>CP106718.1:28505520-38505520 GCA_025503065.1 Gossypium bickii | reverse complement strand
AAACTTTACCGTTACAAAATACTAAGGCACCTTGATTTGGAAATTTACGAGATTGTCCCTGTTTCACAAAATTACCAAAATAACCCCCGATCTTCAAAATTTCTGTAACAACACCAATTTGGAAAGCAAATTCTCAAAAATGACCGCCAAGTTTTGCAAATTTTGAAATACCCTTGATTTATTAAGATTTTCAATTTGACCCTGGTTTATTACCAAAATACCCCTGTAGGAAAAATGACGAAAGTACCCCTAGGATAGGAATAAGACAGAATGTTAGGATAATGAATGTGTGTAATATATGCCACTGAATGAATGTTTGGATGAATGTACTCCTTTGAATTAGGATAGAAAACTTGAACGAAAACCTTGATTGATCGAAAGAACTGCTATTAAACTCCTTTCATAAAATTTCTTCGCGGATAATCAGTGGAACATATACTAATGCATAAAATTTCTTAATACCAGATTAAAACGCGAACGTAGACATGAGCTCTAGGGGACGTGGTCGTAACGTACGAGGACGCGGTCGATGCCGAATGACCGTGTCGAAACCCGTTAGGTCGGGTCAAGGATTTGAGAATAAAGTACCACCACCACCAGCTGTTGGTGCTGAACAGCAAGATCAGACGAGAGACGATGCTGTATCGCAGGCTATGCTACGAGTTTTGAATATGGTGGCTGGTGCTAGTGGAAATATAGGAGCTCGGAAATCGCACCCGGCGACTCAGAGAGCCAATGGAGCTGAGGTGTTCCGTGGCGTGTCTAGGTGTGGCACCCAAAGACGGCCGAAATCATCGTTGGAAGCGACTGAGCGGATTATGGATGAGCTCGACTTAACCCCTAAAGAGAAACTGAAAGAAATGGTGGCGCTGCTACGCGATGAGGCGTATCAATGGTGGCTCACAGTTAGGGACGGTGCCACAGCTGAGGATCTGACCTGGGAGTATGTTAAGGCAGCTTATCAAAAGAAATATGTTGGCACGCGTTACACTGACGCGCAGAGGAAAGCATTTCTGGGGCTAGTTCAAGGGAACAAGTCCGTAGCGGAGTATGAAGCTAAATTTCTGAGGTTGAGCCGGTATGCTCGAGGAGTAGTAGCTACGGAGCATGAACGATGTGTCCAGTTTCAGGACGGACTAAGGGATGATCTAAGGTTGTTGATAGCTCCACATCAGGAGCAGGAGTTTCCTGCGTTGGTAGAAAAGGCTAAGGTGGCCGAGGGAATTAAGGACTCCGCAAAGTAGAACTATGATCGGACTAGACAAAAGAGAGGTTTTGGGTCATCTGGATCAGCGGGGAATGTTCAGAAGAGGCCTAGAGTTGATAGGCCGCGAGGTCAGCAAGCTGCTACAAGAGGGCAGTATCGTACTTGTGATCAGTGTGGGAAGAAACACTTAGGAAAGTGTTGGAAGAAGACAGAAGGATGTTTCAAGTGTGGGTCCAAAGATCATATGATTAAGGACTATCCTATGAAACCAGATGGGAATCGACCAGTAGCTCAGAATGTTAATCAGTCTGGTAGAGGTGGACAGCAGCCTCAACGAGGTCGTGGTCCGAATGGCAGAGGTAATGATGCTGGCAGAGGACGTGGAACACCGGGCAGAGGTGTTGCTAATACTGAAGTAAGGCAACCGGGTCTAGTGTATGCGGTTCACCGGAGGGAGGATGGAGATGCGCCGGACGTCATAATTGGTACGTTCCTTATAGCGAACAAGCCTTATTTTGCTTTGATTGATGTGGGCTCGACCCATTATTATGTTGCATGTAGAGTAGTGGAAACTCTAGACCTAGCCTCTGAACTTTCTAATAAAGAGATAACTGTAGTAAGCCCACTAGGTCAGACTGTAGTGGTAAATAAGATCTTTCGGAGTGTGCCTTTAAAAATTCAAGGCGTAGTATTTTCTGCCGACTTGATGGAACTTCCCTTCGGAGAATTTGATCTCATACTTGGTATGGACTGGCTAGTGGAATATCGGCTGTGTTGGACTGTGCAGCTAAGCGAATGGAGTTAAGGACCCCGGGGGATGAGGTGGTCATTATGATAGGAGAAAGAAGAAACTACTTGTCTAATGTAGTTTCGGGGCTAAAGGCTGAGAAGATGGTTCGGAAAGGGTGCAAGGCATTTTTAGCCTTCGTAAGTGCGTTAGATGGAAAGGAAGAAGGTGTTAATGGAGTTCGAGCTGTAAAGGATTTTGAAGATGTGTTTCCGGAGGAATTACCAGGAATAACCCCAGATAGGGAGGTGGAGTTTGGAAATGACTTGCTGCCGGGAACAGCTCCTGTGTCAATTGCTCCGTATCGAATGGCACCAAAGGAGTTGGTGGAGCTCAAGGCTCAGATCCAAGAGTTACTTGATCGTAGGTTTATCCGACCCAGTGTGTCTCCATGGGGAGCACCGGTCTTGTTCGTGAAGAAGAAGGATGGAACTATGCGTATGTGCATAGACTATCGTCAGTTGAATAAGCTGACCATCAAGAACAAGTATCCTTTGCCAAGGATAGATGACTTGTTCGATCAGCTTAAGGGGGCCGCAGTATTTTCAAAGATCGTCTTAAGGTCGGGATATCATCAGTTGAAGGTGAAGGAGGCAGATATCTATAAGATAGCCTTTAGGACAAGGTACAGCCATTACGAGTTCTTGGTAATGCCGTTTGCTTTGACGAACGCCCCAGCTGCGTTCATGGACATGATGAACCGGGTCTTTCAACCCTACTTGGATAGGTTCGTCGTTGTGTTTATAGACGACTTCCTAGTGTACTCCAAGTCTGAAGAGGAGTACGATGAGCATCTTCGGGTTGTGTTGCAAGTATTAAGGGAGAAGAAGCTTTATGCCAAATTCAGCAAGTGTGAATTTTGGCTTAAGGAAGTCGCATTCTTAGAACATGTGGTGTCTGCTGAAGGAATAAGGGTGGATCCTAGAAAGATTGAGGCAGTGTTGGATTGGAAACCACCTAAGTCTGTGGCTGAGATTCGTAGCTTCTTGGGATTGGTAGGCTATTATCGAAGGTTGGTGGAAGGGTTTTCGTCGATAGCCGCACCTCTGACGAAGTTGCTGAGGAAGGAAGTACCCTTTGTATGGACGGATAAGCAACAGGAGAGCTTTGAGAAGCTTAAGAGAGTGTTGACTGAAGCCCTGGTATTGATTTAGCCTGAGGCAGGGAAAGATTTTGTAGTGTACTGTGACACCTCTCATATAGGATTGGGATACGTTTTGATGCAGGACGGAAAAGTGGTCACTTATGCGTCTCGACAGTTAAGGCCTCATGAGGTTAACTATCCGACTCACGATTTGGAATTGGCGGCAGTGGTCTTTGCTCTTAAAGTGTGGAGGCACTATCTTTATGGCGAAAAGTCGATAATCTACACAGACCACAAGAGCCTTAAGTATCTGCTGACTCAGAAGGAGCTGAACCTGAGACAGCGAAGGTGGGTGGAATTACTGAAGGACTATGATTGTTTCATAGAGTATCATCCGGGCAAGGAGAATATAGTGGCGGATGCTCTAAGTCAGAAGGTGGTGTCGGATCTGAGGGCGATGTTTACACATCTGAGTTTGTATGATGATGGGAGTCTGCTGGCAGAGCTGCAAGTTAAGCCGACGTGGTTGAATGAGGTGAAAGAGGGACAGGTGGCTGATGAGGATTTGAGTGCTAAGATGCGGCAAGTTCAGAATGGTGGTTTAGAGAATTACATTATGTCCAGTGATGGAGTATTGTGTTTCAAGAGTAAGTATGTATGCCTAAGGACAAGGACCTAAGACAGAGGATTCTTCAGGAATCGCATAGTAGCTCTTATGCTATGCATCCTGGAGGCACTAAGTTGTACAGAAATCTAAGAGAATAGTTTTGGTGGTCTGGTCTGAAGAAGGAAGTTACAGAATTTGTCGGCAAGTGTTTGACGTGTCAGCAAGTTAAGGCTGAACACCAAGTTCCGTCAGGATTGCTTCAGCCAATCAAGATTCCGCAGTGGAAGTGGGAGAGAATTACCATGGACTTCGTTAGTGGGTTTCCCCTTACGCCTACTAAGAAGGACTCAGTATGGGTAATAGTGGACCATTTTACCAAGTCTGCGCATTTCATTCCGGTAAGAGTGGATTATTCTTTGCAGAAGTTGGCAAAGTTATATGTGGCGGAAATTGTGAGGTTGCATGGAGTGTCGCTGTCAATCATCTCAGACAGGGATCCAAGGTTTACTTCTCGGTTTTGGAAAGCGCTACATCAGGCGTTAGGCACTAAATTGGATTTCACTACGGCTTTTCATCCACAGTCGGACGGGCAGTCTGAGCGAGTGATCCAAGTGTTAGAGGATATGTTAAGGGGCTGTATGATGGATTTCAGAGGAAGTTGGGAGGAAAATTTGCCTTTAGCAGAGTTTGCCTACAACAACAGTTATCAGGCCAGTATTCGGATGGCACCGTATGAAGCATTGTATGGTCGGAGGTGTCGAACTCCTACGTGTTGGATGAATTAGGGGAACGACGAGTTTTGGGTCCAGAGATTGTGGCAAAATCTGAGGAGAAGGTTGAGATAATTCGGGCGCGGTTGAAGGAAGCTTCTGATAGACAAAAGTCGTACACAGATCTCAAACAGAAGGAAATAGAATTTGATGTGGGAGATCGAGTATTTCTTAAGGTTTCGCCTTGGAAAAAGGTGATGAGATTTGGTCGGAAAGGGAAGTTAAGTCCAAGGTTTATAGGACCTTATCGGGTATTGAAGCGAGTTGGACCAGTGGCATACCAGTTAGAGTTGCCTTTGGAGTTGAAGCAGATGCACAACGTATTTCATGTTTCTATGCTACGTCGCTATTGATCGGATCCATCTCATGTGGTACCAGTGGAAGAAGTGGAGTTAAGGCCCGATTTATCCTACGAGGAAGAGCCGATTCAGATTCTAGAACAGGATGTGAAAGTGTTACGGAGGAAGTCGGTTCCTCTAGTCAAAGTGCTATGGCGCAATCATGGATCGGAGGAAGCTTCGTGGGAGTCAGAAGAGGCAATGCGACAGCAATACCCTCACTTGTTTTAGCCAGGTAATTTCGAGGACGAAATTATTTTAAAGGGGTAGAACTGTAATATCCTGGATTATAGCTTATGCACTAATACTAAGTTACATGAAACAGCATGCTTGTGTATGTTGTGAATGTGCATTATGAATTTTGTGAACCTTAGTGCGTAGGTGAGCACTTTAGAGATTACTCGATTTTTAAAGTTTAAAAGAGGGAACTAAAGCAAGGTGGCCTTAAGAAAATTTATAGAGGAAATATGACATGAAATTGGGCTTGGTAATGTGGCTACAAGGCGCCACTTAGGGGGAAAGGGCTTGAGTTCGAGTCGCGTGGGAATCAAAATTTTGGAGGTTTTTATTTTTGCTTGTGACGTCAATGAGAGGGGAGTAGTGGACGGCACTAAGGCTAAATTGTAGGAGTTTTTATCCTTTTATTTTTAGAGATAAATGATGGATTATTTTTCTTTAATTTTAATGAGGAGATAAAGAGGAAAATAAGGGATATGATAGTAATGGCCAAGTAGGGGACTCTAGGCTTAGTAATTTCGGAAAAAGGAGGAAAAATAAGGCCATTCATCATTCTTTCTTTCTCCTTTTCTCTCTCTGCCGAATTCTCTAGTGCATCTCCTTTCCTTCTTCTTTTATTCTTGCCAAGCCGAAATTCAAGCAAAGCCTAGCCGATTTCTTCACTTTCCTCTCTTCTTCTTCTTTTCTCCTCTCAATCTTCCAAAAGTCGGAAGCAGCTTTTTACTGACCATAGCCGACTGGTTCATTCAAACCCCAAAAGCCAGAATTTAAAGTGCTCAATAGGTAGTCCTAGCCGAATACCCTGTAGATCAAGCAAGGGTGCCGTCGACAATAGTGTTAAGGGGTAAGGATCTATTTTTATCGTATTATTTCTTTTCCTTAAAGCCGAAATCAAAACTCTAATGCCATTAATAATCTTTGACTGAATTTTTGAAGGAGAAATTCAGGATTTCTAAGCATAGTCGACTGTGAGGAGAACCATTCGGGATTTAAGGTAAGTTATGTGGTATTCAGCCAAAGGCCATGTATTGTGATTTAAAGTTAGAATTAAATCTAACCTATGCCTATAGGTATTTCGACACCTTCATAATCAAGTAGCTATTTCGGGATTTCAAATCGCAAGGTAAGCACTTATGTACAATCGGCCAAAGCCCTATTTTAGTACCTAGATCTAATTCTCACATGTTTAAAAGCCGGAAACTAACCTGTATAGTAATTTAGTGCTAATTGATTCTAAGGAAGGAGATATCGCAAGATTTCAGGATTTACTAATAGTCAAATTGGCAGCAAGGTAAGAAGTTGGATTCGTAAATCTTTCGGGATTTGATCTTATAGCCGAATAGGCTTTGTGCTAAAACACTTGGTATTGACCGAATGTAGGGATTAAAGGTTTAAAGCCTAGATCGGGATTTTCGGGATTTTCAGTGAACTTGCTAAGTGAATCAGGTGTGTACCCCACACTACTTCTCGATAGGTTTATGTTTCTATTTCATTAAATATGTTAATAAGAATGTGAAAGCTATGGCTAAGGTACCATGCAATGGTACAAGTACCCAGGTACGTTACTTTAACCTTAAGTTAATAAGTGATATGAATAGTGGAATATGGTACATGTGTAAATAATGATAAGAATGTGAAATAAGGCCTATGGCATGAGATTGCATGATATGAATGATATATGGGGCATATGGGATATTATGAATGGGGAAGTGAATGTGGTGACTTATGTCACGATATCTGAATGTGGTGACCTCGATCACATTATCTGAATGTGGTGTCTCATGACACAAAATATTATTTGATGGCTATGCCACGATATTTATAAGGGCGATGAGCATGTCGACTGCAGCGACTGCCTTCGATGGTGTGTAGCAGATGGAGGGTTGACTTAGTAGTCCCCATGGTGTGCAGGTTGGTACGGGTGATGTGTAGCGGATGGTGCCTAGGTTTGGGTTCGGGTTGCATCATTACTTTTTATTTGTTATATATTTGTATGACACAATATGACATGCCTGAATCATTTGGGACTTAGTGTTGTGGTTACACATTGAGTCTGTTTGACTCACCCCGTTGTGGGATTATTTTTCAGGTGACGATCAGTGATGGACCGGGTCGGCAGGAGCTTAGGGGAGGCCATGCTCAGCAAGGAATTTATTTTATTTGGACTTTTTATTTCAAGTACTTTGAATTTAATCTTGGGTTTTATTTTGATGTAATAAGGCCATAGTTTGAACTGTTTTATGCATGTTATTTTATTTGAATTTATTATGTTACGATTTGTTATCAAATTGAAGAGTTAGTAAATTAAATTTTAAAGAAAATAATGTTTTGGACACCTTAATACAAATGGTTTTCATTATACGATAAACTTGTTTTCAACTCGAGCCCAACCCAACACAAAGTAATCTTTCTTTCAATACCATACAGTTTTCCAAAGTAACAAAAGAATATTTTGAACCGTTTTACTCGAGGAACATACCAGATTCAGTCAAGGCTCATGGGTCGGGTGTGGGGTGTTTCACTCTAGCTGTAGAGCGACAAATGCCGATCACACAGTGATGGTAGCCACACGAGCGTGCGAGCACACGTGTGGGAGCTTCGACACGATAGTTAAGGCCATCATGAGTGTTCTTGTGGGTTTAGGCTGTTTGGGCCACGATGGGCCGAAAAGGGCCATGTGGGGCCAATGGGCCCGTGGGCCCAATCGGATAAGTTGTATGATTGTATAGTAAATATTGAACTGGAATATGTGAATCTCATATCTGTGGCTAGATTTGGGCTAAATGGGCCACATGAGCGTGTGGGCCCATTTGGGCCGAGAATGGGCCTTAGGCCCATTCGCATCGTTATCTCTGTTTAGAATACCCTTGGTTTATAAAATTACTAAAATACCCCCGATTTGTGAAATTACTAAAATACCCTCAGTTTGTAAAATTACTGAAATACCCTTGATTTGTAAAACTACTAAAATGCCCTCAGTTTGTGAAATTACTGAAATACCCTCAGTTTTTAAAATAATTGAAATACCCCCAGTTTACAAAATTACTGAAATACCCTCAGTTTGTAAAATTACTGAAATACCCCCAGTTTGCAAAATTACCGAAATACCCCCAGTTTATGAAATTACCGAAATACCCTTGATGGGTAGGATTATCGAAATACCCTTATAGGGTAAAATGACTATTTTACCCATGAGGGTAAATGATTGATTTTATGCCATGACTTGACTGTGATCGTATGACTGTGTTTTAACTGACTTGACTGTGGTCGTGTGACTGATATGCTTGTAATATATGTTAAATGACTGTTACTGAGTATGGTCATTCTGCATACACCTGTGATGATTGAGCATGACATACATGAAATATTGCATGGGGTTGGGACAAAGTTACGGAGGAAGTGTACAGCCCATTGCCGTTCTGTACGAGGCTTTCAGCCTTTTTGCGATATTTATGGCTTTTAGTCGTTCTGTCAACCAGCAGCGATGCTGCGATATTTATGGCTTTTAGCCATTCTGTTAACCGGTAGCGATGCTGCGATATTTATGGCTTTTAGTCGTTCTGTCTACGGCGCCGAGCCGTTCTGTTAACTTAGTGCCGCAACCGGTGCTAAGCTTGGTGTGTTGGTTGGGTGGGTCAATTTTATCCTTACATGGTGAATTGGTTGGGTTGGGCTGGATTTACATGCGCATATCCGCATCGATCACGATTACGTAATGGGCTTAGTTCCACCGGTTCGTTATGGGCTAAGACCCACCGATCATCGTGTCTCATGATGGGCTCAAGCCCACCGCTTTTCTGCATACCGTATATCTGGCTGTTTGTATTATAAGGGATTACACACTGAGTTTTCGCAAACTCACCCTTCTGTCTAACTGTACTGGTAATCCCTAGACTTAGTGGATTTTAAGCTGCGAGGGATTCAGAGGTGGCCACAGTACTGCTCCTGTTTTCGTTTACTTGGCTTTTATTTACTTTTTTTTTTGTCTGGAATTTTTTTATATTTGTAATAAGGCCTCTCCAATTTTATAGTTTTCAATCTGAGGTTTTAATCATTATGATTTATACATGTTAGAAGTAGAACGCAGTTTTCCCAAAACGATAACTGTTTTCAAAACACTATGTTTCCGCAACGATTTTTAAGCTTCCGCAACAAACAAGGTTTTAGAAGTAATGACATTTTAAATTGATTAACAAAATGCTGGTTTAACATGAGTTCTACGAAGAGGCTTCAACCTCCAAACGAGTTTTTTTCAACAAGGATTAAAAGGGTTTCCAAAAAGCACTCCAATGTGACACCGCCAGATTCGGCCATAACTTCTAGGCCGGGTTTGGGGTGTTACAAATTCTATCAAGTATTACAAAATTTGTGTTGCGAGAAAGAAAAAAATTAGACTCTAGGCTTCAACTACTTCTTTATTTTTGCCTTTAAAATACACAGTAGCGAAGTAAAGGGGACTGACAGGGCCTGACTCCTAAAATGAATAATTTTCTATTTAGACCTTTTATAATTTATAAATTTTTAAATTAATAATGATAAAATTACACTTTGACCCCCAAAATGATAAAAATTTGATTCAATCTTTTAAAAATTTTAAAGATATAGACTATTAAAATAGTGAAATTACATTTTTACTTCATAAAAATATACAATTTAATTCTACCCTCAAAAAAATTTTCTAGCTCCACCATTAAAAATACAAGTTGTCATAAATAATGGAATAGCAAAAATAACATTATTGAGTATTATATAGACACAATATGTTTCTTTTCTCAAAAAAAGTATCACTTAATATATAACTTGTGGTACAAATTACATTTTTCCATAACATAACATTTTCGTATAAAAAAAAATCATGGTACTTTTCTTCAAAACTTTTGTGAGAGATGTTATTGGAATTAGTTCAGATGCAAATAAAATAATAATTAAATTTTTATTATACATATAAATAAATCCCAATAAATAAACTCATTCATTCAATAAGTAAAGCTCAAGTTATGTTTATTTCTTGGGCCAAAATGCATTATTATTGAGGTTGAAAAAGTGATTTTCAAAATGATTATAAAAAATTTTGTTTTCTTAAATTTAAGTGTAAAGTGTTATTCTAAATGAATACTTTGAGGTTGAAAAATGAAATTTAAATTAATTTTGTCCATATTCATTAATGTTATAATAGATTATTTAATCAATTAATATAATTTGTTTGTGAACTTTAATTTTGAATATGTTTTATAGGCTTAATATGTTATTTGGTATTTGAGTTTGACTATTTTTTCTAATGTGGTACTTAATGTTACTTTTTGGTTAATTTTGGTACATGTATTTGACAAAAGTTATATATCTTGGTACCTAAAAGTAACAATGTTAAATTTCTAGTGTTCAATTCTAGCTTTATGGTTGATTTGATGAAAATTAATTTGTAATATTATTAATTTTAAAATTTTTATGATTTTGTTAATAGAATAAATTTAGTGTTTATTTTAATTTGTTTAATTTTTAAAATACATCTCGATCAATATTATTTAATTCAGTTTTAGAGTTGATTTGATGAAAGTTAATTGCTAATTTAATTAGCTAATTATGAATTTTTATCAAATAAACTCTACAACACGAATTAAGCACTAAAAAGTTAACACGCTTACATTTGCGTACCAAAATATATAACAATTGTCAAATATAAGTACTAAATTAGACAAAAATTAACATAGGTACACATTAAGAACAAGCATCAAACTCGAGTACCTAACTATGTATTAAACCTATTTTATATTAATATTTTTTATATAATGGCATACAAACATAACCCTTACAATTTTAAATGCATAATGTTATATATTCGACATAAAATCAAAAAGAAAAATAATTGCATAATTAATGAAATATTTTAAAAAATAAATATATTTAATATTTAAAATGTAAAATTTAAAGTAAATTGTATACCAAATATACAGTAATGAAATTGAGTAGGACATGTTTCGTCCTACACTCCCTCTTCTTTTCTTTTTTTGTTGTTAATTACTGTTGTATTCTTAATTAATTGATTTAAGAATTCGACCGTAACATTTATAGTACATTAACATTCAAATTTATAATCTAATTTTTCTTGTTTTTTAATAATATTTGAGTATTTAAAATATTATTATTATTATTATTATTATTATTATTATTATTATTATTATTATTATTCCACACGCTATGGTTTTTTATTTAGATGATTATTTTTATGTAAATTTTGAGATGTTGGTATACGCAAGTCATGTTCCTTTTCTTTTTTTCTTTTTTTTTTTTGTATTAGATCATATTTTGTATAGTTTATTATTGTGGTATAATTTAGAGGATAATTTTTTTATTCATCTCATGTCCTAATTCATAATTTGTTGGTGATTCAATTTAAATAAAAAATTATCCATATCATATTATTATTTTTTAATGTGTAAAATATTTTAAATTTATATTTATTTACACGTTAATAACTAATTTTACATAAAAATATTTATTTAAAAATTAAAATCATATATTGCATATATTATATTTAAAAATTCAACTCCACCTTGCGAAACAAGCATATTCTAATACGATTTAAGTTGAATTGTCAATCACTGATTAAACCTTGATTAGATGAAAATATTCTTGTACCTTATGCTATAAGTCATACATGTATCTTATGCTATTTAATGTAGAATTTTCATATATATACACACACGTGTTTATTTGCTAACAATGATTAAATCCCCTTTTTTTTTATTTGATAAGAGCTAAAAGTAGCATGTTTTAACCTCATTCTTAATACATTTTTGGATGATTATTCGATATTAATTGTGAATTTTAAGCTCCTAATATTTTAAATTCATGATTTTATGCTTAATAGAGTATTTGGGAGCGAAAATCAGAGCAAACTACATGAGCCACACGGGTTAACCGATTCCACACGGCCTAGACACACAACCGTGTGAGCCACACGACCATGTGGTAGGTAGTGTCGATTTTGTAAATTTGTACCCTAAACTACGAGAAATCACATTTTTTTCGAGGATTATAAGACGTATATATGACAAAAATAAGAAGATAGGAGTGAGTCGTCATAGAATGCTCAAGAAAAAAACTCGAAAAACACCATTGAAGCCAATTCTAGAGTAGATTTCCATCAAGATGGAATATTCCTAACTGATTTATGAGGAGATTATCATGAGTTTCTTTATTTCTTTCGAATATACTGTCTCGTTGATGTTTTTATTTTCAAGCATGAACTAATTTTCTAAATATTTAGGGGGAGATGAACCTTATGATGAAATTTGTCTTTTGCTTTTTATTTTACGCAATAAATACTTAGATATTGTTCTCAATTATTTGTGCTTAATTATTTGTTTGATATTTCTAGATTATTGGACCATCGAAGTGCTCAATGTTGAAAGCTGTAATAAGGACACAAATGCAAGAAAGTTAATTATTTCATATTATGGACAGCAAGCTGATGAATTGGACTTAGAGAATTGTTTTAACCCACCCTGGAAGATGATTGTTGAAAAAAAATTAAAAGTCTGCCTCTAATTGGGTTGTCAAACCATCCAATATGGGGGAAAAGAGCCCAAAATAGACAAAGACATGAAGAGCATCCCAAAATGACTTTTGGAATAATTATTTAAGGGTTCTTGCATGTGTATAAAAATCACATAATGGCCCCAACAAGTTATCATGGTAACCGTCCAACCCTTTTCCTTAAATCAAGCAGAAATTCCTCATCCCATAAATCAAGGCAGATCATGCATGGAATATTCCTAAGGGATGTGCATGCTATTTTTAGGAAACTCCCAAGCTCCACCTCAAGTATAAATAGCACATTCCATTGACCTTTCAATTCATCTCTAAACACAAAAACATTCTACCATCTTTCTCTCCTCTGTTCCACGCCTAAAGTTTTCCATCTTCCCATTTTCTTTTAGCTAGAATTACCTTGAAAGAAAAACTCTCTTGGCCGGCTACCTTGATGAGCAATTTTGTAACACCCTTTACCCGTATTCAACTCTAGAACCGGGTACGAGGCATTATCGGACTTAACTTGCTTGAACATACAACTTTGAGCTTTAAAATTTCATTTCCAACTTAAGACTTCTCATTCATATACTTAACATCCTTATTATGGGCCTACGAGGCCTCAAACATGCATACGGAGGGTTTTGGGATTGAACCAGAAACTTTTGTGCACTTAAATTTTTTTGCCTAAACAGGGGCCACATGCCCGTGTGAAGTGGGACACGCCCGTGTAGGCAGGCCGTGTGGTCACACACACCCATGTCCCTAGCCCGTGTGAAATTTATTTTCTAATTCGAACCTACAGGGGTTTTCACACGGGCGGACACATGCCCGTGTCCCTCACACGGCCTCGACACGCCCGTGTCATAGCCCGTGTGTTAAAATCATGGCATTCTGTTTATAACGTCATCACTTCACTATGGTCACACGGCCAAGACACACGCCCGTGTCCTTAGACCGTGTGTCGAATTAAATTCTTAATTTTAGGTGCACACTTCACACGGCCTGGGCACACGCCCATGTCCATGGCCGTGCCTCCCACACGGTTGAGACACACGGCCGTGTCTCTACCCATGGGTTTACTACTGAGCATACTGACTTGTAAATCTAGCATACAAGGGGACACACGGCCGATAAACACGCCTATAAGGCTGACCGTGTGTCATACACGGCCTAGACACACGTCTGTGTGTCTACCCGTATGGACATTAAAAAGGCTATATTTCAAGCCAAATGTCACCCTACATAGCAACCATACTTATACCAACTCAATTCATCATAACTCATGACCCTAAGGCACTTCTAAGAACTCAAATAAAAGTATCCACACAAGCATAAACTTCATAATTTCATCATCATTGAATATGTAATAACTTGTCAAATATTGGCCCAATTCCAATGACGACTTACAAAATGTATTTGATAACATAAATAGCCAACACTTTGGCTAACAAATATGACATAACAAAATACCCAAGTCCTATACATGCCATACTCAAAATAAATCTAACTTTGTTATACCAAAGAGATGACGATAGTGTGATTTCCAAACTCTAACGTCCCACGATCCTCGAGTTGGCTTGGCAATACTACAAGGAAAAGGGAAGTGAGAGGGGTAAGCATAAAGCTTAGTAAGTTTGCATGAAATTAAATAGCAACAATAATCTCATAATGACATCAATCCATGGCATTAGATAACCACACAAAGTCATAAACACTTTGCCATAACTTACATGTACTTGTTATTATCTAGAACATACCATGCCACATATCGTAAACATTCCTCGTGAATTTCTCACGGGTACCTGCATTCACTCAATCACATGACTTTAGTACTAATCTCATTTCTATTTCCAAGCTTATCTATTTATCCCACTAATCACTAGGGGTACTCAAAAACGCATATTCATCATCATTAACATAAACACGAAGCCAATGCCACATCCCAGATGTGGTCTTACATGGGGTCACCTTTGAGTGTCGATGCCATATCCCGGATATGGTCTTATACGAAATCTCACTTCAAGTACCGATGCCATATCCCGAATATAGTGTTATACGATTCTCATATTCAGTACCGAAGCCATATCCCAGATATAGTCTTATACGGGATCTCAATTAGGTGCCGAGGCCATGTCCCTGACTTGGTCTTACACGGGACCTTATCATTATCCATCTCATGTCTCGGTGATAGTAATTTCACATTTATTATATTCCCACTAGGACTTCAACATCTCAACTTTTATCATCTTTCTCATTCAACACTAATACTCAATTTCATAGAATATCAAGCATCATTATACTATCAAACATTTTCAAATATGCTAGCATAAATGTTGAATTTATCACATACATACTTACCTCGATTTCAAAACAAGCTAGATAGTCGATCTAGTTCGATACTCTGTTCTTTCCCTGATCGAGGTTAATTATTGGTTCTTCTTGATCTATAATAGCAAATTAGCTCATTTAAATATTCACATTAATAATTGCATTTCAATAATCATGCTTTGACAAAATTACTATTTTTCCCTTACACTTCGCAAAATGACCATTTTACCCCTAGGCTCGAAAATCAATTCTAATCAAATTTCTCCCTTTAACGAGCCTAGGTGAACATTTATTTCTCTTATGGCAACCATCAAAACTCATTATTTCACACTTTTACCTCACATTTTATAATATTTATGAAAAGGTCCTTTTAGGTGTTTTCATGATAACACCTTTCACAAAAGTTGTTCATCTAACAACTAAGACCCATTTTCTTCCATAAAAATTCAGAAAAAAACTTAAAAGCTTTCATGGAAAAACTCTAAACTCTTCACCATTTAACAAAATAGTCCCCTCTTTAGAAAGCTTAAGCTTTAGGGGTTCCAAAAGTACGATTTTTATTAAGAAATGATCACTAGAACACTTACTTGTAAAGAGAAGAGTGTGCTGAAATTTTTTTGAAGTTTTCCAACCCCAATTTGCTGCTAATTTTCGGTGGAGGAATGAATGAGAGAAAATGATATCTTTTCTTTCTTTATTTTAATATAAAATCCTAATTTAGTCCACCTAACATACCTACTTAACCAAATTTTAACCTCTATTGCCCCCTATGGCCGGCCAACCTTCATTTAATGGGTTAATTGTCATTTAAAGGTCTCCAATTAATACTCTATGGCTATTAGGCACCTTTAGCCTATAAAATAGAACTTTCGCACTTTATGCTATTTAGTCCTTTTTTCGCAATTAAGCATGAAATCGCTAAAATTAAAGCACCAAAATTTTCATGCACTTATATAATCATGCTCTAACTCATAAAATAACATAAAAATAATTTTCTCCTACCTCGGATTAATGATTCCGAAACCACTGTTCTGACTAGCCCCTAAATCGGGCTGTTACAAATTTGCAAAGGAACAACCACAAAAATTGGAGGAAGCCACCACGAATAGTCTTCGGAGAATCACCAAATTCATCAAGAATTTCTTCTACCTTTATCTTTAATTTGTTCTTAGTTTTTAAACATGTTTGCAAATTGTTTGATTATTTTCCCATTAATGATGATGATTTAAATTCATTCAGCTAGAATAATTGTAATCTTTGATTAAATTCTTTCAATTAATGTTTGTATTGAACAGTGCCTCAGTTGTTCCTGCTTCCAATTAAAGTCGTTCATGCTTCCAATTAAAATAATTCATGCATTAACGGGAGGGGACACACAATGTGAGGCACACGATCGTACCCAACCCGTGTCTATACCCGTGTAACTCTCTGACTTAGGCCACATGGCCAACCAAACGTTCGTGTGCTAGGCTTTGTGGACAATTTAATTTGTCAAAAATTAAGTGTAGGGTTCACACGGGCAAGTCACGAGCCCGTGTCTCTGCCATGTGAGCAATTCAAAACATTCTATTTCTCAAATTTTATAATGCAGGGGACACATGACCAAACCACACGCTCGTGCACGTGGCTGTGTGTCACACACGGCTGAGACACATGCCTGTGTCTCTGCATGTGTGGACACATTAAGGCCATTTCCAAGCCTCATTTCTCACCCAAATTTGCCTTGCACCTACATTAACATTTTAACACATCCCCAAACCAATTCAAGACATTTAAATCAAGCTAAAACCAATTCTTATGCATGACATATCATCACATATTTTCAATTGACCAACTTACCAAATTGGTCAAATATTCGTTTAAGTATATTTATACCTAACATATATATCAATTCAAGGACACAACACATATCAACATAATATGGTCTCATACACATATACATCAAAACATACCATCACTAGCCATTCCAATGGCTTATTACAGCCAAATATTAACATGCCATCATTTGTTCAATTTAACCTATACATGCCATTATACCAAGGAAAATTTTGCTAATTATACCAAAATGAGCTGAAGGATAGTGTGATCTTGCTCCGACCTGCTTCCAACCTTTACGAGCTTCCGAGTATTATAAAACAGAGGAAATAAAATAGAGTAAGCATATTATGCATAGTAAGTTTGTATAATAGAAAATTTAACTTACCACTCATTTACATTTAAGGTAAGCATACAAAATTTATCCAAAGAAATTTAGCAAATTGCCTAAACACATATAATCTCAAGAAACTTGTTAATCATGTATTACATGTAAACATCAAAAATAAAGGATAAGCTCATCATATAATAACTTTCATATACATATGTTTTTCATATCATATTTCCATTTAACATGTGCATTTCTATAACAAATCATCTTAAGTTTGGTTTAACCATGTCAGAACTTTGCCCGTTGAAGTTATTTGAAATATCGATGGATACACATGTAATACACTCAAAGTGTACAAACTGTAATCCGTCAACTCATATTCAGGGGTACCCATTAGGGCACATAATTAGGAAGCACTCTCTCGAACCATCTAATAAGATGCTCATGTGAGCCATGTAACAGGAAGCTTATCCAAGCTATAACAGGAAACTCATAAGAGTCTAAAATAGGAAGCTCATTGAGCTTAACAGATAACTCAGAAGAGTTATTATCAGGGAGCTCCGAATGGCCATATAACAGGAAATTCAAGCAAGCCATATCAGGAAGCCCACAAAGAGCCTATATCAGGAAGCTCATAAATAGCTACGTTTGTGTCCGCAATATATGCAGGATTACAACTGATCATATAATAGGACGCTCACAAAGAGCTACAGTAGTCCGCAACACATGCAAAATCACTACCGATCAGAATGCTCGCAGGAACCATATAACGGGAAGCTCGAGAGGGTTTATAAAAGGATCCTCGTAAGAGCTATAGTGTGTCCGCAACATATGCTGAACCACAAACAATACGGGAAATCCTGTATCCATCGAATTTCAACATTTCAAACGAGGCTTAACATTTATTATGCACTTTCATATATATATATATATATAATTCATTTCATATACATAATAATTGCACAATTTATATATATAAAACATTCAATTCAAACATATAAATGTACACAATTAAGTTAAACGAACTTACCTTGTCACTTGCTTGTATACGGAAATCTACTAATCCGACACTTTTTCTTTTCCTCAATCTAACTCCTTATTTGATCATTTCGGATCTATATAAACGAATTTTAACATCAATTTGATACAATTTATATTAAATTCAATTCAATTCTCATCCTAGGCAATATTACCATTTTGCCCCATACTTTTAATTAATGACAATTTCGTCCTTGGCTTGAAAAATAAAATTCATACAATTTAATCCTTATTCCAAGCCTAGATAATTTTCACATGTAACATTTATAGCCCATGTATTTCATAAATTTTATATTTTTTTATGAATTTTACAAATTTATAATTTAGTCCCTAAATCACAATTTCATGAAAATTTCCTTTACAAAAGTTGTTTATCTATCAACAACCTTTCATTTTCTACCATAAATTTCGAAATTTCAGCATACTCATCCATGGAAATATTTTAATACTTTGATAACTTTACAAATTAATCCCCAAAAGATAGATTAGGTTACTACAATCTCGAAAATATAAAAATTACTAAAAATGAGACAAGAATTCATACCTAATTGAACCAAAACAACTTGCTTGAGCTCACTTTCTATTAGATAGGGTTTCCATGTATTTTTAATTTTGGGATGAAGATGAAATAGATGATATTAGTTTCTTATCATCTTTAATTATTTTCATTTCCAATTTAGTCCTTTTCTTTTTCTATTTTTATATGGATACTAACTCCATTTAATGGTCTAAATACTATGTAAGGACCTCAAGTTTTGAATTCCATAGCTATATACTACTTATAGCTACCAGAACTCAACTTTTGCATTTTATGCAATTTGGTCCTTTCTATAATTAAACATGAAATCAATAACATTTTCTTATCGAAATTTTCATACTTCTTTCCTATCATAATGTAGACCATTCAATAATATTAAAATAAATTTTCTTTCTAACTCAGATTTGTGGTCCTGAAACCACTATTTTGATTTCACTAAAAATTGGTTGTTACATTCGGGACCATGAATCTGACGAATGAGTTATTATTTTAATATTTATTTAATTTCTACGGGTTAATTTAAGGTAGTATTAAATTTTTGTTAAGAAATTTTGAAGTTTAAATAGTTAATTGAGTGAAAAAGATTAAATGGAAAAAGGTGCAAAAAGTTGGTTCTATTAGTTAAAAGGATCAAATGGTTATGTAATCTTAAATTAGTGGACTTGGATGGTAATTATACCATATTCTAAGCTAGTGGGTATTTATGGATAGGTTATAGTGTGATTTTAACGACTTTTAAAGGTTAATTTGGTAATTTATTAAATAATTGATAAGTTAATAAAACAAAAAGTAAAAATTTGCTATCATCTTCCCCATTTTCAATTGAAAACTGATTCCACCATAAGAGAGAAGAAAAAATTTCTGAAACACCCCACACCCGGCCCACGAGCTTTGACTGGATCTGGTATGTTCCCTGAGTAAAACAGTTCAAAATGTGATCGTTATTTTGGAAAATTTGGGTGGTTTTGAAGAAAATTTGATTTGTGTTGAGTTCAGATTGAAAACGGTGTTGTTCTTGAAGACTATATTTTATTAAAACAATATTTTTATTTGTACTTGAAATCAATAAGTTAAAAGTATTGCCGAGTTTTTAGAGTTTAACATTAAATGGAAAATTGTTTGCGTTTAGGTGTCAAAAAATTTAAAATTTAGTTTTAAGAAAAGTTATTTAATCTTGATATATTAATAATCGTATCATAATAAACCGGATAAAATGCATGCTTAAAACAGTTAATAGTAACTGCCTTATTACATCAAGCAAAACCTGAAATAAATCCAAAATACTTAAATATAAAATTCAAAATAAAATAACTGCTGAGCTGAGCATGGCCACCACTAAGTTCCCGCCACCGGTCCATTTCTTGAGTGTCACTGAAAAGATATCCCACAACGGGGTGAGTCAAACAGACTCAGTGTGTAACAGCCAACACAAAGTCCCAAACGATTTAGGCATATCAAATCATATATATATATAACAAATATAAATAATGATGCAATCCCGAACCCAAGCCTAAATATCCATCCTCTACACATCACCCGTACCTGCCATCACACCGTGGGGATTACTAAATCGACCCTCCATCTGCTACACACCATCGGCGGCGATCGCACGAGGCGACATGCGCGTCGCCCTTATAAATTGTGGCATAGCCACCAGATAATGTGACAAAGTCACCAGATACTAATACGTGACATAAGTCACCACATTCAGATTATGTGACATGAGTCACCAGATATTATGGTAAAAACCACCAGATCACTTCCCCTTTTCAATATCACTCGTATGCCCATGCATAATACCAAAACATGCAAGAATCATGCCATATACCTTATTCCATATTTATAACAATTCACATATGTGCCATATTCCAAATGTTCATTACATTATTAACGTAATATTAAAGGTTACGTACCTGAATACTCTGTACCATTGTATGGTACCTTTAGCCACATTCTTAACTCATATTTTCGTTAACACATATATTATATCAATACCATAGATCTATTAGGAGTTAGTGTAGGGCTACACACCTGGTTTACTAACGTGTTCACTGAAATCCCGAAAGTCTTATCGAATCAGATTGTACTCCTCCCTAAAAACCAATGTCAGAATCGACTAATCACTTAACACTTAATATGGCCTTGGCCGAATATTCATATTCACTTACCTTGCGGATCTAAATCCCGAAAACCACCACTTGCCTATGGAGTTGACGAAATCCCTGCTTATCAACTGTTAGAATCGGCTTTAACACATAAATCTATGAAAATGGCCCTTGGCCGAATACTATACTTGCTTACCTTGAGCATCCAAATTCTGAGAGAATCCTTAGTGTTTCCTTCCTTCGGCTATACATGAAAGAACACGAAATCAAAGGCCCTACTGAGGTTCGGCCATCCCAAATAACCAAGGCGAACCATTCGGTTTTGGCCACTAACAGAAAAAGAACCCAAAACCGATTGCTAAGGAAGGAAATACTTACCACCCACGTTGCTTACCATTAATGATCAACTTCCCGAAATCACTTTCCTAGGTTCGGCCACATTAGAGAAATGGAGTTAGACCCTTAACTTTCGGCAACCAAAAGAGATAGAAGAAAACGATTAGAAGAGGACCCTTACCCACTATTGAGAATCGGTTGGAGTAGATTTCAGTCAATGACACTTTCGGCTTTGAAGAGAACAAGAGAAGAAAGGAAATGATAAGGAGATTCAAATAAAGGTTCAGCTATGGCTCTCAAATGGAGATGAAATATTCAGCTATGGTGCTTCTTTAGAGTTTCAAGCAAAGAAAAGAGAAAAAAAAGAAGAAGATGGATGCTCATTAAAAGGAAATTTCGGCAAAAAGATGGACACTCTCACCAACTAAAATTTGGCACTACCTCCTTCAATACCCCAAAGCCACACATATATATCCCCTAGAGTCCTATATTCGGCCACTAGCTTCTCCTCCTCCTTATCCCACATTTTCCTCCTATTTTTCCTCTCTTCTTTACCCATTCAAAAAAATTTGAATAAAACAACAATTATCCTTTGCCCCTAGCCGAGTTTCAAAAGGTAATTGACCACATCTAGTGCTCATCTCCTTAGTGTTTTAGTGCCGTCCAACTCCCCTCCTAGCTTGACGCTAAAACACTTCAAAAGTGCTCCCCTTGCTGCTCGAACCTAAGCCCTCCTTGCCACTTTAACAAGCCCATTTGTATGTCCAATTTCCCCTATAAATTTCCTTAAGGCCTCACTCGCCTAGCTCCTCTTTAAAACTTAAAATACAATATTTTCTAAGGCATTCACCTACACTTTAAAGTTCTCAAAATTCATAAAACACATTCAAACACACACAGGCATGCTTCCACATATATTTAAGCAAAAATGCACAAGCCCTAAATCCCAGATATTACAGTTCTACCCCCCTTAAAATAATTTCGACCTCGAAATTACCTGGCTAAAATAGGTGAGGGTATTGCTGTCGCATTGCTTCTTCCGGCTCCCACGAAGCTTCTTCCGATCCATGATTATTTCATAACACTTTGACTAAAGGAACTGATTTCCTCTGTAATACCTTCACATCTCGCTCCAAGATCTGAATCGGCTCTTCCTCGTAGGACAAATTTGGTCTCAGCTCCACATCCTCAACTGGCACTACATGAGATGGATCCGATCGGTAACGATGTAGCATAGAAACATGGAATACATCGTGCATTTGCTTCAACTCTGGAGGCAACTCTAACTGATATGCCACTGGTCCAACTCACTTCAATACCCGATAAGGTCTTATGAACCTGGGACTTAACTTCCCTTTGCGACCAAATCTCATCACTTTCTTCCATGGCGAAACTTTAAGGAACACTTGATCTCCCACAGCAAACTCTATTTCCTTCCGCTTGAGATCTGCGTACGACTTCTGCCTATCAGATGCCTTCTTTAACCGTGCCCGAATTACCTTAACCTTTTCTTCAGACTCTGCCACAATTTTTGGACCCAAAACTTAACGTTCCTCTAATTCCGTCCGGCACGTAGGTGTGCGACACTTCCGTCCATACAGCGCTTCATACGGTGCCATCCGAATACTGGCTTGATAGCTGTTATTATAAGCAAATTCCGCTAAAGGCAAATATTCTTCCTAACTTCCTCTGAAGTCTATCATACAGCCCCTCAACATATCCTCTAACACCTGGATCACTCGCTCCAACTGATCGTCCGACTATGGATGAAATGCCGTAGTGAAATCTAGTCTGGTGCCCAGAGCCTGATGTAGTGCTTTTCAAAACCGAGACGTAAACCTCGGATCCCTATCCAAAATAATCGACACCGGCACTCCATGCAACCTCACAATTTCTGCCACATACAACCTTGCCAACCTCTGCAGAGAATAGTCAACCCGCACTGGTATGAAATGCGCGGACTTTATCAATCGATCCACTATCACCCATACCGAGTCCTTCTTAGTAGGCATAAGGGGAAGCCCACTAACGAAGTCCATGGTGATTCTCTCCCACTTCCACTGCGGAATCTTTATCGGCTGAAGCAATCCTGACGGAACTTGGTGTTCAGCCTTGATGCTGACACGTCAAGCACTTCCCTACAAATTTTGTAACTTCCCGCTTAAGACTAGGCCACCAGAACTGTTCCCGTAGATCTCTGTACAACTTACTACCTCCAGGATGCAGAGCATAAGGGCTACTATGCGATTCCTGAAGAATTCTCTGCCTTAACTCCTTATTCTTTGGCATACAAACCTTGCCATGAAAACACAGCACTTATTCACTGTTAACACCATAGTTTTCCAACTCTCCACTCTACACTTGCCGCAACTTAGCACTTAAATCATCGTCTACCAACTGCCCTTCTTTCACCTCATCCAACATGTCGACTTGACTTGCAATTCTGCCAATAAACTTCCGTCGTCATACAAGCTAAGATATGCAAACATCGCTCTCAAGTCCGACACTACTTTCTGGCTTAGGGCATCTGCTACCACATTCGCCTTGCCCGGGTGATACTCTATAGAACAATCGTAGTCCTTTAATAACTCCACCTACCTTCGCTGTCTCAGGTTCAGCTTCTTCTGAGTCAACAGAAACTTAAGGCTCTTATGGTCCATGTAGATCACTGACTTTTCTTCATATAAATAGTGCCTCCATACCTTAAGAGCAAAGACCACTGCCACCAATTCCAAATCATGCGTCGGGTAGTTAACCTCGTGTGGCCTTAATTGTCGAGATGCATAGGCGACTACCTTCCCGTCCTGCATCAATATGCATCCCAAACCTGTATGAGAAGCGTCACAATACACCACAAAATCCTTTCCTACCTCAGGCAGAATCAAAACTGGAGCTTCAGTCAAAACTTTCTTAAGCTTCTCAAAGCTCTCCTATTGCCTATCTATCCATACGAAAGGTACTTCCTTTCTCAACAACTTTGTCAAAGGTGCGGCTATTGATGAGAACCTTTCTACAAACCTTCTGTAGTAGCCTGCCAATCCCAAGAAACTACGAACCTCAGCCACAGACTTAGGTGGTTTCCAATCTAGCACAGCCTCGATCTTCCGAGGATCCAACCTTATCCCTTCTGCAGACACCACATGTCCTAAGAATGCAACTTCCTTAAGTCAAAATTCACACTTGCTGAATTTGGCATATAGTTTCTTCTCCCTTAACACTTGCAGCACTATCCGGAGATGCTCATCATGTTCTTCCTCAGACTTGGAATACACTAGAATGTCGTCTATGAACACAACGACGAATCGATCTAAGTAGGGTTGGAAAACCCGATTCATCATATCCATGAACGCGGCTGGGGCGTTCGTCAATCCGAACGGCATTACTAAGAACTCATAATGCCCGTATCTTGTCCAGAAAGCTATCTTATGGATATCTGCTTCCTTCACCTTAAGCTGATGATATCCGGACCGTAAGTCTATCTTTGAAAACACCGCGGCCCCCTTAAGCTGATCAAACAAGTCGTCAATTCTTGGCAAAGGGTACTTGCTTTTGATGGTCAACTTATTCAACTAACGATAATCTATGCACATACGCATAGTTCCGTCCTTCTTCTTTACAAACAAGACCGGTGCTCCCCACGGAGACACACTGGGTCGGATAAACCCACGATCAAGTAACTCTTGGATTTGAGCTTTGAGCTCAACCAACTCCTTTGGTGCCATTCTGTACGGAGCAATTGACACAGGAGCGGTATCTGGCAGCAAGTCAATTCCGAACTCCACATCCCTGTCCGGGGGTATTCCAGGTAACTCCTCTGGAAAAATATCCACAAATTCCCTTACTATTCTAACTCCACTAACTCCCCCTTCTTTTGCATCCAACGCACTGACGAAGGTCAAAAACGCCTTGCACCCTTTTCGAACCATCTTTTCAGCCTTTAGTGCGGAGACTACGTTAGACAAGTAGTTCCTTCTTTCTCCTATCATAATTATCTCCTCATCTTCTAGGGTCCTTAACTCCATTCGCTTAGCTGCACAATCTAATATAGCCCGATGTTCCACTAGCCAGTCCATGCCAAGAATGAGATCAAATTCTCCGAAAGGTAGTTGCATCAAGTCGGCAGGAAATACCACTCCCTGAATCTCTAGAGGTACACTCTGAAATATCTTATTCACCACTACAGTTTGACTTAACGGGCTTACTATAGTCATCTCCCTATCAGATAGTTCAGAGGCTATGCCTAGTGTTTCAACTACTCTACATGCAACATAAGAGTAGGTCGAGCCAACATCAATTAAAGCAAAGTAAGGCTTGCCAACTATAAGGAACGTACCGGTTATGACGTCCGGTGCGTCTCCATCCTCCTTCCGGCGAACTGCATACACCAGACCTGGCTGTCTTACCTCTGTATTACTAACACCTCTGCCCGGTGTTCTCTGTCCTCTTGTAGAACCATTACCTCTGCCAATCGGACCACGACCCCGCGGTGGCTGTTGTCCACCTCTTCCAGCCTGATTAAAACTCTGACCTGTTGGTCAGCTCCCGTCTATTTTTATACGACAGTCCTTAATCATGTGTTTCTTGGACGCACACTTGAAACATCCCTATGTCTTCTTCCAACACTCTCCTAGGTGCATCTTCCCACACTGAGCACAATTACGATCATCGCCTCTCAGTAACAACTCTGCACCTCGCGCCCATCAACTCTAGGCCTCTTTTGAACATTCCCAGATGACCCTGAAGATCCAAACCCTATCTTTTGCCTATTCCGATCCGTATTCTGCCTCATAGAGTCCTTAATCCCTTCGGCTACCTTCGCCTTTTCCACCAACATGGCAAACTCTCGCTCCTGCTGTGGAGCTATCAACAACCTCAGGTCATCCCTCAGTCCGTCCTCGAACCAGACTGATACGGGCACGCCCGGGCCACCCACCGAATTTTCAAGTCGACGAAGCTCGACGCCAAATTTTAATTTTATTGCTTTTAAATAAATCGAGTCTTTGAATTTGCTGAAAATTAAATTGCTAAATTTTAATTAAATGAATTAAACATCTTAATTTATTTAATTAATTTTCTATAGCAAATTAATTTTGCCAAATAATTAGTCTTAGTATTTTAATATGTCTAGTGTCTAAAGTAAAGTATTTTAATTTTTAATTTTCAGTAGTAACTTCATTTTCATATTTCATATTTATTTGTTTAGATGGTACAAGTTTTAAGTTCATCTTTGTCAAAGTTGAATATTAGTATGTTCTTACTAGTGTTTAAATAAGGTGGTTAAAAAAATAAAATAAAATACTATTTAACTATGTTTAGTCAAATTTTAATTAATGTGATTTATTTTATTATTATTATTTTTTTTTTGTAGTGCTTCACGTTTTAAACAAAGGCTAATGGAACTTAAAGGGAATGGAAGACACAGCAACTAGAGGTGATCAATTGATGCATGAATTAAATAATACATGAAAGATGGGATTTGAAGATAGACCATGCGTGAAAGATGGAAAAATATGTTTGTGGGTTGAATAAACAATAGGTGAAAATTGAATACATAAGGTATGAAGGCTTGGACGGCTATAGAAAGAAAATTAAGCATGTGCTAAGTTGAATATTAAAGAAATAGAACATGTAGTGGGTATGAACATGGACGGCAAAGCATGAATGCATGGCACAAAGGGGCTGAATTTTTAAAGTGAAGTGCAAAGGCATGATTGAATAAAATACGTAGTGCTTCAAGGATATGGAGACTTTGGATTTTATAGAGCTTGAAATTTCAAATTAAAAGAATGGAGGCATTGGACGGCAAGCATGAAGCACCATGGAGGAATTAAAGAATTAAAGAATTCTTAATTGGAGCAAGCACAATTGGATGAGAACAATCAAAGAAATAAAATTATTGAAAATCACAAATGGTGAACGGCATGAAGAATGGAGCATTAAAAAAAAAAATCAAAACTTTGTCTTTTGGTGAACAATAGTGGACGGCAAGGTGATAAACAAATAGTTGAAATTAAAATATGCAAAGCATGGTGATGCTAGTGGATGGCACACACAAAGAAGAGCAAGCATAGTGAACGGTTTAAGTTTTTAAATTAGGATAATTTTATGGCAAATGAAAGTGGCAACAAACTTTGGTGAAATTAGGTTGAACGGCCAAGTGCCTATTTTTAATTCAAGTGGCTACTTTCATATTCCATAATCTTTTTGTCTTTATTGTGACTAGCTTGGCCGAATGCTCACAAGGTGCTACACCAAGTCAACCACTCGTGCGCACAAATAGGAATTAAAGCCCTCAAGTGTTATTCCTCCTTATTTCGGCTATCATTTGAAAGAGCCTATAAATACTTTGCAATTTCATTTTGTAAACACAACTTGAATTTGAATGAAAGAAAATTTTCTTTTGGTGAGTATTCACTCTCCTAAATTCTCGAGGTTTGAATTGACTTATCTAGTTTTCTAGTGGCGTCGTTCTTTCCTTATTTGAACTTATCATCCTTTCGGGTGTGGCGTTCAACTACCTATACCGTTGGTTCCTATCTCGCTAGATAGTGGGTCTCGGTTTTATTTCGAAATATCATACCGTTGGTTCCTATCTCGCTAGATAGTGGGTCTCGGTTTTATTTTGAAACTCCTTCCATCAATTTGAAACTTATAAGATTCGGGTCTTTAATTTTTATTAAAGGTTCTTTCTTGTTTCAAATACGTATCCATTTCAATCCATCACTTATCTTTTCATTTCAAAGATATCATTTACAATAAAATTATCCCTTTTGTTAGCTGAACGAGAAACTGCCTAATTTACGATCGGGCAACATTAACGATTCGCCTCCTAACCCGAGACGGGCCGTTATCATCTGGTATCAGAGCTAATCAAATTAGGCACGTTTTGATTGTTTTGAGTTTTTCCGAGTAAGTTTCAAAAAAAAATCCAAAAAAAAAGCTGTATTTTATTTTTATTGTATTTAGCATATATTGTGTTTGAAGTTTAAAAAAAAAGAGATAAAAAAAAAGGGTTCAAATAAAAAAAAAAGATAAAAAAAAAGTTCAAAAAAAAAATTGAGGTTAAAAAAAAAATTTCGAGTTAAAAAAAAAAAAAGAAAGCGTGAAAGTTTGCAAGTTTTGTTTCATTACTTCTTTTCCCGATCTTCACCACGCTTCTTCACTCCAATGCCACTATACCAAATTTTTTTCAGCCGACCTTCACCCCCTAACATCATTTTCCCTTGTACCAATTTTGAAGCCGACCCTCAAGCCGCAATAAGTCTTTCGAAACGAAATACGAATTTGTGAGAGTGAGAAATATCGGTAAAAGGCAAGAGTGTATTCAAAAAAAAAAAACCTATACGAGTGAAACACGAGTGTGAGCGAAATTTCTTTGTGAGTGACTTGTGAGATTTTTGTGGTAAGGTATTTAATTTTTGTTTTATTTTGAGCACTAACATTTTTCTTCTAGCAATGATAGCATGTCTCTAAATTTCGAAAGAAGAAGTGTTGTAGATAGTGATTGGTTCGATCCATCATACAACCAAGGCGAAAGGCGACGCGATCAAAGAAACCGAGGCTTTAGAGATCAAGGATGTTTTAATGACTTCAAGAAGAATAACAAAACATTCCACCGCTTTCAAGGTAAAGCCAATCCGGATGCATACCTTGAATGGGAAATGCGAGTAGAAGAGGTTTTTGGGTACCACGATTATTTGGAAAGCAAGAAAGTAAGACTGGCGAAAAATAGTTTCACCGATTATGCCATTACTTGGTGGGACCAATTTACCAAGAGTCGAAAACGAAATGGAGAGTATCCAATATTAACGTGGTCTGAAATGAAAGACGTGATGCGCAAACGGTACCTCCCATCTTCCTATCATCGAGGGCAAACTTCTTCAACTCAAAGTACGGAGTTAAGAGCAGCACGGCAATACCCGACAAAGGACTATTCTAGAAGAGATTATTACCAAGACTCCTACTCAACACGGTCTTCGAAACGGAGAGAAGAAAGTTACGAGCTTAATTCTCTTCAAAACAATGGACAAGAAAGCACAAGTTATTCGACGTATGATTCGAAGAAATCCTACACGGAGTATTCTTCCCGAAGAAATTATCGTGATTCATCCGTAAATAATTTTTCTTCTTTTGGAAATTCTTATTATTATGATTCTTTTGTAACTTCATGTAATAAAAACAAAGAAAAAGAAATAGAAATAGAAATAGAAAGAAAAGAGGCAAGAAAGAGAGAAAATGAGCAAGTTTTGAGAAAGCTTGAAAAGGCCATTGAGAAGATCACTGAAAAAGAGCAAGAAAATGAGAGAAAAGAAAATGAAAAAGAGTGTGAAAAGGAAACAAGAAAACGAGATGAGCAAGTAGAAGTGAGTGTTGATTTAACTAACTCATTTGAAGTTTGTTCTTCTTCTGCTTCTTCATTTCGTGTTCCCGACGATCACACAAGAACCAACAACTTCAAAACCTCCCGGAAGAGCGACGTATTTCTTTGATTGAAAGAGGTAAAGTTGAAGGTGAATTTGAACCTCCCAAGTCGAAAGGTAAGGAAGGTAAATGTTTTGAAACATCAAATTCTTTGTATAAAGATGATTTTTCTTCTAACCCCAATTTGATTAATTGTAGATATTACGAGATTAATTCATTCTCCAAAATGAAATCTTTGAGCTTTTGTAAATACATTTTGAAATATGTTAAGAGTTTTAATCGTTTCATCTTGAACGTACATAACTCTTATTGGTCTAACATGATTGATTTTTCGGGACGTAAGTCCCATAAATCGGGCATATGTTTCGATTTGTTTTGTAGAGAACTCAAGTATCATCAAATATGTGTGAGAAATTCCTATTGTTTTGATACTTGGTTTTTGAATAATGTAACGAATTTTGTCAACTTTGTTTTTAATTTTTATTCGTTCCTTAAACAATTTTTATGGCTGTATTTGAAATTCACTTTCCATTTGAAAATGGTTGATTTAAACGCAAAGCTTTGGTTGCACTACTTGACCGTGGAGAGAAGGTTTGTATTACTCAAGCAAGGTAAGAACGATCTTTATCTTTTTGCGTCCAAATGTAAGTCTTCTGAAAAGGTTGATATAATTTTGCTCTCTTCGGACGAAGACATGCATTATTTTGATGAACTGCCTTTTACAAAGCAATGTTTGAATGCTCAATTTCAAGTGCAATATGCGTTTTCTTCATTACTTGCTTTTGACGATTATATCTATCGTTTAATGTGTTATTTGCATGTTTATTTTAAATCTTGTGCATGTTTTGAAGCTTATCCTTTTGTTTTCAAATTTTGACAAGGCATTGATCATTTTGTATGATAATGTATTTTTGCTTGATTGCTTGAGAACTATTTGTCTTGTGATGCCCATATCCGAATTGCAATTTTGTTTGAGCCGGATCTTGCTAATTCTTGGTTATCCTTTTCAGGTTTCGTGCTTATTATCCGTTCCGTTTGATCGAGGAAAGACGAGCAAGGAGTTTTGTTCGGACAATCAGCCAGGTCGATTCGAGGACGAATCGCTCTTGAAGAGGAGGATGATGATGACGCGCGCGCCGGGCCACCACACACCGAATTTTCAAGTCGACGAAGCTCGACGCCAAATTTTAATTTTATTGCTTTTAAATAAATCGAGTCTTTGAATTTGCTGAAAATTAAATTGCTAAATTTTAATTAAATGAATTAAACATCTTAATTTATTTAATTAATTTTCTATAGCAAATTAATTTTCAGCAAATTCAAAGACTCGATTTATTTAAAAGCAATAAAATTAAAATTTGGCGCCGAGCTTCGCTTACTTGAAAATTCGGTGGTGGCTCGCGCGTCTCGTCATCCTCCTCCTCTTCAAGACGATTCGTCCTCGAATCGACCCATTGGTTGTCCGAACAAAACTCCTTGCTTGTCTTTCCTCGATCAAACGGAACGGATAATAAGCACGAAACCTGAAAAGGATAACCAGGAATTAGCAAGATCCGGGTCAAACAAAATTGCAATTCGGATATGGGCATCACAAGACAAATAGTTCTCAAGCAATCAAGCAAAAATACATTATCATACAAAATGATCAATGCCTTGTCAAAATTTTGAAACAAAAGCGGATAAGCTTCAAAACATGCACAAGATTTAAAATAAACATGCAAATAACACATTAAACGATAGATATAATCGTCAAAAGCAAGTAATGAAGAAAACACATATTGCACTTGAAATTGAGCATTCAAACATTGCTTTGTAAAAGGCAGTTCATCAAAATAATGCATGTCTTCGTCCGAAGAGAGCAAAATTATATCAACCTTTTCAGAAGACTTACATTTGGACGCAAAAAGATAAAGATCGTTCTTACCTTGCTTGAGTAATACAAACCTTCTCTCCACGGTCAAGTAGTGCAACCAAAGCTTTGCATTTAAATCAACCAAAGCATGTGCTAAGTTGAATATTAAAGAAATAGAACATGTAGTGGGTATGAACATGGACGGCAAAGCATGAATGCATGGCACAAAGGGGCTGAATTTTTAAAGTGAAGTGCAAAGGCATGATTGAATAAAATACGTAGTGCTTCAAGGATATGGAGACTTTGGATTTTATGGAGCTTGAAATTTCAAATTAAAAGAATGGAGGCATTGGACGGCAAGCATGAAGCACCATGGAGGAATTAAAGAATTAAAGAATTCTTAATTGGAGCAAGCACAATTGGATGAGAACAATCAAAGAAATAAAATTATTGAAAATCACAAATGGTGAACGGCATGAAGAATGGAGCATTAAAAAAAAAAAAATCAAAACTTTGTCTTTTGGTGAACAATAGTGGACGGCAAGGTGATAAACAAATAGTTGAAATTAAAATATGCAAAGCATGGTGATGCTAGTGGACGGCACACACAAAGAAGAGCAAGCATAGTGAACGGTTTAAGTTTTTAAATTAGGATAATTTTATGGCAAATGAAAGTGGCAACAAACTTTGGTGAAATTAGGTTGAACGGCCAAGTGCCTATTTTTAATTCAAGTGGCTACTTTCATATTCCATAATCTTTTGTCTTTATTGTGACTAGCTTGGCCGAATGCTCACAAGGTGCTACACCAAGTCAACCACTGTAATGCACAAATAGGAATTAAAGCCCTCAAGTGTTATTCCTCCTTATTTCGGCTATCATTTGAAAGAGCCTATAAATACTTTGCAATTTCATTTTGTAAACACAACTTGAATTTGAATGAAAGAAAATTTTCTTTTGGTGAGTATTCACTCTCCTAAATTCTCGAGGTTTGAATTGACTTATCTAGTTTTCTAGTGACGTCGTTTCTTCCTTTATTTGAACTTATCATCCTTTCGGTGTGTGGCGTTCAACTACCTATACCGTTGGTTCCTATCTCGCTAGATAGTGGGTCTCGGTTTTATTTCGAAATATCATACCGTTGGTTCCTATCTCGCTAGATAGTGGGTCTCGGTTTTATTTTGAAACTCCTTCCATCAATTTGAAACTTATAAGATTCAGGTCTTTAATTTTTATTAAAGGTTCTTTCTTGTTTCAAATACGTATCCATTTCAATCCATCACCTATCTTTTCATTTCAAAGATATCATTTACAATAAAATTATCCCTTTTGTTAGCTGAACGAGAAACTGCCTAATTTACGATCGGGCAACATTAACGATTCGCCTCCTAACCCGAGACGGGCCGTTATCATCTGGTATCAGAGCTAATCAAATTAGGCACGTTTTGATTGTTTTGAGTTTTTCCGAGTAAGTTTCAAAAAAAAAATCCAAAAAAAAGTTGTATTTTATTTTTATTGTATTTAGCATATATTGTGTTTGAAGTTTAAAAAAAGAGATAAAAAAAAAAGGGTTCAAATAAAAAAAAAAGATAAAAAAAGTTCAAAAAAAAAATTGAGGTTAAAAAAAAAATTTCGAGTTAAAAAAAAAAGAAAGCGTGAAAGTTTGCAAGTTTTGTTTCATTACTTCTTTTCCCGATCTTCACCACCCTTCTTCACTCCAACGCCACTATACCAAATTTTTTACCGACCTTCACCCCTAACATCATTTTCCCTTGTACCAATTTTGAAGCCGACCCTCAAGCCGCAATAAGTCTTTCAAACGAAATACTGAATTTGTGAGAGTGAGAAATATCGGTAAAAGGCACGAGTGTATTCAAAAAAAAAAAAAACCTATACGAGTGAAACACGAGTGTGAGCGAAATTTCTTTGTGAGTGACTTGTGAGATTTTTGTGGTAAGGTATTTAATTTTTGTTTTATTTTGAGCACTAACATCTTTCTTCTAGCAATGATAGCATGTCTCTAAATTTCGAAAGAAGAAGTGTTGTAGATAGTGATTGGTTCGATCCATCATACAACCAAGGCGAAAGGCGACGCGATCAAAGAAACCGAGGCTTTAGAGATCAAGGATGTTTTAATGACTTCAAGAAGAATAACAAAAACATTCCACCGTTTCAAGGTAAAGCCAATCCGGATGCATACCTTGAATGGGAAATGCGAGTAGAAGAGGTTTTTGGGTACCACGATTATTTGGAAAGCAAGAAAGTAAGACTGGCGGAAAATAGTTTCACCGATTATGCCATGACTTGGTGGGACCAATTTACCAAGAGTCGAAAACGAAATGGAGAGTATCCAATATTAACGTGGTCTGAAATGAAAGACGTGATGCGCAAACGGTACCTCCCATCTTCCTATCATCGAGGGCAAACTTCTTCAACTCAAAGTACGGAGTTAAGAGCAGCACGGCAATACCCGACCAAGGACTATTCTAGAAGAGATTATTACCAAGACTCCTACTCAACACGGTCTTCGAAACGGAGAGAAGAAAGTTACGAGCTTAATTCTCTTCAAAACAATGGACAAGAAAGCACAAGTTATTCGACATATGATTCGAAGAAATCCTACACGGAGTATTCTTCCCGAAGAAATTATCGTGATTCATCCGTAAATAATTTTTCTTCTTTTGGAAATTCTTATTATTATGATTCTTTTGTAACTTCATGTAATAAAAACAAAGAAAAAGAAATAGAAATAGAAATAGAAAGAAAAGAGGCAAGAAAGAGAGAAAATGAGCAAGTTTTGAGAAAGCTTGAAAAGGCCATTGAGAAGATCACTGAAAAAGAGCAAGAAAATGAGAGAAAAGAGAATGAAAAAGAGTGTGAAAAGGAAATAAGAAAACGAGATGAGCAAGTAGAAGTGAGTGTTGATTTAACTAACTCATTTGAAGTTTGTTCTTCTTCTGCTTCTTCATTTCAGGTTCCCGATGTATCACACAAGAACCAACAACTTCAAAACCTCCTGGAAGAGCGACGTATTTCTTTGATTGAAAGAGGTAAAGTTGAAGGTGAATTTGAACCTCCCAAGTCGAAAGGTAAGGAAGGTAAATGTTTTGAAACATCAAATTCTTTGTATAAAGATGATTTTTCTTCTAACCCCAATTTGATTAATTGTAGATATTACGAGATTAATTCATTCTCCAAAATGAAATCTTTGAGCTTTTGTAAATACATTTTGAAATATGTTAAGAGTTTTAATCGTTTCATCTTGAACGTACATAACTCTTATTGGTCTAACATGATTGATTTTTCGACGTAAGTCCCATAAATCGCATATGTTTCGATTTGTTTTGTGGAGAACTCAAGTATCATCAAATATGTGTGAGAAATTCCTATTGTTTCGATACTTGGTTTTTGAATAATGTAACGAATTTTGTCAACTTTGTTTTTAATTTTTATTCGTTCCTTAAACAATTTTTATGGCTGTATTTGAAATTCACTTTCCATTTGAAAATGGTTGATTTAAACGCAAAGCTTTGGTTGCACTACTTGACCGTGGAGAGAAGGTTTGTATTACTCAAGCAAGGTAAGAACGATCTTTATCTTTTTGCGTCCAAATGTAAGTCTTACGAAAGGTTGATATAATTTTGCTCTCTTCGGACGAAGACATGCATTATTTTGATGAACTGCCTTTTACAAAGCAATGTTTGAATGCTCAATTTCAAGTGCAATATGCGTTTTCTTCATTACTTGCTTTTGACAATTATATCTATCGTTTAATGTGTTATTTGCATGTTTATTTTAAATCTTGTGCATGTTTTGAAAGCTTATCCGCTTTTTGTTTCAAAATTTTGACAAGGCATTGATCATTTTGTATGATAATGTATTTTTGCTTGATTGCTTGAGAACTATTTGTCTTGTGATGCCCATATCCGAATTGCAATTTTGTTTGAGCCGGATCTTGCTAATTCTTGGTTATCCTTTTCGCCTTTCGTGCTTATTATCCGCTCCGTTTGATCGAGGAAAGACGAGCAAGAGTTTTGTTCGGACAACCAGCGGGTCGATTCGAGGCGAATCGTCTTGAAGAGGAGGGATGATACGGAGCGCGCCGTGCCACACACCGAATTTTCAAGTCGACGAAGCTCGGCGCCAAATTTTAATTTTATTGCTTTTAAATAAATCGAGTCTTTGAATTTGCTGAAAATTAAATTGCTAAATTTTAATTAAATGAATTAAACATCTTAATTTATTTAATTAATTTTCTATAGCAAATTAATTTTCAGCAAATTCAAAGACCCGATTTATTTAAAAGCAATAAAATTAAAATTTGGCGTCGAGCTTCGTCGACTTGAAAATTCGGTGGTGGTTCCGGCGTGTCCGTATCATCCTCCTCTTCAAGACGATTCGATCTCGACCGACCCATTGGTTGTCCGAACAAAACTCCTTGCTTGTCTTTCCTCGATCAAACGAACGGATAATAAGCACGAAACCTGAAAAGGATAACCAGGAATTAGCAAGATCCGGCTCAAACAAAATTGCAATTCGGATATGGGCATCACAAGACAAATAGTTCTCAAGCAATCAAGCAAAAATACATTATCATACAAAATGATCAATGCCTTGTCAAAATTTTGAAACAAAAGCGATAAGCTTCAAAACATGCACAAGATTTAAAATAAACATGCAAATAACACATTAAACGATAGATATAATCGTCAAAAGCAAGTAATGAAGAAAACACATATTGCACTTGAAATTGAGCATTCAAACATTGCTTTGTAAAAGGCAGTTCATCAAAATAATGCATGTCTTCGTCCGAAGAGAGCAAAATTATATCAACCTTTTCAGAAGACTTACATTTGGACGCAAAAAGATAAAGATCGTTTCTTACTTTGCTTGAGTAATACAAACCTTCTCTCCACGGTCAAGTAGTGCAACCAAAGCTTTGCGTTTAAATCAACCAAAGCATGTGCTAAGTTGAATATTAAAGAAATAGAACATGTAGTGGGTATGAACATGGACGGCAAAGCATGAATGCATGGCACAAAGGGGCTGAATTTTTAAAGTGAAGTGCAAAGGCATGATTGAATAAAATACGTAGTGCTTCAAGGATATGGAGACTTTGGATTTTATGGAGCTTGAAATTTCAAATTAAAAGAATGGAGGCATTGGACGCCAAGCATGAAGCACCATGGAGGAATTAAAGAATTAAAGAATTCTTAATTGGAGCAAGCACAATTGGATGAGAACAATCAAAGAAATAAAATTATTGAAAATCACAAATGGTGAACGGCATGAAGAATGGAGCATTAAAAAAAAAATCAAAACTTTGTCTTTTGGTGAGCAATAGTGGATGGCAAGGTGATAAACAAATAGTTGAAATTAAAATATGCAAAGCATGGTGATGCTAGTGGACGGCACACACAAAGAAGAGCAAGCATAGTGAACGGTTTAAGTTTTTAAATTAGGATAATTTTATGGCAAATGAAAGTGGCAACAAACTTTGGTGAAATTAGGTTGAACGGCCAAGTGCCTATTTTTAATTCAAGTGGCTACTTTCATATTCCATAATCTTTTTGTCTTTATTGTGACTAGCTTGGCCGAATGCTCACAAGGTGCTACACCAAGTCAACCACTCGTGCGCACAAATAGGAATTAAAGCCCTCAAGTGTTATTCCTCCTTATTTCGGCTATCATTTGAAAGAGCCTATAAATACTTTGCAATTTCATTTTGTAAACACAACTTGAATTTGAATGAAAGAAAATTTTCTTTTGGTGAGTATTCACTCTCCTAAATTCTCGAGGTTTGAATTGACTTATCTAGTTTTCTAGTGACGTCGTTCTTTCCTTATTTGAACTTATCATCCTTTCGGGTGTGGCGTTCAACTACCTATACCGTTGGTTCCTATCTCGCTAGATAGTGGGTCTCGATTTTATTTCGAAATATCATACCGTTGGTTCCTATCTCGCTAGATAGTGGGTCTCGATTTTATTTTGAAACTCCTTCCATCAATTTGAAACTTATAAGATTCGGGTCTTTAATTTTTATTAAAGGTTCTTTCTTATTTCAAATACGTATCCATTTCAATCCATCACCTATCTTTTCATTTCAAAGATATCATTTACAATAAAATTATCCCTTTTGTTAGCTGAACGAGAAACTGTCTAATTTACGATCGGGCAACATTAACGATTCGCCTCCTAACCCGAGACGGGCCGTTATCACAGACACATCGCTCATGCTCCGTAGCCACGATCCCTCGAGCATACCGGCTCAACCTTAAGAATTCTGCCTCGTACGCCGCTACGGACTTATTCCCTTGGACCAGCCCCAGAAATGCCTTCCTCTGCACATCAATATAACTAGTCCCAACATACTTCTTTTGATATGCCGCCTTAAAATACTCCCAAGTGAGTTCCTCAGCTGTAGCACCATCCCGAACCATGAGCCACCATTGATATGACTCATCGCAAAGAAGCGACACCATTCCTTTCAGTTTCTCCTCAGCAGTTAGATCTAGCTCATCCATGATTCGCTCTGTCGCCTCCAACCAATACTCAGCCGTACTGGGTGCCACACCAGATACACCACGGAACACCTTAGCTCTATTGGCTCGGAGTCGCTCGGGTACAGATTTTCGAGCTCCCATACCTCCACCTGCTCCAGCCACCATCTCAAGAACCCGCAGCACTACCTACGATACTGCATCATCCCCCATCTGATCCTGATGCTCAACTCCAACCGCTGGTGGTGGGGGTGGTGGTACCTCATTTTCGGACCTTTGACCAGACCTAACGGGTTCCGATACGGTCATTTTGCCTCTACCACGCCCTCACACATTACGACCACGTCCCCTAGAACTCATGTCTACGATCGCAATTTAATCTGATTTAAGAAATTTTATGCATTAGCATTTTGTTCCACTGATTATCCGCGAACAATTTTATGAAAAGAAGTTTAGTAGTAGTTCTTTCGATCATTTCAAAGTTTTCGTTTCAAATTTTCTACCCTAATTCAGAGAAATACATTCATTCAGTAGTACCTACCACACACATTCACCACTCGTACACTTTTGTCCGTTCCAAACCCAAGGGTATTTTCGTAATTTGTCCTACAGGGGTATTTTGGTAAATTCCAAATCAGGGTATCTTGATATTTCAAAAAATATAGATTTTTTTTTTGGTATTTTTGTAAAGTAAGAAAATCTTAGTAAAAACTCAAGGGTAGTAAGGTAAATTTTTATAAACCAAGGGTATTTTGGTAATTTTACAAACCAGGGGTATTTAGGTAATTTTGTAAATCGCGAATAATTTGAAAAAAATGTCTTTCAAAATCTAATTTAGTGTTTACAAATCAAAGGGGTATTTTGGTGATTTTAAAACTAAGGTTTTTATAAAAATATGGCTAGTCCCTTTCGGGTTTTAATTATTGGGTTTAGCCCGTGAATAAGTCCTCTTGGTTAGGGTGAACCATCACTATGCACCAGGTAGGATGCGAGCGAAGAGGAGGTACTCACTAGGACTGCTTAAATATCAGGCTCTCCCTGAATCCAATCCTAGACATGCGTACAATGGTTGCCACACCCTAACTCGGTGACTTACTCACAGGTTTGTTTAATTAGGCCTTAAATTTTTATGTAACTCTTGTGTTGGGGTAAACTAATCCTAGGGTCTAATAACTTATTATACTAATCTACATTCCCGTTATACCCACATACCAATCATTCAATAATTCATACAACAGTTAAGGGTACTTACCTGGTGGACTTCGGGTCGGAGACTTTAGGTGCTGTGCCTGAAAAACCTGCTCAATTTCAAAAATTTTCACAAAGACTTGTTTGGGCTCAATTTTGAAAACGTTATGGCCTTTAAACCCAAGGTCGAGAGTTTAAAATTGGGCTCTGATACCCAACTGAAACACCCCAAACTCGGCCTACGAGCTTTGACCGGATCTGGTATGTTCCCTGAGTAAAACAGTTCAAAACGTGATCGTTATTTTGGAAAATTTGGGTGGTTTTGAAGAAAATTTGATTTGTGTTGAGTTCAAATTGAAAACGGCGTTGTTCTTGAAGACTAGATTTTATTAAAACAATATTTTTATTTGTACTTAAAATCAATAAGTTAAAAGTATTGCCGAGTTTTTAGAGTTTACCATTAAATGGAAAATCGTTTGTGTTTAGGTGTCAAAACATTTAAAATTTAGTTTTAAGAAAAGTTATTTAACCATGATATATTAATAATCGTATCATAATAAACCGGATAAAATGTATGCTTAAAACAGTTAATAGTAACGGCCTTATTACATCAAGTAAAACCCGAAATAAATCCATAATACTTAAATATAAAATTCAAAATAAAATAAATGCTGAGCTGAGCATGGCCACCACTAAGTTCCTGCCGACCCGGTCCATTTACTAAGTGTCACCTGAAAAGATATCCCACAACGGGGTGAGTCAAACAGACTCAGTGTGTAACAGCCAACACAAAGTCCCAAACGATTTAGGCATATCAAATCATATATATATAACAAATATAAACAATGATACAATCCCGAACCCAAGCCTAAATATCCATCCTCTACACATCACCCGTACCTGCCATCACACCGTGGGGATTACTAAATCGACCCTCCATCCGCTACACACCGTCGAAGGCAGTCGCTGCAGACGACGTGTGCATCGCCCTTATAAATTGTGGCATAGCCACCAGATAATGTGACAAAGTCACCAGATAATAATACGTGACATAAGTCACCACATTCAGATTATGTGACATTAGTCACCAGATATTGTGGTAAAAACCACCAGATCACTTTCCCTTTTCAATATCACCCGTATGCCCATGCATAATACCAAAACATGCAAGAATCATGCCATATACCTTATTCCATATTTATAACAATTCACATATGTGCCATATTCCAAATGTTCATTACATTTATTAACGTAATATTAAAGGTTATGTACCTAAATACTCTGTACCATTGTATGGTACCTTTAGCCACATTCTTAACTCATATTTTCGTTAACACATATATTAATATCAATACCATAGATCTATTAGGAGTTAGTGTAGGGCTACACACCTGGTTTACTAACGTGCTCACTGAAATCCCGAAAGTCTTATCGAGTCAGATTGTACTCCTCCCTAAAAACCAATGTCAGAATCGACTAATCACTTAACACTTAATATGGCCTTGGCCGAATATTCATATTCACTTACCTTGCGGATCTAAATCCCGAAAACCACCACTTGCCTATGGAGTTGACAAAATCCCTGCTTATCAACTGTTAGAATCGGCTTTAACACATAAATCTATGAAAATGGCCCTTGGCCGAATACTATACTTGCTTACCTTGAGCATCCAAATCCCGAAAGAATCCTTAGTGTTTCCTTCCTTCGGCTATACATGAAAGAACATGAAATCAAAGGCCCTACTGAGGTTCTGCCATCCCAAATAACCAAGGCCAACCATTCGGCTTTGGCCACTAACAGAAAAAGAACCGAAAACTGATTGCTAAGGAAGGAAATACTTACCACCCATGTTGCTTACCATTAATGATCAACTTTTCGAAATCACTTTCCTAGGTTCGGCCACATCAGAGAAATAGAGTTAGACCCTTAACTTTCGGCAACCAAAAGAGATAGAAGAAAATGATTAGAAGAGGACCCTTACCCACTATTGAGAATTGGTTGGAGTAGATTTCAGTCAATGACACTTTCGGCTTTGAAGAGAACAAGAGAAGAAAGGAAATGATAAGGAGATTCAAATAAAGGTTCGGCTATGGCTCTCAAATGGAGATGAAATATTCGGCTATGGTGTTTCTTTAGAGTTTCAAGCAAAGAAAAGAGAAAAAAAAAAGAAGATGGATGCTCATTAAAAGGAAATTTCGACAAAAAGATGGACACTCTCACCAACTAAAATTCGGCACTACCTCCTTCAATACCCCAAAGCCGCACATACACATCCCCTAGAGTCCTATATTCGGCCACTAGCTTCTCCTCCCCCTTATCCCACATTTTCCTCCTATTTTTCCTCTCTTCTTTACCCATTCAAAATAATTTGAATAAAACAACAATTATCCTTTGCCCCTAGCCGAGTTTCAAAAGGTATTTGACCACATCTAGTGCTCATCTCCTTAGTGTTTTAGTGCCATCCAACTCCCCTCCTAGCTTGATGCAAAAACACTCCAAAAGTGCTCCCCTGCTGCTCGAACCTAAGCCCTACCCACTGCTTGTGGCGTCACTTACTAGGGTTTTAAGTGGCGCCTCCTTGCCACTTTAACAAGCCCATTTGTATGTCCAATTTCCTCTATAAATTTCCTTAAGGCCTCACTCGCCTAGCTCCTCTTTAAAACTTAAAATACAATATTTTCTAAGGCATTCACCTACACTCTAAAGTTTCTCAAAATTTATAAAACACATTCAAACCCACACAGGCATGCTTCCACATATATCTAAGCAAAAATGCACAAGCCCTAAATCTCGGATATTACATTTCGGTCAAGCTTTGCTTTAAATGCATGGTATGTGTTTGATGCTTGTTTTTAGTGATTTTTATGTTTTTGAGCTCGTTTTAGCTTAATTTACTTAGCTCGGGGGTTAATTTTAAATTTTTAAAGGTTGAGGGACTTTCCATGATTGATTTTAAATTTTTTTATGCTAATTGATAGATTATTAAACTTGGTTGTTAAACAAACTTATTTTGTTAAGTGATTTTTGATGAATTTAGGGTTAATGATTACTTTATTAAAAGTGTAAAATTCCTTGAGGTTAATGTGAAATTTTGGTAAATATGGGTTGTTTAAGACCCCTAGTAAAACCGGCTAGCATGTTTTAGTTAGAAAAATGGTGAATTTGCAAGTTAAGAGTTTATGGACTAAATTGTAAGAAAGTTAAAGTATTAGGGGTAAATTTGTAAATTGATGATGGAAGGGTTTAATGCATAAAACTACTTGCTAGAATGTTGGAATTATAATAATTGAGTTAAATTATTATTTAGATCAAGAAAAGAATCAACCAGACTTGAATCGGGGAAAGCCGAAAGTCTCAGATTAGCTTTCAACTTAGCTGTAACAACCGTGGTGATTGGGGTAAGTTCGTATAGAGATTAAAAATTTCCATTTTATTTTTTGAATTGAGTTTATTTATTGAAATATATTAGATTTAATTTGACTCGATGATATGATAATATTTCAGAATGTTGATGGTTAATTAATCTAGTTTGAACCTTAAGAATTCTTAGGATACAAATGACATGCCATTAGGGTTATACGATTTCGGGTGCTAGTCTTGAATGTCCTACCAATGGTTGAGGTCCTGTATTTTTTGTAGATACTCCACAGCTCGTATGAACAGGCCCAAATTCACAGGTCAAGTGAGCATTATTGAAAAGGAAAGGTTACAATTACATGAAAAAGCACACTATGTGTGAGCGTTCCCGAGTATCTGATGAAATTCTAGATGGTTCAACGGGTAAGTAAAGTAAAATGAAAAAGCTTGTATATGAAATTATTGATATTAATAACCATATGAAATGGAAAACTGATATGTGCAAATGAATGGAAAAGGGAACTAATAAGATATGTAAAGAAAGGTGAATGAATTTAATTCATTTTATGTTATACACTATGTTTCATAGATGTTATGATTTTAAGTTATCTACTAACCATGTGGATTGTTATAATTAGGAAAGTAAAATACTTATAAGAATTGTTGAGCATCGTTGAATGATTTAACATTTGGGATTCAGTAAGTTTGAGTTTATCTTGCATAAGCTTACTAAGCACTAGTTGCTTACGTAATTGTTTTTCCTCTATTTTGTAGATCGTCCGAAGCTTGACTGGTTGTAAATCTTTTCGGAGTTCTATCACACTATCCAACAATCACTTGGTAGTTTTTGGTTATCTTGGTTATGGTTATAAATGGCATGTATAGGGTTTATGGTCATTTATACTTTTTGTTATGTTTTGGTTACTTTTATAAATGGTTTTATGCACATATGGCCTAGTTGACTTGTATATGTTAAAAGCTATATGAATATGGTTATTTTTGTAACGACCCAAAATCCGTGGGCACCGAAAAAGTGTGTTATCAGGCCTCTGTCTTAGTAAACTGACTTAGTAAATAAATATTAGGAGTAATTATGAGTCTAATAGTGTGTTTAATTAGATTTTTTTATTTAGTGAATTTAGCTTAATTTAAAGTAATTATGAAAAAGGATCAAATTGAATAAAGAGTAAAAGTCTAATTATAGATTAAAAGAAAGTAAAAAGGACCAAAATGGCAAATATGCCATTTTAGCATAAGTTGAGGTGGCATATGAAATAAAAATCTAAGATTTTTACTTAGATTTTAATTATAAAATATATTAGTAATAAATTATATTAAATTAATTTAAAATAATGATATTACAAGATATTTATATGATAATTAAATTAAATTCATGACAAACGTATGGAGGTGATTTAATACAAGTGTATTAACAAAAATATATACACTTGTAATATTATAATTAATTATATGATAGATATTTATAATAATTAAATTATAATATATTAAGTTAATAAAATAAATAAAGCAAATGAAATAATAATAAAAGAAACACAACAAACAAAAGAAAAATAAAGGAGAAAGAATAGAAGCTTTCGAAACAGGGGAAAGGAAAGAAAGAAAGAAAAAGAAAAGGAAAAACTAAGGTTTTAAAGCTTGGAGTTTAATTAGGTAAGTCAATCAAGTCCTATTCTCTTAATTTTGATGTTTTAGAAGAGTTAAAGCAAGATTTTGATGAAACCAAGTTGATATTTTGAGATTTTATAGGTTTTCAAGTATAGTTGATGTTGAAGAAAAAGATGAATTAAGGATTAAATTGAATGAAATTTAAGTTAGAATTAGTAAAAGGATTAAATTGTAAAGTAAGTTATAAGTTTTGTGTTATAGGGATTAATTTGGAAGAAATTATAAATTAGAGTTTTATTATGAATATTAGATAGTCAAGTTGAATATGGAAGGAATTTAAGTAGAAACAAAGCATGAATTAAGTTAAGAAAATAAGTAAACTTAATTAGGATTAAACTGTAAAATAAGTTTTAAAAAAAACAGTTTTGGGACAGCAGCAGTAAAGTAACTTTAAAAAATCACCAAAAATGATAGAAATGAAATTATAAGTTGAGTGAGATATGAAATTAAATATTCTTGAGTCTATTTTCGTATGAAAGAAACAGAGAAAGAAAACAAATTCTGTATTTTGAGATATTTAGATTTTTGTGAGACTGGTTTAGAGTGATTTTGAGATCCCCTGTTTTGACTTGGAAAAATCATTAAAAATTTTAAATAACTAATTTTGGGACATAATTTATATTTTTAGATTCCTTAATGAGTCTATTTTTAGAATAAATAAACTACAACATCATTTTAGTTTTGTACAAAAAGATAATTAAAATTTAGCAAAGAGTGGTCGGAACTGTCAAACAACAGAATAGGGGTGATTTTAAAGAATAAACTGTACTTATTGGCTAAATCAAAAATTCTGAAAATTTATGGCAAGAAGATATGTGAGCCTAGTTTCATAGAAAATTTTCAGATCTTAATTTGGAATTCTGTAACTCAAGATATGAATAATTTAGTGAAAATGACTCAGGTAGATAGCCTTGACAGAATATATAAGTAAATAGTAGAATTATATATTATGGATGTGGAATGAAATGGAAGAGTAGGAATTGAATAAAAATTCAATTAATTATTAAGTTAATGCTGTAATTAATAATGTAAATTGTTATTATTTTTTTCATAGCTAACAAGGAACTCGAGACATCGACACACAAAGGAAAGGAGAAGGTTATCGAGGAATAATCGAGAAAATTCGGGTTTGTATTACTATAATTCAAATTATTTATTATTTAATGTTAAATTTAAATTATGTGTATGGTAAGTAAATAATAAGGTAAGTGACTTTATTGAATTGAATTTGAAACATTGAATTGAATGAGAAATATGTGTTAGTATTGAATTATATTGTGGTTGGTGATTGGAAAAGTGTAATTGATATTGAAATTGAATTTGTTATGAAATGAAAATGAAATTGAGAACTGAAATACCCTATTAACTAGTCGGGCTAAGTCGGATATAATTGGCATGCCATAGGATTTGGAAGAGTACGGGATTTATCGGCTTTGCCGATCAGGCACTTTATGTGTCGTATTTCAGGCACCTCGTGTGTCGTATAGGCACATGTGTGTCGTTTCGAGCACTTATGTATCGTATACTGATCAGGTACTATGTACCATTTTAGGCACAATGTGCCGTACTGGTGTGTTTTGGTTGGAATCCGTGTATCCGCCAAAGTCTGAGTCTGTTAATAGGGGTAACTAAAGAAAAGGTTAAATTGAATAAAATGAAATGGTTCAGCCATTGAAAGAAATGTGAAAATAGAACATGAATTGAAAAATGTGATTTGAATATGAGTATGAGAATGGAAGCATGAACCATTGGTTCATGAGATGGATAGTGGCTCAACATGAATGTGTATTATTTCAATTGTTGAATAGCTAAAATTGAATTGTATGAATATATTGAGAACGACAAACTTATGTTTGAATTGGTTTAGTAAAATTAAAGTTATATGATTTAATAATATGATTATTATGTTTATAATTTGAATTATGGTAATACCACTGAGTATATGTATACTCAGCGTATGGTTGTTTCCGTGCCCAAGTTAATAGGTGTTTAAAGTCCTGGTTCAGCATCCAAGGCAATCCCGACTCCAGCACAAAACTCGGTGATGTATTCCTCTTTTGGTAAAAGTGGCATGTACATAGGTGTTATTTTGGTCACTTTAAAATGTTACATGACTTTTGTTGTAAAGAATGGTATTTGGTATTTTGATGTTTTAACTAATGAAATGGTATGAAATTTTATATGATATACATGGTATAATTGGTACTAAAAATTTAGAATGAAATAAATAAAATTATAAGTTAAATTTTATTAGTAGAATAAATGCTTATAGAATAAAATTATAAAATTAATGTTATAGATATAATTTAAATACGATTAAATATGAAATTTGTATTGGTTGAATTGTTGGATTTTGGTTTGGTTGCGATTTGAAACTTGCAGGGAAGGTTAACTATTTATAAAGGGGTTATATTGAATTTTTTTTAAATAAAAAAATAATAAAAATGAATGAAGTCAATTAACAAACAAAATTTTAAATGAAATTATAATCCTATTATAATATAATTGTTTTTTTATTAAGAATTATTTGTAAATTGTTTGATATGTCCGGTAATGCCTCGTAACCCTGTTTCGGCGACGGTTTAGGGTTAAGGGGTGTTACAATTTTGGCATGTTTAATTTGAAAGGTGAATGGATTGGCAATTGTTGTCATTAGGTAGCTATTTTGCCAATGTTTGTGTTTGAGATATGTCATTATAGGTTTGTTTTGATTGATTTTGTTTTGGTATAAATGAGGTGTATTTGAATGACATATTGGTTAGGAGTATTAGTTTGATTGAATTGGTATGTTTATGAGTGTTTGAAATATGTTTAGGTCCATTGAATTTATGCACAAATGAAGTAGCTTGTTGGGCAAGATTTGACCTGAAAATGGCTTGTTTTAGGTTCTAATTATGGAGCACACAGCCACACACACGGCCTGGCTACATGACTGTGTGTCACTTTTTTATTTTAGATGTAGGATATACACGATCTAGAACACAGCCTGCGACACAGCCGTGTAACCCAAGTTAGTGAGTTACGCAGTTTGAGACACGAGTTGAGACACGGCCGTGTGTCCCATTGTACGAATGCCCACACAGTCTGGACTATGTTGCACGGCCGTGTGGCCCCTGTATTCAAATTTTTTTATCTTTTTCCCAATTTTTTTGAATTGTTTTAAATTAGTTTCGAATTGATCCCGAACTATTTTTAAGGCCTCGAAGGCTCGATTTAAGGCTCAAATGTGTATGTTTGCTAGGTCTATAATGAGTTTTAGGTAATTAATATTAAATGACATTATTGATCTATTTTGAAGTTAATTATTTTGATTTGTATGGTAATACTCTGTAACCTTAATCCGACGATGGAGACGGGTTAGGGGTGTTACATTTAGTGGTATTAGAACTACAGTTTAATCAATTCTCAGAATGAACGTAGCTGGTATAGAGTATAGAATACATGCCATTTTATAACCTATGATATTGTGATATCTCCTAATTTAAATTAAATTATGTTTTCATATAGATAAAAAAATGTCATTCAACTGAGTTGATTTCGATGAGGGCGAAAGTAATGCGCAAGCCTTCGTTCAAGAAGCAGCTAGTAGTGGCCTTGTATCTGAGGGTCGGGGAAGCGAGGCGAAAGAAGCCTTCTTCCATATGATGTCTAAATGATTTTCTAAGTTTGTTAGAATGAACCCAATGGCTCAACGACCTCCACCCCCTCTCGTACACCAACCAGTTCCCTTTATTCCTCAAGGTTCGAAACAAGTACGTGTAAACAAGCCCCCGGTTGATAAAATCCGTAAGTATGGAGTAGAAGGATTTCGTGGTACAGCTGAAAACGACTCTGAAAAAGTCGAGTATTGGTTAGAAAATACTGTTAGGGCATGTTTGGTTTGACGGAATGGCCATTCCATTCTGTCCCTATTCCACGCGCTACAGTGACACGTTTGTTTGGTTGAAATTTGACCGTCGAATCGCTATTCTGTGTGGGCTCTATTACGCGTAAACACTGTATATCCATTTAGAGGGTCGGGCTCTGAATGCCTATTCAATACCTCTCGTAATAGCTTTTTTTTATATCAGACAAAAATCTCCTCCTACTTCCACTCATCATTCAGATGAAAATCTTCTTAGGTTTTCCATAAAATGCATAGAAGACTCTGTTTTTGGATTTTGGGTGTGGCGGATTTGTGTGTGATGTAAAATATGGAGAAATCGATGTCGAAGGCGGAGCTTTCCAAAAAAATGCGCACGTCTCCCACCGTGCAGCCCAGCAATTGTGGAAACAGTGAGGCTCTGATCAATTATCAACGATTGTTGTTAGTCTTCTTCCCTTCGCCATCATCTCTGGTTTTTTTTTAATAAACAAAATCTCTAAAATATTAGATCTGAATTTCTATCCTACCAGGCTTTTAATGAGTTTACCTTTTCTACCTCTTCCTTAAAATTCATTTATACTTTCCTATGCTACAAACAAGAAGTTGAACTTTGATGATAAAGATCTTTCTTTTTCCAGTAGTTTATGTTTTGGCTTTGTTTAATTGAATACCCAAAGTCATGATCTTTAGTCGATAGTCTGTTGAATTGCCTGTCTGGGTACGCTTTGTTTACATAAATCTGTTGAATACCTTTTGGATTCTCTTTTTGATTTAGGGTTTTTTTTGGTAAGTTTAATTTTTTATTTTCGTTTTTGTTTGTTTGTTTTGGGTTTGAAGTTCAATAGCATTTCGTGTTTGTAATGAAAAATGTGTATAGATTAAGGGGATAAGTTAGTACTCTTTCTAACTTAGATGCTCTTATTTCTTTGTTATAAAAGCTTATATTTTACAAGTGATTCATGGATATTTGATTTATGTTGTTGGTTGTTTTACAGTTTTGCTCAATAGTCCTCAAGTTTTTGGCCTAAACTATGACCTACTATATCTGTAACTAGAGTTTTAGCTTCTACATAATAACTTAATAGTCTAAAACTTTCACAAATCTGCCAAGATACTCGTATGTCATGGTAAGTTTTGATGATGTGAAATTTTATGTTGTTATTGAGGAATAAATGCAAGCTTTTACAAGTGATTGATAATTCAAGTGTTCATATGATGTTTATCTTTAGGCAGAGCAATCCATCTTTCATTGGTAATTAGGTGAAGTTTGTTTAAACATGTGTTTGTTGCTTCAAAATTGGTTACTTTTTTGAGCTGCATGTTGGTTCACCATTTAGTATCTACTGCATTTTGTTAAATTCTGGATTTTTTGCTTAATGTTCATATGATGTTCTTGTCTACATGCCCTAAAATTGATTATTTTCTTGATAGTTTATACCATGGTTTCATTAAGACTGAAGACACTTTCTTTTTGTATGCAGATGATGCTGATGTTCTTCAGGTGCAACACTATCGGCTTTTTTTGAAAGAACATGTTTTTAAGGAGTTATTGTATTCTTGAATGTCTTAATGAAATGATGGAGGTTTAGACTTGGAAGAAATTTAGATCAGGAAGAAAATCCAGGAACTTTTAAAAAGAGTTCATTTTATGATATTTGATTTTTACAAGATATTCCAATTAAAAATCCCCTCGCCCTGTCAAAGATACACCAAACATACAGAGTTGGTTATTTGAAGATATGCATGTTAAAAACTTTATTTATGAGTCTCACTCTCGTCTTTAATCATGTAACTCTTGCTTTTGATTGTTTCTTTGACTGCACATATAATACAACTTACATAATGTATTGATAATTTTGCCTCTATTGGTTATCACATGAAATTAACTTTGCATGTTGCATGTTACCATGCCATCTGAAGTTAATATATTTATCTTTTGTTCTTTTTCCAGGTCTTCACCATAGAGTATTCTCTAATATGCAAAATTTCAGATTACAAGAAGCTTTATAGAGCATTCTCTATTTTGGGTATAGTTTTTAGTTATAATATGTATTTAGTATTTAAAGATAGAGATATACACTGATTCTATATGTGAAAGTAGGTTTCTCAACTTCCCAATGAAAAAGAGACATTTTATGGAGCATTGGACAAATGGGTAGCTTGGGAGTCTGAGTTTCCATTTATATATTGTAGCTACAAAAGCTTTACAAATTTTCAAGAAGAGGAGCCAATAGTTGCGTGTTATTCAAGTATATTCAGTCTATTGGTATTCTTGCTTTGAATTTTCTAGCTTCTAAAATACATTCATTGATGCAAGGAGGCTTTATATGTTCAATAATTTTCCATTAATATGTATTATATTAAAATAGCCTTGTATTATCATATTTGATTCTATAGAAAACTCTCCGTTAGTATTTTAAAGGAACCTTAATGCTATTCTTTTTGAATAGATACTTTCAATCAGTATTCTTTGTGAAGTTTGGCACATGTAAAAATGAAGTTACGTGAGAGTTTGTGATTACATACATTAAATTTATATTATTCATTTTTACTTTTACATGAGATTCTTATATTATACACGTCTAGCAACAAAAATAAATTAATGAAAATATGTTAAATATATATATACATATACAACATAACAATTTCATTAGTTCTTTTGCTGTATTTCAACATCTGTCTATGAGTAAAAATATTTGAGACAAGATATTCTTTAAATTACTCTTTTAAATTATTCTTTAAGTAACATATAGATTATGATATTTATGCTAAATTATTTGTTTCTCTAATAACATTCTAACACATTAAATATGCATTATATTTTAAAAATAATAAAGTAGGTTATATATTATTTTTATTAATTCAGATTTTAATAATTGTTATATTAAGAATATTATTAAATTATATATTAATCTTGTTAAATTATATTTAATAATAAATTTATTAAAATAGGATTAAATTATGTATGGATGTTTTTATTAAATTATATTTAATAATAATCCTATTAAAATTTAATAACAATAATCATCCTTCTAATAAAATTTCTGCTAAAGGTACTTTGGTCATTTCAACTTCTTTTCTTATGCTATTACAACTCTATTTCATTCAACCAAACACAAGAATACTATTACAGTTTTATTTCATTCTATTCAACCAAACAATTGAATTGCTATTACAGTTCTATTCTATTACAACTCTATTCTATTACAGTTATATTCCATTACAGCTCTATTCCATTACACTGAACCAAACGTGTTAGAGTTTTTTTTATGAACTGTCTTGTTCTCCAGTTGGTTGTTTAAAATGTGTGGTACCTTTGTTAAAGGACTCAGCGTATCACTAGTGGAATACGTTGATTGTTGTGGTACTAAAGGATCACGTGAATTGAGATTTCTTTCAAATGGAATTCAAAAATAAATATGTTAGTTAGCGATATCTTGACAAAAAGCGGATAGAGTTTCTTGAGTTAAAACAGGGTCGAATGACTATAGCTGAATATGAAAGGGAGTTCATGCGACTTAGTAAATATGCACGGGAATGTATACCAACGGAAGCTGTTATGTGTACCCGATTTGAAGATGGTTTAAATGAAGACATCAAATTGTTGGTAGGGATACTAGAACCGAAAGAATTTATGGTATTGGTGGATCGAGCGCCTAAGGTTGAAGAATTTAGTAAAGCTAAAAGAAAGTCGGATTTTGAAGCTCATGACACAAGTAAACGACAAATAAGAAAATCATTTTCATCTCATTCGAAGAAATCAAAAGAATTTCATAGTCATACATCAGCTCCATTCGGATTTTTAGGAAGAGATAAAGGGAAACAACAATCAAGTTGGAGACCCTAGGCTACTTTTGTAGCGAGTGTGGGGAGTGTTCGCAATTGTAAGCCTGAGTGTCAATAATGCAATAGAAGACATTTTGGATAGTGCAGATTGAGAGACGGGTCGTGCTTTAAATGTGGTTTATATAATCATTTTCTTCGAGATTGTCTTGAAAGGTCTGATAGAGAGAAAGTTCTAAACACACGGTCGAGTAACACGACTGTGAGAGGGAGGTCATTTAGAAACAGTGGTAATGCAAGAAATAGTCGAAGTGAGACGAGAGATTCTACATTTAGATATGAGTCTAGGGCACCAGCTAGGGCCTATGTAATTCGAGATCGTGAGGAAGCTTCGACACCTGATGTGATTATCGAGACATTTTTATCTTTGATGTTAATGTTAATGCTTTGATTGACCCAGGGTCAACGCACTCATATATATATGGATAACCTTAGTGTCAGATAAAAAATACATTTTGACTCAACAAAATTTGTGATCAAAGTAACTAATCCGTTAGGCAAGTATGTGTTAGTTGATAAAGTTTGTATAAACTGTCCCCTGAAGATTCGGGATTGCAACTTTCCGGCTGATTTGATGTTATTATCATTTGATGAGTTTGATGTGATTCTTGGCATGGATTGGTTGACATTGCACGATGTAATTTTAAATAGTAGATGAAAGCAAATGTTATTAAAATTTCAGAATAATGAAATAGTCCTGGTTGAATCAGATAGATGTGATAGTGCAGCTAATATCATTTTAGCTATGTCAGCTCAGAAATATGTCAGAAAAGGTTGTGAGGGATATCTAACTTCTATACTTGATATCATGGCTTCAGAATCGAAATTAGAATTAGTTTCGACTATTTGTGAGTTCTCGAATGTGTTTCCAGAAGAGTTACCAAGGTTGCCGCCAATTAGAGAGGCTGAATTTGCTATTGAGTTAGTATCAGGAATTTCTCTGATATCAATAGCTCTGTATAAAATGACACATATGGAATTAAAAGAGTTAAAAGTACAGTTGCAGGAATTGATAGATAAAGGGTTTGTACAACCTAGTTTTTCTCCCTGGGGTGTACCTGTATTGTTTGTTAAGAAAAAGACGGGCCAATGCGATTATGTATTGATTATCGACAGCTTAATAAATTCACGATAAAAACAAATATCCATTGCAGCGTATCAATGATTTGTTTGATCAATTGAAAGGTGTAACTGTGTTTTCAAAGATTGATATCCATTTTGGATACTATCAGCTACGGGTTAAAGATTCTGATGTGCTGAAGACTGCTTTTAGGACTATGTATGAACATTATAAATTTTTAGTTATGCCATTTGGTTTAACAAATGCACCTACTGTGTTTATGGATTTGATAAACATAATATTTCAGCCGTATTTAGACAGATTTGTGGTTGTTTTCATTGATGATATTTTGATTTATTAACAAGACGAAATTGAGCATGTAGAGCGTTTGAGAGTAATATTACAAACTTTGCACGAGAAATAGTTATCTGATAAATTTAGCAAATGTAAGTTCCGGCTTCGGGAAGTTGGATTTTTTAGACATGTTATATCGGTGGATGGTATTAGAGTGGATCCGAGTAAAATATATACTATTATAGACTGGAAACCTTTGAGAAATGTCACAGAGATTAGAAGTTTTATGGGTTTAGTCGGGTATTATCGGATATTTGTCAAAGGTTTTTCGATGATTACTACGCCGTTGACGAAGTTACTCTAGAAAGATGTTAAGTTTGAATGGTCTGGAAAATGCCAACAAATTTTTGATCAATTCAAAGCACTATTGATCGAAGCCCCTGTATTGATTCAGCTAGAGTTCGACAAAGAATTCGTGATGTATAGCAATGATTCACTTAATGTTTTAGGTTGTGTTTTGATGCAGGAAGGAAAAGGTGTAGCTTATGCTTCTCGTAAATTGAAACCGTACGAGAGAAATTACCTAACTCATGATTTGGAGCATGCAGCTATTGTGTTTGCTTTAAAGATTTGGCGACATTATTTCTACAGGAAAAAAATTCACATTTTCACAGATCACGAAAGCCTCAAGCATTTGATGTCACAAAAAAACTAAATTTGCAACAACGTAAAAGGTTGGAACTGCTAAAAGATTACAATTTGATCATCGACTATCATCTGGGAAAATCTAATGTAGTTATTGGCGCTTTAAGTTAAAAATCCTTATTTTCTTTGTGAGCTTTGAATACTTGATTGATGTTGATTGATGATGGTTCCATTTTATCTAAATTAAAAGCTAAACCGACATATTTACAGCAAATTTGTGAAGCTAAGAAAATTGATCCTGAGTTGATTGTTAAACGGGAACAGATTGAAAAGACATCTGATTCAGAATTTCATATTAGTTCTTATGGTAGTTTATATTTCCAAAACAAAATATGTTCCGAGAAATTCTGATATTAAATAGAAGATTTTACAGGAAGCTCACATCAGTAGTTATTCGATACACCCTGGTAGTAACAAAATGTATGGTGATTTGAAACAAATGTATTGGTGGCCATGTATGAAACGTGAGATTTTAGAATTTGTATCTAAATGTTTTATTTGAGACACGAGCTGGGACACGACCGTGTGTCCCATTGTACGAATACCCACACGGTTTGAGCTATGTCAAACAGCCGTGTGACCCCTATTTTCAAATTTTTACTGAATTTTTTGAATCATTTTAAATTAGTCCCGAATTAATTCCAAACTATTTTTAGGGCCTCGAAGGCTCGATTTAAGGCCCAAATGTGTATGTTTGCTAGGTTTGTAATGAGTTTTAGGTAATTAATATTAAATGACATTATTGATCTATTTTGAAGTTAATTATTCTTAATTTGTATGGTAATGCTCTGTAACCCTAATTTGACGATAGAGATGGGTTAGGGATGTTACAGACATAGAAATATTCATGTTTTTCTAAGTATAAGACTTCGAGAGAACTTATATGATATTCCAAGTTAATGAATGATTAAGTTGGCATTGAATTTTTTCAGAACATTGTTAAATAAAAAAATTGAATTGAGTTGAGTGTTGTAATTGTTCTAGATTATTCATATTATTGTTGTTAAGTCTTGTGAATTTGCTGCTAAACCATCTCATTACATTTGCATTTAGTTTAATTCATTTGCATATAGTTGGTTAATTTAATTTTAGCATCCATCACCTTAAAATATTAACTTTTCTTACTTACTTATTACTTGATAACAACTGTGTTTACTTGCACATTTCATCGCGAATCAAGTTTTTGGCGTCGTTGCCAGGAACTGTTAATTTAATTAAGTTTTGTAAGTTTTGAATTTGGATTAAAGATTACATAGATAATGGAAGAAGAACTGGAAAATCTCAACATCTTAGATGATAAAGAGGAGATTTTATAAGGATAACGGAACGAAGATGAGAGTGAGGAGAAGCATAGGCTATGTTTGGTAGAGAGAGTTTTGACAGATAGTGTGGTCCACTTTCCATCCATGAGAAGCACCTTGGCAAATCTATAGTGCCCGGTGGGAGGAATATCCATTACAGATATTGGAGAGAAGAGGAGTTTGTTAAGTTCTACCATGAGATAGATCTAAAGAAGGTTCTTTGGGGCAGAGTTAAGTAGAGGTGCCATATAGGTAATCTCTGCCTAGCTTTTTTCATTTCTTATATCTACTCTCCACCCAACTATTTGATGGTATATTTCACTACTAGAAAATGGTTTAATATACTTTGTCTTTTGAATATGTGTACTTGTACTTAATTAATATTTTAACTTTTTTATGGATTTAACTCAGACTGATTTCGTTACAATTTTGTTGTTTTATAGTAAAGTCGTTAAAATTTTATTATGTAGTATTAGAAATCAATTGAAAAATAACAGGTAACAGTCTCATATCATAACACAGGGCAATCCTTAATAAAAATTTAAAATATATAAATTTGTAAAACTTATTTATAAAATTTATTTTTGTTCAAAATAAACTTAGAAAAATAGTTGTTCAAATTAAAATGAACTTGGACATTCATTCATCTGGAGTCATTATGGGCTCACTTTTTTGGTAATTTTATATATTTTTAAATTTTCTTATAAAACACCAACTTTATATATTATTTTAAAATTAAAAATATATAATATATATTTATAAAAAAAGTAAATATAAGATGTTGTAATAAATTTATAAATTATAATTATAATAATTCATGAAAAATTATGCCATTACCCACTATAATTATAATCATAATTAATATACTAATAAATAAAGAATAAACTATAATTTTAAAGTATGATATTTATAGTTCCACATTTGAGAAAAAATATTTTTATTTTTAATTAATCTAAAGCTTAATTGAGAGCCTAAAATGATTAAAAAAAAATAAAGAACAAATTAATCCAAATGTTAAGATTATATTAATAAGTTAAGGAATGAACTGTAATACCTTCTATTATAGTATTATAAAAAATAGACCTTTTTTTGAAACTTTACGAGAATAAGCCTTTATAAATACCCAATTTGGCTCACCCAAATTATATTTCCAAAAATGATGTTTAAAAATTTAGTCCGAACATGAGCAAAAGCGCCCCCACGTCAGCACATTTTTGCTGACGTCCCCGTCAGCATGCTTTTATGAAATTTCTCCTTAAAACGCTTCCACGTAGGCGCGTTTTGGGTTTTTTAGCCCATTCCGATAAATAAAGTTTTAAGTGATCCATTTCCGCAAATAAAGTTGGAAATGGGCCTTTTTTTAGTAAAATAGTCCCACATTGGAGTATAATTCAAAAATTATATTTCCAAAAATGATGTTTGTACATCTCATACTAAAAAGGGAGGCTTTTTTATCTAAATAATATAAAAAAATAAAATTAATAACTGAAATGGTATGCCTATAAGATTATTTACCTAAATGGTATAGTTTTACCAGTGCCATCTGTCAAATTGGCGGCACTAGACTAAAATGTAATGATATAACTAAGAACGAAATTAAAGAATATAAAAGAAGAAACTCTTGATGATTTTGGCAATTCTTCGAAGATCGATCGTGGTGGCTTCCTCCAATTCTTGTGATTTCTCTTTCTTAAACTACTCCTCAGGGTGGCCAGCCAAGATAGTTTTTCTCAAGGAAAATGTTAGCTAAAGGGAATAGGGGAAATGGAGGGCTTATGCATGGAAGAGATGAAAGGAAGATGAGAGGAATGTGAGTTGAGGGATGACTGAAGGGGTGGTATTTATAGTAGAGGAAGGGTTAGGGAGTTTGCTAAAAATAGCATGAGGATCCCTTGAAATTCTCCCTTGCTTAGTCGGCCATGAAATGTGGAGGAAAAGGTTGGTGGTTGCTTGATTCATGCTTGATTTCATGCATGAATCATGCAAGGGGTTGGACGGTTTCTTGGGTATTAGTTGGTGGCCGATTTCTATTTTTTTTCACAAGTGCATGGACCTCCAAATTAATTATCCCGAAGCTAATTTGGGTTGCTCTTGATGCCTTAGCTGAATTGGACTACATTCCCCTTATTTGGACGGTTTTGTGACCCAAATAATTATCAAACTTGCTCTTCTCAACAAGACAACTTCAACTGGATCAAATTGACTTCTCTTGACTCAATTTGTTGTCTTTGTTGTCCAATTGAGGTGGATTATAACTCATGTCCATGTAAATAAGCTCCCACACTTATTAATCCATTATGTAACATAAGATAGTTAAATTATGCAAAATTTAATTCATAAATTCATAAAATTACATACTTTACTAAAATTATGCTTATTGTCTCAATATGAACAAAAATCACCCAATTAAATATCCAAATACTTGAGATTAACATAAATTCTAAGTAAAAAGGTGATATAAACAGCTATAAAAAATTCTATATAATTTAGAGTCTACACAAGTCTTATAGAATTTCAATATATAGATACAATTCAACTCAATTCAATGTCATTCAATCAGTATCACCACATATATATGCTTCAGTTACATTATTCAATTATCGTACAACCTATCAATTCGGAATATATATCACAATTTCAGTCATTCAATCCTATATTTCCAGCACAAAACATACTACCATTCATTCATAATTATCAAACATATACATCATTTATATAAATTCAATCTCTTACAGCCATTTCTATTCACAACATGTCATCATTCAATCATATTTTTTTTTAATCCGTATAGCCCGATGAACTATAATAAACAGATACAGATACGCGGGTAACCACCAAAACACATCAGATTGCTCACTCGAGCCATAAATCCGAAACACATCTGAGTATTGAAGTGCTAAGCCCGTAGGCATCAAATGTTATAAGACATTACATCTATATAGAGCATACTAGAGTCTCTGTGGAGACAAACAGTAACAGTGATCTCCGTAAAGACAAATCTCGATAATCCGCAACAAATGCTAGATTCCAGTTTACACAATGAATTCTCCTTACATCCATATCATCTTATAACATATCTCGTACAACACGCAATAAACCTATTGCGATGCCAATTATATCCTATCCTTTCATACGTTGATCTGGGCATATTTAACACATTAGTTCTATTATTCCAATTTTGTCCATTTCTCACATTTTTGCTACCTTTTTGTAAACAATCAAAATATTTTCGCATAATATAAATTTATAAATAAAACACATACATTACATTTACATATTTAACTATACCATATGAACTTATTTGTAAAAACTGCTAATGAGTTGAAGTGTAGGGACTAATCAATAATATTCCCTTTTCCCCGATTATCTACCGATTGATTCAAATCTTGATCTATACAATAATTCATTTTAATTTATCAGTTTCAAATACCTTATAACAATTTATTTCATGCATATGGCAGTCCAAGTTCATTTTATAGAAATTTTCTAAAGTTTTGCATTTTATTTAATTCAATTTCTAAAATCGAAACAATCATATCTTTCACAATTAAACCTCGTTTTACAATCTTATTTCAATCACATCCTTCTATCGCCCTATAATATCTATAGTTATAGAAGTTTCATGCTAATTTTGATTTTTTTTTTCATTTTAGTCCCTATGTTCAAAACTAACAACTTTCACATTACCAATTAGTCCTTTTTCAAAACTAAGCTTAAAAGCTAACCATTTAACATCAAAAGCTTCAAAATTCATCAATGGAAACATTCCAAAATTTTTACAGTTTTATAATTTAATATCCGGGCTAACTAAATCAAGCTCTTGGGATCTCAAAAACATAAAATTTATGAAAAAATGGATTTTGAACCACTCACCATGCAAGGCCGAATGTTGGAGAATTTTATAAAGCTTTCATTCCTTCCTTCAATGGTGAAGAATCGGTGGAGGGAGAAGAGAATAAGGTCATTTCTCTTTCTTCCCACTTTTATTGCTTTTATTTATGTTTTTCTTTATTTTAACTTTAATTTCGAATAAAAAATACTAAAAAAGTCTCAATGGTCTACTTAAAATTCAAAAATGGTAAGTCCTTAAGCAAATAAAAATCTATAGTGATTTTTTTTGGTTTTTACGATTTAGTTCTTGTACCTTAATTACTAACCGTTCAACAAAATTACTGGACCGAAGTCAATATAACATTATATTATACTCTTAAATATTAATTAATATTTACGGACTAGATCATCAGAAAAATAGGGTTCCAAAACCATCGTTTTCGACACTACTGAAAAGCAATCTATTATATATACCGTCCAATAACCCATTATAAACTTGGTCTAATTGTTATTTTATACCTTTGGTTAATTGCAATTTAAGTCCTCAACTCATCTCCTAATTAAAAATTTATAACAATTGGACTTTTATAATTTAGTCCTTGGGCCATAACTAAACACAATTTCAACTAAATTACTTATCCAAAATTTAATTCACTTATATAATAACTTCAAGAATATTTTATTAAATATTTACTGGCTCAATTTAAGAAAATAGGATCCTGAAACCACCATTTTCGACACCATTAGAAACCGGGTTGTTATAGCACCACCCTCAATCATCAACTTTTTTAAAAAAATAATTTTTTTGGGTGCCACCACTTTGTGTTAGGTGACACTAGTATATGTTTTTCAGAATAACTGTTAAAAATACGGGTATTTAGAGAGGAATTTTTTTTTGTGTCAGTAAATTTAAAAAGAAAATTGTTTTTTGGTGTCATTGGTGTGTTAGGCGGCACTAGTGGGAAGTAAAAAAAACATGTGAAATAGGTAAAAAAGATGAAAATAAACAAGTGAAATAGGAAAAAAAACAAAAAAAAATAAAAATAAAGGAAGAAGCTCATGACTGATGCTTGCTTCATAGGTGGTTCTTGTCTTCTTGGCTTGTCAGTGTCACCATCTTTGGATGAAATACTATTTCAAAAAATTAAAGTTAAATGAGATGAGAGTGAGAAAAAAAGAGATATGAAAGAAAAAAATAGAGGGACGAGAGAGAGAGAGAGATGGGAGAAAGATAGAGAAACGAGAAAGGGAAAGTCAAATATGGGAAATAAAAGAAAATAACAACTATGTAAAATAGAGATATGAAAGGGAATTGAATATTTTATGAAAAACAGAGAATCAAATATGAGGAAAGAAAATAACAAATATGGAAAATAGAGATATGAAAGATAATTTAATATTTTATGAAAAATAGAGAATCAAATATGAGAAAGAAAGAGAATAACAGATATGGATCATAGAGATATCTATTTTTCACAAATATTAAATTCCCTTTCATATATCTATTTTTCAAATTTGTTATTCTCTTTCTTTTCTCATATTTGATTCTCTATTTTCCATAAAATATTAAATTTCTTTTCATATCTCTATTTTCCATATATATTATATTCTCTTTCCTTTCTCATATTTGATTATCTATTTTCTATATACTCTTTTTTTCTTTCCCATTTGAATTTTCCTTATTTTTCTCAATTGAAAACCCTAATTTCCATACTCAGTTGCCCTTTCTATTTTTTATTTTATTTATTTTCTTTCCCTTCTTCTTCTCAATTGAAAACCTTAGCCACTATACTCAATAGCCACCGGTGCCGCCGTTTATGGTGGCCTTTCGTTCTAATTTTGACACCAAAGAACCCTCCTTCTTATTGATTTCTATGGTTTAGATCTCCTAGTAGTCGGCTCCAAGTCTTTTAAAACAATGACCAAAACTTCGAACTACTCTTTCTACAATGTTTTTTAAAAAATATCAAAATGACATGACAGCAGCACCTAAAAAATATATATTTTAAAATATTTTAACGAGTGTTGCCTGACATACCGAAAACATCAAAAAAATATAATTTTTTAAAAATATTTATTGGTGTCGACTGACATACTAACGAAACCCAAAATTAAAAAAAAAAGGTTTCTCCGATGTCACGATTGCATGAGATAACACCTATTAAAAATATTTTTTCTTTTTCCCTCCCCAATACTGTATTTTTAATAGGTATTTTGGAAATTAAAGATTGGTGTCGCCTGACACAGTGTTGGCACCTCAAAAAATTATTTTTTTAATACTACTAAATGTAACACCCCTTACTTGTATTCAATGCCGGAACCAGGTACGAGGCATTACCAGACTTAATGCACTTTAACATACAACTTTGGGCCATCAAATTTCATTCCAATGTAAAATCTTTCATTCACATTGATTACATTCTTATTATGGGCCTACGAGGTCTTACACATGCAAACGGAGGGCCTCGGAATCAAACCAGGATCTTTTGTATATTTAGAAAAATTTTCCCTTAACAGGGCCACACGCCCGTGTGAGATGGGACACGCCCTTGTGGGTAAGCCGTGTGGTCACACACGCCCATGTCCCTAGCCCATGTGGAATTTATTTTCTTTTCGAACCTACAGGAGTTTTCATACGGCCGGTCCCACGCCCGTGTCCTTGGCCCGTGCCCTCCACAAGGCCTAGACACGCCCGTGTGCCTACCCGTGTGGACAAGAACAAGGCTATTTGCCAAGCTCTTTTTATCACCCTAACTCATACAACATCAATCACATTCAACCATTTACCAAGCAACTCAATCATGTATCATACACATTCATGAATAACCTCATCTTTTCATATATATAATGATAATGAGCCATTAAATATGGCCATTTACAAAAGTGTTCATCTTTAAAAGAGCCAACACACTTGGCCAAAACAACAAAACATTTCACTATGTCTAGCTCCCTATACATGCCATACTCAAAATGCTAAGTCTAATATACCGAGATGAGCTGATAGTGTGGATGATCTTCAAATTATCTTCGTACCTTGAACCGGTTCTTTGACACTATAAAACAAGGGAAAAAGAAAGGGGGTAAGCTTTAAGCTTAGTAAGTTCACATGTAAACAACAAGCATCATAACATATGCTAAACGATTAATAACATTACATACTAAGTAAGAACAATTCATATTTCCATAATCATGCTTACTCATCTCATCTCTTATCACATTCCAACCACATAACAATTATATTGTTCACAATTACTTGTACACATTCCCTGCACTCATCACCACAAAGCAACATGAAACATTTACTTATACAATTTCTCGATGAACCCCTCGGAATGATACTAAGTACCCGGTGGTTTCGCACACAGCCCACCAATAGTTAATAATAGGGTGGTATCGCACTTAGCCTACTAACTAGAATATTTACGGTGGTTTCGCACATAGCCCATCAAATGATAATATAAACGATGGTATCACACACAACCCATCGTGGACAAGTAATAAGGTGGTATCGCACACAGCCCACCAAAAAGGATGATTATGGTGGTATTGCACACAGCCCACCAATTAATTATTATGGATATTTTTCCGCACTAACATATCTATTCCGAGGTTCATATGAGAACTACTAATTATCTATCAATTTCAATCAATCTCAATCATAATTGATCTCATTCATACAATGCACCAATAAGTAACAATATATGTATTAAAGATGTATCGTTTACATATAAACTTACCTCAGTGCAAAATGTATTAATCAACGTTTTAGCCCGTAACCTTGCCTTTTCCTCGATCAAGGTTGTTTCCGCGCTCTTATTGATCTATAATAATAAAATTCACTCATGCAATCACTTTATAATTCATGATATATCAAAATTTCTACTTAGGCAAAAATGACCATTTTGCCCTTCTACTTTGGCAAAATTATGATTTTGCCCCTAGGCTCGTAAATCATTTTTCATCACACTGTCTCATTAAACAAGCCTAGTTGAACATTTATTTCTCTTGCAACAGCTCACAAAACCAATTATTTCATGCATTTATTACACAAATTCAACCTTTACTAATAGGTCCCATTTAAGTATTTTCATAGTAACACCTTTCACAAAAGTTGTTCCTTAACTCACTAACATTCATTTTCTTCCATAAAAACTCAGCAAAAAACATGAACACTCTCATGGAAAGTCTCTAAACTTTCAATCATTTTGTAAAATAGTCCCCTAATTAGCTAGCTTAAGCTTTGGGGGTTCTAAAAGTACAAAAATTATCAAGAAAGACCTCTAAAATCACTTACTTGCTAGAGGACTGAAAGTTTGAGCTTCAAAACCCTTATTTCTTGCTGAAAATTTCGATAGAAGAAGAAGAGAAATGAAAAAGATGATAGCTTTCTCTTTACTTATCTTATTTTATTCATTTTAGTCACCTAACACCACCAAATTTTTGACTCGTTTAATGCTCTTGTCTCTCTTGGTTCCCTTGGCTGGCCATCATCTTTAGGGAGGTCTAATTGCACTTTAAGAACCTCCAATTTAATATTCCATAGCTATTAGACACCCCTAGCTTATAAAATAGAACTTTCGCACTTTATGCGATTTAGTCCTCTTTCGCAATTAACCATACAATCGCTAAAATTAAGGCACCAAAATTTTCATGCATCCTTAAAAACTTGCTATAACACATAAATTAATATTAAAATAATTTTCTTCAACCACGGATTAGTGGTTCCGAAACCACTATTCCGACTAGCCCTAAAATCGGGCTGTTACAGCTTAAGGGTGTAAAAACCCTCAAACTTAAAAAAAAAAGCCCCTGCTTTTTTTTTTGCACTCAATTGTATACTTGAACTTTCAACATGCATAAAAAAGGCCCTTAAACTTTTTCAAAAAAAGCAATTAAGCCCTTTTTTTTTCTTTTTTGCACTCAATTGGGTACTTGAACTACCAAAATGCATCAAAAAAACCCTCAAACTTTTTTCAAAAAAGCAATTAAGCCACTGTCTTTTTTTTTGCACTCAATTGCTAAAATGCATCAAAAAGGCTCTTCAATCGTTAATTTTAACGGTTGACTGTTAAAGCTAATAACCCCTAATTTTTTTCAGTTAAAGTTACTGTCACAACCACAGCGTGACATTGGCAAGAAATGATAAAAAAAATAAAAATTATAAAAAGATTATAAAAATAGTAAAATTTTATAAAAATCGTAAAAAAATATAAAATATATAGAAATTTAGAAAAATATATATAATTTTATAAAGTTGTAAGAAAATGATTAAAAAATGTAAAGAAATATAAAATTCGTAAAAGAATTATAAAAATTATCATACCAAAAGAAGCATTTTATAATTTTTAACTCTTATTTATTTTTATTTTTTATCATTTTTCGCCACATGCCACACTGTGTTGCGACACATCGTGGCTTTAACAAAAAAAAATGGGGATCATTTACTTTAACTGTCAACGGTTAAAGTTAATGGTTAAAGGACATTTTTTTATGCATTTAATAATTTTTTATGATTTTTATAAAATTTTACAATTTTTTATTTTTTTTTACTTTTTATATATATATTTCTAATTTTTATTAAATTTTAAATATTTTATATTTTTTATTAAAATTTTAATTTTTTTATAATTTGTTTTGTCATATGTGATATAGTGGGTGTGACACGGGGTGGCTTTAACTAAAAAAAAAATAGGGGCAGTTAACTTTAGCAGTCAGCTGTTAAAGTTTATGGTTAAAGGATCTTTTTTATGTATTTTGAAATTGAGTGAAAAAAAAAGGCTCAATCAACAAACTGAACAGGCTTGGTGACTACCGATCCATCCACAGGTAACCCCAACTGTAAATGCATGTCCTCCAGAGTGATAGTACACTCGTCGCATGGAAGATTGAATGTGTGTGTCTCGGGGTCTTCACCTCTCCACTAACGCGCTTATGAGTTTCGGGTCCAACTTACAACCCCAGCCTACAAGGGCCACGTGCCAAAAACCGGCTTCCCTCAAGTATGGTTCGATCAACTGTGATGGAGGACCAGGTAGATTACGAATATGACATTGTAAAATTCAATCTTCCGCCTATTTACGTAAAAAATATAAAAAAATATTAAGTTAAAATATAACAATGAAATAAAAAATTTTAAACAAGATTGAAATTTATTACAATTTATTCTTATCATTTGCAATTGATTGACAGAGATGTGTTCGTTATCAACACAGATTAGAGACCCAACCATTGCTAATTATATAGAACACGAAATAATTTTTAATAAAAATATTTCTTGAAAATATTAATAAAAAATCTAATAAAAATAGAATTTTAGTAAAAAAAATTAAGAGAGAATTTGAGAGAGTTTTTAGAGTGGTTTGAGAAATTTAAGAGATTTGTTAGAGAATGTTCTGAGAAATTAGTATGTGGGTTTATAGTTTTTTTATTTTTTTTCTTATCGTTGGAGGGGCAACGACTATTTAAAATAGTCTTTGAAAGTGACTGTTGGGGGGGGGTGAAGTGCTGAGCTGGACGCGTTTTTTATTAACTACAAATTAAAAGGAAAAATCGCTTCCAACTGTAAGGGTTTTTTTTTTTTTGAGTTTTTCCTGCAAAAGTTTCCAGCTTATCAAAAACGGCCAATTCCCGTAATATTTAAAAAATTCGGCTTATTTCTATAATTTTTTAAAAAAGCGACTTTATTTAGTAACATAGTCCATTTAGCAACTATCTTTATTTTATTTTATGATTGTTATTACTTGTAAACAGGCTTGTTTTAGTTTATTAACATTCATGGAAGTAGGAAAAAAAAATAAAGTTTTAGTATTATTTGATAAGTGAATATCATAAGTAACGTGTATAGTCCGTAAACTTTTTGGAGCAAAGTCCGTAATGGTGACACTCAATTACATTTGCAAAGGAATACACTGAAAACCATCTTGAAATTAATACGAAACAGAAGTGTGAAAAATAAACATTAACTCTATAATCTGATTCTTATTGTAAACAAAAAGGAAGGAATATTCCCCTATATTATGTAAAAATGTAAATAGCAGCTTGAAGTCTCCATCACCATCCAATTTCTCTACAAGGATTATTCTTCTGGAAATATTATGAAAAGTTCAAAAAAGACAAAAACAGAAAAGCAAAAGACTCCCTCCCTCCCACCTCAACCTCAAGGCTCTGCTTTTCAAAATTGTCTTCTTTCTTCCTACCATCCTAATCCACCCAACCCTGCCTCAACCATTCCATTGCACCTGTACCGCACTCTATCCAAAAGTGGTTCACCTCTGAATTCCATGTCATTTCTCTTTTCTTTTTTGTGGGTATTCATGGATACACCTAATTCAAATATATTTTCTTCTTTTTGACTTTTTCTACTCTAAGGCTGTACAAAACTCCTGCTTTCTTCGGTTACTATTGAAAATAATTCTTAGGGCTCTGAATGAAGGGTTCTATTTAATTTCTCTTTAGAAATGCTCCTTGTGGAACTCAAATTTGGTGCAACTTTTTTGGTTGAACTCGTAGCAGAGTTTGCTTAGTTCTTTAGCCAAAACCGGTGCTCCGCAGTAAAACACTCCTGCTCCACCAACACTAGTATTAGAGGAGTTGCCATTTTATTCATTTGAATAATTAAAATAGAATTGGGGGCTCACCTATTCTTGCGTTGCAGTGCTTGGAACTTAGTTTGGAGAGAACGTTCTTCCATTTAGGCCTTGCAAAATGGGTCCGTACCTGTTGATGATAATGTCAAAGAGGAACTGTTATTTTGTTTAAAGAATTAGAATATGGATGACGGGAGCCACCCATGATAAAAATGCAGGAGGAATTTTGTGACAGAGATAGATTGCAGAGTCTTATCAATGAGATTTTGGATGTGAGGTAGTGGGATTATATGCTGAAAGAATGAAAATGACAGACAACAAGAGGAACTTACTCTGGTGCCTGAAACTATGTCAACGCCATTCTTGGCATGATTTAGTGCTTGGACCATGGTGATCAGAGCTGAACGTGCATCTCCTTCCTCGTACACGCTCGTCAAATAGTTGTGCATTTCAATGACACCCTAGTCAAAGTGACAAGTTAGTACTTCCTAAGGTATTGCTACGTCGCGTTGATGTCGTGCCTATTAGCTCGTATTGTTACCAAATGAGAGTGACTAAGTTTTGAGAGACCGATGGACATTCAAAGATAGGAAAATGAGTGTGACATAATCAATGAACATTATGAGTAAAAAACTTATAAAGCTGATTAGTTCTTTTACCCTTTGATCAAGATCTGCAACTTCATTCATGACTCCTTTGAACCAATCAAATGAACCTTGCTCCCTGGTTACCCAATAAAAGTAAGCATTTGTCGTCTTTAGAGTTTTCTTTCGTTTCGGTGAAACTCGGTTGGGAGCAGTTGATTCATTGCTCCCATTACTTAGGTCTGATGTGCTACTGGTATCTGAGGCCAAATCCTGAAAATAAAGATGCATTATTGTGAATCTGATATCGAAACAATGAAAAAGCGTGATTTAACGGAAGTTATGCACGAGTTACTTACCGCCTGCTCCTCCATTTTGACAATGTTGTTAAGCAAATCTTTTAAAATGCTGATGAATGGTGTTGCACCAATTCCAAGTCCCACCAGTAACAGGACGTCATACTTGCGATAGTCTTGAGCCGGAGCACCATATGGTCCATCAATTAAGAGCTTTGGCAAGCTGTTCTTGGACAAGAATATTCATGATCTAAAAATTACTCAATGATTCCTCCAGATTCTAAAGTGCTTCTAAAACAAGAGAAAATATTGAATATACTAGGAGAAATCAAATAGAGCTTACCTTTTCTTAGTTGTCTCATCTGCTCTTAGAAGCCCACTTTTCCCAGCTACAGGAGGTTCACAAACCTCTGAGAATAAGCGCTTAAGCTCTTGCGTCCAGTCACCTAGCTGACGGATATGAACACTAAGGTAGTCGTCACCAGGAGCGGAAGTGATAGAAAATGGATGCCTGGTACACAAATAGACCAGCTCATGAGTTCAGAAAAACTTGCATAATGCAAAATATATCCAACCACCCTGATTCAGGCTTGGAACTATTAGTATTTTAAGCTTCATTTACTTCTTACAAACCAACCAAATAGGACAAACCTGGTTCTATTACTATAAAAGGGCTATTTCTGATAGCAAACTGAATCTGTTTCTGATATAACTAATGTCCATTTTCATCCTATCTATTAAGTATTAATAGAGATATTGGCAATTCTGAGAAAATTTTAGTAGCAACAGGAGGAAATGAAGCAGCTGAAATCACCATCAAACATGATGGATATTTTTAAATGTTCTACTTACCATTCAAAGGGAGAGACAGCAGGGCACTGGACAAACATGTACTGTCCACTCTTGTACCGAAATTGAGGTGGTTTAGACATTTGTAATGTGAGAACACCTCCTGGATAAATTGCTACCTACCGAGAATACAGGGGTATACGAAGATCATCAGTCAAAATATACAACACCCTGATTTTAGACCCTAATTGAAGGATTCATCCAAAAAGGATCACAGAGAAGTGCAGATTTACTAAAAAATGGAGTTTGTGCTTCCTAAGTTGTCTCATTAAATGTTTCTATTTTTTTCACATTTTCCTTGGGGCCGTTTCTAATTAAATGGAAAATGCTGTCTATTTATGCTTACCTTCAAAAGCCGAACAGTATAGAAACCAGAACGGAAAAATCTTAGGACCCTTTCTCCAGCATATAACAAAACTGGAACAGCTAGGTACATCCAAGTCTGCAACCATGAATTGCATACGTTACGTTAAATTACAGTTATAGTTACAAAGAAAATAAAATAAAATACTGCTGTTAGAATATTTATAATCACTTGAGAAAGCAAAAAGATTTAAATATATACCGTCTTACGATACCATATGTGCACGAGATATAGGAAGACACCATGGACGATGAGCAAGATATAGACAATGACAAACAGGTGATGTGAATACCAAAAAGCATTGAAACCTGTGATTCTATCAAAGGGTTTGGGCAGCTTAATCAGGTTCCGCCTAAACCATTTTGTTGCTAGTATAAATGCAATTGCCATGCAGATAACCATTAAAATCCCGGTCACTCCTTCAGGTCCTTTTACCAGGTCCATGTACGTTGGTTTACGAGCTCCAAAATCACGGAGATAGTGGCTATATTCATAAGGAGTAGAATTGATAAGCCTCGGAAAATCACAGGCAAGATGGGTACCGGCATGGAGAATGACTCCAATAACAATCGCTGCAGCTATTGTCTGCACAAATTCAAAGAGATTAAGAAACATCAAAATGCAGACAGTAGATGAAGCCTAACTAAATGCATATTTTGCACTTTAGTAACATTTTACCAAACATAGATCCTGGCTACATCATATCCATATTGAAACCTAGTTGGATAGCATCATAGCAGTAGTACAATACAAGCAATTTAATCATTTTTGGTTAGCAGCACAACCTACCCTTTTGATTCACCTTTGACTATAATGTTTTAATCTAAAATATTAATGAAAGTTGGTCAAGGACTAAGGTGATATTTGTAAAATAACAAAATCAATAAATTATTTTTCTTGCACTTATAAAAATAATACATTAAATGATTTTTCAAAAATTAATAACTAAATAATTTTTTAAGTAAACTCTTTCATGGTAGTACACTAATTCTTTACTTTTGACAGCATATACCACCCTAATTTCTTTACCCAAAAAAAGGATTGAGATCTCATTGGGGGTCAACTTTGGCTGCGTGAACGTGTAATGCCCCCCACAGAAATAGTATGTATCATCCCTATTAATATGATGGCTGAAAATAAGCCCTAGTGTTGACTTCTATCATCAAGTCCCCACCTGGGACCCAGAGAGTTAAACGTAAAAGAAAAGCAAAAAAGAGTTGGTATACTGTTTCCATACCTTATGAAAGTTGATATTGTCGTCAAAAGGCACGAAGAGACTCAGCTTTGTGGACCTGAGCCAAGTAATGGTGTTTCGGCACACTGGCAACAGAATAAGAGCCATGTTAAACTTAAGTGTCTCAGCTGCTCCTTTGGCAGTGAGGACACAATAATGCATGACTAAAAAGGCACCCTTTTGCTTGTATTGAAGGAACTTCCAAATAAACAACCCTATCATTATCATAATCCACAGTGACAAGACCCATATCCTCTTCCAATTTTCTTCCAAATAGTACAAAAGTTTGGTGCTCATTCTTCTGATCCTGCTTTTCTTTCTTAATCCTTGTAAGTTTTGGCTAAGGGCTTGGCTTGTGTAGCTTAAGGCTTGACTATAGCTCAGATACGTGTCTTTTTGCAAGAGAAGTGTCTCCAGTTGCCATAACTGCATCATTTTCGTCCGTCAACATCCACCAAACTAAGCAATTATGGCAAATGAAAATCATATTTGATTCGGACAAGTTTTAGTCATGCAAAGGACAAGATTATTTTGATTCTATCTACACTATCAAAAACAATTGTGCAGAACGCATGCGTGAGTAAGTGAAGAGAACGCGTATTGGAGACCGGAATAACCAGAAAGCAAAGTTCACATGGGAACCCAAACTGGTCCGCCATTTGGCAGAACCATGAGTTCAAAACATTCAATCATGGGATAAAGAATTGGTCAGAACTCGGTACCCCTTCAATATATGAGCAAATAACGACAACACCCTTTGCTCATTACCCAAAGAAACAAATCAAGTTCAAGCCAAATGCCAATAGCAACCTGACAAATTGCTTTTGATCTTACTTCCTATATCTCAATTATCAAATGGAGATAAAGCAATTTGCCAAACTGAAAATTAAATGCAGCCATTATTGATTAGATAATCATGTTATCTGAGATATTAAAATGGAAAACTCACTATGCAGTAATCTATTTTTGGTTGTATTAATCCAACCAATAATTGCTCAAGGTACTTGGTTAGGATTTTAGAAAAGGGAAGTACTAAAACTGTTGAACAACCTCAAATGACAGTTACTGTATACCAACATAAGATAAGTTGAGCTGTCTCTAGTTAAAAGCTCGTTATTCTTGCTTGATCAAGCTTTCTTCGTCGCGGTTGAACAAAAGCAGAACCGGATTGTTGGAAAATTTGATCATTTTTCGCCTAACAATAGACTTTAGAAGAAAAAAGTCCAATTTAAGAACTGTTTTTCATTTATATAAATATATATAATATGCAAAGTTCCTAATCAATGTTGCTTGATTCAATGGATATCTTACTGAAACTAATTTGAAGGATAGTTAATTAATTATCTCAACATGCTTTATTCGATTCTAGAATATTTTTCCTTTTAGTACCTCAGAATGTTAAATAATAATAAGACAGAAAAAAAAGGTATCATGGCTAAAAGCAAAGAAGGAACATTTGGTAATATCGAAATATCAGTTTACTGATATAAATAGAATCATGACCCACCTCAATGTATCCAAGTCTTTCAGGGTCTAACTCTTCCATGATCAAAGCTGCATATTCTTCCGCCTGTTCCTTCAATCTCGATAGCTTGTTTGCTGATGCACTTAGCATTATAATCTATGTATCATGAGGAAAATAAAAATTAATTCTAATCTGTAGTCTATATTAAGGGTTGGAATGAAGTGGAGCCACTCATTAATAGATTTCGACTCAATTAAGAAATTACAAAAAAAAAAAAAAAAAAACTTTTTATTATTTTAATTTGAAGGTATTTATATTTTTTCATATTTTGATAAATTTTGAAAAATGGATACACAATGAAAATTATGGAATTTGAATCTAAAACATCATACTGATTACTATATATTTTTAATCATTTTAACCAAAGTGATTTTGATTTTTATACTAATTAAAATTATAATTTAAAATAAGCAAAAGGCCCCTAAAAATATAAATAATTAGTAGACATTAGAAATTTACAGATAGTAACATATGAATATATTAATTAAGGATTTAGAGGTTAATAATTGATTAGGAAATGTATAAATAACTGGGAAAAAGTAAGAGTAAATTCAGAAAAATAAAATTGAATTTTGTAATGGAAAAACATTATTCAGTAATGAGATTGGAGTAGTTGGCTTTTAAGAATTTCTTGTGATTTAAGGTCACCCAATCCCCGCCTAACGTTGATTATGTTATGGTACCCCAAATGACAACCTGTAATCAAGTTTTTAATTAATCCCCATAAACTACGAAAATGCGGCCTGAATTTTCTTTTAAGCTAAAAATTAATTTTAGTGGAATGGACAAAATTTTTGGTTCATGCATGTTGAATTAGTTTAAAGGTGGCTCTGCCTAATCCAATTTTATTTTTAAAAAATAGAATATATCTATATATTTGGTTTTACCTCTTTTACTTCAGCCTCAGTTATTCTACCATCTTCATTCTTGTCCACCCTGTAGCATAAATTCAAAAATAAATTAATATAATAATCATTTAAATACATCCTAAAACGACGATTTTGTCCAATTTTTTTCTTCTTTTAGTTTCCAAAATTATGGAGCGAATCTTAAACAGAGAGTGTGAACTTTAAGCTTTTACTTTAATAACTAATTTAAAAATTGATTAAATGAGTTTAGAAGAAGAAAACACATAATTAATTCAAATTAATAATATTAGTTTAACAGTGCGTACATATCGAAGAAGATCTGGAGGCGAGAATCAAAGCTTTGATCGGTGATTTGAGACCAGTATTCATAAAGTTCTTCTTTACTAATTTTTTCAACTTTTAATCTTCTTCGTCTGCTCAATGCATCGAACATCTCCAGCGCAAATTCCTTCGACTCTTTCATTCCTTAGAGAAAAGTAAATCGATGAAAAAAAAAAGTTACTAAAAAAGTAAGCGTTCAAGAAAATTTGATTTGAAAAATGAAAATAATGAAATGAAAAACCTATGCATTGTGCGAAATCGGAGCGAAAGAGGAATCCGTCTTTAGCGAGTTTGTTGAAATTGTTTTCAACTTCTTCCCACGCATTGGCTTTATTGTTACTTATAAATCTTAATCCACGGAGTGCTTTTTGAGCGCCGGAACGTGTCCGGTCAAGTTGAGCTCGCTGCTTTCTTAAAGCTCGAGCGGCTAACGCCGAGTCGAATCCGGATAAAGCTTGAGCAGCGTGTCCGTGTCCCCACGAGAACTTGCGTAGTTCGGCTTTCAACTCTTGCGAGAACTGCTTAGCTTTAGCCACGGCTTCCGCTTTCAACTCTTGCGAAAACTGCCGCAATCTATTCGAAGAGCTCCGCTTGATCGTCGGCGATCGTGAAACGGAGGCGGATGCTGGAGTATCGGTTCCATTGTCGACGTTGAGGACGGTGGCCGGTTCCACGCTTCGGAGTATGATGGTGTCATCATCTTGAAGATCGAGAGTGACCTCGACGAATTCCTCGGCGGAGTTGGAATCAGTCCCAGGTGAGGTTGACGAACTGAGTGTGGTTTTGGAGGGAACGGTGTCTGAGGCCCACCGTCTCTGGTGGGTGGGTAAAGAAGCACCTCTCATTGAGAGAGCCCAACAACTGTATTAATTATTACTTAGTTACAGTTAATAATGTAAATGGAAAGTAAAGAGGATGGATTAAATTAAGGTTTAGTTATAGAATGAAAATGGAAGGAAAGGAAAGGCGGAGGGAATGTGAAGGAAAAAGACAATAACGCGGAGAGAAAAAAGACACAATATTGCAGGGAGCAAAGCAAGGGGAGACAGATTTATTTATACCTTGGATTTTACATGACACAATATTATTATTAATGAAATTTGTATATCGCCTTAAAAAAATAAAAACTAAATATCTTTTGGAAAGAAAGTCATTTATACATTTCATGTTTGGCTTCACAACTTTAGATGGTTTGGAGAGTAACTTATGAGTTAAGAAACAAGTAAATAAAAGATACTGAAATTCAAATGAAAATATTTTTTAGTTAATTCCTAGTACCACGGTATATTTATTAAATTAAATTTGTTCAACAAGATTAGAAATATTTTAATGGAATTATTAAACTTGTTAGTCTTGCGTTTAATTCTCACATAATTAATTATCAAAGTAATGGTATTCTAATAATTTCATAATTGAAATTAAATTGAAAAAAAAACTGTAAAATTATATTTTCGGGATAAGAGATTGGAATAAAGAAATGGGGAGTTGTTATCGTGGTGGAGAAGTAGACGGCAGGGATGGATGGCGGGGTAACATAGAATGAATTACAACCTTACAGCTTTCACTCAATTAACTTTGACTTCACTATTTGTAACGTAGCCTTACCCCTTCATTAAGCTAAAGAAAAAAAAAAAAAAAAAAAAGAGAATCTTTATATTCATGTTGAGGCACGCTTAGAATGGTTGTTTCTTAGGAGAAGCAAAGATTCTGTTGAAAAACAAGACATATTAATAGAAACATTGAATGATTACCATTCTTAAGCATGTTTAATTTGTAATTTGAAAAACCGACAACATTGGATTCATACGAATATATTAAAGATGAAATAAGTAAGCAAAATTTTGGCATATTTAGGGAGATGGTGGTGTTGTGAAATAAGTTGTGCAATCCAAGACATTAATTTAATTCACTTGCATCACTACTGGATTTCTATCCCATCTCTACATGTATAATAAAACAGCTTCCATCCAACACACACATAAATCTTTATTTACTTTTTCATATTAATTCTAAGGATAATTATAATTACAATTAAATTAAAAAATCGAAATATATTGAACTTGTTCTCACACCCCGTAACTAGGGCAACTAAAGGTGTTGACCTATTTAGTTAAAAGAGAAAACTACATTTTGAGTCCCTCTAAAAAATATGATGTAATAGTCATTTTAACTCCTTAACTAAATGATAATATTATAATTTAAGTTATTTTGTCGCATCTCAATTTTATATAAGTTTTTCTCACCCCAACACTAATTATTCCTAGCTTCGTCCTAGTGTTTTCATATACTATATTATGGACCCAAAGATCATCAAATAATGGCAAAAGATCGATAGGGTTGTTCATATAAACCTAGAACTATCACAATGTATGAAAATGTAGTGTTGATGTACAAACCAAGTTTTTTGAATCAAGTCCAACCAGCATGCAAAAGGGGGAAATTCTAGAATGAAAATGATGTCCAAACCATCATGCATCTTACAATTATTTTTATTTAATATAAAGGCAGATTCTAAAATTTTCATTTGTAAACATACCGGTGAATCTACCCCCATCAGAAAAATGTAGAAAATACATGTTTATACTTTGAATACCAAGTTTGAGGTAGTTTAGCAGTCAATTTTTGAATTGATGACAAGCCTCTATAAGACTTATATAAAATATATGTGGGTTAATTCACCAAAGTCCCCAAATTATAATTTAAGTTTTAAATTGGTTCCTAAATTTTAAAATGTTCTAATTGAGTTGTCAAAGTATCAATATTATATCCATGCCTAAGCCTAGCACTTAATTTAGATATTAAATACCAACATGGATCTTACCTAAAGCATATTTAAAACATCCATGTACAATTTGGATATAAGATGTTAAAAAAACATTGTTAAGTTGCCTTTTTTCTTTTCATTTACATGTGAGGTCCAACCTCTAAATTGTACGCGCAATAGATATGCATGTGTTTACAATTTGATCCACCTATTTTAAATATGGTTAAGCATTTAACGTCTAAGGTAATGGCTAAAATGATAGAAAGACCTGAATGATATGATAGAAATACTTTAAGGGCTCAAAAACATTTTGAAGTTGGAGGATCAATTTAAAATCTAAACCATTGTTTGAGGACGTTTAGTGAAATAAAGCCTATATGTATAAAGATATTTGTTGTTAAATTTCTTCATCCTCCGATCCAAACCAAAGAAATTGTGTTGCTTGTCCCTCAAGGCATAGATGATGCAAATGCAATCTTTCTAGTCCTGGAAAAGAATATCCGGCTGATGACAATAATCCATTCACCAACCAACCAGTTTACTAGAAAAGCCCATCTTATTTTAACCTCGAGCTGTTTTGACACTACAAACATCCCCATTAATTTTTGTTAATTTCAAACAAAACTTTGGTTTTAGTTTTGCCTACATGGAACCTCTCTGCAATTGGCTCATGAAATTCATATGGAAAGGTCAGTTCGTGGTTCTTATTAATTTCAATATATATATATATATATATATATATATATGTGCATGGTTAGTTGGTAGAAGAATCAAAGTAGGGGAGTTAACCCACCTAACCCATTGAAACATGAAATTCTCACTTTCTATTCTTTCAAATCCATCTTCACCACCTCAAAACTATGAAGAAAGTGTTTGAAAGAATCTCTCTCTTTTCTTTGTTTTTTTCTCTTTTATAATTCCATTGCTCACAAATTCATTTTCTTATATACACGTACAGATCTTTACATGTAAAAATTTACATTAATTTTGCTTTAAACAAAAATTTAATATACAACTTGAGCAAGAGAGAGGATACCTTCCACTGGTACCATTAAATTAATTAGTTTTACATGTTTTTTCTTATAACTTTATTTAAGTTAAAAAAAAATTGCTTTAGGAGATAAAAAATGATTTATAAATTTTACAAGGGTCAAATGAGAGATGTATGATTTAGAGACACCAATGCTCCTATCTGCCTTTCTTCTCTACGCCTTTGATCCTTAACCTCTCGGTCGAATATAGTTATATTTGAGTTTTTTTTTTTTTTTTTTTTTTTTTTTTTTACATCAAACAAAAACAACTTTTAATATTTCACTCAAAATTTAATGTGCATAGATTATTTCATGCAACGTTTGGGTCATATAAATACAAATAATGTAAAAGACTACAAAAAAAAAAAACATATAAAACTAAATTAACTTATATATGGTTTTGACTATTTTTATTTATCTCTGTAGCATAAGTTGACAAAAGAAAATAGAGCATTTTATTGGAATTTGGAGGACAATTATTATTGCTGAGTAAATTCAAACACACACACACACACTAATTTATTGGAATTTGGAGGACTACAATTATCTTTCACTCCAACAAAACCAGGAAAATCAGAAAAGAGATGCATTAATTATGGTAATTAATTTGTAAACCTAACTAAAACTATACCATTAATCACTAAATTATGTGTAAATTTTCGTTTAGTCATTTAACTCAAAAAAGTTACAATTTAGTTACTGAACTATTCGAAAATTTTCATTGGGTTGTTAAGTTCTTTTTTAAGTTTTTCCAGCTAACTCTAAGTGACAATTTGACAATTGGTACAGTGGATCAATTCCCATTGGCAATTAGCAAAATATATCTTAGATCCAAGTTGATTTGACGATTAGTGTCGGAGACCAGAGAAAAAAGTTATTTGAATTTCAGTTGACAGATTCGTGACGTCCAAAGTTATTTCATGAAAAAAATTGAACTGTAGAACAAAAGGGAAAAGAGAACTTTCGATTGGTGCAAACAGTGCAAATAAATAAAGCCATATAACATAGATTTTAACAGTCCAGTGACTTAAATGGAAACTTTTAAATAGTTCAGTGACCAAACTATAACTTTTTTAATTAAATGACCAAAACGAAAGCTTACCTATAATTTAGTTACTAATATTGTAGTTTAACTAAAATATAGGTATATAGTCTGTGGCCAGATTTATTGGAACAGAAGCGCAGCTTGTTACGTTTTGTTTTCCTACTACAAATGAATTTTCTTCGTTCATGCTTGATAATATATAGAGATATATATGGCGTGCATGGATCGATCATCTCCACAGATTTCAAAACTAATTAACAGATGCTTTGGTAATTTGTAGTCAAATTCCAACACAAATCACATAAAATATAATTAGGGGAAAAAATATCTCATCGAAAGGCTAATAAAAATTCAGCCTTCTTGTACTTACAAGCATAGGAACTATTAGAACATTGTATCAAGTTACTCGAGCCGATTTTCAGACCCTTAGGCCCTCTCGCGGCAATATGGTCTAGTCAAGGCTAAATTTATCCCATATAATAGTAAATTATATATTATCTTGCTATAGTACTATCTTGTAATTGTTGGATCCATGGTTAATAATCAACTTCATAAGATTTCTGATGCAGAGGAATTTTTCGAGTGACAACTATAAAGCATATAACTAGATATTGACTTCTTTAGTGAATGGTACAAGTTCAGATATTTATGGATTTGAAAAATACTTGAATTTGAAGCTTTTAAACTTTCGAGCATATATAGATATTGACTCTCGAATATCTATTATTTGAGTCTGTTTTAACTTTTGCTAATTCAGTACGAGTAGGTCTAATGTTATCCTAGCTTATTGTTATTTTTAATAATGTCTTCTTCAAATGCCTCAATTACTCCTGACTTTGAAAAGAGCTTAAGGGAACTTTTTAATGCTTTAATAAGTAAAAACCATGATAGTTGAAGAGCTTTGCATGTAGTAAAACTTGAACCTATAATCTTCAAAATATAGAGATTCAAAATATAGAGATCATGTGGACAAATATGATACCACTTGAACTAGTGACCATAGTTTCAATTGTTTGGTTATCAAGGGTGCTCTAAGCTCAACTTTGTAAATTTAAAACTTTGAAAGTGCTTTTTTGCTCAACTTTTGTGGCTCTAAAAAATATAAAACAAATAAAGAATCCAAAAATGGTAAACAAATAACAGCAAAATAAGTTTGTTTTCTTCTTGCCTTTTATTAGAGTTAAAAATAGATAGGCTTCTAGAAGAATTTTTTTTTTTTTTTTTAATGTATAACAGCTTATTATAGATGAGAATTTTGGGTCCATCTGTAGGAATTTCTCCCATTAGTCTCTAAGTCAATTGCCCACCAACCCCTTTTTAGAATTATTGGTTTTTGTGGTTATTATTATCATTATTTTGCATAAACATTATCTATTTTTTCTCATCTATTGGCTAACCTACCAATGAATTTTTGTTGTTTTTTTTTATTAATTATACATTTGATTTTGTTCTAATATAAATAAATTCAGAAGCTAACCATGTTATAGCAAATAAAACACTGATTTCCTTTCTTCTGTTTGAATTTATCGGACCTTTAAGCAGCCCATGTTTTATTTTTTAAAAAAAATATAATGATACATTTACTTCATTCTTCTTCTTTTTTTTTTTTATCATTTTGGTCCTTCTTTTTTATTACTTTAGCTCTCAGTCTTCAAAATTTAGTCAAAATTTTGTTTTTGGAGTGAAAAGCTTACTGAACTGTTAAAGTTTTAATAGCACTGATGTAACAATCCACATATACTTCGTACAAATTAAAAAAAAAAATACATAAGCATTATTCAAAAATTTTCGAAGATGTTCATAAGAATTTTTTTTTTAAAAAAATTGTCCACGCTAGTGCTTATACTATGCATAAAATTGTGGATTTTATCTTGTACTTTGATTAAATTTAGCCCCTACATTTTTTAAACTTTGAAATTTCAATCCCTACCCAAACAGTAGCGGTTAAATCAGTTAGGTCAAAATTTGCTATTAGTCCCACCCTATAGGTAAGTTGTGCCGTATTCTCCAATTTGATCATTTATAGTCCCTATAGTTTTCTAATATGGATGTTATAGTTCTAAATCAAACAAAAGTCATTAAATCTATTAACAAAAAAAATGTGGCCTTTTTGTGAGCATTATGCATACATAGTAAAATGATATGAAATTACGCATGTGATAATATGTTTGCCGCATAAAATTTTAGAAATAACAAAATTTAATTGAACAAATATAATGGCTACCATGTCATTCATGGTTGAAATCTCAAAATTTAAAAAGTTCAGGGACTAAAAATGAATAAATTAAAGTACATCAACTAAATCTACAACTTATACATAGTACATATATTAATTGATATCTAGAAAAATTCGATTTGAAAAACGATTTTCTTGCAAAGCAGAAAATTAAAATTTTGAAAACCAACCCGATTTGCGATATTTATAACAATAAAACTTAACTGAATTTGTTCCTATGTTTTCAACTTAGTGGACATTCGTTGTTATCGGCTTTCAACCAAACGATCTTCTCCACTATTCTCGTACCACGAACTGCTTCGAGTGTGGGCTCGAACCAATTGATCGAAACACGGAACTAGAAAAAGTTTTATATCCTTTTTAGGTGAAAACGAAAATTCTCTCTTCTTAATAGAAACTGGTAGAATTGTTATTTCAGAAAAATATCTGTAATAGTTGAGAATAAATTCTCTCTTTTATTCGGCAGAATAACAATCTCTCAAAGTTGTATTCGTAGCTCTACCGGTGCTATCTATTTAGAGGAAGAGAAGGTAGAACCTTTGTTAAGTTGTAATGGTTTATTTCAAATAGAAAAACAACATCCTACTTAGAATAGGACTAGGGTGGACGGCACACCTTAGTATTCCTACTAGGGTTGCCGCCCCTTTCATGTCCATGAGGGATTTTTGGGCCTTTCTCATATCAGGTCCAATTACAAGTACTTCCTGGGCCTTTTTGATTTAGTACTCTGTAATGTTGTAACACCCCATACCCAGCCTAGAGGTTATGGCTGGATCATGAAAGTTACATTAATATTTCAAAGCTTTGATCGTTTGGTGTCGAAACTTAACCTATTCTGAAATCGAATATTTTACCAAAACTTGCTTTATCCTTTTTGGTTGGAAAACTTTGACAACCGTAAAACGTTTATGTGAATTTTGAAGCGTTTACTTATAATATTCAATTTGTTAAAAAAATCATGCTATCGACTTAATTTATTTGCTTTATAAAATTGCGTACATTCGATTAAAACTTTGCAGTGGAAAAATTCTTAAGCTTGTTTAATTTTGGAAATTGAACGTCTAATTTTTAATTTTCATAAATTATGCTGTAATTAAAAAAAACTAACTAAATACTTAGTAAATCCCAAAACCATGAATAAAGTCCAAAATAATCTGAAAGTTTGTAACATCCAAAATTAATGGGCCTTTGCGGTTAATGTGCTGTGATGTTTATGTTATGCTTGATGTGCTAGTTAGGGTGTTTAAGGGGTCAAGAATGGGCTCAGGGTTGGGCCGAGGCCTTAATTGAATTTTCTGTTTGGGCACTCTAGTGGAAAGCCTGATAAGATAGGGCTTAAAAGATGTTATCTGCAATTATAAGACACAGATGGGCTTGTGGCCCAGTGGCAAGGTGGCGCCACTTAGAGAGCAGGGAGGTGGCGTCAGCTGAAGAGGCTCAAGTTCGAGTCGCATGAAGCCCAATTATTTTAATTAAGACTTGTTAATTTTTGGCATCTAAATGGATAGAGAGAGAAGGCAATAAGGCTTAAAAATAGGAAGATTTACTCAAGTGGATAATGCTGATTACATGGCAGATAAAGGAACGAAGAGGTGGTGTTATTTAAGCCTCTTTCGGAGGTGTGAGTAGATAGAGATAAGGGAGAAAGAGTAGGAGTTATCTACTGATCAACAGTGGTGGCCAAATTTCTATCTCTTGGAGGGGGAAGAAATCGGTTTTGTTATGCAATAGGGGTGCCAAAATTTTCCTTATTAGTTGATCAATTTTAAGTTATCAAAAGGGGCACTTTCGGTTTTTGAGAGGTAGTTGCCGAAATTTAGGTTAAGTCAGGGGGAATATCTTTTATTTTCGGCACTAGGGTTATTCTTCCATTCTCTTCTTCAATTTCAGCATTTAGGTCTTTATTCTCCCAATCTCTTTTCTCATTATTTTGCTAAAGCCGAACTACCTCTAGTCTGCCAAAAACCCTTTTCTCTTTACCGTTTTGATTGTTTCTTTTCCTTCTGTTCTACTCCTCTCTTCTCAACTGTTTCTTTATCAAAGAGCCGAAGCCTTAATTTCAATTCCCTTCTCCATTCTGTGCCTATAAGTCGAATGTTCATTGTTCTTCCGGGATTTCTTTGTCGATCTCTTCACTAAAAGTCGAAATCTTCTAGGAGTTGCCGAATTCTCTGTAAAGGTAGGTGCCGATTTCTTCTGATCTATTCTTTTTCTCTTTCGATTTTTAGAAGACAAAGCCAAAAGGCTAATGGATTGTTGGTTTCTTGTGTTTACGTGTTGGGCGACATCGAGAACCGAAGTAGATCGTCTAGATCTAAAAGCCGAAAATCGCTAGTCTTTAAACTCTATCTCTTTCGGGATTTCAAGGTAAGGGGTTCTCTTTAGATTTTTGTTAGGTTCGATTTATCATAATCATAATCTTAACCCTATGATATGGATTAACAACCACATGTTGTGATGGTAGCAACTGATAAAGTCTTGTGATGGAATCACATGTCGTTCAGGCGAATGAGGGGATTGGATCTGTAAACTCAATCCCTAAGTTTAAGAAACGAGCGGTGTCAGCAGTTCGGGATTGGCCACTGGGTTATGGACCGGTGTCAGAACAAAATCTTAGACAGTTAGCAGTCGTATCGGCTTCCGATAGTGTCGACATAGAAGGTCTCGTCTTGACTATAATTAGGTGTGTAGATCTCTAACACACTAATTTATCTGTACTATATATGCTATATGTTATGGGCTAAAAGCCAGAAAAAGGTTGTATAGACAGTCGTATTACCCGAAAAGGGTAGGCATGGGATGCCAGGTACGTAATCATAGAACCTTCTTTATGTATATCGATGTATGTAAGAACCTGTGATCTTTTAGGTAGTATTTTGTTTTGATTCTGCATGGATGTATGCATGGGATGAGATTGATATGATGAAGGGGAAGAGCATGTTAAAAGGCCACTTAGTGATCGATGGTAAAACCACGATATGTACATTTAGGTCTCATTAGTGATCGGTGGCTCTGCCACACTTGATTATAAGGTCACGCAGTGATCGGTGGCTCTGCCACAGTTGATTATAAGGTCACATGGTGATCGGCATTATAACTGACAGCATGACTATCGATATGGTGTGTAGCGGTTGGTGGGTTGATTGTAGAAATCCCCGAGGTGTGATGGCTGGTACGGGCTGGTGTGTAGAGGATGGACTTTTAGGTTGGGTTGGGCCATGTTGCATGTAATTATTCCGTTGCCATTGTGTATAGGCCAAGGCCCATAATGTGTTTGTGGGCCTTAAGCCTTTTATGTGTTTTCGAGATTTGCACACTGAGTCTTAGTGACTCACCCCTTATTTTCCCTGACTTTTCAGATGAGCAGTAGATCATGGACATGGGAGCCGAGGCAGACTCGAGGGGCCATCAAGTTCTTTTATTTCCATAAACTATTTTTGGGTTTCTTTACGTTTTAATTTTTTTGGATTATTCATGTAATAAGGCCCCATGGCTTAGGTTTCATTTACTATTTGTTAATGTTTACAATTTATAAATTTATGTTCAAGGACTTAAGTCATAAGGAGTAATAAAATGGGATTTTCAAACATGTTCAATGAAAAAAAAAAGGTTTTCATCAAATATCGTTTTTCTGAATGAATACCTAAATGAACAAACTGAGATTTCAAAACCCTTCAAAGTAAGGTTTTTAACAATTAACCCATAGCATACCAAATCCGGTCGTGGCGTTTAGGCCGGGTTTGAGGTGTTACAATTTTGGTATCAGAGCCTAGTTACAAAACTCAGGCTGTGAAATGGGTTCAGTAGTGATTTGAAAAATTAATCTTGAGGAAAGTTTCGGTTGAGTTATGGCCTTCGAGTCTACCGGCACCCGGCCCATGCAGGTAAGTATTCTAACTCTTGATTTGATATGCATGTTGGGTTTGATGGGCTTCAAGGACGTAGACTAGTATAATAGGATTAATAGACTTTAGGCCTAGTTTAAACAACTCTGTAAATTCATAAGACTTAATCTAACTAAACATGTCCGTAAACCAGTCGCTGGGTTAGGGTGTGGCAACAGGCATGCGCATGAGAGCTTGGTATTTAAGCGGTCCTAGTGACCCACCTCCTCTTCGCTGGAATCCTACCTGGTGTGTAGTGACTGTTCACCTTAGCCATAAGGACTAGTTGACGGGCCAAAATTTATAAGTAAAACCCGAAAGGGACCAGCCACTCTATTTTGAAAAATTACTAAAATACCCCCTAGTTTTGTAAAATTTTTGAAATATCCTTAATTTGTGAAAAATTTCCCAGAATACCCTGGATTTATAAAACTACCAAAATTCGTGGAATTACCGAAACACCCCCGGTTGGTAAAATTATCCAAATACCCATGTTTTGCAAATGACCCAAAAACCCCAAGATTTACAAAAGTACCCGGTATACGAGATTATCAAAAATTTACAAAATTATGAAAATACCCTTGACTTGGAAAATTAAATTTTTCAAAATACCCCTGCTTTACAAATATATATATACACCAAAATCTCTCTATTTCAAAAAATCAACGAGATACTCTATTTTGGGAAATTACGAAAATACCCCTGTAGGATAAAATTATGAAAATACCCCTGGGTAGTGAAATGACGAAAATACCCTTATGTGATGAATGTGAGTTCATGGATGCTACTTGTATGTTGATGTATGATGGTTGAATGTATGTGGTTCCTAAAACTAGGAGATACAAAATTGAGACTGAAACCCGAAGATATAGTTTCGAATTCGAAAGAACTACTCTTGAAACTAATGTCCATAAGATTGTTCGTGGTTAATCAGTGAAAGAAATTAATAATTCATAAAATTTCTAATCAGATATATGCGAATCGGTAGAATGAGTACAAGGGGTCATGGACGTCCGCCGCGTGGCCGTGGTAGGGGTAGGATGGTCGTGTCGAAACCGATGAGATCCGCCATGAGTGCGAAACGATGTCAGTTCCACTAGCTGCAGAGGCAGAATTTTAGGACCAGACGGCCGGAGATGATGCGATATCTCACGCGATGTTAAGGGATTTAGAGAAGGTTGCTGGGGCAAGCATGGGCACAGGAGCTCGAAAATCGGTGTCGGAGCGACTTAGAGCCAATGGGTAGGAGATGTTTAGGGGAATATCCGGTATAGCCCCGAGTACAGCTGAGTATTGGTTGGAGGTGGTTGAGCGTATAATGGATGATCTTGATTTCACGGAAGAGGAAAAACTGAAAGGGGTTGTATCTCTCTTGCGGGATGAAGCTTATCAATGGTGGCTTACGGTTAAGGATGGTACGGTGGCTGGCCGTATCACTTGGGATCTCTTCAAAACTGCGTTTCAGAGTAAATCCATTGGGACAAGTTATATGGTTGCGCAGCGTAGAGCATTTCTGAATCTGGTGCAAGGAAGTAGGTCAGTGGCTGCGTATGAAGCGGAATTCTTACGCCTTAGCCATTATGCTCGAGGGATGGTGGCCACAGACCATGAACATTGTGTTCAATTTGAAGATGGTCTGAGGGACGATCTGCGTGTATTGGTAGCACCACAGCAAGAGAGGGAATTTGCTGTGCTTGTGGAAAAAGCTAAGATAGCTGAAGAGGTTAAGCGGACAGAAAAATTGAATCGGGATAGAGATAGGAGTGGAAGTAAGAGGAATTTGGATCGTCAGGGGCAGCTAGGCATAATCAGAAAAGACCCAGGTCAGACGGGCCGAGAAGGGATGAGAGACCCGCTGCTACTAGTCAGACACAAAAGTGTGCTCGATATCGTAAATTTCACGTAGGTGAGTGTTGGGCAGGTATTGGAAAGCGCTTTAGGTGTAGATCTACGGATCACCAAGTTAGAAACTATCCGCAGCAACGGGGCAGTGAAGGCCCCACAGGTCAAGGGAATGCACAATCGGGAAGAGGTGGTCAGCAACCACAGCGAGGTTGTGGTCCAGCCAGAGGTGGTAACGGTTTCGGTCGAGGTCGTGGAGCACCAAGCCAAGGGGCAGGAAACACTGAGGCGAGACAGCTGGGGTTAGTCTATGCTACCAGACGTCGAGAGGAGGCTGACGCACCAGATGTCATAACCGGTACATTTTTAATTTTTGGCTTGCCTTACACTGCGTTGATTGATATTGGGTCGACGCACTCTTATGTTGCTAGTGTTATAGCGGGAACTTTGAACTTAGATTATGAGACTTCTTCTAGGGAGATGACTGTAGTGAGCCCTTTAGGACAAACTGTAGTGGTGAACAAACTGTATAAGGATGTACCCCTGGAAGTTCAAGGGGTAACTTTTCGGGCTAATTTGATGGAACTGCTGTTTAGGGAGTTCAATTTGATCTTAGGAATGGATTGGTTAGTAAAGTATCAAGCAAATTTGGATTGTGCAGCCAAGTGTATGGTGTTAAAAACCCCCGAAGGTGGCGAAATGTTGGTGATAGGTGAAAGGGGGAACTGTTTGTCAAATGTGGTGTCTGTCTTAAGAGCAAAAAGGATGGTGAGAAAAGGATGCGAGGCAATTTTAATGTTTGTTCGGGCTCTAGAAGCCAAGGAACTAACTGTTGGGGACGTTAGGATGGTGAAAGAATTTCCTGATGATTTCCCAGAAGAGCTTCTAGGATTACCCCCGGATCGTGAAATAGAGTTTAGTATCGATCTTCTTCCGGAAACAGCACCGGTATCTATTGCTCCGTATAGGATGGCACCGAAGGAGTTGGTGGAATTGAAGGCACGGATTCAGGAGTTGCTGGATAGAGGGTTTATTCGACCAAGTGTGTCACCTTGGGGAGCGCTGGTGTTATTCGTTAAGAAGAAGGATGGATCAATGCGTATGTGCATTGACTATCGCCAGCTGAATAAGTTGACCATTAAGAATAAATACCCGTTGCCAAGGATCGATGACTTGTTCGATCAGTTGAAGGGGGCCTCAGTTTTTTCAAAGATAGATCTGAGGTCACGGTACCATCAGCTTAAGGTCAAGGAGGCGGATATTCATAAGATGGCTTTTAGGGCTCGCTATGGTCACTACGAATTCATGGTGATGCCATTTGGGTTGACACGCGCCAGCAGCATTTATGGATATGATGAACTGAGTATTCCAACCCTACTTGGATCGGTTTGTCTTGGTATTTATAGATGACATTCTGGTTTATTCAAAATCGGAAAAGGAGCATGATTCACATCTTTTGGTGGTTCTGCAGATTCTGAGGGAGAAGCAGCTCTATGCCAAATTTAGTAAGTGTGAATTTTGGCTAAGGGAAGTTACTTTTCTAGGGCATGTTGTGTCGGTAGATGAGATTAGGGTTGACCCTCGGAACATTGAAGCGGTGTTGGATTGGAAGCCGCTTAAGTCGGTAGTAGAAATTCAGAGTTTTCTTGGTTTGGCCAGATATTACAGAAGGTTTTTGAAGGATTTTCCTTGATTGCGGCTCCGTTGACTAAGTTGTTGAGAAAGGGGTTCCGTTTGTTTGGTCAAATAAGTAGCAAGAAAGTTTTGAGAGGTTAAAAAGGATTTTAACAGAGGCTCCGGTATTGATTCAGCCAGAGGCTGAGAAGAAATTCGTAATTTACTGCTATGCTTCACAGACGGGACTAGGATGTGTGTTGATACAAGATGGAAAGGTTGTTGCGTATGCATCTCGGCAGTTAAGACCACACGAAGATCTGGAATTAGCGGCTGTGGTTTTTGCTTTGAAGATCTGGAGGCATTATCTATACGGGGAGAAATCTGTCATTTATACCGACCATAAGAGCTTAAAATACCTTTTGACTCAGAAGGAGTTGAATCTAAGGCAAAGGAGGTGGATCGAGTTGTTAAAGGATTATGACTGCTCGATCGAGTACCATCCGGGTAAAGCCAACGTGGTGGCGAATGCTCTGAGTCGTAAAGTAATTTCTGATTTGAGAGCAATGTTTACTCACCTTAGTTTATATGATGATGGGAGTTTATTAGCTGAACTTCAAGTGAAACCCTTTTGGGTCAGTCGGGTTAAGGAGAAGTAGCTGACTGATGAGTTGTTAAAGAGGAAGTTTCTGGTAGGATCAAGTGAGGGATCAACAGAATTTAGTGCGAATGAGGAAGGGCTATTATGTTTTCAAGGGAGAGTGTGCATGCCGAAAGATCCTGAGTTGAGGCATAGGATTTTGCAAGAAGCGCATGGTAGTCCATACGCTATGCACCCTGGAGGAAGTAAGATGTATTGAGATTTGCAAAATCAGTTCTGGTGGCCGGGTTTGAAACGAGAGGTGATCGAATTTGTGGGGAAGTGCTTGACCTGTCAGCAGGTAAAGGCGGAACATCAGTTACCATCAGGGTTATTACAGTCGATGAAGATTCCACAATGGAAGTGAGAAAGGATCACGATGGACTTTCTTAGTAGGCTACCCCTCACGCCTACTAAGAAAGATTCAGTCTGGGTGATTGTTGATCGCTTGACGAAGTCTGCTCATTTCATGCCAGTACGGGTTGATTACTTTTTGCAGAAATTGGCTAAGCTATACATAGCGGAGGTAGTGAGGTTACATGGGGTACTAGTATCAATCATATCGGACAAGGACCTTAGGTTCACCTCACGACTTTGGAAGGCGTTGCATCAAGCGTTGGGTACGAAGTTGGATTTTAGTACGGCGTTTCATCCTCAGACTGATAGACAGTCTGAGCGGGTAATCCAGATCTTAGAGGACATGTTAAGAGGTTGTGTTATTGAGTTCAGGGGTAATTGGGAAGAGTTTTTACCGTTGGCAGAGTTTGCATACAACAATAGCTACCAGTTAAGTATTCAAATGGTGCCCTATGAAGCATTGTACAGGCGGAGGTGTCGAACACCTACCTATTGGATGGAGTTAGGGGAACGTCAGATGTTGGGTTCGGAGTTGGTTACTGAGACCGAGGAGAAGGTTGAGTTAATTCGGGCTCGATTAAAGGTAGCGTCAGACAAACAGAAGTCCTATGTTGATTTGTAGCGTAAGGACATAGAATTTGCAGTGGGTGACTAGGTGTTCTTGAAGGTGTTGCCATGGAAGAAAGTACTGAGGTTTGGACGGAAAGGTAAATTAAGTCCTAGATTTATCTGACCTTATCGGGTGTTGAAATGAATGGAAGCGGTAGCCTATCAGCTAGAGCTACCTTCTGAGCTAAGCCAGATTCACAATGTATTCCACGTCTCTATGTTAAGACGTTACCGTTCGGATCCATCTCATGTAGTGTCTGTGGAAGAAATCGAAGTAAGGCCCGACCTATCCTTTGAAGAGGAACCAGTGGAAATCTTGGATCGGGATGTCAAAGTACTGCGAAGGAAGATGGTGGCGTTGGTTAAAGTTCTTTGGCGGAATCACGGTTCTGAGGAGGCTACTTGGGAACCAGAGGAAGCAATGTGGCGTGATGATGCATTCATCTATTACGATCGATCGTAATTTCGAGGCCGAAATTTCCTTTAAGGAGGGTAGAACTGTAACATCCTAAATTAATGGGCCTTTGCGGTTAATGTGCTGTGATGTTTATGTTATGCTTGATGTACTAGTTAGGGTGTTTAAAGGGTCAAGAATGGGCTCAGGGTTGAGCCGAGGCCTTAATTGAATTTTCTATTTGGGCACTCTAGTGGAAAGCCTGATAACATAGGGCTTAAAAAATGTTATCTGTAATTATAAGACACAGATGGGCTTGTGGCCCAGTGGCAAAGTGGCGCCACTCAGAGAGTAGGGAGGTGGCGTCAGCTGAAGAGGCTCAAGTTCGAGTCGCATGAAGCCCAATTATTTTAATTAAGACTTGTTAATTTTCAGCATCTAAATGGATAGAGAGGGACGGCAATAAGGCTTAGAAATAGGAAGATTTACTCAAGTGGATAATGCTGATTACATGGCAGATAAAGGAACGAAGAGGTGGTGTTATTTAAGCCTCTTTCGGAGGTGTGAGTAGATAGAGATAAGGGAGAAAGAGTAGGAGTTATCTGCTGATCAACAGTGGTGGCCGAATTTCCATCTCTTGGAGGGGGAAGAAATCGGTTTTGTTATGCAATAGGGGTGCCGAAATTTTCCTTATTAGTTGATCAATTTTAAGTTATCAAAAGGGGCACTTTCGGTTTTTGAGAGGTAGTTGCCAAAATTTAGGTTAAGTAAGAGGGAATATCTTTTATTTTAGGCACTAGGGTTATTCTTCCATTCTCTTCTTCAATTTCGGCATTTATGTCTTTATTCTCCCAATCTCTTTTCTCATTATTCTGCTAAAGCTGAACTACCTCTAGTCTGCCGAAAACCCTATTCTCTTTACTGTTTTGATTGTTTCTTTTCCTTCTATTCTACTCCTCTCTTCTCAACTGTTTCTTTATCAAAGAGCCGAAACCTTAATTTCAATTCCCTTCTCCATTCTGTGCCTATAAGCCAAATGTTTATTATTCTTCCGGGATTTCTTTGCCGATCTCTTCACTAAAAGCTGAAATCTTCTAGGAGTTGCCGAATTCTCTGTAAAGATAGGTGCCGATTTCTTCTGATCTATTCTTTTTCTCTTTTGATTTTTAGAAGACAAAGCTGAAAGGCTAATGGATTGTTGGTTTCTTGTGTTTACGTATTGGGCGACATCGGGAATCGAAGTAGATCGTCTAGATCTAAAAGCTGAAAATCGCTAGTCTCTAAACTCCATCTCTTTCGAGATTTCAAGGTAAGGGGTTCTCTTTAGATTTTCGTTAGGTTCGTTTATCATAACCGTATTTTTAACCCTATGATATGGATTAACAACCACATGTTGTGATGGTAGCAACTAATTAGGTCTTGGGATGGAATCACATGTCGTTCAGGCGAAGGAGGGGATTGGATCTATAAACTCAATCCCTAAGTTTAAGAAACGAGCGGTGTCAACAGTTCGGGATTGGCCACCGGGTTGTGGACCGACGTCAGAACAAAATCTTAGACAGTTAGCAGTCATATCGGCTTCTGATAGTGTCGACATAGAAGGTCTCGTATGGACAGTCGTATTACCCGAAAAGGGTAGGCATGGGATGCCAGGTACGTAATCATAGAACCTTCTCTATGTGTATTAATGTATGTAAGAACCTGTGATCTTTTAGGTAGTATTTTGTTTTGATTCTGCATGGATGTATGCATGGGATGGGATTGATATGATGAAGGGGAAGAGCATGTTAAAAGGTCATTTAGTGATTGATGGTAAAACCACGATATGTACATTTAGGTCACATTAGTGATCGGTGGCTCTGCCACACTTGATTATAAGGTCACACAGTGATCGGTGGCTCTGCCACAGTAGATTATAAGGTCACATGGTGATCAGCATTATAACTGACAACATGACTGTCGATATGGTGTGTAGCGATTGGTGGGTTAATTGTAGAAATCCCCGAGGTGTGATGACTAGTACAGGCTGGTGTGTAGAGGATGGACTTTTAGGTTGGGTTGGGCCATGTTGCATGTAATTATTCTGTTGCCATTGTGTATGGGCCAAGGCCCATAATGTGTTTGTGGGCCTCAAGCCTTTTATGTGTTTTCGAGATTTGCACACTGTTTCTTGGTGACTCACCCCTTATTTTTCCTGACTTTTCAGATGAGCAGTAGATTATGGACATGGGAGCCGAGGCGGACTCGAGAGGCCATCAAGTTATTTTATTTCTATAAACTATTTTCGGGTTTCTTTACGTTTTAATTTTTTTTTTGGGATTATTCATGTAATAAGGCCCCATGGCTTAGGTTTCGATTTACTATTTGTTAATGTTTACTATTTATAAATTTATGTTCAAGGACTTAAGTCATAAGGAGTAATAAAATGGTATTTTCAAACATGTTAAATGAAAAAAAAACAAAGGTTTTCATCAAATATTGTTTTTCTGAATGAATACCTAAATGAACATATTGAGATTTCAAAACCCTTCAAAGCAAGGTTTTTAACAATTAACCCGTAGCATACCAGATCCGGTCGTGGCATTTGGGCCGGGTTTGGGGTGTTATAAAGTCCATAAATTTTAAAATAAAAAATCAATAAATCCGTTTTAGTCGAAATAACCAGTCTGAGCTCCCGAGCGCCACAAAATTCTAAGTCTAATGGTTACCTGAAAATTTTAAACAAACGGTGAGCTATAAAGCTCAATGTGTGTCTTGGCTCACAAGCAAAATCACATAACAGAATCATGCTTAGATGCATATATCAAGGAAAACATATAAGAAATTACAACATGCTTAAGATGACAAAACCATACAGAATAATCCTACCCCCATCAACTACACACCAGCTCCGTCCATCCAATCAAACCAGTTAGGGATACTAGAACCCTCCATCCATCGTACCAAAATGTGGTCGTATGCCACTCAGAAAGTATGCAACTATGCTGCCTGAGGCATCTTGCAGAAATACAGGCAGAATTACATATTGTAGTAAAACTGCCAGAATCAAACTTCCTCTATCACATAACCATATCTCACCCTAAATGAATATGCAAAGTCATACTAGTGGTCATGCATAGCTATCATAACATGCCACACCTACTCATAACAAATAGGATCCATTTTTTTTCTTACAAACGAGATAATAGAACAAATCGTACGAGTCAGCTTATTCAGAGTCACATTAATACAAAAATATGAACGCACAGATTTACGACTTCACAGGGTCTAACATCCTAATTGAATACTTGAAAATCAAATTTCAGAATACCCACACTCGGCTCGAAAAATCACACGAAATGGGCCCACACACCTATATAGCTCACACACCCTACTCGTTCAAACTGTGTGGCCCACACGACAAACCACACACCTATGTGGCTTACTCGGCCAGTCACACGACCGTGTGGCGTCGTCTGCTAGCTTCAATTTTTCACACAATTTCCAGATTTTCGTGACATTTGTCAGTATTTACAGTTAGAACACACACACCTGAATGCCCTTAAGATGTCGTCTCTACATTGGACTTGATAGATGACATATTAGTCTTTCAATCAGTTTGCTCATTTTCGATTAGACTAAGGATATATTTAGGTTCGTCCACTAATACAAGTTGTATTTTTGTACTACAATCGACTACATAATACCATTTAGTATTAGTTAAACATTAGACAATCAATGAGCAATATTTGTTTCCATTTTGCTTTGCGTGTAAAAAACCATGTAAGGATAATATACAAATGATTAATTTAATTTATGAATAATTTTATTAACCAATATATTCGAAAACATTACAAGTGTACTTAGATGAAAATACTACACTTAAGGCACCAGATAAAACAATCTCCCTAGTGAAGTAGATGAGTCATGTTTCGCGTTCCTATGCCCTCCATATGTTTCCCAAAGAGCTCTTTAACTATAAGAGTCTTGGCTAAACAAATCCCCAAAGTTTGTCCTTGGATTCAATTTTTTACAACATCCATTTTTTGTCAAACACTCCAGTATCTCTTAATGTTTTTTTGTCCTTATGTGGTTTCTTTTAAGTTTAGTTATATCTGCACTGTTATAGTGTCATAGCTTTTCCATACCTCAGATTTGGCCATCCATAGTGAAGTTAGTAGTGTAACCCTACTTGACACTTACGCACACTATAAACCCATCGTTTAGGACAAAACACAGCCCGATGTTGATTTCCTCAAATCCCAACATATTTTGAAGTCAAAATTAGTGTATCCGCTAAGATCTCATTTGAAATACACAAGCATATAATCCCCGTTCTTCATAAATGTTTAAGTATAAACTTAATTGCTTGCTAATGTCTTGGTCCTAGATTCGTCTGATATCAACTTACCAACCCTAGTGTAAAACAGATATCTGAGCATGTGCATAACATAGCATACATGAGATTTCCTACTGCTGAAGCATAATGAACCTTTCTAATGTTCTATTTTTCTTTCGCTGTCTTAAGATAATCCTCTAAAGAGAGATGAAATCTCGATACGGAGGGTTGATTTCCCTTATTCGATTCGATTATTGCATAACGCTCCAATATCGTGTCTATGTGTGAAGCTTGATGAAACAACCTTTTTTTAGTGAAATCAGAATAGTGGTTTCAGGACCCTCAATTTGAAGTCAAAAAAATTATTTTAATATCTACAACATGATAATATGATAGTATAGAAATTTCGTTAAGAAATTTTACAGTTTGTATGCTCAATTTGTAAAAAAAAAGGACTAAATCGTGTAAAGTGCGAAAGTCATGTTCTAATAGCTAAAGGTGTTAAATAGCTATAGAAATTTAAGTTGAGGTCTTTATTTGGTAATTAGACCATTAAATGAGTTAGTGGATGTGCATGGCATGGTATTTGTGAAATTTCTAAAGTTAGGTAAGGGCAATTAGGGAATTAGCCAATTAAAGATAAAAAAAATAAAACAGATTAGTTATCATCTTCACACATGCATGAGCTAAAAATTTTAGCCAAGAAAACACCATTGAAGACCTACAAAGATTCGGCCAAGATCATCCTTGCATGTAGTAGCGTTTTTGTCTTGTTTTTAATGATTTTTATATTTCTGGGATCGTTGTAGCTTAACCTAGCTAGCCTGGGGACTAATTTGCATAATGGTTGAAGGTTTAGGGTTTTACCATTGATAATATGTTATGGTTTTGAAGTTTAATGGAAAAAAATGAATCTTTGTTGTTAAATAAACAACTTTTGTTAAAGGAATTTTAATGAAATTACCAATTAGGGGTTAAATTGTGAAATGTGAAAATTGTGTGTTAAATGTGTGAATTTGTGGAGTGTGTGGGCTGCTATATGCATATAGTAAATCGGCTAGGCTTAGTTGGGGATGAAATTGCATGAATTTCATTTTACGAGCCTAAAGACTAAATTGTAAAGGAGTCAAATGTTTAGGGGCAAAATGGTAATTTTGCCATAACATGAAATTTGGATTGAATTGATTAGAGTAATAATTAAATAAGTTAAATTTGATTATATAGATCAAGAAAAGCAACATTCGGAACTAAATCGGGGAAAAGATAAAATTGTGGACTAAACGATCGTATTTCTCCGTTCGAGTTTAAGGTAAGTTTGTGTAGATAAATTGCGTATTTATATGTTTTAGTTGAAATATATGTATGTGAATAATTTAATTATTATGTATAATTATCGAGCACATAACCGACGATGTACGAAGAATACCGAGCCCCATTTGAACCTTAGAAATTCATAGGATACAAATGACATGTCATTAGGGTTACCGTTTGGTTGAGGTCCTGCATATGTTGCGAACTCACCACAGCTCGTATGAGCTTACCGATTTGCAGCTTGTATGAGCTTACCGATATTCAGCTTGGAAGAGCTTACCGTTTATCGCTCGTATGAGCCTACATGTACAGGATTTGACAAATTACAGTTTAGTACACCTCGTGTGTACTACCCGCGTATCTAACGAGATTCTAAGTGGTTCAACGGGCATAATGTTTTTACGAGATTATACAAGTTTGATACGAACTATTACATGTAGTTACATGGAGATGGTTTATATATATATATGATATACAGGTATACGATATAAATGTTACATGTACATGGAATGTTAATAATTGTTGAATTCATACATGATTCTCGATTTTTTTATATGTATACATATCTAACTTGTGAATGGTTATGTGATAGGCTTTGGCCAAATTAAATTGAGTTACTTACATAAATTTGTGGTTATATGGTAACTTTAATTCTATGTTTTATGAACTTACCAAGCTTAATTGCTTACTCTATTTATTTTCCATGTTTTATAGCTTTCGGAAGCTAGCTCGATTTGGAAGTTGTTGGAGATTGTGTCACACTATCGAACACTTATTTAGGTACTTGGGACTATATATTTTGGTTAAATGGCATGTATAGGTATTTTGGCTAATGTGGAATATTTGTTTTTTGTGTATTTAGCCAATTGATTTGGCTTGAAAATGGTATATGTTTTGATATGTAAATAGTTGTAAATGGCCTTATGATATGTGGTGTATAATTGCTATGTGAATGTCTTGTTTTGTGAATTGGTATTTAAGGTACCAAATAGTTTAAATTGAGATGAGGCATGGCAATGTCTCACATATGAGTTTGACCATTTAGGTATTTTTTGGAAGTGTGATTGGTATGTTTTAAAGGGGTCAATGAGTGTGTTGATGGATATCATGTTGTATGTGTGGATATTACATGTTATAAACTTGATATTGGTTGGTTTTGAATGCCTATTTATGCCATGGTTGTATGTACATTGTTGAGCTTAGGTTGGTACCACATTGGGTGAGAAAATATGGTTTTGAAAATTACCTATTTTTGTCCACACGAGCAGAGACACGGACGTGTGTCTCAGTCGTGTGTGACACACGTCCAAGTGACATGGCCATGTGTCCCCTGATACTTCTATAGATATCAAGTCAGTAGCTTCATACGGCCTAGCACACGGGCGTGTGGCTTGGCCGTGTGGTATAAATCAGTATACCCTCCAGTTTTTACATGGCCTAGCACACGGCCTGGCACACGGGTGTGTGAGGCCATTTCGAAGGGTACACGGCCTAACACACGGGCATATGATCTGGCCGTGTGACCCAAGTCAATGAGTTACACGGGATAGGACACGGGCTGGAAGACGGTCGTGTGTCCCTATTTCGAATGTCCACACAGGCGTGTGTCCTCTGCACTTTGAAAATTTTTCATGTTTTTGTACAAATTCCTTAAGTACTCTGTTTAGTCCTAAACCACTTTTAATGTCTATTTTGGGCCTCGAGGACTTTTATTAGGGACTACATGAATGACTTTGAATGGTTTTTGTTTGGATTGAGAAATGAATTTGAAATGTTTGAATTGTAAGTTCGGTAATGCTCCGTAACCCTGTTCTGGCGTCGAATACGGGTTAGGGGTGTTACATTTTTTGGTATCAGAGTTACAGTTTAGTCAATTCTTGGACTAACATAGCATATGTGAGTCTAGCTATACATGCGATTTTATAACCTGTGATAGTGTGACATCTTCTGACAGTTTAAAATCATGTTTTTCATATAGTAATGGATTCCAATTGAGCAGATGTAACGACCCGAAAATTTGGAGTCGTTGAAAATCATACTTTCAGGACCCCGCCATTGTGTGTCGGGTTTAAAAATATTATTATTATAGTGTTTGGAGTTTCTATAGAATTTAATTGAATTGTAAAGTAGTAAATTTTATTGATGGGGATTAAAAGTTTATTTATAAGAATGAAATAGTTACAATGACTATTTCAATAAATAACTCATTATTTTTATTGGTCAATTGGAGTTAGTGGACATATATGTATATAGTATATCTAAATAGATATGTAGGTGATATTATCAATAACTATGATAGGATAGCTATTATGTATTAGAGTTAGTAAAAGAAATAAATAAATAAAAGAAAAGAAAATAGAAGAGTTAGTAGAAAAAAGAAAGAAAGAAAGAAAAACTTCATCTTCTTTTTCTCTTACTTGTCGAAATTGGGGAGAAATATTCAGCCACTTTTTGCTCAATCTTAAAGGCTCAAATTGGTTAGCAAATTCTAGTTTTTGTTTCATAGATTTTATGTTTTTGGAGTCCTAAGAGCATGAGCTAGTTACCCGAGTTGAAATTTAAAAAAAAATGAATAGAAAGTATGGAAGTTTCCATGGTTGAGAAACTCAAAATTTTTGGAGTTATTTTGTTGTATACTAAATGTATTTGAGATGATAAGGTGAGTATAAGTTTTGTAGACTAAGTGGGTCATGTTGTGGGTGATATTAATGGTAAAAATTTCTAGAGATATGAAGGTAGTAAACTCAAAGTGATATAGTTAAATAATTAAAGTTTTTGTAGAAATAGTAGATTGATTTGGGTGGATTATATTTAGTTGAAATGCTTTTAAGTTATATGTAAATGTTGAAGATTTAATGTGGTTAAATTCTATGTTTGGTGTTAGGGATCGAATTAAACCAGTGACTAAATGTTGGGACAAGTTATAATAATGAAGGAATAATGTGATTGTATAAATATAATTATTAAATTGATGGAACAGAATTGATTGAATGAAATTGTGAACTTTGATTAAGGAACAAACCAATCAGACGTGAATCGAGGAAAAACGAAGGTAATAGAGTAGCTATTGACCTCACTAATACAACTATTTTGTTAAGGTAAGTTTGTAGACTTGAACTTGATTTTATTTTTAATTACTATTTAAATTAAGAAATGTTAAATTTGTTAATGATATAAAATGTATCTACGTTGTTGAATAATAGTCAAGAAAATAAATGATGAAAAACATTGAAGTAAACAATTGTATAATCGTTGATATGTCCAACTAGCGCTGGGCGCAACTTTCGTCAGCTTGCCTGACTAGTGCTGGGCGCATAACCATCGGTTAATCCGAGTAGTGCTGGGTGCAATTACCGTTGGTTTATCCAACTAGAGCTGGGCTCATAATTATTTTCATTGGTATATCCGACTAGCACTGGGTGCAAATATTGTTGGTTAATCCAACCAGAGCTGGGCTCATTTTCATTATCGTCGGTTAATCCAGCTAGCGCTAGGCACAACCCCTTTTCGCGGTTTACCGCTAGGCACTTGGTGCCACATCATTAATTGATTTCATGATTAAGTTACCTGAATTATTGAGAGAATTGAAATCTTACTTGGCTAACTTAAAATTTCATATTAAGAGAGGTTGGAATTGTGTTTAGCTAACAAACAAAACCTATTAATGATAATTTGATTTACATGTTGCAGGTTAGATATATATAGTAGAATTGGACTCGGCATCCAGTGAGAATTTCGTACCAAAGTTGGTGACTTTTTTTTATGTTTTGGCATGTACCTAGGATGCAAGATTAATGATAGTGTCCTTTTGTTAATGAACTCTAGAGTACTAGTTCTCTTTGTAAGTGTATATAATTATAAGTATTTATTGACATTTTATACAATTTTAAAAATGATGTTTGCTTAAATGAGTTGAATATGAATGATAACATGAAGAATGTGCATTTAACAAATTTAATGTTGGATGTAATGATGATACATGTTTTGAGTCAAATTTATGGGTTGGATTGAATGCTTATTATATAATGGTCATATACATATGATTGAATTCAGGTTGGTATCAATTTAGGTGAGAAATAAGGCTTGGAAAATAGCCCATTTTTATCCACAGGGGCAGAGACACTGGCATGTGTCTTAGCCATGTGTGACACACGGTCATGTGCACGGGTGTGTGGTTTGGCCGTGTGTCCCCTGCACCTCAATTATGAGAAACAAAATGCTCAGATTTGGGCACACGGGAAGAGACATGGGCCTCTGTCTCAGCCTTGTGGATGGCACGGCCTCGAACATGGGCGTGTGCCCTGGCCATGTGAAGTCTGCACTTATTTTGTGAAAATTAATTTTCCACACGGTCTAGCACACGGGCGTGTGACTTGGCCGTGTGATCTCAAATTGTTCATGAGTTACAAGTCAGAAAGTTACACGGGATCGGGACACAGGCGTGTGTGACCACACGACTTGCTCACAGGGGCGTGTTCTATATCCACACGGGTGTGTGACCCCTGTATAGTGGAAAATTTTCTAAGTATTGTAAAAAATTATAAAGTTCTCGGTTTAGTCCCGAACCACTTCCAATGCATATTCTGGTCCTCGTAGTCTCGTATTAGGGACTCTATGATTAATTGCAAATGGTTTTAACTTGGATGCAAATCTATGAATCAAAATTGTATAATTGTTTGTGTGGTAAGCCTGGTAATGCCTCATACCCTCTTTCGGTGTTAAATACGGGTAAAGGGTGTTACATTTAGTGGTATCAGAGCTTATAAGTTTAACCGATTCTCGGACTAAACCAAGCTCAGAAGTGAGTCTAGAGGTACATGCCAAAGTCGAGTCGAGTTTGAGTCAGGACTGGATGCTGATTATCATGTTTTCATTTATAATATAAAGATGTCAGATGAGGCTAATAACATAGTCGATCAAGAAGTACATATTGGTGACGAACCCACCGGGGAATTTGATGAATTTGAGTCGGTAACCCTGAGTGTGGGCATTGACGAGGTACAAACACCTAATGCTACTAGTGGCCTAATTGAGGGTAGCGGGAGTCCTTCCACTCCCGACAACCACATCTGTGGCTAGGCAAGCTCCTGTTAAAGATCTAAGGAGGTACGACGCTAACGAGTTTGCTGGAACAAAGGGAGTTGACCCCTCAACGACGGAATTTTGGTTAGAGTCAACAGCTCGAATCTTACAACAGTTAGAACGCACTCCCCGAGAGAGTGTTATCTGTGCAGTTTTACTATTACAGGGAGAAGCCTATGCATGGTGGAACATAGTTACGAGGCATGTGGCTACAGAAGTAGCTGATTGGGAATTTTTCCAAACTGAGTTCCAAAAGAAATACGTTGGTGAGCTTTATCTTGAAGATAGGAAATAAGAATTTTTTATGTTAAAACAAGAAGATATGACGATAGTAGACTATGGAAGGGAATACTTGCGACTTAGCAAGTATGGGAAGGAGCTGATTCCTACGGAGGAGGAAAATTGCAAACGTTACCTTTGGGGTATGCGCAATGAAATTCGGACCCAACTAGTAGCATTGAGAATTAAAGAGTTTGTGGATTTATCAGAACGAGCAAATATGGTCGAATGATCTCTGGGATTATGCAAAAGGTTGAACCCCCTTGAACTACAAATAAACGATTTGGGAACTTCAATCCTTCCTCTCCATAAAAAAGAAGTAGCGAATCACAGGAAATTAGAAAATCAACTGCAAGGTCAAGCATGCCAATGAAGGTGCAAGACCTTCAACCTACGGTATCAGTGGGTAGTGTAAAGGGGTCGAATAGAGTTTCAGAGACGCAGAATTGTGAACACTGTGGAAAGAAGCACTGGGGAAAATGTTGGAAATTAACGAAAAGTTGCTTTCACTGTAGATCATTAGAGCACTTTCCTAGAGAATGTCCGAAGCACGAAAATGATTCACCTGATGATTCTCTGAGAGTCGCTTTTGCAATGAAAGGCCGAGCGATGAGTAGAGGTGGATCGAGTTCGAGGGGAGGATTGAGAAAGAAGAATGATATAGTCGCACATCAATCTGAGACTAGAGCTTTCGCACGTGCTTATGTTGTGCGGACCTGTGATGAAAGGGATACTACCGATGTTGTAGCAGGTATTTTTCTTTTATTCTCCACACCTGTTTATACTTTAATAGATCTAGGCTCTTCTCACTCATATGTCAATTCTGACATGGTTAAGTCTGGGAATATGAATTATGAAATGTCAAATGTAGCCATGTCCGTGTCAAGTCCCTTGGGTCAAACTGTATTAGTAGATCAAGTTTGTAAACATTGTCGTTTAGAGATTCAAAACCTAGCGTTTCTTGTTGATCTATTGATTATGCCTTTCGGTGATTTTGATGTAATATTGGGCATGGATTGGTTGACCGAACATGGATTAGTTTTGGATTGTCGCAAGAAAAACTTTTCGATCCAAGATAAAAAGGGGAAAGTCATAGAGGTTTGTGGTGTTAAAACAAATAGTCCAAATCAGATTATTTCTTCGATACAAGCTGATGAATTGTTGAAGCAGGGTTGCGAAGCTTTTTTAGCATATGTCATTAATTCAAAAACGGGGAGTGAATGTAACAGCCTGGTTTTGACCCTAATCAGAATAGTGTTTCGGGACCACAAATCTGAGTCCGAGAAATATTTTAAAATTATTTTCAGTATTTATTATGTGTGAATTTGCTTGTGTTAAATTTTCGTGTTTTAATTTCGTTGTTTGAGTGTCCTATTAAATAAAAGGGCTTAATCGCGTAAAATGAAAATTTGATGGTTTAATTAGAAAATGCCTAATTGTTGTTTTCTTTATAATTTGGAGGCTTAATGTTGTAATTAGCTTATTATACAACTGAGTGGACGGCATTAAGTGTTTATATATATGTTTTTATATGTTAATTTTATAAGTTAAAATTAATATTAATATATTATAAGTTATAATAATAAAACAAATCATAAAATAAAAATCCATTATCATCCATTCATGACCGAATAGAGAAAAGAAAAAGAAAATAGAAATGCTTTGGGCATTCGCACCTATCTAGCTTTATTAAGGTATGTTTAGGTTTTAGTTTTTGATAATTTTTACGTTTTTGAGATCGTTGCTATGCAATGTACAAAACCCATGCTTCAATTTTTGATTTTGATGAATATTTTAAGTTAAGCCATTGATGATAGCTTGTTATTTTTTTTTGTTTGATGATGAAATATGAAATATATGTGTTAGATTAACATGTTTTGTCTTTGGATTTTTGATGAATTTGAGTAATTTGGACTAAATTGTGAAAATAAATTTTTAAGGGACTAAAATGTGAAAAAAATAAAATATATGGACTTGTATAATGCTTTTGAATATTCAGCCTAACTATAGTATGTGTAAATTTTGTGTATTTTGTGTTTTATACAATAGGGACTAAATTGCAAAAAGTGTGAAATATTAGGGGCAAAATGGTAATTTTCCCATATATGTGTTTTTGGATTAAATTGAATTAATATGTGGTTAAATTAGTTAAATTTGAATTTATTTAGATCAAGAATGGAAGAAAACGGAATTAGATCGGGGGAAGTTAAAAGTAGTCGAGTAGTCGATTACGTTTGTCGACATCCGAGGCAAGTCAATAAACATATAAATGTCGTTAAATTCGATAATATATATGTTACATGATGAATAGAATTTTTTTGTGAATATAATTGTGTATGGCCGAATGTGTATTGGGCAAAGGAGCTATATTTCGAGTTCGATCCGATTGAGACTCAACGTCCGAAAGTCCCGTACGAACCCTAGGAATAGATAGGATACATATGTCATGACGTAGGATTTCCGATATGTGTTATCGTGTAAGACCACGTCTGGGACGTTGGCATTGACTTGTGATTACGTGTAAGACTATGTCTGGGACATTGGCATCGTTTTTGATTCGTGTAAGACCCTGTCCGGGACAGTGGCATCGATATGGTGATTACATGTAAGACCACGTCTAGGACGTTGGCATTGTACGAGCTTCCGACTATCCAAGTATCCTTTTTAATTTCGAACGGTTCAATGGGCAATGTGAAGTAGAGACTGAATGTGTAATTGAATTACAGGTTTAGGTATGTGTTAGTTATTTGTTTATATGGAAACAAGGTAAGTTGGTTACTTAAAAAGATAAAAATGTTATATGAATTATGTGATAGATTATGTGAACACACTTATTCGGCCTTGTGTAGTTAATTTGTGTATTCGGCTATATAATATTTATGTGTGAAAGTAAAATGTGATCTTGGTACTAAATGATAATTGTGCGTAATATTTTGAGGTATTCGACCCTATTAACCTAATGTTATTATGCAAGTGTTCATATATATGCTTTTGTTTATGACTTACTAAGCTTAAATAGCTTACTGTGTGCGCGTTCATGTTTACCTCTGTTTTATAGATTTTGGAGTCACGTTACGAGCTCAGGGATCGTCAGCAAAGCCTATCACACTATCGACTGTTTCTTTCAGTATTTTACTAAGTTGATTTTTTGGCATAGGGCATGTATAGCATAGTTAAAATGTTGGATTTTGGGTATGTATATATATAGCCATGCGAAAATGGCTTAATCTTAATATTAAGGCTTATGTGTATTCGGTCATGGCATTAGCTTATTATGGAAGTATATTTCATGTTGTGTTTTTGCATGCTATTTGGTTATATGGTTTGATTTGAGTATTGAGTTAGTTGATAGTTGTGTAAATTTTGGTCATGGTGTTTGCATGTTTTAGTAAGTATATTCCATGACATGTGTGAAAGGTGTTTTGGGTTATATATCTTGGTTGTGTAATGATATGAATGAATTATAAATAGCTCATTTAGTGAGCTTGAAAGATGATTAGATTTGTATTTATGGTTGGTTTGGTAATTCGGTTCGATGATGAATTAAATTAATGAATTTATGTTTGATTGTATAAAGGTTAGAAGCCATTTATATGTCCGAATGTATATAGGGTTGGATAAATGTAAGTTCGAATGTGTATAGGTTACATTGATTAGGTTTGTATTGGTAATCTATGTGTATATATTATGCTTGAATGATTGGCTAAATAGGTATGGTTGGTAAATTTGGAATTTGTTGTATCCATTATGAGAGAACTAAGTTATACTATGGAAATTTGACATTTTAATAAATTTACTTTGAGTCAATTTGAAATGGTATGTTTGGAATATGTATACAAGAATATTCGGTTAAAGTACTAGGCTCACATAAATGGGTATGAGGTATGGTTTATGTTATGGATTAAAGTTATCTTAGATGATCGAATATATAGTTAGTGATTGGTTATGTGTATGTTTTTTTTTTAAAAGAATGCTAATTGGGTGTACTTTTAGTGTAATTTGTGCTCAAATGATTCAATTCAATATGGTCATTTGCGCATGATCTTGTGTCCAGAGAAGAAATATATATATTTGGTCATTGAAATGATACTAGTTTAAATGAGTATATGTGTATGTATGATTAGTATGCCTTGTGGTTAATTAATGGAATAAGATAATATTGATTCGGTAATTATGCATAGATATGGTTTAGACTTAGAAAATATGTGCATAAGTAAATAAAGTATGTTTGATTATGTTTTATATTACCAATGCCGTATAAATGAATAAGAGAAAATTTTAATAGTAAAGTCTAGTTTGTTTGAAAGTTTAAATTTTGTCATATGTGCAATAGTATTTATATATTTATAATAATAAATTTGATATATGATTAATGGAATAGTGGTTTTGTTATATGTTCTTTTTATGATATGTTTAGATAAATGCTAGAGAGATTTTGAATGTTATGTTTCTTTTTAAAATTTCGATATTTGATTAAGTTATGAGCCTGGATTGATTAAGTTTTTGAGTTGTGAAATGTAATGGATATCTGTATAAACTATGATATGACTGGTAATGCCTTGTAACCCCAATCCGGCAACAGACACGGGTTAGGGGTGTTACAGTGAAAACATTAGTAGTATTCGAACTCTTTGTGAGTTACCTGAATTATTGAGAGAATTGAAATCTTGCTTGGCTAACTTAAAATTTCATATTAAAAGAGGTTGGAATTGTGTTTAGCTAATAAATGAAACCTATCAATGATAATTTGATTTACATGTTGTAGGTTAGATATATATAATAGAATTGGACTCGGCATCCAGTGAGAATTCCGTACCAAAGTTGGTGACGTTTTCTTTTCTTTTCTTTTTTTTTTGTGTTTTGGCATATACCTAGGATGCAAGATTAATGATAGTGTCCTTTTGTTAATGAACTCTAGAGTACTAGTTCTATTTGTAAGTGTATATAATTATAAGTATTTATTGACATTTTATATAATGTTAAAAATGATGTTTGCTTAAATGAGTTGAATATGAATGATAACATGAAGAATGTGCATTTAACAAATTTAATGTTGGATGTAATGAAGATACATGTTTTGAGTCAAATTTATGGGTTGGATTGAATGCCTATTATATAATGGTCATATGCATATGATTGAATTTAGGTTGGTATCAATTTGGGTGAGAAATAAGGCTTGGAAAATAACCCATTTTTGTCTACAAGGGCAGAGACACGGGCGTGTGTCTCAGTCGTGTGTGACACACGGTCATGCGCACGGGCTATGGTTTGGCCGTGTGTCCCATGCACCTTAATTATGAGAAATAGAATGCTCAGATTTTGGCACACAAGTAGAGACATGGGCGTGTGTCTTAGCCGTATGGACGGCACGGCCTCGAACACGGGCTTGTGCCCTGGCCGTGTGAAGTTTGCACCTATTTTGTGAAAATTAATTTTCCATACAGTCTAGCACACGGGTGTTTGACTTGGCCATGTGATCTCAAATTGTCCATGAGTTACAAGTCAGAGAGTTACACAGGATCGGCACACGGGAGTGGGTGACCACACGGCCTGCTCACACGGGCGTGTCTCATATCCACACGGGCGTGTAACCCCTGTATAGTGGAAAATTTTCTATGTGTTGTAAAAATTTTTAAAGTTCCCGGTTTAGTCCCAAACCACTTCCAATGCATGTTTTGGGCCTCGTAGGCTCGTATTAGGGACTCTATGATTAGTTGCAAATGGTTTTAACTTGGATGCAAATCTATGAATCAAAATTGTATGATTGTTTGTGTGGTAAGTTCGGTAATGCCTCGTATCCTGTTACAACGTTGAATACAGGTAAGGGGTGTTACAGTAGACTCCGATGATGTTGAGAGTAACACGCCGGCCTCCGTTCGTGAGGAAACGTCGTTTTGGTCTAAACTTGTGTCTGAGGGTCGTAAAGGAGAGGCTAAGGAAGCCTTCTTTCAGATGATGAATGAGTGGTTCACTTAGTTTGTCTGAACTAATCCGGCTACTTAGGAACCTCCACCCTTGCCTTTTTCCCAATCAGTTCCCGTAGCTCCTCAAGTTCTAGAAATCGTACGCTTGAGCAAACCGCCCGTTGATAAAATTCGCAAATATAGAGCCGAAGAGTTTAGGGCTACTGTTGATGATGATCCAGAGAGGGCTGAGTTTTGGCTTGAGAATACGATCTGGGTCTTTAATGAATTGTCTTGTACGCCAATGAAATGTGTTAAATGTGCCGTGTCTCTTCTAAAAAATGCTGCATACCAGTGGTGGAGCACTTTAATTTCTGTAGTATCGAGGGAATGGGTTACATGAGAATTTCAGGAAGAATTCAAGAAGAAGTATATAAGTCAATGATTCCTTGATCAAAAGTGCAAGGAATTTTTAGAATTAAAACATGGTCGTATGACCATATCTGAATATGAAACAGAGTTTGTCAGATTAAGAAAGTATGCCTGAGAGTGCATTCCAAACGAGGTGGTTATGTGTAAAAGGTTTGAAGACAGATTGAATGAAGACATTAAGTTTTTAGTTGGAATACTTGAACTGAAAAAATTCGTTACGTTAGTTGATAGAGCACACAAAGCTGAAGAGCTTAGTAAATAAAAGAGAAAAGCTAAAATTGAAGCTAGAGATTTGAGGAAGAGATTTACGGAAAAGTCTTATCAATTAGCATCGAAAAAATTTAAAGAACATCGCTACCGTCCTACAGTTTCTATGGGGCATTTTAATAGAGATCGAGATGCGAGACACTCCAGTCCTAAACCTTAGGTTACATCAGTAGCTAGCGTGGGTAGTGTTAGAAATGTTAGACCTAAGTGCAAACACTGCAATAGGCCATATTATGGCTAGTGTCGAGTTAAAAGCGGAGCATGTTTCAGGTGTGGTTGCTTCGACCACTACCTTAGAGATTGCCTTGAGAAGTCTGAGAAAGAAAAAGCTCAAACCACGAGGCTGAGTAATACAGCTACTAGAGGGAGACCTTCCTGAAATACTGGAAATAAGAGTGGTAGTCGTGGTGCAATGAGAGATTCAGCAGTGAAATCCGAATCTTGGGAGCCAGCTAGAGTTTACGCTATTCACGCTCTTGAAGATGCATCGGTGCTAGATATTATCACCGGCACTTTTTCTCTTTATAACACTGATGTAACAGCTTTGATTGATCTCGGATCAACCCATTCTTATATGTGTACGAGTTTAGTGTCTAGTAAGTGTTTACCTATTGAGTCCACTGAATTTGTGGTTAAGGTATTGAACCCCTTAGGTCAGTTTGTTTTAATTGATAAAGTTTGCAAGAATTGTCCTTTGATGACTCTGGGTTACAGTTTTTTGTCCAATTTAATGCTTTTACCGTTTGATGTGATTTTGGGTATGGATTGGCTGATTTTGCATGATGCGGTTGTGAATTGTAGACGAAAGCTTATTTTGCTAAAATGTTAGAATGGTGAAACTCTTCGTATTGAATTTGATGATTCGAATGGTTTGCCTATTGTGATTTCGGCTATGCTAGCATAGAAATATGTGAGAAAAGGTTGCAATGCTTACCTTGCGTATGTATTGGATACAAAGATGTCTGAACTGAAGATTGAATTAGTGCCAGTGGTTTGTGAATATCTAGATGTATTTCCAGAAGAGTTACCCAGATTGCCACCGATTAGAAAGGTTGAGATTGCTATTGAGTTAGTACCGGGAATATCACCAATATTGATAATTTCATACCAAATGGCTCTGACAGAGTTGAAAGAGTTGAAAGCTGAGTTGCAAGAGTTAACAAATAGAGGTTTTGCACGACCGAGTTTCTCGCCTTGGGGTGCACCAGTTTTATTCGTAAAGAAGAAATATGGATCAATGAGACTGTGCATCGATTATCGATAGCTTAACAAGGTTACGATTAAGAATAAATATCCTTTCCCGAGAATTGATGATTTGTTTGACCAGCTAAAAGGTGTCACGGTATTTTCAAAGATTGATTTACGATCCGATTATTATTAATTGTGGGTTAAAGATTCGGATGTGCTGAAAACTACATTCAAGACCAAGTATGAACACTATAATTTTCTTGTTATGCCATTTGGGTTAACTAACGATATGACAATATTTATGGATTTGATGAATCGAATTTTTAGACCATATTTGGACTGATTCGTTACTGTATTCATTAATGATATTCTAATCTATTCCCGAGATGAGCCGGAACATGTCGAGCATTTGAGGATTGTATTACAAAGTGGAGAGATAAACAAGTGTTTGCTAAATTGAGCAAATATGAGTTTTGGCTCCGAGAAGTTGGTTTTCTTGGATATATTTGTATTGGTGGATGGCATCTGAGTTGATCTGAGTAAGATTTCAGCAGTTGTTGATTGGAAACCTCCAAGAAATATATCCGAGGTCAAAAGTTTTCTGAGATTAGCTGACTATTATCGGCGTTTTGTAAAAGAGTTCTCGATGATTGCTACACCGATGACTCGATTATTACAGAAAGATTTGAAATTTGAATGGTCTGATAAATGTCAACAGATTTTCAATCAGTTGAAAGCACTATTAATCGAAGCACCAGTTTTGGTTCAGCTTGAGTCGGGTAAAGAATTTGTGATTTTTAGTGATGCGTCATTGAACGGTTTGGGACGTGTTCTAATGCAATAAGACAAAGTAATAGCGTATGCTTGTAAGCAGTTAAAGTCGCACGAGAAGAATTATCCAACACACGACTTGGAATTGGCAGCAATTGTATTTGCATTGAAGATTTGGCGACACCATTTGTTCAGTGAAAAATTCCACATATTTACCGATCACAAGAGCTTGAAGTATTTGATGTCACAGAAAGATTTGAACTTGAGACAACGAAGATGACTTGAATTGTTGAAAGACTATGAGTTAGTAATTGATTATCACCCAGGAAAAGCAAATGTAGTCGCGGATGCTTTGAGTAGAAAATCTTTGTTTGCTTTGAGAGCGATGAATACGCGATTGACCTTGTCTGATGATGGTTCAATTTTAGCTGAGTTAAAAGCTAAATGATGTTTTTACAACAAATTTGCAAGGCTCAGAAATGTGATAACGAATTACAAGCTAAAAGAGTACAGTGTGAGTCGACTACCAATTCAGAGTTTCAGACCGGATTTGATGATTGTTTGTTGTTCCGAGGTAGAGTTTGTGTGCCGAGGAATCCCCAGCTTATACAGAAAATTTTTCATGAAGCACACCGTGAGAGCTTGTCTGTTCATCCGGGGAGTACTAAGATGTACGGTGATTTGAGACAAACGTACTGGTGGTCGGGCATGAAATGTGACATTTCTAATTTTGTGTTGAGGTGCTTGATTTGTCAACAGGCTAAAGCTAAACATCAAGTGCCTTCAGGACTATTGCAGCCAGTGATGATACCAGAGTGGAAGTGGGATAGAGTTATGATGGATTTCGTATCGAGATTACCCCTATCTTTGAAAATGAAAGATGCTATTTGGGTTGTTGTTGATCGGTTGACGAAGTCTATACATTTTATTCCGATACGTGCTGACTTATCACTTGACAGATTAGCCGAATTGTATATTTCTAAAATTGTGAGATTGCATGGAATACCAGTCTCTATCATTTCGAATAGAGATCCGTGATTTACATCATGATTTTGGAAGAGGTTGCAAGAAGCTTTGGGTTCGCAGTTGCATTTTAGCACTGCATTTCATCTTCAAACCGATGGTCAGTTTGAGAGAGTGATTCAGATTTGTGAGGATATGCTTCGTTGTTGTGTCTTAGAGTTCGAAGGTAATTGGGAAAAATATTTATCGATGGTTGAATTCACGTATAATAATAGCTTTCAATCAAGCATTAAGATGGCACCGTATGAAGCTTTGTATGGTCATAAATGCGAACTCCGTTGTACTGGACCGAGCTTATTGAGAAAAAGATACATGGAGTTTATTTGATCTAAGAAACCAAAGAGAAAGTGAAAGTGATTCGTGACAGTTTGAAAGCTGCTTCAGATCGAAAAAAATCATACGCTGATTTAAAACGTAAAGATATTGAATTTCAAATCGGTGATAAAGTGTTTCTGAAAGTGTCACCTTGGAAGAGGATTCTTCGATTTGGTCACAAAGGAAAATTGAGTCTGCGATTTATCGGACCGTATGAAATTATCGAGAGAATACGACTAGTGGCATATTGACTTGAATTACCATCAGAGTTGGAAAAGATCCACAACGTGTTTCATGTGTCAATGTTACGACAGTACTGATCAGACCCATCGCATTTAAATTTTCCAACAAAGGTAGAGATTCAGCCCGACATGTCGTATAACGAAGAACCGATCAGAATTATGGCACGAGAGATAAAAGAGTTAAGAAATAAATGAATAGCCTTAGGGAAGGTTCTTTGGCAAAGTCACGGGATTGAGGAGGCTACTTGGGAATCCGATGAAGCTATAAGAAAACAATACCCTAACCTATTTTCTGGTTGAAACGACCCGTTTTCAGTGAAATCAGAATAGTGATTTCGAGACCAAAAATTTGAAGTCAAAAAATTTATTTTAATATTATTTTAATATCTACAGCATGATAATATGATAGTATAAAAATTTTGTTAAGAAATTTTACAGTTTGTATGCTTAATTTGTAAAAAAAGGACTAAATCGTGTAATGTGTGAAAGTCGTGTTCTAATAGCTAAGGTGTTAAATAGCTATAGAACTTTAAGTGGAGGTCCTTATTTGGTAATTATACCATTAAATGAATTAGTGAATGTGCATGTTATGGTATTTGTGAAATTTCTAAAGTTAGGTAAGGGCAATTAGATAATTAGCCAATTAAAGATAAAAATAAAAAAAAATAGTTATCATCTTCACACATGAATAAGCTAAAAAATCAGCAAAGAAAACACCACTGAAGACCTTCAAAGATTCGGCCAAGCTCATCCTTGTATGTAAGTGCGTTTTTGTCTTGTTTTTAATGATTTTTATGTTTCCAGGATCATTGTAGCTTAACCTAGCTAGCCCAAGGACTAATTTGCATAATGGTTGAAGGTTTAGGGTTTTACCATTGATAAATATGTTAGGGTTTTGAAGTTTAATGGAAGAAAATGAATCTTTGTTGTTAAATAAACAACTTTTGTTAAAGGAATTTTAATGAAATTACCAATTAAGGGTAAAATTGTGAAATGTGAAAATTGTGTTAAATGTGTGGATTTATGGAGTGTGTGGGGTACTATATGCATATAGTAAATTCGACTAGGCTTAGTTGGGGATGAAAATTGCATGCATTTTATTTTACGAGCCTAGAGACTAAATTGTAAAGAAGTCAAATGTTTAGGGGCAAAATGGTAATTTTGCCATAACATGAAATTTGGATTGACTTGATTAGAATAATGATTAATTGAGTTAATTTTGATTATATAGATCAAGAAAAGCAACATTCTGAACTAAATCAGGGAAAGGATAAAGTTGTGGACTAAACAATCATATTTCTCTTTTCGAGTTTGAAGTAAGTTCGTGTAGATAAATTGCGTATTTATATGTTTTAATTGAAATATATGTATGTGAATAGTTTGATTATTATGTATAATTATCGAGCACATAACTGACGATGTACGAAGAATACCGAACCCCGTTTGAACCTTAGGAATTCATAGGGTACAAATGACATGTCATTAGGGTTACCGTTTTTGTTTAGGTCCTACATATGCTGCAGACTCACCACAACTTGTATGAGCTTACCGATTTGTAGCTCGTATGAGCTTATCGATATTCAGCTTGAAAGAACTTACCGTTTATCGCTCGTATGAGCCTACATGTACAGGAATTGACAGATTACAGTTCAGTACACCTCGTGTGTACTACTCGCGTATCTAACGAGATTCTAAGTGGTTCAACGGGCATAGTGTTGTTACGAGATTATACAAGTTTGATACGAACTATTACAGGTAGTTACATGGAGATGGTTTATATATATATGATATACGAATATACGATATAAATGTTACATGTACATGGAATGTTAATAATTGTTGAATTCATACATGATTCTCGGTTTTTTTATATGTATACATGTCTAACTTGTGAATGGTTATGTGATAGGCTTTGGGCAAATTAAATTAAGTTACTTTCCTAAATTTGTGGTTATATGGTAAGTTTAATTCTATGTTTTACGAACTTACTAAGCTTAATTGCTTATTGTGTTTATTTTCATGTTTTATAGTGCTTCGAAAGCTCACTTGGTTTGGAAGTTGTCGGGGATTGTGTCACACTATCGAACACTTATTTTGGTACTTGGGACTTTATATTTTGGTTAAATGGCATGCATAGGTATTTTGGCTAATGTGGCATATTTGTTTGTTGTGTATTTAGCCAATTGATTTGGCTTGAAAATGGTATATGTTTTTATATGTAAATAGGTGCGAATGGCCTTATGATATGTGGTGTATAATTGCTATGTGAATGTCTTGTTTTGTGAATTGGTGGTTAAGGTACCAAATAGTTAAAATTGAGATGTGGCATGAATGATAAGTTAGGCACAATGTCTCACATATGAGTTTGACCATTTAGGTATTTTTTGGAAGTGTGATTGGTATGTTTTAAAGGGGTCAATGAATGTGTTGATGGATATCATGTTGTATGTGTGGATATTACATGTTATAAACTTGATATTGGTTGGTTTTGAATGCCTATTTATGCCATGGTAGTATGTACACTATTGAGCTTAGGTTGGTACCACGTTGGATGAGAAAATATGGCTTGGAAAATGGCCTATTTTTGTCCACACGGGTAGAGACATAGGCGTGTGTCTCAGCCGTGTGTGACACACGGCCAAGTGACATGGTCGTGTGTCCCCTGATACTTCTATAGAATTCAAGTTAGTAGCTTCACACGGCCTAGCACACGGACGTGCGGCTTGGCCATGTGGCATAAGTTAGTATACTCTCCAATTTTCACATGGCCTAGCACACGACCTAGCACATGGGCGTGTGAGGCCATTTTGAAGGGTACACGGCCTGGCACACGGGCGTATGGTCTGGCCATGTGACCCAAGTCAGTGAGTTACACCGGGTAGGACAGGGACTGGGACACGGCCGTGTGTCCCCATTTCAAATGCCCACACAGCTTGAGACATGGGCGTGTGTCTCCTGCACTTTGAAAATTTTCCATGTTTTTCTACAAATTCCTTATGTACTCGGTTTAGTCCTAAACCACTTTAATGTCTATTTTGGGCCTCGAGGGCTCGTATTAGGGACTACATGAATGAATTTTAATGGTTTTTGTTTGAAATAAGAAATGATTTTGAAATATTTGAATTATAATTCTGGTAATGCTCCGTAACCTTGTTTCGGCGTCGGATGGGTTAAGGGTGTTACACCTGAGACGGTGCTATCACTTTATTCTTTTGATCCCTTAGGATTTGAATACCTAGAACAAAATTAGCTTCTCCAAGTCTTTTATGCTAAACTGTTTGGTTAACCACATTTTAACCGATGACAATGTCCTTATTTCATTCACCATGAGTAGAATATCACCGAAATATAGAATGAAAAGACCACATTTCCATCCCCTAAATGTTTATGAACACAATGTTCATTTACATTTTGCTCAAATTCAAAGGTCTTGATTGCTTGATCAAATTTTTTATTCCATAAGCGGGACACTTGCTTAAGTTCATATATGGATCTAAGCAATTTGCAAACTTTATACTCGTTTCCTTTAGTTATATATCCAGTAGGTTGCATTATGTAGATGCTCTCTTCAAAATAGTCGTTCAAAAATGCTGTCCTGACATCTATTTGCTAGATCTCATAATCGAGAGCCGCGGCAATGGATAGTAATATGTGGATTGACTTGAGCATGACAACCAGAGAGAATGTTTCTTCGTAATCGATGCATTCTTTTTGGGTATAAACTATTGCTACATGTCTGGCCTTATGAGTTTCCACTTTTGCATCCAGATTTCTTTTCCTCTTGTAGATCCACTTACACCTTATAGATTTTATCCCTTCCGGTAAGTCTACAAGGGAATAAATCCATAAACGGATTTAGGATTTATTCTGCTTTGGTCCTATCTGATGGACTGTCAGTCTAGTCAGCCACATCTATGTCTCTATCTCTTGGGAGTCATTCGCTCCGATGCCTAAGATAAGACATCTCCCCAATTGGACTTGATAGACGACATATTCGTCTTTCAATCAGTTTACTCATTTTCAATTAGACTGAAGAATGTTTAGGTTCGTCTACTAATACAAGCTGTCTTTCTATACTACGATTCGACCATATAATACAGCTTACTATTAGTTAAACATTAGACAACTAATGAGCAACATTTGCTTCCATTTTACTTTGCGTGCAAAAACCATGTGAGGACAATATACAAAGTATTAAAGTAATATATGAATAATTTTATTAACCAATATATTTGAAAAAATTACAAGTGTATTTATACGAAAATATTACACTTAAGACATTAGATGTAACACCCCTAACCCATATCTATCGTCGGAATAAGGTTACGGGGTATTACCAAGACTTATAGAACAATTACAGATAAATCGAGTTGAAAATACTATTCATATGCAACATCAATCATATTTTCCCTTAAATGGACCCTCGAGGCCCAATAATAACAGTGGAATCAATTCGAGACCAAATCAGGATTTCATAAAAATTTTCATAAAATTCTAAAATTTTCCTTATATACAGTGCCCACACGCCCGTGTCCCTAACCTATGTAACTCTCTGACTTGCAAAGCATGAAGAAATTAAAGTCATACGGCCAAGTCACACGCCCGTGTGCTAGATCGTGTGGTGAATTTAATTCGAAATTAAGGTGCAGTTTTCACACGGCCAGGACACACGCCTGTGTTCAAGTCCGTGTCATCCACACGGCTAAGACACTCACCCGTGTCTCTGCCCGTGTGCCCAATTCGAAGCATTCTGTTTCTAAATTTTTAGGTGCAGGGGACACACGGCCAGGCCACACGCCCATGGGGTAGGCCGTGTGGAAAAAATAAAGCCATTTTCCCAGCTTCATTTTCTCACCCAATTATTGCCAATAACCTACATCAAAACCTGTATACATATACCAGCCAATTCAAGCATTAAAACCAAGCCAATTCTAGTACCTAGCATGGTATATTATCACATACAATTCATGTTTATAATTTTATTTATAATGAACATACACCTTAAGCATAATCCAATCAACCAACTTAGCACATAGGAATTTAATCATGGAATAACTTTATAAACATACTAAGTAAAACATTACTAGCCATTCCAATGGCTAGATTACAAAACATCATTTACAAGCCATCATTTGGCCAAATGAGCCTATACATGCCATTATACCAAAATGAGATTGTAGATAGTGTGATTGATGCTCCGACCGACCTTCAACCTTCGCGAGCTTACGATCACTATAAAACAGAGAAAATTAAACTGAGTAAGCATTTTCGTGCTTAGTAAGTTCGTATAACGAAAATTAAACTTACCGGTTATATTTATTCATACAAGCATACATAAACATACCATCCAAAATTTTTGGATAAATTTACCTAAACACATACACTTAATCAAACAAGTTAGTCACATAACATCATATGAATATCAAGTAAGCATAGATGAGCTCATCGCATTATAACCATCTAGTTAGTCTCACATTTCCGTATTTCAAGAATCTTTCCCATCTCACATTTCCGTATTTCAAGAATCTTTCCCGTTGAACTATTGAAATTTCGATGGACATCCGGGTAGTATATACAAAGTATACATATCAACTATCCGTCAATTTATGTTCAAAAGTACCCATTTAGCACATGATCATATAGCACACTCTAAAGCCACATATTTTATAACAGGATTACCAGTTCAGGCTAAATCCTTTCTGTAGCATATGCTCTAAAGAGCTTGATTTGGATTACCCATCCGGGCTAAATCTTATCTGCAACTTATGTAGTATTATACTTTTTTTGAGAAATCACCTTATTCCGTCGAATTTCAACATCCAACCGGGATATAGCATTTTATCATCATTTTCCAATTTGTGGTCATTTCATAATGTATATCTTCACATACATATCAACACAATCATACAATTCAATTCAAGCACATTAACATATATATTTAGGTTACACGAACTTACCTTGACAATTGTTCGTATTTGAATTTCAACTAATCTGAAACCTTTTGTTTCCCTCGATCTAGTTCGATAATTGGTCTTTCTGGGTCTATATAAACAAACTTAACTATCAATTTATCACATTTCATATACATTTGCATTCAATTACATACTAGGCAAAATTACCATTTTACCCCTATACTTTTCATAAATTCCAATTTCGTCCCTAGGCTCGGAAAATGAAATTCATGGAATTTAACCCTCTTCCTAGCCAAAATTTATGTAGAACTTTTACAGCACCTACATTTCACAAATTTCAACATTTTTCCATGGGTTTTACCCATTTTTCATTTTAGTTCCAAAACTGAGTTTTCATCAAAAATTGCTTTGCAAAAGTTGTTTATCTATCAACAACTTTTCATTTTCTACCATAAATTTCAAATTTCCAGCATATTAATCTATGGCAAAGTTTCTACACTTTGTTATCTTTTCAAATAAATCCCTTAAATAGATAGATTATGCTATCCCGATTCTAAAAGTATAAAAATCATTAAAAACGGGACTTGATTTCATACCTTATTGAGCTTGGAAAGTTTTCATCCTCTCTCCTAGGGTTTCCATAGAAATTTTAGGGAAGAAGATGAATAAAAAGATGATAATTTCTTTTTTAATTAGTTGTCATCTTTTAATTTTAGTGATTTTCAATTTAGTCCTCGCCCATTTCTAATTTTTCCATGGATGAGTCACTAAATTACCTACTAACTTTTTTTCAATGGTCTAATTACCATGTAAGGACCTTAAGTTTTGAATTTTATAGCTATTTGATACTTATAACTACTAGAAGACAACTTTTGCATTTTATGCAATTTAGTCCTTTCCCTAATTATACATGTAATCGGTAAAATTTTTGTATCAAAATTTTCATATAACCTTCCTATAATAATGAAAATCATAAAATAATATTAAAATAAATTTTATTTTTGGCTTGAATTTGTGGTCCCAAAATCACAGTTCCAATTTCACCGAAATTGAGCTGTTACATTAAATCCAATATTAATAACAAAATTTGATCAAATTTTCACAATTCATTTAATTTTTTCATTAAAATATTAAAGATTAAAGGTGAAAATAATTTAAAAAATAAACTCAAAAGTAAAAAAAGCGATAAATGTTACTAAATTATCATCATTTCATTCTAAAATTATTCCTTTCTTTGTTTCTCCTAATTATGAACAATGTGCCTTTTTGCCAAAAAAAATGAATAAGGCGCCAATATGGTCTTGCCAACCCCTAAAAAAAAGTAAAATTGCTATTTGGTTCTTTTATTAATGATAAAATTTTAAATTAATGCACAATAAAATTATATTTTTAACTTTTAAAAATGAAAAAAGCAACCCTTTTAAAAACGTTGAAATACGATAAATTTATACGTTAATCTCTCAAAAATTTATAATTCAACCCGTTAAACAATTATTTGAATTCACCCTTGAAGTTAGCTCAATTTATTTAGTATTTATTAACATTCCGGTAAATATTAGGTTGAAATTTCACCAACAATCCCATTTAATCTAACAAATACATTTATGTTCAATGTAAATACATTAAATTAATTTATGAATTTTTTTTCTTCTAAAAGTAATTTATGACTTTTTGGATGAAAAATCAAAATCTGTTTTTTAGAAATTAAATAATTGTATATAAATAATGATGAAAATATCATATCGGATCAATCCATTGATTTGTTATTGAGGAAGATCAATCAATTGAATTGATTGATCCATAATCCAATAGCTATAATCTATAATACAATTATCTATTCCTATATTGATAAAAACGGGTTTAAAAATATTTTTTAACTAATAAAAATAATATTTATTGTTTACAAATGAAATTAGAATAAAAATATTATTATATTTTAATTCTTAAAAAAAATATTTCATTAAAGCAAAAATTGTACTATATAACCGTGTTAAATTACACCCTCACATATTTAAATTATTCAATAGAATTATATATTTACTGATATTTCAATAATATAAAACTCATAATTGTCACTATAAAATAAATGTATTAGCATTTAAAATTCAAGTATTTTCATTCAATTAGTCTCGAGCTTATTCTGGTTTAAATCTTACTGTGTTAGGCAATAAGAACTTAAGAACTTTAAGATTCTATATTCAAGTTTTAGTCTATGTAAATTATATGTGGGTTCTCAATTAAGATTTTATTTTAGTTTAAATTCTACTGTGTGAGGGTACCGTCTTGAGAGACTAATCTGTTCAAGGATGATGATTGTTGTTCCCAACAGTTTTTATTTTCGAGGTTGGTTTTAAATTATAATTGCATGGTTATGGATGGATTGTAGGGGTGATAGAATAGAAATCTAGTGGTTGGAGTAAAATTAAGCGTCCTAATCTCACCAAGAAAAAAAGGGGGATTTGGTAGAGGAGATAATTGTAATTGAAATGAAATTGTGGACGTTGACTACTGTTGCATTTGATTTGGATGGGTTGATGAGATGGAGTTTATATATTTCAACAAAATCATTGGAATGAAGTGTGTATGACTTTGTTTCTCTCCTCAAATTGTTTACGTAGAAGGACCGCACCAAGCCCATCAATCTATTTCTTTTTCAATACAAATAATTTATCTTAGAGTAGGTATACTTCGACTTTTGCTAAATTTCTTAGTTTATGTAATTAATGTATGTGCTTGGAATTATGTCCCTCCATGCATCACATCAAGTTATAATCTTTGTATTATGGTAGAGATTAAATTTTTTTTAAGTTTAAAAGTGTGAATTATTTAAGAAAATTCAAAGGGCTTTGAAGGAGAAACATTATTGATATCTTAGCTTGCTCCCTCCTTTCCATAAAGGGTTTACTTTCTTGTATCTTTAATGTCACTATCTAAAGTTTAGACTACTTGATAATATTAGTTCTTTCATGAGTAGATAGTTTTAAGTTTTTTTTTTTTTTTTTTCGTAGCATACTTTGAAATACGCCTAAACTCTTTAGAATAAATTTCATTGAAAACCACAATAAAAACTTTGGAATTTGCATTTACTAGTTTACCTTCATCACCTGTCTATGTAACTTCTAGTTTTAGTGTCTTCACACTAACAACATCTGTTGTTGGAGGTTCCCAACCAGTCAAGATTGGATGTCTAGCTTTCTCATTCTTCAACTTAATGAATGCCCTCATACTTGCCTTCCAGCAGGTATAATTCATGCCATCCAACATTGGAGGTTTCGATATTGATATGTGTTTATCTTTATAGCAAATTAATGGGAGGATCTTTACTTAATGTGTCAAGTGTCTATCTTTAATACCAACGGAGAATTCTTTGATTTTTCCTTCTAGATGCATGTTCAATGACAACCGAATTTGTAACTAACAAAATAATAATAATATAGTTTGAAAATTTTCTATGTTTATAGAACTTTAATCAGAGAGTAATTTGGTATAGATATTATTGTAAAAGACACAATTTAAGTTCAACCCACATATCAAATTATAATCCTCTCTTTCAAACAATGTACAACAATCTCCATTAATTTATAAATTTTCTTTATCGGCTAGCTTAAAATATTCATAAATATTTGTGAAAAGGAAATTTGATGTAATTTCATATGTCTAAACGTGGTAAAAAAACCGATCAAGAAACTGCTGTTAATAAATTAATAATCGTAGCAATTTGAAATTAAGTTGCAGAAGAAAGACCTCATATCTATGGTGAACTTTTACCAACCATTTTTATTTTCCCTTTTTACTTCAATATATATACCCTTCTTGTTTTTCTTGTTTACTGTGTAATGGTTTGAAATGCAATCTAAGGATAAAGTAAAGAAGAAATTTAGGCAAGTTATTATTTTGATGTTGTTTATGTGCACTTTACGGTTTATGTTCTAAATTTGGGATTATCTTTTGCAATAATATTATTTTTAAAGTTTAAACTTGTATTTTTCTTTTGAAAACATAATCTACTTTACCACAATCCCAACATTTTTTCATCAAATTATTATTTCATCATAAACAAATGCAATAAAATTTTAAACAAGTTTTTTTTTTATAATAAATAACATTTCGAAATAAAGGACATATGGAATTCATACATTTGTCAGCTTACTTTATGAAATTTAATAGTGCAAACAAATCATTTTCCTTAAAGAATTTTTCCATCAATAAAGAAACTATACTGTTATAATATATGTTGATGGTGACAATAGGAATGATCGCAAAATAATAAAAAAGAAAAATAAAAACATGTAGATTTTACGTGGAAAATTCTTATTGAGAAAAACCACAGACAGAAGAAAAGAAATTCACTAATATTGAAAAACAACAATATAAGAAGTTTTTCTGCTACACTAGTTTTAAGGGTTAAACAATCCTTTTATAATCAACGTCTAATAGAAGAAGTATAGTCCTATATGGATTCAACTTGTGCGGCAAGACTCTCGGTCCTTCGCCCCACATATCCCCAAATTTACATCTCTATTTTATTTCTTCAACAAGTGAGTTACACCTCAAATTTTTTAAATTAAAATTCAAGTCACACAAGTCTAAGATATATTAATTGCTTTAATTTGTATCAACAAAATTAAAGGTTGTTGCTTTCTACTGCAAATACTATAATGGAGTTTCCTGTACATGAAATTCAAAGGGGTACCTAAAATTTTAATTCCATATTTTTAAGGTTTTCTTCATAATAAAGTTATCCACTAGGCCCCCAAGTTTTGTGAAATTTTTAAATGCATAGGAGTTGACTCCCCTGCACCATTTTTGGTAATCATTAGCCAACTTTCTTCACATTACATTAACATATATTAATTTTTATTGTTTCTCAGGTGTCCAGAGGGGTCTTCTTGTGCTAATGGTAAAACCCCATATCTTCATTAATTTAAAAATGAAAATTAATATATAATAATCAAACCTGAAAGATTGCTTACTAGTTTTCAGGCATTGAAAGTGCAATAAGAGGAAAAAATGAAATCCCACTAGGGTTTTATATATATAAATGTGTTACCTAATGGTAGCAACTAGCGAGAACAAAACAAGCACTAGTTCATTATGTAGAAACTTTTAATAAAACTGGTTCATAAATGGGAATTGGAAGTAGATTATGTGTGGAGAATTAATGCTTTGTTTTGCAAAAAGAAAAAATAATAATAATGGTGAAGCGTTGGAATTGGAAATACAGACATGTGTATCATGAATTGACCTCATGAATACCATGGCAGACAGCCTAAGAACACTGAATTGAGAAAAAGGGGGAAAAAAACAAACAAAAGGAAAACTGGAGTGTAGAATTCACTAAGAAGAATATACAAATGATGATTATTATTTTTTTAATAATCTCTATACTAGTTCTTTCAATAATATTGTCTTTAATATCTACAAAATTATTTACATAGACCAAAGTAAAGGGGCTTATCCCTCACCCCAAACTTGTTCGTGTTTCTGATTAGCTTTTTAAATCTTGATGTGTGAAAAGGAGAGTATAATTCAACGTAGACTTAATCAATTGGAGAAGACTAGAGTCACTTGTTTCGTTGATAACGCATGCCCTACTTTGCTTTATAAACTAAATCATGGTTTCAAAGAAAAAAGAAAAGAAAAGAATTGTATATATGAAAGAAAATCCAAGTTTGAAAATGGGAAAGAGAACAAATAGTAAATACAGAGATTTCAATAATATAATGAAAACATTCCTAAATTTTGTCTCCGTCTAATTCCTTCCCAAAATTTATATTTTGTATGTAAATCAAATTTCCATCTCATGTTATCATTGTATTGGATTCATTTTTATTATATATATATATATATATTCCTTTTAACGAATTATCCATACTCTATATTCAACCTATAAATAGGAGAATAATGTGATTTAGTGCACTCTAATACGTATCCTCCTAAATTGACAACAATACTCATACTAATCAAATTAAAACTCAACCAGATCTCCTTTTCTTTTATTCCTACTATAAGAAAATTTACATTTAAAACATATTAATAGTTGACATTGTTGTGAGATTGATGCGTATACCTCCATTATAAAATATATATAACAATTTTGATAATTTAAAAGTGAATTTTAGTTATATACACTTGTTCATGTGATTCACACATTTATTGTATTTATTTTAGTAAAAATATTATATTTTTATATTAATTAAATAAAACATTTCTACTATTTTAAAATCAATAAATTCATTAATTTTTATTTAAGTCATATTAATGTTATAACATTATCACAATATTTTTTAAAATTTTATATGAAAATTATAGATGTACTAAAACATATATTATATTAGTGTATGGCATTTGTTAACGTTTTATACATTAACATATATTTACCTTGCATTCAAATATTTTATGACAAAAGGTTCTTTTCTAAAATTGTTAATCTTTTAAAAGCATTTAGAATTAAAAATAATTAATTTCTTAGGAGATTAAATAATATGTGACATAACTTTCAGTAGAATTAAAATAGATTTATTAAATAAAAAATAATATATAATTATAGAGATTTAACATTAGTGTTTTCTATGAAACAATAGTTTATAATTTATAGTTGTGCCTAAACAATTGCTAAATAACATTGTATTTTAAAATTTCACATTTTCTTTTGAAAAATGAAAATATGATGACTTATTTTACTTTCTTAAAAATAGAATAACAGGAAATAGATTACTCAAATTTGTTTAATTATTTTTTAATATGTTTGATATTGTTTAAAAATTTATTTACCCATATATCTATATTTTGCCAACAACATTATTTAATTGTCTAAATATGCTTTAGTATCCAGTCACAATACTATAATAGTTATCAAATATTATCTTGCAACTACATTTTAATTTTGTTGAAAAAATAGATATTTTGGAAGCTTTGAGGTATATTCTCGCTTAGTAAAAATGGAGATTTTAATAATAAAACTACGGTTTTATATTATACTCCATGAGTTCTTTACAACGGTATATCATATGCTCAAAATGGTTGAGAGATGAATAAGAAATTGATGCTCAAAGTAAGCTACTTGTGAATTATGTTGAGGAAAATGGACAACTTAGTCCCACATTTGTTAGATATCAAGAGTGGAATATGTTTACATATGTGAACCAACTTGGTGTGTAACACCTCAAACCCGGCCTAGGTGTCAAGACCAAGTCTGAAAAGTTACATTGACATTATTAGAAACCCACGTTTATAGGCACAATAAAAGGAAGCCATTCAACACATTATAACAATCATAATAATCAACCAATCATTTAATCATCTAAAAAAAAAGTCATAATACTAGAGAGTACTGAAATTACTAATAATATAATTAAAGGGTACAGATTTAACATATCAGTTAGATGGCAGAACAATTCCAATTCAAATACAGAACAGATCAGAAACATATGTAGTTATTCTTATACCCCATCTGCTACACAGCATCGCCAACCATCCCAACAGACCAATTAGGGTAATAAATACTCATCTAGTCCTACACACCACTTGGAGTGCGGTGTGTAGGTATGACACTTTCTAGAATATTTGCAACTTAGCTACCTGATCCATAGGCGAATAAACACCTGATTCATATATAAGATAACATTTGTATAATCAGAATCTCAGTCTCAAATTATCAGATAACATTTATACAGTCTAATTCAAATTATATATATACACTACGGACGACCTACATTTGCGTTAACAATGCTTATGGCCCTAGAGATGAATTCCAAACTTGACCCACACGTCTGTGTCCTTGGCCTGTGTGAACCCTTCACTAACATGCCCACACACGGCCTGAGCACACGCCCGTGTCTCTTGACCATGTAGCTCGTATTTGGTAAATAGTGTGTTACACGGCCTAACACATGGCCTAGTACATGGTTGTGTGGCATCGACAACCATGTTTTTCGGCGTCCAAAATTCACAAAAACTCAGGTTTTTGGTACCTACCTACTATAGTTTCGGAGTAGGAATAACGTAGAAGGATTCTGGAACCTAAAACGACCATCCAATAACCAATTACACAATTATTCTCAAACAATCACTAAGGTTAACATATCATCGAAGTAATGTTGAAAAGCTTCAACACAACCCCAACTCAAATTTGCACACTCATATTGCACGTAAAAGGGAAAAATCGAAGTAGCGCGATGGAGGAACATCTCCCGTAAGATCCTCGCCTAAAAAGGAAACCAATTGAGTACTTAAATAGAGAATTCGAGTAAAACAAACAGAAATCTTATTCTGACAAAATAAATGATAGGAATATGAAAACTCGTAAAGACATAAGGAATTAGCTAAGAACTTACACAACAATCATACAATCGACGCAATGAGCAACGAAGAACTCCCAATTAACCAAGTATCAATGAAATAAGCAAAAAGAAAAAAAAAAGAAAAAAGAAAAGAAAACAAAAAGAAACAATGGAAAATTAGTTTTCAAAGAAACTGAGTTAACCACCAATCAGATTCCCAGTGCTTAGCAAAAATGTCCCTTATCGCACACTCCGGGGCTCGAACATAGGACCAAACAGAATATAAATACTTAACCAGTGAACCACCAAGCTCATTATTGACATAGGTTTACACTGAATTAAACTTAATTATGAAATTTTGAGATTGAGGTTGCTTAGAATAAAATAATAAAATTCTAAATATACGACTCAAACTCCTGACCTCGATCACATAAGCAAAGCATAAAACCAAAAATACATAGACTCAATTACAACAGAATCCAACATTCAAGCCTTTAAATTTTCGGGGCGTTACAACTCTCTCCCTCTAAAAGAAATTTCAACCTCGAAAATTACCTGACTCAAATAGATACGGGCACTGCATTCGAATCGAATCTTCGAGCTCCCAAGTGGCTTTCTCAGTGCCATGATTCCACCATAAAACTTTAACTAAAGGAATAGTTTTCCTTTGCAATACTTTGACATCTCGATCTAGGATCTGAATAGACTCCTCTTCAAAAGTCAGATCCGATCGTAACTCAATCTCTTCAATAGGTACGATGTGTGACGGGTTAGACCAATACCGTCTCAGCATCGAGACGTGAAACACATCATGGATCCGATCCAATTCAGTGGGCAAGTCTAGCTGGTAAGCAACAAGTCTGACACGTTTCAGGATACAATAAGCTCCAATGAACCTCGGGCTTAACTTGCCCTTGCGTCCAAATCGGAAGACCTTTTTCCATGGTGACACTTTTAAGAACACTAAGTCACCTACAGAAAACTCAATATCCTTTCTCTTTAAATCGACATAAGATTTCTATCGATTAGAAGCGGTTTTAAGACAACCACGAATGAACTTGACATTATTCTTAGTTTCAGAAACTAGTTTGGGACCCAAAACTCGATGTTCACTTAGCTTAGTTTAACACAGAGGAGTATGGTACTTATGACCATACAGAGCCTCGTAAGGTTCCATCTAAATGCTAGACTAGAAGTTGTTATTGTACGCAAACTCAGCCAATGGTAAGTAGTCTTCCCAACTACCCCGAAAATCTATTACACAACCCCGAAGCATATCCTCAGAATCTGAATGACTCGTTCAGATTGTCTGTCGGTCTGAGAATGATACATAGTACTGAAATCCAGTCGGGTGACTAAAGCCCTGTGAAGCTTCTTCCAAAATTGAGACGTAAAATGCGAATAGAGAGACAGGAACCCCATGCAGTCTCAGGATTTCAATAATATACAACTTAGCAAGTTTCTGCAGTGAGTAATCCGTCCTGATAGGGATGAAATGAGTAGACTTGGTCAATCGATTCACGATGACCTAAACTGAATCTTTCTTAGTGGGAGTTATAGGCAACCCATTGACAAAATCTATCGTTACACATTCCCACTTCCACTGAAAGATCTTAACCTGCTGAAACAATCCTAAGCGTATCTAACGTTCGGCTTTAACCTTTTGACACATCAGACAGTACGATACAATGGCAAAAACTTCTCATTTCAGACCCAGCCACCAATAAAGTTCTCGAAACTCCCGATACATTTTTCTACCAGAATGCATAGCATAAAGGCTACTATGCGCCTCATGTAGCATCAATCACCTTAAATCCTTGTCATTAGGCACACAAATCCAACCACTTAAGCACAAGACATTATCGCTGTTCAAACTAAAATATGAATTTCCACTTGGATCGATCTGTTACAGTCGCTGAACTAGAGACTCATGACTCGATTTTTTAACTCGAATCTATTCGACCCACGTCGGTTTAACCTACAGTTTGGCTAGCAACCTCCATCATCAAATAAACTCAGACAAGCGAACATCGCTCTCAGTTCAATTATCGCTCGACGGCTAAGAGCATCGACTACCACATTAGCCTTACCAGGGTGATACTCTATCGTACAATCATAATCCTTAAGCAACTCAACCTACTTACGCTGTTTAAGGTTTAACTTCTTTTGAGTTAACAAATACTTGAGGCTCTTGTGATCAGTGTAAATAATACACCTCTCACCATATAGATAATGCTTCTAAATTTTTAATGCAAACATGACTGCAGCCAGCTCAGGATTGTGCGTAGGGTAGTTACCCTGGTATTTCTTAAGCTTTGCGACGTGTAAGCAACCACTTTACCGTTTTGCATTAAAATGCATCTTAGCCCAATGTGCAATGCATCACTAAAAACCACAAACTCTTGACCTGATTCTGGTTGAACTAGAACAGGAGCTTGTGTCAAAAGAGACTTAAGCTTATCGAAGCTAGACTGCTATGCTTCAGACCACACAAACGGAGTGTTCTTATGGAGTAGCTTCGCCAGAGGTGATGCAATCAGGGAAAATTCCTCAACAAACCTTCAGTAATAACCTGCTAAACCCAGGAAACTACGAAGCTCAATGACATTTCTCAGTTGTTTCCACTCCACTATATCTTCTATTTTCTTGGGATCCACTCGGATCCCTTCAGCAGTCACAACATGCCCTAGAAAAGACACCTCCTACAACCAGAGTTCACATTTGCTAAATTTAGCATACAATTATTTTTCTCGCAGTATCTGGAGAACAATACGAAGATGTTTGTCATGTTCAGACTCGGTCTTGGAATAAATCAATATGTCATCAATAAAAACTACTACAAGCTAATCCAAATACGGTTAGAACACCTTATTCATTAAATCCATGAACACCGTCGGGGCATTCGTTAATCCAAAAGGCATCACCCAAAATTCATAATATCCATAACGAATCCTGAAGACTGTCTTGTATACATCAGCCTCTTTAACCTTGAGCTAATGGTAACTAAAATGAAGATCAATTTTGGATAAAATAGAAGCCCCGAGAAATTGATCGAATAAGTCGTCGATCCTTGGTAGCGGATACTTATTCTTGATTTTCAATTTGTTCAACTCTCAGTAGTCTATTCATATTCTCATTGATCCGTCCTTATTTTTAACAAACAATATTGGTGGCCCCCACGGAGACATACTTGATCAAATAAACCTTCTATCGAGAAGATATTAGAGTTGAACTTTTAGCTCTACAAGCACTTTCGGTGCCATGTCATAAGGTGTAATGGACACAGGGGCAGTACCTGGTAACAAGTCAATGCCGAACTCAACCTCTCTATTTGGAGGTATTCTGGGCAGTTCCTCGGGAAGAACATCTGAGAAGTCCCTTATAATGCAAATATCACCTATGGAAAGTTTTACAAGAACAAAATTGGATACAAAGGCAAGGTATGCTTCGCACCCCTTCTAGACTAGCTTATCGACTGCAAGAGCGGAGATTACATTAGAGAGACAATCTCGGTGCTCACTAACCATTACAATCTCGCCATTCTCACTCAACCTCAGAGTAACCCTTTTAGTAGCACAATCTAGACTGACTTGATGTTCCACAAGACAATCCATTCCCAAAATCAAATCAAATTCACCAAAAGGCAGTTTCATCAGATCAGCTGGAAACACCGTTCCCTGAATTTCTAGGGGTACCTGTCTATATACTTTATCCACTCGAGCTTATTGGCCTAGATTGGCAGACATAATACTAACCATATACGAATGGGTTAATCCAATATCAATGAGAGCTTTAGTGCTTCAGTCTGGTTGCATAAACCAATGTTAGCTGGTTGCATAAACCAATGTCGGCTGTCGTGTTCAGTCTGGCCCACACCTCTACCCGATGCTCTCTATTTTCTACTAGAACAATTGCCTCCTTTACCAGTACCATGACCTCTAGGTGGTCACGGATCTACTCTTAGAGACTGAACGGAACTTGGAGCTAGAGTCTGTACTGCAGGGGGCACCAGATCTGGTCGATGGGGACAATCCCTAACCTGATACTCTATCGACCCATAACGGAGGCATGCTCTTAACTTCCTTCAGCTCTCACCCGGATGGCACTTACCAAAGTCGCTATAGGGCTGATATCACACACTGCAACTGATGCCTCAGTCCTCGGAGGCTTGTCAAACCTCGCCCGTTTCTTAGTGTGCTTTTCAGAACTAGAGGGACCCGGATCCCTTTTAGTCTTACTTTGATCTCTCTCTCAGTCGCGCCTCTCGCGCTCATTACTCTTCACCTCCTCCACAATCTTAGCCTTATCAATTAAAGTTGCAAAAACCTACTCCCTTTGAGGAGCTATCAGAACTCGCAAATCATAATGCAATACTTCCTCAAACCTCACACATTTATTATCGTCAGACGTTACTAGAGCCCGCACATACCTTCTCAGGCTCAGAAACTTGGCCTCATATTCAGCCACAGATCGATCGACTTAAACTAGACTCATAAACTCGTGTCAGTGAGCCTCCACATAACTTGTCCTAACATACTTGCTCTAGAAGGCGTTCTTGAAATAATCCCAATCAACTTGTTTGGGCTGAGCACCTTGCTCAATAGTCAGCCACCACTGGTAGGCTTCGTTCCAGAGGAGGGATACAATACCCCTCAATTTTTGAGTGGGAATGTGGTCAATATCAGTCATGATACGCTCGGTGGCCTCCAGCCAATATTCAGCAACAGTAGGGGCGATGTCACACCCTAAAATATGCCTAAGAATTTTAGGGATATTTTAGGAATTTTAGCTTTCGAGTGTTCGGAATTATGTGACATGACATATTGTAATGTTTTCAATTATGGTTTTTAAAAAATTAAATCAATTTCCGAAAATGAGTTTTAAATACCTTTAATTTTGAAAATATGACTGATTTGTAAAAGAGTAAAAATTGAGAGTTTTATGAAGCAATTTAACTAGATTTTAAAATTCAAGCTAAAAACCCATAGATTCTAAATTGTTTCAAGTAAAAACAACCCCAAATTAGTGTCTATCATCCCTTGATTCTCTCTTGCTATTTCAATCAATTTTGAACTCCAAATCCTAATCCTCTTTGATTTCTATCACCCTTGAACCTTAAACCTCTATAAAAGACCAAGAAAAACACCCCAAAATACCATAGTTCCTCCATTGTCAAGTTTTTGAGTTTTTTGATTTTTCAATCAAATGCTCGATTTTCGTCATCTAAGGTAACGATTTATCTTCCTATTAGTTTTAAATTTTATTTAGTCTTTAAAACCAAGTTTTTAGCCATTAAATCGCATGTTTTGAATAAAAGCAAAAAATTAGGTCGTTAATGGTGGAATTCAGATTTTGTGTAAAAACGTGATTTCAAAGTGTTTTTCAACTTGTTTTAATATGATTAGAAGGTTTCTAAACTTAATTTGAAGTTTCGTTAAAGATTTCTTGAGTTTTAATGAATTTTCAAAAAATAGCCATAAAACATATCGAAAAAGTCGATATATTAAATTAAGTAGTTTTGTGTAGTTTAAAGGTTGAGAATTAGTCGTAGGTGAATGATAAGATGAACAAAAGTGATTTAGGGTGAAAAGATTAAGTATAGATCGAGATGTTTGAATTTAAAGTTTGCTATGTTTTAAGTTTCGGTTACATAAGAACTTAGTTTAGGCTTATGTTTTGTATGCTTGTAATGAGTCATTGACTGATTTTGGATGAATTTTTGTGTGAATTTGTTATGTTGAAGTTCTGGATCTGATAGAACTTTCTACAAGTAGAGATAAAGGTGAGGAAAAGCTAGTTTGAGCTTTCGGTTTTTCGGTAAAAGTGTAATTGGTGAGTGTTTGGAATACTTTCTTGTGGACATGATTCAATGCCTTATATGGGAATTTAGTAGTAGCCTAAACCCCTACTCTACGGTCTCAAATTATTAGATAACACTCATACGGTCTAATTTAGATTATATATACATTACGGATGACCTACATTCGTGTTAACAATGCTTACAACCCTAGAGAAGAATTCCAAACTTGACCTACACGCCTGTGTGGTTCCACACAGCCTAGCACACACCCGTGTTGTCTGCCCATGTGGTCTTAAATCACAAAAAGTGAGTTACACGGCCTAGACACATGCTCGTGTCTCTGGCCCGTGTGCTATCTAAATCATCAACAGTGAGTACACGACCTGGATACATGGCTTGGACAGACGCCCGTGTCCTTGGCCCGTGTGAACCTTATCTTGTACTCAGTGAGATACATGGCTTGGACAGACGCCCTTGTCCTTGGCCCGTGTGAACCCTACACTAACATGCCCACACACAGTCTAAGCACACACTCGTGTCTCTTATCCGTGTAACTCATATTTGGTAAACAATGTGTTACACAGCCTAACACACGGCCTGTCACACGCCCGTATGGCTCACACAGCCTACCACACGGCCTGGCACATGGCCATGTGGCATCGACAACCATGTTTTTTGGCGTCCAGAATTCACAAAAACTCGGTTTTTGGTATGCACCTACTATAGTTTCGGAGTAGGAACATTGTAGAAGTATTCCAGAACCTAAAACGACCATCCAATAACCAATTACACAATTATTCTCAAACAATCACTAATGTTAGGCGTATCACCAAAATTATGTCAAGCTTCGACACAACCTCAATTCAAATTTGCACACTCACCTTGCCCGTAAAAGGGTAAAACCAGACTACCGCGATGGAGGAACACCTCCTGTAAGATCCTCGCCTAAAAAAGAAATCAATTGAGTACTTAAATAGAGAATTCGAGCAAAACAAGCAGAAATCTTGTTTCGACAAAATAAACGATAACAACACGAAAACTCACAGAGACTGAAGGAATTAACGACAGAACTTACACAACAACCGTACAATCGACACAATGAGTAACGAAGAACTCCCAATTAACCAAGTATTAATTATGGAAACAAGCAAAAAGAAAAAAAAAGGAAAAAAACAAAAAAAAAAAGAAAAATTAGTTTTTAAAGAAACTAAGTTAACCACCAACTAGATTCCCAGTGATTAGCAAAAATGTCCCTTATCGTACACTCTGGCGCTCAAACACAGGACTAAATAGAATACAGATACTTAACCAGTGAACCAGTAGGCTCATTCTTAGCACATGTTTGCACTGAATTAAACTTAATTATGTAATTCCGGGATTAGGTTTGCTTAGAATAAAATTCCAATGATGCGACTAAAACTCCTAACCTTGATCACATAAGCAGAGCACAGAACCATAGATATAAAGACTCAATTACAACAGAATCCAACATTCAAGCATTCAAATTTTTGGGGCATTACATGGTAGTTATTGAATGACACAAATAACACTCTCCCTCGCATGCAGGGGGTGAAAATCCAAACCTACACGACATGGGCGATGCGAAATGTCCAAACCGGTCAGGCTTTCTAGGCCTATAGATATTTTAGGTTTAAATATCTCCTTGATTCACGAACACGTTTTCCTTAAATAATCAGAAAAGGAAGAGACACACTGAAGTTTTTAAGATATGTTTTGTTTTTTGGTGATAGACGAAGGCAAGGCTATTGCTCGTTGATCACTGCAGCCGTGCTCATCTTGTTGTTGTATCCTGGGAGATAGTTGACCACCATCTCTCCAACACCAAAGAAACAACCGGATCTGTCTTAAGGAGACCGTCTATACAGGCCGCAATTGCCAGTATAATACTTCAATTTAATTTAATTTTATGTCTTCCAGTTTTATATATATTGTTCTTGTTCGATCTTGTGATTAATATAAAACTTTATATTATTATTATTTTACTAACGTTTGTGCAACAAATTGTTTGTGTATCATATTACGCAACTACTAAATGTCATTGCAAAAACTAATTTTAACAACCAAAATATGCAAATGTGAAGTCAACTAGCCACCAATGTTGCGGTAAATGATTTATGTTGTTTAAGTCCTTATTGGCGTCAAGTTTGAGTTCAAACCTGAATAACCTATTCCCCTTACACTTTGATAAAAAAAATGTGGTTGCGAATATTTTAATTGTTTGTCAAATATTATTTTGTAATGAGATTTTAATTATTTATGTATTACATTGCACAACGACTAAATGTCATTATAAAAAAATTTGTTTAACAATCATAAAACACAGTTGCCAAATAATTTACATAACAATTGTTAAGATTTTGTGCCTTTAGTGTAGTCATTTCTTCATTGTCTGCTTGTAATTTTTGAACTAATTGAATATATAAATATTTCCATGTGATTTTGTAATCTTCTAAGTATTAATGTCATCAATGGATTTTGCACTTGCTTAATGTATAAGTAAATATTGACTCATTAATTACCTAAGGTTTAACTAATATTAAGTTACATTTGTAACACCCCTTACCCGTATTCAACACCGAAACAGGGTACAAGGCATTACCGGACTTACATCACAAGTAAACATACACATCGAGTTATAAATTTGCATCAAAAATAAAACCATTCATAATCAATCATAAAGTCCTTAATACGATCCTACGAGGCCCAAAACATGCTTTAGTAATGGTTCGGGACTAAACCGAGCACTAGGAAATTTTTACAAAACTTAGAAAATCTTTTGTTAGAAACAGGGGTCACACGCCCGTGTGGTTTTGGGACACACCAATGTGGGCAGGCCATGTGGTTACACACGCCCGTGTCCCTAATCCGTGTAACTCTCTGTTTGTAACTCATGAACAAATTGAAGTCACACGGCCAAGTCACACGACCGTGTGCTAGGCCGTGTGGTCGATTTAATTTTCATGATTTTTTATAAAAATAGGTGCAGACTTTACATGCCCGGGACACACGCTGGTGCTTGAGGCCGTGTCCTTCACACGGCCGAGACAAACGCCCGTGTCTCTACCCGTGTGCTCAATTATGAGCATTCTGTTTCTTAAAATTAAGGTGCAGGGGACCGACAGCCAATATACATGATCATGGGGCAAGCCGTGTGTTGCACACGGCCTAGACATACGCCCGTGTGTCTACCAGTGTGGACAAAATAAGGCTATTTACTAAGGCTTTTTGCCACCCTTCCATGCACATACCTACACAACATCATATAATACCAATTCAAGCATAGTTAGGCAACCAAAACATCCACAACCAAAGTATTAACATCACATCCACATGCTAACATCTAACATGCTTTAACATCATAATTTATCAACACAAATCATGCAAGTTTCCACACTCATGAATGGTATCAACATATAATGATACTCATAACCAACATTAGCCGACTTTTATGGCTATGTACAAAATGAAATCATTACCCATTATAAGCCAATACATTTGGCCACATTACCAATGACACATATAACAAAATGACCAAGTCCCTATACATGCCATAACTCAAAATATTAACATTTCAATGGTACCCAAAATAATGGTTGATAGTGTGAATAGATCTCCGACGATCTCCAATCCAGAGCTATCTTGGTGACACTATAAGATAAGGGAAAGAAAAGGGAGTAAGCTATATAGCTTAGTAAGTTCATATACAAATAATAAACAACATTAATTATACATTTGTCATATGAATAACATAACATGTGCTAACATAAATGTCATTAAAACTTCATAAGCATAACTTATTCAATCACATCCTTCCATCTAGTTCATTATATACCGAATCCATTTTCTTTGAGTTTTTCATACATACCTGTACCAACTCGTAACATAATTACATACTTTCTCATCTTGGACATACCCGTTGAACCACTTGGAATACTATCGGATACACGAAAAACTTTGCACGTAAGTGCCACATATGTAGCCAATGCTACCACAAATCTCATAACACATATAGGCTCGCTCTCGAGCTATCCTCGGGCCTGCTCACACAAGCTGTCAGTCAAGACGTAGCTACGCAATGCTGCTCACACAAGCTGTCAGGTATCCTCAACATATTCCGGTATACCCAGCCACTGATAGGGCATACGGGACCAACACCCGAGTCACATAATCACATAATCACATGGGTTCCTAGTGACATGTCACTTGTATCCTAATCTATTCCTAAGGTTCAACCGAGATTTCTCTCTTGTTAGAACTTTGCCGAATATGCTCATAGAATGAATAATACAATCCATGCAATATCAAAACATTAAAATACAAATATAACATTGCATTATTAACATACGAACTTACCGCGGTACAAAAATAGCGGAAATGGACCTAATCGTCAAACACTTTGTTTTTCCCCCGATCTAGGTCCGAACCTCATTTTTCTTGATCTATAATAACAAATTTAACTCATTTAGTACTCATATTATTCAATTCAGCCCAAAAATCACATTATGGTAAAATTAAATTTTTACCTCTAACTTTTCAACATTTTACATTTTAGTCCCTAGGCTCGTAATATGAAATATATTTAATTTCTTCACACCTAAGCCTAGTCGAACCAATTTCATGCTTATTTTTCATTTATTCATATTTTTACACACATTTTACAATCTTTTACAAATAGGTCCTTTTTAGGCATTTTCATAAAAAATCACTTGGTAAATGTTGTTTATCTAACATCAAACGTACATGTTCTACATTAAACATCAAAATACACAAATATCTAACATGGGTAAAATTTTAGAATTTGATTTTCTTTCAAATTAGTCCTTGAAATAGCTAGATTAGGTTGAGACAACTTCAAAAACATAAAAATCATGAAAAAGGGGGCAAGAACGGACTTACAATCGAGTTTGAAAGTTGGCCAAAACCCTAGCTATGGACACTCTTAAATTTTTGTGTATGAGGGATGAGATTAGAAAGATGAACATCTTTTATTTGTTTTATTTAGTCTTTATTTACCAAATGACCAAAATACCCTTAATGCCTTCAAAATTTCACCTAACCATGTCCATTTTTGTCCATACTAAAGTATAATGGTCTAATTACCATCTAAAGACCTCTAATTTAAGATCTCATAGAAATTGGACACCTTTAACATATAGAACAATTTTTGCACTTTTTGCAATTTAGTCCCTTTAACTAAATGAGTGCCCAAACGTCAAAATTTTTGAACGACTTTTTCACGAAATCATTCCATAAAACTGTAGACCATAAAAATATAATAAAAATAAATTTTACTGCGTCAGATTTGTGGTCCCAAAACCACAGTTCCGACTAGACCCAAAATCGGGCTGTTACATTCCTAGTGACATGTCACTTGTATCCTAATCTATTCCTAAGGTTCAACCGAGATTTCTCTCTTGTTAGAACTTCGCCGAATATGCTCATAGAATCAATCATACAATCCATGCAATATCAAAACATTAAAATACAACTATAACATTGCATTATTAACATACGAACTTACCTCGGTACAAAAATAGCGGAAATGGAACTAATCGTCAAACATTTTGTTTTTCCCCCGATCTAGGTCCGAACCTTATTTTCCTTGACCTATAATAACAAATTTAACTCATTTAGTACTCACATTATTCAATTCAGCCCAAAAATCACATTATGGTAAAATTAAAATTTTTCCCCTAACTTTTCAACATTTTACATTTTAGTCCCTAGGCTCGTAAAATTATTTTCATTCGATTTCATCACACCCAAGCCTAGCCAAAACTATTTCTTGCTCATAACAGCCCACATTTTTCATTTATTCACATTTTTTACACACATTTTACAAGTTTTACAAATAAGTCATTTTTAGGCATTTTCATCAAAAATCACTGAGTAAAAGTTGTTTATCCAACATCAAATTTGCATAATCTACCATTAAACATCAAAATACACAAATATCTAATATGGGTAAAATTTTAGACTTTGACATCTCGTCAAATTAGTCATTGAAATAGCTAAATCAAGTTACAATGTTCACAAAAACGTAAAAATCTTTAAAAACGGGACAAAGACGGACTTACAATCGAGCTTGGAAGATGAACAAACCCTAGCTATATCTTCTCCTTGTGAATTTCGGCCATGGGGACTAATTTGAAGAAGATGACATCTTTTATTTGTTTTATTTTGTCTTTATTTACCAAATGACCAAAATTCCCTTTCTTTAAAACATCCAAATTTCACCTAATCCATGTCCATTTTTGTCCACCAACTTAACCAATGGTTTAATTACCATCTAAGGACCTCTAATTTTAAATTTCATAGCAATTAGACACATCTAGCTTCTAGAACAAACATTTTTCACCTTTTGCAATTTAGTCCTTTTAATTAAATTGAGTGCCCAAACATCAAAATTTTTGAACGAAATTTTCACGAAATCATTCCATAAAACTGTAGACCATAAAAATATAATAAGAATAAACTTTACTGCTCGGATTCGTGGTCCCGAAATCACTGTTCCGACTAGACCCAAAATCGGGCTGTTACAGCATTGCACGACCGAATTGTAATGCAAGAAGACAACTTGTACTAGTGGATAACCTAAATAGTTTGTAGTCCATTAGATGAGATTTAAGAAATGACTCATGTTAGGAGTATAATGTTCTTTATAAGTCCAATTGGGGATATAACTTATCTTGGTTATCGGAGCTAAATTGACTCCAAAAAACAAAGACATAAATGTTATTGTCTGGATTTTACATTTATATCGTATAAGACCTAAGATAAATTAGTCGTTTATCCATTTATGAATTAATTTTCTTATGGTGTTCATAGTGGGACTTACCTAAATTCTAACTGAATGACCATATGTGTATGACTCATGTACTTTGATATATTGAAAACTTATATTCTCAAGGTAACGTGTCAAAAGTCCGTATGTTTATTACAAAACTTATGTATGATATGACTTCACTTACAAAAGTGGGATCATATATCGATAACATTAGTAAATGATGTCTTCTCATTAGCGTTGTATATGAAAATGGAACATAGTCATCGATCATTTGTATATGACAGATGATTTTATCATTACTGATATAAGTAGTGATCATTTTCATTACTTAAGATACAATGGTGACTATGAGATAAAAGTGATCAAACTAGGTGAACGAGTTTAAGATTAAGGGGTCTCGAATATCCAATGAGGATAACACACATGTGACATGGTCATTGGACTAAACCTTGAAATAAATAGCTTTTGTAATGTTATATAATGAGAAGTTCAGTTATGGTACTTTTAATAGATTGACTTTATAACTAAATAACTTTGTAATTAATAGTTGAAGAATCAAAACTTATTTTAGCCCTAATTATGTCCAATTGATCATTCTGCTAGCTTACTATAGTCTACACGAATTACATGAAAAAACTTTTAATGAAGGTCCAAAACAATGAATGAGAAATAGATTGCTTGGATTACTATCCAAACCTGATTATGGGTCGAGTTGGGCCGATGCAGAATTTTAAGTCCATTTTCTAGGCCCGGGGCCCAGTTTGGCCCTAAAAAATGGGCTTAAATTTTTTCTCCAAACCTGGCCTAGATTTAAAATGCTAAACCCGAACCCAGCTTGGCCCACTTATATTAATTTTTTTAGATTATTTTTTTATATAAAAACAAATTTTAAAAAATAATACATCAAATATACTAAAAATATTAATATAAATATTTCCTAACAAATTAAATATAAATTTAAGAAAAACCTTTATACTTTAAAAAATCCAAATAACTTACTCATACTCCAACAAGCAATTTGCAAGGGCAAAATTTCATAAAATCCCACTAGGATTAAGACCAAAACAACTTTCCAAGTTCATCACAACATTCAAAAACACCCAACCAGAAGCCGTCTGATTTCAACTAAAAATATATAATACTACTATTATGCTACTTTCTGATTAACACAACCATCAAATAAATTCTCTAACTTCACTTTCCCACCATTTAAAAAGCTTTCAATCTCTTTAAGAGGGTTCAACCCTATTCTTTGAGTTGATTCTGTAACACCCCTCACCTGTATTCAACGCCGAAATAGGGTTATGGAGCATTACCAGACTTGTAACACATATAACCATACTTTTCTCATTCATTCAATCATTTCATACAATCATCATTCAATTTGTCCCTTACAATAGCTTACGAGGCCTTAAACATGCTTAGGAGCGGCTCAGGACTAAACAGATAACTTATAAAACTTCCACAAAATTTTGAAAATTTTTCTCAATACAGAGGACACACGCCCGTGTGACCAGGCCGTGCCAAAACTGTAAGGTATACTGACTTATGCAACGGCCAAGTCACACGCCTGTGTGTTAGGCCGTGTGCCAAATAGGGGGTATACTGACTTGTACCACATGGCCAGTCACACGCTTGTGTGTGAGACCGTGTAGAGCATGCTGACTTCATTTTAATATCAACACCAGGGAACACACGGCCTTGTAACATGACCTTGTGTCGCACACGGCTGAGATGCACGCCTGTGTCTCTGCCCCTGTGGACAAAAATAAGCTATTTGCAAAGCCATTTTGCCACCCTATTTATCCATGCATGCACAAGCATAAATTGCAACATTTTATAACCCAATAGGCAGCCAATCCACAACATTTTATACACATTATATACCAATTCGACATATAATTCAAATACCTAATTAATATCATGCATTTTCCATTCATATGCCTATTACATATCAAGACAACATTTTCATATTTCCAATTCATCTACTACTTGCCAAAACATACCATATTTGAACACTTATACACAACCAAAATATTACACCAAGTTAAGCCAAATCACATGGCTTTAACTTATACCAAAACATGTACCAAAATCACTATCTCAAGTAACCATAACTATCATCTTTATAAATAGCCTATACATGCCATATTTACATATATGCATAAGTTTAAAGGTACCAATCGGCAACTGGATAGTGTGATGCGTAACTCCAACTTTATTCAGATCGAGCGAGCTATCGAACCTCTATAAAACACGAAAAAAGAAACAGAGTAAGCTTTAAAGCTTAGTAAGCCCATATAATTTAGAATTTAACTCACCATTTATACATAATCAAACAAATAAACCAAGTATATCAAATTCACTTGCCAAATGCCTATACACAAGCATTCATCAACAAGTTAGTCACATAAGTGCATGTAATCATCCATCATCTTAATTTAATACTCAATACATTGTATCATATCAAATTCACATATCACATACATCATTTATAACAATTCACTCTCAATCATATAAACAATAATTCATTCGATAACAGTAACTCATCCGTATGAACAATATTTCATCTATATAATTAGTAATTCATCCGTATAAACACATAGCTTTTTCACATAACCAATAACAGAATTTATGCCCGTTGAACCTATTAGAATATCGAGGGATACTCAGGTGATATACATTACGTGTGAATCAGTAATCCGGTCAATTCATTATCATTTTCGCTCTTCCGAGCTATGATCAGTAAGCTCCTCCTGAGCTGATGGATAGTAAGCTCTATTGAGCTGAAACGGTAAGCTCTGACGAGCTGAAAACAGTAAGCTCTTACGAGCTGGAAATAGTAAGCTCTTACGAGCTGATACATCGGTAAGCTCATATGAGCTGCGGTGAGTCTGCAACACATGCAGGATCTCAACCTAAATGGTAACCCTAGTGACATGTCACTCGTGTCCTACGAATTCCTACGGTTCAAACGGGGCTCGATAACCATCAGACTATATCAATAAGGCATTTTTATTTCAAGTAGATCAATTACTCAATTATATACATTCATTTCAAATAATTACAAGTATTTAAAAGTTTGATTCTAATTATACGAACTTGCCTCGAATTGCTCGGATAGAAATATCGGCTAATCATTAACCTTTCCTTTTCCCTGATCTAATCCCGATCTCGGCTTATCTTGATCTATATATTATTAAAATCAGCTTATTTAATCAACTATTTATTCAATTTAGTCCAAAACACACAATAGGGCTATTTTACACATTTGCCCCTAAACTTTTACATTTTTACAATTTAGTCCTTATCACATAAAATTGAAAATTCATGTAATTTAGTACAAACCCATGCTTAGCCAAATTTAATACATATTACTAGCAGCCCATATTTTCATTTTATTCACACTTTTACCCACATAATTTTACATTTTCACAAATTAACCCCTTTTTGACATTTTTGTCAAAAATCACTTTACAAAAACTATTAATCTAACATTAAACTTTCTAAATCTATTATAATTCATCAAATTACTCAAGTATTCAATAATGGCAACATGATAAATCTTTAACAATTTCAAAATCTAAGGTACGGGCTAGCTAGAATACGAAGCAACGATCTCAAAAATGTAAAAATTATTAAAAACCAAGCTAAAATAAACTTACAATTAAGCTCCAAAGTGACCAAATTCTTTCAAGCCCTAAAATGGCATTTCTCCATGCTTCATTCGGCTATGACAAAGATGATAACCTTAAATTCTTTGTTTGTTTTATTTATTATATGTTAATTATGCTAATTACTAATATAACCTTAATGAAATACCATTAATATCATCCATTTAATGTCCAATATCGTCCACCCACCATTTAATGGTCTAATTACAACATAAGGACATTAATTTTAATAAACCATAGCTATTTAACACCTTTTACTAATAGGACATGCATTTTACATTTTACGCGATTTACTCATTTTTATCGAATTAAGCATTCAAACAGTAAAATTCTTTTACGAAACTTTCACGTAATTAATCTATCATGTTGTAGACCTTATTAAAATAATAAAATAAATATTTTGACGTCGGATTTGTGGTCCCGAAATTACTGTTTCGATTTGACTAAAAACGGGCTGTTACAGATTCGACTTAATAAAAAAAAGTATAGGTATGTGATTCGAGTCGAGTCAAGTTGGACTTAGGTCAAAAAAATCCTATTCGAGGCCCAATTTATGTAGAAAGCAAGTTTTATTTTTTTTTCTAAATTCATTTTTTGAATCTATAATTTTATCCAAACCCTCCCACTTTTCGAGCAGGCCTTCGAGCCTAAGAGGGTGGTCCGACCCATGGTCAGGTCTTTTATTATATATTGTATTTTTATTTTCGCGAGACGGCAAGAGATGACTTGAAAAGTATTTTATAAAAATAGTTTACGTGTTATAATATACTTGTTTATAAAAAAGATATTTAATCATAACTTATTTACGTGCCCGTGTTATGTATTATAAAAATAATATACTTATTTATAAAAAAATGTTTTAACTTTTTTGCCATAACTTATTTATAAACAATAGCTTTCTAAAGTTATAGTAAAAAAAATATTTATAAGAAATGTTATAAAAGTTATTGGACACTTTATAAAACTCTTTTTTTTTTTTATAAAAGTTATATATATTATAAATTTTATATTATTTTAATGTAACTTACGTATTATCAAAAATGTTATAACCTAGCATAAGTGTTTTTTCAAATTAAGTTTATATAATTTTTTATAATCAAAGCTACATATTATTTGCATTGTGAGCCCTAATATTATGTGCTAGATGCTAGTTATGTAAATACAAAAAGTTTTCTTACACTATGTCATAGGGTATGATATCATTTGAGTGAATGGAGTTAGACACAAACACCAAAAAAGGCTCGCGAATTCTTTAATTTGATACGATCAAAGCTTCAAAATGTGATTGACAGAACATTTGTTGTTGGAAAAAAAAGGATTGCTCATATTAATAAAATCACATTAGTATAGAATAATAATAATAAAAGGTTGGATCGTATTAATATGTTTCATACTTCATAACTTTATTCATAGGTGGAATTAAGATGAACCATACTGAAAAGTGCATGGAAGAAGGATATCTTAATAATCTTAATGACACATATTTAGTTTAGATGGTGAAGATCTTAGTTAGGGACCAACGGATGGTGATAAGGAGTATATGTTAAATGTTAAAAAGGGAATAACCCAACAAATATGGAATGCTAAAGCAATTAGATAAAATTGCATATGATATTTATTTTTCTTGATTTTTCAGTAATCATATTATTGACTACTTTTCTTGTACTAACATATTACATATGATTTGGTTTTAATTTTTTGTGGAGTTATGTCTCGTATTTTTTTTTGGCTTTTCTTCTCCCAGTTAAATTTTTTTTTTAGTTTTCCACTTAAAATTTGATTAGTGTAGGTTATTTTAATTTTAGTTTCCCACTTAAACTCTAATTAGCGTAAGTTATTTTAATATTATTTGACCTACAAATTTAGCCTATTAATAGACCCTTTTTCCACCCTAGAAAAATAAGCTATTATGCATTTAGGTATTAGCTTTTACAAGTTTTTAGAGAATTTTGTGTTTAATTTTGAGTGTTCTTATTTCGAGTTTCGGGGTTTAATTTTATCTCTATCTTTTGACTTTTCGTTTTTTCCATTTTAGTGAAATTATCTTTGCTCGTGGTTTTTTATCCTCTTCGAAGGGTTTTTTCCACGTAAATTATTTGTGTTCGATTTTTTTAATTTCTTCGTTATTTTACTTATTTGTTCCTTAAACCGGGTTATCCCTAACAAACTGGTGTCGGAGCTAGTTTGATTCCCACAATCAACCCATTAGGAGATGGCATCAACAATGTTTGATATTGATAAGTTCGATGATATCACAAATTTCAATATGTGGCAAGTTCGGATGACGATAATTTTGATTCAAGGCGATCTTGAGAAGGTCCTTATATAAAAGATGCCTGTAGACATGGATAAATCAGAATGGGATAGGTTAGATAAAACGACTCTATCCATGATTCAATTATGTCTAACAAATAATGTATTGCGAGAGGTTTTGATGGAGAAAATGACATTCACCTTATGAAAAAGGTTGGAAACCATTTACGCAACAAAGTTTCTAGCTAATCGATTAGAGCTGAAACAGTAGTTGTAAGCATTTTGCATGAACGATGGTGAGCACCTTAGAGATCACATCAGTCAATTTATTACTTTTTTGAAATTGATTTAAAGAATTTTGAGTTTTAGATTAACGATAAAGATCAAGCTATGCTATTATTGTGCTTTTTAGCCCATTCATACAAGTCTTTCAAGGAAACCCTGATTTATGACATAGATAATCTCTCATTCAAGGATGTGAAGGGTTATCTATTGAATAAAGACAAACTCAACAATGAGTTTGGTTCGAATAGCAACTCAGATAGGCAAGCCTCGGTTTGGTAGCATCATGGAAGTGAGACTAGAGATGTTGCAATTGTAAGAAGTTAGGTCATAATAAGCCAAATTGTTACAAAATACGAAATAAAAGGGCTGTTAAGAGCAAAAAGGAAGATTTAGCTGGTGCTAATTTGGCCAATAACAAGGGTGATGATTTCTTGTTGGTGTCAACAAGTGAAAACTCTGAGCTTACATTTGAGTGGGTCCTGGATTCAAGGTGTTCTTTCCACATTTGTCCCAACAAGGACTAGTTCTTCGCATAGAGTTTAGTTGAAGGTGGAGTTGTGCGCATGGGGAATGATTCACCCAATAAGGTAACTGGTATTGGTATTGTTCAGACCAGGATGTATGACAGGACAATTAGGACACTGTTAGATGTCAAACATGTGCTTGACTTAAAGAAAAATCCCATTTCCTTGGGAATTTTGGACACGAAGGGTTGTAGAATTAACATCGAGTCAAACAACATTAATGTATCTTGTGGGGCTCTCGTTTTGATTAAAGGTGAAAAGATTGACGATATTTATGTTTTGGAAGGATCAACGGTGACAGGTGAAATAGGACATCCATCGTTTGTTAAGGAGTTGAAGTCGACTCATTTGTAGTGGAGATAACTTAGTCATAGAAGGGAAAAAGATATGGTCATTTCGTATAAAAGAGGTTCTCATTTGGGTGCAGGTTTTGAAAATATAGCACACTGTGTTTGTAGAAATCAGACCTGTGTCAGTTTTGATTTGGCAGTGCAGGAGTCAAAGACTAGAAGTCTTCTGGCTTCTAAGCACAACTTCGACTCAGTTAATATCCTATATTGTAACACCCTATACCCGACCTAGTCGCCGAGCCCGAATATTAGGATGCCAAACCACTATCTCACATCATATACAGTACAAATAAGCTCATCATTAAAGAAATGTCTTCCATTTTAACATATGCACGAATTTTAAGTCAAACATACTCTAATCATCCCTAATACATACTAAACATACATCAAATAGTCTTATAAATATAATTAAACATGCATAGGGTTCATTTAGCAAAATTATGAAACAAGTCATGTAGGTATCGATATTGGAACATGGGTATCGATATTTTCCTTACTCGGTATCGATACCGATTGGAAAATCGATACCAAAATAACATTCTGTTTCTCATCTAAAAATCAAATACTAGAAAATATCGGTACATTTATTAAATTATCGATTACTTTATCCCGAGTATCGATACTCGTGGTAAGGTATCAATACCAAATTACAATATCGACTTCATGGGCAATGAAATGTCGTAGAGGTATCGTTTTTAAAAATCGAATATCGATACCTCTGCTCTAGACACAAAAAAAAAAAAAATACAACATAATAAGACAAATAATCCATCCCAATCATAAACTATGCAACATGTAACTAATACCTCGTCAAATAAACATCAAAATGACCACAATTACTGTTCAATTTTCGAAAACATATCCGAGTAACCAAGCGACATTGTAACACCCCTTACCCGAGACCGTTGCCGGAGTCGAGCACGAGGCATTACTAAACTTTACTACTAATTCGGCATAAAATTTAAAACTGCCCATCTGCGTCATAGTCACTAAAATATTTATATCTGGAGCTACGGGACTCCAAATTAAGATCCGTTAATTTTCCCTGAAACTAGACTCATATATCGTTTTACTATAATTTTTCCAGAATTTTTTGGTATGGCCAATCAATACCAGAATTTTCTTAAAATTTCCCCTGTTTTACTATTTGACTGTTCTGACCTCTCTTCACTACGAATCAAATTACTCTTTGTACAGAACTTAGATGGCCTCATTGTTTAGCTCATTTGAAACTAGACTCATTCAGGATTTCATACATATAAATTTTAAACCACAATTATTTTTGTGCAATTTCTAATGATTTTTCAAAGGCAGAACAGGGGATCACAAATTCATTCAGGACCAGTTTCACTAAAATTTAAATATCTCATTATTTCCATTTCTTTTGCTTACTCTATTTCTTTCATATGAAAATAGACTCAAAGATCTTTCAATTTATATCTTATTCACTTTCTAATTCCATTTCTTCTATTTTTGGTGATTTTTCAAAATCACGTCACTGCTGGAATTCAAAAACTGTTTCATTGCAAAATATTGTTAACTAGTTTATAACATCTTTACTCCATCTCATTTAAACTCTATACATGCCATATAAATCTTCAAACATAAAACAAAAGCTACCGGAATTGATCTGGATAGTGAGCTTTGCTGTGATGATCCGATCTACCAACTTCTCTTTAATTCAATCTACATAAAAATATCAAACACACACACGAGTAAGCTTGATGAAGCTTAGTAAGTTCATAGGTTCAAAGTAATGCTTACCACACATAATATTTCCAAACAATAACAAAACATTTTCTAAAGTTCCCGCCATTCACAACCATTGTTAAAATACTTCTCATAGTTGAGACATTTGATTCACTCATTTTATATTACTTTTTATCAAATTAGGAAACGTCTTACGAATTTGAGTGCGTCGTTGCTCGGTGCCACGTTTCACAACTTCGGTATGGTTAATACCATACCTACATTTCACAACTTCGGTATGGTTGATACCATACCTACATTTCATATCTCGGTATGGATGATACCATACCTACATTTCACAACTCGGTATGGATGATACCATACCTACATTTCACATTTGCCATGGATTAACCATGGTCTTATCCAAATCAATTCATCACATGTCACGACACGAACGTACTCAATTCTGCGTTTTCCTAATTTGAATTACCGCCATTTGTTCTTTCATTTTATCATATTTTCCACAATCCCATAGCAAATTCACATTTACAGAGACATTATATCATTCAATCTTTCACAAATAAACATATAAATTCAACCATATGAACTTACCCTTGATTTGTAGAAGATTTTGAAATTTAGGGACTACTCTGCAACTTTTTCTTTTCCTCTTTCTTCTTTGGTTTCTTGATATGGTGTAAAAATATGAAAACCAGCTTTCTCCAGGACTTTTATGCGCGTTTTGGTGAGAAAATATGAAGATATCTCTAGGTTTTTCAATTTTACCTTTATTATACATGTTAAAATCACAAAAATTCTAATTTTGCCCTCATTTCCCTTATCTCCTGCTGATTCCCTTGCCTTAGCCGTCCAACCTTCTCACTTTTAGGTTTAATTGCTCTTTAAATCCTTTTTCTTTTAACACTTGAGCTATTTAATTCTTGTAGCAATTTTGCATTTGTTACAATTTAGTCCTTTTTATTTAATTGACTACCCAAACATTTAAATTTCTCAACCAAACTTTAATATTCACTTAATAACACTCCATAAATATTTCTAAAAATATTTATGGCTCGATTTTCAAATTCGAGGTCTCGATACCTCGTTTTTGACCCATTTGACCTAGTAAATTCTTTTAATTCACCAAATTCACCAATCCACAAATTCTTCTAAATTCTCATTTGACTCATAAATATTAAATTACTATCTTACTCAAATTTACTGCATTGTTTAGTGAACTCATATCACCATTTCCGACACCACTGAAAATTAGGCCGTTACAACTCTCCCCCCCTTAAAAATTTCGTCCTCGAAATTTGTTACCTGAAAATAGATTTGGATACTGTGATCTCATTGACTCCTCTGTTTCCCAAGTTGCCTCCTCCATACCATGTCGGTGCCATAATACTTTAACCAATGGTATCTTTTTGTTCCGCAATTCTTTAACTTCACGAGCCAAAATCTTCTTTGGTTCTTCTGAATAAGTCATATCTGGTTGAAGCTCAATTTCAGTATGAGGAATTACGTGTGAAGGATCTGACCTATACCGCCTTAACATAGACACATGAAACACATTGTGGATCTTCTCAAGTTCCGGAGGTAAAGCCAACCGATAAGCTACAGGACCAACCCTTTCCACAATTTCATACGGCCCTATAAATCTCGGACTCAATTTTCCTTTTCTACCAAACCGTAACACCTTCTACCATGGTGAAACTTTTAAAAATACTCGATCACCCACTGCATATTCTATGTCTCTTCGTTTCAAATCTGCATATGACTTCTGACGATCTGAAGTAGCTTTTAGACTATCTCGAATAATCCGGACTTTCTCTTCAGTTTCCCGAATCAAATCAACCCCAACTATTTTTGATTCACTCAATTCAGACCAACACAATGGAGTCTTGCATTTCCTACCATAAAGAGCTTCAAATGGTGCCGTTTTTATACTAAACTGATAACTATTATTGTAAGCAAACTCAGCCAAAGGTAAATACCTTTCCCAACTGTCACCAAACTCGAGTATACAACATCTTAACATATCTTCTAGAATTTGAATCACTCGCTCTGACTGTCCATCTGTTTGAGGATGAAACGTTGTACTAAAATTTAATTTGGTACCTAAAGCTTCTTGCAGTTTGTTCCAAAATCTCGAAGTAAACCTCGGATCCGATGCCCGAGATGATAGATACTGGAACTCCATGTAGTCTCACAATCTCTGACACATACAATTCTGCTAACTTCTCAAGTGAAAATCTGTTCTGACTGGAATAAAGTGTGCTGACTTTGCCAATCTATCAACAATCACCCATATCGAATCTTTCTTTCTTGGAGTCATAGGCAATCCCGACACAAAATCCATTGTAACACGCTCCCACTTCCATTCGAATCATAATGGGTTGTAATAAACCCGTTGGCACTTGATGCTCCGCTTTTAACTTGCGACAAATCAAACATTTTGTAACAAATTAAATTTCTTTTTCATACCAGGCCACCAATATATCTTTTTCAAATCACCGTACATTTTTATACTTGCCTTGGATGAATAGAATACATACTATTATGTGCTTGAAAAGAATATTATTCTTCAAATCGTAATTGTTTGGAACACAAATTACATTATGATAACGCAACATACCTTCATCATCATCAATGCTGAACTCGAATCTAAATTATCTCGAACCATTTGTCATTTAAATACCAATTTGGGTCTTCATTCTCATAGTTTACAATTTGTTGAAGAAACATGGGTTTCACTTTCAATTCTGCTAATACAACACCTTCTTCATTAAGAGTCAAATGAGCATTCATTAACCAAGTGCAAACAATGATGACTTTCGACTAAGTGCATCAAGAACTACATTAGCTTTCCCGGATGATAGTCAATAACCAAATCATAATCTTTCAAAGAACTCTAACCACCGTCTCTCGCTTTAAGTTCGGTTCCTTCGAGTCATTAAGTATTTTAGACTTTTATGATCCGTATAGATATAACACTTCTCACCATATAAATAGTGTCTCCAAATTTTTAAAGCAAAAACAATTGCAGCTAATTCAAGATCATGTGTAGGGTAATTCTTTTCATGTGGTTTTAATTGCCGTGAAGCATAAGCCACTACCTTGCCTAAATCGCATTAACACACAACCCAACCCATTCAAAGATGCATCATCAGTACACACAACATACGGTATACCCGATTACGGTTGAGTCAAAACTGGAGCTTCATAACATTTTCTTCAATTAGTCAAAGCTCATTGACATTTATCGAGACCATACAAACTCAACATTCTTTTGTAACAAACGAGTCATTGGTGAAGCAATCATGGAAAAATTCTTTACAAAACGGCGATAATACCCTGCTAGTCCCAGAAAACTTCGCACTTCAGTTACATTCTTCGATGTTTTCCAATTCACCATCTCTTTGAAACTTTACTTGGATCCACACGAATTCCTTCAGCTGATACAATGTGACCTAGAAATCCAACTTCATGAAGCCAAAACTCACATTTACTAAATTTTGCATATAACTGTTTTTCTCTCAAAGTCTGTAATACAATTCTCAAGTGTTGTGCATGCTCGGATTCTGTTTTTGAATAGACCAATATGTCATCAATAAATACCACCACAAATCTATCCAAATAAGGCTGAAAAATCCGGTTCATTAAATCCATAAATGCAAAGCGAGGGCATTTGTTAAACCAAAAGGCATTACTAGAAATTCGTAGTGACCATACCGAGTTCGAAAAGCAGTCTTTGGCACATCACACTCTTTAACCTTCAGTTGATAATACCCAGATCTAAGGTCTATCTTTGAAAAAACTGCAGCACCTTTCAATTGATCAAATAGATCATCGATACGTGGTAATGGATATTTATTTTTAATTGTTACCTTGTTCAGCTGTCTGTAATCAATACATAATCGCAACGAGCCATCTTTCTTTTGCACAAATAAAACAGGTGCGCCCCAAGGTGACGTACTCGGTCTGATGAACCCCTTATCCAATAACTCTTGCAATTGCGTCTTCAACTCTTTTAACTCAGCTGGTGCCATTCTATACGGTACTATTGATATCGGAGCTGTACCCGGAGTTACATCAATTACAAATTCAACCTCACGATCCGAGGGTAAACTGGGTAATTCTCGAGAAACACATCGATAAACTCATTAACAATCGCAAATCTGTTCCATCTTCAATTCGAACCCCGAGTATCAAGAATATAAGCTAAAAATGCTTCATTACCTTTCCGATCAATTTACGAAATAAATGGTGAAATAATTTCGACATCATCCTTTTATCTCCAAACTCAGCTGAAACTATTTCCCCAGTCTGACATTTTAAATCAATCCGTTTTTCTCTGCAATTTACTATGGCATCGAGTTTAATCAACCAATCCATGCCAAGAATAACATCAAATTCTCGGAAAGGTAACAACATTAAATCAACAGAGAATTCACGACCTTGTATTTTCAAATGGACACTTCCGCATATTAAATTAACTAACACACTTTTGCCCTAACGGATTAGTGACTTGCATATCAAAATCAGTGGACTCAACAGTCATTTTCTTTTCTGACACTAATGCAGTGCAAATATATGAATGCGTAGATCCAAGATCAATTAAAGTATACACAGAATCATTAAAAAGATGGAAAATACCAGCTATCACATCTGGAGCAGAAGCTTCTTCTCTTGCCCGAGTAGCATACGTACGTGCAGGTGCCCTTGTTTCGATCGGATTCTGATGTCTCTCATTCCCGAACGAATGATCTCAAGACTTACTTTGACCCGAACGTCTACTTTTCTGAGGAGTATTTGTTTGTTTCTCGCTTAGCTCTTTATTTTCTTTTAATGATTGAGGACAGTCCCGAATAAAATGATCAGTTCCACCACATCTATAACAAGCTCCGATTCTTCCCCAACATTCACCAATATGAAATCTACCACAATTTTTGCATCTAGGTCTTGGAATATTTTGTACACTACCAAGACTAAGCTCTTTGGTTTATTAGTCACTCCGACATCTCTTTGAGTTGTTTTACTTTTATTCGATCGTTCTAATTGTGTATGCAGATCGACTAGAATCATCTCTGAACTTTTTAGCGGGAAAAGTCGAAGTTGATCTAGAGAAACTTCTTTTATATACTTCTTTACCTTTTCTTTCTCTTTGCATCTTTCTATTATACACTTCTTCCATCTTTTGAGCTCGATCAGACAGAAACCACAAATTCTCGAATCTCAGTGCCTCCTATCATCATTCTGATTTCATCATTAAGCCCTTCTTCAAATCTAATGCACATTTCTTCCTCTGTCGGTACAATATCCCGAGCATATTTACTGAGATACACAAATTCTCTTTCATATTCGGCCACTGTTTTATTCCCTTGTCGAAGATCTAGAAATTCCCTCTTCTTCTTATCCAAATATCTCCTTCCCACATACTTCTTTTTAAACTCATTTTGGAAGAATTCCCAAGTAAGTTTATCTGCAGGTACCACTGCCTCAATGGTTTCCCACCAATTATATGCTTCTTCTTTCAGTAATGAAACCGCACACCTCAAATAATCCTCCGGAGAACACATCATCTGTTTAAAAACTCTTTCCAAGCTTTTTAACCAATACTCTGCTTTAACTGGATCATCGTCCGATCTTCCTCTAAATTCTCCAGCTCCAAACTTTCTGAGTTTCTCAATCGGTGTTCTTTTGTTAGATTCATCTATTAAAGGAGGAGCAACTGAGGTTGTAACTGGTGGTACAGTAGGGAGAGGAGGAGGTTGTTGTGCTGACCTTCTTCCTTTATTTGTTTCACTAAACCACTGATTCATTACCCCGTAAATCAAATTTTTAAGTTCTTCCTCTCTCATCAAAGAAATCGGAACATTATTACTTGTTCCCTGCTCAGAAGTCTGTACTCTGCTATTAACTTCCTCTTCATGATCAGCACCCTCGGGTCTATCAGACATCTTTACAATCTATAACAAAAATTAATAGTTAGATCGGATCATTCACATCTCACTATCACAGATTTATATGGCATGCATTTCTAGACATTTTATACATCACATTCGTTCCGAGAATCGTCTAAACCAAAGCTCTGATACCAATAAATGTAACACCCCTTACCCGAGACCGTTGCCGGAGTCGAGCACGAGGCATTACTAAACTTTACTACTAATTCGGCATAAAATTTAAAACTGCCCATCTGCGTCATAGTCACTAAAATATTTATATCTGGAGCTACGGGACTCCAAATTAAGATCCGTTAATTTTCCCTGAAACTAGACTCATATATCGTTTTACTATAATTTTTCCAGAATTTTTTGGTATGGTCAATCAATACCAGATTTTTCTTAAAATTTCCCCTGTTTTACTGTTTGACTGTTCTGACCTCTCTTCACTACGAATCAAATTACTCTTTGTACAGAACTTAGATGGCCTCATTGTTTATATCATTTGAAACTAGACTCATTTAGGATTTCATACATATAAATTTAAACCACAATTATTTTTTTGCAATTTCTAATGATTTTTCAAAGGCAGAATAGGGGATCACGAATTCATTCAGGACCAGTTTCACTAAAATTTAAATATATCATTATTTCCATTTCTTTTGCTTACTCTATTTCTTTCATATGAAAATAGACTCAAAGAGCTTTCAATTTATATCTTATTCACTTTCTAATTCCATTTATTCTATTTTTGGTGATTTTTCAAAATCACGTCACTGCTGGAATTCAAAAACTGTTTCATTGCAAAATATTGTTAACTAGTTTATAACATCTTTACTCCATCTCATTTAAACTCTATACATGCCATATAAATCTTCAAACATAAAACAAAAGCTACCGGAATTGATCTGGATAGTGAGCTTTGCTGTGATGATCCGATCTACCAACTTCTCTTTAATTCAATCTACATAAAAATATCAAACACACACACGAGTAAGCTTGATGAAGCTTAGTAAGTTCATAGGTTCAAAGTAATGCTTACCACACATAATATTTCCAAAAAATAACAAAACATTTTCTAAAGTTCCCTACCATTCACAACCATTGTTAAAATACTTCTCATAGTTGAGACATTTGATTCACTCATTTTATATTACTTTTTATCAAATTAGGAAACGTCTTACGAATTTGAGTACGTCGTTGCTCAGTGCCACGTTTCACAACTCAGTATGGTTAATACCATACCTACATTTCACAACTCAGTATGGTTGATACCATACCTACATTTCATATCTCAGTATGGATGATACCATACCTACATTTCACAACTCAGTATGGATGATACCATACCTACATTTCACATTTGCCATGGATTAACCATGGTCTTATCCGTCAATTCATCACATGTCACGACACGAACGTACTCAATTCTGCGTTTTTCCTAATTTGAATTACCGCCATTTGTTCTTTCATTTTATCATATTTTCCACAATCCCACAGCAAATTCACATTTACAGCACATTATATCATTCAATCTTTCACAAATAAACATATAAATTCAACCATATGAACTTACCCATGATTTGTAGAAGATTTTGAAATTTAGGGACTACTCTGCAACTTTTTCTTTTCCTCTTTCTTCTTTGGTTTCTTGATATGGTGTAAAAATATGAAAACCAGCTTTCTCCAGACTTTTTATGGCGTTTTGGCTGAGAAAATATGAAGATATCTCTAGGTTTTTCAATTTTATCTTTATTATACATGTTAAAATCACAAAAATTCTAATTTTGCCCCCATTTCCCTTATCTCCTGCTGATTCCCTTGCCTTAGCCAGTCCAACCTTCTCACTTTTAGGTTTAATTGCTCTTTAAATCCTTTTTCTTTTAACACTTGAGCTATTTAATTCTTGTAGCAATTTTGCATTTGTTACAATTTAGTCCTTTTTATTTAATTGACTACCCAAACATTTAAATTTCTCAACCAAACTTTAATATTAACTTAATAACACTCCATAAATATTTCTAAAAATATTTATGGCTCGATTTTCAAATTCGAGGTCTCGATACCTCGTTTTTGACCCATTTGACCTAGTAAATTCTTTTAATTCACTAAATTCACCAATCCACAAATTCTTCTAAATTCTCATTTGACTCATAAATATTAAATTACTATCTTACTCAATTTTACCTGTCGGATTTAGTGAACTCATATCACCATTTCCGACACCACTGAAAATTAGGCCGTTACAGACATAACAAGAACATATCCATAAATCCTAAGAATTAATAAACTATGAAAATAGCCAAAACATCTTGGCAACGCTTATGTAATAGTTCTACTACATTGCCTTTATTTTTCCAAAATATAAACGAATAAATAAACACCTACGAATTAACGTAAAAGACTTGCTTAGGTCACCGAACCACACCGCTCACACCAGTACGCTAGTAATCTGCAATGGATTAAAAGAAGTGGATGAACTTAACAAGCTCAGTGAATGCCTAGAACAACTACCATGCAAACAATTTATCAAGCATTAACAAAACAACCATATAGCACAACCTTAACAATTCCAACTCTAGTGTCATATTATACTTCACTCGTGCATTATTTACTAGTTCATTTACATAGTAATCACATTCACTTTTAAACATATATCACATTACACATAATCACATAACATTCAAGCATATATCACAATACTCATAAACATATATATAGATAATTTGACACTTGAGCTATGAAATGTAAAAGTAGACTTTATCACCACTCATCGGATACACGGATCTCTAACACACCAAAAGACTCATAGAGTCGAACATATCCCAATAAGTGAAGCATATAGCTAACACTCTCCATCACGTCAAACATGTCCTGTTGAATGGATCTTAACTCACATTCCCTTATCTCTTCAACATGTATTAGGGTCTAAACGTTCAAATCACATAACACATATAGATGAGTACTCACAATCCTATGGCATACCACTATATCCAATGGTCTCAAGGTTCACAAGGCCAAAATATTTGTTATTAACACACACATTTGCTTATCATTCATTGCACTTTATCTTCGCACAATCACATTTTAATCACAACATATTCACTGTCATATGACACGTATATCATGCCCACAATTAACTTTTTCACAATAGCCATCATAAGCATATTACACACATCAGACATATCACAATGTCACATTATAATCCACAAATTAACAGCACATTTTCACATATATATATTCATGAGTATGAGAAAACTTACACTCGAAATTTAGAGTAGGGGTTTAGGCTACTACTAAATTCCCAGTTAACGCATTGAATCATGTCCACAAACAGCAATTCTAAACACTTACCAAATACGCTTTTGTCGAAATACCGAAAGCCCAAACTAACATTTCCTTAACTCATAGATGGTCTTAATGAATCCGAAGCTTTAACACAAAAAACCACACAATGAAACATTCAAAAATTAGCGAAGGACTCAACTCAAGCAATCAAAAACATAAGCCTAAGTTAAGTTCTCAAGTAACCGAAACCTTCGACATAACAAACTTAAATTTCAAGTATCTCGGTCTATAATTAATCTTTTTGCCTAAAACTGATTTCGTTAATCTATTTATTCACCTACGACTGATTCTCAACCTTTGAACTACTTAAAACTACCCAATTCATGGTATTAAAATTTTCGACATGTTTATGGCAATTTTCACGAAAATTTATTAAAACGTTAGAAATCTTCAACGAAACTTTAAAGTAAGTTTAGAAACCTTCTAATCTCATAAAAACTAATTGAAAACACTTTGAATCCATGTTTTTACCAAAAATCCCAAAATCCATCATTAACGAGCCAATTTTCGGCTTTTATTCAAAACATGCGATTTAATTGCTAAAAACTTAGTTTTAAAGACTAAATAACATTTAAAACTATTTAGGAGTTGAATTGTTACCTTAGATGATGAAAACCCGAAATATTGACAATGGAGAAAACTGTGGTGTTTTTGGGTGTTTTTCTTAACTTCAATAGAGGTTTATGACTAGGAGGATGATAGAAATCAAAGGAATAGAGTTTAGGATTCAAAATTGGGTGATTGGGGTTTTAAGGGAGTAATGGAAGGCAACACAAGAGAATGGAAAAAAGTTCATGTGAATATGATATAGGTGGGGAAGATATTAGGTTGATTTTAAAATTTGGTGAAATTGCTTCAAAAGCACACATAATTTTGCCTTTTTTACAAATCAGCCCTTAACTAAAAATTAAAGGTATTTAATACTCATTTTCAAAAATTGATATAATTTTCTAAAAGTCATAGTCAAAAATATTTCTGGTTACCATGCTTACAAAATTTTGAACACGATTAGCTAAAATCTCTAAAATACCCTCAAAACTCATAGGCTCAATTTTGAGGTGTGACATGCATAGTTCGAGATAAGCCTGTGACCGGCGTTGACAAAGAAGGCATTGTGGAAATACAAGTCAATGTGAAGATTTATGGAGTTATGCCTTGTATTTTTTTTGGCTTTTCTTCTTCCATTTAAACTCTGTTTTTAGTTTCCCACTTAAACTCTGATTAGTGTAGGTTTTTTAATATTATTTGACCTACAAATTTAGCCCATAAATAGACCATTTTTCCACCCTAGAAAAATAACTCATTACACATTCAGGTATTAGCTTTTACAAGCTTTTAGAGAATTTTGTGTTTACATTTTGAGGGTTTTTATTTTGGTTTCGGGGTTTAGTTTTATCTCCATCTTTTGTACTATTCATTTTTTTCGTTTTAGTGAAATTATCTTTACCCGTGATTTTTTATCCTCTTCGGAGGGATTTTTTTCCACGTAAAATATTTGTGTTTGATCTTTTCAATTTCTCTGTTATTTTTGTTACTTGTTTAAAATTATTTTATCGTACTAATAAAATTTATAGTAATTAATATTTAAAAAATATAAAAATTATGTAACTATATAATTACAATTTGTACTACCAAACATGACACATGAAGTTACGATTGTAATTATACTCTGTCAGCCAAACATGTTTATGGAATTAAAATTCTCTGTAATTAAAAAAAAGAATTGTAATTCTAAGAGAATAATTACCATTCCGATAATTACACTTTTATTTAATTACTTTATACAATTTAAACAAACCCTAAAGAAAAACTCTATAAAAATTTAGTTAAATATTCTCTCTACAAAATATCAAAACATACAAAATTAGTTAATTTTATAAATTATCCTCTTTAGTTAATATATTAATTTGTTCATTGATATTAATTAACAAACCGCAATTAAAACACATCATAGGATAAGATAAAAAGTTTCACTTTTCACCAGTCTTGTCCGGTTGTGAATACCATTAATGATTTTGCTCGCATATATCACATATGATTTTAAAATTTTAATTTATGTTATTAAATCATTGTTAAAATTGTATTAATTTGGTAGAAATAAGTAATAACACCAAAATCAATTTTTTATTTTAAATTTGTTCAAAAAATAGTAAATATGTAAAGATTAAAAATTAAATTTATTATTATGCTTTATAAATATTTAATGACGCAAGTTTAATAAAAAATATTTTATTAATTCATCTAACATATAAGAATCAAATTATTTATTTTTTTAATAAAAGATTTAAAATGCAATATAAAATATAATATAGAGATACTTTTACCATTATTATATTATTTTCAAATATATTTTAAAATTTTTGTGTTATCTTTTATTGGTTGTAAAATCTCAAAATTACATGAACGATTTGAAGTGTTCATCATCTTGATTGATTCAAGTCATAGCTTAATTAAAAAAAAATGTGATACATTGAAATAATTCATTTATTATTTAAAAATAATAAAATAATTTGAATTTAAATAGTAAAATTTATGCATTTTTGTCCGAGAGTACAACAATGAATTGCATCACTATCAAAGTATAGGAAAAAAAAAAAAAAACTTTGTTTAAAGTCGGCCAGCTCAAATAATGTGTAGGCCTTAAATTTTTGGATTAATCCAATAGGCATAAAGAATTCCATTTCAGGACCAACAACCAAAATTTAGCATCTCCTTTCTCTACACAGTAATAAATTAATGGGCCTCTCAATGAAGTGCCAAAATCTATGTACCTACATATAAAAGGAAAGTTTGGAAAGTTTTTTTTTTTATATATATTTATATTCTAGAAAAGGTTAAATTTTAGTTTTAGTCCATCTAATATGTTTAAAGTTGATATTTAATTTCTAACATAATTTGGTCCCTGTATTTTATACTGTTATTAATTTGTCTCAATAGTTAATATCGTTAACTTTTTTTATTAAAATAATTCATAGTTAAATATAATTTGAATGTCTTAAGAGTCTTAGAGATTAAGATATAGGTTCTTATTCCTTTTAGGATTACTCTGCTTCTTCTTCTTTTCTTTTTTTTAATTATCTTATAAGGCAATGGTCAAATTTCAAAATTTTTGCCCCTAGACTATGTTGAAACTTCAAATTAACCTATACTTTAATTATTTACATAATTTGGTCTCTCCAGTTTTGTAATGTCATACGTTAGTTTAAATAGTTACTGTTGTTAACCATTTCAATAAAAATGCCAACGCCAATTTTCTTAAAGGACACGATTCCAACAAAATTTTTTTATCATGACAATTTCGAATGAGTGTTTAATTTTAAGAAAATATCCTAATTAGGTTTTTTAATGGTTTTTAAGGAGTATTTTCAACAATATTTTTACTGTTACATGACTACCAATTGAATATTTTTTTTAATTTCAAAATGTCACAACATAGAATTTAATAGGAGAATTTTAATGATGGTAACAACCGGACCTAAAGTTTTAAATAAGAAAATAGATAATTGAATTCCTGAAAATAAAAGGGGAACTAAATTCCAAAAGTATAAAGTGTATAGAGTCTTAGAAGAGCATATGTTAATCTTCAAATTTTTACTCTATATTTGACACAAACAAATTATCAACCCAACGTGAAGCGTGAGCTAGGAACCATACTAGTACATAATAAAGGAAATGATAAACAACAAAAATAGTCACATATCTTTGTTTAAGTTTATGTTTTGGTCACTGATGCTTTAATTCTTATAATTTGGTCACAAATGTTATTGATTGATAACAATTTGGTCACTGGTCTGGTAGTAGCCATTAAGTGGTGGACGAAAATCATAAGTGGCATTATGGTTAGCATTAAATGCTATGTGGATGTCATGTCATTGCCACGTTTTTAAGCACGTTAAAATTTGAAAAAAAAAAAGTGCTTAAAAATGTGGCATTTAACACCTGCCATAGTGTCACCTATGATTTTCATCCACCACTTAACGACTACTAACAGATTAGTGACCAAATTGTTATCACTTGATAACATCTGTGATCAAATTGTAAAAATTTAAATATCAATGACCAAAATGTAAGCTTAAACAGATATAAGACTATTTTTTTATTTTACCCTACAAAAAGTTGTAGTTGTAAGATACAATTGTTAGGAATTTTTAATCAAAACATTTAGATGTGGATTTTTATTAGTATTTATGTAACACCTCAAACCCGACCTAGACGTTATGACCGTATCTGGCAATGTTGTCACACGATAGTGTTTTTGAAACCTCGTTGTTACGATGAAAACATTCCATGTTATTATATTTAGTAAACCTTTGTTAGAACTTAGGAAGCCATCTTTACTCATTTTAAACAGTTGCTTTGAAACATCCCTCGTTGCGGAAGCTTTAATAAAACAGTTTAGGTGATCTTGCGTTTAGGAAATAATTTAACTTTTTGAACACCGAATTTCCTACGACCAGCAGGTATAAATTCATAAAGTAAATTAAATAAATAAAAACCCAAATTTAAAACCAAAGTCCCAGAGGGTCCTTAAATTACAACCCAACTAATCAATAATAATCAAATCATAAACCGTAAATTGAAAACCATGAAGTCCAAAAATTACTGTGGTCACTGCTGAGTCCTCCGTCGCACCAATCTGTCTAAGTCTGGTGATTACCTGTGCACACTAAACAAAAAGTGTGAGTTTACGTCAACTCAGTGTGTAATCCCGCAGAAACAAACAAACTATCAGTATTCACGATTGCATGCGCTTGAATGATCTTGGGCCTAAGCCCTTTTGATGCTCGATGTGATTTTTTAGGCTTTAGCCCATCACAATATCAGTAGCAGTAATAGTTATTCAGTAGCAAAATCCTACCCAACCAGCCTCTACACACCATCTCCGTCCAACCCTACACTCCATGTGGGGAAATAATCAACCCACCCATCCTTACACTCCAAGTAGTACCGAATGCCACACAAAAAAATGGTTTGCAAATGAAATTGCCAAGAAATTAGGCTTAAAGCCTTTCAATTACACTTCCTCCGAATAACAACCCCCAACCCAATGCAATGCAACATACAATGGATGATATGCTATTATGCAATTTCAGTACATATATTTAGTTCAGATATTAACATGCTCAGTACAAATATCATCCAGTCAATTTCACACATTTAGGGGTCTAAGTAGTGCTTATCGACCCTACAGTAGGTTCACAGTCGACTTGGGTGACCCGTGCAACCTTAAAAACATTTCGATAAAAATGGGTCCACATGCCCATGTGATCTGCCCGTGTGGGCCCACAGCTCGTGTGGTCCACTCGGCCCAAATTGGCCTTAGCCGTGTGATCCATTTTTAAAGTAACTCATGCTAGCTCAATACTCATATATGGATCACACGGCTAGTGCAAAATTGTTTTAGTGCAAAATTTTGATTTCCTAGTTTTTAACCTTTTTCTACAATTTTTCGCATCATTTTCTCTTATTTCTCGACAACAAGCAATTTTGGCTTTTCGTCGAACCCCGTTTTCTGCGTTTCGGGTACACACCTGGTATCATTTTGATGCCTAATCACTCCCATACTTCAAGGCCTAAAATCAAGATACTCAACATCAATTTAATGGATTTACAAGCAAATTGACAACCAAGGACGAACAGAAACCGAACTTACTGCCAACGATAACCTTCCGTTTAACTATTGCTAAGATGAGAACACTGAATTCACCAGTCCGAGCCTCCCCCTACGCCCAAATTGCAGAGAAAAAACATTTCCACTTCAGTCGCTAAGAGATTCATGACAGAAACGAAGAGAAACACTTACCGAAACTAAGCGAGCACTAACCACGTGCGAAAACGAAGGAAAATAAATGGATTAGGGAAAAATCAAGAAGAATAAAAAGAAGAGAAAGATGGAAAAATTTAGAGAATTTCGGCAAGAGGAGAGGGAGAAGAATAGATGGCAGAATTTTTTTGGAAAAGGGAGCCAAAATTCGGTTATGGGAAAAAATACCGATAACCCCCCAAATCCCTTAATCTTCTCCCCTAATTCCTACTTCAAATCCACTATTCAGAATCCCCCTATTACACAACTCTATCCCGAAATCTGAGCAAAAAAAAAAATACCTTTACCTGCGCAAGGATTCGAACACAAGTAATAATACACCACTTAACCACCAGACTAGCAGACCCATTCTGATGTAATTCACTCAACATTTAAACTTAAGCCCTTTGCACAAGGTTAAGGCTTTATTTATAAAAATACCAAAATTTGCCCAAGTAAGGCTTGAACTTGGGACCTCACACACACACCTAGAACACATAACCACTGAAGCAGATAGACATTGTGTGTCACATATACACAAAATCAAAAATTAAAATTTTGGGGCGTTACAATTTATAGTATGATTTTTTTTATTTTGGCATTAATAATAGTATATATTATATTAAAAAACATTTCAATTACATATCAAAAAGTTATTTATATGTAAATATTTTAAAATATAAATTATTAATTAATTTCAATAACTTAAGTTAGTAAATATATTTTATTTTAAATGTAATTATAAAATAAAAATAGATTCCAAAGATCATATTTTTTTTTATTAGAGCACATGATATGCCTTAACCTAATCTTAAATGTCATAATTTTATTTGATAAATTGGTAGTAGAGTTTTTTTAACTCCACAAATAAAATTAAGAAACTATTACATGTATTGTTTATTTGTATGGTGGCTATTTATGAAACTAATTTTACATCCTATGTTTTGCATTGGGAAATTATATCTATTTAAATGAGTCTTGAAGTGCCTCTAAGCGAGTGTAAAAAGATAAAGATTTATAAAGCACGATTTTACCACAACTGCATGAGTCACGTTACCGTATAAAACTTTACGATGAAATACTTGCAAAGACAAGTATTCCAAGGATCACACCACAAGGAAATACAATATTGAATATGTTTAAGGTGGATACTTTAAATTACCAACTTAATAGAAATTTAGGTTATTGACATGACCAATACTAGGCATAAGAAAATTGTAACACCCTATACTCGATCCGATCATCTAACCCAAGTTATAAGGTATTACAGCTGTTAAACATTACTGTCATACAAAGATTCGACGTAAATAATCAACAATCAATTAAAAAAAATTAACACAAGTATGATGTGATTTACAATCAAAACTGGGCATTAATTAAGCATACAAGACCTTTAAACCAACTCGGAATCAAATCATGATTAAATTGAAACTTTTACAAAAATTAGGTAAAAAGTGAAACAATGATCACACGGCTGTGTGGACAGGTCGTGTAACACGACCAAGACCGTGGCCGTGTTGCCTAACTGTGTAACAGATTTAAGCCGTGTAATCCTGGTTCACACAACTGTGTTACCAAATCTTGTAATAAATTGTGGCCGTGTGAACGAACCTGCACCAAAATTAAAAAGGCCACATGGTCGTATCATGCAACTGTGCGGCAGGCCATGTCACAAGTCGTGTGCACCTAAACATGCCTTCAAAACCAAGTAATTTCACCCATAATTACTTATATCACAAGCCATGCAATTAGCATCTATTATACCTACATCAAATGCATAAAAGATTACCAAATAACATCCAACCTAAGTGCCTAACCAATATACCATCATTGGCACTACAATTCAAATATTAAACTTTAATCATTCAAGCTTATACAAAACTAACTTTCCATACCTATACATTCACCCAATCAATGTCAATTATCAAATGGCAAAATCATCAATTGAAGTTCACCAATTAGCCTTGTAGCAGACCGATTTAGGGCCTAGTCAGAATAGTGGTTGTGAGACCACAAATTTGAAGTAGAAATATATGTTTTATGGTTCTTATGAGGTTTATGACATGTTTCCATGGTTGTGTGAAAATTTCATGAAGAAGTTTTATGATTTAGTGATCAATTTATCTTTTAGGACTAAATTGTAAAAATTAAAAAAATATGAGATTCTAGAAGTTTTAAGTATGAGATAGCATTAGAAAATTTATTAGAGGTCCTTATTTAGTAAATATACCATTATATCTTATGATGGACAAAAATGGACATGGAAGAGAAAAAACTCAAGGAAGAGCTTTAAGGGCATTTTGGTCATTTAGTTAATAAATTAATAAAAAGGGAAAAAAAAGTCAAAATTGGTGTCCATCTTCTTCCCTAAGAGTCGAAATTTGCAAGGAGTCATATCTAGGGTTTTGTTTCACATCCAAGCTTGATTGTAAGTACCTCTGAGCCCCGTTTTTGATGTTCTTCGTATTTTTAAAATCCTCGTAACTCGATCTAGCTATTTCTACCATTATTTTGAGCTAGAGTTTGTGTTTAAAATTTTACCCATGGATGACATACATGTATTTTGATGTCTGGTGGTAGAATATGAAAGTCTGAAGTGTGATAAACAACATTTGCTAGATGATTTTTGGTGCAATTGATAAAAAAAAATTATTTGCACAAGATGAAATAATGTGTATAAAATGTAAAATAGTTAAAATTTTGGGCTACTATACGAGAGAATATGAATCGTCTAGGCTTGGGTGTGTGAAAAATGAACACATTTCATTTTACGAGCTTAGGGACTAAAGTGTAAAAATTGAGAAAGTTAGGGGCTAAGTTTTAAATTTTGCCATAGGAAGATTTTGGACTGATTTGAATAATGTGTATATTAAATAAACTAAATATGTCATTATAGATCAAGAAGAACGTGGAATCAACCTTGCCTGAGGAAAATGCAAGGTTTCGGACTAAATTGCAAATTGACACATTTTGTATCGATGTAAGTTTATATGTAAATGATACATCCTTTTTATTTATGTTTTTACATATTAATGTATTATGTGAAATGTGAGTGAATATTATTGGTATTTATTAAAATGATGAAAAGTGAGGAAATTCCTGGATGAACCTTCGGAATAGAAAATGGATACGGATGAACACTGTACAATTATGATTATTGGTGGGCTATGTGCGATACCACCGTATTTATTATTATTGGTGGGCTATGTGCGAAACCGCCGTGTTTATGATTATTGGTGGGCTGTGTGCAATACCACCGTAATTATTATTATTGGTGGGTTGTGTGTAATACCACCGTAATTATTATTATTGGTGGGCTATGTACGAAACCACTGTGTATCTGGTATTATTCCAAAGTGTTCATCGGAAAAATTTGACTAAGTGAAATTACATGTGACAATGTGTGACAAGTGTAGGTTATAAGTGCCTGTAATTGTGAGCAATGTCTATGATATGTATTTGGAATGTGGTAAGGTTTGAAATGAGTAATGCAACTACAAGGATTTGAATTTTTCTTGATTAGTATGTAATGTTCTTGATTGATAAGTATGTGGTATGATGTTCATTATTTACATATAGACTTACTAAGCTTAAAGCTTACTCCCTTCTCTTTTCCTTTGTTTTATAGAGTCACCAAGCCAGCTCGGGATATGGAGATCGTCAGAGGATAATCTACACTATCCACACATTTTGGTATATTGGGATTTACATTGAATTATGGCATGTATAGGAATTTTGTTATTTTGTAAGTGTCATAATTGTTTGGCCAAGAATGTGACCTATGTCATTTTATATATCATTTTGTATAAGGCCATGTGATGTGGCTAATATTGATTGTGTTATAAGTCTATGATGAGGCCTTTCATAAATGAGTTTGCTTGCATAAGTGGGAATGAATGATAGCATGAAATTGAAATGTGGGAAGTGTGACATGTGAATGGTTGTGTAGGTGCATGTGTGATGGCTAGGTATAAGTGTGGTTATACTTGATGAGTATGGTTATTAAATGGTGTATGAATGCTCTTAATGTGGACAAATAGGTGTCTAATAATAGCATGTTAAGTTTGGTTGGAAATGGTATAGTGTGGATGCTTTTCAGGGTGGCAAAAGGCTTGGTAAATAGCTTATAATTGTCCACATGGGTAGACACACGGGCGTGTGTCTAGGCTGTGTGTGACACACGGTCTGTCTCATGGGCGTGTAGCCTGACCGTGTGTCCCTTGCACCTAATTTGCAAAAAATTAAGTTCGTCACATGGGCTAACACATGGGTGTGTGCCTTGGCCGTGTGACCTAAAATGTGTGCTAACGTCATAAACAAAATACCCAGGTTTTTGCACACGGGCAGAGACACGGGCATGTGTCTCGGCCGTGTGAAGGACACGGCCTAGGACACGGGCGTGTGCTCGGCCGTGTGAAAACCCTTGTAGGTTCGAAATGAAAAATAAATCTACACGAGCTTGGGACATGGGCGTGTGCAACCACACAGCCTGCCCACACGGGCGTGTGCCTAATTTTTATGTAAATTTTCTAAATTTTTCTAAAGTTCTCAGTTTGGTCCCAGACTATTCCCAAAGTATGTTTTGGGCCTCATAAGCCCATTTTAGGGACTTTATGATTGAATATGGAAAATTTTAAATTGAAAGAAATTTCATGGCTCGGTGTTGCATGAATGTTTGTGTTATTATTCGGTAATGCCTCGTACCCTATTTCGGCATCGAACACGGGTAAGGGGTGTTACAAGCCTATCATAAATATACCAATTCAACAAGCCAAAAATGCATTATAGGTATCAAACAACCCTATGCCATCAAATACAACAATCAACCAAATAAACCATTAAGGTTTACATCCAAACACCTAATTCACATTCAATTTGATACAAAACATACTTCAATGGCCTATATACATATAATACTATTAATCTATTTACACACCACTTATAACCGGACCAAAATGAATAAATAGCTACCAAAAGAGTTAATAGATAGTTTGATCTCCAACAACGTTTTAATCGACAGCACGAATCCGACAATTTACAAGGAAGAAAATGAAACGAGGTAAGCTTACTTAAAGCTTATAAGTTCATATAATTAAACTTTACATACTTGACATTTAAAGCATAATAATTGAAACAAACATTTAATTTATCAATCCTTGCCAAGTTTCAATTCTTCCTACCATGCCAAATGGTTAGCCTTAAGTGCATAACATTTTCATGTTCTCAAAACAATACAGTTCACATACCATATCACTATTAGCAATTAAAAAACCTTTCCTGTTATAGAATATGGTTTTTAATTATTTCATTAACTGATTTTCCAAGAGAAATATAGCAAATTAACTTCGGATAAGCGGGAAATAATGCTCACACAAGCTAATTAACGGGACATTAACCATTACACGATGCTGCTCACACAAGTTGACGAGAATCTACAACAAATGCTAGATTCTAGCCATCGGTATGGTATCCACCACCGGTACATAGTACCTGGAAATATATCACCAACACAGCACAGAGTGCATGGGAACTGTAATCACCAGCACCTAGTGCTTGGAAAACCCTAATGAAATGTCATTTGTATCCTAGCTAGTCACTGAGTTCACACTGGCCTTAACTTTTATTCCATCATCATTTCATACTTATCAATCTATACCATAATCAACTTGATCACATAACTCCCATAGAGTACATAATTCAATTCAATCATGTATACTTGCACTACAATTCAGTTCAATCCCTTATTTCTACTATCAAGTCTTACTTCAAGTAACAATGTTAATTATACAACCATACAAATACATATATGAAATTTAAATTTAAAATAATTAATAAACATAATATCCCTAATATCATTAATAAAGATAATAACCCTAATATGAACTTACCTAAATAAAATAGCTACTAACACCACACGGAGGATCACTCGATGACTTTTCCTTTCTCGCGGTTATCAACTGATTGATCCGTTTCTTGATCTATATATAATAATTTAGTTCAATTAACCAATTAAAATACATTAAAATATTTAAATTCATGTATTTGACCATTTATTAACATTTTACATTTTACCTTTAACTTTTACCTTTTATTCAAGTTAGTCCTAAACCTGAAACTTACACATTTATCACAATTAAACCAAATCTAAGCTAGAAGAATTCTCTATGACCCTCATACAGCCCATAATTATTTAAATTTCATAATAATTTCATGCTAAATTTATTATTTCATCATTTTAGTCCCAAAGCTTAAAATTAACCAAATTCTCTTTACAAAATAGTCTTAAATAAAAAAAGAAAACTCTTCTAAATCAACCATTTAACATATAAAGACTTCAAATTAATCAATGGAAAGATTCACAATATTTAACAATTTCACAAATTAGTCATTGGGTTAGCTAGATTAAGCTGCAACGATCTCAAAAACATAAAATTTATGAAAAATGGATTAACAAAGGCTTACCATGCATGAATACAAACAAGGCCGAAGCTTCAAGTTTGATAACCATGGAAGTTCAGTGGAAGAAAGTTAAAAATGAAAGTGATGATGCTTTTCTTTTATGTTTTTAAGATTTATTTATTTTATTAATAAACTTAATTTAATAAATAAAAACATATATATATATTAATATAAGCTAATTTCCAACCGACCACTAACATAAATACGACTAAATAACCATATTAGGCCACTTAAATATGCTTTTATATTCAATTTGCACTTTTAAACTCATAGCAATTGTCTTTTGCTGTTTTTATGATTTTAATCCTTTTTCTTTAATTAGCTATCAAATCACTAAAATTTTCGGACCAAACTTCAATACATCTATATCGTAACTCCATAAATATTTAATAAAAAATATTTACAGGTTTCGTTTATAGAAACGAGGTCTCGATACCCCATTTTCCAAAATCACTTGACTTTAGAGACAAACCACATCTACATAACTATTCGTTCAATTAGCAAAAATTATTAGATCAAAATTTAATATAATACTACATTTGACTTGTAAATATTAAATAATAATATTTACAGACTCACTCGTCAGATTTGTGGTCCCAGAATCTTTTTTTTTATATCATTTAAAAATGGGTTGTTACAAAAATTATTTAACTAAACGTCTGGACTGAGAAATCTAACTCAAACTCTCAATTAATCACTTTCCTTAAAAAGCATATAGCAATGGTTGATTGTTTCACCTAATGCTAATGAATGAATTAGCTGAATTGATTCTATATAGGATTTATTAGCCTAAAGTCCTTCTGCAACTCTCATTTCTAGGTCATATCAAAAAGCATACCACTAAATTGCAATTCTTGCTTCTAGATCTAACATATACATAGACTCTCACTTCTAGGCACTTGGTAAAGTTATTTTTCTTAGTTTTGACTAAGGCCAGTTTCTATTTTTCTTAGTCTACAATCATGCTTAAGGTCATTAATCTCAAATATATGTTCAACAAATAACACTAGCACATTATATATTTCATCAGTCTATCATATTACCCAATCATAAAGTAATGAGGTAAACAATCAACCACAAGTAAAAACTACAAATTTGTGGATATAATCAATAATGTAGAACAATTGTACAAGATTAAAAATTTAGGGATAGAATTGCTCATTTAATATGCAAAGCTATCAAAAAACATGCAATACTCACAATGCCCAACTTTAGCCGTAACATCCCAAAAATTAGGGGTTTGTGGTTTTTGTATAATTGCATGTTGTGCTTACTCAGCGGGTTATTCGAGGGTGTTTAGGGGTTCTAGGGAGGTCTGGGTTTGAGTCCAAGCCCTGGAAAAATTTTGGTTTTTGGGCCTTTAGTGGAGAGGGCTGTTGGAAGCAAGACTTATGTAAATTAAAGTGTGTTTTGCTAACACAAGTTGAGCACATGGTGGAGTGGTGTGGCGTCAAGTGGAGAGCTTGGAGGGAAGGGGTTCAAATCCCACAGTTGGCAATTAGATGCTTTTATTTTGTGACTTGGGAGAGCAAGAGGTTGTGTTGGAATCAAATACTGATGGAGAAGGGTTTAAATTGGTCAAGGTTGTTGGGTGAATTCGAATGGGAGGTGGATAGTGAATTAATGAGGAAATCGTGGAAGTGGTGGGTGAGTAGAGGTGTTGGCCGAATGTGGGGAAGTGTTTAGGGAAATTCAGCCAAAGGTTAGTAGTGTAGGGAGTGTATTTTCAGTTGATGTTGTGAGAGTGTGCTGAATCCCCCTTTTTTTTCTTGTGAGTTTTGCATCTTGGGGTTTTAGTTCAGCATCATTTCGGGTCTTTTTCTGCTCTTCTGACTTCTATCGAATTCACTTTGCTTTTATCTCTTTTTTTTCTTTCTGCATTTCTTCTACTAAATACCGTTTTAGGTATTCTTTTTCTACCAATTGGGTTCATACATTTGCTTCTTCTTTCTTGACTTCTTGCCGAATTCATTCTAATTCTCTCCAATTCTTCATTCCTTTGTGGTAGCCATTTATTGCACCATTGAGCCTCTCTTCTTTTGCTTTCTCTTATTCGTCCACTGTTATTCTGAAGTGCTACTCATTGTTACCGAATCCTTCTTTCCCATTCAGCTCATCCCTGGTCAAAGGTAAGGTTTTCTCTTCTTTTAATTTCATTCTTTCCTCTCTTTGCTCTGGTAAAGCCGAAACTCTTACCTTGACTTTTATTGTCTAGGCTGAATCTACTTACCCCACTTCGTCTCGAATTCCTTTGTTTTCTGTGGTGAGGGCCGAAACTTCTTGTGGGGCATCTACCGTTTTTATAGTGTTTTGGTAAGGGGGTAATGAGACTAATAGTTCTTGTAACCCGATTATGGTTAGATCGCCCATGTTTATTCAAGCAGATTTCAGTCTCTCTTTTTCTCTGTGGGTGGTCGAATGTTGGTTGGATGCTAACCTCTTCGATGCTTCAATTATTTCTTTTAGGAACTCGTTGCCGTAGCCAATGAGCAAGGCCGAATATTGATACTCTGTAAGGGGGGTCACGTCTTGTGGTAAGTGATTCTGGTTGTGTAGTAAATTTCGAGATTATGAATTTTTAAGAAGTTGGGATTAATTCTTGATCATTGTTATCTTAGGGGAAAAGAGGAGTAGTTCTTTTGGCAATCCAAATCAGGTGTGTAATCTCACTCCATTGTTGTGATAATGTGATGTTCTGTGATTTGGGCATAAACCGAAATGCCAAAAAGTCAGAGTATTAACAACCGAGGCACTCGAGCGTGCGACCGCTCGTAGTGATAAACTGCGCCACTAATAATGGAGGTGGATCGTTGAGAGTGTGACGAGTACTCTCGTGAAACTGAGGCTGTAACGGGCCTTATCGAGCCGAAACAGGCTAAGTGGACCCAATGGGCTAGTGGGCCCACATGAGCAAAATTGATGGAAAATTGTCGAATAACTGATGCGACTGCAAAGTCCGCAAAAATCGGGACTGAAACTAGCAGAATGGGCCATAATAGCATGTGGGCCCGATTGGGGCAAAAATGGGGCTTTAGGCCCAACTACACTGTTTTGACAAAAAAAGTGATCCTGTGTCACTCGAGGCTACAGTTGGCCTCCGGAAGGGCTGTTAAGTGGCCAAATTACTGAAATACCCCTAGAGGGTAAATTACCAAAATACCCCTAGAGGGTAAATCACCGAAATACCCCTAGATGGTAAATTATCGAAATATCCTCGAATGGGTAAATTACCGAAATACCTCCAAAGGGGTGAAAATTACTGTTATACCCTCGATTGTGGTTAAATATCGTGTATGTGATTTATATATATATATATGTTTATAAATGTTTTACATTGCATTCATACCATGTTGCATGGGTTAGGCTTGATGATTGAAGGAAATGCTATTTTAAGTGGCTCTGCCACATACCGTTTTAGTGGCTATGCCACATACCGTTTTGGTTACTCAGCCACATATACCGTGATTAGAAGCTTGACTGCAATATTGGTGCGTTTGTCGGGGTGGGTTGACTTGATCCCCACATGGTGCGATTGGTTGGTATGGGTGGTGTGATGGTTGGATTGGGTTGGGCTACATTTTTTTTTTTTTTTGCATTATCATGATTATAGGGCTTAGGCCCAAACTGATACTGTAAGGGCTCAGGCCCAGATAGTGACTGTTATGGGGGATTACACACTGCGTTCTCGTAACTCACCCCTTTTCTTTTAACCATGCAGGTAATCCTTCGCGTTAGAGGATTTGGAGTTGCGGAGCACTCGGAGGTGGCCATACGTCGGATTTGCTTCTTACGAAACTTAATAAATTTAGTTTTAATTTATTTTATGTTATTATTTTGGGGTTAATATTTTGTGTAATAGGGCCTGGATTTTTCTTTTAAACTTTCATTTGGTAATTTTGCTAGTTAATAATTGTTAATCGGTTAATCACGGATTTTTTTAAACAATAACAACCGTTTTCAAAATATCATGTTTCCGTGTTTCATTAAGTCAGATTTCTGCAACAAACAAATTTTCTTCGAAAATAATAACATCTTTACAAGAGTACTCTTTAAGCAAATCTCGATTTTACAAGTAACGAAATTTGGAGTTTCAAAAAGGATGCAAAGTTTTTACCGAATGCATAGCTTTAAAACAACCTTTTAATGTGACATGCTAGATCTGGCTATAATGTCTAGGCTGGATTTGGGGCGTTACATTTTATGGTATCACAGCTCGGTTGCAAAACTCTGCTGTGGAATGGGTTTGAAAATTTTTCCATATCCGAAGAAATTGCTGTTTAGAAAAAGTGATAGTGTTATTGGAAATATGGCACACCGAGTCTCCGAAACCAAATCCGTAGGTTCCCTAATCTTATACTTGGTTATTATAGTGACTGTACTGAAAAACTACTAGGGATAGTAGTAGTATACCGAACTCTTGGTTAGGGAAACTAAGACTATAGAGAGTGAAACTTTAGTAAAATCGATCTGCAGAAACTACTCATATAACTATTCTTTCATAAAACATTTGTTAATAATTACATGAACAATAAAATGATGCATAAAACTCTTAATCAAATCAACACATTACACCGATATAAGTACAAGAGGACGCAGATGAGGCACATGTGGCCGTGGTAGAGGCCGAGATGCTAGGGCTGGATCCTCAGCATCGGGGCATATGCCCGAAAGGGAGGCGCCGACATCGCCAGTGACTGATACGAGGTCTCATGAGCGAGTCAGAGGGGATGACACGTTGTCCCAAGCAATGCTATGGGTTTTGGGGAGAGTGGCTGGAGCGAGTACTGGGGTGGTGGCCCGAGGGTCAATTTCTGAGTGGCTTCGGTCAAATGGGGCAGATCTTTAGGGGCATCTCTGGTGTAGCGCTAAATGTAGATAGAGTTGCTGAAAGATTATGATTGCTCGATCGAGTATCATCTGGGAAAAGCTAACGCGGTGGCAGATGCACTGAGTCGTAAAGTGGTATCTGATCTAAAAGCAATGTTTGCTCGTCTCAGTCTATTTGAGGAAGGTAGTTTGTTGGCAGAACTTCAAGTGAAACTGACTTGGGTTGATCAGATTAAAGAGAAGTAGTTATTGGATGAGTCGTTGGATTCTCGTTTTTCGCAGGTGAAAAGCGGAGAGACGGTGTATCTTGGGCTGAATAGTGAAGGGGTATTATGCTTTTGTGGAAGAGTTTGTATACCAAAGGACTCTGAGTTAAGGCAATCGATTCTGCAGGAAGTGCATAGTAGCCTATACACTATGCATCCCAGTGGAAACAAGTTGTACCGAGATCTACGTGAATTATACTGGTGGCCAAAACTTAAGCGTGAGGTTACTGACTTCATAAGTAAGTGTTTGACGTGCCAGCAAGTGAAGGCTGAGCATCAACTACCTTCTGGATTACTGCAACCTGTTATGATTCCACTCTGAAAGTGGGAGAGGGTAACCATGGACTTTGTTGGTGGGCTACCCCTGACGCCTACTAAGAAAGATTCGGTATGGGTAATTGTTGACTGGTTGACTAAGTCCGCCCACTTCATACTGGTTCGCACTGATTACTCGTTGCAGAAATTGGCATAGTTATATGTGGCAGAGATTGTAAGGTTACATGGGGTGCCAGTGTCTATCATCTCGGACAGGGATCCTAGATTCACATTTCGGTTCTGGAGAGTGTTGCATGAGGCTCTAGGTGCAAGGTTGGATTTCAGCACCGCGTTTCATCCACAGATTGATGGTCAATTAGAGAGGGTAATTCAGATTTTGGAAGATATGTTGAGAAGTTGTGTGATTGATTTCAGGGGCAGTTGGGAAGATTATTTACCCTTAGTAGAATTTTCTTATAATAACAGCTACCAATCCAGCATTGAAATGGCACCATATGAAGCATTATATGGGTGTAGGTGTCGTACCCCTACTTGTTGGACAGAATTAAGGGAGCGACGACTGTTGGGACCAGAGCTAATTTCTGAAACTGAGGAGAAAGTGAAGTCGGTACGGGATCGGTTAAAAGAAGCTTCTGACAGGCAGAAGTCATATACAGATCTAAAACATAAAAAGATAGAGTTCGTTGTGGGGGATTATTTCTTCTTGAAGGTCTCACTGTGGAAAAAGATTCTGAGATTTGGACGGAAGGGTAAGCTAAGCCCCAGATTTATCGGACCTTATCGGGTATTAAAACGTGTTGGACCGGTCGCCTATCAGCTTGAACTACCTCCTTGGTTAAACCGAATACATAATGTATTCCACATTTCTATGCTGAGATGCTACCGCTCGGATCCTTCTCATATAGTGCCGGTGGAGGAGATATAGGTAAGACCTGATCTGACATTTGAAGAAGAACTGGTGCAGATTCTGGATCGGGATGTTAAAGTGTAGAAAAGGAAGTCTATTCCATTAGTCAAGGTACTATGGCGTAATCACGGATCAGAGGAAGCCACATGGGAGTCCGAGGAAGCAATGCGGCCCCAATACCCTCATCTCTTTTGATTAGGTGAATTTCGAGGCCAAAATTTCTTTAAAGGGGTAGAATTGTGACATCCCAAAAATTAGGAGTTTGTAGTTTTTGCATAATTTCATGTTGTGCTTGCTTAGCCGGTTATTCGAGGGTGTTTAAGGGTTTTAAGGTGGTCTGGGTTCGAATCTAAGCCCTGGAAAAATTTTGGTTTTTAGGCCTTTAGTGGAGAGGGCTGTCGGAAGCAGGACTTATGTAAATTAAAGTGTGCTTTGCTAACACAAATTGAGCACATGGTGGAGTGGTGTGGCATCAAGTGGAGAGCTTGGAGGGAAGGGGTTCGAATCCCACAGTTGGTAATTGGATGCATTTATTTTGTGACTTGGGAGAGCAAGAGGTTGTGTTGGAATCAAATACTGATGGAGAAGGGTTTGAATTGGTCAAGGTTGGTGGGTGAATTCGAATGGGAGGTGGAGAGTGAATTAAGGAGGAAATCATGGAAGTGGTGGGTGTATAGAGGTGTTGGCTGAATGTGGGGAAGTGTTTAGGGAAATTCAGCCAAAGGTTTAGTAGTGTAGGGAGTGCATTTTTGGTTGATGTTGTAAGAGTGTACCGAATCCCCTTTTTCTTTCTTGTGAGTTTTGCATATTGGGGTTTTAGTTCAACATCATTTTGTGTCTTTTTATGCTCTTCTGACTTCTATCGAATTCACTTTGCTTTCATCTCTTTCTCTTCTTCCTGCATTTCTTCTGCTAAATATCGTTTTAGGTATTCTTTTTCTACCATTTGGGTTCATACATTTGCTTCTTCTTTTCTTGACTTCTTGCCAAATTCATTCTAATTCTCTCCAATTCTTCATTCATTTGTGGTAGCCGTTTATTACACCATTGAGCCTCTCTTGTTCCGCTTTCTCTTATTTGTCCACCGTTATTCTAAAGTGCTACTCATTTTTACCGAATCCTTCTTTCCCATTTGGCTCATCCCTGGTCAAAGGTAAGGTTTGCTCTTCTTTTAATTTCTTTCTTTCCTCTCTTTCCTCTGCTAAAGGCGAAACTCTTACCTTGAATTTTATTGTCTAGGCCAAATCTACTTACCCTACTTCATCTCGAATCCCTTTTTTTTCTGTGGTGAGGGTCGAAACTTCTTGTGGGGCATCTACCGTTTTTGTAATGTTTTGGTAAAGGGGTAATGAGACTAATAGTTCTTGTAACCCGATTATGGTTAGATCGTCCATGTTTATTCAAGTAGACTTCGGTCTCTCTTTTTCTCTGTGGAGGGCCGAATGTTGGTTGGATGCTAACCTCTTCGATGCTTCAATTATTTATTTTAGGAGCTCGTTGCGGTAGCCAATGAGCAAGGCCAAATATTGATACTCTGTAAGGGGAGGGTCACGTCTTGTGGTAAGTGATTCTGCTCATGTAGTAAATTTTGAGATTATGAATTTTTGAGAAGTTGGGATTAACTCTTGATCATTGTTATCTTAAGGGCAACGAGCAGTAGTTCTTTTGGCAATCCAAATCAGGTGTGTAATCTCACACCATTGTTGTGATAATGTGATGTTTTGTGATTTGGGCAAAAGCCGAAATGTCGCAAAGCAGGAGTATTGACAACCGAGGCATTCGAGCGTGCAAGTGCTTGTAGTGATAAACCGAGCCACTAATGATGGCGGTGGATCGTTGAGAGTGTCACAAGTACTCTAGCGAAACTGAGGCTGTAACGGGCCTTATCGAGTCGAAACGGGCTAAATGGGCCCAATGGGCTAGTGTGCCCACATGAGCAAAACCGATGGAAAATTGTTCAATAACTGATGCAGCTGCGAAGTCTGCAAAAACCAAGACTGAAAATGAGCAAAATGGGCCACATGAGCGTGTGGGCCCGATTGGGCCAAAAATGGGGCTTTAGGCCCAACTACACTGTTTTGACCAAAAAGTGATCATGTGTCGCTCGAGGCAACAGTTGGCCCCAGAAGGGCTGTTAAGTGGCCAAATTATCGAAATACCCCTAGAGGTTAAATTACCGAAATATCGTAGAGGGTAAATCTCCAAAATACCCCTAGAGGGTAAATTACCGAAATATCCTCGATGGGTAAATTACCGAAATACCCTCAAAGGGGAAAAATTACCGTTATACCCTCGATTGTGGTTAAATATCGTGTATGTGATATATATATGTTTATAAATGTTTTACACTGCATTCATACCATGTTGCATGGGTTGGGCTTGATGATTGGAGGAAGTGCTGTTTTAAGTGGCTCTGCCACATGCCATTTTAGTGGCTATGCCACATATCGTTTTGGTTGCTCAGCCACATATACTGTGATTAGCAGCTTAACTGCAATATTGGTACGTTTGGCGGAGTGGGTTGACTTGATCCCCATATGGTACGATTGGTTGGTACAGGTGGTGTGATGGTTGGATTGGGTTGGGCTGCATTTTTGTTTGCATTATCATGATTATAGGGCTTAGGCCCAGATCGATACCGTAAGGGCTCAGGCCCAGATAGTGACCGTTATGGGGGATTACACACCGAGTTCTCGTAATTCACCCCTTTTCTTTTAACCATGCAGGTAATCACCAGTGTTAGAGGATTTGGAGCTGCGGAGGACTCGGAGGTGGCCATACGTCGGATTTGCTTCTTATGAAACTTAGTAAATTTAGTTTTAATTTATTTTATGTTATTATTTTGGGGTTAATATTTTGGGTAATAAGGCCATTGGATTTTTCTTTTAAACTTTCGTTCGGTAATTTTGCTAGTTAATAATTGTTAATCTGTGAATCACGGATTTTTTGTTTTAAACAATAACAACTGTTTTCAAAATATCATGTTTCTGCGTTTCATTAAGTCAGATTTCTGCAACAAACAAATTTTCTTCGAAAATAATAACATCTTTACAAGAGTACACTTTAAGCAAATCTCGATTTTAGAAGTAACGAAATTCGGAGTTTCAAAAAGGATGCAAAGTTTTTACCGAACGTATAGCTTTTAAACAACCTTTTGATTTGACATGCTAGATCCAGCTATAACGTCTAGGCCGGGTTTGGGGTGTTACATTAGCATCCATCAACACTTAAAAATCAAATTATTAATTGAGAATTTGAAGAAATGACGGCCTCCAGACGTACCAAGGTCTAGAGTGTAAATGCTGCAATAAAATAAAGGATTATGAGACGATATCTGCAAGTATACGGGTTGAGTTGTAATATAGATTTTACAATGAAATAGGTGAGTACTCCGAGGATCGTACCCAAGGGAGACGATTACTAAATCAATCTTAACCTAAACACTTAAAGATCTAATCAATACTTTTAAATCAATTATAGAACGAAAGTAAAATGAGAGAAAATTTTAGGGGTTTTTTTTTTAAATAAAATAAAATAACATAAAAGAATTGAATTTCAAGAGATAGAAAGAGTAAAGTGCATCAAATCTGAAGATAGGTGATTAGCTCGCTTCAGCAGTCCTAATCAACTGTCGTCTCGGGTTCCTCATTAACCAACTAGTTGCTACCCTAGCAGGATCTTCCGACCTTCCACTAACATAACATTTCAGCAATGACTACTTATCTTTCGACCTCAAAGTCTAGACTGGTTTGGAGTGTAACACCCAAAACCCGGCCTAGACGTTATGGCCGAATCTAGCAATGTCACATGATAGGTGTTTGAAAACTAAGTTTCTACTATAAATCCTTTTTCATTTCATTACTCTTGTTGACTCCAAAATCACTTACTTATTTACTCAATTATTTTAAAACACAATTCAATTGTAGAAGCTTTAGAAATCATTTAATTTATGAAAAATCGAGTTAATTAGGTAACTCCGTCCATCTTAGAAAAACCCCTTTGTTTTAGAGAAAGCCGTTTGTTCGTTGAGTTTGTGCAGTGATTAAATCCACGAAAATAGTTTAAAATCTGAAACAAAAGCAAACAGTCCAAAAGTCCAATTTACATCAAAATTAACCCAGAAAATAATTAAGAAATGAATACCAAAGCTGAAATTAAAATAGTTAAAATACGTGTGGCCATCGTCGAGTCTTTTGCTACACCAATCCGTCAAGTTTGGGGATTACCTATACACATTAAACAGAAGAGTGTTTACATAAACTCAGTGTGTAATCCCATAGAAAACAAACAATCAGTTTACAGTCATACGCAGTCTGGTCCTAAGCCCTTTTTAGTATCAGTGGTAGTTGGGCTTTAGCCCATTCTGATATCGATGATCGATCATGCATAAGGCCTTAGCCCATCACAAAGATGTCGATATGACATACAGTGTTTAATAGCAAAGTCTTACCCAACCAGCCTCTACATACCATCTTTGTCCAACCCTATACTCCATGCAAGGATTAAATCAACCCACCCATCCCTACACTCCAAGTAGTACCGAATGCGGCATATAATCAGTATATTACACCTAAGCTGCCAGATAATAGGCTTAAAGGCTTTCAGTACACTTCCTTCAAATATCATCATCCTAGCCCAATGCAATGCAAACATACAATATGTCATGCTTTTATGCAATCATCAGTCATACGTATACATATATATACATATATATATATATCAATAATCATGCATAACATACACTCAGATCATACCTCTAGGGGTCTAGGTAACACTAACTGACCCTACAGTAGGTTCATAGTCGACTTGGGCGACCTGTGCAACCCTAGGAATCATTTCAGATAAATGGGTTCACACGCCCATGTGGCTTGCCAGTTTGGGCCCATATGCCCAAATTGGCCTTGGCCCGTGTAGATCACACTGCCTGGCCCAAATTTCCACACGTCCATGTGGGCCCACTACCTGTGTGGCCCAGACAGCCCAAATCAGTCTAGCCTGTGTGTCATACACGGCTGATGGGCTCGAAACAAACTAATATTTCGACAGAGGCAAGCGCACCTATCGAACAGTAGTATAGCTTTGGTGAGTCTGGAATATAGTATCCTCAAGGATTAAAATTACTAGTAATAACTATATTTCTATTATTTAGCCTAATATTATGAAAAATTTTCTAAGCCTTCTTAAAGTTTCCTAAGTTCTCGGTTTAGTCCTGAACAGTTCCCAATGATTGTTTTGGCCCTCGTGGGCCCATATAAGGGACGATTTGCATGTGAATGAGTGATTTTAAATTGAATGAAATTTTATAGCCTGATTTTCTATAAATATTTATGTTTAAGTCCGGTAATGCCTCGTATCCTATCCCGGCTTCTGACACAGGTAAGGGGTGTTACACACTTGAAGTGATAAGTTCGAATAACAAACGAAGAAAATGACGCCACAAGCCTAACTTGGTCAAGGTTTCCTTTGTTAATTCCCTAAATTGAAATCACCTAAGAGTTGTTTAAGATACGGCTCAACAATTCCCTTATAGTTGGTTCTATCAGTCAACAAACATCCATATTGTTGGTTCAGCCTTTGCCTTAGCCAAACCTATCCATCTATTTCCTAAACATTCTTTGAACCTCTGTTTGAGCCTATCCTCTACCCGTTTTTCAACCTTCCTTGAAACGAAGCACAACTTACTCAATTTCTCGATCAGGTAATCTAAACGACTCGAATCAACACCAAATCGAGTTTGTATCAAGTTCGTCGTGTCATGTGCTACCAGATAGAGTTGGATGTCGCAATGTAACCCAATAAAAAACTATTTATAGCTATCCCTTTCCATAGAGACCATATTAGTTGCATATTGGCTTAGTCACACAAAGTCAGCCTCGTACTCAACCATAGACATATTATAACACCCTAACTCGTCTCTATTGTTGGATTTAGGTTGCGAGATATTACGACAGTTTAACAAAACCGATAATAAAGTGACATAATTCAAAGATTAAATTAAACATAAAAAATTATAAACAATCGTCATTCATTGCATACATTCAAGAACGAGACTTAAATTGAGCTTACAGAACCCTAAAATTAGTATGGAAAGAAGTATGGGCTAATCTAAAATAAGATAGAAAAACATGGTAAAAAACTGAAAACAGGGGTCACATGGTCATGTTACAAAGCCCAGACCATATGGCTCAAAGACAAGGTCATGTGGACAAAATATGTAACAAACTGAGTCCATGTAACTTAGGGTCACACAACCATATCGCCAGGCTGTGTAACTCTCTGAGACTGTGTGGATAAACCTGTACAAAAAATCAAATAAGCCACATGGCCGTGTGGGGTGCCCGTATGTGGCACATTTCCAAGCTATTTCACCTACTATTTCTTAAGTTCCAAACCAAACCATTTCCAACTATTTTTACCTATTCAAAACACACTAAAACATAAAAAATTACACCAACAAACATTCAACCTAAGTGTCTAACCAATATGCCCTCAATGGCACCATAATTCAATCATCAAACCAAATCACATTCATCAACCACAAGTTTCTAATTCATAAGCTTGTCAAACATGCCATACCATCTACTTCATCCATGACAACTTACCAAAAATAGTTCAACATTCATATATGTACATATGGTTTAGATTATACCAAAAGTACACAACCACCAACTTGACGTAACCAAGGTTAAAAACAACATCATAATAAACAACATCCTGAAATTCAGAATCTTATGTTTGCATTATGCCATGCGATAAGCTAGTTAAAAATGTTAATTGTGTATGTTTAGGGGTCCTAAGAAGGCTTGGGGTTAAGTTGGGCCTTAGTAAAAATTTTTGTGTTTAAGCACTTTAAGGAGAGAAGGCAAGTGGCATCAATGCTTAAGGAAATAAGTGTGTATTTTGCTAGCATAAGTGGAGGACATGGTAGAGTGGTGTCGTCAAGTGGAGAGCATTGAGGGAAGGGGTTCGAATCCCATCTATTGCAACTTTTGAAGTTTTAAATTTTTGAGCTTCTCAAGTGTTGTATGGTAAGTGTCAGCCATGGCGTCAAAGAAAGAAAGGAAGACTTTTCTAATGTTGGAAAGAAGATTAAGAAAATAAGGTAAGGAGGAGAGTAATGAAAGAAGTAAAGGAAAGGAGTAAGAAGGGGGATATGTTGGCCGAATATTTGAAAGGTGCTTGGGATAGAATTTTTGGTCAACCATGACCTTTTTGATGAATGATGTACATAGTTTTGGTAGGGGAAAAAGAGGGAGCCGATTTTCCTATAGTTTTTACAAGTTTTGGTGCATGAAAAGCTTATTTATCTTTTAGCATTTTTAGTGTTTTCTTTTCCAATTCTTTTCTTTTGTTTGCCAAAACTCTAAAGCCAAAATTGTGCATTTCTTTTTCTTTGTTTTGGCTAAAACACTCTAGCCTTTTTTCTCATTTTCCCTTTGATAGTTGAAACTATCTAGCACTCTTTCTCCATCTTTTCTTTTCTTTTTCACCATTTCTTCCACCTCTCTTTTCTTCTTCTTAGTTGACAATTTGATTGGCCGAACCTTCCTTGCCCTTTTCTTTTCATTAGCCGAATCTTTAACATCTCATCTCTCCTCCATTCTTGCGCGTTGGACATTTCTTCTTTGGTTGAATCGGGTAAGGGCTTCATTTCTTCTCTTTTCATTTTCTTTTCTTCCTAGCCGAATGTGTGTCCATCACTATTCAGTTGTTCTACTTTGTTTCTAAACCAAAATATCACTCTCTTCTACTCCCTCATATCTTGATAATCTTCTTTTTCGTAGTGTTCTAGAGGGTGGCCGAATACCACATCTTAGCCGATTCAATTCTAGCCTTAAACCAATCAGTGGTAGTGGTTCTATTGTTGTCATGGTAAGGGATTTCTTCAAGGTTCATCTCGATATCTCTCAATACTTGGTTATTCGCTAAAATGGATCGATGATTATGTTTAAATGTTTAGTCTATGGACTAATTGCTCGTTCTTTTCTATTCGTTGATCTTTCGAAGTAGTGGTAAGCCTAATCCTATCGCTAAACTACTACTTTCTCTCATAGTAGTATTTAACTGACCGAGACTTTTTTAATGGAGGCATGTGGTAACGATTTGAAAGGAAAATCGATAGGAGGGTATAAAGGGAGTGGATTTTCGATTCCTACTCCTAAGTTCAAACGAAGGGCGGTATCGGCAGTTCAGGATTTCCCACCGTGTTGTGGACCATCATCCGATGAGAATAGACAAATCGTGGTCGTTCACGATTCTAAGGGTAAGCATTTTAGATCGCCTGATTTAGATTTGGATTAATAAAATCTCATTTGTTGGTTAATCGAGTGTAATGGTGATTTAGGTGCCGACGATCAAGAAAGCTTAGTCCTTACCGTAATCAGGTGTGTAATCTCACACCGAAATCCCATTAATTTGTGATTTGTCATCATGTTAGAAAAATTGATCAATGTTGCTTAAGAACTTAATAACAGTAATATGGCATGAATCGAGTGATTTGCTTAAACATCGTTAATACTAAGATTTGTCAAAATCGGCGTTAATTTATAAAATTACGAAAATGCCCTTATAGGCAGAATTACGAATATACCCTCAATGGGCCGTTTTATCAAAATTCCTTAACGGGCTGAAATGTTTCATTGCCTTTAAAGTGTTGATTTACGAAAATGCCCTTATGGGCCAATATTACCAAAATGCCCCTATAGGCCGATTTGCTAGAATGCCTTAATGGACCGGACTATTAAGATGCTATAATAGACCGATTCACCATATTAATTCACTAGATAAATGGTTGTTATTTACATGTGGATATTTTATTATGTATGTGACATTTTTACATATTGCATGGGATAGGAATAATTGTATGGAGAGCAGTGCAGCCTGGTGGCATAGCCACAAATTGTTCAATATTATGCTTACTTATGAATCTGGTGGCATGGCCAAAATAATTATATAATATAGCAGCTCGACTGCAAATTGGTGTGAGCGATGGGGTGGGTTGACTTGATCCCCACAAGTGTGATTGGCTGGTTGGGGTGTGATGGATGGATGGGTTGGGTTGCATACATTTCATTTAAATATTGTTATGTAAATGGGCTTAGGCCCAAGATGATACTATGCGGGTTCAGGCCCAGTGGATGACGGTAAGGGGATTATGCACTGAGTTCTTGTAACTCACCCCCTTTTCTCTCTTAATCCTTGCAGGTAATGCTCAGTGACGAGGACTTAGGGCCATGGATGACTCGGTGGAGGACATATTTTTTTAATGTTATTTTCGAACTTTAGTAAACTTTTTTCTGTATTATTTCGTTGATTTTACTATTTCGGGTTTTAAAGTTGTAATAAGGCCTCTTGGATATTTTTATTTGGTTTTATGTTTAGCCATACTTATTACTTTTCTTGAATTATTTAAAATGGGGATTTTTCTAAAATCATAAATAATGGTTTTCTAACATTGATTAATAAATGGTTTTCACAATAAATATATACAAATAATTTAACTTGAAATTTATCTTTCGAATTATCAACGTTATTTTCAAAGTCATGATTTTATAAGACCACTAGTTAAGTTTTCGATTTATCAATCAACCTCTTGAAATTAGTAGTATTTTATCAAATATTTATAACCAAACTTATTTTCTTAATCATATCCAAATAACACCTACTATTAGTAAGAACCACAAACTCTTTATTCATTTTCTTCATGTGACATGTCAGATCCGGTCATACCGCATGGGCTGGGTTTGGGGTGTTACATTTTATGGTATTAGAGCTTGGTTGCAAAACTCGGCTGTGGATTGGGTTAAAAAATGTTTTCCAAAACTGTTTAAAATTTTAATTTATAAATGAATGTTCTAAGGGAAGTATGGCACCACGTGTATCCGGCACCAAGTCAAGTAAGTTTATGTTTTCATTTTATGATTATTATGGTATGACTATGGTAAGAAAACTCCACAAAATAGAAATACTCTAGAACTTTTAGCTTTAGAAGGTGAAACTATAGAGATTGAGACCTTAGGATACGTTTTGTGAAAACGACTTTACTTCCTATACTCCATAAAACATTGTTTAATAAACATTGAATAGTATACTGATTCATAATACTTATAATCAGATTAAATCGATTTAGCTAACATGAGCGCTAGAGGACGTGGACGCGATAGATGTGGCCGTGGTTGAGGCCGAGGTGCTAGAATTGTATCTGAGGCATCGGGACATATGCCGGAAATAGATGCCCCTGCGTCACCAGTGACTGAAGCTTGGTCACATGATCGAATGAGAGAGGAGGACACTCTGTCCCAAGCGATGTTGCGAGTTCTAGAAAGGGTTGCTGGGGCAAGAACTGGGTCGGCAGCTCGTGGGTCGATATCGAAACGACTCAAATTGAATGGGGCTGAAGTTTTTAGGGGTATTTCGGGTGTAGCCCCAAGTGTAGCGGGGTACTGGCTTGAGGCGGTGGAGCAGATTATGGACGACCTGGATTGCACCGCTGAGCAGAAACTGAAAGGGGTTGTGTTATTGCTGAGAGACAAGGCATATCAGTGGTGGCTCACTGTTCGGGAAGACACTCAGGCTGATCGTATTACCTGGGAATTCTTCAAGACAGCATTTCAGGAAAATATGTCGGGGCTAGCTATGTGGATGCCCAAAGGAGTTCCTGAATCTGGTCCAAGGAGGTAAATTTGTAGTAGCATATGAGGCGGAGTTTCTACGTCTGAGCCGGTATGCCCGGGAAATAGTGCCGACTGATTATGAACGCTGTGTGCATTTTGAGGATGGGTTGCGTGATGAGTTACGGGTACTGATAGCCCCACAAAAGAAGAGGAATTTTGCTACACTAGTGGAAAAAGCTAAGATTGCTGAAGAAGTAAAACACTCGGAACAGCAAAATTGAGACAAGGATAGGGGCAGGAATAAGAGAGAATCTAGGTACTCAGGTCCTGCTAGAGGGTTTCAGAAAAGGCCCAGGAATGAGGAGCCAGCTCGAGTAAGTTCAAGCTACTACTAATCAGTTACAGCCTTGTACGGATTGTGGGAAACTTCACTCGGAAGAATGCTGGAAGAGAACTAGTAGTTGTTCCAGATGCGGATCCAAGGACCAAAGGTTTAAGGATTGCCCTCGAGGGCCTGCTCAGGCTCAGGTAGTTCATAATAGATTTGCACAGCCAGGAGGAGGCGCTCAGCAGCTACCAAGAGGCCGTGGGCCAGGTCGAGGTGGTAATGGTGTAGGACAAGGTCAGGTTGCACCAGGTAGAGGTACCGGTAATAGGGGTAACACGGAGGCGAGACAACCAAGTTTGGTCTATGCGGTTAGACGTCGAGAGGATGGCGAGGCACCTGACGTCATAACCGATACGTTTTTCATGGCTGATGTACCTGCTACAGCTTTGATAGATATTGGATCCACCCATTCGTATGTTGCATGTGCCGTGTCTGGAACTTTGAATATTAGATCTGAGATTACTGCTAGAGAAACAATTGTGATTAGCCTTTTAGGATAGTCGGTGGTAGTAAATAAGTTATTTAGGGATGTTCCCTTAGAAGTTCAGGGGGAAGTATTTCTGGCGGATTTGATGGAACTGCCATTCGGCGGGTTCGGCCTTATATTGGGCATAGATTGGCTGGTTAAGCACCGTGTGAACTTGGATTGTGCTGCGAAGTAGATGGTACTAAGAACTTCAGAGGATAAGGAAGTAAAGATGATAGGTGGAAGAAGAAACTATCTGTCTAATGTGGTATCTGCTTTAAAGGCAGAAAAGTTGGTACAAAAGGGGTGTGGAGCGTTCTTAGCCTTTATCAGTGCTTTGGATGCCAAAGAGTTGTCGGTTGAGAGTGTTAGAACAGTGAAAGAGTTTTCAGACGTCTTTCTCGAGGAGCTTCCAGGATTACCTCCGGATCGGGAGGTGGAGTTTGGCATTGAGCTGTTGCCAAGAACGGCTCCGGTGTCCTTTGCTCCTTATAGAATGGCGCCGAAGGAGTTAGCAGAGCTTAAAGCTCAAATCCAGGAGTTGTTGGATCGCGGATTTATTCGAACAAGTGTGTCACTGTGGGGAGCACCGGTTTTGTTTGTTAAGAAAAAAGATGGGTCGATGCGTATGTGCATCGATTATAGGCAATTGAATAAGTTGACAATCAAGAACAAGTATCCGTTACCAAGGATCGATGATCTGTTCGATCAGCTGCGAGAAGCTTTGATTTTCTCAAAGATAGACTTGAGATCGGGATATCACCAGCTTAAAGTCAAGGAGGAGGATATTCACAAAACTGCATTCTGAACTCGTTATGGACATTACGAGTTCTTAGTGATGTCGTTTGGGTTGACAAATGCACCAGCTGCATTTATGGACATGATGAATCGAGTCTTCCAACCCTATCTAGACCAGTTTGTGGTGGTGTCCATAGATGACATCTTGGTGTACTCAAAGACTGAAGAAGAGTATGATTCGCATCTACAGGTAGTATTGCAGATATTAAGAGAGAAGCAACTGTATGCCAAATTCAGTAAGTGTGAATTTTGGCTTAGGAAAGTGACCTTTTTGGGGCATGTTCTATCTGCCGAAGGAATTAGAGTTGATCCTCAGAAGGTCGAGGCTGTATTGGATTGGAAGCCACCGAAGTCAGTGGCAGAAATCATTAGTTTTCTAGGTTTGGCTAGGTATTACAGGCGTTTCGTCGAGGGGTTTTCGTTGATTGCTGCACCCCTAACTAAGTTGTTGCATAAGGGAGTATTGTTTATGTGGTCAGATAAGCAGCAAGAGAGCTTTGAGAAATTGAAAAAAATTCTAACAGAAGCACTGGTATTGATTCAACCTGAGGCTGGTAAGGAGTTTATTGTTTATTGTGATGCGTCACACACTGTTTGGGATGTGTGTTGATGCAAGGGGGAAAAGTGGTAGCTTATGCATCTCATCAATTAAGGCCGCATGAGATAAACTATCCCACGCATGATTTGGAGTTAGCTGCAGTGGTGTTCGCTCTAAAGATATGGAGACACTATCTGTACGGTGAGAAGTCGATTATCTATACGGACCATAAGAGTCTGAAATACCTCATTACTCAGAAAGAGTTGAATTTGAGACAGCGGAGGTGGATAGAATTGTTGAAAGATTATGACTGCTCAATTGAATATCACCCAGGTAAAGCTAATGTAGTGGTAGATGCATTGAGTCGAAGGTGATATCGGATTTGAGAGCGATGTTCGCTCACTCAGCCTTTATGAAGATGGTAGCTTGTTAGCCGAACTTCAGGTGAAGCCTGCTTGGGTAAGTCAGATTAAGGAAAAGTAGTTGTTAGATGAAAGGTTGGGTTCTCGACTTCAGCAAGTGGAAGGTGGTGAGATAGGGGATTTTGGATTAAATAGTGATGGAGTATTATGTTTCCACGGAAGAGTTTGTATGCCCAGGGATTCGAAATTGAGACAAATGATTCTGCGTGAGGTGCATAGTAGCCCATATGCTATACACCCCGGAGGAAACAAAATGTACCGAGATCTCCGTGAGCAGTATTGGTGGCCAGGGTTGAAACGGGAGGTTACTGACTTCGTGAGCAAGTGCTTGACATGTCAGTAGGTGAAGGCGGAACATCAATTACCGTCAGGGTTGCTGCAACCGATGAAAATTTCACTATGAAAATAGGAAAGGATAACAATGGACTTTGTTAGTGGGTTACCCTTAATGCCTACTAAGAAAGATTCCGTATGGGTGATAGTGGATAGGTTAATGAAGACTGCTCATTTCCTACCTGTTCTATGGATTATTCATTGTAGAAGTTGGCTAAGTTGTATGTAGCAGATATCGTGAGGTTGCATGGGGTACCGATGTCTATCATATCAGACAGGGTTCCTAGGTTTACATCATAGTTTTGGAAGGCTTTACATGAAGCTTTGGGTACAAGACTAAATTTCAGCACGACGTTTCATCTGCAAACTGATGGTCAGTCGGAGAGGGTTATCCAGATTCTAGAAGACATGTTAAGGGGCTGTGTGATCGACTTCAGGGGTAGTTGGGAAGATTTTCTACCGTTGGCAGAGTTTGCATACAACAACAGCTATCAATCTAGCATCCAGATGGCACCCTACGAGGCGTTGTATGGTCGTTGGTGTCGTACTCCTACTTGCTGGACTGAGCTGGGGGAGTGACAATTATTGGGTCCTGAGTTGATCTTGGAGACGGAGAAAAAAGTTAAGGTAATTCAGGCTCAGTTAAAGGAAGCTTCGGACAGACAGAAATCTTATGCGGATCTGAAGCGTAAGGATATAGAGTTTACGGTGGGAGATCAGGTCTTTTTGAAGGTCTCACCTTGGAAAAAGATCTTAAGATTTGGGAGGAAAGGCAAGTTAAGCCCTAGATTTATCGGTCCTTACCTTGTTTTGAAACGTGTTGGGCAAGTGGCTTATCAGCTTGAGTTACCTCTGGAGTTAAGTCAGATACATAGCGTATTTCATGTCTCGATGTTAAGGCGTTATTGTTCGGACCCGTCTCATGTTGTGACAGTGGAGGAAGTTGAAATAAGACCTGACTTGTCTTTTGAAGAGGAGCCAGTGCAGATTTTAGATCGGGATGTTAAGGTACTAAGAAGGAAGTCGGTTCCATTAGTCAAAGTATTATGGCGTAATCACGGATCAGAGGAAGCTACATGGGAGCCAGACGACACGATTCAACAACAATATCCTCATCTCTTTTAATCTGGTAAATTTCGAGGCTGAAATTTTTTTAAGGGGGTAGAATTGTAACATCCTGTCAGAATCTTATGTTTACATTATACCATGCGATAGGCTAGTTAAAAATGTTAATTGTGTATGTTTAGGGGTCCTAAGAAGGCTTGGGGTTAAGTTGGGCCTTAGTAAAAATTTTTGTGTTTAAGCACTTTAAGGAGAGAAAGTAAGTGGCATCAAAGCTTAAGGAAATAATAATGTATTTTGCTAGCATAAGTGGAGCACATGGTGGAGTGGTGTGGCGTCAAGTGGAGAGCATTGAGGGAAGGGGTTCGGATCCCATCTATTGCAACTTTTGGAGTTTTAAATTTTTGAGCTTCTCAAGTGTTGTATGGTAAGTGTCGGCCATGGCATCAAAGAAGGAAAGAAAGACTTTTCTAATGTTGGAAAGAAGATTAAGAAAATAAGGTAAGAAGAAGAGTAAGGAAAGAAGTAAAGGAAAAGAGTAAGAAGGGGGATATGTTGGCCGAATATTTGGAAGGTGCTTGGGATAGAATTTTTGGTCAACCATGACCTTTTTGGTGAATGATGTACACAGTTTTGGTAGGGGAAAAAGAGGGAGCCGATTTTCCTATAGTTTTTACAAGTTTTGGTGCATGAAAGGCTTATTTTTCTTTTAGCATTTTTAGTGTTTTCTTTGCCAATTCTTTTCCTTTGTTTGCCAAAACTCTAAAGCCAAAATTGTACGCTTCTTTTTCTTTGTTTTGGCCAAAACACTCTAGCCTTTTTGCTCATTTTCCCTTTGATAGCCGAAACTATCTAGCACTATTTCTCCATCCTTTCTTTTCTTTTTCACTATTTCTTCAACCTTTCTTTTCTTCTTCTTAGTTGACAACTTTGATTGGTCGGATCTTTCTTGCCCTTTTCTTTTCATTAGCCGAATCTTTAACATCTCCTCTCTCCTCCATTCTTGCGCGTTGGACATTTCTTCTTTGGTTGAATCGGGTAAGAGCTTCATTTCTTCTCTTTTCATTTTCTTTTCTTCCTAGCCGAATGTGTGTCCATCACTATTCGGTTGTTCTACTTTGTTTCTAAACCGAAATATTACTCTCTTCTACTCCCTTATATCTTGATAATCTTCTTTTTCGTAGTGTTCTAGAGGGTGGCCGAATACCACATCTTAGCCGATTCAATTCTAGCCTTAATCCAATCGGTGGTAGTGGATCTAATATTGTCAAGGTAAGGGATTTCTTCAAGGTTCATCTCGATATCTCTCAATACTTGGTTATTCCGCTAAAACGGATCAATGATTATGTTTAAATGTTTATTCTAGGGACTAATCGCTCATTCTTCTCTATTCGTTGATCTATCGAAGTAGTGGTAAGCTGAATCCTATCTCTAAACTACTACTTTTTCTCATAGTAGTATTTAACTGACCGAGACTTTTTCAATGGAGGCATGTGGTAATGATTTGAAAGGAAAATCGATAGGAGGGTATAAAGGGAGTGGATTTTCGATTCCTACTCCTAAGTTCAAACGAAGGGCGGTATCGGTAGTTCGGGATTTCCCACCGGGTTGTGGACCATCATCCGGTGAGAATAGATAAATCATGGTCGTTCAGGATTCTAAGGGTAAGCATTTTAGATCGTCTGATTTAGATTTGGATTAATAAAATCTCGTTTGTTGGTTAATCGAGTGTAATGGTGATTTAGGTGCCGACGATCAAGAAAGCTTAGTCCTTACCATAAGCAGGTGTGTAATCTCACACTGAAATCCCGTTGATCTGTGATTTATCATCATGTTAGAAAAATCGATCGATGTTGCTTAAGAACTTAATAACGATAATATGGTATGAATCGAGTGATTTGCTTAAACATCGTTAATACTAGGATTTGTCAAAATCGGCGTTAATTTATAAAATTACGAAAATGCCCTTATAGGCCGAATTACTAATATACCCTTAATGGGCCGTTTTATTAAAATGCCTTAATGTGCCGAATTATTTAATTGCCTTTAAAGTGTTGATTTACAAAAATGCCCCTATGGGCCGATATTACCAAAATGCCCCTATGGGCCGATTTGCTAGAATTCCTTAGTGGATCAAACTATCAAGATGCTATAATAGGCCGATTCACCGTATTAATTCACTAGATAAATGGTTGTTATTTACATGTGGATATTTTATTATGTATGTGGCATTTTTACATATTGCATGGGATGGGAATAATTGTATGGAGAGCAGTGTAGCCTGGTGGCATAGCCACAAATTGTTCAATATTATGCTTACTTATGAATCCGGTGGCATGGCCACAATAATTATATAATATAGTAGCTCGACTGTAAATTGGTGTGAGCGGCGGGGTGGGTTGACTTGATCCCAACATGTGTAATTGGTTGGTCGGAGGTGTGATGGATGGGTGGGTTGGGTTGCATAAATTTCATTTAAATATTGTTATGTAAATGGGCTTAGGCCCAGTGGATGACGGTAAGGGGATTATGCACTGAGTTCTTGTAACTCACCCCCCTTTTCTCTCTTAACCCTTGCAGGTAATGCTCAGTGACGAGGACTTGGGGCCATGGATGACTCGGTGGAGCCATACTTTTGGAATGTTATTTTCGAACTTTAGTAAACTTCTTTTCCATATTATTTCGTTGCTTTTACTATTTCGGGTTTTAAAGTTGTAATAAGGCCTCTTGGATATTTTTATTTGGTTTTATGTTTAACCATACTTATTATTTTTCTTGAATTATTTAAAATGGGGATTTTTCTAAAATCATAAATAATGGTTTTCTAACACTGATTAATAAATGGTTTTCATAATAAATATATACAAATAATTTAACTTGGAATTTCTCTTTCGAATTATCAACGTTATTTTCAAAGTCACGGTTTTATAAGATCACTAGTTAAATTTTCAATTTATCAATCAACCTCTTGAAATTAGTAGTATTTTATCAAATATTTATAACCAAACTTGTTTTCTTAATCATATCCAAATAACACCTACTATTAGTAAGAATCACAAACTATTTATTCGTTTTCTTCATGTGACATGTGAGATCCGGTCATACCACAGGGCCGGGTTTGGGGTGTTACACAAGTGAACTTGAATCTCCTAGTACATGCCATTTATACCCAAACCAAAATGATCGAATTAACTATCGAGTCGATGAGCAGATAATGTGAGCTCTGACTTGAACTTCTAACAGACTATGACTTCCAATGATCTACAAAGAAATAATGCAATAGATGTATGCAAATAAATGCTTAGTAAGCTCGTATAAAACTTAAACTTACCGAATATGAATCTACTTAAACCATTCATGCATAATTTCATTAACTAGCTCATAGGGGTGAGAAAAATCCGATTCGATTCAAAAAATTCGATAAAAAATTCAATTTTTTAATTAAATAGTTCAAGTTATTCGAATCGAATAGAAAAAAAAAACAAAATTTTCGATTTAACTCAAACATGGATTACAAAATTCAAGTTATCTGAAAATTCGAATAAGAAAGGGAAACACTACCTCGTTTTGATAAATTTTAATTTTTAAATTAAGATTTTTTTTAATCTGCCTTATAGCCTACTTTCTTTCTCGTCGTTCCAAATTCGCCCCATTTTTCCTTTCTCTTTTACTTAAAAGCTTTGATCCCTTCCCCACGCCTGACGACCCCCTTCTAATTGTTTATGAATTTTTGGCTTCTTTTTTTGTCCCATGAGGCCACGACCATGGTTCCACAGGCCATAACCACCATTAATTGTTTAACGTGAGACTATAATTTTTTTGGCTTTTTACATTTGAGTGAGTGTTTTCATGTTTGGTTCTGTAATGGCTTTGTGTCGATAACATGGGAGGTTCATTCTAAAACAAGCGGACCTTGTATATTTTCTGTTTCTCCTTGCCTCTCTGTTTGGTTCTCACAATATTTTAGTTTTTACCTTTACATTCTAAAAACAATTACTGTGCTCTTTTTGAATCTTCTTCTTGCTCCCTATAGCAAGCAAAATCGAAATTCCACCTTTGTATTTGAACATCAATGCCAGAGGGAATCCCAACTGAGTTAGCTTATCACACATTTAAAAAATTCTCATTTGAAGATCACCTTGCCTGCCTGCCTTTCATGAATTTAAGGGTCTGTCTTTACTAGTCATGAAACACCCCACACCCGGCCCACGAGCCTGAACCGGATCTGATATGTTCCTTAAGAAAATCGGTTTCAAAATTCTTTGTTACTTAGCAAAAGTTTGTGTATTTTTAGGAAAAATACCGTTTTGGGTTGGGCTTAGGTTGAAAACCCATTTATTTTACTTAGAAATCATTTAGTTATGAAAAAAAACAATCTAGGATTTATTATTGAAATAAATTTAGTTAAACTTAATTAAAAGTAATTTGTAACACAATAAATAATAAAAAAAAATAAACATAGGTAAAGAAATTCAACTTGGGCCTCATGGCCTTATTACATCAATCAAAACCCAAATAAGATTTAAAGTAATTGGTAAAATAAAAGTCCCAAATATTGAAAGTTTTTCCTTGCTATGCATGGCCACCTTTAACTCCTGCCGACCCGGTCCATTACTGCTCATCACCTGAAAAATAGTCCCACAAAGGGGTGAGTCAACAGACTCAATGTGTACGCAAACTAACTAACAATCAACAGATCGAGCATACATATTCATATCAAGTACATATTCGGATCAAATGATGCAACCCAAACCCAAGCCTATTTGTCCATCCGCTACACACCACCCGTACCGCCACACACCGTGGGACTACTAAGTCGACCCTCCATCCGCTACACACCATCGAAGCGATCAGCTGCGATCGACGTGCTCATCGCCCATATAATTTGTGTCATTAGACACCATATTCGAATAATGTAACCGGTTACCAAATTCGATAATGTAACCGGTTACCATATTCAAATTATGTGACCGTAGTCACCATATTCCGCTAGGTGAGACCAAGTCAACACCTTCTTCCCTTTCACATATAACCCGAAATGCCCCAAATATTATCCTATCATGCATAACATACTTATTTCTTATTCATGTTACTATTCACATGTTCAAAATATATCATATTCGTAATCCTATCGTAAGTAGGAAACGTGCACAGGTACTTTTACCACATTTGTGGTACTTAGCCACATTCACATTCTTATACATATTCATATATTAAAATAATTATTGCCATAATATATTGAAAGTTAGTGTGAGTACACACCTGATTCGCTTAATAGATTCCTTGAAATCTCGAAGAACGATCTACCGATCTAGATCTTTTACTCCTATATTCGGCCAATCATATATAAACATATTAATAACCTATTTGGCTTAAAAACCAAATCCTAGTAGGATTTGTATTACTTACCTTGTTGCCGAATTGGATTAAATCCCGAAATTATGGTATTCCTCCCTTAAATTCGGCTAGCCACCAAAAACATGTATTTTCATCAGTTTCTGACTTTTGGATAAAAAGGAAATACTTTTAGATTACTAAAGTAACCCTTGGCCGATTAGATCTATGGACTTACCTCAAAATTTCCAAATCCCGAATGTAATCCTTGCCTTGTATGTCTGCCGAAATTCCTATAGTTTCATGTTAGACTTAAATCTCACATATAATCCATAACTTTGACCAAATATGTGTAGATCTTACCTTAGATTCTTGAATCCCGAATGATCTCTTCCTTGTAGTTGATAACACTAGAATTCCCGAAACACTCTTTATAGTTTCAGCCACAAAAATAATAACATTAGCCTCTATGTTTGACTTAAAGAGGAGAATAATCGATAACCACAAGATTCTTACCTTTTGAATTCGACAGATCTTTCCCGACACTTTGCTTGAGATTCGGCTTTGGCGAAATTTGGCTTTGATGCTATGAAGAATTCGGCTAGGTTAGATTGTGTTTTTGGTTTTGAAAAGAAGAAAAGAAAAAGAGAGAGGAGGTTAGGGAATTCGGCTAGACAAAAGAAAAGAGAAGAGAACCCTAAAAATTTCGCAGAGATGAGGAGGAAGCAAAAATTGATGAGTAGCCCTCCGACTTCCTTTTATAGCCAGAAAACTATCACTAGGGAGTCCCTTACTTGGCCACCACTCCTCTATCTCGATAGCTTTATCTTTTATTTATCATAAATAAAAGAGTTTAATCCATTATTTAACTCCTCTGAATAATCCTAAAAAAATCCTCTATTATCTTCATAAATTGCCGAATTTTAAAGGGATTTAAACTCCCTTTTTTTTCTAGAAGCCTTGCCGTCCACTCTTAGCCTTCTGGAAGCAAAAATAAAACTTCATTTATTTGCTTCCCTTGTGACTCGAACCCAGGCCCATGCCTCTTGCACATGGCGCCATTTCAATAGGCCCTAAGTGCCATCTTCAGGCCACTTTTCCTAGCCCGTTTGTGTGTCAAATTTCACCAACTTTTTCTTTTAGGGCCTCCTTGCCCTAATTTCCTATTTTAAACTTTAAAATTTGACATTTCTGCATCATTTCTAATTTTCGATCGGCTCTGTTTACTTGCCATTTTCTTACATTTCCAGGTTTCCTAAAATGTTCATGTCCTAATGCATTTCCAGGTTTCCAAAAATGTTCATTTTCATTTCCATGCATTGTCATACATTTCTGAGTTTCCAAAAATATCAAAAATTTATTCATAATGCTTAAGACTTGTCATTTCATACAATTAAACCGAAAATGCATAGGCCCTTTCCAGGATGTTACAGTTCTACCCCCCTTAAACAAAATTTCGTCCTCGAAATTTCCTAACTAAACAACTGAAGGTATTGCTGTCGCATTGACTCTTCTGACTCCCACGAAGCTTCTTCCGATCCATGATTGCGCCATAATACTTTGACTAGAGGTACTGATTTCCTTCGTAGTACTTTCACATCACGTTCCAAGATTTGAATCGACTCTTCCTCGTAGGATAGATCTGGCCTTAGCTCCACTTCCTCGATTGGTACCACATGGGATGGATCCAATCGGTAGCGACGTAACATGGACACATGGAAAACATCATGCATCTGCTGTAACTCTGGTGGCAACTCCACTTGGTATGCCACTGGTCCAACTTGCTTTAGTACTCGATAGGGCCCTATAAACCTTGGGCTTAACTTCCTTTGCGACCGAACCTCATTACCTTCTTCCAAGGTGAGACTTTCGAAACACTTGGTCTCCCACTTCAAACTCAATTTCCTTCCGCTTAAGGTCCGCATGATACTTACTTCTCGCCTATCGAGGCTTTCTTCAACCTTGCCCTGATTATCTCAACCTTTTCCTCGGTTTACGCCACTAACTCCGGACCCAAAACACGGCGTTCTCCTAACTCGGTCCAACAAGTAGGAGTTCTACACTTCCGACCATACAATGCTTCATATGGTGCCATCCGAATGCTTGCACGATAGCTATTGTTGTAGGCGAACTTCGACTAAAGACAAATAATCCTCCCAACTTCCTCGAAAATCCATAACACAACCCCTTAACATATCCTCCAACACTTGTATAACCCGTTCGGTGCTCGTTGGATTGTGGATGAAAAGTCAGTGTGAAGTCCAACTTGGTGCCTAAAGCTTGGTGAAGTGCCTTCCAAAACCGAGGCGTAAACCTTGGGTCTCGATCGGAGATGATCGATCTTTGGTACTCCATGTAACCTTACGATCTCCGCCACATATAACTTAGCCAACTTCAAGAGAATAATCTATTCTTATCGGATAAAGTCGCGCGACTTGGTCAAACGGTCCACTATCACCCATACCGAGTCCTTCTTAATAGGCGTGAGGGAAGCCCACTAACGAAGTCCATGGTAATTCTTTCCCACTTCCATTGGGGAATCTCAATTGGTTGAAGTAATCTCGATGGAACTTGGTGTTCAGCCTTAACTTGCTGACACGTCAGACACTTTCCCACGAATTCAGTCACTTCCCGCTTAAGATCAGACCACCAAAATTGTTCTCTTAGATCTCTATACAACTTGACGCCTCCGGGATGCATAGCATAAGGGCTACCATGCGCTTCCCGAAGAATCCTTTGTCTCAACTCCTTATCCTTCGGCATACAGACCTTTCCTTTGTAGCACAACACTCCCTCTTCATTGACGCCATAATCCCCTAATTCTCCGCTCCGTACTTGTTGAAACTTAGCACTTAGATCTTTATCAGCCATTTGTCCCTCTTTCACCTCATTCAGCCACGTGGGCTTGACTTGCAATTCTGCCAACAGGCTTCCATCATCATACAGACTCAAGTGAGCGAACAAAGCCCTTAGTTCCGACACAACCTTCCTGCTTAGGGCGTCTGCTACCACATTCACCTTGCCCGGGTGGTACTCTATCGAACAATCATAATCTTTCAACAACTCCACCCACCTTCGTTGCCTCAAGTTCAACTCTTTCTGAGTCAACAAATACTTAAGGCTCTTGTGGTCTGTGTAGATCACTGACCTTTCTCCATAAAGGTAGTGCCTCCAAACCTTGAGGGCGAAAACCACTGCTGCTAGTTCCAAGTCATGAGTTGGGTAGTTCACCTCATGAGGCCTTAGTTGCCGAGACGCATACGCGATCACCTTTCCTTCTTGCATTAGCACACAGCCTAACTCCGTGTGCGATGTATCACAATATACTACAAAATCCTTGCCTGCCTCCGGCTGAATTAACACTGGAGCTTCCGTCAACACCTTTTTAAGCTTTTCAAAGCTCTCCTGTTGCTTATCCGTCCACACAAATGGTACTTCCTTCCTTAGCAACTTTGTCAAAGGCGCGACTATTGACGAGAATCCTTCCACGAACCTTCTGTAATAGCCCACCAATCCTAAAACACTTCGGATTTCAGCCACAGACCTAGGTGGTTTCCAATCCAACACTGCTTCGATCTTCCTAGGATCCACTCTTATTCCTTCTGCAGATACCACATGTCCTAGGAATGCCACCTCCTTAAGCCAAAATTCACACTTGCTGAATTTGGCATAGAGCTTCTTCTCCCTTAATACTTCTAATACATCTCGGAGATGCTCATCATGCTCCTCCTCCGACTTCGAGTACACCAAAATATCGTCGATGAACACCACGACGAATCTATCCAAATAGGGTTGGAAAACTCGATTCATCATGTCCATGAACGCAGCGGAGGAGCGTTAACAATCAAACGGCATCACCACAAATTCAAAATGACCGTATCTTGTCCTAAAAGCGGTCTTATGAATGTCAGCCTCCTTCACCTTCAACTGGTGATATCCCGAACTTAAGTCTATCTTCGAGAACATAGCTGCCCCTTTCAGCTGGTCGAACAAGTCGTCTATCCTTGGCAAAGGATACTTGTTCTTGATGGTCAGTTTTTCAAACTGACGATAATTTATGCACATACGCATAGTTCCATCCTTCTTCTTCACAAATAGGACCGGTGCTCCCCACGGAGACACACTGGGTCGGATGAACCCACGATCCAACAGTTCTTGGATTTGACCCTTGAGCTCCACTAACTCCTTTGGCGCCATTCGGTATGGAGCGATTGACACAGGAGCTGTTCCCGGTAACAAGTCTATTCCAAATTCCACCTCCCTATCTGGGGATATTCCTGGTAATTCATCTGGGAACACATCTACGAAATCCCTTACCGTCCTAACTCCGAGGACACTTTCATCTTTTCCACCCAACGTACTGACGAAGGCTAAGAACGCCTCGCACCCTTTCCTAACCATCTTCTCAGCCTTTAGTGCCGAAACTATGTTGGACAAGTAGTTACTCCTTTCTCCGATCATCACTACTACTTCATCCTCTGGGGTTCTTAGTTCCATACGTTTAGCCGCACAATCCAACACGGCTTGATGCTCTACTAGCCAATCCATTCCAAGTATAAGCTCAAACTCCCCGAAGAGTAACTCCATTAAGTCAGCCCAAAAATTCACTCCCTGAATCTCTAGGGGTACATTCCGAAAAATCTTATCTATTACTACAGTTTGGCCTAATGGGCTTACTACAGTCATCTGTCTATCAGAGAGTTTAGAGTCTGGGCCTATTGTTTCCACTACGCTACATGCGACATATGAATGGGTTGAGCCCACATCAATCAGAGCAAAATAGGGTTTGTCAAAAATAAAGAACGTACCGGTTATAACATCCGGTGCGTCTCCATCCTCTCTTCGGTGAACCGCATAAACCAAACCCGGTTGCCTTGCCTCAGCATTAGCAGCACCTCGGCCCTGTGCTCCACGGCCTCTACCAGCACCATTACCTCTGTTGGCTGAACCACGACCCCGTTGAGGCTGCTATCCACCTCTACTAGCCTGACTAGCATTCTGAGCTACCGGTCGGCTCTCATCTGGTTGCTTGGGACAATCCTTAAGTATATGGTCTTTGGACCCACACTTGAAGCATCCTCCCGTCTTTCTCCAACATTCTCCCAAGTGCCTCTTTCCACAATGCTCACAAGGGCGATACTGCCAGCCCGTACTAGCTTGTTGATTCCGTGGCCCATCAACTCTAGGCCTCTTATGACCCTTTCCAGATGGCCCAAAACCTCTTTTGGGCTTATTCCTATCCACAGCCTGCTTGGTAGCATCCTTGATTCCTTCGGCCACCTTGGCCTTTTCCACTAAAGCAGAGAATTCCCGCTCCTGATGCGGTACTATCAACAGTCTCAGATCGTCCTTTAGTCCGTCCTCAAAATGGACACAGCGTTCATGCTCAGTTGCCACTACTCCTCGAGCATAACAGCTCAACCTCAGAAATTCCGCCTTATATTCTGCGACAGACTTACTCCTTTGCACCAACCCCAGAAAAGCGTTTCTTTGTTCATCCGTATACCTGGTTCCCACATATTTCTTTTGGTACGCTTCCTTAACGTACTCCCAGGTCAGATCTTCAGCCGTGGCACCATCTCGCACAGTTAACCACCATTGATACGCTTCATCGCAGCGTAATGGCGCCACCACCATCCCCTTCAACTTTTCCTCAGGGGTCAGATCAAGCTCATCCATGATGCGCTCCGTTGCTTCCAACCAGTACTCCGCTGTACTGGATGCCGCTCCCGACACTCCACGAAACATCTCGGCTTCATTAGCTCGGAGCCGTTCTGGCGCAGATTTTTGGGTTCCCGAATTTCCACCCGCACTAGCCACCAATTCCAAAACTCGCGGCCACGACTGCGACACAAAGATCTTCCTTCCGTCAGAGCTTGTCTGCTCAAAGACCACACAATGGGGTGGTGGTGGCGGTGGTATTTCATTGTCAGAACCCTGACCTGATCTAACGGGTTCTAACACAGTCATCCTTCCTCTACCTCGTCCACGGCGATCACGCCCTCTAGAACTCATTTCCTAGCGTCGAGATGTGATTAAAGAATTTTATGGATTAGTCATTGTTCCACTTATTTACCCGCGAAGGAGTTTTATGAAAAGGGATTTAAGAGTGATTCTTTCGTATTCATACAAGCACACAGTCTTTTATTCATTCATCCATCCATCAAACAATTATGAACTTTCGTTCATTCAGAGAAACGTTATAGTTTTCGTTGTTGTTTTCCACTACCTAGGGGTATTTTAGTAATTTTGTCCTACAAGGGCATTTTCGTAATTCTTCAAAAGGAAAAACGTTCCTTGGTGTTTTTGTCGAAAAGTATTTTGAGAATTCAAAGTCTCGGGGTAATTTGGAGAAATTTCAAAATCCAGGGGTATTTCGATAATTTTCGACCTCAGGGGTATTTTGGTAAATTTTCACAAATCAGGGTAAATTTGTAAATTTTAGTAAATCAGGGATATTTCAAAAGTTGTAAAACTTTATGGGTTCTTTTTGAGAATTGTTCCTTCCAAAATGGAGATGTTGCAAAAATTTTGGGAATCAGGGTCATTTTGGTAATTTTGTAAGTTAGGGGCAATTTTGTAATTTTTTCCAAAATCAAGGTATTTTGATATTTTACAAATTAGGGTTTTTGAATGTTTATAAAATAATGAAGTTTCGGCAAAATCGTTGCGAAATTTGACAATTTGTGAATCAAGGGCATTTTGGTAATTTTACCACTAGGGGTATTTTTGTAATTTCCACAAATCAGAAATTTTTCGGGAAATTTTGTAAAAATAGTTTTCACAAACTCAAAAGAAAGTTTTAAAACTAGGGTTTGTTGTTTCGTTCTTCTTTTTTTTTTTTTTCAAAACATGGCTAGTTCCCTTTCGGGTTTTAGTCCTTAGGTTTAGCTTTATGACCGAGCCCTCTTTGGTCGTGGTAAACCAAAGCTACGCACTGCGAGGATTCGAATGGAGAGGAGGTGAGTCACGTGGACTACTTAAATACCAAGCTCCCATCGAAACCATTCCTAGACATGCGCACAGAGGTTGCCACACCACTGAGCCCTCTGAGTTAGGGTGAACCGAAGCTACGCACCAGGTAGGATTCCTGCGAAGAGGAGGTGAGTCACTAGGACTGCTTAAATACCAGGCTCTTTCGGATCCAATCCTAGACATGTGTACAGGGGTTACCACACCCTATCTCAGTGACTTAGCCATAGGTTTGTTAAGTTCATTAAGTCTTATGGGTTCTGTGTTTGAGTAATCTAGCCCTAGGGTTCAAATTCCTATCATTCTATTCTATGTTCCATGCCTTTTCTACCCTTCTAAAGTTCATAATATAATTCACATAATCACCCAAATAGTTAGGGGTACTTACCTGGTGGACTGCGGGTCGGAGACTTAGGTGCCATGCCAAACAACTGCTTTATTTCAAAGAAAATCATTTGGGCTCGAATTAAAAACGTTTTGGGCCTTAGCCCACAGGCCGAGAGTTTAAAACTGGGCTCTAATACCAAACTGAAACACCCCACACCCGACCCACGAGCCTGAACCGGATCTGGTATGTTCCTTAAGAAAATCGGTTTCAAAATTCTTTGTTACTTAGCAAAAGTTTGTGTATTTTTAGGAAAAATACCGTTTTGGGTTAGGCTTAGGTTGAAAACCCATTTATTTTACTTAGAAATCATTTAGTTATGAAAAAAAACAATCTAGGATTTATTATTGAAATAAATTTAGTTAAACTTAATTAAAAGTAATTTGTAACACAATAAATAATAAAAAAAATAAACATAGGTAAAGAAATTCAACTTGGGCCTCGTGGCCTTATTACATTAATCAAAACCCAAATAAGATTTAAAGTACTTGGTAAAATAAAAGTCCCAAATATTGAAAAGTTTTCCTTGCTATGCATGGCCACCTTTAACTCCTGCCGACCCGGTCCATTACTGCTCATCACCTGAAAAATAGTCCCACAAAGGGGTGAGTCAACAGACTCAATGTGTACGCAAACTAACAGTCAACAGATCAGGCATACATATTCATATCAAGTACATATTCGGATCAAATGATGCAACCCAAACCCAAGCCTATTTGTCCATCCGTTACACACCACCCGTACCTGCCAGTCACACCGTGGGGACTACTAAGTCGACCCTCCATCCGCTACACACCATCGGCGATCCATGCGATCGGCGTGCTCATCGCCCATATAATTTGTGTCATTAGACACCATATTCGAATAATGTAACCGGTTACCAAATTCGAGATAATGTAACCGAAGTTACCATATTCAAATTATGTGACCGTAGTCACCAAATTCCGTTGGTGAGACCGAAGTCAACACCTTCTTCCCCTTTCACATATAACCTGAAATGCCCCAAATATTATCCTATCATGCATAACATACTTATTTCTCATTCATGTTACTATTCACATGTTCAAAATATATCATATTCGTAATTCTATCAGAAGTAGGAAACGTACCTGGGTACTTTTTACCACATTTGTGGTACTTAGCCACATTCACATTCTTATACATATTCATATATTAAAATAATTATTGCCATAATATATTGAAAGTTAGTGTGAGTACATACCTGATTCGCTTAATAGATTCCTTGAAATCTCGAAGAACGATCTACCGATCTAGATCTTTTACTCCTATATTCGGCCAATCATATATAAACATATTAATAACCTATTTGGCTTAAAAACCAAATCCTAGTAGGATTTGTATTACTTACCTTGTTGCCGAATTGGATTAAATCCCGAAATTGTGGTATTCCTCCCTTAAATTCGGCTAGCCACCAAAAACATGTATTTTCATCAGTTTCTGACTTTTGGATAAAAAGGAAATACTTTTAGATTACTAAAGTAACCCTTGGCCGATTAGATCTATGGACTTACCTCAAAATTTCCAAATCCCGAATGTAATCCTTGCCTTGTATGTCTGTCGAAATTCCTATAGTTTCATGTTAGACTTAAATCTCACATATAATCCATAACTTTGACCAAATATGTGTAGATCTTACCTTAGATTCTTGAATCCTGAATGATCTCTTCCTTGTAGTTGATAGCACTAGAAATCCCGAAACACTCCTTATAGTTTCGGCCACAAAAATAATAACATTAGCCTCTATGTTTGACTATAAAAGGAGAATAATCGATAACCACAAGATTCTTACCTTTTGAATTAAATGATCTTTTCCCTACACTTGCTTGAGATTCGGCTTTGGCATAATTTCTGACTTTTGATGCTATGAAGAATTCGGCTAGGTTGGATTGTGTTTTTGGTTTTGAAAAAGAAGAAAAGAAAAAGAGAGAGAGGCTAAGGAATTCGGCTAGACAAAAGAAAAGAGAAGAGAACCTTAAAAATTTCTGCAGAGATGAGGAGAGGAAGCAAAAATTGATGAGTAGCCCTCCTGCCTTCCTTTTATATAGTGAAATTATCACCTAGGAGTCCCTTACTTGGCCACCACTCCTCTATCTGATAGCTTTATCTTTTATTTATCATAAATAAAAGATTTTAATCCATTATTTAACTCCTCTGAATAATCCTAAAAAAAATCCTCTATTATCTTCATAAATTGCCGAATTTTAAAGGGATTTAAACTCCCTTTTTTTCTAGAAGCCTTGCCGTCCACTCTTAGCCTTCTGGAAGCAAAAATAAAACTTCATTTATTTGCTTCCCTTGTGACTCGAACCCAGGCCCATGCCTCTTGCACATGGTGCCATTTCCATAGGCCCTAAGTGCCATCTTCAGGCCACTTTTCCTAGCCCGTTTGTGTGTCAAATTTCACCAACTTTTTCTTTTAAGGCCTCCTTGACCTAATTTCCTATTTTAAACTTTAAAATTTGACATTTCTGCATCATTTCTAAGTTTCCTAAAATTTTCGATCGGCTCTGTTTACTTGCCATTTTCTTACATTTCCAAGTTTCCTAAAATGTTCATGTCCTAATGCATTTCCAGGTTTCCAAAAATGTTCAGGTTTCCAAAAATGTTCATTTTCATTTCCATGCATTTTCATACATTTCTGAGTTTCCAAAAATATCAAAAATTTATTCATAATGCTTAAGACTTGTCATTTCATACAATTAAACCGAAAATGCATAGGCCCTTTCCAGGATGTTACAAGTTGAGGTTCCCAGGTTTCTATTATTCTTTCTCATTATTCAGAGTTTAATTAACCACTATTAGGAGGTTTAGCTTCATTTAAGTCATGCGTATATATATATAATAAAAACCAATTCAAATTAAACTAATCAACTATAATAAATTAATTTTGCAGAAGCAAAAAGAAACAAATATAACTGATTTAATGCAACATTCCAGATGAAGACCAGGCCATGGATGGAGTTGTTATATTCATTTTTATTAAAGTTGAAAACGAATGTGACCAATTGCATTATTAGTTTCTGATAAGTATTAGGCATGCACTTTTTTATCTTAAACAACACGTGAACCATAATTCTTCCAATAGTGTGTTTGAAAAATAGACGAAGACCACAATGCATCAAATGTGCCAACATGAAAGAAAAAAAATGCTTAACGCTAACTTGTCACTCAGGTCTTCAACTTAATCCAATTTTTCAATTGTAACAAAGTATGTATTGGCCAAAACTAGAAATCATAAACCTTTAACCTATTGATGCCTAATAATGTTATGTTTATTACATTTATTTAAGACATATGTGACAAACGTGATGGAATTTTAGTTTCTTCAAATTCTATTCCTAAACATGTGGATGAGAATGATTTGGAAGCTAAAATAATTTGTTAATAATCTCTATCCATTATAAACATTAGTTGAAAACTTGAAATGATGGAAATCTCACTCCAATCTCCCAAAATAAGTGTTTTGGCTTCTTTCATCTTTGACTATTGATTTATTTTTATATCATTTATTATAAACTTTGTTTCTTTTTATTATTTATGTGAACCACAACTCCTCAAATAAGAGTTTTAAGAATTTGGCTTTTTATTCTGAATTTTTTTGAACTTTTGTTATGTTTACTCAATTATAAGTTTCATTAATATATTCAATAAGTTAAATTAGTATATTTTATAAGTTACTCTATTGTTTTTGTTTTGAGTTAATTCTGACTGCTTTAATTTGAATTATTGATGGATATTTTTGTGGAACATATCTATGAGTATAAAACTTTGATGGAATTATGTCCCTTGACCATTTTGAAATTTTAATTAGTTATATTTATTTTTGTAGATGAATGATTCAATATCATCGCAAAAATCTCAAAGCAAAAAAGCATTACAAAAAGCTGCACCTGCTTTTATTAAAGTTGTCCACACAACAAAGAAGGGAAATACTCGAAGAAAGACCAAACCAAGGGCACCTTATTGGCAACATTTCAATAAATACTCAACAAAAGATGGGGAGAATAGGGAGAAGTGCAATTATTTCAATGCCACTTACATAATGGAAATTGGGGTATACTTGCTCAAGAAAACCCCGAGGTAATACCTCTAATCTTAAGCAAGCAGAACTTGCATTTGTAAAATCTAGCCAAGAAAATGTGAACTTGTCAAATTTGATGTTTAATCAAGATGATATTAGAAATGCATTGATTCATATGATCATTTTGGATGAATTGCCTTTTAAATTTGTGGAAAAGGGGTGTTTTAAGTTCTTTATTCTATAGCATGCCCAAGGTTTTATCTTCCATCTCGTTGGACAAATAGAAAAGGTTGTCTTGATTTGTTTAATCCTATGAAGAATACATTAAAGTAATCTTTTCAAAAAGAGACAAATAGAATTTTTTTGACGACAGACACTTGGACATCATTACAAAGGATATCTTACATGGTTCTAACATCTCATTGGATAGATGATGAGAGGAAGCTACAAAAGAGAATTGTAAAATCTTTCCCAGTTTCTACTCATAGAGGTGAGAGCATAGGTCAAGCCATTGAGAAATGTCTTTGGGATTGGGGGATTGGGAAGGTCTTTGCTATTACTATTGATAACGCATCTTCTAACAATATTGCTGTTGATTATTTGAGAAAGAAGTTAGTTCATCGAAAAGCTTGTGTTGTGAATGGTAAATATATACATATGAAATGTGTGTCACACATTATTAATCTCATTATTTAGGAAGGGGTTAAGGATGCTTCTATATCTATAGATCGAGTTAGAGGAGCTATGAGATATATTAGAGCATCACCATCAAGGTTTTCTAAATTCAGCCATCAGTCAGAAGAAGAAATGGTAGGTACTAAGGCTCATTTATGTCTAGATGTGTCTAATAGATGGAATTCAACTTGTGTGATGTTAAATGTTGCTGAAAAATATGAATGTGTGTTTAAAGCTTATGTTCATGATGATCATAACCTTTTTCTAAACCTTAGTGCTGGATATGGAGTCCCCACATGTGATGTAACAGCCCGATTTAGGGGTTAGTCAGAACAGTGATCTCGGGATCACTAATCTGAGATTAGATAAATTTATTTTTATGTCATTTATTGAGTCAGAGCATGATGGTATATGTACATGAGAATTTTGGTACTTTAATTGTAGCGATTCCATGTTTAATCGCGAGAGTACCAAATAGCCATAGATTGAAAATTGGAGGTCTTTAAAAGGCAATTAGACCCCTAATATGTGCTTGGCCGGCCATGGACTAGTATAGGAGACAAGAATTGACCAAGTTGGTCAAAGTTGGTGATGTTTGGTGGACAAAATTGTTAGTTTAATATTAGAATAAAGAAAAGATGATGTCCATCTTTTTGCTCATCCTTCTCCACCGAAAATAGCAAGCAAATAGGGGTTTTTGAAAGCTTAAAATTTTAGCAAGCTCTCATCCATTCAAGTAAGTGATCTAGTCATCTTTTCTTGAAAGTAATTGTACTTTTGAGACCCCTAAGGCTTAAGCTTTCACATAAGGGGACTATTGTGCATTATGGTGAAAAGTTTGTAGTGTTGCCATGGGAGCTATCATAGTTATTTGCTGCATTTTTATGAAAGAAATTGAGTCTTAGTTGTTAGATGAACAACTTTCATGAAAGGTGTTGTCTTGAAAACACCTAATTGGACCTTGATGAAAAGGTTACAAATTTGTAGTAATTATGTGTAAGGTTGAGTTTTGATGATAGCTATAAGAGTATTAAATGTTCACCTAGGCTTGTTGAGGGTAGAAATGTGATTAGAATTAATTTCCGAGCCTAGGGGCAAAATGGTTATTTTGTCAAAGTCTAGGGGTAAAATAGTAATTTTGCCTAAGTATGATTATTGAAATGCTTTCATTAATGTGGTGATTAAAATGAGCTAAATTGCTATTATAAATCAAGAAGAATCGAGAATCCGCCTCGATTGGGGAAAGAACAAGGCCTCGGACTAGACCGACGAGTTGGCTCATTTTAAAATCGAGGTAAGTTTGTATGTGATTAATGCAACATTCATGTTAGCATAATTGAGAATGTTTGGTATCATATTGATGCAAGATACTCTACTAAGTTGAGATTGATGTTGAATATAATGTTGAAGTCCTAGTGGACTATAATGAATATGAAAATGCTATCATCGAGATATGAAATAGATAAGGTCCCGTATAAGACCATGTTCGGGACATGGCCTCGGTACCGAGTTGAGATCCCGTATAAGACCATATTCGGGATATGGCTTCAGTAATGAATATGAGAATCGTATAAGACCATATCCGGGATATGGCATCGATACCTGATGTGAAAGTCCATATAATACCATATCCGGGATATGGCATTGGCGTTTAGAAGTGGCTCCATATAAGACCACCTCGAGGATGTGGCATTGGTTTCATACCTACATGAATGACGATAAATATGCGTCTTTGACTATCTCTAATGATTAAGGGATAAGCAGATGAGTATAGAAGTAGAAATGAGAATTGTACTAAAGTTACGTGATTGAGTGAAAACAGGTACTCGTGAATGAGTCACGAAGAAATGATTATAAGGTATGGCACGGTATGTGCTAAAGAAGGGCAACTATAAGTAAGTATGGCAAGGAGCCTATGACTTGTGTATGGTTAGTTAATGCCATGGACGGATTATCTTATGAGCTTATTATTGTTGTTTAATTCCATGCAAACTTACTAAGCTTTATGCTTACCCCTCTTCATTGCCCATTTTCCTTGTATATTGCCAAGATAACTCAAGAGGTTGCAACATCGGAGTTCAGAATTCACACTATCGACATCACTTTGGTATAACAATTTAGACTTATTTTGAGTATGGCATGTACAGGACTCAAGTATTTTGTTGAGTTGTAATTGTTAGTCAAGGTATTGGCTATGTAAATTATTAAAGTCATTTTGTAAATGGCCCTATAAATTAGGCAGATACTTGGCAAATTCTATTGCTTAATGAAGATGAATATCATGAAGTATATGCCTTTATGTATGTCTTGATTCTTTGACCTCCTAGAGGTACCTATGGGTTATCTTTTATATTGGAATGAGTACTTAGATGTGCCTTTAGGATAGGAGTTGTATTGTTTTAAATGAAAGTATGTATGTGTGCAACGTAGGGTGGCTAAGGGCTTGGTAAATAGCCTACTAATCTTCCACATGGGTAGACACACGGGCGTGTGTCTAGACTGTGTGGGAGGCACGGTTTGCACATGGGCGTATGCCCAAGCCGTGTGAAGTCTGCACCTTACACATGGAATTTGAATCGCTACAAGGCTGAAGCACACGGACGTGTGCATAGATCGTGTGGATAGGTCAAAATGCCAAGGTTTGGCACACAGGCATGTCTTAGGGGCACACGGGCGTGTCCCTAGACCAACACGGGCGTGTGGCCCCTGTTTTATTGAAAAGTTTCTTGAGTTCGTAAAAGTTCCCGAAATTGTTCCGAAACCTCTATGAGGTATGTTTAGGGCCTCTTAGACCGAGTATGCGCAAGTGATGGGTTTAAATGAAATTTTATAACCCTATTCGAGACGTTTAAGTAAAGTTAGTAAGGTAATACCTCAAACCCGGTTCCGGCTTGAATATGGATAAGGGGTGTTATATGTGATGATTGGGAAAATGTTTGAAGAGTTACAAAAGTGCTTGAGCCTTTTCATGAACTTACATTGAAGGTGTCTGGATTATTACATGTAACCTCTAATACTTTTTTTTTTTCAGTAGTCACAGATGTGCATTGTCTTCTCAATGGGTGGAAACATTTGTGAGGATTTAGACATAATGTCCATGGCTTCAAAAATGAATGAAAAGTACAGGAAGTACTGGGGTGATTCAAAAGTGATGAACTTGCTTATTTATCTAGCAATTATCCCACAACGCAAAATGGGTTTTCTTGCATTTTGAGTCAACTTACTTTTTCTTACTATTGCAGATGAAAGTATAAGGATGACCGATAGAGAATTGCATTGTTTGTTTGATGAATAGCCTGCCATTATTGAGGGAAGTCATCTCATGAACGTTGAAGTTGAATCAAATTTTCCTACTAGAGCTCCAAGTTCAAGTGAAAATGAAATAGATTAAGTAAAACTGAAGATAGGCTTAGTCATGCAACAATATATGAAGAAAAAGCAACATGTTGGATTGGAAAGTAAATTTGAGTTGGATAGATATTTGGGAGAAGATTGTGAAAATAATTTAGATTCATTTGATTTTTTATTGTGGTGGAAAGTTAATAGTCCAAGATTCCCAATTATTGCGCAAACGGCTCGAGATGTGTTATCCGTTCCTATCTCAACCGTTGCATTCAAAAGTTCTTTCAACACAAGTGGACGTGTTCTAGATAATTTTAAAAGTTCTTTGACTCCTTCTATGGTTGAGGCTTTGGTTTGCATACAAGATTGGCTTCGAAAATCAAAAGATCCTCTCAACCTTGAGGATTATGTGGAGGAACTTCAAAATATAGATGATGGTAAGAGACTAACTTTAACCCAAAAAGTTAATTACTTATTTTATTAATTTTATAAACATTCTCACAATTTAATTAACATTTTTCTCTTTTGATATTTATTAGAATTGTCAAAGTTATCGGAACATGAAGATGGTAACATACTTAACTACAACTCACAAAATTGAATGTTTATTTTTAACTTTTCTAGTAAAGATTTTCATAATTTAAGAATATATTTTTATTTTTGTTACAGAATTGTCGGTACTATCTACAATGACTGAAGAAGATGAAGCTTGAAGATAGTTTGATTTCAACTTTTTGGAATAGATATTTTGTTAATGCTTATGGAAACTTCAACCTAGCATTTGCGCTGATTTGGTCAAAACAATTGGTTAAACTCTTGATTTTTTTTTTGTGTAGGAAGCTTGAATTTATTTTATTGAATTCGAGTATAAATAATTGGTCCATGTAAATGCAACATTAAGTATAAATAATAAGACTTGTTAACTCAACTCGAAAATTTTTTTTACTCGATTTGAAATAAATTCAAATTGATTTCGATTGCTAAAATAGAATTCGTCAACTCGACTAACTTAAAATTTTTTGACTTGATTCAATTTAACTCGATCAAATACACATCCCTACTAACTCATAGGCTCAGTTATTTCCTATACACACCACAAACCTCACAAGGTTATGAGTTCATATATAAAAACATATAACATTATCATTTCATGGAACATTTATAAGAAAACATATAAAGAATTCAATTCATTCATCACATGCTCATTAGGCATAACTCATTTAATTTCAATTGTTCATATAAAAAATTTTCATTCACATTACTAATCTCATATATACCTTTTTATATTCATTTCCGTTATGCATTTATCACTCGATGAACCGAATAAAATAACATCAGATACATGGGAATGATGCTCGCACAAGCTATGGGTTAGGATGTTAGGCTACACAATGTTGCTTACACGAGCTGTGAAGGATCTGCAACAAATATAGGACCTTAGCCGTCAATAGGATATCCAAGACCAACACCCAAAATGGTAAATAACCCTAATGACATGTCATTTGTATCCTAAGTATTCACGAGGTTCATATAGGTCACATTTCACATCCAAATCGTTTAACTTTATTCACATTATACCATTACAAGCAAACATCTATATAGTTCCCATTTTTCAAACATAATCATCAATTTAGCTAAGACTACAATTTAGTCCAATTCACTAATTGTCATATATCAATCAATTCAATTAATTCATAATATGAATAATAGTTAACATATTACCAAAAAAAAAAAAAAAAACTAAACAACATACAAACTTACCAAATAAAAAACGGTTACGAACGCGACACTAATTCCTACTCTACTAATTTTCCTTTTCCATGATTTGTGTCCGGCTGATTTGTTTCTTTATCTAAATAATAATTTTCATTAAATTAACCATTTCAAACAACTTAAATAATCAAACTTATGCATATAAGCCTTTTTTTTCCTTTACAAATTTACCCCAAAATTTTACACTTTATGCAATTTAGTCCCTAAACCCGAAACTTTCAAATTACACACAATTAAGTCCAAACCAAGCTTGCTGGATTTTCCATAGTCCTTACACAACCCATATTTATCACATTTTCACAAGAATTCCATGAAATTTTACTATTGTAACAATTTAGTCCTTAAACTTTAAATTCAAGCAAAACCATTTTACAAAATAGTCATATTTAACTATCAACCTTATAAATCTATCATCAAACTTAAAAAGAAAAAAATCAAAAATTCATTAATGGAATAATTCAAAACATTTAGCAGTTTTACAAATTAATCCCCGGGTTAGCTAAATTAACCTTAAATGATATCAAAAACATAAAATCACTAAAAATGGATAAAAATTACATACCATGCACCAAGATTAAACTTTTGCTGAAACCTCTGCAGACAAAAATGGTGTTTTTCGATTTGGAATGTTAAAATGAAGAAGATAATAGATTTTTTTCTTTTGTTTATTATTTTATTTACTTAATTACCATTTTACCCTTGTCATTCAATTAAAATTTCAGTAACAATACATGCATGAACCATCCAAACATTTATATGGCTAGTTTCCATTTCAAGCCATTCAGTCATGTTTCTATTGTCATTTAGCACCTTTAATAGAATAGCGATTAACTTTTGTAGCTTTTACAGTTTAATCCTTTATACTTAATTAACTATCTAAACATTAAAATTTTCTAACCAAAACTTAATACGACACTGTAATAAGCCTCTAAATATTAATTAAATAATAAAATATTAACTCACAGGTCAAAATTGTGGTCCCAAAACCATTATTTCCAACACCACTGAAAATGGGATGTTACACATATCACATTACACAAGGTTAATGAATTATTGCTTGCGAGCTTCCCAATATTTTTTGCCCATGAACTTATTCTTAAACATTTCCAGAAAGAAATCCCAAGTCAGACAATTTGCAGTAGTTCCCTGATTCACAGTATTCCACCAACGATGGGCTTCACCAGTGAGTAATGACATAGTACATCCTAGCTTCTCTTCCTCAATACAGGCAATTTTCTCAAAGATCTTTTGAACACCCTCAGCCAATACTCTAACTTAGTAGGACCAGCTCCCTTGACACCATAGAATTCCTTACCACCTAAAGCTCACAGACACTAATGGCAATCCTCGACTGACATGAGCAACATTGGTTCCAACGACACGTTAGAAAGCCCCAATCATGTCTTGTACCAATGATTTGACACTCTCATCTAGAACGTTTGCCCTGCGAGGTCGTACAGGCAACGCCGAAGTCCTGTGACCCTCTGAAGGGTCTATAGCTCCATTAACACGATTGACATTTACATTTGCTCTTCTAGGAGACATTTTACTAACTCTAAACGTACATAAGGCACAAGTTTAAGCAATAAATTATTAGCATGTTCAATTATGGATCCTAAACTTTGACAAACACATATGTGAACATAATTCGCCAAATCACATTTGCAAACATAGTTCACCAAATCACATCTGCGAGCACAGCTCACCAAGCATATCTACTGGCACAATCACGATGAAGGTGAGTAGCGAGGAGTGATCCGAAGCATAACCTTGCAAAAGAAACAACTAAACCAAGGCAATGTATTTTTTCCCAATCCTACTTCACAATAAAACAATCATGCTTATTACTTCAAATGATTTACAATCATGGCAAACCTAACAAATTAATCGACCAACCTAGCGATCTCTGATACCAACAAATGTAACACCCATACCTGGTCTGATTACCGAACCCGAGCTATGGAATGCCATATTAGCCACCTAAGTGATTCTCAATTAAAACCCAACCTAACCTCTAACACCCCACCTAAGTACTTTCATTAGTACACTGAAGCTATCTTTTATTCAGATGGTATTCTAGTTTAAGTAAAATGTATACACATCTCAACTTCAAGGTTCTCTCCTAGTGTAGCTCACACATTCTAAGTCTTCGTAATGTAAGACTCATTAAACAAAGTAAGTTTCGTGAACTACCCCTACGTGTTTAGATACTGCAAACTTAGTTCATATAGTTCCTCCTATATCGCATATTAGAATTCAGTAAGGGTTCACAAACCAATTCGTCAGTTGTTAGGGTTCACACTTTGCACAGTTCGCCAACCCTATCACTTCACAGCAACCTTGACGAACTTTGTATAAGTTTTTTAGTTTGATGTATTATATGCTATTGCTTATGATATTCACTATGTTCAAAATTTAATTACTTAAGTATGCACTTGTATATTAAGAAAACATCAGTCAAACTTGGGCTATGATCATATACTTGAAAATTCAAATGTGATTATAAAAAATTATCGGTTCGTAAATAAAAACATAAAGAATAACATAGGAAAACATAAAAATAACTACGTCCTAGAATTATTGGCGAACTCATCAGAAAGATATTTCTAAACACAAGCAGAATCCCCCATTGCCTTTATGTCCAGAGTTCACTTGTAATACCTTTCCAGTGTTAATGCTTCGCCTGGATCACTCAGCTCGTTACTACTCAATGTGCAATCTAACTATACGTAATGTTTAAAAAAAAGTGTGTGAGCTCCTGTGCACTCAGTGAATATACAGAAAAAATAACCATATAGCACGTATAAAACATAAGTTTAAACAAAAGCTTTTGTCAAGTCACTGAACTGCAAATTGGGTTCGCAATACTTACGTTAAGTCTAGTTTGCAAATACTCATTGCCAGTTAGCTTAAAAATAATAAAACATAATATTTCAGAAAAGAAAATCTTATTCACATGTTTTGTCTTGTTGGATAAGCGGATCTCCTTGTAATGCCTCAGAATGACTCAAAGAGCCTTAACATGTCCCATAAGTGTAGCATAAAGCTAAGCACTCTCCAAACGCACCAACATGTCCTGGTGAATGGAGCTTAGCTCAACATTCCCTTATCTGTCCTACCTATCCTAGGGTCTCTCGCCCAAAACAAAAAAAAAAACATAAAGGTGAGTACTCATAATCTTATGGCATGCCAATATATCTAACAGTTTTAGAAAATTATAGTGTAAAAACATGTACTTAAAAATAGAGCTCTCAATTCATGCGGAGTTCGCAGATCACTGTTCATAAAAACACATATTTAACATATTCACAAAATAGAGTTTAGAAAATACTTACTTTCAAAATTTAGGTTAAAACCCTAAGCCCCTGATTAACACTATGGTTCGCACATACAAGTGGCATTCCCTGAACACTCACCAATTTGCTGAAAACTTTAGACAAGCTTCACTTTTCCCATGTCTTTGCTTGTAGACTGTTCTGTCAAGTACGCAATTTTCACAAAAATACACAAGTGACTAACAAAAAAAGAAAACAAAAACTCATACATAAGCACAAGCATACCTAAGTTGGCACATGCTAGTCTTTTAGCAAACATAGACCCTTTTATTGCGAACCTTCTTAAGAGTTCTAAAGAAATAAAGTCTAACCTTAAGTTCTAAGAGCTAAGTTATAGGTTCTTGTTTTAGTAGAAACTTGACAACAAGATAATCGCTAAATAAATTTGTGAGAATTTTTTGGTTCAAAAGAATAAGAATTTTCGATGGAAAGGACTTAATTTATAGGCACTAAAGTGTTTTGGTGTTCTTAGGATACCCTAGTTGTAGTAGAAGTAGGAAAAAATTACGTGCATGGATGGTGTTACGAAGAGAAAAGTAAGTCCAATTCCTAATTTTGGTACAATTACCCTTTGACTCCTACTTTTCACTCTCGGCCCAAAACAATGATCACAGCTCGCTAAGCCCACTAGAGACCACAATTTGCCAGGCCCATTAGAGACCACAACACACCAGGCCCACTGATGATCCTACTTCGCCAAGTCCATTGGCAACCCTAGTTTCCAAGGCCTTCTGTTGAACCCCAGCTCGCCAGCCTCAAACTCCTAGGCCCAATTCTAGGATGTTACACACTTTGCCATTGATGTAACAACGAGTCTGAAATATATTTTAACATTGTTGCTCCTCTTCCTTTGATTGAATACTCAAACTTTGCTTGACAACAAGGAGTTCTTCTGTTGTGAAAAATTCTACTTCACTTGAATCATCTAATGGTGACATAGCTTCTTACTCATTCTCATCTTCTGGTTAAATTTCATCACTACCATCATCACAATACGGTTAGGACATTGGCTAGAAATGTGGCCACGTCCTAAGAATTTGAAACACTTCACATTGCATGAATAGTTTTGCTGAACTTCTGCCTTCCCATTTATCATTTGTAATGTCGAATTTATTGGCTTTAGGCACTTTGGTTTGACTTTTCACTTGGGGCGTCAAATCCCTTTTAATGACATTTTGACTTTACTTTAAATAAAACTTTGCATTATTTATAGACCTAGATATCCCCTATCTCATGAGTTTTCACTCCACCTTAATAGCCATGTGAACCATGTCGTTCAATTCAACATAGTGTTGAAGCTCCACGGTATTGGTTATTTCTTGATTTAAACCAGCCAAAAAATGAGCCATGGTAACCTCACGATCTTCATAAATGTTTGCTCAAATCATGGTGATTTCTATGTCATTGTATTATTCTTCCACACTTTGGCTTCTCGGGTCATAACTTGAAGTTTTTTATAGAGATCCCATTGATAGTGACTAGGGATAAATCTCTTTCGCATGATTGCTCTCATTTCAGCCCAAGTCTCCACCAGATGTTCCCCGTTTCTTCTCTTACTCATGGTTAGTTGATCCTACTATATCATAGCATAATCAGAAAACTCAATAGCAACTAATTTTACCTTTATCAAATCGAAGTAATTTTGATAGTCAAAGATCAACTTGATCTTCCTTTCCCATTATAGGTAGGCTTTTAGATCATTCATTCCATGGAATGTCAAAATCTTCAATTTAATATTTCCAAGATTATCATCGATCCTTTCATGAGCCCTTTGTCCTTGACTTCTCATACTAATGACTGACCCACGATCACGTTTCACTTCATCATTGCCATAGTAACCATCATTTTCATTCCTCATAGCCATTTAGTTACCTCGTAAATTAGGACCACGAGGAAAATGACCTTGTTGTGAACTCTCTTCCACCTGAGTAAGCCTCTCAAGAATAGGCTCTAACTCAATTCGCATCATTCGTTGCATTTCTCTTAACAATGCTTGATACTGAAGATCTAGAGGTTGAACTTCCTCATTGGCAACATTTCTTTCAGGACTCCAAGTCATGATTTTTGAAACAAAAGAATAAATTGAATAATGAGATGTGTAACTCACAAAATAAACCTCACATATTACTCTCAAAAATAAAAGTCACTTCTCTCATATTTCCAGACAAATTCTAGATTTTATCATTCTAATAGGCTCACATGTTGTCGCCTTTCACCACTCAAGTCTCTTCAGTTCTTTAAGAACTTGGAAAGAAAAGAACTTAACAAAACTATGATCTTGGTTGCGTTGTTAGGATGGAACAAAATCGAAGAAAACGGAAGGTTGAAATTAATTTGGCAGAAACAAGTTCAAAGGACTCAAAAATATGCTTAGAAGGTATTTTGGCTAAACGAACAAAAAGGAAAAAAAATTGCTCGAATTTTTTTTTGTTATCATAAAAAAATTACCAAATTATTTAAAATGGGCTCAAAAGTACTAATCATATGAAAATTTTCTTAATGGGTTTCCAAACTCTGCTTTTTTAATTTCACCTAGTCTTTTCCTTTCCACTTTTCTTACTTTCACACTTTTTTCTAAAATTTGGGAGAGAGAAAATAACGATACATGTGAAGAATACTAGCTCTGATACCAAATAACGTGAAACTTATACGTGATTAAGATTACGAGTCATGATCTAAATTGCCTGGTTGTTTGAAACAAGATCAAACTCAAAATATGATAAATGGTAGGAATGAAAGAAATATAACTAATAAAATGGTAAAATGATATAACTTTCAAACTTAAAAACAATCTTAGAAACGAACCTATGCTATATAACAATGAGATCCAATTTCTATAAAGATGATTAACATTTTGATAAGTTTGGATAATTGAAGAAAAACTGTAACCCACTATTTATATATGAAATAGGAACCAACAATATAAGGGTGATCGCCATACTTCAGAAATAGAAAAGATTGAAGTGATAAGATCATATACGTTTGAACACCACAAGAAATCAATCTTGATAAGTTCAGAATTAAGTTCTTGAATAAAAAAAAAAGAAATCTCTCAAAATATGTAATTGATCACCCTCCCCAAATCTTACAAATGAAGGACTATTTATAGTGAAAACTAGTTAAGTGAGCAGCCACAAATAGATCTTAATTACAATGTCTAGACTATTCTTTAACATTTAAAGATGATTTAAAGTTGTATTAAGAGTTGTCTTCAACCAAACAACCACATGGTTTTTTATCTACCCGTACATGCTTGCTTAGTGAGTAAGAAATTCTTCAAAGGACACATTCTTCTCCCATATTGGACGGTGGACTTTAATGTGCATTGGTTTGACTGAATTTCACACTTTAAAATCATCCAAAGGGCCTTGTTCATGTCCCATTTGGACGTTGGCACTTAATGAAGCAATGGTTGGCCGAATGGTCACTTGTCATGCCAAAAATGAACAACACTTTTGTGTATGAACACTTCTTGATTTCTTTTAGCTAAACAAATAGTCCACTTGCATCCTTAAATGAGACCGACCATTAATGTTCCTAGGACACATTAAACACAACATTAGGACATCATAAACACGATAATTAAAGTGAAATAAACAAGACATATTAAAGGCGCAATAAACTAAGACATTTTTAAAACACATTTAAAATTATATTAATGATGTGATAACAAAAAAATAAATTAAATAGCTTGAAAAATATTAAATAAACTCTAATTTAAATATTGTGGAACTAAATAAACTAAATGGAAGGTTAGGCTTTAAAATTCCATTTGCAAAATGTTGCATGGGCTTGGGTCTTTATCAGGGGCCAAATAAGAATTGGCCTCGTCATGTTCGACCCAAACTTATTGTGTAACAGCCCGTTTTTGGTCAAATCAGAATAGTGATTTTGGGATCACAAATTCGAGGTCAAAATATTTAGTTTATTATTATTTTAAGGTCTACAACATGATAATGTGATTGTGTGAAAATTTCGTTAAGAAATTAAAGGAATAAATTTGAAAAAAAGGAATAAATCGCGTAAAATGCAAAAGTGTTGTTCTATTAGTTAAAGGTGTTTATTAGCTATTGTTTTTAAATCAAAGGTCCTTATGTTGTAATTAAACCATTTGGAATGTGAGTGGACATTTATGGGCATTATTTATACATGTTTTGATGTTTTAATAAAGGGTAAATAGGTAATTGTATAATAAATTAAGTAAAATAACTAAAAACAAAGCTATCATCCCTATTGTTTCATATTCTACTGAAAATCAAGTAAGGAAATAGCCGTGGGAGGAGCTTAATATTCGGCCAACTTAATCTAGTGCATGTAAGTTCAATTTTGTCCTGTTTTTCATGATTTCTAAGTTTTTGTGATCGTTGCTTCGTATTCTAGCTAGCTCATACCCTAGATTTTGAAACTGTTAAAGATTTATCATGTTGCCATTGTTGAATGCTTGATAAAATTGATGATTTATCATAGATTTGGAAGGTTAATGTTAGACTAATAGCTTTTGTAAAGTGATTTTTTACAAAAATGTTAAAAAGGGATTAAATTGAGAAAATGTAAATAAGGTGGTTAAAGTGTGAATAAATTGAAAATATGGGTTGCTAGTAACATGTATTAAATTCGGCTAAGCATGGGTTTGTACTAAATTGTATGAATTTGCAATTTTATTTGATAAGGACTAAATTGTAAAAATGTGAAAGTTAAGGGTAAATGTGTAAAATAGTCCTAAAATGTGTTTTAGATTGAATTGAATAAATATAAGAATAAATAAGTTGATTTTGATTACTTATAGATCAAGAAAAAAGGAATTCAGACTTTGATCGAGGAAAAAGCAAGGTAATTGAATAGTCGGTCCGTTTCATCATATCCGTACATGAGGTAAGTTTGTAAATTAGAATCGAATTTTTAAATACATGTAAATTATTTGAAAGGAAAGTGTAATTGAGTAAATGGTATTACTAAGTTCAAATGCCTAATTGATGAGAATTACTGAATACTGAATCCCATTTGAACTGTAAAAAGTCGTAGGATACAAGAGACATGTCACTAGGGTTACTGTTTTCGTCGAGATCCTGCATGTGTTGCGGACTCACCACATCTCGAATGAGCTTACTGATATATCATCTCGTAGGAGCTTACTGTTTTCAGCTCATCAGAGCTTATTGTTTCAGCTCAATAGACCTTACTGTCCATCAGCTTAGGAGGAGCTTACTGATCATAGCTCGAAAGAGAGAAAATGATAATGAATTGATGGATTACTGATTTATACATGTAATGTATATCACCCTAGTATCTCTCAATATTCTAATAGGTTCAATAGGCATAAATTATGTTATTGGTTATGTGAAAAAGCTGTGTTTATACAGATGAATTACTGTTTATATGGATGAAGTACTGCTTATACGAATAAGTTACTGTTATCAAATGAATTATCATTCATATGATTGAGAGTGAAATGTTACAAATGATGTATGTGATATATGAATTTGATATGATACAATGTATTGAGTATTAAATTGAGATCATGGATGATTACATGCACTTATGTGACTAACTTGTTCATGAATGTTTGTGTTTAGGCATTGGGTAATTGAATTGAGTATACCTTATTTATTGTCTTGACTATGTATAAATGGTAAGTTTAATTCTGAATTATACGGGCTTACAAAGCTACAAAGCTTACTCTGTTTCTTTTCTGTGTTTTATAGAGGCTCCATAGCTCGCTCGATTCGGATAAAGTCGGAGATACACATCACACTATCCAGTTGCTGATTGGTATCTTTGAACTCATGGATATATGTAAATATGGCATGTATATGCTACTTATAAAGATGATAGTTACGGTTACTTGAGCTAGTGATTTTGGTACATGTTGTGGTATAAGATAAAGCCATTTGATTGGCTTAACTTGGTATAATGCTTTGGTTGCATATAAGTATTCAAATATGTGTATGAAATGTTATGGATTAGCTGGCTATTGAGTTATAAAATGTTGAAAATTATGCTTGTGCAGGTAGGTAAAAATAGGGTGGCAAAATGGCTTTGAAAATAGCCTATTTTTGTCCACACGGGTAGAGACACTGGCGTGTGTGTCATCTGTGTGTGACACATGGTCAAATTACACGGCCATGTGTCCCCTGGTGTTGAAATTGAAATGAAGTCAGTATACTCCACACGGTCTCACACACAGGCATGTGATCGGTCGTGTGGCACAAGTCAATATACCCCCTAATTGGCACACGGCTTGGCACACAGGCGTGTGACTTGGCCGTGTTGCATAAGTAAGTATACCCTACAGGTTTGACACGGCCTAGCACACGGCCTGGCACATGGGCATGTGTGGCCACTTTGAAGGGCACAGGGCTAGACACACGGGCGTGTGGTTGGCCGTGTGACCCAAGTCAGTAACCTCACTTGTTTGGACACAAGGTAAGGCATGGGCTGGGACACGACCATGTGATCCCATTTTGAATGTCCACACGACCTGTGACACGGGTGTGTCTGGTGGCCGTGTGAGACACACGGCCTGGTCACACGGGCGTGTGTCCCCATTTTTAGAGAAAAAATTTATAAGTGTTGAAAATTTTCTCGAGTTATCGGTTTAGTCCCAAATCACTCCCAATGCATGTTTAAGGCCTCATAGGCTCTTAATAGGGACAAATTGATTGAGATTGAATGATGAATGATTGAACTGAGCAAATGTATGTTAAATGGTTGTTTAATTGTTTTGTAAATCTGGTAATGCTCTGTAACCATATTCCGGCGTTGAATACGGGTGAGGGGTGTTACATTTATTGGTAACAAAGCTACGGGTTAGTCGATTTTATGACTAACATAACGTGTGTGAGAGTTTAGCTATACATGCCATATACATAAATTGTGATGGTGTGCTGAATGCTAACATTATAAACTATGTTTTCGTATGGTATAGATCCCAAACGAGCTGTAGCAGATGATGCTGAGAGTAATGCGCCAACTCCCGCTCAAGGGATAGCGCCTTCTGAATCTAGACCCGTATCAAGTAGTAACGGAGGTTAGGCTAAGGAAGCCTTCTTCCAAATAATGAATGAGTGGTTCACTCAATGCATTCGTACGAACCCGGCTGCTCAACAACCTCTACCCCCACCTATTCCCCAACCAACACTGAAGTTCCTCAAGGTATGGATCCTTTTCGATTGAATAAAGATATGAAAATACGGGGCTGAGGAATTCAGAGCCACTGTTAACGATGACCCTGAGAGAGCCAAGTTTTGGCTTGAGAACCCGATTTGGTTATTTGATGAACTTCCTTGCACACATGAAGAATGTTTAAAATGTGTTGTATCACTATTGAGAGACACTGCATATCAGTGGTGGAATACTTTGACATCCGTAGTTCCGCGAGAAAGAGTCACTTGGGAATTCATTCAAGATGAATTCAGAAAGAAATACATCATCCAACTGTTCATTGATCAGAAATGAAAGGAATTTCTTGAACTGCAACAGGGTCATATATTGGTAACAAAATACGAAAGAGAGTTTGTACGACTCAGCAAATATGGTCATGAATGTGTTTCTTCCGAGGTTATAATGTGCAAAAGGTTTGAAGATGGATTAAATGAAGAAATCAAACTATTAGTTGGGATTCTTGAGCTGAAAGAGTTTGTCGTTCTAGTTGACAGAGCTTGCAAAGTCGATGTAACATCCTAAAAATTAGAGTATCTTTTTGTTACTTGTGTTAGCTCGGATAGGATGTTTATTGTGTGCTTAGTATATTTGTGTGAAGGCTTGGAATTATTAGCTAAGCTAGAATAATTTTTAGTATTAAAAATTTAGTGAAGTGGATTAAGTGAACTTGACACTTAAGTCAATTTAAGTATTAAATTCTAGCACAAGAGGAGTTAGTGGCAAGGTGGTTATGATGCATGAAGGGTTGCTTGAGGGTAGAGGTTCGAGTAATATGGTTAACATTTTGAAGACTTCATTTTTGTTTATGTGTATCCTAGCATTAATGGACGGTCAAGCTTTTATTATGGAAGGTTGGACTTTTAATTTTTGGCAAGTTGAATATTGGTTTAGGAAAGTTTGTACTTTGGAAAAGGAATCTTAAGGTTTATGGAAGGATGGGGGGACATAAGGCTTAGCTTAAGGGAGTTGTTTTGGAAACTCTCCTATGGCCATTAGTGCATGAATGTGGACGGCATGTGTGGCTAGGGGGGTGGCTGAATGTTGATAGGAAGTTTGTGGGGGAATAGTTGGTCAACTTTAGCATTTTGGTGCATCATTTGGCATTTTTCTCTTCCTCTCCAAAAACTCCTTCTTTGGCCGAATGTACCTTTGGCATTTTGTGCAATTTTGCTTTTGATTTAGCTCTCATTTGTGTTTGAACCAAATACTATTTTCTTTCTCTCATTTTTTCTTTTGAAACCGAAACCACATTTTGCATTTTTGTGCACTTTTCTTTTCGGCAAAATAGATGCTTGGCCGAACCTTTCTTCTATCATCTCTTTCTTTTCTTTCTTTTGGCAATTTCTCAAAACCACATTTCCTTTTCACTTTCTTCTTGGCCGAATCTCTTTCTTCCCCATTTCTCTTGATTTTTCTTTCATTGGTTGCTAAAGCTGAATCATCCTTCTTCTCTTTTCATTTTTCTTTGCCATACTAGTTCTTCATCTCTTGTTAGCCGAATATCAATTGTTTTCTTCTTTCAAAACCATAGCTGAAACTTCTCATATCCTTTTGATTTGTCTTGGCCGAATATCATCAAGGGTAGGACTTCTTTTGGTTTTCTTCAATCGGTTTTTGAAGATAGGTAAGTATTCATGGCCGTATGTCCTTTAATTCTTTTCTCTTTTCTAAGCCGTTATCTTGTGGACAAAGGCCGAATCCTTGGGCATTTGTTTGCAAGGTTCTAACCATCATTAGGAACCGATTATTCTTTTAGGCTCTTTGGGACGTTGGAAGCAATCAATCTAAGCCTCAAATCTTTGACAATCGTTTTTGGGTAAGCCTATAGGTAAGATTGGTATTTCTAAGGATAACTCATTGGGATTAAGATGTGATGTTGGCCGAATGGTTTTGCTTATAGTTTTGTGGTTTGGCCGAATGTAGGACAAGGTGATCTAGTGCAGTAGATCGGGTCTTCGGAAGTTAGTATTTGCGTTAGTGAAAGGTGTGTACCTTACACACTTTATAACTCGGTAATATGTATATATGTGTTTAATAACTAATTATGTTATTAAAGTGGAAAATTATGAGATCTTGATTTGATACCATGATGGGTATAAGCAAGGAATCGGGTAAGTCTGTTTCGATATGACTTTTGCAAAATGATGCATGACGATACGATTTATGATATGGAATATCTATATGATTTCTTAATAAAGTATAATGACATGATTTGTTTATCTATTGCATTGGTATGGGTGATATGAGAGGAGTGGGAAGATTTGATATCCGTGTCTTTGGGACACCAGAGGTTTGGCACCTCATAGCGACTTGTCCCTGTGGTCTAGCACCACCGTGGGTTGGCCCCACTTTTGAGATATTGGGATCGTCGCCAGTGATTTGGTATCACAACGTGGGTTGGCCCCACAACTTGATTAATTGTGACTTTGTGTCACCAGTGGTTTGGTACCACATATCTCGTGTCTTTGGGACACCAGAGGTTTGGCACCTCATAGCGACTCGTCTTAGTGGTTTCATACCACCGTGGGTTGGCCAAACATTTGATGTATTGGGATCGTCACCAGTGATTTGGTATCACATGTGGGTTGGCCCCACAACTTGATTATTTGTGACTTTGGGTCACCACTGATTTGGCATCACATTATTGGATATCGTGACTTTGGGTCACCAGTGGTTTGGCACCACCAGTGGTTTGGTACCACACGGGGTAGAAAAAGAGTTATGGATGGCTAGGTTCGGGCACATTATATATATTGCTTGGTTATAATTTGTGTAAGTATGTGGCATTAACCGGGAGAGGGATTATGCACTGAGTCTTGGTAACTCACCTTCTCCCTTATCTTTTCAGGTGATTCGTAAATTCGCGGTTAAGGAGCCGGATGAACTCGAAGAGGCCATGCAATAAAAGTTGGATTTATATGAACTACCATTTGGGTATTTTATTTTAATTTGGTTTTCATATTTTTAAGGATTTGTAATAAGGCCTCTTTAATTATGTTTTTTTTTTTTTTGATTATTTATATGCTTTGGATTGGTTTTAAACATGGCTTATGAATTACATGGTTGATATAATAATTTGAGCACAAAGTTTTCTAAACTACAAAACGCGATGGTTTTTAAAACGTTACCATCGGGTAACATAAATCAATTGATAGTACTTAACAACTTAAGTATTTTCGATAACTCATACTATTTTCCAAAACTCAAGTTTCCAAATTTCTATTAGATACGGTTTTCAATCTAATCGCTTTAGTTTCCTTTAAAGGTTTTCTAATCCATGGATTTACAACTATGTTTTAAAGATTTATTTTTGGGATTTCAAAGTAAATTATCAGTTTTTAACTTATTATAAACCTGATTTCTAGTAACAAAGAGTTTTTCATTAAAATTTAATCGGTAACTCGTTTTTCTTCAAAACGTTTTCCCCTGTGACATACCAGATTCAGTCGTGGCGTTTTGACCGGGTTTGGGGTGTTACAAATTGGTATCAGAGCTAAGTTCAAAAGCTCGACTGTTGGCCCGAGGCCCAAAATGATTTAAAGTATAGTTTTAAAATGTTATTGTTTAAAATTACATGGTTGGAAAGGCATGGCATCGAGTCTCCGGCACCGATCCGCCCGGGTAAGTACTTCAAATTATTGATTTTGATGATATGATGGTATGACTGTATAGTAGTAGGAACTACTCTAGAGACCCAAAGCTATAGGTTGGATGTACTCGCGAAACAATCTCTTATTAAAATTATTCATAAAACTTTGTTTTAAAGAAAGTGGAATAATGACTCATGCATAACACTTTTAAATCAGATAAGTCGAGATTATAGACATGAGTACTTGAGGTCGAGGTCGTGTTACTCGTGGACGCGGTCGAGGTAGGATGGCTGTGTCTGAGCCAATGAGGTCTGGTCAAGGATCCGAAAATGAAGTACCACCATCCCCACCACCAGCGGTTGGAGTTGAGTATCAGGATCAAACGGGGGATGAGGCAGTGTCTCAAGCGGTGCTGCGAGTTCTTGAGAGGGTAGCTGGATTAAGTGGAGGCACGGGAGCTCGAAAATCTGTACCCGAGCGACTTCGATCCAATGGAGTGGAGGTATTCAGAGGTGTTTCAGGCATGGCTCCCAGTACGGCCGAATATTGGTTAGAGGCGACGGAGCGAATCATGGATGATATGGACCTGAATGCTGAAGAAAAGCCGAAAGGGATAGTGTCGCTTCTTCGAGATGAGTCATATCAGTGGTGGCTCACGGTTCGGAATAGTGCTGCAGCGGAAGATCTCACTTGGGATTCTTTCAAGGCAGCGTATCAGCGGAAATATGTTGGATCTAATTACATTGATGTGCAGCGTAAGGCATTTCTGAGTTTGGTCCAGAGTAATAAGTCCGTATCAAAATATAAGGCGGAATTTTTAAGATTGAGCCGGTATACTGGAGGAATCGTGGCTTCAGAGCACGAGCGATGTGTCCGGTTCGAGGACGGTTTAAAGGACGAGCTGAGATTGCTGATTGCTCCACATCAGGAGCGAGAGTTTGCTACTTTAGTTGAAAAGGCTAAGATAGCTGAAAGAATAAAGGAATCTGGAAGACAGAGTTACGACCGGAATAAGCATAAGAGAAGTTATGGATTATCCGGGTTAGCCGGTAATTCTTAGAAGAGGGCTAGGCAGAGTGGGCCAAATCGGGCCAGGAGGCACATTCATCGCTAATCGTGGACCAAAGACACAGTGTAACCGATGTGGAAAATTTCATTGGGGCGAATGTTGGACCGGAGGGAAAGGATGTTTCGAGTGTGGCTCGCTGGATCATCGTGTGAGAGACTGTCCACGTAAGCTAGCCAAGAACCAGTCTGAGGGTCAAGGTCGTGCTCAGTTTAGAACGGAGGGACCGCCACCGCTGAGAGGTCATGGTAATGGTAGAGAGGGTAATGGTTCTGGTCGAGGCCGTGAAGCATCTGGCAGAGGTGTTGGCAACACTGAGGCAAGACAGCCTGGTTTGGTGTATGCAGTGAGACGTCGAGAGGACGGCGACGCACCGGACGTCATAACCGGTACGTTCTTAATCTTTGGTGTGCCATATACTGCTTTGATAGATGTGGGTTCGACACATTCGTATGTTGCTAGTAGCATTGTAGAGACCATGATTCTAGACTCGAGACTACTTCTAGGAAGATGACAAGATTTCCAGCCCTCTAGGTCACTCAGTAGAAGTAAATAAGTTTGTATAGAGATGTACCCCTAGAACTTCAAGGGGTAGTGTTTGTAGCTGATCTGATGGAACTGCCGTTTGAGGAGTTTGATTTGATTCTTGGGATGGATTGGTTGGTCAAGTACCAAGCAAGTTTGGATTGCACTGCTAAGCGCATGGTTTTGAAGACAACTAATGGCAAAGAAGTGGTCATAATAGGTAATAGAAGAGATTATCTATCCAATGTGGTATCTGCATTGAAAGCTGTGAAGTTGGTCAGGAAGGGCTGTGAGGCATTTGTGGTCCATGTGCGTGCGTTGGAGGCTAAGGAGTCTACTGTAGGGAATGTTCGAACGGTAAAGGAATATGCGGACGTGTTTCCAGAAGAACTTCCGGGACTGCCTCCGGATTGTGAAGTTGAATTTTGTATAGATCTGTTACCCGGAACTGCGCCAGTGTCTATTGCTCCGTATAGGATGGCACCGAAGGAATTAGTGGAATTGAAGGCTCAGATTCAGGAGTTGTTGGATCAAGGTTTTATCCGACCAAGTGTTTCGCCATGGGGAGCGCTAGTACTTTTTGTCAAGAAGAAGGATGGTACAATGCGGATGTGTATAGACTACCGCTAGTTGAATGAGCTGATGATCAAAAACAAGTATCCTTTGCCGAGGATAGATGACTTGTTTGATCAGCTTAAGGGGGCAGCGGTTTTCTCCAAGATTGATTTAAGGTCTGGATATCATCAGCTAAAGGTGAAAGAGGCTGGTATCCATAAGACGTCATTTCATACTCGGTATGGGCACTACGAATTTCTGGTGATGCCGTTTCGGTTGACTAACGCACCAGCAGCATTCATGGACATGATGAATCGGGTATTCCAGTAGTATTTGGACCAGTTTGTTGTGGTATTTATAGACGATATTTTGGTATACTCAAAGTCAGAGGAGGAGCATGATGCGCATTTGCGAGTTGTGTTGCGGATTCTGAGGGAAAAGTAGCTTTATGCCAAATTTAGTAAATGCGAGTTCTGGCTTAGGGAGGTGACTTTCTTGGGTCACGTGGTATCAGCTGAGGGGATTAGAGTGGATCCTCGGAAGATTGAGGCAGTGTTGGATTGGAAGCCGCCTAAGTCGCTGGCCGAGATTCAAGTTTTCTAGGTCCATGGTATTTATCAAGATTTGTGGAAGAATTTTCTTTGATCGCCGCACCTATGACCAAGTTATTGAGGAAAGGAGTTCCATTTGTATGGACCGAGAAGCAGCAAGGAAGTTTCGACAAGTTGAAGAAGATTCTGACTGAAGCTCCGGTTTTGATTCAACCTGAGGCAGGCAAGGAATTCACGGTTTAATGTGATGCATCACATACTGGTTTGGGATGTGTGCTGATGCAAGAAGGGAAGGTAGTGGCTTATGCATCTCGACAGTTGAGACCACATAAAGTTAATTATCCGACGCATGACTTGGAATTAGCTGCAGTGGTTTTTACTGTGAAGATATGGAGACATTATTTGTATGGAGAGAAGTCGATAGTCTACACGGATCATAAGAGTCTTAAGTATCTTTTGACTCAGAAGGATTTAAACTTGAGGCAGCGCAGATGGATTGAGTTGTTGAAGGACTACGACTGTTCGATTGAGTATCATCCGGGCAAGGCTAACGTGGTGGCAGACGCGTTGAGCCGTAAGGTTGTATCTGATTTAAGATCGATGTTTGCTCGTCTTAGCTTATATGACGATGGGAGTCTTTTGGCTGAATTGCAAGTCAAGCCGACTTGGTTAGAGCAGATCAAGGAGAAACAGTTAAAAGATGATGGTTTGAATGATCGGAGCTTGCGGGTTCAGAATGGAGGTTTAGAGGATTATAGTTTGACCAGTGATGGAGTTTTGTGTTTTAAAGGGAGAGCTTGTATGCCGAAGGATGTTGAGTTGAGGCAAAGGATTCTTCGGGATGCACATAGTAGCCCATATGCTATGCATCCTGGAGGTAGCAAGATGTATCGGGATTTAAGAGAGCAGTTTTGGTGGCCAAGTCTGAAGCGGGAGGTAACTGAGTTTGTGGGCAAATGTCTGACGTGTCGCAAAAGTCAAGGTCGAACATCGATTCTGTCCAGGGTTACTTCAATGGTGAAGATTCCACAGTGGAAGTGGGAAAGGATCACTATGGACTTTGTCAGTGGGTTACCTCTTACGCCTAGTAAGAAGGATTCAGTTTGGGTGATTGTGGATCGTCCGACTAAGTCACCATTTCATTCCTATGCAGACGGTGGATTACTCGCCTTGAGGTTAGCTAAGTTGTATGTAGCGGAGATAGTGAGGTTGCATGGTGTGCCAGTGTCGATCATCTCGGATAGGGATCCAAGATTTACGTCGAGGTTTTGGAGAGCGTTACATCAGGCTTTGGGTACGAGGTTGGATTTCAGTACCACATTTCATCCACAGTCTGACGGGCAATCGAAAAGAGTTATTCAGATTTTAGAGGATATGTTGAGAGGATGTGTTTTGGACTTCAGAAGCAGCTGGGAAGAGTTTTCGCCACTAGCTGAGTTTGCATACAACAATAGTTATCAGGCAAGCATTAAGATGGCACCATATGAGGCGTTGTATGGTAGGAGGTGTCGCACACCTACATGCTGGACTGAATTGGGTGAGCGTCAGATATTAGGACCAGAGTTGGTTGCAGAGACTGGGGATAAGGTTAAAATGATTCAGGCTCGTCTGAAGGGAGCTTCGGATAGGCAGAAGTCATATGCCGATCTCAAGCGGAGGGATATAGAGTTTGCCGTGGGTGACAAGGTTTTTCTGAAGGTCTTGCCATGGAAGAAAGTGTTAAGATTTGGGAGAAAAGGCAAGTTAAGTCCAAGATTTATTGGGCCGTATAAGGTGTTGAGACGAGTGGGACCAGTAGCCTATCAGCTCGAGTTGCCATCAGAGCTGAGTCAGATTCACGATGTGTTTCATGTCTCCATGCTTAGACGCTATCGTTCTGGTCCATCGCATGTCGTGGCAGTAGAGGAAATAGAGGTGAGTCCAGATTTGACGGTGGAAGAGGAACCAGTGCAGATTTTAGATCGAGACGTGAAAGTGTTGTGCAGGAAATCAGTTCCATTAGTGAAGGTTTTATGGCGGAACCATGGCATAGAAGAAGCTACATGGGAACCAGAGGATGGATGAGGCAGCAGTACCCTCAACTCTTTTGATCAGGTAATTTCGAGGACGAAATTTTCTTAAGGGGTAGAATTGTAACATCCTAAAAATTAGAGTATCTTTTTGTTACTTGTGTTAGCTCGGATAGGATGTTTATTGTGTGCTTAGTATATTTGTGTGAAGGCTTGGAATTATTAGCTAAGCTAGAATAATTTTTAGTATTAAAAATTTAGTGAAGTGGATTAAGTGAACTTGACACTTAAGTCAATTTAAGTATTAAATTCTAGCACAAGAGGAGTTAGTGGCAAGGTGGTTATGATGCATGAAGGGTTGCTCGAGGGTAGAGGTTCGAGTAACATGGTTAACATTCTGAAGACTTTATTTTTGTTTATGTGTATCCTAGCATTAATGGACGGTCAAGCTTTTATTATGGAAGGTTGGACTTTTAATTTTTGGCAAGTTGAATATTGGTTTAGGAAAGTTTGTACTTTGGGAAAGGAATCTTAAGGTTTATGGAAGGATGGGGGGACATAAGGCTTGGCTTAAGGGAGTTGTTTTGGAAACTCTCCTATGGCCATTAGTGCATGAATGTGGACGGCATGTGTGGCTAGGGGGGTGGCCGAATGTTGATAGGAAGTTTGTGGGGGAATAGTTGGTCAACTTTAGCATTTTGGTGCATCATTTGGCATTTTTCTCTTCCTCTCCAAAAACTCCTTCTTTGGCCGAATGTACCTTTGGCATTTTGTGCAATTTTGCTTTTGATTTAGCTCTCATTTGTGTTTGAGCCAAATACTATTTTCTTTCTCTCATTTTTTCTTTTGAAACCGAAACCACATTTTGCATTTTTGTGCACTTTTCTTTTCGGCAAAATAGGTGCTTGGCCGAACCTTTCTTCTATCATCTCTTTCTTTTCTTTCTTTTGGCAATTTCTCAAAACCACATTTCCTTTTCACTTTCTTCTTGGCCGAATCTCTTTCTTCCCATTTCTCTTGATTTTTCTTTCATTGGTTGCTAAAGCCGAATCATCCTTCTTCCCTTTTCATTTTTCTTTGCCATACTAGTTCTTCATCTCTTGTTAGCCGAATATCAATTGTTTTCTTCTTTCAAAACCATAGCCGAAACTTCTCATATCCTTTTGATTTGTCTTGGCCGAATATCATCAAGGATAGGACTTCTTTTGGTTTTCTTCAATCGGTTTTTGAAGATAGGTAAGTATTCATGGCCGTATGTCCTTTAATTCTTTTCTCTTTTCTAAGTCGTTATCTTGTGGACAAAGGCCGAATCCTTGGGCATTTGTTTGCAAGGTTCTAACCATCATTAGGAACCGATTATTCTTTTAGGCTCTTTGGGACGTTGGAAGCAATCAATCTAAGCCTCAAATCTTTGACAATCGTTTTTGGGTAAGCCTATAGGTAAGATTGGTATTTCTAAGGATAACTCATTGGGATTAAGATGTGATGTTGGCTAAATGGTTTTGCTTATAGTTTTGTGGTTTGGCCAAATGTAGGACAAGGTGATCTAGTGCAGTAGATCGGGTCTTCGGAAGTTAGTATTTATGTTAGTGAAAGATGTGTACCTTACACACTTTATAACTCGGTAATATGTATATATGTGTTTAATAACTAATTATGTTATTAAAGTGGAAAATTATGAGATCTTGATTTGATACCATGATGGATACAAGCAAGGAATCGGGTAAGTCTGTTTCGATATGACTTTTGCAAAATGATGCATGATGATACGATTTATGATATGGAATATCTATGTGATTTCTTAATAAAGTATAATGACATGATTTATTTATCTATTGCATTGGTATGGGTGATATGAGAGGAGGGGGAAGATTTGATATCCGTGTCTTTGGGACACCAGAGGTTTGGCACCTCATAGCGACTTGTCCCTGTGGTCTAGCACCACCGTGGGTTGGCCCCACTTTTGAGATATTGGGATCGTCGCCAGTGATTTGGTATCACAACGTGGGTTGGCCCCACAACTTGATTAATTGTGACTTTGTGTCACCAGTGGTTTGGTACCACATATTTCGTGTCTTTGGGACACCAGAGGTTTGGCACCTCATAGCGACTCGTCCCAGTGGTTTCATACCACCGTGGGTTGGCCCCACATTTGATGTATTGGGATCGTCGCCAGTGATTTGGTATCACATGTGGGCTGGCCCCACAACTTGATTATTCGTGACTTTGGGTCACCAGTGATTTGGCATCACATTATATCGTGACTTTGGGTCACCAGTGGTTTGGCACCACCAGTGGTTTGGTACCACACAGGGTAGAAAAGGTGTTATGGATGGCTAGGTTCGGGTGCATTATATATATTGCTTGGTTATAATTTGTGTAAGTATGTGGCATTAACCGGGAGAGGGATTATGCACTGAGTCTTGGGGACTCACCTTCTCCCTTATCTTTTCAGGTGATTCGTAAATTCGTGGTTAAGGAGCTGGATGAACTCGAAGAGGCCATGCAATAAAAGTTGGATTTATATGAACTACCATTTGGGTATTTTATTTTAATTTGGTTTTCATATTTTTATGGATTTGTAATAAGGCCTCTTTAATTATGTTTTTTTTTTTGGATTATTTATATGCTTTGGATTGGTTTTAAACATGGCTTATGAATTACATGGTTGATAAAATAATTTGAGCACAAAGTTTTCTAAACTACAAAACGCGATGGTTTTTAAAACGTTACCATCGGGTAACATAAATCAATTGATAGTACTTAACAACTTAAGTATTTTTGATAACTCATACTATTTTCCAAAACTCAAGTTTCCAAATTTCTATTAGATACGGTTTTTAATCTAATCGCTTTAGTTTCTTTTAAAGGTTTTCTAATCCATGGATTTACAACTATGTTTTAAAGATTTATTTTCGGGATTTCAAAGTAAATTATCAGTTTTTAACTTATTTTAAACCTGATTTCTAGTAACAAAGAGTTTTTCATTAAAATTTAATCGGTAACTCGTTTTTCTTCAAAACATTTTCCCCTGTGACATACCAGGTTCGGTCGTGGCGTTTTGACCGTGTTTGGGGTGTTACAGTCGAAGAGCTTAGCAAAGAGAAAAGAAAAGCTGATTCTGAGGCTAGAGACTTTAGAAAGAGATTTGCAAGTAAATCGCATCAGTTACCATCAAAGAAATCTAGAGAATATCATCCTTGTTCTACTACTTCTGCGGGGATTTTAGTCAAAGATAAAGATGCGAGACATTTCAGCTCTAAACCTTAGACGACATCTGTTACCAGTGTGGGTAGTGTTAGAAATGTTGGACCTGAATGTAAGCACTGCAATAAGTGACATTACGGTGAATGTAGAATATTGAGCAAAGCTTGTTTTAGATGTGGATCTCTTGATCATTATCTCCAGGACTTTCCAGAAAATTCTATAACTGAAAGAGATCAACTGGCGAAAGAAAGTAATACGGCTACTAGAGGGAGACCACCCCGAAACACTGGAAATATGAGTGGTAACCTAGGTGCTATGAGAAATTCTGCTGTGAAATTTGAGGCACGAGCACCTGCTCGAGCTTATGATATCCTTGCACGGGAGGAGGCATCATTGCCAGATGTTATTATCGGTACTTTTTCTCTTTTCAATACTGATATAATTGCATTGATAGATCCTAGATCAACCCATTCATATATCTTTATGAATTTAATGTTTAAAAAGAGTTTACATGTCGAATCTACAGAGTTTGTAATTAAAGTATCGAAACCCTTAGGCAAGTTTGTTTTAGTTGATAAAATTTGTAAGAATTGTCCTTTGATGACTTGAGGTTACTGCTTTCCAGTTGACTTGATGCTTCTACCATTCGATGAGTTTGATGTGATTTGGGTATGGACTATCTAACTATGCATGATGTAGTTGTGAATTGTAGATGAAAGATTATCGAATTGAAATGTCAGAACGGTGAAATTCTTCATATTGAGTCTGATGATTCGTGTGAATTACCTACTGTGATATCATCTATGTTAGCTCAGAAATGTATGAAAATGGGTTATGATGCATATCTTGCATACGTACTGGATACAAAGGTATCTGAATCAAAGATTCAAGCTAAAACCTGTTGTTTGTGAGTTTTCGGATGTATTTCCAGAAGAATTACCGGGTTTGCCACTGATTAGAGAGGTTGAATTTGGTATTGAATTAGTACCGAAAACAACACCGATATCGATAGCTCTGTACAGAATGGCTCCAACAGAACTAAAAGAGTTGAAAGCTCAGTTGCAAGAATTGACAGAAAGAGGTTTTGCACAACCGAGTTATTCGCCCTAGGGTGCACAGGTATTGTTTGTAAAGAAGAAAGACGGCACGATGAAAATGTGTATCGATTATAGACAATTGAATAAAGTGACTATAAAGAACAAATACCCTCTACGGTGGATTGATGATTTATTTGATCAGTTGAAAGGTGCAACAGTGTTTTCAAATATTGACTTGAGATCTGGTTATTATCAGTTGCGAGTTAAAGACTCAAATGTGCCGAAGACAGTGTTAAGAACGAGGTATGGACATTATGAATTCCTTGTTATGCCTTTCGAGTTAACTAATGCTCCTGCAGTTTTTATGAACTTGATGAACTGGATATTCAGACCCTATTTAGACAGATTCGTTGTTGTATTCATTGACGACATTATGATCTATTCGCGAGATGAATCTGAACATACCAAGCACTTGAGAATTGTGTTACAAACTCTACGTGATAAGCAATTGTTTGCAAAGTTCAGTAAATATGAGTTTTGGTTTTGAGAGGTTTGATTTCTGGGGCATATCGTTTCAGCCGAAGGTATTAGAGTTGACCCAAGTAAGATTTCTGCTATTGTTGACTGGAAACCTCCGAGAAATGTGTCTGAAGTCTATACTTTTCTGGGCTTAGCGGGCTATTACTAAAGATTCATGAAAGGATTTTCAATGATTACGACACCGATAACACGATTGCTTTAGAAAGATGTAAAATTCGAATAGTCAAAAAAATGTCAGCAGAGTTTCAAACAGTTAAAAGTATTGTTAACTGAAGCACCAGTTTTGGTTCAACCTGAATCGGGGAAAGAGTTTATGATTTATAGTGACGCGTCATTAAATGGTCTGGGATGTGTTCTGATGCAAGAAGGAAAAGTTATAGCTTATGCTTCCCGACAATTAAAACCGCATGAAAAGAACTATCCGGTGCACGACTTAGAGTTGGTTGCAATTGTGTTCGCATTGAAAATTTGGCGACACTACTTATACGGTGAAAAATGTCATATTTATATGGTTCAAAAAAGCTTAAAATATCTGATGTCACAGAAAGATTTGAATCTGCGACAACGAAGATGGCTCAAGTCATTGAAAGATTATGAATTTGTGATTGATTATCACCCGGGAAAAGCTAATGTTGTTGCTGATGCCTTAAGCCAAAAATCTTTGTGAGCATTACGGGCAATGAATACCCAGTTGATGATTTGTGATGATGGGTTTATTTTAGCTGAATTAAAAGCTAAACCGGTATTTCTTCAACAAATCTGTGAAGCTTAGAAAAATGACTGTGAATTGCAAGTTAAACGAATTCAATGTGAGACTATCCCTAATTCAGAGTTTCAAATTGGAGCCGATGATTGTTTAAGGTTCTGGAATAGAATTTGCATACCGAGAAATTTAGAACTCATGTAAAAGATTTTACACGAAGCGCACCATAGCTGCTTATCTGTTCATCCGGGGAGTACCAAAATGTATAACGATTTGAAATAGTTTTATTGGTGGCAAGGCATGAAACAAGATATCTCAGAGTTTGTTTCTAAATGTTTGATTTGTCAGCAAGTCAAAGCTGAACATCAAGTACCATCGGGTTTACTACAGCCTGTGATGATTCCTGAGTGGAAATGGGATAAAGTTACAATGGATTTTGTGTCAGGATTGCCCCTAACTCCGAAAAAGAAAGATGTTATCTGGGTTGTCGTTGATCAACTAACGAAATCTGCTCATTTCATACCGGTACGTATAGATTACTCACTTGATAGATTAGCTGAATTGTACATTTCTGAGATTGTTCGATTGCATGGGGTGCCACTATCTATTATTTCTGATAGAGATCTAAGATTTACATCGTAATTCTGGAAGAAACTGCAAGAAGCTCTGGGAACACAGTTGAATTTCATTACTGCTTTTCATCCTCAGATTGACGGTCAGACCGAGAGAGTTATTCAGATTCTCGAAGATAAGTTGAGATGGTGTATTTTAGAGTTTAAGGGAAGTTGGGAGAAATACTTACCGTTGATTGAGTTCGCGTATAACAACATTTTTCAGACGACTATAAAGATGGCACCATACAAAGCTTTATATGGTCGCAAATGTCGAACTATGTTATACTAAACTGAATAAAGTGAGAAAAAGATTCATGGGGTTGAATTGATCAGAGAAACTGAAGAAAAAGTGAAAACAATTCGCGACAATTTAAAAGTAGCTTCAGATCGATAGAAATCATACGCGGATTTGAAACGTAAAGAAATTGAGTTTCAAGTCGGGGACTGAGTGTTTTTAAAGGTGTCGTCGTGGAAAAAGGTTCTTCGATTCGGTCGTAAAGGAAAGCTAAGTCCGTGATTTATCAGACCGTATGAAATAGTCGAAAGAATAGGGCCTGTAGCGTATCGACTAGCTTTACAGTCAGAACTTGAAAAGATTCATAATGTCTTTCACATTTCTATGCTATGTCGATACAAATCCGATCCGTCACATGTGATTTCTCCGGTAGATGTTTAGATACAGACTGATTTGACGTATAGTGAAGAACCGGTGAGGATTTTAGCTCGTGAAATCAAAGAATTGTGAAATAAATGCATAGCCCTAGTGAAGGTTCTTTGGAATAAACACGGGATCGAGGAAGCTACATGGGAACCCGAGGAACCTATACGAAAATAGTACCCTAACCTATTTACCGGTAAGATTTTAGGGGATGAAAATCCCTAAAGAGGGAGAGTTGTAACAGCCCATTTTTGGTCAAATAGAAATAGTGGTTTTAAGCCCACAAATCTGAGGTCAAAATATTTAGTTTATTATTATTTTAAGGTTAACATCATGATAATGTGATTGTGTCAAAATTTCGTTAAGAAATTTTATCGTTTAATTGCTTAATTTGAGAAAAAGGACTAAATCGCGTAAAATGCAAAAGTGTCGTTCTATTAGTTAAAGGTGTTTATTAGGTATGGTTTTTAAATTAAAAGGTCCTTATCTTGTAATTAAACCATTTGGAATGTGAGTGGACATTTATGGGCATTATTTATGCATGTTTTGATGTTTTAATAAAGGGTAAATAGGTAATTGTATAATAAATTAAGTAAAATAACTAAAAACAAAGCTACCATCCCTATTGTTTTCATATTCTACCAAAAATCAAGTAAGGAAATAGCCATGGGAGGAGCTTAATATTCGGCCAACTTAATCTAGTGCATGTAAGTTCAATTTCGTCTCATTTTTAATGATTTCTAAGTTTTTGTGATCGTTGTTTCGTATTCTAGCTAGCCCGTACCCTAGATTTCGAAAATGTTAAAGATTTATCATGTTTCCATTTTTAAATGCTTGAGTAAATTGATGATTTATGATATATTTGGTAGGTTTAATATTAGATTAATAGCTTTTGTAAAGTGATTTTTGACAAAAATGTCAAAAAGGGATTAAATTGAGAAAATGTGAAATGTGGCGGTTAAAAGTGTGAATAAATTGAAAATATGGGCTGCTAGTAACATGTATTAAATTTGGCTAAGCATGGGTTTGTACTAAATTGTATGAATTTGCAATTTTATTTGATAAGGACTAAATTGTGAAAATGTGAAAGTTTAGGGGAAAATGTATAAAATAGTCCTAAAGTGTATTTTGGATTGAATTGAATAAAGTGAAGAATAAATAAGTTTATTTTGATTGCTTATAGATCAAGAAAAGAGGAATTCAGACTTTGATCAGGGAAAAAGTAAAGTAATTGAATAGTCGGTCCGTTTCGTCATTTCCGTACATGAGGTAAGTTCGTATAATTAGAATCGAATTTTTAAATACATGTAAATTATTTGAAATGAAAGTATGATTGAGTAAATGCTATTACTGAGTTCGAATTCCTAATTGATGAGAATTATTGAATACCGAGTCCCATTTGAACCGTAGAGAGTCGTAGGATACGATTTACATGTCACTAGGGTTACCGTTTTGGTCGAGATCCTACATGTGTTGCGGACTCATCGCAACTCGAATGAGCTTACCAATATATCAACTCGTAAGAGCTTACTATTTTCAGCTCGTTAAAGCTTACTGTTTTCAGCTGGTCCGAGCTTACCGTTTCAGCTCAATAGAGCTTATTGTCCATCAGCTCAGGGGGAGCTTACTGATCATAGCTCGAAAGAACAAAAATGATAATGAATTGACGGATTACTTATTTATACACTTAATGTATATCACCCGAGTATCCCTCGATATTCTAATAGGTTCAATGGGCATAAATTCTATTATTGGTTATGTAAAAAAGCTATGTGTTTATACAGATGAATTACTGTTTATATGGATGAAGTACTGTTTATACAGATGAAGTACTGTTATCGAATGAATTATTGTTTATATGGTTGAGAGTGAAATGTTACAAATGATGTACATGATATATGAATTTGATATGATACAATGTATTGAGTATTAAATTGAGATAATGGATGATTACATGCACTTATGTGACTAACTTGTTGATGAATGTTTGTGTTTAGGCATTTAGTAATTGAGTTGAGTATACCTTATTTATTTTCTTGATTACTCATAAATGGTAAATTTAATTCTAAATTATATGGGCTTACTAAGCTATAAATCTTACTCTGTTTCTTTTTCGTGTTTCATAGAGGTTCGATAGCTCGCTCGATTCGGATAAAGTCGGAGATACACATCACACTATCCAGTTGCCGATTGGTACCTTTGAACTCATGGATATATGTAAATATGGCATGTATAGGCTTGTTATAAAGATGATAGTTATGGTTACTTGAGCTAGTGCTTTTGGTACATGTTGTGGTATAAGATAAAGCCATTTGATTTGGCTTAACTTGGTATAATGCTTTGGTTGCATATAAGTATTCAAATATGTGTATGAAATGTTATGGATTAGCTGGCTATTGAGTTTTAAAATGTTGCAAATTATGCTTGTGCAGGTAGGTAAAAATAGGGTGGCAAAATGGCTTTGCAAATAGCCTATTTTTGTCCACACGGACAGAGACACTGGCGTGTGTCTCAGCCGTGTGTGACACACGGTCAAATTACACGGCCGTGTGACCCCTGGTGTTAAAATTGAAATAAAGTCAGCATACTCCACACGGTCTCACACACGAGCATGTGATCGGCCGTGTGGCACAAGTCAGTATACCCCCTAATTGGCACACGGCTTGGCATACAGGCATATGACTTGGCTGTGTTGCATAAGTCAGTATACCCTATAGGTTTGACACGGCCTAGCACACAGCCTGGCACATGGGCGTGTGTGGCCACTTCGAAGGGCACACAGGCTAGACACACGAGCATGTGGTTGGCCGTGTAACCCAAGTCAGTAACCTCACTTGTTTGGACACGGGGTAGGACACGGGCTAGGACACGACCATGTGATCCCATTTTGATTGTCCACACGACCTTTGAAACGGGCATTTCTGGTGGCCGTGTGAGACACACGGCCTGGTCACATGGGCGTGTGTCCCCAGTTTTAGAGAAAAATTTTATAAGTGTTGAAAAATTTCCCGAGCTATCAGTTTAGTCCCGAACCACTCCCAATGCATGTTTAAGGCCTCATAGGCTCTTAATAGGGACAAATTGATTGGGATTGAATGGCGAATGATTAAATTGAGAAAATTTATGTTAAATAGTTGTTTAATTGTTTTGTAAGTTCAGCAATGCTCTGTAACCCTATTCCGGCGTTTAATGCGGGTGAGGGGTGTTACATGTTGGATTAAGCCCATAAGTGACTCCTTGAACCTCTTAGCTCTGGCCCGCGTTACAGGTCCAATATGCATTCTATTTGGATCCCTCAAGGAATTTTCCAAGCCATCTCTTGTAAGCTTGTCAACTTGAGGCCCAAATGGTGTGAAAATAGGCAGATTGGTGTTTAGCCCAAACCGTGTACAAATCAAAATTTGGGTCACACGAGCGTGTCGCAAATTGTGTGCGATTCAAAATAGGGTCACTCAGTTGTGTCTTCAAACTTTGTAACAACCTGTGACCATTTATGATAAACCTGTACCAAAATTAAATAGTCTGCGCAGTCATGTATTGAGACCGTGTAGCATACGGCCGTGTGACAGCTCGTATCCCAGGCCGTGTACACCTAAAATAGCTTCCAAAATAAGGCAAAACAATACCAATTCATTAAGTACCAAGACAAACCAAAATAATCATCAATATGCCTTGAAAAAATACATCCAAACAAGCATAAAACATACCAAAACATACAACCTAAGTACCTAACCAATATGCCCCCAATGACACCACATTTCTTACATCAACCAATTAACATTCAAAGTTAACAAGTTCTTCCATAAACACACACCAAAATTACCATTTCATCTATTCTATTAATGCCCAATTCTACCATAGCCTATTCATTTACAAGTAGCATAAACAAAATGACCAACATATGTATAAAACTTTACAAGCCAAAACCAAAGATACATATACAAGTAATGTAACACCACTAACCCGTATTCGTGGTCGGATTAAGGTTACAGAGCATTATCAATCAATCGAAAAACATTTATCATTATATCATAAAATATATAAAACTTATTATTATAAACCAATCGAGCCTTCGAGGCCCTCAAAATAGCTTAATAGTGATTCGAGACTAATTTGAAACAAAATAAGAAATTTAAGAAAAATTTACAAAAATTGGAAAATAGGGGCCAAACGGTCGTGTGGCCATGCCATGTAACATTTGAACAAAGGGACACACGGCCACAACCCAGCTCGTGTTCTCACCCGTGTAACTCACTAAGTAGGGTCACATGACTGTGTCGCAAGCCACGTGCCAGACCGTGTAACTCTCTGAGTTGCCACACACGGTCGTATGTCAGACCGCGTGCTAGGCCGTGTAACTCACTAACTTGAAACACTAAGAAAATTTTAAATGACACATGGTCATGTGACAGCCTATGTCCTAGATCGTATGATCCATAATTTGACCTTAAATTCAAGCCATTTCAAGCCAAAATCATACCTAACCATCCAAGCCATTTGAGCATACATTCAAGGGATCTAAACATCATTCCTATACTCCTAAACAAGCCATTTCAAACATCCTAATGCATCTAACCAATATACCATTCAAAGGCACCACAATTGCATCAAACATTATTGTAAAATCACACATTTACAACCCATTCCATCAATTATCCTGAAACACCAACACAGTCAACATCCCAACTATTTCAAAATATTATATATATGCATCACTTATCATATTTACAAGCATAAACACCAAAATATCAAGCCTATCATAAAAACATTCAAATGGTCATTTATAACATCCAATTCCACAATAAATATCATAATCCTATAAGAATCTTCCTATTACATGCCACTTTAAACCAACTTTAAAACAAGTACAAAATGACTACCAAGGTATAGATAATAGTGTGTGAGCTTCCAAGTTGATCCAATCGATGCTACGATTCCAAGAGTCCTACAAAATCAAATTTAACGAGTAAGCACGAAGAAATTTAGTAAGTTTGATAAGGCAACTCATTTACTATAAATTACCAAATTTCCAAGGGACTTTATCATTTACTACACCGGCATTGAGCCTACTAGACACTAAGCCTAATTAACACCAGCATTGAGCCTGCTAGGCACTAAGCCTGAATAATACCTCATTTGAATATATAGTATGATTCAACATTCAAGTAGCAATACAAAATAGAATTAAAATATTCAATCATTAACAAGGAAATGAATATAACCATGCATATGCATAAATGAACTTACCAGACTAGTTTGCAATAATCGCAAAAACATAAGAACTACACCGTAATTTTTTGTTTTCCACAATCGTCAACACGCTCGTGATCTAAATAATAGTTTCATCCAACTAAGTGCTTCTAGAACTCAATTTAATCCATAATTCATATTTATGAAAAATTACGAAATTGCCTCTATAATATTAACTTTTCACAGTTTAGTCCTTCAGCTCATAACTTGAAATTTAACCATTTTAACCAAAATCCAATTGAACATATGTTACAAGGGACCTTGAACAGTCCATTATTACCAACATTTCACAACCAAACCAATGGTTTTATACTTTTAACAATTTAATTCATTATTTCAAAATTCATCAAAATCATTTAACAAAACATGTTTATTTGACAACCAATATTACTAATCCATCAAATAAATTCAAAACACATTAAAAACATCCATGGCAAGTCCCTAAATCTTTAACAGTTTTGCAAATTAACTTCAGGCTAACTAGATTAAGCTAAAACGAACTTAAAAACATAAAATTCATTAAAAACAGGGCTTGAATATATACCATGCAAGGGAGAAATAAAGCTTGAATAAAAACCTAGCTAAAATTTCATGAAGAATCGGTTTTGAAGAAAAAAAATGAAAAAGATGATGATTTTTAGCTTATTTGATTTTATGCTTATTTACTATTTTACCATTTTACCCTTATTACTAATCAAAATTTTCAATAAAACATTATCCATAACTATCCACTAACTCTTTAAATGGTATAATTACTATCTTAGTCCATTAGTTGTCCTTTCCATAGCCATTTAGCCCTTTTAACTAATAGAATTCAACTTTTACACTTTGTACGATTTAGTCCTTTTCACATAAATAACTATTTAAACTCCAAAATTTCTTAATGAAAATTTTACACGACCTTAATATAATTCCGTATGCATTAAATAAATAATAAAATAATAATTTACTCGTCAAAATTGTGGTCCCGAAACTACTATTTTCGACACCACTGAAAACGGGTTGTTACAAGGCTTGTGTCGACCTATTGGGTCACAACACCTACAAAATGTGTTAAAAACACTTATTTTTATTAACTTCTGATCATAAAGCTTAAATACTGAAAACATAAATTAAAATCCTAAATTGCCAAGAAAACAAGCTCCTTAAGTGCTGAATTGACCCAGATTGATTACTACATTTGACGGCGGGTCAAACACTAACAAAGTTTGTATGTAATTTTAATATCTAAAATATGATTTACATATTCAAATTAAATTTTACAAAATAATCTATTTAATTATTTAAGAGTACTTAAATTTGATATTTTATATATTGTAATATTAAAAATTTTAAATATCATTTAAATTAATTTATCTTTTAGTTTAAAATACTTTTCAAGGTAAACTACACCCAAAGTCATTAAACAATTAGTAAGTTTACTTTTTGGTCATTCAACTTTAAAAAGTTACATAATGTTCACTGAACTATTCGAAATTTTTTATTTAAGTCATTAGGCTGACAGAATCACTATTGTATGGCATTTTTTGTTCGCATTACCTACATCAATTGAAAGCTCTCCTTCCCCTTATCTTTTATAGTTCAACTTTTTTTTTTTTATGAAATAACTTTGAATGACACAAATCTACGAATCAAAACCCAAACAACTTTCTTTTTCGATATCCAACACTAACTGTCAAATCGACTTGGATTTAAGGTATGTTTTTCTACTTATCGATAGGTACTGATCTACCCTACCGATCATTGAATTGTCAGTTAAGCTCGCTAATCAAACTTTAAAAAATAAAAAACAATCTAATGACTTAAATAAAAAAAGTTTAAATAATTTAGTGATTTAAATAAAAACTCTTGTTGATTATTTTATTATTTATTAAAATTAAATGACTAAAATATTAACATAGGGTCTGTTTGTTTGCCAGTAAAATGTTTTCTAGAAAATGATTTTTGGAAAATGATTTACTTTTCTCGAAAATGATTTATCAAAATATTTTTTCTCGTGTTTGGATGAATCTGTGTAAAATATTTTCTCATTGCTTATGTGATTTCAAAAATGTTTTCCGGAAAAGTTGTTTTTACATATATTAATAAATTTATATACATATTAATAAAATTTTATATTTTAAATTGTTTTTACATATATTGCAATGATTTATTTATAAATAAATAAATCAAATTAAATATATAATAATACTCAGTTATTAAGCTACATTATTAATCGTCATAAATTAAAAACAACCAAAGTCAAATAAATTATTTGTAATTGTGTTAAAAAATAAAAAAAAACAAGGATCGAATAATTATTTGTAATTACGTTATATAAATATTATTATGTTCCTTTACAAATAAACAATTAGAGAATATTGTTTATAGCATAATATAGCAGATCGATGGCGATGAAAAATCGAGTAAAGCAAAGAAGATGTTGGCTGAGATGGTTCAAGTCAGTATGGAATAGAGCTTGAGACATTTACAACAAAGAGCTCTGCTTTGTACCCCAATTGATTTATGATTTTGCTTCTTGTCCTCTTTTTCTTTTTTTCTTTTTTTTTTTAATGTTCTTGGTGGTGTTTGATAGTTAAAGAAACTGTGAAAATGCCGGTCCAGGCCGTTTATGGTGGTATCGGGTGACTGGTAAATGAAAAAAATTGTCAATAAATTAGAAATTATATGATGTTGAATGCATAGTTTCTAGTTTGCTTGTAAAGATGTAACTGTTGTTATATATAATACATTATACCGTCAATGAAAATTCTTGTTTATCTTTTCTTCTCATGGTTTATATGTTCCTTTACCAAGCAACAATCATCACACTCCATGATATTACATTCTTCTCTCGCATCTCATCAAATATTTCTCTCGCAAAATCAACACTACCACATTTTGCATACATATCAATCATTGCAGTACCCAATATTACATTCAAACTAAACTTCATTGAACATATATAATCATGAACAAATCTAGCCTTATGCATGGCACCCAATTTTGAACAAGCATTAACCACAGTCACCATTGTAATCTTATCAGGAACAATGCCTTCTTCTCTTATCCAATCAAACAAAACCAACGATTCGTTAGCATTCCCACACTCGGCATACCCATCTATCATAACAGTCCAAGTAACAAGGTCTTTCTTATGCATATCATCAAATAGTTTACGAGCATCATCAATAACCCTACATTTTGCATACATGTCAACAAGTGCCGTACAAACAAAGTGATCTTAACACAATCCAGATTTCAAAACAACACCATGAACCAAATTACCCATTAACAAATCCATCCTATCCCTATAAACTCTCAAAACAAAAGGCAAAGTATAATTATCAGGCTGAACACTACACCTAGTATGCTCCTTAAAAGTTCTAAAACAATTCACAAAGTCACCCTTAAAAAGCCTTGTGCTTATTTGAGCATTCAAGCTGTACATACTTGAAATTTAAAGCCTTGCTAAACTTACAAGTATTAGATTGACAATAAAAAATTAAGCTATAATATTAACCGTCATAAATTGAAAACAAGTCAAAGTCAAATAAATTATTTGTAATTGTGTTAAAAAAAAAACAAGGATTCAATAATTATAAATTAGCTTCCAAACCACAATTAATACTAGAAATTAATAATATTATCCAAATTATACTAGAAACAAGGATCGTATGCACACACACAAAAAAGTTCCTCTGCTGAGCCAACCTCCTGTCGAGCTTTGAACAGCTCAGAGCCACGAATGGCAGCTCTCCATGAACGGGAAACAAGCTCCAACTTAGGATATAGGTAGAAGGGAACTCGTACTAGGCATCTAAGGGCAACAAAGATCCGGAAGACCTTCAATTAATCCGCACATATTAACCAAGGTTTCATCGAATCCAACAATTCTTCACCGACAAATTTTTACTATGTCAACCTCAAAGCAGTGATGGAATATGCAATCTGAAAGAGCAAATTTATAACTTGTGTGTAAGAACCAAATCAATAGTTTTGGACTTCGGAAGTAATGCATTAATCAATGTCCAGTTAGATCATAATTTAAATAGAATCAATATATTTGTGTTCAGTAGCATTTGCAGCACAATTAGCATCGTTTATTTTTTTTTTCAGGAAAGGGGGATTAGCATCAATGACATCATCGAAAATCATGCAGTTAGTCAATGTCATACCAGAGAAAAAAGAAGTAGCAATCATACGTAAGATGAAGGTGAAACAAAACCATACATCAAACTTAAAAATTTTCCTATAAACAAGAAAAAGTGCTCCATAAGACACTAAAAGGATATTGAAATCATTGTGAAAGAAATTAACCACCAAAGCATCGGTAACTCATCACATATTTTGGAGTAAAAATAGATTTTCTTTTTCTTTTTCATAATCAACAAGGCCTGTTTCATATTTCTATTAGATTGAATCAACCACCAGAAAACATACCAACCACTAAAACTCAGTAAGTCAAACAATGAGGAATAATCAGTGGATTCATCAAGTCGATAAGGCATTGACTCGAAATAGATTGATGTGCCAGATACTCGTCTTTTAGGAGTCATAAATCTATGTGCAAAATGCCATCCATGAGGTAAGTCCAGACCCTATACTAGTTATATTAAGAAATCAATGATTTGAGTACCATCTAGCAGAAAAACACTAATTTACGGTAGCTAAAACAGGCAGAAAAATATTACCATTATTCGATCATGTGGATTAAGAATAGCTGTATAAACCTCAAAGTTTGCCGGAGAACCAGACAACGGTTGAACATTAATGCCCGACTTTTTTTCATCCAAATGAAATGCTGCCAAAGCCCTCTTCTGGCAAAGTATTTCAAGTTCATCAATGTACTCATTGCCACCATAGTCCTGTAATAAACAAAAAGATCATTGGCTGCAATCAATTAAATCAAAACCAAAAATAGAATTAAATCTCTTTTCACTTTGGTCAATTATACATAGTATATACCTTTTAGTCCTTTGGAATACTTGTTTATGAGGCATGACCCCACTGCCTCCATCACAGCACGGGGTGTAAAATTATAGAACCATAAATTATTCTCAAAGGCTATAAGCTCAAGGCCATCAATCTGCCCCCTTAAAACACACAATAACAGAAGCCTTTCAGTTTACAAATTATAGAACCATAAATTTCCGTTATCAACATCCACGAGATAGTCAAGCATTGAACATTGCTTCTCACAGAAATGCAAAGTCTTAAACAGCTCAATTCTAATTTCAAAACACAGCAATTAGTAAAAGACCTAAACTGAAATTTCTTCATCCAAACTTGTATCAGGTAGTACTAACCACAACAAAAAGGTTTTTCTCAAATCTATAATCTATACTAACAACCACACAAACACTGAAAAAAAAAAAGGAATGCAGCTTCAATTCTGAATCAAATTCACAACAAATTAAAACAACAAAAAGAATCAAAGAAGAATTAAAACAGATTAAGTGAGCCTTTCGAAGTGAAACAAATCTAAACAAGTTAAAAAGAACAAAAAAAAAATGAGAAGATTAAAACGAGTTAAGATTATCACCTCGGCTGTCTCGGAGCGATTCAAATCAAAATTCTAGGGTTTAATTTTCAGTGAAATGGAAAAGATGGATGCAGATGGGGAGGGTGACTCCAAGTATATATGCCGACTGGTGGTGCAGTAACCATTTTGACAACGAAAGGTGAAGATGAGGAAAATCAAAGATGAACGCCGGCGTCTGGTGTTGAGAATCATTGTTGGCTGACGGCAAGCAGAAGTCAGGGTGTCAAGGATGGGGGAAGGGAAATGGGAAGGGGAAGGGAAGATCAGTTGTTGGGAGTTCTTGGTTTCTTTTCCTAAAAATGTCTTACCGAAATAAAAATGGTAAGTCATTTTCCCAAATTAAAGGCCTCATTTACCCGTGTTTTGGAAAATGTTTTCTTTGGGAATTCATTTTTCAACATTTTCCGAAAAATATTTTCCCACTATCAAACGGACCATTAATAATAATTTATTGCAAATATAAAATTAAAGCTGGGGAAATGACGAGATGGGTGATTAGCAGTAAAATTGGAAAATACTCGGATGATGAACCAGCAGGAGATATGCACGTGGTTTGACAACTAACCTTGAAGGACATGCGTGGCATTGCATAGTTTTCTAATTCCAGTAAGGTATAATATCTAAAGGGGACCCACCATACCTGATATAGTATCACTATAACCAAAGCCGCGTGTCATTTTTATGATAAACTTCAAAATCTTTAGGCTACACACACAAATCAATGCCGTACAAAGCTTCTCCATTTATTTGAACAAATTCAAGTTGCATAGTTTTTATTTCGGTTGTCTTAATCATAGTTTTAGTCACTTTATCATCTTAAAATTTAAGATTTAATCTCTTCAATTTGATGTAATTTAGTCCTTTACTGTAAAATATTATTAGTATATCTAAATTAATAGGCAACCATTAAAATATGTTAATTGATAAAATTATTAATTGTGTTAGTAAATGCACAAAAATTCATATCATCGCAATAGTTAATAATGTAAAATTATAAAAGTATTGTTATAATAATTAAGGTATATAAAGTGTTAGGATAAACAATAATGATGATTCACGTCGTGGGTGGTGCAGACAAACATTTAAGACGGAAATTTAAGACGAAGTATTTGGCAGAGTAATGGCCAATGATTAATCTCTTGTATTATCTTATTTTGCTTTTCTCATGTACCCTTCATAATTTTGTAAAACGAAAGTATTTATTGGAGGATGACGACTTGAAGCAGATCCCTTATAATATAATCATTTTCTTAAAAACTCCAACATGGATCAAGGATAGGGTACGGCCTAGATGTACCCAATATAGAGTTGATGAGTTTGGAAAGTAAAGAGCATTAATGAGATTGGAATGATGTGATTTGAGTGCCTACCCCTCAAAAAAAGGTAAAATTATTTTGTAGCTCTTTTAAAATTTTAAAAATTATTGATATAATGGTAAATTTATAAAGAAAAAGTTTCGTCCCTAGATGTGAAGATTATCCTTGATGTTATTATGGCGATTCTCTCTCCATGACACAGGATGTTTAGGTCTGAGAGGTGCAACAAGTAGAATTAAAAGGATTAAGTTCCAAACTTTAGCATAATAAAAGGACTAAAACCAGAATTACACCCTCGTTACTTTGACCGGTATTGCTAGAAAGACATTGTTGCTTTGCTTATGAAATTACTTCATAAAACAGTATCCTTGAAGTCTCAAAAGGGAGCAAATATATCTTCAAAATCATGTGAGGGTAGAAAAAGAACAAAAATGGTGGTGACCCTCTCTGGTGAAGAACATGAGCACTTTAGGTGGGCATGTCCCCAAGTTTTGTCAAGGCATTATATGAATAGTTATGATGAAAAGAGCCGAAACCAGAAAGTTTGAAAGAAGTTAAAATTTGATGGAAATGGATTTCTCAAAAGTCTTGGTCGGCTGTCGCATGGCAACAAAATACTTTCACCTTTGAAGTGACAGTTTATGGCTTCATGCTGCTTTCAAAATATTGCAGCTAGAGACATTGATGATCAATCCTACGTATATAATTCAATCAATATGCTTTAAGTAGTGTGGATCCTACGTATCTTTTTGTTTTATCATTCAATAATTACATTGTTGTAGGAAAAGTAAGGTTTTATTACGCTCTCAGTTCTTGTACTTTTTGAGTTTTCAAATTTAATCCTTTTACTTGTTTGATTTAAAAATTAATATCCAATTGATAAGAGTTTTGTTAAATTTGAATATATGTTGTCAATTTAAATTTAAGTTTTACATTAGCATTATTAAACATTAAAATGTTACATATTTGAATTTTTAATTAGATTTAAAATTTCAGATCAAATAAGTAGGACTAATTTTTTTTTAAAAAATTAAAACAGTTTAAAAAGCTCAAAAAGTACAAAGATTGGGGGGCATAATTCAATCTAAAAAAATGAGATCTTTTTTTCATGAGCAAAAGAAATGTAAGTGTTGGTAGAAATACCATAGATGCCCATGTGTTAAGTGTTAGATTGCATTTTACCCCTTCTACTAAAAAATAGGCAAATTAGTCTTTATATATTAGATCAAAGAGCAGACTAGTTATTTTTGTTAAAAATTTCATCCATTTTTACTATTAAAAACTGGCATAATTGACAGAAATAATCAAACTGTGACACGTAATGTGCCATGTGTACCTCATGTTAACGTAAAGAGATTAGTTTTTAATAGTAAAAATGAATGAAATTTTCAATAGAAAGATCAATTTACTCTTTGATCTAATGTACATAGACTAATTTGCTTATTTTTTGAGTAAATAGATTAAAATGTAATTTAACTCCTAATAAAAGGGACTCCATTATAATTTTACCTAAGTGTTATAATGAATTCCGTTTTTTATGGCTGCATGTAATGTACTTTTTTCGATCTCCATCTCTCTATCTTAGACCAAAGACGTGTTTGAAACTGAGTATGACTATTGGATAGGAGCTAGGACCATGCGATGCTTATTTATTATTATTGTTCTTATTATTATTATTTGGTTGATCTTCCCGAAATTTAATACCCACTATACAACATGGAAAAATCTATAGTTTACAAGATATTTAACACCAAGAATTTAATTTTTATATTTTTAATTGGATTAATTTTAATTTTTAGATTTTTTGAATGTGGTAATTTAACTGTTTTATTTTTAAAATTTTGGCATTTTAATCTTAATTCAAATGGTTAAATTCATTTGATTAAATCCTGTTAATACATTTGCACCATGCAAAAAGTTCATGCACTCCAATTAAATTTTTTTAATTTTTATATTTTTCGAATTTTAAAATTCTAATCTTGACATCAAAAATAACTATTAAATTTATTAACTAATTTTTTTTAGTATAATATGTGGAAATAGTAAGCTAACATAGCATTACACATGTAATAATATCTTTGCCGCATCAAATTTTGAAAATAATAGAACTTAATGAATTTAACAACTATCGTTTAGTCAATATTTAAATTTAAAAAAAATAAAAACAAAGAAAAACCAAATTTAAGTATAATGACTAAATCCATAACTTGTGTATAATATATGTACAAATAGCAGAATTCAATCCATAAAACCAATGTGAAAAGTTGACTCGTTTTTGAAAATCTTGAAGCAGACTGATTTAATGACCTAATCACACCACATATATGTCTAATTGTGGTTTTAGACCATTTATATCATTGTAATTTTAGATTAAATTGATAATATCATTAATTATTGTTGTTAAAGTCACAATGTAGAATTTTCTTTAAAATAGTCTTAAGCATTCAACTAATACTTAATTAATATGTAAATTTATTATTGATTATCTTTCAAAAAAAAAATAATGGTTGAATATGATTGACTTAATTTGTAAGCACTAATTATGAGAGCAATTAATAGTAAAAATAAAATGTAATTCATTATTTTAATGATGAGAATTAACATTGTTATCAATTTAGATTTATTAATAATTAGATCATATATATGTAATATTTTTTTATACATTTAGAATTAACTTAAACGCATATGATAAACGTAAATTACTTTCAACTCACACGTCATAAATAAAGTTAAACACTTAATTTTATGCTAACCATCTAGTGTTGCTAAGGCAAAAGTCCGGATGCTAATTCATTGTTATACCAAGTGACCGACATCCTTGGCCTTTGGCAGCAACGTCTTCACCAAGGTGGCCTACCAAAGACGACCAAAGTGATGAAAAAACCCACGACTTTCAGGCATAATAGTGCTTAGACCGATCCATTTGCACATAAATGGAACAAATTAATTCTTTACGAATATACAATAAATAACACAATTATATATAATACAAAAAAAAAAAAAAGAAGACAATTATACAGATCATCAAATCTAGTACTTGGACAAGCCAATGGGGTCTACGGTCTCACCCTTCGTCTGTTTTTGTTTCATTGGTTTGATGACAGCAAAAACACATGGGACATTCTGACGGCAAAAACTACAATATAAATTTATCTTGAATTCCTCGCAGATTTTATACAGTTCATAATATTTCGTCGCCTTATGTTCATTGAAATCAATAAATTAGGAACCTAACAAATACTTCAATTTGGAATCTTGGATAGTATCGTTGCTGAAATTTTACACACGTACCCGTTTCCCAACGTTAATAATAATCAATATTTTTTTGTAATTTGGTGTTTGATAGTCACATTATCATCTTTAATTAAATTTGAAATTGAATCGAGTCAAACTGATAAAAGTTTTTTTAATTGTTTTCTGGTAATCTCTTAGGGGAGATCTTATTATAGTAAATCTCGTAGAATCTTTTTTAAATCCATTTAATTAAGCCACATCAAAAGTTAGAAAATTGTGTTGGTAACATAAAATCTATTAAATTAATTACATAATAAGTTGTTTTTCTCTAGAGATAAATTTCTCTTACTTTTTAGTATTGAAACTAGTTGAATTGATTAAAAGATAATCTCATACTTTCAATACAAATATTATGTAACATAATTAAGAATAGATGTGATTTTGGACTCAAACCTTAAATTTAATTTAAGCAATATCAATTTTTTTAATCCCTGGATCAACATTAGTAAAAGAAAGTTACTTTTAGGAAAACGAGGCTATGAGTCATGACAATTTGGTAAAAAGTTGTCATTTCACAAATTTTGAGAAGAAAAAAAAAAATACATTGATTAACTACCATATGTTTCTTAACACTATAAGCTAAAAGCCTATAAATATCTTTTTCTTACAAGTCTTCTAAAAGCTTAAAGAAAAAAACCAAACAAGTTTTTTAGATACAGAAACATATGAGAAACATGTTCTTTTTCTTGAAATCCTTATCTAGATCAGTCCATGATGATGAAGAACCACAAGAACAGCCCGAGTTATCCAAAACCGACGGCGGCAGCAATGACGATGATCTTTGCACATCGCTAACGGTGTGGAGAAAATCATTGTTGATTAGCTGTAACGGATTCACAGTGATTGATTCTAATGGAAATCTAGTTTATCGAGTTGATAACTACATGGGAGGACGCCCCAAGGAACTCGTTCTTATGGACGGTAAAGGGAACTCCATTCTCACAATGAGACGTTGTAAGGTAAAAACTATTATATTTTTTTCTCAAGACTTCACCTTTGAATCATATAATAATATAAAAAATCGAGCTTAAAATTTCTGGTTTTTAATGGCAGAATCTAAGATTAGTCGATACATGGGTTATCTATGGAGGGGAAGTAGGTGATCATTGTACATCAGAGAAGCCAATTTTCTATGTGAAGAAGTGCATTAACATTTTGCACACCAACAGATCTAATGTGTTAGCATATGTATACCGTCCGCCGTCGGATAAACGGTATGCGTATACGATCGAAGGATCGTATTCGCATAGATCGTGCAAAGTGGTTAATGAGAAAAAAAGAGTGGTGGCAGAGATCAAGAGAAAAGATGCAACAAGTGGAGGTATTTGTTTTGGATTAGATGTTTTTGTGTTGATTATAAAAGCAGGATTTGATCCCGGATTTGCAATGGCTCTGGTTCTTTTGTTGGATCAAATGTTCTCTTAGAATTTATTTGAAAGCTGCCATTTTTTTCCCCTAAGGATTGCAGCATCAATTACCTTGTAAATATACATAAATTAGGGAGTTGATAGAAAGAAATGAATTAACATTTTGATTGAAAACCGTTTACCATTCAAGTGTTCTGAATCTGAGTGCAGAGTTCATTTTCAATTCCTTGCTGATTTTTCCAGGAAAAATAAATCTAGGAACAGATATTACGAATTCAATAAGGGTAGGTGATAATAAGCAAATTCGGCTAGAAAAATTAAAAATAAATTTTAATTTTAGGGTAAATTACACAATTAGTCATCCAAAAAAGAGTCTGCAATATGAGCATTACAGTTAAATAAATGCTTTCATTTTGGTTAACCGTTAATTTGGGATTATGCAATGTTATTGGACACCCCTTTTAGTTACCAAACCTTAGTAAATTTTTATTTTGTTCACTCTTTTTTTTAAAAAAAATATTTTAAAAAAAGGTTTGGATTTTTATAAAGATTTGAGTTATTCGGTCGCAAAGAAGAAATCCAAATTTTTCTTGTAACTCAATTCCATTGATAATATTACTTAACCTCAAATTAAGGATGGTTGATCAAAATGAAACATTTGTTAATGACAATGTCCATAATGCAAATTTTTCTAATGCCCAAAATAAAAACTCATCAAAGTTGGTTAGACAAACAGCTATACAATTTAGGTTAAAATCTGCCTATAGTCACTATACTTTTTAAAAATTAAGAATTTAATCCTTATAATTATATTTTTTAAAAATTTAGTTCCTTCAATTTTTAGGTTTTAAAATTTAGATTTAACTGTTAACACAATTAATTTCTTTTTGTTAAATTTGTTGCTGCAACATTTTGAAATAAAAAAAAATTCATTTGATAGTTATTAATTAAAAAAAGATAATATAATTAATTTGAATTTAACAAAAAAATAACAATATTAATTGTTAGACTTAAATTTTAAAATTTAAAAAAGATTAAATTTCTAATTTAGAAAAAATATAAAACTATATGCATATTTTAACCTATAATTTACCATTAACTTTTACACATTAAATATCCAACTTTGGCATATTTTGACTCTCTCATTGTATTCCATGTTTGAGAAAGGGTAACATGTGATTGACTACTGCCGTTTCCAAAAAGAAAACTTGTGGAGGCCGTTGAACCAACAAGGCTAGATAATTTCTTCAGCAATTTGTAGGGTCAAAGTTCCTTACTTAAAATAAAAGTTGGTTTGAAACTGTGTCAAATTTCTTCACACTTTTCTACTTCCATACTATTCCTTGTCCGTCCATTCAGCAATTTGAGTGACGTGAATTTATATCTAAGCAATTGATTTAAAATTTAAATTCATCAAATTAAAATCTCAAATTTGAGTCAAAATTAAGCATTAGTTTATTCCACTTCAGTATTTCAAATACATGGATGACATGTAAAAACAAGCCAAGCAGTAAGGGAACGCCGAGTTAACGAACAAGCAGCCCAATCCGAATCACACCACTCTTACAAGGAAAAATCACTATCAGATCTCAAAAGAATCCCTCGGCCAAGAGAGCCTTTCAAGTACTGGACAATATGCAAAGCCGCGTCCCAATGCTCTTGTCTCGGCTCACGCATAAACCAGGATAAGACATGAATCGAGTATGCCAAATCAGGTTTGATCACTGCCAAATAAATCAAACGACCCATTAACCGTCTGTACGACTCAAGATCAGACAAAATCATCCCTGTAGCATGCACTAATCTATGATTTTGCTATATTGGTGATCCTGTGGGCTTTGCTCCCAAAAAACTTGCTTCTAAAATAATATCAAGTGTATATTTCCTTTGATAAAGAAATAACCTGTCACACCCCTTACCCGAAACCCTTGCCGGAATCGAGTACGTGGCATTACTAGACTTGACTATTAACTCGGGGTGTAAGATTTTAAAGCTGTCCAACTGCGTCATGCTGACTAAATCGACCATAACGCGAGTTACAAAACTCGAAATTTAGATCCGTAAATTTTCCTTGAAACTAGACTCATATAACTTTTCACCATAATTTTTCTAGAATTTTTCATGTGGCCAATTAGTACAGTTTATTCATCAAAGTTACCCTTATTACACTGCTTGACAATTCTGACCTGTCTCTACAAAAATACAGTTATCTCATTGCACAAATTTCCTATAATGTTCTTGTTTATACCAATGAAAAATAGACTCATTAAGGGTTCTACACATATAAACCATGCTTCTTAATTATTTTTGTACAATTTTTGACAATTTTTCCAAAACAGAACAGTGACTTCCGAATTCATTCAGAGCAGGTCTCACTAAAACTTAATTATCTAATAATATATAAATCCTTTGCCTACTCTGTTTCTTTCATGTAAAAATAGACACAATAAGGTTTAATTTCATATCTCATTCACCTTCTAATTCAATATACCCTAAATTTTGGTGATTTTTCTAACTCACATCACTGCTGTTACTACAAGCTGTTTTGTTGCATTTTATGAAAGACTAGCTTCTAACCGAACCTACCTACATCCCTAATTCAAGGATTCATTTCGTATACAAACATTTCCTTAACAAAAACGATTAAACTTTAATTAAGAATGCATAAATATTGCCATCATGAACCAACATACATATCGAGACACAACAGCGTACTTAACTAAAAATTTAGCCATATTCGCATGGCTATTATATACATGAACCTTAAGATTTCATCAAACAAAGACCAAGTCTTTCCTATACATGCCTTCGTTTAAAACCAAAATGAAAGAGTACCCAAAATGTAGATTGATAGTGTGAGCGACTTTCCGAACGATCCCGACGAGCTTGTAGCTTGCACCTAATCTATAAAACAGAGGAAACATTTCACACGATAAGCTTGCTAGCTTAGTAAGTCCTAATTTCATAAGAATAACATTTGAATTTCAACAATTAAATTACTATAATTCAACTTGTGGACTTGTACTCATACTTATTTTCAAACTTTAATTTTCATACCCATATTAACAAGTATGAATTGTAGAAACGATATCTCTTCACCCACATGCTTATGATCAAAATACTTGTTTATAAACCAACCTTTCGAAACCCAAAATGTCATCGTATAATCATAGGTACATGCATTTATATACTTAAATGTCAATTACTATAACATGGCATCAATTACACAACCACTCATGTGGCCGAATATGCCTAGTCATGTATCCTCATATTAGAAGACCAAGATACAACAATCATATCATTCATTAATAAAGCCGAGAACACATATTATAACCACATATATATGTATATATTCCATACTCGTAACACATGCCATTTGTAATAAATTACTGATTTTCCTTGTCTTATATAAGTAAGAAATTCTTTCCTACTTCACATACTCACCTGAGCCGTTAACTCGATAAGTTTGCTTTAATTCGCCTTGAACATAAATTTCGGTTTCTATTTTGTAAAATACATCACCGGCATCAAGCCTGCTAGGCGTAAAAGCCCGATAAGTAACACCGGCACAAGGCCTGCTAGGCGTAAAAGCCCGATAAGTAACACCGGCACAAGGCCTGCTAGGCTTAAAAGCCCGATTTAAATCACCGGCACAAGGCCTGCTAGGCGTAAAAGCCCGAGTCGTGTCAATACAGTTAAACATTCCCAACAATTCCAATCACTTACTCAACATAATTCATCAACCAAATATGTCAATATACATTCGGCCAATACCAATATTTAACCTTATACCCTATCACATTGGTAACCTTTATATATATATATATAGATATATTTTTATACATATTCCAACCATCCAAGGTATTTATATAATAAACACATGTTCATGATACTATCATATTCGGCAAACACATTTAAAGTCACCATACCACATTTGGCATCATCAAATATATATATACGCTCACACATATCCGAATCTTTTATTCCCATACATATATATAATTATATATATATTTATCCCTTATCACGAGTGCATATATTTTGCCAACTCAATTATTCAATGGTTATAGATATATATATACATGTATTTATTAAACAAAGATTCGGCTATCACATATAATAATTCCTATGCCTTATTCGGCAATTTGACAATAAAATTGGTTATGTCACTCAAACATGTACAATTTAATATAGCGATAATTCAAATTAATCCTATTGCTTAAAAACTTACCTCGATAGTTGTCGAATTAAGCTTCCCGGCTACTCGTTAATTTCCTCCATCCAAAACCTTTCCCTTTTGTACTTGACCTAAATAATTTAAATTTGAGCTCATTCATTACTCTTCTACTCGATTTGGCCATAAACGAATAAGGGACAATTATAAATTTAACCTTGATATTTCACATGTTACTCAATTATATACAAAGTTTATAATTATTCAAAATCATGCCAATTTATTCACTAATTAGGTAAGGCCGATTGTTTCCCTAGGTCATTAAAGTTCCATATAATACTCAATTTAATCCAAACCTAAGATTTCTCCCAATTTTACATATAATAGCACATTCCTTCCTCATAGCCGAACCTACCTAATAACCATAAAAATTCATACTAATTATTTAACAAGTTTAATGCCACTATTCTTCATCTCATTTAAAAATTCCTACTCAAAACATATTGAGTTTAAATATACGTTATATCCATTCATCAAGCATAGCAAACCCAAATTTATTCACCAATGGCCGAACCTATAGCATGCCCAAATCTCAAAATCTTTGACATGGGTTCGGTAATACTCAAAGAAAATAACTTAAAAATGCAAGGATTTAAGAAAATGAAGTTCAAAAGGTAACCTCATGGGAGCTTGCAAGAACCGAATAATAGAGCCTAACTTCTCTTTGTAAATTTCGGCAAGAAGAACATCCATGGAAGATGAATTTTCTCTCTTTCTTTTATGTTTTTCCTTATTTAATCACTTACTAAAATATTATTATTACACCACTTACTAAAATAACTAATATAGAAACATTAATCAAACACCATGCCGTCCACCTATTAGCTTTTTGGGCAATTTGACATGCAAAACCATTTATTCAAGAAACAATTCAATTAGGCCCTTCAACTAAATAAATACTATTTTAACTATTAAATCCTTTCACTTAAATTAGTCACCCGAACACACAAATTAATAAATAATGATTTAATACATACTTAGCCACATAACACAAACATCAAATTAATAATAATATATATATATTTAACACATAAGCAAACATATGATATATGTATATATTAATAGACTATATTTCCGTCCACTATGAATTTCAAAAAGGTCAATTTGCAACTAGAATACTCATATCAAGAAAGACCACTCAATTTAGCCTTATTCACTCAAATTTACCAAAATCTCAATACAAAACATATTAATCTAACATAAATCTTTCATAATTCATCAAAATAAAAAATTCAAGCATGAGTCTTGAAGTATTCAAAGCAACGATTTTAAAAACGAAGGAATTATTGAAAACCGATTAAAAACTAACCTTTAATTTAGCTAGCAAAATGGCCGAATGTACCAAGCTCCATCATTCTTTTCCTTTCTTTGTTATTCGATGGAAGAAAGGATGAATAAATCCCACTTTCATGTTGGTTTTATTATAATATAGTTATAAATTATAAAACAATTATAATATAATCTTTAACATATAAATTAATACTTAAAAACATGTGCATAAGACCACATTGCCATCCACTACAATTTAAAATGGGTATATTACCCTTTAAGGACTTCACTAAAATAAAGCCACATCAATTTAACCATAATCAAATAAAAGGCCATTTTTACCAGTGGACGCGATTTAGTCCTCTTTAACTAATTGAGCACACAAACAAGCAAATTTTTATACTGAAACTTTTCACACCCATTAATTTACATATAACTAACTCAAATTATAATATTAAATTATTTCTCAGACTCGAATTCATGGTCCCGAAACCACCGTTCCGATTAGGGTCAAATTCAGACTGTTACATAACCCCAAATAGCTACGAGCTACCTCTATCCCCAAAAAATATTTTAAAACACCAAGATCCTTTATATGGAAGCAAGAATTGAGATACCCTTTAAAAGTTTTCAAAGCAGCGGAATCGTTCCCAGAAATAAGCAAATAATCAACATAAACTAGCACATTAATGTGTACAGATCCCTTATTGTATGTAAAGAGAGAATAATCAGAATATGATTGAAGAAATTCATACTCTTTCAGTGTAGTAACAAGCTTCACAAACCAACACCGAGGAGCATGTTTTAACCCATACAAAAACTTGCGCAAACGACAAACCATTCCAAGCTTATCAGGAGCAAAACCTGGAGGAAGCTTCATGTATACATCTTCATCAAAATCACCATGCATGAAGGCATTATAGACATCCATCTTATGTAACTCCCAAATATTTGAAGCTGCAATAGTTAAGAAAGTTCGAACAATCACCATTTTCGCCACAAGTATGAAAATTTCATTATAGTCAATACCTTTTACCTGATGATTACCAAAAGCAACAAGACAAGCTTTAAGGGTACGTTTGGTTCACTATAATCGAATAGGGTTGTAATTGATAGAGCTGTAATGGAATAGAGTTGCAATGGAATAGAGCTGCAATCAATAATTCAATTGTTTGGTTGAAAGAAGTGGAATAGAGCTGTAATAGCATTCTTGTGTTTGGTTGATTGGAATAGATGTTGTAATAGTACAAGGAAAAAGGCTTAAATGACCAAAGTACCCTTAGCAGAATTTTTTTAGGTAGATGATTAGTGTTATTGTTATTAAATTTTAATAAAATTATTGTTAAATATATTTTAATAAAAATAAAAAAATTACTTAATCATATTTTAACACAATTATTATTAAATACAATTTAATAAAATAATATATAATTTAATAAAATTCTTAATATAATTATTATCATATAAATTTTAAAAATTATAATGTATAATATTATAAAATAATATATAACCTACTTTATTATTTTTAAACTGCAATACATATTTAATGTGCTAAAATATCATTAGTGAAACAAATAATTTAATTATTCTAAAAGAAATATTAGAAGTAATAAATAGCTTGAGAATTATATTTCACATCCAAATATAGTATTCATATATTAACAAAAAGTTACATGATTTCACTAGCTTATATGTCATAATCTATATGTTAAATTTTACAACATCAAAAAGTTACAACATTGTAATGACATTTTATCATGTCATTATACCATCCAAATATTACAAACACAAAAAGTTACCAAAATATCACCAACACAACCATGATTTTTAATGGTCAATAAGAAATCTTCTGATCCATCTAATCGCACAAAAGAAGGTAAACTAAAGAAAATGAGCATTTGCGTTGGATGGTCTGGAATTTTGCTCAACACGCAATAGTACTCATCCTCAGTTAAACCTTCTACTTCACATAAGGTTGGATATAATTTTAGAGCATTTTCTTGAATGGTCATTTTTTACTTTTGTTGAATTAGCACTTTGTAGGCAATACTCCTACTGGTTTCAAGGTCAACGGTCCGTATGTTTTCCGCCAATAAACTGGCAACATCTGTAAATGAAGTAAAAGAAATATGATCACTTGCATCAGAATTCTTTTTTTTTTCTTCTTTGAAAATGTGGAATCACCTTGGTTTCTAGGTGGTTGCGGTTGTGTAGCTGAAAGATCCATGTCATCCAAAGAAACATCAACTTCGCATCCATGGAAATCATTTCTTTCTTCATGAGTATTTATAGTACCTACATCCTCAACATCTATTTCTTCAATAATATCAGCGATTGTTTGAGCATCTTTCCCAGTGGCTTTATCTTTTGCGTAGATGGCAGTAAGTTGGTCATAATAAGGGAAACTACGATGTTTGAATTGACCAGCATCTTTATGACTCTATAAAAAATGAGGAATCCATAATAGATATAAGTTTGGTCAAAACTAGATAATAAAGACTTGAAATAATTCTTACATTTATATATAAGTTCCACACATCATCTTCAGCAACAACAGGCTGCCTATGCTCGTCCCAACCAAAGCCGCTTTTATTTTTTCCACTAAGCATGTCATAAACGATTGCCCAATTCCTTTTCAATGCCCTAATCCTCGATTCAAGATGAGGTTTAGCCTTCAACATAGCATGGGGTAAAACTTTTTCTAACATTTTTTCTAGCTCATTTAAATAATCGGCTTTGAATCTCGTATCTACATTAAAGGTTCCAACAGCAAGTCCACCATACAGGCAACCAACACAACATCTTCTTCTAGAACTCATTTCCTTTTTGTTCCTTGAGAATTTTGAGAAGAAACACTTGATTGTGAAAAACCTAACATGACTATCTTAAGAAAAAATGTAAATTAAAATTAAGTTTAATATTATGAATCAAAAGGTTGACACTTTATAAAATTATAACACATGATGGATCAAAAGAAAATAAATTATAATTCAACAAGTCTAGTATAATACAAAAAATAATTCAAACACCACCAAAGTTTCGTAAACTAGATACATGAAATAACATAAATTAATTAACGTTTACTTTTTTACCCTAAACCTAACTAATTTCTAGATGTTTGCCATTCATCGAACATTGGATTGGCTAGTTTCATCCTCTAAGTAGCCCATGCATCCGATGGATGAATATTTACGATATTGGGTTCATTGTCATCTATCAAATTACTAGGTAATCCTTTTCACATAATCTCGTTTTGCATAAAAATCTAAAATATATGATCTAATCCTTGGTTTATAAGTATATAGGCTATGGATGGCACCCAATGTAACTAAGAACCAACTCGCAACTGTACACATTTGAAACCATACTATCAATGCAAGATCAATTCTTTTACGCCTCTCACTTTGTACCATTAAAGATAGACGAGCCACTACTGCAAGATATTAAAGAATTACATATCTTCAAATCGGAGTAAAATGGTCAAATTTCTTCAATACTAATTTCAATAACAGTAAAACAAAATCAATGAATTTAATTGCCAAAGAACTTATAGTGATTTAGTGAATACACGAAGCTCAACTGTGGGTGGAGGAAGCAATCAAGCAAGCCAAAGAAGAAGAGGAAGCAATAACACACAGTCAAAGAAAAATGAACAATACATATTAAGAATCTTTGCAAAGCACAAAATAGAAATTACAACTATCTTTGCAAGTAAAAAACTTGAAATTCATTTCTTTAACAATTGTAGATAAAGTTTTCTTTTTGAAATAAAATATGTTTGTAGTGTTAATTATAATTTTTAATCAAACAATATAAGTAATATAAAACATTGTTTAAAGACCAAAATTAAATATAACATAAATGAAACATATCGAAAATAAAAATAGTTTTAAAATATATTAAAAAAGTACATTTAAAAACTTTTATAGAACTGAAGTAGTTTAATGGTAATAATTTCATTGTGATTGTCATGATTTTGTTTTCTTTATTGAAGAGTTTTTAGTTATATATGGTTGAAAAATGGCATTGATAATTTTGAATGATAGAGAATTTGTTGTTTAAGTAAATTGAATTTAATCAAGAATGAAAGTGGTGTGTAGCTAATTTACGCAAGCATATGATCAGTTTAGCACTCATTGGATGATGCTTCCTTTCATTAAATAATTATAATCTTTCTCTTTTTCCAAAGGCAAAGAAGGCAGGGGACCTGTAACAGCTCGTTTTTGGTAGTGTCGAAAATAGTAGTTTCGGGACCATAATTATGACAAGTGAGTTATTATTTATTTATTTTCTATAGGATTATATTTAGGTTATATTAAAATTTTGTTAAGAAATTTTGATGTTTAAATGGTTAATTAAGTAAAAAGGACTAGATTGTAAAAGGTGTAAAAGTTGAATTCTATTAGTTAAAAGGGCTAAATGGATATGGAAAGGAAAGCTAATAGACTTGTAAGGTAATTATACCATAATTAAGGCAGTGGATTGTGATGGATAGGTTTTATGGTAGTTTAAATGATTTATAAAGGTTAAATTGGTAATTTATTAAATAAATGAAAAAGATAAACTAAAACTATGTATCATCTTCCTTATTCTTTCATTTGAAAACCTAAAATTAGCCATTAAAGAAGAATCTAGGTTCGACCAACATATTTTGATTGCATGGTGAGTTTTCAAGCCTCGTTTTTAATGATTTTTAGGTTTTTGAGTTTGTTTTAGCTTTAATCTAGCTAGCCCGGGGGTTAATTTGCAAAAATGTTAGAGTTTGAGGGACTTGCCATATATTTTTTTGTATGGTTTTGATGTTATTTGATAGATTATTAATCTTTGTTGTAAAATAAACAAGTTTTGTTAAGTGATTTTTGATGAATTTTGGAATTAGGGATTAAATTGTTAAAAGTGTAAATCCATGGGTTTTATTGTGAAATTTTGATATATATGGGTTTTTTCAAGGTCCCTTGTAACATTTGTTAAGTTGGATTTGGGCTAAAATGAGTTATATTTAAGTTATGAGCTTAAGGACTAAATTGTGAAAAGTCAAAGTATTAGGGGCAAATTTGTAGTTTTTCATAAATATGAACTATGAATTAAATTGAATACTAGAAGTACTTAATTGATTGAAATTATTCATTTAGATCAAGATAAACCACATTCGGACTTAAATCAAGGAAAAGCTAAAGCTTCGGATTAGTTCGACTCTACTTCTACGACCCTAGTTATCGAGGTAAGTTCGTATGAACTGTGATCATTTTAATATTATCTAAATTTAATGTTTACTATGTTGTTTTAATATAAATGAATCTATATATAAATGTATCCATGTTATGATGAATTGATGGATAATGATTCCCGATTGAACCTTAAGAATTCTTAAGATACGAATGACATGTCATTAGGGATTTCATGATTCGGGTGCTGGTCTTGAATGTCCTACCGATGGCTGAGATCCTACATTTTTTGTGGATTTTCCACAGCTCATGTGAGCAACATCGTGTAGCTTACATTTCGACCCACAACTCGTGTGAGCAGGCCCATTTCATAGCTCATGTTAGCAATGATGTAAAGGAAATGTTTTAGTTATATGTAAAGGCATACTATGTGTGAGCTTTCCCAAGTATCCGATGTAATTCTAGATGGTTCAATGGGTAATAAAAGGAATGGAACGGTAAGTAAGTTAATGGAAATGTTCATGATTTTATGAAAAGGTTGATGTATATGTAATGTATCTTATAAAATCTACTTATGATATAAATGAGCTTATATGTGATGTTGATGAACCTACTAACATGTGAGCTTGGTGATGCTTGAATAGGCTTATATTAATCTCATGGCATTGGTAATGGTTTATGCTTAATCTATGAATTGTGTAAATGACATGGTAAGTTTAGTCTAAGTTTATACGAGCTTACTAAGCACTCGTTGCTTATGTAGTTATTTGTTGTTTTTTTATAAATTAGTGGAAGCTCAATCGGTTGGAAGCTCGTTGGAGACACACTATCCAGCAGTCAATTCGGTAGTTTTTGAGTAATTTTGGCCAAGGTTGATAATGGCATGTATATGTTGTTTTTTAATGGTATTTTGAGAACATGTTAATGATGACTTGGTATGTTTATGCTTTGAAGTTTATGCTTGATTTGGCGATCTACAATGCCTTACCAAATTATATCATTTGGGTCACTTTTAAGTGCATGTATATAAGGTTCTTTTGGTATGTTTGTAATGGCTTGATAATGGTCATTTGTGGTATGTTTGGTAGTTAATTGAACTAGGCTATTATGCTTGGAAATATGCAATCGTGACTTGTTTTGGTAAGTGATGTTTTTGGATATATTTGTGGTGCTTTTGAATGACATATTGGTTAGATGAATTAAGGTGTTCGAAGTGAAATGTTTATGTGTATTAGAATGATGTTTAAACCCCTTGATTTTGTACTCAAATGGTTTGCTTGATTAGATATGAATTAGAATTGAAATGGCATGATTTTAGGTTCATTTTTGGTTCACACGACCTGGGACACGGGCTGTTACACGGCAGTGTGACACACATGGACTTGTCACACTGACTAGTGATACGGTCATGTGTCATTTGAGATTTCTTAGTGTTCCAACTCAAAGAGTTGCACGACCTGGCACACGGGCGTGTGACACAGCCGTGTGACCCTACTCAGTGAGTTACACGGGTGAGGACACGAGTTGGGATATGGTCGTGTGTCCCTTTGTTCGAATGTCACATGACTTGGTCACATGGCCGTGTGGCCATTGTTTTCCAAATTTTGCATCTTTTTCTTAAACTTTTAGTTTTATTTCAAATTAGTCCCGAATCATTTCTAAGCTATTGTTAGGGCCTCAAAGGCTCGATTTAGGGACGAAATGCATGTGAATGAATGGTTTATTATATATTTAATATATTTAAATGTCATGATGTTAAGTGTTTTCCAATTGTACGGTAATGCTCTGTGATCCTAATTCGGCGATAAAGACGGGTTAGGGGTGTTATAGGATTAGACCAACTGCTGTTTATATTGTAACCAAAATGTTCTTGTTTAAAGTAAAAAGATTAAATCTGAATTGTAAATTTAGTTTAACATGTATATATTGCCTTTCACGTATTACTAGAAAAGAGTAATACTATATTCATTCCAATGGAGATATTTGTTTATGTCCATTTTCCTTGTTCATTTTTTTCTGTTGTTGTTGACTCTTGGCATTTGGCAGCCTATGAAGGTGTTTTATTATTATTATTATTATTATTATGGTTGCTACTACTGTGTTTTGCTTTATATTTTGGTTTGTTGCTCTTTACCTTAACAACCTCCTTTTCCATTAACAAATTTTATCTTTCCAAAGTTGAACACATAACCAACTTACAAAAAAGACATTGGAAGGGTATTGTTACCATAGCACACCCTTGAGCGATATCTTTCCCCTTCTTGTTGCTACCTTCAACCACTTATTAGCTAAAACACACAAACCATTCCATTATTTCAAGAGGATACACATTTAACGCATAATGGTTTCAACTTAAAGCATTGCATGGTTACATTACACATATAAACATCTGAATACACAATTGAGAGGGGGACTTTTCCCTTCTCAAAATTTAACATGTAGTAGCTCCTTTCTTCCCTCTCAATTCGAACAGCAAAGAAAATGAGCAGAAATAAGAAATTCTCTTAATTATTTTCGTCTTTCTCCCTTCTTTTTCTTTTCATCGTCCCCTTTTAAGCAACCCAAGAACTTTCTTAGAACCTTTTTTGAATCCCAAATTCACATACAAGACAAATCATATGAAGTTACTAGAACATTTGATGTAACTTGTTTTTTCAGGACCCAAATCATATGAAATATATATGGGAGTTGTAACAGTCCGGTTTATACGCTAGTCGGAATAGTGGTTTCAGAACCACAAATCTGAGTCTGTATAATATTTTAATATTATTTTCTGTGACATTGATATGTGACTAAGTATGTGGTAAATTTCTGTGAGCTAATTTGTCTGTTTGTGTATTTAATTTGACAAAAGGATTAAATCGCATAAAGTTTAAAAGTGATCATTTATTTGATTGTTGGCCAAACTGAGGTGGTTTTTGATTGTAAGGGCTTTATGAGGCAATTAGCCAATAATAAAGTTAGTGGACGGCACAATGACTAAATAGCCTTGAATTCATATGTTATATATATTTTATTATATAGATAATTTTGTAATTAGATTAATAATATGATAATTAATAAAATTTAGCATGAAAATGAGAATTCATTCATGCATTCTCCACCGAAAACACAAAGAAAAAGAAAGCTTGGAAGTTTTGTATATTCGGTTACTTACAAGCCAAATTCAAGGTATGTTTTCAGTCGGTTTTCGATAATTTCTACGTTTCTGTAATTGTTGCTTAGTCTACTATCAAGCCCATGTCTCAATTTTGTGAATTGATGATGTTTGTGTGATATGCCATTGATGATATGTTGAGCTTTGTGATGATTTATGTTGTTAAATGAAAGATATGAGCTAGATGAACATACTTTGTTCTTAAATTTTTGATGAATTTAGCTAATTAAGGCTAAATTGAGAAAATAGTAACTTGAAGGACTAAATTGCAAATTTGATGAAAAATATGGGCTTGCATGATGTTTATAAGCATTCAGCTAAGCATGTGTATGTGATGATTTTTGTGAATTTGATGTTTTGAGAAAAATGGACTAAATTGATAAATTGTGCAAATGTGAGGGTTAAATTGCAAATAGCCCTAAATGTATGTCTTTGGATTGAATTGAATGAGTTAGTGAATAAAAGGGTTAATTTTCAACATGTATAGATCAAGAACTGAGGAAAACAGACTTAAATCACGGGAAAGCAAAAGTAACCGAGTAGCCGTTTCCGTTTCCGTTAAACCAAATCCGAGGTAAGTCATATTGCAAATAAATGTAATTGTATTGAATTGAGATTATTTATATGACTATCAATGATAATGAATGCTTATGAGATGCTATGTATATGAATTCCGGGATAAGGTCGATATAGTGATAAGTCTGAGAAGTCCGGTATGAACTTAGAAATACAAAAGTATCTATTCTGTGTTATCATGTAAGACCACATCCGGGACGTTGGCATTGATTTGATATTCGTGTAAAACCACGTCTGGGACGTTGGCGTTGATATGAGCTTTACGTGAAAGACCACGTCTGGGACGTTGGCATGGATATGAGTTTTACGTGTAAGACCATGTCTGGGACATCAGCATCGTATTGATTCGTGTAAGACCCTGTCTGGGACAGTGGCATCGATATTCGATTACATGTAAGACCTAGTCTGGGACGTTGGCATTGTACGATTATTCTGAGTTACCGAGTATCCTATTAGATTCTGAACGGTTCAACGGGAAAATCCGAGCTATGAACAGTTACGTGAATGTATATTCGTTTCAGGTACGTTTGGAATGTACACTAAGTGTGTATAAAAGGTAAGTACCTTTATGACTTTGATTTGAAGAAAAGTATGATTGAATATGATTCTTGAATGAATGAATGTGGCAATTATGGCCAAGAGTATGGACCAAAGCTTATGTGTGAGAGATTTGCTATGAATATGAATTATGCCAATATAACTAATTGCAATTATGCCTTTCATGTTAAGTTTATTTATATTATGACTTACTAAGCTTTTAGAAAGCTTACTCTGTGTGTGTTTTCTATGATTTATAGGCCGTTGAAGCTACTGAAAACTCGAGACCATCGAGGATCGTCATCACACTACTCAACTTGTGTTTGGTACATTTTGGAAATGTAAATAATTAGATATGGCATGTATAGGCTAGTATTTGTTATAAGTTTGTTATATGAACTTAACCAAGTGATTTGGCTAGTTATGAGTTGGGAACTTGCATAATGTCTTTGTTATGTGATGTATGATTTGGTATGGTTGGAAGCATAAGAAATGGTCACGTTTTTGGGTAAGTATATGGATGAATTATGCTTGAATATGCATAAGTTTTAGTCTTGTAAATTGGTATGTTTGGAGTTGGTTTTGATTGTAAAAATTTAATGGTTATTTTGACATGTTCATGGTTGTTAAATGTCCATGAGATGTATTGATGATTTGCTTGTAGGTTTGACCCTAAATGGGTGATATTTTGGTCTTACAAATGGCGAATTTTGCCACATGGCCATGGCACACGGGCGTGCCTGGTAGCCGTGTGGTTTAGTCAGTTTCGACCACAGCCAAGACACATGGGCATGTCTAGTTGTCGTGGGAGGCACACGGCCTACCCACACGGGCGTGTAAGCCCTAAAACTTAGAAAAGTTTTAATTTTTTTTGAGAATTTCTGAATACGTTTCGGTTTAGTCCCGACCCTACTTCTAAGTATGTTTTAGGTCTCGATGACCTACAAAAGGGGACATTATGTTTGTAATTGATGAGATACTTGATGAAATGTCTGAGTAAGTTTCTGATCAGTCAGGTAATGCTGTTAACCCTAATCCGACGACGGACACGGGATAGGGGTGTTACATGAGTTTCATATGTTATGAAACATGCACCTGTCAGGATATTGATATCCTTGCAAATAAGGAAAAATTTCACAATTACAAAAGTATACTACACTTGTAAATATATTTTGAGTTAAATTATCTTGGCCCAAAATCGAAAAAAACCAAAACCTAGATCTTTTAAAACTTAAAATCAACCCAATGATCATTTCCAACAAAAAAATTCAAATAAAAAAAAGCTTAACAAAAAACCAAAGGCAAAATACATTAGTTGATGAACAAAAATTGAAAAAAGTCTAAACTGCTATTGCTTTCACTGCTCCTTCAACCCTTCACCGTTTATCATAAAAATGAATGGAAAACATGAAACCAATAAAACTAAAAATGAACAATAATATTACATAAGGTTGAACAATTAAAGCATACTTTTCTGGCATATGACTAAACTAAAACGACTCAAACAAGTAGTGCAAACATGCAACAACGATAAAACATGAAAAAAAAAAAGACAATTTAGGAAATGGTTTAAGGTATATCACACTAGAAATGCAAGTTTCATAAGATTACATGGTAAAAAAAGAACAATAATGGTATTAAACAACATCAATTTTTACTGTTATTAGCAACAATATATTAACAAAATATACATGTATAAACTAAAATTGAGACACTGCTGGAAACATGATGCTAAAGAAGAGTAAATCTCATAAGCATAACAACAATATAAATAGGGATTAATCAAACAATTAAGGAGCATTAATAAGCAAAAAGTTTCCTTTAATCATATATAGGCTTTATTAGTAAATTGGCCCTTGATATCAGTCAATAATAACATGACAAGCATCATATTCTTTATTGGATGGCATACACTTTGGGGCTGAAATGAGACAAAATTGATAGTTTAGTTTAAAAGACTAATATGAGAGTTGGAGTATAGTTCAAGGACCAATTTACTAATAAATCCTATTATATACACATTACATACATTGATCACAGTCAAATTCAAGAAGCAATATTACATAAACCATAAAATGAACACATTATTCAAGAAGCAATATTACATAATCCATTTTACGACTCCAAAAACCAAGAATCCCCCTTATAAACTTTCTCACAACTACTACTTGTATAAACTGAATGCCCAAAAACCATTACAAGATTCTTAAGCTTAGCATATGGATAGTAATTACTGATCCGGTCATTAAGTTTCCTATCATTTCTCAACATACCCAGACAGGCAATTCAACAGATTATAAAAAAGATCAAGACTTTAGATATTCAATTCAACAAAGCTAAAACATAAATTACTAGAAAAGGAAAGATCTTAATCATCAAAGTTGAACTTCTCGTTTACAGCTTAGGAAAGTAGAAATGAATTTTAAGCCAGATAAACAAAATGGGGTTTTGATTTACATGAAAAACAAGATCAAACGAGAGGTAGAAAGGGTAAACTCACCGAAAGCATGGTAGGATAAAAATTCAGATCCAAGATCTTAGAGATTTTGTTTATTAAAAAAATATCAAAAATGATGGTGAAGGGAAGAAGACTAACAACAGAGATTAAAATGGTGAAGGAAGTAGTAACAAAAAGAGACAAAAAATTTGTGGGTAAGAAAAAATAGCAGAGAGGAAAATGAAAGGAACATTGGAAGGGAGACCTGTTTACCTGAAAGATGCTGGATGAAGGGGAGGAGTGCTATGGCCGGAGTCGAAGGAAGAAAGGAATGATTATTGTTTGAGTGTTTTTGAGGTGAGAATTTGGTGAGGGTAAAATAGAGTTCTTCAAGTACCGAATCAGTAATTGGTGGAGAGGGGAGGGAATAGTAATCAACAAATTTCCCTACATAAACTCAGAATGGAATACACCCGTAATAGGGTACTCCATTGAACCAAACAGCTGTTTGTGTGGGCTTACAGAATAGACTTGTAATAGACTTGTAATGGCATAGCCATTACATTGAACCAAACATTACCTAAGTCTTTCAATACTTCCATCGGAGTTATATTTAATCTTGTACACCCACTTACTATCCAATGCTTTCTTTCTAGGAGGAAGTGCTTCCATAGACCAAGTGTCATTATACTCTAAAGCACAAATCTCCTTTTGCATAGCATCATACCATCTTGTATCCTTCATAGCCTCTTTAATAGATTGTGGCTTAACCATTGAAATAATAGTTGTAAGAAAATTTCGGTGTTTTATAGTAAATTTGTCATAATTAACATAATGCGCTATAGGAAATGGAGTACCTAAAGAAGGCTTTGAAGCAAGTAAGGTGGGAGATGAACTTTTCTTTATGATGGTATGAATGAAAAAATCCCTAAGCTTCATAGAGGGAAATTTCTCCCTATTCCCTTGTCCCAATTCAGGCACATTATTACCCAAAACCCTTTGTACCACCGTATCATTGGAGGAAGAAGAAGATACCACAAGTGTCGGAGAACTCACAGGTGTTGAACTCATAGGTAGCAGAGTAGCAAGCAGAGGAACTACTGCGAGTTGCAACACCTCTGATTCACCAAAATATGTATCAAAAGTTGTGTCAAACATCCCATATGGCAGAGCAATATTGTCAGGCTTAATAGTTGCAGCACTCCCATCCAAATACGAAAAAATATCCTCAAAAAATTTCACATCGCGGGACACAAAGAACTTAGAATCCAGATCATATAAATACCGACCCTTTTTGCCAAAAAGGTACCCAACAAAAAAACACACTTTCGACTTCAACTAACAAACTTACCACCCTTAAAATGTTGATTATGAGCAAAACATAAGCAACCAAACACACGAAGATCATCAAACAAAGGAGGGCTACTAAACAACATTTCGTAGGGTGTTTTATTGTGAATATGAGATGAAGGAGTTCGATTAATTAGATGAGAAGCAACCAGCACACACTCCCCCCAAAAAGATATAAGTAGATTTCCCTGGAAACGCAAAGCACAAGCTACATTTAAAATATATAGATGCTTTCTCTCCACTCTCCCATTTTTTTGAGGAGTACCAATACAAGATGTTTGAAAAATAATGTCATTTGTAAGAAAATGATCCTGGAGACAATTAAATTTCGTTCCATTATCACTTTTAACTCACTTTATTTGTTCAGAAAATTGATGATCAACCATAGCAATGAATAACATAAAAACTTTGAAAACTTCCTTTTTATTAAACAATAAATATACCTAAACAGCACGAAAGAAATCATCAACCAATATCGAAAAATAAAGTGATATAAAACTCCCATAAATCACAATGGAATAACTCAAAAATACAAGTGACTTTATGTTCACTAATTGGAAAGCTATTTCCACTTTGTTTAGCACAATGACAAATTTCATATGCTTTATCCAGATGGTCTCTAGAGTTACTAACATAAGGAAGTAACTTTATTACTTTCTCAGAAGGGTGACACAATCTTCTATGCCAAAGTTCTAAAGAGAATGAAGCTTCAACCAAAACCGATTTGACTATTGAAACCTGTCGAAAGTAGTAAAGTACATCTCGTCTCTCACCTGCTCCGATCAACTCCCTCAAATGAAGGACTTGAATAACACTTATGTTAGTATAAAATTTGACAAAACATTTCATATCATCATTCAATTAGGAAACTAAAATTAAATTGCAATTTAATTTAGGAATGTAAAAAAGTGTTTTAAGTGAATTTTGTCTGTCAATTTAACCATTCGTTCTTGGGTAGCCACCACTGTTTGGCCATCAGGGAGTCCTACGGAATATGCTACAACATCTCTCACATTCGTCAAACACATAAGATCACCCGTAACATGATTTGAACACCTCATACCAATAATCCAATTATTCTTGGACTTACAATTCAACCGAGTGGAAGATGATTGTTTATTACCAAACACCACCAGAAGAGACTGCCATTGCTCAGGGATAAAACCAAGAAGTGTCGTCCCCTCTGGTTGTGGTGGAGGAGGAGAAGACTCACCGCCAACCATTTAGAATGATGGAATATTTTCTTTTTTTTTTTTGTGTGTGTCAAAAACCTTGCTCAGATGCCATGACAAGAATAGGGTAATCTCTTGAATTTTATTGATAGACATCAATGGTGTGTATATATATATATATATATATATATATATATATATATCAAATTACTTAAAGGTAATATCCTAACAATGACTTATATTTTATCAAACCTAAAGCTACATGGTTCTAATAATTGCTGGGTAGCCAGAACAAGAACATGTTACGGATATGCATTATCTTGAAATTTTTTGGGTTAAAATATGCTAAAGTCATTGTACTTTATATATATTTGAAATTTAGTCTAATCATTTTTAGTTTTAAGAATTTAATATCTCTATTTTTCAAAATTTAAAATTCAAGTCTAACAGTTAATATTGTTAATAACGAGACTTGTATTTTGAGATTAAAAAAAAAAGTATAAGCTATAAAACGAGTTTGAGCATATTTTAACTAATGTTTTATCATTAAACAATATTAAAAGAAGGAATAAAGTAATAAAATTTGAATTCGTGTCATCTAAATGTCAAAATAAATTTCCAATTATTATTCCAAAAAAATTTTCATACAATTTTTTAAATTGAAATAAAATACTATCTAAAATTAATGGAGGATAAAGATTATGCTTCTAAGTAACTCGAGTACGAACATTAGATTCTTCCAAAACTGAAAATAAAACTTGTGGTGATTGTTGAACCAAGTAAGGTAGCTTTTTTGCAGGGTCAATTTTTTCTGCCTAAAAATCCTTGGTAAATTTTACATATTTACCCTATCAAGTTGTTATTTGGGAGCTTCAGACTTTTCTGCCCTGGAACCCAAACTAAACTCTGCAAATCTTTTCATACTTAATAACTAAACATATTAATGACGCAGGTGGAGTCCATCAACTCATTGAATTTGGATAAATTTGAATTCAGATTTTAATCAGTCAAAATTGATACATTTACTTATTAGCAACTATTGCATTCTCGATTTTTGATTTTTTTATATGAGTTAATTGATTTTCAAATATTTTAATTATATCCCTAAATTATTAATGTTGTACCAATCAAGTCCTCTATTATTAAAATTATTTTATTTAACCATAGCATGACACGCCAAATCTTATGTGTTATAATTTAAAATGAAAATTTTAAAGGAAAATAAATATTGCAAAAATGAATGTAGTAAAAAATCTTGATTTTAAAGTTTTCAAAGCTTTTATAAAAGCTTTATTGTTCACTGTGTATTTTTCAGTGTTAGATTTTTTTCCACACGTTTTACTTTTTTTATTTTTAATTTTAAATTATACCACATAATATTTGACATGTCATTTTACGGTTGAATTAAATTGGTTTTAATAGTAGAATGACCTTATTAATATAACATTGATAGTTTAAGGATGTGACTATAATGCTTTGAAATTCAGGGACCAATTTAGAATGAGTGTCATAGTTTGAGGATGTATGATGCAATTTACTCTTTTTATAATTTTCTTTTAACGAAATTTTAATGGAATTTTTAATTATTTTATATTTTAATTTTCTAGATGATTCAACGCTAATAATTCAACCTAGACCTGTTTATGGGTTGAGTTACTCCTCAAGGTCTAAAGGCCCACCCAAAATTTAAGAGAGTTTGGATAAAAATATTAGGCTCGAAAAATAGGTTTGGGTGAAAAAATTAGGTCCGTTTAAAATATGAGATGGGTTCGGGCTTTAACATTCAAAGCCTGAGCCCGACCCGACCCACTTTTAAGTTAATAATACTTTATATTATGTAATTTAGTACACATTAAAAAATAAACTTAATACTAAATATATAATACTACTCTAATGTAAACGTTAAAATAATATTAAGATAACTATATAAAAATTTTCAATAACTAAAAAAATGTATAAAATTATTAAATATTAAAATAATATAATATAAATATTTAAAAATAATTAAGAATAATATGGACGGGCCTAAAATGGGTTTGGGTTAGTCTTTTATAAATATGGACGAATTTGGACAAAATTTTAAGCCTATATCTCATACCAGGTCGGATTTGAGCAAACATAAAATATATTAATATTATGTTTAGACCCGAGGCGAAACATACATGAGCCCCATTTGGATTTTTGAACAATGATGGGTTCACTAAATATAAATTCCAGAAAACCAATCTTTGACTCATAGTGATACCAAAGAATTGATTAAAGGAGCCAAAGTTAAAGTATACTAAATATCACATTATGAAATAAACCAGCATCAACCCAAATGTTCCAATCATCATGAGATGATACTCTTAGACTTTTGGCCAAAGTTTTGCATAAAATTCCTCAATTTGAATTAATAAATTAGATTGATTAAAGTTAATGAACATAGAGAGACTTACTTAACTATCGAGGAAAAATAATCATCCAAGGTCCTTAATTTTACGTAGTTGACAAAAAATTGAAAATAAAAAGTCAAAAAAAAAAAATGTAGTTGATCTCCGAGGCTAAATAAGACGTGATTTTATTGCGCAAAGTGATAGCAGTAAGCTATTTGAGTGAAATACCTTTTAACTCACCATTTCCTGATGTGTTTGATTGTTGTGTACGTTATACAAGTTAGGCTATTCGAAATTGTTAAGGGTAAATAGTGGTTACACCACTTGGTGCAAGATGACCAACAAAAATTAAATTTGGATTTCACGATTTTAAGAGTTACCCATTTTTTTTTAAAAAAATGTACTTAAGAAATAAATAATGTAGACTTAAAAGTTGTTATAATCACAATTATGGAAGCAATTACAATTGTTCTATAATTGTTTAAGAATCATAACTTGTCATATTTGTTGTTGGTAATCTTTAGAACTAAAATAGTTGGGTTATAACTAAGTTGATCACGAGGAAGTGTGCTTAATTATTTATGAAGATCATTCTAATGGAGAAACAAATCATTGAGGATTGTATCGAAGTTTATCATACAAATCAAATCCCCCGATTTGATGGAGATTGGATCAGATAACTTAAAAATTATCTTAAAGTCCTATTATTTATCCTAGACATTGTTAGTGTAACATCTCAAACCCGGCCTAGACGTTATGGCCGAATCTGGCAATGTTACAGGGGGTTTGGAAAATTATGTTGTTGCAATAAAACCATTTCTGCTTAATTACTTTTCTTTATCTCTTATTAGTTCCAAAATTCGTTTTACTCACTTGCCCCTATAGTTTTAAAACGTAACTCGTTGCGGAAGCTTTTAAAAATAGTTTAAGTAATCGTGAGTTTAGAAAAATTTTGGCTTTTTGAAAACCGAGTTTCCGTACGACTAGCGGTTATAAGTCCATAAAATAAACAAAAACCCAAGTTAAGCAAAAGTCCAAAAATTCCCCAACTTACATCAAAATAAACCAATAATAATAACTATAGTCATAAATCGTAAATCGTGAATTAAAAGAGTCCAATAACCGTGGTCATCACCGAGTCCTCCGCCGCACCGATCTGTCTAGATCTGGGGATTACCTGTACACATTAAACAGAAAGGGTGAGTTTACGTAAACTCAGTGTGTAATCCCACAGAAAACAAACAATAGCAAATCACAAAGGCCGCGCTTAAATAGATCCTAGGCATAAGCCCTTTTCATGATCGATGAATAGCTGGACCTTAGCCCATCTCGATGACAAAGATCAAATATGCAAAGCAGCCTTAGCCCATCACAATATCAGTGGCAATCATGCAGTATTCAGTAACAAGGTCCTACCCAACCAACCTCTACACACAATCTCCGTCCAACCCTACACTTCATGTGGGGATTAAATCAACCTACCCATCCCTACACTCCAGGTAGTACCGAATGCAGCACAAATAGTAGTTTGCAGCTAAGCTGCCAGTATATTAGGCTTAAGAGCCTTTTAGTATACTTCTCCAAATAATATTATCCCAACCCAATGTAATGCAACATACAATAGATGATATGCTATTAGGTGATTATCAGTATATACACTTAATTCAGTTTACATGCAAATTATTAACATGCTCAGTACAGATATCATACATGTAGTTTCACACTTTTAGGGGTCTAAGTAGTGCTTAACGACCCTACAGTAGGTTCACAGTCGACTTAGGTGACCCGTGCAACCTTAACAATCAATTCAGTGAAAATGGGCTCACACGCCCAGATTGGCCTTGGCCCGTGTGGATCACACGACTTGGCCCAAATTCCCTCATGCCCGTGTGGACTACCCATGTGGGCCCACATGGCCCAAATCAGTTTAGCCCGTGTGTCGTACACGACCTACCTGGCCATCACACGGTCGTGTCTTGTGCATACGGCCTGGCCTCGTCGATCACACGCCGGTGTTATGTCACACGGCCTACCACACGGGGGACCACACGCCCGTGTGGCGTCAACAGTGAGGTTTTTGGCTTTCGCTGAAACCTCATTTTCTACGTTTTTGGGTTCACACATGGTTTTGATTGATGCTAAAACGATTACTGAGCACTCTAGAACCTAAAAATTGATATTCCAACGCCCAAAATCATTGTTAAAATGAAACATAAATGAAACTAAATCGAGATGTTAAACCCAATACCTTCAAAAACCCTACCTTAAATCGAGTATCAGCATTTCCATACCACTTCAACGTCGACCGAAACACTCTAACCCTTTAACCTTCACCGTAACAAACGAATCCCAAAAATCACTAATCCAAAATCAAAATAACTGTACTTACTACACATACTGAGACTTACCAAACTCGCGTGAGCACCAACGACCTTGTAAAACAAGAAAGGAAGGAACGAATTTAGAAAAAGAAGAATAGAGAAGAGGGGATGACAGAGGGTTTAGAGAAGGAGAGAAAACTGAAACTTGTTTTTTGTTGGGGAGAGGAAAAAAGAACAGATATTTTTTATAATCCCCCTATCATCTCCCCAAATCCCTCTCTACTAACCCACACAAACTCCACTACTCAGAGTCCCACCACGGCACAACTCCTAGCAGAAACTTAGAGAAAAAATGTCACCCATGCTCAAGCAGGGATTCGAACACAAGATCTCTAGCATATTAACACTCCACTTAACCACCAGACCAACAGGCCCATTCTGATACGTTTTTATAAACAATCAAATAAAAGCCTATTAATCAAGGTCAAGGCTTTATTTAGAAAATTACCAAATTTTAACCAAGACAAGGCTTGAACTTGGGACCTCCCACACACATCCAGAATACTTAACCACTGAAGCAAATACACATTTGTGTCACACATTCGTAAAATCAAAAATTAAATTTTTAGGGCGTTATAGTTAGTATTGGTAGTCTTGTTTTGAAGGCTACTTCGGTGGAGATTTCTATTGTAATTCATTAGTATTTTAGTAAGACTTAAACACACACAGACATATATGTAGGCTTGACTTAGTTTGTACGAGAGTTAGTACTCTAATCTATTCAATAGGAACCCATTTCAATGACTGCATTTTGTAAGTAAAATACAAGTGAGTCACTTAGTTTGACAACTAAGTTTTGTAGGGAAAGGACTTAATGGAGAATGATCTAGATCTTTGTATAAGTGTAAGGTTGCTACACGATGAGTGATTTACATGCTTGAAGATAGTGGATTGTCTCTCTAGGCAATGCCTGCATATGTAGATGTTTACCGAACTACGTAACCAATTGTTTTGTGTTTGTAACACCTCATTACCTGACCCGATCGTCGAGTCTGAGTTACAAGGTGCCACATCCTTTGCCAAAAAAACTACGATCAATTCACATTATTTCAAACCGTTAAAAATTCAAATGTAACTAAAACAGTTGTATAAAACGATACATAATCATTTTCAGGTCTTACACGAGCTTACACAAGCTCTTTTGCTAACCTGAGATTGTATTAGGACTAAATTGTAAAAAAATTCAAAATCTTGGATTGACGTCGCAACGTGGGGTTCCTCATCATGACGCAACTCTCTATTTTTTGCCCATCTTGACCTTGAAGCAACGACGTCGCCACAAGAACTTTACTCTGTTTCTCGTCGTGACGTCAAAAGTTCGTCGTAGCAACATGGCATTCTGTTTCTACCAAAAGCAACATGTTTACAAGTTGAAAAGGATCTAAAATCACACACACACATACACACATATATATATATATATATTAATACAACCAATTCATATATCCCATACCAACTTCGACTTTTCAAACCTTAAACTAACAAAAAAATTCATTTAGTTTCATATCCATTTATTATAATACACCAAAATGGCTAAATGGACATGTTCAATACAAATTCAAACATTAGCATATGGTCATATTCTATACAATTTAACCATTTGATATATTAAACCAAAATACCCTTAGGTGCATGCCACAAGACCAAATGAAATGAACTATACAAATATTGTTGAGTTGAAATCGGTGATTTGGATGCTAACTTCACTTGTCGGGGCCTTGAGAAATACCTACGCATGGAACGAACAATCGTACACTGAGCGATAGAGCTTAGTGGTACTTTCATAATTCAAAATAGTAAAGCATAACATTTTTTGATATACCATTATGCATACAACTTGTAATCTATCCATATATGACTTCTAATACTAGACATTACATATTCATCTTCACATTAAAACATATACATACCAAATGGCAATACAACCTACTCAACCATTCATCCATTTAAATAAAATCTATTCATTTGTTAATTACCTTTCAAATAGCCATTTAGTACCTATTCTCAACCAAGAATTCAATATTTAGACATGTATAACATTGGCATCAATTTTGTAACGACCTGAAAAGTAGTGGTATCAAAAAATATGGTTTTAGAATTTCGTTTCTGTAAATCGAGCCGATAAATATTAATATTAAATATTTATGGAGTTATTATACTAGTGAATTGAGTTTTTTATAGATATTTTTTGTCGAATTAGTGTTTGATTAAGGTATAGAGACTAAATTGTAAAAGTGGTAAAATTTCAATTACTATAGAATTTTTAATTAGAAACATGGACTAAGGAATAAAATGGTAATTATACCACCTTAGGAATTATAATGGACGGTGGCTATATGAATATATAAATATATGTTATAAATTTCTAATTAAATTAACTAAATTATGGAAAATAAAATAATATAGATAAAAACATGTAGAGGAGAGAAAGAGAAAATATTTTCTCTTTATCATCTTCATGTAACCAATTCTCCATTGGAAAAGGGAAAAAATTTCGGCCATTAAGGGTTTTTATCAGGTTCTATCAGGTTCATAATTTATAGTCATACGCAAGTCACAAATAGCACAAAGCACATTAAAACTCATACATAAGCATAAGCGTACCTAGGTTCTCACGTGCTAATCTTTTGGCGAACTTAGTCCTTTTACTGTGAACCTTCTTAAGAGTTCTAAGGAAACAGACTATGAGCTAAGTTCTGGGTAGAAACTTGACAACAATATAATCGATGAAAAAAATTGAGAGAGTTTTATTGTTCAAAAGAATATGAATTTTCGATGGGAAGGGCTTGATATATAGGCACTAAGTGTTATGATATTCTTAGGATACTCTATTCACAATAGAAGTAGGAAAGAGTTACGTACATGGATAGTGTTATTGACAGCCTCCGAACGTACTAAAGTCCAAAGTGTGAATACTGTAGCAAAAGATATATATATATATATATATATATAAATGAGGTGGTATCCACTAGTATACGGGTCAAGTTGTAATATAGTTACAATGGAGTAAGTGAGTACTCCGAGGATCGTACCCAAAGGAGGCTAATACTAGATCAATTTCAACCTAAACACCAAAAGATCTAATTAGTACTTGAAGTAGGTTATATTACGAAAATATAAATAATAAGGATTTTTTGGGAGGGTTATAATAATGAAAATTTGACAAGTAAATAAGTATCGAGAAATTAAAAATTGAAATTGATTAAATCTGATTATGGGTGATTAGCTTGCTTCAGTAATCTTCATCAACTGTCGCTTCAGGTTCCTCGTCAATCAACTAGTCGATATCCTAGCAGGATCTTTCGACACGTCCACTAGAATAACAAGGTAACAAGGACCACTTATCTTCCGACCTCAGAGTCCAGATTGGTTTGGGGTGAAGGTGTTCATAGATAGGACATACCAATTTTGGGTTAATATCCACGTTGATAACTTTCTTGGGTCATCAAGCTTAGGGTTTAGGTTCTTCCTTTCTCAAATAGCTGACCCGTTGAGTAACCTTACAAAATAGTTAATAGATTATACCTCCACTCGCTAATCCTCCATGGAGGGATTAGTTTCTCATGGTTTTTTGTAAACAATATAGAATCAATATAAAGCGTAAACATGAGAATTGAATTGAAAATATAAAGTTTAAGAAAAAGCCTTATTTGTATTACGAAGAAGAATGAATCCATAAAGTTTAATTACATCCACAAACCAGATCTCCCGAGATAAAACAAAGAAAAAATTGAAATAAATTTAAAACCTAAGAAAAGAGAAATACTAAACTAAAATTAAAAAGAAGGATTCTAATCTAAGTAATCGGTGTCCATAACATGTGCCAAATGAGCCTATTTATAGGCTTGATGTAGCGTCGTCCTTAACCCTATGTTACATGATGTTCCCGAGCTTTAAGTTGGATTGTGCAGACCATAATGCCCCATGGCTCATATTAATTCCCGTCCGGAGTCAATGTCGCGACACATCAAGACCTATGCCGTGACATAGAAGTCAGTATACTCTTCTTTAGAATGTCTTCGAGGTTATATCGCGACACCCTTAGGCTTTGTTGCGACATCGAAGGCAATCTCGAAATTCCTCCATTTCGCTCTCTATGTTGCGACATCGAATCCTCCGTGTTGCAACATAGTAACCAGTATCGATTTAGCACGCCTTCTAATGGTCTCTTGCACACTCACAAAGTTCATTAGCTCACCCTTAGGCTTCATTCAACCCCTAAGGTCAATAAAAAACTCAAACATAATTAAAACTTCACTAAAATGCTTATTTTTAAGCTCCTAAAGTGTGAAAACTAAATTTATCTGCTAGTCCCTTGTTTAGCTAGATTAAGCTACAATGATATTAAAAACATAAAAATTACTAAAAACGGATAGTTTAAGGGCTTACCTGCAAGAGAAGTAAGTTGGTTAAATGTTTGTTCTTCTTCTTCCTTTAGAATTCAGCTTGAAGATGAAAGAAATGTTGAATGTCTTTTTTTTTTCTCATACAAATTAAAACATGTTTTTATTATAATATTATTAAATAATATTAAAAATTAATATATATCAAGTATTATGGACAAAAATCATACCACTATCTTAATTATGACTAAATTGTCATTTAAGTCCATTAAATTATGTTTTTGCACTCAATTAACTCTTATTAGCCTATAGCGTTTAACTTTTGCAGTTTTTACTATTTAGTCCTTTTTATTTAATTAACTAGCCAAAAATTAAAATTAACATATCAAATTTTAATGCACCTATATAGGAACTCTGTAAATATTTTTTTATATAAAAATAGTTATGAGCTCGGTTTACAGAAATGAGGTCCCGATATCTCTTTTCCTGAAACAACTTAACTATAGTGACAAACCACTTGTACTTAACTATTCATTCAATAAGCCAAAATTATCATATCAAATTTAAATATAATATTATACTTTAATCATAAATATTAATTAATAATATTTACGGATTCACTTGGCGAATTTGTGGTCCCAAAACCACTTGTAATAGCCCGATTTTAGGGCTAGTCAGAATAGTGGTTTCGGAACCACTAATCTGAGGCCGTAGAAATTATTTTTTATATTATTTTATGTGTTATAGCATGATTATATGAGTGCATGAAAATTTTATTGAATTAATTTTAGTGATTGCATGCTTAATTTTGAAAAAGGACTAAATCGCATAAAGTGCAAAAGTTTTGTTCTACAAGCTAAAGGTTTCAAATAGATATAGAACCTTAAATTGGAGTTCCTTAATGTGAAATTAGGCCCTTAAGAGAGTGTTGGCCGGCCATAGGGAACAAAAAAAATGAAAATTGGTCAAAGTTGGTGGAATTAGGTGACTAAATTGATGAAATAAAATAAAATAAGAGAAAGTTTTCATCTTTTTCATTCTCTCTTTCTTCTCCACCGATTTTTCACTCAAGGAAAGGGCCATGGAAGCTTGAAAATTTCAACAACCTTTAATCCTTGCAAGTAAGTGATTTTAATGGTCATTCTTGATAATTTTTGTACTTTTGGGACCCTTGTAGCATAATCTAGCTAATGAGGGGACTATTTTGCATTATGGTTGAAAGTCTAGGTTTTTTCCATTAGAAAATTAGTGTTATTTGCTGAATTTTTATGGAAGAAAATGAATCTTGGTTGTTAAATAAACAACTTTTGTGAAATCGTAATTATGTGAAAGTCTAAGGGCAAAATAATAATCTTGCCAAAGTAAGAATTTTGGAATGTCTTGAATTATGTAGTGATTAAATAAGTGAATTTTTCATTATAGATCAAGAAAAATGGAGTTCGGACCTAGACCGGGGGAAAACCAAGCTAGTAGACTAATTCAATCTAGTCGCCCACTTTTTGTATACCTAGGTAAGTTGTACGTAAATAATACAACTCTATTATTATGCATTAAACAATTGATATTACATAAAACGTTTGATTATTGTTATGAATATGCATGACAAAATTTGATGTGGTATACTCTCGGTTGAACCTTAGGAATAGATTGGATATCCAAGACATGACATTTGGTTGTTATGTGTGTTAGTGTAAGACCATGTCTGGGACATGGCATCGGCCAAATTATGAAAGCCAGTGTAAGACAATGTCTGGGACATGGCATCGGCGATGATATGTGTGCTAGTGCAAGACCATATCTGCGACATGGCGTCAGCCACAATACGAGAGCCAATGTAAGACCATGTTTGGGACATAGCATCAGCATTGAGAAGAGAGCTAGTGTAAGACCATGTTTGGGACATGGCACTGGCATTTTACACTCTTGTGTGAGGCTTGTCAGGTATCCTTTGGTATTCCAACTGGTTCAACGGGAAATTTAAAGTTTGTGTCAAAAGTGAGAAAAGTACAACTATGTTGTAAGTGATACAGGTACCTACACGAAATTCATGAGAAATGAGCTTGATTTATGTTGTATGATTAGTAAGGATGAAAATGAGTAAGTTATGTCTTTAGTCATTTTGGAATTTGGTGCAAGTTTATGACCTGCTATGAGTATGATAATGCATGGTAATTGTTGTTAATTATTTACCTATGACTTATTAAGCTTTGTGCTTACTCCCTTTCCTTTCCATTTTCTTATAGTATCGCCAAGCTAGCTCAGGGATCAAAGGACATAGGAGGCTCGATCACACTATCAATTGAAACATTTGGTATAGTTAGATTCACCATTTTGAGTATGGCATGTATAGGGACTTGGTCTTTTGTCAAGTGTCATATTGTTTTGGCCAAATGTGTTGGCTTGTCTTAAAGATGAATTCGTTTTATACAAGGTCATGGATGATGGCTGATACTTATTATTGATATATGAAAATGATGGTGTTTTTCATGGATGTGCAAATTGCATGGTTGAGTATTTGGTATATTAATACATGATTGAGTAGTTTATTTAATGTGGCTTATTTTGGTGCAAGTAAGGGTAACAAAAAGGGCTTGGTAATTAGCCTTGTTATTGTCCACACGGTTAGACACACGGGCGTGTGTCTAAGTCGTGTGTGACACACGGGCTGAGGCACGACCATGTGTCTCAACCGTGTGGAAGAAACGACCATAGGACATGGGCATGTGCCTAGGCCGTGTGAAGTCTACACTTGAATTTAGGAATTTAATTCGCCAAGACACGGGCGTGTGCCTTGGCCGTGTGACCTTATTGGATTAATGATGTCAAAAACAGAATGTCAAGGTTTTTACACACGGGCGGAGACACGGGCATGTCATGGCCGTGTGAGGGACAAGGGCCATGGACATGGGTGTGTGCCAGGCCGTGTGAGAACCCCTGTAGGTTCGAATTGAGAAATAAATTCACACGGACATGGGACACGGGTGTGTCCCTATATGCTTAGGCCATGTAAGTTACACGGTCCTTCAGCATGGCCATGTTATTAGGTCACAGGGGCGTGTCGCCCTTCCACACGGGCGTGTGCCCCTGTTTTTAGTGACATTTTCCAAAGTTTTCTAAAGAATTTGGCTTGGTCCCGAACCGTTTCTAAAGTGTGTTTTTGTCCTCGTAAGCTCATATTAGGGATTTTATGACAAAGTTTGAAAGGTTTTAAATTTGAATGAAATCTCATGACCCGGAATTATTTGTATGCATGTTTTTAAGAAAGGTAACGCCTTGTACGCTGTACTAGCGTCGATATCTGATAGGAGGATCCCATACACCATCAAGCTTCCGACACCCACGAAAAAAAGTTGTTACAACTCTACCCCCTAGAAAATTTCGTCCTCAAAATTTCTCACCTTCTAATAGTTCGATTACTGTGTTCATAGATTCTTTGATTTTTCAATTCAAATCTCTTCTAACTAGCTTGTTCTCGCGCAATTGAACTATATGATAAAACACTATAATATTTTCTCCCGAATCTGAATTACCCGTTCTGATTGTCCGTCTGTTTGCACCATAGCTTCGTGAATTTTGGATACATACAACTCAACTAGCTTTTCAAGCAAGTAACTTGTTCTGAACGAAATAAGATGAGTTGATTTCATTAGTTTAATAATAATGATTTAAATCAAGTCTTTCTTTCTCAATGTCAAAGGTAGCCCATATACGAAATCCATCGTGACTCATTCTTATTCCCAATTAGAAATTATAACAGATCATAATAATTCAAACAAAACTTGATATTTAGCTCTAATCTGTTGACCTACCAGACATCTTGGTAGAAACTTTGAAATTTTAGGTTCATTCCTGGCCACCATTAACTCTATCTCAAGCCATCACACATTTTGTCGCTATCTGATTGAATCAAATAGACACTGCTATAAGCCTATTGTAAGATGTCTCGCATAATCTCATAATTGTTCAACACACATATTTGATTTCAGAAATATAGACTATTATTACAATCCATACTGGAATTAATGATCTGATCATTCTAAACCTATTCTAGTTTAGCTAACAAACTTGAATATTTTCTTTTCATCTAACAAATTCTCTGAAGAGTTATCGGTTTAACTCTCAATTCTAATATAATCAAACCATCATAAATTAAGATCATCTGAGTGAAGCATTACTATAAAAAATGAATTCCTTCTTGGACTTAAATTGAATCAGTATCGGATCTTCTGTCAATAACGCTTTCAACTAGTTAAAACTCTACTGGCACTTAACTGATCAAACAAATTCAATGTGTCCCTATAATAGCTTCATCATTGGTAATATAATTATGGAGAAATTCTTAATAAATTGTCTGTTACATAAATTTTCAAATATAGAGCATGCTTTAAATCAGTTTCATAGTAGTTCAGTATATTATCAATAAAAAAACCACAATGAACCTGTTGAGATGTAACTGAAAAACCCTATTTCATTTAATCCATAACTATCACGGGAGCATTAATCAATCCGAAAGGTATAACTAGAAGCTCATAAAATTTGTAATTGGCTCTGAATATTGTTTTCAACACATCAACATCTTTAACTCGCAACTAATAGCAACCACATTTGAGATAAATCTTTGAAAACATTGTAACACATTTCAATTGATTGAATAGATCTTCAATACGAGGCAACGAATATTTATTCTTTATCGTGAATTTATTCAACTACCGATAATTTATATACAATCCCATCAACCCGTCTTTCTTATTCACAAACGAAGTAGGTGCGCCTCAAGGTAATACATTTGATCAGATAAAACCTCTGTGATTAACTCTTGCACTAAGCTTTTAATTCTTTTACTTCAGTTGAATCTATTTTGTACAGAGCAATAAAAACTGGAGTACTCTTGGATGCTAATTTTGTAGCAAACTCGATTTATCATTCTGGCGATAAACTCGACAATTTCTCAGGAAGAACATCTGTAAACTCGCAAACTATTGGTATCTGATCAAGTTTTATTCCAGATACTCTAAATTCCAGAAATATGAGCTAAAAATGCATTATAGCCTTTTCGGATCAATTTCTGTATGGATATTGTTGAAATCATATTCGAAGCATAATTAGTTTTAGCAGATTCAATGGAGACCAATTCTTTGTTTTGACATCTCAAATCAATTCGTTTCTAACAACAATTCACTACTACATCCTAAATTCTTTTGCAAAGGCAATAACATCAAATCAGTAAGAAAGGCGTAATCTTGAATTCTCAATGGACGCTATTTGTAAACCAAATCAACTATGACACTTTAGCCTAAAAGGTTCCTTACTTTAACAACATATTCAGATGACACAACTGGTGAACTCTTTTCTATTACTAACTTAGTGTATATATAAATGTGTCTTAACCTAGAGTCAATTAATAAATATACTATAACATTAATGGTAGGAAAGGTACCAACAATAACATCAAGAGTTGAGGCCTCCACGCGCGCTTAGATCACATAAACTCTAACGAGAGGTTAATCTTTAGATCGAACCACTATGTCTTTTTTTCCACTTCTATTGACTCTAGTTGTGCCTCAAATTTTTGGTCATCTGCCTCTTGTAGAAGTAACAACAAGTTTTGCATTCTTATCCTTATTTAACTCAGTTTGATTCGGGAATATTTCTTGAAGTGATTAGGAGATCCACAATTAAAGCAGGATCTATCTTTCAACCTGTACACTCCAAAGTAATTTCGATCATAATGGTTGCATTCTGGTCTATATACATTTCTGACGCTACCTGCATTGGTTACTGAAGTCATCAGTGGTCTTACATTATTATGTTTCATTCTATCTCTCGCATAAAACCCTGATGGCACTAAAAATAGTTACTCAATTCTTTCAGTTTTCTTTGGCGGGAAAGTAGAAAATGTTCTAGATACATTTTGTTTATTGAAGTCTCGAACTCTTGTCTCGCTCTGTTTCTCTTGAAAACAAATTTCTTCTATTTTTTAATCCCGACCAAATAAAATTGCAGACTCACTGTAGCAGCTCGATTTTAGCTAAATTAGAACAGTGGTTTCGGAACCACAAATATGAGGTTAAAAAATTATTTTAATATTATTTTTGGTGTTTATAGCATGTGATTATATATGTGTGAAAGTTTGGTGATTTAATTTTATCGATTGGATGCCTAATTTGATAAAAAGACTAAATCGCGTAAAATGCAAAAGTTGCATTCTACTTGTTAAATGTGTTTAATTGCTATGGTTTATTAAATTAAAGGTCCTTATGATGATATTAGACCATTTGAATGATGGATGGACAAATATGTACATAGTTGTGTGGATTATAAATGTTATTCATTAAGGTTATAATTGTAATTTAGAAATTAAAGTAAATTAAAATAAAAAAAAGCCATTTCATGCTATCATCTTCTCCAAAGCCAAATGTAAGAAAGGAAATAGGGTTTTGAAAGCTTTGAATGGTTCAACCATTGATGTTCAAGCATGTAAGTCTGTTTTAGCTCGGTTCTGTTGATTTTTATGTTTTTGAGATCGTTGCTTCGTATTCTAGCTAGCCCATGCCTTAATTTTTGAATTTGTTAATGATTTCATGAAGTTCCATTGATGAATGTTTGAGCTTTTGAATGTTTTATGATGAAAAATGGACATTTTTTAATAGTTACACAAGTTTTGTTAAGTGATTTTGAGTAAAAAAATGTCTATTAGGGATTTAATTGTGAAAAGTATAAATTGACGGGTTGAAATGAAATAAATGAAAGTTTTGGGCTGCTAAGGACTCAAGTATAAATCGGCTAAGCATGGGTTAAATTGAATTGTGTGAATTTTGTGTATTTGTGAATTAGGGACTAAATTATAAAAATGTGAAACTTTAGGGGATAAAATGTAAAAATGCCCAAATATGTGTTTGTGGACTGAATTGAATGAAAAGATGATTAAATTAGTTAAATTTGAATTCATATTGACTAAGAACAAAACAAGTCGGATTTAGATCGGGGAAAATCAAAGGTTATCAAATAGTCGATCCAGTCCGTTTATCCCTAATACGAGGTAAGTTCATATGCAAATAAATGTCCTTAAATTGAACTATATATGTTTAATTGTCATTGAACTGCTATGAATATTTAATGATCAAATACGAGCAAGAGTCGACAGGGTTACAATATCCGAAAGTCTCGTACGAACTTTAAGAATAGTATGGGATACGAATGTCATGACATTAGGATTATCGAGATGAGATTATGTGTAAGACCATGTCTGGAACATTGGCATCATTATGTGATTACATGTAAGACCATGTCTGGGACATTGGCATCATTATTTGATTTCGTACAAGACCATAGCTCGTCTATCGACATCGATATGTAATAACATGTAAGACCATATTTGTGATATGGCATTGTATGAGGTATATATGATTTCCGAGTATCCTTAACGATTTTGAATGGTTCAACGAGCATAGTCATGTCAAGAAAGAATGTGTGAATGAGTTAAGTGACTCAGGTACACATGAGATTCATATAAGTATTGAAAAGGGAAGTATTTGATGAATTCACTTGTGATATTGAATATGTATACATTGGGAAATGTTTGTGAACTTTTATGTGCTTATTCATAGTTTGCCTAATGAAGAAAATGATTTTGATTCATGTGGTAATTTTATTTTTATATGGCTTACTAAGATTTTAAAGCTTACTTGGTGTGTTCTTTCTCTATTTTATAGATAATCGAAGCTAGCTCGGACTCGGGGATCATCAGGAACATCATCACACTATCGATCAACTTGCTGGTACTTTTGATGCTTTGTAAATATGGTATATGGCATGTATAGGCTAGGATATGATGATGTGTTTTGAGATATGATAATAGCCATGAGATTTGGCTCATGAATGATGTAAATGTTGATGTATATTTGGCCATTTAAGTTGGCTTAAATCATAAGTTTGATAAATGGTATATGATGTATATATTTTCTTGTGTTTTGGCATGTTTGGGATGGTTATTTTGATGGTTATTGTAACACCCCTAACTCGTAACCGTCACCAGAATAGGTTAAGAGGCATTACCGAACTTGTAACTCAATTCAGAACAATCATTTATCAAATATCATCTCATTTCAGTATATATCATTCATTCACATTCAATATGTACTTAAATCAAACATATAAAGCTTAAATCATGCATTCGGGACTAAATAGGTAACATATTAAAATTTTGGAAACTTAGTAACGTTTCGACATTTCAAGTATCACACGCTCGTGTGAATAGGACGTGTGCCTCACACACTTGTAGACTCGCCCGTGTCTTAGACCGTGTGAAAATAGGGCATACATACTGACTTGTGTCACACGACCAAGGACACGCTTGTGTGTTAGGCCGTGTGAAAATTGGAGAGTATACTGACTTTGGTCACACGGCCAACCACACGCCCATGTGTCTAGCCCGTGTGCCCTTCGAAGTGGCCACACATGTAACACCCCAAATCCAGCCTAGAAGTTAGGCCCGAATCTGGCGTGTCACATGGAAGTGTTTTTCAAAACCATATTTCTTGTTGTTAAAACTTGTTTGAGAGTTAAAGCCTCCTTGTTAAAACTCAAAACACCTAAGCAATTGTTATCCACTTGAAAACGTAATTACTTTTAAAACCTTATCTGCTGCGGAAGCATATTTAAAATAAACAATTTACGAAAATGTGATGTTTAAAAATTGAGATGTAGAAGCATTTTGAAAACGTTGCGAAAATGTAGTGTTTTGAGGACAGTTATCATTTTGGAAATCGTATTCCACTCTTAGCAGTTAGAAAACATCGTAAATAAATATCACATATAATAAGTTAAAAATGGAGAGGCCTTATTACAACCCAAATCAAAATATTTAAAAGTAAATAATCAAAACGGCAAGCATAAGCAGTGTGTGGTCTTCTCCAAGTCCCTCGCAGCACCGATCGATTTAAGGCCGAGGATTACTTGCACAGTTAAAAACGGGGTGAGTTTACGAAAACTCAGTGTGTAATCCCCTTACTAGAGTAACAGTTAGTATATAGAAACAGAAACTGAAATAGTCTTGGCCAAAGCCCTTTAACAGTAACAGTACAGTCCAGTACAGAGCACATGTAGGTCAAAGCCCACTACAAGATCATTTGTGTCACAATCAATAATAGAATCAATTGGGCCTAGCCTAAACCCATAACAGAACAAGTGGGCCTAAGCCCAGTACAGTGACAGATCTCATAACCAAGTGTGCAACAGTATGAGGATGCATCCCAACCCAGTCCAGCCAACACACCTCCTGTACCAACCAACACACCATGTGTGGACCAAGTCAACCCACCCACCCAGCACACCAATAACGCAGTCTAGCTGCTAATAACAATGTAGCAAAGCTGTTAATAACAGTATACGTGGCTGAGCCACTAAAATTGATATACGTGTGAAGCCACTAGGTAAAATGTGGCAAAGCCACTAGTACATAATAATAACGCAGCAGAGCTGCTAATAACAGTGAACGTGGCCAGGCCACTAAAATTAGTATACGTGGTGAAGCCACTAGAGTAGTAAAACGTGGTGGAGCCACTAATACAGTACTTTCTCCAAATACAAATCCCCAACCCAATGCAGAATGTCGTGTCATGCTTAATCATTACACGTGTATGCAAAATGGCCATGCTCAGTAACAATCATTTAAGCATGTAATAATCAATAATACCACCATAGTCAAACTAGTCAACTCACAGTCTAAGTCAGTCATTTACTCATAATGGCAAAATAGTCATCTTACCCTATAACGGTATTTCGGTAATCCTACCCTACAGAGGTAATTCAGTAACTCTACCCTACAGGAGTAATTCATTATTCTACCCTACAGGGGTATTCAGTAATTTCACAAATTGAGGGTATTTCAGTAATTTCACAAACCGAGGGTATTTCAGTAATTTTGCAAATCAAGGGTATTTCAATAATATTGCAAACCTAGGGTATTTCAGTAATTTTGCAAACTCAAGGTATTTCAGTAATTTTTGACCTCCTAGAAGGTCTATAGTCGCCTCAAGCGACTTAAGAAACTTAATTTGACTAAACGGTGAAAATGGGGCCCATTACCCTGCCTAAGTGGGCCATCACACTCGTATGACCCATTTAGCCTAAAAACAACCACGGCTATGCAACGGCACAGCCCGAATCAATAACTTATCACATCACAGACATTTTATTTGTGTGGGCCCACAAGCCCATTGGGCCCACATGGCCCCCTTTCGGCCTTACGCGGCCCAAAACACCTATATGTTTCCCATTTAACAGTGAGATTTAACCCAATAGGCCCATGGACCCATTGGGCCTTCTCTGCCCATCGAAGCCCAGAATGGCCCATGCCATGTGCGTGTCATGACAAGCCACCCTATCTCTCATTTGACAGTCTAACTTGCATTCGCGGGCCCTACGACCCATTAGGCCCATCGAGGCCTATTCTAGCCCAAGTGGCCCACTACAGCCCAAGCCCATGAATTCGCTCATGGTGGCCTTCCTCATCACACGCTCACGCTTCGTGAGCTCGGTTCACCACACGCACGATCGCATACTCGTATGGCATCGTTCGTCGATATTTCAGCTTTTTGGCATAATGCCGATCAACAGTCAAGATAGTATAATATATGCACCTTCGGCTTTTCAACCGATTAACAATCAGAACAGTGTATATGAATACACACCTTATCACGTAGAGTACTAAATAATCACGAGCGCCGTCACCTATACCAAACATAACACACAGTTAACTCACTTAACAAAAGAATTGGGAGATCTCTAATCCAGACACCCAACCATAAGATTTACTATCACTTGCCTTCACTAGAGTGATCAACGACGATTTGCCTAGTTAAATCAAAGTTTGATGCAGTCACCCTTCCGCATCCAGGCGAAAAGTCCTAAATAGCCGACACCGCACGCCTCTTAAACTTGGAAGCAGAGGCTATGATTCCATTCCCATTAGGCACTCTCCCTGATCCCCCTCAGACTGGCTATCACTTGCCTCCATGAAAAACTCTTGATTGCCTAAACCCACGGTCACCACACCAAGAGGAAGGGATCACCATTCGACCATCAAAGAACAAGAAGGAAAGGAGTAATCGGTTTTTAGAGAAAAGGAGAATAAGAGAGAATAGTTTAAATCAAAAAGGAAAGAATATAATCGCTTACCGATATCAGGATCACTTGTAGGACTGCAACAGAGATGGGGAAAGTGAATAGAGAATTCAGTCACCCCAGAACTAAACAAGAAAAGATTCGGTTCACCCTAATAGGAAACTGAAACCTGAAGAAGATGGGTGATTTTCGGCCTAAGAGGAAAAAGGGAGAAAAGAGAACAAAAGAACTTAATTTAGCTACATTCCAAAGAGAAGAAAAAGAAGAAGAAGTATGCCCAATCGACAAAAAAAATGTAGAAACAAGAAAGGGTTTCAAGGAAGAATCTAGCACTTGTATTTAGGTGTTGGCCAAGGTGAATAACAGTTGACAGAAGAAGTTGGAGAGCAAGACCTGAGTGGTCACAAAAGATGCACGATATGTTACTAGAAGAGAAAAAAATTGAAGCGAAATAAAAGAAACCCCCAATACAGCAGAGAGGAAATTCGGCTTCTACCCTCCCCAAATGCCGAAATGTAATAAATGAACTCCCCCTAGCCGAAATTCCCCTCTCAAGCCTCCCCATTCAGCTACAACTCTTCCTCCAATCCAACTCCTAGAAAATCTCCAAGATACTCTCCCCTTATCCCTCATTGATTTCCTCCACAACCATCTTACAAGACCAATTCAAACTCTCCAATGCTAGAGTTCAAATCCAACACAAACTCTAGCCGTCCAATCTGCAGAATAAGCACTCCCTTGCTTGACATGGGATTCGAACCCTTGCCCTCTTCTATGCTCCAAATGCTACATGCCACCACAACACAAACTCCTTTTGTGTATTAAAACATGCGCAAATATTTATAACACCTATGTGCCAGTGTCCAGATTCTTATAAGAGCCAAAAATTAAAGAAATTCTGCAAGAGCCAAGATTTGAACCGAAGCTCCCTTACACCATTATGATGCTACAACCACTAGGCCACATGCTTCCTTGTGTCATGTTTTCCCCAAGAATATTCTTAAAGCCTACTCACTTACATCCAGGGTTTTATTCACCTAAACCAAAATTTTTCCTAAAGCCCAGGTTTGAACCCAAGACTTCATGGAAGGCCCCTACCCTTCCAAAATCACTCACCAACTTGCATTAGTGTCGTTCTCTTGTTCTCAAAAATTTTAACCCATGCCCAAGGCCCATAGGCCCAATTCTACTAGGCCCAAATTTGGGGCGTTACAACACACGCCCGTGTGACAGGTTGTGCCAAAACTATAGGGTATACTGACTTATCAACACGGCCAAGTCACACGCCCACATGCTAGGCCATGTGCCATTTAGGGGGTATACTGACTTGTACCACACGGCCGGTCACATGCCCGTGTGTGAGGACTTGTGGACCACACTAACTTCAATTCCATTTCAACACCAGGGGACACACGGCCGTGTAACATGACTGTGTGTCACACACGGCTGAGACACACGCCCGTGTCCCTGCCTGTGTGGGAAAAAATAGGCTATTTGCAAAGCCATTTTGACACCCTATTTTCACAATCATACACAAGCATAAATGACAACATTTTTACAACTCAATAGGCATCCAAAATAACCATTTCAATACACATTATTTGCCATATTTTCATTCCATCTATTTCTTGCCAAAACATACCATAATTGAACACTTATACACAACTAAAACATAGTACCAAAATAAGCCAAATCACATGGCTTAACTTATACACAAAAACATACCAAAATAATGATATCAAGTAACATAACTAACATATTTTAAACTATCCTATACACGCCATATTTACATATATCCACAAGTTCAAAAATACCAATCGAAAAATTGGATAGTGTGATGTGTAACTCTGACTTGTCTAAAACAAGCGAGCAATCGAACCTCTATAAAACATAGAAAAAGAAACAGAGTAAGCTTTATAGCTTAGTAAACCCGTATAATTTAGAATAAAACTTACCATTTATACAAACCAATACAAATAACTAAGGTAAACTCCATACAATTTCCAAATGCCTATCACAAGTATTCATCCATAGGTTAGACATGTTACTACATGAAATCATCCATTATCACAATTCAATACTCAATATAACTAGCATTCAAAATTTCATTCTCAATCATATAACCAATAATCCATTCAATAACAGTACTCATCCGTATAACAGAATTTATGCCCGTTGATCCTATTAGAACTCCAAAGGATACTCGGGTGATAAACATCAGTAGTCCGTCAAATTATTATCATTTTCGCTCTTTCGAGCATGATCGGTAAGCTCCTCCTGAGCTGATGGGCAGTAAGCTCTATTGAGTTGAAAAGTAAGCTCATACGAGCTGAGAACAGTAAGCTCATATAAGTTGATATATCAGTAAGCTCATACGAGCTGTGGTGAGTCCGTAACAAATACAGGAGCTCGACCAAAATGGTAACCCTAGTGACATGTCACTCGTATCCTACGAATTCATACGATTCAAACGGGGCTCGGTAACAAATAGATTAAATCAATAAGGTATTCATTTTTCAAGTATATCAATTACACAATTATACAGATTCATTTAAATACTTACAAGTATTTAAAAATTCGATTCTAATTATACGAACTTACCTCGTATCACTCGGATAACAACTAACGGATATTCGTCAATCTTTCCTTTTCCCCGATCTAAACTCGATCTCGACTTATCTTGATCTATATATATCAAATTTAACCCATTCAATAGTAATTCAATTCAATTAAGCCCATATTTCATAATTTTGGCAAATTACATATTTGCCCCTAATGTTTTACATTTTTCACAATTTAGTCCCTAAGCTCGTAAAAATGAAATTCATTCAATTTTCATGAAACCCAAGCCTAGCCAAATTTATTATACAATACTAGCAGCCCATATTTTTATTTTATTCACACTTTTAACCACAACATTTCACATTTTCTCAATTTAATTCCTTTTTGACATTTTTGTCAAAAATCATTTTACAAAACTAGTTTAACAATCATCAAGCTTCCATAATCTATCATTAAACATCAAAGAACTCAAGTATTCAACAATGGAAACATATTAAATCTTCAACAATAATTGAATCTAGGGTTCGGGCTAGCTAGAATACGAAGCAACGATCTCAAAAACGTAAAAATCATTAAAACCGAGTCAAATTACATACCTAATTGAAGAATTTATGCTTGCCGAATGAGAAAACCTATATTAACATCTTCTTCTTCCAATTTTCGGTGCTTGTAGATGATAATAATGCTTAAATTAACTTTGTTTTATATAATATAACATTATTTAACATTTTACCATATTAACCTTAATTAAAAACCACCAAAATCATGATATTATGCCCATTAATGTCCATTCAATTTAATTATGATCTAATTACAACATAAGAACTTCTTATTTAAAAAACCATAGCAATTAAGCACCTTTATCAATTAGAATGCAACTTTTACACGTTACGCGATTTAGTCCTTTTTACCAAATTAAGCATTTAAACAGTAAAATTTCTTTACGAAACTTTCACATAATAATTATATCATGGTGTAAATTTTAATAAAATAATAAAACAAATATTCTGACCTCAGATTTATGGTCCCAAAACCACCATTCTAATTTGACTCAAAAACAGGCTGTTACAATTATATGGTTGCTCAATTAGCAAGTTGTCAATTGGCGTATTATTGCTTGAAAAATGGCATGTTCTGGCTTGATTTGAAGATGATGATTTGGCATGTTTTATGGCATGAATTAGTTGATAAGATGATGAGAAAAATGCATAAAGAAGATAGGTGAAATTGTTGGTAATGGCATATTGTTTTAGTATGTTTTGGAATATGATTTGAGTAGTGAAATGGATGGTTTTTAAATAGCATGATTTGTATATGAAATAGCATGTTTTGGTTGCCTATAAATGTGTTGAAATGGTATTATTTTGGTTGTTTAGGTGAGCATGAGAAAGGCTGGCAAAATGGCCTTGCAAATGGCCTATTTTTGTCCACACAGGCAGAGACACGGACGTGTGTCTCAGCCGTGTGCGAGACACGGTCATGCTATACGGCCGTGTGTCCCCTGGTGTTGAAATTGAATTGAAGTCAATATGCTCCACACGGCCAAACACATGGGCTTGTGACCGATCGTGTGGCACAAGTCAATATACCCCCTAAATGACACACGGCTAGTACACGGGCGTGTGACTTGGCTGTGTTGCATAAGTCAGTATACCCTACAGGATTGGCACGGCCTGCCACACGGGCGTGTGTGGCCATTTCGAAGGGCACACGGGCTAGACACATGGGCGTGTGGTCTGCCGTGTGACCCAAGTTAGTATGTATGCCCTGTTTTCACACGGTCTGGGACACGGGTGTGTCTGGAGCCGTGTGAGGCACACGGCCTGTTCACACGGGCGTGTGACCCTGTATGTTTGAAAATTTTCTAAGTTTTGGAGAATTTTTCTTATGTTATTGATTTAGTCACGAACCATTTCGAAAGCATGTTTTAGGCCTCGTAGGCCCTTATAAGGGACAATGTGATTATGATTGGATGGTGTTTGAGAATGGATGCATAAATGTATGTTGTATGTTGTGATTTAATAGGTAATTCCTCGTAACCTTATTCCAGTGACGGATACAGGTTAGGGTGTTACACTCACGAAATTACATTGCCCTTACAAGCATTTTAATATCATTATTCAATCCATCTTTGAAGCAAATACATAATTCCTCTTCAATCGGCACCATCTTATAAGCATATTTACTGATCTAAGCAAACTCTCGCTTGTATTTTGCAACTGATTTGTTTCCTAGCTTCAACTCAAGAAATTCATTTTTCTTCTTGTTTAAAATCATGTGCTGACATATTTTTTTTTGAATTCAATTCAAAAAAAATCCCACTTACCGCATTCTTTCGATACTACAGTAGTTAAACTCGACCACCACTAAGAAGCCTCCTCTTTTAATAGTGACATGGCAGACCTTAGATAATCTTCAGAAGAACACAACATTTCATCCAGAACCCTCTATATGTTTTCTAACCAGTACCCAGCTTTGGTCGAATCATCATTCACTTTACACGAAACTTTTCAACTCTGCACTTTCGAACTTTATCAATAGGAATTTTGTGAGTACTCAGTCGTATAAGGCTTTGAGGATGAGGGGGTAGAGGTTGTTGAGCCATAACAGTTGGCTCTCATAAATTCAATAAACTATTCTAACATCATATGGAAGAAGGCTCTACGGGCCTCACTTCCTTGAACCTCAAAAACAGATACACTATGAGCAGCCTCATACATTGAGGCTTGAACATTACTCTCTAGTTTATTGGAATTAGTTTGGTTCGATTCAAATGGAATATTTTATCTATATAAAAAACAGAATCAATTCGAGTTAAGAGACATCACACTATCACAGGTTATAAGATGGCATGTATTTCTAGACTCAATACATGCTACTTTCAATTTGAAAACTAGCTAAATCGTAGCTCTGATACACTAAATATAACATTCCTAACCTATCTCCGTCGTCGAATAAAAGTTACGGGATGCTACGATGATTACCAAGTCTAATAATAAATCCAAACAATTAAGAGTTTAATTTAATCATCATAAATCAGTAGATGATCATTATTCAAAGCGTATAAGTGAAAATAGATCTTAAATCAAGCCTATGGGCCTAAAAATAAATTTAAAAACAAGGACTAATATGAAACAAAATAAAAAATATGGAAAATACTATAAATAGGGGTCACACAGTCGTGTGACATGGTTGAGGCCATGTGGTGCTACTCTACACGCCTGTGTCCTCAAATAGTGTCCAATTCGAAAATAGGGTCACACGGTCGTGTCAATAGGTCGTTTTAAAAGTCTTACACTTAAAATCAAACAAAAAACACGACCATGTAGGATGATCGTGTGTGACATATGACCATGTGGCAGCCTGTGTCCCAGGCCATGTGAACCAAAAATGACTTCAAAATCAAGTTATTTCAAATATCATTTCTTAGGTTCCATGACATACCATTTCGAATCATTTTTACCTAATCAAATCACACCAAAACATGCAAAATATATACTATATCATTCAACCTAAGTGCCTAACCAATGTACCCTTAATGGTACCATAATTTAAACATCAAACAAAATTCACATTCAATAGTCACAAATTACTACCTTAAAACAAATCAAACATGCCAATGCATCCATTTCATTCACATCCATTTTACCATAACTTAAACTACTTTCATAAGGCATAAATCATATGACCAAAAACACTTATGTAGACATACATGAGCCAAACATACCAAATAGATATACTTAACCAAAAGCCTTACTGCAACGACCCGATAGGTAGGGATGTCGAAAAGTGAGGTTCGGGACTACATTCCCGAAAAACAAACCCGTGAATATTTTTATTAAATATTTACGAGGTTAGTCTAGAGATGAATTAATTTTTGGATTACTAAATTTCGTGAAATTAAGAGTTATTAAGGTACATGGACAGATTGAAATAAATTAAAGGGATTAAAGAAGCAATTATGCCATTGTTTCATTAAAGTGGATGACGTTAATGATGATTATACGTATATATTTATATGTATATGTTAACTTATTCTCTATATATATATATATATGTTATAATAAATGATATGAAATGTATATACATATTATATATGTTATAACAAATATAATAGAAACATATAATAATAGATAAATAATAGAAAGAGATTTGCATGCAAAATTAGAGAAAGAAAAGAAGAAGATAGTCACGCATGGCTAGGGACCTTAGGGTTCAAGATCAAATTGGTTAGTGCAATTTAGTCATTTTCTTGTAATTTTTACGTTTTTGGAATCCCGGTACCTAGGGCTACCCAACCCATGTTGTAACTTTTAGTATTGTTCAAGATTTTAGATGTTAACATTTTGAATATTTTAAGTATTAGGGATTAAATAGATCGATTTTTAAGTTAGAAATGGAAAAGGACTAAATTGTGGAATAAATTGTTGATTTTGAACAATAGGGGCTAAATTGTGAAAAATTAGAAATTAAGGGGTTGAATTGGAAAAGAGGAAGCTAAATTTAGTTAGAGTGAAATTAGTATAAAAATATAAATTTAAATGTGAATGTTAAATACTAGTCTCGATTTAGGGACTAAATTGATGAATAAGCAAAATATAGTGTGAAAATTGAAATTTTATGTGAAATTGAAATGTGTAATATTAATGTGATTTAATTGTTTTATTCCGTAGCTAACGTCGTACCAAAATACTTGAGTAAAAAGGGGAAGGATAAAATCAACGTCGAATAGTGTTTCTATAATCCGAAACTAAATTGTAGATTGTTGCATATTTAATTGTTTGAATATGGTGAGCATTTGAGGTGAGTACTTTGGTACTTGAGATTGAATTGAATTCAAAGTGGATTGGAAATGGGTTGATTTTGTATTTTATGGAATATGTTGATTAAATGATTATTGAATTTACTATATGTGATAATGTATATATATATGTGAAATTGAGACATTGATTGTTTTGAAAAGTGAAATGAAACCCCATTAACTGTTCAGGTTGAGTCTGATATAGATGTCATGCCATAAGATAGGAAGATTTCAGGGATTACTTCGACCTCAAATCGATGAGGCATTGGGTGCCAATTTTTTTTGGTTTAACCGATGAGACACTAGGTGTCAATTTATATAGCGTTGGGCACAGTTATTACTTCGGATTTATCCGATAAGGCACTGGGTGCAAAACTGGTGTGTTGGTTTCATCCGTGCATCCATCTGAGTTTGAGTCATGTTAATAGGGAAAATGAATGATAAAATTGATGTGTTTGATATTGAAATGACATGGTTGAGAAATGGAAATGAGATGAGAAAATATTGAAATGGCAATGATAAGAAATGAAATATAAAATAGTATATTATTGTGAATATGGATTGAATTATGAGATATGAGATATGAAATGATGAATGAGATGTGGAACTTGAAAAGAATTTAACTATTGAACAAAGAAATTAATCATGCCATTGCATGAGTTGTAATATCCAAATGATATATGAAATGTCATTAATATATGTTTGAACATGCCATTGCATGTGTAACTCCGAGTTGTCTAAAACAAGCGAGCTATCGAACCTCTATAAAACATAGAAAAAGAAACAGAGTAAGCTTTATAGCTTAGTAAACCCGTATAATTTAGAATTAAACTTACCATTTATACCAAACCAATACAAATAACTAAGGTAAACTCCATACAATTTCCAAATGCCTATCACAAGCATTCATCTATAGGTTAGACATGTTAATACATGAAATCATCCATTATCACAATTCAGTACTCAATATAACTAGCATCCAAAATTTCATTCTCAATCATATAACCAATAATCCATTCAATAACAGTACTCATCCGTATAACAGAATTTATGCCTGTTGATCCTATTAGAACTCCAAAGGATACTCGGGTGATAAACATCAGTAATCCGTCAAATTATTATCATTTTCGCTCTTTCGAGCATGATCGGTAAGCTCCTCCTGAGTTGATGGACAGTAAGCTCTATTGAGTTGAAAAGTAAGCTCATACGAGCTGAGAACAGTAAGCTCATATGAGTTGATATATCGGTAAGCTCATACGTGCTGTAGTGACTCTGCAACAAATGCAGGAGCTCGACCAAAACGGTAACCCTAGTGACATGTCACTCGTATCCTACGAATTCATACGGTTCAAACGGGGCTCGGTAACAAATAGATTAAATAAATAAGGCATTCATTTTTCAAGTATATCAATTACACAATTATACACATTCATTTAAATACTTACAAGTATTTAAAAGTTCGATTCTAATTCTACGAACTTACCTCGTATCGCTCGGATAACAACTAACGGCCGTTAATCTTTCCTTTTCCCCGAACTAAACTTGATCTCGGCTTATCTTGATCTATATATATCAAATTTAACCCATTCAATATTAATTCAATTCAATTAAGCCCATATTTCCTAATTTTGGAAAATTACACATTTGCCCCTAACATTTTACATTTTTTTACAATTTAGTCCCTAAGCTCGTAAAAATGAAATTCATTCAATTTTCATGAAACCAAGCCTAGCTAAATTTATTATACAATACTAGCAGCCCATATTTTTGACATTTTCTCAATTTAATCCCCTTTTTGACATTTTTGTCAAAAATCACTTTACAAAACTAGTTTAACTATCATCAAGCTTCCATAATCTATCATTAAACATTAAAGAACTCATGTATTCAACAATGGAAACATGTTAAATCTTCAACAATAACAAAATCTAGGGTACGGGCTAGCTAGAATGTAACAGTCTGGTTTAGACCCTAGTTGGAATAGTGGTTTCGGGACCACAAATCTGAGGTTGGAAAAAAATCTTTTAATATTATTTTTAGTGTTTATAGTATGTGATTAAGAATGTGTGAAAAATCTGTGTGAAAATTTTATCGTTTGTGTGTCGATTTGCGAAAAAAGGGCTTAATCACGTAAAATGCAAAAGCCGTGTGCTAATTGTTAAAGTGCTAGTTGTCATGGCTTATTACATAAGAATTCCTTATGTTATAATTAGACCCTTGATAGTGGGGATAGACAATTATGGACATTAGTTAGTGGAATTTTAAGGGCATATTAATATGAAATAAATAAAACTTAAAGTAAAAATCATGCATGTTCATCCTATCTTTTGCCGAAAATCACAAGAAAAGAAAAGAAAAAGACTAAGCTAGGGTTCGGCTAGAATTCGGCTTAATTAAGGTATGCTTTTACTTCGATTTTTGATAATTTTTACGTTTTTGTGATCGTTGCTTAGAAATCTATCAAGCCCATGTTTTAATTTCTAAATTTGATGAAGATTTTGAGATATGCCATTGATGATTATATGATTCAAATGATGTTAGTTTATGAATTATGGAAGCTTGATATGAGATTGATATGTTTTGTCTTGAGATTTTTGATGAATTTGAGTAATTTGGGCTAAATTGTGAAAATGAGAAATTAAAGGACTAAAATATGAAATAAATGAAATATGTGGGCTTAAATGAGCTAGGGGAAAATTTGGCTAAGCATGTGTATAATGAAATTATGTGTATTTGATGATTTTATGAATAGGGACTTAAATGTCAAAAGGTGAAAATGTGTGGGCTATTTTGCAAAATGCTCAAATATGTGTTTTTGGATAGAATTGAATGATTTGGTGAATGAATGAGCTAAATTTGAATATGTATAGATCGATAAAAGAGAAATTCGGACTTAGACCGAGGCAAGAACAAAGTGCTCGATTGATCGACCTGTATCGTTGTTTCTACGTCCGAGGTAAGTTTGTATATAATACGAATTGTTAAATTTATGTTCATATATTATGCAATGAATGGAAATGTGGTTGTTGAGTTAGCAATGTGAATGGTGAGTTTGAAGAGATGTGGCACTAAGTGTGCGTAAATAGGATCGATAGAGTGGTGAACTGCACTATGTGTGCGAAATAAAGAAAGCATCGACTACATTAATTGGCACTGTGTGTGCGATACCGAGTCAAATTTGGTTTAATGTAAAGGCACTAAGTGTGCAATGATATTAGAGCTCCGGCTAAGAAATTGACACTAAGTGTGCGAGTAAACCGAATGGTTAAAGAAGATCGAGCAATTTATGACATTGAGTATTATGTGGTATATGTGATAAATAAATATGTGATGGAACAGGTATGTACATAACCTATGTGGTTGATTATTTCGTGTCTGAAATAGATTGTTGATTATGCAAATGAAAGTTAAGGAAGATTAGATTATGAAGCATTATAAATGCTTTTACATAAACCTTGAGATGTAGTATGAATGTGAGTAATGGCATTGGATGAAATTGAATGGTGATGAGAACTGAACTATGTGTTAATTAATTTTGTATATTAAATTTGAAATCTTGAGCTATTTGTATTATATTGTGTGAAGTCTTTCTCTATTTTACAATATCATTAAAGCTAGCTCGAATTTAGGAATCGTCAGCGACTCAATCACACTATCGGTCATCTATTTTGGTACTTTTGGAAGTTATATCTTTAGTATATGGCATGTATAGGCTAGAAATTATGGAATGTTTTGAGATGTGTAAATATAGCCATGTGATATGACTTGTTAATGAATGTGTTTATGGATGAGTTTTTTTTCCTATTTTACGATGCATAAGTTGAGATGTTTTGATGTGCTCATAAATGGCCAAATGAAATGGTCTATGTGTGTAAGTTCATGGTTGATTTGGGATATTGAGATGATGAGAAATACTATGAATTGGTTAAGATTTAAATAATGTATGAGTTACATGTTTTTGATGTGAAATTGTATGAATATGGAAATAAATGATATAATTAAAGATCAAATTGTACATGATTTGGTATGTTTTTGGTTGCCATTGGATCTTGATTTGAGGCATGTTAGATGCTTGTAAGTTTGACCCAATTTTTGGGTGGCAATTTGGCCTTGCAAAAGGCCTATATTTGCCCATACGGTTGAGCACACGGGCATGTCTCTCGACCGTGTCTTTTAAATTTATAATTCGAAACAAGTCAAACTCGCATACGGGCAAGACACATGGGCGTGTGATAGGCTGTGTGAATTAAGTCAGTGTTGCCCACGGGTCAAGCACACGGGCGTGTCTTCGTGGACAAGTCAATAGGTATGCCCCGTTTTGCCACGGCTTGGACAACGTGTGTGTCTGATGCCATGTGAGGCATACGGCCTGCCCACATGAGCGTGTGACCTCTGTAACTTTGAAAAATGTTTGATTTTCAGAAAAAAAATTGTATGCGCTCGGTTTAGTCCCGACCCTTCCCAATGCATGTTTAAGGTCTCGTGGACCTTTTAAAGGGACTATATGTATATGATTTACTATGATATGATGAAGATGAATTTATGTTTGAGAAATGATCATAAAAGTTCTGTTATATCCGGTAACACTTCTTAACCCTAGATCGGCGATGGTTACGGGTTAGAGGTGTTACATAGAAGATGAAGCAACGATCTCAAAAACGTAAAAATCATTAAAAAAAACGAGTCAAATGACATACCTAATTGAAGAATTTATGCTTTCCGAATGAGAAACCCTATATTAACATCTTCTTCTTCCAATTTTCGGTGCATGCAGATGATAATAATGTTTAAATTAACTTTGTTTTATTTAATATAACATTATTTAACATTTTACCATATTAACCTTAATTAAAAACCACCAAAATCATGATATTATGCCCATTAATGTCCATTCAATTTAATTATGGTCTAATTACAACATAAGGACTTCTGATTTAATAAATCATAGCAATTAAACACCTTTATCAATTAGAATGCAACTTTTACACATTACGCGATTTAGTCCTTTTTACCGAATTAAGCATTTAAACAGTAAAATTTTTTTACGAAACTTTCACATAATAATTCTATCATGCTGTAAACTTTAATAAAATAATAAAATAAATATTTTGACTTCAAATTTGTGGTCCCAAAACCACTGTTTTGATTTGACTCAAAAACGGGCTGTTACAACTCTCCCCCTTAGGGATTTTCGTCCCCGAAAATCTTACCAGCAAAGAGGCTAGGGTACATTTTCGTAAAGTTTCCTCGGATTCCCACGTAGCTATCTCAATCCCGTGTTTATGCCAGAGAATCTTTACTAGGGCTATGTGTTTATTTCTCAACTCTTTAATTTCACGAGCCAAAATCCCGATCGGTTGTTCACTATACGTTAAATCAGCTTGTATCTCATAATCTACTGGAGAAATCACATGTGACAGATCAGATCTGTATTGACGTAGCATAGAAACGTGAAAAACATTATGGATCTTTTCAAGTTCTGACGGTAAAGCTAGTTGATATGCCACTGGCCCTATTCGTTCAATAACTTCATACGGCCCGATGAAACGCGAACTCAAATTTCCTTTACGGCCGAATCGAAGAACCTTTTTCCACGGTGACACCTTTAGAAACACTCGGTCCCCGACTTGGAATTCAATTTCTTTACGTTTCAAATCTGCGTAGGATTTCTATTGATCTGAAGCTGCTTTTAAACTGTCACGAATCGTTTTCACTTTTTCTTCAGTTTCTCTGATCAATTCAACCCCGTGAATCTTTTTGTCACTCAATTCAGTCCAGTATAGCAGAGTTCAACATTTGCGGCCATATAAAGCTTCGTATGGTGCCATCTTTATACTCGTTTGGAAACTATTGTTATACGTGAATTCAATCAACAGTAAGTATTTTTCCCAACTGCCCTCAAACTCTAAAATACAACATCTCAACATATCATCGAGAATCTAAATAACTCTCTCGGTCTGACCTTTAATCTGAGGATGAAAAGCAGTACTGAAATTTAACTTGGTTCCCAGAGCCTCTTGTAGTTTCTTCCAGAATCGCGACATAAATCTCGGATCTCTATCAGAAGTAATAGATAGTGGCACTCCGTGTAATCGAACAATCTCAGCAATGTACAATTCAGCTAATCTGTCAAGTGAGTAATATGTACGTATCGATATGAAATGAGCAGATTTCATTAGTCAATCAATGACGACCTAGATAGCATCTTTCTTTTTTAGAGTTAGGGGCATTCCCGACATAAAATCAATTGTAACTCTATCCCATTTCCACTTAGGAATCATCTTAGGCTGTAGTAATCCCGATGGTACTTGATGTTAAGCTTTTACTTGCTGACAAATCAGACATTTTGATACAAACACTGATATATCCCATTTCATACCCGACCTCCAGTACAGTTGTTTCAGATCGTTATACATCTTGGTACTTCCCGGATGAACATATAAGCAGATATGGTGTGCTTCGTGCAAAATCTTTTGAATGAGTTCTGAATTTCTCGGTACACAAATTATATTTCAGAACATTAACCAGTCATTAGTTCCAATATGAAATTCTGAATCAGAATTACACTCACATTGAATTCGTTTAGCTTGTAAATCACTGTCACTTTTCTGAGTTTCGCAAATATTTTGAAGAAATACCGGTTTAGCTCTTAACTCAGCTAATATCAATGCATCATCATAAATCATCAAATGTGTATTCGTTGCCCGTAATGCAAACAATGATTTTCTGCTCAAAGCATCTACAACTACATTTGCTCTTCCTGGATGATAATCAATCACAAATTCATAATCTTTTAGTAGCTCGAGCCATCTTGCGAATAGATCAAAATGTCGTCAATGAATACAACAACAAATCTTTCTAAATACGGTCTAAATATACAATTCATCAAATCCTTAAAAACTGCAGAAGCGTTAGTTAATCCGAAAGGCATAACAAGGAATTCATAATGTCCATACCTCATTGTGAACGCGGTTTTTGGCACATCCGATTCTTTAACACGTAACTGATAATAACCCAATCTCAAATCAATCTTTGAAAATATTATAGCCCCTTTCAACTGATCAAATAAATCATTAATCCGCAGTAGAGGGTATTTATTCTTTATAGTCACTTTGTTCAGTTGTCTGTAATCGATACACATTCTCATCGTGCCATCTTTCTTTTTCACAAACAATATCGGTGCGCTGTAGGGAGAATAACTCGGTCGTGCAAAACCTCTGTCTATCAATTCTTGCAACTGAGCTTTCAATTCTTTTAATTCTGTTAGAGCCATTCTGTATGGAGCTATCGATATCGGTGTTGTTCCAGGTACTATTTCAATACCAAATTCAACTTCTCTGATCGGAGGTAAACCTGGTAATTCTTCTTGAAATACATCCGAAAACTCACAAACAATAGGTACAAATTCAATCTTTGATTCAGACACCTTTGTATCCAGTATGTATGCAAAATATGCATCACAGCCCTTTTTCAAATATTTCTGAGCTAACATAGATGATCTCACAATAGGTAATTCATTCGAATCATCAGACTTAATCTGAAGAATCTCACCATTTTGACATTTCAATTTGATAGTCTTCTATCTCCAATTCACAACTGCATCATGCATAGTCAACCAGTCCATACCAAGAATCACATCAAACTCATTGAATGGTAGAAGCATCAAGTCAGCCCAAAAATAGTAACCATGAGTCATCAAAGGGAAATCCTTACAAAGGGTTCGATACTTTAATTACAAACACTGTAGACTCGACATGTAAACTTTTTTTAAATACTAAATTCATACAGCTATATGAATGAGTTGATCTAGGATCTATCAACGCAACTATATCAGTATCAAATAGAGAAAAAGTACCGGTAATAATGTCTGGCGATTCTGCTTCCTCCCATGCAGGAATAGCATAAGCTCTGGCAGGAGCTCATACCTCATATCTCACAATCGAATCTCTCGTACCACCTCAGTTACCAGTCATATTTCCAGTATTTCAGGGTGGTCTCCTTCTAGTAGTCGTGTTACTTACTTTCATTAGTTGTTCTCTTTCAGCTGTAAACTTTTCTGGATAGTCCCGGAGATAATGATCAAGAGATCCACATTTAAAGCAAGCTCCACTCACTAATCTACATTCACCGTAATGTCTCTTATTTCAGTGTTTACATTCAGGTCTAGCATTTCTAACACTTCCCACACTAGCAACGGATGTCGCCTGAGGTTTAGAACTGAAATGTCTCATATCTCTGTCTCTAATTGAAATTCCCGCAAAAGCCGTAGAACGAGGATGATATTCTTTAGATTTCTTTGATACTAACTGATGTGATTTGCCCGCAAATCTCTTTCTAGAATCCCTAGCCTCAAAATCAGCTTTTCTTTTCTCTTTGTAAAGTTCTTCGGCTTTACAAGCTCTGTCAAACAGAACGACAAACTCATTCAACTCGAGAATTCCAACTAAAATTCTGATTTCTTCATTCAATCCATCCTCAAATCTTTTACACATTATAGCTTCAGAAGAAATGCATTCACGAGCATATTCTCTCTCATATTCTGTGACCGACATACGACCCTGCTTCAATTCAAGGAATTCTTTTCTTTTCTGATCAATGAATCTTTGGCTGATGTATTTCTTTCTAAATTCAACTTGAAAGAACTCCCAAGTAACTCTTTCTCATGGAACTACGGATATCAAGGTATTCCACCACTAATACGTGGTGTCTCTCAACAATGATACTACACACTTAAAACATTCTTTAGGTGTGCAAGATAATTCGTCGAATACCCAAATCGTGTTCTCAAGCCAAAACTCGGCTCTCTCAAGGTCATCATTAACAGTGGCTCTGAATTCCTCAGCTCTATGTTTCTATATCTTATTAACAGGTGGTTTATTTAATCGCAAAGGATCAATACCTTGAGGAACTACAAGTATCGGTAGGGGAACAGGTAGTGGTGGAGGTTGCTGAACAGCCGAGTTCGTACGAATGTACTGTGTAAACCACTCATTCATTATCTGAAAGAAGGCTTCTTTAGCCTCACCCCCATAACTACTAGACACAGGTCTAGATTCAGTAGGCGCAGTCCCTTGAGCGGGAGCTGGAGTGTTACTTTCTACATCATCCGCTACAGCTTGTTCAGGATCCACTAAAGACCATGTGAGCATCCAAAATGGAACTACATGGCTGTGTCCCAGCACGTGTCCTACCCCGTGTCCAAACAAGTGAGCTTACTGACTTGGGTCACACGGCCAACCACACACCCGTGTGTCTAGCCCGTGTACCCTTTGAAGTGGCCACACATGCTCGTGTGCCAGGACGTGTGCTAGGCCATGCCAAACCTATAGGGTATACTGACTTATGCAACAAGGCCAAGTCACACGCCCGTGTGCTACGCCGTGTGCAAATTAGGGGGTATACTTGTAATAACCTATTTTTAGTCAAATCAAAAAAGTGGTTTCGAAACCACAAATACGAAGCCAAAATATTTATTTTATTAAACTTTACAGAATGATAGGATTATTGTGTGAAATTTTCGTAAAGAAATTTTACTGTTTGAATGTTTAATTCGATAAAAAGGACTAAATCGCGTAAAGCGTAAAACTTGGGTTCTATTAGCTAAAAGTGTCAAATAGCTATAGAACATTAAAGTAAAGGACCTTAAGTGGTAAATAGGCCATTTATGGGTTAGTGGATGATGGTAGCATGGCAATTGGTATAATTTATAATATTTTTAAAGGTTAATTTAGTAATTTGGTAAATAAAGGTTATTTTAATAAAATCAAAAGTTATTTTTTATTCATTGTCATCTTCCTTAGCCGAAACTAAGAAGAAAGAATATCCATTTTTGTTCTTTTAAGGTTCGACTACTTGAATCCTTGATTAAGGTACAATTTTTACTCAATTTTTAATGATTTCTATGTTTTTGAGTTAGTTGCAACTTAATCTAGATAGCCTGTTCCTTCGATTTCGAAACTATTAAAGATTTAACATGTTGCCATTGTTGAATGTTTGAGTAAATTGATATTTATGATAGATTATGAAGGTTTATTGATAGATTTACTAGTTTTGTAAAGTGATTTTTGACAAAAATGTCAAAAAGGGTTTAATTTGTGAAAATATAAAATTATGTGGGTAAAAGTGTAAATAAATAAAAGATATGGGCTGCTAGGGACTCCATTAAAATTCGGCTAAGCATCGTTTGTGATTAATTACATGAAATTGCAACTTTATGTGATAAGGACTAAATTATAAAAGACGTGAAATATTAGGGGCAAATGTGTAAAAATGTCTTAAAGTGAAATTTGGAATAAATTGAATAGACCAAATACTGAATGTGTTAATTTTGAAATATATATATAGACCAAGATAAGCAAGGATTGAATCTACATCGGGGAAAAAGGAAAGGTTGAGGATTAGCCGATATTTGTTATCCGAGCGATACGAGGCAAGTTCGTATAATTAGAATCGAACTTTTAAATACTTATAATTATTTGAAATGAATGTATGTAATTGAGTAAATGATCTACTTGAAATTTGAATGCCTTATTGATATAGTCTGATGGTTACCGAGCCCCGTTTGAACTGTAGGAATTCATAGGATACAAGTGACATGTCACTAAGGTTACATTTAGGTCGATATTCTGCATGTGTTGTGGACTCACCGCAGCTCGTATGAGCTTACTGATATATCAGCTCGTAAGAGCTTACTGTTCTCAGCTCATCAGAGCTTACTGTTTCCAGCTCGATAGAGCTTACTATTTCCAACTTGAAAAAGCTTATTGTTCATCAGCTCAGGAGGCGTTTATCGATCATAGCTTGAAAGAGTGAATACGATGATGAACTGATGGATTACCGATTACTACACTTAGTGTGTATCACCTGTGTATCTATCAATATTCTAATAGGTTCAATGGGCATAATTCTGCTAATGGTTATACGGATGAATTATTGGTTATATAAATGGATTGTCGATTATATGAATGAGGATGAATTGTTACATATGTTATACATGTTATATGAATTTGGTATGATATAATACATTGATGTATGAAATTGAGATAAAGGTAGATTATATATACTTATGAGACTAACATATTGATGAATACTTGTGTATAGGCATTTGGCAAGTGAATTTGATATACTTTGTTTAATTGTTTCATTATGTATAAATGGTAAGTTAAATTCTAAATTATACGGGCTTACTAAGCTATAAAGCTTACTCTGTTTCATTTCTATGTTTTATAGAGGTTCGAAAGCTCGCTTGATTCGGAATAAGTCGAAGATACGCATCACACTATCCAGTTGCCGATTGGTCCTTTTGAACTCATGGATATATGTAAATATTGCATGTATAGGCTAGTTGTAAAGATGATAGTTATGGTTACATGAACTAGTGGTTTTGGGTACATGTTGTGGTATAAAGTAAAGGCATTTGATTTGGCTTAATTTGGTATAATACTTTGGTTGCATATAAGTATTCAAATATGTGTATGAAATGTTATGGATTGGCTACCTATTGAGTTATAAAATGTTTCAAATTATGCTTGTCAAGGTATATGAAAATAGGGTGGCAAAATGGCTTTACAAATAGCCTATTTTTGTCCACACGGGCAGAGACACAGGCGTATGTCTTAGCTGTGTGTGACACATGGTTATGTTACACGGTCATGTGTCCCCTGGTGTTGATATTAAAATGAAGTCAGTATGCTCCACACGGTCTCACACACGAGCGTGTGATCGGCCGTGTGGCACAAGTCAAAATACCCCCTAATTGGCACACGGCCAAGCACACGAGCGTGTGGCTTAGCCGTGTTGCAAAAGTCAATATACCTTATAGGTCTGGCATGGCCTAGCACACGGCTTGGCACACGGGCGTGTTGTTGGCCGTCTGACCCAAGTCAGTATGTACCACCTGTTTTCACACGACTATTGACACAGACATGTCTAGTGTCCATGTGAGACACACGGCTTGCCCACACGGGCGTGTGTTCCATGTTTGAAGTAAAAACTTTCTAAGTTTCCCAAATTGTTCTGAATTATCGGTTTAGTCCCGAACCATTTCTAAAGCATGTTTAAGGCCTCGTAGGCCCTTTTTAAGAGATAAAGTTATTGTATTTGAATGAGATATGATTATGAATGTTGAATTATGTTATAAGTTTAGTAATGCCTCTTAACCTTATTCCAACAACGGTTACAGGTAAGGGGTGTTACAATACTGACTTATGCCACACGGCCGATCACACGCCCGTGTATGAGACCGTGTGGAGCAAATTGACTTCATTTCAATTTCAACACCAGGGGACACACAGGCGTGTAACATGACCATATGTCACACATGGCTGAGACACAGGCCCATGTCTCTGCCCTTGTGGACAAAAATAGGCTATTTACCAAGCCAATTTTCCACCCTCACTTATGCTTACCTAAACAACCAAAATGGCACCAATCCATAGTACAATTGAACATCTAATTTAGCCATAATCAAGGCTAATTCATACAATTTCTAATACTAGCAACCAACATGCTTATAACCTCAAGTTTTACTCAATCCAAACATACTTAAACACATATACAAATCAACTAACTAAGCCTTTACCAAACATACATCATTTTGCACCAATTCACAAGCATGATACCAATTCCACAAACTTCATAATATAAGTCATTCACATATCCGTCCATGAACATCAAATATCAACCATATATGCACATATAATCACATAACCAAATCCACCAATTTAAGCCAAATCTCAAGCATATAATCACATAACTAAATCCACCAATTTAAGCCAAATCTCAAGGCTATATTTACAAACCAAAATATATACATTTACAAACCATTTCAAATGACCAAAATCATTATCAAATCATGATCAAAATAACTCAAAATACCTATACATGCCATATACTTAAAATACCAAAGTTCAAAGTTACCAAGTGATAGGTGGTAGTGTGAAACAATCTTTGACGATCCCCGAACCCGAGCTAGCTTCGATATCACTATAAAACATAGGAAAATAAGCTATAAAGCTTAGTAAGCTCATATGAAATAACTTAATACAATCAAATAAATATAAATAAATAATTTGAATACATCAACATGCATCTTACATCATCTAACAAACCTTTCAAATACTCATGTAACACCCCAAACCCGGCCCATGCGTTATGAGCAGATTTGGCATGTCACACAAGCAAAACATGCTAAACCCTTTTTATTTGTACTAAAAAAGATATTGCTTTGTTAAAATCAAGAAAACCAGTTTGATTTGATAAAATACTACTAACCTCGAAGATTTGATTGATAAATCGATAAATTTGAACTAATGATCTTACAAAATTGTGACTTTTGAAAATAGCGTTAATAGTTCGAGAGAAAGTATCCGTGTTAAAAATATTTGTAAAAGTTTATTTTGAAAATTCATTTGTTATTCGATTTTGGAAACCATTATTTAAGTTTTCAAAAAATTCCATTTTTAAACAATTTAAGAAAAATAATAAAAACATCCCAACCATAAAGCAAAATCAAAATAGTCCAGAGGCCTTCTTACAACATTTAACCCAAAATAGTAAAGTAATAAAATAACAAGAAAGAAGTCTAAAGTCCAAATAAAGCATTTCTGAAGTATGGTCTCCATCGAGTCATCCATAGCCCAAGTCCATACCATCAAGCATTACCTACAAGGGTTAAGAGAAAGGGGGTGAGTTACAAGAACTCAGTGTGAAATCCCCTTACCGTTATCCATTGGGCTTAAATCCCATTAAACAATAATTTAGGCCTAAGCCCATTTACAATAATAATAATTGAATGAAATGAATGCAACCCATCCCATCCAGCCAATCTCTCCACCCGTATTCAGCCTGGTCTCTCTCCGTGGGGATCTAGTCAACCCACCCCACCGCCTCTCAATTTGCGATCAAGCTACCATTTATAAAATTTGTGGCTGAGCCACCAAATTCATATACGGTAATATAATCGGCACACAGCCTTAATCACAATGGCACAAAGCCAAAATCACATTTATATTGGCACATAGCCTTAATCACGATGGCACGAAGCCAAATCACATTTATATTGGCACATAGCCTTTATCGGTATTTGTGGCAATGCCACCGGTCTATACTTCTCTTCATTCATATTTTCCCATCCCATGCAATATGTAAAGGTGCAACATACATAATCATAAAACATCCATATAAAAATAACATCCATTATCTTATTGAATACTTTTTATGAATCAGCCCATTAAAGCAATACGATTATCCGGTCCATAGGGCATTTCGGTAAATCGGTCCATAAGGACATTTCGGTAAATCGGCCCATTATAACAATCTATCAAATCGGCCCATTAAGGCAATATAACAATTCAACCCATTAAGGCAATATAACAAATCGGCCCATTAGGGGCAATTCGGTAAATCGGTAATTTTACCCACTAAGAGTAATACGGTAATCTCGCAACCCAGGGGTATTTCGGTAATTTATACACCAAGGGTATTTTGGTAAATTTTGCAAACCAGACTTATATACTAATTTAGGGCATAAAAATCGAAACTGTCCATCTTCGTCATACTGACCAAATTGACTATAACTCGAGTTAGAAATCTCAAAATCTCAATCCATAAATTTTCCTTGAAACTAGACTCATGTATATTTTTACTACAATTTTTCCAGAATATTTGGCTTAGCCATTTAGTACAGTTTATTCCTTAAAGTTTCTCTTGTTTCACTGTCCAACTATTCTGACCTCTCTTAACTTAATTTCAAATATCTCATTGTACGGTTTTCATATGCCGCTTCCACTTGTTTCTATAAAAAATAGGTTTACTAAGGAATCTATACATATAAACTATATCTCATAATTCACTTTCTAAAATTTTATCTGATTTTTCCAAGACAGATCAGGGAACCACGAAGTCATACAGAACCAGTCTCACTACAATTAACATATCTCAGAATGTAAAATTCCTTTTCCTTCTTCGTTTCTTCCATATTAAAATAGACACAGTAAGCTTTAATTTGACATCTTATTCACTTTCTAATTCATTTTGTCCTATTTTTCGTGATTTTAAAATACACGCCACTGCTTCTAACTGAAACTGTTTTATTACAAAATACGATTACCACTACGATCATACGCACGCCCGAGTGATCACGGATGCCAGTTTTTGGTTTTCTTCGATATTTCGACCGATTCACAGAATATTTCATACAAACTTTCAAAGAAGTGTGAGATTACACACCATTTCAGATATGTATACGAAAGGTACGGGATTACACACCTTAATTAGGATTCCCTCAAGAACCACTCTTCTTTGACCCACTATATCCCAAGGATTTGCAAATAGGATATATCGAGTGATTTCGTCCCTAAAACATAATCGATTAGTCGAAACTTCAATCCGATTTGCAACATAGCCAAATAGAGATATAACGGAAAATCTAAAATGAACCCCTTTACCTTATCGATATTGGATCCAATTTCCACCGATTGACTTCGGCTAGAACAATACATGGTCTCCCACTTAAAACACTATGAAAAAAAGAAAATAATCTCGTTTGAGAGGGTAGAATAAAATGATGGTCTCGGTTAAAAGGACCATCCCATGCCAAGACATATATTCGGCTAGGAGAAAGAAAAATTAAAATGTTTGAATAGAACTACTTACCAATTGATCAAAGGAGTGAGTGTTAATACGGATGAGAAGAACGATAAAGAAGAAATGAAGGGTTCGGTTTTTTCAAAGGAAAACGAGTGAACAATTTGATCTCCAAGGCTTAGATACTTTCGGCAACAAGGAAGAAAAGAAGAAACAAAAATGGACACTAAAGGCTTGAAAATTCGACAAAGAGAAGAGGAAATTTGGAGAGAAAGAGAATGATACAAAAACTAAAGAGAACAACCTCTCAAGCACTAGCTTTGCCAAAAACTCCTAGCAAAATTCGGCTATCACCCCCTTTAGCCCCAAAACCGTCCACATGCATTACAATATTGGTCAACATTTGGCCAACCACACTTTCCAAAACAATCTCCACAAAATAAGCCACTTGTTCCCCTTACTTGCCTTATTCTTTTGATTCCTTTCCCCAACCTCAACCTTTCCTTAATTCCTTAGACACCTTACCAAAAATAAAGAAGTCCAACTTGCCATATATACATCTTGGCTGACACTTAAGGAAAGAGTGCAAAAATAATAGTTAAAGTTTGCACACAATGAGATTTAAACCTCTTCCCTCAAAGTTCATCACTTGATGCCACAACCTCTTTACCAATAGCTCATTTATGCAAGCACATTACTCATTTATTTCTATAAGTCTTGAAGCTACTTACCATCTCTCCTTAAAGTGCTAAAATACCAAATTTTTCCTAAGGCCCAATTAAACCCGAGACTTCATAGAAACCTCGTAACCTTCCAAATTCACTTAACTAATAAATCAATTTGCAATAATGCCATTCTCTTGTTCTCAAAATTTTAAACACTCCTACGCTCAAGGCCTATTGGGCCCAATCCTACTAGGCCCAATTTTGGGATGTTACAACTCATTCACAAACTACATACTTTCATCATCATTTCTTCGATTCAATGGTAGAGTAATTTATGTACATACCTGTACCATTTCGTATAAATCTCATACACATCCTTAACTTTCATTCACCTATTGAACCATTTGGAATAGAAGTCGAATACTAAAGGTTCTCACACGATAAGTAACTATACCACGGCCCGAAACCAAATCAAGGTAACTTATCCGAAATACTGATATCATGGCCCGAAGCCAAATCACCCATTTTTATGCATGGCCCGAAGCCAAATCGGTTTATCTCGCACCCAAAGTGCTATATCATGGCTCGAAGCCAACTCATTGTATCCCCAAATGACAAATCACTAACATCCTAAACTATTCCTAAGGTTCAACCGGGATTTCAAATGTTGAATCGTCATCGAATCACGATCATTCATATCCACAGTCTCGTATTCGCAACTCATGCAATATCAAAGCATATAAAATGCATTTGTATTGAAGTTTATCACATATGAACTTACCTCGAATATGGAAACGACAAAATAAGTCGATTAGTCGATAACTTTCATTTTTCCCCGATCTAGATCCGAATTCCGCTTTTCTTGATCTAAATATATTCAAAATTAACTTATTTAATCATCTATTTATTCAATTCAATCCAAAGTATACATTAGGGCTATTTTATACCTTTGCCCCTAAACTTTCACATTTTTCACAATTTAGTCCTTATTTCATAAAATCACAAATTAATGAAATTCCAAATATACCCATGCTAGCCGAATTACTATTATGCCCCTAGAAGCCATATTTTTCATTTATTTCACATTTTTACCATACATTTTTCATATTTCACAATTTAGCCCCTAAATTGCATTTTCACTAAAAATCACTTAACAAAACTTGTTTAACTATCATCAAATATTCATAATCTATCATTAAAAATCAAAATACTCATATATTCATTAATGGAAACATTCAAAATCTTTAACAGTACTGCAAATTAGTCCCTGGACTAGCTAGCACTAGTTGCAACGATCACAAAAACATAGAAATCATTAAAAATCGAGCAAAAAACGGACTTACAATTGCACCTTGAAGTAGTCAAAATTTTTAAGCCCTAGAATGGCTTTCTCCATGCTTCATTCGGCCAAGAAGATGAATGAATCAAAAATCTTTTTGTTTTGTTTTAATTTAATTAACCTTTAATTATTAATTTACCTTTTTAACCTTAATTAATAAATATCATAACACCTTAATAAATGTCCATATATGTCCACTTATGCTATTAATGGTCTAATTACAACATAAGGACCTCCAATTTAAGATTCCATAGCTATTAGATACCTTTAGCTAATGGAACTCCACTTTTACACTTTACATGATTTAGTCCTTTTTAACAAATTGACCATTCATAACGATAAAATTTCTGAATGAAACTTTCACACAATCATTCAATCATGCTGTAAACCTTACAATAATACTAAAATAAATATTTTCACGTTGGATTTGTGGTCCCAAAACCACTGTTTCGATTTGACTAAAAACATGTTGTTACATCGATACATAGGGTATTTGTCTTGAAATTTTCAACTTTGAAGCTCAAAATGGTATCAATACAACACTGGGGTATCGATACATTAGTGCAAGTATTGATACTTCGGGCCCTGTTCTGCATAAAATGATTCAAAATAAAGTTTTACGAAAAAGCTTCACTCAGTTTTAAGTTGTACACTGAAAATATGTTAAAAACATGTTCGTAGGGTAAAAATATGATCGGAAAAGGGTTCAGATAATTGAATTTAGCCACAATTACTTTTGTACTCAAATGTGACATTCCTATATTCGACTTGGCAATCAGTTCGGGTATAGGGGTGTTATAATTTTAATATTCATACAAATGTTAATTGGCCAGAGAAATGAAATATAAATAAAAAAATAAAATATAAAGAAAGAAATTGCCCGTTGATAATTAATTAAGGTGTGGCCTTGGAGCAATCCCCCGCTCGCAATCATCTTCACATCGGAAAAGGAAGAATTCTGACTAAGCAAACATAAAAATAAATCACTAAGAAAAATAAATAAAACTATTTAATTATCTAGCTATCAACCAACATCCCCTAATGAGATTAAATCGTGTATATATAGGCAAAACCTAGGGCAACATTAAAGTAATTTATTCCTGAAATTCCCCTAGTTTAATAACCAAATTATGACTTTAACATTTTGATCACGTGGCCATTGACGTCATCTTCTTAGTCACGCTTACGTCAGGACGTCGTGATGCCAAGATCCCCACATCGCAACATCAACTCTGTTTTCAACCCTTGGTGCTTCGAAGTTCAGTGTCGCAATGCCAGATGTTGATGTCGCAACACGGCTATTATTCCTTGCATAATTAAGCCTAAATTGATGCCTTACATACTCCAATAACCCATTAGTCCTTCCCGAGGCCTGAGTTGGCCTTACAGGTCGTCAAAATACTAAAAACTGCGTAAAAATGCTTATTTTACCGAAATTAAACCTGAGCAAATAAAAACCAAAAATGAAAATGAAATAAAACATATAAAAACAATAGAAAACAAGCTCATAAAGTGCCAAAAAAACCTTAATTTGCCAGAATGAATTGTGGCAGATCACTCAAGACAATACATCTCCCTAATTAGATTTGATAGACGATATATTATTCTTCCATTCAGTTTGCTTATTTCTAATTAGACTAAGGACATGTTTAGGTTCATCTACTAATAAAACTTGTATTTCCATATTATGATCTAACCACGAAATACCGCTTAGTATTAGATAAACATTAGATAACAGTGAGCCAATATCTGGTTCCATTTTACTTTGCGTGCAAAAACTATTAGGACAATATAAAAATGGTATTAATGTATTTTATGGATAATTTTATTAAACCAATTTGTTCGAAAAAAATACAAGTATACAGAACGAATATACTACACTCAGAGCACCAAATCTAAAAGTGTCATTATTTTTTGGGAAACATGGAAAATGTGTGCAACAAAATTTTAAAGTTTTTAATACATATAGGATAAACTTGGATGGTTAAGAATAATTAGGTCATTGAAAATGTAATGCCTAGATGTGTTCTAATCTACTTTAAGAAGTTGGAGAAGTTGATTTGTCATTAAACTTGAATTGTTTGCAGGGAATTGCACTCATTTGCAAAAACAACCATATCTTGGGTTGTAGAACTTTAACTTCATTTATTCCAAAAATCATTGCGAAGATGTAACACCCCTACCTCTCTCGACGTATGGTACGAATGTGAGGCGTCACCAGAGCACATACTTATCAAAAATCTTAGAGAGTTTTAAAACTTTGAACATTAAAACAATTTTATAAAACCATAAAACCATGTTTAGAATAATTAGGGCTTTAAAAACATTTTAAAATAGTTTAGAAGTGGTTTAGGAGTGATCAAAGGTGTTTTGGACCCAAAATAGGCTCCTAGAAGCCAAAACGAGCCAAAATAGAGCAATAGGCCAAGTTTGGGCTAGATATATCGGTACCTCTAGGAGATGTACCGATAAATTTCACTCAATGTGCCCATTTTTACTCCCTAACTCAGTTTTTCTGAAACAACTGAACCAAGTATCGATACATTGGACCCTTGAAGCCAAAATTGAGCTTTTAACATAGTTGTTTCGATAACTAAATGCAAGGTACTAAAAATTTGAAGCAATGGACCAAAAATTCAAGTTAGAAACACCTCCAACACACACACACAAAAAAAGCACCCCTAGTTAAGCAACCATGAAACATACAAAAAAGGGCATTTACAACCATGCAAACACAAGCTCAAATAGGAACATCAATAGTTTTTTTTTAATTTCATTTCAAACATAAAAATATGAATCCAATTTAAGTCTACATGTGCATGCCAATTCTTAAACACAATTGGCATCCAAAAAACTAAAGTACTACCTCAAGCTCGAATGGTGATGCGATGCTCCCAAGCCAGAACTACAAACTTTTCGGTAAGTCTATAACCTACATGTTTAAAAAAACTAACGAGTAAGATCGGTGAGATCAATAAGTACACAAGGATAATCATACTTATCCTATCTTTTTATTAGTTTTGACCCCTAAGAAGTATTTATTGAGAACACATATGTTTCAATTTAGCATTTCTAGTAGAGTCATTTCTTATTACCGAATTATAAAGGCTCAACTTACATATTGATGATTTATTAGCCGTTCACATTATGGAGTTCAGCTTTATGACTCTTATTAAGTGATCAAATAATGTTCAATCAAACATATATTCCCTTAGCCATAGTTTCTTAGCGTGCTTACACATAAGCTCCTCTTATGGTCGTTTGTTCCATATAAACCCAATTTTTTATTTTTGTTTCCTTTGTTAGGGATATACAAAATTAGAAGTTTTGTATAATCATCTTATGGCCCTTATACTTATAAATTGGATCATATTTTTCTCCTTTATTATTACACACTTGATTTTCATCTTAGTTAACTTACAATAACATTTGTCTGAGTTTCAATGTTAGGAACATGTTATAAAAAATATTCATTATTAGTATGTTCATTTATTCAATTTCTTTTTCAACTTATTAGCTTATAGCCCTTAGAAAAATTTAGTAAAATGTGACTCAGAAACTTGGACTCCATCTAAACATAACCATAGAGCATATGAGTGCTTAGCCATGAGACGTCATATCAAATCCATCATGAACATCCCAAGTTCCAGTGGTGTCGGAAAAGGCGGCTTTGGGACTCCTTTTTTGTAAATCGAGTCTGTAAATATTTAATATAGGTATTTATGAGGTTTTCATATTAATGAATTAAAATTTCGTTAAGTGATTTAACCAAAATTGTGAATAGTTACGGCTTAGAGACTAAATTATAATAGTTTAATTAGATTAAGGCTTGGGGACTTAAATAAAAATTATCCAAAGGACCAAGATAGGAAATAGACCTGTTTTAATTATATGTTACTGGATGATGATGTAAAAGGGTCATTAGTTTAGTTAATTAAACGTTTATGCTTAAACAATAATAACTAATTTAATTAATCGAGCTTAATTAACAACTAATTTATTATATACATAAATGTTAGTGGAAAAAAAGGATGAACATCATCTTCTTCAAACTCCAAGTAGTCCACTATTAGAGAAAACCCTGAAAATTCTTTTAGCTTTTGGTCATCAATTACAAGTCCCTAGCCATTTTTCTTTGATTGTTATGAATTTTTTATCGTGGGAGCTTGATTTAGCTAACCCATGTACTAATTTGTGAAACTGTTAAAGTTTTAAAAAGTTTCCATGGTTGATAATTGAATGGTTTTGGTGTTAAATTGTTAAAAATTAAGCTTAGTATATGAAAATGACTAAATTGTAAATCTAAATTGTTAGTTTCGTACATTAGGGACCAAATTGAATAAAATGAAAACAAATCATGAATTATTTGTGGGGATACAAAATAGATTGTCCCAATGAGTTTTGGTGAAATCGAACTTTAATCCGAGGCTTTAAATTGAAAGTTATATTTGTCCCAATTTTAAGGACGAAATTGAATAACTTGCAAAAATTGTACAAACTGGTATCTGATTTTGATTTGGCTGGAATTTAATAATGTGATATATTTTATGATTTTTCGTAGCTAACAACAACTTCAAATCACCGAGAGGAAAAGGAAAAGTGAAATTGTCGACGAGAGACGCGCGAAATCTCGGTTTGTACTTTTATAATTTGGAATAGAGATATTTGATTTTTGTATGTTTTTTAGTGATTGTTGAGTTTTTGTAATGATTCCATAGTGACTATATAGAATGTTTTGGCTAAATTGCTTTGATTGAGTTTTAAATGTCGAAATAAAAGACTAAAATGAATCAAATAGGAAATGATATGAAATATTTAAATTATGATAATATCATATGAAAACTTATATTGAAACATATACTATAATATGAAATATGTGTTTGATGATGAAATGGGTCTGTGATTGTGAATTTGATCGAGAAATGATATATGTATTAAATTGCAAAATAATTTTTATGTAATAGAACAATGTACAGGTACGAGAATGTATATGTGACCAAGTATAGGGTATGAATATGTAATTAATATGACTTAAAGGTATGGAAATGCTTATATATATAATTGAAGCCTATGTAAACTAAGTAAAAGGTTACGACACGATTAGCATGCCAACAGGGTTTTATGCCCGCTTGTACAGAATGTGTTTGTATAGAGATCACTACAGGTTATATCGGGATCTATCATTTGCTGCATATCACCGAGTATAATATGGTGTGGTGGAGGGATGTATTAGCATATGAATATGCATTTGATGCCTTCAGGCTTTGCACTTCAGTGCCCTAGTGCATTGTAGTTTAAACTCATACGAGCTATCTTGTATGGTGTAGTTTACTCGTGTATATCTGAGCTTTATCGCTCAACAAATGGTTGTTTGTTCCATGCGCAAGTGTAGGTATTCCTCGAAGCCCCAGGAAGTGAAGTCATCATCCAAACCACCGATTTCAACTCAACAAAGTTTGAATAGTTCATTTCATTTTGGTCTTGTGGAATATACCTAAGGGTATTTTGGTTTAACATCTCAAATGGTTAAATTGTATAGAATATGACTATATGTTAATGTTTGAATTGGCGTTGAACATGTCTATATAGTCATTTTGTTGTCTTATGATAAATGGATATGAAACTAAATGAATTTTTGGTTAGTTTAGGGTTTGGAAAGTTGAAGTTGGTATGGGATATATGAAGTGGTTGTATGAATATATATGTGTGTGTGTGTGTGTGTGTGTGTGTCTATGATTTTATGTCCTTTTCACCATGTACACAGATTGATTTTGGTAGAAACAAAATGCCATGTCGCGACGACGAATTCTGACATCACAACGAGAAACAAAGTAGAGTTTTTATGGCGATGTCTTTGCTTCGAGTCGAGGTCACGACAAGTAACCCCTGACTTCAAGATGTCAACCTAAGGTTTTGGAATTATTACAATTTAGTCCCACTTCGACTTCGGGTAGAACTTTTGAAAGCTCCTGTAAGACCTAGAAATGTTTATGTATCATTTTATACACCTATTTTAGTTACATTTGAATGTTTAACAGTTTGAAAATAATGTGAATTGACCATAGTTGATTCGAGAACGAATGTGACACCTTATAACTTGGACCCGACAATCGAATCAGGTAATGGGGTATTACACTTTTAAACACAACCATATTGCACATAAGTGCATCCATCAAAACACAACAAAAATAAGTGCATGACTTGAAGGAAATTAATAGTGCACATAAGTGTACAGCCCAAATGCAACAGAAAAGCTCTAATCCCCTCATCTCCTTAACCAAACATGTATCTAATCTCAATTGGCATGTCAATTGTAACCTAACCATTTCACTAAGTCTACTAATGTAACACCCATAACTCGTACCTGTCGTTAAATTAGGGTTACGGTGTATTACGGTACAATTTAGAACAAATAATAACAAATAGCATCAAGTTCAACAAATTTAATTAACAAATTCATAAATAATCAGATTGGAGTAAAGAATATAGTTATGGACCTTAAATCGAGCCTACGGGGCCTTAAAATTAGTTTAAGAACAATTAGGGACCAATTGAAGCAAATCAGGACATTTAAGGAAAATTGAAAATTTTCAAAACAGGGGGTCACACAACCGTGTGTCCAGGCCGTGTGGCAGAGCCCAGACCGTGTGGCTCCAAACATGGTTGTGTGGCTATCCCACACGCCCGTGTGGCTACCCCACACACCCATGTGCTCACCTGTGTAACTCATTGACTTAGCTCACACGGTCGTATCACAAGCCGTGTGCCAGCCCGTGTTAACCCTGCACCTAACACGTTCGGGGCACACGCCCATATGGATTACCCGTATGTGACACACGACCTGTGACAGCTCGTGTCCAAGGCAGTGTGTGCCCAAAAATGGCCCAAAACTTGCTCATTCCACATCCAATTAATTAGGTACCTAATCCAATTCTCAAAACATGATTATAAGAATTCAAAATGCATTTCAATGACACCCAAAACATGCCCAACCAAACATCCTAAAGCCTAACTAATGTGTCACCAAAGACACCACATTACAAACACTTAACATTTTCACCTACCTAAATTACATTACACAAGTCTCAACTCACTCAAAATAACTTGCCTTCAATTTTAACATACCTTGCTTAATTCATATCAAATTTACCATTCCATGCTTGACAACTTATGCTTAAACTAGGAACTTAACAAGCATACCACACTAGTTACTCATTCCACCACATCAAAAGCACAACACATAACACATTACAAAATACTTGTGAACCAACAATCACGACCAAAAGGTCTTATTACATGCCATATAAGCCAAGTTAAATTCAAAATCTACCAAAGAGGTCCTCAGATAGTGTGATTCTTTAAGTTGATCTGATCTTCCGACTTCCACAAAAATGTAATCTACAAAGAAGAAGGCAAGAACATGAGTAAGCTTACATAAAGCTTAATAAATTCGCCAATTAAACGACAAAGCTTACTGAATCAAATATAATAATTCAAATAATAAGATTAACGAACATAGTTCCTATCAACAAGCTTATTAACAAAATTCTTGTCAACCACAGCTCTCAATAGGTGAGTAATGCTCAACAATAAATACAAATCAATTTTTCCACATTTCAATAACATTTAGTATTTATTAGATAATGCCCGATGAACGATATACAGACACAAGTACAAAGTTAACCATCCAGAACACACCAGACGCTCATATGAGCTAATCCAACGAATAACATACCAAGGCACTAAGTGCCTAGTGTAACACCCCTTACTCGTATTCTATGCCAGAACCAGGAACGAGGCATTACCAGATTTATTCTACTTAATCACACAACTTTAGTCTATAGACTTTCAGTCCCAACTTGACATATCTCCATCGCTATAACAATAGCCTCATTAAGGACCTATGAGGCCATAAACATCCATACGAGGGGTTTCAGAACCTAGCTGGAAACTTTCGCGATTTTAAAAATTTTCACCTATACAGGGGCCACACGCCCGTGTGAAATGGGACACGCCCGTGAGGGCAGGCCGTGTGGTCACACACGTCTATGTCCCTACCCCGTGTGGGATTTATTTTCATTTCAAACCTACAGGGGTTTTCACACGGCCGAACACACGCCCATGTTCTTGGCCCATGTGCTCTACACGGCCTAGACATTCCCGTTTCCTTTGCCCGTGTGCTCCACACGGCCTAGACACGCCCGTGTCCTTGGCCCGTGTGTAAAAACTTGGGTATTCTGTTTGTGACGTCAGCAACCTTATAAGGGTCACACGGCCTAGGCACACGCCCGTGTGGCTAGCCCGTGGTCGACACTAACTTACAACACCAACATGCAGGGGACACATGGCCAAGTCACATACCCATGGCGCTGACCGTATATCACACACGGCCTAGACACACTCTCGTGTGCCTACCCGTATGGACAAGAACAAGGCTATTTGCCAAGCTCCTTTCATCCTTCTAGCTCACACAACATGGATCCATTCAACATATCATCAAACAACTCATATTTTGCAATCTAAACTTCCATGAATGACTATATCTTTTCATAAATGACAAGGTGAGCCATCAACCATGGCAATATACAAAATAGTTTGACTTAAAAAGGGGCCAACACACTTTTGGCCAAAATAACAAAATAATCTAACTAGGCTAGCCCCTATACATGCCATACACAAAATCGCTAAGTCTAGATATACCGAGGTGAGCTGATAGTGTGGGCGATCTTCTGGTTATCTGCGAATCTCGGCTCGGCTTTTAAATTCTATAAAATAAGGGAAAAGGAAGGGGAGTAAGCTTTAAGCTCAGTAAGTTTACATGTAAACAAATAGCATTATAGTATGTGCTAAACAATAAATAGCATTATATACGAAACAAGAACAATCCACATTCTTAATCATGCTTACTCATTTCCTCCCTACCACTTTCCAACCACATCACAAGCTTAGTACTCTCTGCACATAGCACCACAAAGTCACACGATACAACACATCATAATTTCTCAATAAGCCATTCATACTACCTATCACTCGGTGGTTTCATATTTAGCCCACCGTCACTCTCTAATAGAGTAGTATCGCACAAAGCCCACCAAAAGGATAGTTACGGTGGTATCGCACATAGCCCACTAAAAGGATAGTTACAGTGGAATCACACATAGCCCACCAAATTATAAATAAACGATGGTATCACACACAGCCCATCGTAGTTACGTAATAAAGTGGTATCGCACTTAGCCCACCGTTAAGTGTTGTCATTACACATTTACATATCTACTTCGTAATTCATACGATAATTATTCAATAACTACCAAATTCAATTCACTTGAACCATACATGTTCTCAATCATGCCATGCACTAATTAGCAACAAAAATGTGTATATAAAAATGCATCGTTTACACATAAACTTACCTCTATGCAAAATCTGTTAATTTGCGGTTTAATCCGAAACCTTGCATTTTCCCCAGTCAAGGTTAATTCCGCGGTCTTCTTGATTTATAACAATAAAATTCACTCATTTAGACCATTCTATGATCATAATGCATCAATTTCTAGACTTAGGCAAAAATGACCATTTTGCCCTTGCACTATGGCAAAATTACAATTTTGCCCCTAGATTCGTAAATCATTTTTCAACACACTTTCTCATTAAACAAGCCTAGATAAACATTTATTTCTCTTACAACTACTCACAATTCCAACTATTTCATGCATTTATGACAAATTTAATCTTTGCATTCAAGTCCTATTTAGGTGTTTTCATGCTAACACCTTTCACAAAAGTTGTTTCTCACCTCCTTAACATTTATTTTCTTCCATAAATACTCAGCTAACAACATAACTACTCTCATGGAAAGTACTTAGACTTTCAACCATATCTCAAATTAGTCCCTTCATTAGCTAGCTTAAGCTTTAGGGACTCTAAAAACACAAAAATCATCAATTAAGACCACCTAAATCACTTACTTGAATGAGAATTGAGTGGCTGAAAGTTTGAACCCCCAAGAGCTCTATTTTCTCTTCAAATTTCGGTGGAAAGATATGAGTGATAGTGAAAGATGATAGTTTTTCTTTTTATCATATTTTATTCATCTCTTCTCACCTAATTTCACCTAATTTGACCAAAAATTAAATGCTCTTGTCCCCCCTATGCACATGGCCGGCCAACATGTTCCAATTGGTCTAATTGCACTTTAAGGACCTCTAATTTAATATTATAGGGCTATTTGACAACTCTACCTTGAAAAATAGAATTTTTATACTTTATGTGATTTAGTCCTTTTTCACAATTAAGCATGAAATCATTAAAATTAAAGCACCAAAATTTTCACATAGCCATATTAATGCCATAACACATAAAACAACATCAAAGTAATTTTCCCTAACCTCGGTTTAGTCGTCTCGAAACTACTGTTCTGACTAGCCCCAAAATCGGGCTGTTACACCTAGCCTATAGGCTAACATCCGCCCCCGTAACACATCAAAAAACACTGTAGTATAACTTGAAAGTCCACAACAAATACAAGACCTCAGTATACTCAATGAACAGAAGATATACAGAAATCATCTTCACATATCATATCAATCCCGTGCTACACACAAAATAACCTATTGGCATGCTAATCGTACTCTAACCTACGTTCATCCCGCTCAAGATTTATCAACAGAAAATGGTGCTATCGTTTCATTACATCAGTTCTCATTTACAAAACATTATTTGTATTAATCAAAATTCAACAATTTATTTCAATTTGATACGCTTTTTAAAAAACTACTATAATTAAACCGATCAAACTTACCTGACTAAACTGCAAGACGACAAGGTATAGGGACTATTTTGCAATATTCTATTTTCCTCGGTTTTTTACTCGTTCTTGGTCTAGAATAATAAATTCATTTAATTACTAATTCCAAAGCAAAATTAACTCATTCTATGCAATTAAGTCCTTTTATGCATTTTTACAAATTTACCCCTAATATTTTACTTTTATGCAATTTAGTCCCTAGGCCCTAAACATGCAATTTAACCAATATTATTTAAAACCCATCCTAGTCAAATATTATAGGACTTCATTATAGCCTATATTTATATTTATTTCATATCTATTCCTTGTAATCTATCACTTTAAACAATTTAGTCCTCCAACATTAAAATCATCAAAAACCACTTTAAAAAGTAGTCTTATCTAACAGCCACACTCAATAATATTTCATAAAACTTCAAGAACAACTCAAACTCATCAATGGAATAATCCATAACATTAAACAGTTTTACAAATTAGTCACCTGGTTAGCTAGGTTAAGCTAATACGAGCTCAAAAACATAAAAATTTCTAAAAACGGGCGAAATTACACTTACCTATCAAAGGTTAATGCTTGACCGAATGGTTTTTCCTTTTTTCCTCTAGGGTTTTAGTTTTGAAAGGCTTAATGAAGAAGATGAATGAAATTTTAACATGTTTTTATTATAATAAGTTTATTTACTTATCTACAAATTTACCCTTTTTGTATACATTTAATATTTACTATTTTTAAGCCCATTACCGTCCAACTTAAGTAATGATGGCTTAATTACCATTCAAGTCCCCTTAGTTAACTTTTCTATAGTTCTTTAACACTTAATTAATAGCATTCAACTTTCTCAACTTTTACAATTTAATCCTTTTTACTTAATTAACTATCTAAACGATAAAATTTCCTAACAAAATTTTAATACAACACTACAAACCTTGTAAAAATTAAGTAATTAATATTTACGAACTGTCACATCAAAGTTGTGGCCCTGAAACCACTATTTTTGACACCACTAGAAAATGGACTGTTACAACTAATACACATTATAATCATAAATATTATATAAAAATTAAGGTCACTATGTTAAGATCTAGTGCCCTTAGTGTAGTTTTCCTTCATACACACTTGTAATTTTTCAAATAAATTGGTTTCATAAAATTCCATCACTTAAATTATTATCATTTGTATTTGTCCTCAATGATCTTGCACATAAAACAAAATTTATAAGCAAATATTGGCTCATTGATTACTTAACGCTTAACTAATATTAGTGGATTTCATAGCCCAATAAAGGATAAATGGTATCCTTTTATTGACATCACATGATTGATTAAAATTAACATGCCACTGGTTATTTGTCTAGGACAAATGATTTAATTACTATTTGTTAGTAATTGACTTTTTCATGAAAGAAGATATAATGGTTACTATAAATAAAATAGGATCATATTGGGTGAACGAATTTAACCCAAAGAAATTAAGGATATCCTATGAGAACACACATATGACAATGTCTTTGGACGAGAATAAATTAAGTTTCTTTCGTAATGGTATATAATAGGGAGAGTTCACTCATGACATTTTTAGTGGATTAACTCTGTGACTAAATAATGTGGTAATTAATAGACGAAGAGTTGGAACTTAATAACAAATTATTTGAACTCTAATTATATATGTTCAATGAGTCCCTCCGCTAGCTCAACACAACCCTTAACGAATTGCACTTGATTCAATATGGTGAATGAATGAAAACGACAATTAGAGAAATAGATCACATGTATTGCTATTTGTAGTGAACACGTTTTCTCGCTAAGAACAATAGATGACATAGAGATTAAATTAATTTCGTTGGATTGTTATCTAATTATTTTAACTAAATAATTGAAGGTCAAAGTGGAAATTAAAGTAATTAGTCATTGTAGTTTTATTGAACGAGACAATTAAATTTATTTGGTCATTGATTCTAGTGCGGTAATTTTAACGGACTTAGAATTGGGTTGAGGAAATAATTTAATTGAATCAATTAATAAAAATTATTTTAATTAATTAAATAAATAATATTTTTGGAATAGAAAATTGGTTATTGGGTTGGTTAAATTATATGAGTTGGTTTAAAAACAAAAACAGAAGCACATAATTGTACCCAATGCAAGAGATAGACTCAATGAATCATTTAGCATGTGATAGGTAGCAACCCTAGGTATCCCAGAGAGACTATTGAACTAGAACTCCTATGTTTTTTCTCTATAAAGAGAGACTATTGGCTAGGTCAAAACATGCAATTTTTTTCGCACAATTACTCCATTGAAATTTAATTAGAATTTCTTTTGAAGTAAATTCTATTTTTCATGAAAGTTCATATTAGTTTTCTACCTTATAGGGAGAGATTAATTTTCCCCAATGGAAAATTAATAAGTTTTCATTGTATTATTGGTTCATGAATTAGATCCAACTCTCTGAGAAAACTGAGGGTTTGAGAATAGCGAAAGATATCATGTTGGTAGAAAGTCGAGAAATTACCAAATCCGCTTAGCCTAAAACACATGTATTTATTTGGTGAAGGTTTATTGTTATAAATAACACAAAGGCTTAGTCTTAGAAAGATTTTAATTTTCAGTTGTGCAACAAATATGTTTCCTAAATCGAATTTGTCCAACACACTAGCATATTCATCATTCATACAGAGGCAAATTTAGATTTCATAGATTTCAAAACATGTTTAGACAATTATTTGTCTAGTTACACATATAGTTACGTTGAGTGACTCGTATATATTCATATTTCACAATTATTAACTTAAGCCATATAAACAAATTCATTTTGTTTATTATGGTTTCCATAAATTGAGGATTACAATTTCGTTCATTTAGAAACATTCCATAACAAATTTTTGAAAATAGTCATTGTAACCTCATTTAAAAATCGAGTCTCTATTTACAAAACATATACACACTACATACCAAGTTTGTTTATTGAACAAGATAGTCACATTAACATATTAATCACTACTGTGACATATTAACATGTTTATTCTCATTAATTTAACATTTCATACATACTCATGTATATAAAAACTCATTTTATTAACCATTCCATGGCAATCATATTTTCATAGAACATTCATAATTCATGATTAAGGCTTATTAAGCCACAACTTATCAAATCATCATTTTCAGCATCTTAAGCCATGGAAATTCTCACACATTCATTTACATACTTAATTTCATATTTTTATACAATTTTATTAATTTTCTAAACATATTAGAACAAGAGTAAGAATATCTAAAGGTCCTTACCTCTTGGATGCATTTATACATAGAACTAAGCTTTCAATCACATGAATTCATCCTTTCCTTTGCTTGAAATTCCACAATCCATCATTTTCTTATACACAAAAATATAATTACATATTAGCACCTAAGATTTTCAAGCTTTCACATAGCAACCAAACTAAATATCAAGCTAAGAAAGATGGAAAACATAATTACTTACCTTATTGAAGCTTTTTTTCTAGCCTCAACTTTCTCTCTCAAGACCCATACAAACCCTAGCTAAAAATAGAGGATTTGAATGTGGTATAAAGTTTGAATAAGATTTTTGTACTTGTTCTTAACAAAAGATCAAAGGTAGGGGTTGAAATTGTAACACCTTACACTCGACCCGATTTACTGGATTTGAATGTAAGATGTCACAATACTTACATACTTAACAAAATTGTTCAGCTGGCGAAAAATCATACTAGAGATACTTCTTATTTATTTAAAAATATTTTCTAAGTCAAAAGGATTGAATGAAACATTTATCAATTATAACAGACTCTAAAAAGTAGTATAAAGTATTACAACTTAAATCTTTGAATAAACAGACATATTCGTGGCGGGTAAAACTATTCGTTATTTGAAAACATATTCCCAGATTGTCCCTCTGTATACATAACATTGCACTACAATCATCCACCTTGGCAAATTCCTGACTTGGTATCTGGTATCTGGTTCAAATTCCTGACAAATAAACATTCATAAGTTCAATAGGACCTAATGAGTCTCAACCAATTTTACCTTTAAAAGATAATTTTGAATTCCTCGACTTAAGAATTATGGACTTCCTTTCAGATTTTGAAGGATACTTTTTTTATTCCTAATGGATAACTACATGCCAACTTCTATCTTGACCACCTTATACATGTTCCACTCGATTGACGGATTACACACTTCCAACCTTATAGCGGATCCTACTTCGCAATTGCTTGAAGATAGAAATTGGATATGTTTCTCAAAATGATATACCTATGGACACTACTCTCGGTAGATTCATTTACTAGCTCTGGCAATTGTTAGAATACCAGTCACGCTGTATCTTCACGTTGATCCAAAAACAACGAATTTGGTTTGATGAAGCTAATACTTTAGATCACACAATTGAAGTTCAGATAACTTCAGATAAAAAAAGGGAAAACTCCCAGATTTGACAGACACATACACCACCCATAATTACTTATATATCAAGCTCTCTTTCTAACCTAGTGAGTTACTCTGGTGGAGTCATCAATCAAGTACTCTGCTAAGGACACCTTCAGAAAATGCCTCAAAGGCATACTCAGTTCTTGCCAAAGAGGCAGACTAACAACTCGTCACTTAAATGACACAGAATTCACCTGACAGGCTTTCCAAACATTACGCCACATAGGCTTTACAAATGACTTGCCAAAAAGGATTCCCAAATAAAACTCCACAAAGGTGTGGTTTGGTTTGCCACCAAGGCACCACATAAACTGTCATGTTTGACCACACGGATTTTCCTAAACTCGGCATTACCTGAGGTTTTCCCATCATCGCCCCCCAGGACACGCGGAAACCTTAGTAGACAAATGCAGCTTATCTGCTATTCCCAGAATGTGCCATGGCCATAGCCTTTCACATATCTGCCATTCTAGCCTTTTCTCGTTTTTACTATCCCGATGGGCCTCTTATTTACAGTCTCAACAAACTACATTTTTCCATACTAGCCTTCATATTTATTATCCTAATGGATGTCATCAAATCACCACCTCAGGGTCCATCATTGTATTACTTACTCGACACTCTGCCGGAACCCCCTTATCGCCAACCATACTTGGTTTTGCATAACTCAAATAACATAATGGACACATCTACACAGATTTCACTCATAATCTTAACAAAATCATACTTCCTAACACATAATTTTCCATGCGTGTTTACCACATATTGTCATATTCTTGCAGTGCATATACACTTCAGAACATACATACAATTGCTCTACAGAGAACATAGAACCATACAACCATACAACAACTTCTCAAGAAGATATGCATATCGACCATACAAGGAATCATTATAATATAGTGTGAAGAAGTCGGGTCTAGAGACTCACTAGAGACCTACCTTTACTTCGACCTAGAGTTTCTATTTCAATTGTCTTTCCCAATCCAGTAGCAGCAACTATTTAAAAGATTATGGATTTTCCATTAGAATCCTCATTTATAGATAGTTTAATAATGTTTCAACTACGTACGAGTCCCATGCAAGGCCTTTCATTCACGCTCTACTGTTCTTACACTGTTCATCATCCTTACTCATCAACAATCATAACATACAGAGTTATAAGACTTACCATAAGGTTCAATCATCCATTGATTAATCGAGGTCTTAGCCCTATCTTATTGAAAAAGAAAAGAATATCTAGGTTAAAAGAAGAACCAGAACGTAAAATAGAAAGAAAATCATCTAGAAGGTCTTCCGCCTTCACTAGATATAAACTCCCTGTCCCCTTACTATAGACTTTGACAAGTGACGATGCTTACCTAACCTAAATCTCCTATTTTTCCCAAAAAAAATTCAGAGAAAGGTAAAGAAAATCCAACAAAGATCTTTGTTACTATATGACTAGTGATGGAGAAGGTCTAGTTAATCCAATTAACTCCCAACTAATCCCGTTACGAAAACCAACTAGAATAGTGCTCGTGTAAACCGAGCGTACTATACCATGGTGGTAACTCACGTATGGCATGGTCTTAAAGACAATCAAATCTCCTACAGCTTTCTCATACACTTGATAGGCTCTTCATGTTCAACCAATACTTTAGGTGTACTCTTCTTTGGGCGTAATCTTTGCTTGAAGATACATTGTAATTAAATCCTTAAATAGCACTAACAGACAAATACTTTAACGTTAGTATGGGCCAATACCCTAACTTACCATCAACCTAACAAGGTGGTGGATTATGCTACCATAGTGTGCCAAATAGTTTACATACATGCCTTACCCACCTTTTTGGATCTGCTGCTTTGGGGTGTGACAAAAATTTGTGGAATCTTGAAGAAAAAACTAGACAAATGAGAAGAAGAGAAAACCCCATGGAAGAGAGGGTGGAATGGCTAAAAAGGCTAATAAGGATGAGTTTTTTCTTCTTCTTTTTGCCAATTGAAACACTAAAATGAAAATTACCCAAGTCAAAGTTAAATTTAAAGTGTTCAGCATGTGGTCCACGTTTAATCACTTTAATTTAATCACCTTCAAATGTCCAAGTTTATTCTATATATCAAAATCTCATCAAAATAATATTTTCAATGTAAAATTCTTAAGAAATAACTAAATTGCCCTTATATGTCAATATTATTATTTTTCGCTTTTCACTTCTTATGCAACACCCCTCACCTGGTCTTGTTGCCAGACCCGAGCTACAGAATGCTACTGAAACTATCAGAGCAAATCACATTCAATTTAGGCTTTAAAAAATCAATTAAACAAAAAACATTTCATAGTCCATGCTTAATATGATTTACAAACTAAACCAAGTCTCAATCAAGCTTACAAAAACTCTCAAGTTGACTCGAGAATGATTAACGATCAATCTGAAACTTTTTCAAAAATAACGAAAATTTTTGCAAAAATGGGTCACATGACCATGTGCCCATGATGTGTAACTCTCTATGACAGTGTGGTACAAAAACAAACTTTTCCTTCAATGGTCGCTCAGCCATGTCACTAGCCCATGTGCAGTGACACACGGCCATGTAACATTTGGAAACCATGTGGATCCAAAGATTTCCTTTTTCCAGTGGTCACACAGCATTTAGCATGAATAAAAACCTATTCAAAACATCCAATAATCATGCTATCACATATCATACATAATCCTTTTAGACATTTAAACCAATATGACATTCAATGACACCTCACATAATCAATTCAAAGTTCTATTTTGATTCATGCCAAAATACGCTAAAACAACCTATACGTACCCTTTTGCATTCAATGCAACATATTTATCATACCATTTCCACATCAAAATGTCATTTAACCCATCAAGTATAACATAATCAAAGCATCAACCACACACTTTCATACATATAATTTACATTCATCCCAATATCAAATATCATATAGAGATCAAAGCAACAAACTCAAAAACAACATATATACACAATGACACCTATGTACATCCCATGTATAATAGAGCCAAAATGGAAAAAGTCTACTAAATCGTAGAATGGGTAGTGTGAGCGTTGGTGTGATTCGATCGAACCAAACATAATCGATGATCTACAGATAAGAAAAAACAAACAACGGTAAGCATACTAATGCTTAGTAAGTTTTTATGGAAATAAACTTAACTGACCCCAACATTAAATAATTAAGCAATTGAAATTACAAAGATACAAGCATGAAAATTCCCTTGGCATCATTATACAAATTCACACAACAAACCAATTGCTTAGTTCCATATCAAACCATGAACATCGAATTCATTCCATACAACATTATATTATACCATTCCATCATCTACTATTAAACATACTAATCGTAAAACTTTTCCTTGAAATCTCATTCAATCTTTACGATCATTACCTTTCTATTTAATTTAACATTTTCATTTGGAGAACTATAGTAAATTAATTTCAAATACTCAGGATTGGATTGCTCACACGAGCTATAACATAGAAACTATATAACTTGGGTTTACTTACAAAAGCTGTAGGTCGGGATTACTTATATAAGTGTTATTCGATGTTGCTCACTCAAGCTGTCAACAATTCGCAACAACTACCAGATCTCAGCCATCGATAACTAAATCCTGAACCAGTACCTAGTCTATATCATTTGGGTTTGCTCTCACAAGCTGGAGGTCAGGATTGTTATGCTAACTTTATTCGATGCTGCTCGCTCAAGCCATCGAGAATCTGCAACACATGTTGGATCTCAGCTATCGATAAAGAAATCCCTGACCAACACCCAAAATCTTTTGAACTCTAATGGCATGTCATTCATATTTAAATCATCTACTGAGCTTACACAAGCCTATTATCGAATTCATACTAATTCAATATATGTAGCCATATACATACTTATCATATTTCAAATAGCAATTCATATACATTTAAACTGTGTAATATCATTATGTACATATCATCCAATACATCATATCCATTTCTATATCATTTCAAACCCTGTAACCGTGCACACTTTTTTCTTATATATATTTCGGGTAGAAATATTTAAATATTTATACCTTGTAACATCATTGTATACATACGATACAATAACATATCAATTTCACATTCAATCAAAATCATGTATCTATACATATTATTCTTTTATTGCATATTTACGATTTAGTCCCTTTGATGCCAAAAGACAATATTTATAAAACAATTCAAACCAAAAAGCAAAACAATATAATACAAACATAAATTGAATTTATAAAATAAGTTTCATATGAACTTACCTGAAAAAATTAGCAATTAACAAAACATCAAGGACAAATATACTAATTTGCCTTTTCTGCGATTATCTACAGTTAGGTCCAAATCCCAATCTATACTAATAATTCATTTCAATTATCAATTCCAAATACTTAATATCAATCTATTATATTTTTATGAAAGTTTAATTCAATTTTTGAATGTTCCCTAAAGTTTTGCATTTTATTCAATTTAATCCCTAAAACTAAAAAGACTATAACTTTCACAATTGAACTTCGTTTTTCAATCTGATTTCAAATTCCATCCTTCTATAGCACTCTAATATCTATAATTATAAAAATTTCATACTAATTTTAAAATATTTACACTTTAGTCCCTATGTTAAAAAACTAGCATTTAAACTTTATAAACTAGTCCTTTTTCATTTCTAAGCTCGAAATCTAACAAATTAACATCAAAAGCTTCAAGAATTCATCGATGGAAGCATTTAAAAACTCTAACAGTTTTGAAAAATAACATACATGTTAGCTAACTTAAGTTACAACAATCTCAAAAATATAAAATTTACGAGAAACGAGCTCCCGAAACCTTACCATGCAAGGATGATTGTTGAAGCTCCAAAAATGGAGTTTTTGTTTCTTTTTCTTGCAATTTTCACTCGTGGAAGATGATAAAAGATGATGATGTTTTAATTTTATTTGTTTTATCATTTTAACATATTTTAATAATTACTTAATAAAAAATTTAATAACCATTATTAGCAAAAGACACCACCAACCATCCATCAATCTTTATAATGGCTTATTTATCATTTAAATAATTTGTTTAATAATATTTACCCCTTTTTAACAAATAAAAATCAATAGTGATTAACTTTTACAATTTTTACGATTTAGTCTTTGTACCTTATTTAGTCACTAATTCGAAAAAATTATCTATTCAAAATTCAATTCACTTATACAATAACTATGTAATTATTTAATAAAATAGGGTCGTTACACTTGTACCTTAACTAACTATCCAATTAACAAATTCGTAAGATCAAAATTCGATATAATATTATAATTAACTCGTAAATATTAATTAATAATATTTACAGACTCGACCATCAGAAAACAGAATTCCGAAATCACCATTTTCGATACCACCGAAAATCAAATTGTTACATCTTATTTCAGTTTTTTCACTAACTCAAATACCATAAATCACATTAAACTTTAATATATGTCATTCCAATATGAAAATTGCACTACCACTCTATCGGTAAAAATGAAAAAGTTACAATTTAGTCCCTATATTTTCAATTCTTTTCCAGTTGTTGCCAAAAGTGAATTTTTTACACCAAAACACATTCAAATTTATTCTCATACCAAATAATCAATAATAATTCACCTTTCTCATTTTGTCAAATTTACACTTTTATTATAACACCCCAACCCGTATCCGTCGCCGGAATAGGGTTACGGAGCATTACCAGTAATTACAGAACATTTTCAGATAATTCGAGTAAATTACTGTTCATAGCAAAACTGTCCACTTGAGTCATAGTCACTAAATTATTTATATCGTGAGCTACAGAATTCTAAATTAAGATCCGCTTGATTTTTCCAGAACTAGACTCAAATATCTTTCTACTATAAAATTTTCAGAATTTATGGTTTAGCCAATAAGTACAGTAAAATCTTCAAATTTACCCATGTTCTACTGTTTGATAGCTTCAACCTTTCTTTACTAAAAACTAATTATCTCTTAGTACGGGGTTTCCGTTTGATTCTATTGAAAATAGACTCATTAAGAATTTAAGCATATAAATTTGAACCCTTAATTTTTTTTTTCAATTTTCGATGATTTTCCAAAGTCAGAACAGGGGAACCCGAAATCATTCTGACCTTGCCTCACAATTTTTATTATATCTCATAATTTATAACTCCATTGCTTACACCGTTTCTGCTATGAAAAAATAGACTCAATAAACTTTAATTTCATATTTTATTCAACCTCTAATTCGATTTCCACAATTTTTGGTAAATTTTCAAAGTCAGAGTATGCTAACACATACATAATCACCATATCATAATTTCATAAATATACCAAACCAATCATCACTAGCCATTCCAATGGCTAGGTTTCAAACCACAATTTACAAGACAAGATTTAGTCGAATTAGCCTATACATGCCATTATAACCATAATTGTTTTACCTTATACACTGAATGAACTGTTGGATAGTGTGAATGGTCTCCGCCAGGCTTCCAATCTAGCGAGCATTCCGATTTACTATAAGACAGGGAAAAATAAAACGGAGTAAGCATATAATGCTTAGTAAGTCCATATAACTTAGTAATAAACTTACCATCCGTTCATCATCAAAATAAATATAAAGGGGCATAATCAAACCATTTAATCTCACAAGCCCTATCACACATTCTCATCATCCTTGTTAGTCACATATTTCATATGAACTTTAAGAAATACATATATGAAATCATCAATATTTTGATTCTCATATCCACATGTTTTTCCACAACATGTATTCACATAACATATATACAAATTATTTTCATGTATTTCAGATACATTTTATATTAATTTATCTCGAGTTCCAATATATTTCATGTCAGGACTTTACTCAATAATCAATTGCTCTATTGATAATCACTCGGGTAGTACACTCAAGGTGTACTAATCTATTCTCATAGATGAATATATTCATCAAACCATTCCATGTTCATATATAAACATCTCACACTTCCATATTTCATTTCATGTAACATATTTTCATATTTCCACATATCATGTCTCAATCTATAACCATTTAACTCAATTTCATATTTGCTCATATTAGAACTTTGCCCGTTGAATTTATTTAAATTATCGATGGATTCTCATGTAGTACACTCATAGTGTACAAATCATAATCCGTCAATTCATATTCAGTAGTACCTTTTTGGTACACTCTCGAGCCACGTATTATACAACAGAATTACCAGTCCAGACTAAATTCTGTCTGTAACGCATATACTCTAAGGGCTTTGTCGGATTACCCGTCTAGGCTAAATCCTTTTTCTGACAAAGAATTCCCAATAGAGTCCGATCTGGATTACCAGTCCAGGCTAAATGCAGTCAATTAGGATTACTAGTCTAGGCTCAATCCTAATTGAAACATATGCTCGAGAAACCCATTTCAGATTACCTGTCCGGGCTAAATCCTAATTGAAACATATGCTCGAGAGACCCATTTCGGATTACCCGTTCAGGCTAAATCCTTTCCATAAGGAGATCAATGGATTACTCGTCCGAGCTAAATCCTTTCTGTAACACATGCAGGACCTTATTTCATATAGGGAAATCACCACTATCCATCGATAATCATTATTCAACCGGGACTTACCATTTATGGGATATTATCATTTATTGGGCTTTATTGAACATCCTTAATTTCATAAAATATATATATGATTTATATATCATCACACACATATATATATACCATCACATTCACACAATTCAATTTAAGCATATTAACATACATAGTTAAGTTACACGAACTTCCCTCGATAGTTGTCCGTGTACATAAAATCTATTAATTCGACATTTTCTCCTTTCCTCACTTTAACTCCATATTTGGACTACCTGGATCTATACGAGTAAATTTAACATCAATTTGATGCAATCCATACTCAATTTAATCCAATTTACATTTTAGGCAAAATTATCATTTTGCCCCTAAACTTTTAATAAATGATGATTTCGTCCCTAGGCTAGGAAAATGAAATTCATGCAATTTATTCCTTGTTCCAAGCCTAAATATTTTCATATATAAAAATATCGGCCGTTGAATTCCATGAAATTTCAAAATTTTCCATAAATTCAATAACTTTACAAATTTATCCCTAAATCATGATTTCACTTAAAATTCTTTAATAAAGTACCTTTACATATCCATTAACATCTCAATTTCATCATCAACTAACTAAAATCATATGAACTTATCAATGGTATCTTCCAAAACTTCCAATAAAATCAAAAACTAATGAAATAACAAGTTGGACCTAATTGTAAAAGTCCAAAAACATAAAAATTTCAAAGAAAAAGTAAGAATTGAACTTACTTGAAGCTAAAATATGAAAGACCAGCTCAAACCCTTTTCAATGGCTGTTTTTGACAGAAAATTGATGAAGAAAATGTCTAGAAACTATTAAAATAACATTTGGCCATATAAACTTTATTTTAATTCCAATTATGTCCCTAATCACATAAATATCTTTGATTTTTTTTACGTTATGCCACCTCAGCCATTTAATATGGTCTATTTGCCCTTTTAGTCCTCCTTTATTTACTATTAGGCTATTTAATCACTTTAGCAAGTTTTCTACCTTTTTCAATTTAGTCCTTTTTAATTAATTGATTATCAAAATGTTAAAATTTTCTAACGAAACTTTAATACTACCATATTGACACTCCGTAAATATTTATAAAAATATTTATGACTCGGTTTATAACACCGAGGTCTCGATATCTCTTTTTCTCAATTAATCGACCTAATAATTTTTTATAAACACAAATTTACTAATTCAAAAATCTTTTAAAAACCACATTTAACTCATAAATATTAAATAATAAAATTTACAAGCTCATTTTCTGGATTTAGTGGCCTCGAACCACAGTTTCCTACATCACTGAAATTCGAGCTATTACATTTATCCTCTAAATTTTTAGAATTTTCAGTTTAATCTTTTTTCACATTTCCACCTCCGCAATTATTTTTATTGGTTTCCATCTTCAATACCAATTTTACTTTCATAAAAATTCTCCAACCAACTCAGTTTTTAATTTTCTCGAAATTTCACTAAATTTAGTCCCGTAATAGTACTAAATGCCTTATCGAAAATTGTGGGGAATTACAGAAGAAGACTTGAAGATATACAATCTAGGTACAAGAATCACCCCCAAAAGGTGGTCAGGGTATTGAAAAGTCTAGTTGAAGTTATCTTTATAAAACCCAATGATTAATCTTAAACTTCCTTTAGAAAAGTGTGTTGCTCTATGAAAATGACTATATCGCTGACTACAGACTAAGAACTTTGGTGATTCAAAAATCATTTCAAAGATAATTTGAAGCTTTACTATTTAAGCACCATAGTCACTCAAAAATTTGGTTGAAGCACCTAATAGAAGTTATGATTCAGACCACAAAATTAGGTGATTTAAAAACCATTTCAAAGAAAACTTGAAGCCTTACTATTAAGAACCATAATCACCCAAAAATCTTGTTGAAGCATCTCAAAATGTCTAAATGAAGTTGACCCTATGGAATCTTATGAGATTAGTTTTGGATTATCACAAGTATCAAATTGATATTTTAGTTATAATTTAAGTATCCAATTAACTACTAAGCCTATAAGTTAATGTGGCACATCATTAGTCCATTATTGAGTTAACGAATGAGTGACCAAAACATTACAAATCAAAACATTGGTGATCATTTTGTAATTTTTTATAGTTAGATGACCAAAATAAAAACTTATTAATAATTGGGTGACTAACACTATATTTGAAGAATAGTGACTTAATGGTTCACATTGACTTTTGTTAGCAAGTTAACAGAGTTATAATTTAAGTCATCAATTTCAAATAGTTGAATAACCAAATTATAACTTTTTATAATTGATTAACTGAATGACCAAATTACAAATCTACGAATAATTAAGTGATCATCAGTGCATTTTACCCAAAAATAATTTATTTTTAAGCAAAAATAAAGGGGATATAAAGGGAGTTCTAAAAGGACTCTTGCACAAAATCTGTCCCCTCATTTCTTAAAAAACCCACAATTCACTGCTGCTCTATGAATGCCAGTAACGCTGAAAGACACTAACGAAACCCATCTTAAGAATAAAGATAATCTATTGTTTTCTGGTCCAGTTTGAGAGAAAAGGGTCTTTGTTGTTTTAGGGTTTCTTTTAGATGGACGAGAATTTGCTTGATAATATCATAAGGAGGCTGCTGGGGACGAAGAATGGGAGGACTACAAAGCAAGTTCAGTTGACGGAGGCTGAGATAAAGCAACTTTGTGCTGCCTCCAAAGAGTGCTTTCTTAGTCAGCCTAATCTTCTCGAGCTTGAAGCCCCTATCAAGATTTGTGGTAAAAGTTAACAATTTAAAGGCTTTATTTTTCTCCTTCTGTCATGTAAACCTGGCTGATGCAAATTTACACAATTGATTGTTGCTTTATTTTTGGGTATTTTGGTTACTTTCTTTTTGGGTTAGTTTGGTTTATTTTAGTCATTGAATGTGTCAATCTTGAATATCTATGGATGTAAGAATTTGCTAATTTATACCCAAAATTTGTTGCTTCTGATTGTTAAATTAAATTATTGAGATGAAATTGTGAATTATAAAAGATGCTTTTTGATTTGATGCGATAAAGAAACAAAAAGCAAAGAGTTAGGAAGATTGTGAAGAGCAGTAAAAGTGGACTAAAGGGTTTTGGGGTTAGACTGTCAAGTGAATTGTCATTGGCATTTGATAATGCGTTATTGGGAGATAAGGATCCTAGATACTTGTTTGGTTTGTCAGCAGGTAAGTCTTTGCAGTCCTAGAAGATTATGCCAATTCTTATTTGGTAGCATCAGCTTTTCCAATGTAATTTTGGCTGTTATTTATGTACAGATATTGAGTAAAATGTAATCTCATATCTTAGTAATACAACTCTGGGTCGTTGTTAGGGAAGCAATAGTATCATTGATGGGTGAATTTTGTGTAAAGATATATTTACTGCACGCACTACTTGGCTTAACTGTTGTAGCTAGATGTATGTGACATGCATTATGCATATGTCATAATGAGATGATACTTTAGCCTTTCTAAAGTTTTGGGCGTATTAGTTATTATTTAGTGTGCTTATGATCTTGATTTTTGTTATTGTGCTTTGATAGATGCAGTCTGGTGGACATGGGACAACTTTTCTATGACAAGGGTCTCAATTTGGAAAGTTGTTGGCATATTGTGCTATTCGGAAGTTAAATAAATTATATTCCCCTACGTGGTGGAAAACAATAAAAGCATTTATCAAGGGAAAGTGAGAACTTTCATACTATGAGAAACATTTTCTAACAAGACTACTGCTATCGTATGAAGGTTCTGAATTGGCCAGCATTATTATAATCCTTAGATGTGGGGCATGGAGCTCAGAATGTCTTCGTGTCTGGCTGAATTTAAAACAAGATTTTAGAGCTGCACTTTGTTTGTATATTTGTTCCTTTCTGTAAAGATGGACTTGGTCCCTTTTTTCCTATTCTTTTTACTTCAACACTTGGTATTTTCTGTTTGTTTGTTTGTTTGTTTGTTTGTATGTGTTTGGGGGGTGGGATGTGTAATAATTTTGCTTCCATCTGTACATCATATGTCAAAAGGGTTCATCGGAGTTTGTGATGGTTTTAGTGGGCCTTAAAGTGTCATTAGAGTTTTGCAGAAGCTGTTGTGCTTTGAACGATAGCTCTGTGTGTTTTTTTCTCATTTCGGTTTGTATATAGGATCACATGCTCAATAATTTCAAGGTCTTTTATTTCGGTCAGTTAGGTCTGCTTGGTAATTCTAGGGGCTTGGACTTCTCTAATTTGAATTTATCTTTCATTCACTACCACATTAACTTGATCTTCATCAAACGAGCTTGGTGTGCATATGTTTTTTTTTCCCATATAAATAATATAATTTTAATTTCTGTAGGTTTTTTAAGTTTTAACAAATTGGGAATGTAATAATTCTGCGTTTACTTTCATACTATTTTGGCAGGAGATGTACACGGTCAATTTTCTGATCTTCTACGCTTGTTTGAGTACGGAGGATATCCGCCTACAGCAAACTATTTATTCCTAGGTGACTATGTTGATCGTGGCAAGCAGAGCATCGAAACAATTTGCCTTCTCCTAGCATACAAAATCAAATACAAAGAGAATTTTTTTCTCCTTAGAGGCAACCATGAATGTGCATCAATTAACCGTATATATGGTTTCTATGATGAGTGCAAAAGAAGGTTTAATGTTCGTGTCTGGAAGTTGTTTACAGAATGCTTTAATTGCCTACCTGTTGCTGCTCTAATTGATGAGAAGATCCTTTGCATGCATGGTGGATTATCTCCTGACTTGAAAAAATTGGATCAGATCCGTAGCATTTCTCGCCCTGTTGATGTGCCAGATCAGGGCCTTCTCTGTGATCTTCTTTGGGCTGATCCTGATAAAGATCTTGATGGCTGGGGAGAGAATGATAGGGGAGTTTCATATACATTTGGGGCTGACATAGTTTCTGAATTCCTTAAGAAACATGACCTTGATCTCATTTGCCGAGCTCACCAGGTATTGTCATCTGTATTGACCTTAACTTCGTTTTGTTTTGTTTTATTTATTTATTTTGCTAAATTTGCATGACTTGATGGTATATTAGGAACTTGTGGAAAACTTGTGAAAGAAGAGTTTAGGGTTCCTGGAACCTTCGTGTTACTGCCAGTATAACAATGTGGGCAGACTGACTAAATTCTAGTAATTAATGTTTGTATTCTTTATTGTCTTTTAAATTTTATGTTTTTATGCTTCGTTTAGGTTGTAGAAGATGGCTATGAGTTCTTTGCAAAGCGACAGTTGGTGACCATATTCTCTGCTCCAAACTACTGCGGGGAATTCGATAATGCAGGTGCCATGATGAGTGTGGATGATAGTTTAACATGTTCGTTTCAGATTCTTAAATCTTTAGAGAAGAAAGGAAAGGGTGGATTTGGCAACAACACATTCAGACCAGGAACTCCACCTCACAAGGTAGGAAACTATTAGTCATCATGAATTGATAAATCGAATCACCAAGGGATATATGTATAAAGGTAAGCAATTCCATCCTATAATATTTATCGATAATCGGGTATAAAGTTTGAGTCACCAGATATATGTATAACTGCGTCCTACTGTTTCTGGGCAATGGATCAGTTATTACCAAATGGACATAGGACCCATGTAGAAATATGCCACAGAGAGAGAGAGGTTCAATCATTTAATATCAAAATTTCCTTTAACATTGCTTGCTGCTTTGTCAATGACTCAGCGCCTTGCTGAACGGCCCCTTCCCTGGTTTCACTTCTTTTTTACTTAGTGATGGAAGTGCAGCTTTAGTTAGATTGTCCATTTTCAGCTGTTTTTATCAGTGTGTTTCGTTTTATTTTTCTGGCACTAAACCAATTTGCGCCCCTTTTTATCTTCTTTCAGGGTGGGAAGCGCTGAGTAAGACCATAAAGTTCAATGTTGGATGACCAATAGACCAATAGAGTCGTTCTTGTATCTACTTAATGTTGGTGTTTTGTTGAATGAAACTGTGGTGGCTGGCTGGACTATTGTTGGATGCAAAAGGAAGGAAATTGGAAGGTAAAGTTGCTGGAATGACATAGGAGAAGAGCTGTGGAGCTCAGTTACCAGCCGGAACTTGGTTTTTCTTATCATATGTAAAACCGGATTCTAATTTCAGTATGTTGATTTTTAATTCTTGTAGGTAACGAAATATCATTTCGTATCGTAACTGTTTTCAGCTTCTGTTGTGGTTGGAGTAGTACCCTTCCAAGTCAGATGGAAAGAAAAAAATTATGAACTTGGTGGCTATGGCTCTCGCCCATTTTATGCTTTTACATTGAGATTTTGGTAACCTATGAACAAAAGCCTGAAGTAGTTTCAGGCACTTCAGCGGCTTTAAAATCAGAACCATCCATGATACAATGCAATGCGCTTTCACAAAGGCAAAATTTATGAGAGTTTGATAACATCTTAAATCTTGAATACTAATAGCTTGGATAAAATAGGGAACCAAGATTTACAATTGGCTCTTACTTTCATTGTTACGTAGGTTGTATTTGGTATTTTGTTTAAATAAATTATTAAAAATTACATAAAATAAAAATAATTAAAAAGATCCTATTCAATCGTTGGTTTATATCGGTTTATTGGTTCAACTTTAATTGGACCGGTCCTGTCCTGGTAAAACTTAAAAAAGAAATCCTCAGCAATATTCATCCTAAAACTATTGAAATGAAAAATATAAAATTAGATCAACCTTTTTCTTTTCACTTTGCTAATTAACTAAATAGAAGACTCTCAAAACTCTGGCAAAATTATGAAGTACTGATGAATAGAGAGAGAGTGGTAGTGCTACCATTAAAAAGTACATTCGAAAATATTCATGCCCAGAACAAAGAAATAAGCAAAAATGTATATAGTGGTATCTGGGTCCAACATATAGACACTTGCGCATCGAATTTGTAATAAAAACGCAGCCTTCAACACATTTGAAGGCAGAGCTACTACATAGGCCATGAAGTGCCGATCCGTGGCGTGTATATGGTCAGGCACGCCTCCGGTCCACCATGTCACAGCCACAGCCGCTCTCAACCACCCTCCGACTCTCTACACCGGCGGATCCGATGGCTCCATCCTCTGGTGGAACCTCTCCAATTCAGATTCCCACTCGGTAACCAACTAACTTTACTCGATTCAATTTAGGAAAACAATTTAACTAAAAGATTCGGGTTCTCTTCTTCTTATTAAGAATAATTAGCTTATTATATTTGTGTTATGCAATTGAATGACCAGAGAGCTTCAATTTGATATTATATATGCATTTGCTCGGTAGTAAATCTGGGTTTTGCTAGAGTATAGTTTAGATTGTTGAATTTAGACTGATGGTCGAAATTTGTATCATATTCAGGAAATTCGACCAATTGCTATGTTGTGCGGTCATGCTGCACCAATAGCTGATCTCGCCATTTGCTGTCCCATTGTAGTATCTGGAGAACAAAGCATGGACTATTCAAGTAATGTTGCTTTCAACTCTAGCTTTGATAATGGGGGTGCCTTACTAAGTGCTTGTACTGACAGTATGTTGTGCGTCTGGAGCAGAAGTAGTGGCCACTGTAGGCGTAGAAGAAAATTGCCACCTTGGGTGGGCAGCCCATCGATTATTTGTACATTGCCTTGGAATCCAAGATATGCTTGTGTAGGCTGTTGCTTTATTGATGATGCCCATTTAACTGACCACCAGTTGATGGAATCTGCCGAAAGGGGTGAGATTTCAATGGATAAAGAATCTCAGAACAGGAAGCCTCCTAAGTGTACTGTTGTTATTGTTGATACGTATACTCTTACTATTGTACAAACCATTTTTCATGGGAATTTGTCCATTGGGCCTTTGAAGTTTATGGATGTTGTTTCTTCAGTTGATGATGGAGAAATACATTGTTCACTCTTGGCTGACTCCTTTGGTAAGCTACAGTTGGTTCCTTTGTCAAAGGACTTTCATCAAGGCAGTGAGGGTGAGACTAGGTTGCAGAAACCTTCTAAGCAAGAAATAGAGACATGGGAAGATGGCCTTGTTGAGGCTGGACAAGTAGTGTCAATTGCAACGTGTAGGACTACTGTTGCTACTGTTTTAAAAGATCGATCTATATTTAGGCTGTTGGACGGTGCCATAACAATAGGAGTGATTCTTTTCATGAACAATGTCCTTTGCGTTGAAGATGATCATGGTCAGTCACATGTTGTAGGGGCTATGTTTCTTGAAAGTAAAAATTATGGGAATGCACAAATTACTGGTATAACCCATGAATCTGAAATTTTTTTAGTGTGGAATAATAGAGGATCTGCAGTTTTGTATGCAATATCATATTTAGATAACACATTCAATTATGAGCCTCTTTGTGAAATCCCTGCCACGTCATTTCCCCTGGGTGCAAGGTTGTCTTTTTCTTTTGTCCACTTGAACCAAATACTTCTTCGGGTTGAATCAGTTTGCTTCACTATTGAAGACTCATTTCAATGGAAACCATGTGTTACAATCTGGTCGCTTCAGCAGAGATGTGATCGTGGCAAACTCTTTGATGAATGCAAAATGCTTGGAGAAGCCATTTCGTTTCGTGGCTGGACTCCGACTGCTGGTTTAGATCATAAAAGCGAATCTTTGGGTGGATTCCATACCAAATTAACATCTATTCATAACTCTGTTTCCGCCTCAGAAACTGTTGATAGCATACATGTAGATGATAGTTGTTATTCTGTCCCTAAGGGACAAATTGTATCTTCTTCCATGGTTATTTCTGAAAATCTTTATGCTCCTTCTGCGATTGTATATGGCTTCTTTAGTGGTCAAATCCAAGTTGTGTGGTTCAATTTGTTTAGGGGGCTTGATTCTCCAGCTGGAAGTCCACGCCTTGAGGTAGACTCTCATATATCCAAACAAAACTTTGAGGGGCATACGGGTGCTATACTATGTCTGGCAGCACATCGGATGATGGGTGCTGCAAAAGGATGGAGTTTTAGTCAGGTTTTAGTTTCTGGAAGCATGGATTGCACCATTCGTATATGGGATCTTGATTCTGGTAATCTTGTTACAGTCATGCACCAACATGTTGGTCCTGTGCGCCAAATCATTCTACCCCCTGCTCGAACTGAACGCCCTTGGAGTGATTGCTTTCTCTCTGTCGGAGAGGACTCTTGTGTTGCTCTTACTTCACTTGAGACATTAAGGGTGGAGAGAATGTTTCCTGGACATCCTGACTATCCTGCAAAAGTTGTTTGGGATGGTGCAAGAGGTTATATTGCATGTCTCTGCCGGCACCATTCCAGAGTTTCTGATGCCATTGATGTTCTATACATATGGGATGTGAAGACTGGGTCCAGAGAAAGGGTCCTTCGTGGGACTGCTTCACATTCGATGTTTGATCATTTCTGCAAAGAAATTAGCGTGACTTCCATTTCTGGTTCATCACTGAGTGGAAATACCTCGGTTTCATCATTACTTCTTCCAATACATGAGGATGGGAACTTATCTCAGCACAGGTTAAATAGTTCAGAAAGTGGGGTTTCTTTGTCAAAAATGACTGGGTCTAGTACTTTGCTAGCAAATAATAGTAAACTGAATTCTGGAAAGGCACCATTTGATTCTCGAACCAGAAAGCAACCCATTAAATGCTTTTGCCCATACCCTGGAATTGCTACCCTGAGTTTTGATCTTGCAGCATTGATTGACCCTTGTCAGAAGCGCAAGCGTATATCCAAGAATGGTGATGGGCGAGAGAATAGCTATATAAAGGAACATTTGAGTGAGACATTTAGTCCCCGTCATTTAAATTCGGATGATGGCTTTAACACTGATCAGAGTTCAACAGATGCCATAGAAGAGCATGACTGGATCAAGTCACTTGAAGAATATCTTGTTCGATTTAGTTTGTCCTTTTTGCATTTATGGGATGTGGATTGTGGTCTAGATGACTTATTAATAGCTGACATGAAGCTGAAAAGACCAAATGGTTTTATAGTATCTTCTGGCTTGCAAGGTGATAAAGGGTCTTTGACACTGACATTTCCTGGTTTTGCATCAAGTCTTGAGGTATTTTGAAGGAATTGTGTTGATATTGACACTTCTTATCTATTTGACTTATTTTGACCGCTCCTAAGTTGTTGATCAACATTTCAGCTTTGGAAATCATCGTCAGAGTTTTGTGCTATGAGGTCACTGACAATGGTTTCTCTTGCCCAGCACATGATTAGCTTGTCCCATCCAAGTTCATCTGCCAGCAGGTATCATACTTGTTCTTCCAAGAGTAGCACACAGAATGAACCTGCTTTTATTATTTATTGGCACATAGACTAATCTCCATTTACTTTGCCCTGTTAGGTGACCTGTAACAAAAAGGCCTTTTTTATTTTCCTTTGTTTAATCCATGTAAAGCTGTTAACAGAAATAAAGTAACATATGAAACTCAAGCCTTACCAGATATTTGATGTTATGATTCAGAGATATTATAGTTGTGGATGAAAATGTGATCTTTTCAACGTTGGTTTCTGTGTTGTCAACTCTGACCATACTTAAGGGCATGTTGCTGGAAATAGATTCTCCCTTTTTATAGTTCAGGATACATTCTGTTTAAGTGATTACTTATCCTGTCCTTACATCTTCTGTGAAATGATAATCATTTTATGTTCACAAGTTCTTCAAAAATTATGTTGAACTGAAGATTGGTTTCACCTCTCTCTTTATTTTGGTCAATCTTGAAGGTGGGACTGCTGACTATAGGGCTAGTCTTCAATGACATGCATGTCTGGCTTCTGGTTATTTGCATAATGTTTTACGTGTCCGTTGCATTAATGCTGATATATTTCATTAGTATTTGCTTTCCTCTAATAGATTAACAGTGAAACAAATTGATTGAGCACTTATTTTTCCAGCTTGTAAAATATTTTCCCCTATGTATCTTATTTGTTATTAACAGCCATTTGCATTTATTGGCAGTACTTGAGGATTTTGCCTTTATTGTCTATTCTTTGCAGTGCCTTGGCTGCATTCTATACTAGGAATTTCGCTGACAAATATCCAGACATAAAGCCTCCTTTACTCCAGGTCCCATCTCATGCTAATAAATTGGTGTTTTGATAATGGATTTATATTTGATGCATCATTGCATTTTATACATTATCAGTGAACAATATGTTGCCATGTTGAAAGTGCAAAAATTCAAAAATTTTATTCCTAAAATGTAAAAATATCAATAAATTTTAATTTTTAGAGGAAACAATATGTTCCTTCTCACTAATCACAAATTAACTTTCTCTATCAGTATATTTTATTTCTTCTCCAGAACCAGCCTCACGCCAGTCTTGTTTCTGGTACAATAACTTATTCTTTCAAGCACAGTCAAGCAAGACGCAGCCTAGAAACTAATAATTTATCCATACAAACAAATAACAAATTCTTCAACTCATCCTTTCCCAGGCAAAAAGAAAAAAAAAACAATCATGAAATCAAAACCAATTGGTTGGGTAGAAGATCTTGGGTTTTATTTGATGACTTGGAGAATGGAAATTTGGGATTGGATTAGAGTGTCATAGTATTTTACAGATATTAGGAAGAAATAAATAAGAAAAAGCTAGAAAGAGAGGGAAAAGATGGTGTGATTACTGAGTAATCTTACAAATTGGTCTACCCGATTAGAAGGTCTTCTAACTTCTAATTTCCTCATTAATGATGTGGCAACCTACTGTTCACTGATGTTGGTGCATCAAGTATAAATCCAATAATAATTGTCAAAACTTTCATTGTTTATCCGCCTTTTACTTTTATTTTCTGAGCTTTTAATAATTATGGTGAGTGCCTTTAATTCTTTCCTTGAGAGCAGAAGGTTGTTGGTTATGTTGGTGATATTGTTGATCAGGTTTTTAGTTCATTCACTGGTTTGCTGTCTTAGGCAACACTGTGTTTATTCAGTCTGTTTTAATTTTCTTCACAGCTTTTGGTGAGTTTTTGGCAAGATGAAAGTGAACATGTACGTATGGCAGCACGGTCTTTATTTCATTGTGCTGCATCACGAGCTATTCCAGCCCCACTCTGTAGTCAACACGCAACTAAGCATGCAAAACTTCTAAGATCTCTGACTGGAATTGAAGAAAGCGAAAATGAAATTTCAAGAAAAGAAGAAACTATAGTTGGGCTGAGTTCTGAATGTTTGTTGGAAACAGAGGGGACTTCTCAGGTTGAGAAAGCTAAACTGCTTGGATGGCTAGAATCTTATGAAATCCAAGACTGGATTTCTTGTGTTGGGGGAACAAGTCAAGATGCTATGACATCTCACATCATTGTTGCTGCAGCATTGGTAATATGGTACCCTAGCCTTGTGAAGCCAAGTCTTGCCACACTGGTTGTTCAACCATTGGTGAAGTTGGTTATGGCAATGAATGAAAAATATAGCTCCACTGCTGCAGAGCTACTTGCAGAAGGAATGGAGAGTACATGGAAGGCATGCATTGGCACTGAGATACCACGTTTAATTAGTGACATATTCTTTCAAATTGAGTGTGTAAGTAGTCCTTCAGCCAACTCAGCTGGTGAAAATCCAGCTGTACCAGCATCGATCCGTGAGACATTAGTTGGGACCCTTCTTCCAAGTCTAGCAGTGGCTGATATTCTTGGGTTTTTAACTGTAATAGAAAGCCAAATTTGGTCTACTGCATCTGATTCACCTGTCCACCTAGTATCTCTCGCAACTCTCATTAGGGTTGTGCGTAGTTCCCCAAGAAGCTTGGTTCAGTACCTTGATAAGGTTAGCATACCCTGCTCCAAGTGAGTAACAGTACATATTCTAGTAACTTCACTTTAATTTGAGTAAAATAGATCAAGTCATAGATACAGGAAAAAAAAATTTAATAATCAGTTTTGTGATATTTATTCCAGGTTGATATATTATCTTAAATTTGAATGATAATGTACCTTTTAATTCTTTACTGCGCAAGGTATTTCGATGGAAATTTGGTTATTTCTGCCATTTGCTTTTATCTCTTTGTTTGCACTTGTTGCTTTTTTCTGATATGTTTAATTTTCTTCATGGGCTGTCAACATACATTTCCTTCTCACAGAAATCTGAATCACTTCAGCTTTTCCTTATTACATTTATGCAAATAAAATATTCACTATACTTAGGTGTTAAGAATCATAGTTACTTTCTTAGGTAGTAAATTAGACTTTGCAGAACTATTATTCTGTTTCAAATGTTATCATGAATTATTCTGATATTGGACAGATTCACAGGTGGTTAACTTCATCCTACAAACTATGGACCCTGGCAACTCTGTCATGCGCAAAACTTGCCATCAACGTTCAATGACAACATTAAGGGAGGTTATACGTGTGTTTCCAATGGTAGCCATGAATGAAAGCTCCACTAAGTTGGCTTTTGGTGATGCTATTGGGGAGATTAATGGGGCTAGCATTCGGGTGTATGACATGCAAAGGTAACAAGATCAAAAATAGATTTTGAATTAAGAAGGCTGTAATTAAGGTAAAAAATTATTATATGGTAACTTTCATCCATTTGACATGAAATATGAATAAATCCTCTACAACAGGGTTTTATTCTACCTAGTTTATTGTGACTTGTAAGAAGAAACTTGCATTTGAGTGAAGCTTAATGTTAAAATGGGATGGTCATTTATTTCTATAATAATTAGCTGAATATTAAGGTTGCTGGATATCTCTATCTAGATTGTTGCTTGCTGTAACAGAGCACTGATGACTGGATATCCCTTATCTAAATATGTATCCACGATGATTGGTAGTGTGAATGTCGGTTTTGCATTACTCATATCATGAAATCTTATTGCTTTTCTCAATAGTCAATACAGTCTGATTTTCTTTCTGTTAGCTTGTCCAGTTAAGTTTCAGGTATCTTCTTATTTAAAACTCAATTAATCCAAAAGCCGTGCCCTGAATTTCCCTCTGGTAAAACATAGAATAATGGTTTTTGAGTTACTCTGATTTATTCATTGGGAAATTCCTGTTAGTTCACATCGAATAACAAAGTTTAATACATAAACATCTCCCCCACTTTTTCTCATTTATCAGAATCTAATGGTGCTTTTGGGGGATTTTATCTTTCATTATAGGCAAGAAGGGGATCCGAAAACATCTGTTTATTTATCCTTCTAAATGGAAAATTATTAGTGAGGAATTCTATCTGTAGCATCCCAGAGTTTACGTGACAATGATATCTTGTTATTCGTTATTCTTTTCAGCAGATTATGTGACAATAATATTCTATACTTCATTTTTCGTTTTGTTGGTTAACTGTTATTGTATTGCTATCTTTCCAGTTTCTTCATTGCTACATGTTTTTGAAGCCCTGGTAGTTTTCATATTTGTTCTACTAGAAATGACGTAGGTTTTGCTTCTCTATGTAGTGCAACAAAAATCAAAGTTTTGGATGCAAGTGGACCTCCTGGACTTCCAAGTTTGCTTTTACGAGCACCCGAAATGTCGGTGACTACAGTAATATCAGCTCTGAGCTTTTCACCAGATGGAGAGGTATATCTAATGAGTCTATTTGCCCTAATGCCAGAAATTACAGTTCTTGTACTAGTTACTAATGCTGTTGTTGTATCTTGGCATTTTCTTAAAAATTAAAATATTGCTGAAATGAGATTTCGTAGTCAGACAGCTTCTTATTCTCAATTGTTATCATTTTACAGTGGGTTTGAACTCTGGTATGATGATGTGTTTCCTTTTACAATCATTTACATATCCCTACCATTTGCAGGGGTTGGTAGCTTTCTCTGAACATGGGCTGATGATCCGATGGTGGTCCTTGGGATCCGTGTGGTGGGAGAAACTGAGCCGGAACCTTAATCCTGTCCAGTGCACCAAAGTTATATTTGTTCCTCCGGGAGAGGGATTCTCACCTAAAACTTCGAGATCTAGCATAATGGGAAGCGTATTGGGACATGATACCGAAGCCCATTCACAGGTAATCATCCCTTCCTATGAGTAAAAGAATGGATCATTACTGGTTTCACCTCCGTGTTTGTACTTTTGAGAAAGGTGAAACTGATAACTGATCACGTTATAGGCTACACACCATTGCATGTATTGTTTACGGTTAATACTCTAGTGATAGCTTTGCTCCTTCCATAATTGAACACCATTTGCTGTTTCTTTTTCTGCAGGAAGCTGCTGCTTGCTATTCAGATAAATTGAAACTCTTGATTCATAATCTTGATCTTTCTTACCGTCTCCAATGGGTCGGCGAACGTAAAGTACTGCTGACTAGGCATGGCCTTGAGATAGGCAGCTTTCCATTATAATAATGCCGGCAACCGCACGAACTAGTTTCCTTTTGAAAGTCGAACTTGGACTAAATCATTGACATCGGATGCATTCTATGTATTTGTGTCTAGCTGGATCGATATATCTTCGGGTTGATGAGGTCCACGCGCATTCTTCTTCGGGGAGCCGTTGAATGCATTACTGGTTAGTACAATCAATTTTGGTTAGAAAATGATGCATGATTTATCGATGACACAGGCTGCTGAATTGTTGAGAATTTATTTACGTGATGGTTTCGAGGATTTTGCTATTTAAATTAGACGTGGATTTAGATAATAATATTGAAATAGTAAACATATAATAAATAATTGGGTTCTAGATTATCATATTTTTATTCAAAACATTCTTGTAAATATCTCATATCCTATATTTAGGATCGTAATGCTTGATTTTCATGTTCTTTTAAGTTTAATTATTTGTGTTTGATATTTACCAATATTAATTAAAAATTTTGATTAAGCTCACAGCTATTCAAACATTAGAATACAAGATTTTGGTTTGCATGATAGGTTAAGCTGTGCGGCCTTAATTTATTAATGATTGAATTTGAGATTTTACGAATCAAATACAAATAATTTTGAGCAAAAATGTCTTGATTAAACTTATATTGACTGTAATCACTACTCTTCCCTCTGCTTTTTTGTTTGTTTTTTTTAAATGGTTTCTTATTTTCTTTTATGCAATTCAGCTGAGGGGAAAACAAAATAAATTTTTTCCATTTTGAAGTACAAAAAATATATTTTTTTTTCTATATGTTGAGGGGAAAAGGAGGGAAGTAGAGGTTGTGATTCATATGGTGACATGCGGAGAGTCGTAAGCAAGGGATGGCGAACTAAGTCCGGTTCTTGTGTAAGATATGGAGAAGGGAGTTGTAGTCAGGAAGAATATCCTCTAGCTAGGCTAGAATGTGATATTTATAGGTGTGGGTGGTCTATCTTAACTTGGATCTTGACACGTGCACGGTGTGAATCCATCACGATCGGTCACTGGGGAGCCATTTTAGCTTTTAGATGTGCGTTGATGAGATAGAAATAGACCAGGCGAGGTTCATGTGTGACCCATGCAAAGGAGGGCTCAACACTTGTCCTTGGCAAGGTGGTTTTAGAAGATCTAGGCGTCCTATATATGCGTTATAAGATTCCTAATTCTGGCGAGGTACCACCTTTGGTGAATTGAGATAACAAGGTGAGGTTATGGTGTCGAACTTCTTTAGCTCAAAGGATGGGTCACACGTGTTGTAAACTGTGATGGAGAGTGTTATGTACAAATGAAGATCTTGTGTGAATTTAATTTGAATTAAAAAAGAGGTGTCTATCTAATTAATTAGAAAACCACATTTAATGGTGATTAGGTGTTGGAACAACACTTCACTATTGGTGTCCAAGTGACAAGCATTGATTAGCTTGAAACTTCCTTGGCATGTTTTTCTTAGCCTCGCCATTCTAACTTCACCTTGCCGCCTTGCTCTTGCCAAAGGCGGTACCTCTCCGTAGTCAAGAATTCAAGAGTGTATATATAAGACACCTGGAGACTTTTAAAGCTACCTCATTAAGGACAAGTGTTAAACCCTCCTTTACACAGGTCACACATGAATCTCGTTTAAAAGCTATAGCGTCTCCCGAGTGGCCGACCATGATAGAAGTTGTGTTGTACACATGTCAAGGCTGCAAGTCAAAATAAGGTTATACCTATAAATATCACACTCCAACTTGGAGAGAGGATCTTCTTCTTCTCCCTACAAATCCCTTACTCAAGAATCAGACCTAGCTTACCACCATTCCTTGGTTACGTCGCTCTGCAACCACCATGTGAACCGCCACCCCAACTTCCTTCATTTTCCCCTCAACACTTTATATTAAAGAAAAAACCCTCAAAAATTTGAAATCGCAAAGCAATCAATTAAGGTTGACTATAATGGTGACCTACGTTTTCACGATTCAAATATTAATACAAGTTTAGTCTAATTATGTCTCTAACTCTATATTCTTTGCACATTTAAAAAATAATTTATCTATTTTTTGAATAAAATATTTAATATTATTATTAATTGCTCAAAGCATCAATTGCTACAACATCAATAAATATATAAACAAGAAAAAAAGTTGCACAAAAATTACAACTAGCAAAAATATCCAAACACAAAAAATAGGTATTATTTATTGGGTTTAAATCAGAGACTATGTATTAAATTCACATCAAATTAATTTTCTATCATTAGTTAAAATAATCAATTAAGGTCTTTTATAAACGGTATCATTGATCGTGTTAACGGAGGGATCTAATTGATTATTTTAATTAACAGTAGAGGCTTAATTGAATACGAATTTAATATAAAAGCTTAATTGATTTTTATTTTATTTTTTTTAAAGATTTATTTTGATATGGAAAGGAACACAAATATGAAATACCATTTGAATTTCTCTTCTTCCCAACAAACAACGTACGTTAATGCAGCTTTGTTGGATGATTAATTTTCTTTTTATTATAGTATATATGTTGAAACCCTTTAAATTCCCAGTCATGGGGATTTAATTAGTTTTTATTTAAGCTTACGGGGAACAATATCCACACGAAACATGGTTGTAAAATATTATATATCTTTATTTGACCACTTCAACCCTAATCTTAAGCAACAAGTCAACCTAATTAAAATTAAGATTATATAACTAACCAACTTTTATAATAAAGATAATCATAATTGCATATTGAATTGTATGGCAATCATTTTCCCTAATTGTAGTGATAGAAAAGAAATCTAATAAAAATATATAAACATTAATCTTATTACCCTTTAATTTATAACTAAATAAACTCTTAATATAAACCAAAGTTTCATTTAAACTAACAGCTTACTTAAATATAAAAGCTTAGCCAATTCCAATAGATATTAGATTTTTTATGTAATGCTCAGCCTATTTTCTTTTTAATTGGATGACGTTTCTCGTTACTGTTTGGTGGCATTGAATTGAAAGAAGAAAACAAATGTCCAACTAATACAAGTTGCCTTCAGATTAATCTGATATATTCTTAATAAAATTACAGTAACATAATTTATTTATTTTATTTATTGTCATCCATAATAATTTTTTTTTTACTATTGCCAGAAATTTTTTTTGGGCCCGGAATAAATTATATATTTTTATGAGTTAAAATGTAATCTTTTTTAATACCCTATATGTTCATAATCTTTTAAATGATTAAATCAAAATTGTCATTTGGAGAGCAAAGTGTAATTTTATCTATACTAACTTAAAATTTTATAAATTGTAAAGAGTTAAAAAATCAAATTTTCTCATTTTAAGGAGCGTTGAGCCCCTTCACATCCCCTAGTGTCGCTCCTACTTGGATATGGCATAGTTGAGGGGGACAATAACTGTAAAATGAATATAAAGATTAAAAATAATAATAAATATTTGTATAAATCACATTGATTTAGTGCAACGTTAAAACCAAAAAAGAAATTTTATTTTATTTTTTACTTTTTTATAAATCCATCTATATATTAATTTAATTTCAGTATGATATATGCAAACTTCTCGGAAGAAGATGGATTACATAAAACTGAAAATGCAAAACGAAAGGCTATAAAAGCTAAAACAACATTGCCTCTTATAGAACTACAAGTTGATGGCTGAGACTATGATATTCATCAACCAATTAAGGTTGTGGGATGGGGTCGTTTTCAGGATATTTCGTGTTCGGATCATTCAAGTTAAATTGTTTGGAGTTTGAGGTTGGGATTAAAATTCATGGCTCTATACAGATTACATTTCATGAGAGAAATGGGGAAATTGATCTACAAAGAAACCTTCATCAAAATTCTCTAACCTTCGAATTAATTCATCATCACTCAACAATAAGTCCGGGCTCAGAATTTTACCCCCTTCTTCGTCACCATGTAATTCAACCTCCATTTTCATCCTCTCTTGTTTCACAGTCTCACCTTCTGCACGAGCTTCAATACTTTTAGCTGCCGTTAACGGTTTGCTTCTAGTACTTCCGGCGAGCGAACTCCGCCGAGTCGGATGGCCATGACAGTGCTCAGCCGTGTAGGTAATAATAAAAACACGAGGATCCGAACAGCTACGCTCCACTTGTTTCCTTGCCAAACACCCTTTTGAGCTACTACACCTATAATAGCTCCTGTTTTTAAAAACCAAAACAAGCTTGTTACGAGTTGGAGTCTCATCAACAATCTTATTTAGTTGGAATTTTTACCTTGGAAATGGTGAACCTTTGATGGGCTTTTGCCCATATTTTCTCCAAGCCCATACATCCGACGGAAGATCATCTGCAGTTACATGCTCTACCACTCGATTCTGCTGATTCTTCCTGCTGAAAACAGATATATGATTAATTGTTTTAATTCAATATATACATATACATATGAAATAAACTTAGGGTTTGTGTAAGTATAAATTTAGTAACCTGAATCTTCTAGGTTTGGGTGAAGCAGAAATATCAGATTGAGAAACAGTAAAAGATGGCTTCTTTTTTCGTTTCTCTGCTGGTTCATCAACATGTAAAGGGACTGGTATTGAACTTGTAATGATTGTTTGAGTGGAAAATGGATTCAAATCAGGGTAAAAAGGCTTGTAAAGTTGCTCCAACTCATCTAAAACTTTAGGGTTTGTTTCAAAAATTCCAGGGAAACTCACAAAACCTTCATCTTGTTGAAAACTCCAAGGACGAAAACTGAATTCTGGGTTTTCAATGGGATGATCATTGCTGCTGTTTCCTCCAACTACTGCTTGCAAATCCCAGTTCTCCATTTACAATATTAACTCGTCAATATATGAAGAAAAGCAAGGATATGAGAGGAAATTTTAAGACAGGCCATTTGCCTATATATGGAGATTTTTTCTTCTTCTTCTTATTATTAAAATATTTTATTTTTGCTTGAAATTAAGCGCCAATATATGTAAATATGGTTTTGCATTTCCACTGAGTTGACTTTTTTGAAAAGTCAAACTGGTTGCTCGTTATTGGCCTTTTCGGTGGCTTCTTTCACTGGTTATACTATAACCAAACGATGTCGGTGAGAAATGAAACTTTTGGGTATTAAACTGTAAATAATTTTTTATTTTTTAAACTGTATATATTTGTATTAGAAGGAAAAAAATTGACAAATTCATCCTTATATCTTATTTCAAATAGTAAATTAGTCTTTTTATTAAATATTTCAATCTTATATCTTATTTCAAATAGTAAATTAGTCTTTTTATTAAATATTTCAATCTAATTCCATTGTTAAAAATTGATCTTTATATTTCAGTATGTGCCATTGCCTAATTAGATCGTTAACTTTGATCTAATGTATAGGATTAATTTATCCAATTCTTTAGCAGGGATTCCTAATACAACAACCTATTTTATACTTTTTACCTCTTTAATTTGGTGGTTCTAATTTTATAACATTATTAATAAATCAACATAAATTATAATTTAATTTAAACATTTGACCAATATCTAAATTTATTATTGGTTTTCTCATATAATCATTTTAATAAATACTATCAATTTAGAGCTTATAAAAGTAAAATAATAGAATAAAAATTAAAATTAAAATTTTGCATATTTAATAGAGGAAAAAAAGCATAATTAGAGAAAAAAAACCATTTTAATCCAATTTCTTAATAAAATATTAAATTGCATCTTGCTAACCGATTTATTTGTGAGAAATAATGATTTAGAAATATTGGGTATGTAGGTTAATAATCATTTACTCACTTTCCTCTTTCATCAACCTTTGGAAATTAAAATTTTAGATCAAATCTTTTATATTTGGCTTAAAACTAGAAAAAAAAATATAAAAGTAGTCAAGTAATTCAATTTTAATAAAAAATAATATTTAATTCGAATTATAAATTACTTTTTTCATTAAAATTACTGACGAGTCTTTAAATAATGTAGTGAGTGACTTGATGGTTGATGATGCCATAGCTAAGATGTGGATAAGGTGGAAATTTGAAAAAACAAAAATTCTTTAAGGATTCTAAAAAATTATTAAAAAATTCTAAAAGTTTATTAAATATAAATATTTTAAAAACTATAGAAAAATATAAATATTATTAACATTACTCAAAAATTATGGAAATTATAAATAATTAATTAATTACTAGTCTTTTTTATTTTCACTCATAAACTATTTTACATCGTACATCAATCTATCTATATCAATTTTTCTTATATTACCCCTCCTCAGCCAAAAATATTACTCATCACTCACCTACAAAACATTAATCTTATCGTCACTTAAGCCCCTCACCCGGCACCCCACACACCACTATAACGATTTAAACTCTCCATTTTCTTATTACTGAAACCAAGCACTATAGACCTAAAAAATCTCAAAAATTCTCTAGTTTTTATATTTTAAAATTTATAACCTTTTATATATTTTTAAAATTTTTAATCATTTTAGTATAACTTTTTATAACTTTTCATAATTTTTATAATTTTTATAATTAATTTTTTAATATAATTTTTATAATATATTAATATTTTTATATTTCTCATAACTTTTTATAAATTTTCCTCTAATATTTATATATCTCTTCTAATTTGTTTATAATTTTTAAACAATCCATTTAATTTTTCTATAATCTTTATAATTTTTAATTTTGATAATATTTAATAATTTTTTAGATTTAAATGCGAAAAAAACTCCACTTAAAATAATTAAAAAATTAATTATGTCTTTATAAAATACTTCAAAAATAAATTTTAAATTATCATGTAAGCTGTTATTCCAATTTTTTCCTGTCAACTACAACCGTAGTTGACATGTCAATATATATATATATTATGAAAAGTTATATTTCAACAGTACAATTTTTTTTTTTTAAGAGTTGAATTGATTTTTAAATATTTTATGATAGTTTTTTTTTTCTTTTTGGCATTTAAGTTAAGATAATTTACCCAAGTTATATGAAGGGTCAATTCCATTGTCCGGTTTTAAATTAGTCTCCAAATTTTAAAAGATTATGATTAAATCGTCTAAGTATTAGTATCCTATCAATTAAATTATTTTGTTGATCTTATTATTGCTTTTAGTTTTAAAATTCAAATTTGATGTAAGTCATATTTAAAAAAACGTATATCAAATTGTAAGCATATATATACCTAAAACATAAACGGCTTGAATTTAATATTTTAAGAAAAAGAGATAATCCTCTTAAAATAACATTTTCTATCCTAAACTGTTGACAAATACACACATGTTCTACAAATGCTCCACATAAGATACAAATAGGTATTTAAAGTTTAAAATGGATTAGATTAATATAATAATATGATATTTTGAAAAGTTTAAAAATTAATTTAAAATACAGGAGAGAGATATTGATATGGAAATGTTAGAGTTAATATTAATATCTAAAGTGGAGTATGGCTATGTCATAACCCCCGTATGTTTCCACTTGCCACTATGTATATAGGGGGCATTGCCATGTTTGGTCCCTATTCTCATAGGCTCATTGAAACCATAGGCTTCCATTTTTCAACATTTTCTCTTTCCATTTAGGTCCAGTTTTACATAATCCATGAATCATAATCCAATCCTGTCTTGATCAGATCAAAAACAATTGCTAGCAGATGATCACAACTACGGTCAAGATTTAAAAAAAAAACAAAAAAGAAAAGAAAAAGAAAGTCAAAGTCAAATAAAGAAGCTATATGTGGAATGTATATGAGGAGTAGCTATCTGCATGCAACTTGCAAAGGGCAAACAAACACTTACTGTGTCAACACTCTCCATTAGCAGCACTGCAAAAGATAATGCATGAATTATAGCTATATATAGGCTTTGAGCTTTTTAGTAGTGTGAGAGGGGAATGGCTTATGGGTCTTTGGCTATCAACATTTTGTAGAAACCAAAAATATATTGCTTGAACTGCAGGGAAACTCCATAGAATGGAAGCTTTTTTGGTTTTTGGACCACAAAAAAAGGCCACCACTTAACCTATGGGATTTGTTTGCTCTTTATATTTATTCAGAATTTAGCCCTTGAGTTATATTTATTTTTCATTTTGGTACCTAATTGTTTTTGTCCAACTTTATACTTAAAACTATCATTTTCTTCTCAATTTGCCCTACAAAATATAGATGACACCACCTACCATATGTCGCGTTCTTAACTGGCATTGAGCTTCTTGAGTAAACCAGAACAAAACAATAGTTTAAATCATGGTTGCTGGAAGCGGATCAAATCAATAATTGATCGATATATCAGTCCAAACAAAGAGTTGAACTGGCTTTTGAGCGAACCACTCAGAATCGGTCGAACTAGACTAAAAAATCAATTGAACCAATTTTCTCTATTTTTAATAATTTATTTAATTAAAATCAGATGAACTAGTTAAATTAGTGATTTGATTGATTCAGTGATTTAACCAATGGTCTGATTTTTAAAAACCTTATTTAATTACCAAATGGATCAAAATAAAGTTCAAGTACGGTAAAAGTACCATGGAGGCCCCTGTGCTAGGAGTCATATTGCATTTTACCCCCTTTATTCAAAAAATTGGTAAATTAGTTAGTGTACGTTAGATCAATAAGCAAATTGGTCATTTCTGTTAAAAAATTTATCAGTTTCTATTGTTAAAAATTAGTCTAGATAACAAAATAACTACATAGTTACCCGTGACATGCTACATGTACTTCATGTTAACATACATGAATCAGTTTTTAACAGTACAAATGGATGAATTTTTTAACAGTAATACCAGTTTACTTTTTGATCTAATATATAATTACTAATTTGCTCACTTATTAGTAAAAAAAGGCAAAATGCAATCTGACTTCTAGTACAATGACCTCCATAATACTTTTACGGTTTAAGTACTAAAATAAAAAATAAGATTTAATTCATAGGCTAAATGGTGAATTAAACCATTTCTTTTCCTTGTCACTTTTGTCGTCATATTCATCATCCTGCTGTAATTTGGTTTCTAAATAATTTTCCTAGTAACCAAAAAAATAAGCTAAATCCCCCCTTTTATTTCTTGCAAATTGGCCCTGTTTAAGCGAAAAACTGATGGGGGTTAGTCCTTTTTGTATAGTATATAAAAAGGAAAAAAGATTCAGCAGCAGGAAATGTTGACCGAAACCCAATTGCAAGAATTTTCCTCATATTTTCCGCGTGGTACAGTCCCAATCACCAAAATGAACGTCTTTCATTTCATTATTCAAAGATTTTGCAACCGACGTTTGAAGTTAATTTATGTTATAATAATGTTTTATAATATATTATATAATGGTACTTATTATATCCATTCATGTTAACACACGTAGCAAGTTAAGAAGACGCTTGAACAGTGAACCTACAACCAGCAAATCAAGAGGTCATTTGTGAGCTCACCCTCCTAGGATGACTGCCCAGGCAACAAATGACTTAATCTCCATTGGGAATATGAATTTGTTTGGTCACCAAACATAATGTGAGCTCAACTGTTTTATCCCATTAAAATTAAAATGAATGACATGATCTGTCTTGTCATAGATATCCCCATCCCATCGAAAACATCCCTCCCACGCGCTACATAATAATGGTTAGATGACAAGTCCAACATTTTAACACCATATTACATGGAATTCTTGTTTATAAATACCCTTAGAAACAATGAAGGAAGGATCAATCGTTCAGGAATACCAAGTCCGGACCTTGCCAACAGTTTCATCCCTTAACGTTCAAGCTATCTTCACTGTCATTTTTCTTAACTTCCAACTTTCCATCCCAATTGAGTGAACCGATTTCCACAACAACCTCCCTCAGTACTCCTTGTTGCGTCACTACATAATACAAATATTAATTGTAAACATTTGGGCATCTTTTTGGCATTTAGGAGGAATTAACTAAAATAGCTGCAACTATCTAGAACTTTTAGGTCCATTTGCATAGAAGATAAAATTCAAAGATAAAAATACCTATAGCATTGAAATTACCATAAAGGTAAGGGTAAGGTGGATTACAATAAAGAAAAACATTAAATTAAAATAAAAAATTTATTTGAATTTTTTAAACAAATAATGTTATTAAATGGTTTATTTCAGTGATGGAAAATGAGTAACATTTACTTTTTCTAATTTTTAGGTATTATTAACAATTTAACTTCATTATAGTTGAAAAAAATATTGTGTAAAAGTGATATCCAAATTATCGACAAAAGAGAATGTGATTAATAGCATATGCTTACCTTTTTGAAGTAAAATGAAACTAAATAATATGCGCACATTTATTGCTAGAAACCCTATGATATACTTGAAAGATTTGATTTCAACCTATTACATCTTCTACCCCAATTTGTAAACTTATAATGATACCAAAATTAGAAAATAATAACTTTTTTTATAATAATTTGAAAACCACATTCACTAAAAAAAACCATGGAATGTCATCAAAACAAAACTGACCGACCACTAATTTCCAATTCAATTGATTTGATTAGTTTACCCATTTCAATTGAATAAATTATTTAAAAAAATAAAAAAAAAAAGGGAAAAATAAAAACCATTCAGCTGATCCAACCACCTGATTCAACTAATTCACAAATCAACTGATCCAACCACATATTCAAGACAATACCCAAGCCGGTTCCCTGTCCAGCCCAGTTCTGGAAACTGTGAGATGAAATCCAAGGTACCTTAAGGGCAGATTGGCCACACTCGACTTGATCTATAGATTAAACCCAAGCCGATTATTACTTGGATGCTTCTTTGTAATCAAGACCTTTAATTGAATGCCGATATATTTCTCCTAGATTTTGCCACTTCTAGCACTGGGTCTATCACTGCTATTGATCTCTTTGCAACTAATAATACAACTTAAAAACAGTTTACCAGTTTCAGGCTTTAGGCAGAACTTAATTTTGTTTGACATGACTGTTTTACACAAACCTACCTACAAAATTGACATTAACACAATATTATAATATAAATGCACTAATTTAGTCTCACAGCGTACAGTGGCTGTTGAAATTTTATCAAAATCGTATCATAAGTTGATTACCCGCTTCTAGATGTAAGACTCACTCGCTTTCCCTCGACAGAAAACTTGTTACTACCTTCAAGCTGCAGAAAAAACCAAAAGATATCAAATTTCGAAACCCGAAAGCGATGAAAAAAGTTTACGAAATGTTAATAAAATTGGAAAGTAACGCTTTCAAGAGATGAGCGAACCTTTCGCTTTAAGTAGGCAATAGCATCTTTCTTTGAAGAAAAGCTGGAAAAAACAGAAGTTGACTGTTCATCAATAAGAACTTTCAGCTGTTTCAGCTTTAATGAATCTCCAGGTACCTGAAGTAGGAAGATGGCTTTTAATTAATGAAAGACTTGGGACCACGATTTTGAACAGCTTGCATTTTAGATCAAGTACCTGACGAAGAAGCCCTTTACACAGCTTTTTCAACCTTAGTTTTGGCTCATCAGCTTTCTCTGTTTCTAATGCATTTTCACGCATTCGTTTTGCTGGAGGACCAACATCATCAGAATCCTCACCATCACTATCGCTGAATGATGTCTTTTTCCCCTGAAAGTGAACTCCAGCTACTTTCTTTGGTTGGTCTTTAATGCCCAGACCTTGCTTTCCAGTTGTGGCTTTATCCTGAAATTTTGGAACAAAAGATATTTTTTTCATTTCTTTAATCTCCTAGTCTCCAGCATGATACTAGACTCACATAACAAAAACGCATGTAGAATGATCAAATGGAACACTGTTCACAAGACCATGACAGTTTCATCTTCGGATGAAGGTTAAAAAAGACACGGAATTATAGTTTTTCTTTTCATCATACAAATAACTTTAGCACAGTTTTCATACCCCAAAAAAAGTCAATTCGCAAAGACTTACTTGCACAAGTTTGTAGAGATTCTCTTGGTCATCTTCATAAAATACAGTTCTCTCAGTAGAATTTTTAGACTCTCCAGTTTTTATTGATTTCCTTTGGGTAGTTTCCCCCAGAAAACCTCCAGAAACAAATCCATATTTAAAGCCCCACCATTCTGGAGAAACACTTTCAACTTTATTTCCTACAACAAAGAGCCAAGTTATTTCATAAACGATCAACAGCAGACAGCTGCAGCCAGCAAAAAGAAATGAGTTACAGAAAAGAGGCCTAGAATATCCTTTGCCAGCAAAGGGCTGAGTCCTTCAGGCACAAGATAATATACTCTGAGGAAAAGTATTTTAAATAAAAAGTCCAGCCTGGCTTTCAACCTTTAATATTACTGCATAGACCATAAAGACTAACAATTTCTGAACTATGTAACACAAAGGAAAATACACCTTACTGAAAGAATTCACCCAAGTTTTTCAATATGAGCTTGAGTTTATTTGAAGCATTTACCTTCAGTGGAAAAATCATTTGTTTCAGTTGTCTCTATGATCTCCATTTCACCAACCACGTCAGGATTTACCTGTGGTGACTCCTCAACCTTTTTGGCCTATTGCAAAACATCTATGGGTAAATACAGTGATTGTTTAAACCAAAAATAATAGTAAATGTTAGTTAGGCATCAAATCAAATGCTAATTCCAAGGGAAAAAAATCTATCTACAAATAGGAATTGATAATTCTATCAAAGAAGACATAAAAAGTGCTTTTAAAACCATTTTGATTCCATATAAAGTTGTGTTTATTACTGAACCACTATGTTTTAACAGTGCTTTGTGTTTCTATCTTTTCTAACTCATGACATCTAGAGTTTGTTCAAAAAGTCGAGTGACTCCATGGTGAAGGTAACATGGTATCTGCCTCTCGTGCTAATATGAAACGAAGACCAAATCAATCAAGTATTAAACAATTATCTTGACAAATCACAGCTAGAAAGACAACTATTCTAGATTTAACTTATCCTTGCGCTCATTTATATTTCTAACCACGAAAATCTTGTCAAGATAACGGTGGATGGTATTAACAAATCAAATTTGAAAAATCATTGACAAATGAATACATTTCAAACCAAATACTTGACATGATACATTTTGATCTCGTGTAATCATAGAATAATTTTGCATCTTGAAATGAACATTAGACAACAATGTACAAAAAGAACATAATTGCCACAAGCTTCAAGCAAGTAAAAACCTTAACAATTTAAATAACACTGAAGAAAACGGAGTAGATAAGACAATGAAGGTTTAGAACTTACAAGAATTCCTTCAAGATCCTTCGAAGAATATGCATGTACAAGCTTCCCTCTTTCTCTTTTCTTATATCTAAGAACCGAAAAAAGTAAAATAAGAACAAATAACATCAAACATTAATTAAATAATTGGCAATAATCTCCTACCAGACCACTAAAGAAACATAGAACTAATGTACCAACCTTCCCTGTGGCCGGGTAGCCTTAACAACTTGTTCTTCAGTGTAATTAGGCTCATCACTCTTTGTTTCCACTTGATTTTCATTCTTTTCAGCTGTTCAGAAAAGTTAAATTACTCATCAATCAATAACAACCTACTAAGTATAAATATGAGAGGAATTTTCTCTGGGTATCAATCATACCTTCATCGTTGGTTTGCACTGCTTTCTTCTAAAAAATTAAAAAGAAAAAGAAAAATGAGCTTTGCATCAAATTGAACACGGTACTAGACAATCAAAGTCAGAATGAAATACGCACCACTTTCAATCCTTTGAGAATACTATCAAACTGAGCTGTATCAAAAGCCCACGGATTTGGCTTATCTAATCCAATACCTGCTCCATATTTTTCAAAAATAAATAAAATTCCTATTTATTTTTCACCATCTCCTCCTATTCTAATTCTCCGGAAAATTAATTCAATATCTATAATTCAATAAACAAATCAACTAGCTTATAACCAATGTTACCTCAAATTCGGATCAGTCCGGTACAAGGATACAAAAAACAAAAACTAGAAAACAATTTGCTATTTCTATAAAACGTAATTCGATAGGGATAATCTTCTCAAATTTGTTTAGTAGAGACATAAAACAATTTATGAGAATATTATATACATAGAGAGAGAGAGAGAGAGAGTTTGTGCTTAGATAAATACATACTTCTAAATATATACATTCTGAAATTTGTCAATTGTTTTATAATAAATTCTATACGATTGTGATAGTTAAAACAAACTTGGATCGCATTTCCGGTAACAGAGCTTTAAAAAAAAAGATAGAGACAAAAAAATAATTATGAAAAAAACAAAACAATTAAAAACGAACCGGTAGTATCCTGCTTGTTTTTAACTCTAACGTGACCTTTGATCCCTTGTTTATCTTTCCCGAGACCTTCTCCTTCTTCCCACCCCTAACCGGGCCATTCAAACAACAAAACAAAACAAATCACAAAACACGCCTGCATTCGAGCAAAATATACGTACAGGGATACGTACCATTTGCTTCATCAGGCGAAAAGCAGCAGATTGGCGAGCGACGCCGACATAGCAGAGAGGAGCTTCGGGTGCGGCCATTTTCGCTTTTTTTTCTTTTCTTTTTAATTCCTCTCTGCTACGCGGACGACTATACTGAAGCGTTGTTTTTAGAATGTTAAAAAAGGGAAAAGGGAAGAATGGTGTTCGAGTGGGAGGTCTCAGAACAAAAAACCCTAGGTGGAAGTGAGGGAATATTTGGTGCTTCGAGGATTTATGGATTTTGATGGACCTGTGGTGATCTAGCGGTGGATATTTGATTAAGATGGGAACACGGAATTATGGGGTGTAGGGTTGGACTGTGGGTCCCTTTTTGATCAAGTTTTCAGTGATGCGTGGATGATCTGATGGTTGTAAAGCGCTTATTCTGTTTAAGCTTTGGCAGTTCACCTACCATGCGAACGGTGCCGTTTCAATGATTCTTCAATTATTTTGTTTAATTTTGTTTAGGTTAAATATGTCATAAAGTCCAATAATTATCAATTTAGTCTATATTCTTTTGTTCTTTTGTTTTAAGGAACTTATCTATTTAATTTTCAAATCTTAAAATTTAGGTTAAATTATTAATATTAGTAAAGTTTTTTTATTAAATTTGTTAGTGTAATATTTTAAAATAAAAAAAATCTCACTTGATAATCATACAAATTAACTTGAATTTAATCAAAATATGAGTTGAGTTTTCGCTTAAAATTTATATATCATTAATTAAGAAAAAAATTAAAAAATTATTTTTATATTAATTTCAAGAGATATATTTAAAGGCTCTATCCACATTCCACTATTTTTAATTTATGTTTAATGATTTTTTTAATTAATAATTTTATTATAGAGTATAATTAATTTTTTTAACACAATTTTTAAAACTACTCACTTCTCCTTCCTAATCCATCAATTACAAACATTAAGTTAAAACTCAATCCACATCTGTTCAATATTTTTACTATCAAACCTTGCTCAAGTTTTTTTAATAATATATTTAAAAATTTAAGTGTACTTGACTCTTAACAAATGTCATGGTAAATTTAATTTCAAGACTTCGGAAAAGAAATTATAAATAATTATTTTAATACAACTGTTTATTATTAATTAAATAAATTATAGAAGAATTTTGAAGTCCCCAGAGTTAGCGGGATCCATGCTAGTTATATAAACATCAATTTACCCATTAATGATCCAGCATCAGCACAAAGCAGGCTGATTCTAGAACCGGGTCAGCCATTGTCCTTGTTTTCTCTCTCTTGGCCGGGTTCTCTTTGTAATCTCCGGTGATTTTTTGGGTGCAAGCCACAAAACCAGCAATTTTTTCTTCTTTTCCGATGATGGGGTCTATGCTCGGTGACCTGCCGTCATTTGACCCCCACAACTTCAGCCAACTTCGTCCCTCCGATCCTTCTAATCCTTCTGTAAGTAACCTCATAATTCCTTTTAACCTAACCCCATTTTCCATAACATGTGAATTTTGTTTCTGGGTTTGAATTGCAATGAATTAATCCCCACATGCAGTTTAGATAAATAGTGAAAAACCTTTTAGATTTTTATGTTTAGGTTTCTGGGTTTAACCTGATATGATGTTATTGTTATCTGTTTTTTTTTTTTTTTGTGAAAAGTATTTATTATTCATGAATTTTGGACCATAATTGTCAGAATCTTTTTGGATAAAGTTGTTTGTGGTTACAAATGAATAGGGGTTTAATTTTAAATGTTTCATAGAATTCCAACTCCGGTATTCCTACACTTTGTTTTTTCTAATGGTTTGCATTGCAAGATATATTTATTATTTAGATGTTGATTAATCTAATTGATTGTTGTGTAATGTTTCGATATGAAGCATGTAAATAATGCTAATACTTGCTATTATTTGTTTGCTAAAGTTATAATTATATGTTCACACAAGGATCATGCTTTTTTTTTTTTTTTTTTTTTTTTTTTTTTGCATGGGATGATGATGGAGTTTCCTTTAAAACTTCAAGTTCATGCTTTAGCAGCTTTCTTATCTTGCTGTGTATGTGGTAGTTTTAGTTCATAGAGTTGGTTCTTAACAATGGTAACAGAGACAAGTTCTATGATTAAGACACAAATGAGAATTTGTTTCTATGTGGGTACACATATGCATAGACAATTAGTATTTATGTATTGGTTTTTTTGTTCCAATGGTTTACAGTGGTTCCTTGTCTATCTGTTTAACCATTTTTGAGCAAGCGTAGACTGGTTGAAAGGTTGAAATGGTTTTAAAAAAAAAAAAGAAATATTCACCTTCCCTTCTATCTTTTTGCGCTATTTCAGCACGTGAGATGCTATAATATTCATGGAGTTCATATTGAGCTCCTCTATGTTTTAATCTGAACAGTTATATTATGACAAATGAGTCTTTTTGCTCTCATTGGTTAGCCTTTAACTAAAATTACAGACTTCCCTTGTATGGATTTTATTTTGCTTGAACATTTTCGTGGCATAATTTGCTTGAAATTTTTTTTGCTAGAAAGTGGTACCTACCACCTACCGCCCCACACATAGCCGGACTTCTCCACCTCCTGATCAAGGTATCGAACATTTCCCTTTGCATTCCTTTTTTCTTTCTCTCAGATTTCTTGATTGGCAGTGATTTGGTTCATCAGTCTAACTTTGGTTGACACTGAGCAGCAAAGTGTTTTGGATATTTCAGGTTCCAAATCACAACAAATTGGTATTGAAGTCAATTATTAGAAATCAATTGGTGTTGTTTTTCGTAATAGCTTTTGGTAATGCTAGCATTAGCAAGAGCTTTGGTGTGAGAATGTCATTGAAGATGGATGAAAAATTCAGTATTAGAAAAGTAGTCTTGTTACGGTTTTTTTCTTGTTTCAAGTTTTTTTGATTGGTTAAACTCAGTTTATCAGTCTAATTTCTAAGTGGATTACTTTTAGCAGCTTCTGCTTCAATGTGTTTTGGATATGTTTGGTCTGAATCCCAGAAAACTGGGGTCGAGCAAATTCTTGGAAATTGATTGGCTTTGTTGTTCATAAAGTCTTTCAATCTAGCACTAGGAAGAGTTTGATGCGGGATGACGTTGAATATGGATGTCAACTAATTTGATGGTAGAAAAGATTTTAGCCTTTGTCATGTAAAAGTAGAGTTGTTCTTATCTCCTTCTCAATAGCCATTGTTGTGTAAGATCAACTCTTACACGCCAAACGTTACAATATTTTTTACTATCAAATTTGTTAACACCCATCTTTGATGTCATCCTTTTACCCAAACACTTGCTAATCTTGCTAATCTTAAGATTATCGAAAGCCAAGACGAAATGATTGTTATTGCACCCGAACTCTTGCTAGTCTTAAGATTATGGATAAGCTCACACCACAAAATGCCTCAACCGGATTCCCAAGTGTTTCTCATTAGCTAACGATAGTACACAACTAAAACCTGACCCAAGAGACAATTTACGAAACTTAAAATCTTATCTTTTCATTCTTTTAATTTTCACTCTCTCATCCGTCTGCCAAAACCAAGCATCAGTGCACCCCTGCCATCTTTAATTGTCAACACCCAACTTCATCTCCCAATTGCCAACTTGTCTTACACTTTGCAAACTTCTTTAGTTGAAAATTTCAGCTAGTTTCAATAAATATAAAGTTACTAGTGATTGAAATTGCATTATGATGCAAAATGGCACAGCTCATTGGCTAAATCCTTGAGTTTTTAAGTTGACCTTTGAACAGCTTCTTTATTTGAGACTGACTTCTGAAGCACTTTTTTACAGTTATAACTACCGAAGCCAAGAATATACTTATTAGAAATTTTTACCAGCGTGCCGAGGAGAAGGTCAGTAATTCATTTATGATTTTCCATAGTCATAGTTTGAAACTCATAGACACATGCATAAACTTTGAGAGTGAGCGTGTTGATACTTCATTTTGATTCTTACTGCCGTTCTCATTGCAGTTGAGACCGAAGAGAGCTGCTACTGAACACCCAATACCGGAACATGGATGCAAGCAACCTAGGGCATCCACCACATAGTCATAATGAGATTTTCTTTTGGTTTTTCAATGCTCATCTAAATGTATCTTCTCATATCAAATGTGTGTTGTAGAATCTGTGAGGAAAGTTGCTTTGCAAATTGTTGTTAATCAGGATGCCATGCTTGTGCATTGTATGTGTACAAATTAAACTCATAGGTTAATCAATAACAAGAAGTGTTGTTATGTTTCTGCATTCTCTTCTGGGTATTATTAATTCTTGTCGGCATGGCATGGATTGTTGAAATGCTAAATCATGTATCCTCCTTTAATAACACAAGATCTCATCTTAAAATGACAAGAAAAAATGCATCTCTAGGTAACCCCCAGGTTTGAAAATATGAATTGGGCCTTTGGAGCTCCATGTTTTTACTATCCATAAAAACAATGGAAATGGGATGGTCCAACAGTTGGAAATGAAAATGAATGAACTTTGATTGGTTGCCGCATGTGTGTATTAAAAAAAATATGTAGAGAAAAGGGTGCACTAATTTATGGCCACAAATACCCAAAAGGGTTGATGTCACAGTTAGCCCCTAAACTTTTATTCAATATGCAATGTGGTACCTATGCAAAGAAAATGTCTAATTTGATACTTGCCTCAAAACGTTTAATTTGCACACCGAGTTGGCAGCAACAAATAAATTAATGCTACGTGTCGTTACAAAATAATACGGGTATCAAATTGGGCATTTCCTTTATATAGGTATCACATTGCATATTGAAAGAAAGTTCAGGGGCCAACTGTGACATTAACCCTACCCAAAAAGAAACAAAAACGAAACCCAAAAAAACAGAGTCAACAAAGATAGTCGAACCAAGTCCACAAAAACGAAACCCAAAAAAAAACAGAGTCAACAAAGATATTCGAACCAAGTTCACGAAAAACAGAGCCCCTTCTCTGCATAGACGCGATGGCCACTCGCTTTTACAGTTGTTCTCTGATTCCAGCAAGACCCACCTCCGGATCAGTCTTAAACAAGTACAGTTTGTTGCCAAATCCTCGTATCTCAATCACCCGACGTCATACTACCCTTGTTTCTATTTCTTCTTCATCATCTTTCACACTTCGAGCTTCAGTTTCATCAGCTGGTACTTCAACTGCAGTCGATGGAACCATCTCCTCCACCAAACCTTCCAAGTCTTTGCCTTTCAGAGTGGGTCATGGATTCGACCTTCATCGTTTGGAGCCTGGCTACCCTTTGATCATTGGTGGGATTGATATTCCTCATGATAGAGGCTGTGAAGCTCATTCTGATGGTATTTTTTAATTCCCTACACTTTTGGGTAGTTTAAATTTATAAACATCTTCCCCATTTTTATCTCGAATTTGTATTTCTATTTAAAGTTCCCACAATTTTGCATTCGGGATTAATATGTTGTAGGAGATGTACTGCTTCATTGTGTTGTGGATGCAATATTGGGAGCTTTAGGGCTACCTGATATAGGGCAAATATTTCCAGACTCTGATCCCAAGTGGAAAGGAGCTCCATCTTCAGTTTTCATTAAAGAAGCTGTGAGTATTTCTTTAATGTAGATTCTATTTATTTAATTTCCTGGGGTGTTTATTTTCCAATGGATGCTTTGAGTCTTTGATATGTAAAGTCTTTGATAAGCAATGAATGTTCCTTCAGAATATAGCTTAATTTATTTATTATTGAATGGGATTAAGCTTTTAGAATTGGGATAAACTGATATGCATCTAGCCTGCAAAGTGATTCTCTTTGCAGATGTTCCTTATAAACATGATCTTTTACTTTAAAGTTAGGCTAAATGCTTGGTTTGGGACTAAACCTTGGAGGCACTGAGTGAATCAGGGTGAAACCTTCGAATTGAGAGGATTAAATCTGAGAGCTTCCCAAAAAACCCAAATCAACAATAGCTTCCCAAACCTCCATAAAGAACATGACTGTGGAATTGATATAATAATTGAAGTTATAAGAATCCTGTCTTGGTTAACATAGTTGACGTTGAATAATCTGTTTGCTTGGAATGGATGGTGGTAGTACTAGTACATCCTTGCCCAAGCAATTCAAGTATCCTTTTCTAGCTGAAATCATGAGTGATACTGTTGTCTTGGGTTCAGACTTTGTTAGACTTTAAAACTTGAACCCTTTTACTTCGTTTTTTTAAATTGGTTTTCTTTAAGTATAAACTGGTTGGAGTTTGGTTGGTTTGTTGCATATTAAGGTTTCTTGTTTATCAGTAATTCATTCCTTAATGATTTTTAATTCTCTTTTATCATTCTATTGTTTTGCTGAATGGGATATAAGGTATGAAAGATTCAGCATTCAAAAGTACCATTGCTATATAATTATTTCAAGTTCAGCTTTAAAGTTACCAAGAATTTTCTAATTAAGTTTTGTTTACAATAGAGTTATTAGGTGTTTTGTACAAAGGATCTACATTTTTTTATTTTAACTATGCCATGCCTTTTTTGTCTATGTAGATGCTTGTTCTTTTATTACTATCACTTCTATCAATAGTAGTTGCAGGAAATATCATTCACCCCTTAGGAACAACTTTCCACACTAAAAAAGCTGCGGAAGTAATCTTAGGAACAACTAACCTTGGGAGCAATATTATGTTAGGAACAAGTAACTTTTGGAACGGCATTATGGTGGGAACACTTTGGAGCTAACCTTGGAAGGTTGGCAGGATTCTTGGGTTGCTCCACCATTGGGATGTCTTGGAGGCTCAAAATACGAGCATTGTTAAGAAATACACTTCTTAACCTTTCTCTGAGATATGAGTGCTTCCTTTCCTGGTTAAACGGAATGTACACTTGTACCTGAGCATACAAGTAATACTCTGTTTACCAGAAATAATACGTGAGTATAACTACCACCTAATTTTGTAATTGCCTTATTTCTTAGAAGCACATTTACTAATTTCTCTCAATTCCACTACCCTTTACTTTAACACGTTCACTCCCACTTCTCTCTACAACCGCTCCTTAATAACTTCCTTCTAAGGCCTATAACTTGAGTATTCTCTCTATTATTGTTACAACCACGCAACCTTCATTGTCCTTGACTGTTTATCACTTCCATCATCATGAGCTGCCGCCTCTCTTGTTTTCCAAAGTTTGCTCCGATCTTCATCTCCACCATCTTTTCACGGCATCTTGTTTTCCTAGCTTGTAATGTCTCCTTACCTTAACAAAAGAGTCCTCTTGTTTGCCCCTCTTGACCATACGTCTTTCTAGAATGCGAGCAGGCTCCTATGCATAGCCCCATTAGCACCTACCACTGGTAAAGTAGATTGAACTGGAGTCTTTCCAATATGCTTCTTAAGTTGAGAAACATGGAAGGTAGGGTGAATACAAGAAACCAGTAGAAGCTTGGATTGGACTGGCAATGGGAACCGGTTTAACCAGTGAAGAAGATCTAGGTGGTACATTAAGGGGTCAAGATGGATTACCAAGACTCATAAAAAGACTCTTCTTATGGGAATTGAGGAGAATGCCCTCTATTTGTCTAGCAATTAGGAAGCCCTCTACCAATGACTTAGGCTTAAACAACTGTAGATATTGGACAATCTCTAACTTCAAATTACTGGTAAAAATATTTAAAGCATATGATTCAGACAATTGGAGCTGGTTCAAAAGACTTACAAATGCATCATGGAACTGCTTAAATGATCCATGTTGCTTCAAGGAGACCAGGTCAGTCATGGGATCTCGAAACGAACTGGATCCAAATCAGCTATGTGCATAGCAGGTCCGATTCAATAGATGTAGTCCTACCTGTTTTTGGGTGTAAAAATGGTGTCAACCAAGTGCTCTCCCTTTTAGGTGAAGCATCGCAATCCTAACCTTGGAAGTATCTGTCACACCTTCTGCCTCAAACTCTAACTTGGACGACCATCCTCTAAAATCGAAGCCATCAAACTTGGGGCATTCAAGCTTGTGAGACCGAGAATTCCAATCTGAAAGACTTGAACGCGAAGGTGTTCCTGAACTTCCCAGTTCCAGCATAGGATGAGCATCCAAAGGGTCCCTGGAAGGAAAACTAGGTGGAGCATCTGCCAAAATACTTTTCCCTTTATCTTGAGCAACCAAATTACTCACAGCAGGAGTTGGATTGCCCAAGTATTGCTCAAACAGATTTTGTAACTTAGACTGTAGCTCCCCTCTGAAATCGTCCTTAAGTTCCTTCAACTGAGTGTCCAGCTTGGCATACCACTTCAACAACTCGCCTTGAAGCTTGGCAACCTCCTATTGAAGATGACCGACATCCTTTTGTAAGTGAGTAGTGACCCCATCACCAGCCATGGAGGATCGGCAGTCTCTGATACCCTTGATGCACCTCGTTACAGAGAAAACGGAAAAGATTGGAAGAAAAGAAAAAAGAGAAAACAGAGAAGAAGAGAGAAGAGGAAAATTTCATTCAACCAATTCCATAACTGCCTCATCCCTTCCCTACTGCTAAAAAGGAAAGAATTGGCCGTTACCAAAATCAGTTGGGAAAGCTGTCACACGACAGCTGTAGCTTTTCCCAAGCTAAAACTCAACGTTTCATTAAAACTTAAACGCACCGTTTTCATTAACAGTGGTTACCAAAATGCAGCGTTCTACTACTAGTTAACTGACTCTATTTTTTTCCTTGTTTTTAGTATCCTACCGTAACAGTTTCAAAAGGAAATTAATCTGTTTTTCATTTTCAGATTTAATGTTTCCCAATTTTTTGGGAACTTTGAGGATTTTAGGTTGAAGAAGACTGAATAAATTGGTTTTCTTTTGCTTTAATCTATTTTCATTCAATTCCAACTTGGTATTGTTATATTTAAAAGAAATTACATGTCAATTTAAATAAAGTCATGTTTGCTTAAATTTGTTATACCAGTACAAGGGTGGTGCGTGTACCACAATTGTTTGCAAAACTCCTTATTGAGTAGTTTCGAAAAGGTTTGACCCTTGTTCACTCAATGTCTCAGAGGTTTAGCCCCAAATTGAGCGCCTTAAAAGTTTAGGCAAAATATAAATTTCTAAAATTTGATGCTTCTAAGAGAATATACCGAGTATGATATTGCTTTACTGCAGAGTCATGTGAAATCTATGACACTTTGTTTGATGTTGGCTTCACCAACCATGATGCAAAGAACCTTTCATCAAAACAGCCTAATTCTTTTGCGGTTGCAAATAGAATCAATTTTATATCGATCAAAGTATGGCATGCATACACATTTGTATATACCTATCATGCATAGTATGGTTAAATGCTGATGTCAATCTTGACTGTAAAGTGAAATACTCATACATCTTATGCATGTGGTTTTATATAAAGCATAGCATAGAGGAGGAACTGTTGCTGAATCTGAATCTACATGTATACTGCATTGTTCAGTGAAGAAACAAACTTGTCAAAGTGTTCCTCCAATGCCACTGCTCCCCAACTCTTGGTTCTACTTTCTTCTCACTGATTTGGCATTCTAAAAGTTCAACTAATGTTTGATTGCCCTTATATTGGTAGGATAGTCCCCACTTTAAGTTGACCGGCATAAGCAAGAATGATTAACAAATTATCAAGGTTAAACAAATTATAAAGCGGGGGTGTACCGATAACCATGATAGTGTTGAAATATAGATGTAGATGATCCATTAACTGATTTGATTCAATAAATAGACATTTGTTCCCCTTCTGCTGATTTAGATTTTAGATCGTAGTAGTAAATAGCCAAGAGCAAGGATCCACTTACACTAGCATGCAACTAAAATAGTTTCACCCTTCTGTAGCATTTTGTGTGATTAATATTTTTATAATCCAATTATCATATTTTATGTTCTATTCATGTAGATTATGCATTTAAGATTTAGTAAATTGAAAATGTTTAAATATTTCTTTGATGTAAAAACTTTCAACTGCTAAATACGAATTGATAAAAACAATATTCTTGACCGATATGATAGAGGTATTGGATTGATTCAAAACTTTATGTGCATAAAAGTATGATTGTATTGATAAATTCAGTAGTTGGATTGTTAAATATGAGTCGTATAGAAAGATATGAAAGCGTGTAACACGAGTTTTGTTTTATATTGATGTAAATAAATCTCTCAATAACTAGAAGAATGATCCACTCCACTTACACTAATATAAAACTATTTTAGTTTTACAGATTTCCACGATTAGTATTTTTAGCAATGTATATCTTTTGAAGGACTCCCTGGTTAAGTTCATTCATATCTAAAATCTGAAAGAAACCCTTACTATCTGCAAACTAAAATGAATTGAAGAGCTTCTCTGTTTTTCTTTTTTTCTTTCACTGCCTAAGTTGGTCATGCTAGGCAGGCCATCATTGTTTATATCATCTATTTTAGGAATATATACTCGATTTTAGCATTTCAGACTCTTTATATTAACCATGCTTATCTTCCGTGACATTGTTCTTTTCAGGTGAGACTCATGCATGAGGCAGGTTACGAGATTGGAAACCTAGATGCCACCTTAATTCTTCAAAGACCGAAACTGAGTCCACACAAGGGAGTTATCAAAGCCAATTTGTCTGAGCTTCTAGGTGCCGACCCATCTGTCGTCAATCTTAAAGCCAAGACTCACGAGAAGGTTGACAGCCTTGGTGAGAATCGAAGTATTGCAGCACACACTGTGGTCTTACTCATGAGGAAGTAAATACTGGTATCGTATAGCATTGTTGTTTACTGTCATAGACAACTCCCTGTATTCAGTTGGATCCGAACTTGAGCAATAAATTATATGTTTCGACCCACAGTTTCCAAATCGGTCATTGGTCTATGGAAGTTTGTCAAAGACTCAACATTACAAAGATAGATTTATTTTAAAATTCCATGCGTTCAATTCCTACTTTTACTGCCTTTCACGTGTTCAACTTCCACCTGTTCATTTGAATTTTGAATCATTCTCAAGTTCTACATTAAATCATCAAAATACATGAACACCATGATTTTCACACGATTATTTCATCAATGTTTTCTTTTCTTTCTTTTTTTTAAGTTCACTGTTTTTCAAATATTGTTTGCTGCATGTAAAAACTTCTCTTTTGGGTTCACATCATGTTACCATACATCAATCATCAATTTTAGAACTCTTTCTACCCATTTTTTTAATCGAAATAACGTAATTCATTTATCACTATAGAATTATTTTTGTATTATTGTGTGGTATCCACAGCAATAAATTGCCTAGACCATTTCAAAGTCATGGTTTTTAAGAGATTTTTCAAATATCCAATGTGTAGCTGTGGCAGAAGAGGCTTTTGAACGCAACTCATTAAGGAGGAATCAAAGGTTTTGACTTAAAAAGAACCAAGTGGGGGTGGAAAATGGGACACCATTGAAGGCTTCAAAGTTTTAAGCTCTTCACTTCTCTGACCATTATCTCCACTCCCTCCACCTTAAGCCTCTGACAATGTGTGTGAAATTGAGACCTACTTAGAACCCCGGCCACCTAGCATATCTATGTCTTGTTTTTATTACGATTTCATCACATGTTTTTCCTTTGTAGAACAGACATATCCCACTAACTTGGAAAAAAAAGTATTTGCAAACTAAATCAACAATTAGACTATGTAAAACAGTCGGTCAAGCATCAATTTAGTTAATGAAAATTATGGAAAAAATTCAAAAAAAAAATTATGAATTATAAATATATCTATCCGGTTATTTACTATTTTATAATTAAATTAAAATTTAATTTTTAAAAAATTATGTATGTTATTTTGGTGATATGATCATTTGTAGCCAAGCTCATTCTATCAAATAAATATGCTATTGTTTGAACTTTAAAGACAAAATTATTGGAAAAGATGGCTTTAAATCTCGAAAGATATTTATGAACCATAAAATGAGATATAAAGAATATCTTGATTTCCCCCCCAAAAAAAATGAATACTAATGGTTCTTGCTCATGTATTATTGATAATGAATAGTGTAATCAAAGTTAAACATTTTAATTATCCGAAACAAGGATTTTAATTAAGAGGTTCATAAATGATGATAGAGGTGTTATAGTTGTTCGTATTGTATTTTTCGTTATGAATAGTAACAAAGATTATTCATAAGCTTAAATTAATCGAAGTTCAATCTAATTTTTAATTATTCAAACAACAATTTAAAATAATTTAATTTCCAAACATATAATTTTAAATTCAGTAGAAATCATATATTCCAAATCTACAATTTTAAAAATCTAAATTGAGAGGCAATGAGTAAAATTGGAGCATGGGAAGACCAAAACATAAACATTTAAGAAACGTAATGTTGTTTTCAATTTTTTATATTTAGAGAAAACCATAGTCTAAAATCATAAACATAAGTTTGTATAATGTCAAAGATAGCAAAACAATGTCATAAATATGAATTCAATGGCGGCAGTTGGAGAAAATTGAAAGTAAAAGAATAAGTACTCAAATATTTGTTTTAGTTAAAGAGACCTTGAAGACTACTCCATTCAACTCCTTTGAAATTTCAACCACGGGGTTAGGTTAGGTTAGAAAATTGTTGGAAATGGGTCTTAAATGCACGAAGAAATTATTTTATAAAGGGTAATCTATAAAATTAGTTATTATTTTTTTTTTTGCCTCAAATTCTATTTTAATCATTTATGTTTGAAATGTTATATTTTGGTTACTCACGTTATCGTTTTGTTACGAATTGGTCACTCTATCGTTAAGCTCCGTTACCTCCCTAACAGCAGTCCTACATAGCAGCCCAAATGGGTTTTAAATGTCAACTTAAATGTCCAGTTGCTGGAATGAAAATAGGTTTTTAATTAAATAAATTTAATTTGGATTGCCACGTAGGACATCCAAGTTGGCATTTAAAACCTATTTAGACTACCATGTAGGATCACCGTTAGGAAGGTAACGGAGCTAAAAGGCAGAGTGACAACTTCATAACAAAATAATAACGTAAGTGACTAAAATATAATATTTCAAACATAAGTGACTATTTTTATAGTTTACCCTTCTATAAATAGTTTTTATAACTTTTACCTTTTGAACTTAGCAATTATATCTACTTTAGTATTTATATTTATATATATATATATGTCATTTTCAGTACTTAAATTTGATAGCAAAATTCATTTTAAATAATAATATTATACAATCTATGAGTGTCATGTCATTAAACTAAGTTTGAGATCAAAATAGAAAAAAAAAAAGTGGATAAATTGCTATATTATTAACCTTTTTTACAAACAAAAAAAAAGTGTAAAAATTATTTTATAAAAGTGATAGTAATATATTTTGGGTTGAAAATGAATGAGCTATTAATCAATCAACCTAGCAGACAGAATTATGTTCATTAGCTGGTTGTAATACCAAAAACTCTCGAGTAAAATAGAAGATTTATGTATTAAACAAAAGGGATGTATACCTATAAAAATAACATTATTGTATAGTTGCTTTCCAAAAAGAAAAAAACACATTATTGTCTAGTTGTGTGTATTCCAACTGTAATAAAAATGACAATCAAGAAATAAAATTATAAAAAAAAAAAAACGAAAATAAATGTCAAATTGATTCCACGGTTTGCATGCTTGCTTTGCTTCTCGTAGGGATAACATAAAAAAAAAAGAAAAAGAAAAAAAAACATTTTTAAATTTTCAGATACGATTTTTAAAGTGTTATATCATGAAAGACAAATAAAAATACATGTAATAACGGCTATATTTTATAAGAAATCAATTTTTTTTTTCAATCTTAAGACATAAATTCAGTTATTATATTGGTGTTTATAATTTTCGAATTTTAAAATTTAAATTTTATCTAAATAGTAATATGCTAATTTAATTTCTTTATTTTCAAAATTTTATACAAAAATTATCTTATCACATGTTTAATTTTATGCAAGCTAGCTATTGCTACATAATACTTAAAAAAAAAAATCAAAGTTATACTAGTTAACGAATTTAATAGCAATAATTTTGTTTTAAGATTAAAATTTCAAATACTAAAAAATATGGAGACTAAAAATGATTAAATTAGAGAATAAAAGTAACTAAATACATAACTAATCCATAATACGAAACCAATAACAAAATTTAACTTTACAAATTTAATTGGTACCATGGCTTGGGTCAAGTTTGAAATTTTAAAATTTGAAACTAAAATAAACTAAATTTTGCAATTTATATACAATACATGTACTAATAATAAAATTGGCCCAAACAGAGTTGAATTATTCTGTAGAAGAAGTGGCCATAAAATTATTACAAGTAGCTGACAAGCAAGATTGTGACATTGTACTGAATCTGATTCAGCTTCTGCCACTTTTGACATAAAGGGTATTTTTTATTTTTATTTTTTGATGTTTCCAGTCCTCCTAAATTGTCCAAATCATGCCTGTCGGTCACTCATTTAGTAATTAATCATGTATTTAGCTTACGGACACAGTGTATCATCTCTTGCCTTATGTCGGTATTTGCTAATTGCAGACGTCCACTCCACTAAACCCACTAATTTTCTTTTTAGTCCCTTGACACCATCATCAGTTTAAGCAAGATTTTGAATCCATGCTTATCATATATGCACATGGAATAGCCGGAAGGGTAAGAGTAAAAATATGAAAGGTTCTTAACTATACCATCACACATTACATGGGATGGTTGAAATTTTGATATTATTTAAATTATTCGGATTCGAGTTTAAATACCGCGTATGGAGTTATTGGTAATTTAATATTGATTAAGTGAGGTGTGTAAAGTGTACCTACACATGGTAACGTGTGTGTGCGTACCTGGTTTCGAAGATTTTGGAATCCACAATGAATAAAGTATTTTGTGGAAGTGGAAAATGTTGGTTGAGCTGTGTGCATACAAGTCATGAGAAAACCCAATAAATGTTTGTAATAAATTGAATTTAATGGATAGGCAATTCTATAAATTTAAAAAACTTATTCAACAAAGCAATTATAATAACTAAAAATATTATCAGAAATTATGTAATTAGAATATATATAAGTTACATATAAAATATAATAAATAATAAACCGTATGATTTGAAAATAATAATAATAAGTATGAAATTAGAATAAAAAATAGTTTAAATTGTGAGTAAAAATAAATTAAATAGGTAAATACATTAGATTAAAAATAATAAATGTACTTCGATTATTTATCATGGTATTGTCATTTTTTTATAGCACATTAAAATGTTATCATGCTAGTGAAAAGAAAGTTCTATATTAAAATACAAATTATTGATTTTGTAATGACCCGATAGTCACGAGTGTTGGAAAGTGTATTTTTGAGACTTCGTTACCGTAAATCGAGCTCGTAAATATTTATTAAAAATATTTATGAAGCTAGTTGCGTGGTTAATTAGGTTTTGACTAGGTGAATTTGCATAAATTAAGAGTAATTAGATATAAGGACTAAATTGTATAAATGGTGAAAATTGAATTATAGATTAAAGAAAAATTAAAGGGACCAAAAAAGCAATTATGCCATAGCTTATAAATGAGGCGACATAATATAGATATTTATAAATTTATTATATATTATAATATAAAACCTTAATATTTAAGTATATATAATATATTATATAATAATAAAACAAATAAATAAAAGAAAAAAGAAATAGAAAAAGAAACAAAGCAAAACGAAACAGGAAAGAAAGAAAGAAAAAGAGAAAGAAGAAAGAAAGCCACCACCTTTGGGGTTTCAATTGTTCAAAGTTAGTTAATTTAATCTCTTTTTCTTGTAATTTTTATGATTTTGGAATTCTGGTGTTAAATACTACCCGACCCATGTTAAAATTTTAGAAATTATTAAGTTTTCAAGTGTTGTTAATGTTGAATAATTTTAGTATTAGGGATTAAATTGATAGATTTTTAAGTTAGAAATGAAAAAGGATTAAATTGTAGAATGAATTGTAAATTTTGAGTAATAGGGGCTAAATTGTGAAAAATTTGAAATTTAGGAATTTAAGTGAAAATAATGAGTTAAATTTAGTTTAAAGTAGAATTTGTATGAAAATATAAGATTAATTGTGAAGAAATAAAATTAGTCTCGATTTAGGGACTAAATTGGAATTTAGGCAAATATTGAGTAAAAATTGAAATTTTCAATATGAAATTAAATTGTGTTGTATTGATGAATTTTAATTGTTTTAATTCCATAGCTAATGTCGTACTGAAATCCTCGACTAAAAAGGGGAAAGATAAAGTCGACATTAAATAGCTCGGAATTTCTAGTTTGTATTTCTATAATCCAAATCCAGTTCTTAATTGTTAAATTTTGATTTAATGCTTATGGTAAGTAATTGAGGTGAGTATTTGGCATTTTGATATTGAATTGATTTTAAATTGATGGGAATTGATTGAATTGATATATATATATATATATTATGAATGTATTATTATTTGAATTGAATTGAATTCATATGTATATGTGATTATGTAACAACCCAATTTCATTGAAATCGGAACAATGGTTTCAGGACCACAAATCCGAGGCAGAAAGAAAATTTATTTTTATATTTTTGCATGATTTGCATTTAGATAGGAATGTCATATGAAAATTCTGATAAGAAAATTTTATCGATTAAGTGTTTAATTATGGGAAGGACCAAATTGCATAAAATACAAAAGTTAAATTCTAGTAACTAGAAGGATTAAATAGCTATGGAATTCAAAACTTGAGGTCCTTATATGGTAATTAGAACATTAATTAAAAGTTAGTAGATATTTTTGATGAATCATCCATGAAAAAAATTAGAAAAGGTTAAGGACTAAATTGGAAATAGAAATAATTAAAAGATGATAAATAATTAAAATAGAATTAAAACCATTTTATATCATCTTCTTCCCCAAATATTCCATGAAAACCTTAGGAAAGAGAAAACAAGCTTTCTTGGCTTAAATTTGTAAGTATTCAAGTCCCGTTTTTAGTAATTTTTATATTTTTGAAACAGGGATAGTCTAATCTATCTATTTAGGGGATTAATTTGAAAAGTTATCAAAGTATAGAAATTATGTCATGGATGAATATGCTGAATGTAAGACCCAATTTTCGCCCGGCCTTTTTAAAACCATACACCCAAAAATAAAATCAGAAAAATTAAAACAAATGAAAAAATAATAATAAACAGTCTCTTTCACAGTTTCTTTACAAACCATTAAACCCGAGCCCAACTTACAGACCCACTTACAAACCCCCAAAACAGACCCAAAAATTAAATAGCCTAAAACTAAAATGCAATTGGCCCAAATTTAAACTGTGGCCCTATTGGCCCAATAGTATTGACATTTTCAGAACCCCTAGAGACCTTCTAGAGAATCCCAAACAGCCTCCTTTGCGTGCCTCCACGAGCGTCACTGCCCGCTCCTCCACGCCAGCGCACAGCCTCCGTACGTGCCACGTCCATGCCTCCGTATGCAGCCGTGCACCTGCAAAAACAACGACAAAAGGACAACAACAAACAACAACAAGGACAAACGATAGCAGAAGAGAGAAACAAGAAAACGAAAATAATAGTTGCATTTTTATTTTTTATTTCCGATTTTGGCTTTAAAAAAGCCCGAAATCAACCACTGTAATTTCTTCTTCACGATTTTGAATACAGAATACAGACTAATAGAGAGGAATAAAAATCAGAGATAGAATTTCAAAGGTTTTTGCTCTGATTTCATCTTCTTCTTATTTATTAATCTATTTCGGTAGCATTCTTTTTCTCTCTATTTCAACATACGCACTGTTATTACGCAAACGAAATACAAAGATATAGAACAAACAAAGAAAATAGTAGCCGTCAAAGGGAAAGGGGAAGGAGAATACCTGTTTTAGGCGGCGGCGTCGGGGCTTCGTCTCCTTCGCCGAAATCGAGGCCTGAACGGAGATTCTTGGCCATGAAGGTGGTGATACCTTCGAATATTCGCAGAAAAAGAGAGCCAGACTTGGCCTTCACTCGACGCCGTCACCGATTACTATGGTGTATGGTCGTCGGATGGCCCTCTGATATTGCTTTGAAATCGGCTAAAATGAGAGCAAAAAAAAAGGGGGGGCTAGGGTTTGTTTCTAAAGAAAAGAGAGGCTGATGGTTTGTTTTTTTTTTCTTCTAAAAAATGTGTTGTGTTTATAAGAGGGGATAAACGACGCCGTTTGAAGCCTTCTCCAGTGGCCTCAAAACGGCGTCGTTTAGGACGACCAGACTTGACCCGACCCGATGTCCATTCAGGATCCGCGTGTTTTGTTAATAGGGGATTATTTGCGCAATTAGTCCTCCTTTTCTGCATCATTACTTGATAAGAACCTAGGCACATTTTCTTCGTTCTTCTTTTTTTTAATCTCTGTAATTCACGCGCGTTTTCATTTTAGTCCAAATCTATACACAGCGTTTTCGCGAATGAAAATATTTCATTTTGAATCCCTAATTATTTGAGCGCATGTTGATTTAGTCCTAGGTTTTGTTAAACAAATTCTTTGCAAAACAGTCTTTTAATTCCATTTCTTTTTTAATTAAGTTTTTTTTTTCTTATATAAAATTTATTCATTATCTATTTTTAGAAGCTGTTTTAATAAATTCTTTTGAATCTTTTTTTTTTAATTTCCATTTGTATATATATTTTATTCATTTATCACGAGTATTTGATTTTGAAATTTTCTATTTCTTTGTTTTAACAGTTTGAATAATTTTTAACTTAAATACTCCTACATATGATTATTTTACATATATACATATATAGTTTATATTAAAATTATCACATTTCATGTATATATTATTAGTTTCATATTATTTTATGTATTTTCTCTTAAATATATATATGTACATATTTTATTTTCAAAGCTATATAAATATGTAATTGTTCTTTTAAGAGTCTAGTCTTGAATTACGTTTTATTCCAAGCATTTCTTATATTATTTTTTATATGCACATTACTTATTAAGTTTCTTTTAAATTATTTTGAATATTATATTTTCAATTTCTCCTTATGTGATAATTATTTCATAAACTCATTTATAGAGTATTATATTAATTATAATTTATTTGTTAAATTGTTTCATTTATTACTTATTCTTAAATTTTTATATAGCATTTACTCGCTATTGTTTTATGTATATCGTTTCACGTTATTTTCGTTATTTGCTAATATTGAAATTGTATGTTATATTTGTTATCACGTGTATTGTAATTCTTATTTATTAGTTGTTATTTACAATTCCATAGTGCAGCATTTCACTTGTAAATAATTGCTCCATATTATATGTTATTATGCCATAGCATTATATTCACTTAAAAATATCATGTTTCAATATTATTCGAACTTTAAAATCATTTTTACTCAAAATTTTCAAAACAAGTCAATATTTGTGTGATTAGAAGTACAGAAAATTACATCCTAACGTGTTGGGTGTCGATTTTTCGTTCAACTAAATAACCAAATGCCCTTTTTACATGTTTTGAAGATCAAAGATGATCTCGGTGTCAGAGTATAAATGTGTTATATCCTAACGTGCTGGGTATGATACTTTTGTCCCTTTGAAACGAGTTAATCTTGAGATTCAACTCTGATTTAATTAACTTTCTTCCAAAATTCTTTACCCTAAATATTTTCAAGTTTTAGATATATTCGATTTCTTTTTGAATATTTTCTATCGTTAAAAACATACATTGAACCAATTCCAAGATTGCATATTTGAAGGCAATATTTGTGTGTTTAGAAGTACGAAAAGTTACATCCTAACGTGCTGGGTGTCGATTTCTCGTTCAACTAAATACCCAAGTACCCTTTTTTACATGTTTTGAAAATCAAAGATGATATCGGTGTCAGAGTATAAATGTGCTATATCCTAACGCGCTGGGTATGATACTTTTATCCCTTTGAAACGAGTTAATCTTGAGATTCAATTCCAATTTAATTAACCTTTTTTTCAAAGTTTTTGACCCTAAATATTTTCAAGTTTTCGACATTAGGACAACGTTAATCAATTTGGTACCAATTTTGGGCGTTGCAAGGGTGCTAACCCTTCCTTGCACGTAACCGACTCCCGAACCCGTTTTCTCAAATTTCGCAGACCGAAATATTTTTATAGGTGACCTGATCACACCTAAACAAAAAGGATCGGTGGCGACTCCCTATTTTTAAAGTCGGTCCCCATTTTTCAAACATGAATAAAAAATGGTTTCGACACTGAAAATTTAAAATTTATGGTAGAAAATGAAAGGTTGTTGATAGATAAACAATTTGTACAAAGTGAATTTTGATGAAAACATGATTTAGGGACTAGTTTGTAAAGTTGTTAAAATTTAAGAAAAATTCTAAAATTTATAGAATACATGTGCTGTAAATTGTATATTGAAATTTCGGTTAGGCTTGGAATGGAGAGTAAATTGTATGAATTTCATTTTCCGATCTTAGGGACGAAATTGGAATTTATAGAAAGTTTAAGGGCAAAATGATAATTTTGCCTAGGATGTAAGTTGAGTCCAAAATGAATATGAAATGTGAGAAATTGATGATTAAATTCATTTATATAGATCCAGAAAGACCAAATACGGAATTGGATCGAGGAAAAGAAAAAGTTTCGGATTAGTAGATTTATATACACGAACAAGTGTCGAGGTAAGTTCGTGTAACTTAATTGAGCATGAAAATATGTTGTATTTATATAGAATGTGATTTATATTTATATGAATTATTTGGATGTTACAATATAAGAAATGAATACATGCTTGAAATTTGTTTGAAAAGGGTTAAGTTCCGTTTGAATATTGGGTTTCGATGGATAATGTTATTTCCCTTATTGAATGAGGTCCTACATTTGTTGCTGATGGGATTTAGCTCGAACGAGTAATCCTATTGACCTCATTATAGAAATGATTTAGCCTAGATTGGTAATCCTGATATAAGTCCTCTTGAGCATATGTTACAGATAGGATTTAGCCTAGACGGGTAATCCTGATTAAGCTCTTGTGAGCATATGTTGGAAACAGGATTTAGCTTGAACAAGTAATCCTGTTATATGATATGTGGCTCAAGAGTGTGCTTTCTGATTAAGTGCCCTAATCAGTACTCTTGAATATGAATTGATGGGTTATTGAAATTGTACATCTTGAGTGTACTATCTGAATATCCATCAGAATTTCAATGATTCAATGAATAAAACACTTGACATGATATGAGAATTATGAGATGAAATTAATAATGTCTTAAAAGAATATAGCATGATGAGCTCATCTATGTTTATTTGATATACATGAGACATCTGTAACTAACTTGTTTGATTGAATGCATGTGTTAAGGCAATTTGACAAGTTGATGGAAAACATGTTATTGTATGTTTAAATTTAATAAATTAGATTGGTAAGTTTTATTCCTATTATACGAACTTACTAAGCATTAAGCTTGTGAAGGTTGGTGATCGGTTGGAGCATCATCACACTATCTACAATCTTATTTTGGTATAAATAATAAACTTATTTTGGTATAATGGCATGTATAGGTTAAATTGACCATTGTTGGATTGAATATGTTATTTGTAATCTAGCAATTGGAATGGCTAGTAATGGTTTATTTTGGTGTATTTATAAGGCATTATATCATGATAAGCACATATGTGTTAAGTATGGTTGATTAAATGATGTTTAATGGATAGATTAAATCAAGGTAAGATTATAAACATATATGTATGCAATGATATAACATATTAAATGTTAGAATTTGCTTGAATTCAATACTTGGATTGGTTGGTATTTGAATGTAAGTTTTGATGGAGGTTCATGGAAAAGTTTTGGGTGAGAAATAAAGTTAGAAATGGCTTTATTTTGTCCATATAGGTAGATACACAAGCGTGTGTGTAACACTCCTAACCCGTATCCATCGCCGGACTAAGGTTACGAGGTATTACCGATCGAATCATAACATTTAAAAAACCATTGCTCACACATCAGCATATCATAGTTAATCAATAACACAAAGTCCCTTTAGAAGGTCTATGAGACCTTAAACATGCTTTAGAAGTGGTTCGAGACTAAACTGATCACATTTAAAACTTTTACGAAACTTTAAAATTTTTTTCTTCAAAACAGGGCACACGCCCGTGGCTAGGCACACGACCATGCCTCAAACCATGTCTTACCCCGTGTGCAACACTGACTTGGGTCACACGGCCTGTCACATGCCCGTGTGTCTGGCCTATGTGCAACACTGACTTAAATCACACGGCCTGCCACACACTCGTGTGTCTGGCCCGTGTGTAAGTCTGACTTGCTTCGAATTGGGACATTGAAAGACACGGTCAAGTCACACGCCCATGTGCTCAACCGTGTGGGCAATTATAGGCCATTTACAAGGCCAAATTGTCACCCATTTTGGGTCATTCCTACAAGCTTCACTCTATACTCAACTCATGCCTAATTAATGGTCAAAATCCTACCAAAACATACACAATTCATGCTACAATATCCTCCTTCATTTCCATATACAATTCTAACTCAAAACATGTCCATTTCATGAACCAATTTCATACCAAAGCATATGATTCACATCTCATTTCAAACATGCAATATATTCACCATCTCAACTACCAAATCAAGTATGAAACATACTATTTCTATTTCACTAGAGCATATCATAATGGCCATTCACACAAGACCATATATACACATCACATACACCATTTTCACATAGCAAAACATATACCAAAATCAATCCAAAGTCTCGTCTATTATCAAGCCATATCACATGGCAAGATTTATACATCTCAAAACATTCCACAACCTTACTAGCTTATACATGCCATATACCATAAATACAACTTTCAAAAGGCACCAAAATAGATGTCCGATAGTGTGATTGAGTCGTTAACGATCCTCGAATTTGAGCTAGCTTTAAATACCACTGTAAAACAGAGAAAGACTTCACACAGTAAGCTTTAAAGCTTAGTAAGTTCGTAATATAACACAATTAACTCAACAACTCAAATTCAATATGAAAAATTAACTAACACTTAGTTCAATTCACATCACTACTCAATCTCATCCATGGCTATTACTCGCTTTCATACCATATCTATAGGTTCATATACAAGCATTTATAATGCTACCCAATCCAACCCTTTTCATCATTCATTCACATAACCTTCCATCTATCTCATACACAATATCATCAACCACATAGGTTCTGTACATACCTATACCATCACGTATTTATCTATCACATTTACCACTTCAATGCTCGATGCCATAATTCATTCAATCCTCTTTAGACGTTCGATGAACTCGCACACTTAGTGCCAATTAATTAATCGAAGCTATAATAATATTACACACTTAGTGCCATCACATTAAACCGAATTTGTCTCAGTATCGCACACGTAGTGCCAAATTAATACAGCCGATGCTTTCTTTATCTCACACACTTAGTGCCATTCATCAATGTAACGATTCTATTTACACACACTTAGTGCCACATATCTTTGAACTCACATTTCACATTACCAAACTCCATAATCACATTTCCATTCATTTCATCACATATGAACATTATTTAAACAATACGTATTATACATGAACTTACCTCGGACGTAGAAACAACGATACTAGTCGATCAATCGAGCACTTTGTTCTTGCCTCGATCTAAGCTCGAATTTTTCTTTTCTTGATCTATATAATATCAAATTCAACTCATTCAATCTCATATTTACTCAATTCAATTCAAAAACACACAATTAGGGTATTTTGCACTTTAGTCCTTATAATTTCACACTTTAGCATTTTAGTCCTTATTTCACAAATACATCAAATTCACAAAATCCAATTTAATCCATGCTTATCCGAATTACCATAGAGCCCCTAGCAGCCCATATTTCACATTTATTTCATATTTCAACATAAAGTTTTCACATTTCTCAATTAAATCCCAAAAATGCATTTTTACTCAAAATCACTTTAGAAAATATATATATCAATCATCAAACACTTAGTTTTCATCATCAAACATCACAAAGCTCACAATTTCATCAATGGAATAACTCAAAATCTTCATCAAATTCAAAAATTGTGACATGGGCTAGCTAGTACACTTAACAACAATCACAAAAACATAAAAATCATTAAAAATGGATCAAACTTCATACCTTAATCATGCAATGTGTATGCTGAAATGCTCAAAGTTCTCAAGCCCTAATTTGTTTTCTCAATTTCAGTGATGAAGCATGAAAGATGACAACATTTTGGCTTTAATTTTATTTAATTAACCTTTAATAATAGAATACCAAAATTAACCTTAATGACTTAATATTAATTCCATCCACTTTAAGGTCATCTATGACCATTAATCTTAATAATGACATAATAACAATATAAGGACTTTCCATTTAAGAATCCATGTCAAATCGGCACTTTTAACTACTAGCACACAACTTTTGTATTTTACGCAATTAGGTCCTTTTTCACAAATCGGCACACAAACGATAAAATTTTCACACAGAACTTTCACACATACTTTATCACATGCCATAAACATAAAAAATAATATTAAATTATTTATCTAACCTCAGATTTGTGGTCCCGAAACCACTGTTTCGACTAGGGTCTAAACGGGCTGTTACAGTGTGCCTTGACCGTGTGTGACACACAGCCTAGTACATGGGCGTGTAATTAGGTCATGTGTCCCCTGCACTTTAAATTTGAGAAAAAGAATACTCAGAATTGAGTACACGGGTAGAGACACGGGTGTGTGTCTTAACCGTGTGTGCTATATGGCCCAGAACATGGGCGTGTGTCTTAGCCGTGTGAAACCTGCACCTAATTTTGAAAAATTTAATTAACCACACGGCTTAGCACACAGGCGTATGGTTGGCCGTATGGTGCAAGTCATAGAGTTACATGGGGTTGGACACGGGCGTGTCATATGATCACATAGGCGTGTGGCCGAACCACACGGGCGTGTGTTCCCTACATCTTGAAAAATTTTTGAAATTTTGCGAAAAATTTTATGAGTTCTCGATTTAGTCCCGATTCAATCCTAATACTTATATTGGGCCTCGAGGGTCCATTTAAGGGACGATATGAATAATCTCGGAATATGAATAGTAATTAACATGAATTATATGTAATTGTTCTAAAAACTCTAGTAATATTTTGTAACCCTGTTTCGGCGACGGATACAGGTTAGGGGTGTTACCGATTATATGAACAATTGATATTGAACATTGGTTGTTTTTGAAATGCGAAATTAAACCCTATTAACTGTATCGGGCTGAGTTCGATATAGATGACATGCCATAGGATTGAAAGAGTTCAGGGATTTCTTCGACTTCGAGTCGATAAGGTACTAGGTGCCAATTTATTTTGGTTCAACCGATGAGACACTAGGTGTCAATTTACTACTTTGGATTTATTCGATGAGACACTAGGTGTCAATTTACTAGTTCGAATTATCCAATAAGGCACTGGGTGCCAAACTGGTGTGTTTTGGTTGGATCCGTGTATCCGTCCAAGTCCGAGTCGTGTTAATACAGATAAATAAATAATAAATTTCTATAATTGATATTGAAATGGCATGGTATGAGAAATGGAAGTGATATATTGAATTGAAAATAAAATGTGAAATATGTTTGCAATACATGGAATATATGAATTATATACTCATGAATTGAGTATGGTATGAAATGATGTATTCATGAATTGAGTATTGTATGACTGATGCCATTGTACGAATAAATATGGTTTGATATGTGAATAATCATTTATATAACAATTGTGTGAATCAGGATATTGTTTAATAAATGAAAAATGATAGTTATGATACTAGACATTAATATGTCATTATTATTTAATTGTGCCTATTATATTATCTTGTCTTTAAATATTCGAATTATAGAAATACCACTGAGTTTTTACTCAACGTGCGGTTTTGTTTTCCGTGCACAGATTAGGTACAGTGATTTTGAAGAGTTGTAATTGAGGTTGTAAGCATCCATCTCATCACATCTCCAAGTACCAAGAGGGTATGTTTCAAAATTTTGAATAGAATGGCATGTATTTAGGAAGATTAAGTTGTTCCAAGTAGTAGGAACTAAAATATAAGTTATAAAAATTTATTTTTTTTAATTTTCAAATATATTAGTGATTAGCCAAAATCACTTTGGTACCAAATGTAATATTCCTATATTAGGTTCCTTGAGTCGAACCGGGTATAGGGGTGTTACAGATTTGAATTGTGACATCAACTCAATTAATAACATCATCTATATTAGTTTATGATACACTCACAATGTAGGTGAAAACCAAACTTATGTAACAAATATCTTTAGAATAAAATATATAAATAATAAATGAGATTTGGTTTAATGGTAAAATATAACTATCGAAGCACAAATTTATATCTTGTTATATGTGTATTTTTCTATATAAAATGATAAAAATATTCTTAAAATAATATAATTTTCTTTCTAAAGTGAGAATATTTTCGTCTTTTCTCAACTGAGTTGGTACTTGATTAACTTATAACACTAACTCAGTCAAAAACTTATAAATAAATAACACTTAATTTTGCTTTCATCTTACAATTATAACCAAATTTAAATATGATTAAATTTGAATTTAAATCTTAAAATGTTGTACATGTCCTTGAATAATACCACAAAGTGCATTTTGATCTACTTTTAAAATGAGTGAAAATTTTACTATATACGTTTGAAATTATAGTAGTTTAAAAATAATCAAATAATGTGACATTAATATTAAAATATGAGATGATGATAATTTTAAAATTCGAACAATTTTATTTAATTCGATTCTCTAATTAAACGTTACATCATTTAATTAAATTTTAAAATATATTAATAATTTTTTACTGATTTGATTATTTTTGTCAAAGGTACAAACATCTCCATACTCATTTTAAGAATATAGGGCTATAATTAAGCCTAAGAGTTTCTCAACTTCATTTATTTATTCAACTAAATCATGATTGAATCTTCACATCTGTCATCCATTATGTTGCGATGATGTTAATTTCTTTGGTCGTAATTCCTAATAGGAGTAGAATAGAATAGAAGAGGATTCCACCTTCCATTTTTTATTTCAACTTCTTTTTTTTTCTATAAATTTCCAATATCAAATTTAATTTTAAAAATGGTCACCAAATTCCTAAAAGTGAAACCTGTCAAACATATATAGGATAAATTCTATTACTTGTACTTATACTTTATGAAAGTTGTGAATTTAGTTACTATACTTTAATTTGATCAATTTTAATCATTTTACTTTCGAATTTGTCCATTTTAGTCCCTTACATTTTGAATTTTGAAATTTTAATTCTGATCCAAATAATAACAGTTAAATCTGTTTAGTTAAATTGAATTATTAGTCCTATACTATGCGTACAATTATAGATTTAGTCCATATTCTCTAACTGGATCATTCTAAGTCTCTATACTCTTCAATCTTGAAGCTAAGAATAGTCGTTAGTCACATTAATTGGATTTTTAGTGAGTATTATGTGAAAATAACAAGCTGACATAACATTACACATATGATAATATATTTGCCACATCAGATTTCGAAAATAACACAACTTAATGAATTTAAAAATTATCATTTGGTGAGGATGGAAATTTTAATATTTGAAAAATATAGACTAAAAATACCAAATTAAAGTATAAAAATTAATTTCGGTAACTTTTGTAAAGTATAGGGACTAATAACAAAATTAACCTATATATATGTCCTGCATCTGCTTCCTTCTCTTTCATGGAACTTTCAACTTTTTGTAGACCCCACTCACCATAGACATTAATACACTATGAAATAACGCTCTATAAATAGGCGGACAAATAACCTACAAGCTCATCACCCAATTCAACTAATATAATCAAAATTCTTTCTCATTCAAAAAAAGCTATTTTTTCTGTAGTTACTTGTTTCTTTTTTTGTTTTAGTTGATTCTTTGTAGTTCACAAAAAATGGTTTCCATGTCAAAGATTGCTACTGGTAATGGTCATGGTGAAAACTCACCTTATTTTGATGGATGGAAAGCATATGAAACCAATCCTTTTCACCCTATTGATAGACCTGATGGTGTTATTCAAATGGGTCTAGCTGAAAATCAGGTACGTATTTCATTTCCCAGTATTTTTCTTATTTAGAAAAACTGAGAATTTTGATTGATTTTAATGGCGTTTATGTTTACCAGCTTTGTTTTGAATTCATCAAAAAGTGGCTAATGGAACACCCAGAGGCTTCCCTTTGTACTGCAGAAGGTGTAAACAGGTTCAAAGAGACTGCACTTTTCCAGGATTATCATGGGATGCCTGAGTTCAGACAAGTATGGCAACGCAAAATAACACAGTTTCTCTTTGGTTTCTTTAATTACATGGTAATTAATCGATACTTTGTGTATGTTATTACAACAGGCTGTTGCCAAATTTATGGGGAAAGTGAGGGGAGATAGAGTGAAATTTGACCCAGACCGTATTGTAATGAGTGGTGGAGCAACTGGTGCTCATGAAATGGTGGCTTTTTGCTTGGCTGATCCTGGTGAAGCATTATTAGTTCCTACTCCATATTATCCAGGGTAAATTCATCAAATTCTTTTTTGGGTTTTTCTTTTAACATATATATGGGAGGTTAAGTTGATACATTCAATAATATACAGTTCCTGTAATACCGAGTAGATAATGGAAATTAGGTGTATAGAAAGAGCTCAAATTGGAATTTTCAATGACCAATATTGACCTTTTGTCCCCAAACCAACCTACATATGTGAAGTCAAGAGAAAAGAAGGAAGGAATTTGTTAATTAAGTGTTAAATTATGACTTAAGATTAGTTTAATGAAAACTTAGTCAACTTAGCAGTAAAGTCAAATGTGGCAACATCGCCGCCTAGGATTTGTTCAAAGGGAGGGATGGAAATTGAAATCTGGGTAAAATTCACCATGCCCACACATATCCCTTACTTTGAAAGCAGCCTTGTACCCTTTCTTTTAATGTTAAAACCCTTTAAAGTTCATGGCCCATCTTTGTATTACTGATGGAACTTGGTAGGTAAAAAGTGAAAATTGAAAAGAAATAAGAAGATTTATCATAAATATGAGGGTTCATCATCCTTAGTGGGACACTAATGGAAAGTTGAGTAGTCATCATCATCTTCATTTCTTCTTTATACCTAACTCTCCATCATAACAGCTGTATCTGTAGGACAAGTAAGGTCGGTTTTAGGTTGATTCAATTTAAGTTTTTTCGGGTTTAATAATTTTGCAGATTTGATCGTGACTTAAGGTGGAGAACTGGAGTTGAACTTGTACCAGTGATTTGTGAAAGTTCACATAATTTCCAAATCACTAGGACTGCCATGGAAGCTGCATATGAAAAAGCTCAAGAAGCTAACCTTAAAGTCAAGGGTTTACTCATAACAAATCCATCAAATCCATTAGGAACTATAATGGATCGAGAGACATTGAAGAGCATCGTGAAGTTCATAAACGAAAAGAACATTCACCTAATAGGTGACGAAATTTATGCCGCCACAGTCTTCAAAGACCCTGAATTCGTCAGTATTTCAGAGGTTATACAAGAAGTTGAATGCAACCATGATTTAATCCACATTGTTTACAGTCTTTCTAAAGACATGGGGTTCCCTGGTTTTAGAGTTGGCATTGTATATTCATACAATGATGCAGTGGTGAATTGTGCTCGTAAAATGTCAAGTTATGGCTTGGTTTCATCACAAACACAGCATTTAATTGCTACCATGTTGAACGATGATGATTTCGTTCATAATTTCATCATGGAAAGCAAAGAACAGTTGTTCAAAAGGCACAAGTATTTCACATGGAGTCTTTCACAAGTTGGTATTGGTTCATTGAAGAGTAATGGTGGGTTGTTTATATGGATGGACCTTCGTAAACTTCTTAAAGAGAAGACGTTCGATGCTGAAATGGATTTGTGGCGAGTGATAATCAATGAAGTTAAGCTTAATGTTTCACCAGGGTCGTCCTTTCATTGTCATGAACCTGGTTGGTTTAGGGTTTGTTTTGCTAATATGGAGGATAACACCATGGAAGTTGCTTTATCGAGGATTAGAGGCTTTATCCTTAAGAACAATGAGTCCATAGTTCCTCGCAAGTTATGCAGACGAAGCAGCCTTAAACTCAGCTTACCACGTAGCTTATCACGAAGAATGGATGATTTCATGTCACCTGCTGGCATTATGTCACCACATTCTCCGTTACCTCAATCACCCCTCGTTCGAGCCAGGACTTGAAAATCGGTTTTCGACATTGACGGAGAAAATGATAGTTTACTTTATTCGTTTTTTTTAATTAATTTGTAAAAAAAAAATAGAGAATATGATGCATTCTTTTTCATGGAGTTACCTCATACACTATCATCCTTTTGGTGGAAGCTCTCCATCGCATGGGGGACTCCATGGATTCATGCATCAACTATTGTATTTCCTTTTTTTGTCTTTCCTTACATTCATAAAGTGTAATGTGAGGGAAGTTAAATGTTGGTAAAGCGCTGCTCTCGTGCGCAAGTATACCATTGTTGGTTGTTTGTATTGTTTATTAGGGCTTTGTAACAAAAAAAATAAAATATTAGTTCCGAATTTTTAACCCTAAACCCCATCCAGTGATTGAAATAAAGGATTATCTCTTGTATTCAATTTTTCTACTAAATTGATAGTAACATTCAATAAATTGAGTAAGTAACTATTACAGCATGTTTGGTTGGGGGGAATAGGAATGCATTCCCCCCCAATTCGGTGGGCCTACCACCAAACCAACGTTTGGTTGGCTGTAATCCTATTACAGCCTGATTCCATTCAGGCTCTATTACAGGTAAAGGCTGTAATAGCCATTCATTGCCCACACACCTGCATAGCTATTACGTTCGACCCATTTTTTCTCATTTTCCAAATTTTGCCCTCCTTCATCTTCTCCTTCATCTGCCGTCAAATTCTCTACACAATTTCTTCCCTCAAACTCTCTTGCCATATTTCAGATATCTTTCTTCATCTTCTCCCACAGATCTCTAACTTTCTCTCCTTCTGTTTCCATATTTCAGGTAATGGCTTTTTTTTCCTTATTTGATTTTTAATTGTTTTATTCCCAGAGCCTAATTTCATTTTTCCCCCAAATCAATTCCCCCTCCCCGAAATCCCTATGCTAGGGATTCTTCCATCTGATCACTTCTCCATTTCGGTTTCTGTCTCTACCCCTCCTCTTCACTGCCTTCTATTCTCTTCCACAATCACTGGGTAACTTATTTTATTTTTGACCTCATAAAAACTGTAGGCTTTTAGCTTTTTCAGTCGACTCGAAAAACCCTAAACCCATCGGAGTTTCTCACCTCGCCGTGCGATCCATTTTCCCGCTTCGCGCTAGTTAGCGGCGATCCATTTCCCGCCCTCCGCCAAATCAGTACTTGAAGTTAGGAAATTAATGGCTTATATCCAGTATGGAAGACATGCCCTTCGGCAAATTATCAACGAAACGAATGTCCAGCAAAGCCATGATCGTTTGATGCAACCTCTGTTCTATGCTTGTCAAGGAATTAGATACAGAAAGTTGGATGTGATTCTTACGACGGTGAGTCATTTCGATCCAATAATCTTTTTCTTTTCTCAATTTTTTCTTGTTTCAGATTGCAAAATATTATTCACGTTTGCTTTTGCTTCCATGTTTCTAGAGCATTGAGAAACTTGGCAAAGCCGGTGAGATCACAAAAGTCGCTCCTGGTTATTTTCGCAATCATCTGATGCCGAAATTGCTTGCTGTTCCTAATATTGATAAGTTCGCTTATCTCATTAAGAAGCAGCGTAAAGTCGCTTTCTTCTCTCTTGTTATCTATGTTAGTATGTTTCATATTTGGTTTTCTTGCTAGGTTGTCATATGTTTGCTGTTGCGGAAAACATTGCCATTCCTGCAGTATGTTAAGGTTTGTCTAAGATTTTATTCAACTTCATTGAGGATTTTTTTTTTTCAATTTTTTTATGCTGTTAAATCAGGAATGGTGGTTTTTCTGGTAGTATGGCATGCATGTATGAGGATATTGTTTTACTTTACTATTATATATTGTCAATGTAGCATTCTAAGAAAGAAATTGAAATTTTATATTGCCCTGCAAATTATGTTTTAATTTTAAACAATTGACCATGCGATGTTTGGACTTTGTTGTATGATTTGCCATTTGGTTCATGGGTAGTTTCATCTCTCTTCTGGTTTTTTTTCCTTTCTTATGCAAGTCACTCCTTGTTAAACAGGTTTTAATACGTTTGATTGGTGCTGATAAGCATATGTACACAAACTATAAGGAGTCAATGCAATGGATAGAGGATACAGATATATTGGAGATGATTGTGGATAAATTCAGCTCTTCAGTAAGTGTTTTTTTTTTCTACTTTGTTAAAATATAGTTGCTACTTGAGGCTTCTTCTATTTTATGGGTGGATAGTTGGAGATTTTCTTTTACTTGTTTTACTACTTATCATCTTGCCTTCATTTTCCTATATTGTTTTGGGGTTATATCCTTTTGATCTTGTCAAAGGATTGACACTTTCTATCCCTTCCATGGACTCCTTTAGGTAGAGAATATGTTCATCTCAATGGCTCTTTTTGTAATCATTTGATGTGACCTAATGCAATCATTAGCGTGTCTCGTACTTTTAGATTGTTCATGGCACCACTGTGTCTAAACAATTTTTTTTTGTGTTGAATGCTCATCCAGATGCACGTGCACATGCAAGGAGGAAGTGATTTATCTCCACACCTGTATTTGTATTTTAGTAATCCAACTAATGAATTTTATTCATTATTTACATAGGCTTTGTACAGATGAATTTCAATTTAATATAGAACTTATAACTATTTTTTAGATTACGAAAAAAATATTCACTAAAAAAAAAAATATAATTAAAAAAAAAAATATATTCTTGCAATCTAATATGAGCCCTTTACTTCTTCTTCTCCCCCTCCTTACTGTTTATTTAGATAAGCTTTTTCCCTTGTCCTCCAAACCGTCCTTGCACCCTCAATTCCCTTGAAGTATGCCCGAAAGTGACTCAAATTCTACATCTTTCTTTCAAACCTCTGAACAAGATCACCCATTTAGTACCTCATCTAATATTTGTTTTTTCATTCTTTCAAGCAAATTGCTTAAATATATTTTTATATATTCATTTATTTGTGTGTATATATATTCCTTGGGTTTTTGGCATAGGGTGCTTGGATGAGTGAAAGATTAGCAATAGATGGAAATATTTGTTTTTCTATTTTTCTTTTTGTTGGGAGTATTTATGGGTGAGAATTGGTATTGTTGATGGTGGAAAGCCACCTTTTGGCGAGGTTGAGCCAACCTTGTGTACTTCCTTTTACTCTTTTTTGATTTTATAGTTCACGGAGGGGAATCCGTTGTAGGCTCTAGAATAAGTTAAAGGGAAAACAGAAGAAATTACCCTAGACAGTGTCTTTGCTTACATACCTCCTTTGCATTGCCTTTTACCCCCGATTGTGCTCATTATCTATACCCAATTCATATGTTTTTCACTTGTGTCTTGATTAGAACAAAAGTGCTGGCCTTGCATCATTCCTTCAAATTCTCTTCAACTCTTTGGAATTACTACTGGAATTATTGTCCGCCAATATAGTAATGATAGTGATGATGTCTTGATTCTTTGTTAGATATCTTGGAGGACATTCCCGATCTATGGAATATCACCGATTTAAGATCATTAAGGTCTTGTGATGAAGGTGTCATATCATTTTTAGTGATCAAATTTGTAGAAGTATTTGTAAAATGTTCAATTGTTTTTTACAGATTCTCACTGAGGTGCATGCCAATGCAAATTGAAACCTTATGTGCAATAACAAGATTTGCTCCTCCCGGTCTTGCCGCCAAAATTACAAGCCCAAAGTAGGTGTTCTTATGTTGCTTATAGATGTGTGCTAACAAAGATCCTCCTCTGAGTCTTCAATCATTTAATTTGGGTGTTTTTTCTTCTTGGTGCTTGTCATGAAGTTTCACTGGAAGATTATTTCGTCATGCTTTGGAAGACTCTAGAGCAAAAAACTGCTCCAGTCAATTCCTTGACCGTCTGCATATCTTTGTTAGATCCCAAGAGGCTAACATTCGGCATATATCAAACATACCACCAAGTTTCTCAAGGACCAATGATAGTGCTAACCCCGAGACAGTTTGAAGGAATGCTTTGGAGAGTCTAGGAAAAAGAAAGGCTTATGGTTCATGTGCGATTCTTACGTTTTCTAGAAATTGAACTGAAACTAAAGACTACAGATAACAAATAAAAATTTTGTTTGGACAAATAAATTCAGCCCTTTTGTTGCATCGATTATTAATGTACTTCTGTTAGTTTTGCTGAAGATGTGGGTTCCGGCTTTCATTAATCCCTATTATGTTAGTGTATTTTATTGGGTTATAATCATGTCTAAGGTATTTTATATTTGTATAAATTTTGATATATTTATGATTATGATTGAGAATAAGAAGAGAAAATTGAAATGCGGTTCAAACTATAGTGATCAATTCGATTTTGATTTAATTTGTATTGAATTTGATTCAGCTTTATTTTGGTAATAATTAAAAACTTTTAAAAATAAACCATGAGATGTGGTATGTGGTATGACATGTAGCAATAATTATGTGTTCTTTTTCATTCAAATGCAGTGTTTTTAATCTTAGATGGGACGATGGCATTTGCATTAGTTAAAGGGTGTTGATGCTAAATTCTAATAGACTATTGTTTTTTTGTTTGAATTGCTACAATTTTCATTAGGAGGTCCCATTAGTTTCTGATAATTTCATGAAAGATCAGCAAATTGGTCCATGCATTATCAGAAAATGATAGTTCATTTTGATGTCAATGAACAGTTAAGATAGATTAATTTACAGATCAGTTAACTTGCGGAATAGTAAGAAGTTGATTTATGTCCTAGTTATTTGGTTTTAGGAAGGAATGTAATATGAGATAATGGTTATAGAGTTGAAGCTTGATGTATGAATTTTTGAAGCAAATTGAGCATTGATTTTTCTGTAACATGAATGGAGTTATTTTAAATAAATGAGTTATTTTTGAAGTTAATTAATTACTTCTAATATTTTTTTTGTAAAGTAATTAAATTATTTGTTTCAATAATGATATTTTAGCACATATATGTATTGCAGTTTAAAAATAATAAAATAAATTATATATATTTTTATAGTATTATATATTAAGATTTTTTAATTCATATAATAATTATATTAAGCATGTTATTAAATTATATTTTTTATTAAATTATATTTAATAATAATTATGTTAAAATATGATTAAATTATTTATTATTTTTATTAAATTATTTTCAATAATAACCTTATTAAAATTTAATAACAATAACAATAATCATCTACCTAACAAAAATTCTGCTAAGGGTATTCTGGTCATTTTAGTTCTTTTCCTTATGCTATTACAACATCATTCCATTCAACCAAACACAAAAATTCTATTACAGCTCTATTCCATTACATTCAACCAAACAGTTGAATTACTTATTACAGCTCTATTACATTACACCTCTATTCCATTACACTTCTATTCCATTACACCTCTATTCCATTACAGCGAACCAAACGTGCCCTTATCGTTGCCATTAAAAGCCGACGTTTAATAAATCTAGTAAGTAATTGTTAGACATTTATATGTCGTGAGGTATGTATACTAATTCACATGAGATTCATTGTGCGATATTAGAAACAATTATATGTGTATTTACATAAAATGTATGAACACAACCTCTTAATTTATGAAATTACTAATGTTTAAGATGTTTAAGAATATGAAATGCCCTTGAAACTTAGTGGAATAGCTAGGACATATATGGCATGCCATTTAATTCTGATTTTTATGAGCGGAGATATATCATTGAACAGAAATATGATACGCTGCCTTATGGCATACTACTATGGTATGTTTTTAGCCTTATATGTTGCTGTTTGGGTTGAAGCACTTTTAGTGCAATATATGTTGGTTAGGATGGACTTTTGATTGTCCAAACCATAGTTTACTAGGATTATAAAAAAGCATACAAATATGAAATGGATAATTCTCAAAAATGATTGCATGTATGTGATTTAAACAATTGAAATGGTATTTTTGAGTGAATTCTCTAATGGATATGTAACAACAAAAAAGAAACTTTTCTATTCTATATCAAGTTTATCAAATAATATAGCTAATATAATCATTACAATTCCTTATGGTTAAATTTTGATTAAGGGTGAGTAGATTTTATTTCATGAAACTTACTAAGCTCGTGCTTACTGCGCAGTGTTTGCTTTGTGTATAAGTTTGAGTTTTTTTTGAAGCCTGGATCGCCTTGTAGATCACCACCTCACACCATTGCTCGGTTACAAGAGTATGAAACTTTTGTGTAGTTGGCTCATAGTGACATGTACTAGTGAGTCCAATTAGTATGCATATATATTAGTTTCATGTTTCTTGAGTTCGATGAATGGATGTTGCATTGATCCTATTTTAAGACATTAATTTGGTGACCTTGAACCTTAAATGATGTTGTAAGTAATATTGGCATGCATGTTACTCTCCCCTTACTGTTGAGATTTTATTTGAAATTATGTTGATGTGTTGATGAAACTAGGAAGAAATGTATGATTTGAGTTGAGTTCTTGATCCTATATTGAACCCATATGTATCTTATGTGATAGTATGATTTGAAGGTGTTTGGCGTCCTTCAAAAGAGCTTTTCAACGAGAATTTTGGTTCCCTACATCAATGGTACAAACCATTGATTATAAGTATCAAAGCTTTGCAAGTCAGTAACCAAACTTTGGTCCTAGGAGCTCAGGTTCCAAAACTTATATTAAAAGTACCGGAACCTTTGAAGTCAATAGCTAAAAAACTATAAAGCAGGAGGATAAGTCAATGTTGGAACCTTTGAAGTCACTAGCCCAAAAAGCAACAGTGTTTTGAGCTCCCCTAAGCTTGTTCTTAGTCCTTAAAACCTCTGAACACCTATGAATTGTTTCTAAACGATTTCAAAATCTCTAAATTGATTTTTCCACATTTTTATAATTTTTTTAATTTGTTTCAAATTTTAAAATATTAAATATTTGTAACAGCTCGTTTTTAGTAGTGTCAAAAATAGTAGTTTTGGGACCACAATTTTGACGAGTGAGTTATTATTTTAATTTTTATTTAATATCTACAGGATTGTATTAAGGTCGTGTTAAAATTTCATTAAGAAATTTTGAGGTTTAATTGGTTAATTAGGTGAAAAGGACTAAATCATAAAAGGTGTAAAAGTTGAGTTCTATTAGTTAAAGGGGCAAATGGTTATGGAAAGGAAATCTAAAGGATTTAGTTAGTAATTATACCATCCTTAATGTTAGTGGACAAATATGGACATGATTTGGTTGATTTCAAAGTTAATAACTAAGGTTAAAATGGTAATTTAATAAATTAACTTAAACTAAAATAAGGCAAAATTTGGTATCATCTTCCCTAATGGTTTTCTCCACTAAAATTAAAGGAATAAATATCCATTTTTGAGCTTTGAAGATTCGGCTCGTTCAAGTGCTTGCATGGTATGTGATTTTGGTCCCATTTTTAATGATTTTTATATTTTTGTGATCGTTTTAGCTTAACCTAGCTAGCTTGGGGGTTAATTTGAAAAATTTTCAAAGGTTGAGGGACTTTCCATGGATGCTTTTGAATGAGTTTTGATGTTAATTGATAAATTATGAATCCTTGTTGTAAAATAAACATGTTTTGTTAAGTGATTTTTGATGAATTTTGTAATTAGAGATTAAGTTGTTAAAAGTATAAATCCAAGGGTTTTATTTTGAATTGTAGATAATAATGTGTTGTTTCAAGGTCTCTTGTAACATTGGTTAAGTTGGATTTAAGTTAAAATGGTTAGATTTTAAGTTATGAGCTTAAGTACTAAATTGTAAAAAGTTAAAATATTTGGGGCAAATTCATAATTTTGCATAAATATGAATTATGGATTAAATTGAATTCTAGAAGTACTTAATTGAATTAAATTATTTATTTAGATCAAGATAAACCACAATCAGACCTAAATCGAGGAAAAGCTAAAGCTTTGGACTAGTTCGACTTTACTTCTATGCCCTAATTATCGAGGTAAGTTCGTATGAAATATGATCGTTTTAATGTTAGGTAAATTGAATGTTATCATGTTGATTTAATATATATGAACTTATATATAAATTTATCATGCTATGATGAATTGATAGATATCAAGTCTGGGTTGAACCTTAAGAATTCTTAGGATACAAATGACATGTCATTAGGGATTTCATGTTTCAGGTGCTGGTCTTGAATGTCCTGCCGATGGCTGAGGTCCTACATTTGTTGTAAATTCTCCACAGCTTGTGTGAGCAGCATCTGTAGCTTACATTCCGACCCACAGCTCGTGTGAGCATGCCCATTTCACAGCTCATACGAGCATTGATGTAAAGGAAAGACTACGATTATATGTAAAGGCACACTATGTGTGATTTTTCCTGAGTATCAGATGTAATTCTAGATGCTTCAACGGGTAAGAAAAAGAAATGAAATGGTAAGTATGTAAATGGATTGAATCATGAAATTAAATCATGGTTCAATTTCATTCGAGTTAGTCCAAATTTTATGATCTAGTCCTTGAACATGAAATTAAACAATTAACACTTCAATTAATCAACCACAAAAAATGTAGTGCATATCCATTATCAATTTAAGCAGCTCAATCAATTTCATGTTAAGATCAAGCAAGAAAATAACAAATTAAATCAAGTTTAGAAATACTCAAAATAGTTGTCGAAATCCTTGAATCAATAAAGAGTCGATGCATTGAATCCACAAATATTGAAGGAGCAATCGTTAAAACACGGAATTAGATTAAGAAAACACCAGAAATCTAATAAAATATTAAAGAAATGGAAAAAGGTCCAAAAAGGTCCCTATACCTTTTGCTAAGAAAAGTGTAGAAAATTCTAAAGAATACACTAAGAATCTAACCTAAAAATATATTTACTAAAATCTATATGGAAAGTGACTTAAAAAGTATCATTTATACTCTGACAAAGTCTGGCCTATAAAAGGATAATTTTGTCCTCACATAAAATTTGACTTAAGTCTTGTTGGACTAAAAAATGCCCTTCATAAATTTTCCTCATCAAGGGCAGGTGTCACAATACTAACTCCTTGGTGTCATGACATTCTCCTCAAGAAAACCTTAACTTTTTTATTTCTAGGGTTGCAATCAATGTTGCGACTAAGGGTGAGTATTCGATCGAGTCGAGTCGAATCGAGTCAAAAATTTTCGAGTTAGTCGAGTTGCTAAATCCTATTTTAGCAACTGAACTCAATTTTAATTTTTTCGAATCAAATCGAATCGAGTCAAAACATTTTGAGTCAAATCGAGTCAAGTTAACGAATCCTATTATTTATACTTAATGTTGCATTTAGATGGACTGATTATTTAACTAGTAGACGAAGTACAAGATTATTTAACTATATGAACAATATAATGATTTTGCCTTTTTAACTTAATGGGTAAACATTTATCAAAACGATATAATTTTGCCTTTTAACTCAATTATTTTGAATTTTAACTTTTAAAAAAGTAAACATTTATCAAAACGACGTAGTTTTGTCTTTTCTTATTTGGATTGTCGGATAACTCGAATTGTGTAATTCATATTCGAGTTAAACCAAAAAACTTAATTTTTTATTCGAGTTGATCCGAATAACTTAATTAACTCAAATAACTTGAACTATTTAATTCAAAATTTGAATTTTTTATCGAGTTTTTCAAATCAAGTCAGATTTTGCTCACCCCTAGTTGTGACATTGCTATCTTAATGTTGCAACCACAAGGCTGGTGTCGTGACATCACCACATTGATGTCGTAACTTTGGAGGCAATTAACTCGAATGTGCATTTTGTTGAAGTCCAACTCCTTAGTTGATGGCAAAGGCATTGATGTCGCGACCTTTGCTCCAATTTAGGCTTTTCTCCTCATTTTTGCATCAACCAAGTGTCTGAAACAACCTTAGCTCAAAGGTTAAGTTCCTAATGGCATAAACTTTCCATTTTATTCTATAAAGCATAAAAACGCAATAAAAACTAAGACTAAGCATGAAATCTAACAATTGCGGAAATGCAATTAAAAGCATTATAAAATACTCAAGAATAAGCTCTTTAAGTGTTTCAAAGGCCTAATTTGTCATTTGTAAATACGACACATCAAACTCACCCACACTTAAGTATTTTCTTGTTCTTAGGCAAACACACAAAATAAATAAAACATGCAAAATGATGACATATAAGACATGGTAAACAAGTATGTGCAATGTATGGAATTCTTCTAGTGTACAACTTAATAAGTGATGCATGGATAATTCAGAACTTCTAAGGTAGACTTAATTGGTTCACAAAGTTACAAAAACAAATAGATATAAAGGCAATTATGCAAAAACAGCATCATTCATGTTATTCCATCAAAATAACTTATGTAGGTACAATGTTTATAAAAAAGAAATAATTCAAGTCATTCATTTTTCATAGATAAATGCAAATCAAGAATTAATGTTTAGAAAGGTCTAAGTCACATAGGACTAGGCTCGTAACGTGCTGAGGCTATAGGACGATTTGATTTCAAAGAATAATTAGCTTCAAAACGGCTCAAGCACTAGAAATGGTGTAATACATGGCATTGTTCCTTAATCACCCTCAATAATTAGGCCAGTGCCATGACATCAACTCCTTGGTGTCACAACTTCCTTGGCAGACTCTTCAATTGATGTTTTTGGTCTTTATTGTCTCGAAAATAACCATCTGGTGTCGTGGTATTCTCTTTAGGCAAGCCTTAACTTCTTCGTTTCCATGGTTGTGGTCAGTGTTGCAACAATGCTAGCTCAGTGTTGCAACCACAAAGGTTGGTGTCATGACATCACCACCTTAATGTCGCGACTTCGAAGGCAGTCCACTCGAATGTGCATTTTGTTAAAGTCCAACTCTTTAGTTGATGGCAAAGGCATTGGTGTCGTGACCTTGGCTCTAGTTTAGGCTTTTCTCCTCATTTTTGCATTAACCAAGTACCTAAACAAGTTCATCTCGAATGTCAAGTTCCTAATGGCATAAATTTGTCATTTTATTCCAAAAAGCATAAAAATGCAACAAAAACTAATTAAGACTAAGGATGAAATCTAACAATTGCGAAAATGCAATAAAAATACTATAAAATACTTGAGAATAAGCTTTTAAGTGTTTAAAGAGCTTAATTTGTCATATGTAAATACGGAACACTAGGTACCTCAACTTTTATAATGTCATTGTTAATCTAAATACATCATTCTAGCTAAAATGTTGACGTGCACATGTCCAAATACACAACCTTTTACTTAATTTTTGAGATAATACAATAATGGTCAAGTTCCAATTTTGGTCCCTATATTATGCTCAAAATTGAAATTTAATATCTATACTTTAATTTTTGACATAATTCGGTACCTTAACTTTTATAATGTCATTGTTAGTATAAATACATTATTGTAATTAAAATGTTGACGTACACATTCCAAATACACAACCTTTTATCTTTTCTTTCGGATTATATAACAATGGTTAAATTTAAATTTTGGTCCCTATGCTATGCTCAATTTTGAAATTTAATCTCTATGTCTTAGTTTTTTTAAATAATTTAATACCTCAACATTTTTAATGTCATTAGTTAATCGAAATATTTTATTTTGATCAAAATGTTGACGTTAATTTTTAAATTTATGCATATTTTAACTTTAAAATTTTAACTTCATAATTCCATCCAAAAAAATAATTGATCTAGCGCGAAATCTGGAGGGGTTATACTAGTTTGTAATAAAGAAATATTCTTTATGGTAATTACAAGGATGGTGGTAGGATTGAGGAGAAAACAAGACAAAAAAATGGATATTGCAGAAAACAATAATGCAAAGGCTTATTACATAAATCTAAATGAGAGACTATTGTATTTAAGATATTCGAGCTTGATTTCTTTTTGTTAAATTTGATTTGATAATAATCAAGTCAAGTTCAAGTTATTGATTGAGTTGAATTTGAGCACTGTAATACTCTATTCGAATGGCTTGCGAGCAATTAAAATTTTCATTTTGAATATATTTTATATTATGAAATTAGATACTTACCCTTATTATATTGAAAGAGCTTTATTATGAACAAGCTCGAGCTTGAACATAATGAGTTTAATTGTGAAATTTGATAAGTGAACTTAATTGAACTTGATTTGGAATAGCTCATTTATGTCCCAAGTCGAGCTCAAACTTAGAAATTGATGTTTCGTCAAGCTCAAGCCGAATATAGAACCCTAAATTTTAAGTTGGGTTCGAGCTTACCACTATTTAGATTTGACTCAGGTCTATTACACCCATAATATTGCATATCATTAATTTAAGTAAAAAGTAGAATGTATAATATAATTATCTAAATAATATGAATATATTTATTTCTCTCATGTGATTTTACGTGTTTAATTTTTCAATATTATATATTTAATTATTATAAAATAATATTTCTTATTTAAATTAAATTATTTTTGCCATATTCAATATACAATATAGTTTTACTTCATGTAATTAAATGCAAAACAACATTATTTAAATAATAACTAATAAATATAAATTATTTTGATAATTTAAATATAGTGGTAGTAAAAAATTCCAAATCATTATTAAAGCTTGTAATGACTACAAAAAGTTTATATGGTAAATTAAAGTTTTCACTATTCAATTTCTTTTTTTATTTTCTTAATGGTCAATAAAGTGATCATAATAATTTGTAGATAATAGATTATTGATATAAGTATAACATATAAAAATATATTATAAAATGTATTATTTATAAATTTTGATATATGAAATATAAATTTAATTATTATATACTAAAAATTACTATAAAAAACTAATATAAACTTTTTTTATTTTACTTTTTGATTCATGGCTACACAATAGTGTAAATGTAAAAGTTGATTTTTTTTACTGCTATATAAATTTTAAAAAAATATATAATTTAATGGAATCAAAATTTTTATTTATAAGCATGATAAATTTTTTTATCAAATTATATCTTTAACCAATTATTTTAGTGAAATTAAAACTCTTTAGGGTTGAGTTTTATTTTTTTTGAATTTATGTAACTATACTTTTTTTTTTCAATGAATTTATTTATTAACATTTTAATTAACTAATAAAATAGTAATAAAATATTGATAATATTTAAAATTTAATAATAAAAATAGAATACTTTAATGACATGAAAAAATTAAAACAAAATAACATTACTCTAAATACCAGAAAATCAAATCGACAGAAAATAAATCGAAATATTGAATCTTACCACCATTTGTGGGTTAGTTTATAGAGATTAATTACTACATTGTGGAATTTAGTTAATTTAAAATTATCTATCTAACTTTTAAAAAAATTATCATCTTGATGATAGTTGATATTGTAACGACCCGATAGTCACGGATAATCAGAACGTGTATTTTTGGGTCTCCGTTTTGATTAGGTGAATTTGCTTAAATTAAGAGTAATTAGGTATAAGGACTAGATTGCATGTAGGGAGAAAGTTGAATTATAAATTAGAGAAAGGTGAAGGGACTAAATAAACAATCAAGCCTTAAAATTAACAAGTGTTTGGTGTTGGTAAGGACATGTGTGAAATTTTTATACATAAATATATTTATATTATATACTTACTTAAAGATTTAAGCATACATAAATATTATTATATTATATTATTATAATTAAAACATAAAACAAATAAAAGAAAAGAAAAAGAATAGAAAGAAACAAAAACAAACGAAACAGAGAAGGAAAAAAAAAAGGGAAAGAAAGAAGGAAAGTTAGGGTTTCAATTGTTCAAAGTTTAATTGGTAAGTCAAAATAGTTTCTTTTCTTGTAATTGTATGTTTTTGAAATCCTAGTATTAAATACTACTTAACTTATGTTGAAATTTTAGAAATTATTAGATTTTTAGATGTTGTCCATGTTGAATAATTTGAGTATTTGGGATTAAATTGATAGAATTTTAAGTTAGAAATGAAAAAAGGATTGAATTGTAAAATAAATTATAAGTTTTGAGTAATAAGGGCTAAATTGTGAAAAAAATTGAAATTTAGGGATTTAAGTGAAATTAGAGAGTTTAATTTAGTCAAAAGTGGAAATTGAATGAAAATATGGAATTAGTTTTGAAGAAATAAAGTTAGTCTCGGTTTAGGGACTAAATTAGAATTTAGAAAATTGTTGAATAAAAATTGAAATATTTAATGTGAAATTGAATTTTATTGTATTGATGAATTTTAATTGTTTTAATTTTCGTAGCCAACGTTGTGTCGGAAACCTCGACTAAGAAAGGAAAAGATAAAGTCGACGAGGAGTAACTCAAAAGTTCTAGTTTGTATTTCTATAATTCGAATCTAAATATTAATTGTTGTATTTTTTATTTAATGTTTATGGTAAGTAATTAAGGTGAGTGTTAACATTTTGATATTGAATTGGAAATTATGTGAATATGTGATTGATGTGGATATTGGATATTGATTGTTGTTGAATTATGAAATTGAAACCCTATTAACTGTATCAGACTGAGTCGGATATAGAGGGCATGCCATAGGATTAGAAGAGTTTAGGGATTACTTCGACTTCGAGTTGATGAGACACTGGGTGTCAATATATTACTTCGGAATAATTCTATGAGGTACTGGGTACCAATTTACTTCGGTTTAGCCGATGAGACACTGGGTGTCAACTTATTGCTTCGAATTATCCGATGAGGTGCTGGGTACCAAACTGGTGTGTTTTGGTTGGATCCGTGTATCCGTCCAAGTCTGAGTCGTGTTAATAAGGGTAATTAAAAGAAGTGATATTATGAAAGGTATTTGGAAATACCGAATGTGAATAGAAATGATACATATGATTGTGTAACATATTGTGAAAAGCTAATTAAGATAGCAAATGATGAGATTTGAATGTATTAAGAATAAATTGATAAATTGAAATAACTATTGTTAATGTATGATAAAATGTGTATGTTATATTATTTTACTTAAAGTATTCGGATTATAGAAATACTGTAACACCCCTAACCTGAACCCGTCGCCGAAATAGGGTTTCAGAACATTACCAGAACATTCAGAACATTTTTCCATTAAACTACGAAAATTTACTATTCATTACCGAGATCATCCAAAATGTCCCTTGATCAAGCCCTCGAGGCCCAATACGAGCATTAGAATCTAATCGGGACTTAATCGGAACCTCTAAGAATTTTTCGCAAAATTACAAAATTTTTCTAGGTGCAGGACTCACACACCCGTGTGGTCCACGGGACACGCCCTTGTGACCCTGGAACACGCCCGTGCTACAGCCGTGTTCAATTTAGGGTGCTCTCTGACTTGCGCCACACGGCCATGCCACACGCCCGTGTGCTAGGTCGTGTGGTTAATTAATTTAATTCGAATTAGGTGCAAGTTTCACACGGCCAAGACACACGCCCGAGTTCTAGGCCGTATGGCACACACGACCGAGAAGCACGCCCGTGTCTCTACCTGTGTGCCCAATTTTGAGCATTCTATTTCTCAAAATTAAGGTGTAGGGGACATACGGCCTAACTACATGCCCATGTTACTAGGCCGTGTGTCACACACGGTCTAGACACACGCCCTTGTGGACAAAATGAAGCCATTTCTAGCTTCATTTCTCACCCAAAATTTCACCCAAGACCTGCACTTGAAACACACATTCAATACCAATCAATTCAAGCATTCAAATTGGGCAATTTCTATGATTCACAAGGCATATCACTACAAGCATACATGATCAAAACCTTACCTTAGTTTAACTTTGTAATGGCCTAAATTCAAGGTTATCGGAACAATGGTTTCGTAACCATAAATCCGATTTAAAGAGAAATTTATTTTAATATTTTTGCATGAATATTTATATGATAGGAAAATCGTATTAAAATATCGATAGAAAAATTTTACCGATTTAGTGGTTAGTTAGAAAAAGGAATTATTGAAGGAATTGGATAAAAACAAGGTATCGAGACCTTGATCTCATAAAATTGAGTAGGAAATATTTTTATAAATATTTATAAAATGTTAGTAATATAGTATTAAAATTTCGTTAGAAAATTTTAACATTTGAGTATGTAATTAGATGAAAAGGACTAAATTGTAACAAATACAAAATTAAGAAAAAATAATTAGATAGTTTAAATGATAAAAGGAAGAGGGCTTAAAAGGAAAATAGACCCAAGGTCTAATTGGGCTGGACGGCAAGGGTATGAAATCAGCAAGAAGATAAGGAGAAATAAGGGTAAAATGGGAAAATAACAAAATTTGCTAAATAAAACTAGGACTAAATAGGGATATCTAGAAATCTCTTCATTTTTCTTCACTCTCATCAGCTAAAAACGCCATAGGAGGGGTATCTAAGCTGGTATATCATAATTTTTGCACCAAGTAAGTGAATCCTTGCCTATTTCTTGTAATTTTGTGTTTTTAAAGACTTTTACAACTAGGTCCTACTATTAAATTCATTAGTCTTTGATTTCATGGATGAAATTGAAAGCCACCATGGTTGGTTTATGTAAGTTTATGATGAAATAGCATGAAATTTAAGCCTTAATTCGTTTAAGAGATGATTTTATTAGGCAATTTCAATAGAAATTGATTTTTGGGACCTAATTATGAAAGTGTTTGGAATTAAAGTCTATTACTGAAATTATGATTTCCAAAGGTTATAAAGTAGTTTAAAGTGATAGAATAAAGTGTTAATTGAGAAAAATAAGCTCAATTGAGAGGTTAATTGAGCAGGGACGAAATTATCATTCATTGAAAGTTTAGGGGAAAAATGGTAATAACCAGCTTGCACTAAAATAGTTTTTGACGTCAGCAGTAATCTAACTTTGAAAAATCACCATAAATTGTAGAAGTTGAATTAGAAGATGAACAAAATATGAAATTAAAGCTTATTGAGTATATTTTCATATGAAAGAAACAACGAAATAAAAGAAGTTCTGTATTTTGAGATATTTAGATTTTTGTAAGACTGGTTCAGAATAAATTCGGGTTCCCCTGTTTTGATTTTAGAAAATCATAAAAATTGAAGAAAAATAATTAGGGGCTTAAATTTATATGTTTAGAATCCTTAATGAGTCTATTTTCTATAGAAATAAACGGGAACACCATCTAATTTCCGTATGAAGAGATAATTAATTTTTAGTGAAGAAGAGTCAGAACTGCCAGACAGCAGAACAGGGGCAACTTTGATGAATAAACTGTACTAATTGGCTACGCTAAAAATTCTGGAAATTTTATGGTATAAAGAAATATGAGTCTAGTTTCAGGGAAAATTAACGGTTCTTCATTTGGAGCTCTGTAGCTCAAGAAATAAATACTTTAGTGACTGTGACTCAAGTAGACAGCTTTGAATAAGCTAAAAATAATAATAGAATTATAGAAAATGCTACATGTGAACATGAAATATATTGAATTGATGATTGAATTTATTTATTTAGATCCAGAAAACTCAAATACGAAGCTAGATCGAGGAAAGGAAAAAGTCCCGGATTAGTAGATTTTATAAACGAACTAGTATCGAGGTAAGTTCGTGTAACTTGAATTATATTCTTAAATGTTTGAAATGTATGTTATTGATATGAATATGATTTGAATGTCCATTGTATGAAATTTGATGAAACATTGGTATATTTGATAAAAAGGAAAGAAATCCCGGTTGAATGAAAGGAAAATTTGATGGATCTCTGAAAAGGAATTGACGGTAAAAGGATCTAGCAGACCCGACGGGTGATCCTATCCTCGATATAGCCCTCCCGAAGAATATGTGGAAAATGGATTTAGCCCGACGGGTAATCCGAATTAGGGTCGAATTTAGCTTTGACTGTAATTCGGATCCAAGCTTATTAGAGTAATTGTCGTTGCAGAGGATTTAGCTCGACTGGTAATCCCGACAATACTCTATGAGTTTATATTGCGATTTAGCTCGACTGTAATCCCGCATTGTAAAGATGAGGTTCGCGGGAGTGTGCTCTCAAAATGAAAATGTGCGCACATGAATATGAATTGATTTTATTCGGATTTGTACACTAAAGTGTACCTCTGAAAATCCATCGAAATTCCGAGTAATTTAACGGGATAAATATGGAAAAATAACAAGGAAATGGAAATCATGATATTGATAAGCTCATCAATCATGGCGTGTATATTATTGATATATGGAAATTAATCGACTAACTTGGATGTTGAGTTTGTGAATGTTAGGGTAATAGTGCATTGAGTGAGTATATGAATGTTTATAGCTTGTATTGAAAATACTAGGTAAGTATAATTCTTGTTACATGGGCTTACTAAGCACAAAGTGCTCACCCTATTTTCTTTTTCCCTGTTTTGTAGTGTTAAGAGCTCGGAGGTCGGGTCGGTGGGAGACTCATCACACTATCAACCCCAGTATTTCGGTATTTAAAGAAACTTTAGTTTGGAAATGAATGGCATGTATAAGCTAATAAAATAAATGTTAATATGAAATGAATGTAAGGTCAGCCATTGGTATGGCTAACAAATTTCTAGTTTCAGTATGTAATGAGGTTATCTTATAAATTTGCATGGATCTATTTTGAAAATATGTTGAGTTGGATTGGTTGGTATGAATTAGTTTCGGTTTAAATATTTGCAGGGAAGACTAAATCAATTATAAAGGGGTTATATTGAGAAAAAAAAAATTGTAAACTCCGGTAATGCCCCGTTCCCTATTCCGATAATAAATACGGGTAAGGGGTGTTACAAACTTAGGCATTCCCAACATTGATCACATATTTTTAACATAACACATGTGTATATATGTATATCATAATAATAATCTACTTAGTCATACCAACATGAACCAATACTAGCCATTCTAATGGCTAGGTTACAAAATCACATTTTTAAACCACTATTGGCCAAGTTGTCCTATACATGCCATTATACCCAAAATGATTTCACTAAATATACCCAAAATGCTAGTTGATAGTGTGACGATGCTCCAATGATCTTCCAACCTTCACGAGCTTCCGAGCACTATAAAACAAGGGAAAAATAAACGGAGTAAACATTACATGCTTAGTAAGTTCGTATAACGGAAACTAAACTTACCAATCGTATTATTAAATTTAAGCACACATCATCATGTTTTCCATCCATTAACCAAGTTTCCTAAGCACATGCCTTCAATCAAACATGTTAGTCACAACACTTACAAACATGTCAAGTAAAAATAAGTGAGCTCATCTTGCAATGTTCTTTCAAGTCATTATCATTACATCTCAAGATTTTCATGCCAAGTCAAGAGATACAAGCCCATTGAATCATTGAATTCCGATGGATGCTCAAGTAGTACACTCGAAGTGTATAGTTTTGTAATCCGTCAATTTCTTATTCAATCGTACCCTTTAGGGCACTCAACCAAGGAACACACTCTCGAGTCACATATCGTGTAACATGATTACCAGTCCAGGCTAAATCTTTTATATAACGTAAGCTCGGCGGAGCTCGATTAGGATTACCAGTCCAGGCTAAACCCTAATCTTAATGCATACTCGAGAGGTATTATATTAGAATTACCCGTCTAGGCTAAATCCTTTATATAACAAGGTCAATGGGATTACTCGTCCGAGCTAAATCCCGTCTGCAACAAATGCAGGACCTTATTAGTTTCAGGAAAGCGCATATAATCATCGGAATTCAACATCCAATCGGGACTAACCCTTTATCACCATTTCAAACATGTAACAAATTTTCCATCATAGCACACAAGTAAAGCACATTAATATAAATCACATTACATACAAACACAACATTCAATTAACATAATTACATGTCCGATTAAGTTACACGAACTTACCTCGACACTTGTTCGCGTAATAATCTACCATAAATTTCTAATTTCCAGCATAATACACCCATGACCCATTTTCATACTTTGATAACTTTTCAAATTAATCCCTCAAATAGAGAGATTAAGCTATCCTAGTTTCAAAAATACTAAAATTATTAAAAATGGGATAAGAGAACTTACCCAATTAAGCCTTGAAAGTTTCCCCTCTCTCTCCTAGGGTTTCCATAAAATTTTAGGTTGAAGATAACAATAATAAGATGATATTTTCTTTTATCATCTTTTAATTAATTAAATTTTTGCTATTTCCAATTTAGTCCTTGACCTTTTACTATAATTCCATGGATGAGTCACCATGAAAAATCTACATACTTTTCTTAATGGTCTAATTTTCATATAAGGACCTCTAGTTTTGAATTCCTTAGTAATTTGATCCTTATAGCTACTAAAATTCAATTTTCATATTTTATGCGATAGTCCTTCTTGTAATTAGGCACTAAATCGATAAAATATTCATGTCAAAATTTTCACATGTCACGTCTATCATATTACGGACCATATAATAAAATAAAAATAAATTATATTTAGGGTCAGATCTGTGGTCCCGAAACCACTATTCCGATTTCACTGAAAAATGGATTGTTACAAATATCGCTGAGTTTATACTCAATGTACGGTTTATTTTCCGTGCACAGGTTAGGTACTTAAGTTGATCGTTGATTCAGCATCCATCAACGATCCCGATCTCAAACGTGGTGATGTATATTTCTTTTTGTGTCGGCATGTACCTAGGTTGTTTAAAGCTTATCATTTTGTGGAGTAATTGTAATTAATATTATAAGTTGATATTGGTTGATTATATATATGAATATATGTGTTATTGAGGTTATAATATGGCATGTTTAGGTTGATGCATGAATGAACATGATATAGGCAAAATTTAGGTTGATATTGGCATGGTTTTAAATTGGTTTTGATAGATGTTATTTGAAATATTTAGATAATGTTTTTGAAGTATCTATAAGGGTACATTGGTTAGGAATAGAGGTGTTCATGGGTCAGGCCGGTCTCAACTAAAAATTTAGGCCCATTCATCGGGCTCGGGCCGAGCCCAAAAAATTGGCCTAATTTTTTTTCCAAGCCCGACCTATATAAAAATGCTAAAACCCAGGCCCGGCCCAGCCCGCCTGTATAAAAATTTTATATTATTTTATATGATTTTTAAATGTATATAATACATCAAAAATGCTAAAAAAATCAAAATAAATATTTCCCAACAAATTGAAAATAAATTTTAAAAAAATATGTAGACTTAAATAACACTAAGATAGATGTAACTTAACAAGCAAATACCTCTAAAATAATAACAAAATTAACAAATGGCTTTAAAATAATAACAAAATTAACAATAAAATAAGTTTTATACAATATTCAATCAATAACAACAAAATAGTAGCAACATAACAGTAATATGGTAGCAAAATAGGGAGAAAATAACAAGAAAATAACATTCAAAAATAAAAAAAAATAGCAGATTTTTTTTGTCATTTAGTGAATTCAGGCCGGGCCTAGCACAAGGGCGTGTGGCTTGGCTGTATGATCCAAGTCAGAGAGTTATACGAGAAAGGACATGGCCGTGTGTCCCTACTTCAAATGCCCACACGGCCTAAGACATGGGCGTGTCTCTTGATTGTGCGAGCCACATGGTCTGGACACATGGGCGTGTGTCCTATGTTTCTTTGAAAATTTTCTTGAGTATCCAGTTTAGTCCCAATTTGTTTCTAACACATATTTTGAGCCTCGAAGGATCATAAAATGGATAATTTGATTAATTTATTACATGTATGCTAAATGATTTGAAATGTTCGTATTTGATCTGTTAAGTTCGGTAATGCTCCATAACTTTATTCTGGCGACAAATAAGGGTTAGGGGTATTATAAGTATAGTTTCAAATGCACTCAAATTCTAATTTAAATGGATAGTAATATATAAATTTTTAAAAAGAAAAAAGAAAAAAAACTTCTAATATAATTATTATATCGTAGCAAATAAATTATTGATTTTATAAAATTTAACTAATTTAAGATTATATATCTTGACAGCAATAGCGACACTCTTATAACAAATGGATAATAAATTTATACAAGTTGTAATATTAAAAGATTTAACTTCCTAAAATTCAAAATTAGAATTTGATTTAATTTGTATGTTTAGCTAATAAAAAAATAAAAATAATTATGATTTCATGTAATAAATTTGATCAAGTTTATTTAAAATTTATGTAGTTTTATAATTCATTATTTAGTATTTTTTTCATTTATTTATTTGAAGTTATTAAATTATTCGTTATTATGATTTTCATTTACTTATTTGTAATTTCTATTTACTATAAGTTGAATTGCAAACCATCTATCAAACCAAAAGCTTTCATATACCCATTTAAATAAATTGACACGAATGGTTACCCATACAATGACTAGTCAACATATTTGCAAGCTTTCCATTACCAATCTTAAATAAATTTAAAAAATCGTAAAATTATAATTACCATCAGTAATTAAAATTATAAAAAAATAATAAAGAAAATGTAATTTAAAATTGAAAAATCTAAAATATAAAGTAAAATGATTAATTACCTATATCGATTATCTTTCTATTCCCTTTCCCAACTTATTAATAACTTCTGAATGCTAAAATTCGATTTTAATTTGAATTAAATCAATTGTACTTATTTAATAAGTGCTAATCATTCTATCTCCAAACTCTTTATGTAATTCAAAATGTCCAATTCAATATTGATTACAAGCATAAATATAGGTTATAGATTACTTATAAAAATTAATTAACATTATTAATTATTATGATATTTAAAATAAAACATATAAAAATTATATTTATTTAATTGAAAATTTGGATTTTTATTATCTTTAATTTATCGAATTATGCTCAATGATTTTATAGATTAATAATATATTAAGTTACTTTTTAAGTAAAACTTTTATCGAATTTATTAATTTCATGATATTATCACATAAAAATACTAATAAATTATTAAATTCAATTTAATAATACAATTAACAATATCAGTTCAAAAATCTGCTACACCATATATAAGACCAACATAAGCATCAAAATTATATTCCTAGAGAAGAAAAAGGATAAACTTGGGAGTTCACAACAAATTATCCAAAAAATAATGAAAACTAGTTTGTAATTGAAACCCAGTTTTTGCCAAAATGATCAAATTGGCTAAGCATCAGCCACCCAATCATTCAAAACTCAAATATCTAATACCCAATGTTAATCTCATGGGGTTCATTTATGGGTGTAATCTACTTCACCTCAGTCAAATATCTAAAAAGTGGATTACAAGAAAAAAGAGTAACGTTAAATATCTTAATATTCCACTCAACCTAGTGTCTGTTCCAACACGATATTGTTTAACCAAAATAATTAGAGAAATGTAAATCACAAGCAAACTAACAAAATTTCCATTTAAATCCGACTGCCACACAGCAAACATAAATAAAATAGCCATAATCCAACCAAAACCCAAACAAAATCTTCTCTCCCCAACACCCTGCAAAACAAAATCAAACAAACCATCTTTAGCTGGTAAGCAGATAGAAAACAAATTCATGCATCAAGTCCTAACCATATCTCATATTCATCCACATTCAAACTATCATTATAACAACTCTTCATATAATAACCACAGGATAGAGTTACACAAGTTTATGTCTCCGGGTTGAAATGATAATAGAAAGACTATGCACAGAGAATGCATGGTTGATGGCGCATCATTCAATGAAGAGCAACAGAACTAAGAATAACTTACAATTCTTATCGCCTTTGAGTTTTTCCAATGGAACGTTTTCCAGAGAACAGATGCTTTGGTTTCAATGTGGGAATAACTCTATCAGCCTCCCCACGCCGAGCATTCTTGTTCCTCTTTAACACAGATTTCTTGGCCAATTTAATAGCCTTTATCTTCTGAGCAGAATCTTTCAAGCCCTCTCCCAGTATAACTTCACCAGGAGGTCGTGATCGTGACCTTGATCGAGATGTAGACCTTAGACGGAGCTTTTTGCTTGCTTGGTTGTCATCTATATCCATAGCATCTCCACCATCACCCCCTCTCTTATCAACTGATCGCTCCCTTTTCCGGCCTCTTGACTTGCTACGAGCACGATTAATTGCAAGAGAGGGATCCAGCCCCAAAGAAGATAGCTGCCGGCCCATCCTCCTTGTTGTGAACTTTCTATCTGTGTCGAACTTTCTTGGTACAACAGGCCGACTTTCTGCAGTGCTTTTCTTCATCCTATGCTGTTGAATAAGCAAGCTCTTCTTTTTCCTGATCTCAGCCAGTGCTTCTTGCTCTTCCAGGGATAATTCTTGGCCATCCATCTCAAAGTCATCACCTTCCTCCTCCGCTTGTCGAAGACCCTCTTCACGCTCCAACTCTTCAAGCCTTAACAAGATATCAGGGTCGATAAAATCGTACACATTGTGACCATCAAGAATTTCAGGCATTGTGTCCTCTTTCCATTCATCATTTGCCAATATATAGTTCTTCCTCAAACTAGCAGAATACACGCCAGCACCACCATTCTCATCCTCCAATTCCTTTTCAGTTTTCCTCTTTTCTTTCTCTGCCGCTTGCTTGGCTTTAGCTTCCAAAACTGCCTGGGGTATGCAAGCTGGCCGTTCCTTCTGATCACGTGGTTTTGGTAATGCAACATGAAACCTATTAAGGCAGTCATTTATTTTTTTTGATTTCATCTTCAACTCAACCCTCTGATTCAGTAACCTTTCACAAGCTGCATTCTTCACAGCAATCACTCCATCCTCAGTCAAAGTGCTCATAGTCAATAGCACCCCTTCTTCATTTGTAGGCTCACCTCCTTGACCAATCACAGTCTTCATAGCTTCAGCTTTCATCTCCATGACCAATTTCCTGTCTTCCTCAGATATGCCATCCAATGGCTGCAAATCAGTCTTATTGCAAACAATGATCAAGGGTTTGTTCATAAAGAGAGATTTAATGCTGTGAAAAAGAGCTGCCTGCTGGGCAATGCTGTACCCACATGACCCAGATATATCCAAAAAGAACAACACTGCAGCTCGTAGGTGAGCCAATGCTGTAATGCTGCACATCTCAATAATATTTCGATCTTCAAATGGCCTGTCCAAAATTCCAGGTGTATCAATTACTTGATATCTAAGGTACTTGTAATCTGTATGACCCACAAAGAGTGACTTGGTAGTGAAAGCATAAGGTTGGACATCCACATCAGCCCTCGTGATTTTGTTCATAAATGAACTCTTACCAACATTAGGGTACCCACAAATCAACATGGTTCGAGTATTTGGATCAATAGATGGCAACCTTGCCATATGTTGCCTAATCTGCTCAAGGTATGCCAGACTAGGGCCAATCCTCTTTATGACGGTACACATGCGACCAAGTGCAGCAACCTTTAGCGACTTGCACCGATATAGCGAGTCACCATACTTTAATAGCTTGACATAATCTTTAGCAATCTTGCTAATGAGATTCCTAGCAGTATTTATCTGGCCAAGAGCAAGCTTGTAGTGATCCTTGTTATAGAGAACATGAAGAAGATCACCATAAAATGGATGGATATCATCAAGGCGAGGGAACTCATCAATTATTGTAGAAAGTTTCTCATGAAAATTCTGCTGGGTGTATTTAACTTTACGCATATAGAACTGGCGAAGACGGGAAATCGCATACCCTTTGTGGACAACAGTTGGAGTTTGCCGTTGGGTACGTGAGAGAATAATATCTATGAAGTCCTTCCCATTCGGTACAACAGTAATTTTCTTGAAATTATATTGAACCATTTTTATTATTGACCTGCAGCAAAACAAAGACGAGTTAGCTTAATAAACATTTGATTAAGAGTTAGCCTTTGGCCAAATAAATCAAACACAAATATGCTTATGAGGTTATTTTCCTTAGATTCAAGAAAAAAAAAAACCTAAACAAATTTTAAAAAAAGTTCCAAACAGATTCAATTTTCTAGGAAAATAATATAAAAGCCCTCAACAAAAACCCACACAGAATAATAGGTATACAAATCAAATAAAATTATCAAGATAACTTTGATATGATCTTCAATAAAACAAGACAACTTGTAGTAGAGGCTTAGAAATTAACAATAAAATAACAATCAGAACTGAAAACAGGAAGAACGCTCACATGTTTCAGTTTAGTACCTTTTTTTCCTTCAAACCAAACAGAAATCGAGTTCACAAGCTTCTCGGTTAGTCGGCTCAGCCCAAGAGAGGAATAAGAGGGAGGAACACTAGGGTTTTAGTTTTTATAGCCCACTAAAGCCCGTGCAGTGCACGGGAGTATATTTATATCGTATTAAATTTATGGCTTAATGTACACTTGGGTCCCTAATGTATACATTTTTTCACTTTGATCCTTAAAGATTCTTTTGATACACTTTAGTCCCTAACATTATCAAATATTCTAAGCTCAGTCACTAACATTATTAGGTGTTTCCAGTTCAATACTTTGGGCATTAAAAAGAAATAGTTGGGATCTCAAGGCAATTATAAGTTGACACGTGTCATACATTGATGTCGTCACAATGATGTCAAATCGTCTAAATTTTTTTAATTTTTTAAATATAAAAATTACAAAAAAATATAAATAAAATTTTAAAAAATTTAAAAATATGTTAAAACTTTTAAAAACTTATAAAAATTATAAAAAACTATAAAAATTATTTGAAGTTGAAAAATATTGTAAAAATTATTAGAAACTGTAGAGTAAAATTTTTATATATTAAAATAAAGTACACTTTCACTAATCACATTTAAAATATTAAAAAAATTGATATAAAAATTTTATTTAGTTGAAAACACAATCATTTTTATAGAAATTGTATTTTAAAAATATTTAAGAAAATTGAATCATTTTTTTAATATTTTAAAATACAACTTTTAGTACTTTTCTAGGGTTATTGACAATATATGTTTATTTGCCTTGGACCTCTATGTAATGTCTAAAGTAAGCTTTATTTATTTATCATGGTGCACGTGCTCTTTTGTAACAAGTTCAGTGATAATTTTGTAACTTTTTTAAGTTGATTCATCAAAACATAAACTTACTAATAATCTAGTAACCTTAGGTGTAATTTATCCAAAACTTTAAAAATATTAATGTTTCTTATTTTTTAAAAAAAAAGTAATTTTTTTATATTTATATAATCCTTTGTAATCTTTTTATAATTTTAATAATTTAGTAATTTTTTTAGTTTATTCTTCTTATTTTTTTAGGTTTTTCAATTGATGACATCACTATGACATGGTCAAATTACATGTGGTAACATATGATTATTTTGATATCCTTGGTAGTTTTTTATCGTCGAAAGGATTGAATTGATGATGCTTGGTAATATTAGGGACTGCAATGGTTTAAAAAAACTTGAAGGACCAAAGTGAGAAAAATTGTATACTTTAGGGAGTTAAATGTGTATTAAGCCTAAATTTATTTATAAAAAGATTAAAATATGCTCTAAGTCCTTATATGCTTCATACTTTTGGAATTTAGTCTCTCTGCTTTTATTTCTAGGTATTTATTCCCTCTTTTTACATATTTCAAAATTCAAGCACAATTTTTAACTCTATTAAAATTCTTAAATTTGGTCGTCTAACATTTTAAAATAAAAGAATATTTACTTAGTAATCATGTAATAAAAAAATGGTGTTATAATGAATTTGAATTTAATAGAAATTTTTTAACAATGTTAACAATTAGACTTGCAATTTTAAATTAAAAAAGTAGAGGAATTAAAATTCTTAAAATAAAAAGTAGTGGTTAAATTCCAAATATACAAAGTGCACGAGGACTTGAAACATCTTTTAACCTTATAATAAAAATTTAAATTTGTAAAGATAATATGTTTACTTTTTATTATTCAAATATTGTATATTTGATTTCTAACTTAATTTTTAATTATCAATAATTTTTAGAAATTGCACAATTATATTTAGGAATAATATTTGGTATACTGTCAGTGGAGTTTTTAGACTCTACAAGCATAATTAAAGGGTTAACAAGTGTCCTATAATAGTATAATAAAACATTAAAAAATATTTTTAAAAAGGAGACACATAGAAAATTTTTAATTTGTACAATGTCAGTGTACCAAATACTAACTCATAATTTTAATTTGTAATATTTTTTCAGGCTTGATGGTATTATAAACCATCAAACATTTATAAAAAAAAAAATCAATTTAGCCCCTTTAAACTTTTTACATCCAATTGAGCTCTAAACTAACAAAATTAGCCAAACAAATCTTTTGATTGATGTTGCCTATTAATATTTAATGGCAACGTTGGCATAGTCGTTATTAGAAGCCACACTAATGTCGATTACTAACATATGACAATGCCTAGTTATCAAAAAAATAAAAAAAATTCAAAAAAAAAATATTTTTAAAACAAGTAAACAATTAGAGGTGCTCATGGGTTGGGTAGAGCCCAACACAAAATTTAAGCCCGTTTGCTAGGCCAGGGCTCGACCCAAAAAATGGGTCTAAAATTTTGTCCAAGCCCGATCCGGATAAAAATGTTAAAATTCGGGCCCGACTCAGCCCGCCCATATTAATTTTTATATTATTTTTTATATAATACATCAAAAATGTAATAACCCAAATTCTACGGGCACCGGAAAAGTGAGTTTAGGGCCTCCGTCTTAGGAAAACGAGTCCGTAAATATTTATTAAAAATATTTACGAAGTTAGTATAGGTTGAATTAGATTTTTGATAAGTGAATTTAGTTTAATTTAAAGTAGTTAGGAAAAAGGATCAAATTGAATAAAGAGTGAAAGTCTAATTAAAGATTATAGAAAATAAAAAGGACTAAAGAGGAAATTATGCCAATTGCCAAACTTGAGGTGGCATAAGCATAAAATCTAAGATTTTTATGTGTTAAAATATATTATTATTAGATAACTTTATTATTATTATAATATTATATTATATAATAAAGCAAAGAAATAAAAGAGAAGAAACAGAATAGGCAAACGAAACAGAGAAGGAAAGAAGGAAGGAAAGAAAAGAAAGAAGAAAGGAAAATTGAAAGTTTGAAGCTTGAAAGTTGATAGGTAAGTCAATTTAGCCCTTTCTACTTAATTTTGATGTTTTAGAAGCCTTGGAACAAGGTTTTGATGAAGATAAGTTGATATTTTGAAAGATAGTTAATTATTAGACATTGTTTATGTTGAATAAAATGATGAATTAAGGGTTAAATTGATAGAAATTCAAGTTAAGAAAATAAGTAAATTAGGATTAAATTGTAAAACAAGCTATAAGAAAATAGTTCTGGGACAGCAGCAGTAGAGTAATTTTGAAAAATCACTAAAAATCGTAGAAGTGGAATTAGAAGTTGTGAGAGATATGGAATTAAAGCTTATTGAGTCTATTTTCATATGAAAGAAACAGGGAAAGTAAAGAAATTCTGTATTTTGAGATATTTATATTTTTGTGAGACTGGTTCAGAGTGATTTTGAGATCCCCTGTTCTGACTTGGAAAAATCATTAAAAATCATACAAAAATAATTAGGGGATATAATTTATATGGTTAGATTCATTAATGAGTCTATTTTTAGAAGAAATAAACTAGAACATAATTTTAATTCTTTATAAAAATATAATTAAATTTTAGTAAAGAGTGGTCGGAACTGTCAGACAACAGAACAGGGGTGATTTTAAAGAATAAACTGTACTTATTGGCTTAATCAAAAATTCTAAAAATTTTATGGTAAGAAGATATGTGAGTCTAGTTTCATAGAAAATTTACATATGTTGATTTGGAATTCTATAACTCAAGATATAGATAATTTAGTGACAATGACTCAGGTTAATAGCCTTAAAAGAACTTATAAGTAAATAATAGAATTGTGTACAAAGAATGTGGAATGAAGAGCAAGGGTAGGAATTGAATAAAATTCAATTATTTGTTGTAATTTAATGCTATAATTAATAATGTAAATTGTTATTATTATTTTTGTAGCAAACAAGGAAACCGAGACGTCTAATACGAAGGGGAAGGAAAAAGTGATCGAGGAGTAGCTCAAGAAAATATCGGTTTGTATTATCATAATTTAAGTTATTTATAATTGCATGTTAAATTTCAATGTATGTGTATGAAAAATGAAATTTAGGTAAGTATTGATGTTTGAATTGAATATGACTTGGACTTAATTGATGAATATGTGTTAGTATTGAATTAAAAATTGAACTACATATGATTGATATGAAAGGTACATTGAATTAACCTGTGAAATTAAATTGGAAGTGATTTGAGATTGAGATTGAGATTGCATTGATAATATGTATGAATTGAATCCGAATGATTATGATTAGTTGAAAGTGAAAGTGATATGAATATGTGATTTAAATACCCTATTAACTAGTCGGGCTGAGTCGGATATGATTGGCATGACATAGGATTGGAAGTGTTCAGGGATTCTTCGACCTTGAGTCGATGAGACACTGGGTGTCATATTATTTACTTCGGATAGATTCAATAAGGTACTGGGTACCACTTTACTTCGGCTAGGCCGATGAGACACTGGGTGTCACTATATTGCTTCGAACCATCCGATTAGGTACTGGGTGCCAGTATGGTGTGTTTGGTTGGATCCGAGTATCCGCCAAAGTCCGAGTCATGTTAATAGCGGTAATTATGTGAAATAAGAAAATCATATATTTGATTATTTGAACCTCTGAATGAATAGTTAAAGAGATATTGTGAAATGAAATTATGCTATATGTGATTGAAAGATGAACCAAAGGTTCATGAACAATTGGAATTCTATGGATGAGATATTAATTCAAATATTAAAATTGTTACATTGGAAATATAACAACTTAGTATAATTATATGTATAATTTGTTATTTATCTAAGTATGTTTACGATATTTGATCATTGTTATAAATTGAATTATGATAATACCACTGAGTAATTCCAATACTCAGCGTACAGTTTGTTTTCCATGCGCAGGTTAGTAGAGTTTCTGATCCGGTCCAACATCCAAATCAAACCCGACTCCAACAAGAGGATTTTGGTGATGAAATTCTTCCTTTTGTTAAGTGGCATGTACTAGATAGTTATATGAATTATAAACATATATATATAAAGTTAAATGATTTTGGTTGTATTTAAATGATTATAATGTTTTGGATGAAAAAAAATGATATAAAGTTATAAAATGATAAATTGGTATTGGTTGTTCAGTGCAATTTGCGAGGATTTAGGTGAAAATAAGCAGAATATCTTTGCCAAATTTTTATAAATAAAAAAAAAATTACGAAAAATTTTCTAGAATGATTGAACAAGTTTCATTCTACTTTTAATATATGCTTTAGGCATTGAGAGTCTAATATAGGGATTTAATTATTAAATTATACTATGAATGCTATTTTATTTGTGAGTAATTAGTAAATTGTCTGATATGTCCAGTAATACCTTGTAACCCTATTCCGGCGACGGTTTAGGGTTAGGGGGTGTTACAAAAAATATTAAAAACATTGAAATAAAATATTTCCTAACAAATTGAAAATAAATTTTAAAAAATATGTATACTTAAATAACACTAAGATAGATGCAACTTAACAAGCAAACGCCTCTAAAATAAATAAAAAAAATTAACAATAAAACAAGTATTATACAATATCCAAATAATAACAACAAAATAGTAGTAACATAATAGTGAAATGATAGCAAAATAGGGAGAAAACAAGAAAATAACATTAAAACAACAATAAAATAGTAGTTTTTTTTTTGTCATTTTATGAGTTCGAGCTAGGCCAGAGCCAGGCCAAAAGTGCCTTACCCGAGGCCTAACCCCTTTTTTAATATTCCTCCTAATAAACCGACTATTTTACTCAAAATGACCCATTTCCTACTTTATTTACGAAAATGGACGACTTTAAACTTTATTTACCGGAATGGGCCAAAATTACAAAAATGCTTCCACGTAGGCGCGTTTTAAGGGGAAACTTCAGAAAAGCGCGTCCTTAAGGGAGCGCTTTTGTCATGTCAGCAAAAAACGTGCTGACGTGGACGCGCTTTGCTGACATGGCAAAAGCACTCCATCAAGGATGCGCTTTAGCTCATGTTTTTGGCCCCCAACGATCATTTAAAAATTTGACTGTTCGGGGGCCAATGGTCATTAAAAAAACTATGAAAAGCCCCCCACCTATTTATTTCACACAATTTCCTTTAACATTTCTTCCAAAATTTTCAAAAAAGCTCTCAAATTTCTCTCTAAATTTCTTAAAACTCTCTTTAAATAACTATTTCCTTTAAATTTTTTTTTCTAAATTAGTATTATTTTTTTATAATTTGTAAGATATTTGGTCGTGTTAGCAATGGCTGGGGAATTAATTCGTCTTGATCATAAACATATCTCCGTTGAACAAATGATAAATGGTAAGGGTTAATTTCAATTTTTGAATATTATTTAATTTTTTTCATTTATGTAATTTTAATTTATTTTTAATTTATAATTTTTTTATAACAGTCGGTAGATCGGGTGTTACAATGTTATATTTGTAAAATGCCTGGTCCTCCATCACCCTTAATAGAAAATTACTTGAGGCAAGCGGGTTTTCGGCACGTGGCCAATATAGGCTGTGGGTGCAAGTTGGACCCGAAACTCATCAGCGCATTCACAGAGAGGTGGAGACCTGAGACGTACACATTACATTTTCCATGCGGGGAGTGTACCATCACTGTGGAGGACGTGCAGTTACAATTGGGATTGCCGGCGGATGGGTCCGTATTCACCGGGTTTGCTCAATCTGCTAATTGGGGAGCCATATGTTACGATCTTTTGGGTGCGATTCCGGATAATATTTACGAAGGTCGGATTGAGAAGGGTTGGTTACGAGACACATTCCTAGAGCTGGGGAATGATTCGACTGAAGTAGAAAGAATACAATACGCTCGGGCATATATCCTTGAGATGATTGGAGGTTATTTGATGTCGGACTTGTCACGAAACCTCGTACTTCTGAGGTGGCTGTTGAAACTCGTCGATTTTAGAGCAGATGGCGAACTCAATTGGGGGTCTACCGTGTTGTCGACATTGTACCGGGAGATGTGCCGGGAGACGAAACCAAATAAAGCCAAAATGGAGGTTGCCTATCACTACTACAATCATGGGCTCAGATTTTCTTTCCATTTTTATGTACTCGAGTGAACCACCCATATACATTCCCACTTTTAACGAGATAAAATTTATATTAGATTTTATAATTATTACATAGATTTAAAATATAATTTTATGCTAAAAATTTATTTAATTAGGTGGAACCATTAGGCGAGTTATGTTGGAATACCTACCGCTCTTGAAGATATACGACTTCTATTAAACCAACGGCCGGAAGCACATGTAAGTATTAAATGAAATATATATACATTACATAGTAGTTTCGTATTTAGTATTTAGTATTATGTATATAAATAATATTTTTATCACATCCATATAGTTTCAATGGACACCATACGAGGATCCGACAATTCGGGCAATAATTTTGGCTAAATTCCTATAGAATCCAAACATCTGGTACATTAGGGTCCCATTGGTCAACTACGCTATCGTTGAGATGCACCAGATGGATAGAGTGTTACGACAATTTGAATTTTGACAATCGATTCTCGTGGTACTTGAAGTGCGCGATGAAAAGCACAAAATCAACTTACATTGACCGAATGCGCATTGGTCGGTATTCTTCTCGGATCAGATCAAAATGTGGGAAAATCGGTATGATCATATACCTACTTGCAAACTGATCATCGTTCCAGGGTGTAACAACCTGATTTAGGGACTAGTCAAAATAATGGTTTCAAAACAACTAATCCGAGGTCAGAGAAAATTATTTTTATAATTGTGTATGTGAATTAGCATGATTATATGAGTGTATGAAAATTCTGGTGCATTAATTTTAACGATTGCATGCTTAATTGCGAAAAAGGACTAAATTGCATAAAGTACAAAAGTTCTATTTTACAAGCTAAAGGTGTCTAATAGCTATAGAATATTAATTGGAGGTCCTTAAAGTGCAATTAACCCCTCTAGTAATGGTTGATCGGCCATAGGGGACAAAAAGATGTCAAAATTGGTCAAGTTGGTGGATTAGGTGATAAATTGTCTAGAAAAAAAAAAGAAAGAAAGATATCATCTTTTCTCTCTATCTTCTCCGCCAAAAATACCAACAAAATAGGGGTTTGAAAGCTTAAAATTTTCAGCAACTTGTTCTCTTTGTAAGTAAGTGATTTTGGTGATTTTTCTTGATGATTTTTGTACTTTTAGGACCCTTGTATCATGTGAATCATCTTATTACTGGTTATCAAATCCTTTTTAGTTTCACCCAATTCATATTGTTCTCTCAACCCCAAACATGGAATTGGATTTCTTTTTGAAAGTTCTTTTATTATTCCCTTTAGAAATAGAATGCTTTGAGTGGTCCATTTTTTTGTTTCTTTTGAAGCTTTTCGAAACAATTTAGTTTTTTTCTTATAAAATTGTTAAAGCTATAAAACATTTCGTTTTCAATTTTTTATTTAGTTATGTATGATTTTATTTCTCGTGCACTGCCCCTTATAATTAATTGGTTTCGAATATAAAAAATATATTTTCTTGTATTGGTCCATAACCTGACTCAGGTAAATCCATGAACTCAATTCGTTTATTCTTTTCTATTTTTACTAGTCGTCTGAACCATGAATTGTCTTATGGCTCATCAATCAGACAGATGAATTTTTTGAATGAACTCTTCAATTCAAGGAAGAAGTGATCCCTTCTCTCGCTACTGGTTGATCCCCAGATCTAACCCTCCCCCTCCATCAACTAATCTTATTCTTGGATCTTGTTCGTGAAATTGATAAAAATCAATATTTTTATGATCTAGCTAATGAGAGAACTATTTTGCAAAATGGTTAAGAGTCTAGGGTTTTTCCATGTGAGTATTCATGTTAATTTCTAAAATTTTATGGAAGAAAATGAATCTTAGTTGTTAAATAAACAACTTTTGTGAAAGGTGTTTCCATGAAAACAACTAAAAGGACCATTTTGCAAAGGTTATAAAATAGGTGTTAAATGTGAGAAATAATGAGAATTTGGAGTTTCTATAAGCTTAAAATGTATTCGTCTAGGCTTGATTAATAAGGAAATTTGATGAAAATCGATATACGACCCTAGGGGTAAAATCGTAATTTTATGAAAGTCTAAAGGCAAAATGGTAATTGTGCCAAAGTACGATTATTGAAATGTATTGATTAATATGGTAATTAAATGAGTGAATTTGTTATTATAGATCAAGAAGAACGAGGAATTAACCTTGACCGAAGAAAAGGCTAGGTTTCAGACTAGATCGACAAATTTGCCTATTTTAGAATCGAGGTAAGTTTGTGTGTGATAAATTCAACATTATGTTATTAATTTTTAAAATGTTTGATATTCGTGAATATGTATATTATTTCTATGAAAGTGAGTAATGATGTTAAATGAGAAAATGATGAAAATTGATGATGCTGAAGTCCCGGTTGGACTTTAAGAAGTGAGAGGGTATCATCATCAAGACATAAGATTAGTAAGGTCCCATATAAGATCATGTATGGGACATGGCCTCAGCACCGAATTGAGATCCCGTATAAGACCATATCTAGGATATGGCATCGGCATCGAATACGCGTAAGACCATATCTGGGATATGCATCGACATCGATATAAGATCCCGTATAAGACCATATCTGGGATATGGCATCGGCATCGAGATGTGATCCCATGTAAGACCATTCTGGGATATGGCTTTGGCATCGTGTTTATGTGTATGATGATGATTGTGTATTCTCGGGTATTCCAAGTGATTTATCAGGATAAATAGTCAAGCTTATAATAGAGATAAAATTAGTGCTAAAGCTATGTGATGAAGTGATACAGGTACATGTGAGTAATTCACGAGAAATGTTTACGATATGTGACATGACATGTAATTGGTAAGAGTAAGCATGAGTAAGTTATGGCAATGTGCTTGAGACTTTGTATTTTTATTCAATGCAATGGATGTATGACATTATGAGCCTTTATGTTGCTATTTATTTCATGTAAACTTACTAAGCTTCATGCTTACCTCTCTCATTTCCCTTTTCCTTGTAGTATCGGCAAGCTAACTCGGGGATCGTAGGACGTCGGAGTTTGATATCACACTATCAACTTCTCTTTGGTATAACATAGTTTGATTAATTTTGAGTATGACATGTATAGGAACTTGGTTATTTTTGGTGATATGTCATATTGGTTAGCCAATGTGTGTCTATTAATGTTATTCAATTCATTTTGTAAATGGCCGTTGGAAATTGGCCAATACTTGATAAGTTATATATATTTAATGGTGAAGAAGTTCATGAAGTACATGCTTGTGTGTTTGGGATGATAATTGAGTAAAGAATATGCATGATGAATGTAGTGTAAACCTATGTATGGATGTCTTGATTTGGGCATTAGGAGTGCCTTATGATCATGTAGAGTGTTAAAATGAAATGGTATAAGTGTGGTTGTATTTCAGGGTGGCACTTGGCTTGGTAGATAGCCTTACAATTGTCCACATGGGTAGACACACGGGCGTGTGTCTAGGCCGTCACACGCCCGTGTGTGACACATGGTTAGCCCTATGGGCATGTTGGTAGGCCGTGTGTACCCCTGCATGCTAAGTTGGTAAGTCAGTATGCCTAGTAGTAAAGACACGGGCTGAGACACGGCCGTGTGTCTAAACCGTGTGGGAGACACGGGCGTTTGCCCGGGCCGTGTGAAGTGTAACAGTCCGAATTTGACTCTAATCAGAACGGTGCTTTTGGGACCATGAATCCGAGTCTGAGAAATAATTTAATATTATAATTTGAGTTAGTTATATATAAATTAATGGGTGTGAAAGTTTCGTATAAAAATTTAACTGTTTGTGTGCTCAATTAGTTAAAAAGGACTAAATCGCGTTACTGGTAAAAGTGGCCTTTTATTTGATTTATGGTTAAATTGATGTGGCTTTATTTTAGTGAAGTCCTTAAAGGGTAATATACCCATTTTAACTTGTAGTGGACAACAATATGGTCTATTAATATATATATCATATGTTTGCTTATGTGTTAAATATATATAATAAGGATATAATATATAAGTGTATTATAAGTATATTATAATAAAATCCCACTTAGGAACAACTCGATTTTAGCATGATCGAAAATGTGATTTCGGGACCACGAGTTCTAGTCAAAAAATAAATTAATATTATTTTTCGTGTTAAATATGTATGATTGAGCATGTGTTAAAATTTCGTGAAATTATTTGATATTTGTATGTTTAAATTAAGAAAAAGGACCAAATTACATAAGTGGAAAAAAAAAAGTATTCATTAAATTAAAGGGTTTTATGTTGCAATTTCCCAATTCTTCTTGTAGTTGTGACAAGAAGATGATATTATATCATGTGTTTGTTTGTTTGTTAAGTTAAATATGTGTTTTATATTAATAATATAAAATATTATATTAACATAGTGGGATAAAAGCATAAAATAAAGAAGAAAGCTATGCATGTTCATCATTTTCTCTTCCATAGCCGAAACTAGTGAAAGAAAAAGAAAAGAGAAGTTCAACAAGGGTTCTGCACATATCCATTTCAATTAAGTAAGTTTTAGCTTTGGGTTTTCAATGATTTTTGCATTTTTGAGATGAATGTTCATCCTATTATAAAGCCCATGTGTTAATTTCGTGAAATGGTCTTGTATGTTGGTTATGCCATTGATGATCACTTAAGTTTTAGGATGATTTTTGGTAATAAATGGAGATTTGAGCTAGACGAAAATATTTTACTTTTGGGTCTTAGGTGAATGTAGCTAATTTAAAATTTGGTTGTGAAAACATTATCATGGAAGGGCCAAATTGAGAAAATATTGAAGTATATGGACTTATATAATCCTTAGGATGATTCGGGCCTAAAGGAAGTTGGGTAAATTTTGAGTAATTCATGAGTATGGTATTAGGGACTAAATTGTATAGATTGTAAAGGTTAGGGGTAAATTCGTAAATTTGCTAAATTAAGTATTTATGGATCAAGTTGAATGAATATAAATTTATTGAGTTTAAATTGGGATTATTTAGATAAAGAATAAAAGAAAACGGGTTTGGATCGGGGGAAGGCAAAGTTGAACGAATAGTCGGAAAGCTCAATACGTCAAATTTCGAGGTAAGTTTTTAAGCAATTGGATTAAATTGAATTATCGCTATATTAAATTGTACATGTTTGAGTGACATAACAAATTTTATTGTCAAATTGCCGAATAAGGCATAGGAATTATTATATGTGATAGCCAGAATACGGATTACTAAATACATGTATATATCTATAACCATTGAATAATTGAGTTGGCAAAATATATGCACTTGTGATAAGGGATAAATATATATAATTATATATATTGTATGGGAATAGAATATTCGGATATGTGTGAGTGTATATACATATTTAATGATGCCAAATGTGGTAGGGTGACCATAAATGTGTTTGCTTAATATCTTTGGTATCATATTAAAGAATGCATTATGAATCTATTTAATGAAAATATTTGATAAATTTGGGTATATTTTCATGTGATAGTCGAATGTAAAGATATTACATTGAATTGGATATGTTTTGTTAATACAATGTGAATGTGTATAATTGATTTGATATACGGGTTATACAACGTTATAATGGTTTTATTTGTGAAAAGTGAATAAGCTTAGTTGAATGGAAATGTGATAGAATTATATGTTATAATACTATTGAAATGTTCATTGAAATGTTGAAAAGGTTGATATCTCGGGCTTTAAGCCTAGCGTGCCATGTCTTAGGTGATTTAATTCGGGCATAATGCCTAGCGTGCCTTGTGCCTGAATGTATCGGGCTTAATGCCTAGCGAGCTAAATGCCTGGTGTTTTAAATTTCGGATTCAAGTCTAGCATGCAAGGTGCCGGTATATATGATTCGAACTAGTGCATAGCTTGTTATAAGTCGGTGAGTTTTCAACTTCCGAACTTTAGCTACGAAATGTAAAGGTATGAAACAAACCATGAAATTTTACGTTTATGAAAGTGAAGTTTTGAGTTCGACTATAAGGTATGTATTAAGCATACTTTAAGGTTATGTTTATATGCAATGATAATAATTAAATGAATTGATGAAAGATAGTGTTATACATATGATAGATGGAATTTGATTATATGTGTATTATGAGCGAATTGATTATAGAAAAGCTGGAAGGAAATAAATAATCATACCATCATAACGTTATGCATAAGTGAGTCATTATTTATTTGGTACAAAATAAACTATGGTAAAGAGGTGAAAATTAATGTATGTTTATACAATCAAAAGGGATATTCAGATTTGGTACATTAAATATTAAGTCATGAATGTTTGAGTTAAGTGTGATGTAATGAATTTGATAATACAAAATATATTTTATTTTGTGAAATTGATCCTATCATTGATAGGTATTAAAACATATATATAATTGTAAGATTAAGGCATGTACATGTGTTTATATCACTTGAAGTTTCGACTATAATTGAGGAGGATATTGGTAAAAGAAATCGATAAATTATGACATGTTTATTTGAATTGAAATGGACGAATGTTTACGATATTCATATGATTAGATAATGTATATGTTCATGGTAGTAAAGTGTAAATAATTAATTTAAGGGCGTTGAGGGTATTCGGCCATGAAAAATTCACTTAAATAATGTTTATATTCATTGCTATGAATTTATTTATTAAAAGTTTAAATGTTTGTATATTGTGTAGTATTTGCTTAAGACTTACTAAGCTAGTAAGCTTACTCCGTGTGTGTTTAATGTTCTATTTTATAGATTTGGTCTAGCTACGGGCTCGAGAAAACGTCAGCGGAGTCAACCACACTATCTACATTTTGGTACTCTTTCATTTTGTTTTTTTTTTAACGAAGGCATGTATAGGAAAGACTTTGTCTTTGTTTTGATGAAAACTCAAGGTTTATGTAGATAATAGCCATGCGAATATGGCTAAATTTTTAGTTAAGTATGTTTTTTTTTGTGTTTTGATACGAATGTCGGTTTATGTTGGAAATGTTTATGCATTCTTAATCGAAGTTTAATCGTTTTTGATAAGAAAATGTATGTATACGAAATGAATCCTTGAATTAGGGATGTGGATATGTTCGGTTAGAAACTAGTTTTTCATAAATTGCAACGAGACAGTTTGTAGTAGTAGCAGTGAGGTGATTTTTGAAAAATCACCAAAAATATGGTATATTGAATTAGAAAGTGAATAAGATATGAAATTAAACCTTATTGTGTCTATTTTTACATGAAAGAAACAGAGTAGACAAAGGATTTATATATTATGAGATATTTAAGTTTTAGTGAGACTTGCTCTGAATGAATTCGTGAGTCTCTGCTCTGTTTTGGAAAAATTGTTAAAAATTGTATAAAAAATAATTATGGAGCATGGTTTATATTTTTAAAATCCTTGATGAGTCTATTTTTGATTGGAATAAACAAGAACATTATTGAAAATTTGTGCTATGAGATAAATGAGTTTTTGTAATGACAGGTCAGAATCGTCAACAGTGAAATAGGGTAAATTTTGATGAATAAACTGTACTAATTGGCCACATGAAAAATTCTGGAAAAATTATGGTAAATTCATATATGAGTCTAGTTTCAAGGAAAATTTACGGATCTGAATTTTGAGTTTTGTAACTCAAGTTACGGTCAATTTTGTCAGCATGACGCAGTTTGACAGCTTTAAATTTTTATGTTCCGAACTTGTAGTCAAGTCTTGTAATGCCACATACTCGACTCCAGCGAAGGTCTCGGGTAAGGGGTGTTACAGTTAAGTTTAGTAATACCTTGTGCTCGACTCTGACAACGGTCTCGGGTAAGGGGGTGTTACATGAAGTCTGCACCTGAATTTAAGAATTTAATTCACCACACAGCCTAAGGACACGGGCGTGTGCCTTGGCCGTGTGACCTAAATGGGATGATGACATCATAAACAGAATGTCAATGTTTTCACACACGGGTGAAGACACAGACGTGTCATAGCCGTGTGAAGGACACAGGCCATGGGCACGGGCATGTGTCTTACCGTGTAAAAACCCCTGTAGGTTTGAAATGAAAATTAAAATCCACACGGACTAGGGACATGGGCGTGTGTGACCATACGACCTGCCCACACGGGCGTGTCCCTCATCATACGGGTGTGTAACCTTGTTTTGTGTAAAAAAATTTCTAAGTGTTCAAAAGTTTCCAGTTTAGTCCCGAACTATTCCATATGTATGTTTAAGGTCTAGTAGACCTATAAGAGGGCTATTATAGTTTCGAATGAGAAGTTTTAAGTAGGAATGAGATTGTATGTTTGACTAAGTTAAGTACGGTAATACCTCGTACCCGGTTCCAACTTTGGATACGGGTAAGGGGTGTTACATTTAGTGGTATCAGGGCTATGGTTTAGTCGATTCTCAGACTAACGTAGCGTAAGTATGAGTCTAGATATACATGCCATACGTATGAGTATTTACATAATGATAGTGTGATGACTTCTAACGATTTAAATTGTGTTTTTATATAGTAAATAGATCCTGATCCTGACTGAGCTACGACCGATGATGCTGCAAGTAATGCGCCGACTCCCGCGCAAGGGACCGCACCAGTAGAGAGTAGATCCGAGGCTTTGGGTCATGGAGAAGCGGCTCGAGAAGCCTTTCTCCATATGATGAGAAACTGGCACACTGAATTTATTCGAGTAAATCCTAATGTTCAACCCCTTGCACCCCCACCTATTCCTCAGCCTACCCCCGTAATTCCCCTAGTGGTAGAGGTAGTAAGAAAAGAAAAGCCTCCGGTTGATAGAATCTGGAAACAATGAGCTGAGGAATTTCAAGCTAGTATAGATGATAATCCGGAGAGGGCAGAATTCTGGTTTGAGAATATCATTAGGGTATTCGATGAGTTGTCATGCACACCTGAAGAGTGCATAAAGTGTATGGTATCTCTCTTGAGAGATTTGGCCTATCAGTGGTGGAACACCCTTGTGTCTGTCGTACCAAGGGAGAAAGTTAATTAGGAGTTCTTCCAAGAAGAGTTCTGGAAGAAGTATATTAGTCAAAGGTTCATTGACCAGAAAAGAAAAGAATTCTTGGAGCTAAAGCAAGGTCGAACGTCGATGACTAAATATGAGCGTAAGTTCGTAAGACTTAGTAATTACGCTCGGGAGTGCGTATCGACAGAGGCCATTATGTGCAAAAGGTTCGAGGACGGGTTAAATGAGGATGTTCGTTTATTTGTTGGTGTCTTAGAACTAAAAGAATTTGTTGTGTTAATAGATAGAGCATGTAAAGCCGAGGAAATGGTCAAAGAGAAAAAAAGAGCTGAAATCGAGTCTCATGACTCAAGGAAGAGACAATTGAGTAAGCCATTCTAATCCTCATCTAAGAAGTCAAGAGATTTCACTACTCGATCAGCCACTTCAGCTGGTTGTTCAAACAGAAGTAAGGGCAAACAGTACTCGGGATTTAAAGCTCAGATCACTTCGGTTGCTAGTGTTGCCAACGCTCGACCAAGTGGACCAGAATGTCCACAGTGTGGCAGACGTCATCCTAGGGAGTGCCGAGCAAAATAGAGAGCCTGTTTTAAGTGTGGGTCCCCAGGCAATTTTATCAGAGTTGCCCCAAGGTGGGCGAGAAAGAGAAACCTCAAAGTGCAAGATCAAGAAGTACTACTAGAGGAAGGCCAGAAAGAAACCTAGGAAATGACATAAGTAGTAAGAATATATCTAGAGAGCAGACTGCAAGATCTGAGGGTAGAGCACCAGCGAGAACATATGCCATTCTTGCTCGCGAAGATGCATCCTCCCTCGACGTGATCACGGGTACATTTTCTCTTTATGATACTCATGTTATAGCTTTAATTGACCCGAGATCTACCCACTCATATGTTTGCATGAAATTATTCTCTAGTATGAACATGCTTGTAGAGTCTACAAAATTTGTGATAAAAGTGTCAAATTTCCTAGGCAAATGTGTGTGAGTCGATAGAGTATGCAAATGTTTCCCTTTGATGATTAGATGTCATTATTTTCTGGCTAATCTCATGTTATTTCTGTTTGATGAATTCAATGTCATCTTGGGATGGATTGGTTAGCTACTCATGATGTGATAGTGAATTGTGGAAGGAAATTCATTGAGTTAAAATGTGAACATAGGGATATTCTTCGTGTTGAATCAGATGAGCAAGACAGATTATCTGTGGTGATATATTCCATGTTAACTCATAAATACTTGAGAAAATGGTACAAAGCTTACCTTGCCTTTGTGATGAATGCTAAAGAGACTAAGTTAAGAATTGAATTAGTGCCTATAGTATGTGAGTATCCAGATATTTTCCTAGAGGAATTTCCAAGGTTACCTTCGGTTAGAGAGATTGAATTTGGGATTGAGTTGGCCCCTAGTACTGTGCTATATTGATTACTCCATACAGAATAGCTCCAACTAAGCTAAAAGAACTGAAGGCATAATTACAAAAGTTGATGGACAAAGGCTTTGCAAGGCCGAGTTATTCTCCGTGGGGTGCTCCCGTATTATTTGTGAAGAAGAAAGACGGTTCCATGAGGTTATGCATAGATTATCGGCAGCTTAATAAGGTAACTGTGAAGAACAGTACCCATTGCCAAGAATCGATGATTTGTTTGATCAATTGAAGGGAGCCACAGTATTTTCCAAGATAAACTTGAGATCTGGATATTATCAGTTGAGAGTCAATGACTCGGATGTGCCAAAAACCGCATTTTGGACAAGGTATAGTCACTATAAATTTTTGGTCATGCCTTTCGGTCTAACAAATGCCCCTGCAGTTTTTATGAATTTGATGAATTGCATCTTTCAGCCATATTTGGATAAATTTGTTGTAGTCTTTATTGATGATATATTGATATACTCTCGGAATGAGAACGAGCATGTTGAGCATTTGAGAACGGTCCTGCAAATTTTGAGAGAGACAATTATATGCCAAGTTTAGTAAAAGTGAATTTTGGCTTAAGGAAGATAGATTTTTGGGGCACATTTTCTCGGGTGACAGTATTCGAGTTGACCCAAGTAAGATTTCAGTGATTGTTGAATGGAAACCACCAAGGAATGTAACCGAGGTTAGGAGTTTTCTGGGCCTAGCTGGCTACTGTAGATGATTTGTTAAGGGATTTTACATGATAGCTACTCCGATGACGGGGCTATTGCAAAAAGATGTGAAGTTTGAATGGACAGAAAAGTGCCAACAGAGTTTTGAGAGATTGAAAGCATTGTTGACTGAGGCTCCAGTTTTAGTACAACCTGAGCTTGGAAAGGAATTTGTAGTCTACAGTGATGCATCCTTGAACGGATTGGGTTGTGTACTCATGCAAGAAGGTAAAGTGATAGCATATGCCTCTAGGCAGTTAAAGCTGCACGAGAAGAATTACCCGACCCACAATTTGGAGTTAGTCGCAATTGTATTTGCACTAAAGATATGGAGACACCATTTGTATGGTTAGAAATTTCGGGTGTTCACTGATCATAAGAGCCTAAAGTACTTGATGACTCAAAAGGAGTTAAATCTAAGGTAGAGAAGATGGTTAAAGCTAATAATGGATTATGAGCTAGTGATTGACTACCATCCGGGAAAAGCGAACGTAATCACCGATGCCTTGAGCAGGAAATCCTTGTTTGCATTGAGAGTCATGAATTCACGTATGGCTTTGTCAGGTGATGGTTCTATTCTAGTCGAGTTGAGAGCTAGACCGATGTTTCTCCAAGAGATTTACGAAGCTCAGAAAGGTGACAACAATTTACAAGCTAAAAGAGTTCAATGTGAGTCAAATGTTGAGTCAGACTTTCGAATAAGTCCTGATGGATATTTGATGTTCCGAGGTAGGGTCTGTGTACGAAGAGATGATGAGCTTATTCAAAAAATTCTGCACGAAGCACATAGTGGATGTTTGTTTGTACATCCAGGCAGCATGAAGATGTATAATGACTTGAAGAAATGGTATTGGTGGCCGAGCATGAAGAAAGATATTTTCGAGTTCGTATCGAAATGCTTGATTTGTCAGAAAGTGAAAGCCGAACACCAGGTACCTTCGAGTTTACTTCAGCCTATTATGGTTCCCGAGTGGAAATGAGACCGTATTACTATGGAATTTGTGACGGGTTTGCCGTCGACACCGAAAAAGAAGAATGCTGTATGGGTCGTGGTGGATAGACTTACGAAGTCAGCCCATTTCATACCAGTACGGGTTGATTATTCGCTTGATATGTGGGCGGATTTGTATGTGACAGAAATAGTAAGACTTCACGAAGTACCGTTGTCGATTATTTTTGATAGAGATCTGAGATTTACGCCACGGTTTTGGAAAAAGTTACAAGAGGCCTTAGGCACAAAGTTGAGTTTTAATACAGCTTTCCATCCGTAAACCGATGGGCAGTCGGAGAGAGTAATACAGATACTTGAAGATATGCTTCGATGTTGTGTCTTAGAATTCGAAGGTAGTTGGGAGAAATACATACCGTTGGTGGAATTTGCCTACAATAATAGTTATCAATTGAGTTTGAAGATGGCGCCTTATGAGGCCTTATATGGGCATAAGTGCCGAACGCCCTTGTATTGGACCAGACTTAGAGAACACCAGATTCACGGGGTCGTTTTGGTCAGAGAAACTGAAGAAAAAGTGAAGGTGATACGTGACTGCTTAAAGGCTACTTCTGATATACAAAAGTCCTATGCAGACTTGAAACGGAAAGAGATTGAGTTTCAAGTCGGTGATAAAGTGTTTCTAAAAGTGTCACCATGGAAGAAAGTCCTTAGATTTGGCCGGAAAATCAATTTGAGTCCGCGTTTTATTGGGCATTATGAAAATTACCGAAAGGATAGGGTCGGTAGCTTATCGCTTGACCTTGCCATCAGAGTTGGAAAAGATTCATAATGTCTTCCACGTGTCTATGTTATGTCACTATCGATTAGACCATTCACATGTGATTATACCAATAGAGGTAGAAATCCAACCAGACATGACTTATGGCGAAGAACCGGTTAAGATTTTGGCACTAGATTATCTATGTCGCTCGAGGCGACTGTAGACCTTTGGAGAGGTCGTGATCTGTACTGAAACCCCAAAATGGGTAAAATGACCAAAATACCCCTAAATGGTAAAATTACTATTTTGCCTTTAATAGATGGAAATTACCATTTTACCCCTAGAGGTAAGTCGACTGGTTAATCTATATTATTATATGACTATACTGAGTAGGACATACTGCATACACGAGATATTTATGACTTGACATACTGCATGGGGTTGGGATACTGTTATGGAGGAAATACTGTACTGGTGGCTTTGCCACATTCACTGTTACTGGTGGCTCTGCCACAATCACTATTATTGGTGGTTTCGCCACATATACTGTTACTGGCAGCTCTGCTGCGTTATTATTACTGGCAGCTATGCTGCAATATTAGTGTGTTGGCTAGGTGGGTCGATCTTATCCCCACATGGTGTGTTGGTTGGTACGGGTGGTGTGTTGGTTAGATTTGGATGGGTTGCATATTTGCAACATACTGATACTGTATCGGGCTTAGGCCCACATTGTTACTGTAATGGGCTAAGGCCCACACTTTGCATCGTTATCTTGAATAGGGCTCGAGCCGCATCAAGTACCACATATATTATCGATCGAACGATGAGGATTACACACTGAGTTTCATAAACTCACCCTTTCTTTTAACTGTACAGGTAATCCCTAGCCTTAGACGATTTGGAGCCGCAAGGGATTCGAAGGTGGGCACATGTTCGTTAATATTTTTTTTTGGACTTAGTTATTTAAATTTTATATTGGGTTCTCGATTATGTAATAAGGTCTCTCGTGGATTTAATTCCTTTTTTATTGGGTTTTTAATTTCTTATTTGAACTGCCAAACTGATACAAACAAGTTTTCAAAAATAATAACTGTTTTAAAGACAAAAACACATTTTTCAAAGTTCAAGTTGGTTTAATTAGAGTAGCTTTCGCGGATTTAAATCAATTAAGGAACCAACGGTAACCAACATGGCAATCGTTTTAATAAGTGATCTTTTTCAAACTTACTAAGTTAACTTACCAAATGTTTTTTTTAGGCAATAAAAGCTAAATGGGTTTTAACTTAAAAACGGTTCTCTATCAACAAGCCTTGATTTTGAAAGACACTTCGATGTAACATGTCCGGTTCGGTCATAACGTCTAGGCCGGGTTTGGGGTGTTACAAATTTCAACTCCTAATTTAATCATAAAACCCTAATTTCAAAATTCTTTCAATTTAGTCCCTATTACTCAAAACTTATGAATTGTTTTACAATTCAATCATTTATTCAATTCTAACTTGAAATTCTATCAATTTAACCCCTAATTCTTCAATTAATTCAACATAACTACATCTAAAAATCAACTAACTTACAAAATTTCCACATAAATCAAGTAGTATTTTGTTCTAGAACTCTAAAAACATCAAAATTACAAGAAAATGGGCTAAATTGACTTTTCAATTTGAGTTTGAACCTTGAAATCCCTAATTTCCCTTTTTCTTTTTCTTTCTATTTTCTTTCTTTCTTTTTCGTGCCTTCTTCTGTTCTTGTTCTTTTTTTTCTTTTGTTTCTTTATTTATTATTTCATGTTTCATTTTAATTATAATAATATAATATAATAATATTTACTTAAATTATAAGTAAGTTTAATTTCTATTTAAATATATGTATGTTATTTATACACATGGAAATTATTTTTACCACACACATGTCAATTTATGGTTTAATTGCTTATTTAGTCCATTGACTTTTCTCCATTCTATAATTCAACTTTTACCCTATATTCAATCTAGTCCTTATACCTAATTAATCTTAATTCAAGCTAATTCACCTAACCAAAACCTAATTAACCACAAAACTATCCTCGTAAATATTTTTAATAAATATTTACGAGTTCGTTTTACGAAAATGGAGACCCAAAAATACACTTTCCAGTTACCCGACTATCGGGTTATTACATAATCAAATTTTAATATAACTCTAATAACTCTTCATAAATATTTAATAAAATATTTATGGGTTCGGTTTATAGAAATAAGGTCCTGATACCTTATTTTCTAAAACTACTTGACTTTAGGGACATACCACTTGAACCTAATTATTCTTTCAATTAACAAAAATTATTAAATCAATTTTTTAATGTAAACCTATGTTTGACCCCTAAATATTAAATAATAATATTTACGGACTCATTCGTCGGATTTGTGGCCTCGAAGCCGCCGTTTCTAACACCATTGAAATATGGGTTGTTATAAAGGTGATGTCAAACGGCCATTTATCATACCAATCATACTTGTCTAAAAAGAAAAAAATACTTTTGCCCAGTAATTATGTTCAGCATTTGATAAAGGAATAGAAGCGGTGGTCTTTCTATGTTGCTTTGTTCAACTTTCCATCATTCACACAAATTTTCCTACCTGTAATTGTCCTTAATGGAATCAGGTCATTATTTGTGATACCTTCTTTCTTTGGTACAGGTCCCACCCACGAAATGTCATAGATGGGATAAATGATCCTTGGTTTTACCTATTGAGATTTGAGTTTCCCAAGATCAAATACTCGAGATTGGATCAAACTCTTCTGTCCCTCGATAGATCTCTTTTCAGTATCTAATAACCTGTGAGTACAAAAAGAAAGATTATTACTAGAATATTTGCAATTGTCCACTCGATACCCTTCTTGTGCCTTTTCAAAACTGTTAAGTCTAACTCGGTTGACTTTTCTCTTGATAGTTTAGGTTGCTTGTACTCATATGATGATAACTCTAATAATTCAAACTAAACTTTTGAACCGAATCCTTTCGAGTTAACTTTCAAAAAGTCTAAACATGTATCATCCTCATCTTGATAAGGAGAGTCAGATGAAATACTTTCCAACGGATCATTGAATTCTAATTTTGTAGGAACCAGTGGATCTACCTTGAAGACAATAGAACAATCTTTAACCTCATCGAGAGATCTTATGGCCTTGAGTATATTAAAGGTCACCTGTTCATCTTAAACTCGCATAGTAAGTTCACCTTTCTATACATCGATTATCGTCCTACCGGTTTCCAAGAAAGGCCTTCCTATGATGATTGGTACTTGTTTATCTACTTCAAAATCTAATATAATAAAGTCGAAAGGAAATATGAATTTATGAACATGTATCAATACATCCTCAATTTTTCCTTCTGGATACGCTAAGGATCTATCTGCTAATTGAAGTGTAACAGTAGTAGGTCGGGTCTTACTAACACCTAATCATCTGAACAGAGACATAGGCATCAAGTTTATACTCGATCCCAAATCGCACAAAGCCTTACCACAATAGGATTTTCCAATAATGTAAGGTATGGTGAAACTTCTTGGATCCTTCAACTTAGGAGGCAATTTGTTTTAAAAAAATAAGCTACATTCTGCAGTTAGGCCTATAGTTTCAAATTCCCCAAACCTTCTCTTTTTAGACAAAAATTCCTTCATAACTTTTGCATAGTTCGGCATTTTCTCTATAGCTTCCACTAATGGAATGTTGATATGTAGTTATTTCAATACATCCAAAATTCTCCTAGATTGAGTATCCTATTGTTGCAATATTGTAGGAGTCTTTGAGGATATGGAGGTTGTGGAATTTTTCTTGCACTGGATAGCTCTTCCGATTTAATGTCCCTGCATTGGACTGGATAGCTCTTCTGATTTATAAGTTTAGATTTTACCTCTTTAGAATTTTTAGAATTTAGTGTAGGAATTTCAACTATCGGTTGATTTTCATTTTCCTCGGCAGGTTCATCTTCAACCTCAACTACCTTGGGTTCCAAAGCCTTTCCACTTCGTAAAGCAACTTATCTGCAATGTTCCTTACCCATACTCTTTGAGTTTTCTGTGTCACTCGACAAGACCCCTTGCGGTCAATTACGAAGCTTTGTAGCTAACTGACCCATTCGGTTCTCCAAATTTTTCAATGTTGCTGCTTGACTCTGGATTAAGGCATCATTATTAACCATGTACGCCTTCAACAAATTCTCCAAATTGTTAGACGATTCAGCTTGTGGTGGTTTCTAAACTTGTGGATTGAACCCAAGAGGTTGATTTGATCTATGATGCATGTAGTTATTGTTCAGTTCAGCTCCTTGGTTACTCTAAGAAAAGTTTGGATGGTTTCGCCATGAAGGGTTATAGAATTTGGACTGTGGTCCTTATCCACTTCTATTCTGGTTTTGATTCCCTACATAATAGACAGACTCGAGATGTGATGGATAATTCTCAAATGAATGTATGTCTTCTACTAAACTAGCCCACTGTCTAAAGCATAGGCTTCAATTCTAACTATGGTGCCTTGATCTCCGGTCTCCTAAATTTCAGATTAAGCTCATTAAAAAAGGTCACAACATACTACCTTATAGCTCGATCCCTATCATCAGCAATAAGGATTGGATTACGAGCATAAGCGACTCCATTCCTTTGAACTTCGTTTTGATTTTTAGGGTCCATTTTTGCGGCTTGTCTCTGGGCTAGTTTTTCTTATCTTATTTGTTTAAATGCCTGCTCGATTTCAGGGTCTACAAGGAGTAAATCGATAATTCGATCAATGCTCATAAACACCTGAAAAGGAAACCACAAAAAAATAAAATAAATGATTAATTAAATAAAAATAAAAATAAATAAACCAATTGGCAAGAAATAATTTCACAAATAATGATTAAATTAACAGTCCCTAGCAATGGCGCGAAAAACTTGGTTCTCAACGGAGTGTGCAAGTATACATAGTCGTTAACAAGTAATAAGTAAGTAAAAAGAGTATCGTCTCCATAAAGACTGTGTTTAAATCAATGATTGTAAAATTAAGAATTTACAAATTGGTTGAAGAAACACAATATTTTTAATGTGATGGATGTTAAAATTAAATTAATCAACTATATGCAAATGAATTGACCTAAATGAAATGAAATGCAATGAGATGGTTGAACAACAATTCTCAAGTTTTAACAGCAATAACATGAATAAGTGTAATGGATTGTAACGTGTTTACGCAAGTGTACGTAGTCGTTCAAGTAATAAGTAAAAATGAGTTATCGTCTCCACAGGGATTGTATAAGCTTAAACAATTGATTGCGAAATTATAATTAACAATTTGATGTAAAAAAACTCAATAAATTTGGATAGTGATGACTAGGTTAATTAAATGTAAGAGTGATCCTTAATGCAATTTCTAATCTAAATGTAATTTACCTAAGTGTATGAATGAAGGCTTTAGCAACAAAAACAATCAACATTAAATGGGCTAGGATAATTATATTAATCAAATCAACTTACTTTTATCATGCTAACATGTTGGGAATTATTTCCATGGAAACTCGATCTCTTATGGGTTTGGAAACCAGATTAAGTCCTCTCGAATCTTTTACTTAGTTAAATATGCATGTTACTGATCATATTAGACTATAGGTTTCTTAGCATCTATGCAAGGTCATAGGGACATTTACGTTTGCAACAGTTTAATTACATAAATCTAAAAATTATGCAAGATAATAGAGCTAACTAAAGATATTATGAACCTTCACTTAGTCGGTTTTAATGACCTAAATTAAGTGTTGCACTTTTCAATATGCGTTTACTAGCCATCGTTTGGTTAGGATCGCTCAGCTAATCTGAGTGCACCCAATCACATATGAATGAAATGCATCTTGATATTAATTGAAAACATAATTGACTGGATCAAAAAACATGTTAACATGAATTAAATAAATCTTATTAAATTAATATAATGATCCTAGCAGATAGGAATTAAAACTTTATAGTTGATGTCAAAAACATAAAACACAAAGAAACATGTTTAAAATAAATGACAAGAGGAAAGAGTTTGCTTAGTTTAGCAGCCTTTCGGATCTATTCTGACTGAAGCACTCCTCCGTTCTGATTAAAGCTTCTTTTGCTAAGGGTTTAGAAGGTAGCCAAATAAAGAGTGCTTTTGACAAAGCTTTTAAGGCTAAAGATGGGAGAGGGGATGGACGGCTATGCAAAGGAAAATGGGAAAAGAAATTGAGAGAAAATTAATGTGAGTGAGAGAGGAATGTTGAATGATGAGGATGATTTAGAAGTGAGGAATGAAAAGGTATTTATAGGTGAAGATAAGGGCTTGAGTTTACTAAAAATAGGTTTAAATTTCACTCCTTTCCTCCCTCATGTGGCCTGCCATGCTTCAAGGAAAAGGGATGACCAAGTCTTCTCAATTTGAATTCGAATTTCAAGCTAAAAATAGCTATAGAGTGGACGGTTTCAACAGGGTTGTTGGGCTGAATTTTGATTATTTTCCAACTACAAGGACCTTCAATTAAATATCCCAAAACACATTATGGGCAGCCAACATCAAGTGCTGGAATTGGGCTTTTAATTCCCCTTGTTGGACAGTTTTTTCAGTCCAATAACTTAGCAGACATGTCCATTTTTTATCACATTCTTTACTGGTCAAGTAGTCAACCCTATGCCCAAAATTACATGGTCTTGCTGTCCACATGAATAATTTGTGCATGGCCATCTTTTATTTATTTAAATCATGTCTCCAATAGACCTCCTACATAGTGAAAAATACATACATTAATATATTAACATGAATTAGTATAAAATATGCATGAACATCATGTAATTAAGCATAATTTCACATACTTTCTAAATTCATGTCTAAAATTACTAATTAAGTAAAATTCACTTATTTCAATAATAATTACTCTAGATAAACATAATAATTAAGTGTAAAGGTGGTAAAAGCATATAGAAAAACCCTAAATAATTTTGAGTTTACAATAAGCTAGAATAATTACAACTATTTAGTCAATTAATTCTTTATCATGTTTAACAATGTCCTAGAAAAATTCCATGGCAACTCGATCATTTATGAACTTGGAATCTAAATCATAATCTCTTTCGAGATCTTAGATTTGTCACTTAGAAAAATGTCATTATTATTTCCATTCCTTTTATGTGTATATAAATAAACTGTTTTATAATAATGTCCTGAGAATAATATGATTATTCTTAAAAGGTTCTTAGTCGAGTATTATTGTGGGCTTGGACAACAATAATGCATTAAGACTAACGTGTAGTTTATTGATGACAAAGTGTTGTCATTGACATGGGATGTCAAAATCAATACATGAGTATGTGTGTTAGAGAACAACATATTGGACTGACCCGTTATGAGTATGTTTCTTGGATTATTATGTATTAGTCACAACATTACTCATAGTGATTACTATGTATACAATCCTCAGACTTGAGATCATCATTATCCCAACATCGTGAGTCGTATATTTTGATACAGTCAAACATCTACCGTAACTGGTTGTTCTATAAAGGCTTATGTTGGATATACCACAATCTATGTAGTGGGATATGGTTAATCAATATAGGGTTTGTCCCTCCTATATAATGGGAGCAATATCTTTGGCCACTTGATTGAGTTAGACTAGAAATGCATGGCCATACTCGAATAAGTTGATATGAGATATCATACTAATTTGTCTTTCATAGTCTACTCAAGATATCAAGAAACATTAGATGGACTATGCAAGTGTGACTATTCCATGACTTGTTTCCATTCTAGATATAAATGACAAAAGGATTTAATACATGAAAGGTTAATCACAGAGAGGTTATGTTAAATCATGGCTTCTTATAACTTAGGTAGCAATGATGCATTGCTAGATACCACTCATTGTTTGTAATATTAGAATCATTCTAGTATTACTGCTAATGGTACAAGAACCTACAAGGTCACACCCTATGGTTGAAACAAACGGAATCTAAACATAGTTGGTATTATTTTTAGTTGTCACATGAATTAAATTGATTATAGAATTAATTTAATTGGGCAGTTAAATATCGAACGAATTATATGTACAAGTATGTTGTACACATAATGAGAACATGGTTAAATTAATATATATGAATTTGACTCATATAAAATTTAACTAAACATAATTTACCAAAATCCTTGTTATAATTATTGTAATTATAAGTTACGATCGAATTTTATTATAATTATTGTAATTGTAATTTTTTTGATCAAACATTATTATAATTATGGTAATTATAATTATAATATTTGGTTAATTATTAAAATATCAACTATTCCCGAATTAGGAAATATAGGGTTTTTAAGAAAACCTAATATACCCTAAATAAAAAAGAGTGAGATTTAGCAGCTGTTATAGAGTAAATTATCTCTAAAAAATTTTAGAGAGTTCTTGCCGTTCGTTGTCACACCAGGTGGATTACGTAGAGGCTGAAACTTTTCGTAGCGGCTTGGAATGGACATACAATTGTGTAATCAGTTTCACAATAGTTATCTTCGACTTTCAAACAATTAAAGGTAATTATTCATCATACCCTTCTCACCCCGACTCGTTCCTTGTGCATGGATTCCTGGTTTGGATCATCGGAATATTATTTTTCTGCTGTGCCACGAGGCGTCTCGATGACCCAACATTCTAAACATCATTATAATAGAAAGGTTTTTGCTAATATGTAGGCAAGCCCTTAGGAGCCGTAGTTAGTAGATTTCAGTTTTAGTTCGTTTTATCTTCTGTTTTTACAAACTTTTTTTCTTTTCGACTAGGTTCGGTTTGAACCCAAGTCTTTTCTACTAAAGTATTCAATAGTTTATTTTATTATCCTTTTACAAACATCAAGATTAGTTAATAATCAAGAGATTAGACAACTTCGAGCACATCCAATTCAATCAATTGAACAATTTCTTAACCCTTTCTTTTACTTTAATTTACTTGTGTTTCCCACATGTTTAAATTAAATCTAAGAGCTATGGCATCTAGATCCATGAGAGGCTAAGTTTCTAAAGAGATTAACGAGTGGATGTGGGAGTAGTTAACAGAAGAATGCAGGTTTCCCATAGGAATTAACTGGTCTTAAACTATGTGTGCCTCAACCCTAGGATTGATGACCTTAGGAAGCAATCTAGGTTAAACGAGGCCAAAAGATAAGTTTGTCAAGTAAATCGTAGTTTACCCTGGTCGAAAAAGTAAGGTCGGGAGATAAGCGAGCATCTGTCGATTAGTTAATTAGTAGAGGTTGGGAGGTAATACTAGTTAATTCCATTTAAACCCAAATTCTGATGTTAACTACAACATTGAAATGAGTTAATCTTCTACATGTTAACCTGATTTAGTTGTTTGTCTATTTTCCATTTATTTAATTTAGTTTATGCTTGTTGTCTATTTATTATTTATCTTAATATAAGTTTTAATTAGAACTATTTAGACTTGTTATTGTAGAAGTAAATTTAGGATTTAATTCGTCCTCCATTGGGTTCGATACTCGGAATACTTCTTTGTGTTCTATTCTAACACTTTACTATATTTCAATTTGACCCATATGCTTGTGAACATCGCTTACTTAATTTTATATTTCTGATGTGGTATTTTCTAATCAAACATTCACACATTTGGCGATAGTCAACAGTTTGCCTTGAAGTGCTTTTTCTTACTGTGGAAGAAGCATTTAGACTTAGATAAGTATTTAGGCTTTTTGGTTCTCTTCCTTTCCATTTGTGGTGGCCCAGAGACCTTAGCCTTGCCTTTCTTAGCATATTTTTCCTTCCCTTTTGAGGAAGAAGTGACAACTATATTTGCTTCTACTCTTCGGACCGGCTAACTGTCATTCAACATCAACTCATAAGATTGTAACTCCTTTATAAGTTGTGTAAGTGTTAGGTTTTTGTTTCCAAGGTTATATGCGGCTCGAAAGCCAACAAAGTCTTTGGACAAGCTTTTGAGCACCATCTCAAATTGAGAATTTTGGTCCAAATTGGCCTTATTGTCAACGGCACCGACAAAGTATCTTATAAGATGATGGAAGCTTATTAGCTGAATTGAAAATAAAGTCTGTGTTGATTGATCAAATAAAAGAGACACAATTTGTAAATGCTAAGCTGTTAGAGAAAATAAAGCTTGCTCAGTGTGGCAACAATAAGAGTTTCAGCATCAGTATAAATAATTACTTCCGATTTCACAATCAAATTTGTGTACCTTACGATATTGAAATGAATAAATTGATTCTGCATGAAGCTCATGATAGTTCTTTTGCTATGCATCCTAGTGGTACGAAAATGTATCATGACTTACGAGAATCATATTTGTGGTTAGGTATGAAAGGAGAAATCATCCAATATGTTGCTAAATGCTTAATTTTCCAGCGAGTAAAAGTTGAACATCAAATTCCCATGAGGTTGCTTCAACCTATTTCAAGTCCTGAATGGAAATGAAAACTAATTGCTATGGATTTTGTTATTAGCCTGCCAATTTCATCGAACAAAAAAATTGTTATTTGGGTTATAGTAGACTGATTAATGAAACTGTTATTTGGGTTATAGTGGACTGATTAATGAAATTTATTCATTTCCTAGCAGTAAGAACCAATTGGTCATTTTTAAAGCTTGCTAAGATGTATATTCGCAAGATAACAAAACTTCACAATGTAACTATGTCTATTATCTCGGATTGAGATCCTCGTTTCACTTCGAGATTCTGGAAACAATTGCATGAATCTTTAGGTATGAGGTTGAATTTCAATATAACTTTTTGTCCACAGTCAAATGACCAATTAGAAAGTGTTATTCAAGTGTTGGAAGATATGCTTCGAGACTATGTCATTGAGCTAAAGGCTAGTTGAGAATGTTATTTACCTCAAGCTGAATTTGTTTATAATAATACTTTCCAATCAAGCATCCAAATGGGTCTATATGAAGTTTTATATAGATAATGATGTAGAACACCTTTGTGTTGGTTAAACTTAAGCGATAGAAAGATAGTGGGACTAGAATTGGTGCAAGAAACTGAAGATAAGGTGAACTTGATAAAAGTCATATTAAAAGTAGCTTTTGATAGGCAAAATTCATATGTTGATCTAAAATGGATGGAAATTGAATATGCTATAGGCGATAAAGTATTCCTAAAAGTCTCTCCGTGGAAGAAAATTTTGCGCTTTGGTCGTAAAGGGAAGCTAAGTCCCAAATATATCGGGTTGTATGAAATCATCAATAGAGTAGGGTCAGTTGCCTACCATTTACCCTACCATCAAAGTTGCGAAAGATCCATAATGTATTTCATGTATTAATGCTTTGAAGGTATAGATCAGATCCTTCTCATATGATTCCCGTGGAAGCAATTGAGGTGCAACATGTCGTACGAAGAAGAGCTAGTAGAAATCTTGTCTTGAGAAGTAAAAGAGTTGAAAAACAAGCACGTGCCAGTGGTGAAAGTCCTATGGCACAGTTATAGCGTAGAAAAAGCTATCTGGGAATCGAAAGAGACGATAAGATCTCGGTATCCCCATCTCTTTTCAAGTAAATTTCGAGGATGAAATTTCTTAAGTGGGGGAGAATTGTAGTAACCTAAATTTTAGTTGTAACACCTCTAACCCATCTCGTCATCGGATTAAGGTTACGGTGAATTACGATACATATCAAAATAATTTACATCATTAAACTATTTATTTATTAATTTAAATAAATACAATCGAATTTGCATTTCATTCATAGCAAAATAACATCTATGGGCCTTGAAATGAGCTTACGGGGCCCTAAAAATAGTTTGGGAACAGTTAGGGACTAATTTGAATCAAAACAAAAAAATATGAAATTTTTTTGAAAATTTTAGAAATGAGGGTTACAGGGCCGTGTGACAAAGCATAGTCCATTTGGCTACCCCACACGTCTGTGTGCTCAGACCATGTAACTAACTGTGACAGTGTAAAAAAAATCCTGCACTTAAAATTAATAAGGCACACAGTGTGACAGCCCGTGTCCTAGGTTGTGTGCACCTTAAAAACTTCCAAAACAAGGTAAACTTTCATCCAAAACTTAGGTACCAATCCAAATCCAAATCAACCATTTCCATAATTAAAAACACGTTTAAACATGCCTAAAACAAGCTAAAACATTCAACTTAAATGCCTAACCAATGTGTCCTCATTGACACCACAATTCAATTATCAACCTCTGTAACATCCCGAAATTGGGCCTAGTAAGATTGGGCCCAATGGGCCTTGAGCGTAGGAGTGTTTAAAATTTTGAGAACAAGAGAATGGCATTATTGCATATTGGACTTATTAGTTAAGTGAATTTGGAAGGTTACGAGGTTTCTATGAAGTCTCGGGTTTAATTTGGCCTTAGGAAAAATTTGGTATTTTAGCACTTTAAGGAGAGATGGTAAGTAGCTTCAAGACTTATAGAAATAAATGAGTAATGTGCTTGCATAAATAAGCAATTGGTAAAGAGGATATGATGCCACATGATGGACTTTGAGGGAAGAGGTTCAAATCCCAATGTGTGCAAATTTTGACTATTATTTTTGCACTCTTTCCTTCAGTGTCAGCCAATCATGTAAATAAGGCAAGTTGGACTTTTTAATTTTGGCAAGGTGGCTAAGGAAATAAGGAAATGTTGAAGGGGAGGAAAGAAATCAAGAAGAAAGGGCAAGTAAAGGGAACATGTGGCTAATTTCATGGAGATTGTTTTGGAAAGTTTGGGTGGCCAAACTTTTGACTATTAGGAGCATGAATGTGGACGGTTTTGTTGAGGGAAGGGGATAGCCGAAATTTTCTATTCATTTTAGACCATTTTGTTAGTTTTTGGTGCATGAGAGGTACACTTTTTACTCTTTGACCATTTTTGTTTTCTTCTCAAATCCATCTCCTTTTTGCTTTGGCCGAAATCTCCTAGCACAATTGTGTATTATTTTTCTTTTGTTGACCAAAACACACAATTGCTCATCTCCCCTTTGATAATTATCAAAGCACTTCTCTCCATCCATTCTCTTTTTTTGACCATTTCATCAACCTTTTCTTCTATTTTTTTTCGACATCACTTTGTGATCATATCTTCTTATTCGATTTTCTCAATAGCCGAACCCGTTATCATCCTATTCCTTCATTATTTCGTTCCCTATCGTATGGGAAAACCTCTTCTTAATCGAATCAGACTTTCAACAAGGTTAAGGAGCACAAGTGATTTGTATTAACCAAATCGTTATCGTCGACTCGTCAAACAAGTGGGGTAAGAACGTTGTTATAAGATTTGCTTTGGCCAAAGGTAGGATTTTTGCTAACAACTCTTTCGCTCACCAAATATTGTTAGGACAGGATTTCAGTAGCCAAAGGGTAGGATCAATTCTTGGTGCATTGAGGGAGATCACATTCGTGGTAAGTGGAGTTAGCCTAATAAAGTGTTTCTAGTTACGATTATCAAAGTTGAGACTAACCTTCTATCAACTATCATTATAGGTGTTGAAATTGGTAGAAAGCACAACTCGTAATCAACGTGTGTAATTCCGTACCCTTCTGAATACATGGATGAGATGGTGTGTAATCTCATACCTCTTTGAATGTTACATGAAATATTCTATGATTCGGTAGAAATACCGAAGAAAACCAAAAACCGGCATCTGTGATCACTCGGGCGTGCGTATGATCGTAGTGGTAATCGTATTTTGTAATAAAATAGTTTCGGTTAGTAGTAGTGACGCGTTTTTGAAAAATCACGAAAAATAGGAGAAAAGGAATTAGAAAGTGAATAAGATATTGGATTAAATCTTACTATGTCTATTTTAATATGGAAGAAACGGAAAAGGAAAAGGAATTTTATATTCTGAGATATGTTAATTTTAGTAAGACTGATTCTGATTGACTTCGTGGTTCCTTGATCTGTTTTGGAAAAATAATATAAAACTGTACAAAGTGAATTATGGGTTATAATTTATATGTATAGATTCTTTAGTGAGCCTATTTTCAATAGAAACAATTGGGAGCAATATATGAAAACCGTACAGTGAGATATTTGAAATTAAGGTAAAAGAGGTCAGAATCGTTGGATAGTGGAACAAGGGAAACTTTAAGGAATAAACTGTATTAAATGGTTAAGTCAAAAATTCTGGAAAAATTGTAGTAAGAAGATTTATGAGTCTAGTTTTAAGAAAAATTTACGGATTTGGATTTCGAGATTCCAGACTCAAGTTATAGTCAATTTGGTCAGTATGACGTAGATGGACAGTTTCGATTTTTATGCCCCAAATTAGTAGTTAAGCCTAGGTTACAAAATTACCATAATACCCTTAGAGGGTAAAATTACCGAATTATGAAATGTCCCTATGGACCGAATTACGAAATTTGATTTATGGGCCAATTTGAAAATTTGCTATATGGGCCGATGTGATAATTTGATATATGGGCCAATCTGATAATTTGATATATGGGCCGATGTAATATTTTGTTATATGGGCCAATCTAATAATTTGATATATGGGCCGATGTGATATTTTGTTGCCAATCTGATAATTTGATATATGGGCCGATCTAATTGCTAAATGGGCCAATTTGATAAATTGTTATAATGGGCCATAAATTTTTGTAAGAAATATTTGAATACATTGTTGTGAATTGTTATGCATTATATACATGTTTTGCATGGGATGGGATAATGATGAAGAGAAGTTCTGGTAGCTCTGCTACATAAATCTGGTGACTCTGTCACAAATATGAAAAATGGCAATGCCATGTAAATTCTGTTAATCTGGTGGCTTGTCCACAAATTTGATATAAATGGCTTAATGCCTACGTTTGGTGTGTTGGCGGGGTGGGTTGACTAAAGATCACCCACAGGTATGTTGGTTGGTATGGTTGGTGTGTAGCGGATGGATTATTAGGTTTGGTTTGGGAATTGCATTTCATACACATGATATAATTGATACATTATTATTGTTGTAAATAGGCTTCGGCCCAAGATTATGCTATATGGGCTTAGGCCCAAGATGTTTGCTATGTGGGTTCAGGCCCAGTGGATGACGGTAAGGGGATTATACACTGAGTTCTTGTAACTCACCCCCTCCTTTTAAATCTCTGTAGGTAATGCTCCGTAGTGAGGACTTGGGGCCCATGGATGACTCGGTGGAGGCCATACTTCAGAAATGGTGTTTTGAATTTTAATTTCTATTTCCGTTTATTTTATTATTTTGCTATTTGGTTTAAGTTGTAATAAGGCCTCTGGAGTATTTTAATATTTGCTTTATGGTTGATATACTTTTTATTTTGCTTAAATTGTTTAAATCGAGAATTTTTCTAAAAACTTCAATAAAGGTTTTCCAAAGTCGATTAACAAATGGATTTTCATAATAAACTTTATAAATATTTTAACACGAAAGTTATTTTCTCGAACTATCAAACGATATTTTCAAAAGTCACAATTTTAAAGTTCAATTCCTTGATTTTTGATTCATCAATCAATCTCTCAAAAAAATACTTGTATTTTATCTACGTTTCCGCAAGGTTTTCAAAATGCTTCTGCAACTCTATTTCCAAACGTCATATTTTCGTAAATTGATTATTTCAAATGTGTTTTTTTGCAACAAAAAAAAAAGGTTTTTAAAGATAATTACGTTTTCAAGTAGATAACAATTGCTTAAGTGTTTTGGGTTTTAACAAAGAGGTTGAAATTTTCAAACGAGATTTTTTGTGACACGCCAGATTCGGGCCTAACTTCTAGGCCGGGTTTGGGGTGTTACAACCTCAACTCACATGTCACACCAAACTAATTTGCATTCAAGTTCATAAGTTCATATATAAAACTTATGCCAAACTTACCATTTCTTCTTATTCATTCACATTCATCCATACCATAATTCAAACACTTACATAAGGTTTATATCAAATGACTAAAACAACTTTATATGACATATTCACACTAAAATTAAAGGCACATACACAAGCAAACGAATACCAAGCTTAAGCATCTTTGCATCAATCTTATATGTAACACATGTAGGAAATATTTAAAACATATAGAAAACACATCTATTACATGCCACATAACCCAAAAAAAAAACATATCAAAATCTACCAAAATGTATCTGGATAGTGTGCTCTTCAAGTTGATTCGACCGCTCGACTCCACAAAAAGTTATCTACAAGGAACATGAAAAATGACACGAGTAAGCTTCAATAGAGCTTAGTAAGTTCAACGGTTGAAACAATAAAACTTACCTTATAAACATATCTATTTCATTAACAAGATTAACAACTAATAAATCATGTCAATCACAGTCACTCAACAAGTGAGTTTATACACATACATATACAAGTTGCAAAATATATGCAATTACATGAGATCATTCAATACCAAGTCACGATACACATTCAGAAGACCATGTAGACACTTATAGGATTTAATAACACGTCATATAACCATTGGAAACTTATCCGATGATAGTATAAACAGATCTGGATACGTAGTTAATCCAGAACACACCAGAACGCTCAAATGAGCAAAGCTAACATAAAACACACCTGGGCACCAAGTGCCAAGCCCGTAGGCTTTACATTTGCCCCTATAAATATAACACGATAGTCCGCAACAAATGCTGGACACTAGTATGTTCAGTGGAAAGTAACAAATCAAAAGTCATCGCTTAATCGCAAGTTAACCCCGTACCGCGCGCAATATAACTTATTGGCATGCCAATCGTATCTTATCATATGTTCATCTAGACTCGATTTATCATCAAATTAATAATATTTAAATCATTTACTTTCTCGACTCACATCAAATTATAACAATTCAATTGTGTCTAAATTATCCAACAACCACAACACAATATCAAAATAACATTTCAATATTAACTAAACCGCATTTAACTTACTGTATTAAATCAGAGAGAGACAAAGAAAGTTTAAGGACTATTCAGCAACTTTCCCTTTTCCTCAGTTATCTACTTGTTCTTGATCTATAAAATAGTTTATTTCAATTTATTAGCTTCAATTTCATTTAATACTCAATTTAGTACATATTTCATCCTATTTACAACTTTTCACTTTTATCCCAAACTTTTATACTTTATTCAATTTAATCCCTAAAACTAAAACAATATTATTTTCATAATTAAAAATTTATTCCCATTAAAACGAATTTATAACAACTCCAAATTAGTTCTTACAAGCTAAAATTTCATGAGAAAAACATTTCATATTTTCATTATTTTTAATTAAATTCCTAGACATAAAAATTATACCAAATTACTTTACAAACTAACTCAAAATCACCATTAAGCTTCCAACCCAAGCATGCATATCAAGAAAACTTCAAGAACATCAATGGTGATTTTTCTAAACTTTGACAGTTTCACAAAATAATCCTTGTACTAGCTAGATTAAGCTACAACGATATCAGAAACATAAAAAATCACTACAAACATATCTAAATTTCATACCATGCAATTGGAAATGCTTTGGTCGAAAGTTTTCTTCTCCTTAGCTATGGTGTTTCGGTTCCAAAGTGAAAAGAAAGATGAATATCATGATTATTTCATCTTTTGTTTATTTTAATTTGTTTATTAACTAAATTACAAGTTTGCTCTTTATATAAAAATATAAATTTCATGTCCACATCCACCAAATCGTCCACCAAAAATGGAATAGGTAAATTTACCACCTAAGGCCCTCAAGTCAAACCTCTAAAACCATTTATTACCTTTAGCTAATAGAACTAACTTTTGTAGTTTTTACAATTTAGTCATTTTTTTAATTAACCAATCAAACATCAAAATTGCTAAACCAAATATTTATATGACACTAATAAACTCGTAAATATTAAATAATTAATATTTATGAACTTAGATGTTAGAATTGTGGTCCCGAAACCACTGTTTCCGACACTATTAGAAAACGAGCTATTACATTAGTGGTGTAAAAAATGTGGTTTCAGAACCCTATTTCCATAAACTGAGTCCGTAAGGATGAAATATAAGGATTTATGAAGTTAGTATGAAAATATAGTGAAGTTCGGGTTAAGTAATTTAACCAAGAAGTTAGTTAATTAAAGCTCAGGGTTTAAATTGTAAAAGTCCAATCGCTATTGAGTTTTAATTTAGGAAAGGCTTGGGGACCTAGATAGAAATTATTCAAAGGACCAAAATGGTTATTTAACCAATGTTTAATGTGAGTTAGTGGATGATGATGATTATACCCACTTAGTTTAAATTAATAATTAAATTAATATTATAAAACATAATTAATCTAATTAGTCAAGATTAACTAAAGGTTAATTCTAGTATATATATCATTATAATGGAAATAAAGATGATATTATCATCTTCTTTCACCGCCCAAAGAAAGAAAAGAGGAGAAAAACTCCATTGTTACGATTCTTTCGGCCATACCAAAAATACCAAGGTAATCAAGCTATTTTTATCAATTTTTTATAGATTCTTAATTGTGGGAGCTTGATTTAGCTAGCCCATGTATCAATTTGTTCAAATGTTAAGTTTTTAATAAGTATCCATTATAGAGAAATTAATGAATTAGGCTTGAAATTGATAGATATTAAGCTTAGATCATGATAAAGACTAAATTGTAAAGCTAATTAAGCTTGTTTGATAATATTGAAACATTAGGGACTAAAGTGAATAAATTAAAAATGATCATGAGAATATGTTGTAAATAGAAAGTATAAGGTCCCTAATGAAAGAATGTAAAATTAGATTTTGATTCGATGCTAAATATTGAAGAATATGCATATCCCGAGCAAGGACAAACTAAACAAAATGTAAAATATGTTTGACTTTGTATTTGAATGTTAGATGGATGTAAACTAATATTTTTCTATTATTTAATTATTGAATGTAACTCAAGATGACGTTGGGTCGTCGAGAGGGAAAGGAAAGGCAAAAGTCTTTGACGAGTAACGACGATTTCGCTTTGTACTTTTATGATACGAGTTCAATTCGTAATAATAATATATAAATATATATATACATACACATATGTTGACATAAGACTACTTATTAAGATAAGTATATTGCTATTGCATGATTCGGTTAATACATGATGACATCGACTGTTGAAAAATTGGACTAAATTGAATATAATAGAAATAAGTATGTTATAAATTGATATATGATTCACGATATGAATTTATGATGAAAATGATATGGAATTGTGATATTGATTATGTGATGACAAATAAATAGACATTGGATACCCTATTAATTGTTCGAGTAGAGCCAAATATAGTTGGCTTGCCATAGGATTAAATTATGTATGGGTTTATCTTCGGCTCATCCGATGATGCACTTATGTGCCAATATATTTGCTTCTGCTCGTCCGATAATGCATTTTGGTGCTAGATTGGTGTGTTGGTTGGTTGATCCGTATATTTGTCTTGAGTCTGAGTCCAGTTAATAGGGATTGTAAAATATAAACTCGATAAATGATATTGAACTTAATTGATATGATGAATTAGAACTATATGTGCATATATAAAAATCATGATAGAGAAAACATGTGAAATATCATGCGAATCGATTACCACCTAAATGATACTGATTCAAATCTTGTTGTCCACCTTCTCACTAACACCGATTTGCTTGTGATTTTAATTCCATTAAATGTGTTATACTAGAATTTATTGCATTGGATGAAAAATCTATTTAGCTTTTTAGTTAATTATATCAAACATCTTTAAATTATGACTCTCATTCTAAATTAGTTTTCAAACTTTAAAACATTCTAATTACATCCTCAAACTATTAATACTATATCAATAATGTCCTTCTATTACTAAAATCGTTAAATACGATGTTAGATCTTATGTAATATAATTCAAAATGAAAATTTAAAAAAAATAAATATTGTAAACATGAACATTGTGAATTTCTTGGTTTTAAGGTTTTCAAAGTTTTTGCATAAATTATTGTTCACATTTTGTTTTGTTTTATTTTATTTTTAGTTTTTATTTTTAAAAGTTACCCGGTAATATTTTACTTTTCTTTAAAATTTTCATTTTAAATTCTGCCACAAAAATTTTAATGTGTCATTTAATGGTTATATTATCAGTTTCAGTAAGGGAAGGACCTAATTAGAACATTTGAAGTTTGGAGACCAATTTAGAATAAGGGTATAGTTTGGAAATGTTTGGTGCAATTAATTCTTAATTTTTTTAAATTTAAAAAAGACATAATAATAAATTTAAACCTCAATGTTTATATTTTTTAATTAATTTAGCCATTAACTTTTTAAAAAGAGTCAAATCGCTTTCTTTTAATGAAAATAATGATTAAAACATTAATTATTTTGTATGACACATCAACAAATAATTTATAAAAATATTCAAAAAATAAAAAAATTATAAAAAGTTTATAAAAATTCAAAAAAATTAGTATGAAAGTACAAATGGATTGTTATGCGAACTACCATGTTTAAAATTTTAATATTTTAGCTAGTATTTTCGTTAAAAAATAATAAATTGACTTTTTTTAAAAGGTTGAGAGTCAAATTTAATATTTCTTTAAAAGATTGATGGTCAAATATAACTAAAAAGAGATTAAAAATATAAATATTAAAGGCTAAATTGATGATTATCCCTTTAGAAAAAATAAAAGAATAGTGTTAGTAGCTAGTTAAACATTTTTGATGGATGATATAAATTTAGAATGGACTAAATTAAAGTAAGAACAAAATTATATGGCAAATTATGAAAAAAGTGAAAAGAAAAATAAAAACAATGAGTTCACCCCTGGCTTAGAAAAAACCTAATAAATCAAAATTGTCATAAGAGCCCCCAGACGGCCGAAATTCTCGATCTCTAGCGAAAACCAAACCCTAGAAAAAGTCTCCCTTGGCCTTGCCTTACCTCTTTCACAGAAAAAAAAAGTGTTGGAGGTTAAATATTGATTCCCCTTTCACTTTGCAAGAGAAAGGAGAAGACAACACCTAAAAAGGAAAAAAACACCAAAATGGACGCTATGAGGAAACAGCTCGATGTGCTGATGGGTGCCAATCGAAATGGCGATGTTCGTGAAGTGAATCGCAAGTACTACGATCGCGATGTTTGCCGTCTCTTTTTGTCCGGTCTTTGCCCTCACGAGCTCTTCCAATTAACGGTACTTCTATCAATATTTAGATATCGCTTCTTTGATTTCTTTTCGCTTTTTTATTTACTTGTTATCATGATTCTCTTTGTCTTGTCCAGCCCTAATCTCTGCTTTCATTATATGATTTTTTTTATTAAATTGCAGCTTAGGGAGAGATCTATTTGATTTGTGAAGTGATAGAGTAAGGTAGACGATGAATTTGAACTCTCAAAAAAAAAAAAAGAAAAAACTCAAGAGTTTGGGACGTCTTTTGGTTTCTGTGAACATATGTTACAAGGAAAAAAAAGGGAATCATGGTTCTACAAGTTCCATTAGGCCATTTTCACTAAGTTTTTCTTATGAAAGGAAATTGTGTTTGTTCACGGAAGCAATTATGCTTCTGAAAAATGAAATTTCTAGCTTCGAGTTTTTTTGAATAGGAAAAATGCATGATGTTACTTTTATATTGAATGATTGTGTTGGGTTCTCGCATTTTTACTTGTTATAAACTGAATGTGAATATTCTTTTTTTTTTTCCTTTTAATAACTTTTGGTAGTGAATAAAAACTAGATTGCCAAAGTAATTACCGAAAGGAGCATTACTACTGGTAGCTAGGGAATAGATCTGAGTAATACAGGAAATCTAAAGAAAACGAGAAAAACAGTGATGGTAGGTGGTATTTGTTGTTAGTAGAAAAAGAAAGGGAAAACTTAATGCAAATTCTCTGTTCCTAAGTTTTATTTTACTTAAGATGTCTAGGAAGAATAAAGGATTTTGACTATACTATTTTAATTTGTCCTTGGTTGGTGACATGGAAAACAAATACTCAAGATAAGCATATTATGGTATTTGCAATTTTTTTTCTTTTTCTAATTTAATTATTTTTTTCTCATGGTATCTATGGATACAAATACTTCTGTTTGAGGAGAGGATTTTGGTTAAATCATTTACTGCTAAAGATGCTGTATGTGTTTAGTTACATGGTAGATCAATGATGGACCATCTTTATTAAGGTTTTGAGTTTGATTGTTGAATGCTAGGTTTTAGAAATACACCAGATAGTGGTTTCTGATCCTTTTTATTTTTCCTGTTTGAAGTTCTTCTGCATTTTTACGTTACTGATGACTTTCTGTTTCTCATCTTGGTTCAGAAAATGGATATGGGACCATGCCCAAAGGTCCACTCTTTACAGCTGAGGAAAGAGTATCCTTGCTAAGTCTTATTGCTAGCAACTATTGTTGCATTGTGACTTCAACATTGTTATTAATGTTTGACTTGTACTCCTCTTGCGACCTGTGGTATGTCAGTAGGTACTATGTAGTGGTCAATTTGAAAATCAGGTGTCAGCTAGGTTTCTCAGACTTTGGTGCAAGGCTTGGATGTGGTTATGTTTTATTTTTTTGTGAGTTTTGCCATATATTTACAGGATCACAGAATTCTAGCTTTCTCTAGCTTGACCTTTGAAGTATTTGAAAATGTTCTCAATATGCGTATGCTAGAAGAAAATACGAGTCAGAGAGACATGCTTACAGACTACTGGCTGATGGTGTATCATTATTCTATCTAGAAGTAAGGTGTAGGGGTGTATATTTGGTTGCTTAACTCTTCCTAGATATGAAGAAGCCAAGTCAAAAGGTGTTGATAATTATGACAGAGAATTAGAAGATGCCATTGATAGACTCATTGTCGAGTGTGATAGGAAAATTGGCAGAGCTCTACGGCGTCTTGAAGATGAGGATGCCAAAGCTGCTATTGCAATATCAGTTTCTGAGGTTACACAGGTAAGGCCAATTAAGTTGATTCACTTTCATTAGTTTTATCTGAGGTCATTTGATTTTTCTTTTTCTTATTTGGATTTTGCAAATTTTGAAATTGCAGACACCTGAAATTCTTGAGCTGTCGAAGCAGATAAAGGAGAAACTGAAAGAAGCTGATCAACATGGTAATGAATTTTGAGCTGGCATGCGAATTATTCCTTTATGTTTTAGCTTTAAGGTGCTAGTAACTCATAGATGGGATGCTGTCTAAAACCGCAAACCTAACCAGGGATGATTTAGATGGATACTTTAGGATTAAATATTTATGGATGAATTTGGTGAAAGATGTGGCATTTTTTAGTCTCTATATAGTCTATATATTTGGTAAATCATCTAGATCACTCATTTTAAATGGCAGATTTATTGATTGTAATAGATAAGAAAGTCCTCTTTTGGTAAAGAGGACAAACATATTGAACCTCAAGTGTTTCTAATGTCCTTATTCTGTACTCATGAAATTTTGGAGTAAAATACATTGAAAGTTTTTGTTTTTGCTATTTCGATAAAGGAGTGTGGACTATCCACACTTTATCTGTAATTATGATTGTGCTGGAACCCTTTATAAAATCCCCACTTATACATGATTGATTGCAAGTCTTTTAGGAAGTTTCATACATGTTACTTTTACCATATAGATCTTGAAGGCAAGACAGATCTTAAGATTCGAGCACTGGAAGAAGTAGAAGAGCTTAGAACTACAAGAGCAGACAAGCAGGTATACCATAGCTTTTGGAGGTTTAGAAGTTAAAATGAAAATATTAGTCCCATGATGCAGTATTCTTGGTTTAGCTGTGGTGAAAATTTTGCAATCTTGATTCTGTGATAACCTTTTGACTCTTTGACTCTTTGACATGTGACATTTTCTTATTGTGATAGTCAATATTACTTTTGGATGCATTCAATAAAGATAGAGCATCGCTGCCTCAACCCCTGCCAAATCCACCACCATTGGCACCTTTGCCTGTAGCTGCACCTGATCCTCATATCCAGGAGATGATAAACGAGAAGCTAAAGAAAGCAGAAGATCTTGGTAAAGTATACTGCTTAATGATACTTCAGCTTAACAAACTTAAGCTTGTATGTTAGTGAATTGATATACAAGTTACGGATCAATGGCATTCCTCACTCCTCAATCTAGCCGTTTTTGATATTAATAATTTTGCTATTTATTGCTTTTGGTCTGTGTGCTCTTTTGTTATGGTTACAAAGATATGTCAAAATGTTAATAGTTATTACATAACTAAACAGCCCCCTCCACCCCCCCAAAAAAAAAAAATCACCACATAGCCACCCCATTGATGACTTAGATTCAGGATATATTCTTTGAGGTTAGGACTATGTTATTTTCAATTTTAGTCATTTATGGATATTAGTAACACTGTTATTTTGCTTTATTTTACTTAATTGTATATCTCTTTTTATCTTTATCGTTTAGGTGAGAAGGGAATGGTGGATGAAGCACAAAAAGCTCTGGAAGAGGCTGAAGCTCTTAAGAAGGTTTCCAGTTTCCTAGTTTTGGCTTAGTCTTTTCTTCTTTGAATTTTGTCCTATACTTGTTAATTCAGTTTTTGTCTTCATCCTTAACTCTTCTAGGGAAAAAACCTTTTCTGTTTTCTTTTTTATTATTATTTTTTCTTCCTTTAGGCAATTTATGGGTTTTTAAAAAAAATTCTTATAATGCTTTTTTCTGTTCAGCTGCCTGCTAGACAGGAGCCTGTTCTGGACTCCTCAAAGTACACAGCCGCTGATGTCCGCATTGTAAGTCTGTTTTCTTTTCTTAACCAAACAATTAAAGTGCCTTTAGTAAACCAAGGCTACAAGTTTAGACTGAAAATAAAAAACTAAAGCACTGAAAGTGAGAATTGGAAGGGTTGTGCTGTTTGAAACAGCACACAACTTAAGGTGAAGTTTAGTATGAGAGACTTGGTCTTGTGCATCTTGCCTATATTCGTAAATCAACGATGCACGTGCAAGCTCAGGCTTCCTGAAATTAGTTTAATGCTTTGCTATAAGCAGCTTATAATCCATACAGATAAAGTTATAAAATTTAGAGGTTGGCATGAATTATGAGAGCTTTCTGCTGCTGCTTGTTTTCACGAGCTTAACATTTTAAAGGTAGATCTATGCATGTTGGAATGATTTTTGAGCTTGGCGCCATGTGCGTTTGTGGACAAATTACAGGTTTCCTGTTACCATTATTCAGTGTTATTGTTTCTTTCATTGGCTAATTTGATTTATGAGCTACTCAGATAAATTATATGAAGCTGTAACATGCTTTTGGGCCCTAGGAATTTAGGATATTATAAGTTCATGGAAAGTTGCTTTACACAATTCTTTTCAGTTTATGGTTCAATTTTTAAAGTTCATTGTTGGTTTTTTTCATCTGCTGATCTGATCTGACCTTTACTAATTAATCCTTTGAATTGCAACTTTTTCAGACTGATCAAAAGCTTCGTGTTTGTGACATTTGTGGAGCATTTTTAAGTGTTTATGATAGGTAAATGTTAATTCCTGTTATTCTGGCTTGTTTTGTGGGCTTAAAAAAATCAGCATGTGGGGTTTCAAGTGTTTCAGCTTTTGACCCGACTATTATACCTCGATACCAGCAGGCTTTTGGGCCCAGTTTTACGAGGATAACTTTTGCAGCTACATAATGTGCGTCTTTTTTTCTGTTTTACGTGCTTGTAGATCATGCTATTGCTAGATAATAAATTATGCGGAAGCTATAAAAACTTGTCTGTTGTATATTTCAATCTTCTTGGAGAAGTATTTTACTTTTCCTTTATCCTTTCAGTGACCGGCGTTTAGCTGATCATTTTGGAGGCAAGCTTCATTTAGGTTACATGCAAATCCGTGATAAACTAGCAGAGCTTCAGGTAAGATAATTTATTTTCTCTCTCGTGTCTTAGCTCTGTGTGTGTATGTTTTTTTCAATAAATACTTAGTAAGGGATTGCCAAGATGTCTGATTTGCTAGTTCACTTGCAACTTCTGATCTGAGTAACTGTTGTATTTGACTTACTCAGATGGAATTTAATGCTTTTGCCTACTGATTTGAAGGAATAAATCAAATAGATGCAGTTGTGCTGAGTAGGATAGATCTATTCTTTTATGCATCTTGTGTTGAGACATCCTTAAGTTGGTATGTGAATATGTTGGTTCAGGTGCTGGTATAATGTTACACATTCTTCTATACCGATTCTCAGTTAGTGAGCCATCTGTGAGTTTTTCTTATCTCGGAGTGAATAATACCCTTCCATTTTCTAATCTTTGTGGTTATAAGCTAGATGCTGAACTCTGTAAAACAGTATTTTTTTCATGTATTCACCTGTGCATATTGGGCTTTGACATGCATTAGATTTGAACACACAATGCTCCTGGTCTAAGGGAACAATTAATATACTAAAGAAAAAGAGTGGAGGAGTAGATGGAGAAGAAACCTGTCTTCTACAAATCAAAGCACAACTCTTTGCTTATCTCACTGTCTTGGACTACCGAAAATGAAACATGAGCTGCAAAAATAATCTAGAATTGCATGTGCCACATATTTGCATTTTGTCATCATATGATCAAGTTAATGCTGGTTTAGTTCTGTTCCTTTTCACTACTAAGAAAACAGATGGTGTGTGCATGGGCACTGATTATATGAGGTATTTGAGCAGGCCTTTTCTGTTCTGCTTTGCTATCTCTTGTTTAATGGTTTTAAGACTTTTAAGGCTTACTTTCTTATGCCTAGCCTTAGAAGTTTTACCTTATAGTCCTTGTAACAAGTGCATAAAAGATTGAGTGGCATTTTATGTTATTCGAAAAATGGTTTCAGTAGCAATTTCTTGGTAACTATTTTTGTCAGGAAGAGAGAAATAAGAGCCGCAAACTTGATCGATATGATGACAGAAGGTAAGCTCTACCCCTTTTTTTTTTTTTTTTTTTTTTGTTTTTTGTCTCTTATTTGGGAAAGGGGACTGCGAGATGGTTCAGTTTCTTCCATAATTCTCTAATATTTCTAATTACTGAGGGAAGATCAAAGGAACGGAGTAGGGATCGTGAAAGAGAGCCCAGTCGGGATTATGATCGAGGAGAGAGCCGTGATCGAGGGAGGGATCATGATCGTAGGAGCAGGGATCAGGACAGGTATCATGAACGAGATCGTGGATATGATCGGGACCGTGAGAGAGATTATGAGCGTTCACGGAGTTATGATTCAAGAAGTCGTCGTAGGTCACGTTCTCGGTCTAGGGAACATTCTAGGGATTATGATCGGCACAGGTACCTGCTTCTGCATAGGTCTTGATTTCCTTTTATTTTCAGGCATGATGGGACTTGAAGGATTTTAAAACAATTAACCGGTTCATGAAGTTAATTTAGAATGCATAGCCACAAGAGGATTGGCTTTGTGGTTCTAGAACTTCAGATTATGATATAGCTTAGCGTTTTGATAATTACCCTACTCATCTCTTTTAGGCATGGCTGAAGTTCTTTTTTTTTGAGAGATCCGAAATAATATATTAGTATATTTCTTTAAAAACAATGTTTGAATTTTTCAGGCGTGATCGCTACTAGGATGGATGATGGTTGCAATCAAAGTGGATGGATAATGAAATGATGTTCTTGTTTAGGTCGGTGATGAAATCATGTAGGATTGTTGTGATGGTTTTATGCAAAGTAGGATTCATCAACATGTGCTTTTGGGGGTGGAGTTTGGCAGTTTTCTGGTGTTTTTTACTGGATGTATTGACTTTGACTTGACTGCTTCAAAGATTTCTCTGTTGCTTAAATATCTGGGAGAGGTACGTTTTAGTGTTTTAACAACATATTTATTCCTCACTAATCATCCGCTGCAGTGACATCTCCAAGTGATTAATTCCTGAGCAATGCTATTAACAACACCCTCCTTTTCTCCCACGATATTAAATGATATTTTTGGAAATTAGCTGCCAGCCCTAATCCCTAAAAACACTTCTCTAGGACTGGATTTTAAAGGATCGTTTTTCTTTCTTTGATGGAATGGTATTAGCGGCCAGCACTTGACAATAACCTTTACTACACTGGAATATGTGATCATTTGTCGATGACGAAACCTATTTAAAATTTTATGGTTTTTCTTCTTAAAAAGGAAATTCAACGTTGGAGGTGATTTCCTGCACTAAAAAGTACTCTTATGGGTAAACTATTAAAATAGTTATTTTTGTTTGTTTCGAGTTATATTTTAATCATTTATATTTTAATTACTTTTGTTAGTCGTTAATAGTGTAAGGGTAAGTTGACGTGACATATTAAATTATTATTTTAAACTAATTTTTAGGTTAATATAATTGGTTCTTATATTTATTTTTGAGCAATTTATTTATTTTTATGTTTTTTAAACTTTTTTTTCCTTCATCTTCCTTCTCTTTCGCTTCTCTCTCTGTTCTCCTTTTTTTATTTTTTTAATGTGGTTTTTCTACGTTTTTCATTTATTAAATTTTTTTTATGTTTACTTTTAAAAAAAAAAATGAAAGTTGAAATCAAAATAGAACTTGTTTTCTACGTTTTTCATTTATTAAAATTTCTTTATGTTCATTTAGAAAAAAAAAAAAAAAAACGAAAGTTGAAATCAAAATACAACTTGCTTTCTACGTTTTTCATTTATTAATTTTTTTTATGTTTATTTAAAAAAAAATAAAGTTGAAATCAAAATAGAAGAAGTTTTTGTATATTTTCAACCCCACAATAGCAAACTATCATCATCTATTATTGTTTTAACAAATTAATTTGGATCTTTCAATAACCTTCTATAAGCTCATCTCATTTGAAGATTTTGCTAATCGTGACTTATGGTAGTCTTCTCTTAACAAAGTTTTCCAAGTTCGTTCCCTCAACCTCCATGATTACCTTATTCACCTTACATATAACATTTTCATTATTTTGAAATTATATTATTTCACATATTTTTAAAATGAGTTTTACACTCTCAATAGGTAAAATTACCACCATATGAAATTTATCCTTTACTTAAATCGATTAGGTTTCATGCTCCCTTTTTCTCTTTGATTTATCCATGCTTGACTTCCAATCAAAGCTTGTCTGAGAATATCCAAGAAGGTTTCGATTAATTCAATCATTTGTTTAATTTTATTCGTCAAAAAGAACAAGAAAAAAAAAGAATGATCTACACAATTATGTAAAAATCTTGAACTGGAAAAAACTTATTTGAATATAAATAATTTAATTTATGTTTAGATTTAATTAAAGAAATGGTTTTTTATATTGATTAGTTAGATTCAATTTTAGTTTAAAAATTGGGTTATAGTCAAATTGATATTTGATTAAGAATGATTGATATTCGGTTTTAAGTTATTCAATTTAGGGATCATGTGAAAGAAAGAAGAACTTGGTTTATTTGGTGGGCAAATATTATATTTTTGTAGTAAAAAATTGAGAAGAGAGAAAAATAAAAGGGAAGAAGAAAAGGAAAATAAATAAGTAAAAAGAAAAAAAAATTTAAATTGTTCAAAAAAAATAAAAAGTATAAGGATTAGTTTTAACAAATGGAAGATATAATACGTTAAAAGAAGTGAAGAAGGGAGGAAAACAGAGGGAGAAGAATAAGAGAATGAAAAAAAGAAAATTAAAAGAACATAAAAGAAAAAAAATGTTTAAAAAAAAGATTAATTGTATAATTTAACCTAAAATTTTTATTTGAAATAATGATTTAACGTACCATGTCAGTTTACTATTACACCGTTAAAACAATTAACGGTTCAATAACTAAAATATTATAATATAATAATAGAAATAACTAAAATATAACATTTTAAATATAAATAACTAAAATATATCTTAAGATAAATAGAAGTGACAAATCACTATTTTAGTAGTTTACTCCTTCGTTATCTCAATAATTTTGATCTTATGCTCTCGGCGTGTTGTCAAGTGCTTTTGCGCTAGGTGGTTTCGGGTTTCATTTTTTTTTTAGGTCCATTAAGTCCTATAATTACCCACAGTTGATGACAGGTCAATATTCCCAACTTGAAAAATTAATGTCCGAAGTTAGTTCAATAATTTAAAAAATTAATGCTAAAATTTAGCTCAATAAAAATAAAATAATTAAAAGTGTAAATAATGAAAATTAATTATCATTGTGCTTTTTTATTTAGGTTTGGTATAAATTATAAATATTAAAATATAGTGTACTTTTCAAAAATTTGAAATTTGGTTTATGTATTTTTACTTTTAAGAATTTATTTTTTTAATTTTAAAATTAAGGTGTAACTGTTAATATTATTAATTTTTTTATTAAATTCAGATTTATTACAAGATTATTTTTCTAATTACATGGTTAACAAGTGTCTTTTTATTTCAAAATGCCAAAATAAATTTAACAAAAAAATAACTGTATTAATAATTAGACTTGAATTTTGACATTTGAAAAATAAAAAAATAAAATTCTAAAAATATATATGAGATTTTAGCGGATTATAAATCACGGAGGGAATAACAATGAAGGGTTTGAATATTAATTCGCAGTAGGATGCCAACAAGAGGTCGAAAGAATGATCCCTTGGCAGTATCTTTAGTTTCTTATCATTGAAAAATCGTGTAAATTGGTCTTTTGAAAGTGAAACAATGATGCGTTGATTAATTTCTGTAATAAATAATGTGAAATTATGTGTTAAACTGTGATTTGTTGAATTATAAAAAATATATAATTGAAAAATATATAATATTTAAAAATTTTAAAAATCTAAAATATAAAAAAAACTTTATAAAAACAATATGAAACAATAATTATAAAAAATATTTTTAAAAATTATGATATATTAATTTTTTAAGAAGTCATAAAATTATCGTTAAGTTTATGATATTCTCTTAGTTCAATGAAGAAAAATTCTTTGACCTGATTCATTAAGATGTAATTATGAAAAAAATAAGAATTCTATTAGACGTGTATGCGTATAAAAATTATGTATTTAAAATATAGATGTACATTTAAAAATAATAAATAATAACTAATGAAACACATGATTTGAAACTAAGTAATGATAATAACACAGGAAAAGTGCTTAATTTAAGGTTTTATAATGCATTTAGAGTTGGTTCAAATCCAACTACATGTAAATTTTTTATATTTTTTAAATAAAAAGATTAAAATACTCTTGAATAATATAACTTATTTTAATTACCAAAAAACATTTTCTAATTTTTTTAACCAGGTTGGTGCTTGATTGACTCGTGACACAAACCCAGTTGAGAGCTTAAATAATAGTATAGATGATAAATGTAATAAAGTGTGCATAAAAAAATAAAATAAAAATGTTTTATTAATGCATTTAGAGTGGGTTCAAATCCAATCACATGTAAATTTTTTATTGGTTTCTTTAAAAAAATTAAAACACTAGAATACCCTAGAATAATATAACTTATTTTAATTACGGAAGGACATTTTCTTAATTTCTCTAACTGAGTTGGTGCCTTATTGACTTGTGACATCACAACTCAGTCAGGGGCTTAAATAATAATAAGTATAGATATAAAATTGATGGAAGTAATAAAGTGCAAATAATAAAAATTGAAATGTATAAAAATTATCAAAATAAAATATTGATTGAATGGTAAATTAGAGGTTTTACTAATCTAATTAGTTTGAGTTCAAATTCCTCGATATGCATTTTTATTAATTTTTTTAAATTAAAAAAACTAAATTATCCTCAAATAATATAACTTATTTTAATTACGGAAGAGTATTTTCGTAATTTTTTTAACTGAGTTGGTGACTCGATTAAGAGTAACATTGGCCTGTCACAAAGTGTAGTGACAATTTAAGTACTTTTCGGCACTTAACGAGCTTGTTTTCTAGCCATTTTAGTATCTTTTATTGCATTTTCAATTTTCTTAGCTTAGAGTTAAATTATTGCAAAATAAGTATTTTTACGCAATATTTCGAGTTAGTTGACCTATTGGGCCAATATCGGCCTTAATGTGGTTTTAATGAGCTTCATTGAGTGTGCAGGACACCTATTTCTAGGCCCAAAAGCATCAGGAACGACAACCGAGTTGCAACACAACTGAGCCAATTCTAGAATTAACATTCAAAGTTGTGTGTCGCGAGACATGGCTGACGGAGAGCAAAAGTTAATCAAGTGGGTTTCCATCCACACAATCAATATTTAGTGTAGTTAAGACCTACATTTGACCTAATTAAGCAACTACCTTTACCTATAAATAGGAGGCTTATGCTCAATTAGAAGGGTCACCAGTTGGAGGCAAATTCTTAGGGTTTAGTTAATAGATATAGTTTTAATTAGGTTTTAAATCAGGTTCTGCTTTATTTTAAATTATTTTCAAAATAATTTGTTTTCTTGTTCTTCAACTTTGATTCGATTTGAGTCCAAGACTTTGTTTTTAAGTATTTTTCTATTTTTCTTTCACTTCTTGCTTATCAACGATGATCTCTTGTTAACTATTAAAGGATTTCGCGGTACAAGCGCATTTACCTTATCAAATGGAGAAATTTCTATTCCTTTCTCGTTTTAATTTATTTGTGTGTTTGTGCATGATTGAATTAATTCGAGGGAATATGGAAATTGTATTCATAAGTGGCTAAGTCCTTTAGGGAGATTAATGAGTGGTTGTGGGAGTGATTAACGGAAGAATGAGAGTTTCCTATATGAATTAGTTGGTATAAATTTATGTGTGCTTAAACCCTAGGATTAATGCCTTTAGGAAGTAATCTTGGTTAAACGAGGTCGAGAGAAAAGTTTGCCAAGTAAATCGTGATTTATCCCGGTCAAGAAAGCGAGGTCAAGAGATAAGTGAGTGCTGGTCAATTAATTAATTAGTAGAGGCCGAGATGTAATATTGATCAGTTAATAACTAATTCACTAATAAAACCTGAATTCAAAAGTTAATTGCAACCACTAAAGTGAGGTAATCTTTTGCTTGTTATTCGAGAGTTTTTCGTTTTAGTAGTTTTGTTTTCATTTTATGAATTTAATCTTTAGTCTTAATTATTGTAATATAATTGTTAGTGACTATTGTTTAAACATGTTACTGTATAAGACATTTTTAGATTTAATTCAACCTCCCTTAGGTAAATTCTCGAATGCTTATGGGTGTTCTGTTGTAACACAAAACTATATTATAATTTGACCTATTTGCTTGCATATGCCACATTTCATTGGATATTTTATTTGCATGATTTTTACTCCAAACGTTCGCACATTTGGAGACAGTCAAACACAAACTCAGTAAAACACTTAATTAATAGTATAGATTTGGCAATTTGACTTAAACACATTAATTTCCATTTTCAGACTTAGTTTAATGTTTATTTTTGTTAACTCGTTAAAGTTGTTGGCATCATTGCTGGGAAGGTTTTGACATTAAATTTAAATTTATTTTCTACAATTAGTGGGATAATTAGGAAAATTGAAAATTATAGATACGACTTTTATTTTTAATTAGATTTTATTTTTATTTTTATTTACCTTGTCTACTAAGTAATCATGGATCAGGTTGATGATGAATTTGATGATGATAGTAGTTGGGATGAGGAACATGAGATGTCCGCATGGTACGATGATGAATAATACTGTAACAAAGGATCAATTTGGGCAACCAAAACTTCAACAAACTACTAGAGTTTTGATAAAGATAACAATGTGACTGAATTTTCAATCGAACCTCATGGTGAGTTGCATGAGATATTTTCACGGTACAATGAAAGACATGTTAACGAAGAATTGAGTTGGTCGAATGGAGCCTCGACGAATCAATGGAGTTATAGCGGAGAGCTTGTATCTTGCAACACGACTGTGCTATTCGTCTTTGAGAAGTGTTCAGACATGTCAAATATGATGGAAAAAATGATGAAAATGCTCTAACAAATATCTGAGGTGCTACCTCCATTGGAAGAGGTCGGACAGGATGTTCCCAACTCTGATCATGAGGACCACTGTACTGTCATTGAACATCCAGAATACAATTGTAAAAGTCAACAAGAGTTTGGAACCAAAGACCACGATGATGCATTGATCATAATCGAAGAAGTTTCCAATCCAATTGACATAGTTGTAGAGGTAGAAGTAGAATTAACGACTAACCTAGAGCTTAACTCGAATATGAATGAAAGTGTAGAAGAGCCATTACACTTTCTGGCCATAACTAATGAGGTGCCATCCTAAAGAGTTGAATAGTTTGTTTCATTTTCATTCGATGATGGAGGTAAAGCTCAAGCAACCAAAGCTTCTTACAACATAGAGGCAAGGAAGCTCAAGGCAATAATACCTTGAAAAACAATTTGGGGTTGGTTCTAATTTGGCATCAAATGACTTGTTATGTGGATGTCACGCCGGTAAAAAATAAGGCAACATCAACGAAAATGACCGAAAGTGCTGGTTTATAAATCTGAATAGGAGAACAAACGAAGGATCAAAGTGTCAAGGACCAGTTGGAAGTTATTCTTCGGTGGCGATATAGGTCGTCCCAATTCTGAAAACGGTCACATATTTTAAATTGTTTTAATTTTAATTTTCTTTATTTTCATTTGTTCATTTTTTATTGATTTCGAGTCTATAATTATGTGTTTTTATTTATTACTACAGTGGTTGATGAGCTCGGGGGGCAGGGGTTACTTTGAAAGGTATTTTTGAATAGGCACGAATCGAGGAGTCTGTCACAATAAAAATACAATTTTGGAACCTTCAAGGGCGTGTTGCGACATAGGTACCCCTATGTTGCGACATGTAACTTCGAAGTGTCAGAATTTGAAAACCCTAGGCTGTGTCGCAACACAGACTCCCCAGTGTTGCGACACACATCTTCGAACAAAAAATCTTGAAAATTCTAAGTCTATGTTATGACACGCATGGGTTGTGTTGTGACATAGAACTTCGAACCAAAAAAACTTAGGAAATTAGGGTCGCGTGTCATGACACCCTATTGTGTCGCGACACGACATCATATTTCTGCAATTACTGGTCAGCTTCTGCATGGCCCGTCAGATTCCATTTAAATACCAGCCAACTTTCATCCTTAGAGGTCACATTCAAAACACCCAAAAGAGAAAAACATTAGCCTCTAGAGTCGCCACACCTCCATTTGCTCCCAGCTACTTCGAGTTTTCACATCCAAACCTCATTTTTTCATTGGTAAGTTTGCTTTTCTTTGTGTGTTAGTTCGTTTTCTTTGTTATTTCTTCTCTTTACAGGTAACAAGAATCGCATTTGGCTCGGACAACAACCCAACATGAAACAAGGTTAGATGTTTCAATTTTGTTCTTTGTTATGTGTACCTTATTGTTTATTGTGCTTGATTAAATCTATTCAATGACACCCCAAAAAGTACAATAGACTACAGAAGCACTGAGCGAAATCGATGTCGATTGATTCTACAATCTGGAAGTGGAACGATTTTATTTACAAATGAATGGCCGTACTTTTATATAAGAATGAGAGTTCAACACCTCGATGATTTCCTGTGACAAAATATGGGTGTTGGTGGATTTCCATCATTAGCAAAATTTCTATTCGACCTCGAGTGAACTGACGGCTAACTTTGTAACAGCTCGTTTTTAGTCAAATCAGAATAGTGGTTTTGGGACCACAAATTTGAGGTCAAAATAATTATTTTATTATTATTTTAATTTCTACAGCATGATAGTATGATTGTGTGAAAATTTCGTTAAGAAATTTTATCGTTTGAGTGCTTAATTTCATAAAAAGGACTAAATCGCGTAAAGTGTAAAACTTAGTTTTATTAGCTAAAGGTGACTAATAACTATAACCTTAATGAGTTAAACCAAGTGGTAATTAACCCATTAATGAATTAATGGATGATAATGGTTTGACATTTAGTGAAATATTTAATGTTCATTAAGGTTAATTTTGTAATTTAGTTAATAAAGATAAATTAAATGAAATAAAATCACATATCACCTTTTTCTTCTTTTTCTTCTCCATCTTCAACCGAACCTAGAGAAAAATAGAAGCCATTTTTATCCTTTACATTCGGCCAAGCATGTGTATGCAATTGATCAGGAAAAGCAACATACGGATGTAGATCGGGGAAAAGATAAAGTTGTGGATTAGGCGATCATTTTTCATCATTTGAAATAAAGGTAAGTTCATTCGGTTTAATTTTAGTTTATATTTAAGTGAAATATATGAACCTAATTGCTTAGTATTGATTATATTGATGTGTATAATTGAAAACAAAAAATAAGGAAATGATAATTTCTGATATCAATGAAGACAGATTTCATCCTCATGTAAGACCATGGTTGGACCATGGCAGTGTTTATATGTAAGACCATAGTTGGGCTATGGCATTCTGATGATAAGACCATGACTGGGTTATGGCACTATGGACGTAAGACCATGACAGTGTTTATATGTAAGACCATAGTTGGACTATGGCACAAAAAAATATGTACCAGGATTCCAATCATCTTCAAAGTATTTATCGAATATAAAAAAAAAAGAATGGTTTTGACCAATGCTTAGTACACCTTGTGTGAGCTCCGGTAAGAATTCCGATTGACTTTACTATGACAAATTTGGAAATGATACTAAATGATATATATATATGTTGAGGTGTGAAATGTATGATACATATGTACGAAACTTGTTTAATTGATGTGCTCATTCATATTTGTTAGTTATATTATGTGTGAATTATGACTAACATATTGGTGAATACATGTGTTTAGGCATTTGGTCAAGTTGAATTGGGAAATGTTATGATTATTGACTTAAATTGTGATAAATGAGGAAGTTAAATTTTTTGTTATACGAACTTACTAAGTTTAATAGCTTACTTTGTTTACTTTTCTGTGTTTTATAATGTTTATTGAAGCTATCTCGGATTGGGAGTCGTCAGAGATCTCATCACACTATCAAGCTATCACTTTGGTACTTTTGAACTTGTGTTTTGGTTATATGGCATGTATAGGAGTTAAGGTCATTTTGGTATAGTTTGGTAATGGATTTATCCATTTGAGTTGGCTTGTAAATGATGAATGGTTTGTTATGTATTTGGCCATGTGATTTGGCTTATTTTGGTTGATTTGGTTGAGTATATATATATGTGCAAATGGCCTTTGTTATGCATTTAGAAATTGCTATGTAAATGCTTGTGGTGAATGGTTGTTTGTGAATTGGTAATTTGAGTATCTTATAGTTGATAATTGAGAATTGGTATACTTGTGATTTAGGTAAAGAGATGCATAAATGAAAGTGACTAGTTAGGTGATTTGAGAATGTGAAATTGGCATGAATTGAATGGTATATTGTGGTACATGTGTGCCTTGTAGTTGGTGGTATTGTTATAGCATGAACTGAACTTGATTTAGATGAGTTTAAATGCCATTTGATGTTGTGGTTATATGCAAATTTGGTTGACGTAGGTGAATACATATTGGGTGAGAAAGATGGTGTAACACCCTTTACCCGTATTCAAAGCCGGAATGGGGTACGAGGCATTACTAGACTTATACGCAATCAATCATACAATACTGAGACTTGACTTTCCACTCAAATTTAAAACTTTTCGTAACACCTCTTAAACAAGTTTACGAGGCCTAAATCACACATTAGGAATGGTTCGGGATCAAATCGAACTCTTTTAAAGATCTCTAGAAAGACTTAGAAAATTTTCAATAAACTATCCATATGCCCGTGTGGAGGAAGGGACACTCCTGTGTGGCATATCACATGCCCATGTTCCACACCCGTGTGGAATTATTTCCCAATTTGAACCTACAGGGGTTTTCATACGACCGGACACACGCCCGTGTCCCTGACCAGTGTCCCTCACACGGCCACGACGCGCCCGTGTCTTAGCCCGTGTGCATAAACCTTGGCATTCTGTTTCTGACGTCATCACTCCATAAATGTCACACGGCCAAGACACACGCCCATGTCCTTTGACCGTGTGGCGAATTAAATTCCTAATTCAGGTGCAGACTTCACACGGCCTGGGCACATGCCCATGTCCTATGGCCGTGTCTTCTACACGGTTGAGACACACGGCCGTGTCTCTGCCCATATGGTGACTACTGAGCATACTGACTTGCCAACCTGGCATGCAAGGGGACACACGACTTAGCCACACTCCCATGAGGCTGACTGTGTGTCACACACGGCCTAGACACACGCCCGTATGTCTACCCATGTGGACAAGAACAAGGCTATTTGCCAAGCTCTTTTTATCACTCCAACTCATACAAACATATATCACATCAAACCATCAACCCATTCATGCATAATTAAACCAAGTAATTCAACCATGCAACTTGCACATTCATGAATAACCTCATCTTTTCATAAATTAATAAGAAATAGCCATCAACTATGGCCTTATACAAAAGAGTTCATCTTTGAAATGAACCAACACATTTGGCCAAAATAATATGACATTCAACTAAGTCTAGTCCTTATACATGCCATACTTAGAATGCTAAATCTAACTATACCAAGATGTGTTGATAATGTAGGTGATCCTTTGCTTATCTCCGTATCCCGAGCTGGCTCTTCGACACTATAAAACAAGTGAAAAGAGGAGGGAGTAAGCTTTAAGCTTAGTAAGTCTATATGTAAACAATATACATCATAGCACATCTTTATCAATCAAGAACATTACTTACTAAATAAGGACAATCCAAGTCCCTTAACCATACTTACTCATTTCAAACCTCACCACATCCCATACATATATCATAGACATTGCTCACATTTACTTGCACTTATACCCTGCACTTATCACCACAAAGCCACATGTAATTTCAGTTAGACAAGTTTCTCAATGAACACTTCGGAATAATTCAAGATACCCGATGGTTTCATACACAGCCCACCATTAATCAATAATAAGGTGGTATCGCACACAGCCCACCAACAACAATGATAATTACGGTGGTATCGCACACAGCCCACCAAAATGATAATTACGGTGGTATCGCACACAGCCCATCAAAATTATTTATTCATGGATTTTAACCATATAATTTTCCTATTCTGAAGATTCATCCGAGAATTTCCTCACTTTCTATCATTTATTAGATAGCAACAATATTCATTCCCATTTCACATAATGCATTAATAGGTAAAATGTACGTAGTAAGGATGTATCATTTACACATGAACTTACCTCGATACAAAATGTGTCAATTTGAGGTTTAGTTCGAAACCTTGCCATTTCCCTAGTCAAGGTTGATTCCACGTTCTTCTTGATCTATAATAATAAAATTTACTCATTTAATCACTACATAAATCAAGACACTTCAAAATTTCTACTTTGGTAAAAATTACCGTTTTGCCCTTATACTTTGGCAAAATTATGATTTCGCCCCTAGGCTCGTAAATCATTTTTCATCAAATTTTCTCATTTAACAAGCCTAGCTAAACATTTATTACTCTTGTAACAACTCACAATACCAATCATTTCATGCATTTACTACTCAATTTACAACCTTTACAAAAAAGTCATTTTAGGTGTTTTCATGGAAACACCCTTCACAAAAGTTGTTTATTTAGCAACCATAATTCATTTTCTTCCCTAAAAAATCAGCAAAAAACATAAGCACTCTCATGGAAAATCCCTAAACTTTCAAACATTTTGCAAAATAGTCCCCTCTTTAGCTAGCTTAAGCTTAAGGGGTTCCAAAAGTACAAAAAATATCAATGAAAACCACCAAGATCACTTACTTGTAAAGACTGAACTGGCTAAAAATTTTCAAGCTTCTAAACCCCTTCTCTTGCTAAAATTTTTGGTGGTAGGGAGAATGAGAAAAAGATGATATCTTTTCTTTCTTTATTTTTCTCTTATTTTATTCATTAAGTCACCAAAACTCACCTAACCATTAACCTATTAAATTTTCTTGTCCCTATGGCCGGCCATCACTTTCACAATGACCTAATTGCACATTAAGGACCTTCAGTTTAATATCCTATACCTATTAGACACCTCTAACTTGTAAAATAAAACTTTTGCACTTTATGCGATTTGGTCCTTTTTCGCAATTGAGCATGCAATCACCAAAATTAATGCACCAAAATTTTCATGCACTCATATAATCATGATATAACACACATAATAATATTAAAAATAATTTCTCTGATCTCAGATTAGTGGTTTCGAAACCACTATTCCGACTAGCCCTGAAATCGGGCTGTTACAGATGGCTTGGTAAATAACCTATTTTTGTCCACACGGGCAGAGATATGAGCGTGTGTCTCAGCCGTGTGTGACATACGGTCAAGTGACACGAATATGTGTCCCAGGGTGTTTAATTATAAATCAAGTCAGTATGCTCCACATGACTCAGCACACGGACGTGTGACTTGAACATGTGGCATAAGTCAGTATACCCCAAAGGTTTGCACGGCCTAGCACACGGCCTGGCACACGGGCATGTGTGGCCATTTTGAAGGGCACACGGGCGTGTGTGTTGGCCGTGTGACCTAAGTCAGAGAGTTACATGGGGTCGGACACGGGTTAGGACACGGCTATGTGATGTCATTTCGAATGTCCACACGGCCTATGACACAGGCGTGCCTTTGGCCGTGGCTGAGCCACACGGGCTTGTGTCCTTTGTAAATTGAAATTTTTTCTAAATTTTCTAAAAGTTTTCTGAGTTATCGATTTTGTCTCGAACCACTCCTAATGTATGTTTTGAGCCTTGTAGGCTCATATTAGGGACAATATGAATGAGGTTGATTGATGATTTTATGAATTAGAAAATGTATGTTTATTCGTGCAATAAGTCTGGTAATGCTCTGTAATCCTATTTCGATAACGGATATGGGTAAGGGGTGTTACATTTATTGGTATCAGAGTTATGGTTTAGTCGATTCTCGAACTAGCGTAGCATATGTGAGAGTCTAGCTATACATGCCATATATAACCTATGATAGTGTGATATCTCATGATAGTTTAAATCATGTTTTCATATAGTAATGGATCCGAATTGAGCAGTAGCTGATGATGTTAAGAGTAATGCACCAGCATCTGTTCACAGAGTAGCACAATCTGAGTTGATGCCCGTATCGGGTAGTCAGGGAGGAGAAACCAAGAAAGCCTTCTTCGAAATGATGAACGAGTGGTTCACTGAGTATATCCAAACTAATCCAACTGATCCCTGTAACTCCTCAAGGTTTGGAACCATTGCATATGAATAAGCCGCTGGTGGATAAAATTCAAAAATACGAGACTAAAGATTCAAGAAAGAGGTCAATGAATAAATCATATCATTCTTCGTCAAAGAAATTAAAGTATTTTCATAATCATTCTACCGTTTTAGTGGGATATTCTAGTAGGGATCGTGGTAAGCAACACATAAATTCAAAAGCTCAAGCCACTTCAGTAGCGAGTGTTGATTGTGTCAAAGCCAATAAATCTGTATGTAAACAATGTGGTAGACGACATCTTGGAGAATGTTGGATGAGTATCAGAGCTTGTTTTAGATGTGGTTCACAGGAGTATTTCATTCGAGATTGTTCTGAATTACCTGAGAAGGATAAACTGCAAATTGCTCGATCAAGTAATACAACTATAAGAAAGAGACCACTTCGAATTACTGGAAATATGAGTAGTAGTCGTGATGTTACTAGAAATTCAGTAGCAAGATTCGACGTATGATCGACAGTTAGGGCTTATGCTTCACGTACGTGATGATGCATCGACACTAGATATTATTACCGATATTTTTCTCTTTTTGACACTGATATAATTGCTTTGATTGATTTTGAATCGACTCACTCGTATGTCTGCATGAATTTAGTGTCTAATAAGAATTTATTTGTTGAGTCTACCGAATTTGTGATTAAAATATCGGACCCCTTAAGCAAGTTATTCTATTGATAAAGTTTATAAGAATTGTCCTTTGATGACTTGGGGTTACTACTTTTCAGAAAATCTGATGCTATTACCATTTGATGAATTCGATGTGATTCTGGGTATGGATTGATTGACTCTGCATGATGCTGTTGTGAAATATAGATGAAAGACTATTGAATTGAAATGTTAGAATAGTAAAATTTTTCGTATTGAGTCTGAAGAGTCGAGTCGATTGTCTGTTGTGATATCATCGATGTTAGCTCAGAAATATGTGAGAAAAAGTTGTGATGCCTACTTTGCATATGTACTGGATACAAAAGTGTCTGATTCAAAGATTGAATCAGTGCCGGTGGTTTGTGAGTATCTGGATGTGTTTCTAGAGGAGTTGCCTGGGTTGCCACCGATCAGAGAAGTCCCGTTTGCTATTGAATTAGTACCAGGAACATCACCGATATCGATAGCTCCGTATAGAATGGCTCAGACAGAATTGAGAGAATTGAAAGTTCAGTTGCAAGAGTTAACCGATAGAAGTTTCACACGACCTAGTTTTTCGCCCTAGGGTGCACCATTGTTGTTCGTAAAGAAGAAAGATGGATCAATGAGATTGTATATTGATTATCGTTAGTTCAATAAGGTTAAGAGTAAGAATAAGTATCCTTTGCCAAGAATTGATGATTTGTTTGATTAGTTGAAAGGAGCAATAGTATTCTCAAAGATTGATCTTCGGTCTGGTTATTATCAATTGCGAGTTAAAGATTCGGATGTGCCAAAAACTGCATTCAGAACAAGGTATGGACATTATGAATTTCTCGTTATGCTATTCGGATTAACTAACGCTCCTGCAGTAATTATGGATTTGATGAATCAAATCTTTATATCGTATTTAAACAGATTTGTAGTTGTGTTCATTGATGATATTCTAATTTATTCCTGAGATGAATCTGAGCATACTGAACATCTGGGAATTGTATTACAAACATTGAGAGATAAGTAACTATTTGCTAAATTCAGCAAATGCGAGTTTTGGCTCTGAGAGGTCTAATTTTTGGGGCATATTGTTTCAGCGGAAGGCATCCGAGTTGATCAAAGCAAGATTTTAGTAGTTGTTGACTGGAAACCATCAAGAAACATATCTGAAGTCAGAAGTTTTCTGGGATTAGCTGGCTATTATCGGCATTTTGTAAAGGATTCTCGATGATTGCTACATCGATGACTCGTTTGCTACAGAAAGATGTGAAATTCAAGTGGTCCGAGAAATGCCAACAGAGTTTTGAAAAGTTGAAAACATTGTTAATTGAGGCACAAGTTTTGGTTCAGCTTAAGTCGGGTAAAGAATTTTTGATTTTCAGCGATGCTTCATTGAACGGTCTGGGATGTGTTTTGATGCAAGAGGGAAAAGTGATAGCTTATGCTTCCAGACAATTAAAGCCACATGAAAAGAATTATCCGACACACGATTTAGAATTGACTGCTATTGTTTTTACTTTGAAAATTTGGCAACATCATTTATTCGGTGAGAAGTGCCACATTTTTACTGATCACAGGAACTTAAAGTATATAATGACTCAAGAAGATTTGAATTTGCGACAACAAAGATGGCTTGAGCTATTGAAAGATAATGAGTTAGTGATTGATTATCATCCAGGGAAAGCAAATGTAGTCGCGGATACTTTGAGTAGAAAATCTTTGTTGCGTTGTAAGCGATGAATACACAGTTAACTTTGTCTGATAATGGTTCAATTTTAGCTAAGTTAAAAGCTAAACTGTTATTTCTTCAGCAAATCTGTGAAGCTTAGAAATGTGACGATGAATTGTAAGCTAAAAGAGTACAGTGCGAGTTGACTACTGATTTAGATTTCCAGATTGGATCCAATGATTTTTTAATGCTCTGAGGTAGAATTTGAGTACCAAAGAATCCAAAGCTTACTTGAAGCACACAGTGGTAGTTTATCTATTCATCCGTGGAGTACAAAAAAATGTACAATGATTTGAAACAGTTGTACTGGTGGTTGGGTATGAAACGTAACATTTCAGAGTTTGTGTTGGGATGCTTAATTTTGTCAACAAGTTAAAGTTGAACATCAAGTACCTTTGGGACTATTACAGTCAGTGATTATATCTAAGTGGAAATGGGAAATATATTTACCGTCGGTTGAAATTGCGTATAATAATAGTTATCAATCGAGCATAAAGATGGCACCGTATGAAGCTTTATATGGTCGTAAATGTAGAACTCCGTTATAATAGACCGAGCTTAGTGAGAAAAAGATTCACGGGATTGATTTAATCAGAAAGACTGAAGAAAAAGTGAAAGTAATATGCAACAGTTTGAAAGCAGCTTCAGATCGACAGATATCGTATGCCGATTTAAAATGTAAAGATATCAAATTTCAGATCGATGACAGAGTATTCTTAAAGTATCACCGTGGAAGAAGATACTTAGATTTGACCGTAAAGGGAAGTTGAGTCCACGGTTTAGTGGGTCATATGTGATTATTGAGAGAATAGGGCCAATAGCTTATCGACTTTAATTACCGTCAGAGTTGGAAAAGACTCACAATGTGTTTTATGTTTCGATGTTGCGTTGATATAGATCAGATCCATCACATGTAATTTCTCCGACAGAGATCGAAATTCAACCTGATATGACGTATAGCAAAGAACCGATCAGAAATCTGGCTAGAGAGATTAAAAAATTAAGAAATAAAAACATAGCTTTAGTGAAGGTTTTGTGGCAATGTCACGGGGTTGAAGAAGCTATGTGAGAACTCGAGGAAGCTATGAGAAACAATACCTAACCAATTTTTCTGGTAAGATTTTCGGGGACAAAAATTCCTGAAGGGGGAGAGTTGTAACAGCCCATTTCTAGTCAAATCGGAACAGTGGTTTTGGGACCAAAAATTCAAGGGAAAAATAATTATTTTATTATTATTTTAATATCTACAACATGATAGTATGATTGTGTGAAAATTTTGTTAAGAAATTTTATCGTTTGATTGCTTAATTTGATAAAAAAGACTAAATCGCGTAAATTGTAAAACTTGAGTTTTATTAGCTAAAGGTGACTAATAACTATAGAACCTTAAAGTTAAGGTCCCTAATTGGTAAGTAACCCATTAATGAGTTAATGGATGATAATGGTTTGGCATTTAGTGAAATATTTAATGTTCATTAAGGTTAATTTTTTAATTTAGTTAATAAAGATAAATTAAATGAAATAAAATCACATATCATCTTTTTCTTCTCCATCTTCAATCGAACCGAGAGCAAAAGAGACGCCATTTTCATCCTTTACATTCGGCCAAGCTTGTGTATGCAATTGATTAGGAAAAGTAACATACGGATGTAGATAGGGGATACGATAAAGTTGTGGATTAGGCGATCGTTTTTCGTCATTTGAAATCAAGGTAAGTTCGTTTTGTTTAATTTTAGTTTATATTTAAGTGAAATATATGAACCTAATTGCTTAATATTAGATTATATTGATGTGTATAATTGAAAACGAAAATAAGGAAATGATAATTTTTGATATCAATGAAGAAAGATTTCATCCTCGTGTAAGACCATGGTTGGACCATGGCAGTGTTTATATGTAAGACCATAGCTGGGCTATGGCATTCTGATGATAAGACCATGACTGGGTTATGGCACTATGGACGTAAGACCATGGTTGGACCATGGCAGTGTTTATATGTACGACCATGGTTGGACTATGGCACAAAAGAAACGTGTACCAGGGTTCCAATCATCTTAAAAGTATTTACCGAATATATATAAAAAAAGAATGGTTTCGACCAATGCTTAGTACACCTTGTGTAATCTCTGGTAAGAATTCCAATTGACTTCACTATGACAAATTTGGAAATGATACTAAATGATATATATATATGTTGAGGTGTGAAATGGATGATACATATGTATGAACTTGTTTAATTGATGTGCTAATTCATATTTATTAGTTGTATTATGTGTTAATTATGACTAACATATTGGTGAATACATGTGTTTAGGCATTCGGTCAAGTTGAGTTGGGAAATGTTATGATTATTGACTTAAATTGTGATAAATGAGTAAGTTAAATTCTTTGTTATACGAACTTACTAAGTTTAATATCTTACTTTGTTTACTCTTCCGTGTTTTATAACGTTTATTGAAGCTAGCTCAGATTTGGATTCGTCGGAGATATCATCCCACTATCAAGCTATCACTTTGGTACTTTTGAACTTGTGTTTTGGTTATACGGCATGTATAGGAGTTATGGTCATTTTGGTATAGTTTGGTAATGGATTTAGCCATTTGAGTTGGCTTGTAAATGATGAATGGTTTGTTATGTATTTGGCAATGTGATTTGGCTTATTTTGGTTGATTTGGTTGTGTATATATATATGTGCAAATGGCATTTGTTATGCATTTAGAAATTGCTATGTAAATGCTTGTGGTGAATGGTTGTCTATAATTTGAGTATCTTATAGTTGATAATTGAGAATTTGTATGCTTGTGATTTAGGTAAAGGGATGCATAAATGAAAGTGACCATTTAGGTGATTTGAGAATGTGAAATTGGCATGAATTGAATGGTATATTGTGGTACATGTGTGCCTTTTAGTTGGTGGTATTGTTATAGCATTAATTGAACTTGATTTAGATGAGTTTAAATGCCATTTGATGTTGTGGTTATATGAAAATTTGGTTGATGTAGGTGAATGCATATTGGGTGAGAAAGATTGCTTGGTAAATAGCCTATTTTTGTCCACACGGGCAGAGACACGAGCGTGTGTCTCAGCCGTGTGTGACACACGGTCAAGTGACACGGTCGTGTGGCCCTTAGTGTTTAATTATAAATTAAGTCAGTATGCTCCACACGGCTTAACACATAGGTGTGTGACTTGACCGTGTGGCATAAGTTAGTATACCTTATAGGTGTGGCATGGCCTAGCACCCGGCCTGGCACACCGGCGTGTGTGGCCACTTCGAAGGGCACACGAGCTAGTCACTAGTGTGTGTGTTGGCCATGTGACCCAAGTCAGAGAGTTACACAGGGTCGGACACGGGCTGGGACACAGCCATGTTATTTCATTTCAAATGTCCACACGGCTTGTGACACGGGCGTGTCTTTGGCCGTGTGAGACACATGGTTGGGCCACACGGGCGTGTGTCCCCTGTAAATTGAAAATTTTTCTAAATTTTCTAAAAGTTTTCTAAGTTATTGATTTAGTCCAGAACCACTCCTAATGTATGTTTTGAGCCTCATAGGCTCGTATTAGGGAAAATATGAATGATGTTGATTGATGATTTCATGAATTAGAAAATGTATGTTTATTCGTGTAATAAGTTCGGTGATGCTCCGTAACCCTATTCCGGTGACGGATATGAGTGAGGGGTGTTACAGGCTTTATAGTCTATGGGTTTTACGCCTCCCTAAAAGAAAGAGAAAATTGTAGATTACCGAGTGAGATCTTGACCTATGTCACAATTCGGGGTAAGCTTATGCTAGTTACGCCACGTGAGATATGCCGTTGTTATGATGCTCTGTTCGGTGCCTTAGATTTTCTTGACTCTATTAATTTAAATATGTATCGATACATAGATATGGATGCCATAATAAATTACCTTATAGACGGGCGAGGGGAGTGGACTCGCCAAGCTAGCACAAATATCCCCATTACATTTCATCAGGCTAGTATGTTCTTGATGGCTGTTCACGAAATATTCGAATAATGTGAAAGTGTATTGATAACTCTTGAAAAGAGTTATATTTCATGCCTTTAAATCTAGCTAATTGTCTGTACTTAGGTACATTTAGTTGCATTTTAGGACATTCCATTAGTAGTTTTCTTGTTTTAGCATTACATTAGGAGCTTGGAATGTACTTAAATGTTAGTTATTTTTAATTGCTTGTCAAGAAAGAGGTTATCAAGTGGCTTGATGTTGTCATTATTTACCCAATTTTAGATAGCTATGGACGAGTCTTGTACAATGTGTACCCAGGAAAGGAGGTGTCATAGTGGTGAGTAATGATAACAATGAGCTCATTCTAACTCGTACTATCACGAGATGGAGAGTATGCATGGATTATTGCAAACTTAACAAGGCAACTAGGAAGGACCATTTCCCCCTACCATTTATTGATAAGATGTTAGATAGATTAGCTTGGAAAGGTTTCTACTATTTTTTGGATGGTTATTCATGGTATAATCAGATTTCTATCAACCCAAATGACCAAGAGAAGACCACCTTCACGTGTCCATATGGAACTTTTGCATTTAGACGAATGCCATTCGGGTTATGTAATGCCTTGGCAACCTTTCAGCGTTGTATGATGGCCATATTCTCGGACATGGTAGAAAACTTTTTTGAAGTCTTCATGGATGATTTTTCTGTGTTTGGAAATGATTTTGAGGATTGCTCAAAAAATCTGGAATTGGTTCTTGCCATTGTGAATAAATAAATATTGTTTTGAACTAGGAAAAATGCAACTTAATGGTTTGTGAAGGAATTATTTTGCGGCATAGGATATCGCAGCGAGGGACTGAAGTGGACAGAGCAAAAATTGAAGTAATAGAAAAATTGCCACATCCCACTATTGTCAAGGGTATTAGAAGTTATTTAGGTCACGTGGGATTTTAAAGAAGATTCATTAATGATTTCTCAAAGATATCCAAACCCTTGTGCACCTTGCTGGAGTAAAATAGACCTTTCAATTTTGATGAACATTGCTTGGTAGCTTTCGAGGAATTGAAGAAACGGCTGGTAGCAGCACAAATTGTAATAGCTCCAGAGCGAATACTGCCTTTTGAACACATGTGTGACACTAGCGATTATGCTGTGGGAGCAGTGTTGGGGCAAAGGAAAGACAAAGTACTACATGTAATATATTATGAGAGCAGAACTCTGACGGATGCTCAACTTAACTATACCACCACAGAAAAGGAGCTATTGGTTGTGGTGTTTGCGATAGCTAATTTCTACTCTTATCTAGTTGGTACCAAGGTCACAGTCTGCACGGATCACTCTGTTAATAAGTATTTGGAGACTAAGAAAGTGCCAAGCCAAGATTGATTAGGTGGGTACTCTTGTTGCAGGAGTTCGACTTGGAAATTAGAGATCGAAAAGGGGCTAAAAATCAAGTGGTTGATCACTTGTCAAGGTTAGAATCTGGAAATGAAGATGGTAATGACAAACTTATTAAAGAAGACTTTCCAGATGAGCAACTGTTAGTTGCCATGACATTACCTTGGTATGCTGATATAGCGAACTTTTTAGTAAGTAGTGTGATGCCACCTGATCTCAACAGCCAAAGAAGATGGAAATTCCTTCATGATGCCAAGCATTATTATTGGGATGAACCCTTCTTATTTAAGCATTGTGCTGATCAGATAATTAGGAATTGTGTCCTTGATGACGAAATACATAGCATTTTGCAGCATTGTCATTCAGCTCCTTACGAAGGACACTTTGGAGGAATGAGAACTGTTGCCAAAGTACTTCAGTCAAGATTTTATTGGCTGAGTCTATTCAAGGATGCTCATGAATTTTATCAGCTGTGTGACCGTTGTCAGAGGAAAGGAAATCTATCTAGGAGACATGAAATGCCGCTGCAAAATACTCTAGAGATCGAGTTATTTGATGTATGGGGAATAGACTTTATGGGTCCATTTCCACTGTCAATGGGCAACATGTACATACTGGTGGTAGTAGACCATGTCTCTAAGTGGGTCAAAGCTATTACGCTTCTTCCTAATGATGCAAAGTTAGTAATGAAGTTCTTGCACAAGAACATTTTCAAAAGATTCAGTATGCCTAGAGCCATTATTAGTGATGAAGGATCTTATTTTTATTGCAAGCTAGTGGCTAATGCCTTACATCAGTATGGGGTGAAACACTAGATTTCCACAGCATATCATCCCCCCAAAAATGGACAAGATGATATTTATAATAGAGAAATTAAAAAGATTCTAGAAAAAGTGGTAAACCCAACTCATAAGGATTGGTCTTCTAGACTGGATGAAGCTTTGTGGGCCTATCGTACTACATTTAAAACACCATTGGGGATATCACCTTTTAATCTTGTTTATGGAAAGCCATGTCACCTGCCTGTTAAGCTTGAGCACAAAGCATTTTGGGCTGTTAAAAAGCTAAACATGGATTGGGTCGCTATTGGCCATAAAATGTTGTTAGAACTAAATGAAATGGAAGAATTCAGGGAAAAGGCATATGAAATGCTAAACTGCACAGGGAGAAGATCAATCGTTGGCATGATAACAGAATTATGCCAAGGCAATTTGAACCAAGGCAACAGGTGTAGTTGTTCAACTCTAGGCTCAAATTATTCTCTGGTAAGTTAAAATCTCGCTGGTCAGGTCCCTTTGACGTAGCTCACGTATACCCGCATGGAGCTGTTAGTATCAAAGACCTAAAAATGGGGGTCACATTCAAAGTTAATGGACAATGCTTAAAGCACAATTTGGGTGCTCATATGGATCGTGACAAGCAATCCATCGACCTTCAAGATGTTTGAGTTAGCAGTTTTATTTTTATTTTTCCGTTCTTTAATTACTTTACTTTCATTTCGTTTTGATTATATGTTAAATTATTTAATGTGTTTCATTTCTATTTTTATCTTTGATGAATGAACATTATTTCTAAATTTCTGGACAGAATAAAAGTGTGGGATTATTAGTTATAATACTAAGAGAACTTTGCATCAACATCTCAGAAGGAAATTATGCCACGACAAACTAAGTAAATGAATGTCAAGGTGCGAGGTAACATAGGTTAACCAGACAGGAAAGTCCTAGGGAGAGATTTTTGGATAGCTCGGCCCATTCTGTTACTTGGGTAGCCCAAGGAGGAAAACCCAACGAGTGGCGGTTGCCCAATCTGGTGCTAACAGTCGTGGCACTGTTGCTGAGAGGCTCCGATCGAGTAAGGTTAAACTGTTTAGGGAAATTGTTGGAATGACCCCTACTGTAGTTGAGTATTGGTTGAAGGCTACAGAGAGGATTCTCGAGGATATGTAGTGCACCCCTGAACAAAAGCTTAAGGGGGCTATGTCATTATTGCATGATGAGGCCTACCGTTGGTGGCAAGCTATTGTGAGAGGCATCCAAGCTGATCGCTTAATGTGGGATTACTTTCTGGAGGCATTCTGGAAGAAATATGTGGAAGTGAGATATGTCGAGGCCAGAAGGCTTGAGTTCATTGAGCTAAGGCAAGGTAATATGTCTGTGGCTGATTACGAGGCAGAGTTCCTAAGGCTCAACTGCTATGCTTTAGGAATGGTAGTTGATGAGCAATATACGTGTGCCTGATTTGAATTTGGGCTTAGATCTGATTTGATGATGCAAGTTAAACAACTACAAGAAAGAGTCTTTGAAGATTTGGTAGAGAAGTCTAAGATTTGTAAGGAGGTTAGGCGCATTGAGCGCGAACGAAAGGAACAAGTGAGGGCTACAACTAAGAGAGATTCCAGACCTAGTGGATAGGCTCAGCGTCTAGTTAAGTGAGCCAGAGATGATCGACCCCACTAGAACTTTGTTGTAGCAGTCGATAGGATCCAGAAATGTGCCATATGTGGCAAGTGACATCCGGGTGAGTGTTGGTGAGGCATGGGTACATGCCTAAAATGTTGGTCGCTGGACCATAAGATTTGAGAATGTCCTTAGTTGAATGAGCTGGTGCAAGCACAAGGCCAAAATCATGCACCAAATTAGAGAGCTGGTCAGCAGCCGCAGTGAGAACAAGGACAGAATAGAGGAGGTAATACGGATCACAGACAGCGAGCACTGAGTCAAGGTGCTAATCAAGTTGATGTGAGGCAACCGACACTTGTGTATGCGGTTAGGCGTCGAGAGGATCGTGATGCTACTGATGTGATAGCAGGTACCTTTACTATTAATGACATTCTTTATTTTGCATTGATAGATAATGGTTCTACCCATTCATATGTATCCTGTATGATGGTTGAGAAACTAGGTATTGGAGTAGAGGAAATAGTAAGTAATGTGGCCGTACTTAGTCCCTTAGGATCATCTGTACAAGTGAACAAAATCTATAAGTGATGTCCATTACAAGTGCAAGGTGAGGTGTTCCGAGCCGACCTTATGGAACTACCCTTTGGAGAATTTGTTCTCACATAGGGAATGGATTGGTTAAGCAAGCATCGAGTCATCTTAGGCCACAACACTAAACGAATTACTTTGAGGACTACTTCTAGGAATGAGATTATTGTGGTTGGATAGCGTCGAATTATCTTACCAATGTGATTTCATCCTTGGTAGTAAAGAAGTTGGTCCGTAAGGGGTGTTGCATTGCAGAACATTTGAGTAGTGAAGGAATTTCCCGACGTGTTTCTTGAAGAGTTGCCTTGTAACAGCTCGTTTTTAGAGGTGTCAAAAATAGTGGTTTTGAGACCATAATTCTGATGAGTGAATTACTATTTTAATATTTATTTAATATCTACGGGATTATATTAATGTCGTATTAAAGTTTCGTTAAGAAATTTTGATGTTTAAATGGTTAATTAAGTAAAAAGGACTAAATTGTAAAAGGTGAAAAAGTTGAGTTCTAATAGTTAAAAGCGCTAAATGACTATGAAATATTAAACTAATGGACTAAGATAGTAATTATACCATTTAGGAAGTTGGTGGACTAATATGGACATGAATTTGTTGTTCTGTAAAGTTAATAACCAAGGTTTAAATGGTAATTGAATAATTAAATTAAGACAAAAGAAACTAAAAATGGTATCATCTTCAACTTTGGCTTTCTCCACCGAAATTTGAAAAGAAAAACACCATTAGAATAGGTTTGAGCTTTCAATCAAGTGTCTACCTTGCATGTAAGTGAATTCAAGCCTATTTTTAATGATTTTTATGTTTTTCTGATCGTTTTAACTTAATCTAGCTAGCCCAGAGGTTATTTTGCAAAACTATTAAAGGTTGAGGGACTTTCTATGGATGTTGTTGAATGTGTTTTGATGTTAGTTGATAGATTATTAATTTTTGTTATAAAATAAACCTGTTTTGTTAAATGATTCTTGATGAAACACCCCAAACCCGGCCCACGAGCCTTGACCGGATCTGGTATGCTCCTCGAAGAAAACCGGTTCAAATTCGTTTGCACTTTGAAAAACTTTAAGTGATTTTGGGAGAAAGTTCGAATTGGGTTGGGCTCGAGTTGAAAACAGGGTTATCTTATATTGAAATCCCTTTATCTTAGGTGTCAAAACATTTAGGGTTTAGTTTAAAAGAAATTTTACTTAAACTTCACTTGATAAAAATTCGTACATAGAAATTAAAAGAAAAATTCAAGTAATTCAACTATGGCTTTATTACATCAAATAAACCCAAATAATTTAAAATACTTAAATAAAAATAAAGTGTCCAAATAAAATTCCTTGCTGAGCATGGCCACCTTTAAGCTCCTACCGACCTAGTCCATTATTGATCGTCACCTGAAAAAAATGTTCCCACAACGGGGTGAGTCAACAGACTCAATGTGTAACCGACAATAAAATTTAACAATTCAGGCATACATTATCATATTACATACACATTCATAAATCAGATATAAACAAATGATGCAATCCAAACCCAAACCTATATGCCATCCGCTACACATCACCCGCATACCATCCTCGCACACCAGTGGGACTACTAAGTCAACCTCTATCCGCTACACACCATCGGCGCGCATTGCCGCAGCTTGACATGCTCATCGCCCTTATGAGTATTCGTGGTCTTAGGTCACCACACTCAGATATCGTGGTCTTAGGTCACTACATTCAGATATCGTGGTCTTAGGTCACCACATTCAGATCTCATGGTCTTAGGTCACCACATTCAAATATCGTGGTCTTAGGTCACCACATTCACTTCCCCTTTTCAATAACCCATATGCCCCATATCATACATAGTATGCATTAACATGCCAAATTTCACATTCTTATCACTTATCACATGTTAAATATAACATATTTCATAATCCTAGTAGGAGTAGGAAACGTACCTGAGTACTTTGTACCATATCATGGTACCTTAGCCACATTCTTACACTTTCATATTAACACATATATCAAGTTTAAGCCATAAATCTATTAAGATTAGTGTAGGGTACACACCTGATTAGCTTAGCGAATTCACTCCAAATTCCGAAGATCTCGATCTACGTCCTAGATCTTTTGTTCCTATATTCAGCCAACATATAGTAATTTACTAAAAACCATTCGGCCATAAAACCAAATCCTATTAGGATTGTTGTAACCCAAAACTTACCTTGGTGCCGATTTCACTATAAATCAAATCCCGAAAACTTTGTGCTACTCCTCCCTTCAATCGGCCAATGCTAGATCATTTAACTTGATTAGTTTCGGCTTTTGAATAATTAATGAACACATATATTTACCAAACATGGCCTTGGCCGAATGCTATAAACACTTACCTTGTGGATTTTAAGCCCCGAAACTCACCGAATAACTAGGGAACACGCGGCCTATGGTGTACCTTCGGGAAAAGAACTTCTCCTTCCTTGAAGTCGACACTTAATAAATCCCGAAAGATCTCTTCAAAGTTTTGACAACAAGATATTAATGGGGTTAGTCCTAGATTTTGGCAATTCTTAAAAGAAAAAAAAAGATGAAACCGAATGAGATCTTACCCTTACTTTAGAAATCGGAAATCCTTGCTTGAACCTTTAGCAATATTCAACTATGAAGACTATCTTGTTGTGGATCAATCAACTTCGGCTCTTGGATGGATTTAGAAAGAGAAGAGAAAGAAGAATAAAGATGGAGGATTCGGCTAGAACACAAGGTGTTTTCGAACAGGCAAAAATAAAGAGAGAAGAGAGAATAATGGCAGAGAGAATTCGGCAGAAGCTTTCAAGAACAGAAAATAATGCAGAATGGCCTCCCTTTTCCTTTTATTGCCAAAATTACTAGGCCAAGACTCCCTTACTTGGGCATCACTCTTCTATTTTGATAGCTTTATCTCTTTAATTATCAATATATTCAAATTAAAAGAATTTAATCCATCAATTATTTCTTATCTCTTAATAAAAATAATACTAATAATAACCCATCATTATCTATCTATTTGCCGAATTTTAAAGAGAATAAAACTCCTCTTTTAAGAGCCTTAATGCCGTCCACCTCTCTGCTCCTTGTAGCAAAAATAAAATTCTTTATTTGCTTCCCATGCGATTCGATCCTTGGCCCATTTGCCTATGTATGTGGCGTCACTTGCTAGGCCCTTAAGTGGCGCCTTGTAGCCATTTTACCAAGGCTATTTGTATGTCATATTTCACATACATTTTCTCTTAAGACCACCTTGCTTCATGTCCCTCTTTTAAACTTTAAACTTGACATTTCTAAAGCATTTTCTTACATTTCTAAGACATTTCCTTACATTTCCAAGACATTTCCTTACATTTCCAAGACAAGACATTTCCTTACATTTCCAAGTCATTTCCTTACATTTCCAAGACAAGACATTTCCTTCCATTTCCAAGTCATTTCCTTACATTTCCAAGACAAGACATTTCCTTCCATTTCCAAGTCATTTCCTTACATTTCCAATACAAGACATTTCCTTACATTTCCAAGTCATTTCTTACATTTCCAAGACAATACATTTCCTTCCATTTCCAAGTCATTTCCTTACATTTCCAAGACAAGACATTTCCTTACATTTCCAAGTTTCCAAAAATGTTCACCATACATTCATAACACATAAGACATGCCATTTCGTATAATTAAATCAAAAATGCATAGGCCCATTTCCAGGATGTTACACTTGATGAATTTCAGAAATAGGGATTAAATTCTTTAAAGTATAAATCCATGAGGTTTATTGTGAATTGTTGATAATTATGGGTTGTTTCAAGGTCCCTTGTAATATTGGTTAAGTTGGATTTAGGCTAAAATGGTTAAATTTCAAGTTATGAGCTTAAGGACTAAATTGTGAAAAGTTAAAATGTTAGGGAAAACTTTTTAGTTTTGCATAAATATGAATTATGGATTAAATTGAATCCTAGAAGTACTTAATTGAATGAAGTTATTTATTTCAAACAAGATAAACCACATTTGGACTTAAATCGAGGAAAATCTAATGCTTCGGATTAGTGTTCGATTCTACTTCTACGCCCTAGTTATTGAGGTAAGTTCGTATGAATTATGATCATTGTAATGTTAGCTAAATTGAATAATTGTTATGTTATTTTAAAATAAATGATTCTATATATAAATGTATCCATGTTATGATGAATTGGTGGATAACGAGTCTTGGTTGAACCTTAAGAATTCTTAAGATACGAATGACATGTCATTAGGGATTTCAAGTTTGGGGTGCCGGTCTTGAATGTCCTACCGATGGTTGAGATCTTGCATTTTTTATGGATCCTCCATAGCTTGTGTGAGAAGCATCGTGTAGCTAACATTCTGACCCACAACTTGTGTGGGCAGGCCCATTTAACAGCTTTTGTTAACATTGATGTAAAGGAAATGTTACGGTTATATGGAAAGGCAAACTATGTGTGAGGATTTCCAAATATCTGATGTAATTTCAGATGGTTCAACGGGTAAGAAAAGGAAATGAAATGTAAATATTCAAATGGAATGAATCATGATCTTATGAAAAGATTTATGAGCCAAATGATGTATTTACATATGGGAATCTACTTATCTTATAGTTGAATTCATTTGTATCATGAACAAGTGTACTAACTTGTGAGTTTGATGATGTTGTATAAACTTAAACTAAGCTTATGGCATTGGTAATTATTTATGCTTAACCTATGAATTGTATTAATGAAATGGTAAGTTATATTTAAGTTTATATGAGCTTACAAAGTACTCGTTGCTTACGTAGTTACTTTACTTTATTTTATAGGTTATCAAAAGCTTGATCAGTTGGAAGCTCATTGGAGACCTATCACACTATCCAGCAATCATATCGATAAATTTTGCGTATTTTGGCCAAGGTTAATAATGGCATGTACAATATCCTTGTAATGTATGTTTTAGTATGTTTAAGCTTTTGAGGTTATGTTGGTTTGGTGCACTTTAATGCCTTACCAAGTTATGTCATATTGGCCATTTTTAAGTGCTTGTAAATAAGGTTCTTTTGGCCTATTTTGATGGCTTGCAAATGGTCATGTATGGTAGTTAAGTGAACTAGATTGTGTGTTTGAGATATGGTTAAATTGCTTTGGTATGATTCTTAATGTTTGATACAATTGTGGTGCCTTTGGATGGCATATTGGTTAGATGATTTAGGATGTTTGGAACGGCATGTTTATGTGTGTTTGAATGATGTTTGAATCCTTTGAATGTGTGCCCAAATAGTTTGAATGGTTAGGTATGAATTGGACTTGAAATGGCTTGATTTTAGTTAAGTTTTTGGGTTCACACGGCTTGGGACACGACCCCCGTTTTCTAATTTTTTTAAATCTTTCTTAAAACTTCTGTTTTCTTTCAATTTAGTCCAAAACTGCTTCTAAGCTATGTTTAGAGCTTCGAAGGCTCGATTTAGGAAAAATGCAGATGATTGATTGGTTTATAATAAGTTTAATTTATTTAATGTTATAATGATAAATGCTTTCTGATTGATCGGTAATGCTCTGTAACCCTAATTCGATGATGGAGACGAGTTAGGGGTGTTACATGTAGTAGTATCAGAGCTACGGTTTAGTCGTGTAATGACTTGAAAGTTGTAACACCCCTAACCCATGTCCGTCACCGGATTAGGGTTACGGGTATTACCAGATAAGTCAAAATTTCCATTCAATCGAAAAATTCTTAGTTAGCATCTTTATCAAATAATTTAATAATAGACGGACAAATTACACATGCGCAAAACATACTTGATACATTAATCCAAATCATATATGATAATCATAAAGGAACACAAAATAACCTTACAATGCATATTATAATATTATACCTACAATCAGTTTCTTAGCCGAATATACAGGAACACATACATAACTTTCTCAAGAACATTGCATAACTTGAATTAAACTTAATAGATTTAATACTCAATCAAATCAAACCCTTACCTACAATTAAATTCATGTATAGATATACTTATATACATATGCACCTCATATACATGCTCACTGCTATATTCGAAAGTAAGCCTAATCAACTAATTCATTAAGCAAAAGAATTTCATTTGGATATTTCCCTTTAATCAAGCCGAACTCACCTATGTATTGCATAACATGATTTACATTTCATAAAATGTCTATCTATGACCGTATATAAACATCCATTTCGATATTTGAATAAGCCAAAATAACAAACAATTATACCAACCTAAATCATTAAGTATCATCACCATCTCTTTACTAGCCATATGCATAACCAAATATATATCACACATATATGTCATGACCAATTTACATCTACGATATGCAACTAGACCATAACCGATTATAGCCAAATACAATCCATATTATCTATGCATCGTAATAACATATTCATATGTACTATTTAATTACTAAAAAAACGTATGTCTCCACATTAACAACATAGAACATAAGCCATATTCGTATGGCTATAATACATATAGTAATGTAGTTTCCAACTCCAACAAGGACATTTACCAACATATACACGCCTTTATCCAAAATGACCAAACTAAAAGAGTACCAATAAGATGATAGTGTGGCTGACTTTGCTGACGATTTCTCGAGCCCGTAGCTTGACCAAAATCTATAAAACAGAACATTAAACATAAACAGAGTAAGCTCACTAGCTTAGTAAGTCTCAGGCAATTACGATGCACAATCAAACATTCAAGCATTTACATATAAATATATAAGTATCAACTTGTATATAACATTGAATGCAATAGTTTAACCAATAAATTTCACTAAGGCCGAATGCCTTTATTCTTATTTTTACATTTAATAATCACCTATCTTTAATATACAACTCTCCAAAGCATTTAAATACTATAGATTTTTGCATGTTCCAAAACTGTTAACTATGACATACATGTTCCAAAACTGTTAACTATGACATACACTTTACCACATGATTTTAGCCATACACATATACAAGCATATCCAATTGTTCTCACATTTAACATTTATACATATGTTCGAATCTTAATAGCATAACCAAGCTTTTACTTCCTTATACATATCATGATCATTATTAATAAATTCAAATGCACACTTAAACACTTCACTAGAAGCTTTGACTACATCACAACTTACTTACTTTGAAAGGATAAATATATATACATTCACTTACCTTATTCCTGGTATCTAGGCAAGAGCTTATACTTACCCGAACAATTATTTTATTGCCGTAGGTACATTCCACCTTGTAAGTAATTCATGACTTCTTTAATTAAATATATCACCGGCATTAAACCTGCTAGGCATTAAAGCCCGATATAATTCACCGGCACGAGGCCTGCTAGGCATTAATCTCGATATAACTCACCGGCACAAGGCTTGCTAGGCTCGAAGGCCGAATATCAACACTATTAACCATTCATTTCACATTACTTAGTGCTAAATTCACAAACATTTCATATACTTTGTATTTCTTTCACATATCAAACCGAACTTACTTATTCACATTACTTTAAACAAAATAAAGTCAATCCAATAATACATACTACCTTATTCGGTCATCACATGAATTTATACTCAAAATTTGCAAATATTATCATTTAATATGTTCATAAATAATTCTTTAATATATACTTGCTTAGGGACTTACCTCGATTATCGACGGACGACTTAAACCGGCTATTTAATAACCTTCGCCTTTCCCCGATCCAAATCCATTTTTCTTTGTTCTTGATCTATACACATTAAAATCTAGCTCATTCAAACACAATTCATCTCAATTTAGTCCCAAAACACAATAATGGTCAAATTACCATTTCACCCCTAATGTTTCACAATTTTACATTTTAGTCCTATTTGCACAAAACACAAAATACACAAAATTTCACTATAACACCCTAAGGCCGAATATTCATAGGGACCATTATAGTCCATTTCTTTCATTTATTTAGCATTTTAGCCCCCTCAAAAATTCATTTTTGCAATTTAGCCCAAAATACTCAAATTCACCAAAATTTCCAATACAAAACATACTAATCTTTAACATATCTTTAATTTAAAATCATCAAACATCAAAAACCACATGAACATGTCAATGGCCGAACATCAAGCATGCTTAGTTTTAAAAATTCTAACATGGGTCAGCTACTGTTCGAAGCAACGATCTCAAAAACGTAAAAATTTACAAAAACCGACTAAGAATTTTCCTTGAATTTGGCTTGAATGTTGCCGAAATTTCAAAGATCCTAGCTCCCCTTTCTTTCCTCAATATTCGGCCAAGAGAAGATGAGTAAACATGTTCATTTTTTTGTGTTTTAATTAACATATAATATGGCTTTAATTTATTTACTTATTTAACCTTATAAGATAAAATTATATAATATAAAACTTAAGGTTAATCTTGTCATATACCACCCACTAACTTAGAAATGGGTTATTTACCCATTTAATACCTCATATTAAAAAGCCATCATCATTCTAGCACTTTACACTATAGTATGAAACTTTTACACTTTACGCGATTTAGTCCTTTTTGTTAAATTGAACACACAAACGATTAAATTTTTCTACGAAACTTTCACACACATTAATTTACATATAATAAACACAAAATATAATACTTAAATATTTCTCAGACTCAGATTCATGGTCTCGAAACCACCATTCTATTTAGGGTCAAATTCGGTCTGTTACAACTCTCCCCCCTTAGGTATTTTCGTCCCCGAAAATCTTACCGTTAAGTAAAGTTGGATATTGTTGCCTCATTGAATCCTCAGGCTCCCACGTAGCCTCTTCAACTCCGTGCTGATTCTATAATACTTTCACTAATGGAATTCTCTTGTTTCTCAACTTTTTCATTTCTTGAGCTAAAATACAGATCGGTTCTTCCCATATGTCATATCGGATCGGATTTTAATCTCAGACAGAGTGATCACATGTGACAGATCTGATCTATATCTACAAAGCATCGAAACGTGAAATACGTTGTGTATCTTTTCTAATTCAGAGGGCAACTTCAATTTATAAGCAACAGGCCCAATACGTTCGATGATCTCATACGGTCCGATAAACCTCGGGCTTAGTTTGCCTTTCTGACCAAATCGGAGTACTTTCTTCCATGGGGAAACTTTCAAGAATAAACGGTCTCCGACCTGAAAGTCAATGTCTTTGTGCTTCAAATTTGCATAGGACTTTTGACGATCTGAAGCAACTTTCAAACTATCTCTGATTATAGCCACTTTCTGTTCTGCCTCTTTAATCAAATCAACCCCGTGTATTTTATTTTCACTGAGTTTGGTTCGGTACAACGGTGTACGACACTTACGGCTATATAGAGCTTTGTAAGGTGGCATTTTGATACTCGATTGAAAACTGTTATTATAGGAAAATTCAATCAAAGGTAAGTATCTTTCCCACGTACCTTCAAACTCAAGGACGCAACATCTCAACATGTCCTCAAGTATCTGAATGGTTCGTTCAGACTGACCATCAGTCTGCGGATGAAAGGCTGTGCTAAAATGGAGTTTAGTACCTAAAGCATGTTGCAACTTCTTCCAAAACCGTGATGTGAATCTCGGGTCTCTGTCTAAAATAATGGAACTCGGCACCCCATGCAATCTCACAATTTGAGATACATACAACTCAGCAAGCTTATCGAGCGAATAGTCTGTACGAACTGGCACAAAGTGAGCTGATTTGGTCAGTCTATCGACTATAACCCAGACTGCATCTTTCTTACTCGGTGTGTAACATCCTAGAATTTGGGGCTATTTGGGATTGAATTATTTTTCTCGTGTTGGATTGCTGTGATATTATTTATGGAATGATAAGGCTTAATAAGAGGTCTTGAGTAGGCTCGGAATGGTAGAAAAATATTTTTATAAGCTTTAAAAGTAGGAAGCCTTAGTAACTAAGGGTTACAAGAATAAATGAGGAATTATTTGACACAAAAATGGCCTTGGAAAAGTGGCAAAAGGGAGGCCACTTAAGAGTTGGAGTTGACGCCACAAGGAGAGCAAGGGGAGCTTGTGTTCGAGTCGCAGAAATCCCTCTTTTTGCTCTTAATTGGGACGGCATAGGGGGGGAGAGATTTTCTCATTTTAAACTCTTTTGAATGATAAGGGATAATGAGGATATTATTTGGGTTTTAATGGATTTTATTTGATTAATTCCAAGGAGAAAATTTAGGCTTTTAATCTATTCAAATTATTTTGAATATCTTCAAACGATTGGTCAAGAGCAATTCAAGGAAATTGCTGAAAATTTGAACTCCTTGTTGATGGGAGTGGACGGCAAGCATAGGGGCTTAGTGCCGAATTTTCTTAGCCTCTTCCTCATAACTTTCGGCTAGCTTTCATCTTTGTGTTCTTTCTTTTCATTCTCTTTCAAACTGAAAATACCATTTGCCATCTACCTCTCTTATTCTTTTGTTTCTTAGCCGAAACACCTACCCTCTTTCCCTCCCTTTTTCTTCCTTTTCCTTTTCAAAACCGAAACCCCATCTCCCTTTTTCCCATTATTTTCTTCTTCTAGCCGAACCTATTCTCTACCTCTAGGCCGAATCTCTTTCTCCTATTTTGTGTAGCCGAGGTCGAATCTGAGGCAAAGGTGTTCTCCTCTATCTCTTTCTTTCAGTTTATTTGTGAAGGTATGTGCTTAAGGTCGAATGCTTATTCCTTTCCCTTTTATCTTTCTCTGTCGACATCCACAAGGGGTAAGAGCCGATTTCAGTATTTAGCAAGGGTGTTAACACTCTTTTGAAACCGATTTTTAGGAACTCCGGGATCTCAAAGTAGTAGATCTGATCTCCCATTCTGTGTCAACTGGTTAGTAAGTAGGGGTAAGGATTCATTTTAATAGTATATCTTAGTGATGAAAAAGCCAAAGGCTATTGATATTGTGGATTGACCAATTGTAGTTTGGTGATACAGATTCGTGTATCGTGTGCCGTGGTTGGTACTCAAAAGCGTGTAGGTAAGGATTCGGGTTCAAGAGATGACCCCTTTAGATTGTTTTGTTTTGGCTGAATGGCCTTGGTACTAATTTTTTGGTAATGGCCGAATATAGGGCAAGGAAGGCTAGTTTGGCCGATTTGGTTCTCCGGGATTTAGGGCTGTCGATTGGCATCAGGTGTGTACATACACACTTTATGATTAATTAACTTTGCTAAAAGTTGTGTATGCTAAATCTGGTTTATGTAGCTTTGGATTTAATACAGTAACGGTATAAGCGATGATTCAGGTAAGTCTCTGTCAATATGAGTTACTATTTGATGCTTTTGGGAAGCAGGGCATATATGGTATATGTGATTTAAATATATGTTGGCATGAAATCATTTGTATATCATGGATTGATGTGGGATAAATGAGTGTAGGGGGGAATTGATATTTGTGTCGATTGCACACACGATGAGTTTGGTACCACATTGTGACTTCGATCACGGAGGTTTGGCACCTCCAGAGGTTTGGCACCTCATAGCGTCTCGTCCCGTGGGCTTAGCACCACGATGGGTTGGCCCCACGGATTATATTAAGGGATTGACGCCCGGTGATTTGGTATCACACGATGGGTTGGCCCCATCATTCGATTGTGACTTGGGTCACTAGTGGTTTGGCACCACAAGTATCGACGGATATCGTGACTATAAGTCACCGGTGGTTTGGCACCACCGGTGGTTTGGTACCACACGGGGGTAGAGAAAGGTGTTTGGATGGTTAGGTTGGGTACATGTTGAGCCCGTGCATGTTAATTTGTTATAAATTGTGTATGAGATTGCTTTAACCGGGGGAAGGGTTACACATTGAGTCTTGGTGACTCACCTTCTCCTTTAACATTTTTCAGGTGGCTCGTAGATCGAGAATGAGGAGCTGGATAGACTCGGGGTGGCCATGCAGTGAATTTATGGACTTATTGAACTTAGAATTCTATTTATTTTCTGTTGGTTTTATTTTAATCAAGTTGTAATAAGGCCTTCTAGAATTATTTTTATTATTTTTATTTTTACATGGTTTGAATAATTTGGTTAAACTATTTTAATAATATTAAAATAAGTACACGTGTTTTCTCAAATTCAAACGAAAAATGTTTTATCATGCCATCGGGTACTTTGAAATCGGTAACAACCTGATTTAACAAATATTCATTTTTTTAAAACACAATTAAGCATGGTTTTAACAAGACAATTGAAAATGAAAGGTTTTCGACGAAACTTAAATCGGTTTAAAGGGATTTTACCAAAATGTTTTCCTCTGTAACAACCCAGATTCGGTCGTAATGTTTGGGCCGGGTTTGGGATGTTACACGGTGTCGTAGGCAAATCGGATACAAAATCCATAGTGGTTCTATCCCATTTCCATTCAAGTATCATGATCGGCTGAAGTAACCCCGAAGGCACTTGATGCTCTGCTTTTACTTGCTGACAAATTAAACACTTTGAAACAAATTCAGATATATCCCGTTTCATGCCAGGCCACCAATAGGACTGTTTCAAATCATTATACATTTTCGTGCTACCTGGATGTATCGATAACCAACTATTATGAGCCTCGTTCAAAATCATCTGAATCAAGTCCACCTTCTTCGGAACACAAATTCGGCCTTTTAAGTTCAAACAATTATTTGCATCAATTTGAAACTCTGACTCTGTATCATTTTCACACTGAACTCGTCTAGCAATCATATTTTTGTCAATTTTCTGTGCATCACAAATTTGCTGAATAAACATCGGTCTTGCTTTTAACTCGGCTATGATCGAACCGTCACTAGTCATAACCATATGTGCGTTCAACGTACGAAGAGCAAACAATGATTTTCGACTTAAGGCATCTGCAACAACGTTAGCTTTCCCCGGATGGTAGTTAATTACTAATTCATAGTCTTTCAATAGCTCTAACCATCTGCGTTGTCTCAAGTTCAAATCTTTCTAAGTCATTAGGTACTTCAGGCTTTTGTGATCCAAATAAACATGACATTTCTCACCGAATAAGTAATGACGCCAAATTTTCAATGCGAAAACAATGGCTGCTAATTCCAGATCATGAGTCGGATAATTTCTTTCATGAGACTTCAATTGTCTCGAAGCGTAGGCTATGACTTTACCTTCCTGCATCAAAACGCAACCCAAACCATTCAAAGAAGCATCACTATAAACAATAAATTCTTTACCCAATTCAGGTTGAGCTAACACTGGAGCTTCGGTCTAAAGGGCTTTCAACTGATCGAAACTTTTCTGACACTTTTCCGAACACTCGAACTTGACATCTTTCTGAAGTAGCTTTGTCAAAGGTGTGGCTATCATGGAGAAACCTTTGACGAATCGTCTATAGTATCCCGCAAGTCCCATAAAGCTTCGAATTTCGAAAACATTCTTTGGTGGCTTCTAATAAAGTATAGCCGATATTTTGTTTGGATGAACCCGAATACCTGACGCTAAAGCAACATGACCCAGAAAACTGACTTCATTCATCCAGAACTCACACTTACTAAACTTTGCATACAACTGTTGATCTCGCAAAGTTTGTAGCACTAATCTCAAATGCTCGGCATGTTCGGTTTCAGCTTCGGAGTAGATCAGTATATCAGCAATAAACACTACTACAAACCGATCCAAAAATTGTCTGAAAAACCGATTCATCAAATCCATAAAACAGCAGGCGCATTAGTAAGTCCAAAAGGCATAACCAGAAACTCAAAATGTCCGTACCTCGTCCGGAATGCAGTTTTTGGCACATCTGAAGATCTGACTCGTAACTGATAATAACCCAGTCTCAGATCTATCTTTGAAAACACTAAAGCCCCTTTTAACTGGTCAAACAAATCATCAATTCGAGGTAATGGGTATTTATTCTTTATTTTCACTTTATTCAGCTGCCGATAATCAATACACAATCGCATAGTCCCATCTTTCTTTTTCACAAACAGAACTGGTGCACCCCAATGAGAGAAACTCGATCGTGTAAAGCCCCTATCTGTCAACTCTTGCAACTGTGCTTTCAACTTTTTCAACTTAATAGGTGCCATCCGATACGGAGCTATCGAAATCGGAGTCGTCCCCGATTCTAATTCAATGCCAAACTCAATCTCTCGTATTGGTGGTAAACCCGGTAATTTTTCAGGAAACACATCTGGGTATTCACACACAACTGGTACAGATTCAACATATTTTTCAGACACTTTATTATCCAATACATAGGCCAAATAAGCTTCGCATCCTTTTCTCACATACTTTAGGGCTACCATCGAGGATATTACTGTAGGTAACCCATTTAAATCACTAGATTCAACTCAGATGATCTCACCGTTCTGACATCTCAAATCAATAATCTTTCTTTTGCAATTCACCACTGCATCATGCAAAGTTAACTAGTCCATTCCTAAAATTATATCGAACTCGTCGAAGGGCAACAACATTAAATCGGCTGGAAAGTAGGAATCCCGAATCATCAACGGGCAACCTTTACACGCTTTATCAACGAGAACACAGTTACCCAAAGGGTTGGACACACGGATCACAAACTCAGTAGACTTAATTGGCAGAGTCTTACTGGATACTAGAGTTTCACACACATATGAATGAGTCAAACCAGGATCAATGAATGCAATCACAGTAGTATCATAAAGTGTGAAAGTACCGGTAATGACATCTGGGGAAGAAGCATCCTCTTTGGCTCGTATAGCATAAGCTCTAGCTGGTGCTCGAGCCTCAGATCGAACTGTAGTGTCCTTCGTCCCTCTCTGACTGCCACCTATATTGCCTGAATGTTTGGGTGGTTTGCCCCGTGCTGGCGCGCTACTCGGTTTAGTGTTCTGAGCCGTATTTTGCTCGGCCAATATCGGGAACTCTCGAATGAAATGGTCCGACGATCCACATTTAAAACAGGACCGATCACGGAATCTACAACTCCTAGAATGCCATTTTCCACAATGCTTGCACTCAGCCTGATTCTGCTATACATTACCAACACTAGCCATCGAAGTGGCTCGGGAACTCACTGGGGGTCGATCTCGTCTAGAGGTCTGAAGTAGCTCTATTTCGGCCGAGGTCATCTTTGAACTTCTTAGTCGCTGAATGGAAAGTCTTACTCGATTATCTTTTACGAGTGTCTCTAGCTTCTATTTCAGCCTTTCTTTTCTCTTTTCGAAGCTCTTCAGCTTTGCAAGCTCGCTCGACTAGCACCACGAACTCTTTGATTTCAAGAATGCCATCAAGCAACTTTATGTCCTCATTCAGACCGTCTTCAAATCTTTTGCACATAATGGCTTGGTTGATATACACTCTCGGCATAATGGCTCAATCGACAAACTTTCGCTCATATTCCGTCGAAATCATACCACCGCTTTTAATTCCGAGAAATTCTTTTCGTTTTTCGATCGATGAATCTCGATCGATATATTTCTTACGAACTCGATCTGAAAGAAATCCCAAGTCACTTTGTCTTTCTAACCACTAATACTAGTGTATTCCACGATGATATGCACGATGTCCCCGAAATAGAGATATAGCACACTTCGTGCATTCATCTGGAGTACAGGATAGCTCATCAAGTACCGGAATAGTGTTATCAAGCCACATCTCGGCTCGCTTTGCGTCATCATCATCATTGGCCTTGAATTCTTCGGCCCCATATTTCCTGATTTTATCAACGGGAGGTCTACTAGATCTCATCGGATCTATCGTCAGGGGTGTTGAAGGTACCAGAGTTGGATTATTCGGGGGTGGAGGTTGTTGTACGGCCGGGTTATTCTGAACAAACTAGGTAAACCATTCATTCATCATCTGGTAGAAGGCTTGTTTAGCCTCCCCCTCATGGCTACCCGAAATTGGTCGAGAGTCTACCGGCACTGATCCGCGTACACGATCAGGAGCTACACTCTCTACATCATCTGCTACGGCTCTGTCAGGATCGGAATCCATTTACTATATAAAACACAGTTGGAAATGTCAGAAGTCACCACACTATCGTATATACAATAAAGGCATGTATAGCTAGACTCTTATGCGCTACGGTAGTCCTAGAATTGACTAAACCGTAAGCTCTAATACCAATCAAATGTAACACCCCTAACCCATGTCCGTCGTCGGATTAAGGTTATGGGCATTACCAGATAAGTCAAAATTTCCATTCAATCGAAAAATTCTTAGTTAGCATCTTTATCAAATAATTTAGTAATAGACAGACAAATTACACATGCGCAAAACATACTTGATACATTAATCTAAATCATTTACGATAATCATAGAGGAACACAAAATAACCTTACAATGCATATTATAATATTATACCTACAATCAGTTTCTTAGCCGAATATACAGGAACACAGACATAACTTGAATTAAACTTAATAGATTTAATACTCAATCAAATCAAACCCTTACTTACAATTAAATTCATGTATAGATATACTTATATACATATGCACCTTATATACATGCTCACTGCTATATTCGAAAGTAAGCCTAATCAACTAATTCATTAAGCATAAGAATTTCATTTGGATATTTCCCTTTAGTCAAGCCGAACTCACCTATGTATTGCATAACATGATTTACATTTCATAAAATGTCTAACTATGACCGTATATAAACATCCATTTCGATATTTGAATAAGCCAAAATAACAAACAATTATACCAACCTAAATCATTAAGTATCATCACCATCTCTTTACTAGCCATATGCATAACCAAATATATATCACACATATATGTCATGACCAATTTACATCTACGATATGCAACTAGACCATAACCGATTATAGCCAAATACAATCCATATTATCTATGCATCGTAATAACATATTCATATGTACTATTTAATTACTAAAAAAACGTATGTCTCCACATTAACAACATAGAACATAAGTCATATTCGTATGGCTATAATACATATAGTAATAAAGTTTCCAACTCCAACAAGGACATTTACCAACCTATACACGCCTTTATCCAAAATGACCAAACTAAAAGAGTACCAAGAAGATATACATCACAACTTACTTACTTCGAAAGGATATATATATACATTCACTTACCTTATTCCTGGTATCTAGGCAAGAGCTTATACTTACCCGAACAATTATTTTATTGCCGTAGGTACATTCCACCTTGTAAGTAATTCATGACTTCTTTAATTAAATATATCACCGGCATTAAACCTGTTAGGCATTAAAGCCCGATATAATTCACCGGCACGAGGCCTATTAGGCATTAAGCCCAATATAACTCACCGGCACAAGGCCTGCTAGGCTCGAAGCCCGAATATCAACACTATTAACCATTCATTTCACATTATTTAGTGCTAAATTCACAAACATTTCATATACTTTGTATTTCTTTCACATATCAAACCGAACTTACTTATTCACATTACTTTAAACAAAATAAAGTCAATCCAATAATACATACTACCTTATTCGGTCATCACATGAATTTATACTCAAAATTTGCAAATATTATCATTTAATATGTTCATAAATAATTCTTTAATATATACTTGCTTAGGGACTTACCTCGATTATCGACGGACGACTTAAACCGGCTATTCAATAACCTTCGCCTTTCCCCGATCCAAATCCGTTTTTCTTTGTTCTTGATCTATACACATTAAAATTTAGCTCATTCAAACACAATTCATCTCAATTTAGTCCCAAAACACAATAATGGGCAAATTACCATTTTACCCCTAATGTTTCACAATCTTACATTTTAGTCCTATTTGCACAAAACACAAAATACACAAAATTTCACTATAACACCCTAAGGCCGAATATTCATAGGGACCATTCTAGTCCATTTCTTTCATTTATTTAGCATTTTAGCTCCCTCAAAAATTCATTTTTGCAATTTAGCCTAAAATACTCAAATTCACCAAAATTTCCAATACAAAACATACTAATCTTTAACATATCTTTAATTTAAAATCATCAAACATCAAAAACCACATGAACATGTCAATGGCTGAACATCAAGCATGCTTAGTTTTAAAAATTCTAACATGGGTTAGCTACTGTTCGAAGCAACGATATCAAAAACGTAAAAATTTACAAAAACCGACTAAGAATTTGCCTTGAATTTGGCTTGAATGTTGCTAAAATTTCAAAGAACCTAGCTCCCCTTTCTTTCCTCAATATTTGGCCAAGAGAAGATGAGTAAACATGTTCATTTTTTTGTGTTTTAATTAACATATAATATGGCTTTAATTTATTTACTTATTTAACCTTATAAGATACAATTATATAATATAAAACTTAAGGTTCCTCTTGTCATATACCACCCACTAACTTAGAAATGGGTTATTTACCCATTTAACACCTCATATTAAAAAGCCATCATCATTCTAGCACTTTACACTATAATATGCAACTTTTACACTTTACGCGATTCAGTCCTTTTTGTTAAATTGAACACACAAACGATAAAATTTTTCTACGAAACTTTCACACACATTAATTCACATATAATAAACACAAAATATAATATTGAAATATTTTTCTCTGTCGACATCCACAAGGGGTAAGAGCCGATTTCAGTATTTAGCAAGGGTGTTAACACTCTTTTGAAACCGATTTTTAGGAACTCCGGGATCTCAAAGTAGTAGATCTGATCTCCCATTCTATGTCAACTGGTTGGTAAGTAGGGGTAAGGATTCATTTTAATAGACTATATCTTAGTGATGAAAAAGCCAAAGGCTATTGATATTGTGGATTGACCGATTGTAGTTTGGTGATACAGATTCGTGTATCGTGTGCCGTGGTTGGTACTCAAAAGCGTGTAGGTAAGGATTCGGGTTCAAGAGATGACCCCTTTAGATTGTTTTGTTTTGGCCGAATGGCCTTGGTACTAATTTTTTGGTAATGGCCGAATATAGGGCAAGGAAGGCTAGTTTGGCCGATTTGGTTCTCCGGGATTTAGGGCTGTCGATTGGCATCAGGTGTGTACAGACACACTTTATGATTAATTAACTTTGCTAAAAGTTGTGTATGCTAAATCTGGTTTATGTAGCTTTGGATTTAATACCGTAACGGTATAAGCGATGATTCAGGTAAGTCTCTGTCAATATGAGTTACTATTTGATGCTTTTGGGAAGCAGGGCATATTTGGTATATGTGATTTAAATATATGTTGGCATGAAATCTGTTGTATATCATGGATTGATGTGGGATAAATGAGTGTAGGGGGAATTGATATTCGTGTCGACGGACACCAGTAGTTTGGTACCACATTGTGACTTCGATCACCAGAGGTTTGGCACCTCCAGAGGTTTGGCACCTCATAGCGTCTCGTCCCAGTGGCTTAGCACCACAGTGGGTTGGCCCCACGGATTATATTAAGGGATTGACGCCAGTGATTTGGTATCACACGATGGGTTGGCCCCATCATTCGATTGTGACTTCGGGTCACTAGTGGTTTGGCACCACAAGTACTGACGGATATCGTGACTATAAGTCACCAGTGGTTTGGCACCACCAGTGGTTTGGTACCACACGGGGTAGAGAAAGGTGTTTGGATGGTTAGGTTGGGTACATGTTGAGCCTGTGCATGTTAATTTGTTATAAATTGTGTATGAGATTGCTTTAACCGGGGGAAGGGTTACACATTGAGTCTTGGTGACTCACCTTCTCCTTTAACATTTTTCAGGTGGCTCGTAGATCGAGGATGAGGAGCTGGATAGACTCGGGGTGGCCATGCAGTGAATTTATGGACTTATTGAACTTAGAATTCTATTTATTTTCTGTTGGTTTTATTTTAATCAAGTTGTAATAAGGCCTTCTAGAATTATTTTTATTATTTTTATTTTTACATGGTTTGAATAATTTGGTTAAACTATTTTAATAATATTAAAATAAGTACACGTGTTTTCTCAAATTCAAACGAAAAATGTTTTATCATGCCATCGGGTACTTTGAAATCGGTAACAACCTGATTTAACAAATATTCATTTTTTTAAAACACAATTAAGCATGGTTTTAACAAGACAATTGAAAATGAAAGGTTTTCGACGAAACTTAAATCGGTTTAAAGGGATTTTACCAAAATGTTTTCCTCTGTAACAACCCAGATTCGGTCGTAATGTTTGGGTCGGGTTTGGGATGTTACACGGTGTCGTAGGCAAATCGGATACAAAATCCATAGTGGTTCTATCCCATTTCCATTCAGGTATCATGATCGGCTGAAGTAACCCCGATGGCACTTGATGCTCTGCTTTTACTTGCTGACAAATTAAACACTTTGAAACAAATTCAGATATATCCCGTTTCATGCCAGGCCACCAATAGGATCAAGCTTCAAATCATTATACATTTTCGTATACCCGATGTATCGATAACCAACTATTATGAGCCTCGTTCAAAATCATCTGAATCAAGTCCAGCTTCTTCGGAACACAAATTCGGCCTTTTAAGTTCAAACAATTATTTGCATCAATTTGAAACTCTGACTCTGTATCATTTTCACACCGAACTCGTCTAGCAATCATATTTTTGTCAATTTTCTCATGCATCACAAATTTGCTGAATAAACATCGGTCTTGCTTTTAACTCGGCTATGATTGAACCGTCACTAGTCATAACCATATGTGCGTTCAACGTACGAAGAGCAAACAATGATTTTCGACTTAAGGCATCTGCAACAATGTTAGCTTTCCCCGGATGGTAGTTAATTACTAATTCATAGTCTTTCAATAGCTCTAACCATCTGCGTTGTCTCAAGTTCAAATCTTTCTAAGTCATTAGGTACTTCAGGCTTTTGTGATCCGAATAAACATGACATTTCTCACCGAATAAGTAATGACGCCAAATTTTCAATGCGAAAACAATGGCTGCTAATTCCAGATCATGAGTCGGATAATTTCTTTCATGAGGCTTCAATTGTCTCGAAGCGTGGGCTATGACTTTACCTTCCTGCATCAAAACGCAACCCAAACCATTCAAAGAAGCATCACTATAAACAATAAATTCTTTACCCAATTCAGGTTGAGCTAACAATGGAGCTTCGGTCTAAAGGGCTTTCAACTGATCGAAACTTTTCTGACACTTTTCCGAACACTCGAACTTGACATCTTTTTGAAGTAGCTTTGTCAAAGGTGTGGCTATCATGGAGAAACCTTTGACGAATCGTCTATAGTATCCCGCAAGTCCCATAAAGCTTCGAATTTCGAAAACATTCTTTGGTGGCTTCCAATAAAGTATAGCCGATATTTTGTTTGGATGAACCCGAATACCTGACGCTAAAACAACATGACCCAGAAAACTGACTTCATTCATCCAGAACTCACACTTACTAAACTTTGCATACAACTGTTGATCTCGCAAAGTTTGTAGCACTAATCTCAAATGCTCGGCATGTTCGGTTTCAACCGAGTAGATCAAGATATCGAAAATAAACACTACTACAAACCGATCCAAAAATTGTCTGAAAAACCGATTCATCAAATCCATAAAACAGCAGGCGTATTAGTAAGTCCAAAAGGCATAACCAGAAACTCAAAATGTTCGTACCTCGTCCGGAATGCAGTTTTTGGCACATCTGAATATCTGACTCGTAACTGATAATAACCCAGTCTCAGATCTATCTTTGAAAACACTAAAGCCCCTTTTAACTGGTCAAACAAATCATCAATTCGAGGTAATGGGTATTTATTCTTTATTTTCACTTTATTCAGCTGCCGATAATTAATACACATTCGCATAGTCCCATTTTTCTTTTTCACAAACAGAACTGGTGCACCCCAATGAGAGAAACTCGGTCGTGTAAAGCCCCTATCTGTCAACTCTTGCAACTGTGCTTTCAACTTTTTCAACTTAATAGGTGCCATCCGATACGGAGCTATCGAAATCGGAGTCGTCCCCGGTTCTAATTCAATGCCAAACTCAATCTCTCGCATTGGTGGTAAACCCGGTAATTTTTCAGGAAACACATCTGGGTATTCACACACAACTGGTACAGATTCAACATATTTTTCAGACACTTTATTATCCAATACATAGGCCAAATAAGCTTTGCATCATTTTCTCACATACTTTAGGGCTACCATCGAGGATATTACTGTAGGTAACCCATTTAAATCATTAGATTCAACTCAGATGATCTCACCGTTCTGACATCTCAAATCAATAATCTTTCTTTTGCAATTCACCACTGCATCATGCAAAGTTAACTAGTCCATTCCTAAAATTATATCGAATTCGTCGAAGGGCAACAACATTAAATCGGCTGGAAAACAGGAATCCCGAATCATCAACGGGCAACCTTTACACGCTTTATCAACGAGAACACAGTTACCCAAAGGGTTGGACACACGGATCACAAACTCAGTAGACTTAATTGGCAGAGTCTTACTGGATACTAGAGTTTCACACACATATGAATGAGTCAAACCAGGATCAATGAATGCAATCACAGTAGTATCATAAAGTGTGAAAGTACCGGTAATGACATCTGGGGAAGAAGCATCCTCTTTGGCTCGTATAGCATAAGCTCTAGCTGGTGCTCGAGCCTCAGATCGAACTGTAGTGTCCTTCGTCCCTCTCTGACTGCCACCTATATTGCCTGAATGTCTGGGTGGTTTGCCCCGTGCTGGCGCGCTGCTCGGTTTAGTGTTCTGAGCCGTATTTTGCTCGGCCAATATTGGGAACTCTCGAATGAAATGGTCCGACGATCCACATTTAAAACAGGACCGATCACGGAATCTACAACTCCTAGAATGCCATTTTCCACAATGCTTGCACTCAGCCTGATTCTGCTATACATTACCAACACTAGCCATCGAAATGGCTCGGGAACTCACTGGGGGTCGATCTCGTCTAGAGGTCTGAAGTAGCTCTATTTCGGCCGAGGTCATCTTTGAACTTCTTAGGCACTGAATGGAAAGTCTTACTCGATGATCTTTTACGAGTGTCTCTAGCTTCTATTTCAGCCTTTCTTTTCTCTTTTCCAAGCTCTTCAGCTTTGCAAGCTCGCTCGACTAGCACCACGAACTCTTTGATTTCAAGAATGCCATCAAGCAACTTTATGTCCTCATTCAGACCGTCTTCAAATCTTTTGCACATAATGGCTTCAGTTGATATACACTCTCGGGCATAATGGCTCAATCTGACAAACTTTCGCTCATATTCCGTCAAAATCATACCACCTGTTTTAATTCCAGAAATTCTTTTCGTTTCTGATCGATGAATCTCTGACTGATATATTTCTTACGGAACTCGATCTGAAAGAAATCCCAAGTCACTTTGTCTTTCGGAACCACTAATACTAGTGTATTCCACTAGTGATATGCAGTGTCCCGAAATAGAGATATAGCACACTTCAGGCATTCATCTGGAGTACAGGATAGCTCATCAAGTACTCGAATAGTGTTATCAAGCCACATCTTGGCTCGCTTTGCGTCATCATCATCATTGGCCTTGAATTCTTCGGCCCCATATTTCCTGATTTTATCAACGGGAGGTCTACTAGATCTCATCGGATCTATCGTCAGGGGTGTTGAAGGTACCAGAGTTGGATTATTCGGGGGTGGAGGTTGTTGTACGGCCGGGTTATTCTAAACAAACTAGGTAAACCATTCATTCATCATCTGGTAGAAGGCTTGTTTAGCCTCCCCCTCATGGCTACCCGAAATTGGTCGAGAGTCTACCGGCACTGATTCGTGTACACGATCAGGAGCTACACTCTCTACATCATCTGCTACGGCTCTGTCAGGATCGGAATCCATTTACTATATAAAACACAGTTGGAAATGTCAGAAGTCACCACACTATCGTATATACAATAAAGGCATGTATAGCTAGACTCTTATGCGCTACGGTAGTCCTAGAATTGACTAAACCGTAAGCTCTAATACCAATCAAATGTAACACCCCTAACCCATGTCCGTCGTCGGATTAAGGTTACGGGCATTATTTTGTATTTTATATTTTTGGAACCTAAGGATCATGAGTTCACTTACCCATGTAGGGAAACAAGTTTTTGGTATTATTTTGTTGGATACTAATTTGGTAATTAAATAGACATTTTTGGTTTAATGATTTTAGCTAGTATTAGTTTCTAAGGATTAGAATGTTGAATTGTAAAAATAGCATGGTATTAAACTATGAAATATAAGATTTTAGGAACTACAAATGAATCCTTATAGGACCAGTTAGCTAGGGAGTTTGATTTAAGAATGCTAATTTAGTGGTTTTTAATAGGGACTAAGTTATACCTGTAACTAAAGTTGAGTGCAAATGTGCAAATTATGATTTATGGATTAGTTGTTTAAGTAGAAATGTTTTAAGGATTTGAATAAATTAAATTATTGTTTTATTTATTGATCAAGAAACAAACCAACTGGACGTAAATCATGGAAAAAGTAAAGTACCGGAGTAGTTGTCTGCCTCACGTCATCGATTAATTTCTGCTAAGGTAAGTTCGTGGTCTTGAACTTAATCTTTTTATTATTCATTTATTTAATTGGTAATTAGATGTTATTTAAATATTCATATACAAACTTATGTTCGTATTTTAATGATGGTGTTAATTAATGAGTGAGGAAATTGTGAAAATAACTAACTGTTTATTCGTCGGTTTATTCGACTAGTGCTGGGAAAAATTTTCATTGGTAAATCCAACTAGAGCTGGGCTCACTATTTATTCATCGGTTTAACCGACTAGCACTAAGTGCAAATACCATTGGTATATCCAACTAGAGCTGGGCTCACTAATTATTTGTTGGTTTATTCGACTAGCGCTTGGTGCAAATACTGTTGGTATATCCAACTAGAGCTAGGCTCACCTAATTATTTGTCGGTTTATTGGACTAGCGCTGGGCGCAACTTTCGTTAGCTTATCTGACTAGTGCTGGGCACACATGTGTCGCCCCAAAAAATATAAGGTCTTTAAATTTTCATGTTCTAATACAAATTGCTTGTTTTCTTTAATGGCTAAGTGATTTGGGTGTGTTTGGGAGTGTTTGAGAAGCCTGGGTTCAAGTCTTGGCCTTTGCAAAATTTTTAGTTTTTCTCTTAAATGAATCTGGACATTGGCATATAGGCCTATTAAATATTAATGCATGTTTTATGACACAAGAAGAGTTTGTGGCGTAGTGGCAAGGTGGCGTGTCTGCAACTGTGAGGTCTGAGGTTCAAGTCCTGGGTTGAGCAATGGGTATTTATTTTGCTGCTTGAGCTGTGTAGGAAGTAGAATTGGACTGAAACACAGCTAAGGGGAGTTTGAATAGATTTGAATGGTGTTTGAACTGGTCATAGAGAGATTCAAGGAGGGATAAGGGGACAGAATCCAGGAATTTAAGTGAGAAGAGAGTTGTGCCGAATTGGGTGTCTAGCTACTCAGATATTCGGCTTAGACTAGTAGGGAGGGGCTGCCGAATTCTCTTGCTGCCATTTTGGGGGGAAACTGACCATTCATGACATTTTTCTTCCGACCATTTGTGACATTTTTCTTCTGACCATTTGTGTCGTTTCTTTTGATTACCCGAATTCACTACTGCTGTCGACTGCTTCTTTCTCTCATTGGCCGAATCTAGCACCTACTCTCCCTTACCATTTCTTCTTCAATCGGCTCCTCTCATAGCCGAACCTTCTTGTTCTTCTTCCCAACATTTCTTTTTCTCTTTGACTCAGTGGCCGACTCTATTTTCTCTTTCTCTGCTGTGCTAGTCGGTTTGGTAGTGGGCGATGATCCCTTCCTCTGTTTGTAACACTGTGGTAAGCCGAATCCTACATCTCTTTTTTCCCCTCTATTTTGTTTCTCTGCTTTTCCGATATAGACTAAATGACACAAATCTTGTCTTGTTATTTCGAAACCCTGTGGATGATAGTCTCTGACAATCGATGGAGCGTCGACTGCCTTGTTGCTTCGTACATCTCTGCCTTCTCCTCTTTGGCTGAATACTGTGGGGTAAGTAAGCTTGTTTTGTAGTATTGACCGAATACGCAATTTGCTCTAACTCTAATTCTTTGGACGTTGGGCATCAACTCAAGCCTGGTATTAGATAATTATTGCTAATGAAATCTTTCTTATGCGCAGTAAATCGAGAAGAAGGGGACGATCGTTTGCAACCAACGATATAAGAATAATAATCGCATAACTTTTGGTCAAGGTAAGTGGTGATATCGGTTTGGGATTTTAGTATTAATGTTCTAAAGGAGGAGAGATTGATTGTGTTGGGATGATTGTAGGTTGATCACTCGTGGGATAATCTATTCGTTGCGCAAACAGGTGTGTAATCACACCCCTCTCTTCTGTGAATCGGCAAAAGCTAAAAAGCCGAAACTTCGACATTTGAGGCCTCATGAACTTGCGATCGCTCGTGTGGTAAACCAAGCCCACGAATCGTGGACGATAGACTGTAGAGGCCACACGAGCGTTTTCATGCTCTTGGGCCGATATGGGCTTTGTTTGGCTGAAATAGGCCGTGTTGGCCCAATGGGCTTGGGGGTCCCACATGGAATAAACCCATGATAAGGGGAAAATACTGGATTGGGCTATATCGTTAGCATAGCCGTGACTGAATTTGGGCTGAAATGGGCTACACAAGCGTGTGGGCCCATTGGGCCAAATAATGGGCCTTGGTCCCATTTACACCGTTATGACCATCTAAATTATCTGTGTCGCTCAAAGCGACTGTAGACCTTCGGAGAGGTCGTTATTTTCACTGAGACCCCAAAATGGGTAGAGTGACCAAAATACCCCTAAAAGGTAAAATTACTATTATACCCCTACTTGATGGAAATGACCACTTTACCCTTAGAGGTAGGTTGACTGATGAGTGTATGATTATTTGCATGACTGTACTGAGTAGGACACTTTGCATGCACGAACTATTTATGACATGACATACTGCATGGGGTTGGGATTTTGATATGAAGGAAGTCTTCATCTTGGTGGCTCTCGCCATATTCATCACATTCTTGGTGGCGTTGCCACATATCACATCTTGGCGGCTCTCTGCTGCGTTATTATCTTGGCGGGTATCTTTGCAATATTGGTGTGTCTTTGGTGGGTGGGTCAATTTTATTCCCACATGGTGTGTTGATCGGTACTAGTGGTGTGTTGGTTGGATTGGAGTGGGTTGCATAGTTGCACCATACTGATATTTTATTGGGCTTAGGCACACATTGTTACTATAATAGGCCCAGATTGTTGCTGCATATATTGTTACTGATTGACTATTAGGGGATTACACACTGAGTTTTCGTAAATTCACCTTTCTTTTTAACTGTAAAGGTAATCCCCAGCCTTAGACGGTTTGGAGCCGCGAGGGACTCGGAGGTGGCCACATGATCGCTAATGTTCTACTTTAGACTTAGTTATTTAATTTTAATTTTCATATTGGGTTATTGATTATGTAATAAGGTCATATGTAGTTGGATTTAATTTTTAATTGGCCTTTGATTTCTTGTTTTAAACTGCCAAACAAACACAAAAGGGTTTTCAAAATCACAACTATTTTCAAGAAAAACAAACATTTTGGAATTCAAGGTTTTTAGTTAGAGAAGCTTCTGCAGTTTCATTCAGTATAAGAAATCAACGGTAACAAATATGGCAATCATTTTGATAAGTTGTTTTCAAATTGTAATAATTTAATTTGCTGAATTTTCTCAATTAATAAAAACTAAATGGGTTTTAACTTAAATATGGATTCTTATCAACAAGTCTAAATTTTAAAAATCACTTTGATGTGACACGTCAGATTCGGTCGTAACGTTTAGGCCGGGTTTGGGGGGTTACAACACATTTGTTGATTCATTTGACTAGCGCTGGGATTAAAATCTTTTGCAGTTTACCCACTAGGCACCGGTCTCGTGTATCAATTGGACTATACATCAAGGTTTTATGAACCACTGAAAAAGGTTAGTTATATATATTACTAAGAAAGAATTATATTTACTTAAGTATATATGTATATATTCATTGAAAGATATGATATATTTCTTGAAATAGATTATTAAGTTGTAAATTAAATTAAAATGCTTTATATATATTTGTGGTCATTCAAATAAGTGAAATCAAAATAATATGGATCAGTTCTCATGTTTACAGGTTAGGTATATAGTAGATTCGGACTTACCATCCTACAAGAATCCCGTACTCAACGTCGATGAGGTTCTCTTTTTGTGGTTTTAGCATGTACCTAGGGAGTATTAATTGATTAAAATATTTTGTTTAAAGATAGTTGTATATGATGTTTTGTAGTAGTATTTTTTGAAAATATAAATGGTATTTTGGTATTATTGTATCTTGATGTTTAAGAATGCTTGATGGGCTTATAATGCTTGTTTCGGTAAGTCTGTTTTGGTCACATTTATGAATTGTTTTGATACAAGATGTTCTCTTGGATATGGTTAATTTTTATCTGTTTTAGGCACATAATAGAATGAAGTCATTATGTATCAAATTAGGTAATGATCACATGTTTTGGTAAATGTTGATGTGTGTTTGGATGTTGTTTAGGTCCCTTTTAAAGTGTGCTTAAATAGGTTGAATGGTTATACATGAATGGATTTGAAATGGTGTGATTTTAGGTAAATTTGGGTCCACAAGGCCTGAGACACGGGCATGTGTTTCAGTTGTGTGAGGCACACGGCCTGGCGAGACGACTATGTGTCATATGATGTTTTTCTTAGGTTGCAAGTCAGTGAGTTACACGGCCTAACACACGGCCTGACACATGGGTGTATGTGGCAACTCAGTGAGTTACACGACTTGGCACACGGGTGTGTGACATGGTTTTGCAGACGAGCGTGTGACACGGCTGTGTGACCCTTCTCAGTGTGTTACACAGGTGAGGACATGGGTTGGGGCATAACCGGGTATCCTTAGTTTGATGTTTACACAGCTTGAGACATGAGCGTGTGTCTCAGCCGTGTAAGGCACACGACCTATCTATACGGCTGTGTGACCCATGTTTTGGAAGTTTTGCATGTTTTTCCTAAACTTTCCAAATTGTTTCAAATTGGTCTCGATTTGCTTCTAAGATATTTTTAGGGCCTCGAGGGCTCGATTTTGGGACAATATGCATGTGTATAAATGGTTTATCATAGGATTAAATTATTGAATGATATAAAGTTTAAATGTTTTCGATTGTACAGTAATGCTCTATAACCTTATTTCGGCGATACGGACGGGTTAAGGGTGTTACAAGTCGGTTCTCGGGCTGAATGTAGCATGTATGGAGTCTAAAAATACATGTCATTATATAACCTATGATAGTATGATAACTCCTGACTCAAAATGAATTATGTTTTTGTATAGATAAAAGATATCATCCAACCGAGCAGATTTGGATGAGGTTGAGAGTAATGCGCAAGCCTTTGTACATGGAGCAACTAGCAATGGGCCCGTAGCTAAGGGCCGAGGAAGTGAGGCGAAAGAAGCCTTCTTCCAAATGATGTATGAGGGATTTTCTGAGTTCGTTAGAATGAACCCGATGGCTAAATGACCTCCACCTTCTCTCAAATGTCCCTATTATTCCTCAAGGTTTGGAACACGTATGTGTAAGCAAGCCTCTGGTTGATAAAATTCATAAATATGAGGCTGAAGAGTTTCGTGGTACAAATAAAGACGATACTGAAAAAGTGAAGTTTTTGTTAGAAAGCACTGTGAGTGTTTTTGATGAACTGTCATGTACTCCTATTGAATGTTTAAAATGTGCTATATCTCTGTTGAAAGCCTCTACGTATCAGTGGTCGAATACTTTAGTTGCTATGGTACTGAAGGATCGTGTGAACTGGGATTTCTTTCAGACATAATTCAAGAAGAAATATGTTAGTCAGGGGTATCTTAACAAGAAACGGAAAGAGTTTCTCGAATTGAAACAGGTCCGTATGACTGTGGTCGAGTATGAAACAGAATTTGTACGATCAGCAGTATGCTCAGGAATGTATACCATCAAAGGCTGTTTGAAGATGTTTTAAACGAAGATAATAAGTTGTTAGTTGGGATTCTAGAATTGAAAGAATTCGTGATTTTGGTAGATCGAGCACATAAAGTAGAAAAATACAGTAAAGCTAAAAGAGAAAGTGGATTTTAATGCTCGTGACACTGGTAAACGACCTATGGGCAAGTCATTTTCATCTTCATCTAAGAAATCAAAGGAATTTCATAGTTGTACATCAAATTCAGTGGGATTATTGGGAAGAGATAAAGGGAAGCAACATTTAAGCTTGAGACCTCAGGCTACATCTGTAACTAGTGTAGGTAGTGTTCGAAATAATAAACCAGAATGCCAAATGCAATAGACGACATTTCGGGGAGTCCAGATTGAGAGATGGGTCGTGTTTTAAATGTGTTTCTTACGATCATTTCATTAGAGACTGCCTGAAAGATCTGATAAGGAGAAAGCTTAGAACACTTGTACGAGTAACACAGCTATGAGAGGGAGACCGTCTAGAAACACTAGTAATGCGGGTAATAGTCGAAGTGGAATGAAAGATTCTACGATTAGATCTAAGGCTCGGGTACCAGCTAAGGTTAATACGATTCGAGCTTGAGAGGGAGCTTCAACACCTGATGTGACTACCGATACATTTTCTATCTTTGATACTAATGTTAATGCTTTGATTGACTTGGGGTCAACACACTCATATATATGCACAACTTTAGTGTCGAATAAGAAAATACCTTATCAATCTACTGAATTTTTGGTTAAAGTAATGAATCCTTTAGGTCAGTATGTGTTAGTTGATAATGTCTGTAAAAACCGGCCTTTGATGATTCAGGATTGCAACTTTCTAGCTGATGTTGTTGCCATTTGATGAATTTGATGTGATTCTGGGTATGGACTGGTTAACTCTACATGATGCTGTTGTGAATTGTAGACGAAAGAAAATTGTGTTGAAATGTTAGAATGGTGAAATAATCTGGGTTGAATCTAATAGATTTACTGTTACAACTAATGTGATTTCAGCTATGTCAGTACAGAAATATGTTAGAAAAGGCTGTGAGGTGTATCTAGCTTATATATTTGATTCCAGGGCGTCAGAATTGAAACTAGAGTCGGATCTGACTGTTTGTGAATTCTAGGATGTATTTTAAGAATAGTTACTAGGGCTACCATCAATCAGATAGTTTGAATTTGCAACTGAGTTAGTACTGTGAACATCTTCGATATCGATAGCTCTGTATAGAATGACACATACAAAATTGAAAGAGTTGAAAGTACAATTGCACGAGTTAACAGACAGAGGCTTTGTTTGGCCTAGTTTTTCTCCCAGGGATGCTCTTATATTATTTGTTAAGAAAAAAGACAGGTCAATGCGGTTATGTATCAACTATCGACAGCTTAACAAAGTCACGATCAAGAGAAAATATCCTTTGCCACGTATTGGTGATTTGTTTGATCAGTTGAATGGTGCGACAATATTTTCAAAGATTGATCTCCGTTCTGGATATTATCAGTTAAGGGTTAAAGATTTGGATGTGCCGAAGACTGCTTTTAAAACTAAGTACAGACATTATGAATTTCTTGTCATTCCTTTTGGTTTGACCAATGCACCTGCGGTGTTTATGGATTGATGAACAAAATATTCAGGCCGTATCTAGACAAATTTGTAGTTGTGTTGATTGATAATATTTTGATCTATTCCCGAGATAAAATTGAGCATGCCCAGGATTTGAGAATAATATTACAGATTTTGTGTGATAAATAGTTGTTTGGACATCCGCCGCATAGTCGTGGTAGGGGTAGAATGGCTGTGTCAGAACCAGAGTTCGCAGCGAAAGCATAGTGGTGAGACTTGGGTAGTATGATTAATAGTTAATTGGAAATTTTGAGGACGAAATTTCTTTAAGGGGGTAGAACTGTAACATCCTGAATTTTTGGGCCCATGCGTTTAATAGGTGAATAGGTGTAATGAGTTAAGTTGAGTATTAGGGGTTCAGAATGGGCTCAGGTTTGGGCCGAGGCTGAAGTTAAAATTCTTATTTGAACACTTTAGTGGAAAGCTTGTTAAGTTTGGGCATAAAATATATTAGCTGTGTTTTAAAACACAAGATGGGCTTGTGTCATGGGCAAATGGCGCCACTAAGAGGGAAGGAAGTTGGCGTCAATTAAGGTCCAAGGTTTGAGTAGCATTACCCATCTATTTTAATTAATTTTGGCGTCAAGGGAGAGCAGAGTTGGAGTCAGTTAGAATGCTTGAAATTAGGAAGAATAATTGATGGATAATGTGGATAATATGGATAATAAAGTAACTGATAAATGAAGGAAGAGGTGGTGTTAACTAGGCTTCTTCTGAAGGTGTGAATGGATTAAGATAGAGGAGAAAAGATAGGAATTATCTGCTGAGTGCAGTGTTGGCCGAAATTCCATCTCTTGGAGGGGTACTAAAATTTCCCCTACTATTGGATTAGTTGTTAGTTATCAGGAAGGGCACTTTCGGATTTTGATAGGTAAGTGTCGAAATTCTCTATAAATAGGGGGGATATCTCCCTAATTCCAGCATTTGAACCCTACTTTTTTCTTCATTCTTTGTGCCAAAATTCTCAGTCTCTCCCTCTGCAATTTCACAACTTTCTTTCTTTCAAAAAGTCAAAACTTTCTTAAGCCATCTTTCTCTTCTTTCTTCTAAAAGCCGAAATCTCTTATTTCACTTTCTTCTTCCTTTTATTCCTCTTGTGCCGATTTCTTTATAAAGCCGAAATCTCTATAGTTTTTCTTTGATTGCTGAATCTCCTCTCAAGTGTTAACCGAATTCCCTGTGTTGAGGTAAGTGTCGACTCCTGCTATTCCATTAGATTTCTTTCGATTTTTAGGAAACAAGGCTGAATGGCCACTTGGTTTGTTAAGGCTGTCGATTGAGGCTAATATTTCTCTCTTTTTGCGATTTGGGTGGCATTCCGGGATTTCAAGGAAACTCGATCATTTAGATCTGAAACCCGAAAATCGCTAGTTTCTAATTTCGGGATTTCTAGGTAAGGATTTCAATTCTCCTTAAGATGATTAACCGTTTTCTCTTCATTAGGCGTGCCTTAGCCTAATGTTTCGTTACCAGCCTCTGAACAACACATTGGGCAGATCGCAGCTATGTTGACTACGGATAGCGTCGACGTAGAAAGTCTTGTTCTAACAATAATCAGGTGTGTAGATCTCTAACATACTATTAAACCTGTATGTATGTCTATATATATACGTTATGGGCTAAAAAACCGGAAAGAGGCTGTGTAGACAGTCGAATGAAACCCTAATAGGGGTTAAGCAAGGATGCCAGGTACGTAATCATAGAAACCTCTATGTGTATCGAAATATATATGAAAGCTTGTGTGATGTTTTCCTTATGTGTGTATGCATGGGGTGGGATTATGTTAATGAAGGGGAAGTTCATGATAGGTCACTTGGTGATCGGTGGTTAAACCACAAAATCTAAAATTAGGTCACAATAGTGATCGGTGGCTGAGCCACGTTATATTATGAGGTCACATAGTGATTGGTGGCTATGCCACGTTTAATGATTCCTGAATAATAGGAATAGGCAGTACGGCTGTCGTTATGGTGTGTAGCGGATGGAGGGTTGATTGTAGAAATCCCCAAGGTGTGATGGTTGGTATGGGTTGGTGTGTAGAGGATGGAATTCTAGGTTGGGCTGGGCTATGCATCATTTATTATTTATCATGTGGTTATGATTATTGCCTTTATGTATGGGCCAGGGCTCATAATGTGTTTGTGGGCCTTAGGTCAGTGTGTCCGGGATTTATACACTGAGTCTTGGTGACTCACCCTTTCATTTTTCTCCACTCTTTCAGATGAGCAGTAGATCGTGGACATGGGAGCCGAGACGGACTCGAGGGTCCATCAAGTTTTATTTTTTTATAGATTATTTCGGCTTTTCTTTAAGTTTTAATTTTTTTTTGGAATATTTATGTAATAAGGCCCTATAGTTTATATTTCACTGCTTAGTTTTTAATATTTGCAACTTATGAATTTTTGTCAAAGGTTTAATTATTCAAAATAATAATAATACAAGGTTTTATTTTCAAAAAGTCACCTATTTATTTAAATATTGTCTAATTAACTTACTATTTCCGAAACCAACAAAGCAAAAGATTTTAATGTACAACCCGTAGCATACCGGATCTGGTCGAAATGTATGGGCTCAGTTTGGGGTGTTACAAAAAAAAGGGCTGCTAGGGACCTAACTGAAATTCAGCTAGCATGGGTTTGTGTGGAATCGCATGAATTTGTAATTTTATGAAATAAGGACTAAATTGTAAAAGTAGTGAAATACTTGGGGCAAAAGTGTAAATGTACTTTAACAAGTGTTTTGGATCAAATTGAATAGTGAGTAATTAAATAATTTAAATTTTATTACATATAGATAAAGAAAAGCAAAGTTCGGATCTAGATCAGGGGACAAACAAAATACTCGACTAATCGACCCGTTTTGTCGTTTTTACATATGAGATAAGTTCGTATGTAATAAGCATTGCTATATTTGTGTGTTAAATGTTTTGATATTGCATAAATTATGAATTACGAACTTGCGGACACATTCGACGAAGATTTGATATTATAAATCCTGGTTAAACCTTAGGAATAAATTAGGATACGATGGACATGTCATTACAATCTTCATTGAGTTGGCTTTGGGCCATGATATTATCACTTCAGGTGCTAGTTTATTGAGTTGGCTTCGGGCCATGATACTAGCACCTCGGGTGCGAGTTACATTGATTTGGCTTCGGGCCATGATATTGGAACCTAGAGTACGGGACTTCCAAGCATTTAAATTTTATTTCGAATGGTTCAACGGGTATATTGAAGATGTGAAATGGTGAGAAATAGATACGTGTCGGTACAGGTATGTACGGCAAACTATACAAGCAATGAGTCAAAGGAAGTTGTGAGTTTATTATCAAGCATGTGGTTAAGTTCATGTTAGTTTTAGATTAATGCATTGTTGCATATTATGTCATTTAATTTGAATGGTAAATGAATGGTGAGACTTGCTTAATATTTTCATACGAGCTTGCTAAGCTTTATAGCTTACTTTTTTTAATTTTCTGTGTTTTATAGTGATTTCAAAGCTAGCTCAGATTCGGGAATCATTACAGGCTTCGTCACACTATCCAACTATCACTTGGTACTTTTGAAACTAAGTGTTGGTCATATAGCATGTATAGGATTTATGGTCATCCTCATATGTAGTTTGGAAGTAAATTTTTCCATTAAATTGGCTTGTAAATGTCTATATTTTGGTTGGTGTATATATATATATAGCCATGAGAGTTTGGGTGTGCAAAAGTAAAATTTTCCATTAACTTAGGCTTGAATTGGTTGGTTTAAATGCCAAATTAAGCTATGTATTGGTGTCAATTGGATTGATGTAGGTGTGCAAGAGTTTGGGTGGAAAAATGGCTTAGTAAGTAGCCTATTTTTGTCCACACGGGCAGAGACACGGGCGTGTATCTTAGCCGTGTGTGGCACACGATCATGTACACAGTCGTGTGTCCCTTGATGTTGAATTAGAAACCGAGTCAGTATGCTCCAGACGGCCTCACACACGGGCATATGACTTGGCCGTGTGGCATAAGCCAATATACCTTACAGGTTTGACACGGCCTAGCACACAGCCTGGCTCACAAGCGTGTATGGCCATTTTTAGGGCACATGGGCTAGTCACACAGGCGTTTGTGTTAGCCGTGTGACCCAAGTCTGAGAGTTACATGTGGTCGGACACGGCCATGTGCTCCCATTTCGAATGTCCACACGGCCTGCGTCACGGGCGTGTCTTTGGCCGTGTGAGACACATGGCCGGGCCAAACGGGCGTGTGTCCCCTATTTTTGGAAATTTTTTAAGTGTTATTAAAGTTTTCAAAGTTATCGATTTAGTCCCAAACCACCCTGAATGCATGTTTTGGGCCTCGTAGACTCGTATTAGGGGCGATATGAATGTTATTGATTGATAATTACATGAAATTAAAAATGTATGTGTAATTGTATAGTATGTTTGGTAATGCTCTATAACCCTATGTCGGCATTGAATACGGGTGAGGTGTGTTACATTTATTGGTATCAGAGTTACAGTTTAGTCGATTATCAGACTAACATAGCGTGTGTGAGAGTCTAGCAATACATGCCATATATAACTTGTGACAGTGTGATATCTCCTTACAGTTTTAAAATTTGTTTTTTTTTATAGTAATGGATCCTAATCGAGCTGTAGCTAATGATGTTGAGAGTAATGCGCCAGCTCCCGCTCAAGGGACAACGTCTTTCTGAATCTAGAATCATATCGGGTAGTCATGGAGGAGAGGCTAAAGAAGCCTTTTCCAAATGATGAATGAGTGGTTCACGGAGTTTGTTCGAACAAATTCGGCTGCTCAACAACCTTAACCCCCACTTAATCCCCAACCGGTTCCCGTAGCCCTTCAAGGTGTGGAACTTTTACGACTGAATAAGCCGCTAGTTGATAAGATCCAGAAATACAGGGCTGAAGAGTTCAGAGCTACTGTTGATGATGATCCCGAGAGAGCTGAATTTTGGCTTGAAAATACTATTCGGGTATTCGATGAACTTTCATGCACACCAGTCGAGTGTTTAAAATGTGCCATTTTGTTATTGAGGGACACTACGTATCAGTGGTGAAATACTCTAGTATCAGTGGTACCTAGAGAAAGAGTCACATGAGAATTCTTTCAGGCTGAGTTCAGGAAGAAATACGTAAGTCAGAGATTTCTCGAACAAAAGCACAAAGAGTTTCTAGAACTGAAACAAGGCCATATAACTGTGACTGAGTATGAAAGAGAAATTTTTAAGATTAAGTAAGTATGCTCTAGAGTATGTTTCTACTAAAGAGATCATGTGCAAACGATTCGTTGATGGGTTGAACGAGGATATTAAACTTCTAGTAGAATTATAAAATTGAAAGAATTTGTTGTCTTGATTGATAGAGCTTGCAAAGCCGAGGAGTTTAACAAAGAAAGGAGAAAAGCAGATTCAGAGGCTAGAGACTTGAGAAAAAGATCGATAAATAAACCATATCAATCTTCGTCAAAGATATTCAAAGACACGTATACTCGTTCTAATGCTTCAGTAGGATATCCAAGTAGAGATCGAGGAAAGCAATACTCAAGTCCTAAAGCTCAAGCTACATCAGTATCAAGTATTGGCAGTGTGAGAAACAATAAACTCGAGTGTCAACAGTGTGGGAGACGACATTTTGGAGAAAGCTAGAATAAAAGTAATAAAGCTTGTTGATGTGGTTCGCTAGATCATTTTATTCAGGATTGTCCTGAGTTATCCGAGAAAGACAAATATCAAAGAGCAAGATCGAGTAATACAGCTGTTAGAGGAAGACCCCCTAGAAACACGGGAAATGTGACGGGTAGTAGAGGCATGAAAAAAGATTCGACTATGAGATCTGAAGCGATAGCACCTCCTAGAGCTTACATTATTCACACTCGCGAAGACGCGTCATCACTAGATGTTATCACCAGTACATTTTCTCTTTATGACACTAATGTGATTGCTTTGATTGATCTTGGATCAACTCATTTGTATATTTGTATGAATTTGGTGTCTAATAAGAGTTTCCCTATTGAGTCTACTGAGTTTGTGATTAATCTATCGAACCCCTTAGGCAAGTATGTGTTAGTTGATAAAGTTTGCAAGAACTGTCCTTTAATGACTCGGGGTTACTTATAAACCGTAAAAGCAACATATTTTAATCCCACATTTAATATGCTTTTTGATGATTTATTCCTTGATTTATATAAAAAGGTGCTTTTAATACTTTCTTTTCATGTCTTATACCCAGGAAAGCACCCGAGGATGAAAATAACGCAAAATGGGCCTAAAACGGAGTAAATGGACTTTAACATGAAATTGACACAGCCTGGCCCAAAGTCCACATGGTCGTGTCTCATTAAAAGTCCGAACACGGCCTGGCCACGATTCACAAAGGCGTGTTCCATGGCCATGTCCCTGTCGCTGGAAAGAGCAATTACATTTGGGAAAGGATACTTGGAGGTAAAGAAACACATTCCAAAGCCTATTCAAACACCCTAATAGGAATTCTACTTAAATTAGGATAATTAGGGACCAAGTAAGGCATCTCAAAGCCTATATAAACACCCAAGGGGGCAACTTGAATGGAGAGTTCGGCAGAAGCCGAAACCAGAGTCGAGCTAGGCCAAGGAGCCAAGCCAGAAATGTCAGAATTATGGGAATCGCTCGAAGTTAGCAAGTTGATCCATCCCAAGAAGCCAGAATTATACCAAAGACGGTAGAATCTTCCTTCAATTCCTTCAGGGAGTTTTAGGGATTTCTTATGTTTTGTTTTATCTTTTCTCTTGAGATGTTTTCTTGTTTAGTTATGAACTAAACCCCTCATATACCTGAAGGGGATGAAACCTAGATGAATCTTGTTATTTTATTTCTAAATTTTATGATAAATACTTAGTTTGTTCTTAATTATGCATGCTTAATCCAAATCTGATGTGCTTAGGTGGAGGAGGAATAGACCCTGCTTAAGAGTAGATCTAACAGAATTAATCGGAGTTGATCGAACGCCTAAAGATAGGGTTACGAGATTTTGTCGGATTAGGGTGAAACCTAATATGGGAATCCATAGATTGATTTTGTAACACCCCAAATCCGGCCCATTCACGCCGACCGAATTTGGAATGCCATTGCGGAACACTTTCAAAAATATTCTTACTTAATAGTAAAAACCATGGAAAATTTGTTTCCTTTAATAAAACATTTTCGTGACTTGAAATATTCTAAGTAAAAATTGAAGTTTGTTGTAAAAATATCAGATTCAAACTTTACTTGAGAAAATAAAGCCATTTGCAATCAACATTTAAATTGTCCATCCATAATAGAAGCGAGAATAATAATGATGCTTAATAAAAGTACTTAAATACTTTAATGGGCCTTTTACATTAAACACTTAATCGAAATAATGAAAATGTAGGTACTTAATTAATCAAAATATCCTTTTCACAAGAATCCGCTTCCGCATGGCCACCTTTGTATCCACTCCGACCCGGTCCAAAATCACGATCACTTGAAAAGTTAGAAAAAAAATGGGTGAGTCACCAAGACTCAGTGCATAGTTAGTACACATGTCCTCACATATGGGCTTAGCCCATATCCACATAGTCCATACACATGAATATACAATTATGAAGCCCATATCCACATAGTGATCCACATATCTACCTTGGCAGACTTACTGCTCAAGGTCGTAGCCAAGCCACCGATCCCATAGGGATCCCACATATCAATCAATCCACGGTGATGCACACAGCTATCGACCGCCGAGATGGGCACCAAGCCAACACCTCCCTTGATGAAATACATAATTAACATTAAGTGCTAATGTAGCACGAGGTTAGCATTAGACCACGCACAAAACGTACATCCTTTCCTCCAATAGTCACATCCCAAGTCCCATGCATATATATATATCATGGTAATATATTACTCCAAACAATTATACATCACATGTTATCACATTTTTATACATTCATCAATAATCATTCATTACCGCAAATCACTGAAAGATTAGTACCATAACCACTAACCTGATTATGCGATCACCCACCTTGGGTATCCATCATCTTAACCCTAATTTCGGCTAACATGCACAACATATACCTTTACATAAAATAATACATACAACACATATAACAAGCAAAAGAACAGTGCGATAACTACGCACCTGATTATAGCGAGATCCCGATTTATTGAATCTAACACAACTAGAATCCCGAAACTTGTCCTACTGCTGTCGATTAGCCTTTAAAACCAAAGTTAGAAATCGGTCACACTTAATACCAATAATATGGCCCTATGTCGAATACCAAGAATCACTTACCTAGCTTATTTCGATCCCGAAACACCACTTGTTCCTGATGATTTGCTCCTAAGAACCCTAATACACAATCGGTTAGCCATTTAAAACCCAAAATATAGCCTATGGCCGAAAGTCATACTTCCTTACCTTGCTTATCCAAAACTTGAATACTTGCAAGCTCCCGAAGTTATCAAAATCCCTTGATTATTCATTCAAGTCCCGAAGGCTCTTTAGTGCTCCCTTCCTTCGACTAACACCAAAAGAACACATAGCAAGGCTTAAAGAACATTCGGCCATACTCAAGGCCTAACAACATGATTCGGTACACGAAAATAAGGGACCAAAACTGATTTTCTAAAGAAGTACTTACCACTCTTACGTTGCTTGAAGAGAAACCAAAAGCAAAAAGTCGACAGCACCTTCCTAGGTTCGCCACATAAGAGAAATAGATTCAAGTTCTCACTTTTAAAACTCACCACAAGATTCGGCAATAGTGACCAAAAGTAGAGAGGTTTCACTTGCAAAAGAAATCAAGGTAAAGAAGAAAAATAAAAGAAAAGGATGGAGAAAAGATGCTTGCTCTCTCTCTTGCTAGGTCCAAAACCGTCCAAGCAAGCCCCCAAAATTGCTTCATAACCGGCCATGCACCAAAGGAGGGAAGAGAAAAACAAAATTCAAGAATTTGGCCATGCTTTTGCTTTCTCAAGGCCGCCCATCACCATAGAAAAGAAAAAAAACATTGTTTATTCTATCCCCATTACTAACCCATCTTACATACATATAATAATAATAAAATACTACCCCATCACCATTAAAATAATAACACAAAATAGAATAAAATAAATAATAAAACTATGCCATACCTCAAGCAGCTTTTGAGGACAAACAAAATAGAAATAATAATAGCAATATAACAATTACCCCCATCTTCCAAAGCATTAAAATAATAAAACACAAAAAAAACAACCCATAGCCTCAAGCATGCATGCCCCATGCAGACCTTAATCACGCCGGCCAAAAAGAAAGAAGAAGGCCATGCCTTGCTGCCCCCAGGTCTCGAACCCGAGACCTGGAGAAACACTCTCCACGCCCCAGCCACTCGGCCACTGTGCATTTCATGCTAATATCCCAACACACTTTCTTTTAAACCCTCCTTTGCTAGCTTCCTTCACCTTAATGCCAAAACCAAAAATAACAATACCCGCGCGCCTCTAACAGGACTCGAACGCAGGACCCCGAGAAGATCCCTTACTGCAGCGTCCAAGCCATCTCTCCCAGGCGCTTTGTGTGACAATTTCCACCTCGATTTTCTTTTAAAGCCCTTTTCGACATTAACGCCCTCTTACAAAAAAATAAAAACATGCTTATGCCGCGCCCAAGACTCGAACTCCCGACCTGCTGGCGCCATTCCCAAGCCTTAAGTGGCGCATGGGAGCCACTTTGCCAGGGTAATTGTTATGCCATAAACGCCAGAAAATTTTCTTTAAAGCCTCCCTGCCTTGCTTCCCTTTTTAACCCAAAATTTCAAAAATTTTCCAAAGTTCCCATTTTAATCCCAAAGTTTTAAAAATCTCTAAAACATATCCGAACCACTCTTAAGGCCCACTAACACTTGAGTTATGCTCTAAATGCACAACCCCTATTTCAGGATATTACAATTCTACCCCTCATAAAATAATTTCGTCCTCGAAATTACTTACTACCGAGAAATTCGTACATTTCAATTTACTGCACTACGTTTATGCTGCGCACTCTGATCTTAATCAAACTAACACATTCCTTAGATACTATTTCAAGATTCGTATTCAAGATTCCATACACTTCGTTAGCATACAACACGAACTACCTCATTATCAGGCTCTTGACCCGATCTAACGGGTTCTGATACGGCCATTTTGCCTCGACCACGTACTCTAGAATTCATCTCTTATCGCGAAAACTGACTTAAAGAGTTCTATGCATTAGAAATTTGTTCCACTGATTAGCCGCGACCAAATTATGAAAAGAAACATTTAAAAGTGGTTCTTTCGATCAATCAAGGTTCAGTTCAAGTTCGCTATTCTAAATCAAAGTCACATTCATGCTCATAAAAAGAGATATATTCATTCCTCAACACATTCATTCAGTGGTATTTGCCACACACATTCACTATTCAGATTACCTCAATGGCATTGATAATTTATTAATGTATAAACAAACCATACTTATGAAATTTAACTACCAAACATTTATCTACCATAAATTATAACATTTCCAAACACACGTTGATCATTGACATGTTTAATATCCCATAGACCTTATTTTGGCCAGAGATATATATATCCATATATATATATCCCTATAAACATGTTAAAGGTTTACATTTGAAATACCTACTAATCGAATACACATTTACATTTCAATTCACCATATATCAATCATATATATACTCAATTATACACATATGCAAACATATCCAACCTCCTTCACATTTAGCATTTTCACATATGGTCAATTCTCCATAAGCATATTCAAACTTAAATTCCATTGTATATAAATCACACACATCAATGGTAAGATCAATTGCACATATTAAAATACTTACCGAAGCTTCAACTATATCACATCTTACTTACTTCAAATGGAAATATACTATCTTACTTTATTTCTAAAAAGGAAATAAATTGTTACATACATGTTCACTTTAACACATTTAGCACATTTGATTATTTTTACCGTTGCTCACGTAAAATTTTCTAGACATAAAGCATAATGTAATACACCAAAGACAGAGCACGCTAGGCATACAACACTGATATTATACATCTAAGCACAAAGCTCGCTAGGCATAAAGCTCGATATTACATACCAAGACAAAGCTCCTGCTAGGCATAAAGCCTGATATTACACACCGGCACAAAGCCTGCTAGGCATAAAGCCCGATATCACTGATACAAAGTCATCTTATACATAATTCATATATCTAAAATCTTAACTAATCCTTAAGGTTCACACGAAGCTTTTCAAACATCCTATCTCTATTGAATCGAACTTATTCCCAAATCTCATAAACATTTATACATTTGGCTAAGTCAAATAAAAATTCATATATTTATTTCTACTTGTATACTTCATATTCTATAAAAATTAGTATGTCTTTTTGCTTATAACTTACTAACGAACATCCCTTTTTTTCTTATCCAAAATTATCTTTCATACTCGATATCAATAGAAACTTCGTTTGACCGAACACATACTATCATCATACATTTATACAGTTCTCATCTCCTTAGTCATAATCTCACATTCAATTACCATATAGACAAATGCACATATAAACTTTGGCATGAATATGAATTTCGCATTTCCATATTATACATATATTTATATCATCAAACCGAATAAAACTAATCATGTGCTTAAACATATGGTTTCATTCACTTAATTCATAGCTTAATTTAATTCAAATATTACCTCAATAGTCAGAGGTACTTACCGGGTGGACTTCGGGTCGAAGGTACAGGTGCCATGCCGAATAAACTCAAATAAAAGTCCATATTTTGAAAAGCCCACCTTTGAAAATCGTTTTTCGCCCAAAACCTCAAAGTGAGTTTTGAACCTGACTGATACTAAAATGTAACACCCCAAATCCGCCCATTCACGCCGAATCGAATTTGGAATGCCATCATGAACACTTTCAAAAATATTCTTACTTAATAGTAAAAACCATGGAAAATTTGTTTCCTTTAATAAAACATTTTCGTGACTTGAAATATTCTAAGTAAAAATTGAAGTTTGTTGTAAAAATATCAGATTCAAACTTTACTTGAGAAAATAAAGCCATTTGCAATCAACATTTAAATTGTCCATCCATAATAGAGCATAATAATAATGATGCTTAATAAAAGTACTTAAATACTTTAATGGGCCTTTTTACATTAAACACTTAATCAGAATAATGAAAATGTAGGTACTTAATTAATCAAAATATGCTTTTCACAAGAATCCGCTTCCGCATGGCCACCTTTGTATCCACTCCGACCCGATCCAAAATCACGATCACCTGAAAAGTTAGAAAAAAAATGGGTGGGTCACCAAGACTCAGTGCATAGTTAGTACACATGTCCTCACATATGGGCTTAGCCCATATCCACATAGTCCATACACATGAATATACAATTATGAAGCCCATATCCACATAGTGATCCACATATCTACCTTGGCAGACTTACTGCTCAAGGTCGTAGCTAAGCCACCGATCCCATAGGGATCCCACATATCAATCAATCCACGGTGATGCACACAGCTATCGACCGCCGAGATGGGCACCAAGCCAACATCTCCCTTGATGAAATACATAATTAACATTAAGTGCTAATGTAGCACGAGGTTAGCATTAGACCACGCACAAAACGTACATCCTTTCCTCCAATAGTCACATCCCAAGTCCCATGCACATATATATATCATGGTAATATATTACTCCAAACAATTATACATCACATGTTATCACATTTTTATACATTCATCAATAATCATTCATTACCGCAAATCACTGAAAGATTAGTACCATAACCACTAACCTGATTATGCGATCACCCACCTTGGGTATCCATCATCTTAACCCTAATTTCGGCTAACATGCACAACATATACCTTTACATAAAATAATACATACAACACATATAACAAGCAAAAGAACAGTGCGATAACTACGCACCTGATTATAGCGAGATCCCGATTTATTGAATCTAACACAACTAGAATCCCGAAACTTGTCCTACTGCTGTCGATTAGCCTTTAAAACCAAAGTTAGAAATCGGTCACACTTAATACCAATAATATGGCCCTAAGTCGAATACCAAGAATCACTTACCTAGCTTATTTCGATCCCGAAACACCACTTGTTCCTGGCGATTTGCTCCTAAGAACCCTAATACACAATCGGTTAGCCATTTAAAACCCAAAATATAGCCTATGGCCGAAAGTCATACTTCCTTACCTTGCTTATCCAAAACTTGAATACTTGCATGCTCCCGAAGTTATCAAAATCCCTTGATTATTCATTCAAGTCCCGAAGGCTCCTTAGTGCTCCCTTCCTTCGACTAACACCAAAAGAACACATAGCAAGGCTTAAAGAACATTCAGCCATACTCAAGGCCTAACAACATGATTCGGTACACGAAAATAAGGGACCAAAACCGATTTTCTAAAGAAGTACTTACCACTCTTACGTTGCTTGAAGAGAAACCAAAAGCAAAAAGTCGACAGCACCTTCCTAGGTTCGGCCACATAAGAGAAATAGATTCAAGTTCTCAGCTTTTAAAACTCACCACAAGATCCGACAATAGTGACCAAAAGTAGAGAGGTTTTGGCTTGCAAAAGAAATCAAGGTAAAGAAGAAAAAATAAAAGAAAAAGGATGGAGAAAAGATGCTTGCTCTCTCTCTTGCTAGGTCTAAAACCGTCCAAGCAAGCCCCCAAAATTGCTTCATAACCGGCCATGCACCAAAGGAGGGAAGGGAAAAACAAAATTCAAGAATTTGGCCATGCTTTTGCTTTCTCAAGGCCGCCCATCACCATAGAAAAGAAAAAAAACATTATTTATTCTATCCCCATTACTAACCCATCTTACATACATATAATAGTAATAAAATACTACCCCATCACCATTAAAATAATAACACAAAATAGAATAAAATAAATAATAAAACTATGCCATACCTCAAGCAGCTTTTGAGGACAAACAAAATAGAAATAATAATAGCAATATAATAATTACCCCAATCTTCCAAAGCATTAAAATAATAAAACACAAAAAAAAACAACCCATAGCCTCAAGCGTGCATGCCCCATGCAGACCTTAATCACGCCGGCCAAAAAGAAAGAAGAAGGCCATGCCTTGCTGCCCCCAGGTCTCGAACCCGAGACCTGGAGAAACACTCTCCACGCCCCAGCCACTCGGCCACTGTACATTTCATGCTAATATCCCAACACACTTTCTTTTAAACCCTCATTCGCTAGCTTCCTTCACCTTAATGCCAAAACCAAAAATAACAATACCCGCGCGCCTCTAACAGGACTCGAACGCAGGACCCCGAGAAGCTCCATTACTGCAGCGTCCAAGCCATCTCTCCCAGGCGCTTTGTGTGACAATTTCCACCCCGATTTTCTTTTAAAGCCTTTTTCGACATTAACGCCCTCTTACAAAAAAATAAAAACATGCTTATGCCGCGCCCAAGACTCGAACTCCCGACCTGCTGGCGCCATTCCCAAGCCTTAAGTGGCGCATGGAAGCTACTTTGCCAGGGTGATTGTTATGCCATAAACGCTTAAAAAATTTTTTTAAAGCCTCCTCGCCTCTTCCCTTTTTTAACCCAAAATTTCAAAAATTTTCCAAAGTTCCCATTTTAATCCCAAAGTTTTAAAAACCTCTAAAACATATCCGAACCACTCTTAAGGCCCACTAACACTTGAGTTATGCTCCAAACGCACAACCCCTATTTCAGGATATTACAGATTTACTGCTATTCTTGGGGGTTATTATAAGTGAACGAGAGTTCCACTAATTAACCTATGGTTAGACGTTATTCGCCTCGAGAGAGGGTTTAATATAGGTTAGGGAGTCTTACGGATCAAGTTAAGTAAAGAAATCATGTAATTGAGGGTTAGATAACAAGTGAAGTCTAGGTGGATTCTTCCTGAGGGTATCGTCGTAATCAATTGAGTTTTCCTTAAAAGTTATTTTCCTATTCGTCCTTTTTTGTCTTTGTGTCCTTAGTTTAGTCTTCGTCAATATAGTTTAAAGCAACTTCACTCTATTTTTAAGGCTAAATAATAAAAAGAAAGTTAGTACTACTACTCTTAGTTCCTTTGGGTTCGATATCTGGTCTTGCCTAAGCTATACTACTGTTCGATAGGTACACTTGCCTTTAACCGTTGTCAGAGTTAGTTTTCAAGTTCGATCATTCTTTTATAAATTTTAAAGCTCTGATTTATAGCAATCAAATTTTTGGCGCCGTTGCTGGGGAACTAAAATATTAAGAAAGCTCTATTTTTATTACTTTAGCCTTTTTTATTATTATTGCAATTTATTTTCATTATTATTTTTTATTTTTATTTTTACTTATCTAATTTTTCCTTTATTTTGCTTTTGGCAGATAATTTTAGTCTATAGAGAAGATGGGACTGAATAATTATCAGTGGCAAGTCATGAGGACAATTCCTACTAAAGCAGCCAGTGCCTTCGACCTCAACGTGTTCACCAGGTTATCTACCCAGCTAGAGATGATGAATAAAAAGATCGATGGTTTGTGTAGTCGCTCGCAGGTACACCCATTAATGCAATATGACTCGAATCCAGGAGGCGTGGCGAATCCTGAGTACCCACCCTACGAATATGGCATGAAGAACGAACAAGTCCACTATATGGGTAACTACTCTAGACCTGAAAATAATTTTTATAATGACACATATAATGCAGGTTGGAGGTACCATCCCAATTTCTCGTGGGATGAACAAAATAGCCAAAGACCGGAACTTCATCCAGATTTTCAACAACCACCTCACCAACTAGAAGAGGAGTCGAGCATTGAAGAGATCCTGATAAAATTCATGGCAACCACAGATACCCGTCTCCAAGACACTGAGAAAACATTTAAAAGTCAACAAACACCGGTTGAAGAGAACAAGAACAGATTAGAGGAAGGTACTAAGTCAGTAAGGGAAGTCACTAAGGCAGTCGAACAACTCGCAAAGCTAATGTCAGAAGGACCGCAAGGGCGTCTACCAAGCTACACTGAGATTAATCCAAAGGAGCAAATCCAAGCCATCACAGCTCATGATAGTAAAAGGTTAGACAAACCCATCTCAAAATAAGAAAACGAGGTAGAAGAAGGTAAAGTTGAGGTGACACAAGAAAAGCCAAAATCGGTAATCAAAGAATACCAACCTCGCATTCCTTACCCCAAAGCAATAAAGAGAGACGATACAGAGGAAAAGTTCGGTAAGTTTCTTAAACTTTTAAAGAAATTACATATCAACTTACCTCTTCTTGAAGCTCTTTCGCAGATGCCACACTCTAGAAAATTTTTAGGGGAGCTGTTAAAGAAAACAAAGGATAGACGAGGAATCACATGTGGAACTCAATGCAAAGTGCTCGGCAATTCTACAAAATAGACTACCACAGAAATTAAAAGATTTAGGGAGTTTTAAAATTCCATGCATAATTGGTAGTTTATCTATAGAAAATGCGCTAGCCGATTTAGGGGCAAGCATAAATGTATGCCTTAGAAACTGTTTAAACAACTAGGTCTAGGGAAACCTAAACAAACTAGGATGAGCGTTCAATTAACTGACAAAACTATCAGAATTCCTAGAGGTGTAATAGAAAATGTTCTAATCAAAATTGATAAATTCATATTCCCAGTAGACTTTGTCGTTTTAGACATGGATGAGGACAATAATATTCCTTTAATTTTAGGAAGACCCTTTCTAGCAACTGCCAGAGCTAAAATTGATATCTATGCAGGTGAACTCATATTTCGCGTAGGAGATGAGATAGTCACTCTTCAAGTTCTTGACTCAGCCAGAACATCAAGTGATAAAGAATACCAACCTCGTGTGCCATATCCCGATGCAATAAAGAAAAACCACACAGAGGAAGAATTCGGTGAACTTACACTTCGTGTAAATGATGAAACAATCACTCTTCAAGCTCTTGACCCAACTAGGACATCGAGTAATAAAGGTACGAATGATGGTTTTATTGATAACCAACCTTCCTTACAAGAATCATCACAAAATCACCTAGCTGAGCTAGATCTTAGACCTTGTGCCAAAAAAGAAGAATTAGATGAGGAACAAAGCCTTAGGGTCGACAAACTAGAAGAGTGGACAACACAATTTAAAGAGGAACAGGAACCACACGAAGTGAAACCGAAGGAGCCCTCAGACAAGCTGATAGGAACAACGAGTCACTTCAAATTAGGGGATTAAGTATTGTTGAATAAGGAAGACCCTCAAATCACCAATTCAGATCTCAAGATAAAGGAAGAAATCACTTTTGAGGTACTTAATGTCTTCCTATACGGCACAGTCGAGGTAAGCAATCCTAAATTCGACACTTTTGAGGTAAACATTACTCGACTTAAACTATATATCCATAACCGAAGTGATCGCATGAGAAAGGATTTTCACCTCCTCAAACCACCATGACCATACGAATGAGAGGTAAAGTCTAGCTTAAGACTATAAACGAGTGCTTCTCGGGAGGCAACCCGAGCACTAACCCCATTTTTACATTTTTTTATTTTTATTTTATTTTTCCTTTTAGCACCTAACCATAAACTAACCAAAGAGCAGATTTCTAGGCCACACGGCCCTACATACCAGCGTGCCCGTGACCGTGTGGAAGCTAGGGGATGAACCATGGGTTTGCCAGTAGCTGTGCACGTCATAGAAAAATTTCTTTTCCCAACACGGGTGGCGATAATAGTCCACGCCCGTGCTAACACCCCGTGCGAGGTTACTGATTTGTTAAGCACGGGCTAAACACGACCGTGCCTTCCAACCGTGCCAACATTCTGACTTATCGAACACGGGAGGAGCCCACTCGTATTAAATAACCGTGTGAAGAAAGACACGGGCGTGCCACTACACCCACAGCCGTGCCCGAACACCCTGAACGCGCCCAAAATTCAAAATCCCAAAACACGGGCTACATCTATATTTAAACCTCATTCTCCCTTTTTCTAGTTGTCTTTCATTTTCCATTATTTATTTTTGTTTTTATTTTAATTTTATTTTCATTTCATTATTATTTTTTTACTTTATTTTATTTTCTTCTTCTTATTCTTTATGATATTTAGATTTAGCTTAGGATACAATAAAATCAGTCCGACTGCTTCGAGGATTCAATTTCAAACGGTTCGAGACGCTTCCCCACGTTCACCTCCAATCCTATCCGGTTTCTTTTCATTGGCTTCATCCAAAATTCAGGAAGTTTCACTTCTCTCCCCATCTTATGATTTTTATGATTATTTTTCTATTATCCATCTTTGTACATTGAGGGCAATGTACATCTTAAGTGTGGGGGGGTTAACTATAGTATTATTTGAAAATCCCTAAAATATGCCTTGTTCAAAAGTAAAGTCTCTCAGATTATGATTAGAATGAAATTTCCTATGATTTATGATCTTTGTTGATATGTTTTGGAGTAAGTCATTGATAATTGTGCATTGATGATTAAATTTGAAGGATACTAGAGAATCAAGCATGATAAGTCCATTTTTCAGAATTAATTTTTTTTTTTAGGTTGTCTACCTGAATTTGAATATTACTTTGAAGTTTGAAATTTACGAGGTTGACATCAAAATACCCATAATTTTTGTGAGATTTTGAGCCTTTTAGAGCATACATTCTTTCATGCTTACTTTTTATTATGAGTGTGTCAACACTGATTTGTTATTCTAGAACTTGCCTCGATTATACATGTTGAGACCACACCTTTGATTTTATATACAGAGATGATAAAGGCACCTAGGTTTTAACCCACTCACTTCACTAAAAAGCCTACCTCTATAATTAACCCCTAGTGAACCCCGTTTAAGCCTAACAACCCTTTTCATTGACTTACCTACTAACATTAACCCAAAACCCTTTGTATTTGTTATCACCGTTCTTTTTAACTACCTTTTTTGTCGAGATTTGATTTTGAGCAGTTACCTAACTATGTTCTCTATTTCAAGTTGTTAAAGTTCGTTATTATTATTGATTTGTTCAAAAAAAAACGAAGTATATTCATTAGTGAGCTTACATGTTTAAATCTCAAATCTTGAAAAAAAAAGAAGCTAGTATTATTAGTTTTCAATTGATGTAATTATTTAGGATTAATTCATTTTTCTAGTTAGGTAATTTTTCAGGTCAGTCTCGATTCTAACCTTCTAATTCAGCCTTTATCCATACCCTTAACCTAAGCCCCGTTACAACCCTGCTAAAGACCTTTTGATCTGTTTATCATTTCATTTCACAGTGGTGGAGATTTGATTTTCAGGCAAGCCTATGGGATTAACTTTTTAGGTTCGACTTATGAGTGCTTAATTTTGACCCTTAAATACTTTTTGAGTGATTTGAGTGAATCCTTTGTGAGGATGTCAATCTTTGTCGGTTTTGAATTAAGGGTAATTATTTTGATGAAGGGAAACACCTATGTTTCGTGCTACAAAAATATGACTTATCTTGGTTGAATCTTTAGGACTCATTGAGTTGAATTATCCATGTATGAATTATCACTGAATTATGATGAGACATTGTTGATAGAAATTATGAATTATGGAAAGTTCATTTTAATTGTAAGTTGCAAATTTTGCTTGAGGACAAGCAAAAGCTTAAGTGTGGGGGTATTTGATAAACCGTAAAAGTAACATATTTTAATCCCACATTTAATATGCTTTTTGATAATTTATTCCTTAATTTATATAAAAAGGTGCTTTTAATCCTTTCTTTTCATGTCTTATACCCAGGAAAGCACCCGAGGATGAAAATAACACAAAACAGGCCTAAAACGGAGTAAATGGGCCTTAACATGAAATTGACACGGCCAGGCCCAAAGTCCATACGGCCGTGTTTCATTAAAAGTCTGAACACGGCCTGGCCATGATTCACACGGGCGTGTGCCATGGCCGTGTCCCTGTCACTGGAAAGAGCAATTACATTTGGGAAAGGATACTTGAAGGCAAAGAAACACATTTCGAATCCTATTCAAACACCCTAGTAGGAATTCTACTTAAATTAGGATACTTAGGGACCAAGTAAGGCATCTCAAAGCCTATATAAACACCCAAGGGGGCAACTTGAAAGGGGAGTTTGGCAGAAGCCGAAACTGGAGTCGAGCTAGGCCAATGAGCCAAGCCGGAAAGGTCAGAATTGTGGGAATCGCTCAAAGTTAGCCAGTTGATCCATCCCAAAAAGCTGGAATTATACTCAAGACGGCAGAATCTTCCTTCAATTCCTTCAGGGAGTTTTAGGGATTTCTTATGTTTTGTTTTATCTTTTCTCTTGAGATTTTTTCTTGTTTAGTTATGAACAAAACCCCTCAGATACCTGAAGGGGATGAAACCTAGATGAATCTTGTTATTTGATTTCTGAATTTTATGATAAATACTTAGTTTATTCTTAATTATGCATACTTAATCCAAATCTGATGTGCTTAGGTGGAGGAGGAATAGACCCTGCTTAAGAGTAGATCTAACATAATTAAGCAGAGTTGATCGAATGCCTAAAGATAGGGTTACGAGATTTTGCTGGATTAGGTGAAACCTAATCGATTTACTGCTATTCTAGGGGGTTATTATAAGTGAACGAGAGTTCCACTAATTAACCTAGGGTTAGACGTTATTCGCCTCGAGAGAGGGTTTAATATAGGTTAGGGAGTCTTACGAATCAAGTTAAGTAAAGAAATCATATAATTTAGGGTTAGATAACAAGTGAAGTCTAGGTGGATTCTTCTTGAGGGTATCGTCATAATCAACTGAGTTTTCGTTAAAAGTTATTTTCCTATTCGTCCTTTTTTGTCTTTGTGTCCTTAGTTTAGTCTTCGTCAATATAGTTTAAAGCAACTTCACTCTATTTTTAAGGCTAAATAATAAAAAAAAAGTTAGTACTAGTACTCTTAGTTCCTTTGGGTTCGATATTCGGTCTTGCCTAAGGTAAACTACTATTCGATAGTTACACTTGCTTTGAATCGTTGTCAGAGTTAGTTTTCAGGTTCGATCGTTCTTTTATAAAATTTAAAGCTCTGATTTACAGTGATTAGTTACTGTTTTCTGGCTGATTTGATGCTATTACTGTTTGATGAGTTTGATGTAATTCTGGGTATGGATTGGTTGAATCTGCATGATGCTGTTGTGAATTGTTGACAAAAGATTGTTGAATTGAAATGTCAGAATAGTGAAATCATTCGAATTGAATTAGATGAATTAAGAGAATTGCCTGTTGTGATTTCGTCTATGTCAACTTAGAAATGTGTGAGAAAAGGTTGCGAAGCTTATTTTACGTATGTGCTGGATATAAAACTGTCTGAATCGAAGAATGAATCGTGCCGATAGTCTGTGAGTTTTCGAATGTGTTTGCAGAAGAGTTGCCTGGGTTACCACTGATCAGATAGGTCGAGTTTGCTATTGAATTAGTGATGGGAATGTCACCGATATCTATAGCTCCATATAAAATGGCTCTAATAGAGTTGAAAGAGTTGAAAGCTCAGTTACAAGAGTTAATAGATAGAGGCTTTGCACGACCTAGTTTTTCCCCTAGGGTGCACTAGTGTTGTTTGTAAAGAAGAAAGACGGATCAATGAGAATGTGTATTGATTATCGACAACTCAACAAGGTTATGATAAATAATTAGTATCCTTTGCTGAGAATAGATGACTTGTTTGATCAGTTGAAAGGGGTAACAGTATTCTCAAAGATTGATTTGAGATCTGGCTATTATCAGTTGAGAGTGAAAGATTCAGATGTGTAAAAAACTGCGTTCAGAACGAGGTACGGACATTATGGATTTTTGGTTATGCCTTTCGAATTAACTAATGCTCATGCCGTTTTATGGATTTGATGAATCAGGTTTTCAGACTGTATTTAGACAGATTCGTTGTTGTATTCATTGACGACATTTTGATTTATTCACGAGATGAGTCTGAGCATGCCGAGCATCTAAGAATTGTGCTTCAAACCTTGAGAGATAAGCAACTGTTTTCTAAATTCAGTAAATACGAGTTTTGGCTCTGAGAGGTTGGATTTCTGGGACACATTATTTTAGCGGAAGGTATACGAGTTGATTCGAGCAAGATTTTCGCAGTTGTTGATTGGAAACCACCGAGAAATGTATCTGGAGTCAGAAGCTTTTTGGGATTAGTTGGTTATTATTGATGTTTTGTTAAAGGATTCTCGATGATTGCTACATCAATGACCAGATTGCTATAGAAAGATGTAAAATTTGAGTGGTCAGAGAAATGTCAATAGAGGTTTGTTCAGTTGAAAGCATTGTTAATTGAGGTACCAGTGTTGGTTCAACCTAAGTGAAGTAAAGAATTTGTGATTTTCAACGATGCGACATTGAACGGTTTGGGTTGCATTTTGATGCAAGAAGGAAAAGTGATAGCTTATGCCTCCAGACAGTTAAAGCCGCATGAAAAGAATTATCCAACGCACAATTTAGAGTTGGCCGCCATTGTATTTGCATTAAAAATTTGGTGACATCATTTATACGGTGAAAAATGTCACATATTTACCGATCATAAAAGCTTGAAATATAATGACCCAAAAAGATTTGAATTTACGACAACGAAGATGGCTCAAGTTGCTAAAAGACTATGAGTTAGTGATTGATTATCATCCAGGGAATGAGTTAGTGATTGATTATCATCCAGGGAATGCGAATGTAATCGCGGATGCTCTGAGTAGAAAATCATTATTTGCTTTGAGAGTGATGAATACTCAATTAACCTTATCTGATGATGGTTCAATTTTAGCAGAGTTAAAAGCTAAACCGGTATTTCTTAAGCAAATTTGTGAAGCTCAGAAGTGTGATAATTATTTACAAACCAAAAGAATACAATGTGAATTGACTAGTGATTCAGACTATCAAATCGAATCCAATGATTGTTTATTGTTCTGAGGTAGGGTTTGCAAACCGAGAGATCTAGAGCTTATACAGAAAGTTCTGAATGAAGCACACAATAGTTGTCTATCTGTTCACCCGGGGAGTACTAAAATGTACAATGATATGAAACAGTTGTATTGGTGGTCAGGTATGAAACGAGATATTTCAAATTTGTATCGAGATGTTTGGTTTGTCAGTAATTTAAAGCTGAACATCAGGTGCCTTCGAGATTACTACAACCTGTGATGATACAAGAGTGGAAATAGGATAGATTTACGATGTATTTCGTATCGGGATTGCCCCTGTCTCCAAAGAATAAAGATGCTATCTGGGTTGTCATAGATCGACTGATGAAATTAGCACATTTCATTCCTGTACGTACTGATTATTTCGAGACTTCCAAGTATCTGAATTTTATTTCGAATGGTTCAATGGGTATATTGAAGATTTGAAATGGTGAGAAATAGATACATGTTGGTACATGTATGTACGGCAAACTATACAAGCAATGAATCAAAGGAAGTTGTGAGTTTATGATCAAGCATGTGGTTAAGTTCATGTTAGTTTGAGAATAATGCATTTTTGCATATTATGTCATTTAACTTGAATGGTAAATGAATGGTAAGACTTGCTTATTATTTTCATACGAGCTTACTAAGCTTTATAGCTTACTTTGTTTAATTTTTTGTGTTTTGTAGTGATTTTAAGGCTAGCTCGGATTCAAGAATCGTCGGAGACTTCGTCGCCCTATCCAACTATCACCTTGGTACTTTTGAAACTAAGTGTTGGTCATACGGCATGTGTAGGATTATGGTCATTTTCATATGTAGTTTGGAAGTAAATTTTTCCATTAAATTGGCTTGTAAATGTCTATGTTTTGGTTTGTATATATATATACATATATAGCCATGAGAGTTGGTTTAACTTGGTTGGGTTGGTTGGATATATATATTTGTATATATATGTTTCTTTTTATGTGCTTGAATCTGGTAATGTGATGTTAGTTGGTATTTGGAAATTAGAAGTACTAAATGGATGAGAAATGAACTTAGCATGTTCATAAGAGTAGGCTAAATGATGCAAAATTTGAAAATGTTCATGTTGATGTTTTGAGTTAATTAGATTTGATATGAATTGAGTGGCATATATTGGTATGGATATGTTTTAGATTGGTTGGTGTTGAAATGGTATAGAATATGCATGAATTAGGCTTGAATTGGTTGGTTTAAATGCCAAATTATGCTATGTATTGGTGTCAATTGGATTGATGTAGATGTGCAAAAGTTTGGGTGGAAAAATGGCTTAGTAAATAGCTTATTTTTGTCCACACGGGCGTGTGTCTGAGCCATGTGCGACACACGGTCATGTACACGACCATGTGTCCCTTGATGTTGAATTAGAAACCAAGTCAGTATGCTCCACACGGCCTCACACACGGGCGTGTGAGTTGGCCGTGTGGCATAAGTCAGTATACCTTACAAGTTTAACATGACCTAGCATACGGCCTGGCACACGGGCGTGTATGGCCATTTTTAGGGCACACGAACTAGTCACACGGGCGTGTGTGTTAGTCGTGTGATCCAAGTTAGAGAGTTACACGGGGTCCGACACGGCTATGTGCTCCCATTTCGAATGTCCAAACAACCTACGACACGAACCTTTTTTTGGGCCGTGTGAGACATACGGCAGGGCCACATGGGCGTGTGTCCCCTGTTTTTGGAAAACTTTTATAAGTGTTATTAAAGTTTTCAAAGTTATCGGTTTAGTCCCGAACCACCCTGAATGCATGTTTTGGGCCTCGTAGACTTGTATTGGGGACGATACGAATGTTATTGATTGATAATTACATGAAATTGAAAAATGTATGAGAAAATGTATTTGTAATTGTATAGTATGTTCGGAATGCTTCGTAACTCTATTCTAGCTTTGAATACTGGTGAGGGGTGTTATAGAAACCATATGAGAAAGGTTATTTGACTCATGATTTAGAAGTTGCATATATTGTTTTTACTCTAAAGTTCTGGTGACACTATTTGTATAGAGAAAAATGTCATTTATTTAGGATCACAAAAGCTTGAAGTATTTGATGTCGTGGAAAGAATTAAATTTGAGACAATGCTGATGGTTAGAGCTGTTAAAAGATTTTGATTTGATCATTGATTATCATCGAGGAAAAGCTACTGTTGTTGTTGATGCTTTAAGAAGAAAATCCTTGTTTTCTTTGATAACTTTGAACACTCAGTTGACGTTATGATGACAGTTCATTTATAGCAGAATTAAAAGCTAGACCGACGTTTCTGCAATAGATTTGCGAGCTCAAAAAAGTGACTCCGAGTTGATTACTAAACGGGAACAGATTGAGTTGGCACCTGATTTAGACTTCCATTTAAGTTTGGATGGTAGCTTGTATTTCTGAAATAGGATATGTGTTCCAAGGAATTCTGATGTTATTCAGAAGACTTTATAGGAAGCTCACAGTAATAATTTATCAGTACACCCTTGCAGTAACAAAATGTACGGTGATTTGAAATAGATGTACTGGTGACCAGGTATGAAACGAGAGATTTCAGAGTTTGTGTTGAAATGTTTGATTTGTCAGCAAGTCAAAGCTAAGTATCAGGTACCTTCTGGAGTATTATAGCCTGTGATGGTTCCAGAGTGGAAATGGGAACGAGTTACGATGGATTTTGTATTGGGATTGCCTTTGTTTTCGCAGAAGAAAGATGCTATCTGGGTTGTTGTGGATCGTTTAACTAAATTTGCACATTTCATTCTATTACTTACGAATTATTCACTTGAAAAGTTGGCAGAATTGTACGTTTTTGAGATTGTTAGACTGCATGGCGTGCCGGTGTCTATTATCTCTGATAGAGATCCACAATTTACTTCTTAATTTTGGAGTAAGTTACACGAAGCTCTGGGAACTCGGTTGCATTTCAATATAGCGTTTCATCCATAGACTGATGGTCAGTCTGAAAGAGTGACATAGGTACTCGAAGATATACTCTGATGTTTTATTAGAGTTCGAAGGTAATTGGGAGAAATTTCTTTCGTTGGTTGAATTTGCCTATAATAATAGCTATCAGACAAGCATTAAAATGGCGTCATAAAAAGCTTTGTATGGTTGGAAATGTCAAACTATACTGGACTGAGTTGAGCGAGAGAATCTATTTGGTGTTGATCTGATTCGAGAATTCAAAGAAAAAGTCAAAGTAATACGTGATAGTTTGAAAGCTGCTTTTGACTGTCTGAAATCTTACACGGATTCAAAAAGAAAAGATATTGAATTTCCAGTTGGCGACAGAGTATTTTTAAAAGTATCACCTTGGAAAAAGGTTTTCCGTTTTGGACGAAAAGGTAAGCTTAGTCCTCAATTCATAGGGTTGTATGATATCATCAAGAGGATTGGACTAGTGGCTTATCGTTTGGCTTTACCGTCAGAGTTAGAGAAAATACATAACATGTTTCATGTATCAATGTTACGACGGTATCGATCAGACCCTTTACATGTGATTTCAACAGTTGATGTTGAGATTCAGCCAGATATGTCATATAGTGAAGAACCAATCAGAATTTTAGATTGGGAAGTTAAAGAGTTAAGAGATAAACGTATAACTTTAGTTAAGTTCTCTGATAACATCATGGAGTTGAAGAGGCTACCTGGGAACCGTAAGAAGCTATGAAAATACAACACCCAAACCTATTTTCTGGTAAGATTTTTGGGGATGAAAATTCCTTTAGGGGGAGAGTTGTAACAACCCGTTTTTAGTGGTGCCAGAAAAAAGTGGTTTTGGGACCACAATTTTGATGAGTGAATTGTTATTTTAATATTTATTTAATGTCTACCAGATTATATTACGGTTGTATTAAAGTTTCGTTAAGAAATTTTAATGTCTAAATGGTTAATTAAGTAAAAAGGACTAAATTGTAAAAAAAGGTTAAAAAGTTGAAATCTATTAGTTAAAAGGGATAAATGACTATGAAATATTAAACTAATGGACTACGATAGTAATTATACCATTAGGGAGTTAGTGGACTGATATGGACATGAATTTGTTGTTTTCTAAAGTTAATAACCAAGGTTAAAATGGTAATTGAATAATTAAATTAAGAGAAAAGAAACTAAAAATGGTATCATCTTCATCTTTGGCTTTCTCCATTGAAATTTGAAGAGAAAAACACCATTAGAATAGGTTTGAGCTTTCGGTCAAGTTTTTAGAAAAACACCATTAGAATAGGTTTGAGCTTTCGGTCAAGTTTTTACCTTGCATATAAGTGAATTAAAGCCCCGTTTTTAATGATTTCTATGTTTTTATGATCATTTTAGCTTAATCTAGTTAGCCCGGTGGTTATTTTGCAAAATTGTTAAAGGTTGAGGGACATTCCATGGCTATTTTTGAATGTGTTTTTGATCGTTTATTTTTCAAAGTTTTAAATTTAGAAATGAGAATGATCGAACCTGGAAACTAACTCTGACAACGACTTAAGGCAAGTGCATGTATCGAACAGTAGTATAGCTTAGGTAAGACTAGATTGTCGAACCCAAAGGAACTAAAGGTACTAATACTAACTTTTTTTTTATTATCTAACCTAAAATAAGTGAAGTTTGTTGTTTAATCTAAATTTAACTAACTACTAAGCTAAAGACGCAAAGACAAAAAGAATGAATTGGGGAAATACTGTTGGAAAAACTCAGTTGATTAAGACGATACCCTTAGGAAGAATCCACCTAGACTTCACTTATTATCTAACACACCGAACTGCATTTATGTATTCACTTGACTTGATCCGTAAGATTCCCTAATTTATATTAAACCCTCTCTCGAGGCGAATAACGTCTAACCCTAGGTTGATTAATTGAAATCTCTTTCTAATTAAAACCCCTAGAATCGCATTAACTCGATCTATGGACTCCCATATTAGGTTTCACCCTAATTCGGCAAAATCTCGTCACCCTATCTCTAGGCGTGCTATCAACTCCACTTAATTATGCTAGATCTACTCTTAGGCAGGGACTTTTGCTCCTCCACCTAAGCACATCATACTTGAATCAATATCCCGGAAATATCAACACAAGAATTAAGAATACATAATTAAGAACAAGTCAAATATTTATCATATAGTTCAGAAAACAATAACAAGATTCATCTTAGGTTTCATCCCCTTCAGGTATCTGAAGGGTTTAGTTCATAACTATAAAGGAAAACATCTCAGAAGAAAAGATAAAACAAAACATAAGAAATCCCTAAAACCCCCTGAAGGAATTGAAGGAGAGATCCTCCATCTTCAGTAGAATTCTGGCTTCTTGAGATGGATCAACTGGCTATTTTTGAGTGTTTCCCATAAATCTTACCTTTTCGGCTCGGCTCCTTGCCCTAGCTAACCGCCCCCCTTTCAGGTTATACTTAGTGGGGTTTATATAGGCTTTTGAAATAGGTTTCTTTGCCCCTAAGTATCCTTTTCTGAGTAGAATTGCTCTTCTCCACGATAGGGACACGGCCATGCCACAAGCCTGTGTGAATCGTGGCCAGGCCGTGTTCAGACTTTTAATGAGATGACACGCCCGTGGAAATCGTGATCAGGCCGTGTTCTAGTCTACTAAGGAGGCACAGCTGTGTGGGCTTAAGTCCAGGTTGTGTTGATTTCCTCTTTTGCCCAATTTGGTCCGTTTTAGGACTGTTTCTCGTTCTTTTCATCCTCGGGTGCTTTCCTGAGTATAAAACATGAAAAGAAAGGATTAAGAGCAACTTTTTACATAAATCAAGGGATAAATCATCCAAAAGTATGTTAAATATGGGACTAAAATATGTTACTTTTTCGGTTTATCAGTTTTGATGTTAGTTGATAAATTATTAATCTTTGTTATAAAATAAACATGTTTTGTTAAATGGTTTTTGATGAATTTTGAAAATAGGGATTAAATTATTAAAAGTATAAATCCATGGGTTTTATTGTGAATTGTTGATAATTATGGGTTGTTTCAAGGTCCCTTGTAATATTGGTTAAGTTGGATTTAGGCTAAAATGGTTAAATTTCAAGTTATGAGCTTAAGGACTAAATTGTGAAAAGTTAAAATGTTAGGGGAAATTTCATAACTTTGCATAAATATGAATTATTGATTAAATTGAATCCTATAAGTACTTAATTGAATGAAATTATTTATTTAGATAAAGATAAACCATATTTGGATTTAAATCCAGGAAAAGCTAAAGCTTTGGATTAGTGTTCTATTCTACTTCTACACCCTAGTTATCGAGGTAAGTTCGTATGAATTATGATCATTTTAATGTTAGCTAAATTTACTAATTGTTATGTTATTTTAAAACCAATGATTCTATATATAAATGTATCCATGCTATGATGAATTGACGAATAACGAGTCTCGATTGAACTTCAAGAATTCTTAAGATACGAATGACATGTCATTAGGGATTTTGTGTTTCGGGTGCTGGTCCTAAATGTCCTACTGATGGTTGAGGTTCTACATTTGTTCCAGATTCTCCATAGCTAATGTGAACAGCATCATGTAGCTAAAATTTTGACCCATAACTCGTGTGAGTAGGTCGATTTCACAACTCGTGTGAGCATTGATGTAAAGGAAAGGTTATGGTTATATGGAAAGACACACTATGTGTGAGCATTCCTGAGTATCCGATGTAATTCTAGATGGTTCAATGGGTAAGAAAAGGAAATTGAATGGTAAGTATTCAAATGGAATGAATCATGATCTTATGAAATGATTTATGAGCTAAATGATGTATTTATATGTGGAAATCTACCTATCTTATGGTTGAATTCATTTGTATCATAAACAAATATACTAATGTTGAGTTTGATGATGTTGTATAAGCTTAAACTAAGCTTATGGCATTGGTAATGATTTATGCTTAATCTATGAATTGTATTAATGAAATGGTAAGTTATATTTAAGTTTATACGAGTTTACTAAGCACTCGTTTTGGTATGTATGTTTTGGTATGTTTAAACTTTTGAGGTTATGCTGGTTTGGTGCACTTTAATGCCTTACCAAGTTATGCCATATTGGTAACTTTTAAGTGCTTGTAAATAAGGTTCTTTTGGTATGTTTTGATGGCTTGCAAATGGTCATGTATGGTAGTTAAGTGAACTAGATTATGTGTTTGAGATATGGTCAAATTGCTTTAGTATGATTATTAATGTTTGATAAAATTATGGTGCCTTTGGATGGCATATTGGTTAAGTGATTTAGGATGTTTGGAATGGCATGTTTTTGTGTGTTTGAATGATGGTTGAATCCTTTGAATATGTACCCAAATGGTTTGAATGTTTAGGTAAGAATTGGACTTGAAATGACTTGATTTTAGGTAAGTTTTTGGGTTCACACAGCCTAGGACACGGGCTGTCACACCGCCGTGTGTCATTTGAAAAAATTTCATATTTCAAGTCAGTGAGTTACACGACTCAGCACATCGCCTGGCACACGGCCGTGTGTGGCAACTTAGAGAGTTACACGACCTAGCACACAGCCTGCGACACGACCGTGTGACTCTACTCAGTGAGTTATATGGGTGAGGACATGGGCGGGGACACGGTTGTGTGTCCCTTTGTTCAAATGTTACATGGCCTACCCCTGTTTTCCAATTTGTCCAACTTTTTATTAAAACTTCTATTTTGTTTCAATTTAGTGTCGAATTACTTCTAAACTATTTTTAGAGCCTCGAAGGCTCGATTTAGGGACAAAATGCATATGATTGATTGGTTTATAATAAGTTTAATTTATATAATGTTATAATGATAAATGCTTTTCGATTGATTAATAATGCTCCGTAACCCTAATCTGGTGACAGAGACGGGTTAGGGGTGTTACATGCCTGGTCTACCTCATGAACTTAAGGTCGAGTTTGGAATTAAGTTGTTGCATGAGATAACAACGTTGTCCATTGTACCCTATCGCATGGAACCTAAAGAACTTAAGGAGCTTAAGGCTTAGTTATAAGAATTGCTGGATCGTGGCTTCATAATGCCAAGTGTGTCACCGTGGGGAGATCCAGTCCGTTTTGTGAAAAAGAAGGATGGATCTATGAGGCTGTGCATCGATTACTGTTGTAACATCCGGGAATTAGGGGCTTTGCGTTTGTTATGTTTCTGTGTGTTTGGTATGTTTTGTCTATTAAATTTGGTGTGTTTGGGGGTTCTGGGAAGGCTTGGGGTTAAGCTTGAGCGTTAGTGAAAATTTTATTTTTGGGCACTTTAAGGGAGAGCTAGCTAAGGCAGGCCTTAAGGTTAATTGTTTGTGTTGGTTGACACAAGGAGTAGTGTGGTAAAATGGCAAGGAGACACCACTTGGGTTTCAGAGAAGTGGCGTCACAATGGAGCAATAGGGGGAAGAGGTTTGAGTCACATATGCTGTATTTTGGGGTTTCTTTTTGGCGTCAAGATGGAGGGATGATGGTTTCGACATGGACTCTTCAAGGGTGAGAGTTGAAGGAGTCAAAATGTTTGAATTAGTGGCCATGAGGTGATGGTGGAGGTTGAATGGGTCAAACAAAATCAAATGGATGATGGAGAGGGGAAGTAGGAGGAAATCGTGGAAGGGGGATGTTGGTTGAGAGGTTGGCCGAATTTGGGAAGGTGTGTGAGTGTGTGTGCACGGTTTAGCTTGGCTAGGGGGAGGCCGAACCTTCATTTGAAGCATAGACATGTTGTTAAACATTTTGGTCATAAGGGTGTGCCGTTTCCTTCAAGTGATCATTTTTGAGAATTTTGGTTAGCCAAATCGATCTTAGAAATATTCTCATTTTCTTTTGCATTTTGTGAACATTTGTTTCTTTTCTCGTCTACCCAAAACCGAAACATTTTCTAGCCTTTTTCTTTTTATTTCATTTCTCTCCTATCAAGAGCCGAAACACCTTTTTGCTTCATCTTTCTTCTTCTTGTTCTTTCATAGCCGAATCTCCCTAGTACATTTGCTTCTCGTTTCTTCATAGCCGAAACTCATTCTTTGACTTTATTGTTCCTCTTTTGTTCTTTGTTTCATATTATTTTGTAAAAGCCGAATCCTTTTGTTTTGTTTCACGTGTAGGCACTTTTTCTTTCGATTGTACTAGTAGCCGATTATAGACCCTATACTCGTCAGTCTCGTGGTTCAGTAAGGAGCCTTATTCTCATCATCTTCTCGTTTTCTTTCTTTTTCTCTTAATTTGGTGAAACCGAAATCTTGACTAACTTCTTTGGGCACTGGTCGATTGTAGAGGGTGCAACACCATCATTTCTTCTTCGTGTGGCCTACTTTCGAGAGGGTCTTGGTAAGTGATTGTTGGCCGAATTGGTAGTAAAGGGGTTTTTATCGATTTGTTAGGCCGAAAGGCCACTCCTATCTATTCTATTTTGGAAGCTGATTCTAACATGGTGATTATTTAGAGGCAATCGGTTTCTTGGGCAAAGTTTGCTAGCAATTAGTGTTGGTTGATCAAGGTAGGGGACTCTCTTGTTAGTTCTTTTCATCTATTTTATTTTGTTCAACAACCGATTATCCGTTTTTCTATAACTCGTCCTCCCATTCTTCTTGGCTTGAGTGAATATCAGGAAGAGAAGTACCGAGGTTTCTCTAATTGCCGAAAGTGAGTTCCAATCAGTCTTATTCGTTGCGTTAGTAACAAAGGTAAGAAGTTCTTTAGTTTTCACGATTTGATCTCTCTCTTTCGTTATAGTTGTGTTAATCGGATCTTTTCGGTTAGCCTATCAAAGGTTCTCTTTGACCACTGATCAAGTCTATTCATGGATGCATGAAACGACCAAGTTGAGGAGGGAAGTGTAGTTGTAGTCACCGCCCCTAAGTTTAAGAAGCGCGCAGTATCAGCAGTATGAGACTTTTCGCTGGGTTGCGGTAGAGAGCCGACGTCTGCCTGGGATAGGCAAATAGCGGTTGTTCCTGCTAGTGAAAGCGTCGACGTAGAGAGTATAGTCTTACGCGTTGCCAGGTGTGTAACTCTCACACACACTGTATATTAATTATGTTAATAACTGTGTTGACTGAAAGCCGAAACGACTGAATTGACAGTAGAGGTACCCTTGGGGGTAAGGTTAGAGACACCGGGTAAGTTCCACTACAACTTCATGTTTGAAATATGTGTATGTATGAGTTAATTGGCTGTTTGCATCCAAAGCATGATCATTCACTTCAGCATGGACGTGGGATATGATGTGGAAGGGGAAGTGCTAAATTAGGGACTGTCACAGTGGTTTGGTACCACAGTGGGTTGGCCCCACATATATTTATTCGGGATTGTCACAGTGGTCTAGTACCACGGTGGGTTGGCCCCACACATATTATTATTAGTGACTCACACACGCGTGATCCAGTATCACGGTGATGCGAACTACTGATGGCTTGGTGCCACGGGCGATTGGCTGATTCAGGTGTTGTAGAGGATGGAAAATAGGTGGGTTTGGGTTGCATCGCATCCATACTTAATATATTAATTGTGTGGGCTAAGGCCCAATGGGCCTCAATGGGCGGAAAGCCCAGAGTTCGTCTAATGGGAGTTTACACATTGAGTCTCGGTGACTCACCCTTCTGCTAAATTTTGCAGGTAATTAGTAGATCATGGATTTTGAGCCGAGGCAGACTCAAGGTGGCCATGCATAATGCTCTAAGTATTTTCGTTTTCATTATTTCTTAAATGTCACTATTAAGTTTGGGTTTTGGTACTATAATAAGGCCACTTAAACTTTGACTTGGACTTTTTTTGAAATTGATATAGCATGCCTATTAAATAATCAAAGTGGGAGTTTTCTAAGATTAAAACGTTGAACAAAGGATTTCCAAATGGCTAATGGAAGAGGGGTAAAGAGTAACAAATTGATTAAAATTTTCAATTAGAAACCGTAACATTGTTTTCAAACTGATAGCTTTATCGAATTCTTTAAATTTGACTTTTGTTAGATAAATCTGATTTTGTAACTCAGTTCAAATTAACCACTACTTTAAATTGCTTTTAAAAGACGGTAACGATACACAAACTTTTTCTCAGCTCGTGGTTGTAGTTAGTTTGTTTCAAAATTTTCTTAACTGTAGCATACCAGATTTGGTCATAGCATTTGACCGGGTTTGGGGTGTTACAACTGTTAGATGAACAAGTTGATTTTGCAAATAAGTACATATTACCGAGGATCAATGACTTAGTCGACCAATTCCAGGGTGCTACGATATTCTCTAAGATCGATCTGAAGTCAGATACTATAAGTTGCTAGTGAAGGAGGTTGATGTGCCAAAGACTGCTTTCAGGACTCGGTATGGGCACTGCGAGTTCTTAGGGATGCCTTTCAGCCTTACGAATGCTCCTACCGTGTTCTTAGACTTAATGAATAAGGTCTTTCAACCCTATCTTGATTGATTCATTGGAGTCTTCATTAACGATATCTTGATCTACTCCAAGTCTGAGTTGGAGCATGAGAAGCACTTAAGGTTAGTCCTTCGAACCTTACGTGAGAAAAAGTTGAATGCAAAGCTAAGTAAATGCAAGTTTTGTTTTCAAGAGGTGATATTTTTAGGACATGTAGTATCTGTTGATGGTATTCGCATGGATCTAAAGAAAATCGAAGCTATATTAGATTGGAAGTAGCCTAAGAATGTTAGTGAGATTCAGAGTTTTCTCAAACTTGCTAGCTATTATAGGAGGTTTGTAGAAGGACTTTCATTGATTGTTGCTCTAGTGACTTAGTTGTTGAGAAAGATTGCACCGTTGAAGTGGACTGATGAGCAGCAAGCTAGCTTTGAGAAACTTAATCCAGTTTTGACTCAAGCACCAGTGTTGATTCAACCTGAGTTTGGGAAAGATTACGTGGTCTATAGTGATTCATCCCATTCTGGTCTTGGATGCATGTTGATGCAAGAAGGGAAGGTTGTAGCTCATGCTTCGAGGCAACTCAAGCCACATGAGTACAACTATCCGATGCATGATTTGGAATTGGCTGCTGTGGTTTTTGCTCTTAAGGTTTGGAGACACTATCTTTATGAGGAGACATGTGTCATCTATATAGATCATAAGATTCTTAAGTACCTCCTCACCCAAAAGGAGTTGAACTTAAGACAGAGGCATTGGATCGAGCTTCTGAAAGATTATGACTGTACCATCGAGTACCATCTCGGTAGGGCTATTGTTGTGGCGGATGTGCTGAGTAGGAAGTTTGATAATGGTGGTTTGCTTGCGATGGTACAAGTGTGACCAACTTTGATTGAGGAGATTAAGCTGAAGCAAATTTCAGATTCGTCATTAGATCCCCATATGAAGCTTGTTAAGGAGGGTAAGACTTTAGATTTTGCTTATAATTCTAAAGGAATCTTATGTTATCGTGGAAGATTTTATGTGCCTTCTGCTTTGGAGTTGAGGTAATCTATACTTCGAGAAGCGCATAGTAGTTCCTATGCTATGCATCTTGGAGGTAGTAAGATGTATAGATATCTTCGTGAGCTGTATTGGTTGCCGGGACTAAAATGTGATGTGACAGACTTTGTGACTAGATGCTTGACGTGCCAACAAGTCAAGGCTGAACACCAATTTCCTCCGGGTTTGCCCCAGCCTATTGAAGTTCCTCAGTAGAAGTGGGGGCATATCACCGTGGATTTTGTTAGTGGACTACGTTGACGTCGTTCAAGAAAAATTCTATTTGGGTGATTGTGGATCGATTGACAAAACCCGCCCATTTACTACCTGCGCGCACCTATTATTCACTGCAGAAGATGATGAGGTTGTACATCTCTGAAATTGTGAGACTACATGGGGTACCAGTGTTTATAATTTTTTATAGAGGTCCTCACTTTACGTCATGCTTGTGGAAGTGTCTACATGAAGCACTCGGTACAAGATTGAATTTTAGTACTGTTTATCATCCACAGTCTGATGGACAGTCTGAGAGGGTTATTCAGATTCTCGAGGATATGTTGCGAGGTTGTGTAATCGAATTCTGAGCTAATTAGGAAAAGCATTTACTGCTTAAAGAATTTGCTTATAATAATTGTTTTCAGCTGAGCATTCAGATGGCTCCGTATGAGGCCTTTTATGGGCGCAATTGTAGGACACCTTTGTGTTGGATAGATTTGGTAGAAAAGAAATTGTTGGGACGAGATTTAGTTCAAGAGGCTGAGAATATGTGAAGATTATTTAGGATCGATTGAAAACTGCATCAAATCGATAGAAGTCTTACTCTGACTTCAAGAGAAGGGATACTAAGTATAATGTGGGTGATAAAGTGCTCTTTAAGGTTTCACCTCGGAATAAGGTATTGAGATTTGGTCGTAAGGGAAAGTTGAGTCCAAGATTCATTGGTCCTTACCGCATCATTAAGAGGGTTGGACTAGTGGCTTATTGATCGTGTCTGAAAGTCTTAATTTATATAATGAATGATCGAGCCTAGAAATTAACTATGACAACGATTGAGGCAAGCGCACCTATCTTTTGGTAGTATAGCTATGGCAAGACCAGAAATATCGTATCCTCAAGGACCAAGAGTACTAGTAATTACTATCTTTCTATTATTTAGCCTAAGAATTAAGGGAATTGATATTTAATCTAAAACTAACTAATTACTAAGCTAAATATGCTAAGACTCAAAGAATGAATTGGAGAGAATACTTTTGGGAGAACCAATTGATTAAGACAATACCCGAGGAAGAATCCACCTAGACTTCACTTGTTATTTAACTCTGAACTAGACGATTTATTCACTTGACTTGATCCATAGGATTCCCTAATTTATATTAATACCTCTCTCGAGGCTACTAACGTCTAACCCTAGGTTGATTAATTGAGATCTATTTCTAATTAAAACCCCTAGAATTACATTAACTCGATCTATGGACTCCCATATTAGGTTTGACCCTAATCCGGTAGATTTTCGTCATCCTATCTCTAGGGTTGCGATCAACTCTACTTAATTATGCTAGATCTACTCTTAAACATGGAATTTTCCTCCACTGCCTAAGCACATCAATACTTGAATCAATATCCTGAAATATCAAAGCAAGAATTAAGAACACATAATTAAGAACAAATCAAGTATTTATCATATAGTTCAGAAAACAATAACAAGATCCGTCTTAGGTTTCATCCCCCTCAGGTATTTGAGGGGTTTAGTTCATATTTATAAAAGAATACATCTCAGAAGAAAGTATAAAACAAAACATAAGAAAAACCCTAAAACCCCCTGAAGGAAATTGAAGGAAAGATCTTCTATCTTAAGTATGATTCTGGCTTCTTAAGATGAATCAACTGGCTATCTTCGAGTGAATCCCACAAATCGGCCTCTCTAGCTTGGCTCATTGGCCTACCTAAACGCCCCCATTTTAGGTCACACTTAGGGTGTTTATATAGGCTTTCAGAATGTCTTTCTTTGCCCCTAAGTATCCTAATCCGAATGGAATTAAAACAGGTCTCGACAGGGACACGCCCGTGTAAATCGAGTCCAGGCCATGTTCGGATCTGCTTAAAGAGGCACAGCCGTGTGGATTTCTCCAAGCTGTGTGAATTTTGCACTTTGGCCCATTTTCTCCATTTTTGGCCCGTTTCTCGTTCTTTTCATCCTCTGGTGCTCTCCTAAGTATAAAACATGAAATTAAAGGATTAGGAGCATCAAATTCCACAATTCAGGGGATAAATCATCCAAAAGTATGCTAAATGTGGGATTAAAATATGTATATATTATCGTTTATCACTTATCAGTTGGAGTTACCTCCAGAGGTGGATTGTATTTATGATGTGTTTCAAGTGTCTATGTTGCAATGTTATGGATCTGACCCTTCTCATATGATTCCAGTAGAGGATATTGAGGTCCGTTCTAATTTGACATATGAGGAAGAACTAGTATAGATCATTGACCATGATATTAAAGTTTTAAGAAGGAAGCAGATTCTGCTTGTGAATGTATTGCGGAGAAATCATGGTTCGAGTGAGGAAACTTGGGAACTTGAAGATGCGATTTGGTGACAGTATCCTCACCTATTGCCATCAGGTAATTTCAAGGACGAAAGTTCTTTTAAGGAGGGTAGAGTTGTCACATCCCATTTTCTTAATTAATTTAATTTAGTTAAGAGGGTGAATCTGTCAGCTCCTATGTTTTAAAAATAATCGCGTAATTTGAAATCCAGAAGCGTTGTGGCTAAGTGGTAGGAAGATTCTTAACTATCTTTGAGGTCCCTATTTTGAAACCCTATGTGTACATATTTTTTTATTTAATTTTTGTACAATTTTAGCATGTGCTAGCTAGCCTTGCTGTCCACCTATGTTGCCATATAGGGAGGATTCTTTTCCTCCATTAGCAAGTCAAACTTGCATTTTTAAGAGAAACATATCCCCTTTATTGCTCATATGTTCCTTCATCTTTCCCATACCTCATCATTACCAAAAGTGCTTGTCTTGACCACCAAAACATCACTTGGCCGACCGTACACCCCGTTTTCCATCATTTTCTTCTTTTTCTTCCCCCTCTCCTTTCCTCTCCACTCTTCTTTTCTTTCTTTTTAGCCACCACAACCACCACCCTTTTCTTTCCACCATTGTGAGATTATTTGCACCACTACCGTCCACAACCAACATTCCCTCTCTTTTCCTTTTGGTTTCCCCTTCCTTCTTCCATCGTGCACCGCCATAAGCCACTGTGTCCACAGCCACAACCACCGCAGGTCATCTTTTCCTCCACTGATTTTCTTCTTTTCTCTTTTTTCTGCTCTCTTTCAATTAAAAGTGACCGAACAATCCTCCCTACCTGTATTTCACACCATCATCGGACAACTGCACCGCCGCCGTCGAACCACCGTTGTCGCTATTGTCAGTGACTGGTTTTTTTTCCTTTTTATTTTCTCTTTCTTTTTTCGATTACCCTAGTGACTAGAACATATATTTTCTTTTCTTTTATTTGATTATTTTAGATTATTCAACCATCAATTTCGCTCCATTTTCGTTCCTTCGATCATCTCGTAATGAAACACGTATAAGTGAAGTTTTAAGATTGAAAATCCTATGTCTTAAAAGTTTTTGACATGGCCGAATGGTATAGAGCCTAAATAGTTCTTATTTTTATTTTTATTATTTTGAAAATCATTAGTACTAATACGATCTTGTGTTAACATGAAGGACTGATTAACAATCCTTCGAGAAATCAATAGTGAAACATTGCGAGAGTGACGAATTCGAGCATTCAAATTGAGGGTAAGTATTGGTGAGATTTTCACATTAAATCTCGTATTAAAAGCCATGTTATTCGAATAGATCATGACTAAAATGGGTTAATCGTGTGTTTAGATTTGCGATCAAGACTAGACCTAAACGAAACTTTTACAATGGAGCAAACAGTTAAGATCTATGTTAATGTATGGGATCTAACTCTTGTTTTAAGTGAAGTTTAATATTACTATTTAAATAAAATTTTATTTAAATAATTAATGTGTGAGTACGTTAAGTACTCATGTGGAGTTGAAAAACTCAATCAAAGAGGAAATCAAGTAAGTGACCTAAACTATTTGTGAAAAATCTGTGATTATTGATATGTGATGCGTGAAATGTTGATCTCAACTCTATTTTATATGATTTATGGCTAGATTAATATGCGATGATCTAAAATGTGATATTTGTATGTATATGATAAGATGCATGTTTTAACACAGATTATGTATGTTAAAGCATGCTAAAGTGAAACTATGTGATATGTGAAAATATGAGCATGATACATGCATATTTGAGTTATGAGCATGAAAATGCAAAAAATGTGATAAGTGATAAATATGTGGTAAAATGGCCATATCACATGCATGGAGTGGGTTTGTGAAGGGAGGAAGCTATGTGGCAGTTTAACTGTAATTATGTGGTCATTATCAGCAATTTTGTGGTGGGCTGTCCACAAATTGGTGTGTTATTGGATGGACGAGTTATGGGGAACTCGATATTGGTGTGTAGCGGAGATGAGTAGGAAATCCTATAATTGTGCATTGTTCAGAAGCATGTCATGTTTTGATTCAATAAATGCAATAATATGTGAATTCTGTGAAAGATGATTTGTGATATTTTGATGCGTTATGTTATGTGTTAAAATAAGTGTTTGTATTGACCTCACACTGAGTCTTTTAAAGCTCACCTTCATGTGTCACAGGTAATCCTCGTACTTAAGGCTTGGATTTGGATCTTCGGAGAGGTTTTCAGTATATTATGTTTTCGTGGTTATGGATTTTGGAAATGGTTTGGTTTTTTATGGACTTTTTGAACTTTTGTTGGACTTTTACTATGGACTTTAAATTGGGTTTGTTTAAATGATTTTGGGACTTTAAATTTTATATTATGAACTGTTGTTTGGGACACTATTTTGATATAATAAGGTTTTATGCACGAATTGTTTTTATGTGATTTCTAAACAATCAAAGAAATGTTTTAGTGATTATTAGTTGTTGCAAATATGTGTTTTAAAAACTAAGTTACATTTCAATTAATTTTTAAATATAAAGGAACACATAACTCTATAACAAAAAGTACAAGATGTTTTACAAAAACAAATGTTTTCAAAAGGTAAGTGAAATTTTAAAAAAAATCATTTTGGCCATATTTAAGGCCCATGTAATCGCTCAGATTGGGTCAAAACGTCTAGGTCCAGTTTTAGTAGTTACATGCTCAATTGGAATATGCCAAGAAATGTCACTAAGGTACATAGTTTCCTGGGTCTGGCAGGTTAGTACAAGCAATTTGTAAATGGATTCATCATGTTAGCAACACCTCTCACACGACGTTAAGAAAGAAAGAAAAGTTCAAGTGGACAGAGGCATGTCAGAGGAGCTTTGACAAGCTGAAAGAAGTTCTAACTAAGGCCCTGATTTTAATTCAATCAGAGTCTGGCATGGAGTACACTATATTTACTGACACATTCCTAAATGGACTGGGATGTGTGCTTATCTAAAGAGGGAAGGTTGTGGTGTATGCATCTTGTCAACTTAAGCTATATTAGAATAACTACCTGAGACACGTCCTGGAACTAGCAGTTGTGGTGCTAGAACTAAAAATCTAGTGACACTATCTCTATGGGGATAAGTTTCATGTGTTCTCGGGCTATAATTGCTTAAAGTACTTGATGAAATAGAAGGATTTGAATTTATAACAACGATGGTGGATGGAACTACTGAAGGGCCATGACCTGGCAATCGAGTACCATCGGGGAAAGGCTAACATAGTGGCAGATGCTTTAAGTAGGAAAATGGTGGCAGCTTTTATAGTTCTCTAAGTGAATGTTTGACTTATGAATGATGGACCACTTCTTGTGGAATTGACTGTTCAACCTATCTTTCTGCCCCAAATTTTGGAAGAACAACTAAAAGATGCAAAGTGTAATGAGTAAAAGAGGCGTTTGGTGTCTAACAATGCTACAAACTTCACCCTAGGAAATGATGGCAAACATTGATTTATAGGTAGAGTGTATGCGCCAACAGGAAGTGATTTGAGGCAAGAATTGTTAAAGGAGGATCACCAAGGACCCTTCTCACTTCAAGGAAGCATTAAGATGTATCATGATTTAAAAAGTTTGTCTTGGTGGCCTAGAATGAAAAAGGAGATATGAGAGTATGTCTCGTATTGTTTGACATGCCATCAAGTGAAGGAAGAACATCAAGTCCCTTTAGAGAAGCTGTACCCTCCAGAAATTCTTGAGTGGAAATGGGACAAAATCACCATGGGCTTCGTTTCAGGTTTTCCTCTCAGTCCTACTAAAAAAAACTCAATTTGGGTTATTGTATATCAGCTTACTAAGTTAGCCCATTTGCTGCCAGTATGTACAAACTATTCATTTGAAAAATTTGTAGAACTCTATATAACTGAAATTGTACGCCTTTGCGGTATATTGACATCCATTGTGTATAATCAAGATCCAAGGTTCATGTTAAGGTTTTGGAAACAGCTGCAAGAATCCCTAAGAATCGAGCTACGGTTCAGTACTGCCTTTCATCTTCAGACAAGTGGGTAATCAGAAAGAGAGATTCAATTCCTTGAAGACATGCTCAAAAGTTTTGTAATAGATTTCGGATTGAACTGGGAAAAATACCTTCCTTTGACAAAGTTTGCATACAACAATAGTCGTCATGCGAGCCTAGGAATGTCACCTTTCGAAACGCTGTATGGAAGAAGGTGTAGATCATCCACCTATTGGTTAGAACTCAGTGAAAGGAAGATAGTTGGTGCTGATTTAGTTTTGGAAACGGAAGAGAGTTTTGATCATACGAACCCATTTAAAGGATGCTCAAGATCAATAGAAGGCTTATGCTGATAGAAAAATGAAAGATATTTCATTTCAAGTAGAAGACAAGGTATTTTTAAAAGTTTCTCCTTGGAAGAAGGTTATAATATTTGGACTAAAAAGGAAGTTGAGCTCATAATTTATAGGACTGTACGAAGTTCTGGAGCGAGTTGGTCTTGTGACGTATAGACTAAAACTACCTCCAAAACTGTAAAATGTTCGTAACATGTTTCACATGTCTATGCTGAGGAGATATTAATCGAATCCATACCATATGGTGCAAGTAGAGACACTGGAGGCGGAATCCAACTTATCTTACGAAGAGGAGCTTGTTCGTATTTTGGTAAGAGAAGTGAAAAAGCTGAGAAATAAAAGAATCCTACTGGTAAAAATATGATGGACGAACCACAATATAGAGGAAGCCACCTGGAAAAGGGAGAGTTTGATGAAAGAGCAATATCCTCAGCTATTCGCATGTAAGAATTTTGAGGACGAAATTTTCTAAGTGGGGGAGAGTTGTAATAGCCCGCCTAATGTAAACCGTGTCGATATGTTTTTTAGGTATAGTTGAATAAGCCAGGGTAGAAAAAGGGTGAGATAGGTGAACTATCCCTTATAAGTCTTGGTGACATATTTCAGGGATTTGACAACATGCCCATTTATGGAATGCCTTGCTAGAATTTTCCATTTGATGAACTCTAGGGTATGACAGACTCTTTTGTGTGGCAACCTGCGAATCCCAAATGCTTGGGGTGAACTTGTTAGTTCGCGGACCGGTAGACTTGTTTTTCGTGTTTTAGCATGCAAATGATGGCTCATTAAGTACCGTTACAATTTAGGTGAGACCTAATTGGAATTGAACTAGAGTACTATAGAGACAGCTTGATGTGTTTAGATAGCTAAATGACTTGTTTAGTTGGCTTGTTTAAGTGTACAATCAACAGTTTACTACTCACTAAACTGATTAGTGGTAGTAGTTTGGTAGATGTTTTGGCAAGTCCATTCTTGGGTTTAGGGGCTATAGTGGGATTTTTTTTTACCCTTCCACTAAGCTTTGTCCCCAATTTCTGTGTGTTATAAGGGTGCCGATAACCGGCTTGTTTCACCTTTGTTTTTATCTGTATTCTTTTCTAAGTATCTGGAAAATTTTAAGGTATCTTCGTTAGAGAAGACGAGGAAGGTTTCCATAACTAGCCAAAACACCCTTATTAAGTACCATCTTGCTGATAAGTTTTGGAAAAGCCCTTTGGTTGTTGTCAAAGGGATTTACGTTTTTGCATTAAACAGGCATGATTAAATTAGATAAATGGTCTGATGGTTACAACTGTTTCTTATTTAGCTCAAGCAGCTAGTGAAGGTCCAAGTAATCGAGGCAAAGGACCAATGGAATAGATTTTGCTTTGAAGTTGTTGGTGAGTTCCCTTTGAGTTATGAAACTTCCATTATGTATGGGTTGTGTGCGATAAGTTGCTCTTATTGTAATGAGTCGAGGTGTTGTGTTTGGATGTGTGTGTGAGTATGACCATTGTAAAAACACCCTTTCTGTTGCACAAGCCTCGTAGCAGGAAATTTATGATATGTGAAAATTGTGGAAATGAGATCTATATGTGATGCCTCTGGTAGAGTAGGTATATTGCAAACTGGACTGGCAGATCATGGCTCGACCTTGCAAGAGAACACGTGTTCGACTTAACAAGGATATGAAATGAAAATAAATATGATTGTTATGTGATTCTAATTTATGAGATATGGGTTTAAGGTTGGCACAAGGATGGGTCGTTGATAACCATGCAGGGTAGTGGGAGATGTGTATAAGTTGGCGGAATATGTCTACCTTAGTGTTTATGTGTTATGTTAAATTGGTACAGTGTTACCACCAAGGAACTGTAGATGGCTTTTAGCGTATTAAGTCTATATATCAGAGTCTCAAAAAAAAGTCTGTTGTTATTTTCTTACGAATACTGATGCTTGTTGATTACCAGAGTCCTTGTAAAACTAATTATGTCTATTTGGAGCTCATTAAGTTCAAATGAACTTACTTCGTTACTTTTCATTCTAAGGAATTTTGATAGTAGAAGAAGGATCTGTAGAAGGGGACTATGCCAGAGTTGCATTTGCGAGTGAGCCACTTGTTTATTTTTGTATCATGCATGGCTATGTGGCAGATGGTGTATACATATGTTTGTATTTAACTTTTGCAAGTAACTACATTGTTGTATTGTTTTATCTTAATATAGAATTTTCCCTCCTTTGAATGTGTACGTCAAACCCTATTGATTTGCTGATATTGAATTTTTATGATTTCGATATATACGCCATAACTAGCCAGTAGTTTAATAATAGACTTTTCTTTTATAACTTCTATTTTTTTATCTAAAGAAGCATTATCAAATGATAGAAATAAAATGAATTTTACACTATGGAAAATCATCATTATTGTCTTTCTAAAAGTTTTAAGTTAAGCTGAAGATTTGAATTCGTTAGTAATGCCCAGTCCGTCGAACGATCTTTCTGATTCAATGATACACACCATGTCTTCCTAACGGGCTAAGGGGTGTTACAATAAGAGGATGGAGTTTTAATAGGATTGAGAAATGGGGCTTAAGTATAAAAGATATGATAGTTTCATATTTAGAGACTGAATTGAATAAATTATAAAAGTCTAGAGAAATATTGGAAAATGATAATTAAAGAGTCATATGCATATATTTATACATTATAAAGTATTTGAAGTTGTTAATTGAATTAAATTATTATATAGATTAAGAATTAAAATAACAAAAAGATAAACACGAAAAACGAATGCTTGCATATTAGTTCTTGGTTGTAACGACCTGAATTTGGGCCTAGGAGAATTGGGCTCATTGGGCCTTGGGCACGGGAGCGTTTAAAATTTTTGGAGAACAAGAGAACGGCTTTAATGCAAGTTGGATCTATTAGGTGAGTGATTTTGGAAGGTTAGAGGGCTTCTATGAAGTCCCAGGTTCAAACTTTGGCTTTAGGGAAATTTTGGTTTTAGGTGAATAAAACCCTGGGAGTTAGTAGTAGACTTTAAGAATAAAATGTGGAGAAAAATGACACAAGGGAGTGGTCTAGTGGCAAGGCGTCATTAAGGGGATAAGTGAGTGCTTGGGTTCAAGTCTTGGCGCTTGCATTTTGATTTTATTTTTAAGTGAACTTAGACTTTGGCCCATAGGTTTATATTTAGTTGCGCATGATAAGAGGAGCTTGTGGCCAAGTGGCTAGTGGCGTAGATTATGCTACAGTGGAGCCTGGGTTTGAATCTCATGAGTAGCAAAAAGGGGATATTTATTTTGCTATGTTGGGGCGGCAAGAGTTTGTGTTGGATTTAAACTTTACTGGTTGGCGTTTGGGCACAGGAGTGGTCAGAGCGCGGGTTAGCAGCTTCAGATTCCTATCAGGTGTGTATTTCGCCCTACTCTAGCTGTAGAGCGGCAAATGCCGAAATGTTGGTCACACGGCAATGGTAGCCACACGAGCGTGCGAGCGCACGTGTGGGAGCTTCGACGCGATAGCGAAATGGGTTGAGGCTGCTTGGGCCACGATCGGCCAAAGTGGGTCCAATGGGCCCGTGGGCCCAAATGTATAAGTTGTATGATTGTGTAGTAGATGTTGGATTAGACTATGTGAATCTAGTCCTAGGCCAATTCACATCGTTAACTCTGTTTAGAATACCTTGGTTTACAAAATTACTAAAATACCATCGATTTGTAAAATTATTGAAATACCCTCGGATTGCAAAATTATCGAAATACCCCTGATTTGTAAAATTACCGAAATACCCTCAGATTGTAAAGTTACCGAAATACTCCTGATTTGTGAAATTACTGAAATACCCTCGAATTGCAAAATTACCAAAATACCCCCGATTTGTGAAATTATCGAAATATCCTTGGTTAGCGAAATTACTAAAATACCCCCGGTTTGTGAAATTCCCAAAATACCTCCAGTTTGAAAATTTACCAAAATACCCCCAGTTTGTAAAAGTACCGAAATACCCCTGGTTTACAAAATTACCGTAATACCCCTGATTTGTGAAATTACTAAAATACCCTTGGTTTACAAAATTACTAAAATACCCTTGGTTTACAAAATTACTGAAATACCCTTAGTTTACAAAATTACTGAAATACCCCAGTTTACAAAATTACCAAAATATCCTCGGATTACAAAATCACCGAAATACCCCCAGTTAGTGAAATTATCGAAATATCCTCGATTTGCGAAATCATCGAAATACCCTCGATTTGCAAAATTACCGAAATACCCTGATTTGTGAAATTACCAAGATACCTCTGGTTTGTAAAATTACTGAAATGCCCTTAGTTAGCAAAATTACCTAAATACCCCCGGTTTAAGAAATTATTGAAATACCCTCGATTTGTTAAATTACCAAAATACCATCGATTTGCGAAATTACCGTTTTACCCTTAAATGACAAAATGACCATTGTACCCTCGTGGTAGTACTAGCATTGTATGTGTTAATTGTATGATTGATTATGTTTGAGATGCATTGCATACCTGGATTGGTTATGAGCAGAATTACCAAACTATCCCTGTAGGGTAGAATTATCGAAATACCCTTATATGGTAAAATGACTGATTTGCCCTTGCAGGTAAATGATCGACTTGTGCAATGAGTGGACTAATTTGACTGTGGTTGTATGACTGATATGCTTTTATTACATGTTTAAATAATTGTTACTAAGCATGGCCATTTTGCATACACGTGTAATGATTGAGCATGACATACATGACATATTGCATGGGGCTGGGATTATTAATACGGAGGAAGTGCTAATAGGATTGCATGGTCGCTTGACGACTGTGGACCGAAGGCTTTTTAGCCATTGAGCAGCCATGCTGCACCGCTAAGTTAGTGTCGCAACCGATGCTACATAAGGAGTGTACGGATGGGTGGGTCGATTAAATCCCCACAGGAGTGTACGATTGGACAGGAGACGGAGTGCAGGGCTGGTATGGGCATTGATGCATTGCATATATGGATTATATTATTGAGATGGGCTTAGGCCCAGATATTTATGACATGTGACATATGATTTGGGTTAAGGCCCAACCGATGCTATTTTGGGCTAAGGCCCAATTGCCACCGGTACTGAAATGGGCTTCGACCCGGATTGTTGTGATTCATGTTTTTACTGATTAGGGTTGTACAAACTAAATTTTCGTAAACTCACCCCCTCTTTTTAATTCTCTCATGTAATCCTCAGTAGGCGGTCTGACGTACTGGAGGACTCGAAGGTGGCTACACTACGAGTAGATTCGGTTTTTCGTATTCTACTTATTTTTATTTTTACTTTATTTTGGATTCATATTTTGTAATAAGGCCTCTCTTAAATTCCGATTTTTAGTTTTGGATTTTTAGTTTATTATGTTTTAAATCTGCTCAACATTTGATCGCAGTTTTCCAAAACAATATCTGTTTTCAAAACACTTCGCTTTTGCAACTAAGTTGTAAATATCACGTTTTCAGAAGTCAATTGTTTTAAATTCAGCTTCCGCATCGAATAAGGTTTTGAAGGTAATGACTTCTTAATAAATGTCGATTATTAATAACAATCGCAAACTGCGACTTTAGTTTTTAAATGTCAAGAAGGGTTTTCAATGAAAATGCGGTTTTTGAAAAACACCTAAATGTGACACGCCAGATTCGGGCCTAACTTCTAAGCCGGGTTTGGGGTGTTACATTGGTGTTGTATTTGTTGTCGTTTTGGTTAGGTAAGTTTGTATAACAATTAATCTGATTTATAATTGTCTTTATAGTATGGTATGTATATTGTTTATAACTGAGCTACTATGTAATAGTGATTTTTAGTATTAGAGGGATTAAATTGTAAAATAAGGTATCATGGATCGCTATGAATAAAAATAATAATGTACATGGTTATGTGCAAGGTGCTGAAATGAAATGAACATGAGTTGACACCCATACAAACTTAGTGAATGACTAGGATATAAATGACATGTCATTAGGGTGTATAAGGTACCGGGTGCTGGTCTTGGATGTTTTATTGATGGATGAGGTCTAGCATGTGTTGCAGATACTTCACAACTTGTGTGAGCAGCATCGAGAAAAATTCTCATTCAGACCCACAGCTCATGTCAGAAGGCCTATATTCACAACTGATGTAAGAATTTCTATCCCAAGTATTCGTGGTTATTTTGCTATAGTTCTTTGGGAAAAAATAGGTTTCATGATATGGAAATGGAAGTATGAATTAACTATGTTATAAATGTTGGTATAGGGAACAAGTGTGGTTAACATGTTTATGATTCATTGGCGTTAATTATGTTATATGCTTAAATTGTGAAGGTGAACTAACCTTGTTGGATGATGGATTTTCTTAGGGTATCACGGAATACCATATTTCGATTTGTGACACTCAGATTTCTAACAACTAGGAAACCTGAGATAATTGGAGGACTAAATTGAAAGCGACCATAAGTTGACGGCCTCTATTGAAAGAAACGAGAAAGCTAGAAATTGAATTGGACATAGTTGAGAACCAAACCTAGTTTGTTAGGATGGAACCTGTTGGTTCTTTAGTGGGAGACATAATAATTAGTAATGGACAGAGCTCATAAGGTTGGTACTAGCGCAGGAAGGGCTATAAATAGCTAGGAAATGACTTTCCAGTGATGATTTGCTTCTCGATCTTGTTTCACTTTTTCTCGTTCTTCATCTTCTTTGGTAGCTCAAAAAAGGAGTAGCCATAGATGGTTCTAAATGGATCAAACTTCATGAGGATGGAGATGGAAAAGTAAGAAAGTTAGTAAGCTGGTAAGGTTCTTAACACTTTAATAGGTAAATGAAGTTATGGATCTTTAGAACTGTCCTAAGGGTTTTGCATACTTATGAAAGCCTAAGCTTTTAAGATGATATGCAAGTTTAACTAGTAGGTTTTTGGTTGTAAGCTGTTTCCAGGAGAATGGAAGCTTTGGTGTTCTTGAGAAGGAATAAACTATAGAAGCAATAAAGTTTCTAAGTATGCCATGTTTGCATAATCATGAAATGGTCATAGTTTAGCGTACATCACGTAGCCATGAAATATGATGATATGAGCATGCATTGCATGATAATAGGAAAAATGTCAATGGGATAGTTGAAGTTAGGAAGGGATAAAGGGGAGTGACCCTTTTAGTTACAGCCTCAGGTGAAGTTTTGGGCCTTACGAAGGGAACACTACAGTGTTCGAGCATCAAGGTTAGGTGGTGTAAAGGAGGTAATGAGAGGAGGACTTAAGAAATGAAAATCATGGAAAGGTATTTACTGCGATGACGATATCGATAGGTCCTTCGGGGTGACATAGTGACGACGATATATGGCGAAAGACCTTAGATAAAAGAGACTATGATAGTCTGGTATAAAGTATTTAGTGTAATACCATAAATGAAAGATACCATGGCAGCAGAGTATGAGGTTTAAGGTATATGATTATAAATGAAAGATGCTATGGTAGCCAGGTATAATGAGTAAGACCATGGATAAAAGACTCTATGGCATCATATGATAGTACGCCAAGATGACGAATCAGTATAAGACCATAGATGAAAGACTCCATGGCATCCACAGAGATAGTTTGCTGTGGCAGTTAACCCAAAACAAAGATAGTCTGCTAGGACAGTAAACACATGATAGAGGTAGTCCATTGGGACAGTACACAAAATAGATAGTCCATTGGGACAGTAAACACAGAACATGCGTAGTCTACTAGGACAGTAAACACTAAACATAGAGTCCACTGGGACGGTAAACATGGGGTAAGTTGATCTTCCATGAATTATACTATTATTTACACCCCTTTTACAATTAACTTTAGCTTGTTTAATAGTTAAATCAAAGCATCTTAGCATATATTTAGGTTTTTATGCTTGAAGTAGTAATTTATGCTTTTTAGTAGTTTTTATTACATCTTAGATATCTAAATAAGGTTATATGGTCTTGTAGGACAAATCGAGAGCTAAAGATGCATATTCGAGCCAAAATTGTTGTCTATGTCATGACACCAAAACACTGATCTCGTAACATTGAAGACAGAAGAAAAAAACACAAGTCTTGGAATGAAACTACTTGCTATGCCATGACATGCCCCTGCTTTGTCACGACACCTACCTACTATGTTGCAAAATCACAGGCCTATGTTGTAACACTACTTTTGTGCATTCCAAAAATCTGTGAATGTGACAACTATATTTTTAGGGAAATTAGGAGTATTTCTCCATCGAAATCTAGGTACTTAAAGTATATTTTAGACACTCCAATATTCTGAGTTTATCTTATATAAAGGCCATTGGAACGAAATTAAACACACAATTGGAGGGAGGCAGAAGTTATTCTTAGGTTTTTATTTTGTTCTTACTTTTTTCTTAGTTTATTTTATGTTCGTGTAATCCAAAGATCCTATTTCACCATTAGATGATTTCAAGTGAAGATTGCTTCGGAGCTGCACTTTTACATTGATGAAATCCATGAGCATCTCTTTTCTTTATTCTATTCTTTATATCACTTTCTTTAACATTGTTAATTAAATAATTATGTAAAGATTAGGATCAATTTATGCTTTATACATATTCCACATGTTGCAACTGTATTAACCTAATTAATTGAGTAAATGGTAAAGTTTAATTTGGATTGGTTGGATCTAGTTGAGTGCAATTAAATCCTAGGAAGTCATTTAGGTAGGGATTAACTCAAAATTGGTATTGCCTACCAAGCATCACTTAGCAGATCAGTGGTTAGGGAAGGAAGAACTTAAACCTAGGCTTGAAGACCCTAGGAAGTCATATAGGTGGGAACTAACCCAAAATCAATATTGCTTATCTATAAAAACCTTACCCTGCCCCAGTCTAAACTGTGTCATCGAGAGGTGAGTAGTTTTTGATAACTAGTTAAGTTAGTAGATGGTTGAGAAGCTGTTAAACCAAGTTTATTTGATAAAATGTTTTGATATAAAAAATTAAAATGTTTTTGAATAAAGTTAAAATTGAACAAAATTGAAAAAAAATGATTTGTTTAAAATTGAAGTCCAAGAAATAAAATTTTGAATATCTACTTTGATCTCTTAGAAAATTCTTGAAACACTTTTAAAATCAACTCAAAATGATTTTCACTTAGTAAAAAGACTTTTAAAAAATCAAATACTTTTCAAACAAGTCAAAATTACTTTAGGCCAAAAAGTATCGATACCTTTTTGGCCAAGTATCCATATTATCTGAATTATCGATAGCCCTCTTAAAAGTGATACAAAAATGAGATTTTGTTTTGCACAAACCCTACTAAGTGTCGATATCATCTGGTCAAGTTTCGATATTTTTTGAATTATCGATATCCCCTCTTAAAAGCGATACCAAAACAGCATTTTTTTCTCACAAAACCTACAAAGTATCGATACGGTATCGATACCTTTTCATAAAGTATTGGTAAAATTGTATTTCTTTGAGAGGGTTTGTGTCTTAAGATTTGCTGTAGAAATCTTAAGGGAGTTTTAAGGTTAAACCTTGTTTTGAAATGTTAGCAAATTAGTTAATTTTGGAAATCCTTAGTTGTAGAAAGCTAAGGTAGTGGAGTAGGCAATTAGGGCCAAACCACTCTAAATTATCATGTTCATCTTTCAATTTGTTTTCTAGCTTTCACAAAATTTTTTAAAAGCCAATTCACCCCCTCTTAGCAATTTCAATTTGATTTATCGAGCTAATAGAAGCCTTACTAGGTTAATTAGTAACCAATTATTGAGAACCCTACATCAACAATTAATCAGGTAAAACAATTGGATCTAGGTTGAAGGAACTCTCGTAGTCGAAACATGGGATAGGAGAAGTTGATACTTGAACATAGGAGTAGATTTAGGTTTAGTTCAATTCATTTAGTTTATTATTACTATTATTACCATCCTGCTTCTAGATTAACACTACTAATTCTTGAGTCAAGTAGATTAGTATTTATTTTCATTAATTGACTTAATAGTAGTTCTCCCAAAACTGCAATCCCTAGGGTACGATCCTTGGAATACTTACCAAGTGTTTCGTTGTAAGCAAATTATATTACAACCTAACCTATATACTTGCAGAAGCCGCCTAAATATTATATTTGGTTGTAGTATTCACACTCTAGACGTTAGTACTTCGGGGGGTAGTCAAGTTGTTGGCACTATTGCAGGGGATGGTGATGGTGATGGTGAAAATTGTTATTGTTTTAATTACTTTGTAAAATAATACTAATCAAAAGACGAACGATCTAGATAATGTACTAATTTTTATGTTCATTAATTGTGTTATTTTTATTCTCAAAATTTTTTATCTACCTTGTTGATTAGAATATTTAATCATGGATAAATGTGATTATAGATGGTTTAATGATGAGATGACTTTTTGGAAAGATGAATGAAACTATGTAATGGGTTGGTCAGACAGAGCCTCGACAAACCAATGGAGCGATGATAGAAAATGTGGAGAAACTGAATATGAACCTTTGTATGAGTCACATGATCAAGAGAATATATGCCCGAACATTCAGACAAGCTCCCTTGTGATTCGTATTTGATGCCTCATGCGACATTGCTAAGCCATCCAACTCTGAGCTGTTATTGAACATGTTAGACATGGCGGCACAAATGAGTAAATGCTACAAGAAATATTCAAAATGCTACCTCTAAGGGAAGAGGTCGTGCATGATGTTCCCAACCTTGATCCTTAGGACCATGATGTTCCCAAGGGAAGAGGTCGTGCAAGATTTTGGAATCGAAGATCATGAGGATGAATTGAATATGGTCGAAGTGGTCTCCGATCCAATTGACGTAGATCAGAAATAACAGTAGATGTAGTTGTTGACGTAAAAGTAGAAGTAACCACTAACATAGAACTTGAACCGATTTTGAATGAGTGTGTAAAAGAGCCAATACACTTTTTGGCCATAGTAGAAAAGGTACTAGCTGATGAGATCGATGAGTTCGACTCATTCTCATCCAACAAGAGCAATAAAGCTCGAGTGACCAAAACTTCACGCGACATGGAAGGGAGGGAGATCGAGGCAATAATATCCTGGAAAACAATTTGGAGTTTTCTCGGATTTGGTACCAAATGACTCGTAATGTGGATGTCGTGATGATTGAAAATAAGGCAATATCAATGGAATCGATCAGAGAGGCTGGTTCATATACATTGACAGAGGAACAAACATCAGATCAAAGTCTCGAGAACCAGCTGGAAGTTCATATATGGTGGTGATACAGACCGTCTCAGTTTCTAAAGAACTACATTTTGTTTTATTTTTTATTTTGTTCTTTCTTTGTAACACTCCAAACTCGGCCTAGAAGTTAGGCCCGAATCTGGCGTGTCACATGGAAATGTTTTTCAAAACCATATTTCTTGCTGTTAAAACTTGTTTGAGAGTTAAATCCACTTTGTTAAAAAAAACTTAAGCAATTGTTGTCCACTTGAAACGTAACTACTTTTAAAACCTTATCTGTTGCGAACGTATATTTAAAAGAAACAATTTACGAAAAGGTGATGTTTAAAAACTGAGTCATAGAAGAATTTTGAAAATGTTGCGGAAACGCAGTGTTTTAAAGATAGTTATTGTTTTGGAAATCGTATTCCACTTTTAGCACTTAGAAAACATCATAAATAAATATCACAAATAATAAGTTATAAATAGAGAGGCCTTATTACAACCTAAATCAAAATATTTAAAAGTAAATAATCAAAGTGAAAAGCATAAGCAGTGTGTGGTCTTCTCCAAGTCCCTCACAGCTCCGAATCGTCTAAGGCTAAGGATTACCTGCACAGTTAAAAATGGGCTGACTTTACGAAAACTCAGTGTGTAATCCCCTTACTAGAGTAACGATCGATTATCTGAAAGCAGAACCCAAAATGCGATGCAGGCCAAAACCCTTTAACAAGATAAGATGCAGTCTAGTTCAGAGCATACGTGGGTCAAAGCCCACTACAATATCATTTGGGTCACAGCCCATAACAGAATCAATTGAGCCTAACCCAAACCAATAGCAGAACAAGTGGCCTAGGCCTAGTACAGTGACAGATCTCATAAACAGATATGCAACAGTATGAGTATGCATCCCACCCCGATCCATCCAACACACCGCCCGTACTAGCCAACACACCCTGTGGGGATAAAATCGACCCACCCAGCCAACACACCAAGCTTAGCACCGGTTGCGGCACTAAGTCAACATAACGGCTCGGCGCCGTAGACAGAATGGCTAAAAGCCATAAATATCGTAGCATCACTGCTGGTTAACAGAGTGGCTAAAAGCCATAAATAGAATGGTTATAAACCATAATCAAGATGGCACAGAGCCATAATCAGGATGGCACAAAGCTATCTGTAACACCCCAAACCCGGCCCATGCGTTATGACTGGATCTGACATGTCACATGAGAAAAACATGTTAAATCCTTTTTATTCGTACTAAAATAGGTATTGATTTGTTAAAACCAAGAAAACAAATTTGATTTAAAATATTTGATAAAATACTACTAACCTCGAAGATTGATTGATAAATCGATAAATTTGAACTAATGATCTTATAAAATCGTGACTTTTGAAAATATCGTTGATAGTTTGAGAGAAAATTTCCGTGTTAAAAATATTTGTAAAAGTTTATTTTGAAATCCATTTGGTAATCAATTTTGGAAAAACCTTTATTTAAGTTTTTAGAAAATTCTCATTTAAAACAATTTAAGCAAGATAATAATTATATCAAACATAAAGCAAATAATAAAATACTCCAGAGGCCTTATTACAACATAAAAACCCAAAATAGTAAAATGAACAGAAATAGAAATCTAAAGTTCAAAATAAAACACCATTTCTGAAGTATGGCCTCCACCGAGTCATCTATGGCCCAAGCCTACGTCGCTGAGCATTACCTGCAAGGGTTTAAGGAAAAGGGGTGAGTTACTAGAACTCAGTGCATAATCCCCTTACCGTTGTCCACTGGGTCGAAACCCATTTAACATCATCTTGGGCCTAAGCCCAGTTACATAACAGAATATTTATTTATATATTTTTGCAATGTATGTAACCCAACCCATCCATCCAACACACCCCCGTACCAGCCCTCACACCTGTGGGGATCAAGTCAACCCACCCCATCAATCACACCAAATTGCAGGCAAAATGCCATTTATAATAATTTATTGTGGCCAAGCCACCGATATCATACGTGAACATTTAATAAACATTTTATTCTGGCAATGCCACCAGGCTACTCCTCTCTTCAACATTTTTCCCAACCCATGTAATATATGAAAATGCAACATACATAATAAGATGTTCACATTTATATAGCAACCAATTAACAAGTAAAATATTACAATAACTCGGCCTGTTTAAACAATAATATTTCGGCCTAATAAGGCATTCTAACATATCGGCCCATTAGGGGCATTTTAGTAATTCGGCCCATAAGGGCATTTTCGTAATTTGGTCCGTAAGGGCATTTTCGTAATTCGGCCAGTAAGGGTATTTTTGTAATTCTCACAACTTAAATACCGATTTTTTCAAATCTATTGAAATCATATAATTTAGGCCAATTTCCTGATTTATGCCATATTACGATTTTAATCATAAAAATAATAACGTTCCATTTATAATATGATATCGAATTCTAATTCTATAGGATTTCGGTGTGAGATTACACACCTGATTACGGTAATGATTAAACCATCTTGCTCGTAGGCACCTATGACAACATAACACTCAATTAATCTAACGAACTAAATTTTTATTAATCCAAAACTAAACCGAGCGATCTATCTTACTTACTCTCAAAATCGTGAACGACCACGATTTGTCGATTCTCTCCGAATGATGGTCTACAACTCAGTGGAAAATCCCTAACCGCCGATACTGCCCTTCACTTGAACTTAGGAGTGGGAATCACAAATCCGCTCCTTTTGTGTTCTCCACTCGCTTTCTCTTTCAAGTCGGTACCCCTAGCCTCCATCGGATAAAATCTTAGTCAAAACGATATTACGATATAAATATCGATTGTCTAAGGAAAAAGGGCTCGACATACCTCTATTTTCGTAGATTCAACAAGTGGATAGATCGAGTGATTTAGTCCCTAAAAATAAACATTTAGTCATAACCACTATCTTGTTTAGTAAAGTAACCAGTTAACAAAAAGATCAAAAAGAACCATAACGAATCTCTTACCTTAATGGTTATAGAATCGATTCCCTTTTATTGTACAATGGCTACGGATGGGTCAAAGATTCGGCCTTCCACTATAACTCTACACTAGAAGGTGATCACATTGTAAAGAATTATGAAAGGAAGATATTTCGGTTGGAACAAAGTGAGTATCCGAATGTTGATAAACACACATTCGGCTAGGAAAAAGAAAAAGAAAATGATAGAATAGAACCACTTACCGATTGATCAAAGGAGTGAGTGTCAACACGAATAAGAAAGAAATAATAAAGAAGGGGTGAAGGGTTCTAAGGTTCGGCTATGGAGGAAAAATGAGCAAGAAAATTCGGCTATGAGAGTATGGATTAGAGAAGAAGAAAGAAGGGTTAGAGAATTTTGTGAAAAAGAAAAGAAAGATGGAGAAGGAATGCTCAACTAGGTTCGGTTTTCCAAAGGAAAATGAGTGAAATAATTGGTCACAAGGCTACGTGATTTCGACAAGACAAGAAAAAAACGAAGAAAATAATATCACTATTGGCTTGAAGTTTCGACAATGAGGGAAGAAGTTGGAGAAAAGAACACAAAAATGCTAAAAGAAGTTTGGCCTAACAAGCACCAAAATTCTACCAAAGACTAAAGAAAAATTTGGCTCTTCCAAGACCCCTCCCAAATCGTGTATTGCTTTGCCAAAAAGATAAGTGTTGACCATAAACACTTTCCAAAACATCACCCATGAAAAAGGCCAACATGCTCCCTTCTCTTGCCTTTTCTTTTGATTCTTTCCTTATTTATCTCTTATCCTTCTCCTTACCATATTTCTGTAGCCACCATACCATAATTAAAAAGGTCTTCCTTGCCTTAAATACCACCATGGCTGACACTTAGGGAAGGAACACAAAAAAAATAGTCAAAATTTTGCATCAAGTGGGATTCAAACCTTTTCCCCTAAAGCCCTTCATGTGACGCCACATCCTCTTTACCATATGCTCATTTATGCTAGCAATTTACTCATTTATTTCCATAAGCATAGATGCCACTTACTATCTCTCCTTAAAGTGCTAAAACACCAAATTTTTACTAAGGCCCAATTAAACCCCAAGCCTTCATGGGACCTTAAAACATACTCAATTAATAATTTAACTACCCTCAAGCAAAATATAATGCAACACATAAAATTCTAAATTTTAGTATGTTACACTATCGATGACTGTAATAAGTTTGGCACATAGCCATCAGTGACAGTAATATAATCAACACACAGCCACGGGTAATTATGATCGACACAGAGTCGTCAATATATATGTTAGGCACATAGCCACGGGTAAATATAGTTGGCACAAAGCCATAAATCAAGATGGCACAGAGCCATATTTAGGTTTGCACAGAGCCATAAATATCGTAGAAAGGCTGAAAGCCTTGTACAGAAAGGCAATGGGCCGTACACTTCCTCCGTAACTTTGTCCCAACCCCATGCAATATGTCGTGTATGTCATGCTCAATCATTACACGTGTATGCAAAATGGCCATGCTCAATAACAGTCATTTAAACATAATTTAAAAGCATACCAGTCATACAACCACCATCAAGTCAGTTAAAACATAGTCATACAATGCCAGTCAAATCAGTCCAGTTCATAATCTAAGTCAGTCATTTACCCACAAGGGCAAAATAGTCATTCAACCTTATAAGGGTATTCTGGTAATCCTACCCTTCAGGGGTATTCTCGTAATTCTTTCTTATAGGGTATTTCAGTAATTTTACAAGTTAGGGGTATTTCGATAATTTTACAAACCGGGGGTATTTCGATAATTTCACAAATCGGGGGTATTTTGTTAATTTCGTTAATCAGGGGTATTTCGATAATTTTACAAACCAGGGTATTTCAGTAATTTCACAATCCAAGGGTATTTCAGTAATTTTACAAATTAGGGGTATTTTGGTAATTTCACAAATCAGGGGTATTTTGGTAATTTTGTAAATTAGGGATATTTTAGTAATTTTGCAAATCGAGGGTATTTCGGTAATTTTCCAAACTGAGGGTATTTTAGTAATTTTTAAATTAGGGGTACTTTTCTAATTTCGCAAATCGAGGGTATTTCAATAATTTTGCAAACTGGGGGTATTTTGGTAATTTTGCAAATCGAGGGTAGTTCAGTAATTTTTTAAATCAAAGGTATTTCAGTAATTTTGTAAACCAAAGTATTCTAAACAGAGATAACGATACGAATGGGCCTAGGGCCCATTCTCGGCCCAAATCTTTTAGCCCAAATCTAGCCACAGATATGTGATTCACATAGACCAGTCCAATATGTACTACACAATCATACAATTTATTCACATGGGCCCACGGGCCCATTGGGCCCCTTTCAGCCCATCGTGGCCCAAACAGCCTAAACCCACAAGAACACTCATGATGGCCTCAACTATCGCGTCGAAGCTCCCACACGTACGCTCGCACGCTCGTGTGGCTACCATCGCCGTGTGACCGGCAATTCGGCATTTGCCGCTATACAGCTAGAGTAGTGCGAAATACACACCTGATAGGAAGCTGAAGCTAATCCGCGTTCTGACCACTCCTATGCCCAAACGCCAACCAATGTATGCTTACTTTCCTCATAGATCCCTCTATTTAAAGCCAGCTTCTTGCCCACTCTCATGCTAGCTTCCCGATGTGGGATCCCTCCTTCAGCAGAGTTTAATTCCAACACAACCATCTGTCACCCCAACTTAGCAAAATAAATATCCCTTTTTGCTTGCAATGGGATTCGAACCCTTGCCCTCTCTTATGCTCCAAACACTTGAACCTTGGACCCCTTGCTTCCTCTATGGCGTCACCTCCTTGTCTCCCATGTGGCGCCATTTGCCACTAGACCACAACTCCTTTTGTGTCATTTTTCTCCACATTTTATTCTTAAAGCCTACTTACTAACTCCCAGGGTTTTATTCACCTAAAACCAAAATTTCCCTAAAGCCCAGGTTTGAACCCGGGACTTCATAGAAGCCCCCTAACCTTCCAAAATCACTCACCTAATAGGTCCAACTTGCATTAATGCTGTTCTCTTGTTCTCAAAAATTTTAAACGCTCCTAAGCCCAAGGCCCAAGAGGCCCAATTCTACTATGCCCAAATTCGGGGCGTTACATTCTTGTTATTTTTATTTTGTTATTTAGTATTAGTTTTATTTGACTTTAGTTTTTTTTCCACAGCAGGTGTAGATACCATGGAGTGACAGAATCAAAAAATCAAAGAAGCAATAAATTGGATTCAATGTTGTGACATCACTCTCTAATGTCACAACATTCAAGACAGAATGCCACATCAACATGTAAAGGCTAAGTTCACCGAATTATTTTGTTTAGATGTTATGTTATCCATTATGAACACTTATTCTTTTTCTTATTTTTATTTTCTTTATATTTTATTTTATATTTCTTATCCTAGTGTTTTTAGGTACTTTTTCATCCACTTGGAGCACACAAATCATGAAATATCATAACAACAAGGATTCGACCTACTTAGGGAAGTTTTCTTGTTTGCACTTTAATAATTTTATACTAAGGGCAATGTATGTTCTAAAGTGTGAGGGGAAGTACATAGGATTAGTTTGTGTGTGTGTTTTCGTTTGTGTGTTTACTTTGATTTAGTGAATTATTTATTTACAAATAAAAAAAATAAAAAAATTATTATTGTTTTTGTTGCATGGTGCTTGGATTATATTAATACTCTGAATAGTGGTTGAAAATAATAAAGCATGTAATAATTTTTTTCAAGCATTAAATTTTTTATTGATATGATATAATCTGATTATTTTTAAGGGAATTGATTAGGTTACTTAGTTAAATTGCATAATAGATTAGAAGTACCTAGGTAAGAATGTTTGATGATGTCATATGAGATATAAGTCTTATAGATAGTCATAGAAACATGAATGCTTAAATTGATTATTATTCATTCAATTTAATTCGAAGCATGAAAGAGATTGTTTATGATGGGATGCTTAGGGATGATGTAAGATATTGTTTTAATAGCTAGTTCTCAAATGATCATACCTTAATGCTATGAATCCCAAGTATCCTTATTTGAGTCTGATAAATCCTTTGTGATGAACCAACAAAACTAAAACTGAAAGACCACACATGAATTTGCAACACCCCAAACCCGGCCTATGCGTTAAGGCCAGATTTAACATGTCACACAAAATAAATATACTTTGATTCCTTTTTACGTAAAACAGATTTCAAAATTTTGACAAAGTATTTGTTGAGTAAAAGATTTGATTGATAAATCGACAATTTGAGATGTAAGATCTTATAAATCGTAACTTTGATAATATCGTTAATAGTTCGAGAAAATTTTAAAAGTAATCTAAAGAAAATAATTTTCGTAAAGAATTGATGAAAATTTTTAAGAGTAAATTTTCGAGTAAAAAAAATGAAAATTTCTATGAAATCCTTTTTATATATTCGATTTCGAATAAAACGTTTATTTAAGATTTTAGAAAACATAAAATCTCAATTTGAATTACTTAAAGCAGTTTATAAAATCATCAAACAATAAACAAAACAAAAATTAATCCAGAGGCCTTATTACAACCTTAATTCAAAATAGCAAAGTAATTAAAAATATTGAAAGAAATCCAAAATCCAAATTTAACCGTTTAGGAAGTATGGCCTCCACCGAGTTGTCCACAGCCTAAGTCTCCATCACTGATCATTATCTGAAAGGGATAAGGAAAATGGGGGTGAGTTACTAGAACTCAGTGTGCAATCCACTTACCATTGTCCACTGGGCCAAAATCCAATTAAGCATTTATTTGGGCCAAAGCGCATTTACAATTATAAATATCATACATAATATGCATGTGATATGGAATTCCCAACCCAAACCTAATTTTCCATCCGCTACACACCACCCGTACCAACCAGCACACTTATGGGGAGCTTTAGTCACCCAACCCGCCATCACACCAAAGTAGGCATTAAGTCGTATATATCAAAATTGTGGACAAGCCACCAGATTCACAAAATTTACATGGCATTGCCATTTTTCAAATTTGTGGCAGAGCCACCAGAATTATGTAACAGAGCTATCAGAACTTCTCTTCATCATTTTCCCACCCCATGCAATTTATGTATTTAATGCATAGCCATTCACAACAATTCATTCGAATATTTCTTACGAACATTTTGTCTCATTATAACAATTTATCAAGTTGGCCATTTAAGCAAAATCATCTTGGCCCATTTCATAATTTATTACAAATCGGCCCGTATAGCACTATCAAACGGCCATACAACAAATATTTCAATTTGGCCCATATAATAAATATTTCAATTTGGCCCATATAACAAATATTTCAATTTGGCCCATATAACAAATATTTATCGATTTGGCCTATTAGGGGTATTTTCGTAATTTTCACAGTCTTAATACCAATTTCGTAATTTTACCAAAATAGTGATAACTATACCATTTTACCCGATTTCACCAAGATGTGATTAAATCAAGCGATTTACCACTAACACGTTTTAAAATATCTAACCCATGAAATACGGTGTGAGATTACACACTTGATTACGGTAAGCACTACGCTCTCTCGATCGTCGACACCTAAAATTTTATAACGCCCGATTAGTAAACGTACGCGATTTAATACATCTACTTTAAAACAAACGATCTAAAATTTTACCCTCGGAATCGTGAACTACTACGATTTGTCGATTTTCCCCGGTTGACGGTCCATAACCCGGTGGAAAATCTCGAATTGCTGATGCCTCGGAATAGCGAACGACCTCGAATAATTGATTCTCACCGGATAAGGGTCCATAACCCGGAGGAAAGTCCCGTATAGCCGATACAGCCCTTCGCTTGAATTTAGGAGTAGGGATTGTTAATCCGCTCCTTTTTCGATCTCCAATCACTATCCCTTTCGATTTAATATTGCTTGACTCCATTGAAAACAAATATTAGTCCAAACTAATATTACGTTATTATGAAGATGGCTTACCACAAAATCTGTATGATTGCAAGATGATTAATCGAGCGATTAAGTACCTAAATCGTATAGTCGATAAATTATCCTTCAATCCGATTAATACAATAACCAAGGGAGTTACTGAAAATACTATGAGAGAACTTCCTTACCTTGAACAATGAAATTCCCGTTTCACACAATCTTCCTATGGCTAGAGTCGATTAAGCGATATTGTAATAATCGGCACTCTACTATACCACTACAAAGAAGAGAAAGATCTTATTTGAGAGAGTATAATAACATGATGGTTTCGGTTCATATGTCCCTCCCAAATCAAAACTTATATTCGGCATTAAGAGAAAGAAAACAAGATAAAATGTTGGCAAAACGCTTACCGATTGATCAAAGATTGAATGTAAGTACGGATGAGAAGAAAGGTAGAAAAGAAATGAGAGTTCAATTATAAAGAAAATGTAAATTATTATTCGGCTATGTGAAATGATCAAACAAAAGTTTGTGATTTAAAGATGGTGCCAGTTTTGAGAAGAGAAAAAAATAGAGGAATGGTTAAAAGAAAAAGGATGTGAGGTTGTAGGAATGATAGATGATTCGGCTATCAAAAGGGAGATAAACAGGAGATGAAAATCTTGATCAAACAAAAGAGTAAGAAAATGCACAAATGTGCTAGGAGGATTCGGCCAAAGTAAAAAGAAAGAAGAAAAATATGGTCACCAAGGCTTGTAATTTCGGCACAAAGCAAAAGAAAAGAAAAGAAAAGAGATTGAGAGGAAAAACAATGCACTATTGTGCTAACATGTTTCGGCAAGGAGGGTTGCAAAATTGGGAGAAATGACACAAAGGTGTCAAAGGGATTTTTGGCCAAAACAAAGCTAAGACTTTACCAAAAGCCAAAATAAAAATTTCAGCCACCTATCTACCCCAAAACCGTCCACATGCATCCCCCATTAGGATAAGTGTTTGGCCACCCAAACTTTCCAAAACATCACCCACAAAATAAGCCTCATGTCCCCCTTTCTTTCCTATTTCTCTTGATTCCTTTCCTCAACTTCAACCTTGCCTTATTCTTATAGCCACCTTACCAAAAATAATGAAGTCCAACCTTGCCATAATTAGTTCTTGGCCAACACTATAAGGAAGGAAAGAAAAAAATAAAAATAAAAATCACAAATGCACATAAATGGATTCGTACTCCTTCCTAATTGCTCATTTATGCTAGCTATTTACCAATTTATTTCCTTAAGCTTTAAGGTCAATTACTCCATTTCTTTAAAGTGCTAATTGCCAAAAGCTTTTACTAGATCCAAATAAATCCCGAGCCTTCTCAGGACTACCTAAACACACACAATTGATAGTCTAACAAGCTCAGCACCAAAATAATGCAATACAAAAAATTCAAATTCTAGGATGTTACAATTCTACCCCTCTTAAAGAAAATTTCATCCTCGAAATTTACCTGGTTAAAATAGGTGAGGATATTATTGTCGAATCGCATCCTCAGGCTCCCACGTGGCTTCCTCTACTCCGTGATTACGCCATAGAACTTTGACTAACGGCACAGTCGTTCTTATCAGTACCTTAACGTCTCGATCTAGAATTTGCACTGGTTCCTCTTCGAACGACTAATCAAGTCTTATCTCAATTTCTTCTACCGGTACTATATGAGACGGATCCGATCGGTAACGCCTTAACATAGAGACATGGAATACACTATGTATCTGGCTCAACTCCGGAGGTAATTCAAGTAGATAAGCTACTGGCCCAACACGTTTCAACACACGGCTCCGATGAACCTAGGGCTCAACTTGCCCTTCCTTCCAAATCTGAAGATCTTCTTCCAAGGTGAGACCTTTAGAAAGACTTGATCTTCCACCGCAAACTCAATATCCTTACGCTTCAGATCCGCATACGATTTTTGTCTATCCGAAGCTTCCTTTAACCGTGCCCGAATTACCTTTACCTTTTCGTCCGTTTCTGATATCAGCTCAGGACCCAATAACTGTCGCTCCTCCAATTCAGTCCAACAAGTAGGAGTACGACACCTACGACCATACAACGCCTCGTAGGGTGCCATCTGGATGCTGGATTGATAGCTATTGTTATAAGCAAACTCTGCCAATGGTAGAAAATCCTCCCAACTACCCCTGAAGTCAATCGCACAACCCCTTAACATGTCTTCCAAAATCTGGATTACTCTCTCCGACTGACCATCTGACTGAGGATGAAATGCCATGCTGAAATTTAACTTGGTTCCCAAAGCTTCATGTAAGGCTTTCCAAAACCGTGATGTAAACCTAGGATCCCTGTCCGATATAATAGACACTGGTACCCCATGTAACCTCACGATCTCCGCTAAATACAACTTGGCCAACTTCTGCAATGAATAATTTGTACGAACAGGTAGAAAATGGGCAGTCTTTGTCAACCAATCCACTATTATCCAGACGAAGTCTTTCTTAGTAGGCGATAAGGGTAACCCACTAACAAAGTCCATCGTTATCCGTTCCCATTTCCATAATGGAATCTTTACCGGTTGCAACAATCCCGATGGTAATTGATGTTCCGCCTTCACTTGCTGACACGTCAAGCACCTACTCACAAAATCTGTAACCTCCCGCTTCAACCCTGGCCACCAATACTGTTCCCGGAGGTCTCGATACATTTTATTTCCCCCGGGGTGCACAGCATAAGGGCTATTATGCGCCTCACGCAGAATCATTAATCTCAATTCTGAATCTTTGGGTATACAGATTCTTCTGCGAAACACAATACTCCATCGTTATTCAATCCAAAATCCCCCATCACACCACCTTCCACTTACTGAAGTAAGGAACCCAACTTTTCATCTGATAACTGTTTTTCCTTAATCTGCCCTAACCACATAGGCTTCACCTGAAGTTCGACTAACAGACTACCATCTTCATACAAGCTGAGATGAGTGAACATCTCTCTCAAATCAGATATCACTTTATGACTTAACGCGTCCGCCACTACGTTAGCCTTTCCGGGATGATACTCGATTGACAAGTCATAATCCTTCAATAGTTTTATCCACCTCTGCTGTCTTAAGTTCAACCCCTTTTGGGTAAGGAGATACTTTAGACTCTTATAAATGATCGACTTCTCACCGTACAGGTAGTGCCTCCAAATCTTCAAAGCAAATACCACTGCAGCCAACTCCAAATCATGGGTAGGATAATTTACTTCGTGCGGCCTTAACTGACGAGATGCATAAGCCACCACCTTTCCACTTTGCATCAATACACATCCCAAGCCCGTGTGTGAAGCATTGCAGTAAACAATAAACTCTTTCCCAGCCTCAGGTTGAATCAGTACTGGCGCTTCTGTCAAAATCTTTTTCAATTTCTTAAAACTCTCTTGCTGCCGATCTGCCCACACAAATGGTACTCCCTTGCGCAACAATTTAGTTAGGGGTGCAGCAATCAACGAAAACCCCCTCAACAAAACGTCTATAATAACTAGCCAATCCTAAGAAACTCCGAATTTCGACCACTGACTTTGGTGGTTTCCAATCCAACATAGCTTCTACCTTCCAAGGATCAATTCTGATTCCTTCGGCTGACACAACATGCCCCAAGAAAGTCACTTCCTTCAACCAAAATTCACACTTACTGAATTTGACATAAAGTTGCTTTTCCCGCAATATTTGCAATACTATTCGCAGATGTGAATCATGCTCTTCTTCATTCTTCGAGTATACCAAGATGTCATCCATGAACACCACCACAAACCGGTCTAAATAGGGTTAGAAGACCCGGTTCATCATGTCCATAAATGCAGCTGGTGCATTGGTCAACCCAAACGACATTACCAAGAACTCATAGTGTCCATAACGAGTTCGAAACGCCGTCTTATGAATATCCGCCTCCTTGACCTTAAGCTGGTGATAACTCGATCTCAAATCTATTTTCAAGAAAACTGAAGCTCCTCGCAGTTGATCAAACAGATCATCGATTCTTGGCAACGGATACCTATTCTTGATCGTCAACTTATTCAACTGCCTATAATTGATGCACATACGCATCGACCCATCCTTCTTCTTGACGAACAAGACCGGTGCTCCCCACGGTGACACACTCGGTCGAATGAATCCTTGATCCAACAACTCCTGAATTTGAGCTTTAAGCTTCGCCAACTCCTTTGGCACCATTCTATAAGGAGCAATGGACACTGGAGCCGTTTCGGGCAATAGCTCAATGCCAAACTCTACCTCCCGGTCTGGAGGCAAGCCCGGAAGTTTTTCCAGAAAGACGTCTGAAAGCTCCTTCACTGTTCTAACTCCTTCTACTGACAATTCTTTGGTATCCAATGCACTGATGAAGGCTAGGAAAGCTCCACACCCTTTTCGCACCAACTTTTCTGCCTTTAAGGCAGATACCACATTCGATAGATAATTTCTCCTTTCACCTATCATCACCACTTCTTTATCTTCTGAGGTTCTTATCGACATCCGCTTTGCAGCACAATCCAAGTTCGCACGGTGCTTTACCAACCAATCCATGCCCAAAATAAGGTCGAACTCGCCGAAAGGCAATTCCATCAAATCTGCCAAAAATGTTTCTCCTTGAACTTCTAAGGGTACATCTCTAAACAATTTATTTATTATCATAGATTGTCCTAAAGGACTAATTACTGTCATCTCCCTAGCAGTAATCTCAAATCTAATGTTCAAATTTCTAGATACAGCACTAACAATATACGAATGGGTGGATCTGATATCTATTAAAGCAATAACAGGTACATCAGATATAAAGAATGTACCGGTTATCGCATCAGGTGCATCTCCATCCTCTCGATGTCTGACCGCATAAACCAGCCTTGGCTGTCTCGCCTCTGTGTTATCCTTATAACCAGTACCTCTTCCCGGTGCACCCTAACCTCGTCCTCCGCCATTACCACCTCGACCTAAACCACGGCCTCTCGGTGGCTGCTGAGCGCCTCTAGCTGGCTGTGCATCATAATTACGAGCTTCCTAAGTCGGAGCAGTCCGTCGAGGACAATTCTTAAGCTAATGGTCCTTAGAACCACATTTGAAACAACCACCGGTTCTCTTTCAGCATTCACCTGGGTGTCATCTTCCACAGTCAGCACATGGTTGTATCTGATTGGTAGCAGCTGGTGCTCTAGCTTGAGCTGGCTCATCATTCCTGGGCCTCTTCTGAAACCTTCTAGCAGGACTCGAGTACCTAAAGTCCTTTTTACTCTTGCCTCTATCTTTTTCTCAGTTTTGCCGCTCCGAGTTCTTAGCCTCCTCAGCTATCTTAGCTTTCTCCACAAGTGTGGCAAAATTCCTTTCTTGTTGTGGGGCTATCAATACTCGCAACTCATCACTCAACCCATCCTCGAAGCGCACACAGCGTTCATAGTCAGTTGGCATAATACCTCGGGCATAATGACTCAAACGCAGAAATTCCGCTTCGTAAGCTGCCATGGTCTTACTTTCTTGAACCGGATTAAGGAATTCCTTCTTTCGGGCATCGACATAGCTAGCCCCAACATACTTTCCCTGAAATGTAGTTTTGAAGAAATCCCAAGTAACACGACCAACCTGAGTGCCTTCCCGAATAGTGAGCCACCATTGATATGCCTCGTCTCTCAACAAAGACACAGCTCCTCTTAGCTTCTGCTCAGCGGTGCATTCCAGATCATCCATGATATGCTCCACAACTTCAAGCCAGTACTCCGTAACATTTGGGGCTACACCTGAGATTACCCTAAAAACCTTAGCACCATTTGATCTGAGTCGCTCCAATATTGACCCACGAGCTACTGGCCCCGATCTAGCCACAGCAACCCTTTTTAAGACTCGTAAAATTGCTTGGGACAGAGCAATGTCTTCTCTCATACGGTCATGTGATCGATTTTCTGACATAGGTGACGTCGGTGCGTCCATTTTCGGCACATGTCTCGATGCCTCAGAAACTCTAGCACCTCGGCCTCTACCACGGCCGCGTCTACCACGTCCACGTCCTCTAGCGCATATTTTGACTATTTCGATTTAATCTAATTACAAGTTTTATGAATCAATATACTATTTCAGTGTTTATTAACGATATTTTATGAGATATAAGAAGTAGAGTTGTTTTCATAAACGCATTCTATGGTCTCGATCTCTATAGTTTCAACACCTAAAACTAAAAGTTCTAGAGTGGTCCTTTAGTCATATCAAAATAATAATCATTCATTTAACATACACTTACTTGACTTGGTGCCGGTTACTCATAGTGCCATACTTCCTTTAAAGACATACGTTCTATAATTCAAAACAGTTTTGAACAAAAATGTTTTTGAACCCAAACCACAGCCGAGTTTTGAACTAGGCTCTGATACCATAAAATGTAACAACCCAAACCCGGCCTATGCGTTAAGGCCAAATTTGACATGTCACACAAAATAAATATACTTTGATTCCTTTTTAAGTAAAACAGATTTCAAAATTTTGACGAAGTATTTATTGAGTAAAAGATTTGATTGATAAATCGACAATTTGAGATGTAAGATCTTATAAATCGTAACTTTGATAATATTGTTAATAGTTCGAGAAAATTTTAAAAGTAATTTGAAGAAAATATTTTTCGTAAAGAATTGATGAAAATTTTTAAGAGTAAATTTTCGAGTAAAAAAATTAAAATTTCTATGAAATCCTTTTTGTATATTCGATTTCGAATAAATCGTTTATTTAAGATTTTAGAAAACATAAAATCTCAATTTGAATTACTTAAAGAAGTTTATAAAATCATCAAACAATAAACAAAACAAAAATTAATCCAGAGGCCTTATTACAACCTTAATTCAAAATAGCAAAGTAATTAAAAATACTGAAAGAAATCCAAAATCCAAATTTAACCGTTTACGAAGTATGGCCTCCACCGAGTCGTCCACGGCCCAAGTCTCCATCACTGATTATTACCTGAAAGGGATAAGGAAAATGGGGGTGAGTTACTAGAACTCAGTGTGCAATCCACTTACCATTGTCCACTGGGCTAAAATCCAATTAAGCATTTATTTGGGCCAAAGCCCATTTACAATTATAAATATTGTAACATCCTAGATTAGGGGCTATGCATTTGATGTGTTTTGTGTGTATGTTTTGTGTAATGTGTTTGCTTAGGGTGAATGGGGGTCCAGGAAAGGCCCAGGGATAAGCCGGAGCCCTAGCCAAAATTTTCTTTTTGGGCACTTTAGTGAGAGAGCTAGCTGGAATAGGACCTAAGAGTGGTTGTTTGTACTTGGTTGACATAAGAATTTAATTGGTAAAGTGGAAAAGAGGCGCCACTTAAGGTGCAAGTCGGTGACGCCTCAGGGGGAGCAGAGGGGATCAGGTTCGAATCACGTTGCCAGGATTGTGGCTTTTATTTTTGTTCGTGCGTCAGAGGGGTGGAGGTGACTTGGTCAAAACTTTTGAATGGTTGGCTAGGAGTAAAATGGGGGATTTGAAACACTCAAATTATTTTGAATCATTCAAATCTTTTCAAATGGGTGATCAAGAGTGTTGTTAGGAGAAAAACAATGAATTGTGAGAGGGGTGAAAGTGTTAGCCGAAGTCTGTATGAAGGTTGGAAGGGGGTAAGGTTCGGTTTTGATCTAGGAGGGTGTGCACCGAAATTGGTAGCTCTAGGCCCTCATCTAGTTGTGGTTCAATCGGGTTTGGGTACCTTGCTAAAATTTCCTTTAGATTCATATGGTGCATAAGTTGGGGAACCTGAGGGTAAAACATCTTTTTCTCTCTTTTCATTCTGTGCAACTTTTCTTCACTCTTTTGAAAACCAAGATCGAAACTCATATTTGCCTTTCTCTTCGCATATTTCTTCTTTGGATGCCGCAACCTGCATCACTTTCACTTGCCAAAGCCGAATCTTGTAGCATCTCTCTCGGTCTCTTCCTCCTTCTTTCTCTTTTCTCCTCGTTGTAACACATTTTTTTTTCTTCATCTATTTCTTCCAAGCCGAACCCCAACACTCTCTTCCTTTCTTCTTCTTCTATTTCTCTTTTGCTCATATCATGATCATACCCCTAAACCCCTTTAGCCAAAACTTCTCAAACTTTACCAGCACTCTATTGTTTTGTTCCCTCAGGTGTTCTTGGTAGCCGAACCCATCTCTCAATACCCTTAGTTAAAACCTTTCTTCTATTTATCATTAAAGCTGAAACCTACTCTCCCTCTCAACCCTCAATCGGATTCTTCTTAGCAGTGTAAGTGTTGTTCTCTTTTCTTCAAAACTCTCTCTTCTCTATTAGTTATCGATCAAGGGCGTTAATCCTATACAGGGGTTTTGGCCGAATGTAGGGAGGGTTTGGGTTCGTGTAACACCCCATACCCGGTCAATACACCACGACCGAATCTGGCATGTTACAGAGTGAAAACGTTTGAATAAAACAAGTTACCAGTTTAATTTCATTGAAAAACCCTTTATCGTTTTAGAGTTTAGAAAACCCCGCGGAGAGTACAGTTGAAATCGATTTAGTGTTGCTTTAAAACCAGAAAACCTCTTCTGTTGGAAATCCATTTGTCTTTTATAGTTCTTGGAAAACCTTTCAATACTTATTAAAATCCAAGTGAGTTAAGCATAGTCGAGTTAAAAACCATTTGTGTTTAGAGTTATTTGAGAAATTAAATTTGATAATCACTTAGGTTAATTTGTTATCATCTCGTGTAGATTATTACCCGATAGTAAGGTTTGAAAACCCGAAAGAGATATAATTTTGAAAATGTTGCTTTTTACCAGTTATTTAAGCAAGTCAATTTATTAAGCACATGCATAATATAATCAGAATAAAAGCAAGTAATTAAAAACCCAAGATAATACTTAGCGGCCTTATTACAAAACGAAAACCAAATTTAAAGTAAATAAATAAAACCGAAAGAGTAATTTAAAGTCAAAACCCGAAATTAGTATGCATGGCCACCTCGAGTCCTCCCTGGCTCCAGATCAGCGATCTATGCCTCATCTACAAAATATATGGGAAGGGGTGAGTCACTGAGACTCAGTGTATAAATCCCCAACCCGATAGTGCAAACACTTACGCAAATCATCAGTAAAATATGCAAATCATGCAACTCCATAACCTAACCATCCGATCTCCTTTATCTACCCCGTGTGGTCAAAACCACTGGTGGTCAAAACCACTAATGATCGTAGTCACAAATATATATCGGTGTGGTCAAAAACACTGGTGACCGTAGTCACAAATCAAGTGATGGGGCCAACCTATCGTGTGGTCAAAACCACTGATGACAATCCCGTAATTAATCATGTGGGGCCAACCCACTGTGGTACCAAACCACTGGGACAAGTCATAATATCCATATGTGGTTAAAACCACTGGTGACCGTAGTCACAAATATCATAAATGTGGTCAAAACCACTGTGGTCAAAACCACTGGGACTTAGTCACAAATAATAATATCAAAGGCGGGGCCAACCCGTCGTGTGGTCAAAACCACTGGTGACAGTCCAAAATATTTCTTCCCCCTCCTCTCAGCAATCCTACCATCATGTCCATATCAATCGTGGCATAATAACATATGATGATGCAAGTAACACATGGCATAGCATTAAACAATGACATGATAGCATATATCGAGATCCATAATCAGGGGACTTACCTGGAGTCCACCATTTTCTCGGCCTTCAGCCTAGAGACAACATTGGATAGGTAATCTCTCCTATTACCAATCATCATCACCTCTTCACCTTCAACTGTCCTCAACACCATGTGCTTAGTCGCGCAATCCAAACTGGCCTGATACTTCACTAGCCAATCCATCCCAAGAATCAGATCGAACTCCCCAAATGGCAGTTCCATCAAGTCAGCCAAAAACACGACCCCTTGAAGTTCTAGGGGTACATCCCTATACAGTTTATTTACTTCTACTGAGTGACCCAGAGTGCTTATCACTGTCATCTTCCTAGAAGTAATCTCAAAGTCTAAGTTCATGGCTTCCACTATGCTACTGGCTACATACGAGTGCTTCGATCCCACATCTATTAAAGCATTATAAGGTAGTCCAAAGATTAAGAACGTACCGATTATGATGTCCGGTGCGTCGCCCTCCTCTCAACGCCTCGCCGTGTAGACCAATCCAAGCTGTCTCGCCTCTGTATCACCTGCAACTCTGCCCGGTGCTCCACAGCCTCTACCCAATCCATTACCTCCCCTGGCTGCACCACGGCCCCTCTGAGGCTGCTGACCATCCCTCCTAACCTGTGTACAATTCTGATCCCCAGACTGCAACCTAGCTGACCTCTGTGGAAAATCCCTTACTCGATGCCCCATCGATCCACACTCAAAGCATCCTCTGTTTCCAGTCCAACACTCGCCCATGTGAGACTTTCCATACCGAGCACACCGTGGTGGCCATTGAGTATTAGCAGCAGCAGTCCTAGTAGCTTGATTCGCCCACTGTATCTACCCCATTTCTGCGGATTCCCGACAGACCCAGATGATCCAGAATTTTTTTTATTCCAACCCTTGTCCTGATCCCGCCTCACAGACTGTTTCACTTCCTCAGCCACTTTGGCATTTTCCACTAAGACCGCAAACTCTCTTTCCTGCTGTGGCGTAATTAACATACGCAGCTCGTCTCTCAGCCCATCCTCAAATCTAACATAGTGCTCATGCTCCGTGCCCACAATACCACGTGCATAACGACTCAGCTGAAGGAATTTCGCCTCATATTTTGATATAGTCTTATTACCTTGGACCAAGTTCAGGAACGCCTTGCGCTGCGCATAAATGTAGCTAGCCCCTATGTATTTCCTCTGGTAGGCTGCCCTAAAGAATTCCCAAGTAAGGTCATCCGCCATTGCTCCGTCTCTAACTGTGAGCCACCATTGATATGACTCATCTCGCAGCAAAGATACTATCCCCTTCATCTTCTCCTCAGCTGAGAAGTCTAGATCATCCATAATACGTTCTGTCACCTCCAACCAATATTTCGCCGTACTGGGAGCCACGCTGGATATACCTCTAAACACCTCGGCACCATTAGCCCGGAGTCGTTCGGACACAGATTTCCGAACCCCTGCTCCGATGCCTGCACTAGTAACCCTCTCTAATACCTGCAGCATTGCCTGCAACACTGCGTCATCACCAGTCTGATCCTGATGTTTTGCGCCCACAGCTGGCGGCGGTGGTACCTCATTTTCTGATCCATGACCAGACCCTACCGGTTTCGAGACCGTCATCCTACCCCTACCTCGTCCATGAGTGTTACGCCCATGTCCACGTGCACTCATGTCTACCGATACGATACGAGCTGATTAAAAGTTTTATGCGTTAGACTTTTATTCCACTATCTATTAAGGCACAGATTTATGAGAAGTTTAATAAGGGATTGTTTCGCGAGTACATCCATCCTATAGTTCAAATCTCTAGAGTAGTTCCTACTACTATTTAGTCATGCTAATATCATCATAATCATAACATCGAAAGCAACAGTTTGGGGTACTTACCTGGGCGGATCGGTGCCGGAGACTCGGTACCATGCTTTCACCACTATACTTTTTCCCATAAAACCTTTCTACAATCCATTTTAAAACATTTTTGGGCCTCGAGCCCACAGCCGAGCTGTTGAACCTGGCTCTGATACCAAAATTGTAACATCCCATACCCGATCAACACACCACGACCGAATCTGGCATGTTACAGAGTGAAAACGTTTGAATAAAACAAGTTATCGGTTTAATTTCATTGAAAAACCCTTTATTGTTTTAGAGTTTAGAAAACCCCGTGGGGAGTACAGTTGAAATCGATTTAGTGTTTCTTTAAAACCCGGAAACCTCTTCTGTTGGAAATCCATTTGTCGTTTATAGTTCTTGGAAAACCTTTCGATACTTATCAAAATCCAAGTGAGTTAAGCATAGTCGAGTTAAAAACCATTTGTGTTTAGAGTTATTTGAGAAATTAAATTTGATAATCACTTAGGTTAATTTGTTATCATCTCGTGTAAATTATTACCCGATAGTAAGGTTTGAAAACCTGAAAGAGATATAATTTTGAAAACGTTGCTTTTTACCGATTATTTAAGCAAGTCAATTTATTAAGCACATGCATAATATAATCAGAATAAAAGCAAGTAATTAAAAACCCAAGATAATACTTAGCGGCCTTATTACAAAACCAAAACCAAATTTAAAGTAAATAAATAAAACTGAAAGAGTAATTTAAAGTCAAAACCTGAAACTAGCATGCATGGCCACCTCTAGTCCTCCCCGGCACCAGATCTGCGATCTATGCCTCATCTGCAAAATATATGGGAAGGGGTGAGTCACCGAGACTCAGTGTATAAATCCCCAACCCGATAGTGTAAACACTTACACAAATCATCAGTAAAACATACAAATCATGCAACCCCATAACCTAACCATCAGATCTCCTTTATCTACCCCGTGTGGTCAAAACCACTGGTGGTCAAAACCACTAATAACCGTAGTCACAAATATATATCAATGTGGTCAAAACCACTAGTGACCGTAGTCACAAATCAAGTGACGAGGCCAACCCATCGCGTGGTCAAAACCACTGATGACAATCCCGTAATTAATCATGTGGGGCCATCCCACTGTGGTACCAAACTACTGGGACAAGTTACAATATCCTATATGGTCAAAACCACTGGTGACCGTCGTCACAAATATCATAAATGTGGTCAAAACCACTGGTGGTGAAAACCACTGGGACTTAGTCACAAATAATAATATCAAAGACGGGGCCAACCCGTCGTGTGGTCAAAACCACTGGTGACAGTCCTAAATAATTCTTCCCCCTCCTCTCAACAATCCTGCCATCATGTCCATATCAATCGTGGCATAATAACATGTGATGATGCAAATAACACGTGGCATAGCATTAAACAATTACATGATAGCATATATCGAGATCCATAATTAGGGGACTTACCCGGAGTCCATACTCACGCCTACAAGGCATAACCATCGGTTTTAATGGCTATTACAGTAACACAATAAACATATCATACTAACAAATTGTGTAACCGTTACACACCTGACTATTAGTAGATCTAAGCGAAATCTTGAAACTACGCGAAACTAACGAGATCCTGAAACATTTGCCTTCCCCCTTCCTACAATCGGCCAACACTTTGTTAGTAACTAAAAGCCTATTCGGCTCAACTAGAAATCCTGAAGGATATGTCACATGAAAGTAGCACCTTATCTTAATGCCGATTTAGTTCCCAACCAAATCCCGAAGCTATGTGATGAGCCTCCCTTGCAATCGGCCAAACACTAACACATAAAAATGATTAGCCTTCGACTTTGCAAGAATATGAAACAGATCCCAAAATGTTAGAACCCTTACCTAGATCGCTTAGCCAAATCTCGAAGATCTACAGTATTCGGCAACACTCCTCCCTTACTGATAGGTTCGGCCTCCAATCACCAAAGTTCGACACTCCCCCTTGTGATGTTAGGGATTTCGGCTACCAACCTAGAACAAGAATGAAGTTTAATATATAAATCTATAATTGAAAGGAAGATAGAAGAGGAGTGGGGTTTCGGCATTACCCAAATCGATCAAGAAGAGAAGAAGAAGTCACTTGCTAGGAGATCCGGCTATATCCCCAAAAGAAAGAACTAGATTTCGGCACTTAAGATGACGGAGAGGAAACGCAAGAAGAGAAGGACTTATGAGCAGAGTATTCGGCTTTTCAAGAAGTGGAAAGATGAAGAAGAGGGTGGAATAGGAAGGGATAGATTCGACAAAGAGATTGAAAGAATATTTCGGCACTAGAAGGTTTGAAAGAATGAAGAAAGATGCCGAATGGAAAGTAAAAAAGTTGGTTTCGGGTAGAGCAAAATAGGAAGAAGAGAAGTGAACAAAGATGGATTCGACAAAGAGAGAGTTTCGGTCAACAATGAATGCACATGAAAAGAAGAGGAGAGAATGGCTAATAAGTTTCGGCTCTTCTCAACAAAATGGCAAGGTTTGGTTCGGCCAAATACCAAGCTTGCCGAGTGAGAAAAGAAAGAATGCCAATGGGGCTCGGTTTTTGGCACAAAACTAAAATGAAGGAAACCTTCTAGCTAGCCAAAAATACACTCCTACTGGCCATTGAAATTCGGCACACCCCAAGGTCCCAAACCGATTACTCCTCCTCTCCAAAGTCCATAATTCGGCCAACACCTCAAGACTCTCCCATCCACTCATTCAAATCAGTTTGAATGAGTCAAACTCCACAATTTTCTCCTCTCCATCCAATTCAAATCTAATGATCCAATCCTCATCCATTCAAGAGAGTCCCACCTGAGCACACTTCTTCCTTGCTTGTGGCGTGAAAAAGAATAAGCAGAAAGGGATTTCTGCAGTTCGAACCCAAGCACTCATTCCCTGCATGTGGCGTCACCCTCCAAGCACCTTAGTGGCGCCTCTTTTGCCACTTTTCCACTAGGTTTTTTGTGCCACAACCCTCTAATAAATTCTTTTAACCCCTAACTCTCCTAGCTCCCTCTTCCTAAGCACTAAAACAAAATTTTTGGCCATGACCCCGGCCTAACACGAGGTCATGCCTAGACCCCAAAACATACCAAACGAACACATCAGGCATATCATCACATGCAAGCACATGCAAAATGTAGAGACCCCGATTTAAGGATATTACAGTTCATCTTCTCCTGCTTTCAGTCTGTGAGTGAAGGGCTTCTGGGATCAATCGTGTTCAGTCAATCAGGGTAAGTGATTTATATCATTCGTTTGGTCGAAGGCCACTTTCTTTAACATTATATTATGGAAGGACGGGTCTAATACGGAGTTATGTAGGGACATCAAGGATTTATCGATCCAAGTGTAGAAACCACCGAATTCTGTCAATTTCGGTAAGAGTCTTTTCGTTTAAAGCAACTATTTTTGCAATTACTTAATTCAACGGTTTAACTCGATCTTCTGACCAAGACCTTGTGATGGAATTCAATACCGATCAGGCAAAGGAGGGGGTTGGACCCGTAAACCCAGCCCCTAAGTTTAAGAAGCGTGCGGTGTCAGCAGTCTGAGATTAGCCATCAGGTTGTGGGCTGGCTTCTGAGCAAAATAGGAGGCAGATAGCGGTAGTTTCTGAAAACGATAGCGTTGGCATAGATAGCGGGGTGCTGCATGTAACCAGGTGTGTAATATTTACACATTTTAATATTATTATGTGTTATTAATTATTTGGGGCTAAAAAGCCGAAACGGCTAGATGAACAAGCGTTGAGTACCCTGCTATTTATGTATGCGCTGATGGATGTATGTTGTAATGATATTGTGCACTTGACAGCATGTTGCATTCATTTGACACTTGTATGCATGGGTTGGATTTGATGTGAAAGGGGAAGTGTAAGACTGTCACTAGTGGTTTGGTACCACACGTGGGTTGGCCCCACAGTCTTGACTCGTGACTAAGTCTCAGTGGTTTGGAACCACCAGTGGTTTGGTACCACATAAATGTATGATCCGTGACTCGTCCCAGTGGTTTGGTACCCATATATATGATTATTCGGGATTGTCACTAGTGGTTTGGTACCACAAGTGGGTTGGCCCCACATATGATATCTTGTGACTATGTCACCAATGGCTAGGTGCCACATATGGAATGTAACAGATGGAGGGTTGATTGTAGAAATCCCCACAGAGTGATCAGTTGGTACGGGTGGTGTGTAGAGAATGGAAAATCTAGGCTTGGGCCTGGTACATTGCATCCATATTTGTACATGCTATTTTGAGTGGGCTGAGGCCCAATATGTGTTTGTGGGCTTAGAGCAATTTATGTGACTTAAGGGGGATTTACACACTGAGTCTCAGTGACTCCCCCCCGTTGTTTAACTTTTCAGGTGATCAGTAGATCGTGGATATGGGAGCCAAGGCAGACTCGTAGAGGCCATGAAGACTTTATTTTTCGTGAACTTTTTCCTGCTTTACTTTTAATTTTAATTGGGGATTTTATTTGTGTAATAAGGCCTTCTGAATTACTATTTGGGGTTCTCTTCTTATTTATTTATCGTCGATTTAAATCTTTGACACTATGCAAACTTAATCACGGTATTAAAAATTGAGTTTCCAAAATACGAGTAACTCAAAACATACGTTTTCTTTCAAGTATCACCAAGCTTAACGAATATTTGATTAACTAAAAGTTGAAATTTTTCCTAAACTAAACAAAACTTCGTTTTTACTTCACCCTGTAACGTACCAGATCTGGTCGTAACGTATAGGCCAGGTTTGGGGTGTTACAAATATCATACATAATTTGCATGTGATGTGGAATTCCCAACCCAAACCTAATTTTCCATCCGCTACAGACTACCCGTACAAACCAGCACACCTGTGGGGAGCTTTAGTCACCCACCCCACCATCACACGAAAGTAGGCATTAAGCCGTATATATCAAAATTGTGGACAAGCCACCATATTAACAGAATTTACATGGCATTGCCACTTTTCAGATTTGTGGCAGAGCCACCAGATTTATGTAGCAGAGCTACCAGAACTTCTCTTCATCATTTTCCCACCCCACGCAATTTATATATTTAATGCATAGCCATTCACAACAATTCATTCAAATATTTCTTACGAACATTCTGTCTCATTATAACAATTTATCTAGTTGACCATTTAAGCAAAATCATCTTGGCCCATTTCATAATTTATTACAAATCGGCCCATATAGCAATATCAAACGGCCCATATATCAAATATCTCAATTTGGCCCAGATAACAAATATTTCTATTTGGCCCATATAACAAATATTTCAATTTGTCCCATTAGGGGTATTTTCGTAATTTTCACAGTCTTAATACCGATTTCATAATTCTACCAAAATAGCGATAACTATACCATTTTACTCGATTTCACCAAGATGTGATTAAATCAAGCAATTTACCACTAACACATTTTAAAATATCTAACCCATGAAATACGATGTGAGATTACACACCTGATTAAGGTAAGCACTACGCTCTCTCGATCGTCGACACCTAAAATTTTATAACGCCTAATTAGTAAACGTACGCGATTTAATACATCTACTTTAAAACAAACGATCTAAAATTTTACCCTCGGAATCATGAACAACTACGATTTGTCAGTTTTCCCCAGTTGAAGGTCCACAACTCGGTGGAAAATCTCGAATTGCTGATGCCTCAGAATAGCGAACGACCTCGAATAATTGATTCTCACCGGATAAGGGTCCACAACCCGGAGAAAAGTCTCGTATCACCAATACAGCCCTTCGCTTGAATTTAGGAGTAGGGATTGTTAATCTGCTCCTTTTTCGATCTCCAATCACTATCCCTTTCGATTCAATATTGCTTGACTCCATTGAAAACAAATATTAGTCCAAACTAATATTATGTTTTTATGAATGATTGATCTTACGAGTAAGGTCGGCTTACCATAAAATGCTTATGATCGCAAGATGATAAATCGAGCGAATAAGTACCTAAATCATATAGTCGATAAATTATCCTTCAATACGATTAGTACAATAACCAAGGGAGTTATTGAAAAGACCATGAGAGAACTTCCTTAACTTGAACAATGAAATTCTCGTTTCACATGATCTTCCTATGGCTAGAGTCGATTAAGCGATATTGTAATAATCGGCACTCCACTGTACCACTACAAAGAAGAGAAAGATCTTATTTGAGAGAGTATAATAACATGATGGTTTCGGTTCATATGTCCCTCCCAAATCAAAACTTATATTCGGCACTAAGAGAAAGAAAACAAGATAAAATGTTGGAAAAACGCTTATCGATTGATCAAAGATTGAATGTGTAACACCCCTTACCCGTATTCGACACCGAAATAGGGTACGAGGCATTACCGGAATTACAAATTTATTTATCAAAAATTTTATATCATTTAACATTTATTTTTGAAACCAATCAAAAATCAAACATATTATCCCTTAAAACATATTTGTTTTTCTTATTTCATGACTTACTTGAATTTATTTCTCGTCTCAACATATTTAATTACCTTTTATTTACATATTACGTATAATCACATATTGACATGTCATGATAAATATCATTCTCTTGCCGTTTATTCATAAACATATATTAGTTAATTCATTATATCAATATTTCACGTGCTATCAACTTATATTTCCTTATATCACATATTTAAAGTTACACGAACTTACTCAAGCTAAATTTGCGAAAATACCAAGATTCAAGGGCATTTTGGTAATTTCCCATTTTCATCGATTTTTCAACCGATCTTAATCTAATTAATAATTTCATTCAATTTTGCAATTTTAAATAATAAAATAATCCATTCCATGTAAATTGGTCATCTCCAACATTTATACAAAACTAATCATAAACTTTTACTTTTATTCAATTTAGTCCCCGGGCCTAAAACATTACAAATTAGCCATGCTAGCTGAATATTCATACATATTTTTCCTCCTCCTCCTCTCCATTCCACATCCTTAATGTATATAACATGCTATAAGTAACATTGTAAATAAGTTCATTATTTATTCATAAGTATATTCAAAACTGCCCATTTGAGTCATAGTCACTAAATTATTTATTTCCAGAGCTACAGAACTCCAAATGAAGAACCGTGAATTTTTCCTAAAACTAGACTCACATATATTCTTGCCATAAAATTTTCAGAATTTTTGGTTTAGCCAATTAGTACAGTTTATTCTTTAAAGTCACCCCTGTTCTGCTGTCTGGCAGTTCCGACCCTTCTTCACTAAAAATTAATTATCTTTTATATAGAATTCATATGATGTTATGGTTTATTTCTTATAAAACTAGACTCATTAAGGAATCTAACCATATAAATTATGTTCCCAAATTATTTTTATACAAATTTTAGTGAATTTCTAAAGTAAGAACAGGGGATCACGAAGTTGTTCTAAACCAGTCTTACAAAAATACAAATATCTCAAATTACAGAATTCCTTTGCTTTCTCTGTTTCTTTTATATGAAAATAGACTCAATAAGCTTTAATTCCATATCTCACTTGACTTCTAATTCTATTTATACAATTTTTGGTGATTTTTCAAAGTTAGACAACTGCTGCTGTCTAAAACTGCTTTAGTGTAACATGTTGATTTCTATTTTGTCCCTAATTCCACAATTCATACAATTCAGTCCTTGCTGAATTAACCCCTCAATTGAGTTAATTTTCTCATTTAATACTTTTATCTATCATTTTAAAACTCCTTCATAACCTTTGAAATTAGAATTTTAACACTAGGCCTTAATTTCAGCTATTTCACAATTAGGTCCTAAAACCAATTTCCATCAATTTCACTTGATTAAATCATCATATAACAAAATTAAAGCTTCAATTCAATATTTATTCATCATATTCTTCCAACACTAATCCACATAAACTTTAAAAATTTAGCCATAGAATCAAAAACTAATGAATTAATAAATTGGACCCAATTGTAAAAGTCCAAAACATAGAAATTTCAAGGAGAAAGCAAGAATTAAACTTACATGATGCTTGAGTATAAAAACTAGCTTGAACTCTCTCCCATGGCTATTTTTCAGCTGAAGAAAATAAAGAGAAATGAAGAGAATTCTCCATATATTTCAATTTGATCCCCTTTTATTTAGCTAATTTTGAAAATTTTCCAATTTTCCCCCTTTTCTTCTTTCTCTTCTCTTCTTCTTTCTTTCCTGCTCTCTGCTTCTTCGTTTGGGTTCCTGTTCTCTATTCTCTTCCCTTTTTTTTTTTTTTGTTTGTATATATATAATAATATAATAATATAATAATATAATATTATAATAATATACCTTAAAAATCTCAGATTTTTCTTTGTTATGTCATTCAACTATACAAAATGGTATAATTTCCATTTTGATCCTTCATAATTTCTTTTAATCTATAATTTAACTTTTACTTTCATTTCATTTTAGTCCTTTTCATTTAATTTCCTACCCAAACGTTAAAATTTTCTAACGAAAGTTTAATAATAACTTAATGACATTCCATAAATATTTTTGGAAATATTTATGGCTCACTTTATAAATTCGAGGTCTCAATACCTCGCTTTTTGGCCTAATTTTTCTAATTAATTCTTTCAGTTCACAAAATTCACTAATTTTAAAATATTTCTAAAATCACACTTAACTTATAATTATCGATTAACAAAATTTTCTAACTTTTCGCCAAATTTAGTGATCTCGAATCACTGTTCCGACACTATTAAAATTGGGCTGTTACAATTCTTCCCCCCTAAAAAAATTTCGTCCTCGAAATTTCCTTATTATTTTGATCATGAACTTCGTTATTTCTATAATTCTATAGCTCCTTTGTGCACATATTTATCTCGATTTATCATTTATATCCATTCCATATCCTTTCAGTTTGCAATTTATTTTTAAGTTAATATTGCGAATATACCTTATAGCGAAAATTACTTACCTTTTTATAAGAGGCCCAATAGATTCAATAGAATACTTAAGATATATGAAACAAATATAGAAGTGTATTATTATTTACTATTAATCAGATAGCACTTGATGAGAACCAAAGTGTTATTATCGTGAGAATGCGCTAAAGTTCCTTAATGGTATACCACTAATATCTTAGTAGATTTAATCTCATTTACTTGGGAAAATTACATTATACACGCATGTCACTTTTACAATTTTAACATAATGCTTTTACATATCATTTTTTTTTTTTTTTTTTTTTTTCCAATTTCACTTAAATGTATTCACAAATAAATTTAATTTCACTTCCTCTTCAATATACAATTCAATACTAATATTTATCCATCGCTTAATTCAGGTTTCCATTTAATTCATCAATAACGCTTACCTCATACTTCACTTACTATACGCATAATTTAAATTTAACATTTAATATTAAATAGTAAACATCAAGCATGCAACAATATAAGTCATATGTGTTAATTTATACTTTAATTTCATACCTCAACAATAGCATTTCATCAAATAGCATCATATATCATCTATATTATTTTTAATCAATTCATAAACCTTTGGTTCAAGTTTTCAATCTCATATCTCAATTTCAATTTACATTTCAATTCCTAATTCCACTTTTCCATACTTTCAATAGTTTAACCGATCAAATTCAATCGATTCTTCTCATTTCGTTTATTCAATGATTTCAATAATAATAATTTGATATTTTAACAAATTTATGAACCTTAAGTTCATACTTCAATTCTCACATTTCAATTCGATTCACAATTCAACTCATAATTTCTTACTCATATTTTCAATAGTTCAATCGATCAAATTTATTTAGTTTTTCTCATTTTAGTTATTCACCTATTAACAATCCGGACTTTGACAGATACACGGATTCCAACCCAAACACACCAATGCGGCACATTGTGCCTTAACGGTACACAATATACGACACACAAAGTGTCGAATCGAATAAGAATAAGAATGTGAGTCGGTCGGCATGTAAGTGCTCGATCGATGTTTCAAAAAAACCGCACTCTTCCATATCCTATAGCATGCCAATTATATCCGACTAGTCCGACAAGTTAATAGGAGATCAATTCTCATTTTAATTTCACTTAATATTCATATCTACCCCTATTAACAAGACTCGGACTTTGGCGGATACGCGGATCCAACCAAACACACCAGATTGGCACCCAAAGGCTCATCATCGACTCAAGGTCGAAGAATCCTCGAACACTTCCAATCCTATGGCATGCCATTTATATCCAATCTAGCCCGATAAGTTAATAGGGTATTCAAATCATCATTTCATTTTTTTTTTTTTCTATTTCAAATTCACTTTTCCATTTCCTAATCAAGATATAATTCAATGATTCACTTTGTTCTCATTTCACTTTCTTAGCCCAAAGTAGACTTTATAGAACACACCTGGATATACTGGAATAGATACTGAGAGGTGCATTATGATGCACAAGTGAACAGAGAGCACCAATGTGCTAATAATCGAGAGCACCAACGTGCTAATAATCGAGAGCACCGACGTGCTAATATCGGAGAGCACCAATGTGCTAATATCGAGAGAGCACCGACGCGTGCTAATATCGGAGAGCACCAATGTGCTAATATCGGAGAGCACCAATGTGCTAATATCAGAGAGCACTGACGTGCTAATATCGGAGAGCACCAATGTGCTAATATCAGAGAGCACCAATGTGCTAATATCAGAGAGCACTGACGTGCTAATATCGGAGAGCACCAATGTGCTAATATCAGAGAGCACTAACGTGCTAATGTTCCTTAATATCCCAGTAGTTCTAAATTCCGTCTACTTGGGCATTAAAGTTTGAATCTCATATATTTAAAGAATTCACATAAATATTTCAAAAAAGGTAAATAAAGAATAATTTAGAATTTCTTGTAGTACTTACAACAAAAAGGTTGAAATGATATATGTTATTCTTCCTTCACTCCTTAACCTTCTCTTTTCCTTTTCCTTCAATTCGGTCCTCTCCTTTCTTTCTCAAATTGATTTCATATAAACATATAACATTTATATGTAAAAAGTAATCAAATAAACTTTCTATATTATTTAACAAAATAAGCATGTATAATATATTTTTATTCAATTCGTATTTTTAATTTATTGTCTAATCAAATTTAAAATCACTAATTACTTTTCAATCAATATACATTTCAATTACTCACATATTTTCTTTATTTAATTTAATTTGCCTTCAAATATTCAAATAATTCATAATTCGATTCACGTAATTTAAATAACTTTCTAATTTCCATTCATTCTACTTTCACTTCTTATTTCAACTGGTTTCACATGATTGCAATAATTCTTCATAGTTTAATGCAATACACATAACAATATTCAATAACTTCATGATTCAATTCAAGATTACAAAAATAATATTCAAGATTCCATAATTCATTCAATTATCAATCTCAACTTCAATGACTCAATCTTAAATTTATCATTTTACTAAATACTTACCTTAAAATACTTACCACACATAATTAATAAATTACACATGATAATGATAAAGTTTAAATTATAGTGATACAAATATCATCAAAGTCTTAACATATCACATTATCTTAAGTTATATATTAATAATGGCATATATTTCTAGACTTCACATATACTACATTTGGTCCGAGAACCGACTAAACCTAAGCTCGATACCACTAAATGTAACACCCTTACCCGTATTCGACACAGAAATAGGTACGAGGCATTACTGGAATTACAAATTTATTTATCAAAAATTTTATATCATTTAACATTTATTTTTGAAACCAATCAAAAATCAAACATATTATCCCTTAAAACATATTTGTTTTTCTTATTTCATGACTTACTTGAATTTATTTCTCGTCTCAACATATTTAATTACCTTTTATTTACATATTACGATAATCACATATTGACATGTCATGATAAATATCATTCTCTTGCCGTTTATTCATAAACATATATTAGTTAATTCATTATATCAATATTTCACGTGCTATCAACTTATATTTCCTTATATCACATATTTAAAGTTACACGAACTTACTTACTCGCTAAATTTGCGAAAATACCAAGATTCAAGGGCATTTTGGTAATTTCCCATTTTCATCGATTTTTCAACCGATCTTAATCTAATTAATAATTTCATTCAATTTTGCAATTTTAAATAATAAAATAATCCATTCCATGTAAATTGGTCATCTCCAACATTTATACAAAACTAATCATAAACTTTTACTTTTATTCAATTTAGTCCTCGGGCCTAAAACATTACAAATTAGCCATGCTAGCTGAATATTCATACATATTTTTCCTCCTCCTCCTCTCCATTCCACATCCTTAATGTATATAACATGCTATAAGTAACATTGTAAATAAGTTCATTATTTATTCATAAGTATATTCAAAACTGCCCATTTGAGTCATAGTCACTAAATTATTTATTTCCAGAGCTACAGAACCCCAAATGAAGAACCGTGAATTTTTCCTAAAACTAGACTCACATATATTCTTGCCATAAAATTTTCAGAATTTTTGGTTTAGCCAATTAGTACAGTTTATTCTTTAAAGTCACCCCTGTTCTGCTGTCTGGCAGTTCCGACCCTTCTTCACTAAAAATTAATTATCTTTTTATATAGAATTCATATGATGTTATGGTTTATTTCTTATAAAACTAGACTCATTAAGGAATCTAACCATATAAATTATGTTCCCAAATTATTTTTATACAAATTTTAGTGAATTTCTAAAGTAAGAACAGGGGATCACGAAGTTGTTCTAAACCAGTCTTACAAAAATACAAATATCTCAAATTACAGAATTCCTTTGCTTTCTCTGTTTCTTTTATATGAAAATAGACTCAATAAGCTTTAATTCCATATCTCACTTGACTTCTAATTCTATTTATACAATTTTTGGTGATTTTTCAAAGTTAGACAACTGCTGCTGTCTAAAACTGCTTTAGTGTAACATGTTGATTTCTATTTTGTCCCTAATTCCACAATTCATACAATTCAGTCCTTGCTGAATTAACCCTCAATTGAGTTAATTTTCTCATTTAATACTTTTATCTATCATTTTAAAACTCCTTCATAACCTTTGAAATTAGAATTTTAACACTAGGCCTTAATTTCACTATTTCACAATTAGGTCCTAAAACCAATTTCCATCAATTTCACTTGATTAAATCATCATATAACAAAATTAAAGCTTCAATTCAATATTTATTCATCATATTCTTCCAACACTAATCCACATAAACTTTAAAAATTTAGCCATAGAATCAAAAACTAATGAATTAATAAATTGGACCCAATTGTAAAAGTCCAAAACATAGAAATTTCAAGGAGAAAGCAAGAATTAAACTTACATGATGCTTGAGTATAAAAACTAGCTTGAACTCTCTCCCATGGCTATTTTTCAGCTGAAGAAAATAAAGAGAAATGAAGAGAATTCTCCATATATTTCAATTTGATCCCCTTTTATTTAGCTAATTTTGAAAATTTTCCAATTTTCCCCCTTTTTTCTTCTTTCTCTTCTCTCTTCTTCTTTCTTTCTGCTCTCTGCTTCTTCGTTTGGGTTCCTGTTCTCTATTCTCTTCCCTTTTTTTTTTTTTTTTGTTTGTATATATATAATAATATAATAATATAATAATATAATATTATAATAATATACCTTAAAAATCTCAGATTTTTCTTTGTTATGTCACCTCAACTATACAAAATGGTATAATTTCCATTTTGATCCTTCATAATTTCTTTTAATCTATAATTTAACTTTTACTTTCATTTCATTTTAGTCCTTTTCATTTAATTTCCTACCCAAACGTTAAAATTTTCTAACGAAAGTTTAATAATAACTTAATGACATTCCATAAATATTTTTGGAAATATTTATGGCTCACTTTATAAATTCGAGGTCTCAATACCTCGTTTTTGGCCTAATTTTTCTAATTAATTCTTTCAGTTCACAAAATTCACTAATTTTAAAATATTTCTAAAATCACACTTAACTTATAATTATCGATTAACAAAATTTTCTAACTTTTCGCCAAATTTAGTGATCTCGAATCACTGTTCCGACACTATTAAAATTGGGCTGTTACAGAATGTAAGTACGGATGAGAAGAAAGGTAGAAAAGAAATAAGAGTTTGATTATAAAGAAAATGTAATATTATTCGGCTATGTGAAATGATCAAACAAAAGTTTGTGATTTAAAGATCGTGTCGGTTTTGAGAAGAGAAAGAATTAGAGGAATGGTTAAAAAGAAAAGGATGGGAGGTTGTAGGAATGATAGATGATTCGGCTATCAAAAGGGAGATAAACAGGAGATGAAAATCTTGATCAAACAAAAGAGTAAGAAAATGCACAAATGTGCCAGGAGGATTCGGCCAAAGTAAAAAGAAAGAAGAAAAATATGGTCACAAGGCTTGTAATTTTGGCACAAAGCAAAAGAAAAGAAAAGAAAAGAGATTGAGAGGAAAAACAATGCACTATTGTGCTAACATGTTTCGGCAAGGACGGTTGCAAAATTGGGAGAAATGACACAAAGTTGTCAAAGGGATTTTTGGCCAAAACAAAGCTAAGACTTTACCAAAAGCTAAAAGAAAAATTTCAACCACCTATCTACCCCAAAACCGTCCACATGTATTCCCCCTTAGGATAAGTGTTTGGCTACCCAAACTTTCCAAAACATCACCCACGAAATAAGCCTCATGTCCCCCTTTCTTTCCTATTTCTCTTGATTCCTTTCCTCTGCTTCATCCTTGCCTTATTCTTATAGCCACCTTACCAAAAATAATGAAGTCCAACCTTGCCATAATTAGTTCTTGGCTGACACTATAAGGAAGGACAGCAAAAAAAATAAAAATCACAAATGCACATAAAGGGATTCAAACTCCTTCCCTCAAGGTAACACATATGGAACCATATCCTTTTCACCAATTGCTCATTTATGCTAGCGATTTACCAATTTATTTCCTTAAGCTTTAAGGTCACTTACTCCATTTCCTTAAAGTACTAATTGCCCAAAGTTTTTACTAGATCCAAATAAACCCGAGCCTTCTCAGGACTACCTAAACACATACAATTGATAGTCTAACAAGCTCAGCACCAAAATAATGCAACATATAAAATTCAAATTCTAGGATGTAACAGAATTGAAAACTTGAACTCTTCCTTATCGTTGGTCCTTTAATACATTATGAATTAGACATAAGGCTATAGATATTGAAGGTTTAGGTAAATACATCACGGTAGTTTTAAAAATAGAGCAAAAAAGGCAGAAACAATGTGATATAGTAATTATAGTTTGGGTAAAAATGTGTGAAAAAGAGAAATCTAGAAAAAGTCAAAAGTAAAATCGAGAAGAAAAAGTATAGAAGAACAACAACAAAAGCATTGTGAGTGAGAAAAGAGTAAAAACTCAAGTGACAAAACAAAAAGTCATAAAAGTAAGAAAACCCAATCATCGGTGCACCAAAACTTGTTAAGCTAACCATAGTTGCTAGTATTTTATTGTATCTTCCTACATAGAGAGATAAGGAAGGTGAGAGAAAGAGATAAAAGGTGGTGAGCTTGGAAGGGACATTTACGGGGAAGAGAGGGAAAAATTTCATGTGCCTAACTATTTCTATTGTTTGAACCTTTTAAAGCCATATTTTCCTTTGAACTTGTACTGCCCGAAGCCTTAGACTGTTACATGCCTAGAAGACCAATGTGACTTAAGCGTTCTCTGTGCATAATCTTCCGAAATTGCTAACAATTATACTTAATGAATATTTATTTATTTACATGAATGTATCTACTACATATCTATTTGATTTTTGTTAATGCTGATATTGTTAAACATTTGGTCTTGAGAATTACTCATAAGTTGTTAGTACTGTAACTTTGTAAACTAATTCTAATTTAATTTTAAAAGTTTTCAAGGCATCGAACTATCAAGATTAAGTCGCATGTGCGACAAGAATTGTTATACCTTTAATGTTTAATAATCATGTTTGTAGTAGTAATAAAATCTAAGGGACGTCTTTTTATTGCATGCTATGTGTCTAGACTTGGTTTTCTTGAGGACAAACAAAAAGTTAAGTGCGGGATTGGTGATCTGCCATGATCTAGGTTCTTATTTGCATCCATCTTCATTAACTCTAGCTTGTTTAAAGAAAGAAATCAAGTCATTTTTGTCTTAATTTTTTATTTTCTTTTTTCCCATATATGTGTTTTGGTTTCTTGAGGACAAGCAATAAGTTGTAGGGGAGTTATTTTCCATGAATTATACTATTATTTACATCCCTTTTACAATTAACTATGGCTTGCGTAGTTAAGCCAAAGCATCTTAGTGTATATTTAGGTTTTCATGCTTGAAGTACTAATTATGCTTTTTAGTAGTTTTTATTGCATCTTAGATATCTAAATAAGGTTACATGGTCTTGTAGGACAAATCGAAAGATAAAGATGTATATTCGGGCCGAAATTGTTGTCTATGTTGCGACACCAAGACACCAATGTCGCAACACTGAAGATAGAAACAAAAACAAGTCCTAGAATGAAACTATTTACTATGTCATGACACGCCCCTAATATGTTGCGACACCAACCTCCTATGTTGCAACATCACAGGTCTATGCTGTAACACGGCTTCTGTGTGGCCCAAAAAACCTTGCACATGACAGTTGCATTTTTTAGGGAAATTAGAAATATTTATCCTAGTTGAATTCTAAGTACTTCAAAGATATTTTAAGCACTTCAATATTCTAAGTTTAGCCTACATAAAGGCTATTGTAACCAAATTAAATACACAATTGGAGGGAGATAGAAACTATTCTTAGGTTTTTATTTGGTTTTACTTTTTACTTAGTTTATTTCATGTTCGTGTAACCAGAAAATCCTGTTCCAACGTTAGAAGATTGCGAGCGAAGATTGCTTTAGAGCTGCATTTTTACATTGATGAAATGCATGAGCATCTCTTTCCTTTACTCTATTCTTTGTATCTCTTTCTTTAACATTGTTAATTGAATGTTTGTGTAAAGGTTAGAATAAATTTATTCTTTATACATATTTCGCATGTTTCAACTTGTAATATCCTGGATTTTGGGCTTATGCACTTTTGCTTGAATGTATGTGAAAGCATGTCTATGTGTATGAAAATGTGTTTTATAAACTTTGGGGAACTCTAGAATGTAGATAAATGCCTGAGAAATTATTAGATTTTAAATCTAGAAAAGGAAGCTAGGCAGAGTGTCCTTAAGAGAAAAAGTAACACCACAAACCCGGTCAATACGCCATGACCGAATTCGGTATGTCACTGAGGAAAATATTTTTGAAAGAGTTGAATTAACAATTAAATTTTTGTGAAAAACTCTTTGAAATTCTACATTTGTAGAAAATACATGTTTAATAAGTTAAAACTGAAAATTTACTTTGAAATTACATAAAACTTTAAAATAAGTGAATAAATCGTAAATTAGAAAACATTTACATCATTTTAAGAAAAACTTGAATTATTACGTCGAAAACCATTTGCATTTGAATGTAGAAATTTAATATTTGAAAATCATTTAAATTATCGAAAACACTTAAGTTGTTAAATGATTTATGTTACTCGATGGTAACGTTTTAAAAACCATCGCATTGTGTAGTTTAGAAAAACTTTGTACACATACCATTAATTCAATCATATAATTTGTAGCCATATTTAAATAAAATCCAAAACATAGAAATAATCCCAAAAACATAATTAAAGAGGCCTTATTACAAATCCATAAAAATATGAGAACCAAATTAAAATAAAATACCCCAATGGAAGTTCATAATAACCAACTTTTATTGCATGGCCTCCACGAGTTCATCCTGCTCCATATCCGCGATCTCACGAATCACCTGAAAATATAAGGGAGAAGGTGAGTCACCAAGACTCAGTGCATATTCCCTCTCCCAGGTAAATGGCACATACTTACATAAATTATAACAAGGCAACATATAAGTATAATGCACCCAACCTAGCCATCTGTAACTCCTTTTCTACCCCGTGTGGTACCAAACCACTGGTGGTGCCAAACCACTGGTGTCCAAAGACACAATTGTGATACCAAATCACTGGTGACCAAAGTAACGAATAATCAAGTGTGGGGCCAACCCACGTGTGATACCAAATCACTGGCGACGATCCCATATAAAAAAAGTGGGGCCAACCCACGGTGGAATTAATCCACAGGGACGAGACGCTATGAGGTCCCAAACCTCTGGTGTCCGAAGACACGAATGTGATACCAAATCACTGGTGGTGCCAAACCACTGGTGTCCGAAGACACAAATAATCCATCTGTGGGGCCAACCCACGTGTGATACCAAATCACTGGCGACGATCCCATATCTCAAAAGTGGGGCCAACCCACGGTGGTGTAAAACCACAGGGACGAGTCGCTATGAGGTGCCAAACCTCTGGTGTCCGAAGACACGAATGTGATGCCAAATCACTGGAGGTACCAAACTTCTGGTGCCCGAAGACACAATATCAATCTTCCCCCTCCTTTCATATTGCCCATACCAATGCAATAGATAAACAAATCATGTCACATACTTTGATATGAATCATATAATAAATATATCATAAATTGTAGATCATGATTTCAGTCCACGTATAAGGACAACAAATATCGAAACGGACTTACCCGTATCCTCATTCATACCATCACGTTATCATATCAAGATCTCATGTTTTTCCCACTTTGATAAAAGATTAGTAATAACACACATATACATACATATATAAACCAAGTTATAAAGTGTGTAAGATACACACCTTTCACCAAAGCAAAAACTAACTTCTGGAGATCCGATCTATCGCACTAGATCACTTGTCCTACAATTGGCCAATAATAAAATTATGAACAAAGGCCATTCGGCCAACATCAAAATCCCAAAGAATTTTCCTTCGAAATACCAATCTTACCTAAAGGCTTACCCAAAACGATCGATAAAGATACGAGGCTTAGAAAGATTGCTTCCACGTCTCGAGGAGCCTAAAAGAGATCGATTCCTAGAATGATTAGAACCTTGCAAACCAATGCCCAAAGATTCGGCCTATGACCACAAGAAAGTAACTTGAGAAAGAGAAAAGAATTGAAAGAGAAACGGCCATGAACATTTACCCTTTCCAAAATCGATTGAAGAAAAATCAAAGAGAATCTACCCTTGAATATTCGGCCAAAACAAAACAATAAGAGAAAGGGAAAATTTCGGCAAAATGATTAAATGGTCAAAGAAATTCGGCTATGGTTGATTTGATTTAACAATAAGGATTCGATTAAAGTTGAGAAAGGGAAAGGAAAACAAAAGAAGAAGATGGAAGAGATTTCAATGGGAGAGGAATGTTTATGACTTTGAATAAATTAAAAGAAAGTAAAGAGAGATGGAGAGATGAAAGTTTCGCCCAAGAGAAAGTAGGAGAAATGTGATTATGAACCAATGTCAAAGAAGAAAAAGAGAGAGATGTGGGAGAAAGAGAGGTTCGGCCAAACACTATTTTTCCTAAAAGAAATGTGCACAAAATGCCCCCAAAAAAAAAAAACAAATGTTGTTTCGGTTTCAAAAGGATGAATGAAAAGAAAGAAAAAGTAGGATTTGGTTCCAACAAAATAAGGCTAAAACAAAAAGGAATTTTGCATTAAAAGCATAGCACACATTCGGCCAAGGAGGGGAGTTTTTTGGAGAGAAAGAAAACAATACAAAAGATGCACAAAAAGCAAAGGTTGACCAACTAACCCCCCGAAGCCACCTAACAACATTCGGCCACCCCCCTAGACAACCATGCCGTCTACATACATGCACTGAAGGCCTAGGATTACTTTCCAAAACATCCTCCATATTCCATGCCTTTTGTCCCCTCATAATACCATAACTTCAAGATTCTTATCCCCAACATCATGCTTTCCTTAAACAAAAATTCAACTTACCAAAAGAAATAGTCCAACCTATCATGAATAAGGTTTGACCGTCCATCAATGCTAGAACACAAAAAAATAAAGTCTTCAAAATGCTACACATGCTACTCGAACCTCTAACCTCAAGCCACTTTTCAAGCTCCTTAACCAACTTGCCACTTACTCCTCATATGCTTTAATTAACACTTAAATTAACTTAAGTGTCAAGCTCACCTAATCCACTTCATTAAATGAACCATGCTAAAATTTATTCTAGCTTCCTAAATAAAATCAAGCCTTCACAAGACTATGCTAACACACAAAATTCATACTCGAGCCAACACAAATAATACTAAAATTTACAGATGTTACAATTCTACCCGCCTTAAGAAAATTTCGTCCTCGAAATTACCTGATAAAAGAGTTGAGGATACTGCTGCCTCATCGCATCCTCTGGTTCCCACGTAGCTTCTTCTACGCCATGATACTGCCATAAGACCTTTACTAAAGGAACTGACTTCTTGCGCAAAACTTTCACATCTCGATCTAGAATCTGCATAGGTTCTTCTTCTACCGTCAAATCTGAACTCACCTCTATTTCCTCTACTGCCACGACATCCGATGGATCAGAACGATAACGTCTAAGCATGGATACATGGAACACATCGTGAATTTGACTCAGTTTCGCTGGCAACTCAAGCTGATAAGCTACTGGTCCCACTCGTCTCAACCCTTTGTACGGCCCAATAAACCTTGGACTTAACTTGCCTTTTTTCCCAAATCTTAACACTTTCTTCCATGGCGAGACCTTCAGAAAAACTTTGTCACCCACGGCAAACTCTATATCCCTCCGCTTGAGATCGGCATATGACTTCTGCCTATCCGAAGCTTCCTTCAATCGATCTTAAATCATCTTAACCTTATCCTCAATCTCCGTAACCAACTCTGGTCCTAACATCTGACGCTCAACCAACTCTGTCCAGCAAGTAGGTGTGCGACACCTCCTACCATACAACGCCTCATATGGAGCCATCTTAATGCTTGCCTGATAACTATTGTTGTATGCGAACTCAGCTAACGGTAAAAACTCTTCCTAGCTGCCTCTGAAGTCCAAAACACATCCTCTCAACATATCCTCCAAAATCTGAATAACTCTTTCCGACTGCCCGTCAGACTGTGGATGAAATGCTGTACTAAAATCCAAATGCGTACCCAAAGCCTGATGCAACGCTCTCCAAAACCTCGACGTAAATCTAGGATCCCTGTCCGAGATGATCGACACTGGCACACCATGCAACCTCACTATCTCTGCCACATACAACTTAGCTAACCTCTGAAGCGAATAATCCATCCTAACCGGAATGAAATGAGCTGACTTAGTCAGACGATCCACAATCACCCATACTGAGTCTTTCTTACTAGGCGTAAGAGGTAATCCTCTGACAAAGTCCATAGTAATCCTCTCCCACTTCCATCATGGAATCTTCACCATGAAGATAACCTGCACGGCAACCGATGTTCAACCTTGACTTTGGCGACACGTCGGACATTTTCCCACAAATCGCTTACCTCGCTGCTTTGACACTGCCACCAAAACTGCTCTCTTAAATCCCGATACATCTTGCTACCTCCAGGATGCATAGCATATGGGCTGCTATGTGCATCCCGAAGAATCCTTTGTCTCAACTCAACATCCTTCGACATACAAGCTCTCCCTTTAAAACACAAAACTCCATCACTGGACAAATTATAATCCTCTAAACCTCCGCTTCAAACCCGCAACCTCCGATCATTCAAAACATCATCCTCCAACTGCTTCTCCTTGATCTGATCTAACCAAGTCGGCTTGACTTGCAATTCTGCCAAAAGACTCCCATCGTCATATAAGCTAAGACGAGCAAACATCGATCTTAAATCCGATACAACCTTACAGCTCAACGCGTCTACCACCACGTTAGCCTTGCCGGGATGATACTCAATCGAACAGTCGTAGTCCTTCAACAACTCGATCCATCTACGCTGCCTCAAGTTCAAGTCCTTCTGAGTCAAAAGGTACTTAAGACTCTTGTGATCCGTGTAGACTATCGACTTCTCTCTGTACAAATAGTGTCTCCAAATCTTCAAGGCGAAAACCACTGCAGCTAATTCCAAGTCATGCGTCGGATAATTAGCCTCATGCGGTCTCAACTGCCGAGATGCGTAAGCCACTACCTTCCCTTCTTGCATCAGCACACATCCCAAACCAGTATGTGATGCATCACAATAAACCGTGAATTCCTTGCACGCCTCAAGTTGAATCAAACTCTGAGCTTGACCAAAATCTTCTTCAACTTGTCGAAACTTTCTTGCTGCTTCTCGGTCCACACAAATGGAACTCCTTTCCTCAACAACTTGGTCATCGGTGCGGCGATCAAAGAAAATCCTTCCACAAATCTTCGATAGTACCCCGCCAAACCTAGGAAACTCTGAATCTCAGCCACTGACTTAGGCGGCTTCCAGTCCAACACCGCTTCAATCTTCTGAGGATCCACTCTAATCCCCTCGACTGATACAACGTAACCCAAGAAAGTCACCTCCCTAAGCCAAAATTCGCATTTACTAAATTTGGCATACAGCTGCTTTTCCCTCAGAATCTGCAACACTACTCGCAAATGCACATCATGCTCCTCCTCTGACTTCAAGTATATCAAAATATCGTCTATAAAAACCACAACAAACTGATCCAAAAACTGCTGGAATACCCGATTCATCATATCCATGAATGTTGCCGGCACGTTAGTCAACCCAAATGGCATCACCAGAAACTCGTAGTGCCCGTACCGAGTGCGAAATGTCATCTTATGGATATCAGCCTCTTTCACCTTTAGCTGATGATATCCAGACCTTAAATCAATCTTGGAGAAAATCGCAGCCCCTTTAAGCTGATCAAACAAGTCATCTATCCTTGGCAAAGGATACTTGTTTTTGATCGTCAACTTACTTAACTGGCGGTAGTCAATACACATCCGCATCGAACCATCCTTCTTCTTGACAAAAAGTACCAGCGCTCCCTAAGGCGAAACACTTGGTCGAATGAAACCTCGATCCAACAACTCCTGAATCTGAGCCTTCATTTCCCCTAATTCCTTCGGTGCCATCCTATACGGAGCTATAGATACTGGCGCCGTTCCGGGTAACAGGTCTATACCGAATTCGACTTCACGATCCGGAGGCAGTCCTGGAAGTTCTTCAGGAAATACGTCAGCATATTACCTTGCAGTTCGGACATTCTCTACCGAAGACTCATTAGCTTCCAAAGTACACACATGAACTACAAACGCCTCGCAGCCCTTCCTGACCATCTTTACGGCTTTCAACGCAGATACCACGTTAGATAGATAATCTCTTCTCTTACCTATCATGACCACCTCTTTACCCTCAACTGTCTTCAAAACCATGCTTTTAGCAGCGCAATCCAAACTTGCTTGGTACTTGAGCAACCAGTCCATTCCAAGAATTAGATCGAACTCCTCAAACGGCAGTTCCATCAGATCAGCTACAAACACTACCCCTGGAGTTCTAGGGGTACATCTCTATACTGACTTATCTACTTCTACAGAGTGACCTAGAGGACTAAATGCGGTCATCCTTCTAGAAGGGATCCTCGAAACTAAGCTTATAGTCTCTACTATGCTACTAGCAACATATGAATGCGTCGAACCCACATCAATCAAAGCAGTATATGGAACACCAAAGATTAAGAACGTACCGGTTATGACATCCGATGCGTCACCCTCCTCTCGACGTCTCGCAGCATACACCAAACCAGGCTGCCTTGCCTCAGTGTTACTTGCACCTCTGCCCGATGCTCTGCGGCCTCGACCAGAACCATTACCACGACCTCTCTGCGGTGGTGGTCCCTCCTTCCTGAACTGAGCACGACCTTGACTCTCAGACTGATTCCTGGCTTGCTTATGTGGATAGTCTCTCACACGATGATCTAGCGAGCCACACTCGAAACATCCTTTCCCTCCGGTCTAACATTCGCCCCAATGATACTTCCCACATCGGTTACACTGCGCTGGCCTCTGATTGGCAATAACAAGCCTTCCATATTGATTCGGCCCACTCTGCCTAACCCTCTTCTGAGCACTACCAGCTGACCCAGATGATCCATAACCTCTCTTATGCTTGTTCTGGTCGTAACTTCGCCTTGCAGATTCCTTTATTCCTTTGGCTATCTTAGCCTTTTCAACCAAAGCAGCAAACTCTCGCTCACGATGTGGAGCAATCAAGATCTCACTGCGTCTCTCAAACCATCCTCGAACCGAACACATCGCTCATGCTCCGAAGCCACGATACCTCCAGTATATCAGCTCAATCTTAAAAATTCTGCTTCATATTCTGACACGGACTTACTGCCTTGGACCAAACTCAGAAATGCCTTACACTGCACATCAATGTAATTAGACCCAACGTATTTCCGCTGATACGCTGCCTCGAAATAATCCCAAGTGAGATCCTCCGCAGCAGCACCATTTCGTACCGTGAGCCACCACTGATATGACTCATCCCAAAGAAGCGATACAATCCCATTCAGCTTGTCCTCAACACTCAAATCCAAGTCATCCATGATTCGCTTCGTCGCCTCTAGCCAATATTCAGCCGAGCTGGGAGCTACACCCGAAACACCTCGAAATACCTCGGCTCCGTTGGATCGGAGTCGCTCGGGTATAGATTTTCGAGCTCCCGTGCCTCCACCCATTCCAGCTACTCTCTCGAGGACTCGTAGCACCGCCTGAGACACAACGTCATTCCCCGTTTGGTCTTGATGCTCAACTCCAACCGCTGGTGGTGGGGGTACTTCATTCTCGGATCCTTGACCCGACCTCACTGGCTCAGACACAGCCATCCTACCCTACCGCGTCCACGAGTAGTACGGCCTCAACCACGAGTACTCATGTCTAACGTCTCTTCTTATCTAAATTAAAAGTTTTATGCATTAGTCATTATTTCACTTTCTTTAAAGCACAGTTTTATGAAAAGTTTTAATAAGAAGTTGTTTCGCGAGTACACAAAACCTATAGTTTTGGGTCTCTAAATTAGTTCCTACTACTATTTAGTCATGCTAACATCATCATATCATATCATCAAAATCAACAGTTTGATGTACTTACGAGTAGCGGTCGGTCTTAGGAGACTCGGTGCCATGCTTTTCCAACCATAAAATTTTAAACAAAATCATTCTAAGACCATATTTTAAAACATTTTGGGCCTCGGGCCCACAGCCGAGCTTTTGAACTTGGCTCTGATACCAATTTGTAACACCCAAACCTGGTCAATACGCCATGACTGAATTTGGTATGTCACTGAGGAAAATATTTTTGAAAGAGTCGAATTAACAATTAAATTTTTGTGAAAAACTCTTTGAAATTCTACATTTGTAGAAAATACATGTTTAATAAGTTAAAACTGAAAATTTACTTTGAAATTACATAAAACTTTAAAATAAGTCAATAAATCGTAAATTAGAAAACATTTATATCATTTTAAGAAAAACTTGAATTATTACGTCGAAAACCATTTGCATTTGAATGTAGAAATTTAATATTTGAAAATCATTTAAATTATCAAAAACACTTAAGTTTTTAAATGATTTATGTTACCCGATGGTAACGTTTTAAAAACCATCGCGGTGTGTAGTTTAGAAAAACTTTATACACATACCATTAATTCAATCATATAATTTGTAGCCATATTTAAATAAAATCCAAAACATAGAAATAATCCCAAAAACATAATTAAAGAGGCCTTATTACAAATCCATAAAAATATGAGAACCAAATTAAAATAAAATACACCAATGGAAGTTCATAATAACCAAATTTTATTGCATGGCCTCCACGAGTTCATCCGGCTCCATATCCGCGATCTCACGAACCACCTGAAAATATAAGGGAGAAGGTGAGTCACCAAGACTCAGTGCATATTCCCTCTCCCGGGTAAATGCCACATACTTACACATATTATAACAAGGCAACATATAAGTATAATGCACCCAACCTAGCCATCCATAACTCCTTTTCTACCCCGTGTGGTACCAAACTGGTGCCAAACCACTGGTGTCCAAAGACACAATTGTGATACCAAATCACTGGTGACCAAAGTCAAGAATAATCAAGTGTGGGGCCAACCCACGTGTGATACCAAATCACTGGCGACGATCCCATATCTTAAAAGTGGGGCCAACCCATGGTGGAATTAATCCACAGGGATGAGACGCTATGAGGTCCCAAACTTCTGGTGTCCGAAGACACGAATGTGATACCAAATCACTGGTGGTGCCAAACCACTGGTGTCCAAAGACACAAATAATCCATCTGTGGGGCCAACCCACGTGTGATACCAAATCACTGGCGACGATCCCATATCTCAAAAGTGGGGCCAACCCACGGTGGTGTAAAACCACAGGGACGAGTTGCTATGAGGTGCCAAACCTCTGGTGTCTGAAGACACGAATGTGATACCAAATCACTGGAGGTACCAAACCTCTGGTGTCCGAAGACACAATATCAATCTTCCCCCTCCTCTCATATTGCCCATACCAATGCAATAGATAAACAAATCATGTCACATACTTTGATATGAATCATATAATAAATATATCATAAATTGTAGATCATGATTTCAGTCCACGTATAAGGACAACAAATATCGAAACGGACTTACCCGTATCCTCATTCATACCATCACAGTATCATATCAAGATCTCATGTTTTTCCCACTTTGATAAAAGATTAGTAATAACACACATATACATACATATATAAACCAAGTTATAAAGTGTGTAAGATACACACCTTTCACCAAAGCAAAAACTAACTTTCGGAGATCCGATCTATCGCACTAGATCACTTGTCCTACAATCAGCCAATACTAAAATTATGAACAAAGGCCATTCGGCCAACATCAAAATCCCAAAGAATTTTCCTTCGAAATACCAATCTTACCTAAAGGCTTACCCAAAACGATCGATAAAGATACGAGGCTTAGAAAGATTGCTTTCATGTCCCGAGGAGCCTAAAAGAGATCGATTCCTAAAATGATTAGAACCTTGCAAACCAATGCCCAAAGATTCGGCCTATGACCACAAGAAAGTAACTTGACAAAGAGAAAAGAATTGAAAGAGAAACGGCCATGAACACTTACCCTTTCCAAAATCGATTGAAGAAAAATCAAAGAGAATCTACCTTTGAATATTCGGCCAAAACAAAACAATAAGAGAAAGGGAAAATTTCGGCAAAATGATTAAATGGTCAAAGAAATTCGGCTATGGTTGATTTGATTTAACAATAAGGATTCGATTAAAGCTGAGAAAGGGAAAGGAAAACAAAAGAAGAAGATGGAAGAGATTTCAATGGGAGAGGAATGCTTATGACTTTGAATAAATTAAAAGAAAGTAAAGAGAGATAGAGAGATGAAAGTTTCAGCCAAGAGAAAGTAGGAGAAATGTGATTATGAACCAATGTCAAAGAAGAAAAAGAGAGAGAGATGTGGGAGAAAGAGAGGTTCGGCCAAACACTATTTTGCCTAAAAGAAATATGCACAAAATGCCCAAAAAAAAAATCAAATGTTGTTTCGGTTTCAAAAGGATGAATGAAAAGAAAGAAAAAGTAGGATTTGGTTCCAACAAAATAAGGCTAAAACCAAAAGGAATTTTGCACTAAAAGCATAGCACACATTCGGCCAAGGAGGGGAGTTTTTTGGAGAGAAAGAAAACAATACAAAAGATGCACAAAAAGCAAAGGTTGACCAACTATCCCCCCAAGCCACCTAACAACATTCGACCACCCCCTAGACAACCATGCCGTCCACATACATGCACTAAAGGCCTAGGATTACTTTCCAAAACATCCTCCATATTCCATGCCTTTTGTCCCCTCATAATACCATAACTTCAAGATTCTTATCCCCAACATCATGCTTTCCTTAAACAAAAATTCAACTTACCAAAAGAAATAGTCCAACCTATCATGAATAAGGTTTGACCGTCCATCAATGCTAGAACACAAAAAAATAAAGTCTTCAAAATACTACACATGCTACTCGAACCTCTAACCTCTAACCTCAAGCCACTTTTCAAGCTCCTTAACCAACTTGCCACTTACTCCTCATATGCTTTAATTAACATTTAAATTAATTTAAGTGTCAAGCTCACCTAATCCATTTTATTAAATGAACCATACTAGAATTTATTCTAGCTTCTTAAATAAAATCAAGCCTTCACAAGACTATGCTAACACATAAAATTCATACCCGAGCCAACATAAATAATACTAAAATTTTCGGATAAGAAGTATGTTAAGGCAGCGTATCAGAAGAAGTATGTTGGCACACGTTACACTGATGCACAGAGGAAGGCGTTTCTGGGGCTGGTTCAAGGGAACAAGTCCGTGGTGGAGTATGATGCTGAATTCCTAAGGGTAAGCTGATATGCTCGAGGCGTGGTGGCTACGGAGTATGAGCGATGTGTTCGATTTGAGGACGGACTTAGGGATGACTTGAGGTTGTTGATAGCTCCACATCAGGAGCGTGAGTTTGCCGCGTTGGTAGAGAAGGCTAAGGTAGCCGAGGGAATTAAGGACTCCTTAAGGCAGAACACTGATCGGAACAGGCAGAAAAGAGGTTTTGGACTGTCAAGATCATCTGAGAATGTGCAAAATAGGCCTAGAGTTGATGGGCCGCGAGGACAGCAGGCTAGTACTGAAGGGCAATATCGTACTTGTACCCAGTGTGGGAAGATACATCTAGGAGAGTGTTGGAAGAAGACGAGAGGATGCTTTAAGTGTGGGTCTAAGGATCATATGATTAAGGATTGCCCAATAAAGATAGACGGAAGTCGACCAATGGGTCAGGTTCATAATCAGGCTGGTAGAGGTGGACAGCAGCCTCAGCGGGGTCGTGGTCCGAATAACAGAGGTAATGGTACTAGAAGAGGACGTGGAACACCGGGCAGAGGTGTTGGTAAAACTGAGGCTAGACAGTCGGGTCTGGTTTATACGGTTCGCCGAAGGGAGGATGGAGACGCACCGGACGTTATAACCGGTACATTCCTTGTATTTGGCAAGCCTTACTTTGCTTTGATTGATGTGGGCTCGACCCATTCTTATGTTGCATGTAGTGTAGTGGGAACTCTAGACATAGCCTCTGAACTATCTGATAGGGAGATGACTGTAGTAAGCCCATTAGGCCAAACTATAGTGGTGAATAAGATCTTTCGGAGTGTACCTCTAGAAATTCAAGGAATAGTATTTTCTGCCGACTTAATGGAACTACCCTTTGGAAAATTTGATCTTATACTTGGTATGGACTGGCTAGTGGAACATCGGGCTATATTGGATTGTGCAGCTAAGCGAATGGAGTTAAGGACCCCGGAGGGTAAAGTGGTAATTATGATAGGGGAAAGAAGAAACTACTTGTCTAATGTAGTTTTGGCACTAAAGGCTGATAAGATGGTTCGAAAAGGGTGTAAGGCATTTTTGGCCTTCGTAAGTGCGTTGGATGAGAAAGAAGGGGGAGTTAGCAGAGTTAGAACCGTAAGGGAATTTGTGGATGTCTTTCCGGAGGAGTTACCTGGAATACCCCCGGATAGGGAGGTGGAGTTTGGAATTGATTTCTTTGCGCTGTGCATGCAGACTCTGCTCAATTGCCCCGTACTGAATGGCACCAAAAGAGTTGGTTGAGCTCAAGGCTCAGATCCAAGAGTTGCTTGATCGTGGGTTTATTCGACCCAGTGTGTCTCCGTGGAGAGCACCGGTCTTGTTCATGAAGAAGAAGGACGAAACTATGCGTATGTGCATAGATTATCGTCAGTTGAATAAGCTGACCATCAAGAACAAGTATCCTTTGCCAAGGATAGACGACTTGTTCGATCAACTTAAGGGGGCAGTAGTATTCTCAAAGATCGACCTAAGGTCCGGATATCATAAGTTGAAGGTGAAGGAAGTAGATATCCATAAGACATTTTTCCGGACAAGATACGGCCATTACGAGCTCTTGGTAATGCCGTTCGAATTGACAAACGCCCCAGCCGCGTTCATGGATATGATGAACCGGGTCTTTCAACCTTACTTGGATAGGTTCGTCGTTGTGTTCATCAACGACATCCTAGTGTATTCCAAATCGGAGGAGGAGCATGATGAGCATCTCCGGGTAGTGTTACAAGTGTTAAAGGAGAAGAAGCTTTATACCAAATTCAGCAAGTGTGAATTTTGGCTTAAGGAAGTTGCGTTCTTAGGGCATGTGGTATCCACAGAAGGAATAAGGGTGGATCCTCGAAAGATTGAGGCAGTGTTAGATTGGAAACCACCTAAGTCTGTGGCTGAGATTCGTAGCTTCTTGGGATTGGCAGGCTACTACAGAAGGTTTGTCGAAGGGTTCTCATCAATAGCCGCACCTTTGACAAAGTTGTTGAGGAAGGAGGTACCTTTCGTATGGACAGAGAAACAACAGGAGAGCTTTGAGAAGCTTAAGAGGGTTCTGACTGAAGCTCCGATTTTGATTCAACCGGAGGCAGGAAAGGATTTCGTGGTGTATTGTGATGCTTCTCATACGGGATTGAGATGCGTATTGATGCAAGACGAAAAAGTAGTCGCTTATGCGCCTCGGCAACTAAGGCCACATGAGGTTAACTATCCGATGCATGACTTGGAATTGGGGGCAGTAGTCTTTGCTCTTAAGGTATGGAGGCATTATCTTTATGGAGAAAAGTCGGTGATCTACACAGACCATAAGAGCCTTAAGTATCTGTTGACTCAGAAGGAGTTGAATCTGAGACAACAAAGGTGGGTAGAATTGTTGAAGGGCTACGACTGCTCCATAGAGTATCATCCGGGCAAGGCGAATGTAGTGGCGAATGCCCTAAGTCGGAAAGTGGTGTCGGATCTAAGGGCGATGTTTGTACATTTGAGTTTGTATGACGATGGAAGTCTACTAGCAGAGTTGCAAGTGAAGCCGACATGGTTGAATGAAGTGAAAGAGGGTCAGTTGTTGGATGAAGATTTAAGTACTAAGTTACAGCAAGTGCAGAATGGAGAGTTAGAGGATTATGGTATTAATAACGAGGGAGTATTGTGTTTCAAGGGAAAGGTCTGTATGCCGAAGAATGAGAAGCTGAGGCAGAAGATTCTTCAGGAATTGCATAGCAGCCCTTATGCTATGCATCCCGAGGTACCAAGTCGCATGCAGAGATCTAAGGAAGCAGTTTTGGTGGCACAGTCTCGAAGAGGGAAGTTACTGAGAATTTGTGTCGGCAAATGCTTAACGTGTCGACAGAGTTAAGGCGAACACCAAGTTCCGTCAGGATTGCTTCAGCCGATAACGGTTCCGCAGTGGAAGTGGGAGAGAATTACCATGGACTTCGTTAGTGGGCTTCCCCTTACGCCTACTAAGAAGGACTCGGTATGGGTGATAGTGGATCGGTTGACAAAGTCCGCGCATTTCATTCCAGTGCGGGTTGACTATTCTTTTCAGAAATTGGGAAAGTTGTATGTGACGGAAATTGTAAGGTTGCATGGAGTACCGGTGTCGATTATCTCAGATAGGGATCCAAGGTTTATGTCTCGGTTTTGGAAAGCTTTACATTAGGCTTTAGGCACCAGATTGGATTTCACTACGGCATTTCATCCACAATCGGACGGTCAATCTAAATGAGTAATCCAAGTGTTAGAGGATATGCTGAGAGGATGTGTAATAGACTTAAGAGGAAGTTGGGAAGAATATTTGCCTCTAGCGGAATTTGCTTATAATAACAGCTATCAAGCCAGTATTCGGATGGCACCGTATGAAGCGCTGTATGGACGGAAGTGTCACACTCCTACGTGTTGGACAGAATTAGGGGAACGTCGAGTTTTGGGTCCAGAGATTATGGTAGATTCGAAGAGAAGGTTAAGGTCATTTGGGCACAGTTGAAGGAAGCATCTGATAGGCAGAAGTCGTATGCAGATCTCAAACGGAAGGAAATAGAATTTGATGTGGGAGACCAAGTGTTTCTTAAAGTATCGCCATGGAAGAAGGTGATGAGATTTGGACGCAAAGGGAAGCTAAGTCCAAGGTTTATTGGACCTTATCGAGTATTGAAGCGAATTGGACCAGTGGCATACCAGTGGGAGTTGCCTTCGAAATTGAAGCAGATGCACGACGTATTTCATGTTTCTATGCTACATCGTTATCGATCGGATCCATCTCATGTGGTTCCTGTTAAGAGGTGGAGATAAGGCCAGATTTGTCCTACGAAGAGGAGCCGATTCAGATCTTGGAACGAGATGTGAAAGTATTACGGAGGAAGTCAGTTCCTCTAGTCAAAGTGTTATGGCGTAATCATGGATCGGAAGAAGCTTCATGGGAGCCGGAAGAAGCAATGTGACAACAGTACTCACTTGTTTTAGCCAGGTAATTTCGAGGTCGAAATTATTTTAAAGGGGTAGAACTGTAATATCCTAGATTTTGGGCTTATGCATTTTTGCTTGAATGTATGTGAAAGCATGTCTATGTGTATGAGAATGTGTTTTATAAACTTTGGGGAACTCTAGAATGTAGACAAATGCCTTAGAAATTATTAGATTTTAAATCTAAAAAGGAAGATAGGCAAAGTGGCCTTAAGAGAAAATGTAGGGGAGATATGACACACAAATGGGCTTGGTAAAGTGGCTTGGAGGCGCCACTTAAGGCCTCTAGAAATGACGCCACAAGCAGGTGCAGATGGGCCAGGGTTCAAGTCACAAGGGAGGCAAATAAGAGCTTTTATTTTTGCAGCTAAGATGTACAGAGATGGACAGCATGGGGAGTCTATGAGAGGAGTTTAAGATGAGGTGTTATTCTTTTAAAAAATTCGGCTAAGGTAGGGAGATAATGGTTGGTTTATTCAGATTATTTTAAGGGATAAAGAAGAGGAAAAATAGGAGAAAAGAAAAGGATGAGATAGGGGGGAGGAGAGTTGGCCGTATAGGGGGATCTAGGGGTGATAATTTCGGCAAAAGGGAGGAGTGTGAGGCCATTTGTTACTTTTCTTCTCATTTGTGCCTCTGCCGAAATTCTCTAGTTATCTTCTTCTCTTTTATTTTGTTAAAACATAAGTAAGCCTAGCCGATTTCTCCATCTTTTTCTTCTTCAAAGATTATCACCATTTCCGAATTGCTCAACCCTTCTCTCCTTCTTCTCATAATTTCATAAAAGCCGAAACTAAGTACTTGCTAGACCCTAGCCGGTTGTTCAGTGAATCCCAAAGCCGCATCTATTGTGGTGTCAGGCAGGGGTGTTGTCGATTTCTTCAGTAGGGGTAAGATCAAATTTGATTTCCATTCTTTTTCTTTCAGGCTTGTCAAAATCTAAGATCTAATCTCTATTATTGTTCTTTGGCCGAAACTATGAAAAAGGTTTCGGGATTTGCCTATTGTCGACTACAAGGAAGGATCTTTCGGGACTTTTAAGATCTAAAGGATTTCGACAACTTCATAGCCAAAGACCACTTTTGGGATTTTAGTTCCACAAGGTGAGTGCACATGCACATTCAGCCAAGGTTTATTTAGTGTTTCAGATCTATTTCATATTATTCAAAAGCCGAAACTACCTTATGAAGTGATTGAGTATTAGCCGAATGGCTTTTTACTAACATGTTTAGGGTTGACCGAATATAGGAATTAAAGATCTAAAACGCTTTCGGGATTTCTATAACCTCGCTAAGTATACCTGGTGTGTACCCCATACTAAATCTTATTAGAGCACGGCTTTAATTTAATATACATGTTTGTAATAATATGAATGTGGCCAAAGGTACCATGCAATGGTACAAAGTACTCAGGTACGTAATCCCGACATTATACTAGTAAGTAATATGAATATTTGGCACATGGTATATAGAAATATTGATAAGAATGTGAAATAAGGAATATGGCATGGCTTATGCATGATTTGTATGACATGGGGCATATGGGTGATATGTAAAGGGAAGTGAATTGGTGGTTTAATACCACATTATCTGAATGTGGTGACTTCGGTCACAATTATCTGAATGTGGTGTCTCATGACACAAAATATAATTATCTGGTGGCTATGCCAAGAATTTTATAAGGGCGGTGAGCACGTCGACTACAGCGACTGCCTTCGATGATATGTAGCGGATGGAGGGTTGACTTAGTAGTCCCCACGGTGTGATGGTTGGTAAGGTGATGTGTAGCGGATGGCTATCTAGGTTTGGGTTCGGGTTTGCATCACTACTTTTATTTGTTATATATTTATATGATATGATATGACATGTCTGAATTGTTGAGATTTAGTGTTGGTTACACATTGAGTCTATTTGACTCACCCCGTTGTGGGAATATTTTTCAGGTGACGATCAGTGATGGACCGGGTCGGCAGGAACTTGGTGGTGGCCATGCACAGTTTGAGATTTTATTTTATTTTGGACTTGTTATATTTTAAATATTTTGGATTTATTTTGGGTTTCATTTTTGATGTAATAAGGCCATAGTATGAACTGTTTATGCATGTTTTTTTTATATTTGATTTAAATACGATACGATTGAGGTTTAAATGGTTTTTCTTAAAAAAATAAATATTAAGTGTTTTTACCACCTAAACACGAATACTTTTCAATTTAAAGGTAATTTTTTTTAAAACAATTTCGGCACATCTTTTAGTATGAAGACAAGGTTTTTAATAAATCCCTGATTTCTAAATTAACAAAGTTTTCAATTGAACCCAACATAAGCAAATCTTTCTTCAAAACCACCCGAACTTTTCCTAAGTAAACAACAGATTTTCAAATGTTTTCTCGAGGAACATACCAGATCCGATCAAGGCTCGTGGGCCGGGTTTGGGTTGTTTCACAATTGTATTAAAATAATTAATTGATTAACAAGTAGAGTTTAATTTGGATTGGTTGGATTTGGTTAAGTGTAATTAAACCCTAGGCTTGACGACCCTAAGAAGTTTTAGGTAGGAATTAACTCGAAATCAGTATTGCCTACCAAGCATCACTTAGCAAATTAGTGGTTAGGGAAGGAAGAACTTAAACCCTAGGCTTGACGACCTTAGGAAGTCATTTAGGTTGGAATTAACGTGAAATCAATATTACCTATCCATGCAAAACTTTAAGCTATCCTGGTCTAAACTGTGTCATCGAGAGGTGAGTAGTTCTTGCCGAGTAGTTAGGTTAGTAGAAGGTTGAGAAGCCTTGCTAGGTTAATTAGTAACCAATTATTTAGAACCCTACATCAATAGTTAATCAGGTAAAGCAATTGGATCTAGGCTGAAGGAACCTGCGTAGTCGAAACATAAGATAGGAGAAGTCTATACATAAACTTCGGAGTAGATTTACGTTTAGTTCAATTAATTTAGTTTATTATTACTACTATTATCATCATGTTCCAGATTAACACTAATAATTAATAACTCAAGTAGATTAGTATTTATTTTTAGTAATTGACTTAATACCAGTTTTCCCAAAAAATGCAACCCATAGGGTACGATCCTCGGAATACTTACCAAGTGTTTCATTATAAACAAACTATATTCCAACTTGACCTGTATATTTGCAAAAGTCGTCTAACTCTTATATTTGGTTGTAGTATTCACACTCTAGATGTTAATACGATGGGAGGCGATCATAAGTCTACAGGGACAAGAGAAACGAGGAAGAAGCGTATAAGACCATAGCTCAGCTACGATAACCCATATAGCCCGCCATAGGAAAAATGAAAAAAGTACGTCATAGGAAACTATGGTTGAACAAGAACAAATTCACCAAATTGGCGCGGCCTGCTGAAGGTTAGCCCTCTCAGAAGTGCCAACAAGTCCTAAGGAATTATTTTGTGGGAAGAGGGAGACTACCAAGGTCTGATCTAACTCTAGAAGTTTGTCAAGGAAATGTATGTCCTAAGAATCCTTAGGCGGAATGTCAAGATAGTTACCATAGAGGTCACTTAACAGCCGGAATGTGGGTGTATGAAAGGAAGGGACCAAGGAAGGCCTTATAGTGAGCTGAGTAGCTCGTAGGATCGGGCGCCTTAAACGAGCAGGGAGTAAATTTATGTTTAATTTATCTTACATTTGTTACCCCTTTGTGATAGGGTTTTGTTACTTACTAAGTTCATTTGAATTTACCAGAGTTGCCTGATGTTTGCAAGATTTGCAAGGTTGATCAATGACTCATAGGATGGACTAAGCCAGATGGAGAGGAGATCAATGATCAGTGTTGGATCAAGACATTTACATAGGAAAAGGGGTACTATTGGAGGCTTCGCCTTAGGATCAACTATGTAATATCTAGAGACCAACCATTGAATCTAGATTTTTGAATAGTAAACTTAAGCTAAAATTTAAACTATTTCTTTTGTAAACAGTTGAATTGGAGAAAGAAATTGTGAAGGCCTAAACATTTAGCATGTAACAACCCATTTTTCAGTGGTTTCGGAACCACAATTTTAATGAGTACGCTAGTAAATATTATTATTTATTATTTACAAGTCAAGTATATTGAAATGGTGAATTTTGATATGATAGTTTTTATTAATTGGATAATTAGTTACAAGTGGTTCGATTCTAAAGTTAAGTTGTTTTGGAAAATGACGTATCGGGACCTCGTTTCGTAATTTGATGTTGTAAATATTTCTATTAAATATTTACAGAGCCGTGATATAGGTGAAATGAATTTTGGTGTAGAAATTTAGTGATTAGATGGTTAATTAAAGCATAAGGACTAAATTGTAAATGTGATAAAAGTTAATCGCTATATATTTTAAATAGCTAAGGAATCAAAATGTGAATAGACCAATTTCAAAAGTCTGAGCGGTGATAGATGTCATTAAATCCCATTAACTTTTGGGTTAATTGCTATTAGGTCCTAATTAATTAAGATTTAATTGAAACAAAGTTTTATTAAGCAATTAACGGACTCATTGAGCAATTGAACCATTTGTATAAGTCTAAACGGTGGAGGATGCCAATTGTATCCCACCAATTTTGCTAATCATGTTTAGATTTTAATTAGTAATAGATTAATTAAAATTTAATTTAAAAGATTTTAATATTTACAATTTTACCAAGTTATATAAGTTCATTAAAAAAAAGATGACATTTTATCATCACCATCTTCAACTTTCTCTTCCATAGCCAAATGTGAGAAACAAAAACAAGGGTTTGGGTTTCAAGCTTTAACTCATTGATTGGTAAGTCAATTTTAGTCTGTTTCTTGTAATTTTTATATTTTTGAGATTGTTGCAACTAGGTCCAGTTAACTCGTATCTCTGTTTTCAAAACTATTAAAGATTTATAAAGTTTTTATTGATGTTAATTGAAGTTTTTGAATGTTTATGGTAGATTTTGGTGCTTTGATGGAAAATAGGACTATTTTATAAAGTGATTTTTGTTTTTGAATATAAGAACTAAATTGTTAATATCTTGAAACTGCATTTAAATTCTGAATTTTTTTTATAATAGGAGCCTGTAATTGGATATATTTGAAGTTGGTTTAAAATTTGGAGTTCAAATTTGGGAGTTGTGATAAGTTTGATTTTAGGGACTAAATTGAAGAAAATGTAAAACTTGAAGAAATAACTGAAAGATAAAATTGAGGGTACATATATTTTTAATAGGATATTATATGATATTTGAGTGAATAAATTGAAATAAATTTATATTATATATCAATATTTGAACAAGGCAGTTGATAATCGAGAAAAAATAAAATTTACAGACTAGCCCTTCACACTTCTGCTTTTGTTGTTAGCCCCTGGTAAGTTCATACAATATAAATATGTCTAAATTGCTATTGAGTTTCATCTGTATGTTCATTCATGTTTTAGTGATATCTCGAATTGGCTTTGAATTAGTACTTAAATTGAGAATTGAATCAGATTGAAATGGATTGTTGCGAAATGGTATAATGTGAGATTAAACCTCGATGAAATTAGTAAAAGTATTGTATAAGTGGTTATAGGTTATTGCTTGCAGGTTCTAAGCTCCAGCATGTGTTGCGGACTCGAGAATACAAGTATATTAAGCCCTGGCTAGGCTATTTGTTGTGTAGGTTCGAACCTAACAGGTGACCAGACACTATTATCTGATTCGTGTAGGTTCAACCATAACGGATGAGAAGACACTATTATCTGATTCGTGGAGGTTTAACCTTGACGAGTAACTAGACACTGTGATTCATTACTCGTTTAGGTTTAACCCAAATGGGTAACTAGGCATTATTATTTCACTTGTGTACGAAGTTCTTTTATGAAATTTCATCAGGTAATATTGTGAATGAAAATGTGATGATATGCCATTGGATGTTGCAACGCCCTAGACCCGACCCGATTTGCTAGATGCATGAAACGTATGCTTGCATATTTGTCCATAGGTCAAATCAGATATGTAATTATTGGAATAATTGTTAGAGACTCAAATGGTGGATATGCGAGCATGATAACTTATATGCTGTTCTATATCTCCATGAATCTAGGAATGTTTGCTTGCATTGTATTATTTGGTCTACTTACCGAAACTGATAACATTCGAGATTATGGAGGATTATACACAAAGATACATCACAATATTTAACAAATTATGAAAACAGTTGACAATTACTCATTTCTTTGAACACTTTATTTATTATTTTAACTGGAAACTTAATGTCTAAAAACAAGGAAAGTATTTAAAATAACTTATTACATTAGACTTAATACAAATTCGATATATATTATAAAAGTTTATTAAAGATAGACACCCAGGGTTTAATCATTACTACTTCACTTTTCCAATGTATGCATGATAACCCTCTTCACCGCATCCTTGGTGTATTCCTAGCATCGTCCCTCCAAGCGCAATACATCTCACCTTACCCGAAACCGAAATATAAAATTTTGTAAGTTTAAGAGAATTTAATGAGCTTTAATACAAAATATACATTGACAGATATTAATTATGATTAATGAACATTTGTGTGCCAACTATCCTTTTTAGACCACTTTCTTCTACATCGAGAAGATACCACTACAGTTTTGGTATACACTTACACGCCAACTATCATACTCTTATCATACGCATCTCATCCTTATCTAACTAATTGAAGATCCTTCCAAACATTTCATAAATCCCTTTGTCACATATGTACTTTTCAACAGAACATACCCTCAAAGCCTATGTCGTATAGACCATACCTTAACACTATTTTATTCTCAAATAGTTGTTCTCAGACATTAATCATAGGCGGATACATACACATTTGGCAAATATTTATACAGAACTAAATACCATCAAACACATACTCAAACTATACCTTGGTTCAATACAACACAAACCTATACTAATAATGTACTACATAGATCATTTAGTTGAATTCTGCATCATTTTATTTCATAACCCCATAAACTCAAGATAACACTCACTCAGATTCTGAATAATTTTAGAAAAAGACATAGTACAACTGAAATTCAACCATACATGTTACAAACAAAATTAATCTAATTGATACTAATCTCATTCATATCTTTGAACACACCCAAATCCCAAACTTATCAATTTATCAAGGCAAATACCTTTTCTGAACATCTAGATACATACAAATACACATCTTTTGAAGAAATTTCTTAAATACTTATCCAATTACATCACAGAACTAATTCAACCAAACTACTTCAGAAGTATCATAACCTGATCATAGACTTACCTTTTAAAGAATATCCATAGTTTATCTAGAATTTACCAGTAGGGTAAATAGACACATTCTTCCATACAGTCATAGTAGAATATGCCAAAAGGGCCAAATAGAATACGCCATAAAGGCTTCATACAGAATACATCATAAAGGCATCATACAGAATCACGTGTTTATTGTCTCGGCGGGCTCTAACTGAAGATACCATGGGTTTCTCCATTATAGACTTACAAAGTTTCATGTATCGTGATCTGCCAATTCGGTTTACACGACATCAAAGGGTACACCATTAACTTTCATACAAACATATCATGCCATGGGTCATAACCACATGGTCTTACACACATTCATGTATCATGATCTACCATTCTAGTCTTCATCTTATTGGAGGCTACACCATGAGTGGTTCCAACTCATATTAAGATGCTATGGGTCTCTACCTCATGGTCTTACACCTATTTTCATACTGTGATATGTCAATCCGGTTAGCAATATAATTTCCCTCTAGAGGCTTCACGATGGGACATTTCTCCTTACTTACTGGAAACACAAAAATATACACACTTTTTCATGCCCTTTTTAACTCAAATTCATGCAATTTCGATAAAATTCTTGCCAAAAAATATTTAATTATTATAAAATAATTAAATTGTACTTAAATTATTAACATGTTGAATTTTACTTAATTTTATAATAAATTTTGATTAATTTTGATCATTTTTGACATATTTGTACAAAGAGCGAAAAACGGCTCGACAGACACTGCTAAAAGCACAAAACTGAGAAGCAATTTTGAAGCATCAAGGAGAATTAATTTTTTAGGCTAAGGCAGTCCAAATTATGTGTATTAATTCATAATATAAATAATTTTAATTTTAATTCAATTTAATTTGTGTTAAATAAATTATTATTTATTAATTATGGAAAGTGGCCTAGTTGAGCTGAACTGAGAAAATCGATCCAACCGAGCACTGGGTAGCCCAAAACATCCCACATGCTGACACAATCATCTTGCTTGTCTGATTATTTAACTTGAAAAATGGCCCTTGAAGACTCCTTCAAATTGCATTCAAACCCCTCCACTATTTGTGCATTTCTAGATTTGCCTCTACCTTAAAATAGAAAGTTTGAATTCTTCAAACTTGCCACATGTGTGGCCAGCCATGGGGGACTCTATGGCTGCTGATTTTTGATAATTTTAGCAGCCATCTCAACCTATAAATACCCCCCTTTTCTGCTCACTTCAAACACATCTCAGCCCTTCTCATCTCTTCACTTCTCTCTTATTTTTCTCTCTTCATTCCCTTCCATTGTTCTTCACTTTCTTCCCCTATTCCCTTGCCGATTTCACCTCTTGAAAAAGATTCAATCAACCACCATTTGAAGCAGCATTCAAGTGTTTTTAGAAGCCTCGGTTTGATAAGAACAGGCAGAGAAGGAGGAGTGGAGCAAACTAGTCAAGCCACGGAGAAAACACAGGATTTGATTCTTGTTCCCTATCCTTTTGTTTTTGTTTTTGTTATAATGAACATGTCTATGGATAGGCGTGATGTTGATATGTTCAATTTAATTAATATGGCTTAAATTTAATTTGTGTTAGGTTGATTGTATTTCATTTACTTAATTTATTAAAATTGTGTTTGTGTTGTTATAGGTCTCGGTAAGATGTTTGATTAAGTAAAATCATGATTAAGTTATTCTTGCATTACAATTGTAAGGTAACTAATGAATTAGTTATTTAAACGGATTGAAATTGTAATTAATTGACACAATACTTAATCAGTGCATGTTTGATCATCTAAGGTAGCTGAGGGTTAAATTAGCAACGGTATCTAACAATACATTAGCCTTGCATAGCTTGCAAGATTATTGTGATTAAACTGTTTCAAGGTAGAAATACATTGTTACCTCTCGTAATCTTTTATGCGCATATGAGATTGAATTAATTGTTTGTATTGGCATAGAGATATGTAAAAGAGATTATTTTAATTTCATAAGTATGTATGTGCATTAACACATTTGCTTATTAAAATTTGTTTTGTAACACCCCAAACCCGGCCCAAACACCATGGCCGAATTTAGAATGCTACTGAGGAAAAAGTTCGAAAAGAGTTTGACATAGTAGTGAAAACATAAGGATTTTTCCGTTATTTCCAAAACATGGTATATTTAAAATTCAAAGTAAACTTATGTTGTACAAGTTTCTGAATTTAAAACTTTAATAAAAGTTTTTAAGATATATATTGCTTTTTAGATAAAAAAAATAATTAAAACATTCCCGAATATCATCTCGAAAGTCAATCCAACTTAAATAAAGTAAAAATTTCCAAATACTTTAAATGGCCCTTATTACAATAAATTATTATTCAAAAAAATACTGAAAAGATAAAGTGCATGAAATAAATAAAACATCTTCTGCATGGCCACCTCGTATCCGCTCTAACCCGGTCCAAGCATCATGTATCACCTGCGATGTTTGGTAAAAATTGGGTGAGCCAAACCGACTCAGTGTGTAATTAGTCCACAGATTTCCACACATGGGCTTAGCCCACAACCACACCAAACCACATATCAGATAATAATGTAATTAATCCACATGAGTCCACAAATGGGCTTGGCCCATATCCACACCAGTCCACATAGCACACATGATTATGCAAAGTGCACCAAACCCAGCCTAGGGTCCATCCTCTACACACCCCTGTATCTAGCCACCACACACCAGGGGATTACGAAATCAACCCTCTAACCTCTACACACCAACTTGGCAATCAATGCCGTCCACGTGAAATAAATCACAATATAATCCACAACGCGACCTCAGTCAACGTAATCCACGATGTAGCTCGTAGCTAACATCAAACCACGATGAGGCACATAGCCATCACCAACCACGATATGGCACAGAGCCGATACCAACCACGATGAGGCATAGAGCCAATCATCAATCCATGTAAGGCTCGTAGCCATCACTAAACCACGTACATAAAGTACACCCTGTCCTTCTTTCATATATACAATCCCACCCTATGCACATGCAACATACGATAGTGTCATGATGAATAGTGCATGAACATGTTAGTCGGCATACCACACATATATACACCAATAACCACAAAGTTTATCAGATTTAATACTGACTTGATTATTGGCATACTCACTCAAGAGTACCCATCTCATTATTCCCACTGCATTAATCACATATACATAACACATGCAAACATAACATACAACCGGAAAAGTGTGGGTTAATCACACACCTGATAATCTGAAGTGTTACACTCTCAATACCGATGCTGTCACTAATCGTAACTACCGCTATCTGCCTATAATCCTGCCCTACCGCTGGCCCACACCTCGGTGGCCAATCCCGTACTGCAGAGACGGATCGCTTCTTAAACTTAGGGATTGGGACCACCCCTTTCACTCCTTGACTGGTATTCGCCTCCATCAAATAGACTTAATCAGAAAATCCCGTTAAGAAATCGAATCAATCCATATGAAACTAAACAACATCTAAATCGAATAGTCTTACCAAGATCGACCAAAACCCGAATGCTCTCACTTGCTTTTGAGAGTTGTCGAAATCCCTGCACACTCAGTGTTAGTTTTGGCTTCTATACCAAAAGCATTAGAAAGTGGCCTTTGGCCGAACACTATCCCCCTTACCTTGAGTAGTCGATCCCAAACAATCCTTTAGTGCTCCCTTACGCTGGCTACATACAAAAGAACCACAATATTATAACCTTGTGAACATTCGGCCATCCTTAGAAATCAAGGCCAACCATTGATTTCGGCACTCCAATAAAGAAGAGGCAAAATTGATTGCTTACAGAAGAGATTACTTACCACCAAGCACGATTAAGACTAGGAAAGATGGTCGACGGCCCTATCTTTAAAGGTTGCCAAACGAACACTCACACACATAGATCTGAGATTCGGTTAACACAAGAGGTATCTCGGCTTTTAAGACTTGCGACAATGAAGAGAGAATGTGGGACTAAAAGATTCGGCTAAGGCTCCCAAATGCTGATGAGGATATTCGACTATCACCAAAAATAGATATAGACTTGAGATTGAGTGGAAGAAAAGAAGTATGGAAGTGAGCTAGGAGAATTCGACAATGATAAAGAATAGTAGAGGGGTTTCGGCCTTTGTCAATAAGATGGAGGGAGTATGGGACTTAATAGAATTCGGCAATGGTATGTTTAAGAGAGATTTCGGTTTAAAAAGAAAAGAAAAAGATGTGAAAGAAGAAAGAAAATAAATACACAAATGCTTCTAACTTTCGGCTTTTGTCAAAAGAGAAATTGGGTGCAAATTTCGGCAAGACACAAAGATGAAAAGAAAGTTTCGAAAGAGGGAATTTAGCACACACACAATCCCTTGGCCGGCCAACTCTCCAACCTCTATCAAATCCTACCTTTTTCTCCTATTTTCTCTCTCTGCCTCTCATTCAAAAAGTTTGAATGAGTCCAACCTTCATCCTTTCACCTTAGCTGAAATTTGAATGCATTTGACTTGCTCAAATGCTCATCCACCTAGAGTCCCATTGCCGTCCACCACTGCTCTCCTTGCTGCAAAAATAAAAGCTCCCATTGCTTCCCACGCTGCTCGAACTTGAGCCCTTCCACCCTGCTTGAGGCGTCACTTACCAAGGCCCTAAGTGGCACCTCCTTGCCACTTTTCCAAGCCCAATCTTGTGTCCTAAAACCCCTACAAATTTTCTTAAGGCCTCCTTGCCCAGGTCCCCCTTTTAAAACTTAAAATCTAATATTTTCCTAAGGCACTCCTCTACATCCTAGGGTTCCCAAAACCCCTAAAACACATTCAACCCATTCATAAAACATACTATCACCTGAATTATGAATTAACCGCATAACCCCTAAATCTCGGATGTTACATGTTTAATCGATTAAATTGACATAGAGATACAATTAAGAGATAAATGAATTTTCTGTAAGTATGTTCATAAGTTAGCAAATTACCGAGTTGCCGTGAATTTATTCGTAAGAACATAAGCATTAGTTTAATAATTCTAAGTTAAGAAATGTAATTAATCTAACACAATTATGTCATCTTAATTAAAATCATCTTTTGAAATCGTGCATTGGAACTTTTATATTATTTTTATTTATTTTACTTGGTTAAAATCCTAGTTTTTAATCACCTCCTCAAATCAAAATATTCTTCACCAAAGTTTTTTTAAAATTGCATTCATAAATAATTCTTTTCACAGTCCTTATGGGTACGATAACTCGACATTTACTTGTCACTTTATTACTTGTTTCAAATGTGTACACTTGCACATTTCTGTCATTCCAAGTTTTTGGAGTCGTTGTTCGGGACTGTTTTAAAAAGTCATTATTTGTGAATTTTTTAGTTTTGCATTTTGGTTTATTTTTCTGTTCAATTTTAAACTTAATTAATTTTTCTGTGATTATTTCAGGTGTTTATGAGTATTGACTGAATTATCAATTTACTCCTTGTAGACCCTGAAATTGAAACAAAATTTTCGACAGCGAAGAAAACAAGCAAGTTAGAGAAGGATCGAAGAGATGAACCTTGAAAATTTGAATCAAGGAAACGTAGCAAACCCTGCTCAAAATCCTATCCTTATTGCTAATGATAGGGATAGAACTCTAAGACAGTATACCATGCCAGTGTTTCATGATCTTAATCCGGGTATTAGGAGACCCGAAATAGAGGCACAACAATTCGAGCTGAAGCCAGTCATGTTCCAGATCCTCATCTTCGCTTAAGACTGTTTATGGAGGTGAGCGATTCTTTCAAGTTAGCTGGAGTACTCGAAGATGCATTACGATTAAAGCTATTCCCATATTTACTAAAAGACAGAGCTCAAGCCTGGTTGAACTCATTGCCACCAAATTTAATTTCCACGTGGCAAGAGTTAGCAGAAAGATTCCTCATGAAGTATTTCCCGCCTAGCAGGAATGCTAAGTTGAGGAACGAGATCACTGCTTTCCAACAAATTGATGATGAGTCCTTGTATGAGGCATGGGAAAGGTACAAAGAATTATTATGAAAGTGCCCTCATCACGGAATCCCACATTGCATCCAACTTGAGACGTTTTATAATGGTCTCAATGTCCACACGAGGATGGTAATGGACGCTTCTGCTAATGGTGCTCTCCTTTCTAAGTCTTATAATGAGGCCTATGAAATCATTGAGAGGATTGCCAGCAACAATTATCAATGGCCAACCAATCGAGCAGTGCCAAGAAGATGAGTCACTGGAATACATGAAGTAGACGCTCTTACTTCACTCCCATATCAGGTATCTTCAATATTCTCAATGCTTAAAAACTTTACCACTAATGGGTTTAATAGTTTTGCAGCACAACCACTAAATCAATTTGAAACTGTAGCCTGTGTCTATTGTGGGGAAGGACATTTGTTCGAAGAATGTCCATCGAACCTAGAATCTGTACATTACATGGGTAACTAGAACCAAAATCGAGGAAGGCAAGAACTGCAATCCAATTTCTATAACCCATTGTGGCGAAACCACCCAAATTTTTCCTGGAGTAACTATAACACCCCTCACTCGTATTCATCATTGAAATAGGGTTACAGAGCATTACCGGACTTATTACACAATTAAACATACTTTACCCATACATTTTTCCATTCTAAATATAAATCATTCACAATCATTCATATCGTCCCTAATACAAGCCTAAGAGGCCCAAAACATGCTTTAGAAGTGGTTCAGGACTAAATCGATATCTCATGAAATATTTGGAGAACTTAGAAAATTTTACAAAATACAGGGGACACACACCTGTGTGGTCCGATCGTGTGTCTCACACGGCCAAAGACACGCCCGTGTCACAAGCCGTGTGGAAATTCGAAATGGGATCACGTGGTCGTGTCCCAGCTTGTGTCCGACCCCATGTAACTCCCTAACTTGGGTCATACAGCCAATCACACGCTCGTGTGTCTAGCCCGTGTGCCAGGCCGTGAGCTAGGTCATGCCAAAACTGTGGGGTATACTGACTTATGTCATACGGCCAAGTCACACGCCCGTGTGCTAGGCCATGTAGAGTATACTGACTTGATTTCTAATTAAATATTAGGGGACACACGGTCGTGTGACGTGTCACCTGACCATGTGTCACACATGGTTGAGACACACGTTCGTGTCTCTGCCCGTGTGGACAAAAATAGGCTATTTACCAAGCCATGTTTCTCACCCAAACTTTATTTATCTACACCAAACTAAAAGGCATATAACATGACATAAATAAGTATTCAAACCAATCTCAACCAAGCCTTATTCATGCTAATTTCATACCATTAGCAACAAGACACATAATTGTCACAATATGCTGTTCAAGTTCATATCAATTTCACATTCACAAATCACCTATATGGACATTTTAAATTATGCATCACTTTACCTAAAATCTCAAGCATACCAATCTCAAATTTTCATCCATTTGGTACACCAAATACCAATTCACAAGCATATAAATTGAAATTATACACAACATATTAAAAGGCCTTTTTCACCTATATATGTATATTCATCACCAACATGCCAAATTAAGCCAAAACACATGGCTATGTACATAACAAACCATTCATCATTTACGCCAACACAAATGGCTAAATCCATTACTAACACATATACCAAAATAACCATAACTCCTATACATACCATAAAAGTACCAAAGTGATAGCTTGATAGTGTGATGAGATCTCCGATGACTCCCAATCCGAGCAAGCTTTGATAAACACTATAAAACACAGAAAAGTAAACAGAGTAAACTATAAAGCTTAGTAAGCTCGTATGAAATATAAGCAAAACTCACCATTCATTTACCATTCAAGTAATATGGACATAATATACTATAAAACATTCCATCATAATGTTAACATATATTCTATCAGATAATTAACCATGAACTCACAACTTCCATAGACTCAATGCTCATATAGTTTCTGTACATACATGTACTGTTAGTATTTATTTCTCATCATTTCATATATTCGATATACCCGTTAAACCATTTGGAATACTATTGGATACTCGGGAATCTAGCACCCTAAGTGCCAATACATAGCCGAAACTATCTCAATTTCATATCACATATAATGCTCACTCTCGAGCTATCAACTGCTGTAACATCCCGAAATTGGGCCTAGTAGAATTGAGCCCGATGGGCCTTAGGCGTAATAGTGTAAAATAAAATTTTAGAGAACGACTTTAGTGCATGTTAGACCTATTGGATAAGTGATTTTTGGAAGGTTAGAGGGCTTCTATGAAGTCCCGGGATCAAATATTGGCTTTGGGGAAATTTTGGTTTTAGGTGAAAAAAACCCTGGAAGTTGGCAGGTAGGCCTTAAGAATAAAATAGGGAGGAAAAGGACACAAAGGAGTGTGTGGTGTAGTGGCAAAGTGACGCCACATAAGAACAAGGGGGTGACGCCACAAGGAAGGAAGGAGGTCCAAGGTTCAAGTCTTGGCTTTTGTATTTTAGTTTTCTTTTTAAATAGACTTTAGTATTTGGCTATAGATTCAAATTTAGTTGCCATGGTTTAAGACACAAGAAGAGCTTGTGGCCAAGTGGTTAGTATGTTGCAAGGGAGCCTGGGTTCATATCTCATGAGAAGCAAGGGAGTATTTATTTTGCGGATTGGACGGTAAGAGTTTCAGTTGAATTTAAACTCTACTGACGAAGGGATCCCACATCGGAAAGACACAAAGAATGAAGGTGAAGAGCTAGCTATATAAAGAGCATGCCAGGAGGAGAGTTAACATACCTTGGTGGACGTTTGGGCACAGGAGTGGTCCCAGCGCGGTTTAGCACCAGATTCCTTTCAGGTGTGTCTAATCTCTCTACTCTAGCTGTAAAGCGGCAAATGCCGAAGTGCCGATCACGGTAATAGTAGCCACACGAGCGTGCGAGCGCATGTGTGGGGCTTTGACGCGATAGTTGAGGCCATTAGTAGTATTCTTGTGGGTTGAGGCTGCTTGGGCCACGACGGGCTGAAGTGGGCCCAAAAGGCCCATGGGCCCAATTGATTAAAATTGTATGATGGTGTAGTATATAGTGAACTAGACTAGGTGAATCTTGTATACGTGGCTAGATTTGTGTTGGGTGGGCCACAGGTTTTAGGCCCAATAGCCCGGTATGACCGGAAATGGTAGTTGAGTTGCTCGGGGCGACATTAGGCCTTCGGAAAGGCCATTGTAGGTGCAAAATTACTGAAATACCCTCGATAGGGTAAATTACCAAAGTACCCCTGGTAGGTAAATTACGAAAATACCTTTGGTAGGAAAAATTATGGTTATACCTTTAGAGGTTGATTAGCTTGGTTATGTTGCAACTTGTTATTTGATTATGATGGTAATCCATTTCATATGTTATATTTGATATATGTTTTTCATACATAACATACTGCATACACGAATTATTATGTCATGTTGCATGGGCTTTGGGATATGATAATGATGAAAGGGGCAGTATATTTCGGTGGCTTTGCCACATATTTCAGTGACGCTGTCATATTATTTCTTTGGCTCTGCCACATATTTCGGTGACATTGTCACATTTCGGTGGCTATGCCACAAATTAAGGGCGATGAGTAGCCAACTGCACATGACTGTCATCGATGGTGTGTAGCAGATGGAGGGTTGATTGTAGAAATCCCCACTGGTGTGATTGGTAGGAACGGGTGGTGTGTAGAGCATGGAAAACTAGGTTGGGCTAGGCTGCATTGCATACATGTTTAAATATGCTGCGTTCTGTGGGCTTAAGGCCCAGATTGCGTTTATGGGGATTTGCACACTGAGCCTCGATGACTCAACCCCTTTGCTTATTTTTACAGGTAATTGTTAGATTGCGGATTTGGGAGCTGAGGCGGACTTGAGGTGGCCATGCGTTACCATTTCTTCTGTAAACTACATTGCCTTATTTTGAACTTATTATATTGGGATTCTGTTATGTAATAAGGCTTATGGTATTTTATTTGATTTTAGCTTTTAATTTGGTTCCTACTTATTATTGATGGAATTTTAATTCTGGATTTTCCTAAAATGTTAATAAATCGTTTCTTATTCAAAATTACTTAAACTCGATTTTTTTCACAATAAATATAAAGAATACAAACTTTTTAACGAACACACAGTTTTTAGACATTCCTTTCATGGAACATGCCACATCCAGTCGTAATGTCTAGGCCGGATTTGGGGTGTTACAACTGCTCACACAAGCTGACAAGAATTCGCAACACATGCTGGATAACTCAGCCATCGATAGAACGTACGGACCAGCACCCAAACACATAACCCCTAATGACATGTCATCCGTATCCTAATCTATTCCTAAGGTTCAACCAGGATTTCACATTTGCCAAATCATCGTCGAACATATCTGCAAGGTCATATACACAATTTATTCAATATAAAAGCATTTAAAACACAATTATAATAATGCTTATTACATACGAACTTACCTCGATTCTAAAAAACGACGAAGTAGATCGACTAATCTAGAACTTTGTTTTTCCCTCGATCTAAATCCGAACTTCATTTTCCTTTATCTGTATAATATCAAATTAGGCCTTCGGAAAGGCCACTGTAGGTACGAAATTAATGAAATACCCTCGATAGGTAAATTACGGAAATACCCCTGAAAGGTAAATTACTGTTATACCCTTAGAGGTTGATTACCTTGATTATGTTGTATTTGTTATTCTGATTATGATGGTAATATGTTTCATATGTTATATTTGATATATGATTTGCATACATGTCATACTACATACACGAATTATTATGTCACGACATGTTGCATGGGCTTTGGGATATGAATGAAAGGGGAAGCGTTCTGGTGGTCTTTACCACAATCTGTTCTGGTGGCTCTGTCACACTCTGTTCTGGTGGCCATGCTACATAATCTGGTGACTCAGTCACAATTCTGACGATGAGCAGCTAACTGCAGCATGACTGCCATCGATGGTGTGTGGCGGTGAGAGTCGATTGTAGAAATCCCCATTGGTGTGATTGGCAGGTACAAGTGGTGTGTCGCGGATGGAAATTTAGGTTGGTTTGGGTTTTGCATCATAATTTTTGATTATCTGCTATTCTCTGCTGAAAGGGCCAAGGCCCAGTCTGACTCTGTATGGGCTTAGGCGCAAATTGCTTTCATAAGGGGAATCACACTGAGTTTTCGTAAACTCACCCCCTCTTTTTAAATGTTTCAGGTAATCCTTAGTTTGAGGACTTGAAGCCGAGGTGGACTCTGTAGTGGCCATGCATTACTTCTTTCGTAAACTCTGTTTTCTTTATCTAAACTTATTTTTAATTGTGTTTCTGTTATGTAATAAGGCCTCCATAACTTAGTTTTGGATTTTGACTTTAATGCTATTATAATATATTTTATGAACTGTTAAATATGGAGTTTTCCAAAATATAAATATAAACAAACGTTTTCCAAAATAATGACAAGCGGATCACAAGCAATAAATAATTAAACTTGGGATTTTATTAGAACTACAAGTATTATGTTCAAAAGGTCACGTTTTTTAAGTCCACTAGTTTCGGTTTTCGTATCCCAATATAACCTTCCGGGATTAATAGTATTTATAACATTTTGGCAAGCATCATTAAATCAAGCCTGTTTCCTTAAATTGAACCAAAACTCAAAATTTTTAAATAGTCACAAGTTTCTTTAATCAACCTTTCCCTGTGACATACCAGATCCGGTCGTAACGTCTAGGCAGGGTTTGGGCTGTTACAAACCACTTTACAAATGTTGTTTATCTAAAAACAACATTTATTTTCTATCATCAAACATTAATATAAACACATATTCATCAATGGGAAAGCCCTAAACCTTTAACAGTTTTGCAAATTAGTCCTTAGGCTAGCTAGATTAAGCTGCAACGATCTCAAAAACATAGAAATCAATTAAAACGGGACAAAAATGAACTTACATGCACAAGGAGACTAGGATGAATGCTTCAAGCTATTCTCATGGCTTTTCTATGCCCTACATTTGGCTAGGAAGAAGTTGAAAGAATAAAATGGCCTTTTGTTTTAATTAATTTATCATTTAATTATCTATTTACTTAATTAACCTTAAAAATTAATTCAATTTACAACATTACCAAGACATTATCATCCACTATCATATTAATGGGTTATTTATCACATAAGGACCTCCACTTTAAGGTTCTATAACCATTAGACAACTTTAGCTACTAGAACACCACTTTTGCACTTTACGTGATTTAGTCCTTTTTATCGAATTAAGCATTTAAACGATTAAATTTCTTAACGAAATTTTCACACAATCATATTATCATGCCGTAGACATTAAAATAATAATAAAATAATTATTTTGACCATATATTTGAGGTCCCAAAACCACTATTTTGACTTGACTAAAAACTTGTAGTTACAACTCTCCCCCCTTAGGAATTTTCGTCCTCGAAAATTTTACTAGAAAATAGGTTGGGGTACTATTTTCTCATAGCTTCCTCGGGTTCCCACATAGCTTCTTCAATACGGTGTCATTGCCATAAAACTTTCACTAAAGCTATACTTTTATTTCTCAATTATTTAATCTCTTGAGCCAAAATTCTGATCGGTTCTTCGTTATACGTCACATCAAGCTGAATTTCAATCTCCCTCGGAGAAATTACGTGTGACGGATCTGATCTATATCGACGTAACCTTTTCTAACTCTGATGGTAAAGCTAATCTATATGCCACTGGCCCTATTCTTTTGATAATTTTATACGGCCTGATAAATCGCAGACCAAAACTATTTGCCTTTGTGACCAAAACGATGAATTTTCTTCCACGGTGAGACTTTCAAAAATACTCTGTCATCGATTTGAAGTTCAATATCTTTACGTTTCAAATCCGCATACGATTTTTGTCGATCAGAAGCTGCTTTCAAACTATTGCGAATTATTTTCACTTTATCTTCGGTCTCTCTAACCAAATCAACCCCCTTGTATTTTTTTCTCACTAAGCTCGATCCAGTACAATGGAGTTCGGTATTTGTGACCATACAAAGCTTCATACAGTGCAATCTTTATACTCGATTGAAAACTATTGTTATACACAAATTCAACCAATGGTAAATATTTCTCCCAGTTTCCTTCAAATTCTAAAACACAGCAATGAAGCATATATTCGAGAATCTGAATTACTCTCTCTGACTGACCGTCGATTTGTGAATGAAATGCGGTACTAAAATGCAACGCGTACCTAAAGCTTCTTGCAATTTCTTCCAAAATCGCGATGTAAACCTCAGATCTCTATCCATAACAATAGAAATTGGCACCCCGTGCAATCTAACAATCTTGAAAATGTACAATTCAGCTAATCTATCACGAAAAATCTGTATGTTGGAACGACGAAAATATGCAAGTGTACACAATTGCTACAAGTAATAAAGGGACAAGTAAATGTCGAGTTATCGTACCCATAGGGACTGTGAAAAGAATTATTTATGAATTCTATTTAAAACACTTTTGTGCAAGAAAATATTTTGTTTGAAGAGGGTGATTAAAAACTAAGATTTTAAACTAAGTAAACTAAATAAATAAATCTAAAATACACGATTTCAAAATACGATTTTAATCAAGATGGCATAATTATGTTAGATTAATTACATTTCTTAACTTAGAATTATTAAACTCATGTTTATATTGTTACGAATAAATTCTCGGCAACTCGATAATTTGCTAACTTATGAAAATACTCACCTACCAAAATCCATTCATCATTTGACTATATCCCTATGTCAATTCAAACGATTAAACAAATCTTAATAGGCAAATATGTTATTGCCCATACATACTTATTAAATCGAAATAATCTCTAGTACGTATCCCTATGTCAATTCAAACAATTAATTAAATCTAATAAGCACATAAAAGACTACATGAGGTAACAAAGTATCCCTACCTTGAAACAGTTTAATCACAATAATCTTGCAAGTTATGCAAGGCAAACGTATCGTCAGACACCGTTGCTAATTTAACCCTCAGCTACCTTAGATGATTAAACATGCACTGATTAAGTACGGTGTCCATTAATTACAATTTCAATCCGTTTAAATAATTAATTCATTAGCTACCTCACAATTGTAATGCAAAAATAACTTAGTCATGATTTTACTTAATCAAGCATCTTACCGAGGCCTATAATAATATAAACCCAATTTTAACAATTTTAGCAAACGAAATGCAATCAACCTAACACGAATTAAATTCATGATAAATTGATTAAATTAACCATTCCAACAACATAAATATTCATAGATATGTTCACCATAACAACAACAAAAATTAAAGAGATAAGGAACAAGAATCAAATCCGGTGTTTTTCCGTGGCTTGACTAGTTTGCTCCTTTCTTCCTTCTCTGTTGTCCTCGTCAACCAAGGCTGCTATGAAAACTTAATTGCTGCTCAAAATGGCTGATGAATGCCCCTTTTCCAAGAGGAGAAATCGGCAAGAGCAAGGGAATTTGGAATGGAAAAGAAGAGAGAAAGTGGAGAGAATAGAGAAAAGATGTGAATGCTTGAGATGTTTTTCAAATGACCAGCTTAAGGGGGTTTTTATAGCTGAAGAGGGCTGCTAAAAATAGCTAAAATTATCAGCCAAAGAGTCCTCCCTTGGCCGGCCACACATGTGGCAAGGTTAAAAGTTTCAACTTTGCTAATTTAGGCTTGGGGCAAATCTATAAAGCCACCAATTGTGGAGGGGTTTGTTTACAACTTGAACAAGTCTTCAAGGGCCTGTTTGCAAGCTAAATGATCAGTCAATAATCTGATTTGGGTCAGCATACGGACGGTTTTGGGCTGTCCACTTCTTGGTCGGTTTGGTTCACTCGATTCGGCTCAACTGGACCACTTTTTCATAATTAATTAATAATAATTTATTTAATCCAAATTAAATTGGATATAAATTAAAATTAATTATATCATGAATTAATACACGTAATTGGACCGACTTAAGCTGAAAATTAATTCACCTTGATACTTCAAATTGCTTCTCAATTTTGAACTTCTAGCAGTGTCTGCCGAGTCGTTTTTTGCCCTTTGTGCAAATCTGTCGAAAAATGATAAAAATTAATCAAAATTAATTATAAAATTAATTAAAAATCAACATGTTCATAATTTAAGTGCAATTTAATTGTTTTATAAAAAATAATTATTTTTCGAGAATTATATCAAAACTATATGAATTTAAGTTAAAAAGGGCATGAAAAAGTGTGTATATTTTTGTGTTTCCATACGTACCGGAATGAAGTGTGCTAATTTCGTCAAACGATCAACAACAACCCATATAGCATCTTTCTTTTCCGGAGATAGGGGTAATCTCGATACAAAATCCATCGTAACTAATTCCCATTTCCACTATTGTATCATCACTGGTTGTAGTAGTCCCGAACGCACTTGATGTTTGACTTTAACTTGTTGACAAACCAAACATCTTGACACAAACTCTGAAATGTCTCATTTCATGCCCAACCACCAATACAGTTGTTTCAAGTCATTGTACATTTTAGTACTCCTCGGATGAACATATAAACAACCACTGTGTGCTTCGTGTAACATTTTTTGAATGAGCTCGGGATTCCTTGGCACACAAATTCCACCTTGGAACATTAAACAATCATAGGATTTGATCTGATACTCTGAATCAGTGGTCGAATCAAATTGTAATCTTTTAGCATGCAAATCATTGTCAAATTTCTGAGCTTCACAAATTTGCTGAAGGAATAATAGTTTAGCTTTTAATTCAGCTAAAATCGATCCATCATCAGAAAAGGTTAACTGCGTATTCATGGCTTGTAAATCAAATAAAGATTTTCTACCCAGAGCATCTGCGACTACACTCGCTTTTCCCGGATGATAATCAATCACTAACTCGTAGTCTTTCAGCAGCTCGACCATCTTCGTTGCCATAAATTCAAATCTTTCTGAGTCATTGGATACTTCAAACTCTTATGATCAGTAAAGATATCGCACTTCTCACCGAATAAATAATGTCACCAAATTTTCAATGCGAAAATAATAGCGGCCAATTCTAAGTCGTGCGTCAGGTAATTCTTTTCAAGCGATTTTAGTTGTCTGGAAGCATAAGCTATCACTTTGCCCTCTTGCATCAAAACACATCCCAAACCATTTAATGACGCATTACTAAAAATCACAAACTCTTTACCCAACTTAGGCTGAACTAAAACTAGTGCTTTGGTCAACAATGCTTTCAATTGTTCAAAACTCCGTTGGCACTTCTGTAACAGACCAATTTTGACCCAAATCGGAACGGTGGTTTCGGGACCATGAATCCGAGCCTGAGAGATATTTTAATATTATATTTTGTGTTTGTTACATGTGATTTAGTGAGTGTGAAAATTTCGTAGAAAAATTTAGTCGTTTAAGTGCTCAATTTGATAAAAAGGATTTAATCGAGAAAAGCGCAAAAGTTGCATGCTAAAGTGAAGAGTACTAAATTGATTGTGGCTTTTTAAGTGGGTGTACCAAAAGGGCAATTAGCCCATTCACCATAGTAAGGGACGGCAATGGGCTTTTATAAGTCCAAATTATATGTTAAATTAGCCTATTATATGTTATGTTGATATATTAGTAAATAAGGTATATTAAATGTGTTATTATAACATAAAATAATAAAGTTAAGTGGGAAGAAAGAGAACATCACATTGTTCATCTTCTTGGCCGAATGTTTGAGGAGAAAAACTCCATTTTTGGAGCTTGAAGTTTTGGCAACTTAAGGCTTGATTTGGGGTAGGTATTTTACTTAGTTTTTGATAAATTTTACGTTTTTGAGATCGTTGTTTCGTGTATTACCCGACCCATGTCTAAATTTTTGAAAATACTATGTATATAGGATTCGGCCATTAACATGTTTGGATAGTTTTGATGTTTGATGATTTTAAATTAAATGTATATTAAAGATTTACGAGTTTTGTATTGGAATTTTTGGTAATTTTGAGTATATAGGGCTAAATTGAAAAGAATAAATTTGTGAAGGATTAAAATGTCAAATAAATGTAATGCATGGACACCTATGACTATAATGAAGATTCGGCCAAGCTAGGATGTTGGAAAATTTTGCATATTTTGTGTTATGTGCAAATGGGACTAAATTGTAAAAATGGGAAACATTAGGGGCAAAATGGTAAATTGCCCATTTGGGTGTTTTGGGACTAAATTGAGATGAAATGAGATTAAATGAGCTAAATTCTAATGTGTTTTAGATCAAGAGCAAAGAAAGACCGAATTAGACCGGGAAAGACGAAGGTTCTCGAATAGCCGATTCGCACGGCCTATCGACAAACCGAGGTAAGTCCTTTAGTTAAATCATGTCAAAGAATTAATTATGGTTATCTTGACTATTAAAAATTTATGAATGTTAATATCCAATTACATCATGGCGAATGTATATTGACATATTGGTTGATGATTTATGTTGAGTATGTGATGGAAATTATTTTGGCTAATGCAAGGTGAATAAGTAAGTTCTTGAGCTACTTTATATTTAAAGATCATTTACATATCTAGTGAATGATAAAATTTGTATAAGCTTGGTGTAAAACCATGAGTTGGCCGATTGTGATAATGATGGATTGGATTGATTTCAAATTTATTTAATGCAATGGGAATAAATGTATATGATTCGATATGTATAGTGAAATGTGAAAAGCATGTAAAAATATTCTGACATTCGGGCTTCGAGCCTAGCAGGCCTCGTGCCGGTGACATAATCGGGCTTTATGCCTAGCGTGCCTTGTGCCGGTGTTATTTATCGGGCTTTTATGCCTAGCGTGCCTTGTGCGGTGTTATTTATCGGGCTTTTATGCCTAGCGTGCCTTGTCTTGCAGTGTTATTATTCGGCTTCTACGCCTAGCGTGCTTGATGCCTGCCGATGATGCTTTACAAAATAGAAACCGAAATTTATGTTCAAGGCGAATTAAAGCAAATATATCGAGTTAACGGCTCGGTGAGTATGTAAAGTAGGAATGAGTTTCTTACTTAATTAAGATAAGGTAAACTAGTGATTCAAAGGATTATTACCAATGGTATGTATTTCTCGATTCTATTGATAAATGATGTGGTATCGTGACTTTGGCCGTTTAATATGTAAATATATAAGACTAGGAGTATTCGCCACAAGGGTGGTTGTATAATTAATAACATGTTATAATAATTGATATCCAAGTATATGAATAATGGTACCTATGGTTATATGATGACACATTGGGTTTTAAAGATCGGATTACTGAGCGAATATTTTGATCATAAATATGTGGGTAAGGAGAAACTTTCCTATCAATTTCATACTTAGTTACATGGATATGAAATTGAAAGCTTGATAATGAAAATGAGCATAAGTATAAGTTGAGTTGTAGAAATTGAATTGTTAGTGTTTGAATGTTATATTTTTATGAAATTAGGACTTACTAAGCTAGCGAGCTTATCGTGTGAAATGTTTCCTCTGTTTTATAGATTAGGCAAGCTACAAGCTCGTCGGGATCGTTCGGAAGGTCGCCCACACTATCAATCTACATTTTGGTACTCTTTCATTTTGGTTTTAAACGAAGGCATGTATAGGGAAGACTTAGTCTTTGTTGATGAACTCTTAAGGTTTATGTATGTAATAGCCATGCGAATATGGCTAAATTTTTAGTAAGTATGATGTTGGGTTTCGATATGTATGTTGGTTCATGATGGCAAGGTTTATGCTTTCTTAATCAAAGTTTAATCATTTTGTTAAGGAAATGTTTATATACTGAAATGAATCCTTGAATTAGGAATGTAGGTAGGTTCGGTTAGAAGCTAGTCTTTCATAAAATGCAACAAAACAGCTTGTAGTAACAGCAGGGATGTGAGTTAGAAAAATCACCAAAAATAGGGTATATTGAATTAAAAGGTGAATGAGATATGGAATTAAACCTTATTGTGTCTATTTTTACATGAAAGAAACAGAGTAGGCAAAAGATTTATATATTATGAGATAATTCAGTTTTAGTGAGACCTGCTCTGAATGAATTCGTGAGTCACTGTTCTGTTTTGGAAAAATTGCCATAAATTGTACAAAAATAATTAAGAAGCATGGTTTATATGTGTAGAACCCTTAATGAATCTATTTGTCATTGGTATAAACAAGAACATCTTAGGAAATTTGTGCAATGAGATAACTGCATTTTTGTAGGGACAGGTCAGAATTGTCAAGCAGTGTAATAAGGGTAAATTTGATGAATAAACTGTACTAATTGGCTACATGAAAAATTCTGGAAAAATTATGGTGAATAGTTATATGAGTCTAGTTTCAAGAAAAATTTACGGATCTAAATTTTGAGTTTTGTAACTCGAGTTATGGTCGATTTAGTCAGCGTGACGCAGTTGGACAGCTTTAAAAATTTTTACTTCCCGAGTTAATGGTCAAGTCTAGTAATGCCACGTACCCGACTCCGGCAAGGGTTTCGGGTAAGGGGTGTTACAACTTCCCAGACCATTCAAACTTTACATCTTTCTGTAGCAATAGATTCATCGAGAATCCTTTTACAAAAATCCGATAGTAGCTAGCTAATCCCAAAAAACGTTTGACTTTGGATACGTTTCTTGGTAGTTTCCAATCAACAACTGCTGAAACTTTACTCGGATCAACTCATATACCTTCTGCTGAAACAATATGCCACAAAAATGCAACCTCTCGGAGCCAAAAGTCACATTTACTGAATTTAGCAAACACTTTATTATCTCTCAATGTTTGTAACACAAACCTTAAATGTTCAGCATGCTCAGATTCATCTCGTGAATAGATCAGAATATCATCAATAAATACAACAACAAATCTGTCTAAATACGGTCTAAATATTCAATTCATCAAATCCATAAAAATTATAGGAGCGTTAGTTAATCCGAATGGCATAACAAGAAATTCATAATGCCTGTAACTTGTTATAAACGCAGTCTTCGGCACATCTGAATACTTAACTTGTAACTGATAATAACTAGATCTCAAATCAATCTTTGAAAATTTGGTTGCTGCTTTCAACTGATCAAACAAATCATCAATTCTCGGCAAAGGATACTTATTCTTAATCGTAACCTTGTTGATCTGACGATAGTCAATACAAAATCTTATCGATCCATCTTTCTTCTTTACAAACAACACTGGTGCACCCCAGGACGAAAAACTAGGTCGCGCAAAACCTCTAGCCGTTAACTCTTAGAACTTAACTTTGAATTCTTTCAATTTTGTCAGATCCATTCTGTACAGAGTTATCGATATCGGTGATGCTCCCGGTACTATTTCAATAGCAAATTCGACCTCTTTGATCAATGGCAACCTAGGTAACTCTTCTAGAAACACATCCGAATATTCACAAACCACTAGTACTGATTCAATCTTCAATTCAGACACTTATGTATCCAGTACATACGCAAGGTAAGCATCACAACCTTTTCTCACATATTTCTGAGCTAACATCGTCGACATAACAATAGGTAATCCACTCGACTCATCTGATTCAATTCAAAGAATTTCACTATTTTGACATTTCAATTAAGGTTTTTTGTCTATAATTCACAACAGCATCATGCAGAGTCAACCAATCCATACCAGAATCACATCGAATTCATCAAACGATAAAAGCATCAAATTTGATAGAAAATATTAACCCCGAGCCATTAATGGACAATTCTTGCAAATTTTATCAACTAGAACATACTTGCCTAAGGGGTTTGATACTTTAAACACAAATTCAGTAGACTCAACAGGCAAACTTGTAACAGCTCGATTTTGGGTCTACTCGGAACAGTGGTTTCAGAACCACAAATCTGGTGCAGTAAAATTCATTTTTATTATATTTTTATGGTCTAAAGTTTTATGGAATGATTTTGTGAAAATTTTGTTTGAAAATTTTGATGTTTGGGCATTCAATTTAGTTAAAAGGACTAAATTGCAAAAAGTGCAAAACTTGAATTCTATATGTTAAAGGTGTCTAATTGCTATGAGATTTTAAATTAGAGATACCTAAATGGTAATTAGACCATTGGTTAAGTTGGTGGACAAAAATGGACATGGCTAGGTATGTTTCTAAAGTTTTTCATTAAGGGCATTTTGGTAATTTGGTAATTAAATGAATTAAAAAGCCAAAAAAGCCAATTTTTGTCCATCTTCCTCCCATGGCTGAATTTTACAAGGGGAAACCATGGCTAGGGTTTTTCAAGCTTCCAAGCTCGATTATAAGTCTGTTCTAACCTGATTTTTAATTATTTTTATGTTTTTGAAATCCTTGTAACATGATCTATCTATTTCTTCCACTAATTTAAAAAATGATCAAGGTCTAGGGTTTGACCCATATTAGACATGTGTGTATTTTGATATTTGATGGTAGAAAATGCATGTTTGTTGTTTGTTAAATGACTTTTGCTAAGTGATTTTCGATAAAAATGCCTAAAAGGACTTGTTTGTAAAAGTTGTAAAATATGTTGTAAAAATGTTAATAAGTGAAAAATGTGGGCTTTTATGAGCATGATAATGGTTCGGCTAGGCTTGGGGTTTTAAGAAATTGAATAAAATTCATTTTACGAGCTTATGGTCTAAATGTAAAATGTTAAAAGTTTAGGGGGAAAATGTAATTTTTGCTTGGGCTGATTTGAATAGTATAATGATTAAATAAGCTAAATTTGATATTATAGATCAATAAAAATGAGGTTCGAACCTAGAACGGATGAAAAATAAGTATTTGACGATTTAGTCCTTTTTGCCTTTTTTATGCCGAGATAAGTTCGTATGCTTAACAAGCATTAAATTATATGTGTATAAATTCTTAATTGATATAATTGTGGTAAACGCTACATTATTAAAATGAAATGTGAGTGCTATTGAGTAAGATACTACAGAAATGACCGACGGAGATTCGATACAGCGAAAGACCCGGTTGAACATTAGGAATAGATAGGATACAAGTGTCATGACATTAGGGTTACTATGATTACGTGTAAGACCATATCTGGGATATGACATCGATACGAGACTTCGTGTAAGACCATATCTAGGATATGGCATCGATATTAGACTTCGTGTAAGACCATAGCTGGGCTATTGGCATCGATACGAGATTTCATGTAAGACCATATCTGGGATATGACATTGATACGGTACTGTATGTACGATATTCCCGAGTATCCTTTAGTATTCCAAATGATTCAACAAAAAACTCAACGGGTATGTCAAAGAAGAGACAGCGTATGTAAGTATTACGAATTGGTACAGGTATGTACATAAAGTTTATAAGCATTGACTTCATAAAATTGTGAGTTCATGATTTCCAGAGGATGTTTTTGTGAAAACCTTGTGATTATTGGTCAATACTTGTGATGTATGAAATACATGGTAAATTTAATTGACGATTTTGTGATTGGCCTTCGGGCCAAATTGAGTTATGATATAACATGTTTTACTCACACAAATTGTGAATTATTGAATATGAGAAAAAAGGAAAGATTGGCATAATTGCCTATAAAATGGTTATGGAAGTAAGGGAAGATAAGAGTTTAGGCAATTGAAAGATAGTAAGAATTATGCACATGAGTACACATAATTAATGTGCATTTTTACTATGAGGTTTGAAATGATTTGTTGAATTGCTGTAATATGTTACAAAGGAGGGGTTATGGTTGTTAGGCTAATGCCAAGATATATTAAATTATGCTTATAAGTTGATAGAGTAAACATTATGACTAAATAAAAAGTTATAACTGTGAGCTTTATAGCAATTTGTATTATCTTGTGTTTAAATTGTTGAACTTGATAAAAAAAATTAAGAGTTGCTTATTATTTTCGTACGGACTTACTAAACTATATATATAGCTTACCCCTTCCTTTGCAATGTCTTATAGGGTTATTAAGGTAGCTGGGATTGGAGTTCACCGGAGATCCTATCACACTATCAAGCTATCATTTTGGGTATAAATGAATTCAAGCATTTTAAGTTTATGGCTTGTATAGGGACTAGGCCAATTTGTTATGTGTGTCATTATTAATTTGGCCATATGTGTTAGCTTGTAATTGTTAATGCTTCATCTTATATACAGCTATGAATGATGGCTTATGTTGATAATAAGTTTATTCATATGTTAATGCCCTATTGTGAATGTGAAATTTGTATGTTTTTAATGGCCTAAGTATGATGATCTAAGTATGATAAATAATGGTATGAGGTTGACATGTTATTGTCTTGGTTGTGGTTGTTTGGTTGCTCTCATATGCTTGAATTTGTGCTATGTGATGTTGTGTTGATGTGTGCAAGTGAGGGTGGCAAAATGGCTTGGTAAATAGCCTTTAGTTTGTCCACATAGGTAGGCACACGGGTGTGTGTCTAGACTGTGTGTCATACACGGTCTGCTCCACGGGCATGTGTTCCAACCGTGTGTCCCCTGCGACTTAATTGTTGCAAAATAAAATGTCTAGAATTGAGCACACGGGCATGTGTCTCAGCTGTGTGTGCTACAGGGCCTAGCACACGGGCATGTGGCAGAAGTCAGTGAGCTCCCTAATTTGAACATGAGCGTGTCCCCGGTGTCACACAGTCGTGTCCCTTGGACCACACGTGTAACACCCCAAACCCGGTCCGAACACCACGACCGAATCTGGTATGTTACGGGGAAACGGGTTTGAAAATTTTGAATTTGTACTAAATAGAATTGATAAAACTTTGTTTCGTTTGAGAAACAGTGGTTTAATTTTGTTACTAAAACATTTAGACTTAGTAAAAATTTGCGTGCTCAAGTTTGAAAAACCATTGATTTTCATATGCTTATAAAATCGATCACGATACCCCGATGGTATAGTTTAAAAACACTTTGCGTTATAATTTGAAATCATTATCTTTCCAAGTTTTAGTAAACTTCATACCAACTTATTTATTAAGGCATATTAAAATCAAACTTAAAACATAATATCAAAAGGCGAATTTAAAGGCTTTTACAAATCTGAAATAAACCCAACCGAAAGTAAATTACTAAAGTACCCAAAACATAACATCCGAGTAAAACTTTTATTCCACATGGCATGAGCACCCCGAGTCCATCCTGCTCCATGTCCGCGTCTCACGAGTCACCTGAAATGTCAAAGGAGAGGGTGAGTCGAGTGACTCAAAGTGTAAATCCCGCTCCCGATAAAACAACAAGCTAACACACATCATACATAGCAACATAATTAATGCAACCTGTCCCTAACCATCCATATCGCTTTTTCTACCCGTGTGGTACCAAACCACCGGTGGTGCCAAACCACCGTGACGATAGTCACAATGTGTTACCAAAACACCGGTGTCCCAAAGACACATTATCCATCAATGTGGTTCCAAACCACCGGTGTCCCAAAGACACGCTTGTGCTACCAAAGCACCGGTGACCGAAGTCACAAATCCAATGATGGGGCCAACCCATCGTGTGATACCAAATCACTAGCGAGACGGTCCCGTATCTCAAGTGGGGCCAACCCACGGTGGTCAAACCACGGGGACAAGTCGCAATGAGGTGCCAAACCTCTCGTGTCCCAAAGACACAATGTGCTACCAAAGCACCGTGACCGTAGTCACAAATCGTGATGGGGCCAACCCATCGTGTGTTACCAAAACACCGGCGTCAATCCCGTATAATCATCTCGTGGGCCAACCCATCGTGGTGTACCGAGCCACCGGGACGAGACGCTGAGGTACCAAACCTCTGGAGGTGCCAAACCTCGGTGACCCAAAGTCACAAAGTGTGCTACCAAAGCACTGGTGCTCGTCGGACAAAATATCACCGCTTCCTCCACTCAGATCACCCATCAACATGCCATACCCATGTAATCATGCATATCATACAATCATGCATATCATGCCAATATGTTTAATCTCATACCCCATGTCACATATATCCATCGCCATGATATCATATTGATTATCGTGAACTCATATTAATATTAACACCGACTTACCCGAGTCCACGATCATACCCATTAGGGTATTATATCAATCATCATTTGTTTCATTAATCATCACACGATTATCAATCATATTACTAAATATAAGTGTGTTAGTATACACACCTGATAAATACGAGTCTAAAATCCAACGAGAACGATCTAAGCCCTCGATTACAAGATCCTACAATCGCCAAACATTAGGGGTTAGGCATCTATGACATTCGCCCAACACCATCAAACCAAAAGAGTTGCCGAATCACTCTTACCTTTCACCGATTTGGTTTCCTACCAAATCCCGAACCAAAAGTGGTTTCTTAGACAATCGGCCAACCTATCAAGAAGGAAACATTAATCTCTTGAAGCTTTGACTAACCAAGAACTAAAAGAAAATAGACATGGCCATTCGGCCAACACTTACCCAACCAATATTCGGCCAATAACACACCAGGAGCGAAAGGAGATTCGCCCCTACTCACCAAAGAAAACGCAAGAGAAGATGAAAAGGGAGGGGTTGATATTCGCCAACAACCAAAAAGATGGGAAAAGAAGAAGAAAAGAAAGTGTTTTCGGTTTTCAAGGAAAAGAAATGGAGAAAATGTTATGGAGATTAAAGTTCGGCTAGGAGATTTCAAGAAGAAAAAGAGAGTTGAGAAGAAAAGAGAATGGACTTTCTACTTAACACACATGGACAAAAAAAAAAAAAAATAAGAAATAAGAAAGGTGGGTTCGGCCAAAGTGAATGAAAGAGATAAGAGTTTGAAGGCTCAAGAGCATTCGGCTACCAAGAAGATTGAGAGAAAAGCAAAGCAAAATTCGGCAAATAGGTGCTTGGACTTTCGGTTTCAAAAGAAAATGAGAGAAAGCTCTCTTGAAATTTCTAGCTAGCTAAACAAAAGAAAGAATTCTCTTTGACACCAAATGACCGAACATGCACCAAAATTCAAAATGAATTTCGGCACTACCCCTTTTCCCATGCTCCAAGCCGTCACTCCTCATCCACACTCCCCTAAATTCGGCCATATCCCCAAGAGCTCCCATCCACTCATTCAAAATTGGTTGAACAAGTCAACCTCCTAAAATTCCTCTCCACCCACCATTCGAATGTGAAGACCAAGTCAATAGCAGAGTTTGAACTCGCACACTACTACTCCTCCTCCATGCCGTAAAAATGGAAGCAAAATGTGGGATTTCTGCAGCTTGAACATAGGACCTCCTTCCTTTGCAAGTGACGCCAAACACAAGCCCCAAGTGGCGCATGGTTTGCCACTTTACCACTCAACTCTTGTGCTAAAATTCACCAACAAATAATTGTAAACCCCACTCCAACGACTCCTCTTACCCAAAGCTTAAAACTAAAATTTTTCTACCTACTCAAAGCTTACTCCTAGCCTACCATTAAACCCCGAATCACACAAACAACAACGTAATAATCCCAACACATGTCATATCATGCAACAACAAAATAGCCCCTAACCCGGGGTATTACAGCTTCTACCCCGCAAGAATAATTTCGGCCTCGAAATTACACGGTCAAAAGAGTTGCGGGTATTGCTTGTCTCATCGTATCCTCGGGTTCCCACGTGGCTTCTTCCACGCCATGGTTCCGCCAAAGAACCTTAACCAAAGGCACAGACTTCCTCACGCAGAACCTTCACATCCCGATCAAGAATGCGCACGGTTCCTCTTCCATAGTCAAATCGGATTTACCTCGATCTCTCCATCGCTACTACATGTGATGGATCTCGAACGATACCTCCAAGCATCGAAACGTGAAAAACGCCGTGAATCGGCTAAGCTCGCTAGCAACTCAAGCGATACGCCATCGGTCCAACTCGCCTCAATACCTTATACGGCCCAATAAACCTCGGACTTAGCTTGCCTTTTCTCGCCAAACCTCAAGACCTTCTTCTTCCAAGGCGAGACCTTTAAGAAAACACGATCTCCCACAAATAACTCTATATCTCTTCGCTTAAGATCGGCATAAGACTTTTTGCGATGCTCAAGCTTCCTTCAATCGAGACTGAATCAACTTAACCTTGTCCTCGGTCTCAGCAACCAACTCAGGTCCCAACAACTGACGTTCTCCTAACTCTGTCCAACATGTAGGTGAGCGACACTTCCTACCATACAATGCCTCGTATGGTGCCATCTTGATGCTTGCTTGGTAACTATTGTTGTAGGCGAATTCGGCTAACGGTAGAAACTCTTCCCAACTGCCCCTGAAGTCCAGAACACAACCTCTCAACATGTCCTCTAAAATCTGAATGACCCTTTCTGACTGCCCGTCAGACTGCGGGTGAAAAGCCGTGCTGAAATCCAAACGAGTACCCAGAGCTTGATGCAACGCTCTCCAGAACCTCGACGTAAACCTGGGATCCCTATCCGAGATAATCGAAACTGGTACACCGTGTAGCCTTACTATCTCTGACACATAAAGCTTCGCCAATCTCTGAAGTGAATAGTCCACTCTCACCGGAATGAAATGGGCCGACTTGGTCAAACGGTCCACGATAACCCAAACTGAATCTTTCTTGCTTGGCGTAAGCGGTAAACCACTGACGAAATCCATAGTTATCCTTTCCCACTTCCACTGAGGAATTTTCACAGTCAAGCAAACCCGACGGCAATCGATGTTCCGCTTTGACTGTGACAAGTCGACACACTTCCCAACAAACTCTGTCACCTCTTTCTTCAAGCCAAAGCACCAAAATCGCTCTTTAAGATCCCTATACATTTTGCTACCTCCGGATGCATAGCATAAGAGTCGCTATGTGCGCCCCAAGAATCTTCTCCTCGGCTCAACATCTTTAGGCATACAAGCCTTACCTTGAAAACACGAACCTCGCTCACTAGACAAGTCAGAAACCCTCCAAACCACCATTCTCACACTTGTAACCTTCGCGCACTCGTAACCTCATCCTCCAATCAAGCTTTCTCTTTGATCTGCTCAACCCAAATAGGCTTAACTCGCAGCTCTGCGTAATACTCCCATCGTCATACAAGCTCAAATGGGCAAACATCGCTCTTAAGTCCGAAACAACCCTACGGCTCAACGCGCTCGCCACCACGTTAGCCTTGCCCGGATGATATTCAATCGAACGATCGTAGTCCTTGAGCAACTCAACCCATCTACGCCGCCTCAAATTCGGATCCTTCGAGTCAATATATACTTCAAACTCTTATGATCCGTAGACTATTGATCTCTCACCGCATAAGTAGTGCCTCCAAATTTTTAGAGCGAAGACTACAACCGCCACTTTTAAATCGTAAGTCGGATAGTTGACTCTCGTGTGGCTTCAAATGCCGAGAAGCGTAAGCCACAACCTTACCTTCCCGCATCAAAGACACAACCCCAATCCCGTATGAGATGCGTCGCGATGACAATCGTGAATTCCTTACCAACCCTCAAAGTTGAATTAAAACAGAGCCTCGGTCAAGATCTTCTTCAACTTATCAAAACTCTCCCATTGCTTTCTCCCAAACGAACGGAACTCCCTTCCTTAATGACTTAGTCATCGGTCTTTGCAATTAACGAGAAACCCTCAACAAATCTTCTGGTAGTATCCTCGCCAAACCGAGAAACTCCGAATCTCAAATGATCGACTTAGGAGGCTTCCAAACCCAAAATCGCCTCAACCTTCCGAGGATCTACTCTAATCCCCTCACCGATACTACATGACCCAAAAACGTCCACTTCACTAAGCCGAAACTCGCACTTACCGAACTTAGCATGAGTTGCTTCTCCTCAAAATCGCAACACACCACTCTTAAGTGTGCATCATGCTCCTCTTGTGACCTTGAATATACCAAGATATCGTCAATAAAAACCACGACGAAACGGTCCAGATCATCTGCTGAACACCCTATTCATCATATCCATAAAAGCTGCGGAGCGTTAGTCAACCCGAACGGCATTACCAAGAATTCGTAGTGCGTCTCGCATCGAGTCCAAACGCCGTCTTATGGATATCCGCTTCCTTAACTTTCAACTGATGATACCCAGACCTCAAATCGATCTTCGAAAACACCGATGCACCTTTCAGCTGATCAAACAAGTCATCTATCCGTGGTAACGGATACTTGTTTTTAATCGTCAGCTTATTCAGTTGGCGGTAGTCGATACACATCCGCATCGAACCGTCCTTCTTCTTGACGAATAAAACCGGCGCTCCCCACGGTGAAACACTTGGCCTAATGAAGCCTCGATCCAACAGCTCCTGAATCTGAGCCTTAAGCTCCACCAATTCCTTTGGTGCCATCCTATATGGAGCAATAGACACCGGGCGCCGCCCCCGGGTAGCGCAGATCTATCCCAAACTCTACCTCACGATCCGGTGGCAAACCCTAAGCTCCTCCGAAACACATCAACAAATTCCTTAACAGTACGAACCTTCTCAACAGCAGACTCTTTAGCCTCCAAGGCATACACATGAACCACATACGCTTCACAGCCCTTCCTGACCATCTTTACAGCTTTTAATGCCGATACCACATTGGATAAGTAATCTCTCCTATTACCTATCATAATCACTTCATCTCCCTTATCCGTCGATAGCACCATGCGCTTGGCCGCGCAATCCACCTTAGCCTGGTACTTAACCAACCAGTCCATCCCGAGAATCAGATCGAACTCCCCAAACGGCAGTTCCATCAGATCAGCAGCAAAAATGACCCCTTGGAGTTCTAGGGGTACATCCTTATACAACTTATCTACCACTACTGAGTGACCTGAGAGAGGGCTAAGCACGATCATTTGTCTAGAAGCGCTTTGAGATCTAAGTCCATGGTCTCAACTATATTACTAGCAACATACGAATGCGTGGAACCCAAGTCAATTAAAGCGATATAGGAGAACCAAAAATCAAAAACGTCTCGGTGATAACGTCCGGTGCGTCGCCTCTCTCTCTGGCGCCTAGTGCATACACACTGCACCAGTCGTCGTGCCTCGTAACTACCGCGCACTCTCGCCGGTGCTCCACGACCTCGACCAAATCCATTACCACCTCTCGCCATTCCCACGCCCCTCTGTGGTGGCGGTCCATTACCTCGAACCGACACGGCCCGACTCTCGGGATCGAATCCTCGCCATCCTACGCGGACACCCCCCTAATGCGATGATCCGAGAGAACCACACTCAAGCAACCTTTTCCACCACCCAACAACCACCCCAATGAGATTTCCCACACCGACATACATCGCGGCGGTCCCCGCCTAGTAGCAACAAACCTAGCGGATCGATTCGCCCACTCGGTCTAGCCCTCTTCTCGCGACTACGGATGATCCGTAGACCCAAAGCTCCTCTTAAGCCTACTTGCCCCATGCTCTGCCTTACCGACTCCTTAACACCCTCGGCTACCTTAGCCTTCTCGACTAAGACAAAGAAACTCGCGCTCCCGCCATGGGAGCAATCAGCACCTCAACTCGTCTCGCACCATCCTCGAACGAACACACCTCTCATGCTCGGTGGCTACAATGCCCCCGGCATACCTACTCACCAGAACTCACCTCGTGCTCAAAAGAATCGATTTACTCCTCGAACAAGCCTCGTAAATGCCTTTATTTGGTCGATGTAACTAGCCCCGATGTATTTCTTTTGATATGCACTCAAATAATCCCATGTCGGATCCTCACCGCCACACCGTCCCGAACCGTGAGCCACCACCGATATGACTCATCCCGAAGAAGCGATACGATGCCCTTCAACTTCTCTTCACCACAAGTCCAGATCATCCATGATCCGCTCGGTTGCCTCCAACCAATATTCAAGCAAAGGTTTCTGAGCAACACCCGATACACCTCGGAAAAATTCGGCCCCATTAGCCCGAGTCTCTCAGAACAGATTTCCTAACTCCTGCACCACCACCTACACCAGCCTACCCTTTCCAACACCCGCAAAGATCGCTCAGACATCGCATCGTCTCGATCGATCTCGAACTCACCACCTCCACCGTGGCGGCGAATCCCATCTCATTTTCTCGACCCTTGACCGGATCCTACGGGTCGTGAACCGTCATCCTACCTCGACCTCGACCACGAGTATTACGCCACGCCCACCTCGAGTACTCATGACTAAACGATCTACGCTTTCCGATTAAGAAGATTTTTATGCATTAGTATTGTTCCACTTTCTTAACCGCAAAGAAATTTTATGGATAGAGTTTAATCAGGGGTTCTTTCGAGCAACCAAGGTTTCAATCTTCTATCCTATTCACCCAAAAGAGGTCATACATCCATTCCTTAACCCTTTCCATACCTATTCACTCTTCGGACGTTGCTGCCCATTTCTAGCCCAAGGGTATTTTCGTCATTTTCCCTACAGGGTATTTTCGTAATAAAAGATATTTTAAAACTTTCGTAAAACCGGTCACTTTGAAATTCCAAAAATTTTGAGGGTGTTCTTTGAAAATTTTGTAAAATACTTCGTTTTGGAAACCAGGGGTATTTTAGAAATTTTCACAAACTGAGGGCGTTTTCGTAAATTTTCCAAAATCAAAATTTTGATTGATATTTTGTAAAACAGAGTGTTTGAATTTAGTAACATCATTGAAATTTTGGGCAAAAATCATTGGGTTGATATTTTATGAACCGAGGGCATTTTAGTAAATTTACCCCTAAGGGCATTTTTGTAATTTTTCACAAATCGGGAAACTCGTTGTAAAAGTGATATTCTCAATTTTGAAAGAGTTTATTGCAAAAAGTTTGAAAACATTAGAGTTGTTGTTGTATTTTCGAAAACATGGCTAATTCCCTTTTCGGGTTTTAGTCGTTAGGTTAAGTCTATGACCGAGCCTTCTTGGTCGTGGGGTGAACTCGAGCTACGCACTGTGTGGGATACTGCGAAGAGGAGGTGAGTCACGAGGATCGCTTAAATACCAAGCTCTTCCTGTTCCTCTCCTGAACATGCGTGCATGTGAGTTACCACACCCTAGCCCCATGGCTGAGTCACAAGATTGGTTTAGTGCTTTAAGTCTTATGCTTTAGTTCAAGTGTTTGAGTGATCTAATCCTAGGGTTCAAGTCCTATAAATCTAACTACGTTCCATATCACCTACCCTTCTACAAATAGTAATCACAGAAGAGTTTAGAATTACTTACCTGGGCGAACTGGTGCCGGAGACTCGGTGCCATGCCTTGTAAACCATGTATTCAACCCCAAAACACTTAAAACGAACTTTTGAAAACAATTTGGGCCTCAGGCCCACAGCCGAGCTTTTGAACTTGGCTCTGATACCAAACTTGTAACACCCCAAACCCGGTCCGAACACCACGACCGAATCTGGTATGTTACGGGGAAACGGGTTTGAAAATTTTGAATTTGTACTAAATAGAATTGATAAAACTTTGTTTCGTTTGAGGAACAATGGTTTTAATTTTGTTACTAAAACATTTAGACTTAGTAAAAATTTGCGCTCAAGTTTGAAAAACCATTGATTTTCATATGCTTATAAAATCGAAGTATGATACCCGATGGTATAGTTTAAAACCACTTTACGTTATAATTTGAAATCATTATCTTTCCAAGTTTTAGTAAACTTCATACCAACTTATTTATTAAGGCATATTAAAATCAAACTTAAAACATAATATCAAAAGGCGAGAATTTAAAGGCTTTTACAAATCTCAAATAAACCCAACCAAAGTAAATTACTAAAGTACCCAAAACATAACATCTCGAGTAAAACTTTTTATTCCACATGGCATGAGCACCCGAGTCCATCCCGGCTCCATGTCCGCGTCTACTCACGAGTCACCGAAATGTCAAAGGAGAGGGTGAGTCGAGTGACTCAAAGTGTAAATCCCGCTCCGATAAAACAACAAGCTAACACACATCATACATAGCAACATAATTAATGCAACCTACCCTAACCATCCATATCGCCTTTTCTACCCCGTGGTACCAAACCACCGGTGGTGCCAAACCACCGTGACGTATAGTCACAATGTGTTACTAAAACACCGGTGTCCCAAAGACACATTATCCATCAATGTGGTTCCAAACCACCGGTGTCCCAAAGACACGCTTGTGCTACCAAAGCACCGTGACCAAGTCACAAATCCAATGATGGGGCCAAACCATCGTGTGTGATACCAAATCACTAGCGAGACGGTCCCGTATCTCAAGTGGGGCCAACCCACGGTGGTCAAACCACGGGGACAAGTCGCAATGAGGTGCCAAACCTCCGGTGTCCCAAAGACACAATGTGCTACCAAAGCACCGTGACCGTAGTCACAAATCGTGATGGGGCCAACCCATCGTGTGTTACCAAAACACCGGCGCCAATCCCGTATAATCATCTCAGGGGCCAACCCATCGTGGTACTCGAGCCACTGGGGCGAGACGCCGAGGTACCAAACCTCTGAGGTGCCAAACCTCTGGTGACCCAAAGTCACAAAGTGTGCTACCAAAGCACCGGTGCTCGTCAAGACAAAATATCACCGCTCCCTCCACTCGTATCACCCATCAACATGCCATACTCATGTAATCATGCATATCATACAATCATGCATATCATGCCAATATGTTTAATCTCATACCCCATGTCACATATATCCATCGTCATGATATCATATTGATTATCGATAACTCATATTAATATTAACACCGACTTACTTACCGAGTCCACGATCATACCCATTAGGGTATTATATCAATCATCATTGTTTCATTAATCATCACACGATTATCAATCATATTACTAAATATAAGTGTGTTAGTATACACACCGATAAATACGAGTCTAAAATCCAACGAGAACGATCTAAGCCCTCGATTACAAGATCCTACAATCGGCCAAACATTAGGGGTTAGGCATCTATGACATTCGCCAACACCATCAAACCAAAAGAGTTGCCGAATCACTCTTACCTTTCACCGATTTGGTTTCCTACCAAATCCCGAACCAAAAGTGGTTTCCTTAGACAATCGGCCAACCTATCAAGAAGGAAACATTAATCTCTTGAAGCTTTGACTAACCAAGAACTAAGAGAAAATAGACATGGCCATTCGGCCAACACTTACCCAACCAATATTCGCCAATAACACACCAGAGCGAAAGGAGATTCGGCCCTACTCACCAAAGAAAACGCAAGAGAAGATGAAAAGGAGGGGGTTGATATTCGGCCAACAACCAAAAAGATGGGAAAAAATGAAGAAAAGAAAGTGTTTTCGGTTTTTCGCAAGGAAAAGAAATGGAGAAAATGTTATGGAGATTAAAGTTCGGCTAGGGAGATTTCAAGAAGAAAAAGAGAGTTGAGAAGAAAAGAGAATGGACTTTCGACTTAACACATATGGACAAAAAAAAAAAATAAGAGAAAGGTGGGTTCTGGCCAAAGTGAATGAAAGAGATAAGAGTTTGAAGGCTCAAGAGCATTCGGCTACCAAGAAGATTGAGAGAAAAGCAAAGCAAAATTCGGCAAATAGGTGCTTGGACTTTCGGTTTCAAAAGAAAATGAGAGAAAGCTCTCTTGAAATTTCTGCTAGCTAAACAAAAGAAAGAATTCCTCTTTGACACCAAATGACCGAACATGCACCAAAATTCAAAATGAATTTCGACACTACCCCTTTTCCCATGCTCCAAGCCGTCACTCCTCCTCCACACTCCCCTAAATTCGGCCATATCCCCAAGAGCTCCCATCCACTTATTCAAAATTGGTTGAACAAGTCAACCTCCTAAAATTCCTCTCCACCCACCATTCGAATGTGAAGACCAAGTCAATAGCGAGTTTGAACTGCACACTACTACTACTCCTCCTCCATGCCGTAAAAATGGAAGCAAAATGTGGGATTTCTGCAGCTTGAACATAGGACCTCCTTCCCTTGCAAGTGACGCCAAACACAAGCCCCAAGTGGCGCATGGTTTGCCACTTTACCAGCTCAACTCTTGTGCTAAAATTCACCAACAAATAATTGTAAACCCCAGCTCCAACAGCTCCTCTTACCCAAAGCTTAAAACTAAAATTTTTCTACCTACTCAGGCTTACTCCTAGCCTACCATTAAACCCCGAATCACACAAACAACAACGTAACAATCCCAACACATGTCATATCATGCAACAACAAAATAGCCCCTAACCCGGGATATTACAACACGGGCGTGTGAGCCCTACTTTTAGCAAAAGTATTCTAAGTTTTGTAAAAATTTCTAAAGTTCTCAGTTTAGGCCCGAACCACTTCCAAAGCATGTTTTGGGCCTCATGGGCTCGTATAAGGGACTTTATGATTGAATATGAATGGTTTTAATTTGGACGCAAATTTATGATTCGAAATTGTGTGATTGCTTGTGATGTGAGTCCGGTAGTGCCTATACCCTATTCCGGCGTCGAATATGGGAAGGGGTGTTACATTTAGTGGTATCAAAGCTATGGTTTAGTCGTTTCTCGGACTAACCTAGCAATTGTAAGAGTCTAGCTATACATGCCATATTACTACTTGTGATAGTGTGATATCTCCCGACTCTGATGAAATTGTTTTGTTGAGCCAGAGATGCTTTCCAACCGAGCTATTTTCGAAAACGTTGAAAGTGATACTAAGATATTTGAAAATGTGTTTGTAATGAGTTGAAACTTGGAAAGGTATGAATAAGAGTTCATGATATGTATGTGATGATGTACAAAATGAAATAACTGTAAGTTGAGAAATATGGATAAAATGTCATTGTTCTGGTTGAACGTTGTATTTCGATGGATTATGATGATTTTATGAAATAGATAAAATGTTTTAAATGTTACAAAAAAGATTTATCCCAGAAGGTTAATCCTGAATTAAGCCTTCTCGAGCATATGTTATGAAATGGATTTAGCCCAGACGGGTAATCCAGAGTAAGCCCTTTAGAGCATACGTTATAGAAAGGATTTAGCTTGGACTGGCAATCCTGTTATATCATATGTGGCTCGAGAGTGTGCTCTATGAATATGTGCAAAAAGGGCAGTTTTCAATATGAATTGACGGATTTTTGACATGCATACCTTGAGTGTACTACTTGAGTATCCATTGAAATTACAATAGTTCAATGGGAATTATTCTTGAAATATGGAATGGTGAAGTGAAATGGAAGTTTACATTGTGATAAGCTAATTCATGTTTATTTGGTATTCATATGATGTTATGTGCCTAATTTGTTGATTAAGTGAATGTGATAAGTAAACTTACTCAAAATTTATGGAATGTATGTTTAAGTACATTGTTTGAATAAAGATAGTCGGAAAGTTCATGTAGCATAAATATGTGTGTTAATTAGCTTGAAGTGAATTATATGATTGTGAAGATATTATGCTGATGATGAATGCTAAGTTATATGTGTGTATTTATGAGAGTTAAGTTAGGGGCTTTACGACCTCACCCCTTACTGATGTGGTATTTTACAACGAAATTTCACGAGATTTAAGTTGAATGAGCTCAAAAGTAAAAGACTAAAGAGTTCAGTAGCGGAATGACTACTAATGTGGTCAGAGTTAAGAATAGCTTGGCAAGTGAATACAGTCTTGGAAAAGATGCCAGGTTATTCTAAAGATCATTCGAATTTCGCAAAGTCGCAGTTAAAGAAAAAGTTAATCTCGGCTAATCGACTCATTCATGTAACGTCCTGAATTTGGGCCTAGTAGAATTGGGCCTATTGGGCTTTGGGCTTTGGGCTTTAGGTCTCAGAAAATTTTTAGGTGAGCGAGAAAATGACAATTGGCATGTAGGCTTTGATGGTTAATGGATTTGGAGTGTCTAGAGGTGTTAGAGATGTCCTAGGATCAAGTAAGGGTATAGGAAAAATTTTGGTTTAAGCCCCAAGGGAAATGTGACTTCAGTTACTAGGCCTTTTAAATGAATGAAAAAGAAAAATGACAGAAAAGAGCTTGTGGTGTAGTGTCAAAGTGGCGCCACTTAGGGAGCAGAGAGGTGGCATCATTACCAGGTAAGGGAATCCAAGGTTCAAGTTGTGTCATGGTATTTTATTGGACTGTTTATTTTGCAAATTGGACGGCCAGAGTTTGTATTAGATTTGAACTCTTGCATTGGAGAGTGTGAACTGGTCTTGTGAGATGGTTGTGGAGGAAATTTAGGATGAGATTGTGGAGTTATCAGGGAGAAAAGTTAGGAGCTGAGAAGTGTGAAGAGCTGGTGCCGAATGGGACTTTGGGGGAAGGTAGTTTTGGCTTTTGGCTATAAAAGGGGGTGTTGAATTCCTTTGAAAGGTTCCTTGGGTTTTCTATTACTTTTCTTTTCTCCCCCTCATTCTGTCCATTGCCGAATTCTTCCATTACCGAAAAACCATCATTCCCCTATTGGTGTTGCGTTCTTCTTCTTTCTCTGAAAGCCGAGTACTCCCTTATAATCGAATAGCCCTCTCTTTTTTCCAATTCCTTGTTGTTTTTCCTCCATCACAAATCGGTTGCTATTATCTACTCTTAATCAAGTTTAAAAGTCGGATCTCGTTCAGTAGCTATCTAGGCCGCAGGATTCAAGGTTGGATGCAGTAAGTACTTAGTCAACCTCCTTTAGTATGTTTTGGTAAAAGCGGGAGGGCTATCTAACTCTTTCTTGTCATTAACCTTGTATTAACAAGGGTAGGGTTCAAAGATCACAAGCGTGGTAAGGATCGCTAGCAAGTGGTAAGTGTACTCGTCTCAATCGTGGATTAGTAAGTGGCCAAATGTAAGTGTGGCTTATAGAGGTGACTTGTGTGGAATATGAGTCACTTGACTTTTGATAGTATATGTGTGGGTGCAGATCTAGGGGATATTCGTGAATAGTAGCTAAGGAAAGGCTACTAGAAGTGGTGGCACACAATAAGGTTATGGTAAGGCTTCAATTTTTGGGTAAATATTGTGGTTAAGTATGTGATTGATTGGAGATTGGTATTGGTTGTAGGTTCAAGGCTAGGGATAGTGTAGCACGTCACATTAACCAGGTGTGTACTTACACTTCACACACGACAAATCGGCAAAAGTCAAAATCCCGAAAAAAATCGAAATGTCGAAAAGTCGAAACGCCGAAAGGTTGGCGCCGGTAACCACACGAGCGTGCAAACATTCGTGTGGGAATACCGATACGATTACCGAGGCCAAGAGAGTGACCTCATGGTTTCGGGCCACTATATGGCTACCGGGCCAGTCGAGGCTAAATGGGCCTACCGAGCTCGTTGGCCCAAATCAACAAGAGTTGATATGTGAAATTGAATGATGGATTGATATGGATGGTTGTATGATTTGATTATGATCGGGCCTAATGGGCTACATAAACATGATTGAGCTTAATGGGCTATATGGACATGATTGGGCTTAGTGGGCCTTATGGGATTTTAGAAATGCATGCAAGGGTTTTAATGGACTCTAGGCCTAGTTCTGATAAATTCTTAAATAGCATAAAACTTAATTTAATAATCAAACATGTCTGTGGACAAGTCGCTAGGTTAGAGTGTGGCAATGGACATATGCATGTCTATGATTGGATCTAGGGAGAGCTTGGTACTTAAGTTGTCCTAGTGACCCACCTTGATAAACCATAATTATTACATATTTTAATCCCACATTTAGTATGCTTTTGGATGATTTATCCCTTGATTTATGTAAAAAGGTGATTTTAATCCTTTCTTTTCATGTATTATACCCAAGAAAGCACCCGAGGATGAAAATAACATAAAATGGGCCCAAAATAGAGTAAATGAGCCTTAGCATGAAATTGACACGGCCTGGCCCGAAGCCCACACGGCTGTGCCCCACCGATCACCTAGAGCACGGCCTAACCCTCGACTTACACGGTCGTGCTTCACAGTAAAAATCTGAACACGGCTTGAAGTCGTCCCACACGGGCGTGTGCCATGGTCGTGCCCCTGTCGCTGGAATGAGCAATTTCTGTCGGAAAAGGATACTTAGGGAGAAAGGATCACATTTCAAAGAGCCTATATATATATCCCCTAAGTGCCACCTTTGAGGGGGCGTCGAGCTAGGCCAAAGAGCCAAGCCGGAAAGGTCAGAATTGTGGGAATCGCTCGAAGTAAGCCAGTTGATCCATCCCCAGAAGCCGAAATTATACTCAAGACGGAAAAATTCTCCTTCAATTCCTTCAGGGAGTTTTAGGAATTTCTTATGTTTTGTTTTATCTTTTCTCTTGAGATGTTTTCTTTATTCATTATGAACTAAACCCCTCAGATACCTGAAGGGGATGAAACCTAGATGAATCTTGTTATTTGATTTTTTGAATTATATGATAAATACTTAGTTTGTTCTTAATTATGTTGCTTAATCCAAACCTGATGTGCTTAGGTGGAGGAAGAATAGACCCTACTTAAGAGTAGATCTAGCATAATTAAGCGGAGTTGATCGAACGCCTAGAGATAAGGTTACGATATTTTACCGGATTCGGGTGAAACCTAATATGGGAATCCATAGATCGATTTACTACTATTCTAGGGGGTTATTACAAGAGAACGAGAGTTCCACTAATTAACCTAGGGTTAGACGTTATTCGCCTCGAGAGAGGGTTTAATATACGTTAGGGAGTCCTACGGATCAAGCTAAGTAAATAAATCATATGATTCAAGTTTAGATAACAAGTGAAGTCTAGGTGGATTCTTCTTGAGGGTATCGCCATGATCAATTGAGTTTTTCTTCAAGTTATTTCCCAATTCATTCTTTTTGTCTTTGTCCTTAGCTTAGTCATCGTTAACTTAGGTTAAAACAACTTCACTTTATTTTTAAGGCTAAATAATAAAAAGAAAGTTAGTATTAGTACTTTTAGTTCCTTTGGGTTAGACAATCTGGTCTTGCCTAAGCTATACTACTGTTTGATAGGTACACTTGCCTTTAATCGTTGTTAGAGTTAGTTTCCAGATTCGATCATTCTCTTTTATAAATTTTAAAGCTCTGATTTTAGCGATCAAGTTTTTGGCGCCGTTGCCGGGGAACTAAAATATTAAGAAAACTCTATTTTTATTACTTTAGCCATTATTTTTTTATTTTTCGCAATTTATTTTAAATTCTAATTTTTCTAATTTTTCTTTCTTTCTTTTCTTTCCAGGTACCTCTAGTTTATGACTAGAAGGAACCCGAGAGGACCTTTAGTATACGATAGTGATATTGAAGCAACCACTCGTAGGAATCACCAAGAAATCAGGCAAGCCCTAAATTACAAAGAGGAAAATCAAGAAAGCAGATCCAATCCTACTGAAAGGATGGACGAGAATATTCTACAACCCCATGATGTGGGGAAACGCAACGCTCCACGTACTGTAACATCCTAGAAGTAGGGGCTTTGCATTTCTATGTTTGCTATGTGTTTGGCTTGTTTTGTTGATGAGTTTGGTATGTTTGGGGGTTCTGGGAAGACTCGGGGTTAAGCTAGAGCCTTGGTGAAAAATTTTGTTTTAGGAACTTTAGGGGAGAGCTGGTTGGGGTAGGTCTTAAGGGAATTCTTTTGTGTTTTGTTGACACAAGAAAAGGAGTCGTAGAGTGGCAAGAAGGCGCCACTTAAGGTGCAGGGGTGTGGTGTCACTTGGGAGCAGCAGGGGGAAGGAGTTCGAGTCTCGTCAACAGCATTCAGAAGCTTTATTTTTGCACCTGGAAAGCTAAGGTGGTGGTTTCGGCAAGGACTCTCCATGGTGCTTGGTTGAATGAGTCTAAGTGTTTGAATGGAAGGTGTGGAGGAGTTTGTGGAGGGAGACTTGGTCTACTAATTCAAAATGGGTGAAGGGGAGTGAAAGTAGGAGCACAGAATGGGATTTGATGTTGGTGGAGTGGGGGCCGAATGTGGGAGTCTTGTGAGAGGGGGTATCGGTCAACATGGGGGTATGTTTAATTGATTTTGACTTGTTGGGGTGGGTGCCAAAAATCTCTATGTGGTCTTAGCATTTTGACGTTTTAGGTTGCTTCTTTGGTCATTTCGGGTTTTTGGCTTTTCACATTTTCTTCCTTTCTCTTGTGCACGTTTTTCTCTACTCTTTACTCTCCCCTCACTTGTTTTTCTTGGGTGTTTTCCAAAATTGAAACCTCTCTCCTTCGTCGGGGTGCTTCTACTATTCTTTCTCCTTGAGCCGAATTTTTTCTTGCCATTCGAAGCTCGTTCTTTTGTTTAGCCTCACTCTAGCCGAATCTCTCCCTCACCTTCTATTCACCTTAACCGAAGTATTTTTTTCAATTTCTTTACATCTTACGTTAAGTCGAAACCTCCTGTCTCACGCATATCGTTTCTATTCTTTTCTTTCTTTTGTGTTTTCAGTTGTTCTCTTGAGCCGAACCTTTGCTCATCTATACAACTTGTTTTACCCTTTCGTCCTACTCCATTGTTCTAAATCCGAACCACCCTTTGCTACAAACCAAACTTGTGTCTCTCGTCTACTATTGTCAACCGCATATCAAGATCATCCCTGTGGCTGCCGAGAGTCTTTTCTGTAGTAAGGTTCTGTCGTGCAAGGTAAGGGGGGACTCTCTCTTTTCTTTGTTCATTTTCATTCGGCTTCGGTTGACCATACCCGAACTGCTAGGTTGCTATTGATCCATGGTTTACGACTAATTTCTTTTCCCTTCTTCTTTACTCATCGTGGGACGTTACTCCGGGAAACTCCTCTAGCCAAGTGTTTGTAGTCCAAAGCCAGAGGGCTTGTTGATTGCCGAATCGAATCGCTCCATTCGAGTTCTTAAGGTAAGGAGCCATCTTGTGATTTCTTGGATATTTACTCCTTTCAATTGTGTTATGCCTTAACCAAATTCTGCTATTAGTTAATCTACACTTCTTCTTGTGTATTGATCGAAGATTCTCCACGGATGCGAGTGCTAGCCAACCTAAGGAGGGGAGTGGGCTCATAGTCTCTGCTCCTAAGTTCAAAAGGCTTGCTGTGTCAGCGGTTCGAAACTATCCGCCAGGTTACGGTAGAGAGCCGACGTGTGCTTGGGATAGACAAATAGCCGTCGTCTCTGCTAGTGAAAGCGTCGATGTGGAGAGTCTAGTTTTACGCGTTATCAGGTGTGTAGATCTCACACTCTAGTTATTAAATTTACAATTATAATTGTATGGGCTGAAAGCCGGAAACAGCGATGTTAATCATTGAGATACCTTCGTGGGTATGGTTAGAGACACTAGGTAAGTCCCACAATGACTTTATGAACGAAAAACGTGTACGTGTGATATAGTCGACTGTTGTGCATTTGGAGCATGATTGCATTCAATTCAGTATGATAACATATGCATGGACTTGGGGTATGATGGTTTGAGAAGAAATGTGATTCTAAGACTGTCACAGTAGTTTGGTACCACAGTGGGTTGGCCCCACATAATTTTATCCAGTGACTATGTCTCAGTGGTTTGGAACCACCAGTGGTTTGGCACCACATATATGTTATTTCAATAACTCGTTCCAGTGGTTCCGTACCACAGTGGGTTGGCCCCACATATCTTCATCAGGGATTGTCACTAGTGGTTTGGTATCACAAGTGGATTGGCCCCACATATTATTTGTGACTCTGTCACCAGTGGTTTGGTACCACCAGTGGCTGGGTGCCACAGATGTTGGGTAGACTCAGGAAGTGTAGAGGATGGAAAAATAGACTGTTTGGGCTGCATTGCATACATGATTTTCATGCGGTACTATGAGGGGTTAAGGCCAGTTTGCATTATGCAGGGATTTACACACTGAGTCTCGGTGACTCACCCCTCTGCTAAATTTTGCAGGTAATCATTAGATCGCGAATTTGAAGCCGAGGTGGACTCGAGGTGGCCATGCGTAATGCTCTTAGTAATTTCGTTTTTAATACTTTACATTTCACTTTTAGATTTTTGGTATTGTAATAAGGCCACTTAAACTTAAATTTTGGATTTAGATTTTGATGCCGATATTGCATAATTTATAAACTGTCGAATATGGGGATTTTTCCGAAATTCTAAAACAAAAAACAAATAGTTTTCCAAAGTATTAACAAAAGATGGTTTACGGGTAACTACTTAATTCGGAGATTTATTACAACTCGCAACTTGTTTTCAAAATGTCACTCTATTGATTTTCGTTGGTTTTGGTTTTGGTAAAATAACAAATTTATTTACAGTCTTAGCTGGTCCAATACTTTCAAGCAAACCTTAATACATCTTTCACGCAGTAAAAATGGTTTCTAAATCACAATGTTCCGTTAAGATTTCAAAACCTTCTTTCCTGTAACATACTAGATTCAGTCGTAGCATTTGACCGGGTTTGTGGTGTTCTAGGTACTATGTTTGATTATGCTAAACCACATTTAACAGGAGCAAAATCAAGTATTGTTAGGCCTACTATAGCTGCTAACAATTTTGAATTAAAGCCTAACACAATACAAATGATTCAACTGTTTGTTCAATTTGATGGTTTGCAGGAGGAAGATCCAAAGACTCATATAGCTAACTTTTTAGAGTTCTGTGATACCTTCAAAATAAATGGTGTTTCTGACGATGCCATACGTCTTCGGTTATTTCCCTTTTCATTAATGAATAAAGCCAAACAGTGGTTAAATTCGTTACCACGAGGGTCAATCACTACATGGGAGCAAATGACCGAAAATTTTTTATTAAAATATTTCCTACCGGCCAAAATGGCCAAATTACGGAATGATATCTCTTCTTTTGTGTAGATGGATTTAGAGACATTATATGACGCATGGGAGAGATACAAGGATCTCTTGAGAAGGTGTCCACACCATGGTTTACCCTTGTGGCTACAAGTCCAAACATTCTATAACGGTGTAAAACCCTCAACGAGGCAACTAATGTACTTGGCCGCAGGTGGAACCCTGAACAACAAAACGCCTGAAGCAGCGTATGAATTCATTGAAGAGATGTCACTAAATAATTATTAGTGGCAAGTTACAAGGACGAAACTGACAAAATCAGCCGGAGCTTTCAACATAGACACAATAACCATGCTATCAACACAAATGGAGATAATGAATAAAAAGCTTGATAAATTATGTTCTTCGTAGGTACATCCAGTAATGCAATGCGACACAAGTGGAACTGTGGCGAAACCTGAGTACCCACCCTACCAACCGGAAGCAGAGAGCGAACAGATGAACTATATTGGTAACAATTTCAGATCTAATAATAACCCTTATAGTAATACTAACAATCTAGGTTGGAGGAACCACCCAAATTTTTCATGGGGAGGCCAAGGAAATCAAGGAAATTAAAGGCCACAACCTCCTCAGAACTTCCAAAATCAGCCCTATCCACAAGAGAAGAAACCAACCCTCGAGGAGATACTGACAAAGTTCTCGGCAGACACAGAAAAATATTTCCAAGAAACCAAGAGAATAATTAAAAGCAACGAGAGCCGAATCGGGGAAATTACTAAGTCAGTTAAAGAAGTCACTAATGCAGTCGAACAACTAGTAAAGCTGATGTCAGAACGACCGCAAGGACGTCTACCAAGTAACACTGAGATTAATCCAAAGGAGCAAGTTCAAGCCATAGCAGCTCAGGAAAATGCAGAGATAGACGAACCCATCTCAAAACAAGAAGACAAGGTAGACGAAGGTAAGATAGAGGTAACACAAGAAAAGCCAAAACCAGTAATCAAATAATACCAACCTCGCATACCTTACCCCGAAGCATTAAAAAGAGACTATTCAGAAGAACAGTTCGGTAAGTTCCTTAAACTTTTAAAGAAATTACATATTAACTTACCTCTTCTTGAAGCTCTTTTCCAGATTCCAAACTCGAGGAAATTTTTAAGATGGCTCTTAACGAATAAACACAAATTAGACGAAGAGCCACATGTGGAACTCAACGCAAAGTGCTCAATAATTCTACAAAATAGACTACCACAAAAATTAAAAGATCCAAGAGTTTTACAATTCCATGTTTAATTGGTAGTTTAACTATTGATAATGCGTTAGCTCATTTAGGGGCAAGCATAAATGTCATGCCTTATACGTTGTTCAAATGACTAGGTTTAGGGAAACCCAAACAAACTAGGATGAGTATTCAAGTAGCTGATAAAACTATTAGAATTCCTAGGGGTATTATCAAAGATGTTCTTATAAAAATCGATAAATTTGTTTTCCCGGTAGACTTTGTTGTCTTAGACATGGATGAGGACAATTCAATCCCTTTAATTTTAGGAAGACCTATTCTAGCAACTGCCAAGACTAAAATTGACGTTGCCACAGGAGAACTCATACTTTGTGTAGGTAATGAGGCAGTCCCTATTCAAGCTCTCGATTCAACCAGGACATCGAATGGCCAAGGTAAGAAAGAAAAATCCATTGATAACCATTCGATTAACCCTTCTTTTCAGGAAGCACCAAAAAAGGGCACGATTGAACCTGATCTTGAATACAGTGCCAACAAAGAAATAGATCATAAGGTACAAAGGGTTCAACCCGATGAATTAGACGAGTGGAAAACGCACTTCAAGGAAAAAGTATGAATACAAGAAACAGAGTCAAAACCACTCTACGAGATAGGCAAGTCCAAAAGCGAAGATCAGGTATTATTAGACCTATGACTATCTCCTCCGGACCCTAACACAAACAAAGAAATCCTTTTTAAGGTAATCAATGTTCTTCAACACAAGACAGTCGAGGTAAGCAATCCTAATTTTGATGTTCTTAAAGTAAATGCTACTCGGCTTAAACCATACAACGAACATAAAACAAATAATATGAGGGAAGATATTCAAACCTTTAAACCTCCCTGAATTTTTCAAACACGAGGAAAGTCTAGCTTAAGACTATAAACGAGCGCTTATCGGGAGGCAACCCGAGCACTAACCTTACTAATTTTTTCATTTATTTTCATTTTTCATTTTTTTCATTTTTTTCTTTTCTCTTTTAATCTAACAAGAAGTGTAGATTTCCAGGCAACACGGCCTTTCACACGGCTGTGCCCGTGGCTGTGTGGACCACTGGAATCTCCGTACTAACATAACAAAGGCCGTGCACCCTAGTTCTAACCACTTCCCGACGTCACGAATCCAACTACCCCCCACAGGCACCGACAAAGAGGCACGGCCATGCCCCTAGATCGTGTGAAGCTACTGACTTGCCACCCACGGGTAGACCACGCCCGTGCCTTCAACCCGTGCCAAAATACTGGATTGTTGAAAATGGGCATGGCTTGCGGGAGAACGGGCGTGGAGAGCCAACACGCCTAGGCACACGGCCGTTCAAAGCGGCCGTGTGAATCGACACACCCTAGGGCCACAGGCGTGGGAACATGCCAAATTTGAAATTCTATTTAAACCCCACACCCCTTCCCTTTCCCCCATCAGATTTCATCTTGGTTATCTTTGTTCGCTTCTTCCTCTCAGATTTTCCACGACTAAAATTCTAGATCCTTAAGCCATCAAACAACATGTCGAAGAAGCATAAAATGCCAAACTCCTTAAAGGAGGATGATTTACATGAGTTCATGCCGGCAGCTTCATCCAACCAACAGGCCAAGGTTTTTTGAGACCGTTTAGTTTCTATTTTTCATTTCTCTTTCATTTCATTCTCCTTCTCTTTAACAATCTTATGCTTAATTTAGTTTCTTAGTGTCAGGTTCCTCAGGCTGCTTGGGAATCACGCGAACCACCACGATAACCATGCCACTTCCGCCACCGCCAGCACCTCTCCAGCCTTAGAGGTCACACCCACATCGCGATCCATCCAACAAAAAGGACTCTTCGGTCCATTTATCTTTTATTTCCATTTTGTTTACATTTTTGTTTCCTCTTTCTTTATCTTTCTTCTCTTTTATTATATATTTAGTTTATTTTAAGTAGGTTTTAATAACTCCTGGCTACTTCTCAGAGCGCCACCCAATTTCTTCATCTAGCTGAGGTTCGTCATCCAAACCAACCATCACCACCACTAAAGACACCCCTCTGAGAAAACATCCAAAACTCATGGAGTAATTCTTCCCCCTTCTCTTTTGATTTATCCCTTAAATGTTAATATCTATCTTTGTACATGAGGACAATGTACATCTTAAGTGTGGGGGGTGAATAATTATCTTGAGAAAATGCCTAACTTTCTTCATTATTCTCAAACCCTGAGGATAAAAAGTGCCTAACTTTCTGTATTATTGTCAAATCCCTAGATTTAATCTTTTTCTTAACTAATTTTATCATATTACTAATTAGGATAAAATTTCTAATGATTTATGATTTTTATTGACATGTTTTAGAATAAGTCATAGTTAATTGTGCATTGATGATTAAATTTGAAGAATACTAGGGAATCAAGCATTATAAGTCTAATTTTCAAAAATTTTAAATTTTTAGGTTGTTTACCTAAATTTGAATGTTATCTTGAAGTTTGAAATTTTTGTGAGACTTTGAGCCTTATAGAACATCTACTCTTTTTCATGCTCACTTTATTAATTATGAGTGTGTCAACTATGAACTGTTATTCTAGAACGTGCTTCGTTTATACATGTTGAGACCACATTCATGATTTGATACACAGAGATGATAAAGGTACCTAGGTTTTAACCCACTTACACCACTAAAAAGCCTACCCTCATAATTAACCCCTAGTGAACTCCATTGATCCTAACAACCCTTTTCATTGACTTACCCACTAATAAACCAAAACCTTTTGTATTTGTTATCACCCTTCCTTTTGACTACCCTTTAATCGAGATATGATTTGATTAAGTTATTATTATTATAAGTTAAAATTGCCTTTATTAGTTTGCTCCTAAAAAAAAAATCAAATCAAAGTATATTCAGTATTATGAAGAGTGAGCTTATACAGTTAAGTTCAAATTATCAAAAGAAAAAGCTCGTATTAGTAGGTTTATTATTATTTTTAGTTGATGTAATTATTATCTCATAAATTTTTAGGTAGGTGCTTGACAATTCAATCTCGATTCTAACCTTCTAATTTCAGCCCTTATCCACACCTTTAAACCCTAGCCCCGTTACAACCCTAACAAAGACCTTTTGATCTATTTATCATATCATTTTACAGTGGTGGAGATTTGATTTTCAGGCAAGCCTATGGGATTAACTTTTCAGGTTCTACCTATGAGTGCTTTTTCCTGAACCTTAAACACTTTTGAGTGATTTGAGTGAATCTTTTGTGAGGATATCAATCCTTGTCGATTTTGAATCAAGAGGTAATTATTTAGATGAAGGGAAACACCTATGTTTTCATGCTACAAATGTATGACTTATCTTGTTTGAACCTTTAGGACTCTTTGAGTTGAATTTATCCATGTATAAATTATCTATGAATTATGATAAGGCATTGTTGATAGGAATTATGAATCATGGAAAGTTCGTTTTAATTGTAAGTACAAGCAAAAGCTTAAGTGTGGGGGTATTTGATAAACCGTAATTATAACATATTTTAATCCCACATTTAGTATGCGTTTGGATGATTTATCCCTTTATGTATTATACCCAGGAAAGCACCCAAGGATGAAAAGAACATAAAACAGGCCCAAAATAGAGTAAATGGGCCTTAGCACGAAATCGACATGGCCTGGCCCAAAGCCCACACGGTCGTGCCCAGCTGATCACCTAGAGCACGACCTGACCCCTGACTTACACGGCCGTGCTTCAAAGTAGAAATCCGAACACGGCTTGAAGTCGATCCACACGGTGTGCCATGGTCTTGCCCCTGTCCTTGGAATGAGAAATTTCAGTAGGAAAAGGATACTTAGGGAGAAAGAATCGCATTCCAAAAAGCCTATATATATCCCCTAAGTGCCGCCTTTGAAGGGGCGTCGAGCTAAGCCAAGGAGCTAAGCCAGAAAGGTCAGAATTGTGGGAGTCGCTCGAAGTAAGCCAGCTGATTCATCCTAAGAAGCTGGACTTATACTCAAGACGACGAAATTCTCCTTCAATTCCTTCAGAGTGTTTTAGGAATTTCATATGTTTTGTTTTATCTTTTCTCTTGAGATGTTTTCTTTATTCATTATGAACTAAACCCCTTAGATACCTGAAGGGGATGAAACCTAGATGAATTTTGTTATTTGATTTTTTGAATTATATGATAACTACTTAGTTTGTTCTTAATTATGTTGCTTAATCTAAACCTGATGTGCTTAGGTGGAGAAGGAATAGACCCTACTTAAGAGTAGATCTAGCATAATTAAGCGGAGTTGATCGAACGCCTAGAGATAAGGTTACGAGATTTTGCCGGATTAGGGTGAAACCTAATATGGGAATCCATAGATCGATTTACTGCTATTCTAGGGGGTTATTATAAGAGAACGAGAGTTCCACTAATTAACCTAGGGTTAGACGTTATTCGCCTCGAGAGAGGGTTTAATATACGTTAAGGAGTCCTACGGATCAAGCTAAGTAAATAAATCATATGATTCAAGGTTAGATAACAAGTGAAGTCTAGGTGGATTCTTCCTGAGGGTATCGTTGTGATCAATTGAGGTTTTCTTCAAGTTATTTCCCAATTCGTTCTTTTTATCTTTGTCCTTAGCTTAGTCGTCGTTAACTTAGGTTAAAACAACTTCACTTTATTTTTAAGGCTAAATAATAAAAAGAAAGTTAGTATTAGTACTTTGCTCTTTTGATCGATAAACCGCTGACTAATGTATTTCTTTCTGAATTTGATTTGAAAGAATTCCCACGTGACTCTTTCTCTTGGTACTACAGATATTAAAGTGTTCCACCACTGATATGCAGTGTCTCTCAAAAGCGATACAACACATTTAACACATTCAGCTAGCGCACAAGACAATTCATCAAATACTCCGATCGTATTCTCAAGCCAAAACTCGGCTCTCTGAGGATCATCATCTACTGTAGCTTTAAACTCTTCATCCCCATATTTCTAAATTTTATCTACAGGAGGCTTATTCAAGCATAAAGGTTCCACACCTTGAGGAGCTACGGGAACCGGTTTGGGAATAGGTCGAGGTGGAGGTTGCTGAGCAGTCAGATTAGCTCGGACAAACTCAGTGAACCACTCGTTCATCATTTGGAAGAAGCCTTCTTTGGCCTTTCCTCCCTGACCACCCGATACAGGTCTCGACTCAGATTGTGCTACTCCGTGAACAGAGGATGGCGCATTACTCTCAACATCATCAACTACTACTCGATTGGGATCCATTACTATATTAAAACACGATTTTAAAACTGCTAGGAGATATCACACTATCATAGGTTATATATGGCATTTATAGCTAGACTCATATATGCCATGTTAGTCTTAGAATCGACTAAATCATAGCTCTGATACCAATAAATGTAACTCACCGGTATTCATCGCCAGAATAGGGTTACGGAGTATTACCGGACTTATTACACAATTAAACATACATTACTCATACATTTTTCCATTCCAAATATAAATCATTCACAATCATTCATATTGTCCCTAATATGAGCCTATGAGGCCCAAAACATGCTATAGAAGTGGTTTAGGACTAACCTGATATCTCATGAAATATTTGGAAAACATAGAAAATTTTAAAAAATACAGGGGACACACGTCTGTGTCGCCCGGCCGTGTGTCTCACACTGCCAAAGGCACACCCGTGTCACAGGTCATGTGGACATTCGAAATGGGATCACACGGCCGTGTCCCAGCCCGTGTCTGACCCCATGTAACTTCCTGACTTGGGTCACACGGCCAATCACAAGCCCATGTGTTTAGCCCGTGTGCCCTACGAAATGGCCACACACGCCTGTGTGCTAGGCCGTGCCAAAACTATAAGGTATACTGACTTATGCCATACGGCCAAGTCACACGCCCGTGTGCTGGGCTGTGTGGAGCATATTGACTTGGCATTTAATTAAACACCAGGGGACATACGGCCGTGTCACCTGACCATGTGTCACACACGGCTAAGACGCACGCCCGTGTCTCTGCCCGTGTGGACAAAAATATGTTATTTACCAAGCCACATTTCTCACCCAAACTTCATTTATCTACACCAAACCAAAAGGCATATAACATGGCATAAATAAGTTTTCAAACCAATCTCAACCAAGCCTAATTCATGCTAATTTCATACCATTAATAACAAGACACACAAGTGTCACAATATGCTATTTAATTTCATACCAATTTCACATTCACAAATCACCTATATAGATACTTTCAATTATGCATCACTGTACCTAAAATCTCAAGCATACCAATCTCAAATTTTCATCCATTTGGTACTCCAATTACCAATTCACAACAAGCATATAAATGGAAATTATACACAACATATCCAAAGGCCTTTTTCACCTATATATATATACACATCACCAATATGCTAAATTAAGCCAAATCACATGCTATATACATTACAAACCATTCATCATTTATAAGCCAACACAAATGGCTAAATCCATTACTAACACATATATCAACATAACCATAACTCCTATACATGCCATATAACCACATACATAATTTCAAAAGTACCAAAGTGATAGCTTGATAGTGTGATGAGATCTTTAACGACTCCCAATCCGAGCAATCTTCGATAAACACTATAAAACACAAAAAAGTAAACAAAGTAAGCTATAAAACTTAGTAAGATCGTATGAATTTATAAGCAAAACTCACCATTCATTTACCATTCAAGTAATATGAACATAATATACTACAAAACATTCAATAATGTTAACATATATTCAATCACATAATTAACCATGAACTCACAACTTCCATAGACTCAATGCTCATATAGTTTCCGTACATACTTGTACTGTTACATATTTATTTCTCATCATTTCATATATTCGATATACCATTGAACCATTTGGAATACTATCAGATACTCGGGAATCTCACCTCTTAGGTGCCAATACATAGCCGAAACTATCTCAATTTCATATCACATATAATGCTCACTCTCGAGCTATCAATGGGTTTGCTCACACAAGCTGACAGTCATGACGAAGCTACACGGTGCTGCTCATACAAGCTGACAAGAATCCTTAAAATATGCCAGATAACTCAGCCACCGATAGAACGTATAGACTAGCACCAAACACATAACCCCTAATGACATGTCATTCGTATCCTAATCTATTCCTAAGATTCAACTGGGATTTCACATTTTCTGAATTGTCATCGAACATATTCGCAAGGTCATATACACAATTTATTCAACATAAAAGCATTTAAAACACAATTATAATAATACTTATTACATATGAACTTACCTCGATTCTCAAAAACGACGAAGTAGATCGATTAATCCAGAACTTTGTTTTTCCCCCTATCTAGATCCGAACTTCATTTTTCTTGATCTATATAATATCAAATTTAACTCATTCAATCATCAATCTATTCAATTTAGCCCAAAATGCACATTATGGCAACTTTACACTTTTGCCCTTAATATTTCAACATTTATACAATTTAGTCCTTAACTCATAAAAATACAAATTCATGCAATTAGATCCCTACCCATGCTAGCATAATTCATCTAATTACCATAGTAGCCTATATTTTTCATTTATTTTACATTTCTACCACAAAATTTCACATTTCTCAATTTAATTCCTAATTAACAAATTTACCAAAAATCACTTTACAAATGTTATTTATCTAACAACAAGCATTTATTTTTTATCATCAAACATCAATATACACACAAATTCATCAATGGAAAAACCCTAAACCTTTAACAATTTTGCAAATTAGTCCCTAGGCTAGCTAGATTAAGCTGCAATGATCTAAAAAACATAGAAATCATTAAAAATGGGACAAAAATGAACTTACATGCACAAAGAGACTAGTCTGAATGCTTCAAGCTATTCTCATGGCTTTTCTATGCCCTAAATTTTTCTAGGTAGAAGATGAATGAATAAAATGGCCTTTTGTTTTAATTAATTTATCATTCAATTATCTATTTACTTAATTAACCTTAAAAATTAATTCAATTTACAACATTACCAGGGCATTATCATCCACTATCATATTAATGGGCTATTTATCACATAAGGACCTCCACTTTAAGGTTCTATAGCCATTAGACAACTTTAGCTACTAGAACACCACTTTTGCACTTTATGCGATTTAGTCCTTTTTTATCAAATTAAGCATTTAAACAATTAATTTTCTTAACAAAATATTCACACAATCATATTATCATGACGTAGACATTAAAATAATAATAAAATAATTATTTCGACCCCATATTTTTTGTCCTGAAAGCACTGTTTCGTTTTGACTAAAAATTGGCTGTTATAGTAACTAAGGGGCTGGAACCAGTAACACTCACAACCAACCTAGACCGACCCAGCCACCTATTGAACCGTCCCAACACCGTCCAATTGCAACTATAAGAAATTTGGAGAATCAAATGGGCCAGCTTGCAATTGACCTCAGAAACCGACCACAAGGTGCTTTACCTAGTGATACAGAGAATCTGAGAAATCCAGGGAAGGAGCATTGTAAAGCATTGACATTAAGGAGTACAAAGACATTAGAGCCTAACACCGTCGAACTTAAAAAGGAGCCAACTGATGCTCAAGGCTTAGAGGAAGTTCAACCGAGTGTTGAAATTCCAGTTTCACCGGAACCTGAATCTACAATAAGGTAACGTCTGAACAAGCAAATTCTGATAAACTAACAACTTCGTTAGATGTAGAATTGCCACAGAAGACGAATCAACTAGTTCTAGTAAATAAGCCTCCACCACCCTACCCTCAAAGACTTTAGAAGCAGAAGTAGGAAATTCAATTCAAGAAGTTCCTAGACATACTCAAGCAACTTCATATCAACATCCTGTTGGTTGAAGCACTTGAACAAATGTCGAACTACATCAAATTCATGAAGGATGTCCTGTCTAAAAAATAAAGACTTGGAGAATTTGAGATGGTGGCCCTGACAAAGGAATGCAGTGCATATCTTCAAGACGAACTACCCCCAAAGTTGAAGGATCCTGGATGTTTTACCATACCTTGAAACATTGGAGCAACATATTGTGGTAAGGCACTATGTGAATTGGGTGCGACTATCAACTTGATGCCCATGTCAATATTTAGGAAGTTGGGGATAGGTGAAGTTATACCTACTATGGTTACACTACATTAGCAGATCGATCCTTAGCACATCCAGAAGGAAATATCGAGGATGTATTGGTACGTGTAGACAAATTTATTTTTCCTACTGACTTTGTGGTTTAAGACTTTGAAGTAGACAAAGAAGTGCTAATCATCCTAGGAAGGCCTTTCCTAGCAGCCAAAAGGACCCTTATTGATATGCAGAAGGGTGAGCTTACTATGCGTGTTCAGGACGATCAAGTAACATTTAATGTTTTTAAGTTTATGTAATTTCCTGACACAATTGATGATTGTTTTGCAGTTTCTGATTTAGAGGAATTAATCATGGAAAAGGAAATCAACTATGTTGAGGAACCATTGGAACAAATTTTATCATCAGACCCTCCAAATGATGAAGAGAAGGATGAATACTTAGCTTTTCTAGAAGCTAATCAAAGGGGATTTAATCCTCAATCCCATTTTGAATCTTTGGAGTTAGAGAATAGAGATTATTCCCAACCAAAAGAGTCAATAGAGGAGCCACCTAAATTAGAACTCAAGGTACATCTTTCACATTTAAAATATGTTTTTTAAGTAATGCTTCTACTTTGCCTATGATTGTTTTAGCAGAATTAACCATTAAGCAAGAAGAGAAACTTATCCTAGTATTGAAACAATTCAATAAGGCTATTGGATGGACCATAGCCGATATTCGCAGTATTAGTCTATCTGTATGCATGCACAAGATCATCCTGGAAGATGGCAAAAAAGGGACGATTGATGGACAACGAAGACTGAACCCCATCATGAAGGACGTGGTAAAAAAGGAAATCATCAAGTGGTTAGATGTGAGTATAATTTAACCTATCTCAAATAGTTTGTGGGTAAGTCCGGCCCAGTGTGTGCCAAATAAATGAGGTATTACAGTCGTTGAGAACGAGAATAACAGGTTGATACCGACTAGAACGGCTACAGGATGGAGAATTTGCATCGAGTACTGAAAGCTGAACAAAGCGACTAGGAAATATCACTTTCCTTTGCCATGTTTGGACCAAATGCTGGATAGACTTGCGAGGTGAGACTATTACTATTTTTTAGATGGATACTCGGGGTATAATTTGCATTTAGATGCTCGTACTGTACATTTGCATTTAGACGCATGCCATTTGGTTTATGTAATGCACCTGCTACATTTCAAAAATGTATGATGTTTATTTTTACTAATATGATTGAGAAATTCTTGGAAGTTTTTATGGATGATTTTTTAGTATTCGGATATACATATGATGATTGTCTAGCCAATCTAGCCAAGGTAATAAGGCGATATGAAGAAACAAACCTCGTACTCAACTGGAAAAAGTGCCATTTCATGGTATGAGAAGGTATTGTTCTAGGGCATCAGATAATAAGACATGGAATTGAGGTAGATAAAGAAAAGGTACACGTTATTGAGAAACTCCCACCTCCAATCTGTAAAGGGTATTAGGAGCTTTTTGGGCTATGCCAATTTCTATTGAAGATTTATCAAGGACTTCTCCAAAATTGCTAAACCTTTATGCAAATTATTGGAGAAGGACACGACATTCAAATTTGATGAGGAGTGCTTAAGAGCTTTCAAAGATTTGAAGAGTCGGTTAGTTTTGGTACCCATAATCGTCACACTAGACTGGGATTTTCCATTTGAATTGATGTGTGACTCAAGTGACTTCACGATAGGAGCTGTCATGGGCCAGCGAAGGAACAACGTTTCTCACCTTATCTACTAAGCAAGTCGAACTCTGGCAGGAGCTCAATTGAATTATACAATAACAGAGAAAGAGTTACTTGCTATTGTGTTTGCTTTTGACAAGTTTTGATCTTATACCAAGGTGACTGTCTATACGGACCACTCGAAAATTAAGTTCTTACTTGCCAAGAAAGACGCTAAGCCGAGACTGATCCAATGGGTACTTCTACTTCAAGAGTTTGATCTAGAATCCGTGATCGAAAGGGAGTAGAAAACCAAGTAGCAGACCACTTGTCGAGATTGGAGCCGCAAGAAGGGAATTCTCCACTTATACACATCCAGGAGACATTTCTAGATGAACATATACTGAAGGTAATTCATGTCCATAATACCCCTTGGTTTGCTAATATTGCTAACTATTTAGCTTGTGATTTGATGCCAATTGATAAGACATATCATCAAAAGAAAAGTTCATTCACGATGTGAATTACTATTTCTGGGAAGAGTCATACTTGTTTAAAAAGTGTGCAAATCAAATGATTAGGAGATGCGTGGCAGAAGATGAAGTACATAAGATTCTATATCATTGCCACTCAACTTCGAGTGGGGGAAACTTCGGAGGTACACATACTGCAGCCAAAGTATTACAAGCCAGATTCTTTTGGCCAACACTATTTAAAGATGTGTTTGCTTACGTAGGGAGTTGTGATCAGTGCCAAAGGGTTGGAAACATCACCAACAGAAATGAGATGCCTCAAACAAACATTATTGAGGTAGAATTATTTGATGTTTGGGGTATTGACTTTCTCGTTCCTTTTCCTCCGTCTTTTGGTCACAAGTACATATTGGTAGCAATAGATTACGTGTCTAAATGGGTTGAGGCTGAGGCATATCTGAGGAACGATGCTAAGGTTGTGATGAAGTTTTTGCAGAAGCATGTGTTCACAAGGTTTGGAACCCTAAGAGCCATCAGTGATGAAGGGTCCCATTTTGTGAACAAGTGGTTGAAATGGTTACTCGACAAACATGGAGTGAAGCACAAGGTTGTCATAGCTTACCACTCACAAATGAATGGGCAAGCTGAACTGGCAAACAAATAGATCAAAGGCATACTCGAGAAGGTAGTTTGCCCGAATCGACGAGATTGGTCTAAAAGACTGGATGATGCTTTATGGGCCTATAGGATAGCCTACAAGACACCTTTAGGGATGTCACCCTATAGATTGGTCTTTGAGAAAGCCTGTCATCTGCCCTTGTAGTTAAACCACCAAGCATACTGGGCTCTTCAACAACTCAACTTGGATCTTAAGCTTGCTAAAAAGAAATGGATGCTCCAACTCAACGAGTTAGAAGAATTCTAAATATTCCCATATGAAAATGCTAAATTACTCAAGGAAAGACTTAAGAAATGGCATGACAAGAACATTCGAGTTTGAGAATTTGAAGCAGGTCAGCAAGTCTTGTTATTCAATTCCAGAACGTTCTTTCTAGGTAAGTTAAAATCATGTTGGTTTGGTCCATTTATGATTCACCGAGTTTATCCATACGAAGTTGTCGAACTTCAAAGTAAGGAAGGTAATTTTTGAGTTAATACTCAACGCCTAAAACATTACTTGGGAGATAAAATTGAACGAGATCAAATCTCGTTCATTTTATCAGATGATTAATTTTTCTTGTTTTCCTTTTTAAATAAATGATTTAGGGTATATTTTTGGGATTAGTATGTTTAAATAAATTCTGTCTAGGAGATTAGAACTTAAGTGGGACTGCTTGTGACCCCTCCAATCTTTCCTGGGAATTCATTTTAACATAAGATTTTAACATAATTTTCCGAGAAATTATTCCCTAAATGGGAAAATAAATTTTTAGTTTTTCAAATAAAAAGGTCAATTTTGATCCAAGTTTTAAATTGCAACTCAATTTCAATTTTTTTTTAAGTATAGGTACTTAATTGAATTATTTTCAAATTTTGGTTGCTCTTTTTTGTAAATATTAAAAATTAGATGTCTCTTTTTTGTAAATATTTTCAAAAGGCATCTAGAATAAATGTTTTTAATTTAATAGATAAGATGATAATCATTAATATATAATTATATCCATTATAATATATATTAATTATTATCAATTTTGCATAGAATTAGGATTTGTTTAAATTTGATCATATTCTATTTAATAAGTATTTATCTTTAATAAATTAATAGCAAATAATAATTTAATATGCATTATATTAATTATTAATTGTTGTTAACTCTATGTAGAATTAGAACTTAGAATATTTTAAGTATTAAATTGTTCTAAGAATTCTAATTAAACTCCTACTCCTCTCACTATAAATTTCACCCACCTTTTCCATTTTTTTCACTCATCCCTCAATCAAACCTAGCATCCAAAACCCATCAAATCACCTAGTGCCGCAGCTCCCAACTCTCTATCCACAACACCGCCCGACAGCCCCATTCAGCCAGCAGCTCACGTGCGCACTCACGCTACTACTCTCGCTCGCGCCAGATCGACTCTCACACACTTGCTTATGCGCGCCAACGCACCAGCCTTGCTGTTCGCTTGATAGTGTCGCCCGCTGCCTGCTTGTTGCCCATCCGCGTGGCACACACATATCCTGCTACTCCCTAGTGTGTCACTACCGTCTTGCTACTTGCACCACACTATCAAGATACCTTACAAACATCTCTAAACCGACATCTTTTGCTTTAAATTTATTTTCTTTGAGTTCTTAACTTTTATAAAAAAGGTGGTAAGACAATTTTTTTGTAACAGATCGTTTTTAGTCAAATCAGAACAGTGATTTTGGGACCACAAATCCAAGGTCAAAATATTTATTTTATTATTATTTTAATGTTTATATCGTGATTGAGTGTATGTGTGAAATTTTCGTTAAGAAATTTTATCGTTTGAGTGGTCAATTTGATAAAAAGGACTAAATCGCGTAAAGTGTAAAATTGGAGTTCCATTAGCTAAAGGTATTTAATAGCTATGGAATCTTAATTTTGAGGTCCTTATGTTGTAATTTGACCATTTGACGCTTTATTCGACATATTTGGACATTGAATGGATGATATAAATGTTTTATTACTAAGGATAATTTGGTAATTTGTCAAATAAGGATAATTAAATAAAACAAAACAAAAATCTATTTCATTCTCTTCATCCTTAGCTGAATTTTACAAGCTTGGAAGCCATTGTTAGGTTTCTTTGTTCAGCCAAACAGAATCCAGCAATTAGGTATGTGTTTTGTCCCGTTTTTAATGATTTCTATGTTCTTATGATCATTATTTCGTATTCTAGCTAGCCCGTACCCTAGTTTTTGAAACTGTTAAAGATTTATCATGTTTCCATTGTTGAATGCTTGAGTAATTTGATGTTTTATGATAGATTTGGAAGGTTTAATGTTAGATTAATAGCTTTTATAAAGTGATTTTTGACATAAATGTCAAAAAGGGATTAAATTGAGAAAATGTGAAATATGGTGGTTAAAAGTGTGAATAAATTGAAAATATGGGCTACTAGTAACATGTATTAAATTCAGGTAAGCATGGGTTTTACTAAATTGTATGAATTTGCAATTTTATGTGATAATTACTAAATTGTGAAAATGTAAAACATTAAGGGCAAATGTGTAAATTTACCAAATTGTAAATTATAGGCTAAATTGAATAGACCAAATGTTGAATGTGGTAAATTTGATAAAATATAGATCAAGATAAGACGAGATCGGGATTAGATTGGGGAAAAGGAAAAGTGGACGAATAGTCGATAATTTCCATCCGAGCAACTCGAGGTAAGTTCGTATAATTAGAATCGAATTTTTAAATACTTGTAAATTATTTGAAATGAAAGTATAATTGAGTAAATGGTATTACTAAGTTCGAATGCCTTATTGATGAGAATTATTTAATACCAAGTCCAGTTTGAACCGTTGAAAGTCGTAGGATACGAGTGACATGTCACTAGGGTTACCATTTTGGTCGAGATCCTACATATGTTGCGGACTCACCACAGCTCGTATGAGCTTATCGATATTTTAGCTCGTCAGAGCTTACCGTTTCAGCTCAATAGAGCTTAATGTCCATTGGCTTAGGTGGAGCTTACTGATCATAGCTTGAAAGAGCGGAAATGATGAAGAATTGACGGACTACTGATTTATACACGTAATGTATATCACCCGAGTATCCCTCGATATTCTAATAGGTTCAACGGGCATAAATTCTGTTATTGGTTATGTGAAAAAGCTATGTGTTTATATGGATGAATTACTATTTATATGGATGAAGTACTGTTTATAGGATGAGTTACAGTTATCGAATGAATTATTGTTTATATGATTGAGCGTGAAATGTTACAAATGATGTACGTGATATATAAATTTGATATGATACAATGTATTGAGTATTAAATTGAGATAATGGATGATTATATGCACTTATATGACTAACATGTTGATGAATGCTTGTGTTTAGGCATTTGGTAATTAAATTGAGTACACCTTATTTATTTTCTTGATTATGTATAAATGGTAAGTTTAATTTTGAATTATACGAGCTTACTAAGCTATAAAGCTTACTCTATTTCTTTTCCGTGTTTTATAGAGGCTCGATAGCTCGCTCGATTTGGATAAAGTCGAGGATACGCATCACACTAACCAGTTGTCGATTGGTACCTTTCAACTCATGGATATATGTAAATATGGCATATATAGGCTAGTTATAAATATGATAGTTATGGTTACTTGAGCTAGTGATTTTGGTACATGTTTTCGTATAAGATAAAGCCATTTGATTTGGCTTAATTGGTATAATGCTTTGGTTGCGTATATGTATTCAAATATGTGTATGAAATGTTATGGATTAGATGCCTATTGAGTTATAAAATGTTGCAAATTATGCTTGTGCAAGTATGTAAAAATAGGGTGGTAAAATGGCTTTGAAAATAGCCTATTTTTGTCTACACAAGCAGAGACACAGGCATGTGTCTCAGCTGTGTGTGACACGCGGTCAAATTACACGACCGTGTGTCCCCTGGTGTTGAAATTGAAATGAAGTCAGTGTACTCCATACGGTCTAACACACGGTCGTGTGATCGACCGTGTGGCACAAGTCAGTATACCCCGCTAATTGGCACACGGGCTAGCACACGGGCGTGTGACTTGGCCGTGTTGCATAAGTTAGTATACCCTATAGGTTTGACACGGGATAACACACGGCTTGGCACACGGGCGTGTGTAGCCACTTCGAAGTGCACACAGGCTAGACACACGGGTGTGTGGTTGGCCGTGTGACTCAAGTCAGTAACCTCACTTGTTTGGACACAAGGTAGGACACGGGCTGGGACACAGCCATGTGCTCCCATTTTGAATGTCCACACAGCCTGTTACACGGGCGTGTCCAATGGCCGTGTGAGACACACGAGCGTGTGTCCCCTGTTTTGAGAAAAATATTTCCTAAGTGCTCCAAATGTTTTAAAAGTTATTGGTTTAGTCCCGAACCAATCTCAATGCATGTTTAAGGCCTCGTAGGCTCGTTTAAGGGACATTATAATTGTTTATGATTGAATTGTATTTGAATTGATAAATTGTATATGAAATGTATGTTTAAAATTGTTCTAAGTCTGGTAATGCTCCGTAACCCTATTCCGGCGTTGAATATGGGTGAGGGGTGTTACATTTTTCTTATAAATTTTAATTTTATTTAATTAATTAATTTTTCAATTTATGAATTATTAATAACCGAACCTGACGTTGTAACTTCAATGTTTAAGACTCAATCACCTCACCCAGATCTTCGAGATGAGCTGTCAAAGTTGATGGACATAATGCAACATATGCAGTGGCAGCAAAAAGCTTACCAGAGATATTCAAAAATACGGGATGACTCAATGAGAAGTTCTCTTACGAAAATATACAGTGACCCATTTATTTTTGTGCCTGAGTTTCTAGATTTCATATTTGAACCATGGAGTCCACGATCGAAGAGGGAGCAAAGTGATTCATGCAAAAACAAAGACAATGGAGCAAAGGATGAGTTGAATTCGGAGGGATCTGTAAATAAATAAAAAAGGGGGATCTTGACTTTATTTTATTTATTTTCTTAGGTTATTTAATATTTTAGGATTAGGTTTTACTAGGAATTTTTATTTTCGCATAATAAAACAAGAGGTGGAATTCATAAATAAAAAATGAACAAGTCACAAAGTGCAATGTGTGGCAATAGATATATACATGTCTAGGATTAGATCTAGAAAGAGCTTGGTACTTAAGGAGTCAAATTGACTTGCCTCCTCTTTTCTAGAATCCTACCTGGTGTGTAGTATTTATTCACTTTTAAAAAATGAGGACATTGTTCATCTTAAGTAGGGGGACCAAAAAACTGAAATTATTTCCACTCAGAATAAATTTTTTTTTCAGTTATGTAACACCCTAAACTCGGCCTAAACACTACGACCGAATCTGGTATGTTACAGGGTTAAGTGAAAATGATTTTTCTGACTACTTTGGGGAAAACCATAGTTTTGAAAACCTTCCGGTTAAGCGATGTCTTGAAAACTAAGATTTGTTAGCTTAGGAAAAAATCCAAATTTTAATTAATGAATCACTTACTATACTAGGTGCAATTTGAAAGAAAATGTTATTTTGTGAACTCGTATTTTTAAAACCTCAACATTACAATTCTTGACTAAGTAGACATAGCGTCGGGTGTAATTATTAAATAAAATTAAATATCAAATCCGAAAGGCCTTATTATAACATAATCCCCAATTAAAAATTAAATTAAAGCAGTAAGATATTTACGAAAAGAAAAGACTTTATGGCCTCCACGATTCCGCCTCGGCTCCCAAATCCAAGATCTACTGATTACCTAAAAAGTTAGGAAAAGGGTGAGTCACAAAGACTCAGTGTGTAAAACCATCAAACACATAAAAACGGCCCACGGCCCACAACCTCATATCTAGCTCATACATGGTATCATACAACTACATGAATGCATCAAGCCCAGCCCAACCTAGTTGTTTTCCATCCTCTACACGCCATCCCGTACCAACCATCACACCGTGGGGATTTCTACAATTAACCCTCTATCTGCTACATGCCGTCTTGACAGTCATGCTATCAGTTATAATATCGATCACTATGTGACCTTAAAATCAACTGTGGCTTAGCCACCGATCACGATGTGACCTTATAAACAGATGTAGCAGTGCCACCGATCACTATGTGACCTTATAAACAGATGTGGCAGCGCCACCGATCACTACATGACCTTATAATCAACTGTGGCAGCACCACTGATCACTATGTGACCTTATAATCAACACTTCCCCTTTATCATCATATCCATATCCCATGCACAACATATATGTCATAATGAATGCAACATGCTATTATCAAGGCAATAAATTATCACATACATCCAACCTCACATTTAGTTATTACAGATACGTACCTGGTGCTCCTTGCCTTACCCATAAGGGTATTTCAACTGTATACACAGCCTTTTCCGACTTTTCAGCCCATACAATTAATATCACAAAATAATACTCTAGCAGAAACAACTACTATCTGCCTATGACTCTGTTCTGAAGCCGGTCCACAACCCGGTGGCCAATCTCGGACTACTGACATCGCACGCTTCTTAAACTTAGGGGCTGCGTTTACGGGTCCAACCCCCTCCTTTGCCTGATTGGTATTGGATTCCATCAAAAGATCTTGCCAGATGATACTATAAAGGATCAACACAGGGATAAGGTGGCTAACAATGATTAGTGAATCTAAACAAATTTCTAAAGAGAACCCCTTACCTTGAAATCCCGAAAAGAGAGATAGGGTTCAGAGATTAACGACTTCCGGGCTTGAGATTCAGATGATTTGATTAACTTAGATTTCTGGAATAGGCGCCCCCAAAAAGAAAACAATAAGAAAAAAAAATGTAAGTCCAACGATGGCCTCACCAAGCCAATTAGCCATTCGGCTTTGGCTTCCAAAACTGAAAGAGAGAGATAGAGAAATAAAGAAATCGTTAGAGAAATAAAGAAATCGTCCTTTACCTTAACACAAAAGATCCAACCGCACCTAAGAGGATTCGGCACTAGCACAGCAATAGAGAAGATTCGGCCATGACTATGGTAGAAAAGAACAAGATGAAAGAACTGAAAATGAAAATAAAAGAACTTTAAATGGAGGCTTAGGAGTTTCAGCTTTAGAAGAATCAAAAGAGAAAGAATGTAGGAAAGAATGGCTAGGGAGATTTGGCTTATAGAAGAGGTTTAGAGAAGAGAATAATGGGCAAGGAATATTCAACTTTAGCAGAAAATAGAGAAGAGAATGAGAGTTTAGGGGTGTTGGCTTTTGAGATAGAACACCTAAAGAAAAGAAAAGATGAGAAATAAATTTCGATTGGCAAGAAAGGGTATATGAGTTACTTGGATGCGGTTATGGTGCTTTAGGAAAACGCAAGGAAGGGGAAAGGAATTCAGCTAGCAAAGAAAGTAATAAGAAGAAAAGTGGAGAATCCCTTAGTTGATAGATGAGAAAAGAAGTGAAAAAGAAAAGGATTTGAAGCTACAAAATTTGGCACCTATAATCCCCAAAGCCGAAAATGCACAAAAGAAAACTACAAAGTCCTATGGCGTAAGTGAATTTCGGCACACCGCAATACAAGCCAAAAACCGATTCCCCCCTATACCAAGTGTTTGAAATTCAGCCATTGATCACATGCCCATCCCTTTATTTTCTCCTCAATTTCCTCCTGATCACTCATTTGAATTAATTTGAACATTTCAAACTCCCCTTTCTTCTCTCATCCACCCATTCGAATTATTTGACTCAGTCTACTCTTTCATCCTGTAGTGTCCCAGTCAAATTCTGCTTCTACTCTCCTTGACGCCAAAAAGAATTCCTAAAATGAGCTCCATGTGACTTGAACCTGCTCCATCTCTACTTCCTTGTGGCGTCACCTTCCAACCCTTATGTGGCGTCACCTTGCCACTTTACCAACACCTTGCTTGTGTCAACCAAACACAACCAATATCCCTTAGGTCCTATTCCAGCTAGCTCTTCCACTAAAGTGCCCAAAAAGAGAATTTTGGCTAGGGCTTTGGCTTATCCCCGGCCTTTCCTAGACTCCCAAACACCCTAAACTAGCACATTAAACAAAGCATACACACAAAACACATCAAATGCATAGCCCCTAATTCAAGATGTTACAAGTTATGATTAGGTTATATTTTGTTCAAAAATTTAAAATTTTGTTAAGTATGCTAGACTTCAATATGAATAAAGTTCGATTATTTCAATAATTGTTATGTTAGCTGAAATATGACATAAATGTATTTTTAATAAAGCATGCAAATTGTACCATAAAATTTTTAGTTCCTTAGGAAAGTTAGGCATGCATGAAAGTTTAAGTCTATAGAACTGACTTAGTAGTTTCTTGAGGTAAAATCCTAGGAAGCATGGGAAGTTGAAAATGATTTAGGCAACCTTTTTTTAGACTGTTTGAGCCTTTCAAGCCAACCATGATGGATTTTTATCCCTTGAAACCTAACTTTGAGACTATATGGCCTAATTTTATTTGAACCCTTGCAATATTTAGCCATCACTTTTCTCGTAATTATCTTTAAATTGTCCCAAGCATTAGACTCAGTACTATTCAAAATGTTCCTTGAAAATAAGTTTGGGGAAGTTGAAAAGAAGTATCAAATGCTCAAAAAATTGTAGTATATACAGTAAAATGCTCATGTAAAAAAAAAAGAGCATATGTACTTGAAAGAAAATAGACGTACAAAAGAGCATGTGAAAGCAAAGTAAGTTGGTGTATTGAAGATAATTATTTCGAAGGTCTGATTGAAGTTGAGTTTAGGTTTTTTAGCCTAAATTTACCTCTCTTTTACCCACCCCTAGCCTAGCCACTTTACAACCTTTTTAAAGACCTATTGATTCAAGTTTCTATGCTACCTACATTAGTAGAGAGAAATTGATATGTTCAACATATGAAGGCATAAGTTAAACTTAATGATTGCAGCTTTCTTGAATAAGGGAATAAAATTAAATTGGTAGGAATTTAGCATATCTTTATTGAGAAAGAAATTAGTCTATTTTTTCTATCATAATAATAATTGAGATTAATTTGAATGATATGCATACATAAGTAGCATAAGTATCAAATTTCTTGTTTTTGAGCATAAGTATACTTAAATCATGATTTTGGGGAAGAATGTTGTTCTAAAGAAATTTTTAAAAGGTGTTTTCAAGAAATTCTTTCCAAATTTGTGAATTACTTAGGACGAGAAATGAATTTGGGGGTGTGGAAACACTAAAATATAAACACTTTTTATGCCTTTTTTAACTCAAATTCATGCAGTTTCGTAAAATTCTTGTTGAAAAATATTTAATTATTATAAAATAATTAAACTCTACTTAAATTATTAACATGTTTAATTTTAATTAATTTTATAATAAATTTTGATTAGTTTTGATCATTTTCGACATATTCGCACAAAGGGTGAAAAACGGCTCGGCAGACACTGCTAGAACCACAAAACCGAGAAGCAATTTTGAAGCATCAAGCCAAATTAGTTTTTTAGCCTAAGATGGTCCAAATTATTTGTATTAATTCATAATATAATTAATTTTAATTTTAATCCAATTTAATTTGGGTTAAATAAATTATTATTAATTAATTATGAAAAGTGGCCCAGTTAAGCTGAACCGAGAAAACCGATCCAACCAAGCACTAGGCAGCCCAAAACCGTCCCACATGTTGACACAATTAGCTTTCTTGGCTGATTATTTAACTTTCAAAATGTCCCTTGAAGAATCCTTCAAATTGCATTCAAACCCCTCCACTATTTGTGCCTTTCTAGATTTGCCCCTACCTTAAAATAGCAAGCTTGAATTCTTCAAACTTGCCACATGTGTGGCTGGCCATTGGGGGACTCAATGGCTGCTATTTTTGCTAATTTTAGCAGCAATATCAACTTATAAATATCCCCGTTTACTGCTCACTTCAAACACATCTCAACCCTTCTCATCTCTTCATTTCTCTATCTTCATTCCCTTCCATTGTTCTTCACTTTCTTCCCTTATTCCCTTGCTGATTTCACCTCTTGAAAAAGATTCAATCAACCACCATTTGGAGCAGAATTCAAGTGTTCATAGAAGCCTCGGTTCGACAAGAACAAGTAGAGGAGGAGTGGAGCAAACTAGTCAAGCCACGAAGAAAACACCGGATTTGATTCTTGTTCCCTATCCTTTTAATTTTGTTGTTATAATGAACATGTCTATGAATACTTGTGATGTTGATATGTTCAATTTAACTAATATGGCTTAAATTTAATTCGTGTTAGGTTGATTTCATTTCGTCTACTTAATTTATTAAAATTGTGTTTGTGTTGTTATAGGCCTCAGTAAGATGTTTGATTAAGTAAAACCATGACTAAGTTATTCTTGCATTACAATTGTAAGGTAACTAATGAATTATTTATTTAAATGGATTGAAATTGTAATTAATTGACACGATACTTAATCGGTGCATGTTTGATCATCTAAGCTAGCTGAGGGTTAAATTAGCAGCGGTATCTAACGATACATTAGCCTTGCATAACTTGCAAGATTATTGTGATTAAACTGTTTCAAGGTAGAAATACATTGTTACCTCACGTAATCTTTTATGTGCTTATGAGATTGAATTAATTGTTTGAATTGGCATAAAGATATGTACAATAGATTATTTTAATTTCATAAGTATGTATGTGCATTAACACATTTGCTTATTAAAATTTGTTTAATCGGTTGAATTGACATAGAGATATAGTCAAGAGATAAATGATTTTTTGGTAAGTAAGTATGTTCATAAGTTAGGAAATTACCGAGTTGCCGTGAATTAATTTGTAACAACATAAACATGAGCTTAATAATTCTAAGTTAAGAAATGTAATTAATCTAACACAATTATGTCATCTTGATTAAATAATCTTTTGAAATCGTGCATTGGAACTTTTATTTTATTTTACTTAGTTAAAATCCTAGTTTTTAATCACCTCCTCAAATCAAAATATTTTTCTTCACCAAAGTGTTTTTAAAATTGCATTCATAAATAATTCTTTTCAAAGTCTCTGTGGGTATGATAACTTGACATTTACTTGTCACTTTATTACTTGTTGCGATTGTGTACACTTGCACATTTTCGTCATTCCACTTACCTAGATGTGATCACATTCTTGACTGACTCATACTTTTCATGTCAAAAACTTTACCTACATACTTACCAATCAACATTCTTCTCAACCGAACCTTACACATATCTAGATAGCACTTATTTCCTCTTTACTATGTTTATACATTTATTGATTACTATAAATATCATCATCCTTTATATATGAATTATTCTACTTGAAAAGTTTACACAAGAGAGTCAAGGTACAGACTCACCTGATACTCACCTTCTGTAGTTCAAAACTCTAGACTCAACCATCCTTCTCGAACCAGCAACAACAACTGCTTATAGAACATTGGATCACGATTAAAACTCATTTACACACAAATTACTATCATCTTAATCATTGATAACCTCCCATACAAAACCTTATACTTACAACCTACTGTTCAAATACCACATACAAACTTACTCATTTACATCTTAACATGCAAAGTTGTAGTACTTACCCAGCGATGGAGTAACCACTTATTATTTAAGAACTATACCTTTTAGCTTAATGAGGAAAAGACGAAATTAGACTTAAGAAAATGAATCAGAGAGTACCACTTAAGAAAAAAGAAGAAGAAAAACCTCTATCAGAACCCTTCTCACACATATAAATATGACTCATCTTACTTAGTGGAACTTAACAATTGTCACACATTTTCATAACTTGTCCTTCTTAATGACCTACAAATTTCGAGTGAATCATAAATGAGTACCCCATATTTGTAAATATCAGAATAGTCTATCCAATTAGTTATTAACCAAGTTACCTTACAATCTAACTAGCACAATACTTTAGACAAACAAGGTGCACTATACCTTTAGCATTAACTCATTTCATAAGTACCTCTTTTTGCTAAATACAATATTTTCTCTTAAATAGCATTATATCCTTAAAGAGAATCCTCACTTACCTATATAGTGGTTTATATGCCCACACGTATATGCCAAAATAAGTAATTGGGCAGATCATAATTCACCAGACGGACTATTTTACTACTATATGCCTGGATCTTAGACCTGCCAAACTTGGGGTGTTACAATGTTGGCAAAGTAATGTATATGATTTGGATATAAGGTATAAGTTGGATTGCAAAAGAAATATGAAAAATTGCGGTTATATGTATGGTTTGAGCTCAAAGCCTTATGCAATTGATGTTGTTGCATTGTATCTTGATAGGGATACTTATTTTGCATAATGAATTGAATTTGTGATAAGTAATTAAGGTAAGTAATCACTTATATTGTATAAGATTACTAAGTATTTTAAGTACTCGTGTTACTACTTTCTTGTAGATTTTGGATGTTCGGAGCGTGTCGATTGAGTCAGGAAGAAGCACACACCTTTCATCTTTTGATACAGTAGAATTTTGATGTTTCGATCTTGGTTATTTGTGACATGTACGTAATATGTTTTGGCTTGTTAAGTGAAGGTATATGTTTTAGTGTGTGACATTTGGCTTGATGTCAAATTTGGTACTTTGAAGTTTAAAAGAAATGACAAAATGTGAATGATGTTACGCATATGAATTAGTAAGTGCTTGTGTTTTGACATTGTTGAGTTTGAATATATGTCGGTGCCAATGAAGGCATATTGGTTGAATGTTTAGATGGTTATATAGATGTATGTTTTAAAAGATGGTTATATAAATGGATGTTTTAACTATGTATATGTTTTAGATTAGGTTTGAATGGTATGGATGGAATTTTAGGTCATCTTATAGGATTGGTATGTTCCTTGCACAAAAAGGGTCATATGTTGCACATGGTCTACCACACGGTCGTGTGTCACACACGGGTAGGTAACACAACTTTGTGCTTTTTTGTTTAGGACGGTTTTGGTTTCCCAAGGTCACAGTTAGTTACACGGCCTAGCCACAAGGCCATGTGACCCCTTATTTTGCATTTTTACCCTTCTTTTTGTAAAAAGTTTCAAAATAGGCCTAAATTGATTCCAAGTCAGTTTAAGAGCTTTTGCACGCTCGATTGAGACTCAATTTTGTTTGTTATGCATGTTTATCATCCTGTAGCACAGGTCCAGTGACTAGACTGGGTATGGGGTGTTACATAGTAACTAAGGCCCTGGTTGTAAGATTTATTATTCCTAGTATTATTTTTAAAGTATTCTACATTAGTTTTCTTTGTGGTAGTTAGGTTAGCAAAAATAAATTAAGTATAGATGAACTTGATCCATTTGTGATGCTCCATACCCCGACCCAGCGGACGGGTCAGTTTGGGGTGTTACAGTATTTATATTCTTGTGTTTTCAATTCTTGAGTCATGTTAATGACAGGTAAGTTGTGTTAATTTTTGTATGAACTTGCTAAGCATTAATTATGCTTACTTTCATTTTGTTTCCTTTCTTGTAGATTGACGAATCTGGGCAATCGGCTAGATCTCACTAAAGCTTACACTATCCACCTAAATATTTGGTAGATTTTATTTTCATTTTGGCTCAATTATAAGGGGCATGTAAATAGGTGTAAATGGATTGGTGTACATGTGTAATACATAAAGTTTGAGAGATGGTTCTCGTGTTGTGAATTTGGTCTGGTTAAGCCGTGTAAGTATATATGTTATGTGATGCTTTAATCATGATTAAATGGTTAAGTCATGGCTCCTTATGGTGGAAATGATATGAAACTTGTGTATGCCTTAGCATGATAGCATGAATGAGGTTTCAAATGGCTAGAATGAAATGAAGTTTGAATTGTATATGCTTGGTGTGTTTAGTAAGATGGAAATGTTTGAATGTTTCACATTGAGATGTGGAATTGACGCATATTGAATGTTATGCTTAGGTAACAAGATTTTTTGCTATAGTTTGAAAAGTTATGATATGAAAAGGTGCCATTAAGGCATACTTCTAACATCCGGAAATTGGGCCTAATAGGATTGGGCCCAATGGGCCTTGGGCGTAAGAATGTTTAAAATTTTCGAGAACAAGAGAACGACATTATTTCAAGTTGGACTTATTAGGAAGGTGATTTTAGAAAATTACGGGGTTCTATGAAGTTCAGAGTTCAAGTTGGGCCTTAGTAAATTTTTGTGTTTAAGCCTATTAAGGAGAGATAGTAAGTGGCATCAAGGCTTACGGAAATAAGTGAGTAAATTACTTGCATAATTGAGCTATTGGTAAGAAGGATAAGGCGCCACATGTAGTACCTTGAGGGAAGAGGTTCGAATCACTTTGTCTGCAAATTTTGACTAATATTTTTGCACTCTTTCCTTAAGTGTCGGCCAAGAGGTATATATGGCAAGTTTGACTTCTTTATTTTTGGTAAGGTGGCTAAGAAATAAGGAAAGGTTGAGGTTGGGGAAAGGAATCAATTGAATAAGGTACATAAGGAGAACAAGTGGCTTAATTCATGGAGAATGCTATGGAAAGTATGGTTGGCAAAATTTTGACCCTTATGGCAATGCATGTGGACGATTTTGGGGGTAGATAGGTGGCTGAAATTTTACTTTGGCATTTGGTAGGATCTTGGTATTATTTTGAGTCAAAAATCTCATTTGAAACTTTAGTGTCATCTTCTCCTAATTTGCTATTCTCTTTGCCGAAATCTTCTAGCACAATAGTGCATTTTTCTTCTCTTTGGATTGGTCACATATTCACCTTGTGTCCATCTTCCTTGATAGCCGAAACTTCAAGTTGATTATAAGCAAATTCTTCTTCTTTTTTCTTGATTGCCGAATGCACCAAAACCATTGAGACAAAATTGTTCACTCTTTATTCCTTGGAAGAACCGAAACCCCAAAAATACACCTTTTTCATCTTTCTATTCCTTTTTACAAAAGTTTACAACCCTTTCTTTTCTTCTCAAAATCCATACCCTCTATAGCCGAATATCATTGTTCATTTCCTTCATAACCGAAACCTTTTCATCATTTTTTATTTCTTTCTCATTCGAACTATCACTTATTCCTTAATCCATCGAGATATAGTGGAAGGATGAAACTTGGATTTTTTCCGAAGTCATCATATCATTGCTAGAAGTCGGTTCTAAAATCTTTAAGGTAAGTGTTATTCAAGGATTCTATAAATCATTCTTTATTCGATAAGATGGTGATGTTTAATTGATATTATTTATAGGGGTTAGATTGCTCAATCTACCAAATCATTGGTCACTCAGAAATTAGTGGTAAGTGATTGAAGTGTAAGTGATACAGAATCTTTTGCAAATCCGAGGCTAACTTTTGGTTGGTATTGTTCTAGGTCATCGACGAGTGGTTCGTTAGGAAATCGAAATCAGGTGTGTAATCCCGTACCTTCCGCATACATATCAGAAATGGTGTGTAATCTCACACTTCTCTGAAAGTTTGTATGAAATATTCTGTGAATCGGTCGAAATACCAAAGAAAATAAAAAATCGGCATCCGTGATTACTCGGGCGTGCGTATGATCGTAGTGGTAATCGTATTTTGTAATAAAACAGTTTCGGTTAGAAGCAGTGGCGTGTTTTTGAAAAATCGCAAAACATAGGAGAAAGGGAATTAGAAAGTGAATAAGATATTAAATTAAAGCTTACTGTTTCTACTTTAATATGGAAGAAACAGAGAAGGAAAATGATTTTTATATTCAGAGATATGTTAATTTTAGTGAGACTTGTTCTGATTGACATCTTGGTTCCCTAATCTGTTTTGGAAAAATCATATAAAATTGTACAAAGTGAATTATGGGTTATAATTTATATGTATGAATTCCTCAGTGAGCCTATTTTCATTAAAAATAAGTGGGAGCAATATATGAAAACTGTACAGTGAGATATTTGAAATTAAGTTAAGAGAGGTCAGAATGATTGGACAGTGAAACAAGGGAATCTTTAAGGAATAAACTGTACTAAATGCTTAAGCTAAAAATTCTGGAAAAATTGTAGTAAGAAGATATATGAGTGTACTTTCAATTAAAATTTACGGATTTAGATTTTGAGATTTCTAACTCAAGTTATAGTCAATTTAGTCAGTACGACGCAGATAGATAGTTTTAAATTGTTATTCTCAAATTAGTAGTTAAGTTTGGATTGCGAAATTACCGAATTACCCTTAGTGGGTAAATTACCGAATTACGAAATTGCTTATGGGTCGAATGGACATATTTATTAATGGGCCAATATGATATTTTGCTATGTGGGCCAAATCGACATATTTGCTATGTGGGCCAAATTGATATATGATTATGTGGGCCGACTGATATTTGCTTAATGGGCCATAATTTTGTAATAAATATCCAAATAAATTACTGTTGTTATATTGTGATTTGTTATGCGTTATATGCATGTTTTGCATGGGATGGGATAATGATGAAGAGAAGTTTTGGTAGCTCTGCTACATAAATCTGGTAGCTCTGCCACAAATCTGAAAAATGGCAATGCCATGTAAATTCTGTTAATCTAGTGGCTTGTCCAAAAATTTAATATAAATTGCTTAATGCCTACGTTTGGTGTGTTGGCGGGGTGGGTTGACTAAAGATCACCCACAGGTGTGTTGGTTGGCATGGGTGGTGTGTAGCGTATGGAAAACTAGGTTTGGTTTGGGAATTGCATATCATGTGCATATTATATATATGATACATTTATATTATTGTAAACGGTCTTTGGCCTAAAATATTGCTAAATGGTTTTCGGTCCAATGGATAATGGTAAGGGGATTTCACACTGAGTTCTTGTAACTCACCCCCCCTTTCTCTTTACCCTTGTAGGTAATGCTTGATGATATGGACTTGGGCTATGGATGACTCGAGGGAGGCCATATTTCAGAAATGGTTTATTTGGATTTTAGACTTCTTTCTCGTTTATTTTATTACTTTACTATTTTGGGTTAAATATTGTAATAAGGCCTCTGGACTATTTTGATTTTGCCTTATGGTTGGGATGTTTTTATTATTTCTCTTAAATTGTTTAAAAAGGGAATTTTCTGAAAATTTAAATAAAAGTTTTCCAAAATCGATTAACAAATGGATTTCAAAATAAACTTTTACAAATATTTTTAACACGAAAATTGTTTTCGAATTATCAACGAAATATTCAAAAGACTCTGATTTTCTTTTGAATTTTCAAACGTCATTTTCAAAAATCGCGGTTTGTAAAATCATTACTTCAAATTTATCGATTTATTAATCAATCTTCGAATTTATAAATATTTTATCAAATAGTTTAAATTAATATTATTTTCCTTGATTTTAACAAATCAATACCTATTTTAGTACGAAAAAAAGGGTTTAACGTGTTTTGCTCGTGTGACATACCAAATCCACTCATAACGCATGGGCTGGGCTTGGGGTGTTACATTTTATGGTATCAGAGCCCGGTTGGAAAACTCGACCGTGGTTTGGATTCAAAAGCATTTTCCAAAGCTGTTTAGAATTTTGATTTATAAATATATGTTCTAAAAGAAATATGGCACCACGAGTATCTGGCACCAAGTCAAGTAAGTATTTATTTTCATTTTAGTATTATTGTGTTATTACTGTGGTACGAAGAATTCTACGAAATAGAATACTCTAGAATTGTTAGCTCTAGGAGGTGAAACTATAGAGACTGAGACTCTAGGATGCAGATTTGACACTCGAAAACAACTTTTCTACTCATAATCCATAAAACATCGTTTAATAAACATTGTATAGTATACTGATTCATAAAACTCGTAATCAAGATTAAATCCACTTAGTGAACATGAACGCTAGAAGATGTGGATGCGGTAGACGTAGACGTGCTAGAGGCTAAGGTGCTAGGACTAAATCTTCAGCATCGAGGCGTGTTTTCGAAAGGGAGATGTTGGCATCGCCAGTGGCTGAGACAGGATCTCATGATCGAGCTGGGGTTAATGAGATGACTCAGATAGTTAAGAAGGTACTGAAGGAGGTTAAGGAGATCAGTGAAGCACTTCGAGTTGGGTTTGTAGACTGTAAGAAGAAAAGAGAATGCGGTTCTTTTGGGTCACAGTCTCGTTCCGTGAAGCCTGTCAAGGCACATCCAAACTTTTCGGCTTGCGATTATTATAGAAGGCATCATCCGGGAGAATTCTGGAGGAAGTTACGAGCATGCTTGGGATGCGGGTCTACGGAGCATAAGGCTCGGGATTGTTTCATCACCATCACGTCAAGTATGTTTTGGTTGGACGTGGTGATTAAATGTAGGAAATTCTAAGTATAAATGGTAGATAACTATTTGCTTCTGTGGTTAGACGTTTGGTGGTGTGAAAGAGGATTCAAGATTATGTTAAAGGTTCATTAGTGTTATTAAGATCAGAGTGCGCAGCGAAAACATAGTGGTGTGATTTGAATGCTGCGTTTAGTAGTGGGTTGGAAATTTCAAGGATGAAATTTCTTTAAGAAGGGTAGAATTGTAACATCCCGAAATTGGGCCTAGTAGGATTGGGCCCAATGGGCCTTGGGCGTAGGACTGTTTAAAATTTTCGAGAACAAGAGCACGGCATTATTTCAAGTTGGACTTATTAGGAAGGTGATTTTAGAAAATTACGGGGTTCTATGAAGTTCCGGGTTCAAGTTGGGCCTTAGTAAGATTTTGTGTTTAAGCCTATTAAGGAGAGATAGTAAGTGGCATCAAGGCTTATGGAAATAAGTGAGTAAATTGCTTGCATAATTGAGTTATTGGTAAGAAGGATAAGGCGCCACATGTAGTACCTTGAGGGACGAGGTTCGAATCACTTTGTGTGCAAATTTTGACTAATATTTTTGCACTCTTTCCTTAAGTGTCAGCCAAGAGGTATATATGGCAAGTTTGACTTCTTTATTTTTGGTAAGGTGGCTAAGAAATAAGGAAAGGTTGAGGTTGGGGAAAAGAATAAATTGAATAAGGCACATAAGGGGAACAAGTGGCTTAATTCATGGAGAATGCTATGGAAAGCATGGTTGGCAAAATTTTGACCCTTATGGCAATGCATGTGGACGGTTTTGGGGGTTGATAGGTGGCTGAAATTTTACTTTGGCATTTCGTAGGGTCTTGGTATTGTTTTGAGTCAAAAATCTCATTTGCAACTTTAGTGTCATCTTCTCCCAATCGGCTATTCTCTTTGCCGAAATCTTCTAGCAAAATAGTGCATTTTTCTTCTCTTTGGATTGGTCACATATTCACCTTTTGTCCATCTTCCTTGATAGCCGAAACTTCAAGTTGATTATAAGCAAATTATTCTTCTTTCTTCTTGATTGCCGAATGCACCAAAACCATTGAGACAAAATTGTTCGCTCTTTATTCCTTGGAAGAACTGAAACCCCAAAAATACACCTTTTTCATCTTTCTATTCCTTTTTACAAAAGTTTACAACCCTTTCGTTTCTTCTCAAAATCCATACCCTCCATAGCCGAATATCATTGCTCATTTCCTTCATAACCGAAACCTTTTCATCATTCTTTATTTCTTTCTTATTCGAACTATCACTTATTCCTTAATCCATCGAGATATAGTGGAAGGCCGAAACTTGGATTTTTTCCAAAGTTATCATATTATCGCTAAAAGTCGATTCTAAAATCTTTCAGGTAAGTGTTATTCAAGGATTCTATAAATCATTCTTTATTCGATAAGATGGTGATGATTAACTGATATTATTTATAGGGGCTAGATTGCTCAATCTACCAAATCATTGGTCACTCAAAAATTAGTGGTAAGTGATTCAAGTGTAAGTGATACGAAATCTTTTGGAAATTCGAGGCTAACTTTTGGTTGGTATTGTTCTAGGTCATCGACGAGTGGTTTGTTAGGAAATCAAAATCAGCTGTGTAATCCCGTATCTACCGTATACATGTCTGAAATGGTGTGTAATCTCACACTTCTCTGAGTGTTTGTCTGAAATATTCTGTGAATCGGTCGAAATACCGAAGAAAACTGAAAACCGGCATCCGTGATCACTCGGGCGTGCGTATGATTGTAGTGGTAATCGTATTTTGTAATAAAACAGTTTTGGTTAGAAGCACTGGCGTGTTTTTGAAAAATCACGGAAAATAGGAGAACGGGAATTAGAAAGTGAATGAGAAACCAAATTAAAGCTTACTATGTCTACTTTAATATGGAAGAAACAGAGAAGGAAAAGGATTTTTATATTCTGAGATATGTTAATTTTGGTGAGACTGGTTCTGATTGACTTTGTGGTTCCCTGATCTATTATGGAAAAATCATATAAAATTGTACAAAGTGAATTATGGGTTATAATTTATATGTATTGATTCCTCAGTGAGCCTATTTTGATTAGAAACAAGTGAAAGCAATATATGAAAACCATACAGTGAGAGATTTGGAATTAAGTTAAGAGAGGTCAGAATAGTTGGGCAGTGAAACAAGGGAAACTTTAAGGAATAAACCGTACTAAATGGTTAAGCCAAAAATTCTGGAAAAGTTATAGTAAGAAGATATATGAGTTTAGTTTCAAGGAAAATATACGGATTTAGATTTCAAGATTTTTACCTCAAGTTATAGTCAATTTAGTCAGTACGACGCAGATGGACAGTTTTAAATTGTTATGCCCAAATTAGTAGTTAAGTTTGGATTGCAAAATTACTGAATTACCCTTAGTGGGTAAGTTATCGAATTACGAAATTGCTTATGGGTCGAATAGACATATTGATTAATGGGTCAATCTGATATTTTGCTATGTGGGCTAAATCGATATATTTGCTATGTGGGCCAAATTGATATATGATTATGTGGGCCGATCGATATTTGCTTAATGGGCCAATTTTGATAAATTGTGATAATGGGCCATGATTTTGTAATAAATATCCGAATAAATTACTGTTGTTATATTGTGATTTATTATGCATTATATACATGTTTTGCATGGAATGGTATATTGATGAAGAGAAGTTCTGGTAGCTCTGCTACATAAATCTGGTGGCTTTGCCACAAACCTGAAAATGGCAATGCCATGTAAATTCTGTTAATATGGTGGCTTGTCCACAAATTTGATATAAATGGCTTAATGCCTACGTTTGGCGTGTTGGTGGGGTGGGTTGACTAAAGATCACCCACAGGTGTGTTGGTTGGCATGGGTGGTGTGTAGCGGATGGAAAACTAGGTTTGGTTTGGGAATTGCATATCATATGCATATTATATATATGATACAATTATATTATTGTAAACGGGCTTTGGCCCAAAATATTGCTAAATTGGTTTCGGTCCAATGGATAATGGTAAGGGGATTTTACACTGAGTTCTTGTAACTCACCCCCCTTTCTCTTTACCCTTGTAGGTAATGCTTGATGATATGGACTTGGGCTATGGATGACTCGAGGGAGGCCATACTTCAGAAATGGTTTATTTGGATTTTAGACTTTTTTCTCGTTTATTTTGTTACTTTACTATTTTGGGTTAAATGTTGTAATAAGGCCTCTGGACTATTTTGATTTTGCTTTATGGTTGGGATGTTGTTTAAAAAGGGAATTTTTTGAAAATCTAAATAAAGGTTTTCCAAAATCGATTAACAAATGGATTTCAAAATAAACTTTTACAAATATTTTTAACACGGAAATTGTCTTTCGAATTATCAACGAAATATTCAAAAGACTCAGATTTTCTTTCGAATTTTCAAACGTCGTTTTCAAAAATCACGGTTTGTAAAATCATTACTTCAAATTTATCGATTTATCAATCAATCTTCGAATTGATTAATATTTTATCAAATTGTTTAAATTAAAATTATTTTCCTTGATTTTAACAAATCAATACCTATTTTAGTACGAATAAAAAGGGTTTAACATGTTTTGCTCATGTGATATACCAAATCCGCTCATAACGCATGGGCCGGGCTTGGGGTGTTACATTTTATGGTATCAGAGCCCGGTTGCAAAACTCGGCCGTGCTTTGGGTTCAAAAGCATTTTCCAAAGCTGTTTAGAATTTTGATTTATAAATATCTGTTCTAAAGGAAATATGGCACCACGAGTATTCTGCTCCAAGTCAAGTAAGTATTTGTTTTCATTTTAAGATTATTGTGTTATTACTGTGGTACAAAAATTTTACGAAATAGAATACTCTAGAACTGTTAGCTTTAGGAGTTGAAACTATAGAGACTGAGACTCTAGGATGCGAATTTGACACTCGAAAACAACTTTTCTACTCATACTCCATAAAACATCGTTTAATAAACATCAAATAGTATACTGATTCATAAAACTCGTAATCAAGATTAAATCGACTTAGTGAACATGAATGCTAGAAGATGTGGACGCGGTAGACGTGGACGTGCTAGAGGCTGAGGTGCTAGGACTAAATCTTCAGCATCGGGGCGTGTTTCATAAAGGGAGACGTTGGCATTGCCAGTGGCTGAGACGGGATCTCATGATCGAGCTAGGGTTAATGAGCTGACTCAGATAGTTAAGAAGGTACTGAAGGAGGTTAACAAGATTAGTGAAGCACTTCGAGTTGGGTCTGTGGACTGTAAGAAGAAAAGAGATTGCAGTTCTTTTGGGTCGCAGTCTCGTTTCGTGAAGCGTGTCAGGGCATATCCAAACTTTTCGGCTTGCGATTATTGTAGAAGGCGTCATCCGGGAGAATGCTGGAGGAAGTTAGGAGCATGCTTGAGATGCGGATCTAAGGAGCATAAGGATCGAGATTGTTTCATCACCATCATGTCAAGTATGTTTTGGTTGGACGTGATGATTAAATGTAGGAAATTCTAAGTATAAATGGTAGAAAACTATTTGCTTCTGTGGTTAGACGTTTGGTGGTGTGAAAGAGGATTCAAGATTATGTTAAAGGTACATTAGTGTTATTAAGATCAGAGTGTGCAACGAAAACATAGTGGCGTGATTTGAACAGTGCGTTTAGTATTTGGTTGGAAATTTCAAGGACGAAATTTCTTTAAGGAGGGTAGAATTGTAACATCCCGAAATTGGGTGTAACATCTTGAATTATTGGGCCTATGTGTTTAGTGTGGGGATATGTTTAACATGTTAATTTAAGTGTTAGGGGTTCAGAATGGGCTCAGGTTTGGGCCGAGGCTGTAGTTAAAATGCTTGTTTGAACACTTTAGTGGAAAGCATGTTATGTTAGGGTATAAAAGATATTAACTATGTTTTAAAACACAAGATGGGCTTGTGACCTAGTGGCAAAATGGCGCCACTAAGAGGGAAGGAAGTTGGCGTCAATTGAGGTCCAAGGTTCGAGTTGCATTACCCATCTATTTTAATTAATTTTGGCGTCAAGGGAGAGCAGAGTTGGAGTCAGTTAGAATGCTTGAAATTAGGAAGAATAATTGATGGATAATGTGGATAATATGGATGATAAAGTAACGGATAAAGGAAGGAAGAGGTGGTGTTATCTAGGCTTCTTCTGAAGGTGTGAATAGATTAAGATAGAGGAGAAAAGATAGGAATTATTTGTTGAGTGCAGGTGTTGGCGAATTTCCATCTCTTGGAGAGTGCACCAAATTTCCCTACTATTGGATTAGTTGTTAGTTATCAGGAAGGGCACTTTCGGGTTTTGATAGGTAAGTGCCGAAATTTTCTATAAATAGGAGGGATATCTCACCAATTCCGGCATTTGAACCCTACTTTTTTCTTCATTCTTTGTGCTGAAATTCTCAGTCTCTCCCTCTGTAATTTCTGTCAACTTTCTTTCAAAAAGCCGAAAACTTTCTTAAGCCATCTTTCTCTTCTTTCTTCTAAAAGCCGCAATCTCTTATTTCACTTTCTTCTTCATTTTATTCCTCTTGTGCCGATTTCTCTATAAAGACGAAATCTCTATAGTTTTTCTCTGATTGCCGAATCTCCTCTTAAGTGTTGCCGAATTCCCTGTGTTGAGGTAAGTGTCGACTCCTGCTACTCCATTAGATTTTTTTTTGATTTTTAGAAAACAAGACCGAATGGCCAATTGGTTTGTTAAGGCTGTCGATTGAGGCTAATATTTCTCTCTTTTTGCGTTTTGGGCGGCATTCCGGGATTTGACAGAAACCCGATCGTTTAGTTCTAAAAGCCAGAAATCGCTAGTCTCTAATTTCGGGATTTTTAGTAAGGATTTCAATTCTCCTTAAGATGATCAACCATTTTCTCTTCATTAGGCGTGCCTTAACCTAATGTTTCGTTACCAACCTCTGAACAACACATTGGGCAGATAGCAGCTGTGTTGACTACGGATAGCGTCGACGTAGAAAGTCTTGTTCTAACGATAATCAGGTGTGTAAGATCTCTAACACACTAGTTAACTATAATCTATATGTGTTATGGGCTAAAAAGCCAGAAAGTGGCTGTGTGACAGTCGAATGAAACCCTAAAAGGGTTAGGCAAGGATGCCAGGTATGTAATCATAGAAATCTCTATGTGTATCGAAATATATGTAAGCCTATTTTCTTAAAGATGGTATGATGTTTTCTGTGTGTACGCGTGGGGTGGGATTATGATAATGAAGGGGAAGTGCATGATAGGTCACTTGGTGATCGGTGGTTAAACCACAAAATCTAAAATTAGGTCACAATAGTGATCGGTGGCCGAGCCACGTTATATTATAAGGTCACATAGTGATCGGTGGCTATGCCACATTTAATGATTCTTGAATAATAGGAATAGGCAGTACGGCTGTTGTTATGGTCTGTAGCGGATGGAGGGTTGATTGTAGAAATCCCCAAGGTGTGATGGTTGGTACAGGTTGGTGTGTAGAGGATGGAATTCGAGGTTGGGTTGGGCTATGCATCATTTTATTATTTATCATGTGATTATGATTGTTTCCTTTATGTATGGGCCAGGGCTCATAATGTGTTTGTGGGCCTCAGGTGATTGTGTTTTGGGATTTACACACTGAGTCTTGGTGACTCACCCTTTCATTTTCCTCTACTCTTTCAGATGAGCAGTAGATCATGGACATGGGAGCCGAGACGAACTCGAGGGGCCATCAAGTTTTACTTCTATAGATTATTTTCGGTTTTCTTTAAGTTTTTTTTATATTTTGGGAATATTTATGTAATAAGGCCCCATAGTTTACCATCATCTAGTAGTTTAATATTTGCAACTTATGAAACCATGTCAAAGGTTTAAATATACGAAATAATAATTATACAAGGTTTTCTTTACAAAAGTCACTTGTTTATTCAAATTTTGTCTAATTAACATATGATTTTCTAAACCCAACTAAGCAAAAGTTTTCAATGTACAACCCGTAGCATACCAGATCTGGTCGAAACTTATGAGCCGGGTTTGGGGTGTTATATTGGGCCTAGTAGGATTGGGCCCAATGGGCCTTGGGCGTAGGAATGTTTAAAATTTCCGAGAATAAGAGCACGACATTATTTCAAGTTGGCCTTATTAGGAAGGTGATTTTAGAAAATTACAGGGTTCTATGAAGTTCCGGGTTCAAGTTGGGCCTTAGTAAGATTTTGTGTTTAAGCCTATTAAGGAGAGATAGTAAGTGGCATCAAGGCTTATGGAAATAAGTGAGTAAATTGCTTGCATAATTGAGCTATTGGTAAGAAGGATAAGGCGCCACATGTAGTACCTTGAGGGCAGAGGTTCTAATCACTCTGTGTGCAAATTTTGACTAATATTTTTGCACTCTTTCCGTAAGTGTTGGCCAAGAGGTATATATGGCAAGTTTGTCTTCTTTATTTTTGGTAAGGTGGCTAAGAAATAAGGAAACGTTGAGGTTGAGGAAAGGAATCAATTGAATAAGGCACATAAAGGGAACAAGTGGCTTAATTCATGGAGAATGCTATGGAAAGTATGGTTGGCAAAATTTTGACACTTATGGCAATGCATGTGGACGGTTTTGGGGGTAGATAGGTGGCTGAAATTTTACTTTGGCATTTGGTAGGGTCTTGGTATTGTTTTGAGTCAAAAATCTCATTTGCAACTTTAGCGACATCTTCTCATTTGCTATTCTCTTTGCCGAAATCTTCTAGCACGATAGTGCATTTTTCTTCTCTTTGGATTGGACACATATACACCTTTTGTCCATCTTCCTTGATAGCCGAAACTTCAAGTTGATTATAAGAAAATTCTTCTTCTTTCTTTTTGATTGCCGAATGCACCAAAACCATTGAGACAAAATTGTTCACTCTTTATTCCTTGGAAGAACCGAAACCCCAAAAATACACCTTTTTCATCTTTCTATTCCTTTTTACAAAAGTTGACAACCCTTTCTTTTCTTCTCAAAATCCATACCCTCCATAGTCAAATATCATTGTTCATTTCCTTCACAATCGAAACCTTTTCATCATTCTTTATTTCTTTCTCATTCAAACTATCACTTATTCCTTAATCCATCGAGATATAGTGGAAGCCCGAAACTTGGATTTCTTTCCGAAGTCATCATACCATCGATAGAAGTCGGTTCTAAAATCTTTAAGGTAAGTGTTATTCAAGGATTCTATAAATCATTCTTTATTCGATAGGATGGTGATGATTAAGTGATATTATTTATAAAGGTTAGATTGCTGAATCTACCAAATCATTGGTCACTCGAAAATTAGTGGTAAGTGATTCAAGTGTAAGTGATACGAAATCTTTTGGAAATCTGAGGCTAACTTTTGGTTGGTATTGTTCTAGGTCATCGACGAGTGGTTCGTTAGGAAATCGAAATCAGGTGTGTAATCTCGTGCCTTCCGCATACATATCTGAAATGGTGTGTAATCTCACACTTATCTGAAAGTTTGTATAAAATATTCTATGAATCGGTCGAAATACCGAAGAAAACTGAAAACCGGCATCCATGATCACTCGGGCGTGCATATGATCGTAGTGATAATCGTATTTTGTCATAAAATAGTTTCGGTTCGAAGCAGTGGTGTGTTTTTGAAAAATCACGAAAAATAAGAGAAAGGGAATTAGAAAGTGACCATGATATCGAATTAAAGCTTACTGTGTCTGCTTTAATATGGAAGAGACGGGGAAGGCAAACAATTTTTATATTCTGAGATATGTTAATTTTAGTGAGACTGGTTCTGATTGACTTCGTGGTTCCCTGATCTGTTTTGGAAAAATCATATAAAATTGTAAAAAGTGAATTATGGGTTATAATTTATATGTATGGATTCCTTGGTGAGCCTATATTCATTAGAAACAAGTGGGAGCAATATATGAAAACTGTAAGGTGAGAGATTTGAAATTAAGTTAAGGGAGGTCAGAATCATTAGACAGTGAAACAAGGGAAACTTTAAGGAATAAACTGTACTAAATGGTTAAGCCAAAAATTCTGAAAAAATTTTAGCAAGAAGATATATGAGTCTGGTTTCATGTAAAATTTACATATTTAGATTTCTAGATTTCTAACTCAAGTTATAGTCAATTTAGTCAGTACGATGCAGATGGACAGTTTTAAATTGTTATGCCCAAATTAGTAGTTAAATTTGGATTGTGAAATTACCGAATTACCCTTAGTGGGTAAATTACCGAATTACGAAATTGCTTGTGGGCCGAATGGACATATTGTTAATGGGCCAATCTGATACTTTGCTATGTGGGCCAAATCCATATATTTGCTATGTGGGCCAAATCGATATATTTGCTATGTGGGCCAAATTGATATATGATTATGTGGGCCGATTGATATTTGCTTAATGGGCCAATTTTGATAAATTTTGATAATGGGCCATAATTTTGTAATAATTATCCGAATAAATTACTGTTGTTATATTGTGATTTGTTATGCATTATATACATGTTTTGCATGGGATGGGATAATGATGAAGAGAAGTTCTGGTTGCTCTGCTACATAAATCTGGTGGCTCTACCACAAATCTGAAAAATGGAAATGCCATGTAAATTTTCTTAATCTGGTGGCTTGTCCACAAATTTGATATAAATGGCTTAATGCCTACGTTTGGTGTGTTGGTGGGGTGGGTTGACTAAAGATCACCCACAGGTGTGTTGGTTGGCACGGGTGGTGTGTAGCGGATGGAAAACTAGGTTTGGTTTAGGAATTGCATATCATATGCATATTATATATATGATACATTTATATTATTGTAAACGGGCTTTGGCCCAAAATATTGCTAAATGGGTTTCGGCCCAATGGATAACGGTAAGGGGATTTCACACTGAGTTCTTGTAACTCACCCCCCTTTCTCTTTACCCTTGTAGGTAATGCTTGATGATATGGACTTGGGCTATGGATGACTCGAGGGAGGCCATACTTCAGAAATGGTTTATTTGGATTTTAGACTTCTTTCTCGTTTATTTTATTACTTTACTATTTTGGGTTAAATGTTGTAATAAGGCCTCTGGACTATTTTGATTTTGCTTTATGGTTGGGATGTTTTTATTATTTCTCTTAAATTGTTTAAAAAGGGAATTTTTTGAAAATTTAAATAAAGGTTTTCCAAAATCAATTAACAAATGGATTTCAAAATAAACTTTTACAAATATTTTTAACACGGAAATTGTCTTTCGAATTATCAACGAAATTTTCAAAAGACTCAGATTTTCTTTCGAATTTTCAAACGTCATTTTCAAAAATCACGGTTTGTAAAATCATTACTTCAAATTTATCGATTTATCAATCAATCTTCGAATTTATTAATATTTTATCAAATAGTTTAAATGAAAAATATTTTCCTTGATTTTAACAAATGAATACCTATTTTAGTACGAATAAAAAGGGTTTAACATGTTTTGCTCGTGTGACATACCAAAACCACTCATAACGCATGGGCCGGGTTTAGGGTGTTACAATACTGGTTAGTGGTTTAGGATTACGTTTATTGTGTGTTTTGGCACGTTTTATGTAGATGTAGTATTGGTGAGTAGTATTGTATAAGATTTGGAATCGTTGATAACTTGCATTTAAAGGTTTATTCTTGTTGCACATGGTCTGATACATAGTCGTTTGTCTCTACACGGGTGGATGAAACAGACGTGTAATCATTGTGGTGGATTGTTTGGTGGTCCACACTATTCCCAAATGTCACATGGGCTGGCCCCACGCCTATGGGAGTATTGTTCATATGGTCATTATTTTTCTGCACGCAATTCCAGTTAGTTACATGGCCTCCGTACACAGCCGTGTGACTGACTATCTCCGGATGTACTAATGTCCAAAGTGTCAATATTGTAAGTAAAGATATGAAATTGAGGTAGTGACTACAAGTGTATAGGCTAAGTTGAAATATAGTTTGTTTACAACAAAAAACTTGGTAAGTATTCCGAGGATCGTACCCCTAGGGATTGTAGTTTTGGAAAAATTGCTATTAAGCCAATTACTGAAAATAATTACTAATCTAATCGAGTCACGAATTAGTAGTGTTAATAAAGAAGTAGGATGATGATAATAATTATAAACAAATAAATTGAATTAAACCTAAATCTATTCATAAGTTCATGTATCGACTTCTCCTATTCTTTATTTTGATTATGCAAGGTTCTTTAGCCTAGATGCAATTGTTTTACCTAATTAACTATTGATGTTGGGTTCTAAATAGTTGGTTACTAATTAACCTAGCAGGACTTCTCAGCCTTCTACTAACCTAACTAGTCGGCAAGAACTACTCACTTCTCGATGACACAATTCAAATAGGGGCAGGGTAAGATTTTTACAGATAGGAAATATCGATTTCAAGTTAATTCCTACATATATGACTTCCTAGGGTCGTCAAGCCTAGGGTTTAAGTTCTTCCTTCCCTAATTATTGATATGCTAAGTGATGCTTGGTAGGCAATACCGATATCGGGTTAATTCCTACCTAGATGACTTCCTAAGGTCGTCAATCCTAGGGTTTAATTACACTCAATCAGATCTAACCAATCCAAATTCAACTTTACTTATAAATCAATTAATTAGATTAAAATAGTTGAAACATGCAAAATATGTAATAAGCATAAATTGATTATAATGTTTACACAAACATTAAATTAACAATGTTAAAGAAATAGATATAAATAATAGAATAAAGGAAAAATATGCTCATGGATTTATCGATGAAAGCGTGGTGAACAATCTCCACTCGTTAAAGTCTCTCTTCGAAATAAGATCTTCCGATTACAAGAACATAAAATAAACTAAGAAAAACTAAGAATGAGAATAAAAACTTAAGAATAATTTTTGTCTCCCTAAAATTGTCTATTTAAACTAATTACAATGGCCTTTACATTGGCTAAACCCAGAATATTAAAGTGCCTAAAATATCCTTGAAGCACTTAGAGTTTGACTAGGACAAAAACTACTAATTTCCCTTAAAAGCGCAGCTGTCACATACAAGGACTTTTTGGGCCACGCAGAAGCGATGTTGCAACATAAGCTTGTGGTGTTGCAGCATTGGATCTGGTGTCGTGACACCGAAAGTAGTTTCACTCTAGGATTTTTTTTGCTTTTGTCTTCAATATTACGACGTCGGTGTCTTGGTGTCGTTTGTAACACTGGGTTTTGTGAAAGTGTACATAGTCATTATAAAATAATAAGTAAGAAAAAGAGTTATCGTCTCCACAGAGACTGTATATGTTAATCAATATTTTGCAAAATTAAAGTTTTACATATTGGTGCGAAAAACATAATAATTTCGAGTGATTGATGTAAAATTAAATAACTAGATGTCAAATGATCCTAAATGCAAATTAACCTAAGTGTGATGAATAATTAAAATGTATGAGATGGATTTAGTAGCAATGTAACACGCCCAGACCCGGGCCAGACGTTATGGTTGAATCTGGGAATGTCACATCAAAGGCATAATTCAAAACAATTTTGCTAAGTTAAAATTTAAGGCCTAAAAGCCCAAGATCCTTGAGTCTTGTTAAGTAATGATAAAAGCCCGTTTAATTATTTTAAGTATTCCGAAAACCATGTTTAAACATGAGAAATTTACTCAGGTTTAATAATTAAGTAAACTGTTGAAAAAACATAACTCAAAATCCAAAGTCAAATCGGAGTACAAGGCTTATTACATCCAACGGAAATAAAGTAATTAAAATCATGTCTTTTGAGACAAGTTAATAAAACTTCTAAGTATCTTGTAGTGTGGCCATCTCCGAGTCCTCTCTCACGTCGAGCCGATTACTGAGGATCACCTGAAACATTTAATAAAAAGGGTGTGAGTTTCAAAACTCAGTGTGTACAACCCTTGGTAACCAATCAACATGCAAATATCACATTGGGCCTAGGCCCTATCAAATTCGGTGGTCTTGGGCCTTAGCCCGCAATGACCTCACATCACATCAGTATCACATGAATGCAATGCACCCATCCCAAATCCAACCATGCACTCCATTTCCCTTCCAACCCTACACTCCTGTGGGGATATAAATATCAACCCACCCATCCCTACACTCCAAAGGTAGCACTAGCAGCGGCACTACTCAAACGTTGTAGCAAAGCTGCTATAATGGGCTTAAAGCCACAGGTGGATCCACGGTCGTCAAGCAACTATGCGATCCTCAAATCTTCCTTCGTATCATCAAAACCCACCAAGTGCAACATATATTTCATGAATGCAACATACATATTTTCACACATTCAGCACTTATGGGTATTTTAGTCATTTCACTACCCAAGGGTATTTCTGTAAATCTACTCTATAGGGGTATTTAGGTAATTTTGCAAAATAGGGGTATTTTGGAAATTTTGTAAATCAAGGATATTTTGGTGATTCCGCAAATCAAGGGTATTCTGGTAATTTTACAAATCAGGGGTATTTTAGTAATCTCGCATATCTAAGGATATTTTGGTAATTTTCAAATCAGGGGTATTTGGTCCCTCTCGAGTTTTAGTTATGAACTTTGGCCCATTAACAAGTCTTTGCGGCTAAAGTGAACAGACACTATGCACCAGGTAGGATTCCAGAGAATAGGAGGTGGGCCACTAGGACCGCTTAAGTACCAAGCTCTCCCTATATCCAATCCTAGACATGCATATGTCTGTTGCCACACTCTAACCCAGCGACTCGTCCATGAACATACTTAATTATTAGATTAAGTCTTATCCGGTTTAAATGTTGTTCAGTGAGGTGATCTAGTATTAGCTGATTTCAAGGGAGAAACACTACAATGTTTCGGGATTTGAAGGGAGAAACACTACGCTGAATATGGCCTTGACCGAATAACATATGCACTTACCTTGCGATTTTAAATCCCGAAAGTGGTCTCTTGGCTATGAAGATGTCGAAGTCCTTCAGAGTACATGTTAATTCAATTCTAACATTCAAATAAATGGCCTTCGGCCTAAACTTACACCTTACTTACTTTAGATCTAAAATCCCGAATGCTCTCCCTAGAATTCGGCTACTATGGAAATCCCGAAACTCACGTTCATAGTTTCGGCCAAGCACATTAATGGGGTTAGATTCCATCTTTCGGCTAAAGAAAAGAAAGAAAAGAATCGATAATTCACCCTTACCCTTATTATAGAAATCGACTGCTCCTTGTTGAACCCACTGAGGTGTTCGGCCTTAGCAATTGGGAAAGAAAAGAGGTGAGACTTACAAGGGTTCGGCAATGATGGTATTTTGGTCTAGGAATTTCGACAAAGATGAACCTTTGGGAGGGAGAGGTTCCGCCTAAATAGAATGGAAAGAAAAAGATGAGAAAAGAAAGATAAAGAAATTGGCTACGCTTGCTTATGTTTTCGGCTTTGACAAAATAAAAGAGAAAAGACAAGGTTTCCTAGAGAATTCGGCAGAGACAGAGAAGAAGAGAAAAGAATGAATAATGGCCTTACTCTCCTTCCTTGGCCGAAAATACCACCCTTAAACTCCCCCAATCGGCCAACTCTCCTTCCCCCATCTCATCCCTTCTTTTTCTCCTATTTTCTCTCCTTTTTGCACATTCAAAATAATTGAAAATAAACCAGCAATTATCCTTGCCCTTAGCCGAAAATTTAAAAAGAATTTGACTTGATCTACACTCATCCACTCAGTGCCCCATTGCCGTCCACTACTACTCTCTTTTGCCGCAAAATAAAAGCTCTTATTTTGCTCCCCTTGTGACTCAAACCCTGGCCCATTTGTATATGCTTGTGGCGTCACTTACAGAAGCCCTAAGTGGCGCCTCCAAGCCACCTAAACAAGCCCATTTTTTATGTCATATTTTCCCTACAAATTTTCTTAAGGCCTCCTCTGCCTAGCTTCCTCTTTTTAAACTTAAAATCGAATAATTTCTAAGGTATTCACCTACACTCTAAGGTTCACAAAATTCATACAACACAATCAGAACACACATAGGCATGCTACTTCATACAATTTAGCAATAATGCATAAGCCACAAATCCCGGATATTACAGTTCTAACCCCTTAAAATAATTTTGACCTCGAAATTACCTGGCTAAAATAAGTGAGGGTATTGCTGTCGCATTGTTTCTTCCGGCTCCCACGAAGCTTCCTCCGATCCATGATTACGCCATAACACTTTGACTAGAGGAACTGATTTCCTCCGTAGCACTTTCACATCTCGTTCCAAAATCTGAATCGGCTCTTTCTCGTAGGACAATTCTGGCCTTAGCTCTACCTCTTCAACTAGTACTACATGAGACGGATCCGCTCGATAACAACGTAGCATAGAAACATAGAATACGTTGTGCATCTACTTCAACTCCGTAGGCAGCTCTAACTGGTATGCCACTGGTCCAACTTGCTTCAATACCTGATAAGGTCCTATAAACCTTAAACTTAGCTTCCCTTTCCGACCAAATCTCGTCACCTTCTTCTAAGGAGAAACCTTAAGAAACACTTGATCTCCCACAGCAAATTCTATTTCCTTCCTTTTGAGATCTGCATATGACTTCTGCCTATCAGATGCCTCCTTTAACTGTGCCCGAATTAACTTAACCTTCTCTCCAGATTCTGCCACAATCTCTGGACCCAAAACCTGACGTTCCCCTAATTCTGTCCAACACGTAGGAGTGCGACACTTCCATCCATACAGCACTTCATACGGTGCCATCCGAATACTGGCCTGATAGCTGTTGTTATATGCAAATTTCGCTAAAGGCAAATAGTCTGCCCAACTTCATCTGAAGTCTATCACACAGCCCCTCAACATATCCTCTAATACTTGGATTACTCGTTCCGACTGCCCGTCTGACTATGGATGAAAAGCTGTACTAAAGTCTAATCTGGTGCCTAAACTTGATGTAGAGCTTTCCAAAACTGAGACGTAAACCTTGGATCCCTATCCAAAAAAATTGACACCGGTACTCCATGCAATCTCACAATTTCCGCCACATACGTCGCCAACTTCTGCAAGGAATAGTCAACCCACACTGGAATGAAATGCGCGGACTTTGTCAACCGATCCACTATCACCCATACCGAGTCCTTCTTAGTAGGCGTAAGGGGAAACCCACTAATGAAGTCCATGGTGATTCTCTCCCACTTCCACTGCGAAATCTTTATCGGCTGAAGTAATCCTGACGGAACTTGGTGTTCAGCCTTAACTTGCTGACACGTCAAGCACTTCCCCACAAACTCTGTAACTTCCCGCTTAAGACCAAGCCACCAAAACTGTTCCCTTAGATCCCTGTACAGCTTAGTACCTCCAAGATGCATAGCATAAGGGCTACTATGCGGTTCCTAAAGAATTCTCTGCCTTAACTCCTTATCCTTAGGCATACAGACCTTGCCATGAAAACACAGCACTCCCTCATCATTAATACCATACTCCTCTAACTCCTCATTCTACACTTGCCGCAACTTAGCACTCAAATTCTCATCCACTAACTGACTTTCCTTCACCTCATTCAGCCATGTCGGCTTAACTTGTAACTCTGCCAGTAAACTTCCATCGTCATACAAGCTCAGATGTGCAAACATCGCCCTCAGATCCGACACCACTTTTTGACTTAGGGCATCCGCCACTACATTCGCCTTGCCCGGGTGATACTCTATGGAACAATCGTAGTCTTTCAATAATTCCACCCACCTTCGCTGTCTTAGATTCAACTCCTTCTGAGTCAACAGATACTTAAGACTCTTGTGGTCTGTGTAGATTACTGACTTTTCTCCATATAGATAATGCCTCCACACCTTAAGAGCAAAGACCACTGCCGCCAATTCCAAATCATGCGTCAGGTAGTTAACTTCATGCGGCCTTAATTGCCGAGACGCATAAGCGACTACTTTCCCGTCTTGCATCCAATTCCAAATCATGCGTCGGGTAGTTAACTTCATGCGGCCTTAATTGCCGAGACGCATAAGCGACTACTTTCCCATCTTGCGTCAATACGCATCCCAATCCTGTGTGAGAAGCATCACAGTACATCACAAAATCCTTCCCTGCCTCCGGCTGAATCAAAACCGGAGCTTCAGTCAAAACCCTCTTAAGCTTCTCAAAGCTCTCCTGTTGTTTATCTGTCCATACGAAAGGTACTTCCTTCCTCAAAAGCTTCGTCAAAGGTGCGGCTATTGATGAGAATCCTTCTACAAACCTTCTGTAGTAACCTGCCAATCCCAAGAAACTACGAACCTCAGCCATAGATTTAGGTGGTTTCCAATCTAATACTACCTCAATCTTTCGAGGATCCACCCTTATTCCTTCTGCAGACACCACATGCCCTAAGAATGCAACCTCCTTAAGCCAAAATTCACACTTGCTGAATTTGGCATAAAGCTTCTTCTCCCTTAACACTTGCAACACAGCCCGAAGATGCTCATCATGCTCCTCTTCAGACTTGGAATACAATAAGATGTCGTCTATGAACACAACGACGAACCTATCCAAGTAAGGTTGAAAAACCCGGTTCATCATATCCATGAATGCGGCTGGGGCGTTCATCAATCCGAACGGCATTACTAAGAACTCATAATGGCCGTATCTTGTCCGGAAAGCTGTCTTATAGATATCTGCTTCCTTCACCTTAAGCTGATGATATCCAGACCTTAGATCTATCTTCGAGAATACTGCTGCCCCCTTCAGTTGATCGAACAAATCATCTATCCTTGGCAAAAGGTACTTGTTCTTGATGGTCAGCTTATTCAACTGACGATAATCTATGCACATGCGCATAGTCCCGTCCTTCTTCTTCACAAACAAGACCGGTGCTCCCCATGGAGACACACTGGGTCGAATAAACCCACAATCAAGCAACTCTTGGATTTGAGCCTTGAGCTCAACTTCCTTTGGTGCCATTCTGTACGGGGCAATTGACACAGGAGCTGTACCCGGTAACAAGTCAATTCCGAACTCCACCTCCCTGTCCGGGGGTATTCTAGGTAACTCCTCTGGAAAGACATCCACAAACTCCTTTACTGTTCTAACTCCACCAACTCCCTCTTCTTTTGCATCCAACGCACTAACGAAGGCCAAAAATGCCTTGCACCCCTTCCGAACCATCTTATCAGCCTTTAAAGTAAAGATTACGTTAGACAAGTAGTTTCTTCTTTCCCCTATCATAATTATCTCTTTATCCTCCGGGGTCCTTAACTCCATTCGCTTAGCTGCACAATCCAATACAGCTCGATGTTCCACTAGCCAATCCATGCCAAGTATGAGATCAAATTCTCCGAAGGGTAGTTCCATCAAGTCGGCAGGGAATATAACTCCCTGAATCTTTAAAGGTACACTCTGAAATATCTTGTTCACCACTACAGTTTGGCCTAATGGGCTTACTACAGTCATCTCCCTATCAGACAGTTCAGAGGCTATGCCTAGAGTTTTAACTACTCTACATGCAACATAAGAATGGGCCGAGCCAACATCAATCAGAGCAAAATAAGGCTTGTCAGCTATAAGGAACGTACCGGTTATGACGTCCGGTGCGTCTCCATCCTCCCTCCGGTGAACTGCATATACGACCTGACTGCCTTGCCTCAGTATTACCAACACCTCTGCCTGGTGCTCCACGTCCTCTTCCAGTACTGTTTCCTCTGCCAATCAGACCACGACCCCGCTGCGACTGCTGTCCTCCTCTTTCAGCTTGACTAGAACCTTGACCTATGGGTCGGCTCTCATCTATCTTAATAAGACAGTCCTTAATCATGTGTTCCTTGGACCCACACTTAAAACATCCTCCTGTCTTCTTCCAACATTCTCCTAGGTGCATCTTTCCACACTGAGTACAAGTACGATACTGTCCTCCTGCACCAACTTGTTGACCTCGTGGCCCGTCAACTCTAGGCCTCTTTTGAATATTTCCAGATGTCCCTGATGATCCAAAACCTCTCTTTTGCCTATTCGGTCAGTATTCTGCCTTACAAAGTCCTTAATTCCTTTGGCTACATTAGCCTTCTCCACTAACACTGCAAATTCCCACTCCTGCTGCGGAGCTATCAACAACCTCAGATCATCCCTCAGTCTGTCTTTAAACCAGACACATCGTTCATGCTCCGTAGCCACTATTCCTCGAGCATACCGGCTCAACCTTAAGAATTTAGCCTCGTACTCCGCTACGGACTTGTTCCCTTGAACCAGCCTCAGAAATGCCTTCCACTGTGCATCAGTATAACTAGTACCGACATACTTCTTCTGGTATGCTGCCTTAACATACTCCCAAGTGAGATCCTCTGCGGTGGCACTATCCCGAACTGTGAGCCACCATTGATATGCCTCGTCGCGAAGTAGCGCCACCATTCCTTTCAGCTTTTCCTCAGCAGTTAAATCGAGCTGATCCATGATTCGCTCTGTCGCCTCCAACCAGTACTCAGCCTTACCGGGTGCCACACCAGATACACACGGAACACCTCAGCTCCATTAACTCAGAGTCACTCGAGTACAGATTTTCGAGCTCCCATATTTCCACCGGCTCCAGCCACAATCTCAAGAACTCACAGCACTGCCTGAGATACTACATCATCCCCCATCTGATCTTGCTGCTCAACACCAACAGCTGGTGGTGGTGGTGGCACCTCATTTTCAGACCCTTGACCCGATCTAACGGGTTCCGATACAGTCATTCTGCCTCTACCACATCCTCGCACATTACGACCACGTCCCCTAGAACTCATTTCTACGTCCCCTAGTATTTTGTTCCAGTGATTATCCGCGAAGAAATTTTATGAAAAGGAGCTTAGTAGTAGTTCTTTCGATCAATCAAAGTTTTCGTTCCAAGTTTTCTACCCTAATTCAGAGAAACACATCCATTCAGTAATATCTACTACACACATCCACCATTCGAATATTTTTGTCTTTTCCTATCCCAGGGGTATTTTCGTCATTTCTCCTGTAGGGGTATTTTGGTAATAAATCAGGGTCAATTCCAAAAATCTCTATAAATCAAAGGTATTTCAAAATTTGCAAAACTTGGGGTTATTTTTGAGAATTTGTTTTCCAAATCAGTGATGTTGCAGAAATTTTGGAAATCGGGGTTATTTTGGTAATTTTGTACTTCAGGGGTAATTTCGTAAATTTTCCAAATCAGGTATTTTAATATTTTGCAAAATAGGGGTTTTTGGTATTTTGTAAAGTAAGAAAATTTTATTAAAAACGAGGGTAGTATGGGAACTTTAGGAACCAAGGGCATTTTAGTAATTTTACAACCAGGGGTAATTAGGTAATTTTGTAAATTGGGAATACTTCAAAAAAAAAAATTCACAATTCAAAAGGGTAGTTTGCTGATTTTTTCTAAAACTAGGGTTTTTATAAAAATATGGCTAGTCCCTTTCGGGTTTTAGTCACTGAGTTTAGCCCGTGGGTAAGTCCTCTTGGTTAGGGTGAACTGTCACTACGCACCAGGTAGGATTCGAGCGAAGAGGAGGTGAGTCACGAGGACTGCTTAAATACTAGGCTCTTTCTGAATCTAATCCTAGACATGTGCACAATGGTTGCCACACCTAACTCAGCGACTTAGTCATAAGTCTGTTTAGTTAGGCATTAAGTCTTATGTAATTCTTATGTTGGGGAAAACTAATCCTAGGGTTCAATAATTTACTATGCTAATCTACGTTCTCTATATACCCTTCTACAAATCATACTATAAATCACACAACAGTTAGGAGTACTTACCTGGTGGACTTCGGGTCGGAGACTTAGGTGCCATGCCAGAAAACCTGCTCATTTCACAAAAATTTTCACAAAATTCATTTGGGCTCGAATTTGAAAACATTGTGGGCTTTAAACCCAAGGCCGAGAGTTTTACAACTAGGCTCTGATACCAAGCTGAAACACCCCAAACCCGGCCCACGAGACTTGATCGAATCTGGTATGTTCCTTGAGTAAAACATTTTCAAAATTCGTTTGTTACTTTGGAAAACTTGGGTGGGTTTGAAGAAAGTTTGATTCGAGTTGAGTTCAATTGGAAAATAGTGTTGTTCTTGAAATCAGGGATTTGTTAAAACCTTGTTTTTATATTCCAAAACCACAAGTTAAAAAGAGTTGCCGAATTGGTTAAAGATTATCTCTTAATTTGAAAATCATTTATGTTTAGGTGTCAAAACATTTAACATTTATTTTAGGAAAAGTTGTTTAATCCTGATTTTGTAATAACCGTTTAATAACAGAAATAATAAAAATGCATGCATAACCAGTTCATACTAGTGGCCTTATTACACTAAAAACAAAACCCAAAAATACTTAGAAATAAATAGTCCAAAATAAAATAAAATCTGAGCTGAACATGGCCACCACTAAGCTCCTGCCGACCCGGTCCATCACTAAGTGTCACCTGAAAAATATCCCACAACGGGGTGAGTCAAACAGACTCAGTGTGTAATAACCAACATTGAGTCCCAACGATTCAGACATATCAGATCATACATACATATATATAACAGATAGAGATAATGATGCAATCCCGAACCCAAACCTAAGAAACCATCCGCTACACATCACTCGTACCAACCATCACACTGTGGGGCCTACTAAGTCGACCTTCCATCCGCTACACATCATCGAAGGCAGTCGCTGCAGACGTCGTGCTCATCGCCCTTATAAATTTTGTGGCATAGCCACCAGATATTATTTTGTGACATAAGTCACCACATTCAGATTTCGTGACATGAGTCACCACGTTCTGATATTGTGGTATAAACCACCAGATCACTTCCCCTTTCCATATAAGCCATATGCCCCATGTCACACAAAACATGCAATATCATGCCTCATGCCTTATTTCACATTCTTATCAATATTCACATATGTACCATATTCCGAATATCCATATCATAATAATATTCATATCATTTATTAACATAATGTTAAGGTTACGTACCTGAGTACTTTGTACCATTGTATGGTACCTTTAGCCACATTTTACATATTCTTATTAACACATTTATTAAAATAATACCGTAAACCAATCGAGATTTAGTGTGGGGTACACAACTGGTTTACTTAATGCTTTCACCAAAATCCCAAAAATCCCGATCTAATGCTTTAGATCTCTAGTTCCTATATTCGGCCAACCCTAGACATGTTAGTAAAGAGCCATTCGGCTAAATAATCAAATCCTGAAGGATTATCACAACCCAAAACCTTACCTTGCTGCCGATTTGATCACTAATCAAATCCCGAAACCTCGTAGTGTTTCTCCCTTGAAATCGGCTAATACTAGATCACTTCACTAGTTAGTTTTTGGCTTTTGAATGAATAAAAAACAGATCTGAAACGCTAAATATGGCCTTGACCGAATAACATATGCACCTACCTTGTGATTTTAAATCCCGAAAGTGGTCTCTTGGCTATGAAGATGTCGAAATCCTTCAGAGTACATGTTAGATTCAATTCTAACATTCAAATAAATGGCCTTCGGCCTAAACTTACACCTTACTTACTTTAGATCTGAAATCCCGAATGCTCTCCCTAGAATTCTGCTACTATGGAAATCCCGAAACTCACCTTCATAGTTTCGGCCAAGCACATTAATGGGGTTAGATTCCATCTTTCGGATAAAGAAAAGAAAGAAAAGAATCGATAATTCACCCTTACCCTTATTGCAGAAATCGACTGCTCCTTGTTGAACCCACTGAGGTGTTCGGCCTTAGCAATTGGGAAAGAAAAGAGGTGAGACTTACAAGGGTTCGGCAATGATGGTATTTTTGATCTAGGAATTTCGGCAAAGATGAACCTTTGGGAGGGAGAGGTTCCGCCTAAATAGAATGGAAAGAAAAAGGTGAGAAAAGAAAGATAAAGAAATCGGCTACACTTGCTTATGTTTTCGGCTTTGACAAAATAAAAGAGAAAAGAGAAAGTTTCCTAGAGAATTCGGCAGAGACACAGAAGAAGAGAAAAGAATGAATAATGGCCTTACTCTCCTTCCTTGGCCGAAAATACCACCCTTAGACTCCCCCAATCGGCCAACTTTCCTTCCCCCATCTCATCCCTTCTTTTTCTCCTATTTTCTCTCCTTTTTGCACATTCAAAATAATTGAAAATAAACCAGCAATTATCCTTGCCCTTAGCCGAAAATTTAAAAAGAATTTGACTTGATCTACACTCATCCACTCAGTGCCCCATTGCCGTCCACTACTACTCTCTTTTGCCGCAAAATAAAAGCTCTTATTTTACTCCCCTTGTGACTCGAACCCTGTCCCATTTGCACATGCTTGTGGCGTCACTTACAGAGGCCCTAAGTGGCACCTCCAAGCCACCTAAACAAGCCCATTTTTTATGTCATATTTTCCCTACAAATTTTCTTAAGGCCTCCTCTACCTAGCTTCGTCTTTTTAAACTTAAAATCGAATAATTTCTAAGGTATTCACCTATACTCTAAGGTTCACAAAATTCATACAACACAATCAGAACACACATAGGCATGCTACTTCATACAATTTAGCAATAATGCATAAGCCACAAATCCCGGATATTACATGAGAACTCCAGTGTTTTGGACTGAGTTCAGTAAGGAAAGATACATGTAATTGGTTCAATTCTTTGAAACTGAGAAAAGATTAAAATGATCTGAGACAGTTTAAAAGTAGTATTTGATCGTCAGAAATTCGATGTGTATCTAAAATGAAAAGAATTAGTGTTTCAGATTGGCGATAAAATATTTTGAAAGTTTCACCATGGAAGAAAACTCCCCTGTTTGGCTGTAAAGGCAAATTAAGTCCGTGATTTATCGGGTCATACGAGATTATTGAAAAGAATTGGACCTGTTGCGTATTAATTGGTATTATTATTAGAGTTCTACATAGTTCATAATGTTTTCTTTTGAGTATATGTGTTATGACAGTATCGATCAGACCCATCATCTATTATTACTTTGATAAATGTTAAATTCAGCTTGACACGATTTACAGTGAGGATTGATTGAAATTCTGGCACTTGAAGATAAAAACTGAAAAATAGAAAGGTAGATTTAGTAAAAAAATTTTGACAATGACATGATATAGAAGGAGCTACCTAGGAACTGGAGGAAACTATGAGAAAATAATGCTTGAATCTCTTTACTAGTAAAATTTTCGAGGACGAAAATTCCTTAAGAGGGGAGAGTTGTAACAGCCCAATTTCGATGAAATCGGAACAATGGTTTTGGGACCACAAATTCGAGCTAAAAATAAAATTTATTTTTATTTTATTATATAGACGTATTATGTTAGAAATGTCATGTAAAAATTTTGATAAGAAAATTTTACCCATTATGTGCTTAATTATGAGAATGACTAATCGCATAAAATGTAAAAATTGAATTCTAGTAGCTATAAGAATTAAATAGCTATGGAATTCAAAACTTAAGGTCCTCATATGGTAATTAGACCATTAAAGAAAAACATGTGGATATTATGGTGACACATCCATGTAAATTTAGAAAAAAGGCAAGGATTAAATTAGAAAGTGAAAATATTTAATCAATTAAAAAATGATAAAAAGAAATATCATCTTATTTGATTATCTTTTTCCCCAAAAATACATAGAAACCCTAGGAGAGAGAGAAGAAACTTTCATGGCCAAATTGGGTAAGTTTCCTTATCCCATTTTTAGTAATCTTGATATTTTTAAAACTGGGATAGCTTAATCTATCTATTGGGGGGAATTAATTTGAGAAGTTATCAAAGTATGGAAAATGGGTCATGGATGTATATGCTGAAAATTAGAAATTTGTGGTAGAATATGAAAGGTTGTTGATAGATAAACAACTTTTACAAAGTGATTTTTGATGAAAACATGATGTAAGGACTAAAATGCAAAGTGGTGAAAATTGATGAAAAATTCTAAAATTTATAGAAAATATGTGCTATAAATTTTATGCTGGAATTTTGGTTAGGCTTGGAATAGGGAGTAAATTGCATAAATTTCATTTTCCGAGCCTAAGGACGAAATTGAGATTTATGGAAAAATTAGGGGCAAAATAATAATTTTGTCTAGGATGTAAATAGAGTCCACATGAATATGAAATGTGATAAATTGACGTTAAATTTAATCGTATAGATCCGGATAAACCAAATTCAGAGTTAGAACGAGGAAAAGAGGAAAATGTCAGATTAATAGATTTATGTACACGAACATTTGTCGAGGTAAGTTCATGTAACTAAATTGTATATGTTTTTATGCTTGAATCAAATGTTGTGTTTGTGAATTGTATAAATGTCATAAATATGTGAAATGATCATATACTCGTTAAAGCCCAATAAATGACAATGCCCGATAAATGATAAATAAGAAAAATGTTAATTTTATGCTTGAGTTGAAAGTGAACATTTGAATTGCATAAATACATAAATATATGAGATTGACCACCTGCTTGAAAATGCTTGAAAGATGTTAAATCCCGTTTGAAAGAATGAAAATCGATGGATTTAGCTCGGGATTGGTTGCTGATGGGATTTAGCTCGGATGAGTAATCCTATTGACCTCATTTATGAAAGGATTTAACCCAGACGGGTAAACCTGATATAAGTCCTCTCGAGCATATGTTATGGATTGGATTTAGCCCGGACGAGTAGTCCATATCAAGCTCTTTAGAGCATATGTCATAAAAAGGATTTATCCTGGATTGGTAATCCTGATGTCTACATATGTGGCTCGAGAGTGTACTATCTGAAATAATACCTTATGGTACCATTGAATATGAATTGATGAATCTTGATTTGTACACCTCGAGTGTGCTACCTGTGTGTAATATCCTAAGTTAAGGGGGGTTCTGCGTTTCATGTGTCTATGTGTTTGGCTTGTTTTGCTTGCTATTTGGATGTGTTTGGGGATCTCAGGAAGGCTCAGGTTCGAGCCAGAGTCTTGGTTAAATTTTTGTTTTAGGGCACTTTAGGGGGAAGCTTGTAGAGGTAGGTCTTATGTATAGTTGTGTGTATTTGATGACACAAAAAAGGGGTGTGGAAGAGTGGTAAGTGATGCCTGGAAAGCAAGGGGGGATGACACCTGAAGGGGAGCAGGTCCGAGTCTCACAGCTTGTATTTTGGAGTTCTTTTTGGCGTCAAGATGGAAATGTGGTAGATTCGGCCAAGACTCTACAGGTTAGTTGTGGAATGGGTCAACACATTTGAAATGAAAGGAGGAGAGGTGTTGGAGGAGTAAGAATTGGTCAACACTTTTGAATGGGGAGTGGAGAGTGAAAGGTGGAGAAAGTTGTGGGATATGAAGAGAGGGAGAGAGGTTGGCCGAATTTGGGAAGGTGTGGGGGTGTGTGGACGGTTTAGCTTAGTAGCCGAACCTTCATTGGTAGCTCTTAGGCATTTTAGTTTGGCATGTTCGGTCATCTAGAGTGAAGTGCCAAAATTGTTCCCAAATAGGTGCTTGTGTTGGTTCTTTTTCATTTTCTTCCAATATCATTCTCTTTCACTTCTTTTACACTTTTGCTTTTAAGCATTGATTCATCACTTTTCTACCAAAACTGCAACACCCTTACTCCATTTCTTCTCCTTCTTGTTTCTTTGAAAATAGCCGAATATTAGAGTGGTTCTTATGCTTTCTTTCTTCCTTCTTCCTCCATTTTCTAGTTGTTTCCCTTCATAGTCGAATCTCCCTAGTTCAATTGCTACTTGTTTCTTCTTCATACCCAAACTTGTAAGTACCTTAGCCGAATCTTGTCCCTTACCTTTACTCTCTTTTTTCTCTTCTTATTCATATTCTGTGGAAGTCAAAGCCTTTTTGCGTCAATTGAAGGCACCCTTCCTATTGTTTTTGCTAAATAGCCGAATATAGTCTCTCCATTCGTCATACTCTTGTTTTCCAGCAAGGAGTATTCTTTCTGTTTTGTTTATTCGTTCTTTTCCCTTCTCGCATTGGTTTGGTTAAATCGAAGATTCTGACTTGTTGCTTTTGGGACTTTGGCCGAATGTAGAGAGACTCACTCTCATCTTCTCTTCTTCATTTAGCCTACATTTGGGGAAGTCTCTGGTAAGTATGGATGTTGGCCGAATGGGTGGTAAAGGGTCTCTATCGATTTTGAGAATCGGTTTTAACTTGGTGATTATTGAGGGACTCATTCGATTTCTTAGGCCAAGCCTTCTAGCATTCAGTTTCTATTGATCAAGGTAGGAAACTTCTTCAATTTGGGTACTTATTCTCTCTGTCTTTTCCATTGGCTTAACCTAGTTTCCTGATCAAGATCTTTTCATGGATACGAATGCCAGTCATGTGAAGGAGGGGGTTGGACTCGTTGTAACACCCTAAACCCGGCCCATACGTTTCGACCAGATCTGGTATGCTACGGGTTGTACGTTGAAAACTTTTGCTTTGTTGGTTTTGGAAATCATAAGTTAATTAGACAATATTTGGATAAATAAGTGACATTAAGTTGCAAATATTAAAAACTACTTAGGTGAGTATAAACTATGGGGCCTTATTACATAAATATTCGCGAAATAAAAACCAAAAAGTTAAAGAAAACAGAAAATAGTCTAAAGAAATAAAACTTGATAGCCCCTCGAGTCCATCTCGGCTTCCATGTCCACGATCTACTGCTCATCTGAAAAGTTAGGGAAAATAATAGGGTGAGTCTCCAAGACTCAGTGTGTAAATACTGAAAACACATAAAAGGCTTGGGCCCACAAACACATTATGAGCCCTGGCCCATACACAATGGCAACAATCATAATTACATGATAGATAGCCAACCATCCAAGAATTCCATCCTCTACAAACCAACCCTACCAACCATCACACCTTGGGGATTTCTACAATCAACCTTCCATTCGCTACACACCATAACGACAGCCATACTACCTATTCTTGTTATTCAGGAATCATTAAACGTGGCTTAGCCATCGATCACTATGTGACCTCATAATATAACATGGCTCAGCCACCGATCGCCATGCGACCTTAATAATACATCGTAGCATCTCGATAGCTGAGCTGCCTGTCATAGAGACCAATCACTATGTGACCTATGTGGCGAAGCCACCGATCGCCATGCGACCTTCTTCCCCTTCATCATATCAAAATCCCACCCCATGCATACACACATAAAGGAAACATCATACAGGCTTTCATATATATATATCGATACACATAGAGATTTCTATGATTACGTACCTGGCATCCTTGCCTAACCCTTTTTGGGGTTTTATTCGACTGTCTACACAGCCACTTTCCGGCTTTTTAGCCCATAACACATAAAATATAGTTAAAGAGTTTGTTAGAGATCTACAAACTTGATTACCGTTAGAACGAGACTTTCTAAGCCAACGCTATCCGTAGCCAACACCACCGCTATCTGCCAAGGGTGTTGTTCAGAAGCCGATAACGAAACATTAGGTTAAGGTACAACTAACGAAAATAAAATGGCTGATCATCTTAAGGAGAATTGAAATCCTTACCTTGAAATCCTGAAAAGTGATATGAGATTCAGGGACTAGTGTTTTCGGCTTTTAGAAGAAAGAAGAGAAAAGAATAATGGAGTTTTCAGCTTTTAGAAGAAAGAAGAGAAAAGAATAATGGAGTTTCGGCTTTTAGAAGAAAGAAGAGAAAGAAAAGATGGAAACCCTAAATGCCGAAAAATAAAGAAGAGAACCCTCTCCTGACTATTTAAAGTTTCCTTCCCCTCAGAGTTTGAAATTCGGCCATCACTGTGACCAGCAGATAAAACCCTAAATTTCCTCTCTTATCTTCCATATTATCAACTATAATATCTACATTATCCCTTTCACATAAATCCTTCTATTTTTGAGCCTTGTTGCCGTCCACTCTACCTAACCCTAATGCCGAAATTTAGCTAACTTAAATTAAAAGAATTGGGCTCCATAAAACTTAAATTTGGGCCCCTTACTCCCTTGTGTGTGGCATCACCTCCTTGCTCCCTAAGTGGCGCCATTGACCACTGAGCCACAAGCTCATTTTGATATTTTAAACACAGCTACCACCTTTTTAAACTCTATAGTGCCCAAACAAAAATTTCACCAAGGCCTTGACCACATCCTGAGCCCAATTTGGACCCATAACAGTTAAATTAACACATTACACATGTTCTCTCATTAAATGCATAGGCCTAAAAATTCAGGATGTTACAGTTCTACCCCCTTAAAGAAATTTTGTCCTCGAAATTTCCAACTAACTATTAATCGTACTACCCAAGTCTCACCACTATGCTTTCGCTGCGCACTCTAATTTAATAATATATAAACATTGCACGCATATAGTTTCTATACCCAAAAATATAGCATCCACACAAAACATACCCGACTTAATGGTGATTGAACAGTCCCGAGCCTTATGCTCCTCAGACCCGCATCTTAAACATGTTCCTGACTTCCCCCAACATTCACCCGGATGACGCCTTCTGCAATATTCGCAAACCCGAAAGTTTGGACGTACCTTAACATGCTTACAGAACGAGACTACAACCCTAGAAAACTACGATCTCATTTTTTCTTACAATCCACGCACCCAAACCGAAGTGTTTCACCGATTTCTTTAACCTCCTTCAGTACCTCCCTAACTAGCTGAGTCAGCACATCAGTCCTAACACTTCCACGGCCTCGGCCGCGGCCTCTTATTCCTCTTCTAGCGCTCATCATTGATTCTCGTATTATCTGAATTAGAAACTTTATGAACTATTAATTTCTTTCACTGATTAACCACGAACAATCTTATGGAAAGTAGTTTTAAGAGTGGTTCTTTCGAATTCAAACCTATCTTCAGTTTCAGTCTCAAGTTTATCTCCTAATTCTATAAACCACATACATCAACCAGCATACATTAATCATACAAGTAGCATCCATGCACACACATTCATCGCATAAGGTTTTTTTTTTCGTCATTCCTCTACCCAGGGGTATTTCTGTAGTTTTGCCCTACAGGGTATTTTCCAAAATAAAGTATCTTGGTGATTTTCTCAAAATAGGGTATCTTGGTGTTGTTGTTGTGTTTTTTTTAGCAAGAAAATTTAATTTTGCAAACCATGTTACTTTTGTAAATCTAGAGGTTTTCGAGTAAATTTGCAAAACATGAGTATTTTCTAAAATCACGGTTGTTTTAGAAATTTTCACAAACCACGGGTATTTTGGAAATTTTGCCAACCAAAATGTTTCGGTATTTCACAAATTTTGGTAGTTTTACAATTCTGGGGTATTCTGAAAATTTTCGCAAATCAGGTGTATTTTGGAAATTTTACAAAACCGGGGGGTATTTTGATTGTGAAATAAGGTGGCTGGTCCCTTTCGGGTTTTAATTATAGATTTTGGCCTATCAACAAATCCTCATGGCTAAGATGAATAGTCACTACGCACCAGGTAGGATTCCAGCGAAGAGGAGGTGAGTCACTAGGACTGCTTAAGTACCAAGCTCTCCCTGAATCCAATCCTAGACATTCATATGCCTGTTGCCACACCCTGATCTCGCGACTCGTTCACGGGTTTGTTTAGTTGGATTAAGTCTTATGGAATTGAAGAGTTGTTTAACCTAACCCTAAAGTCCATCAATGCCTAACATACTATTCTACGTCCATTAAGCCCATCAAACCCAACATATATATCACATCAAGAGTTAGAATACTTACCTGCGTGGATCGGGTGTCGGTAGACTTGAAGACCATATCTTCTTCCAAATTTTTTTTTTCCAAATTCACATCAACTTTACAAAACATTACTAGACCCATTTCACAGCCCGAGTTTTGAACTGGGCTCTGATACCAAATTGTAACACCCCAAACCCGGCCCATACGTTTCGACCAGATCTGGTATGCTACGGGTTGTACGTTGAAAACTTTTGCTTTGTTGGTTTTGGAAATCTTAAGTTAATTAGACAATATTTGAATAAATAAGTGACATTAAAAAAAAAACCTTGTATTATTATTATTTTGAATAATTAAACCTTTTGAAAAAATTTCTTAAGTTGCAAATATTAAAAACTACTTAGGTGAGTATAAACTATGGGGCCTTATTACATAAATATTCAGGAAATAAAAACCAAAAACTTAAAGAAAACCGAAAATAGTCTAAAGAAATAAAACTTGATGGCCCCTCGAGTCCGTCTCGGCTCCTATGTCCACGATCTACTGCTCATCTGAAAAGTTAGGGAAAATAATAGGGTGAGTCTCCAAGACTTACTGTGTAAATCCCGAAAACACATAAAAGGCTTGGGGCCACAAACACATTATGAGCCCTGGCCCATACACAATGGCAACAATCATAATTACATGATAGATAATAATTGTAACACCCCAAACACGGCCCATACATTTTGACTGGATCTAGTATGCTACGGGTTGTACGTTGAAAACTTTTGGTTTGTTGGTTTTGAAAGTCCAAAGTTAATTAAACATTATTTGAATAAATAAGTGACATTTAAAAAAAAACTTTGTCATATTATTAAATATAATAAAACCTTTGACACAAATTCACAAGTTGCAGAACTTTTATAAAAAAAACTACTTAGATGGATAAAAACTAAGGGGGACTTATTACATAAAATTTCCAAAAACTAAAATCTTAAGAAAAACCGAAATAATCTAAAGAAATATAAATCAAAAACTGGATGGCCCCTCGAGTCCGTCTCGGCTCCCATGTCTACGATCTACTGCTCATCTGAAAGAGTAGAGAAAAAGGAAAGCGGTGAGTCACCAAGACTCAATGTATAAATCTCAGAACACATAATGACCTGAGCCCACAAATACATTATGGGCCCTGGCCCATACATAAAGGCAACAATCATATAAATCAAATATTAAACAATGCATAGCCCAACCCATCCTAGGTTTCCATCCTCTAGACACCAACTCGTACCAACCATCACACCTTGAGGATTTCTACAATCGACCCTCCATCCGCTACACACCATAACGACAGACGTACTGCCTATTCCTGTTATTCAGGAATCATTAAATGTGGCATAGCCACCGATCACTATGTGACCTAACATTTATATTTGTGGGATTTCTACCACCGATCACCAAGTGACCTATCATGCGCCTCCTTCAATATCATAATCCTCCCCATGCATACACATAAAAGAAACATCATGCGAGACTTATACATATTTCGATACACATAGAGAGTTCTATGTTTACGTGCACTGCATCTTAGCATAACCCCTTTTTGGTTCCATTCATTGTCTATACAAACCTCCTTCCAAACTTTTAGCCCATAAAATAAATATATAGACATACATACAGGATTAATAGTGTGTTAGAGATCTACACACGACTGTTTATACAGCCTCATTTTTCGGCTTTTCAGCCCCTAATAGCTATAATACAAAATAAAACTTATGTGATAAGGATCTACACACCTGATTACTGTTAGAATGAGACCTTCTAAGTTGACGCTATCCGTAGCCAACACCAGTGCTATCTGCCTAAGGTGTTGTTCAAAAGCCGGTCCACAACCAAGTGGCCAATCTCGAACGACAGATACCGCTCGTTTCTTAAACTTAGGGATTCTCTCCTTTGCCTGATCCATATTTAATTCCATCACAAGTCCTTGTCAGAACTACTATCACAACATATGATCGTTAATCCTCATCATAAAGTTAAGATCTTGTATACAATGAATGAATCTAGTAAAAATCTAGGGGAAATCTCCTTACCTTAAAATCCCAAAATTAGAGACTAACGATTTTCGACTTTTAGATCTAGACGACCAAGTTTCCTTCAGATCCCGGAATGCCGCCGAACATAGAACGATTAAACTATTAGCTTTTTGGCTTTTGCCTTTCAAAAACTGAAAGAGATCTTAAGGAATAACAAGAGTCGACACTCACCTTACTAGAGAAGATTCGGCTACTCCTAGAGGATTCCGGCTTTTTGCGAAAATCAGGAAGAGAAGATGATTCAAATAAATATATAGAGATTCGACTTTTTAAGAGAAAGAAGAGAAAAGAATAATAGAGTTTTCGGCTTTTAGAATAAAGAAGAGAATAATGGTGTTTTCGACTTTCAGAAGAAAGAAGAGAAAGGAATAATAGAGTTTTCGGCTTTCGGCTTTTTAGAAGAAAGAAGAGAAGAGAATAATGGAGTTTTCGGCTTTTAGAAGAAAGAAGAGAATAATGGAGTTTTTGGCTTTTAGAAGAAAGAAGAGAAAGAAAAGATGGAAACCCTAAATGTCGAAAATTAAAGAAGAGAACCCTCCTTATTTATAGAAATTTCGGCACTTACCTATGAAAAACTGAAAGTGCCCTTCCTGATAACTAACAACTAACCAAATAATAGGGGAAATTTCGGCACCCCTCCAAGAGATGGAAATTCGGCCAACACTGCACTCAGCAGATAAATCCTATCTTTTCTCCTCCATCTTAATCTATTCACTCATCCTTAAGTGACACGGATAACACAACCTATTCCTTTCTTTATCTGCCACATTATCGGCCATATTATCCTCATTATCCAAGCTAATAAATCCTATTTTAAAGCATCCTAGCTGACTCCAACTCTGCTCATTTAAATACTAAAAATTAACTAACTTTAATTAAAATAATTGGGCTGCATGCGACTCGAACTTGAGCCCCCTCAGTTGACCCCACCTCCCTGCTCTTTAAGTGGCACCACTTTGCCACTGGGCCATAATCCCATTTGTGTCTTAAAACACAGATAACATCTCTTAAGCCCTATCCTGACAGGCTTTCCACTAAAGTGTCCAAACAGAAAATTTGATTAAGGCCTTGGCCCAATCCTGAGCCCAATCTGAACCCCTAACACTCACATTATACATAACCACCCATTAAACGCATGGGCCCAAAAATTTAGGATGTTACAATAATTGATGCATAGCCCAACCCGTCCTAAGATTCCATTCTCTACACTCCAACCCGTACCAACCATCACACCTTAGGGATTTCTACAATCAACCCTCCATCCGCTACACATCATAACGACAGCCGTACTACCTATTCTTGTTATTCAGGAATCATTAAACGTGGCATAGCCACCGATCACTATGTGACCTATGTGGCAAAGCCACCGATCGCTATGTGACCTTCTTCCCCTTCATCATATCAAAATTCCACCCCATGCATACACACATAAAGGAAACATCATGCAGGCTTTCATATATATATATCAATACACATAGAGATTTTTATGATTACGTACCTGGCATCCTTGCCTAACCCTTTTTGGGGTTTTATTCAACTGTCTACACAGCCACTTTCCGGCTTTTTAGCCCATAACACATAAAATACAGTTAAAGAGTGTGCTAGAGATCTACACACCTGATTACCGTTAGAACGAGACTTTATAAGCCAACGCTATCCATAGCCAACACCACCTCTATCTGCCTAGGGTGTTGTTTAGAAGCCGATAATGAAACATTAGGTTAGGGCACAACTAACGAAAAGGAAACGATTGATCATCTTAAGGAGAATTGAAATCCTTACCTTGAAATCCCGAAAAGTGATATGAGATTCAGGGACTAGTGTTTTCGGCTTTTAGAAGAAAGAAGAGAAAAGAATAATTGAGTTTTCGGCTTTTAGAAGAAAGAAAAAACAATAGAGTTTTCAGCTTTTAGAAGAAAGAAGAGAAAAGAATAATGGAGTTTTCGGCTTTTAGAAGAAAGAAGAGAAAAGAATAATGGAGTTTTGGCATTTAGAAGAAAGAAGAGAAAGAAAAGATGGAAACCCTAAATGCCGAAAAATAAAGAAGAGAACCCTCTCCTGACTATTTCAAGTTTCCTCCCCCTCAGAGTTTGAAATTCAGCCATCACTGTGACCAGCAGATGGAACCCTAAATTTCCTCTATTATCTTCCATATTATCAACTATAATATCTATATTATCCATTTCACATAAATCCTCCTATTTTTGAGCCTTGTTGCCGTCCACTCTACCTAACCCTAATGCCGAAATTTAGCTAACTTAAATTAAAAGAATTGGGCTCCATAAAACCTAAATTTGGGCCCCTTACTCCCTTGTGTGTGGCGTCACCTCCTTGCTCCCTAAGTGACGCCACTGACCACTGGGCCACAAGCCCATTTTGATATTTTAAGCACAGATACCACCTTTTTAAACTCTATAGTGCCCAAACAAAAATTTCACCAAGGCCTTGACCACATCCTGAGCCCAATTTGGACCCCTAACAGTTAAATTAACACATTACACATTTTCTCTCATTAAACGCATAGGCCCAAAAATTTAGGATGTTACACTCGTAGTCCTTACCCCTAAGTTCAAATGGAGTGCAGTGATAGTCGTTCGGGATTTTCCATCGGGTTGTAGGCCGACTTTGAAACTGTGTAAATAGATTATAGTGGTTCGTAATAGTGAGGGGGACGTTGATCGAGAGTACTTAGTTCTTCGCGTTTACAGGTGTGTAATTCCTACACCTTCTCTTGTTTGATTTATATAAAAAAAGTATATATGTGTTGTTTGAAAGCCGAAAACTCGGTAATGGCTATTGAGTTGCCCTTGGAGGGTAAGATCGAAATACCAGGTTAATTATTCTCTGGTTATGCTTTATAAATATTATCGTTAGCATGGATATGCAAGTGACTTAAACATTCTATGTATGCTGTTATATGATGTATTCGTTTCACTATGATCGCATATGCATGGGATTTGGGAAATGATAATGATGTAAAAGGGCATTGTATATCGGTGACTTTGTCACACTATTCTGATGGCTCGGTGCCATACATGTTTATTGGTGACTTGGTCACATTGTTTCAGTGGCTAGGCCACATATTTGTATATCGGTGACTCTGTCACATTCTATCAACTTTGAGCAGCATGACTGTCAGCATGCTGCCAAAGAGGAGTGTAGCGGATGGAGGGTTGATTGTAGAAATCCCCACAGGTGTGCTGAGGTTGGATATATGGAGCGGAGTGTAGATGATGGAATATTAGGATTGGATGGGTTATCATGTTGAGCATCTGATATGTTATAGTGAATTGGGCTTCGGCCGATTGAAATATGAGGGCTTAGGCCCAGTATGGTTTGTGTGAGGTGATTGCACACTGAGTCTTCGTGACTTACCCTTTCTGCTTAACTCTTTCAGGTAATTCTTAGCTCAGTGGACTTGGGCCGGAGTAGACATCGAGGTGGCCATGCACGATTATTATTTAGTTGAACTTTATTTTCTATGAAATTTCTTTATTTTGGGGTTTTTGATATGTAATAAGGCCACTAATAATTTTGGGTTTATTTCTGATTTGAACTTTAAACGCTTTAAATTATGAATTAATTGGTAAGACGTTTTTTTAATAGAATTTAAGTTAAAGGTTTTTCCAAAGCTTGAACAACGAATTTACGAATGATAATAAGTAACAATCTCAGGTTAACTTAATGCAACATCAAGTGTTTTCAAACGTCACCTAAAGGCATGTTTTGGGCTAAGTATAATTCTTATAAAATAAACACTGAGTTTTCAAATGAACTACCAAATTGAAGTTTTCAAAAGTGATTTTAAAATTTCAGACGAATGCTAAGTGTCACAAAAATCTTTATATGTGACATACCAGATCCGGTCGTGGTGTTTGGGCCTGGTTTGGGGTGTTACAATTGTGGTATCAGAGCTATATTGCAAAACTCGACTATGGGTTTTGGGTTCAAAATGTTTTCTGAAATTGGTCTAAAAATGGTTTAGAAAGAAAATATATATATGTTTATGTTTTCTGGAAGCATGGCACCCGAGTCTCTGGCACCAAGTCCGTACGGTAAGTTTTCTGACTGAATTAGGTGATTTGCACGAAGTAAGTATATTATGCTATGAATGCTAGAATTAAGAAACTCGACTTTAGAGATTGAAACCTTTAGGTATACATATGTTCTGCGAAACACTACTTATAACTCTATTTTCATAAGACTACTCGTTAGTAAACAGTGGAAAGAAATGCTAAATCATAAAACTTGTAATCAGATTAAGATGATTCAATAGACATGAGTGCTAGAGGACATGGACGTGGTACACGCGGCCGTGGTAGAGGCCGGGGTGATGAGGCTGAGTTCTCAGAGGCAAGGCATGAGCCTGAAGGTGAAGCGCCAGCATCACCTATGGCAGAAGCGGGATCTCAAGATAGAACTGGTGGGGATGATGCCTTGTCTCAAGCGATGTTACGGGTTTTGGAGCGAGTTGCTGGGGCAGGCACTGTGTCAGCATCTCGAAAGTATACTCCTGAGCGACTTCGAGCAAACAAAGCTAAAATGTTTAAGGGTATCTCTGGTGTGGCCCCAAGTGTAGCTGAGTATTGGTTGGAGGCAGTCGAGCAGATCATGGATGATATAGACTGCACGGCGGAGGAGAAATTGAAAGGAGGGGTGTCTCTTCTCCGGGATGAGGCATATCAGTGGTGGCTCACAGTAAAAGAGGGTACTCCAGCGGATCGCATTAGTTGGGATTTCTTCAAAACAGCATTTCAGGGGAAATATGTTGGGGCAAGCTATGTGGATGCCCAGAGGAAAGCATTCCTGAATCTGGTTCAAGGGGGTAAATCTATGGCGAAGTATGAAGCGAAATTTCTACGTTTGAGCCGTTACGCCCGAGGGATAGTTGCGACTGATTATAAGCGTTGCATACGGTTCGAAGATAGGCTGCGAGACGAGTTGAGAGTATTGATAGCTCCGCAGCAGGAGAGGTATTTTGCCATCCTGGTTGAAAAAGCTAAAATAGCTGAAGAGGTAAAGCAAACTGAGAGGCAAAATTGGGATAAGGATAGGGGCAAAAATAAGAGGAGTTTTGGGCCGTCGGGATCATCTGGGGGTTTTCAGAATAGGCCTAGGTTTGATGGGCCGGGTCGAGTTGTGATACCGGTTGCTATTGGTCAATCTCGATAGTATGCTCAGTATAGGAAATCACATTCGAGGGAGTGTTGGGGAAGAGATAGAGGATGTTTCAAGTGTGGATCTAGGGATCATTTAACAAGGAATTGTCCGCAAGAGTTAGCCAGAGCACGATCAGTAAGCTAGGGTTATGTGCAGCCGCGAAGAGATAGACAGCAGATGCCGAGGGGTCGTGGTCCGATCAGAGGGGGAAAGGTTTTGGTCGCGGTCGTGGAGCACCAGGCAGGGGTGTCGGTAATGCAAATACAAGACAGTTGGGTTTAGTCTATACAGCACGATGGCGAGAGGATGGTGACGCACCAGACGTCATAACTGGTACGTTCCTTATAGCTAATAAGCCATTTCTTGCTTTGATTGATATTGGATAGACCCATTCCTATGTTGCTTATACTGTATCTGAGAATTTAAATATAGAATCTGAAATTGCTGCTAAAGAAATGACTGTGGTTAGCCCTTTAGGACAATCCGTAGTAGTGAACAAGATGTTTAGGGATGTGCTTTTAGAAATTCAAGGAGTAGTATTTTCGGCAGACTTGATGGAATTACCGTTCGGTGAGTTTGACCTCATCTTAGGCATGGATTGGCTGGTTAAACATCACGCTAATTTGGATTGCGCGACTAAGCGAATGGTATTGAGAACTCCAGAGGATAAAGGGGTGGTTGTGATAGGAGAAAGGAGGAATTATTTGTCTAATGTGGTTTCTACATTAAGAGCTGTTAAGATGGTATGAAAAGGGTGCGAGGCCTTTCTAGCTGTCATCAGTGCTTTGGATGCAAAAGAAGTGTCTGTAAAGGAGGTTAGAACAGTAAAGGAGTTTGTGGATGTCTTTCCTGAAGAGCTTCCGGGGTTGCCTCCGGATCGTGAGGTGGAATTTGAAATTGAACTACTTCCAGGTACGGCTCCAGTGTCCATCGCCCCATATAGGATGGCGCCAAAAGAGACGGTAGAACTTAAAGTTCAGATCCAGGAGCTATTGGATCGTGGATTTATTTGACCAAGTGTATCTCCGTGGGGAGCGCCGGTGTTATTCGTGAACAAAAAGGACGAATAGATGCGTATGTGCATTGACTATCGCCAATTGAATAAGTTGACAATTAAGAATAAGTACCCGCTACCGAGGATTGACGATTCATTCGATCAGCTTAAAGGGGCTTTAGTCTTCTCGAAGATAGATTTGAGGTCAGGTTATCATCAGCTTAAGGTCAAGGAGGCGAACATTCATAAGACGGCGTTTCGAACTCGTTATGGTCACTATGAGTTTCCAGTAATACCGCTCGGGTTGACGAATGCACCAGCTGCATTTATGGATATGATGAACCGAGTATTCCAACCCTATCTGGATCTGTTTGTTGTGGTATTCATAGACGATATCCTGGTTTATTCATGGACGAAGGAGGAGCATGATTTGCATCTTCGGGTGGTTCTGTAGATTTTAAGGGAGAAGCAACTGTATGCCAAATTCAGCAAGTGTGAGTTTTGCCTGAAGGAAGTGACCTATTTGGGGCATGTTGTTTCTGCGGAGGGGATTAAGGTGGATCCCCGAAAAATTGAAGTTGTTCTGGATTGGAAGCCGCCGAAATCTGTAGTAGAAATTTGAAGTTTCTTGGGATTGGTCAGGTACTACAGAAGGTTTGTTGAGGGATTCTTTTTGATTGCGGCACCCTTAACCAAGCTGTTACAGAAAGGGGTACTATTTGTCTGGTTAGATAAGAAGTAGGAAAGCTTTGAGAAGTTAAAGAGGATTTTGACGGAGGCTCCGGTATTGATTCAGCCTGAGGCTGGGAAAGAGTTTGTTGTTTATTGTGATGCTTCATACACGGGGTTAGGGTGTGAGTTGATGCAGAAAAGGAAGGTTGTTGTGTATGCGTCTCAACAGTTAAGACCGCATGAGATGAACTATCCCACGCATGATCTGGAGTTAGCGACAGTAGTGTTCGCTCTGAAGATGTGGAGACACTACCTGTATGGGGAGAAGTCGATCATCTACATAGATTACAAGAGCCTAAAATATCTCATCACCCAGAAGGAGTTGAATTTAAGGCAGTAGAGGTGGATTGAGCTATTGAAGGATTACGACTGTTTAATCGAGTAGCACCTGGGAAAAACTAATGTGGTGGTGGATGCGTTAAGTCGGAAGGTGATATCGGATTTAAGGGCAATGTTTGCTCATCTCAGCTTGTACGATGATGGTAGTCTGTTAGCCGAACTGCATGTGAAGCCGATGTGGGTAAGCTAGATTAAGGAGAAGCAGTTAATGGATGATGAGTTGTGTGCTCCGTTTCAGCAAGTACAGAATTGTGGGGTAGAGGATTATAGTTTGAACAGTGATGGGGTATTGTTCTTTCATGAAAGGGTTGCATGCCGAAGGATGTTGAGTTGAGACAAATGATTCTTCGGGAGGCGTATAGTAGCCCTTACGCTATGCATCCTGGTGGGAGTAAGATGTATTGGGATCTGTGTGAGCAGTTTTGGTGGCCTGGGTTGAAGCGAGAAGTTACCGCGTTTGTGGGTAAGTGCTTGACGTGTCAGCAGGTGAAAGCAGAACATCAGTTGCCTTCGGGGTTATTACAGCTGGTGAAGATTCCACTGTAGAAATAGGAGAGGATAACAATGGACTTTGTTAGTGGGCTACCCCTTACGCCCACTAAGAAAGATTCAGTATGGGTGATTGTTGATCGGTTGACGAAGTCCGCCTATTTCATACCTGTTTGTTTTGACTATACATTGCAGAAGCTGGCTAAGCTGTATATGGCAGAGATTGTGAGGTTGCTCGGGGTACCAGTGTCTATCATATCGGACAGAGACCCTAGGTTTACGTCGTGATTTTGGAAGGCGCTGCATCAGGCACTGGGTACAAGACTGGATTTCAGCACGGCGTTTCATCCGCAGACTGATGGTTAGTCTAAAAGGGTAATTCAGATCTTGGAAGACATGTTGAAAGGCTATGTTATCGACTTCAGGGGTAGTTGGGAGGATTTTCTACTGTTGGCAGAATTTGCGTACAACAACAGCTACCAATTTAGCATTCAGATGGCACCCTACGAAGCACTGTATAGTCGTAAGTGTCGTACCCCTACCTGCTGGACAGAGTTGGGTGAACGACGGTTGCTGGGTCTGGATTTAATCTCAGAGATGGAAGAGAAAGTTAAGTTGATTCGGGCTCGGTTGAAGGAAGCTTCCGAAAGGTAGAAATCTTATACAAATTTGAAGCGTAAGGATATAGAATTCTCCTTAGGGGATCAAGTCTTTCTGAAGGTCTCACCTTGGAAGAAGGTTCTGAGGTTTGGACGGAAAGGTAAGCTAAGCCTCCGATTTATTGGGCCTTATCGGGTATTGAAACGAGTGGGACCAGTGGCGTATCAGCTTGAGTTACCTCCGGAGCTGAGTTAGATACATGATGTGTTCCATGTCTCGATGTTAAGACGTTACCATTCTGATCCATCCCACATTTTGCTGGTGGAAGAGATTGAGGTAAGACCGGACCTGTCTTTTGAAGAGGAACCAGTGCAAATCTTAAATTGAGACGTTAAGGTACCAAGGAAGAAATCTGTCCCGTTGGTCAAAGTCTTGTGGCAAAATCACGGTGCAGAAGAAGCCACGTGGGAGCCGGAAGATGTGATACGGCAGCTATACCCTCACCTCTTTTGACCAGGTAAATTTCGAGGTCAAAATTTCTTTAAGGGGGTAGAACTGTAATATCCCAAGTTAGGGGGTTCTGCATTTCATGTTTTTGTGTGTTTGGCTTGTTTTGCTTGCTATTTGGATGCGTTTGGGGGTCTCAGAAAGGCTCGGGTTCGAGCCGGCGTCTTGGTTAAATTTTTGTTTTAGGGCACTTTAGGGGGAAGCTTGTAGAGGTAGGTCTTATGTATAGTTGTGTGTATTTGATGACACAAAAAGGGGTGTGGAAGAGTGGTAAGTGACGCTTAGGAAGCAAGGGGTGATGATGCCTCAATGGGAGCAGGTTCGAGTCTTACAACTTGCATTTTGGAGTTCTTTTTGGCGTCAGGATGGAGAGGTGGTAGATTCGGCCAAGACTCTACAGGTTAGTTGTGGAATGGGTCAACACATTTGAAACGAAAGCAGGAGAGGTGTCGAAGGAGTAAGAATCGGTCAACACTTTTGAATGGGGAGTGGAGAGTGAAAGGTGGAGGAAGTTGTGGGGTATGAAGAGAGGGAAAGAGGTTAGCCAAATTTGGGAAGGTGTAGGGGTGTGTGGACGGTTTAGCTTAGTAGGTAGGGGCCGAACCTTCATTCGTAGCTATTAGGCATTTTTGTTAGGCATGTTCGGTCATCTAGATTGAAGTGTCGAAATTGTTCCCAAATAGGTGCTTGTGTTGGTTCTTTTTCACTTTCTTCCAATATCATTCTCTTTCACTTCTTTTGCACTTTTGCATTCAAGCATTGATTCATCACTTTTCTACCAAAACCGCAACACCTTTACCCATTTCTTCTCCTTATTGTTTCTTTGAAAATAGCCGAATATTAGAGTGGTTCTTGTGCTTTCTTTCTTCCTTCTTCCTCCATTTTCTAGTTGTTTCCCTTCATAGCCGAATCTCCCTAGTGCAATTGCTACTTGTTTCTTCTTCATACCCGAACTTGTAAGTGCCTTAGCCGAATCTTATCCCTTACCTTTACTCTCTCTTTTCTCTTCTTATTCATATTCTGTGGAAGTCGAAGCCTTTTTGCGTCAATTGAAGGCACCCTTCCCATTGTTTTTGCTAAATAGCCGAATATAGTCTCTCCATTCGTCATACTCTTATTTTCCGGTAAGGAGCCTTCTTTCTCTTTTGTTTATTCGTTCTTTTCCCTTCTCACATTGGTTTGGTTAAATCGAAGATTCTGACTTGTTGCTTTTGGGACTTTGGTCGAATGTAGAGAGACTCACTCTCATCTTCTCTTCTTCGTTTAGTCTGCGTTTGGGGAAGTCTCTGGTAAGTATGAATGTTGGCCGAATAGGTGGTAAAGGGTCTCTATCGATTTCTTTGGCCGAAAGGCCACTTCCTTTGTTCTATTTTGAGAATCAGTTTTAACTTGGTGATTATTTAGGGACTCATTCGGTTTCTTAGGCCAAGCCTTCTGGCATTCAGTTTCTGTTGATCAAGGTAAGAAACTTCTTCGATTTGGGTACTTATTCTCTCTGTCTTTTCCATTGCCTTAACCTAGTTTCCTAATCAAGATCTTTTCATGGATACGAATGCCAGTCAAGTGAAGGAGGGGGTTGGACTCGTAGTCCCTGCCTCTAAGCTCAAACGGCATACAGTGACAGCCGTTTGGGATTTTCCACCTGCTTGTGGGCCGACTTCAAATCTGAGTAGACAGATTGTGGTGGTTCGTAATAGTGAGGGGGACGTTGATCGGGAGTACTTTGTTCTTCGAGTTTACAGGTGTGTAATTCCCACACCTTCTCTTGTTTTATTTATATAAAAAAAGTATATATGTGTTGTTTGAAAGCCAAAAACTCGGTAATGGCTATTGAGTTACCATTGGAGGGTAAGATCGAAATACCAGGTTAGTTATTCTCTGATTATGCTTTGTAAATATTATCGTTAGCATGGATATGCACGTGACTTAAACATTCTATGTATGATGTTATATGATGTATTCGTTTCACTATGATCGCATATGCATTGGATTTGGGATATGATGATGATTTTAAGGGGCAGTGTATATCAGTGACTTTGTCACACTATTTTGATAGCTTGGTGCCATACATGTTTATTGGTGACTTGGTCACATTGTTTCAGTGGCTAGGCCACATATTTGTATATCGGTGACTCTGTCACATTCTATTGACTTTGAGCAGCATGACTGTCAGCATAGCTGCCAAAGAGGAGTGTAGCGGATGGAGGGTTGATTGTAGAAATCCCCACAGGTGTGCTGAGGTTGGATATATGGAGCAGAGTGTAGAGGATGGAATATTAGGATGGGATGGGTTATTATGTTGAGCATCTGATATGTTATAGTGTATTGGGCTTCGGCCGATTGAAATATGAGGGTTTAGGCCCAGTATGGTTTGTGTGAGGTAATTGCACACTGAGTCTTCATGACTCACCCCTTCTGCTTAACTCTTGCAGGTAATTCTTAGCTCAGTGGACTTGGGCTGGGGCAGACTTCGAGGTGGCCGTGCACAGTTATTATTTAGTTGAACTTTACTTTCTTTGAATTTTCCTTAATTTGGGGTTTTTGATATGTAATAAGGCCACTAATAATTTTGGGTTTATTTCTGATTTGAACTTTAAACGCTTTAAATTATGAATTAATTGGTAAGACGTTTTCTTAATAGAATTTAAGTCAAAGGTTTTTCCAAAGCTTGAACAACGAATTTACGAACGATACTAAGTAACAATCTCAGGTTAATTTAATGCAACGTCAAGTGTTTTCAAACGTCACCTAAAGGCATGTTTTAGGCTAAGTATAATTCTTGTAAAATGAACACTAGGTTTTCAGATGAACTACCAAACTTGAAGTTTTCAAAAGAGATTTTAAAATTTTCAGACGAATACAAAGTTTCACAAAAATCTTTATATGTGACATACCAGATCCAGTCGTGGTGTTTGGGCCGGGTTTGGGGTGTTACACTGTGTATCCATCGATATTCTGATTAAATTCAACGGGAAAATCTTGACATGTAGAATATGAATAAGACATGAGTTCTTACACGTATTAGTCTGAAATACATGAGAATGATGATATATGACATTTGATATTCGAAAACATGAGAGGATGATATTTGATCAAGGAATTCATTTGATGAATATGTTTATCCTTGATTATAGACTTGTATACTTTGAGTGTATTATTATTCATCTGACATTGATATTTCGAGTAATATGAGTAAAGTTCTGATATGAAATAATCTGAACTTGAGATGAACTATTGTGAAATTATACTTGTAATATAAAGAGATGATTTATGCAAGTTAAATGAACACATGTTGTGGAATGCATATGTGCCTGGAAACTTGATTGATGTTGAGCCTAAACATGTTTTGATGTTATTATGGAATATACAACTTACAAGGGCAATGTGGATATGTGTAGGGCTTGAGGTCAAATTGAATAAATGTGCCTTACATAGTTACCTCAAAATAGAATGTTAAGTACTATCTTATACGAACTTACTAAGCATGTAATGCTTACTTAGTTTTATTCCTTGTTTTATAGTAAATCAGAAGCTCGTTGGATTGGAAGCTTGGCGAAGATCACTCAAACTATCCATCGGCCTATATCGGTATATATGGTGAATCAATTATGGTTGTAATGGCATGTATAGGTTATATTGGCCCGATTGGCATGTTAATGTAAATGATGCTTGTAACTAGCCATTGGAATGGCTAGTAATGGTTTGTTTTGATATATTTGTAATGTCATACTATGGTTGCTACATATGTGTTAAGATATATTTGTAATGTCATACTATGGTAGCTACATATGTGTTAAGTAGTTGATCAAATTATGTCTAACATATGGACTAAACCAAAGTAAGATTATAAACATGAATGCATGTAATGATATGCGATGTTGAATGATGGAGTTTGCTTAACTTGAATGCTTGAAATGGTTGGTATTTGGATTTGAGTTTAAGTGCAGGTCATTGGTGTGATTTTGGGTGAGAAATGAAGCTAGAGATGGCTTCATTTCGTCCACACGGGCAGACACACAGGCGTGTGTCTAGATCGTGTATGACACACAGCCTGGTACATGGGCATGTGGTTAGGCCGTGTGTCCCCTGCACGTTAAATTTGAGAAACAGAATGCTTAAAGTTGAGCACACGGGAAGAGACACGGATGTGTGTCTCAGTCGTGTGTGCTACACGGCCTAGACCACAGGCTTGTGTCTTGATCGTGTGAAACCTGCACATAATTTCGAAAGAATTTAATTAACCACACCGCCTTGCACATGGGAGTGTGGCATGGCCGTGCACACAAGTCAGAGAGTTACACAGGGTCGAACACGGCCTATAGCACGGGCATGTCCCTTAGACCACATGGGCGTGTGAGCCCTGCACCTTGGAAAATTTTTGTAATCTCATGAAAAATTCTTAGAGTTTCCGATTACGTCCCGACTCGATTCTAGTACCTATATTGGGCCTCGATGGTCCATTTAAGGGACAATATCAATGATCTCAGTTAATGAAAAGTGATTTACATGAATTATTTGAAAATGTTTTGAAAGTTTCGGTAATACTCTGTAACACCCCCAGTGTAACATCCCGAAATAGGGCCTATACGGAACAGTGGTTGCGAAACCACGAATTTGAGATAGAAAAGTTTATTACGATTAATTATTATGATTTATCGAGTGATTAGATGCATGTGTTAGAATATCGATAGAAAATTTCATGAATTGCATGTCTAATTTGCCTATTAGGACGTAATTGCAAAAATATGAGTTTTAGATGTTAAAGGATTTAATTGAAGAGCATAATTGAAGTAGAGGCCCTTAAATGGTAATTATACCATTAGGCTTTCATGGACAAAAATGGACATATATAGGTAGAAAGAACCAAAGTTTTTAATGAAGGGTAATTTAGTCATTTGGTAATAAAAAGATATTAAAAGGGAAAAAGATGGCAAAATATGCTCATCTTCTTCATTAGGCCAAATTTTCAAGGGTTCACCATAGCTAGGGTTTGTTTCAAGCTTCCAAGCTCCATAGTAAGTGATTCCAAGCCCCGTTTTTAATGTTCTTTACATTTTTGAAGCCCCGGTAGCTCGAGTTCATGCTAGGGTTCATATTTGGAAAAATACCCATAGGTGAAATGTGTTTATTTTGATGTTTTATGATAGAATATGAAGTCTAAAATTATGTTGAACAACTTTTGCTAAGTGATTTTAAGTAAAAACGAGTAAAACGGCTTAATCGGTAAAAATACCTAATGTTCATAAATACATGTTAGAGTGAGAATTTGATGTTGTCATAGAAGGGAAAAATGATCAGCATGTCATAAAACATAAGAATAAGGGATAAAGTTTAATTTCCGAGCTTTGGGGCAAATGTGTAAATATGTAAAAGTTTAGGGGCAAAATCATAATTTTGCCAAATTTATAGTTAAGGACTGTTTTGGTAAATGTGAGTATTAAATAAGCTAAATTTTCTATTATAGATGAAGAAGAATGAAATCCGGAGTTAGACCGGGGAAAGAAAAAGATAGTGAACTAAATCGATATAGTTTATCGAATTTTGTTTCGAGGTAAGTTTGCGGTAAACAAATGCAATATTCTATTATTTTACATTTAATATTATTAAATTCCAGCATTTACATATTTATTCTGTAAATTTATTATTTAAAGACTCAAGCATGAATTGACGGAGAAACAATCTCAGAAAGTTCCGGTTGAACCTTAGGAATGTGTAGGATACAAATGTCATGACATTAGGGTTTAAGGAAATCATGTAAGACCATGCCAAGGCATGGCATTGGTGAATTTATAAGGCAAAGATCCCATGTAAGACCATGCCAAGGCATGGCATTGGTGAATTTATAAGGCAAAGATCCCATGTAAGACCATGCCAAGGCATGGCATTGGTGAATTTATAAGGCAAAGGTCCCATGTAAGACCATGCCAAGGCATGGCATTGGTGAGTTCATAAGGCAAGGATACCACGTAAGACCATGTCAAGACATGGCAATGGTTAAGTTTCATAAGGAAAGGTACCCGCTTATCCTTAGTATTCCAAGTGGTTCAACGGGAAAATTCAAAGAGTATACCAAAGGAAAGGTAAGACAAGTTCATGTTAAAAGGTACAGGTAAGAATGAAATTTTAAGTACATTGAGTTAAAAGCTTAAGTGATCTTGATAAGAAAAGAATAAAATAATTTATTATGAATGTTGTTATTTACTTACATGCAAACTTACTAAGCTTAATGCTTACTCCCATTCTTTTCTCTCTTTTTATAGTATTACAAGCCAACTCGGTGATCGAAAGGACGTCGGCGATCGTTACACACTATCAAAGGATTATATTGGTATTTTGTGACTCGAATGTTTTAAGTTATGGCATGTATAGGGACTTAGCCATTTTGTGTGTATGACCTTATGATATGGCTTAAGATTGGCTTGTAAATGCTTGGTAATAATTAGCTATTAAAATGGCTAATTAAGAGCATGTTTTGGATGTTTTGTAATGCCTAGTTGATAGTTATTATAGAGAAATCATGTAATTATATGCAGGGGAACAGTTTGGACAGCAACTGTGACGTGATTTTGAAAAATCACTAAAAATAGTATAAATGGAATTATGGTGTGAATGAGATATATAATTAAATCTTATTGAGTCTATTTTTATATGAAAGAAATGGTGTAGGAAAAAGAGTTGTATATTATGAGATAATTGATCTTTTGTGTAGAGGGGTCAGAACTGTCAAACTGTGTAATAGGGGAGACTTTAACTAATAAACTGTACTAATTTGCCATACCAAAAATTCTGGAAAAATTATAGTAGGAAGATATATGAGTCTAGTTTCAGGGAAAATTTATGGATCTAAATTTTGAGTTTCGTAACTCGAGTTATAGTCAATTTAGTGAACATGACGCAGATGGACAGTTTCCATTTTTATGCCCTGATTTAGTAAGTTAAGTCTAGTAATGCCTCGTGCTCGACTCCGTCAACGGTCTCGGGTAAGGGGTGTTACACCCAGACCCGGCCTAGAAGTTAGGCCCAAATCCAGAATGTCACATTAAAGGCACAATTCAAAATGATTTTGCTAATTAACAATTTAAGGCCCAAAAGCCCTTTCATCCTTGAGTCTTGTCAAGTAATAATAAAAACTCATTTTTATAGTTTTAAGTATTTCAGAAACCACGTTTAAACATACGAAATTTACTTAGGCTAAATATTTAAGTAAACAGTTGAAAACAACAATCCAAAATCTAAAGTCAAATCGGAGTACAAGGCCTTACTACATCCAACTAAAATAAAGCAATTAAAAACCATGTTTTTTTTTTGAACAAAAACCAAAAAAAAAAAAACAAAATTTAAATATCTCGTAGTGTGGCCATCTCCGAGTCCCCTCCCACGTCGAGCCGTCTATTGAGGATCACCTGAAACATTAAATAAAGGGTGTGTGTTTCGAAACTCAGTGTGTACAACCCTTGGTAATCAAATCAACATACAAATATTCACATTGGGCCTAAGCCCTATCAAAATTGGTGGTCTTGGGCCTTGGCCCACAATGACCTCATATCATATCATATCATATCATATGCAAAACAATGTAATGAAAAACCCTCCCCAAAAATCCATCCGCTACACACCATTTCCCTTCCACCCCTACACACCTGTGGGGATTTCTAAATCGACCCACCCATCCTCTACACACCAAAGGTAGCACTCACAGCGGCATTACTCAACGTTGTAGCAAAGCTGCTAATCATATAATGGGCTTAAAGTCATCGGTGGATCCATGGTCTTCAAGCGACTATGCGATCATCAAATCTTCCTCTGTACCATAATTCCCACCCATATGCATCCTAATTAGAATATCATATGAATGCAACATGCACATGAGTAATATCCACAAAACTCATACTCATCTCATTGGGGTATTTTCATCATTTCACAACCCAAGGGTATTTCCGTAAATCTACTCTACAGGGGTATTTAGGTAATTTTGCAAAACAGAGGTACTTTGGAAATTTTATAAATCAGGGATGTTTTGGTAATTCTACAAACCAAGGGTATTATGGTAATTTCACAATTCGGGGCTATTTTAGTGACTTTGCAAATCTAAGGATGTTTTGGTAATTTTCAAACTAAGGGTATTTTGGTTATTTTCAAATTAGGGGTATTTTAGTAATTTTACAAATCTTGGGGTATTTGGTCCCTCTCGGGTTTTAGTTATGAACTGGCCTATTAACAAGTCCTTGCGGCTAAAGTGAACAGACACTATGCACCAGGTAGGATTCCAGAGAAGACGAGGTGGCCGCTAAGGCCACTTAAGTACCAAGCTCTCCCTAGATCCAATCCTAGACATGCATATGCCCGTTACCACACTCTAACCTAGCGACTTGTCCACGGACATGTTTAATTATTAGAAAGTCTTATGCAGTTTAAGAGTTGTTCAATACTAAGCCTAAAGTTCATAAAACCCTAGCATACTAGTCTATGTCCCCATAAAGCCGATCAACCCATTTCACGTTCATATAACCCATAATGGCACATCACATATTTATGGCCCACTAGGCCCAAATATCAGTCATATGACCCATTAGGCCCAAAACAAATTCAGATCATGTAACATGCATGCCTAACTCAGTTCATATAATCAGATTAATCCATTTCATCAAACTTAGCCTCAGGGCCCACCGGGCCCATTTAGCCACTTTCGGCTTTTCGACTTTTTGACATTGCCAATTTCATGTGTGCATAGTGTTTGTACACACCTGGTAACCACGCGTGCTGCAAACCCCTTAATCATGAACCTACAATCGACAACACCTAACGATTAATCATAACTTAATATACACTTTATCAGAAACCGAAACCTCACCGTAACCTTACCGTGTGCAACACGTTCTAGTAGCCCTTCATTAGCTACTATTTGCAATTATCCTCTAGATCTCTTGCTAACGATCCTTACTACCACTGTTGTCATTGTTGAACCTTACCCGAAATCCTCCTTTGATCCTGTGGCTTAAATTCGGCTTTTGAGATTAGTATGGTGACAGAGACAATTCGGCACCACTAGGGAGAAGAAGAGGAGAAGTGATCGGCTAGAACTAAAGGTGAACAAGAGAAGAAATCTAAGAAGAGAAGTTATGGGGAATTCAGCTAGAGAGAAAACCAAAATTTCGGCAAAGGAATGATGGTTTTTTTTTTCGGCAAATGGAAGAATTCGGCTAAGGGGGAGAAAAAGAAATGTAATTGAACCCAAGGAACCTTTCAAAGGAATTCGACACCTCCTTTTATAGCCAATAGCCGAATCCTACCTTCCCCCACAATCCAATTTGGCACCAACTCTTCCCACCTCTCATCTCCTAATTTTTCTCCATGATATCTCCCTTATCTCATCCGGAATTCCCTCCTTTATCAGCTCACAAGACCAATTTAAACACTTCAACAAAAGAGTCCAAATTCCACACAACTCTGGCCGTCCACTATGCAAAATAAACACTCCAAAAACACTTTACCACTACTCGAACCTTGGACCTCTTCATGCCACCTTGTAGCTCCCCTAGTTACGCCACCTTGCCACTGCACCACAAGCCCATTTGTGTCCTATTTTCCCCTTAATCTGCTTAAGAAGCCTAATGCCTGAGACTAGGATCCACTAAAGTAAGAAAAATAAGATTTTCCCTATGGTCATCTCTATCTCTAAGACTTCAAATAATACCGATAATACCTTAAACTTAATATTCTAAGTGCTACTCATACATACCAACCTCAGTGCACAGAAATTTAAAGTTTTGGGATTTTTGGGGCGTTATAACCCAATAGGCCCAAATCTACTAGACCCAAATTCGGGGCGTTACATACTTCATAACTCTGTTCTGACGACGGATACGGGTTTAGGGTGTTACATGTGCTGCAAAACTAGTAAATTTTAGGCTTATTAGAGTAAAGAAGCATCATTTTCTTTTCTATTTCCTTTTTCCCTTTAAATTAGAATCCTCTCTTCAAAACATTATAGTATGCTCTCTGTAGCACGTTTATAGTCTACTCTTTATAGCATATTGATGTGATTTCGTCTTTTATTCATGGTGTTTTAATTTTTTTTGTCTTTCTATTGTGATTACTTGGCTAGGTTCTTGTCAAGATGGAAAAAGAAATGGCAGGTCTCAATATAGAGGATGGTGAAGAAGAACCATTGGTTTTACTCACTGATATGGACTCACAGAAATCAGTTTATGAATGTTTTTTGGTTGGTTTCTTTCTAACGACAAGTGTGGTTCATTTTTCAGAAATAAAAAACACAATGACGAACCTTTGGCATTGGGAGGAGTTCAAATATCAGATTTGGGTGGAAAATGCTATTTTTCAAATTCTTCCACAAGTTGGGTATCGAACGAGTGATTATTTTCGCTCCTAAGACTTTTGACAACCATTTACTGGTTTTTCACAGATTAAAGAAGGACGATGACCCAATGGAAGTTCCTATTGTCTTTTTTGTGTTCTGGGTCCATGCCCGTGATCTCCTTCTGGGATTTTTTTTTTTGAAAATTATGGCAAATTTATTCATTGATTTTATTGGAGAATTCATAAACAATGATCTGAAACAACAAAATTAAGGAATGAAAAATTTTCTTCATATCCAGGTGCTGATAGATGTTTCTAAACCGCTGAAATGATGAAAGAAAATTATGATCTCTCAGTTAAAATTTACTTATATGAATTTTTGATATGAAATATTAACTCTCTTTTTTTCATGTGCGGATGCCTAGGTTATAGAGATAACTTTTGTTCAATGAGACTTAATTGAGATGGAGCTGGGGTGGGACTAATCGTTGAAGTCAACCACAAGAAGAGCATCAATAATGAACAGTGTTTGGCTTTGTAAGAAAGATTATGCTAATTGGGGAAGCTATGGCAGAGGGCATAATTTAAGGGATTTGAAGAGAAGAGAATCGAGAATGAAAATTAATCCCATATTGGTATTTAACTTGGAAGGTTACAAGAATCATAATTATAATGTCAATGCGGGTCCTTCTAATGAAATGGGTCAGGCTTATATGGAAGATAGTCCAATTGAAAATGGTGATGGAAAGAAAAGGCCTATGTTTGAAAAATATGGACGTAGGTGTTTCTATTTTATCATATTTGATAAAGCCCATGTCTGAGTGGATCATAAATCAAATACAACAGAAATTGGCGACTGCCAATAGGCAAATTGACCGGAAGCAATGAAACTTTTAAGCTAGAATGTTCGCGGCTTAGGGAATGTGCGGGCCATTAGAATGCTAGAACATATGTTGAAGAAATTTCATTCCCAGATTGTCTTCTTTATGGAGATGAAGTTAAATTGTTACAAGATAGAAAGGTGTTATAGAAGATGTGGTTTCCAAAATGATATTGTACTTCTGGCTGAAGGAACGTGAGGGGGATTATGTTTAGCGTGGAAAGAATAAATTATGATTCAACTTTGAAGCTATTCGAAAAAACATATTGATGTGATTATTAATGCAGGAGAGGATAACCTTGAATGGAGAATTACAAGATTCTACGAGGCTCCTGATATTCATGATAAATGAGAGAAGTGAAATTTGTTGAGGCAATTAGGTAGGGATCAAAATCATATGTGGATAGTCTATGGGGATTTCAATGAGATATTGTATGCGTATGATAAAAAGGGTTGTAACATCCTGAAATAGGGCCTAAACGGAATAGTAGCCCTTAGACCAAAACATCAAGGGGGACTCCATAGCTAGGGTTTCCAAGCTTCCAAGCTCCATAGTAAGTCAATCCAAGCCCCATTTTTCATGTTCTATACGTTTTTGGAATCCCGGTAACTTGGTTTAGCTTATTCTAGCAATAATTTAACTTAGGGTTCATATTTGGAAAAATACCCATAGGTGAAATGTGTTTATTTTTATGTTTTATGATAGAATATGAAGGTTGAAATTATGTTAAACAACTTTTGCTAAGCGATTTTACGTGAAAACGAGTAAAACGTCATAATCGGTAAAAATACCTAATGTTCATAAGTACATGTTAGAGTGAGAATTTGATGTTTCCATAAAAGGGAAAAATGTTCAGTATGTCATAAAATATAAGAAAATAGGATGAAGTTTAATTTTTGAGCCCAGGGGCAAATTCATAATTTTGTGAAAATTAGGGGGCAAAACTATAATTTTTTACATAATATGATTTTTGGACTGAATTAAATAGTATAAATATTAAATAAGCTAAATGTGTTATTATAGATCAAGAAGAATGTGGAATCGACCTTGAACGAGGTAAAGGCAAGGTTACGGACTAAATTGCAAATTTTGCCATATTTTGCACCGAGGTAAGTTGTATGTAAATAATTCATTATTTTTATTGATGTTTTTATATTTTAGCATATTTTATGTATTGTAGCTGAATTTTTGAACCATAATTGACTATTGAAGGAATGGAATAAAGTATTAGAAAGTGAGATACTTCCTGTTTGAACCTTCGGAATCAAAGATATAAATGGTATGTAGCTAGGTCACATAAATGGTACTAAGTGCAGGCCACTATGTGCACAAAAGAGCTACAAGATATATATATATATACGTAGCTAGGTCACATGTGTGGTACCGAGAGTACACCATGTGTACAAGAAAGCTATATGTAGCTAGGTCACAGGTGTGGTATGTAGTGTGAGCCACTATGTGTACAAGAGAGCTACGAGATGGCTAGGTCATATGAGTGGTGCTAAGTGAAGGCCACTATGTGTACAAGAGAGCCAGAATTATGTGTACAATCGAGCTAGGTCACATAAGTGGTACTAAGTGAAGGCCACTATGTGTACAAGAGAGCTTCAACTTCAATGGTGGGCTGTGTGCGAAACCACCGCGTATCCATTATTATTCTGAAGCGTTCAACGGGAAAATCGATTAAGTGAAATTATGTGTGACTTTGTAGTGATAATTGTAGGTATATGCATGTGTAACGTACGAGTAATATGCTCGATATGTAACCGGAAATTGGAAAGATTGTTATAGGTAAGTAATGAATACAACTAAAGTGTGAGAGAGCAAAAATTTACAATGAAACTGTTTTGGACAGCAGCAGTGATGTGAATTTGAAAAATCACCAAAAATAGTAGAAATTGAATTATAAGTTGTATGAGATATTGATTTAAATCTTATTAAGTTTATTTTCATTTAAAATAAATATAGAAAACAAAATATTTTTATATTTTGAGATATTAAAATATTTGTGAGACTGGTTCAGAATGATTACGTGATCCCCTATTCTTCCTAGGAAAAATCATTAAAAATTTTAAAAACATAATTATGGGATATAATTTTTATTCTTGAAATCCTAAATGAGTCTAGTTTCAAATGAAATAAATTATAACATCATCTGAAATCTGTACAAGGAGAAAATTGATTCGTAGTGAAAAGTGGTCAAAACAGTCGAATAGTGAAACATGGGTAAATTAAATGAATAAACTGTACTTATTGGATAAACCAAAAATTATGAAAATTTTATGGTAAGAATATAAATGAGTCTAGTTTTAGGGAAATTTAACATAAATTAATTTTGAGTTCTGTAGCTCGAGATATAAATAATTTAGTGACTGTGAATCGAATAGACAGCTTGTTCTGAACTTGAATAAATAGTGAATTTGAATGTAGATATGATTGTGTTATTTTGTAAACATGTTAAATCCATTATTTATTATTTATATACTTACTTACTAAGCTATATGCTTACTCTCTTTTCTTTTCCTTGTCCTATAGTGTCATCAAGCTAGCCCGGGATTCGGTGATCGTCGAAGATCCATCCACACTATCAGCCTTCTTTTGGTGTTTTGAAAACAATATTTTGGGAATTATGGCATGGATAGAAGGCTTAATTGTTTTGTTACCTGTAGTCATGAATTGAGCTAAAATACTAGCCTTTAAAAATTTGATGGTTTATTTTGCTTATGGGTATTGATGATGTTTAATATTAATCAAGTTATATGTTTATGATAATGCTTGAATTGGTCGAATGAGAGTGTGATGACTATGTATGGAAAAGTTTTAATTTATACGGATTTTACATTTTAAATTTTGTACAATTGCTTGGATCATGTCCGGTAATACCTCGTACCCTGTTCCGACGACTGACCCGGGTGAGGGGCGTTACAAGGGTGGTGTGCCAAGGGAGGAGAGAAGGATAGATGAACTTCGTATGGCTCTAGAAGACTGCTCTTTAGTGGACGTGGGATATTTGAGACCATGGTTCACGTAGGAAAGGGGAAATCTTCTACATACAAACATTAGAGAAAGACTTGAAAGTAGTGTGGGCAATTCAAAATGGATGAATATGTTTCTAGATTTTTAAATAAGCCATCTACCCCTATTCATTATCTTATCACTTTCCTTTATATATCCAGATAGATGAAGATGGAAGTAGGTGTTTGAAGAAAAGCTTTTGATTTGAGGCTTGATAGATATTAGAAGAATCTTGTAATGGAGAAATTCGAAGGCTTTGGGAGGCAAGTTCTGGAAATGTATGGGAAAGATTGATTATTTTGCAAAAGGATTGAAAATTTGAGAGAAAAAGATTCGTATGAAACAACAAGGGCTTATGGAAAATCTTACTAAGAAGATGGATTTCTTTAATAATTAGGAGAGAGACGAGGAAAATCTGGTGGAGTTATTGGATATTAAGTTACATCTTAACATGGATATTAAGAAAGAAGAAGCCTTTTGGGAGCAGAGAGCACATGCAAATTGGTTAAAATAGGGCAATAGGAATACTGTATTCTTTCAAAAATTTGCAAATCAACGTAGAAGGATGAATAATATTCGATGTTTGTATGATGAAAATGGGAGGGAAGTTATAGAGATGGAAGCGATAAAGGTTATTGCTTATGATTACTTCCAAGAATTGTTTACCACAAAAGGTGTTAAAAATTCGGATCATATTATGAAAGGAGTGAAGAGGTGTATTTCAGTTAATATGAACAGAGTGTTGGCTAAGTAATACAAGGAAGAAGAGTTGTACATGGCGCTGAAAGGAATGTGAAACACCCCAAACCCGGCACACAAGCCCCGACCGAATCTGGCATGTCCCTTGAGTAAAACTCATTTTTGAAATCTTGGAAAAATATGTTGGTTCGAGGAACAATAGATTTGTATTATGATCCTGTTGAAAACCGTGTTGTTATTTAAGTTTGTATCTCATTAAAACGTTATCTTCACTATTTAAAAATTATAAGTTAAAAGAAAAACCGAATTTAGAGCTTATTATTAGGTTGGAAACCATAGGTGTTTAGGTGTCAAAACAATTTAAGTTGTCTTACGAAAATATTTAATCCTTTGGTTGATGTTAATTGTAGCAGAATAAAAAGTTAAAACGTATAAATAAAACAGCTAATAGTGGCCTTATTACAATAAAACATAACCTAAAATAAATCCCGGAATAATAAAATAAAATGTAATAAGTTTAATTAAAGGAAACCTGAAAATGCTGGGTTGAGCATGGCCACCACATAGTCGTTGCTGACCCGATCCACATCACTAAGTATCACCTGCAAAAGTTATCCCATGAAGGGTGAGTCAACAGACTCAATGTGTAACAGTTACACTAAAAGCCCAGTCGATCATAGCCTTAATTTAACATTTTGGCAAGCCCATTTTAATCATACTTGGCCATAAGCCCATAACATAACATACCGAATCATGACATATTAAATCACATGTACATATAAAATGAAATGCAAACCCAAGCCCACCTAGATATCCATCCTCTACACACCACTCGTACCTGCCAATCACACCATGGGGATTACTAAATCGACCCTCCATCCGCTACACACCCTCGAAGGCAGTCACTGCAGTCAACTGCATATTGCCCTTATAATCGTGGCATAGCCACCAGATAATGTGACAAAGTCACCGGATTCATAATATGTGACATAGGTACTGAATACATAATATGTGACATAAGTCACCGGATAATGTGGTAAAAACCACCAGAACACTTCCCCTTTATCAATATCACTCATATGCCCATACAACATACATATTATTCAGGTATCATGCTATGCACATTACCCCAAATCATAACAAAAACAAAATCAGATATTTCATATTAAATGTTTTTACAGAGTGTTAAGGGATAACGTACCTGAATACACTGTACCACTGAATGGTACCCGTAGCCATAATCATTCATATTTCTTATTAACACATGCTAACATCAATACTATCAATCTATCGGGAATTTAGTGTAGGCTACACACCTGATAACAGTGAGAACAATACTATCGATACCGACACTCTCGCTAGCAGGGATAATAATGAACTGCTTATCCCTTTCCGACGCTGGCCCACACCTCGATGGCTAATCACGAACAGTAGAAACCGAGCATTTCTTGAATTTAGGGGTAGAAACTACCCTTTTCACTCCTCCACTGGTACTCGCATCCATTGAGAACACTTAACCAAAACCGACTAATCAACACACGAGATATAAACGAATATAGTTTTTAACTTAAAACACATTTACCGAAAAGATCTGAATCCCGAGATTTCTCCTTATCCCTGTCGATCTGCCCCTAAAATATCATAGTCAGAATCGGCCAACCTTAATAGACAATATGGCATTTGGCTGAATACTTCAATATCCCTTACCTTGCTCGTCTAAATCCCGAAACTGTCACTTGCCTATGGAGTCTGTCGAAATCCCCATATGGTATATGTTAGAGTCGGCTTTTATTGTACAAGATCTATAGGAATGGCCCTTGGCCGAATACTACACCTTGCTTACCTTGGATCTTGAAATCCCAAAAGATCTCCTCTTATAGTCGGCTACAAATGAATCCCGAAACTCACCTTTATGGTTTCGGCCAAAGAAGATATAAAGATTAGATTCTTAGGTTTCGGCTAATCCAAAAGAAAAAGAAAGAAAATTGAATGACAGTTAATCCTTACCCCTAATGTTGAGATCGATTGCACCCTTGCTTGGAAACACAGAGAGATTCGGCTACTATAGAAGAGTGATCAACTTTGAAGGAGAGCTAGATGAAGAAATCGGCTAGATGGTGATATGTTTCGGCTTGAGGTTTAATGAACAATCGGCTAAGGCTAAATGTGCTTTTGGCTTTTGATGAATCGTGAAAAGAAGAAGTGAAGGGGATGGAGTGTGATGCGATTTGGCTTGGTGACAAGAGGGAGATCCGGCCTTAACAAAAGAGAAGAGAAGTGTGAGGTTTAAAAATGGTAGAGAGGTTTTGGCTATCACAAGGAAAAATCGAAGAAGAGGGCTAGGGAGGAAAACTTGATTTGGCTTAAAAGAAAACAAACAGAGAGATGAAAGATGAGAGGTATGTGACCCTAATGGTTCTTTGAAGTTTCGGCCAAGGTGTAACAAGTGAGGAAAAGGGTCGGCTTTGAGTGGTTTTGTTAATGGAAAAGAAGAGTGAAATCTTAAGAGAGAATGGGGCTGAATTTCGGCAATAGAAAGTGACCGATTGGCACTTTTGGTGACTTTAAGAATTTCAGCACACTACTAGAGAAAGGAAAGAGAATCGAAAAAACACCTAAACAACCTTAAGAAATTTCGGCTACTCCCCTCTACCTACATGACCGAAATGGTCATCAAAGAAGTCCCTTGGCCGGCCAACTCTCATCCTCTTCCCAAATCCCACCTTTTTCTCCTAATTCCTCTCTTCACCTCTCATTCAAATAAATTTGAATGAGTCAACCCTTATCTTCCCTTCCTAGCCGAATGTCAAATGAAATTGACTAAGTCTTGCCTTTATCTCCTCAGAGTCCTTGTGCCGTCCACCACTACACCTCTTTGCCGCAAAATGCAAGCCTAAAATGCTGCTTGTGCTGCTCGAACCTAAGCCCTCTTCCGCTGCTTGTGGCGTCACTTCTCAAGGCCTTAAGTGGAGCCTCCCTTGCCACTTTTCCAGCTGGTTACTTGTGTCTTAATTCACACACAAATTTTATTAAAGCCTAGCTTCTTGAGCTCCCCTTTCCATGCTTAAAATCAACTATTTTTTTTCTATAACTCCTACCAACATCCCAAGATTCCCGAAGCCCCCAAAACACATACAAATCAGACACAAGCATGCTACCAAGTACATTCAAGCGAAAATGCATAACCCTTAAATCCCGGATATTACAGAATGGGTCCAACAAAGGCGTCAGGATCTGATGGATATCTAGCCTTATTCTTTCAAAGGTTTTGGCATATTTTGGGCTAATATGTCAACTCTTATTGCCTGGAAATCCGTAATCGAGGTATGTCTTTGGAACCTATTAATGTTATGAATATTGTTTTGATTCCAAAGATATCTCATCCGAGAAATTTCCATCCCATAAGCCTATGTACTATTATGTATAAAATTATTTCTAAGGCTATCACAAATAGGCTTCAAAAAGTTTCGGATCTTTGTATTGTTGAAGCGTAGAGTGAATTTGTTCCTAGTCGGTTGATAACTGACAATGTTTTGCTTGCCTATGAGATTTTGCACACTTTCAAAAATAAGAGGACAGGTCTCAGGGGTTGTTTAGTTCTTAGGTTGGATATGAGTAAAGCATATGGCCAGATGGAGTAGGCTTTTCTGAAATGTATAATGTTAAAGATAAGTTTTGATGATAGGTTGATTCACCTTATCATTCGGTGTATCTCCACAACATCATACAAGGTCATTATGAATGGGGAAGAATGAGAGGTGTTTCGTCCTTCTAGGGGGTTATGCCAAGGTGATCCATTAAGTCCTTCTCTTTTTCTATTTTCTAGTGAAGGTTTGTCGGCTCTTATTGTAACAACCCATGTTTTAGTGCTGTCAAAAACAACGGTTTCATGACTACCAAATCCGACAAGTAAGTTAATAAATATTATTATTTAATATCTATGAGTCAAACGTGATTTTAAAAAAGTTTTTGTGGTTTTAGAAAATGAGGTATCGGGACCTTGTTTCTATAAACGGATCCGTAAATATTTTTATAAATATTTATGAAGTGTCATTAAGGTGGTATTAAAGTTTCATTGAAAAATTTTAACGTTTCGATAGTTAATTAATTAAAAAGGATTAAATTGTAAAAGATGAAAAATTTGATCACTTTTTGATTTGAGTGATTAAATAGCTTATTGAATAAAGGAAAAAGGACTTAAATGGTAATTAAACCATTTAAGGAGTTAGTGGACGGTTTTGAATAATTAAAAGCTTGAAAATTGGTTGAATTTTAAATGGACAAAATTGTAATTTTATAATTAAACTTTAATTAAATAAAAGAAAAGCCATTATCACCATTTTCATGTCTTCTTCGCCAATTGTAAAGAAGAGAAGGGATCTATTTTAGACCTAGGAATTTTGGCATGTCCAAAGCTTAATTGGTATGTCATTTTAGCCCCGTTTATTTTAATTTTTATGTTTTTGAGATTGTTCCAACTAGGTCCAGCTAGCTCGTACCTTCGATTTTGAAACTGTTAAAGATTTTGAATGTTTCCATTGATGAATCTAGTGATTTTTTATGTTAAATTATGAATTTGAAATGTTGGTTGGTATTTAAAAGTATTTTGTTAAGGGATTTTTTTATGAATTTTCCGATTAGGGACTAAATTATTGAAATAGTAAAAAATACAATGGTTTGTTGTGAAATTGCTGCAAAAATGGGCTGTATTGAATTCCATGAATATTTGGCTAGCATGTATTTGCATTAAAAATGGTTAATTTGCATGTTTAAGGCTAAGGGACTAAATTGAATAAAAGTAAAACTTTAGGGGCAATTTTGTAAAAAAGTCAAAATGACTAAATTGCATAAAGTACATTGTTCTACTGTCTAAATTAATAAATTGAATGAAATTATTAATTTAGTTCAAGATCGGGTTGTAAATCGAGGAGAATGGAAAATTACCAAAATGCCCCGGTACTTTAACATTTCTGAAAAATAGCCAGGTAAGCTCGTATGAACTGTACTATGTATAATGCTGGTTAAATTGAATGTTATTATATGATTTTATTGAAAGTTAACCAATATATATGTTAATTATACAATTTATCGAGTAAAGAAACAATGAAAACTCAACGACGTACGACGACTATCCAGCCCCATTTGAACCTTAGGAACATATAGGGTACAAAATTAGGGGTTACCGTGTTTTGGGTGCTGGTCTTGAACGTCTTATTGGTGGCTGCATTTTTGGCATGTGTTGCGGTTACTTGACAGCTTGTGTGAGCAGCACCATGTAGCTACGTTCCAACCGTCAGCTTGTGTGAGCAGACCTATTTCTGGCTCGAGAGAGAGCATTTATATGAGAAAAGAGAAAGAAATGGTTTCGACCATATGTTAGTACACAGTGTGTGAGATTCTCGCATATCTGATATTATTCTAAGTGGTTGAACGGGCATACAAAGGGAAGGAATGATAAGTGTTCCAATTGGCAATGTCATGAAAGTATAGAAAGGTATGAGTTGTTGATGATTAAAGTGTGTATAGCCATGTTCATGAAAAGTATGAATGCTTATATGCTATATACATGAAAGTTATTTCACCATGTAGTGATTTATGCTAGATTATGTATTTATTCACTAACTTGTGAATATAGTCAATGTTATATTTATGTCTTATGTGTTGTGAAAATGAAATGGTAAGTGTTCAATATGAATTAAGATATGTATGCATGAATGAATCACCCCACACCCGGCCCACAAGCCTTGACCAGATCTGGAATGTTCCTCGATGTAAACCGGTTAAAATTCTTTTGTTACTTTGGAAAATAGTGTGTTTTGAAAGAAATGTTGTTTTGGGTTGGGCTCGAGTTGAAAACAAATTTATTTTATATGGAAAACCATTTTAGTTTTAAGCGATGAAACATCTAGAGTTCATTAGAAAGTAAATTTACTTAATCTTTAACTTAATAAAAATTAGTAAACATAATAAAACAATGGAATAGTTCAACAGTGGCCTTATTACATCAACATTCAAAATTCAAAATAAATCCAAATACTTAAAATGTAAAAGTACCAAAATTAAATAAACTTCAAGCTGAGCATGGCCACCACAAGTTCTGCCGTCCCAGTCCATCACTGTTCATCACCTGAAACATGTTCCCACAACAGGGTGAGTCAACAGACTCAATGTGTAACCAACACTAAGATTTAACAATTTAGGCATACATTATCATGTCACATATCAATACATATAACAGATAAAAATAATGATGCAACCCGAACCCAAACTTAGATGCCAACCGCTACACATCACCCGTACCAACCTGCACACCGTGGGGACTACTAAGTCAACCCTCCATCCGCTACACACCATCGGCATCGCCACCGCACGACATGCTCATTGCCCTTATAATTTTCGTGGCATAGCCACCAGATAATATTTGTGTCATGTGACACCACATTCAGATAAAGTGACCGAAGTCACCACATTCAGATAATGTGACCGAAGTCACCACATTCACTTCCCCTTTTTCATATAACCCGAATGCCCCATATCATACACATCATGCACATCATGCCTTAATTCACATTCTTATCATTAAACACATGTTATATATAACATATATTCCTAATCCTAGTAGGAGTAGGAGACGTACCTGGGTACTTTGTACCATAGCATGGTACCTTAGCCATTTCACATTCTTATAAACATGCTCATATTAAATATTGCCATAAATCTTATTAAAAGATAGTGTGGGGTACACACCTGATTCGCTTAACAAATTCACTGAAATCCCGAAACCCCGATCTACGCTTTAGATCCTTTAGTTCCTATATTCGGCCAATACCAAGTGTTTTAAACAAAAAGTCATTCAGCCACTTAATAATATCCCGAAGGATTAACATAACCAAAATCTTACCTTGCTGGCGATTCACTTCCTAATCAGATCCCGAAACTTTGTAGTGTTTCTTGTATTCGGCTAGCACTAAATCACTTTACAGATTAGCTTCCGGCTTTTAATCGAATAAAAACATATCTAAATACTAAAATAGGGCCTTGGCCGAATATTAGATTCTCTTACCTTGTGAATCTCAAAACCCGAAAACAACCACTTGCTTAGGGAGTTGTCGAAATACCTATAGGCTCATATTAGATCCGATTTCAACCATAAACATAATAAATGGCCTTTGGCCGAATATACATATGACTTACCTTGGTTGACTAGATCCCGAATAATTCTTCTTATAGCCGACTATAGCCAAATCCCGAAAGATCCCTTGTAGTTTCGGCTAAAACAACAATAGGGATTAGTCTTGAACTTTCGGCTAAAAGAAAAGAAAAATAATGAAAAGATGACAAGAGAATCCTTACCCTTAATAATGAAATCGGTAATCCTTTACTTGAATCCACACTCTATTCGGCTATAGCCTAGATCTTAACAAGCTTTCAGCTTTTGGAACTTAACAAGAAATCAGCTAGAAGTTATCTGTGTTGTTGGTTTTATCAAAAGAAAAGAGAGGGAAAAGAATAACTAAGGAATTCGGCAATGGCGGAATAAGGAGAAGGGAAATTCGGCAAGACTAGGGAATCTTACTCTTAGCTTTTTGGAGAATTGAAAAGAAAAAGAAAAGGGTTGCAGAGAGAATTCGACAGAGGCTTTCAAGAAAAAGAAAATAATGCAGAATGGCCTCTCTTTTCCTTCTATTGCCGAAATTACTAGGCCAAGACTCCCTTACTTGGCCATCAGTTCTCCCTTATTTTCCTCCTTATCTCTTTACTTAAAAATTAAAGAATAACCCCTCATTTATCTCTTGAAAATAATCTAAAATAAATCATCATTTATCTACCCCTTAGCCAAAATTTTAAAAGAACTTAAACTCCTCCCTTAATGCCTTAATGCCGTCCATTACCTCTTCCCCATGACGCAAAAATAAAACTTTTATTTGCTTCCCTCATGACTCGAACACAAGCCCTCCTTGCACAGTGTATGGCGTCATTTCCAAAGCCTTAAGTGGCACCTCCAAGCCCAATTTCATGTCATATTTCCTCCATAAAGTTTCTTGAGGCCACCTTGCCTTAGTTCCCTCTTTTAAACTTTAAAACTTAACATTTCTAAGGCATTTCCTTACATTTCCAAGACATTTCCTTACATTTCCAAGACATTTCCTTACATTTCCAAGAAATTTCCTTACATTTCCAAGACATTTCCTTAAATTTCCAAGACAAGACATTTCCTTACATTTCCAAGGTTCTAAAAATGCACACAACACATCCATATCATAATAGACATGCTATTTCATAAAATTAAGCAAAAATGCATAAGCCCAATTTCAGGATATTACAGTTCTACCCCCATAAAATAATTTCGTCCTCGAAATTACCTGGCTGAAATAGATGAGGGTATTGCTGTCGCATTGCTTCTTCTGGTTCCCACGAAGCTTCCTCCGCTCCATGATTGCACCATAAAACTTTGACTAGAGGAACTGACTTCCTCCGTAACACTTTCACATCATGTTCCAATAGCTGAATCAGCTCTTCCTCGTAGGAAAAATCTGGTCTTAGCTCCACCTCCTCGACTGGTACCACATGAGATGGGTTTGTTCGATATCGACGTAGCATGGACACATGGAATACGTCATTCATCTGCTTCAATTCCAGTGGCAACTCTAGCTGGTATGCCACTGGTCCAACTCGCTTCAATACTTGATAGGGTCCTATAAACCTTGGACTTAACTTTCCTTTTCGTCCAAATCTCATTACCTTTTTCCAAGGCGATACCTTAAGGAACACTTGATCTCCCACATCGAATTCTATCTCCTTTCGCTTAAGATCTGCATACGACTTTTGTCTATTAGAAGCTTCCTTCAAAACCTTCTCTTCAGATTCTGCCACAATTTCTGGACCCAAAACTCGACGTTCTCCTAATTCCGTCCAACATGTAGGAGTCCGACACCTCCGACCATACAACGCTTCATACGGTGCCATCTGAATACTAGCCTGATAGCTGTTGTTGTAGGCGAACTCTGCTAAGGGCAAATAGTCTTCCCAACTTCCTCGGAAATCCATCACACAGCCCTTCAACATATCCTCTAGCACTTGGATTACCCGTTCAGACTGACCGTCCGACTGTGGATGAAAAGCCGTAGTGAAATCCAACTTAGTGCCTAAAGCTTGATGGAGTGCCCTCCAAAACCGAGAAGTAAATCTTGGGTCTCTATCCGAAATGATTGACACCGGCACTCCATGTAACCTTACAATTTCTGCTACATATAATTTGGCCAACTTCTGAAGAGAATAATCAACTCTTACCGGAATCAAGTGCGCGGACTTGGTGAAACGGTCCACTATTACCCATACCGAGTCCTTCTTAGTAGGCGTAAGGGGAAACCCACTAACGAAGTCCATGGTAATTCTTTCCCACTTCCACTGTGGAATCTTGATTGGCTGAAGTAATCCCGACGGAACTTGGTGTTCAGCCTTAACTTGCTGACACGTCAAGCATTTTCCCACGAATTCAGTAACTTCTCGTTTAAGATCAGGCCACCAAAACTGTTCCCTTAGATCTCTGTACAGCTTAGTGCCTCCGGGATGCATAGCATAAGGGCTACTATGCGCTTTTCGAAGAATCCTCTGTCTTAACTCCTCGTCCCTCGGCATACAGACCTTTCCCTTGAAGCACAATACTCCCTCATCATTAACACCATAATCCTTTAACTCTCTATTCTGTACTTGTTGTAACTTAGCACTTAGGTCCTCATCCACCAACTGACTTTTCTTTACCTCATTCAACCATGTTGGTTTGACTTGCAATTCTGCCAGCAGACTCCCATCATCATACAAACTCAAGTGTGCGAACATCGCTCTCAGATCCGACACAACCTTCTGACTTAAGGCATCTGCTACCACATTCGCCTTGCCCGGGTGGTACTCTATCGAACAATCATAATCCTTCAATAATTCCACCCACCTTCGCTGTCTCAAGTTCAACTCCTTCTGAGTCAACAGATACTTGAGGCTCTTGTGGTCTGTGTAGATCACCGACTTTTCACCATAAAGATAATGCCTCCACACCTTAAGAGCGAAGACCACAGCTGCCAATTCCAAATCATGAGTCGGGTAATTAACTTCATGAGGCCTTAATCACAAGACGCATAAGACTACTTTTCCATCTTGCATTAGTACACGCCTAATCCTGCAAAGCGGCGTCCACAAGACACCACAAAATCCTTTCCCGCCTCCACCAATTAACACTGGAGCTTCAAATCAAAACCCTCTTGAGCTTCTCAAAGCTCTCCTGTTGCTTATCCGTCCATACAAAGGGTACTTCCTTCCTCAACAACTTTGTCAAAGGCGCAGCTATTGACGAGAACCCTTCTACGAACCTTCTGTAATAGCCTGCCAATCCTAAGAAACTACGGATCTCAGCTACGGACCTAGGTGGTTTCCAATCCAACACTGCTTCGATCTTCTTAGGATCCACCCTTATTCCCTCTGCGGATACCACATGCCCTAAGAATGCCACCTCTTTAAGCCAAAATTCACACTTGCTGAATTTGGCATAGAGCTTCTTCTCCCTCAATACTTGTAACACTATTCGTAGGTGCTCATCATGCTCTTCCTCTGACTTCGAGTATACTAAGATGTCGTTGATGAACACAATGACGAACCTATCCAAGTAAGGTTGAAAAACCCGGTTCATCATATCCATGAACGCGGCTGGAGCGTTCGTCAACCCAAACGGCATTACTACAAACTCATAGTGGCCGTACCTTGTCCTAAAGGCTGTCTTACGGATATCTGCCTCCTTCACCTTCAACTGATGATATCCAGACCTTAGATCGATCTTTGAAAATACGGCGGCCCCCTTAAATTGATCGAACAAGTCATCTATTCTTGGCAAAGGATACTTGTTCTTGATGGTCAGCTTATTCAACTGACGATAGTCTATGCACATGCGCATAGTTCCGTCCTTCTTCTTCACAAACAGGACCGGTGCTCCCCACGGAGACACACTGGGCCGGATAAACCCACGATCCAACAACTCTTGGATTTGAGCCTTGAGCTCAACCAACTCTTTTGGCGCCATTCGGTATGGAGTGATTGATACAGGAGCTGTTCCCGGTAGCAAGTCTATTCCAAATTCCACCTCCCTATCTGGGGGTATTCCTGGTAGCTCCTCTAGGAAAACATCCACGAAGTCCCTTACCGTTTCTTTTGCGTCCACAACACTAATGAAGGCCAGAAATGCCTTGCACCCTTTCCGAACCATTTTCTCAGCCTTCAATGCCGAAACTACATTAAACAGGTAGTTTCTTCTTTCTCCTATCATAATGACCACCTCATCCTCCGGGGTACTCAACTCCATTCGCTTAGCTGCATAATCCAACACAGCTTGATGCTCCACTAGCCAGTCCATGCCAAGAATAAGGTCGAATTCTCCAAAAGGAAGTTCCATTAAGTCGGCTCGAAATTTCACTCCCTAAATCTCTAGAGGTACACTCCGAAAGATCCTATCCACCACTAAGTTTGGCCTAATGGGTTTACTACAGTCATCTTCCTATCAGAAAGTTCAGAGTCTAGGCCTAGTGTTTCCACTACACTACATGCAACATACGAATGGGTCGAGCCCACATCAATCAGAGCATAATAAGGCTTTCCAAATACAAGGAACGTACCGGTTATGACGTCCGGTGCGTCTCCATCCTCCCTCTGGTGAACTGCATAAACAAAACCCGGTTGCCTTGCCTCAGTAACACCTCTGCCCGGTGTTCCACGTCCTCTGCCGGCACCATTGCCTCTGTTGTTCGGACCATGACCTCGGCTGAAGTCTGCTGGCCCACCTCTACCCGGCCACGATTAACATTCTGAGCTACTGGTCGATTCCCATCTGGTTTCATAGGACAGTCTTTGATCATATGGTCCTTGGACCCACACTTAAAGCATCCTCCCGTCTTTTTCCAACACTTACCTAAGTGCTTCTTCCCACACTGATCACAAGTACGATACTGCCCTCCTGTGGCAACTTGCTGACCTCGCGGCCTGTCGACTCTAGGCCTCTTCTGAACATTCCCCGCTGATCCAAATGATCCAAAAAGTTTTTTCTGCTTGTTCCGGTCGAAGTTCTGCTTTGTATAATCCTTAATTCCCTCAGCTACTTTTTCCTTTTCTACTAACGCAGAAAATTCCCGCTCCTGATGTGGAGCTATCAACAACCTTAGATCATCCCTTAAATCGTCTTTGAACCGGACACACCGCTCATGCTCCGTAGCCACTACTCCTCGAGCATATCGGCTCAACCTTAGAAATTCTGCTTCATACTCCTCTACAGACTTATTCCCTTGAACCAGCCCCAGAAAAGCCTTCCTCTGCACCTCAGTATATTTGGTTCCAACATACTTCTTTTGATACGCCGCCTTAACATAGTCCCACGTCAAATCCTCAGCTGTGGCATCATTGATACGCTTCATCGCGTAGCAATGCTACCATTCCTTTCAGTTTCTCCTCAGGGGTCAGATCAAGCTCATCCATAATTCGTTCAGTGGCCTCCAACCAATACTCAGCGGTACTGGGTGCCACACCAGATACACCACGGAACACCTCAGCTCTGTTGGCACGAAGTCGCTCAGGTACCGATTTTCGAGCTCCCGAGATTCCTCCTACACCAGCCACCAATTCAAGAACTTGCAAAGACACCCGCGACTGCGATACTGGCGTCGTCTCGTCGATCCTGCATGTTCAAAGATCAACGGCCGGTGGTGGTGGTGGCGGTACCTCATTCTCAGATCCTTGACCCGATCTAATGGGTTCCGACATGGTCATTCTACCTCTACCGCGTCCTCGTACGTTATGTCCATGTCCCCTAGAGCTCATGTCTACGTTCGTGCTTTAATCTGATTAAGAAATTTTATGAATTAATACTGGTTTCACTGATTATCCGCGAAGAAATTTTATGAAAGAAGTTTAGAAGTATCAAAGTTCAAGTTTTCTATCCTAATTCAGAGAAGCACATTCATTCAAACATTCATTCACACACGTTCTCTATTTCTCTATTTTTGTCTATTCCTACACCAGGGGTATTTTCATAATTTGTCCTACAGGGGTATTTTCGTAATTTGTCCTATAGGGGTATTTTCGTAATTTTTCAAAATATGGTTCCTTGGTGATTTTGTCAATAAGGGTATTTTGGTAATTTTGCATTCCTGAGGGTATTTTTGGGAAATTTTGAAATCCAAAGGTATTTCGATAATTTTGTAACTCGAGGGTATTTCGGTAATAAAACAGGGTAAATTTGTAAAGTGTTAATAATTCCGGGGTATTTCAAAATTTGCAAAACTTGGGGTTTCCCTTTTGAGAATTTGCTTTCCAAAATGGTGATGTTGCAAAAATTTTGGAAATTAGGGTCATTTTGGTAATTTGTAGGTTAGGGGCAATTTCGTAATTTTCCAAAATTAAGGTATTTTGATATTTTGCTAATTAGGGTTTTTGGACTTGTCATAAAGTAAGGAAATTTTGATAAAACTATGGGTAGTTTGGTCATTTTATAAACCAAGGGCATTTTTGTAATTTCACAACTAGGGGTATTTAGGTAATTTTTATAAATCGGAAATTTTTCAAAAAATTTGGTAAAAATAGTTCTCACAAATTAAAAGGGTAATTTTAGGAGTTTTAAAACTAGGGTTTTTATAAAAATATGGCTAGTTCCCTTTCGGGTTTTAGTTATTGGTTTTAGCCTATAAATAAGTCCTCATGGTTAGGGTGAACCGAAGCTACGCACCAGGTAGGATTCCAGAGAAGAGGAGGTGAGTCACTAGGACTGCTTAAGTACCAGGCTCTTCCGGATCCAATCCTAGACATGCGCACAGGGTTACCACACTCTAACTCGGTGACTTAGCCATAGGTTTGTTTAATTAGGCATTAAGTCTTATGTAATAGTTGGGGTAAACTAATCCTAGGGTTCAAGTACCTATCATGCTATTCTACGTTCCATTTATACCCTTCTACAATCTATAACATAAATCACACAGATGGTTAGGGGTACTTACCTGGTGGACTGCGGGTCAGAGACTTAGGTGTCATGCCAGAAAAACTTGCTTATTTCCAAAAATATTTTCATAAACTTACTTGGGCTCGATTTGAAAACATTTTGGGCCTTAAACCCAAGGCTAAGAGTTTAAAACTGGGCTCTGATACCAAACTGAAACACCCCACACCCGGCCCACAAGCCTTGACCGGATCTGGTATGTTCCTCGATGTAAACCGGTTATGCTAGATTATGTGTTTATTCACAAACTTGTGAATATAGTCAATGTAATATTTATGTCTTATGTGTTGTGAAAATGAAATGGTAAGTGTTCAATATGAATTAAGATATGTATGCATGAATGAAACACCCCACACCCGGCCCACAAGCCTTGACCGGATCTGGTATGTTCCTCGATGTAAACCGGTTAAAATTCTTTTGTTACTTTGGAAAATAGTGTGTTTTGAAAGAAATGTTGTTTTGGGTTGGGCTCAAGTTGAAAACATATTCGTTTTATATGGAAAACCCTTTTAGTTTTAGGCGATAAAACATCTAGAGTTCATTAGAAAGTAAATTTACTTAATCTTTAACTTAATAAAAATTAGTAAACATAATAAAACAATGGAATAGTTCAACAGTGGCCTTATTACATCAACATTCAAAATTTGAAATAAATCCAAATACTTAAAATGTAGAAGTCCCAAAATTAAATAAACTTCAAGCTGAGAATGGCCACCACAAGTTCTGCCGTCCCGGTCCATCACTGTTCGTCACCTGAAACATGTTCCTACAACGGGGTGAGTCAACAGACTCAATGTGTAACCAACACTAAGATTTAACAATTCAGGCATACATTATCATGTCACATATCAATACATATAAAAGATAAAAATAATGATGCAACCCGAACCCAAACCTAGATGCCATCCGTTGCACATCACCCGTACCAACCTACACATCGTGGGGACTACTAAGTCAACCCTCCATCTGCTACACACCATCGAAGGCTGCCGCTGCAGACGACATGCTTATCGCCCTTAAAATTTTCGTGGCATAGCTGTAACAGACCAATTTTGACCCAAATCGGAACGGTGGTTTCGGGACCACGAATCCGAGCCTGAGAGATATTTTTAATATTATATTTTGTGTTTGTTATATGTGATTTAGTGAGTGTGAAAATTTCGTAGAAAAATTTAGTCGTTTAAGTGCTCAATTTGATAAAAAGGATTTAATCGAGAAAAGCGAAAAAGTTGCATGCTTAAGTGAAGAGTACTAAATTGATTTTGGCTTTTTAAGTGGGTGTACCAAAAGGGCAATTAGCCCATTCACCATAGTAAGGGACGGCAATGGGCCTTTATAAGTCCAAATTATTGTTAAATTAGCTTATTAGATAGTTATGTTAAGGTGTTAAAATAATGTTAATAAAAATGTGTTTGTTTTATCATTAAATAATAAAAACAAGTGGGATGAAAGAGAACCTTACCTTACTCATCTTCTTGGCCGAAACTTGGATGAAGAACTCCATTGTAGGAGCTTGAAAATTTCGGCACTTTGGGGCTTAATTAAGGGTATGTGTTTTATTTAGTTTTTGAAAATTTTTGCATATTTGGAATGCTTGCTTTAAATCCTATACAACCCATGTTTAAATTTTTGAAAATACTATGTATTTAAGATTCGTCCATTAACATGCTTGGATAGTTTTGATGTTTGATGGTTTTAAATTGAATGTATGTTAAAGATTTACAAGTTTTGTATTGGAATTGTTGATAATTTTGAGTATATAGGGCTAAATTGAAAAGAATAAAGTTGTGAAGGATTAAAATGTCAAATAAATGAAATGCATGGACACCTATGACTATAATGAAGATTCGCCAAACTAGGATGTTGGAAAATTTTGCATATTTTGTGTTTTGTGCAAATAGGACTAAATTGTAAAAAGGGAAACATTAGGGGCAAAATGGTAAATTGCCCATTTGGGTGTTTTGGGACTAAATTGAGATGAAATGAGATTAAATGAGCTAAATTCTAATGTGTTTTAGATCAAGAGCAAAGAAAGACCGAATTAGACCTGGGGAAAGACGAAGGTTCTCGAATAGCCGATTCGCACGGACTATCGACAACAACCGAGGTAAGTCCTTTGGTTAAATTATGTCAAAGAATAAATTATGGTTATCTTGACTATTAAAAATTGATGAATGTTAATATCCAATTGCATCATGGCCGAATGTATATCTACATATTGGTTGATGATTTATGTCGAGTATATGATGGAAATTATTTTGGCTAATGCAAGGTGAATGAGTAAGTTCTTGAGCTACTTATTATTTAAAGATCATTTACATATCTAGTGAATGATAAAATTTGTATAAGCTTGGTGTAAAACCATGAGTTGGCCGAATGTGATAATGATGGATTAGATTGATTTCAAATTTATTTATTGCAATGGGAATAAATGTTTATGATTCGATATGTGATAGTGAAATGTGAAAAGCATATAATAATATTCGACATTCGGGCTTGAGCCTAGCGTGCCTCGTGTGCGTGACATTAATCGGGCTTTATGCCTAGCGGTGCCTCGCGTCGGTGACATTAATCGGGCTTTATGCCCAGCGTGCCTTGTGCCTGTTATTTATCGGGCTTTTTGCCTAGCGAGCCTTGTGCGGTGTTATTTATCGGGCTTCTACGCCTAGCGTGCCTTGTGCGGTGTTACTTTACTGCTTTTATGCCTAGCGTGCTTGATGCGGTGATGTACTTTACCAAAGATAAATCGAATCCTTGTTCAAGATAACTTAAAGTTAATTTATTGGGTTTACGTTTCGTAAGCATGTAAGGTATGTATGCTTAATATTACAGGTTAAATTAATATTGTGAGAATTGTGTTATATGTGTTTGAAATTAATATTGATGGATGTTATATGATGGAATTCGAGTTAGAATGTGCTATTATGGAACAATTGGTTTTCAAGTATAAATGTTTTATTATCATGAGTTAGGACTTACTAAGCTAGTAAGCTTAATTACGTGAAATGTTCTTCTCTGCTTTATAGATTTTGGTCACGCTGCGGGCTCGTGAAGGATCTTCAAGAAGTCATCCACACTATCGCCTTCCTTTGGTATTTTTGAATTTTTGGTTGCGGTTTAGAAGGCATGTATAGGCTAGATGAAGTTTTACAAACATACGGTGTTTGACCTTGTATATAACAAACCATGCGAATATGGCTAAATATTTGGTTATGTATGTTTTGGGGTTTTGTCATAAATGTGGGTAATAGTGATACTCCTTAAATCGATGATGTTAGAATATCATGTGAATGTTTTAAGTACAAGCTATCTTCGTAAGTGATTAAAAATGCATGGAGAGTATGAATTGCATGTGAGTATATCCGGTTATAAGCTAGTAAGCCTATTTAGTATAGAAACAGTCTTTAGTTACAGCAGTGATGTGAGTTAGAAAAATCACCAAAAATAGGATAAGTTGAATTAGATGGTGAATGAAGTATAGAATTAATCCTTATTGTGTCTATTTTTACATTGAAGAAACAGAGTAGGCAAAAGATTTATATATTATGAGATAATTAAGTTTTAGTGAGACCTGCTCTGAATGCATTCGTGAGTCACTGTTCTGTTTTGGAAAAATTGTCAAAAATTGTACAAAAATAATTAGGAAGCATGGGTTATATGTGTAAAACCCTTATTGAGTCTATTTTTCATTGGTATAAACTAGAACAGTATATGGAAATTGTGCAATGAGATAACTGTATTTTGTAGAGACAGGTCAGAATTGTTAGACAGTGTAATAAGGGTAGCTTTGATGAATAAACTGTACTAATTTACCAAATGAAAAATTCTGGAAAAATTATGGTGAAATTTTATATGAGTCTAGTTTCAAGGAAAATTTACGGATCTAAATTTCGAGTTTTATAACTCGAGTTATGGTCGATTTAGTCAGCATGACACAGTTGGACAGCTTTAAAATTTTACACCTTAAGTTAATAGTCAAGTCTAGTAATGCCGGTAAGGGTTTCGGGTAAGGGGTGTTACAATAGCCACCAGATAATATTTGTGTCATGTGACACTACATTCAGATAATGTGACCAAAGTCACCACATTCAGATAATGTGACCGAAGTCACCACATTCACTTCCCCTTTTTCATATAACCCGAATGCCCCATATCATACATATCATGCACATCATGCCTTAATTAATATTCTTATCATTAAACACATGTTATATTTAACATATATCCCTAATCCTAGTAGGAGTAGGAGACGTACCTGGGTACTTTGTACCATAGCATGGTACCTTAGCCATTTTCACATTCTTATAAACATGCTCATATTAAATATTGCCATAAATCTTATTAATAGTGTGGGGTACACACCTGATTCGCTTAACAAATTCACTGAAATCTCGAAACCCCGATCTACGCTTTAAATCCTTTAGTTCCTATATTCGGCCAATACCAAGTGTTTTAAACAAAAAGTCATTCAGCCACTTAATAATATCCCGAAGGATTAACATAACCAAAATCTTACCTTGCTGCCGATTCACTTCCTAAGCAGATCCCGAAACTTTGTAGTGTTTCTTGTATTCGGGTAGCACTAAATCACTTTACAGATTAGCTTCCAGCTTTTAATCAAATAAAAACATATCTAAATACTAAAATAGGGCCTTGGCCGAATATTAGATTCTCTTACCTTGTGAATCTCAAAACCCGAAAACAACCACTTGCTTAGGGAGTTGTCGAAATACCTATAGGCTCATATTAGATCCGATTTCAACCTTAAACATAATAAATGGCCTTTGGCCGAATATACATATAACTTACCTTGGTTGACTAGATCCTGAAAAATTCTTCTTATAGCCGACTATAGCCAAATCCCGAAAGATCCCTTGTAGTTTTGGCTAAAACAACAATAGGGATTAGTCTTGAACTTTCGGCTTAAAGAAAAGAAAAATAATGAAAAGATGATAAGAGAATCCTTACCCTCAATAATGAAATCGGCAATCCTTTACTTGAATCCACACTCCATTCGGCTATAGCCTAGATCTTAACAAGCTCTCGGCTTTTGGAACTTAACAAGAAATCGGCTAGAAGTTATCTGTGTTGTTGGTTTTATCAAAAAAAAAGAGAGGGAAAAGAATAACTAAGGAATTCGGCAATGGTGGAATAAGGAGAAGGGAAATTCGGCAAGACTAGGGAATCTTACTCTCAGCTTTTTGGAGAATTGAAAAGAAAAAGAAAAGGGTTGCAGAGAGAATTCGGCAGAGGCTTTCAAGAAAAAGAAAATAATGCAGAATGGCCTCTCCTTTCCTCCTATTGCCGAAATTACTAGGCCAAGACTCCCTTACTTGGCCATCACTTCTCCCTTATTTTCCTCCTTATCTCTTTACTTAAAAATTAAAGAATAACCCCTTATTTATCTCTTGAAAATAATCTAAAATAAATCATCATTTATCTACCCCTTAGCCGAAATTTTAAAAGAACTTAAACTCCTCCCTTAATGCCTTAATGCCGTCCATTACCTCTTCCCCATGGCGCAAAAATAAAACTTTTATTTGCTTCCCTCACGACTGGAACACAAGCCCTCCTTGCGCAGTGTATGGCGTCATTTCCAGAGCCTAAAGTGGCACCTCCAAGCCACTTTTCCAAGCCCAATTTCATGTCATATTTCCTCCATAAATTTCCTTAAGGCCACCTTGCCTTAGTTCCCTCTTTTAAACTTTAAAACTTAACATTTCTAAGGCATTTCCTTACATTTCCAAGACATTTCCTTACATTTCCAAGACAAGACATTTCCTTACATTTCCAAGACAAGACATTTCCTTACATTTCCAAGGTTCTAAAAATGCACACAACATATCCATATCACAATAGACATGCTATTTCATAAAATTAAGCAAAAATGCATAAGCCCAATTTCAGGATATTACAATGAAACTCTTTGAAATGGTGATATATGAAAAACATGATATGTTTTGAGATGAATGATAAGTCCAATTGAATTGTGCTTAAGTATAATGGTTATCCATGTTAAATTCATATGAATTATGTTTAAATGAACTAACATATGTTGTTGATGTGCTTAGGCTTATGCTAAGCTTGTGGATATGAGTGATGTTTATGATTATGCTTGTACTATGCATATGTAACGGGTAAGAAAGGGAACAAAACGGTAAGTACGTAATTGGGATGTATTATGATGTTATAAAAAGCTTAATGTGATAAATGATGTATTTATATGTGAACAAATTGTGTATGCTATGAATGAATATATCTAGATCAGAGATAAATACACTAAGTCGGGAATTGATAATGTTGTTTAGGCTTATAATAACCATTGAGTACGGAATGGAAAGTAACTAAATTAAAAGGTGTATAATCTTATAGAAAAGTCGATGGTTATACATTATGTCCCATAAAATCCTATCACATTATGAATGATAGATATATGTGATATTAATGAATTTACTTATTTGTGAGTCAATGATCATATGTATTTATGAATTATTGCCATTGGCATAGGTTTATGTCTATTCTAATAAGTTTATTATTGGAATGGAATTTTTATACTTAAAGTTTATACGAGCTTACTAAGCATACATTGCTTATGTAGTTCTTTTTCTTTTACTTTCCAAATTATCGGAAGCTCGTCGGAGATCTATCAATAGATTTGATGTCTTGCTTAAGGTTATCGTAGCACCGCTCACCCGTATTCAACACCGGAATAGGGTTGCAGAGCATTACCGAACTTACAACACTTTAAAACACACATTTCATATACAAATTATCATTTCAAATACAATTCAATAACGACCAATGATAGTGTCCCTTAAACGAGCCTACGAGGCCTTAAACATGCATTAGAAATAGTTCGGGACTAAACAGATAACTCGAGAAATTTTTCAACACTTAGAAAATTTTGCTTCAAACAGGGGACACACACCCATGTGGCCAGGCCATATGTCTTACACGGCCACCAGACACGCCCGTGTCACAGGTCGTGTGAAAACAGGTGGTAAATACTGACTTGGGTCACATGGCCAACCACACATCCGTGTGTCTAGCTTCTTTCCCCTTTGAAGTGGCCACACACGCCCGTGTGCTAGGCCGTGTGTTAGGCCATGCCAAACCTGTAGGGTATACTGACTTATGCAGCACAGCCAAGTCACATAATTGTGTTCTAGGTCATGTGCCAATTAGGGGGTATACTGACTTGTACCACACAGCTGATCACACGCCCATCTGTGAGACCGTGTGGAGCATACTGACTTCATTTCAATTTCAACACCAGGGGACACACGGTCGTGTGTAACGCCAATGTCTCTGCCTGTGTGGACAAAAATTGGCTATTTACCAAGCCAATTTGCCACCCAAAATCTCATGTACCTAAACAACCCAAATTAAACCAATTCATAGCACAATAGAACATCTATTCTAACCACATTCGATACAATTTCATACCATTTCAAATATTAATAACCAACATGCTTATATCCCTAGTTTAACTCAACCAAAACCTACTCAAATACATATACCAATCAACTAGTTTAACTATTACCTAACATACCTCATTTTTGTACCAATTCCACAAACTTCATAATATGGTAATTCACATATCCATCCAAGAACTCAAATATCAACATATATGCACATATAATCACATAACCAAATTCACCAAATTATGCCAACTCTCACGGCTATATTTACAAACCAAAACATATACATTTTTAATGCCAATTCATTTGGCCAACATCATTAACAAAACATAACCAAAATGATTCAAATACCTATACATGCCATATACTTAAATCATAGTTTCAAAAGTACCAAAAATTCAATGGATAATGTGGTGAAGTCTCCGACGATCCCCAAATCCGAGCTAGCTTTGAAGTCACTATAAAACATGAAAAAGAAGTAAGCTATATAGCTTAGTAAGCTCGTATGTTAATAATGAGAAACTATCATCATTCATTAATTATTCATATAATGGAAAATAATGTACATCAATTCTAATAAATCTCAAGGTATCAAATGATCATTCATAAACTTACCAAGGAACTCATCAATTTCATAGTTTTCAATACTCAATTCATTTTCCTACGTACCTGTACTCTCTCTTACTAATCTCATAATCAACCACATTCTTCTTTTACCCGTTGAACCATTCGGAATAGAAGTCGAATACTCAAATTCTCACTCGATAAGTACCTATACCATGGCCCGAAGCCAAATCCAGGTAACTTATCCGAAATTCTGATATCATGGCCCGAAGCCAAATCAGCCGATATGCATGGTACGAAGCCAAATCAGCTTATGTCACACACATAGTGCTAAATCATGTCCCGAAGCCAACTGAAGTATACCTAATGACATGTCACTAGCATCCTAAACTATTCCTAAGGTTCAATCGAGTTTCCAACTATCAAATCTTCATCGAATCATTTCTAAACTCATTCATAATCATATAAACACAATTTATGATATATCAAAGCATATAAAATATATTTGAAATGAATTTATAGCATACGAACTTACATCGAATGTTAAAAAGGCGAATCGAGTCGATTAGTCGATAACTTTCGTTTTTCCCCGATCTAGATCTGAATTCCGCTTTTCTTGATCTAAATATATTCAAAATTAACTCATTTTATCAAATATTTATTCAATTCAATCCAAAATATACATTAGAGCTATTTTACACATTTGCCCCTAATATTTTACATCTTTTACAATTTAGTCCTTATTGCACAAAATCACAAATTCATGCAATCTAACCACAACCCATGCTAGATGAACTTCTCTAGTATTCATATTACCCATATTTCTCATTTATTCACACTTTTAACCACCACATTTCACATTTTCTCAATTTAATCCCTTTTTGACATTTTCACTAAAAATCACTTTACAAAATTTGTGTATCTAACAACAATATTTCATATTTCATCATCAAAAATCAAAGAACACATATATTCATCAATGAAAACTTTCAAAATATTTAACAATTTTGCAAATTAGTCCCTGGGCTAGCTAGTACTAGCTGCAACGATCTTAAAAATATAGAAATCATTAAAAATCGAACAAAAGTGGACTTACATGCTCAAGGAGACTAGGCTGAATGTTCCAAGCTTTTTAATGGTGTTTTAAACATTAAACTTTGGTGGTGGGAGCTTAATGAAGATGATGATATTATGTTTTTTTTATTTTAACTTAAGTTATTTTATAATTTACTAATTTAACCTTTATTAAAACATTAAAAATTCATATAAACCATGTACATAAATGTCCACCCACCTTAATAAGGATATAATTAAAACATAAGGACCTCTATTTTAAGATTCCATAGCTATTAGATACTTTTAGCTAATAGAACTCCACTTTTGCACTTTACGCGATTTAGTCCTTTTTCTCAAATTGACCAATTAAATGATAAAGTTACTTAACGAAATTTTCACACAATCATTCAATCATGCTGTAAACATTAAAATAATAATAAAATAAATATTTTAACTTCGAATTTGTGGTCCTGAAACCACTGTTCCAATTTGACAAAAAAATAGGTTGTTACAGTTATAATGGCATGTATAGGTGGACTTATGGTTGATGATTAGTTAAATGTTAGTTGATGGGTTTGGCATGTATATGTCATTTTGGGTGATGTAGCCTTGGTACATTTGGTGCATTGTTGATATGTGTTAATTTGATAATGTGTTAAAGCATGTTTGAATGGCCAAAGTGATATATGATGAATTGACCTCAACATGGTCAAGATATTGTATACTTTGGAAAGGTTTTGAACTAGATATGGCATGAATCTAATATGGTATGGTGGTTATGTATCAATTATGTTTTGTTTTGGCATGGAAACAAGTTAATTTATAATTGGTTAAATATGCACATGTATAGGTGTTTTGGTTGATATTTTAGCCATTACATTTTAGCTTGTAAATTTTGGTATTATGAATGATTGAAATGGTTGATATGTGGATATATGTATGTATCCTTTTGATGGATGGCTTTATAGTCTTTATGATGCTTAGATGATGGAAGTTGAACATGGTCATTTTGGTATTAAAAATGTAGTTGGTATTTATGGCTTATGATGTTAAATGTTAAATGGTAAATTTAATACATATGAGTGTGATTTTGATATGTGAACCTAGTGGTAAGTTTTGACATGAACTTAATTATAAGTTGGTTGAGGTTTGGCTAAACTATGCATGTAACGCCCTGATTTTCTTTAATTTCGGCTTTTGGTAATTTTGTGACATAATTGTGTATCTGCTTTAGTGGTTAAGTGTTCTGGGTATGTCTGAGAGGTCCCAAGTTCAAGCCATGTCTTGGGTAAATTTTGGTATTTTTCTAATTAAAGGCTTACCTTGATTAGTAGGCTTTTAAGTTGTTATTGGTAAAATAATATCAGAATGGGCCTGCTGGTTTGGTGGTTAAGTGGAGTGTAAATAAGCTAGAGGTCTAGAGTCCAAGTCTCTGCGCAAACAAGGGATTTATTTCGCTGCCTATGCTGTTTGAGAGTTTGAGATGGACTAGAAATCAATATGGTGGATTTAGTGGGGAGTTTGATGGAGAGAATTAAGGGATTCGGTTTTTTCCTAAAACTGTCATCTTCCTTACGTCTCCTCTCCACCTTTTCTACTTTTTTTTTTCTCTCATTTCTTTTTGCTATATCCAAAATTCCCTATTGCTGCCGTTTCCTTCACACTATTTCATTGTTCTTCAAACTCTAATTTTTGCCTCCTTCCCTTCGATATCATTCATCTTTTTGTTTAGTGTGTAATCAGTAAGTCTAGGGTACGTTTTGTTCCATTTTAGGTGAATTAATGGAGTATTAAATGGTTATTTTCTGATTAGGGGACAATCAAGGAGCTGTGGGCTACTTTTTAGCTTTTTAGCAGCAAGAAATTAGCGTGGCTCGTTAAGGTAAGGTTGTTGGTAAGTTTTTAGGAATTTCCTGTTTATTACAACTCGGATTAAGTGACTGAAATTGGGCTTTCAATTGTCGAATATAAGTTTCGGAGTTCTCAGGAGTGGTTACCCGTCGAAATCGAACCAGGTGTGTACCTAGAAACACAAAAAACGAGGTTTCGACCAAAGCCGAAAACCTTTCTGTCGATACCACATGGGCGTGTGGTAGCCCATGTGGTAGGTCGTGTGCAAGGCTGTAAGCCACAGCACGACCGTGTAAACTACGAGCCAAGCCGTGCCCAGGTGACACGGCCGTGTGATGGCCGAGCAAGACCATGTGCAAGACATGGGCTGGACCAATTGGGCCGTGTGGGCCACACGGGCATGTAGGATTCTGGACTAGGCTGTGTGATCCACATGGCTAAGGTAAATTTAGGTCGTGTGGGCCACACGGGCGTTTGGGCCTACACGGGCAGGCTACATGGGCATGTGAGCCCATTTTTTTGAAAAGTTCTGTAAGGTTGCACGGGTCGCCCAAGTCGACTGTGGACCTACTGTAGGGTCAGTAAGTATTACTTAGACCTCTAAAGGAGTGATATGTACGCCTAATTTCTGTACCAAGCATGAATTAGGATATCTGGATATATGTTTTTTAATTGCATAATGGCATGGTATCCTTTGTATGTTGCATTGCATCGGGGTGGGTTGATGATGCTGGAGGAAGTGTCTGAAAGGCTCTTAAGCCTGATATCTGGCAGCTCAGTTGCAAATTTCTAATTATGTGTCACATTCGGTACAGCATGGTGTGTAGGGATGGGTGGGTTGATTTTATCCCCACATGGTGTGTAGGGTTGGACTGAGCTGGTGTGTAGAGGCTGGTGGGTAGGACTCTACTATTCTGTTCTGTTTTGCATATTATGTCTAAAATGGGCTAAAGCCCTAGAATATATTTGATTCTGTATCTGAGTGGGCTAAGGTCTACATCGTTTCTACAATGGGCTTAAACCCGAACTGTAAATGCATGACTGTTTTCTGATATTATATTGTGTGTGTGTTTTCTGTGGGGATTACACACTGAGTTGTGAAAACTCACCCTTTTCTGTTTAAATTGTTCAGGTAATCCCCAGCATTAGACAGATCGGTACGGCAGAGGACTCGGCAGTGACCACGGTGTGGGCTTTTATAGTTTTTATTTTTATTCATGGTTTTAGTTATATCTAGGAAACGTTTATGTAATATGGCCTTCACGGATTTTTGTTGAAATTTGGGATTTTTATTTTTATAACTGCTAGCAGTAGGATAAGACACGAGTTCTCAAAACAAACAAATGTTTCACCAAAACACCATGATTATGCAACCTTATTTAAATGCTTCCGCGAACTATAAATATTTTGGGAAATGGACAACGTTTTGAGAATGGAAAATGGTGGAAACAAATGGCACGTTTTGAAAGTCTTATAAGACAACGAAAAAATGGTTTTATTGTAATTATGTTTTTCAAAGCACTATCATGTGACATCGCCAGATTCAGCCATAACTTTTAGGCTGCGTTTGGGGAGTTACATTTAGTGCTATCAGAGCCGGGTTGTAAAACTCAGCTGTGGATTTGGGTTTTAAAAGTGGTTTTTCCAAAATGATTTTTAAATGATTTACAATATTTTGGACTGAGTATATGGTACACCGAGTTTCCGGCGCCGATCTTGTAAGGGTTCTGAACTCTGTTTAGATTCGTTTAAAATACTACAAGTATGCTTGAAACAGCCATAGGTAGTATATTGTACTAAAAACACTCTAGGTAGTGTAAACTGAAAACTGTAGCGAAACTGAAAATCGTAGTAAAACTGCAATTCGTGATAACAAACTTTGAATTTCTGATACTGTTCTGCATAAAACATTTGTTAATAAATATTGAAACTGTAACTAATGGATAAAACAATTAATCCAGATAACTCAAAATTTACAATAAGCGCACGAGATATCCACGGACGGGGTACTAGAGGTCGTGGTAAAGGCCGTAGTGGGGCTCGAGCTGGGTCCTTAGCATCTGAAAATCTACCTAATCTGGATCAAGCGAGACACTGATCTCACCTGCCATAGAGATTGGGTCTCATGATCATGAGGCTAGGGATGACGTACTATCCTGAGCCATGCTACGGATTCTAGAAAGGGTCGCTGGGCCCAATATCGGATCTAGGGGCCGTGGGTCAATTACGGAACGACTCCGGTCCAACGAGGTGGAATTATTCAGGGGTGTCACTGGAGTCACCCCTAATGTGGCCGAATATTGGATGGAGGCCACGGAAAGAATTATGGACGATCTGGATTTTTCCAAGGAGCAGAAGCTTAAGGGGGTTGCCTCTCTGCTTCGCGATGAAGCTTACCAGTGGTGGCTGACTGTTAAGGAGGGCACTCAGCCCGACCGTTTGACTTGGGACAATTTTAAAACGGCATTCCAAAGTAAGTATGTGGGAACCAGCTACATTGATGCTAGGAGGCGTGAGTTCCTTAATCTCACCCAAGGAGACCGTTCGGTGGCCGAGTATGAGGCCAAGTTCCTGAGATTGAGCCTGTATGCCCAGATCATAGTGGTGACCGAGTATGAGCGTTGCGTCCATTTTGAGGATGGACTCAGGGACAGTTTGCAAATTCTGATAGCTCCGCAGAGGGAGTGTGAGTTTGCCACACTGGTGGAGAAGGCGAAGATTGTCGAAGAGGTTAAGCGCGCTGAGCACCAAAACCACGAGAAAGGAAAGAATAAGAGGGAATCGGAGCCCTCAAGTTCTGTGATGAAGCCTAAGAAAAAGGTTAGATTTGATGGGCCAGTGAGAGTTGGGCCTCATGTTACACCCGCTGAGGTGGCACTTTATGGGCACTGTGGTAGACACCATCTAGGTGAATGTTGGAGGACTACCGGGGCTTATTTAAGATGTGGCTCTACTAAGCATCGTGTCAGAGATTGTCTGCTGTGAGCTGATTAGGTGCAAGCCACGGGTACTGGTACTGCATAGCCGTCGAGAGTAGTTCAACAACTACTTAGGGGCCGAGGTCAGGCCAGGGGTGGTAATGGCATAGGCCGAAGACAGAAAGCACCGGCAAAGGTGCTGGACCGACTGAGGCTAGGCAGCCGAATTGGTTTATGCTGCCCGTCACCGTGAGAATGGAGATGCTCCGGACGTCATCATGGGTACGTTTTTTATTTTTGATGTACCATACTTGGCATTGATAGACATAAGCTCTACACACTCTTACGTAGCTAGTGTTATGTCTGAAACTTTGGGGATTTCAGTTGAGAGTAATTCTAGAGAGGTAACTATTGTAAGTCCGTTAGGGCATTCTATCCGAGTTAGTAAACTATATAGAGACGTCCCGCTAGAGGTACAAGGGACAGTGTTTCTGGCCGATCTGATGGAGCTTCCATTCGGGGAGTTCGATTTGATTTTGGGAATGGACTAGTTGGTCAACCACCGAGTAAGCCTGGACTGTGCTACAAAAAGGGTTGTTTTGAGAACCGAGGAGGATAGCGAGGTAGTAGTGATTGGGGAACGTCGAGACTACTTGACGAATGTGGTTTCTGCGTTGGTGGCAGAGAAGTTGGTACGGAGGGGATATGAGGCATTCTTGGCCTACATCAGTGTTTCTGATTCTGGGGACTCTTCGGTTAAGGATATCAGGAACATAAAGGACTTTCCAGATGTGTTTCCTGAGGAATTACCAGGTCTGCCTCTGAGCCGAGAAGTGGAATTTGGGATTGAGCTCATTCTGGGTACAGCTCCGGTGTCAACTCTGCCCTACTGAATGGCACCGAATGAGCTTATAGAGCTTAAGGCTCAAATACAAGAACTGTTAGATCTTGGATTCATTCGTCCCAGTGTGTCTCCATGGGGAGCGCCTGTGTTGTTTGTGAAGAAGAAAGATGGGACAATGAGGATGTGTATCGACTATTGGTAGCTGAACAAGCTAACAATCAAGAACAAGTACCCACTTCCGAGGATAGATGATTTATTCGACTAGTTCAGAGGGGCTTCTATGTTCTCCAAGATTGATCTATGATCAGGGTATCATCAACTAAAGGTTAAGGAGGTCGATGTGCATAAGACGATATTTAGGACTCGGTATAGACATTACGAGTTCCTATTTATGCCTTTTTGGTTGACCAATGCACTAGCGGCATTCATAGATTTGATGAACCATGTGTTCCAACCTTATCTAGACCAGTTTGTGGTAGTGTTCATCGATGATATCTTAGTGTACTCCAAGACTGAGGAGGAGCACGATGAGCATCTCCAGGTAGTATTACAGACACTTTGCGAGAAACAGTTGTATGGAAGTTCAGTAAGTGTGAATTTTGGTTCCGAGAAGTAACCTTTTTGGGGCATGTAGTTTCTATGAAGGGGGTTTGTATTGACCCTTGTAAGATTGAGGCTGTGTTGGATTAGAAACAGCCGAAGAATGTGTCCAAAATCTACAGTTTTTTGGGGTTGGTGGGTTATTATCGATGATTCGTAGAAGGGTTCTCCTTGATCGTAGCACCGTTGACCAAACCTATGCGCAAGAGAGTTCTCTTTATCTGGACTAATAAGCAACAAGAGAGCTTCGAGAAGCTCAAATTATTTTGACACAGGCTCCTGTTCTAATACATTCGGAGCCTGGTAGAGACTTCGTGGTATACAGTGATGCATCGCATGTGGGTCTAGGTTGCGTACTGATGCAGGATGGTAAGGTGGTAGCTTATGCGTCACTTCAGCTCAAGACGCATGAGGCTAACTACCCGACGCATGATTTGGAACTGGCTGTTGTAGTTTTCACTCTGAAAATCTGGAGGCTATCTACACTGTTCACAAAAAGCCTCAAATATCTTCTCATTCAGAAGGAGTTAAACCTTAGGCAGCGTAGATGGGTTGAACTGCTTAAGGATTATGATTGCACCATCGAGTACCACCCTCGTAAGGCTAATATGGTGGCAGATGCTTTGAGCCGTAAGGTTATGACCGATCTGAGAGCGATGTTCGCTCGACTCAGTTTATTCAATGATGGGAGTCTATTAGCATAACTTCAGGTTAAGCCCACATGGATTGATTAGATCAGAAGTAAACTGATGGAGGATAAGTCACTTGAGGTGCAGTTCCATCAAGTTGAGAATGGGGATACTACTAATTTTAGGATTAACAGTGACGGGGTACTTTGTTTTTGTGGTCAGATCTGTGTACCGAATGATGAGGATTTGAGACAGTCAATTTTAAGGGAAGCGAATAGTAGCCCTTACGCTATGCATCCTGGCGGGAATAAAATGTACTGAGATCTCTGAGAGTTGTACTGGGGGCCACGGTTGAAGTGTGAGGTTACTGACTTCGTTGCTCGATGTCTAACTTGTTAGCAGGTTAAGGCTGAACATTAGTTGCCTTAGGGGTTACTACAGCTGGTGAAGATACCGACGTGGAAATAGGAGCAAGTAAAGATGGAATTCGTTAGTGGGTTGCCTCTAACACCCACTGAGAAGGATTCTGTCTGGGTCATCGTAGATCGATTGACCAAGTCTGCTTACTTCATTCCGGTCATGTCCAACTTTTCCCTCTAGAAATCGGCTAAACTATATGTATCTGAAATAGTGAGACTGAATGGGGTTCCTGTCACTGCATGGGGTTCCTGTCTCGATTATCTTCGATAAGGATCCTTGCTTCACGTCTTAGTTCTGGAAGAAATTGCACGAGGCTCTAGGTTCAAGGTTAGACTTTAGTACTGCTTTCCATCCTCAGACAGATAGTCAGTTGGAGAGGGTGATTCAAGTACTGGAAGACATGTTGAGGAGCTGTATTATATATTTCCGAGGCAATTGGGAGGAGTATTTGTTACTAGCAGAGTTTGCCTACAATAACAGCTACCAGTCTAGCATCCAGATGGCACTGAATGAGGCCCTGTATGGTCGTAAGTGTCGCACTCCCTTATATTGGACTGAGTTGGGTGAGTGACATGTTCTAGGTCCGGAATTGGTTTTTGAAACTAAAGATAAGGTCTGATTGATTCGGGATCGACTAAAAGAGGCATCTGATAGGAAGAAGTCCTATACTGATCTGAAGAGAAAGGATATTGAGTATTTTGTGGGGGACTTAGTTTTTCTCAAGGTCTAGCCATGGAAGAAGGTCTTGAGGTTCGGTCGCAAGAGTAAGTTGAGCCCTCGGTTTATTGGGCCATACCATATTTTGAAACGAGTGGCAGTCACATATCGGTTGGAACTTCCTCCGGAGTTGGATCAGATTCACGATGTGTTCCACGTCTCAATGTTAAGACGTTACCGCTCTGATCCCACACATGTTGTACCTATTGAGGACATTGAGGTTAAACCAGATCTGACGTTCGAGGAGGATCTAGTCCAGATCTTGGATCGTGACATTAAAGTCCTATGAAAGAAGTCTATGCCTTTAATGAAAGTGTTGTGGCGGAATCATAGCACTGAGGAGGCCACTTGGGAGCCGGAGGATGCAATGCGTCAGCAGTATCCTCACCTTTTCTGATCAGGTAAAATTATGAGGACGAAATTTTCTTTTAGAGTGTAGAGTTGTAACGCCTCGATTTTCTTTAATTTTGGCTTTTGGTAATTTTGTGACACAACTTTTAGAATGGGCCTGCTGGTCTGGTGGTTAAGTGGAGTATAAATAAGCTGGAAGTCTGGAGTTCGAGTCTTTGCACAAAAAAGGGATTTATTTTGTTGCCTATACCGTGTGAGAGCTTGAGCTGGACTAGAAATCTGGGTGGTGGATTTAGTGGGGAGTTTGATGGAGAGAATTAAGGGATTCAGTTTTTTCCCAAAACTGCCATCTTCCTGACGTCTCCTCTCCACCTTTTCTACTATTTTCTTTTTCTCTTTTTTCTTTTTGCTGTAGCCAAAATTCCCTATTGCTGTCGTTTCTTTCACACCATTTCCTTGTTCTCCAAACTCTAATTTTTGCCTCCTTCCCGTCGATATCGTCCATCTCTACATTTAATGTGTAATTGGTAAGTCTAGGAGTACGTTTTGTTTCATTTTGGGTGAATTAATGGAGTATTAAGTGGTTATTTTTAGATTAGGGGACAATCAAGGAGCTACGGGCTACTTTTCGGCTTTTTAGTAGTGAGAAATCAGTATGGCTCGTTAAGGTAAGGTTGTTTGTAAATTTTTTGGGAATTTCTTGTTCATAACAACTCAGATTAAGTGACTAAAATTGGGCTTTCAATTTTTGAATATAGGTTTTGGACTGCTCGGGAGTGGTTACACGTTGAAATCGTACCAGGTGTGTACACGAAAATGCAAAAAATGAGGTTTCAAAAAAGTCGAAAACCTTTACACAATACCACCACACGCGCGTGTGGTACCGTGGTGGTAAGTCAGTGAGCAAGGTCAGAAGCCACAAAGACACCCATGTGAATGATTTGAGCCGGCCGCGCGCAGCAGCGACACGGCCGCGTGATGGCGGCGAGACCATGTGCGAGACACAGGCTTGACCAATTGGACTGTGTGGGCTACACAGGCATGTGGGATTCTGGGCCAGGCCATGTGATCCACACGGCCAAGGCAAATTTGGGCCATGTGGGCCACAGGGCAGGTCACATGGGTGTGTGAGCCCATATTTCTGAAAATTTCTATAAGGTTGCACGGGTCGCCCAAGTCGACTGTGGACCTACTATAGCATCGGTAAGTATTACTTAGACCCTAAAGGAGTGATCTTTCTGTCTAATTTCTGTACCAAGCATGAATTATGATATCTAGATATATGTATTTTAATTGCATAATGGCATGGCATCCTTTGTATGTTGCATTCAATGGGGTTGGGTTGATGAATACTGGAGGAAGTGTCTGAAAGGCTCTTAAGCCTGATATCTAGCAGCTCAGCTGCAAATTTCTAATTATGTTCCGCATTCGGTACAACATGGTGTGTAGGGATGGGTAGGTTGATTTTATCCCCACACGGTGTGTAGGGTTGGACGGAGTTAATGTGTAAAGGCTGGTGGGTAGGACTCTGCTATTCTGTTATGATTTGCATATTATGTCTGAAATGGGCTAAGGCCCTAGAATATATCTAATTCTTTATCTAAGCGGGCTAAGGTCCACATCGTTTCTGTAATGGGCTCAAACCCGAACTGTAAATGCATGACTATTTTCTGATATTATGTTGTGTGCGTGTTTTCTGTGGGGATTACACACTGAGTTGTGAAAACTCACCCTTTTTCTCGCTTTAAACTGCTCGTAATCCCCAAAGATTAGATGGATCGGTCTGTCGTGAGAGGATCATGTAAACACGATGATGGTGGACTTTTACGGTTTTTATTTCTATTCATGGTTTTGACTATATCTGGGAAAAGTTTATGTAATTTGGCCTTTATGGATTTTTGTTTAAATTTGATATTTTTATTTTTGCAACTGCTAGTAATAGGATAAGACGCGAGTTTTCAAAATAAACAAATGTTTTACCAAAACACCACGATTACGCAATCTTATTTAAATGCTTCCGCGAACTGTAAATATTTTGGAAAATTGACAACATTTTGAGAATGGAAAATGGTGGAAACAAATGGCAGTCTCTTAAGACAACGAAAAAGGGTTTTATTATAATTATGTTTTCCAAAGCACTATCATGTGACATCGCCAGATTCGGCCATAACATCTAGGCCGGGTTTAGGGTGTTACAATGCAAATGTGAACATATGTATGATTGTTGTGATTTGAGGTGCTTATTGGGTATATTGGTTGTGTGAATATATACCTTATTGATTTAGCTTGTTGATGATTATTTGATGCAATTTCAATGCTTGATTGCATGTGGAAAGTTGGTTGTAGGTGTATGCATGATTGGGTGAGAAAAATGGCTTGGAAATAACCTATTTTTCGTCCACGCAGACGTGTATCTTAGCTGTATGTGACACACAACTTGGCAACACGGTCGTGTGTCCCTTGTAGCTTACTAAAGGATTTCAAGTTAGGCAATTACACGGCCTAGCACATGACCTGGCACACAGGTATGTGAGGCCATTTCGAAGGGTACACGGCTTAGCACAAGGACGTGTGGCTTGGTCGAGTGACCCAAGTCAGAGAGTTACACGAGCACGGATGCGGGCTGGGACACGGCCATGTGTACCTACTTCGAATGACTACACGGCCTAAGACACGGGCGTGTGTCTCAACCGTGTGACCCCTGCAGGTTGAAATTTTTCATCTTTTCCCTGAAAATTCTATATGTTTTTTATTTAGTCCCAATTTGTTTCTAATGTGTTTTTAGGGCCCCGAGGGCTCGTATAAGGGACAATATGTATGTTATTGATGGAATTTGCTATGATTGATGTTGTGAAGTAAATGAGTTATATATTTTTGATAGTTTTGAAGTGTAAACTCCGGTAATGCTCCGTAACCCTATTTTGGCGATGGATACGAGTTAGGGGTGTTATACTTATGAGATTAGCTTAAGAAGAAGGTCTATTAAAAGGGCTAATTTTTTTTCGTAAAAGTCCTCAGATCACACATCTCATGTTTGCAAATGACTGCATTTTGTTTGGAGAGGCAAGTGAGAATAGGGAAAATGTGCTCAAAAATATTTTGAGGGAGTATAAAGGGTGTACAGGGCAATGTGTTAACTTCAAGAAGTTAACAAGTTTATATAGCATAAATGTTAGTATTAGGAAAGGCATTTGGTGGAAGCTATTTTGGGAGTTAGAAGTTCTGACAATCATGAAAAATATTTGGGGCTCCTAAATATGGTGGGACGGGCAAAACGACGGGCATTTCAAACTTTTATGGATCACACCAAGCATAAAATTGACAACTAGAGTACAAGATTTCTATCACATGGAGGAAAAGAAGTCGTTATAAAATTTGTTTTGCAATAAATTCTGACGTATTCCATGTCTTGTTTTCTTCTCTCAAAATCTCTTTGTGTGGGAATGGAAACCCTTATAGGAAATTTTTGGTGGTAGAAAAGTCATGGAAAACATGGATTACATTGGTGTGATTGAGGAAGGTTGTGTGGTTTGAAATAGAATGATGGTCTAGATTTTGGATGCTTAACCTAGTTCAATTTGGTGTTATTAGCGTTTAATTTACTATCTGAATTTCTTGTTAGCAAGAACGTCAAAATCGAAGTATTATCCGTTAAATTTTTTTTATTAATGCAGGTTTAGGTAATTTCCCTTCCTATACCTGGCAAAGTGTGTAAGCTGCAAAAGGGCTCCTTCAAACCAGTTTGTGCTGGCGAGTGGGTACAGGGACCTCCATTTCAATTTTGGATGATACTTGGGTTCCAATAAGAATTAACTATAGAATTCATGATGGGATTAGTGATCAAGATATGAGACTAGTTGTAGATTTGATAGAACCTAACACTAGAAGGTGGAAAAATGACCTAATTCAAAGTACCTTTAGTGAAAGGGATGCTGAAAGGATTCTTAATATTCCTTTTTCACGTTGCCCAAGTGAAGACCACATAACGTGGAGATGAATACTCTACACGCAGTGAATACAAGCTCCTTTTACAAGGACTTACAAACCCAAATGCTCGACAGGAACAAAATACAGAAGGTAATCTTTACAAAAAATTGTGGTTGTTGAATCTGCCACCAAAAATAAAGATTACAATGTGGCGTATAATCTGCAACTTTATTCCTACTTTCAACAACAAAAGACTGATTGACACAGCACGTTGTCCTAGATGTGATGAGGTACCAAAACAGTACTACATGTGATGTACGATTGTAGATTTACAAAGGAGATTTGGGAAAAGTTGAGCTTTGAGTGGCCCCAAAATTTGGAAAATACGAGTCACAGAGACTAGATAGCCTACATTTTTTAACATTCTTCACAAAGTCAATGTAGATTATTTGTTTGCACTTTGTGGGCAATTTGGACGAGTCAAGATAAATCGGTGCATGAAAAGGAAATACAAGTTGTTCTATACACTGTAAATTTCATCAAGAACTACATTAAAGAGCTGGATCATCTGATGAGAATCTTATTGGAGAAATGGGGTGCCATGGAGCGATGGAAAGGGATAGAGAATGCATGTGTCAAAGTCAATTTCGACACTGCTAATAGGTAAAATGAGAAAAGGTCATGCTCTAGTATTCTGATAAGGGATTCAACAGAAAAGATAATAGCTTCAAAAACTAACATTATGTTTGGTTGGAAGGAATAACAATGCATTACAGCCCAATTTAGTGGGCCCATCACCAAACCATTGTTTGGTTGGTTGTAATAAGCTATTACAACCCTATTCCATACAACTTTATTTAGCATGAAAATGCAGAATACCATTCGGTACTCTCCCCACAAAATGGTGATTCAGGGAATGCGTAAAATAACAAATTAGCCAACCTTTCAATTTTACCCTAACCATCCTCCCTTCTTTCTTATGTTTGAATTTCTTTTCTTTTCTTTTTTCCATGCTTCTTCCCTCCTCCACTGTAATAATCAACAAATATCCAACTTTATCTATTCTTCATTTAATTTAAACCCCTTTTTTTAATTATATTTCCTCCCAACCCTTTCTATATCACACACCAAAACTCTTTTTCTCTTCAATATAATTTACAAAATTCCTGATAGTTTAATCCATTGAAAAAAGAAGTGAAGCATTTTTTGGGTGGTCTCGCAGGATCCAAGATCTGGTAAGTTTTAATTCTAACCCAAATTTCTAAGTTCATTATTACTTTTTTTATTATGTATATGGATGCACTGCTTTTAAAGTTGATTTCAATGAAATAATTGTATAATTGCACTTGTGGGTTTTTATTATTTTTTGTTTATGAAAGTTTTTCTGGGTTTAATATCTTTGCTTTCTAATGCTAATTATTCAATAAATAAGGATTTCTACTATGACAATGGGTTTTTTTATGGTGATTTCATGTAAACTTGGTGAGGTGTAATTTATAAATCCTGAATTTTCAAATACCATCATCAAAAAGTTTAAAGCATATACTTCTTTTACTAAAAATCATATTTCTATTTTTGTGTGGCAAATTTTGCATTCATGAAGCTTCTTTCTCTTTTCTTTTGTAGCCAAAGATGGCACATTATTCTGCATAGTATGTTTTTTTTGTTAAAGTATCACGTAATTCAGTAATTTCAAAGAGAGTAGATATTTTGTCTATATTGTCAAATTCAAAAACTCTTGCAAGCATATATGTGAAAATTGGTGAACATTGTCCATGAAAAAAAAAAGCTTTTGTTGTGTTTGTGAAACTTTTGTGTGTGTGTGTGTGTTTTTTTTGTTGTTGTTGTTTATTTGTTTATGATGTGTTGGTTTTTTTTTATTTCTTGTATATCAGTTTAATATCATGGTTAATAGTTTCTAGTTGTGGTAAGGTTGTAAAATAAATATGATACCTTTTGCATTTGCATTCACAAACATCAATTTGCATATTCATGAAAATAAACAAGCATCTAATATTAGAGGGTAACAATTTTAATTTAGTTTCATTTTGCTAATGAACCATTTAATAACAATGGTGTAAAGTTGCACAACTTTGATCTTCCTGATTGAATGATGCTTTTTCTTATACACTTAAAAGGGAAAGACCTTTATATTCTGGCAACTTTTAATTTCAAATAAGAAAAAACCTACATGTCATATAGTTATGGTCACTTTATCTTAATTTTCATCTCCCTTATCTTGGTGGAAGCTTTTTTATTTTACCTTTTTGTTTCCTGTTTGTTTATGTTTACATGTTATGCTAGCTCATAGTTTTGAATTGTTCATTGTAATCTTTAGACTAACAACTTTAGAGATGTTTTGTTCTTTTCAAACAAAAATTAACATTTTTGGTCATATCTGCTGAGTGTTTTCAAGTGGTATTGCAACTTCTAATACTTAATGCTTATATTTAGCTCTTAGCCTCTTTGCAATCATAGGGAGAGATCATCTCTGTCAACTTTTCTAACCTTGTAGTAAACCATAAAATATTTTGTTTTTCCTTTTTTCACATATCAATCACTGGTGAAGTTCTGCACTCTGTTTTATGTTTTTGCTCCTTGTTGTATAACAACTTAATGGTCTCTTAAGGCATGTCTTTTTATTGGTTATGAAGTAAAAATGCATCAGGCATGTTAAAGCCACTACAAATTTGAAATGTCCTGTTCCATTGCATTCAGAATCTTGGTCTTACTAACCAAAAAGGAAACTGCCAGTCGCCATTATGTTGTCTATGTTTTATCATTTTGATTCTTGTTTTTTGGCCCTACATGGTAAAGATACTATGAAAGAAATCGATGCCTGAAAACTTCAAGTTTCTACTATTGAGTGGTATTAAGGTTTTGGTTCTAATTTGGTTGATATATATGCATCATATTCCTTGCATAAAGTAGACCCTGCATTTCTAAATTGCTAAGATGATAAGATTGTTAAATTTGTTGTTTGTGCATGCTATCAGGATATATTCCTAGAGTTAATGGAAAACTAGAAATTTCACGTGCTTCCGGTGATAAGAGCCTTAAATCGCATCTATGCTCAGATCCCCACATTCAATGGACCAACACAGATAACAAAACATATATTTTAATTCTTGCAAGTGATGGTCTTTGGAAGGTAAAACACTTTACTTTGATGTCTCCTTATTGAGTTGGAAATAGTTTTATATGATTTATATTTTTTCTTTTCCATATGCTTAATCCAAGTGATGAGTAACCAATAGGCTATTGATATTGCAAAAAATTTTAAAGACCCAGAGAAGGCTTTAAAACAATTAATTGCCAAAATAGTTAAAAGAGAGTTAAGATGACATATCTTGTGTTGTCCTTTTGGAGTGTATTTTCTTGTGTAAGAAAAAGTTTGTTCTTTTTTTCCTTAAATCTTCATGTAGGACAAAGAAAGTGATATGAACTCGCCTCAATGATGATTTGAGTCGTTTGTTGCCCGATAGTTAAAATGGAGAAGTATCGTTTGGTTTTGAAATCAAGGGTGATTTCAGCTAAGGAGTGTATTTGGTAAACAAGATGGTGATTAAAAATGGCTAAAGGATATGAAGGTGAAGAGGAAATTCGGCTACAAAGGAAAAAGAAATTAAATGGATATTTATGGATGGAATGGAGAACTTAAGGACAAGAAAGAACCAACACCATGTTAAAGTGTTGACCCAAGACTTATACGTCACTTAAGGTGGACCTTGATCCGTTACCTATGAAAGTAGGAACCAAAGGTATAGTTTGGTGAACGCCACACTTGGATTGAGTGATAAGTTCAAAAAGAAACAAGGTAGACCCCACTAGCTTTTGTTAGATCAGTCAGCTTGAGTCTTAAAACGAAATAGGAGAGTTGAAAAACTCACAAAATGTTATAAACATTCAAAAGATAGCAAAAAGTCCTCTAAACAAGCTAATTACAAAGTATTTATAGTGCTTACATGAGGCTAACTGAAAAGTCACATGAATTCAACTTTAATGTGATGTTTAATGGTTGAAATAAAGCTTAATCAACAAGTAAAAACTCTTGAGTTCCTCCAAGCCAAATAACAGTAACTATCAATATGAATTATTACTCCAAATAAGCTAATTTAATGAGCTTGAATGCTTGGTTTCATGCCCTCTTGGCAGCCGAATGGTCACCAGTAGCTTTAATGAAATTTTGAACTCATGGTGTGATCATTTAAGCAACAAACGGTTATGGAAGAAGAATAGGCTGCTGCCAAATTTAAAGGATGTGTAATGCTTCCTTTAATTGTCATAACAGCTCCTTTTAGTGATGTATAATGCCCCTTGTATGTAACCGATTTCTACTTGAAAAGTCACATTAATCACTTTGTAACAGCCCTTGAATGTAACGGTTTCCAGCTGATTAGTCACCTGCAATCAAACATATTAAACACATTTAAACACATATTAAACACAAAACACATTAAACACACTAAATTTAATAAGCTTAGTAAATAAACTTATAAATGAACTACTTTAACTCATAACTTAATTTAATAAACTGTAAGAAACATATTTAACAATAGGTTATCCCAGCAATTAAATAAACTAAGTTAAGCATTTATTTCCAGCAATTATTTAACTAAAATAAGTTTAATAAAAATGACAAACAATTATTAAACTAAGATGAGTTTAATTAAAGTCTAGCAACTTAATTATTAAACTAAGATGAATTAAAATAAATTTAAAGTTCAGCTTGCAATAAATTGCAAGAAATGCCTATGGAGCTGAATGAGCTTGTAATGAAGCTTCATTTTGCAACGCGTTGCGTCGTAACATGATGCAACTGGGTTCGCATTATACCCTCACTCTTGAAGATGATTTGTCCCCAAATCGAGCCACTTGCTCGCAAAACATTTTTCATTGTCACAAGCTTGGAAACTACACAAGTCTCGAAAATGAAACAAATTAGACGCTTGCCCTTCCTCTTTAAGAGGAATCCATTTCCAAATGTCACCTTCACAAAAATGAAAAAGATTAGTGACAGCATGGATGATGAACTTCAAAAAACTTTCGGAATCGTTAAGTACAATTTGAACATATGTATCAATACCGGGATCAAAAACAGAAATTGAATTTACCTTTTTACTTGAAGGAAACAAACAAGAATCATGGAGCATTCGAAAGTCATACTTTTGGACAACAAAAATCCATGACTCAAATCTTTTGAACAATGATAAAGAACAATGATCTTCGGGATCAAAAACAATATTTCCTCTTACCTCTCCAATTTGACTCGAAAGTGTCATGAACAGCAACTTAGAAAGAACAAGTAGCAATTGAGTAGTACAATCTTGCAAAACACGATCGAATCTTTTAAACCACAATTTAGAACAACCTCTGGAGTCAAAAATTCGAGTTTGACTTTGCAAGCCAACAAAATTAACTTCTTTTATTTTCAAACAAAATAACAGAATTTGAAGCAGATGAAAAGGTTCATCACATTTATTTAAAATGAAATTACGATGCTCACCTTTTCTTAGTAACAACTCAAAATGACTTGTTCCGTGCTTAAACACACGATTTTGGTCGTTCATTGTTAAAAGCAATAAAGGCTTTTCTTTCATCAACAACTCACATATACGAAATAAATAAGATGTGAGCATACTAACATTCAAACAATCAAACCTGTCACATTTCATTCGAATAGGCATGTATGTTTTCAGACATTCATATGCCTCAAATAGCATCCGCATGTTTTCACCACGTCAAGCAAATGAAAAGATTTATATGATTCATTTTTTTTGCATATCCAATCCTTGCAATTGTCGATTGATTACTACTTCACCAATAATCTCATCAATACCACAATTTTCAGTAATGGTACTCTCCTTGCGATCTTTTAAAGCAAACAAACCATTATAAATCAAAAAGGAGTAATTAACCAAGTCAAAGTTCAAACATTTTTCAAAAACCAAATCTTCAACAATCGAATGAAGTTGATATAACTTAAAAACATTAGATTCCATACCTTTCTTACCCTTTGGCATAGGCAAACTAGGTTCGTTGATAACATTACCTTTTTCAACCAACGTGAATCTTCTCTCCTTCGAAAGATATCGGAGTTGGAATTTGTCAATGGAATCTTCAGAAGCCTAAAAAGAAGAAATAATACAAGGAGAACTCACAGAATGGTTAGTAAAATCACTCCACACTTTTTCTTATTCATTTTCTTCGTTTTCACTCGTTTCTTTTTCTAGCTCATTTTCAAACTCTCGATCTTTTACCTTAATCTCTTTTATTTATGAAAACTTATTGTCACTTGTTTCTTTTACTCTCTCTCTCTTTTGATATGCTTTTCTGGCTTGCACTCTTTTTCTTTTTCAATCTCGATCTCTTTTTGCTCTTTTTCATTCTCTTTTTCTTCTTTTTCAATTTCTTTATCTTTTTCATATGCTGTTTCAATTTCATTACAGAAGGAGGACAACAAAAAGGAATCATCAAAATGAGAAACCTTTCATTGAGAAGAAGAGAAAGGGTCTTTATACAAAAGACGATCATCTCTTCGAGATTGATTCTTCATGGATGAATATCTTTGTAACAACCCAAACCCGGCCCAAACGCTATGGCCGAATCTGGTCCGTTACAGTGAAAACATTTTTGAAGTTCCTTTTTGAAACCAACTTAAATTTTGAAAACCCTTCTTTTTAGTGGACTTAATAAAACCTTACTTAGATTAAATTTGGAAATCATTTGGGTCAAGTTGTTTTAGAGTTTTAAATGTTGCCCGACAAAGACGGTAAAACATTTTCGCTTTACTTTGAGAAAACGTGTTCATTCAATGTAATATTGGTAAAAATAGTTTAAGCAAATTATTCAAAGAATATAAAAAAACAACAAAGCTAAAGTATTAGGAGGCCTTATTACATTCAAAATAAAATCAACTAAAGATTAAAATAACTAAAGCCAAAATCCATTCGGTTTAAATTCATCAGCATGGCCACCTCGAGTCACCCCGCCCACATCCGCGATCTACTCGTTACTGAAAAATGTAAAGGAGAAGGTGAGTCACCAAGACTCAAGATGTAACCCTTCCCCGGTTTAAACATATTCATACACAACATATAACAAATTAATTATGCAAGTTATCATGTGTCCCAACCTAGCCACCATACGCCACTCGCTCTACCCCGCTGTGGTACCAAACCACCGGTGGTGCCAAACCACCGTGACATATAGTCACGATGTGCTACCAAAGCACCGTGTCCGTAGACACAAATCGGGTGATGGGGCCAACCCATCGTGTGTGATACCAAATCACCGCGCATTTATCCCATATCTCAAGTGGGGCCAACCCACGGTGGTATTAACCACGGGATAAGTCGCTCTCGAGGTGCCAAACCTCCGGAGGTACCAAACCTCGGTGACCGTAGTCACAGCAGTGTTACCAAAACATCGGTGCCCGCGCACGATTACACCGCCTCTCCACTCAATCAACCCACATCGGCAATAATCATACAGATTTATCAAATGTATTATCACAACATGCTTCCCAAAGGCATCAAATAGCAAATCGTATGAACAGTACTTACCGTTACCCCATATACCGTTATGGTATTCAAACCATTGCTACATACATCACGTTAGCAATCACATTACTTAACATAATTTAATAAGTTACAAGGTGTGTATGTACACACCGTCACCCACTGGTAATCTAAGTCCCAAAAGAGGAGTCGCCCACCTAGATCTATCAAAGACCTATATTCGGCCAACTTTTAGGATTAGTATTATGGCCTATTCGCCAACCAAAACAAATCCAGAGGGTTAGTTATGGTCCCGAATCCTTACCTTTGCTTTTTGTTACGAACCACGGCACTCGAGGCACAGATCCGCTTTACCAAGTAATTGGTTAATCGATACAGTTAATAGCCTTCGGCTTTTAATCACCACTTAATAACTTACTAAAATAGATCTTACTAACACTTACCAAAACCGTTTACTAGAGAGGAAGAGTTTGAGTCGACTACTTCCCGATCCCGAAGTACTTAAGTGATATCGGCTTCAACCAACAAGATTAGCCCATCATTAGCTTATGCCAAATTTTAAACCCAAATAAGAGAAAAGAGAAGAATAGTGTTCGACTATGGCTACTCACCTTTTCCAAATCAACTGTCGATAATACCTTGATGGGATCTAACCACTTTGATATTCGGCCAAAGCTATTAAAGAAGTAATCGGGAGATCGTAGAAGAGGTTTCGGCACAAGGATATAAAGTGTATTCGGCTAGGAGAGTTTAACAAGAAGAAAAGGGATTTTGGCAAAGGTTGAAGTATAGGTTCGGCTAGTGTGGAAGAAGAAAAAAGATGGTGAAGGTGGAAGAGGGGTTCGCCAGAGAGTTTGAGGGGATGGAAAAAAATAAAAGAGAATGAAGAATGAGGGCTAGGAATTTCTAAGAAGCAAAGAAGAATGACAAAAGAGAGCAAGGGGGCCAACTGATGCTTTTATAGGCATTCGCCCCCTATCAAGCTTGCCGTCCACTCCTTCTCATGAGGAGTTCAAAATTCATCAAACTTCCCCAATTGCTCCTCGACCACTCATTCATTTTAATTCAAATAATTTTGAATTAAATCATAATAATCTCTTATTAATCCATGCAATATCCTTAATATCCAAATAATATCCCTTTAAAATACTTGATTATCCCATGATAATAAATTACACCCTTATTATCCAAAATAAAAGAATTTAAGGAGAGAAATTCTCTCCCTTGTGCCGTCCCATATATAGTGCAAAAGAGAAAAACTTCGCGACTCGAACACAAGCTCTCCCTTGTGCATTGTGGCGTCAACTCCAAGCACTTAAGTGGCCCCCTTTGCCACTTTTCCAAGGCTTATTTAGTGTCAAATTATCCCCACTTATTCTTTTAACACCCTCTGCTAAGGCTCCTTACCTTTTAAGTTAAAACTGAATTTTTCCATTAAACCGAGCCAACTCAAAGCCTTAAATTAGGCTCTATTATTCCATAAATAATACCACAATAGTTCTTACAGAAAAAATAACTAAATTTCAAATAACCCCATTTTTGGGATGTTACAATTCTACCCCTTAAAATAAATTTCGTCCCCAAATTACTTAACTAGAAAAGGTGGGGGTATTGTCGCCTCATTACATCCTCGGGTTCCCACGTAGCTTCCTCTATACCATGGTTCCGCCACAAAGACCTTCACCAAGGGCACCGACTTCCTACGTAGAACTTTCTCATCTCTGGTCTAAGATCTCGAATCGGTTCCTCTTCGAAAGATAAATCGATTCACCTCGATTTACGCCATCGCACAACGTCGCGAAGGGGTCCGACCGATACCGCTCGGCGATTGATACGTGAAAGACATCATGGATCTGTTCGCCTCGCCCGAACTCAATCTGTAGGCTACCGGGTCCCTACTCGCTTAATCACCGTATATATGGCCCGATAAACCTTGGGCTTAGCTTCCTTTCCGTCAAATCTTAACACCTTTTTCCAAGGCGACACTTTCGTAAAAACCTTGTCTCCCACAAAGATACTCCATCTCCTTGCGCTTTAAATCCGCATAGGATTTTTGCCTATCCGATGCTTCCTTAAGACGAGACCGAATCACCTTGACTTTATCCTCCGTCTCGTCACCAACTCGACCCAAAAATCATGCTTCGCCTAATTCTCGCAACATGTCGGAGTACGACACTTCCGCCCATACAATTGCCTCATACGGAGCCATCCGGATACTTGCTCGTAGCCGTTGTTGTAGGCGAACTCCGCTAATGGTAGAAATTCCTCCCAACTACCATGAAAATCCAAGACACAACCTCTTAACATATCCTCCAAGATCTGTATCACCCTTTCCGATTGTCCGTCAGACTGTGGATGGAAAGCGGTACTAAAATCCAATCGTGTGCCCATAGCTTGATGCAAGGCTTTCCAAAACCTTGACGTGAACTCCGGGATCCTATCCGAGATGATTGATGTTGGAACACCATGCAATCTTACTATCTCCGAGACGTCATGACTTTAGCTAGCTTTTGAAGAGAGAAATCCATCCTCACCGGTGTATGAAGTGAGCCGACTTAGTTAACCTGGTCTACTATTACCCAAACCGCGTCTTTCTTCTCAAGCGTAAGGGGTAACCCACTAACGAAATCCATAGTTATCCGTTCCCACTTCCATTGGGGAATCTTCACTGGCTGAAGCAACCCTGATGGCAACTGATGTTCAGCCTTAACTTGTTGACAAGTCAAACACTTACCAACAAACTCTGTCACCTCACGCTTTAGCTTGAGCCACCAAAATCGCTTCTCTCTAAGATCTCTATACATCTTGCTTCCTCCCTGATGCATAGCGTAGGGGCTGCTATGTGCATCCCGGAGAATCTTTTGCCTCAACTCCACATCCCTTGGCATACACGTCGCCTCTTGAAAGCATAACACTCCATCACTAGACAAAGTTATATCCTTCCAAACCACCATCCCGAACTTGTGCTCTCTTAGCATTCAACCCTTCATCCACTAATTGTTTTTCCTTAACTTCCTTCATCCACGCCGGCTTAACTTGAAGTTCTCGCTAAGAGGCTTCCATCATCATATAAACTCAACCGAGAAAACATTGCTCTTAAGTCCGTCACCACCTTCCTCCAACGCGTCGGCCTACCACGTTGGCCTTGCCCGATGATACTCGATCGAACAATCGTAGTCCTTTAAAAGTTCGATCCACCGACGCCGCCTCAAGTTAAGATCCTTCGAGTCAAGAGATACCTCAAACTCTTGTGATCCGTGTAAACTATCGACTTCTCCCCATAAAGATAGTGTCTCCATATTTTCGAGAGCGAAGACAATCGCCGCTAACTCTAAGTCGTGCGTTGGATAGTTCGGGCCAGGTGGCCTTAATCGCCGTGATGCATAGGCTACTACCTTCCTCCTCAGCATCAAGACACATCCCAAACCAAGATGAGACGCATCACAATAAACGGTGAACAACTTCCCGCTTCGTCGCACCAAAATCGAGCTTCCGTCAAAATTTTCCTTAGCTTATCGAAGCTTTCCCCGCCGCTTCTCCGACCATACAAATGGGACTCCTTTTCTTAGTAGCTTCATCAACGGTCTTGCGATCGAGAAAACCCTTCCACAAACCTCCGATAGTACCCCGCTAGACCTGAAAAACTTCTGGATCTCCGCCACCGACCTAGGCGGTTTCCAATCCAATACCGCTTCAATCTTACGAGGGTCTACTCTAATTCCTTCCGCCGATACTACATGTCCTAAGAAAGCTACTTCCTTAGCCAAAATTCACACTTACCGAATTTGGCATATAATCGCTTCTCCCTAGTACTTGCAACACCATTCGTAAATGCTTGTCATGCTCTTTCTCCGCCTTAGAATAGACTAATATATCGTCTATGAACACTACGACGAATTGGTCTAAGTATTGCCGGAACACCCTATTCATCAAGTCCATAAACGCCGCCGCGCGTTGGTCAACCCAAATGGCATCACCGTAAACTCGTAATGTCCATACCAAGTTCTCGAATGCCGCCTTGTGAACATCAACCTCCTTTACCTTCAATTGATGGTAGCCCACCTAAGGTCTATCTTTGAAAACACCGCGGCACCCTTTCGGTTGGTTAAACAAGTCATCGATCCGAGGCAACGGATACTTGTTTTTGATCGTTAACTTGTTTAATCGACGGTAGTCGATGCACATCCGCATTGAACCGCCCTTCTTCTTGACGAACAACACAGCGCTCCCCACGAGATATGCTTGGTCGAATGAACCCTCTATCCAAGAGCTCCTGAATTTGGGCCTTCAGCTCCACCAATTCCTTTGGTGCCATTCGGTATGGTGCTATAGACACAGGTGCCGTTCCGGGTAGCAAGTCAATACCGAATTCAACTTCCCGATCTGGAGGCAGACCTGGAAGTTCTTCCGAATACGCCGAAAATTCCCAACCGCTCGAACCTCAACTACTGACTCCTTAGCTTCCAAAGCACAGATCCGAACCAAATATGCCTCGCAACCTTTCTTAACCATCCTTTCGGCCTTCAAGGCCGACACCACATTGGATAGGTAATTCCTTCTATCACCTATCATAACCACTTCATCACCCTCAGCCGTCTTAAGCACCATGCGCTTAGCCGCGCAAATCCAAATTACCGATACTTAACTAGCCAATCCATTCCAATGATCAAATCGAACTCTCCGAAAGGTAGTTCCATCGGATCGGCTACAAATACGACCCCTTGGAGTTCTAGGGGTACCTCTTTATAAAGTTTGTCTACTACTACAGAGTGTCCTGGGGGCTTAGCACACCATCTTCCTAAGAGTAGTCTCGAGAGTCTAGGTCCATAGTTCCTACCACACTACTAGCAATGTACGAAAGTGCGTCGAACCCACATCAATCAATACAACATAAGGTAAACCAAATATTAGAAACGTCATCGGCGGTGACGCCCGGTCGTCTCCTCCTCACGGCGCCGCGCAGATAGACTAAGCCAGCCGCCTAGCCTCCTGAATGTTACCCGACCTCGGCCCGAGTTCCACGACCTCGGTTGAAACCATTGTTTCTCTCGCCATTACCCCGACCCTCCGTGGTGGTCCAACATTCCCGCCTCGAGCGCGATTCTCGACCTTTCCGTCGATCCTTAGTCGCCTTTTGAGGACGCCCCCCTTACCCGATGCTCCAAAGACCCACACTCAAAACAACCTTTGTTACCGGTCCAACAACCTCCCCAATGGGTTTTTCCACACATGTTGCACCGAGTCGGCCTTTGATTAGTAGTCGTGGCCTACCGGTCTGATTTGGCCCACTCGCTTAGCTGCCCCGCTTCTCGAGCATTAGTGCTACCCGATCCAAATGACCCAAATCCTCTTTTCTCGGTTATTCTTGCTATAGTTTTGCCTTACAGCCTCCTTAACCCCTTCTACCACCTTGGCTTTCTCCACAAGAGATGAGAACTCCCGAACTCGCTGCGGGGCAATTAGTAATCTCGGATCATCTTCGAGCCCGCCCTCAAAGCGGACACGCTGCTCATGTTCGGTGGCTACGATTCCTCCGCATACCTACTTAGCCTTAAAAACTCACCTCATACTCGGCCACCGACTTAGTTCCTTGCACTAGACCTAGGAAGGCTTTCCTTTGAGCATCGGTGTAACTAGTGCCCACATACTTCTTCTCGAAAGGCCGCCTTAAAGTAGTCCCACGTGAGATCATCACCGCGCTCCATCCCGATTGTCACCACCACCGGCACGCTTCATCCTTTAGAAGCGACACACCGCCCTTTCTCACCTTCTCCTCCTCGGTCAGTCGAGATCATCCATAACCCTTTCCCGTAGATTCCAACCAATATTCTACGGCGACTTGCGCCACTCCCGAGACACCACGGAATACCTCGGCCCCGTTAGACCGACTTCGCTGAACAGACTTTCGAGCTCCCAAATTCCCACCACCCCGCCACCATCTCCAACACTCGCAAAACGACTTGCGACACACGCCTCACCACCGGCCCGGTCCTCGCCTCTCACCCAAAAGTAGGAGGTGGTGGTGGCGGTGGTACCTCGTTTCCGAACCTTGACTGACTGACGGGTTCGGACACCGCCATTCTACCCCTACCGCGTCCACACGACGCCCACGCCCTCTAGAACTCATTCTATCTATCACGCTTTAACTCGATTAAGAAAATTTTATGTGTTAGCATTTGTTTCACTTTCTTATTCGCGAAGAAATTTTATGAACAGATTTAATTAGGGGTTCTTTCGAGCGCATAAGGTTTCATCTTCTATCCTAGTTCACACAAAGAGTTCATGCATCCATTCCTTAATGCTTTCCATACCTATTCACTCTTCTGACATTTCGCCCATTTCTAACCCGGTGGTATTTTCGTCATTTTCCTACAGGTATATTTTCAGTAAATAAAGAAATTTTAAAACTTTAGTAAAGTAGGTCATTTTGAAATTCCCAAAACGGAGGATATTTATAAAAATTTGTAAAATCGTAATCGCTTTGAAACCAGTGGTATTTTGGTAATTTTGTCAATCGTGGCAATTTTGTCATTTTGATAAATCGTGATATTTTCGATAGCTGTAAAACTTTGAGGGTCCTTTCTGAAAGTTTTCCTTTTCAAATAGTGATGTTGGTAAAGTTTTCCAAAGATCGTGGTCATTTCTGTAATTTTCACAAATTGAGGGCGTTTTAGTAATTTTCTAAAACCAAAATTTTTCAAAGTTGATTTTCAAAACTAAGTTGTTGGATATTTGTAAAGTAGTCGAAATTTTGAGCAAAACCATTGAACGGATATTTTATGAGTCGTGGCGCTTTTAGTAATTTTACCCCTAAGGGCATTTTTGTAATTTTCCAAAAATTTGAGTTTTTCTAGGAAAACGTTGCAAATATGAGGTTTTCTCGATTTGAAAGAGTTGTTGCAAGAGGTTTGAAAACATTTGAGTTGTTGTTGTTTCGCTCGCTTTCAAAACATGGCTAATTCCTTTTCGGGTTTTAGTCATTAGGTTTAGCCTATGAACGAGCCCTCTTGGTCGTATGGCGAACCAAAGCTACGCACTGTGCAGATTCGAGTGAAGAGGAGGTGGGTCACGCGACCGCTTAAATACCAAGCTCTCACCGAACCTTTCTAGACATGCGCACGCAGGTTGCCACACCACCGAGCCCTCTCGAGTTAGGGTGAACCGGCTACGCACTGGTAGGATACCGCGAAGAGGAGGTGAGTCACACGGATCGCTTAAATACCGTGCTCTTCCCGATCCAATCCTCGACATGCGTCATGTGGGTTACCACACCCTAGCTCACTTGGCTAAGTCATAGATTGGTTTAGTTCTTTAATGTCTTATGTTCGGTTCATGTGTTTGAGTAATCTAATCCTAGGGTTCAAGTCCTATAAGTCTATCTACGCCCATACTTCCTACCCTTCTACGAATATAATTCACCAAGAGGTTCGTAAGTACTTACCGGGCGGATCGGTGTGGAGACTCGGGCCATGTCATTCCAAAATCCAAAAATCATTTTATAAGGCCTTCTAAAACATTTTTGGGCCTTGGGCCCCCACATCCGAGCTTTGAACTGGGCTCTGATACCAATTTTGTAACAACCCAAACCCGGCCCAAACGCTATGGCCGAATCTGTCCGTTCACATGTGAAAACATTTTTGAAGTTCCTTTTGAAACCAACTTAAATTTTGAAAACCCTTCTTTTAGTGGACTTAATAAAACCTTACTTAGATTAAATTTGGAAATCATTTGGGTCAAGTTGTTTTAGAGTTTTAAATGTTGCCCGACAAAGACGGTAAAACATTTTCGCTTACTTTGAGAAAACGTGTTCATTCAATGTAATATTGGTAAAAATAGTTTAAGCAAATTATTCAAAGAATATAAAAAAACAACAAAGCTAAAGTATTAGGAGGCCTTATTACATTCAAAATAAAATCAACTAAAGATTAAAATAACTAAAGCCAAAATCCATTCGGTTTAAATTCATCGCATGGCCACCTCGAGTCACCCGGCCCACATCCGCGATCTACTCGTTACACTAAAAATGTAAAGGAGAAGGTGAGTCACCAAGACTCGATGTAACCCTTCCCCTGTTTAAACATATTCATACACAACATATAACAAATTAATTATGCAAGTTATCATGTGTCCCAACCTAGCCACCATACGCCATCGTCTACCCCGCTGTGGTACCAAACCACCGGTGGTGCCAAACCACCATGGACATATAGTCACGATGTGCTACCAAAGCACCGTGTCCGTAGACACAAATCGGGTGATGGGGCCAACCCATCGTGTGATACCAAATCACCGGCGCATTTATCCCATATCTCAAGTGGGGCCAACCCACGGTGGTATTAACCACGTGGATAAGTCGCTATCGAGGTGCCAAACCTCCGAGGTACCAAACCTCTCGTGACCGTAGTCACGCAGCAGTTACCAAAACACTGGTGCCCGCCGCACGACGATTACACCGCCTCCACTCAATCAACCCACATCGGCAATAATCATACGATTTATCAAATGTATTATCACAACATGCTTCCCAAAAGCATCAAATAGCAAATCGTATGAACAGTACTTACCCGTTACCCCGTATACCGTTATGGTATTCAAACCATTGCTACATACATCACGTTAGCAATCACATTACTTAACATAATTTAATAAGTTACAAGGTGTGTATGTACACACCGTCACCCACGGGTAATCTAAGTCCCAAAAGAGGAGTCGGCCACCTAGATCTATCAAAGACCTATATTCGGCCAACTTTTAGGATTAGTATTATGGCCTATTCGCCAACCAAAACAAATCCAGAGGGTTAGTTATGGTCCCGAATCCTTACCTTTGCTTTTTGTTACGAACCACGGCACTCGAGGCACAGATCGCTTTACCAAGTAATTGGTTAATCGACATAGCTTAATAGCCTTCGCTTTTAATCACCACTTAATAACTTACTAAAATAGATCTTACTAACACTTACCAAAACCGCTTTACTAGAGAGGAAGAGTTTGAGTCGACTACTTCTCGATCCCGAAGTACTTAAGTGATATCGGCTTCAACCAACAAGATTAGCCCATCATTAGCTTATGCCAAATTTTAAACCCAAATAAGAGAAAAGAGAAGAATAGTGTTCGGCTATGGCTACTCACCTTTTCCAAATCAATCTGTCGATAATACCTTGATGGGATCTAACCACTTTGATATTCGGCCAAAGCTATTAAAGAAGTAATCGTGAGATCGAGAAGAGGTTTCGGCACAAGGATATGAAGTGTATTCGGCTAGGAGAGTTTAACAAGAAGAAAAGGGATTTTGGCAAAGGTTGAAGTATAGGTTCGGCTAGTGTGGAAGAAGAAGAAAAGATGGTGAAGGTGGAAGAGGGTTCAAGCTAGAGAGTTTGAGGATGGAAAAAAATAAAAGAGAATGAAGAATGAGGGCTAGGAATTTCTGCAAGCAAAGAAGAATGACAAAAGAGAAGCAAGGGGGCCAACTGATGCTTTTATAGGCATTCGCCCCCTATCAAGCTTGCCGTCCCACTCCTTCTCATGAGGAGTTCAAAATTCATCAAACTTCCCCAATTGCTCCTCGACCACTCATTCATTTTAATTCAAATAATTTTGAATTAAATCATAATAATCTCTTATTAATCCATGCAATATCCTTAATATCCAAATAATATCCCTTTAAAATACTTGATTATCCCATGATAATAAATTACACCCTTATTATCCAAAATAAAAAGAATTTAAGGAGAGAAATTCTCTCCCTTGTGCCGTCCCGTATATAGTGCAAAAAGAGAAACTTCGCGACTCGAACACAAGCTCTCCCTTGTGCATTGTGGCGTCAACTCCAAGCACTTAAGTGGCCTCCTTTGCCACTTTTCCAAGGCTTATTTAGTGTCAAATTATCCCCACTTATTCTTTTAACACCCTCTGCTAAGGCTCCTTACCTTTTAAGTTAAAACTGAATTTTTCCATTAAACCGAGCCAACTCAAAGCCTTAAATTAGGCTCTATTATTCCATAAATAATACCACAATAGTTCTTACAGGAAAAAAATAACTAAATTTCAAATAACCCCATTTTTGGGATGTTACAATCTTGGAGTATACAAAGAACGACTTGTGCTTCTCTTTCGTCACCATAATAAGATTCAAACTCAAAACTTGTTTGATTTCGTCTCGAATTCCTTGTTGAATAGGAATCTCGTTAGGAATCTCTTCTCACATAGTCATTAGATGCTAAACTCCTTGGTGATCTCGTTTCCATCCCTTTGTTTGAAGAAGTTCGCTCCCGATGGTAGGAAGATGGGAGGAAATGCTTGCACATCACATCTTTCATTTTAGACCAGGTTGATATTGGGCCCTCTCCATTCTATCTTTGACTCGTGGTGAATTGATCCTACCAAGTCATGGCATAATCGGAGAAACCATTCACTACTAGCCTTACTTTCTTGCTTTCCGAGTAGTCGTGGTACTCAAAAACCAATTCTACCTTCTTTTCCCATTCAAGGTATACCTCCGGGTCAGATTTACCTTGAAACGATGGAATGGTTAGCTTTTACTTCTTCAAATCACTATCAACAAGTTCATGCTCTCTAAAGCCTTGGTTTCTATGAACGCGTCGTCTTTCATTTTGATTGGATGCTTGGTATGTTGGATCAAACCAACCACTAACAGCAGCAACTCTTCTTTCGAAATTTAGAGACATAATGTTTGAACCACACCACAAAACCTCACTAGTCACTCACAAAGAAGATGGATCTCTACTCGTGTTTGCACTCTTTTACAGCTTTTTCTACACTCAAATGCTCTCACTAACTCTCATTCCTTTTTTCACTCACTTCGTCTCTCGAACTTCGTAATCGACTTGTTTAGACTTATACACAAGCCTAGGGGGTCAGCTTCAAATGTTTTACAAGGGTAACGATGTAGAAGATGTAGGGTTGGCTGAAGGAAAACAAAAATGGTGCTAAGTGTAGCGTTTGGGTTTGAATTTGATGGAGAAGCAGCTTTGAAGATCGAATAAAGAAAACTATGAACACTTTTCAAGCACTTTTTTTTATCTCTGATTTTTTTTTTCAATTTCGTAACTCCTTTTTTTTCAACACAAATACATTCAATACTTGTACAATCACGTTCACGATTTTTTTTATTTTTTTAATTTATTTTGAAACTTCTTTTGTCAAATACTTACTCCGACACTTCACGAATGTTTGTACTCATTGGTTTTAGCTAGCTCTGATACCAAATAATATGAACTTGCCTCGGTAATGATTCGAGTCATTTGTTGCTCGATTGTTAAAATGGAGAAGTATAGTTCGGTTTTGAAACAAAGGGTAATTTCGGCTAAGGAGAGTATTTGGTGAACAAGACGGTGATTAAAAATGGCTAAAGGATATGAAGATGAAGAGGAAATTTGGCTACAAAGGAAAAGGAAATTAAATGGATATTTGTGGATGGAATGGAGAACTTAAGGACAAGAAAGAACCAACACCATGTTAAAGTGTTGACCCGAGACTTAACGTCACTTAAGGTGGACCTTGACCCGTTACCTGTGAAAGTAGGAACCAAAGGTATAGTTTGGTGAACGCCACACTCGGAATGAGTGATAAGTTCAAAAAGAAGCAAGTTGGACCCCACTAGCTTTTGCTAGATCAGTCAGCTTGAGGCTTAAAACGAAATAGGAGAGTTAAAAAACTCACAAAATGTTATAAACATTCAAAAGATAGCAAAAAGTCCTCTAAACAAGCTAATTACAAAGTATTCATAGTGCTTACATGAGGCTAGCTAAAAAGTCACGTGAATTCAGCTTTAATGTGATGTTTAATGGTTGAAATAAAGCTTAATCAATAAGTCAAAACTCTTGAGTTCCTCCAAGCCAAATAACAACAACTATCAATATGAATTATTACTCTAAATGAGCTGATTTAATGAGCCTGAATGATTGGTTTCATGCCCTCTTGGCAGTCGAATGGTCACCAACAGCTTTAATGGAATTTTGAACTCATGGTGTGATCATTTAAGCAACAAATGGTTATGGAAGAAGAATAGGCTACTACCAAATTTAAAGGATGTGTAATGCTTCCTTTAATTTTCATACAACTCATTTTAGTGATGTATAATGCCCCCTTGTATGTAACCGATTTCTACTTGAAAAGTTACATTAATCACTTTGTAACAGCCCTTGAATGTAACGATTTCCAGCTGATTAGTCACCTGCAATCAAACATATTAAACCCAAAACACATTAAACACACTAAACTTAATAAGCTTAGTAAATAAACTTATTAATGAACTACTTTAACTCATAACTTAATTTAATAAACTGTAATAAACGTATTTAACAATAAGTTATTCCAACAATTAAATAAACTAAGTTAAGCATTTATTTCCAGCAATTATTTAACTAAAAGAAGTTTAATAAAAATGATAAACAATTATTAACTAAGATGATTTTAATTAAAGTCTAGCAACTTAATTATTAAACTAATATGAATTAAAATAAATTTAAAGTTCAGCTTGCAATAAATTTCAAGAAACGCATATGGAGCTAAATGAGCTTGTAATGAAGCTTCATTTTGCAATTAGGCTCTTCGAGCTTAGGCCAGTCTTGATGGCATCGAGTTGCGTCGTAACATGATGCGACTGAGTTCGCATCAGAAAGAGCTGGAGGTTAGTTAGGTATGGATTGTATTTAGCTCGCTCCTTTTATTTATTTTCCTTATTGTATCCAATACATATTATCTTAAATCCCTATCCAACATATTTATATAACTAGCTGCAAATTGCTCATGGTTGTAATTTTTAATCTTTTATGCATCTTTTAAATGTTAAATTGATTGTCCTCTGTTAAAAGTTATGTGAATCCCTTTTTCTCTTAGAACTTTCAAAGTGGATTGCAAGCATCTAATACTCCATGTAACAGCCCGATTTAGACCCTAGTTGGAATAGTGGTTTCGAGACCACAAATCTGAGGTTGGAATAATATTTTAATGTTATTTTTTGTGTTGATTATATGTGATATAGCTTGTGTGAAAATTCTGTGTGGTAATTTTATCTACTATGTGCCGAGTTAAGAGAAAGGACTTAATCGCATAAAGTGTAAAAGCTGTGTGTTGATTGTTGAAGTATCTATATGTTATGGCTTTTAAATGAAGTGGCCTTATAAAGCAATTTAGCCATTATATAGTGAGTGGATGGTAGTTGGACAATTATAACCAACTATCATGTGTTATATTATGTTAATAATACATGATAAAATAGTAAAATGTATGTTATGTTAATAATAATAAAACATAAAGAGAAAATGCATGGGGTTGTTCATCTTTTACACCGGTTGTGGAAGAAAAAGAAAAAGTTTTTAAAGCTTTTGAAATTTTGGCACTTGCTAATCTCAATCAAGGTATGTTTTGAGCTCGGTTTTTTATAATCTCTACATTTTTGTGATCATTGTTTATTGTACTACCAAACCCATGTTTAAATTTTGTGAATTGGTGATGAATGTGAAATATGCCATTGATGAATATGTGAGCTTTGTAATGTTGGTTGGTGAAATATGAAAACTTGGTGTTGAGTTAACATAGTTTGTATTTGGATTTTTGATGAAATTTAGTATTTTGGGCTAAATTGAGAAAAGTATAAATTAAAGGACTAAAATGTGAAATAAATGAAATGTGTGGGCTTGTACTAGCATGGGAAAAATTCGGCTAAGCCTATGTGATTTGAAATTGTGTGTATTTGGTGATTTGATGAATCGAGGACTAAAGTGTCGAAATGTGAAAATGTAAGGGCTATTTTGTAAAATGCCCTAAATAAGTGTGTGTGGACTAAATTGAATGAAATTTTGATTGAATGGATTGAATTTGAATGTGTATAGACCAAGAAAGGAGAGGTTCGGATCGAGATTGAGGCAAAGATAAAGTGCTCGATTAATCGACCGTTTCGGTATTTCGACGTACGAGGTAAGTTCGGACATAATACGTGTATTTAACTATGTTTAATGTTATGAGATGAATGATATGATATATTGAATTGTGAATGTTATGTGAGGGTTCAAGTTATGTGGCACTAAGTGTGCGTATTCGGAAATGTGACCGAGATGATTAGCACTGTGTGTCTGAAATAATATAAGCTTTGGCTTTATGGTTGGCATTGTATGTGCGATACTGATTTAAGATCGGTTTGATATGGATGCACTATGTGTGCGATACTAATTAAGCTTCGGCTAACTATTTGGGCACTAAGTGTGTGATTGAATCGAAGAAGAGACGAAAGTTGATCGAAATGAAATAGTGATATGGAGTAGCAAATGTAATTGACAACTAAGTGTTGGCTAAGGTATGTTCGGAACCTATGTGGTGGATGAAACTATGAATGAGTTATGGAAGGTTGATTGAACATATTAGTTTTGGATGGTATGATACATGTGATTGTGAAATAATCTATGTGATGGTTGGTTTTATTATAATGTATTATGTTACGAACTTACTAAGCTTTTGAAAGCTTACTGTGTGATTGTTTCTCTATTTTACAGTGTCAGTAAAGCTAGCTCAGATCCAGGAATCGTCAGCATCTCTATCACACTATCGGCAATCTATTTTGCTACTTTTGGAAAGATGTATATAGTTGAAATATGGCATGTATAGGCTAGTTGTTTTGAAATATATTTGAGATGTATAAATAGCCATGTGATGTGGCTAAATATATGTTGGCTATAAGCATGAGTGGATTTGGTATATGATGCATATTATGGTTTGGCTTGTTGGTAATGAAAGTGTCTTATGAATGATAAGCTTAGTGGTGGATTGATGCTAATATGATTTAATGATATTATGGATGAATCATGCTTGGTAATACATGTGCTTTAGTTGTGAAATTTGGTCTATAAGTTGGAATGATTAGAAATGAGATTGGATAGGATGGTATGTGATCATTTGACATGTATTTGGTTGCCAAATTGTGTGAGAAAATATGCTTAATTGTGCTTGTAGGGTTGACCCTTGTATAGGTGGCAAATTGGCCTTACAAATGGCCTATTTTGCATACATGGCTAAGAAACACGGGCGTGTGTCTCTGCCATGTGGTTTAAGGATCACTTTTAGTTGTGTCTGGACAGGGTACACGGTTGAAGCCTACGAGCGTGCATGGTGGCCTTGTGATCAAGTCAGTAGCTAGCCTAGTAACACACGGTCATGGCACACGGGCGTGTCTAGTGGCCGTGGGGATAAGTCAGTATACATGTTCCGTTTTGACACGGCCTGGACACATGGGGTGTCTGGTAGTCGTGTGAGGCACACGGCCTGATTGCACAGGCGTGTGACCTTAGCAGTATTGAAGAATGTTTGAAATTTTGAAAACTTTCATAAGTGTTTGGTTTAATCCCAACCTCTTTCTAGCACGAGTATAAGGTCTCGTAGACCTAGATAAGGGACTATATGCTCGTATTTGAGTATGTTTAATTGATGATTGACTTTGTGTCGTGAAATGGATGTGAAAGGTTCTGATTGTCTGGTAATGCCTCTTAACCCTATTCCGGCGACGGTTTCAGGTGAGGGGTGTTACACTGCACAATTGGCATCCAAAATTGTTTCCAAGGTTTAAATTCATCACTGAAGCTTCTAATGAACAATTGTTCTTTTTTTTTCTTTAATAGTTTTCACAGTGGCATGTGCATTTTAGTATTCAGGGGAGTAATGAATAGATTGAAGCAACAAAGATAAAGATGGAGTTTGATCTTCAGGAAGTGAAAGCCAGTAGACTAAGAATAGAATAGGGTTTTCATTTTCTAATGGACCTTTTATTTATTTGTTTGTGATCTTTAAGGGTTATATCATTTGGTATAATTTGTTTAATCCTTTCCTTTAAAGCAGTCATTAATGCAAAGATGTCTCATTAACATCACCTTTTCCAATTCTATAATGTAGACAAACAAACATTGTTGTCTCTTTTAGTTGGAAAAAGAAAAATAAAATGTAGTGCATTATTTTAACAAAAAAGCATTTTTTTTCCAATTCAAATAATAGTGGATTGTTTTAAAAGGTAGTAAATAAAATATTTTAAATATTTTAATATAATTTAATATAAAAATAATTATATTAAGAATGTTTTATATATTACTTTTTATTAAATTATATTTAATAATAATTATATTAGAATATGATTAAATTATTTATTTTTATTTTTATTAACTTATATTTAATAATAATGTTATTAAAATTTAATAACAATAATCATCTACCTAAAAAAATTATGTTAAGGATACTATAGTCATTTTAGTCTTTTCTTTATGCTATTACAAATCTATTCCATTCAATCAAACACAAAAATACTATTACAGTTCTATTCTATTACATTCAACCAAACAATTGAATTATTGATTATAGCTCTATTCCATTACAGCCCTATCCCATTCCAGCGAACCAAACGTGTTGTAAGTTTCATGAGAATATACCTTCAGTGTTTGCGGTTGAAGTGGTGTAACACCCCTTACTCGTATTCGACACCTGAACCAGGTACGAGGTATTACCGTACTTAACTTGCTCAATCATACAATATCAATCCTTAAGAACTTCATTCCAAATTAAAACGTTTCATTCTAGACCATAATGTCCTTTTTATAGGTCTACGAGACCCTAAACTTGCACCCGGAATGATTCGGGACCAAACTGGAAACTTTTGAACACTTGGAAAAATTTGACATAAAACAGGGCCACAAGCCTGTAACATCCCAAAATTTGAGTATCATTTGTGTTGGCTCGGGTATGAATTTTGTGTGTTAGCATAGTCTTGTGAAGGCTTGATTTTATTTAGGAAGTTAGAATAATTTTTAGTATGGTTTATTTAATGAAGTGGATTAAGTGAGCTTAGCACTTAAGTTAATTTAAGTGTTAATTAAAGCACAAGAGGAGTTAGTGGCAAGGTGGTTAGGATGCTTGAACGGTTGCTTGAGGTTAGTGGTTCGAGTAGCATGGAAAGCATTTTGAGATTTTATTTTTCTTCATACCATTTATGGACGGTCAACCTATGTTTATGATAGGTTGGACTTTCATCCTTTGGTAAGTTGAATGTAGGTTTAAGGAAAGCATGAAATTAAGGATAAGAATCTCAAAGTTATGGAAGGTTGGGGAGACATAAGGCTTGGTTTTAGGAGGATGTTTTGGAAAGTATTCCTAGGCCTTTAGAGCATGTATGTGGATGGCATGTAAGGCTAGGAGGTGGCCGAATTTTGATAGGTAGCTTGGGGGGATAGTTGGCCAATTTTTCTTTTGTGCATCTTTTTGCATTTTTGTTTTTCCTCTCCAAAAACTTCCACTTTGGCCGAATGTATATTGTGCAATTTGTGCAAATTTTGCTTTTGTTTTAGCCTTCATTTTGTTGAACCAAAAATGCTATTTCCTTTCTTTCATCTTTACTTTTGAAACCAAAAGTTCATTTTGTCATTTTATGCACTTTTCTTTTTGGCAAACAAGGAGTTGGCCGAATCTCTCAACCCCATTTTCTCTCTTATTCTTTTTCTTTATTTTGGCTGAATCTCTCTCTTCTCCAAACTCATTTTTCTTTCTTCCATTGTTGCTAAAAATCGAATTCTCTCTCTCATTTTATCTTCTCTTCTACTTTCATATTTCATATCCTATTAGACTCAAATCAATTGTTTTCTTCTCTCATAACCAAATAGCCGAATCTTCTACTTCCTTTTAGTTTTAGTTTGGCCGATTATTCAAGGGTAAGTGTTCATAACCGTTTTTCCTTCATTTTTCTCTCTTTTCTATGTCATTTTCTTGCGGACAAGGGCTGAACCTATGGGCATTTGTTGCAAGGTTCTAACCATTTTTAGGATTCGATTATTCATTTAGGCTCATTGGGATTTTAGAAGCAATCGATTTAAGCCCTATCTCTCTAGCAATCTAAGGTTGGTAAGTCAAGGGGGTAAGGATTCTTGTCGATTCATCATTCTTTTGAAAAGACTAAAGTTTTTGGGATTAAAGTGTTATGATGTTGGCCGAATGGCCTTTGTTTAAAATATTGTGATTTGGCCGATTGTAGGACAAGTGATCTAGTGTGGTAGATCGAATCTTCGGACGTTAGTATTTGCTTTTGGTGAAAGGTGTGTACCTTACACACTTTATAACTCGGCTTTGTATATGTACTTATAATATTATTAATTTACTGATCATATTAACAAAGTGGGAAATACGATGAGATCTTGATATGATACCATGATGGTATGAATGAGGATTCGGGTAAGTCCGTTTCTATACGTTGTTGATATATGTGGATTGAAATCATGATCTATGATTTATGATATTTTCATTATGTGATTTATATCAAAGTATATGGACATGATTTGTCTATCTATTGTATTGGTATGGGCAATATGAGAGGAGGGGGAAGTTTGATATTGTGTCTTCGGACACCAGAGGTTTGGTACCTCCCGTGATTTGGTATCACATTTGTGTCTTCGAACACCAGAGGTTTGGGACCTCATAGCGACTCGTCCCTGTGGATTAATTCCACCGTGGGTTGGCCCCACTTTTGAGATATGGGATTGTCGCCAGTGATTTGGTATCACACGTGGGTTGGCCCCACAACTTGATGATTCGCGACTTCGGTCACTAGTGGTTTGGCACCACCAGTGATTTGGTATCACATTCGTGTCTTCGGACACCAGAGGTTTGGCACCTCATAGCAACTCGTCCCTGTGGTTTAACATCACCGTGGGTTGGCCCCACTTTTGAGATAAGGGATCGTCGCCAGTGATTTGGTATCACACGTGGGTTGGCCCCATAGATGGATTATTTGTGACTACGGTCACCAGTGATTTGGTATCACATCTGTGTCTTTGAGACACCAGCGGTTTGGCACCACTAGTGGTTTGGTACCACACGGGGTAGAAAAGGAGTTATGGATGGTTAGGTTGGGTGCATTATACATATATGTTGCTTTGTTATAATTTGTGTAAGTATATGGCATTTACCCGGGAGAGGGATTATGCACTGAGTCTTGGTGACTCACCTTCTCCCTTATCATTTCAGGTTATTCGTGAGATTGCGGACGAGGAGCCGGATGAACTCGAGGAGGCCATGCAATAAAAGTTGGTTTTATATGAACTTCCATTTGGGTACTTATTTTATTTGGTTTTCATATTTTATGGATTTGTAATAAGGCCTCTTTAAATTATGTTTTTGGATTATTTATATGTTTTGGACATGTTTTAAAATGTGATTTATAAATCACTTGGTTAATTTAATAATTGAACCCAAAGTTTTCTAAACTATAAAATTGCAATGGTTTTAAAATCTTACCATCGGGTAATACAAATTGTTTATTGGCAAAATTATAAATTAAGTGTTTTCTACAATTTAAGTGATTTCCAAAATTCAAGTTTCTATACTCAAATGCAATCGGTTTCCAAAGTAATAATTCGGATTTTTCTTAAAAGATATAAATGTTTTCTATCCTATGATTTATCGACTAAGTTTTAAAGTTTTTATTTATGAAATTTCAAGTAAATTTTCTGTAACACCCCAAACCCGGCCAATTCACGTCGACTGAATTTGGAATGCCACTGCGGAACACTTTCAAAAATATTCCTACTTAATAGTAAAAAACGTAGAAAGTTTAGGTCTTTTAATAAAAGATTTTCGTAACTTGTAACATTCTAAGTAAAAATCGAAGTTTGTTATTAAAAATATCGGGTTCAAGCTTTACTTGAGAAACAAAACCATTTGAAATCAACCTTTAAATCATCCATCCATGATAGGGCATAATAATAACGATACTTAATAAATGAACTGAAATACTTTAGTGGGCCTTCTTACAATTCACACTTAATCAAAATACGGAAAATATAAATACTCAATTCATTAAATAAGAGATTCCTTTGCATGAAAATCCACTTTTGCATGGCCACCTTTGTATCCGCTCCGACCCGGTCCAAGCTTTACGCGCCACCTGAAAGGGTTAAGAAAATTGAGTGAGTCACCAAGACTCAGTGCATAGTTAATACACATGTCCTCACATATGGGCTTATCCCATATCCACACAAACCATATGCATAAATATACAATGATGAATATGAAATTTTGAATATACAATTATGAACATACAATTATGATTATACAATTATGAAGTCCAATCCACAAAGTGATCCACATATCTTTCTTTGGCACACTTATTTCTTAAGGTCGTGGCTAAGCCACCGATCCCATAGGGATCCCACATATTTTTCAATCCACGGTGATGCACACAGCTATCGACCACCTAGATGGGCACTTATCCAACACTTCCCTTGATAAAGCACTTAACTAACATCAAACACTAATGTAGCACGAGGCTAGCATTAGACTACACACATATCGTACATCCTTTCTTCCAATAATCACATTGCAAGTCCATGCATAAATATATGTATCATGGTAACATATTACTTAAAATAATATACATCACACGTCATCACATTTTTATACATTCATCATTAGTCATTCATTACAAAGAAATCACCAAAAAGATTAGTACCAAAACTACTAACTCGATTTTTTTGATCACCCACCTTGGGTATCCACACTCTTAACCTTTATTTCGGCTAACATATATAATATATATATTTACATAAAATAACACATACAACACATATATCAAATAGCAAACAAGAGTACAGTGCGATAACTACGCACCTGACTATAGCGAGATTCTGATCTATCGAATCTAATATCAACTAAAATCCCGAACTTGTCCTATTGCTTGAGCACTTCAATTTCCGAAAGAGTTATTTGTGCTCCTTAACACTAGCTACACACAAACAGAGCATATCATTATAGCCTTATTATATTCAGCCACCCCTGGAACCAAGGTCAAACTTTTGGTTATTATCAAAACCCAAAATATAGTCTATGGCCGAAGGACATACTTCCTTACCTTGCTGTATCCAATCCCGAGAGAACCCTTACTCCTTTAATGCTATCTAGTTTGACTACACAAGAACAAAACATGAAATCAAGGCCTTAATAAGGTTCGGCCAATTCCCAAATACCAAGGCCAAATACTGATTTTGGCATACTAAAGAATAAGAGCCCAAACCGATCACTTAGAGAAATACTTACCAAAACAATCAAAGAGGTCACAAAAACGTAGTCGACACACCTTCAAAACCGTTTGAAAAGTTAGCACCCAAAAGTCCCTTTGATCCCTGAGAGATTCGGCAATGGTGTCTAAAGGTGGAGGGGCTTCGGTTAACCTTTCAAAGAATGGTTGTATTTGGCTAAGCTAGCAAATAGGAAGAAAATAAAATACAATGGCCCTTAATTAATTAAATTTTATTTTTTTGAAGTTTTGGTCACCAAACAAAGAGGAAGAAGGTCGAAACACTAAGGCAAAAATTTCAGCACATCTACTTAGCGTACTACAAAACCGACCATGCTCAAAGCAAAGAAATGTTAAACCATTTCAAGAAATTCGGCCATGCACACTATGGGAATAAAAGAAGAGCAGCCTAAGGAGTTCTACATTCGGCTAAGCTTCAAGAGCAAAGAAAGAAACAACAAATTGCATGCATTTCAGCCATGCTCCTTCTCATTTCAGGCCAAGACAAAAATTGGAATGAAAGAAAAACTAAGCATGAAATTCGGCCATGCTTGTGCAACCTTCAAGCCGACCATGCTACTTTCTTTTTTCAAAACCAAGGCCGGCCAAGCTTCCCCAAAGCATGCTTCATTCCCACGGTCAAAGCTCTCTCTCTCTCTTGCTAATTTCAAATATCAATTTCCATTGTTTAATCTACTTCCCATCATTAACAAAAAAAATAAACTAATAAAACATAACCCATACCTCACCATTTCCTATACATCATAAAATAATAATAATCCTTCCTTCTTCAATAAAATAAAATGACCAGCCCATAACAAATAAAATAAAATAATAAAGAGACGCAACCCCCCTCCCAACGCTGCATGTGTGCATGGGCCATGCAGGCCCTTCCCACGCCGGCATAAAAAGAAAACCAAGTGCTGCTCCTGGGTTTCGAACCCCAGTCCTGAAACAGCCCTCACCACGCCTCAGCCACTCGGCCAACTTGACTTTCACGACAATATCTCATCGAAATTTCTTTTAAGCCTCACTTTCGCTGGCTCCGTAAGCTTTAGTGCTAAAAGCAAAATAGAATGCTCATGCGCTACAATCGTGACTCGAACGCATGACCTCTTGAAGCCTCCTTGCTGCAAGCGTCCAAGCCACCTCACCCAGGAGCCTTTTTGTGACTTAATTTTGCTCCGATTTCATTTAAATCCTTCTTTAATGTAGCGCCAACTTGCAAAATAAAATGCTTATGCGCCCCATGCTACTCGAACCCCTGACCATGCTTGGCGCCAAACCTTAAGTGGCACACGGAAGCCACTTTACTACCTGGATTTCATGTCCAAAACCTTCCAAAATTTTTACTTAAGGCCTTCTTCCATATTTTCCTCTTTTAACCCTCAATTTTCAAAAAAAAATCCAAAACACTCCCTTTTTATCCTCGAGCTTTAGGAACTTCAAAAACACATCAAAACCACTCTTAAGGCCCACTAACACTTGAGTTATTTTCCAAACACACAACCCCTATTTCAGGATATTACAATTCTACCCCCTTAAAAAAACAATTTCGTCCTCGAAATTACTTATTGACGAACATCCGTTCATTTCAATCCACCATATATCAATCACATATACTCAATTATACACATATGCAAACACATTTCAACCTCTTTCACATTTAGCAATTTAACATATGGCCACTTCTTCATAAGCATATTCAAGCTTAAATTTCATTATAGCAATCATACACACCAATGGTAAGATCAATGGCACATATTAAAAGTCTTACCGAAGCTTCAACTATATCACATCTTACTTAATTCAAATGGGAATATACTAACTTTCCTTATTTCTTGCAAATATGAAAGACTTGCACTTACCCGAGCATTTAGCTTATGGTAATAAACATGTTCCATCTTGTAAGTGATTTATGAATTTTCTATTATAACACATCACCGGCATTAAGCCTGCTAGGCATCAAAGCCTGAAATACACACCGGCACAAGGCCTGCTAGGCATCAAAGCCTGAAATATACACCGGCATAAGGCCTGCTAGGCTGAAAGCTCGAAATATAAATTATCACCATCTGAATCACATTACAAGCTGATTAAAATTATAAACCATATATAATTCATATCATTTGTACTTATCACTTCAATTAGAATTCAATAACATTTCATGATAGAATGTCTATCCACATTTGGCTTTCACTATATTTATAACTAGGATTTCATAATCCAACATATACACAAGGTTATAACTAACATTAACAATATTCAATTGCTTATAGACTTACTCTTAAAACATTCTCGATTTCGGTTCCAACACTCGCTGTCATGATATTTTCCACACTGAGCACACGGACGGTCCCGATTTTTCATAACTGGCTTAGTCACATAAGCAAAACTTTCAACCCTCAGTCTTTTCCGAAGATCCTCAGATAATTTAAACAATTCAAAATTTAGATCGAGCTCATCCATAACTCACTTGGTTGCTCCCAACCAATATTCAACTGTACTGGGTGTCACTCCTGATACATCACAGAACAAATCCGCTTTGTTGGCTCAAAGTCGCTCGAGAACAAATTTTTGAGCTCTCATATTTCCTCCCTCTCCAGCCACCATTTCTAAAACTCGCAGCGCAATACAACATTATCCCTCGTCTGATCTTGCTGCTCATTACCAACGGCTGGTGGTGGAGGTGGTATCTCATTATCAAATCTTGACCCGATCTAACGAGTTCCGATACGGCCATTTTGCCTCAACCACGTTATCTAGAATTCATCTCTTATCGCACAATCTGACTTAGAAAGTTTTATGCATTAGAAATTTGTTCCACTGATTATTCGCGAACAATTTTATGGAATAAAGTATTTAGAAGTAGTTCTTTCGATCACACATAGGTTCAATTCAAGTTCTCTATTCTAATTCAGAGAGTCACATACACGTTCATAAGCAGGGACACATTCATTCGCTACACCTCTATGGTCATTTCAGTCCTCAAGTCTTATGCACTTGTTTTTTAGTAGACTAGTCTTAGGTTTCAATAGCCCAAATTTTCTAATCTACAAGCCCAATTATGCCCATATAATTTACATATTCAATATACTTCAATAGTCAGAGGTACTTACCAGGTGGACTTTGGGTCGGAGGTACAGGTGCCATGCCAGAACAAGCCCAAAATAGAAGTTCACATTTTGAAAAGCCCACCTTTGAAAACTACTTTCAGGCCCAAAACCTCAAAGCCGAGTTTTGAACCATGCTCTGATACCAAAATGTAACACCCCAAACCCAGCCCATTCACGTCGACCGAATTTGGAATGCCACTGCGGAACACTTTCAAAAATATTCCTACTTAATAGTAAAAAACGTAGAAAGTTTAGGTCTTTTAATAAAAGATTTTCGTAACTTGTAACATTCCAAGTGAAAATCGAAGTTTGTTATTAAAAATATCGGGTTCAAGCTTTACTTGAGAAACAAAACCATTTGAAATCAACCTTTAAATCATCCATCCATGATAGGGCATAATAATAACGATACTTAATAAATGAACTGAAATACTTTAGTGGGCCTTCTTACAATTCACACTTAATCAAAATACGGAAAATATAAATACTCAATTCATTAAATAAGAGATTCCTTTGCATGAAAATCAACTTTTGCATGGCCACATTTGTATCCGCTCCGACCCGGTCCAAGCTTTACGCGCCACCTGAAAGGGTTAAGAAAATTGAGTGAGTCACCAAGACTCAGTGCATAGTTAATACACATGTCCTCACATATGGGCTTATCCCATATCCACACAAACCATATGCATAAATATACAATGATGAATATGAAATTTTGAATATACAATTATGAACATACAATTATGAATATACAATTATGAAGTCCAATCCACAAAGTGATCCACATATCTTTCTTTGGCACACTTATTTCTTAAGGTCGTGGCTAAGCCACCGATCCCATGGGGATCTGTAACATCCTAAAAATGGGGCTATTTGGAAATAAATTATTTTTCTTATGTATGAACTGCTGTGATAATATTTATGAAATAATAATGATTTATTTAAGGCCTTGTGTTGGCTCGGTTTGGTAGAAAATTTCAGTTTTTAACTTTAAAGGCAAGGAGCATTAGCAGGAGGGTGTTATAAGAATAAATATGGGTATTTTAACACAAAGATGAGCCTAGAATAAGTGGCAAAGTAAGCCCACTTAAGAGCTACATGTGACGCCACTAAGGAGCAAGGGGGAACCTTGGTTCGAGTCACAGCAATTCTCCTTTTTGGCACTTTGTTTGGACGGCAACAAGAGAGAGAAAATGCTCAAATTTTATTTCAATATTAAAGGATAATATGAGCATTTTTAAATTGAATTTTTAATTGTTTAATTCTAAGGATAATTTGGATGATATTAGTTTATTTAGATAAACAAGATAATAGGTGATAATAAGGAAATTATTTGGATTATTAAGAGACTATTTGATAATTTGGGAATTAATAGATTTTATCTAAGGATAATTAGGGATAATCAAGGATAATATGGGCTTTTCTTTTAATTAGATTTTATGGAAGATAAATAAGGATATTAATTGGATTAATAGGGGATTTTTGAGTGATTATTTGGGGATTAATTCAAATTATTTGAATTAAATTAAAACAAGTGGTCAAGAGCAATTCAAGGTGTGCCAAATCCTATATAAACCCCACCTACCATCTTGTTATTTTTCTTTTAGACATTTTACAAGTAGCCAAATTTCCTTAGCATTTTCTCTTCACAATTTCTATTAGCCTCCACTTCTCTTGCTCTTCTTTGTTATTCGCCAAAACCAACAAGAACCCTCTCTTCTTCTAAAAATCTGAGCCAAACTCTACCTTCTTTACTACTATTTTCTTTCCCTTTGGCCGAATGTTGGAAGGAACATAGATCTCTTCATTCTTTGTTATCAATCGGGTGATAAGGTAAGTGATGGTCTAATTTCTATCTCCCTTTTTCTTTCTTTTTCTCATCGACTTTTTACAAGGAAAGATGCCGATTTCGCAACTGTTAAGTCTTCTAAACGAGTAGTAACCGATTTCTAGGTACTCGGGAAGTAAAGCAGTCGACTCACAACCAGATCTCTAGTATTCGATTTTTGGTAAGTAACGGTAAGATCTACTTTAGTTAGTTAGTTGATATTCGTTTTAGCCGAAGGCTACTAACTTATTGAGTGCCGATTCATGGAATCAGAAGCAGATTCGAGAGTTTGGTGTTGCGATTAGTATCCAAAGGTGTGAAGGTAAGGATTCGGGTTCACAAGGAACCCCTCTCAAATTATTTGGTTTGGTCAAATGACCCATATCACTAACTCTATTATGGCCGAATATAGGGACAAGTAGATCTAGGGTGGCCGACTCTTCTTTTTGGGATTTAGAGCATCCAAGGGAGACAGGTGTGTACATACACACTATAACTTATTTAATGTGCTGATTATTGGAAATGCTTAATTGATTTATGTAGCATTGGATGATATACCATATCGGTATAGATGGCAATTCAGGTAAGTACCTGTTAATGTGAATTATTATTAATGCTTTTGGGAAGCATGATGTACTGATTTATACATATAATGGCATGTAATATATATTTATGTGACTGATGTGGGATTGACTGAGTGGAGGGGGCAATGATATATTGTGCCGACGGGCACCAAGTTGTTTTGGTAACACATCGTGACTACTACGGTCACCAGAGGTTTGGTACCTCCAGAGGTTTGGCACCTCATAGCGACTTGTCCCTGTGGTTAATACCACCGTGGGTTGGCCCCACTTGAGATATGGGATTGTCTGCCAGTGATTTGGTATCACACGATGGGTTGGCCCCATCACCCGATTCGTGTCTCACGGACACCGTTGTTTTGGTAACACATTGTGACTATATGTCACCAGTGGTTTGGCACCACCGGTGGTTTGGTACCACAACGGGTGAGACAGTGGTGTATGGTCAAGCTAGGTTGGGACACATGATAATATGCATGTTAATTTGTTATATGATGTGTATGAAAATGTTTAAACCGGGGAAGGGTTACATCTCGAGTCTTGGTGACTCACCTTCTCCTTTACATTTTTCAGTGACACGTAGATCGCGGATGTGGAGCCGGTGTGACTCGAGGTGGCCATGCAAAGGGTCTAGTTTAAATGAACTTTGATTTTAAGTTATAATATTTTATTTCCGGTTTATATTTTATTTGGATTGTAATAAGGCCTCCTAGAATATTTTATTATTGTTATATGCTCGAATACTTGATTTAAATTTGTTATTACTATTAATTAAAATCGTATGTTTTCCAAGTTAGAACGGAATTGTTTTTGACGAGCCATCGGGCACACTTGTAATTTTATAATAGTTTGAGTTAATTAATATTTCCAAAATTTTGTTTTATACACCTCAAAGGTTTCAACCAAAAATAGCTATTTTTTTTTTAAACATCAAATTTCTTTCGAGTTTTCTAAATATTTTTCCAAGTAGCAAACCGGATTCGGCCATAGCGTTTGGGCCGGGTTTGGGTTGTTACAGGATCCCACATATTTTTCAATCCACGGTGATGCACACAGCTATCGACCACCGAGATGGGCACTTATCCAACACTTCCCTTGATAAAGCCCTTAACTAACATCAAACACTAATGTAGCACGAGGCTAGCATTAGACTACACACATATCGTACATCCTTTCTTCCAATAATCACATTGTAAGTCCATGCATAAATATATGTATCATGGTAACATATTACTTAAAATAATATACATCACACGTCATCACATTTTTATACATTCATCATTAGTCATTCATTACAGCAAATCACTGAAAGATTAGTACCAAAACTACTAACCTGATTTTTTTTTTTTAATCACCCACCTTGGGTATCCACACTCTTAACCTTGATTTCGGCTAACATATATAACATATATATTTACATAAAATAACACATACAACACATATATCAAATAGCAAACAAGAGTACAGTGCGATAACTACGCACCTGACTATAGCGAGATTCTGATCTATCGAATCTAATATCAACTAAAATCCCGAACTTGTCCTATTGCTTGAGCACTTCAATTCCCGAAAGAGTTATTTGTGCTCCTTAACACTAGCTACACACAAACAGAGCATATCATTATAGCCTTATTATATTCGGCCACCCCTAGAACCAAGGTCAAACTTTTGGTTATTATCAAAACCCAAAATATAGTCTATGGCCGAAGGACATACTTCCTTACCTTGCTGTATCCAATCCCGAGAGAACCCTTACTCCTTTAATGCTATCTCCTTTGACTACACAAGAATAAAACATGAAATCAAGGCCTTAATAAGGTTCTCACCCAATTCCCAAATACCAAGGCCAAATCTGATTTTGGCATACTAAAGAATAAGAGCCCAAACCGATCACTTAAAGAAATACTTACCAAAACAATCAAAGAGGTCACAAAAACATAGTCGACACACCTTCAAAACCGTTTGAAAAGTTAGCACCCAAAAGTCCCTTTGATCCCTGAGAGATTCGGCAATGGTGTCTAAAGGTGGAGGGGCTTCGGTTAACCTTTCAAATAATGGTTGTATTTGGCTAAGCTAGCAAATAGGAAGAAAATAAAATACAATGGCCCTTAATTAATTAAATTTTATTTTTTGAAGTTTTGGTCACCAAACAAAGAGGAGAGAAGGTCGAAACACTAAGGCAAAAATTTCGCACACCTACTTAGCGTACTACAAAACCGACCATGCTCAAAGCAAAGAAATGTTAAACCATTTCAAGAAATTCGCCATGCACACTATGGGAATAAAAGAAGAGCGACCTAAGGAGTTCTACATTCTTCGCTAAGCTTCAAGAGCAAAGAAAGAAACAACAAATTGCATGCATTTCACCATGCTCCTTCTCATTTCCTACTAAGACAAAAATTGGAATGAAAGAAAAACTAAGCATGAAATTCGGCCATGCTTGTGCAACCTTCAAGCCGACCATGCTACTTTCTTTTTCCAAAACCAAGGCCACCAAGCTTCCCGAAAGCATGCTTCATTCCCACTTAAAGCTCTCTCTCTTTTTAATTTCAAATATCAATTTCCATTGTTTAATCTACTTCCCATCATTAACAAAAAAATAAACTAATAAAACATAACCCATACGTCACCATTTCCTATACATCATAAAATAATAATAATCCTTCCTTCTTCAATAAAATAAAATGACCAGCCCATAACAAATAAAATAAAATAATAAAGAGAAGCAACCCCCCTCCCAACGCTGCATGCGTGCATGGGCCATGCACCCTTCCCACGCCAAGCATAAAAAGAAAACCAAGTGTTTGCTCTGGGTTTGAACCCATCCCCGAAATGACCTCACCACGCCTCACCCACTCGGCCAACTTGACTTTCACGACAATATCTCATCGAAATTTCCTTTAAGCCTCACTTTCGCTGGCTCCGTAAGCTTTAGTGCTAAAAGCAAAATAGAATGCTCATGCGCTACAATCGTGACTCGAACACATGACCTCTTGAAGCCTCCTTGCTGCAAGCGTCCAAGCCACCTCACCCAGGAGCCTTTTTGTGACTTAATTTTGCTCCGATTTCATTTAAAGCTTTCTTTAATGTAGCGCCAACTTGCAAAATAAAATGCTTATGCACCCCATGCTACTCGAACCCCTGACCATGCTTGGCGCCAAACCTTAAGTGGCACACGGAAGCCACTTTACTACATGGACTTTCATGTCCAAAACCTTCCAAAATTTTTACTTAAGGCCTTCTTCCATATTTTCCTCTTTTAACCCTCAATTTTCAAAAAAATTCCAAAACACTCCCTTTTTATCCTCGAGCTTTAGGAACTTCAAAAACACATCAAAACCACTCTTAAGGCCCATTAACACTTGAGTTATTTTCCACCACGTTTGGGGTGTTACAAATTGGTATCAGAGCCAAGTTCAAAAGCTCGGCTGTGGGCCCGTGGCCCAAAATGTTTTAAAGTATGGTTTTAAAATGTTATTGTTTAAAATTTTATGGTTGGAAAAGCATGGCACCGAGTTTTCGGCATCGATCCGCCCTGGTAAGTACATCAAACTGTTGATTTTGATGATATGATGATGTTGGCATGACTATATAGTAGTAGGAACTACTTTAGAGACCCAAAACTATAGGTTTTGTGTACTTGCGAAACAACCTCTTATTAAAATTTTTCATAAAACTGTGCTTTAAAGAAAGTGGAATAATGACTAATGCATAAAACTTTTAAGAAGAGACGTTAGACATGAGTACTCGAGGTCGAGGTTGTGTTATGCGTGGACGTGGTCGAGGTAGGATGGCTGTGTCTCAGCCAGTGAGGTCGGGTCAAGGATTTGAGAATGAGGTACCACCAGTTCCACCGCCAGCAGTTGGAGTTGATCATCAGGATCAAACGGGGGATGACGCAGTGTCTCAGGCGATGCTGCGAGTTCTTGAGAAGGTAGATGGAGTAGGTGGAGGCGCGGGAGCTCGAAAATCTGTACCTGAGCTACTTCGAGCCAATGGAGCCGAGGTATTTTGAGGTGTTTCGAGTGTAGCTCCCAGCTCGGCTGAATATTGGCTAGAGGCGACGGAGCGAATCATGGACGATCTGGATCTGAATGCCGAGGAAAAGCTGAAAGGGATTGTATCGCTTCTTCGGGATGAGTCATATCAGTGGTGGCTCACGGTACGAAATGGTGTTGCAGCGGAGGATCTCACTTGGGATTATTTCAAGGCAGCGTATTAGCGGAAATATGTTGGGTCTAATTACGTTGATGCGCAGCGTAAGGCATTTCTAAATTTGGTCCAAGGGAGTAAATCTGTATCAGAATATGAGGCTGAGTTCTTAAGATTGAGCTGGTATGCTGTAGATATTGTGGCTTTGGAGCACGAGCATTGTGTCCGATTTGAGGATGGTTTGAGAGATGAGCTGAGATTGCTGATTGCTCCACATCAGGAGCGAGAGTTTGCTGCTTTGGTTGAAAAGGCTAAGATAGCTGAAGGAATCAAGGAATCTGGAAGGCAGAGTTACGACCAGAACAAGCATAAGAGAGGTTATGGATCATCTGGGTTAGCCGGTAATGCTCAAAAGAGGGTTAGGTAGAGTGGGCCGAATCAATCTGGAAGGCCTGTTACTGCTAATCAAAGGCTAGCGCAGTGTAACCGATGTGAGAAGTATCATTGGGGCGAATGTTAGACCGGAGGGAAAGGATGTTTCGAGTGTGGCTCGCTGGATCATCGTGTGAGAGATTGTCCACGTAAGCAAGCCAGGAATCAATCTGAGGGTCAAGGTCGTGCTCAGTTCAGAAAGGAGGGACCAGCACCGCAGAGAGGTCGTGGTAATGGTTCTGGTCGAGGCCGCGGAGCATCGGGCAGAGGTGCAAACAACACTAAGGCAAGGCAGCCTGGTTTGGTGTATGCTGCGAGACGTCGTGAGGAGGGGACGCACCGGACGTTATAACCGGTACGTTCTTAATCTTTAGTGTTCCATATACTGCTTTGATTGACGTGGGTTCGACACATTCATATGTTGCTAGTAGCATAGTAGAGACTATGAGCTTAGTTTCTGAGATTGCTTCTAGGAGGATGACAAGATTTAGTCCTTTAGGTCACTCAGAGAGAGTAGATAAGTCAGTATGGGGATGTACCCCTAGAACTCCAAGGGGTAGTGTTTGTAGTCGATCTGATGGAACTGCCGTTTGAGGAGTTCGATCTAATTCTTGGAATGGATTGGTTGGTCAAGTACCAAACAAGTTTGGATTGCGCTGCTAAGCGCATGGTTTTGAAGACAGTTGAGGGTAAAGAGGTGGTCATGATAGGTAATAGAAGAGATTATCTATCTAACGTGGTATCTACGCTGAAAGCCGTGAAGATGGTCAAGAAGAAATTCGCGAGGCGCTTGTAGTTCATGTGTGTGCTTTGGAAGCTAAGGAGTCTTCTGTGGGGAATGTTCGAACTGTAAAGGAATATGCTGATGTATTTCCAGAAAACCTTCCGGGACTGCCTCCGGATCATAAAGTTGAATTCGGTATAGATCTGTTATCTCAGGCAGCGCGCGCCGATCTATAGCTCAGATAGGATGGCACCAGAAGGAATTAGGGAATTGAAGGATCGATTCGTGAGTTGTTGGATCGAGGTTTCATTCGACCAAGTGTTTCGCCATGGGGAGCGCTGGTACTTTTTGTCAAGAAGAAAGATGGTACGATGCGGATGTTGTATAGACTACCGCCAGTTAAATAAGTTGACGATCAAAAACAAGTATCCTTTGCCAAGGATAGATGACTTGTTTGATCAGCTCCAAGATAGATTTAAGGTCTGGATATCATCAGCTAAAGGTGAAAGAGGCTGATATCCATAAGACGGCTTTTCGTACTCTGTATGGGCACTACGAGTTTTTGGTGATGCCTTTTGGGTTGACTAACGCCACGGCAAAGATTCATGGATATGATGAATCGAGTATTCCAAATAGCTTTTGGATTTGTTTGTTGTGGTTTTTATAGGCGATATTTTGATATACTCAAGTCGAGGAGAAGCATGATGCGCATTTGTGAGTAGTGTTGCAGATTTTGAGGGAAAAACAGCTGTATGCCAAATTTAGTAAGTGCGAGTTCTGGCTTAGGGAGGTGACTTTCTTGGGTCACGTTGTTAGACTGGAAGCCGCCTAAGTCAGTGGCTGAGATTCAGAGTTTCCTAGGTCTGGCGGGGTACTATCGAAGATTTGTGGAAGGATTTTCTTTGATTGCTGCATCGATGACCAAGTTGTTGAGGAAAGGAGTTCCATTTGTGTGGACCGAGAAGTAGCAGGAAAGTTTCGACAAGTTGAAGAAGATTCTGACTGAAGCTCCGGTTTTGATTCAACCTGAGGCAGGCAAGGAATTCACGGTTTATTGTGATGCATCACATCATCGTGATGCAGGATGTGTCTTTGATGCAAGAAGGGAAGGTAGTGGCTTACGCATCTCGGCAGTTGAGACCGCATGAGGCTAATTATCCGACGCATGACTTGGAATTAGCTGCTGTGGTTTTCACTTTGAAGATTTGGAGACACTATTTGTATGGAGAGAAGTCGATAGTCTACACGGATCACAAGAGTCTTAAGTACCTTTTGACTCAGAAGGACTTGAACTTGAGGCAGCGTAGATGGATCGAGTTGTTGAAGGACTACGACTGTTCGATCGAGTATCATCCCGGCAAGGCTAACGTGGTGGCAGACGCATTGAGTCGTAAGGTTGTATCAGGATTTAAGAGAGCAGTTTTGGTGGCCAGGGCTGAAGCGAGAGGTAACTGAGTTTGTGGGTAAATGTCTGACGTGTCAGCAAGTCAAGGCTGAACATCAGTTGCCGTCTGGGTTACTTCAGCTGGTGAAGATTCCACAGTGGAAGTGGGAGAGGATCACTATGGACTTTGTCGCGGATTACCTCTTACGCCTAGTAAGAAGGACTCGATATGGGTGATTGTGGATCGTCGACTAAGTCACTCATTTCATTCCTGTTAGGATGGATTATTCGCCTGCAGGTTAGTTAAGTTATATGTGGCGTAGATAGTGAGGTTGCACGGTACCAAAGTCGATTATCTCGGACAGGGATCCCAGATTTACGTCGAGGTTTTGGAGAGCGTTGCATCAGGCTTTGGGTACGCGGTTGGATTTCAGTACCGCATTTCATCCACAGTCTAACGGGCAGTCGGAAAGAGTTATTCGGATTTTAGAGGATATGTTAAGAGGATGTGTTTTGGACTTCAGAGGCAGCTGGGAAGAGTTTTTACCGTTAGCTGAGTTCGCATACAACAATAGTTATCAGGCAAGCATTAAGATGGCTCCATATGAGGCGTTGTATGGTAGGTGGTGTCGCACACCTACTTGCTGGACATAGTTGGGTGAGCGTCAGATGTTAGGACCAGAGTTGGTTGCAGAGACTGTGGATAAGGTTAAGATGATTCAGGCTCGTCTGAAGGAAGCTTCGGATAGGCAAAAGTCGTATGCCGATCTCAAGCGGAGGGATATAGAGTTTGCCATGGGTGACAAAGTTTTTCTGAAGGTCTCGCCATGGAAGAAAGTGTTAAGATTTGGGAGAAAAGGCAAGTTAAGTCCAAGGTTCATTGGGCCGTATAAGGTATTAAGACGAGTGGGACCAGTAGCTTATCAGCTTGAGTTGCCAGCGGAATTGAGTCAGATTCACGATGTGTTCCATGTATCCATGCTTAGATGCTATCGTTCTGATCCATCGCATGTCGTGGCAGTAGAGGAAATAGAAGTGAGTCTAGATTTGACGATGGAAGAGGAACCTGTGCAGATTCCAGATCGAGATGTGAAAGTTTTGCGTAGGAAGACAGTTCCTTTAGTGAAGGTCTTATTGCGAAATCATGACGTGGAAGAAGCTACGTGGGAACCGGAGGATGCAATGAGGTAGCAGTATACTCAACTCTTTTGATCAGGTAATTTCGAGGACGAAATTTTCTTAAGGGGGTAGAATTGTAACATCCCAAAATTTGAGTATCATTTGTGTTGGCTCGGGTATGAATTTTGTGTGTTAGCATAGTCTTGTGAAGGCTTGATTTTATTTAGGAAGTTAGGATAATTTTTAGTATGGTTTATTTAATGAAGTGGATTAAGTGAGCTTAGCACTTAAGATAATTTAAGTGTTAATTAAAGCACAGGAGGAGTTAGTGGCAAGGTGGTTAGGATGCTTGAAGGGTTGCTTGAGGTTAGTGGTTCGAGTAGCATGGAAAGTATTTTGATATTTTATTTTTCTTCATAGCATTTATGGACGGTCAACCTATGTTTATGATAGGTTGGACTTTCATCTTTTGGTAAGTTGAATGTTGGTTTAAGGAAAGCATGAAATTGGGGATAAGAATCTCAAAGTTATGGAAGGTTGGGGAGACATAAGGCTTGGTTTTAGGAGGATGTTTTGGAAAGTATTCCTAGGCTTTAGAGCATGTATGTGGACAGCAGGTAAGGCTATGGGGGTGGCCGAATTTTGATAGGTAGCTTGGGGGGGATAGTTGGCCAATTTTTCTTTTGTGCATCTTTTTGCATTTTTGTTTTTCCTCTCCAAAAACTTCCACTTTGGCCGAATGTATGTTGTACAATTTGTGCAAATTTTGCTTTTGTTTTAGCCTTCATTTTGTTGAACCAAAAATGCTATTTCCTTTCTTTCATCTTTGCTTCTGAAACCAAAAGTTCATCATTTTGTGCACTTTTCTTTTTGGCAAACAAGGAGTTGGGCGAATCTCTCAACCCCATTTTCTCTCTTATTCTTTTTCTTCCTTTTGGCCGAATCTCTCTCTTCTCCAAACTCATTTTTCTTTCTTCCATTGTTGCTAAAAATCGAATTCTCTCTCTCATTTTATCTTCTCTTCTACTTTCGTATTTCATATCCTATTAGACTCAAATCAATTGTTTTCTTCTCTCATAACCAAATAGCCGAATCTTCTACTTCCTTTTAGTTTTAGTTTGGCCGATTATTCAAGGGTAAGTGTTCATAACCGTTTTTCCTTCATTTTTCTCTTTTTCTATGTCATTTTCTTGACACAAGGGCTGAACCTATGGGCATTTGTTGCAAGGTTCTAACCATTTTAGAATTCGATTATTCATTTAGGCTCATTGGGATTTCTAAGCAATCGATTTAAGCCCTATCTCTCTAGCAATCTAAGGTTGGTAAGTCAAGGGGGTAAGGATTCTTGTCGATTCATCATTCTTTTGAAAAGACTAAAGTTTTTGGGATTAAAGTGTTATGATGTTGGCCGAATGGCTTTTGTTTAAAATATTGTGATTTGGCCGATTGTAGGACAAGTGATCTAGTGTGGTAGATCGGATCTTCAGACGTTAGTATTTGCTTTTGGTGAAAGGTGTGTACCTTACACACTTTATAACTTGGTTTTGTATATGTACTTATAATATTATTAATTTACTGATCATATTAACAAAGTGGGAAATACGATGAGATCTTGATATGATACCATGATGGTATGAATGAGGATTCGGGTAAGTCTGTTTCTATATGTTGTTGATATATGTGGATTGAAATCATGATCTATGATTTATGATATTTTCATTATGTGATTTATATCAAAGTATATTGACATGATTTGTGTATCTATTGTATTGGTATGGGCAATATGAGAGGAGGGGGAAGCTTGATATTTTGTCTTCGGACACCAGAGGTTTGGTACCTCCCGTGATTTGGTATCACATTTGTGTCTTCGGACACCAGAGGTTTGGGACCTCATAGCGACTCGTCCCTGTGGATTAATTCCACCGTGGGTTGGCCCCACTTTTGAGATATGGGATTGTCGCCAGTGATTAGGTATCACATGTGGGTTGGCCCCACAACTTGATGATTCGTGACTTCGGTCACCAGTGGTTTGGCACCACCAGTGATTTGGTATCACATTCGTGTCTTCAGACACCAGAGGTTTGGCACCTCATAGCGACTCGTCCCTGTGGTTTAACATCACCGTGGGTTGGCCCCACTTTTGAGATAAGGGATCGTCGCCAGTGATTTGGTATCACACGTGGGTTGGCCCCACAGATGAATTATTTGTGACTACGGTCACCAGTGATTTGGTATCACATTTGTGTCTTTGAGACACCAGTGGTTTGGCACCACCAGTGGTTTGGTACCACACGGGGTAGAAAAGGAGTTATGGATGGTTAGGTTGGGTGCATTATACATATATGTTGCTTTGTTATAATTTGTGTATGTATGTGGCATTTACCCAGAGAGAGGATTATGCATCGAGTCTTGGTGACTCACCTTCTCCTTATCATTTTCAGTGTGATTCGTGAGATTGCGGACGAGGAGCCGTATGAACTCGAGGAGGCCATGCAATAAAAGTTGGTTTTATATGAACTTCCATTTGGGTACTTATTTTATTTGGTTTTCATATTTTATGGATTTGTAATAAGGCCTCTTTAAATTATGTTTTTGGATTATTTATATGTTTTGGACATGTTTTAAAATGTGATTTATAAATTACTTGGTTAATTTAATAATTGAACCCAAAGTTTTCTAAACTATAAAATCGCAATGGTTTTAAAATCTTACCATCTGGTAATACAAATTTTTATTGGCAAAATTATAAATTAAGTGTTTTCTACAATTTAAGTGATTTCCAAAATTCAAGTTTCTATACTCAAATGCAATCGGTTTCCAAAGTAATAATTTGATTTTTCTTAAAAATATAAATATTTTCTATCCTATGATTTATCGACTAAGTTTTAAATTTTTATTTATGAAATTTCAAGTAAATTTTCTGGTAACTAACTTATTTTACACCGATTTCTACAAATATAGAATTACAAAGAGTTTCTCACTAAAAAAATTATCTGTTAAATTCGATTCTTTTCAAAATGTTTTCCTCTTTGGCATGTCAGATTCGGTCATGGTGTATTGACCGGGTTTGGGGTGTTACAAAGCCCATGTGAAAGGTGGGACACTCCCATGTGGCATATCACATGCCCGTGTTTTACACCGGTGTGGATTTATTTTCTATTTCGAACCTACAGGGATTTTCACACGGCCTGACACACGCCCGTGTCCATAGCCCGTGTCCCTCACACGGCCATGACATGCCCGTGTCTTTGCCCGTCTGAGAAAACCTTGACATTCTGTTTATGATGTCATCATCTCAATAAGGTTACACGGCCAAGGCACACACCCGTGTCCTTAAACCGTGTGTTGAATTAAATTCCTAACTTCAGGTGCAGACTTCACACGGCCTGGGCACATGCCCATGTCCTAGGCCGTGTCTCCCACACGGTCGAGACTCACGGTCGAGACTCACGGCCGTGTCTCAGCCTGTGTGTTTACTACTGGGTATTCTTACTTGCCAACCTAGCATGCAATGGGGACACATGGTCTATCAACACACCCATGGGGCTGACCGTGTGTCACACACGGCCTAGGCACACGGGCACGGCCTAGACACACGCCCGTGTGCCTACCCATGTGGAAATTTGTAAGGCTATCTACCAAGCCAAATGCCACCCTACATAGTAGCCATACTTATACTCATTCAAGTCAACATCTATCATGTCCACAAGGCACTTTTAGGAACTCATAATTAAGACATCCACACAAGCATACACTTCATGAATTTTCGTCATCATTAAATATATAAACTTGTCAAGAGTTGGTCAAATTCCAATGACCATTTACAAAATGAATTGAATAACATTAATAGCCAACACCTTGGCTAACAAATATGACATAACAAAATAACCAAGTCCTATACATGTCATACTCAAAATAAATCTAACTTTGCTATACCAAAGAGAAGTTGATAGTGTGATTTTCGAACTCTGACGTTCCACGAATTCTCGAGCTAGCTTGGTAATACTACAAGGAAAAGGGAAATGAGAGGGGTAAGCACAAAGCTTAGTAAATTTGCATGAAATAATTAGCAACATCAAGGCTCATAATATCATCCATCCATTGCATTGAATGAAACACATTCATCCATCCATTGCGTTGAATGAAACACAAGGTCTTAAACACATTGCCATAACTTACTCATGCTTACTCTTACCAATTTCATATCATGTGTCATATCGTAAACATTTCTCGTGATTTACTCACATGTACCTGTATCACTTCATCACATAGTTTTAGTGCTAATTTCATCTCTATTATAAGCTTGGCTATTTACCCATTAAATCACTTGGGGATACTCAAAAATACATAATTATCATCATTCACATAAATGTGATGCCAATGCCACACCCCAGATGTGACCTTACATGGGGTCACCTTTAGATGCCGATGCCATATCCCGGATATGGTCTTATACGATTCTCATATTCGATTATCAATGCCATATCCCGGATATGGTCTTATACGACTCTCATATTCAATTGTCGATGCCATATCCTGGATATGGTCTTATACGATTCTCATATTTGATGCTGATGCCATATCCCACATATGGTCTTATACGGGATCTCAATTTGGTGCCGAGGCTATGTCCCAAACATGGTCTTTGATAAACCGTAAAAGTAACATATTTTAAGCCCACATTTAGTATGCTTTTGGATGATTTATCCCTTGATTTATGTAAAAAGGTGCTCTTAATCCTTTCTTTTCATGTCTTATACCTAGGAAAGCACCCGATGATGAAAATAACGTAAAACAGGCTTAAAACGGGACAAATGGGCCAAATCACGAAAATCGACACGGCCTGAACTTCAAGCCACACGGCCGTGGCTCATTAAATTACTAGAACACGACCTGGACCTCGATAAACACGGCCATGCCTCAAGTTAGAAATTCGAACACGGCCTAGAGTCGATCCACACGGGCGTGCTACATGGCTGTGCCTCTGTCGTCAGAATGAGAAATTTCAGTAGGAAAAGGATACTTAGGGAGAAAGAATCGCATTCCAAGAGCCTATATATATCCCCTCAGTACCACCTGTAAAGGGGCGTCAAAGCTCGGCCAAAGAGCCAAGCCGAGAAGGTCAGAACAAGGGAAAAACCGTGAAGATAGCCAGTTGATCCATCCCAAGAAGCCAGAATTATACTCAAGACGGCGGAATTCTCCTTCAATTCCTTTAGGGAGTTTTAGGATTTTCTTATGTTTTGTTTTATCTTTTCTCTTGCGATGTTTTGTTTATTCATTATGAACTAAACCCTTCAGATACCTGAAGGGGATGAAACCTAGATGGATGTTTTTATTTGATTTTTAAGTTATATGATAATTATTTAGTTTGTTCTTAATTATGTTGCTTAATCCAAATCTAATGTGCTTAGGTGGAGGAGGAATAGACCCTACCTAAGAGTAGATCTAACATAATTAAGCAGAGTTGATCGAACGCCTAGAGATAGGGTTACAAGATTTTGCTGGATTAGGGTGAAACCTAATATGGGAGTCCATTGATCGATTTACTGCTATCCTAGGGGGTTATTATAAGCGAATGAGAGTTTTACTATTTAACCTAGGGTTAGACGTTATTCGCCTCGAGAGAGGGTTTAATATAGGTTAGGGAGTCTTACGGATCAAGCTAAGTAAAAGAAATCATATAATTTAGGGTAAGATAATAAGTGAAGTTTAGGTGGATTCTTCCTGAGGGTATCGTTGTAATCAACTGAGTCTTTCTTCAAGTTATTTTCCTATTCATCCTGTAATATCCCGGGTTAGGGGCTATTTTGTGTTGCATGATATTGCATGTGTTTGGTGTGCTGTGTTGCTATTTTGGTGTTTTCGGGGTTTAATTATAGGCTAGGTGTATGCTTGAGTAGGTAGGAAAATTTTAGTTTTGGCCTTAGGTGTGGGGAGCTGATAGAGTTGGGGCTTAAGAAAATAAATTGGAGTTTTATTGCACAAATAAGGAGCTAGCTTAGTGGCAAGCATGCGCCACATGGGGAAGCTTGAGGTGGCGTCATCTTCAGGAGAGGGAGGTCCAGTGTTCGAGCTGCAGAGTCCTCCTTTTTACTTCTTTTTGGGACGGCATGGAGGAGAGGTAGAGGGCTAGTGAAACTCTGCCTTAGACTTTGTCAACCCATTTGAATGGTGGGTGGAGAGTAGATTTAGGATGTTGACTTGTTCAAATAATTTGAACTTGTGGCTAGGAGTATTTGGGGGATATGGCCAATATTGGGGGAGTTGGAAGGGGAAATGACGGCATAGTGGGGATGAGGGGCAAGCTGAATGTACCTTGCATTTTGGTACATTTTTCGGTCACATCTTGGTAAGCAAAAGTCCTCTCACTTTCACTCTTTCTTTCATCTATTGGAACCGAAGTTAGCACCCATTCTTTTCATACTTTCTTCTTTTCTTCTCTTGAAACATTGGTAGCCGAAATTGCCTTACTCTCTTTTGATTTGTGCCAGCCGAATGTTCTCTTCTATATCATCTTCTTGATCCCCATTTTGTTGAACCGAAACTTGTCTTCCAAAGCATTTTTCTCCATTCTTTTTCTTGCTCAAACCGAAAGTCCAAGTAGCCTTGCCGAATGTGCTTTGTTCCTCTCCATATTCTTGGTAACCGAATCTATCTTCTCTCTAGAAGTCCTCTTTTGGCCGAATATTGGATATTGGTAAGCCTTGGCCGAATGGCCATTTAGTTTCTTTCTTTTTCTTAATCAATTCAAGTTGTTTTAAAATCGTATATGACAACTATTGATGAGTGTCATCTTTTATGTTGGAACAACTGCATCATAGGACAACGGGGACTTCGAAGCAGTCAAGTGGAGTTTCTACCTTGGTTTAACCATTTGATAAGTGGTGGTAAGAAGAGTAGTTGTTAGTCTATTCTTTTGGATTTCAATAAGATTAGGATTCAAGTGGATTAACTGTTCATCTGTTATGGTGTAGCCGATTGCTAAGGGAGAAGCACTGTTGGGTTCAGGATTTGGTAGGAAACCAAATCAGGAGTAAGGTAAGGGTTCAACATTAACCCCTTGAGTGTATATGTCTTTGGCCGAATGGTTTTAGTGCCTAATCTTTGTGTTGGCCGAATGTTGCGTGAGTTAGTAATCGGGGGACTTAGATCGCTTTTGTCAGGATTTTTCTAGACTCGTGTTATCAGGTGTGTAACTAACACCTTGATACTTAGTAATATTTTTAATAATAAACCGATTTGCCTGTTAAAACTATAACAGTATGATGGACAAGTGAATACCCAAATGGGGTATGTGGACGATTCGGGTAAGTCTGTTCTATTATGAGTACTAATAATGAGGTATAATATCATGACCTATGTTTTGTATGTATGCTATGATGCTTGGTATGTTGGCATAATATGCATGACTTGCATGAGATGCATGATTACATGAGTATGGTATGTTGATGGGTGATACGAGTGGAGGGAGCAGTGATATTTTGTGCTGACGAGCACCAGTGCTTTGGTAGCACACTTTGTGACTTTGGGTCACCAGAGGTTTGGCACCTCCAGAGGTTTGGTACCTCAGCGTCTCGTCCCAGTGGCTCAGTACCACAGTGGGTTGGCCCCACAGATGATTATACGGGATTGACGCCAGTGTTTTGGTAACACACGATGGGTTGGCCCCATCACCGGATTTGTGACTACGGTCACCAGTGCTTTGGTAGCACATTGTGTCTTTGGGACACCAGAGGTTTGGCACCTCATTGCGACTTGTCCCTGTGGTTTGACCACCGTGGGTTGGCCCCACTTGAGATATGGGATTGTCTGCTAGTGTTTTGGTAACACACGATGGGTTGGCCCCATCATCGTTGGATTTGTGACTTCGGTCACCAGTGCTTTGGTAGCACAATTGTGTCTTTGGGACACCAGTGGTTTGGGACCACATCGATGGATAATGTGTCTTTGGGACACCAGTGTTTTGGTAACACATTGTGACTATACGTCACCAGTGGTTTGGCACCACCAGTGGTTTGGTACCACACGGGGTAGAAAAGGTGTATGGATGGTTAGGATCGGGTTGCATTAATTATGTTGCTATGTATGATGTGTGTTAGCATGTTGTTTTATCGGGAGCGGGATTTACACACTGAGTCATTCGACTCACCCTCTCCTTTGACATTTCAGGTGACTCGTGAGCGCGGACTTGGAGCCGGGATGGACTCGGGTGCTCATGCCATGCGGAATAAAAGTTTTACTCGAGATATTATGCTTTGGGTATTTTAGTAATTTACTTTCGGTTGGGTTTATTTCAGATTTGTAAAAAGCCTTTAAATTCTCGCTTTTGATATTATGTTTTGAGTTTGATTGTAATATGCCTTAACAAATAAGTTGGTATGAAGTTTACTAAAACTTGGAAAGATAATGATTTCAAATTATAACGCAAAGTGTTTTTAAACTATACCATCGGGTATCGTGATCGATTTTATAAGCATATGAAAATCAATGGTTTTTCAAACTTGAACGCAAATTTTACTAAGTCTAAATGTTTTAGTAACAATATTCAACAACTTGTTTTTCGCAAAAGAAACAAAGTTTTAGCAAATCTATTTAGTACAAATTCGAGATTTTCAAATACGTTTCCCTCGTAACATACCAGATTCGGTCGTGGTGTTTGGACCGGGTTTGGGGTGTTACACATCCTTTTTGTCTTTGTGTCCTTAGTTTAGTCTTCGTTAATATAGTCTAAAGCAAATTCACTCTATTTTTAAGGCTGAATAATAAAAAGAAAGTTAGTATTAGTACTTTTAGTTCCTTTGGGTTCGATATCCGGTCTTGCCTAAGCTATAGTACTGTTCGATAGGTACACTTGCCTTTAATCATTGTCAGAGTTAGTTTTCAGGTTTTGATCATTCTTTTATAAATTTTAAATCTCTGATTTACAGTGATCAAGTTTTTGGCGCCTTTGCCGGGGAACTAAAATATTAAGAAAACTCTATTTTTATTACTTTAGCCATTATTTTACTATTTTATTTTATTTTTAATTTAATTTTTAAATTTTTGCTAATTTTTCTTTCTTTCCTTTTTCTCCAGGTACCTCTAGTTTATGACTAAAAGGAACCCGAGAGGACCTTTAGTATACGAAAGTGATATTGAAGCTACCGCTCAAAGGAATTGTCGGGAAACCAGGCGAGCCCTACGTTACACAGAAAGGGAAGAAGAAGACAGATCCAATCCTACTGAAGGGATGGACGAAAACAACCCACCACCACGCGATGTGGGAGATCGCAACTCTTCATGTACAATGTTTGATTATGCTAAACCACATTTAACCGGAGCAGAATCGAGCATTGTTAGGCCTGCTATAGATGCTAATAATTTTGAATTAAATCCTAACACAATACAAATGATTCAACAGTTTGTTCAATTTGATGGTTTGCATGACGAAGATCAAAACGTGCATATAGCTAACTTTTTAGAGTTTTATGATACCTTCAAAATAAATGGCGTTTCTGATGATGTCATACATCTTCGGTTATTCCCATTTTCATTGAGAAATAAAGCTAAACAGTGGTTAAACTCGTTACAACGAGGGTCAATCACTACATGGGATCAGATGATCGAAAAGTTTTTAATGAAATATTTTCCACCGGCCAAAACGGCCAAATTAAGGAATGATATCTCTTCTTTTGTGCGGATGGATTTAGAAACACTATATGATGCATGGGAGAGATTCAAATATCTCTTGAGGAGGTGCCCACACCATGGCTTACCCTTGTGGCTACAAGTCCAAACATTCTACAACGATGTAAACCCCTCAACAAGACAACTGATTGATTCAGCCGCCGGTGGAACTTTGAACAACAAAACTCCAGAAGCAGCCTACGAGTTCATTGAGGAGATGTCATTAAACAATTATTAGTGGCAAGCTTCAAGGACTAAACCAACAAAATCGGCAGGAGTCTTCAACGTCGACACCATGACAATGCTATCAACGCAGCTTGAGATAATGAATAAAAAACTTGATAGTTTATGTTCCTCGCAGGTGCATCCAGTCATGCAGTGTGACGCAAGTGGAACCGTGGCAAATCTTGAGTACCCACCCTACCAACCGGAAGAAAAGAGCGAACAGATGAACTATATAGGTAACAATTTCTGATCTAATAATAATCCTTATAGTAACACTTACAATCCAGGTTGGAGAAACCACCCAAATTTTTCATGGGGAGGTCAAGGCAATCAAAGAAATCAAGGGCAACAACCTCCTTAGAACTTTTAAAATCAGCCCTATCCACGAGAGAAGAAACCAACCTACGAGGAGGAACTAAAACAACCGGCAAAAACAGAAGAACGCCTACAAAATATTGATAGGACAATCAAAAGCAACGAAAGTCGAATGAGTGAAATTGCTAAATCAGTCAAGGAAATGACTAATGCAGTCGAGCAACTCATGTCAGAACGACCACAAGGACATCTACCAAGTAACACCGAGATTAATCCAAAGGAGCAAATTCAAGCCATCACAGCTCAGGAGAGCGAGGAATTAGATGAACCAAAACCAATTCTAGAAAGTAAGGTAGACGAAGGGATAATAGAGGTAGCACAAGAAAAGTCAAAACCGATAATAAAGGAGTACAAACCTCGCATACCTTATCTTGAAGCATTAAAAAGAGACGATTCAGAGGAACAGTTCAGTAAGTTTCTTAAACTTTAAAGAAATTACACATTAACTTACCTCTTCTTGAAGCTCTTTTTCAGATGCCAGACTCAAGGAAATTTTTAAGACAGCTCTTGACAAACAAACGCAAATTAGATGAAGAGCCTCACATTGAACTCAACGCAAAGTGCTCAGCAATCCTACAAAATAAACTACCATAGAAATTAAAAGATCCAAGGAGTTTTACAATTCCATGTTTAATTGGTAGTTTAAATATTGATAATGCGTTAGCTGATTTAGGGGCAAGCATAAATGTTATGCCTTATGCATTGTTTAAGCGACTAGGTCTAGGGAAGCCCAAACAAACTAGGATGAGTATTCAATTAGCAGATAAAACTGTTAGAATTCCTAGGGGCATTATTGAAGATGTTCTAGTAAAAATCAATAAATTTGTTTTCCCAGTAGACTTTGTTGTTTTAGACATGGATGAGGATAATTCAATCCCCTTAATTTTAGGAAGACCTTTTCTAGCAACTGCCAAGACTAAAATTGATGTTGCCACAGGTGAGCTTATACTTTGTGTAGGTGACGACTCAATTAGCCTTCAAGCCCTCGACTCAGCTAGGTCATCAAAGAATCAAGGTGAGAAAGAAAATTCTTTTGATAATCATTTAATTACACCCTCTTTACAGGAACCACCAAAAAAAGGAACGATTGAACCGGGTCCTCAGCTTAGTGCCAACAAAGGAATAACTCACGAGGAGCAAAGGATTCAAATCGATGGCCTAGATGAGTGGAAAACGCACTTCAAGGAGAAATTAGGGATACACGAGGAAGAGCCAAAGCACACACTGAAAAGCTGAAGGAGCCACCAGCAGAGCTCGTAGGAACATCAAATCACATTAAAATAGAAAATCAGGTACTAATCAATAAAGCCGATCTTAGCATCATCACAGCAAACCTGAAGAAAGAAATCCCTCTTGAGGTACATAATATCTTCCTACACGAAAGAGTCGAGGTAAGTAACCCAACATGCGGCACTTCTAAGGTAAACGCTTCTCGACTCAACCTTTGTCAAGAAAATAGGACTATAGGCATGAGGGAAGATATCCAAACTTCCAAATCTCCTTAAAATTTTTAAATAAGAGGAAAGTCTAGCTTAAGACTATAAACGAGCGCTTCCCAGGAGGCAACCCGAGCACTAACTTTATTTCTTTTTACTTTTATTTGCATTTAAATATATTTTTCTTTTTCTTCTTTTTAAACTAACCAAAAATGCAGGATTTCCAGGTCACACGGCCTTACACACGGTCATGTCTGTGGCTGTGTGGACCACCGGAACCGCCACACTGACAGAGCAGAGGCCGTGCAAGTTAGTCGAACCACCCCCCAACGTCACGGATCCAACCACCATCCCCATGGGCACCGACAGAGAGGGCACAACCGTGCCCTCAACCGTGTGAAGCTACTTACTTATTTCACACGGGTACAACACGCCAGTGCAGAACAACCGTGCCAAAAGAAAAACTTGACTTACACGGGCGTGGGTGATACAGCATGGGCATGGTGTGACAAACACACTCATCGACACGGCCGTGCGAGGTGGCCGTGTGCATCGACACCCCCTAGGACCACGGCCGTGGGGAAGCACAAAATTCAAAAATCTATTTAAACCCCTCAACCCTTCCCCTTCCCTCCATCTGATTTTCATCCTTATTTTCTTTGCTTCTCACTCTCTTCCATCTCAGATTCTTCACTAAATAAGACTCTAGATCCTTGAGCAAGCCAACACCATGCCGAAGAAGCGGAGGAAGCTAAGCATAAGCTCCTTAACAAAGAACGATCAACATGAGTTCATGCCGGCAGCTTCGTCTCAACACCAAGCGAAGGATCTTTGAGACCAATTAGTTTTTATTTTCCATTTCTCTTTCCTTTCATTCTCCTTTTCTTTAATAATCTTATGTCTAATTTAGTTTAACTTAATTTAGTTTCGTAGTGTCAGGTTCCCCAGGCTGCTAGGGAATCACGCCGACCACCACGATAACCTCTCCACTTCCGCCACCGCCAGCACCTCCCCAGCCTTAGAGGTCACACCCACCTCGTGAACCATCCAACAATAAGGACTCCTCGGTCCATTTATCTTTTATTTTCATTTCGTTTACATTTTTGTCTCCTCTTTCTTTATCTTTCTTATTGTTAAGTATATACTTAGTTTATTTTAATTAGGTCATGATAAATCCCGGCTACTTCTCAGTGCACTACCTAATTTCTTCATCTAGCACAAGATCGTTATCCCGACTGACCATCACCGCCACCAAAGACACTCATCCGGGAAAACATCCAAAATTTAGGGAGTACTTCTTTCCCCTTCTCTTTTGATTTATCCCTTAAATGTTATTATCTATGTTTGTACATTGAGGGCAATGTACATCTTAAGTGTGGGGGGGTGAATAACTATTTTTAGAAAATACCAAACTTTCTGCATTATTCTCAAACCCTGAGGATAAAAATGCCTAACTTTTTGCATGATTCTCAAATCCCTGAATTTAGTCTTGTTTTTAAGCAAAGTTGTCATATTACTAATTAAGATGAAATTTCTGATGATTTGTGATTTTTATTGATATGCTTTTGAATAAGTCATAGTTATTTGTGCATTGATGATTAAATTTGAAGAATACTAGGGAATCAAGCATGATAAGTCTAATTTTCTAAAAATTAAAATTTTAGGTTATCAACCGGAATTTGAATGTTATCTTGAAATTTGAGATTTACAAGGTTGATGTCAAAAACACCCATAATTTTTGTGAGATTTTGAGCCTTATAGAGCATACATTCTTTTTCATGCTCACTTCTTAATTATGAGTGTGTCAACTATGAACTGTTATTCTAGAACTTGCCTCGATTATACATGTCAAGACCACAATTAGGATTTGATATACCGAGATGATAAAGGCACTTAGGTTTTAACCTACTTACTCCACTAAATAGCCTACCCTTATAATTAACCCTTAGTGAACCCCGTTGAGCCTAACAACCCTTTTATTGACTCACCCACTAATTTTAACCCAAAACCCTTTGTATTTGTTATCACCCTTTCCTTTGACTACCCCTTAATCGAGATTTGATTTGATCTAGTTACCTAAGTTTATTATTCTGATAGTTAAATTTACCTTGTAATATTTAGTTTGTTCCTAAAAAAAAAATCCAAGTTACTCAATATTAGTAGCATGAAAAGAGAGCTTACACAATTAAAGATTGTTTTCAAAAGAAAAGCTCGTATTAGTAGGTTTATTACTTTTTCAATTAGTAAAGTTTCAGTAAAGTTTTAGGTAGGTACTTATCAATTCAATCTCAGTTCTAACCCTCTAATTTCAGCCTGTAACCACACCTTTTAACCTAGCCCCGTTACAACCTTAACAAAGACCTTTTGATTTGTGTATCATCTCATTTTAAAGTGGTGGAGATTTGATTTTCAGGCAAGCCTATGGGATTAACTTTTCAAGTTCGACTTCTGAGTGATCTTTTTCTGGACCTTAAACACTTTAGAGTGATTTGAGTGAATCTTAAGTGAGGATATCAATCCTTGTCAATTTTGAATTGAAAAGGTAGTTATTTAAAAGAGGGGAGACACCTATGTTTTCGAGGTACAAACTCATGACTTATCTTGTTTGAATTTTTTAGGACTCTTTGAATTGAATTATCCATGTATAGATTATCTGTGAATTAGGATAAGGCATTGTTGATATGAATCGTGAATCATGGAAAGTTCGTTTTAATTGTAAGTTGAGAATTTTGCTTGAGGACAAGCAAAAGCTTAAGTGTGGGGGTATTTGATAAACCGTAAAAGTAACATATTTTAAGCCCACATTTAGTATGCTTTTGGATGATTTATCCCTTGATTTATGTAAAAAGGTGCTCTTAATTCTTTCTTTTCATGTCTTATACCCAGGAAAGCACCCGAGGATGAAAAGAACGTAAAACGGGCTTAAAAAGGGCCAAATGGGCTAAATCACGAAAATCGACACGGCCTGAACTTCAAGCCACATGGTCGTGCCTCATTAAATTACTAGAACACGGCCTGGACCCCGATAAACACGGTCTGCCTCAAGTTAGAAATTCGAACACGGCCTGGAGTCGATCCACACGGGCGTGCTACATGGTCGTGCCTCTGTCGTCAGAATGAGCAATTTCAGTACCTATATATATCCCCTCAGTACCACCTTTGAAAGGGCGTCAAAGCTAGGCCAAGGAGCCAAGCCAAGAAGGTCAGAACTAGGGAAAAACTGCGAAGATAGCCAGTTGATCCATCCTAAAAAGCAGGAATTATACTCAAGACGGCGGAATTCTCCTTCAATTCCTTCAGGGAGTTTTAGGATTTTCTTATGTTTTGTTTTATCTTTTCTCTTGCGATGTTTTATTTATTCATTATGAACTAAACCCTTCAAGATACCTGAAGGGGATGAAACCTAAATGGATCTTTTTATTTGATTTTTAAGTTATATGATAATTATTTAGTTTGTTCTTAATTATGTTGCTTAATCCATATCTAATGTGCTTAGGTGGAGGGGGAATAGACCCTGCCTAAGAGTAGATCTAACATAATTAAACGGAGTTGATCGAACGCCTAGAGATAGGATTACGAGATTTTGCCAGATTAGGGTGAAACCTAATATGGGAGTCCATTGATCGATTTACTGCTATCCTAGGGGGTTATTATAAGCGAACGAGAGTTCCACTAATTAACCTAGGGTTAGACGTTATTCGCCTCGAGAAAGGGTTTAATATAGGTTAGGGAGTCTTACGGATCAAGTTAAGTAAAAGAAATCATATAATTTAGGGTAAAATAATAAGTGAAGTTTAGGTGGATTCTTTCTGAGGGTATCGTCGTAATCAACTGAGTCTTTCTTCAAGTTATTTTCCTATTCATCCTTTTTGCCTTTGTGTCCCTAGTTTAGTCTTCGTCAATATAGTCTAAAGCAACTTCACTCTATTTTTAAGGCTGAATAATAAAAAGAAAGTTAGTATTAGTACTTTTAGTTCCTTTGGGTTCGATATCCGGTCTTGCCTAAGCTATAGTACTGTTCGATAGGTACACTTGCCTTTAATCGTTGTCAGAGTTAGTTTTCAGGTTTTGATCATTTTTTTTATAAATTTTAAAACTCTGATTTACATGAATCAGTCTTATACGGGACCTTACCCATCTCAAGTCTTGATAATATTATTCTCTCATTTATTAAAGTCCAATCGGGACTTCCACATCACAATTCTCATCATTTTCTCATTCAACATCATTACTCAAATTTATAGAAATATTATACATCATCACTAATGTCAAACATTTAGAAACTTAATAACATGATGTTGAATTTATTACACACAAACTTACCTCGATTTCAAAATAGGCTAATTTGCCGATCTAGTCCGATACTTTGCATTTTCCTTGGTCAAGGTTAATTCATCGTTCTTCTTGATCTTCAAAGGTGAGAAGTTGCTGAAAATTTTTAGCTTCCAAAACCCTTCCTTGGCTGATATTTTCAGTGGGAGAAGATGAATGAATAGAGTGATATCATCTTTTCTTTATTTTCTTTATTTTCCTTCAATTTAATCCACCTAATCCACCAACTTGACCAATTTTGACATATTTTTGTCCCCTATGGCTGGCCACTCTATATTCTAAGGGTCTAATTGCACATTAAGGGCCTCCAATTAATATTCTATAGCTATTAGACACCTTTAGCTTATAGAACGCAACTTTTACACTTTACGCGATTTAGTCCTTTTTTCACAATTAAGCATACAAATGCTAAAATTAAAGCACCAAAATTTTCATACATCCATATAATCATGCTATTACACATAAAATAATATTAAAATAATTTTCTCTGGCCTCGAATTAGTGGTTTCAAAACCACTATTTTGACTAGCCCCTAAATCGGGCTGTTACAAGTGGCTTGTACCACGGCAATGAAAATGTGTTTAGATCTAAATATCAAAAGGCTAGAAGTTGAAGGAGATTCCCTAACTGTGATAAAAAAGGTAAGGAAAAAGGAGATAGACAAATCTGAGATTTTGGCTTATATCGACGATGTGAAAAATTTAAGCAATGATTTCCAATTTTGTACGTTCATGCATGCATAGAAGTCAGCCAATGGAGCGGCGTACCAGTTAGCAACTAAAGGGTTTAAACAGAGAACAAAGATTATTCTGATGAATGATGGCCAGAATTTGCAAAGACGATAGGTAAAGGCTCTGGATTGAAAACTAACAATCGTAGATGTAAGGGAAGCAAAGTCATCTGAAATGCTCTGTTTGGAGCTTAATTAGGAAATGAAAGGTTTTTCCCTTAACTGTGTTGTTTACAGGTGGATTAGGTTTTGAGATTATCTAGAAACTCTTAATTTCTTTGCTTGTTGAAGTATTCTAGTGTTTGGGTTGGATTTAATTTTCTGTGCTAATTTTTAAATTTTTGGAGAGTATTGGGCAGCTCAAGGGTCCTGTCTAGGTACTATTTTAAATAAACTAGCTGAAATCTTAAAAAACCTCTTCCTCTTTTTTAATAAAATTAGGGACTTTGTATTAAAAAAAAAGGCATTGGCCCGAAGCTCATTACAAAAGCAAAAGAGAAAAAATAACCTAAACCTACAAATTGGACTCAGAATTCCTACTAAAACATATACCTAAACCTAGCCCAAACCTACACTTTCCTAAGCCCACCAGGCCCCATCTCGATACCCCAAATGCCCAGCATTGTTAACTGAGATAGCCTTCACCACTTTCAAAATATTTAAATATCCTTTATCATTTTTGAGGCTGTAACACCCCGAACCCGTATCCGTCACCAGAGGCTACAGAGCATTACCGAAGTTTACAAAACAATTTACATATAATTCATATCATTTATTATTCATATTTGAAAATAATCATATTGTCCCTTGAATGGACCATTGAGGTCCAATTTAAGCATTAGAAACAAGTTGGGACTAAATCGGGATCTCAGAAAATTTTTTGAAAAATTTCAAAAATTTTCTTATATACAAGGGTCACACGCCCGTGTGAGTAGGTCGTGTTGCTCACATGGCCAAGTGACATGCCCATGTCTCAGGCTGTGTGGGCATTCGATTTGAGGCACAGAGTTGTGTCTTAGCCCATGTCCTTACCATGTAACTCTCTGACTTGGGTCACACGGCCAGCCACATGCCCGTGTGCTAGGCGTGTAACACCCCTTACCCGAGACCGTTGTCAGAGTCGAGCACGAGGTATTACTAAACTTAACTACTATTTTTTTTTTATACTAATACATACCCAAAACCAAATCAACCAAAACCACAACCAAACAGGATAATCAACCAAAATATAAATCCCAAGATTTAACAAGATGGACAAGCCATTTTCGCATGACTTATACATATATACACAACTTCAACCATATTCAAAAAAAATACTATAGCCTATACATGCCATAAATTTCTAATTCAGCTTTTAAAACCCCGAAAGCAGTCGATAGTGTGATAAACTTCGCTAACGATCCCCGAGCTTGCATTTAGTCTCCAAAATCTATAAATAAAGGTAAAAATACACACACAGGTAAGCTATCATAGCTTAGTAAGTCATAAGCAAATAATAACCCAATAACAATAATAATCTAATAATACATAACCAAACCATACTTGTAAATTCAAATATCTACATGTAACTAGTCATGAAATAAGTTTTGTCCAAACAAGCATCTCTTTTTACTTGGTAGCAATAGAAATTTCATTTGACCGAACACATACTATCATAATACATTTATACAATTCACATTTCCTTAATCATAATCTCACATTCTATTACCTTATAGACGAATGCACATATAAACTTTGGCATGAATATGAATTTCGCATTTCCATATCATATATATATTTATAACATTAAAACTAATATAACCAATCATATGTTTAAACATATGGTTTCATTCACTGATTCATAGCTTAATTTAATTCATATATTACCTCAATGGCATTAATAATTTATTAAGGTACAAACAAGCCATACTTATGAAATTTAATCGCCAAACATTTATCCATGCTTGAATTATAACATTTCCAAACACATATTGATCATTAATATGTTTAGTATCCCATAGACCTTATTTTACCAAATATATATATATAAAATCCCTATAAACACGTTAAAGGTTCACATTTGAAATACCTACTAATTGAATGCACATAGATCTTTTAATATTGATATGAATTTTACAATTCAATTTATTCCTCATGTAACATTAGGCGAATATAAGCTCAAAAATCAAACATTAATATCACATATTTATGCATTAATCCATATATGGCTTTTCATGTACACATTCACTACCATTGACATCATTTTTAACTTGTATCACATATCAAATAATCAACTTACCTTATTTCAAAAAGAAATAAATTGTTACATACCTATTCACTTTAACTCATTTAGCACGTTTGATTTTTTTTTTTTTACCGTTGCTCCCGTAAAATTTGCTAGGCATAAAGCATCATGTAATACACTGGCACAGAACCTGCTAGGCTTAAAGTTTGTTATTATACCTCGGCACAAAGCCTGCTAGGCATAAAGCCTGTTATTATACCTTGGCACAAAGCCTGCTAGGCATAAAGCTGTTATTATTACACAGCAGCACAAAGCTGCTGGGCTTAAAGCCCGAATACTATCCACCGACACAATGCGTGCTAGGCATAAAGCCCGATACTTTCATATTTATAAAGTTTGTTTATAACCAATTCATATATTATAAATATGAACATACACCAATACGCACATTCAAACCAACTCTTTCTTCCTATCATCTACCATCACATTCAGTCACACTCAAATAAACACATATTTATTTATTCAATCACCACCCTCACCTATTTCATGGTTCACTATTAAATACTACTCAACTCATAATTATTTATCCTGTCCAAACATATCAAAATTTCATACATAAGGCAAATATACATTCGGCCAATACCAATATTTAATCTTATACCCTATCACATTGGTAACATTTATATATATATAGATATATTTTTATACATATTCCAACCATCCAAGGTATTTATATAATAAACACATGTTCATGATACTATCATATTCGGCAAACACATTTAAAGTCACCATACCACATTTGGCATCATCAAATATATATATACGCTCACACATATCCGAATATTTTATTCCCATACATATATATAATTATATATATATTTATCCCTTATCACGAGTGCATATATTTTGCCAACTCAATTATTCAATGGTTATAGATATATATATACATGTATTTATTAATCGATGATCTATTATCACATATAATAATTCCTATGCCTTATTCGGCAATTTGACAATAAAATTTGTTATGTCACTCAAACATGTACAATTTAATATAGCGATAATTCAAATTAATCCTATTGCTTAAAAACTTACCTCGATAGTTGTCGAATTAAGCTTCCTGGCTACTCGTTAATTTCTTGATCCAAAGCCTTTCCTTTTTATACTTGATCTAAATAATTTAAAATGAACTCAATAATTAATTTAATTTTTTTAATCATTCAATTTGATCCATAACACAATAATTTAGAAACTTTACGAATTTACCCTTAACTTTTACAATATATACAATTTAGTCCCTAATACAATACTCATAAATTACTCAAAACTTGTCCAATACCCTTTAGAGTCGAATCTTTCTAAGGGTCATATACATCAATACAAAGTAACTATTTAGCATTATAATCCCTCAATTATTTATTTTAACCTTAATTTCTAATTTACTCTATTTCATCAAAAATGCAAGAATAGAGCTTACCAATCTAACACCTAACATTAATATTTCACCCATTAATCCATAAAAATCTCAAGCTTTCAACAATGGTATCTCATGAAAACCACAACCATGACATAAATTATTACATGGGCTATGTAAAGCTCTTAATAACCATCTCAAAAGTGCAAAAATTATCCGAAAATCTAAAGCATACATACCCAATTTTTGACTTGAGATGACCGAATAAGAGAAAGCTTATTCTCTTCTTCTTATCTAATGGTTTCGGCAATGAATGGTAGAAAATGAGCATGCAAATGATGTTTTTATTTCTTTTATTATTTTAATCTTCCATTTACTAATAAGAATTCAATAAAAAAAATACACAGGGGCAAAATGCCGTCCACTTCAATTGCAATTTTGTTTAATTGCAAATTTGATCCTCACAATGAAATAATAAGTTAATTTAGCCATTCAATTATAAAATATAATAACACAGCACTAACTAAAAACAATTGATATTTAATATTCATGTAATTATCATGCCGTCCATTACAAACAAAATGGATTATTTGACATGCAAGTCCTTTCTTTCAACCAATACTTAATTAAACCCCTTTTATTTAATGAATGCTACTTTTTACCACTTACGTAATTTGGTCCTTTTTCTTAAATTAAACATACAAACAGTCAAATAAATTCACGAAATTTTTACACAGGCTCAATCATATATATTTAACACGAGAAATAATATTAATTTATTTTTTTTCGACTAGAACTCGTGGTCCCGAAATCACATTTCTGATCAGGCTAAAATCGAGTTGTTCTCAAGTGGGATTTTATTATAATTTAGTATTAAATTATAAAACAATTATAATATAATCTTTAGCATATAAAATAATACAAAAAAAAATGTTATAAGACCACATTGCCGTCCACTATAACTTAAAATGGTTATATTACCCTTTTAGGACTTCACTAAAATAAAGCCACATCAATCTAACCATAAATCAAATAAAAGGCCACTTTTACCAGTTACGTGATTTAGTCCTTTTTAACTAATTGAGCACACAAACAGTTAAATTTTTATACGAAACTTTCGCACACATTAATTCACATATAACTGACTCAAAATATATTATTAAAATATTTCTCGGACTCGGATTCGTGGTCTCGAAACCACCATTCCGATTAGGGTCAAATTCGGACTGTTACAAGGCGTGTGTGGTTAATTTAATTTTAAAAATTAGGTGCAGGATTTACACGGCCAAGACACAAGCCCATGTTCTAGACCGTGTGTCACACTCGGCTGAGACACACATCCGTGTCTCTGCCCATGTGCCTAATTCTGAGCAATATATTTCTCAATGTTAAGATGCAGGGGACACACAACCAAACCACATGCCCGTGTTCCAGGCCGTGAGTAACACACGGTCTAGACACACGCCCGTGTGTCTACCCGTGTGGACAAAATAAGGCCATTTCTTAGCCTTATTTCTCACCCAAACTTGCCATTAACCTACAACAATACTTATACGCATTCACCAACCAATTCAAGACATTATAATCAAGCCTAATACTAGTATTGTATAAGATATATTAACATGTATATTCAATTGATTATACTTACCAAATTTTCATTTATGTTCTTAGGTAAATTTGTATTATTTATACTAACTCAAATTCATTTACCATTTAATTCATATATCATCTACTACTTAACCATTTCAAAATACATCAAACATGTTATGGCCTAATAATTATATACCACAACATACTATTCTATCCATTCCAATGGCTAGATTACCAACAACCATTTACATGCCAACATTGGTAAAGTTGGCCTATACATGCCATTATACAAATAAGTTTATTATTTATGCCAAAACGAACTGGTGGATAGTGTGATGACACTACGATCGATCTTCAACCTTTGTGAGCTTCCGAGCACTACAAACAGAGAAAAGAAAACCTAGTAAGCATTTAATGCTTAGTAAATTCGTATAACAGAAATTAAACTTACCAATCATATTCAGTTAAATAAGCATAACAATAACATGCTTCCCAACAAATTGACAATTTGCCTAACCACTTACACTCAGTTGAGTAAGTTAGTTACATAATTCACATGTACATCAAGTAAACATGGATGAGCTCATCATGCTACAAACTTTCAAGTACTTCAGAAGCATTTGAGACATAATTTCTTTAATCTCACAATTTCTCATGTCAGGAGTTTTATCTGTTAAATTATTGAAATTTCAATGGATACTCAAGTAATATACACAAGGTATACAAATCAGTGATCCGTCAATTCATGTTCAAGTGTACCCATTAGGGTACATAATCATGGAGTACATTCTCGAGCCACATATCAGGATGCTCAGATGAGCCATGTAATAGGACACTTATCCGGGCTAAACAAGAAACTCATAAAACTTTTAATCAGAGAGCTCATAGAGCTTTATAGGTAACTCCGAAGAGTTATTATCAGGGAGCACTGGATAAGGTAACAAAGATTTCAAGCGAGCGATGTCAGGAAGCTCATAAGAGCCTATATCAAAATGCTCACGTGGAGCTACGTTTGTGTCCGTATAATATGTTGGATCACAACCGATCGAATCATGTAACAGGACGCTCACAAAGAGTTACGGTAGTGCACAACACATGTAGAATCACTACCGATCAGGATGCTCGTAGGAACTATATAACAGGATGCTCAAGAAGGCTTTTAACAGGTTGCTCATCTGAGCTATAATGTCCGCAACTTATGCAGGACTATAATCAATACGAGAAATTATTGTATCCATCGCATTTCATTATTCGAACAGAACTCATTATTCATCGAGCAAATTTCGGGCATGTGATTATTTTCATACATTAATCATTTATACAATTCTCACATATACAACATTCAATTCAAACATATAAATATACATGATTAAGTTACACGAACTTACCTCGACACTTGTTCGTATTTAAAAGTCTACTAATCCGGCATCTTCTCTTTTCCTCGATCTAACTTCGAATTTGAGTTATCTGGATCTATATAAATGAACTTAATCATCAATTTATTACATTTCAAATTCAATTGGATGTAATTTACACCTTAGGCAAAGTTACCATTTTGCCCCTATACTTTTCATAAATTCAAATTTCATCCCTAGACTCGAAAAATGAAATTCATGCAATTTAATCTTTATTCTAAGCCTAACCGAAATTTTCATATAACATTTACAGCACATGTATTTCACAAAATTTAGAATTTTTCCATAACCTTTACATCTTTACAATTTAGTCCTTCAATCACAATTTCGTCAAAATTCTCTTTGTAAAAGTTGTTTATCAATTAATAACCTTTCATTTTCTACCATAAATTTCAAAATTTCAGCATATTCATCCATGACAAAACTTTGATACTTTAATAACTTTACAAATTAATCCCCAAAATAGATAGATTAAGCTATTCCAATCTCAAAAATATAAAAATTACTAAAAACGGGACAATGATACTTACCAATTAAGCTAAGAAAGCTTGCTTTCTCTTTCCTAGGGTTTCCATAGAATTTTGGGGATGAAAATGATAATAATAATGTGATATTTCTTTTTAATTATTTATCATCTTTTAATTATTTTCATTTCCAATTTAGTCCTTAACCTTTTCTAATTTTTCCATGGATGATTCATCAAAAAAATCTACTAAATTTTCTTTAATGGTCTAATTACCATAGAAGGACCTCAAGTTTTGAATTTTATAGCTATTTGATTCTTATAGCTACTAAAATTTAACTTTTAAATTTTATACAAATTGGTCCTTTCCATAATTAAACACATAATCGGCAAAATTTTCTTATCAGAATTTTCATATAACATATCTATCATAATATGGACCATGCAATAATATTAAAATAAAATTTCGTTCTAACCCAGATTTGTGGTCCGGAAACTACTATTCCGATTTCACTAAAAATAGGCTGTTACAAAGGCTCTCCCATTGATTACTTGCATCGTCTCCAAAAAATTTCTGCTAGACCCCTCTTTTGTGTTTTCATATACCCTGTTCCCCTTGTTTCTCCTTCTATTTCTGCCTTTATCTGCGAAAATTTCCTTCAATTGCTTCTTAGTGCTTCATTTTCCCAATTGTTCCCTATGTCCATCATTCCTCTCGTCTCTTTCCGGCGTTACCAGACTCCTCACATCTTTCTCCAGTGCTAACATGGCTTTTCTCGGTAGGCAGTATCCCAAGTTAGTATTCTTTAGACTCTAAGCAACCCCGTTACCAAATCTAGATAATTTTTGAAATCAACACTCTTCAAATCCTTTGCTTAATATTTGTATATCCTGTATGTACGAACATAGTATTAATCGATCCTCTTTTAATGCCTTTACTTGTCGAATAACATTAAGTGCAGTTCCTTCGATGACTACTCATCGGAGTCACATTTCTAACCCCGCCTAAACTGCCTGTAGACAGGCTATTGCCTCTGCCGCGAAAAGTGTAAGTACTCTCTCATTAACTATCATTTTGACACCTAAGTTTTCTCCTTTTGAGTTCCTAAAAATTATATATGTTCCTGACTGTTTTCTTTGTTTGTTGTAGGCCCCATCAAAGTTTATTTTGGTTATACTCTCATCTGATGGTTTCCAGCGTTCACTGTTACTAATCCTCCCTGGTATGTTGTTTTTACTACTGACCATTCCTCTATATATTTCCTTATAAAGCATACTGTCTCTGTGTCTGATTGTTGTATTTTTTTTTAAATGCAACATTCTATCCCATATGGTGGCAAATAAAAGTTATTTTTGCTAGCCACTACTTCTAGTAAGTTGACCCCTTATCCATTCCTGTAAAGTCTCGTTTGATGTTGTAACACCCCTTACCCGAGACCTTTGCCGGAGTCGAGTATGTGGCATTACCGGACTCGACTACTAATTCGGGGCATAAAATTTAAAACTGTTTCATTCAAACTCCAAACATTAATCATACATATACACAAAAGTAAAGCCATTTTCGCATAGCTTATATACATTACAAAATATCATCCAAATATTAAACTAGCCTATACATGCCTTAAGTCCAAACCCAACTTAAAAGTACCAGAACGAATCGATAGTGTGGATGACTTCGTTGACGATCCCATGTGCTCGTAGCTTAACCCAAAACCTATAACAACAGAACAATGAATACACGGAGTAAGCTACTTTAGCTTAGTAAGTCTTAAGCAATCATAATATACCAATTGGTCATCTTAACATTTTAAAAAATAATCAAGTAATAACATCGAATAAAACAACTTAACTCGAAACCTTTCAAGACCGGATGCTTACACCTCACTCAATATAACACATATTATTTCCTTACCATTATTATACCACTTACCATCCAACATCAATTTCAAAATATGAAACATCCTTTCATTATAAAATATTCATAATACTCGGCTTGAAACTCAACAATTTCACATAAATATTCGAACAAGTGAAAGGTTGTGTAAATCCGAATTACCTCTTTAATTACATAACACATGTTCAATTAAACTCTCATATATCCAAGTATCTAATATCAATATTTCGAAGCTTAGTGTTTAGGTGATCTACTAATGTCGAATGAAATGCTCATTTAGCTTAACTATCATCACTATTTTACCTTTAGACTTCCATTTATAATCTCCTCATATAGTTCCCATGTAAATTAAATAATCTTTTCCAACTGCTCATATATTTTGATACACATAATTCCATAAGATCACATATTAATGGATATACAATAAGTTTATACTTTACATTTAGTAACTTCACATAAAAGGAATATATATTCACCTCTATTTGTATGTATACCCATTTGGCATTTCACGCATTCGTATACATGGCATCAAAGAAATCCCAATATATCACGTAATCGTAAGCATAAAGCCAAACATACAGGGTCAATTTGTATCCTTCATATCAATATACTTACACGAATACCTTTGACCACATTATGCTTTCATACAGCCAATTTTCTCGTGACTTTGTTTATAACAATTTGCATCTACCCATTTGTATATCACATTTCATTCATCAATTCATTTACTATTTGTCATCACATGTATATATGTATAATACATGAATATGAATAACACATACCTTGCAGCAGAATTTAACCCATTTCATTTTCAAATACTTAGGCTCACTTAATTCATTTCATGACTTTGCTCGTACAATATCATCTAAGCTCGAGATTTCAACTCACTGTTATAAAACCTGCTAAATATTTGCCCGACTCTCATATACTGACACTAGACTTGCTAGACTCAAGGTCCATAGTTCAAACACCGGCATTTAGCCTCGCTAGGCGATGAAGCGGATATAATTCACCGGCAAGACGCAGGCCCGCTAGACCGAGGTGCGATAATCATTCACCGGCAATAAGCTCGCTAGGCATAAAGCCCGATATAATTCACCGCAAGACGAGGCCTGCTAGACCCGAGGTCTGATAATCATTCACCGGCACGAGGCCTGCTAGGCATAAAGCCCGATATAATTCACATAACCGTATATATATATATTCATTCACTATCCATATATTGTCTATGCCTCAATAAAACATCTATTAATCGTAGTTCATGTTCCCATCTTACCCCACCATATTCGGCAACCATCAATACATATACAACTATAAATATATATTAAAGTTAACTCTCATTCATTATTGATTTCCATCACATTCGGCCACACCTATATATATATATATATACTAAATTAATTATTCAATACCATCAACTATTTCCGAGATCCATATTTAACTACTACTACTCAATCCATAATTATTTATTCAGCCCTATACTACCGAAATTCATACATAAATTAACCACACATTCGACTATTATGAACGCTTAGTCCCAATCCACATCACATTCGGAAATTAAGTAAAAACCGGGTTTCAATATGCTTGTTTCATCTAATCGAGAGATATCCATATTTACATGCATATAATAAACCCCATTCGGCTAGTCTATTTTAATAATCCCATGTATCACTCTCTAAGAACACTATTATACATAATATATATATAATTATATATATATATATAGATAAATCCTCATTTTCAGTTTCCAGCATCAATCACATTCCATTTTCACATATAACTATACCTTGATACATATACAAATATTTAATCCACCCAATTTATTCAAGCTTACGTATATAAATATGCATTTTAAATCTCATTTCGAATATAATAATATATTTCCCATATCACATTCGGCTTTACACAATTAAGTCTATTATTTCACTTTAACATATACAATTAAATATTGAATAAAATTTGTATCAATTCAATTGCTTACTACTTACCTCGATAGTTGTCGAATTACGCTTCCCGGCTACTCGTTAATTTTCCTCGATCCAAAACCCTTCCCTTTTTGTACTTGATCTAAATAATTTAAATTTGAGCTCATTCAATACTTTTCTACTCGATTTAGCCATAAACGAATAAGGGACAATTATAAATTCGACCTTGATATTTCACATGTTACCCAATTATAAACAAAGTTTATAATTATTCAAAATCATGCCAATTTATTCACTAATTAGTTAAGGCCGATTATTTCCCTAGTTCATTTGAGTTCCATATGAGACTCAATTTAATCCAAACTTAAGATTTCTCCCAAATTTTACACATAATAACACATTCCTTCCTCATAGCCGAACCTACCTAATAACCATATAAATTCATACTAATTATTTAACAAGTTTAATACCACTATTCTTCATCTCATTAAAAAATATTGAGTCTCAAAACCAAATTAACAAATATTTACAAGCCTACCTAAGTCACATATTGACCAAACATTCAATCTCACTTTTCAACTTAATTCGTGGCTAATCCACCAATTAAACACATATGCTTGTCTCATTATAAAATCATAACTATCACATAATAAAGTTCACTTAAATTTAACTTTCAATAATTTATTAAATACATTTAACATTTGACATTTTCTATATTGCCAAAACACACATTGTAACCTATTTACCATTCGAAAAGCATGCTAGACAAGCAGCATATAAATTCCCATTAATCAAATTCATAAATACAAAACACAACCATAACCACTATGCTTATCATTTGGCAATTCAAGATCAAATTTTATAATAAAAAAACGTGCACATAACACCTATACTATTTATTCATCTTCCTTACATAACTCTCTATGACCGAAAATAAACATCCATAGAGATATTTGCATATGCCATTATAAACAAACAATTATATCGTAAATATAATACTTAAGCTTGACCAAATAAACACATCATAGCCGAATTATTGAAACCAAATGCATCAAACACATATTGAGTTTAAACATGCAAAGATATCCGTTCATCAAGCATAGCAAAGTGAATTTATTCACCAATGGCGAACCTATAGCATGCCCAAAATTCAAAATCTTTGTCATGGGTTCGGTAATACTAAAAAAAAAACTTAAAAATACAAGAACTTAAGAAAATGAAGTTCAAAAGCTAACCTCATGGGAGCATGCAAGAACCGAATGATAAAGTTTAAACTTCTCTTTTCTTCCTTCCAAATTTCGGCACTCAAAGGCCAAAGGTAGGAGATGACTCCTCACTACTTGTTTTATTTCAAACATGTGTTTAACCATCTTATGGACACATGCAATGGCCGGATATGGTGAGCATGAATTTTCCCCCTTTTTATTGTAAATTTCGGCAAGAAGAACATCCATGGAAGATGAATTTTCTATCTTTCTTTTATGCATTTCCTTTATTTTAATCACATACTAAAATATTATTATTACCCCACTTACTAAAATAACTAATACAAAAAAACATTAATCAAACACCATGCCGTCCACCTACTAGTTTTTAGGGCAATTTGACATGCAAAACCATTTATTCAAGAAACAATTCAATTAAGCCCTTCAACTAAATAAATACTATTTTAACTATTTAATCCTTTCACTTAAATTAGTCACACAAACACACAAATTAATAAATAACATTTTTAACACATACTTATTCACATAACATAGACATCAAATTAATAATAAAATACATATATATATATTTTAATTCGGATTCGTGGTCCCGAAACCACCGTTCCGATTAGGGTCATAATTGGGCTATTACAGATGTTGTTCCCTGCATCCTAAACTTGAGTTCTAAACATACCTCTTTTATTGTATGACAATCCCTAAATGCATGCTTTAAAGCCTCTATTCCCTCCCTGCATCTTGGACACAGCACCGAGTTACGATTCTTCTGTTGTATAGGTTTCCAAATGTAGGAATATAATTGCTGTATATTCTCTAGTTTGTAATTTTAATTTTGTTCGACAGATCAGTATGCCAAAGGTTGCTGTAATAATCTCTGCTTGTGTCGTTATTGTTATCCATTTTTGGGTTTGTATTTTTCATCAATAAGTCTGTAACCGCTCTTTACTGTGTATTCTCCCGTAAGTTCTTCACTCCAAATCCTTATGTCCTCTTGTGGTTCTTTTGCCAAAGGAATATCCAGGATTGCCTTTTCCTCTTTGTTACTAAAGAGTCTGGTAATTACTTCCTCCTTCCACTGTCTTAAATTTAAATTAACTGCCTTTTTGTTATTAAAGAGTCTGGTAATTACTTCCTCCTTCCACTGTCTTAAATTTAAATCAATCAAGTACGCCACTTTTGTTACACTATAATCACTAACTAACTGTTGAACTCTTTGGTTTTCCAATATGGGAACCCAGGCATCCTGCCAAATTGAGATGTTTTCACCATTCCCAACTCTCCAAGCCATACCATCTTGCAAGACTTTCCTCGTTGCCCAAATGCCTCGCCAGGTATACAAAGGGTAGTTTCCTAACTCTGCTTGCATAAAATCTGTATTAGGATAATATTTAGCCTTTAATGTCTTCACTAATAAAGAATCAGGATACTCCAATAATCACCAGCCCTATTTTGTGAGAAGGGCCACATTAAACTTGGTCAAACTTCAAAAACCCATCCTACCATCCTCCTTTAACGCGCATAATTTCCTCTAATTTCACCAATGCATTCCCCGCTTCCCCTCCTATTTTTTCCACCAAAACTTGCATAATCTGCTCCATTTCTTGGCATAAAGAAATTGGTAAAAAAAAAGTACGACAGAGCATAGGTTGGGATTGCTTGTAAAACACTTTTAATAAATACGTCTTTCCCACCCTACAACAATGCCTTAACGCACCAGTTATTAACACATTCTTCCATCCTATCCTTTAAACCCTGAAAACTCCTTCTCTTCTATTTTTCCACCATATTCGGCAAACCCAAATACTTTTTTGGTTCTTACAAACATCTTACTCACAATGCTCATGAAATCAACTCTCTATCTCGTATCGAACTATTAGAACTAAAAAATAAAGTGGATTTGTCCAATTTAACCTTCTGCCCTGACATAAACTCGTAGTTCTCCAAAATACCTTTCAACTCATTTATCCCTCGCATTGTAGCCTCTCCAAACAAAATACAATCATTCGCAAACAGCAAATGAGTTATCTACGGGCCCCTTCTACTTACCTTCACTCCTTTTATTTTTCTTTCCTTACTCACCATTCTCATTAACGCTGAGGGTCCCTCCCTACAAATTAAAAATAAATAGGGGCTAAGAAGGTTGCCTTGTCTTATCCCTCTATTCTGTTTGAACTTATCCCCTCTTTCTCCATTTAAACAAATCGAGTAAGAAATGAAATTAATACATCTCATTATGAGATTAATCCATCTCACATCAAAGCCCATTCTTACCATTATTTCTTATATAAATCCCCATTCCACTATGTCATATGCCTTGCTCATATCGAGCTTAAGCGCAAACGAACCTACTTTCCCCACTCTCTTTTGCTTGAGCATATGCAAAATCTCACAAGCAAGGAGAACATTATCAGTAATCATTCTTCCAGGTACAAATACACTTTGTGCTTTATCTATGCATACATCAAGCACTTTTTGAAAACAATTAGCCACCACTTTTGAGATAATTTTGTAAAAAACAGAACAAAGGCTAATAGGTTTAAAATCTCTTAAATCACCTGGTCTAGAAGTTTTCAGAATTAACACAATAAGTGTAGAGTTAATACCTTCCAAAGACTCCCCTTCGTTAAGAATGTTAAGACAAAACTCCCCCACTTCTTTACCAATGATATGCCAAAATTTTTGAAAAATAGAGCAGGGAATCTATCGCCCCCTGCCACCTTCAATGGGGCCATCTCTTTTAATGCTGATATGACTTCCTCAATAGTGTATTCTACCATTAACACCTTATTCATTTCTCCTGTTATGCTCTTATCAACTCCTTTAAGACCCTGCATCACTTTTCCTCTTCTATTTGATGTGAATAGATCTGAGAAATACTCCTTCACTATTTCGGCCATCTCCTCTATATTGGTTGCAAGCGTACCATCCTCTATTTCAAGTTCCTTTATATTATTTCTTCTTCGTCTCTGTGAGGCAAACCTATGAAAAAAGGTGTATTTCGGTCCCCATTTTTTAGCCAATTCGCCATTGCCCTTTGTTCCTAATATAATTTCATCTTGTCATTTTGCATGCTGAGTTCTAATTTTGTTTCAATAAGATCACCAAGAATAGTGTCCGTTCCTTCCTCTTCCTTAAGCTCCTCTATGCTTTCCTCTAAGTCTTTTATCTTTCCAACTTTCATTATTCTCAATTTACCTACCCATTTCATTAAGTCCTCCCAACCATCTCAAGGCGCTTCGGAACACTCAAATTACTACCCTCTTATAACTCTCTTGTCTCTTTTTCACATGATTGCTCAAGTAACCACCACTATTCAAATCAGAAATATTTCACTTGGGGTATTTGATTATCAAGCTCAGTTTTCAATAACAAAGAGCAATGATTTGAAAAAGAATGTCCAAAATGCTTGACCCTGTACTTAGGAAATAACTCCCACCATTCCATATTAGCCACAAAGCAACTAAGCCTCTCCCTTATATTGTTGTTCTCAAAGTTATCCCTCTCCCAAGTATACTAAGGACCCGTAAACCCTACTTCCTCCACCAACATTTCCCTAAATGCTCTCATTCGCTCCACATCTGTTACCACGCCTCATTTCTTCTCAAATGAGTATAATATCTCATTAAAATTGCCACCCACTATCCATCGGTGCCTCGAATTGTGCCCTAATGACTTTAACAAGTTCCAAATCGCCTCCTTCAATCGAATATGAAGAGACCTATAAAAAGCCTATAAATCTCCATTGCCTACCAACGGACTCATCTTCCACCTTCAAATCAATGTGATTTTTTGAAAAACTATTTAAACTAACTTTACTTCCTTCCACCTATCCTAAACTCAATCCTCCTCTCGTACCCTCTGCCAATACGTCAATCCCATTGCAGTAACAATATCTTTTCCTAACACGCTTCATTCTTCTGTTATCTAGTTTTATCTCCATCAAGAAGACTATGTGGGGACGATTGGCTTTCAAAACATGCTAAAACCTCCTACAAGCCCGAGGACTCCCCAATTCTCAAACATTCCAACATAAGATTTCCATTGCTGTCGGTCAGCTGACCTCCTGGCGGTTGCCGATATTTTGGTTGATTGACTAACCCTTAACCCCTCGCTCATTCCATTGGTTTTATCACATCCTCCAAATACGGATGTCCCACTCTCTATCTCTTCTTACCTTCCACATCCACTAATAGACTATCTTCTTCCTCTTGCATTCTTAATCTTTCCTTTGGATCTCCCACATACTGATCCTTCCCCTTAATGCCCTTTTTGCTCGTCCTTTTAAATTAAAACCCATAATTCGATTCACATGTCTTCCCCCCTCAAATTTTGGATTCATCTGCTCACCTTTCCTTTTTTCCATCGTTTTGCTCCATCTTTCCATATTTGTTTCCTTTAAACCTACTACCAACGTCCTCCCTAAGCCATATGCTTGTGGGTAAATTAGATCTCCTTTCTTGCACCCTCAAAGATGTATCCCAACCTAATTCTGGATCCTGTCCTTTGATTTTAACTTGTACTGGACAGAAACTATCCCCATGGCCCAATCGACCACATAAGAAACAAAACAAGGTTAACTTTTCATATTGGAATCTCGCTTAAAACTGTTTTCCACTTGGTGTCATTAATTTCTTCCTTCTCTTTAATGGAACTCTCACTTCCACCAATACTCGTATTCTCATATAGCTCCGATATCCCTTCCTTATCTGCCTCGCATCATATTCAATAAAAGACATAATAAAATCACCAAATTGCTTAGTATCCATCTCCGAAATCATTATTGGCAATAGATCATGAATTTGCACCCAGAAAAAAGAATAAATCAATGGCACCTCCACCGAGTTCTCATCCTCCAATAGCCTGTGAAAAATCATTAGATGGTTATTAAAGGTCCATGATGCCCCATTTATCACTCTGTCAATGTCCACCTCATGAAAGAATTTAAATAAAAATCTCTTCTCCCCAGATTTAAGATAACTACGCCACCTATTGGGTGCCAAACGTTAGCCAAAATATTCTTCATGGTTTGGAAGTTTACCATTCTCGCTATAAAGAAACACCCAACTAGACAAAATTCTTGTTCCACATCCTCATCCACCGCCTATATCTCCTCCTCCCCATCATGAATTCTCAAATTCGTTAAACCATCCTCCATCACAATGATTTGGCAAAAATCAGACTAAATGCTCCTATATTCAATTAATCAGAGCTGTACACCCTAAACACCCAAGATCCAATCCCTAATTAACCTGAAACAAGAGTCTTAATCGCACATGCAACCTTTGCAGACCGAATTAGAAAAGAACTACCATTGCGGCAGAGGAAAAACCTCGATTTTTTTTTTTTTAAACTTCGAAGGGTTTGAGGCTTGAGCCCCTCTTTATTATTATATTATTTTTTGACTAATAGCATAATTCAACTTTTTACATAACATAATTCATTAAAATATATTTTAGATTTAGAATTTAAAATTTATATCACTCACTTTTATTTTATTAATTTAATTTAAAAGTATAAATTTTAAAAATTAAAATTAATTATTCATATGATAATTTTTTTAATTAAATTCACTAGTGTATTATTTTGGAATAAAATAATTACTTGGTAGTTATATAAAAAATATACAGTAACTAATCTAAATTTAACTAGAATTTTTAAAAATACTAATAATTAAACTTGAATTGTTAAATTAAAAAAAACTAATTTTTTAAATAAAAATAAAAAAATTAAATTTTAAATATATGAATGCAGGGATTTTGATCATTTATTAACCCTCAACTTTCTTAAAGAATGTGATCCCATAACACAGGAGAAAAACTCTGACGTGTGTTGGTTTTATCTTACAAAGGAAACTCCAGAATCTGTTCTTTACCCTCCCACGCGTCCCATATAGCCGTCTCTTCAAGCGCTCTCTCTCTCTCTCTCTCTATATATATATCTGCGTACAACCAATCAAAGTTCCCAAATCCAAGCCCTAACTCAGTGAAAATGTTGAGGATGGTGTCGAAGAAGCTGCTCGGGATTCCCTCCCCATCGCCTCCCCTACAGACTCTGCCACGTCTTTACCACCAGAATGTCATCGATCACTACAACAATCCTCGTAATGTCGGTTCCTTCGACAAGAACGACCCCAACGTTGGTACCGGCCTGGTCGGCGCTCCTGCTTGCGGTGATGTTATGAAGTTGCAAATCAAAATCGACGAGGATTCCGGCAAAATCGTTGATGCTTGCTTTAAAACCTTCGGTTGTGGCTCGGCCATTGCCTCTTCTTCTGTTGGTATGCCCCTTCGATTTTCCTTTTTTATGTATATGCACGTTTGGTTATTCAGGTTTATAGGTATAGTTTGTTTCAATCCACAATCGGTGCTGTGATATTTTATTTATTTATTTTTTGTTTTCTTCTATTAAGTTAAATTTCAAGTCCAAAAAAAGTAATCCAAATTTCAAATTCTCTGATTGCAAAGGGAATTTCACACGGATTAGTTTTTATTTCGATACTTTATTTTTGTTTCTCATCCAAAACAAAAGAAAACGAGTCCTTTTATACAAAAGCAAATATTTATGTTAATCAATCAGTATAATATTTATCTTTTTATAAAGAAAATGCATGATTACTTTAATATGGAACCGACATGTTGAATTATTGTTGATTTTGGGAAGCAGAAAAAAGCTGCTATTATAAAAAACAAACCAACGGAACAAATGTGTATTTGTTTTGTCAGTAATGTTGAAACTTCTAATCTGTTTTTATTGATGTTATTCAATGTTTTATACATATGATTTTATTTCAAACGGCCTTCAATTTTTGTGGAGGACCTAGGTAGTAACTTGGAGCTTTTCATGTTGCAGCTACTGAATGGGTGAAAGGGAAAAGCATGGACGAAGTGCTTACTATTAAAAACACGTAAGTATTAGTCCCATATGTATTTATTTGATTCTTATCGTCTCCTGGGGTATTTTGCGGTATTCCTTTTTGGTATCTGATCTTGGAAACTAGTGGAATTTTTTGATTACTTGATTAAGTTATTTGGACACACTGTTCGTATTTTTCACTTTTAATTGAAACATTGTAGAATGCTATGGATAGATCATCTTCTCTCCCCCATTCTTTTAACTTCCTTTCTTACAATTTTTTGGCCGCTTTCATTTGACCATATCTGCATTTGGTAAGGGAAGGTTTTAATTACTTATAATATGAATTTTTTGTTATGCTTGTTAACTAAGTTTACTTTAGTAATTCTAGGTCATTCTTTATTCTTCATGTGTATGCACAATGATATTAAGGCCTAGTGGTGGCAACGAATTACTAGAAGTCGCACTGCCCGCTCATAAAGATTGACCTGAGTTTAAAACCTTGTCTAGCTTTGTCTATTGAGCCTTTTTTCTAATTAATTTTCTGATCACGATTTTAGGTGTCAACAGAATCAATATAATAAATACAGTTAGTCATGAGAAGAAATATTAGATGAGGTTGTGATTTTTTCCTAGCAACATATGTAGGTGTAAATTGTAATTATATGATTGTCTAAATAGGTAGCTTAAGAACATCCAACTTTAAATTTTAAGGTGATTGCATAGAGTATGCATAAGCTAATGCATAGCTTTCATCTTTTAGTCAACTGGTTTGTACCCTTTATTTTTTAGTTGGGGAAGTGGGGATTTTAACTGGGCTCTTTTGTGTAGGGGGATCATGCACCAACCCTTCGAGCCTAATGCTCAGGTGCTGGTGTGTTCCCATCTAGTTTTGAGAGCAATGTATAAAATATATGAGTGGTGGTGGAAGAAATGAGGTGAGGAAATATAATATTTTGATGTCAAAGGATGCTGTTATGTTTTAACCATATTTTGCATTTATGCCGTTCATCTTTGTGGTACCAATAGTTGGTCATTTAACTAATTTTTCTTGCAATAAATCAAATTAACTCATGCTGGCAGGGAGATCGCGAAACATCTATCACTTCCACCAGTTAAGCTGCACTGCAGTATGCTTGCTGAAGATGCAATTAAGGCAGCTGTGAAAGATGCTGAAGCTAAACGTGGCAAAATGAATGGTAGTTCCAAGGCTGCTGATGCCTGATGTCTGTGGATATGCTAAGGAAAGAACTCTGGAAACTTTGATTATCATCTAATCATATGTAAAGTTAGAACATAGCATGCACCCGCCCCCAAGGAGAGGAGTTGAAAAAGTATACTACTTGTCCAAAAGATGTGTTTGGTCAATGATAAAACTTATAACTACTGAATAAAGCATTGGCTCAGTCCAGACGCGATCATTATAGCAATATTAAGCTTATTGTTGCAAGTTCTAATCCTCTTAGCTTGCCTGGACCTGCTTTGATGTTATGCAATTGGTAAGCAATTTGGGATCCCATTTGTATGTGGAGTTGGCTGTTATTGTGTCGTGAATGCCCTGGATCGTGGTTTTGCTTTCTTATCGTTGGATCCAAGGTAGAGGCGAAGATAACAATCAAATCCACCATCTCTACTGACGTCTGGATTGGAAAAAAATTGTTTCCTTCTTTATTAACCTGTTCTGAGATTAGTATTTAATAAGTGATTAATATTAAAATTAAAGATTAACGTAATTTGATATATTAACTTTTATTTGGTGTAATTATACACATTTAAAAAAAGTAAATGTATTACTTTTCTTTTTATATTAGTTAAGTATAATAATTTGTTTAGGTAATATTTAAATGTAAAATAGTGTTATATCAATAATTGTTTTAGTAATTATCAATAAGTAGTTGAAAAAAATGGAAGTGGAGTTCTTCCCTAAGTATTTGAACAAAGTTTAAATCTTAGAGTAAATATTGTTGGGAGGGCTTTATATGAATATTATCATGGTCTGACCAAGATAATAATTAAACTGTAAATGATCGAGGACACTAGTGATTTATACTAAAAAAATAATTGTTTTAGTGATTTGTGAAAGTTGGATCAAATATATATGTCATATATATAATTGCTCAAAATAATAGTTCATGTACAACATTGTACATTAGTTTAATATATAATTTTAGAATTGGTCTATAAATTTTAAAAAAGTATTTTTTTTTTAATGAATGGATGTAGTTATTTATTATGAGATATGAACATAAAAAACATCACAGTATTTTAATGGTAGTTATTCATTATATATTTATCTCTATAATTTATAAGTGGAAGGGATCTACTTACACGTTCGTAAAATTAACTATCCAATTGTGGATGTAAGTGGATCAATATATGGGGAGGGGTCCACTTACACCATTGTAAAATTAAAGTAGTTTTGGACTTACCCTTAATTTTTTTTTTATACGATTAATATTTTAACAATCCAACAGTCACATTTTATACTTCATTCGTATAGATCATGCATGTCAAGTTTGGCATAAATTAAAAAATTATAATAATTTGTTTTGTGTAAAAAGAAACTTTCAATCGTTAAATATATATTAATATATATAATTTTAGACCGATATGATAGAAACATTGGATCGATTAAAATTTTTACATGTATGACAACTACAAATATATTTATAAATTTAACGGTTAGATTGTTAAAATATTAATAATATAAAAAGTTATGAAATGGTGTAAAAACATTTAAAATTTGAACTTGTGTAAGTGGATCCCTCCATTTTTTTATTATTTATTATGTTACTAAATTGATATTAGAAAAATAATATTAATTAAAAAATTAATTTATATTTTTAGAGAAGAAAATTAATTTAGTTAGATAAAGTCATGGTAATATTAAAATAGATTTTGTAACCATCTTTAATTTATACTTACTATTTTAGAATTTTAAGCACTATAAACAAATGTATTAGAATGACGCACTTATACATTTTTATTTAAGTAGCATCTAAAAAAAAATCATAAAAAAATTAATATTTGTTGTTATCTGATAGATTTTGCTTCCATTATACAAAAAGTATTGATTTTATGTAACACTCCATTATCCAACTCTATTATTGGGTTTGAGTTAAGAGGTATCACATTTGTTGACAGAACAATTACGATCAAACTATATTCGATTAATACTATTAATGATTAATTTCAACCAATACAATCATATAATACAATATAAAGTCATTTTTGAGTTTTATATGAGCTTACGAAAACTTTAAAGTTAACTCGAGGTCGAATTATGACCAAATTATAAAGTTTTCAAAATATCGAATTGAAGTCATGACGTCGAGGGTTCCTCCTCGCGACACAACATACTAAGTAGGTCTAGTCGTGGCCTCGAATACATGTCATTGCAATGTAAATCCTAGGTTGCTCCTCGTTGTGACATTGGGGATATGCGCAACGTGACATATTGTTTCCATCAAAATCAACTTGGTATAAGTTTGGGAGACCTGTAATAATACTTTACATTTCAATTACAACCAAAACAAAAATATACCAATTACATTCAAGCTAAAATATGCCAAAATGATACTTTAAAACAAAATCGAGCAATCAAGTTTTAAATTCAACTTTTTTTTATACAAAACCGACTTAAACACTAGGTACATGCCATATACTAATAAAAGAGAACTTTACAAACTTTTCTAAGTCGGGGGTCGCTTGCTGGACTTTGGATCAACTGCTCGAACTATCTAGAATCTACTAGCGGAGTGTAATACCCAACCGATGGGTCAAACGACCAACCCTTCAAGATTTCAACTATCAGCATATGCAAAGTAATTTAATAACCATACCACAATTCCATAGTGTATTACCATGAAATCACAATATATATGTAAACAAGTGTAACAGCTCGATTTAGGGGCTAGTCGGAACAGTGATCTCGAGATCACTAATCTGAGGTTAGGGAAAATTATTTTCATATTATTTTATGTGTTAGAGCATGATTTTAGAATTACATGAAAATTTTGATACGTTAATTTTAGCGATTTCTTACTTAATCGTGAAAAAGGACTAAATCGCATAAAGTGCGAAAGTTCCATTCTATAAGCTAAAGGTACCAAATAGCCATAGATTGATAATTGGAGGTCTTTAAAAGGCAATTAGACCCCCAATATATGCTTGGCCGGCCATAGGGGACAAGGATTGACCAAGTTGGTCAAAGTTGGTGAGTAGGTGGAGTAAATTGGTAGTTTAATATTAAAATAAAGAAAAGATGATGTCCATCTTTCTTGTTCATCTCTTCCACCAAAATTGCAAGCAAAAATAGGGGTTTGAAAGCTCAAAATTTTCAGCAAGTTATCCTCCATCCTAGTAAGTGTTCTAGTGAACTTTTCTTGAAAATAGTTGTACTTTTGAGACCCCTAAAGCTTAAGCTTTCAAATGAGGGGACTATTGTGCAATATGGTGAAAAGTTTAGATTTTTGCCATGAGAGCTATCATTGTTATTTGCTGCATTTTTATGGAATAAATTGAGTCTTAGTTGTTAGATGAACAACTTTTATGAAAGGTGTTGTCTTGAAAACACCTAATTGGACCTTAATGAAAATGTTACAAATTTGTAGTAAGTATGTGAAATAGTGAGTTTTGATGATAGCTATAAGAGTATTAAATGTTCACCTAGGCTCGTTGAAGGTAGAAATGTGATTAGAATTAATTTCCGAGCCTAGGGGCAAAATGGTAATTTTGCCAAAGTCTAGGGGTAAAATAGTAATTTTTCCAAAGCATGATTATCGAAATGCTTTTATTAGTGTGATGATTAAAATGAGCTATTTTTATTATAGATCAAGAAATACGAAGCCCGAATCGAAACCGAGGCAAGAACAAAGTCGAGGACTAAATTGCATATCTACATACATTTTGAAATACCGAGGTAAGTTTGTATGAATTAAAGATTTACATGTATTCTCATTCAATTAATTATTATGTTGTATAATGTACATTATTCTATGAAGTTAAATTATTGATATTATGATGAGAAAAGTAAATGAGAATATGTATGAGAAAGCCCCGGTTGAAGTCTCGGAATATTGAAGATACTAATATCATAACATGAGACAAGGAAAGCTCGTGTAAGATCATGTCTGGGACATGGCCTCGACATAAGGAATGTAGGTCTCGTGTAAGACCATGTTTGGGACATGGCATCGACACCGAATGTAGTTCCTATGTAAGACCATGCTTGGGACATGGCATCAGCATCGAATAAGGAAGGTCTCGTGTAAGACCATGTCTGGGACATGGCATCGACACTATATGAGGAAAGGTCTCGTGTGAGACCATGTTTGGGACATGGCATCGATACCATATGAGGAAAGTCCCGTGTAAGACCATGTCTGGGACATGGCATCAGCATCGAATAAGGAAGGTCTCGTGTAAGACCATGTCTGGGACATGGCATCGACACTATATGAGGAAAGGTCTCGTGTGAGACCATGTTTGGGACATGGCACGGTACCATATGAGAAAAGTCCCGTGTAAGACCATGTCTGGGACATGGCTTCGGCACCAAAGGAAGATTTTGTGTAAGACCATGTCTGGGACATGGCATCGACATCAAGTTGAGGAATCCCGTGTAAAACCATATCTAAGATATGACATCGGTATCATAAGGCTATTCCATGTAAGACCCAATCTGGGATATGGCATTGGCATCGAGGTACATGTTTAATGAGATTGAGTATCCTCTATTATTTCGGGTAATTCATCAGGTAAAAGAGAAAAATATGAAAGAGGCAACAAGAAAGTCAAGCAAGAAAAGATAATAATAATTTAAGTTATCCAAGGTGGATATAAAGCATTATTCATGTTAAGAAAGATGAAAGTTAAATTTACTTTTGCATCAGCAAAATGTACTAATATATGTGATCAAGTGGCACAGGTACCATGATTATAATGCAAGTATGAAATTATTATGTAACATGTGAGGAGTAAGTAAGCTATGCACTTGAGATTTATGTTGTTCTTATCTCAAAATGGTGGAGTTATAATGAGTTAATATGTTGCTATATGAGTTTTATGGAAACTTACTGAGCTATATGCTTACCTTTCTCCCTTCTTCTTTCCTTGTAGCCTCGCCAAGGTAACTCGTGGATCATTGACGTCGGAGCTTGGAGCTCACTATCAATCATTATTTTGGCATAGTCAAGTTGTTTTTATTAAGTATGGCATGTATAGGAATTATTTCATCTTGATGTAAGTTCTAAGAGTGGCCAAAGAGTTGGATATTAAGGTTATCATTCTTTTGTATATGGCTAAAAATATTGGCCAATATTTACTAATTTTATACATCAATTGATGATGATTTATGCATTAATGTTCATGTTTTTGATGAAGTATCTAAGTGGTTGGATTGGGTACATGAATGATTTTGATTCAGGTGGCAAATGGCTTGGAAAATAGCCTTTAAGTGTCCACACGAGTAGATAGATAGGTGTGTATCTAGGCCGTGTGTGACACATGGTCAACCCACATGGGTGTGTTAATAGGTCGTGTGTCCCCTGCATGTTAGTGTTTTAAGTCAGTGTCGACCACGGGCTAGCCACACGGGTGTGTGCCTAGGCCGTGTGCTCTTTAAGGGGTTGATGATGTCACCAACAGAATACCCTTAATTTTTCACACGAGTGAGGACACGGGCGTGTCTAGGCCGTGTGAAGGACACGGGCCATTGACATGGGCATGTGTCAAGCCGTGTGAAAACCCCTGTAGGTTGTAATAAAAATAAATTGTACACGGGCTAGGGACATGGGCCTGTGAGACCACACGACCTGTCCACACAGGTGTGTCCCAGGTCACACGGGTGTGTGACCCCTGTTTAGACAAAAATTTTCAAAGAGAGTAAATGTTTCGGTTGATCTCCAAAACCATCGAGATGTATGTTTATGGCCTCGTAGGCCCATGAGATGAATGTTATGACCACGAAAAGAAAGTTTTTTTTTTAAATCAGAATGAAATTTTATAGCCTGTTAATACAAGTTCAAGTAAGGTTAAGTACAGTAACGCCTCGTATCCAGTTTCGGCATCGGACATGTGTAAGGGGTGTTATAGCAAGCTTATGATAATATTAAACTTTTTATAGAAAACGGTAAATTTAGCCTTCTGCGTCTAATTTCAATTTGAACTAAATTTAAATTATCCATATACAAAATAGAAGTTTAAGGCTGCAAGTTGCCCCAATATCTACACATGTTACAAAATGAAGGGTGACATGCTCACACAGGACATTGAAGATTCTAGCTTAGTTCGCTTTTCCTATGAACAACAATTTATCATACTTGAAATAAGAAAGAGAAACACGGTAAGTTCATAAGGAACTTAATGAATTCTATAATAAAGTAACTTTCATTTTTATTTCAAAAATTAAGAATTTGTTATTGATTTCTCTTAGATAAAACTTGTGCATTCATATTTCACATCTTATGCTTGCCTTGAACAACACAGAGGTGCAGTACATAATACATGAGAAATTCTCCAGTGATAGATCATGAAGCATGTAGTTGTTCTAAAAAATCCAATTTGAAAATGTTATTCTTGCGCAGTAGAAAATTAAATTTTTTAAAATTGACCCAATTTGTGATATTTTTAGCAATAAACCTTAACTGAATTCGTACTTATGTTTTCAGATAAGCGAATTTGTAATATCCCAAAAACTAGGTTAGTAGAAATTGAGTTAATGAACCAAGAGAGTGGTCACCCAAATTTTATTTAGTTATTTATTTATTTTAGATGATCTATTGATATTAATAAATATCAAGTATAGTGGTTGACTATCCATGATGACTTGTGTTTGAAACCCTTCCCTCGCACTATTTTCTATGTGGTGCAATTTTGCCTCAAACCGTAGCAAAGGTCACACTATGTTTTTAAAATGTGGTAGGAATTTAAACAATGAAGTGAAGTGGTCAAGTGGTTAAGTGGGTAAGTGGTCTTAAGCTATCCTAGAAGTCCTAAGTACAAGTCCCTTGTGATACGAGCTCGATTGCAATTGACTCGAGTTGTATTTGTTGCCCGATCGTGAATTTGGGTAAGATAGATTTGTTTCGATTTAAGATAAGTGTTTGTAAAGAAGGCTAACAAAGAAAGGGTTTATAGGTTTAAGAAAAGGGTTCGAAATGGTTAAGGTGATGGATAGTTGATATGACTAAGGCCAAAGAAAGAACCAACAATAAGGTAGATTGTTGACCCGAATCTTAACGAGGCTCTTAGGTGGTTTTCAGTTTAGGAAAAATAATAGAAACCTTGACCCCCTATCAAAGATGATAGGAACTGAAGGTATTGGAACGCCACACCGATTGGTGTTAAGTCCGATTTAACAAAGGAGTGAATGATGCCACAAGACAACCTGATAAGTCAATTCAATCCCGGGGAGAACAAAGAGATTTGGAAATCTCACAAGTTTTCATTTTAGCATAAATTCGGCAAAAAGTCCTTCAAACAATCTGATTACAAGTATTTATAGGCCTCAATATGGCCAGTCAAATGGACAAGTTAGGAGCTAAGAATTCAACCTTGAAAAATGCTAGAAAATTCTAGAAATGAACCATTAATAATCTGCTGCTAGGTTCGACTGAATGAGGCTCCATGGGACAACTTCTAGAGTGAACAAATCCAGCTGCTTGGGACACCAATGGCCAGCTTAATGAGGAAGGACCAACTGAATGCATTTGGAAAGCATTGGAGCTGAATAGGCATGTCCAGGTTCGACCAAAGCTTTGAATGAGCTCAATCATTATGCAACTTTTGCTGAAAAATTACCAGCATTAAAATGAGTCTTGGAACAGCCACCATGTTTTTAATTCAGCTTTAAAAACTCCCCTGTCCTTTGCATTACATGAAAAGCCACTTGGGGAAAAGAAATGAGCTGTTGAGTTTTAATTCCAGCTAAAAAACTCCCATAAATGTCAGCCACGCACCTGGACGTCCAAGGTAGTGTACTTGCACCAAATAATTCACAAAAATTAAGTTCTCCCCCTTGGACATATTAAATTTGGCAGCAGTGTACTTAAAAACCTGCACATTAATTTTAATTATAGCTCCTAATTAAATTTCTTAGATTAAGACTTATTAATTAGCTGTAGGACTTAAGACAACTTAATTGGCCTAAGGACAACTTAAATGGCTGTAGGAAGACAGATTAATTGAGCTCAAGACAAATTAAATCGCTGTAGTAATTTAGACAACTTAAATGATTTTAATTCTATTAATGCCGAAAATGCTAAGACAAATTAAATAGTTTAAAACATATTTAATACTTAACTTAATTATTTAATTAACTTGAACTAAATTAACTAAATTTTATTCCAGAAATTAAATAACTAAAATGAGCTAAGTGAGCTAGAATTCAGCTTGTAATATGCTGCAAGGGACGCGTATGGAGCTCGTCTCAATGGATTTGTCTACTTGCTCTCCCCAAGCTCGGTGACATAGCTAGCTAACGCGTCTTGGAACTTCTTAGCACGAGACCGAGTGATAGGTCCTTTTAGTAGCTCGATGGGTTCGGCAACAGCTTCCCGAGCTAGGGTCGCATCATCCCCCCCCTCTTTGAGGCGATTTGTCCCCAAATTGTCACCTACATCAAAAGGGGATAAGTTAGAAATGTTAAAAGTAGCACTAACGTCATACTCACCATACAAGTCTAGTTTATAAGCGTTGTCGTTAATCCTTTCCAGAACTTGAAAAGGACAGTCTCCTCTTGGGAAAAGCTTGGACCGTCTTTGAATTGGGAATCTCTCCTTGTGCATGTGAATCCAAACCCAATCACCGGGTTCGAATGTCACTCGTTTACGTCCCTTATTGACTTTACGAGCATATTGCTCGGTCCTTCTTTCAATATTATGCCTAACTTGTTGATGTAATTATTTCATAAATTCAACCTTTTTCTTTCCGTCTACATGCACCAAATGATCAGAAGGTAAAGGTAACAAATCCAATGGAGTTAACGGATTAAAACCATACACTACCTCGAATGGCAAATATTTGGTAGCCGAGTGCACCAATCGGTTGTACTCAAATTTGATGTGGGGTAAACACTCCTCCCAAGTCTTTAAGTTTTTCTGGATAATCGCCTGCAAAAGTGTTAATAAGACCCGATTAACGACCTCCGTTTGGCCGTCGGTTTGGGGATGGCATGTTGTTGAGAATAACAGCTTGGCGCCCAGCTTTCCCCACAAAGTCCTCCAAAAATGGCTGAGAAACTTCGTGTCTCGATCCGAAATGATGGTTCTAGGAACGCCATGCAACAGCACGATCTCTCTAAAAAATGATTATCAACGTTTAAAGCGTCATCAGTTTTATTACACGCAATAAAATGAGCCATTTTTGAAAACCTATCTACTAAAACAAACACCGAGTCTTTGCCATTCTTTGCTCAAGGAAGCCCTAGAATGAAATCCATGGAAATGTCCATCCATGGCGCTTCCAGAATTGGCAACGTGGTGTAAAATTCGTGTGGCTAGATTCTCGATTTTGCCTTTTTGCAAGCAATACAATGCTCGCAAATTTTGGCCACGTCTCGTTTCATCTTCAGCCAATAAAAGTGTTCTTGAAGAATGACTAAGGTCTTGGCTATGCCAAAGTGACCCATTAGACCCCCGCTATGCGCTTCATGAATCAACACGTCTCGAGTTGATCCTTGGGGTATGCACAGCTTGTTCTCTCGAAAGAGAAACCTGTCTTGTCGAAAATACCTATCATACGCACTTTGCTCACAAAGCTTGTAAATTTCTCCAAAATTGGATTCTTTAGCATATAATTCCTTCAAATAAGTGAAACCAAGCAATTTAACATCCAAAGAGTTTATGAGAGCATACCTATGAGATAGTGCGTCCCCAATGACATTTTCCTTACCTTGCTTGTATTTGATTACATACGGAAAGGATTCTAGGAATTCAACCCATTTGGCGTGTCATTTGTTAAGCTTGGTTTTCCCTCTCAAGTGATTTAAGGCTTCGTAGTCCGTGGTCCGTGTGTATGACGAACTCTTTCGGCCAAAGGTAGTGTTGCCATGTTTCCAAAGCACGTATCAATGCGTACATTTCCTTGTCATAGGTGGGGTAGTTGAGCGTAGCCCCATTTAACTTCTCGCTGAAATAGGCCACTGGACGCCCATCTTGTGTTAGGACCGCACCTATACCTATGCCAGAAGCATCACATTCCACCTTGAAGGTTTTGTTAAAATCAGGTAAACACAAAAGTGGAGCATTAGTTAAACAGTCTTTAATTTTAACAAAAGCAGCCTTTTGTTCACCAGTCCAAATAAAAGGAGAGTTTTTTTTATAACACCGATTAATGGGGCAGCAAGGGTGCTGAAATTCGGTACAAACCTCCTATAGAAGCTCGCAAGGCTGTGAAAACTTCTTACTTGGCTGATGTTGGTTGGACGCGGCCATTCTTGGATCTCTTTAATTTTGTCTTGATCCACCTCGAGGCCACCCGCGCTCACTACGAAACCTAGAGAAACAACTTTTTTAGTCCAGAAACTACATTTCTTAAGGTTCGTATACAACACTTCCTTCTGTAAAACTTCCTAAACAACACGTAAATGTTCTAAGTGATCAGATAAAGATTTACTATAAATTAAAATGTCATCAAAATAAACGATGCAAAAACGACCTATGAAAGCCCTTAAAACATGGTTCATTAACCGAATGAAAGTGTTCGGGGCATTGGTGAGGCCGAATGGCATCACTAGCCACTCATAAAAACCATATTTGGTTTTATATGCCATCTTCCATTCGTCCCCATCCTGCATTCGTATTTGGTGATACCCACTTTTTAAGTCAATCTTAGAAAACAGTTTGGCTCCGCTGAGTTTGTTTAACATGTCGTCGAGCCTCGGAATGGGATGATGGTACTTGATGGTAATTTTGTTGATGGCTCGGTAATCCACTCACATCCTCCACGAACCATCCTTTTTGGGCACCAACAAAACGGGCACCGCGCAAGGACTTAAACTCTCTCAGATTTAGCCTTTCTCCATTAAGTCTGCTACTTGTCATTGCAACTCATTGGTTTCCTCGGGGTTGCTTCGGTAAGCCGGTCAGTTTAGAATAGTAGCTTCGGGGACAAAATCTATTTGGTGCTTGATACCTCGGAGAGGACGTGTAACACCCCTATCCCGTGTCCGTCGCTGAATTAGGGTTAAGAGCATTACCAGACAGATCAGAAACTTTATCAGACAATTTATAAAGTAAATCATCAATTACAACTATAGCGTCCCCTCAGAAGGTCATCGAGACCTAAATCATGCTTAGAAATACGGTCGAGACTAAACCAGAACACATACAGAAATCCTCGGAAAATTTAAAACTTTCAAAGGTTCAAGGATTACACGCCCGTGTAGGCAGGCCGTGTGCCTCCTACGGCAACTGGACACACCCATGTGTCTCCCCCATTGTCGAATCTAACTTGGCTCCATGGCCACTGGAATGGTGGAAATGTGGAAGTGTACACAATCGTAACAAGTAATAAAGTGACAAGTAAATGTCGAGTTATCATAGCCACAGGGACTGTAAAAGAATTATTTATGAAAATGATTTCAAACACTTTGGTGAAGAGAAAATATTTGGATTGAAGTAATATTTATAATCTAAAAGAAAAACAAAGAAAAACAAAATAAAACAAATTTCTAATGCACGATTTCAAAAACTGATTTTAATCAAGATGATATAATTGTGTTGGATTAATTACATTTCTTACCTTAGAATTATTAAACTCATGCTCATACTTGTTACGAATAAACCATGGTAACTCAGTAATTTGCTAACTTATGAACATATTTACAATTAAAATTCCATTCATCTCTTGTACATATCCCTATGTCAATTCGACCGATAAAACAGATTTATAAAAGTACACATGTTATTGCACATACATACTTATTAAATTAAACAATCTCTCGCATATTCCTATGTTGATTCAAATGATTAATTCAACCTGTTAAGCATATAAAAGATCATGCGAAGTAACAAAGTATTCCTACCTTGAAATAGTTTAATCACAAAAATCTTACAAGTTATGCAAGGCATATGTATCGCCAAATGCAATGCTAATTTAATCTTCAGCTACCTTAGAAGAATTAAACATGCACAGATTAAGTATTGTGTCTATTAATTACAATTTCAATGCGTTTAAATAATTAATTCATTAGTTATCTAAACAATTATAATGCCAGAATAACTTAAACATGATTTTACTTAATCAAGCATTTTACCGGGGCCTATAACAGCATGAACACAATTTTAATAATTTAAGAGGATGAAATGCAATCAACCCAACACAAATTAAATTCAAGATAAGCTGATTAAATTAACCATTTCAATAGCATAAATATTCATAAACATGTTTTTCAAAACAACAACAAAAGTTAAAGAGATAGGGAACAAGAAGTAAATCCGGTGTTTCTCTGTGGCTTGACTGATTGCTCCGTTCTTCGTTCTCCATGGTCCTTGGGTATCAAGGTGGCTTATGAACACTCCAATTGCTGCTCCAAATGGCTGGGAAAACACCTCTTTTCCAAGAGGAGAAATCAGAAATAGAAGGCTTGGTTTTGTTGGAGAAAAAGGATAGAATGGAGTGATGAGAGAATGAGAGAGTGAATGAGAAATGAAGGATTGAGGGATGGTTTGAATGATCAGCAAGGGGTGGTATCTATAGCTGATTGTGGCTGCTAAAAATAGCAAATAGTAGCAGCCAAAGAGACCTCCCTTGGCCGGCCATCCATGTGGCAAAGTTGATGGTTTCAACTTTGCTAAATATGGCATGGGGCAAATCTACAAAGCCACTAAATTTAGAAGGGTTTGAATGCAACTTTGAAAAGTCTTCAAGGTCTTCTTTGCAAGCTTAATTAATCAGCTAATAAGCTGATTTAGGCCAGCATATGGACAGTTTGGGCTGCCCAACTCTTTGCTCGGTTCGGTTCAACCAGTTTGGTTCAACTGATGCGGTTCAACTGGGCCTTTTTCATAATTAATTAAGATTAATTTATCTAGCCCAAATTAAATTGGGAATAAATTAAAATTAATTATATTATGATTAAATACTCATAATTGGACCGTCTTGGGCTGGAAATAAATTCGCCTTGATACTTCAAATTGCTTCTCGGGTTTATTCTTCGAGCAGTGTCTACCGAGCCAATTTTCGCCCTTTGTGCGAATCTGTCGAAAATAAAAAAATAAATTAAAATTAACTATAAAATTAATTAAAATTTCATCATGTTAATATTTTTAACACAATTTAATTATTTTATAATATTTAATTTTTTTCAAACAAGAATTTAATCGAAAACTGTATAAATTTGGGTTAAAAAGGGCATGAAAAAGTATATAAATTTCCGTGTTTCCACACCCCCAAACTTAATTCATTGCTCCTCCCGAGTAATGCACAAATTTGAAAAGAATTTTCTCGGAAACACCTTTGAAAAACTCCTTCAGAACAACTTTTTTCTCAAAACTATGAAATTAATATACTTATGCTCAAAAACAAGAAATTTGATAAGTATACATATTGTTCAAATTACCTCCAACAATTATTATACTAGCAAAATTAGACTAAATGTTTCTTAATAAAGACTTGTTACTCACTACCAATTTGATTTTAATTCCTTTTTCAAAATTAAACAGTAATCATTAAGCTTAATTGATGTCTTCATATGTTGAACAGAGCAATTTTCTCTCCACTAATGTAGGTAACATTGAAACTTTGAATCAATAGGTCTTTAATAAGGTTGTAACGTGGCTGGGCTTAGAGGTAGGTAAAAGATAGACAAATTTTTGGCTTAAAAACCTTAGACTCAACTTAAAATCGAACCTTCAGAATTCTTACCCTTGATACACCAACTTTTGCTCATTCGACCAGTTATTTTGAGTACATGTTTTTTTTTTAAATTCGAGTACTTGCTTTATGTACTACAATTTTCAAGCAATTGATACTTCTTTTCAACTCCCCCAAACTTATTTTCAAATGATATACCGAGTCTAGTGTTTGGGACAATTTTAAAAGTAATGAAGAGAAAATTGATGGCTACATATTGCATAGGTCCAAATAAAATTAGGCCATATAGTCTCAAAGTTGGGTTTCAAAGGATAATTTTATCAGTGTCGGCTTGAAAGGCTCAAACGATCCAAACAATAGTTGCCTAAATCATTTTTAATATTCCATGCTTCCTAGGAATTTGCCTCAAGAAATTACTAAGTCAATCTAAAGACTTAAACTTTCATGCATGCCTAATTTTGTCGTAGGGAACTAATGAAACACCCCAAACCCGGCCCACAAGCAACCACCGGATCTGGCATGTTCCTTGAGTAAAACTTAACTAAATCTCGTTTTATCATCTTGGGAAATATGGTGGTTTTTAAAATTAGATTTGTGGTTTGTCAAGTTGAAAATCGTGTTGTCGTTCCAGTTTGTATATCTAAAAAAAAGTTTCTTTCATATTTCACGAATTAAAAGATTTGACGAATTTGAAAGCTCATTAAGTTGGAAAACCGTGAATTGATTAGGTGACAAAACGTTTGAAGTTGTTAAGGAAAATATTTAGTTATTTGTTTGCCGATTTTCGAATGGAAATAAAACTTAAAACATAAGACTTAAACAATTAAATAGTGGCCTTATTACAAACTTAAAATACCAAATAAATCCCGAAAGAAATATATGCTAAAGTAAATGAAAAATTCAACCGTTCAAAAACCCGAAAATGCTGAGCATGGCCACCACATAGTCCTCGCTGACCCGGTCCATATCGCTAAGTATTACCTGCAAAAAGTTAGGCCACGAAGGGTGAGTCAACAGACTCAATGTGTAACGGCTACACCAAAAACCCAACCGATCAAAGCCTTAATCTTAACATTTCGGCAAAACCCATTTTATTCATATTCGGCCATAAGCCCATAATGTAGCATATCGAATCATAACATATTGAATCATATTTATACATAAAATGAAATGAAATCCCGAGCCCACCTAGATATCCATCCTCTACACATCACCCGTACCTGCCAATCACACCGTGGGGATTACTAAATCGACCCTCCATCCGCTACACACCCTCGAAGGCAGTCGCTGCAGTCAACTGCACATTGCCCTTATAACGTGGCATAGCCACCAGATAATGTGACGGAGTCACCGGATTCATAATATATGACAAAAGTCATCGGATAATATGGTAAAACCACCGGAACACTTCCCCTTTTCATTATCACCCTTATGCCCATGCAACATACATATTATTCAGATATCATGCAACATACCTTACCCCATAGTCATAACGAAATCACATATATTTCATATCAAATTTTTATACACCTTATTAATGTAGTGTTAAGGGGTAACGTAACTGAATACACTGTACCATAGAATGGTACCCGTAGCCATGATCATTCATATTTCTTATTAACACATGCTTAACATTAATACTATTAATCTATCGGGAAATTAGTGTAGGGCTACACATCTGATAACAGTAAGAACGACACTCTCAATATCGACACTCTCGCTAGCAGGGATAACAATGATTTGCTTATCCCTTTTCGATGCTGGCCCACACCCCAATGGCCAATCACGTACCGCAGAAACCGAGCGTTTCTTGAATCTAGGGGTAGGAAGTACCCCTTTTTCTCCTCGACTGGTACCCGCATCCATCGAATAACACTTAATCAGAATATTTAGTTAATCGATAATGTTACAGTCTAAACATAACAAATCTAGAACTCACTGAGTACCTTACCGAAATGAACCTGAATCTCGAAGGCTTCTGCTTAAATTTCCAATTTGTCGAAATCCCTATACAACCCAAGTCAGATTCGGCTTCAACGCATAAATACTTATGAAAGTGGCCTTTGGCCGAATATTAACCCTTACCTTGAGTAGTCGAACCCAAGAGATCCTTAACGCTTCCTTACTCTGGCTACACACGAAAGAAGCACAAGATTATGGCCTTATCAAGATTCGGCCATCCCTAAAAACTAAGGCTAACCAATCAGTTTCGGCACACCAAAAGAAAAAGAGATGAAACCGATTGCTAAGAGGAAGATACTTACCACCAAATCACGCTCGAGGAGACTAGGAGAAGATAGTTGACGGCACTACCCTTAGAGATTCGGCTATTGAGAAACGACAGAAAAAGAGAAAGATTTCGGGAAAGGTGATGGTACGAAAGAGCAAAGAAAAGAAGAAGAATAGAATCAAAGTTATCACTTTCGGCTTTTGAATCCAAAGAGAAAGATTTCGGCTAATGACAAGGAGTGTTTCGGCTTTTGAAGGCAGTGAAATCGGTGGAATAGAAAGATGAGAGTAGAGGGTTGCAGCTATGGTGTTTCGGCTTTAGGGACTTATGAAAAGAAAAAGGAAGGAGCGGTTACACGATTCGGCTATGGCTCTCAATGAAGATGGAATATTCGGCCACAAGAGAAAAAGGTATAGGATTGAGGTTGAGAGAAAGAAAAGAAGAGTAGAAGATGATTAGGAGATTTCGGCAACACTCCTTAAGTGCACTAAATGAACAAGCGACTCACATATGACACTGTCGACAGAGAACTTGGAGAAAATGAGCAGAATAACCCGAATAGAAAGCCTACCAACTAAGAATTTTGGCACACACCCCCTACTACAACCCCAAAACTGATTATGCATCTCCTAGAGTCCCACATTCGGCCACCTCTTCCCCTCTTATCAAATTCCTCCTTTTTCTCCTACTTTTCCTCTCCACCTCTCATTCAAAGAGTTTGAATGAGTCCACCTCTCATCCACTCTCTTAGCCGCCCATTCAAATGAATTTGACCAAGTCTATCACTCATCTCTTCAGAGTCCTTGTGCCGTCCAACTCTGCACTTCCTAGCCGAAAAATAAAAGCCTTAAATGCTACCTGTGTTGCTCGAACCTAGGCCCCCTTACACTCCTTGAGGCGTCATTCTGCTGTGCTCCAAGTGGCACCTCCCTTGCCACTTTACTAGCTCAGTACTTGCGTCTTAGTCCACATACTAAACTCCTTAAGGCCTAGCTCCCTTAGCTCTCCTTTAAGACTTAAAAATCCAATATTTTCCAAAGGCACCTACCTACTCCCCAGGGTTCCTGAAGCCTCCAAAACACATTCAAATCACACACAAGCATGCTACTGCACACATTTAAGTGAAAATGCATAACCTCTAAATCCCGGATATTACAGTTCTACCCTCCCTAAAATAATTTTGGCCTCGAAATTACCTGGCTAGAATAGGTAAGGGTATTGCTACCGCATTGCTTCCTCCGGCTCCCAAGAAGCTTCTTCCGATCCATGGTTACGCCATAACACTTTGACTAGAGGAACTGATTTCCTCCGTAACACCTTCACATCTCGTTCCAGAATTTGAATCGGCTCCTCCTCGTAGGACAAGTCTGGTCTCAGCTCTGTAACACCCCTAACCTGAATCTGTCGCCAGATAAGGGTTATGAGACATTACCAAACTAGACTGTGAACATCGCAGGCAATTACCGCAATTCATACATTTATCTAATTCTAAAGTCATAGATTGAACTTGGATTACCAACTAAATTCGTTTACTTAGGGCACATCAACTTACCATATTTGATACCACTTTATTTCATTAACAGATTATCAAATAGTCTATGCCAACCTTCATACTAATAAGATATTATTAGTTTTTGGCTATGATGTCATTATTCACAAGACCAAATTGTACCTATTATAAACATCAAGACCATGGCCGAATATATGGTAAACGAATCCTTACCACTTTGCATCACAATGACATAACCATATGCATCATCTAGTCAAAAAAAAAAAAAAGAAACCATATATATATCCTCATCAAAACACGAAATAAAACCCATATTCGTATGGCTATAATACATATTTTATTCAAGTTTCCAACTCAAACTAGGACATTAGTCACCCTATACATGCCTTTATTTAAAATAAACTATACTAAAGGTGTACCAAAAAGATGATAGTGTGGTTGACTCTGCTGACGTTTTCTCGAGCCCGTAGCTAGATCAAATCTATAAAATAGAACATTAAACACACACGGGTTAAGCTATCGTAGCTTAGTAAGTCATAAGCAAATAATAACCCAATAACAATAATAATATAATAAAACGTAACCAAACCATACTTGTAAATTCAAATATCCACATGTAACTAAACATGAAATAAGTTTTGTCCAAACAAGCATCTCTTTTCACTTTCGGAGCAATAGAAATTTCATTTGACCGAACACATACTATCATAATACATTTATACAATTCACATTTCCTTAGGTCATAATCTCGCATTCAATTTCCTTATAGACAAATGCACATATAAACTTTGGCATGAATATAAATTTCGCATTTACATGTCATATATATATTTATAACATTAAACCGAATATAACCAATCATATGCTTAAACATATGGTTTAATTCACTTAATTCATAGCTTAATTTAATTCAAATATTGCCTCCATGGCATTGATAATTTATTAAGGTACAAACAAGCCATACTTATGAAATTTAACTACCAAACATTTATCCACGCTTTGAATTATAACATTTCCAAACACACATTGATCATTAATATGTTTAATATCCCATAGACCTTAATTTCGCCAATTATATATATATATATATAGGCATAATCCCTATAAACACGTTAAGGGTTCACATTTGAAATACCTACTAATCGAATGAACATAATTCTTTTAATATTAATATAAATTTCACAATTCAATTCATCCCTCAGGTAACATTAGGCCGAATATAAGCTCAAAAAAAATCAAACATTAATATCACATATTTGTGCATTAATCCATATATGGCTTCTCATGTACACATTCACTACCATTAACATCATTTTTAACTTATATCACATATCAAATAATTAACTTACCTTATTTCTAAAAAGGAAATAAATTGTTACATACCTGCTCACTTTAACTCATTTAGCACGTTGATTATTTTTACCGTTGTTCTGTAAAATTTGCTAGGCATAAAGCATCATGTAATACACCTAAGACAGAGCTCGCTAGGCTTAAAGCCCTGTTATTATACACCGACACAAGGCTCAAGCTAGGCTTAAAGCCCGATACTATCATATTTATAAAGTCAAGTTTACGCAACCAATTCATATATCGAAACTTTTATATACTTCATGATCCTTGTACGAATTTTTTTTTTCGAACATCATATCTCAATCGAACTAAACGTAATCATATTAAATTATACTTTTAAAATAATGATCCATCTAAGCCACCCTTTAACATACATATTCACATATTATAAATATGAACATATACCAATAAGCACATTCCAACCAACTCTTTCTTCCTATCATTTACCATCACATTCAACCACACTCAAATAAACACATATTTATTTGTTCACCACCACCATCACATATTTCGTGGTCCACTATTAAATACTACTCAACTCATAATTATTTATCCAAATCAAACATATCAAAATTTCATACATAAGGCAAATATATACATTCGCCAACATCAATATTTAGTCTTATACCCTATCACATTGGTAACATTTATATATATATATATTTATACATATTTCAACCATCCAAGGTATTTATATAATAAACACATGTTCATGATACTATCATATTCTGCAAACACATTTAAAGTCACCATACCACATTTGGCACCATAAAATATATATATATACTCACACATATCCGAATATTTATTTCCCATACATATATATATTTATATATTTTTATCCCTTATCACAAGTGCATATATTTTGCCAACTCAATTATTCAAAGGTTATAGATATATATATACATGTATTTATTAATCCGCATTCGACTATCACATATAATAATTCCTATGCCTTATTCGGCAATTTGACAATAAAATTTGTTATGTCACTCAAACATGTACAATTTAATATAGCGATAATTCAAATTAATCCGATTGCTTAAAAACTTACCTCGATAGTTGACGAATTAAGCTTCCCGGCTACTCGTTAATTTCCTCGATCCAAAACCTTTCCCTTTTTGTACTTGATCTAAATAATTTAAATTTGAGCTCATTCATTACTCTTCTACTCGATTTGGCCATAAACGAATAAGGGACAATTATAAATTTAACCTTGATATTTCACATGTTACTCAATTATATACAAAGTTTATAATTATTCAAAATCATGCCAATTTATTCACTAATTAGTTAAGGACGATTGTTTCCCCTAGCTCATTAAAATTCCATATAATACTCAATTTAATCCAAACCTAAGATTTCTCCCAATTTTACTATAATAGCACATTCCTTCCTCATAGCCGAACCTACCTAATAACCATAAAAATTCATACTAGTTATTTAACAAGTTTAATGCCACTATTCTTCATCTCATTTAAAAATTCCTACTCAAAACATATTGAGTTTAAAATATACGTTATATCCATTCATCAAGCATAGCAAACCCAAATCTATTCACCAATGGCCGAACCTATAGCATGCCCAAATCTCAAAATCTTTGACATGGGTTCGGTAATACTCAAAGAAAATAACTTAAAAATGCAAGGATTTTAGAAAATGAAGTTCAAAAGCTAACCTCATGGGAGCATGCAAGAACCGAATAATAGAGCCTAAACTTCTCTTTTCTTCCTTCCAATTTCTGGCACTCAAAGGCCAAAGGTAGGAGATGACTCCCACTACTTGTTTTATTTCAAACATGTGTTTAACAATCTTATTGACACATGCAATGGCTTGGTTATGGTGAGCATGAATTTTCCCCCTTTTTTTTCTTTTTGTAAATTTCTGCAAGAAGAACATCCATGGAAGATGAATTTTTCTCTCTTTCTTTTATGTATTTCCTTATTTAATCACTTACTAAAATATTATTATTACACCACTTACTAAAATAACTAATATAGAAACATTAATCAAACACCATGCCGTCCACCTACTAGCTTTTTTTGGGCAATTTGACATGCAAAACCATTTATTCAAGAAACAATTCAATTAGGCCCTTCAACTAAATAAATACTATTTTAACTATTCAATCCTTTCACTTAAATTAGTCACCCAACACACAAATTAATAAATAATAATTTAACACATACTTATCCACATAACACAAACATCAAATTAATAATAAAATATATATATATTTAACACATAAGCAAACATATGATATATGTATATATTAATAGACCATATTGTCAGTCAATATGAATTTCAAAAGGTCAATTTGCAACTAGAATACTCATATCAAGGAAGACCACTCAATTTAGCCTTATTCACTCAAATTTACCAAAATCTCAATACAAAACATATTAATCTAACATAAATCTTTCATAATTCATCAAAATCAAAAATTCAAGCATGAGTCTTGAAGTATTCAAAGCAACGATTTCAAAAACGAAGGAATTATTGAAAACCGATTAAAAACTAACCTTTAATTTAGCTAGCAAAATGGCCGAATGTACCAAGCTCCATCATTCTTTTCTTTTCTTTGTTATTCGATGGAAGAAAGGATGAATAAATCTCACTTTCATGTTGGTTTTATTATAATATAGTTATAAATTATAAAACAATTATAATATAATCTTTAACATATAAATTAATACTTAAAAACATGTGCATAAGACCACATTGCCATCCACTACAATTTAAAATGGGTATATCACCCTTTAGGGACTTCACTAAAATAAAGCCACATCAATTTAACCATAATCAAATAAAATGCCATTTTTACCAGTGACGCGATTTAGTCCTTTTTAAGTAATTGAGCACACAAACAGTTAAATTTTTATACGAAACTTTTCACACCCATTAATTTACATATAACTAACTCAAATTATAATATTAAATTATTTCTCGGACTCGAATTCATGGTCCCGAAACCACCGTTCCGATTAGGGTCAAATTCAGACTGTTACAAGCTCTACCTCCTCAACTGGTACTACATGAGATGGATCCGATCGGTAATGACGTAGCATCGAAACGTGGAACACATCGTGTATCTGCTTCAACTCTGACGGGAACTCTAACTGATATGCCACTGGTCCAACTCGCTTCAAAACCTGATAAGGTCCTATAAACCTGGGACTTAACTTTCCTTTACGACCAAATCTCATCACCTTTTTCCACGGCGAAACTTTTAGAAACACCTGATCTCCCACTGCAAACTCTTTCTCTTTTCGCTTAAGATCTGCATATGACTTCTGTCTGTGAGACGCCTCCTTCAACCGTGCCCGAATTATCTTAACCTTTTCTTCGGATTCTGCCACCATCTCCGGACCCAAAACATGACATTCCCCCAATTCGGTCAAACACGTAGGAGTGCGACACTTTTGTCCATACAGTGCTTCGTACGGTGCCATCCGAATACTTGCTTGATAGCTATTATTGTACGCAAACTCCGCTAAAGGCAAGAATTCCTCCCAACTTCCTCTGAAGTCTATCACGCAACCCCGCAACATATCCTCTAACACCTGAATTACCCACTCGGGATCGCCGTCCGATCATGGATGAAATGGCGTCTTTGAAGTCCAACTCCAGTGCCTAATGCCTGATGCAGTGCTTTCCAAAACTGAGACGTAAACCTCGGATCCCTATCCGAAATAATCGACACTGGCACTCCGTGCAGCCTCGCAATTTTCGCCATATACAACTTCGCCAACTTCTGCAAAGAATAATCAACCCACACCGGTATAAAGTGTGCAGACTTTGTCAACCAATCCACTATCACCCATACCGAGTCTTTCTTAGTAGGCGTAAGGGGAAGCCCACTAACGAAGTCCATAGTAATTCTCTCCTACTTCCATTGCGGAATCTTTATCGGCTGAAGCAACCCCGAAGGTACTTGGTGTTCAGCTTTGACCTGCTGACACGTTAAGCACTTCCCTACAAATTCAGAATCTTCCGCTAAGACCAGTAACCAAAATCGATCCCGTAGATCCTCAGATAACTTACTTCCTCCAGGATGCATAGCATAAGGGCTACTATGCGATTCCTGAAGAATTCTCTGCCTTAATTCCTCATCCTTCGGCATACAGACCTTACCCCGAAAACACAACACTCTATTGCTGTTCACACCATAATTTTCCAATTCCCCATTCCGCACTTGCTGTAGCTTAGCACTTAGATCATCATCTGCCAGCTGTCTTTCTTTCACCTGACTCAACCATGTCGGCTTTACTTGTAACTCTGCTAGCAAACTTCCATCGTCATAAAGACTAAGATGTACAAACATCACCCTCCGATCCGACACTACTTTTCGACTTAGGGCATCTGCCACCACATTCGCCTTGCCCGGGTGATACTCTATTAAACAATCGTAGTCTTTCAATAACTCTACCCACCTTTGCTGTCTCAAATTTAGCTCTTTCTGAGTCAGCAGATACTTTAGACTCTTGTGATCCGTGTAAAATACTGACTTCTCTCCATATAAATAATGCCTTCATACTTTTAGAGCGAAGACCACCGCAGCCAATTCCAAGTTATGCGTCGGATAGTTAACCTCATGTGGCTTTAATTGCCGAGATGCATAAGCGACCACCTTCCCGTCTTGCATCAGAACACATCCCAATCCTGTATGAGAAGCATCACAGTACACCACAAAATCCTTCCCTGCCTCAGGCTGAACCAAAACCGGAGCTTCTGTCAAAACCCTCTTAAGCCTTTCGAAGCTCTGCTGCTGCTTATCTTCCCATACGAAAGGTACCTCCTTTCTCAACAATTTCGTCAGAGGTGCTGCTATTGACGAGAACCCTTCGACAAATCTTCTGTAGTAGCCTGCTAACCCCAAGAAACTACGAACCTCAGCCACAGACTTAGGTGGTTTCCAATCTAGCACTGCCTCTATCATCCGAGGATCCACCCTTATCCCTTCTGCAGACACCACATGCCCTAAGAATGCAACTTCCTTCAGCCAAAATTCGTACTTGCTGAACTTGGCATATAGCTTCTTTTCTCTTAACACTTGCAATACTACCCGGAGATGCTTATCATGTTCTTCCTCAGACTTGGAATACACTAGAATGTTGTCTATGAACACAACAACGAACTGATCCAAGTAGAGTTGGAAAACCTGGTTCATCATATCCATGAACACCGCTGGGGCGTTCATCAATCCGAACGGCATTACTAAGAACTCATAATGCCTGTATCTTGTCCGGAAAGCTGTCTTAAGGATGTCTGCTTCCTTCACCTTGAGCTAATGATATCCTGACCTTAGATCTATCTTTGAAAATACCGCGGCCCCCTTAAGCTGATCGAACAAGTCGTCTATCCTCGGCAAAGGATACTTGTTCTTGATAGTTAGCTTATTCAACTACCGGTAATCTATGCGCATACGCATAGTCCCATCCTTCTTCTTCACGAATAAGACCGGTGCTCCCCATGGAGATACACTGGGTCAGATAAACCCACGATCAAACAACTCTTGAATCTGAGCCTTAAGCTCAACCAATTCCTTTGGTGCCATTCTATACGGAGCGATAGATACTGACGCTGTACCAGGAAACAAATCAATCCCAAATTCCACCTCACAATCCGGAGGTAACCCTGGAAGTTCTTCCGGAAAGACATCCACAAATTCTTTTACCGTCCTGACCCCTTCTACAGCTGCTTCCTTAGCCTCCATGGCACTAACAAACATCAGAAAAGCCATACATCGCTTTCTTACCATCTTCTTTGCCTTAAGGGCAGATACTACATTCGACAAGTAATTTTGTCTCTCGCCCATGACCACAACTTCATTGTCATCAGAAGTTCTCAATGACATGCGTTTAGTAGCACAATCCACATTCGTACGGTACTTCACTAGCCAATCCATGCCTAAGATTAGATCAAATTCCCTGAATGGCAACTCCATTAAGTTAGTCAGAAACTGCGCCCTCTGAACTTCTAAAGGCACTTCCTTAAAAAGTTTGTCTACTACTACTGATTGCCCTAAAGGACTAAGTACAGTCATCTTCCTAGGTACAGTCTCAGAGTTCACATGCAGAGTTCCAGATACTTCACTAGCGATGTATGAATGAGTTGGCCCTATATCTATCAGAGTAATAAAGGGTAATCCAGAAATAAGGAACGTACCCGTTATGACATCAGGTGCATCACCATCCTCCCTCCGACGAACCGCATATACCAGACCCGGCTGTCTCGCCTCCGTGTTACCACTACCTCTGCCTAGTGTTCCGCGACCTCTACCAGAACCATTACCTCTACCAATTGGACCACGACCTCTCGACGGCTGCTGTCCACCTCTGCCAGCCTGATCAAAACCCTGACCTGCTGGTCGGTTCCTATCCGTATCCACCGGGCAGTCCCTAATCATATGATCCTTGGACCCACACTTAAAACATCCCCCTGTCTTTTTCCAACATTCTCCTGGGTGCATCTTTCCACACTGAGCACAAGTACGATACTGTACTTCCACAGTAACCTGCTGACCTCGCAGCCCATCAACTCTAGGACTCTTTTGAAAATTCCCGGATGACCCGAAAGACCCATAGTTCCTCTTATTCCTACTTTGACCTCTGTCCCAGTTCTATCTCTCGGTCTGCTTAACTTCTTCAGCTGTCTGAACCTTATCCACTAGGACTGCAAAGTCTCTTTCCCGCTGCGGGGCAATCAACACTCACAGCTCATCTCTCAGCCCATCCTCGAATCTGACACATCGCTTGTAATCGTGAGCCACAATCCCCACAGCGTCTTCGGCTTAACTGCAGAAAACTCCGCTTCATACTGCTGCTCTGACTTACTTTCTTGCACTAGATTTAGAAACGCCTTTCTCTCATGAGTCTATGTAGCTAGCTCCGACGTATTTCCCTCAAACTTAGTCTTAAAATACCCCCAATCCACTCGATCTGCAGGGGTACCCTCTCTGACAGTGAGCCACCACTGGTAGGCCTCATCCCGAAGCAGCGAAGCAGCACCTTTCAGCTTCTCCTCAACAATGCAGGCCAAATCATCCATGATCCTCTCGACTGCCTCTAACCAATACTCTGCTACATTCAGAGCTACCCCAGATACTTCTCTAAAAACCTCGGCTCCATTTGCTCTAAGTCTCTCTGATAACGGCCCGTCTCGGGTTAGGAGGCGGATCATTAATGTTGCCCGATCGTAAATTAGACAGTTTCTCGTTCAACTAACAAAAGGGATAATTTTATTGGAAATGATATCTTTAAAATGAAAAGATAGGTGATGGATTGAAATGGATACGTATTTGAAACAAGAAAGAACCTTTAATAAAAATTAAAGACCCGAATCTTATAAGTTTCAAATTGATGGAATGAGTTTCGAAATAAAACCGAGACCTACTATCTAGCGAGATAGAAACCAACGGTATGGTATTTCGAAATAAAACCGAGACCCACTATCTAGCAAGATAGGAACCAACGGTATAGGTAGATGAACGCCACACCCGTGAGGATGATAAGTTCAAAACAAGGAAAGAACGACGCCACTAGAAAACTAGATAAGTCAATTCAAACCTTGAGAATTTAGGAGAGTGAATACTCACCAAAAGAAAATTTTCTTTCATTCAAATTCAAGTTCTTTTTACAAAATGAAATATGCAAAATATTTATAGGCTCTTTCTAATGATAGCCAAATAGGAGAAGCAATTAAAATAAAACACTTGAATTTATGTGGCCGTTCAACCTAAACTCCACCAAAGTTTGCTGCCACTTTCATTTGCCATAAGTAGCATTCGGCCAAGAGAAAGGCTAAATTCCTCCTAAACTTGATGCCTTATGTCACTAGCATTTGCCATAGGTTGACTAAAATAATCTTCCACTATGCCGTCCATTCCTTCATATCCAACCATTAGCATATTGTCCACAAAAAAGACAAAGTAATTATTTTCTTCTCCATTCTTCATGCCGTCCACCTTTGTGATCTCAATACTTTATTTCTTTGATTATTTTCATGCATGACATGATGCTTTGTCCTCCAATTGTGCCATCCAATTCAAGCTCCATTTGCTCCAATTCCTTGCTTTGTTTTGCTCTATGCATGCTCCAACAATTGAATAAATAATTATCCCCCAACAACATTGTGTGCTTAATTATTTATTCTATAGTTTTCCATGTGCTTATTTTCATTTACATATTTCAAGTCAAACATGCCACAATTATTTATTCCATGTGACTTATATCATTTTAATTGTTTATTCCATTTGTATCATGCTTTTCTTTTGCCGTCCAATGCTTTCAATTAAGAATTGTTTAATCTTCATTTTATGCTCCATTTCTTTTTTTGTTTATTCCTCTCCATAATATATTATCATGCCTTTGTTATTTTATTCAATCATGGCCTCCATAATATATTATCATGCCTTTGTCATTTTATTCAATCATGGCCTCCATAATATCCCACGCCACTTGTTCCATCATCATCCTTTGTGCTTCAATTGTTTATTTCATTAATCTCCCACCTGCACAATTAAATTCACAACTTTATTTCATAAATTTGGCAATAAGTTGAATTCAATTCGGCTAAAACATATTAAAATAATGTAATAACTTTAAAACACAATTAAACACATGAAATAATTAACTCACATTAATAGATACATAAACTAAACTAAACAATTTTAATAAAGTCTTAAACAAGACATATTAAATTCAATATGACTAACACAAACACATTAAAATTTTAAAACTAGATCAACTTATAAATTCGGCTATGACTAACACAAACACATTAAAATTTTAAAACTAGATCAACTTAAAATTTAATTAAAAACATGCAAACAAATTAATTAAAGCTTGGACAAATTAATTTAGACACCAATTTAAATTATTAGGCCTCATTAATTTGGGTAAGAAATAATTAATTTGAGGACTCGATTTATTTAAAGCAATAAAATTTAAAAATTTGGAGTCGAGCTTCATCGACTTGAAAATTCGGTGGGTGCCCCGGGTGTGCCCGTATCACTCTCAGATACTGACTTTCGAGCCTCATTTCCCATACTAGCTCCTGCCGCTCGCTCTAAAACTCGCAGCATAGCCTGTGATACTGCGTCATCTCCTCCTCGCATGCGCTTACGAATTTCGCTCGCGTCAGATAGTAGGTGGCGGTGCCTCATTTTCGGAACCCTGACCAGGCCCGACTGGTTCCGACACAGTCATTGTACCTCTGCTGTGCCCACGGGTATTGGGACCACGTCCCCTAGAACTCATGTCCACTATCGCGGTTTATCTGTTTTTATGAAATTTTATGCATTAGAGTCTTTTCACTTCTTGTTTAAAGGGAAGTTTTATGCAATAGAGGTTTAATCAGTGGTTTTTCCATAGAAGTACTCATACACCTAGGGTTTCATGTCTCTATAGTTTTCCTGACCTATCATCTATAATATCACACATTAGCATATTCAAATTAGTTTACCAACTAAAGTACTTATCTAGCGAACCTGGGCCGAGAACTCGGGTGCCATGCTTCCATAGAACCATTTTAATGAAAAATTTCAACAAAAACCAGTTTAGCTCAAACTTTGAAAATGTTGTGGGCTTCAAAACCCAAGGCTGAGTGTTTAAAACTGGGCTCTGATACCAAGTTGAAACACCCCAAACCCGGCCTACAAGCCACCACCGGATCTGGCATGTTTCTTGAGTAAAACATAGCTAAATCTCATTTTATCATCTTGGGAAATATGGTGGTTTTTAAAATCAGATTTCTGGTTTGTCAAGTTGAAAATCGTGTTGTCGTTCCAGTTTGTATATCTAAAAAAAAGTTTCTTTCATATTTCACGAATTAAAAGATTTGCCGAATTTAAAAGCTCATTAAGTTGGAAAACCGTGAATTGATTAGGTGATAAAACGTTTGAAGTTGTTAAGGAAAATATTTAGTTATTTGTTTGCCAATTTTCGAATGGAAATAAAACTTAAAACATAAGACTTAAACAATTAAATAGTGGCCTTATTACAAACTTAAAATACCAAATAAATCCCGAAAGAAATATATGCTAAAGTAAACGAAAAATTCAACCATTCAAAAACCCGAAAACGCTGAGCATGGCCACCACATAGTCCTCGCTGACCTGGTCCATGTCGCTAAGTATTACCTGTAAAAAGTTAGCCCACGAAGGGTGAGTCGACAGACTTAATGTGTAACGGCTACACCAAAAACCCAACCGATCAAAGCCTTAATCTTAACATTTCGGCAAAACCCATTTTATTCATATTCGGCCATAAGCCCATAATGTAGCATATCGAATCATAACATATTGAATCATATTTATACATAAAATGAAATGAAATCCCGAGCCCACCTAGATATCCATCCTCTACACACCACCCGTACCTGCCAATCACACTGTGGGGATTACTAAATCGACCCTCCATCCGCTACACACCTTCGAAGGCAGTCGCTGCAGTCAACTGCACATTGCCCTTATAACGTGGCATAGCCATCAGATAATGTAACGGAGTCACCGGATTCATAATATGTGACAAAAGTCACCGGATAATATGGTAAAACCACCGGAACACTTCCCCTTTTCATTATCACCCTTATGCCCATGCAACATACATATTATTCAGATATTATGCAACATACCTTACCCCATAGTCATAACAAAATCACATATATTTCATATCAAATGTTTATACACCTTATTAACGTAGTGTTAAGGGGTAACGTACCTTAATACACTGTACCACAGAATGGTACCCGTAGCCATGATCATTCATATTTCTTATCAACACATGCTTAACGTTAATACTATAAATCTATCGGGAAATTAGTGTAGGGCTACACACCTGATAACAGTGAGAACGACACTCTTGATACCGACACTCTCGCTAGCAGGGATAACAACGATCTGCTTATCCCTTTCCAATGCTGGCCCACACCCCGATGGCCAATCACGTACCGCAGAAACCGAGCGTTTCTTGAATCTAAGGGTAGGAAGTACCCCTTTTTCTCCTCGACTGGTACCTGCATCCATCGAATAACACTTAATCAGAATATTTAGTTAATCAATAACGTTATAGTCTAAACATAATAAATCTAGAACTCACTGAGTACCCTTACCGAAATGAACCTGAATCCCAAAGGCTTCTGCTTAACTTTCTAATTTGTCGAAATCCCTATACAACCCAAGTCAGATTCGGCTTCAACGCATAAATACTTATGAAAGTGGCCTTTGGCCGAATATTAACCCTTACCTTGAGTAGTCAAACCCAAGAGATCCTTAACGCTCCCTTACTCTGGCTACACACGAAAGAAGCACAAGATTATGGCCTTATCAAGATTCGGCCATCCCTAAAAACCAAGGCTAACCATTCGGTTTCGGCACACCAAAAGAAAAAGAGATGAAACCGATTGCTAAGAGGAAGATACTTACCACCAAATCACGTTCGAAGAGACTAGGAGAAGATAGTCGACGGTACTATCCTTAGAGATTCGGCTCTTGAGAAACGACAAAAAAAGAGAAAGATTTTGGGAAAGGTGATGGTACAAAAGAGCAAAGAAAAGAAGAAGAATAGAATCAAAGTTATCACTTTCGGCTTTTGAATCCAAAGAGAAAGATTTCGGCTAATGACAAGGAGTGTTTCGGCTTTTGAAGGCAGTGAAATCGGTGGAAGAGAAAGATGAGAGTAGAGGGTTGCGGCTATGGTGTTTCGACTTTAGGGACTTATGAAAAGAAAAGGGAAGGAGGGGTTACACGATTCGACTATGGCTCTCAATGAAGATGGAATATTCGGCCACAAGAGAAAAAGGTATAGGATTGAGGTTGAGAGAAAGAAAAGAAGAGTAGAAGGTAATTAAGAGATTTCGGCAACACTCCTTAAGTGCACTAATTGAACAAGCGACTCCCATATGACACTGTCGATAGAGAACTTGGAGAAAACGAGTAGAATAACCCGAAAAGAAAGCCTACCAACTAAGAATTTCGGCACACACCCCCTACTATCTCCTAGAGTCCCACATTCGGCCACCTCTTCCCCTCTTCTCAAATCCGTCCTTTTTCTCCTACTTTTCCTCTCCACCTCTCATTCAAAGAGTTTGAATGGTCCACCTCTCATCCACTCTCTTACCCACCCATTCAAATGAATTTGACCAAGTCTATCACTCATCTCTTCAGAGTCCTTGTGCCGTCCAACTCTGCACTTCCTTGGCAAAAAATAAAAGCCCAAAAAACTACATGTGTTGCTCGAACCTAGGCCCCCTCACACTCCTTGAGGCGTCACTTTGCTATGCTCCAAGTGGCGCATCCCTTGCCACTTTACTAGCTCAGTACTTGCGTAGTCCACATACTAATCTCCTTAAGGCCTAGCTCCCTTAGCTCTCCTTTAAGACTTAAAAATCCAATATTTTCCTAAGGCACCTACCTACTCCCCAGGGTTCCCGAAGCCCCCAAAACACATTCAGATCACACACAAGCATGCTATTGCACACATTTAAGTGAAAATGCATAACCCCTAAATCCCGGATATTACAACTAAAATTTTTTTGGTACGAATTTGCATGTTTTATTAAAAATACATTCATATCATTATTAAGCTAACATAATAACTTATTGAAATAATAGAAATTTATTAATACTGAAGTTCAGCATACTTAACAAAATTTCAAATTATGGAACAAAATATATCCTAATCATAATTAAAAGAAAATTTTATTTTGAGTGGAATTAATTCAAATTTTCGGTCCCCCCTACTTAAGGTGAACAATGTCCTCATTATTTAAAGTAAATAGATACTATACACCAGGTAGGATTTTTAGAAAAGAGGAGGTGAGTCAATTTGAGTGCTTAAGTACCAGGTTCTCTCTAAAATCCAATCCTAGACATGTATACATCTATTGCCACACTTTAGCCTTTGTGACTTGTTCAAATTTTATTCATGATTCCTATCTCTTGTTTTATTGTGAAAAAATAAAAATTCCTAATTAACCTAATCCTAAAATAACTTAAGAAAAAAAATAAATTAAAGTTGAAGTCCTCTCTTTTTTTATTTGTTTGCCGATCCTTCCGAATTCGACTCATCTTTTGCTCCATCAATATTGCCTTTACATGAATCGCCTTGCTCCCTTTTTGATGGTGAAATCCATGGTTCAAATATGAAATCTGGAAACTTAGGCACAAAAATAAATAGGTCATTATAAATTTTCTTGAGGGCAGTCCTCATCGAGTCATCCCTTATTTTTGAGTATCTCCAGTAGGCTTGTTGCTGCCATTGCATTTGTTGCATTAAGTCCATCAGCTTTAACAGCTCATCACGAAGATCTGGGCTAGGCGGTGGAGCTCCAAACATTGAGGTTTTGATGTCAGGTTCAGCTTCTGGTTCTATTGATTCTACCTCATTAGCGACTTCAATTGATTCTACTCAATGTTTACAACAATTTAATAATCAAATATATGGATATTGGATTATCAATTGCTATTAATTTATTAAAACAAAGATAAAATATGATTACAATTAAACTAATCCTAATTTGATGCTAAGTTGATAAAATTAATATATAATGAGTATAATTATATATTAAAGTTTATCAATAATTTATAAATATGATATTAAGTAAAAATATTTATTCTAGATGCCTTTTAAAAATATTTACAAAAAGAGGCACCTAGTTTTTATTATTTACAAAAATAGTAACCAAATTTTAAAAATAATTCAATTAAGACCCTAGACTTAATGAAAATTTGAAATTGAGTTGCAATTTAAGACTTGGGTCCAAATTGACCTTTTTATTTGGGAAACCAAAAAATTATTTTTGTCATTTAGGGGCTAATTTCTTGGAAAATTATGTAAAACTCAATTCCCAGGAAAGATTGGAGGGGTCACAAGCAGTCCCACTTAAGTTCCAATCTCTTAGACAGAATTTATTTAAACATACTAAACCCAAAAATATACCCTAAATAATTTATTGAAAACAAGAAAATCTAAAGATCAGATAAACTGAACAAGATGTGATCCCGTTCAGATCTTTCTCCGTAGTAATGTTTCAAATGCTGAGCATTGACTTGAAAATTACTTCCCTTACCTTAGAGTTCAACAACCCCGTATGGATAGACGCGATGAATCGTAAATGGATCCGACCAACATGATTTTAACTTACCTGGAAAGAACTTCAATCTAAAATTGAATAACAAGACTTGCTGACCCGCTTCAAATTCTCGAACTCGAATATGCTTGTCATGCCATTTCTTGAGTCTTTCTTTGAGTAATTTGGCATTTTCGTATGAGAACATTCAAAATTCCTCTAGCTCGTTGAGTTGGAGCATCCGTTTCTCTTTAACAGACTTAAGATCCAAGTTGAGTCGTTGAAGAGCCCAGTAGTTTTTGTGCTCTAACTCCAAAGGTAGATGACAGGCTTTCCCAAAGACCAACCTATAGGGTGACATTCCTAAAGGTGTCTTGTATGTCGTTCTGTAAGCCCATAAAGCATCATCTAGTCTCTTGGACCAATCTCGTCGGTTCAGGCAAACTACCTTCTCGAGTATGCCTTTGATCTCCTTATTCGCTAGCTCAACTTGCCCATTTGTCTGTGGATGGTAAGCTGTAGCAACCTTGTATTTCACTCCATGTTTATCTTGCAACCATTTTAACCACTTGTTCACAAAATGGGTCCCTTCAGCGTTGATAATAGCTCTTGGGGGTCTGAACCTTGTGAACACATGTTTCTGCAAGAACTTCATCACAACCTTGGCATCGTTCGTCGGATAAGCTTCAGCCTCGACCCACTTGGACACATAATCTACTGCTACCAATATGTATTTGTGACCGAAAGACTGAGGGAAAGGACCAAGAAAGTCAATACCCCTAACATCAAACAATTCTACCTCAATGATATTTGTTCGAGGCATCTCATTTCTGTTGGTGACATTTCCAACCCTCTGACATCGATCACAACTCTTTACATAAGCATATGAATCCTTGAATAGTGTTGGCCAAAATAATTCGACTTGCAATTCTTTGGCCGCTGTACGAGTACCTCCGAAGTGTCCCCCACTCGGAGCTGAATGACAATGGTATAGAATCTTCAGTATTTCATCTTCTGCCACACATCTCCTAATCATCTGATCTACACACTTTTTAAACAAATACAGCTCTTCCCAAAAATAGTACTTCACATTGTGAAGAAACTTTTTTCTTTGTTGATATGTTTTATCAATCGGCATCAAACCACGAGCTAAATAGATAGCAAAATCAGCAAACCAAGGAATATTATGGATATGATTTACCTTCAGTATGTGTTCATCTGGAAATGTCTCTTGGATCGGTAAGAGTGGAGAATTTCCCTCTTACAGCTCTAATCTGGATAGGTGATCTGCTACTTGGTTTTCTACTCCCCTTCGGTCTTGAATTTCTAGATCGAACTCTTGAAGTAGAAGCACCCACCGGATCAATCTCAACTTAGCATCTTTCTTAGCTGATAAGTACTTAATTGCAGAGTGGTCCGTATAAACAATCACTTTGGTACCTACAAGATAAGATCAAAACTTGTCGAAAGCAAACATAATAGCAAGTAGCTCTTTTTCTGTTACCGTATAGTTCAGTGGAGCTCCAGTTAGAGTTCTACTCGCATAGTAGATGGGATGAAAAACTTTGTTCCTTCGCTTGCCCAAGACAGCTCCAATGGCGAAGTCACTTGTGTCACAAATCAACACGAATGGTGAATCCCAGTCTGGTGTGACGATTATGGGTGTCGTGACCAATCGATTCTTCAAATCGTCAAAGGGTTTTAAGCACTCCTCATCAAACTTGAATACTGAGTCTTTCTCCAATAGCTTGCATAAAGGTTTAGCCACTTTGGAGAAGTCCTTGATAAATCTTCGATAAAAATTGGCGTGGCCCAAAAAGCTCCTAACACCTTTTACGGATGTTGGAGGTGAGAGTTTCTCAATAATGTCTACTTTTGCTTTGTCCACCTCAATCCCATGTCTCGTTATCCGATGGCCTAGAACAATTCCTTCTCGTACCATAAAATGGTATTTTTCCCAGTTGAGTACGAGATTCGTTTCTTCACATCGCCTCAGTACCTTAGCTAGATTGGCTAAGCAATCATCGTAAGTATCTCCGAATACTGAGAAATCGTCCATGAAAACTTCCAAGTATTTCTCAACCATGTCAGTAAAAATAGACATCATACATCTTTGAAATATAGCTGGTGCATTACATAAACCAAATGGCATACGTCTAAATGAAAATGTATCGTACGGACAGGTGAATGTTGTTTTGTGTTGATCTTTCGGTGCTACCGTGATCTGATTATACCCTGAGTATCCGTTGAGAAAATAGTAGTAATCTCGTCCTGCAAATCTATCCAGCATCTGGTCCAAAAACGGCAGAGGAAAGTGATTTTTCCTAGTCGCCTTGTTCAGTTTTCGGTAATCGATGCAGATTCTCTATCCCGTAACTGTCCTAGTTGGTATCAACTCGTTATTCTCGTTCTCCACGACCGTTATACCTCCTTTCTTCAGTTCGTACTGGACTGGACTCACCCATGAACTGTCTGAGATGGGGTAAATTATACCCGCATCCAACCACTTGATAATTTCCTTTTTTACTACATCTTTCATGATGTGGTTCAGTCTCCATTGTCCATCAATCGTTCCTCTCTCGCCACCTTCTAATATGATCTTGTGCATGCATACAGATGGGCTAATACCGCGAATATCGGCTATGGTCCATCCGATAGCCTTCTTGAATTGTTTTAAAACTATGATAAGTTTCTATTCTTGTTCAGTAGTTAATTCTGCTGAAACAATCACAGGCAAAGTAGAGGCTTTACCTAAATAAACATATTTTAAGTGCCAAGGTAATACCTTGAGTTCTAACTTAGGTGGCTCCTCGATTGATGCTTTTGGCTGGATGTAATCTCTTTTTTCTAATTCTAAAGATTCAAAATGAGATTGTAGATTAAATCCTTTTTGATTAGCTTCTAGCACAGCTAAGTATTCATCCTCCTCTTCATCATTTGGGGGATCCAATGTCAAAATTTTTTCTAGTGGGTCCTCAAGACAATTAAGTTCCTTCTCTACCATTAATTCCTCTAAATCGAATACTGCAGAACAATCATCCATTATGTCAGGAAATTGCATTGACTTAAAAACATTAAATGTTACCTGATTATCCTGAACACGCATAGTCAGCTCGCCTTTTTGTACATCAATAAGGGTCCTTCCAGTTGCTAAGAATGGTCTTCCTAGGATAATTGGCACTTCTTTGTCTGCTTCAAAGTCTAGAATTACATAGTCAGCAGGAAAGATAAATTTATCTACACATACCAATACGTCCTCGATTTTTCCTTCTAGATGCGCTAAGGATCAATCTCCTAGTTGAAGTGTAACCGTACTTGATCTAACTTCTCCTATCCCCTACTTCCTAAATATCGACATAGGCATCAAGTTGATACTTGCACCTAAGTCGCATAATGCCTTACCACAATCTGTTGATCCAATGTTGCAGGGTATGGTGAAACATCCAGGATCCTTCAATTTTGGGGGTAGTTTGTCCTGAAGATATGCACTGCATTCCTTCGTCAGAGCTACCGCCTCAAATTCTCCAAGTCTTCTTTTCTTAGACAAGATATCTTTCATGAATTTGATGTAGTTCGACATTTGCTCAAGTGCTTCGACCAACGGGATGTTGATGTGAAGTTGCTTGAGTACGTCAAGGAACTTCTTGAATTGAATCTCCTGCTTCGGCTTCTGAAGTCTTTGAGGGTAGGGTGGTGGTGGTTTCATTACTAGAACTAATTCTGGTTAATTCACCTTGGGCGGTAATTCTGCCTCTAATGAAGTTGTTGGTTGATCGTAATTGACCGGTCCTGAGGTTACTTTGGCTTGGGTTTGCGATTGCTCGTGAAACTGCGGGGTTTCAACACCGGGTTGAACTTCTTCAATCTTGAGCATCAGCTTGCTCCTTTTCAACTTCGACAGTGTTGGGCTCTACTATCTTTCCGCTCCTCAATGTCAACGCTTTGCAATATTCTTTTCCCGAATTTATCAGATTTTCCGTATCACTGGGTAAGGTACCCTGTGGTCGGTTCCTAAGTTCAGTTGCAAGCTGGCCCACTTGGTTCTCCAAATTCTTCAATGTAGTTGCTTGGCTCTGGATCAAGGCATCATTCTTTGCCATGTATGTTTTCAGGATACTCTCCAAGCTATTAGATGCTTCAGCTTGAACTGGCTTCTGAACTTGTTGCGAAAAATTAGGCAGCTGGGTTGGTCTGGGTTGGGTGTAAGTGGTACTAGTTCTAGCCTTTTGGTTACTCCAAGAGAAATTCGGGTGGTTTCTCCATGATGGGTTATAAAAATTTGATTGCAGCCCTTGCCTACCTCGGTTTTGGTTCTGGTTACCCATGTAGTATACAGATTCTGGGTTCGACGGACATTCTTCAAACAAATGTCCCTACCCACAATAAACACAGGCTATATTCTCAAATTGATTAGGCAGTTGCGCTGCAAAACTATTAGACCCACTAGTAGTAAGATTTTTAAGCATTGAGGATATTGATGATACCTGAGATACGGGTAAGGTAAGAGTGTCTACTTCATGAATTCCAGGGACTCCCCTTCCTGACGCTGCACGACTGGTTGGCCATTGATAATTGTTGCTGGGAATCCTCTCAATAATTTCATAAGCCTCGTTATAAGACTTAGAAAGGAGAGCACCATTAGCAGAGGCATCCACTACCATCCTTGTGTGGGCGTTGAGACCATTATTGAATGTCTCAAGTTGAATACAATGTGGGATTCCATGATGAGGGCATTTTTATAATAACTCTTTAAATCTTTCCCATGCCTCATACAAGGACTCGTTATCCATTTGGTGGAAGGCAGTGATCTCGTTCCTCATCTTAGCATTCTTGCTCGGCGAAAAATACTTCATGAGGAATCTCTCGGCTAACTCTTGCCATGTAGAAATGGAGTTCGGAGGCAATGAATTCAACCAGGCATGAGCTCTGTCCCTTAGTGAATATGGGAACAACTTCAATCGTAAGGCATCTTCAGAAACTCCGACTAACTTGAAAGAATCGCTCACTTCCATAAATAGTCTTAACTGAAGATGAGGATCTTCAGTAGGCATTCCACTGAATTGGCCCACTGTCTGAAGCATCTGGAACATGACTGGCTTTAGCTCAAATTATTGTGCTTCAATTACGAGTCTCCTAATTCCTGGATTAAGATCATTAAATACCGACACGACATATTGTCTTAGGGCTCTATCCCCATCATCAGCAATAAGGATAGGATTCTGAGCAGGGTTTGCTCCGTTTCCTTGGTTCATATTCTCGAAGTTCATTTCTTCGGTCCTTCTCTGGTTGGCTTGTCTTCTTTGTTGTCTAAAGGTTCGTTCTATTTCAGGGTCCACAGGGAGTAAGTCAATAATCTGGTCAATACTCATAAACACCTGAAATAATCACAGAAAAATTGAGTAAGTAAAAATTTCAATACGAAAAATAAATAAACCAAAATGTAAAATAGATTCACAAATAATGACTTTGAAAAACAGTCCCCGACAACGGGGCCAAGAACTTGGAACGGTGGAAATGTGCAAGTGTACACAATCGTAACAAGTAATAAAGTAACAAGTAAATGTCGAGTTATCGTACCCACAGGGACTGTAAAAGAATTATTTATGAAAATGATTTCAAACATTTTGGTGAAGGGAAAATATTTGGATTGAAGAAATATTTATAAACTAAAAGAAAAACAAAGTAAAACAAAATAAAACAAAGTTCTAATGCACGATTTCAAAAACTGATTTTAATCAAGATGATATAATTGTGTTAGATTAATTAGATTTCTTACCTTAGAATTATTAAACTCATGCTCATACTTTTTACGAATAAATCATCGGCAACTCGGTAATTTGCTAACTTATGAACATATTTACAATTAAAATTCCATTCATCCCTTGTACATATCTCTATGTCAATTCGACCGATAAAACAGATTTATAAAAGTAAACATGTTATTGCACATACATACTTATTAAATTAAACAATCTCTCGCATATTCCTATGTCGATTCAAATGATTAATTCAACCTGTTAAGCATATAAAAGGTCATGCGAAGTAACAAAGTATTCCTACCTTGAAACAGTTTAATCACAAAAATCTTACAAGTTATGCAAGGTATATGTATCGCCAAATACAATGCTAATTTAATCTTCAGCTACCTTAGAAGTATTAAACATGCACAGATTAACTATTGTGTCCATTAATTACAATTTCAATGCGTTTAAATAATTAATTCATTAGTTATCTAAGCAATTATAATGCCAGAATAACTTAAACATGATTTTACTTAATCAAGCATTTTACCGAGGCCTATAACAGCATAAACACAATTTTAATAATTTAAGAGGATGAAATGCAATCAACCCAACAAGAATTAAATTCAATCTAAGCCGATTAAATTAACCATTTCAATAGCATAAATATTCATAAACATGTTTGTCAAAACAACAACAAATTTTAAAGAGATAGGGAACAAGAAGCAAATCCGGTGTTTCTCCGTGGCTTGACTGATTGCTCCGTTCTTCATTCTCCGTTGTCCTCGGCTATCAAGGCGGCTTATGAACACTCCAATTGCTCTTCCAAATGGCTGGGAAAACAACTCTTTTCCAAGAGGAGAAATCGGCAAAAGAAGGCTTGGTTTTGTTAGAGAAAAAGGATAGAATGGAGTGATGAAAGAATGAGAGAGTGAATGAGAAATGAAGGATTGAGGGATGGTTTGAATGATCAGCAAGGGATGGTATTTATAGCTGATTGTGGATGCTAAAAATAGCAAATAGTAGCAGCCAAAGAGACCTCCTTTGGCCGGCCATCTATGTGGCAAAGTTGATGGTTTCAACTTTGCTAAATATGGCATGGGGCAAATTTACAAAGCCACTAAATTTAGAGGGGTTTGAATGCAACTTTGAAAAGTCTTCATGGGCTTCTTTGCAAGCTTAATTAATCAGATAATAAGCTGATTTGGGCCAGCATATGGACAGTTTGGGCTGCCCAACTCTTTGCTCGGTTTGGTTCAACCGGTTTGGCTCAACTGATGCGGTTCAACTGGGCCTTCTTCATAATTAATTAAGATTAATTTATCTAGCCCAAATTAAATTGGGAATAAATTAAAATTAATTATATTATGATTAAATACTCATAATTGGACCGTCTTGGGCTGGAAATAAATTTGCCTTGATACTTCAAATTGCTTCTTGGCTTTATTCTTCGAGCAGTGTCTGCCGAGCCAATTTTCGCCCTTTGTGCAAATTTGTTGAAAATAGACAAAATAAATTAAAATTAACTATAAAATTAATTAAAATTCATCATGTTAATATTTTTAGCATAATTTAATTATTTTATAATATTTAATTATTTTCTGACAAGAATTTAATCAAAAACTGTATAAATTTGGGTTAAAAAGGGCATGAAAAAGTATATAAATTTTCGTGTTTCCAGCCACCAAGCATGCCCGTGTACCTTGGCCGTGGTTGAATCTGACTTGACCACACGGCTACCAGGCATGTTTGTGTGCCAAGGCCATGTACTTTTAACTAGCTACTGACTTAGCCCCACGGACACTAGGCACGCCCGTGTGCCACAACCATGTGGCAAAAACAGGCCATTTGCAAGGCCAATATGCCGCCCACACCTAAGGTCAAAACTGCAAGCCAATTATCAACTCAATTTATGCAAAAATAACAACCAAGAATATATCAAAATGACTATCCAAACTCTACATTCAAATCCAATTTCATTCATACCAAATTTACAAGTCTAAATCTCATATAAACACAAGCATAATCCATCCATTTACTTATCTTAAACTTGACCATTTCTTACACTATTAAACCATGCCAAACATACATCATAAATCATATTCATTAAAGCATATTGCCAACACATAACTAGCCAAATCACATGGCTAAGTTCACATCTCATACTTATCCAAATGACTAGTGTATACATGCCATATCTAACTATATACATTTCTAAAATATGCCAAAATGAGTTAATTAGTGTGATGACGATCCTCGACGGTCCCGAGCCTTCAGTGCTTTTACGATCTATAAAACAGAGAAAACACACACACAAAGTAACCTTTCCAAAAGCTTAGTAAGTCATATACAAATAAATTTAACAAGAAAGGCATATAGGCATATAGGAACATTGGCACAATTAGCTTTCATAACAAATTTATCACATGTATGCTTTGGTCCATGTACTTGGCCACATTTTGCCACATTCATCAATTCAAAAATCTTATATACACATAATTATTTCATGCATACTTTCATGTATCATATTATTGTTCCAAAATACATATTCATCATATCAAGATCATATAGATACTTACCTTGTATACACACTTAGTGTATAAGTCAATGTACTTGAAACAGATTTACAATTCACATAGCCATTCGTATCACATACTTGCCCGTTGAACCATTAGGAACCTAATAGGATACTGAGAAAGCTCGGAATGGTCGTACAATGCCAATGTCTCAGACGAGGTCTTACATGTACTCAGATATCGAAGACACTGTCCCAGACAGGGTCTTACACGAATCAATACGATGTCGATGTCCCAGACATGGTCTTACACGTAAATCTTATATCGATGCCAACGTCCCAGATGTGGTCTTACACGTAAATCTTGTATTGATGCCAACGTCCCAGATGTGGCCTTACACGAAATCACAGAACAGATACCTATGTCATGACATAGCTAATCTTATCTATTCCTAGGTTCGTACGGGACTTCTCGGACATTGTCACTATATAGGTCTTATCTCAGAATTCATATACATAGCATCTCGTAAGCATTCACTGTTATCAATAGTTATATGAATATGCACCATTCAATACAAATATATTTATTTGCATAATGACTTACCTCAGATTTGATTTAACTAAAACGGAAACGGCTACTCGGTTATTTTAGCTTTCCCACGATCTAAATCTGTTTTCCTCGGTTCTTGATCTATACATATTTAGAATTAACCCTTTTATTCACTAACTCATTCAATTCAATCCAAGGACACACATTTAGGGTTATTTGCAATCTAACCCTCACATTTGCACAATTTATCAATTTAGTCCATTTTTCTCAAAACATCAAATTCACAAAATCATCATTTAACCATGCTTAGTCGAATGTTCACACATCTCATACAAACCCATATTTTCCATAAAATTTGCAATTTAGTCCTTCAAATTTCTATTTTCTCAATTTAACCCTAATTAGCTAAATTCATCAAAATTTCAAGAACAAAGCATGTTCATTTAACATATATCTTTCAGTTAACATCATAAAACATCATAAAACTTACCATTTCATCCATGGAACAACTCAAAAATATCATCCATATACAAAATTGAGACATGGGCTTGGTAGTAGACTAAGCAACAATCTTAAAAACATAAAAATCATCAAAATCCAAATCCAAATCATACCTTAATTTAAGACAAAAGCTTGTCGAAACCTAAGAACATTTTCTTTTCTTTCCTTGCTATATTCGGCCAAAAGAGATGAATTGTAACACCCTGGTTTTAGGGGTTAGATTTTTGGGTGCTTAGCTCGGGTGTTGGCACACTTCAGTGTGTGGTTGGGTTAGTTTTAGGGGTCTTGAGAACCCTAGAGTGTAGTGGAACGCCCTGGAAAATTTTTAGTTTAAAGGTTAAAATGGGAGCTTGGATAGAGGGGGCCTTAAGAGAATTATTTGGGAGGTTAAGACACAGAATTGGCTTTGACAGAGTGGCAAGGAGGTGCCACATAAGGCATGGAGAAGTGACGCCTCAGGGAGCAGAAGGGGGCCAGTGTTTGAGCTGCAAGAGCAGCATTTTGCCTTTGTTTTTGCGTCATGAGCAAGGGGGAAGAGTTGGGTTCGGTTTTGGCACCTTAAAAGAAGGATTTGACTTGTTCAAATCATTTTAAATGGATGGCTAGGAGGAGAGATGTGATGGTTTTATTTTGAATTTTGAAGGGTTGGTGTAGAGTGAAAGTAGGAGAATTTTTGGGATTTTGAAGGGAGTTGAGTAGTGGCGAATTTTTCTTTCTTTGGGAGGGGCTTGGGCCGAATATTATAAATAGGGGAGGGTGCTCACCTTTTAGTTTTTCTCCACTTGTTTTCTTGCCTAAGTTTCTCCATTGTTCTCCCACTCTCCTAAACCGAAACTTCCATTGCCATTCTTTTCTTTCTTTTCTTTTGGACCTTTAGCCGAACCACCCACTCTTCTATCCATCCCTCTTCTTCCATTTTGCTAGATCGAAAGTACACTCCCATACTTCCCTCTCTCTTTCCAAACCTCTTTGGCCGAACCTATTATACCCATTTCATTGATTTCCTTGATAAGCCGAATCTACGCCTCACCCTTGTGCCGTGTCCCCTTTCTTTTATATAGTAGCACCTTGGCTGAATGTTAGCATAGGTCTCGTTGGGTTTTCATTTCAACCATTGTTAGGATAAGCCTCCGTTTGTAGCAATCGATTTGGTAAGTGGTGGTCGCTTTTGGTAAGCTATGTTTTGGTATTTCGTTTAAGCTTAAAATGGTTAAGTATTTGATCTTTGAGGCCGGTTGTAGGGGAGAGAGCCTAGCGCAGAGAGAGACCTTTTCAGGACGCGTTTAGTCGGCGTTCTACAGAGGCATCAAGTAGCATTTGGATTTTGATTGTTTGTGTTAGAAGGTGCGTAATCATCGCACTATTTACGTGGTTTTGGTTTGCTAATGTGTATTCCGATTATAATGGCTTGAATGGTAAGTTATTTATGATATATTTATGGTATGATAATTAACATGTGATGTCCACTCTTATGTTATTATATGATCTGACATGTTGCATTTCTACATACATGGGAGGTGGATTGGATTGATGAAGGAGGAAGTGTACACAGGATGTACGTGGTCTAATGTTAGCTCAGGCTACATTAGCGCTTGATGGTTAGCTTTGTGCTACCTCAAGGGAGGTGTGGCTCGGTGCCCATCTCGGCGGTTGATGGCTATGTGCATCACCGTAGACAGATTACAATATTGGGATCACTATGGTTGATCGGTGGCTCAGCCACGGCCTTGAGCAGCGAATTGCCAAGGTAAGGTTTATGGATCACGATGTGATCAGTGGTGGGTTAGCCACGGCCTTGGGCAGGGAGTCTGCTAAGGTTGGTGTTACGGTGGGAGAGTGGGTTTGGCTGAGATGCATTCTTGCATGATTTGTTTCGAGGGCTGTGTGGGTATGGGCCAAGCCCAAACAGATGGAAATATGTGTTGTGGTTATGCACTGAGTCAGTGGACTCACTCTTTTCATTAACCATTTCAAGTGACGTATAGATTGGACCGGGATCGGAGAAGACACATGGTGGCCCATGCAGGAGGAGAAGTTAAATACTTTTAAAGCTGATTTATATTTGAAGTATTTGGGTTTAAATATTGTGTAATAAAGGCCTTTTATTTAATTTTATTTATTTTGGAAATTACTTAATTATTATTTTGGGTACTTTTTCTTTTATTTTAATTTGGTTATGACTTGGGAAAATTTAATTACTAGCTTGTTAAAAAGATTTTATTCTAATCTACTTATTCAAAGTCTTCATAAGTTAATAAAGTGTTTTAACATGGACATTTTTATAATATCAAGTCTAAAGTATTTTTTTTTTTAAAAGTACATGGATTTACAAAGGTTAATAAATTTATTATTTTATTTTAAGTCAAAGAGAATTTTCCCTTTGTCTTTCATGGTGACATAACCGGATTCGATCGTAGTGAATGGGCCGGGTTTGGGATGTTACTGATTTGGTATCGAGCTCGGTTCAAAACTCGGCTTTGAGGGTTTTGGGCAAACAGATTTTCAAAATGGGCTTTTGAAATGTGGGCTTTTATAAACAATATTTTGAGTTATTCGGCATGGCACTGTGTCTCAGGCAAGAAGTCCACCAGTAAGTACTTGGACTTTCTATAAGTGATTTGTTTGTATGAATTGATTTGGGCTTAGTTTGGGCTCGTAGAATAGAATAATAGGATCTGTTGGACCCTAGGACTAGACTACTCAAACATGTGCATAAAACTTAAAGCTCTTAAACAAACCTATGAAGTAAGTCGCCGAGTTAAGGTGTGGCAACCATCAGATGCGCATGTCGAGGCTTGGATCCTAAGAGCTAGGTACTTAAGCAGTCCTCGTGACTCACCTCCTCTTCGCAGGAATCCTACCTGGTGCGTAGCTCCGGTTCACCTTAACCAAGAGGACTTGCTCATAGGCTAAACCGATTAATAAAACCCGAAAGGGATTTGGCCTGATTATTTTAAAATCCCATGTTTTAAAATTTTCAACTTTACCCCTTTGGTCTACAAACCCTAAATTTCGATTTTGAAAGACGTTTTCTCGATTTACAAAATTACCAAAATGCCCCTAGTGGCAAAATTACAAAAATACCCTTGTGTTATAAAATTTCCGTACTACCCTCACCTTTTGATAAAATGATTTTCACTTTACAAAATACCAAAATTTTGAGGTTTCGGAATATTAAGTTTGTGGAAATTTACGAAAGTACCCCTGGTTGATAAAATTACCAAAATACCCCTGGTTTCTAAATTTTCAGATTTCTCTCAACTGCTACTGAAATATTCCTATTTTACTAAATATCAGAAAATTCTATTTTGTAAAATGTTGTGATATCTCGATTTTGAGAATTTACGAAAATGCCCATGATTTCCAAAATTACAAAAACAAACCCTGCTTTCTGAAATTTTGCAACACACTTTGTTTGGAAAACAAAATTTGATCAGGATGACCCTGAGATTTTGTAAATTTTGGAATATCTTTAAGTTGGAAAATTATTTTCAAAATTGACCCTGAGTTATTACCGAAATACCTCTTATAGGAAAATGACGAGATTACCCCTGGGTAGGAAGGAAACTTTGATTGATCGAAAGAACTACTCTCGGAAACTTTATTGCATAAAATTTCTCATGGATAAAACAGTGAAACAATAATTTCTAATGCATAAAACTTTTTAAACAGACTAAATCGAGGCGCTAGATATGAGTTCTAGGGGGCGTGGTCGCAATACTCGTGGACGTGGTAGGCGGGATGTCGATGTCGAACCAGGTTGGGTCACGCCATGGGTCGAGAGCGCGATGCACCGCCACCACCGTGTTGAGGTTGAATAGCGATCGATCGGAGGAGGAGAGATGACGCAGCGATGTCACAAGTCGTCTTTGCGAGTGCTCGAACGAGCAGTGGCGAGAGCCAATGTGGGCATTAGGACTCGAAAATCGATGCCGAAAGGCTTAGGCGAATGGAGCCGAGGTTTTCGAGGAGTGTGCCGGGTAGCTCCAAACGTGGCGAGTATTGGCTTGAGGTCATTGAAAGGATTATGGGCGACTTAGACTTAATCTGCGAGGAGAAGCTTAAGGGTGTTGTTTCGTTGCTACGGGATGAAGCCTACCAGGTGGTGGCTCATCATTAAGAAAGTACCCTGCGGATCGAGTGGATGGGGTTACTTTAAGGTCAAGTTTGAGGGGAAGTATGTCGGACGAGCTATGTGGATGCTCGGAGGAAGGCGTTCCTTAACTTGGTGCAAGGAAGCAAGTCAATAGCGAGTACGAGGTGAGTTTTTGCGGTTGAGTCGGTATGCTCGAGGCATCGTGGCCTCTGATTATGAGAGATGCGTCAGATTTGAAGATGGGTGCGCGGATGAGTCATGAGTTTTGATTGCCCGCGCATCGGAAAGGGACTTATTTGTTTTAGTAGAGAAAGCTCGAATAGCTGAGGAGGTCAAGAAGGCGGAGAGGCACAACAGAGAAAGAAACCGTGATAAGAGAAGTGTTGGATCGCCAGAAGTGTTTGAGAGGATTCGTAAAAAAAGGCGAGAGTCGAGACCTCTGCTCATGTTTCTAAGCCAGCAGCCGAAAATCCAGATCGTCCGTGTGGGTAGTGCGGAAGGTATCATGTTGGCGAGTCTTTGGAATCGGGTTCGAGAATGCTTTAGATGCAAGTCCAAGACTCATCAGTTGAGGATTGTCCCGGGATCCGAATAGGACTCGGATAGTGGGTCAGGTTATGTGCAACCAGCGCAGGGTGGTCAACAAGCGGCAGAGGTCGTGGTCCAAACCATGGAGGAAATGGTTCCGGCCGAGGTCGTGGAACAGTAGACCGCGGTAATGGTGGCACTGAGGCAAGACACGACCAGTCAGTGCGGTTTATGCGATCCGTCGGAGAGAGGATAGTGATGTGCCCGATGTGCCAAGTGGGTAAGTTTCTTATGTTCGGAATATTCCTTGTGGTCTCGTTAGTGTTGGTGATTTGTTTGTTTTGTTACTAATAAAGTATTGGGACTTTGAGTAGGAACTTAGAATCAGTGCCTAGAAGTATGTTAGCTCTATAAGATCCGAGAGCGCGCCCATAGCGCGTGGTGGAAGGAATTGGGCGGTTAGTTGAGACAAGTAATTTTGAGGACGAAATTATTTTAAGGAGGGTAGAATTGTAACACCACAGGTTTTAGGGTTAGATTTTTGGGTGCTTAGCTCGGGTGTTGGCACACTTCAAAGTGTGTGGTTGGGTTAGTTTTAGGGGTCTTGAGAACCCTGAGAGTGTAGTGGAGCATACTGGAAAATTTTTAGTTTAAAGGTTAAAATGGGAGCTTGGATAGAGGGGCCCTAAGAGAGAATTATTTGGGAGGTTAAGACACAGAGAATTGGCTTTGACAGAGTGGCAAGGCGCCACATAAGGCATGGAGAAGTGACGCCTCGGGAGGCGAGAAGGGGCTAGTGTTCGAGCTGCAAGAGCAGACATTTTGCCTTTGTTTTTGCGTCATGAGCAAGGGGAAGAGTTGGGTTCGGTTTGGCACCTTAAAAGAAGGATTTGACTTGTTCAAATCATTTTAAATGGATGGCTAGGAGGAGAGATGTGATGGTTTTTATTTTGAATTTTTGAAGGGTTGGTGTAGAGTGAAAGTAGGAGAATTTTTGGGATTTTGAAGGGAGTTGAGTAGTGGCGAATTTTTCTTTCTTTGGGATGGGGAGCTTGGCCGAATATTATAAATAGGGGAGGGTGCTCACCTTTTTAGTTTTTCTCCACTTGTCTTCTTGCCTAAGTTTCTCCATTGTTCTCCCACTCTCCTAAACCAAAACCTCCATTGCCATTCTTTTTCTTTCTTTTCTTTTGGACCTTTAGCCGAACCACCCACTCTTCTATCCATCCCTCTTCTTCCATTTTGCTAGATCGAAAGTACACTCCCATACTTCCCTCTCCTCTTTCCAAACCTTTTTGGCCGAACCTATTATACCCATTTCATTGATTTCCTTGATAAGCCGAATCTACGCCTCACCCTTGTGCCGTGTCCCCTTTCTTTTATATAGTAGCACCTTGGCCGAATGTTAGCATAGGTCTCGTTGGGTTTTCATTTCAACCATTGTTAGGATAAGCCTCCGTTTGTAGCAGTCAGTTTGGTAAGTGGTGGTCAGGCTTTTGGTAAGCTATGTTTTGGTATTTCGTTTAAGCTTAAAATGGTTAAGTATTTGATGCGAGGCGGTTGCCAGGGAGGAGAGCCTAGCGCAGAGACCTTTTCAGGACACGTTTAGTCAGCGTTTGCAGAGGCATCAAGTAGCATTTCGGATTTTGATTGTTTGTGTTAGAAGGTGCGTAATCATCGCACTATTTCTGTGGTTTTGGTTTGCTAATGTGTATTCCGATTATAATGGCTTGAATGGTAAGTTATTTATGATATATTTATGGTATGATAATTAACATGTGATGTCCACTCTTATGTTATAATATGATCTGACATGTTGCATTTCTACATACATGGGAGGTGGATTGGATTGATGAAGGAGGAAGTGTATACAGGATGTACGTGGTCTAATGTTAGCTCAGGCTACATTAGCGCTTGATGGTTAGCTTTGTGCTACCTCAAGGGAGGTGTGGCTCGGTGCCCATCTCGGCGGTTGATGGCTATGTGCATCACCGTAGACAGATTACGATATTGGGATCACTATGGTTGATCGGTGGCTCAGCCACGGCCTTGAGCAGCAAATTGCCAAGGTAAGGTTTGTGGATCACGATGTGATCAGTGGTGGGTTAGCCACGGCCTTGGGCAGGGAGTCTGCTAAGGTTGGTCTTACGGTGGGAGAGTGGGTTTGGCTGAGATGCATTCTTGCATGATTTGTTTCGAGGGCTGTGTGGGTATGGGCCAAGCCCAAACAGATGGAAATACGTGTTGTGGTTATGCACTGAGTCAGTGGACTCACTCTTTTCATTAACCATTTCAGGTGACGTATAGATTGGACCGGGATCGGAGAAGACACATGGTGGCCCATGCAGGAGGAGAAGTTAAATACTTTTAAAGCTGATTTATATTTGAAGTATTTGGGTTTAAATATTGTGTAATAAGGGCCTTTTATTTAATTTTATTTACTTTGGAAATTACTTAATTATTATTTTGGGTACTTTTTCTTTTATTTTAATTTGGTTATGACTTGGGGAAATTTAATTACTAGCTTGTTAAAAAGATTTTATTCTAATCTACTTATTCAAAGTCTTCATAAGTTAATAAAGTGTTTTAACATGGACATTTTTATAATATCAAGTCTAAAGTATTTTTTTTTAAAAAGTACATGGATTTACAAAGGTTAATAAATTTATTATTTTATTTTAAGTCAAAGAGAATTTTTCCACCGTCTTTCCGCAGTGACATAACCGGATTCGGTCGTAGTGAATGGGCCGGGTTTGGGGATGTTACATGAATAATGGCCATGTTTTATGCTTATTTTTATTAAAATGTACATATTAATCCATTTCCAAATTTACCCTTCAAAATAAAAGTATAAAACATACTACACAAGGTCACTATTGACCATTATCATTCCACTATCTCTAATATTGGCATAATTGCCACATGAACCTTCACACTTACAAAGACATGGCAAATAAGCATCTTTTCATAAAACATGTAAATTTACATTTTAATGCAATTAAATCCTTTTGTCAAATTAAACATACAGATGGACAAATTAACTTACGAAACTTTAATACATGGTTAATCATATATCATAGGCATAGAAAATAATATTAAACTATTATTCAGACTCAGATTTGTGGTCCCAAAACCACTGTTCCAACTAGGGTACAAACCAGACTGTTACAGGAGGCAACCAGCTAGGCACTTTTTCCGGGAAAACATCCTTGAACTCCTGAAGCAATGAAACAACAGAAGAAGGAAATGAGTTATCAAGCTCGTTAGTATCAAATAAGCATTCCTTGTACATGAGTACAAGCACGGGCTGGCGCATCAACAGGGACTTTCTCACTTCTCTTTTCCTCGCAAATACACTCATTTTACCACTCTCATTTTCTTTTCGACTTTCTTTTTCTTCTCGGGCTTTTACCTCCAAATCTCTCACTTTTTCCTTTCTTTTTCTCTGAAACATCCCACACCCGGCCCACGAGCCTAAATCGGATCTGGTATGTTCCTTAAGTAAACCGGTTTCAAAATTTTTTTATTACTTAGGGAAAATTTGTGTAATTTTAGAGAAAATATCATTTTGGATTGGGCTTAGAGCAAAAACCCATTTATTTTACTTAGAAATCATTTAACTATGGTGACAAAACAATTTAGGGTTTATTTTTAAAATAAATTTAATTGAACTTAATTAAAAGTAATTCGTAACATAATAATTAAAAATAAAAGCAAAGAAATAAAACTATCCAACTTGGGCCTTATGGCCTTATTACATCAACCAAGACCCAAAAAAAATAAAATAAAATTAAAGTACTGAGTAAAATAAAAGTCCAAATCTTCAAATTTCTCCTTGCGATGCATGGCCACCTTTAACTTCTGCCGACCCGATCCATTATTGCTCATCACCAGAAAAATATTTCCCACAACGGGGTGAGTCAAACTGACTCAATGTGTAACCAACACTACAATTTAATAAATCAAGGCATACCGAACATAACATGTTCATACATTAATTCAAAATAATGATGCAATCCCGAACCTAAAACCTAGATGCCATTCGCTACACACCCCCGTACCAACCAAACACACCGTGGGCACTACTAAGTCAACCCTCCTTCCACTACACACCAAATTACGGGCTTAAGTCACCGCATCTGTGGTCTTAGGTCACCACTTTTTAGATTACTGTGGTCTTAGGTCACCACTTTTCAGATTACTGTGGTCGTAAGTCACCACTTTTCAGATTACTGTGGTCTTAAGTCACCACTTTTCACTTCCCCTTTCAATATACAACCATATGCCCCATATATTAGTAAGCATAATATACCAACGTTCACAATCGTATAAAATTCTCATGTTACGAATAACATATTTCATATTTCTACTAGAAGTAGGAAACGTACCTGAGTACTTTTGTACCACATTTGGGTACTTAGCCATATTCACATTCATATTTATATACTCATAGATTAAAATATTGCCATGTGACATATTAAAAAATAGTGGGGATTACACACCTGATTCGCTTAATGAAGTCCTTGAAATCCCGAAGAACTGATCTACTAATTTAGGTCCTTAACTCCTATATTCGGTCAATCATTTAAACATATTAATAAACCTTTTCAACCACAAATCCAAATCCTAGTAGCATTTATACACTTACCTTGGTGTCGATTTCCTTTTTGTTCAAATCCCGAAAACCTTGCCTTATAAGTCTGTCGAAAATCCTATAAGCACATGTTAGATTGATTTCTAACACTTAATCATCTTTAAATGGCCTATGGCCGAATATTCATATGACTTACCTTGAGTCTTAGAAATCCCGAAACTTCGTTGTACTTCTCATTGTAGTCGGCAACTACTAGACCCCGAAGAAAACCTTCCAAATTTCGGCCATGGAATTCTAAAGGAGTTAGATTCCTATATTTCAGCTAAAGAGAGATTGAAAATCAAATAATAGCCGATCTTACCTTTTTGAATGAAATCAAGAACACCCTTCATGTCACAACAAAGATTCGAATTTGGCAGAATTTCGGCTTGGTTGGATTGTGTTTTTGGTTTTGAATAAAAGAGAGGGAAGGCTAGGGAATTCGGCTAAACAAAGAAAAGAGAAAAGAAGAGGAGAGGAGAGAACCCTAAGAATTTTGGCAGAGCAGAGAAAAAAGAAAACTGATGAGTATCCCTCCTTCCTTCCTTTTATAGACGAAATTATCAGCTAAGGAGTCCCTTACTTGGCCACCACTCCTCAATTTGATAGCTTTATCCTTTAATTATCATAAAATAGAAAAGTTTAATCCAGCCTTTATCTCATGGAAATTGTGATAAATAAATTCCTTTTGAAAATACTTAAGATAAATCATCATTTATCTCTTCAATTAAAAAAACTCCTTTATTTATCCTTAATAGCCGAATTTTAAAGAGGATAAACCTCTTTTTTTTTCTAGAAGCCTTGCCGTCCACTCCTTGGCTTATGGAAGCAAAAATAAAACCTCCTTTATTTGCTTCCCAAGTGACTCGAACCCAGGCCCATTCCTCTTGCATATGGCGCCATTTCCATAGGCCCTAAGTGACATCTTCAGGCCACTTTTCCAAGCCTGTTTGTGTGTCAAATTTCACCAACTTTTTCTTTAAGGCCACCTTGCCTTAATTTCCTATTTTAAACTTTAAAACTTGACATTTCTAAGTCATTTCTAAGTTTCCTAAAATTTTCGATCGGCTTTGTAAACTTGCCATTTTCTTACATTTCCAAGTTTCCAGAAATGTTCACTTTCCATTTTTGAATCATTTCCTTACATTTCCTAGTTTCCAAAAATGTTCATGTCTATGCATTTCTAGGTTTCCAAAAATGTTCATTTCCATTTCACTTTCATACATTTCCGAGTTTCCAAAAATGTTCAAAATTTATTCTTAGTACATAGAACATGTTACTTCGTACAATTAAGCCGAAAATGCATAGGCCCTTCCTAGGATGTTACATTCTCGTTTTTCTTTTCTTTTTCTTTTTCAATCTTTTTTTTCTTGTTCTTTTTCTGTTGCATTTTCTATAGATTCTTTCAATTTCAATTGGTCTTGGTACACTTGTTTTGGAGTGAGAGGGGCTAACGTTACATTCTTGCCTAAGTGCTTAAAAGTGTACTGATTTGTGTAACCATCATGGATCGCGCGTTTGTCGAACTGCCATGGATGCCCTAAAAAGAGATGTCCTGCGTGCATTGGCACCACATCACAGACAACTTCATCTTGATATTTTCTGATGGAAAAGGCTACCATGACTTGTTTTGTCACCTTAAGTTTTCCTCCGTCATTCAACCATTACAACTTGTACGGAGTTGGGTGTTTGGTCGTGGCTAATCCGAGCTTTTCCACCAGCATACTACTTGCGACATTAGTGCAGCTTCCGTCGTCAATGATCATACTACACACCTTGCCTTGGATGTGGCATCGAGTGTGAAAAATATTCTCCCGTTGCTGTTCAGTTTCAGCACTTTAGATGCTGAGACTTCGCTTCACCACAAGGATTTCTCCTTCAACAGGATACTCTAAAATTTCGTCTTCGTCGGTTGGTGTTTCAGGCTCATTTTTGACTTCCTCCTCAAACTCAATTTCGCTGTCGGCCCTTACCACTATAACTCACCGATTGGGACATTGGCTAACTATGTGCCTCCGACCTTGACACTTGAAACATTTGATGTCTCTTGAGAGATTTGGCATCGGCTGGTTTCTATTCTGACTTAACTCGCGAACGGGCTGATTAGATTTAGCAGCTACAACGGGTTCCTTCACTCAAACAAGGGGTTTGTTGACTTCTTGACCCCATTTGTTGGTGGAGGGATTGGTGTAGAAACGGCTAACTCCTTTTCGTTTGAGTTATTTTTCGACCTTTATTGCCATGTGGACAATGTCAATCACTTCAACATAATTTTGTAATTCAACTACGTCGGTAATGTCTCAGTTTGGGCATGCAAGGAATCTGACCATAGTCGCTTCTCGATCCTGCTCGATATCAGCCCGAATCATGGCTATCCCCATTTTCTTGTAATAGTCTTCAACACTTCTACTGCATTGGGTAAAGCTTTGGAGCCGTTGATAAAGATCCCTGTGATAGTAAGAAGGGATGAACCATTTTCGCATGACAGACTTCATTTCAGCCCAAGTAAAGATGTGCCTTTCACTATTTCATCTTCGACTAGTCCCAAGCTGGTCCCACCACACAATGGCGTAATTCGAGAACTCAATTGCCACAAGCTTGACCTTTTTGCTTTATGAATAATTATGGCATTCAAAGACTAGCTCGATCTTCTTTTCCCACTCCAAGTAAGCTTCAGAATAGTTTTTTCCTTAGAACGGAGGGATTGTCATCTTGATATTCTTGAGGTTTTTATCGGGACAGTCTCGATCTCTAGGGCCCCGATTTCATTTGTCTCGTTGACGTACACTTCCAACTGATGAAGGTTTACTTTCTTGATCACTCTCTTGGTAAGGATCTTGGATTGGTCACCCTCTCCCTTGTCTTGCAACTTTTGGAGTTGTCTCTCGTTGTTCTCGGGTTTCAACTCAAAATAAACGATCTTCGATTGGTTCAAGCTTTCGATCAAATAATCTCTCCATTAAGGGGTGATTTTGATTGTAGGTTCATGATTAAGGGGTTCGCAGCGTGCGTGGTTACCAGGTGTGTATAAACATACACACACGATATCGGCAACGCTGAAAAGTCGAAAAGTTGAAAGTGGCTAAGTGGGCCTGCAGAACTTATGGGCCCAAACGGCAATGGTTGATATGTGAGCATGAATAATGAATTGGCATGAACAATTTTATGATTGGATCGTAATTGAGCCCAATGGGTTATATAATGTGAAATGGGCTTGATGGGCTTTATGGGGATGTAGACAAGCATGCTAGGGTTAATGAACTTTAGGCCTTGTTTGAACAACTCTTAAACCGCATAAGACTTTATAATAATTAAACATTGTCTGTGGACAAGTCGCTAGGTTAAAGTGGTGGTAATAGGCATGTGCATGTCTAGGATTGGATCTAGGGAGAGCTTGGTACTTATGTGGCCCTAGTGGCCCATCCCCTCTTCTCTGGAATCCTACCTGGTGCATAGTGTCTGTTCACTTTAGCTGAAGGACTTGTTAATGGGCCAAAGTTCATAACTAAAACCCGAGAGGGACCAAATACCCCTGATTTGAAAATACCCAAAATACCCTCAATTTACAAAATTACTAAAATACCCTTGTAGGGTAGGATTACTGAAATATCCCTAATTTGTGAAATTACTGAAATACCCTCAGAGTGTAAAATTACCAAAATACCCTCATATTGCAAAATTACAAAAATACCCCTAATTAATGAAATTACCAAAATACCCTTAATTTATGAAATTACTGAAATACCCTTGATTTGCTGAATTACCAAAACATCCCTGATTTACAAAATCTCCAAAATACCTCTGTTTTCAACATTACTTGAATACCCCTATAGAGTAGATTTTCGGAAATACCCTTGGGTTGTGAAATGATGAAAATACCCCTGTGTGATGAATATGAGTTTTGTAGATGTTACTCATGTGCATGTTGCATTCATACGATATTCTACTAGGATGCATATGGGTGGGAATTATGGTACGAAGAAAGATTTGAGCGTCGCATAGTCGCTTGACGACCATGGACCCACCGGTGGCTTTAAGCCCATTATATGATTAGCAGCTTTGCTGCAACATTGAGTAGTGCCGCTGTGAGTGCTACCTTTGGTGTGTAGAGGATGGGTGGGTCGATTTAGAAATCCCCACAGGTTTCTAGGGTTGGAAGGGAAATGGTGTGTGGAGCAGATGGATTTTTGGGAACGGTTTTGCATTACTTTGTTTTGCATATGATATGATATGATATGATATGATATGATATGATATGATATGATATGATATAATATGAGATTAGGTCATTGTGGGCTAAGGCCAAGACCACCGATTTTGATAGGGCTTAGGCTCAATGTGAATATTTGTATGTTGACTTGATTGCCAAGGGTTGTACACACTGAGTTTCGAAACTCACACCCTTTATTTAATGTTTCAGGTGATCCTCAATAGACGACTCGACGTGGGAGGGGACTCGGAGATGGCTACACTACGAGATGTTTAAATTTTTTTTCTTGTTTTTGTTTCAATAAAAAAAACATGGTTTTTAATTGCTTTATTTTAGTTGGATGTAATAAGGCTTTGTACTCCGATTCGACTTTAGATTTTGGGTTGTTGTTTTCAACTATTTACTTAAATATTAAGCCTAATTAAATTTCATATATTTAAACTTGGTTTTTGAAGTACTTAAGACTATAAAAATGGGTTTTTATTATTACTTAACATGACTCAAGGATGAAAGGGCTTTTGGGCCTTAAATTGTTAATTAGGAAAGTCAGTTTGAATTGTGCCTTTAATGTGACATTCTAAATTTGGGCCTAACTTCTAGGCCGGGTTTGGGGTGTTACATTTAGTTGTATCAGAGCCCGATTGCAAAGCGCAGGCTTTGAAATGGGCCTTAGATTTTGGGTTTTAAAATTATTTTTGTAGGATTCTTGAAGTGTGGTTCACCAAGCCCTCGACGTCGAGCCAAGTAAGTTTTCTGTACTACATTTGTTTAAATTACTGAACTGTATAGATAATGGGTTACTTAAAATTGGCTTTTAGAGATTAAAGCCCGCAGGAAACTTAAGCATGTAGTGGATTCTTCGACCGCGTAATAACTTTAAAAAAAATGTTACTCGCATAAGACATGTGTCCTAAACAAATGGAACTTTGTACTAATTACATAAAATTTTTAATTTAAAAATACGCAACGATGAGCGCTAGAAGAGGTGCAAGAGGCTGCGGCAGAGGCCGTGGAAGTGTTAGGGCAGGGTCGTACGAGTTAGGCTATATGCCCAACGTTGGAGGAGGGGAGGCTCCAGCCTCACCAGTAGCTGAAAGGGGAGATTATGAATGGGCTACTGCTATGGAAAATACCATATTGCAGGCCATGTTAAGGATCTTAGAAAAGGTCGTTGGGCCCAACAATGGTACAAGAAGTCGTGGGTCGATCGCCGAGCAACTCTGAGCTAATGGGGCAGAGATTTTCAAAGGAGTAGCGGGGGTGGCCCCGAGTGTGGTGGAGTATTGGTTGGAAGCTACTAAAAGAATAATGGACGATCTAGATTGCACGACTGAACAAAAGTTAAAAGGGGTGATATCTTTACCTAGGGAGGAAGCCTATCAGTGGTGGTTGACCGTAAATGAGGGCAACCAGCCAGAGCAGATCACCTAGGAGTTCTTCAAGTTGACATTCCAGGGGAAGTACATTGGAGTGGCCTATGTGGATGCCTGAAGGAAGGAGTTTTTGAGTCTGACTTAGAGAGATAAGCCAGTAGCAGAGTACGAGGCTGAGTTTCTGCGCCTTAGTCGATATGCCAAAGGGATAGTCACAACTGAGTATGAAAGATGCGTACGATTCGAGGATGGACTAAGGGATAACCTTAGGGTACTTATAGCTCCATAGAAGGAGAGGGACTTTGTGGTCTTGGTGGAGAAAGCAAAGATAGCCGAGGAAGTAAAGCACATGGAGCACCTCCATCGAGAAAAGGAGAAGCGCAAGAACAAACGGAACGTGAAAGCTATGGGGACTGAACAGAGGCCTACAAGGAGGGCCAGAGTGAATGGGACGGTTAGAACTGAGGCCCCTATTGCTGTTGCTAATACCAGGATACCACCTTGTGTTGTGTATGGAAAAGGGCACACGGGTGAATGTTAGAGGAGAATAAGAGCTTGTTTGAGCTGTGGAACTATAGGATTAGAGAGTGTATGAGAAGGTCAAATCAGGAGCGAGCCGATAGCAGAGGTAATTTTCAGCCACATAGGGGTGGTCAACAACCACCAAGGGGCTGTGGACAAGCCAGGGGCGATAATGGTAATGAACGCGATCGTGGAGCACAAGGTAGAGGTCCAAGTTATGCTGAGGCAAGGCAGCTAGCTTTGGTCTATGTAGCACGTCGCCAAGGGGACGAAGACGCTCCGGATGCGAATAATGGTGCGTACCCTATCATAGTATACTGAGTGTTTATTTTGGCTCTAGAATTAGAGTGCGCAGTGAAAGCATAGTGGTGAGACTTAGGTGGTACGATTGATAGTTAGTTGGAAATTTCGAGGACAAAATTTCTTTAAGGAGGATAGAGTTGTAACGCCCCGAATTTGGGCCTAGTAGATTTGGGCCTATTGGGTTGTAACACCCCAAAAATCTTGAAACTCTAATTTCTGTGCATTAAAGTTAGTATGTATGTGTAGCACTTAGAATATTAATTTTAAGGTATTATCGGGATTATTTGAGGCCTTAGAGATAGGGAAGGCCATAGGGAAAAATTGATTTTTCTTGCTTTAGTGGACCCTAGTCTCAAGCATTAGGCCTCTTAAGTAGATTAAGTGAAAATAGGTCATAAATGGGCTTGTGGTCCAGTGGCAAGATGACGTCACATGGGGAGCTGCAAGGTGGCGTGAATAGGTCCAAGGTTCGAGTAGAGGTAAGTCATTTTGGGAGTGTTTATTTTACTTAGTGGACGGCCAGAGTTGTGTGGGAATGGAGTTCTTTCGTTGGAGTGTTTGACTTGATCTTGTGAGCTGATAGAGGAGGAAAATTCGGATGAGATGGAGGGATTATCAGAGAGAAAAGTTAGGAGATGGGGAGTGTGGATGTATTGGTGCCTATTTGGACTCCGGAGGAAAGGAAGTTTCGACTAGGGGCTATATATAGGTGCCGAATTAGGTTCCTAGGGTAATGCTGGAATTTTATTTTTTTTCTCTAGCCGAATTCTTCACTTATGAGTTGCCCAAACACCTTTTTTCTCTCTAAGTGTTCAGAAGCCGAATCCTCCATACCCTCTCTTTTAAAATTCCCTTTTTGGTTCACCTTTGGTTCTACCCGATCACCTCTTTTCTTTCTCTTCCTATTGGTGCTGAATTGTCCCTGTCACCATACTAGTCTCAAAAGCCAAAAACTTCCTAGGCCGATTGTTACTCGGGTAAGTACTTAGTCAATTTTCCTTTAGTATGTTTGGCAAAAGCCGAAGGGCTATCTAACCTCTCCCTGTCGTTAACTTTGTATGAACAAGGGTAAGGTTCAGAGATCACAAGTGTGGTAGGTAAGGATCGTTAGCAAGAGGTAAGTGCACTCGTCCCGGTGGTGGTTTAGTAAATGGCCGAATGTATTATGGCTTAGAGGGGTGCTTATGAGGAATATGAGTCACTTGATTTAGACGATGTATGTTTGGGTACAGATCTAGAGGATAATCGCAAATAGTAGCTAAGGAAGGGCTACTAGAATGTGTGGCACACGGTAAGGTTACGGTGAGGTTTCGGTTTCTGATAAAATGTATATTAAGTTATGATTAATCGTTAGGTGATGTAAATTCTAGGTTCTTGATTAAGGGGTTCGCGGCACGCGTGGTTACCAGGTGTGTACAAATACTACACACACGATATCGACAACGCCGAAAAGCAGAAAAGCTGAAAAGTCGAAAATGGCTAAGTGGGCCTGCCAAACTTGTGGGCACAAATGACAATGGTTGATATGTGAGCATGAATAATGAATTGGCATGAACGATTGTATGATTGGATCGTAATTGAGCCTAATGGGCTATATAACGTAAAACTGGCTTGATGGGCTGTATGGGGACGTAGACAAGCATGCTAGGGTTAATGGACTTTAGGCCTAGTTTGAACAACTCTTAAACCACATAAGGCTTTATAATAATTCAACATTGTCCGTGGACAAGTCGCTAGGTTAAAGTGTGGTAACGGGCACGTGCATGTCTAGGATTGGATCTAGGGAGAGCTTGGTACTTAAGCGGCCCTAGCGGCCCACCTCCTCTTCTTTGGAATCCTACCTGGTGCATAGTGTCTGTTCACTTTAGCTGCAAGGACTTGTTAATGGGCCAAAGTTCATAACTAAAACTCGAGAGGGATCAAATACCCCTAATTTGAAAATACCCAAAATACCCTCAGTTTGCAAAATTACTAAAATACCCTTGTAGGGTAGGATTGCCGAAATACCCTTGATTTGTGAAATTAACAAAATACCCCTAATTTTTGAAATTATCGAAATACCCTTGATTTACAGAATTACCAAAACATCCCTGATTTACAAAATCTCCAAAATACCTCTGTTTTCAACATTACCTGAATACCCCTATAGAATAGATTTACGGAAATACCTTTGGGTTGTGAAATAATGAAAATACCCCTATGTGATGAATATGAGTTTTGTGGATGTTACTCATATGAATGTTGCATTCATACGATATTCTATTAGGATGCATATGGGTGGGAATTATGGTACGGAGGAAGATTTGAGGGTCGCATAGTCGCTTGACGACCATGGATCCAGCGGTGGCTTTATGCCCATTATATGATTAGCAGCTTTGCTGTAACATTGAGTAGTGCCGCTGTGAGTGCTACCTTTGGTGTGTAGAGGATGGGTGGGTCGATTTAGAAATCCCCAAAGGTGTGTAGGGTTGGAAGGGAAATGGTGTGTGTAGCGGATGGATTTTTGGGGAGGGTTTTGCATTACCTTGTTTTGCATATGATATGATATGATATGATATGATATGAGGTCATTGTAGGCTAAGGCCAAGACCACCGATTTTGATAGGGCTTAGGCCCAATGTGAATATTTGTTTGTTGACTTGATTGCCAAGGGTTGTACACACTGAGTTTCGAAACTCATACCCTTTATTTAATGTTTTAGGTGATCCTCAATAGATGGCTCGACGTGGGAGGGGACTCGGAGATGGCCACACTACGAGATGTTTAAATTTCTTTTTGGTTTTTGTTTCAATAAAAAAAATATGGTTTTTAATTGCTTTATTTTAGTTGGATGTAATAAGGCTTTGTACTCCGATTCGACTTTAGATTTTGGGTTGCTGTTTTCAACTGTTTACTTAAATATTAAGCCTAAGTAAATTTCATATGTTTAAACTTTGTTTCTGAAGTACTTAAGACTATAAAAATGGGTTTTTATTATTACTTAACAAGACTCAAGGATGAAAGGCTTTTGGGCCTTAAATTGTTAATTAGCAAAGTCATTTTGAATTGTGCCTTTAATGTGACATTCTGGATTCGGGCCTAACTTCTAGGCCGGGTTTGGGGTGTTACACTACAATATGCTGATTACACACTCTTTTTGAATTTCACGATTTTTTTACAATACTGTCACGCAAAGAACATCGATTCTTACTCCAATTCAGCTAACTCTGATACCAAATGATATGTGCTCGATTGTAATTGACTCGAGTCGTATTTGTTGCCCGATCATGAATTTGGGTAAGATAGATTCGTTTTGAATTAAGATAAGTGTTTGCAAAGAAGGCTAACAAATTTAAGAAAAGGGTTCGAAATGGTTGGGGTGATGGATAGTTGATACGACTAAGGCCAAAGAAAGAACCAACAATAAGGTAGATTGTTGACCCGAATCTTAACAAGGCTCTTACGTGGTTTTCGGTTTAGGAAAAATAATAGAAACCTTGACCCACTATCAAAGATGATAGGAACCGAAGGTATTGGAACGCCACACCGATTTGTGATAAGTTTGATTTAACAAAGGAGTGAATGACGCCACAAGACAACTTGATAAGTCAATTCAATCCCGGGGAGAACAAATAGATTTGGAAATCTCACAAGTTTTCATTTTAGCATAAATTTGGCAAAAACTCCTTCAAACAATCTGACTACAAGTATTTATAAGACTCAATATGGACAACCGAATGGACAACCTAGGAGCTAATAATTCAGCCTTGAAAAATGCTAGAAAATTCTAGAAATGAACCATTAATTTGTTGATGCTAGGTTCAGCTGAATGAGGCTCCATGGGACAACTTCTAGAATGAACAAATCCAGCTACTTGGGACGCCAATGGTCAACTTAATGAGGAAAGAACCAGCTGAATGCATTTGGAAAGCATTGGAGCTGAATAGGCCTGTCCAGGTTCAACCAAAGCTTTGAATGATCTGAATCATTATGCAACTTTTGCTGAAAAATTACCAGCATTAACATGAGTATTAGAACAACCACCATGTGTTTAATTCAGCTTTAAATACTCCCTTGTCCTTTGCATTAGATGAACAACCACTTGGGGAAAAGGAATAAGCTGTTGAGTTTTAATTCCAGCTAAAAAACTCCTTAAATGTTAGCCATGCACCTGGACGTCCAAGGTAGTGTACTTGCACCAAATAATTCACAAAAATTAAGTTCCCCCCTTGGACATATTAAATTCAGCAGCAATGTACTTAAAAACCTGCACATTAATTTTAATTATAGCTCCTAATTAAGTTGTCTTAGATTAAGACAACTTAATTGGCCTAAGGACAACTTAAATGGTTGTAGGAATACAGATTAATTGAGCTCAAGACAAGTTAAATCGCTGTAGTAATTTTGACAACTTCAATGATTTTAATCCTATTAATGCCAAAAATGCTAAGAAAAATTAAATGGTTTAAAACATATTTAATACTTAACTAAATTATTTAATTAACTTAAACTAAATTAACTAAATTTTATTCCAGCAATTAAATGATTAAAATGAGCTAAATAAGCTAGAATTCAGCTTGCAATAAGCTGCAAGGGATGCCTTGTTCTCCCCAAGCTCGGTCGACATAGCTAGCTAACGCATTTTGGAACTTCTTAGCACGAGACCGAGTGATAGGTCCTTTTGGCAGCTCGATGGGTTTGGTAATAGCTTCTTGAGCTAGGGTCGTATCACCTTGTTCTCATCTTTTTATTTAATTTTTAACACAATTTTCATGTGTATAATGTGCTTGCTGTCCACCCAATTGTTACCATATTTAGGAGGATTCTTTTCCCTCTTTATGAGTCAAACTTATCATATGTTGAGGTAACATGATCCCTTTTTCACTATATGTCTCCCTTCATTGCCAAAACTTCATATCTTGCCTTTTGTTGTGGTTCATTGAACTTAGTCACATTTGACCAAGCTTTCACCACCCTTTGCCATCATTACATCCTCATTACTCCAATTCTTTCACTTCTTCATTTCTTTTCTTATCAATTTTCTCTCCGTTCACAAAATAACCACCACTTTTTTCTTTTAGTATTTGCTTTTCCTCCACCACCGCCTATCACTGCTGTGACCACCGCCGTGAGCCACTGCGAATCTTTATGGGTAAACCTAAGAACTCATCAGATAAATATTCCCTACATCAATCAGAACGAAGTGCCTTTATGTGTAAAACTAGTTGTTTCTCCACTTCCGCATGAAACTTTTTGAATTTATCAAAGGTTTCACTCTTGCAGTGCATTAGGTAAACATACCAATATCTAGAATAGTCAGCAATAAAGGTTACATAATACTCATAACCACCTCTTGCACTAACACAAAAAGGGAAACATACGTCAGTGTGTACAAGTTTTAGGGGTTTTTCAGCCCTCGTTCCTTTTACATTAAAAGATTGCTTAGTCATCTTACCTTCCAAGTAAGATTCATATTGTGGAAGATCAACTCCTTTAAGCGAACTTAAGATGTCATCTTTCACAAGTCTAGTGATTCTTTCTTGATTAATATGACCAAGTCTCGAATGCCAAAGGTACGCCTCATTAGAGTGACAAGTTTTAAGTCTTTAATCCGATATTTTCAATTTCAAACAGTGTGTACATCTTTGGTTTGATAAAATATAGATTATGTAACACCCCAAACCCGGCCCAAACACCATGGCCGAATTCAGAATGCCACTGCGGAAAACGTTTGGAAAGATTTGACTTACGGGTGAAAACATGAAAATTTTGTTGACTATTGTAAAACCATGTGTATTTAAAATTCTAAGTAATATAAAGTTGTAGCAAATTATCCGGATTAAAACTTTAATATAAGTTATTCTAAAACAACTCGATTCCTGAAATCATTTCAATTTTATAATAATCACAATGTAACCTCAAAATCATAAATGAAATTCCCAAATCCTTTAAGCGGCCCTTATTACAATAAATAAATATCCAAAATACTTAAAATATGATGTGCATAAAATAAATAAATCATCTTCTGCATGAAACAAATAAAATTAACTTCTGCATGGCCACCTTTGTATCCACTCCAACCCGTCCAAGCATAACGTATCACCTGCGATGTTTGGTAAAAAATTTGGGTGAGCCACACAGACTCAGTGTGCAATTAGTCCACAGATTTCCACCCACAACCACATCAAAACACATATCAGATAACAAGGCAACTTATTCACATTATTCCAAAATTGGGCTTGGCTCATATCCATACCACATATCGGATAATAAGGTAATTAACCACATGATTCCACATATTAGGCTTGGCCCATATCCACATTGATCCACATTCCACACGTGATTATGCAAAGTGCACCCAACCCAACCTAGGGTCGATCCTCTACACAACCCTGTATCTAGCCACCACACATCAGGGGACTACTAAATCACCTTCCAACCGCTACACACCAATTTGGCAATCAATGCTTTCCACGCGAACTAAATTGCAATTAATCCTGCAATTAATCCACAACGCGACCTCAGTCAGCGCTAATCCACGATGTAGCTCGCAGCTGACATCAAAACCACAATGAGGCACATAGTCACTTATCAACCACGATATGGCACATAGCCGATATCAACCACGATGAGGCACAGAGCCGCTCATCAAACCACGTGAAATAAATCAAAAGTAATCCACAACGCGACCTCAGTCAGCGCCAATCCACGATGTAGCTCATGGCTAACATCAAACCATGTACATAAATGTACACCCGTACCTTCGTTCATATTCATATCCCATCCCATGCACATGCAACATAAAATAATGTCATGATAACTAATGCATGTACATGTTATTCAGCATACAAACATATTCTTATTGGCATATTCACACATATACATATTAATAACCATATTTCCATCAGATTTGATACTGACCTGATTATCGACATACCCCTTTAAGGGTATCCATTTCATAATTGCCACTGCACTTATTAGCGTACACATAACACATGCAAATATAATTATAAACCCGGAAAACGGTGGGTTAATCACACACCTGATAACTTGAAGCGCTACGCTCTCAATCCCGACGCTATCACTAAGGGACACTACGGCTATCTGCCTATAGTCCTGCCCTGCTGCTGGCCCACACCCTGGTGGCCAATCCCGCACTGCAGAGACAAATCTCCTCTTAAACTTAGGGGTAGGAGTTACCCCTTTACCCTCTTGACTGGTATCTGCATCCATCAACAATACTTAATCAGAACCAAACGGTTAATCGATAACGTTATAATCTAAATATGTTGAATCTAAACTATACTTACTAAATACCCTTACCGAAAATGAACTTGGATCCCGAAGGCTTCTCTTTACTCCTATCGATTTGTCCCTAGACAACCATAGTCAGAATCGGCTAACACTAATAACCCAAATGGCCTATGGCTGAATATCACACCCACCTACCTTGCTTATCCAAGACCCGAATACTTGCTTGCTCTTGAAGTTATCGAAATCCCTATATACCACATGTTAGATTCAGCTTAATACATGGAACTATGAAGATGGCCCTTGGCCGAATACCATACTTGCTTACCTTGATGAATCGAATCCCGAAAGACCTCCTTTAATGCTCCTTAACGTTGGCACATACAAAAGAAACACTAGATTATGGCTTATGAATATTCGGCTAACCTAAAACCAAAGACTAAACACCTGATTTTGGGACATCCATGAAGAGAAGATAAAACCGATTGCTAAGAGGGGTACTTACCACCAACGTTTGCTTGAAGAGACTACAAGAAAGTAGTCAACGGCATCACACTAGAAGATTCGGCTTCAAAGACTTGTGAAATAGCGGAGAGAATGAGAGACTGAAAGATTTGGCAACGGTGATCAAAAGAAATATTTCAGCTTTTGAAAGTAAATAGAAAAAGAAGAGAAAAGGAGAATAATAGGTACTAACACTTTCGACTTTTGAATAAACTATGACAAGAATAGGTGAATGCTATAGTGGTTCGGCTATGGCTCCCAAATGGTCATGAAACATTCGGCCACAAGAGGAAGAGGTTAAGGTTGAGGAGAAAGAAAGAAAAAGATGATTTGGGAAACACTTAAGAGAATTCGGAAAGAAGACTAAAGAAGAAAGAAGAATAGAATGGATGCTCATTAAAAGAAAGAAAATTTGGCACTTACTCCCTTGCTACACTTCAAAGCCGAAAATGCAAGCACCTAGAGTCCTATATTCAGCCACCACATTCCCTCTTATCATATCCCTTGTTTTGTTCCTCTTTTCTCTCTTCCACACTTATTCAAAAAGAATTTGAATAAGTCAACTAATATCTCTTCCCTTTAGCCCAAATTTAAAAAGAAAAACAAGCCTTATCCTCATCTTTCAAAGTCCCAATTGCCGTCCAACTCCTTCCCCCTCTCTTGACGCCAAAATGCAAAATAAAGTAGCACTCCCATGCTGCCAACAGGACTCGAACCTGAGCCCTTCTCCCTTGCTTGAGGCGTCACTTACCATAGCCCCAAGTGGCGCCTCCAGGCCACTTTACCAAGCCCAATCTTATGACCAAAAGCCCTTACAAATTTTCTTAAGGCCTCCTTAGCCTAGCTTCTCTTTTAACTTAAAATTTCATAATTTCTTAAGGCACTCTCCCACATCCTAGGATTCTCATAACCCCTAAAACACATCCCACCACATACTAAGCCCACTATCACTTGAATTATGCACTAACCGCATAACCCCAAAATCCTGGATGTTACAGTTCTACCCTCCTTAAAAAAAATTTCGTCCTCGAAATTACTTGGCTAAACTAAGCAAAGGTAAGCTATTCCCTAAACTTTTAAAGGCACTTACCTACGAAGTTTTATCTACTACCACTGATTGCCCTAAAGAGCTAAGTACGGTCACCTTCCTAGATACGATCTTCAAGTTCACAATCAAGATTCCAAACACTTCACTAACAATGTAGAAATGAGCTAATCGTATAATACTCAAAACAATAAAGGGTATTCTAGGAATAAGGAATGTACCCGATATTACATCTGACACATCTTCCTCCTCGCGACGGTCGACTGCCTAAACCAATCTTGGTTGTTTCGCTTCTGAATCTTCAGCACCTCTGTTTGGTGCTCCACGACCTCGGCTAGAACCTTTCCCTCCATGGTTTGAACCACGACCCCTTGTCGCCTGAGGACAATTCCTAACCAAATGAGCCTTAGACCCACATCGAAAACATTCCTTGCTATTTCCCCAGCACTCCCCTGCATGAGCTCTCCCACACTGAGCACATGGACGACTCCGATTCTTAGCAACTGGTACATGTGCACGTACAAAATTCTCGATCCTTGGTCTTTTCTGAAAATCTCCAGACGATACTGATGGTCCAAAACTCTTTTTGTTCCAATTCCTATTCTTCTCTCAGTTCTGCCTCTTAGTCATCTTAACTTCTTTAGCTATCCGAGCCTTCTCCACCAGAATAGTGAAGTTTCGCTCTCTCTGCAGAGCAATCAACACCCATAGCTCATCCCACAACCCATCTTCGAATCTGACACACCTTTCGTAATTAGTAGCCACGATCCCCTTGGCATACTGACTTAGCCGCAGAAATTCCGCTTCGTACTCTGTTACCGACTTACTTCCTTGTACCAAATTTAGAAACGTCTTCCTTTGCGAGTCTAAGTAACTAGCTCCAACGTACTTTCCTTCAAACTTAGCCTTAAAATATTCCCAATCCAATCGATCTGCAGGGGTACCTTGTCTGATAGTGAGCCACCATCGATAAGCTTCATCCCGAAGCAACGATACAACACCTTTCAGCTTTTCCTCAGCAGTGCAGTCCAAATCATCCATGATTCTTTCGACTGCCTCTAACCAATACTCCGCTACATTCGGAGCCACTCCAGATATTCCTCTAAAAACCTCAGCTCCGTTTGACCTAAATCTCTCTAATACGGACTTCCGAGCTCCATTTCTCATACCGGCTCTTGCCACTCGCTCTAGCACTCGCAGCATAGCCTGCGATACCGCGTCATCTCCTCCTGTCGGATCTTGATCCTTCGCGCCTACTCCTGACGGTGGCACATCGTTTTCTGACCCATGGCCAGACCCTACTGGTTCCGACACCGTCATTCGACCACGTCCTCTAGAACTCATAACTAACATCGCGATTTAATCTGATTAAAATGTTTTATGCATTAGTATTTTGTTCCACTTGTTTATCCGCGAACAAATTTTTTGTAGAGAAGTTTCAGAAGTAGTTCTTTCGATCAACCAAAGTTTCAGCTCAAGCTTACTATTCTAATTCAGAGAGTCACATTCACATTCATAAACAACATTCACACACTATTATGGGCATTTTTGTCCATTCCCTACCCAAGGGTAATTTCATCACTTATCCTATAAGGGTATTTTGATAATAAATTAGGATCAATTTGAAAATCTTTACAAATCAAAGGTATTTCAAAATTTTCAAAGCTCAAGGGTATTTTGAAATATTCTCTACCAAATCAAGGGTATTGCAGAAATTTCAGAAATCGGGGTTATTTTGGTAATTTTGTAAGTCAGGGGTATTTTAGTAAATTTCCAAGTCAGGGTATCTTGATATTTTGTAAATAGGGTTTTTGATATTTTGGGAAAAATATCTTCGTAAAAGTCGAGGGTAGTTTGAAAATTTTATAAACCAAAGGCATTTTAGTAATTTTACAACCAGGGGTATTTTGGTAATTTTGTAAATCGAGAATATTTTGGAAAATTTTTCAAAATAAATTTGGCTACAGACCAAAGGGAAAATTTTGATAATTTTAAAAGCTAGGGTTTTTTTTAAACAGTATGGCTAGTCCCTTTTGGGTTTTAGTTATCGGTTTAGCCGGTGAATAAGTCCTCTTGGTTAGGGTGAACCGTTACTACGCACCAGGTAGGCTTCGAATAAGGAGGAGGTGAGTCACTAGGACTGCTTAAATACCAAGCTCTTACCAAATCCACTCCTAGACATGCGCACAACTGTTGCCACACCCTAACTCGGCGACTTAATCATAGGTTTGTTTGGTTGTCCTTAAGTCTTATGCATTTGTGTTGGAGTAGACTAGTCCTAGGGTTCAATAGCCCTAATCTACTAATCTACGATCCCTTAATGCCCACATAGTTCACATATTCAAATCACTTCAGTAGTTAGAAGTACTTACCTGGTGGACTTCGGGCCGGAGATACAGGTGCCATGCCAGAATAACCTGAAATAGTTCATAAAAGTTTATATTTTTGAAAAGCCCATTTTTGAAAAATGTTTTTGGACCCAAAACCCTCAAAGCCGAGTTTTGAACCTGGCTCTGATACCAAACTGTAACACCCCATACCCGGCCCAAACACCATGGCCGAATTCAGAATGCCACTGCGGAAAATGTTTGGAAAGATTTGACTTACGGGTGAAAACATGAAAATTTTGTTGACTATTGTAAAACCTTGTGTATTTAAAATTCTAAGTAATATAAAGTTGTAGCAAATTATCTGGATTAAAATTTGAATATAAGTTATTCTAAAACAACTCGATTCCTGAAATCATTTCAATTTTATAATAATCACAATGTAACCTTAAAATCATAAATGAAATTCCCAAATCCTTTAAGCGGTCCTTATTACAATAAATAAATATCAAAATACTTAAAATATGATGTGCATAAAATAAATCATCTTCTGCATGAAACAAATAAAATTAACTTCTGCATGGCCACCTTTGTATCCACTCCAACCCGTCCAAGCATCACGTATCACCTGCGATGTTTGGTAAAAATTTGGGTGAGTCACACAGACTCAGTGTGCAATTAGCCCACAGATTTCCACCCACAACCACATCAAAACACATATAGATAACAAAGCAACTTATTCACATTATTCCAAAATTAGGCTTGGCCCATATCCATACCACATATTGGATAATAAGGTAATTAACCACATGATTCCACATATTGGGGTTGGCCCATATCCACACTGATCCACATTCCACACGTGATTATGCAAAGTGCACCCAACCCAACCTAGGGTCCATCCTCTACACACCCCCGTATCCGGCCACCACACATCAGGGGACTACTAAATCACCCTCCAACTGGTACACACCAATTTGGCAATCAATGCCGTCCACGTGAACTAAATTGCAAATTAATCCACAACGCGACCTCAGTCAATGCCAATCCACGATGTAGCTCGCAGCTGACATCAAAATCACAATGAGGCACATAGTCACTCATCAACCACGATATGGCACATAGCCGATATCAACCACGATGAGGCACAGAGCAACTCATCAAACTACGTGAAATAAATCACAACTAATCCACAACGTGACCTCAGTCAGCGCCAATCGATGATGTAGCTCATGGCTAACATCAAACCACGTACATAAATGTACACCCGTACCTTCGTTCATATTCATATCCCATCCCATGCACATGCAACATATAATAATGTCATGATAAATAATGCATGTACATGTTATTCAGCATACAAACATATTCTTATTGGCATATTCACACATATACACATTAATAACCATATTTCCATCATATTTGATACTGACCTGATTATTGACATACCCCTTTAAGGGTATCCATTTCATAATTGCCACTGCACTTATTAGCGTACACATAACACATGCAAATATAATTATAAACCCGGAAAACAGTGGGTTAATCACACACCTGATAACTTGAAGCACTACACTCTCAATCCCGACGATATCACTAAGCGACACTACGGCTATCTGCCTATAGTCCTGCCCTGCTGCTGGCCCACACCCCGGTGGCCAATCCCGCACTGCAGAGACTGATCTCCTCTAAAACTTAGGGGTAGGAGTTACCCCTTTACCCTCTTGGCTGGTATCCGCATCCATCAACAATACTTAATCAGAACCAAACAGTTAATCGATAACGTTATAATCTAAATATGTTGAATCTAAACTATACTTACTAAATACCCTTACCGAAAATGAACTTGGATCTCGAAGGCTTCTCTTTACTCCTGTCGATTTGTCCCTAGACAACCATAGTCAGAATCAGCTAACACTAATAACCCAAATGGCCTATGGCCGAATATCACACCCACCTACCTTGCTTATCCAAAACCCGAACACTTGCTTGCTCCTGAAGTTATCGAAATCCCTATATACCACATGTTAGATTCGGCTTAATACATGGAACTATGAAGATGGCCCTTGGCCGAATACCATACTTGCTTACCTTGATGAATCAAATCTCGAAAGACCTCCTTTAATGCTCCCTAATTTTGGCACATACAAAAGAAACACTAGATTATGGCTTATGAATATTCGGCTAACCCAAAACCAAAGACTAAACACCTGATTTCGGCACATCCATGAAGAGAAGATAAAACTGATTGCTAAGAGGGGTACTTACCACCAACGTTTGCTTGAAGAGACTACAAGAAAGTAGTCAACGGTATCACACTAGAAGATTCAGCTTCAAAGACTTGCGAAATAGCAGAGACAATGAGAGACTGAAAGATTCGACAATGGTGATCAAAAGAAATATTTCGGCTTTTGAAAGTAAATAGAAAAAGAAGAGAAAAGGAGAAGAATAGGTACTAACACTTTCGGCTTTTGAATAAACTATGAGAAGAATAGGTGAATGCTATAGTGGTTCGGCTATGGCTCCCAAATGGTCATGAAACATTCAGCCACAAGTGGAAGAGGTTAAGGTTGAGGAGAAAGAAAGAAAAAGATGATTTGGGAAACACTTAAGAGAATTCGACTAGAAGACTAAAGAAGAAAGAAGAAGAGAATGGATGCTCATTAAAAGAAAGAAAATTCGGCACTTACTCCCTTGCTACACTTCAAAGCTGAAAATGCAAGCCTCTAGAGTCCTATATTCGGCCACCACATTCCCTCTTATCATATCCCTTGTTTTGCTCCTCTTTTCTATTTTCCACACTCATTCAAAAAGAATTTGAATAAGTCAACTAATATCTCTTCCCTTTAGCCGAAATTTAAAAAGAAAAACAAGCCTTATCCTCATCTTTCAAAGTCCCAATTGCCGTCCAACTCCTTGCCCCTCTCTTGACGCCAAAATGCAAAATAAAACAGCACTCCCATGCTGCCAACAGGACTCGAACCTGAGCCCTTCTCCCTTGGTTGAGGCGTCACTTACCAAGGCCCCAAGTGGCGCCTCCAGGCCACTTTACCAAGCCCAATCTTATGACCAAAAGTCCTTACAAATTTTCTTAAGGCCTCCTTAGCCTAGCTTCCCACAACCTAGGATTCTCATAACCCCTAAAACACATCCCACCACATACTAAGCCCACTATCACTTGAATTATGCACTAACCGCATAACCCCTAAATCCCAGATGTTACAAATTATTTGACATCCATCCATTGCAGATAATATTTTGATTTCTAAATATTGCAATTTCATTATTAAAGCTCATGATCAAGTCGTCTTTATATAACCATGCAAAGGAAAAAAATTAGGTTTCTTTTGAAACTTGGTACATATAAAATGTCTTTAAAATAGTCTTCCTAAAATTATCAAAATAAATATATACATCTCCCACTACTTCAGCTGCCACACTTTTCCAGTTCCCAGTTTGCAACGATAAGCTCTTATCTTTAAGATCTTTCGTCTCCTTGAACCCTTACAAACATGATTAGTTGCTCTCGAATTAATGACCAGTGGTCTATTGAATCTTCAACTAAACAAACTTTTATCATCAAGAGTTTCATACCTTTACCTTTGGTAGCTAGGTATTCCTTCCACTTTTTACAGTTTTCCTTGAAGTGCCCTTTCTTAGTGCAGAAGAAGCATTTACACTTAGATAAGTATTTAGGCTTTCTGTTCCTTTCAGCTTTTGGTGGCCCAGAGACCATAGACTTGCCTTTCTTAGTGTGCTTTCCCTTCCCTTTTGAGGAAGAAGCGACGACTATATTCACTTATACTCTTTGGATCGGCTAACTGCCGTTCAACATCAACTCATAGGATTGTAATTCCTTCATGAGTTGTGTAAGTGCCAAGTTTTTGTTGCTAAGGTTATAAGCGACCCCAAAACCAATAAAATCCTTTGACAAACTTTTGAACACCGTCTTAACTTGAGTGTTCTAGTCTAGATTGACCTCATCGTCCACAACCTCGACAAAGTATCCCATAAGAGTGGTCATATGGTCTTTGACCAGAGTGTTGGGCTTTTGTTGGGCATCCATCAAGCTAGTTATGGCAAACTATCGAGCCAAGATAGGTTGGCCTTCGAACATGTCTTCTAGCTTATCTAGAATCGCTTTAGCAGTCTTACAACTCTCTAATTGCTTATATAGAGTATTGGTTACGCTTGCCAGCTTATAGTAATGAGCTATCTCATCAGACTCTCCAATATTTTCTAGCCTCAGCTTGAGTGGTCGGTGGGCACTGATTATCAATAACTATTTTAAGTTTCTTATTGCTCAGGACAATTATCAGGTTCCATCAAAGTATGTCCAATAAGGGAGTTGGTGCCATTTTCAAACTGAAAATAAAACATTCAGATTTTAATATCTTTGTATTAAGCAAATGTTTGAAAAACATTTTGCAACATTACAATATGCATTAAGATGATGCATGTGTCTTACAGTAAACCTTGAAAACATTTGTAAGTCATTGCAATGATAATTCCCACACCTATTGGATCAAGCCACCGTAGGATGATCATGATCAACTAGTAAGAACATGAATTTTCATCCAATTAGTACATGAACCTAATTCTTTTAGGCATTCACACGTACTAATAATCATGTAATGTTTGGCCATTATTTTAACTAAAGTAGAGCTCCGTGGGGAGTTACTTAACTAGAAGATCTTGAGTGTATAACCATCAATTCAACACCTATCGCATCATGCACCATAAATGAGTCATCTTGGGACAATTTAATCGAGAAGCATGCTGTGACTAGTTTTCCTCTTTAAATACATAATTTCTTAATGTATCGCATGATAATACCTACCATAGAGGCTAGGCCAACTATCATATGATCATAAAAAAAATTCTGCTTACTTTCAGGAAGTCTCCTTAGTGGAATCCACATGACAATGTCTACTTTGGGGCAGGTCCATTTCATACCATCACAAGGGACCATTGAAGGAGGCCATAGGTCTTGTTTAGTGACCTTCTCCCACTCAATGTTTTAAAAACATGCAAGGTTTTTAATTTTTGATTTCAATCATGTATGATCAATATATGTATGACAAGTAAATGTGACATTCTTTCCTAAACTATATGACATGCTTATCTCATGTATACATGGCATACTATGGAAATTTTATATTATTCACATTCCTTCATTTACAAGAGCCAATTAAACAATTTTGATTCTCTACAATTTTTCATTTAGGGAAAAATTGAAGAAGTAAATGTGACTCGAGCACCAGGTAGGTTCCTAGGAAAGGGAGGTGAGTCGTATTTAACCACGTAAAAACTAAGTCTTCCCTTGCCAGATCCAATCCTAGACATGCACCTTCTCATCACCACACTTCTCATAGTAATTGAATAACCTAAAGAAGTGAATGGAACAATACAACACATGTATTTTCGCATTGCCACACTTCTTATCTTTGATAGATCAATTGTAGATCATCTCATACATATATATCACAATTATATCATAAATAATTATTAAAAAATATATAAAGAGATGTGTAATAAAATATAATTGTCAGCCAATGTCTCCATGATTCTATTTTTAGAAAATAAATGAAAAAAATTACATAATTTTTCATCACAAGGCATTCCTTGTGTCTTAGACCGCCATCACTCTATCTCCTCCTCGTCCTCGACTCCCTTTTGGAAAAATTATATTTATGTCCTGTGTCTGTTTCTAGCTCATAAGAATTCTATAAATAAAAATAATCCTACATGGAGATGATAGTCACAATTTATTTCCTAAGAACCACAATCTTGGCAATAATAATAATTATATAACAAATATAAAATATTGCATTCATTTACATACATTCCCCTACACATGCGAATAATTACAAGAATGCCACATCTTATCAAAAATTAATTAAACAAGATGAAGAGAGATATTTGGTCTCGGTTTACAATATAAACATAGCACAACCTGACTCTTGATACCAATTGTTGGAAAAAACTGGTTTGAAAACATTTTTCTTGCAAAGTGGAAAATTAAAAATTTGAAAACCAACCCCGTTTGTGATCTTTATAGAAATAAACCTTAATCGAATTCATACTTGTTTTCAAATACGCAGATCCTTGATATTTTTAGAATATAAGCCAAACGTTCTTCTTCGCTATTCTCGTACCACGAACTGCTTCTAGTGTGAGCTCGAACCAATTGAATTGAATCATATAATTAGAAAAAGTTCTCTTTTTTTTTTTGGGTCAAAACAAAAATTCTCTCTTCTTTAATAGAAATCGATAAAATTGTTAATCTAGAAAAATATATTTAAAGTTAAGAATAAACTCTCTTTATTTTCTGGCAGAATAAAAATCTCTCAAAAGTTGTGTTAATAACTTGTGCCATCTATTTATAAGAAGAGAAGGTAAAACCCTTATAGAGTTATTTTAAATAGAAAAACAATATCATACTTAGAGTAGAAGAGGGGTGAACGATACACCATTGTATTTCTACTAGGGTTCCCGCCCCCTTCATGTTATATGATGAGTTTTGGGCCTCTCTCACATTGGGTCCAATTACAAGTACTTCCTGGGCCATTTTGACTTAGTACTTTGTAATATGATCCAACTCGATTCAGTTTTTTCTATTTCCCAAAATAAACTTTAATATTTACATATTAAATAATTTTTTCATCCCAATTTTACTCCGGTAAAACTTTGATGATTTTGCCCTCGAGAAAATTCGTTTAATATGTCACAACTCAACATGTTCACTATGACCGAATGATTATTTTCATTTTCGGGCTTCAAAACAATAAAAAAACATAAACTCATTCTTCCACCATTTTTTAGGTAATCCTATATAGGATTGCAAATTTCCATTTTCATTTCCATTTCCATTTTTGGAAACCTACATTCATTTCCAAATTATCTCATTTCTCCATTTTGGAGAAAATCATAATCATTCCATAATGTTTCCCACTTCTCTTTTTCTATTCATTCCATTCATTTTTTATTCAAACACGCAATTCATTTCTAGTTTCAACAAGTTAGCGGAGGGAGGGATCAATTGGACATAAGAAGTTGAGGATCTAATGATTTATAATTAAATTCTGAATTTTTTCCTATTAATTATAAACTTGTTTAGTCGCGAAGTCATTCCACTACAATATCGTGACTAAGCTCTCCCAAACGACATGCCATTACGAAAACAACTACTTAGTGTTCGTCCAATGAACTTGCCATTAATAAGTTACCCTCATAGGTTATCTTTGATCTCTTTGGAATAACATCTGTTCTCCTAATATGATCCTATTTTATCTCATGGTAACAATTACATCTTCCTTCAAGAAAAATCAACCAATATCAATTAGTGATCAAGTCATCCATCACAAATAGGAAAAACCCGTGGCCATGTTTACCTTTCATCAACCTTGTAATGCCAATGAGAGGATATCATTTGCCCATGTTATGGGCTATGAATTCCACTGCTATGAATGACCATGCATACTACAGAAGTTATACACCCAACGCACCATTTTCGGTTCCTTATCTATTTGAACTCATGTTTTTACTTACATCAAAGTGTACGAGTCATGCATACATAGTCTGCCATCCACTCAAGAATTAGGTGCGCCACACTATGAATGTCACAAGTTAATAAATCCATAAAAGGATTCAGTATCTATTTTGCTTGGGTTCTGTAACACGCAATTTTGGCGGGTTCTAAGTTCTGGCAAGTAGGCTGAGAGTAATTTGTGCGGCATAACCTATTCGCCCAATTGTTTTTTTGGCGTATAGATCGAGCACATAACAGATAGTATAATGTTATATAAGGATTTTTATTAGAATGCATTAAGTCATAAAGAATAAGATATTGGTAAGAGTGTTGGGAACCTTGTAAGTAGGGGTTATTGTTGAAGGTATTGTACGTACGGTTCATTGAATTACGGTGCTAGTTATGTTAAGAATGATTTGGTTAGAAATTGATAGAACTGAAAAAACCAAGTATATAATTTATTGGATTTTAATTAGGTTCTCTCTACAGTTGTAAACCATTTATAAAGGTAGTCCTGAACACTATGACACGTGTCAAGTTCCAATAAGGACCTAGGTTAATATGTGGATATAAAGGGTTGAGAAAGGGGAGAGTTTTTCTTCTTTCTTCAAAAATTAATTTTATCTAAAGCTAGAAGAACCAAAAAGTATTTCTTTCTCCTTTAAGTTAGATTTGTAAATCTGGATCTTTTTTTGTCACTACTGCATGTCAAGGTACATATTGCGACTCTGCATGTTAAAGTTATGAAAGATTAGGTCTGAAAAAGTGCATGAATAGTAAAATAAAAAAAAAGGCTTTATATGAGGGTTATTTGGGTTTGAGGTGATGGTAAAGGTTACAAATAAATTTTAATGGTGTTCTCAAATTTAATAAGCAGTGGTTGCTGCAGTTTCTTGTTGGATCTGGAATTGAAGCTGCTATCTTTGGTTGTCAGGCCAGCCTCTTTGTTGACTATTGTATGTGTACTATTTGTACTAGAAGATCTATAGAAAACTAGTTAAAAAGGAGATGCTGAGATCTTAAAAGTTATAGTATGATATGTCTGTGACTATATAAAAGACCACTTAAGGATATCTATGATTATATGTTTGTTGAGGATGGTGTGTACATCTGGTATAGACTTAATGATTCAAGTAATGTGATAGGGAGTCTAATCGTATATGTGTGTCTTATATGTAATCTATGATGTGTGTTCTGTTAAGAGTACGTTAGCGATCTAAATGGTGAATGAGGATTGTGTCAATGCATGATGGGTCTATCAAGTGAGTCTGTGTCTGTTCACCGCAATCTTGTTAGAAGGAGTCCGTCAGGACTTTAAACACGATCTCTGAAAGGAAAGCCCATGGCCATGGCACCTTTTAAAAGGAATTAAAGGATGATGATCACCCAATGGGGTTCTCTGCATGTCCCAGGATGTTAATGGGCAAACCTCACATAGCATGAGTTTAGGAAAATCCATATCGTAAACACGTGATGAAAAAATTGCCTTTGTGGCAAATCATGAAAGAAATGCCTTTGTGGCGAATCATGAAAGAAATGCCTTTATGGTGAATCATGAAAGAATTGCCTTTGTGGTGAATCATGAAAGAAATGTCTTTGTGGTGAATCATGAAAGAATTGCCTTTGTGGCGTATCATGAAAGAATTGCCTTTGTGGTGAATCATGAAAGAAATACCTTTGTGCCGATTATAAAGTAATAGCATCTGCAGCGAACCTTGCAAGCATAGCCTTTGTGGCATACCCAGATGGACTGCCCTTATGGTATATCTTATTAAGGTTCTTAGAGAATAACTTTGAAGGATGATCCTTGTGGTGTACTATGATAAGGCCTTCATGGTGTATTATAATGAATTTCCCTAATGGTGAGTTCAGTTTGGCACCTAAAAAAAAAAATTAGTGGAATCAGTAAGGGGCAATCTACATCAATGGACTATATGGTAAAGTATGGTACAAGACTAAGGCTCAGTCGGAAATAATTAAATGAAGAGAGATAGAGAAGTAATGGATTAAAATTGAAAATGTATTTTGATTTAGGACATTAAATTTGGTGTCAAAAGAAGTATCAGTTATTTTTGTATGTGTTTCTTCTTGAATCATGATGAGGTGAAGGCTCAAAGATTGAAGGATGCAAGTGACATAACGAGGATGTTTTGATAAGTAAAGGAAATAGTTCTCGATTAAGGTATAGTAACAAATGAGTATAAATGAGTAGATCTTAAGGAAGTATTCGCCAGAGACAAAGTTGAAAGTTAAGAACAATGGAACCGTTTATCTAAACTATCAGTTGCAATGTGCAAATATGACTCAAGTAAATGATTTTTTCCTCACTGAGTCCTTATGAACTTATACATGTGTGTTATGTTACAGGCAAGATGATGTAGGTCTGCACCAGGAGGGACGATGCCAGGACTACACCTTGAAGTGGCGTATCGGGTTATTATGCATATAGAGTGGGTTCAGCGATTTATTCAAGGTCTAAAATGTCACTTGGAAACACCTACTTTGAGCCATCTGTAATGGATTAGAATTTTTATATAAGTATCATTGTAACCTATTTTATATGTTGAAGTTGTATATGTAATCATGTATCTTAGTTTCAAAACTTTGTAATTATGTAAATTGTAATTGATTTAAATTTGTATGAGTAAAATAAGTTTTTTCTATATTAGCATGGTAATACCCAAGATCTAGATTTGACCAATCGAATCAGTTTGAGGGTGTTACAGGTCCTGTCTAATGTACAATCAGTCACATCATGTCTCTATCTACTGGAAGTCATTCACTCTGATGCCCAAGACAAGGCATCTCCCCAATTGGACTTGATAGATGGCATCTCCCCAATCGGTTTACTCATTTTTGATTAAACTAAGGACATATTTAGGTTCGTCTACCAATCCAAGATGTCTTTTCACACTACGATCCGACCATGTAATACTGCTTATTATTAGTTAAACATTTAGACAACCAATGAGCAACATTTTCTTTCATTTTTCTTTGTGTGGAAAAACCATATGAGGAAGATTATACAAAGTATATTAATGTAATTAATAAATTTGTTTTATTATCCAATCTATTCAAAAAAAAATTACAAGTGTATATTGATGAAAATACTACATTTAGGGTACTAGATCCAACAATAGTCTTTTTGTCACACCCAAAATTTTTTGAGGTCACGAATCTAGAGGAGCATCGGGAGTTAATTGAATAAAATAGTGAGTTGGAGAAATCTACTAAAAAGCTTGGAAAATTTTTGGTAGGTTGGTAATTAGTTGAAATCTATTTCTGGTTTGGTTAAGTTGGAATTGGTCGGTTCCTTAGTGGGAGAAAAAATGATTGTTAAAGGATGGCTACGTAGGGATTTGAACTGTATATAAGAAAGGTTATATATATGCGAATGGACGATTTTTCCAAAAGGAAGAACTCTCCTCATTTCTGTTTTACTTTCCTTCTCCGTCTTCTCCATCTTCTTCTTCAATTACTCCAGAGGAGAGAAAAGTGAGGAAAACACTGCATGGGTCAGTGATCATGAGGATAGAGGTTAGGGAGTAAAGAATTTGAGGAACGGGAGTAAGGATTTTTGAAACCTCAGGGAAACTTTAAATGATATTGAATTCTAGGTTTTAAGGTTTGAATGCCTTCAATTTAACTGATATACAGTTGTCCTGCTTAGCTAGCAAGACGATAGAGGCTCTATTGTTTAGACAAGCTAAGCTGGCGAGGGCAAAGAATTCAAGGCGAGTTTCTGTACTCTAGTTTTGGATGATTGATGGACGAGTGTTGCTTGTGTGATCTGAGTCTACATCTGCTCTTAGTTCTGCTTGAAATTTATGGTAGTATATGAGTACGATGAATGAGCATGACATGCATGTTTAAGGTTGTAAGAATTCTTGAAAGTCTGCAAGTATGTTCTGTATGATGGGATGGTGTATTGTTGTATCAAAGTGTGGTGTACGCCTTAGTGTAATGGTATTTGGAATGTTACGTATGAAATGCATGTTCATATTATATGCGGAGTATGGAGGGAATTACCTTGACAAGGTAAAAAAGATAGAAATAATTGGCGGAATGGAGGAACGGATGGATTGATAAGGGGATACAAGAGAGTTTGGTAGTATTGTGGAATGATTATCTATTGGCTCGCTATAGCGACATCGTGACAATGGTCTATCGACTCTATGGAGTGACACCGTGATGACAGTTATTGATCGCGTGCACATAAAACAACCAATTGTATAAAGAAAATTTAAAGTGCAATTTTACTGCAAGCGTACAGGTCAGTTGTAATATTTATAGTTCCGATGGAAGTCGAAGTATTCCAATGGGATGAATCCAAAGGAGATGACGATTGAATGATAAATAGTGTACCCTATAAAGTCTAAGCGACTACTAGTATGATTTTATAGTACGAAAAATCATAACAAGAAGGTTTTGCAAGAATTAAATATGCTAATCTAGGGACCAAATTGTAAATAGCACAAAACTACGAGTTTAAATAATGAATGACTAACGGTGGTCAGTTGACTTCGATGTGGTTCACCAGTCTTCAAATTAGGGACTTAAATCGTTTAAATTACTAAGTGGCTCAATTTGATCTCTCAATCTAAATTTTATCAACTTAGACAAATTAATCTGGTTTATCTCTTGATCTCACCAGTTAATTTGGGACTAATGAATTGGTGCACAAAAATATTACCTCTTGATCTCACTTGTCTAGATATTCCCTTAGGGGCGTGAATTCCTAAGTTTTTAAGTTTATTGAATTTAGTCCAATTTATTATGATTTAGTCCCTTGTCCAAAAAATCAACTTACCCATATCTCCATCAACCAACCCCCTTTAAAGTTTAGCTACTCATTTGAGAATAAAGCTAAGGGATATGGAAATGGAAAGCAAGTAAACTATTAAAGTAAAGCTTAAGAAAAATATAAAAGTTTGGATTCTTATGCAAGAAAACTTAAAAAACATGAAACTAAAGGCATTCAACAAGAAAATCTAAAGCTAGGAATGTCTTACAACCAAGGTACAGGGATTGAAAGTGCAAATAAACCTAATCTATAATGATACCTAACTTAACTAACACTTAGAACAAGAAGGAAGTGCAGAAAAATAAACTCTAAAACTAAAAAAGGAGAAGAGAAAATAAAACACCGAGAAAAGTTACATAAAAACTAAGTGTAACACCCCTATCCCGAGTCCGTTGCCGGATTAAGTTTAGGAGCGTTACCGGACAGACCAGAAACTTTCACAGATGAAATCATACATTCGATCATCATTCTCAGACATAATGTCCCTTAAACGGGTCCTCGAGACCTTAATCATACTTATAATTCAAGTCGGGCCTAAACTGAAACACATATGAAATTCCATGAATTTTTTTCTAAAATATAGGGGAGACACGCCCGTGGGAGGAGACCGTGTGCCCTCCACAGCTTCTAAACACCCCCGTGTATCCATCCTTATTTAAACTAACTATACCAACACAGTCATTAGGCACGCCCGTGTGCCATGGTCGTGTACTTTTAGGTCATATACTGACTTCCCCACCACGACCACCAAGCACGCCCGTGTCGAGGCCGTGTACTTTTATGTTAGCTACTGACTTGCACACCACGACGAGATGACAAGCCCGTGTCAAGGCCATGTGATGATAAACTGTATCCTACCATTCACCCACGGTCGTTAGGCATGCCCGTGTGCCACAACCGTGTGATATTATAGGCCATTTACAAGGCCAAAATGCCACCCACAAAGGGTCATACCTACAAGCCATATTCAACAAGATATTTCATGCACATAAAACCATCAAAAGCATACTAAAATAGCCAACCAAACCTTACATTCAAAACCAATCCCAACTATGGCAATCTCAAGGATTAAAACTCATATCATTACAAGACTAATTCATGCATTTGCTCATTCAAACTTGGCCATTCCACATTCTTTCATCATACCAAAAGATACATTCTAAAACACATTCATTTAAACAAAGTTTCAACTCTTAAATAGCCAAATCACATGGCTAAGATCACATAACTATTTATACCAAAATACTAGCCTATACATGCCATATCTAGCTTTATACAATATCAAAATGTACCAAAATAAGTTCTATAGCGTGATGACAATCCAAGACGGTCCCGAGCTTTTAGTAGCTTTGACGACCTATAAAACAGATTAACACACACAGAGTAAGCTTTCCAAAAGCTTAGTAAGTCAATATACAAACAAACTTAGCATAAAATACATATATTTGCTTTGGTTCATACACTTTTGACCACATTAGCCATATTCACAATTCGAAAATCATATAAACACATATCTCATTTCACCAAAACTTTATACAACATATCATCAATTCCATATTCATAGCATCATAGTAAGATCATATTGATGCTTACCTTGTATACATAATTAGTGTATAATCAACATACCTGAATTGGATTTACAATTACATATTTGTTCATAGCTCGAATTTGCAATTAGTATCATAGACTTGCCCGTTGAACCGTAATAAATCTAATAGGATACTCAGAAAGCTCAGAATAATCGTACAATGCCAACATCCCAGACGAGGTCTTACATGCACTCGGATATCGATGCCACTGTCCTAGATAGGGTCTTATACGAATCAAAACGATGCCGATGTCCCAGACATGGTCTTACATGTAAGTGTCATATGATGCCAACGTCCCAGACGTGGTCTTATACGTAAAGTTTATATTGATGCCAACGTCCCAGACGTGGTCTTACACATAATCAGATATCGATGCCACTGTCCCAGATAGGGTCTTACACAAATCTCAAATCAATGCCAACGTCCCAGACGTGGTCTTACATGATAAAATAGAACAGATACCTATGTCAAGGTTCGTACGAGGCTTTCTCGACTTAGTCAATATACCAAACTTATCTCTAATTCAATTACGCAATTTCTCATAAGCATTCATTATCATCATTAAACATATGAACAATTACAAATGCATACATATTCATTTATTTATATAGTGACTTACCTCGGATTCGGTTTATTGGAATAGAAAAAGACTACTCGATAACTTTCACTTTCCCGCAATCTAAATCCGTTTTCCTCGGTTCTTGACCTAAACATATTCAAAATTAACCCTTTTATTCACTAGTTCATTCAAATCAATCCAAAGACACACATTTAGGAATATTTTCAAAATAACCCTCATATTTGCACAACTTAGCAATTTAGTCCATTTTTCTCAAAACATCAAATTCACAAAATCCACTTATACACAAGCTTGGCCGAATATATACACATCACATGCAAGCCCACATTTTTCATCAAATTTACAATTTAGCCCCTCAAATTATCATATTCTCAATTTAGCCCTATTTAGCTAAATTCATTAAAACTTCAAGAACAAAACATGTTCATCTAGCTCATAGCTTTCATTTAACATAAAAAATCATCAAAAAGCTTATCAAATCATCAATGGCATATTACAAAAACAACATAAATTCATTAAATTGAGACATGGGTTTGATAGCTCTCAAAGCAACGATTATAAAAACGTAGAAATTATTGAAAACCGACGCAAAATCCTTGAAATGCCAAATGCCTAGCTCAATTTTTTTCTTTCTTTTCTTTGCTTATTCGGTGGATGAACAAATAGATTAAAGCTTATTTTAAGCTTTAATTTCATTAATAATATGTTATAAACAAATTTTACCATAATAACCTTTCATATAAAATATATAAAACATAGTTACAAGGTCATTTATGACCTACATAGTTACAAGGTCATTTATGACCTTAGCCATCCATTAACAATGGAAATGGCCAAATAGCCACATAAGTCCTCATATTTATAAAGCCATAACACATAAGCACTTTAACTATAGCATACAACTTTCATATTTAATGCAATTTCATCCTTTCGCCAAATTAAACACACAGACATACAAATCAGTTCACGGAAATTTATCAAATGCTTAATCACATATCAACGGCACATAAAATAATATTAAAATATAATACGGACTCAGATTTGTGGTCCTGAAACCTGTAACACCCCTAACCCGAGTCTGTCGCCAGATTTGGTTACGGGCATTACCAGAAAAGCCAAAACCCCTATTCAGTCAATCATTCTTAATCAAACAAGTTTAACAATACACAACGTAGGCTTAGCCGAATATAGCACATAGGCTTAGCCGAATCTACATACTTACAATACACAACGTAGCCCCCTTTTTCAAATTTATTTAATCAAAGCCACATTGAATACTAAGGTCATAAAGAAATACTATTAACCTACCAAACACATGAACTAATATATCTAGCGGAATTACATAAGTATAAACAATTCTTCGACCACATGCTCGGATCTCAAATAAACACTCCAATGCTCAACTTCAAATATTCATGCATAAACATTTTCACTATCATCATCGACTCATAACTAAACTTCTCAATATAAATGCCATAATATATGCTTTCAAGTTAAACTTAAAACATAATAGGAAGCACATAACCAAGAACAATTATACAAACCCATCTATCTAACACATAAGTAAAGTTTAGCCAAGACTAATAGCTATTTCGCAAGGCTATACATATATATACCAGATTAAATACCATTAATTAACAACATAGTCTAGCTTATACATGCCTTTTGAATCAAACTAGATTTATAAGTAAGAAAAGAGTTGATAGTGTGGTTGACTTCTCCGAAGATCCTACTGAGCCCGTAGCTGACCCAAAATCTATAAAACATACATTAAAACACACAAAGTAAGCTTACTAGCTTAGTAAGTCTCAAGCAAATATTAATGCAATAAACGTACATTTAAACATATTAATCTCCATGTTTTCGACATTGAATATAATCATTCCAACATGTAAATTATGCTTAGCCGAATACTAGTAATACTTTGAGCTAAATATTAGCACTTGGTTATCATAAACGCATATACCAACAAATCAAATACAAATACTTTCAAACACTTTTACCATTCATCTTTTCATTATAACCGATCTTCCATGTGTTATATATACATATCTCAACTTCACACATATTAAATGTTCATACCTGTTAATGATAAGATCATCATCACTAAATAAAATACTTAATGAATCATTCACTTTATCACACCATACTTAAGTAAAATGGTAATGAACTGAGCTACTTCATTTCTTACTAATACAATAAGCCAACTCTTACCCGAGCTTCTAACACATATCATTTAATATGCCATACCTCATTTCATTTTCGAATTCATCGTTTATAGCGTATCACCGGCATTTAGCCTGCTAGGCATTCAAGCCTGAATTACCCACCAGCATTAAGCCTACTAGACCAAAGGTCTGAAGTATAAACACCGACATTTAAGCCTGCTAGGCTGTAAGCCCAAATTAAATCACCGGGACAAGGCCTGCTAGGCTCGAAACCCGAAAAAGTCACTGGCACAAGGCCTGCTAGGCTCGAAGCCCAAAATAACAACATAATAAATCGTTCAATGCACATTTCTCAACACTACCATCTCAAACAACCTATGTAATGCTTATCACTTGCACATAACAACCGAGCATATCTATTACACATTACTTTCAACAAATAAAACTCAATCTAATATCATACCCCTACATTCGGCCATTTCATATATTTATGCTTAAAATATTCAAATTTCATCATTTATTATATTCATAAATAATTCTTTGACGTATATTTGCTTAAGGACTTACCTCGACTGTCGACGGACCGCGTAGACCGGCTATTCGATAACCTTCGTCTTTCCCGATCCAAATCTGTTTTTCTTTGTTCTTGATCTAAACACATTAAAATTCAGCTCATTCAAGTACATTTCATTTCAATTTAGTCCCTAAACACATAAATGGGCAAATTACCATTTTACCCCTAGGGTTTCACATTTTTACAATTTAGTCCTATTTGCACAAAACACAAAATACACAAAATTTCACTACAACACCTTTGGGTCGAAGGTTCACAAGGACCATACCAGTCCATTTCTTTCATTTATTTTGCATTTTAGTCCCCTCAAAATTTCGTTTTTGCAATTTAGCTCAAAATACTCATATTCACTAAAATTTCTAATACAAAACATACTAATCTTTAACATAGCTTTAATTTAAAATCATCAAACATCAAAAACCTCATGAACACATCAATGGCCAAATGTCATATACACACTAGTCTCAAAAATTTTAGCATGGGCCGGATAGTATACGAAGCAACGATCACAAAAACGTAAAAATTATCAAAAATCGACTAAAATACATACCCGATTTAAGCTTGAATGTTGGCCGAATGAACAAACCTTCTCCCTTATTTTTTTTCTTATATTTGGTGTTGAAGAAATGAAGAAACAAGCTATATTTTATGTTTTATTTAAGATATAATTAGAATTTAAACTAATGTACCATAATGCCCTTTTTATAATATAAGGTTAACATATACATATAAGGGTATTTTTGACATATGCCACCCACTACCATTAAAAATGGGCTATTTTCCCCTTTAATACCTCATATTAAGAAGCCATCATCATTCTAGCACTGTGCACTATAGTTTGCAACTTTTACATTTTACGCTATTAAGTCCTTTTTCTAAATTAAACACACAAGCGACTAAATTTTTCTACGAAACTTTCACACACATTAATTCACATATAATAAACACAAAATATAATATTTAAATATTTCTCGAACTCAGATTCATGGTCCCGAAACCACTGTTCCGTTTAAGGTCAAATTCGGTCTGTTACAACTCTCCCCCCTTAGGGATTTTCGTCCCCGAAAATCTTACCGTTAAACAAAGTCAGGTATTGTTGCCTCATTGAATCTTCAGGCTCCCATGTAGCCTCTTCAACTCTGTGATGATTCCATAATACTTTCACTAATGGAATCTTCTTGTTTCTCAACTCTTTCATTTCTCGGGCTAAAATACGGATCGGTTCCTCCTCGTATGTCATACTGGATCGAATTTCAATTTCGGACGGAGAGATTACTTGTGATGGATCTGATCTGTATCTACGAAGCATCAAAACATGAAATACGTTGTGTATCTTTTCTAATTCAGAGGGAAACTTCAGCCTATAAGCAACAGGCCCAATACGTTTGATGATTTCATACGGTCTTATGAATCTTGAACTTAGTTTGCCTTTTTGACCGAACCGAAGTACTTTCTTCCACGGGGAAATTTTCAAAAATACTCGATCTCCGACTTGAAATTTAATGTCTTTACACTTCAAATCAGTGTAAGAGTTTTGACGATCCGAAGCAGCTTTCAAAGTATCTCTGATCACAGCCACTTTCTGTTTAGTCTCTTTAATCAGATCAACCCCGTGTATCTTGTTTTCACTGAGCTCAATCCAATACAATGGTGTATGACACTTGCGACCATAAAGAGCCTCGTATGGTGCCATTTTGATACTAGATTAAAAACTGTTATTATAAGCAAATTCAATCAAAGGTAAGTATCTTTCCCACGTACCTTCAAACTCAAGGACGCAACATCTCAACATGTCCTCAAGTATCTAAATGGTTCTTTCAGACTGACCGTCTGTCTGCGGATGAAAGGCTGTGCTAAAGTGGAGTTTAGTATCTAAAGCATCTTGTAGCTTCTTCCAAAACCGCTATGTAAATCTCGGGTCTCTGTCTGAAATAATGGAACTTGGCACACCATGTAATTTCACTATTTGAGATACATACAGCTCAGCAAGTTTATCGAGCGAATAGTCCGTACGAACCGGTACAAAGTGAGCTGATTTGGTCAGTCTATCCACTATAACCTAGACTGTGTCTTTCTTGCTCGGTGTTGTAGGCAAGCCAGATACAAAATCCATAGTGATTCTATCCCACTTCCATTCAGGTATCATGATCGGCTGAAGCAACCCAGAAGGCACTTGATGCTCTGCTTTTACTTGCTGACAAATTAAACACTTTGAAACAAATTCATATATATCCCTTTTCATGCCAGGCCACCAATAGAACTGTTTCAAATCGTTATAAATTTTCGTGCTACCTAGATGTACCGATAGTCGACTATTATGAGCCTCGTTTAAAATCATCTAAATCAAATCTACATTCCTCAGAATACATATTTGGCCTTTGAAGTTTAAGCAATCATTTTCATCAATTTGAAACTCTGACTCTGCACCATTTTCACATAGACCTCGTCTAGCAATCATCTCTTTGTCGATTTTCTGTGCATAACAAATTTGCTAAATAAACAACGGTCTTGCCTTCAACTCGGCTATGATCGAACCATCACCAGACATAACCATATGTGCGTTCAACGCACGAAGAGCAAATAGTGATTTTCGACATAAGGCATCCGCAACAACATTGGCTTTCCTCGGATGGTAATCAATCACTAATTCATAGTCTTTCAACAGTTCTAACCATCTGCGTTGTCTCAAGTTCAAATCTTTCTAAGTCATTAAGTACTTCAGGCTTTTGTGATCTGAATAAACATGACATTTTTTTCCGAACAAGTAATGACGCCATATTTTCAAAGTGAAAACAATAGCTGCTAGTTCTAAATCATGAGTCGGATAATTTCTTTCGTGAGGCTTCAATTTTCTCGAAGCGTAGGCTATGACTTTGCCTTCCTGCATCAAAACGCAACCCAATCCATTCAAAGAAGCATAACTGAAAACAATAAATTCTTTACCCGATTCAGGCTGAGCTAACACTAGAGCTTCGGTTAAAAGGGCTTTCAACTGATCGAAGCCTTTCTGACACTTTTCTGACCATTCAAACTTGACATCTTTCTGTAGTAGCTTTGTCAAAGGTGTAGCTATCATGGAAAAACCTTTGACGAATCATCTGTAATATCCCGCAAGTCCCAGAAAGCTTTGAATTTTGGAAACATTCTTTGGTGGCTTTCAATCAATTATAGCCGATATTTTGTTCGGATCAACTTGAATACCTGATGCTGAAACAACATGACCCAAAAAGCTGACTTCCTTCATCTAGAATTCACACTTACTAAACTTCGCATACAACTGTTGATCTCGCAATGTTTGTAGCACCAATTTCAAATGTTCGGCATGCTCAGTTTCATCACTGCGGTAGATCAGGATATCATCTGTAAATACCACCACAAATCGATCCAAATACTGTCTGAAAACTCGATTCATCAAATCTATAAAAATAGCAGGTGCATTAGTAAGTCCAAAAGGCATGACTAGAAACTCAAAATGTCCGTACCTCGTTTGAAATGCAGTCATTGGCACATCGGAATCTTTGACTCGCAACTGATAATAACCTGATCTCAAATTTATCTTCGAAAACACTGAAGCCCCTTTCAACTGATCAAACAAGTCATCAATCCGAGGTAACGGGTACTTATTCTTTATAGTCACCTTATTCAGCTGCCGATAATCAATACACATTCGCATCATTCCATCTTTCTTTTTCACCAAAAGAACTGGTGCACCCCAAGGAGAAAAGCTAGTCTTGCAAAGCCCCTATCTGTCAACTCTTACAACTGTACTTTCAACTCTTCCAACTTAGTAGGTGCCATTCGATACGGAGCTATCGAGATCGGAGTCGTCCCCGGTACTAATTCAATACCAAACTCAATCTCTCGTACTGGTGGTAAACCCGGTAATTCTTCAAGAAACACATCTGGGTATTCACACACAACTAGACAGATTCAATCTATTTTTCAGACACTTTATTATCCAATACATAGGCCAAATAAGCTTCGCATCCTTTTTTCACATACTTTCGGGCTAGCATCGAGGATATTACTGTAGGTAACCCATTTAAATCACTAGATTCAACTCGGATGATCTCACTGTTTTGACATCTCAAATCAATAATCTTTCTTTTGCAATTCACCACTGCATCATGCAAAGTTAACCAGTCCATTCTCAAAATTATATCAAACTGGTCAAAAGGCAACAACATTAAGTCGGTGGAAAGCAGGAATCCCGGATCATCAACGGGCAACCTTTACACACTTTATCAACGAGTACACATCTACCTAAAGGGTTGGACACACGGATCACAAACTCAGTAGACTCAACTGGTAGAGTCTTACTGGATACTAGAGTTTCACGCACATATGAATGAGTCAGACCAGGATCAATCAATGCAATCACAGTAGTATCATAAAGTGTGAAAGTACCGGTAATAACATCTGGGGAAGAAGCATCCTCTCTGGCTCGTATAGCATAAGCTCTAGCTGGAGCTCTAGCCTCTGATCGAACTGCAGTGTCCTTCGTCCCTCTCTGACTACCACTTACATTGCTTGAATGTTTGAGTGGCCTACTCCGTGCTGGCGCGCTGCTCAGTTTAGTGTTCTGAGCCATATTTTGCTCGGCTAGCATCAGGCACTCTTGAATGAAATGGTCCGACGATCCATATTTAAAGTAGGACCGATCACGAAATCTTCAACTCCGAGGATGCCATTTCCCACAATGTTTGCACTCAGCTCGGTTCTCCGGAACATTACCAACACTAGCCATCGAAGTGGCTCGGGAACTCATTGGAGGTCGATCACGTCTAGGCAAGTCTGAAGTAGCTTTATGTCGGCTGAAGTCATCTCTGAACTTCTTAGGCATTGAATGGAAAGTCGTACTCGATGATCTTTTACGAGTGTCTCTAGCTTCTATTTTAGCCTTTCTCTTCTCTTTTCCGAGGTGTTCAGCTTTACAAGCTCGCTCGACTAGTACAACGAACTCTTTGATTTCAAGAATGCCAACAAGCAACTTTATGTTTTCATTCAAATCGTCTTCAAATCTTTTGCACATAATGGCTTCAGTTGATATACACTCTCGGGCATAATGGATCAATCTAACAAACTTCCGCTCATATTCTGTCACAGTCATACGACCCTGTTTTAATTCTAGAAATTCTTTTTGTTTCTGATCGATGAATCTCTGACTAATATATTTCTTACAGAACTTGTTCTGAAAGAAGTCCCAAGTCACTTTTTCTTTCGGAACTACTGATACTAGTGTGTTCCACCAGTGATAGGCAGTTTCCTGAAGTAGAGATATAGCACAGTTTAGGCATTCATCTGGAGTACAGGATAGCTCATCAAGTACCCGAATAGTGTTATCAAGCCACATCTCGGCTCGCTCTGCGTCATCATCATCATTGGCTTTGAATTCTTTGGCCCCACACTTTTGAATTCCATCAACGGGAGGCCTACTAGATCTCATTGGATCTATCATCGGGGGTGCTAAGGTACCGGAGTTGGATTATTCGGGGGTGGGGGTGGTTGTACAGCCTGATTATTCTGAACAAACCGGGTAAACGATTCATTCATGATCTAGTAGAAGGCTTGTTTAGCCTCTCCCTCATGGCTACTCGTAACTGGTCTAGAGTCTACTGGCACTGATCCACGTGCACGATCAGGCGCTACACTCTGTACATCATCTGCTACAGCTCTGTCAGGATCGGAATCCATTTACTATATAAAACACAGTTGGAAATGTCAGAAGTCACCACACTATCGTATATACTATTAAGGCATGTATAGCTAGACTCACACGCGTTACGGTAGTCCTAGAATCGACTACACCGTAAGCTCTGATACTAATCAAATGTAACACCCCTAACCCGAGTCTGTCACTAGATTAGGGTTACGGGTATTACCAGAAAAGCCAAAACCCCTATTCAGTCAATCATTCTTAATCAAACAAGTTTAACAAGAGATACGATCATAAACAAATAATCACTTAAGTGTAAAACATGCTAATAATAATAAACTAAGACATGCAAATAAGTAATATAGTTACTGATGAACATGATTGGTTACTCAATGTACACATTACTATTACATATTAATACCATAATTCTATAAACCTTAATTGTCCTATTTTCAATATTTATATAATACCTGAACCATTGAATCATTTGTGTCCAATAAGTATATATATAAAAAACATATAAGCATGATCAAAATGTCATCACATAATTACACCCTATTAAGACCGAATTCTTATAGCCTTAACCTAATTCCACATAATCAAATACATGCAACTTATTACACATCACTTACATACTTAAGCATTGGGCCTAATACACAAGGTCCCATTTATGACATTTCATGTTTATTACCTAACACAAGTCGAGTTTGGTAGTTTCTTGCACTCAGTAAAATTTAAACAATCCCACAAGCCAGTTATATATATAAATGTGTATATATATCATAGTTATGCACATTTCCATATTCGAACATAAGCCCAACCAACTAGTTCTTTGAGCATGTTAACTACGTTTGACTATAGCACATAGGCTTAGCCGAATATACATACTTACAATACACAATGTAGCCCCCTTTTTCGAATTTATTTAATCAAAGCCACATTGAATACTAAGGTCATAAAGAAATACTATTAACCTACCAAACACATGAGCTAATATATCTAGCGAAATTACATAAGTATAAACAATTCTTCGACCACATGCTCGGATCTCAAATAAACACTCCAATGCTCAACTTCAAATATTCATGCATAAACATTTTCACTATCATCATCGACTCATAACTAAACTTCTCAATATAAATGCCATAATATATGCTTTCAAGCTAAACTTAAAACATAATAGGAAGCACATAACCAAGAACAATTATACAAACCCATCTATCTAACACATAAGTAAACTTTAGCCAAGACTAATAGCTATTTCGTAAGGCTATACATATATATACCAGATTAAATACCATTAATTAACAACATAGCCTAGCTTATACATGCCTTTTGAATCAAACTAGATTTATAAGTAAGAAAAGAGTTGATAGTGTGGTTGACTTCTCCGAAGATCCTCTGAGCCCGTTGCTGACCCAAAATCTATAAAACATACATTAAAACACACAAAGTAAGCTTACTAGCTTAGTAAGTCTCAAGCAAATATTAATGCAATAAACGTACATTTAAACATATTAATCTCCATGTTTTCGACATTGAATATAATCATTCCAACATGTAAATTATGCTTAGCCGAATACTAGTAATACTTTGAGCTAAATATTAGCACTTGGTTATCATAAACGCATATACCAACAAATCAATTACAAATACTTTCAAACACTTTTACCATTCATCTTTTCATTATAACCGATCTTCCATGTGTTATATATACATATCTCAACTTCACACATATTAAATGTTCATACCTGTTAATGATAAGATCATCATCACTAACTAAAATACTTAATGAATCATTCACTTTATCACACCATACTTAAGTAAAATGGTAATGAACTGAGCTACTTCATTTCTTACTAATACAATAAGCGAACTCTTACCCGAGCTTCTAACACATATCATTTAATATGCCATACCTCATTTCATTTTCGAACTCATCGTTTATAGCGTATCACCGGCATTTAGCCTGCTAGGCATTCAAGCCCGAATTACCCACCAGCATTAAGCCTACTAGACCAAAGGTCTGAAGTATAAACACCGGCATTTAAGCCTGCTAGGCTGTAAGCCCAAATTAAATCACCGGGACAAGGCCTGCTAGGCTCGAAGCCCGAAAAAGTCACTGGCACAAGGCCTGCTAGGCTCGAAGCCCAAAATAACAACATAATAAATCGTTCAATGCACATTTCTCAACACTACCATCTCAAACAACCTATGTAATGCTTATCACTTTCACATAACAACCGAGCATATCTATTACACATTACTTTCAACAAATAAAACTCAATCTAATATCATACCCCTACATTCGGCCATTTCATATATTTATGCTTAAAATATACAAATTTCATCATTTATTATATTCATAAATAATTCTTTGACGTATTTTTTCTTAAGGAGTTACCTCGACTGTCGACGGACCGCGTAGACCGGTTATTCGATAACCTTCGTCTTTCCCCGATCCAAATCCGTTTTTCTTTGTTCTTGATCAAAACACATTAAAATTCAGCTCATTCAAGTACATTTCATTTCAATTTAGTCCCTAAACACATAAATGGGAAAATTACCATTTTACCCCTAGGGTTTCACATTTTTACAATTTAGTCCTATTTGCACAAAACACAAAATACACAAAATTTCACTACAACACCTTAGGGCCGAATGTTCACAAGGACCATACAAGTCCATTTCTTTCATTTATTTTGCATTTTATTCCCCTCAAAATTTCATTTTTTCAATTTAGCTCAAAATACTCAAATTCACTAAAATTTCTAATACAAAACATACTAATCTTTAACATAGCTTTAATTTAAAATCATCAAACATCAAAAACCTCATGAACACATCAATGGTCGAATGTCATATACACACTAATCTCAAAAATTTTAGCATGGGTTGGATAGCATACGAAGCAACGATCACAAAAACGTAAAAATTATCAAAAACCGACTAAAATACATACCCGATTTAAGCTTGAACATTGGCCGAATGAACAAACCTTCTCCCTTATTTTTTTCTTATATTTGGTGTTGAAGAAATGAAGAACCAAGCTATATTTTATGTTTTATTTAAGATATAATTAGAATGTAATATCCCGGGTTAGGGGCTATTTCTGTGTTGCATGATATTGCATGTGTTGGTGTGCTGTGTTGCTATTTCGGTGTTTTAGGGGTTTAATTATAGGCTAAGTGAATGCCTGAGTAGGTAGGAAAATTTTAGTTTTGGCCTTAGGTGTGGGGAGCTGATAGAGTTGGGGCTTAAGAAAATAAAATGGAATTTTATAGCACAAATGAGGAGTCGTGGCAGTGGCTAAAGAGGAGCTAGGTGTGGCGTCATCTCAGCAAGGGAGTGGAGGTCCAGTGTTCGAGCCACAGCAGTACTCCTTTTTATTTCTTTTTGGGACGGCATAGGGGGAGAGTTGTATGTAGTCTAAATGCTACTTTGGACCAAGTCAAATGGTTTAAAAGAGGGGTGGAGAGTGAATTTAGGAAGGAGACTTATTCAAAATATTTGAATGAGTGAATGGGAGCAATTTGGGGGATATGGCCGAATATTTGGGGAGTTGGGGGAGAAGGTGGCCGGTTTTGGGAAGTGGGAAGGTGTGCCAAATGCATTTTTGCATTTTGGCAATTCTCTTAGGCAATTTCGGTCAAAGGTTAGTAGCAACCAAGTTCTTTCATTTTGTCAAAGCAAGCCGATTTTTGCCATAGAAAATTCTCTCATTTTTGACACCCTTTGAAACCGAAAGTTCTCAATCAATTCTTTTCTTTTTTCTTCAATTGTTGAAACCGAATTCATATCTCCCTCCTAGCCGAATCTTTCATGTGTGCCTTACCATTCCATTAAGCCAAACACTAATTCCCAAAACACATTTTCCATCTTTTCCAAAACCGTAAGTACTTGTCCCCATCCATTTTCTATTTTCTTCCATTTCAAAAGCTCTTGAGCCGAATTCTCCATTTCTTTTCTCCTTTCTTTTTGTGCCAAACTCTACTCATCACAATCTTTTTCTCTCCTTTACACTAAAGCCGAATTTAAGGATATTAAAACACCTGAAGCCGAATTCTTTTCTCCTTTTGTTGAAGCCTTGACCGAATCTCTTCTCTTCCCTGGTGTTGGGTTGGCCGAATATTGGTGTTGGGTGTTGGTAAGTGCAGGGCCGAATGGCCATCTCCCTTCTCCCTTACACTTTGTTGATGTGGGTTTGCTTAAAGGCCGAATATGGTTATTTTTGGAAGGGTATTAACCTCTTTGTTATAGGTCATTGGGATTTTGGATACAATCAAGTGGAGCCTTCGTTTCTCGATTAGCCGGGAGAGGGTAAGTTTTTTGGTAAGGGTTCGATATTAATCCCTTTGGTTATTGGTTGATAGCCGAATGTTGTAAGTGCCTAATCCTAGGTTGGCCGATTGTTTTAGGGGCTTGACAACCGAGGGACATAGATCGTTCGTAGGGGATTTTCTAGGCTCAGATAATCGTGTGTGTATACTAACACACTTATATTTAGTAATATTATTAATAAACCCGTATGCCTATTAAAATTATGGCGCTTGATGGATTGATATGATACCCATTTGGGTATGAGCTTGGATTCGGTAAGTTATTACTAATATCATTATGAGTTACTGATGATTTATATGATATCATGGCTATGGATATATGTGATATGGGATATGTGGTTAGACATAGTAGCATGAGATGCATGATATGTATGAAATGCATGATTACATGAGTATGGTATCTTGATGGGGTAATACGAGTTGAGGAGCGGTGGTATTTTGTCTTGTGAGCACCGGTGCTTTGGTAGCACACTTTGTGACTTTGGGTCACCAGAGGTTTGGCACCTCCGAGGTTTGGTACCTCGGCGTCTCGTCCCGATGGCTCGGCACCACGATGGGTTGGCCCCACGATGATGATTATACGGGATTGACGCCAGTTGTTTTGGTAACACACGATGGGTTGGCCCCATCACCGGATTTGTGACTACGGTCACGGTGCTTTGGTAGCACATTGTGTCTTTGGGACACCGGTGGTTTGGCACCACATTGCGACTTGTCCCCGTGGTTTGACCACCGTGGGTTGGCCCCACTTGAGATATGGGATTGTCTCGCTAGTGTTTTGGTAACACACGATGGGTTGGCCCCATCATCGTTGGATTTGTGACTTCGGTCACGGTGCTTTGGTAGCACAACGTGTCTTTGGGACACCAAAGTGGTTTGTGACCACATTGACGGATATTATGTCTTTGGGACATCGTTGTTTTGGTAACACATCGTGACGGTATGTCACCGTGAGTTTGGTACCACACGGGGTAGAAAGGAGTATGGATGGTTAGGATCGGGTTGCATTGATTATGATTACTATGTATGATGTGTGTTCGCATGTTGCTTTATCGGGAGCGGGATTTACACACTGAGTCACTCGACTCACCCTCTCCTTTGACATTTCAGTGACTCGTAGACGCGACTTGGGCCGGAGGGACTCGGGGTGCACATGCCATGCGTTAATAAATGCTTTGCTCAGTTTATTGCTTTTGGGTACTTAGTTTTGTTTATTTTTATTTGGATTTGTAAAAGCTTTTTAAGATGTGCTTTATAATGTTTATGCCTTACGTTGGATTTTTAATATGTCAGAAAAAATAACTTGGTACAAATTTTGTTAAAATTTGGAAAGACGACGTTTTCAAACCAACAAAGCGATACGTTTTCAACTATACCATCGGGTATCACATTGATTTTATAAACCAATACAGATCAATTGTTTTCTAACATGGAATCAAACTTTTACTAAGTTTAAATGTTTTAGTAGCAACATTAAAACAACTTGTTTCAGAAAGGAACAAAGTTTTATCAAGTCTTTTTGGTACAAACTCGAAATTTTCAAACACGCTTTCCTCGTAACATACCGTTCTGGTCGTGGTGTTTGGACCGGGTTTGGGGTGTTACAATTGTGGTATCGTGAGCCAAGTTCAAAAGCTCTACTGGGGCTTGAGGCCCAAACTGTTTTCAAAAGTTTGTTTTAAGTGTTTTGTGATGGAATACATAGTTTACAAGGCATGGCACCGAGTCTCCTAGCACTGGTTCGCCTGTAAGTGGTTCTAACTCTTCAGTGAATTACTATTTGTAGAAGGGTAGGTGATACTGATGCGTAGTTAGATTATAGGACTTGAACCCTAGGATTAGAGTACTCAAACACTTGAACCAAAGCATAAGACTTAAAGCACTAAACCAATCTGTGACTCAGCCACGGGGCTAGGGTGTGGTAACTCCTGTACGCATGTCTAGGAGAGGAACCTAAGAGCTTGGTATTTAAGCGGTCCTCGTGACTCACCTCCTCTTCGCAGTATCCCACCGTGCGTGGCTCGAGTTCACCCCGACCAAGAAGGCTAGGTCATAGACTTAACCTAACGACTAAAACCCGAAAAGGGAATCAGCCATGTTTTCAAAAATACAACAACAACCCTAATGTTTTCAAACTTTTTGTTATAAACTCTTTCAAAACTGAAAATGTCACATTTACAACCATTTTCTTGAAAAACCTGTTTTATGGAAAATTACAAAAACCCTTAGGTAAATTTACTAAAATGCCCTCGGTTTATAAAAATAGCAACTCAATGATTTTGCCCCAAAATTTCAATTATGTTACAAAATTCAAACACTCTGCTTTACAAAAAAAAAAAAAAAAAATCAATCGAAAATCTTGATTTTGGAAAATTTACGAAAACGCCCTCAATTTGTGAAAATTTCTAAAATACCCCTGGTTTCCAAAACAAAGTATTTTACAAAATTTTTCAAAGAACACTCTCAAATTTCTGGAATTTCAAATTGACCAGCTTCTACGAAAGTTTTAAAATATCTTTTCTTACGAAAATACCTGTAGGAAAATGACGAAAATACCCTTGGGCTAGAATGGGCAAACAATGTCCAAGAGTGAATAGGTATGGAAAGGGTTAAGGAATGAATGTATAATCTCTTTTGGATGAATAGGATAGAAGATCAAACCTTGGTTGCTCGAAAGAACCCCGATTAAACTCTATTCATAAAATTTCTTTTCTAAGTTAAGAAAGTGGAACGATACTAATGCATAAAAAATCTTTTTAATCGTAAACGTAGATCGTTAGACATGAGCACTCGAGGCGGACGTGGTCGTAATACTCGTGGTAGAGGTAGGGGTAGAATGATTTGTTTTCGAGCCCGTAGGATCCGGCGGGGTTCGGAAAATGAGATGCTTGGATTCGCCACCACCGGAGGTGGTGAGTTCCAAGATCGATCCGAGAGGACGCAGCGGTCACAGCGCGATCTTTGCGGTGTTGGAAAGAGTAGCCGGTGTAAGTGGTGGTGCGGGAGTTAGGAAATCTGCTCTCGAGCGACTTCGCTAATGGGGCCGAGTTTTTCCGAGGTGTTTTGTGTTGCTCCTAGCACCGCCGAATATTGGCTAGAGGCAACCGAGCGGATCATGGACGATTTGGATTTGACGATCGAGGAGAAACTTAAGGGGATTGTATCGCTTCTCCGGATGAGTCATACCGTGGGTGGCTCACGGTTCGGGACGATGTGTGGCGGTGAGGATCCGACATGGGATTATTTCAGAGCGCTACCAAAAGAAATACATCGGGGCTAGTTACATCGACTCCCAAATGAAAGGCATTTCGAGGCTTGTTCAGGGAGTAAATCTGCTTCTTTGTACGCAGGCGAATTCCCGGCCGAGTAGGTATGCCCGGGCATTGTAGCCACCGAGCATGAGAGGTGTGTTCGTTTCGAGGATGGTCTCGAGACGACGAGTTGAGGTCGCCGATTGCTCCTCAGCGAGAGCGAGCGAGTTCTTTGTCTTAGTCGAGAAGGCTAAGGTAGCCGAGGGTGTTAAGGAATCGGTGAGGCGAGAACATGGACGGGAGTAGGCTTAAGAGGAGCTTTGGGTCTTCCGGATCGCCGGGTAATCCGCGAGAAGAGGGCTAGACCGAGTGGGGGCGTAATCGATCCCGCTAGGGTTTGGTCTTTGCTAGGCGTGGACCACCGCAGATGTAATCGGTGTGGGGAAATCTCATTGGGGTGGTTGTTGGGTGGTGGTAAGGGTTGCTTTCGAGTGTGGTTCTCTCGAACATCGCATCGTGGATTGTCCGCGTAAGATGGCCGAGATTCATCCCGAGAGTCGTACGTGTCGGGCTCGAGAGGTAATGGACCGCCACCGCAGAGGGGCCGTGGTAATGGCAGAGGTGGTAATGGATTTGGTCGAGGTCGTGGAGCACCGGGCAGAGGTGCGGGTAGTTCTGAGGCACGACAGCCTGGTCTAGTATATGCAGCTAGGCGCCGCGAGGAGGGCGACGCACCGGACGTAATCACCGGTACGTTTTTGATTTTTGGTTCTCCCTATACTGCTTTAATTGATTTGGGTTCCACGCATTCGTATGTTGCTAGTAGTATAGTTGAGACCATGGACTTAGACTCTGAGACATCTTCTAGGCAGATGACCGCATTTTAGCCCTCTAGGCCACTCAGTAGTGGTAGATAAGTTGTATAAGGATGTACCCCAGAACTCCAAGGGGTCATTTTTGCTCACGATCCGATGGAACCGCCGCTTGAGGAGTTCGATCGATTCTCGGATGGACCGGCCGGTGAAGTACCAGTGCCAAGGTGGATTGCGCGGCTAAAGCGCATGGTTCTATCGACGGATAAGGGGATGAAGTGATTATGATAGGTAATAGGAGAGATTATTTATCAAATGTGGTATCCGCTTTGAAAGTCGTGAAGATGGTCGGGAAGAGCGGTCGCGAGCGTATGTGGTTCATGTGTATGCCTTAGAGGCTAAGGAATCTTGCTGAGAAGGTTCGCATCATGTTAAGGAATTTGTGGATGTGTTTCAGAGGAGCTTCCGGTTTACCACCCGATCGATCGTGAGGTAGAGTTTGGGATAGATCTCGCTACCGTGGATCGCGCCAGTGTCTATTGCTCCATATAGGATGGCACCAAAGGAATTGGTGGAGCTTAAGGCTCGATTCGTGAGTCTGTTGGATCGAGGCTTCATTAGGCCAAGTGTTTCGCCGTGGGGAGCGCCGGTTTTATTCGTCAAGAAGAAAGAAGACGGTTCGATGCGGATGTGTATCGACTCACCGCCAACCGAATAAGTCGACGATTAAAAACAAGTATCCGCTGCCACGGATAGATGACTTGTTTGATCACCGGAAGGTGCATCGGTGTTTTCAAGATCGATTTGAGGTCCGGGTACCATCGGTTGAAAGTTAAGGAAGCGGATATCCATAAGACAAATAAGCTTTCGGACTCGATGCGCACCACTACGAATTCCTCGTAATGCCGTTCGGGTTGACTAACGCTCGGCAGCCTTTTATGGATATGATGAATAGGGTGTTTCAAAGATATCCGGATCGGTTTGTCGTGGTTTTTATTGACGATATCTTGGTATATTCAAGGTCGGAAGAAGAGCATGATGCACACTTAAGAGTGGTGTTGCGATCTTGAGGAGAAGCAACTCTATGCTAAGTTCGATGCAGTGTGAGTTCGCTTAGTGAAGTGACGCGTTTTGGGTCATGTAGTATCACCGAGGGGATTAGAGTAGATCCTCGAAAGGTTGAGGCGGTTTTGGATTGGAAGCCTCCTAAGTCGATCACGAGATTCGAGTTTCTGGGTTTGGCGGATACTACCAAGGTTTGTTGAGAGGGTTTCTCGTTAATTGCGCACCGGCGACTAAGTCATTAAGGAAGGGAGTTCCGCTCGTTTGACCGAGAAGCGCAGGAGAGTTTTGATAAGTTGAAGAAGATCTTGACAGAGGCTCTGCTTTGATTCAACCCGAGGCCGGTAAGGAATTCACTCGTCTCATCGCGACGCATCACACACGGTTTTAGGTTGTGTCTTGATGCGGGAGGGTAAGGTTGTGGCTTATGCTTCTCGGCACCGAGGCCACACGAGGTCAACTACCCGACGCACGACTTGGAGCCGGCACCGTGTGGTCTTCGCTTTAAAATTTGGAGGCACTACTTATACGGGAGAAGTCAATAGTCTACACGCATCATAAGAGTTTGAAGTACCTATTGACTCAGAAGGATCTGAATTTGAGGCAGCGTAGATGGGTTGAATTGCTCAAGGACTACGACTGTTCGATCGAGTATCATCCGGGCAAGGCTAACGTGGTGGCAGACGCGTTGAGCCGTAGGGTTGTTTCGGACTTAAGAGCCTTGTTTGCCCATTTGAGTTTGTATGATGACGGAAGTATTCTGGCAGAACTGCAGGTTAAGCCTACTTGGGTTGAGCAGATTAAAAAGAAACAGTTGGAGGATGAGGTACTGAGTGCGCGAAGGTTACAAGTGCAGAATGGTGGTTTGGAGGGTTACAGCTTGTCTAATGATGAGGTTCTGTGTTTTCAAGGGAAGGCTTGTATGCCTAAAGATGTTGAGCTGAGGCAGAAGATTCTTCAGGACGCACATAGCAGTCCTTATGCTATGCATCCTGGAGGTAGCAAGATGTATAGGGATCTTAAAGAGCAGTTTTGGTGGCCCGGCTTGAAGAAAGAGGTGACAGAGTTTGTGGGGAAGTGTCTGACTTGTCAGCAGGTCAAGGCTGAGCATCAGTTGCCGTCGGGTTTGCTTCAGCCTGTGAAAATTCCTCAGTGGAAGTGGGAAAGAATAACTATGGATTTCGCTGGGTGGTTTATCGCTCACGCCAAGCAAGAAAGATTCAGTTTGGGTTATCGTGGACCGTCTGACTAAGTCAGCCCATTTCATTCCGGTGAGAGTGGACTATTCACTTCAGAGATTGGCGAAGCTTTATGTGTCAGAGATAGTGAGGCTACACGGTGTTCCAGTTTCGATAATCTCGGATAGGGATCCCGTGTTTACGCCGAGGTTCCGAGAGCGCGTTGCATCGTGCTCTGGGTACTGCGTTTGGATTTCAAAGACGCTTTTCACCCACAACTGACGGGCAATCGAAAGCGGTCATTCGAGATCTTGGAAGACATGCTTTGAGAGGTTGTGTTCGACTTCAGAGGCGGTTGGGATGAGTTTCGCCGCTGGCGAAGTTCGCCTATAACAACAAATACCAAGCGAGCATCAAGATGGCACCATATGAGGCGCCAGATGGTAGGAAGTGTCGCGCCACCTACTTGTTGGACGAGTTGGGAGAACGTCAGTTGTTGGGACCCGAGTTGGTTGCTGAGACAGAAGACAAGGTTAGGTTGATTCAGTCTCGATTGAAGGAAGCTTCAGACCGGCAAAAGTCATATGCCGATCTTAAACGAAGAGATATTGAGTTCGCTGTGGGAGATCGGGTTTTCTTGAAGGTCTCGCCTTGGAAGAAGGTGCTGAGGTTTGGCAGAAAAGGCAAGCTAAGTCCGAGGTTTATTGGGCCGTATAAGGTATTGAGACGAGTTGGACCAGTGGCGTATCAGCTTGAGTTGCCAGCAGAGCTTAGCCAGATTCACGATGTTTTTCACGTTTCGATGCTTCGGAGGTATCGTTCAGATCCATCTCATGTAGTAGCAGTGGAGGAGATCGAGGTAAATCCGGATTTGACTATGGAAGAGGAACCAGTGCAGATTCTAGATCGGGATGTCAAGGTTCTACGTAGGAAGTCCGTGCCTTTGGTTAAGGTTCTTTGGCGGAATCATGGTGTGGAGGAAGCCACGTGGGAACCCGAGGATGCGATGAGACAGCAATACCCGCAACTCTTTTGACCAGGTAATTTCGAGGCCGAAATTATTTTAAGGGGGGTAGAACTGTAATATCCCGGGTTAGGGGCTATTTCTGTGTTGCATGATATTGCATGTGTTGGTGTGCTGTGTTGCTATTTCGGTGTTTTAGGGGTTTAATTATAGGCTAAGTGAATGCCTGAGTAGGTAGGAAAATTTTAGTTTTGGCCTTAGGTGTGGGGAGCTGATAGAGTTGGGGCTTAAGAAAATAAAATGGAATTTTATAGCACAAATGAGGAGCTGGCAGAGTGGCTAAAGAGGAGCTAGGTGTGGCGCCATCCATGCAGGGGGTGGAGGTCCAGGTGTTCGAGCCGCAGAGAGTACTCCTTTTTATTTCTTTTTGGGACGGCATAGGGGGAGAGTTGTATGTAGTCTAAATGCTACTTTGGACCAAGTCAAATGGTTTAAAAGAGGGGTGGAGAGTGAATTTAGGAAGGAGACTTATTCAAAATATTTGAATGAGTGAATGGGAGCAATTTGGGGGATATGGCCGAATATTTGGGGAGTTGGGGGAGAAGGTGGCCGGTTTTGGGAAGTGGGAAGGTGTGCCGAAATGCATTTTTGCATTTTGGCAATTCTCTTAGGCAATTTCGGTCAAAGGTTAGTAGCAACCAAGTTCTTTCATTTTGTCAAAGCAAGCCGATTTTTGCCATAGAAAATTCTCTCATTTTTGACACCCTTTGAAACCGAAAGTTCTCAATCAATTCTTTTCTTTTTTCTTCAATTGTTGAAACCGAATTCATATCTCCCTCCTAGCCGAATCTTTCATGTGTGCCTTACCATTCCATTAAGCCGAAACACTAATTCCCAAAACACATTTTCCATCTTTTTCCAAAACCGTAAGTACTTGTCCCCATCCATTTTCTATTTTCTTCCATTTCAAAAGCTCTTGAGCCGAATTCTCCATTTCTTTTCTCCTTTCTTTTTGTGCCGAAACTCTACTCATCACAATCTTTTTCTCTCCTTTACACTAAAGCCGAATTTAAGGATATTAAAACACCTGAAGCCGAATTCTTTTCTCCTTTTGTTGAAGCCTTGACCGAATCTCTTCTCTTCCCCAGTGTTGGGTTGGCGAAATATTGGTGTTGGGTGTTGGTAAGTGCAGGGCGAATGGCCATCTCCTTCTCCCTTACACTTTGTTGATGTGGGTTTGCTTAAAGGCCGAATATGGTTATTTTTGGAAGGGTATTAACCTCTTTGTTATAGGTCATTGGGATTTTGGATACAATCAAGTGGAGCCTTCGTTTTCTGATTAGCCAGGAGGGGTAAGTTTTGGTAAGGGTTCGATATTAATCCCTTTGGTTATTGGTTGATAGCCGAATGTTGTAAGTGCCTAATCCTAGGTTGGCCGATTGTTTTAGGGGCTTGACAACCGAGGGACATAGATCGCTCGTAGGGATTTTCTAGGCTCAGATAATCGTGTGTATACTAACACACTTATATTTAGTAATATTATTAATAAACCTGTATGCCTATTAAAATTATGGCAGTTGATGGATTGATATGATACCCATTTGGGTATGAGCTTGGATTCGGGTAAGTTATTACTAATATCATTATGAGTTACTGATGATTTATATGATATCATGGCTATGGATATATGTGATATGGGATATGTGGTTAGACATAGTAGCATGAGATGCATGATATGTATGAAATGCATGATTACATGAGTATGGTATCTTGATGGGGTAATACGAGTTGAGGGAGCAGTGGTATTTTGTGCTGACGAGCACCAGTGCTTTGGTAGCACACTTTGTGACTTTGGGTCACCAGAGGTTTGGCACCTCCAGAGGTTTGGTACCTCGCCTCGTCCCAGTGGCTCAGCACCACGCTGGGTTGGCCCCACGAGATGATTATACGGGATTGACGCCGATGTTTTGGTAACACACGATGGGTTGGCCCCATCACCGGATTTGTGACTACGGTCACGGTGCTTTGGTAGCACATTGTGTCTTTGGGACACCAGTGGTTTGGCACCACATTGCGACTTGTCCCTGTGGTTTGACCACCGTGGGTTGGCCCCACTTGAGATATGGGATTGTCTGCTAGTGTTTTGGTAACACACGATGGGTTGGCCCCATCATCGTTGGATTTGTGACTTCGGTCACCAGTGCTTTGGTAGCACAACTGTGTCTTTGGGACACCAGTGGTTTGTGACCACATTGACGGATATTATGTCTTTGGGACATCAGTGTTTTGGTAACACATCGTGACGGTATGTCACCAGTGGTTTGGTACCACACGGGGTAGAAAGGAGTATGGATGGTTAGGATCGGGTTGCATTGATTATGATTACTATGTATGATGTGTGTTAGTATGTTGCTTTATCGGGAGCGGGATTTACACACTGAGTCACTCGACTCACCCTCTCCTTTGACATTTTAGGTGACTCGTAAGACGCGACTTGGAGCCGGGAGGGACTCGGGGTGCACATGCCATGCGTTAATAAATGCTTTGCTCAGTTTATTGCTTTTGGGTACTTAGTTTTGTTTATTTTTATTTGGATTTGTAAAAGCTTTTTAAGATGTGCTTTATAATGTTTATGCCTTACGTTGGATTTTTAATATGCTGTAACAAAATAACTTGGTACAAATTTTGTTAAAATTTGGAAAGACGACGTTTTCAAACCAACAAAGCGATACGTTTTCAACTATACCATCGGGTATCACATTGATTTTATAAACCAATACAGATCAATTGTTTTCTAACATGGAATCAAACTTTTACTAAGTTTAAATGTTTTAGTAGCAACATTAAAACAACTTGTTTCAGAAAGGAACAAAGTTTTATCAAGTCTTTTTGGTACAAACTCGAAATTTTCAAACACGTTTTCCCTCGTAACATACCAGATTCGGTCGTGGTGTTTGGACCGGGTTTGGGGTGTTACATAGAATTTAAACTAATGTACCATAATGCCCTTTTTTTAATATAAGGTTAACATATACATATAAGAGTTTTTTTGACATATGCCGCCCACTACCATTAAAAATGGGCTATTTGCCCCTTTAATACCTCATATTAAGAGGCCATCATCATTCTAGCACTTTGCACTATAGTTTACAACTTTTACATTTTATGCGATTAAGTCATTTTTCTAAATTAAACACACAAACGATTAAATTTTTCTATGAAACTTTCACACACATTAATTCACATATAATAAACACAAAATATAATATTTAAATATTTCTCAGACTCGGATTCATGGTCCCGAAACCACTGTTCTGTTTAAGGTCAAATTCGTTCTATTCCGTTTAGGGTCAAACACATTAATTCTACTCATTTTAATTTTCTTTTTGAAAATTTCTTTTGTTTCACACTTTGTAGGCAAATATATAATTACTATATCACATCAATCTTTCCTATTTCACTATGTTTTTACAAATCCATCGAGATGTATCTACTTAAGCCTCAATATGTATGGCCAGACATCTATGGCCGTACAGTTCAAGACCAAAGAAAAAGGGCAAATACAAATTAATGTTTTTGGCTTGAGTTTTGCATGAATGTTCATCAAGAAGTGTTTTCTAGCTCAAATATAGGTACTAAAGATGAATAAATAAGGTTATCTTTTTGGCTCTGGGTGTATACCAAATAATGGCTTAGTCGTCCCTAGGTATCTCAATATTCACAAATTTAATTAACCAAACAATCACAAATTCAACAATTTATCATATATACTAGCATGCTCATTTCCCTGTATTCTCTATATTATCTGGTACATCCAATTTCTCAATGCCTATTTGTAGTGTAATATATAGAACTTAGTAGTCTAATAATCAACAAATTAAAATCATGTACTATCATGCCAAATTTATACTGAATACAATCAACTTTTATACATGCTCCTACCCAATCACTTGTATTTCTACAAGATCAAGCACACAATTAACAAAAGTATATATATATAAAAATTGAAACAAGTTTTCTATTTACCTCCCCACACTTTAGAGAACACATTGTCCTCAATGTGTAGCCCTGAAAAGATAAGGAAAGAACTTACCCGATTGATCATGGTAAGTCTGTTGTCTAATGGTGGGTACCCGATTGATCATGGTAAGTCTGTTGTCTAATGGTGGGTACTTTGTCTTTTGCTCATTATGAGTTCTAAATTGTTGTGTTTTTTTTTTTTCTGTGGAGTTCCTTCACAGAAAATTTAAAATAGAAAAAAGATAACAAGCTACTGTTAATTCTGCTCCTAAAATAAAAAATAAGAATTATCCCAAAATTAATTGCAGTCTTAAAAAAATAGAATTCATAGCTCAATCATCTTCCTCATCCTCAAAATCGATCCCCTCTCCTTTCTCTCCTCCTTCCTCACCCTCACTCTCTTCCTCTTCATCACTTTCTTGCTTCTCTTCTTTCTGCTCAAGATGCCCTTAGTCGAACATATTTAGTGAATAATTGGGTATTCTAATTTTATTTTACCGTGCAAATTCTTGGAATACTGGGCCCAACTCTTGCATCCATTGTATCATCCAATCCAACTTTGTATGATTGTTCTCGCCAATTTCTTTTTAATTTTTCAATTTTGCTTTCCTTTAAGATGAAGCCAGGGTAGCCAACTTCTCTTCTTGGCATTTGTTCCACTCCTTTATTTATTTCACCCGAAGCTCTGTGTATTGTGTATACATTGTATCTCCAATTATACTTCAGGATGGTTTCATAGACTGCTCAGTGAAAACCAACGGAACCCTGCTCTTTTGCACAAGACCATCACTAAGTGAGGGAAAAAGATCCCTAATTTCTGGCCACTAACACAAATTTTCATATAATGGTATATCCATGTCCCGGTGCATACATATTTTCTCTGCAAGACAACAGAAAGCAAGACTGCTCGAAAAGTATTGTAACAGCCCGATTTTGGGGCTAGTCAGAATAGTGGTTTTAGAACCACTAATTCAAGGTTAGATAAGTTATTTTAATATCATTTTATCTGTTATGGCATAATTATAAGAGTGTATGAAAATTTTGGTGGATTAATTTTAGTGATTGTATGCTAAATTGTAAAAAAGGACTAAATTGCATAAAGTACGAAAGTTTCATTTTACAAGCTAGAGGTGTCATATAGCTATATAATTTTAATTGGAAGTTTTAAATGTGAAATTAGGCCTTTTTAAAGGCAATAGTCGGCCATAGGGGGACAAGAAGTTTAATTTAGTCAAAGTTGGTAGGGTTAGGTGATTAATGAATAAAATAAGAGAAAAATAAAGAAAGAAAAGATATGATCTTTTTCTCATTCTCCCTACCACTGAAAATTTCAGCAAGTGAAGGGGTTTAGAAGCTTGAAAATTTTCAGCCACTTCAATCTTTACAAGTAAGTGATCTTGGTGGGTTTTATTGATGCTTTTTGTACTTCTGGAACCCTTAAAGCTTAAGCTAGCTAAAAAGAGGACTATTTTGCAAAATGATTGAAAGTTTAGGGTGTTTCCATGAGATTGCTTATGTTTTTTTCTGAGTTTTTATGAAAAAAAAAATGAATCTTAGGTTTTAAATACACAATTTTTGTGAAAGGTGTTTCTTGAAAACACCTAAAAGGACCTTTTTGTAAAGGTTATAAAATGGATGATAAATGTGTGAAATAATTGAAATCTTGAGTTCACATAAGAGGAAATATGAATTGGCTAGGCTTGAGTGTGTGGAAAAATGAACACATTTCATTTTACGAGCCTAAGGGTAAAATAATAATTTTGTAAAAGTCTAGGGGCAAAATGGTCATTTTTGCCAAAACAAGAATTTTGGAATAATTTGATTAATGTGATTATTAATGAGCTAAATATGTCATTATAGATCAAGAAGAACGTGGAATCAGCCTTGACCGGGGAAAAGGAATGGTTTCGGACTAAACCGCAAACTGACATATTTTGTATTGAGGTAAGTTTATGTGTAAATGATACATCCTTATTACGTATGTTTTACCTATTAATGCATTGTGTGGATGTAATTGATTATTGGTGAGATTTATTAAAAATAATTGAAAATGAGAAAACTCTCGGATGAACCTTCGGGATAGAAATATGGGAACGGATGAATATCCGTAAATATGTAATTATTGGTGGGCTGTGTGCGATACCACCCTGTTATTTATTAATGATGGGCTGTGTACGATAACATCATATTTATTATCATTGGTGGGCTGTGTGCAATACCACTATAAACATGTAAATAAATGGTGGGTTGTGTGCGATACCACCTTGTAAATTATTAAATGGTGGACTGTGTGCGAAACCACCAAGTATCCAACAATATTCCAAAGGGTTCATTGGAAACTTGTCTAAGTGAAATTACATGTGGCTTTGTGGTGATAAGTGCAGGGTATAAGTGCAAGTAAATGTGAGCAATGTTTATGATATGTGTTTGGGATGTGGTAAGGTTTGAAAGGAGTAAGCATGATTATGAGGACATGAATTGTTTTTACATAGTATGTAATGTTTTTGATTGATTAGTATGCGGTATGATGCTTATTGTTTACATATCGACTTACTAAGCTTAAAGCTTACTCCCTTCTCTTTTTCTTGTTTTATAGTGTCGAAGAGCCAACTCGAGATACAGAGATAATCAGATGATCACCCACACTATCAGCACATCTTGGTATAGTTAGATTTAACATTTTGAGTATGGCATGTATAGGGACTAGACTTAGTTGAATGTCATATTATTTTGGCCAAATGTGTTGGCATATTCAAAGATGAATTCTTTTGTATAAGGCCATAGTTGATGGCTTTTTCTTATTAATTTATGAAATGAGGAGGTTATTCATGAATGTGTAAGTTGCATGGTTGATTTTCTTGGTTCAATTATGCATGAATGAGTTGATGGTTTGGAGTGATTTATGTTTGTATGAGTTGGGGTGGTAGAAAGTACTTAGCAAATAGCCTTGTTCTTGTGCACACGCGTAGGCATGCGGTCGTGTGTCTAGGCCGTGTGTGGCACACTGTTAGCCTCATAGGCATGCGGTTAGGCCGTGTGTCCCCTTGTATGCTAGGTTTGCATGTCAGGATGCTCAGTAGTAACCACATGGGTGGAGACACGGCCGTGTGTGTCAACCGTGTGGACTACACGGCCATAGTACATGGGCGTGTGCCCAGGTCATGTGAAGTCTACACCTGAATTAGGAATTTAATTCACCAAACGGTCGAAGGACATGGGCTGTGCCTTGGCCGTGTGACATTTATGGGGTGATGACGTCGGAAACAGAATGCCAAGGTTTTTTACACACGGGTTAAGACACGGGTGTGTTGTGGCCGTGTGGGACACCGACCATGGACACGAGCGTGTGTCCGACCATGTGAAAACCCCTATAGATTTGAATTGAGAAATAAATCTATAGGGGTGTGGAACTCAGGCATATGATATGCCACATGGGCGTGCCCCTTCCTCTACACGGGCGCGTCCCTTCCTCTACACGGGCGCGTGGACTATTTGTTGAAAATTTTCTAAGTCTGTCTAGAGATCTTTAAAAGAGTTTGATTTGATTCCAAACCATTTCTAATGTATGTTTTGGGCCTCGTAAGCCTGTAATAGGGACAATACGAATGAAAATTGTAACATCCTGGAAAGGGCCTATGCATTTTCGGTTTAATTGTACGAAGTGACATGTTTTATCTACTAAGAATAAATTTTGAATATTTTTGGAAACCCGGAAATGAATAAAAATGATTTGGAAATGAACATTTCTGGAAACCTGAAAATGTATGGAAATGTTAAGTTTAAAAATGGAAGGTGAACATTTTTGGAAACTAGGAAAAGTAAGGAAATGATTTGGAAATGATTCAAAAATGGAAAGTGAACATTTCTGGAAACTAGAAATGTAAGGAAATGTCAAGTTTAAAGAGCCGAACGAAAATTTTAGGAAACTTAGAAATGACTTAGAAATGTCGAGTTTTAAAGTTTAAAAGAGGAAATTAAGGCAAGGTGGCCTTAAAAGAAAAAGTTGGTGAAATTTGACACACAAACAAGGCTTGGAAAAGTTGCCTGAAGATACCACTTAGGGCCTCTGGAAATGGCGCCACATGCAAGGTGTTGGGCCTGAGTTCGAGTCACTTGGGAAGCAAATAAAAGAAGTTTTATTTTTTTCTTCCAGAAGCCTGAGGTGGATGGCACAAGCCTTCTAAAAAGGAGGAGTTTTATTTTCATAAATATTCGGTTAAAAAGGTGATAAATAAAGGATTTTTAAATTGGATTATTTTGAAGAGATAAATGTTGGATTAAACTCTTTTATTTATGATAACTAAAGGGATAAAGCTATCAAAATAAAAGAGTGGTGGCCAAGTAAGGGACTCTAGCTTAGTAATTTCGGCTATAGAAGGAAAAGAGAGGCCATTCTGCATTATTTTCTGTTCTTTGAAAGCCTCTGCCAAATTCTCTTCACCAAATCTTCTTCTTCTTTTATTTTTGCCAAGCTGAAATACCTTGTGTTCTAGCCGAATCCTCCATCTTTATTCTTCCTTCTCTAATCCCTCCAAAAGCCGAAAGTTGTGAGATCATCATCTACCCATAGCCGAATCTCTGAAGATTGAAGTGAAGGTGCAATCGATTTCTTCAAGTAAGGGTAAGATCTCATTCGGTTTCATCCTTTTTCTTTTAAGATTTGCCGAAATCTAGGACTAACCCCATTAATATCTTGTTGTCAAAACTTTGAAGAGATCTTTCGGGATTTACTAAGTGTTGACTACAAGGAAGGAGAAGTTCTTCTCCCGAAGGTACACCATAGGCCACGTGTTCCCTAGTTATTCGGTGAGTTTCGGGATTTAAAATCCACAAGGTAAGCATATGAAGTATTCGGCCAAGGCTTATTTTTGGTATTTAGAATTATTTCCTATTTATTCAAAAGCCGGAAACTGACCTAGTTAAATGATTTGGTGGCTAGCCGATTTTTAAGGAAGGAATACTACAAATTACAGGATTTGATTATTAATCAAATCGGCAAACAAGGTAAGTTTAAGAATACTAATCCTACTAGGATTTGGATTTATGGCCGAATGGCTTTTTATTAAAGTAGTAAGTGATTAATTAAATGTAGAGATTAAGGATCTAAGCATTAGATCAAGATTTTCGGGATCTCAAGGAATTTGCTAAGCGAATCAGGTGTGTACCCCACACTATTTCCTAATAAGTTTTATGGCAATGTTTAAATATATGTATGTGATTTTAAGAATGTGAAAAGTATGGCTAAGGTACCATACAATGGTACAAAGTACTCAGTTATGTTTCCTACTCCTACTAAGATTACAAAATATGTTATATTTAACATGTGAAAGGTGACATGAATGTGAATTTAAGTATAATATGCATAGTATGAATAATATGGGGCATTTGGGTTATATGAGAAAGGGGAAGTGAATGTGGTGACTTCGGTCTCACTATCTGAATGTGGTGACTTCGGTCACATTATCTGAACGTGGTGACTTCGTCACATTATCTCGAATGTGGTAACCGGTTACATTATCTCGAATGTGGTGTCTCATGACACAATTATCTGTGGCTATGCCATAAATTTTATATGGGCGATGAGCACGCCGATCGCAGCGCGATCGCTTCGATGGTGTGTAGCGGATGGAGGGTTGACTTAATAGTCCCACGGTGTGGACCGCGGTGTGCGGGGTGTGTAGCGGATGGACAATTAGGTTTAGGTTTGGGAATGCATCATAACTTGTATTCATTGTTCAATGTGTAACTCTTGTATGCCTAATTCTATTATGATTTAGTGTCGTGTACACATTGAGTCTGCTTTGACTCACCCCGCTGTGGGACCATGTTTCGTGATGAGCGGTGATGGACCGGACTGGCGAGAACTTGTGGTGGCCATGCTCAACATGAAGTCTTTATTTTATGGAACTATTAGTTTTTAAGTACTTGAATTATTTGGAAATTATTTGTTGTAATAAGGCCATAAGGCCATAGTTGAATCATTTTACATTTATTATTATTTATTATGTTTAGGAACCTTATTTATTAAAGTTTAAGTAAAAATTTCTTTAAACTAAATCCTAAATGTTTTATCACTTAATATTAAAAAGGGGTTTCCAAAATAAAATCGAGTCTGTTTCAACACAAGCCCAACCCAAATAATATTTTTTTTAAATTGCACAAGTTTTCTTTAAGTAACAAAAGAATTTGAAACCGGTTTTCTTGAGGAACATACCAAATCTGGTCAAAGCTCGTGGGCTGGGTTTGGGGTGTTTCAAAAATTAAAAGTTTTAAATTTGGACGAAAATTCATGTATTGGTTTTGTATGAATGCTTTGTGTAAGTTCAGTAATGCCTCATACCCTGTTCCGGTATCAAATACGGGTTAAGGGTGTTTCATTTAGTTGTATCAGAGCTATGGTTTAGTCGGTTCTCGGACTACCGTAGCATGTGTGAGAGTCTAGCTATACATGCCATAAATATATTTTGATAGTGTGGTGACTCCTAACAATTTTAAACTGTGTTTTTGTATAGTAAATGGATCCCGATCGACCTGCTACTGATGATGCTACTAGTAATGCACCGGCTCCTGCGCAAGGGACCGTGCCCATAGAAAGTAGACCCGAGACTTTGGGTCAAGGAGAAGAGGCTCGGAAAGCTTTTCTCCATATGATGAGTAATTGGTACACTGAGTTTGTACAAGCAAACCCTAATGCTTAACCTACTCCACCCTACCTATACCTCAGCCAGTCCCCGTGGCTCTTCAAGTTATAGATTTGGTAAGAATGAGCAAACCCCCTGTCGATAAGATATGAAAACAAGGGGCCGAGGAGTTTAGAGCCAACATTGATGATGACCCTGAGAAAGCAGAGTTCTGGCTTGAAAATTCTATGAGGGTGTTTGATGAACTTTCTTGCACACCCGAGGAAAGCTTAAAATGTACTGTGTCATTATTAAGGGCCTCGGCATACCGCTGGTGGAAAACAATAACATCTGTAGTTCCAAGGGAGAGAGTGACATGGGATTTATTCTTAGAAAAGTTCTGAATGAAGTACATAAGTCAGCGATTCATTGATCAAAAACGAAAAGAGTTTCTTGAAATGAAGCAAGGCAAAATGATTGTGGCAGAGTATGAACGTGAATTCGTCAAACTTAGTAAGTATACGCAATAGTATGTGTCTACAAAAGCTATTATGTGCAAGAGGTTCGAAGATGGGCTGAATGAGGATATTAGGTTGCTAGCTGGGATCTTAGAGTTGAAGGAATTCGTAGTGTTGGTCGATAGAGCTTGCAAGGCTAAAGAGTTGAATAAAGAAAAGAGAAAAGCTATGATTGAGGCCCGAGATGCAAGGAAAAGGCCGATAAGTATGACGTTCCAAACTCAATCAAAGAGGCCCAAGGAAACAAGCCCTCAGACGACTGCTTCAGCTGGATATTCATGTCGAGATCACGGTAACACATATTCGGGCTTGAGAGTTCAAGCCGCCTCGATGGCAAGCGTGGGTAATGCAAAGTCAAATAAATAGGAGTGTCTAGATTGTGGTGGACAACATACTGGGGAGTGTTGGGGAAACAATCGAACTTGCTACAAGTATGGTTTACCGGACCACTTCATTCGAAACTGTCCTGAGAAGGATGAGAAAGACATAAAACAAGAAGTAAGAGCAAACAATGTACCTTCGAGGGGTAGACCACAGAGGAACCCAAGAAGTGGGACTAGTAGTAGAGGTGCGCCTAGAGATTCTGCTGTGAGATCAAAGGGTAGAGCACCTGCAAGGACTTATGCCATTCGCGCTTGCGAAGAGGCATCATCTCCAGATGTGATAACAGGTACTTTTTCTCTTCGTGATATCTCTATTGTTGCTTTGACTGATCCAGGGTCTACCCATGCCTATATTTACATGAAATTGGAATCTAGCATGTATATGATTGTTGAGTCTACAAAATTTGTGATAAAAGTGTCAAACCCTTTAGGCAAGCATGTGCTAGTTGATAAAGTGTGTAGAAATTGTCCATTGACAATTAGAGGTCATTGTTTTACGGCTAATCTCATGCTGTTGCCTTTTGATGAATTTGACCTAATTCTTGGCATGGATTGGTTGATTGCTCATAATGTTTTAGTAAACTGTGGTTGTAAGTTTATTGAATTGAGATGTGTAAATGGAGATATCATTTAGGTTGAATCAGGTAAATTGGATAGTATGTCTGTAATGATTTTATCTATGGTAGTTGAGAAATACATGAGAAAGGGGTATGAGTCCTATCTTGTAATTGTGTTAAATACCCAAGAGTCAGAAGTAAAGATTGAATCAGTGCCTGCGGTATGCGAATATCCGGACATGTTTCCAGAAGAGTTACCCAGATTGCTTCTAGTTAGAGAAGTCGAGTTTGGCATTGAGTTAGTTTCGGGTACAACACCTATTTCGGTTGCCCCATATAGGATGGCACCGTTGGAGTTAAAAGAGTGGAAGGTTTAGTTGCAAGAGTTAACGGATTAGGGTTTTAGAAGACCGAGCTATTCACCGTGGGGTGCTCCGGTACTTTTTGTGAAAAAGAAAGACGGGTCAATGAGATTGTGTATAGATTATAGACAGCTCAACAAAGTGACAGTGAAGAATAAGTATCATTTGCCAAGGATCGGTTATTTGTTCGACCAATTGACGAGAACTACGGTGTTCTCTAAGATAGACTTGAGATCTGGCTATTACCAGTTGAGAGTTAAGGAGCAAGATGTGCCGAAAACTACATTTTGAACAAGGAATGGCCATTACGAGTTCCTTGTCATGCCCTTTTGCTTAACAAATGCTCCTGCGGTATTTATGGATTTAATGAACCGTATTTTTTGACCATACTTGGATAAATTTGTAGTTGTTTTTATCGATAACATATTAATTTATTCTCGGAATAAGAGTGAGCACGCGGAGCACCTGAGAACTATTTTGCAGACTCTAAGAGACAAGCAGTTGTATGCTAAGTTTAGCAAGAGTGAGTTTTGGCTCCGAGAGGTCAGATTTTTAGGACACATTGTGTCGGGTGATGGAATTAGAGTTGATCCGAGTAAGATCTCGGCTATTGTTGAGTGGAAACAGCCGAGGAATGTGTCAGAGATTAAGAGCTTTTTGGGTCTAACTAGTTACTACAGACGGTTTGTTAAAAGGCTCTCCATGATTGCTACACCGATGACGAGACTGTTACATAAAGATGTTAAGTTTGAATGGACCGAGAAATGCCAACAGAGTTTTGAGAAACTAAAAATATTGTTGACTAAACCCCCAATTTTAGTACAACTGGAGTTGGGAAAGAGTTTGTAATTTACAGTGACGCATCAATGAATGGTCTTGGTTGTGTGCTAATGAAAGAGGGAAAAGTAGTAGCTTATGCTCGAGACAGCTAAAATCGCATGAAAAAAATAATCTGACTAACGATTTGGAGTTGGCTGCTATAGTTTTTTCTTTGAAGATTTGGCAGCATTATTTGTATAGTGAGAAATGTCGAATCTTCAATGATCACAAGAGTTTGAAATACTTGATGAACCAAAATGATTTGAATTTGTGACAACGGCAGTGGCTCAAATTTTTAAAGGATTATGAGTTAGTAATCGATTACCATCCGAGGAAAGCGAATATGGTTGCGGATGCCTTAAGTAGAAAATCTCTGTATGCTTTGAAAGCTATGAGTACGAGCTTAGCCTTGTCTGATGATGGTGCTATATTGGCTGAGTTGATGGCTAGACCATTATTTCTTCAGTAGATACGTGAAGCTCAAAAGAATGATAGTGAAATGCAATTTAAGAGAGCTCAGTGTGAATCGGGAAATAACCCTGATTTTCAGATTGGTGCATATAAATGTTTGATGTTTCATTATAGAGTTTGTGTACCTAAAGATGAGGAGTTGATCTGGAAAATTTTGCATGAGGCATACAATGGTTGCTTGTTAGTACATCCGGGCAGCACAAAATTGTATAATGATTTGAAGAAGTTGTATTGGTGGCCTGGTATGAAAAGAGATATTTTCGAGTCTGTTACAAAGTGTTTGATCTATCAACAAGTGAAAGCCGAACATCAAGTACCTTTAGGATTACTTCAGCTAGTGATGGTTCCTGAGTGGAAGTGGGACTGAATCACGATGGATTTCGTAATGGGGTTACCTATGACTCTGAAAAAGAAAGATGTTGTGTGGGTCATCGTTGATAGATTAAGGAAATCGGCTCACTTTATACTGGTACGTGCTGATTACTCACTTGACAAGTTGGCTATATGTTACTGAAATTGTGAGATTACATGGGGTACCTATATCCATTATCTCGGATAGAGATCCAAGGTTTACTTCGAGGTTTTTGAAAAAGTTGCAAGAAGCCTTGGGTACAAAATTGAATTTTAGTACCACGTTCCATCCGCAAACCGATGACCAATCCGAGAGAGTGATTCAAGTTCTCGAGGATATGCTCCGATGCTGTGTTTTAAAGTTCGAAGGTAGTTGGGAAAAATATCTACCTTTGGTTTAATTTTCCTACAACAACAGCTATCAGTCGAGTATATGGATGGCACCGTACGAAACCTTATATAGTCGCAAGTGTCGGACTCCTCTGTATTTGACCAAGCTTAGTGAGAAGCAAATTCACGGGGTTGACCTAGTTAGAGAAACCGAGGACAAAGTGAAAGTGATCTGTGATAGTCTAAAAGCTGCTTCAAATCGACAAAAGTCATATATGGATTTGAAAAGGAATGAAATTGAGTTTCAGGTGGGTGATAAAGTATTCCTGAAAGTATCCCCATGGAAAAAAGTATTGAGATTTGGTCGAAAGGGTAAACTGAGTCCGGGATTCATAGGGCCATATGAGGTTATTGAAAGGATTGGGCCAGTAGCTTACCGGTTAGCTTTCCCGGTAGAGTTAGAGAGAATACAAAACGTGTTTCATGTGTCGACGCTGTGATGATATCATTCCGATCCTCCGCATGTGATTCCTCCAACTGAAATTGAGATATGACCAGATATGATGTAACACCCCAAACCCGGCCCATAAGTTTCGACCAGATCTGGTATGCTGCCGGTTGTACATTGAAAACTTTTGCTAAGTTGGCTTTAGAAAATCACAAGTTAAGTAGACAAAATTTGAATAAACAAGTGACTTTTGAAAAGAAAACCTTGTATTATTATTATTTCTTATAATTAAACCTTTGACATAGTTTCATAAGTTGCAAATATTAAAAACTATTAGATGAAGATAAACTATGGGGCCTTATTACATAAATATTCCCAAAATAAAAAAAAACTTAAAGAAATCTGAAAATAATCTATAGAAGTAAAACTTGATGGCCCCTCGAGTCCGTCTCGGCTCCCATGTCCACGACCTCTTTGCTCATCCGAAAAGAGTAGAGGAAAATGAAAGGGTGAGTCACCAAGACTCAAAGTGTAAATCCCAAACACAATGACTTGAGGCCCACAAACACATTATGAGCCCTGGCCCATACATAAAGGCGACAATCATAACCACATGATAAATAATAAATGATGCATAGCCCAGCCCAACCTAGAATTCCATCCTCTACCCACTAACCCGTACCAACCATCACACCTTGGGGATTTCTACAATCAACCCTCCATCCGCTACACACCATAACGACAACCGTACTGCCTATTCCTATTATTCAGGAATCATTAAACGTGGCATAGCCACCGATCACTATGTGACCTCATATTATAATGTGGCTCAGCCACCGATCACTATTGTGACCTAATTTTAGATTTGTGGTTTAACCACCGATCACCAAATGACCTATCATGCACTTCCCCTTCATTATCATAATCCCACCCCATGCATACATACAGAAAACATCATACATCTTTAAGAAAGTAGGCTTACATATATTTAGTACAGATTAATTAGTGTGTTAGGGATCTACACAACTGATTATCGTTAGAACAAGACTTTCTACATCGATGCTATCTGTAGTCAACACAGCTGCTATCTGCCCTATGTGTTGTTCAGAGGCTAGAAATCCCAAAATTATAGACTAGCGATTTTCGATTTTTAGATCTAAACGATCGGGTTTCCTCAACACAGGGAGTTCGGCTAACACTTGATAGGAGATTCGGCAATTAGAGAAAAACTATGGAGATCTCGGCTTCATAGAGAAATTGGCACAAGAGGAATAAAATGAAGAAGAAAGTGTAATAAGAGATTTCGGCTTTTAGAAGAAAGAAGAGAAAGATGGCTTAAGAAAGTTTTCGGCTTTTTGAAAGAAAGTTGACAGAAATTGCGGAGGGAGAGACTGAGAATTTCGGCACAAAGAATGAAGTAAAAAGTAGGGCTCAAATGCCAGAGTTGGTGAGATATCCCCCCTTATTTATAGAAATTTCAGCACTTGCCTATCAAAAACCGAAAGTGCCCTTCCTGTTAACTAAAAATTAAGCAATTAAAAAGGGAAAATTTGGCACCCCTCCAAGAGATGGAAATTCGGCCAACACTGCACTCAGCAGATAATTCCTATCTTTTCTCCTCTATCTTAATCCATTCACGCCTTCAGAAGAAGCCTAGATAACACCACCTCTTCCTTCCCTTATCAGTTACTTTATCATCCATATTATCCATATTATCCATTAATTATTCTTCTTAATTTCAAGCATTCTAACTGACTCCAACTCTGCTCTCCCTTGACGCCAAAATTAATTAAAATAGATGGGTAATGCGACTCGAACCTTGGACCTCCCTTACTGCTTATCACGCCACCTCAAAACCCCTAAGTGGCACCACTTTGCCACTGGGCTACAGGCCCATTTGTGTCTTAAAACACAAATAACATCTTTTAAGCCCTATCCTACTGGCTTTCCACTAGAGTGCCCAAGCAGAAGATTTTTAACTAAGCCCTCGGCCCAATCCTGAGCCCGATCTGGACCCCTTAAACACTCTAAGTAGCACATTATATGTAACACACAACAAATGCAAAGGCCCATTAATTCAGGATGTTACATATGACCCATGAAGAGGAACCAATTATGATTTTGGCTCGAGAGGTTAAATGGTTGAGGAACAAAAGTATAGCCTTAGCGAAAGTGTTGTGGCAAAAACACGAAGTGGAAGAGGCTACGTAGGAACTGGAAAAAGCCATGAGAGGTTAGAACCCAAACCTCTTTACCAGTAAGATTTTTGAGAACGAAAATCTCTAAAGGGGGAAGAGTTGTGATAGCCTAATTTTGGGGCTAGTCGAAATAGTGGTTTCGAAACCACTAATTCGAGGTCTGATAAATTAGTTTAATATTATTTTATGTGTTATGGCATAATTATAAGAGTGTATGAAAATTTTGGTGGATTAATTTTAGTAATTGTATGCTAAATTGTGAAAAAGGACTAAATCGCACAAAGTATGAAAGTTTCATTTTACAAGCTAGAGGTGTCATATAGCTATATAATTTTAATTGGAAGTTTTAAATGTGAAATTAGGCCTTTTTAAAGGCAATAGCCGGCCATAGGGGGGACAAGAAGCTTAATTTAGTCAAAGTTCGTAGGGTTAGGTGATTAATGAATAAAATAAGAGAAAAATAAAGAAAGAAAAGATATCATCTTTTTCTCATTCTCCCTACCACCAAAAATTTCAGCAATAGAAGGGGTTTAGGCTTGAAAATTTTCAGCCACTTCAATCTTTACAAGTAAGTGATCTTGGTGGGTTTTATTGATAATTTTTATACTTTTGGAACCCCTAAAGCTTAAGCTAGTTAAAGAAAAGGCTATTTTGCAAAATGATTGAAAGTTTAGGGTGTTTCCATGAGTGTGCTTATGTTGTTTGCTGAGTTTTTATGAGAGAAAATGAATCTTGGGTGTTAAATACATAATTTTTGTGAAAGGTGTTTCCATGAAAACACCTAAAAGGACCTTTTTGTAAAGGTTATAAAATAGGTGATAAATATGTGAAATAATTGAAATCTTGAGTTGCTATAAAAGGTAATATGAATCAGATAGGCTTGAGAGTGTGGAAAAATAAGCACATTTCATTTTACGTGTAACACCCCAAACCCGGCCCAAACACCACGACCGAATCTGGCATGTCACTGGGAAAGAGTTTAGAAAGTTTACGAGCTTCAGAAGAGTTTTTAAGACATTTTCAAAATCTCAAGTTTCGTGGCTCAGTTGAAAACCTGTTGTTCATTGAAGTTACAAATTTAATTAGCAAAGCCTCGCAATTAGGTGACATTTGAAAACAATTATCGATTATTCAATTATTAGATTATTAACAAAATCCCTTTTTATAAAAACGTTGTTTGACAGGTTGCGAAGAAAACTTCAGGTTGTATTATTATTATTTTTTTAAGACGTCCCAGCAAGCAGTTTGTAATTAATATGTCCAAAAATTAAAACCCAAAAGAAAATTTCTAAATTTTGAATTGGCGTTATTACAAATCAAGAAAAAGCCCCAAAAGTACCAAACGATAATCAAATTAAAGTTTAATAGAGTAACCCATGCATGGCCATCTCGAGTCCATTCCAGCCCAGTCCAAAGAACTAAGAATTACCTGCAAGTTGTTTATGCAAAGAGTGAGTCACAAGACTCAGTGTGCAATTAGTCCACATAATCCACAAGTGGGCCTGAGCCCCAAAACACCATCGGCCGAAGCCCAATCATTACTGTATAACAAGTATCAACATGATAGCCCAACCCAGCTTAATTTTCCATCCTCTACACTCCACTCCATATGTCTATCCTCAACACACCTGTGGGGATTTCTACAATCAACCCTACATCCTTTACACTCCTCTTTGGCAGTCATGCTGACAGACACACTGCTCAAAGTCAATATAACGTGGTCTAGCCACCAATAACCATATGATCAAATCACCGATACGATAATGAGGCACCAAGCCATCATTTAGTGCGACAATGTCACCAATATACACTTCTCGTTCATATCATTAATATCCCAAATCCCATGCACATGCAACATAGTATAATAAACATGTTATATGATGTCATACGTGCAACATTTAGAGCACACACATAATCATGCTATCAACATCATTTATAAGGCTTAATCAAAATACACTGACCTGGGGTTTTAGTTTTACCCATCATGGGTAACTCAATCGCCATTGCCGAGATTTTTGGCTTTCGTACATAACACAATTATGATTTATACAATTAAAGAGTGTTGTGGTAATTACACACCTATAAACACGCAGGACTACACTATCAACCTCGTTAACGTCCTCACTCACAGGGATCACAGTGATCTGCTTATCCCTTCTCGAAGTCGGCCCACAACCTGGTGGCCAATCTCGAACGGCAGACACCGCATGTTTCTTGAACTTAGGGGCTGGGATTACGGGTCCAACCCCCTCCTTTGCTTAACTGGTATTTGATTCCATCAAAAGATCTTGGCCAGAAGACCGAGTTAAGTCATTGGAACAGAGAAAATAAGAATATATGTTCCAACCGAAGATTTCTTACCTAGATAGATAGAATCTAGAGATTAGAATGCTTGGATTAAGAAGTCGATCGAGTACCTAAGCAAATACCAAGTGAGAATTGGTTGAAAGAAAATAGATTAGGAGAGATGGCCTTTCAGCCAAACGAGATACATGAACCCTCCTACCACCATTCGGCCAAAGCACCAAGACACTACATTAACACCTTTGGTTAATCAACCCAAAGAGAGAAAGAAGAGAACGAATAGTAAAGTGAAGAAGATCCCTTACTGAAACCAAAATGTGCCAAATGAAAGATCTACGATCATAAATCCTCGAAAGTCGACAGAGAAGGTACAGACCCAGATTTGATTCAACTAGGCAGAAATGAGATAGTAGATGGCAGAAGATACCGATGATTCAAGTCACCCCCCTGACAATCGATTAACACCAAAGAAACGGATGAGAAAAATCAACAGGAAAAGTTTTGGTCGAAAAAGAAATAAGAAGAAAGGCTAGAGACTTTCGGCTAAAGTAAAAGAATTTAGAGAGAGATGAGTGATGGAAGATGGTGATTCAGTCAAGAGGGAAAATGAGGGTTGTGGCTCGACTTTGAAGAGTGAAGCAAGAAAACAAAAAGAGAAGAAGAGCAAAGGGTCCTACGGCTTTAGAGTAGAAGAGAAAGAACTAAAGCAAAAGTTGACAAAAGGGCTTGAGATAATTCGAAAAAGGTTGGGAGCTTGGAGAGAAGAAGCAATTGAGAGAAAAGAGAGAAATGGATAGAAAAGGATGCCCTAACAAGTTACGGCTTACCAAAGAAGGGATGACCAATTAGCAACCTTGGGAATTTCGGCAACTAGAACAAGAAAAAGTGTCGAAAGTGGAACACACCCCAAATGCCGAAAAAGAACCTTAACACACACAAGCTACTAAAAACACACCTAAGTTTAGGCATCTAATCCCACTACCAAAACTGAAACCTACCCCCTAACACTACTCAAAAATTCGGCTAACACCCTTCTCCACCTTCTTCCCCTTGATTTTCTCCTAACTTCACTCTTGGTAACACATTTGAATCCATTTGAATCATTCAAAATCCCCTTTTTCCTTTTGTCCACCCTTTTGAAATATTTGACTAAGTCCACCTCCACTTTTCAAGGCTCCCAACCGAAACCATCATCCAAGCTCCTTGGCGCATAAGTAAAAAAATAAGAAACCACATTGCTCACAACGCGAATCAAACGTGCTCCCTCACTGCTCCCCCTAAGACGTCACTTACCCGCACCCTAAGTGGTGCCTCCTTGCCACTTTACCAGCTGAATTCTTGTGTCACCAAACACAAGCAATAATCCTTAAGTCCTGCCCCAGTCAGCTTCCCTCCTAAGGTGCCCAAAATTAAAATTTTGGCCAAGGTTCCGACTTAACCCCGAGCCTTCCCGAGGACCCCAAACACATCAACCAGCATACCAAACACATAGATACAAGGTGAATACAAAGCCCCCAAATCTCGGATGTTAAATTACGAGCCTAGGGGTAAAATTATAATTTTGTAAAAGTCCAGGGGCAAAATGATCATTTTTGCCAAAATAAGAATTTTGGAGTAATTTTATTAATGTGATTATTTAATGAGCTAAATATGTCATTATACATCAAGAACAATGTGGAATCAACCTTGACCGGGGAAAAAGCAAGGTTTCGAACTAAACCACAAACTGACATATTTTGTATCGAGGTAAGTTTATGTGTAAATAGTACATCCTTATTATGTATGTTTTACCTACTAATGCATTGCATGTATGTAATTGATTATTGGTGAGATTTATTGAAAATAGTGGAAAATGAGAAAACTCTCGGATGAACCTTCGGGATAGAAATATGGGTACGGACGAATATTCGTAAATATGTAATTATTGGTGGGCTGTGTGCGATACCACCATGTTATTTATTAACAATGGGCTGTGTACGATACCATCTTATTTATTACCATTTGTGGGCTGTGTGCGATACCACCATAACCATGTCAATAAATGGTGGGCTGTGTGTGATACCATCATAAACATGTAAATAAATGGTGGGCTGTGTGTGATACCACCTTGTAAATTATTAAATGGTGGGTTGTGTACGAAACCACCAAGTATCCAATAATATTCTGAAGGGTTCATCGAGAAACTTGTCTAAGTGAAATTACAATTGGCTTTGTGGTGATAAGTGCAGGGCATAAGTGCAAGTAAATGTAAGCAATGTTTATGATATGTGTTTGGGATATGGTAAGGTTTGAAAGGAGTAAGCATGATTATGAGGACATGAATTGTTTTTACATAGTATGTAATGTTTTTGATTGATTAGTATATGGTATGATGCTTATTTTTTACATATAGACTTACTAAGCTTAGAGCTTACTCTATTCTCTTTTCCTTGTTTTATAGTGTCGAAGAGCCAACTCGGGATACAGAAATAATCAGAGGATCACCCACACTATCAGCACATCTTGGTATAGGTAGATTTAGCATTTTGAGTATGGCATGTATATGTACTAGACTTAGTTGAATGTCATATTATTTTGGCCAAATGAGTTAGCTCATTCAAAGATGAATTCTTTTGTATAAGGCCATAGTTGATGGCTTTTTCTTATTAATTTATGAAATGATGAGGTTATTCATGAATGTGCAAGTTGCATGGTTGATTTACTTGGTTTAATTATGCATGAATGAGTTGATGGTTTGGAGTGATTTATGTTTGTGTAGGCACACGGGCGTGTGTCTAGGCCAGTGTGTGACACACGGTCAGCCTCATGGGCGTGCGGTTAGGCCATGTGTCCCCCTACATGCTAGGTTATCAAGTTAGTATGCTCAGTAGTAAACACATAGGTGGAGACACGACCGTGTGTCTTAACCACGTGGAAAACACGACCAGAGTACATGGGCGTGTGCCCAGGCCATGTGTAGTCTGCACCTAAATTAGGAATTTAATTCACCACACGATCAAAGGACACGGGCATGTGCCTTGGCCGTGTGACATTTATGGGGTGATGACGACAGAAACAGAATGTCAATGTTTTTTTCACACGGGCTAAGACACAGGCGTGTCGTGGCCGTGTGGAGGACACGGGCCATGGGCACAGGTGTATGTCCGGCCGTGTGAAAACCCGTGTAGGTTTAAATTGAAAAATAAATCCACACGGGTGTGGAACTTGGGCATGTGATATGCTACACGGGCATGCCCCTTCCTCCACACGGGCGTGTAGACTATTTGATGAAAATTTTCTAGGTTTTTCTAGAGATCTATAAAAGAGTTCGATTTGATTTCAAACCATTCCTAATGTATGTTTTGGGCATCACGGGCCCGTAATAGGGACAATAGGAATACAAATGAAAAGTTTTAAATTTGGACGGAAATTCATGTCTCAGTTTTGTATGAATGCTTGTGTGTAAGTCCGGTAATGCCTCATACCCCATTTTGGTATCGGATACAGGTAAAGGGTGTTACAAGTATTGGCATTAGAAACATTCAAAGAAAAAGGAACATGAGTGCACTAGAATTGTAGCCACATTTTTTCCGCCAGAAACATTATTGCTTGATTAAAGGATGTGGGAATCTCAGTACCTGGGCGGCACTTCCATTCACCCCTCCCTTCCGTTAGATAATTTATAACGTTATCAATATTTATATCTTTAAAATATTCCAAACCTATTTCCTCCACAAAATCTCTTTCATAAAATAGAGTGTTATAGAATTCAGAAATAACTCGAGAGGTAATTCTCTTTTCTTTCCCTCTTACCGGTATTGTTCCTTATGTGGCACCTTTAGCTTTTTTAGACTCTTGGTTTTGAAGAGATACATAGAATTCCTGAACTCCAGGGACCACAGTAGAGTTTTTTAGAATCATACAGAAGCATTCCCATTTGTGGTATCGAACCAAGGGCCAAATTTCCTATCACAGTTTCATCGACGGTTCAAATCCTAATTCTTGAATAAATGTTTTCCCTAAATCTTAAAAAAAATGTTTTTCCACATTTGCATTTGGAAAATTAGAGGGATTTGGAATCACTGATGACTCTGGTTCATTAGTTCTTCTAACTTTTCTTGGCGGGATATTCAATACTAATTTATGCTAGAAGATAATGGAATATCAAAAATATTTCTAAGAGAATAGTAAAAAAAATTCATTAGGAACCTTTATCCTTGAGTGTAGATGCATCAAATTCCTTGTAGAGCTGTCATCCCGTGAATGCTTTGTCTTGGTTCTTGCACTATTAAGAATAAGTGGGTTTTTAATTTGAGAAAAAGGGGTTTTAGGGATTTGAATTTTTTGAAATAACTAGAGAGGGTTTTAGAATTTAGAGGAGATTGATTGTGTTTTAGGGTTGAAATAAGGGTTATATTAATGTTAAAAACGGGTTAAAACAAGATTTATGCCACTTAGTTGTGCCATCGAGTCGGGTCGACCTTCCAGAAAATTACAGTGATGTCATAACATAGGGGTTCCATGTCATGATGCTGGGGTTCCATGTCGCGACACACTCTGAAAGTTTGGAACCCTAGGTAAATTGTCTTTTGTGTCGTGACACTGAGGTGCTGTGTCACGACATCGAAATGGTTTTATCAATTCCCTTGATTCTGGATGCAGTGTTGCAACATGAGAGTTCCATGTTGTGACAGCAACTCTGTTTTAACCCAAATTTCCAATTTCCAAAGTTCCTCGGGTTCTATTTAATAAAAAATCTAGTAACAGTTAAGGTTTAAACTAATTGGTTAGTTAAAAGTACAATATTATACATAAAATTAACATTAAATTTTAAATTAACAAGTCTTACTGCTAGATTCGTCTGTCTGCTCAATTAATGTATCTGGGGATGCTTCTTTGGTTCTATCAGTGTTCGTCTAGCATCCATCATGCCATTCAGCTTTCCTTCGCTTATCCCGCTCTTGAAACTTGTTGTCTGACCTGTAACACCCTAAACCCAGTCAAAACGCTACGACTGAATCTGGCATGTTACAGAAAAGAAAAATTTTAAAAGGCGAGTTAAAGATTATGAATTGAGAAAAATCTTTGCATATCACTATGCCTTTGGTAAAGATTTAAAAATAATTGCTTAACTTAAGCCATAATACAGTTCAGTTTTCGTAATCCAAAGTCGAATTTTAAAGAAAAATTATATTGAGCGATCGATTAACAACAATATTGAGCTTTAGTTTGAAAATTTGAGTTAATTTTGTTACCGAAACCCGATCTTAATTAGCCAATTATAAAATTTTAAAATCCAAAGTTTTTAAGTTTTGAAAAACACCCACTTAGATAATTTATTAGGCAAGCCTTAACATTCAAAATAAAATAAATAAAATAAGAAACCCGAATTAAAGTTTAAATGGCCTTATTACAATACCAAAATCAAAATTAAAGTAGAATAATTCAAATTAAATATTGAAGATAAAATTTCTTAAAACATTATGCATGGCCACCTCAAGTCCACCTCGACTCCCTATTCGCGGTCTAAGGATTACCTGCAAAATTTAACGGAGGGGGTGAGTCACCGAGACTCATTGTATAATTCCCCGTCCAAAAGAGTTTTGGGCTCTCACACAAATCATATATTAGGCATGTATGTAATGCAACCCAACCAACCTATTATCCATCCTCCATATCTCCACAATCTACCCAATATCTGTGGCACCTAGCCGCTGGTGGTACCTAACCACTGGTGGTTCAAAACCACTGGGGACAAAAGTCACAAAATGTATATGTGTGGGGCCAACCCACTTGTGGTACCAAACCATTGGTGACAATCCCTAATATCAATACGTGGGGCTAACCCACTATAGTACCAAACCACTGGGACGAGTCACAGAAATTATATATGTAGTACCAAACCACTGGTGGTTCCAAACCACTGAGACTTAGTCACAAATTATAGTATGTGAGGCCAACCCACATGTGGTACCAAACCATTGATGACAGTCTAGAAATCATGTTTCCTCCCTCATCACATCATAACCCCAAAACCATGCTCATGTTTAACAAATAATATGGTATGGTCATCGAAATATAACAAGTAATCATCTCAGCCAAACATGCATTAGCTAATAACAGAACACAGCAAAACTTACCCGGAGTCCTCGATCTTACCCACAAGGGTATCTTAGTGATTCATGCCATCACTTCGACATTTGCCAACAAGTTTATAACATACTTAAAATACAAAGTGTGTGAGAGTTACACACCTGATAACACGTAATATCACACCCTCTATGTCGACACTATCGCTAATCGAAACTACTGCTATCTGCCTACGGCTCTGCTCTGAAGCCGGGCAACAACCCAGTGGCCAATCCCGAACAGCAGATACCGCGTGCTTCTTGAACTTTAGGATTGAACCTGAAGGTTTGCTTCCTTCCCCAACTTGTATGTTTCTTGCATCCATCAAAAGCCTCGGTCAATAAATCGCTACGAACAAAATGTTTGAATAACCACCCAACTGGGTTAAGGTGATGGACAATAGATAACCCGATTAGAATAACTAAAGAAATCTTCTTACCTAAGTCGATTGAGTCCAGAAGTTAGGAGGATTGATTTAAGAAGTTGATCGACCATCTATGCAAATACCAAGTGAGATTTGAGTGAAACGAGAATAGATTAAAAGAGATGGCCTTTCGGCCAAACAGGAAACATGAGCTTTCCCTTCACCATTCGGCCAAAATACCAACACAACCACTCACCTTTGATTAACCCCCAAAGATTCGGTACACACAGACAAAGCAGCGAGAAATCAGCTACAAGGAAAAAAGAATGAAAAACAAAACCCAAAGAGGGATTAAGAAAGACGATTCGGCCTAAAGTAGAAAAGAAAGAGAAAAGAATGCAACAACGAACTTACCAACACCTGAGATGATGATTCGGCTAGGAACCAGAATGGAGGAGAATAAAATACAAAAGCCGAAAATGAAACAGAAGGACTTTGATGGAGGCTTAGGAGTTTCGACAACACCAAATAACACCAAAGAGAGGAGAAGGTTAAGAGAAAAGAGTGATAAGGGAAAAATGAGAAGAGAAGAACAGTGATTCCGGTTTAAAGAAAACAAATGGAAAAGAAGAATAATTTTCGGCAAGGCTTGAGTGAGTTCGACCTTAATAGAAAATGAAAAAGAGAATGAATATGGATGAGGGTTTCAGCTCACACTTAGAAAAGGTTTAAGAAGAGAATGAAAGAAGACCTCAAATGCCGAAAATGCATTACTTTGAGAACAAAAAGCCTATGTTACCACAATAGAAATTCGGCACACCCTAGCCAAACAAAAACCAATTCCCCCTCTACTATGAGTTTGAAATTCGGCCAACACCAAGCTCACCATGCCCATCCCTTCCTTTTCTCCTCAAAATCCTCCTGATCACACGTTTGAAATATTTTGAACACTTCAAACTCTACTTTTTCCTCTTTGCCATTCAATCAAATGATTTGACTCAGTCCACTCCCTTATCCTGAAGTGTCCCAGTTTAATCCTGTCTCTGCTCTGCTTGACACCAAAAGGAACTGCCAAAATGAGCTCCTTGTGACTTGAACATGTTTCCTCTCCTACTCCCTGTGGCGTCACTTACCAGCATCTTAAGTGGCGCCTCCTTGCCACTCTACCACTCCTTTTCTTGTGTCAACCATCTACCAACATAATCCCTTAAGTCCTATCCCGTCCAGCTCTCCCCTAAAGTGCCCAAAAATAGAATTTTACCCAAGACTTTGGCTTAACTCTGAGCCTTTCCTGGACCCCCAAAACACCCTAAACTTGCATATTAAGCATAACATATACACAGAAACACATCAAATGCAAAGCCCCCAACTTAGGATGTTACATGACCTGCACTAATCACAGAGAATTTCCCTAGCTCAAGATAGTTAGGTTTTTGAATAATTATTTCGTAACAGGGCTTTCCTAACTTTTCCCTATTTTCCTCATTCTGCTGGTGACCGCATTTAAACATTTCTATCTCATCTTTTATCTTCATTCTTAATTAATTATTTTCTAGGTCAATGGTGGACCGTCATGTCGCCAAGAATGGTTTACCCAGCAGAATGGGATTTCACGGTCTTCCTCAAACTCTAAATTGGCAAAATCACCGGGATGATAAAGCTCCTCACTTAAACCAACACATCCTCAAGTACTCCTAATCGCTGTAAATCAGAGTTTTAAAATTTATAAAAGAATGATCAAAACCTAAAAACTAACTCTGACAATGATTAAAGGCAAGTGTACCTATCGAACAGTAGTATAGATTAGGCAAGACCGGATATCGAACCCAAAGGAAGTAAAAGTACTAATACTAACTTTCTTTTTATTAGTTAGCCTTAAAAATAGAGTGAAGTTGCTTTAGACTATATTGACAAAGATTAAATTAAGGACACAAAGACAAAAAGGATGAATAGGAAAATAACTTGAAGAAAGACTCAGTTCATTACGACGATACCCTCGGGAAGAACCCACCTAAACTTCACTTATTATTTTACCCTAAATTATATGATTTCTTTTACTTAGCTTGATCAGTAAGACTCCCTAACCTATATTAAACCCTCTCTCGAGGTGAATAACGTCTAACCCAAGGTTAATTAGTGGAACCCTCGTTCGCTTATAATAACCCCCCTAGGATAGCAGTAAATCGATCAATGGACTCCCATATTAGGTTTCACCCTAATCCGACAAAATCTCATAACCCTATCTCTAGGCATTCAATCAACTATTAATTATGTTAGATATACTCTTAGGCAAGGTCTATTCCTCCTCCACCTAAGCACATTAGATTTGGATTAAGCAACATAATTAAGAACAAACTAAGTAATTATCATATAACTTAAAAATCAAATAAAAAGATTCATCTAGGTTTCATCCCCTTCAGGTATCTGAGGGGTTTAGTTCATAATGAATAAACAAAACATCACAAGAGAAAAGATAAAACAAAACATAAGAAAATCCTAAAACCCCCTGAAGGAATTGAAGGAGAATTCCGCCGTCTTAAGTATAATTCCGGCTTCTTGGGATGGATCAACTGGATATCTTCGTGATATTTCCTTAGTTCTGACCTTCTCGGCTTGGCTCCTTGGCCTAGCTTTGACGCCTCTTCAAAGGTGGTACTGAGGGGATATATATATAGGCTCTTGGAATGTGATTCTTTCTCCCTAAGTATCATTTTCCGACTGAAATTGCTCATTCTGATGATAGAGGCACGACCATGTAGCACGCCTGTGTGGATCGACTCCAGGCCGTGTTCAGATTTCTAACTTGAGACACAGTCGTGTGAATCGGGGGAGAGATCGTGTACTAGATGTTAAGCGTGGCACGGCCGTATAGTCGCCGGGCCAGGCCGTGTCGAATTCATAATATGGCCCATTTACTCTGTTTTGGGCTTGTTTTATGTTCTTTTCATCCTCGGTTGCTTTCCTGGGTATAAGACATGAAAAGAAAGGATTAAGAGCACCTTTTTACACAAATCAAGGGATAAATCATCCAAAAGCATACTAAATGTGGGCTTAAAATATGTTACTTTTACGGTTTATCAAATGCCCCCACACTTAAGCTTTTGCTTGTCCTCAAGCAAAATTCTCAACTTATAATTAAAACGAACTTTCCGTGATTCACGATTCCTATCAACAATGCCTTATCCTAATTCACAGATAATCTATACATGGATAATTCAATTCAAAGATTCCTAAAGATTCAAACAAGATAAGCCATATTTTTGCAGCACGAAAACATAGGTGTTCCCCTTCATCTAAATAATTACTTTTAATTCAAAACCTACAAGGATTTATATCCTCACAAAAGATTCACTCAAATCACTTGAAAAGTGTTTAAGGGTCAAAATTAAGCACTCATAAGTCGAACCAAAAAGTTCTTTGTTAGGGTTGTAACGGGGCTAGGGTTAAAGGTGTGGATAAAGGCTGAAATTAGAAGGTTACAATCAAGATTGAATCGATAAGCTACCTACCTAAAAATTTCTAAGATAACAATTACCTAAATTGAAAATAATAATCCTACTAATACGAGCTTTTCTTTTGATAATTAGACTTTAACTTGTATAAGCTCACTCTGCATAATACTAATACTGAATATACTTTGCTCTTTTTTTTTTAAGAACAAACTAAATACAAGATAAATTTAACTACCAGAATAATATGCTTAGGTAACTAGCTCAAATCAAATCTCAATTAAGGGGTAGTCAAAAGAAAGGGTGATAACAAATACAAAGGGGTTTAGGTTAAAATTAGCGGGTAAGTCAATAAAAGGGTTGTTAGGCTCAACGGGGTTCACTAGGGGTTAATTATAAGGATAGGTTATTTAGTGGAGTAAGTGTGTTAAGACCTAGGTGCCGTTATCATCTCTGTCTATCAAATCATAACTGTAGTCTCGACCCATATAATCGAGGCAAGTTCTAGAATAACAGTTCATAGTTGACACACTCATAATCAAGAAGTGAGCATGAAAAAAAAATGTATGCTATATAAGGCTCAAAATCTCACAAAAATTATGGGTGTTTTTGACATCAACCTTGTAAATCTCAAATTTCAAGATAACATTCAAATTCCGGTTGACAACCTAAAATTTTAATTTTTAGAAATCTAGACTTATCATGCTTGATTCCTTAGTATTCTTCAAATTTAATCATCAATGCATAATTAACTATGACTTATTCAAAAGCATATCAATAAAAATCACAAATCATCAGAAATTTCATCTTAATTAGTAATATGAAAATTTTGCTTAAAAAGAAGACTAAATTCAGGGATTTGGGAATCATGCAAAAAGTTAAGCATTTTTATCCTCAGGGTTTAAGAATAGTACAGAAAGTTTGGTACTTTCTCAAAATAGTTATTCACCCCCCATACTTAAGATGTACATCACCCTCAATGTACAAGGATAGATAATGACATTTAAGGGATAAATCAAAAGAGAAGGGGAAAGAATTACTCCCTGAGTTGTGGATGTTTTCCCAGATGAGTGTCTTTGGTGGCGGTGTAGTCAGTCGGGATAACGTTCCTGCGCTAGATGAAGAAATTGGGTAGCGCTTTGAGAAGTAGCCAGGCTTTATTAAGACCTAATAAAAATAAACTAAATATAAAGTTATAGAAAAACAAATTAAAGGGAAGGAGACTAAGAAGAAAACTAAAATGAAAAGAAAATATTAATGGACTGTGAGGTCCTTATTGTAGGATGGTTCGCAAGGTGGGTGTGACTTCTAAGGCTGGGGATCTGCTGGCGGTGGCGGAAGTGAAGAGGTTATCGTGGTGGTCGGTGTGATTCCTTAGCAGCCTGGCGAACCTGACATAAATGGTCTCAAAGATCCTTGGCTCGGTGTTGAGACGAAGCTGCCGGCATGAACTCATCTTGATCATTCTTTATTAAGGAGCCTATGTTTAGCTTTCTCCGTTTATTCGGCATGTTGTTGGCTTGCTCAAGGATTTAGTGTCTTAGTGAGTGAAGAATCTAATATGGAAGAGAGTGAGAAGCAAAGAAGATAGGGATAAGATAAGATGGGGGAAAGGGGGAGAGGTGAGGGGTTTAAATAGATGCTCAAGTTTGGTACTCCCCCACGTCCGTGGTCCCAGGGTGTGTCGATTTACACGGCCTCCTCACACGGCCGTGTTATAGAGGGTGTTGTCACCCTATGCCCGTGCTGTATCACCCACGCCCGTGTACGTAAAGTTTTTCTTTTGGAACAGTCGGTCTGCACGGGCGTGTTGTACCTGTGTTCAATAAGTCAATAGCTTCACACGGTTGAGGGCACGGCTGTGCCCTCTTTGTCTGTGCCCGTGGGGAGGGTGGTTGGATCCGTGCTGTTGGGGGTGGTTGGACTGACTTGCACGGCCTTTGCTCTATCAGTGTGGCGGTTTCGGTGGTCCACATGGCTACGGACACGGCCGTGTGTAAGGCCGTGTGACCTGGGAATCCTACATTTTTGGTTAGTTTAAAAAGAAGAGAAAAAAATAAATTTAAATGCAAATAGAAGTAAAAAGAAATAAGGCTAGTGCTCGGGTTGCCTCCCGAGAAGCGCTCGTTTATAGTCTTAAGCTAGACTTTCCTTATTTTTGAAAATTTTAGGGAGGTTTAAAGGTTTGAATATCTTCCCTCATGCTTATGATTTTATTCTCTTAACAAAGTTGAAGTCGAGAAGTGTTTACCTTGAAGTCACCGAATATCGAATTGCTCACCTTGACTATTCCGTGTGGAAAGATATCGTGTACCTTGAAAAGGATTTCTTTATTTGTGTCAGGGTCTGGAGGAAATAGTCGTAGGTCTGCTTTATCTGACAATACCTGATCTCTGACTGTGGACTTGTCTATCTCATAAAGTGGTTTTGATTCTATTTCATGTATCCCTAATTTCTCCTTAAAGTGTGTTTTCCACTCATCTAAGTCATCGATTTGAATCCTTTGCTCCTCGTGAGTTATTTCTTTGTTGGCACTAAGCTGAGGATCCGGTTCAATTGTTCCTTTTTTTGGTGGTTCCTATAAAGAGTGTGTAATTGAATGATTATCAAAAGAATTTTCATTCTCACCTTGATTCTTTGATAACCTAGCTGAGTCGAGGGCTTGAAGGCTAATTGAGCCGTCACTTATACAAAGTATGAGCTCACCTGTGGCAACATCAATTTTAGTCTTGGCAGTTGCTAGAAAAGGTGTTCCTAAAATTAAGGGGATTGAATTATCCTCATCCATGTCTAAAACAACAAAGTCTACTGGGAAAACAAATTTATCGATTTTTACGAAAACATCTTTAATAATGCCCCTAGGAATTCTAACAGTTTTATCTGCTAATTGAATACTCATCCTAGTTTGTTTGGGCTTCCCTAGACCTAGTTGCTTAAACAATGTATAAGGCATAACATTTATGCTTGCCCCTAAATCAGCTAACGCATTATCAATATTTAAACTACCAATTAAACATGGAATTGTAAAACTCCCTGGATCTTTTAATTCCTGTGGTAGTTTATTTTGTAGGATTGCTGAGCGCTTTGCTTGAGTTCAATGTGTGGCTCTTCGTCTAATTTGCATTTATTTTTCAAGAGTTGTCTTAAAAATTTCCTCGAGTCTGGCATCTGAAAAAGAGCTTGAAGAAGAGGTAAATTAATATGTAATTTCTTTAAAAGTTTAAGAAACTTATCGAACTGTTCCTCTGAATCGTCTCTTTTTAACGCTTCGGGATACGGTTGCGGGGTTTGTACTCTTTAATTACCGGTTTTGACTTTTCTTGTGTGACCTCTATTATACCTTCGTCTACCTTACTTTCTGGAATTGGTTGTGGTTCATCTATCTCCTCGTTCTCTTGAACTGTGATGGCTTGAATTTGCTCCTTTGGATTAATCTCGGTGTTACTTAATAGACGTCCTTGTGGTCATTCTGACATGAGCCGTGTGAGTTGCTCGACTGCATTAGTCATTTCCTTGACTGATTTAGCAATTTCACTCATTCGGCTTTCGTTACTTTTGATTGTCCTATCAATATTTTGTAGGCGTTCTTCTGTGTTTGCCGGTCGTTTTAGTTCCTCATCGTAGGTTGGTTTCTTCTCTCGTGGATAGGGCTGATTTTGGAAGTTCTGAGGAGGTTGTTGCCCTTGACTTCTTTGATTGCCTTGACCTCCCCATGAAAAATTTGGGTGGTTTCTCCAACCTGGATTGCAAGTGTTACTATAAGGATTATTATTAGATCGGAAATTGTTACCTATATAGTTCATCTGTTCGCTCTCTTCTTTCGGTTGGTAGGGTGGGTACTCAGGATTCGCCACGATTCCACTTACGTCACACTGTATGACTGGATGTGAAACACCCCAAACCCGGCCCACAAGCCTCGATCGGATCTGACATGTTCCTTCAGAAAACCTAACGAAATTTCGTTTCATGTTCTTGTAAAAATAAGTCGATTATTAAAACAAGATTGAAATTTTAATGAGTTGGAAGCAAGTTGTCGTTCAATTTTGTATTACAATAAAACATCTCCTTCACATTTCATAAATTAAAAGTAATGCCGGATTTTTGAGCTTATTAAGTTGAAAACCGTAGTTGATTAGGTGATAAAGCATTTGAAGTTGTTTGACAAAATTATTTAGTTACCCATTTGCCGATTATCGTATGAAAATAAAACTTAAAACATAAAACTTAAACAGTTAAGTAGTGGCCTTATTACAATTTAAAATACCAAATAAATCCCGAAAGAAAAGTGTGCTAAAGAAAACGCAAAGTTCAACCATACGAAAACCCGAAACGCTGAGCATGGCCACCACGTAGTCCTTGCTGACCCGGTCCATCGCACTAAGATTCACCTGCAAAATGTTAGCCCACGAAGGGTGAGTCAACAGACTCAATGTGTAACAGCCAATCACAAAATCCCATTCGGTTATAGCCTTAACTACAACGCTTTGGGCAAAGCCCATCTTTAGTCATATTTGGCCATAGGCCCATAACATAGCATAATTATCATAGCATATCAAGTCACATATATATAAAATGGAAATGCAACCCGAACCCACCTAGATATCCAACCTCTACACACCACCCGTACCTGCCAATCACACCGTGAGGATTACTAGATCAACCCTTCATCCGCTACACACCCTCGAAGGCAGTCGCTGCAGTCAACTGCACATCGCCCTTAATACGTGGCATAGCCACCAGATAATGTGACAAAGTCACCGGATACACAATATTGTGACATAAGTCACCGGATTAATGTGGTAAAACCACCGGGACACTTCCCCTTTTACATTATCACCCTCATGCCCATGCAACATACAAAATATACAGATATCATGCGATATACCTTACCCCAAGGCCATAACAAAATTACACGTGTTTTCATACCAATGTTTGTAACCATTATTAACTGAGTGTTAAGGGGTAACGTACCTGAATACACTGTACCATTGAATGTTACCCTTAGCCATGTTTATTCATAATCTTATTAACACATATTTAACATTATTATTATTAATCTATCGGGAGTTAGTGTGGGGTTACACACCTGATAACACTGAGAACAACGCTTTCGATCTCACTGACACTTTTGCTTGCAGGGATCACAGCGATTTGCTTATCCCTTTTCGATACTGGCCCACACCCCGGTGTTCAATCCCGTACTGCAGAAATCGAGCGTTTCTTGAATTTAGGGGTAGGAACTGCGTTTCGAACCCCCTCCTTTGATTGGCTAGGACTCGACTCTATGAGATTAACTTAATCAGAGAAAATGATTGAGTGAATGAATCTAAAAATATTCATCTAAACGAAAAGATGCTCACCTAAATTGACAGGGTACTGAAGTCTTCGGCTTTTGTTGATGAAGTCGATTGTGTACCTACACAACACCCTATGAGAAATCGGGTAACACTAAAGAGTATGGCCTTTAGCCGAATATCAATATCCCCTTACCTGCTTGATTAAATCCCGAAAACTTGCTCCTTAACGTCGGCTACAAGAATCCCGAAACCCCCTTCATGTTTTCAGCCAAAAGAATAAAAGGGATTAGTTTCCTTAGTGTCGACTAACAAAAGGTATAAGAAAGAAGATCAAATGACAAAGGATTCCTTACCCCACTATTAGAATCGATTGAATAGCTTGTACCAAATGATCGACAACACCTCCCATTTGATCACTGATAGATTCGGCCACAGGAGAAAGGTTATTCGGGTTTGAGAGATAAACGGAAAAAGGGATCGGTGGGATGGTGATATGATTTAGCTTTTAATGCTAGTGAATAAATCGGTTTCAAAGGACAGGGATTAAATGGAACTTTTGGCTATAGAGGGTAATGACAAAAGTATGGAATTCAGCTTTAGTGGTAAGTGAGCAATCGGCTATGCGGAAAATATGGAATGGAGGAGAAAGAAGAAGAGATGTTGGTGATCCCACTTGCGGCACAAGGAAAACAGTATGAGAGAAGAGGAGATGGCTTAAGGAAACAAAGAAGATAAAGGCTAAATGCCGAATGGTAACCCTTAAAGTTTCGGCCAAAGAGAAAAGTTTAGAAAAGAAGAGAAAGAGAAATCGAAACAAAGGGAAAGAGTGCCAGAGACTAAGAAGAACTTTCGATTAAGCAAAGAGAAGCTCCTAGTCGACTACCCCTCAATTGGCACTCCTACTCTTGTACTAACACCCAAAAATCGATAGTGTACCTCAAAACCCCCTATACCGAAAATCCACCTATGCTTTTCGGCTCAACCTTCACCAAAACCGAATGTATCCCACCTCAGTACTCCTCTCTTGATTTCAGCTAGCATTCAAACACATGCTTCCCCTTGTTTTCCTCCTAAAACTTCTCTTTTCCACTCATTCAAATGAGTTTGAATGAGTCCACCTCTCATCCACTCTCCTAGCCGCATATTCAAATGAATTTGACCAAGTCCACCTCTCATCCACTCAGAGTCCCTATGCCGTCCATGTAACACCCCAAACCCGGTCAATACACCACGACCGAATCTGGTATGTTACGGGGAAAATGTGTTTGCGGGGTTTGGTTTTCGGTTAAAGATTTGATAGAATCCTCTTTGTTATAGTTTGTACTTGTCAAAATCTTGGGCATGATGGTTTTAAAAAGGATAGTGTATTTTGAAACCCGGGAATTTTGAAAACTTAGTTGAACCCACAAGTAAAACAAATTTATAATCATTTAGAAATCTGGGAAGAATTCCTTGTGTTTGCTTAGAAACATTTTAAACTTAGGGTGAATAAAATCTCAAGTTTGGAAAGCATTTGGGTGTATTCATTTTAATGTTTTAGTGATACCCGATGGTAAAGTTTAAAACATATCGCTTTGTAGTTTTAAAAACCCTTTTCCTTTCCAAGTTTTATCCAGTATTAATACAATACTTTGTTAAGGCATATTTGAAATCACATTTGAGCATATAAATAACCAAAGCATAATTTTAAAAAAAACCATTTACAATCCCAGCAAAACCAAATGAAAATAAAGGAAATAAAGTACCAAGTATTTAAATCAGTGCAAATCTGAATTTATTCATGGCATGGTCACCTCGAGTCCACCCGGCTCCTTGTCCGCGATCTAAGTGTCACCTGAAATGATACGGGAGAAGGTGAGTTGCAAGACTCAGTGCATAAATCCCCCTCCCGATTAATGCAACAAGCTAACACACATCATAGCATAGCAATACAGTTAATGCACCCCAATCCTAACCATCCATATCGCCTTTTCTACCCCGTGTGGTACCAAACCACTGGTGGTGCCAAACCACTGGTGACCCAAAGTTACGATATCCATAAGTGTGGTGCCAAACCACTGGTGACCCAAAGTCACGAATAATCCAATGATGGGGCCAACCCATCGTGTGATACCAAATCACTGGCTTCAATCCCGTATCTCAACTGTGGGGCCAACCCACTGTGGTGCTAAGCTACTGGGACGAGACGCTGAGGTGCCAAACCTCTGGTGTCCCAAAGACACTATGTGATACCAAATCACTGGTGATCGAAGTCACGAATCCAATGATGGGGCCAACCCATCGTCTGATACCAAATCACTGGCGTCAATCCCGTAATATCATCTGTGGGGCCAACCCACTGTGGTGCTAAGCCACTGGGACGAGACGCTATGAGGTGCCAAACCTCTGGTGACCCAAAGTCACAATAATTAATCTGTGGTACCAAACCACTGGAGGTGCCAAACCTCTGGTGTCCCAAAGGCACGGATATCATATTCCCCCTCCTCTCATATCACCCAATGTCATACTGGCTCATGTACAATATGCAAATCATGTAAATCATGCTAACATGCCCAACATTGCATCTCATAGCACATACATCATAGATCATAATATTAAGTGAGTAACCAATAGAACTCGCAATGAAACGGACTTACCCGAATCCGTGCACATACCCCATAAGGTATCATATCAATCAACCATATTGTTTGACAATCAGGTTTATTAAACATATTACTAAGTAATGAGTGTGTTAGTTTACACACCTGTTAAACGCAAGCTTCTAGAACTCAACGAATCGATCTAAGACCCTCAATGTCTTGCTCCTATAATCGGCCAAACATGAACATTAGCCATCTATACCATTCGGCCAAAACCCATTAAACCAAAGGGGTTAACGTTTAACCCTTACCACCACTTACCAACTTATCATCGACAGGTAAAGGCCTCGCTTGACTACTTCGAAATCCCGGATGCCCTATAATGAAATCGGTTCCAGAACAAAAGATTAACACCGTTCAACAGTTGCCATATTCGGCTGTTACCCAACCCAAAATCGACAAGGGACAAAAGAGAGGGGAAATGGCCATTCGGCCAAGCACTTACCTTGCTCTAAACCCGATTGAACACCACACAAGAGAGGTCCACCCCACACCAATATTCGGCCAAGAGAGGACTACTAAGAGAGGGGATGTTTCGGCAACACAGGGGAGAGATTCGGCTAGCCTCTTGAAGGTAAAAAGCAAAAGAAATGTTGTTTAAAAGAAGAAGAGAAATCGGCAATAATTGAAGAAGGATTCGGCTCAAGTGAATTGGGGAGAAATAAATGGAAAATTCGGCTAAGTAAATTTCAAGAAGAAGAAAAGAGAGTTTGAGAGGAAAAGAGAAGCTAGTTTCGGCTCACCACAAATGAACAAAAAGAAAAAGAAGTGGGAGAGAAGAGAACATTCGGCTACCAAGAAAGTTGAGAGAAGACAAAGCAAATTCAGCAAATAGGTGCTTGGACTTTCGGTTTCCAAAAGAAAATGAGAGAAAACTCTCTTGAAATTTTCGGCTAGCTAAACAAAAGAAAGGATTCTTCTTTGACACCAAATGACCGAATATGCACCAAAATTCAAAATGAATTTCGGCACTCCCTATTCCCACACTTACCAAACCGTCCACACCCCCCATGAACTCTCCAACATTCGGCCACTACCTCCAATCACTCACAACCACTCATTCAAACTAGTTTGAACTAGTCAACCTCCACAATTTCCTCTCCACCCACCGTTTGAATACTTTGACTTGGTCCATGGCAGAGTTTGAACTGCACACTACTACTCCTCCTCCATGTCGTCAAAATGGAAGCAAAATGTGGGATTTTCGCAGCTTGAACATAGGACCTCTCCTTCCTGCAAGTGACGCCAATCCAAGCTCTTAGTGGCGCCTAGCTTGCCACTCCACCAGCTCCTTTCTTGTGCTAAAATTCACCAAAGAATACTTATTAACCCCAGCTTCTTCAGCTCCTCTCACCTAAGCCTAAAAACTGAAATTTTCCTACCTCTCAGGCTTACACCTAGCTTACCACTAAGCCTCAAAACATCAAAAACAACAACATAGCAGGCCAATAACATGCAAACAATGCAATAACAAAATAGCCCCTAACCCCGGATATTACAGTTCTACCCCCCTTAAAAATAATTTCGGCCTCGAAGTTACCTGGTCAAAAGAGTTGAGGGTATTGCTGTCTCATCATCTCCTCTGGTTCCCACGTAGCTTCTTCCACGCCATGATTCCGCCATAGCACCTTTACCAAAGGCACGGACTTCCTACGAAGAACCTTCACATCCCGATCTAGAATCTGCACTGGTTCTTCTTCCATGGTCAAATCCGGATGTACTTCGATCTCTTCCACTGCTACGACATGCGATGGATCTGAACGATAACGCCTAAGCATCGAAACGTGAAATACGTCATGAATCTGACTTAGCTCTGCTGGCAACTTAAGCTGGTAAGCTACTGGTCCCACTCGTCTCAATACCTTATACGACCCAATAAACCTCGGACTTAACTTGCCTTTCCTACCAAACCTCAGCACTTTCTTCCATGGCGAGACCTTCAAAAAAACTTGGTCCCCCACAGCAAACTCTATATCTCTCCGCTTAAGATCGGCATAAGACTTCTGCCTATCCGAAGCTTCCTTCAATCGAGCCTGAATCAACTTAACCTTGTCTTTGGTTTCTACAACCAATTCTGGTCCCAACAACTGACGTTCACCCAACTCCGTCCAACATGTAGGTGAGCGACACCTCCTACCATACAACGCCTCATATGGTGCCATCTTGATGCTTGCTTGGTAATCGTTGTTGTGTTAACTCACTAATGGAAGAAACTCCTCCCAACTACCTCTAAAGTCCGAGAACACAACCTCTCGGCATATCCTCTAAGATCTCAGATAACCTCTCCATCGCCCGCCGATCATGGGTGAAAAGCTGTGCTAAAATCCAAACGCGTACCCAGAGGCTGATGCAACGCTCTCCAGAACCTTGACGTAAATCTGGGATCCCTATCCGATATGATCGATACAGGCACACCATGTAGCCTCACTATCTCTGACACATACAGCTTTGCCAACCTCTGAAGTGAGTAGTCGACCCTCACTGGAATGAAGTGAGCTGATTTAGACAGACGGTCCACAATTACCTAAACTGAGTCCTTCTTGCTTGGCGTAAGAGGTAATCTACTGACGAAATCCATGGTTATTCTTTCCCACTTCCACTGTGGAATCTTCACTGGCTGAAGCAACCCTGATGGTAACTGATGTTCAGCCTTGACCTGTTGACATGTCAGACACTTCCCCACAAACTCTGTCACTTCTCTTCTCAGACCTGGCCACCAAAACTGCTCTCTTAAACCCCTATATATCTTGCTACCTCCAGGATGCATAGCGTATAGGCTGCTATGTGCGTCCTGAAGAATCTTTTGCCTCAGCTCAACATCCTTTGGCATACAAGCTCTTCCTTGAAAACACAGCACCCCATCATTAGACACACTGTAACCCTCCAAACCACCATCCTAGACCTGCAACCTCCACGCGCTCAGAACCTCATCCTCTAACTGTTTCTATCTGATCTGCTCAATCCAAGTAGGCTTAACCTGCAGCTCTGCCAGAATACTTTTGTCGTCATACAAACTCAAATGGGCAAACATCGCCCTTAAGTCCGCAACAACCTTACGGCTCAACGCGTCTGCCACCACGTTAGCCTTGCCCGAATGATATTCAATTGAACAGTCGTAATCCTTGAGTAACTCAATCCATCTGCGCTGCCTCAAATTCAAATCCTTCTGAGTCAAAAGGTACTTCAGACTCTTATGATCTGTGTAGACTATCGATCTCTCTCCGTACAAGTAGTGCCTCCAAATCTTCAGAGCGAAGACTACTGCTGCTAACTCCAGATCGTGCGTCGGATAATTGACCTCATGTGACCTCAGCTGCCTAGAAGCATACGCCACAACCTTTCCTTCCTGCATCAGCACACAACCCAAACTCGTATGTGATGCATCGCAATACACTGTGAATTCCTTACCTGCCTCAGGTTGAATTAACACGGGAGCTTCAGTCAAAATCTTCTTTAGCTTTTCGAAACTCTCCTGCTGTTTATCAGTCCAAACAAATGGAACCCCTTTCCTTAACAACTTGGTCATCGGAGCTGCGATCAACGAAAAACCCTCTACAAACCTTCGGTAGTATCCTGCCAAACCCAGAAAACTCCGAATCTCAACCACTGACTTAGGAGGCTTCCAATCCAAAACTACCTCAATCTTCCGAGGATCTACCCTAATCCCTTCAGCTGACACTACATGACCCAAGAAAGTCACCTCCCTAAGCCAGAACTCGCACTTACTAAACTTTGCATAAAGCTGCTTCTCTCTCAGAATCTGCAGCACCACTCGCAAGTGTGCATCATGCTCCTCCTCTGACCTTGAGTACACCAAGATGTCGTCAATAAAAACCACTACGAACTGATCCAAAAACTGCTGGAACACCCTATTCATCATATCCATGAATGCTGCCGGCGCGTTAGTCAACCCAAACGGCATTACCAGAAATTCGTAGTGCCCATACCGAGTACGAAACGCTGTCTTGTGGATATCCGCCTTCTTCACCTTCAATTGGAGATATCCAGACCTCAAATCAATCTTCGAGAATACCAGCAGCACCGCGAAAGCTGATCAAACAAGTCATCTATCCGTGGCAACGGATACTTGTTTTTAATCGTCAGCTTGTTCAACTGGCGGTAATCTATACACATCCATATGTACCATCTTTCTTCTTGACAAAGAGTACTGGCGCTCCCCAAGGTGAAACACTTGGCCTAATAAAGCCTCGGTCCAACAACTCTTGGGTCTGAGCCTTTAATTCCACTAACTCCTTTGGCGCCATCCTATATGGAGCAATAGACACTTTGCGGTTCCGTGCGATGATCTATCCCGAACTCTACTTCACGATTCGGTGGCAAACCCTAAGCTCTTACGAAACACGTCAACAAATTCCTTAACTGTCCGGACCTTTTCCACAGTAGACTCCTTAGCCTCCAAGGCATACACATGAACTACATATGCTTCACAGCCCTTTCTGACCATCTTCTCAGCTTTCAGAGCAGACACCATGTTGGATAAGTAATCTCTTCTATTGCCTATCAAGACCACCTCGTCACCTTCAGCCGTCTTAAGAACCATGCGCTTAGCCGCGCAATCCAACATAGCCTGGTATTTAACCAACCAGTCCATCCCAAAAATCAGATCGAACTCCCCAAATAGCAGTTCCATTAGATCAGCCACAAATACTACCCCTTGGAGTTCTAGGGGTACATCTCTATATAGCTTATCTACGGCTACAGAGTGACCTAGAGGGCTAATTACTGACATCTGCCTAGAAGTAGTTTCAGAGTCTAAGTCCATGGTCTCAATTATGCTACTAGCAACGTATGAATGCGTTGAACCCACATCAATCAAAGCAGTATATGGAGAACCAAAGATTAAAAACGTACCGGTTATGACGTCCGATGCGTCGCCCTCCTCTTGGCGTCTCGCCGCATACACCAACCCAGGCTGTCGTGCCTCAGAACCACCTGCACCTCTGCCCGGTGCTCCGCGGCCCCGACCAGAACCATTACCACCTCTACCATTACCACGACCCCTCTGCGGTGGCGGTCCATTATTCCTAAACTGAGTACGGCCCTGACTCTCGGACTGAATCCTGGCCAACTTACGCGGACAGTCCCTCACACGGTGATCTAAAGAGCCACACTTGAAACATCCTTTCCCATCGGTCCAGCAACCTCCCCAATGAGATTTCCCACAACGGTTACACTGCGGCGGTCCCTAATTAGTAGCAACAAACCTACCAGACTGATTCGGCCCACTCTGTCTAGCCCTTTTCTGAGGATTACCTGACGACCCAGAAGATCCAAAACTCCTCTTATGCCTATTCCTCTCCACATTTTGCCTCACAGACTCTTTAATACCCTCGGCTACCTTAGCCTTCTCAACCAGGATGGCAAACTCACGCTCCTGCTGTGGAGCAATCAACAATCTTAATTCATCTCTCAGACCATCCTCAAATCGAACACACCTCTCGTGTTCAGTGGCCACAATACCCTTAGCATACCGACTCAGCCTCAAGAATTCTGCATCGTACTCTGACACAGACTTACTCCCCTGAACTAGCCTCAGAAATGCTTTTCGCTGCGCGTCGATGTAACTAGCTCCAATGTACTTTTTCTGATAAGCAGCCCTAAAATAATCCTAAGTGAGATCCTCTGCTGCAACACTATCCCGAACTGTGAGCCACCACTGGTATGACTCATCCCGAAGAAGCGATACTCTCCCTTTCAGCTTCTCCTTAGCAGTTAAGTCTAAATCATCCATGATCCGCTCCGTCGCCTCCAGCCAATACTCAGCCGTGCTGGGAGCAACACCAGAGACACCTCCAAAAACCTCCGCCCTGTTAGCTCAGAGTCGCTCCGGTACGGGTTTTCGAGCTCCTCCGCCTACTCCAGCTACCCTTTCCAGAACTCGCAGCATCGCCTGTGACACTGCGTCATCCCCGGTCCGATCCTGAAACTCACCACCTCCAAATGGTGGTGGTGTCAGAATTTCATTCTCTGACCCCTGCCCAAATCCTACCGGTTCAGAAATAGTCATCCTACCCCGACCACGTCTACGTGTATTACGACCACGTCCCCGAGTGCTCATGACTAACGTCTTGACTTATCTAATTTAAGAGTTTTATGCATCAGTAATTATTCCACTGTTTAAAAGCAAAGTCTTATGAATATTGCTTATTAAAGAAGTTTATGTTTCCGCAAGTCCACACAGTCCTATCAGTTTCTGTTTCTAAGGTAATCTACTATTGCTAGTCATCCAATCACATCTCATCCAAAAATCACAAGCAATAGTAAGGGGTACTTACCTGGGCGGATTGGTGCCGAAGACTCGGTGCCATGCCTTTCAAACCATATATTTTACAACAAAACACTTAAAAACCCATATTTAAAACATTTTGGGCCTCGGGCCCATAGCTGAGCTTTTGAACTTGGCTCTAATACCACAATTGTAACACCCCAAACCCGGTCAATACACCACGACCGAATCTGGTATGTTACGGGGAAAACGTGTTTGAGGGGTTTGGTTTTCGGTTAAAGATTTGATAGAATCCTCTTTGTTATAGTTTGTACTTGTCAAAATCTTGGGCATGATGGTTTTAAAAAATGATAGTGCATTTTGAAACCCGGGAATTTTGAAAACTTAGTTGAACCCACAAGTAAAACAAATTTATAATCATTTAGAAATCTGGGAAGAATTCCTTGTGTTTGCTTAGAAACATTTTAAACTTAGGGTGAATAAAATCTCAAGTTTGGAAAGCATTTGGGTGTATTCATTTTAATGTTTTAGTGTGATACCCGATGGTAAAGTTTAAAACATATCGCTTTGTAGTTTTAAAAACCCTTTTCCTTTCCAAGTTTTATCCAGTATTAATACAATACTTTGTTAAGGCATATTTGAAATCACATTTGAGCATATAAATAACCAAAGCATAATTTTAAAAAAAAACCATTTACAATCCCAGCAAAACCAAATGAAAATAAAGGAAATAAAGTACCAAGTATTTAAATCAGTGCAAATCTGAATTTATTCATGGCATGGTCACCTCGAGTCCACCTGGCTCCATGTCCGCGATCTAAGTGTCACCTGAAATGATAAGGGAGAAGGTGAGTCGCAAGACTCAGTGCATAAATCCACCTCCCGATTAATGCAACAAGTTAACACACATCATAGCATAGCAATACAATTAATGCACCCCAATCCTAACCATCCATATCGCCTTTTCTACCCCGTGTGGTACCAAACCACTGGTGGTGCCAAACCACTGGTGACCCAAAGTCACGATATCCATAAGTGTGGTGCCAAACCACTGGTGACCCAAAGTCACGAATAATCCAATGATGGGGCCAACCCATCGTGTGATACCAAATCACTGGCGTCAATCTCGTATCTCAACTATGGGGCGAACCCACTGTGGTGCTAAGCCACTGGGACGAGACGCTGAGGTGCCAAACCTCTGGTGTCCCAAAGACACTATGTGATACCAAATCACTGGTGACCGAAGTCACGAATCCAATGATACGGCCAACCCATCATGTGATACCAAATCACTGGCGTCAATCCCGTAATATCATCTGTGGGGCCAACCCACTGTGGTGCTAAGCCACTGGGACGAGACGCTATGAGGTGCCAAACCTCTGGTGACCCAAAGTCACAATAATTGTGGTACCAAACCACTGGAGGTGCCAAACCTCTGGTGTCCCAAAGACACGGATATCATATTCCCCCTCCTCTCATATCACCCAATGTCATACCGGCTCATGTACAATGTGCAAATCATGTAAATCATGCTAACATGCCCAACATTGCATCTCATAGCACATATATCATAGATCATAATATTAAGTGAGTAACCAATAGAACTCGCAATGAAACGGACTTACCCCAATTCGTGCACATACCCCATAAGGTATCATATCAATCAACCATACTGTTTGACAATCAGGTTTATTAAACATATTACTAAGTAATGAGTGTGTTAGTTTACACATCTGTTAAATGCAAGCTTCTAGAACTCAACGAATCGATCTAAGACCCTCAATGCCTTGCTCCTATGATCGACCAAACATGAACATTAGCCATCGATACCATTCGGCCAAAACCCATTAAACCAAAGGGGTTAACGTTTAACCCTTACCACCACTTACCAACTTATCACCGACAGGTAAAGGCCTCGCATGACTGCGTCGAAATCCCGGATGCCTTATAATGAAATCGGTTCCAAAACAAAAGATTAACACCTTTCAACAGTTGCCATATTCGGCTCTTACCCAACTGAAAATCGACAACGGACAAAGGAGAGGGGAAATGGCCATTCGGCCAAGCACTTACCTTGCTCTAAACCCGATTGAACACCACACAAGAGAGGTCCACCCCACACCAATATTCAGCCAAGAGAGGACTACTAAGAGAGGGGATGTTTCGGCAACACAGGGGAGAGGTTCGGCTAGTTTCTTGAAGGTAAAAAGCAAAAGAAATGTGGTTTAAAAGAAGAAGAGAAATCGGCAACAATTGAAGAAGGATTCGGCTCAAGTGAATTGGGGAGAAATAAATGGAAAATTCGGCTAAGTAAATTTCAAGTAGAAGAAAAGAGAGTTTGAGAGGAAAAGAGAAGCTAGTTTCGGCTCACCACAAATGAATAAAAAGAAAAAGAAGTGGGAGAGAAGAGAACATTCGGCTACCAAGAAAGTTGAGAGAAGAGAAAGCAAATTCAGCAAATAGGTGCTTGGACTTTCAGTTTCCAAAAGAAAATGAGAGAAAACTCTCTTGAAATTTTCGGCTAGCTAAACAAAAGAAAGGATTCTTCTTTGACACCAAATGACCGAATATGCACCAAAATTCAAAATGAATTTCGGCACTCCCCATTCCCACACTTACCAAACCGTCCACACCCCCCATGAACTCTCCAACATTCGGCCACTACCTCCAATCACTCACAACCACTCATTTAATCTAGTTTGAACTAGTCAACCTCCACAATTTCCTCTCCACCCACCGTTTGAATACTTTGACTTGGTCCATGGCAGAGTTTGAACTGCACACTACTACTCCTCCTCTATGCCGTCAAAATGGAAGCAAAATGTGGGATTTTCGCAGCTTGAACACAGGACCTCTCCCTCCTGCAAGTGACGCCAATCCAAGCTCTTAGTGGTGCCTAGCTTGCCACTCCACCAGCTCCTTTCTTGTGCTAAAATTCACCAAAGAATACTTATTAACCCCAGCTTCTTCAGCTCCTCTCACCTAAGCCTAAAAACTAAAATTTTCCTACCTCTCAGGCTTACACCTAGCTTACCACTAAGCCTCAAAACATCAAAAACAACAACATAGCAGGCCAATAACATGCAAACAATGCAATAACAAAATAGCCCCTAACCCCGGATATTACAGTCCAACTCCTCTCTTACCTGCGCCAAAAAGTAACCCCAAAATGCTTTCTTTGCAGCTCGAACCTCCTTCCCCTTGACACTCCTTGTGACGCCACACTCCCCCTTACTCCTAGGCGTTACCTTACCACTTTGCCAGCTGAACTCTTGTGTCATAACCCACACATAAATTTTCTTAAGGCCTAGCTCCCTTAGCTTTCCTTTAAGGCTTAGAATCAAATATTTTTCTAAGGCTTCTACCTACACCCCAAGGTTCCCGAATCCCCCAAACACATACAAACAGCACACTAAGCATACCTTTACATAAATATGAGCTAAAATGCATAGCCCCTAAATCCCGGATATTACAGGATGTACCTGCGAGGAACATAAACTATCAAGCTTTCTATTCATCATCTCAAACTGCATTGATATCATGGTCATGGTGTCGATGTTGAAGACTCCTGCCGATTTCATTAGTTTAGTCCTCGAAGCTTGCCACTAATAATTGTTTAATGACATCTCCTCAATGAACTCGTTCAGAGTTCCACCGGCTGCTGAATCAATCATTTGGCTCATTGAGGGGTTGACACCGTTGTAGAATGTTTGGACCTGTAGCCACAAGGGTAAGCCATGGTGTGGGCACCTCCTCAAAAGATCTTTGAATCTCTCCCATGCATTATATAGTGTTTCTAAATCTATCTGCACAAAAGAAGAGATATCATTCCTTAATTTGGTCATTTTGGCCGGTGGAAAATATTTCATTAAAAACTTTTTGGTCATCTGATCCCATGTAGTGATTGATCTTCATTGTAACGAGTTTAACCACTGTTTAGCTTTATTTCTTAACGAAAAAGGGAAAAACTGAAGACATATGGCATCACCAGAAACGCCATTTATTTTGAAGGTATCACAGAGCTCTAAAAAGTTAGCTATATGCATGTTTGGATCTTCGTCCTGCAAACCATCAAATTGAACAAACTGTTGAATTATTTGTATTGTGTTAGGCTTTAATTCAAAATTATTAGCAGATATAGTAGGCCTAACAATACTCGATTCTGCTCCTGTTAAATGCGGTTTCGCATAATGAAACATTGTACGTGGAGCGTTGCGATCTCCTACATCGCGTGGTGGTGGGTTGTTTTCGTCCATCCCTTCAGTAGGATTGGATCTGTCTTCTTTATCTTTTTTTGTTAATTTAGGGCTTGCCTGGTTTCCCAACGATTCCTTCGAGCGGTAGCTTCAATATCACTTTCGTATACTAAAGGTCCTCTCGGGGTTCCTTCTAGTCATAAATTAGAGGTACCTGGAAAGAAAAGAAAAAAAATTAGTAAAATTAAAAATTATCCTAAAAATAAAAATAAATAAAAAATAATAATGGCTAAAGTAACAAAAATAGAGTTTTCTTAATATTTTAGTTCCCCGGCAACGGCGCAAAAACTTGATCGCTGTAAATCAAAGTTTTAAAATTTATAAAAGGACTGATCAAAACCTGAAAACTAACTCTGACAACGATTAAAGGCAAGTGTACCTATCGAACAGTAGTATAGCTTAGGCAAGACCGGATATCGAACCCAAAGGAAGTAAAAGTACTAATACTAACTTTCTTTTTATTATTCAGCCTTAAAAATAGAGTGAAGTTGCTTTAGACTATATTGACGAAGACTAAACTAAGGACACAAAGACAAAAAGGATGAATAGGAAAATAACTTGAAGAAAGACTCAGTTGATTACGACGATACCCTCAGGAAGAATCCACCTAAACTTCACTTATTATTTTACCCTAAATTATATGATTTCTTTTACTTAGCTTGATCCATAAGACTCCCAAACCTATATTAAACCCTCTCTCAAGGAGAATAATGTCTAACCCTAGGTTAATTAGTGGAACTCTTGTTCACTTATAATAACCCCCTAAGATAGCAGTAAATCGCTCAATGGACTCCCATATTAGGTTTCACCCTAATCTGGCAAAATCTCGTAACCCTATCTCTAGGCGTTCGATCAACTCCGCTTAATTATGTTAGATCTACTCTTAGGCAGGGTCTATTACTCCTTCACCTAAGCACATTAGATTTGGATTAAGCAACATAATTAAGAACAAACTAAGTAATTATCATATAACTTAAAAAAAAAAAAAAGACTCATCTAGGTTTCATCCCCTTCAGGTATCTGAGGGGTTTAGTTCATAATGAATAAACAAAACATCACAAGAGAAAAGATAAAACAAAACATAAGAAAATCCTAAAACCCCTTGAAGGAATTGAAGGAAAATTCCACCGTCTTAAGTATAAATCTTCGCGGTTTTTCCCTAGTAGAATTCCCCTTCTCGGCTTGGCTCCTTAGCCTAGCTTTGACACCTTTTCAAAGGTGGTACTGAGGGGATATATATAGGCTCTTTGAATGCGATTCTTTCTCCCTAAGTATCCTTTTTCGACTGAAATTGCTCATTCTGACGACAGAGGCGCGGCCATGTAGCACGCCCGTGTGGATCGACTCCAGGCCGTGTTCGAATTTCTAACTTGAGACACGGCTGTGTGAATCAGGGAAGAGACCGTGTACTAGATGCTAGGCGTGGCACGACCGTGTGGTCACCGGGCCAGGCTGTGTCGAATTCATGATATGGCCCATTTACTCCATTTTGGGCCCGTTTTATGTTCTTTTCATCCTCGGGTGCTTTCCTGGGTATAAGACATTCAAAGAAAGGATTAAGAGCACCTTTTTACATAAATCAAGGGATAAATCATCCAAAAGCATACTAAATGTGGGCTTAAAATATGTTACTTTTATGGTTTATCAACTCCTTTAGGTTGTATTGAAGACCTATCAGCTAGCTATAGTGTAATTTGTCTGTTCTTTGACTCCCTTAACTCAAGTTTTTCATAAATGGAGAGAGGCATTAAATTAATACTGTCTCCTAAATCGTAGGCATTACTAAAATGGATATCCCTTATCACTATGGGAATTATAAAAATCCCTAGGACTTCTAGCTTTAGGGAACCTTTTGGGATATAATCACACTACATGAGGTGATTATGTTAACTTGCTTTCCTGTTTTAATTTTCCTACTCCTAGACATGATTCTTTTAGGTATTTGGCATATTTAGGAACTTTTTTAATCAGATCAATTAATGGCAAGTTAACATTAAGGGATTTAAATAAGTTAAAAAACTTACAAATTCATCCTCATCCCGTCTTTTTTTTTTCCTCCAAGCGTGAAGAGAATGGTACTTATACAATTGTAGGTTCCTTGAATGGCTCTTCCTCCAGCTTGGCTTCTAGTTCGACTACTATTTCTAGTTCTGGTTCCTTCCAACTTCTTGGGGGTTCTTGTGAGGGTCTTCTGAATCCTCTTTGTTTTCCTTGAGAGTTGGTTTTTCTAGGCTACTCAGTAGTTTACCCGAACAGAGCGCTATTGCCTTCACATGCTTCTTTCCTTCTCTCCAAGGATTATTTTATGTGTTACTCAAGATTCCAGTGCCAATTTGCCTTTTGATAGCTCCCATCATGCTCATTAATTGGCTTATCTGATCTTTGAGTTTAATCAACATTTTCATTGTACTGGTACACTCAAACTATTCTTGTTTCACTTCCATCCTCATTGACTGCATCTCAACCTCAATCCGATCTTGACGTTGACCACATGTAGTATGATAATTTGGGTTGGCCCTTTCTTGAGGTGTTTGTAAATAAGGAGGTTGGTAAATAGCATTTTTAACTTGGTTAGAATTATTACCTACTCCCTAGTTTCTACCCCATCTCAAGTTTGGGTTATCTCTCCATCCGGGATTTTAAGTATTTGAATAAGGGTTTCCACCCCTATTCCCGATGTAGTTTATATCATCGATAGGATTATTGATGTAATGGAGGAGTGGTTTATCTCCTTCATATATCGATGGCACACTGGATGAGGATTCTATACAGTTTAACATGTCCACTATCTGTTGGTATCTATCATCCTCTTGGATAGCTTTGACCGTAGATGGCTTCTGGCCATATGTGTAACGTTCTGTTGGCCACTAGCAGGATTTCATCGCCATACTTGTAAACTCAAAATTGTATAGGTTTTTTTCTAGTATTTTTACCCCTTTTTCCTTAAAAATAATACTAATTCCGAGTATTTGTTAATTCATTAAGTGATTTTTTTATATTCCGATAATGGGAATGAATTTATAAAAATGCAAATATGAGCATTATTGTATTATTTTGGTGTATAAATTATATTATTTCATGTTATTTATTAATGAGTTATATTTTATTATGTAGGGGACCATGAAGTTGATTTGATAAATAGCCTTTTATAATGTTGCATGAACATGAACTATTTTCTTCCTATGTTGGACGACAAAACCATGTCAAATGGGTCATCAAGATGTTACTTTGACCCAGAAAAAAATGATACATGATGGAAAAGTCTGACAAGTTCAGTGGGTTGTGAAACCGTCTAACCTAAGAGAAGAGAGGCCCAAATTCGGCAAAGGTAATTGAGCATCCAATAATAAAATTTTAGGATAATTATTTGGAGGTCCCTACATTTGAAGAATCATTGGGAATCATCACACAAATATTGTCTTGAAACCATCCAACCCATGCCTAAATTTAGCATGATTCTATGCTCAAATAAACAAACTATCATCCACCTTCTTCCACAATGTGGTCGACCAAGCAATGGAGAAAATAGAGGGATTTCAATCCCTATTTTTAATAAACTCTACCATCTACTTCAAGTATAAATACCCCCACTCATTTCCCATGTCCAACATCCCTTACTCATTTCCCTCATCTCTCATTTCATAATGATTCTTCCTGTTATTCTTTCCTCTTTTCAATCTGTAACACCCCAACTTGTAACCGTCACTAGATTAAGGTTAAGAGGCATTACGAATCATTCTCAAACATTCCATAACATTTTATAACACATAGTCAGTCATCATCAAAAAAAATCACAATATAATCATATAGTCCCTTAATGAGGTCTACAAGACCTTAAACACATGTTAGAAAGAGGTCGGGACTAAACCGAACACAAATGAAAATTTTTAGAAACTTAATCACTTTTCAAAACTGCAGAGGTCACATGCCCGTGTGGGAAGGCCGTGTACCTCCCACGGCCTCGACACACCCGTGTGTCTAAGCCGCGTCAAAACAGAGCATACATATTGACTTGTCCACACAGGCGTAGACACGCCCGTGTGCCTCACCCGTGGTCGCTACTGACTTCACCACACGGCCAGTCACACGCCCGCGTGCCTAGCCCATAGTCGATCCTGACTTGTTTTGAATTTCAACCACTGGGAACATTGTCCAGCCAAACGCCTGTGTGCTCAACCGTGAGGGCAGTTTTAGGCCATTTTCAAGGCCAAACTTGCCTCCCATACCTTAAATCACCTACAAGCTTCAACTCAATACTAAATCATGCTTCTAAATGCATCCAAACATACCATTTCATGCACTAATTAATCAACAACAATACCATCTACTTCCATACCAAATATCATCACAAATAAGTCTATCAAAAGTAACAAATGTACATCTCAAAACATATATATATATATATATATATATATCAAGCATCATGTAATCCATGCCATAATTCATCTTCAAACAACAACTTTCATCAACCACATAAGCATGAATATACCATATTCATAGCTCATTCATAAGTTCAATGTCATTCAACTTCCAAGCCAAATCACATGGCAAGGATTAAACATTTTAAAACATGCCATAACTTCTAGCCTATACATGCCATATTTCAACTATATACATCTTTCCAAAAGTACCAAAATGGTTAGCTGATAGTGTGATTTAGTCACTTACGATCCCCTGATCCGAGCAAGCTTTACCGACATTGTAAAACAGAGAAACATATCACATAGTAAGCTTTAAAAGCTTAGTAAGTTCGTAGCATAATACATTGAAATTAACAAACTAAACTCATTATACAATTACACCCATCACATAGATCAACTCTCAACTATTTTTACCATTTCATCCATAGCTAAAATACTCATTCAACCATTCATAAAATCATATACAATCTCATCAACCATAAAGGTTCAACACATACCTTAGTCAACACATGGTTATTCACCATCCATGCTAATTTATACTCGATATTGCATTTCAATTGACCTTTGTTATTTGTTTGATTTAATAGCACACTTAGTGCCAAATTCACAGTCGAAGCATAACTGCCATTGCACACTTAGCGCCCGTACTTTCAACCGAGTTCATACCGGTATCTCACACACTATGCCTATCATTATAGCCGAGGCTTCCATAGCTTCGCACGCTTAGTGCTATTCATATCTGTCTCGATTTCAATTTCGAGCACTTAGTGTAACATCCTAAGATTTGGAATTTTATGTGTTGCATTATTTCTTGTGTTAAGCTTGTTAAATTGCTAATCGTGTGTATTTTAAGGTCTTAAGAAGGCTCGGGGTTTAATTAGGGCCTTAGTAAAAATTTAGTATTTAAGCATTTTAAGAAGATATAATAAGTGACCTCAATGCTTATAGAAATAAATAAGTAATGTGCTAGCATAAATGAGCAATTGTTAAAAAGGATATGATGCCACATGAAGGACTTTAAGGGAAGAGGTTCAAATCCCATAATGTGAAAATTTTGACTATTATTTTTGTACTCTTTCCCCTAAGTGTCGACCAAGCTTGTAAATAAGGCAAGTTGGACTTTTTAATTTTGGCAAGGTGGCTAAGGAAATTAGGAAAGGATGAAGGTGGGGAAAGAAATCAAAAGAAAGGGGAAAGTATAGGGAACATGTTGGCACAAAGAAATAAAAGTGTTATGGAAAGTTTGGTTGGCCAATTTTTGACCATTATTGTCAAGGATATTGACGGTTTTGGTATAGGGAGTATAGCCGAATTTTGCTTTGCCTTTTGGCAGAAATCTAAGTGTTTGTTTTGGCCAAAATTTCTTAGTATTAATTTGTGTCGTTTTTCTCCAAAATTCTTCTCCTCGCCGAAACTCCAAGTTGCTAGTGAACATTTTTTTTTCTTCATTTCTTCTTGTTGCCGAAAGTACCTAAGCCATTGAGATCAAATTGTTCACTCATTTTTCCTTTAGAAAAACTGAATCCTCATAAACACTCATTTTCATCTTTCTTTTTCTTTTACAAAATTTTCCAACCCTTCTTTCTTCTTCATTAACACATATCCCTTTAGAAAAACTGAATCCTCATAAACACTCATTTTCATCTTTCTTTTCCTTTTACAAAATTTTCCAACCATTCTTTCTTCTTCATTAACACATATCCTTCATAGTCGAATATCATTACTCATTTTCCTCTATAGTCAAACCCTTCATCTCTTCTCTATCTTTTCTTCACATCCATATTAACACTCACTCCTTTGATCAATTGGTAAGTGGTTCTATTCTATATCTTTATTTTCTTTCTCCTAGCCGAATGTGTGTATATCAACATTCGAATATTCATTTTGTTTCAACTAAATATCTTTCTTTCATAACTCTCTACAAAATGATCACCTTCTAAAATAGAGTTATAGTGGAAGGCCAAAACTTTGATTCTTCCGTAGTCATCGTACAATCGTTGGGAATCAGTCCTATAAATCTTTAAGGTAAGAAGTTCTTCAAGGATTTTACGAAATCATTCTTTATTCGTTTAAGATGTTATCGGAATAGTGATGATTAGCTGATTATATTTTAGGGATTAAATCGCTCGATCTATCCACTTGTTGATCACTCGAAATTAGTGGTAAGCCGATCTTTTACCCTTTGACAATCCATATTTTTATCGTAATATCGATCTATATAAGATCTAATCGAATAGAGGCTTGTGGTGTCGATTCAAAAGGAAAGTCGAGTGGAGAACTCAAAAGGAACAGACTAGTGATCCCTACTCCTAAAGTCAAGCGAAGGACAGTATTAGCGGTTTGGGATTTTCTACCGGGTTGTGGACCGTCATCCGAGGAAAATCGAAAAATCGTGATCGTTCACGATTCCAAGGGTAAACACTTTAGATCGTTTATTTTAGAGTTTGATTATTAATAAAATCACGTATGTCGTTTAATCGAGTGTTATGATATCTTAGGTGTCGACGATCAAGAGGGCTTAGTGCTTACCGTAATCAGGTGTGTAATCTCACACTATTTTCTGTGGATTTCTAGATTGACATCAAATTGGAAATAAATCGCTATGACGGTGTAAATCAGAAAAATTGGCATAAGATACACTATTTTGATAAAATGGACAAAATCGATGATATCATTGTGCAAATGACGAAAATTCCCCTAATGGGCCAAATTGATATTTTGCTTAATGGGTCGATTTGATATGTTGCCTAATGGGCCGGTTTGATAAAATGCCTTAATGGGCCGATTTGATATAGATTGCCTTAAAGGGCTAATTTTTGCAAAGTGTTAATGGGCTGAACTTTTGTCTGAATTAATTATTGTTGTTATATTTGTAAATATCATGATTTGCTATGTATGATGCATTTACATGATTTTGCATGGGTTGGGAAAATGTTGAAGAGAATAAATTTCGGTGGCACTGCCACAAATATGTTTGATAATATGATACTCTGTGATTCTGGTGGCTTGCCCACAATTAAATTTGTTATAAATGGCATAATTCCTGCGATTGGTGTGTTTGGCAGGGTGGGTTGACTTGATCCCCACATGTGTGATGGATGGTACCGATGGTGTGTAGCAGATGGATTATTAGGATGGTTTGGGATTTCATTACATACATATGAATTATTTGATACATTATTTTGTAAAAAGGGGGTTTAGGCCCAAAGATATTGCTAAATGGGTTTCAGGCATAGTGGACAACGGTAAGGGGTTATACACTGAGATATAGTAACTCACCCCGTTTCCTTAACCCTTTCAAGTAATGCTCAGTGACGTGGACTTGGGCCATGGATGACTCGGTGGAGGCCATACTTCAGAAATGGTTTATTTGGACTTAGATTTATATTTCGTTCATTTTATTACTTACTATTTTGAGTTAAAGGATGTAATAAGGCCTCTGGATTAATTTGTTTTGCTTATTGTTTGACGTACAATTATTTTTGCCCAAATTACTTTAAATGGGATTTGTTTTTTAAAACTAAAATAACGATATTTTTTTCTAATATGGATTTCAAAATAAACTTTTACAAGTATTTCTAATACGGAAATTTTCTCTAAAACTTTCATCAATATTTTTCAAAAGTCATGTTTTATAAATCATTACTTCTAAATTATTTATCAAAAAATCTTCGAAGTTAGTAACATATTGTCAATTATTATAGATCAAATCTTGTTTTCCTTGAATTTTTAACAAGTCTAATTACGTACAAATGAAAAGGACTTAAATGTATTTTTATCATGTGACATGTCAGATCTAGCCTTAACGCATGGGCTGGGTTTGAGGTGTTACATTTTATGGTATTAGAGCCCGTTTCAAAACTCGGCTGTGGTTTGGGTTCAAAGACATTTCCAAAACTGTTTTGAATTTTAAATTTAAAATGCATGTTTTAAAAGAAGTATGGCACCACGGGTATCTAGTACGAAGTCAAGTAAGTATATGTTATTATTCTATGATTATGATTATTGTGATATGACTGTAGGAATACTCTAGAACTTTTAGTTTTAGGTGTTGAAACTATAGTGATTGAGACTATAGGATGCGCTTGCGAAAACGACTTTACTTCTTATACTTTATAAAATATTGTTTAATAAACATTGAAATAGTATATTGATTCATAAGACTCTTAATTAGATTAAATCAAATTAGTCGATATGAGCACTAGAGGACGTGGAAGCGATGGACGTGGCCATAGTAGAGGCCGAGGCGCTAGAGTTGTGTCTGAGGTGTCGAGACAAATGCCGGAAATGGACGCACCTGCATCACCTATGACTGAAGCTGGGTCACATGATCGTATGAGGGAGGACGACGCTCTGTCCCAAGCAATTTTACGAGTCTTGGAAAGGGTTGTTGGGGCAAGAACTGAGTTAGCAGCTCGTGGGTCAATTTCGGAACGACTCAGATCAAATGGTGCTGAGGTTTTTAGGGGTATCTTGGGTGTAGCCCCAAATGTAGTGGAGTATTGGCTTGAGGCTGTGGAGCGGGTCATGGACGATCTGGATTGCACCACTGAGCAGAAACTGAAAGGAGCTGTGTCTTTATTGAGAGATAAGACGTATCAATGGTGGCTCATGATTCGGGAAGGTACTCAGACCAATCGTATTACCTGGGATTTCTTTAAGACGGCATTCTAAGGAAAGTATGTATGGGCTAGCTGTGTGGATGCCCAAAGGTAGAAATTCCTAAATCTAGTCCAAGGAGGTAAGATTGTGGCAGCTTATAAGGCAAAATTTCTACGTTTGAGTCGATATGCCTATGGAATAGTACCGACTGATTACGAACGCTGTGTGCATTTTGAGGACGAGTTACGTGATGAGTTGCGGGTATTGATAGCCCCACAAAAAGAGAGAAATTTTGCCACACTGGTAGAGAAAGCTAAGATAGCTGAAGAGGCTAAGCACTCAGAGCGGCAAAACTGAGACAAGGATAGGGGCAGGAGCAAGAGGGACTTTAGGTACTCAGGTCTTACTAGAGGGTTTCAGAAGAGGCCCAGGAATGAGGAGCTAGCTCGAGCTAGAGTATTAGTTGCTACCAATCAGATACAGTTATGTGCAGATTACGGAAAATGACACCCGGGTGAATACTGGAAGAGAACTGGTGGTTGTTTCAAATGTGGTTCCAAGGATCATTAACTTAAAAATTACCCTCGGCACACTGCTTAGACTCAGGATGTTCGTAACTATAATGCACAGCCAGCTAGAGGCGCTCAGCAGGCACCAAGAGGCTATGGGCCAGGTCGAGGTGGTAATGGCATAGGACGAGGTCAAGGTGCACCAGGTAGAGGTACTGGTAATAGGGGTAACGCGGAGGCGAGACAGCCAGGGTTGGTCTATGTGGTCAGACGCCGAGAGGATGGCGATGCACCTGATGTAATAACCGGTACGTTCTTCATATCTGATGTACCTGTTACTGCTTTGATAGATATTAGATCCACCCATTCGTATGTTGCTTGTGTTGTGTCTAGAAATCTAAACATTAGATTTGAGATTACTGCTAGAAAGACAACGGTAATTAGTCCTCTAGGACAGTCGGTGATATAAATAAGTTGTTTAGGGATGTGGCCTTATAAATTCAAGGGGAAATATTTCTGGCGGATTTGATGGAACTGCCATTTGGCGAGTTTGATCTTATTTTGGGCATGGACTGGTTGGTGAAACACCGTGCAAACTTGGATTGTGTTGCGAAGTAGATGATACTAAGAACTTCAGAGGATAAGGAAGTGTTGGTAATAGGTGAAAGGAGAGACTATCTGTCAAATGTGGTATCTGTTTTAAAGGCAGAAAAGTTGGTACGAAAGGGGTGTGGAGCATTCCTAGCTTTCATTAGTGCTTTTCATGCTAAGGAATTGTCAGTGGAAAGTGTTAGAATGGTGAAAGAGTTTTCGGACATCTTTCCTGAGGAACTTCCAGGATTGCCTCCGGATCGAGAGGTAGAGTTTGGCATTGACTGTTGCTAGGAACGGCTCTGGTGTCTATTGCTCCTTATAGAATGGCGCCGAAGGAGTTAGCAGAGCTTAAGGCTCAAATTCAGGAGTTGTTGGATCAGGGATTCATTCGACCGAGTGTGTCACCGTGGGGAGCGCCGGTCTTGTTCATCAAGAAGAAGGATGGGTCGATGCGTATGTGTATCGATTATAGACAGTTGAATAAGTTGAAGATCAAGAATAGGTATCTATTATCGAGAATCGACAATCTGTTTAATCAACTGCGAGGAGCTTCGGTATTCTCGAAGATAGTTTAAGATCGGGTTATCACCAACTTAAGGTCAAGGAGGTAGATATTAGTAAGACTGCGTTTTGAACTCGTTATGGGCAATGAGTTCTTGGTGATGATGTTTGGGTTGACAAATGCACCAACTGCATTTATAGACATGATGAACCGGGTCTTCCAACCCTATTTAGATCGGTTTGTGGTGGTGTTCATAGATGACATTTTTGTATACTTGAAGAATGAAGAAGAGCATGATTCACATCTGCGGGTAGTATTGCAGATATTATGGGAAAAGCAACTGTATGCCAAATTCAGTAAGTGTGAATTTTGGCTGAAGAAAGTGACCTTTTTGGGGCATGTTGTATCTACCGAAGGAATTAGAGTTGATCCCCGGAAGGTTGAGGCTGTTTTGGATTGGAAACCACCGAAGTCAGTGGCCAAAATTCAGAGTTTCCTAGGGTTGGCTGGTTATTACAGGCGTTTCATTGAGGGGTTTTCATTGATTGCTGCACCCCTAACTAAGGCACATTGCGCAAGAGGAATACCATTTGTGTGGTCGATCAACAAAGACGAGCTTTGAGAAATTGAAGAAGATTACGGCGAAGTGCGATGTTGATTCAACTGAGGCTGGAAAAGAGTTTATTGTTTACTGTGATGCGTCACACACGGGCTTGGGATGTGTGTTGATGCAAGGTGGAAAAGTAGTGGCTTATGCATCTCGTCAGTTAAGGCTGCACGAAGTGAATTATCTCACTCATGATTTGGAGTTGGCTGCAGTGGTGTTTGCTTTGAAGATTTGGAGACACTATCTGTACAGTGAGAAGTCGATCATCTATACAGACCATAAGAGTCTAAAGTACCTCCTTACCTAAAGGAGTTGAACTTAAGACAGCAGATGATAAACCGTAAGAGTAACAAATTTTAAGCCCACATTTAATATGTTTTTGGATGATTTATCCCTTGATTTGTGTAAAAAGGTGCTCTTAATCCTTTCTTTTCATGTCTTATACACAGGAAAGAACCCGAGGATGAAAAGAACACAAAACAGGCCTAAAACAAAGCAAATGGGCCTTTCCACGAAATCGACACGGTCTGGGCCAAGGACCACACAGCCGTGTCTTGACGAACATCTATAACACGGCCTAATCCTGATTTACACGGTCGTGCTTCATTAAAGAAGTCTGAGCACGGCCTCCTCACCACCACACACAGCCGTGCCATTAGTAAAATTCGAACACAGTCAGGTCTCGATTTACAGGGCATGTGACATGGCCGTGCATCTGTCGCTGGAAAGAGCAATTTCAGTCGGAAAAGGATACTTCGGGAGAAAGAATTGCATTCCAAGAGCCTATAAACATACCCCAAGTACTACCTTTGAAAGGGCGGCGAAAGCTAGGACAAGGAGCCATGTCGAGAAGGTCAGAGTTAGGGAGTAATACGAGGATAGCCAATTGATTCATCCCAAGAGGCTGGAATTATACTCAAGACGGCGGAATTCTCCTTCAATCCCATCAGGGAGTTTTAGGATTTTTCTTATGTTTTGTTTTATCTTTTCTCTTGTGATGTTTTCTTTTTACATTATGAACTAAATCCTTCAGATATCTGAAGGGGGATAAAGCCTAGACAGATTTTATTGTTTTATTTTTATGTTATATGATAAATTACTTAGTTTGTTCTTAATTATGTTGCTTAATCAAAAATTAATGTGCTTAGGTGGAGGAGGAATAGACCCTGCCTAAGAGTAGATCTAACATAAGTAAGCAGAGTTGATCGGGCTCGTAGAGATAGGGTTACGAGATTTTGCTGGATTAGGGTGAAACCTAATATCGAAATCCATTGATCGATTTACTGCTTTCTTAGGGGGTTATTATAAGCGAACGAGTGTTCCACTAATTAACCTAGGATTAGATGTTATTCGCTTCGAGAGAGGGTTTAACATAGATTAGGGGGTCTCACGGATCAAGCTAAGTAAGAGAAATCATATAATTTAAGGTTAGATAATAAGAGAAGTCTAGGTGGATTTTTCCCGAAGGTATCATAAAAATCAACTGAGTCTTTTTCAAGTTATCCCCAAATTCATCTTTTCGTCTTTGTTTCCTTAGTTTAGTTGTCGTCAATTTAGTTTAAAAGCAACCTTTATCTTAGTTAGGTTAAAAAAAAAAGTGAGTATTAATACTTTTAGTTCCTTTGGGTTCGATATCCAGTCTTGCCTAAGCTATACTATGTTCGATAGGTACACTTGCCTTTAATCATTGTTAGAGTTAGTTTCCAGGTTTGATCATTCTTTTATAATTTTAAAACTCTAATTTTACAGCGATCAAGTTTTTGGCGCTGTTGCCGGAGAACTACAATATTAAGAATGCTCTATTTTTATTAGTTTAGCCATTATTTTATTCGCAATTTATTTCTTTTATTTTCTTAGGATTTTAATTTTTCTAATTTTAATTTTAATTTTTTTTATTTTCTTTCTCTTTTCTAGGTACCTCTAGTTATGACTAGAAGGAATCCGAGAGGACCTTTGGCATACGATAGTGATATCGAAGCAACCACTCATAGGAATCGCAGGGAAACCAAGCGAGCCCTAGATTACACAGAAAGAGAGGAAGAAAACAGATCCAATCCTACTGAAGGGATGGGTGAAAACAACCCACCACTACGCGATGTGGGAGATCGCAATGCTCCACGTATAATGTTTGATTATGTGAAACCGCATTTAACAGGAGCAGAATCTAGTATTGTTAGGCCTGCTATATCTGCTAACAATTTTGAATTAAAGCCTAACACAATAAAAATGATTCAACAGTTTGTTCCATTTGATGGTTTGCAGGACGAAGATCCAAGCATAAATATAGCTAACTTTTTGGAGTTCTGTGATACCTTCAAAATAAATGGCGTTTCTGATGATGCCATTTGTCTTTGGTTATTCCCTTCTTCATTGAGAAATACAGCCAAACAGTGGTTAAACTTGTTACAACTAGGGTCAATCACTACATGGGAGCAGATGACTAAAAAGTTTTTAATGAAATATTTCCCACCGGCCAAAATGGCTAAATTACATAACGATATCTCTTCTTTTGTGCAGATGGATGTAGAGACACTATACGACGCATGGGAGAGGTTCAAAGATCTCTTGAGGAGGTGTCCACACCATGGTCTACCCCTATGGCTATAAGTCCAAACTTTCTACAATAGAGTAAACCCCTCAACGAGGTAACTGATAGATTCAGCCGCCGGTGGAACGTTGAACAACAAAAATCCTGAAGCAGCCTATGAGTTCATTGAGGAGATGTCGATAAACAATTATCAGTACCAAGCTTCGAGAACTAAACCAACAAAATTGGCAGGAGTTTTCAACGTCGACACCATGACCATGCTATCAATGCAGCTAGAGATGATGAATAAAAAGCTTGATAATTTGTGTTCTTCACTGATATATCCAGTCATGCAGTGTGACGCTAGTGGAACTGTGGTGAATCCTAAGTACCCACCCTACCAACCAGGAGCAGAAGATGAACAGATGAACTATATAGGTAATAATTTTCGATCTAATAATAATCCTTATAGTAACACTTACAATCCAGGTTGGAGGAACCACCCAAATTTTTCATGGGGAGAACAAGGCAATCAAGGAAATCAAAGGCAACAACCCCCCCAAAACTTCAGAAATTAGCCCTATCCACAAGACAAGAAGCCAACCATCGAGGAGCGCATCCAAGAAGCTGACAGAACAATCAAAAGCAACAAAAGCCGAATTGATGAAATTACTAAGTCAGTCAAGGAAATCACTAAAGCAATCGAACAACTTGCAAAATCAATGTCAGAACGACCGCAAGGACGTCTACCTAGTAACATAGAGATTAACCCTAAGGAGCAAATTCAAGCCATCACAGTCCAGGGTAGCAAGGAGTTAGATACACCCAACCCGACTCCAGAAAGTAAGGTAGGCGAAGGTATAACAGAAGAAGTACAAGAAAAACCAAAGCCGATAGTCAAAGAGTACAAACATCGCATACCTTATCCCGCAGCATTAGACAGAGATGATTCAGAGGAGCAGTTTGGTAAGTTTCTTAAAATTTTAAAGAAATTACATATTAACTTACCTCTTCTTGAAGCTCTTTTCCAGATGCCAGACTCAAGGAAATTTTTAAGACATCTCTTAACCAACAAACGTAAAATAGATGAAGAGCACCACGTGGAATTAAACGCAACATGCTCAGTAATGTTACAAAATAGACTACCACAGAAGCAAAAAGATCCAGGGAGTTTTACAATTCCATGTTTAATTGGTAGTTTAAATATTGATAATGCGTTAGCTGATTTAGGGGCAAGCATAAATGTTATGCCTTATGCATTGTTTAAGCGACTAGGTCTAGGGAAGCCAAAACAAACTAAGATAGCATTCAATTAGCTGAGAAAACTGTTAGAATTCCTACGGGCATTATTGAAGATGTTCTCGTAAAAATCGATAAATTTGTTTTCCCAGTAGACTTTGTTGTTTTAGACATAGATGAGGATAATTCAATCCCCCTAATTTTAGGAAGACCTTTTCTAGCAATTGCCAAGACTAAAATTGATGTTGCCACAGGTGAGCTCATACTTTGTGTAGGTGACGACTCAATTAGTCTTCAAGCCCTCGACTCAGCTAGGTCATCAAAGAATCAAGGTGAGCAAGAAAATTCTTTTGTTAATCATTCAATTACACTTTATTTTCAGGTACCTCCAAAAAAGGGAACGATTGAACCAGATCCTCAATTCAGTGCCAACAAAGAAACAACTCACGAAGAACAAAGGACCCAGATCGATGACCTAGATGAATGGAAAACACACTTCAAGGAAAAACTAGGATTACACAAGGAAGAACAGAAAACACATGTCAAAGAAGAGCTGGATTCACACAATGTAAAATAGAAGGAACCACCAGAAGAGCTCGTGGGGACATCCAATCACTATAAAATAGGAGACCAGGTTCTGTTAGATACAGCCAGGCCACACATCACCACAAAAAACCTGAAGGAAAAGAGAGAACTTCTTCTTAAGGTAAACGATATCTTCCCACAAGGACTAGTCGAAGTAAGCAATCCAACATTTGGCACTTTCAAGGTAAACGCTTCTCGACTTCAATTTTGTCATAAAACTAAAACCGTAGACATGAGGGAAGATATTCAAACTTTTAAACCTCCCTAAAATTTTCAAATACGAGGAAAGTATAGCTTAAGACTATAAACGAGCGCTTCTCGGGAGGCAACCAGAGTACTAACCCTATTTTTTTGCATTATTTTACATTTTCTTTTCTCTTTTTTCTTTTCCTTCTTAACTAACCAAAAGTGCAGAATTACAGATCACACGGCCTTATACACGGTCGTGTCTATGGCAGTGTGGACCACCAAAACCACCACCCTGACAGGTCAAGAGCCATGCAGTCAGCCCAACCACCACCCCAATGTCACATATCCAACCACTCTCGACACGGGCACCGAAAAAATAAGGCACGACCGTGGCACCAACGTGTGAGGCTATCGACTTCCATACACGGACAGAACACGCCCATGCCACAAACCATGTGAAATTACTGCAGTTACTGACTTATCGAGCATGGGTGGGACACGCCGGTGTCAGATAATCGTGCCAACAAGAAAAACATCACTAGCATGGGCGTAGACGGATCAAGCACGGGCATAGGGTGACAACACCCTCTATAACATAGCCATGCGAGGAGGCCGTGTAATTCGACACACCCTGGGACCACGACCATGTCGAAGCAGAACTTATGGACAGCTATTTAAACCCCTCACCTCTTCTCCTTTCCCCCATCTGATTTCATCCTTATTTTCTTTGTTTTCACTCTCCTCCATCTCAGATTCTCCACTTACTAAGGCTCTAGATCCTTGAGCAAGCCAACACCATGCCAAAGAAGCGTAAAAGGCCACATTCTGTAAAGGAGAACGATCAACATGAGTTCATGCCGGTAGCTTCGTCTCAACACTAAGCCAAGGATCTATGAGACCAATTAGTTTTTATTTTTCATTTCTTTTTCCTTTCATTCTCCTTCTCTTCAGTAATCCTATGTTTAAATTAGTTTAACTTAGTTTAGTTTCTTAGTGTCAGGTTCTAAAGGCTGATTGGGAATCACGCTACTTCCTTACCACCAGCACCTCCGTCGCCTTAGAAGTCACACCCACCTCGCGAACCACGTACCAAAAAGGATTCTCAAGCCCCTTTTTCTCCTAGCTTTAATCTATTTTCCTTCTTAGTCTCTTTCTCTTTATCTTTCTTGTCTTTATTTATATATTTAGTTTATTTTTATTAGGTCTTAATAAAGCCTGGCTATTTCGGGAATGTTATCCCGACTGACCATCACCGCCACCAAAGACACTCATTCGGGAAAACATCCACAAATCAAGGAGTAATTCTTCCTCCTTCTCTTTTGATTTTTCTTTAAATTGTCATTATCCATCTTTGTACATTGAGGGCAATGTACATCTTAAGTGTGGGGGGTGAATAGGTATTCTGAGAAAACACCTAATTTGTCATTATTCTCAAACCTTGAGGATAAAAATGCCTAAATGTCTGCATTGTTCTCAAATTCCTGAATTTAATCTTGTTTTAAAGTAATTTTCTCATATTACTAATTAAGATGAAATTTCTAATGATTTGTGATTTTTATTGATATGTTTTGGAATAAGTCATAGTTAATTGTGTATTGATAATTAAATTTGAAGAATACTAGGGAATCGAGCATGATAAGTCTAATTTTCTAAAAATTAAAATTTTAGGTTGTCAATCAGAATTTGAATATTATCTTGAAATTTGAGATTTACAAGGTTGATGTCAAAAACACCCATAATTTTTGTGAGAATTTGAGCCTTACAAAGCATACATTCTTTTTCATGCTCACTTCTTGATTATGAGTGTGTCGACTATGAATTGTAATTCTAGAACTTGCCTCGATTATACATGTCGATTTGATATACCGAGATGATAAAGGCACTTAGGTTTTAACCCACTTACTCTACTAAATAGCCTACCCTTATAATTAACCCTTAGTGAACCCCGTTGAGCCTAACAACCCTTTTTATTGACTTACCCGCTAACCCAAAACCCTTTGTATTTGTTATCACCCTTTATTTTGACTACCCCTTAATCGAGATTTGATTTGAGCCAGTTATCTAAGTTTATTTTTCTGGTAGTTAAATTTATCTTGTATTTAGTTTGTTCTAAAAAAAAATTCAAGTTTTCAATATTAGTAGTATGGAAAGTGAGCTTACACAATCAAAGACTATTTCTCAAAAGAAAAAGCTCGTATTAGTAGGATTTTTATTATTTTCAGTTGATGTAATTATTATCTTAGAAATTTTTAGGTAGGTAACTTATCAATTCAATCTCGATTCTAAACTTCTAATTTCAGCCTTTATCCACACCTTTAACCCTAGCCCCGTTACAACCCTAACAAAGACCTTTTGATCTATTTATCATATCATTTTTCAGTGGTGGAGATTTGATTTTCAGGCAAGCCTATGGGATTAACTTTTCATGTTCGACTTATGAGTGCTTAATTTTGACCCTTAAACATTTTTTGAGTGATTTGAGTGAATCTTTTGTGAGGATATCAATCCTTGTCGATTTTGAATTAAAGGTAATTATTTAGATGAAGGGAAACAGCTATCTTTTTCGTGCTACAAATTTATGACTTACCTTGTTTGAATTTTTAGGAATCTTTGAGTTGAATTATCCATGTATAAATTATCTATGAATTACGATAAGGCATTGTTGATAGGAATTATGAATCATGGAAAGTTCGTTTTAATTGTAAGTTGAGAATTTTGCTTGAGGACAAGCAAAAGCTTAAGTGTGGGGGTATTTGATAAACCGTAAAAGTAACATATTTTAACCCACATTTAATATGCTTTTGGATGATTTATCCTTTGATTTGTGTAAAAGGAGCTCTTAATCCTTTCTTTTCATGTCTTATACCCAGGAAAGCACCTGAGGATGAAAAGAACACAAAATGGGCCTAAAACGAAGTAAATTGGCTTTTCCATGAAATCAACACGGCCTGGGCCAAGGACCACACGCTGTGTCTCGACGAACATATAGAACACGGCCTAATCCCGATTTACACGGTCGTACTTCGTTAAAGAAGTCGAAGAACGGCCTCCTCACTACCACACGCGACCGTGCCATTAGTAAAATCCGAACACGGTCAGGTCTCGATTTGCACGGGTGTGTGACATGGCCGTGCATCTGTCACTAAAAAGAGCAATTTCAGTCGATAAAGGATACTTCGAGAGAAAGAATCGCATTCCAAGAGCCTATAAATATACCCCAAGTACCACCTTTGAAAGGGGGCGAAAGCTAGGCCAAGGAGCCAAGCCGAGAAGGTCAGAGATAGGGAGTAACGCGAGGATAGCCAATTGATTCATCCCAAGAAGCCAAAATTATACTCAAGACGGCGGAATTCTCCTTCAATCCCATCAGGGAGTTTTAGGGTTTTTTTATGTTTTATTTTATCTTTTCTCTTGTGATGTTTTCTTTTTTACATTATGAACTAAATCCTTCAGATACCCGAAGGGGGATGAAGCCTAGACAGATTTTATTATTTAATTTTTAAGTTATATGGTAAATTACTTAGTTTGTTCTTAATTATGTTGCTTAATCCAAATTTAATGTGCTTAGGTGGAGGAGGAATAGACCCTGCTTAGGAGTAGATCTAACATAATTAAGGGGGTTGATCGGGCGCCTAGAGATAGGGTTACGAGATTTTACCAGATTAGGGTGAAACCTAATATGGGAATCCATTGATCGATTTACTGCTTTCCTAGGGGGTTATTATAAGTGAATGAGAGTTCCACTAATTAACCTAGGATTAGACGTTATTTGCTTCGCGAGAGGGTTTAACATAGGTTAGGGAGTCTCACGGATCAAGCTAAGTAAGAGAAATCATATAATTTAAGGTTAGATAATAAGAGAAGTCTAGGTGGATTCTTCCTGAAGGTATCATAAAAACCAACTGAGTCTTTTTCAAGTTATCCCCAAATTCATCTTTTTGTCTTTGTTTCCTTAGTTTAGTTGTCGTCAATTTAGTTTAAAGCAACCTTTATCTTAGTTAGGTCAAATAATAAAAAGAAAGTGAGTATTAATACTTTTAGTTCCTTTGGGTTCGATATCCGGTCTTGCCTAAGCTATACTACTATTCGATAGGTACACTTGCCTTTAATCGTTGTCAGAGTTAGTTTCCAGGTTTGATCATTCTTTTATAAATTTTAAAACTCTGATTTTACAGCGATCAGTGGAGGTGGATAGAATTGTTGAAAGATTATGACTTTTCAATTGAGTATCATCCCGGAAAGGCTAACGTGGTGGCAGATGCGTTGAGTCGTAAGGTGATGTCGGATTTGAGAGCGATGTTCGCTCATCTCAACTTGTATGAAGATGGTAGTCTGCTAGCCAAACTTCAGGTGAAGCCTGTGTGGGTAAGCCAGATTAAGGAAAAGCAGCTATCAGATGAAAGGTTGGGTTCCTTACTTCAGCAAGTGGAAGGTGGTGTGATAAGGGATTTTAGATTGAATAGTGATGGAGTATTGTGTTTTCGCGGAAGAATTTGTATGCCCAAAGATTCAGAATTGAGACAAATGATTCTGCGTGAGGCGCATAGTAGCCCATATGCTATGTACCCCGGGGGAAATAAAATGTATCGAGACCTCCGTGAGCAGTATTGGTGGCCAGGGTTGAAACGGGAGGTTACTGATTTCGTGAGTAAGTGCTTGACGTGTCAGCAGGTGAAGGCGAAACATCAATTGTCGTCGGGGTTATTACAACCGGTGAAAATTCCATTATGGAAATGGGAAAGGATAACGATGGACTTTGTTAGTGGGTTACCCTTATCGCCTACTAAGAAAGATTCTGTCTGGGTAATAGTGGATCGATTGACGAAGACCGCTCATTTCCTACCTGTTCATACGGATTACTCTTTGCAGAAGTTGGCCAAGTTGTATGTAGCAGAGATCGTGAGGCTACATGGGGTACCAGTGTCTACTATATCGGACAGGGACCCTAGGTTTACATCACGATTTTGGAAAGCCTTACATGAAGCTTTGGGAACCAAGTTAAATTTCAGCACGGCATTTCATCCTCAGACAGATGGTCAGTTGGAGAGAGTAATCCAAATTCTGGAAACATGTTAAGGGGCTGTGTGATCGATTTCAGGGGTAGTTGGGAGGATTTCCTACCATTGGCAGAGTTTGCATACAACAACAGCTATCAATCCAGCATCCAGATGGCACCTTACGAGGCGTTGTATGGTCTTAGGTGTCGTACTTCTACTTTTTGGACTGAACTGAGGGAGCGACAGTTAGTGGGTCCTGAGTTGATATCAGAGACGAAGGAAAAAGTAAAGGTAATTCGGGCATGGTTAAAGGAAGCTTAGGATAGACAAAAATTGTATGCGGATCTGAAGAGTCAGGTTATTGAGTTTGCGGTAGGAGATCAGGTCTTTCTAAAGGTCTCACCTTGGAAGAAGATCTTTATATTTGGAAGGAAGGTCAAGTGAGCCCTAGGTTCATCGGACCGTGCCGTGTAGTGAAGCGTGTTGGGCTAGTGGCTTATCCGCTTGAGTTACCTCTGGAGTAGAGTCAGTTACATAGTGTATTTCATGTCTCAATGTTAAGGCGTTATCGATCGGAGCCATCTCATATAGTACCGGTAAAGGAAGTTGAGATAAGACCTGACTTGTCTTTCGAAGAGGAGCCAGTGCAAAGTTTGGATCGGGACGTTAAGGTGCTGGGAAAAGTCTGTACCGTTAGTCAAAGTATTATGGCGCAATCACGGAATGGAGGAAGCTACATGGGAGCCTGAGGACGCAATCCGGCAACAATATCCTCACCTCTTTTAATCAGGTAAATTTCGAGGACGAAATTTTCTTTAAGGGGGTAGAATTGTAACATCCTAAAATTTGGAATTTTATGTGTTGCATTATTTCTTGTGTTAAGCTTTTAAATTGCTAATCGTGTGTATTTTAAGGTCTTAAGAAGGCTCGGGGTTTAATTAGGGCCTTAGTAAAAATTTAGTATTTTAGCATTTTAAGAAGATATAGTAAGTGACCTCAACGCTTATAGAAATAAATAAGTGATGTGCTAGCATAAATGAGCAATTGGTAAAAAGGATATGATGCCACATGAAGGACTTTAAGGGAAGAGGTTCAAATCCCATAATGTGCAAATTTTGACTATTATTTTTGTACTATTTCTCTAGTGTCGGCCAAGCTTGTAAATAAGGCAAGTTGGACTTTTTAATTTTGGCAAGGTGGCTAAGGAAATTAGGAAAGGATGAAGATAGGGAAAGAAATCAAAAGAAAGGGGAAAGTATAAGGAACATGTTGGCATAAAGAAAGGAAAGTGTTATGGAAAGTTTGGTTGGCCAATTTTTGACCATTATTGTCAAGGATATTAACGGTTTTGGTATAGGGAGTATAGCCGAATTTTGCTTTGTCTTTTGGTACAAATCTAAGTGTTTGTTTTGGCCAAAATTTCTTAGTATCAATTTGTGTCATTTTCTCCAAAATTTTTCTTCTCCTTGCCGAAACTCCACGTTGCTAGAGAACATTTTTTTCTTCATTTCTTCTTGTTGCCGAAAGTACCTAAGCCATTAAGATCAAATTGTTCACTCATTTTTCCTTTGGAAAAACCGAATCCTCATAAACACTCCTTTTCATCTTTCTTTTCCTTTTACAAAATTTTCCAACCCTTCTTTCTTCTTCATTAACACATATCATTCATAGCCGAATATCATTGCTCATTTTCCTCTATAGTCGAACCCTTCATCTCTTCTCCATCTTTTATCACATCCGTATTAACACTCACTCCTTTGATCAATTGGTAAGTGGTTCTATTCTATATCTTTATTTTCTTTCTCCTAGCCGAATGTGTGTATATCAACATTCGAATATTCATTTTGTTTCAACCAAATATCTTTCTTTCATAACTCTTTACAAAATGATCACCTTCTAAAGTAGAGTTATAGTGGAAGGCCGAAACTTTGATTCTTACGTAGTCATTGTACAATCGTTGGGAATCGGTCCTATAAATCTTTAAGGTAAGGAGTTCTTCAAGGATTTTATGAAATCGTTATCTATTCGTTTAAGATGTTATCAGAATAGTGATGATTAATCGATTATATCTTAGGGATTAAATCGCTCGATCTATCCACTCGTTGATCACTCAGAATTAGTGGTAAGCCGATCTTTTACCCTTTGACAATCCATATTTTTATCGTAATATCGATCTATATAAGATCTAATCAAATGGAGGCTTGTGGTGCCTATTCGAAAAGAAAGTCTAATGGAGAACTCAAAAGGAATGGATTAGCGATCCCTACTCCTAGATTCAAGCGAAGGGCAGTATCGGTGGTTCTGGATTTGCCACCGGGTTTTGGACCATCATCCGAGGAAAATCGACAAATTGTGGTCGCTCACGATTCCAAGGGTAAACACTTTAGATTTTTATTTTAGAGTTTGATTATTAATAAAATCACGTATGTCGTTTAATCGAGTGTTACGATATCTTGGGTGTCGAAGATCAAGAGGGCTTAGTGCTTACCGTAATCAGGTGTGTAATCTCACACCGTTTTCCGTGGATTTTAAGATTGACATCAAATTGGAAATAAATCGCTATGACTAAAATCATAATAGGGCGTAAACTGGAAAAATTTGCATAAGATACATTATTTTGATAAAATGGACAAAATCGATGATATCATTGTGCGAATTATGAAAATGCCCCTAATGGGCCAAATTGATATTTTGCTTAATGGGCCGATTTGATATGTTGCTTAATGGGCCCATTTTAATAAAATGCCTTAATGGGCCGATTTGATATATATTGCCTTAAAGGGCTGATTTTTGCAAAGTGTTAATGGGCCGAACTTTTGTCTGAATTAATTATTGTTGTTATATTTGTAAATATCATGATTTGCTATGTATGATGCATTTACATGATTTTGCATGGGTTGGGAAAATGTTGAAGAGAATAAATTCCGGTGGCACTGCCACAAATATGTTTGATAATATGATACTCTGTGATTCTGGTGGCTTGCCCACAATTAAATTTGTTATAAATGGCATAATGCCTGCGATTGGTGTGTGTGGCGGGGTGGGTTGACTTGATCCCCATAGGTGTGATGGATGGTACGGGTGGTGTGTAGCGGATGGATTATTAGGATGGTTTGGGATTGCATTACATACATATGAATTATTTGATACATTATTTTGTAAAAGGGGGGTTTAGGCCCAAAGATATTGCTAAATGGGTTTCAGGCATAGTGGACAACGGTAAGGGGTTATACACTGAGTTCTAGTAACTCACCCCGTTTCCTTAACCCTTTCAGGTAATGCTCAGTAACGTGGACTTGGGCCATGGATGACTCGGTGGAGGCCATACTTCAGAAATGGTTTAGTTGGACTTAGATTTATATTTCGTTCATTTTATTACTTGCGATTTTGAGTTAAAGGATGTAATAAGGCCTCTGGATTAATTTGTTTTGCTTATTGTTTGACGTACAATTATTTTTTCCCAAATTACTTTAAATGGGATTTTTTTTAAAACTTAAATAAAGATATTTTTTCCTAAAATGGATTATCAAATGGAGTTCAAAATAAACTTTTACAAGTATCTCTAATACGGAAATTTTCTCTAAAACTTTCATCAATATTTTTCAAAAGTCATGTTTTATAAATCATTACTTCTAAATTATCGATTTATCAAAAAATCTTCGATGTTAGTAACATATTGTCAATTATTATAAATCAAATCTTGTTTTCCTTGAATTTTTAACAAGTCTAATTACGTACAAATGAAAAGGACTTAAATGTATTTTTATCTGTGACATGTCAGATCTAGCCTTAACGCATGGGCCGGGTTTGGGGTGTTACACTTAGTGCCATTCAGTTCAGTTCCACACATAGTATTTCTAATCTCATAATCACATGTATATTCATTTCATGATACTAAAATATTATTTAACATCATGTATTATATCTGAACTTACCTCGAACGTCGAAACACCGAAACGGTCGATTAATCGAGAACTTTGTCTTTGCCTCGATCTCGATCTGAACCTCTCCTTTCTTGGTCTATACACATTTAAATTCAGCTCATTCAATCACCAATTCATTCAATTTAGTCCACACACACAAATTTAGGGCATTTTAAAAAATAGCCCTCACATTTTCACATTTTGATACTTTAGTCCCAAATTCACAAAATCACAAAATACACATAATTTGCTTGTACCCAGGCGTAGCCGAATTCTCACTATACTCATACAAGCCCAAATATTTCATTTTTTTCACAATTTAGTCCTTCAAATAATCATTTTTTAATTACAATCAAATTGCTCAAATTCATTGAAACTGTAACACCCCTAACCCGAAACCATCGCCGAAATAGGGTTAAGAGGTATTACCTATCAATCAGAACATTTAACATCTAGAATTTACGACACAAAGTCAATCATATTCAATCACATTCATTTACAAACAAATAGTCCCTTATTAAGGTGTATAAGACCTTAAACACATGCTAGAGAGGGGTCGGGACTAAACCGAAACACATACAGAAACTTCACGAAAATCTAAAACTTTTATAAGTTTCAGGGGATACACGCACATGGGGGTAGGCTGTGTGCCTCTCATGACTGCTAGACATACCCGTGTGTCATCCCCGTGGTCGAAACTGACTTCTTCCCCACGGCCACCAGGCACGCCCGTGTACCCTGGCCGTGATCTATCCTGACTTATTTCCCACAGTCACTAGGCACACCCGTGTGCCATGGCCTTATGACATTATAGGCCATTAGCAAGGCCAGAATGCCACCCATAAGCGTCAAACCTACAAGCCATATTTACCAAGACATCTCATGCACATATAACCACCAAAAACATACCAAAATACCATGCATTCAATACCAATTCCAACTGTAACACCCCAAACCCGGTCAACATGCTACAACTGAATCCGGCATGTCATCGGGAAAATCGATTTTAAAAAAACAAGTTGTTTGATTTGATTTTGTAAAGAAACACTATTGGAAACAAGGTGTCGTCTCTTACTTTAAGAAAACTTTTATTTTTTTATGAAAAGCCGAGTTAGTTTGAGTAATGTTGCTAAAAATCGTTTCGAATTTAGTCTAGAAGAAAGATCTAATTTTAAAGAAGATTGAGTTAGCTAGTTATTACTACTTGTTTGTCGTTACCCGAAGGTAAAGTTTTGAAAAAATCCCGATAATTTGTGAAAGTCTGGGAAACATTCATTTATAGGTTCGTTAGGCATGCCGTTAATAAATTTAACATCATTTAGTAAAGTTTTAAACCAGATAAATAATCCCAAAAATAGAAACTAGTGGCCTTATTACAAAACCCGAAATCAAATTTAAAGCAAACTAAGTTTGATATAATAGTTTAAAACAAAACTCGAAAAAGTGCGCATGGCCACCTCGAGTCGGCCCCGGCTCCGTATCCGCATTCTTATGAATCATCTGCAAAATGTAAAGGAAAGGGGTGAGTCACCGAGACTCAGTGTATAAATCCCCATCCCAAAGATAATAATGCCCTTTCGCAATATCATATGCCGATATGTATGTCATGCAACCCAAAACCTAACCATCCGAAACTTCTAAATCTACCCCATGTGGTACCAACCACTGGTGGTCAAAACCACTGGTGACCGTAGTCACAAATAATATAAGTGTGGTGCCAAACCACTAATGGTCAAAACCACTGGTGACCGAAGTCACAAATAATATAAGTGTGGTGCCAAACCACTGGTGGTCAAAACCACTAGTGACCGAAGTCACAAATAATATATGCGGGGCCAACCCACTATGGTACCAAACCACTGGGACGAGTCACAAGGATAGATATATGTGGTACCAAACCACTGGTGGTCAAAACCACTGAGACCTAGTCACAATATTATAGAAAGCGGGGCCAACCCACTGTGTGGTCAAAACCACTGGTGACAGTCTGAAATTATACCTTCCCCCTCCTCTCAACACCCGTTTTTATGAACATACTTTTCATGGCATAATAATCATGCTTATCATACAGAAATATCATGGCATGGCATTTGCAGTTTTAACACAGGCATTTAACGTTAGCCAATCAAAGTGGACTTACCCGTAGTCCTTATTTTACCCACAAGGGTAACATACCGATTTCAACAACTATTCCGGCTTTTGGCAATATACATGATAAAACATATTAACGTATGAAGTGTGTAAGAGTTACACACCTGATCCCCCGTAATACGACGCTCTCTATGTCGACACTGTTGTTAATCGACAATACCACTATCTGTCTACTGTTTTGCTCAGATGCCGGCCCACACCTAGGTGGCCAATCGGGAACAGCGAACATAGCCCGTTTCTTAAACTTAGGGGCTGGGTTTGCGGATCCAACCCCTCCCTTTGCCTGACCAGTACTTGAGTCCATAAGAAAACGATCTTGATCAGAATATCGAGTTAAAACATAGTATAAGATAGTAATGAAATCGGTTGCTTAAAGCGAAGAGGTTCTTACCGACACTTATCGAGATTCCGCGGGTTCCCATACTTGGGTTAGAAGAAACGCTTGTCCCTACATAACGCCATGTTAGCCTGACTCTTCATAACATGGATTTAAAGAAAGTGGCCTTCGGCCAAACGAATACTATGGTTCCCTTACCTTTAACTGATCGAACCCAACTGGCCTCAGAGATCCTTCACGCACTGTCGTAAAGCAAGAGTCTATGAACTGACTCCTACTTAGAATCGGCCAAAACCCGAGAATGGGATTAACACCCTCAGTCGACAACCAATAGAGAACAGAAATATAGAGAAAGAGATGAACAACACTTACCTCACCGCGAAAGAACCAAATGAGAGACTTAAATGGAGAAATAGATTCCGGCTTAATAACACATAAAAGAAAGGCTTCAAGTAAAGGTGCTTAGAATGATATGAACAATCGAGAAATGAAAAGAAGAAGAAAGAAAGATAGATGGGGGATTTGCTTCGAAAGAGTGAAAAGATGATGAGAAAGATAGGAGAATGTAGTTTCGGCTAACAACTGTATAAAAGTGAAAAAGATGGAAAAGGAGGAGCGGTAGATGAGATTTCGGTTCTTAAAGATATGGAGAATGAACCACAAATGGTGAGTGGAGAGTAAGGTGGGTTAGGCCAACCACAAAAGAAGTAAAAAGGAAAGAAAAGAAAAGATGTTTAAGAGAGGTTTTAGTTTTTGGGGATTGAAGAGATGAGAAAAGAAGAGATATATGGTTTTCTAGTTTCGGGTATGGTCAAGAGATGAGAGAAAGAAGAATTCGGCTATGGCTTTGAGAGAAAAGAAAATGGAATATCAGCACAAAAGAAGATGGGACAAAATGAGTTCCAATTGCTTCCCCTAGCTAGCCGAATATACACACTCCCTAAAGCACATCGGCCACCTATCTCCCTAGCACACCAAAACCGAAAATGTAAAGAACCCACACCAAGTTTTGGCACACCCCTAAACACCCAAGAACCGAATGCTTAACCCCCTTCTAGCTCCCCTCAAATTTGGCTACACATCCCAACTCTCCTCAAACACATGCCGTCCCTTCCATCCTTCCTTGAATTCCTCTCTTCCACTCATTCAAACTAACTTGAATGAGTCAAACTCCTACAATTTCTCCTCTCCGCACATTCGAACCTGTTGACTCTTTCAATAGCTATCCACCAGAGTCTATCCTGAGTACTCTTCCTCCAGGTACTGGCGTCAAAAAGAATAAGAAGCAAAGGTATTCTTGCAGCTCGAACCAAGGCTCTCCCACTTGTATGAGGTGTCACACCTTTGCTTCCTAAGTGGCGCCTCCCTTGCCACTTTACCACCTGGATTCTTGTGTCAAAACACCCTAGTAATTTCCCTTAACACCTAACTCACTCAGCTCCCCTTCTTAGTGCCCTAAAAGAAAAATTTTTGCAATGGCTCAGGCCTACCCCTGGCTCATGCCTGGACCCCAAAACACCCTAAACTAAGATAACATTCACACCACCAACATGCAGACAGATAAAATGCAAAGGCCCCACTTTAAGGATGTTACACCAACTATGACAATTTCAAAGACTAAAACTCATATCATCACAAGCATAATTCATTCATTACCAAACATTATTCCTTTTCAATTTCTCAACTCACAATCCATACCAAAAGATGCATCATATATATGTACCAAAGTTATTCATGCTAAAACTAGCACATATCTAGCCACATCTCATGGCTACTACAAATTTCAAACATGATTCAAATGACCAGCCTATACATGCCATATTTTAACTATGTACATCTTTCCAAAATACCCCAAAATAGATTGCCGATAGTGTGACTGAGATGCTGATGATTCCCCGATCCGAGCTAGTTTTACTGACACTGCAAGGCAAAGAAACAAATCACATAGTAAGCTTTCTAATGCTTAGTAAGTTTGAAATACAATGCAATACAATCATATCATCAAATCAAACCAATGTATACAATAACCATCACATAGATCATTCCTCTTATACTCATACCGTATTATCTATAATTAAAATACTCATTCATCTATCTGTAGCATCATCTATAAACTCATCAACCACAAAGGTTAGATACATACCTTGGCTAACACATAGTTATTCACTTTCCAAGCTACTCAATGCTCGATATTACTTGTCGATTATTCTTTAATATTCATTCAATTTGATCGCACACTCAGTGCTATATACATAATAGTAGCATATTTTTCATCGCACACTTAGTGCCCATTTTTTCAACCGACTTGTCTTGGTGTCTCACACATAGTGCCAAGTCAATTAGCTGTAGCTTTCATATCATCGCACACCCAGTGCCATTCATTTCTATTTCGATTTACAATTCACACACTTAGTGCCATTAGCTAATTCTTGCACATAGCATCTCAATATCAATATCATGTACATATTTATTCCATAATGCTAAAACATATCTTAATAACAGGAATCATATCCGAACTTACCTCGGATGTAAAAATATCAAAGGGGTCGATTAATCGAGCACTTTCTCTTTGCCTCGATCTTGATCGGAACCTCTCCTTTCTTGGTCTATACACATTGAAATTCAATCCATTCAATCATCATTTCATTCAATTTAGTCCACATACACACATTTAGGGCATTTTACAAAATAGCCCTCACATTTTTCACATTTCGACACTTTAGTTCCTATTTCACAAAATCATCAAATACACAAAATTTCAATATACATGTGCTACCCGAATTCTTCCCATGCTAATACAAGCCCACGCATTTCATTTATTTCTCATTTTAGTCCCTCAATTTCTCATTTTCTCAATTAAGCCCAAAATACTAAATTTCATCAAAAATCCCAATAGAAACTATGTTAACCCAACACCAAGTTTTCATATTTCGTTATCAACTAGCACTTCGCTCAAACATTCATCAATGACGCATCACAAAAACATCATCAATTCAAAAATTACAACATGGGTTAGCTAGAGCACTAAGCAACGATTACGAAAACGTAGAAATTATCAAAAACCGAAGCCAAAACATACCTTAATTAAGCTAAGTAAGTGTTGAATATCATGGAAGCTTTAAACCTTTCTTTTTCTTTCTAAAATCGGTGGAACATGGAGAAGATGATAACTATTTCATGCTTTACTTTGTTATAATAAACATACTTATTAAATTACAAAACTAACCTTTAGTGTAAAATACATATAACATATGATATAAGGTCATTCTTGACCATTACCACCCACTTTCTTTATTAATGGGCTATTCGCAACATAAGGCCTCCTCTTTATAAAGACAACAACACTTAGGTAATTAAAAATCAGCACATAGCTTTTACACTTTACGCGATTAAGTCCTTTCTCTTAATTCGACACACATACAATCAAATTATCACACAGAATTTTCACATAGATTATATCACATACTATTCACATAGAAAATAATATTAAAAATATTTTTACGACCTCAGATTTGTGGTCTCGAACCACTGTTTCAATTAGGGTCTAAACCGGGCTGTTACAACTCTCCCCCCTTAGGGATTTTCATCCCCGAAAATCTTACCAGTGAATAACTGTGGATGATGCTCTCTCATAACGTTCTCAGGCTCCCACGTAGCCTCTTCAATTCCATGTTTGTGCCATAATACTTTCACTAAAGAGATTTTCTTATTTCTCAACTCTTTAGTCTCTCGTGCCAAGATTCGGATTGGTTCTTCGCTATATGACAAGTCTGACTGAATCTCAACTTCAATAGGAGCGATCACATGAGATGGGTCTGATCTATACCGTCGAAGCATTGACACATGAAACACGTTATGAATCTTTTCTAACTCATATGGCAATCTCAATCTATAAGCAACCGGCCCAACTCATTCAATAATCTCATACGGTCCGATGAACCTCGGACTCAGCTTGCCTTTCCGGCCAAATCGAAGTATTTTCTTCCACAGAGATACTTTCAAAAACACTTTATCACCAATTTGAATTCAATATCCTTTTGTTTCAAATCTGCATAAGATTTCTGACGATATGAGGCCGCTTTCTAACTGTCACGAATTACCTTCACTTTCTGTTCGGTCTCTTTTATCAGATCAACCCCGTGAATCTTATTCTCACTCAGCTCAATCCAATATAATGGAGTTCGACACTTTCGACCATAAAGAGCCTCATATGGTGCCATTTTGATACTAGATTGAAGACTATTGTTATAAGTAAACTCAATCATTGATAAGTGCTTTTCCCACGTTTTGTCAAATTCAAGTATGCAACATCTCAGCATGTATTCAATAATCTGAATGATTCGCTCGGGTTGACCATCTGTTTGCGGATGAAAAGCAGTATTGAAATTCAATTTCGTGCCTATAGCATCTTGTAATTTTTTCCAAAATCGCGAGGTAAATCTCAGATCTCTGTCAGACACTATAGATAACAGTACTCTATGCAATCTCACAATCTCATCAATATACAGTTCAGCTAACTTATCTAAAGAATAATCGATTCTCACCAGAATGAAATGAGCTGATTTCATCAATCTGTCCACTATCACCCAGATTGCATCTTTCTTACTCAGAGATAAGGGCGAACCCGACACAAAGTCCATCGTAATTCTTTCCCATTTCCACTCAGGAATCATAATCGATTGTAACAAACCAGACGGAACTTGATGTTCAGCTTTGACTGGCTGACAAACTAAGCATTTCGACACAAAGTCAGAAATATCTCTTTTCATGCCATGCCACCAATAGAACTGATTCAGATCATTATACATCTTCGTACTCCCCGGATGTACAGTCAAATGACTATTGTGGGCTTCAGTCAAAATTATCAAAATCAACCCTGAATTTGTCAGAACACAAATCCGATCTCCAAATCTCAGACAATTATCACTATCTACTCGAAATCCTGATTCAGCATTTGATTCACACAGAACTCATTTAGCCATCATTTCAACATCATTTTTCTAAGCATCACAAATCTGCTGTACAAACATCGGCCTAACTTTCAATTTAGCTACCACTGCATTAGCATCACACAGATCTATCTGATTACTCAAAGCTCACAAAGCATATAATGATTGTTGACTCAAGGCATCAGCTACAACATTAGCTTAACCCGGGTGGTAATCTATCACAAGTTCATAGTCTTTCAACAATTCTAACCATCTTTTCTGTCGCAAATTCAAATCTTTCTGAGTCATCAAATACTTTAAACTCTTATGATCAGTATAAATATGATATTTTTCACCGAATAAATAGTGACGCCAAATCTTCAATGCGAATACAATCGCAGCCAATTCAACATCATGCGTTGGATAATTCTTTTCATGCGGTTTTAATTGTCTCGAAGCGTATGCAGTGACTTTCCCTTCTTGCATCAGCACACAACCCAAACCATTCAATAATGCATCACTGTAAACTACGAACTCTTTGCCCGATTCAGGTTGAATCAACACTGGTGCTCCTGTCAACAACACTTTCAATTGTTCAAAACTCTGTTGCCACTTATCTGACCACTCGAATCTAACATCCTTCTATAATAATTTTGTCAATGGGGTCGCAATCATCGAGAAGCCCTTCACAAATCGTCTATAACATCCCGCTAGTCCCAGAAAACTACAGACTTTAGACACATTTCTCGGAGGTTTCCATTCCAAAATAGCAGAGATTTTACTCAAATCAACTCGTATCCCAGCAGCTGATACAATATGCCCCAGAAAACTGACCTGATGCAACCAAAATTCACATTTTCTAAACTTTACATACAATTGTTTCTCACATAAAGTTTGTAACACAATTCTCAAATGTTCGGCATGCTGCGTCTCATCACACGAATAAATCAAAATATCATCACTGAACACCACTACAAAGCGATCCAAATACGGTCTGAATATCTGATTCATTAGATCCATAAACACTGCAGGAGCATTTGTTAATCCGAAAGGCATCACTAAGAATTCATAATGTCTGTACCTTGTTTTGAAAGCAGTTTTCGGTAGATTGGATTCTTTAACTCTTAACTGATAGTAGCCTGATCTCAAACCTATCTTAGAAAACACTGTAGCTCCCTTCAGCTGATCAAACAAATCATCAATACGAGGCAGCAGATATTTATTCTGTATCGTCACCTTGTTCAACTGTCGATAATCAATACACATTCTCATAGCTCCATCTTTCTTTTTCACAAATAACACAGGAGCTGACTAGGGTGAGCAACTCGGTCGTGCAAATCCTCTTTCAGTCAATTCTTGCAACTGCGACTTTAGCTCTTTCAATTCTGTTGGTGCCATTCTATATGGAGTTATAGAAATGGGAGTGGTTCCCGGCACTAATTCAATACCAAATTCTACTTCCCGAATTGGAGGTAATCTCGGCAGCTCTTCAAGAAACACATATGGAAACTCATATACCACAGGCACGGATTCAACTTTCTTTTCTGACACTTTTTTATCAATCACATATGCAAATAAGCTTCACAACCCTTTCTCACATAGTTCATAGCCTTCATCGCAGATACAATAGCTGGTAATCCTTTCATATCATTGGACTCAATTCAAACTATCTCACCATTCTGACTCTTCAATTCAATACTCTTTATTTTACAATTCACGATGACATTATGCAGAGTAAGCCAATCCATACCCAAAATTATGTCAAATTCATCAAATGGTAGCAACATCAAATTAGCCGGAAAACAAGCATCTCGAAACATCAATGGACAATTCTTGCACACCTTATCCACCAAGACACACTTGCCTAAAGGGTTCGACACTCTAACCACAAATTCAGTAGACTCAACAGGTAGAGTTTTACTCGATACTAGATTCACACACAGAGGAATGAGTTGACCGCAGATCTATCAATACAATAACATCAATATCAAATAAAGTGAAAGTACCGGTGATGATGTCTGGAGATGATGCTTCCTCTCGTGCACGTATAGCATAGCTCGGGTAGGTGCTATCTCTTCTGACCTCACAGCTGTGTCAGTTGTCCCTTTCTGATTTTCGCTCACATTTTTGGTGCTTCTGGGTGGTCTACTCCTAGCTGTCACGTTACTCGGTCTTTCATTCTGAATGTTTACTTCTTTTACCATCTTTGGGCAATCCCGAATAAAATGATCTCATGATCCACATTTATAACAAACTCTATTGTTGTACCTGCCCCAGCACTCTCCCACATGTCGTCTTCCATATTGTCTACACTCAGGCTTGTTACTCTTAACACTGCCAACACTTGATTCATTCGGAGCTTGAATTCGTGGACCAGTACTTTGTCTCAAACGATCTCTACTTGGATGTCCAAACGAAGTATTTGAACGATTGCTTGCATCTCTATATCTCTTAGTAGAAGGTTGAGAAAACTTATTCATCGATCTCTTTCTTTCATCACGAGCCTCAGAATCAACTTTCTTCTTTTCTTTACTGAGCTCCTCAGCCTTGCATGCCCTTTCAACTAACACAACAAATTCATTTTTATCAAGTATCCCAACCAACAATTTGATATCTTCATTCAATCCCTCTATGAAATGTTTGCACATAGTAGCTTTGGTTGAAACACATTCTCTCGCGTATTGACTCAATCTTACGAATTCTCGCTCGTACACAGTAACAGACAAACGACCCTGTTTCAACTCTAGAAACTCTTTACGTTTCTGATCAATGAAGCGTTGACTGATATACTTCTTTCTAAACTCAGCTTGAAAGAAGTCCCACGCGATTCTCTCTCTCAGAACCATAGATATCAATGTTTTCCAATAGTTGTAAGTCGTGTCTCTCAATAAGGAAACTGCACACTTAATGCACTCATCGGGATTCAACGACATCTCATCGAATACTCTGATTGTATTCTCAAGCCAAAACTTGGCTCGTTCAGCATCGTCATCTGATGTGGCCCTAAACTCTTCAGCCCCATATTTTTGAATCTTGTTTACAGGTGGTTTATTCATTCTGTTCGGATCTACAACTTGAGGCACAATAGGTACTTGCGAGGGTGGAGGTTATGGAGCAGCTGAATTCATTCGAACGAACTCCGTAAACCACTCGCTCATCATTTGAAAGAAGGCTTGCTTAGCCTCTCCTCTCTCACCACTATCATTTGGCCCAGATGTGGCCGGCGCTGTCCTTTGAGCAGGAGCAGGCGCATTGCTTTCTACATCATCAGCAACTGCTCGATCGGGATCCATTACTATATGAAAACACATTTTCAACTGTCAGAATTCATCACACTATCACAGTTTCATATATGGAATGTATAGCTAGACTCACATGCGCTACGTTAGTCTGAGAATCGACTAAACCGTAGCTCTGATACCAATAAAATGTAACACCTCTAACGCGAAACCATCGCCAAAATAGGGTTAAGAGGTATTACTTATCAATCAGAATATTTAACATCTAGAATTTACGACACAAAGTCAATCATCTTCAATCACATTCATTTACAAACAAATAGTCCTTTATTAAGGTGTATAAGACCTTAAACACATGCTAGAGAGGGGTCGGGACTAAACCGAAACACATACAGAAACTTCACGAAAATCTAAAACTTTTCTAAGTTTCAGGTGATACACGCCCGTGGGGGTAGGCCGTGTGCCTCCCACGGCTGCTAGACAAACCCGTGTGTCCTCCCCGTGGTCGAAACTAACTTCTTCCCCATGGCCACCAGGCACGCCCGTGTACCCTGGCCGTGATATATCCTGACTTATTTCCCACAGTCACTAGGCACGCCCGTCTGCCATGGCCGTGTGACTTTATAGGCCATTAACAAGGCCAAAATGCCACCCATAAGGGTCAAACCTACAAGCCATATTTACCAAGACATCTCATGCACATATAACCACCATAAACATACCAAAATAGTCATTCAAACCATGCATTCAATACCAATTCCAACCATGACAATTTCAAAGACAAAAACTCATATCATCACAAGCATAATTCATTCATTACCAAACATTATTCCTTTTCAATTTCTCAACTCACAATCCATACCAAAAGATGCATCATATATATGTACCAAAGTTATTCATGCTAAAACTAGCACATATCTAGCCACATCTCATGGCTACTACAAATTTCAAACATGATTCAAATGACCAGCCTATACATGCCATATTTTAACTATGTACATCTTTCCAAAATACCCCAAAATAGATTGCCGATAGTGTGACTGAGATGCTGACGATTCCCCAATCCGAGCTAGTTTTACTGACACTGCAAGGCAGAGAAACAAATCACACAGTAAGCTTTCTAAAGCTTTGTAAGTCCAAAATACAATACAATACAATCATATCATCAAATCAAACCAATGTATACAATAACCATCACATAGATCATTCCTCTTATACGTATACCGTATTATCTATAATTAAAATACTCATTCATCCATCCATAGCATCATCTACAAACTCATCAACCACAAAGGTTCAATACATACCTTGCCTAACACATAGTTATTCACTTTCCAAGCTACTCAGTGCTCGATATTACTTGTCGATTATTCTTTAATATTCATTCAATTTGATCGCACACTCAGTGCTATATACATAATAGTAGCATATTTGTCATTGCACACTTAGTGCCCATTATTTCAACCGACTTGTCTCGGCGTCGCACACATAGTGCGAAGTCAATAAGCTGTAGCTTTCATATCATCGCACACCCGGTGCCATTCATTTCTATTTTTATTTACAATTCACACACTTAGTGCCATCAGCTAATTCTTGCACATAGCATCTCAATATCAATATCATGTACATATTTATTCCATAATGCTAAAACATATCTTAATAACAGGAATCATATCTGAACTTACCTCGGATGTCAACATATCGAAACGGTCGATTAATCGAGCACTTTCTTTTTGCCTCAATCTCGATCCGAACCTCTCCTTTCTTTGTCTATACACATTCAAATTCAATCCATTCAATCATTATTTCATTCAATTTAGTCCACATACACACATTTAGGGCATTTTACAAAATAGCCCTCACATTTTTCACATTTCGACACTTTAGTCCCTATTTCACAAAATCATCAAATACACAAAATTTCAATATACATGTGCTTAGCTGAATTCTTCCCATGTTAATACAAGCCCACACATTTTAGTTATTTCTCATTTTAGTCCTTCAATTTCTCATTTTCTCAATTAAGCCCAAAATACTAAATTTCATCAAAAATCGCAATACAAACTATGTTAACCCAACACCAATTTTTCATATTTCAGTATCAACTAGCACTTAGTGTAACACCCCTATCCCGAGTCCGTCGCCAGATTAAGGTTAGAAGCGTTACCGGACTGATCGAAAATGTAACATCCTTAAATCGGGGCCTTTTCATTTTATTTGGTTGCATATAGATAGTATGGATGTCATGCTAGTTTAGGCTATTTTAGGGTCTAGGCATGAGCCACGGATAGGCCAGAGTTTCTTACGTTTTGGGCTTCTAGAAGAGGGGAGCTATTTGAGCTGGGTGTTAAAGGTCGTTGATGATGAGTTGTGACACAGGGTGAGCCTTGGTAAAGTGGCAAGGGAGGCGCCACTTAAGGCTCAAGGAAGTGACGCCTCATGCGAGGGGATGGAGCTTGGGTTCGAGCTGCGGAAATCCCCTTTTTGCTTATTATTTTTTGACGCCAAGACCAAGAGTAGTTGGGCTCAGGATGGACTTTGGTGGATATGGGTTGAAGGAGTCAACAGATTTGGATGAATGGAGGAGAGAAAAATAAGGAGTTTGAAATATTCAAACAGGTTTGAATGTGGGATCAGGAGAAAAGCAAGGAGAAAAAGAAGGGATTGAGTTGGGGTGTGTGTTAGCCGAAATTTGAAAAGTGGTAGGTGGTGTGAACATTAGGTTCTAGTATGTTTCGGAGTGTGCCAAAATTTGGGGTGTGGGTTCCCTCCATTTTCAATTTTTAGGTGCTAGTTAGGGAGGTGGTCGAATGTAAAGATAGCCTTAGGGAGGTGTTGGGCATTTCGGTTTAGTTAGATAGTACCTAGAGTTCTTTGTTTTTCTTTTCTATTTGTCAAAATTGAATTGTCCCCTAAAGCTTTCTCTTCTTTTTCTACTTTTGGTCTTTGGCCGAAACTACATTACCCTCATCATCTTTGTTATTATTCTTGCCAATAACATCAAAACCGAAACTCCATCTTCTATTCTTTCTCTTTATCTCTTCCATTCCCTATTAGCCGAAACTCCCTAACTCTCTTCTACCTTCGATTTCTTGCAAAAATCGAATATCCTTGCCATATTTTCTTCTCTTCTTGCGTTTCTCTTAATCTCCTTCAGTGCCGAAATCTATTCCTCTTCTCTGGTTCTTAAAGCCCAAATCTCAATCCATAATCAGGTAAGATCTCATTGCTATCTCCTTTCTTTTCTTCTCTTTCTTCTCTTTTGTTCTTATGGCTGAATCTTCTTATCATTCTCACATTTTTATTCCTTTCTCTATTTCGATTGCTATGGTAAGAAAAGTCGAAACCTCTGGCACTTAATCCTTCTTGTTGGACTCTTGTTTGCAGTAGATCGCTGTCGTTGTTTTGCCATCACTTCCAATCGATTCTGTTTAGTGTGTGGTAAGCATTTCTGCCGTTTCAAATACATCTCTTATTGCGTTAAATACCGAGGGCAGTAACTAAATCTTGTAAGATCTTAGCCAATTGAAGGGTGTTAAGGAAGGCTTGGTGTTAGTTGACTGGGTACTCGTTCAGTGCTTTGGCATAAGTCACTGAATCGCTGGGGTTTGGCAACCTAGGTAAGGGATCTATTCATTCGAGTTTATATCTCTATTTGTCGTTATTCAGTGCGTTAATCCGATTTAGTAACCAAAGGTGTTCATGGACTCTAATGCCAGCCAAGCGTTAGGAGGGGTGGGATCTGTAAACCCAACCCCTAAGTTCAAGAAGAGGGTTGTGTCTGCTGTTCGCGATTGGCCACCTGCGTGTGGGCCAGCATCTGAGCAAAGTAGTAGGTAGATAGCGGTAGTATCAGTTAGCGACAGTGTCGACGTGGATAGCGTAGTATCACGAGTAAAAGCAAGGACTCCAGGTAAGTCCACTTTGATTGGCTAATGTTAAATGCCTCTGTTAAATCTGCATATGCCATGTTACATCATTTCTGAGTGTTAAGCATGACTATTTTGCCTTGAAAAGCATGTCCATAAAAATGGGTGATGAGAGGAGGGGGAAGGTATGATTTTCAGACTGTCACAAGTGGTTTGGTACCACACAGTGGGTTGGCCCCGCTTACTATAATATTGTGACTAAGTCTCAGTGGTTTGGCACCACCAGTGGTTTGGTACCACATATATCTATCTTTGTGACTCGTCTTAGTGGTTTGGTACCATAGTGGGTTGGCCCTACATATCGATACAGGATTGTCATCATTGGTTTGGTACCATAATGTGGGTTGGCCCCACACATTATTCTTTGTGACTTCGGTCACCAGTGGTTTGGGACCACCAGTGGTTTGGTACCACACGGGGTAGATTTGGGAGTTTGGATGGTTAGGTTTTGTGTTGCATGGCATACATATTCGCTTATGAAACTGTGTATGGGCATATTATCTTCGAGAAAGGGATTTACACACTGAGCCTCGGTGACTCACCCCTTCCTTTACATTTTGCAGATAACTCCTAGGTCGTGGATATGGAGCCGGGATGGACTCGAGGTGGCCATGCACAACAATTTGCATTTATTTTATTGGTTAATTACGGACTCACTCTGCTTTAAATTTCGGTTTTCAGTTATGTAATAAGGCCATCTAAACTTTGTTTTGGGTTTATTTATTATGTTAAATACCTTTGAATTTGCGTTAAACATTAAAGCATGATTAAAAGGGAAAAGAACCTATAAAATGAATGTTTTCACAAACTTTAATGAATTTTACAGGATTTTCCAACATGTTACCATCGGGTAAATAGCGAACTTGTAACAACAATGGGTTAACTCGATGTTCTTCAAAACAAACTTCGAAATGATTTTGGCAATTTACCTAACTCAACTTCGGTTTCCATAAAATGAACCATTTTCTTTACAATTTAAGTCAACAACTTGTTTTTCCAAAAACGATTCTTCTCTGTGACATGCCGAATTCGGTCGTAGCGTTTGACCGGGTTTGGGGTGTTACAGGAAACATTCACAGACAAAATCATACATTCAATCATCATTAATCAGACAAAATGTCCCCTAATCGGGTCCTCGAGACCATAATCATACTTATAAGTCGATTCGGGACTAAACTGAAACACATATGAAATTCCATGAAAATTTGAAACTTTTCTAAAATACAGGGGAGACACGCCCGTGGGAGGAGACCGTGTGCCCTCCACGGCTTCTAGACACCCCCGCGTATCCATCCTTGTTTATACTAACTATACCAACACAGTCATTAGGCACGCCCATGTGCCATGGCCGTGTACTTTTATGTCATATACTGACTTCCCCACCACGGCCACTAAGCACGCCCGTGTATTTTGGCCGTGCACTTTTATAGCTACTGACTTGCACACAACGGCCAGATGACACTCCCGTGTCGAGGCCGTGTGATTTTAGGCTGCATCCTGCCAATTTACCCACGGTCTAAGGCACGCCCGTGTGCCACAACCATGTGACATTATAGGCCATTTACAAGGCCAAAATGCCAACCAAATGGTTCATACCTATAAGCATCATTTACCAACACATATCAAGCATATATGGCAACCAAAAACATACAAATAGCCATCCAAATCATGCACATTTGATCACTAAGATAATCACGACTATACATTAAATTTTCATTCAATATATACATTCAAAACCAATTCTAAACATACCAATTTGCATAACTAAACTCAATTATGCCTATGCACCATTTGTCTATATACTTACCATCTCATAACCATTCTATATATCAACTAATCATATCATAACAACTTCACATATCACATTCATCAAGCATGATACCAAAACATAACTAGCCAAATCACATGGCTAAGTTCACTTTACAAATCATCACAAGAACTAGCCTATACATGCCATATCTAGCTATATACATATCCAAGGTGTACCAAAATGATATTAGTAGTGTGATGACGATCCTTGACGGTCCTGAGCCTTCAATAGCTTTGATGACCTATAAAACAGATTAAACACACACGGAGTAAGCTTACTAGCTTAGTAAGTCTTAAGCAATTACAATTCAGTAATTAAACATTTGAACATTTTATGCATATATATCAATTTTTCTATGACATTAAATACAAATAAATTAACCTAAAAAAAATTTTGTTTATGGCGGAATTGCCATCTCTTTAACTTAGCATCTATCACTTTCTTAATGAAGGCATACAACTCTCCAAAGCACTTAAATGCCTTAGATATTCGCATATTCCATCACTAATAAGTATAACATATATCCTGATCACATCTAATTAGTCAAACTCAAATATAAGCATATCCGACAATTCTCACCATTGACATTTTTACAAATGACCGAATCTCAAAGATTTTACCAAGCTTATATTTCAATATACATATCATACTCATTAATGAATAGTTCAATTGCACATATCATATAACTTCGTTACTGAAAACCTTGACCATTGCACAACTTATTGAATTCGAAAGGAAAGATAATAACTTACCTCATTCCTTGCATCTATAAAAATTTATACTTACCCGAGCATTTAGTTTACCGTAGTAATTACATTCCACCTTGTAAATGATTCATGAATTCTCTATTTATAATACATCACTGGCATTAAGCCTGCCAGGCATCAAGCCTGAAATACACACTAGCACTAAGCCTGCTAGACCCGAGGTCTGAATTTGATCACCGGCATTTAGCCTGCTAGGTAGTAAGCCTGATACAAATCACTGGCACATGGCCTACTAGGCTCGAAGCCCGAATTACATCACCGGCACAAGGCCTACTAGGCTCGAAGCCCAAATTACATCACCGGCACAAGGCCTGCTAGGCTCGAAGCCCGAAAAACAATATTACTTCCATCTCATTAACATTGCAAGCTAACCAGAATTATACGAACCATACTTAATTCATATCACATGAACTTATCAATTCAATTAAAATTTAACAACACTTCATGCTAAAATATTTATCCACATTCGGCTATCTTATATATATGTATATCCCCAAAACATTTAAATTTCATCACTCATTAAGTTACATAAATAATTTTTGACATATATTTGCTTAAGGACATACCTCGACTATCGACGGACGACGAAGACCTGCTATTCGTGAACTTTCGCTTTTCCCCGATCCAAATCCAATTTTCTTTGTTTCTTGATCTAAACATATTCAGAATTAACCCTTTTATTCACTAATTAATTCAATTCAATCCAAGGACACACATTTAGGGCTATTTGCAAAATAACCCTCATATTTGCACAACTGAGCAATTTAGTCCATTTTTCTCACAACATCAAATTCACAGAATCCACTTATACACAAGCTTGGCCGAATATATACACATCACACACAAGCCCACATTTTTCATCAAATTCACAATTTAGTCCCTCAAATTATCATTTTCTCAATTTAGCCCTATTTAGCTAAATTCATCAAAACTTCAAGAACAAAACATGTTCATCTACCACCAATCTATCATTTAACACCTCAAAGCATCACAAAGCTCAACATATCATCAATGGCATAACTTACAAAAATCACCAATACACAAAAATGAAACATGGGTTTGATAGTAGACGAAGCAACGATTACAAAAATGTAGAAATTATCAAAAACCGACCAAAAATACATACCAATTTAAGCATGAACCATGGCTGAATACCAAGCTTCCTTATTTCTTTCTCTTTTCTATTTGTTTCGGTGGAGATGGATAAACAATCCACTACCCCCTTTCTTTTTATTATAATAGTTTATAATATATATAATATATATAATATACTATAACTTATAAGTTAATATATATATATATAAACATATATATATATATATACACATATCAACATTTAATGCCGTCTACCACATAAAATTTTTGGCTAATTACAACATTAATCCTCCCCTTTATAAAGACAACAACAATTTAGCACTTATAAATCAGCACACAGCTTTTACACTTTATATGGTTAAGTCTTTTCTTCTAATTCAACACACCAACAATCAAATTATCATACAAAATTTTCATACAGGCTATGTCACGTACTATTCACACAGAAAATATCATTAAAATATTTTTACGACCTCAAATTTGTGGTCCCGAGACCACTGTTCTGACCAGGGTCTAAACCGAGCTGTTACAACTCTCCCCCCTTAGGGATTTTTGTCCCTGAAAATCTTACCAGTGAATAGGTGTGGATATTGTTCTCTCATAACGTTCTCAGATTCCCACGTAGCCTCTTCAATTCTGTGTTTGTGCCATAATACTTTCACTAAAGAAATTTTCTTATTTCTCAACTTTTTGGTCTCTCTTGCAAAAATTCGGATCGGTTCTTCACTATACGACAAATTTGACTGAATCTCCACTTCCGTAGGAGTAATCACATGAGACGGGTCTGATCTGTACTATCGAAGCATTCACACATGAAACATATTATGAATCTTTTCCAACTCAGATGGCAATCTCAATCTATAGGCAATAGGCCCAACTCGTTCTATAATCTCATATGGTCCTACGAATCTCGGACTCAAACTGTCCTTTTTGGCCAAATCAAAGTATTTTCTTTCTCGAAGACACTTTCAGAAACACTTACCAATCTCGAATTTAATATCCTTCATTTTTAAGTCTGCATAAGACTTTTAACGTTTTGAGGTCATTTTCAAACTATCACGAGCTCATAATCTTTTAACAGCTTTAACCATCTTCTTTGACGCAGGTTCAAATCTTTCTGAGTCATCAGATATTTCAGACTTTTATGATCTGAAAACACGTGACATTTCTCACCGTACAGATAATGACGCCAAATCTTTAGCGCAAACACAATTGCAGCTAACTCAAGGTCGTGTGTCAGATAATTCTTTTCATGAGGCTTCAACTGTCTCGAGGCATAAGCTACCACTTTGCTTTCCTGCATCAAAACACATCCTAGACCATTTAACAAAGCATCACTGTACACAACAAATTCTTTACCCGATTCTGGCTGTACCAACACTGGAGCTTCTGTTAACAGAATTTTCAACTGATCAAAACTTTTATGGCATTTATCTGACCATTCGAATCTGACATCTTTCTGAAGTAATTTAGTCAATGGAGTAGCTATTGTCGAAAAGCCTTTCACAAATCTACGGTAATAACCAGCCAAACCCAGAAAACTACGGACTTCAGATACATTTCTCGGAGGTTTCCAATTCAGAATAGCAGAAATCTTGCTCGGATCAACTCGAATCCTAGATGCTGACACAATATGTCCAGAAAACTAACCTCGTGCAACCAGAATTCACATTTGCTAAATTTCGCATACAATTGCTTTTCTCTCAAAGTTTGCAAAACAACTTTCAAATGTCCCGCATGCTCAGCCTCATCACGAGAATAAATCAAAATGTCATCTATGAATACCACAACAAATCGATCTAGGTACGGTCTAAAAATTCTGTTCATTAGATCCATAAAAATAGCAGGAGCATTGATTAGTCCAAATGGCATAACTAAAAATTCGTAATGCTCGTACCTCGTTCTAAAAGCAGTTTTCGGAATGTCTGAATCTTTAACTCTCAACTGATAGTATCCCGATCTCAGATCAACCGTGGAAAACACAGTAGCTCCTTTCAAATGATCAAACAAATCATCAATTCTAGGCAACGATTATTTATTCTTTATTGTCACCTTATTCAACTGAAGATAATCAATACACATCCTCATCATGCCATCTTTCTTTTTCACGAACAGGACAGGAGCTCCCCAAGGTGAGAAACTCGATCTAGCGAACCCTCTATCCGTCAACTCTTGCAACTGTGACTTTAATTCTTTCAACTCGGTTGGTGCCATTCTATACGGAGCTATCGAAATAGGTGTAGTAGTAGGCAACAATTCAATACCAAATTCAACTTCTCGAATTGTAGGTAAACCCGGTAACTCTTAAGGAAAAACATCAGTAAACTCACAAACAATAGGCACTGATACAACTTTCTTCTCAAATGCTTTTGAATCAATCACATAAGCAAGATATGCCTCATAACTCTTATTCAAAGAACTCTGAGCTTTCAAAACAGATATCACAATAGGCAATCCATTCAAATCATTAGACTCAACTCGTACAATCTCATCATTCAGACATTTCAAATCTATAATCTTTCTTTTACAGTTCACAACAGCATCATGCACAAATAACCAATCCATACCCAGAATAATATCAAACTCATCAAATGGAAAAAGCATCAAATCAGCAAGGAAACAAATATCTCAGAACATTAACGGACAGTTCTTGCATACTTTGTCAACCAGAACACTTTTACCTAAGGGGTTCTATACTTTTATAGTAAACTCAGTAGACTCTACAGGCAAAGTCTTGCTGAACACTAAATCCATGTATATATATATATGAATGAGTAGAACCAGGGTCTATCAAAGCAATCACAGAAGTATCATAAAGAGTAAAAGCACCCGTTATAACATCTAGTGACGAAGCTTCCTCTCGAGCTCGGATAGCATACGCTCTGGTTGGCGCTCTAGCTTCGGATCTAACAACGTTGTCTCTCGTAGTTATCTAACTAAAACTAACATTTCTGACACTCTTGGATTGCCTACCTCTCACAGGTGCATTGTCAGATCTCAAATTCTGAACAGTTTCTGGATCGACAGACTCAGGCAATCACAAATAAAATGATCGAGCAATCCACATCTGAAGCAAGCTCTGTCGTTTAATCTACAACTTCCCAGACACCTTTTTCCATAATGTTTACATTCAGGTCTCTCGGATCGAATATTACCAACACTGGCCACTGAAGTTACTAGAGTTGTAGAGCTCATTTGCGATCTTGATTGATTTCTATTCGAATGTTGATTTCTATTCGAATGTCCCATGTTATCTCTAAAACGACTTGGATTATCTCTGAATCTTTTCAGAGCAGACTGAAATGATTTGCTTGGAAATCTCTTTCTCATATCACGGGCTTCACATTCAGCTTTTCTTTTATCTTTCCCGAGTGCCTCAGCTTTACACGCTCTATCAACGAGTACAACAAACTCTTTTATTTCCAAAATCCTGACTAGCAGACAAATGTCTTCATTAAGTCCATCTTTGAACCTTTTGCACATTATAGCTTCAGATGATACACATTCCCTGGCATACTGACTCAGTTTGACAAATTCTTGTTCATATTCGGTAACAGACATACAGCCCTGCTTAAGTTCCAGAAACTCTTTCCGTTTCTGATCAACGAATCTCTCACTAATATACTTCTTTCGAAACTCAATCTGAAAGAAATCCCATGTGACTTATTCTCTCAGAACAACAAAAATCAAAGTTTTCCACCATTGATACGCTGCGTCTTGAAGTAATGATACCACACATTTTATACATTCTTCTGGAGTCAAAGACATTTCATCGAATACCTGGATAGTATTTTCAATCCAGAACTCAGCCTTTTTAGTATCATCATCTTTAGTAGCCCAAAATTCTTTGGCCCCATACTTATGGATTTTGTCAACCGGAGGCTTACTCAACAGATTCAGATTTGTAGTCGGAGGTATATCAGATGTCTGAGGGGGATTAACCGGGGGCGGGGGTTGTGAAACAGTTGGGTTATTCTTCACGAACTGAGTGAACCATTCACTCATCATCTGGAAGAAAGCTTGTTTAGCTTCTCCCTTTTGACCGTTCATAACCGGTCTTGAATCAGAGGGCGTTGTCCCTTGCACGGGAGCAGGTGCATTACTTTCTATGTTGTCAGCTACGGCTCTTTTGGGATCCATTACTATACGAAAATCACATTTTATACGTTAGGATTCGTCACACTATCACAATTCAGATATATGGCATGTATAGCTAGACTCTGACACGCTACGTTAACCGTAGCTCTAATACCAACCAAATGTAACACCCCTATCCCGAGTCCATCGCCTGATTAAGGTTAGGAGCGTTACCGGACAGATTGGAAACATTCACAGACAAAACCATACATTCAATCATCATTAATCAGACATAATGTCCCCTAATCAGGTCCTCGAGACCTTAATCATACTTATAAGTCCAGTTGGGACTAAACTGAAACACATATGAAATTCCATGAAAATTTGAAACATTTCTAAAACACAGGGGAGACACGCCGTGGAGAGAGACCGTGTGTGCCCTCCACGGCTTCTAGACACCCCGTGTATCCATCCTTGTTTATACTAACTATACCAACACAGTCATTAGGCACACCCGTGTGCCATGGCTGTGTACTTTTATGTCATATACCGACTTCCCCACCACGGCCACCAAGCACGCTCGTGTATTTTGGCCGTGTACTTTTATGTTAGCTACTGACTTGCACACCACGGCCAGATGACACGCCCGTGTCGAGGCCGTGTGATTTTAGGCTGCATCCTGCCAATTTACCCACGGTCTAAGGCACGCCCGTGTGCCACAATCGTGCGCCATTATAGGCCATTTACAAGGCAAAAATGCCAACCAAATGGTTCATACCTATAAGCATCATTTACCAACACATATCAAGCATATATGGCAACCAAAAACATACAAATAGCCATCCAAATCATGCACATTTGATCACTAAGATAATCACAACTATACATTAAATTTTCATTCAATATATACATTCAAAACCAATTCTAAACATACCAATTTGCATAACTAAACTCAATTATGCCTATGCACCATTTGTCTATATACTTACCATCTCATAACCATTCTATATATCAACTAATCATATCATAACAACTTCACATATCACATTCATCAAGCATGATACCAAAACATAACTAGCCAAATCACACGGCTAAGTTCACTTTACAAATCATCACAAGAACTAGCCTATACATGCCATATCTAGCTATATACATATCCAAGGTGTACCAAAATGATATTAGTAGTGTGATGACGATCCTTGACGGTCCCGAGCCTTCAGTAGCTTTGACGACCTATAAAATAGATTAAACACACATAGAGTAAGCTTACTAGCTTAGTAAGTCTTAAGCAATTACAATTCAGTAATTAAACATTTGAACATTTTATGCATATATATCAATTTGTCTATGACATTAAATACAAATAAATTAACCTAAAAAAAATTTTGTTTATGGCCGAATTGCCATCTCTTTAACTTAGCATCTATCACTTTCTTATCGAAGGCATACAACTCTCCAAAGCACTTAAATGCTTTAGATATTCGCATATTCCATCACTAATAAGTATAACATATATCCTGATCACATCTAATTAGTCAAACACAAATATAAACATCTCCGATAATTCCCACCTTTGACATTTTTACGAATGACCGAATCTCAAAGATATTTCCAAGCTTATATTTCAATATACATATCATACTCATTAATGAATAGATCAATTGCACATATCACATAACTTCATTACTTTAAACCTTGACCATTGCACAACTTATTTAATTCGAAAGGAAAGATAATAACTTACCTCATTCCTTGCATCTATAAAAATTTATACTTACCCAAGCATTTAGTTTACCGTAGTAATTACATTCCAACTTGTAAATGATTCATGAATTCTCTATTTATAATACATCACCGGCATTAAGCCTACTAGGCATCTAACCTGAAATACACACCGACACTAAGCCTGCTAGACCCAAAGTCTGAATTTGATCACTGGCATTTAGCTCGCTAGGCGATGGCTCGATACAAGTCACCAAGCACAAGGCACCTCGCTGGGCTCGAAGCCCGAATTACATCACTGGCACAAGGCCTACTAGGCTCAAAGCCCGAATTACAATATTACTTCCATCTCATTCACATTACAAGCTAACCAGAATTATATGAACCATACTTAATTCATATCACATGAACTTATCAATTCAAGTAAAATTTAACAACACTTCATGCCAAAATATTTATCCATATTCGGCTATCTTATATATATATATCCCCAAAACATTTAAATTTCATCACTCATTAAGTTACATAAATAATTTTCAACATATATTTGCTTAAGGACTTACCTCGACTATCGACGGACGACGAAGACCGGCTATTCGTGAACTTTCATTTTTCCCCGATCCAAATCCGATTTTCTTTGTTTCTTGATCTAAACATATTCCAATTAACCCTTTTATCCTCTAATTCATTCAATTCAATCCAAGGACACACATTTAGGGCTATTTGCAAAATAACCCTCATATTTGCACAACTTAGCAATTTAGTCCATTTTTCTCAAAACATCAAATTCACAAAATCCACTTATACACAAGTCTGGCCGAATATATACACATCATACAAAAGCCCACATTTTTCATCAAATTCACAATTTAGTCCCTCAAATTATCATTTTCTCAATTTAGCCATATTTAGCTAAATTTATCAAAACTTCAAGAACAAAACTTGTTTATCTACCACCAATCTATCATTTAACACCTTAAAGCATCACAAAGCTCAACATATCATCAATGGCATAACTTACCAACATCACCAATACAAAAAATTGAAACATGGGTTTGATAGTAGACGAAGCAACGATTATAAAAATGTAGAAATTATCAAAAACCGACCAAAAATACATACCCAATTTAAGCATGAACCATGGCCGAATACCAAGCTTCCTTATTTCTTTCTCTTTTCTTTTTGTTTCGGTGGAGATGGATGAACAATCCACTACCCCCTTTCTTTTTATTATAGTAGTTTATAATATATATAATATATAATATACTTTAACTTATAAGTTAATATATATATAAACATATATATATGTTTATATACACATATCAACATTTAATGCCGTCCATCACATAAAATTTTTTGGCTAATTACAACATTAATCCTCCACTTTATAAAGACAACAACAATTTAGCACTTATAAATCAGCACACAGCTTTTACACTTTATATGGTTAAGTCCTTTCTTCTAACTCGACACACCAACAATCAAATTATCATACAAAAATTTCACACAGGCTATGTTATGTACTATTCACACAGAAAATATCATTAAAATATTTTTACGACCTCAGATTTATGGTCCCGAGACCACTGTTCCGACCAGGGTCTAAACCGGGCTGTTACACTTAGCTCAAACATTCATCAATGACTCATCACAAAAACATCATCAATTCACAAAATTACAACATGGGTTAGTTAGAGCACTAAGCAACGATTACGAAAACGTAGAAATTATCAAAAATCGAAGCCAAAACATACATTAATTAAGCTAAGTAAGTGCCGAATATCATGGAAGCTTTAACCCTTTCTTTTTCTTTCTAAAATCGGTGGAATATAGAGAAGATGATAACTATTTCATGCTTTACTTTGTTATAATAAACATAATTATTAAATTACAAAACTAACCTTTAGTATAAAATACATATAACATATAATATAAGGTCATTTTTGACCATTACCACCCACTTTCTTTAGTAATGGGCTATTTGCAACATAAGACCTCCTCTTTATAAAGACAACAACACTTAGGTAATTAAAAAGCAGCACATAGCTTTTACACTTTACGCGATTAAGTCATTTCTCTTAATTCGACACACAAACAATCAAATTATCACACAGAATTTTCACACAGACTATATCACATACTATTCACACAGAAAATAATATTAAAAATATTTTTACAACCTCGGATTTGTGGTCTCAAACCACTGTTCCGATTAGGGTCTAAACTGGGCTATTACGGAAACTCCAAAGACAAACTGTGTTATTTTATCACATATAATTCATATTTCACCATCAAATATTCAAAAACTCACATGTTCATCAATGACTCATTTCAAATCTTTCATCAATTCACAAAATTGAAGCATGGGTTTTGAAGTGTACAAAGCAACGATTGAAAAAACATAGAAATTATCAAAAACCGGTTAAAAGCATTCCTTGTATTGAATCCAAAAGCATTCCTTTCTTATTCTTTCCTTTCTTTTCTTTGATACATTCGGTCAAAAAGATGATAAGAATAGCTTATTTTTATCCTTTTGTTTTATTAATTTATGACATAATTACTCATTTCCCATTTTACCCATTTATTTATCATGTAAGACAAATAAACATTAAGGTTATTATGTCATTTAACCATCCACTAACTTTAATAATGGGCTAATTTCCTCATAAGGCCTTGGAAACACGAAAATTTATATACTTTTTCATGCCCTTTTTAACCCAAATTTATGCAGTTTTTGATTAAATTCTTCTCGAAAAATAATTAAATATTATAAAATAATTAAACTATGCTAAAAATATGAACATGATGAATTTTAATTAGTTTTATAGTTAATTTTAATTTATTTTGTCTATTTTCGACAGATTCGCACAAAGGGCGAAAATTGGCTAAGCAGACACTGCTTGAAGAACGAAACCGAAAAGTAATTTGAAGTATCAAGGCGAATTTATTTCCAGCCCAAGACGTTCCAATTATGAATATTTAATCATAATATAATTAATTTTAATTTATTCCCAATTTAATTTGGGCTAGATAAATTAATCTTAATTAATTATGAAAAAGGCCCAGTTGAACCGCATCAGTTGAACCAAACCGGTTGAACCGAACCGAGCAAAGAGTTGGGAAGCCCAAACCGTCCATATGCTGGCCCAAATCAGCTTATTAGTTGATTAATTATGCTTGCAAAAAATCCCTTGAAGACTTTTCAAAGTTACATTCAAACCCCTCCAAATTTAGTGGCTTTGTAGATTTGCCCCATGTCATATTTAGCAAAGTTGAAACCATCAACTTTGCCACATAGATGGCCGGCCAAGGAAGGTCTCTTTGGCTGCTACTATTTGCTATTTTTAGCAGCCACAATCAGCTATAAATACCACCCCTTGCTGATCATTCAAACCATCCCTCAATCCTTCATTTCTCATTCACTCTCTCATTCTCTCATTACTCCATTCTCTCCTTTTTCTCCAACAAAACCAAGCCTTCTTTTGTCGATTTCTCCTCTTGGAAAAGAGGTATTTTCCCAGCCATTTGGATCAGCAATTGGAGTGTTCATAAGCCACCTTGATAGCCGAGGACAACGGAGAATGAAGAGCGGAGCAATCAGTCAAGCCACGGAGAAACACCGAATCTGCTTCTTGTTCCCTATCTCTTTAAATTTTGTTGTTGTTTTGACAAACATGTTAATGAATATTTATGCTATTGAAATGGTTAATTTAATCAACTCAGCTTGAATTTAATTCGTGTTGTTTGATTGCATTTCATCCTCTTAAATTATTAAAATTGTGTTTATGCTATTATAGGCCTCGGTAAAATGCATGATTAAGTAAAATCATGTTTAAGTTATTCTGGCATTATAATTGTTTAGATAACTAATGAATTAATTATTTAAACGCATTCAAATTATAATTAATGGACACAATACTTAATCTCTGCATGTTTAATTCTTCTAAGGTAGCTGAAGATTAAATTAGCATGGTATTTGGCGATACATATGCCTTGCATAACTTGCAAGATTTTTGTGATTAAACTGTTTTAAGGTAGGAATACCTTGTTACTTCCCATGATCTTTTATATGCTTATTAGGTTGAATTAATCATTTGAATCGACATAGGAATATGCGAGAGATTGTTTAATTTAATAAGTATGTATGTGCAATAACATGTTTACTTTTATAAATCTATTTTATCGGTCAAATTGACATCGGGATATGTACAAGAGATGAATGGATTTTTAACTGTAAATATGTTCATAAGTTAGAAAATTACTAAGGTGCCGTGATTTATTCGTAACAAGTATGAGCATAAGTTTAATAATTCTAAGGTAAGAAATGTAATTAATCTAACACAATTATATCACCTCGATTAAAATCAGTTTTTAAAATCGTGCATTAGAACTTTGTTTTATTTTGTTTTTCTTTTAGTTTATAAATATTTCTTCAATCCAAATATTTTCCCTTCACCAAAGTGTTTGAAAGCATTTTCATAAATAATTATTTTACAGTCCCTGTGGGTACGGTAACTCGACATTTACTTGTCACTTTATTACTTGTTACGATTGTGTACACTTGCATATTTCCACCGTTCCAAGTTTTTGGCGCCGTTGCCGGGGACTATTTTTCAAAGCCATTACTTGTGAATCTATTTTACATTTTGGTTTATTTATTTTTCCGTATTGAAATTTTTACTTGATTAATTTTTCTGTGATTATTTCAGGTGTTTATGAGTATTGACCAGATTACTGACTTACTCCTTGTGGACCCTGAAATAGAACGAACCTTTCGACGACAAAGAAGGCAAGTGAACCAGAGAAGGACCAAAGAAATGACCTTCGAGAATATGAACCAAGGAAACGAAGCAAACCCTCCTCAGAATCCTATCCTTATTCTTGATGATAGGGATAGAGCCCTAAGACAATATGCCGTGCCAGTATTTAACGATCTTAATCTGGGTATTAGGAGACCCGAAATCTAGGCATAACAATTTGAGCTGAAGCCAGTCATGTTCCAGATGCTTCAGATAGTGGGCCAATTCAGTGGGATGCCTAATGAAGATCCTCATCTTCACTTAAGACTATTTATGGAAGTGAGCGATTCTTTCAAGTTAGCCAGAGTTTCCAAAGATGCCTTACAGTTGAAGTTGTTCTCATATTCGTTAAGGGACAGAGCTCGTGCCTGGTTGAATTCATTGCCACCGAACTCTATCTCTATATGGCAAGAGTTAGCCGAGAGATTCCTCATGAAGTATTTTCCGCCAAGCAAGAATTTTAAGCTGAGGAACGAGATCACTGCCTTCCACCAAATGGATGACGAGTCCTTGTATGAGGCATGGGAAAGATTTAAATAGTTATTATGAAAATGCCATCATCATGGAATCCCACATTGTATTCAACTTGAGACATTCTATAATGGTCTTAACGCTCACATAAGGATGGTAGTGGATGCCTCTGCTAATGGTGCTTTCCGTTCTAAGTCTTATAATGAGGCTTATGAAATTATTGAGAGGATTGCCACCAACAATTACCAATGTCCAACCGGTCATGCAGCGTCAGGAAGACGAGTCGCTGGAATTCATGAAGTAGACGCTCTTACTTCACTCGCATCTCAGGTATCATCAGTATCCTCAATGCTTAAAAATCTTACTACTAATGGGTCTAATAATTTTGCAGCACAGTCGCCTAATCAATTTGAGAATATAGCCTGTGTCTATTGTGGGGAGAGACATTTGTTCGAAGAATGTCCGTCGAACCCAGAATCTATATACTACATGGGTAATTAGAACCAAAACCGAGGAAGGCAAGTGCTGCAATCAAATTATTATAACCCATCGTGGAGTAACCACCAGAATTTCTCCCAGAGTAACCAAGCGGGCTGGAACCAGTACCACTTACACCCAATCCAGACCAACCCAGCCGCCTAATTTTCCGCAACAAGTTCAGAAACCAGTTCAAGCTGAAGCATCCAATAGCTTGGAGAATTTGATGAAGGCATACATGGCAAAGAATGATGCCTTAATCCAAAGCCAAGCAGCTACATTGAAGAATTTGGAGAATCAAGTGGACCAGCTTGCTACTGAACTCGGGAGCCGACCACAAGGTACTCTACCTAGTGACACGGAAAATTCGAGAAATTCGGGGAAGGAACATTGCAAAGCGTTGACATTGATAAGTGGAAAGATAGTAAAGCCCAACACCATCGAAGTTGAAAAGGAGCAAGCTGATGCTCAAGACTCAGAAGAAGTTCAACCAAGTGTTGAAACCCCAGTTTCACCAGAACCGAAATTTACAAAACCCGACAAAGTAACCTCAGGACCAGTCAATTCTGATCAACCAACAACTTTGTTAGAAGCAGAATTATCGCTAAAGGCGAATCAACCAGAATCACTTCCAGTAATGAAACCACCACCACCCTACCCTCAAAGACTTCAGAAGCCGAAGTAGGAGATTCAATTCAAGAAGTTCCTTGATGTACTCAAGCAACTTCACATCAACATCCCGTTGGTCGAAGCACTTGAGCAAAGGACGAACTATGTTAAGTTCATGAAAGATATCTTGTCTAATAAACGAAGACTTGGAGAATTTGTGACGGTAGCTCTGACGAAGGAATGTAATGCATATCTTCAGGGCAAACTACCCCCAAAATTGAAGGATCCTGGATGTTTCACCATACCATGCAACATTGGATCAACATATTATGGTAAGGCATTATGCGACTTAGGTGCAAGTATCAACTTGATGCCTATGTCAATATTTAGGATGTTGGGGATAGGAGAAGTTAGTCCAACTACGGTTACACTTCAACTAGCAGATCGATCCTTAGCTCATCCAGAAGGAAAAATAGAGGACGTATTGGTACGTGTAGATAAATTTATCTTTCCTGCTAACTTTGTAATTCTAGACTTTGAAGCAGACAAAAAAGTGTCAGTTATCCTAGGAAGATTATTCTTAGCAACTGGAAGGACCCTTATTGATGTACAAAAGGGCGAGCTGACTATGCGTGTTCAGGATGATCAGGTAACATTTAACGTTTTTAAGTCAATGCAATTTCCTGACACAATGGATGATTGTTCTGCAGTATCCAATTTAGAGGGATTAATAGTAGAGAAGGAAATTAACTGCGTTGAAGACCCACTGGAAAGAATTTTGACATCGGATCCTCCAGATGATGAAGAGGAGGATGAATACTTAGTTGTGCTAGAAGCTAGTCAAAAGGGATTTAATCTGCAATCCCGTTTTGAATCTTTGGAATTAGAGAAAGGAGATTACAGCCAGCCAAAAGCATCAATAGAGGAGCCACCTAAGTTAGAACTCAAGGTATTACCTTCACACTTAAAATATGTTTATTTAGGTAACGCCTCTACTCTGCCTGTGATTGTTTCAGCAGAATTAATTGCTGAACAAGAAGAGAAACTTATCACAGTTTTAAAATAATTCAAGAAGGCTATCGGAGGGACCATAGCCAATATTCGCGGTATTAGCCCATCTGTATGCATGCACAAGATCATATTAAAAGATGGCGAGAGAGGAACGATTGATGGACAACAGAGACTGAACCCCAGCATGAAAGATGTAGTAAAAAAGGAAATTATCAAATGGTTAGATGCTGGTATAATTTACCCCATCTCATACAGTTCATGGGTGAGTCCAGTCAAGTGCGTGCCGAAGAAAGGAGGTATCATGGTCGTGGAGAACGAGAACAACGAGTTGATACCAACTAGAACAGTTACGGGATGGAGAATCTACATCGATTACCGGAAGCTGAACAAGGTGACTAGGAAAGATCACTTTCCTCTGCCGTTCTTGGACCAGATGCTGGATAGACTCGTAGGACGAGATTACTACTGTTTTATCGACAGATACTTAGGGTATAATCAGATTACAGTAGCACTGGAAGATCAACATAAAACGACATTCACCTGTCCGTACGGTACATTTGCATTCAGATGCATGCCATTTGGTTTATGTAATGCACCAGCTACATTTCAAAGATGTATGATGTCTATTTTTACTGACATGGTTGAGAAGTACTTGGAAGTTTTCATGGATGATTTCTCAGTATTCGGAGATACTTACAATGATTGCTTAGCCAATCTAGCTAAGGTACTGAGGCGATGAGAAGAAATGAATCTCGTACTCAACTGGGAAAAGTGCCATTTTATGGTACGAGAAGGAATTGTTCTAGGGCATCGAATAATGAGACATGGGATCGAGGTGGACAAAGCAAAAGTAGAAATTATTAAGAAACTCCCACCTCCAACATCCGTAAAAGGTGTTAGGAGCTTTTTGGGCCACGCCAGTTTTTATCGAAGATTTATCAAGGACTTCTCCAAAGTGGCTAGACCCTTATGAAAGCTATTGGAGAAAGACTCAGTATCAAGTTTGATGAGGAGTGATTAAAAGCCTTTGATGATTTGAAGAATCGATTAGTCACGACACTCATAATCGTCACACCAGACTGGGATTCGCCATTCGTGTTAATATGTGACGCAAGTGACTTCGCCATTGGAGCTGTCTTGGGCCAGCGAAGGAACAAAGTTTTTCATCCCATCTACTATGCGAGTAGAACTCTAACCGGAGCTCAACTAAACTATACGGTAATAGAAAAAGAGCTACTTGCTATTGTGTTTGCTTTCGACAAGTTTCGATCTTATCTTGTAGGTACCAAAGTGATTGTCTCTACGGACCACTCCGCAATTAAGTACTTATTAGCTAAGAAAGATGCTAAGCCAAGATTGATCCGGTGGGTGCTTCTACTTCAAGAGTTCGATCTAGAAATTCAAGATCGAAGGGGAGTAGAAAACCAAGTAGCAGATCACCTATCCAGATTGGAGCCGCAAGAGGGAAATTCTCCACTTTTACCGATCCAAGAGACATTTCCAGATGAACACATACTGAAGGTAAATCATGTCCATAATATTTCTTGGTTTACTAATTTTTCTAACTATTTAGCTTGTGGTTTGATGCCGATTGATAAAACATATCAACAAAGAAAAAAGTTTCTTCACGATGTGAAGTACTATTTTTGGGAAGAGCCATATTTGTTTAAAAAGTGTACAGATCAGATAATTAGGAGATGTGTGGCAGAAGATGAAATACCGAAGATTTTATACCATTGTCATTCAGCTCCGAGTGGGGGTCACTTCGGAGGTACTCGTACAGCGACCAAAGTATTGCAAGCCGGATTCTTTTGGCCAACACTATTCAAGGATGCATATGCTTACGTAAAGAGTTGTGATCGATGTCAGAGGGTTGGAAACGTCACCAACAAAAATAAGATGCCTCGAATGAATATCATTGAGGTAGAATTGTTCGATGTTTGGGGTATTGACTTTCTTGGTCCTCTCCCTCTGTCTTTTGGTCACAAGTACATATTGGTAGCAGTAGATTATGTGTCCAAGTAGGTCGAGGCTAAAGTTTATCCGACGAACGATGCCAAGGTTGTCATGAAGTTCTTGTAAAAACATGTATTCACAAGGTTCGGAACCCCAGGAGTTATTATCAGCGATGAAGGGACCCATTTTGTGAACAAGTGGTTAAAATGGTTGTTAGATAAACATGGAGTGAAATACAAGGTTGCTACAGCTTACCATCCGTAGACAAATGGGCAAGCTGAGCTAGCAAATAAGGAGATCAAAGGCATACTTGAGAAGATAGTGTGCCTGAACCAATGAGATTGGTCCACGAGACTAGATGATGCTTTATGGGCTTACAGAACAGCATACAAGACACCTTTAGGAATGTCGGAAAGTTTGTCATTTATCTTTGGAGTTAGAGCACAAAGCCTACTGGGTTCTTCAACGACTCAACTTGGATCTTAAGTCTACTAAAAAGAAACGGATGCTCCAACTCAACGAGCTTGAGGAATTTCGAATGTTCTCATATGAAAATGCCAAATTACTCAAAGAAAGACTCAAGAAATGGCATGACAAGCATATTCGAGTTCGAGAATTTGAAGCGGGTCAGCAAGTCTTGCTATTCAATTCTAGATTGAAGTTCTTTCTAGGTAAGTTAAAATCACGTTGGTCGGGTCCATTTACGATTCATCGCATCTATCAATACGGGGTTGTTGAACTCCAAGGTAAGGGAGGTAATTTTCAAGTCAATGCTCAGCGTTTAAAACATTACTACGGAGAAAGACCTGAACGGGATCACATCTTGTTCAGTTTATCTAATCTTTAGATTTTCTTGTTTTCAATAAATTATTTAGGGTATATTTTCGGGTTTAGTATGTTTAAATAATTTCTATCTAGGAGATTGGAACTTAAGTGGGACCACTTGTGAGCCCACCAATCTTTCCTGGGAATTGATTTTTACATAATTTTCTGAGAAATTAACCCCTAAATGAAAAAATAAATTTTTGGTTTTCCAAATAAAAAGGTCAGTTTTGACCCAAGTCTTAAATTGCAACTCAATTTCAAATTTTCATTTAGTCTAAGGACTCAATTGAATTATTTTCAAATTTTGGTTGCTATTTTCGTAAATAATAAAAACTAGGTGCCTCTTTTTGTAAATACTTTTAAAAGGCATCTAGAATAAATATTTATATTTAATATCATACTTATAAATTATTGATAAACTTTAATATATAATTATATTCATTATAATTTATATATTAACTTTTATCAACTTAGCTTATGATTAGAATTAATTTTATTTTATATTTATCTTGTTAATTTAATAGCAATTGATAATTTTATATGTGTATATTTAATTATTAATTGTTGCTAATCTTGAATAAAATTAGAATTGGACTCTTATTTTTAATTCTTTAATTATTCTAAGAGTTCTCCCTCTATAAATTGCACATTTGTTTCTCCCCATTCATTCATCACTCAAAACCCCAAATACCAACCCCTCAAAGTGTCATAAGCCCCTAGCCACAACAAGCATTCGGCCAGCAGCTCCAGCACACACCGCACGCCCTAGCAGCTGCCCAAGTCGTGGACTCGTGACTGCTGCCTCCAGCCCGCGTGCTTGTTGCGCACCATCGCCCCGCACACCCGACTAGCCCGTGGCCTACCTACCACAAGGCCTTGTGTGCCACCTGCTTGCAGCCCCCTCGCGCGTTGCTACTCACTCCAGCTCCATCAGCCGTGAGCTTTGCTGCCTTGTGTGCTTAGGCGGCACTCTTCCTTCACCCAACCTAAGCCAAAAGCCTTCAACCTTTCCTTTTAAATTTCCATCTTTTGTTCATTAGTATATTCTACTTTAGGAGTTCTTAATTTTTACGAGGAAAGTGGTTAATCATGCCTCGTAAAAGAACTCGTGCCTCCGCCCAAATTGACGAAGCACAAAACAAATTTCACTATGAAGAAGCCAAAGCAAGATACGAAAGTATTTTCAAAAATCAACAGATGCATCCAGAGAAAGGCTTCATATTGAAGGAAAGAAACTATAGAGATTTTATGGCACGTATTCGTCAAGTTGCTGAAGCCCTCGATTGGGAATTGTTTTGTGAAAAGAGACCATGTGTGGATGAGGAACTAGTTCGTGAATTCTACACGAACTTAACCTCAAGCGAATTGACCGAAGTTTCAGTCCTCGGAATCAAGGTACCAATAAATTCAAATGCTATTAATGAATTCTTTGAATTACCTGATTTCGACAACGATGAATATTCTTCTCTATTGAGCAACATTAAGCCTGAAAATTTGCAAGAAATTCTCGAGGAACTTACAGTTCCAGGTTCTAAGTGGACTGCGTCAAAGCAAGGAATCTACACGTGTCGAAGAGAGTATTTGACACCACTTGCAAAGGTATGGTTTTATTTCATCTGTTTCAGTCTTATGCCTAGTTTGCATGGGACTACAATCTCATTAGGGCGAATGGTCCTATTATACTCGATTCTAACTGGAAAGACCATTGATGTGGGCAAAATTATCCTGAGAGAAATGTGAAATTGTGCCATTAGACATTCTGGCCCGGCCTATTTCCCTTTTACAATAACAATTTTATACTTAAAAGCAAAACTCCTTGCGGATGTGAAGGGGATAGAATATAGTAAAGGCACAATCACCGATTGGGACCTCTATTGAGTAGCCAGAGATTCTGTTCTACAGCAACGAGTTGAAGAGAGTGAGGACCCTGAAAAAGCAAAAGATGATCCCACAGAAATCCCGCCAAAACAATCAACTGAAGTCCTTAATGAGGCAGAATCAATGGAACCAGAAGCTGAATCTGACATTGAAACCTCAATGTTTGGAGCTCCACTGCCTAGCGCAGAACTTCGTGATGAGCTGTTAAAGCTGATGGACTTAATGCAACACACTCAATGGCAGCAACAAGCCTACTGGAGATACTAAAAAATAAGAGATGACTCGATGAGGAGTGCCCTCAAGAAAATTTATAATGGCAGATTTATTTTTGTGCCTGAGTTTCCAAATTTCATATTTGAACCATGGATTTCACCATCAAAGAGGGAGCAAGGCGATTCATGTAAAGGCAATACTGATGGAGCAAAAGATAAGTCGAATATGGAAGGATCGGCAAACAAATAAAAAAGGGGAGGACTTCAACTTTATTTTATTTTTATTCTTCAGTTATTTTAAGATTAGGTTAATTAGGAATTTTTATTTTTGCACAATAAAACAAGAGATAGGAATCATGAATAAAATCTGAATAAGTCACAAAGGCTAAAGTGTGGCAATAGATATATACATGTCTAGGATTGGATTTTAGAGGAAGCCTAGTACTTAAGTAGTCAATTTGACTCACCTCCTCTTTTCTAAAGATCCTACCTGGTGTATAGTATCTATTCACTTTAAACAATAAGGATGTTCTTCACTTTAAGTAGGGGGGACCGAAAATTTTCTTTTAGTTATGATTAGGATATATTTTGTTCAATAATTTGAAATTTTGTTAAGTATGCTGAACTTCAGTATTAATAAAGTTCTATTATTTTAATAAGTTATTATTTTAGCTTAATAATGATATGAATGTATTTTTAATAAAGCATGCAAATTCGTACAATAAAATTTTTAGTTACCTACGACAAAATTAGGCATGCATGAAAGTTTAAGTCTTTAGAATTGACTTAGTAATTTCTTGAGACGAAATCCTAGGAAGCATGGAATATTGAAAATGATTTAGGCAACTATTGTTTGGATCGTTTGAGCCTTTCAAGCCGACCCTGATAAAATTATCCTTTGAAACCCAATTTTAAGACTATATGGCCTAATTTTATTTGGACCTATGCAATATTTAGCCATCAATTGTCTCTTCATTACTCTTAAAATTGTCCCAAACACTAGACTCAGTATTATTCAGAATATCATTTGAAAATAAGTTTGGGGGAGTTGAAAAGAAGTATAAATTGCTCGAAAAATTGTAGTACATAAAGCAAGTACTCGTATTTAAAAAAAAAACATGTACTCTGAATAAATGGTCGAAAGAGCAAAAGTTGGGTGAGAATTCTAAAGGTTCGATTTTAAGCTGAGTCTAGGGTTTTTCACCAAAAATTTGTCTATCTTTTACCTACCCCTAAGCCCAGCCACGTTACAACCTTATTAAAGACCTATTGATTCAAAGTTCCAATGTTACCTACATTAGTGGAGAGAAAATTGCTCTGTTCAACATATGAAGACATCAGTTAAGCTTAATGATTGTAGTTTAATTTTGAAAAAGGAATTAAAATCAAATTGGTAGTGAGTAACATGTCTTTATTAAGAAACATTTAGTCTAATTTTGCTAGTATAATAATTGTTGTAGGTAATTTGAACGATATGTATACTTATCAAATTTCTTGTTTTTAAGCATAAGTATATTAATTTCATAATTTTGAGAAAAAAAGTTGTTCTGAAGGAGTTTTTCAAAGGTGTCTCCGAGAAAATTCTTTTCAAATTTGTGCATTACTCGGGACTAGCAATGAATTAAGTTTGGGGGTGTGGAAACACGAAAATTTATATACTTTTTCATGCACTTTTTAACCCAAATTTATGCAGTTTTCGATTAAATTCTTGTCAAAAAATAATTAAATATTATAAAATAATTAAATTATGCTAAAAATATGAACATGATGAATTTTAATTAATTTTATAGTTAATTTTAATTTATTTTGTCCATTTTCAACAGATTCGCACAAAGGGCAAAAAATTGCTCGGTAGACACTACTCAAAGAACGAAACCGAAAAGTAATTTAAAGTATCAAGGCGAATTTATTTCCAACCAAGACAATCCAATTATGAATATTTAATCATAATATAATTAATTTTAATTTATTCCCAATTTAATTGGGCTAGATAAATTAATCTTAATTAATTAAGAAAAAGGTCCAGTTGAACCGCATCAGTTGAACCAATCGGTTGAACCGAACCGAGCAAAGAGTTGGGCAGCCCAAACCGTCCATATGCTAGCCGAAATCAGCTTATTAGCTGATTAATTAAGCTTGCAAAAAATCCCTTGAAGACTTTTCAAAGTTGCATTCAAACCCCTCCAAATTTAGTGGCTTTGTAGATCTGCCCCATGGCATATTTAGCAAAGTTGAAACCATCAACTTTCCCACATAGATGGCCAGCCAAGGGAGGTCTCTTTGGCTGCTACTATTTGCTATTTTTAGCAGCCACAATCAGCTATAAATACCACCCCTTGCTGATCATTCAAACCATCCCTCAATCCTTCATTTCTCCTTCACTCTCTCATTCTCTCCTTTTTCTCCAATAAAACCAAGCCTTCTTTTGCCGATTTCTCCTCTTGGAAAAGAGATGTTTTCTTAGCCATTTGGAGCAGCAATTGGAGTGTTCATAAGCCACCTTGATAGCCAAGGACAACGGAGAATGAAGAATAGAGCAATCAGTCAAGCCACGGAGAAACACCGAATTTGCTTCTTGTTCCCTATCTCTTTAAATTTTGTTGTTGTTTTGACAAACATGTTTATGAATATTTATGCTATTGAAATGGTTAATTTAATCAGCTTAGCTTGAATTTAATTCGCTCTGGGTTGATTGCATTTCATCCTCTTAAATTATTAAAATTGTGTTTATACTGTTATAGGCCTCGGTAAAATGCTTGATTAAGTAAAATCATGTTTAAGTTATTCTGGCATTATAATTGTTTAGATAACTAATGAATTAATTATTTAAACGCATTGAAATTGTAATTAATGGACACAATACTTAATCTGTGCATGTTTAATTCTTCTAAGGTAGCTGAAGATTAAATTAGCATGGTATTTGGCGATACATATGCCTTGCATAACTTGCAAGATTTTTGTGATTAAACTGTTTCAAGGTAGGAATACCTTGTTACTTTGCATGATCTTTTATATGCCTATTAGGTTGAATTAATCATTTGAATCGACATAGGAATATGTGAGAGATTGTTTAATTTAATAAGTATGTATGTGCAATAACATGTTTACTTTTATAAATATGTTTTATCGATCGAATTGACATAGGGATATGTACAAGAGATGAATGGATTTTTAATTGTAAATATGTTCATAAGTTAGCAAATTACTGAGTTGCCGTGATTTATTCGTAACAAGTATGAGCATGAGTTTAATAATTCTAAGGTAAGAAATGTAATTAATCCAACATAATTATATCATCTTGATTAAAATTAGTTTTTGAAATCGTGCATTAGAACTTTGTTTTATTTTGTTTTACTTTTTTTTTCTTTTAGTTTATAAATATTTCTTCAATCCAAATATTTTTCCTTCTTCAAAGTGTTTGAAATCATTTTGATAAATAATTCTTTTACAGTCCTTGTGGGTACGATAACTCGACATTTACTTGTCACTTTATTACTTGTTACGATTGTGTACACTTGCACATTTCCACCGTTCCATGCCTCCAGATTATAATGACAACAACAATTAAGCACTTAACAATCAGCACACAGCATTTTACACTTTATGCAATTAAGTCCTTTTCGCAAATTAAACACACAATCAATAAAATCTTCACACAAAAATTTCACACAGGCTAATTCACATACTTTAAACACAGAAAATAATATTAAATTATTACTCTGACCTCAGATTTGTGGTCTCGAAACCACTATTTTGACTAGGGTCTAAACCGGGCTGTTACAACTCTCTCCCTTAGGGATTTTCATCCACGAAAATCTTACAAGTGAATAGGTTCTGATATTTCTCTCTCATTACATCCTCAGGTTCCCACATAGTCTTTTCAACTCCGTGTTTGTGCCACAACATTTTCCCTAAGGAAATTCTTTTGTTTTTCAACTCTTTGGTCTCTTGTGCCAAAATTCGGATCGGTTCTTCATTATATGACAAATCTGATTGAATTTCAACCTCAGTAGGAGCAATCACATGAGACGGATCAGATCTGTACTGTCGAAGCATCGACACATGAAACACATTATGAATCTTTTCTAACTCAGGTGGCAACATTAAGCTATAAGCAATCGGCCCAACTCGATCAATGATCTCATACGGTTCGATGAACCTCGGACTTAGCTTGCCTTTTCGGCCAAATCGAAGCATTTTCTTCCACGGATACACTTTCAAAAACACTTTATCACCAACTTCGAATTCAATATCTTTTTGTTTCAAGTCTGCATAAGATTTTTGACAATTTGAGGCCGGTTTCAAATTGTCACGAATCACCTTTACTTTCTGCTCAGTCTCTTTAATTATATCAACCCCGTGAATCTTATTCTCACTCAGCTTAGTCTAATACAATGGAGCTCGACATTTCCGACCGTAAAGAGCTTCATACGATGCCATTTTAATGCTAGATTAAAAACTGTTATTGTACGCAAACTCAATCAACGGTAAATGCTTTTCCCACATACTTTCAAATTCAAGAACACAACACCTCAACATATCTTCGAGAACCTGCATGATCCGCTCGGATTGTCCATCCGTTTGCGGATGAAATGTAGTGCTAAAATGTAATTTTGTGCCTAAAGCCTCTTGCAATTTCTTCCAAAATTGTGAGGTAAATCTCGTATCTCTGTCAGATAAAATAGATAGTGGCACCTCATGCAATCTCACAATCTCAGCAATATATAATTCAGCCAACCTATCGAGTGAATAATCTGTTCTCACTGGAATGAAATGAGCTGATTTCGTCAATCTGTCAACTATAACCCAGATTGCATCTTTCTTTCTCGAAGACAAAGGCAATCCCGACACAAAGTCCATTGTGATTCTCTCACATTTCCACTTAGGAATCATAATCAGTTGTAACAATCCAGACGGAACCTAATGTTCAGCTTTAACTTGCTGACAAATTAAACATTTCGACGTAAATTCAGAGATGTCTCATTTCATACCATGCCACAAATAAAACTATTTCAAATCAATATACATTTTTGTACTCCCGGGATGAACAGTCAAACAACTATTGTGAGCTTCATTCAAAATCATCTGAATCAACTTTGAATTTTTCGAAACACAAATCCGATTTCTGAATCTCAAACAATCATCACTATCAACTCGAAATTCTGAATCAGAATTCAAATCACATTGAGCTCGTTTTGCTATTATCTCATCATCACTTTTATGAGCATCACAAATCTGACGTATGAACATCAGTCTCACTTTCAACTCAACCAAAACTAAATCTTCATCACATAGATCTATCTGAGTACTCATAGCTCACAAAGCACATAGAGGCTTTCGACTTAAGGCATTTGCAACAACATTAGCTTTGCCCGTATGATAATCAATCACAAGTTCGTAATCTTTCAACAATTCTAACCATTATCTCTGTCACAAATTCAATTCTTTCTGAGTCATCAAGTACTTCAAACTCTTGTGATCGGTATAAATATGACATTTCTCACCAAATAGATAGTGACACCAAATCTTCAATGCAAACACAATTGCAGCTAATTCAATGTCGTACGTCGAAAAGTTCTTTTCATGCGGCTTTAATTGCCTTGAAGCATAAGCAATGACTTTGCCTTCTTGAATCAGCACACAGTCTAAACCATTCAACGATGCATCACTATAAACTATGAATTCTTTACCCGATTCAGGTTGAACTAACACTGGTGCTTCCGTCAACAACGTTTTCAACAGCTCGAAACTCTCACTTTTTTGACTACTCAAATTTAACATCTTTCTGTAGCAACTTCGTCAACGGAGTCGCAATCATCGAGAAGCCTTTCACAAATCGTCTATAATATCCCGTTAGTCCCAGAAAACTACGGACTTCAGACACATTTCTCGGAGGTTTCCATTTTAGAATAGCTGAGATTTTACTCGGATCAGCTCGTATTCCCGCAGCTGATACAGTATGTCCCAAAAAACTAACCTCACGCAACCAAAACTCACATTTGCTAAACTTTGCATAGAATTTCTTCTCACGTAGGGTCTATAACACAGTTCTCAAATGCTATGCATGTTGCATCTCATTACAGGAATAAATCAGAATATCATCAATGACCACCACAACAAAACGATCCAAATACGGGCAAAATATCTGGTTCATCAAATCCATAAACACTGCAGGGGAATTTGTTAGTTTGAAAGGCATAACTAAGAATTCGTAATGTCTGTACCTCGTTCTAAAAGCAGTCTTCGGTACATCTGACTCTTTGACTCGTAACTGGTTGTAGCCTAATCTCAAATCTATTTTAAAAAACACTGTAGCTCCTTTTAGCTCATCAAAAAAATCATCAATATGAGGCAACGGATATTTATTCTTTATCGTCATTTTGTTCAATTGTCGGTAATTCATACACATTCTCATAGTGTCATCTTTCTTTTTCACGAACAACACAGGATCACCTTAGGGCAAAAAACTTGATCGTGCAAATCCTCTAGCAGTCAACTCTTGCAACTGAGCTTTCAACTCTTTTAATTCCATCGGTGTCATTCTATACGGAGCTATAGAGATAGGAGTCGTTCCCAGCACTAATTCAATGCCAAATTCAACTTCTCGAATTGAAGGTAATCCCGATAACTCTTCCGAAAACAAATTAGGGAATTCACAAACCACAAGCACAGATTCAATTTCTTTTCTGACACTTTTGTATCAATCACATATGCCAGATAAGCTTCGTAACACTTTCTCACATCGTTCAAAGCTTTCACCGTAGATACAACAGCTGGTAACCTATTCAAATCATTGGTTTCAATTCGAACTATCTCACCATTCTGACTTTTCAATTCAATACTCTTTCGTTTACAATTCACAATGGCATTATGTAAAGTGAGCCAATCCATACCCAGAATTATATCAAATTCATCGAATGGTAGGAACATCAAATTAGCCGGAAAACAAATATCCCGAAACATCAATGGATAGTTCTTGCACACTTTATCCACCAAGACCCACTTGCCTAAGGGGTTCGATACTCTAATCACAAATTTAGTAGACTCAACAGGTAGAGTCTTACTTGATACTAGATTCACACACACATAGGAATGAGTAGATCCTGGATCTATCAATGCAATCACACCAGTATCAAATAGAGTAAAAATACCAGTGATGATGTCTGGAGATGATGTTTCCTCTCACGTATGTATAGCATAGGCTCGGGCAGGTGCTCTCGCCTCTGATCTCACAACTATATTAATAGTCCCTCTTTGACTTCCACTCACATTCTCGGCATTTCTAGGTGGTCTACCCTAGCCGTCGTGTTACTCGGCCTCACACTCTGAACATTTTCTTCTTCAGCTAACTTTGGGCAATCTCTAATGAAATGATCTCGTGATCCATATTTATAGCAAACTCTATTGTTTTACTTGCCTTAACATTCTCTCACATGTCATTTTCCACACTGTCTACATTCAAGCTTATTGCTTTTAACACTACCAAAACTTGATTCCATTGAAGCTTGAGTTCTCAGACCAATACTTTGTCTCGTACGATCTCTACTCGGATGTCCAAATAAAGCATTTGATAGATTGCTTGCATCTCTAAATCTCTTCATCAAAGGTTGAAACGTCTTACTCATCGATCTTTTTCTTTCATCTCTAGCCTCAGAATCAACTTTCTTCTTTTCTTTGCTAAGCTCCTCGACTTTGCAAGTTCTTTCAACCAACACGACAAATTCATTTATGTCAAGTATCCCAACCAACAATTTAATGTCTTCATTCAGCCCTTCAATGAAGCATTTACACATAGTAGCCTCGGTCGAAACACATTCCCTCGCGTATTGGCTCAATCTCACAAACTCTCGTTCATACTCCGTAACTGACATACGGCCTTGTTTCAACTCTAGAAACTCTTTACCTTTCTGATCTATGAACCGTTGACTGATATACTTCTTTCCGAATTTAGCGTGAAAGAAATCCTAGGTGATTTTCTCTCTCGAAACCACTGATGTCAACATTTTCCACCAATTATAAGCCTTATCTCTCAATAAGGAAACTACACACTTAATACATTCATCAGTAGCCAACAACATTTCATCGAACACTCGGATTGTATTCTTGAGTTAAAACTTGGCTCGCTCAGAATCATCATCAGTTGTGGCCCTAAACTCTTCGGCCCCGTACCTTCTGATCTTATCCATAAGAGGCTTATTCAATCAATTCAGATCTACAACTTGAGGCACAATAGGTACTTGTGGGGGTGGAGGTTGTGGAGCAGCCGGATCCGTTCGAACGAACTCCGGAAACCACTCACTCATCATGAAACACCCCAAACCCGGCCCATGAGCCTTGACCGGATCTGGTATGCTCCTCGAAGAAAACCGGTTCAAATTCGTTTGCACTTTGAAAAAACTTTAAGTGATTTTGGGAGAAAGTTCGAATTGGGTTGGGCTCGAGTTGAAAACAGGGTTATCTTATACTGAAATCCCTTTATCTTAGGTGTCAAAACATTTAGGGTTTAGTTTAAAAGAAATTTACTTAAATTTTAATTGATAAAATTTTGTAAACATAATAAATAAAATAAATGTAAAATAGCTCAACTATGGCCTTATTACATCAAATAAACCCAAATAATTTAAAATGCTTAAATAAAAATAAAATGTCCAAATAAAATTCCTTGCTAAGCATGGCCACCTTTAAGCTCCTACCGACCCAGTCTATTACTGATCGTCACCTGAAAAAAATGTTCCCACAACGGGGTGAGTCAAAAGACTCAATGTGTACACAACACTAAATCATAATAGAATCAGGCATAACAAATATTACACATTCATATCATAGCATACAAATTATGATGCATTTCCAAACCCAAACCTAATAAGCCATCACCTACACTCCTCCGTACCTACCTGTACACTGTGGGGACTACTAAGTCGACCCTCCTTCCGCTACACTCCTTATTGCAGTCTTAGGTCACCGCATTTGTGGTCTTAGGTCACCACATTCAGATATCGTGGTCTTAGGTCACCGCATTCAGATTACTATGGTCTTAGGTCACCACATTCAGATACCACGGTCTTAGGTCACCGTGTTCGTGGTCTTAGGTCACCACATTCACTTCCCCTTTCAATAACCCATATGCCCCATTTTGTAATATGCATTAATATGCTAAAGTTCACATTCTTATTCTCATGTTACAAATAACATATTTCATATTCCTAGTAGGAGTAGGAAACATACCTGAGTACTTTGTACCACATTATGGTACCTTAGCCATATTCACATTCTTAATATCACATATATTAATTAAACATAGCCATAAAACATATTATGAAATAGTGTGGGTACACACTGATTAGCTTAACGAATTCCTTGAAATCCCCAAAACCGATCTATCACTTTAGATCCTAAATCCCTACATTTGGCCACATTTAGTATTTTAGGAAAAAGCCTATTCAAGGCTAATTTAATCAAATCTGAAGGATTATCGTATCCATTTTCTTACCTTGTCACGTCGATTTGATAATTAATCAAATCCCTAAACTTGTATTCTTCCCCTTTGAAATCGGCTAATCACTAGATCCCTTGAATCGGTTAGTTTTCGGCTTAAAACACATAAAAAAAAGATCTGACTACTAAAATAGGCCTTGGCCGAATATTCATAGTCACTTACCTTAAGGATCTTAAATCCCAAAATTATCCCTTGGTTACAAACTTACGTAAAATCCCTAAAACCACATGTTTGATCAACTTCTAACCTTTAATCACAATCAATGGCCCTTGGCCAAATGTCAAATATGACTTACCTTGATGGTCAAATCCCGAAGGTTTTTTCCTTTATAGTCGACTATGGCAAAAATCCCGAAAGAATCCTTCCAAATTTTGGCAAATAAGAATATTGATGGGATTAGTCCTAGATTTCGACAAATCTAAAAGAAAAGAATAGAAATCAAAACTTATTCTTACCCTTTCTTGAAGAAATCGATAGCACCTATGCTTGAAGCCCCTCAAAGATTCAGCTTTTGATGGATTAGAAAGAAAAGAAATTGGCTAATGGTGATATCTTGAATTTTCAGCTTTGGGAAGAACAAATGCTCTAGGAAATTCGGCAGAGAGAAGGGTTGAGAGAAAGAATGATGAATGGCCCTCTTTTCCTTATATAGCCGAATTTACTAACTTAGAATCCCTTACTTGGCCATCACTCTTCTATTTTGATAGCTTTATCTCTTTAATTATCTCCTAAAATAAAAGATAACTCAGCAACTATCCTTACTTAGCCGAAATTATTAAACTCAAAGTCCCTTACTTGGCCATCACTTCTCCCTTATTTTCCTAATTAAAGAATAATTCCTCATTTATCTCTTGAAAATAATCTAAAATAAATCCATTATTTATCCCTTATTTATCCACTATTTATCTTAAGGCATTAATTTTCCAAGCCCGTTTGTGTGTCATATTTCACATACATTTTCTCTTAAGGCAACCTCGCCTTAGTTCCCTCTTTTAGACTTTAAAACTCAACATTTTCTAAGTCATTTCCTTACATTTCCAAGTTTCCAAAAATGTTCGCTTTCCTCTTTTGAATCATTTCTAAATCATTTCCTTACATTTCCTAGTTTCCAAAAATGTCCACTTTAAACTTAACATTTCCATACATTTCCAGGTTTCCAAAAATATTCAAAATCCATTCATAACACATAAGACATGTTATTTCGTACAATTAAATCGAAAATGCATAGGCCCTTTTCAGGATGTTACACATCATTCGAAAGAAGGCTTTCTTAGCCTCTCATCCCTCACTACTATCATTTGGTCTAGATGTGGCCGACGCTGTCCTTTGTGCAGAAGCTGGCGCATTACTCTCTACATCGTCATCAAGTACTCGATTGGGATCCATTATTATATGAAAACACATTTTCAACTGTCACGATTCATCACACTATCCCAATTATTTATATGGCATGTATAGCTAGAATCACACGTGCTACGTTAGTCTAAGAATCGACTAAACCGTAGCTTTGGTACCAATAAAATGTAACACCCCTAACCTGTAACCGTCGCCAGATTAGGGTTAAGAGGCATTACGAATCATTTTCAAACATTCCATAACATTATACAACACATAATCAGTCATCATCAAAACATATCACAATATAATCATATAGTCCCTTAATAAGGTCTACAAGACCTTAAACACATGTTAGAAAGGGGTCGGGACTAAACCGAATACATACGAAATTTTTTAAAAACTTAATCATTTTTCAAAACTACAGAGGTCACACGCCTGTGTGGGAAGGCCGTGTGCCTCCCACGGCCTCGACACACCTGTGTGTCTAAGCCGTGTCAAAACAGGGCATACATATTGACTTGTCCACACGGCTGTGGACACGCCCGTGTGCCTTACCCGTGATCGCTACTGACTTCACCACACAGCCAGTCGCACGCCCTTGTGTCTAGCCTGTGGTCAATCCTAATGATCATGTGCCAAAGTCTTAACAATTTATATAAAGAATGATCGGGCCTAAAAACTAACTACGATTGAGGCAAGTGCACCTATCGAACAGTAGTATAGCTTAGTGGCAAGACCAGATTGTCGAAACCAAAGGAACCAAAAGTACTAATACTAACTTTTTTTAATTATTTAGCCTAGAAATTAAGGATTTATTAATTAATCTAAAGTTAACTAACTGTTAACCTAAAGATGCAAAGACAAAGAGAATGAATTGGGGAAAATACTTGTGAGAAAAACCAATTGATTAAGACAATACTCGAGGAAGAATCCACCTAGACTTCACTTGTTATTTAACTCTGAACCAGATGATTTATTCACTTGACTTGATCTGTAGGATTCCCTAATTTATATTAATACCTCTTTCGAGGCTACTAACGTCTAATCCTAGGTTGATTAATTGAAATCACTTTCTAATTAAAACCCCTAGAATTACATTAACTCGATCTATAGACTCCCATATTAGATTTGACCCTAATCTGGCAGATTTTTGTCATCCTTTTTCTAGGGTTGCGATCAACTCCGCTTAATTATGTTAGATCTACTCTTAAACAGGGACTTTTGCTCCACTGCCTAAGCACATCAATACTTGAATCAATATCCTGAAATATCAAAACAAGAATTAAGAACACATAATTAAGAACAAATCAAGTATTTATCAAATAATTTAGAAAACAATAACAAGATCCATCTTAGGTTTCATCCCCCTCAAGTATTTAAAGGGTTTAGTTCATAATGATAAAAGAATACATCTCAAAAGAAAATATAAAACAAAACATAAGAAAAACCCTAAAACCCCCTGAAGGAATTGAAGAGAAGATCCTCCGTTTTGAGTATGATTTCGGCTTCTTGAGATGAATCAACTGGCTTTCATTCGAGTAAATTCCATAATTCTAGCCTCTCAAGCTTGGCTCTTCAGCCTAACTGGACACTAACTGGACCCCAACTGGACTCCTCTTGAAGGTTGGCCTCTAGGGTGTTTATATAGGCTTTTGGAGTGGCTTTCTTTGCCTCTAAGTACCCTAATCCGAATGAAACTCTTTTTTGTCACGACAGGGACACGCCCACGGCACACGCCCGTGTAAATCGCTACCAGGCCGTGTTCGGGTCTGTTAAGGTGGCACAGCCGTGTCATCTTGGGCCCAGGCCGTGTTGATTTCGTAATATGGCCCATTTACTCCGTTTTAGGCCCGTTTCTCGTTCTTTTCATCCTCTGGTGCTCTCCTAAGTATAAACATGAAAACAAAGGATTAAGAGGACCAAATTACACAATTCAGGGAATAAATCATCCAAAACTATGCTAAATGTGGGATTAAGATATATTTATATTACTGTTTATCAAATACCCCCACACTTAAGCATTTGCTTGTCCTCAAGCAAAATTCTCAACACACAATTAAAATGAACTTCCTTGATTCATAATATTCATCAATAATGTTTCTTTATAATTCATAGATAATTTATACATTGATAATTTAAGTAGAAAGATCCTAAAGATTCAAACAATCAAAGTCATGGTTTTTGTAGCACGAAAACATAGGTGTTTTCCTTTACCTAAATAATTACCCTTAATTCAAAATCGACAAGAGTTGACATCCTCACTAAAGATTCACTCAAGTCACTCAAAGTGTTTAAGGTTCAAAATTAAGCACTCAAAAGTCAAACATGAAAAGTTAATCCCATAGGCTTGCCTAAAAATAAAATCTCCACCACTGTAAAATGAGATGATACACAAATCAAAAGGTCTTTAAGTAGGGTTGTAATGGGGCTCGTGTTAAAGGTGTGGATAATGGCTGAATTAGAGGGTTAGAATCGAGATTGAATTGACAATTTACCTAACTAGAAAAATGAATTAATCCTAAATAATTACATCAACTAAAAACTTGTAATACTAATAATTTGAGCTTTTTCTTCAAGATGTGGAATTTAAACATGTAAGCTCTCTTAAATATAACTAATAAATATACTTTGATTTTTTTTAAGAACAAATCAAATGAAAGGATGAATTTAACTACTGAAATAAAGATTATAGTTAGGCAACTAATCAAATCAAATCTCGATATAAGGGTGGTTAAGAGGAATGGTGATAACAAATACAGATCGGGTTTTTGGGTTAATATTAATGGATGAGTCAATAAAAAGGGTTGTTATTGTGAGGGTAGGCTTTTAGTGGAGTGAGTGGGTTAAATCCTAAGTGCCTTTATCATCTCAGTATATCAAATCAATTAATATGGTCTCGACATGTATAATCGAAGCAAGTTCTAGAATAACAATGTTGACACACTCATAATCACAAGGTGAGCACGAAAGAGTGTATGCTCTAAAAGGCTTAAAATCTCAAAAAAATTATAGGTTTTTGATATCAACTTTGTAAATTTCAAACTTCATGGTAATAATTAGATTCAGGTAGTCAACCTAACAAAATTTTAATTTTTGAAAATAGACCCATCATGCTTAATTCTCTAGTCTCCTAAAGTTTAAATCATCACTGCACAATTATCAATGACTTAATTCGAAACATATCAATAAAAATCATAAATCACTGGAAATTTCATTCTAGTAGTAATATGAGAAAATTACTTAAAGACAAGATATCATTCAGGGATTTGAGAATAATGCAGAAAGTTAGGCACTTTCTTGAAATAAATATTCACCCCCCACACTTAAGATGTACATTGCCCTCAATGTACAAAGATATATATGAAATATAGGAGAAATTGAGAGGTGAAACTTCCTGAATTTAGATGGCTTCCTTGAGTTGGGAGTGTCGTGGTATGGTGGCCGCCGACAACCTTTGCGCTAGATGAAGAAATTGGGAAGCTCGTGAAGAATTATCCAGGAAATAATAATAATAATTCAAAATATACTAAATATATATTTAAAGACAAGAAAGATAAAGAGAACAAAAATAAAAAGTAAAATAAAATTAAAAGAAAAGATTAATAGGCCAAAGAGTCCTTATTGTTAGATGGTTCGCGAGGTGGGTGTGATTTCTAAAGCTGCGGTGGGGTGGCTATGGTCGTGGTCATGGTGATTCCCTAGCAGCCTTTAGAACCTAAATCAAATAAAACAAAATAGAATAGATTAAACTAAGTAAAAGAAAAATACAAGAAAGGAAAATAAAGGAGAAGTGAAAATGAAAAGAGAAGTTAAATGGACTCAAAGGTCCTCTTCCTATCGAGTTAATGAAGTGGCCGGCATGAACTTATAAAGATCAGTCTCACAAAGGGAGACTGTGCTAGGATCCTTTCGTTTCTTCGGCATGGATGATTGTTAGAATAAGAATTAGGAGAGTGGAGGAAAGAATGAAAATGAAGAGGGGATGTAAAGGAAAAAGAAGGGTGGGGAGTAGGTAAGAAGGGGAGAGGGATGGTTTAAATAGAAATTTCAGGTCTGGTATGTTCCCACGCCCGTGTGCCGTTGGGGTGTCGAGTCACACGGTCGTGTCGCACGGCCATGTTATGCTTCATTCATTTCTCCCACACCAATGTGCAGGTCGCCACGCCTGTGTTGCTAAAATAGTGTTGGCCACGGCTACACCGCACGGCCGTGGGGTTCAGTTGAGCCCCGTGGCTTAAAGATATTTTTTGTCTATGTCGTACTATCTCTTCCATGTTAGTACGTACATCCGTAGCCTCCACATGGCCACGGCCACGGCTGTGTGGTATGGAAATTTGAACTTGGTTAGTTTATAGTTAGGTGCTAAAAAGGAAAAGTAAAAGTAAAAATCAAAATGTGAAAATTAATGGGGTTAGTGCTCGGGTTGCCTCCCGAGAAGTGCTTGTTTATAGGCTTAAGCTAGACTTACCTCTCATTCGCACATTCAGGGTGGTTTCAGGAGTTGAAAGTCCTTTCTCATGCTATCAGTCCTATTATCAGTATATAGTTCAAGTCGAGTAGCGTTTACTTTAAAAGTGTCGAATATAGGATTACTTACCTTAACTGTTCCATATGGGAAAACATTGAGTACCCTAAAAGTGATTTCTTCGTTTGTATTAGGGTCAGGAGGAGGTATTTGAGGGTCTATCTTATCTAACAATACCTGATCTCTGATCTTAAATTCGTTTATCCCACGGAATGGTGTTGGTTCTGCTTTGTGTATTCCTAATTTCTCCTTGATGTTTGTCTTCCACTCGTCTAGTTCATCAATCTGAAGCCTTCGTTCCTCATGAGTTATTTCTTTGTTGGTATGAGGTCTAAGGTCTGGCTTAGTTGTGTAGTTCCGTGTGCTTCCTAAAAAGAAGGTTTAACCGAGTGGTTATTAATAGAATTTATGTTCTCACCTTGAGTACTGGATTTCCTAGCTGAGTCAAGGGCCTGGAGACTGATTGATTCGTCACCCACACAAAGTATGAGTTCACCTGCACTGACATTAATTTTAGTCCTTGCAGTTGCTAAAAAGGGCCTTCCTAAAATTAAGGGGATACTATTGTCCTCATCCATGTCTAAAACAATGAAGTCTATTGAGAATACAAATTTATCAATTTTCAAAAGAACGTCTTCAATTATACCCCTAGGAATTCTAATAGTTTTATCAGCTAATTGAATCCTCACCCTAGTTTGTTTGGGTTTCCCTAGACCTAGTTATTTAAACATTTTATAAGGCATAACATTTATGCTTGCCCCTAGATCAGCTAAAGCATTACCAACAGATAAACTACCAATTAAACATGGAATTGTAAAACTCCCTAGATCTTTTAATTTTCATGGTAGTTTGTTTTGCAACATTGCTGAGCACATTGCGTTCAGTTCCACATACGATTCCTCGTCTATCTTCCACTTGTGTGTTAACAGCTCTTTTAAGAATTTCCTTGAGTCTGGCATCTATGAAGAGCTTCAAGAAATGGTAAGTTAATTTGTAATTTCTTTAAAAATTTAAGAAATTTACCGAATTATTCGTCTGTGTTGTCCTTCTTCATGGCAACAGAATAAGGTATACGAGGTTGGTACTCATTAATTACCGGTTTTGGCTTCTCGTGGCTTACCTCGACCTTATCATTCTCTACCAAATTCTCTTGGCTTAATTTAGGCTCATCTAACCCTACACTGTCCTGAGTTGTTATGGCTTAAAGTTACTCCTTTAGGTTAGTCTCAGTGTTGCTTGGCAAGCTGCCTTGTGGTCGTTCTGAGATCAGCTTAGCGAGTTGCCCTAATTGGTTCTCGATCCCTTGAATCGATGCTTGTTGATTTTTAAGTGTTGTCCTAGTGTTTTGGAAATTTGTCAGCATCTCTTCAAGGTTCAGCTTCTTTTCCTGTGGGCAGGGCTGTTGTTGGAAGTTTGGAGGGGGTTGTTGTCTCTGATTTCCTTGACCACCCCATGAAAAATTAGGGTGGTTCCTCCAACTTGGATTATAAGAATTACTATAAGGGTTATTTTGTAACACCCCAAACCTGACCTAAAGACACGACTAGATCTGGTATGTCAGAGGGAAAGGTTGTTTAAATAAACTTTGGAATTTTAAAGAAATCGCAACTTTGAAAACTTTTCGTTTTGTGTTTCTATCTTGAAAATAATATTTAGTCTAAGAGTTTCTTACCAACTCCTATTTTAAAGAACTTGTTGGTTGAAATCGGGTTTTGTGGTACAAAAACCCAAAAACTAGTGGCATTCCAAAACGTGATATTTTGAAATTAGTATTTGTAGATTTAAGAAAATTTCTGAATTCAATTAATTAATCGCTTGCCATCTTTTGTTAACGCTTGAAAAAAACATTATTGTTTCGATTTTTATTTTGGAAAACTCCATATTTGACATCTCATAAGATAAGTTATAACAACATAAATCCAAAACCCAAATTAAAGATCAGGAGGCATTATTACATAACAAAATCCCAATTAAAAATAAATTTAAAATAAAGGAAACGAATTTACAAGAAAAACAAAAAATTAAATGGCCACGTCAAGTCCGCCTCGGCTCCAAACCCGCGATCTAGGAATTACCTGCAAAATTAAGAATAGGGGTGAGTCACCGAGACTCAGTGTGTAAATCCCTTTATAACGCAATCTGGCCCTTAGGCCCGCTGATGTACATTGGGCCTTAGCCCATACATGTAGCATATTAAGAATGTACGCAATATAGCCCAACCCAACCTAGTTTTCCATCCTCTAGGTCACCAGAATCAGCCAAACACCCGTGGCATCAAGCCACTCTGGTCCCAGACCGCTTGTGACAAAGTCACAGAATATATATAAACATGGGGCCAACCCACTGTGGTCCCAGACCACTGTGACGATCTCTGATTACTATACATAGGGCCAACCCACTGTGGTCCCAAACCACTGTGACAATCTCTGATGAGTATACGTGGGGCCAACCCACTGTGGTCCCAGACCACTTAGACAAGTCACTAATAAACATATGTATACGTGGTTCCAAACCACTGTAGTCCTAGACCACTGTGACAGAAGTCACTGAATCACAGTTCCCCTTTCATCATATCCTAAAACTCGATGCAAACATATTATCCATGTAAAGTAGTTAATCAAGTCATACAAAGTCATAGTATATGAAAGGCAAATACAACGGTACTTACTTGGTGACTCCAACCTTACCCATAAGGGTATCTCGACTGTTTGTACAGTCGCTTCAGCTTTCAGCCATCACAGTTATTTATGCAAAACAATAAAGAAAAGTGCGAGCATTACACACCAGATTACACGTAAAACTAGACTCTCTATGTCGACACTCTCACTAGCAGGAATAATAGCAATTTGCCTATCCCAGGCACACGTTGACTCTCTACCACAACCCGGCGAAAAGTCTCGAATCACCGACACAGCACGCCTTTTAACTTTAGAAGCAGAGACTACAGGTCCACTCCCTTCCTTAGACTGACTTAAGAACCCGAATGGAGTGATCAGATTCAGCAATCAAAAGACCTTCAGGCTTCGGTCCACAAACATTCGGCTAATGGGGTTCCCGGCGTAAACGTTCCAAACGAGAGAAGAGGAAGAAAAGGAAAAGGGTTAATCGAAATCTAAAAACCAAGAACAAAATAGCCATTCGGCTATGGCCACATAGAACCGAGAGAAAAGAAAAGAAAGGGATGAAAGAGTCTCCCCTTACCTTAACCAACAGAAACCGATTGAAGAGACTTCCTGCGGCCAAATATTCCTAGCACCTTGCTTCACGATGTTTGGCTAACAGCAAAAAGTGTAAGAGTCGATTAGTGTGGTGTCAAAGGAGATTTGGCTATGGTGCAATTGTATAGAAATGAAACACACAAGAGAAAGAAGTATGTTTCAGCTAGAGGAGACAGAAGTAAAAGAGTAGAGAGTTTCGACTTTTCAAAAGAAGGAAAGAAAAGGTGGAAGAGATGAATAGAGGGAAACCAAATATTTGGCTAAGAGATGAAAGAGGGTTCGGCTAAAGAAACAAAGGAAGTAGAAAGAAAAGAAGAAGAAAAAGGGATGCCCGAACGGTCACACTACTTTCAGCTAGTGTCAAAGGAGCAAAAGAGATGAATAGAAGAAGCTGACTGTTTCGGCACAGTAAGAAATAGGGAAACCGAATGAGAGAAAAGAGAGAACTCAATGAGACTTGCAAAAATCGGTACTCACCCTTAATGACCAAAAATGCTAAAATGAAAAGAAAAATGCCTAAGACCTATGGAACTTTCGGCACACTCACCTAACCTAGCCACAAAACTGAAATTCTCCCCTTCAAGCTCCCCACATTCGGCCAACACCTCCACCATCACCAAATCCCATGATTTGCTCCTATTTGCTCTCCCCCCTCACTCATTCAAATTGGTTTGACCAATTCAAATTCCATCAAGCACTCTTGTCCATCCATTTGAATACATTAACCCATTCAACCATCATCCTTGAAGAGTCCCTGCCGAATCCATCTTTTCTCCATCCTGACGCCAAAATAAAGCTTCATAATAAGGCTTATGGGATTCAAACACCTCCCCTTCAGCTCCTACAAGTGACGCCACCTCCACTAGGACACAAGCTCCTTTTGTGTCAACAACTACACACAAATAGACTTAAGGCTTGATCCTACTAGCTTTCCTCCCTTAGATGCCCAAACAGAATTTTTTACCAAGGCTTTGACTTGAACCCGAGCCTTCCCCGGACCCCCAAACACACCAAATAACATGGTAAACAAGCCAAACACATAGAATAGCATAGAATGCAGAACCCTTAATTCTAGGATGTTACATATTTTGAGATTTAAAATTGTTACCCATATAGTGAACTTACTAGTTTTAAGCGCTCGGGTTGTAAGGTGGATAGTCTGTGTTGTTCATCCCTCCTCCATTCGTATCACACTGCATAATTGGATGTACCTGCAGAGTACTACATAAACCATCATCCTTTTTATTTAATATCTCTACCTGATTTGATAGCATGGTTACTGCGTCAAGGTTGAAAACACTGGCTGCTTTTGTTGGCTTTGTCCTTGTGACTTGCCACTAATGGTTATTCAGTGACATCTCTTCAATGAATTCATAGGCAGCCTCAGGTGTTTTGTTATTCAATGTTCCGCTGGCGGGTGAATCGATCAATTGCCTCGTTGAAGGGTTTACCCCGTTGTAAAAGGTTTGGACCTGTAACCACAAGGGTAATCCATAGTGTGGACACCTTCTCAATAGATCTTTGTATCTCTCCCATGCATCGTAAAGTGTTTCTAAATCCATCTACACAAAAGAAGAGATATCATTCCTTAATAGGCCGTTTTAGCTGGCGAAAGTATTTTAATAAAAAATTTTCAATCATTTGTTTCCATGTAGTAATTGACCCTCGTGGAAGAGAATGCAACCACAGTTTGGCTTTATTCCTCAAAAAAAAAAGGAAAATAACCGAAGACGGATGGCATCATCAGAAACGCCATTTATTTTGAAAGTATCATAAAATTCTAGGAAATTCGCCAAGTGATTGTTTGGATATTCATCCTACAAACCATCAAACTGAACAAATTGTTGTATCATCTAAATTGTGTTAGGTTTAGTTCAAAATTATTAGCATCAATAGTAGCGGATATTCTGAGCCATCTCTTCGGTGGTATTAATTTTGACTTCTTGCTCTTCTTCTATGTAATTTAAGCTTCGCCTTATTTCTCTACGATTTCTGCGAGTAGTACCTTCAATATCACTGTCGTAAATCTGGGGTCCTGTCGGGTTCCTTCTACTCATAAGCTAGAGGTACCTGCTAGGAACAAATAAAAGAAGGAAAATTAGTAAGGTTAAAAGCAAAATAAAAATAAAAATAAATTGCAAAAATAAAAATGGCTAAAGTAATAAAAATTAAGCGTTCTTAATATTTTAATTTCCCGGTAACAGCACCAAAAACTTGATCGTGTGTCAGAGTCTTAAAAATTTATATAAAGAATGATCGAGCATAAAAACTAACTATGACAACAATTGAGGCAAGTGCACCTATCGAACAGTAGTATAGCTTAGTAGCAAGACCGGATTGTCGAACCCAAAGAAACCAAAAGTACTAATACTAACTTTCTTTCTATTATTTAGCCTAGAAATTAAAGGATTTATTAATTAATCTAAAATTAACTAACTATTAAGCTAAAGATGCAAAGAAAAAGAGAATGAACTGGGAAAATAATTGTGAGAAAAACCAATTGATTAACACAATACCCAAGGAAGAATCCACCTAGACTTCACTTGTTATTTAACACTGAACCAGACAATTTATTCACTTGACTTGATCTGTATGATTCCCTAATTTATATTATGATCGTGTATGCCAGAGTCTTAAAAATTTATATAAAGAATGATTGAGCCTAGATCTAACTGCGACAACGATTGAGGCAAGTGAACCTATCGAATAGTAGTATAGCTATGGCAAAATCGGATTGTCGAACGCAAAGGAACCAAAAGTACTAATACTAACTTTCGTTTTATTATTTAGTCTAAGAATTAAAGGAATTTGTTATCTAATCTAAAATTAACTAAAAACTAAGCTAAAGATGCAAAGACAAAGAGAATGAACTAGGGAAAATAACTTGTGAGAAAAAAGAACCAATTGATTAAGATAATACCCGAGGAAGAATCCACCTAGACTTCACTTGTTATCTAACTTTGAACCAGACGATTTATTCACTTGACTTGATCCGTAGGATTCCCTAATTTATATTAATACCTCTTTCAAGGCTACTAACGTCTAACCCTAGGTTGATTAATTGAAATCTCTTTCTAATTAAAACCCTCTAGAATTGCATTAACTCGATCTATAGACTCCCATATTAGGTTTGACCCTAATCCGGTAGATTTTCGTCACCCTATTACTAGGCGCGCGAGCAACTCCGCTTAATTATGCTAGATCTACTCTTAGGCAGGGACTTTTGCTCCACCACCTAAGCACATCAATACTTGAATCAATATCCTGAAAATACCAAAACAAGAATTAAGAACACATAGTTCAGAACAAATCAAGTATTTATCATATAGTTCAGCAAACGATAACAAGATTCATCTTAGGTTTCATCCCCCTCAGGTATCTGAGGTTTAGTTCATAATGATAAAAGAATACATCTCATAAGAAAAGATAAAACAAAACATAAGAAAACCCTAAAACCCCCTGAAGGAATTGGAGCAGAGATCCCCCGTCTTGAGTATAACTCTGGCTTCTTGAGATGAATCAACTGGCTATTGTTCAAGTGAATCCCACAATTCTGGCCTCTCTGGCTCAGCTCCTTGGCTTAGCTGGACTCCCTGAAGGTTGGCCTCTAGGGTGTTTATATAGGCTTTTAGAATGGCTTTCTTTGCCTTTAAGTGCCCTAATCCGACTGAAACTCTTCTTTCTCACGTCAGAGACACGCCCATGGCACACGCCCGTGTGAATCGTGGCCAGGCCGTGTTTGAGACTATTAAGGAGGCACGGCCGTGTAGTCTTGGGCCCAGGCCGTGTTGGTTTTGTGATATGGCCCATTTATTCTGTTTTCTCGTTCATCCTCCGATGCACTTCTGAGTATAAAACATGAAAATAAAGGATTAAGAGCACCAAATTACACAATTCAAGGAATAAATCATCCAAAAGTATGCTAAATGTGGGATTAAAATATGTTTATATTACGGTTTATCAAATACCCCCACACTTAAGCATTTGCTTGTCCTCAAGCAAAATTCTCAACTCACAATTAAAATGAACTTCTCGGATTCATAATATTCATCAATAATGTTTCATCATAATTCAAAGATAATTCTTACATTGATAATTTAACTCAAAGTGTCCTAAAGATTCAAACAATCAAAGTCTTACATTTATAGCATGAAAACATAGGTGTTTCCCTTTACCTAAATAATTACCTCTGATTCAGAATTGACAAGAGTTGACATCCTCACTAAAGATTCACTCAAATCACTCAAAGTGTTTAAGGTTCAAAATTAAGCACTCAAAATTCGAAAATGAAAAGTTAATCCCATAAGCTTGCCTGAAAATCAAATCTCCACCACTGTAAAATAAGATGATACACAGCTCAAAAGATCTTTAAAAATGGTTATAACGGGGCTTAGGTTAAAGGTGTGGATAAAGGCTGAATTGGAGGGTTAGAATCGAGATTGAGTTGACATATTATCTAACTAGAAATAACGAACTAACAAGGAATACTTACATCAATTGAAAATTTCATTACTAATAATGGAATTTTCATGTATAAGCTCAGCTGATATAGGGCTAATAATGAATATACTTCGATTTTTTTTTAAGAACAAATCTTAATACATAATAAAAGATGAACTCAACTACTGAAATAAAATAATTAGGCAACCGATCAAATCAAATCTCGACAGAAAGGGTAGTCAAGGAATGGTGATAACAAATACAAAGGGTTTTGGGTTAATATTAGTGTGTGAGTCAATAAAAAGGGTTGTTAGAATCAAAGGGGTTCACTAGGGGTTAATTATGAAGGTAGGCTTTTAGTGGAGTGAGTGGGTTAAATCCTAGGTGCCTTTATCATCTCTGTATATAAAATCAATAATGTGGCATTGACATGTATAATCGAAGCAAGTTCTAGAATAACAAATCAATGTTGACACACTCATAATAAAAAGTGAGCACGAAAGAATGTATGCTCTAAAAGGCTTAAAATCTCACAAGAATTATGGGTTTTTGATATCAACCTTGTGAGTTTCAAACTTCAAAGTAATAATTAGATTCAGGTAGACAACCTAACAAAATTTTAATTTTTGAAAATAGACTCATCATGCTTGATTCTCTAGTCTCCTAAACTTTAAATCATCACTGCACAATTATCAATGACTTAATCCAAAACATATCAAAGAAAATCATGAATCACAGGGAATTTCATTCTAATTAGTAATATGAGAAAATTACTTAAAGACAAGGTATCATTCAGGGATTTGAGAATAATGAAAAAAATTAGGCATTTTCTCGAAATAAATATTCACCCCCCACACTTAAGATGTACATTGCCCTCAATTTACAAAGATATATATGAAATTTAAGAGAAAGGGAGATGTGAAACTTCCTAAATTTGGATGGTTTCCTTGAGTTGGGAGTCCCGTGGTGTAGTGGCTGCTACCGAGCTTTGCGTTAGATGAAGAAATTAGGAAGCTTGTAGAGAATTAGCCAGGAAATAATAATAATTATTCAAAATATACTAGGTATATATTTAAAAACAAGAAAGATGAAGAGAAAGAAAATAGAAAGTAAAATTAAATTAAAAGAAAAGATTAATGGACCGAAGAGTCCTTATTGTTAGATGGTTCGCTAGGTGGGTGTTATTTCTAGGGCTGTGGTGGGGTGGTGGTTGTGGTCGTGGTGTGATTCCCTAGCAGCCTTTAGAACCTAAAACCAAGAAACTTAAATAAGAGAATCTAAATTTAGTAGAAGAGAAGTAAAGATAAGGAAAATAAAGAAAACGAGAAAAGAAAAAGAAAAACCTAAATGGCCTCAAATATCCTTGGCTTGTCGAGTAGATGAAGTGGCCGGCATGAACTTATGTAGATCGATCTCTACAGGGGGACTGTGCTTGGCTCCTTCTGCTTCTTTGACATGGCTATGGTGTAAATTAAGAGTTAGAAGAACGAAGAAAGGTGAGAATGAAAAGGGATGGGAGTGTAAAAGTTGTGGAAGAAGGAGAATTGGGGTAGGCGGGGAGAGGGGAGGGGTTGTTTTAAATAGAAAATTCACGTCTGGTACATCCCCACGCCCGTGTATCGTGGTGTGCCGAGTCACATGGCCGTGTTGCACGGTCGTGTTATGCTTCATTCGTTTCTCCCACCCCTATGTGCAGGCTGCTACGCCCGTGTTACTAAAATAGTGTCGGCCACGGCCGCATCGCACAGCCGTGGTGTTCAGTTGGGCCCCGTGGCTTGAAGATATTTTTCATCCTATGTCATACTATCTCTGCCATGTCAGTACGTACATCGCTGCTTCCACACGGCCATGTCCACGGCCGTGTGCAAGGCCGTGTGGTGCTTAAATTTGCACATTGGGTAGTTTATAGTTAGGTGCTAAAAAGGAAAAGTAAAAGTAAAAGTAAAAACAAAAATGTGAATTAATGGGGTTAGTGCTCGGGTTGCCACCTGAGAAGTGCTCGTTTATAGTCTTAAGCTAGACTTACCTCTCATTCACACATTCATGGTGGTTTGAGGAGTTGAAATTCATTCCTCATGCTATCAGTCCTATTATCAGTATATAGTTCAAGTCGAGTAGCATTTACTTTAAAAGTGCCGAATATAGGATTACTTACCTCGATTGTTCCGTATGGGAAAACATTGAGTACCCTAAAAGTGATTTCTTCGTTTGTATTAGGGTCAGGAGGAGGTATTCGAGGGTCTGTTTTATCTAACAGATCTTTGGTTCTGTTTCGTGTAACCCTAATTTCTCTTTTAAGTGTGTCTTCCACTCGTCTAGTTCATCGATCTGAAGCCTTCGTTCCTTATGAGTCATTTCCTTGTTGGCATGAGGTATAGGATCTAGCTCAATTGTGTTGTTCTGTGGTGCTTCCAGAAAAGAAGGTTTAACCGAATGGTCATTAATAGAATTTATGTTCTCACCTTGATTACTTGATGTTCTAGTTGAGTCGAGAGCTTGAAGACTGATTGATTCGTCAGCTACACAAAGTAAGAGTTCACCTGCACAAACATCAATTTTAGTCCTGGCAGTTGCTAAAAGGGGTCTTCCTAAAATTAAGGGGATACTATTGTCCTCATCCATGTCTAAAATGACAAAGTCAACAGGGAATATGAATTTATCAATTTTTACGAGGACATCTTCAATTATAACCCTAGGAATTCTAACAGTTTTATCAGCTAATTGAATGCTCATCTTAGTTTGTTTGGGTTTCCCTAGACCTAGTTGTTTAAACAATTTATAAGGCATAACATTAATGCTTGCCCCTAAATTAGGTAAAGCATTATCAACAGATAAAATACCAATTAAGCATGGGATTGTAAAACTCCCTGGATCTTTTAATTTTCGTGGTAGTTTATTTTGCAACATTGCTGAGCACACTGCGTTTAGCTCCATATGTAATTTTTCATCTAACTTCCGTATTTTTATTAAATGATCTTTTAAAAATTTCCTTGAATCTGGCAATTGTGAAAGAGCTTCAAGAAACGGTAAGTTAATATGTAATTTCTTTAAAATTTTAAGAAATTTATCGAATTGTTCGTCTGTGTTGCCCTTCTTTATCGTATTGGGGTACGGTATACGAGGTTGGTACTCTTTAATTACCGGCTTTGGCTTATCATGACTTACCTCGTTCTTACCTTCTTCTACCACATTTTCTTGATTTAACTTGGGCTCATCTAACCATTCACTATCGTGAGCGGTTATGGCTTGAAGTTACTCCTTTGGGTTAGTATCAGTGTTGCTTGGCAAGCTGCCTTGTGGTCATTCTGAGATCAGCTTAGCGAGTTGCCCTAATTGGTTCTCGATCCCTTGAATCGATGCTTGATGATTTTCAAGTGTTGTTTCGTGTTTTGAAAACGTGTTTCTGACACCGCTTTGAATTTTGTCAGCATTTCTTCAAGGCTTGGCTTCTTTTCCTGTGGGTAGGGCTGTTGTTGGAAGTTGGGAGGGGGTTGTTGTCTCTGATTTCCTTGACCACCCCATGAAAAATTAGGGTGGTTCCTCTAACCTGCATTATAAGAATTACTATAAGGGTTATTTTGAGATTTGAAATTGTTACCCATATAGTGAACTTGCTCATTTTCAGCGCTCGGGTTGTAAGGTGGATAGTCTGTATTGTACATCCCTCCTCCATTCGTGTCGCACTGCATAACTGGATGTACCTGCAAAGAACCACATAAACCATCAACCTTTTTATTTAACATCTCTACCTGATTTGATATCATGGTTACTGCGTCGAGGTTGAAAACACTGGTTGCTTTTGTTGGCTTAATCCTTGTGACTTGCCACTAATAGTTATTCAGTGACACATCTTCAATGAATTCGTAAGTTGCCTCAGGAGTTTTGTTATTCAAGGTTCCACCGGCGGCTGAATCAATCAATTGTCTAGTTGAAGGGTTCACACCATTGTAAAAAGTTTAGGCCTATAGCCACAATGGTAATCCACGGTGTGGGCACCTTCTCAATAGATCTGTGTATCTCTTTCATGCATCGTAAAGTGTCTCTAAATCCATCTGCACAAAAGAAGAGATATCATTCCTCAACTTGGCCATTTTGGCCGGCAGAAAATATTTTAAAAGAAATTTTTTGGTCATTTGATCCCATGTAATGATTGATCCTCGTGGAAGAGAATGCAATCACTGTTTGGCTTTATTTCTCAAAGAAAAGGGAAATAACCGAAGACGGATAGCATCATCAGAAACGCCATTTATTTTGAAGGTATCGCAGAATTCTAGGAAATCTGCTAAGTGTGTGTTAGGATCCTCATCCTGCAAACCATCAAACTGAACAAACTGTTGTATCATCTGTATAGTGTTAGGTTTTAGTTCAAATTTATTTGCAGCAATAGTAGGCCTAACATTATTTAACTCAGTTCCTATTAAATTAGGTTTAGCATAATCATACATAGTTTGAGGAGCATGATGTTCGGCCATCTCTGGAGGTGGCGGATTATTCTCAACCGTCTCTTCGATGGTATTAGCTTCGACTTCTTGCTCTTCTTCTATGTAATTTAAGCTTCTCCTTATTTCTCTACGATTTCTGCGAACAGTACCTTCAATATCACTGTCGTAAATCAGGGGTCCTGTCGGGTTCCTCCTAGACATAAACTAAAGGTACCTGCCAGAAGAAAAGAAGAAAATTTAGAAAAGTAAAAATAAATTGCAAAAATAAAATAAATAAAATATGACTAAAGTAATAAAAATTAAACGTTCTTAATATTTCAGTCCCCCGGCAACGGCGCCAAAAACTTGATCGTGTATGTCAGAGTTTTAAAAATTTATATAAAGAATGATCGAGCCTAGAACTAACTGCGACAACTATTGAGGCAAATGCACCTATTGAACAGTAGTATAGTTGTGGCAAGATCGGATTGTCGAACCCAAAGGAACCAAAAGTACTAATACTAACTTTCTTTTTATTATTTAGCCTAAGAATGAAAGGAATTTGTTCTCTAATCTAAAATTAACTAACAACTAAACTAAAGATGCAAAGACAAAGAGAATGAATGGGGAAAATAACTTTTGAGAAAAAAACCAATTGATTAAGACAATACCCGAGGAAGAATCCACCTAGACTTCAGTTGTTATCTAACTCTGAACCAGATGATTTATTCACTTGACTTGATTCGTAGGATTCCCTAATTTATATTAATAACTCTTTCGAGGCTACTAACATCTAACTCTAGGTTGATTAGTTAAAATCTCTTTCTAATTAAAACCCCTAGAATTGTATTAACACGATCTATGAACTCCCATATTAGGTTTGACCCTAATCCGATAGATTTTCGCCACCCTATTTCTAGGCGCACAAGCTACTCCGCTTAATTATGCTAGATCTACTCTTAGGTAGGGACTTTTGCTCCACCACCTAAGCACATCAATACTTGAATCAATCTCCCGGAAATACCAAAACAAGAATTAAAAACACATAGTTAAGAACAAATCAAGTATTTATCATATAGTTCAGCAAACGATAACAAGATTCATCTTAGGTTTCATCCCCCTCAGGTATCTGAGGGTTTAGTTCATAACGATAAAAGAATACATCTCAAAAGAAAAGATAAAACAAAACATAAGAAAACCCTAAAACCCCTGAAGGAATTGAAGGAGAGATCCTACGTCTAGAGTATAACTCCAGCTTCTTGAGATGAATCAATTGGCTATTCTTCGAGTGAATCCCACAATTCTGGGCTCTCTGGCTCAGCTCCTTAGCCTAGCTGGGCACCTAGCTGGGCTCCTTGAAGGTTGGCCTCTAGGGTGTTTATATAGGATTTTGGAATAGCTTTCTTTGCCTCTAAGTACCCTAATCTGATTGAAACTATTCTTTCTCACATCAGGGACACGCCCATGGCACACGCCCGTGTGAATCGTGACCAGGCTGTGTTCGAGACTATTAAGGAGGCACGGTCGTGCGGTCTTTGGCCCAGGCCGTGTTGATTTCGTGATATGGCCCATTTACCCCGTTTTGGGCTCGTTTCTCCTTCTTTTCATCCACAGGTGCTCTTCTGAGTATAAAACATGAAAACAAAGGATTAAGAGCACCAAATTACACAATTCAAGGAATAAATCATCCAAAAGTATGCTAAATATGGGATTAAAATATGTTCATATTACGGTTTATCAAATACCCCCACAGTTAAGCATTTGCTTGTCCTCAAGCAAAATTCTCAACTCAAAATTAAAATGAACTTCCCGGATTCATAATATTCATCAATAATCTTTCGAGGCTACTAACGTCTAAACCTAGGTTGATTAATTGAAATCTCTTTCTAATTAAAACCGTAGAATTGCATTAACTTGATCTATGGACTCCTATATTAGGTTTGACCCTAATCCGACAGATTTTCGTCATCCTATTTCTAGGGTTGCGATCAACTCTGCTTAATTATGTTAGATCTACTCTTAAACAGGGACTTTTGCTCCACTGCCTAAGCACATCAATACTTGAATCAATATCCTAAAATATCAAATCCAGAATTAAGAACACAAAATTAAGAACAAATCAAGTATTTATCATATAATTCAGAAAACAATAACAAGATCTATCTTAGGTTTCATCCCCCTCAAGTATTTAAGGGGTTTAGTTCATAATTATAAAAGAATACATCTCAAAAGAAAATATAAAATAAAACATAAGAAAAACCCTAAAACCCCCTGAAGGAATTGAAGAGAAGATCCTCCGTTTTGAGTATGATTCCGGCTTCTTGAGATGAATCAACTAGCTTTCTTCGAGTAAATTCCACAGTTATGGCCTCTCAGGCTTGGCTCTTCGGCCTAACTAGATGCTAACTGGACCCCAAACTGGACTCCTCTTGAAGGTTGGCCTCTAGGGTGTTTATATAGGCTTTTGGAGCGACTTTCTTTGCCTCTAAGTACCCTAATCCGAATGAAACTCTTCTTTGTCATGACAGGGACACGCCAACGGCACACGCCCGTGTGAATCATGGCCAAGCCGTGTTAGGGTCTGTTAAGGTGGCACAGTCGTGTGGTATTGGGCCCAGGCCATGTTGATTTCGTGATATGGCCCATTTACTCTGTTTTAGGCCCGTTTCTCGTTCTTTTCATCCTCCGGTGCTCTCTTAAGTATAAAACATGAAAACAAAGGATTAAGAGCACCAAATTACACAATTCAGAGAATAAATCATACAAAAGTATGCTAAATGTGGGATTAAAATATGTTTATATTATGGTTTATCACCTGACTTGTTTTGAATTTCAACCACTAGGGACACGGTCGAGCCACATGCCCGTGTGCTCAACCGTGTGGGAAGTTATAGGCCATTTTCAAGGCCAAACTTGCCTCCCACACCTTGAATCACCTACAAGCTTCAAGTCAATACTAAATCATGCTTCTAAATGCATCCAAACATACCATTTCATGCACCAATTAATCACCAAAAATACCATCTACTTCCATACCAAATATCATCACAAATAAGTCCATCCAAAGTAACAAATGTACATCTCAAAACATATATATATTAAGCATCATGTAATCCATGCCATAATTCATCTTCAAACCACAACTTTCATGAACCACATAAGCATGAATATACCATATTCATAGCTCATTCATAAGTTCAACATCATTCAACTTCCAAGCCAAATCACATGGCAAGGATTAAACATTTTAAAACATGCCATAACTTTTAGCTTACACATGCCATATTTCAACTATATACATCTTTCTAAAAGTACCAAAATGATTAGATGATAGTGTGATTTAGTCACTAACGATCCCCTGATTCGAGCAAGCTTTACTGACACTGTAAAACAGAGAAACATATCACACAGTAAGCGTTAAAAGCTTAGTAAGTTCGTAACATAATACATTTAAATTAACAAACTAAACTCATTATAAAATTACACCCATCACATAGATCAACTCTCAACTATTTTTACCATTTCATCCATAGCTAATATACTCATTTAACCATTCATAAAATCATATACAATCTCATCAACCATAAAGGTTCAACACATACCTTAGCCAACACATAGTTATTCACCATCCATGCTAATTTATACTCGATTTTGCATTTCAATCGACCTTTGTTATTCGTTTGATTTAATCGCACACTTAGTGCCAAATTCATAGTCGAAGCATAGCTGTCATTGCACGCTTAGCGCCTGTACTTTGAACCAAGTTCATAATATTGCACACACAGTGCCTATCATTATAGTTGAGGCTTCCATGGCTTCGCACACACAGTGCTATTCATATCTGTCTTGATTTCAATTTCGCACACTTAGTGCCATTCAATTCAATACCACACATAGTATTTCTAATCTCATAATCACATGTATATTCATTTCATGATACTAAAACATTATTTAACAACATTTTTTATATCTGAACTTACCTCGAACGTCGAAACACCGAAATGGTCGATTAATCGAGCACTTTGTCTTTGCCTAGATCTCGATCCGGACCTCTCCTTTCTTGGTCTATACACATTTAAATTCAACTCATTCAACCACCAAATCATTCAATTTAGTCCACACACAAAAATTTCAATCATTTTACAAAATAGCCCTCATATTTTCACATTTCGACATTTTAGTCCCAAATTCAAAAAATCACAAAATACACATAATTTGCTTGTACCCATGCTTAACCGAATTCTCAGTATACTCATACAAGCCCAAATATTTATTTTATTTCACAATTTAGTCCCTCAAATAATCATTTTTTCAATTACAATCAAATTACTCAAATTCATTGAAACTCCAAAGACAAACTATGTTATTCGATCAAATATAATTCATATTTCACCATCAAATATTCAAAAACTCACATGTTCATCAATGGCTCAATTTAAATCTTTCATCAATTCAGAAAATTGAAGCATGGGTTTTGAAGTATACAAAGCAACGATTGCAAAAACATAGAAATTATCAAAAATCGATTAAAAACATACCTTAATTGAATCCAAAACTTAGCCGAAACCCTTGCTTATTCTTTCCTTTCTTTTCTTTGATACATTCGGTCAAAAAGATGATAAGAATAACTTATTTTTAGCCTTTTGTTTTATTAATTTATGACATAATTATTCATTTCCAATTTTACCGATTTATTTATCATGTAAGACAAATAAACATTTAGGTTATTATGTCATTTAACCATCCACTAACTTTAATAATGGTCAATTGCCTCATAAGGCCTCCACTTATAATGACAACAACAATTAAGCACTTAACAATCTGCACACAATATTTTAACTTTATGCGATTAAGTCCTTTTCGCAAATTAAACACACAATCAATAAAATCTTCACACATAAATTCACATACTGTAAACACAGAAAATAATATTAAAATATTATTCTGACCTCGGATTTGTAGTCTCAAAACCACTATTCTGACTAGGGTCTAAACCGGGCTGTTACACATTCCCATGCATAGTACCCCATGTAACACCCCTAACCCATATCCGTCATCAGAATAGGGTTACGGAGCATTACCAGAGTTTACATATCCAAACTATCAAAAAATTTAAAAACATTTTATTCATATCATCAATCACAGCAAAACCAATCAATAGCATACATATTGTCCCTTATACGAGCCCTCGAGGCCCTAAAAAACACTAGAAACAAATCGGGACTAAATCAAAAACATATAGAAATTTCAGGGAAAAGATGAAAAATTATAAACTCCAGGGGTCACATAGCCGTGTGGCCAGGCCATGTGACTCACACGGCTAAGAGACACGCCCGTTCTTAGGTCATGTTGGCATTCAAAATAGGGACTCACAGCCGTGTCCTAGCCCGTGCCCCTGCCCGTGTAACTTACTAACTTGGGTTACCCGGCCAAGCCACACGCTTGTGTGCCATGCCGTGTGTTAGGCTGTGTAAAACCTTACTTGCAACCCCTTGAAAACCACAGGGGACACGCGGCTATCTTGCCTGGTTGTAGCCATCAAAAGGAACCAAAATCATGCATAATAAAGCTAAACACATATAGTATAATAACATCCAACCAATATGCCCAAAGGCACCTCAAATGACAACATTAAAACATGTATAACCATGTACACAGTTTGGCCAAAATAATTAATTAGCTTCCAACTAAGTTTGCATCATTGCATACCATTGAATTTACTTACCATAAAATACCAAATGGTACTAAGTATACCATTCAATCACAAGCATCAATATTCAAATAAGTCATTCATAACAAAATACCAATTCACCACATTTACATATGTAACAACCCGATTTTAGCTAAATCAGAACAGTGGTTTCAGAACCACAAATCTGATGTCAGAAAATTGTTTTAATATTATTTTATGTGTTTACAGCATGACAACATGTATGTGTGAAAATTTTGTGAGTTAATTTTATCGTTTAATTGTTCAATTTGAGAACAAGTACTTAATCGCGTAAAATGCAAAAGTTGTATTCTATTTGTTAAAAATGTTTAACTATTATGATTTATTAAACCAAAGGTCCTTATGATGATATTAGACCATAGGTAATGTTAATAGACAATGATGGACATCATTTATGAGATTTACAAAGGTTAATAGTAAGGTTAATTATGGTATTTGATAAATAAAGCTAATTATAATAAAACAAAACATAAAAATTATGGCATTCATCTTTTTAATTGTCAAATTTTAAAGAGGAAGAAGCTAAAAGAGAGCATTTTAGGGTTCGACACATATTAAGCTTGATTAAGGTATGGTTTGAGCTCGGTTTTTTATGATTTTTATGTTTTTGTAATCGTTGTTTCGTGTTCTAGCTAGCCCGTACCTTTAATTTCGAAACTGTTAAAGATTTTGAGAGTTTCCATTGATGATTTTATGTGTTCTTTGATGTTTAAGGATGAAATATGAAATTTGGATGATAGATTTTCATGTTTTATAAAGTGATTTTTGATGAAAATGCATAATAGGAATTAAATTGAGAAATATGCAAATTGTGTGGTTGAAATGTGAAATAAATGAAAGTTTTGGGCTGCTAGGAACTTATGTTTAAATTGGCTAAGCATGGGTTGAGTTGAATTTGATGAATTTTGTGTATTTGTAAAATAGGGACTAAATTGAATAAATGTGAAAGTTTAGGGGCTAATGTGTAAAAATGCCCAAATATGTGTTTAGGGACTAAATTGAATGAATGGATGATCAAATGAGTTAATTTTGAGTACATATAGATCAAGAAAAGAGGAATCCGGAATTAGATCGGGGGAAAGCCAAGATTATCGAGTAATTAACTCATTTCGCTATTTTCATAATGGAGGTAAGTTTGTATGTGGTACTTTCATTATAAATGAATGTTAAATGCTTTGATATTGCATAAACTATGATTATGAGATTACAGATAATGTTTGAATTGTGAATACAACTTTACGGATGTGTTCCACGATGAAATCGACAAGTGAAACTTCTTAGTTGAACCTTAGGAATAGTTTAGGATGCTAGTGACATGTCATTAGGTTATTGTGTTGGTTACGTGCCATGATATCGACACGTTGGGTGCCAATGATATCTTGATTTGGTTACAAGCCATGGTATAGGTATTTTGTTGAGAAGTTACCTTGATTTGGCTACGGGCCATGGTATAGGTACTTATCGATTGAGCTCTTTGAGTATCCAACTTTTATTCCAAATGGTCCAACGGGTAAATGAATGAGGTGATTGAGAAAGAGGTTAGTATGAGATGATACAGGTATGTACGAAACCTATTTTAATATTAAATAGAGAAAGTTCAATGAGATGGTATTTGATCATGTTTTGAGACATGAGAAAGGTTTGTAGATGATATGTATATGATTTTTTCATGTATATTTGGTTGGAAATACATTTATTTGATGAACTGAGTTATTCACTTACGAGCTTACGAAGCTATGAAGCTTACTTTGTGTTATTTTTCTATGTTTTATAGTGAATCAAGGCTACTTGGATTCGGGAGTCGTCAGGAACATCATCGCACTATCGGACATCTAAGTTGGTACTTTTGAATTATACATATGGTATATGGCATGTATAAGCTAGATGTGGTACTTTGGTTGTGAATATAGCAATAGGATTTGGCTTGTAACTGCATATGTTTTGTTTTATATATATAGCCATGAGCGATGGCTTATTTTAGTATGTTTTGGTATGAATGTGGTTATGGTATCATAATTCCTCAAATGGTTATATTTTGAGTTTGGTAAATAATATATATGGTGTGATTGAAGTTGATAATTAGAGATGTTATGTGCTTATGAATTATTGCTTGATAATATAAGTGTTGAATGTGTAGTTGACATTGATTTGGATATTGAGTTTGATTGAAATAGATATGGTATGATTTGTGCACTTGGTTGATGATTTTGGGATGCCTATTGTATGATGAAATGGTACCATATTGGTTGATTAGGTGAACATGAGTAAGGGTGGCAAATTGGCCTTGCAAATGGCCTATTTTTGTCCACACGGGCGTGTGTCTCAGCCATGCGTGACACATGGTCATGCTACACGGTTGTGTGTCCCTTGGTGTTGAAATTGAATTGAAGTCAGTATGCTCCACACGGCCTCACACACGAGCGTGTGACTGGCCGTGTGGCACAAGTCAATATACTCTCTAAATGGCACGCGGCCTAGCACACGGGCATGTATGGCTATTTCGAAGGGCACATGGGCTAGACACACGGGCGGGTGGTCAACCGTGTGACCCAAGTCCGTATGTATGCCTTATTTTCACACGGCCTGGGACACAGGCATGTTTAGAGCCGCATGAGGCACATGGCCTGTTCACACGGGCGTGTGATCCTTGTTTGTTTGAAAAATTTCTAAGTTTTCCAAAATTTTGTATGCTATCAGTTTAGTCCTGAACCACTTCTGTAGCATGTTTAAGGCCTCGTAGGTCCTTATAAGGGAAATTGTGATTATGATTGAATGGTGTTTGAGAATTGATGCATAAATGTATGAGTTAGGTATATTAAATGATATGTATTGATCGGTAATACCTCGTAACCCTATTCTGATCGTGAATACGGGTGAGGGGTGTTACAACATAAGCCACAAGACTTTTACAATATGTACATTTAGACTTTAATTTCATCTTCCATCATTCAAACATAGCAAACCAAACATTTACCATTTTAAGGCTAATATTTACATGCCAAAACTAATTTCATTACACTACCAAAATGCCACAAGTCAAGCCAATCCAAATGGCCATATCAACAACCAAAACACATATGTCAACATTAGCCAAAATACCTATACATGCCATTATAACCTTAGCCAAGACATCAAAATCTATCAATATAATCACAGAATAGTGTGATAAATCTCCGACGAGCTTCCAACCCTATCGAGCTTCCGATAATCTGAAAAGTAAGGGGAAAACAATTACGTAAGCAATGAATGCTTAGTAAGTTCGTATAAACTTTAATTATATCAATCCATTTCAAATATGAAATTTATACATATCAAGAATAATCCTATACCGATACAACAAGATTCACGAAACCATATTCAACAACTCACAAAGTAGATTAATTCACGGCATAACATATACATCTCATTCCTAGCATAATACATAAGGCATAAATATAGCATCAATTAATTCATATCGTTCTCTTTACCATTTCATTTGCATAATACATAAGGCATAAATATAGCATCACTTAAATCATACTTTTCATAATCATGAATGTTTTTACTTGAATCATCGATACATCATACCTTTCTATAATTGTCATAGTGAAATCAATCGGAACCCTTATCAGTTCATCCCTTTTCATGCCTGTTGAACCACTTAGAATAATATCGAATATGCAGGAAAAGCTCAGAAAAAGTGTGCTAAACATATAATCGTAGCTCACACGAGTTGTAAAATGGGTCTGCTCACATAAGCTGTCGAGTATCTGGAACTAATGCTGGACCTTAGCCATCGGTAGGACATTGAAGACCAGCACCCAAAACATGGTAACCTAGGTTTGCTCACATAAGCTGTCAGTCAGAATGTAGCTACACGGTGCTGCTCACACAAGTTGTTAAGTAACCACAACATATGTCGGAAACTCAGCCACCGGTAGGACGTTCAGGACCAGCACCCAAAACACGATAACCCTAATGGCATGCCATTTGTATCCTATATATTCCTAAGGTTCAAACGGGACTCGATAGTCGTCGTACGTTATTGAATATCCCTCGTTTCATTACAAGATAAATTGTATAATAACATTCAATTTAATCAACAATATACATAGTACAGTTCATACGAACTTAGTTGGCTAAATTGCAGAAATACCAAAGTTCAGGGGAATTTTGTTAATTTTCTATTTTCCTCGATTTTCTACCCGGTCTTGATCTAAATTAATAATTTCATTCAATTTATCAATTTAGGTAGTAAAACAATGTATTTCATTCAATTTGGTCATTTTGACATTTTTACAAAATTGCCCTAAAGTTTTTCTTTTATTTAATTTAGTCATTGAGCCCAAAACATGCAAATTAACCATTTTTAATACAAGCCCAAGCTAGCTAAATGTTCATAGTATTTAAAAAATCCCATTTATGCAACAATTTTACATTAAATCCTTGTACTTTTATTAATTTAACAAATTAGTCCCTAATCAAAAAATTCATCAAAATCACTTAAAAAAGTACTTTTAAATATAAATCAACAGTCCAAATTCATCATCTAACATAAAAAATCACAAGATTCATCAAAGGAAATATTCAAAATCTTTAATGGTTTCAAAATCGAATGTATGGCCTAATTGGACCTAGTTGCAACGATATCAAAAACGTAAAAATTACTAAAAACGAGGCTAAATTGAACCTAAATGCACCATCAAAAGAATGGCCGAAGCTTCAAAACCTTACATGTAACGGCCTGATTTTGGGGCTAGTCCGAACAGTGGTTTCGAGACCACTAAATCGAGGATAAGGAGAATTATTTTGATGTTATTTTATGTGTTATGGTATTATTATAAGGCTATGTGAAAATTTTGGTGCATTAATTTGAGTGATAGCATGCTTAATTGTGAAAAAAGACTAAATCGCATAAAGTGCGAAAGTTCTATTTTATAAGGTAGAGGTACCTAATAGCTATAGAATGTAATTGGAGGCCCTTAAAATACAATTAGACTATTAGGAGGGCATGGCTGGCCAAAGGAATGAAGGAGACAATAGCATTAAATGTTGGTCAAATTTGGTAGAGATTAGGTGATAAAAAAATGACTAAAATAAGACAAAAAGATGAGATATCATCTTCTACTATTCCTTCTTCTTCTACCACCAAAAATTGAAGGGAGAATAGGGATTTTTGAAGTTCAAAATTTCAGCTGCATTTCATCCTTGCTAGTAAGTAAATTTGATGATTATTTTTTATGATTTTTGTACTTTTGGAGTCCCCAAAGCTTAAGCTAGCTAATGAGGGGACTAATTTGAGATATGGTTGAAAGTATAGGGACTTGCCATGAGAGTAGTTATGTTGTTAGCTGAGTTTTTATGGAAGAAAATAAATGTTGGAGGGGTGAGAAACAACTTTTGTGAAAGGTGTTAGCATGAAAACACCTAAATAGGACTTGAATGCAAAGATTAAATTTGTGTCATAAATGCATGAAATAGTGGGAATTGTGAGTAGTTGTAAGAGAAATAAATGTCCAGATAGGCTTGTTTATTGATAAAATGTGTTGAAAAATGATTTACGAGCCTAGGGGTAAAATTGTAATTTTGCCATAGTGCAAGGGCAAAATGGTCATTTTTGCTTGAGTGTAGAAATCAATGCATTATGATCATAGAATGATTTAAATAAGTGAATTTTATTGTTATAGATCAAGGAGAGTAGGAATTAACCTTGACCGGGAAAAAGGCAAGGTTACAGATTAAACCGTTAGTGGACGTGTTTTGCACCGAGGTAAGTTTATGTGTAAACGATGCATTTATATATATATATACATTGTTGTTACTAATTAGTGCATAGCTAAATCAAGAACATGTATGATTCAAGTGGATTAAATGTGGTAGTTATTGAATAACTCTAGTATGAGGATGGAATGGATATATAAGTGAGTTATATCAAAACTCGAAGGTGGGCTAAGTGCGATACTACCTTAATACGTAATTACGATGGGCTATGTGCAATTCCATCGTCTAATTATCATTGGGTGGGCTATGTGCGATACCACCTTAATTGACCTCTTTGGTGGGCTATGTGCGATACCACCATAAATAAGACTGATGGTAGGCTAAGTGTGAAACCACCGAGTAATTAGATCTTGAGTAGTTGATTAATAGATTGCGAAGTGTTGTATTATGTGACATTATGGTGCTAAGTGTAGGAAGTTATGCTAATGAATGTATACATTAAGTTTGTGATATGGTTGGAATGCAAAAATGGAAGAAATGGGTAAGCATGATTATGAATGTGGAGTGTTTCTTGTTTAGTATGTAATGATATATAATTGGTTAGAACATATTATAATGTTATATTGTTTACCTGTAAACTTACTAAGCTTAAAGCTTACTCACCTTTCTTTCCCCTTTTTTTATATGGTTTAAGAGCTGAGCCAAGATACGTGGATAACCAGAAGATCGCCCACACTATCAGCTCATTTCGGTATATCTAGACTTAGTGATTTTGTGTATGGCATGTACAGGGGCTAGACTAGTTAGATTGTTTTGTTATTTGGCCAAAAGTGTGTTGGCCCATTTTAAAACAAACTATTTTGTATTTTTCCATGGTTGATGGCTCACTTTGTCATTTATGAAGATATAAAGTTATTCATGAAAGTTTATATTGCAAATTAGGAGTTGTTTATTAATAAGTTAAACGGATTCATATGGCATGAACTAGAGGCGGGATGCAAAGAGCTTGGCAAATAGCCTTGTTCTTGTCCATGTGGATAGGCACACGGACGTGCGTCTAGGCCTTGTGTGACACACGGTCAGTCCATGGGCGTGTGCCCAGGCCATGTAATGTCTGCACCTAGGATTTGGAATTTTAATCGCCACACGGTCGAAGCACACGGGCGTGCAACCGACCGTGTGGATTAATCAAAGGTGACCACGGGCCAGACATACGGGCGTGTGCCTTGGCCGTGTGCTAATTAAGATTTGATGACATCATAGTCAGAGAGATCTACAGGTAGAAGGCACAGGCGTGTTTAGGCCGTGTGATTCAAGTCAGTGTCATCCACGAGCATCGAACAAGGCGTGTGGCCCCTGTTTTGATAAAAAGTTTCTCGAGTTCGTAAAAGTCCCGGGATTAGTTTTGAGGCCTCTCGGCGGTATGTTTGGGGCCTCGTAGGCTAAGATTGAGCTTGTGATGGGTTTAACAATGATATTTTATAGCAGTTACGAGATGTTAAGTGTGATAAGTTAGGTAATGCCTCAAACCCGGTTCCGGCTTCGGATACGGGCAAGGGGTGTTACATTCCATGGGGTTTTTCATCTTTTCAATTCAGTGAAGAAGCAATGAAAAAGATGATATAATATTTTGGCTTTATTTAATTTGATTATCAAATTAGTATTTTGTCCCTTTTATAAACATCCAAAATTTCATTATTTTAGTTGCCCAAAACCGTCCACTATATTCTTAAATGGTCTTAGTAGTCAGTGGAATAATGTTTGAATTTCAAAGATATTTGAATGCAGCGGTTATAGTCTAGTATCTTAGGACAGACTCTTCGGGGTATTCTATATGTTCTTTTATTTTCAGATATGATTCCTATCATATGAGAACGCTAGCTAACCATAATGTTAGACGGAAGTATTGTTAGTCTGGTTGATTTATGATCGGCATTACTCTATCTTTCTTTGGCATTCTATTCCATTCTGTTTGGTAAAAAAATTGACAGTAAAATTAATATGATGCTATTATTCGGTTTCTACTGGTTGTTGTTTTGCTTTATATATATGCAAATTATGTTGTCTCTATCACAACTGATTCCGGCACTCTTCTTCTGGATTTTCTCTGAGGAATAGTCAAGCTCTCTATCATTCAATATGGGTTGTATTTTTGGAAATTCAGTATAGCTTCACATATTGGATTTGATTATCTCGATTTTCTTATCATTCTTATTGTTTAATTCATCAAACATGGTTCATCTGTAAAGGGTATTCATTGTCTGGAGGTAATTACATCTATTATGATTATAATTTCTAGTTTAATCATGGGAGCATGGTGATACAGATCTCAAAGTATAGAGGTTGTATTACTATACTAGTTATTATTAGGACTACATTTAGTTTTCCTCTTTTAATTCAGAGTGCACTATTGGTGTTGAGGTATTATATGTCTATACGGCTGAAACGTTGGTCTTATTATAGCACTATGGTTTTAGTTTATCTGATAGTTGTGGCTACAGTATGTTTCAAAGCTTTGATGTTAATAATTGAAATAGCTATATTATATTCCTTTTCTAGCTTCCATGAAAGGGTAGGTAGTAGCAAAAGTATAGACAATGGAAGATCAATCATAAACATTTATACTGGTTCTCATTCTTTGGGTAATTTCGATCTATGTGAACAAGTTAAAATGGGTTGTTACACACGATATTTCCATTCTCCCTTCGCTAGAAAAACCTTGAGAATATCATATCTTGGTCGACCACCTTGAGAAGCCATTAGCAAAGGAGCGATCGGAGGAGAACATCTTCAATCAGAGTCACAAGACTGTTGATTCGATGAATTTTATTCTTCCTTTACTTTGTTATTTTAATTTAATCATGTTTGCAATGTGATTTGTGATCTTGTCATCAAAAATGGTAGCTTAAATATGTTTACCTAGGATGATTACATTAATTTAATGAAGTTTGTTTAAATCATGTTTATAGTGTTTGTGCCTCAGTCGACCATGTTTTCAATTACACTCAAGTATGTATATCATTCATACGTAATTGGTTGCATTAGAATTAGTTGAGCGGTCTGAACCAGACAACAATTAATAGACACAAAAATTGAAATGTGCATGCTTAATTTATGTCTGACCATAATAAATTAAGGTTTGTAATAACTTGATTGAGCTCTATTACCTTGCATGGCTTTTAGGTTTATGTGATAAAATTTTTTCGAACTGACCCAATCCCTGTTACTTCACATGAATACTAAGAAACTCTTAGTTTAATATGATCAGTGAAATGCATGTTTCACTAAGTAAAAGATTCTGAAAGGACTTAATTTGGTTTCAAGCCCATGAAAAATCGAGTTGCCATGGAGTATTTTCCAAACAATGTTAGGCATTTGAAAAATGATTTAAGTTGAATGATGTAATTATCCTAGGCTATTCATGTTATTGATTGTTGAATTTTGGGTTTTTGCTGCTAAACTCATTTCATACATTTCATCTCAAGCTTTGCTTTTAGATTAAAATTGCATTAGGTATCATATTACATTTAGAAATTATTTCTACATCACACCACTCAAAAATATTGTGTTTTTATCACCAGATTGTTAAGTCTAATTTTACAATTAATTGATTAACATACACAGTGTACACTTGCACAAATCGATCGTTAAAATACTCTCTATTAATTCATACGCATCATCGTATGTTTTGTTCATTAAGGCTCCTCCTATGGCTCCATTTAGTCTTGAACGTGCTTGTGTATCCAACCCATTGTAAAATAGTTTTCGTCTTAGCCACTCGGGTACTCCATGGTGTGGGTATCTTTTGATCAATGTTTTAAAATGCTCCCAAACTTCATGAAAACTTTCTCCTAATGATTGTTTAAAAGTTTCAATCTTCTTCCTTAGTTGAACCATTTTGCTAATAGGGAAGAACTTCTGTAAGAATTTTCCTATGAGTTCATCCCATGCCGTGATAGATCCGGATGCCTACGAGTCTAACCAAGAGAAAGTGTTATCAATTAAAAAGAAGGGGAACAACAAAAGACGAATAACGTCATTGGTAACCCTGTTATATTGAAAGTATCAAAAAGTTGAAAGAACCATTTGAAATGCTGATTTGGGCCCCGGACATTGTCGCTCTGAACTGCAAATTATTCTTAATCCCATAACGTTCTTTCGTTGTGTGCCATATGTTTCTAGGTAGTTATGGTGGTGGTAAGTCTTGTTGGTTATTGTTGTTAATTTAGTTGAACAGCGGGGTATCTTGCGGTGGTAAATGTAACACCCCAAACTCGGCCTAGACGTTATGGCCGAATCTGGTCATGTCACAAGGAAAGGATTTTGAAATCCATGCTGACTTGGTAAACCATCATTAATTAAAATCCACTAAAACCATAAATTAGACAGTTTCCTTACCAAAACTTATTATAGCGAAAGCCTTAATCGTTATAGTTTGAAAACACAGTCATATTTTTCGGAAAACCGTTGTTTGCATAAAAACCGTCGTTTTAATAATACAGTTTTACCAAAACAATCAATTTTCACAACCAATAAAAAATAATCGTTAAAAACCAAATAGTCCAGAGAGTCCCCAAAATTACAACTCTCAAATAAGTCCAAAATTCAAAAGAAACCAAAAAGGCAGTAAGTTTAACTGTGTTACGATACAGTGGTCACCGCTGTGTCTCCATCGCACCAATCCGCCTAAGTCTGTGGATTACTTGACAGAACAGAAAATAGATGTGAGTTTATGTAAACTCAGTGTGTAACCCAACAGAATTAGACAAGTAAACATACAGAAACATTTCAAACAATTAGATACAGAATCGGGCTTATGCCTATTTCAGACACAGTTACAGAAACAAATGTACGGATCAGATAACAGATTCAGAATATGCAAAGTCCTAGCCCCATCCTCTACACATCAACTCTGACCATCCTATCACACTATGTGGGGTTAAAAACACCCATCCATCCCTACACACCACATTGTGTCGTTACGACACGTATTAAAAATAGTACAGCCAAGCTGCCAGTGTATAGGCAATAATCGCCATACAAAACACTTCCTCCACATAAATGTAAAACCCACCCCAAACAGATGCAGATATCAGATACAGAAGTATCAGACTAAACATGCTCAACATGCTTTATATATACAAATATTAGTTATGCAATTAACATAGTAATCAGTCATGCATATTCATACTCAAAATAGTGTTTCAAACTACCATGTCACTTAGCTTTAGGGTTTAGTTAGCCCTTACTGACCCTACAGTAGGCCCACAGTCAATTGGGACGACCCGTGCGACCCTAGGAGAAATTTCAAAAATTTGGGCCCACATACTCATGTGGGCCCACACGCCCAAATTGATCTTGCCTCTATGGCCCATACGGCCTGGCCCAAGAATCCAAACGCTCGTGTGTCATTCCCATATAGGCTCACACGGCCACACTCAAGCCACCACACTACCATGTGCTGTGCACGGCCATGCCTTAGTCGACCACACGGCCGTGCCTCATACATGGCCTTCCAAATAGGCTACCACACGCCCGTGTGGTGTCGATAGTGTAGCTTTTCGACTTTTGCCAAAACCTCATGTTCTGCATTTTGGGTACACACTTGGTATCGATTCGATGCAAAACCATTGCCGGCCGAGTGACTCTGAGACTCAGACTTAGTAGCAAGTGAAACCAGAGTCTCACTCATATCCAGATGTGGCATACTGCCCAATAAGGAAGACTCAACTCGATCCCCCTACAGCCCTTTCCACAGCCACGAGTACCACGTTCGCAAGTTCCACGAGTGCTCATAGTGTAATTTGAATTTTATCTACATTACAAAGTTTTATGCATCAGTTCCAGTTATTTATTAACAGATGTTTTATGTATAAATTATCAGAAGTTCAGTATTGTTTTCTAAGGTTTCAGTCTCTTTCTATTTAGTTCAGTTTCGAATAGTACTAGCTATAGTGTTTTTAGAGTTTTCTATCAAAATTTCAGAAATACTTACAGGATCGACACCGGAGACTCAGTGTACCACATACTTCCTAATTTAACAAATATATTTGTAAAGCACTTCTTCTATAAAACAAAATTTTGGAACAAAAAATTCACAGTCGAGTTTTGAAATGGCTCTGATACCACTAAATGTAACACCCCAAACTCGGCCTTGACGTTATGGTCGAATCTGGTCATGTCACAAGGAATGGATTTTGAAATCCGTACTGACTTGGTAAACCATCACTAATTAAAACCACTAAAACCATAAATTAGACAATTTCCTTACCAAAACTTATTACAGTGAAAGCCTTAATCGTTATAGTTTGAAAACGCAGTCGTGTTTTTAGGAAAACCATTGTTTGCATAAAAACCATCGTTTTAATAATACAGTTTTACCAAAACAATCAATTTCCACAACCAATCAAAAATAACCGTTAAAAACCAAACAATCCCGAGAGTCCCCAAAATTACAACTCCAAATAAGTCCAAAATTTTAAATAATCCAAAAAGGTAGTAAGTTTAACTTTGTTACGCTATAATAGTCACCGCTGTGTCTTTGCCGCAACGATCCGCCTAAGTCTGTGGATTATCTAACAGAACAAACAACAGATGTGAGTTTACGTAAACTCAGTGTGTAACCCAGCAGAATTAGATAAGTAAACATACAGAAACATTTCAGAAAATTAGATACAGAATCGGGCTTATGCCCATTTTAGATATAGTTACAGAAACAGATGTATATATCAAATAGTAGATTCAGAATATGCAAAGTCCTACCCTCATCCTCTATACACCAACTCTGACCATCCCATCACACCATGTAGGGTTAAAAAACCCACTCATCCCTACACCCCACATTGTGTCATACGACATGTATCAGAAATAGTGTAGCCAAGCTACCAGTATATAGGCGATGATCGCCATACAGAACACTTCCTCCACATAAATGTAAAACCACCCCAAATAGATGTAGATATCAGATACAAAAGTATCAGACTAAACATGCTCAACATGCTTTATATATACAAATATCAGTTATGCAATTAACATAGTAATCAGACATGCATATTCATACTCAAAACAATGTTTCAAACTACCAGGTCACTTAGCTTTAGGTTTTAGTTAGCCCATACTGACCCTATCATAGGCCCACAGTCGATGAGGATGACCCGTGCGACCCTAGGAGAAATTTAAAAAATTTGGGCCCATATGCTCGTGTGGGCCCACAAGCATGTGTGGCCTACACGCCCAGATTGGCCTTGCCTGTGTGGCCCATACGGTCTGGCCCAAGAATCCACATGCTTGTGTGTCATGCCTGTGTGGGCCCATACATCCAACTTGGCCAAGCCCGTGTGGCCCACATGATCACGCTCAAGCCACCACACGGTTGTGTGCTGCACACGACCATGTCTTCATCGACCACACGGTCGTGTCTCATACACGGCCTTCCACACGGGTGACCACACGCCCGTGTGGCATCGATAATGTAGGTTTTTGGCTTTTGCCGAAACTTTTTTTTTACGTTTTACGTACACTCCTGGTATAAATTCTGTAACACCCCAAACCCGGTCCAAACACCACGACCGAATCTGGTATGTTACGAGGGAAAACGTGTTTGAAAATTTCGAGTTTGTACCAAAAAGACTTGATAAAACTTTGTTCCTTTCTGAAACAAGTTGTTTTAATGTTGCTACTAAAACATTTAAACTTAGTAAAAGTTTGATTCCATGTTAGAAAACAATTGATCTGTATTGGTTTATAAAATCAATGTGATACCCGATGGTATAGTTGAAAACGTATCGCTTTGTTGGTTTGAAAACGTCGTCTTTCCAAATTTTAACAAAATTTGTACCAAGTTATTTTGTTACAGCATATTAAAAATCCAACGTAAGGCATAAACATTATAAAGCACATCTTAAAAAGCTTTTACAAATCCAAATAAAAATAAACAAAACTAAGTACCCAAAAGCAATAAACTGAGCAAAGCATTTATTAACGCATGGCATGTGCACCCCGAGTCCCTCCCGGCTCCAAGTCCGCGTCTACGAGTCACCTGAAATGTCAAAGGAGAGGGTGAGTCGAGTGACTCAGTGTGTAAATCCCGCTCCCGATAAAGCAACATGCGAACACACATCATACATAGTAATCATAATCAATGCAACCCGATCCTAACCATCCATACTCCTTTCTACCCCGTGTGGTACCAAACCACTGGTGACATACCGTCACGATGTGTTACCAAAACACTGATGTCCCAAAGACATAATATCCGTCAATGTGGTCACAAACCACTGGTGTCCCAAAGACACAGTTGTGCTACCAAAGCACTGGTGACCGAAGTCACAAATCCAACGATGATGGGGCCAACCCATCGTGTGTTACCAAAACACTAGCGCACAATCCCATATCTCAAGTGGGGCCAACCCACGGTGGTCAAACCACGTGGACACAAGTCGCAATGTGGTGCCAAACCACCGTGTCCCAAAGACACAATGTGCTACCAAAGCACCGTGACCGTAGTCACAAATCCGGTGATGGGGCCAACCCATCGTGTGTTACCAAAACACCGGCGCGCAATCCAGTATAATCATCTGGGGGCCAACCCATCGTGGTACTGAGCCACTGGGACGAGACGCCGAGGTACCAAACCTCTGAGGTGCCAACCTCTGGTGACCCAAAGTCACAAAGTGTGCTACTAAAGCACCGGTGCTCGTCAAAGACAAAATACCACTCGCTCCTCAACTCGTATTACCCCATCAAGATACCATACTCATGTAATCATGCATTTCATACATATCATGCATCTCATGCTACTATGTCTAACCACATATCCCATATCACATATATCCATAGCCATGATATCATATAAATCATCAAGAACTCATAATGATATTAGTAATAACTTACCCGAATCCAAGCTCATACCCAAATGGGTATCATATCAATCCATCAACCGCCATAATTTTAATAGGCATACAGGTTTATTAATAATATTACTAAATATAAGTGTGTTAGTATACACACTGATTATACTGAGCCTAGAAAATCCCTACGAACGATCTATGTCCCTCGGTTGTCAAGCCCCTAAAACAATCGGCCAACCTAGGATTAGGCACTTACAACATTCGGCTATCAACCAATAACCAAAGGGATTAATATCGAACCCTTACCAAAACTTACCCTCCCGGCTAATCGTAAAACGAAGGCTCCACTTGATTGTATCCAAAATCCCAATGACCTATAACAAAGAGGTTAATACCCTTCCAAAAATAACCATATTCGGCCTTCAAGCAAACCCACATCAACAAAGTGTAAGGGAGAAGGGAGATGGCCATTCTACCTCAGCACTTACCAACACCCAACACCAATATTCTGGCCAACCCAACACCGGGGAGAGAAGAGATTCGGTCAAGGCTTCAACAAAAAGGAGAAAAGAATTCGGCTGTGTGTTTTAATATCCTTAAATTCGGCTTTAGTGTAAAGGAGAAAAAGATTGTGATGAGTAGAGTTTCAGCACAAAAAGAAAGGAGAAAAGAAATGGAGAATTGGCTCAAGAGCTTTTGAAATGGAAGAAAATAGAAAATGGATGGGGACAAGTACTTACTACGTTTTGGAAAAAGATGGAAAATGTGTTTTGGGAATTAGTGTTTCGGCTTAATGGAATGGTAAGGCACACATGAAAGATTCGGCTAGGAGGGAGATATGAATTCGGTTTCAACAATTGAAGAAAAAGAAAAGAATTGATTGAGAACTTTCTGGTTTCAAAGGGTGTCAAAATGAGAGAATTTTCTATGGCAAAAATCTCCTTGCTTTTGACAAAATGAAAGAACTTGGTTGCTACTAACCTTTGACCGAAATTGCCTAAGAGAATTGCCAAAATGCAAAAATGCATTTCTAAGACACCTTCCCACTTCCCAAAACCGCCACCTTCTCCCCAACTCCCCAAATATTCGGCCATATCCCCAAATTGCTCCCATTCACTCATTCAAATATTTTGAATAAGTCTCCTTCCTAAATTCACTCTCCACCCTCTTTTAAACCATTTGACTTGGTCCAAAGTAGCATTTAGACTACATACAACTCTCCCCTATGCCATTCCCAAAAAGAAATAAAAAGGAGTACTCTGCAGCTCGAACACTGACCTCCACTCCCTTGCATGATGACGCCACACCTAGCTCCTCTTTAGCCACTCTCGCTTCTCTCATTTGTGCTATAAAATTCCATTTTATTTTCTTAAGCCCCAACTCTATCAGCCTCCCACACCTAAGCCAAAACTAAAATTTTCCTACCTACTCGTGCATTCACTTAGCCTATAATTAAACCCCTAAAACACCGAAATAGCAACACAAAGACACCAACACATGCAATATCATGCAACACGTAAATAGCCCCTAACCCGATATTACAAATTCGATGGAAATCCACTCTCAAGCCTTCCAAGACTTAATAACAAAGATACCAAACACCGATTTAGCCACTATATTTACTAATCGCCAAAAATAATGGGACCAAAATCTCGACTTATCGAAGATGAAAAGCTCAGTTAACACCAATCAACAAATGAAACGAAAATCATAGTTCATCGACTTCTCCTACACCACAAAAATAGAGCAACATTTCAATCTTTCTAGAAATGACGATAAGAATATTTCCAACTAAGCCCACTTACCGACTACACGAAGAAAATGCAAGGACTCACAATGCCCCAAAAAGAAGGATTAACAAAAGAAGAAAGAATAGAGGAGAAGCTTGAATTCGACAAATGAGAAAAAGAAGACAAAAAAAAAAGTAGGATTTTGTTTCTTGGGAAAAACGTCGTAAGCGAGAGGAATTTTGAGAGAAACCAAAAATAAAAAAAAATCAATTTTGATATCCTCTAACTTCCCACTAACACTAAAATCTCCACCACTTTAGCATTTTAATTCCACTAAAACACTGTCTGCCAACTAAGAAAAATAAATACCCAAGCTTACGTAGAGAATCGGACACATGACCTCCAACACACCAACTTCCTTACCAGTTGAACCAACATGCTCATTCTGATATGAAATTACAAGCAATTTAATATAAGCCCTCTGGAAAAGGTTAAGGCTTAGATCCAAAAATAACAGAATTTGCTAAAGGTAAGGCTTGAACCCAAGACCTCACACACACCTAGAACACTTAGCCACTGAAGTAGATACATATTTTTGTCAGGTACTTACAAAAACAGTACTAAGAAAGTCAGGGCATTATAGTAAATTTCCTAACGCAGGTGGTGGGCTCTATATCTGTTGTTGATACTATTGTTGTCGATTTATTCCTACGTATTATTCTTTCTCAATCTGTGGTTTACTCTATAAGCGCTCCCCTACTACGAGCTATACATCGGAACCAAAAAGAAACTAAAAGATGTTATCAAAAATAAAATAAAGAAAAAAATCATATCTATAATTTTAAAAATTTCTTAAGTAGTCTATTAAATTCAAAAAGTAAAATTAATCTAATGACGTTGCCTCCTCGAGAACAAAGACCAACAACTTGACCGCCTCTAGACGCATTGCCAACATCCGTGAGCAAGAAACCCGCACAAAAGGTATAAAATAAGTGCTATCCACAAGTATACAAGTCAAGTTGTAATATAGTTACAATGAAGTAAGTAAGTACTCTGAGAATTGTACCCAAAGGAGGCGAGTACTAAATTAATTCTAATCTAAACACAAATAGATCTAATTAGTAATTTAAATAAATTATATTATGAATAAACGTAAAGAGAGATTTTTGGGTTTTAATAATAATAAAGAAAATAATGTAAATAAATAGACTTTGGGAAACGAAAGATGTAAACTAAATAAGATCTAAGCATGGGCGAATAGCTTGCTCATGTAATCATAATTAACTTCCACTTTGGGTTTCTTTTCAATAAGCTATTCATCACCCTAGCAAGATCTCTTGATCATCCACTAAACTGACAAGTCGGCAAGAACTACTTATTTATCAACCTCACAGTCCAGACCGGTTCAGGGCTAAGTTATTCACGGATAGACCATACTAATTTTGGGTTAATTCCCACCTAAATGACTTCCTAGGGTCGTCAAGCCTAGGGTTTAAGTCCTTCCTCTCCCAAACAACTGATTTGCTAAGAAATCCCTACACAACAATTAATTAGTCATACCTCCAATCGCTAATCCCCCATAAGAGGATTAGTTCCTCAGGGATTTCATAAACACAAGAAATTTGATGCGGAAAATAAACATGAATAATAAATCAATAGAAAAGGTTTAAAAGAATCCTAAGTTGTATTTGAATGAAGTGCAGAATCCATAAAGAGTTGATCAAGTCTACAAGTCAGATCTCCTGACAAACACAAACATAAAAGCTAGAAGTAATCTAAAAACCAAAGAAAAGGGAAAAACTAAAAACCTGAAATTTCAAAAAAATTTCTAAAGTCTAAAAGTTGTCTATAAGAAGTGTTAAATGAGCCTATTTATAGATTTATAGTTTCATCATCCTTAACCCTAGGTCAGTTGACGCTCTCGTATTAATTATTTAATTGTGTAGACTAAACCACCTTTGGATAGTAAGTGTTTCTCATACAATGATCGATGTTTTGACACCCTAGTATCTATGTCGTGACATCGAAGGTAGTATGCTCACCGCTTGGTGGTTTTAGGGGTGTTTCGCAACATCCCTTGGTTGTGTCACGACACCAAAGGCGATCTCGGTATTCTTGTATCGTGTTCCTTATGTTGCAACATCAAACTCCCCATGTTGCAATACAAAATGACCAATGTTGAGTTTGTATGCCCTTTGATTGTATCTTACACAATCGACTAAGTATATTAGCTCACCCTTTTTCCTCATTAAGTCCCTAAGGATGATAAAAGAATCAAATTACACTTTTTATTGAATGTAACGAAACTATGAAAACTAAATTAAAACAAAATAAAAGTGCTTGTATTCAAGCTACTCAAGTGGGAAAACTAGTTTAATCACACTACATCAAATTATGATAGATCATAAGGCTTACAAGAAAAGTGTAACATCCCAAAAATGGGGCTATTTGGAATTAAATTATTTTTCTTATGTTTGAACCACTGTGATATTATTTATGGAATAATAAAGGTTAATTAAGGCTTTGAGTTGGCACGGTTTGGTAGAAAATTTCAGTTTGTTAACTTTAAAGGCGGGAGCCTTAGCAAGAGGGGGTTATAAAAATAAATGTGGGAAATTTAACACAAAATGGGCCTTGGCAAAGTGGCAAAAGTGAGGCCACTTAAGAGCTAGTGTTGACGCCATCAAGGAGAGCAGGGAGCTTGTGTTCGAGTCACGGAAATTTCCCTTTTTGCACTATGTTTGGACGGCACAAGTGGGAGAGTCTTTCTCCCTTTAAACTCTTATTTTTATTATTTAGATAAAGAGGATAATATGAGTGTTTAAATCGTTATTATTAATTCTAAGGATAATAGAAGATACAGAGGATATTGGTTGGATTATTATTTGATTAAAGGGGGATTAATTCAAACTAAGTTGAATTAAATCAAATGAGTGGCCAAGAGAGGTTGTAGGTGGTTGCCGAAATTTAAACACTTCATGGAGAAGTGGACGGCAAGGCCACTAGGGAGGGGTGCCGAATGTTTATAAAAGCCCCAACCTACTACCTTGTTTTCATTTTAGCGAAATCCCCAACTTTTCCTTCTTTGTTTCTGTTATTTTTCTCCATTCTCCTTGGACCTTGGCCGAATCTCCTATACCAAAATTCCCCACCTATTTCTTTCTTCTTTCTCTCAAAAACACTTAGCCGAAACTTCTGTTTGCACTTCCTCGGGTTCCCACGTGGCTTCCTCCACACCATGATTCCGCCAAAGAACCTTAACCAAAGGCACGGACTTCCTACGTAGAACCTTGACATCCCGATCTAGAATCTGCACTGGTTCCTCTTCCATAGTCAAATCGGGATTTACCTCGATCTCTCCATCGCTACTACATGAGATGGATCTCAACGATACCTCCAAGCATCGAAACGTGAAAAACATCGTGAATCGCTGCTAAGCTCTGCGGCAACTCAAGCGATACGCCATCGTCCAACTCGCCTCAATACCTTATACGCCCAATAAACCTCGGACTTAGCTTGCCTTTTTCTCGCCAAACCTCAAAGACCTTCTTCCAAGGCGAGACCTTCAAGAAAACCCGATCTCCCACAAATAACTCAATATCTCTTCGCTTAAGATCGGCATATGACTTTTGCCGGCCCTGAAGCTTCCTTCAATCGAGATCGAATCAACCTAACCTTGTCTTCTCGTCTCAAAGAACCAACTCGGGTCCCAACAACCGACGTTCTCCCAACTCTCGTCCCAACAAGTAGGTGAGCGACACTTCCTACCATACCATACGCCTCATATGGTGCCATCTTGATGCTCGCTTGGTAGTCGTTGTTATAGGCGAACTCGCCAACGGCAGAAACTCATCCCAATCGCCTCAAGTCCGAACACAACCTCTCGCATGTGTTCTTCCAAGATCTCGAATGACCCTTTCGATTGCCCGTCCGATTGTGGGTGAAAAGCCGTGGTTTGAAATCCAAACGAGTACCCGAGCTCGATGCAACGCTCTCCGAACCTCGACGTAAACTCGGGATCCCTATCCGAGATTATCGAAATCGGAACACCGTAGCCTCACTATCTCTCGACACATAAAGCTTCGCCAATCTCTCGAAGTGAATAGTCCACTCTCATCTGAATGAAATGGGCCGACTTAGTCGTCACACGGTCCACGATAACCCAAATCGAATCTTTCTTGCTTGGCGTGAGCGTAAACCACCGACGAAATCCATAGTTATTCTTTCCCACTTCCATCGAGGAATTTTCACAGTCAAGCAAACCCGACGGAATCGATGCTCACTTTGACTCACGACAAGTCGACACTTCCCACAAACTCACACCTCTTTCTTCAAGCCGCCCACCAAAATCGCTTTTTAAGATCCCTATACATCTTGCTACCTCCAGGATGCATAGCATAAGGATCGCTATATGCTGCGTCTGAAGAATCTTCTCCTCGACTCAACATCTTTAGGCATACAAGCCTTCCTTGAAAACACACAGTAACCTCATCATTAGACAAGTCAGAACCTCCAAACCACCATTCGCACTTGTAACCTTCGCGCACTCAAGCACTCATCCTCCAATCTGCTTTTTTATCTGCTCAACCCAAGTAGGCTTAACTCGCAGCTTCGCGCGAATACTTCCGCCATCATACAAACTCAAATGGGCAAACAAGGCTCTTAAGTCCGAAACAACCCTACGGCTCAACGCGTGCGCCACCACGTTAGCCTTGCCCGATGATACTCGATCGAACGATGTAGTCCTCGAGCAATTCAACCCATCTACGCCGCCTCAAATTCGATCCTTCGAGTCAATAGGTACTTCAAACTCTTATGATCTCGTGGTAGACTATTGACTTCTCCCCGTATAAGTAGTGCCTCCAAATTTTTAAAGCGAAGACCACAAACCGCCACCCAAGTCGTAAGTCGGGTAGTTGACCTCGTGTGGCCTCACCGCCGAGAAGCATAAGCCACAACCTTACCCTCCCCGCATCGAAGACACAACCCAAACCCGTGTGATGCGTCGCGAGAGACCGTGAATTCCTTACCACCTCAGTTGAATCAAAACAGAGCCTCACAAGATCTTCTTCAACTTATCAAAACTCTCCTGCTTCTTCTCGGTCAAAACGAACGGAACTCCCTTCCTTATGACCTTAGTCATAGTCATGCTTTGCAATTAACGAGAAACCCTCAACAAACCTTCTGTAGTATCCTCGCCAAACCCAGAAACTCCGAATCTCAAATGACTCGACTTAGAGGCTTCCAATCCAAAACCGCCTCAACCTTTCGAGGATCTACTCTAATCCCCTCACCGATACTACATGACCCAAAAACGTCACTTCACTAAGCCAGAACTCACACTTACTGAACTTAGCATAGAGTTGCTTCTCCCTCAAGATCTGCAACACCACTCTTAAGTGTGCATCATGCTCTTCTTCCGACCTTGAATATACCAAGATATCGTCAATAAAAACCACGACAAACCGATCCAGATACTGCTGAAACACCCTATTCATCATATCCATAAAAGTCGCTGGGAGCGTTAGTCAACCCGAACGGCATTACCGTGAATTCGTGAGTGCCCATGCGAGTCCAAACGCCGTCTTATGGATATCCGCTTCCTTAACTTTCAACTGATGGTACCCAGACCTCAAATCGATCTTCGAAAACACCGATGCACCCTTCAGCTGATCAAACAAGTCATCTATCCGTGGCAACGGATACTTGTTTTTAATCGTCAGCTTATTCAGTTGGCGGTAGTCGATACACATCCGCATCGAACCGTCTTTCTTCTTGACGAATAAAACCGGCGCTCCCCACGGCGAAACACTTGGCCTAATGAAGCCTCGATCCAACGAAATCTCGAATCGAGCCTTAAGCTCCACCAATTCCTTTGGTGCCATCCTATATGGAGCAATAGACACCGCGCGCAAATCCACGGTAGCAGATCTATCCCAAACTCTACCTCACGATCGGGTGGTAAACCCTAAGCTCCTCTGAAACACATCCACAAATTCCTTAATGCGATTTAACCTTCTCAACAAAGCAGATTCCTTAGCCTCTAAGGCATACACATGAACCACATACGCTTCGCAGCCCTTCCTGACCATCTTCACAGCTTTCAAAGCAGATACCACATTTGATAAATAATCTCTCCTATTACCTATCATAATCACTTCATCCCCCTTATCCGTCGATAGAACCATGCGCTTAGCCGCAAGAATCCACCTTGGCCGGTACTTCACCACCAGTCCATCCCGAGAATCGATCGAACTCCTCAAACGGCGGTTCCATCGATCGGACGAAGAAAAAAATGACCCCTTGGAGTTCTAGGGGTACATCCTTATACAACTTATCTACCACTACAGAGTGGCCTAGAGGGCTAAGTACAGTCATCTGCCTAGAAGATGTCTCAGAGTCTAAGTCCATGGTCTCAACTATACTACTAGCAACATACGAATGCGTGGAACCCAAATCAATTAAAGCAAGATAGGAGAACCAAAAATCAAAAACGCACGGTGATTACGCCCGGTGCGTCGCTTCTCTCGCGCGCGCCTAGTCGCATATACCGCACCAGTCCGCCGTGCCTCGTAACTACCCGCACCTCTCGCCTGGTGCTCCACGACCTCGACCAAATCCATTACCACCTCGCCATTACCACGGCCCTCTGCGGTGGCGGTCCATTACCTCTCGAATCGACACGGCCGACTTCGGGATCAATCCGCGCCATCCTACGCGGACAATCCCCGAATGCGATGTTCCGAGAACCACACTCGGCAACCCTTACCACCACCACCAACAACCACCCCAATGAGATTTCCCACACGACATTACAATCTGCGGTGGTCCCCGCCTAGCAAAGACCAAACCTAGCAGATCGATTCTCGCCACTTTGCCTAGCCCTCTTCTCATGGATTACCCGACGATCCGTAAGACCCAAAGCTCCTCTTAAGCCTACTCCCCGTCCATGTTCTCGCTCACTCGATTCCTTAACACCCTCGGCTACCTTAGCCTTCTCGACTAAGACAAAGAAACTCGCGCTCCTGGCGAGGAGCAATCAGCAGCCTTTCAACTCGTCTCGCAGACCATCCTCGAAACGAACACACCTCTCATGCTCGCTGGCTACAATGCCCGGGCATACCTACTCACCAGAATTTCGCCTCGTGACTCAAAGAATGATTTACTCCCCTGAACAAGCCTCGAAATGCCTTTCACGGGAGTCGATGTAACTAGCCCCGATGTATTTCTTTTGGTAAGCAACTCAAATAATCCCATGTCGATCTCACCGCCACACTGTCCCCGACCGTGAGCCACCACTGGTATGACTCATCCCGAGAAGCGATACAATCCCCTTAAGTTTCTCTCTCGATCGTCAAATCCAAATCGCCCATGATCCGCTCGCTGCCTCTAGCCAATATTCAGCGATGCTAGGAGCAACACCCGAAATACTCGGAAAAACTCTACCCCATTAGCCCGAAGTCGCTCAGAGAATGATTTCCTAACTCCCGCACCACCACTTACACCAGCCTACTCTTTCCAACACCCGCAAAGATCGCTCGTGACATCGCTGCCCTCTCCGACCGATCTTGGAACTCACCACCTCCACCGGTGGCGAATCCCAAGATCTCATTTTCCGAACCCCGCCTCGGATCCTACGGCTCTCGAAACCGTCATTCTACCCCTACCTCTACCACGAGTATTACGACCACGTCCGCCTCGAGTGCTCATGTCTAACGATCTACGCTTTCGATTAAAAGATTTTTATGCATTAGTATCGTTCCACTTTCTTAACCGAAAAGAAATTTTATGAATAGAGTTTAATCAGGGGTTCTTTCGAGCAACCAAGGTTTCAGTCTTCTATCCTATTCATCCAAAAGAGATTATACATTCATTCCTTAACCCTTTCCATACCTATTCACTCTTCTGGACATTGTCGCCATTCTAGCCCAAGGGTATTTTCGTCATTTTCCTACAGTGGTATTTTCGTAAGAAAAGATATTTTAAAACTTTCAGAAATCGGTCAATTTGAAATTCCAGAAATTTGAGAGTGTTCTTTGAAAAATTTTGTAAAATACTTTGTTTTGGAAACCAGGGGTATTTTAGAAATTTTCACAAATTGAGGGCGTTTTCGTAAATTTTCCAAAATCAAGATTTTCGATTGATTTTTTTTTTTTTTTTGTAAAACAGAGTGTTTGAATTTTGTAACATAATTGAAATTTTGGGGCAAAATCATTGAGTTGCTATTTTATAAAACCGAGGCATTTTAGTAAATTTACCTCTAAGTATGCTTTTTGTAATTTTCCATAAAATGTGTTTTTCAAGAAAATGGTTGTAAATGTGACATTTTCAGCTTTGAAAAGAGTTTATAACAAAAAGTTTGAAAACATTAGGGTTGTTGTTGTATTTTTGAAAACATGGTCGATTCCCTTTTCGGGTTTTAGTCGTTAGGTTAAGTCTATGACCTAGCCTTCTTGGTCGTGGTGAACTCGAGCTACGCACTGTGTGGGATACTGCGAAGAGGAGGTGAGTCACGAGGACCGCTTAAATACCAAGCTCTTCCTGCCTCTCCTGACATGCGTCATGTGAGTTACCACACCCTAGCCCCGTGGTCGAGTCAGTCACATTGGTTTAGTGCTTTAAGTCTTATGCTTTGGTTCAAGTGTTTGAGTACTCTAATCCTAGGGTTCAAGTCCTATAATCTAACTACGTGCGTATCACCTACCCTTCTACAAATAGTAATTCACGTAAGAGTTAGAACCACTTACCGGGCGAATCGGTGCAGAGACTCGGTGCCATGCCTTGTAAACTATGTATTCCATCACAAAACACTTAAAACAAACTTTTGAAAACAGTTTGGGCCTCAAGCCCACAAACCAGCTTTTGAACCCGGCTCGATACCACAATTGTAACACCCCAAACCCGGTCCAAACACCACGACCGAACGGTATGTTACGAGGAAAACGTGTTTGAAAATTTCGAGTTTGTACCAAAAGACTTGATAAAACTTTGTTCCTTTCTCAAACAAGTTGTTTTAATGTTGCTACTAAAACATTTAAACTTAGTAAAAGTTTGATTCCATGTTAGAAAACAATTGATCTGTATTGGTTTATAAAATCAATGTGATACCCGATGGTATAGTTGAAAACGACGCTTTGTTGGTTTGAAAACGCCGTTTTTCCAAATTTTAACAAAATTTGTACCAAGTTATTTTGTTACAAAGATATTAAAAATCCAACGTAAGGCATAAACATTATAAAGCACATCTTAAAAAGCTTTTACAAATCCAAATAAAAATAAACAAAACTAAGTACCCAAAAGCAATAAATCGAGCAAAGCATTTATTAACGCATGGCATGTGCACCCCGAGTCCCTCCCGCCCCAAGTCCGCGTCACGAGTCACCAAATGTCAAAGGAGAGGGTGAGTTGAGTGACTCAAAGGTGTAAATCCCGCCCCGATAAAGCAACATGCGAACACACATCATACATAGTAATCATAATCAATGCAACCCGATCCTAACCATCCATACTCCTTTCTACCCCGTGTGGTACCAAACCACCGGTGACATACCGTCACGATGTGTTACCAAAACACCGATGTCCCAAAGACATAATATCCGTCAATGTGGTCACAAAACCACCGGTGTCCCAAAGACACGCTTGTGCTACCAAAGCACCGTGACCAAAAGTCACAAATCCAACGATGATGGGGCCAACCCATCGTGTGTGTTACCAAAACACTAGCGATACAATCCCATATCTCAAGTGGGGCCAACCCACGGTGGTCAAACCACGTGGACAAGTCGCAATGTGGTGCCAAACCACCGGTGTCCCAAAGACACAATGTGCTACCAAAGCACCGTGACCGTAGTCACAAATTCGGTGATGGGGCCAACCCATCGTGTGTTACCAAAACATCGCGCGTCAATCCCGTATAATCATCATCTGGGGCCAACCCATCGTGGTACTCGAGCCAGCGGGACGACGAGACGAGGTACCAAACCTCTGGAGGTGCCAAACCTCTCGTGACCCAAAGTCACAAAGTGTGCTACCAAAAGCACCGGTGCTCACAAGACACAAAATACCATCGCTTCCTCAACTCAGATACCCCATCAAGGTACCATACTCATGTAATCATGCATTTCATACATATCATGCATCTCATGCTACTATGTCTAACCACATATCCCATATCACATATATCCATAGCCATGATATCATATAAATCATCAAGAACTCATAATGATATTAGTAATAACTTACCCGAATCCAAGCTCATACCCAAATGGGTATCATATCAATCCATCAACGCCATAATTTTAATAGGCATACAGTTTTATTAATAATATTACTAAATATAAGTGTGTTAGTATACACACACGATTATACTGAGCCTAGAAAATCCCTACGAACGATCTATGTCCCTCGGTTGTCAAGCCCCTAAAACAATCGGCCAACCTAGGATTAGGCACTTACAACATTCTACTATCAACCAATAACCAAAGGGATTAATATCGAACCCTTACCAAAACTTACCCTCCCGGCTAATCGTAAAAACGAAGGCTCCACTTGATTGTATCCAAAATCCCAATGACCTATAACAAAGAGGTTAATACCCTTCCAAAAATAACCATATTCGGCCTTTAAGCAAACCCACATCAACAAAGTGTAAGGGAGAGAGGGAGATGGCCATTCGGCCCTCAAGACTTACCAACACCCAACACCAATATTCGCCCAACCCAACACCGGGGAAGAGAAGAGATTCGGTCAAGGCTTCAAATGTAAGGAGAAAAGAATTCTTGGCCAGTGTGTTTTAATATCCTTAAATTCGGCTTTAGTGTAAAGGAGAGAAAAAGATTGTGATGAGTAGAGTTTCGGCACAAAAAGAAAGGAGAAAAGAAATGGAGAATTCGGCTCAAGAGCTTTTGAAATGGAAGAAAATAGAAAATGGATGGGGACAAGTACTTACGGTTTTGGAAAAAGATGGAAAATGTGTTTTGGGAATTAGTGTTTCGGCTTAATGGAATGGTAAGGCACACATGAAAGATTCGGCTAGGAGGGAGATATGAATTCGGTTTCAACAATTGAAGAAAAAAGAAAAGAATTGATTGAGAACTTTCGGTTTCAAAGGGTGTCAAAATGAGAGAATTTTCTATGGCAAAAAAATCCAAACTTGCTTTGACAAAATGAAAGAACTTGGTTGCTACTAACCTTTGACCGAAATTGCCTAAGAGAATTGCCAAAATGCAAAAATGCATTTCTAAGACACCTTCCCACTTCCCAAAACCGCCACCTTCTCCCCAACTCCCCAAATATTCGGCCATATCCCCCAAATTGCTCCCATTCACTCATTCAAATATTTTGAATAAGTCTCCTTCCTAAATTCACTCTCCACCCCTCTTTTAAACCATTTGACTTGGTCCAAAGTAGCATTTAGACTACATACAACTCTCCCCTATGCCGTCCCAAAAGAAATAAAAAGGAGTACTCTGCAGCTCGAACACTGGACCTCCACTCCCTCTTGCAGATGACGCCACACCTAGCTCCTCTTTAGCCACTCACTTCTCCTCATTTGTGCTATAAAATTCCATTTTATTTTCTTAAGCCCCAACTCTATCGCCTCCCACACCTAAGGCCAAAACTAAAATTTTCCTACCTACTCAGGCATTCACTTAGCCTATAATTAAACCCCTAAAACACCGAAATAGCAACACAGCACACCAACACATGCAATATCATGCAACACAGAAATAGCCCCTAACCCGGGATATTACAAATTCGATGGAAATCCACTCTCAAGCCTTCCAAGACTTAATAACAGCATACCAAACACTGATTTAGCCACTATATTTACTAACTGGCCAAAAATAATGGGACCAAAATCTCGACTTATCGAAGATGAAAAGCTCTGTTAACACCAATCAACAAATGAAACGAAAATCATAGTTCATCGACTTCTCCTACACCACAAAAATAGAGCAACATTTCAATCTTTCTAGAAATGACGATAAGAATATTTCCAACGGAAGCCCACTTACCGACTACACGAAGAAAATGCAAGGACTCACAATGCCCCAGCAAGAAGGATTAACAAAAGAAGAAAGAATAGAGGAGAAGCTTGAATTCGACAGCGAGAAAAGAAGACGGCAAAAAAAAAAGTAGGGATTTTGTTTCTTGGGGAAAAACGTCAGAAGCAGAGGGAATTTTGAGAGAAACCAAAAATAAAAAAAAATCAATTTTGATATCCTCTAACTTCCCACTAACACTAAAATCTCCACCACTTTAGCATTTTAATTCCACTAAAACACTGTCTGCCAACTAAGAAAAATAAATACCCAAGCTTACGTAGAGAATCGGACACATGACCTCCAACACACCAACTTCCTTACCAGTTGAACCAACATGCTCATTCTGATATGAAATTACAAGCAATTTAATATAAGCCCTCTGGAAAAGGTTAAGGCTTAGATCCAAAAATAACAGAATTTGCTAAAGGTAAGGCTTGAACCCAAGACCTCACACACACCTAGAACACTTAGCCACTGAAGTAGATACATATTTTTGTCAGGTACTTACAAAAACAGTACTAAGAAAGTCAGGGCATTATAGTAAATTTCCTAACGCAGGTGGTGGGCTCTATATCTGTTGTTGATACTATTGTTGTCGACGATTCCTACGTATTATTCTTTCTCAATCTGTGGTTTACTCTATAAGCGTTCCCCTACTACGAGCTATACATCGGAACCAAAAAGAAACTAAAAGATGTTATCAAAAATAAAATAAAGAAAAAAATCATATCTATAATTTTAAAAATTTCTTAAGTAGTCTATTAAATTCAAAAAGTAAAATTAATCTAATGACGTTGCCTCCTCGAGAACAGCACCAACAACTTGACCGCCTCTAGACGTACCAACATCCAGAGCAAGAAACCTGCACAAAAGGTATAAAATAAGTGCTATCCACAAGTATACAAGTCAAGTTGTAATATAGTTACAATGAAGTAAGTAAGTACTCTGAGAATTGTACCCAAAGGAGGCGAGTACTAAATTAATTCTAATCTAAACACAAATAGATCTAATTAGTAATTTAAATAAATTATATTATGAATAAACGTAAAGAGAGATTTTTTGGGTTTTAATAATAATAAAGAAAATAACAGAAATAAATAGACTTTGGGAAACGAAAGATGTAAACTAAATAAGATCTAAGCATGGGCGAATAGCTTGCTCATGTAATCATAATTAACTTCCACTTTGGGTTTCTTTTCAATAAGCTATTCATCACCCTAGCAAGATCTCTTGATCATCCACTAAACTGACAAGTCGGCAAGAACTACTTATTTATCAACCTCACAGTCCAGACCGGTTCAGGGCTAAGTTATTCACGGATAGACCATACTAATTTTGGGTTAATTCCCACCTAAATGACTTCCTAGGGTCGTCAAGCCTAGGGTTTAAGTCCTTCCTCTCCCAAACAACTGATTTGCTAAGAAATCCCTACACAACAATTAATTAGTCATACCTCCAATCGCTAATCCCCCATAAGAGGATTAGTTCCTCAGGGATTTCATAAACACAAGAAATTTGATGCGGAAAATAAACATGAATAATAAATCAATAGAAAAGGTTTAAAAGAATCCTAAGTTGTATTTGAATGAAGTGCAGAATCCATAAAGAGTTGATCAAGTCTACAAGTCAGATCTCCTGACAAACACAAACATAAAAGCTAGAAGTAATCTAAAAACCAAAGAAAAGGGAAAAACTAAAAACCTGAAATTTCAAAAAAATTTCTAAAGTCTAAAAGTTGTCTATAAGAAGTGTTAAATGAGCCTATTTATAGATTTATAGTTTCATCATCCTTAACCCTAGGTCAGTTGACGCTCTCGTATTAATTATTTAATTGTGTAGACTAAACCACCTTTGGATAGTAAGTGTTTCTCATACAGTATCGATGTTTTGACACCCTAGTATCTATGTCGTGACATCGAAGGTAGTATGCTCAGCTGCTTGGTGGTTTTAGGGGTGTTTCGCAACATCCCTTGGTTGTGTCGCGACACCAAAGGCAGTCTCGGTATTCTTGTACTGTGTTCCTTATGTTGCAACATCAAACTCCCCATGTTGCAATACAGCGACCAATGTTGAGTTTGTATGCCCTTTGATTGTATCTTACACACTGACTAAGTATATTAGCTCACCCTTTTTCCTCATTAAGTCCCTAAGGATGATAAAAGAATCAAATTACACTTTTTATTGAATGTAACGAAACTATGAAAACTAAATTAAAACAAAATAAAAGTGCTTGTATTCAAGCTACTCAAGTGGGAAAACTAGTTTAATCTGCTACATCAAATTATGATAGATCATAAGGCTTACAAGAAAAGTGTAACATCCCAAAAATGGGGCTATTTGGAATTAAATTATTTTTCTTATGTTTGAACCACTGTGATATTATTTATGGAATAATAAAGGTTAATTAAGGCTTTGAGTTGGCACGGTTTGGTAGAAAATTTCAGTTGTTAACTTTAAAGGCGGGGAGCCTTAGCAAGAGGGGGTTATAAAAATAAATGTGGGAAATTTAACACAAAATGGGCCTTGGCAAAGTGGCAAAAGTGAGGCCACTTAAGAGCTAGTGTTGACGCCATCAAGGAGAGCAGGGAGCTTGTGTTCGAGTCACAGAAATTTCCCTTTTTGCACTATGTTTGGACGGCACAAGTGGGAGAGTCTTTCTCCCTTTAAACTCTTATTTTTATTATTTAGATAAAGAGGATAATATGAGTGTTTAAATCGTTATTATTAATTCTAAGGATAATAGAAGATACAGAGGATATTGGTTGGATTATTATTTGATTAAAGGGGGATTAATTCAAACTAAGTTGAATTAAATCAAATGAGTGGCCAAGAGAGGTTGTAGGTGGTTGCCGAAATTTAAACACTTCATGGAGAAGTGGACGGCAAGGCCACTAGGAAGGGGTGCCGAATGTTTATAAAAGCCCCAACCTACTACCTTGTTTTCATTTTAGCGAAATCCCCAACTTTTCCTTCTTTGTTTCTGTTATTTTTCTCCATTCTCCTTGGACCTTGGCCGAATCTCCTATACCAAAATTCCCCACCTATTTCTTTCTTCTTTCTCTCAAAAACACTTAGCCGAAACTTCTGTTTGCACTTTCTCTTGATTACTGTAAGGCGAATCCCTTCTCCTCAGTTGGGTGGTTTTGGCCGAATAGCTTAATTAAGGTAATCACCTCAAGTTTTTCCTACAATCGGTTCATATGGAGGGTAAAGGGCAAAAGCCGAATGCCTTATTTTGATCCCTTGTTCTTGCCGATTTCTTTTTAAGGAAATAGGAACTAATTTCGGCACTTGTGGCTAGGATATTAACTCCCTATTCTAAACCGATCCTGTCCAGGTGTTTCGAGATCTTGAAGCAATTGGTTCAAGTCTTCTGTCAACCGATTTGAATCGCGATTTGGCTGCCGAAGCTAGAATTCAAGCGATTAGGGGCAAGGACTTAGAGTGTGGCCGATTGATTATCTTCGAGATTTAAGACTATCGTGGTAACAGGTGTGTACATACACACCTTATAACTTTTAATATTGCTAAGTGTACATTATGCCTAAAACAGTTGTGTAGAGTTGGATGCAATACCATCATGGTATTAACAAGGATACGGGTAAGTTCCTATTGCTATGAAATTATTAATTAATGCTTTTGGTAAGCATGGCACATTTGGTATGTGCGGTTTTGTTTAGACGATGATAAATCTATGAATGTTGACTAATGAATTTATTGGCATGATTTCTGTACAAATATGAATTTGACTACCGTGGGTTAAATGAGTGGAGGGGGCAGTGATAATGTGCCGACGGGCACCAGTGTTTTGGTAACACACTGTGACTACGGCCACCAGAGGTTTGGTACCTCCAGAGGTTTGGCACCTCATAGCGACTTATCCCTGTGGTTAACACCACCGTGGGTTGGCCCCACTTAAGATATGGGATCGTCTGCCAGTGATTTGGTATCACACGATGGGTTGGCCCCATCAATCGATTCGTGTCTACGGACACCAGTGTTTTGGTAACACATCGTGACTATATGTCACCAGTGGTTTGGCACCACCAGTGGTTTGGTACCACAACGGGGTAGACAGTGGCGTTTGGTTGGCTAGGTCGGGTACTTAATATTCTGCATATTAATTGTTATATGTTGTGTATGAAAAAAAATGTGTTTTTAAAACGGGGGAAGGGTTACATACTGAGTCTTGGTGACTCACCTTCTCCTTTACATTTTTCAGGTGACACGTAGATCGCGGATGTGGAGCCGGGTTGACTCGAGGTGGCCATGCGGTGGAATTAAATCAAATGAACTTAAATTTTAGTTATGATAAATTTTATTTCCAGTTTTTTTTATTTTATTTGGATGTAATAAGGCCTCCTGATATTTTATTTCTGTTATTTCTTTTTATATGTTGAATACTTGCTTTAAACTATGTTACTATTATTATTGAATTTAAAATCACATGTTTTCCCCAAATTAAATCGAAAAGTGTTTTTATCGTGCCATTGGGCACCTTCGAAATTTTAAACTAACTTGACTTAATTAATTTCCAAAATTAACTTAAGTATGGTTTTATCAAAACAATCAAACAAAAGGGTTTTTCAACAACTTAAATCGATTTAGAAAAACGAATTTCTCAAAAATATTTTCCATGTAACAGACCAGATTTGGCCATAGTGTTTGGGCCGGGTTTGGGTTGTTACAAAATTGGTATCAGAGCCCAGTTCAAAGCTCGGTTGTGGGGGCCTAAGGCAAAAAAATGTTTTGGTAGGCCTTATGGTATAATTTTTGATTTTTGAATAGCATGGCCCGAGTCTCCGGCACCGATCCGCCCAGGTAAGTACATCTAAACCTCTTTGTGAATTATATTCTGTAGAAGGGTAGGAAGCATGGAACGTAGATAGACTTATAGGAACTTAAACCCTAGGATTAGATTACTCAAACACACCAACTAAACATAAGACTTAAAGAACTAAACCAGCCTATGACTTAGTCACTAAGCTAGGGTGTGGTAACCCCTGTACGCATGTCTAGGAGTGGATTCGGAAGAGCTTGGTATTTAAGTAGTCCATGTGACTCACCTCCTCTTCGCAGGTATCCTACCTGGTGCGTAGCTTCGGTTCACCCTAACTCAGAGGGCTCAGTGGTGTGGCAACCTCAGTGCGCATGTCTAGAAAGGTTCGGTGAGAGCTTGGTATTTAAGCGGTCCGCGTGACCCACCTCCTCTTCACTCGAATCCTGCTTGGTGCGTAGCTTTGGTTCACCCTGACCAAGAGGCCTCGGTCATAGGCTAAACAGAATGACTAAAACCCGAAAAAGGGAATTAGCCATGTTTTCAAAAAAAAATGGAACAACAACAACCCGAATGGTTTCAAAACTTTTGCAATAACATTTCCAAAATGGAGAACATCATTTTTACAACGTTTTCCTCGAAAAACTTGATTTGTGGAAAATTACAAAAATACCCTTAGGGGTAAAATTACTAAAATGCCCTCGGCTCATAAAATATCAGTTCAATGGTTTTGCTCAAAATTTCAACTATTTTACAAATATCCAACAACTTAGCTTTTGAAAATCATCAACAAAATATTTTGGTTTTGGAAAATTACGAAAACGCCCTCAAGTTGCAAAATTACCGAAATGACCCTGATCTTTGAAAATCTTTACAAACATCACCACTTGAAAGGGAAAGTTATCAAAAAGGGAACCCTCGAAGTTTTACAACTGTTGGAAATATCCCCGATTTAGCAAAATTTCAAAATTGCCCCTGATTGACAAAATTACCGAAATACCCCTGGTTTCCAAAACGATGCCATATCTTTAAATTTTGCCAATTTTCAAAACATCCTCCGCTTTGGGGAATTTCAAAGTGATTTGTTTATTAAAATTTTACAACTTCGCTATTACGAAAAATACCCTCAGTAGAAAAAATGACGAAAATACCCACAGGTTAGAAATGGGCGAAATGTCCGAGAGTGAACAGTATGGAAAGCATTAAGGAATGGATGCATGAACTCCTTTGTGTGAACTAGGATAGAAGACTAAACCTTGTTTGCTCGAAAGAATCTCTTGATTAAACCTTATCCATAAAATTTCTTCGCGAGTAATAAAGTGGAACAAATGCTAACGCATAAAAATTTTCTTAATCAGATTAAAAGCGCGGTAGATAGAATGAGTTCTAGAGGACGTGGACGCCGTGGACGCGGTAGGGGTAGGATGACATTGTCCGAACCCGTCAGTCGGGTCAAGGTTCGAAAATTAGGTACCACCGCCACCACCACCTCCTACTTTTAGAGCCGAGAGAGCGAGGATCGGACCAAGTTTTTTCAGAGTCTTGGAAATGGTGGTGGGTGGAAAACTTGGGAGCTCGTAAATCTATTCTCGAGCGACTCCGATCTAACGGAGCGGAGGTATTCCGGGTGTGTGTCGGGGAGTGGCACCAGGCGCGGAGGATCTCGGCTAGAGTCAACCGAAGGATCATGGATGATCTTGACTGACCGAGGAAGAAAAGTCGAAAGGGTCGTGGTCGCTTCTAAAGGATGAAGCGTACCGGTGGTGGTGACGGTCCGAGATGGAGCCACGGCAGATGATCTAACTTGGGATTATTTCAAAACCACCTATCGGAAAGAAGTATGTGGGCACCAAATATATACCGATGCTCGGAGGAAAGCCTTTCTAGGGCTAGTGCAAGGACTAAGTCGAGCGCGGAATATGAGGCGGAGTTTTTAAGGTCGAGTAGGTATGCTAGAGGCATTGTGGCTCACGAGCATGAGCGCTACTGTGTCCGCTTTGAGGATGGACTCGAGATGATTTGAGGTTACTTGATTGCCCCACAAAGAGTTCGTGAGTTCTCATCTCTAGTGGAAAAGGCTAAGGTAGCCAAGGGATCAAGGAGGTCGTGAGGCAAAGTTATAGTAGGAATAATCAGAAGAGAGGATTTGGGTCAGCTGGATCCAATGGTAGTGTCCAGAAGAAGGCTAGGCCAAGTGGGCCAAATCAGGCGGCAAGGCCCATGACTACTAATCAGAGGCCGACTCAGTGTAACCGCTGTGGAAAGACTCATTGGGGAGGTTGTTGGACCGGTGATAGAGGATGTTTTGAGTGTGGGTCTTTGGAGCATCGTGTCAGAGATTGTCCCCGGAAACTAGCTAAGAATCAGCCAGAGGGGCAGAATCGTACTCAGGACAGAAATGTGGGACCATAGAGGGGTCGTGGTAATGGCAGAGGAAACAACGGTCCTAACCGAGGTCGTGGTACTCAGGGCAGAGGTTCAGGCAACACAGAGGCTAGGCAACCTGGCTTAGTTTACACAGCGAGGCGTCGCGAGGAGGGTAACGCACCGGATGTCATAACCGGTACGTTTCTAATTTTTGATCTTCCTTATGTTGCATTAATTGATGTGGGGTCGACGCACTCGTACATTGCTAGTAGTGTGGTAGAGACTATGGACCTAGACTCTGAGACTACTTCTAGAAAGATGACTGTACTAAGCCCCCTAGGTCACTCTATAGTCGTAGATAAACTTTATAGAGACGCACTCTAGAACTCCAAGGGGTAATATTTGTGGTCGATCCGATGGAACTACCATTTGTGGAGTTCGATTTGATCCTTGGAATGGACCGCCGGTTAAGTATCGGGCGAATTTGGATTGCGCGCTAAGCGCATGGTTCTTAAGACGCACCGAAGGTGATGAAGTGGTTATGATAGGTGATAGAAGGAATTACCTATCCAATGTGGTGTCTCCCTTGAAGGCTGAGAAGATGGTCAAGAAGGGTTGTGAGGCGTATTTGGTTTGAATCTGTGCTTTGGAAGCTAAGGAGGCAGTAGTTGGAAAGGTCTGAACGGTTGGGGAATTCGCTGATGTGTTCCCAGAAGAGCTTCCTGGTCTGCCTCCAGATCGGGAAGTTGAAATCGGTATAGACTTGCTACCCGGAATGGCACCTGTGTCTATAGCACCATATCGAATGGCACCAAAGGAATTGGTGGAGCTGAAGGCTCAAATTCAGGAGCTATTGGATAGAGGGTTTATCCGACCTAGTATATCCCCGTGAGGAGCACCGGTGTTATTTGTCAAGAAGAAAGACGGGTCGATGCGGATGTGTATCGACTACCGCCAATTGAACAAGTTAATGATCAAGAACAAGTATCCGTTGCCTCGGATTGACGACTTGTTCGATCAATTAAAAGGCGCCTCGGTGTTCTCGAAGATAGACATTAGGTCGGGTTACCATCAATTTAAGGTGAAGGAAGTTGATGTTCACAAGACGGCATTCCGAACTCGGTATGGGCACTACGAGTTCCTCGTAATGCCATTTGGGTTGACCAATACGCCGGCAGCATTCATGGACTTGATGAATAGGGTGTTTCAGCAGTACTTAGACCAATTTGTCGTGGTGTTCGTAGACGACATATTGGTTTATTCTAAGACGAAGGAGGAGCATGATATGCATTTGCGCATAGTCCTACAAGTGTTGAGGGAGAAGCAATTATATGCCAAATTCAGCAAGTGCGAATTTTGGCTTAGGGAGGTGGCTTTCTTAGGACATGTGGTGTCAGCTGAAGGAATCAGGGTAGATCCTCGCAAGATTGAAGCGGTGTTAGATTGGAAACCGCCTAGATCGGTGGCCGAAATACGAAGTTTTCTGGGTCTAGCGGGGTACTATCGGAGATTCGGGGAAGGATTCTCTTTAATAGCAGCGCCGTTAACTAAGTTACTAAGGAAAGGTGTTCCATTTGTATGGTCGAAGAAGCAGCAAGAAAGTTTTGATAAGCTGAGGAAGATTCGACGAAGCTCCGTTTTGGTACACTGAAGCAGAAAGTTGTTTACCGTCTACTGTGATGCATCCCATACTAGTTTGGGATGTGTGCTGATGCAGGAAGGGAAGGTAGTAGCCTATGCATCCCGTCAGTTAAGACCGCATGAGGTTAACTACCCAACGCACGACTTGGAGTTAGCGGCAGTTGTCTTCGCTCTAAAGATATGGAGGCATTATCTGTACGGGGAGAAGTCGATAGTCTACACGGATCATAAGAGTTTGAGGTATCTTCCGACCCGTATGATCTAAACTGAGACAACGTCGGTGGATTGAACTATTAAAGGACTACGATTGTTCAATCGAGTACCATCCGGGTAAGGCTAACGTGGTAGCTGACGCGTTGAGCCGGAAGGTGGTGACGGACTTAAGAGCAATGTTCGCGCGGTTGAGTCTATATGATGATGGGAGTCTCTTGGCGGAACTCCAAGTTAAGCCAACGTGGATTGAGGAGGTTAAGGAAAAGCAGTTAGTGGATAAAGGGTTGAATGCTAAAAGGGTGCAAGTCCAGGATGGTGGTATGGAAGGGTACAGTCTGACTAGTGATGGAGTGCTTTGTTTTCAAGGACGAGCTTGCATGCCGAAGGATGAAGAGTTGAGGCAGAAAATTCTCCACGATGCACATAGCAGCCCATACGCTATGCATCCGGAGAAAGCAAGATGTATGGAGATCTACTAAAACGCTTCTTGGTGGCCCGGTTGAAGCGTGAAGTAACCGAATTTGTGGGAAAGTGTCTGACATGCCAGCAGGTTAAGGCTGAACATCAGTTGCCATCAGGGCTACTCCAACTAGTAAAGATCCCTCAGTGGAAATAGGAGAGGATCACTATGGATTTCGTCAGTGGGCTACCCCTTACGCCCAGCAAGAAGGATGCAGTTTGGGTAATAGTAGACCATCTGACTAAGTCAGCTCACTTCATACCGGTAAGGGTGGATTTTTCTCTTCAGAAGCTAGCTAAGTTGTATGTGTCGGAAATAGTGAAATTGCATGGTGTGCCAGTATCGATCATCTCGGATAGGGATCCCAGATTTACGTCAAGGTTCTGGAAAGCGTTGCATCAAGCTTTGGGTACAAGATTGGATTTGATGACGCCTTTCCATCCACAAATCGACGGACAATCGGAAAGGGTGATACAGATCTTAGAGGACATGTTAAGAGGATGTGTGTTGGATTTTAGTGGTAATTGGGAGGAGTATCTACCGTTAGCGAAATTCGCTTATAACAATAGTTATCAAGCGAGTATTCAGATGGCTCCGTACGAAGCCCTGTATGGACGTAAGTGTCGTACTCCGACGTGTTGGACGGAGTTGGGTGAGCGACAGGTGTTGGGTCCAGAATTGGTAGCGGAAACTGAGGATAAAGTCAAGGTGATTCGGTCTCGTCTCAAGGAAGCATCGGATAGGCAGAAATCCTATGCTGATTTAAAACGCAAGGAAATGGAGTATGCTGTAGGAGACAAGGTTTTTCTGAAGGTGTCACCTTGGAAAAAGGTGTTGAGATTTGGCCGAAAGGGGAAGCTGAGCCCAAGGTTCATCGGGCCATATACAGTTGTAAAGCGAGTAGGACCGGTAGCTTATCAACTAGAGTTGCCGGCAGAACTGAATCAGATCCATGACGTATTTCATGTTTCGATGTTGAGACGGTATCGGTCAGATCCTTCACACGTTGTGCCAGTAGCAGAGATTGAGGTGAACTCGGATTTATCTTTCGAAGAGGAACCAGTTCAGATCTTAGATCGAGATGTCAAGGTTCTACGTAGGAAGTCACTGCCCTTAGTGAAAGTGCTATGGCGGAACCATGGTGCAGAGGAAGCTACGTGGGAACCCGAGGATGTGATGCGGCAGCAATACCCCCACCTCTTTTAACCAGGGAATTTCGAGGACGAAATTTATTTTAAGGGGGTAGAACTGTAACATCCCAAAAATGGGGCTATTTGGAATTAAATTATTTTTCTTATGTTTGAACCACTGTGATATTATTTATGGAATAATAAAGGTTAATTAAGGCTTTGAGTTGGCACGGTTTGGTAGAAAATTTCAGCTTGTTAACTTTAAAGCGCGAGAGCCTTAGCAAGAGGGGTTATAAAAATAAATGTGGGAAATTTAACACAAAATGGGCCTTGGCAAAGTGGCAAAAGTGAGGCCACTTAAGAGCTAGTGTTGACGCCATCAAGGAGAGCAGGGAGCTTGTGTTCGAGTCACGGAAATTTCCTTTTTTGCACTATGTTTGGACGGCACAAGTGGGAGAGTCTTTCTCCCTTTAAACTCTTATTTTTATTATTTAGATAAAGAGGATAATATGAGTGTTTAAATCGTTATTATTAATTCTAAGGATAATAGAAGATAAAGAGGATATTGGTTGGATTATTATTTTATTAAAAGGGGATTAATTCAAACTAAGTTGAATTAAATCAAATGAGTGGCCAAGAGAGGTTGTAGGTGGTTGCCGAAATTTAAACACTTCATGGAGAAGTGGACGGCAAGGCCACTAGGGAGGTGCCGAATGTTTATAAAAGCCCCAACCTACTACCTTGTTTTCATTTTAGCGAAATCCCCAACCTTTCCTTCTTTGTTTCTGTTATTTTTCTCCATTCTCCTTGGACCTTGGCCGAATCTCCTATACCAAAATTCCCCACCTATTTCTTTCTTCTTTCTCTCAAAAACACTTAGCCGAAACTTCTGTTTGCACTTTCTCTTGGTTACTGTAAGGCGAATCCCTTCTCCTCAGTTGGGTGGTTTTGGCCGAATAGCTTAATTAAGGTAATCACCTCAAGTTTTTCCTACAATCGGTTCATATGGAGGGTAAGGGGCAAAAGCCGAATGCCTTATTTTGATCCCTTGTTCTTGCCGATTTCTTTTTAAGGAAATAGGAACTAATTTCGGCACTTGTGGCTAGGATATTAACTCCCTATTCTAAACCGATTCTGTCCAGGTGTTTCGGGATCTTGAAGCAATTGGTTCAAGTCTTCTGTCAACCGATTTGAATCGCGATTTGGGTGCCGAAGCTAGAATTCAAGCGATTAGGGGCAAGGGCTTAGAGTGTGGCCGATTGATTATCTTCGGGATTTAAGACTATCGTGGTAATAGGTGTGTACATACACACCTTATAACTTTTAATATTGCTAAGTGTACATTATGCCTAAAACGGTTGTGTAGAGTTGGATGCAATACCATCATGGTATTAACAAGGATACGGGTAAGTTCCTATTGCTATGAAATTATTAATTAATGCTTTTGGTAAGCATGGCACATTTGGTATGTGCGGTTTTGTTTAGACGATGATAAATCTATGAATGTTGACTAATGAATTTATTGGCATGATTTCTGTACAAATATGAATTTGACTACCGTGGGTTAAATGAGTGAAGGGGGCAGTGATAATGTGCCGACGGGCACCAGTGTTTTGGTAACACACTGTGACTACGGTCACCAGAGGTTTGATACCTCCAGAGGTTTGGCACCTCATAGCGACTTATCCTCGTGGTTAACACCACCGTGGGTTGGCCCCACTTGAGATATATGGATCGCCTCGCGGTGATTTGGTATCACACGATGGGTTGGCCCTATCAATCGATTCGTGTCTCACGGACACCGTGTTTTGGTAACACATCGTGACTATATGTCACCATGGGTTTGGCACCACCGTGGTTTGGTACCACAACGGGGTAGACAGATGGGCGTTTGGTTGGCTAGGTCGGGTACTTAATATTCTCGCATATTAATTGTTATATGTTGTGTATGAAAAAATGTGTTTTTAAAGCGGGAAGGGTTACATACGAGTCTTGGTGACTCACCTTCTCCTTTACATTTTTCAGTGACACGTAGATCGCGGATGTGGGCCAAGGTTGACTCGAGGTGGCCATGCGGTGGAATTAAATCAAATGAACTTAAATTTTAGTTATGATAAATTTTATTTCCAGCTTTTTTTATTTTATTTGGATGTAATAAGGCCTCACGATATTTTATTTCAATATTTCTTTTCATATGTTGAATACTTGCTTTAAACTATGTTACTATTATTATTGAATTTAAAATCACATGTTTTCCCCAAATTAAATCGAAAAGTGTTTTTATCGTGCCATCGGGCACCTTCAAATTTTAAACTAACTTGACTTAATTAATTTCCAAATTAACTTAAGTATGGTTTTATCAAAACAATCAAACAAAAGGGTTTTTCAACAACTTAAATCGATTTAGAAAAACGAATTTCTCAAAAATATTTTCCTGTAATGCACTGGACGCAGATTTGGCCATAGTGTTTGGGCCGGGTTTGGGTTGTTACAAAAAGGGTACTCGAGGCTCAAAGACATAGGAATTAAAGGTATATAGCAATAGGTAATGTAACAACCCAGTTTTAGCTAAATCGGAACAGTGGTTTCAAAACCACAAATTCGATGTCAGAAAATTATTTTAATATTATTTTTGGTATTTACAGCATGTTATTGATATGTGGGAAAATTTCGTGAGCTAATTTTATCGATTGGTTGGTTAATTTGAGAAAAATGACTAAATCGCGTAAAATACAAAAGTGTTGTTATATTAGCTAAAGGTGTCAAATAGCTATAGAACCTTAAATTTGAGGTCCTTATGTGATAAATAGTCCAATAATTTGATAGTTGATGTTATTGGTTTGGCATTATGGAAATACTAAATTAAATTTAAGGTTAAAATGGTAAATGGTTAATAAATGATATAATTAATAAAACAAAATGAAATTATGTTCATATTATCATCTTCCACCACCAAAATCCATGTTTTGAGAAGCCATTGAAGCTTTCTAAGGTTCAGCTATTGCATGGTCTAATTGGGGAGTAATTTTTACTCAATTTTTGATGATTTCTATGTTTTTGAGATCGTTGCAGCTAGGTCTAGCTAGCCCAGGAACTAATTTGCAAAACTGTTAACATTTGTGAGAGTTCCATTTATGTATATATGTGTTCTTTGATGTTTGATGTTTGATGATGAAATATGAATATTTGTTATGAATTACACAAGTTTTGTTAAGTGATTTTTGGTGAAAATGCAAATTAGGGGCTAAATTGAGAAATGTTGAAAATATGTGGTTAGATATGTGAATAAATGGAAAATGTGGGTTGATATGTGTATTAGGGAAATTCAGCTAGCATTTGATTGGAAGAAATTGCATCAATTTTTTATATTGTGTAATAAGGACTAAATTGTAAAAGTTGTGAAATACTTGGGGCAAAAGTGTAAAAGTGCTTTATAGTATGATATGGACTAAATTGAAGAATATGTGATTGAATAAGTTAATTTTGAATTCATATAGATCAAGAAAGAAAGAATTCAGATTTAGATTGGGGGAAAAGCAAGGTTATTGAGTAGTCGACCCGATCTGTCATTTCCGTATACGAGGTAAGTTCATATAATTGAACTTAATTGTGCACTTATTTAATTGAAGGATAGAATTGAGATTGTATGTATTCCATTAGTTAAATTTGGAGATATTGAATTTAAATGTATGGTTTAAGCATATGAGTTGCTGAATAAGACCATAGCTGGGCTATGGCAAATCAGAAAATAAGACCATAACCGTGTTATGGCATATGAATGTAAGACCACAAGAGGGCCTTGGCAAAGTACGTATAAGGCCATATTTGGGCTATGGTATCGAAAAATCGATGAATTTGTATCCTAAGTATTTATAAGCCAAAGTGGTTTGATAAGAGAATTGTCGAAAGATAGATGAGTATGGGTATAGGTATGTATGGAAAACTGCTCAAGTAACGTGCTTGAAGATGTTGAGAACTTATGAGTTACGATGTGGTTTAACTATGTGTTAACTCGTTGATTAATGCTCTAAATGTTATTTATGTTATCCGTTTTGAAAATGCTAATAAATGTGGAGATTATTTCATATTTACATATGAACTTACTAAGCTTTATAGCTTACATTGTTTATTTCCTTCTATGTTTTATAGTTAATCAAAGCTAACTCGCAATCAGGGATCGTCAAGAACTTCATCGCACTATCGGACATTTATTTGGTATTTTTGATTTGTGTAAATATGGTATATGGCATGTATAGGCTTGTGTCATTTTGGTTTTTTTGATGAATATGTATTTTTGGCCATTTGAATTAGCATAGGATGATGAACATGATGATTTTATAAATATGCAAATAAGTTCTATTTTGAGATTGGTAAATTGACTTATGTTAGGTGATCGAAGTTGATAATTTTGAAGTTATGTGTTTGTGAATTTAATGCTTGATAATGCATGTTTGAAATGAATTAGTAAATTGAATTGTATAATTGAATTATGGTAAATGAACCACATTGTTGATGTTGCTTTCGTTTATATTTGAGTAAGTGAAATAGTTGTATTTGTATTGCATGAGATGTTCATGAATTGGGATTAATTTGGCTGCATATTGTGCTTAGAAATGGTACCATTTATATTTGTGTATGTATGTGCAAAATGGGGTGGCAAATTGGCCTTGCAAATGGCCTATTTTTTTCCATAGGGCAGAGACATGGGCGTGTGTCTCAACCGTATGTGACACACGATTGTGTTACACAATCATGTGTCCCCTGGTGTTGAAATTAAATTGAAGTCAGTATGATCCACATGGTCTCATACATGGGTGTGTGACTGGCCGTGTTGCATAAGCCAGTATACGCTACAGGTTTGGCATGGCCTAGCACACGTTCTGGCACATGGGCGTGTGACTTGGTTGTGCTGCATAAGTCAGTACAGCTTACAGGTTTGGCACGGCCTAGCACACGGTCTGGCACACAGTCGTGTGTGGCCACTTCAAAGGGCACACAGGCTGGTCACATGAGTGTGTAGTTGGCCGTGTGACCCATATAATAGCCCGATTTTGGGCCTGGTCAGAATAGTGGTTTTGGTGCCACAAATTAAGAAAAATATTATTTTTATTATATTTTATGGTCTACGATTTCACAAAAAGATTTCGTGAAAAATTCATTCAAAAATTTCGACGTTTGGGCACTCAATTTAGTAAAAAGGACTAAATTGTAAATAGTGCAAAAGTTGAGTTCCACATGTTAGAAGTGTCCAATTTCTATGAAATTTAAATTGGAGGTCCTTAAATGGTAATTAGACCATTGGTTAAATTGTTGGACAAGAATGGACATGAGATAAGTGAAATATGATATTTTTAAGTTAGGGGCATTTTGGTAATCTGGTAATTAAATGGACTAAAAGACAAAAAAAAAAGCCAAAAACCCTTGTCCAACTTCTTGCTTGGCCGAATTTCGCATGGGGGAAGCCATGGGTAGGTTTTCAAGCTTCCAAGCTTGGTGGTAAGCCCGTCTTTGCCCCGTTTTTAACATTCTTTACATTTTTGAAATACTCATAACACAATCTCTTTATTTCTACCATTTACTTGACCTATGGTTGATGTTTGAAAATTTACCCATATGATAAATGTTTGTGTTTTGATGTTTGATGGTAGAATATGAATGCTCGGTGTGTAATAAATGACTTTTACTAAGTGATTTTCGGTAAAGATGCTAAAGAGGACTAATTTGGAAAAGTTATAAAATTTATCATAAAAGTGTGAATTAGTGGAAATTGTGGGCTGTTGTAGTTATGAAAATGGTTTGGCTAGGCTTAAAATACAAAGAAATTGAATGAAAATCGTTTTACGAGCCTAAGGGCAAAAGTGTAAATATGACAAAGTTTAGGGGCAAAAGCATAATTTTTCTATAATATGACTTTTGGGTCACAATGAATAATGTGACTAATAAGTAAGCTAAATGTGATGTTATAGATCAAAGAAAACGAGGTTCGGACCTAGAACGGAGGAAAAACGAGTAATTGACGGTTAGGTCCCTTTTTACCATTTTGGTATCGAGGTAAGTTTATATGTAAATGATACATCCTTTTTATTTATGTTTTTACATATTAATTTATTATGTGAAATGTGAGTGAATATTATTGATATTTATTAAAATGATGAAAAGTGAAGAAATTCCCGGATGAACCTTTGGAATAGAAAATGGATAAGGATGAACACTGTACAATTATGATTATTGTTAGGCTGTGTGCGATACCACTGTATTTATTATTATTGGTGAGCTATGTGCAATACCACCGTGTTTATTATTATTGGTGGGCTGTGTGCGATACCACCGTAAGTATTATTATTGGTGGGCTATGTGCGATACCACCGTCTTTATATTATTGTGGGTGGGTTGTGTGCGAAACCACCGTGTATCTGGTATTATTCTGAAGTGTTTATCGGGAAAATTTGACTAAGTGAAATTACGTGTGACAATGTGGTGACAAGTGTAGGGTTATAAGTGCTTGTAATTGTGTGCAATGTCTATGATATGTATTTGGAATGTGAATATGTGACAATTAAATGCAGATATATGTATGTATACATTCATGAGCAATGTGCTCGGTATGTGATCAAATTTTGGTAAGAATGTAAACAAGTATGTTATACCTATGAGAGTGACCTTGTGATAATAAGTCCATGCTTATGATGTATGAATATGTGGTAAATGTGATTGATGATCATGTATGAGGCTTTTAGGCCAAATTAAATTGAGAAATGATATGTTCAAGTCTTTGTTGTTGATGTATAAGTTAAATTGGCCAATGAACGACTTGTAAATATTTGATAATGACTAGTTATTGGAATAGCTAACCGTTGATATACTTTGCTATTATATGTGTGTAAATGAAAATTAATATAAAGGAAACATGAAAGAGTAAAATTAGCAATAAAACAGTTTGGACAGAAGCAATTGTATCACTTTGAAAAATCACCAAAAATGATGGAAATTGAATTAGAGGTTGAATAAGATATGAAATTAAATATTATTGAGCCTGTTTCTACATAAAAGAAACAGAATAAGAAAAAAAATATCATATGGTGAGATATTTGGATTTTAGTGAGACAGGGTCAGTATGATTTCGGAATCCCCTGTTCTGACTTGGGAAATTCATTAAAAATTGTACAAAACTAATCATGGGATAAAATGTACATGCTTGAATTTGTTAATTAGTTTATTTTCAAGAGAAACAAATGGGAACATCATTCAGGTTTTGTACAATGAGATAATTAATTTTTAGCGAAGAGGGGTCGGAACTATCAGACAGGAGACTTTAAAGAATAAAATGTACTGATTGGTTGAACCAGAAACTCTAAAAATTTTCTAGTAAGAAGATATGTGAGTCTAGTTTCAGGGAAAATTAGTGGATCTGAATTTGGAGTTTCGTAAATCTGGATAAAAATAATTTAGTGACTATAACTTGAGTAAACAGCTCAAGATGAACATAAATGAATTGTGAAATTTTATGCAATAATGATGGTATTATCTTGAAAGGTTATAATGAGGATTGTTAAAAGCATGGTAATCAATTTTTTGTCATTTACATATGTACTTACTAAGCTTTATAGATTACTTTGTTGTTTTCCGTGTTTATAATGTACTCAGGTTAGCTCGGTTTGGAAGTCGTCGGAGAACCTATCACACTATCAAGCTTACAATTTAGGTATCGATGATTTTATACTCAGGGTTATGGCATGCATGGGGAAATTGGTCATGTGTATTGTTACTATGAGTTTTCCTAGAATAATGACCCATGATATTCGGAGTTCATTATTGTATAAGGCCATTTAATATGGTCAATAAATTGGTTATGCTATAAACTCATGATGATGCATCCCATGTTTGAGTAAATTGTATGATATGACTTGTTATGTGTGTGTGGTAGATATTTTGGTTGCTTTAATATGTCATGAAATGTGTCATTCAAGTTATACTCAAGTATGGGCATGATAGGGTAGAAATTGACTTGGAAAATAACCAACTTATTGACCACACAGGCAGAGACACGACCGTGTGTCTTAGCCGTGTGGAGGACACGGTCTAGGAAACGGGCGTGTGACTCTCCAAAACAAGGAAATTTTTTAAATGTTCCAATAGTTTTAAAAGTTCTCGGTTTAGTCTCGAATTGCTCTCAAAGCATGTTTTGGGCCTTGTAGGCCCATTTTAGGGACTTGATGATATAAGATAAAAGTTTTAAATTTTAACGAAAATTTATGCCTTGAATTTGTTCAATTGCAAGTGTTATTATCCGGTAACGCGTCGTACCCTGTTCCAGCATTGAACACAGGTAAGGGATGTTACAACCCAAGTCAGTATGTATGCCCTGTTTCCACACGGCCTAAGACACGGGCGTGTCTGGAGCTGTGTGTGGCACACAGCCTGTTCACATGGGCGTGTGACCCCTAAATGATTGAAATTTTTCTAAGTTTCCAAAAATTTTCTAAGTTTCCAAAAATTTTCTAAGTTATCGGCTTAGTTTTGAACCACTTCTAAAGTATGTGTAAGGCCTCGTAGGTCCTTATAAGGAACAATGGGTGTAACACCCCAACCCCATATTCGTTGCCGAATTGGGATTATAAGGTATTTTCAAGGAAAACACAGCTTTCACACATTCACATAATCACCTGGAACTTATCCATAAATGCATATATATATAACATTATACTAAATAAATATTAGTCTTAAAGTCATACAATTTGCCTAAAAAAAATACATGCATAAATCATAAACTTATCATTTTAATGACGTATTAGAACCAAACATTATACTACATTTCACATTTAAGCAAAACATGTGTATTTAATAATTGATATTACACAATTAAACACATCATGCCTAAATGACATAACTAACCTTTATATGTATCTATCCATATATGTATACAATATGCCCTAGATTATAACCAAATATAACCACAAACAATTCATTATATCCATGCATCTTAATAATTTATGTAAATTAACTTATACCTAGAACATTCACATAAAATCATAACTTCATTGACCTATGAACAAAACACAACTATGGTTCAATATAATCGAATATACAAATGATTATTCTTACCACATTACCCAACTCAAAGGTTCATTTCACAAACATATATTTCCTTACCATATTCGATTAAAACTTTGATTGAATTTGCACAAGCATTAACGACATAAACCGACAATTATATCAAAAGCATGAAACACATACTTAACTGATAATTTAGCCATATTCGCATGGCTATTATATACATGAACAAAAAGTTTTCATCAAAACAAAGTCAAAGTCTTTCCTATACATGCCTCTATCCGAAAACCAAAATGAAAGAGTACCAAATTAGATTGATAGTGTGGACGACTTTCTTGACGATCCCGATGAGCTTGTAGCCTGAACCTAATCTATAAAACAGAGGAGAACATTTCACACAAATAAGCTTACTAGCTTAGTAAGTCCTAAGCTCCTGTTAATAAAACATTCAAACATTAAACATTTAAATCATTCAACTTATGACATTGCACATAAACATTTAAGTATATTGATTTATACAGTAATGAATACTCTGGGTTCATTAACCTAAGTATATTACAAGAATCACATGCTCCAAATCGTATAAATATAGCATTCATATCAACCATGTTAATGTACTAAAATTTCTTTTACTCATAACATTTCTATTTGAAAACCGAATCTCCATAATAGTACATTCAAACTCAAATTAAATCATATAATACTCGTTCACATCAATCTTAACCTCAAATGTACATAACACTATTCTCATAGTATTAACTTGACTCAAGTAACATTAAACATAACGTACCTTACATGATTACTCCGAGCCATTAACTAGATACATTTGCTATGGTTTGCCTTGAACAAAATTCGGTTTCTCCTTTGTAAAACATATCACCAAAGATCAAGCACGCTAGGCGTAAAAGCCCGATAAGTAACACCGCACAAGGCACTGCTAGGCTCGAGCCTGTAATAAGTCACCAAGACACCAGACTAGGCTCCGCTGGGCTTAAAGCTCGAAATAGATCACCAAGCACTAGGCACCTCTGAGCTTAAAGCCCAAACATATCAATGTGGTCAAACATTCCACACACATTTCATAACTATTTTATATGTATATCCAATTCAATTGAGCTTATTCACATTAAACCAATAAAATCATTATGTCATTATACTTTCCAACAATTCACATCGAGACACTTATTCATATCACATAATCAACTTTAACAATCAATATAGTATACCTATATGCATTCGGCCATGACATAATTATGTACTAAAATTCATCAAACCTTATTATTTAATATATTCATAAATAATTCTTTGATATGTTTCAACTTAAGGACTTACCTCGGTTGTCGATAGTCCGTGCGAATCGGCTATTCAAGAACCATCTTTCCCCGATCTAATTCCGTTTTTCTTTGCTCTTGATCTAAAACACATTAAAATTTAGCTCATTCAAGTACATTTCATCTCAATTTAGTCCCAAAACACACAAATGGACAAATTACCATTTTGCCCCCACTATTTCACAATTTTGCAATTTAGTCCTATTTGCATAAAACTCAAAATACACAAAATTTTACTAATTAACTTAAGGGCCGAATACTTAATAGGGCTATACAAGTCCATATTTCCCATTTATTTTACAAATAAGTCCCTACTAATTTTTTATTTTTACAAAATAGCCCTAAATACTAAATTTCACCAAAATTCCTAATACAAAACTTGTAAATCTTTAACATATACTTAATCTAAAACCATCAAATACCAAAACCACTTAAACATGTTAATGGCTGAATCCTATATACATACAAATTTCAAAAATTCAAGCATGGGTCGGGTAATATACGAAGCAACGATCACAAAAACATAAAAATTATCAAAAACCGACTAAAACTCACCTTGAATTTTAGCCTAAAAATGCCGAAAATCAAAAGGATTCAAAGCTTCTTTCTCTCCTCAACATTCGGCCATGGGAGCTAAAAGATGATGGCTTCCTTTTTTTTTATGTTATTTTAACATATAACATATTATTTAGTTTATTTACATATTTAACCTTAAAATTAAAATAACTAAGTAATATAACTTAAGGACAAACTTGTCCATGGCCATCCACTAACTCATAAAATGGGTTATTTACCCTTTTCATACCTCATATTAAAAAGCCATGCTCAATTTAACACATTTCACTTTAGCATGCTACTTTTACGCTTTACGCGATTAAGTCCTTTTTATCAAATTAAGCACTCAAACAATAAAATTTTCATACGAAACTTTCACACACATCAATTCACATATTATAGACTCAAATTATAAAATTAAAATATTTCTCGGACTCAGATTCGTGGTACCGAAACCACCGTTCCGATTAGGGTCAAATTTGGTCTGTTACAATGGGATTGTGATTAAATGATATTTGAGTATGAATGCATAAATGTATTCATACTCTGGTGATACCTCTTATGTTAAATGATATGTATTGATAGGTAATACCTCGTAACCCTACTCCAGTGAAGGATAAGGGTTAGGGGTGTTACATTTATTGGTATCAGAGCTATAGTTTAGTCAATTTTAGGACTAACGTACATGTGTGAGAGTCTAGCTATAGATGCCATATATACTCTACGATAGTGAGATGATTCCTGACAACTTAAATTGTGTTTTCGTATAGTAATGGATCTCGAACGAGCGATAGCTGATGATGAAGAGAGTAATGCGCCTGCTTCCGCTCAAGGGACAGCGCCTTCTGAATCTAGAGCCATGTCTAGTAGTCACGGAGGTGAGGCTAAAGAAACCTTTTTCTAGATGATGAACGAGTGGTTCACTCAATACGTCTGAACAAAACCGGCTGTTCAACAACCTCCACCCCCTCCTATTCCCCAAACTATACCTGTAGCTCCTCAAGTAGTCCAGCTTTTAAGATTGAATAAGCCTCCAGTTGATAAGATCCGCAAACACGGGGCTGAAGAGTTCAGGGATAATGTTGATGATGACCCTGAGAGAGCTGAGTTTTGGCTTGAAAATACTATCTGAGTGTTTGATGAACTTTCATCTACGCTGTAACATCCTGGAAAGGGCCTATGCATTTTCGGTTTAATTGTATGAAATGACAAGTCTTAAGCATTATGAATAAATTTTTGAAATTTTTGGAAACTTAGAAATGTATGAAAATGAATGGAAATGAATATTTTTGGAAACCTGGAAATGCATTAGGACATGAACATTTTAGGAAACCTAGAAATGTAAGGAAATGGTTCAAAAATGCAAAGTACACATTTTTGGAAACTAAGAAATGAAAATTGAAATGATCCAAAAATGGAAAGTACACATTTCGGGAAACTTGGAAATGTAAGAAAATGGCAAGTAAACAGAGCCAATTGAAAATTTTAGGAAACTTGGAAATGACCCTAAAATGATGAGTTTTAAAGTTTAAAATGGGAGATTAAGGCAAAAGGGCCTTAAAAGAAAAAGTTGGTAAAATTTGACACACAAACGGGCTAGGAAAAGTGGCCTGAAGATGGCACTTAGGGCCTAAGGAAATGGCGCCATGTGCAAGAGGCATGGGCCTGGGTTCGAGTCACAAGGGAAGCAAATAAATGAAGTTTTATTTTTGTTTCCCAGGCTAAGGGGTGGATGGCACATGTGTTTAAAAAGAGAGGTGTTTTATTTTCATAAATATGTGAAAAATAAGTGATAAATAAAGGATTTTCTTTAATTGGATTATTTGAGGAGATAATTGATGGATTAAATGCTTCTATTTTAAATAAAGGAGATAATATTATCATAAGGAAGAGTGGTGGCCAAGGCAAGGACTCTTGGCGTAGTAATTTCGGCTAAAGGAGGAGAATTAAGGCTATTCTCTTATCTTTTCCTAAGTGTGCCGAAATTTTCCTAGCTCTCTCCCCCTCTCTGCTGAAATTTCTTTTCATCTTTTCTTCTTCTCATTTCTTCATCTGTCAAGCCAAAACCCTTTTCTTTTGATCCCTGATTAATAGTCCATAGCCGAATCTCTGTGGCTCTAGGCAAGGAAGTAATCGACTAAGGTATTAAGGTAAGAACAATCAATTTTGATCTTCTAATTCTTCTAATCAAGATCTAGGGAATAATCTTTTCTGTTGTCTCTTGACCGATTATTAAAGGATAATATCGGGATTTCAGATTCAAGGAATTTTGACTAATCAGGAAGAGAGTTCCGGGATTCAAGGATTTGAGGTAAGTAAACATTATGTAATCGGCCAAGGTTCTCTCTTAAATGTCTAGATCTATTTGTTTTAAATCAGAGACTAACCAAATCAATGGATTTAATGGTTAGCTGATTTCAAGGGAAGAACACAAATCTTCGGGATTTGATTATCAATCCAATTCGGCAACAAGGTAAGTAATACAAATCCTAGTTGTATTTGGAAAAGTGGCCGAATGGTCTTTTAAAGTGATTAACTTATGTAGGATTTGAGATCTAAATCTATGGTCGATTCTCTTCGGGATTTCAAGGAACCTATTAAGCGAATCAGGTGTGTACCCATACTAACCTTCAATACGTTATATGGCAATTATTAATTATATGAATACGCATAAGAATGTGAATGTGGCTATGTGCCCTAATGTGGTACAAAAGGTACTCAGGTACGTTTCCTACTTCTGATAGGATTATGAATATGTTATATTCTTAACATGTGAATAGTAATATGAATGAGAAAAATAAGTATGTTGTGCATGATAAATAAGTGGGGCATTTCGGGATATATGTGAAAGGGGAAGAAGGTGTTGACTTTGGTCTCACCAACGGAATATGGTGACTACGGTCACATAATTTGAACATGGTAACTTCGGTTCACTATCTGAATTTGGTAACTTCGGTTACATTATCTGAACATGGTGTCTATTGACACAATTATCTGGTGGCTATGCCACGATATTATATGGGCGATGAGCACGCCGATCGCAAATGATCGCCTTTGATGGTGTGTAGCGGATGGAGGGTTGACTTAGTAGTCCCCACGGTGTGATTGGCAGGTACGGGTGGTGTGTAGCGGATGGACAAATAGGCTTGGGTTTGGGTTGCATCATTTAATTGTATATGAATATGAACTTGATATGAACTTGTATGCCCGATTTGTTGAATGTTAGTATTTTGTGCACATTGAGTCTCATTGACTCACCCTTTGTGGGACCATTTTTCGTAAATGAGCAATAATGGACCGGCCGGCAGGAGCTAAAGGTGGCCATGCATAGCAAAGAAAAACTTTTATTATTTGGGATCATTATTTTTATTAAGTACTTCAATTTTATTTTTGGTTTTGATTGATGTAATAAGGCCATAAGGCCCAAGTTGAATTTCTTTATACTGCTTATTTTTACTTTATAATGTTACGCATTATTTTTAATTAAGTTCAATTATATTTATTTTAATAATAATAAACCTTAAATTGTTTTTTTTTTCATAGCTAAATGATTTCTAAGTAAAATAAATGGGTTTTTAATCTAAGCCCAACCCAAAACGAGATTTTCCTAAAAATACACGAATTTTCTCTAAAAGACAAAGAATTTTGCAACCGGTTTACTTAAGGAACATACCAGATCCGGCCTGTGCTCGTGGGCCGGGGGTTGGGGTGTTTCGATTTGATATCGAGCCCGCCAACTCTCTGGCTTGTGGGCTAAGGCCCAAAACGTTTTTAATTCGAGCCCAAATGATTTTCTCTCAAATAAAGCGGATGTTCCGGCATGGCACCTAAGTCTCCGACCATGATCCACCGTGTAAGTACCCTAACTTTATGTGTGATTCTGTGATTTATGAACTGTATAAGGGTAGAAAAGGCATGGAACGTAGAATAGAATGATAGGAACATGAACCCTAGGGCTAGATCACTCAAACACAAAATCACATAAGATTTAATGCACTAAACAAACCTATGGCTAAGTCACTGAGATAGGGTGTGGTAACCCCTGTACGCATGTCTAGGATTGAATCCGGAAGAGCCTGGTATTTAAGCAGTCCTAGTGACTCACCTTGATAACGGCCCGTCTCGGGTTAGGAGGCGAACCGTCAATGTTGCCCGATCGTAAATTAGACAGTTTCTCGTTCAACTAACAAAAGGGATAATTTTATTGGAAATGATATCTTTGAAATGTAAAGATAGGTGATAGGTTGAAATGGGTACGTATTTGAAACAAGAAAGAACCTTTAATAAAAATTAAAGACCCGAATCTTATAAGTTTCAAATTGATGGAATGAGTTTCGAAATAAAACCGAGACCCACTATCTAGCGAGATAGGAACCAACGGTATAGGTAGATGAAGGCCACACCCGAAAGGATGATAAGTTCAAAATAAGGAAAGAACGACGCCACTAGAAAACTAGATAAGTCAATTCAAACCTTGAGAATTAGGAGAGTGAATACTCACCAAAAGAAATTTTTCTTTCATTCAAATTCAAAGTTCTTCTTTTACAAAATGAAATATGCAAAATATTTATAGGCTCTTTCTAATGATAGCCGAATAGGAGAAGCAATTAAAATAAAACACTTGAATTTATGTGGCCGTTCAACCTAAACTCCACAGTTTGCTGCCACTTTCATTTGCCATAAGTAGCATTCGGCCAAGAGAAAGGCTAAATTCCTCCTAAGCTTGATGCCTTATGTCACTAGCATTTGCCATAGGTTGACTAAAATAATCTTCCATTATGCCGTCCATTCCTTCAACCATTAGCATATTTTCAATTTTCCAATTGTTTATTCATTCTTCATGCCGTCCAATGTATCACTTCCATTCATCCATTTTAGATTTCTTTAGTTTGCCATCCGTTATCTTGTTTCCACGCATGCTCTTAAATTTATGCTTTATGTTTCAATCTTGCTCTTACTCATGGGTGTTAATATTTTATTTTCCATATGCCGCCCATACCCAAGCTCCTTCCTTCATCAATTTATTCTTTATTCATCAAATCCATGCTCATCCCAAGTGTGCCGTCCATCTTTGAAAAGACCATGGTTCTTCCATTTGCATCATGCTTTGCCGTTTGAAACATAGATGGTGCTTCTTGTTCTTGCCGTCCAATGCTTTGCTTCAATTAAGAATTGTTTAATCTTCATTTTATGCTCCATTCTTCAATAGTTTAAGCATGCCATCCACTTTGTTTACAAAAGACAAAGTTATTACTTTATGCTTCAATTTCACACGCACATGGCTTCTTCAAATCCCACTTTCATGTATGCTATACATGCTTTATCCTTGTGCCGTCCAACATGCCTTGCTTCAATCTTCAATTGTTTATTTTATGCTCCATATTGCTGCATGTTTATCTTGTAAAATCCACCATGCTTCTTTGCTATTTTATTTATCATACACCAAGCCTCCAATATTCCCTTTTGCCGTTCAAACATGGAAGCTCTTCAATTCCAACCACTTTCATACATAGTGCCGTCCATGCTTGCCACATAATGCTCCATTTTTCATTTCTCTCATGTGTCCATTGAATGTGTGTCCATGGCCAAATGCATCCTTGCGTATTTGCCTATAAAAACACAAGACCAAACATTAATTTTGAATAAAAATTAACTTGAACCAAAAATTAAAATACTTTACTTTAGACACTAGACATATTAAAATACTAAGACTAATTATTTGGCAAAATTAATTTGCTATAGAAAATTAATTAAATAAATTAAGATGTTTAATTCATTTAATTAAAATTTAGCAATTTAGTTTTCAACAAATTCAAAGACTCGATTTATTTAAAGCAATAAAAATTAAAAATTTGGAGTCGAGCTTCATCGACTTGAAAATTCGGTGGGTGCCCCGGGCGTGCCCGTATCATCCCCTCCCTCTTCAAGACGATTCGTCCTCGAATCGACCCATTGGTTATTCGAACAAAAACTCCTCGTTCGTATTTCCTCGATCAAATGGGAAGGATGATAATAGCAATATCTGAAAAGAAAATTCAAGAATTAGCAAGCAATGTTTTAAACATACTTGCAACCCGAATAAAATTAACACCAAAAAAATAAATCGCATGCGGTCAGGCGTAAGCACTTTATCATACAAAAGGATCAATGCCTTGTCAAAATTTTGGAACAAAAGCAGATAAGCTGCAAAGCATGCATACGATCTAATTAGATTCCACAAGACAAAATAATCATGCGAATAACACATCAATTGATAGATATAATCGTCAAAAGCAAGTAATGAAGAAAAGACATATGGCACTTGAAATTGAACATTTAAACCTTGCTTTGTATTCGCACATGAATAAAAATTATCAAACACAAAATTCTTTTTGTCTTCTTGTAAAATAAATAGATCATAAAGAAACAAAATAGGGCATTCAAATAATTCATGATCTAAATGTTTTACAAAATGGCAGTCATCATTATTAGCTTTTTCAACATCTAAAATGAACAAAAATGCTTCAACAAATGCTTTATGACACTTATCGAAAATAATTATCTTTTTGACAAGAACCAAAACAGATAGTTCATTATCAGACAAGATAGAACAATGAAGAACATCACGTTTTAAAGATTTTACAAGAATAGATTCAGCAACGTGATTCTTGTCAACATCCGAAGAAAACAAAATGGGTTCATAGGTTTCAAGTGTCTTACCTTTGGGTGTTGAAAGAAAGAATTCGACCTTACCTCTACGTGCGGTATGACAAAAGTCATTCTCACCTTGCTTGTCTTCACAAGCTGAAACTCGAAGTTCGAATTTATGTTGCTTGATCAAGACGAACTTTCTCTCCTCGGGCATGTAATGTAGCCGATGCTTTATGCGATAATCCACATTTTTCAAAAATCCATGTACACGAATTGTATATACAAATATAAAATATGCTTAAGGAACGAATAAAAATTGAAAACAAGGTTGACAAAATTCGTTACCTTATTTAAAAACCAAGTATCAAAAATATAGAAATCTTTAAAACTTACTGGATAATACTTGAGTTTTCCACAAAACAAATCGAAACATATGCCCGATTTATGGGACTTAGGTTCCGAAAAATCAATCATGTTAGTCCAATAAGAATTATGTACGTTCAAGATAAAGCGATTAAAACTCTTAACATATTTCAAAATGTATTTACAAAAGCTCAAGGATTTCATTTTGGAAAATGAATTAATCTCGTAATATCTACAATCAATCAGATTGGGGTTAGAAGAAAAATCATCTTTATACAAAGAATTTGAAGCTTCAAAATGCTTACTTTTCAACTCGGGAGGTTCAACTTCACCTTCAACTTTACCTCTTTCAATCAAAGAAATACGTCACTCTTTCGGGAGGAGTTGAAGTGGTAGGCTCTTGTGCAATACGTCGGGAACCTGAAATGAAGAAGCAAAAGAAGAACATACTCCAAATGAGTTAGTTAAATCAACACTCTCTTCTACTTGCTCATCTCGTTTTCTCGTTTCTTTTTCACGCACTTTTTTATTTTCTCTCTTTTTTTCTTGCTCTTTTTTAGCGATCTTCTCAATGGCCTTTTCAAGCCTTCTCAAAATTTTCTCATCGTCTCTCTTTCTTGCCTCTTTTCTTTTTATTTCATTTTCTTTTTCATTTTCTTTGTTTTTATTACATGAAGTTACAAAAGAATCACAATAATAAGGATTTCTAAAAGAAGAAAAATTATTTACGGATGAATCACGATAATTTCTTCGGGAAGAGCAATCCAAAGATGTTTTCTTGGAAGTTTCTGAATGAATATATCGATCAACTCGCGTGTTTTCTTGGAGGGAATAAGAATCAGAATGTGTACCACTTCGAGAATAATCTTTCGTGGGTGAATACCGTCTTGAACTTCTTGAGGAATAAGAATTTCGATTACAGTCTCTTCTCGTATATTCTTCTAAAGTGTGTCCTCGGGATGATCTTGACTCCGTCCTTCGACTTGAAGAAGGTCGATCTCGTTGGTCTCGTTCCTCGATCCGATCCAAGTGCTTTTCCAACTTGTTTATGGCTTTTCGCATTTCGTTCAACAAGTATGGGTAATCATTGGATGAGAACTCTTTTTGAGACATATTTGTTGCTGAAAAGAAACTATTATAACAAAGGGAAATAAACCGACAAAATTTAAAATACCTTACCACAAAATCTCACAAGTCACTCACAAAGAAATTTCGCTCACACTCGTGTTTCACTCGTATAAGTTTTTTTTTTGGATGAATACTCTCGTGCCTTTCACCGATATTTCTCACTCTCACAAATTCGTATTCGTTTTCGAAAGACTTATTTACTGCTTGAGGGTCGGCTTCAAAATTAGTAACAAGGATTTGATGTCGGGTATAAGGTAGGCTGAACAAAAGAAAAATTTTGGGTATCGAGTAGGCTAAAACAAGAACAAAAAAAAATATTTCGGGGTCGGGTAGAAGGAAGAGGGTAGAGGGGTGGTTTTAAGATCGGGGTAAAAGTATTTTCCACACACTTTTTTTTAACTCTTTTTTTTTTAAATACTTTTTTTTATTCGTATATTTTTTTTATACGAAATTTTTTTTTTGTATCTCTCTCTCTTTTTTTTTTTACTCACTAAAAGGTATTGGGCTAGTTGATTACCGAATGAAACTTAAGCGAACACGACTAAATCAGCTTGAAGAAAGGTGCGAATCAAGCTAATTGAGCATGAAGTCAGCGCTTTAATGTAGAAAAGCCAAGAGATGACCAAGATATGTTGGAGGAGGTAACAATTGCAGGGAAGTCAACTATAGTTGATTCCCAACATCTTATAGAGCTAACTAACTATACAGACAAGGGCTCGTCTCAGTTAGTATACTTTGTAAAACACTGGGAATATAAGCAAGCGAATGTCGTTCGTCTTCTTAGAGAAGAACTTGACAATCTAAACAGGCCAAGGTAGGAAGAGGGTTCTTTTTTTTTAAAATATGCTAAATACAATGAAAATAAAATACAGCTTTTTTTTTGGATTTTTTTTTGAAACTTACTCGGAAAAACTCAAGACGATCAAAACGTGCCTAATTTAATTGGCTCTGATACCAGATGATAACGGCCCGTCTCGGGTTAGGTGGCGAATCGTCAATGTTGCCCGATCGTAAATTAGATGCGCTTTCTCGCTCAACTAACAAAAGGGATAATTTTATTGGAAATGATATCTTTGAAATGTAAAGATAGGTGATAGGTTGAAATGGGTACGTATTTGAAACAAGAAAGAACCTTTAATAAAAATTAAAGACCCGAATCTTATAAGTTTCAAATTGATGGAATGAGTTTCGAAATAAAATCGAGACCCACTATCTAGCGAGATAGGAACCAACGGTATAGGTAGATGAAGGCCACACCCGAAAGGATGATAAGTTCAAAATAAGGAAAGAACGACGCCACTAGAAAACTAGATAAGTCAATTCAAACCTTGAGAATTAGGAGAGTGAATACTCACCAAAAGAAATTTTTCTTTCATTCAAATTCAAAGTTCTTCTTTTACAAAATGAAATATGCAAAATATTTATAGGCTCTTTCTAATGATAGCCGAATAGGAGAAGCAATTAAAATAAAACATTTGAATTTATGTGGCCGTTCAACCTAAACTCCACCAAAGTTTGCTGCCACTTTCATTTGCCATAAGTAGCATTCGGCCAAGAGAAAGGCTAAATTCCTCCTAAGCTTGATGCCTTATGTCACTAGCATTTGCCATAGGTTGACTAAAATAATCTTCCACTATGCCGTCCATTCCTTCAACCATTAGCATATTTTCAATTTTCCAATTGTTTATTCATTCTTCATGCCGTCCACTGTATCACTTCCATTCATCCATTTTAAATTTCTTTAGTTTGCCATCCATTATCTTGTTTTCACGCATGCTCTTAAATTTATGCTTTATGTTTCAATCTTGCTCTTACTCATGGGTGTTAATATTTTATTTTCCATATGCCGCCCATACCCAAGCTCCTTCCTTCATCAATTTATTCTTTATTCATCAAATCCATGCTCATCCCAAGTGTGCCGTCCATCTTTGAAAAGACCATGGTTCTTCATTTGCATCATGCTTTGCCGTTTGAAACATAGATGGTGCTTCTTGTTCTTGCCGTCCAATGCTTTGCTTCAATTAAGAATTGTTTAATCTTCATTTTATGCTCCATTCTTCAATAGTTTAAGCATGCCGTCCACTTTGTTTACAAAGGACAAAGTTATTATTTTATGCTTCAATTTCACACGCACATGGCTTCTTCAAATCCCACTTTCATGTATGCTATACATGCTTTATCCTTGTGCCGTCCAACATGCCTTGCTTCAATCTTCAATTGTTTATTTTATGCTCCATATTGCCGCATGTTTATCTTGTAAAATCCACCATACTTCTTTGCTATTTTATTTATCATACACCAAGCCTCCAATATTCCCTTTTGCCGTTCAAACATGGAAGCTCTTCAATTCCAACCACTTTCATACATAGTGCCGTCCATGCTTGCCACATAATGCTTCATTTTTCATTTCTCTCATGTGTCCATTGAATGTGTGTCCATGGCCAAATGCATCCTTGCGTATTTGCCTATAAAAACACAAGACCAAACATTAATTTTGAATAAAAATTAACTTGAACCAAAAATTAAAATACTTTACTTTAGACACTAGACATATTAAAATACTAAGACTAATTATTTGGCAAAATTAATTTGCTATAGAAAATTAATTAAATAAATTAAGATGTTTAATTCATTTAATTAAAATTTAGCAATTTAATTTTCAACAAATTCAAAGACTCGATTTATTTAAAGCAATAAAAATTAAAAATTTGGAGTCGAGCTTCATCGACTTGAAAATTCGGTGGGTGCCCCGGGCGTGCCCGTATCACACCTCCTCTTCGCAGGTACCCTACCTGGTGCGTAGCTTCGGTTCACCCTAACTCAGAGGGCTCAGTGGTGTGGCAACCTCTGTGCGCATGTCTAGGAATGGTTTCAGTGAGAGCTTGGTATTTAAGCAGTCCGTGTGACTCACCTCCTCTTCACTTGAATCCTGCCTGGTGCGTAGCTTTGGTTCACCCTGACCAAAGAGGGCTCGGACATAGGCTAAACATAATGACTAAAACCCGAAAGGAGACTAGCCATGTTTTAAAAAAAAAAATAGAGAACAAAACAACAAACCCTAGTTTTAAAATTCTTACACTTTTTCTTTTAATTTTGTGAAAACTATCCTTACAACATTTTTTTTCCCGAAAAATTTCTGATTTGTGAAAATTACAAAAATGCCCTTAATGGTGAAATTACCAAAATGCCCTTGGTGTATAAAAGGTTCAACTACTCAACAGCTTTACCAAAATTTCATTATTTTATAAACATTCAAAAACCCTAATTTGTAAAATATCAAAATACCTTGATTTTGGAAAATTAAAGAATTGCCCCTAACTTACAAAATTACCAAAATGACCCTGATTCCCAAAATTTTTGCAACATCTCCATTTTGGAAGGAACAATTCTCAAAAAGAACCCACAAAGTTTTACAACTTTTGAAATATCCCTGATTTATTAAATTTTACAAATTTACCCTGATTTGTGAAAATTTACCAAAATACCCCTAAGGTCGTAAATTACCGAAATACCCCCGGATTTTGAAATTTCTCCAAATTACCCCGAGACTTTGAATTCTCAAAATACCTTTCGACAAAAACACCAAGGAACATTTTTCCTTTTGAAAAATTACGAAAATGCCCCTATAGGACAAAATTATGAAAATACCCCTGGGTAGTGGAAAACAACAACGAAAACTATAACGTTTCTCTGAATGAACGAAAGTTCATACTTGTTGGATGGATGAATGAATGAATGGAAAAGACTGTGTGTTTGTATGAATACGAAAGAACCACTCTTAAATCCTTTTTCATAAAACTCCTTCGCAGGTAAATAAGTGCAACAATGACTAATCCATAAAATTCCTTAATCAGATCTCGACGCTAGGAAATGAGTTCTAGAGGACGTGGTCGCCGTGGACGAGGTAGAGGAAGGATGACCGTGTCGAAACCCGTTAGATCGAGTCAGGGGTCCGACAATGAAATACCACCGCTGCCACCACCTCCAGCTGTTAATGTTGAGCAGCAAGCTCAGATGGGGAAGATGTCGTGTGTCGCAGGTGTACGTACACGAGTCTTGGAATTGGTGGTCGTGCGGGAGGAAATTCAGAAATCGTAAGTCCGTGCTCGAACGGCTCAGAGCTAATGGAGTGAAATGTTTCGTGGAGTGTTCGAGTAGCACCCGTCTGGTGAAGATCGGGTTGGAAGCGATGGAGCGCATCATGGATAAGCTCGATCTGACTCTAGAGGAAAAGTTGAAAGGGATGGTGGCTTTATTACGCGATGAAGCGTATTAGTGGTGGTTAACTGTGCGAGACGGTGCCATGACGGAGGATCTGAACTGGGAATATGTTAAGGAGGCATTCCAGAAGAAATATGTGGGAACCAGGTATACAGACGAGCAAAGAAAAGCTTTTCTGGGGCTAGTTCAAGGGAACAAGTCCGTAGCAGAATATGAGGCAGAATTTCTGAGGCTGAGCCGTTATGCTCGAGGTGTAGTGGCGACTGAATATGAACGCTGTGTCCGTTTTGAGGACGGACTGAGAGACGACTTGAGACTGTTGATAGCACCGCATCAAGAGCGGGAGTTCTCTTCTTTGGTGGAAAAGGCCAAGGTGGCCGAGGGAATTAAGGATGCTACCAAGCAGGCTGTGGACAACAATAAGCCTAAGAGAGGTTTTGGACCATCTGGAAAGGGTCATAAGAGGCCTAGGGTTGACGGGCCACGAAATCAACAAGCTGGTACGAGCTGGCAGTATCGCCCTTGTGAGCATTGTGGAAAGAAGCACTTGGGAGAGTGCTGGAGAAAGACGAGAGGATGTTTCAAGTGTGGGTCCAAGGACCATATGCTTAAGGATTGTCCCAAACAACCAGATGAGAGCCGACCGGCAGTTCAGAATGCTAGCCAGACTGGTAGAGGCGGACAGTAGCCTCAACGGGGTCGTGGTTCGACTAACAGAGGTAATGGTGCTGGCAAAGGCCGTGGAGCAGAGGGCCGAGGTGCTGCTAATGCAGAAGCAAGGCAACCAGGTTTGGTTTATGCGGTTCGTCGAAGGGAGGATGGTGACACACCGGATGTAATAACCGGTACGTTCTTTATTTCTGACAAACCCTATTTTGCTCTGATTGATATGGGCTCGACCCATTCTTATGTTGCATGTAGTGTATTGGAAACACTAGGCCTAGACTCAGAACTCTCTGATAGACAAATGACTGTAGTAAGCCCATTAGGCCAAACCGTAGTGGTAGACAAGATCTTTCGGAATGTACCCCTAGAGATTCAGGGAGTGAAATTTCGGGCTAATTTAATGGAGTTACCTTTCAGAGAGTTTGAACTTATACTTGGAATGGATTGGCTAGTAGAACACCGAGCCGTGTTGGATTGTGCGGCTAAACGGATGGAACTAAGAACTCCGGAGGATAAAGTGGTAGCAATGATCGGAGAAAGGAGGAACTACTTGTCTAACGTGGTTTCGGCGCTGAAGGCCGAGAAGATGGTTAAGAAGGGGTGTAAGGCGTTCTTAGCCTTCGTAAGTGCGTTGGGAGGAAAAGATAAAGGTGTTCATAGAGTTAGGACGGTAAGGGACTTCGTAGATGTGTTCCAAGATGAATTACCAGGAATACCCCCAGATAGGGAGGTGGAATTTGGAATAGACTTGCTACCGGGAACAGCTCTTGTGTCAATCGCTCCATACCAAATGGCGCCAAAGGAGTTAGTGGAGCTCAAGGCTCAAATCCAAGAACTGTTGGATCGTGGGTTCATTCGACCCAGTATGTCTCTGTGGGGAGCACCGGTCCTATTTGTGAAGAAGAAGGACGAAACTATGCGTATGTGCATAGATTATCGTCAGTTGAACAAACTGACCATCAAGAACAAGTATCCTTTGCCAAGGATAGACGACTTGTTTGACCAGCTGAAAGGGGCAGCTGTGTTCTCGAAGATAGACTTAAGGTCGGGATATCACCAGTTGAAGGTGAAGGAGGCTGACATTCATAAGACCGTTTTTAGGACAAGATATGGCCACTTTGAGTTTGTAGTGATGCCGTTTGGATTGACGAACGCTTCAGCCGTGTTCATGGACATGATGAATTGGGTTTTCCAACCCTACCTGGATAGGTTCGTCATTGTGTTCATCGACGATATTTTGGTATACTCGAAGTCGGAGGAGGAGCATGATGAGCATCTCTGAAATGTGTTGGAAGTGTTAAGGGAGAAAAAGCTCTATGCCAAATTCAGCAAGTGTGAATTTTGGCTTAAGGAGGTGGCATTCTTGGGACACATGGTATCCGCGGAAGGAATAAGAGTGGACCCTAGGAAGATCGAAGCAGTGTTGGATTGGAAACCACCTAGGTGCGTGGTGAAAATCAAGTTTCTTAGGATTGGCGGGCTATTACGTAAGGTTCGTGGAAGGATTCTCGTCAATAGTCGCGCTTTGACAAAGTTGCTAAGGAAGGAAGTACCATTTGTGTGGACAGATAAGCAAATGGAGAGAGCTTTGAAAAGCTTAAGAAGGTCTTGTGACTAAGCTCCAGGTGTTAATTCAAATTTGAGGCGAGCAAGGATTTCGTAGTATATTTGTGGCGCTCGCATACGGTGGTTAGGGCCGTGTGCTAATGCAAGATGGAAAAGTGGTCGCTACGCGCCTCTCGCGAGCTTAAGGCCTCATGAGGTTAATTATCCAACCCATGACTTGGAACTAGCAGCGGTGGTTTTCGCCTCAAGGTTTGGAGGCACTACCTTCATGGAGAAAGGTCGATGATCTACACGGACCACAAGAGCCTTAAGTACTTGTTGACTCGTAAGAGTTGAACTTGAGGCAACGAAGGATTACGATTGCTCAATAGAGTACCACTCGGGCAAGGCGAATGTGGTAGCAGACGCCCTAAGTCGGAAGGTTGTGTCGGATTTAAGGGCTTTGTTCACTCATTTAAGTCTCAGATGATGATGGAAGCTCATTGGCGAGTTACAAGTCAAGCCCACATGGTCGAATGAGGTGAAAGAGGGCCGCTTATGGGCGATAAGGATCTAAGTGCTAAGTTACAGCAAGTACGGAGCGGAGAATTAGGGGATTATGGCGTCAATGAAGAAGGAGTATTGTGCTACAAAGGAAAGTTCTGTATGCCGAAGGATAAGAAGTTGAGACAAAGGATTCTTCGGGAAGCGCATGGTAGCCCTTATGCTATGCATCCTGGAGGCATCAAGTTGTATAGAGATCTAAGGGAACAATTTTGGTGGTCTGATCTTAAGCGGGAAGTGATTGTATTCGTGGGAAAGTGTCTGACGTATCAGCAAGTTAAGGCTAAACACCAAGTTCCATCGGGATTATTTCAATCAATTGAGATTCCCCAATGAAAGTGGGAAAGAATTACCATGGACTTCGTTAGTGGGCTTCCCCTTACGCCTACTAAGAGGGACTTGGTATGGGTGATAGTGGACCATTTGACCAAGTCCGCGCACTTTATCCCAGTAAGAATGGATTATTCTCTTCAGAAATTAGCAAAGTTGTATATGGCGGAGATCGTAAGGTAACATGGAGTACCAAGGTCGATCATCTCTGATAGAGACCCAAGGTTTACGTCTCGGTTTTGCAAGGCACTTCATCAAGCTTTAGGCACCAAGTTGGACTTTACTATAGCTTTTCATCCACAATCCGACGGGCAGTCAGAACAGGTTATACAAGTGTTGGAGGACATGCTGAGAAGCTGTGTGATGGATTTTCGAGGAATTGGGAAGATTACTTGCCCTTAGCTGAGTTCGCCTACAGCAATAGCTATCAGGCAAGCATTCGGATGGCACCATATGAAGCATTGTATGGTCAGAAGTGTAGAACTCCTACTTGTTGGACTGAGTTAGGAGAACGTCGAGTTTTAGGCCCGGAGTTAGTGGCAGAAACTGAAGAAAAAGTTGAGTTAATTTGGGCACGGCTGAAGGAAGCCTCTGATAGGCCAAAGTCGTACGCAGACCTTAAGCGGAAGGAGATCGAGTTTGAAGTAGGAGATCAAGTATTCCTGAAAGTCTCACCTTGGAAGAAGGTAATGAGGTTCGATCGAAAAGGGAAGTTAAGCCCAAGGTTTATAGGGCCTTATCGAGTACTGAAGCGAGTTGGGCCAGTGGCATACCAATTAGAGTTGCCACCAGAGTTGCAGCAGATGCATGATGTTTTCCATGTGTCCATGTCACGTCGCTACCGATCGGATCCATCCCATGTGGTACCAATCGAGGAGGTGGAGCTAAGGCTAGATCTATCCTACGAGGAAGAGCCAATTCGAATCTTGGAACGTGATGTGAAAGTACTACGAAAGAAGTCAGTACCTCTAGTCAAAGTATTATGGCGCAATCATGGATCGGAAGAAGCTTCGTGGGAGTCAGAAGAGACAATGCGACAGCAATACCCTCAGTTGTTTAGTTAGGAAATTTCGAGGATGAAATTTTGTTTAAGGGGGGTAGAACTGTAACATCCTGGAAAGGGCCTATGCATTTTCGGTTTAATTGTATGAAATGACAAGTCATAAGCATTATGAATAAATTTTTGAATTTTTGGAAATTCAGAAATGTATGAAAATAAATGGAAATGAATATTTTTGGAAACCTGGAAATGCATTAGGACATGAACATTTTAGGAAACCTAGAAATGTAAGGAAATGGTTCAAAAATGGAAAGTACACATTTTTGGAAATTAAGAAATGAAAATGGAAATGATCCAGAAATGGAAAGTACACATTTCGGGAAACTTGGAAATGTAAGAAAATGGCAAGTAAACAGAGTCGATCGAAAATTTTAGGAAACTTGGAATTGACCCTAAAATGATGAGTTTTAAAGTTTAAAATGGGAGATTAAGGCAAGAGGGCCTTAAAAGAAAAAGTTGGTAAAATTTGACACACAAACGGGCTAGGAAAAGTGGCTTGAAGATGGCACTTAGGGCCTAAGGAAATGGCGCCATGTGCAAGAGGCATGGGCCTGGGTTCGAGTCACAAGGGAAGCAAATAAATGAAGTTTTATTTTTGCTTCCCAGGCTAAGGGGTGGACGGCACATATGTTTAAAAAGAGAGGTGTTTTATTTTCATAAATATGTGAATAATAAGTGATAAATAAAGGATTTTCTTTAATTGGATTATTTGAGGAGATAATTGATGGATTAAATGCTTTTATTTTAAATAAAGGAGATAATATTATCATAAGGAAGAGTGGTGGCCAAGGCAAGGACTCTTGGCCTAGTAATTTCGGCTAAAGGAGGAGAATTAAGGCTATTCTCTCATCTTTTCCTAAGTGTGCCGAAATTTTCCTAGCTCTCTCCCCCTCTCTGCCGAAATTTCTTTTCATCTTTTTTTCTTCTCTTTTCTTCATCTGTCAAGCCAAAACCCTTTTCTTTTGATCCTCGACAATAGTCCATAGCCAATCTCTCTGTGGCTCTAGGCCGTAGAAGTAATCGACTAAGGTATTAAGGTAAGAACAATCAATTTTGTTCTTCTAATTCTTCTAATCGAAATCTAGGGAATAATCTCTTCTGTTGTCTCTTGACCGATTATTAAAGGAGAATATTGGGATTTCAAATTCAAGGAATTTCGACTAATCAGGAAGAGAGATCCGGATTCAAGGATTTGAGGTAAGTAAACATTATGTAATCGGCCAAGGTTCTCTCTTAAATGTCTAGATCTATTTGTTTTAAATCAGAGACTAACCAAATCAATGGATTTAATGGTTAGCTGATTTCAAGGGAAGAACACAAATCTTCGGGATTTGATTATCAATCCAATTCGGCAACAAGGTAAGTAATACAAATCCTAGTTGTATTTGGAAAAGTGGCCGAATGGTCTTTTAAAGTGATTAACTTATGTAGGATTTGAGATCTAAATCTGTGGTCGATTCTCTTCGGGATTTCAAGGAACCTATTAAGCGAATCAGGTGTGTACCCATACTAACCTTCAATACGTTATATGGCAATTATTAATTATATGAATATGCATAAGAATGTGAATGTGGCTATGTGCCCTAATGTGGTACAAAAGGTACTCAGGTATGTTTCCTACTTCTGATAGGATTATGAATATGTTATATTCTTAACATGTGAATAGTAATATGAATGAGAAAAATAAGTATGTTGTGCATGATAAATAAGTGGGGCATTTCGGGATATATGTGAAAGGGGAAGAAGGTGTTGACTTCGGTCTCACCAACGGAATATAGTGACTACGGTCACATAATTTGAACATGGTAACTTCGGTTACATTATCTGAACATGATATCTATTGACACAATTATCTGGTGGCTATGCCACGATATTATATGGGCGATGAGCACGTCGACTGCAGCGACTGCCTTCGATGGTGTATAACGGATGGAGGGTTGACTTAGTAGTCCCCACGGTGTGATTGGCAGGTACGGGTGGTGTGTAGTGGATGGACAAATAGGCTTGGTTTTGGGTTGCATCATTTAATTGTATATGAATATGAACTTGATATGAACTTGTATGCCTGATTTGTTGAATGTTAGTATTGTGTGCACATTGAGTCTGTTGACTCACCCTTTGTGGGACCATTTTTCGTAATGAGCAATAATGGACCGGCCTACAGAGAGCTAAAGGTGGCCATGCATAGCAAGGAAAAACTTTTATTATTTGGGACTGTTATTTTTATTAAGTACTTCAATTTTATTTTTGGTTTTTGATTGATGTAATAAGGCCATAAGGCCCAAGTTGAATTTCTTTACTTCTGTTTATTTTTACTTTATAATGTTACGCATTATTTTTAATTAAGTTCAATTATATTTATTTTAATAATAATAAACCTTAAATTGTTTTTTTTTCATAGCTAAATGATTTCTAAGTAAAATAAATGGGTTTTTAATCTAAGCCCAACCCAAAACGAGATTTTCCTGAAAATACACAAATTTTCTCTAAAAGACAAAGAATTTTGTAGCCGGTTTACTTAAGGAACATACCAGATCCGGTTCAGGCTCGTGGGCCGGGTTTGGGGTGTTTCATACGCCATATGAATGCTTGAAGTGCACTATTTCTCTTTTGAAAGACTCTGCATATCATTGGTGGAATACTTTAGTGTCGGTAGTGCCGAGAGAGCGAGTGACTTGGGAATTCTTTCAGACTGAGTTCCAGAAGAAATACACCAGTCAACAATTCCTTGACCAAAAGCATAAAGAATTTCTAGAATTAAAACAGGGTCGTATGACCGTAACTGAATATGAAAGAGAATTTGTACGGTTGAGCAAGTATGCTCGAGAATATGTTTCTACTGAAGAGATAATGTGCAAGTGATTTGTTGATGAGCTGAACAGATACATTAAACTTCTGGTCAGGATATTAGATTTAAAAGAATTCGTTGTGTTAGTCAGACGTGCTTGCAAAGCTGAAGAACTGGGCAAAGAAAATAGAAAGGCTGATTCGGAAGCTAGAGATTTGAGAAAGAGATTGATGAATAAACCCTATAACTCTTCATCAAAGAAATCCCGAGATTCATATAGTCAATCAAATGCACCTGTGGAATACTCTAATATAGATCGTGGGAAGCAATTTACGAGTTCAAAAACTCCAGCTGTGTCAGTGGCAAGTGTGGGTAATGTTAGACCGAACAAACTTGAATGTGGACATTGTGGAAAATGACATTTTGAAGAGTGTAGACTGAATGATAAAGCCTGTTTAAGATGTGGTTTGCATGAACACTTCATTCGAGATTGTTCTGAGTTAGATGAGAAAGATAAATCTCAGAGTGCAAGACAAAACAACACGACTGTGAGAGGAAGACCACTCCATAATGTTGGAAATGTGAGTGGTGGTAGAGGTGCGACACGAGATACTGCTGTGAGATCCGAGGCTAGAGCACCTGCTAGAGCCTATGCTATTCGCGCTCACGAATAAACATCATCTCCACATGTTATCACCAGTACTTTCACTCTCTATGATACTAATGTGATTGCATTGATAGATCTAGGATCAACTCATTCTTATATATGTATGAATTTAGTATCTAGTAAGACTTTGCCTGTAGAGTGTACTGAATTTGTGATTAGAGTATCGAACCCCTTAGGCAAATGTGCCTTGGTTGACAAAGTCTGCAAGAATTTTCTGTTAATATATCAGGATTTCTGTTTTTTGGATAATCTGATGTTGTTGCCATTTGATGAATTTGATGTAATTCTGGGTATGGATTGGTTAATGATGGATGATTCTATAGTAAATTGTAGACGAAAGACAATTGAACTGAAATGTCAGAATAATGAGACTATTAGAATTGAATCAGATGATCTGAATGGTTTATCAGTTGTGATCTCCTCTATGTTAGCTCAAAGATTTGTGAGAAAGGGGTGTGAAGCTTATCTTGCTTATGTACTTGATACAAAAGTGACAGAAACAAAGATTGAATCAGTACCAGTTGTGCATGAGTATCCAGATGTATTTCCCAAAGAGTTACCGAGTTTACCACCTATCATAGAGGTTGAGTTTGGTATTGAATTAGTACCAGTACAAAATCGATATCAACAGCTCCATACAGAATGGCTCCGACAGAGTTAAAAGAGTTGACAGATAAAGGTTTTGCTAGACCGAGTTTCTCTCCCTGGGGTGCACCAGTGCTATTTGTGAAAAAGAAAGATGGCACGATGAGAATGTGTATAGACTACCGATAGCTCAACAAAGTGACGGTCAAGAATAAATACCCTTTGCCACGAATAGATGATTTGTTTGATCAATTAAAAGGGGCAACAATGTTATCAAAAATTGATTTGAGATCAGGTTATTACCAGTTGCGAGTTAACGACTTAGATGTGTCAAAGACTGCATTTAGAACAAGGTACGGACACTACGAATTTCTTATTATGCCTTTTGGACTAAAAAATGAACCTGCTGTTTTCATGGGCTTGATGAACCGGGTTTTAAGGCCATACTTAGACAAATTCGTAGTTGTATTTATTGATGACATTTTGATTTACTCTAGTAATGAATCTGAGCATGCCGAGCATTTGAGAATTGCGTTACAAACTTTGAGAGATAAACAATTGTTTGCAAAGTCAGCAAATGTGAGTTTTGGTTATGAGAGGTTGGTTTTCTGGGATATATAGTTTTAGCCGCGGGTATCCGAGTTGAACCGAGAAATGTATCCGAAGTCCGTAGTTTTTTGAGACTAGCTGTCTATTGTAGACGATTTGTAAAAGGCTTTTCGATGATTGTGACTCTGATGACACGATTGCTTCAAAAAGATGTTAAATTTGAGTGGATAGAAAAGTGTCAGTAGAGCTTCGAGTAGTTGAAAGCATTATTGCCAGAGGCACCAGTATTAGTTCAGCTTGAGTCGGGTAAAGAATTTGTAATTTTCAGTGTTGCATCATTAAATGGCCTGGATTGTGTTTTAATGTAGGAAGGCAAAGTTGTAGCTTATGCCTCGAGACAGTTGAAGTCACATGAAAAGAATTACCCGACGTACGATCTAGAGTTAGCCGCTATAGTGTCTGCATTAAAAATTTGGCGTCATTATTTGTTTGGTGAGAAATGTCATATTTATATCGACCACAAAAGCTTGAAATATTTGATGAATCAGAAAGATTTGAATTTACGATAGCGGATGTAACACCCCAAACCCGGTCCAAACACCACGACCGAATCTGGTATGTTACGAGGGAAAACGTGTTTGAAAATTTCGAGTTTGTACCAAAAAGACTTGATAAAACTTTGTTCCTTTCTGAAACAAGTTGTTTTAATGTTGCTACTAAAACATTTAAACTTAGTAAAAGTTTGATTCCATGTTAGAAAACAATTGATCTGTATTGGTTTATAAAATCAATGTGATACCCGATGGTATAGTTGAAAACGTATCGCTTTGTTGGTTTGAAAACGTCGTCTTTCCAAATTTTAACAAAATTTGTACCAAGTTATTTTGTTACAGCATATTAAAAATCCAACGTAAGGCATAAACATTATAAAGCACATCTTAAAAAGCTTTTACAAATCCAAATAAAAATAAACAAAACTAAGTACCCAAAAGCAATAAATCGAGCAAAAGCATTTATTAACGCATGGCATGTGCACCCCGAGTCCCTCCCGGCTCCAAGTCCGCGTCTACGAGTCACCTGAAATGTCAAAGGAGAGGGTGAGTCGAGTGACTCAGTGTGTAAATCCCGCTCCCGATAAAGCAACATGCTAACACACATCATACATAGTAATCATAATCAATGCAACCCGATCCTAACCATCCATACTCCTTTCTACCCCGTGTGGTACCAAACCCACCGGTGACATACCGTCACGATGTGTTACCAAAACACCGATGTCCCAAAGACATAATATCCGTCAATGTGGTCACAAACCACCGTGTCCCAAAGACACGGCAGTTGTGCTACCAAAGCACCGTGACCAAGTCACAAATCCAACGATGATGGGGCCAACCCATCGTGTGTTACCAAAACACTAGCGAGACAATCCCATATCTCAAGTGGGGCCAACCCACGGTGGTCAAACCACCACGTGGACAAGTCGCAATGTGGTGCCAAACCACTGTGTCCCAAAGACACAATGTGCTACCAAAGCACCGTGACCGTAGTCACAAATCCGGTGATGGGGCAACCCATCGTGTGTTACCAAAACACCGGCGCCAATCCCGTATAATCATCTCATGGGGCCAACCCACCGTGGTACTGAGCCACTGGGACGAGACGCCGAGGTACCAAACCTCCTGAGGTGCTAAACCTCTGTGACCCAAAGTCACAAAGTGTGCTACCAAAGCACTTTGGTGCTCGCAAAGACAAAATACCACTGCTCCCTCAACTCGTATTACCCCATCAAGATACCATACTCATGTAATCATGCATTTCATACATATCATGCATCTCATGCTACTATGTCTAACCACATATCCCATATCACATATATCCATAGCCATGATATCATATAAATCATCAGTAACTCATAATGATATTAGTAATAACTTACCCGAATCCAAGCTCATACCCAAATGGGTATCATATCAATCCATCAACTGCCATAATTTTAATAGGCATACAGGTTTATTAATAATATTACTAAATATAAGTGTGTTAGTATACACACCTGATTATACGAGCCTAGAAAATCCCTACGAACGATCTATGTCCCTCGGTTGTCAAGCCCCTAAAACAATCGGCCAACCTAGGATTAGGCACTTACAACATTCGGCTATCAACCAATAACCAAAGGGATTAATATCGAACCCTTACCAAAACTTACCCCTCCCCGGCTAATCGTAAAACGAAGGCTCCACTTGATTGTATCCAAAATCCCAATGACCTATAACAAAGAGGTTAATACCCTTCCAAAAATAACCATATTCGGCCTTTAAGCAAACCCACATCAACAAAGTGTAAGGGAGAAGGGAGATGGCCATTCGGCCCTGCACTTACCAACACCCAACACCAATATTCGGCCAACCCAACACCAGGGAAGAGAAGAGATTCGGTCAAGGCTTCAACAAAAGGAGAAAAGAATTCGCCTGTGTGTTTTAATATCCTTAAATTCGGCTTTAGTGTAAAGGAGAGAAAAAGATTGTGATGAGTAGAGTTTCTAAGCACAAAAAGAAAGGAGAAAAGAAATGGAGAATTCTGCTCAAGAGCTTTTGAAATGGAAGAAAATAGAAAATGGATGGGGACAAGTACTTACGGTTTTGGAAAAAGATGGAAAATGTGTTTTGGGAATTAGTGTTTCGCTTAATGGAATGGTAAGGCACACATGAAAGATTCGGCTAGGAGGGAGATATGAATTCGGTTTCAACAATTGAAGAAAAAGAAAAGAATTGATTGAGAACTTTCTGTTTCAAAGGGTGTCAAAAATGAGAGAATTTTCTATGGCAAAAATCGGCTTGCTTTGACAAAATGAAAGAACTTGGTTGCTACTAACCTTTGACCGAAATTGCCTAAGAGAATTGCCAAAATGCAAAAATGCATTTCAAGCACACCTTCCCACTTCCCAAAACCGCCACCTTCTCCCCAACTCCCAAATATTCGGCCATATCCCCAAATTGCTCCCATTCACTCATTCAAATATTTTGAATAAGTCTCCTTCCTAAATTCACTCTCCACCCTCTTTTAAACCATTTGACTTGGTCCAAAGTAGCATTTAGACTACATACAACTCTCCCCCTATGCCGTCCCAAAAAGAAATAAAAAGGAGTACTCTGCAGCTCGAACACTGGACCTCCACTCCCCCTTGCAGATGACGCCACACCTAGCTCCTCTTTAGCCACTCTGCCACTCTCTCATTTGTGCTATAAAATTCCATTTTATTTTCTTAAGCCCCAACTCTATCGCCTCCCACACCTAAGGCCAAAACTAAAATTTTCCTACCTACTCGTGCATTCACTTAGCCTATAATTAAACCCCTAAAACACCGAAATAGCAACACAAAGACACCAACACATGCAATATCATGCAACACGTAAATAGCCCCTAACCCGGGATATTACGCTTCTACCCCCTTAAAAATAATTTCGCCTCTCGAAATTACCTCGTCAAAAGAGTTGCGGGTATTGCTTTGTCTCATCGCATCCTCGGGTTCCCACGTGGCTTCCTCCACACCATGATTCCGCCAAAGAACCTTAACCAAAGGCACGGACTTCCTACGTAGAACCTTGACATCCCGATCTAGAATCGCACCGGTTCCTCTTCCATAGTCAAATCGGATTTACCTCGATCTCTCCATCGCTACTACATGAGATGGATCTCAACGATACCTCCGAAGCATCGAACGTGAAAAACATCGTGAATCGCTAAGCTCACTGGCAACTCAAGCCGATACGCCATCGGTCAACTCGCCTCAATACCTTATACGCCCAATAAACCTCGGACTTAGCTTGCCTTTTCTCGCCAAACCTCAAAGACCTTCTTCCCAAGGCGAGACCTTCAAGAAAACCCGATCTCCCACAAATAACTCAATATCTCTTCGTTTAAGATCGGCATATGACTTTTGCCTGGCCCAAGCTTCCTTCAATCGAGACCGAATCAACCTAACCTTGTCTTACGCCTCAAAGAACCAACTCGGGTCCCAACAATCGACGTTCTCCCAACTCTCGCCCAACAAGTAGGTGAGCGACACTTCCTACCATACAAATACCTCATATGGTGCCATCTTGATGCTCGCTTGGTAGCCATTGTTATAAGCGAACTCGCCAACGGCAGAAACTCATCCCAACCGCCTCAAGTCCGAACACAACCTCTCAAAGATGTCTTCCAAGATCTCGAATGACCCTTTCTGATTGCCCGTCAGATTGTGGGTGAAAAGCCGTGCTGAAATCCAAACGAGTACCCAGAGCCTGATGCAACGCTCTCCAGAACCTCGACGTAAACTTGGGATCCCTATCCGAGATTATCGAAACTGGAACACCGTGTAGCCTCACTATCTCTCGACACATAAAGCTTCGCCAATCTCTCGAAGTGAATAGTCCACTCACCGAATGAAATGGGTGACTTAGTCAGACGGTCCACGATAACCCAAACTGAATCTTTCTTGCTTGGCGTGAGCGGTAAACCACTGACGAAATCCATAGTTATTCTTTCCCACTTCCACTGAGGAATTTTCACAGGCTGAAGCAAACCCGACGGCAATCGATGCTCACCTTGACTGTGACAACAAGTCGACACTTCCTACAAACTCATCACCTCTTTCTTCAAGCCGCCACCAAAATCGCTTCTTTAAGATCCCTATACATCTTGCTACCTCCAGATGCATAGCATAAGGATCGCTATGTGCGCCTGAAGAATCTTCGCCTCGACTCAACATCTTTAGGCATACAAGCCTTCCTTTGAAAACACAGAACCTCATCATTAGACAAGTCAGTAACCCTCCAAACCACCATTCTGCACTTGTAACCTTCGCGCACTCAGTACCTCATCCTCCAACTGTTTCTTTTTAATCTGCTCAACCCAAGTAGGCTTAACCTGCAGTTCTGCCAGAATACTTCCGTCATCATACAAACTCAAATGGGCAAACAAGGCTCTTAAGTCCGAAACAACCCTACGGCTCAACGCGCGTCGCCACCACGTTAGCCTTGCCCGGATGATACTCGATCGAACAGTCGTAGTCCTTGAGCAATTCAACCCATCTACGCTGCCTCAAATTCAGATCCTTCTGAGTCAATAGGTACTTCAAACTCTTATGATCTGTGTAGACTATTGACTTCTCCCCGTATAAGTAGTGCCTCCAAATTTTTAAAGCGAAGACCACACCGCCACCTCAAGTCGCGTGCGTCGGGTAGTTGACCTCGTGTGGCCTCACCGCCGAAAGCATAAGCCACAACCTTACCCTCCCGCATCAAAGACACAACCCAAACCCGTGTGTGATGCGTCGCGATGAAGAGACCGTGAATTCCTTACCACCTCGAAGTTGAATCAAAACAGAGCCTCACAAGATCTTCTTCAACTTATCAAAACTCTCCTGCGCTTCTCGGTCCAAACGAACGGAACTCCCTTCCTTAACTTTTAGTCATCGGTCTTTGCAATTAACGAGAAACCTCAACAAACCTTCTTCTGTAGTATCACCAAAACCGTGAAACTCCGAATCTCACGACCGACTTAGGAGGCTTCCAATCCAAAACCGCCTCAACCTTTCGAGGATCTACTCTAATCCCTCACCGATACTACATGACCCAAAAACGCCACTTCACTAAGCCGAACTCACACTTATCGAACTTAGCATAGAGTTGCTTCCCCTCAAGATCTGCGCAACACCACTCTTAAGTGTGCATCATGCTCTTCTTCCGACCTTGAATATACCAAGATATCGTCAATAAAAACCACGACAAACCGATCCAGATCATCGCTGAAACACCCTATTCATCATATCCATAAAAGTCTGCCGGAGCGTTAGTCAACCCGAACGGCATTACCAGAATTCGTAGTCTGCGTCGTCACGAGTCCAAACGCCGTCTTATGGATATCCGCTTCCTTAACTTTCAACCGATGGTACCTGACCTCAAATCGATCTTGAAAACACCGATGCACCCTTCAAATTGATCAAACAAGTCATCTATCCGTGGCAACGGATACTTGTTTTTAATCGTTAGCTTATTCAGTTGGCGGTAGTCGATACACATCCGCATCGAACCGTCTTTCTTCTTGACGAATAAAACCGCGCGCCCCTACGGCGAAACACTTGGCCTAATGAAGCCTCGATCCAACGACTCCCGAATCGAGCCTTAAGCTCCACCAATTCCTTTGGTGCCATCCTATATGGAGCAATAGACACCGCGCAGCCCCACGGTAGCGGATCTATCCCAAACTCTACCTCACGATCGGGTGGTAAACCCTAAGCTCCTCCGAAACACATCCACAAATTCCTTAACAGTACGAACCTTCTCAACAGCAGATTCCTTAGCCTCTAAGGCATACACATGAACCACATACGCTTCGCAGACCTTCCTGACCATCTTCACAGCTTTCAAAGCAGATACCACATTTGATAAATAATCTCTCCTATTACCTATCATAATCACTTCATCCCCCTTATCCGTCGATAGAACCATGCGCTTAGCGCGCAATCCACCTTGGCCTGGTACTTCACCACCAGTCCCATCCCGAGAATCGATCGAACTCCTCAAACGGCGGTTCCATCGGATCAAGAAAGAAAAAATGACCCCTTGGAGTTCTAGGGGTACATCCTTATACAACTTATCTACCACTACAGAGTGGCCTAGAGGGCTAAGTACAGTCATCTGCCTAGAAGATGTCTCAGAGTCTAAGTCCATGGTCTCAACTATACTACTAGCAACATACGAATCGTGGAACCCAAATCAATTAAAGCGGTATAGGAGAACCAAAAATCAAAAACGCACTGCGGTGATTACGTCCGGTGCATCGCCGCCTCCTCGCGGCGCCTAGCCGCATATACCGCACCAGTATGCCGTGCCTCGTAACTACCGCGCCTCTCGCGGTGCTCCACGACCTCGACCAAATCCATTACCACCTCTGCCATTACCACGCCCCTCTGCGGTGGCGGTCCATTACCTCTGAATCGACACGGCCCCGACTCTCGATCAATCCGCCATCCTACGCGACAATCCTCGATGCGATGTTCCAGAAACCACACTCAAGCAACCCTTACCACCACCCAACAACCACCCCAATGAGATTTCCCACACCGATTACATCATGCGGTGGTCCCGCCTAGCAAACCAAACCTAGCGGATCGATTCCCGCCCACTCTAGCCTAGCCCTCTTCTCGGATTACCCGACGATCCGTAAGACCCAAAGCTCCTCTTAAGCCTACTCCCCGCCCATGTTCTCGCTCACCGATTCCTTAACACCCTCGGCTACCTTAGCCTTCTCGACTAAGACAAAGAAACTCGCGCTCCTCGCGAGGAGCAATCGCAGACCTCTCAACTCGTCTCGCACCATCCTCGAAACGAACACACCTCTCATGCTCGGTGGCTACAATGCCCCGGCATACCTACTCGGCCAGGAATTCCGCCTCGTGACTCAAGAACAGATTTACTCCCGAACAAGCCTCGAAAATGCCTTTCACTGGAGTCGATGTAACTAGCCCCGATGTATTTCTTTTGGTAAGCACTCAAATAATCCCATGTCGATCCTCACCGCCACACATCGTCCCCGAACCGTGAGCCACCACCGGTATGACTCATCCCGAGAAGCGATACAATCCCCTTAAGTTTCTCCTCGATCACAAATCCAAATCGCCCATGATCCGCTCGGTTGCCTCTAGCCAATATTCAAAGCAGCTGCTAGAGCAACACCAAAACACTCGGAAAAACTCGGCCCCATTAGCCCGAAGTCGCCAGAACAGATTTCCTAACTCCCGCACCACCACTTACACCACCTACTCTTTTTTCCAACACCCGCAAAGATCGCTGTGACATCAAGGCCCTCTCCATCCGATCTTGGAACTCACCACCTCCAGCTGGTGGCGGAACCGGCATCTCATTTTCCGAACCCTGCCCGGATCCTACGGGCTCAGAAACCGTCATTCTACCCCTACCTCTACCACGAGTATTACGACCACGTCCGCCTCGAGTGCTCATGTCTAACGATCTACGTTTCTGATTAAAAAGATTTTTTTATGCATTAGTATCGTTCCACTTTCTTAACCGAAAAGAAATTTTATGAATAGAGTTTAATCAGGGGTTCTTTCGAGCAACCAAGGTTTCAGTCTTCTATCCTATTCATCCAAAAGAGATTATACATTCATTCCTTAACCCTTTCCATACCTATTCACTCTTCGGACATTGCTGCCCATTCTAGCCCAAGGGTATTTTCGTCATTTTCCCTACAGGGTATTTTCGTAAGAAAAGATATTTTAAAACTTTCGTAAAACTGGTCAATTTGAAATTCCAGAAATTTGAGAGTGTTCTTTGAAAAATTTTGTAAAATACTTTGTTTTGGAAACCAGGGGTATTTTAGAAATTTTCACAAATTGAGGGCGTTTTCGTAAATTTTCCAAAATCAAGATTTTCGATTGATTTTTTTTTTTTTAAAAAACAGAGTGTTTGAATTTTGTAACATAATTGAAATTTTGGGGCAAAATCATTGAGTTGCTATTTTATAAAACCGAGGGCATTTTAGTAAATTTACCCCTAAGGGCGTTTTTGTAATTTTCCATAAAACAGGTTTTTCAAGAAAATGGTTGTAAATGTGACATTTTCAGTTTTGAAAGAGTTTATAACAAAAAGTTTGAAAACATTAGGGTTGTTGTTGTATTTTTGAAAACATGGCTGATTCCCTTTTCGGGTTTTAGTCGTTAGGTTAAGTCTATGACCTAGCCTTCTTGGTCAGGGTGAACTCGAGCTACGCACCAGGTGGGATACCTGTGAAGAGGAGGTGAGTCACGAGGACTGCTTAAATACCAAGCTCTTCCTGCTCTCCTAGACATGCGTGCAGAGTTACCACACACACCCTAGCCCCGTGGCTGAGTCACAGATTGGTTTAGTGCTTTAAGTCTTATGCTTTGGTTCAAGTGTTTGAGTACTCTAATCCTAGGGTTCAAGTCCTATAATCTAACTACGTACCGTATCACCTACCCTTCTACAAATAGTAATTCACAGAAGAGTTAGAACCACTTACCTGGGCGAACTGGTGCCGGAGACTCGGTGCCATGCCTTGTAAACTATGTATTCCATCACAAAACACTTAAAACAAACTTTTGAAAACGGTTTGGGCCTCAAGCCCACAGCCGAGCTTTTGAACTTGGCTCTGATACCACAATTGTAACACCCCAAACCCGGTCCAAACACCACGACCGAATCTGGTATGTTACGAGGGAAAACGTGTTTGAAAATTTCGAGTTTGTACCAAAAAGACTTGATAAAACTTTGTTCCTTTCTGAAACAAGTTGTTTTAATGTTGCTACTAAAACATTTAAACTTAGTAAAAGTTTGATTCCATGTTAGAAAACAATTGATCTGTATTGGTTTATAAAATCAATGTGATACCCGATGGTATAGTTGAAAACGTATCGCTTTGTTGGTTTGAAAACGTCGTCTTTCCAAATTTTAACAAAATTTGTACCAAGTTATTTTGTTACAGCATATTAAAAATCCAACGTAAGGCATAAACATTATAAAGCACATCTTAAAAAGCTTTTACAAATCCAAATAAAAATAAACAAAACTAAGTACCCAAAAGCAATAAACTGAGCAAAGCATTTATTAACGCATGGCATGTGCACCCCGAGTCCCTCCCGGCTCCAAGTCCGCGTCTACGAGTCACCTGAAATGTCAAAGGAGAGGGTGAGTCGAGTGACTCAGTGTGTAAATCCCGCTCCCGATAAAGCAACATGCTAACACACATCATACATAGTAATCATAATCAATGCAACCCGATCCTAACCATCCATACTCCTTTCTACCCGTGTGGTACCAAACCACTGGTGACATACCGTCACGATGTGTTACCAAAACACTGATGTCCCAAAGACATAATATCCGTCAATGTGGTCACAAACCACTGGTGTCCCAAAGACACAGTTGTGCTACCAAAGCACTGGTGACCGAAGTCACAAATCCAACGATGATGGGGCCAACCCATCGTGTGTTACCAAAACACTAGCAGACAATCCCATATCTCAAGTGGGGCCAACCCACGGTGGTCAAACCACAGGGACAAGTCGCAATGTGGTGCCAAACCACCGTGTCCCAAAAAGACACAATGTGCTACCAAAGCACCGTGACCGTAGTCACAAATCCGGTGATGGGGCCAACCCATCGTGTGTTACCAAAACACTTGGCGTCAATCCCGTATAATCATCTCGTGGGGCCAACCCATCGTGTGGTAATGAGCCAACACGGGACGAGACGCCGAGGTACCAAACCTCCGGAGGTGCCAAACCTCCAGTGACCCAAAGTCACAAAGTGTGCTACCAAAGCACTCGGTGCTCACAACACAAAATACCACTGCTCCCTCAACTCGTATTACCCCATCAAGATACCATACTCATGTAATCATGCATTTCATACATATCATGCATCTCATGCTACTATGTCTAACCACATATCCCATATCACATATATCCATAGCCATGATATCATATAAATCATCAAGAACTCATAATGATATTAGTAATAACTTACCCGAATCAAGCTCATACCCAAATGGGTATCATATCAATCCATCAACTGCCATAATTTTAATAGGCATACAGGTTTATTAATAATATTACTAAATATAAGTGTGTTAGTATACACACCTGATTATACGAGCCTAGAAAATCCCTACGAACGATCTATGTCCCTCGGTTGTCAAGCCCCTAAAACAATCGGCCAACCTAGGATTAGGCACTTACAACATTCGGCTATCAACCAATAACCAAAGGGATTAATATCGAACCCTTACCAAAACTTACCCCTCCTGGCTAATCAGAAAACGAAGGCTCCACTTGATTGTATCCAAAATCCCAATGACCTATAACAAAGAGGTTAATACCCTTCCAAAAATAACCATATTCGGCCTTTAAGCAAACCCACATCAACAAAGTGTAAGGGAGAAGGGAGATGGCCATTCGGCCTTGCACTTACCAACACCCAACACCAATATTCGGCCAACCCAACACCAGGGAAGAGAAGAGATTCGGTCAAGGCTTCAACAAAAGGAGAAAAGAATTCGGCCTGTGTGTTTTAATATCCTTAAATTCGGCTTTAGTGTAAAGGAGAGAAAAAGATTGTGATGAGTAGAGTTTCGGCACAAAAAGAAAGGAGAAAAGAAATGGAGAATTCGGCTCAAGAGCTTTTGAAATGGAAGAAAATAGAAAATGGATGGGGACAAGTACTTACGGTTTTGGAAAAAGATGGAAAATGTGTTTTGGGAATTAGTGTTTCGGCTTAATGGAATGGTAAGGCACACATGAAAGATTCGGCTAGGAGGGAGATATGAATTCGGTTTCAACAATTGAAGAAAAAAGAAAAGAATTGATTGAGAACTTTCGGTTTCAAAGGGTGTCAAAATGAGAGAATTTTCTATGGCAAAAATCGGCTTGCTTTGACAAAATGAAAGAACTTGGTTGCTACTAACCTTTGACCGAAATTGCCTAAGAGAATTGCCAAAATGCAAAAATGCATTTCGGCACACCTTCCCACTTCCCAAAACCGGCCACCTTCTCCCCCAACTCCCCAAATATTCGGCCATATCCCCCAAATTGCTCCCATTCACTCATTCAAATATTTTGAATAAGTCTCCTTCCTAAATTCACTCTCCACCCCTCTTTTAAACCATTTGACTTGGTCCAAAGTAGCATTTAGACTACATACAACTCTCCCCCTATGCCGTCCCAAAAAGAAATAAAAAGGAGTACTCTGCAGCTCGAACACTGGACCTCCACTCCCCCTTGCAGATGACGCCACACCTAGCTCCTCTTTAGCCACTCTGCCAGCTCCTCATTTGTGCTATAAAATTCCATTTTATTTTCTTAAGCCCCAACTCTATCAGCTCCCCACACCTAAGGCCAAAACTAAAATTTTCCTACCTACTCAGGCATTCACTTAGCCTATAATTAAACCCCTAAAACACCGAAATAGCAACACAGCACACCAACACATGCAATATCATGCAACACAGAAATAGCCCCTAACCCGGGATATTACAGCGGAGATGGTTAGAATTGCTAAAAGACTATGAGTTAGTGATTGTCTATCATCCGAGGAAGGAAATGTAGTTGTTGATGCTTTGAGCTGAAAGTCCTTATTTTCTTTAAGTGCTTTGAACACACAATTAGCTTTGTCTGACGACGGTTTGATAGTAGTTGAGCTGAAAGCGAGACCGCTATTTCTACAGTAGATTTGTAAGGCTCAAAAATTTGATAATGAATTGCAAGCAAAACGAACTCAGTGTGAGTCGACTTCTGATTTAGAGTTTCGAATAGGACCTAATGAATGTTTGATGTTCTGAGGTAGAATTTGTGTATCAAGAAATCCCGAGCTTATTCAAAAGATTTTAAACGAAGCACACAGTAGTTGTTTATCAGTACATTCGGGAAGTACAGATATGTATAATGATTTAAAACAACTTTATTGGTGGCACAACATGAAACGAGATATTTCAAAATTTGTTTCAAAATGTTTGATTTGTCAGCAAGTTAAAGCTAAGCATCAAGTGCCGTCAGGTTTATTATAGCCTATTATGATTCCTGAATGGAAGTGGGATAGAGTAACAATAGATCTTGTATTGGGTTTGCCCTTATCTCTGAAAAATAAAGATACGATCTGGGTTGTTGTTAACAGATTGACAAAATCAATTCAGTTCATTCTGGTACGTACAGATTTCTTGTTTGATAAATTAGTTGAGCTATATATTTTCGAAATTGTGAGATTACATGGTGTTCCCTTATCTATTGTTTCGGATAGAGATCCAAGGTTTACATCGAGATTTTGGAAGAAATTACTAGAAGCTTTGGGTACTAAGCTGCATTTTAGCACTGCGTTTCACCCGCAAACGGATGGTCAATCCGAATGAGTTATTCTGATACTTGAGGATATGTTGCGTTGTTGCATTCTTGAGTTTGAAGGTAGTTGGGAGAAATATCTACCACTGATTGAATTTGCTTATAATAATAGTTTTCAATCAAGTATAAAGATGGCATCGTATGAACCTCTATACGGTTGTAAATGTAGAACACCGTTGTATTGGATTGAGCATAGCGAAAATAAGATTCACGGGGTTGATCTGATCAGAGAGACTGAAGAAAAAGTGAAAGTAATTTGCAATAGTTTGAAAGTAGCTTCAGATCGACAGAAGTAGTACGCAGACTTGAAACAGAAAGATATTGAGTTCCATATCAGAGATAAAGTGTTTTTGAAAGTGTCGCCATGGAAAATGATATTCCGATTTGGTCAGAAAGGGAAATTGAGTCCGCGATTTATTGGACCGTATGAAATTATTGAGTGAGTTGGGCCAGTGGCATATCAGCTGTCCTTACTATCTGAGTTAGAAAATATACAAAATGTATTTCATGTGTCGATGCTTCGATGATACCGATCCGAACCTTCACATGTCTTTTCCCCGACTAAGGTTGAAATTCAGTCTAATATGTCATATGCTGAAGAACCGATTCAAATTTTAAATTATGAGATCAAAGAGTTTTTGAAATAAGAAAATAGCATTAGTGAAAGTATTATGGCATCGACATGGGGTTGAAGAAGCTATATGGGAACCCGAAGATGCAATGAGAAAACAATACCCGAACCTATTCACTAGTAAGATTTTCGGGGACGAAAATCCCTAAGGGGGGAGAGTTGTAACAGTCCAGTTTTAGCTAAATCGAAACAGTGGTTTCGAAACCACAAATCTGATGTCATAAAATTATTTTAATAATATTTTCAATATGTACAACATGCTATTTGATATGTGTGAAAATTTTGTGAGCTAATTTTATCGATTGGTTGGTTAATTTGAGAAAAAGGACTAAATCGCGTAAAATGCAAAAGTGTTGTTCTATTAGCTAAAGGTGTCAATAGCTATAGAACTTTAAATTTGAGTTCCTTATGTGATACATAGTCCAATAATTTGATAGTGGATGATATTGGTTTGGCATTATGAAAATATTGAATTAATTTTAAGGTTAAAATGGTAAATGGTTAATAAATGATATAAATTAATAAAAAAATGAAATTATGTTCATCTTATCATCTTCCACCACCAAAATTCATGTTTTGAGAAGCCATTGAAGCTTTCTAAGGTTCGGCTATTTCATGGTCTAATTGGTGAGTAATTTTTACTCGATTTTTGATGATTTCTATATTTTTTAGATCGTTGCAGCTGGGTCTAGCTAGCCCAGGGACTAATTTGCAAAACTGTTAACATTTTTGAGAGTTTTCGTTGATGTATATATGTGTTCATTGATGTTTTATGATGAAATATGAATATTTGTTATGACTTACACAAGTTTTTTAAGTGATTTTTGGTAAAAATGCAAATTGGGGGATAAATTGAGAAATGTTGAAAATATATGGTTAAATATGTGAATAAATGGAAAAGTGGGTTGATATGTGTATTAGGGAAATTCAGCTAGCATTTGATTGGATGAAATTGCATCAATTTGTGATATTGTGTAATAAGGACTAAATTTTAAAAGTTGTGAAATACTTGGGGCAAAAGTGTAAAAGTGCTTTAAAGTATCATATGGACTAAATTGAGAGAATATGTGATTGAATAAGTTAATTTTGAATTCATATAGATCAAGAAAGAAATGATTCAGATTTAGATCGGGCGAAAAGCAAGGTTATCGAGTAGTCGACCCGATCCGTCATTTTCTTATACCATTTATTTAATTGAAAGGTAGAATTGAGATTGTATGTATTCCATTAGTTAAATTTGGATATATTGAATTTAAATGTACGGTTTAAGCATACAAGTTGCTGAATAAGATCATAGCTGGGCTATGGCAAATCAAAAAATAAGACCATAACTGGGTTATGGCATATGAATGTAAGACCGCGGCAGGGCCTTGGCAATGTACGTATAAGACCATAGTTGGACTATGGCATCCGAAAATTGATGAATTTGTATCCTAAGTATTTATAAGCCAAAGTGGTTTGGTAAGAGAATTTTCGATAGATAGATGAATATGGGTACAGTTATGTACGAAAAACTGACCAAGTAACGTGTTAGAAGATGTTGAGGACTTATGAGTTACGATGTGGTTTAACTATGTTTTAACTCGTTGATTAATGTTTTAAATGCTAATTATGTTATCCATTTTAAAAATGCTAATAAATTTTGAGATTATTTCATATTTACATACGAACTTACTAAGCTTTATAGCTTACTTTGTTTATTTCCATCTATGCTTTATAGTTAATCGAAGCTAACTTAGAACCGGGGATCGTCAGGAACTTCATCGCACTATCGGACATCTATTTGGTATTTTTGAGTTGTTTAAATATGGTACATGGCATGTATAGGCTTGTGTGATTTTGGTCTGTTTGATGGATATGTGTTTTTGGCCATTTGAATTGGCATAAGATGATGGACCTGATGATGTTATAAATATGCAAATGAGTTCTATTTTGAGATTGGTAAATTGACTTATGTTAGGTGATTGAAGTTGATAATTTGGAATTTATGTGTTTGTGAATTTAATGCTTGATAATGCATGTTTGAAATGATTAGTAAATTAAATTGTATAATTGAATTATGGTAAATGAACCACATTGTTGATACTATTTTGGTTTATATTTGAGTAAGTGAAATGGCTGTGTTTGTATAGCATGAGATGTGTATGAATTGGGATTGATTTGGCTTCATATTGTGCCTAGAATGGTACCATTTATATTTGTGTAGGTATGTGGAAAATTGGGTGGCAAATTGGCCTTGAAAATGGCCTATTTTTGTCCATACAGGTAGAGACACGGGCATGTGTCTCAGCAGTGTGTGACACACAGTTATGTTACACGGCCGTGTGTCCCCTGGTGTTGAAATTAAATTGAATTTAGTATGCTCCACACTGTCTCACACACAGGCGTGTGACTGGCGGTGTGGTACAAGTCAGTATACCCCCTTAAATGGCACACAACCTAGCACACGGGCATGTGACTTGGCCGTGTTGCATAAGTCAGTATACCCTATAGGTTTGGCATGGCCTAGCACACGGTCTAGCACACGGGAGTGTATGGCCACTTCGAAGGGCACACGGCTGGTCACACGAGGGTGTGGTTGGCATGTGACCCAAGTCAGTATGTATGCCCTGTTTCCACACGGCCTAATACACGGGCGTGTCTGGAGCCGTGTGAGGCACAGGGCCTATTCACACGGGCATGTGACCCTTGAAGGATTGAAATTTTTCTAAGTTTCCAAAATTTTTTCTAGTTATCGGTTTAGTCCTGAACCACTTCTAAAGTACGTGTATGGCCTCATAGGTCCTTATAAGGGACAATGGGATTGTGATTAAATGATATTTGAGTATGAATGCATAAATGTATAAGATATGTATGTTAAATGATATGTATTAATTGGTAATACCTCGTAACCCTACTCCGATGACGGATACGGGTTAGTGGTGTTACAAGTAAGCTTTTAGGTTCTAGGCTATTTGAAACAATGCCTAAGGTCTTTTTCGAATCTATCACTTGACACTAATTCTTTCAAGCATACATCTATTCAAACGAACAATTAATGATCCAAATTATTTATCTACAAGGTTCTGTATACTTTATTCATCCTATGGTACATTTTATAAATTTTCATTTAGGTTATTGCCTCTATTCTATTATAAACATTAACTGACTGAACTAATTAGTTCACAATTAAGAATAAGAAATTATCTAGTATCATTTGAAATTTACAAGTTTGGCAATTCTATGTACTTATCCAATATGTACAATTAACGACTTATTACCTAATTATAGTCCAATCACCATGAAATCACACAAAATAAAAAATATGAAATTTACTTTTGGATTTTTGGTTTTTTTTTTTGAAAGTGACATAAAAATGAAAATAAACACACAAACTAACATAACAGATAGAAAAACAAAACACATAAAACTATGTACACCCCCACACTTAGACTACACATTATTCCTAATGTGTTCCCAAAAAAGGTAGGAGGTTACCAGACTTCCCTAGAATGGAGCATCAGACTAGCTCAAGGGACCACCTCCTCGTTGAAGCTCACAAATGTAGTGTAGCCTTTTAAGGTAATTCGCTACATATAAAACAAATACACAAACAAAAACAAAAACAACCAAACAAATATAAAAGATAAAAACAACAAAAACAAGTCCAAAAGTAATGTAGTTAAAATAGTTTACTTGCCGCACAAGTAAATAAAAATAAAAATAATTGTGAAGACATGTAACTAAGCATTGGACATGTCATCCTCCAAGTTAGTTTCCTCAACTATCTGTCTATTTCTTCTCTTGGGAGCGGTTCTCTTGGTGCGCGTTTGACTGATTGGCGTGTTCCGCTCTCCCATGTCAACACCTTCAGTAGCCATACTTACAGGTGTGAATATGTCTGCTCTGACATCAACATAAGGTGTCCTATCACACTCTGTCACCTCATCATTAGCTACTTCACCTTCGTCACTCCCCTCTACATTGGTTTTCTCCTCCTCGTCTTCATCGCCTTTGAGTGAATCACTCGACCTGGAGGTCCATTCGATGGCCTCTTCTTCCTGACTCACCATAAACATATCCACAGATGGCTTCATTACCTCTATCATTTGAGTGTTGCAACGCACATCTCGGTCTAGCCTACGTTGCCAGTGTGTAGACTCATCCTCAGTTTTCTTCTTGGCACTTGACTTCTTTGCTACTTGAGGCATATCCATTTTGTTTTTACACTATTGATTCCACTCCTGAATTTGTTTCCTATGAAGCTCCTAAAATTGGGGAGTAAGGAATCACCGATGCTGCTACAAGTGGGACGTTGAGTTGCTTGGTGGACGCGATATCTACGCCAGCCCTATGGCAGAGATCAGTAACCAAATGTGGGAAATAATCACCCATCTTGTTGCCCACAATGCAATGCTTCAATTATTGATTTATCTATATACCGATATAAATTCTTTTGCGTTGCAAAATAGAGTATAACAAGGCTGCTCTAAAAACATAACGTTATTAATGTTGAGAGTTGGGTAAAGATGAGTACATCTAAATTGCATCAAAAATTTTGCTATGGGGAACATTATTGTTTGTTTAAACGAGAGATGCAGTGCCCCATTCCCGACCCTTAAGGAAGATCCAGGAATGGTGCGTTACAGCCTTAAAGTCTTTTCCTTTCGGGAATGTGATAGGCGGAACCTCAAGTTTACAAAAACAGATATGCATTCTCTATAGCAGTAATATTTAAAACATTTAAGCTTAAGGGGCCAAACACTTTCAAAACATAAAACATCATTTTGGATTTAAGGAAAGAGCACAGTTTGGCGAATACAATTTTAGTTACAAAACATTGTTCTTTAAATTTCTAGCCTTGACGCAACCCTTATCAGTCATGCATATTACAAAATCACTGTAAGCCTCACACAGTGTGTATCCTCGGCGTAGTTCTCGAGGGTTTCTTTAGTTCTTCAGTGGTCTTGAGAAGGGTAGATAAATAGAGTAAGTTCATAGAACTTAGTGAGTTCCAAAGTGAACACTAGGATATCTATACATTACAAAGATAGAAGGACTTCTCCCAACTTAGTGGAACATATAGTTCACCCATTGGCAAAGACACCATACAAACTGACTTCATGTAGCTCACCTATTGGGAAATATTGAACTTATACATACTTTAACAAAATAGGACTCATTTTTGGCGTATACACTATATTCATGCATTCATGCAGACAACATACATCGTGTTAGCTAAAAACCCTAGTCCATGTTCAAAGATTGTATCTTTCTTTCATTTGTTCTTCCTCTATTACGTTTTGCCAATCTAGTTTGCATTACACTTAACTTACCAAAGGCTACATAACATCATTCATGTATCGCGATCTGCCAGTGCTCTGCATTAAAGGCAACGCCATGAATTCACTTCTTTTGTTCTAACCATATGGTTCCTTTTTCAGAATAAAGTGGGTAATGACTAAATACAAAGTAAAGCCCTTTCATTTCTTACATAGACATGTGAAGCCAGACTTTTAACCAGATAGGTAAACTTACCTTAAACCAAACATGTACAATACACACATGGGGTATGAAAGAACTCACCAGAAGATGCAACAGAGAGTAAACAACAAGTCCCTTACCCTTGTATCGAGAGCTTTCAGGGGTTTCTTGAGCTATAACATAAATAGTTAATTCCTAAGATCATGTTTTTCAGGGGAACTAAACAAGTTTTCAAGAACAATTAATCAGGAAACCCAGGATCTAGAAGTTTCCTTCCCTTGATCTTTAGTCTATCCCCAAGGCACGAAACCCTAGGGTCCCATAAATAATCATGAAAGCAGCTAGAGTTTCATCGTTATTTACCAAGTTTCACGAAGGTGAAGTTAGCTAATTATAGAGAACTTTAATCGTTCACATAGGCCTTGGCTCTAACGTTTTCCCGAAAAATGTAGAGAGAATTGCTAAACAGAAGTATGAATTGCCAAAGGAAGTATAGAACTTTTTTAGGAAGCTAAGGTTGGCTTATATAGGTGCATACGAAAGGACAAACTAGTGGAGAATCTTATTTCCTTGCACTAACTAGTCCTCATTAGGCCAACTAATTAGTTCAATCAGAAAATAAGATAACAAATTTTTTTATCGTTCCTATCATACTAGGGGTTTAATAATAGGACTCACTATTTTCACTTATCCACTAGGGCAGTGTATACTCTTTCAAAGTGTTTGCCAAACCTCAAATCTCGCCTTAATCAAGGTTTCACCCAAAGGCCCATTCGTAAACCTTAAGCACTTTAACAAGTTTCTAACCCTTTCCTTACTTGGGAGGTCACACTATAAGCCTTAATTCAGTTAAAAATACTCGAGTACTACACTTCGCTGGTCGGGATGTTACAAGAAAGGTCACTCTGATGAAGTTTTCCACATCCACTCGACTCTACCTTCCTTAAGGCAGTTTAAAATTGTGTCAATGTCAATGTTAGTAAAGTGGTTTAAATTGAGAGATGACAGATCGTCCTCCTCATAACAAGAGACACCATAATATTTGCAAATGGCCTTGGGGGAAATATCTACACTAGCATGTCTGATGTAAACCTGATTGCATTTAGAAATATGTTTATAAGTTGAAACTAAATTCTCTCTATTTTTTGATAGAATAACAATCTGTAAAAAGTTGTGTTAATAGTTTTATCAGTGCCATCTATTTATAGAAAGAGAAGGTATAACCCTTGTAGAGTTGTAGAGGTTTATTTTAAATAGAAAAACAACATCCTACTTAAAGTAGGAGAGGGGTGAACAACTCACCCTTGTATTTCTATTATGGTTTTTGCCCCCTTCATGTTATATGAGGGGTTTTGTGTCTCTCTCACATCGGTCCAATTACGAGTAATTCCTAGGCCTTCTTAACCTAGTACTCTGTAATGTGATCTAACCCAATTCAGTTTTTCTATTTTCCAAAATAAACTTTAATACTTACATAGTAGATAATTTTCTCATCCCATTTTTAATCTAGTAAAACTTTAACGATTTTACCCCCGATAAAATTTTGAGAAAATTCATTTAATCTATCACAACTTAACATGTTCACTATGACAGAATGGTTTATTTTCCTTTTCGAGCTTCAAACCAGTCCAAAAACATTAATTCATTCTTTCATCATTTTTTAGTAATCCTATATAAGATTGGAAATTTTTATTTCCATTTTCATTTTCCATATTTGGAAACCTACATTCATTTCCAAATGGTTCCATTTCTCCATTTTGGAGAAAACCATAATTATTCATGAATGTTTCGCATTTCACTTTTCCTATTCATTCTGTTTATTTTTATTCAAGCACACAATTCATTTTTGGTTTCAACAAGCTAGCGGAGGATCAATTGGAAATATGTAGTTGAGGCTCAAATGATTTATAATTAAGTTTCGAGTTTTCACCAATTAATTATAAACTCATTTAATCATCAAGTCATTCCACTATAGTATCGCAACTGAGCTCTCCCAAACAATATACCAGTACGAAAGAAACAACTTAGTGCTCATCCAATGACCTTGTCATTAGTGTGTTACACTCATAGGATATCATTGATCTCTTTGGGATAACATCCATTCTCCCGATATGATTCTATTTTAACTCATGGTAACCATTACATCTTCCTTCATGAAAAGTTAATCACTATCAATTAGTGATCAAGTCATCCATCACAAAGACGAACGACCCATGGCCACTTTTACTTTTTATCAACCATGTAATGCCAATGAGAGGATATAACTATGAATTCCATTTTTGTGAATGGCGCTACATATGACATACTATAGAAGTCGTACACCCAACGTACTAACTTTCAGTTTATTATCTATTTGAACTTAGGTTTTTACTTACACCAGAGTGTACGAGTCACGCATACATAGTTCGTCATCCCCTCAGGATTTAGGTATGCCACATTATGAATGTCATAAGTGAATAAATCTATAAATGAATTAAATATCTATTCTGTTTGGGTCCTGTCTAATATGTCTCTATATTTTGGGGGTCATTAATTTCGATGCCCAACATAAGGCATATCCCTAAATTGGACTTGATGAATAATATATTAGTTTTTTGATCGGTTTGCTCATTTTGTATTAGACTAAGGACATTTTTAAGTTCATCTACTAATACAAGTTGTCTTTTCATATTACAATCTGACCACGTAATACGGCTTAGTATTAGTTAAACATTAGATAACCAATGAGCAACATTTGCTTCCATTTTGCTTTGGATGCAAAAACCATGTGAGCATAATTATAAAATGTATATTAATGTAATCAATGAATTTGTTTTATTAACCAATTGTTTAAAAAAATTACAAGTGTATATTTACAAAAAATACTAAACTTAGGGCTCTAGATCCAACAGTCTCCCACTTGCCCTAGTGAAGTAGATGAGTCATGTTTTGCATTCTTTTGCCCCTCATTACGTTTCCCAAAGAACTCTATAGCTATAAGAGTCTTGGCTAAACATATCTCCTGGGTTTGTCCTTATATGCAATCTTTGAATACGTCTACCATTCCATCACACTACTATCTCCCTTATTTATTTTTTCCTTATGCGGTTAATTATGGCTTAGCTATATCAAAACTATTATACTGCCATAGCTTTTCCATACCTTATATTCGACCTTTCATAGTGAAGTTAGCAATGAAACCCTACTTGACACTTGTATCCACTATAGACCCACCATCTAGGACAAAAACATAGCCTAGTGTCGATTTCCTCGAATCTCGACATGTTTTGGAAGTCAAAATCAGTATATCCTATAGCAGTGAGATCCCCTCCAGAATATACAAGCATATAATCCCTTGTTCTCTGTAAATACTTGAGTATATGCTTAACTAATTGTCAATTTCTTGGTCTTAAATTCGCATGATAACGACTTGATATGTAACACCCCTCACCAGTATTTAATGCCGAAATAGGGTTACGGAGTATTACCAAACTTATAAAATAATTAAACATTCACATAGCATACATTTCCACAATTCTTGCATTCATCATTCAATATCAATCAATTTGTCCCTAATACGAGCCTATGAGGCCCTATACATGCATTGGGAGTGGTTCGAGACTAAACTGATAACTTTGGAAACTTTTTAAACACTTAGAAAATTTTCTCAAAAACAAGAGACACATGCCAGTGTGGTCCGCCCGTGTGTCTCACACGGCCAACACACACACCCATGTCACAGGCCGTGTAGACATTCGAAATGGAAGCACATGACCATGTCCCAGCCCGTGTTCGACCCATGTAACTCTCTGACTTGGGTCACACGGCCAAAACATATGCCCGTGTGCCACAAAAATGGCCATACACGTCCGTGTGCCAGGCCGTGTGCTAAGTTGTGCCTATCCTATAGGGTATACTGACTTATGCCACACAGACATGTCACACGCCCGTGTGTGAAGCCATGTGGAGCATACTAACTTGGTTTCAAAATTAAAACCAGGGGACACATGGTCGTGTAACCTGACCGTGTGTGTAACGTCCCAAAAAGTAGGGGCTGTAATTTTGCTTAAAATTCATGTTATGCTTGAACGGCTAGGTATTTGAGTGTATTTGGGGGTTCCAATGAGGCCTAGGCTTGTGTCTGAGCATTGGAAAAATTTTAGTTTTTGGCCCTTAAGTGGAGAGGGCTTTTGGCAGTTGGACTTAAGTAAAATTGTGTGCGTTAAGATGACACAAGATGAGCATGTGACTTGTGGCTGTGGCGTCAATGAAGTAGCATGGGGGGAGTGGGGTTCGAATCCCACAATTTGCAATTGGAGACTTTTATTTTGTGACTTGAGAGTGGAAGAAGTAGAGTTTGGATCAAACTGTACAAGGGAAGTTGGAGACTTGGTCAAAAGTTTCAAATGGATGGATGGGAGCTATTCTAGGAGACTTTGGTGGAGAAAATCAAGGAAGTGATGTGTGTGGGAGTGTTGGCCGAAATTGGGAGTGTTGATAGATGAAAATTTCGGCTAAGAGGCTGGTATGAGGAAAATTCAGATGAGTGGTCATTTGGGAGCATTTTCGGGTTTTGGTTCTTTTCGGCTTTTTCGTATTCTTTTCTTCCTAAGCGTCTGTTGCAAGTGACCTTTTGGTGCTTTCAGGATCAAGTGAGAGCAAGTTTTTAGTGTCGAAATCTCTGGGAGGACTTCTTTCTTTTCTCATTTGTTTCCTTGTTGAAATCTCATTTCTTTTCTAAGAGCAAGTTTTCTCATTTGTTGGCCGAATTCAATCTCCCTTTTCCTCTTGTCTTCTTTTCTGTACCCTTCAAGTTAGCCGAATCTATCTTCTTCTTTTTTCCTCAGCATTTTGCTGTTGTCCTTTAGGTCGAGTAAATCGAGATCAATCTCTTCTTATCCTCTTTTTGTAGTCACATCTCTAGGGCCGTACTAAAGGAAACCTATCTTGCCGAATTTGAGGAGTAAGTATATTGCTTTCTTTCAATTTTTCGTGGTGGGTATCATCCTTGCCTCTAGTGTCAAATCTTCCTCACTTTCTGTAGTCTGATGTTTATTGGTATGTAGGTTCACTCGAAGTGTAGGAAGGGCCAAGTGATCTGAAGCAGTCGATTCGTACTCTTAGCCTTGATCAAGTAAGCACCTTTGCTTTGTTTTTGTCAGATGTAGATGTTAATCACATCTTTATTCAAACTCTTTTAATAAGGGTGCATTGTAACGCAAGGTACTTTCAGGGATCCTTAATCTTCACTGGAATTCGGAAGGAACTTAGCAAAACCTGGTGAAAAGAGGTAGGTGTTAATGGGGTTTAGGTTTTGTTGTGTAATGGGAGGATAACCCTCTTGATCATTTGGCTAACTGTTGATCTTGTCTAATGTAGGATTAGTGCTAGGGGATTGGTGGCACATTCGTAATCAATGTGTGTAATCGTACACCTATTTCCATACTATTCAAACACAGAATATTGTTGTTCTCACTTTTGTGCTACTGTATACCGATAAAAGCCAAAAAAAATCGATAAGTCGAGACTTCGGCATCTGAGATCACTCGATCGTGCGAGTGCTCGAAGTGATAAACTGAGCCACAAACATTGATGATAGACCTTTGGGAGTGCCACGAACTTTCTCGTGGGCTTAGGCCGTAATGGGCCTTGTTGGGCCATAATGGGCTGAGTGGACGCAATGGGCTGATGGGCCCACAGGGGCGAAATCCATGTTAAGTGCTGGACAATAGATGTGGCTGCAAGGTTCGCAGAACCATAGCCAAAAATGGGCTAAATGGGCCACACGAGTATGTGGGCCCATTTGGGCAAGAAATTGGGCTTTGGCCTAAATACATCGTTTTGATCAAAACGGGTATCCGTGTCACTCGAGGCGATAGTAGGCCTTCGAAAAGGTCGTTATATGGATAAAATTACCGAAATATCCTTTACGGGTAAAACTAACGAAATACACTCGATGGATAAAATTACTGAAATACCCCTAAGGGTTGAAATGACCGTTTTACCCCTAACCAACTAAATGACCGTTGTACCCTTAGTGGTGGTACCAGTGTTGTATGTGTATTAATTGTATGATTGATTGTGACTGAGATGCACTGCATACATGGATTGGTTATGTCATGACACTACACTGGGTTAGGTTTTTTCTGATTGGAGGAAGTACCGTTATAGTGGCATCACTACGTATTCTGATCCTAGTGGCTCAGCCACGTCTATCATTGTTAGCAGCAAGGATGCATCATTGGTGAGTTGCCTGGGTGGGTCAACGTGGTCTCCACATGGAGAGATGGTTGATACGGTCGGTGTGCTGGCTGGGTGGGTCGACTTGGTCCCCACATGGAGAGATGGTTGGTACAGGTGGTGAGTTGGCTTTGAAGGGTTGGGTTACATGTTTGTTTGCATTGATATGATTCAGGGCTTAGGCCCAGACTGATACCGTATGGGCTCAGGCCCAGACTGTGACCGTAATAGGGGATTACACACTGAGTTCTCGTAACTCACCCCTTTTTCTTTAACTGTGCAGGTAATCCCCAGTCTTAGAGGATTTGGAGCTGCGAGGGACTCGGAGGTGGCCACACGTCCGATTGGCGTTGTAATATCCTTAAAATATTAGAGTATCATCTTGTTACTTGTGTTAGCTCGGATATGATCTTTATTGTGTGCTTAGTATATTTGTGTGAAGGCTTGGAATTATTAGCTAAGCTAGAATAATTTTTAGTATGGAAAATTTAGTGAAGTGGATTAAGTGAGCTTGACACTTAAGTTAATTTAAGTGTTAAGTTAAAGCACAAGGGAGTTAGTGGCATAGTGGATAAGGAGCTTGAAAGGTTGCTTGTGGGAAGAGGTTCGAGTAGCATGATTAGCATTTTGAAGACTTTATTTTTTGTGTATCCTAGCATTAATGGACGGTCAAATTCTAATTATGATAGTTTGGACCTTAAGTTTTTGGTAAGTTGAATATTGGTTTAAGGAAAGCTTGAAATAGGGGATAAGAATCTTAAGGTTATAGAAGGTTGGGGAGACAAAAGGCTTGGCTTAAGGATGATGTTTTGGAAACTCTTTCAAGACCTTTAGTGCATGTATGTGGATGGCAAGTGTGGCTAGGGGGTGGCCGAATGTTGTTAGGTGGTTTGGGGGAGAATATTTGGTCAACTTTTGCATTTGTGCATCTTTTGGGCAATTGTTTTCTTTCTCTCCAAAAACTCCCCTCCTTGGCCGAATGTTTATTGTGCATTTTGTGCAAATTTTGCTTTTGGTTTAGCCTTCATTTTGTTTGAACCAAATTGTTATTTTCTTTCTTTCATCTTTTCTTTTGAAACCGAAACCTCACTTGTCATTTGTGCACTTTTCTTTTCGGCAAATAGGGTGTTTGGCCGAACCTCTCTCTCTCATAATTCTCTTTTCTTCTCTTGATATTGGTTCATAATCACATTTTCTTTTTACACTCTCTTGGCCGAATCATTCTCCTTCTCAAATCCTATTTCTTTTTCATTTACTCAAAGTTAAAAACATCCACATCCATTCTATTTTTCTTTTCTTTTTACTCCACCATAGCCGAATCTTCTTCCCCTCTTTTGGAGTTATTTTGGCCGAATATTCAAGGGTAGATTCTCTTTGGTTTTCTTCAATCAATTTTGGATAAAAAGGTATGTGTTCAGTGCCGTTTTTCCTTCTTTCTTTCTCTTTTCTATGTCGTTTTCTTGTGGACAAAGGCTTAATCTTTGGGCATTGTTTGCAAGGTTCTAACTATTATTAGAAATCGATTTTCATTTAGGCTCTTTGGGACTTTGGAAGCAATCGATTTAAGTCATTCCATTAGCCATCGAAGTTTGTAAGTCAAGTGGTAAGGATTCAATATTCCTTAAATTGGTTGAAAAAGCCTAAGGCTATTGGGATTTAGATGTGATGTTGGCCGAATGGTCTTGATTAAAATATTGTGGTTTGGCCGAATGTAGGACAAGGTGATCTAGTGCGATAGATAGGATCCCCGGAATTAGTATTTGCGTTGGTGAAAGGTGTGTACCTTACACACTTTATGACTCGGTTACGTATATGTATTTATAATATTAATTTACTAATCATATTACCAAAGTGGGAAAACAATGAGATCTTGATATGATACCATGATGGTAGGAATAAGGGTTCGGGTAAGTCCGTTTCTATATGTTGTTAATACATGTGGATTGAAATCATGATCTACGATTTATGATATACTTGTTATGTGATTCATAATAAAGTATGTTGACATGATTTGCTCAAATATTGCATTATGATGGGTGATATGAGAGGAGGGGGAAGATTGATATTCGTGTCTTCGGACACCAGAGGTTTGGTACCTCCAGTGATTTGGTATCACATTTGTGTCTTTGCGACACCAGAGGTTTGGTACCTCATAGCGACTCGTCCCTGTGGTTTAATACCACTGTGGGTTGGCCCCACTTTTGAGATATGGGATTGTCGCCAGTGATTTGGTATCACAAGTGGGTTGGCCCCACAACTTGATTATTCGTGACTTCGGTCACCAGTGATTTGGTATCACATTTGTGTCTTTGGGACACCAGAGGTTTGGCACCTCATAGCCACTTGTCCCTGTGGTTTAATATCACCGTGGGTTGGCCCCACTTTTAAGATATAGGATTGTCGCCAGTGATTTAGTATCACAAGTGGGTTGGCCCCACAATCTGATTATATGTGACTTTGGGTCACCAGTGATTTGGTATCACAATATTGAATATCGTGACTTTGGTCACCAGTGGTTTGGCACCACCAGTGGTTTGGTACCACACGGGGTAGAAAAGGAGTTATGGATGGCTAGGTTGGGTGCATTATACATATATGTTGCTTTGTTATAATTTGTGTAAGTATGTGGCTATTACCCGAGAGAGGGATTAAGCACTGAGTCTTGGTGACTCACCTTCTCCCTTATCATTTTAGGTGATTCGTGAGATCGCGGATGAGGAGCCGGATGAGCTCGAGGAGGCCATGCAATAAAGTTGATTTTTCATGAACTTCTATTTGGGTACTTAAATTTATTTTTATTTGGTTTTTGATTTAATTTGGGTTTGTAATAAGGCCTCTTTAATTATGGTTTTTGGAATTATTTATATTCTTTAGACTTGTTTTAAATATGGCTTATAAATTACATGATTGTTATAATAATTTGAGCACAAAGATTTCTAAACTACAAAACGAAATGGTTTTTTTTTTTTTTTTTGTAAATGTTACCATCGGGTAACTTAATTCATTTGATAGTTTTAACAACTTAAATATTTTTGATAACTCATACTATTTTCCAAAACTCAAGTTTCCAAATTTCTATAAGATACTGTTTTCAACTTAATCACTTTAGTTTCTTTTCAAATTATAAAAAGTTTACAAATCTAAGCTGCAACTAAGTTTTAAAGATTTATTTTCGGGATTTCAAAGTAAATTATCTATTTTTTTAAATTATTATATACTCGATTTCTATGAACTTAGAACAATGAAATGTTTTTCACAAAAATTTAATTGTTCACTCGATTTTCTTCACAATGTTTTCCTTCGTGGCATGTCAGATTCGGTCATGGCGTATTGACCGAGTTTGGAGTGTTACAAATTGGTATCAGAGCTAAGTTCAAAAGCTTGGTTGTGGGCCCGAGGCCTAAAATGTTTAAAGTATGGTTTTAAAATGTTTTTGTTGAAAATTTTATGGTTGGAAAAGCATGGCCCCGATTCTCCGGTATTGATCTGCCCTGGTAAGTACCTCAAACTATTGATTTTGATGATATGATGATGATGATATGACTGTATAGTAGTAGGAATTACTCTTGAGACCCAAAACTATAGGTTGGATGTACTCGCGAAACAACCTCTTATTAAAACTTTTCATAAAACTGTGCTTTAAAGAAAGTGGAATAATGACTGATGCATAACACTTTTAAATCTGATAAGTTGAGATTATAGACATGAGTACTCGAGGCCGGGGTCGTGTTACTCGTGGACGCGGTCGAGGTAGGATGGCTGTGTCTGAGCCAGTGAGGCCGGGTCAAGGATCCGAAAATGAGGTACCACCACCAGCGGTTGGAGTTGAGCATCAGGATCAAACGGGGGATGGCGCAGTGTCTCAAGCGGTGCTGCGAGTTCTTGAGAGGGTAGCTGGATTAAGCGGAGGCATGGGAGCTCGAAAATCTGTACCCGAGCGACTCCGATCCAATGGAGTAGAGGTATTTCAAGGTGTTTCAGGCATAGCTCCCAGTGCGAATGACTTGGATTTGAATGCTGAGGACAAGCTAAAAGAGATTGTGTCACTTCTTCAGGATGAGTCATATCAGTGGTGGCTCACGGTACAGAATAGTGCTGCAGCGGAGGATCTCACTTGGGATTATTTCAAGGCAGCGTATCAGCAAAAATACGTTGGGTCTAATTACATTGATGTGCAGCGTAAGGCATTTCTGAGTTTGGTCCAAGGTAGTAAGTCCGTATCAGAATATGAGGCAGAATTTTTAAGATTGAGCCGGTATGCTGGAGGTATCGTGGTTTCGGAACACGAGCGATGTGTCCGGTTCGAAGACGGTTTGAGAGATGAGCTGAGGTTACTGATTGCTCCACATCAGGAGCGAGAATTTGCAGCGTTGGTTGAAAAGGCTAAGATAGTCGAAGGAATAAAGAAATCTGGAAGGCAGAACTACGACCGGAATAAGCATAAGAGAGAGTTATGAATCATCCGCGTCAGCCGGTAATTCTCATAAGAGCGCTTAGGCGAGTGGGCGAATCGATGCAGGAGGCACATTCATCGCTAATCGTGGACCAACACGGTGTGTAACCGATGTGGGAAATATCATTGGGGCGAATGTTGGACCGGAGGGAAAGGATGTTTTGAGTGTGGTTCGCTGGATTATCGTGTGAGAGACTGTCCACGAAAGCTAGCCAGGAATCAGTCTGAGGGTCAAGGTCGTGCTCAGTTCAAACAGGAGGGACCACCACCGCAGAGCGGTCGTGGTAATGGTAGAGGAAGTAATGGTTCTGGTCGAGGTCGCGGAGCATCTGGCAGGGGTGTTGGCAACACTGAGGCAAGGCAGCCTGGTTTGGTGTATGCAGCGAGACGTCGAGAGAAGGGCGACGCACCGGACGTCATAATCGGTACGTTCTTAATCTTTGGTGTGCCATATACTACTTTGATAGATGTGGGTTCGACGCATTCGTATGTTGCTAGTAGCATTGTAGAGACCATGAACTTAGATTCTAAGACTGCTTCTAGGAAGATGACCATACTTAGCCCTCTAGGTCACTCTGTAGAAGTAAATAAGCTGTATAGAGATGTACCCCTAGAACTCCAAGGGGTAGTGTTCATAGCTGATCTGATGGAACTGCCATTTGGGGAGTTTGATCTAATTCTTGGGATGGACTGGTTAGTCAAGTACCAAGCAAGTTTGGATTGCGCTGCTAAGCGCATGGTTTTGAAGGCAGCTAATGGCGAAGAAGTAGTTATGATAGGTAATAGAAGAGATTATCTATCCAACGTAGTATCTGCGTTTAAAGCGGTGAAGTTGGTCAGAAAGGGCTGTGAGGCGTTTGTGGTCCATGTGTGTGCGTTGGAGGCTAAGGAGTCTACTGTAGGAAAGGTTCAAACCATAAAGGAATATGCGGATTTATTTCCAGAAGAACTTCTGAGACTGCCTCCGGATCGTGAAGTTGAATTTGGTATAGATCCGTTACCCGGAACTGCGCCAGTTTCTATTGCTCCGTATAGGATGGCACTGAAGGAATTAGGGGAATTAAAGGCTCAGATTCAAGAGTTGTTGGATCGAGGTTTCATTCGACCAAGTGTTTCGCCATGGGGAGCGCCGGTATTTTTTGTCAAGAAGTACGATGCGGATGTGTATTGACTACCGCCAGTTGAATAAGCTGACGATCAAAAACAAGTATCCTTTGCCGAAGATTGATGACTTGTTTGATCAGCTTAAAGGGGCAGCGGTTTTCTCCAAGATTGATTTAAGGTCTGGATATCATCAGCTAAAGGTGAAAGAGGCTGATATCCATAAGACGGCATTTCGCACTCGATACGGGCATTACGAATTTCTGGTGATGCCGTTTGGGTTGATTAACGCACGGCAAAGATTCATGGATATGATGAATCGGGTATTCCAGCAGTTTTTGGATCAATTTGTTGTGGTATTTATAGACGATATTTTGGTATACTCAAAGTCAGAGGAGGAGCATGATGCGCATTTGCGAGTAGTGTTGCAGATTCTGAGGGAAAAGCAGCTGTATGCCAAATTTAGTAAATGCGAGTTCTGGCTTAGGGAGGTGACTTTCTTGGGTCACATAGTATCAGCTGAGGGGATTAGAGTGGATCCTCGGAAGATTGAGGCAGTGTTGGATTGGAAGCCGCCTAAGTCAGTGGCTGAGATTCGGAGTGTTCTAGGTTTGGCGAGGTATTATCGAAGATTTGTGGAAGGATTTTCTTTGATCGCCGCACCTATGACCAAGTTATTGAGGAAAGGAGTTCCATTTGTGTGGATCGAGAAGCAGCAAGAAAGTTTCGACAAGTTGAAGAAGATTCTGACTGAAGCTCCAGTTTTGATTCAACCCGAGGCAGGCAAGGAATTCACGGTTTACTGTGATGCATCACATACTGGTTTGGGATGTGTGCTGATGCAAGAAGGGAAGGTAGTGGCTTATGCATCTCGACAGTTGAGACCACATGAAGTTAATTATCCGACGCATGACTTGGAATTAGCTGCAGTGGTTTTCGCTTTGAAGATTTGGAGACACTATTTGTATGGAGAGAAGTCGATAGTCTACACGGATCACAAAAGTCTTAAGTATCTTTTGACTCAGAAGGATTTGAACTTGAGGCAGCGTAGATGGATTGAGTTGTTGAAGGACTACGACTGTTCGATTGAGTATCATCCGGGCAAGGCTAACGTGGTGGCAGATACGTTGAGCCATAAGGTTGTATCAGACTTAAGATCGATGTTTGCTCGTCTTAGCTTATATGATGATGGGAGTCTTTTGGCTGAATTGCAAGTCAAGCCGACTTGGTTAGAGCAAATCGAGGAGAAGCAGTTAGAGGATGATGGTTTGAATGATCAGAGGCTGCGAGTTCAGAACGGTGGTTTAGAGGATTATAGTTTGTCCAGTGATGGAGTTTTGTGGTTTAAAGGAAGAGCTCGTATGCCGAAGAATGTTGAGTTGAGGCAAAGGATTCTTCGGGATGCACATAGCAACCCATACGCTATGTATCCTAGAGGTAACAAGATGTATCGGGATTTAAGAGAGCAGTTTTGGTGGCCAGGTCTGAAGCGGGAGGTAACTGAGTTTGTGGGTAAATGTCTGACGTGTCAGCAAGTCAAGGCTGAACACCAGTTGCCGTCTGGGTTACTTCAGCCGGTGAAGATTCCACAGTGGAAGTGGGAAAGGATCACTATGGACTTTGTCAGTGGATTACCTTTTACGCCTAGTAAGAAGGATTCAGATTTGGGTGATTGTGGATCGTCGACTAAGTCACTCATTTCATTCGGTAAGGGTGGATTACTCGCCTTGAGGTTAGCTAAGTTGTATGTAGCGGAGATAGTGAGGTTGCACGGTGTGCGATGTCGATCATCTCGGATAGGGATCCAAGATTTACGTCCGAGATTTTGGAGAGCGTTACATCGAGCTTTGGAGTACGCGGTTGGATTTCGATGATCGCATTTCATCCACGATCTAACGGGCGATCGAAAAGAGTTATACAGATTTTAGAAGATATGCTGAGAGGATGTGTTTTGGACTTCAGAGGCAGCTGGGAAGAGTTTTTGCCATTAGCTGAGTTCGCATACAACAATAGTTATCAGGCAAGCATTAAGATGGCACCATATGAGGCGTTGTATGGTAGGAGGTGTCGCACACCTACATGCTGGACAGAGTTGGGTGAGCGTCAGATGTTCGGACCAGAGTTGGTTGCAGAGACTGAGGATAAGGTTAAGATGATTCAGGCTCGTCTGAAGGAAGCTTCAGATAGGCAAAAGTCGTATGCCGATCTCAAGCGGAGAGATATAGAGTTTGCCGTGGGTGACAAAGTTTTTCTGAAGGTCTCGCCATGGAAGAAAGTGTTAAGATTTGGAAGAAAAGGCAAGTTAAGTCCAAGGTTTATTGGGTCGTATAAGGTGTTGAGACGAGGGGGACCAGTAGCTTATCAGCTCGAGTTGCCATCAGAGCTGAGTCAGATTCACGATGTGTTTCATGTCTCCATGCTTAGACGCTATCATTCTGATCCATCGCATGTTGTGGCAGTAGAGGAAATAGAGGTGAGTCCAGATTTGACGGTGGAAGAGGAACCTGTGTAGATTTTAGATCGAGACGAAAAATTTTTGCGCAAGAAGTCAGTTCCTTTAGTGAAGGTTTTATGGCGGAATCATGGCGTGGAAGAAGCTACGTAGGAACCGGAGGATATGATGAGGTAGCAGTATCCTCAACTCTTTTGATCAGGTAATTTCGAGGACGAAATTTTCTTAAGAGGGGTAGAATTGTAATATCCTTAAAATATTAGAGTATCATCTTGTTACTTGTGTTAGCTCGGATATGATCTTTATTGTGTGCTTAGTATATTTGTGTGAAGGATTGGAATTATTAGCTAAGCTAGAATAATTTTTAGTATGGAAAATTTAGTGAAGTGGGTTAAGTGAGCTTGACACTTAAGTTAATTTAAGTGTTAAGTTAAAGCACAAGGGAGTTAGTGGCATAGTGGATAAGGAGCTTGAAAGGTTGCTTGTGGGAAGAGGTTCGAGTAGCATGATTAGCATTTTGAAGACTTTATTTTTTGTGTATCCTAGCACTAATGGACGGTCAAATTCTAATTATGATAGTTTGGACCTTAAGTTTTTGGTAAGTTGAATATTGTTTTAAGGAAAGCTTGAAATAGGGGATAAGAATCTTAAGGTTACGGAAGGTTGGGGAGACAGAAGGCTTGGCTTAAGGATGATGTTTTGGAAACTCTTTCAAGACCTTTAGTGCATGTATGTGGACGGCAAGTGTGGTTAGGGGGGTGGTCGAATGTTGTTAGGTGGTTTGGGGGAGAATATTTGGTCAACTTTTGCATTTGTGCATCTTTTGGGCAATTGTTTTCTTTCTCTCCAAAAACTTCCCTCCTTGGCCGAATGTTTATTGTGCATTTTGTGCAAATTTTGCTTTTGGTTTAGCCTTCATTTTGTTTGAACCAAATTGTTATTTTCTTTCTTTCATCTTTTCTTTTGAAACCGAAACCTAACTTGTCATTTGTGCACTTTTCTTTTCGGCAAATAGGGTGTTTGGCCGAACCTCTCTCTCCCATATTTCTCTTTTCTTCTCTTGATATTGGTTCATAATCACATTTTCTTTTTACACTCTCTTGGCCGAATCATTCTCCTTCTCAAATCCTATTTCTTTTTCATTTACTCAAAGTTAAAAACATCCACATCCATTCTATTTTTCTTTTCCTTTTACTCCACCATAGCCGAATCTTCTTCCCCTCTTTTGGAGTTATTTTGGCCGAATATTCAAGGGTAGATTCTCTTTGGTTTTCTTCAATCGATTTTGGATAAAAGGGTAAGTGTTCAGTACCGTTTTTCCTTCTTTCTTTCTCTTTTCTATGTCATTTTCTTATGGACAAAGGCTGAATCTTTGGGCATTGTTTGCAAGGTTCTAACTATTATTAGAAATCGATTTTCATTTAGGCTCTTTGGGACTTCGGAAGCAATCGATTTAAGTCATTCCATTAGCCATCGAAGTTGGCAAGTCAAGTGGTAAGGATTCAATATTCCTTAAATTGGTTGAGAAAGCCTAAGGCTATTGGGATTTAGATGTGGTGTTGGCCGAATGGTCTTGATTAAAATATTGTGGTTTGGCCGAATGTAGGACAAGGTGATCTAGTGCGATAGATAGGATCTCCGGAATTAGTATTTGCGTTGGTGAAAGGTGTGTACCTTAAATCATGATCTACGATTTATGATATATTTGTTATGTGATTCATAATAAAGTATGTTGACATGATTTGCTCAAATATTGCATTATGATGGGTGATATGAGAGGAGGGGGAAGATTGATATTCGTGTCTTCGGACACCAGAGGTTTGGTACCTCCAGTGATTTGGTATCACATTTGTGTCTTTACGACACCAGGGGTTTGGCACCTCATAGCGACTCGTCCCTGTGGTTTAATACCACCGTGGGTTGGCCCCACTTTTGAGATATGGGATTGTCGCCAGTGATTTGGTATCACAAGTGGGTTGGCCCCACAATCTGATTATATGTGACTTTGGGTCTCCAGTGATTTGGTATCACAATATTGAATATCGTGACTTTGGTCACCAGTGGTTTGGCACCACCAGTGGTTTGGTACCACACGGGGTAGAAAAGGAATTATGGATGGCTAGGTTGGGTGCATTATACATATATGTTGCTTTGTTATAATTTGTGTAAGTACGTGGCTATTACCCGAGAGAGGGATTAAGCACTGAGTCTTGGTGACTCAACTTCTCCCTTATCATTTCAGGTGATTCGTGAGATCGAGGATGAGGAGCCAGATGAGCTCGAGGAGGCCATGAAATAAAGTTGATTTTTCATGAACTTCTATTTGGGTACTTAAATTTATTTTCATTTGGTTTTTGATTTAATTTGGGTTTGTAATAAGGCCTCTTTAATTATGGTTTTTGGAATTATTTATATGCTTTAGACTTGTTTTAAATATGGCTTATAAATTACATGATTGTTATAATAATTTGAGCACAAAGATTTCTAAACTACAAAACGAAATGGTTTTTTTTGTAAATGTTACCATCGGGTAACTTAATTCATTTAATGGTTTTAATAACTTAAATATTTTTGATAACTCATACTATTTTCTAAAACTCAAGTTTCCAAATTTCTATAAGATACTGTTTTCAATCTAATCACTTTAGTTTCTTTTCAAATTATAAAAAGTTTACAAATCTAAGCTGCAACTAAGTTTTAAAGATTTATTTTCGGGATTTCAAAGTAAATTATCAATTTTTTTAAATTATTATATACTCGATTTGTACGAACTTAGAACAATGAAAAGTTTTTCACAAAATTTTAATTGTTCACTCGATTTTCTTCACAACGTTTTCCTTCGTGGCATGTCAGATTCGGTCTTGGCGTATTGACCGGGTTTGGGGTGTTACAGGCGTTAAAGTTAAACCTAGCAACTTTATTTTATTTTAGTTTAATTTATTGGGTTATTAATTTTGTAATAAGGCCATTTGGGATTTTTAAGTTTTATATGTTGTTTCTTTAAAATTTCAACCTCATAGTCTATTAAACATGGGATTTTAAAATTATAACTACTGTTTTCAAAATATCACGTATTTGCAACTGTTTTCAATTAAACTTCCGCAACAAACGAGGCTTTAAAAATAAAAATATTATGCGAGAGAATGTCTTTGAGTAGGTCGTGTTTTAAAAAGGTAAGCAACGTAATCTGTGGTTTTTAAATGGTAGAAAGTTTTAAATTGTAAAAAGGGTTTCAGATGAATGCATAGTTTTCAAACATTACGTTGATGTAACACGCTAATCTGACCATAATATCTAGGCCGGATTTGGGGTGTTACATTTAGTGGTATCAGAGCCAGTTTACAAAACTCGACTGTGGAATGGGTTTTGAAAGTTTTCTGATCTGTTTAAATTTTGATTTGGAAAGTAATGTTATTATTGAAAGTGTGGTACACCGAGTCTCCGGCACCAAATCTGTAAGTTCTATGACACTGTACCCTGTTATATACTGAAATGGCTATACTAAGAAACTTCTAGGGATAGTAATAGTACACTGAAACTCCTTAGTTAGGGAAATTGAGACTATAGGAGACTGAATATTGTAGTAAACTCGATCTGAGAAAACAACTCTAATTATTGTTTTTCATAAAATATTTATTAATAATTATAAGAATTATAAGCTGACTCATAAAACTCTTAAATCAGATAAATATGCTACATCGAAATGATCACAAGAGGTCACGGAAGGGGTACACGTGGCCATGGTAGAGGCCGTGGTGCTAGGGCTGGATTGTCAGCATCAGGACACAAGGCTGATAGGGAAGCACCAGCCTCACCTGTGACTGAGACGGGGTCTCATAACCGAATCGGTAGGGATGATGCCCTATCTTAAACGATGTTACGGGTTCTAGAAATGGTTGCTGGAGAAAGTACTGGGTCAGTGAGCCGAGGTTCAATCTCTGAATGACTCCGGTCAAAAGAGGCGAAAATTTTCAGGGGTGTTTCTGGTGTAGCTCCGAATGTAACAGAATATTGGTTGGAGGCTGTCGAGCGAATAATGGATGATCTCGATTGTACGGTGGAGCAAAAACTGAAGGGGGCAGTGCCTTTACTGTGAGATGAGGCAAATCAATGGTGGCTTACCGTGAGAGAAGGCATGCAGGCCGACCGTTTGACATTAGATTTCTTTAAGACGGCCTTCCAAGGAAAATATGTTGGGGCAAGTTATGTGGATGCCCGGAGGAAGGAATTTTTGAATTTGGTTCAGGGAAATAGGTCTGTAGCAGAGTATGAGGCAGAGTTCCTGCGATTGAGCCAGTATGCTCGGGGCATAGTCGCAACCGAGTATGAGCACTGTGTTCGTTTCGAGGATGGTCTCTGGGATGAGTTGCGGGTACTGATAGCCCCGCTTAGGGAAAGGGACTTTGCTGCCCTGATTGAGAAGGCAAAGTTTGCCGAGGATGTGAAACACTTTGAGCGTCAAAACCGTGAGAAGGAAAGAGGTAGATATAAGAGGGATTTGGGGCCCTCAAGTTCTTCTAATGGGCCTAATAATAGGCCTAGGTTTGATGGGCCAGCCCGAGCTGGGGTTTCAGTGCTGCGGTTGAGTGTAGGAGACCTCATTTGGGAGAGTGCTGGAAAAGAACTAGGGGGTGCTTCAGATGTGGGTCCAAGAATCATCAGTTTAGATATTGTCCTCGGGGGCTCGTTCAGATGCAAGCTGCAGGTCAGGGCTATGTGCAGCCAGGGAAGGTGGTCAGCAGCCACCGAGAGGCCGTGGTCCACCAAGAAGGGGAAATGGGTTTGGACGGGGTCGTAGAGCACCGGGCAGAGGTGTTGGTAACACAGAGGCGAGACATGCAGCGTTGGTTTTTGCTGCTCAGTGCCGAGAGGATGGCGATGCACCTGACGTCATAACTGGTATATTCCTCATTCATAATGTACCATATACCGCTTTAATTGATATTGGGTCTACGCACTCATATGTTGCATGTACTGTGTCTGGAACATTGGGCATACAATTTGAAATTACTAATAAGGAAATGTCAGTGATTAGTCCACTAGGACAGTCGGTTAGAGTGAATAAACTGTTTAGAGATGTGCCCCTAGAGGTCCAAGGGGTTGTCTTTCCGGTGGATTTGATGGAACTTTCGTTTGGCGAGTTCGATCTCATTTTGGGCATGGAATGGTTAGTGAAACACCGTGCGAATTTGGATTACACTGCTAAGTGTATGTTATTAAAGTCTTCAGGGGTTGAGGAGGTGGTCGTGATAGGGGAGCGAAGGGATTTTTATCTAATGTAATCTCAGCATTAAGGGCCGAGAAGCTGGTTCGCAAAGGTTGCGAGGCGTTCTTAGCTTATGTCAGCACATTTGATGTTAATGGTTTGTCTGTTGGGGATGTTAGGACAATAAAGGAGTTTCCGGATGTATTTCCTGAAGATCTTCTGGGGTTGCCTCCAAATCGTGAGGTCGAATTTGGCATTGAGCTCCTACCGAGAACGGCTCCGGTGTCCATTACTCCTTATAGGATTGCACCGAAGGATCTGGTAGAATTAAAGGCTCAGATCTAAGAGCTACTAGATCGAGGATTCATCTGACCGAGTGTGTCTCTGTGGGGAGCACCGGTATTGTTCGTGAAAAAGAAGGATGGGTCCATGCGCATGTGTATTGATTATCGTCAACTGAACAAACTGACAATTAAGAACAAGTACCCATTACCAACGATAGACTATTTGTTCGATCAGCTGGGAGGAGCTTCGGTCTTCTCTAAGATAGATCTTAGATCGGGATACCATTAGTTAAGGGTTAAGGAGACAGATGTGTACAAGACAGCATTCAGGACTCTTTAGGGGCACTACGAGTTTCTGGTCATGCCATTTGGGCTAACGAATGCACCAGCTACTTTCATGGATATGATGAATCGAGTTTTCCAACCCTATTTGGACCGGTTTGTGGTGGTGTTTGTAGATGATATTCTGGTGTATTGAAGAACCAAGGAGGAGCATGATTCACATCTCCGGATTGTTCTGCAAATATTGAGAGAGAAGTAGCTTTATGCCAAATTCAGCAAGTGCGAGTTTTGGCTGCAAGAGGTGACATTTTTGGGACATGTTGTGTCTACCGATGGGATTAGGGTTGATCCTTGAAAAGTCGAGGTCGTATTAGACTGGAAGCCACTGAAATCGGTATCTGAGATTCAAAGTTTTCTTGGTCTGGCTGGGTATTACAGATGGTTCGCTGAGGGGTTTTCACTAATTGCTACACCTTTAACTAAGTTACTGCGCAAAGGGGTATCGTTTAATTGGACTGATAAACAGCAGGAGAGTTTTGAGAAACTGAAGAAGATTTTGACTGAAGCCCCGGTATTAATACAACCAGAGGCTGGAAAAGAATTCATTGTCTACTGTGATACGTTGCACACGGGTTTGGGTTGTGTGCTGATGCAGGAGGGTAAAGTGGTGTCGTATGCGTCTCATCAACTTAGGCCGCACGAGGTAAATTACCCCACTCATGACTTAGAATTAGCTGCGGTGGTATTCGCACTAAAAATTTAGAGACACTACTTGTACAGGGAGAAGTCAGTCGTTTATACCGACCATAAAAGTCTCAAGTATCTCCTTACTCAGAAAGAGTTGAACCTTAGGCAGCGAAGATGGATAGAGTTGCTAAGGATTATGATTGCTCGATTGAGTACCAACCGGGGAAGCCAACGTGGTAGCGGATACATTGAGCCGTAAGGTTGTACCTGATCTAAGAGCAATGTTTGCTCGTCTCAGCCTATTTGAGGATGGTAATCTGTTAGCTGAACTTCAAGTAAAATCGACTTGGATTGGTCAAATTAAAAAGAAGCAGTTGTTGGATGAATCGTTGGTTCCTCGTTTTCAACTGGTGAAGAAGGGAGAGACTGTGAATTTTGGGCTGAATAGTGAAGGAGTATTATGCTTCCGTGGGAGAGTCTGTGTACCGCGGGATTCTCATTTAAGGCAGTCTAGTCTGGTGGAAACAAGTTATATCGAGATCTACGTGAACTGTACTAGTGGCCAAGACTTAAGGGTGAGGTTACTGATTTTGTAGGTAAGTGTATGACATGCCAGCAAGTGAAGGCTGAGTATCAGTTGCCTTTTAGATTACTGCAACCTATTAAAATTCCACTCTGGTAGTGGGAGAGGGTAACCATGTATTTTCTTAATGGGCTACCCCTGACGCCTACTAAGAAAGATTTGGTATGGGTTATTGTTGATTGACTGACTAAATCTGCCCACTTCATACCGGTTTGCATCGATTACTCGTTGCAGAAGTTGGTCGAGTTGTATTTGGCGAAAATTGTAAGGTTACATGAGATACCAGCGTCTATCATTTTGGACAGGGACCCTAGGTTCACATCGTGGTTCTGGAGAGTGTTACACGAAGTTTTAGGTACAAGGTTAGATTTCAGCACGGCATTTCACCCTCAGACCGATGGTCAGTCGGAAAGGGTAATACAGATTTTGGGAGACATGCTAAGAAGCTGTGTGATTGATTTTAAAGGTAGTTAGGAAGACTATTTTTCGTTGGCAGAATTCGCTTACAACAACAGCTACCAATCCAGTATTCAGATGGCACCGTACGAGGCATTATATGGTCGTAGGTGTCATATCCCTAGTTGTTGGACAGAATTGGGTGAGCAGCGACTGTTGGATCCAGAGCTAATTTCTGAAACTGAGGAGAAAGTGAAATTGATCCATAATCAGTTAAAAGAAGCATCTGATAGGCAGAAGTCGTATGCTCATTTGAAGCGTAAAGAGATTGAGTACGCAGTGGGAGATTATGTTTTCCTAAAGGTCTTACCATGGAAGAAGATTCTGAGATTTGGGCAAAAAGGCAAGCTGAGCCCTAGATTCATCGGACATTACCAGATATTAAAATGTTTGGGACCGGTTGTCTATCAGCTGGAGCTGCCTCCTGAGTTAGATCGTATACATAATGTGCTCCACGTTTCTATGCTGAGTCGATACCGTTCTAATCCTTATCATATAGTGCCAGTGGAGAAGATCGAGGTAAGACATGATCTGACTTTTGAGGAATAACCAGTACAAATACTAGGTCGTGATGTTACAGTGTTAAGAAGGAAATTTGTCCCATTAGTCAAGGAGCTTTCGCGTAATCATGGTTCAGAGGAAGCCACGTGGGAGCCAGAGGAGGCAATAAGACAACAATACCCTCATCTCTTCTGATCAGGTAAATTTTGAGGCCAAAATTTCTTTAAGGGGGTAGAGTTGTTATGTCCCAAAAAGTAGAGGCTATAATTTTGCTTAAAATTCATGTTATGCTTGAACGGCTAGCTATTTGAGAGTATTTGGGGGTTCCAAGGAGGCCTGGGTTCGAGTTTGAGCCTTGGAAAAATTTTAGTTTTTGGCCCTTAAGTGGAGAGGGCTGTTGGCAGTTGGACTTAAGTAAAATTGTGTGCATTAAGATGACACAAGATGAGCATGTGACTTGTGGCTGTGGCGTCAATGAAGTAGCATGGGGGAGTGGGGTTCGAATCCCACAAGCTGCAATTGGATCAAACTCTACAAGGGAAGTTGGAGACTTGGTCAAAAGTTTCAAATGGATGGATGGGAGCTATTCTAGGAAACTTTGGTGGAGAAAATCAAGGAAGTGATGTGTGTGGGAGTGTTGGCCGAAATTGGGAGTGTTGATAGATGAAAATTTTGGCTAAGAGGCTGGTATGAGGAAAATTTGGCTGAAGGGTCATTTGGGAGCATTTTTGGGTTTTGGTTCTTTTTGGCTTTTTCGTATTATTTTCTTCCTAAGTGTCTGATGCAAGTGACCTTTTGGTGCTTTCAGGATCAAGTGAGAGCAAGCTATTAGTGCCAAAATCTCTGGGAGGACTTCTTTATATTCTCATTTATTTCCTTGCCGAAATCTCATTTCGTTTTTAAGAGCAAGTTTTCTCATTTGTTGGCCGAATTCAATCTCCCTCTTCCTCTTGTCTTCTTTTCTGTACCCTTCAAGTTAGCCGAATCTATCTTCTTCTTTTTTCCTCAACATTTTGCTATTGTCCTTTAGGTTGAGTAATCCGAGATCTTCTTATCCTCCTTTTGTAGTCACATATCTAGGGCCATAATAAAGGAAACCTGTCTTGTCAAATTTGAGGAGTAAGTATATTGCTTTCTTTCAATTTTTCGTGGTGGGTATCATTCTTGTCTCTAGTACCGAATCTTCCCCACTTTCTGTGGTATGATGTTTGTTAGTATGTAGGTTCACTCGAAGTGTAGGAAGGGTCAAGCGATCGGAAGCAGTCGATTCGTACTCTTAGCCTTGATCAAGTAAGCACCCTTACTTTGTTTTTGTCAGATGTGGATGTTTATCACATCTTTATTCAAACTCTTTTAATAAGGGTGCATTGTAATGTAAGGTACTTTCAGGGATCCTTAATCTTCACTGGAATTCGAAAGGAACTTAGCAAAACCCGGTGAAACGTGGTAGGTGTTAATGGGGTTTCGGTTTTGTTGTGTAATGGAAGGATAACCCTCTTGATCGTTTGACTAATTGTTGATATTGTCTAACGTAAGATCAGTGCTAGGGGATTGGTGGCACATTCGTAATCAAGGTGTGTAATCGTACACCTATTTTCATATTGTTCAAACATAGAATATTGTTGTTCTCACTTCTGTGCTACTGTATACTGATAAAAGCAGAAAAAACTGATAAGCCGAGACTTCGGCATCCGAGATCATTCGAGCGTGCGAGCACTCGAAGTGATAAATCGAGCCACAAACTTTGACGGTAGACCTTTGGGAGTGCCATGAACTTTCTCGTGGGCTTAGGCCGTAATGGGCCTTGTTGGGCCATAATGGGCCGAGTGGACCCATTGGGCTGATGTAAACATAGAGCAATACAGAAAGTAAGGTTTATAGCTTAGTAAGTTCGTATAGCATTTAAAATCAACTTACCATATGTGCACAATTTAAACAAATAAAACATAATATACAATTAACATATGGAATCATCATCCTATCACAATTTCATGCACAAGATTAATTATTACTTTCATAATCTCCTTATTTCAATGCTTGTACGGTTCACGTACATACCTGTAGCATTCCGTAACAAACTCATACTCATCCACATCTTTGACGTACCCGTTGAACCATTGGAATATTATTGGATATTCGAGAAACTCACACAATAAGTGCCAAATAAATAGCCGAAGCTATATCGATCTCACACACTAAGTGCAAATATATATATATACACCTGGAGCTATCTCATTCACGCAGACTAAGTGCCAACATATATAGCCAAAGCTATCTTGGTCTCGCACACTAAGTGCCAATATATATATAGCCGAAGCAATTTCAATCTCGCACACCAAGTGGCAATATGTAACTGAACCGTATAGTCTCGTATTTGCAATTTATGCAATATCAAAGCATATAAAACATCATTATAACAATGCTTATTACATACGAACTTACCTCGGACGTAAAAATGACGACACGGGTCAACTAATCCGAGATCTTGTTCTTTCCCCGATCCAAGCCTGTATTTCACTTTTCTTGATCTATATAATATCAAATTTAGCTTATTCAATCACCACTTTATTCAATTAAATCAAAAATACACATTTAGGAACATTTACACTTTTTCCCCTAATGTTTCACATTTTTACACTTTAGTCCTTATTTCATAAAATCACAAATTCACACAATTCAATCACAACCCATGGTAGCCGAATTTCAATTAGGTCCCTAGCATTCCATATTTTTCATTTATTTCACATTTTAACCACTAAATTCACACATTTCACAATTTAGCCCCTGATTTGCATTTTCACTAAAAACCACTTAACAATACTTGTATATCTATCAAAAAGCATTGATAATATTTCAAGAAACTTCAAAATACATGCTTATTCATCAATTGAAACTTTCTAAATCATTAACAGTTTTACAAAATAGTTCTTGGGCTAGCTAGACCTAGTTGCAACGATCTCAAAAACAGAAAAAAATCACTCACCAATTTAAGCTTAAAGTTGCCGAACCTTAAAAGCTTCCAAGAACATTTTCTTTTCTCAATTTTTGGTTGAAAGATGATAGATTAAAAGATGATACTTTTTTTTCTTTTATTTGATTTACCTTAATTTTCATATTACATAAATAACCTTATTAATTAAACATAAAAATCACTTAAACAATGTCCAAGGATGTCCACTCATTTTATTAATGGGCTAATTACTTCATAAGGACCTTTACTTTAAGGTTCTATAGCTATTTAACACCTTTAGCTAATAGAACATCATTTTTGCACTTTTCATGATTTAGTCCTTTTTATTAAATTAAGCGTTCAAATGATAAAATTCCTTAACGAAATTTTCACACAAACATATTTTAATGCTGTAGACATTAAAATAATAATAAAATAATTATTTTGACTTCAGATTTGTGTTCCCGAAACCACTCTTCTGAATTGAATAAAAACGGGCTGTTTCGATTCTCCGCCCTTTAGGGATTTTCGTCCCCGAAAATCTTATTAGTGAATAGGTTATGGCATTATTTTCTCATAATTTTCACTATCTCATGACAATGTCATAGAACTTTCACTAAGGTTATGCTTTTGTTTTTTAACCCTTTAATCTCACGTGTCATAATTCAGATCGGTTCTTCATTATCTGACATGTCGACTAAATCTCAACATCTGTCGGAGACGAATGGTCTAATCGCAACATAGATAACTGAAACACATTATGAATCTATTCTAACTTTGATGGTAATTCAAGTCGGTATGTCACTAGCCCTCTCTCTCGATAAACTAAAACATCCTAATAAATTACAAAGTCAACTTCTCTTTGCGACCACATTGAAGAATCCTCTTCAAGGCGATACTTTCAGAAACACTCTATCCCCCGATCTGAAATCCAATATCTTTACATTTCAAATATGCATACCATTTATGTCAATCTGAAGCTGCTTTCAACTTTCACGAATCACTTTCACTTTTTCTCCAGAATCACAAATCAATTCAACCTCGTGTATCTTTTTCTCACTGAGCTCCATCCAATATAACAGAGTTCATTATTTACAAGCACATAAAATTTCATGTAGTACCATCTTATACTCAACTGAAAATTATTATTATATGTGAATTCGACCAACAGTAAACATTTTTCCCAGTCACCTTTGAATTCTAAAATATAGTAACGAAGTGGAACGACGAAAATATGCATCGAACCAAGTAATAAAGTGACAAGAAAATGTCGAGTTATCGTACCCACAGGGACTGTGAAAATGAATATTTATGAAATTGATTTTAAAACACTTTGGTGATGGAAAATATTTTGGTTTAAAGATGACTAAAAACTAATGTTTAAAAACTAAGTAAAAAAAATAAAAATAAAAAGGTTCAAATGCACGAGTTCAAATAAGGTTTAATCAAGATGATATAATTATGTTGGATTAATTACATTCCTTTAATGTAGAATTATTAAACTTATGTTTATACTGCTACGAACAAATTCACGGTAACTCGGTAATTTGCTAACTACTGCTCATACATACTTATTAAATTAATCAATCTCTTGAACATTTTTCAATGTCAATCCAAGAGATTAATCAATTTTCACAAGCATATAAAAGCCCAAATGAGGTAACAGAGTATTTCTACCTTGAAACAGTTTAATCACAATAATATTGCAAGTTATGCAAGGCATATGTATTGCCAAATACAATACTAATTTAAACTTTAGCTACCTTAGAAGAATAAACATGCACTGATTAAGTATTGTGTAAATTAATTACAATTTCAATACGATTTAATAATTAATTCATTAGTTATCTAACAATTAATATTTCAAGAATAACTTAGGCATGATTTTACTTAATCAAGCATCTTACCGAGGCCTGTAACAGCACAAACACAATTTGATAATTCAAGCAGGCAGAATATAATCAACCCAACACGGATTAAATTCAAGCTAAATTGATTAAAATAACCATTTCAATAGCATAAATATTCATAAACATGGTATTCAAAACAACAATGAAAGTTAAAGAGATAGGGTTACTTTGTCGGGTTTTGCAGATTCTGGTTTTGGTGAAACTGGGATTTCAACACTTGGTTGAACTTCTTCTGAATCTTGAACGTCAGCTGGCTCCTTTTCAACTTCGACAGTGTTGGGCTTTACTGTCTTTCTGCTCCTCAATGTCAACGCTTTACAATATTCCTTCCCCGAATTTATCGGATTCTCTGTGTCACTAGGTAGAGCACCTTGTGGTCGGTTCCTGAGTTCAGTAGCAAGCTAGCCCACTTGATTCTCCAAATTCCTTAGAGTGGCATCGTTTTTCGTCATGTATGCCTTCAATAGATTCTCTAAGCTATTGGATGGTTCTCCTTGGGTTGGTTTTTGAACTTGTTGAGGGAAGCTAGGTGTTGAGCTGGTCTAGGTTGGGTGTAAGTGTTACTGGTTCCAGCCCCTTGGTTACTCTAGGAAAAATTTGGGTGATTTTGCCGCGATGAGTTATAAAAGTTAGATTGCAGTTCTTGCCTCCCTCGATTTTGGTTTTGGTTACCCATGTAATATACGAATTTAGGGTTCAATGGACATTCTTCAAACAAATGTCCTTCCCTACAATACACAAGCTATATTCTCAAATTGTTAGGTGGTTGGGCTGTAAAACTGTTAGACCCATTAGTGGTAAGATTCTTAAGCATTGAGGATATTGAAGATACCTGAGATGGGAGTGAAGTGAGAGCGTCCACTTCATGTATTCCAACGACTCGTCTTCCTGACGTTGCTCGATTGGTTGGCCATTGATAATTTTTGCTGGCAATCCTCTCAATAATTTCGTAAGCCTCATTATAAGACTTAGAAAGGAGAGCACCATTAGCAGAGGCGTCCACTACCATCCTCGTGTGAGCGTTGAGACCATTATAGAATGTCTCAAGTTGAATGCAATGTGGGATACCCTGATGAAGGCATTTTCGTAATAACTCTTTGGACCTTTCTCATGCCTCATACAGGGACTCATCATCCATTTGTTGGAAGGCAGTGATCTCATTCCTCAACTTGGCATTCTTGCTCGGCGGGAAATACTTCATGAGGAATCCCTCAGCTCACTCTTACCATGTAGAAATGGAGTTCAATGGCAATGAGTTCAACCAGGCACGAGCTCTGTCCCTTAGTGAATATGAGAACAGCTTTAGTCGTAATGCATCTTCAGGTACTCCGACTAACTTGAAAGAATCGTTCACTTCCATAAATAGTCTTAAGTGAAGATGAGGATCTTCAGTATGCATTCCACTGAATTGGCCCACAGTCTGAAGCATCTGGAACATGACTGGCTTCAGCTCGAATTGTTGTGCCTTGATTTTGGGTCTCCTAATACCCAGATTAAGATCGTTAAATACTGGCACAGCATACTATCATAAAGCTCTATCCTTATCATCAGCAATAAGAATAGGATTCTGAGCAAGGTTTGCTCTGTTTCCTTGATTCATATTGTCGAAGTTCATCTCTTCGGTCCTTCTCTGGTTCACTTGTCTTCTTCACTGTCGAAATGTTCGTTCTATTTCAGGGTCCACAGGGAGTAAGTCGATAATCTGGTCAATACTCATAAACACCTGAAATAATCATAGAAAAATTACGTAAAGATTTAAACAGGAAAATAAATAAACCAAAATGTAAAACTAGATTCACAAATAATGGCTTTTTTTTAAAACAATCCCCGGCAACGACGCCAAAAACATGGAATGACGAAAATGTGTAAATGAACAAAATCACAACAAGTAATAAAGTGACAAGCAAATGTCGAGTTATCATACCCACAGGGACTGTAAAAAGGAATATATATGAAATTGATTTTAAAACACTTTGGTGATGGAAAATATTTTAGTTTAAAGATGATTAAAAAATAAGTTTTGAAAACTAAGTGAAAAATTAAAAATAAAAGGGTTCTAACGCACGAGTTCAAATAGGGTTTAATCAAGATGATATAATTGTGTTGGATTAATTACATTCCTTTAACGTAGAATTATTAAACTTATGTTTACACTGCTACAAACAAATTCACGGTAACTCAATAATTTGCTAACTACTGCTCATACATACTTATTAAATTAATCAATCTCTTGAACATTTTTCAATGGAAATCCAAGTGATTAATCAATCTTCACAAGCATATAAAAGCTCAAGTGAGGTAACAGAGTATTTCTACCTTGAAACAGTTTAATCACAATAATCTTGCAAGTTATGCAAGGCATATGTATTGCCGAATACAATGCTAATTTAAACTTCAGCTACCTTAGAAGAATAAACATGCATTGATTAAGTATTGTGTCAATTAATTACAATTTCAATACGATTTAATAATTAATTCATTAGTTATCTAACAATTAATATTGCAAGAATAACTTAAGCATGATTTTACTTAATCAAGCATCTTACCGAGGCCTATAACAGCACAAACACAATTCGATAATTCAAGCAAGTAGAATATAATCAACCCAACACGGATTAAATTTAAGATAAATTTATTAAAATAACTTTTTCAATAGCATAAATATTCATAAAGATGGTTGTCAAAACAACAACGAAATTTAAAGAGATAGGGAACAAGAAGCAAATCCAGTGTTTCTCCGTGGCTTGACTAATTGCTCCGTTCTTCATTCTCCGTTTTCTTCAACTATCAAGGTGGATTATGAACACTTTAATTTATGCTCAAAAATGGCTGATGAGGACCTCTTTCCCTGTAACATCCAGGATTTATGGCTTATGCATTTGTGCTTAAATTGTGTGAAATAACATGTCTTGTGTGTTATGAATGTGTTCTGAGAATTTTTAGAACCTTAGAATGTAGGAAAATGCTTTAGAAAATATTCGATCATAAGTTTTAAAAGGAGGCTAAGCTTGATAGGGCCTTAAGAAAATATGTAGGGGAAATACGACATACTAACGGGCATGATAAGGTGGCTTGGAGGCGCCACTTAGGGCCTCAATATGTGACGCCATATACAAGGTGAAAAGGGCCTAGGTTCGAATCACAGGGGAAGGAAAAGAGGGCTTTTATGTTGCATGTTTGTGTCAAGGAGAGGTAGAGGTGATGGACGGCAAATGGGACTTTCAAGTAGATGAGGATGAGGCTTGATTTTCTTTTAAAATTTTCGGCTAAAGTCTAGGATAATTGCTGATTTATTTTTAATTATTTTTGAATAAGTAAAGAGGAGAGAAAATAGGGGATTGGATAGATAGAGGAGGAGTTGGCCGGCCAAGGGAGTCTTTGGTGTCAAAATTCGGCTAGGAAGGTTAGGAAGGTGTAGCTGAAACTTCATTAAGGGTTAAGAGTATTTCTTTTGAGTTCTTTTCCTTCTCTAGTAAGTGTGCTAAAATTTCTTAAGTTAAGACACCATTATTACCGAATGTCTCTTCATCTTTTCTTTCCCATTAGCTAAGGCCGAATGTCTCTCTCCTTTTCCCAATTGATAGCCATAGCCGATTCTCCCTAAACCTCATACCCTTTCTTTTCTTTCCATTGCTAAAGCCGAATACTCAAAGGAGTCTTAGTCGAACACTTCTGCTGGATCAAACAAGGAGCAGTCGACTACAATATCAAGGGTAAGGATCCAACTATTATCGTCCAACTATTATCGTTTTAATTCTTTTCTTAAAGCCGAATTTCTGTGGTGCCAGGCATAGGTGTTGTCGATTTCTATGGGAAGGGTAAGACTAAGGGCTATTCAATTTCCTTTCTTTTCCTTGTAGCCGAAACTTAGGGACTAACTCCATTTATGATCTTTGGCCGAAACTTGAAGGAGGAAATCTTCGGGATTTGAAGCGATCAGGGTAAGTGATATGTAGCATTCGGCCATGGGCCACTTTCATGGATTTAAGGTTAAAGCTGAATCTAACATGTGGTATATAGGGATTTCGTCAATTTCAGGAGCAAGTAGTGATTTCGGGATTTAATTCCGCAAGGTAAGTACATATGTACAATCGGCCAAGGCTATAGTAACGTTATAGATCTATTTCTTACTTTGTTTAAAAGCCGAAACTAACTAGTTCAGGGATTTAGTGTCTAGCCGATTGAAGGAAGAGTCATCACAAAGTTTTTGGGATTTCAGTGAATTCGTTAAGGGAACCAGGTGTGTACCCCACACTAAATCTTATTAGATTACGGCTTAAAATTTTTATATGTGTTTATAATGATATGAATGTGGCCAAAGGTACCATGCAATGGTACAAAATACTCAGGTACGTAATCTTAACATTATGTTAATAAGTGATGTGAAAATTTGACATATGGAAGTATTGATAAGAATGTGAAATAAGGAATATGGTGTGACTTATGCATGATTTGTATGACATGGGGCATATGGGTGATTATGAACGGGGAAGTAAATGTGGTGACTATGTCACGATATCTGAATGTGGTGACTTATGTCACATAATCTGAATGTGGTGACTTATGTCACAAATACATATCTGGTGGCTATGCCACGAAATTATAAGGGCGATGAGTATGTAGTCTGCAGCGACTGCCTTCGATGATGTGTAGCGGATGGAGGGTTGACTTAGTAGTCCCCACGGTGTACAGGTTGGTACGGGTGATGTGTAGCGGATGGTACCTAGGTTTGGGTTCGGGTTTGCAACATTATATTTAATGTACATGTATGAACTGATATGCCTAAACTATTGGGACTTAGTGTTGGTTGTACACGCTGAGTCTATTTGACTCACCCCATTGTGGGAATATTTTTCAGGTGACGATCAGTGATGGACCGGGCCGGCAGGAACGTGGTGGTGGCCATGTTCAGTTCGAGATTTTATTTTATTTTGGACTTGTTATATTTTAAGTATTTTGGATTCATTTTGGGTTTCGTTTTCGATGTAATAAGGCCATAGTAAGAACTGTTTATGCATGCTTTTTATTTGATTTAAGTACGATACGATCGAGGTTAAATCAAGGTTAAATGGTTTTTCTTAAAAATAAATATTAAGTGTTTTTGCCACCTAAACATGAATAATTTTCAATTTAAAGGTAAAAGTTTTAAAACAATTTCGGCATATCTTTTAGTATGAAAATGAGGTTTTTAATAAATCCCTGATTTCTAAGTTAACAAAGTTTTCAATCGAACCCAACACAAACAAATCAAATTTACCTTCAAAACCACTCGAATTTTTCCAAAGAAACAAACAAGTTTTGAATTAGTTTTATTCAAGGAACATACCAGATCCGGTCAAGGCTCGTGGGCTGGGTTTCGGGGTGTTTCAGCTTGGTATCAGAGCCCAGTTTTAAACTCTCGGCCTTGGGTTTAAAACCCATAATGTTTTTAAAATTGAGCCCAAAAGAATTTTGTGAAAATTTTTGAACAGGTTTTCAGGCATGGCACCCAAGTCTCCGACCCGAAGTCCACCAGGTAAGTACCTCTAATTGTTGTATGAATTATAGTATGACTTGTAGAAGGGTATAAATGGAACGTAGATTAGTATGATAAGCTATTGAACCCTAGGATTAGTTTACTCCAACATAAGAATTACATAAAACTTTAAATGCCTAATTAAACAAACCTGTGAACTAAGTCGCCGAGTTAGGGTGTGGCAACCATTGTGCGCATGTCTAGGATTGGATCCGAAAGAGCACAGTATGGCGATCCTAGCGACTCACCTCCTCTTCGTTGGAATCCTACCTGGTGCGTAGCTACGGTTCACCCTAATCAAGAGGACTTACTCACGGGCTAAACTCAATAACTAAAACCCGAAAGGGATCATCCATACTTCTATAAAAACTTCAGTTTTAAAATCACCAAATTACCCCTTTAAATTGTAGCATAAATTCATTTTGAAAGTTCCTCAAAATATTTTCGATATACAAAATTACCTAAATACCCCTAGTGGTAAAATTACGAAAATGCCCTTAGTTTCTAAAAATTTCCACACTACCCTTGATTTTAATAAAATTCGCTTATTGTACAAAAATACCAAAAACCCTATTTTGGAAATAATAAGATTACCCTGATTTGTAAAATTTACGAGATTATCCTTGACTTATAAATTACCAAAATAGCCCCGATTTCCAAAATTTCGGCAACATTACCGATTTGAAAAACAAATTTTCAAAAATAACCCCAAGCTTTTCAAATTTTGAAACACCTTTGATTTATAGAGATTTCTCAAATTGACCCGATTTATTACCAAAATACCCCTGTAGGACAAATGACGAAAATACCCCTGGGGTAGGAACAGACAACAATGTTTGAATGATGAATGTGTGTGGTAGATGCTACTGAATGGATGTGTTTCTCTGAACTAGGAAGAAGACTCGAAACTTTGAGTGATCAAAAGAACCCTTATTAATTGTCTTCTCATAAAACTTCTTCGCGGATAATCAGTGGAACAAAGGCTAATACATAAAATTTCTTAAATCAGATTAAAACGCGATCGTAGAAATGAGCTCTAGGGGACGCGGACGTAATGTGTAAGGACGTGGTAGAGGCAAGATTACCGTATCTGAACCCGTTAGGTCGGGTCAAGAATCTGAGAATGAGGTACCACCACCCCCACTGCGCCACCGTGGGTGGTGGCAAACAAGATCATATGGGGATGATCTTTGTATCGCGGTTTGTCTTTGCGAGTTCTTGAAATGGTGGCTGGAGCAGGTGGGAATGTGGGAGCTCGGAAGTCTATACCCGAGCGACTCCAAGCCAACGGAGCTGAGGTGTTCCGTGGCGTATCTGGGGGTGGCACCCAGTACGGCTAAGTATTGGTTGGAAGCGACTGAGCGGATCATGGATGAGCTCGATCTGACCGCTGAGGAAAAGCTGAAAGGGTTGGTGTCGCTTCTCTGCGATAAGTCATATCAATGGTGGCTCACAGTTCAGGATAGTGCTACGGCTGAAGAACTTACTTGGGAATATGTTACAGCGGCATATCAGAAGAAGTATGTTGGTACTCATTACATTGATGCATAGAGGAAGGCGTTTCTGGGGTTGGTTCAAGGGAACAATTCCGTGGCGGAATATGAGGCTGAATTTTTAAGGTTGAGCAGGTATGCTCGAGGGATAGTGGCTACGAAACATCAGCGATGTGTCCTATTTGAGGACGGAATAAGAGATGGTCTGAGGTTATTGATAGCTCCGCAGCAAGAACGGGAATTCGCTGTATTGGTAGAGAAGGCTAAGGTAGCCGAAGGAATTAAGGACTCAGTAAGGCAGAACTCTGATTGGAATAGATAGAAGAGAGGTTTTCGATCATCAGGATCGTCTGGAAATGTTCAAGAGAGGCCTAGAGCTGATGGGCCGCGAGGTCAGCAAGTTAGTTTAGGAAGGCAGTACCGTAATTGTACACAGTGTGGGAAGATGCACTTAGGGGAGTGTTGGAAGAAAACGGGAGGATGCTTTAAGTGTGGGTCTAAGGATCATATGATTAAGGATTGCCCAATAAAGATAGACGGAAGTCGACCAACAGGTCAGGGTCATAATCAGGCTGGTAGAGGTGGATAGCAGCCTCAGCGGGGTCGTGGTCTAAATAACAGAGGTAATGGTGCTGGAAGAGGACGTGGAACATCAGGCAGAGGTGTTGGTAATACTGAGGCTAGACAACCGGGTCTGGTTTATGCGGTTCGCCGGTGGAAGGATGGAGACGCGCTGGACGTCATAACCGGTACGTTCCTTATAGTGAACAAGCCTTATATTACTTTGATTGATGTGGGCTCGACCCATTCTTATGTTGCATGTAGTGTAGTTGAAACACTAGGCGTAGCCTTTGAACTATCTGATAGGGAGATGACTGTAGTAAGCCCATTAGGCCAAACTGTAGTGGTGAATAAGATCTTTCGGAGTGTACCCCTAGAGATTCAAGGAGTGATTTTCCCTGCCGACTTAATGGAACTATCCTTCAGAGAATTTGATCTCATACTTGGCATGGACTGGCTAGTGGAACATCGAGCTATAGTGGATTGTGCAGCTAAACGGATGGAGTTAAGAATGCCGGAGGATGAGGTGATAATTATGATAGGAGAAAGAAGAAACTACTTGTCTAACGTAGTTTTGGCACTAAAGGTGGATAAGATGGTTCGAAAAGGATGCAAGGTATTTTTGGCCTTCGTAAGTGCGTTGGATGGGAAAGAAGGGGGAGTTAGTGGAGTTAGAACCGTAAGGGAATTTGTAGATGTGTTTTCGGAGGAGTTACCTGGAATACCCCCGGATAGGGAGGTGGAGTTTGGAATTGGTTTGCTGCCAGGGACAGCTCCTGTGTCAATTGCCCCATACAGAATGGCACCAAAGGAGTTGGTTGAGCTCAAGGCTCAAATCCAAGGGTTGCTTGATCGTGGGTTTATCCGACCTAGTGTGTCTCCGTGGGGAGCACTGGTCTTGTTTGTGAAGAAGAAGGACGAAACTATGCGTATGTACATAGATTATCGACAGTTGAATAAGCTGACCATCAAGAACAAGTACCTATTGCCAAGGATAGACGACTTGTTCGATCAGCTTAAGGGGGCTGCGGTATTCTCAAAGATCGACTTAAGGTCGGGATATCATCAGTTGAAGGTGAAGGAAGTAGATATCCATAAGACAGCTTTCCGAACAAGATACGGCCATTATGAGTTCTTAGTAATGCCGTTCGGATTAACGAACGCCCCAGCCGCGTTCATGGATATGATGAACCGGGTTTTTCAACCCTATTTGGATAGGTTCGTCGTTGTGTTCATCGACGATATCCTAGTGTACTCCAAGTCTGAGGAAGAACATGATGAGCATCTTCGGATTGTGTTGCAAGTGTTAAGGGAGAAGGAGCTTTATGCCAAATTCAGCAAGTGTGAATTTTGGCTTAAGGAAGTTGCATTCTTAGGACATGTAGTGTCTGCAGAAGGAATAAGGGTGGATCCCAGAAAGATTGAGGCAGTGTTGGATTGGAAACCACCTAAGTCCGTGGCTGAGGTTCACAGTTTCTTGGGATTAGCAGGATACTACAGAAGGTTTGTAGAAGGGTTCTCATCAATAGCCGTACCTTTGACAAAGTTGTTGAGAAAGGAGGTACCTTTCGTATGGACAGATAAGCAACAGGAGAGCTTTGAGAAGCTTAAAAGAGTTTTGACTGAAGCTCCAGTCTTGATTCAGCCTGAGGTAGGAAAGGATTTCGTGGTGTACTATGATGCTTCTCACACGGGTTTAGGATGCGTATTGATGCAAGATGGAAAGGTAGTTGCTTATGCGTCTTAACAATTAAGGCCACATGAGGTTAACTACCTGACGCATGACTTGGAATTGGCGGCAGTGGTCTTTGCTCTTAAGGTATGGAGGCACCATTTGTATGGAGAAAAGTCGATGATCTACACAGACCACAAGAGCCTTAAGTATCTGTTGACTCAGAAGGAGTTGAACCTGAGACAACAAAGGTGGGTGGAGTTATTAAAGGATTATGACTGTTCTATAGAGTATCACCCCGGTAAGGCGAATGTAGTGGCGGATGCCCTAAGTCAGAAAGTGGTGTCGGATCTAAGGGCGATATTTGCACATCTAAGCTTGTATGACGACGGAATTTTGTTAGCAGAGCTGCAAGTCAAACCGACATGGCCGAATGAAGTGAAAGAGGGTCAGTTGTTGGATGAGGATCTAAGCGCTAAGTTGCAGCAAGTGCGAAATAGAGAGTTGGAAGATTATGGCGTTAATGATGAAGGAGTGTTGTGCTTCAAGGGAAAGGTTTGTATGCTGAAGAATGAGGACCTAAGGCTAAAAATTCTTCGGGAATTGCATAGTAGCCCTTACATTATGCATCCCGGAGGTACCAAGTTGTATAGAGATCTACCGAAACAGTTTTGGTGGCCTGGTCTAAAACGGGAAGTTACCGAATTTGTCGGCAAGTGCTTAACATGTCAGTAAGTCAAGGCTGAACACCAAGTTCTGTCAGGGTTGCTTCAACCGATTAAGATTCCGCAGTGGAAGTGGGAGAGAATCACCATAGACTTCGTTAGTGGGCTTCCCCTTACACCTACTAAGAAGGACTCGGTATGGGTGATAATGGATCAATTGACAAAGTCCGCGCATTTCATTCCGGTACGGGTTGACTATTCTTTGCAGAAGTTGGCGAAGTTATATGTGGCAGAGATTGTAAGGTTGCATGGAGTGCCGGTGTCAATCATTTCGAATAGGGACCCAAGGTTTACGTCTCGATTTTGGAAAGCACTACATCAGGCTTTAGGGACCAGATTAGACTTCAGTACGGCTTTTCATCCACAGTCAGACGGGCAGTCTGAACGAGTAATCCAAGTGTTAGAGGATATGTTGAGGGGCTGTGTGATAGACTTCAGAGGAAGTTGGGAAGAACATTTGCCTTTAGCTGAATTTGCATACAACAACAGCTATCAGGCCAGTATTCGGATGGCACTGTATGAAGCGTTGTATGGTCAGAGGTGTCAAACTCCTACGTGTTAGATGGAATTAGGGGAACGTCGAGTTCTGGGTCCAGAAATTGTGGCTGAATCTGAGGAAAAGGTTGAGGTAATTCGGGCACGGTTGAAGGAAGCATCAGATAGGCAGAAGTCGTATGCAGATCTCAAGCAGAAGGAAATAGAGTTTGCTGTGGGAGATCAAGTGTTCCTTAAGGTTTCTCCATGGAAGAAAGTGATGAGGTTTGGTCGCAAAGGGAAGTTAAGTCCCAGGTTTATAGGACCTTACCGGGTATTGAAGCGAGTGGGTCCAGTGGCTTATCAGTTAGAGTTGCCACCAGAGTTGAAGCAGATGCACGACGTATTCCATGTATCTATGCTACGTCGCTATCGATCGGATCCATCCCATGTAGTTCCGGTTGAAGAGGTGGAGCTAAGGCCAGATTTGTCCTACGAGAAAGAGCCAATTCAGATCTTGGAACGAGATGTGAAAGTGTTACGGAAAAAGTCAGTTCCTCTAGTTAAAGTGCTATGGCGTAATCATGGATCGGAAGAAGCTTCGTGGGAGCCGGAAGAAGCAACGCGACAGCAATACCCTCACTTATTTCAGCCAGGTAATTTCGAGGACAAAATTATTTTAAAGGGGGTAGAACTGTAACATCCGGGATTTATGGCTTATATATTTGTGCTTAAGTTGTGTGAAATAGCATGTCTTGTGTGTTATGAATGTGTTATGTGAATTTTTAGAACCTTAGACTGTAGGAAAATGCTTTAGAAAATATTCGATCATAAGTTTTAAAAGGAGGCTAAGCTTGATAGGGCCTTAAGAAAATATGTAGGGGAAATATGACATACTAACGGGCTTGGTAAGGTGGCTTGGAGGCGCCACTTAGGGCCTCAATATGTGACGCCATATACAAGGTGAAAGGGCCTAGGTTCGAATCACAGGGGAAGGAAAAGAGGGCTTTTATTTTGCATGTTTGAGTCAAAGAGAGGTAGAGGTGATGGACGGCAAATGGGACTTTCAAGTAGATGAGGATGAGGCTTGATTTTCTTTTAAAATTTTCGGCTAAAGTCTAGGATAATTGCTAATTTATTTTTAATTATTTTTGAATAAGTAAAGAGGAGAGAAAATAGGGGATTGGATAGATAGAGGAGGAGATGGCCGGCCAAGGGAGTCTTTGGTGTCAAAATTCGGCTAGGAAGGTTAGGAAGGTGTAGCCGAAACTTCATTAAGGGTTAAGAGTATTTCTTTTGAGTTCTTTTCCTTCCTAGTAAGTGTCTTGTAGAAATTTCTTAAGTCAAGACACCATTATTGCCGAATTTCTCTTCATCTTTTCTTTCCCATTAGCTAAGGCCGAATGTCTCTCTCCTTTTCCCAATTGATAGCCATAGCCTATTCTCCCTAAACCTCATACCCTTTCTTTTCTTTCCATTGCTAAAGCCGAATACTCAAAAGATTCTTAGCCGAACGCTTCTGTGGGATCAAACAAGGAGTAGTCGACTACAATATCAAGGGTAAGGATCCAATTATTATCGTTTTAATTCTTTTCCTAAAGCCGAATTTCTGTGGTGCCAGGCATAGGTGTTGTCGATTTCTGTGGGAAGTGTAAGACTAAGTGCTATTCAATTTCCTTTCTTTTCCTTGTAGCCAAAACATAGGGACTAACTCTATTTATGATCTTTGGCCGAAACTTGAAGGAGGAAATCTTCAGGATTTGAAGCTACCAAGGTAAGTGATATGTAGCATTCGGCCATGGGCCACTTTCATGGATTTAAGGTTAAAGCCGAATCTAACATGTGGTAAACATGTGGTATATAGGGATTTCGTCAATTTCAGGAGCAAGTAGTGATTTCGGGATTTAATTCCGCAAGGTAAGTACATATGTACAATCAGGCAAGGCTATAGTAATGTTATAGATCTATTTCTTACTTCATTTAAAAGCCGAAACTAACTAGTTCAGGGATTTAGTGTCTAGCCAATTGAAGGAAGAGTCATCACAAAGTTTTCGGGATTTCAGTGAATTCCTTAAGGGAACCAGGTGTGTACCCCATACTACATCTTATTAGATTACGACTTAAAATTATTATATGTGTTTATAATGATATGAATGTGGCCAAACGTACCATGCAATGGTACAAAATACTCAAGTACATAATCTTAACATTATGTTAATAAGTGATGTGAAAATTTGACATATGGAAGTATTGATAAGAATGTGAAATAAGGAATATGGTGTGACTTATGCATGATTTGTATGACATGGGGCATATGGGTGATTATGAACAGGGAAGTGAATGTGGTGACTATGTCACGATATCTGAATGTGGTGACTTATGTCACGTAATTTGGATGTGGTGACTTATGTCACAAATACATATCTGGTGGCTATGCCACGAAATTATAAGGGCGATGAGCATGTCGTCTGCAGCGACTGCCTTCGATGATGTGTAGCGGATGGAGGGTTAACTTAGTAGTCCCCATGGTGTGCAGGTTGGTACGGGTGATGTGTAGCAGATGGTGCCTAGGTTTGGGTTCAGGTTTGCATCATTATATTTAATGTACATGTATGAACTGATATGCCTAAACTATTGGGACTTAGTGTTGGTTGTACACACTGAGTCTATTTGACTCACCCCGTTGTGGGAATATTTTTCAGGTGACGATCAGTGATGGACCGGGTCGGCAGGAACTTTGTGGTGGCCATGCTCAGTTCAAGATTTTATTTTATTTTGGACTTGTTATATTTTAAGTATTTTGGATTCATTTTGGGTTTCATTTTCGATGTCATAAGGCCATAGTAAGAACTGTTTATGCATGCTTTTTATTTGATTTAAGCACGATACGATCGAGGTTAAATCAAGGTTAAATGGTTTTTCTTAAAAATAAATATGAAGTGTTTTTGCCACCTAAACATGAATAATTTTCAATTTAAAGGTAAAAGTTTTAAAACAATTTCGGCATATCTTTTAGTATGAAAATGAGGTTTTTAATAAATCCCTGATTTCTAAGTTAACAAAGTTTTCAATCGAACCCAACACAAACAAATCAAATTTACTTCAAAACCACTCGAATTTTTCCAAAGAAACAAACAAGTTTTGAATTAGTTTTATTCAAGGAACATACCAGATCCGGTCAAGGCTCGTGGGCCGGGTTTCGGGGTGTTTCATTCCCAAGATAAGAAATCAGCACTTTAACAAAAGGGGAAATGGAAAGGGAAAGTTGAGAGAAAGTGAGAGAGGAGAAGAGAGAATGAGAGTGTTAGGGGTGAAATGAATGATCAGCAAGGGGTGGCTTTTATAGGTAATTTTGGCTGCTAAAAATAGAAAATTCCATCAGCCAAAGAGACCCCCCTTGGCCGGCCACACACATGGCAAAGTTGAGAGATTCAATTTTGCTAAAAAAGCCTGGGGCAAATCCATAAAGCCACATTTTTTGGAGAGGTTTGAATGCAAGGTTGAAAGTTCTTCAAGGGCTTATTTGCAAGCTTATTTAGTCAGATAAAATGGTGATTTGGGTCAGCATATGGACGGTTCTAGGCAGCCCAATTGGTGGCCGGTTAGGTTCACTAAATTCGGTTCAACCAGTGCGGTTTAACTGGACCCTTTTTTCCATAATTAATTAATAATAATTTATTTAGCCCAAATTAAATTGGGAATAAATTAAAATTAATTATATTATGAATTAACACATATTTTTGGACCATCTTAGGCTGGAAATAAATTTTCCTCGATACTTTGAATTACTTCTCGGTTTTATTCTTCGAGCAATGTCTGCCGAGTCAATTTTCGCCCATTGTGCGAATCTGTCGAAAATAATCAAAATTAATCAAAATTAACTATAAAATTAATTAAAATTCATCATGTTCATATTTTTAACACAATTTAATTATTTTATAATATTTAATTATTTTTCGACAAGAATTTAACCAAAATAGCATGATTTTAAGTTAAAAAGGGCATGTAAAAACACGTAAATTTTTATGTTTCCACGAAGCATATCGTTAAGAATCTGAATCACTCTCTCATACTTATCATCGATCTGAGGATGAATTGTAGTGGTAAAATTTAACTGAGTACTCAGAGCTTCTTGTAGCTTTCTCCATAATCGCGATATAGACCTCAGATCTCTATTCGAAATAATGGAGACTGGCACTCTATATAACCTAACAATCTCAGAAGCACATAACTCAGCAAATCTGCCACGTGAAAAATATATACATACTGGAAATAAATATGTAGATTTCGTCAACCGATCATTAACAAACCAAATAACATCTTTCCTTTTTAGAGATTAATGTAACCCGATATGAAGTCTATCATAACTCTATCTCATTTCCACTCTAGTATCATCATTGGCTATAATAGTCCTGAATGCACTTGATATTCGACTTAACTTGTTGACAAATCAAACATCTGAACAAAACTAGAAATATCACTTTTCATACTCGACCACCAGTGCTTCTACCTCAAATCACTGTACATCTTATTACTCCCCTGATGAATAGACAAGCTACCACTGTGAGCCTCGTGCAAAATTATAACAGCCCGATTTTGGGGCTAGTCGGAATAGTGGTTTCGAGACCACTAAACCAAAGATAGGGAAAATTATTTTGATGATATTTTATGTGTTATGGTATTAATATATGGCTATGTGGAAATTTTGGTGCTTTAATTTTAGCAATAGCAGGCTTAATTGTGAAAAAGGACTAAATCGCATAAGGTGCGAAAGTTCTATTTTATAAGTTAGGGGTACCTAATAGCTATAGAATGTAATTTGGAGGTTTTTAAAGTGCAATTAGGCCATTTTGGAGTGTATTGGCTAGCCATAGGATGCATAGGGGGACAAGAGCATTAATTTTAGTCAAATTAGGTAATAGTTGGTGACTAATTGATTAAAATATGATAAAATAAGAAAGGGCTATCATCTTTTTCTCTTCTCTTTTTCTTCCACCGATTTTTACATTCAAATAGGGATTTTGAAAGCTTTGAAATTTCAGCAACTTGTCCTCACCCAAGTAAGTTATTTTTGGTGGTGTTAATTGATAGTTTTTGTGTTTTTGGGGTCCCCAAAGCTTAAGCTAGCTAATGAAGGGATCAATTTGTAATATGATTGAAAGTATAGGGACTTTACATGAGAGTATTGATGTAGTTAACTGAGTTTTTATGGAAGAAAATGAATGTTAGAGAGATGAGAAACAACTTTTGTGAAAGGTGTTAGCTTGAAAACACCTAATTGGGACTTAAGTGCAAAGATTGATTTTGTGTCATAAATGCATGAAATAGTTGGATTTGTGAGTAGTTGTAAGAGAAATAAATGTTCCACTAAGCTTGTTTAATGATAAAATGTGTTGAAAAATGATTTACGAGCCTAGGGGCAAAATCGTAATTTTGCCATAGTACAAGGGCAAAATGGTCATTTTTCCTAAGTGTAGATTTTGATGCATTATGATCATAGAATGATCTAAAAGAATGAATTTTATTTTTATAGATCAAGAACAGCGTGGAATTAACCTTGACCGAGGAAAGGGCAAGGTTACAAATTAAACCGTTAGTTGACACATTTTGCACCAAGGTAAGTTTATATGTAAACGATGTATTTTATATACACATTGTTGTTGTTGATTGGTACATGGCATGATTGAGAACATGTATGATTCAAGTGGATTGAATTTGATATTTATTGTATAGTTTCGTATGAATGACGAAATAATCATGTAATTGTGTAATAACCACACTTGTCGGTGGGCTAAGTGCGATATCGCCTTATTACTTAACTACGATGGGATGTGTATGATACCATCGTTTATATCATTAATTAGTGGGCTATGTGGGATACCACTGTAACTATCCTTTTTGGTGGGCTTTGTGCGATACCGCCCTATTAACGATTGATAGTGGGCTAAGTGCGAAACCACCGAGTGATTTGGCATTGTGGTTGGATTAGCGAGAAATTACGATGTGTTTAACACGAGAAATTGTGGTGTTAAGTGTAGGAATGCAAGTGAATAAATGTATGCAATAAGCTTGTGATTTGGTTGGAATATAGTAAGGGATAAAATGAGTAAGCATGAATGTTAATGTGGATTGCCTTTTTAGTATAATGCTATTTGTTGTTTAGTTCATACTATGATGTTATTTGTTTAAATGTAAACTTACTAAGCTTAAAGCTTACTCCTTTTCTCTTTTCCCTTGTTTTATAGAGTTTAAGAGCTGAGCCAGGATACGCAGATAACCAGAAGATCGCCCACACTATCAGCTAACCTCGGTATATCTAGACTTAGTGATTTTGAGAATGGCATGTATAGGGGCTAGACTAGGTTCATTGTTTTGTTATTTTCACCAAGAATGTGTTGGCCCCCTTTTATGGGAAACTCTTGTGTATATAGCCTTAGTGTTGGAAGTTTGTTATATATGAAAAGATGTAGTTAATCATGGAAGTTTATTTTGCAATATATGAGTTGCTTGATGATATGTTGAATGGATCCATGTTGTATGAGCTAAAGGGGTGAAAGGAGCTTGGCAAATAGCCTTGTTCTTGTCCACACAGGTAGGCACACGGGCATGTGTCTAGGTCGTGTGTGACACACAGTCAGCCCCATGGGCATGTAACTTGGCTGTGTGTCCCCTGCATGTTGGTGTTGTAAGTTAGTGTCGACCACGGGCTAGCCACACGGGCATGTGCCTAGGCCGTGCAACCCTTATGAGGTTGCTGACGTCACAAACAGAATACCCAAGTTTTTACACATGGGCAAGGACACGGGCGTGTCTAGGCTGTGTGGAGTACACGGGCATGTCTAGGCCGTGTGGAGCACATGGGCGTGTGTCCAGCCGTGTAAAAACCCCTGTAGGTTCAAAATAAAAATAAATCCCACACGAGGTAGGGAGATGGACGTGTGTGACCACACAGCCTACCCACACGGGAGTGTCCCATTCCACACGGGCGTATGGCACTTGTATAAGTGAAAACATTTTAAGATCGTAAAAGTTTCCAGTTGGGTTCTGAAACCCCTCGTATATATGTTTAAGGCCTCGTAGGTCCTTAATGAGATGTGTTGTGATGATGAAAGAGAAATGTCAAGTTGGGATTGAAGTGTGCGATTAAGTAGATTAAGTTCGATAATGCCTTGTGCCCGATTCCAGCATAGAATATGGCTAATGGATGTTACATTTAGTGGTATCAGAGCTATGGTTTAGTCAGACTACCGTAGTGTGTGTAAGAGTCTAACTATACATGCCATAAGCGTTTAATGATAGTGTGGTGGCTTCTGATGATTTTTAATCTTGTTTTTATAGTGTATGGATCCCAATCAATCGGCTGCTGATGGCGTAGCTAGTAATGCGTTGGCTCCTGCGCAAGGGACCGCGCCTATGCAGAGTGGACCCTAGACTAGCGGTCAAGGAGAAGAGGCTCGGGAAGCCTTTCTCCAAATGATGAGTGACTGGTACACGAAGTATGTACGAGCAAACCTTAATGCTCAACCTCCTCCACCCCCTCCTATACCTTAACTAGTTCCTGTGGCTCCCTAAGGTATAGAATTAGTGAGCACAACTAAGCCCCCGGTAGACAAAATTCGGAAGCAAGGGGCTGAGAACTTTCGAGCTAACATAGATGATGACCCTGAGAGTATTTGATGAGCTCTCCTGTACAGATGAGGAGAGCTTAAAATGCACTGTGTCTTTGCTGAGGGACTCAACCTACCATTGGTGGAAAACATTGACATCAGTGGTTCCTAAGGAGAGAGTAAGGTGGGACTTCTTTTTGGAGGAGTTTCGAAAGAAGTACATAAGTCAGCGATTTGTTGACCAGAAACAGAAGGAATTCCTTGCGTTAAAGCAAGGAGAAATGACTATGGCAGAATATGAGCACGAGTCTGTTAAGCTCAGCAAGTACGCGCAAGAGTGCGTGTCTATAGAATCTATTTTATGCAAGAGGTTTGAAGATGGGCTGAATGAGGATGTCAGACTTTTAGTCAGGATTTTAGAACTAAAGGAATTTATGGTATTAGTGGATAAGGCCAGTAAGGCCAAAGAATTGAGTAAGGAAAAGAGGAAGGCTGTGAGTGAGGCACGAGATGCAAGAAAAAGACCGATGAGTAAATCCTACCAAGCTCAATCGAAGAGGTCCAAGGAAGTGAACCCTCGAACGACTACATTAGTAGGGTATCCGCAAAGACAACGAGGCAACACGTACTCGGGTTCAAGAGTTCAGGCCACCTCGATGGCAATTGTGGGCAACACAAAGTCCAATCCGGAGTGCCCAAATTGTGGCAGACATCACACTGGGAGTGTTGGGGAAACAATCAAAATTTTTATAAGTGTGGTTCCCCTGACCATTTCATCTGAAACTGCCCTAAGAGGGATGGCAAGGAGAGGAAGCAAGAGATAAGATCAAGCAGTGTATCTTCTAGGGGTAGGCCACAAAAGAACCCGGGAGGCAGGGCTAGTGGTACAGGTGCATCAGGAGACTTTGCTGTGAGACCGAAAGATCGGACACCTGCAAGGACTTATGCCATTCATGCTCGCGAAGAGGCATCATCTCCAGATGTAATAATGGGTACTTTTTCTCTTCACGACACCTTTGTTATTGCTTTGATTGATCTGGGGTCTACCCATTCTTATATTTGCATGAGATTAGCATCTAGTTTGAGTATGACTGTTGAGTCTACGGAATTTGTGGTAAAGGTGTCAAACCCGTTAGGTAAACATGTGTTAGTTGACAATGTGTGTAGGAATTGTCCTTTGACAATTAGGGGTCACTATTTTCCAGCAAACCTTATATTGTTTCCGTTTGATTAATTTGATTTGGTTCTTGGTATGGACTGGTTGACTACCCATAGTGTTTTAGTGATCTATGGTAGTAAATTTATTGAATTGAAATGTGAAAATGGAGATGTTATTCGGGTTGAATCAGGTGGGTCAGATAGCTTACCGGTGATAATCTCTTCTTGGGTGGTTGAGAAATATTTGAGAAAGGGATGTGAGTTCTATCTTGCTTTCGTGTTGAATACTCAAAGAGTCTGAAGTAAAAATTGAAATAGTGCCAGTGGTATGTGAGTATCTGGATGTATTCCCAGAAAAGTTACCCAGATTGCCTCCAGTTAGAGAGGTCGAGTTTGGGATTGAGTTAGTTCCGGGAATGGCACCAATTTTGGTTGCTACGTATAGGATGGCACCATTAGAATTGAAAGAATTAAAGGTTCAGTTGCAAGAGTTGACGGATAAGGGTTTTGCAAGATCGAGCTATTCACCGTGGGGTGCTTCAGTACTTTTTGTGAAGAAGAAAGATGGGTCAATGAGATTGTGCATAGATTATAGACAACTCAACAAGGTGACGGTGAAGAATAAGTATCCTTTACCAAGGATAGGTGATCTATTTGATGAACTGAAGGGAGCTATGGTGCTCTCCAAGATAGACCTGAGGTCTGGTTATTACCAGTTGAGGGTTAAGGAGCAAGATGTGTCGAAAACTGCTTTTCGGACGAGGTACAGCCATTATGAGTTTCTTGTCGTGCCATTTGGTCTAATGAATGCTCCTGCTATTTTTATGGGTTTAATGAACCATGTCTTTCAACCGTATTTAGACAAGTTTGTAGTTGTCTTTATCGACGACATACTGGTTTATTCTCGAGATGAGAGTGGTCATGCAGAGCATCTGAGGATTGTTTTGCAAACTTTAAGAGACAAGCAATTGTATGCTAAATTTAGCAAGAGTGAGTTTTGGCTCTGAGAGGTCAGATTCCTAGGACACATTGTGTCGGGTGATGGAATTAGAGTTGACCCTAGTAAGGTCTCGGCTGTTGTGGAGTGGAAACCACCAAGAAATGTATCAAAAGTCAGAAGCTTTTTGGGTTTGACAGGATACTACAGATGATTCGTAAGGGGGTTTTCTATGATTGCTACCCCGATGACGAAACTGTTGCATAAGGATATTAAGTTTGAATGGACTGAAAAATGTCAACAGAGTTTTGAGAGATTGAAAACATTATTGATTGAGGCACAGATTTTAGTGCAACCTGAGTCAGGGAAAGAGTTTGTAGTCTACAGTGATGCATCGTTTAATAGTCTCGGTTGTGTGTTGATGCAAGAGGGTAAGGTAGTTGCTTACGCCTCAAGGTAGCTAAAACCGCATGAGAAGAATTATCCGACTCATGACTTGGAGTTGGCCGCGATTGAATTCGCGTTAAAAATTTGGCGACATTATTTATATGGCGACAAGTGTTGAATCTTCACAGACCATAAGAGCTTGAAGTACTTGATGGATCAAAAGGATTTGAAATTACGACAACGGTGGTGGCTTGAATTATTGAAAGACTATGAGCTAGTGATCGTTTACCATCCGGGGAAAGCGAATGTAGTTGCGGATGCCCTGAGTAGGATTTTGAAATAAGAAAAGGCTATCATCTGTTTCTCTTCTCTTCTTCTTCCACCGATTTTTACATTCAAATAAGAGTTTTGAAAGCTTTGAAATTTCAGCAACTTTTCCTCACCCAAGTAAGTGATTTTTGGTGGTGTTAATTGATAATTTTTGTGTTTTCGGGGTCCCCAAAGCTTAAGCTAGCTAATAAGCAGACCAATTTGCAATATGATTGAAAGTATAGGGACTTTCCATGAGACTTCATGTAGTTAACTGAGTTTTTATGGAAGAAAATGAATGTTAGGGAGATGAGAAACAACTTTTGTGAAAGATGTTAGCATGAAAACACCTAATTGGGACTTAAGTGCAAAGATTGATTTTGTGTCATAAATGCATGAAATAGTTAGATTTGTGAGTAGTTGTAAGAGAAATAAATGTTCAGCTAGGCTTGTTTAATGAGAAAATGAGTTGAAAAATAATTTACGAGCCTAGGGGCAAAATTGTAATTTTGCCATAGTACAAAGGCAAAATGGTCATTTTTTCCTAAGTGAAGATTTTGATGCATTATGATCATAGAATGATCTAAAAGAATGAATTTTATTGTTATAGATCAAGAAGGGCGCGGAATTAACCTTGACCAGGGAACAGGCAGAGTTACGGATTAAACCGTTAGTTGACGCGTTTTGCACCGAGGTAAGTTTATATGTAAACAATGTATTTTATATACACATTGTTGTTCTTGATTGGTACATGGCATGATTGAGAGCATGTATGATTCAAGTGGATTGAATTTGATATTTATTGTATAGTTTCGTATGAATGACGAAATAATCATGTAATTGTGTAATAACCACACTTTTCGGTGGGCTAAGTGCGATACCACCTTATTACTTAACTATGATAGGCTGTGTGCGATACCATGTTTATATCATTAATTAGTAGGCTATCTATGATACTACTGTAACTATCTTTTTTGGTGGGCTTTGTGCGGTACCACCCTATTAACGATTGATGGTGGGCTAAGTGCGAAACCACCGAGTGATTTGGCATTGTGGTTGGATTAGCGAGAAATTATGATGTGTTGTATCACAAGAAATTGTGGTGTTAAATGCAGGAATGCAAGTGAATGATTGTATACAATAAGCTTGTGATTTGGTTGGAATGTGGTAAGGGATAAAATGAGTAAGCATGAATGTGAATATGGATTGCCTTTGTTTAGTATAATGTTATTTGTTGTTTAGCTCATACTATGATGTTATTTGTTTAAATGTAAACTTACTAAGCTTAAAGCTTACTTCCCTTCTCTTTTCCCTTATTTTATAGAGTTTAAGAGCCGAGCTTAGATATGCAGATAACCAAAAGATCGCCCACACTATCAGCTCACCTCAGTAGATCTAGACTTAGTGATTTTGAGAATGGCATGTATAGGGGCTAGACTAGGTTCATTATTTTATTATTTTTGCCAAGAATGTATTGGCCCCCTTTTATGGGGAACTCTTGTGTATATAGCTTTAGTGTTGGTAGTTTGTTATATATGAAAAGATATAGTTAATCATGGAAGTTTATTTTGCAAAATATGAGTTGCCTGATGATATGTTGAATGGATCCATGTTGTGTGAGCTATAGGGGTGAAAAGAGTTTGGAAAATAGCCTTGTTCTTGTCCACACGGGTAGGCACACGAGCGTGTGTCTAGGCCGTGTGTGACACACAGTCAGCCCCATGGGCATATGACGTGGCCGTGTTTCCCCTATATGTTGGTGTTGTAAGTCAGTGTCGACCACAGGCTAGCCACACTGGCGTGTGCCTAGGCCGTGTGACCCTTATGAGGTTGCTGACGTCACAAACAGAATACCCAAGTTTTTACACACAGGCAAGGACATAGGCGTGTCTAGGACGTGTGGAGCACACGGGCGTGTGTCCAGCAGTGTGAAAACCCCTGTAGGTTCGAAATGAAAATAAATCCCACACGGGGTAGGGACATGAGCGTGTGTGACTGCAGGGCCTGCCCACACGGGCGTGTCCCATTCCACACGGGCGTGTGGCACTTGTTTAGTGAAAACATTTTAAGATTGTAAAAGTTTCATGTTGGGTTCCAAAACCCCTCGTATGTCTGTTTAAGGCCTTGTAGGTCCTTAATGAGGTGTGTTGTGATGATAGAAGAGAAATGTCAAGTTGGGACTAAAGTGTGCGATTAGGTAGATTAAGTTCGGTAATGCCTCGTGCCCGGTTCCAGCATAGAATATGGGTAAGGGATGCTACAAAAATTTTCTGTACATGCTCTGGATTCTTCAGTATACAAATTCTATCTTGGAATAATAATAACAATCATCAGGTCTGACCTAAAATTCAGAATCAGAAGTCTATTCACACTGTACTCGTTTTGCTTGCAGTTCACTATCACATTTCTGAGCTTCTTACATTTGCAATGATAACATCGGTTTAGCTTTTAACTCAGCTAATATTGTACCATCATTTCAAGGCCAATCGTGTAACCATCGTTCACAAAATAAACAAAAAAATTTCCACTCAAGCATCGGCAACTATATTTGCTTTTCCCCAAAGGTAAGTCAATAACTAACTTACAATCTTTCAATAGCTCGAGCCATCAACACTGTCTCAGATTCAAATCTTTTTGTGACATCAGCTACTTTAAACTCTTGTGATCGGTAAGTATGTAAAATTTTTCGTTGAACAAATGATGTCGTCAAATTGTCAACGCAAACACAATAGCAACAAGTTGTAAGTCGCGTGTCGGATAATTCTTTTAATATGGCTTTAACCGTCTGGAAGCATAAACTACCACTTTACATTCTTGTACTAAAACACATCCCAACCCATTCAATGATGCATCACTAAAAATCACAAATTCTTTACCTGATTCGGGCTAAACCAAAACTAGTGTTTTGGCTAACAATGCTTTCAACTGTTTAAACCTTTGTTAACAAGTTTCAGACAATTCAAACATCACAAGCACGATAACTTTATCAATTAGAACAAATTTAACTCATAATAACGTCTTTCGATTAGAACAAATCTAATAGATATATTTTTGTATCATGTTTTCTAGAACATGAATTCTTCATTCAAACTGTCACTCTATTTACCCGTGAATACACAAAATTATTTCCATACCTGAGGTTAAACTTAAATCCATATAACTCAAATACACTTAAATCCATATAACTCAAATTATTCTTCAATTAATTAACCCGTTCAGATTTAAAGCAACTGAATCGATGTTATCTATCAGATAATAGCATTTTAAAGTAATCTCTTCTTCATATTGTTAGAACAACTCAAACATAGAATCTTTCATAATTCCCTCAACATACTAGTCAAAGATCTTTACAAACTGCATTGACTTTAATCAAGCTTACCTGAGAAAAAAAAACCATTATACAAATTTGAGCTTGAGCTTTCACCGTCTATACTTTTGCCGATGTCAACCTTTCTCAAAAAAACTACAAAACCCTGAGATCAGCATCACCATGCTCCCATGATCAGACTAGAAATTATAACCGTAATAAATACAATTTTTCCACTCACTGAATATCCTTTACAAATGAGTCATATTTGATACATTAATCAGTAAGAATGATAAGAAAACTGAGATAATGAAATCCAAGATGTGAAGCTATACTGAATTTTCGAGAACACAACCCATATTGGATGATAAAGATCTCAATGATATCCCAGAAAAAATCCAGAAGAAAAACACCACTCATAAGTACTGGAATCAACTGTGATAGAAACAATATAATTTCCATATATATATAAAGTAGAGCAACAACCAGTAGAAACAGAATACTAGCATCATATGGATTTTACCTTCAAATTTTCTACCAAATGTAATGGAATAGAATACGAAAGAAAGATAGAACAATGCCATCATAAACCAACTAAACCCGTAATTTTTTCATCTAATAATATGGTTATTTAGCATTCTCATACAACAAGAATCTCATCCGAAAATGAACAGCTACATATATCTCTGAGAATGAATGACCACATAGAATACCCAAAAGAAATTGTCATAATCTACTTAACTATAACCACTGCACTCAGATATCTTTACAATTCAAACATGTTCCACTGACTATTATAGTCATCATCAATCCCACATTATTTCATTCACTAACGAAAATCAATTCAGAAGAATTTTCAGTTAATACATTCTTTAGACATTATACCTGAATGAGTTGATTAGTCGAGATTAACTTCTTCTTTAATGGTGTCATCGCGTAATTCAAATGATCTTCGGAACAAGCTGAAATCTCTTCCGGAACTGTCTTTACTTGCTAACCCTTTCTCATCTCTAATCTCATTAATAATTATTCCACCATTGAAATCTATAGTTTCACACTTGTGAGCTTATCCAGTCTAAATCTTGTGAACTTTATTGTATAACACTATACTGGTGAGGGGGTGAAGATTGTAAAGCCTCAAAATTTGACACTCATATATACACACATATAATATAACATTTATCATCAACACAATATTAGGAACTTTTATTCATACCTTTATGAGTTTCAATTCATCATAGACACATTTTTACTCAGATACTTGGGTATCATTTTTAGTATCATCGGAACTAGCTCATTTGGAAAACATCTTTGTCTATGTAAGACAATTCTCATCAAAGTCAGGAGAGATTACACTATCACAGGTTATATAATGGCTTGTATAGCTAGACTCACATATGCTACGTTAGTTCGAGAATCGACTAAATCGTAGCTCTGATACCAACAAATATAACACCCCCACCCATATTCAACGTCAGAATAGGGTTACAGAGTATTATCAAACTTATAAAATAATTTAAACATTCACTTAGCATACATTTTCACAATTCTTGCATTCATCTTTCAATCTCAATCAATTTTTCTCTAATACGAGCTAAGAGACCCTAAATATGCATTGAGAGTGGTTTGGGACTAAACTGATAACTTAGGAAACTTTTTAAACACTTAGAAAATTTTCTCAAAAATAGAGGACACACGTCCGTGTGGATATTCGAAATGGAAGCACATGGCCATGTCCCAGCCCATGTATAACTCCGTGTAACTCTCTAACTTGGGTCACACGGCCAACACACACGCCTGTGAGTCTAGCCCGTGTGCCTTAAAAATGGCCATACACGCCCATGTGTAAGGCCGTGTACTAGGCCGTGCCAATCCTGTAGGGTATACTGACTTATGCCACACGGCCATGTCACACGCCCGTGTGTGAAGCTGTGTGGAACATACTGACTTGGTTTCAAAATCAAAACCAGAGGACACACAGTCGTGTAACCTGACCGTGTGTCACACATGACTGAGACACACGCCCATGTCTCTGCCCATGTGGACAAAAATAGGTTATTTACCAAGCCATCATGCCACTCCAATTTGCACACACCTACACAGTTCAAATGGTACTCATTCATAGCATGAGTATGCAACCAATTCAACCACAATCAAGGCTAAAACATACCATTTCAATACCAACAACTAACATGCTTATAATCCCAAGTTTTACTCATTCAAATCATACCAACTTCACATATTCAAATCAACTAATTAAACCTTTCCAAACATGCATCATCATGCACGAATTCACAAGCACATAGCTTCCCATTTATCAACCATTTGACATCTATAAACTTACTATCGAAAAGCATCACAAAACCAACCTCAATCACACAACATAGGTCATTTGTATACATATAAACATAACAAAATTAACCAAAATAAGCCAACTCACATGGTCAAATATACAAACTAAACCTTAGACATTTACAAGCCAATTTAAATGGCCAAGTTCATAAAAACCACATTTATCAAAATGACAAAAGTCCCTATACATGCCATATGACCCAAAATTTAATTTTAAAGGTACCAAGTGATAGTTGGATAGTGTGAAGTGATCTCCGAAGGTCCTTGAATCTGAGCTAGCTTCGAAATCACTATAAAATAAAGAGAAATACACAAAGTAAGCTTTATAGCTTAGTAAGTTCGTATAGAATTTAAAATTAACTTACCATATGTGCACAATTTAAACAAATAAACATAATATAAAATTCACATATGGAATCATCATCCTATCACAATTTCATTCACAAGATTAATTATCACTTTCATAATCTCCTTATTTCAATGCTTGTACGGTTCACGTACATACTTGTAGCATTCTGTAACAAACTCATACTCATCCACATCTTTGATGTACCTATTGAACCATTGGAATATTATTGGATATTTAGGAAACTCACACAATAAGTGCCAAATAAATAGTCGAAGCTATATCGATCTCTCACACTAAGTGCAAATATATATATAGCTGGAGCTATCTCATTCACACACACTAAGCACCAACATATATCGCCGAAGCTATCTCGGTCCCGCACACTAAGTGCCACTATATATATATAGCCGAAGCTATTTCAATCTCGCACACAATACATAACTGAACCATTGTCAAACATGTCTATAGTCTTATATTCATAATTTATGCAATATCAAAACATATAAAACATCATTATAACAATGCCTATTACATACGAACTTACCTCGGACGTAAAAATGATGATATAGGTCAACTAATCCGAGATCTTGTTCTTTCCCCGGTCTAAGCCCATATATCGCTTTTCTTGATCTATATAATATTAAATTCAGCTTATTCAATTATGTAACAACCCATTTTTAGTCAAATCAGAAAAATGATTTTGGAACCACAAATCCGAAGTAAAAATATTTATTTTATTATTTTATTAAAGTTCACAGCATGATAGAATTATTGTGTGAAAGTTTAGTAAAGAAATTTTACTTCTTGAATGCTTAATTCGGTAAAAAGGACTAAATCGTGTAAAGTGTAAAAGTGATGTTCTAATAGCTAAAGATGTTTAATAGCTTAGAATTTTAAATGGAGGTCCTTAAACAACAATTAGACCAATGGTTGTTTGAGTGGACATGTTTGGACATGTATTAGGTGAATTTTGATGTTATTTACTAAGGTTATTTTTGTAATTTATGAATTATGTTATAATAAGTTAAATAAAACAAAAAAAAAATTCCCACCCATTATCATCATCTTCTTGCCAAAAATTAAAGAGGAAATACAATTAAAATTGCTTCAAAGTTCGGCTAGCTCTTGTTGAAGCACGTAAGTCCATTTTTGTTCAATTTTTAATGATTTCTAGGTTTTGTGATCGTTGCTTCGTAATCTAGGTTGCCCGTACCTTCAATTTTGAAACTATTAAAGATTTAACATGTTTCCATTGTTGAATTTGTTTAAATTGATATTGGTGACAGATTATGAAGGTTTATTGATAGATTTACTAGTTTTGTAAAATGATTTTTGACAAAAATGTCAAAAAGGGATTAATTTGTGAAATTGTAAAATTATGTGGGTAAAAGTGTAAATAAACAAAAGATATGGACTGCTAGGGACTCTATTAAAATTGGTCTAGCATAGTTAAGGGTCTAATTGTATGTATTTGCATTTTTATGAGCTAAGGACTAAATTGTAAAAATGTCAAAATAACAGGGGCAAAAGTGTAATTTTGCCATAAGGTGATTTTTGACTAAATTGAATAGACAAAATACTGAATGTGCTAATTTTGAAATATATATTGATCAAGATAAGCAAGGATTGAATCTAGATCGGGGAAAAGGAAAGGTTGATGTTTAGCTAATATTTATTATCCGAGCGATACGCGGTAAGTTCGTATAATTAGAATCGAACTTTTGAATACTTGTAATTATTTGAAATGAATGTATGTAATGGAGTAAATGATATTTTTGAAATTTGAATGCCTTATTGATATAGTCTGATGGTTACTGAGCCCTGTTTGAACCGTAGGAATTCGTAGGATACGAGTGACATGTCACAAGGGTTACCGTTTAGGTTGAGATCCTGCATGTGTTGCAGACTCACCACAGTTCGTATGAGCTTACCAATACATCAGCTCGTAAGAGCTTACTGTTTTCAGGTCTTCAGAGCTTACTGTTTCAGCTCAATAGAGCTTATTGTCCATCAGCTTAAGAGGAGCTTATTGATCATAGCTTTAAAAAGCAGAAATGATAATGAATTGACAGATTACTGATTTATATACGTAATGTATATCACCCGAGTATCCCTTGAAATTCTAATAGGTTCAACAGGCATAAATTCTGTTATTAGTTATGTGAAAAAGCTATGTGTTACACGGATAAATTATTGTTATATGGATGAAGTACTGATTAAACGGATGAGTTATTATTATCGAATAAATTACTGTTTATATGATTGAGAGTGAAATTTTACAAATGATGTACATGATATATGTGAATTTGATATAATACAATGTATTGAGTATTAAATTGAGATAATGGATGATTACATGCACTTATGTGACTAACTTGTTGATGAATGCTTGTGTATAGGTATTTGGCAAGTGAATTTGATATACTTTGTTTAATTGTTTGATTATATATAAATGGTAAGTTAAATTCTGAATTATACGGGCTTACTAAGCTATAAAGCTTACTCTATTTTTTTCCATGTTTTATAGAGGTTCGATAACTCGCTCGATTCAGATAAGTTGGAGTTGTGCATCACACTATCCAGTTGCTGATTGGTACTTTTGAACTCATGGTTATATGTAAATATGGCATCTATAGGCTAGTTATAAAGATGATAGTTGTTGTTACTTAAGCTAGTGATTTTGGTACATGATGTGGTATGTGATAAATCCATTTGATTTGGCTTAATTTGGTATAATGCTTTGGTTGCATATAAGTATTCAAATATATGTATGAAATGTTATGGATTGGCTGCCTATTGAGTTATAAAATGTTGCATATTATACTTGTACAGGTATATGAAATTAGGGTGGCAAAATGGCTTTGCAAATAGCCTATTTTTGTCCATACAGGCAGAGACACAGGCGTGTGTCTCAGCCATGTGTGACACACGGTTATGTTACATGGCCATGTGTCCCCTGGTGTTGAAATTAAAATGAAGTCATTATGCTCCACACGGTCTCACACACGGGAGTGTGATCGGCCGTGTGGCACAAGTTAGTATACCCCCTAATTGGCACACGGCCTAGCTCGGGGATGTGTGACTTGGCTGTGTTGCATAAGTTAGTATACCCTACAGGTTTGACACAGCCTAGCACACGGTTTGGCACACGGGTGTGTGTGGCCACTTCGAAGGGCACACGGGCTAGACACACGGACGTGTGGTCGGCCGTGTGACCCAAGTCAGTATGTACCCACTATTTTCTCACGGCTAGTGACACAGGCATTTCTAATAGCCATGTGACACACACGGCTTGCCCACACGGGTGTGTGTCCTCTGTTTGAAGTAAAATTTTCTATGTTTCACAAAATTTTCCTGAGTTATCGGTTTAGTCCCGAACCATTTTTAAAGCATGTTTAAGGCCTCGTGGGTCCTTCTAAGGGATAAAAGTGATTGTATTTGAATGAGATATGAATGATGAATGATTGAATTCAGCAAATGTCTGTTTAAGTAGTTGTTTAACTGTTTCATAAGTCTGGTAATACTCTGTAACCCTATTCTGGTGTTGAATACGGGTGAGGGGTGTTACATTTATTGGTATCAGAGCTATGATTTAGTCAATTCTAGGACTAACGTAGCATATGTGTGTCTAGCTATACATGCCATATATATAAACTATGACAGTGTGATGACTCCTGACATTTTCAAATGTGTTTTTATATATTAAATGGATCCTGATTGAGCTGTAATTGATGAGGTTGAGAGTAATGCACTTGCTCCCGCTCAAGAAACAGTGTCGTCTAACTCTAGACCCGTAATGGGCAGCCAGGGAGGAGAGGCTAAAGAAGCCTTCTTCCAAATTATGAACGAGTGGTTCACTCAATATATTCGTACGAACCCAACTACTTAACAACCTCCACCCCCACCTATTCCACAATCGATCCCTATAGTTCCTCAAGGTATGGATCCTTTGTGATTGAATAAATCACCTACTAATAAGACACAGAAACACGGGGCTGAGGAATTCAGAGCCACTACTAATGATGACCCTAAGAGAGCCAAGTTTTGGATTGAGAACATGATTTGAGTATTTGATGAACTGTCTTGCACACCTGAAGAATGTTTAAAATGTGTTGTATCACTGTTAAGAGACACTGCGTATCAGTGATGCAATACCTTGATATTCGTAGTTCTGTGAGAAAGAGTTACTTAGGAGTTCTTTCAAGTTGAATTCAGAAAGAAATACATCAGCTAAAGGTTCATTGACTAGAAACGAAAGGAATTTCTTGAATTAAAATAAGGTCGTATGTCGGTAATAGAATACGAAAGAGAGTTTGTACGACTCAGCAAATATGCTCGTGAATGTGTTTCTTCCTAGGCTATAATGTGTAAAAGGTTCGAAGATGAATTAAATGAAGAAATCAGAGTATTAGTTTGAATTCTGGAGCTAAAAGAGTTTGTAGTTCTATTTGATAGAGCTTGCAAAGCCGAAGAGCTTAGAAAAGAGAAAAAAAAAAGTTGATTCTGAGGGTAGAGACTTTAGAAAGAGATTTACGGGCAAATCACGTTAGACAGTATCAAAGAAATTGAGAGAATATTATCCTCGTTCTACTGCTTCTGCAGGGATTTTGATCAGAGATAGAGATGCGAGACATTTTAACTCTAAACCTCAGATGACATCTGTTGCTAGTGTGGGTAGTGTTAGAAATGTTGGACCTGTATGTAAGCATTGCAATAAGCGACATTATGGTGAATGTAGAATGATGCATGGAGTTTGTTTTAAATGTAGATCTCTTGATCATTATCTTCGGGACTGTCCAGAAAAGTCTATAGCTGAAAGAGATCAACCGGCGAAAGCAAGTAATATGGCTAATAGAGGAGACCACCCCAAAACACTAGAAATATGAGTGGTAACCGAGGTGTTACGAGAGATTCTGCCGTGAGATCTAAGGCACGAGCACCAGCCCGAGCTTATGCCATCCGTGCATGGGAGGAGGCAACATCGCCAGACGTTATTACAAGTACTTTTTCTCTTTTTGATACTGATATAGTTGCGTTGATAGATCTTGGGTCAACCCGTTCATATATTTGTATGAATTTAGTAGTTAAAAAAAGTTTACATGTCGAGTCTACAGAGTTAGTAATTAAAGTATCAAACCCTTTAGGCAAGTCTGTTTTAGTTGATAAAATTTGTAAGAATTGTCCTTTGATGACTCGGGGTTACTATTTTCTGGCTGACTTGATGCTCTTACCATTCGATGAGTTTGATGTGATTCTGGGTATGGGCTGGCTGACTATGCATCATGCAGTTATGAATTGTAGATGAAAGATTATTGAATTGAAATGTCAAAATGGTAAAATTCTTCGGATTGAGTCTGCTGATTCGAATGAATTATCTACTGTAATATTGTCTATGTTAGCTCAGAAATATATGAAAAAGGGCTATGATTTATATCTTGCATACGTACTGGATACAAAGGTGTCTAAATCAAAGATTGAATCTGTACCTGTTGTTTGCGAGTTTTCAGATGTATTTCTAGAAGAATTACCGGGTTTGCCACCAATTAGAGAGGTTGAATTTGGTATTGAATTGGTATCGGGAACAGCACCGATATCGATAGCTCCGTACAAAATGGCTTCAACAAAATTAAAAGAGTTGAAAGCTCAGTTATAAGAATTGACAGACAAAGGTTTTGCACGACCGAGTTATTAGCCCTGGGGTGCACCGGTATTGTTTGTAAAGAAGAAATATGGCACGATGAGAATGTGTATCGGTTACAGACAGTTGAATAAAGTGACTATAAAGAACAAATACCCTCTACCGTGCATTGATGATTTATTTGATCTATTGAAAGGGGCTACAGTATTTTCAAAGATTGATTTGAGATCGGGTTATTATCAGTTGCGAGTTAAAGAGTTGGATATGCCGAAAATTGCGTTCAGAATAAGGTACGAACATTATGAATTCCTTGTTATGCCTTTCAGATTAACTGATACTCCTGCAGTTTGTGTGCTTAAATGTGAGTTATACCAGCAAGTTAAAATTGAGCATTATAATCTATTGGATTTATTACAACTGGTGATGACTCAGGATTGGAAGTGAGAAGGAGTTACTATGGATTTAATATCGGGCTGACTTTATTGCTGAAAAAGAAATATGCAATCTAGATTATGTGATGTGTCACTATCAATCAATTCAAATACAAGAAGACAAACTGCAGTGTTGTATGATTCAGTATTAAATGGTACCATACAAGGTTTTATACGAATGTAAATATAGAACTCTGTTGTACTGGTTAGAATTGAGCGAAAGAAATATTATAGGGACTGATCTGATAGTGAGACAGAAGATAAAATTCGTATTATTCAAGACAATTTGAAAGTCACCTTAGATCGACAAAATTGTGTGTTGAATTATAAAGAAAATATATCAAATTCTAGACTAAAGATTAAGTAATATGGTATCATCACAATACAGAAGAGAATATGAGAAAGCCAAAAAATAAGCATGAGATTCATAGTACCCCTAATCTTTTCGTAGGGGGAGAGAGTTGTAACAACTCGATTATCAATGGTTTCGGGACCACAGTTCTGAAGAGTAAGTCCATAAATATTATTAATTAATATTTATGAGTTAAATATGATGTCATTGTGAATTGTGATTTGCTCGATTTTATTAATTGGTCAATTAGTAAATATACAAGTGGTTCATACCAAAAGTCAGTGTTTTTAGAAAATAAGGTATTGGGACCTCGTTTTCATAAACCGAGCTCATAAATATTATATTCGAATATTTTCGGAGCTATAATATAAGTGGATTGAAGTTTGGTTTGGTAATATTGGTGATGTGATAGTTAATTAAGGAAAAAGGACTAAATTGTAAAAACTATAAAAGTTAATATATATTAGTTTTTATTTGTTAAAATGCATTAGATTAAAATTAAGGGTATTATATGGCAATTTACCCTTTTAATTGTTAGTGGTCGGTCATGATAAGCTTTAATTGATTATTTTATACTTCAAATTTAATTAAATTAAAGTTAAAGTTAATAAAAGATGTTAAAAACCATTTTTTATGTTTTCTTCAACCTCCCATCATCCAAAGTAGAAGAGAAATTTGAGAAGCCATAGTCAAACCTTCCTCAAGCTTCCTTCTCATGCATGTAAGTCAAAATCAAGTCCATTTCTTGTAATTTTTATGTTTTAAAATCGTTGCAACTAGGTCTAGCTAAACCATATCTCTGTTTTCAAAATTGTTAAAGATTTCTAAAGTTTCCATTGATTTTAATTGAATTTTTGAATGTTTATGGTAGATTTTGAAGATTAGAAATGAAATAGGATTATTTCATTAAATAGATTTTGTTAGTTTTGAATTTATGGACTAAATTATGAATATCTTAAAATTGATATGAAATTTTTATAAATTTTAATGATAGGAGGCTGTATATAGACATAACTTAAGTGAGTTTAAAATTTTGATTTCAAATTTGGAAGATATGATAAATTCGGTTTTAGGGACTAAATTGAATAAAATGTAAAAGTTTAGGGGCATTTGAATAATAAAAGTAAATTGATATATATACTTATAATAGTATGATATAAGATGTTCGGAATTGATAAATTAAATTGAATTATTGAATAGATTGGAAATTGGACCAAATTTAAGAAAATTGGTCAAATGACAAAAAATTATTGATTAGTCCTTAGAGAGTTGTTTGTTTGCTATCTTGACTAGGTAAGTTCATATGGTATGTTTTTTTTGTTTTTTTGTTCAATTTTTATGCATTTAGAATTATAATTGTAAATATGTTTAATTGAAATTTTAATTGTTCACGACTCGGTACAAAAAGGTGAGATGGAGAATTAAACTAAATATGATGAAATGCAAAATGAAAAAACTATGGACTTTATTTTAAATTGGATTGAAATAGGATATATTACGTGATGATGAAGTGATGATTTGATGAAATGAGCTAACTTGATTTGATTTAGACTGATTAATAGTGATAAGGACTAAATTGAATATATGTAAAAGTATAATATAATGTTATAATGTGAAATTGAGCATATATTGAGATGATTTATTGCTGCCATACGTTGGATAAATGTACTCATGATGAAAATAAATATGAATTGAGGTATTGGTTGATAATGAAATATGAAATAAATACCTTATTAACTGTTCGGACATAGTTAGATATAGTTGACATGTCATAGGATAGGAAGAGCTCAGGGTTACTTTGACTACGCATCGATGAGGCATTGGGTGCCAATTTACTTTGGTTATACCTATGAGACACTAGGTGCCAAACATATTGATAGTGTTGGGCGCAACTATTTACTTCAGATTTATCGGATGAGGCCACTAGATGTCAAACTGGTGTGTTGGTTGGATCCGTGTATCCGTCCTAGTTCGAGTCATGTTAATAGGGAAATAAATGGTAAAAACGAAATATCTGATATTTGAAATGGCAAATGATGTGAAATAGAAGTGAAAGGTGAAATGGAATACAAAATTGTGGTGTAACAGCCTGTTTTTAGTTGAATCGAAACAGTGGTTTTGGGACCACAAATCTGAAGGCAAAATATATATTTTATTATTATTTTAAGGTCTACAGTATGAATATATGATTGTGTGAAAGTTTCATTTAGAAATTTTATCGTTTGATTGGTTAATTTGATAAAAATGACTAAATCGCGTAAAGTGCAAAAGTGATGTTCTAATAGTTAAAGGTATTAAATAGCTATGGAATATTAAAGTGGAGGTCCTTATGTTGTAAATAGACCATTTGAATAATAAGTGTACATAGACGGACATCATTTGGAGCATATTAATGAATTGTAAATAAGGTTAAAATAGTAATTAGTATAATAAACTTAAAATAAATATAACAAAAATCAAATTTAGTGTCCATCTTCTTCATTGACGTGAGTTGAAGAGAAGAAAGGAAAAAAAATTTTAGGTTTTCATTCAGCATTTTCATTTCTATCAATTAAGCTATGATTTTTGTCCCGTTTTTAACGATTTCTACGTTTTTGTTATCGTTACAAATAGGTCTAGCTAGCCCAGAGACTATTTTATAAAACTGTTAAAGATTTTGAATGATGCCATTGATGAATACATGTGTGTTTTGATGTTTGATGATAGGTTGTGAATTTTTTTGTGAATTATACAAGTTTTATAAAGTGATTTTTAGTGAAAATGCAAATTAGGGATTAAATTGAGAAATGTTGAAAATTTGTGGTCAAAATGTGAAATAAATAGGGATTAAACTGAGAAATGTTGAAAATTTGTGGTCAAAATGTGAAATAAATGGAAACTATGGGCTGCTAGAGATCTAATTTTAATTAGGCTAGCATGGGTTGTGGTTGAATTGCATTAATTTGTGTTTTAATGAAATAAGGACTAAATTGTAAAAGTTGTGAAACATTAGGGGAAATTGTGTAAAAATACCTTAAAGTGAATTTTGGACTAAATTGAACAGTAAGGTAATTAAATAAGTTAATTTTGGTTACATATAGATCAAGAAAAAAAACTCGAATCTAGATCGAGGGAAAAACAAAGTTCTCGACTAATCGACCAGTTTAGCCGTTTTTACATCCGAGGTAAGTTCGTATGTAATAAGCATTGTTATAATTATGTTTTAAATGCTTTGATATTGTATGAACTTTGAATACGAGACTACGGACATGTTCGAAAATGATTTGATGGTGATCCAAAATTGGAAATTTCGGTTGAACCTTAGAAATAGATTTGGATACTAGTGACATGTCATTAGGGAATTATTGTGATTACGTGACCCGGGTGCTGGTCCTGTACATCCTACCGGTGGCTGAATATATCAGCATGTGTTGCAGTTACTTGATAGCTTGTCTGAGCAGCACGGTGTAGCTACGTCTTAACCCACAGTGTAACATCCGAGAATTAGGGGCTTTGCGTTTGTTATGTTTCTGTGTGTTTGGTATGTCTTGTCTATTAAATTTGGTGTGTTTGTGGGTTTCGGGAAGGCTCGGGGTTAAGCTTGAGCCTTAGTGAAAATTTTATTTTTGGGCACTTTAGGGGAGAGCTAGCTGAGGCAGGCCTTAAGGTCAACTGTTTGTGTTGGTTGACACAAGGAGTAGTGTGGTAAAATGGCAAGGAGACGCCACTTGGGTTGTAGGGAAGTGGCGTCACAAGGGAGCAACAGGGGGAAGAGGTTCGAGTCTCGTATGCTGCATTTTGGGGTTTCTTTTTGGTGTCAAGATATAGGGATGATGGTTTCAGCATGGACTCTTCAAGAGTGAGAGTTGAAGGAGTCAAAATGTTTGAATTAGTGGCCATGAGGTGATGGTGGAGGTTGAATGGGTCAAACAAAATCAAATGGATGATGGAGAGGGGAAGTAGGAGGAAATCGTGGAAGGGGGATGTTGGTTGAGAGGTTGGCCAAATTTGGGAAGATGTGTGAGTGTGTGTGCACGGTTTAGCTTGGCTAGGGGGAGGCCGAACCTTCATTTGAAGCATAGACATGTTGTTGAACATTTTGGTCATAAGGGTGTGTCATTTCCTTCAAGTGATCATTTTTGAGAATTTTGGTTAGCCAAATCGATCTTAGAAACATTCTCATTTTCTTTTGCATTTCGTGAACATTTGTTTCTTTTCTCATCTACCCAAAACTGAAACATTTTCTAGCCTTTTTCTTTTTGTTTCATTTCTCTCCTATCAAGAGCCGAAACACCTTTTTGCTTCATCTTTCTTCTTCTTGTTCTTTCATAGCCGAATCTCCCTAGTACGTTTGCTTCTCGTTTCTTCATAGCTGAAACTCATTCTTTAACTTTATTGTTCCTCTTTTCTTCTTTGTTTCATATTATTTTGTAGAAGCTGAATCCTTCTGCTTTGCATCAAGTGTAGGCACCTTTTCTATCGATTGTGCTAGTAGCCGATTATAGACCCTCTACTCGTCAATCTCGTGGTTCGGTAAGGAGCCTTATTCTCATCATCTTCTCGTTTTCTTTCTTTTTCTCTTAATTTGGTGAAACTGAAATCTTGACTCACTTCTTTGGGCAGTGACCGATTGTAGAAGGGTGCAGCACCATCATTTCTTCTTCGTGTGGCCTACTTTCGAGAAGGTCTTGGTAAGTGATTGTTGGCCGAATGGGTTGTAAAGAGGTTTCTATCCATTTGTTAGGCCGAAAGGCCACTCCTTGCTATTCTATTTTGGAAGCCGATTCTAACATGGTGATTATTTAGGGGCAATCGATTTCTTGGGCAAAGTTTGCTAGCAATTGGTGTTGGTTGATCAAGGTAGGGGACTCTCTTGTTAGTTCTTTTCATCTCTTTTATTTTGTTCAACAACCGATTATCCATTCTTCTATAACTCGTCCTCCAATTCTTCTTGGCTTGAGCGAATATCAGGAAGAGAAGTGCCGAGGTTTCTTTAATTACCGAAAGTGAGTTCCAAGCAGTCTTATTCGTTGCGTTAGTAACAAAGGTAAGGAGTTCTTTAGTTTTCACGATTTGATCTCTCTCTTTCGTTATAGTTGTGTTAATCGGATCTTTTGGGTTAGCCTATCAAAAGTTCCCTTTGACCACTGATCAAGTCTATTCATGGATGCAAGAAACGGCCAAGTTGAGGAGGGAAGTGTAGTTGTAGTCACTGCCCCTAAGTTTAAGAAGCGTACAGTATCGGCAGTACGAGACTTTCTACAAGGCTGCGGTAGAGAGCCGACGTCTGCCTGGGATAGGCAAATGGCGGTCGTTCCTGCTAGTAAAAGCGTCGACGTAGAGAATATAGTCTTACGTGTTACCAGGTGTGTAATTCTCACACACTCTGTATATTAATTATGTTAATATTTGTGTTGGCTAAAAGCCGAAACGACTAAATTGACAGTCGAGGTACCCTTGGGGGTAAGGTCAGAGACACCGGATAAGTTCCATTACAACTTCATGTTTGAAATATGTGTATGTATGAGTTAATTGGCTATTTGCATCTAAATAATGATCATTCATTTCAATATGTTAACATATGCATGGACTTGGGATATGATGCGTAAGGGGAAGTGCTAAATTAGGGACTGTCACAGTGGTTTGGTACCACAGTGGGTTGGGCCCACATATTTGATTCAGTGACTATGTCTCAGTGGCTTGGTGCCATGGTGGTTTAATACCACGTATATATGATTCAGTGACTCGCCTCAGTGGTTTGGTACCACAGTGGGTTGGCCCCACGTATATTTATTAGGGATTGTCACAGTGGTCTGGTACCACGGTGGGTTGGCCCCACACATATTATTATTAATGACTCTGTCACAGTGATCTGGTATCATGGTGGTCTGGAACCACAGTGGCTTGGTGCCACGGGCAATTGGTTGATTCAAGTGTTGCAAAGGATGGAAAATAGGTGGGTTTGGGTTGCATCGCATACATACTTAATATATTGATTGTGTAGGCTAAGGCCTAATGGGCCTCAGTGGGCACAAAGCCTAGAGTTCGTCTAATGGGAGTTTACACACTGAGTCTTAGTGACTCACCCCTCTGCTAAATTTTGCAGGTAATTAGTAGATCGTGGATTCAGAGCCGAGGCAGACACGAGGTGGCCATGCATAATGCTCTAAGTATTTTCGTTTTCATTATTTCTTAAATGTCACTATTAAGTTTGGGTTTTGGTATTGTAATAAGGCCACTTAAACTTTGACTTGGACTTTATTTTGAAATTGATATAGCATGCCTATTAAATAATCAAAGTGGGAGTTTTCTAAGATTAAAACGTTGAACAAACGATTTCCAAACGGCTAATGGAAGAGGGGTAAAGAGTAACAAATTGATTAAAATTTTCAATTAGAAACCGCAACATTGTTTTCAAACTGATAGCTTTATCGAATTCTTTAAATTCGACTTTCATTAGATAAACCTGATTTCGTAACTCAGTTCAAATTAACCACTACTTTAAATTGCTTTTAAAAGACGGTAACGATACACAAACTTTTTCTCAGCTCGTAGTTGTAGTTAGATTTTTTCAAAATTTTCTTAACTGTAGCATACTAGATTCGGTCGTAGCGTTTGACCGAGTTTGGGGTGTTACACACAGCTTATGTGAACAGGCTCGTTGATAGCTCGAGAGTGAGCATTTATGTGATATGTGATTGAGATAGCTTCGGCTATATATGTGGCACTTCGGGTGCGAGTTTCCCATGTTTCTTATAGTATTCTGAATGGTTCAACGAGTAAATGAAAGATGTGGTTGAGTATAAGATTGATATGAGATGGTACAGGTACGTACATGAACCGTATAAGCTTTGAATTTAAGAAATGGAGAAGTTTGTATATAATCTTATGATTTAAAGATGTGAAAGGTTTGTTTGATAATATGAGTTACATATTGATATATTTGAATGGTTGAATTATGTATTTATGATTTCATTGAGTTTATTTCATATGAGCTTACTAAGCTTTATAGCTTACTTTGTTTATCTTACTATGTTTTATAGTGATTCCATAGCTAGCTCGGATTCGGGGATCGTCGGAGACTATGTCACACTATCCTACTATCACTTGGTACTTTTGAACTTTGTTATTTTGGTATATGGCATGTATAGGATTATGGTCTTTATGATATGTATTTTGATAGTGAGTTTTGCCATTTGAATTGGGTTGTAAATGTCTATGTTTTGGTTTGTATATATAGCCATGAAACTTGGCTTAATTTGGTTAGTTTTGTTATGTATATATATAAGTGTGCATATGGCTTATGTTATGTGATTGAGGTTGGTTTTGTAATGTTTATTAATAGTTGGTATTGTGATTGCCAAATGGTTGATATTAGTGAGGAGATATATTTGTGAAATTGAGCACATTTATGCATATTTGAAAGTGTATAATTAGTTGAATTGTATATGTGATTTTGGCATAAATGGTATACTCTATTGGGTGAATTGTGTATTTTGAGATGGTGATATAGAATATGCATGATTTAGGCTCGAATTGGTTAGTTTAAATGTCTATTTATATGCCATGAGTTGTGCAATTTGGTTCGGTATAGGTTTGTGCAAGTTGGGTGGCAAATTGGCTTGGTAAATTGCCTATTTTTGTCTACACGGGTAGAGACACGGGCGTGTGTCTCAGCCATGTGTGACACACGGTTATGTACACGGCCGTCGATCACCTGGTGTTGAAATTAAAATGAAGTTAGTATGCTCTACGTGGCCTCACACATAGGCGTGTGACTTGGCCGTGTGGCATAAGTCAGTAGACCGTACAGGTTTGACACGACCTAGCACACAGCATGACACAAGGGCGTGTATGGCCATTTGTAGGGCACATAGGCTAGCCACACGGGCGTGTGTGTTGGCCGTGTGACCCAAGTTAGAGAGTTACATGGGGTCGGACATGGGCTGGGACACGGCCATGTGATCCCATTTTGAATGTCCACACGGCCTGCAATGTAACACCCCTTACCCGTATTGGATGCCGGAATAGGGTACGAGACATTACCAAAACACATACACTTAACGTATTAAACTTAGTCATAAAATTTCATCCAAATTATACAAAATGAACTGCTAAATATTAAAGGCCAACATTTTAAGTCAAACCAATTATAACATATACAAATGACTAAGTCCCCTATACATGCCATAAACTTAAGAGGTTTGTATTCACTTTTACTCCACGATGATAGCTTGATAGTGTGATTACATCTCCCGCGATCTCCAACTCGACTTAGCATACAACCCTATAAGATATGGGAAATGAAGGGAAGTAAGCTACAAAGCTTAGTAAGTAAGTATGTAAATAATTAATAATGGATTTATTAAGTTTACAAAACAACACAATCAAATCTAAAATCAATTTCATCATTTATTCAAGTTTGGAGCAAGCTATCTATTCGAGTCACAGTCACTAAATTATTTATATCTGAAGCTACAAAACTTCAAATTAAGATCCGTAAATTTTTCCTGAAACTAGACTCATTTATCTTCTCACCATAAAATTTTAAGAATTTTTGGTCTTGCCAATTAGTACATTTTATTCATTAAAGATTCCCCTATTTCGTTGTTCGACTGCTCTGACCACTTTTCACTACGAACCAATTTTATCATTATACAGAATTCATATGATGACAAAATTTATTTCATTTGAAAATAGACTCATTAAAGATTTCAATAATATAACTTATACCCCATAATTATTTTTGTAGAATTTTTAATGATTTTTCCAAGACAAAACGGCGGATCTCGAAATCACTCTAAACTAGTCTCACAAAAATCAAAATATCTCAAAATATAGAAGTCCTTTGCTTTCTCTGTTTCTTCTATATGAAAATAGACTCAATATTAAATGAATATCTCATCCAGCATATAATTCAATTTCTACTATTTATGGTGACTTTTCAAAATCACATAATCACATTTTATTTCAATCTATTTTACTGAAAAATTTTACTCTCCCATGTTTTCTTTATATTACTTCCATATACGCACACATAACACCAAGCATGTTCAATACTAGCCATACAAATGAATAATCATCACCTCATAATGGCGCTCACACCATATTACCCTTACCACAATTTTAATCACGTATCACATATCAAACACATTATGCACATATACACATAGTCACATGCACCCTTGCTCACACCATATTTGCTACATTTCTCAATTGATCACATTCACTCTTGCACTTATTCATAACATGATCGCACCAATCACCATTAGTAATTTATCTCGTTGAACCCCTTCGAAAAACACCCGATACTCAGTGGTCTCGGCACATAGCTCCACCTACACATAACTCGGCTTTCTTGTACACATGGTGAAGGTCTCTTATCACCCATTTGACCTAGCCATTCCATTTCGTAGCTTTCTTGTCTACATGGTGTCCAACACTAGGAACCACTCATGTGACCTAGCTACTCATAACCCGTAGCTTTCTTGTACACATGGTATACACACAGTATTACACATGTGACCTAGTTACATATGAAATTATTATCCCGTAGCTTTCTTGTACAGATGGTGAAAGTCCCTTATCATCCATGTGGCCTAGCTACATATCAAATTTTTCCATCTCATAGCTTCCTTGTGCACACGGTGAAGGTCCCTTATCACTCATTTGACCTAGCTACATATTGTCCGTATCTCTCGGTTTTCCGAAGGTTCAATCGAGAATTTTCACATTCCATACATTTTCATATTATAGTTATCACCCAATGATTTCCATAATATCTAGCAAAATTATTATTGAACAAGTAAAATAAATGCATTATTTACATATCAACTTTCCATCTCACATCATAACCATAGTCATAGAAAACACCTTTAAGCACAACATTTCGATCCATTTTCCATGTCACCTATGTCACCTTTTATCATAAACATTATTATTAAATCAATTCACCAACATAATATACAAAACATGTAATTCAACAAAATCAATTTAATACCACAATTTAGGTTTCAAACATACATTATGACATTATTGTATTATTATTTACACACCAACTTACCTCGGATCCAAAAACGGCAATTTACCAACTTTCTCGATTTTCGATTTTCCTCTCGTTCTAGGTCCAAATCTCGTTTTTTTGGGGTCTAAAACATCACATTTCACTTATTTAATTAATGTATTACTCAAAACAGTCCCAAACTCAAACTTTGGCAAAATTACAATTTTGCCCCTAAACTTTTCAAAAATTACACTTTTACCCCTAGGCTCGTAAATTAAACTTTATTCCTTTTTCTTATGTTTTATGACATGCTAAACATTTTTCCCTTCTATGGCAACATGAAATTCTCACTCTAACATGTACTTATCAGCATTAGGTATTTTTGCCGATTATGTCGTTTTACTCGTTTTCACTTAAAATCGCTTAGTAAAAGTTGTTTAACATAATTCTAAGCTCATATTCCGCAATAAAACATCAAAATAAACACATTTCACCTATGGGTATTTTTCCAAATATGAACCCTAGGTTAAATTATTGCTAGAATAAGCTAAATCAACTTACCGGGACTCCAAAAACATAAGGAACACTAAAAACGGGGCTTGGAATCACTTAATATGGAGCTTGGAATCTTGAAACAAACCCTAGCTATGGGGAACCCTTGTAATTTCGTCCTAATGAAGAAGATGGACATATTTGGCATTTAAATTTTGTTTTTAATTCATTTAATTTACTAAGTTACCAAAATGCCCCTTAAAAAAATTTTTTGAAACATACCCATCCATGTTCATTTTTGTCCACCAACTTAACCAATGGTATAATTATCATTTAAGGACCTCCAATTTAAAATTTCATAACAATTGGACACCTCTAACATGTAGAACAACTTTTGCACTTTTTGCAATTTAGTCCTTTTGACTAAATTGAGTGGCCAAACGTCAAAATTTTTTAACGAAATTTTCAGGAAATTATTTCCTGAAATAGACCATAAAAATATAATAAAAATAAATTTTCTTAGGTCAGATTTGTGGTCCCGAAACCACTGTTCCGACTAGGCCCTAATTCGGGATGTTACATGCGATACAAGCGTGTCTTTGGCCGTGTGAGATACATGGCCAGGCCACACGGGTGTGTGTCCCCTTTTTTTTGAGAAAGTTTGCTCAATGTTCAAAAAGTTTGTAAAGTTATCGGTTTAGTCCCGAACCACTCCTAATGCATGTTTTGGGCCTCGTAGGCTTATATTAGGGACAAAATGATTGGTTGTGAATGAATTGTATTTGAAATGCTTAATTTGTAAGAGAAATGTATGTTTTAATGTGTGATAAGATCTGTAATGCTCCGTAACCCTATTTTGGAGTGAAATATGAGTAAGGGGTATTACATGTGGAATAAGTTAGGAACATTGATTGATTATGTTCAATGAATCCATGAATTTTGAAATTAAGATGAAATGTGATTCCTAATTTGTATTATGAAATGAAGTAGTAATTGACAATAAATTGGCAATTGAAATATATATATTTGGTATAAGGATGAATTGATATGAAATGGGAATTAAGTTTATATGATTTAATATGAATTTGATTGAGAATTCAAATTATGAATTGAAAAATAGTGTTTGATTTAAATTTGAAATGGGATGTATTATGGGTAAATAGATTGTATGATATGATTAAGATAGTGAATTGATTAAATGATTGTTTGTTTTATGAATGATAATGAAATGTTGAATTAAGTAAAGTGAAATGTTATATGATTAAGTTAATATATAGTATGATAAATGTTAAATTCACATTTGCGTTAAATGATTTGTCATGATAGGTGTAATAGCCCGATTTTGGCTCTAGTCAGAATAGTGGTTTCAAGACCACAAATCCGACGAAGAAAAATTCATCTTTTATTATATTTTATTATCTACAGTTTTATGGAACGATTTCGTGAAAATTTTGTTCGAAAATTTTGACGTTTGGGCACTCAATTTAGTTAAAAGGACTAAATTGCAAAAAGTGAAAACTTGAATTCTATATGTTGAAGGTGTCCAATTTCTATGAGATTTTAAATTAGAGGTCCTTAGATGGTAACTAGATCATTATACTTCATAATGGACAAAAATGGACATGGTTAGGTATGTTTCTAAAGTTTTTCATTAAGGGCATTTTAGTAAATTGGTAATTAAATGAATTAAAAAGCCAAAATTTGTCCATCTTCTTCCTCCCTTGGCCTAATTTTACAATAAGTAGACATGGTTTGTCAAGCTTTCAAGCTCGACTGTAAGGCCGTTCCTGCCCCGTTTTTAATGCTCTTTACATTTTTGAAGTCGTTGTAACTCGATCTATCTACTTCTACCACTAATTTAAGATATGATCAAGGTCTAGGGTTTTACCCATGTTGAATATATGTGTATTTTGATGTTTGATGGTAGAAAATGCATGTTTGTTGTTTGTTAAACAACTTTTGTTAAGTGATTTTCGGTTAAAATGTCAAAAAGGACTAATTTGTAGAAGTCTATAAAATGAGTAGAAAAATGTGAATAAATGAAAAATGTGGGCTATTATGGGTATGGAAATAGAGTTGGCTAGGCTTGGGTGTGAGGAAATTGATGAAAATCATTTTACAAGCCTAGGGACTAAAGTGTAAAATGTCAAAAGTTTAGGGGTAAAAATGTAATTTTGCCATAATAGACTTTTGGGCTGAATGAATAATGTGATGATTAAATGAGATGAATTTGGTATTATAGATCAAGAAAATGAAGTTTGGGTCTAGATCGGGGGAAAACCAAAGTGTTTGATGATTAGGTCCATTTCCGCTATTTTTGTATCGAGGTAAGTTTGTATGTAAATATGCAACGTTATAATTGTATTTATAATGTTTTGTTATTGCATGAATTATATGATTGTCTCTATGGATGAAATTGAGGAAGTTTCGGCAAGTGAGTAAATCCCAGTTGAACCTCAGGAATAGATAGGATACAAATGTCATGACATTAGGGTTACTGAGATTACGTGTAAGACCATATCTTGGATGTGCATTGATATGAGACTTCCTATAAGACCATAGCTTGACTATTGGCATTGATATGAGATTACATGTAAGACCATATCTAGGATATGCCATTGGTACGGCACTGTGTGTAAGACATTCCCGAGTATCCTTTAGTATTCCAAATGGTTCAACGGGAAATGTTAATGAAATGTTCAACGGTATGTTGAAGATGAGAAAATACGTGATTATGTTATGAGTTGGTACAGGTATGTACGAAAAACTCAAAGAAAATGGATTCGGTATATGGTGAACAATCGATAAGAATGTGATTGAGTAAGTTGTGCTTATGAAGCTTAATTGACATTTATGTTGATATATGTTTGTTGATATTAAATGACATTTATAATCATGACATTTATGAAGTTTTGGTGACATTTATGTTAATATTTGTTAAGTTATTTATATGTCAAATGTATGAATAATGTTTTGTATTATTTGCATATGAACTTACTAAGCTATATAGCTTACCCCCTTCCTTTCCTATGTTTTATAATGACATTGAGCTAGCTCAAATTAGAGTTCGCCGGAGATCCTATCACACTATCAAGCTATCACTTTGGGTATTGATGAATTCAAGTATTTTGAGTTTATGGCATGTATAGGGACATAGTCATTTTCTTAAATGTGTCATTGTGATTGTAGCCAATATGTTGGCTTATAATGATTTATGGTTCATTTTTTTGTATATAGCTATGGAAGTTGGCTAATTTTGGTTATGAGTATATTTATATATTAATGTCATTTGTGAATGTGGAATCTTGAATGATTTGGTGTGGAAAGGTTGATGTTCTAAGTATGATAAATAATGGCATGAGGATGACATGTTATTGTCTTGGTTGTGGCTGTTTGGTTGCTCTTATATGCTTGAATTTGTTCCATGTGATGTTGTGTTGATGTGTAACACCCCTTACCCGTATTCAATGTTAGAACCGGGTACGAGGCATTACCGGACTTAACGCACTTTAACATACAACTTTGGGCTATCAAATTTCATTCCAATATAAAATCTTTCATTCACATTCATAACATTCTTATTATGGGCCTACGATGCCTTACACATACAAACGGAGGGCCTCGAAATTAAACCGGGATATTTTTTATACTTAGAAAAATTTTACCTTCATAGGGCCACACGTCCGTGAGAAATGGGACACGCTCGTGTAGGCAGGTTCTGTGGTCACACACGCCCATGTCCCTAGCCCGTGTGGAATTTATTTTCTTTTTGAACCTACAAGGGTTTTCACACGACCAGACACACGCCCATGTCCTTGGCCCGTGTCCTCCACACGGCCTAGACACGCTTCTGTCATCGCCCATGTGTGAATACCTGGGTATTCTATTTGTGATGTCAGCTACCAAATAAGGGCCACACAGCCTAGGCACACGCCCGTGTGTCTAGCCCGTGGTTGACATTGACTTGCAACACTAACATGCAGGGGACACACGGCTTGGTCACACACCCATGGGACTAACCGTGCATCACACATGGCCTAGACACAAGCCCGTGTGCCTACCTGTATGGACAAGAACAAGGCTATTTCCCAAGCTCTTTTTATCACCCTAACTCATACAACATCAATCTCATTCAACCATTTACCAAGCAACTCAATCATGTATCATACATATTCATGAATAACCTCATCTTTTCATATATATAATGATAATGAGCCATTAAATATGGCCATTTACAAAAGTGTTCGTCTTTAAAAGAGCCAACACACTTGGCCAAAACAACAAAACATTTCACTATGTCTAGCCCCTATACATGCCATACTCAAAATGCTAAGTCTAATATACTGAGATGAGCTGATAGTATGGATGATTTTCAAATTATTTTGTATCCCGAGCCGGCTCTTTGACACTATAAACAAGGGAAAAGAAAGTGAGTAAGCTTTAAGCTTAGTAAGTTTACATGTAAACAATAAGCATCATAGCATGTGCTAATAGTCAATAACATTTCATACTAAACAAGAATAATTCACATTTTCATAACCATGCTTACTCATCTCATCTCTTACCACCTTCCAACCGTATAACATCTATATTACTCACATATCTTGTACTCATCACCACAAAGCCACATGAAACATTTACATAGACAATTTCTCGATGAACCATTCGGAATAATACTAAGTACATGGTGGTTTTGCACACAACCCACCATTAATCAATAATAAGGTGGTATCGCACATAGCCCACCAACAAGAATATTTACGGTGGTTACGCACATAGCCCACCAAATGATAATACAAACGACGGTATTGCACACAACCCATCGTGAATAAATAATAAGGTGGTATCGCACATAGCCCACCAAAAAGAATAATTACGGTGGTATCACACATAGCCCGCCAATAAGAATATTTACGGATGTTTTTCCACACTTACATATCTATTCCGAGGTTTATACAAGAATTATTCACTATCTATCAATTTCAATCAATCTCAAACATAATTGATCTCATTCATACAATGCACCAATAAGTAACAACATATGTATTAAAGATGTATCGTTTACACATAAACTTACCTCGGTACAAAATGTATTAATCGACGTTTTAGTCCGTAACCTTGCCTTTTCCTCAGTCAAGGTTGTTTCCACGCTCTTCTTGATCTATAATAATAAAATTCAATCATTCAATCACTTTATAATTCATGATATATCAAAATTTCTACTTAGGCAAAAATGACCATTTTGCCCTTTTACTTTGGCAAAATTATGATTTTGCCCCTAGGCTCGTAAATCATTTTTCATCATATTTTCTCATTAAACAAGCCTAGTTGAACATTTATTTCTCTCAAAAAACCTATTATTTCATGCATTTATTACACAAATTCAACCTTTACTAATAGGTCTCATTTAGGTGTTTTCATGGTAACACCTTTCACAAAAGTTGTTCCTTAACTCACTAACATTCATTTTCTTCCATAAAAACTCAGCAAACAACATGAAAACTCTCATTGAAAGTCCCTAAACTTTCAACCATCTTGCAAAATAGTCCCCTCATTAGCTAGCTTAAGCTTTGGGGGTTCCAAAAGTACAAAAATCATCAAGAAATACCTCTAAAACCACTTACTTGGTAGAGGATATGTTGGCTGAAAGTTTGAGCTTCAAAACCCCTATTTCTTGCTGAAAATTTTGGTAGAAGAAGAAGAGAAATGAAAAAGATGATAACTTTCTCTTTACTTAACTTATTTTATTCATTTTAGTCACCTAACACCACCAAATTTTTGACTCATTTAATGCTCTTGTCTCTCTTGGTTCCCTTGGCCGGCCATCATCTTTAGGGAGGTCTAATTTCACTTTAGGGACCTCTAATTTAATATTCCATAGCTATTAGACACCCCTAGCTTGTAAAATAGAACTTTCGTACTTTATGCGATTTAGTTCTTTTTCACAATTAAGCATACAATTGCTAAAATTAAAGTACCAAAATTTTCATACATCCATAAAAACTTGCTATAACACATAAAATAATATTAAAACAATTTTCTTCAACCTTGGAGTAGTGGTCCTGAAACCACTGTTCCGACTAGCCCCAAAATTGGGTTGTTACAACTCTCCTCCCCTTTAGAGATTTTCGTCCCCGAAAATCTTACTAGAAAAAAGGTTTGGGTACTGTTCCCTCACGGCTTCTTCCAATTCCCACATAGCCTCTTCCACACTATGTTTTTTTCCATAACACTTTTACTAAGGCTTTGCTCTTGTTCCTCAACTGTTTAACCTCTCGAGCCAATATCTTAATTGGTTCCTCTTCATAAGTCATGTCCAGTCGTATCTCAATTTCTGTTGGAGGGATCACATGTGAAGGATCAGAACGATATCCCCACAACATCGACACATGAAACACGTTGTGTATTCTTTCTAACTCTGCTGGCAAAGCCAACCGGTATGCTAGTGGTCCAATCCTTTCAATAACCTTATACGGCCCTATAAATCGTGACTCACTTTGCCCTTTCGACCAAATCTTAATATTTTCTTCCACGGGGATACTTTCAGAAATACTTTGTCACCCACTTGAAACTCGATTTCTTTCCTTTTTAATTTCGCATATGACTTTTGTCGATCTGAAGCCGCTTTCAAACTATCACGGATCACTTTCACTTTCTCTTCGGTCTCTTTAACTAGATCAACCCCATGAATTTGCTTGCCGTTAAGCTCGGTCCAGAATAAGAGAGTCTGACACTTGCGACCGTATAATGCTTCGTATGGTTCCATCCGTATACTTGACTGATAACTGTTGTTATAGGCAAACTCAACCAAAGGTAGATATTTTTCCCAACTACCTTCGAACTCCAACACACAATATCGGAGCATATCCCCAAGAACTTGAATCACTCTTTTAGATTGGCCATCGGTTTGAGGATGGAATACTGTACTAAAATTCAATTTTGTACCCAAGGCTTTTTGCAACTTCTTCCAAAACCTCGAAGTAAATATCGGATCTCTATCCAAGATAATTGATATAGGCACCCCATGCAATCTCACCACCTCAGCAATATAAAACTCGGCCAACTTATGAAGTGGATAATCCACACGCACCGGTATAAAGTGAGTCAACTTCGTTAATCTATCAACAATGACCTACACAGCATCTTTCTTTCTCGAAGTCAGGTAACCCCGTTACAAAATCCATGGTGATTTGATCCCATTTCCACCCTGGAACCATCATTGGCTGCAGTAGTCCCGAAGGTACTTGATGCTCAGCTTTCACTTGTTGACAGATCAAACATTTTGTAACGAACTTGGAGATGTCTCTTTTCATACCCGACCACCAATACAATTTCTTCAAATCATTGTACATTTTCGTACTGCCTGGATGTACTGACAAGCAACCATTGTGCGCTTCATGTAAAATTTTGCGAATCAACTCATCATCCCTAGGTACACAAATCTTGTAACAGCCTAGTTTAGACCCTAGTCAAAACAGTGGTTTCGAGACCACAAACGAGGTTAGAATAATAATTTAATATTATTTTTTATGTGAATAGTATGTGATTTAGCCTATGAGAATTTTAGTGTGAAGATCTTATTGACTGTGTGTCGAATTGTGGTTTTCTTTTTAATATGGAGGCTTTAAGATGCAATTTAATCTGATTAAAAAGTTTTATGCTTCAGAATTTTGTTCCACTTATTAACCGCGAACAGTTTTATGAAAAGAGATGTTTAAAAGTGGTTCTTTCGATCAAACAAAGTTCTCAGCTCAAGTTCACTATTCAGAAAGTCATGTTCACATTCATCAACCAATTATGAACTTTCGTTCATTCAGAGAAATGTTGTAGTTTTCATTGTTGTTGTTTCTCCACTACCCAGGGGTATTTTCGTAATTTTGTCCTACAGGGGTATTTTCGTAATTTTTCGAAAGAAAAAGTTCCTTAGTGATTTTGTCACAAAGTATTTTGGTATTTTTAAATTCCCGGGGTATTTTGGAAAAATTTTTGAAATCCGGGGGTATATTGGTAATTTTGGACCTCGGGGGTATTTTGGTAATTTTTCACAAATCGGGGTAAATTTGTAAAATCTAGTAAATCATGGATATTTCAAAAGTTGTAAAACATTGAGGGTTCTTTTTGAAAATTGTACTTTCCAAAACAGTGATGTTGCAAAAATTTTGGAAATCAGGGTCATTTTGGTAATTTTGTAAGTTAGGGGTAATTTTGTAATTTTCCAAAATCAAGGTATTTTTGTTAGTTTGCAAATTAGGGTTTTTGAACATTTATAAAATAATGAAGTTTTGATTAAAACTATGGGTATTTTGGAAATCTCATAAATCAAGGGCATTTTTGTAATTTACCAATAGGGGTATTTTTGTAATTTCATAAATCGGAAATCTTTCGGAAAATTTTGTAAAGGTGGTTTTCACAAGTTTAAAAGAAAGCTTTAAGAGTTTTAAAACTACGGTTTTGTTGTTTTTTTATAAAAACACGGCTAGTTCTGTAACATCCCCAAACCCGGCCCATTCACTACGACCGAATCTGGTTATGTTAGTGCGAAAAGACGGTGGAAAATCTATTTAACTTAGAAAAAATTTATTCGAGCTTGTTAACTTTTGAAAATCCATGTTTATTTAGTATTGTATGAGAAAAACTTTGATATCATATAAATATTATAAAATGCCCGAAAGTAAACTTTAATGAATATATAAGACTAATTTTGAATAAATAAGTTGTCAAAATAAATTCGTTTCCACTTAGTAATTTAATATAATCCAAACATAATTTAAAATAATAATTAAATAATTTCGAGTAAATAAAAATCAAAAGGGCCTTATTACATATTCTATTTTAAAACAAATACTTAAAGTAAGCCTAAAACGCTTAATCTCTTCTTCTACATGGGCCACCATGTGTCCTCTCCGAACCCGATCCAACTACGCGTCCGAAAATGGTTAATGAAAAGGGTGAGTCCACCGACTCGATGCATAATCAAAACACATATTTCCATCCGTATGGGCTTGGCCCATACCCACATGACCATCGAAACAAATCATGCAAGAATGCATCTCACCAACCCATTGTCCAACCGTGACACCAACCTTAGCGGACTCCGCCCTAAGGCCGTGGGAAACTCCCCACCGATCACATAGTGATCCATAACATCTTACCTTGGCAAGCTCGCTGCTCAAGGCCGTGGTGAGCCACCGATCAACCCAAGTGATCCAATATCGTAAATCGCTCACGGTGATGCACATAGCCATCAACCGCGCGAGAGATGGGCATCGAGCCACACCTCTCTTGAGGTAGCACAAAGCTAACCATCAAGCGCTAATGTAGCCGAGCTATCATTAGACCACGTACAACTTGTGTACTCTTCCTCCTTCATCGAATCAAGCCCAAATCCCATGTATGCATGCATAAGTTCAACATGTCGACAACAAAAGAGTAAGCATCACATGTGGATTATCATGTCATGTATATATCATAAATAACTCACCATTCAAGCCACTATAATCGGCCATCACATATCACGCATAAGTAAACACATTTAACAAACCAAAGACTGAAGAAATAGTGCGTTGATTACGCACCTTAACACCTGTAGTTCTAAGCTTTCGATCCCTAAGCTATCGCTCAAAGAAACAACAGCTATCTGCCTATAGCTATCTCCTGCTGCTGGCCCACACCCCGGTGGCCAATCCCGAACTGCCGAGACCGCCCTCTTCTTGAACTTCGGGATAGGGACCTTCCCTTGCCCTCCTTGACTGGTCGTTGCCTCCATCAAAAGCAACTCAACTTGAATTTCGAACGCTACTTACTGCAACTGCTGACTAAACGACCTTGCTAACCACTCCCTATTGCTCAAACTAGAAACGGTCACCACAAGAAAGTATGGTTTGGCTTTGCAAAACTAGAAGACAAAGAAGTGGGTGCTAGGGTGCTTCAAAAGGTGTTACGGCAATCAGAGAAGGGAGGAGAGTTTATGGTCTAGCAACGAGTGAAATGGATAAGAAAAATGGAAGGAGAAAGGGACTTGAAGTTTCGGCTCAGATGAATAAGTGAGAGAGAGAGACGTTTTGGTGTGGTTGAGGTATGAGGAGGAAATGAAAATGGAGACTAAAAGGAAAGGCTAAAATTCGGCAAGGGAGAGAAAGCCAAAATGGTGAATGCAAAGAAATGAGCACCTCCCCCCTATTTATACTATTCGGCCAAGCTCCAAGCTCCCAAAAAAAATCCTAAAATCTCTCCTAAAACACCTCCCTTCCATCCATTCAAAATAATTTGAATGGGTCAAACTTACCTAGCCAAATTTAAAAAGAGAAGACCAAGTCTTCCTCCACCTTTCAAGCCTCCCAAAACCGTCCAATACCCCTCCTCCATGACGCCAAAAAAAAAAACAACCCACAATGCCATCCTTGCAACTCGAACACTGGCCCCCTTCCCCTTCAAGTGGTGTCACCTTCCAAGCTCTAGAGTGGTGCCTCCTTGCCACTCTGCCACACCAATCTTTGTGCCAAAACTCCACCAAAAATTCTCTTAAGGCCCTCTCCATCCAAACTCCCCCTTTTAGCCCCTAAAACTAAAAATTTACCAAAGCAACCTACCACCACCTAGGGTTCTCAGGACCCCTAAAACTTACCCGAACACACACTGAAGTGTGCCAACACCCGAGCTAAGCACCAAAAATCTAACCCCTAAAACCGTGGTGTTACAATTCTACCCTCCTTAAAAATAATTTCGTCCCAAAATTACTTGTCTAAACTAATACCCAATTCCTCCCACTACGCTATGGTCACAAGACTCTGATCTTAAAGAGCTAACATACTTTACGAGTAACAAAACAAACAGTCACCAAAACTGCCTCTACCACGTCCACAAGTACTGCGACCACGCCCCCTAGAACTCATATCTAGCGCCTCGATTCAGTCTGTTTAGAAAGTTTTATGCATTAGAAATTATTGTTTCACTGTTTTGTCCACGAGCAATTTTATGAAAAGAAGTTTCCGAGAGTAGTTCTTTCGAGCAATCAAAGTTTCCTTCCCTACCCAGGGGTAATTTCGTCATTTTTCCTAAAGAGGGGTATTTTGGTAATAACTCTGGGTCAATTTTGAAAATAGTTTTCCAACTTAAAGATATCTCAAAATTCACAAAATCTCAGGGGTCATCTTGAAAAATTTGTTTTTCAAACCAGATGTGTTGCAAAAATTTCAGAAATCGGGGTTATTTTTGTAATTTTGTAAATCATGGGCATTTTCATAAATTCTCCAAATCAAAATATCACAGTATTTCACAAAGCTAAGATAGAAATATTTCAGTAAAAGATCGAGAGAAATCTGAAGATTTAGAAATCAAGGGCATTTTGGTAATTTTATCAACCAGGGGTATTTTCGTAAATTTCCACAAACTTAATATTCCGAAACCTCAAAATTTTGGTATTTTGTAAAGTGAAAATCAAAAGTTGAGGGTAGTACGGTAATTTTGCAATACAGGGGCATTTTGGTAAATTTGTAAATCTAAACGTCCTTGAAATCAAATTTAAGATTTCACAACCCAAAAGGGTAAATTTTGGAAAAATTTTAATACTGAAAAGTTTTAGAAAACACAAGGCTAATTCCCTTTCGGGTTTAATAATCGGTTTAGCCTATGAACAAGTCCTCTTGGTTAAGGTGAACCAGTAGCTACGCACTGTGTAGGATACTGCGAGAAGAGGAGGTGAGTCACACTGATCGCTTAAATACCGTGTGCTCTTCCTGCCCACTCCTGCACATGCGTCTGAGGGTTACCACACCTTAACTCGTGACTTACTTCACAGGTTTGTTTAAGAGATTTAAGTTTTATGTACATGTTTGAGTAGTCTAGTCCTAGGGTCCAATAGTCCTAACTTTCTAATCTACGAGCCCAACCTAAGCCCAAATCAATTCATGTAAACAATTCACTTCCAGAAAGAAAAAGTCCGAAGTACTTACCGATGGACTTGGTCTGAGACACAGTGCCATGCCTAATAACTTTGAAAAATATTTCATAAAAACCCCTATTTTTGAAAATCCCATTTTGAAAATGTTTTTGGGCCCAAAACCCTCAAAGCCGAGTTTTGATCCGGGCTCTGATACCAATCTGTAACATCCCCAAACCCGACCCATTCACTACGACCGAATCTGGTTATGTTAGTGCGAAAAGACGGTGGAAAATCTATTTAACTTAGAAAAAAATTTATTCGAGCTTGTTAACTTTTGAAAATCCATGTTTATTTAGTATTGTATGAGAAAAACTTTGATATCATATAAATATTATAAAATGCCCAAAGTAAACTTTAATGAATATATAAGACTAATTTTGAATAAATAAGTTGTCAAAATAAATTCGTTTCCACTTAGTAATTTAATATAATCCAAACATAATTTAAAATAATAATTAAATAATTTCCAGAGTAAATAAAAATCAAAAGGGCCTTATTACATATTCTATTTTAAAACAAATACTTAAAGTAAGCCTAAAAAACGTTTAATCTCTTCTTCTTCATGGGCCACCATGTGTCCTCTCCGAACCCGATCCAACTACGCGTCACCGAAATGGTTAATGAAAAGGGTGAGTCCACCGACTCGATGCATAATCAAAACACATATTTCCATCCGTATGGGCTTGGCCCATACCCACACAAACATCGAAACAAATCATGCAAGAATGCATCTCACCCCAACCCATTGTCCAACCGTGACACCAACCTTAGCGGACTCCGCCTAAGGCCGTGGAAACTCCCCACCGATCACATAGTGATCCATAACATCTTACCTTGGCAAGCTCGCCGCTCAAGGCGTCGTGGGTGAGGCACCGATCAACCCAAGTGATCCAATATCGTAAATCGCCTCTCGGTGATGCACATAGCCATCAACCGCCAAGATGGGCACCGAGCCACACCTCCCTTGAGGTAGCACAAAGCTAACCATCAAGCGCTAATGTAGCCGGAGCTATCATTAGACCACGCACAACTTGTGTACTCTTCCTCCTTCATCGAATCAAGCCCAAATCCCATGTAAGCATGCATAAGTTCAACATGTCGATTAACAAAAGAGTAAGCATCACATGTGGATTATCATGTCATGTATATATCATAAATAACTCACCATTCAAGCCACTATAATCGGCCATCACATATCACGCATAAGTAAACACATTTAACAAACCAAAGACTGAAGAAATAGTGCGTTGATTACGCACCTTAACACCTGTAGTTCTAAGCTTTCGATCCCTAAGCTATCGCTCAAAGAAACAACGACTATCCGCCTATAGCTATCTCTCCTGCTTGGCCCACACCCCCCAATGGCCAATCCCGAATCGCCGAGACCGCCTCTTCTTGAACTTCGGGATAGGACCTTCCCTTGCCCTCCTTGACTGGTCGTTGCCTCCATCAAAAGCAACTCAACTTGAATTCCGAACGCTACTTACTGCAACTGCTGACTAAACGACCTTGCTAACCACTCCCTATTGCTCAAACTAGAAACGGTCACCACAAGAAAGTATGGTTTGGCTTTGCAAAACTAGAAGACAAAGAAGTGGGTGCTAGGGTGCTTCAAAAGGTGTTGCGGCAATCGTGAGAAGTGAGGAGAGTTTATGGTCTAGCAACGAGTGAAATGGATAAGAAAAATGGAAGGAGAAAGGGACTTGAAGTTTCGCTCGGATGAATAAGTGAGAGAGAGAGACGTTTTGGTGTGGTTGAGGTATGAGGAGGAAATGAAAATGGAGACTAAAAGGAAAGGCTAAAATTCGGCAAGGGAGAAAAGCCAAAATGGTGAATGCAAAGAAATGAGCACCTCCCCTATTTATACTATTCGCCAAGCTCTAAGCTCCCAAAAAAATCCTAAAATCTCTCCTAAAACACCTCCCTTCCATCCATTCAAAATAATTTGAATGGGTCAAACTTACCTAGCCAAATTTAAAAAGAGAAGACCAAGTCTTCCTCCACCTTTCAAGCCTCCCAAAACCGTCCAATACCCCTCCTCCATGACGCCAAAAAAAAACAACCCACAATGCCATCCTTGCAACTCGAACACTGGGCCCCTTCCCCTTCAAGTGGCGTCACCTTCCAAGCTCTAGAGTGGTGCCTCCTTGCCACTCTGCCACACCAATCTTTGTGCCAAAACTCCACCAAAAATTCTCTTAAGGCCCTCTCCATCCAAACTCCCCCTTTTAGTCCCTAAAACTAAAAATTTACCAAAGCAACCTACCACCACCTAGGGTTCTCAGGACCCCTAAAACTTACCCGAACACACACTGAAGTGTGCCAACACCCGAGCTAAGCACCAAAAATCTAACCCCTAAAACCAGGGTGTTACAAGTTCCCTTTCGGGTTTTAGTTATTGTGTTTAGCCTATGACCGAGTCCTCTAGGTCAGGGTGAACCAAAGCTACGCACCAGGTAAGATTCGAGTGGAGAGGAGGTGAGTCACGCAGACTGCTTAAATACAAAGCTCCCACCGAAACCGTTCCTAGACATGCGCACAGAGGTTGCCACACCCACTGAGCCCTCTGGGTTAGGGTGAACCAGGTAGGATTCCTGCGAAGAGGAGGTGAGTCACTAGGACTGCTTAAATACCAGGCTCTTCCGGATCCAATCCTATCATGCTATTCTACGTTCCATTCCTCTTCTACCCTTCTATAATTCACATAATCACACAGATGGTTAGGGGTACTTACCTGGTGGACTGCGGGTCGAAGACTTAGGTGCCATGCCAGAAAAAACCTGCTGATTTCATAAAATATTTTTTACAAAACTTGTAACACCCCTTACCCGAAGCCCTTACCGGAATCGAGTACGTGGCATTACTAGACTTGACTATTAACTTAAGGTGTAAAATTTTAAAGCTGTCCAATTGTGTCATGCTGACTAAATCGACCATAACTCGAGTTATAAAACTTGAAATTTAGATCCGTAAATTTTCCTTGAAACTAGACTCATATAACATTTCACCATAATTTTTCCAGAATTTTTCATGTGGCCAATTAGTACAGTTTATTCATCAAAGTTACCCTTATTACACTGTCTAACAATTCTGACCTGTCTCTACAAAAATACAGTTATCTCATTGCACAATTTTCATATACTGTTCTAGTTTATACCAATGAAAAATAGACTCAATAAGGGTTTTACACATATAACCCATGCTTCCTAATTATTTTTGTACAATTTTTGACAATTTTTCCCAAAACAGAACAGTGACTCACGAATGCATTCAGAGCAGGTCCCACTAAAACTTAATTAATTATCTCATAATATATAAATCTTTTGCCTACTCTGTTTCTTCCATGTAAAAATAGACACAATAAGGATTAATTCTATACTTCATTCACCATCTAATTCAACTTATCCTATTTTTGGTGATTTTTCTAACTCACATCACTGCTGTAACTAAAGACTGTTTCTATACTAAATATGCTTTCTAGCTTATAACCGGATATACTCACATGCAATTCATACACTCCATGCGTTTTTAATCACTTACAAAGATAGCTTGTACTTAAAACATTCATATGATATTCTAACATCATCGATTTAAAGGAGTATCACTATTACCCACATTTATGACAAAACCCTAAAAACATACATAACCAAATATTTAGCCATATTCGCATGGCTGTTATATACAAGGTCAAACATCGTATGTTTGAAAAACTTCATCTAGCCTATACATGCCTTCCAAATCGCAACCAAAATTCAAAATACCAAAGGAAGGCGATAGTGTGGATGACTTCTTGAAGATCCTTCACGAGCCCGCAACGTGACTAAAATCTATAAAACAAAGAAGAACATTTCACGTAATTAAGCTTACTAGCTTAGTAAGTCCTAACTCATGATAATAAAACATTTATACTTGAAAACCAATTGTTCCATAATAGCACATTCTAACTCGAATTCCATCATATAACATCCATCAATATTAATTTCAAACACATATAACACAATTCTCACAATATTAATTTAACCCACGTAATATTAAGCATACATACCTTACATGCTTACCTGAAACGTAAACCCAATAAATTAACTTTAAGTTATCTTGAACAAGGATTCGATTTATCTTTAATAAAGTACATCACCGGCATCAAGCCTGCTAGGCATAAAAGCCCGTAAAGTAACACTGGCACAAGGCCTGCTAGGCAAAAAGCCCGATAAATAACACCGGCACAAGGCCTGCTAGGCATAAAGCCCGATTAATGTCACCGGCACGAGGCCTGCTAGGCTCGAAGCCCGAATGTCAGAATATTATTATATGCTTTTCACATTTCGCTATCACATATCGAATCATAAACATCTATTCCCATTGCAATAAATAAATTTGAAATCAATCTAATCCATCATTATCACATTCGGCCAACTCATGGTTTTACACCAAGCTTATACAAATTTTATCATTCACTAGATATGTAAATGATCTTTAAATAATAAGTAGCTCAAGAACTTACTCATTCACCTTGCATTAGCCAAAATAATTTCCATCATATACTCAACATAAATCATCAACCAATATGTAGATATACATTCGGCCATGATGCAATTGGATATTAACATTCATCAATTTTTAATAGTCAAGATAACCATAATTTATTCTTTGACATAATTTAACTAAAGGACTTACTTCGGTTGTCGATAGTCCGTGCGAATCGGCTATTCGAGAACCTTCGTCTTTCCCCTGTCTAATTCGGTCTTTCTTTGCTCTTGATCTAAAACACATTAGAATTTAGCTCATTTAATCTCATTTCATCTCAATTTAGTCCCAAAACACCCAAATGGGCAATTTACCATTTTGCCCCTAATGTTTCCCATTTTTACAATTTAGTCCTATTTGCACAAAACACAAAATATGCAAAATTTTCCAACATCCTAGTTTGGCCGAATCTTCATTATAGTCATAGGTGTCCATGCATTTCATTTATTTGACATTTTAATCCTTCACAACTTTATTCTTTTCAATTTAGCCCTATACACTCAAAATTATCAAAAATTCCAATACAAAACTTGTAAATCTTTAACATACATTCAATTTAAAACCATCAAACATCAAAACTATCCAAGCATGTTAATGGCCGAATCTTAAATACATAGTATTTTCAAAAATTTAAACATGGGTTGTATAGGATTTAAAGCAAGCATTCCAAATATGCAAAAATTTTCAAAAACTAAATAAAACACATACCCTTAATTAAGCCCCAAAGTGCCGAAATTTTCAAGCTCCTACAATGGAGTTCTTCATCCAAGTTTCTACCAAGAAGATGAGTAAGGTAAGGTTCTCTTTCATCCCACTTGTTTTTATTATTTAATGATAAAACAAACACATTTTTATTAACATTATTTTAACACCTTAATAAAACTATCTAATAAGCTAATTTAACATATAATTTGGACTTATAAAGGCCCATTGCCGTCCCCTCACTATGGTGAATGGGCTAATTGCCCTTTTAGGTACACCCACTTAAAAGCCAAAATCAATTTAGTACTCTTCACTTAAGCATGCAACTTTTTCGCTTTTCTCGATTAAATCCTTTTTATCAAATTGAGCACTTAAACGACTAAATTTTTCTCTGAAATTTTCACACTCACTAAATCACATATAACAAACACAAAATATAATATTAAAAATATCTCTCGGGCTCGGATTCGTGGTCCCAAAACCACCGTTCCGATTTGGGTCAAAATTGGTGCATTACAACTCTCTCCTCCCTAAGGATTTTCGTCCCCAAAATCTTACCGTTAAATAAGTTCGGATATTGTTGCCTCATCGACTCTTCAGGCTCCCACGTAGCCTCTTCAACTCCGTGACGATTCCATAAAACTTTTACTAATGGAATTCTTTTATTCCTCAACTCTTTTATCTCTCGGGCTAAGATACGGATCGGTTCCTCATCATATGTCAAATCGATTTAATTTTAATCTCTGCGGTGAAATCACATGGGACGGATCCGATCTATATTTGCGAGCATCAAAACATGAAATACATTGTGTATCTTTTCTAACTCGGAGGGCAATCTTAATCTATAAGCAACCGGTCCAATACGTTCAATGACTTCGTACGGTCCGATAAATCTCGGACTCAACTTGCCTTTCTGACCGAATCGGAATATTTTCTTCCAAGGAGAAACTTTCAAGAACACCCGATCTCGAGGCACGAAATTCAATGTCCTTGCGTTTTAAGTCGGCATAGGACTTTTGACGATCCGGCGCGACTTTCAAATTACTTCTAATCACAACCACTTTCTGTTCAGTTTCTTTAATCCAATCAACCCCGTGTATCTTATTCTCACCGAGCTCAGTCCAATACAACGGTGTGCGACATTTTCGACCATATAAGGCTTCATAAGGCGCCATTTTTATGCTAGATTGAAAACTATTATTGTAAGCAAATTCGATCAAAGGTAAGTATCGTTCCCATGTACCTTCAAACTCGAGAACGCAACACCTCAACATGTCCTCAAGTATCAAAATAGTTCGCTCAGACTGACCGTCTGTTTGCGGATGGAAAGCTGTACTAAAATGAAGTTTAGTACCTAAAGCATCTTGCAATTTCTTCCAGAACCGTGATGTAAATCTTGGGTCCCTATCTGAGACAATGGAACTCGGTACACCGCGTGCAATCTTACAATCTGCGACACATACAATTCGGCAAGTTTGTCAAGTGAATAGTTGGTACGTCATCGGGTACAAAATGAGTGATTTAGTCAGGTCTATCAACGATAACCCACACATCTCTTTCTTACTAGGTGTCATAGGAGTCCAGATACAAAATCCATGGAAATTCTATCCCATTTCCATTCGGGTATCGAGATTGGTCAAGTAAACCGGATGGTACTTGATGCTCGGCTTTTTTATTTGTTGACGATTAAACACTTGGAGACAAATTCGGATATATCTCGTTTCATGCCGAAGCCACCAATAGAACGCTTCAAATCATTATACATTTTTGTGCTACCCGGTGTATCGACATTCGGCCATTATGGGCCTCACTCGTAATCATCTCAGTATCAAATCTGCGTTGAAGGAACACACAACCGACTTTTATAATTCAAACAATCATTTTGCATCTATCTCGAAATCGATTCGTAGCGTTTTCACACCGAATCCGAATAGCAACTAACTTTTCATCAACTTTCTGTGCATCATCACAAATTTGCTTTGAATAAGTATCGGTCTTGCTTGTAACTCGGCTATGATTGAACCATCATCGACACATAGCCACCCGCGTGCGCTTAATGCACGAAGAGCAAATAATGATTTTCGACTTAACGCATCCGCAACAACATTAGCTTTCCCGGATGGTAGTCAATCACTAATTCATAGTCTTTCAGCAATTCTAACCATCGGCGTTGTCTCAAATTTAGATCTTTCTGAGTCATTAAATATTTTAGACTTTTATGATCTGAAAAAACATGACATTTTTCACCGAATAAATAGTGACGCCAAATTTTCAATGCGAATACAATGGCTGCTAATTCCAGATCGTGAGTTGGATAATTCTTTTCATGTGGCTTCAATTGTCTTAAAGCGTAGGCTATCACCTTGCCTTCTTGCATTAAAACACAACCCAACCCATTCAAGGAAGCATCACTAAAAATAGTAAATTCTTTACTGATTCAGCCGAGTTAACACTTGGAGCCTCGGTCAAAAGGGCTTTCAACTGCTCAAACTTTTCCGACACCTTTCTCGACCACTCAAATTTGACATCTTTCTCGTAGTAGTCTCGTCAAAGGTGTAGCTATTACGGAAAAACCTTTTACAAATCGTCTATAATATCCCGCAAGGCCCGTAAAACTTCGGATCTCTAAACATTCTTTGGTGGTTTCCAATCAAGTATGGTCGCTATTTTATTTGGGTCCACCCAATACCGACACACAAATCACATGACCCAAGAAGTCGACTTCATTCATCCGAACTCACACTTACCGAATTTTGCATATAACCGTTGGTTTCTCAAAGTTTGTAGTACTACTCTCAAATGCTCAGCGTGCTCGCTTCATTTTTGGAGTAGATCAATATATCATCAATAAATACTACTACAAACCGATCCAAAACTGTGAAAGACTCGGTTCATTAGATCTATAAAAGCAAAGAGTGCATTTGTGAGTCCAAATGGCATAACTAAAAACTCATAATGTCCGTACCTGCGTTGAATGCGATCTTTGGCACATCTGAATCTCGACTCATATCGATAATAGCCCGATCTCAAATCTATCTTTGAAAACACCGAAGCCCTTCACCGATCAAATAAATCATCAATCCGAGGTAACGGTACTTATTCTTTATAGTCACCTTATTTAGTTGCTGCTGTCGATACACATTCTCATAGTCCCATCCTTCTTTTCACAAATAAAACTGTGCACCCCAAGGAGAGAAACTTCGGTCGTGCGAAGCCCTTATCTCACAACTCTTGCAATCTGCGCTTTCAATTCTTTTAATTCGATGAGCGCCATTCGATGCGGAGCTATCGAAATCGGGTCGCCCACAGTACCAACTCAATGCCGAACTCAATCTCTCGTGACTGGGGGTAAGCCCTGTAGTTCTTCAGAAACACATCGCAGTATTCACATACAACCGATACAAATTCAATTTGTTTCTGGACATTTTATTATCCAAAGACATAGGCCAAATAAGCTTCACACCCTTTTCTCACATACTTTTGGGCTAACATTGAAGATATTGCTGTAGGCAACCCATTTATGTCGCAGATTTAATTACGATGGTCTCACCGTTTTGACATCTCAAATCGATAAGCTTTCTTTTACAATCCACTACCGCCTCATGTGAAGTTAACCACCCATACCCAAGATTATATCAAATTCGTCAAAGGGCAACAACATTAAATTAGTTGGAAGCAATAATCCCCAATCATCAACGGGCAATCTCTACACACTTTATTAACAAGCACACATCTACCCAAAGGGTTGGACACTCGAATCACAAACTCGGTGAGACTCAACTAGCGTAGTCTTTTCCGAATTTCAAAGTTTCACACACATATGAATGAGTCGAACCAGGGATCAATTAATGCAATCACGAGTAGTATCATAAAGAGTGAAAGTACCAGGTAATGACGTCGGGGGAGGAAGCATCCTCTCTAGCTCGTGCAGCATATGCTCTAGCCGGAGCTCTAGCCTCAGATCGATCTGTAGTATTCTTCGTTCTTTCCTCGACTACCACCTACATTGCCTGAATGTCTGGGTGGTCTACCTCGCATTGACACATTGCTCGGCTTAGTGCTCTGGACTGCATTCTGCTCAGTTAACTTCGGACACTCTCTAATAAAATGATCTGATGATCCACATTTATAGCAAGACCGGTCGTGAAATCTACAACTCCCTGAGTGCCATTTCCCACAGTGCTTGCACTCGACTCTATTTTGTGGAACATTACCAACACTGGCTATCGAGGTAGCTCGGGAGCTCATAGGAGGTCGATCCCGTCTAGGTGGATCTCAGATAGCTTTCTACACCGTAGTCGTCGTCTCTAGGCTTCTTGGTCGTGGAATGAAAGACTTTACCCAAGATCTTTTACGAATGTCTCTAGCTTGAGCCTCACCTTTCTTTTCTTTTTCCCGAGTTCTTGACTTTGCAAGCTCTTTCAACTAAAGTCACAAACTCTTGAATTTCAAGAATACCAACAAACATCTTTATATCTTCATTCAGCCATCTTGAATCTTTTACACATAATAGCTTCTAAGAAACACATTCTCTAGCATATCTGCTGAGTCTGACAAATTTTCGTTCATATTCCGTCACGGTCATTCGTCCTTGTTTCAGCTCAAGGAATTCTTTTCGTTTTTGATCGATGAATCTTTGGCTAATATATTTCTTGCGGAATTCATTCTGGAAAAATTCCCATGTCACTTTTTCTTTCGGAACCACTGATACTAGTGTGTTCCACCAGTGATATGCAGTGTCCCTCAGTAAGGATATAGCACATTTCAAGCATTCATCCGGAGTACAAGATAGCTCATCAAGTACCCGTATAGTGTTATCAAGCCACATTTCGGCTCTCTCAGCATCATCATCATCATCATTGGCTTTAAATTCTTCAGCCCCAAATTTTCGGATTTTATCAACTGGGGGCCTACTAGATCTCAGCGGATCTATCATCGGGGGTGCTGAAGGAATCGGAGCTGGATTATTCAGGGGTGGAGGTTGGTGTACATTCGGGTTATTCTGAATAAATTGGGCAAACCACTCATTCATCATCTGATAAAAGGCTTGTTTAGTCTCTCCTTCGTGGCTACCCAAACAGGTCGGAGAGTCTATCGGCGCTGATCCGTGGGCACGGTCAGGCGCGACGCTCTCCCCATCATCAGCTACGGCTCTTTCAGGATCAGTGTCCATTTACTATATAAAACAAAGTTCAGGCTGTCAGAAGTCACCACACTATCAACATATAATAAAGGCATGTATAGCTAGACTCACACGCGCTACGATAGTCCTAGAATCGACTAAACCGTAAGCTCTGATACCAATCAAATGTAACACCCCTTACCCGAAGCCCTTACCGGAATCGAGTACGTGGCATTACTAGACTTGACTATTAACTTAAGGTGTAAAATTTTAAAGCTGTCCAACTGTGTCATGCTGACTAAATCGACCATAACTCGAGTTATAAAACTCGAAATTTAGATCCGTAAATTTTCCTTGAAACTATACTCATATAACATTTCACCATAATTTTTACAGAATTTTTCATGTGGCCAATTAGTACAGTTTATTCATCAAAGTTACCCTTATTACACTGTCTAACAATTCTGACCTGTCTCTACAAAAATACAGTTATCTCATTGCACAATTTTCATATACTGTTCTAGTTTATACCAATGAAAACTAGACTCAATAAGGGTTTTACACATATAACCCATGCTTCCTAATTATTTTTGTACAATTTTGGACAATTTTTCCCAAAACAGAACAGTGACTCACGAATGCATTCAGAGCAGGTCCCACTAAAACTTAATTATCTCATAATATATAAATCTTTTGCCTACTCTGTTTCTTCCATGTAAAAATAGACACAATAAGGATTAATTCTATATTTCATTCACCATCTAATTCAACTTATCCTATTTTTGGTGATTTTTCTAACTCACATCACTGCTGTAACTAAAGACTGTTTCTATACTAAATATGCTTTCTAGCTTATAACCGGATATACTCACATGCAATTCATACTCTCCATGCGTTTTTAATCACTTACAAAGATAGCTTGTACTTAAAACATTCATATGATATTCTAACATCATCGATTTAAAGGAGTATCACTATTACCCACATTTATGACAAAACCCTAAAAACATACATAACCAAATATTTAGCCATATTCGCATGGCTGTTATATACAAGGTCAAACATCGTATGTTTGCAAAACTTCATCTAGCCTATACATGCCTTCCAAATCGCAACCAAAATTCAAAATACCAAAGGAAGGCGATAGTGTGGATGACTTCTTGAAGATCCTTCACGAGCCCGCAACGTGACTAAAATCTATAAAACAAAGAAGAACATTTCACGTAGTTAAACACTAGCTTAGTAAGTCCTAACTCATGATAATAAAACATTTATACTTGAAAACCAATTGTTCCATAATAGCACATTCTAACTCGAATTCCATCATATAACATCCATCAATATTAATTTCAAACACATATAACACAATTCGCACAATATTAATTTAACCCACGTAATATTAAGCATACATACCTTACATGCTTACCTGAAACGTAAACCCAATAAATTAACTTTAAGTTATCTTGAACAAGGATTCGATTTATCTTTAATAAAGTACATCACCGGCATCAAGCCTGCTAGGCATAAAAGCCCGTAAAGTAACACCGGCACAAGGCCTGCTAGGCGTAGAAGCCCGATAAATAACACCGGCACAAGGCCTGCTAGGCAAAAAGCCCGATAAATAACACCGGCACAAGGCCTGCTAGGCATAAAGCCCGATTAATGTCACCGGCACGAGGCCTGCTAGGCTCGAGCCCAATGTCGAAATATTATTATATGCTTTTCACATTTCGCTATCACATATCGAATCATAAACATCTATTCCCATTGCAATAAATAAATTTGAAATCAATCTAATCCATCATTATCACATTCGCCAACTCATGGTTTTACACCAAGCTTATACAAATTTTATCATTCACTAGATATGTAAATGATCTTTAAATAATAAGTAGCTCAAGAACTTACTCATTCACCTTGCATTAGCCAAAATAATTTCCATCATATACTCAACATAAATCATCAACCAATATGTAGATATACATTCGGCCATGATGCAATTGGATATTAACATTCATCAATTTTTAATAGTCAAGATAACCATAATTTATTCTTTGACATAATTTAACTAAAGGACTTACTTGGTTTGTCGATAGTCCGTGCGAATCGCTTATTCGAGAACCTTCGTCTTTCCCCTGGTCTAATTCGGTCTTTCTTTGCTCTTGATCTAAAACACATTAGAATTTAGCTCATTTAATCTCATTTCATCTCAATTTAGTCCCAAAACACCCAAATGGGCAATTTACCATTTTGCCCCTAATGTTTCCCATTTTACAATTTAGTCCTATTTGCACAAAACACAAAATATGCAAAATTTTCCAACATCCTAGTTTGGCCGAATCTTCATTATAGTCATAGGTGTCCATGCATTTCATTTATTTGACATTTTAATCCTTCACAACTTTATTCTTTTCAATTTAGCCCTATACACTCAAAATTATCAAAAATTCCAATACAAAACTTGTAAATCTTTAACATACATTCAATTTAAAACCATCAAACATCAAAACTATCCAAGCATGTTAATGGCCGAATCTTAAATACATAGTATTTTCAAAAATTTAAACATGGGTTGTATAGGATTTAAAGCAAGCATTCCAAATATGCAAAAATTTTCAAAAACTAAATAAAACACATACCCTTAATTAAGCCCCAAAGTGCAAAATTTTCAAGCTCCTACAATGGAGTTCTTCATCCAAGTTTCGGCCAAGAAGATGAGTAAGGTAAGGTTCTCTTTCATCCCACTTGTTTTTATTATTTAATGATAAAACAAACACATTTTTATTAACATTATTTTAACACCTTAATAAAACTATCTAATAAGCTAATTTAACATATAATTTGGACTTATAAAGGCCCATTGCCGTCCCTCACTATGGTGAATGGGCTAATTGCCCTTTTGGTACACCCACTTAAAAAGCCAAAATCAATTTAGTACTCTTCACTTAAGCATGCAACTTTTTCGCTTTTCTCGATTAAATCCTTTTTATCAAATTGAGCACTTAAACGACTAAATTTTTCTACGAAATTTTCACACTCACTAAATCACATATAACAAACACAAAATATAATATTAAAAATATCTCTCAGGCTCGGATTCGTGGTCCCGAAACCACCGTTCCGATTTGGGTCAAAATTGGTCTGTTACAAAACTTATTTGGGCTCGATTTGAAAACGTATTGGGCCTTAGCCCACAGGCCTAGAGTTTTAAAACTGGGCTCTGATACCAAACTGAAACACCCCAAACCCGGCCCACAAGCCTGGACCGGATCTGGTATGTCCCTCAAGTAAACCAGTTTCAAATTCTTTTGTTACTTAGAGAAAATTTGTGCGATTTTTTTAAAAAAATATTGTTGGGGTTGGGCTTTTATTGAAAACCAATTTATCTCACATTGAAATCCATTTATTTAAGGTGATAAACATTTAGGGTTTATTTCAAAATAAATTTACTTGAATCCATAAATAATAATTTGTAAACATAATAAATAAGAGTAAAAGAATTAAAGAAAACCAACTATGGCCTTGTGGCCTTATTACATCAAATAATTCCCCAAACTTTAAGTTTAAGTACTTGATAAAAATAAAAATCCACATTAATTAAATTCCTTGCTGTGCATGGCCATCCCTAAGCTTCTGCCGAGCCCGGTCCATTACTGATCGTCACCTAAAAATAGTCCCACAACGGGGTGAGTCAAACAGACTCAATGTGTACACGACACTAAATCATAATAGAATTAGGCATACAAGAGTTACACATTCAGAACAATGAATACAAGTTATGATGCATTCCCAAACCCAAACCTAATTGTCCATCCCAGACACACCCCCGTGCACTGCCAATCCACCGTGTGGGACTACTAAGTCGACCCTCCTTCCGCTACACACCAAATTGCGGTCTTAGGTCACCGCATTCGTGGTCTTAGGTCACCACTTTCAGATTACTGTGGTCTTAGGTCACCACTTTCACTTCCCCTTTCAAACAAACCCATATGCCCCATATAATAATAATATGCATAAATATGCCACAGTTCACATTCTTATCACATTCTCATGTTACTAATAACATTTTTCATATTCCTAGTAGGAGTAGGAAACGTACCTGGGTACTTTGTACCATAACATGGTACTTTAGCCACTTTCATATTCTTAATATCACATATTTTAATTAACATAGCCATAAAACGTATTATAAAATAGTGTGGGGTACACACCTGATTCGCTTAAAATTTCCTTGAGATCCCGAAAAGCTTGATCTAATGCTTAGATCCTTAATCCCTACATTGATTTATCACTTATTACCTGAATAAAAAGCCATTCGGCCAAAATTCCAAATCCTAGTAGGATTAGTATTCTTACCTTGTTGCCGATTGGAACACCAAGAAATCCCAAAACTGTTCCTTGTTTCCCTAGGAATGTCGAAATCCCTAAAACCTTACGTTAGACTTAATCTTAATCATCGAAACATAAATCAAGGCCTTTGGCCGAATATTCACATGTCTTACCTTAATCTTAGAAATCCCGAATACTCCTCCTTTTAGTTGACTACTCTGATAATCCTGAAAGATCCTTCCATATTCGGCAACCATAATATGTATGGGGTTAGATTATCTCTTGGCTAATCTAAAAGAAAAGAATGGAAATCAAACTTGTTCTTACCTTTGAAGAAATCAACAGCACCTATGCTTGAAGCCCTTCCAAGATTCGGCTTTTGAATGGATTGGTAAGAAGAAATAGGAAGAAAAGAAAACTTGAGAATTTTGACAATGCTGGACTATAGATTCGGCTTGACAAAAGAAAAAGAGAAGAGAAGAGAAGAGAGCACTCAGAAATTTGGCAGAAAGAAGGGTTGAGAGAAAGAATGATGAATGGCCCTCTTTTCCTTATATAGCCGAATTTACTAACTTAGAATCCCTTACTTGGCCATCACTCCTCTATTTTGATAGCTTTATCTCTTTAATTATCTCCTAAAATAAAAGATAATTCAGCAACTATCCTTACTTAGCCGAAATTATTAAACTCAAAGTCCCTTACTTGGCCATCACTTTTCCCTTATTTTCCTAATTAAAGAATAATTCCTCATTTATCTCTTGAAAATAATCTAAAATAATTCCATTATTTATCCCTTATTTATCCATTATTTATCTCTTAAAAATAAAAGAATAAAGGCTCCTAAATTATAGCCTTGTGCCGTCCACCTCACTTCTTCTGGAAGCAAAATAAAATTTCTTTGATTTGCTTTCCCTGTGACTCGAACTCAGGCCCAATCCCCTTGCATGTGGCACCATTTCCAGAAGCCCTAAGTGCATCTCCAGGCCACTTTTCCAAGCCTATTTGCGTGTCAAATTTCACATACTTTTTCTCTTAAGGCCACCTTGCCTTAATTTCCTCTTTTAAACTTTAATACTCGACATTTCTAAGTCATTTCTAAGTTTCCAAAAATTTTCGTTTGCCTCTTTAAACTTGACATTTACTTACATTTCCAAGTTTCCAGAAATGTTCACTTTCCACTTTTGAATCATTTCCAAATCATTTCCAAATCATTTCCTTACATTTCCAAGTCATTTCCTTACATTTCCAAGTCATTTCCTTACATTTCCAAGACAAGACATTTCCTTCCATTTCCAAGTCATTTCCTTACATTTCCAAGACAAGACATTTCCTTCCATTTCCAAGTCATTTCCTTACATTTCCAAGTTTCCGAAAATGTTCACCATACATTCATAACACATAAGACATGCCATTTCGTATAATTAAATCAAAAATGCATAGGCCCATTTCTAGGATGTTACAACCCTAGTCAGAACAGTGGTTTCGAGATCACGAAAAGACTTAATCACGTCAAGTGTAAAATGCTGGGTGCTGATTGTTAAGTATCAAATTGTTGATGTTTTTATAAAGTGAAGCCTTTAAAAGGAAATTAGCCTATTTTAGTAACAGTGGGCGGTGGATGGACTTTTTAACCAATTAAAATGTATTATAATATGTTATTACTTAAGGCTAATATGGTAATTGGATTAATAATAATATATGTTATGAAAAAACAACATGATAGATGATAACTATTATTCTTTGAGTATCGAAATTAGAAGAAAAAGAAAGGCTTAAGAGCTTTAAAGATTTCGTTTATTTCCAAGCTCAATTCAAGGTATGTTTGAGCTCGATTTTTGTTAATGTCTACGTTTTTGTAATCGTTGCTTCGTGCTCTAGCTAACCCATGTTGTAATTTTGTGAATTGATGATGTTTTTGTGATGAGCCATTGATGAATGCTTGAGCTATGTGCTAGTTGATAGTGATATATGAAAACTTGGTGTTGGGTTAACATAGTTTGTATTGGGATTTTTAATAAAATTGAGCATTTTAGGCTTAATTGAGAAATTGAGAGATTGAAGGATTAAGATGTGAAATAAATGAAATGTGAGGGTTTGTATGAAAACAAGGAAAATTCGACTAAGCTTATGTGGAAAGAAATAAAGTGAATTTGATGATTTTATGAATTAGGGACTAAAGTGTCGAAATGTGCTAATGTGATGTAACAGCCCAGTTTATACCTTAGTCAGAACAGTGGTTTCGAGATCATGAATCCAAGGTCAAAATTAAATTTTAATGTTATTTTTGGTGTTGATTATATGTGATATAGCCTGTGTGAAAATTCCATGTGGTAATTTTATTGATTCTGTGCCGAATTATAAAAAAAAAAACCTAATCGCGTCAAGTGTAAAATGCTGGGTGCTGATTGTTAAGTATCAAATTGTTGATGTTTTTATAAAGTGAAGCCTCTAAAAGGAAATTAGCCTATTTTAGTGATAGTGGGTGGTGGATGGACTTTTTAACCAATTAAAATATATTATAATATGTTATTACTAAAGGCTAATATGGTAATTGGATTAATAATAATATATGTTATGAAAAAACAACATGATAGATGATTATTATCATTCTTTGAGTACCGAAATTAGAAGAAAAAGAAAGGCTTAAGAATTTTGAAAATTTCGGTTATTTCCAAGCTCAATTCAAGGTATGTTTGAGCTCGATTTTTGTTAATTTCTACGTTTTTGTAATCGTTGCTTCGTGCTCTAGCTAACCCATGCTATAATTTTGAGAATTGATGATGTTTTTGTGATGAGCCATTGATGAATGCTTGAGCTATGTGTTAGTTGATAGTGAAATATGAAAACTTGGTGTTGGGTTAACAAAGTTTGTATTGGGATTTTTAATGAAATTGAGCATTTTATGCTTAATTGAGAAAATGAGAAATTGAAGGATTAAAATGTGAAATAAATCAAATGTGACGGTTTGTATGAAAACAAGGGAAAGTTGGCTAAGTTTTTGTGGAAAGAAATTATGTGAATTTGATGATTTTATGAATTAGGGACTAAAGTTTTGAAATGTGAAAATGTAAGGGTTATTTTATAAAATGCCCTAAATATGTGTGTTTAGACTAAAATGAATGATTAGGTGATTGAATGGATTGTATTCGAATATGTATAGACCAATAGAGGAGAGGTTCGGATCGAGATCGAGGCAAAGATAAGGTGCTCGATTAACTGACCGTTTCGATAGTTCGACGTCTAAGGTAAGTTCGGATATAATACGTGTATTTAACTATGTTAATGTTATGAGATGAATTATATGATATTATTGAGTTATGAATTCTATGTGAGGGCTCGAGTTATGTGGCACTAAGTGTGCGTATTCAAAAATGTGACCGGGATTATTAGCACTGTGTGTGTAAAATAATATAAGCTTTGGCTTTGTGGTTGGCACTTTGTGTGCGATACCGATTTAAGATCGGTTTGATATAGATGTACTATGTGTGCAATGTTAATTAAGCTTCGGCTAACTATTTGGGCATTAGGTGTGCGATTGAATCAAAGAAGATACGGAAGTTGATAGAAATGGAATAGTGAGTATTGAATAGCGAATGTAATTGACAACTAAGTGTTGACTAAGATATGTTCAGAACCTATATGGTTGATGAATTTATGAAGGAGATTATGAAACATTAAATGAGCATATTAGCTTTGGATGGTACAATATATATATATATGTGAAATAATCTATGTGATGGTTTGTTTTGATTTAAATGTGTTATGTTACGAACTTACTAATATTTGGAAAGCTTACTGTGTGATTTGTTTTTCTGCTTTGCAGTATTAGTAAAGCTAGGTCGGATCCGGGAATCGTCAGCATCTCTATCACACTATCGGCAATCTATTTTGGTACTTTTGGAAAGATGTATATAGATGAAATATGGTATGTATAGGCTAGATATCATGATATGTTTTGAAAGGTTTAATCCTTGCCATGTGATTTGGCTTCGAAGTTGAATGATGTAGAATTGATGAATGAGCTATGAATGTGGTATATTTCATGACTTAGTTGATTGGGAAAGATGTGGTTTGAAGATGAACTTTGATATGGATTACATGATGTTTGAATTACATATGTTTTGAGTTGTATATTTTTCAATTTGAATGGCTTTAGTTGTGATGATAATGAGTATGGAAGTAAATGGTTTAGTTGGTGATTGAATAATGCATGAACTGGTATGTTTGAATGCCTTTGAAAGCATGAATTGGTATTGTATTGATGCTTGTAGGTATGATTCTATTGTGGGAGGCAATTTGGCCTTGCAAATAGCCTGTTTTGCCTACATGATTGTGGCACACGGGCGTGCCTAGTGACTGTGGGATAAAATCAATAGCTAGCCCAACTGTGCACGGCCACGGTACACGGACGTGCCTAGTAGCCGTGTGAAATAGTCAGTAACTTGCCTAAGAGTACAAGGCCATAGCACAAGGGCATGCCTGGTGGTCGTGTGGAGAAGTCAGAATACATGCTCTGTTTTGGCACGTCCTTGACACATTGGTGTGTCTGGTGGTCGTATGAGGCACACGGCCTGACTACACAAGCATGTGGCCTCAACAGTATTGAAAAACATTGAAATTGTAAACTTTCATAAGTGTTCGGTTTAGTCCCAACCTCTTTTCAATACGTGTTTAAGGTCTCGAAGACTTAGATAAGGGACTCTATGCTTGTATTTGAATATGTTCAATTGATGATTGATTTTGTGTCGTGAAATGAATGTGAAAGGTGCCAATTGTTTGGTAACCCCTCTTAAACCGATTCCGGCGACGGTTTTGGGTTAGGGGTGTTACATGTGAGGGCTATTTTATAAAATGCCCTAAATATGAGTGTTTGGACTAAAATGAATGATTTGGTGATTGAATGGATTGAATTTGAATGTGTATAGACGAAGGGAGGAGAGGTTCGGATCGAGATCGAGATCGAGGCAAAGATAAGGTGCTCGATTAATCGACCGTTTCGATAGTTCGACGTCCGAGGTAAGTTCGGACATAATACGTATAGTTATGTTTAATGCTATGAAATGAGTGGTATGATAATATAGAAATGTGAAGGCTATGTGAGAGCTTGAGTTATGTGGCACTAAGTGTGCGTATTTGGAAATGTAACTGAGATGATTAGCACTGTGTGTGGGAAATAATATAAGCTTTGGCTTTGTGGTTGGCATTGTGTGTGTGATACCGATTTAAGATCGATTTAATATAGATGCACTATGTGTGCGATGTTAATTAAGCTTCGGCTAACTATTTGGGCACTAAGCGTGCGATTGAATCAAAGAAGATACGGAAGTTCATCGAAATGGAATAGTGAGTATTGAATAGCAAATGTAATTGACAACTAAGTGTTGACTAAGGTACGTTCGGAACCTATGTGGTTGATGAATTTATGAATGAGATTATGAAATGTTAAATGAGCATATTAGATTTGGATGGTACAATATATATATAGATGTGAAATAATCTATGTGAGGATTTGTTTTGATTTAAATGTGTTATGTTACGAACTTACTAAGCTTTGGAAAGCTTACTATGTGATTTGTTTTTCTACTTTGCAGTGTCAGTAAAGCTAGCTCAGATCCTGGAATCGTCAGCATCTCTATCACACTATCGGCAATTTATTTTGGTACTTTGGTAAGATGTATAAAGTTGAATTATGGAATGTATAGGCTAGAAGTTAAGATATGTCTTGAAATGTTTAATCCTTGCCATGTGAGTTGGCTTCGAAGTTGAATGATGTAGAATTGATGAATGAGCTATGAATGTGGTATATTTCATGATCTTGTTTATTGTGAAAATTGTGATTTAAAGATGAATTTTGGTATGGTTTATATGATGCTTGAATTTCATATGCTTTGAAATGTATAATTGTCACTTTGAATGGACTTAGTTGTGATGATAATGAGCATGAAAGTAGATGGTATTGTTGATGGGTATTGAGTACATGAAATGGTAGGTTTGAGTGCATTGAAAAGCATGAATTGGCATTGTATTGAAGCTTGTTGGTAAACCCTTGTGTGGGTGGAAAATTGGCCTTGCAAATGGCCTGTTTTATGTACACGGTTATGGCACACGGGCTTGCCTAGTGACCGTGGGATAAAGTCAGTAGCTAGCCCAAATATGTAAAGCCACGGTACACGGACATGCCTGGTAGCCATGTGAATAAGTTAGTATATTACCTAAGAGTACACGGCCTTAGCACACGGGCGTGCCTGGTGGCCGTTTGGAAAAGTCATAATACATGCTCTGTTTTGGCACAGCCTGGACACATGGGTGTGTCTGGTGATCGTGTAAGGCACACGGCCTGATTGCACAGGCGTGTGACTTCAACAGTATTGAAGAATATTAAAATTTTGAAAAACTTTCATTAGTGTTCGGTTTAGTCCTGACCCCTTTCTAACACTTGATTAAGGTATCGTAGACCTAGATGAGGGACTGTATGTTCGTATTTGAGTATGTATGATTGATGATAGACTATGTGTCGTGGAATGGATGTGAATTATTGTGGTTGTTCGGTAACGCCTCTTAACCCTATTCCGGCTACAGTCTTAGGTTAAGGGTGTTACATTTTATTAGTATCAGACCTATGGTTTAGTCGATTCTCGGACTAACGTAGGGTGTGTGAGTCTAGCTATACATGCCATATATGAAATTGCGATAGTGTGATGAATTCTGACAGATGAAAATGTGTTTTCATATAGTAATGGATCCTGATCAAGCAGTTGTTGACGATGTTGAAAGTAAAGCACCTGCTCCCGCTCAAGGGACAGCGCCGGCCATATCCGGGCCAAATGAAAGTAGTGAGGGAGGACAGGCTAAGCAAGCTTTCTTCCGTATGATGAGTGAGTGATTTTCGGAGTTCATTCGAATGAATACAGCTGCTTTACAACCTCTACCCCAAAAATACCTGTTGTGCTACAAGCTGTAGATCCGACCCGATTGAATAAACCTCCTGTGGATAAGATTTGTAAGTACAGGGCTGAAGAGTTTAGGGCCACAACTAATGACGATGCTGAGCGAGCTAATTTTTGGCTCGAGAATACAATTCGGGTATTCGATGAGATGTCGTTGACTCCTGATGAATGTATCAAGTGTGCAGTTTCTTTGTTGAGACATACTTCTTATAACAGGTGGAAGACGTTGACATCTGTGGTTTCGAGAGAGAGAATCACTTAGGATTTCTTTCAAGATGATTTCAGAAAGAAGTATATCAGTCAACGATTTATTGATCAGAAACGTAAAAAGTTTCTAGAGCTAAAACAGGGCCGCTTGTCAGTTACAGAGTATGAGTGCGAATTTGTGTGATTGAGCCAGTATGCACGGGAATATGTTTCGATCGAAGCTACTATGTGTAAACGCTTCATAGAAGGGTTGAATGATGACATTAAGTTGTTGGTTGGCATACTTGATATAAATGACTTTGTTGTGCTAGTCGAAAGAGCATGCAAAGCCGAAGAGCTTAGCAAAGAAAAGAAGAAAGCTCACTCTGAAGCTCATGATGAAAGAAAAAGATCAATGAGTAAGTTTTCTCAACCTTCGACAAAGAGATTCAGAGATGCAATCAACCGATCAAAAACTTCATTTGGACATCCGAATAGAGACCGCACAAGACTAAATGTTGGTCCGAGAACTCAAGCTCCAATAGAATCAAGTGTTGATAGTGTCAAAAACAACAAACTTGAGTGTAGAAAATGTGGAAGACGACATGTGGGAGAATGTTGGAGCAAGTACAACAATAGAGTTTGCTATAAATGTCGATCACGAGATCATTTTATCCGAGACTACCCAAAGATAGCTGAGGAAGAAAATGTTCAGAATGTGAGATCGATTAATGTGACGGCTTAGGGTAGACCACCCAAAAATGCCGGGAATGTGAGTGGAAGCCAGAGAGGGACCACCGATACAATAGTGAGATCGGAAGCGAGAGCACCTGCCCGAGCTTATGCTATACATGCACGAGAGGAAGCATCATCTTCAGGCATCATAACTGGTATTTTTACTCTATTCGATACTGATGTGATTGTATTAATAGATCCGGGTTCAACTCATTCCTCTGTGTGGTATTGAATAATACTCTACTTGTTGAATCGACTAAATTTGTGGTTAGAGTATCAAACCCCTTAGGCAAGTGTGTCTTGGTGGATAAGGTGTGCAAGAATTGCCCACTGATGTTTCGTGATTTATGTTTTTCGGCCAATTTGATGTTGCTACCATTCAATGAGTTCAATATAATTCTGGGTATGGATTGGCTCACTCTGCATAATGCCATTGTGAATTGTAAAAGAAAGAGTATTGAATTGAGAAGTCAAAATGGTGAGATAGTTCGAATTGAATCCAGTGATATGAAAGGGTTACCAGCTGTTGTATCTGCAATGAAAGCTATGAACTATTTGATAAAGCGTTGCGAAGCCTATCTGGCATATGTGATTGATACAAAAGTGTCAGAAAAGAAAGTTGAATCTGTGCCTGTGGTTTGTGAGTTTCCAGATGTGTTTCCTGAAGAGTTACCGTGATTACCTCCGATTCGAGAAGTTGAATTTGGCATTGATTTGGTACCGGGAACGACTCCTATCTCGATAGCACCGTATAGAATGGCACCAACAGAATTGAAAGAGTTAAAGTCACAGTTACAAGAGTTAACCGATAGGGGGTTCGCAAGACTGAGTTTCTCGCCCTGGGGTGCTCCTGTGTTATTTGTGAAAAAGAAAGACGGTACTATGAGAATGTGTATTGATTACAGATAGTTAAATAAAGTGAATATTAAAAATAAGTATCCGTTACCACATATTGTTGATTTGTTTGATCAGCTGAAAGGAGCTACGGTCTTTTCTAAGATAGATTTGAGATCGGGCTACTATCAGTTGAGAGTTAAAGAATCCGATGTGTCGAAAACTACTTTCAGAACAAGGTACAGACATTATGAATTCTTAGTGATGCCTTTCGGACTAACAAATGCTCCTGCAGTGTTTATAGGTCTAATGAATCAGATATTCAGGCCCTATTTGGAACGTTTTGTTGTGGAGTTTAGTGATGATATTCTGATCTATTCCTGTGATGAGGCGTAACATGCTGAACATTTGAGAATAGTGTTACAGACTCTATGTGAGAAACAGTTATATGCTAAGTTTAGCAAATGTGAATTTTGGTTGCAGGAAGTTGGTTTCCTGGGGCATATTGTATTATGTGCAGGGATACGAGTTGATCCGAGAAATGTGTCTGAAGTCCATAGTTTTCTGGGACTAGCGGGATATTATAGACGGTTTGTAAAAGGCTTCTTGATGATTGCGACTCCGTTGACAAAGTTGCTACAGAAAGATGTTAGATTCGAGTGGTCAAGAAAGTGCCAGCAGAGTTTTGAGCAGTTGAAAGCATTGTTAACAGAGGCACTTGTGTTAGTTCAACCAGAATCGACTAAAGAGTTTATAGTTTATAGTGATGCGTCGTTAAATGGTTTAGGTAGTATGCTGATGCAAGAAGGCAAAGTCATTGCTTATGCTTCGAGGCAGTTAAAGCCGCATGAAAAGAACTATCCGACGCACGATCTTGAATTAGCAGCAATTGTGTTTGCATTGAAAATTTGGCGTCATTATCTATTTGGTGAGAAATGTCATATCTTTACAGATCATAAGAGTTTGAAAACTTGATGACACAAAAAGAATTGAATTTGCGACAGAGAAGATGGTTAGATTGTTGAAAGACTACGAGCTTGTGATAGATTACCACCCGAGTAAAGCTAATGTTGTAGCTGATGCCTTAAGTTGAAAATCATTATGTGCCTTGCAAGCTATGAGTACTCAGATAGATCTGTGTGATGATAGTGCGGTTTTGGCCGAGTTAAAAGTAAGGACGATGTATGTACGTCATATTTGTGATGCCCGAAATGTTGAAATGATGGCTAAACAAAATCAGTGTGAATCAAATGTTGATTCAGAATTTCGAGTTGATAATGATGATTGTCTGAGATTTAGGGATCGGATTTGTCTCCCGAGAAATTCAGAGTTGATTCAGATGATTTTGAATGAAGCTCACAATAGTCGTTTGACTGTTCATCCATGGAGTACAAAAATGTATAATGATTTGAAATAGTTTTATTGGTGGCATGGTATGAAACGGGACATCTCTGACTTTGTGTCGAAATGTTTAATTTGTCAGCAAGTTAAAGCTGAACATCAGGTTCCATCCGGTTTGTTACAACCAATCATGATTCTTGAGTGGAAATTGAAGAGAATTACGATGGACTTTATGTCAAGATTGCCTTTATCTCTGGTAAAGAAAGATGCAATCTGGGTGATAGTTGACAGATTGACGAAATCATCTCATTTTGTTCCGGTGAGAACAGATTATTCACTTGATAGATTAGCTGAATTGTATATTGTTGAAATTGTGAGATTGCACGAGGTACCACTATCTATTGTATCTGATAGAGATCCGAGATTTACTTCGCGTTTTTGGAAGAAGTTGCAAGAGGCTTTAGGCATGAAATTGTATTTCAGCATTGCTTTTCACCCGCAAATGGATAGTCAATCCAAGAGGATCATTCAAGTTCTCGAAGATATGTTGAGATGTTGTATACTTGAGTTTGAAAGTACGTGGGAAAGACATTTGTCGTTAATTGAGTTTGCGTACAATAATAGTTTTCAAACTAGTATTAAAATGGCACCGTACGAGGCTCTTTACGGTCATAAATGTCGAATCTTTTGTATTGGACTAAACTAAGTGAGAATAAGATTCACGGGGTTGATTTAATAAAAGAGATTGAGTAGAAAGTGAAAGTGCTTCGTGATAGTTTGAAAGCGGCCTCAGATCGCCAGAAGTCTTATACAGACTTGAAACGAAAGGATATTGAATTTGAAGTTGGGAAAAAAAGTATTCTTGAAAGTGTCTCCGTGGAAGAAAATACTTTGATTCGGCCGGAAAGGCAAATTGAGTCCAAGGTTTATCGGACCATATGAGATTATTGAGAGAATTGGGTCGATGGCTTATAGATTGCTGTTTCCACCTGAATTAGAGAATATTCATAATGTGTTTCATGTGTCGATGCTTTGACGGTACAGATATGATTCGTCTCACGTGATTGCTCCTACTGAGGTTGAGATTCAGTCAAATTTGTCATATAGTGAAGAACCAATTCGAATTTTGTCACAAGAGACCAAAGAGTTGAGAAACAAAAGAATTTCCTTAGTGAAAGTGTTGTGGCACAAGCACAGAGTTGAAGAGGCTACGTGGGAACCTGAAAATATTATAAGAGAGCAATATCCACACCTATTCATTGGTAAGATTTTTGGGGATGAAAATCACAAAAGGGAGGGAGTTGTAACAGCCTGGTTTAGACCCTAGTCAGAATAGTGGTTTCGAGACCACAAATCCGAGGTCAGAATAATAATTTAATATTATTTTCTGTGTGAATAGTATGTGATTTAGCCTATGAGAAATTTCTATGTGAAGATCTTATTGACTGTGTGCCGAATTAAGAAAAAAAAGATCTAATCACATAAAATTCAAAAGCTGTGTACGATTTATAAGAGCCTAATTGTGGTTTTCTTTTTAGTATGGAGGCTTTAAGATGCAATTTGACCATTATTAGTGATAGTGGGAGACAATGGACAAAAATAGCCTAAGTGTATATATGTTATATATATGTTTAATAAGGGCTAAATAAGTAAATGAATAAACAATGTTATTATAATAAAATAAAGACATAATGGTGGCATTTTAACGGTGTTCATCCACCGAAATTAGAAGAAAAAGAAAGGCTTAAGAGCTTTGAAGATTTCGGTTATTTCCAAGCTCAATTAAAGGCATGTTCGAGCTCGATTTTTGTTAATTTCTACATTTTTGTAATCGTTGCTTCGTGCTCTAGCTAACCCATGTTGTAATTTTGTGAATTGATGATGTTTTTGTGATGAGCCATTGATGAATGCTTGAGCTATGTGCTAGTTGATAGTGAAATATGAAAACTTGGTGTTGGGTTAACATAGTTTGTATTGGGATTTTTAGTGAAATTGATCATTTTAGGCTTAATTGAGAAAATGAGAAATTGAAGGATTAAGATGTGAAATAAATGAAATGTGAGGGCTTGTATGAAAACAAGAAAAATTTAGCTAAGCTTATGTGGAAAGAAATAATGTGAATTTGATGATTTTATGAATTAGGGACTAAAGTGTCAAAATGTGAAAATATGAGGGCTATTTTATAAAATGCCCTAAATATGTGCGTTTGGACTAAAATGAATGATTTGGTGATTGAATGGATTGAATTTGAACGTGTATAGACTAAGAGAGGAGAGGTTCGGATCGAGATCGAGGCAAACATAAGGTGCTCGATTAATCGACCGTTTCGATAGTTCGACGTCCGAGGTAAGTTCGGACATAATACGTATATTTAGTTGTGTTTGATGCTATGAAATAATTGGTATGATAATATAGAAATGTGAAGGCTATGTGAGAGCTTGAGTTATGTGGCACTAAGTGTGCGTATTCGAAAATGTGACCGAGATTATTGGCACTGTGTGTGCGAAATAATATAAGCTTTGGCTTTGTGGTTGGCACTGTGTGTGTGATACCAATTTAAGATCGATTTGATATAGATGCACTATGTGTGTGATGTTAATTAAGCTTCGGCTAACTATTTGGGCACTAAGTGTGCGATTGAATCAAAGAAGATACGAAAGTTGATCGAAATGGAGTAGTGAGTATTGAATAGCAAATGTAATTGACAACTAAGTTTTGACTAAGGTACGTTCGGAACCTGTGGTTGATGAATTTATAAATGAGATTATGAAATGTTAAATGAGCATATTAGCTTTGGATGGTACTATATATATATAGATGTGAAATAATCTATGTGATGGTTGTTTTGATTTTGGAAAGAATATAATTTATTTTTCATATTTTCCATATGTTTCTCTAAAAATAAGGGAATAATCTCGTTTTCTAATATGTGATATTAATGAAAAATAAAAGGGATATGAATCCTGATTTTGTGTGTTAGGGTTACAAAAGTAAAGGAAAAAAAATAACAGAGAGGGTCTAGTAGTCGTTTTTGTGAAAACACTCTTTGAAAGGTTCAAAAGTATTTTTTATTGTTCGTTCTTCAACTAGGTGGACTACGTAGAGGCTGGGACAATTTTGTTGTGGCTTGGAACTGATATTGTGAAAGAAACTAGATCGAAAAAGGTATATTTCCAACCTTGTTTCAACCTAATTCGTTCCCCGTACTTGGATCCATGGTTGTCGATCATCGAAATAATTTTTTTGTTGCGCCACAGTGAGTACCAGCGATCCAACATTTTATGCACCTAAAGCCCTAATATTTGCCTATATTGTAACACCCCAAACCCAACCTAGAAGTTAGGCCCGAATCCAACGTGTCACATCAAAGGCATATTTCTAAACAATTTTGCTAAGTTAAATTTTAGGGCCCAAAACCCATGAGTCTTGTTAAGTAATGATAAAAGCCCATTTTATAGCTTTAAGTATTTCGGAAACCAAGTTTAAGCATAAGAAATTTACTTAAGTTTAATCATTAAGTAAATAGTTAAAACATCAAAACCGAAAATTTAAAATCAAATCAAAGTACAAGGCCTTATTACATCCAACGAAAGTAAAGCAACTAAAACCATGTCCTTTGAAACAAATAAATAAAAATTTAAACATCTTGTAGTGTGGCCACCTCCGAGTCCTCTCCCACGTCGAGCCGTTTACTGAGGATTACCTGAAACATTAAATAAAGGGTGTGAGTTTCGAAAATCAGTGTGTACAACCCTTGGCAATCAAATCAACATACGAATATTCACATTAAGCCTAAGCCCTATCAAAATCGGTGGTCTTGGCCTTAGCCCACAATGACCTCATATCATATCATATGCAAAACAAGGTAATGCAAAACCCTCCTAAAAATCCATCCACTACACACACCATTTCCCTTCCAACCCTACACACCTGTGGGGATTTCTAAATGGACCCACCCATCCTCTGCACACCAAAGGTAGCACTCACAGCGGCACTACCCAACATTGCAGCAAACTTGCTAATCATATAATGGGCTTAAAGCCACTGGTGGATCCACAGTCGTCAAGCGATTATGCGATCCTCAAATCATCCTCCGTACCATAATTCCCACCCATATGCATCCTAAGTAGAATATCATATGAATGCATCAAACACATAAGTAACATCCATAAACTTATACTCATCACATAGGGGTATTTTTGTCATTTCACAACCCAAGGGTATTTCCATAAATCTACTCTACAGGGGTATCTAGGTAATTTTGCAAATCAGAGGTAATTTGGAAATTTTGTAAATCAGGGATGTTTTGGTAATTCTGCAAATTAAGGGTATCCTGGTAATTTCACAATTCGGGGCTATCTTAGTGATTTTTCAAACCAAGGGTATTTTAGTAATTTCAAATCAGGGGTATTTTAGTAATTTTACAAATCTAGGGTATTTGGTCCCTCTCAGGTTTTAGTTATGAACTTTGGCCCATTAACAAGTCCTTGCGGCTAAAGTGAACAGACACTATGCACCAGGTAGGATTCTAGAGAAGAGGAGGTGGGCCACTAGGACCGCTTAAGTACAAAGCTCTCCCTAGATCCAATCCTAGACATGCATATGTCCGTTGCCACACTCTAACCCAGCGACTTGTCCAAGGACATGTTTAATTATTAGATTAAGTCTTATGCGGTTTAAGAGTTGTTCAGAACTAGGCCTAAAGTCCATTAAACCCTAGCATACTTGTCTACGTCCCCATAAAGCCCATCAACCCATTTCACGTTCATATAACCCAAAATGGCCACACCATATTTTTATGGCCCACTAGGCCCAAATCTCAGTCATATGACCCATTAGGCCCAAGACAAATCCAAATTATGTAACATGCATGCCTAACCCAACTCATATAATCAAATCAATCCATTTCATCAAACTTAACCTCAAGGCCCATCGGGCCCATTTAGCCACTTTCGGCTTTTCAGCTTTTTGGCATTGCCGATTTCATGTGTGCATAGTGTTTGTACACATCTGGATACCGCAACGTGCTATTCTATCCTTAGCCTTGATCCTACAACCAACCAACCTTCAATCAACCACTCATACTTAATCAAAATATTTACTCAAAAGCCGAAACCTTACAGTAACCTTACCGTGTGCCACCGGGTTCTAGTGGCCCTTCCTTCGCTACTAATCACAAGTGTTCCCTAGATCTGCACTCACACATACACCATCAAAATTCGGGTGACTCATAATCCACACAAGTCATCCACACATTCGGCCGTTCACTTCAACCATAATCGAGTTGAGTATCCTTACCCTTGCTAATGAACCTACCACGCTTGCGATCTCCGATCCTTACCCTTGTTAATACAAGATCACCGATAATGAAAAATTAGATTGCCTTTCGGCTTTTAACAAAACGTACTAAAGGGAGTTAACAGAATACTTACCGAATCCAACCTTAGATCCTACAGCCTAGATAACTACCGAACGAGATTTGACTTTTAAACTTGACTTAGAGTAACTACCAACTGATTTGTGATAGAGAAAAACAACAAAGATTCGGCACTAATGGGGATTTTGGCAAGGAAGGATTATGGTAATTCGGCAAAGAAGAGAGTTTGGCTATAGGGGAATTTGGCTTTCAGAGAAAGAAGAAGAACACAACTCTAATAGGAATTTCGGCAAAAAGAATAATGGGTTTTCTTTTCGACAAATGAAAGAATTCGACTGGGGGAAGAAAAGAAAGAAATAACAGAACCTAAGGAACCCTTCAAGGAATTCGGCACCCCCTTTTTATAGCCAAAGCCGAATCCTACCTTCCCCCCACAGTCCCATTCGGCACCAACTCTTCCCTCTCCTCATCTCCTGACTTTTCTCCCTGATAACACCTTAATCTTATCCGAAATTTCCTCCACATCCAACACACATGTTTACTTCAAACTCTCCATGGCAAGAGTTCAAAACCAACACAACTCTGGCTGTCCATACAGTAAAATAAACACTCCACAAAATACCACTCCTCCTCGAACCTTAGACCTCTTCAACTTACAACACGCTACCTTATAGCTCCCAAGTGATGCCACTTACCACTAGACCACAAGCCCATTTGTGTCCTATTTCTTCTTCATTTATTAAAAAGGCCTATTAACTAAAGTCACTGTTCCCTAAGGCTAAAACCAAAATTTTTCCTTTACCCTTACTTGATCCCAAAACATCTCCAACAACCCCAGACACTCCAAATTCATTAATCCTCAAAGCCCACATGCCAATTGTCATTTTTCTCACTCACTTAAAAAATTTTTTGAAATCCAAAGCCCAAAGCCCAATAGGCCCAATTCTTCTAGGCCCAAATTCGGGCCGTTACATATATAAACACCATTATAACCCCATTAAAGGGGGAGTTTACTAGGAGATACAATTTTTATTTAATTTTAGTTTTTTATGTTCACTTAGTCAGGACTTTTCTATTCCGATATGAATATGATTGTAAGCAGAGATTGTTCCGAAACCACGCTTCAATGATTTATCAATGAGCAATTTCTCCTATCTCTTATTCTTTTATTTATATTTTCATTAACCAGATCAACTAACGTTTATATGGATATTAAAATAAATTGTGCTTTATTTATATCTAGCATGTTTCGATTATGGAATTGTTTAATTGATTTAGTTGTTTAACGAGTAGATGTGTGAGTAGTTAGCAAATTAACGAGGATTGCTTATGCGCTCGAGAGTATCGTATCATAGCACTAAGTCATGCTTTGCACGGACTGGAATATCGTTAAACGTTTTATCATATCGTTGGGCTTTGCACACTCAAGAGGTTCAGATGGCTATCCACACAGTCGGCGTGATTTTCCATATACAGTTACTTGGGCTCAATGGCTTAAAACTTTAAAAGACTAAAAGATTAAATAATAATAATCTAAATATTTAAAGGAATTATTGAATAAAATGTTGTAATATCCACTCATATTTGTGTAGCTTGTATCTTTTATTTATATGATTTTATATTGTTGGCACAATTATAAAGGTGGACTAAGTGCATGTAAATATTTGGATTGTGTATGTTATGAGTTGGTTGAGTTATGTTTTCATTATAAAACCTATTTGGTGTGAAATTGAGTATACATGTGTTTTTGCTCTGATTACGTGGTGTATTAGACTTTAGTAGAACACCACTAAGCTTTGTAAACTCAACATATCAACTAAATTTTCTGTGCATAGGTAACAATATGATCAAAGAGTTTGTGTTTAAGCAACACCATCAAAGAGTCTCCGCAATCCATATTTTGTAAAGATGAATGTCTTTTAGCTTAGTATTGGCATGTACTTCAGTTAACTATATTAGTTAGTCATTTTTTTATGTCAATTAATTTCAAACTTATTTTTTATTTGAATGACTTTTATTAAATGATTTTATTTTATTTTTATTATTTGCATGATTAAAATTATTTTTATATTTTATTAAATGGTTGATAGATCAACCAAGTCACTCAAGCGACCACAATGACACTTCGGATCTGACCAAAATTTCGGGTCCGGTTTTGGGGTGTTACATTTATTTTCTTTAAAAATCTTTGTTCTCTTCCCTATTCCTCTCTTGTTTTTCTTCTCCATTCCTCTATTCTACATTGCTCTTTCTTCGTTGTCACTTTTCTTGAAACATCCCGGTTCTGACGAGTACAAGGTTTGGCGTATAGTTCTAAAGTAGTATGATTAGCAAAGTAGCATTCACCCAGGTATATCTTTTGGCATATAAAGTGGGCGTAAACAATTATGTGTTTAAGTTAACAAAGATTCTATGTTAGATTTCTATGTTAGTTGGAATAAGATAATATCCAATTAATTCGGTATGGAGGGTATGAGTTCACTTCAGAAGTATAGTGCGCCCTTTTACTGTAATATTATACAAGTTAAATTGCAAGGTAACCTGGTTAGGAACCAACTGAATGTGAACCAGGATAATTAAAATATAAGGGGATACTCAATTACGTTTCTCGAAAGTTGTAGACCTTTGGATAAGACAATTCAATAAAGATGTGACATTTGTCAAGTCCCAATAAAGACTTAGATTGTATTAATGGATAATCAGTTTTAAGAAAAATGGTGTTTTCTTCTTTCTTCTTCAAGAAGCACTGCTATCAAAATCTTAAGAAAAACCTAAAGCATTACATTCCCTCTAAGTTGGAGTTGCAAATTGGGATCTTTGTTAGTGACTACTCCATGTCAAGGTAAGAATTGTGACTCTATATGTTAAAGTTATGAAAGATTAAGTCGGAATAAGTGTGTGAATAGTAAGATGAAGAAGTTAGGCTTTATATAAGGGTTAAATAGGTTTGTGATGATGGGAAAGGTTACGAATGAATTTTAATGATGCTCTTCTATTTTATAAACAGTGGTTGTTGTAGTTCCTTGTTGGATCTAGAGTTCAAGCTGCTATCTATAGTTGTCAGGCTAGTCTCTATGCTGACTCTTGCATGTGCACTGGTCATACTAACTGAAATATGAAACTAAAATCTTGAAAGGTATGGTATGTTATGTATATGGCTATATGAGTAATTACCAAAGGATATCTGTGAATGCATGATTGTTTGCCGAGAATAGTATGTATATCTTATACGAAAATTGATAGGTTCAAGTATATGATGAATGGTGTATAAATAATGTGATGTTGAAATATGGTTATGTATGTATGCTTGGAATGTATATAGTAAGTGCATGAAGGGTCTACAAAGTGAGTCTAAGACATCAGTGCATGAAGAGTCTGTAAATTGTGTCTATGTATGTTCTCAGTAAAGTTGTCAAAAGGGGTCCGTCGGGACTTTAAACACAAACTATGAAATGGAGAGTCCATGTCCATGGCACCTTCTAAGAGGAACTAAAGGATGGTGATTACCTAATAGGGTTCTTTGCGTGTCCCAAGACGATGATGGGCAAACCTCACATAAAGTGAGTTTAGGCAAATCCATATTGTAAACACGTCAGGAAAGAAAAGCCTTTGTGGCGTAGCCTCTGTGGTGAACTCTACAATGATAGCCTTTATGGAAATAATTTGAGAGATAAGCCCTTGTGGCGCACTCTGAAAGAATGACTTACATGGCGAATTCTGAAAATAATGCCCTTTTGGCATAAGGCTCTCATTGGAGTACCCTAAAGGAATGATTCTTATGGTAGATTCTATATTATATTGTTTTGGCATGTTCAGTATGGCTTGCAAGAGTGATCAGAAAGATCAGTAAGGCACCTTGTCTCTATAGGCTACTGTAAAGTAAAATACAAGACCATGATTCAATTGTGAATAAGAATTGATGAGATATAGAGTGGTGATGGGTTAACATAAGAAAAGTGTTTTTTGAGTAAGGATTCTAAGTTTGATATTTGAAAGAGGTATCTGCTATCTGTGTACTTGATCATTCATGAATTATGATAAAACGATGGCTTTGAGTTATGCATGCAAGAGTAATGGTGTTTCGGTTGTAAGGACCTCTAGAAATAAATGGATAAAAATTTATGAAAGATCATATTGAAGAATGTAAGTGATGTATCGAAGATGTTGATAGGTAAGTAATGATTTTAGAGTATGTTATGTTAACCTATAGTGAATGAAGAACGAAATTTGAGAAAAGCATTCACCAGAGACAAGTTGAAGGACAAGAACAATGAGATCGTTAAAATGATTCATCAGTAACAAGGAGCAATTACTGCACAGGTGAAAGACACTTCTCTTACTAAGTTCTTATAAGCTTACATGAGTTTATACTTTTTTTCAGGTTGAATGCGAGTATACGCCAAGAGGAATAATGCTAGGACTATGCCAAAGGAAAGGGTGTATCAAGTTATTATGCATATAGAGCAAGTTCGGCGGCACGATCAAAGTCTGAATTGTCATCGAGAATTCCATACCTTGGGGTGTCTGTAATAGATTAGAATTTCAAATTAAATATTGTTTTATTTTAATTATCACGTGTTGTAGTTGTATTCACTTCTTGTACATGCTCCTGTATTCAAGTTAGAAATTTTGTAATTAAATAAGCCATAATTGATTGTAATTCATATAAGTAGACTAAGTCTGTGTCTATATTTGTTAGTAATGCTTAAGATTTGGATCCGGCAAAACGGATCAGATTGAGGGTGTTACATTTCTACCTGGATTTGGGGATTTTTTTCTTTTCTAGGGTAAGATTTCTTCTTTTTAAAAAAAAATTCACTTGTTTATGACCGCTTTTGTTTTGATGGCCAGTGGTAATCGCAACAGAGAGGCCACCACCTTTAACAATGGTGAGAAGATGAAGAGGAATCCTCCAAGGGAGATGAGGGAATTCATGATGGGTGATGCATTTGAATGTACCACTGAAGAGAGGGAAGTAAAATTGTTGCTCTGGTGTCGTGGTTTATTATTAAAACACCAAAAGTATGCCTTTAGCCTTGTGAAGGTAACATACACTTTCAACGGTGTTTATGGTCCTAGTTACGACAATGAGGGACTGGTCTTCTTTTTGTCGCTACATGCGCTCGAAGATGGATTTACCCTACCACTACATGCTTTCACTCATGAAGTACTTAACTTTTACAACCTCGCTCCTAAGCAGATGTCAGGGGCTTCTTGGTGGATCATCATAGAGTTCATCCTTTGTCAAGAAAGAAGTATGTGGCCTTTGTTAAAGGTCTTCCAGGATTTGTTCCAACTATCCGGAGGCACTACTCCCAAATAGTCGGGATTGTTATATTTTACCAAGAGGTAAGGGAACACGCTTATGGCAGATGAACTCTTCGGGAGGATAAACAACATGGGCCTTGATCATCATAAATACATTCCTGTATAGTTAGATTTTTACGAGAGGTTCTACTTTTCGATAAAGTGGAGTCCGACGCCCAATAACCTATGCAAGTAGAGGCCTTCTCTAGAGAGTGATGCGAAAGCCCAGAAACAATTAAATATAATAAATCAGATTAATCTTCACATTGTTCTCAGCTGTGAGAAACACAAAACAATCCTTAATACTAAATGACCTAGTGTAAACCAACTTGAGGTTAAAACTTGATGGAAGGATTCCAATGAGTTAGCTAGTTGCTGTATACTAGCAAGCATGACTGGTACTTTATGAAAACAATTGGAGAGCTATTGAATCACTAAAGAGATGATGGACAAACTAGAAATCATGATTGGAGGCCAAACTATCTTAGCTCGATAATCTGCTATTACTAGCTTAATGAACTCTTAACAATTGCTCGATACTCCGATTAAAGACCATATGTTTTCGCTAATGGGGTACTTCGCTAAGGCTGAAGATAATATGGCCAGACTAGATGTGAATACTCAAATCGAGATAATGTTCAAAAACTTGACTAAGGACTTGTTGGCTTTAGGATTGTTTACAACTTAAGAAACAAATACACAACTTATGAAAACAAATTGTTGTCCAAGTTCAATTGAATCAGAACTCCCAATTGTCTAGGTTCATTCTTGAATTATAAAAAAATAAAAAAATAATTAAAATTATAAAATTTATTAGAAATAAATTAAAAATCATATAATTTATAAAAAAATAATTTATTAAAAACCATAAAAATAGAAAAATAATTTATAAAAGTTATTAGAAATTAATTAAAAATCATAAAATTTTATAAAAATAATTAAATATTTTATAAAAATTATTTTTCTCATATTTATTAAAGCTTAGCCTTTGATTATTTACAAGATCTAACATTTTAGAAGAACTTTCAATAGTTCGCATGAGAATAAAGGGGATTTCAATATTTGATATACTTAAAAATAAGTATAATAGTCAAATAATTTAATAAAAGTGAGAAAATTATTTTTTATAAAATTTTATGGGTTTTAATTCATTTCTAGAAACTTTTATAAATTATTTCTTCTAAATTTTTATGGTTTTTTAATAAATTATTTTATAAAAAAATTATTTATTTTTAAAATATTATAAATTTTAATGATTTTTAATAATTTTCTATATTTTTATAATTTTAAAATAAATCTAGACTAATGTTTGTCTAGATTCAAATGAACCTAGACAGTCATTTGTCCAAATTCATTGTGTACTTATTTTAAAATATTAAAATATTTTTTAATTTTTGTTGCTTCATCAGCAACCGACAATGACGTGGTACTACTACGTCAGCAATTAGTAATGATGGGTGTTGACATGGCATTGTTAATGGCCATGTTAGTATTGTCGTTAACTACTAATGCTCAATGTTAGTTAGAAGGTTTATTTGGTCAGTTTTGTTAGTTCAATGGCTCAATTGGGTGCAAAAAGTTAGGAGGGATTTAATTGATTTTTTTAAAAAAAAAGTCAAGGCCAAAAATACCATTAAGTATTATTTTTAATGATTTTTTAAATAATTTTATATGTGAAATACGATTTTTTTCCCGTGGCACAATTTGGACATTCCATGTGGCAAAAAAACTAAAAAAATGGTTATCATTATTCTGTAACGGTTGACCATGAACGGTCAAAAAAACTTAATTAGTTAAAACTTTAAATTGAGTGAAAAAAATATAAGAGTTTAATTGAAATTTTTTTTTAAAAAAAATCGAATGCTTTGAAATCCCTTTATCCAAAAATAAAAAATAAAAAAGTTTTAATGCTTAAAACATATGGATTTGTTGGAAAATACCTTTCAAAATTGAATGTTTGAAATCAAGATTTTTTAAAACAGATGAAGAGAATTTCAAGAGAAAGATTGAAAAGCAAAACCCAATAACTGTTCACCTCTTTTAAAAACTACCAATGGTGCATTCGTAAATGGGAATTTGGTACATTACCTTTTAAAATTTCTTATGTCACAAAATTCAAATTTTATCTATTTATATTTTAATCTCATAAATTTTACAAACATTTCAATTTAATCATTATCTCACTATCCATTAAATAACACTAATAAAAACATAATAATTACTTTAACTAATGATTCGCGACTTAACCCAAAACTCATTCCTAGAAGGCATACTATTTGACTTCACATAATAGTTAGGCTTAAATTTTTGGCCCCAAATCAATTTTTTCGACATCAAAAAAATTTGAAGTGTAACATCGGAAAAGCATAATAATTATTTTAATTGATCCATAATTAATTATTCTTTAGACAAAATTCTACAAAAATAATTAAAATGTAATATAAAAAATAATATAAACAACCAATATATGATTGAAAAAAGTGGAAGTGGATTTCTTTCCTAAGTATTTGACCTAAATTTATATCTGAATACTAACATAAAAAATATATTAAATAATTTATTAAAATGTAAAAAAATTATGGAAGTTTATATTATTAAATTTAATGTACTTTAAACAAAAAAAAAAAAAATCACAACATTTTTTTGTCTTTCTTTTCCTCGTCTCACTTTCTTTCGTTTCATTTCTCTTTTTCTTTCTCTTTCCCGTTTTTAGCATTAGAAAAATTCCCACCCCAACCAAAAGATAATAGAAATAAAAAATCAAAACAATTAGCACGTCAATTATTGGAGTAGGACATCTACAAGGGTTTTACTGTGTATCTTTCTTTTTTTAACTATGTTATAAATGTATATAAATAAATTTTAAAAATTTAGGAAACGCTAAATCTAAATGAATGTTACAAACTGTTTTGCATGGTTAATTGGTCTTTCACGCTGAGAACAAATTTCATCTCATGAAGGTAGTTTGAATAATCCCAATCGACCAACTTTAATTTATTTTTGTAAAATTTTATCATTTATTTTTCTTTTTGACAAAAATTGCAATATGTTATGCAAATTTTGAAATAATTTATTTTTATAACTAGATTTATATAAACTTTTCACGTGTATAATTGCACCAAATCAAAAGACATTTCATTGCACATTGGATCAAATTTAATGTGTAATTTTAAAATTTGTTCCTATTTTTTTCATCTCTTCCGTTTCGTTTTCTTTTTCAGAATCAAGTTGAACCTTATGTAGTCCTACTATCAAGTGGCCTTCAGGTATCACAGTTGTTTATCTTCAATTCTGGTACATGGCAAAATCGTAATCAGAACAGAAAGATCCAATATCCAAAGAGAATATATCTTCCAAAAGCTTCCCTTGTTAATTGCCAGTTAGTATTTACCGTAGCTAACAGGCTAGAACTACGTTTTCAACTAAACCAGATGTCTTCAGCTGAGTTTTCGACCGGTTAATGCTGTAATCATCTTCGAGATCCTTTTGATGTACTTTGAGCGGAAGCGTTGAGCATCTGCAAGCAGCAGACTGAGTCTGTTTTAGGCCGAATATTAAGCCAAGCATACTGGAAATGCATTTATGCCATATTACAAAGGGTTGTCTGTGGCATAACATGAAAAACAGAAATGGAGAAGAGAAAACCAACTGTGCTTGTTAATTCCTCTTAGTTTTGTGGATAACATAAACCAACAATAGTGGAATCCCAAGAGTATACACCGGAAAATGGAGCAATGGATTCATCTCATAAGCTTTCATCAGGGCTCTGCAATTCTGCAGGAAAGAAGGCAACATATTGAAGTAAGAGATAGGTACAAAAGAAATCATGGAACTGGGAATGAGTATATCGTTTACATCTTTGCATTAACAAAAAGTGGGGTGGAAAATGAAAAAGATCTACTTATGGCCTTCCAAAATCATTACATATTGTTTACCAGATGAGAGTTTGAACATAGTGTGTCTAGTGAGCTCCATCAACTTAAAAAAACTATTAGCAGACAAGATATAAATGGTTAGCCAACTAAATCATTAGGTGCAATCTTTTTAAATTATAGAATGAAGAATAAAATACCCACAATTACGTGTGAGAAAGGAATCCATGTTTATGTGATTCATTCCCACAGTTTTTTAGAGGAAATGGTACCAACCGATGTGGATCTAGTATCTTAAAATCCAATTTGTTCCATATTAGCCTGATCGGGGTTAGACGATTTACCTTGAAATGCTTCCAACAGATAACCAAGCAAAGAACCAATAGAATTAACCGAATCCAGCGCCCACCAAAATGGAATTTTGATCTTCTATTGCCTCGGGAATCATACCTAACAGATATCTGATCCAGTCCGTTGTAGTCATCCTTTTTCTTTCCTGTAACTGATAGAAACTTGCCTCTATGGACAACTCTCTCAGTTGCCAGAGCTCCAGAGGATAAAATAGCCGGCAAGACCACAAAGATGAGATGAGGAAGAACAACTACCATGACATCAGGAGATCCAATATAATCATGGTTGCTCTTATTATCAGAAAATTTCACTACCCAGCCTATGTATGTCATGTATCCCTTATCTTCACTATCAGTAAAAACTTGTCCAGTAAACCAGGGAAACAAAATCAGGTAGAATAAATATCCCAGGAAACCAAACCATGCTATAGGAAAATTGCAGAGCTCTTGCAAAACCAATCCTACGCCACTTATGAAGCCTTTTGCAGCAAGAACATTCTTGTAAGTTATTTGTTTCCTAGAGAAAAAGAGAAAAGCTCTAGGGATAAGGAGGATTAAGAGTAGAAAGTACAGAGACACCCAAAGAATTGGGTAATACAAGGCTTCCCATTGACAACCCATGACAAAAAACTCCTTCCAAGTCCACGATACCTTACCATGAAGCCCATTTACAGAAAACGGTCTTAGTTCAGTCATAGTTGTCCGGCCCATGATATCAGTTGCTTCTATTTGCAGCCAGAATCTATCAGCAGATGGGTCTTGGAATGCCTTATAGTTCCAAGGAACTGCATAAAGATCTCCCCTAGAGGACTCATCTCCAAGATTGGTCATTGGTGCATCCACAACAATGTCAAGATTTCCATATCTTGTATCGTAGATTTTAGCTACAACTGACACAATAGGAGAAACAGAAAACACAAGAGCTCTCACTGTCTCATAAGATGAAGGGAGCATATGTTCACATTCATACTCGTGGTGCGATGAAGATGTTGACATGAAACGTGAGTCAAGTGGAAATGTGGGTAATATAATAGTCTTTTTGGACCCTGACTTAAAGTCAATATCAGCAAACGAAACATGACCTCTATCAATGGCCAAGATTCGCATGGCTCTAGTCTTCCTCCAGTCACCCATTTCCCATTCCCAAAATTCTTGAACCGGAGGAGCTCCAAATGAACAATTCTTACTGCCTTCTGAAGGATTTTGATTTAAGTTAAACTGGAAAAACTTCTGAGAGGATAACAATCTATGACTTGACAAGTGGTACCTTTTTAAGTTCTTTCCAAATCTTGAATGAAGATGCCCACATATGTAAGCAGAAAGGGAATGCTTTAGGAAAATATCTTTCAGGGTCTTCCCAGATTGAGAGGATGCTGAAAATGAAAGAGGGAAATGCCCAAAAGATATCTTGCTTACTGGTTTAAGTGGTTGAGAGTCCCATTGCGATAGCTCCAAATCTACTTCAGCCAAGAGTTGGTCAGTCGGATGCCCAAAAAGATTAGTCGGACCTCGTAACCCAACAGACATGGTGCTGTCCAACCCCACGAACAGATACTTCTGCTTACCAGCCTGGTGATGTCACAAACTAATAAGATAAATAACCAAAACATTTCCTAAGTTTAAAATAGGATGAATGGACTAACAAGCATTTGAGCCTGTCCTCAGAATTCATGATAGAAGTTTTCAATCTTGTCATCATTCATCATTTTGCATCATGAGAAACAGAAAGTGAAAACCTAGAGTTCCATGCACTTTTCTCATGCAGATTTTAACTAATTGTCTGCAGATGAGTGGAGTAAACTGCAGCCAGTCATGGATTAAAGCAAATATTTGCATATATGAAAGCCAGCAATATTAATATTTACATGAATTTGAAATTTAACCACTAATCTGAAATACAGCAACATGAATGAATGAATAAATAAATAAAAAGCCAACCAGTCAGGCAGCACAAAATCTGAACAAATTTTCAGATATGAAAACAAGCAAGACCTATATTTCCAGTTAAAAATCTAACATTGTCTTTCCAGATAAAACAATAAATCACACATAAAATGGGAGAGAGAGCAAGTGACCTGAAGAGTGAGTGTGACACCATTTACATGTCCACTCCTTCCCAATTGCCCATTGATGCTATACTTTGAGTAGAAATCTAATGAGCCACCAATCACTGGTACGCCAAAATTATCATGATTCCCTCTAAGATCATAGAAGATGTTCTTATCGAGTCCACTTCTTTTCACAACATCTTCTATTACATTCTTGTATTCTACCCATTCCTCTTCATTTTGCTTCATTACTAACAGATCCTTGCTTTTCCCATCTGTTGATAGAAAATATTTTATTTAAGATGAATAATCCATTGTGATCATAAAATTGGTCAGAAGGCGTGTGTCTAGACACATGCCTAGATATCACACCTTAGTGCCAAACAATAAAAGTGCTTCAGAACCTTTCGATTAAAGCTCATTTGATTAGCCACATGCCTAGCCACCTAGGCACGCTCTTTCTAAGGCGGTAGGCACAAAATATGTCCATCTAATTGAAGTTTTACTTTAATTTTTTATATTGTTATTAGTTGTACATTTATCAGTAAGAAAGAGGATAATGTCAAACATTTTAGCTCTCAATGTTTTGACTATTCAACAAAAGACATGGGACTATAACAAAATCATGCATATTTGCCAACAACAGGAGAAAGAATTTGCAAATAACACCCTAAAATTTTTCCAGTTTACCATATGATTCGATTTTGAGAATTCTATCCATAATTTAGTAGAAGAATTATGATTTCTTTGAATTTAATGAGATTTGAGCATTTATTGTGTGATGAGACAATATAGTGATATGTTTTAAGCTTTTGGACTTAGTTGGGTAAGATTTTAGTGAGGGGTAAAAGTAATTTTGCCCACAAGGGTATTTTAGATATTTTGTATAAGAACCACAAGGGTATTTTAGATTTTGTATAAGAACATGTTAGAATATTGGAAATTATGATTTATGGTGGTGATGGGATGAACTATGAGCCATTAGATCATTTTTCTTAATTAAGAACAAATATTAACCACGCATTTCTTTTTGACTTGTTTACTAACTTGACTTTGACTCTTCTTTACAATTTAAAAATACAAGAAAAAGGGAGAAGACCCCCATTTTCATCCCTCCTAGCCAGCCATTGCAAGGTGAGAAAAAAAAAACCTTCCCTTCTTTTATTTCTTTGATCTCCTCCCCTAAATCCATTCAAATCCACCCCTTCTCTTCACTCTTTCTTGAAATCTACTTATAAAACACACATTTGAGCCAATCCTTTCATCTTTTTCCCATCACCTACAACTTAGGGTTTTAAATATCTAGAGTGAGGAAGCTTGAATAGAGTGAGAAAACTTATAGTAAGTTAAGAGCTCTGGTAATTTTCATCTTGGCACACTTATCACTTTTTTACATTCCTTGTGGTTGAGCCATTAATATGGTCATTTATGATTCTTGCATTTATTATGGATATTCATATTATCGAAGAGAAAAAGCTTGAAGGTGGAAATTCAAGCAAAGGAAAAGAGGGGTTTGAGGATTGAAGAAAAAGGAAGAAGCCTTCCTTCTGTTTATGTACATTTTGGAAGGTAAGAATCTCAAGGAAAATGTTTACTTCTTTTTAATATATATATATAGGGGGGGATAGAGAGAGAGATGGGTGTGTGTATATGTATATATGTAGTGAAATGGTTATTAAATGGCATGAAACATTATTTCTTTTAAGGTGAAATTTAATAACAGTTAACAAGAAATGTAACATATGGGATTTTGATTGTGAAATGATATGAACTATGTGAGAAACAAATGTTGATAAGAAATGTGCATAATAGGAATAGGATATATGTGACATGAGTCATGAAGTTCACATATTGCTTGATATGTGGAATAAACAATTTTAATGGTACATGTATATGAATGTATGCATGACTTGAAGGGCCAAGGGTCTTGCTATTTTAAATTGGTTAATTATTGAAAGTTTTGCCCTTGTAAACTCTGTAAAATAGCTAGGTTATGGTTGGCATGCCAATACGTACTAGATTACGTGCATTGTGGCGACGATATGATATGGAACGATGTTGGTGTTAAGGATGGAAATGCACTTGAAGTGCAATATATGTGGGTGGGAGTCCCAAGTGTCCAACTCATAGTTCACTAAGATTACCGAGGGCTATGTATTGATGATACTATGATTTTACTTGACAAATGTGTCAAGATAATTGTTGGTTATTAATGAAAATGTTGACATGAGATCTTTTACGCATATAAATTTTGGAATTTGTAATTAGATGACGTTAAAAGTGTTGTGGTATAACTATTTGTTTAAGATATGTATTAACAAATCTTTATTATATGATTTTGTTTATGATTAACGAACTTTCATGCCATTAGAATTGCTAATGACGAGATTATTGCTTTATTTATGTCTTTGCAAGCCCCTTCATTCTCAGAGCAAGGTAAGTGAGTGTTTTCTATTTTCTTGCTAAGCTTTAAGCTAAACAAGCTATTGCTTATTTACATGTAGGTTTTGAGAAGCGCTCGTGAAGCCAACACGTCCTTTCCAAATCACATCACCACTAGCTAGGCTCGAAGAGTATGAAATTTGTCTATTTGTATAAGTGCCTCCTAGTGGCATGTACTAGAGGGTCATTCTTATTGTATGCATATAGACTAGTTTTATCTTACTATGAGTCTTGAAATTTTGGATGATTTTGATGCTTACCTTGTAGTATACATTTGGTTGGCTTAAAAACTTAGATGATTATGAATACTAAAAAAGCATGCCTGCTCTTAATTATCTTGATTTGAGCTATTTGTGGCTATGCATGATACTCATTTTGGTAGTCTTAATATGATTTTTAAATGTCTTCAGTATTAGTTAAATTTAGGGTAAGTTAGAATGTGTTTGGGATTACTATTATATGCCTTGAATTGATCCCTCATGAAAGTTTTATGTTTGGATTGTTTTAGGGTGATTTGGAGTGTGTTTGAGGTTGCTTCTTTGTGAAATTTTGGCCCCCTACACCCAGGTTTCAGAACTTAGGGTGTGGATATCAGAACTTTACAAGTCAGTGACCAAAAATTTGGTCCCAAGGATCCAGGTTCCGGTACATATATTAAAGTATCGGATCCCAAAAAGTCAATAGCTAAAAACTACGGTACTAGGAACCAGGTGCTGATACCTAACACCCAGGTACTTATACTTTGCCCAAGGGTATCGGAACATGGGGCTTAGGTATTGATACCTAGCCCCTAGACAGTACCCCTGCACTATTTTGGAACTTTGGACTCATTAAATCCCGTTATTGGTCCTGGACACCTCCAATCACCCAGGAATTGTTTCTAAATGATTTCGACTTGAGTTTAAAACCTCTAAATTGATTTTATTTCATTTATATGAATTTATTAAATTGATTTGAAGATTTAAATCTTATTTATTTTCAAGATTTCCTTTTGGTTTGTGCTCCGGTGGCATCTTCCATCCATACCGGATGTCGAAACAGGTGTGGGGTATCACATTACCTGCTTTGCAGGATGAACTAGACCAAAAAGTTTATTATCATAATTATATATCTTAATCTTAACAAAATTGCAAGGGTTTTAGCACCTACAATATGCTTTGCACCCTTTAACAACATTAAAGTTGGTGAGAACACCATAAGCATACATACCAAACAACATATATTTCATACTCCACTCATATTGTACCAAGTCAGTGATGCCATAAGTCATAATACTGATTAATGCAAAAGTTCATGAATTTAGCACCCTATACACCTTGGATGCATGCTTCTGACCTTAAGTTCTTACATCAGCAATATAATATTAGAATAGACAGAAGGGGCTTGAAAAAGCTGGAACAGATTTGAGCTTACAGGATCAGGAAAAACCTACACTATGCAAATTCTGGGCTCTATGACCATTTGTTACTCAATTCCAGTGGGAGAAAACAATAGAAACCAAACTACTAATTTGAAGTACATATAGATGTTCCTTCCCCCTCCCCCCCCCCAGAAGGATCTCGTATAATTTTCTGTAAATGGGTAAAAACAGAAGAGAAAGGGATGCAAGTAGATAGACATAATAACACATAATTGTGGCATATTGTTGTCTTTTCCAACATTTTTCCTTAATAGCAGCAGTATCTATAAAGTAGAATATTATAAACAGAGGTGGGAAAGTCATACATGAACATAAAATTTCTAAACTGTGCATTTTAATTTATAGGAAAAGTCATTTAACAGTTCCCAGTTCAATCAAGCTAACACCTAATTTACAAGCACAATATACATTAATAGGCTCTTTACCAAATACTACCCCGTTCCAACCAAATTTAATAAATAAGCCAATGAACTCAATGACCAAAATAAGCACATTTAGTGGCATCATATAATGCCACTAAACCCATGACCCAGCGCTTGACAAAAGAACGCGAAATCAAGATTAAAAAAAATCAACACAAGCCCAAAATTCAGGATCATGATTTCTCATAAAAGAAACACTCAAACATGAAAATCTCATCAAGCTAGAAATGAAATTTAAACCTGTAAGATCACCAGTGATGAGGACAAGAGAAGGGTTAATCATGGAAAGAGCAGGAGGAACAAGGTTCCGAAAGTCGATGGCTCTCTGAGGATGGTGAACACTGAAATGGAGATCAGAGAGTTGAACAGCCCATACAACTGAATCCGGACCGTGTTTTACATCTATAACTGTTCTACGCGAAGACGGGGAGGATGTTTGGTGTTGATGATGGGCATAACAAATGGGTATAATCAGGCATAACAAAAGCAGTAGGAGAATGCCCATGTTCACAACTACTCTTAATTTTCTTGCGTTTGTCTCTGAGAACAGAGACGGAGGTTTGATTTGGAATTTGGACTTTGGACCGTTTGGTTATGTTTTTAGTTTTTAGTTTTTGGGCAACCGTTTGATTCTGCCTTCAACGAGCTAGTTTTATGGTAGTATTTCATCCGTATTTCTTGTTATTTATCTATTTATAATTTTATAAGTTTCAGATTGAATGATGGGGGGTTATGATGGTAAATCTACCATCGAAACTCACATTTTCCATCTTCTACCCAAAAAATGTGAATTAATTTTTGTAACTTAATAATAGAATTTTTTATTAAAAATTGTATTTATTTCTACTATTAAAAGTTGACCTGGTTAATAAAATAACCCAATAATTACACGTGGCATGTTACGTGTACATCATACTACCGTATAAGAATTAGTTTTCAACCGTAAAAATTAATCAATATTTTAACAAAAGGACTCGTTTACTCTTTAATCTAACAATAATGATTAATTTTACCTTTTTTGAGTAAATGGGACAAAATGCAACTCAACTCTTAGTATAAAGGTATTTTTATCAATTATGATACATACACAAAAAATTATTCATAATAAACTTTTATCAGTTATGATACATACTCAAAAAAAAATATTCATAATAAACTCAAATTATATTTGACCAAAAAACCCTCAAATTATAGTAATTAGTATGGTTCACCCTATGCTTCATGTTGGGTAGATTATATATTTGTGTTGATTTACAAAGTTAAAATTTGAAAGTTAAAATATGCTCCAAGTCCCTCTACACTTTATACATTTGGAATTTCCCTCTTTTTTTATTTTTAGAAATTTAATTTCTTTGCTTTTGGATTTAAAATTTCCAGGCCTATTGTTACCACCATTATATTTCTTTAATTAAATTCTCTGATGTGACATTTTAAAATTAAAAATATATATATTTATTTGGTAGTCATGTGTAACAATAAAAACAACATTAAAAATATTGATTAAGATTTTTTTTCCTTAAAAGCACCAATTCAAATTCATCATGATAAAATAAATTCTTTCTACTAGAATAGTGTTCTTAAAAAATTGACATTAGCATTTTGATTTAAATAGTTAGTAATATTAATTATTTAAACTAACTAATGAAATTATAAAAGTAGATGGACCAAATTATGTCAGAAACTAAAGTATATAGATTAAATCTAAAGTTTTAGCATAGTCTAAGGGTCAAAATTAAAATTTGACCATTGTCTTATAATATATATATATAAAATAATGGAAACCTAAAAGAAATGGTAAATCAATTGTCAATTTTTAAGACTCTTAAACACGTAATATTTTAATTGAAAAGTTGACGATATTAACTATTTAGACGAATCAATAATATTATAAAAATATATAGACCGAATTATGTTAAAAATAAAACTATAGAGATTAAATTTCAATTTTAGACATAATAGAGAGACCAAAACTAAAATTTAACCATTGTTTTAAAAATGCAAAATAAATGCATGGGTGTCCCCATGTCAACAAACGAAGGATAAATGGTAATGGAAACTCTTTGATTAATGCCTTATATTAGGAATTGATGATAGAAACGGTATGGAACAATGGTGTTGAATATGCGATGATATGAATTTGATGATAATATGTTATATTGATTGATAATGAAATGAATTGAGAATGATGATATATGAATAGGTTATATGATATGATTGGATTACTGGTATCCTATTAATTGTACAGGTATATGCACTTTGTGTGCCAGTATGCCTTATATGCTAGTATGCACTTCGTGTGCAGGAATGCGCTTATGTGCCAGTATACACTTCGTGTGCTAGTATGCGCTTGTGGGCTAGGATGCGCGCCAATATGAATTATATGTGCTAGTTTCCCTTACTTTGGTTTAACCGATAATGCACTTATGTACCAGTACGATTGATTCGGTTTATTTGATAGCGCACTATGTGTGCTAGTATATTTTCTTCTGTTTATCCGATGACGCACTGTGATGCTAAATTGGGATGCATGTTGGTTAATCTATGTATTTGGCTCAAGTCTAAGCCAAATTAATAGAGTTATAACATGTGAATAGGTTAATTGAAATATGAATTAAATTGATATCATGATTTGACGATTCAAATGTAAATTGCGATATATGAATATTGATAGCATACAAAAGACCATGCGTGCCAGTTAAACGAGCTTAAGAGCTGATATGGAAAGATAGCTAATGAATTATTTTGATTCGAAAATGAAATACAATTTTGGATTGAATATGTTAAATGGAATAGAAATGTGAACATTAATTATATTGGTAGAATATGTTCAAATAGCTTTGTAACACCCCTTACCTGTGTTTGACGCCAGGACTGGATACGAGGCATTACCGAACTTAACTTGCTTAAACATACAACATTGGGCTATGAAATTTCATTTCAACTTAAAACTTTTCATTCATATACATAACATCCTTATAATGGGCCTACGAGGTCTTGAACATACATCCGGAAGGTTACCGGAAACTTTTGTTCACTTAGAAAAATTTTGCTTAAACAGGGCCACACACTCGTGTGAAATGGGACACGCCCGTGTGGACGCTCACGCCCATGTCCCTAGCCCGTGTGGAATTTATTTTTCATTTCGAACCTACAGGGGTTTTCACACGGCCGGGCACACGCCTGTGTCTTTGGCCCGTGTCCCTCACACGGCCTAGACACGCCCGTGTCCTCACCCTTGTGTGAAAACCTGGGTATTTTGTTTATGATGTCAGCAACTTTTAAGGGGCACACAGCCTAGGCACACGCCCGTGTGCTGGCTCGTGTGACGAATCAAATTCTCGTAATTTGATACAGGGGACACACGGCCTATCAACATACCCATGGGGCTGACCATGTGTCACACACGGCCTAGACACACGCCCGTGTGTCTACCCATGTGGACAATTAGAAGGCTATTTTCCAAGCCAATTGCCACCCTGAAATATAAACACACATATACCAACACCAGCAACACATAACATGGCAATAATATACTATGAAGAATCACTAAATCATCAATCATACACTACACATTTTACTCCATCAATTGCATGAATTTTCACCTCATAAAACTCATCATCATTAAAAATATGCAACTTGACAAATATTGGCCAATTTCTAATGGCCATTTACAAAATGAATGAGTAACCTTATTAGCCAACACTTTGGCTTCCAAATATGACATAACACAAAATGACCAAGTTCCTATACATGCCATACTCAAAATAAGTCAACTTTACTGTACCAAAAGAATGATTGATAGTGTGATTCGAGCTCCGACGTTCTACGATGCCGAGCTAGCTTGGCAATACTACAAGGAAAAGGAAAAAGAGAGGGGTAAGCATATAGCTTAGTAAGTTTACATGAATTAATATAGCAACATAAGTTCTCATGGTAAAATCCATTCATCTCATAGAACAATAGCAATGCAAGTTCTCAAGTGCTTAGGCATACTTACTCATACTCACTCTTACCATCACACATCACATTATGGTTTCCTAACTTGCATTTTACTCATGGTACCTATATCACTTAGTCACATAATTTAGCACTTATGCTAACTTGAACATAAACTTAAATCGTCATCATCCTTAACATAAATGGAACTCATCATCATCCTTGTATAATTTAGCTCTATATCATCTTTGCATCCTCAGCTCTTTTGCCCGTTGAACTACTCGAAATATCAGAGGATACTTAATCTCATCATACATGTATCACAATGCCAATGCCATATCCCAAATATGGTCTTATATAGGATCACCTCTCTTACACGGGATCTCTTAACTCGATGTCGATGCCATGTCCCAAACATGGTATTATATGAGATCGTACATAGATGTCGACGCCATGTCCCAAACATGGTCTTACACGAGATCTTCCTTTGGTACCGAAGCCATGTCCCAGACATGGTCTTACACGAGACCTTCCTTATTCGATGCCGATGCCATGTCCCATACATGGTCTTATACGGGATCTACGTTTGGTGCCGATGCCATATCCCAGATATGGTCTTATACAAGACCTACATTTGGTGTCGACTTATACGGGACCATCCTTATCTCATGTTGTGACATAGGTATCCTCGTTATTCCAAAATTCCAATCGGGACTTCACTTAGCATAATCTCATTATTTTTCCATTAAGTCATCTTCAATGAATTTCATGGAAATGATATGCATTTCTCAAAATAATAAGTAATTTAAACATAATAACATATGTAATATTAATTTCACACAAACTTACTTCAGTACTCAAAATGTGTGTGGATGTTCGATTTAGTCCAACACTTTGTCCTTGCCTCAGTTTCAATCCGGGCTTTGTGTTTCTTGATCTATAATAACAATTTCACTTGTTTAATACTCACATTGACTAAATTGACTCATAATTCATACTTTGGTTACAATTTTGCCCCTAAACTTTCACATAATTACACTTTTGCTCCTAGGCTCGTAAAATGATTTTCATTCAACTTTCTTGTATTTCAAGCCTAGCCTAATCATTTTCTTAACTACAATAGCCCTCAGTTTCCACTATTTCACTCATGTATGACCATTTTTATAACTTTTACAATTTGGTCCCTTTTATGCAATTTTCATGAAAATCACTTAGAAAAAGATGTTTATCATACATCAAACTTTCATATTCTTCCATAAAACATCAAAATACATGCATGTCATACATTGGTAAATTTTTGAACTTAAACCCTAGCTTAAAATATAGCTAGAAATAGCTAAATTGAGCTACGAGGATTTCAAAAATACGAAGAACATTAAAAACGGGGCTAGGAGGTACTTACAATCAAGCTTGAAAGATGATGAAACCCTAGCTATGGAGAGCTTGGAATCTTCATCCCTAGCTTGAAGAAGATGAGCAAATTTTGCTTCATTTTTCCCTTTTTAATCTTTTATTAACCAAATGACTAAAATGCCTTTAAGTCCCTTTCTTGAGATTTTTCCTTCCCATGTCTATTTTTGTCCATCTTAATATATAATGGTCTAATTGCTAAATAAGGACCTCTAATAATTTTTATGATGCTATTCCATACTTAAATCTTCTAGAATCTCATATTTTCTAATCTTTGCAATATAGTCCTAATAGACAAATTGTTCACTAATTAATAAAATTTCTTCATGAAATTTTCTCACAATTATGTAAACACCTCATAAGCCTCATAAAAATCATAAAACTTATATTTCTACTTCGAATTTATGGTCTCACAACCACTATTCTGACTAGGCCCTAAATCGAGTTGTTACAAGCTTGTTAATTGTGGTAATGAATAATTGATTCTTTTGGCATGAATGGTACACCTTGTAGCATATACATATTGATATGTGGATTGAGAAATAGTATGAATTGTATATGTATTACTTGATGTTGGAATTTGATATTGAATATATATACAATTTATATAAACTTGTTTTATATTGTTTTTAATCATGAAAATACCACTAAGTAGTACCGCTCAGTGTATGGTTTGTTTTCCCGTGCACAAGTATAGGTTCAGCTTGAGTCTTGAGAAGCGAGTCAACATCCAAAAAGCGATCCCAGACTCAACAATGTTTGTATAGTCACTTTTTGTTCATTATATAGCATGTACCTGGGTTGAGTTGGTTTTTGATATAATATGTGATCATGTGAACTATTGAAGTTGGAATTGGTATTTTGGAAATGGTCATATGTTTAAGTATATGAAATTGAGGATGTCATAATATTTGGTTAGGCATAACTTGTTGTATGCTATTAGTTTATATGGCAATGTATCTATATACATGTCTATATATGTCAAATAGTTCAATGACGAGTATGATGAAATGAATTGTGTACTTAAATGAAATTTTTGAAATGGATGTAAAGTATATATGTATAAAAAGTATTTTAGCTATAATTGAATTCATTGGATGTGTATATTTGGCTGAAATTATAATTGCAAATGTGTTTGAGATGTTTATGTGATTGCAAATAGGTGGCAAAACTTGACCATTTAAAATAGACGGTCACATCGCGACGTTGGACCTTTGTCGTCGCTACAAGACCAAGTCATTATGTTGCATTGAGAATACCCGAAGCCGTGATGTTAACCTGAGATTTTGAAAACTTTACAATTTGGCTGTAATTCGACCTCAGGTTAACAATAGAGTTTTCGTAAACTTGTTTAACACCTGGAAATGATTGTATATATGCATGAATTTCTCATAATTAAATGTATAATGGTGTAAATAAAAGTATTTGGTTGTAGTTGCTCTGGCAACGAATGTGGCATCTTGTAACTTGGATTTGGCAATTGGGTTGGGTATTGTAACAACCTGATTTTGGGGCTAGTCAGAACAGTGGTTTCAGAACCACTAATTCAAGGCCAGAGAAATTGTTTTTAATATTATTTTATGTGTTATAGCATGATCATATAAGTGCATGAAAATTTTGGTGAATTAAATTTAGCGATTTTATGCTTAATTTTGAAAAAAGACTAAATCGCATAAAGCGCGAAAGTTTGTTCTACAAGCTAAAGGTTTAAATAGCTATGGAACACCAAAGTAGAGGTCCTTATTGAGTAAAAAGACCAATAAAATTAGGGGTGGCTGGACATGGAATTCAAAAATCATGAATGGTCAAAGTTTGGTGGCATTAGGTGATTAAATGAATAAAATAAAATAAAACAAAGAAAATATTATCATCTTTTCCCATCTTCTTCCTCTTCCACTAAAATTTTCAGCAAATTTTGAGAGCTCAAATTTCAGCCAAGCTTTTCTCTTGCAAGTAAGTGATTTTGGTGGTTGTTTTTGTGTTTTTTTTTTTTTTGTGTTTTTGGAACTCCTATAGCTTAATCTAGCTAATGAGGGGACTATTTTGCAAAATGGTTGAGAGTCTAGGGTCTTGCCATGAGAGTATTTATATTGTTTGCTAAAATTTTATGAAAGAAAATGAATCTTGGTTGTTAAATAAACAACTTTTGTGAAAGGGGTTTTTATGAAAACACCGAAAAGGACCATTTTGTGAAGTTTATAAAATAGGTTGTAAATGTGTGAAATAATTGAAAATTGTAAGTTGCTATAAGAGTAATAAAGGTTCGGCTAGTTTAGGGGCAAAATGGTAATTTTACCCATGTATGAATTATAGATTTTCTTTATTAATGTAGTGATTAAATAAGTGAATTTTTCATTATAGATCAAGAAAAACGGAGTTTGGACCCAAACCAGGGGAAGACCAAGCTAGTAGACTAATTCAATCTAGTCGCCCACTTTTTGTATACCGAGGTAGGTTGTACGTAAATAATACAACTCTATTGTTATTATGTATTGAACAATTAATATGGCATAAGTGTTTCATTATTGTTGTGAATATGCATGAAGAGAATTGATGTAGTAAAAAATCTCGGTTGAACCTTAAGAATAGATTGGATATCCACACCATGACATTTGGGTGATATGTGTGCTAGTGTAAGACCATGCCTAGGACATGGCATCGACCACATTATGAGAGCCAGTGTAAGATCATGTCTGGGACATGGCATCAACGTTGATATGTGTGCTAGTGTAAGACCATGTCTGGGACATGGCATCGGCATTGAGACGAGAGCTAGTGTATGACCATGTCTGGGACATGGCATCGGCCTCGATATGTGAGCCAGTGTAAGACCATGTTTGGGACATGGCATCGGCATTTTACCCTCTTGTGTGAGGCTTATCGGTTATCCTTTAGTATTCCAAATGGTTCCATGGGTTATTTAAAGCTTATGATAAAGATATGAAATGATATAATCATGTTGTGAGTGGTACAGGTTCTTACTCGGAACTCATGAGATATGAGCTTAGTTATGTTGCATTAATGGTAAGAATGAAATTAAGTAAGTTCTATCTATGAGAATGATTTCAAGACGACCTTGTAATCTTTGGCTTATACTTGTGATGTGTAAATATGTAGTAAATCTACCATTGTTAAATCAAGAATGTTCTGCTAGTTTATAATATGCTATGTATTTAAAGATGCATGGTTGATGTTGTTACTTACTTACATGCAACTTACTAAGCTTTATGCTTACTCCCTCTCTTTTCCATTTCCTTATAGTGCCGCCAAGCTAGCTTAGGGATCAACAGACGTCAGAGGCATCGATCAAACTATCAATTGAAGTATTTGGTATAGTTAGCCTTATTATTTTAAGTATGACATGTATAGGGATTGGGTCTTTTTGTTAAGTGTCATATTGTTTTGGCCATATGTGTTGACTTGTCATGAAGTTGATCCATTTTGTCTAAGGACATAGATAATGGCTAATATTTCTTGTTGATTTATACAAATAATGATGCTTCTCATGATTGAGCAAATTGCATGGTTGAGTATTTGGTATATTAATGCATGAATGAGTAGGTTGTATGATTGAATTGATAAAGTATGTGATGAGTTTTGCATGTGAATGAAGTATAGTGGCCTTGATGTGTAGATGTCTTGGTTATGGCTGATTTAGTCATGTGTTTATGTGTGAATTAGTTTTGCTTGATGTGGCTTATGTTGGTGCAAGTAAAGGTGGCAAAAAGGGGCTTGGTAAATAGCCTTGTTTTTGTCCACACGGGTAGACACACGGGCGTGTGTCTAGGCCGTGTGTGATACACGGTCTGCCCCATGGGCCTGTAGTCCAGCCGTGTGGCCTCTACACCATAAGTTGGCAAACCAGAATGCGCAGTAGTAACCACACGGGCTGAGGCACGGTCGTGTGTCTCAACAGTGTGGAAGACACGGCCGTTGTACATGGGCATGTGCCCAGGCCGTGTGAAGTCTGCACCTTGAATGTGAAATTTAGAATTTTCACACGGGCTTGCAAACGGGTGTGTGCCTTGGTCGTGTGACCCTAAATGATTGATGACGTCAGAAACAAAATGTCAAGGTTTTTTTGCACACGGGCTGAAACAAAGGCGTGTCATGGCCGTGTGAGTGACACGGGCAATGGACACGAGTATGTGCCAGGCCGTGTGAAAACCCCTATAGGATCGATGTTAGAAAATAAATTCACATGGGGCACGGACGTGTCCCTAATTACCTAGGCCGTGTGAGATACACGGGCCTTCAACATGGCCATGTTATGAGATCACACGGGCGTGTTGCCTTTCGACGCGGGTGTGTGCCCTATTTTTAATAAAATTTTCCAATGTTTATGATAGTGCTCGATTTAATCCCGAATTTTTCCTGAAGCGTGTTTGGGCCCTCGTAGGCCCTTATTAAGGACGTTAAGAGGAAGTTTGAAATGTTTTGAATTTGAACAAACTTTTACGACTCAGAATTGTATGTTTGTATGCGTTTAACTAAGGTAACGCCTCGTACCCTGTACCTGCGTTGGATACGAGTAAGAGGTGTTACATTTAGTGGTATCAGAGCTATGGTTTAGTCAATTCTCAGATTAACCTAGCGTGTGTATGAGTCTAGCTATACATGCCATATATGAATTATGATAGTGTGACAACTTTTGATAATTTAAAATGTGTTTTTATATAGTAAATGGATCACGACGGAACAGCGGTGGATGATGTTGAAAATAATGCGCTGGCTCTAGCAGAAGGGACTACGCCAGGCAAAAGTGGGCCCGTGACACTGAGCCAGGGCGGAGGGGCTAGAGAAGCCTTCCTCTATATGATGAATGCTTGGTATTCGAAGTTTGTTCATGCAAACCCGAACGCTCCGCCTCATCCACCCCCTCCAATCCCCCAGTCTGCCCCTTAGCTCCCCAAGTGGTGGAGATGTTAAAGAGGGAAAAACATCCAGTTGACAGAATTCGGAAGCAAGGGGCTGAGGAATTTAGAGCGAATAGAGATGATGACCTAGAGAGGGCAGAGTTCTGGCTAGAAAATACCATTAGGGTATTCGATGAATTGTCTTACACACCTGAGGAGAACATGAAGTGTGTTGTGTCACTCCAGCGAGACTCAGCCTACCAATGGTGGAACACCCTTGTGTCGGTTGTACCAAGGGAAAGGATTACATGGGAGTTTTTCCAAGAGAGATGTGAGCCAACCCAGGGCAACCCAAGATGCCTATCTCGATACTCTTGAGCTCCCCGAAGGCCTATTAATTTTGAGCCGAATTCCAGCTCAATTAAACTTCATTCAATGCGGTTCAGCTCACATGAGTTTATTTTAGCTCATTGAGCTTGGTTTAAGCTTAATTCAGCTCATTTGAGCTCGATTTAATTTCTTTTCAGCTCATTAATTTTCTTGCTAAAATAAATTAAATAATTTAGTTAATTTAGTTAATTTAGTTAATTTCTGACAGCTCATAAATATGTTAGAATGCTCATAAATATGTTTGAGTCATTACGTGTTTTAATGATGTCTTAGTCCTAGCAGATTTTTAATGTGTCCTGTTTAGAAGTATTAAATTTGCCTAATTGTTATTTAAAGCGTCTAAATTATGTATTATCTATGTTCAGCCGAATTTGGCTTGTTTTTAATGTTAGTTTGTGTATTTTTGTAGGTGAGCTGAATTTGTAGTGCATTTAAGCAAGGTACATGTATGGATTTGGTTAAATGCATGGGACGATACATGCATGGCTATGTTCATTGAAATTTGAGCTGATTTATGGGTTCCCAAAGTGTGCATTCAGCCAAGCATCACCAGCAATTAAACTCCTCAAGCTGGCCGATCCACTCCCCAAAACAGCACCTATGCGTTCACATTTGGAGTTCACACCAAGGACCATTTGGCTGATCATTGTTCACACTATCAAAGACTTTTCCAGCTCCTTTTTCACACATTCAAGGCTATTCATGTTCTCCTTTATTACTGGTAACTTTTCAGCTAAAGTTAGCATTTTAATGAGCTCATTTAAGCTCATTGGCTGCACCTAGCTAGTGCAATGCATCCTTGAAGTGTCCAAATTCGTGCAAGCTAATCAGCCTCTTTCTAGAAGCTGTCCATTGAGCTCCATTCAGCTAAATCTAGCTACAGAAACTTAAGAATTTAATTCTAGAATATTTTAGAACATTTTAGTCGAAATTGCTTAGCCATTAAGCTTTTGAATTTGTCCATTCGGCTAGCCTTGCATTGTTCTATAAATAGTTGTTTAATTTCATTGTAAAAGGGCTTTTAGCCATTTTATCAACTTGAATGAACTTTGTTCAAAAAGTGAGATTACTCCTCTATAAATTTGTACGAGTTTCGATCTGACTTATCTAGCGAAGCTAGTGCCGTCAATCGTTCTCTTCTTTCGAACTTATCATCAACCTGGTGTGGCATTCGTCCATCTTTTTATACCTTCGGTTCTTACTTTGCTAAGTTACAGGTCGAAGTCAAATTTTGAATTCCATCATTCACCTTAAACCAAATAGAAGCCGGGGTGACACTCTTTAGTGTTGAATCATTTCTGGAGTTTAAGTTCTATATTCCATCACCACTAATCTATCCCATTCACCTATCTTGTTATCTTTTGTTAACTTCAACTAAACCGTGCCTTTTACAAAACCCTTTACCTTTGCATCTTCTTAGCCGAACCTATCCATTCCATCTTCTAACCTATTTCTATCATCATCCAACCTTCATTCCTAACATAAGCCATTTCTAAAGAAAATCATCTAAAAGCTTCCGCAAACTTATTCTCAAATCTTTTACTTTTCGAAAGATCAATTACTCCTCGTAGACGATAGAGCAAACTATGTGAACGTCTTGATTAACCCAGGCTGTCTCGCATCATTTGGTATCAGAGCTATAAAAACGAGGAGCGCCGACATTTATCGAAGAAGCTGAAAGTAGGTTCGTGTTAAAAAAAAATTGAAATTAAAAAAAATTCAAAGTTGTAATTTTAAATTTTATTTGTATTCAGCATATTGAATTCAAAATGAAAAAAGAAAAAGAAAATACGAAAATATATATAAAAAAATTTACGATTTAAAAAAAAAAGTGAAGTTTGCAAGTTGTGATTTCCATTTCAGCTTCTTCTTTTCCCGATCTCAAAGCCGTCATACTTCTACCCCGATCACCAACATCATTTTACCATCATTTGGTATCATCCTTTCAACCCCCAACGCCACACACACCAAATTTTCTTTGTTTTCAGCCTACTCTATACACCCGACGTTATCCCTTGCCCCATTTTTGAAGCCGACCCCAAAGCCGCGATAAGTCTGCTAGAAACAAACTACGAATTTACGAGAGTTAGATGAGCGGTAAAAGGCAAGATCGAGAGTGAGACGAGCGGTAAAAGGCAAGAGAGTGTAAGATCATTTGAGAGAAAGAAAAAGCCAAAACAAGTGAAAACACGAGCGGAGTGAAATTTTTTCTTTCTTTCTGAGTGACTTGTGAGAATTTTGTGGTGAGGTATTTAATTTCCTGTTTTGGTTTTTAACATTTCTTCTTTTCAGAAATAATCATGTCTCGAGAAGAGTTTTTTGCATTTGAATTTCAATACTTAGTGAACGAGATGGGCCGAATGCTTGAAAGGAAGCTAAGTCCAATACAAAAACGTTTGGACCGAGTAGAGGAAAAGGCCCGATGGAAGCAAAATCACCCAAGTCGAGAAACAGAGTCACGACCATCTCGAAGACCCATTTTCGATGACTACTTGCGAAGAGATTCCTATTAGGATTCCTACTAGTCAAGGAATTCGAGACAACGAAAAGACAGCTTCGAGCTTGAACCCTTTCGAGATACCGAACAAGAAAGTACGAGTTATTCCTCGTATTCCTCAAAGAAGTTCCTCTCAGAGAAACGTTCACGAAGATTTGATCGAGAAACCTACGAGAATACTTTCTCTTTCTTCGAGCCAAATATTTATCTTTCTGATTCTTTTGTATCACCATCATGTTGTAATCAAAACGAAAAAGAATACGAAAGAAAAGAAAAAGAAAAAAAAGTTGAAAAAGTAATTGAAAAAGAAGAAAAGGAAAAAGAAGTTGAAAAAGAGAAAGAATTTGAGAAAGAAAATGAGAGTGAGGAAAAGAAAGACGAGGTTGAGATTGAACAAAAGTATGAAGAAAAGAAAATTGAGATTGAAAAAGAAACGAAAGAAAAGGACGAGAGAGAATTAGTGAGGAATATCTCCACTAACCAAGATATGAAATTTTCTCGTTGTGTTTCTTTTCAGGTTCCCGAAATATCCAACAATAACTTTCAACTTCAATACCTTTCCGATGAAAGACGCTTTCATATGATCAGCTTAGGTAAGGTTGAAGATGAAATCACACCCCATGAGTTTGAAGGTAAGTAAGGTAAGGAATTTTAAATAACTGATTCACAACAATCCGATTTGACATTTGTCAACAAAATTTTCGATGGCTTCGTTTTTAAAAAATTCCCTTATTTTCATTCGATTGATTTCTATTCTTTGAATGTGGTTGATGTTGTTCGGTAAGATCGAAAAACCAAAGATTTGATTTTGCGTGATGACGGTTTTTCACGAGAAACAATTAAAATTTTCGATTATGATAATTTTGTGCATCAATTACTGCCTTGCGAAAAATCCATGAATTTGTGCAAATTTGATTTGATGAATGCAAAGAGATTTGAATGTTTGTTTCTAAGGATGTGAAAATCTTTTTGGGTTGACATGTTTGACTTAATGAAACCTTTGCTACAATTCGACATAAGTAATCAAACTCATGTTTTTAAATCAGGAATTTGTTTTGATTCATTTTGTGGGAAAATCAAATTTAGCTCGGTTGAAGTGCGCATCTGTCTAATAAAATAATTTACATCAGGGTCGGGAGTCGTCACACTATCACAGTTCATTATGGCATGTATAGCTAGACTCTCACACTCACTATGATAGTCCGAGAACCAACTAAACCTTAGCTCTGATACCACTAAATGTAACACCCCTTACCCGTATACTATGCCAGAACTGGGTACGAGGCATTACCAGACTTAACAATACATTTTACCAAATCCCGAGCCACAAAATTTCACTTATAATTTAAAATTTAACAAACACATGCATACACAAGCATTATAACTCCATGACCAATATGAGCCACAACTCGTGGCTAAATACAGAATAATCCTTATTACCGTTATGAAGCAATACATTTAATCAAATTAATTAAGACATATACAAAATGACATAGTCAAGCCCCTATACATGCCATAACTTAAATCATTTATAAATAAAGATACCCATAGATAGCTTGATAGTGTGAAGCGATCTCTCACGACCTCCAACCCGAGCTTGTTTAGCAGACTCGTAACATGGGAAAGAAAAGGGGGTAAGCTTATAAAGCTTAGCAAGTTCACATGTAAAAATTTTAAGCATTAGCAATGAATTTAGCTTACTACTAAGCTGTCATAACTTGCATAAATAATGCTAAGTTCTTACTTTCCCAACTTACTCATTTGTAGCCTTATCAAAGCCTCAACATGACAAATCCTCACAACAAGTTCTCAAATTGATACAATCATTAAATCACATGCTTATACCTTATTACTCATGTTCACATTAATCTGTCTACTTGAATCACTGTCACTAAATTATTTATTTCTTGAGCTATAGAGCTCCAAATTCCAAACCTCTAATTTTCCCGAAAACTAGACTCACATATCTTCATACCATAAAATTTCCAGAGTTTTTGGCTTAGCCAATTAGTACAGTTTACTCATTAAAATTTCCACGGTTTCACTATTAGACTATTCTGATCACTTTTCACTATGAATTAATTTTGTCCTTGTATAGAATTCAAATGATGTTATAATTTATTTCATTTGAAACTAGACTCATTAAGAATTTCAATAATATAACTTATATCTCTTAATTATTTTTGTACAATTTTTAATGATTTTTCCAAGGCAAAACAGGGGATCAAGTAATCATTCTGAACCAATCTCGCAAGAATTTAAATATCTCAAAATATAAAAATCCTTTGTTTTCTCTGTTTCTTTTATATGAAAATAGACTCAATAAGCTTTAAATAGATATCTCATCCAACTTATAATTTAATTTCTACTATTTTTTGTGATTTTTCAAATTCACATCACTGCTGCTATCCAAAACAGTTTTATTGTAAATTTTTGCTCTCACTCACTTTAGTTGTATTCATTACTTACCTATAACAATCTTTCCAATTTCTGATTACATATCGAGCATATTGTTCATATGTTACAAATGCATATACCTACACTTATCACTACAAGCCACACATAATTTCACTTAATCGATTTTCCCGGTGAACTCATCGGTAACCTTACCAAAGGCTCAGAATACAAAGGGCACCTTACTTAATAACTAGCTTGCATACCTGCAACATTCTCATTTAACACATGAGTACTCTTTCATATGCCAATCATGTCATAAAGTGTCACAAGCATAACTGAAAACTCATCACTTACTTAATACTTGATAATTTCAATTACTTACGATCTCAATATTAAATAAGCCTTAAATGCATACCTGTACTCTTTCTTCATGTTCTAACCTTGTCATTTCTTTGACTTACTCTTTGGACTACTTGGGAACCTTTTCCTTTTTGAACTTACCATTGCCATGCCTTGACATGGTCTTATGTGGTATCCTTGCCTTATGAACTCACCAATGCCATGCCTTGGTATGGTCTTACATGGGACATTTGCCTTATAAATTCACCAATGCCATGTCTTGACATGGTCTTACATGATTTCCTTGCCTTATAGAACTTATCAATGCCATGCCTTGGCATGGTCTTACATGATATCCTTATCTTACCAAATGCCATGTTCCAAACGTGGTCTTACATGGTATCCTTGTCTTACCAAATGCCATGTTCCAAACATGGTCTTACATGGTATCCTTATCTTAGTTCCAATGCCACATCTTGATGTAGTCTTACATGGAGTCCTTAATCAATGCCGATGCCGTGTCTTGACATGGTCTTACACAGGATCCTTGCCTTACCAATGCCATGTCTTGACATGGTCTTACATGGTATCCTTAACCGCCAATTCCTCCTTAAATGTCATGTTATGAACATGGAGTTTTCCGTCAATTCTTCCTTAATTGCCATGGTATAGCCATGGACTTTGAGATATCAATGCCTTGTCAAGTCATAGCTGAAACATACTTGCTCAAATTCTTAAGGTTAGTCGCATAACTCAATAATAACATTACTAATAACAATAATTGCATAATAATAAAATGCTACTCAACTTACATACTTACATTCTAAATCTCATCATATCATCAACTTAACTTATTCTCATCAAACTATGCTAGTCAATACTTTCTTGTTATCATACAAAGCCATAATACAAAATATGGTCTAACATATAAATTATACAAGTTCTCTTTCCAATATCAAATTATTATCGAACATTAATCATTATATTTGAAACTCAATACTATAGTATTTATGGCCAAAATATCAATTTATCATTCGAATATGCATAATTAAATACTTATTAAACATACGAACTTACCTCGATACCAAAACAGTCATTTTACCAACTTTCCTGATTTTCGATTTTTCTCCCGTTCTAGGTCCAAATCTCGTTTTTCGGGGTCATGAAGCTTGGAAAGCTTGAAAACCCTATCCATGGCTTCCCACATGTTAAATTCGGCCTAAGCTTGAAGATGGACAAATTTGGCATTTAAATTTTGTTTTTAATTCATTTAATTCACTAAATTACCAAAATGCCCATTAAAAAAATCTTTTGAAACATACCCATCCATGTCCAATTTTGTCCACCAACTTAACCAATGGACTAATTATCATTTAAGGACCTCCAATTTAAAATTTCATAACAATTGGACACGTCTAACATGTAGAACTCAATTTTTGCACTTTTTACAATTTAGTCCTTTTGACTAAATTGAGTGCCCAAACGTCAAAATTTTCGAATGAGATTTTCACGATCTCATTCCGTGAAATTGTAGACCATAAAAATATAAATAAAATAAATTTCTCCACGTCAGATTTGTGGTCCCGAAACCACTGTTCCGACTAAGCCCAAAATCGGGCTGTTACAATTAGCATGCATTTTACTTGTCTTACTATGCTCATGCTTGGACTACGAGTTTGTTTGCATTACTATTTGCTAACTTATGGGTATTATTTTTAGTTGAACCGATTACTATCCACCCCGTTCGACCTAGGAAAGCCGAGTAAAAGGAATTATGTTTTAGAGAACCAACAGCTCAACTTGAGGACAAGTCGCTTTGAAGAGGGGGATGATGTGAGCCAACCCGGGGCAACCCAAGATGCCTATCTCGATACTCTTGAGCTCCCTAAAGGCCCATCAATTTTGAGCCAAATTTCAGCTCAATTAAACTTCATTCAATGCGGTTTAGCTCACATGAGTTTATTTCAGCTCATTGAGCTTGGTTTAAGCTTAATTCAGCTCATTTGAGCTCGATTTAATTTCTTTTCAGCTCATTAATTTTCTTGCTAGAATAAATTAAATAATTAAGTTAATTTATTTAAATTCCTATAGCTCATAAATATGTTAGAATTCTCATAAATATGTTTGAGCCATTACGTGTTTTAATGATGTCTTAGTCCTAGCAGATTTTTAATGTGTCTTGTTTAGAAGTATTAAATTTTTCTAGTTGTTATTTAAATTGTCTAAATTATGTATTATCTATGTTCAGCCAAATTTGGCTTGTTTTTAATGTTGGTTCATGTGTTTTTTAGGTGAGCTGGATTTGGAGTGCATTTAAGTAAGGTACATGCATGAATTTGGTTCAATGCATGGGACGATGCATGCATAGCTATGTTCAATGAAATTTGAGCTGATTTATGGGTTCCCAAAGTGTCCATTTAGCCAAGCATCACCAGCAAATTAAACTCCTCAAGCTGGCCGATCCACTCCCCAAAATAGCACCTATGCATTCACATTTGGAGTTCACACCAAGGACCATTGGGCTGATCATTGTTCACACTTCCAAAGACTTTTCCAACTCCTTTTTCACACATTCAAGGCTGTTCACGTTCTCCTTTATTGTTGGTAACTTTTCAGCTAAAGTTAGCATTTTAATGAGCTCATTTAAGCTCATTGGCTGCACCTAGCTAGTGCAATGCATCCTTGAAGTGTCCAAATTCGTGCAAGCTGGTTAGCCCCTTTCTAAAAGCTGTCAGTTGAGCTCTATTCAGCTGAATCTAGCTACAGCAACTTAAGGATTTAATTCTAGAATGTTTTAGAATATTCTACCCGAAATTGCTTAGCCATTAAGCTTCTAAATTTGTCCATTCGGCTAGTCTTGCATTATTCTATAAATAGTTATTTAATTTCATTGTAAAAGGGCTTTTATCCATTTTATCAACTTGAATGAACTTTGTTCAAAGAGTGAGATTACTCCTCTATAAATTCGTATGAGTTTCGGTCTGACTTATCTAGCGAAGCTAGTGGCGTCAATCATTCTCTTCTTTTGATACCTTCGGTTCTTACTCTACTAAGTAATGGGTCGAGGTCAAATTTTGAATTCTATCATTCACCTTAAACCAAATAGAAGCCGGGGTGACACTCTTTAGTGTTGAATCATTTCTCGAGTTTAAGTTCTATATTCCATCATCACCAATCTATCCTATTCACCTATCTTGTTATCTTTTGTTAACTTCAACTAAACCGAGCCTTTTACAAAATCCTTTACCTTTGCATCTTCCTAGCCGAACCTATCCATTCCATCTTCTAACCTATTTCTATCATCATCCAACCTCCATTCCTAACATAATCCATTTCTAAAGAAAATCATGTAAAAGCTTCCGCAAACTTATTCCCAAATCTTCTACTTTTCGAAAGATCAATTACTCCTCGTAAACGATCGGGCAAACTACGTGAACGTCTCAATTAACTCGAGCCGTCTCACTTTAAAGAGGAATTTCAAAAGAAGTATATTATTTAGAGGTTTATAGACCAGAAGATGAAGGAATTTCTAGAATTGAAGCAAGGACAAATGACAGTAACAGAATATGAGCGTGAGTTCGTGAGGATCAGCAAATACGCTAGGGAGTGCATATCTACCGAAGCCATTATGTACAAGAGATTTGAGGACGGATTGAACGAAGACATCCGATTATTAGTTGGCATCTTAGAGTTAAAGGAGTTTGTGGTGGTTGTTGAGAGAGCTTGCAAGGCTAAGGAATTGGCCAAAGAGAAAAGGAAAGCTGATATTGAGTCTCGTGACTCAAAGAAAAGGCAGTTGGGGAAATTGTTTTAGTCCTCATCCAAGAAATCGAGAGAGTTCACTACTCAATCCAATGCTTCTGTTGGATTCTCAAACAGAAATAAGAATAAGCAGTATACAGTGTCTAAAGCTCAAACCACTTCTATCGCAAGTGTTGGTAGTGCTCGACCGAACAGACTAGAATGTTCATAGTGCGTAGGTGTCATTTTGGTAAGTGCCGAGGAAATGGAAGAGGCTGTTTCAAATATGGGTCACTAGACCATTTTATTCGTGTTGTCCTGAGATTGCTTGGAAAGATAGAGATCAAGGTGTGAGATCGGGCAACGCTCCTTCTAGAAGTAGACCACAAAAGAAACCGGGAAGTGGGGCTAACAGCATAGGTACACCTAGAGATTCCGCGTGAGGTCCGAGGGCCGAGCGCCTGCAATAACTTAAGCCATTCGTGCTCACGAAGAGGCATCATCACCGGATGTGATTACGGGTAATTCAATCCGATTAGTCGAGTGATTTCGTCCCTAAAACACAATTAATTAGTCGAAACTTCAATCCGATTTGCAACATAGCCAAATAGAGATATAACGAAAAATCCAAAATGAACCCCCTTACCTTATCGATATTGGATCCAATTTCCACCGTTTGACTTCGGCTAGAACAATACACGGTCTCCCACTTAAAATACTACGAAAAGAGAAAATAATCTCGTTTGAGAGGGTAGAATAAAATGATGGTCTCGGTTAAAAGGACCATCCCATGCCAAGACATATATTCGGCTAGGAGAAAGAAAAATAAAAATGTCTGAATAGAACCACTTACCGATTGATCAAAGGAGTGAGTGTTAATATGGATGAGAAGAACGATAAAGAAGAAATGAAGGGTTCGATTTTTCCAAAGGAAAATGAGTGAACAATTTGATCTCCAAGGCTTAGGTACTTTCGGCAACAAGGAAGAAAAGAAGAAACAAAAATGCACACTAAAGGCTTGAAAATTCGGCAAAGAGAAAAGGAAATTTGGAGAGAAGAGAATGATACAAGAAACTAAAGAGAACAACCTCTCAAGCACTAGCTTTGCCAAAAACTCCTAGCAAAATTCAGCTATCACCCCGTTTAGCCCCAAAACCGTCCACATTCATGTCCCTAATAGTCAAAAATTTGCCAACCACCCTTTCCATAACACATCCCTTGAAAAAGGCTACATGTTCCCCCTACTTTCCCCTTTCTCTTGATTTCCTTCCTTACATTCATCCTTTCCTATTTTCCTTAGCCATCTTGCCAAAAATAAAACGTTTGCCTTGCCTTATTTACATGCTTGGCCGACACTTAAGGAAAGAGTGCAAAAAAATAATAGTTAAAGTTTGCACACAATGGGATTTGAACTTTTCCCTCAAGGTACATCATGTGGTGCCATATCCTTCTTACCAATAGCTCATTTATGCTAGCAATTTACTCACTTATTTCCATAAGCTTTCAGCTCACTTACTCTATCTCCTTAAAGACTTAAACATAAAATTTTCTTATAGCCTAACTTGAACCCGAGACTTCATAGAAACCCCGTAACTTTCCAAAATTACCTTCTTAGAAAGTTCAACTTGAAATAACGTCGTTCTCTTGTTCTCAAAAATTTTAAACATTCCTACGCCCAAGGCCCATTGGGCCCAATTCTACTAGGCCCAATTTCAGGATGTTACAAATATCTTCATCCTTATGCCACCTCATTTAATGCCAATGGCATAATTGCTTATTTAGTCCCTTAAATTTTTCTATAATCTATAATTCAACTTTCACCCTATATGCAATTTAGTCCTTATATATAATTACTTTTAATTCAAGCAAATTCACTTAATCGAAACCTAATTAACTACACAACTAGCTTCGTAAATATTTATTAAAAATATTTACGAGTCTGAATTACGGGAACGGAGTCTCGGGAATGCATTTTTTTTAAATTTGATCCTTTTTAATTAATTAACCATCGAAACGTTAAAATTTCTTAACGAAACTTTAATACCACCTTAATGACACTCTGTAAATATTTGTAAAAATATTTACGGCTTAGTTTATAAGAACAAGGTCCCAATACCTTATTTTCTAAAACCACTTGAACCTAATAAATCACTTATATAACATAAATTATCAAATCAAAAACCTTTTTTTAAAAATCACATTTGACTCGTAAATATTAAAAAATAATATTTACAAATTTACTCGTCAAATTTGGTGGCTCCGAAACCACCGTTTTCGACACCACTAAAAAATGGGTTATTACAAGTCATCTAAAGAAAGATGAAAACCTGATGCAGTCTGCTGAATGACTGACTTTGCAAACGTTCCAGTACCTTATCGACGTATGAAACTTGAGATAAAGCTATCATTTTCTTCTTTCGATCCCTAAGGATTCAAATTCCAAGAATATAACTAGCTTCACCCAAGTCATTCATGCTAAACTATTGAGTTAACCAAAATTTAACCGATGACAATTCTCTTACATCATTTTCAATAAGTAGAATATCATCGACATACAAAATGAGGAATATCACCTTTTTGTCCTTTATACACTTATAAACACGTTCATCAATGTTTTTCTCAAATATCCAAAAGTCTTGATTGTTTGATCAAATCTTTTATTCCATAAGCGGGACACCTGCTTAAGTTCATAAATGGATCTTAGCAGTTTGCAAACTTTTTGCTCCTTTCCTTTGACAATATAGCCTGTGGGTTGAGCCATGTAAATTGTACCATCAAGATCGCCATTCAAGAATCCTATCTTGACATCCATTTTTCAGATCTCATAATCGAGAGCAATGGCAATGGATAAGAGTATGCGAATAGGCTTGAGCATGGCTACCGAAGAAAAGGTCTCATGGTAATCGATGCCTTCTTTCTATGTGTAGCCTTTCCCTACAAGTCTAGCTTTGTGTGTTTCCAATTTCCCTTCCACATTTCACTTTTTCTTGTATATCCACTTACACCCTATGGGTTTAATCCTAATCAATAAGTCTACAGTTCCCACACCGTATTAGATTTCATATAATCCATCTAGGCATCCATGGCCTGTTTCCAAAGCTTGGAATCAACGTACTGCATAGCCTCTTCATAAGTGAGTGGATCATCATACTCATGATTAGCTTCCGTATTATAAATACTAATATCATAGATGAAGAATTCTAGTTTCTTAGAAACTCTTCCGCTATGACAGATTCCCCTATGATGTTGATCGTTTGCAAGTTTTTCTACAACTTTCTCGAGAATTGAACTTGGCGATTGTTCTACCACTCTTGAAAGCTCCTCGAGTACCACTTTACTTCGAGGCTTAAAGTATCCATGTAGCTTTCCTCAAGGAAAGTAGCATGAGTAGAAACTTTAATCGTATTATCTTTCAATTGTAGAATAATCCTTCCTTTGTTCCTTTTGGATATCCTACAAACATGCACAATTCTATCCGTGCATCCAACTTCTTCGCATGGTTTCTTTCCATGCAATAGTTCATAAGGTGTCTTACAAGAAGACTTGGTTGGCACATCATGTAACATCCTGAATTTTTGGGCCTATGCGTTTAATGGGTAAATATGTTTAATGTGTTAATTTAAGTGTTAGGGGTCCAAATTGGGCTTAGGATGTGGTCGATGCATTGATTAAATATTCTGTTTAGATACTCTAGGGCTTAAAATAAAGTCTTGGTAGTTTAAATGACATACTGGGCTTGTGGCCCAGTGGCAAAATGGTGCCATTAAGAGGGAAGGGAGTTGGTGTCAATGGCAAAAGAGGAGGCCCAAGTTTTGGCCGCATGTAGCCCATGTATTTGGGCCATTTTCGGTATTTAAAGGAGGAGTAGGTTGGACGGCAATAGAGCTTAAAAATAGGAATTTTTTAATGAGATAATAAGGTGGATAATGTGCTGATAAAAGAACGAAGAGTTGGTGTTGTCTAGGTTTCTTCTGGAGATGTGGATAGATTAAGATAAAAGAGAAAAGATAGGATTTATCTGCAAGGCTAGGTGGTGTCCGAAATTTCTATAATTAGGGGGGATAGCTCATCAATTCTGGCATTTGGAACCTTATTCTTTTCCTCTCTTCCTGTGTCGAAATCCTCAGTCTCCCTCTGCAATTTCTTTTCTTTTGATTTCTTCAAAAGCTGAAATCTCCCAATCTTCTCAACATCTTTTCTTTCAAAAGCTGAAAGTCACCACCTCCCTCACCTTTTCTTTCTTTTTCTTTGAAACTTCCTTTTTAGCCGAATCTTCTGATCCCCATTGTTATTCTTCTCCCATTCACTAAAAACTGAAACTCCTCATTCAATTCTTCTACAAGCCAAAAAAACACATCTAGTTCATCTTTTCAGGATTTTCTTAAAAGTCAAAATTCCTAGATCTATTTACGCTTCGATCTTCTTCTGGGATTGCTGAATCTTTCTGCAATGGGTAGCCGAAATCATATGTAGAGGTAAATGTCAATTTGTGTATTCTTTTCCAGCTTTAAGAGATCTTAGCCGAATGCCTATGTGGTTAACTAATCGGGTGTTTTCTATCGTTTGCGGCATTCCGAGATTTGAAGGGGATTCAATTGCTTAGATTTCTAAGCCAGAGTTCAGTAGCCCTTGGATCGTATCACTTTCGGGATTTCAAGGTAAGGAGATCTGTTATTATAAACGTATAAATTCGGGTAAACACTAACCCTTGGCTGAATATAGAAGATGCCTTATCTTCGCGTTCTTCCGGCTTTTGAGCAAAGTTGTTAGACAGAGGGCAGTAGATTCGATTAGCGAGGGTATCGACATAGAGGGTAGTCTTATGCGTTAATCAGGTGTGTAACACTCTCACATCATTTAGATTGCTTGATTAGTATGCATATAAACCTGTTATATTCTGTATATTCTGTTAAATGCCGAAATACCAGCATGGCTGTTGAAAACCCAAAAAGGGGTAAAAGCGAATCACCAGGTTAGTGATCTCTGTCATTCTAAAGTGAATATTTCTGTTGAGATGATATGTTTTATATGTATGCATGGAGTTGGGTGATTGATGAAAGGGGAAGTGATCTGCTGTAGTGGCTAATGCCATGATCTGTTGTAGTAGCTGATGCCATGATCTGTTGTAGTGGCTAATGCCATTATCTGTTGTAGTGGCTATTGCCATGATCGGCGATGAGCGACTAAGCTCGCAGATATGATGCGCCATTGATGGTGTGTAGCGGTATAGGTTGATTGTAGAAATCCCCAATGGTGTAATTGGCAGGTAAGGGTGGTGCGTAGCGGATGGAAACCTAGGATTGGGTTGGGCTTTGCATATTATCTGATATATTATAGTCTGTTATTTGTTCTGTGGGGCTAAGGCCCAATCTGATGGTGCACGAGGGTTGCACACTGAGTCTCGCGACTCACCGTATTATTTAACATCTTTCAGGTAGCACTTAGTGCATCGGACCGGGCTGGAGAGGAGCGCAAGGTGGCCATGCGAGGGATTATTTTGATTCAGCAAAAGACTTTACAAGTTTATTTATTTTTAATTAGTGGGTTTAAATTTCGTTGTAATAAGGCCATGGGCCACTAGCTTCATATTTTCGTTTGTTTTAGGCTTATATTATTAGCAGACATTTAGATTTTACGTTTTAATTAAGTTAAGGTATGTACTAAATTTCGGTTTTTAATTCATAAAGGCATTTAAATGAAAATTTATATCTTCTACAAACTATCCAAATTATTAAGTTTTCCTGTATACGTGTTTACACTCGACGATTGTTTTTCCAAAAATGCGACATGTTTTACTAATCTTCTTAGTGACGTGCCAGACCCGATCGTGGTGTTTGGGCCGGGTTTGGGGTGTTACAAATTGGTATCAGAGCCCGGTTCAAAACTCGGCTTTAGCGTTTGGGCTCAAAACATTTTCTAAAGATGGGTTTTGGAAACATGCATGCTTATAAATAATACAAGATGGTTTTCTCGGCATGGCACCTGCATCTCTGGCCCAAGTCTGCTAGGTAAGTATTCTGAACTCATTGTGTGTTATATATGTATGTGGGCTTGATGGGCTTTAAGGGACATAGATTATCTTAATTAGAATTTGATGGACTTTAGGCTTAGCTTAAACAACTTCTTAAATCTCATAAAACCTAATCTATCCAAACAAACCCGTGAACAAATCACTAGATTAGGGTGTGGCAACAGGCATGCGCATGTCTAGGATTGGATCCGGAAGAGCCTGATACTTAAGTAGTCCTAGTGACTCACCTCCTCTTCGCTGGAATCCTACCTGGTGCGTAGTGACTGTTCACCCTAGCCACGAGGATTTGTTGACGGGCCAAAATCCATAATTAAAACCCGAAAGGGACCAGCCACCCTATTTCACAATAATAAAAAAAAACCCAAGTGTTGCAAAATTTCCAAAATACACCTAATTTGCGAAAATTTCCCAGAATACCCCAAAACTATTAAACTACCAAATCTGTGAAAATTACCGAAACATCCCGGTTAGCAAAATTTCTAAAACACCCCTGGTTTGTGAAAATTTCCAAAACAACCGTGATTTTATAAAATACCCATGTTTTGCAAATTTACCTGAAAATCCCTAGATTTACTAAGGCAACCCAGTTTGCAAAATTAAATTTTCCAAACTACCCTTGCTTTACAAAAAAAAAAAAAAAAGTGTACCAAAGTACCTCTAATTCAAAGAAAATTTCCAAGATACTTTATTTGGAAAAAAAAAATACCCTGTAGGGCAAAATTACGGAAAAACCCCTAGGTAGTGAAATAACGAAGATACCCTTACGTGATGAATATGAGTTCATGGATGTTATATGTTTGTTGATGTGTGATGGTTGAATGTATGTGGTTTCTAGAATTAGGAGATAAACTTGAGACTGAAACTGTAGATAGGTTCGAATTCGAAAGAACTAGTCTTAAAACTACTTCCCATAAGATTGTTCATGGTTAATCAGTGAAAGAAATTAATAATTCATAAAATTTCTCATTCAAATAATACAAGAATCAACGATGAGCGCTAGAAGAGGAAGAAGAGGCCGCGGTCGAGGCCTTGGAAGTGTTAGGACTAATGTGCTGACTCAGCTAGTTAGGAAGGTACTGAAGGAGGTTAAAGAAATCAGTGAAACACTCCGGGTTGGGTGCATGTACTGTAAGAAAAAAAGAGATCGTAGTTTTCTAGGGTTGCAGTCTCGTTCTGTGAAGCATGTTAAGGTACGTCCAAACTTCCGGGTTTGCGAATATTGCAGAAGGCGTCATCCAGATGAATGTTGGAGGAAATTAGGAACGTGTTTAAGATGCGGGTCTGAAGAGCATAAGGCTCGGGATTGTTCAATCACCATTAAGTCGGGTATGTTTTGTGTGGATGCTATATCTTTGGGTATAAAAACTGTATGCGTGCAATGTTTATATTTTATTAAATTAGAGTGTGCAGTGAAAGCATAGTGGTGAGACTTGGGTAGTACGACTAATAGTTAGTTGGAAATTTCGAGGACGAAATTTCTTTAAGGGGGTAGAACTGTAACATCCTGAATTTTTGGGCTATGCGTTTAATGGGTGAATATGTTTAATGTGTTAATTTAAGTGTTAGGGGTCCAAATTAGGCTCAGGATTTGGTCGAGGCCTTGATTAAATATTCTGTTTAGATACTCTAGGGCTTAAAATAAAGTCTTGGTAGTTTAAATGACATACTGGGCTTGTGGCCTAGTGGCAAAATGGCGCCACTAAAAGGGAAGGGAGTTGGCGTCAATGGAAAAGGAGGAGGCCCAAGTTTTGGCCGCATGTAGCCCATGTAATTGGGCCATTTTCGGCACTTAAAGGAGGAGTAGGTTAGACGGCAATCGGGCTTAAAAATAGGAATTTTTTAATGAGATAATAAGGTGGATAATGTGCTGATAAAAGAAGGAAGAGTCGGTGCTGTCTAGGTTTCTTCTGGAGATGTGGATAGATTAAGTTAAAGGAGAAAAGATAGGATTTATCTGCAAGGCTAGGTGGTGGTCGAAATTTCTATAAATAGGGGGGATAGCTCATCAATTCCGGCATTTGGAACCCTATTCTTTTCCTCTCTTCCTGTGCCAAAATCCTCAGTCTCCCTCTGTAATTTCTTTTCTTTTGATTTCTTCAAAAGCCGAAATCTCCCAATCTTCTCAACATCTTTTCTTTCAAAAGCTGAAAATCACCACCTCCCTCACATTTTCTTTCTTTTTCTTTGAAACTTCCTTTTTAGCCGAATCTTCTGACCCCCATTGTTACTCTTCTCCCATTCACTAAAAGCCGAAACTCCTCATTCAATTCTTCTAAAAGCCGAAAAAACACACCTAGTTCATCTTTTCGAGATTTTCTTAAAAGCCGAAATTCCTAGATCTATACTCTTTTACGCTTCGATCTTCTTCTAGGATTGCTGAATCTTTCTGCAAGGGGGTAGCTGAAATTATCTGTAGAGGTAAATGTTAATTTGTATATTCTTTTCCGGCTTTTAGAGATCTTAGCCGAATAGCTATATGGTTAACTAATCGTGTGTTTTCTATCGTTTGCGGCATTCCGGGATTTGAAGGGGATTCAATTGCTTAGATTTCTAAGCCAGAGTTCAGTAGCCCTTAGATCGTATCACTTTTAGAGATCTATTATTATAAACGTATAAAGTCGGGTAAACACTAACCCTTGGCCGAATATAAGAGAGGCCTTATCTTCGCGTTCTTCCGGCTTTTGAGCAAAGTTGTTAGACAGAGGGCAGTAGATCCGATTAGCGAGGGTATCGACATAAAGGGTAGTCTTAAGCGTTAATCAGGTGTGTAACACTCTCACACCATTTAGATTGCTTGATTAGTATGCATATAAACCTATTATATTCTGTATATTCTGTTAAATGCTGAAATACCGGCATGGCTGTTGAAAACCCAAAAAGGGGTAAAGGCGAATCACCAGGTTAGTAATCTCTGTCATTCTAAAGTGAATGTTTCTGTTGAGATGATATGTTTTATATGTATGCATGGGGTTGGGTGATTGATGAAAGGGGAAGTGATCTGTTGTAGTGGCTAATGCCATGATTCATTGTAGCGGTGATGCCATGATCATTTGTAGTGGCTAATGCCATGATGCATTGTAGTGGCTATTGCCATGATCGGCGATGAGCGACTAATCGTAGTATGACTGCCATCGATGGTGTGTAGCGGTGTGGGTTGATTGTAGAAATCCCCAATAGTGTGATTGGCAGGTAAGGGTGGTGTGTAGCAGATGGAAACCTAGGATTGGGTTGGGCTTTGCATATTATCTGATATATTGTACTCTGTTATCTGTTCTGTGTGGCTAAGGCCCAATCTGATGGTGCACGAGGGTTGCACACTGAGTCTCGTGACTCACCCTATTATTTAACATCTTTCAGGTAGCACCTAGTGCATCAGACTGGGCTGGAGAGGAGCGCAAGGCGGCCATGCAAGGGATTATTTTGATTCAGCAAAAAACTTTACAAGTTTATTTATTTTTAATTAGTGGGTTTAAATTTCGTTATAATAAGGCCATGGGCCACTAGCTTCATATTTTCGTTTGTTTTGGGTTTATATTATTACAAGACATTTAGATTTTACGTTTTAATTAAGTTAGGGTATGTACTAAATTTCCGTTTTTAATTCATAAAGGCATTTAAATGAAAATTTATATCTTCTACAAACTATCCAAATTATTAAGTTTTCCGGTATACGTGTTTACACTCGATGATTGTTTTTCCAAAAATGCGACATGTTTTACTAATCTTCTTAGTGACATGCCAAATCCAGTCGTGGTGTTTGGGCCGGGTTTGGGGTGTTACACATCATTCAGAATATAGCAACTCATTTGTATCACATATCTTAAGAAGGAAGTAGAAAGTTGTGAATAGCTTAACATTTAACGAACCATCTCAAGCAAGGTTCTATTCCTTCTCTCAGCTATGCCATTCTATTGTGGAGTGCACGACATAGACAATTGGGATAAAATCTCATTCTCTATGGGGTATCCTAAGAACTCATCGGACAAATATTCCCTACCTCGATCAGATCAAAGATTCTTTTTGGATAAATCTAATTGCTTTTTCATTTTCACACAAAACTCTCGAAATTTATCAAAAGTTTCACTTTTGTGATGCATTAAATACACATATACATATCGAGAATAGTCTTTGATAAAAGTCACATAATAATAGTAACTTCCTCGGGCACTAATGCTCATGGGACCATATTCATCAGTGTGCACAAGTTCTAAAGGTTGGTTGGACCCCGTACCTTTCGCATTAAAAGACATCTTAGTCATTTTACCTTCCAAGCAAGATTCACATTGTGGAAGACTAACTTCCTTAAGCATACTTAAGGGACCATCTTTCACGAGTTTAGTGATTCTTTCTTGGTTAATATGACCAAGTCTTAAATGCCATAGGTACCCCTCATTAGAGTGAGAAGTTTTAAAATTTTTATTCACTATTTCAATTTAAAGCATCGAGTAGTTATTTGGTTTGATAAAGTAGAGATTGTTTTTCATCCATCTATTACAAATTAAAGAACAATTTGTGTGAATAGCAATCTCGTTATTGAATGTCACGGTATAAACATCATAAAATAAATGTGCTACAGAAATTAAATTCTTCTTAGAATGAGGTACATAAAACACGTTCTTTAAAATAATCTTCCTAAAATGATCAAAGTGTAAAATAAATTCTCCCACTGCTTCAGTTGAAACATAGCTCCCATATCCGGTCCACAACTAGAGGCTCCTATCATGCAAATTCATTTCGTTGAACCATTATAAAGAAACACACACATGGTTAGTGGCTTCAGAATCAATAACCTAGTGGTCAATTGATTCTTCCACTAAGCAATCTTCAACCACAAAGAGTTCCATACATTTGCCATTTTAGGCTAGGTAATCCAAATTCTCATTGCAATATTATTTGAAATGCCATTTTCTGTTGCAGAAGAAACATTTGATCTTTTTAAGATCTTTTGACTTCTTAGCCTTATTCCTAACCACACGAGATGGAACCGAAGACTTAGTCAATTTCTTCTTTCCCTTATCTTTCTGTTTCCTCTTAGAGGATGAGAAACCCGCAGTTAAGTTTGCGTCAAGTTTCTCCTGAACTGGCTTACCACTATTCAGCATCAACTCATAGGATTGTAATTCCTTCATGAGCTAAGCCAAGGTAAGTGCCTTGTTCCCCAAATTTTAAGCGGCCCTAAAACCAACAAACTCTTTTGTTAAGGATTTGAACACTATTTCAATTTGAGTGTTCACATCTAGTTCAACCCATTGTCTTTCGCTTTTGTAAAGAATCTCATAAGCTTAAGCATATGTTCTTTGACTGAAGTGTCAATTTTCTGTTAAGAATTCATCAAATTTGTAATAGCGGATTGTCGAGCCAATGGGACTTGGCCTCTAAGAAAATCCTCCAAATTTTTCATGATCTCTTTGGCAGTATGGACATTCTTGTGTTGCTTTTGCAGCATGAATCATGCTCGCTAACATATATCATCAAACAATTGAGTCAGAATCTCTCCAGTGATTTCTCGCTTTGGGCTGAGCTTCAGGAGGGCACGTTTCGTCAAGAACAAATTTGTGTTTCTCACAGCTGAGAACTATCAGCAAGTTCCGTTTCTGTTCTCGAAAGTTATCCCTATTTAATATTTTCTCAGTAAGAATGCTAATAAGAGGAATAGGAGACATATTTGATATGAAAAAAATAAAGATTTCACTAATTACTATCTTTGTATTAAAAAAGTTGTAACAACCTGATTTTGGGGCTATTTGGAACAGTGGGTTCGAGACCACTAACCCGAGGTTGAGGAAAATTATTTTCACATTATTTCATGTGTTGTAGCATGATTATATGGATGCATAAAAATTTTGGTGCTTTAATTTTAACAATTGTATGTGTAATTGTGAAAAAGGACTAAATTGCATAAAGTACAAAAGTTCTATTTTACAAGGTTGAGGTACCTAATAGCTATAAAATGTTAAAATGGAGGTCTTTAAAGTGAAATTAGGCCAATAGAGGAGTGTTGGCTGGCCATATGGTATAGGGAGACAAGAGCATTTATTATTTTGTCAAAATTGGGTGAATTAGGTAAGAAAAGATGAATAAAATATGGTAAAAAGAAAAACTATCATCTTTCACTATTCACTCTTCATATCCACCAAAAATTTCATGCTTAGAGGGGTTTTGAAAGCTTGAAAATTTTAGCAACTCATCTTCTCTACAAGTAAGTGATTTTGGTGGTGTTATTTGATAATTTTTGTACTTTTGGAGTCCTCAAAGCTTAATCTAGCTAATGAGAGGACTAATTTGTGATATGGTTGAAAGTCTAGGGACTTTCCATGAGAATGGTTATGTTGTTAGCTGATTTTTTTATGGAAGAAAATGAATTGTTAAGGAGATGAGAAACAGCTTTTGTGAAAGGTGTTAGCATGAAAACACCTAATTAGGACTTGAATGCAAAGAATGAATTTGTCATAAATGCATGAAATAGATGGAATTGTGAGTAGTTGTAAGAGAAATAAGTGTTCAGCTAGGCTTGCCTAATGAGAAAATGTGTTGAAAAAATGATTTACGAGTCTAGGGGCAAAATCGTAATTTTGCCATAATACAAGGGCAAAATGGTCATTTTTGCCTAAGTGTAGATTTTGATCCATCATGATTATAGAATGATCTAATTGAGTGAATTTTGTTGTTATAGATCGAGAAGAGCGTAGAATTAACCTTGACCGGGGAAAAGGCAAGGTTACGGATTAAACAGCAAATTGAAACATTTTGCATCGAAGCAAGTTTATGTGTAAACGATGCATTTTATATATACATTATTGTTGCTAATTAGTGCATGGCACAATTGAGAACATGTATGATTCAAGTGGATTGAATATGGTAGCTATTGAATAGTTTTCGTATGAATGATAAAATAGATAGGTAAATGTGTAATATCAATACTTGACGGTGGGCTAAGTGCGATACCACCTTAATACTTAATTACAATAGGCTATGTGTGATACCATCATCTATTTATCATTTGGTGGCTATGTGCGATACCACCGTAACTATCCTTTTGGTAGGCTATGTACGATACCACCCTGATAAAGACTGATGGTGGGCTAAGTGCGAAATCACTGAGTAATTGAATTATGAATGGTTGATTAAGAAATTATGATATGTTATAATATGTGATATTGTGGTGCTAAGTGCAGGGAAGCATGTTAATGAATGTAAGCATTAAGCTTGTGATATGGTTGGAAGGTGGTAAAGGAAGCAATGAGTAAGCATGATTATGAATGTGGATTGTTCTTGTTTAGTATGTAATGCTATATATTATTTAGCACATACTATAATGTTATTTGTTTACATGTAAACTTACTAAGCTCAAAGCTTACTCCCTTTTTTTTCCTTGTCTTATAGAGTTAAAGAGCCGGGTTGGGATACGAAGATAATTGGAAGATTGCCCACACTATCAGTTTACCTTGGTATATCTAGACTTAGTACATTTGAGTATGGCATGTATAAGGGCTAGACTAGGTATATTGTTTTGTTATTTTGGCCAAGAGTGTGTTGGTCCCTTTGTTGAGAAACTCTTATGTATATAGCCATAGTTGTTGTCTCTTTGTTATATATATGAAAATATGAAGTTATTCATGGAAGTTTATATTGCAAAATATGAGTTGTTTAGTGATATGTTGAATGGATTCATGTTGTGTGAGCTAGAGGGATGAAAAGAGCATGGCAAATAGCCTTGTTCTTACCCATACGGGTAGGCACACGGGCGTGTGTCTAGGCCGTGTATGACACATGGTCAGTCCCATGGGTGTGTAACTTGGCCGTGTGTCCCTTGCATGTTGGTGTTGTAAGTCAGTGTCGACCACGGGCTAGCCACACGGGCGTGTGCCTAGGCCGTGTGACCTTTATAAGGTTGCTGACGTCACAAATAGAATACCCAAGTTTTTACACACGGGCGTGTCTAGGCCGTGTGGAGTACACGGGCCAAGCACATGAGCGTGTGTTCGGCTGTGTGAAAACCCCTGTAGGTTCAAAATGAAAATAAATCCCACACGGGGTAGGGACATGGGCGTGTGTGACCACACGGCCTACCCACACGGGCGTTCCCATATCACACTGGCGTGTGGCCCTTGTTTAGGTGAAAAAATTTTAAGATCGCTAAAGTTTCTGGTTGGGTTCCGAAACCCCCTCGTAAGTACGTTTAAGTCCTCGTAGGTCCTTAATGAGGTTGTTGTGATAACGATAGAGATATGTCAAGTTGGGGCTGAAAGCTTATAGACTAAAGTTGTTGATTAAGTATGGTAATGCCTCGTGCCCGGTTCCGGCATAGGATACGGGTAAGGGGTGTTACACAAATATTTTTCATTTCGGAAACATATAAAGAATGCAATATGATGCATGCGTTTTGTATTAAAACCTTGAAAAAATTTTTGTCGTTACAATCATTCTCGCACCCATCAACCATGTCGCATTGGGGTCCCATGATTAACTAGTAAGAACATGAATTACATCCAACCAATTTGTGAATCTTAATTTTCAAGATTCCACACAAACTAACGACCGTTTAATGTTTGGCCATCATATCTAGCTTAAATATCATTTCTTGGGAAACTATTTCAAAAGAGATGATCTTGAGTGTGTAACTATTGACTCAACACCCATCATGAACATGCTTTCATTTGTGAGTCATCTTGGGACAATCTCTCTAAAAGTCATGCATGACTAGTTGTCCTTAAAAGGAAATCTCATTTAGTGAACCCACATGACAAAGTTTACCTTGGGGTGCGGCCAGGGTAGGAACCAACTTGAAACTTTATCATGCTATCACTTAGGGACCATGAATGAATGTCGTAGGTATTTTTCAAGGACCTTCTCCCACTCAATATTTTAAAAACATGCAAGGTTTTTATCCCAAATTTCAAGAATGATCATACAATAGTCCTAGTGGCATTCTTACCTAATCTAAATGACATGCTTCCAATATATGCATGGCATGTTATGGCAATAATATCTATTCGCAAGAATAAATCAATCTTAAAACAAACAATTTTGGTTCTCCATAATTTTTCTTTTAAGGGAAAATCGATGAAGTGAATGCAAACCATGCACCAAGTAGGGTCCTAGGAAAGGGAGGTGAGTCAATTTTGACTGCTTAAAAACCAATCTTTCCTAGCTAGAGCCAATCCTTAACATGCACCTTCTCATTATCACACTTCTCACATTTATCAAATAACCTAAATAAGTGAATAGAACAATACAACACATGTATTTTCTCATTACCATACTTCTTATTTTTAATCGATCAATTGTGGATCATCTCATATATATATATCACAATTATAACATTACTTAGTTTAAATATTATAAAAAATTATAAAACAGATATATAATGATATAGGTAATTAAAATAAAATTGTCAGCTAAGGTTTCCATGGTTCTATTTCTAGAAAATAAATGGAAAAATAAAATTACATAATTTTTCACCACAAGACATTCCTTAGGTCTTCAACCGCCATCGCATCTTTTCCTCATCATAGACTTCTTTTGGAAAAATTACATTTAAGTCCTATGTCCATTTCCGACTCACAAGAATTCTATGAACTTTAAAAAAAATATAGCCATATGTAGAGATGATAGTCTACAGTCTATTTCCTAAGAACCACAATGTCGGTAAAAAATAATAATATAACAAATATATAATATTGCATCCATTCCCATATATAACTCAAAACATGCATAAGATTTAAAGAAAGTCAGTTTTTATGTAATCAAATCATTCAAGAAGAAGAAAAATTTATTTTGATTATTGTAATATCCCGAAATTGGGCCTAGTAGGATTGGACCCAATGGGCCTTGGGCGTAGGAGTGTTTAAAATTTTGAGAACAAGAGAATGGCATTATTGCATATTGGACTTATTAGTTAAGTGAATTTGGAAGGTTACGAGGTTTCTATGAAGTCTCGGGTTTAATTGGGCCTTAGGAAAAAATTGGTATTTTAGCACTTTAAGGAGAGATGGTAAGTAGCTTCAAGACTTATAGAAATAAATGAGTAATGTGCTTGCATAAATGAGCAATTAGTAAAGAGGATATGATGCCACGTGATGGACTTTGAGGGAAGAGGTTCAAATCCCATTGTGTGCAAATTTTGATTATTATTTTTGCACTCTTTCCTTAAGTGTCGGCCAAGCATGTAAATAAGGCAAGTTGGACTTTTTAATTTTGGCAAGGTGGCTAAGGAAATAAGGAAAGGTTGAAGGGGAGGAAAGAAATCAAGAAGAAAGGGCAAGTAAGGGGAACATGTGGCTTATTTCATGGAGATTGTTTTGGAAAGTTTGGGTGGCCAAACTTTTGACTATTAGGAGCATGAATGTGGACGGTTTTGTTGAGGGAAGGGGATAGCCAAAATTCTCTATTCATTTTAGACCATTTTGTTAGTTTTTGTTGCATGAGAGGTACACTTTTTACTCTTTGACCATTTGTGTTTTCTTCTCAAATCCATCTCCTTTTTGCTTTGGCCGAAATGTCCTAGCACAATTGTGCATTATTTTTCTTTTGTTGGCCGAAACACACAATTGCTGATCTCCCCTTTGATAGCCGAAACTATCAAAGCACTTCTCTCCATCCATTCTCTTCTTTTGACCATTTCATCAACCTTTTCTTCTATTTTTTTTCGACATCACTTTGTGATCACATCTTCTTGTTGGATTTTCTCAATAGCCGAACCCGTTATCATCCTATTCCTTCATTATTTTGTTTCCTATCGTGTGGGAAAACCTCTTCTTAATCGAATCGGACTTTCAACAAGGTTAAGGAGCACAAGTGATTTGTATTAACCAAATCGTTATCGTCAACTCGTCAAGCAAGTGGGGTAAGAACGTTATTATAAGATTTGCTTTGGCCAAAGGTGGGATATTTGCTAACAACTCTTTCACTCACCAAATATTGTTAGGACGGGATATCAGTAGCCAAAGGGTAGGATCGATTCTTGGTGCATTGAGGGAGATCACATTCGTGGTAAGTGGAGTTAGCCTAATAAAGTGTTTCTAGTTACGATTATCAAAGTTGAGACTAACCTTCTATCAACTATCATTATAGGTGTTGAAATCGGTAGAAAGCACAACTCGTAATCAAGGTGTGTAATTCCGTACCCTTCCGAATACATGGATGAGATGGTGTGTAATCTCATACCTCTTTGAATGTTACATGAAATATTCTGTGATTCGGTAGAAATACCGAAGAAAACCAAAAATCGGCATCCGGGATCAGTCGAGCGTGCGTATGATCTTAGTGGTAATCGTATTTTGTAATAAAATAGTTTTGGTTAGTAGCAGTGATGTGTATTTGAAAAATCACAAAAAATAGGAAAAAAGGAATTAGAAAGTGAATAAGATATCCAATTAAAGGTTACTGTGTCTGTTTTAATATGGAAGAAATGGAGAAGGAAAAGGAATTTTATATTCTGAGATATGTTAATTTTAGTGAGACTGGTTTTGATTGACTTCGTAGTTCTCTGATCTATTTTGGAAAAATCATATAAAATTGTACAAAGTGAATTATGGGTTATAATTAATATGTATGGATTCCTTAGTGAGCCTATTTTCAATAGAAATAAGTGCAAGCAATATATGAAAACCATACAGTGAGATATTTGAAATTAAGGTAAAAGAGGTTAGAATCATTGGACAGTGGAACAAGGGAAACTTTAAGGAATAAACTGTATTAAATGGTTAAGTCAAAAATCCTGGAAAAATTGTACTAAGAAGATATATGAGTCTAGTTTTAAGGAAAATTGGCGGATTTAGATTTTGAGATTCCTAACTCGAGTTATAGTCAATTTGGTCAGTATGACGCAGATGGACAGTTTCGATTTCTATGCCCCAAATCAGTAGTTAAGCCTAGGTTACAAAATTACCATAATACCCTTAGATGGTAAAATTACCGAATTACGAAATGTTCCTATGGACCAAATTATGAAATTTGATTTATGGGCCGATTTGATAATTTGATATATGGGCTGATGTGATCTTTTGTTTTATGGGCCAATCTGATAATTTGATATATAGGCCGATGTGATATTTTGTTATATGGGCCAATCTGATAATTTGATATATGGGCCGATGTGATATTTTGTTATATGGGTCAATCTGATAATTTGATATATGAGCCGATCTGATTGCTAAATGGGCCAATTTGATAAATTGTTATAATGGGCCATAAATTTTTGTAAGAAATATTTGAATACATTGTTTTGAATTGTTATGCATTATATACATGTTTTGCATGGGATGGGATAATGATGAAGAGAAGTTCTGGTAGCTCTGCTACATAAATCTGGTGACTCTGTCACAAATCTAAAAAATGACAATGCCATGTAAATTCTGTTAATCTGGTGGCTTGTCCACAAATTTGATATAAATGGCTTAATGCCTACGTTTGGTTTGTTGGCGGGGTGGGTTGACTAAAGATCACCCACAGTTGTGTTGGTTGGTACGGGTGGTGTGTAGCGGATGGATTACTAGGTTTGGCTTGGGAATTGCATTTCATACACATGATATAATTGATACATTATTATTGTTGTGAATGGGCTTCGGCCCAAGATTATGCTATATGGGCTTAGGCCCAAGATGTTTGCTATGTGGGTTTAGGCCCAGTGGATGACGGTAAGGGGATTATACACTGAGTTCTTATAACTCACCCCCTCCTTTTAAATCTCTGTAGGTAATGCTCCGTAGTAAGGACTTGGGGCCCATGGATGACTTGGTGAAGGCCATACTTCAGAAATGGTGTTTTGAACTTTAATTTCTATTTCCGTTTATTTTATTATTTTGCTATTTGGTTTAAGATGTAATAAGGCATCTGGAGTATTTTAATATTTGCTTTATGGTTGATATACTTTTTATTTTGCTTAAATTGTTTAAATCGAGAATTTTTCTAAAAACTTAAATAAAGGTTTTCCAAAGTCGATTAACAAATGGATTTTCATAATAAACTTTATAAATATTTTAACACGGAAGTTATTTTCTCAAACTATCAAACGATATTTTCAAAAGTCACGGTTTTAAAGTTCAATTCCTTGATTTTTGATTCATCAATCAATCTCTCAAAAAAATACTTGTATTTTATCTACGTTTCCGCAAGGTTTTCAAAATGCTTCTGCAACTCTATTTCCAAACGTCATATTTTTGTAAATTGATTATTTCAAATATGTTTTTTTTTGCAACAAAAAAAAAGGTTTTTAAAGATAATTACGTTTTCAAGTAGATAACAATTGCTTAAGTTTTTTGGGTTTTAACAAAGAGGCTGAAATTTTCAAATGAGTTTTTTGTGATACGCCAGATTCGGGCCTAACTTCTAGGCCGAGTTTGGGGTGTTACATTTTATGGTATCTGAGTCCAGTTTCAGAACTCGGTTGTGGTTTGGGTTCAAAAACGTTTCAAAAATTGTTTTGAATTTTAAATTATAAACGCATGTTCTGAAGGAAGTATGGCACCACGGGTATCCGGCACCAAGTCAAGTAAGTATTTGTTTTCGTTTTATGATTATTGTGTTAGTGTTGTGGTAAGAAAATTTCACAAAATAGAATACTCTGGAACTTTTAGCTTTAGGAGCTGAAACTATAGAGATTTAGACTTTAGGATGTGTTTTGCGAAAACAACTTTACTTCCTATACTCCATAAAACTCCGTTTAATAAACATTGAAAAATATACTAATTCATAAAACTCTTAATCAAGATTATATCGACTTAGTGAACATGAGCGCTAGAAGACGTAGACGCGGTAGACGTGGACATGCTAGAGGCCGAGGTGCTAGGACTAGATCTTCACCATCGTGGCGTGTTTCCGAAAAGGAAGCGCTGGTATCGCCAGTGGCTAAGACGGGATCTCATGATCGAGCGGGAGTTGATGAACTGACTCAGATAGTTAAGGAAGTATTGGAGAAGTTTAAAGGAATCGAAGAAGCACTTCGAGTTGGGTCTGTGGACTGTAAGAAGAAATTAGATCGCGGTTCTTTTGGGTCGCAATCTCGTTTCGTAAAGCGTGTTAAGACACGTCCAAACTTTTCGGCTTGCAATTATTGTAGAAGGCGTCATTCGGGAGAATGCTGGAGGAGGTTAGGAGCATGCTTGAGATGCGGGTCTAAGGAGCATAAGGCTCGGGATTATTTCATCACCATCAAGACAGGTATGTTTTGGTTGGATGTGATGATTGAATGTAGAAAATTCTAAGTATAAATGGTAGACAACTATTTGCTTCTGTGGTTAGACGTTTGGTTGTGTGAAAGAGGATTCAAGATTATGTTAAAGGTATATTAGTGTTTTTAAGATCAGAGTGCGCCGCGAAAGCATAGTGGTGTGATTTGAGCAATGTGTTGAGTAGTTGGTTGGAAATTTAGAGGACGAAATTTCTTTAAGAATGGTAGAATTGTAACATCTTGAAATTTGGCCTAGTAGGATTGGGCCCAATGGGCCTTGGGCGTAGGAGTGTTTAAAATTTTAAGAACAAGAGAATGGCATTATTGCATATTGGACTTATTAGTTAAGTGAATTTGGAAGGTTACGAGGTTTCTATGAAGTCTAGGGTTTAATTGGGCCTTAGGAAAAAATTGGTATTTAAGCACTTTAAGGAGAGATGGTAAGTAGCTTCAAGACTTATAGAAATAAATGAGTAATGTGCTTGCATAAATGAGCAATTGGTAAAGAGGATATGATGCCACATGATGGACTTTGAGGGAAGAGGTTCAAATCCCATTGTGTGTAAATTTTGACTATTATTTTTGCATGTAAATAAGGCAAGTTGGACTTTTTAATTTTGGCAAGGTGGCTAAGGAAATAAGGAAAGGTTGAAAGGGAGGAAAGAAATCAAGAAGAAAGGGCAAGTAAGGGGAACATGTGGCTTATTTCATGGAGATTGTTTTGGAAAGTTTGGGTGGCCAAACTTTTGACTATTAGAGCATGAATGTGGACGATTTTGTTGAGGGAAGGGGATAGTCGAAATTCTCTATTCAGTTTAGACCATTTTGTTAGTTTTTGGTGCATGAGAGGTACACTTTTTACTCTTTGACCATTTGTGTTTTCTTCTCAAATCCATCTCCTTTTTGCTTTGGCCGAAATGTCCTAGCACAATTGTGCATTATTTTTCTTTTGTTGGCCGAAACACACAATTGCTGATCTCCCCTTTGATAGCCGAAACTATCAAAGCACTTCTCTCCATCCATTCTCTTCTTTTGACCATTTCATCAACCTTTTCTTCTATTTTTTTTCGACATCACTTTGTGATCACATCTTCTTGTTGGATTTTCTCAATAGTCGAACCAGTTATCATCCTATTCCTTCATTATTTCGTTCCCTATCGTGTGGGAAAACCTCTTCTTAATCGAATCGGGCTTTCAACAAGGTTAAGGAGCACAAGTGATTTGTATTAACCAAATTGTTATCGTCGACTCGTCAAACAAGTGGGGTAAGCACATTGTTATAAGATTTTCTTTGGCCAAAGGTGGGATATTTGCTAACAACTCTTTCGCTCACCAAATATTGTTAGGACGGGATTTCAGTAGCCAAAGGATAGGATTGATTCTTGGTGCATTGAGGGAGATCGCATTCGTGGTAAGTGGAGTTAGCCTAATAAAGTGTTTCTAGTTACGATTATCAAAGTTGAGACTAACCTTCTATCAACTATCATTATAGGTGTTGAAATCGGTAGAAAGCACAACTCGTAATCAAGGTGTGTAATTCCATACCCTTCTGAATACTTGGATTAGATGGTGTGTAATCTCATACCTCTTTGAATGTTACATGAAATATTCTATGATTCGGTAGAAATACCAAAGAAAACCAAAAACCGGCATCCGTGATCACTCGGGCGTGCGTATGGTCGTAGTGGTAATCGTATTTTGTAATAAAACAGTTTCGGTTAGTAGCAGTGACGTGTTTCTAAAAAATCACGAAAAATAGGAGAAAAGAAATTAGAAAGTGAATAAGATATTGAATTAAAGCTTACTATGTCTATTTTAGTATGGAAGAAACGGAGAAGGAAAAGGAATTTTATATTCTAAGATATGTTAATTTTAGTGAGACTGATTCTGATTGACTTTGTTGTCCCTTGATCTATTTTGAAAAAATCATATAAATATGTAAAAAGTGAATTATGTGTTATAATTTGTATGTATGGATTCCTTAGTGAGCCTATTTTCAATAGAAACAAGTGAAAGCAATATATGAAAACCGTACAGTGAGATATTTAAATTAAGGTAAAAGAGGTCAAAATCATTGGACAGTGGAACAAGGGAAAATTTATGGAATAAACTGTATTAAATGGTTAAGTCAAAAATTCTGAAAAAATTTTAGTAAGAAGATTTATGAGTCTAGTTTTAAAGGAAATTTACGGATTTTGATTTCAAGATTCCTAACTCGAGTTATAGTCAATTTGGTCAGTATGACGCAGATGGACAGTTTCGATTTCTATGCCCCAAATTAGTAGTTAAGCCTAGGTTACAAAATTACCATAATACCCTTAGTTGGTAAAATTACCGAATTACGAAATGTCCCTATGGACCGAATTACAAAATTTGATTTATGGGCCGATTTGATAATGTGATATATGGGCCGATGTGATATTTTGTTATATGGGCCAATCTGATAATTTGATATATGGGCCGATGTGATATTTTGTTATATGGGCCAATCTGATAATTTGATATATGGGCCGATCTGATTGCTAAATGGGCCAATTTGATAAATTGTTATAATGGGCCATAAATTTTTGTAAGAAATATTTGAATACATTGTTGCGAATTGTTATGCATTATATACATGTTTTGCATGGGATGGGATAATGATGAAGAGAAGTTCTGGTAGCTCTGCTACATAAATCTGGTGACTCTGTCACAAATCTGAAAAATGGCAATGCCATGTAAATTTTGTTAATCTGGTGGCTTGTCCACAAATTTGATATAAATGGCTTAATGCCTACGTTTGGTGTGTTGGCGGGGTGGGTTGACTAAAGATCACCCACAGGTGTGTTGGTTGGTACGGGTGATGTGTAGCGGATGGATTACTAGGTTTGGTTTGGGAATTGCATTTCATACACATGATATAATTGATACATTATTATTGTTGTGAATGGGCTTCAGCCCAAGATTATGCTATATGGGCTTAGGCCCAAGATGTTTGCTATGTGGGTTTAGGCCTAGTGGATGACGGTAAGGGGATTATACACTGAGTTCTTGTAACTCACCCCCTCCTTTTAAATCTCTGTAGGTAATGCTCCGTAGTGAGGACTTGGGGCCCATGGATGACTCGGTGAAGGCCATACTTCAGAAATGGTGTTTTGAACTTTAATTTCTATTTCCATTTATTTTATTATTTTGCTATTTGGTTTAAGTTGTAATAAGGCATCTGGAGTATTTTAATATTTGCTTTATGGTTGATATACTTTTTATTTTGCTTAAATTGTTTAAATCGAGAATTTTTCTAAAAACTTAAATAAAAGTTTTCCACAGTCGATTAACAAATGGATTTTCATAATAAATTTTATAAATATTTTAACACGGAAGTTATTTTCTCGAACTATTAAACGATATTTTCAAAAGTCACGGTTTTAAAGTTCAATTCCTTGATTTTTGATTCATCAATTAATTTCTCAAAAAAATACTTGTATGTTATCTACGTTTCCGCAAGGTTTTCAAAATGCTTCTGCAACTCTATTTCCAGACGTCATATTTTCGTAAATTGATTATTTCAAATATGTTTTTTTTCAACAAAAAAAAGGTTTTTAAAGATAATTACGTTTTCAAGTAGATAACAATTGCTTAAGTGTTTTGGGTTTTAGCAAAGAGGCTGAAGTTTTCAAACGAGTTTTTTTGTGACACGCCAGATTCGGGCCTAACTTCTAGGCCGGGTTTGGAGTGTTACAATTATCTATTTATACTTGTAGATAGAACACAACCTGGCTTATGATACAAATTGTTAAAAAAACAGGTTTTGAAAAACGTAGCAGAAAATAAATTTAGGGAAAAACCAGAGTTTTAAAAAATTTTTCCAAAATAAGATCTTGGTTGTAATATCTAAAGTAATAAACACTTAATCAAAATTGTACCTTTTTTTTGTCTAGGATGAGCACTTTGACTGAGTAATCTTTTCCGCTATCCTCAAGCTCACGTCTATCGAGTGTGTGCTCGCTTTGAATCAAAAAATTTTCCACAAAAATTACTAGTGAGGTAATTTTGCAGTTTCTCTAAATTTTTGGGTCAAATTTTTAATCAAAAAAATATCTCTAGAAATTTTATGAAATAATTTCTTTAGAAAATTTTCTCTCTACAACTTTCTCTTGAATCAAGTGTGTGTAAATAATGACCCAATGCTCTCTTTATATAAGGAGAGTTTAAAGAATTCAACTACAATTAAACTTAACCATTTTAATATTTAATTAATATAATATTTATCAAGATAAATATTAGATTAAATTTAATATTAAATCTTATTAAAATAATAGAATGTTTATATATAAGATAAATATTAAATTAAATTAAATATTAAAATAATCACTTTAATATTAAATTAATAAAATACTATTAAGATAAGTATTGAATTAAATTTAATATTAAACTATTAAAATAATATTATTGTTGGAATAATTAATCTAAAATCAAATTCTCATATAAAATTCCAATAGAAGTGTAACTCTTCCACTGCTCAACCACCAATGACCAACTGTCGTCGATCACCAAGATGTCGCTGTCGCAACCACCGGCATCACCGTGTCTGGTGATGCAGGTACAACACCCTTACGGCGCCCTAATCCGATTCGACTGTTACCGGTTCGGTCCAAGTCAATAACGACCCGACCGGTTCAGTTTAGCCACCAATTGGACAGTCAGCCTAGTTTCACATACCGAGCCTGGTTCGACCAGTTTTCTGGTCCTGGTCTCGGTTTGGGCTCACGGACCCAATTTACGATCTCAGGTCCAATTTTCAAGTTCAGTTACCCATTGGGTCAATTGTCTAACTTGAAAATTAATTTTCAAAAACATCATATTAATTTTAATTAATTCAATTTTACTTGATCAAAATTAATTTTCCCATAAATTACTTCTATTTTTTAAATTAAATTTTCAAGAAAATTCTTTAATCAAATTCTCTAATTCAACAATTCTCACGACCACCTAATTTAATTCTACATCAAATAAATTGACTCAAGTAATTTTTTCCAAAGTCGTAGAATTTTCTTCTGATTCAAATACAGTCCGATCGAGCTTTGATTGAGCTAGCAGAGGGACCAATCAGACATATACAATTAGACTCTAGTGATCGAAATTATGTCCAGAAGCATCATTCCGATAATTCATAATTACTTAATCATGGAGTTAGTCTACAAGAAGTACCATGATTGAAAACTCCTTATTGTATACTCTTTACGGAAGCAATTCATCCAACTGTTTTGTCTAATGACCTTGTCATGTGTGTGTTACCCTCATATGATATCCTTGACTCAATACAATCCTATTTTATCCCATTGTCAGCATTGTGCCTTCTTAATGATTAATATGATCACTATCAACAAATGGCTGTGATAAATTGCTCATTTGAGAACAAGCAACCCGTGGTCACGTTCCATATTTATCAATCCACACAATACCAATGAGAGGATATCATTAACTCTTTAATTGAGCTATGAGTTCCACTGTTGCTAGTAAAGTCATGCCATACCCAAGTCATGTACCCAACATACCAGCTATGGGCTCGATCATCTTTAGAGCTTAAGCCTCCACTTATATCAAAGCACATGAGTTGCAGACGCATGGACAGTGATTAACTCAGGATTTAGGTAAATCACACCATGAACATCACAAGTGTATTAATTCACAAATGGATTCAGAATTAATTTATCTCAGGTCCAATCCAATGTATCATTCTACCAATGAATACATCTATGTCTCTACTCGTAGAGTCAACTGCTCCAATAGCCAAGTCTAGCGATCTCTCCAGTTCAAATTGTAGATGATATAATAATCCTTCTTAGTATTTGAATCAAATGCTCACTTTGATTCTTTTACGGGATTACAGACTCATTTAGATTATCTACTACAGTAAGTCATCTTTCTCGCAATGTAAACATTCTTTACAATTCCACTTATCTTTAGTTTGAACTTTAGACAATCAATAAGCTAATATTTGTTTGTCATAATTTCTCTATGCATGCAAAATATAAAAGACATAATAGTGAAATGTGAATTTAACTTTATTTATTTATTCATCGTTCAAATAAATAGAAAATAGTTATATGTTTACTACAATATGGGCAAATTTCCCAACACGTTACACTCACGCTGGTGTCATGACATCAAAGGTACAATAACCATTTCCACGTCCATGATGGGTGTCACGACATCAAAGGTAGAATGCTCCTTAGGTGGTCTGGAGTTGGTGTTGCAACATCCAAGCTGGGTGTTGCAACATCAAGGTTAGTCCATTGACTCCGCTAAATTAATATCCTGTACACTTAATCAGCATGTTAGTCCTCCTTAGGCCCAAATTGGCCTAAAAGGTCATAAAAAACTCAAAATTGCTCATTTTATTAACCAAGTGCTCAAACAAAAAAACTAGATAAAATAATACTAAATTGCTAGAAAACAAGTTCCCATAACAAATTGTGGCAGATCACCTAGATAAGGCATTCATTCCCAAGTGTCCCTCAACCAAAGAGGTTGTCTTTCACAGTCCTGACGAGGACGAGTCACGTAGGTGACCAACTTAGCATGTGTACAAATGGGCGGTGGTGAAAGGAAAAGGGAAGTAGATCATGGAATCGAATTCACACTTCGATAATGAAGTTTAGTTACATTTCTTTGTATTTTTTATTTTATATTAAATGTTACTATTAAATACTAAATTATTTTGAACTTAACTTGATTTGGATGATTTTTATTTTTATTTTATTATTTACATATTGTATTTGTTTATTTTTCTGTGTAGGCCACCCACTCTAAGATTACACTACAACTTCGAGCTTTAAAAAAAAAAGGTAGACGACCCTAACTTGCTAGCATGAGCCTTCAAGACATTCAGGAAAGTCCGTTATCCCTTTTATCTTTTTTTGGGGATACACATTGAGGACAATGTGAAATTTAACATATTGAGGACAATGTGAAATTTAAGTGTGGGGGGGGGAATTCATAGAAAAAGTTTGCATGCTTAATTATTTTTATGGTTGTGTGCTTGTTTTCTCTTTTTGTTTCATTTATTGCATGGTACTTAAACATTGTATGATTGACAATTGATTGAATGTGGTATGATATTGTGTAATAGATTCTTTGATTTATACAAATTTTGAATGATGCTTGATGAATTTTATTCTTTGAGAGTTAGATTGTTTAGCTTAATTAGTTACATTGCATAATAGAATAAAGGTAGTCAAAATTCATGATTTTTTTTTTAAATTTGTAACCAAATGATGAATAAGTTTGTAGATAAAATACATATATTGGAATTTAACATTATTCATGGAAACAAGTAGAAGCATGTTTTTGTTTTGTATATATTGAAATGGTAAGGGATGACCTAAGGCAATGTTTGTTTAGCCAAGAGCCTAAATGACTAACCTATAGGCTATACACATCCCTAGTTCCCTGATTTTGAGCCTTGTTGATCCTTTCTTGATGAACCAATATTTTGGAAACATGGAACGTAAACTGAGTTAAAACTTCAACCCTTTTTAGTCCTTGATCTTGAAAAGCACTATAGAATGGACGTCAGGACACGAACATTGAGGGTTAGGTAGAAATAATTTGAAGGTTTTAAAAATGAAATTGAGTGAATAGTGAATAGATGGTCCAATATAAAATGTATAGACTCTTACAAAATGTACAAATAATGAAAAATATGAGCTAACAAAAGCATTGTGAGAGTAAAAAAAAAGTGAGTGAATAAAAAATATGATTAGAGATAAAAGAACTGTTAGTGAAAAGAGAAAAAAGTTGTAAAATATGCTCAAAATGAGAAATCAAATGAGGAGCTCAAAATGAGTCATTCATTGTTATAATGCACAAGTACTCAAAAAGTTGTTTGCACTAGCTAATATCAAACCATATCTTCCATATTGTTGGAGAGAAAATGAAGGCAAGAGAAAGAGAAATAAGGAGGTGAGCTTAACGATTACATATGAGGAAATGGGAACAATGCCATATGTTATACTGTTCCTAGTGTGTAACACCCCAAACCCGGCCCAAACGCTACGACCAGATCTGGTATGCTACGGGTTAAATGTTAAAAACTTTGCTTTGAAGGGATTTGAAATCTCGGTTTGTATATGTAGGTATTCGTTAAATAGTGCTATTTGTAGAAAACCTTTGTAGTTTTTTTTTTTAGAACTCGTTTGAAAATCCCATTCTTTTCCTTCTTATAAATAAGACTTTGAACATGAATTTATAAAATGTAAACATTAACAAATGTAAATTGATAACCTAAGCTATGGAGCCTTATTACATAAATAGTCCCAAAATTAAAACTTAAAGAAAAACCGGAAATAGTTTATGAAAATAAAAGACTTGATGGCCCCTCGAGTCTGCCTCGGCTCCCATGTCCACGATCTACTGCTCATCTGAAAAGTCAGGGAAAATAAAGGGGTGAGTCACCAAGACTTAGTGTGCAAATCCTGAAAACACATAAAAGGCTTGAGGCCCACAAACACATTATGGGCCTTGGCCCATACACAATGGCAACATAATGTTTACATGCAACATGGCCCAACCTAACCTAAAAGTCCATCCTCTACACACCAGCCCGTACCAGCCATCACACCTCGGGGATTTCTACAATCAACCCACCAACCGCTACAAACCATATCGACAATCATGCTGTCAGTTATAATGTCGATCACCATGTGACCTTATAATCCACTGTGGCAGAGCCATCGACTACTATGTGACCTTATAATCAAGTGTGGCAGAGTCACCAATCACTATTGTGACCTAAATGTACATATCGTGGTTTAACCACCGATCACTAAGTGACCTTTTAACATGCTCTTCCCCTTCATCATATCAACCCTATCCCATGCATACATCCATGCAAAATCAAAACAATATACTACCTAACAGATCACAGACTATCACATACATCGACACACATAGAGAAGTTTCTATGATTACGTACCTGGCATCCCTTGCCTACCCTTTTCGGGTAATACGACTGTCCATACAGCCTTTTTTCGGCTTTTAGCCCAAAACATATAAAGTACAGATTAATTAGTGTGATAGAGATCTACACACCTGATTATAGTCAAGACAAGACCTTCTATGTTGACACTATCAGAAGCCGATACGACTGCTAACTGTCTAAGATTTTATTCCGAAGCCGGTACATAACCCGGTGGCCAATCTCGAACTGCCGACACTGCTCGCTTCTTAAACTTAGAGGTTGGTTTAACAGATCCAATCCCCTCCTTCGCCTGATCGATATTTGATTCCATCAAAAGACCTTATCAGTTGCTACCATCATATCATATGGTTAAGATCACAATTACGATAGCGAATCTAATGAGAATCTAAAGAAAACCTCTTACCTTGAAATCTCGAAAGAGATAGAGTTTGGAGACTAGCGATTTTTGGCTTTTAGACCTAGACGATCTATTTCGATTCCCGATGTGTCGCCCAACACGTAAACACAAGAAACCAACAATCCATTAGCCTTTCGGCTTTGTCTTCTAAAAACTGAAAGAGAAAAAGAATAGATCAGAAGAAATCAGCACCTACCTTTACAAAGAATTCAGCAACTCCTAGAAGATTTCGACTTTTTACGAAAATCAAAAAAAGAAGATGATTCAAAGAAATCTATAGAGATTCGACTTTTAATGAAGAAATCGGTAGAAAGAAAAAAAGAATGAACACTAGGACATTCGGCTATGGCAGAAGAGAGTAAAGAGAAAGAATACTTAAGGGTTTCGTCTTATGAAAGAAATCGAGAAAAGGTGTAGAGAAAGGCTATGGGGTTTCAGCTTTAGCAGAGAATGAAGAAGAAGATGGAACTTTAGGAGTTTTCAGCTTTTTGAGAAAAGAAAATACTAAGAGAAGAGAATGAGAATAAATGCCGAAATTAAGAAGTACCCTATTTTCTAATCACATTTTCGGCACACACACTAACCAAAAGCCGGAATTGCCCTCTTTTGAAAACCAAGACTAATTAATTAATAAGGGAAATTTTGGCACCCCCTTTAGCCTCATTAAAACCGATTTCCTCTTTCCCCCAGAGTTGGAAATTCAGCCACTACTGTGATTAGTAGATAATTTCTGAACTTTCCCCTTTATCCTTATCTGATCATACTTTCACAAGTGGCCTAGATAACATGACCTCTTCCTCCCTTCCATATGCTACATTATCCATATTATCCACTCACATAAATCTCCTAATTCCAAGCATCCTAGCTGCCCCCAACTCTCCTCTCCTTTGACGCCAAAAACATTTAAAATAAGTGGGTAATGCGACTCGAACCTTGGACCTGCTTATTGCTTATCACGCCACCTCAAAGCCCCTAAGTAACGCCACTGACCACTGGCCATAAGCCCATTTGTGTGTCTTAATTTAAAGATAATATCTTTTAAGCCCTATCCTAACTGGCTTTCTACTAGAGTGCCTAAGCAGAAAATTTGACTAAAGCCTTGGCCCAATTCCTGAGTCCAATCTGAACCTCTTAAACACACTAATTAACACCTTAAGCATAACATTACATCACCACACATGAAATGCAAAGCCCCACAAATTCAGGATGTTGCAATTCTACCCCCTTAAAGAAATTTCGACCTCAAAGTTTGGAACATCCTGAATTTTTGGGCCTATGCGTTTAATGAGAGAACATGTGTAATGTGTTAATTTAACTGTTAGGGGTCCAAATTGGGCTCAGGATGTGGTCAAGGCCTTGGTGAAATTTTTGTTTGGGCACTATAGAGTTTAAAAAGGTGGTATCTGTGTTTAAAATATCAAAATGGGCTTGTGGCCCAGTGGTCAGTGGTGCCACTTAGGGAGCAAGGAGGTGACGCCACACACAAGGGAGTAAGGGGCCCAAATTTAAGTTTTATGGAGCCCAATTCTTTTAATTTAAGTTAGCTAAATTTTGGCATTAGGGTTAGGTAGAGTGGACGGCAACAAGGCTCAAAAATAGGAGGATTTATGTGAAAGGGATAATGTAGATATTATAGTTGATAATATGGAAGATAAGGGAGGAAATTTAGGGTTCTATCTGCTGGTCACAGTGATGGCCGAATTTCAAACTCTGAGGGGGAGGAAACTTTAAATAGTCAGGTGAAGGTTCTTTTCTTTATTTTTCAGCATTTAGGGTTTACATCTTTTCTTTCTCTTCTTTCTTCTAAAAGCCGAAACTCCATTATTCTTTTCTCTTCTTTCTTCTAAAAGCCGAAAACTCCATTATTGTTTTCTCTTCTTTCTTCTAAAAGCTGAAAACTCCATTGTTCTTTTCTTTCTTCTAAAAGCCGAAAACTCCATTATTCTTTTATCTTCTTTCTTCTAAAAGCCGAAAACACTAGTCACTGAATATCATATCACTTTTCGGGCTTTCAAGGTAAGGATTTCAATTCTCCTTAAGATGATCAACCGTTTTCTTTTCGTTAGTTGTGCCTTAACCTAATGTTTCGTTATCGGCTTCTGAACAACACCCTAGGCAGATAGCGGTGATGTTGGCTACGGATAGCGTTGGCTTAGAAAGTCTCGTTCTAACGGTAATCAGGTGTGTAGACAGTCGAATAAAACCCTTAAAAGGGTTAGGCAAGGATGCTAGGTACGTAATCATAGAAATCTCTATGTGTATCGATATATATATATATATATATATATATATATATATATGAGCCTGTATGATGTTTTCTTTATGTGTGTATGCATGGGGTGGGATTTTGATATGATGAAGGGGAAGAAGGTCGCATAGTGATCGGTGGCTTTGCCACATAGGTCACATAGTGATCGGTCTTTATGACAGGCAGCTCAGCTGTCGAGATGCTACGATGTATTATTAAGGTAGCATGGCGATCGGTGGCTGAGCCACATTATATTATGAGGTCACATAGTGATCGGTGGCTATGCCACGTTTAATGATTCCTGAATAATAGGAATAGGCAGCACGACTGTCGTTATGGTGTGTAGCGGATGGAGGGTTGATTGTAGAAATCCCCAAGGTGTGATGGTTGGTACGGGTTGGTGTATAAAGGATGGAATTCTAGGATGGGTTGGGCTATGCATCAATTATTATCTATCATGTAATTATGATTGTTGCCATTGTGTATGGGCCAGGGCTCATAATGTGTTTGTGGGCCAAAGCCTTTTATGTGTTTCCGGGATTTACACACTGAGTCTTGGTGACTCACCCTATTATTTTCCCTAACTTTTCAGATGAGCAGTAGATCGTGGACATGGGAGCCGAGACGGACTCGAGGGGCCATCAAGTTTTATTTCTTTAGACTATTTTCGATTTTCTTTAAGTTTTTGGTTTTTATTTTGCGAATATTTATGTAATAAGGCCTCATAGTTTATACTCACCTAAGTAGTTTTTAATTTTTGCAACTTAAGAAATTTTGTCAAAAGGTTTAATTATTCAAAATAATAATAATACAAGGTTTTTTTTTTAATGTCACTTATTTATTCAAATATTGTCTAATTAACTTACGATTTCCAAAACCAACAAAGCAAAAGTTTTCAACGTACAACCCGTAGCATACCAGATCTAGTCGAAACGTATGGGTCAGGTTTGGGGTGTTACAAAATTACAGTCGAGAATAGATACGATGCTTCTCTGCGCGCATCGCTCTCTCTCGTTCCCGGTAGCCTCCTCAGAGCTGTGATTCCTCCAAAGAACTTTAACCAACGGAACCATCTTCCTTCGCAACACTTTTACATCACGATCCAAGATTTCCACTGGTTCCTTTTCAAAGGATAGGTCGGGTCTTACTTCAATTTCTTCCACTGGCACCACATGAGATGGATCCGAACTGTAACACCCCAAACCCGGCCCACGAGCCTTGACCAGATCTGGTATGTCACTGCGGAAAACGTTTGAAAAGATTTTATAGTAAAGGTGAAAATATAAAAATTCGTTGACTTTTGCAAAACCGTGTCTATTTAAAATTCTAAGTAAAATAATATTTGTAACAGTTTTTCCGGATTAAAACTTTAATATATATTTTAAAATGCAAGTTGCTAAACATAACTCAATTCCATATCGTAATTCGATTATCAATTCATCTTAAACATAATAAAGATACTTAGTAAAAATACCTAATCACTTTGAGCGGCCTTTATTACAATAATACTTCATCAAAATACTGAAATATAAAATACATAAACAATTAAAATAACTTCTGCATAATAATTTGCTTCTGCATGGCCACCTTTGTATCCATTCCAACCCGGTCCAATTATCATATATCACCTGCGATGTTTGATAAAAATTTGGGTGAGTCACGCGGACTAAGTGTGTAATTAATCCACTGAATTCCACCCACATAGCAAACCACCTATCACATCGCATATCAGGTAATAAGAAACTTATTCACGTAATTCCACAATTGGGCTTGGCCCCATATTCATACCACATATCGGATTATAATGTAATTAACCACATGATTCCACATACTGGGCTTGGCCCATTTCCACATTAAGTACACATATTAGATATAATTATGCAAAGTGCACCCAACCCAACCTAGGGTCCATCCTCTACACACCCCCGTATCCAGCCACCACACACCAGGGGATTACTAGATCACCCTCCCCTTTTCACTCCAATAAGGCAAATAATGCCGTCCACGATGTAGCGCGTAGTTAACATCGAACCACGATGAGGCACAAAGCAGCCATCAACCCACGATATGGCACATAGCCGATATCAACCACGATGAGGCACAGAGCTACTCATCAAGCCACGTGAACTTAATCACAATTAATCCACAACGCGACCTCAGTCAGCGCCAATCCACGATGTAGCTCAAGGCTAACACCAAACCACGTACTCAAGTACACACTGCACCTTCTTTGATATACATATCCCATCCCATGCACATGCAACATGTAACAGTGACATAATAATAAATGCATGTACATGTTATTCAAGCAGATAATCACATTTCCATAGGCATGTTCACATTCTCATAGGCACATTCACAGTCTTATCAACAGTTAACACTAACCTCATTATCGATATACCCCTTTCTAGGGTATTCACCACATCATTGCCACTGCACTTGTTAGCACATATATCACACATGCAAATATAACATATACCCGGAAAACAGTAGGCTAACCACACACCTGATAACTTAGAGTACTACGCTCTCGATCCCGATGCTATCACTAAGCGACACTACAGCTATCTGTCTATAATTTTCCCCTGCTGCTGGCCCACACCCCGGTGGCCAATCCCGAACAGCAGAAACGGATCTCCTCTTGAACTTCGGGATAGGGACTATTCCTTGTCCTCCTTGACTGGCATCCATGTCCATCGACGAACACTTCAATTAAAACCGATTAATACGCACTCTTAAACAAATAACTAAATCACAACTTACAGCCTTACCAAAGATGGATCCAAATCCCGAAAGCTTTCCTTAATCCTGTCGATTTGTCCCTAAAAGCCACAGTACACAATCGGTCACACTTAAATACCAAATATGGCCTAAGGCCGAATACCATGAATCACTTACCTTACTTACCGAAATCCCGAATTATCACCTGACTATGAAGCTGTCGAAATCCCTGAGTAGTCGAAATCCCTACACACCATATGTCATATTTGGCTTTAACACACAAATCCATAAACATGGCCCCTTGGCCGAATACTTACACACTTGCTTACCTTGATGAATCCAAGAACCTCCTTTGATGCTTCTTAACGTTGGCTACAAAATAAACACTTATTATGGCACTATACCATTCGGCCATCCAACCAAGGCCTAATCACTTGATTCGGCACACTTATGAAAAGAGATCAAATCGATTACTAGAGAAAGAGTTCCTTACCACCAATTCACGAGTAGTCCACTAGCTCCAAATATCGGCAAGGTGAAAGAGATGTTGACTTTCGGCTTTTAATACTTGTGACAAGGAAAAGAGAGTAAGGCACTTGAGATTCGGCTATGGCTCTAAATAAAAATAAAATACAAATGGGAGAATGAGCACTTACAAGGTTCGGCTAATCCCTTCAAATGGTGATGGGGCATTCGACTATCAAAAAGAACCAAGTATGGAGTTGAAGAAAAGAAGAATATGAGAGGAAGTAAGAAGAAATTTGGTAGTGGTGAATAAGGAAGGAGTTCCGGCCTTGGCAAAATAAATGAGAAAAGGAGAGGAATTTTTTCTTGACTACAAATTTCGGCAAGAAGCACTAGAGAAGAAACAAATAAAATTCGGCACTTATCCTCCCATACATGACCGAATATACCAACCCAAGGAGCCCCTCATTCGGCCACTACCTCATCTCTCATCAATCCCTTATGAATCTCCTATATTAACTCTTATCTACTCATTTAAACTAAATAAAAAAAATCAACATTTATCCTACTCTTTAGCCAAATTTAAAAAGAAATCCAAGGCTTATCTTCATCTTCTAAGGTCCCAAATGCCGTCCAACTCCTCTCCCCACTCTTGACGCCAAAAGCCCAAAAATAAAACCACACTCCTTGCGGCCAACAAGATTCGAACCTCCTCCCTCCTGAAGCCCTTTGACGCAAGCTTCCCTGCTCCTCAGGTAACGCCCCAAGCCACTTTGCTGCTAGCTCTTTTGTGTCATAAACTTCCCACAATTTCTCTTAAGGCCTCCTTAGCCTACCTCCCCCTTAGAACTTAAAATCCAATAATTTTCCCAAAGCGTTCACTTATATCTTAGAGTTCCCAAAACCCTTAAAACATATCCAAACACACTCCAAGCCTACTATCACTTGAATTATGCATTAAATGCATCACCCCTAGATCCGGGATATTACAGTTCTACCCTCCTTAAAAATAATTTCGTCCTCGAAATTACTTGGCTAAATGCCTTCTTACTCCCCACACTACGCTTATGCTGCGCACTCTAATCTTAATAAAACTATCATACCTTCTAGGCACTGTCTCTAAGTTCACATACAAAGCTTCAGGCACTACACCAACAATACAAGCATGAGCTAACTCTATAGTAACCAAAGCAATTAAGGGTATTCTAAGAAAAAGGAACGTACCCGATATTACATTTGACACATCTTCCTCCTTGCAGCGACTGACTGCCTAAACCAACCTTGGTTGTCTCTTAACTAAACCCTCAGCGCCTCTGCTTGATACTTCACGACCTCGGCCAGAACCATTTCCTCCATGGTTCGGGCCACGACTCTTCGTCGCTTGATGGCAATTCTTAACCAAATGAGCCTTAGATCCACACCGGAAACATTCCTTATAATTACCCCAACACTCTCCTGCATGAGCTCTCTCACACTGAGCACATGAATGACTCCGACTCTCAGAAACTGGCACAGGTGCACGTACAGAATTTTTGATCCTTGGTCTTCTCTGGAAATCTCCCGATGCTTCTGTCGGTCCAAAACTCCTCTTGTTCCAATGCTTATTCTTCTCCCGGTTCTGTCTCGCGGTCCTCTTAACTTCTTCAGCTATTCGAGCTTTCTCCACTAGAACAGCAAAATCCCTTTCTCTTTGCGGAGCAATCAACACTCGTAGCTCGTCTCGCAATCCATCTTCAAATTGGACACACCTTTCATAATCAGTAGCCACGATCCCTTTGGCGTACTGACTTAACCGCACAAATTCAGCTTCGTACTTTGCTACCGACTTATTCCCTTGTACTAAGTTTAGAAACGCCTTTCTTTGCGAGTCTAAGTAACTAGCTCCTACATACTTCCCTTCAAACTTAACCTTAAAATAATCCCAATCCAATCGATCTGCCGGAACACCTTGTCTGATAGTGAGCCACCATCGATAAGCTTCATCTCGAAGCAACGAAACATCACCTTTCAGCTTTTCCTCAGGAGTACAGTCCAAATCATCCATGATCCTTTCGACCGCTTCCAACCAGTATTTCGCTACGTTCAGAGCTACCCAGACACTCCTCTAAAAACTTCGGCTCTGTTTGACCTAAGTCTTTCCGATACTGACTTCCCAGCTCTATTTCCTATACCAACTCTTGCCACTTGCTATAACACTCGCAGCATACTTGCGATACTGCGTCATTTCCTCCTGCCTGATCTTGATCCTCCGCGCCCACTGCTGGCGGCGGCACATCACTTTTTGACCCATGACCAGACCCTACTGGTTTCGATACTGTCATTCGACGTCCTCTAGAACTCATATCTAACGTCGCGATTTAATCTGATTAAAAGTTTTATGCATTAGTAATTTGTTCCACTGATTAACCGCAAACAGTTTTATGCAAAGAAGTTTCAGAAGTAGTTCTTTCGTTCAACCAAAGTTTCAGATCAAGCTTACTATTCTAATCAGAGAATCACATTCACATTTATCAATAGGGACACATTCATTCATTCACAGCATCCACCACACCACTATGGCATTTTATCCATTCCCCACCCAAGGGTAATTTTGTCATTTATCCTATAAGGGTATTTTGGTTATAAATCAGGATCAATTTGAAAATCTTTACAAATCAAAGGTATTTCAGAATTTCCAAAGCTCAAGGGTATTTTGAAATATTCTCTTCCAAATCAAGGGTAATGCAGAAATTTTAGAAATCAGGGTTATTTTGGTAATTTTGTAAGTCAGGGGTAATTTCGTAAATTTCCAAATCAAGGTATCTTGGTATTTAGCAAAACAGGGTTTTTGGTATTTTTGTAAAGTAAGAAAATATCAATAAAAATCGAGGGTAGTATGGTAATGTTATAAACCAAGGGCATTTTGGTAATTTCACAACCTAGGGGCATTTTTATAATTTCGTAAATCAAAAATATTTTGAAAACTTTTCAAAATAAATTTTGCTACAAATCAAAGGGGTAATTTGGTGATTTCAAAAACTTAAGGTTTTTTTTTTCTAAAAACAGTATGGCAAGTCCCTTTCAGGTTCTAGTTATGGAGTTTAGCCTATGACTAGGCCCTTTAGGTTAGGGTGAACGGTTACTACGCACCAGGTAGGATTCGAGTAAAGAGGAGGTGAGTCGCTAGGACTGCTTAAGTACCAAGCTCTTACTGAATCCACTCCTAGACATGCGCACAACTGTTGCCACACCCTAGCTCGGCGGCTTAGTCACAGGTTTGTTTGATGGTCCTTAAGTCTTATGTATTCAATGTTGAAGTAGACTAGTCCTAGGGTTCAATAGCCCTAATCTACTAATCTACGTTCCCACAAAGGCCCATACAATTCACATATTCAAATCACTTTAGAAGTCAGAAGTACTTACCTGGTGGACTTCGAGCCGAAGATACAGGTGCCATGCCAGAATAACCTGAAAATTTTCATAAAAGCCCATATTTTTGAAAAGCCCATCTTTGAAAAAAAATGTCTTTGGACCCAAAACCCTCAAAGCCGAGTTTTGAACCTGGCTCTGATACAAAACTGTAACACCCCAAACCCGGCCCACGAGCCTTGACCAGATCTGGTATGTCACTGCGGAAAACGTTTGAAAAGATTTTATAGTAAAGGTGAAAATATAAAAATTCGTTGACTTTTGTAAAATCGTGTCTATTTGAAATTCTAAGTAAAATAATATTTGTAACAGTTTTTCCGGATTAAAACTTTAATATATATTTTAAAATGCAAGTTGCTAAACATAACTCAATTCCATATCGTAATTCGATTATCAATTCATCTTAAACATAATAAAGATACTTAGTAAAAATACTTAATCACTTTGAGCGGCCTTTATTACAATAATACTTCATCAAAATACTGAAATATAAAATACGTAAACAATTAAAATAACTTCTGCATAATAATTTGCTTCTACATGGCCACCTTTGTATCCATTCCAACCCGGTCCGATTATCATATATCACCTGCGATGTTTGATAAAAATTTGGGTGAGTCACGTGGACTCAGTGTGTAATTAATCCACTGAATTCCACCCACATAGTAAACCACTTATCACATCGCATATCAGGTAATAAGAAACTTATTCACGTAATTCCACAATTGGGCTTGGCCCCATATTCATACCACATATCGGATTATAATGTAATTAACCACATGATTCCACATACTGGGGTTGGCCCATTTCTCATTTCAATACACATCACATATTGGACTTGGCCCATTTCCACATTAAGTACACATATCAGATATGATTATGCAAAGTGCACCCAACCCAACCTAGGGTCCATCCTCTACACACCCCCGTATCCAGCCACCACACACCAGGGATTACTAGATCACCCTCCCCTTTTCACTCCAATAAGGCAAATAATGCCGTCCACGATGTAGCGCGTAGCTAACATCGAACCACGATGAGGCACAAAGCAGCCATCAACCCACGATATGGCACAGAGCCGATATCAACCACGATGAGGCACAGAGCTACTCATCAAGCCACGTGAACTTAATCACAATTAATCCACAACGCGACCTCAGTCAGCGCCAATCCACGATGTAGCTCAAGGCTAACACCAAACCACGTACTCGAAGTACACCCGTACCTTCTTTGATATACATATCCCATCCCATGCACATGCAACATGTAACAGTGACATAATAATAAATGCATGTACATGTTATTCAAGCAGATAATCACATTTCCATAGGCATGTTCACATTCTCATAGGCACATTCACAGTCTTATCAACAGTTAACACTAACCTGATTATCGATATACCCCTTTTTAGGGTATTCACCACATTATTGCCACTGCACTTGTTAGCACATATATCACACATGCAAATATAACATATACCCAGAAAACAGTAGGCTAACCATACACCTGATAACTTGGAGTACTACGCTCTCGATCCCGATGCTATCACTAAGTGACACTACAGCTATTTGTCTATAACTTTCCCCTGCTCCTGGCCCACACCTCGGTGGCCAATCCCGAACAACAGAAACGGATCTCCTCTTGAACTTCGGGATAGGGATTATCCCTTGTCCTCCTTGACTGGCATCCATGTCCATCGACGAATACTTCAATTAAAACCGATTAATACGCACTCTTAAACAAATAACTAAATCACAACTTACAGCCTTACCAAAGATGGATCCAAATCCCGAAAGCTTTCCTTAATCCTGTCGATTTGTCCCTAAAAGCCACAGTACACAATCGGTCACACTTAAATACCAAATATGGCCTAAGGCCGAATACCATGAATCACTTACCTTACTTACCGAAATCCCGAATTATCACCTGACTATGAAGCTGTCGAAATCCCTGAGTAGTCAAAATCCCTACACACCATATGTCATATTCGGCTTTAACACACAAATCCATAAACATGGCCCCTTGGCCGAATACTTACACACTTGCCTACCTTGATGAATCTAAGAACCTCCTTTGATGCCTCTTAACATTGGCTACAAAAGAAACACTTATTATGGCACTATACCATTCGGCCATCCAACCAAGGCCTAATCACTTGATTCGGCACACTTATGAAAAGAGATCAAATTGATTACTGGAGAAAGAGTTCCTTACCACCAATTCATGAGTAGTCTACTAGCTCCAAATATCGACAAGGTGAAAGAGATGTTGACTTTCGGCTTTTAATATTTGTGACAAGGAAAAGAGAGTAAGGCACTTGAGATTCGGCTATGGCTCTAAATAAAAATAAAATACAAATAGGAGAATGAGCACTTACAAGGTTTGGCTAATCCCTTCAAATGGTGATGGGGCATTCGACTATCAAAAAGAACCAAGTATGGAGTTGAAGAAAAGAAGAATATGAGAGGAAGTAAGAAGAAATTCGGCAGTGGTGAATAAGGATGGAGTTTCAGCCTTGGCAAAATGAATGAGAAAAGGAGAGGATTTTTTTCTTGACTACAAATTTCGGGAAGAAGCACTAGAGAAGAAACAAATAAAATTCGGCACTTATCCCCCCATACATGACCGAATATACCAACCCAAGGAGCCCCTCACTCGGCCACTACCTCATCTCTCATCAATCCCTTATGAATCTCCTATATTAACTCTTATCTACTCATTTAAACTAAATAAAAAAAATCAATATTTATCCTACTCTTTAGCCAAATATAAAAAGAAATCCAAGGCTTATCTCCATCTTCCAAGGTCCCAAATGCTGTCCAACTCCTCTCCCCACTCTTGACGCCAAAAGCCCAAAAATAAAACCACACTCCTTGCGGCCAACAAGATTCGAACCTCCTCCCTCCTGAAGCCCTTTGACGCAAGCTTTCCTGCTCCTCAGGTAACGCCCCAAGCCACTTTGCTGCTAGCTCTTTTGTGTCATAAACTTCCCATAATATCTCTTACGGCCTCCTTAGCCCAGCTCCCCCTTAGAACTTAAAATCCAATAATTTTCCCAAAGCGTTCACTTATATCTTAGAGTTCCCAAAACCCTTAAAACATATCCAAACACACTCCAAGCCTACTATCACTTGAATTATGCATTAAATGCATAACCCCTAGATCCAGGATATTACACGAACGATATCGTCTCAACATAGAGACATGGATCACATTGTGAATCTGGCTTAGCTCAGAGGGTGGCTCTAGCTGATAGGCTACCGGTCCCACTCGTTTCAATACCCGATAAGGTCTGATAAATCTGGGACTTAATTTACCTTTTCGTCCAAACCTCAGCACTTTCTTCCATGGCGACACCTTCAAGAACACCTGGTCACCCACTGCAAATTCTATGTCCTTACGCTTCAAATTAGCATAGGACTTCTGTCTGTCTGACGCTTCCTTTAGTTGAGTCCGAATTAACTCAACCTTCTCCTCGGTCTCAGTAACCAACTCTGGACCCAATTTCCGACGTTCCCCTAATTCTATCCAGCAGGTACACTTTCACTCGTACAATGCTTCATAGGGCGCTATCTGAATACTAGACTGGTAGCTGTTGTTGTAAGCAAACTCTGCTAATGGTATAAATTCTTCCCAACTACCCCTAAAATCAATGACACAACCTCTCAGCATGTCCTCCAATATCTGAATTACCCGCTTAGACTGTCTATCGGTCTGAGGATGAAACGCTGTACTAAAATCCAACTTCGTACCCAACACTTGATGCAACGCCTTCCAAAATCGTGAGGTGAACCCAGGGTCCCTGTCCGATATGATTGATACTGGTACTCCATGCAACCTCACTACCTCCGTTATGTACAGCTTAGCCAACTTCTGTAAAGAGTAATCGACACGTACTGGTATGAAATGAGCAGACTTCGTCAAGCGATCAACAATCACCCAGATCGAATCTTTCTTAGTAGGTGTGAGAGGTAGCCCACTAACAATGTAACATCCTGGAAATGGGCCTATGCATTTTTGATTTAATTATACGAAATGGCATGTCTTATGTGTTATGAATGTATGGTGAACATTTTTGGAAACTTGGAAATGTAAGGAAATGCTTCAGAAATGTTAAGTTTCAAAAGAGAAAAGTAAACATTTTTGGAAACTTGGAAATGTAAGGAAATGTCTTGGAAATATAAGGAAATGTCTTGTCTTGGAAATGTAAGGAAATGTCTTGGAAATGTAAGGAAATGACTTGGAAATGTAAGGAAATGTCTTGTCTTGGAAATGTAAGGAAATGTCTTGGAAATGTAAGGAAATGTCTTGTCTTGGAAATGTAAGGAAATGTCTTGGAAATGTAAGGAAATGCCTTAGAAATGTTAAGTTTTAAAGTATTAAAAGAGGGACATAAAGTAAGGTAGTCTTAAGAGAAAATGTATGTGAAATATGACATACAAATAGCCTTGGTAAAATGGCTACAAGGCGCCACTTAAGGGCCTAGCAAGTGACGCCACATACATAAGCAAATGGGCCAAGGACCGAGTCGCATGGGAAGCAAATAAAAGAATTTTATTTTTGCTACAAGGAGCAGAGAGGTGGACGGCATTAAGGCTCTTAAAAGAGGAGTTTTATTCTCTTTAAAATTTGGCAAATAGATAGATAATGATGGATTATTATTGGTATTTTTAATTAAGGGATAAGAGATAATTAAAGGATTATTTCTATTAATTTTAAACAAAGTGATAAAGATAAGGGAGAAGTGATGGCCAAGTAAGGGACTTTGAGTTTAATAATTTTGGCTAAGTAAGGATAGTTGCTGAATTATCTTTTATTTTAGGTGATAATTAAAGAGATAAAGCTATCAAAATAGAAGAGTGATGGCCAAGTAAGGGAGTCTTGGCCTAGTAATTTCGGTAATAGGAGGAAAAGAGAGGCCATTCTCAGATTATTTTCTTTTCTTGAAAGTCTCTGCCAAATTCTCAAGCAAAAACTCCTCTCTTCTCTTTATTTTTGCCAAGCCGAAAACACCTTGTGTTCTAGTCGAATCCTCCATCTTTATTCTTCTTTCTCTTTTCTTTCTAAATCCATTCAAAAGCCAGAAGTAAGCCTTTTTAAGGCCATAGCCGATTATTCAAGAAAGCCGAAATCAAGTTCTTTCCAACCTAAAGCCGAATATCTCAAGTGGCATCAAGAGGAAGTTTTTTGACTTCCACAAATAGGGTAAGGGTCGATTATTGTCTTGATCATTCCTTTTCTTTATAGCCGAATGTTAGAAACTAACCTTAATAATCTTGGCCAAAACTTTGGAAAAAGGTTTCGGGATTTACTAGTTGTCGATTTCAAGGGGAGTATCTTTCGAGATTCGTCCAAGTCAACTATTTCGGGATTTAAGGATCAAGGTAAGACAATAAAGCATTCGGCCTTAGGCCATTTTTATTGAGATTTAATGTTAGAAATTGATCTAACATGTGGCTATAGGGATTTCGACATACACCTAAGACAAGAGATCAATTCCGGGATTTAAGATTTGGAAGGTAAGTACATATGTACATTCGGCCAAAGCCTAGTTTTGTATTTTTGATTTGTTTCTTAAATGTTTAAAAGCCGAAAACTAACCAAGTAAATGGATTTAATGTTGGCCGATTGAAGGAAGGTATGGCACAAAGTTTTCGGGATTTGATTTATAGTGAAATCGGCACCAAGGTAAGAATTCGATTACAATAATCCTAATGGGATTTGGTTTTATGGCCGAGTGGTTTTTAGTAAATTACTATATGTTGGCCGAACATAGGAACAAAAGATCTAGGACGCTAGATCGAGATCTTCGGAATTTAGACTGAATTCGCTAAGCTAATCAGGTGTGTACCCTACACTAATCTTAATAGATTTACGGCTTAAACTTGATATATGTATTAATATGAAAGTGTAAGAATGTGGCAAAGGTACCATGTTATGGTACAAAGTACTCTGTGCACGCGTTTCTACTCCTACTAGGATTATGAAATATGTTATATTTAACATGTGATAAGTGATAAGAACGTGAAATTTGGCATGTTAATGCATAATATATGATATGGGGCATATGGGTTATTGAAAAGGGGAAGTGAATGTGGTGACCTAAGACCACGATATCTGAATGTGGTGACCTAAGACCACGATATCTGAATTTGGTGACTTCAGTCACAATTATTTAATCTGTTGGCTATGCCACAAATATTTATAAGGGCGATCGACTGCCTTCGATGGTGTGTAGCGGATGGAGGGTTGACTTAGTAGTCCCCACGGTGTGCAGGATGGTACGGGTGATGTGTAGCGGATGGCATCTAGGTTTGGGTTCGGGTTGCATCATTTTAATTTAATGATATATGAATATGTATTTATGAAATGCCTAAATTTGTTAAGACTTAGTGTTGTGTTACACATTGAGTCTGTTGACTCACCCCGTTGTGGGAACATTTTTCAGGTGATGATCAGTAATGGACCGGGTCAGCAGGAGCTTAGTGGTGGCCATGTCCAGCAAGGAAATTACTATGTGGACCCCTTATTTTTCTAAGTATTTTAAATTTCATTTTGGGTTTTTATTTGAGGTAATAAAGCCATAGTGAAATTTTCTGTTTTATTTACTATGTTACGTAATTTTATTTATTGGAGATTAAGTCAGTTTAATTTAAAATAAACTTTAAATATTTTGTCACTTGAAATTAAATGGGTTTCAATATAAAATAAATTTGTTTTCAACTCGAGCCCAACCCACCAACAAACTTTCTTCAAAACACACAGTTTTCCAAAGTAATAAAAGAATTTTTAACCGGTTTACTTCGAGGAACATACCAGATCCGGTCCAGGCTCGTGGGCCGGGTATGGGGTGTTTCAAACAAAGTCCATTGTGATCCTTTCCCACTTCTATTGTGGAATCTTCACCGGCTGCAACAACTCTGATGGTAACTGATGTTCCGCCTTTACCTACTGACAGGTCAAACACTTCCACACAAATTCGGTCACCTCTCATTTTAAACCCGTCCACTAGAACTGATCTCGCAAATCTCGATACATCTTACTTCCTCCAGGGTGCATAGCGTATGGATTACCGTGCGCCTCTTGCAAAATCCTACGCTTCAACTCCGGATCTTTTGGCATGCAAACTTTCCCTTGAAAACATAACAGTCCTTCCTCATTCATACTAAATTCTGTTATTCCATCACTTGATCCTACCTGAAACTTTCCCTTTAGCAACTCATCGGTCTGCTGCTTCTCCTTAACCTGACTGGCCCAAGAGGGTTTCACTTGAAGTTCAGCTAATAAACTCCCATCATCGTATAAACTGAGGTGAGCAAACATTGCTCTCAAGTCAGAGATTACTTTACGACTTAGGGCATCTGCTACCACGTTAGCTTTACCCGGATGGTATTCGATTGAGCAGTCATAATCATTTAACAACTCAATTCACCTTCTTTGCCATAGATTCAACTCCTTCTGGATTAAAAGGTATTTTAAGCTCTTGTGATTGGTGTAAATGACAGATTTCTCCCCGTACAAGTAATGCCTCCAGATCTTTAAAGCAAAAACCACCGCCGCCAATTCCAAATCATGGGTAGGATAATTTGCTTTGTGCGGTCTTAACTGCTGAGATGCATACGCAACAACCTTTCCACCTTGCATCAACATGCATCCTAGTCCCGTGTGTGAAGCATCACAGTAAATTACGAATTCCTTCCCAGCCTCCGGCTGAATCAATACTGGAGCCTCCGTCAAAATCCTCTTTAACTTCTCGAAACTCTCTTGCTGCTTATTAGACCAAACAAACAGAACCCCTTTCCGTAACAACTTAGTCAACGGAGCCGCAATCAATGAAAATCCTTCAACAAACCTTCTGTAATACCCGGCCAAACCAAGAAAACTCTGAATTTCTGCTACAGACTTAGGCGGCTTCCAATCCATTACCGCTTCAATTTTCCGAGGGTCCCCTCTGCCGATGCAACGTGACCTAGGAAAGGAACTTCACTTAGCCAAAATTCGCAGTTACTGAATTTGGTATACAACCGCTTCTCCCTCAAAATCTGCAGAACCACCCGAAGATGTGAATCATGCTCCTCTTCCGATTTTGAATAAACCAGAATGTCATCTATAAATACCACGACAAACCGATCCAAGTAGGGTTGGAATACTCGGTTCATCATATCCATAAACACTGCTAGTGCATTAGTCAACCCAAATGGCATCACCATGAATTCGTAGTGACCATAGCGAGTCCTAAAGGCTGTTTTATGAATATCCGCCTCCTTGACCTTAAGCTGATGATACCCTGACCTCAGATCTATCTTTGAAAAGACTGAGGCCCCCTTCAACTGATCGAACAAGTCATCGATCCTCAGAAACGGGTATTTGTTCTTAATTGTTAACTTATTCAGCTGGCGATAGTCAATGCACATACGCATTGATCCACCCTTCTTCTTAACGAACAACACCGTCGCTCCCCAAGGCGACACACTCGTCGGATAAACCCTCTATCCAGCAACTCTTGGATCTGCTCTTTCAATTCCACTAACTCCTTCGGCGCCATCCTATACGGAGCAATAGATACTGGCGCTATTCCCGGAAGAAGATCGATACCAAACTCCACATCACGATCCGGGGGCAATCTCAGAAGCTCTTCTGGAAAACATCAGGAAATTCCTTCACCATTCTAATGTCCACAACAGTTAGTTCCTTGGCTTCCAAAGCCCAAATAAACATTAAAATTGCCTCGCATCCTTTTCTCACCATCCTTTCTGCTCTTAAGGCAGACACCACATTTGACAAACAGTTCCCTCTTTCACCTATCACCAACACTTTGCCACCCTCGGGGGTTTTTAACACCATATGCTTGGCTGCACAGTCTACATTAGCTTGATACTTCACCAGCCAATCCATTCCTAAGATCAAATCAAACTCCCTAAACGACAGTTCCATCAGATCAGCCTGAAAAGTTACCTGTTGAACTTCCAGGAGTACATCCTTATATAGTTTGTTCACCACTACAGTCTGTCCTAAAGGGCTCACTGCAGTTCTCTCCCTAAAAGAAGTCACATATCTAAGTTCAAATTTCCCGCTATAGCACTAGCAACATAGGAGTACGTCGAACCAATATCAATCAATGCAGTGCAAGGCAAGCCAAAAATTAAAAATGTACCGGTTATGACATCCGGTGCGTCAGCCTCCTGCCGACGTCTGGTAGCATAGACTAACCCCGGCTGTCTCGCTTTAGTATTTCCTGCCCCTCTACCTGGTGCTCCATGGCCCCGACCAGAACCATTACCACCTCTGGCTGGACCACGACCTCGCTGTGGTTGTTGACCACCTCTTCCCGTACTGCATTCCCTTGACACAATGGGCCTTCATCGTCCCGTTCTATCGCGACGACTTCTAACTTGGTGGTCCGTATATCCACACCTAAAGCACTTCCCGCCCAACACTCACCTACGTGGAATTTACTACATCGAGCACACTTCTGTGTCTGGCTAGTAGCAGCAGGTCTCTCATCCCGTCTCAGCCCGTTTGACCTAGGCCTTTTCTAAGTACGCCCAGCTGCCCCTGACGATCCAAAATTCCTCTTCCACCCTTATCTCTATCCCGATTCAGTTTCTCTGTCCGCTTCACCTCCTCAGCTATCCTAGCTTTTTCCACAAGCACAGCAAATTCCCTCTCCCGCTGTGGAGCTATCAATACACGCAAATCATCCCTCAGACCATCCTCAAATCGAACACAACGTTCATGGTCTGTGGGCACCATTCCCCGAGCATAACAGCTAAGGCGTAAGAATTCCACTTCGTACACAGCCACCGACCTACTTTCTTGCACCAGATTCAGAAATGCTCTACGCTATGCATCCACATAACTTGTCCCAATGTATTTACTCTGAAACGCCATTTTGAAGAAATGCCAGGTGATACGATCAGCCATTGTACCATCCTTAACCGTAAGCCACCATTGATAAGCTTCATCCCGCAGGAGAGATAGAACCCCTTTTAGTTTTTCCTCTTCCGTAAAATCCAGATCATCCATTATGCGTTCAACCGCCTCCAACCAATACTCAGCTGTACTTGGGGCTATACCAGAAATTCCCCTAAACATCTCTGCCCCATTGGCTCTAAGCCGCTCCGACACAGATTTTTGGGCTCCTATGTCCATGCCTGCCCCAGCAACCCTCTCTAAAACCCTTAACATCGCCTAGGATACCGCATCATCCCCGACCGTCTAATCCTGAAATTTCCCCCTCCGCAGCTGGTGGAACTGGCATCTCATTTCCAAACCCATGGCCAGATCCTACCAGTTTCGACACGGCTGTAAGCACCAATTTTGGAACCCAGGGCCCAAAACCAAGACAAAACTTAAAAAAAAATAGACCCAATTACAAAATGGCCCAATTTTACAACAAGCCCGAAAACATTTGGAAGAAACTAGGGTTTGGAAACCCTAGCCTAGCACCAGCGCCGCAACCCGCAGCACCCACGTCAGCGCCGCGCGCGTGAAGACACGCGCACCACCACTCGCGCTGCTCTCCACTTCCCGTTGTCGGCAGTAACCTGCAAAAGAAGACACAAAACACAAATAATGGCGAAAGCGGGAAAGCCATTGTATTATTTTATTTCTACTTTTCTGGTTATAAAAACGAAAGAAAATGATGTAAAACGACGGGGATCCTTTCTTTTGTTTTAGCAATCGATCAATCAATAGAAAGCACGAAAATACTCAAAATGGTCGAAAAATACCAAATCAAAAGAGATCCTATTCTTCGATCAAAACAAAGAGGTATTTTAGTTTCTTTTTTACTTTCGATACTAATATTGCACAAGTTTTATTATTTTATACACACATGTTTTTAAAAAAAGAAAAAGAAAGAAAAGGGAAGAAATTACCTTTTCCGCTTTGGGAAATGGCCTGAAATCACCAGAAGCCAAGAGAGTTGAGAGAGAGAAAGAGAATTTTTTTAAAGGTAGCGAAATGAAAAAAAAAAAGAGAAAAGGGCTTATAAAGGCCCTAAAAAGACGTCGTTTTGGACGGCGCCCATAAGCCCCAAAACGGCGCCGTTTGGCTCCACCCGTGACCCGACCCGAATCTCCCCCAGGGTCCGCGTGTTTTTGCGGAAGGGTCTAATTGCGCATTTGACCCTTCCGCTTTTCTTCACCTTTGCAATCTATTTACTTTTTCGAATTTGGCCCAGTAATTTTCCAGTATTTCCATTTGAGTCCCCCTCCATGCGCACTGTTTGATGAAGAGGGCTATTGCTTTTTTGGCCTCAAGGTTTTCACGCACGTCACAAATAAGTCCTTTTTCTTTCATTTTATTTTAAATTGACCCCAAATTTTCGTTTTGAATGCAATTGAATCCCTCCTTTAGTTATTTTGGAAGTTTTTATCATTTTTATTATTATTATTATTATTATTACGTGTATATTTTATTATTATTCTATTTCACTAAACTTTTGTTATTATTATTATTATTATTATTTGCTTTATTTTTCTCTTATGTTATCATATCTATTATTATTGTTGTACTATTACTTGTATATATATATATACTAACTATATTATTGTTATTACCGTATTTGTATTATTGAATTGTGTATATTATGTATTAATATTTTATTTTATTATTCACTATTATTATTATTACTATCATATTATTATCATGTTGTATATATTTTCTATTATTATTATTACTATTATCATTACTATATTTATATTATTATATTGAATATATAGCATATTAACTACTATCATTATTATATTGTTATTAATGCTACTTTTATATTAACATATTGTATATATTGAATATTATTTCTATATTATTATATTATATACTACTATTTTATTATTATCGTACTTACTATTATTATATTATGTATGTTGTTATTATTCTTATTATATTTTTATACTACGATCATTTTTACTATTATTATTGTTATTGTATTATCATTTGTATATACTAACTTTATCATTATTATATTTATATTAGTATATTGTATATTTTTTTGTATTATTATTTCTACTACATTTATATTATTTATCTTGTGCATATTTTGTATTATTATTACTAGTGTTATTATTATAATTATTAATAGTATTCATATTATGACGTCATTTGTTACTAATTCCACCATTATTGATTTCAATGTCATATATTACATGTACTATGTGGTCATTGTGCCAAATTCAGCGTCACATCATCTTTATTCATCGCATGACCCTATTCACATTTTGAATAACATTTCTTTAAAACATAACCTAGTTTTTCATCAATTTCACCCAAAAAAAAAAAAAAAAACTAAAGATATTTTCCAAATAAGGCAATATTCTGTGTTTGGAAATTCGAGGGACCGGGCCCTATGTGTTGGGTTTCGGTTCTCTTGCTTGACCAAATAATTGAATAACCTTTTGTTATTTTAATAAATGAGTCCTAAGGGATTAAGAGACGACCTTGGATTTGAGGATTGAAATTTATCGTGTCCTACGTATTGGATGTGATATTTGGTCCCTTCGAAACAAGGAAATCTTAATATTCAAGTTTAAGAAGACTCAAACATCTCCAAAAAAGACCCAAATTTCTAAATTCATTTTTAAATTTTCAAACTTTCGACATGGGGATATTAATTAATCAATTTGGTACCAAATTTCGGGCGCTGCGAGGGTGCTAATCCTTCCTCGCACGTAACCGACTCCCGAACCTGTTTCCTCGAATACTCGTAGACCAAAAAAACATTTGTTTTAGTAAATCGAAACGTTTTATTAAAACAAAGGTGATCCGATCACACCTGATAAAAGGTCGGTGGCGACTTCTTTTTTTGAAGCCCAAGGTCGATACCCGTTTTTGTCAAAAAATGGTTACGACAGCTTGGCGACTCCACTGGGGACGGTTTTGAGAGTCAGGCCGTAAATTGATTGATTTTTGTCCCTTTGATTAAAAATTTGGAAAGTTGTTTTGAAAATCTTGTTTCTCTTTGATGCATTTGTTTGTGCTATAATGTCGAGTCTCGTGAAATACTTTGGCATTGCATTGCATGACTGCGGTCACACCCTTAAGTGGGAGTGAGAAGCTACTCTTTCGTGAGGTTTTTACCTCCGTGCAAGATAGTGGATCGCTTCCGGGATACATCCGTACCTATGTCTTCGTGAGATTTTTATCTCCGTGCAGTCATAGGGAAATGTATTCCCCTGAACTGAACTCGGTCCATATGAGCCTATAATGGGTGAAGATCGAGGAATCCGCTGGTTCAGGTACCCTTACTTTAGAACCAAACCACATGTAGAAAGACCTAGAAACCCACATTGGACCAAACCACGCTAAACCCCTAGTAGTCACCCCAATAGGTGTTTTATGTTTGCTTATTTCTCTTGCACTAACAATTTTGTGTTTGCTTATCCCGCTCTCGCATTAACATGTTTTCTCTTGTTTTGATTGCATGGCATTCATTTCACGCATTTGTATTGCATTTCATTCATTTGCATACATCACATCATTTGCATCAAAGAGGAGCCTAATTGGTTAAAATCACGACAGAAGTTACCCTGGAAACCGACGAGAATCAACCTATCATACATTACTACAACACTCGTCGTAAGGCAAAAGCAATGGACCAAAGATACGAACAATTCCAGAAAGAGATACAAGACCAGATGAAGAAGTTTCAGCAAGAATTGAAAGACCAGATGGCGAGAGGCTCAAAAGGATATGGTGACCCAAGTGACTCAAATGATGAAGGGGATAACAAACAAAGGAAAAGACCCTACAACTAGTACCGGAAGAAAGCGAAGACCATCCTCCGGATTCACTCCACCCCATGGAGTCTGGGCCTCAAAAGGAATTTACAGGGCCTAGAACACCCACAGCATACCTCCACCGCTCATCTAGAGCAAGGAGTGTTTGCATCAAGTCAAGGAACCAACCTGCTGACCCTATTGTCCCAGATTGGATGATCCTATAGAACTAGCTAAGTTAAGAATGAAGGATCAGGGTGCTCAAGACAAGTTTAAAGATCTGGAAGAAAGACTCAAGGCGGTAGAGGGAACTAGAGTCTCTTCCGCAATGAGCGTCAAAAAAGCTCGATTTGGTTCTGATGCGGTCTTGCCCCAAAATTTAAAGCACCGGACTTTGAGAAATATGACGGAACAAGGTGCCCAAAGGCGCATCTCATCATGTTTTGTCGGAAAATGGTGGATATGAGGATGAAGACAAGTTCTTGATACATCGCTTTCAAGAGAGTTTGGTCGGATCGGCCCTCGGTGGTACAATCACTAGGAAGAGAGGATCCAATCATGGGATAACTTAGCCGCAGACGATTCGCGAACAATATAAGCACGTCTCCGACATAGCGCTTGATCGCCTAACGTTGCAAATGATGGAAAAGAAGCCATCCGAGACCTTTAGGCAATACGCTCAAAGGTGGAGAGACGTCTCGGTTCAAGTAGAACCCCACTAACCAAAACAAAAATCACGATCCTTTTTATCAACACTTTGAAGGCACCGTTCTATGACAAGTTAGTGGGAAACGCTACAAAAGACTTCGCAGATGTTGTGATATCCGGGAACTCATCAAAACGGCATCAAGAGCGGAAAATGGAAGGGTCCGAGAAGAGGTCAAGCACTTGTAAAGAAGAAAGAGCACAAAACCCATATGGTGGGGTGGGAACCACTACGCTTCTAATCCGTACCCAATCCAACCACAACCTCAATTCGCCCACCCCCAAACGTCTATTTTCCTCCCCAAAACCTCACTTATCAACCCCCTCCTCCTTATCCCGTCTACGCCACCGATGTCCAAAGACCATTCACCATATTCTCACCAAATACCATGACCGCTCCAAGCCAACCCAAAAAAAAAAAAGCGAACCAAGGCCGATTTAGACCTAATCCCGAAAAACCTCGGTTGCCCCTATTCCCATGACATACGGAGAATTATGCCCAAAATTATTGGAGAAACAATTAATAGCACCGCATTACATAGCACCATTAAAACCTCCATACCCTAAATGGTACGATCCTAATGCTAGTTGCATGTACCATCTTTGAAACGAGGGCATTCCACGGATAATTGTCTAGCCTTTAAAAGGAAGGTTCAAAGTCTCATTGATGTGGGCATTCTGCGATTTGATGGGATCGATCTTTGTGATTGAAATCCGCTCCCAAACCATGTTTGAAGGAAATGTAAATGCAAAGTGGAGGAATGATGCAATTAATGAGGTTTCACCGATACACCCTTATCCTCTCGAGTTTGTTTTGAACAATGGGATCACAGTAGGGATCCATGTATTTTAGCTAATCTAGAGCGATATGTGAAACATGCTTGTTACTTTAAGCCTAGGGGCAACAAGAGTTCTTTCGTGAAATAGGCTTGTTTCCAGAATTGTTATTCCAATAAAATGCATCTTTATTTTCACTCATCGCATTTCATACTCTACATCATTTCATTTTCATATCATGCTTTTAATTTTCTACCTCCAGCCCACAATGGGTCCCAGGATATCAATAACGTGAGCGACAATCATTCTCGACTCCTTTTTAGAGAGATATGTGTCTAGAGGATCTAAGAACTTGGAAGATGACAGAGATCGCAACTTGTTTCCTAAGAACGGTAGATCCCAGCTTACGAAGTGCCAGCAAACACTACAAGAGAGATGAAGACAGAAGCTTAGCTTCCCGAAGGAACAAGGTAAGGAATCATTGAATTATCCTCAAGAGTTCAAAGATATTGTCGTGTGATCACGCACCGGGACTACTAGGGCACGAGTATGTTGTCAAGGCTAAGGAAGTCACAGAAGAAGTCCATAAGGATATTTGAAAACCACATGCTGATGGTTCTACCCTAATTAAGCCAATCAAGAAGTTCGAGCCATTGGTCTACCCAGAGTGGAGAACTGCGTCAAAACGCCAAATCGAGGAGGACAAGACGCGTGGGGTATGGATGTTATCCAGCCTGTCTTCTCGAAAGCTTTGATTCATTTTTGTAGATGTCGATCTCCCCACTAAGAAGGCGAAGGTCACTTCATATGGCAAAAGAAAAAACAAAAAAAAAAAAAAAAAAAAAAAAAAAAAAAAAAAAAAAAAAACAAAAAAAAGGGGGGCAACAAAACAAAGATTGTGAATGTTAGCATATAGAAATTACGTACCCCTTCCTAGGACCTCTGCTGGGGCAACGCGTTTCCGGGGCACGGGCCAAGCCCGAAATAGGTAAGGTGAAACGGATCCCGATGTGATCAAGTGAATGTGTAGAGAAGATGCTGAGAGATGTCCGTCACGATCAGAGAAAGTGAATTTTTAACAAAAAAGATCGCCTTAGAAAACTTCATGACAGGGTTTTGAAGAAGATCCTCTCCATGTAACAAAAACTTGATGAGAAGAAGATGCCAAGCCGGAAAGACTTTAGGTAGAAGGCACATTCTAGGGAAACAAAAATATTGTCTCGAGGTAGGTGACAAGGACTCATCCCAATCTAGTGAATCCAAAAAAAAAAAGAAAAAAAAACACAAAAAAGAAAAAACAAAAAGACGAAGAAAAGAGAAGAAAAAGAAGAAAAAGGAGAGGCCAAAGTGAAAACCATGAAAGGGCACTTTGAGACCAAAGGTGGGTTTTGGGGTTGAAAACCCAGAAGGGCAAACAAATTTTGATGGGGCATACAGTAGAGTCTTACTACGCTTGAAATAACAATGAAGAGGAATGTTGCGCCTTGAGGCATCGACAAAGTACTCGGATCCCCTAAACACATATTGAGTTTAGAAAGGTCCTCAAGAAGTTAGAACAGAGAAGCTCGAGCTGCGATATCTGGGGCACCTAGTTTCCATTTCACCCATTTTTGAGTCTACTGTCTTTGTCTTTTCAAAATACACTCTAAATAAATTTGCTGCTTCATTGCATATGCTAACCTTGATTAACCTGTTTGATTCGAGCTATACTCCTAATAAATTCCCATCCCATCCATCATTATGGTCCTTTTCAAGCATTTTGCATTGAAATAACGATTATTGGACTAATAATACTTTCATGAAAAGAGTTTCGCGTATTACTCTGGAAACCTCTAAACAATACAGGAATCTGAAACAGGATTATTGTTTAAGATTCACTGAGTTTAAGGGATTGGAAATATCTGAGTCCAAATTATGTTGATTTGAACAAAATGACGAGGTACCGTGTCAGTGACACAATCCTAACGGAAATGGGCATTGTTAACTCAAGTGCAAAACCAGGATCATTCTTGAAAATGAAATGACATTCTGCATTCATGCGAGCATATACATCTGGTTGGGTCGCCTGAAGAGTGATCGTTAGAAGGAAGCTGATACAGATCCTGTACCGTTGAATAACAAGAGGGTAGGTTGAAGAAGGGACAAATCCTATGTTTTAGAGTCACAGTGGGACAAATGGAGGATATTCAAATCCTACACCCCCGGGTCGTAATGAAATGAACCCTGAAGCTACAGTGGGGCAAAAGGGTGATATACGAGAAACGCAGATTACTCCTGAGGTTTGAAGGATGGGTACAAAACCTGAAAGAAAAGTCAAGAGTCGAAGCAGTGAACGCAGGCTACCATGAAAGTCGCAATGAAAGAGATACATGACGAACAAGCCTAGGGCGCATGGCATAATCATGTAGGCATTTAGGACAAACACATGCATATCATGACATCATCACGCATGACACATACAGGTACGCCAGTAAAGCAAGAAGTCTTGACGATGGTGGCGTCAAACCAAGGAGAAAGAAGACATCCGAGTTCCACCAGATAATATATTGAGATTCCGGTTGCAAATATCAACTCATATCAGAGAGAGGTGAGTTGAGCCTCGGGTCACACCTTGAGGTGTCTTTTAATTTCTTTTCAAAATATCAACTCATATCAGAGAGAGGTGAGTTGAGCTTTGGGTCATACCCTGAGGTGTCTTTTAATTTCTTTTCAACTCATATCAGAGAGAGGTGAGTTGAGCCTCGGGTCACACCCTGAGGTGTCTTTTAATTTCTTTTCAAAATATCAACTCATATCAGAGAGAGGTGAGTTGAGCCTCGGGTCACACCCTGAGGTGTCTTTTAATTTCTTTTCAACTCATATCAGAGAGAGGTGAGTTGAGCCTCAAGAGTCACACCGAGGTGTCTTTTAATTTCTTTTCAAAATATCAACTCATATCAGAGAGAAGTGGGTTGAGCCTCGGGTCACTCCTCGAGGTGTCTTTTAAATTCCTTTCAAAATATCAACTTATATCGAGAGAGAGGTGAGTTGAGCCTCGGGTCACACCTCGAGGTGTCTTTTAATTTCTTTTCAACTCATATCGAGAGAGAGTGAGTTGAGCCTCGGTCACACCCAGGGTGTCTTTTAATTTCTTTTCAAAATATCAACTCATATCGAGAGAGAAGTGGGTTGAGCCTCGGTCACTCCACGAGGTGTCTTTTAATTTTCTTTCAAAATATCGACTTATATCGTAGAGAGAAGTGAGTTGAGCCTCTGGTCACACCACGAGGTGTCTTTTAATTTCTTTTCAACTCATATCGTAGAGGTGAGTTGAGCCTCGGTCACACCTGAGGTGTCTTTTAATTTCTTTTCAAAATATCAACTCATATCGAGAGAAGTGGGTTGAGCCTCGGGTCACTCCCTGAGGTGTCTTTTAATTTCCTTTCAAAATATCGACTTATATCAGAGAGAAGTGAGTTGAGCCTCGGGTCACTCCCTGAGGTGTCTTTTAATTTCTTTTCAAAATATCAACTCATATCGAGAGAAGTGAGTTGAGCCTCAAGTCACTCCTCGAGGTGTCTTTTAATTTCTTTTTAAAATATCAACTCATATCAGAGAGAAGTGAGTTGAGCCTCGGGTCACACCCTGAGGTGTCTTTTAATTTCCTTTCAAAATATCAACTCATATCAGAGAGAAGTGGGTTGAGCCTCGGGTCACTCCCTGAGGTGTCTTTTAATTTCTATTTTTTTTTCAATTCCTGCTTGCAAAAATTAGTTCATATTACGAAAGGCCGAAGTATTTTCAATTTCTGTTTTACAAATTTCCGTCTAAAAAAAAAAGAAAAAAAAAACTCATGTGAATGTAGTCGAGCCTCGGGGCACACGCGGAGGTACTTATAGACGGGAGACTGAAGTCGCTTTGAGCAAATTTGACAAAGAAGTTCCAGTGAACAAAGAAGATTGAGCAAAGAGCAAAATGAAGCTACAGAGCCATATCTTTCAAAGTAGCAATGAGCGGAATGAAGATCGAGGTCTCCCAAAAGATAGTAAGGAGCAATTTGAAAGTGCGATTTATTTCCTCAAAGTCCCGTGGAGGAGATCAAAGCCCGTAAATCACATCGAAGCGATCAAGGCGCTAGAAGAAGCAGTGGAAATATTATCTCCCTGAAGATGTAACGAAACGGTGAAGCGGATCAAAGCGACAAGTTACAATTGAGTTTGAAGCTGTTTAAAGAAGACAAAGACCGACAAGTCAAGGCTTGGCCAAGACCGGGCAAAATTGGTTCTTCTATTGTCTTTGCTCTATTATCGTTTCACGACAATGAGCAAAGAGGGGCAGCTGTAAGCACCAATTTTGGAACCCAGGGCCCAAAACCAAGACAAAACTTAAAAAAAAATAGACCCAATTACAAAATGGCCCAATTTTACAACAAGCCCGAAAACATTTGGAAGAAACTAGGGTTTGGAAACCCTAGCCTAGCACCAGCCGCCACCCAACCCGCACAGACCACGTCGCGCGCGCGCGCACAGTGAAGACACGCGCATCACCACTCGCGCGCTCTCTCCACTTCCGTTGTCGTAGTAACTCGCAAAAAAGAAGACACAAAACACAAATAATGGCGAAAACGGGGAAAGCCATTGTATTATTTTATTTCTACTTTTTCGGTTATAAAAACCGAAGAAAATGATGTAAAACGACCGGGGGGATCCTTTCTTTTTGTTTTAGCAATCGATCAATCAATAGAAAGCACGAAAATACTCAAAACAGATCAGAAAAATACCAAATCAAAAGAGATCCTATTCTTCGATCAAAACAGTAGGTATTTTAGTTTCTTTTTTTTACTTTCGATACTAATATTGCACAAGTTTTATTATTTTATACACACATGTTTTTAAAAAAAAAAAGAAAAAGAAAGAAGGAAGAAATTACCTTTTCCGCCACATTGTGAAGGTGCATGCATAACAACTACTGCAGATGAGTGGGAATGGCCTGAAATCACCTGTGCCAAGAGAGTTGAGAGAGAGAAAGAGAATTTTTTTAAAGGTAGCGAGAAATGAAAAAAAAAAAGGAAAAAGAGAAAAGGGGGCTTATAAAGCGCCCCAAAAACGACGTCGTTTTGGGCGGCGCCCATAAGCCCCAAAAGCGCGCGCCGTTGGCGCCACCCGTGACCCGACCGAATCTCCCCGAGTCCACGTGTTTTTGCGGAAGGGTCTAATTGCGCATTTGACCCTTCCGCTTTTCTTCACCTTTTCAATCTATTTACTTTTTCGAATTTGGCCCATAATTTTCCAAAGTATTTCCATTTGAGTCCCCTCTCCATGCGCACTGTTTGATGAAGAGGGCTATTGCTGCTTTGCCCCTCAAGGTTTCGCGTCGTCGTCAAAAATAAGTCCTTTTTCTTTCATTTTATTTTAAATTGACCCCAAATTTTCGTTTTGAATGCAATTGAATCCCTCCTTTAGTTATTTTGGAAGTTTTTATCATTTTTATTATTATTATTATTATTATTACGTGTATATTTTATTATTATTCTATTTCACTAAACTTTTGTGTTATTATTATTATTATTATTATTTGCTTTATTTTTCTCTTATGTTATCATATCTATTATTATTGTTGTACTATTACTTGTATATATATATACTAACTATATTATTGTTATTACTGTATTTGTATTATTGAATTGTGTATATTATGTATTAATATTTTATTTTATTATTCACTATTATTATTATTACTATCATATTATTATCATGTTGTATATATTTTCTATTATTATTATTACTATTATCATTACTATATTTATATTATTATATTGAATATATAGCATATTAACTACTATCATTATTATATTGTTATTAATGCTACTTTTATATTAACATATTGTATATATTGAATATTATTTCTATATTATTATATTATATACTACTATTTTATTATTATCGTACTTACTATTATTATATTATGTATGTTGTTATTATTCTTATTATATTTTTTATACTACGATCATTTTTACTATTATTATTGTTATTGTATTATCGCCTGTATATACTAACTTTATCATTATTATATTTATATTAGTATATTGTATATTTTTTTTATTATTATTTCTACTACATTTATATTATTTATCTTGTGCATATTTTGTATTATTATTACTAGTGTTATTATTATAATTATTAATAGTATTCATATTATGACGTCATTTGTTACTAATTCCACCATTATTGATTTCAATGTCATATATTACATGTACTATGTGGTCATTGTGCCAAATTCGCGTCACATCATCTTTATTCATCGCATGACCCTATTCACATTTTGAATAACATTTCTTTAAAACATAACCTAGTTTTTCATCAATTTCACCCAAAAAAAAAAAAAACTAAAGATATTTTCCAAATAAGGCAATATTCTGTGTTTGGAAATTCGAGGGACCGGGCCCTATGTGTTGGGTTTCGGTTCTCTTGCTTGACCAAATAATTGAATAACCTTTTGTTATTTTAATAAATGAGTCCTAAGGGATTAAGAGACGACCTTGGATTTGAGGATTGAAATTTATCGTGTCCTACGTATTGGATGTGATATTTGGTCCCTTCGAAACAAGGAAATCTTAATATTCAAGTTTAAGAAGACTCAAACATCTCCAAAAAAGACCCAAATTTCTAAATTCATTTTTAAATTTTCAAACTTTCGACATGGGGATATTAATTAATCAATTTGGTACCGAATTTGGTATTGCGAGGGTGCTAATCCTTCCTCGCACGTAACCGACTCCCGAACCTGTTTCCTCGAATACTCGTAGACCAAAAAAACATTTGTTTTAGTAAATCGAAACGTTTTATTAAAACAAAGGTGATCCGATCACACCTGATAAAAGGTCGGTGGCGACTTCTTTTTTTGAAGCCCAAGGTCGATACCCGTTTTTGTCAAAAAATGGTTACGACAACGGCCATCCTACCCCTACCACGGCCACGCGGCGAACGTCCACGACCCCTTGTACTCATTCTATCGATTCGCGTTTATCTAATTAGAAATTTTCTAAATTATTAATTTCTTCCACTGATTAACCACGAACAATCTTATGGACAGAGATTTTCAAGAGTAGTTCTTTCGAATTCGAAATTATATCTACGGGTTTTCAGTCTCAAGTCTGTATCTCCTAGTTCTAGGAACCACATACATTCAACCATCATACATCAACACACAAGTAACATCCATGAACCCACATTCATCACATAAGGGTATTTTCGTCACTCCACTACCTAGGGGTATCTTCGTAGGTCTTTCCTACAGGGTATTTTTCGTAATTTCACAAAATAAGGTATCTTGGTGATTTTTTCGAAATAGAGGTATTTTGGTATTTTTTTCCTCTTTTTTTTAAACAGGGGTATTTTGGAATTTTTTTTTATAAATCGGGTACTTTTGTAAATCTAGTGGTTTTTGGGTAAATTTACAAAACATGGGTATTTTGGTAATTTTGCCAACCGGGGGTGTTTCGGTAATTTCACAAAGTTTGGTAGTTTTATAAATCCAAGGTATTCTGGGAAATTTTCACAAATCAAGGGTATTTCAAAAATTTTACAAAATTAGGGGGCATTTTAGTAATTTTGCAAAATAGGGTGGCTAGTCCCTTCCGGGTTTTAATTATGATCTTTGGTCTGTCAACAAGTCCTCGTGGCTAAAGTGAACAGTCACTACGTACCAAGTAGGATTCCAGCGAAGAGGAGGTGAGTCACTAGGACCGCTTAAATACCAAGCTCTTCCTGAATCCAATCCTAGACATGCGTATGCCTGTTGCCACACCCTAACCCAGTGACTGGTTCACGGACAAGTTTAGTTAGATTAAGTTTTATGAATTTAAAGAGTTGTTTAACTAGACCTAAAGTCCATTAATTCCTAACATACTAGCCTTCGCCCATAAAGCCCTTCAAACCCAATATACATATTACATCAAGAGTTAGAATACTTACCTGCGTGGATCGGGTGTCGGTAGACTCGAAGGCCATATCTCAACTCTAAGCATTTTTCTCAAATTCACATCAATTTTACAAAACACTACTAGACCCATTTCACAGCCCGAGTTTTGCAACTGGGCTCTGATGCCAAAATGTAACACCCCAAACCCGGCCCAAACGCCACGACCAGATCTGGTATGCTACAGGTTAAATGTTAAAAACTTTACATTGAAGGGATTTGAAATCTCGGTTTGTATATGTAGGTATTCGTTAAATAGTGCTATTTGTAGAAAACCTTTGTAGTTGTTTTTTTTTTTTAGAACTCGTTTGAAAATCCCATTCTTTTCCTTCTTAGAAATAAGTCTTTGAACATGAATTTATAAAATGTAAACATTAACAAATGTAAATTGATAACCTAAGCCTTATTACATAAATAGTCCCAAAATTAAAACTTAAAGAAAAACCGGAAATAGTTTATGAAAATAAAAAACTTGATGGCCCCTCGAGTCCGCCTCGGCTCCCATGTCCACGATTTACAGCTCATCTGAAAAATCAGGGAAAATAAAGGGGTGAGTCACCAAGACTCAGTGTGCAAATCCTGAAAACACATAAAAGGCTTGAGGCCCACAAACACATTATGCGCCTTGGCCTATACAGAATGGCAACAGAATGTTTACATGCAACATGGCCCAACCCAACCTAAAAGTCCATCCTCTACACACCAGCTCGTACCAGCCATCACACCTCGGGGATTTCTACAATCAACCCATCAACCGCTACACACCATATCAACAGTCATGCTGTCAATTATAATGTCGGTCTCCATGTGACCTTATAATCCACTGTGGTAGAGCCACCGATCACTATGTGACCTTATAATCAAGTGTGGCAGAGCCACCGATCACTATTGTGACCTAAATGTACATATCGTGGTTTAACCACCGATCACTAAGTGACCTTTTAACATGCTCTTCCCCTTCATCATATCAACCCTATCCCATGCATACATCCATGCAAAATAAAAACAATATACTACCTAACAAAACACAGACTATCACATACATCGATACACATAGAGAAGTTTCTATGATTACGTACCTGGCATCCCTTGCCTACCCTTTTCGGGTAACACGACTGTCCATACAGCCTTTTTCTGGCTTTTAGCCCAAAACATATAAAGTATAGATTAAATACTGTGAGAGATCTACACACCTGATTACAGTCAAGATGAGACTTTCTATGTCGACACTATCAGAAGCCGATACGACTGCTAACTATCTAATATTTTGTTCCGAAGCCGGTCCACAACCCAGTGGCCAATCCCGAACTGTCGACACTGCTCGCTTCTTAAACTTAGGGGTTGATTTAACAGATCCAATCCCCTCCTTCGCCTGATCGATATTTAATTCCATCAAAAGACCTTATCAGTTGCTAACATCATATCATATGGTTAAGATCACAATTACGATAGCGAATCTGACGAGAATCTAAAGAGAACCCTTTACCTTGAAATCCCGAAAGAGATGGAGTTTGGAGACTAGCGATTTTCGGCTTTTAGATCTAGATGATCTACTTCGATTCCTGATGTGTAGCCCAACACGTAAACACAAGAAACCAACAATCCATTAGCCTTTCGGCTTTGTCTTCTAAAAATCGAAAGAGAAAAAGAATCGATCAGAAGAAATCGGCACCTACCTTTACAAAGAATTCGACAACTCCTAGAAGATTTTGGCTTTTTGCAAAAATCAAAAAGAGAAGATAATTCAAAGAAATCTATGGAGATTCAGCTTTTAACGAAGAAATTAGCAGAAAGAAAAAAGGAATGGACACTAGGACATTCGGCTATGGCAGAAGAGAGTAAAGAGAAAGAATACTTAAGGGTTTCGGCTTATAAAAGAAATCGGGAAAAGGTGTAGAGAAAGGCTATGGGGTTTCAGCTTTAGCAGAGAATGAAGAAGAAGATGGAACTTTAGGAGTTTTTGACTTTTTGAGAAAAGAAACAACTAAGAGAAGAGAATGAGAATAAATACCGAAATTAAGAAGTACCCTATTTTCTAATCACATTTTCGGCACACACACTAACCAAAAGCGGGAATGGCCCTTTTTTTGAAAACCAAGACTAATTAATTAACAAGGGAAATTTTGGCACCCCCTTTAGCCTCATCAAAACCAATTTCCTCTTTCCCCCAGAGTTGGAAATTTGGCCACTAGTGTGATCAGTAGATAATTTCTAAACTTTCTCCCTTATCCTTATCCGATCATACTTTCACAAGTGGCCTAGATAACACCACCTCTTCCTCCCTTCCATCTGCTACATTATCCACATTATCCACTCACATAAATCTCCTAATTCTAAGCATCCTAGCCGCCCCCAACTCTCCTCTCTTTTGACGTCAAAAACATTTAAAATAAGTGGGTAATGCGACTCGAACCTTGGACCTCCTTATTGCTTATCACGCCACCTCAAAGCCCCTAAGTAACGCCACTGACCACTGGCCACAAGCCCATTTGTGTGTCTTAATATACAGATAATATCTTTTAAGCCCTATCCTAACTAGCTTTCCACTAGAGTGCCCAAGCAGAAAATTTGACTAAGGCCTCGGCCCAATTCCTGAGTCCAATCTGAACCCCTTAAACACCCTAATTAACACCTTAAGCATAACATCACATCACCACACATCAAATTCAAAGCCCCACAAATTCAGGATGTTACATAGTGCTTGAACCATTTTGTGCTGGTATATCCTTTGAACTCATACCAACCTAAGCCTTAGAACATTACAAGCCAAAAAGCCCTATGTAACCTTAACATTTTGTTGGCAAATCCAAAATTTGCAAAACTTAGTGAGAAATGAATAAGTTGAATTCCTTCATGTAGTAGCACATCATATCTACATATCATATTTTGGTGGAATCATGTAAAGAATTGTGCTTTTATGGGATTACCTCTATATCTATATACTTTGTAACTTCGTGAACTAATTTGGTTTGCTCCCAATGTTGTGAATTCACAATGCATCATTCTTAAGTTGTAGAGAAGAAAATTTGAGTACACTATACGTAATCATTAATTGATTGTCAAATATGGTCATTGTTCAAGGGTCGTCTATGTTACATGTGTTTTAGGTGTTTGGTTGAGGCAAGCAAAAAGTTAAGTGTGGGAGAGTTTGATCTGTCATAATTTGATACATCCAATCTCAAGAAAATTAAGTGTACTTTCTATGATTTTGTTGAATTTTATATTTTATCATTAATAAACATTTTTGAGTATTTTTGTCCTTATTGAGGCCTAAATTGGGAAAGTTGTGCCATCAGGAACCTAAAAAGGTGTAGGAAGACAATGATGGCCCAACCTCGAGGAAAACATCTTTCAGAGTGGGTGCTACAACATTGATGCTATGGATATCGCGACACAGAACCCCTCCATCTTGAAGATGCAAAACTTCAACTCAAAATCAACTTGGAGCCTTATAACAGCCCGATTTCAATGGTATCAAAAATGGTAGTTTTGGAACCCTTTCTCCAATGATTGAGTCAATCTAGTCTATGTTAGATTAATATTAAATTTTGGCCCAATAATTTTGATAATTGAATGATTAATTAATGTAGAAAGACTGAATTATAAAAGTGTTAAAAGTCAATCGCTATAAATTTTTATTAGCTTAAGGACTTATTGAATAAATAAGTTAGGGTCTAAACATCAGTTAGACCATTTCTCAAAGTGAATGGATGATAAATGGGGATTACTTTAATTAAAAATGTGATATATTATAATTTATAACAATATTACAATGTATAATGATTAAAATAATGAAACAAAATCTAAAACCATTTTCATTTTATCTTGGTCATCATCTTCTTCTCACAAACACTAAAGGCAGAGTTAGGGTTTGGCTTCAAAACTTTTGATCCTTGATTGGTAAGCTAAACTTAGTCATTTTCTTATTTTTTTGTGTTTTTGAGATTCTAGGAGCTTGATTTAGCTAGCCCAGGGACTATTTTGAAACTGTTAAAGTTTAGAAAAGTTACCATTGAAGGATTCTTGAAGTTTTTGGTGTTAATGGCTAGCATGTTAAGCTTAATTGTTAGTAGGACTAAATTGTAAGTGAGATTTTGATAGTTTAGTCATCTAGGGCTAAAATGTGAAATTTGTAAAATAGGGGTACGAAAATTATATGTTATATGATACAGGTATGTTAACTAAGGATGTTTTTGAGATCGGTTTCGAAATTGAAGCTCAAATTTGAAAGTTATAGTATTTTCAGTTTTAGGGACTAATTGTAATAAATGTAAAACTTGAAGAATTGTTGTATAGATGAAATTGAGTTGTTGTTTAACTTCAATATATTGTTAAATGATATTTAGAATAGACGGTTGAGTTGAATTATGGTTTAGACCAAGAATTACAACAATTGGAAGATTTACGAGGAAAAGGGAAAATTGTCGAATAGTCCCTGACATCTAGACCGTTATTATTTTGCCAGGTAAGTTCATATAGTATAACTGAGCTCATATTGTTGTTATTTTATGCTTAATTATGTAATGGTGTTTTGTGAATAATTATTAATTGTTATATTAATTAAGGTTAAATCCTGATGAATTTAGTAAAAGTCTCGTATACGAGGTTACGAGTTGATGCCCGATGGTACCAAGCTCCAGCATTTATTGTAGAATTGAGGATACATGTATATTAATCCCTGGCCAAGCTAATTGTTGTGTAGGTTTAACCTGAGTGGGTAACCAAGCACTATTGTTTATAATTAGCTCAAATGAGGAATTGATATTTGTTGTGTAGGTTTAACCTGAACAGGTAACCGAGCACTATTATTTTCACCTGTGTACTGAGTTCTTTAACGATGTTTCATTAGGTAGAAATAAATATGGAAATGTGAAGTTATGTAATTGGTATTGGCAATTGATGTTCAAGATATAGATATAAGGTGTAAATTGACTTGTGATGGAAAATGATCATTTGAGGTTATATGTATGGTTTAAGTTCAAAACCTTACTTATTTGGTGATGTTTTGCATAATGAATTTTATATGATAAGTAATTAAGGTAAGTAAAAGTTTATATTGTATAAGCTTACCAAGTATTTAAAATACTTACCCGCATTACTAGTTTTTTCTGTAGATTTTGGACGTTTAAAACGTGTCAATCGGATCAACGAGAAGCACACACCTACCGTCTCTCGATTCAGTAGACTTTTGATTGTTTAAACTTGATTATTGTGGCATGTATATAGGATGGTTAAAATTATACAAGTTGATAAATGTGTTTTAGCTTGGTTATGCATATATAAAAAGTTTATATGGTAACTTGTTATATGATGTATGGTTTGTTGCCAAGTTTGGTATTTAGAAGGTTAATGGTAATGACAAATTTTAGATGTTGGTATGAATATGAAATAGAATGTGGTATGAAATGGTTAAGGGCTTTGGTTTAAATTTAATGACTTGATTCTAATGTTGTGTTAATGCCAACGAGGGCATATTGGTTGTATGTTTAGGAAAAGAGTTTATGCTATGATATATCATGAATTTATCAAGTTTTGGGACATATTTACATTGGCTATTGAATGCACTATAGGTAAATTTGGAAAGGGTGATTTATGATATGCCTTAAGTGGTCTATAATGTCGTAAACGGTCTAACACACAACCGTGTGTCACACACAGGCAAGTGACATAGCCGTGTGTTCTGTATTATCAAGGTGGTTTTGGGTAAGCACAGTCACAGTCACTCACACAGCATAGCGACACAACCGTGTGAAGGTTTATAAATTTTACATTTAAGTCCACACAACTACAATTTGTTACACGACCTTGCAAAATGATCTGGTGACTCAGATTTACACAACCATAGTTTATAGCATGATTTGAGGACACGGCTATGTGATTTAGCACCACACGACCTCAACTTGTCACACAGCCATGTGACGCCCTGTTTTGCAATTTTTACCCTTTTTTAATAAAAGTTTAAAAATAATCCTAAATTGATTCTGGTTCAATTTAAGAGCTTTTGTAAGCTCAAATGAGACTCAGATTTGTTTAAAATTCATATTAAACATAATAATTGATTTATATTTATTGATTTATTGAATATTATTGATGAAAATTTATGTATTTGTTTTTTTTTCTATTGTAGCATCCTATAGCTCAAGTTCGATGATCGGATCGAGTAAAGGTTGTTACAAGCCTATTGTCAAGAGAGTCGCGACACCAAAGGTAGGATGTCGCAACATCAAGCCAATGTTGTGATACCGAACCTTCAAACTCGTGATATCCTTCAAGGTGTTGAAATGAAGAAATTGAAGCCAACACTAGTGATGTCGCAACATTGAGACCCCCCACAACCACAAGTGCACCACTGCCTAGGGTGCCATGACATCAAGGCCTAGGTGTTGTTACACCACTAACTGACAAGGATAAAATTTCTCTAGGGTTAGTCTTTTGTCCAACACCATCTCCAATCAAAATAAAGCTTCTAGTGGCACTTTTACCCAAATTTTGGGATTGTAATAAGATGATAAAAACACCCTTTGGCAGAACACTTAAAGGAGCCGACTTTATTTTACTTTCTATCATATTTTTAGCTAAGTAGCTGTCTTCTTCTTCATTTTTAGGTTTAGGGTATTTACTTTTTTGAACTTAGTTGGGTTGATAGTTTAGTTAGTTTTTAGTGTAGAGTTTTTTTTTTTTAATTTTCTTTACAATCTAGTCCTTAAACTCACTCTGTATTTGATTTAATTTGAAAGTCTTCAATAAATTATAGTTCTATGTACTCTATAAAGCATAAAAAAATCCAAACTTTATTGGTATTTTCACCTTCATTGTTCTTATCATCATCTTTCCCAAGCAGTCATCAAAGAAATCCATAAGCTTTTTCTTACCTTTACTCTCGTGCTTATTTTAATGAATGATCTGAATATGTGTTGGGTTGTTGTTTGTGTAAAAATGATGTTCGGTAACTATGTTGTGGTGGTTGGTAGATAGAAGTGTTGTTGGTTAGTTTTTGGTACAAAGACTAAAACGTAAAAACTGGACTAAATCAAATAGACTATAAAACTTAGAATTGACGCCACTAAGTAAACATTTAGATAGACGAGACCGAAAGCAGATCCTATTGAGCACCAATTTGGTTGTCCCGGGTTAGTTTTGAGGTCTAGAGATAAACTTGACTAAATCATCTAATTTGGTAAAGTGGTAACCGATAGGTAAAATTAAGTCAATTAGAAGTTTAAGCCTTTTAAATCCCCAAACCAAAGACTAATTAACAACATAGAAGTCAACCAATCACTTGTGTGTCTTAAATTGTTAATTGCGTAATTTTGCATGTGTTACAATTTGATCCTTCTTAGTGTTAGGTAGTCGATTAGTGTAATTTACCCTTGATTATGAATTATCGTAATATAATACTTAGGGAGTAGTTAGCTGGACTTCCTATTTGCATGCTTATTGCTTAGGAATCACTTTATCCCTGAACTCTCTTGGGTTCAATCCTTGGAATACTCAGGTGCTTTATTGCAACACTATAAATATTACAACTCGACCTGTCAAACTTGCAATATACTTCAAGATATCTAGAGATAATTATGTTGATTCACAACCCCGATGCATACATGTTGGGGTGCGATCAAACTTCAAAGAAGCCCTCAACCATATTTTAAAACAAGAAAACGAAATAGTTTATTAGAATGAAGAATTAAGCAGAATAAAAATTATTTTGTAACAAAAAGATTCAAAACTATAAGAAAAGAAAAGAACTATTTTTGAATGATTCTTGATGTAGTTGGGAGAACGTCTTTTCTTGATGATTATGACCTGAAATCAAATAAATCAAATATCAGAAACAATTAAACAAGACAGAACAAAAAAAAAAGAAACGAAAGAAAAAAGATGGAAAAGATGGAGATGGTGTGTGGAAAGCCCTAAGGAGCCTTGGAAACAAGATGAATCCACAACCTCCCCTTCAAAAGACTTTAATTTCCCCTCCAAGAAAGACTCATTGGTAAGGAAAAGCTTGAAAATGATTCCTGAAATCTGAAAAGATTGTTAAAACTTTTCTAAATGAAAACTCAAGAGAAATTATTTAAAAGAAAACTCAAAGAGAATTTTATTAACTGAAAAACATATAATCAATGAATGAATACAATGGGGCACACCCTATGTATAGCCTATCAACCTCTAACTAATCTCCTAAATCTAAAGAATGTGATATAAGTATGCCAACTAAGCTTGACAACTATCAAGTAACTAACTAATTAACATGTGAAAATAAATTTAAGTGTAAAATTGCATGGGAAATTCATCCAAGGGTCTAAATAGGCTCCTTGGGCCAAAATTTTACATGTTGATCCACTAACTAACTCAAGTTAAACAAAAAAGTTAAAATGTTTAGAAATTGGGCCACTTTAACAATTTGGCTTGATATTCAGTTAAGTCCTTGTCCAAATGCCAATTAACGAAAAGCAATCGATTAGAATAAATTTGAAAGAATAACGATTAAAACTTAATGAAATCAAAAGAAGAGATCAAAATAAGATTTGGCCAGCCAAGAACATTGAAAATCAAGTGTTTGAAACGACATTGAAAATCAAGTGTTTGAAATGATTTAGGACATTCTTTGTAACATCCCGAAATAGGGCCTAAACGGAACAGTGGTTGTGAAACCACAAATTCGAGATAGAAAACTTTATTTTGATTAATTTTTATGATTTACTAATTGATTGGATGCATGTGTTAGAGTATTGATAGAAAATTATATGAAATTCTTGTCTAATTTGCTTATTAGGGTTAAATTGTAAAAGTTGATAAATGAGAGTTCTATATACTAAAGGATTTAATTGAAGAGCATAATTGAAGTAGAGGTCCTTAAATGGTAATTATACCATTAGGCTTTCATGGACAAAAATGGACAAATATAGGTAGAAAGAACCAAAGTTTTTAATGAAGGGTAATTTAGTCATTTGGTAATAAAAAGAAATTAAAAGGGAAAAGATGGCAAAATATGCTCATCTTCTTCCTTAGACGAAAACTTCAAGGGGGACTCCATAGCTAGGGTTTCCAAGCTTCCAAGCTCCATAATCGAGAAGAACGTGGAATCGATCTTGAACGCAGAGGAAAGGAAAAGTTAAGGACTAAATTGCAAATTTCGTCATATTTTTTGCAATCGGGTAAGTAGTATGTAAATAATTCATTATTTTTATTGATGTTTTATATTTTAGCATGTTTAATGTATTGTATCCGATTTTTGGATTATAATTGACTATTGAAAGAATGAAATAAAGTGTTAAAAAGTGAGGTATTTCCGTTTGAACCTTCTAATCGAAAGATGTAATTGGCATGTAGCTAGGTTACATGAGTCATTACTAAGTGTAGGCCACTATGTGCACAAGAGAGCTACAAGAGATTTTATATATGTAGCTAGGTCACATGTGTGGTATATGGTGTGAGCCACTATGTGTACAAGAGAGCTACGAGAAGGCTAGGTCATATGAGTGGTGCTAAGTGACGGCCACCATATGTACAAGAGAGCCAGAATTATGAGTACAATCGAGCTAGGTCACATGAGTGGTACTGGGTGAAGGCCACTATGTGTACAAGAGAGCTTCGATTTCAAAGGTGGGGTGTGTGTGCGAACCACCGCATATTCGTTATTATTCAGGCGTTCAACGGAAAACTGACTAAATGAAATTATGTGAGATGTTGTAGTGATAAGTATATGTATATGTATGTATAATGTATGAGCAATATGCTCAATATGTAATTGGAAATTTGAATGATTGTTATAGGTAAGTAATGAATACAACTAAAGTGAGAGAAAGCAAATTTTACAATAAAACTGTTTTGGACAGCAGCAGTGAGGTGAATTTGAAAAATCACCAAAAATGATAGAAATTGAATTATAAGTTGCATGAGACATTTGTTTAAAGCTTATTGAGTCTAGTTGTATACAAAAGAAACAGAGAAAGCAAAGGATAGGTATATTTTGAGATATTTAGATTTTTGTGAGACTAGTTCGGAGTGATTTCGAGATCCCCTGTTCTGACTTGGAAAAATCATTGAGAATTGTACAAAACTAATATTGGGACATAATTTATATGATTAGATTCCTTATTGAGTCTATTTTTATAAGAAGCAAACTAGAACATCATTTGAATTCTGTACAAAAAGATAACTAAATTTTAGGAAAGAATGGTCGGAATTGTCAGACAGCAGAACAGGGGAGACTTTGAAGAATAAACTGTACTAATTGGATAAACCAAAAATTCCGAAAATTTTATGGTAAAAGGATATGTGAATCTAGTTTCAGGGAAAATTTACGGATCTTAATTTGAAGTTTTGTAGCTCCAGATAAAAATAATTTAGTGACTGTGACTCGAATAGACAGCTTGCTCTAAATTTTGAATTAATAGTGACTTTGAATGTAGATATGATTGTGTTATCTTGTGAACATATTAAATCCATTATCTATTATTTATATACTTACTTACTAAGCTATATGCTTACTCTCTCTCTCTTTTTTTTTCTTTCTTCTATAGTGTCATCAAGCTAGCTCGGGATTCGGTGATCGTCGGAGATCCATCCACACTATCAGCCTTCTTTTGGTATTTTGAAAACAATATTTTGGGAATTTTGGCATGTATAGAAGGCTTAATTGTTTTGTTATTTGTAATAACAACTGATTATTTTGCTTATGGGTATTGGCGACTATCTATGGAAAAAGTTTTAAATTTATACGGATTTTACATTTTAAATTTTGTACAGTAGTATGAATCATGTCCGGTAATGCCTCGTACCCTGTTCCGGCGACAGACCTGGTGAGGGGTGTTACATTTAGTGGTATCAGACCTATGGTTTAGTCGGTTCTCGGACTAACATAGAGTGTGCAAAAGTCTAGCTATACATGTCATAAATATATTGTGATAGTGTGATGACTCCTGACAATTTAAAATGTTTTTTTATATAGTAAATGGATCCCGACCGAGCTACTGCTGACGATGCTGAAAGTAACGCACCGACTCCCGCTCAAGGGACCGCGCCAGTGGAAAATAGATCTAAAACACGTGGACAAGGAGAGGGGGCTCGGGAAGCCTTCCTCCAAATGATGAGTAACTGGTATACTGAGTTTATTCAAGCAAATCCGAATGCTCAACCTCCTCCACCCCCTCCCATACCTCAGACGGTTCCCGTAACTCCCCAGGGCATGGATTTGGTAAGAATGAACAAGCCTCCAGTCGATAAAATTAGAAAGCAAGGAGCAGAAGAGTTTAGAGCAAATATTGATGATGATCCTGAGAAAGCAGAGTTTTGGCTTGAAAACTCTATCTGTGTATTTGATGAGCTCTCTTGTACACTAGGGGAGTGTTTAAAATGTGCTGTATCACTTCTGAGAGATTCAGCCTATCATTGGTGGAAAACTTTAGTAGCAGTGGTGCCAAAATAAAGGATCACTTGGGATTTCTTCCAGGAAGAATTTAGAAAGAAATATATAAGTCAGCGATTTATTGATCAGAAACGGAAGGAGTTCCTTGAATTGAAGCAGGGCAAGATGTCGGTGGCAGAGTACGAGCGCGAATTTGTTAGACTTAATAAGTATGCCCAGGAGTGTGTGTCCACCCAGGCTATTATGTGCAAGAGATTCGAAGATGGGCTTAACGAGGACATTAAAATGTTTGTGGGAATTCTTGAGCTGAAAGAATTTGTGGTATTGGTCGACCGAGCCCTTAAAGCTGAGGAATTAAACAAAGAAAGAAATAAAGCTGCTATCGAGGCTTGGGATACAAGAAAGAGACTGATGAGCAAGTCGTCCCAATCTCAATCAAAGAAGTTCAAAGAGATGAATCCTCGATTTACTGTTTCAGCGGGACATTCGCACTGAGACAGTGGGAGATCATATTCGGGTCTTAAAACTCAAGCTACTTCAGTGGCAAGTGTGGGCAATGTGAAGTCTAGTAAACCCGAGTGTCAGCATTGTGGAAGGCAACATTTTGGTGAGTGTTGGGGAACTGGTCGAGCTTGTTTCAGGTGTGGTTCTCGCGAGCATTTTATTAAAGATTGTCCGGGGGGAGCAAAGGAAGAGAAATTTCACAGTGCTAGACAGACTAACACTGCTAATAGAGGTAGACCTTCGAGAAATACTGGAAGTGGAGCTAGAAGTAAAAGTGTGATGAAAGATGCAGCCACGAGATCAGAAGCTAGAACACCTTCTAGGACATATGCCATCCGAGCTCGTGAAGAGGCATCCTCCCCCGATGTAATTACGGGTATATTTTCTCTACATGATATTAATGTTGTTGCTTTGATTGATCCGGATTCGACCCATTCCTATGTTTGCTTGAAATTGATACCTAGTATAAGTATGCCTATAGAATCTACAGAATTTGTGATTAAAGTATCAAATCCATTAGGCAAGCATGTGTTAGTAGATAAAGTATGTAAAAATTGCCCTTTAATGATTAGAGGTCATTGTTTCCCGGCCGACCTCATGCTATTGCCATTTGACGAGTTTGATGTGATTCTTGGTATGGATTGGCTGACTGCACATGATGTGATAGTGAATTGTGGGAAGAAATTCATCGAGTTGAAATGTGAAACTGGTGAAATCCTTCGGGTTAACTCAGATGAGTCTAATAGTTCATTTGCTATGATTTCTATTATGTCTGCTCAGAAATGTTTGAGAAAAAGGTATGAAGCTTATCTTGCTTTTGTGTTAAACACTAATGATCCAGAGCTGAAAATTGAGTCAGTGCCAGTAGTATGCGAGTATCCAGATGTGTTTCCGGAAGAATTACCAGGTTTGCCTCCTATTAGAGAAGTGGAGTTTGGTATTGAGTTGATTCCATGTACCACACCCATCTCTATTGCTCCATATAGAATGGCCCCATTGGAATTGAAAGAATTGAAAGCTCAGCTGCAAGAATTAACTGATAAAGGCTTTGCAAGACCTAGTTATTCACCCTGGGGTGCACCAGTCCTATTTGTGAAAAAAGAAAGACGGTTCGATGAGATTGTGCATAGACTATCGGCAACTTAACAAGGTAACAATAAAGAACAGGTATCCACTGCCTAGAATTGATGATTTATTTGATCAATTGAAGGGAGCCACTGTGTTCTCTAAAATAGATTTGAGGTCCGGATACTACCAGTTGCGAGTTAAAGAGTCAGATGTTCGGAAGACTGCTTTCCGGACTAGGTACGGTCATTATGAGTTCCTTATGATGCCATTTAGCTTGACTAATGCTCCTGCCATTTTCATGGACTTAATGAGCCGAATATTCAGACCTTACTTGGATAAGTTTGTAGTCGTGTTTATTGATGATATCTTAATTTATTCTCATGATGAGACTGAGCATGCAGAGCATTTGAGAACTGTCTTACAAACTTTGAGAGATAACCAGTTGTACGCCAAATTTAGTAAAAGTGAGTTCCGGCTTCGAGAAGTTGGATTCCTGGGACACATCGTCTCAGGTGAAGGCATTAGAGTTGACCTTGAGCAAGATCTCAAATACATTGTTGAGTGGAAGCCTCGAGGAATGTATATGAGGTTAGAAGTTTTTGGGATTAGCTGGTTATTATAGACGATTTGTAGAGGATTTTCTATAATAGCTACCCCATTGACGAGATTGCTACAAAAAGATGTCAAATTTGAATGGACCGAGAAATGTCGTGAGTTTTGACAAGTTAAAGGCATTGTTGGTCAAGCTCTGTCTTTAGTACAACCGTAACTGTAAAGAGTTTGTGGTCTCAAAGATGCATCCTTGAATGGATTGGGTTGTGTACTTATGCAGAAGGTAAAGTAATTGCTTATGCCTCTAGACAGCTAAAACCACATGAGAAAAATTATCCGACGCATGATTTAGAGCTAGCTGCTATTGTATTTGCTTTGAAAATTTGGAGACATCACTTGTATTGTGAGAAGTGCCGAATATTCACTGATCATAAAAGCTTGAAATACTTGATGACTCAGAAAGACTTGAACCTGAGGCAAAGAAGATGGTTAGAGTTGATTAAAGATTATGAGTTAGTGATCGATTACCATCCGGGTAAAGCAAATGTTGTTGCTGATGCCTTGAGTAGAAAATTTTTATTCGCATTGAGAGCTTTGAATACTAACTTGGCTTTATCAGATGACAGTTTCATTATAGCTGAGTTGAAAGCTAAACCGATGTTTCTTGAAGAAATCCATGAAGCTCAGAAAAATGACAGTGAGTTGCAAGCTAAAAGAGCTCAGTGCGAGTCAGGTGTAGAGTCTGATTTTTAGATCGGTTCTAATGGTTGTTTGTTGTTTAGAGACAGAGTATGTGTACCGAAGAATGACGAGCTTATTCAGAAGATCCTACAGGAAGCACATAATAGTTCTTTTTCTATTTACCCAGGTAGTACAAAGATGTATAATGATTTGAAGAAAATGTATTGGTGGGTAGGAATGAAAAGAGATATTTGAGTTTTGTTTGTAGATGCTTGATCCGCCGCAAGTAAAAGTCCGAACATCAGTACCTTCGTGTTTATTGCGACTGTGTTAGTCTCTCTCGAGTGGAAATGGGACCGAGTTACTATGGATTTTGTTATAGGATTTGCGTTGACATCGAGAAAAAAAGATGCAGTATGGGTTGTAATTGATAAGCTAACGAAGTCGGCTCATTTTATCCCAGTTCGTATGGATTATTCACTAGATAAGTTGGCTGAATTATATATCTTAGAGATAGTTAGACTACATGGGGTACCATTATCGATCATTTCAGACAGAGATCCGAGATTTACTTCACGGTTTTGGAAGAAGTTACTGAGGAAGCTTTGGGCACAAAGTTGAGTTTTAGTCTGACTTTTCATCCTCAGACCGATGGTCAGTCAGAGAGAGTAATTCAGGTGCTTGAGGATATGCTTAGATGCTGTGTATTAGAATTTCAAGGCAGTTGGGAAAAGTATTTACCATTACTAGAGTTTGCTTACAATAATAGTTATCAGTCGAGTTTGAAGAAGCCACCTTATGAGGCTTTGTATGGACGCAAATGTCGTACACCTTTATATTGGACAAAACTTAAGGAAAATCACATTCATGGGGTCGATTTAGTTAAAGAAACAAAAGAGAAAGTAAAAGTCATCAGAGATTGCTTGAAAGCAGCTTCAGATAGACAGAAGTCATATGCAGATTTGAAGAGAAAAGAGATTGAGTATCAAGTTGGTGACAAAGTGTTTTTGAAGGTATCCCCATGGAAGAAAGTTCTCTGATTTGGCAAGAAAGGCAAACTAAGTCTACAATTTATTGGGCCATTTAAGGTTACAGAGAGAGTTGGGCCATTAGCATATCGGTTAGCTTTGCCAACTGAGTTAGAGAAGATTCATAATGTGTTCCATGTATCCATGTTACGTCGTTACCGATCTGATCCTTCACATGTGATTCCTCAGACGGAGGTTGAGATTCAACCAGATATGACTTACGAAGAGGAACCAGTTAAGATTTTAGCTCGAGAGGTCAAGCAACTAAGGAACAAAAGTATCACACTTGTGAAAGTATTATGGAATAGCCATGGGGTAGACGAGGCTACATGGGAGCTCAAGAAGAGTCTATGCGCGAAACAAGAGATGCCCAAACCTCTTCACAGGTAAGATTTTCGAGGACGAAAATCCCTAAAGGCGGGGAGAAATGTAACATCCCGAAATAGGGCCTAAACGGAACAGTGGTTGTGAAACCATAAATCCGAGATAGAAAACTTTATTTTGATTAATTTTTATGATTTACTAATTGATTGGATGCATGTGTTAGAGTATTGATAGAAAATTATATGAAATTCTTGTCTAATTTGCTTATTAGGGTTAAATTGTAAAAGTTGATAAATGAGAGTTCTATATACTAAAGGATTTAATTGAAGAGCATAATTGAAGTAGAGGTCCTTAAATGGTAATTATACCATTAGGCTTTCATGGACAAAAATGGACAAATATAGGTAGAAAGAACCAAAGTTTTTAATGAAGGGTAATTTAGTCATTTGGTAATAAAAAGAAATTAAAAGGGAAAAAGATGGCAAAATATGCTCATCTTCTTCTTTAGGACGAAACTTCAAGGGGGGACTCCATAGCTAGGGTTTCCAAGCTTCCAAGCTCCATAATCGAGAAGAACGTGGAATCGATCTTGAACGAGGGAAAGGAAAAGTTAAGGACTAAATTGCAAATTTCGTCATATTTTGCACCGAGGTAAGTAGTATGTAAATAATTCATTATTTTTATTGATGTTTTATATTTTAGCATGTTTAATGTATTGTATCTGATTTTTGGATTATAATTGACTATTGAAAGAATGAAATAAAGTGTTAAAAAGTGAGGTATTTCCCGTTTGAACCTTCGGAATCGAAAGATGTAATTGGCATGTAGCTAGGTTACATGAGTCGTACTAAGTGTAGGCCACTATGTGCACAAGAGAGCTACAAGAGATTTTATATATGTAGCTAGGTCACGTGTGTGGTATATGGTGTGAGCCACTATGTGTACAAGAGAGCTACGAGAAGGCTAGGTCATATGAGTGGTGCTAAGTGAAGGCCACCATATGTACAAGAGAGCCAGAATTATGAGTACAATCGAGCTAGGTCACATGAGTGGTACTGGGTGAAGGCCACTATGTGTACAAGAGAGCTTCGATTTCAAAGGTGTGCTGTGTGCGAAACCACCGCATATTCGTTATTATTCCGAAGCGTTCAACGGGAAAACTGACTAAATGAAATTATGTGAGATGTTGTAGTGATAAGTATATGTATATGTATGTATAATGTATGAGCAATATGCTCAATATGTAATTGGAAATTTGAATGATTGTTATAGGTAAGTAATGAATACAACTAAAGTGAGAGAAAGCAAAATTTTACAATAAAACTGTTTTGGACAGCAGTAGTGAGGTGAATTTGAAAAATCACCAAAAATGGTAGAAATTGAATTATAAGTTGCATGAGACATTTGTTTAAAGCTTATTGAGTCTAGTTGTATACAAAAGAAACAGAGAAAGCAAAGGATTGGTATATTTTGAGATATTTAGATTTTTGTGAGACTGGTTCGGAGTGATTTTGGGATCCCCTGTTCTGACTTGGAAAATCATTGAGAATTGTACAAAACTAATATTGGGACATAATTTATATGATTAGATTCCTTATTGAGTCTATTTTTAGAAGAAGCAAACTAGGACATCATTTGAATTCTGTACAAAAAGATAACTAAATTTTAGCAAAGAATGGTCGGAATTGTCAGACAGCAGAACAGGGGAGACTTTGAAGAATAAACTGTACTAATTGGCTAAACCAAAAATTCTGAAAATTTTATGGTAAAAGGATATGTGAATCTAGTTTCAGGGAAAATTTACAGATCTTAATTTGAAGTTTTGTAGCTCCAGATAAAAGTAATTTAGTGACTGTGACTCGAATAGACAGCTTGCTCCGAATTTTGAATTAATAGTGACTTTGAATGTAGATATGATTGTGTTATCTTGTAAACATATTAAATCCATTATCTATTATTTATATACTTACTTACTAAGCTATATGCTTACTCTCTCTCTCTTTTTTTCTTTGTTCTATAGTGTCATCAAGCTAGCTCAGGATTCGGTGATCGTCGGAGATCCATCCACACTATCAGCCTTCTTTTGGTATTTTGAAAACAATATTTTGGGAATTTTGGCATGTATAGAAGGCTTAATTGTTTTGTTATTTGTAATAACAACTGATTATTTTGCTTATGGATATTGACGACTATCTATGGAAAAAGTTTTAAATTTATACGGATTTTACATTTTAAATTTTGTACAAAGAGTATGAATCATGTCCTAGGTAATGCCTGCGTACCTGTTAACGTGACGGACACAGGTGAGGGTGTTACATTCTTGATGCCAGAGAAAGTTGCATAATGGAGATCTAAACAAATGAAACAAAACAGATTAGTAATTGAACACAATTGAATGAAAAAGAAACCTAAATTGAAAGAAAGAAAGAAAGAGGCAACTGGAAATGAGTCCAAGAATGATCAAATTAGGGTTTCTCGATTAAGAAGAAACCGTTCTTGAACTTCAAAGAAGTCCTTAACCAGATCTGAAAACAAGAAAACAAAATAGTTTTTTAGAATGAAGAATTAAGCAAAATAAAAGTTGTTTTGTAACAAAAAGATTCAAAACAACAAGAAAAATAAAAGAATTCCTATTTTTGAATGATTCTTGATTTATTAAGGTGAGAGAACATCTTTTCTTGATGAATTATGACTTGGAATCAAATAAATCAAAGATTAAATTCAATTAAATAAGACAAAAAAATAAAATAAAAAAGAAAGAAAAGAGATGGAAAAGATGGAGATGACTTGTGGAAAATCCTGAGGAACCTTAGAAACAAGATGAATATACAACCCCCTTCAAACAACTCTTATTTTCTCTCCAAAAAAGACTCATTGGAAAGAAAAAGCTTGAAGATGATTCTCCCAATATGAAAGATTTTTAAAACTCATCTAAAAGAAAACTAAAGAGAATTTCTTTAAAAGAAAACTCAAAGAGAATTTTATTAACCCAAAAGCAAATAATCAACGGATGAATACAAGGGGAAAACCCTATTTATAGCCTACCAACCTCTAACTAGTCTCCTAAATTTAAGGATGTGATAAGTTTGTCAACTAAGCATGACAACTCATCAACTAGATAACTAATTAATATGTGAAAATAAATCTAAGTGTGGAATTGCATGGGAAATTTGTCCAAAGGTCTAAATGGGCTCGTTGGGCTGAATTTTTACATGTTGATCCACTAATTAAGTTAAAAAGAAAAATTAAAATGTTTACTAACTGGGTCACTTTAACAGTTTGGCCTGATGTTTAGCTAAGTCTTTCTCCAAACTTTACGATAGACTTGTTGAAGTCCCAATGGGTCGATTTTTAAGAACTTGGACTTGTGATCATTCGTTCTCGAAATTGGCTTGTTGAAGCTCGTATATGTAATCCATCGCGCATCGACTTAAAGATTCGATTTCTTGGACCAAGAATTCCAATATTTGAAATATTGATTTTCTTTATTCTTGAAATCACCTGACATAGCAAAATTGGACCAAGAACCGGTTTCTTGATTTTCTTGAAAACAAGAATGTGAATCTTGATTTTCTTTTCTCCTTGTATGTGCTTCTAAGGCCTTTCTAACGAAGTCTTGTATGGTCTCATTCAATCTTACTTTGATTCCCTTGACCTTTGACCTCATTATTGAGCCTTGAGGTAGTGTAAGCCCATCACATCCAAGGGCCTGAGATTGAGCCATGAGCCTCGCATAAGTTTGGCTTAATATTCCCTGAAATTATTGTCAATGTTTTTATTATTTTTTTATAAATTCTAATAATTATTCATATTTTTTTATAAATTTATTTCAAATAAAAGAGTGGGGGTCAAATTGAACAAATGTGTAAATGTTGAAGGCTAAATTTGTTATTATCCTTTATATATAAACACCAAAAGGTATAATAACTTATTTGGCCCTCTAATTTTAGAAAAAAGAGTTATTTTAGCCCTTTATTTAATTTTTCGCCCTTTATTTAATTTTCACCTTTTGTAGCTCTTAAACTTGTGTTTTTTTGTCAAATCACCCCAAAAAAGATGGAAAAATTAACATTTTTTAATTTTTTTAATGTGTCATACATGTGGGTTCCCACGTGGATGACACGTTGACCGCTGCCAAACGTACAAATGTTTGATTGGAAAATACTACACCAAAAATATAAGAAATAAAGCAGCTGTGTCCACATGTATATGGGTCAAATTGTAATATAGTATTGTGTTTCAAGGTAGGATGATTTAAATCTATTGAAAATCTCTTTACAATAATAAGTCTAAATAGTAATAATTAAAATCTATATTACGATAAATCATAAAAGAGATAAATATCATAAACTAAATAACTAAAATAAATAAACAACAAAATAAACAAACAACTAAACCGAATAAACCGGTCATGAAGATTAACTTGTTCCAGGGGTTGTAATTAACTTTGGATTTGGGTTTTAGGGCAAATTAGCTATTAACTAACCAATTATTACCTCCCGGTCTCTAATTGATTAATTAATTGATTGATACTCTCTTATCTCCGGACCTCACTTTCTCAACCAAGATAAATTACGGTTTACTCATCAAACTTATCTCTCGACCTCGTTTAACCTTTAATTACTTCCTAGGATAACACCCCTTATCCGTATTCAACACCGAAAAAGGATGTGAGGTGTTACCAGACTTATACACAAGCAATCATACAAAATCGGAACATGACTTTCCACTCAAAATTTAAAACTTTTCATATCGCCCATTAAACAAGCTTACAAGGCCTAAAACACACTTTAGGAATGGTTCGGGATCAAACCGAATTCTTTAAAAGATCCCTAGAAAAACTTAGAAAATTCTCATCAAATAGTCCACACGCCCGTGTGGAAGAAAGGACATGCCCGTGTGGCATATCACATGCCTGTATCCCACACACGGTAGATTTATTTCTCAATTCGAACCTACAGGGGTTTTCACATGGCCTGACACACGCCTGTGTCTATGGCCCGTGTCCCTCAGATGGCCACGACACGCTCGTGTCTTAGCCCGTGTGCAAAAACCTAGACATTCTGTTTCTAACATCATCACCCCATAAATTTCACATGGCCAAGGCACACGCCCGTGTCTTTAGACCGTGTGGTGAATTAAATTCCTAATTCAGGTGCAGACTTCACACGGCCTGGGCACACGCCCATGGGGCAAACCGTGTGTCACACACGGCCTAGACACACGCCCGTGTGCCTACCCGTGTGGACAAGAACAAGGCTATTTGCCAAGAACTTTCTACCACCCTAACTTTTACAAATATAAACCACATCAAGCCACCAACTCATTCATGCATAATTAAAAATATAAACCACATCAAGCCACCAACTCATTCATGCATAATTAAACCAATTAATCAACCATGCAACTTGCACATTCATAAATAACCTCATTATTTCATAGATTAATAAGAAAGAGCCATCAACTATGGCCTTATACAAAAGAATTCATCCTCAAATGAGCCAACACATTTGGCGAAAACAATATGACATTCAACTAAGTCTAAGTCCCTATACATGCCATACTCAAAATGCTAAATCTAACTAAACCAAAATGTGTGGATAGTGTGGGTGATCCTCCGACTGTCTCCGTATCTTGAGCTGGCTCTTCGACACTATAAAACAAGGGAAAAGAGAAGGGAGTAAGCTTTAAACTTAGTAAGTCTATATAGTAAACAATAAACATCATATCACATACTTATCAATCATGAACATTTCATACTAAACAAAAACAATTCAGATCCTCATAACCATACTTACTCATTTCCAACCTTACACAATTCAGATCCTCATAACCATACTTACTCATTTCCAACCTTACCACATCCTAAACACATATCATAAAACATTGCTCACATTTACATGCACTTATACCCTGCACTTATCACCACAAAGCCACATGTAATTTCACTTAGACAAGTTCATCGATGAAGACTTCGGAATAATATTAGATACTCGATGGTTTCGCACACAGCCCACCATTAATAATTCAAACAGTGGTATTGCACACAGCCCACCAATAATAATAATTATGGTGGTATCGCACACAGCCTACCAATATTTATTTATTCATAGATTTTATCCATATCATTTTTCCTATCCCAAAGGTTCATCCGAAAATTTCCTCACTTTCTATCATTTTTTTAATAAACCTCAATAATAAGCATTTGCATTCACACCATGCATTAATATGTAAAAACATACATAATAAGGATGTATCATTTACACATAAACTTACCTCGATACAAAATATGCCAATTTGTAATTTATTCTGAAACCTTACCTTTTCCTCGGTAAAGATTGATTCCACTTTCTTCTTGATCTATAAGGACATATTTAATTTATTAATTAACCACATTAATCAAATCACTCCACAAATTCTTGTTTTGGCAAAATTACCATTTTGCCCTTAAACTTTTACAAAATTACAATTTTGCCCCTAGGCTCATAAAATGAAATGTGTTCATTTTTCACACACTCAAGCCTAGTCGATTCATATTCCCTCTTATATCAACTCAAGATTTCAATTATTACACACATTTACTACCTATTTTGCAACCTTTACAAAAAGGTCCTTTTAGGTGTTTTCATGGAAACACCTTTCACAAAAGTTGTATATTCAACACCCAAGATTTATTTTCTTCCATAAAATTTTAGAAATCAACATAAATATTCACATGGAAAAACTCTAGACTCTCAACCATTTTGCAAAATAGTCCCCTCATTAGCTAGCTTAAGCTTTAGGGGTTCCAAAAGTACAAAAATTTTCAAGAAAGACCAAAAAAATCACTTATTTGCAAGGAGTGTAAGATGATGAAATTAAAAGCTTCCAAACCCTTATGCTTGATTGAAAAATTGGTGGAAGAAGATGATAGGAAAAAAAAGATGATAGCTTTCTTGTTTTTATTTTATTTTATTCATTTCATTATCTAATATCACCAAACATTGACCAAACTTAATCTCTTGTTCCCTTTGGCCGGCTATCCCCTTTAGAAAGGCCTAATTGCACATTAAGGACCTCCAATTTAAGGTTCTATAGCTATTTGATGCCTCTAGCTTGTAAAATAAAACTTTCGCACTTTATGCGATTTAGTCCTTTTTTGCAATTAAGCATACAATCACTAAAATTAATTCACCAAAATTCTCATGCACTCATATAATCATGCTATAAAACATAAAATAATATTAAAAATAATTTCTCCGACCTCGAATTAGTGGTTCTGAAACCACTATTCTGACTAGCCCCAAAATCGGGATGTTACAGTTGTCAAGTCTAGGGTTTAAGAATGCATAATTTATACCAACTAGTCTTGTTGGAAACCCTTAATCCTTTGTTAATCACTTCCTCATCCACACGTTAATCTCCCTTAAAAGAATTAGCTACTCATGGTATTTATAATCTCAAACTCAATTGATATAAACATGTAAGTAACACGAATAAACCTAAAGAGAAAAGAGATATAGAATAATCATGATTTGTATCGATTAAGAGTGTAACAGCCTGATTTTGGGGCTAGTCAGAACGGTGGTTTCAGAACCACTAATTTGAGGTTTGAGAAATTAGTTTTAATATTAGTTTGTGTTATAGGATGATTATAGGAGTGCATGAAAATTTTGGTGCATTAATTTTAGCGATTGCATGCTTAATTACGAAAAAGGACTAAATCGCATAAAGTGCAAAAGTGTTGTCCTACAAGCTAAAGATGTCTAATAGCTATAGAATATTAAATTGAAGGTCTCTAATGTGCAATTAGGCCCTTAGAAATGTGTGACCGGCCATAGGGAGACAAAGAGTTGAAAATAAGTCAAAGTTGGTAGAAATTAGGTGATTAATTGATGAAATAAAATAAAATAAAGAAAAAGATGATATCACCGTATTCATTCATCTTATTCTATCAAAAATATCAGCCGAGGAGGGGTTTTGGAAGCCCAAAATTTTTAGCAACTTCTCACCCTTGAAAGTAAGTGATTTTGGTGGTCTTTCTTGATAATTTTTGTACTTTTGAGACCCTTGTAGCATGATCTAGCTAATGAGGGGACTATTTTGCAAAATGGTTAAGAGTATAGGGTTTTTCAATGTGAGAAATTATGTTGTTTGCTGAATTTTTATGGAAGAAAATGAATCTTGGGTGTTAAATAGACAACTTTTTTGAAAGGTGTTTCTAAAAAAACACCTAAAAGGACATTTTTGTAAATGTTGTAAAATAGGTGGTAAATGTGTGTAATAATTGAAATGTTGAGTTTCTATAAGAGGGAATATGATTCGGCTAGGCTTGGGTGTGGGAAAAATGAACACATTTCATTTTACGAGCCTAGGGGTAAAATCGTAATTTTGTAAAAGATTAAGGACAAAATCATAATTTTTGCCAAAGTATGATTCATAAGTTATTTTAATCAACGTGATTATTAAATAAGTGAAATTTTGAATATAGATCAAGAAACATGAACCCCGGATCGAAACCGAGGCAAGAACAAGGTGGCAATTTTACGTATATTTTGGTACCGAGGTAAGTTTGTGTGAAATTAAGCTACATAATGCCATTATGAATTTAATTGTTTGATATCATAAGAAATGCCTATTATTTTTATGAAAATGATTAATGATGCCTCGATGAAAGTACAATGAGATTATGTTAAGTTGAAGCCCCGGTTGAACATTTGGAATAGTAAGGATACTATTATCACGACATGAGAGAATGTAGGTCCCATATAAGACCATGTCTGGGACATGGCCTCGGCACTGAAAGAGATATCGTGTAAGACCATGTCTGGAATATGGCATCGACATCGATATACGATCTCGTATAAGACCATATATGGGATATGGCATCGACATCAAGATATGAGATCCTGCGTAAAACCATATCTGGGATATGGCATTGGTAACGTGTTACATGCATGATGAGATTGAGTATCCTTCGATATTCCAAGTAGTTCAACCAGTAAAGAGCTAAGTTTATGTTAAAGAAGACAATGAGTTAAGTTATGTTCAAGATAGCATAAGTGCTAAATTGCGTGATGAAGTGATACAGGTACCCATAAGTAAAACACGAGATATGAATCCGAAATGTGATATGTGATTGGTAAGAGTAAACATGAGTAAGTTGTGTCAAGTGCTTGAGAACTTGTGTTGCTATTATTCAATGAGATGAATGGATGCTATCATAAGTCTTTATGTTGATATTTATTTCATGCAAACTTACTAAACTTTATGCTTACTCCTCTCTTTTTCCTTTTCCTTGTAGTATCGCCAAGCTAGCTCGAGGATCGTAGGACATCGGAGTTCGGATCACACTATCAACTTCTCTTTGGTATAGGAAAGTTTGATTTATTTTGAGTATGGCATGTATAGGAACTTGGTTATTTTGTGTTATGTCATATTTGTTAGCCAATGTGTGGCTTTTAATGTCATTCAATTCATTTTGTAAATGGCCATTGGAAATTGGCCAATACTTGATAAGCTTATATATTCAATGATGATGAAGTTCATGAAGTGCATGCTTGAGTGATAGAATGAGTAAAGTATACACATGATGTATGTAGTGTAAACCTTTGTGTGGATGTCTTGGTTTCGGGTATTAGAAGTGCCTAATGGTCATGACGTATGTTGCATTGAAATGGTATAAGTGTGGTTGCTTTTCAGGGTGGCAATTGGCTTGGTAGTTAACCCTATAATTGTCCACATGGGTAGACACACGGGCGTGTGTCTAGGCCGTGTGTGACACACGGTCAGCTCCATGGGTGTGTTGATAGGTCGTGTGTCCCCCTGCATGCTAAGTTCGCAAGTCAAAATGCCTAGTAGTAACCATACGGGTTGAGGCACGATCGTGTGTCTCAACCGTGTGAGAGACATGGTTATAAGACATGGGTGTGTGCCCATGCCGTGTGAAGTCTACACCTGAATTTAAGAATTTAATTCGCCTCACGGTCAAAGGACACGGGCGTGCACCTTGGCCATGTGACTTTATTAGGTTGATGACGTCAGAAACAGAATGTTAAGGTTTTTGCATACGGGCGTGTCATGGCCGTGTGAAAACCTCTGTAGGTTCGAAATGAAAATTAAAATCCATACGGATTAGGGATATGGGCATGTGTGACCATACGGCCTGCCCACACGGGTGTGTCCCTCACCACACGGGCGTGTGGCTCTATTTTAAGCAAAAAAAGTTTCTAAGTGTTTAAAAGTTTTCGGTTTAGTCCCGAACCATTTCGTATGCATGTTTAGGGTCTCGTAGACCTATAATAGGGACGTTAAGATCTCGAATGGAAAGTTTTAATTTGAAATGAAATTTCATGGCTCGAGGTTGTTTGTTTAAGCAAGTTAAGTACGGTAATGCCTCATACTTGGTTTCAGTGTCGAATACGGGTAAGAGGTGTTACATTTAGTGGTATCAGAGCTACGGTTTAGTCAGTTCACGGACTAACGTAGCGTATGCATGAGTGTAGTCATAGATGCCATACGTATGAGTATTTACATAATGATAGTGTGACGAATCCTGACGATTTAAATTATGTTTTCATATAGTAAATGGATCCTAACTGAGCTACTGCTGATGATGTTGCTAGTAATGCGCCGGCTCCCGCGCAAGGGACCGCGACAGTAGAAAGTAGACCCGAGACTTTGGGTCAGGGAGATGAGGCTCGAGAAGCCTTTCTCCATATGATGAGTAATTAGTATAATGAGTTTATTCGAGCAAATCCTAATGCTCAACCCCCTCCACCCTACCTATTCCTCAGCCTACTCTTGTAGCTCCCCCAGTGGTAGAGGTAGTAAGAAGAGAAAAGCCTCCGGTTGATAGAATCCGAAAACAAGGAGCTGAGGAATTTCGAGCTAGTAAAGATGATGATCTAGGAAGAGAAAAATTTTGGCTTGAAAATACCATCAGGGTATTTGATGAACTATCTTGCACACCTGAAGAGTGCATGAAATGTGTTATTTCTCTCTTAAGAGATTCGGCCTATCAGTGGTGGAACACCCTTGTGTCGGTTGTACCAAGGGAGAAGATAAATTGGGAATTTTTCCAAGAAGAGTTCAGGAATAAGTACATTAGCCAGAGATTTATTGATCAGAAGAGAAAGGAATTCCTTGAGCTAAAGCAAGGTAGAATGACAGTGACTAAATACGAACATGAGTTCATAAGACTTAGTAAATATGCTCAGGAGTACGTGTCCACCGAGGCCATCATGTGCAAAAGGTTTGAGGACGGATTAAATGAGGATATCCGATTGTATGTTGGTGTCTTGGAACTAAAAGATTTTGTTGTGTTAGTAGATCGGGCTTGCAAGGCTGAGGAGTTGGCCAAAGAGAAAAGAAAGGCGGAAAATGAGTCTCGTGACTCGAAGAAGAGACCATTAGGCAAGTCATTTCAATCCTCATCCAAGAAGTCAAGAGATTCCACTACTCAATCAGCCACTTCAACTGGGTTTTCAAGCAGAAGTAAGGGTAAACAGTCTCGGGGTCTAAAGCTCAGACCACTTCAGTTGCTAGTGTTAGGCACGCTCGACCAAGTAGACTGGAATGTCCACAGTGTGGCAGACGTCACCCCGGTGAGTGCCGAGCTAATGAGAGAGCTTGTTTCATGTGTGGATCCCCAGACCATTTTATTAGAGATTGCCCGGAGATGGTTAAAAAAGAGAAATCTCAGATCGCAAGATCGAGAAGTACTGCTAGAGGGAGGCCACAGAGAAACTCGGGAAGTGGAACAAGTAGCAAGAATACCTCTAGAGAGTAGGCTGCAAGATCTGAGGGTAGAACGCTTGCGAGGACTTACGCTATTCGCACTCACGAAGAGGCGTCATCCCCTGATGTGATCATGGGTACATTTTCTCTCTATGATACTCATGTTGTTGCTTTAATTGACCGGGATCTACCCACTCATATGTTTGCATGAAATTAATCTCTAGTATGAAAATGTCTGTAGAGTCTACAGAATCTATGATAAAGGTGTCAAACCCTCTAGGCAAATGTGTGTTAGTTGATAAATTATGTAAAGATTGCCCTTTGATGATTAGAAGTCATATCTTTCTGGCAAATCTCATGCTATTGCCATTTGATGAATTTGATGTAATCCTTGGTATGGATTGGTTAACTACTCATGATGTGATAGTGAATTGTGGAAGGAAATTTATTGAGTTAAAATGTGAAAATGGGGATATTCTTTGTGTTGAATCATATGAGCAAGACAGATCACCTGTAGTGATTTCTTCCATGTTAGCTCAGAAATACCTGAGAAAAGGATATGAAGCTTACCTTGCCTTTGTGATGAATGTCAAAGAGGCTAAGTTGGGAATTGAATCAGTGCCCATAGTGTGTGAGTACCCAAATATATTTCCAAAAGAATTGTCAGGGTTCCCTCCGGTTAGAGAGATCGAATTTGGCATTGAGTTAGCCCCTGGTACTGTGCCTATTTCAATTGCTCAGTATAGGATCGCTTCGAATGAGTTGAAAGAATTGAAGGCACAGTTACAAGAGTTAACAGATAAAGGCTTTGCAAGACTGAGCTATTCTCCGTGGGGTGCTTCAGTTCAATTTGTGAAAAAGAAAGATGGTTCCATGAGGTTATGTATAGATTATAGGCATCTTAATAAGGTGACCATAAAGAATAAGTACCTATTGCCAAGGATCGATGACTTGTTTGATCAATTGAAGGGAGCCACTGTGTTTTCCAAGATAGACTTGAATTCTGGATATTATCAGTTGAGAGTTAAAGATGCAGATGTGCCAAAAATCACATTTCGAACAAGGTATGGTCACTATGAATTTTTCATGCCTTTCGGTTTAACTAATGCCCCTACTGTGTTTATGGATTTGATGAACCGTATCTTTCGGCCATATTTGGACAAATTTGTTGTAGTCTTTATTGATGATATATTGATTTACTCTTGTGATGAGAACGAGTATGCCGAGCATTTGAGGACCGTTCTACAAATTTCACGGGATAAACAGTTATATCCTAAGTTTAGTAAGAGTGAATTTTGGCTTAAAGAAGTTAGATTTTTGAGGCACATTATCTCGGGAGATGGACTTAGAGTTGACCCGAGCAAAATTTTAGCTGTTGTTGATTAGAAGCCGCAGAGAAATGTATCAGAGGTTAGAAGTTTTCTGGGCCTAGCTGGCTATTACAGACGGTTTGTCAAGGGTTTTTCCACGATAGCTACTCTGATGACGAGGTTGCTACAAAAAGATGTAAAGTTTGAATGGACAGGAAAGTGCCAATAGAGTTTCGAGAAACTAAAGGTATTGTTGACTGAGGCTCCAGTTCTAGTACAACTCGAACCAGGAAAATGAGGCATCCTTGAATGGATTGGGTTGTGTACTTATGCAAGAAGGCAATGTGATAGCATTTGCCTCTAGACAGTTAAAGTCGCACGAGAAGAATTACCTGACACATGATCTAGAGTTAGCTGCCATTGTGTTTGCATTAAAGATATGGAGACACCATTTGTATGGTGAAAAATGTCGGGTATTCACCGATCATGAAAGCCTAAAGTACTTGATGACTCAAAAGGATTTGAATCTAAGGCAACGAAGATAGTTGGAGTTGATAAAAGATTATGAGCTAGTGATTGTCTATCACCTAGGAAAGACGAATGTGGTTGCTAACGCTTTGAGTAGAAAATCCTTGTTTACATTGAGGGCTATGAATACACGATTGGCCTTCACAGATGATGGCTATATTCTAGCTGGGTTGAGAGCTAGACTGATGTTTCTCCAAGAGATTTGTGAAGTTTAGAAAAGTGACAATGATTTGCAAGCTAAAAGAATTTAGTGTGAGTCGGGTGTTGAGTCAGACTTTCGGATAAATTTCGAAGGATGTTTAACGTTCCGGGACAGAGTCTATGTATCGAGGAATGATGAGCTTATTCAGAAAATTTTATATGAGGCACATAGCAGATGTTTGTCTGTACATCCCGGCAGCACAAAAATGTATAATGATTTGAAGAAATGGTATTGGTGGCCTTGTATGAAGAAAGATATATCTGAGTTTGTATCGAGATGCTTGATTTGTTAGCAAGTGAAAGCTGAACACCAAGTACCTTCAGGTTTACTTCAGCCTATTATGGTTTCCGAGTGGAAATAGGACCGTGTTACTATGGACTTTGTGACGAGTTTTAATGTAACACCGAAAAAGAAAGATGTTGTGTGGGTTGTAGTTGATAGACTTACGAAGTCGGCCCATTTCATACCGATACGCGTTGATTATTCACTTGATAAGTTGGTAAACTTGTATGTTTTAGAGATTGTAAGACTACATGGAGTACCGTTGTCGATTATATCGAATAGAGATCTAGGATATGGCATTGGTATCGTGTTACATGCATGATGAGATTGAGTATCCTTCGATATTCCAAGTAGTTCAACCAGTAAAGAGCTAAGTTTATGTTAAAGAAGACAATGAGTTAAGTTATGTTCAAAATAGCATAAGTGCTAAATTACGTGATGAAGTGATACAAGTACCCATGAGTAAAACACGAGATATGAATTCGAAATGTGATATGCGATTGGTAAGAGTAAACATGAGTAAGTTGTGTCAAGTGCTTGAGAACTTGTGTTGCTATTATTCAATGAGATGAATGGATGCTATCATAAGTCTTTATGTTGCTATTTATTTCATGCAAACTTACTAAACTTTATGCTTACTCCTCTCTTTTTCCTTTTCCTTGTAGTATCGCCAAGCTAGCTCGGGGATCGTAGGACGTCGAAGTTCGGATCACACTATCAACTTCTCTTTGGTATAGGAAAGTTTGATTTATTTTGAGTATGGCATGTATAGGAACTTGGTTATTTTGTGTTATGTCATATTTGTTAGCCAATGTGTGGCTATTAATGTCATTCAATTCATTTTGTAAATGGCCATTGGAAATTGGCCAATACTTGATAAGTTTATATATTCAATGATGATGAAGTTCATGAAGTGCATGCTTGAGTGATAGAATGAGTAAAGTATACACATGATGTATGTAATGTAAACCTATGTGTGGATGTCTTGGTTTCGGGTATTAGAAGTGCCTAATGGTCATGATGTATGTTGCATTGAAATCGTATAAGTGTGGTTACTTTTCAGGGTGGCAATTGGCTTGGTAGTTATCCTTATAATTGTCCACACGGGTAGACACACGGGCGTGTGTCTAGGCCGTGTGTGACACACGGTCAGCCCCATGGGTGTGTTGATAGGTCGTATGTCCGCCTGCATGCTAAGTTCGCAAGTCAGAATGCTTAGTAGTAACCACACGGGTGGAGGCACGGTCGTGTGTCTCAACCGTGTGAGAGACACGGTCATAAGACATGGGTGTGTGCCCAGGCCGTGTGAAGTCTGCATCTGAATTTAAGAATTTAATTCGCCTTATGGTCAAAGGACACGGGCGTGCACCTTGGCCATGTGACCTAATTAGGTTGATGACGTCAGAAACAGAATGTTAAGGTTTTTGCACACGGGCTAAGACACGGGCGTGTCATGGCCGTGTGAGGGGCACAGGCCATGGACACGGGCGTGTGTCCAACCGTATGAAAACCCAAGTAGGTTCGAAATAAAAAATAAAATCCACACGAACTTGGGACATGGGTGTGTGTGACCACATAACCTGCCCACACGGGCGTGTCCCTCACCATATGGGCGTCTAGCCCTATTTTAAGCAGAAAAAGAAATTTCTAAGTGTTTAAAATTTTCCAGTTTAGTCCCGAACCATTCCGTATGCATGTTTAGGGTCTCTTAGCCCTAAAATAGGGACCTTAAGATCTCGAATGGAAAGTTTTAATTTAAAATGAAATTTCATGGCTCGAGGTTGTTTGTTTGAGCAAGTTAAGTACGGTAATGTCTCGTACCCAGTTTCGGTGTCGAATACGAGTAAGGGGTGTTACAAAGAGTGGAATAACGAATCTTTCAATTAGGGAAATGAGTCTTGTCACTTGCAAAAGAAAGATGAACTGAATAACTTTGATTGCATAAAAGAAATCTTTGATCGAAATCGATTCCAAGAGAAAAGAACAAATTGTTTAAGAAAATAAAAGAAAACTAAATCTAAATCTAAATCCTACTCCTAAACTACGAGGGTTTTTGAATGCGTCTAAGACGACTTAGTACATCAAACACATAAGGTCTTATTTATGGAAGTGTTAATAGCCCAGATTAGGTCTTTAGCACGTCCTAGATCTTTGTATAAATTTGATTGTACAAACGAAAAAAACCCTGAAAAGCTTGGGCTCCACGTTGGTCCTATGTCCTGCCATGCACAAGGCATGGCGTGACACGACATGTAATTTGTAGTCTTATGGTTAGTGTCCTACTTTAGTGGCTCTAGAAGCTTGTGCATCACTCGTCCCAAGTTCCTACATTTATTGAGCCCTAAATTCAGCATTCTACACACTCAAATTAACAAATTAGAACTACCTAAGGCTCGTGTCGGCCTAATAGATCACTAACGCTAACAAAATGTGTTAAAGACACTTATTTTATTAACTTCTACTACATAATTACTAAATACTGAAAATGTAATAAATAATACTAAAATAGTTAGAAAACAACTCCTTGAGTGTAGAAATATACCAAAATGACTACTATATTTGACATTAGGTCACACATTAGTATTTAATTAATTTTTAAAATTTTTAAAAATTCAAAAATATTATAAAAATTATTTTAAATGCAAATTAAAAATCATTAAAATTATTTAAAAAGTATAAAAATTTTAATATATTTTTTTAATTTTAAAAAATTAATTAAACGCTGACATATCATTCACATGGCAATCCATGTGTATGTCATGTCAGCAAAGTTAACTAATATTAACTTTTCTATCCATTTGGGGTGATCCGACAAAAACTGTAACTTCAATAGCTAAAAGAGTAAAAAATTAAATGAGGGTTAAAATGACCTTTTTATAAAATTAGAGGACCGAAAAAATCATTATGCCACACCAGAACAAAAATTTAATGGTTCAATTTTAATGAATGAGTTGTTTTGCTCACTCATCTAGTGTACAAGAGCCAATTTGCCCATTTATTAATGGAGGGACTAAAATGCAATCCAAAATATAGAAAGGGAGCTCTATGGTACTTTTACCCTAATTACGCCCTAATTTTTTTGTTCATTTATTTGGGAAGTCTTTTCTCTTTCTTCTATCGTCATCCACCTCCAACAATCGCCCCTCTTCTCTCTCTCGGCTTTGCAAATCAGTTTTTTTTTTTTTTCTTCTCTCCCATCTCAGTTCTCACCCACCGCCGTGTCCACTGGTTTTTGCCCGATCAGACCCGTATTCCGTGTCGACACGGGTACTGAACCCCAAATTGCCGAGTCCGGGTAATGAAGCATATGATTGTGGTGACAACCTTAAATTTCTGAAACTAGATTGTCTTTCATGATTTTGCTCCTTTTATCTGACTAGGATTACCTTTGCTTGCTTTTCATTTTATTATGCATCAACTCCATATTTCCTGCCTTATTTTGGATGCCCATTAATCCTTAGTACTCGAAACTTGCCACCTGCAAAGACAAGGCAGGCTTTCTTATGTAGAATATCGGTGGTATTATCAATTGGAGATTTGCAATTAACTGCTAAAACATTTGATCTGTTTTGCTTCGACACACTGATTTTGTGGGTGCTCTGTTTGCAGTATATGGCCTGTCAAGTGGGAAGAATCAATTTGCAAGCAGGTTTATCAATATCGGAGAATGATGTCTTTGCAAGTTCATGTCTGACGCTTGCAACTTGTGCAATCCAGAGGTGGAGCAATGAGCTTAGTTTAAGTGGACAATCTTCGAAGAGTGGTTTAAAGTCTTTAACGTTCCCCAAAAAGAGGTAACTTCGAACTTTATTAAAATTTTGAGCTTCCGAAGCCCTTCTATTCTCAGAAGGATTCTGTTAATGATTGTAAGCTGATACCTGATTGTTTGCTAGCTAATTGAAATTGTTAGATGCTCTTTTAAACAACCCATATGATCTTGCTCACCTTAAAGCAGTTCTTCAACAAAAAGACATGGTTGGAAAATAGCATTGGCCTTAGACACTGGTGGGGTGCCTGGAAATGGTGAAGATAGTCTCAACAGTGACAGCTCTAATCTTGGTGGTACTCGACTAGGCAGGATAGTAAGTGCAGGTGGGAGGCAGCTATTAGAGAAGTTGAACTCGGCAAGAAAGAACTTCCCCATGAAGATATTCCTCCTCCTTTTGGGCTTCTATACTGCAAATGCTTTGGCAACTATTCTTGGACAAACAGGTGATTGGGATGTATTAGTTGCTGGGGTTGTTGTTGCTGCAATCGAGGGGATCGGTATGCTTATGTACAGAAAGTCCCCTTCTTTAAAAACTGGAAGATTGCAGTCGATTGTGGTAATGGTAAACTATTGGAAAGCCGGAGTGTGCTTAGGTCTTTTTGTTGATGCTTTTAAATTAGGTAGTTAACTTGAACTTCTGCTATTGGGTTGGGGCTTCCTTTTGAATGTATTTTACATCTCTTATAATAGCCCTGGCTCTATCGATAGATTGTCAACTAGGTGAGAAATGTATGACAACCATTGCCCATGTACTTTGCAAATAAAAATTCCCTGTTGGGTCAAGAAGCTGTGCTGTTCTTCCCGGCCTCATCATCCCCCTTTCGCCCCTTACCCATTTCTGTTGCCCTTGGAAATTTCGATCAAGTTGCAGGCAGCAAATAGGTTTCACTAAATCAACTTTCTATTGCCTACTGAGTTTTCATGGACATACATGTAGATCATGTGCTTCCATCAATGCTTAATGTGCAAAAGTTTTAATGATTGGACTTCAGGAACATTCCCAATGAAGACGTTGAAGTTATGTCTGCCGTTGGATTCAATCTTTGCCTTTGTGTTGCTTTGAACGAAAATTGTAATGGCATTAACCTTTCTTCTATTCCTTTCTTTTTGGCTCAAATTTACTTAGTATGAAGAATTGTTTTGCACGTATGTTTTCTTAGGTGAATGAGGACATGGGATTTTTCTCCAGTAGCCCACAGGCAAGGCAAGGATAATAATGAACACATCTTGTCATGTACACACTAAATCATCCCCTTTTTTTTTCCAAGGATAATAATGAACACCAGGAAAGCTCTCCACCTTTTTCAACTTTGCCAAATCAAATATCCGAGTATTTACGTTTGATGTTTGTTCTCCAATTTCTAGTGTCTTTCCAACAAAGGAAATCTTCCTTTATTTGGACAGAAATCATCATGTAGACATCTAGCTTAGTTCTTTCCTGTATTTAGATATGCACACTGTACTGGAAATGCTGTATTTGGTATTTGATATTTGATACCCAGATGAAGTAGAGTCTGTGAATGACTACTGAAGCGACACTATAACCACTGAATGACATCACATCATAATACCAGAAGAAAACAAAATTCATGAAAAAGCAAATGAAGGAACTTTATGTTCCAATACAACATTCAAATCCTAAATAGTGTCATTGAAAAACCAAAAAGGACTTAAGTGATTAGTAGGTTGCAGTTAAAGAGGTAAAAAAACAGTTAGTTGCATCAATAGCCCAACTGAGCAAAATGGTATTTAACTTGGGTTATGCAAGGCTCAAGGAACATCTCTAGTTAGCCAAAATTTAGAGACATCTCAAAGTATTTAGAAATAATGCATGGGGGCACAAATCCCATGTACCCTCATCATCGTATAAAGGTACAAAGCTTGTGGTTTTCTTCAGTATTCAAACTGAATTTGGTGTGCATCAAGTGCCAACAGAAAAGTATACATTGTAGCAACAAGACAATAATGAAAAACATTACAGATGAAAATAACAACTGTTACTGTTCCATCATTATTAACCTGATACTCATTATTAGTTGCATTATCTAACCACTCACCACGAATATCATTATCAGCTAAAGCATCTAACACTTTATCACAAGTATCCTTGCAAGTGTTTTCAATTCCAACATGACTATTAACTTCGATCTCCACTGCCATGTACGATAAAAACTAAAGCATTAATTTCATTCTTATTTAACCTTTTCCGCTTAGAAATTAAGAATTTCTAAGTTCATTTCACTAAAAAAACTACAAGAAGTACAAGTTCAAGCCTTCAAGATTAGGTTTTAGTCCTCTACTTTTTTAAAGCAACAGTTGAGTTGGTTATATCTGTACGAGAGAATTCTAGAGATAGTAACGGGAAGAAACATTTAATATGGAATTAATAATTTTTTTTATGTCATATTCTCTTTATCTCTTACTTTCTTACAATGGTTTCATTATTTACAACCCTTACATAGAGCATCCAATCTGAGATAGAGCCAACAATAGAATTGATTATCGAACACAATAAGTCAAATACTGAATTCTCACTTTTGCCAATATCGTGTGTAACACCCCTTACCCGTATTCAACGCCAGAACAGGGTACGAGGCATTACCAGACTTACATCGCAAGTTAACATACAAATCGAGTTATAAATTTGCGTCCAAATTAAAACCATTCATAATCAATCATAAAGTCCCTAATACGAGGCTATGAGGCCCAAAACATGCTTTAGTAGTGGTTCGAAACTAAACCGAACACTTAGGAAATTTTTTTTTGCTAGAAACAAGGGTTACACGCCCGTGTGGGCAGGTCGTGTGGTCACACATGCCCGTGTGGGCACACACACCAGTGTGGGTAGGCCGTGTGGTCACACACGCCTGTGTGGGCAGGCCGTGTGGTCACACACGCCCGTGTGGGCAGGCCGTGTGGTCACACACGCCCGTGTCCCTAACTCGTGTAACTCTCTGTTTGTAACTCATGAACAAATTGAAGTCACACGGCCAAGCCACATGCCCGTGTGCTAGGTCGTGTGATCAATTTAATTTTCATGATTTTTTTCATAAAAAAGGTGCAGACTTCACATGCCTGGGACACACGCCCGTGCCTGAGGCCGTGTGAGGACACACGCCCGTGTCTTTGCCCGTGTGCTCATTTATGAGCATTTTGTTTCTCAAAATTAAGGTGCAGGGGACACACAGCCAATACACAAGCCCATGGGGCAAGCCGTGTGTCGCACACGACCTAGACACATGCTTATGTATCTACCCGTGTGGACAAAATAAGGCTATTTACCAAGCCTTTTGCCACCCTTCCATGCACAGACCTACACAACATCATATAATACCAATTCAAGCATACTTAGGCAACCAAAACATCCACAACCAAGGTATTAACATCCCATCCACATGCTAACATCTAACATGCTTTAGCATCATAATTTATCAACACAAATCATGCAAGTCTCCATTTTCATGAATGGTATCAACATATAATGATACTCATAACTAACATTAGCCAACTTTCATGGCCATATACAAAATGAAATCATTACCATTATAAGCCAATACATTTGGCCACATTACTAATGACACATATAACAAAATGACCAAGTCCCTATACATGCCATTACTCAAAAAATTGACATTTCAATGGTACCCAAAATAATGATTAATATGTGAATGGATCTCCGACAATCTCTGATCTCGAGCTAGCTTGGTGACACTATAAGATAAGGGAAAGAAATGGGGTAAGCTATATAGCTTAGTAAGTTCATATGCAAATAATAAACAACATAAATTATACATTTATCATATGCATAACATAACATGAATCAACATAAATGTCATTAAAAATTCATAAACATAAATACTCAATCATATTCTTACTAATAGTTCATCATATACCGAATCTTCCTTTGAGTTTTTCGTACATACATGTACTAACTCGTAACATAATCACATACTTCCTCATCTTTGACATACCCGTTGAACCACTTGGAATACTAACGGATACATGGAAGATTTGCACATAAGTACCACATATGTAGCTAATGCTACCACAAATCTCATAACACATATAGGCTCGCTCTCGAGCTATCCACGGGCTTGTTCACACAAGCTGTCAGTCGAGATGTAGCTACGCGGTGCTACTCACACAAGCTGTCAGTCGAGACGTAGCTACGCGGTGCTGCTCACACAAGTTGTCAGGTATCCGTAACATATACCGGTATACCCAACCACCAGTAGGACGTACGGGACCAGCACTCAAGTCACATAATCACATAATTACATGGGTTCCTAGTGACATGTCACTTGTACCCTAATCTATTCCTAAGGTTCAACCATGATTTCTCTCTTGCCGGAACTTTGTCGAATATGCTCACAGAATTAATCATACAATCCATGCAATATCAAAACATTAAAATACAAATATAACATTGCATTATTAACATACGAACTTACCTCGGTACAGAAATAGTGAAAATAGACCTAATAGTCAAACATTTTGTTTTTCCCCCGATCTAGGTCCGAACTTTGTTTTTCTTGATCTATAACAGTAAATTTAACTCATTTAATACTCACGTTATTCAATTCAGTCCAAAAATCACGTTATGGAAAAAATTACATTTTTCCCCTAACTTTTCAACATTTTACACTTTAGTCCATAGGCTCGTAAAATGAAATATAGTCAATTTCTTCAAAACCCAAGCCTAGCTGAACCATTTTCATACTCATAACAACCCATGTAACACCCCTTACCCGAGACCTTCGCCGGAATCGAGTATGTGGCATTACAAGACTTGACTACAAGTTCGGAACATAAAAATTTAAAGCTGTCAAACTGCGTCATGTTGACAAAATTGACCATAACTTGAGACAAAACTCGAAATTCAGGTCCGTAAATTTTCCTTGAAACTAGACTCATATATGAATTTACCATAATTTTTCCAGAATTTTTCATGTGGCCAATTAGTACAGTTTATTCATCAAAATTTACCCTATTTCACTGTTGACGATTCTGACCTGTCATTACAAAAACTCATTTATCTCATAGCACAAATTTTCAATAATGTTCTTGTTTACTCCAATCAAAAATAGACTCATCAAGGATTTTAAAAATATAAACCATGCTCCATAATTATTTTTGTACAATATTTAACAATTTTTCCAAGACAGAACAGAGACTCACGAATTCATTCAAAGCAAGTCTCACTAAAACTTAAATATCTCATAATATATAAATCCTTTGCCTACTCTGTTTCTTTCATGTAAAAATAGACACAATAAGGTTTAATTTCATATCTTATTCACTTTCTAATTCAATATACCCTATTTTTGGTGATTTTTCAAAAATCACATCACTGCTACTACTACAAACTGTCTCGTTGCAATTTATGAAAAACTAGTTTCTAACCGAACATATCCACATCCCTAATTCAAGGATTCATTTCGTATACATACATTTCCTTATCAAAAACGATTAAACTTCGATTAAGAATGCATAAACATTTCCAACATAAACCGACATTCGTATCAAAAACACAAAAAAAAAGCATACTTAACTAAAAATTTAGCTATATTCGCATGGCTATTATATACACGAACCTTGAGTTTTCATCAAAACAAAGACAAAGTCTTTCCTATACATGCCTTCGTTTAAAAACCAAAATGAAAGAGTACCAAAATGTAGATAGTGTGGTTGACTCCGCTGACGTTTTCTCGAGCCCGTAGCTAGACCAAATCTATAAAATAGAACATTAAACACACACGGAGTAAGCTTACTAGCTTAGTAAGTCTTAAGCAAATACTACACAATATACAAACATTTAAACTTTTAATAAATAAATTCATAGCGATGGATATAAAAATTATTTAAGTGAATTTTTCATGGCCGAATACCTTCAACGCCCTTAAATTAATTATTTACACTTTACTACCGTGAACATAAACATTATCTAATCATATGAATATCGTAAACATTCGTACATTTCAATTCAAATAAACATGTCATAATTATCGATTTCTTTTACCAATATCCTCCTCAATTATAGTCGAAACTTCAAGTGATATAAACACATGTACATGCCTTAATCTTACAATTATATATATTTTATACCTATCAATGATAGGATCAATTTCACAAAATAAAATATATTTTGTATTATCAAATTCATTACATCACACTTAACTCAAACATTCATGACTTAATATTTAATGTACCAAAACTGAATATCCCTTTTTATTATATAAACATACATTAACTTTCACCTCTTTACCATAGTTTATTTTGTACCAAATAAATAATGACTCACTTATGCATAACGTTATGATGGTATGATTACTTATTTCCTTCCAGCTTTTCTATAATCAATTCACTCATAGTACACATATAATCAAATTCCATCTACCATATGTATAACACTATCTTTCATCAATTCATTTAATTATTATCCTTGCATATAAACATAACCTTAAAGTATGCTTAATACATACCTTATAGTCGAACTCAAAACTTCACTTTCATAAACGTAAAATTTCATGGTTTGTTTCATACCTTTACATTTCGTAGCTAAAGTTCGGAAGTTGAAAACTCACCAGCTTATAACAAGCTATGCACTAGTTCGAATCGTATATACCGGCACCTTGCATGCTAGACTTGAAATCCGAAATTTAAAACACCGGCATTTAGCCCGCTAGGCATTAAGCCCGATACATTCACACTACTGCACAAGGCACGCTGGGCATTAAGCTCTGAAATAAATCACCGGCACATGGCACGCGCAGGGCATTAAGCCCGATACATTCACCGGCACAAGGCCTGCTAGGCATTATGCCTAAATTAAATCATCGGCACATGGCCTGCTAGGCATTAAGCCTGAAATAAATCACCGGCACATGGCCTGCTTGGCTTAAAGCCCGAGATATCAACCTTTTCAACATTTCAATGAACATTTCAATAGTATTATAACCACTTATCACTTAAATTTCATAATTCTATCACATTTCCAGTTCAACTAAGCTTATTCACTTTTCACAAATAAAACCATTATAACATTGTATAACCCGTATATCATATCAATTATACACATTCACATTGTATTAACAAAACATATCCAATTCAATGTAATATCTTTACATTCGGCTATCACATGAAAGTATACCCAAATTTATCAAATATTGTCATTAAATAGATTCATAATGCATTCTTTAATATGATACCAGCATATTCGGCAAACACATTTAAAGTCACCATACCACATTTGGCATCATTAAATATGTATATACACTCACACATATCTGAATATTCTATTCCCATACATATATATATAATTATATATATATATTTATCCCTTATCACAAGTGCATATATTTTGCCAACTCAATTATTCAATGGTTATAGATATATATATATACATGTATTTATTAATCAGTATTCGGCTATCACATATAATAATTTCTATGCCTCATTCGGCAATTTGACAATAAAATTTGTTATGTCACTCAAACATGTATAATTTAGTATAGCGATAATTCAAATTAATCTGATTGCTTAAAAACTTACCTCGATAGTTGTCGAATTAAACTTCCCGGCTACTAGTAAATTTTTTTTTCCTCGATCGAAAGCCTTTCCCTTTTTTTTGTACTTGATCTAAATAATTTAAATTAAACTCAATTAAGCACATTATAACCAATTTTGGTCCCAACACATATAAATAGGCAATTTACGATTTTGCCCCTTTTATAACACACTTTTACAAATTGGCCCAATTTGGACACCACACAAAATACACCAATTTTGATCACTTATACCCAAGGCCGAATATTCCTTGACCTCATATAAGGCCTTGCATGTTACTTAATTCATGATTAAGACCTTCAAAAATTTTTCATTTTCCAATTTAACCCTTAACAATCAATTTCACTAAAACTTCAACTGATAAACATGATAGATTGAGCCTTATTATTAATAATTTATCAACAACCATTATTCACTATAAGGATACTTCAATGGCCGAATGTAAAAGTACCATAAACTCGAAAATTTCACCATGGGTTATGTAGTATTTAAAACAACCATTCCAAAAGTGTAAAAATAATTGAAAGCTAAGCATAAAACATACCCCAATTTGAGTTCTCAAATGCCGAATCCCTGACTCAAAAATGGAGTTTTCTTTCTTCAAGTTTCGCCAAATAGATGAACAAGATGCCTTCTCTTTCTTCTCACTTGGTTTTATTATTATAAGTGTTAAAATGATACTAATATTTTATTATTCATTAACCACCAAACATATTATAATAGTAATAATAATTTAAAACAAAAATTTCATCAATTTGCCGTCCACCTTGATAACATTGGCTAAGTTGTCCTTTAAGGACTTCACCTTACAAAGCCGTATCCATTTAACACTAAATCAATTAAAAGGTCACTTTTAACCATTACACAATTTAGTCCTTTAATCATATTACTCACACAAATAAGCAATTTAAATCACCAAAATTTAACACATGCTCAATCACAGATTATAGGCCTAATATGGAATATTAAAATATTCTACTAATTCGGATCCATGGTCCCGAGACCATCATCATAAAACTTATGAACTCATCAATAGAACATTTCAAAATATTCATAAAAATCAAAATTCAGGCATAGGTCTTGAAGTATTCGAAGTAACGATTTCAAAAACGTAGGGATTATTGAAAGCCGATTAAAAACTAACCTTTAATTTAGCTAGCAAAAGGGCCGAATGTACCAAGCTCCAACATTCTTTTCTTTTCTTTGTTATTCGGTGGAAGAAGGATGAATAAAATCCCACTTTCATGTTGGTTTCATTATAATATAGTTATAAATTATAAAACAATTATAATATAATCTTTAACATATAAAATAATACTTAAAAACATGTTATAAGACCACATTGCCGTCCACTACAATTTAAAATGGGTATATTACCCTTTAAGGACTTCACTAAAATAAAGCCACATCAATTTAACCATAAATCAAATAAAAGGCCACTTTTACCAGTAACGCGATTTAGTCCTTTTTTTTTTTAACTAATTGAGCACACAAACAGTTAAATTTTTTTTTTATACGAAACTTTCACACCCATTAATTTACATATAACTGACTCAAAATATAATATTAAAATATTTCTCGGACTCGGATTCGTGGTCCCGAAACCACTGTTCCGATTAGGGTCAAAACCGGTCTGTTACAACCCACATTTTTCATTAAATCACACTTCTACTACAAATTTTACAACTTTTACAAATATGTCCTTTTTGACATTTTCATCAAAAATCACTTAGTAAAAGTTGTTTATCCAACATTAAATTTGCATAATCTACCATTAAACATCAAAATACATAAATTTCTAACATGGGTAAATTTTTACCATTAAACATCAAAATACGCATTTCTAACATGGGTAAATTTTTAGACTTTGACATCTTTTCAAATTAGTCATTGAAATGTTAGATTAGGTTGTAAGGATCTCAAAAACATAAAAATCATTAAAAACGGGGCTAAAACGGACTTACAATCGAGCTTGAAAGATGAACAAACCCTGGCTATGGTCTCCCCTGAAATTTCGGCAATAAAGGACTCAATTGAAGAAGATGACATCTTTTTATTTGTTTTATTTTGTCGTTATTTACCAAATGACCAAAATGCTCTTAATGTCTAACTTCAAAATTTCACTAACCATGTCCATTTTTGTCCATACTACAACATAATGGTCTAATTACCATTTAAGGATCTCCAATTTAAAATTTCATAGCAATTAGACACCTCTAGCTTCTAGAACACACATTTTGCACCTTTTGCAATATAGTCCTTTTAACTAAATTGAGTGCCCAAACATCAAAATTTTCGAACGATATTTTCACAAAATCATTCCATAAAACTGTAGACCATAAAAATATAATAAAAATAAATTTTACTGCATCGAATTTGTGGTCCTGAAACCACTGTGTCGACTAGATCCAAAATCGGGTTGTTACATCGTGTCCATCTCAACAAGAATATGATCAGTGTCAAGTCATAACTGATAAGGTAAGTTATGCTAGCCTATCTCAATTAGCTTGTAATTTTTCAAACGAATTCTAAGGAGGTTCCCTAAGTATAAATATTTTTTTTTTGCAAAAAAAATAGTTCTTAATTCGACACTTCAAATTTTTAAAGACCTCTAGAGTTTTAGGTTATTCACTAAGCTCAAAATTGTAAATATAGATGGAGTTTCCAGTAAACCAGAATATATCCTTAATGAAATATCTATACCAAAGAGGGACTTAGAGTTAAGGAACTTAGAAGGTATCCATTCCATACTTGAACCACACAATGGAAATACTTGCCAATTGAAAGAAATGACCGCAGAAAGATTGGCCCGTTGTAGTAGGAATAAGGTGTCAATTGAAAATATAACGATAAATTTTGTAGAAATTTTAGTAATTCCCTAATATTAGAAAATGTTTTAGGCTTAATCAAGGTCATTAATAAATCTGAGGGGAGAAAAATTGAAAGAAAAGTATATCACGCAGATAACCTATGAGAACAGGATTACAAGAGGTTCAAGGGATCATTGAGTTACAAAATTCTTATAACTTTGGATAAGTGTTTCAATTTGAGAAAGGTATTTGTTGTGATAAATGCAAGACGAAAGCATATAATTAAAGAACGAGACAAGCGAAAGAAAGTGGGGTGGCACGACAGATGCTGGACAAATATAGATAAAAATAATTCAAGGAAAACACCCTCATGCACATTATTGGAATTGACAGATGAATCTAGCAGTAAAACTTAATAATTCTAATTAAGCTTTAATTTTATATATATTATTGCATATTTCACTAACTACTTAACCTAGACTGTAATTTTTATTAGCATTGTGTTTTATAGGATCCGAGACACTTTGGAAGAGGAAATGTCTCAAAACAAAGTCAATGTCGCAACATGAAACCTCCATGTCACAACACCACGTCCAGAATCAAAGGATTAATAAAATCAACTCGATGTCGTGACACATCATTTTTGTGTCAAGACACAGAAAACGGTCTACCCAGGATTCCAAATATTCAGAGTGTGTCGCAACATCAAACCTCGATGTCACGACAACGGTAAATTGCTAGGAGTGTCGTGACACAGAACCCCTATGCCACGACATCACTGCAATTTTCTACAGGGTTAACCCAACCCAATTTCACAACCCAGTCAATTAAACTTTATTCTTACCTGGGTTTTAGTCTCAAAATCCCTATTTTAAAACTTAAAAACACTTTAAACCTACATTTCAACTTCTCTCAACCCCCTTAAGCCTCTCAAAATACTCTCAACTTTCATAAAAATCCAAAAACCCCTTTTTCATTAAATCCCTAAAATCACAACCATTTTTTTCCTTTTTCTATCTTGAATTCTATTTAAAGTAGGTGACAAATCAAACATTTACAAGGTAACTCATTATCACCATTAGAAGAGAAGCAACAAAGACTCCAAAATTAATGTTAAAAGTTCCAAAACTTCGAATTTATTGTTCCATTGCTTTTGAAATATTGCTCATTGTTGTTAGTATTGATAGTGAACATTGTAGCAACTATGCCTCCTAGGAAAACTAGAAAGACCATTGCAAAAAAAAAACTTTGATGGTTTCGGATCCTCGAAAATTTCAAAATATAAATGTAAAGAAATATTTTCTCGAATTACAAAGGAAAACTTTTATTCAAGAACGAGGATTCGAACCTTCAATGGTTTTATGTAATGAGATTTGGACATTGGTCTGGTATCATCGATGGGAGCAATTTTGTGTCACTCCTAAAGAAAATGTATAACGTCCCAAAAAGTAGGGGCTGTAGTTTTGCTTAAAATTCATGTTATGCTTGAACGGCTAGCTATCTAAGTGTATTTGGGGGTTCAAATGAGGCTTGGGTTCGAATTTGAGCCTTGGAAAAATTTTAGTTTTTGGCCCTTAAGTGGAGAGGGCTGTTGGCAGTTGGACTTAAGTAAAATTGTGTGTATTAAGATGACACAAGATGAGCATGTGACTTGTGGCTGTGGCGTCAATGAAGTAGCATGGGGGAGTGGGGTTCGAATCCCACAAGTTGCAATTGGAGACTTTTATTTTGTGACTTGAGAGTGGAAGAAGTAGAGTTTGGATCAAACTCTACAAGGGAAGTTGAAGACTCAGCCAAAAGTTTCAAATGGATGGATGGGAGCTATTCTAGGAGACTTTGGTGGAGAAAATCACGGAAGTGATGTGTGTGGGAGTGTTGGCCAAAATTGGGAGTGTTGATGGATGAAAATTTCAGCTAAGAGGCTGGTATGAGGAAAATTCGGCTGAGGGGTCATTTGGGAGCATTTTCGGGTTTTGGTTCTTTTTGGCTTTTTTGTATTCTTTTCTTCCTAAGTATCTGTTGCAAGTGACCTTTTGGTGCTTTCGGGATCAAGTGTGAGCAAGTTTTTAGTGCCAAAATCTCTGGGAAGACTTCTTTGTTTTCTCATTTGTTCCTCGTTGAAATCTCATTTCTTTCCTAAGAGCAAGTTTTCTCATTTGTTGGCAAAATTCAATCTCCTTTTTCCTCTTGTCTTCTTTTCTGTACCTTCAAGTTAGCCAAATCTAACTTTTTCTTTTTTCCTCAATGTTTTGCTGTTGTCCTTTAGGTTGAGTAAACCGAGATCAATCTCTTCTTATCCTCCTTTTGTAGTCACATCTCTAGGGTCGTACTGAAGGAAACCTGTCTTGCCGAATTTGAGGAGTAAGTATATTGCTTTCTTTCAATTTTTCGTGGTGGGTATCATCCTTGTCTCTAGTGCCGAATCTTCCCTACTTTCTGTAGTCTGATGTTGGTTGGTATGTAGGTTCATTCGAAGTGTAGGAAGGGTCAAGCGATCGAAAGCAGTCGATTCGTACTCTTAGCCTTGATCAAGTAAGCACTCTTGCTTTGTTTTTGTCAGAGGTGGATGTTAATCACATATTTATTCAAACTCTTTTAATAAGGGTGCATTGTAACGCAAGGTACTTTCAGGGATCCTTAATTTTCACTAGAATTCGGAAGGAACTTAGCAAAACCTGGTGAAACGAGGTAAGTGTTAATGGGGTTTCGATTTTGTTATGTAATGAGAGGATAACCCTCTTGATCGTTTGACTAACTGTTGATCTTGTCTAACATAAGATCAGTGCTAGGGGATTGGTGGCACATTCGTAATCAAGGTGTGTAATCGTACACCTATTTCCATACTGTTCAAACACAGAATATTGTTGTTCTCACTTCTGTGCTACTGTATACCGATCAAAGCCGAAAAAATCGATAAGCCGAGACTTCGACATCCGAGATCACTCGAGCGTGCGAGCGCTCGAAGTGATAAACTAAGCCACAAACATTGACGATAGACCTTTGGGAGTGCCACAAACTTTCTCGTGGGCTTAGGCCGTAATGGGCCTTGTTGGGCCATAATAGGCCGAGTGGACCCGATGGGCTGATGGGCCCACATGGGTGAAATCCATGGTAAATACCGGATAATAGATGTGGCTACGAGGTTTGCAAAACCATAGCCGAAAATAGGCTGAATGGGCCAGACGAGTGTGTGGGTCCACTTGGGCCAAAAATTGGGCTTTGGCCCAAATGCATCGTTTTGATCAAAAAGGGTATCCGTGTCACTCGAGGAGATAATAGGCCTTTGAAAAGGCTGTTATAGGGATAAAATTATCGAAATACCCTTTACGGGTAAAACTACCAAAATACCCTCGATAGATAAAATTACCGAAATACCCCTAAGGGCTGAAATGATGGTTTTACCCTTAACCGACTAAATAACTGTTGTACCCTTAGTGGTGGTACCAGTGTTGTATGTGTATTAATTGTATGATTGATTGTGACTGAGATGCACTGCATACATGGATTAGTTATGTCATGACATCGCACTGGGTTGGGTTTTTTCTGATTGGAGGAAGTACCGTTATAGTGGCACCGCCACGTATTCTGATCCTAGTGGCTCAGCCACGTATATCGTTGTTAGCAACTAGGCTGCATTATTGGTGAGTTGGCTGGGTGGGTCAATGTGGTCCCCACATGGAGAGATAGTTGGTACGGGCGGTGTGTTGGCTGGGTGGGTCGACTTGGTCCCCACATGGAGAGATGGTTTGTACGAGTGATGAGTTGGCTTTTAAGAGTTGGGTTGCATGTCTATTTGCATTGATATGATTTAGGGCTTAGGCCCAGATTGATACCGTATAGGCTAGGGCCCAGACTGTGACCGTAATAGGGGATTACACACTGAGTTCTCGTAACTCACCCTTTTTCTTTAACTGTGCAGGTAATCCCCAGTCTTAGAGGATTTGGAGCTGCGAGGGATTCGGAGGTGGCCACACGTCCGATTAGCTTTAAAGTTAAACCTAGCAACTTTATTTTATTTTAGTTTAATTTATTGTGTTATCAATTTTGTAATAAGGCTATTTGGGATTTTTAACTTTTATATGGTGTTTCTTTAAATTTTCAACCTCATAGTCTATTAAACATGGGATTTTAAAACTATAACTACTGTTTTCAAAATATCACGTATTCGCAACTGTTTTGAATTAAACTTTCGCAACAAACGAGGCTTTAAAAATAAAAATATTATGGGAGAGAATGTCTTTGAGTAGATCGTGTTTTAAAAAGGTAAGCAACGTAATCTATGGTTTTTAAATGGTAGAAAGGTTTAAATTGTAAGAAGGGTTTCTGATGAATGCATAGTTTTCAAACATTACGTTGATGTGACATGCTAGATCCGGCCATAACATCTAGGCCGGGTTTGGGGTGTTACAAAATGAGATTATTTCGGTAGTTCAAGAATTCTATGCCTTTTTAGAGATCAAAAGATGAGAAGACCATATGATGAAATATAGGAAACTGTTAAGATAAGAGGTAAGAAAGTACGGTTTACTCCTTGAGATATATGTGAATTTTAGAATGTCTCAAACTATGTAAATGACTTCCAAAATAACACAGATTTAAATACATTTAAGAATATAAACATGGATGACAATGTAAAGTACATAACTCAAGGAATAGGCAAATGGAACCATAGATCAGATACTAAGTTACTGACCAGTTTTAATCAGGAAATTATATTCCCAGTTATTAAGATGTGGATGCAACTTATTTGTACTAGAATAACCCTTACATTGAATGCCTCTAATGTAAATACTTTTTGAGCTATCTTGTTGTATAATATTTTGCAGAAAAAACATATATGTGTCAAGAGATGGATACATCAAAACATGAAGCGATGCATTAGTAGCCAAAAAGTTGGGGTGTTCTTTCCTCACCTTGTGACAGCCTTATGCAAAAAGGCTAAAGTTCCAATGGAAGATCATGAGGAATTAATGAGGCCAACAAAGAGTTTGATCGGAGGTTCCCTGTATACTCAATATGTTGAGGCTCAGAGAAAGAAAATTGCAAATTTGAAACAAAGAACAAAGAATAAAATGGACGTTTCAACATCATTAAAGAAAACAACAACAAAGGCTCAAAAAAAAAAAACGAGCGAGACCGCAAAGATAAATTGGATGATTCGTTGAATGCTAGAAACAGGACCAGTAATTTAGGAATTTGTGTGGCAAAACAATATCAGAGAACCAAACTACTCGCCAAATTTGGATTTATCCGAATCATTCAACATTGGATTCAAAGAGACAAGGAACGAGGAAGAAGGGGAAGAAGAGGACGAGCCTATTAAGTGAGACTTTCAAAGGCAATAGGACAATTATAAGGCAACATTCCAGCCGCAATATTCCACTCCAAAAGGTCCTATCATTTGTAGCCCAACCCGACATGCAAATCCGTCAGGTGGCGGCTCCTCCCAAGGATATGTTTCAGGGAAAGGAAAAGCACCTATGGAAAGGGGGCGATCACCCTATTTTGAGGATTCAGATTGGAATAGCCTAATTTCGGTGAAATCGGAACAATGGTTTTGGGACCACAAATCCAAGCCAAAAATAAAATTTATTTTTATTTTATTTTATGGTCTGTAATATGATAGAAATGCCATGTGAAAATTTTGATAAGAAAACTTTACCGGTTATGTGCTTAATTACGAGAAGGACTAAATCGCATAAAATGTAAAAGTTGAATTCTAGTAGCTATAAGGATTAAATAGCTATGGAATTTAAAACTTAAGGTCCTTATATGGTAATTAGACCATTAAAGAAAAGTATGTAGATATTATGATGACTCATCCTTGGAAATTTGGAAAAAGGGCAAGGACTAAATTGGAAAGTGAAATATTTAATTAATTAAAAGATGATAAAAAGAAATATCATCTTATTTTATCATCTTCTTCCCCAAAAATACATGGAAACCCTAGGAGAGAGAGAAGAAACTTTCATGGCCAAATTGGGTAAGTTTCCTTGTCCCGTTTTTAGTAATTTTGATATTTTTGAAACAGGGATAGCTTAATCTATCTATTTGGGGGATCATTTGAGAAGTTATCAAAGGATGGAAAATGGGTCATGGATGTATATGCTGAAAATTAGAAATTTGTGGTAGAAAATGAAAGCTTGTTGATAAATAAACAACTTTTACAAAGTGATTTTTTTATGAAAACATGATATAGAGACTATGTAAAGTTGTGAAAATTGATGAAAAATTCTAAAATATATAGAAAACATGTGCTGTAAATTTTATGATGGAATTTTGGTTAGGCTTGGAATAGGGAGTAAATTGCACAAATTTTATTTTTTGAGCCTAGGGACGAAGTGGGAATTTATGAAAAAGTTAGGGGCAAAATGGTAATTTTTCCCAGGATGAAATTTGAGTCCACTTGAATATGAAATGTAATAAATTGATGTTAAATTTACTCATATAGATCTAGATAGACCAAATTCGGCGTTAAAATGAGGAAAAGAGGAAAATGTCATATTAGTAGATTTTACGTACACGAACAATTATCGAGGTAAGTTTGTATAACTAAATTATGTATTTTATATGCTTGAATTAGATGTTGTGTTTGTGAATTGTGTAAATATCATATATGTATATGATATTGAAAATATACTTGACAAAGCCCGGTCAACGATAATGCCCGATAAAGGATAAACGATAATAATGTTACTTTTATGCTTGGAATGAATGTGGAATGTGATCATTTGAATTATATGAATGTTATAGATGTATGAAATAATCACATGCCGAAAAATGCTTGAAAATGTTAAATCTCATTTGAATAAATAAAAATCGATAGATATGTGATTTCCCGAAATGAATGAGGTCCTGTATTAGTCGCTGACGGGATTTAGCTCGGATGAGTAATCCTATTGACGTCATTTATGAAAGAATTTAGCTCGGACGGGTAATCCTGATATAAGTCCTCTCGAGCATATGTTATGTATTGGATTTAACCTAGACGGGTAATCCAGATCAAGCATTTTAGAGCATATGTCATAAAAAGGATTTAGCTTGGACTGGTAATCCTAACTAAGCTCTATTGAGCATATATTGTAGATAAGATTTAGCCTAAACTGGTAACCCTGTTGTTAATATATATGTGGCTTGAGAGTGTACTCTCTGAAATAGTACCCTATGGGTATCATTGAATATGAATTGACGGATCCTGATTTGTACACCACGAATGTACTACCTGTGTATTCATCGATATTCCAGATAAATTCAATAGGTAAAAGTTCTTGACATGAGAAGATATGAATAAGAAATGAGTTATTACACATATCGGCCTAAAATACGTGAAAATGACGATACGTGATAATTGATTTATAGAAATATGAAATGATTAAATTGTACATGAAATTTATTTGATGAGTATGTACATCTTTGATTATAGACTTGTACACCTTGAGTGTACTAATCGTGACTTTGATATTCCAAGTAATATGGGTAAAGTTCTGATATGAAATGATCTGAACTCGAGATGAACTATTATGAAATTATACTTGTACTATAAATAGATGATTTATACATGTTAAATGAATACATGTTGTAGAAAGCATATATGCATGGACACTTGATTGTTGTTGAGCCCATATATGTTTGTGATGTTATTATGGAATATATAACTAACAAGGGTAATGAGGATATGTGTAGGGCTTGAGGGAAAATTGATTGAATATGCCTTACATAGTTACCTCAAAATAGAATGAATGGTAAGTTAAGTACCATGTTATACAAACTTACTAAGCATTTTATGCTTACTTAGTTTTATTTCCCTATTTTAGAGTAAATCAAAAGCTCGTTGGATTTGAAACTTGGCGGAGATCAGTATATGGTAAATAAATTATGGTTATAATGGAATGTATAGGTTATATTGGCCATATTGGCATGTAAATGTAAATGATTATTGTAATCTAGCCATTGGAATGGCTAGTGATGATTATGTTTTGGTACATGTATATATGTATTTAAGTTTATCTTATGGAGATAACATAAGTGTTTATTATTGATTGATTGAGAAAGGTTAAATGAGTATGCTTATAAAAGGTAAGATTTAAGTATGAATGCATGTAACAATATATCATGTTAGATGTTATAAATTGCTTGGATTTGTTGGTATTTGGATGTAAGTTAGTATAAGAACTTGGTGAAAAATCTTGGGTGAGAAATAAAGCTAAAAATGGCTTTATTTTGTCCATACGAGTAGACACACAGTCGTGTGTCTAGACCATGTGTGTCTAGACAGTATGTGACACATGGCCATGTGTCTAGACCGTGTGTCTTGGCCGTGTGAAACCTGCACCTAATTTCGAAAGGAATTAATTAACCATAAAGCCTAGCACACGGGCGTGTGGCCGGCCATGTGGCATAAGTTAGTAAGCTACCTAGTTTCGAACACGGGCATACAGCACGAGCGTGTCCCTTGGACCATACGAGCATGTGAGCCCTGCACCTTGGAAAAATTTTGAAATTTCGCGAAAAATTCTTAGAGTTTCTGATTTAGTCCCGACTCGATTCTAATGCTTATATTAGGCCTCAAGGGTCCATTTAAGGGACGTTATGAATAATCTCGAAAAATGAACAGTGATTGACATGATTTATCTGAAATTTTTTTTAAAGTTTCGGTAATACTCCGTAGCTCTGTTCCGGAGACGGATATGGGTTTGGGGTGTTACACAGATGATGATTAAATTGAACTTTCATTTTTGAAAAACTATAATTAAGTTTAGGATAATTTTGATGTTTTATTTTAGGAGTAAGAGTAACAGTAGAATATTATTTGTTTTGTTTTTCTATTTTCGAATTTTCTGTGTAGGAACCCCACATGAAAAGAGCACAACACTTTTGAATACCACAACAATAAAGAATGAAGTACCCACCATTAGACAACTGACCTACCACGATCAACCAGGTAACTTCTTTCCTTATCTTTTCAAGGCTAAACATTGAGGATAACGTGTTACCAAAAGTGTAGAGGGGTAACATAGAGCATTTGTTTAAATTTTTATATTTTCTTTCGTTTTTATTATCAGTTGTGTGCTTGAGCTTTTAGAAGTACAAGTGATTGGTTAGGAGCATGTATATAGGTTGATTGTATTTACTATAAAATTGGCATGATAGTTGATGATTTTAAATTTTTTATTATTAGACTACTAAGTTCTATATATTACACTGTAGATAGGCATTGAGCAATTAAATGTACCATATGATACAAAGAATACAAGAAAATGAATATGCTAGTATAAATGATACATTGTTGAAATTGTAATTGTTTGGGTGATTAAAATTGTGAATATTGAAATACCTAGGGATGACCGAAGGCATTGTTTGGTATACACCCAGAGCAAAAAAGCTAACCCCTATTTATTCATCCTTGATACCTATGTTTGAGCCAGAAAACACTTCTTGATGACCTTTCATGCCAACCCTAGCTAAAAATTTTAATTTTTATTTACCCTTTTTCTTTAGTCCTGAATTGCACGACTATAGACATTGGTTATAAATATTGAGGGTTAAGTAGATACATTATGGTGGAATTTTGTAAAAATAGAGTGGAATAGGAAGCATCATCGTGATAGAGTGATTATAGGTTAGCCAATATGTGTAGCAAAAGAAAATAAAAACAAGTAGAAAAAGTTCTTAAAAGTAAAAGCATTTGTGAATGAGAAATGTATTGAAAAAGAAGAAAAAAAGTGACAAAGTCACCAAAAATAGAAAGACTCGTTCATTAGTGCACAAAAACTCATGAGCTAGTCGTAGTTACTCTATTATGTTGTGATTTCCTATGTGGAGAAATAAGGAATGTGAGAGAAGGAGAAATAAGGCGGTGAGCAGGTAAGGGTCGCTAAGGGGAAAGAATAAGGAACAATACAATGTGCCAAACTTTTTTTGTGCTTGAAACTATTTGATGCTTACTGTTCTTGAATTACATACCTATCCTAAGTCTAATAACGTTACAAGCCAAAAAGCCCTATGTGAACTAGGTAAGCTTATTTATGAATTGGCATCATACTAAATAATAGCATTTATGACTATCTATATTCTGCTAGGATAATTAAATTACTTGTATACTTTATTGATAGATCCCTACATTTGAAACCTTTAATATTTATGTGCTTTGTAATATACTAAACTTAGGTGCTTGATATCATGCCAAGATTATGTGTAAATATGAAATGCCTAGTTATGTGCTCCAAAGCCAACATTTGTACCATATTTGCTTAAGTGTCATCTTTTAATTACTATTTTTGTTTGCTTTGCTTGAGGGCAAGCAATGACTTAAGTTTGGGGGAGTTTGAAACACCCCACACCCGGCCCATGAGCCTGAACCGGATCTGGTATGTTCCTTAAGTAAACCGGTTTTCAAATTCTTGGTTACTTAGAGAAAAATTGTAAATTTTAGAAAACATTGTTTTGGGTTGGGCTTAAATTGGAACCCATTTAATATATTTTGAAAACCCAACTTAAATAAGGTGACAAAGTAATTTTAGGGTTTATTATTTTAAAGGAAATAAATTTACTTAACTTTAATCAAAAATAAATTGTATCATAATCAAGTAAAAAAAAATAAACAGAAATAAAGAAAATCCAACTGGGCCTTATGGCCTTATTACATCATTCAAACCAAAAATAAAATTTAAAGTACTAAAATTATATAAAGTCCAAATTTCTAAATAAATTCTTCAAGTGATGCATGGCCACCTTTAGCTCCTGCCAACCCGGTCCATTACTGCTCATCGCCTGAAAAATAATTCCCCAACAGGGTGAGTCCACAGACTCAATGTGTACATAGTACTAATTTTCAACAAATCAGGCATACAAGTCATGTCAATTTCATGTTCATACAAAATAAAGGATGATGCAACCCAAACCCAAGCCTATTTGTCCATCCGCTACACACCACCCGTACCAACTTTGTACACCATGGGGACTACTAAGTCGACCCTCCATCCGCTACACACCATCGGCGATCAACACAGAATGACGTGCTCATCGCCCACTTACGTTGTGTCTTTAGACACTATATTCGAATATTGTAATCGAAGTTACCATATTCAATAATGTGACCGTAGTCACCATAATTCGTTGGTGAGACCGAAGTCGAAGACCTTCGTTGGTGAGACCGTAGTCATCACCTTCACTTTCTCCTTCACATATATCCCAAATGCCCCAATTATTACATATCATTCATATCATACTTAAATTCACATTCATGTCACTTTTCGAATATAACACATTCATAATCCTATCAAAAGTAGGAATACGTGCACTGGTACTTTTTGCCACATTTGTGGTACTTAGCCACATTCTCATTCTTATACACATTCATATATTAAAACATAATTATTGCCATAACATATTGAAAGTTAGTGTGAGTACACACCTGATTTGCTTAATAGGCTCCTTGAGATCTCAAAAATCTCGATCTATAGTTTAGATCTGCTTTGTTGCCTATATTCGGCCATTATAAAAGACACATTAACAACCTTATTTGGTTTGAAAACCAAATCCTAGTAGGATTTGTATTACTAACCTTGTTGCCGAATTAGCAAAAATTTGCTAGTATTCTTTTTCCTTGAAATCGGCTAACACTAGTCATGTATCCATGTTAGTTTTCGGCTTTTGAAATAATGGGAAATAATCCTAAATATTAAAAAAAACAAGCCTTGGCCGAATATCACTTACCTTACAAATTCCAAATCTGAAGAGGATTCCTTTATATGCTTGTCAAAATTCCTATAACTTTGTGTTAGATTAAATCTAACTTTGAAAATATGAATCATAACCTTTAACCAAATATTCATACCTCTTACCTTAGATCCTTGATCCTTCTATTTAATAATGGTGGAAACCCTTTTGATGTTGTGGTTGATTGCTCCTTTACTTAGAATCAACAAGGATTCGGCTTTGACAGAAGAAACGGAGAAGAAAATAGAAGAAGAGAAGAGAGGGATTTTGCTTAATGAAAATTTCGGCATAGAGGGGGAGAACTAGGAAAATTTCGGCACACTTGGAAAAGATGAGAGAAAATCCTTAAACTCTCCCTCTTTAGCCGAATTTAACAAGCCAAGAGTCCTAGACTTGGCCACCACTCTTCCATCATCTATTTTATTTAAAATAAACTAGAGAAAAATCCTTATTATCTCTTCCAAATAATCCAAATTAAAAAGCTTTTATTTATCACTTAATTAAGCAATATTAATGGAAATAAAACACCCCATTCTAGAATGCTTGTGCCGTCCACCTTGGTGTCTTTAGAAGCAAAAATAAAACTTATTTTATTTGCTTCCCAAGTGACTCGAACTCAGGCCCATGCCTCTTGCAGATGGCGCCATTTCCATAGGCCCTAAGTGTCATCTTCAGGCCATTTTTCCTAGCCCGTTTGTGTGTCAAATTTCCCCAACTTTTTCTTTTAAGGCCCTCTTGCCTTTATTTCCTATTTTAAACTTTGAAACTCTTCATTTTGGGGTCATTTCTAAGTTTCCTAAAATTTTCGATCGGCTCTGTAACTTGCCATTTTTCTTACATTCCAAGTTTCCAAAAATGTTCAGGTTTCCTAAAATGTTCAGTTTCCAAAATGTTCAGGTTTCCTAAAATGTTCAGTTTCCAAAATGTTCAGGTTTCCAAAAATGTGTACTTTCCATTTTTGAACCATTTCCTTACATTTCTAGGTTTCCTAAAATGTTCATGTCCTAATGCATTTCCAGGTTGCCAAAAATGTTCATTTCCATTCATTTTCGTGCATTTCTGAGTATCCAAAAATATCAAAAATTTATTCATTATGCTTAAGACTTGTTATTTCTTACAATTAAACCGAAATGCATAGGCCCTTTTGAGGATGTTACGATTCTACCCCTTAAACAAAATTTCGTCCTCGAAATTTCCTAACTAAACAATTGAGGGTATTGCTGGTCGCATTGTCTCCTCGACTCCCACGAAGCTTCTTCCGATCCATGATTGCGCCATAACACCTTGACTAAAGGCACCGACTTCCTTCGTAGTACTTTCACGTCACGTTCCAAGATCCGAATCGGCTCCTCCTCGTAGGATAGATCTGGCCTTAGCTCCACTTCTTCAACAGGTACCACATGAGACGGATCCGATCGATAGCGACGTAGCATGGATACATGAAATACGTCGTGCATTTGATGCAACTCTGGTGGTAACTCCAATTGGTATGCCACTGGCCCAACTCGCTTCAGCACTTGATAAGGCCCTATAAACCTTAGGCTTAACTTCCCTTTGCGACCAAACCTCATAACCTTCTTCCAAGGTGAAACTTTCAAGAATACTTGGTCTCCTACTTCAAACTCTATTTCCTTCCGCTTAAGGTCTGCGTACGACTTCTGTCTATCAGAGGCTTCCTTCAACCGTGCCCGAATTAATTCCACCTTCTCCTCAGTTTCCGCCACTAACTCTGGACCCAAAACGCGGCGTTCTCCTAACTCGGTCCAACAAGTTGGTGTTCTACATTTCCTTCCATACAATGCTTCGTATGGTGCCATCCGAATGCTTGCCTGATAGCTGTTGTTGTAGGCGAACTCAGCTAGAGGCAAGTAATCCTCCCAACTTCCTCGGAAATCCATCACACAGCCTCTCAACATATCCTCTAACACTTGTATAACTCGTTTAGACTGCCCGTCTGATTGTGGATGAAAAGCCGTGGTGAAGTCCAACTTAGTGCCTAAAGCTTGATGAAGTGCGTTCCAAAACCGAGACGTGAACCTTGGGTCTCTATCGGAGATGATCGACATTGGTACTCCATGTAACCTCACGATCTCCGCCACATATAACTTAGCTAGCTTCTAAAGAGTATAATCCATTCTTACTGGGATAAAGTGCGCGGACTTAGTCAAACGGTCCACTATCACCCATACCGAGTCCTTCTTAGTTGGCGTAAGGGGAAGCCTACTAACGAAGTCCATGGTAATTCTCTCCCACTTCCATTGGGGAACTTCGATTGGTTGAAGCAATCCTGATGGGACTTGGTGTTCAGCCTTTACTTGCTGACACGTTAAACATTTCCCCACAAATTCAGTCACCTCTCGTTTCAGATCTGACCACCAAAATTGTTCCCTTAGATCTCTATACATCTTGATGCCTCCAGGATGCATAGCATAAGGGCCACCATGCGCTTCCCGAAGAATCCTTTGTCTCAACTCCTTATCCCTCGGCATACAAACCTTCCCCTTGTAGCACAGTACTTCTTCATCATTGACGCCATAGTCCTTTAATCTTCCTTGCTGTACTTGCTGTAACTTAATACTTAAGTCCTTATCCGCTAACGTCCCTCTTTCACTTCCTTCACCATGTGGGCTTGACTTGTAACTCGCCCACAGGCTTCATCATCATACAAACTTAAGTGAGCGAACAGAGCCCTTAAATCTGACACAACCTTCCTACTTAGGGCATCAGCTACCACATTTGCCTTGCCCGGATGGTATTCTATCGAACAATCGTAGTCCTTCAGTAATTCCACCCACCTTCATTTGCCTCAAGTTCAACTCCTTCCGAGTCAACAAATACTTAAGGCTCTTGTGATCTGTGTAGATAATCGACCTTTCTCCATAAAGGTAGTGCCTCCAAACCGTAAGGGCAAAAACCACTGCTGCGAGCTCCAAGTCATGAGTTGGGTAGTTAACCTCATGCGGCCTTAACTGCCGAGACGCATAAGCAACTATTTTTCCTTCTTGCATTGCATTAGCACACCCCTAACCACAGTGTGCGGCGCGTCAATATACTCTGAAGTCTTTGCTCGCCTCCCATTGAATTAACACAGAGAGCTTCCGTCAACACCCTCTTAAGCTTTTCAAAGCTCTCCTGCTTTCGCTATTAGTCCATTCGAAGGTACTTCCTTCCTTAGCAACTTTGTCAAAGGCGCGGCTATTGACGAGAATCCTTCCACAAACCTTCTGTAATAGCCTGCCAAGCCTAAGAAGCTTCGGATCTCAGCCACAGACCTAGGTGGTTTCCAATCCAACACTGCTTCGATCTTTCTAGGATCCACTCTTATTCCTTCTGCGGATACCACATGTCCTAGGAATGCCACCTCCTTAAGCCAAAATTCACACTTGCTGAATTTGGCATAAAGCTTCTTTTCTCTTAACACTTCCAACACCACTCGGAGATGCTTATCATGTTCCTCTTCCGACTTAGAATACACCAGAATATCGTCGATGAACACAACGACGAACCTATCCAAATAGGGTTGGAAAACCCGATTCATCATATCCATGAACGCTGCTGGAGCGTTCGTTAAACCAAACGGCATCACTACAAATTCAAAATGACCGTATCTTGTCCTAAAAGCGGTCTTATGGATATCAGCCTCCTTCACCTTCAACTGATGATATCCCAACCTTAAGTCGATCTTCGAGAATACAGCTGCTCCTTTCAGCTGATCGAACAAGTCGTCTATCCTTGGCAAAGGATACTTGTTCTTGATGGTCAGTTTATTCAACTGACGATAGTCTATGCACATTCGTATAGTTCCATCCTTCTTCTTCACAAATAGGACCGGTGCTCCCCACGGAGACACACTTGGTCGGATGAACCCACAATCCAACAGCTCTTGGATTTGAGCCTTGAGCTCCACTAACTCCTTTGGCGCCATTCGATATGGAGCGATTGACACAGGAGCTGTTCCTGGTAGCAAATCAATTCCAAATTCCACCTCCCTATCTGGGGGTATTCCTGGTAATTCCTCCGGAAATACATCCCCAAAATCTCTTACGGTTCTAACCCCATTGACACCTTCATCCTTTCCACCTAACGCACTTACGAAGGCCAGGAACGCCCTGCACCCTTTCTTAACCATTTTCTCAGCCCTTAGTGCCGAAACTACGTTAGACAAGTAGTTCCTCCTTTCGCCGATCATCACTACTACTTCATCCTCCGGGGTCCTTAGTTCCATACGTTTAGCCGCACAATCCAACACGGCTCGATGCTCTACTAGCCAATCCATTCCAAGTATAAGCTCAAATTCTCCAAAGGGTAACTCCATCAAATCAGCCCGAAAGTTTATTCCCTGAATCTCTAGGGGTACATTCCGAAAAATCTTATCTATTACTATGGTTTGGCCTAATGGGCTTACTACAGTCATCTGTCTGTCAGAAAGTTCAGAATCTAGGCCTAGTGTTTCCACTACACTACATGCAACATAGGAATGGGTCGAGCCCACATCAATCAGAGCAAAATAAGGTTTGTCATGAATAAAGAACGTACCGGTTATAACATCCGGCGCGTCTCCATCTTCCCTCCGGCGAACCGCATAAACCAAACCCGGTTGCCTTGCTTCGGCATTAGCAGCACCTCGGCCCTGTGCCCCACGACCTCTGCCATTTCCTCTGTTTGCCAAACCACGACCCCTTTGAGGCTGCTGTCCGCCTCTACCAGCCTGGTTAGCATTTTGAGCTGCCGGTCGGCTCTCATCTTGCAGCTTGGGGCAATCTTTAAGCATATGGTCCTTGGACCCACACTTGAGACATCGTCCCGTCTTTTTCCAACATTCTCCCAAGTGCCTCTTTCCACAATGCTCACAAGGGCGATTCTGCCAGCCCGTACCAGCTTGTTGATTCTGTGGGCCGTCAACTCTAGGCCTCTTATAACCCTTTCCAGATGGCCTAAAACCTCTTTTGGGCTTATTCTTATCCACAGCCTGCTTGGTAGCATCCTTGATTCCCTCGGCCACCTTGGCCTTTTCCACCAAAGCAGAGAATTCCCGCTCGTGATGCGGTGCTATCAACAATCTCAGATCGTCCCTCAGTCCGTCCTCAAAACGGACACAGCGTTCATGCTCAGTTGCCACTACACCTCGAGCATAATGGCTCAACCTCAGAAATTCCGCCTCATATTCTGCGACGGACTTACTTCCTTGTACCAATCCCAGAAAAGCCTTTCTTTGTTCATCCGTATACCGGTTCCCACATACTTTTTCTCGAAATGCTTCTTTAACATATTCCCGTGTCAAATCTACACCAGTAGCACCATCCCAAATAAGATTAACCACCACCGATACGCTTCATCGCGTAACGGTGCCACCATCCTTTCAACTTCTCCTCGGGGTCAAGTCGAGCTCATCCATGATGCGCTCCGTTGCTTCCAACCAAGATCACTCGGTATCTTGTGTGCTACTCGAACACTCCACGAAACATCTCGGCTCCATTAGCTCGGGCCGTTCGAGCCTGAACTTACGGTTTCTGAATTTCCTCCTGCACCACCCACCAATTCCAAAACTCGTAGTACGACTGCGACAAAAGCATCTTCCCCGTCCGAGCCTCGCTTGCTCAACATTAACAAATGGGGGGTGGTGGTGGCGGTGGTATCTCATTATCGAAACCCCGACCCGATCTAACGGGTTACGACACGATCATTCTTCCTCTACCTCTTCCACGACGACCACGTCCTCTGAGCTCATTTTCTATCGTCGAGATCTGATTAAGAAGTTTTATGAATTAGTATTCTGGTTTCACTTATTACCTGCGAAGATGTTTTATGAAGAAGAATTTAAGAGTGGTTCTTTCGTATTCATACAGCACACAGTCTTTCATTCATTTATCCATCCATCAAACAACTATGAACTTTCGTTCATTCAGAGAAATGTTGTAATTTTCATCGTTGTTGTTTTTCCACTACCCAGGGGTATTTTCGTAATTTTGTCCTACAGGGGCAATTTCGTAATTTTCCAAAATAAAAAAATTCCTCGGTGATTTTGTCGAAAGTATTTTGGTAATTTTAAAGTCCGGGGTAATTTTGGAAAAATTTCAAAATCCGGGGGTATTTTGGAAATTTTTGGCCTCAGGGGTATTTCGGTAATTTTTCGCAAACTGGGGTAAATTTGTAAAAACTAACAAATCAGGGATATTTTAGGAGTTGTAAAACTTTGAGGGTTCTTTTTAAGACTTTTATTTTCCAAAACGGTGATGTTGCAAAAATTTTGGAAATCAGGGTCATTTTGGTAATTTTGTAAGTTAGGGGCAATTTTGTAATTTTTTTCCAAAATCAGGGCATTTTTGATGGTTTGCACATTAGGGTTTATGAACATTATAAAATAATGGAGTTTTGACAAAACCATTGAAAAGTTTGACATTTTGTGGATCTAGGGCATTTTGGTAATTTTGCCACTAAGGGCATTTTTGTAATTTTCACAAATTAGAAATTTTTCAGAAAAATTTTGTAAAGATGGTTTTCGAAAATTTAGTGAAGTAATTTTAAGAGTTTTGAAATCTAGGGTTTGTTATTTTGTTCTTTTTTTTTTAAAAAAAAAAATGGCTAGTTCCCTTTCGGGTTTTAGTCATTATGTTTAGCCTATGTCTTAGCCCTCTTTGGTCAGGGTGAACCAAAGCTACGCACCAGGCAGGATTCGAATGGAGAGGAGGTGAGTCACACGGACTGCTTAAATACCAAGCTCCCATCGAAACCATTCCTAGACATGCGTACAGAGGTTGCCACACCACTGAGCCCTCTGAGTTAGGGTGAACCGAGGCTACGCACCAGGTAGGATACCTGCGAAGAGGAGGTGAGTCACTAGGACTGCTTAAATACCAGGCTCTTCCGGATCCAATCCTAGACATGCGTACAGGGGTTACCACACCCTAGCTCAGTGACTTAGCCATAGGTTTGTTTATTGCATTAAGTCTTATGCGTTTGGTGTTTGAGTAGTCTAATCCTAGGGTTCAAATTCCTATCACACTATTCTACGTTCCATGCCTTTTCTACCCCTATATAAATCACATAATCACACATAGAGTTAGGGTACTTACAGTGGGATCAATTCGGAGACTTAGGTGCCATGCCAAAACACCGCTTTATTTCAAAGAAAATCATTTGGGCTCGAATTAAAAACGTTTTGGGCCTTAGCCCACGGTGCCGAGAGTTTAAAATCGGGCTCGATACCAAATCAAAAACACCCTACACCCGCCCACGAGCACAACCGGATCTCGTATGTTCCTTAAGTAAACCGGTTTTCAAATTCTTGGTTACTTAGAGAAAAATTGTAAATTTTAGAAAACATTGTTTTGGGTTGGGCTTAAATTGGAACCCATTTAATAAATTTTGAAAACCCAACTTAAATAAGGTGACAAAGTAATTTTAGGGTTTATTATTTTAAAGGAAATAAATTTACTTAACTTTAATCAAAAATAAATTGTATCATAATCAAGTAAAAAAATAAATGAAATAAAGAAAATCCAACTGGGCCTTATGGCCTTATTACATCATTCAAACCAAAAATAAAATTTAAAGTACTAAAATTATATAAAGTCCAAATTTCTAAATAAATTCTTCAAGTGATGCATGGCCACCTTTAGCTCCTGCCAACCCGGTCCATTACTGCTCATCGCCTGAAAAATAATTCCCCAACGGGGTGAGTCCACAGACTCAATGTGTACACAGTACTAATTTTCAACAAATCAGGCATACAAGTCATGTCAATTTCATGTTCATACAAAATAAAGGATGATGCAACCCAAACCCAAGCCTATTTGTCCATCCGCTACACACCACCCGTACCAACCTGTACACCGTGGGGACTACTAAGTCGACCCTCCATCCGCTACACACCATCGAAGAAAGCGATCATTTGCGATCGGCGTGCTCATCGCCCACTTACGTTGTGTCTTTAGACACTATATTCAAATATTGTAACCGAAGTTACCATATTCAATAATGTGACCGTAGTCACCATAATTCGTTGGTGAGACCGAAGTCAGCACCTTCGTTGGTGAGACCATAGTCATCACCTTCACTTTCTCCCTTCACATATATCCCAAATGCCCCAATTATTACATATCATTCATATCATACTTAAATTCACATTCATGTCACTTTTCAGAATATAACACATTCATAATCCTATCAAAAGTAGGAATACATACACAGGTACTTTTGCCACATTTGTGGTACTTAGCCACATTCTCATTCTTATACACATTCATATATTAAAACATAATTATTGCCATAACATATTGAAAGTTAGTGTGAGTACACACCTGATTTGCTTAATAGGCTCCTTGAGATCTCAAAAATCTCGATCTATAGTTTAGATCTGCTGTTGCCTATATTCGGCCATTATAAAAGACACATTAACAACCTTATTTGGTTTGAAAACCAAATCCTAGTAGGATTTGTATTACTAACCTTGTTGCCGAATTAGCAAAAATTTGCTAGTATTCTTTTTCCTTGAAATCGGCTAACACTAGTCATGTATCCATGTTAGTTTTCGGCTTTTGAAATAATGGGAAATAATCCTAAATATTAAAAAAAACAAGCCTTGGCCGAATATCACTTACCTTACAAATTCCAAATCTGAAGAGGATTCCTTTATATGCTTGTCAAAATTCCTATAACTTTGTGTTAGATTAAATCTAACTTTGAAAATATGAATCATAACCTTTAACCAAATATTCATACCTCTTACCTTAGATCCTTAATCCTTCTATTTAATAATGGTGGAAACCCTTTTGATGTTGTGGTGATTTGCTCCTTTACTTAGAATCAACAAGGATTCGGCTTTGACAGAAGAAACGGAGAAGAAAATAGAAGAAGAGAAGAGAGGGATTTTGCTTAATGAAAATTTCGGCATAGAGGGGGAGAACTAGGAAAATTTCGGCACACTTGGAAAAGATGAGAGAAAATCCTTAAACTCTCCCTCTTTAGCCGAATTTAACAAGCCAAGAGTCCTAGACTTGGCCACCACTCTTCCATCATCTATTTTATTTAAAATAAACTAGAGAAAAATCCTTATTATCTCTTCCAAATAATCCAAATTAAAAAGCTTTTATTTATCACTTAATTAAGCAATATTAATGGAAATAAAACACCCCATTCTAGAATGCTTGTGCCGTCCACCTTGGTGTCTTTAGAAGCAAAAATAAAACTTATTTTATTTGCTTCCCAAGTGACTCGAACCCAGGCCCATGCCTCTTGCAGATGGCGCCATTTCCATAGGCCCTAAGTGTCATCTTCAGGCCACTTTTCCTAGCCCGTTTGTGTGTCAAATTTCCCCAACTTTTTCTTTTAAGGCCCTCTTGCCTTTATTTCCTATTTTAAACTTTGAAACTCTTCATTTTGGGGTCATTTCTAAGTTTCCTAAAATTTTCGATCGGCTTTGTAACTTGCCATTTTTCTTACATTCCAAGTTTCCAAAAATGTTCAGGTTTCCTAAAATGTTCAGTTTCCAAAATGTTCAGGTTTCCTAAAATGTTCAGTTTCCAAAATGTTCAGGTTTCCAAAAATGTGTACTTTCCATTTTTGAACCATTTCCTTACATTTCTAGGTTTCCTAAAATGTTCATGTCCTAATGCATTTCCAGGTTGCCAAAAATGTTCATTTCCATTCATTTTCGTGCATTTCTGAGTATCCAAAAATATCAAAAATTTATTCATTATGCTTAAGACTTGTTATTTCTTACAATTAAACTGAAAATGCATAGGCCCTTTTGAGGATGTTACAGAGTTTGATCTACTGTAATTCAGTGTAGCAGATTAAACTAGTTTTCACATTAGAGGAGCTTAAATACAAGCATTTTTACTAAGTTTTAGTTGAGCTTTTAGAATTTCATTTACATTCAATAAAAAGTGTAATTTGAGTTTTTTATTGTCCTTAGGGTCCGAATGAGGCCTAAGGGTGAGTTAATATACTTTGTAAGTGTATAAAAGACCATTAGAGGGCGTATCAACTCAATATTGGTTGTTTTGTTGCAACACAGGGAGTTTGATGTCACAACATAGGGAACAGAGCACAAGAATTCCAAGACTACCTTCAGTGTCGTGACACAACCAAGGGATGTCGTGACACATCCCTGAAGCTACCCTGAGTGCGAGCATACTGCCTTTGATGTCACGACACAGGTACTAGGGTGTCGCAACATTGGTCTTATAAGAGAAATACTTATGTTCTAGGGGCGTTTTGGTCTGCACAATCAAATGTTTAATACGAGAGCGTCAACTGACCTAGGGTTGAGGACAACACAACCCTAAATCTATAAATAGGCTCATTAAACCCTTGTTATGGACAACTTTTCATATCTTGTACTTTTTTTTTGTAATTTCAGTTTTTAGTTTTTTCTTTTTCTTAGGCTTTAGGTTATTTTCAGTTTTGCATTTTTTGGGAGATCTGGTTTGTGGAACTTGACCAACTCTTTGTGGATTTTGTGCTTCAATTAATACAATTCAAGATTCTCTTAAACCTTTATTTCTTGATTTGTTATTAATGTTCATCTTTTACATCAAGTTTATTATGTTTTTGAGATCCATGAGGAACTAATCCTCTTATGGGGGATTAACGAGTGAAGGTATGATTAATTGATTGTTGTGTAGGGTTTTCTTAGTAGATCAGCTTTTCGGGAGAGGAAAAATTGAAACCCTAGGATTGAGAACCCTAATGAGTCATCTAGGTGGGAATTAACCCAAATTGGTATGGCATATTCATGAACACCTTAGCCCCGAACCGGTCTAGATTGTGAGGTCGAGAGATAAATAGCTCTTGCCAACTCATTAGTCTAGTGGGAGATTGAGAGATCCTACTAAGGTAACGACTAGTTAGTTAAACAAAGAACCCGAAACAACAATTAGCCATGATTATCGAAGCGAACTAATCACCCATGCTCAGATCTAATTCAGTTTCTATATCAAATTTCCCAAAGTCTTTTCTTTTATACATTTTATTCTTTATTTATGAAAATACCAAAAAAAATTTCTTTATGTTTATTTGTAATATAATTTATTTAAAGTACTAATTAGTTTTATTTGTGCTTAGGTTAAGATTAAGTCAATACTCTCATCCCTTGGGTACGATCCTCAGAGTAGTTGTAACAATCTGATTTTGACCTTAATCAGAATGGTGGTTTCGGGACCACGAATCCGAGATAGAAAAATATTTTAAAATTATTTTTAGTGTTTATTATGTGTGAATTTGCTTGTGTGAAATTTTTGTGTTTTAATTTCGTTGTTTGAGTGTCCGATTAAATAAAATGGCTTAATCGCGTAAAATGAAAATTTGATGGTTAAATATGAAAGTGCCTAATTGTTATTGTCTTTAATATGGAGGCTTTATGTTCTAATTTAGCCATAAATGAAGGTAGTGGACGGCATTATGTTAAATTATATAGTTTATTATATTAATTATAATGGTTTAATAAATAATAACATATTATAAGGTTAATATAATTAAACAAACATAAAAAAATAAAGCATTATGTCCATCTTTGTGCCGAAACTAAAAGAAAAAGAAATAAATAAGAACAAGCCACATTCGGCCATAGCCAAGCTTGATTAAGGTATGTAACTAGCTTGATTTTTGATAATTTTTACGTTTTTGAGATCGTTTTTTCGAGTATTACAAAACCCATGCTTGAATTTTTGAAATTGATGATGATTTAGTGTTTTGCCATTGATGATAGCTTGTTATTTTGGTTGTTTGATGGTGAAATATTAAAGATATGTGAAGGATTAACATGTTTTGTCTTGGAATTTTTGGTGAATTTGAGAAATTAGGGCTAAATTGTAAAAATAATATTTTGAGGGACTAAAATGTGAAATAAATAAAATGTGTGGACTTAGATGGACTATAGGAATATTCGACCTAGCTATGGTATATGCAAATTTTATGTATTTTGTGTTTTACGCAATAGGTACTAAATTGCAAAAAGTGTGAAATGTCAGGGGCAAAATGGTAATTTGCCCATTTATGTGTTTTTGCATTAAATTGAATGAATGTGTGTTTAAATTAGTTAAATTTGAATTTATTTAGATCAAGATCGGAAGAAAACGGAATTAGATCGGGGGAAATCACAAGTAATCGAATAGTCGATTATACCATCCGACAACTTCCGAGGTAAGTCTATATGTAACACCCCAAACCCGGCCTAGACGTCATGACCGGATCTGGCATGTCACTTGGAAAGGTTGCTAAAGATAGTTGTGTGTTTGTTAAAATGTTCGTATTCTTTTTAAAAGTTCAAGTTTAGGTGTTTCTTTATAAAAACCCATTTAACTCCATGTCCATTTTAGAAAAGTTGTGATTAATTTGAATACTGCATTTATTAGAAGATTTGAGTCTGAATTGTTGATAAAATCCTGTCTATAACATAAATCAGCTTCAGTGAATTTCGGACATGTGATATTTTGAAAACTGTTTCGACGTTTAAGAGAACCCAGTGTTTAATCAATTATAGTTTGAAAAACCGTTCGTTAACATTTTGGAAAAACAATAGGTATTAAGGTTTTAGGAAAATTCTGTATTAAACATTTAATAATAAGCAGAAACCGAGTTAAAAGTTAAAACCAAATAAAATACCAAAGGCCTTATTACAAAACATAAACCCAAAATAAAAATTTAAAGTAAAGTAAAACGGGATTTACTAAAGAAACGATGTATGGCCATCACAGAGTCTGCCTCGGCTCCAAATCCTCAATGCTAGGGATCATCTGAAAAAAAATATTAGGCAGAGGGGGTGAGTTACGACAACTCAGTGTGTAATCCCCTAATCGAACATCAACTGGGCCTTAGCCCTAATAGCATGGTAAAACAGATAGTGTATGCAATGTAACCCAACCCAGCCTAATATTCCATCCTCTACACACCACCCGTATCCAGCCTAACACACATGTGGGGATTTCTACAATCGACCTCCATCCGCTACACACCTCGATGGTAGTCACGCTGCTCATCACTGAAATTGTGCCAGAGCCGCTAGATTATCGAAATATACGTGGCATAGCAACCGAACAAAATGTGACAGAGTCACCGAAATATGTGGCAGAGCCACTGAAATACACTTCCCCGATCATCAACATCATATCCCAATCCCATGCAACATAACATGACATAATAATTTAGTCCATGCATGAACGTACCAATACAACAGATAAATGGAATATACAGTCATGCTAAATCTACCCAAAAGGGTATAATCATAAATTTACTCACCTGGGCCATTTCCAAACTCACCCACTAGGGGTATCACAGTAGCTTACCCTTTAAGGGTATCTCGGCTTTAGGCCGACACACAGTATAATACACAACAAATAAGTAAAGGTGTGAGATTACACACCTGATTACATGCAGAACTAGACACTCCCGATCGACGTCACCCTCACTAGCGCAAACCACCACGATTTGCTTGTCCAAATCTGATGTCGACTCCCTTCCACAACCTTGCTAACACCCAACGCCGTTTGAACTTGGGAGCAGAGACTCCAAGTCCACTCCCCTTAGGCTCCCTTAAGGCAACCCCCTTAGATCGGCTATCACTCGCCTTGATTAATGAGGAATCGTACCACCACAGATTCGGCTATAGCAATGGACCAAAGTGAACCTTAGATCGAAAAGAAGTCGACTGAAGAGAGATTCAGCTCTTCCCAAAGGGGAACAAGGAAGTTTTAGATTACAACAAGTGGAAAAAGGCTGGGCCTAACCAAGCCAAGAGAAGAAAGAACCAAAAAGAAATATGAACGACAGAGAAGAACCCTTACCTTAGTATTAAGAATGAGCCGAATGGAATAGCAAGATTCGGCCCTAGCAGCAAGACCCCAAAACTCTTGATTCGACTATTGGCAATAGAAGAGAGAAGCCGATTTAAAAGATGAAAAGAAAAACTCAGTTGAAGAAGAAAGAGTAGCAGGAACACTGAAAAAGGAGAGGGAGTTTCGGCTACCAACAAATGAAGAAGAAATCAAAAAACAGAATAGGAGAAGGTTCGGTCGATAGAGGGAATGGTAGAAAGACAATGAAGAAGAGAAGAGGTTTCGACTAAAGTGCAGCTAAAAGAAACAGGCTTCAAATTGAAGAAGGGAGGGAATTCGGCTATGTTGAGAACAAAAGAGGAAGAAGAGGACGAAAGTTGAAGGGAAAAGATGAAGGAAAAAGAATACACAAGTGGTCAACTTCTATATATTCGGTTAACACTCAAATGAAAAGAAAAAATGGAGAAGAATAGTTGAGAGGTTCGGCACAAGCACGAATGAATAAGGAGACCCGAAATGACACCTAGAAACGTCACACTACTCACAAAAAAAACCAAAAAGGAGCTTAGCAAATTCGGCACCCCACACAACACATATGACCAAAAATGCTTCCCCACAGCTCCCCACTTTCGGCCAAACACTTCCACATATCCACTCCCATGATTCTCTCCTTGACTTACTCTCCCACTCTCTCACTAACACTCATTTGAAAAGCTTGACCAAGTCCAGCTCCTTAATCTCCTCTCCACCCTCCATTTAAACCTGTTTGACCAATTCAAATCCTCCTTGGTAGAGTCTCATGCCTACTCCACCACCTCTCCACCTTGGACACAAAAATAAAGCTCCATGTTGCAGCAGATGGGATTCGAGCACTCTCCCCCCTTTCATGCTCCCCTGTGACACCAACCACTAGACCACCTTGCTACTTGTGATACCCAGATACAAACAATTATTCTTAAGTCCTGCCTTCACTAGCTCTCCCCCCTTAAGTGCCCAAAAAGTAAAATTTTACCAAAGCTTTGGCTCGAACCTGAGCCTCCACAGGACCCCTAAATACACCTAAATAACAAGCTTAACTAGCCAACACATAGAATAAAGGAAAATGTCGAACCCCTAATTTAAGGATGTTACAGTTCTACCCCCTTAAAGAAATTTTGGCCTTGAAATTTACCTGATTAAAAGAGGTGAGGGTACTATTGTCGCATTGCCTCTTCCGGCTCCCACGTTGCTTCTTCTGAACCATGATTCCGCCACAACACTTTGACCAACGGAACAGGTTTCCTCCTTAACACTTGCAAGGGTTCCTCCTCAAAAGACAGATCAGGTCTAACCTCAATTTTTTCCACCGGCACTACATGGGATGGATCTGAACGATAGTGTCTCAGCATTGAAACATGGAATACATCATGTATCTGATTCAACTTTGGGGGCAACTCCAGCTGATCAGCGATTGGTCCTACACGTTTCAACACACGATAGGGCCCAATGAATCTGGGCCTCAATTTGCCCTTCCGTCTAAATCTTAAAACCTTCTTCCAAGGTGAGACTTTTAAAAAGACATGATCCCCCACTACAAATTCTATCTCCCTACGCTTCAGATCTACATATGATTTCTATCTATCAAAAGCCTCTTTTAACCGATCCCGAATCAACTTAACTTTTTCCTCCGTTTCTGAGATCAATTTCGGACCCAACAACTGTCGCTCACCTAACTCTGTCCAACAGGTAGGGGTATGACACCTACGACTATACAACGCCTCGTAGGGTGCCATATGAATGCTGGACTGATGGCTTTTGTTAGACGCAAATTCCGCCAACGGCAGATAATCTTCCCAACTACCCCTAAAGTCAATCACACAGCCCCTTAACATGTCTTCCAAAATCTGAATTACCTTTTTCGGTTGACCATCAGTCTGTGGGTGGAACGGTGTGCTGAATCCAGCCTTGTACCCAAAGCTTCATGTAATGCCTTCCAGAACCGTGGTGTAAATCTAGGGTCCCTGTATGATATGATAGACACTGGCACCCCATGCAGCCTCACAATTTCTGCCACATACAGCTTGGCCAACTTCTGTAATGAATAGTCGGTACGAACCGGTATGAAGTGTGCAGACTTAGTCAACCGATCAACAATTACCCACACTGAATCTTTCTTAGTAGGCGTTAGGGGTAGCCCACTAACAAAATCCATCGTTATCCTCTCCCACTTCCAAAGTGGAATCTTCACCGGTTGCAGCAACCCCGAAGGCAACTGATGTTCCGCCTTCACTTGCTGGCATGTCAAACACCTACTCACGAAGTCGATAACTTTTCGTTTCAGAACAGGCCACCAATACAGTTCATGTAAGTCCCGGTACATCTTGCTTCCACCAGGATGCATAGCGTATGGGCTACTATGCGCTTCCCACAGAATAATCTGCCTCAACTGAGAGTCCTTCGGTGTACAAATTCTTCCACGGAAACATAATAACTCTTCACTGTTCAGCTCAAAATCCATTGTCTCTCCCCTTTCCACCTACTAAAGCCGAGAACCAAAAGATTCATCCAACAATTGCTTCTCTTTAATTTGGCTTACCCATCGGTTTCACCTGATGTTTGGCTAACAAACTGCCATCTTCTTAAAGGCTGAGATGAGCAAACATTGCTCTCAACTCCGATATCACTTTACGACTCAACGCATCTGCCACCACGTTAGCTTTACCCGAGTGATACTCAATCGACCAGTCATAGTCTTTTAGCAATTCTATCCACCTCCGTTGTCTTAAATTCAGCTCCTTCTGGGTAAGAAGATATTTTAGACTTTTGTGATCGGTAAAGATAATCGACTTTTCTCCGTACAGGTAGTGTCTCCATGTCTTTAGGGCAAACACTACTGCAGCTAATTCCAAGTCATGAGGGGGATAGTTCGTCTCATGTGGCCTTAGCTGACGAGATGCATACGCTACCACCTTCCCTTCTTGCATTAACACACAACCCAAACCTGTATGCGATGCATCACAATAGATGACAAATTCCTTCCCAGCCTCAGGCTGAATCAACACTGGTGCCTCAGTCAGAATCTTCTTTAACTTCTCAAAACTTTCCTGTTGTTTCTCGTCCAAAACAAATGGTAATCCTTTTCACAATAACTTGGTTAAAGGTGCAGCAATCAACGAAAACCCTCAACAAACCTTCTGTAGTACCCAGCCAAACCCAGAAAACTTTGAATTTTTGACACTGACTTAGGTGGCTTCCAATCCAACACTGCTTCAACCTTCCGAGGATCAACCCTAATCCCTTCGATAGAAACAACATGCCCTAAAAAGGTCACTTCCTTCAGCCGAAATTCACACTTGCTGAATTTGGCATACAGTTGCTTTTCTCTTAATATTTGCAACACAACCCGAAGATGAGAATCATGCTCCTCCTCTGTTCTTGAATACACCAAAATGTCGTCTATGAACACCACCACAAATCGGTCTAGATAGGGTTGGAAGACCCGGTTCATCATGTCCATAAAAGCGGCTGCTGCATTAGTCAATCCAAACAGCATCACTAGAAAATCGTAATTCCCATAACAAGTTCGGAAAGCAATCTTGTGAATATCTGCCTCCTTGACCCTTAACTGATGGTATCCCGATCTCAAATCTATCTTCAAGAAGACCGAAGCTCCTCGCAGCTGATCGAACAAATTATCAATCCTTGGTAGCGGGTATTTGTTCTTAATAGTCAACTTGTTCAACTGGTGATAGTCAATGCACATACGCATCGACCCATCTTTTTTCTTCACGAACAAAATCGGTGCTCCCCACGGAGATACACTTGGTCGAATAAATCCCCGATCCAACAACTCTTGGATCTGAGATTTTAGTTCTGCCAGCTCCTTCAGTGCCATCCTATAAGGTGCGATGGACACTGGAACTGTTCATGGAAATAGCTCAATGCCAAATTCCACCTCGCGATCCGGAGGTAACTCTGGAAGCTCTTCAGGAAAGACGTCCAAGAACTCCTTCACAATTCTGACCTTCCCTAAAGAAAATTCCTAGGAACGCGTCGCACCTTTTTTGCACCATCTTTTCAGCCTTTAGTGCCGAAATCACATAGGACAGATAATCTCTCCTTTCTCCTATCATAATTACTTCCTCATCCTCTAGAGTTCTTAAAACCATACGCTTAGCAGCACAATCCAAGTTTCCACGGTGTTTAACTAGCCAGTCCATGCCTAAGATCAGATCAAACTCGCCGAATAGCAGTTCCATCAAGTCTGCCGGGAAAACGATCCCTTGCACCTCTAAAGGCATATTCCTAAACAACTTGTTCACTACCACAGACTATCCTAAAGGGCTAACCACAGACATCTCTCTAGTAGCAATCTCAGATTTAATGCTCAAAGTCCCAGATACAGTATAGGCAACATATGAATGAGTTGATCCAATGTCTATCAAAGCAGTAAATGGCACCTCAAATATAAAAAAATGTACCTGTTATGACGTTTGGTGCTTCGCCATCCTGTCACCGTCGAGCTGCATAAACCAACCCCGGCTGTCTTGCATCTGAATTACCAGCACCTCCGCTCGGTGCTCTATAACCTCACCCAAATCCATTTCCCTCTCTGGCTGGACCACGACCTCTCGGTGGCTGCTGACCACCTCTCCCTGACTGTGCAAAAGCTTGACCTACCGTCTGCGCCCTAGCAAACTCCTATGGACAGTCCTTTATCAAATGATCCCTAGATCCACATTTGAAACATCCTCTAGTTCTTCTCCAACACTCTCCCGGATGTGTCCTCCCACACTGTGCACAAGGTCGCAACTGACCTACAGTAATTGGCACCCCCACTTGAGCTGGCCCAACTAATCTAGGCCTCTTTTAGAAACCCCCAGAAGAACCTGACATCCCAAAACCTCTCCTGTTTTTACCCCTATTTTTATCTCGATTTTGCCTCTCAGAACGTCTCACTTCTTCTGCGATTTTTGCTTTCTCAACCAGAATGGAAAAATCTCTTTCCCGCTGCGGAGCTATTAGTACTCGCAGCTCATCCCGCAGACCATCTTCGAACTGAACACAACGCTCATAATCGGTTACGACTATACCCCAAGCGTAACGACTTAAGCGTAGGAACTCAGCCTCATGTTCTGCCACGGATTTATTCCCTTGGACCAAGTTCAGAAATGCTTTCCTCTGGGCGTCCACATAACTCTTCCCAACATATTTTCCTTAGAACACTATCTTAAAGAAGTCCCAGGTGATACGATCCGCTGGAGTACCTTCCCTTACTGTGAGCCACCACTTGTATGCCTCATCTCGTAGGAGGGACACTGCTCCTTTCAATTTTTCCTCTGCTGTGTAGTCTAGGTCATCATAATTCGTTCAACTGCTTCCAGCCAGTATTCAGATACATTTGAAGCCACACCAGAAATGCCCCTAAATACCTCAGCCCTGTTTGCTCGAAGTCGCTCAGGAATAGATTTTCAGGCCACTGACCCAGTACTTACTCCAGCAACTCGCTCTAAAACTCGCAGCATAGCTTGAGACAAAGCATCGTCCCCTCCAGTTCGGTCTTAAGACCCCGCTTCCGCTACTGGCGATGCTGGCACTTCGCGTTCCGGCGCATGCCCTGATTTTGAGGATCCAACCTCAGCACCTTGGCCCCTTCCACGGCCACGTCTACCACGTCCACGTCCTCCAGTGCTCATGTTTGCTGGATCGAATTAATCTAATTAAGGATTTTTATGAATCAGTATATAATTCCACTATTTATTAACAAATATTTTATGAGCAGCAGGCATAAATGTTATTCTCGTAGATCAAATTTCTTAATGTCTCAGTCTCTATAGTCTAAACTACTAAAGCTTGAAGTTCCCGTGTTCTATTACTAACTCTAATAGTTTTCTTACTACAGTCATAACATCATCTTAACAAACATAAAATAAGAGAACTTACGGATTCGGTGCCGGAGACCCGTGATGCCATACTTCCAAAAGACATATATTTTTAAACCATGTTTCAAACCAATTTTTGGAAAATGTTTTCGAATCCATTCCACAGAGGAGTTTTGTAACCCGGGCTCTGATACCACAAAATGTAACACCCCAAACCTGGCCTAGACGTCATGACCGGATCTGGCATGTCACTTGGAAAGGTTGCTAAAGATAGTTGTGTGTTTGTTAAAATGTTCGTATTCTTTTTAAAAGTTCGAGTTTAGGTGTTTATTTATAAAAACCCGTTTAACTCCATGTCCATTTTAGAAAAGTTGTGATTAATTTGAACACTGTTTTTATTAGAAGATTTGAGTTTGAATTGTTGATAAAATCTTGTCTATAACATAAATCAGCTTCAGTGAATTTCGGACATGTGATATTTTGAAAACTGTTTCGACGTTTAAGAGAACCCAGTGTTTAATCAATTATAGTTTGAGAAACCGTTCGTTAACATTTTGGAAAAACAACAGGTATTAAGGTTTTAGGAAAATCCCGTATTGAATATTTAATAATAAGTAGAAACCGAGTTAAAAGTTAAAACCAAATAAAATACCAAAGGCCGTATTACAAAACATAAACCCAAAATAAAAATTTAAAGTAAAGTAAAACAGGATTTACTAAAAAAACGATGTATGGCCACCACAGAGTCTCATCGGCTCCAAATCCTCAATGCTGGAGATCACCTGAAAAAAATATTAAGTAGAGGGGGGTGAGTTACGAGAACTCAGTGTGTAATCCCCGAATCAAACATCAACTGGGCCTTAGCCCTAATAGCATGGTAAAATAGATAGTGTATGCAATGCAACCCAGCCCAGCCTAATATTCCATCCGCTACACACCACCCGTATTTGGCATAACACACCTGTGGGGATTTCTACAATCGACCCTCCATCCGCTACACACCTTGATGGTAGTCATGCTGCTCATCGCTGAAATTGTGGTAGAGCAACCAGATTATCGAAATATACGTGGCATAACCACCGGACAAAATGTGACAGAGTCACCAAAATATATGGTAGAACCACCGAAATACACTTCCCCGATCATCAACATCATATCCCAATCCCATGCAACATAACATGACATAATAATTTAGTGCATGCATGAACGTACCAATATAACAGATAAACGGAATACACAGTCATGCTAAATCTACCCAAAAGAGTATAATCATAAATTTACTCACCTGGGCCATTTCCAAATTCACTCACTAGGGGTATCACAGTAGCTTACCCTTTAAGGGTATCTCGGTTTTAGGCTGACACACAGTATAATACACAAGAAATGAGTAAAGGTGTGAGATTACACATCTGATTACGTGCAGAACTAGACACCCTCGATTGATGTCACCCTCACTAGCGTAAACCACCACGATTTACTTGTCCAAATCTGATGTCGACTCCCTTCCACAACCCGACGGGAAGTCCCGAATTGCTGACACCCCACGCCGTTTGAACTTGGGAGCATAGACTCCGAGTCTACTCCCCTTAGGCTCCCTTAACGCAACCCCTTTAGATTGGCTATCACTCGCCTTGATTAATGAGGAATCACGCCACCACAGATTCGACTATAGTAATGGACCGAAGTGAATCTTAGATCGAAGAGAAGTCGACTGAAGAGAGATTCAGCTCTTCTCAAAAGAGAATAAGGGGGTTTTAGATTACAACAAGTGGTTAAGGCTCGGCCTAGCCAAGCCAAAAGAAGAAAGACCCAAAAAGAAATATGAATGACAGAGAAAGAACCCTTACCTTAGTATTAAGAATGAGTCGAATGGAATAGCAAGATTCAACCCTAGCAGCAAGACCTCAGAACTCTTGATTCGACTATTGAAAATAGAAGAGAGAAGTCGATTTAAAAGATGAAAAGAAAAACTCAGTTGAAGAAGAAAGAGTAGCAGGAACACTGAAAAAGGAGAAGGAATTTCGGCTACCAACAAATGAAGAAGAAATTGAAAAAAAGAATAGGAGAAGGTTCAGTCGATGGAGGGAAGGGCAGAAAGGCAATGAAGAAGAGAAGAGGTTTAGGCTAAAGTGCAGCGAAAAGAAGCAAGCTTCAAATGGAAGAATGAAGGGAATTCGGCTATGTTGAGAACAAAAGAGGAAAAAGAGGACAAAAGTTGAAGAGAAAAGATGAAGGAAAAAGAATGCATAAGTGGTCAACTTCTATAGATTCGGTTAACACTCAAATGAAAAGAAAAGATGGAGAAGAATAGTTAAGAGGTTCGACACAAGCACAAATGAATAAGGAGACCCGAAATGACATCTAGAAACGTCACACTACTCACAAAAAACCAAAAAGAAGCTTAGCAAATTCGGTACCCCACACAATACACAAGGCCGAAAATGCTTCCCCGCAGCTCCCCATTTTCGGCCAAACACTCCACACTCCACACACCCACTCCCACGATTCTCTCCTTTACTTACTCCCCCACTCTCTCACCAACACTTATTTGAAAAGCTAAACCAAGTCCAGCTCCTCAATCTACTCTCCACCCTCCATTTAAACCTGTTTGACCAATTCAAATCCTCCTTGGTAGAGTCCCACGCTTACTCCACCACCTCTCCACCTTGGACACAAAAATAAAGCTCATTGTTGCAGCAGATGGGATTCGAACACTCTCCCCCCTTCCATGCTCCCCTGTGATGCCAACCACTAGACCACCTTGCTACTTGTGACACCCAGATACAAATAATTATTCTTAAGTCCTGCCTTCACTAGCTCTCCCCCCTTAAGTACCCAAAAAGTAAAGTTTTACCAAAGCTTTGGCTCGAACCCGAGCCTCCCCAAGACCCCCAAACACACCTAAATAACAAGCTTAACTAGCCAACACACAGAATAAAGCAGAATGCTAAACTCCTAATTTAAGGATGTTACACTATAAGCATTTAAGTGTTGTTAAATTGAGAATATATCAATGTTATGTAATGAATTGAATTATTCGAATATGTGTGTGTGTGTGTGTGTGTGTGTGTACTTTGGCCGAATGTGATTATGACATAGGTAACTATGTTTCGAGTTCGACTCGATCGAGATTCAACGTCTGAAAGTCCCGTACGAACCTTAGGAATAGATAGGATACATATGTCATGACATAGGATTTTCGATATGTGTGACATAGGATTTTTGATATGTGTTATCGTGTAAGACCACGTATGGGGTATTGGCATTGACTTGTGTTAATGTTTAAGACCATATCTGGAACATTAGAATCTTATTTGATTCGTGTAAGACCCTATCTAGGACAGTGGCATCGATATGTGATTACATGTATGTAACATCCCAAAATTGGGCCTAATAGGATTGGGCCGATTGGGCCTTGGGCTTAGGAGTGTTTAAAATCTTCAAGAATATAAGAATGGTATTTTTCCAAATTGGATTTATTAGTTAAGTGAATTTGGAAGGTTACGAGGTTTCTATGAATTCTCAGGTTTAATTGGGCTTTAGGAAAATTTTCAGTATCATCTTGTTGCTTGTGATAGCTCGGATATGATTTTATTGTGTGCCTAGTATAGTCTTGTGAAGGCTTGGAATTATTTGGATTTAGAATAATTTTTAGTATGGAGAATTTAGTGAAGTGGATTAAGTGAACTTGACACTTAAGTTAATTTAAGTGTAAAATTTTAGCACATGAGGAGTTAGTGGCAAGGTGGTTATGGCGCATGAATGGTTGCTTGAGGGGAGTGGTTCGAATCCCATGGATGACAATAAGGTGACTTTTATTTTTGCATTGTATGGCATGTGTTGGTCAAACTCTAATTAAGGTAAGGTTGGACTATTGTCTTTTATGGATAGTAGACTAAGGAATAAGGCAAGTTATTAATTAAGGTATGGAATCAAGATGTTATGGAAGGATAAGGGGACATAAGGCTTGATGTATGGGAGATGTTTTGGAAATATTTTTATGGTCATTTTGACCATGAATGTGGATGCATGGATGGCTAGGGGGGTCGGCCAAATATTGTATGGGATTAGGGGGGAGATAGTTGGCCAAATTCTTGGCATTTTGTGCATCTTTTTCCCTTTTCTCCAAAATCTTTCTCCTTAGCCGATTTTGTCATGGGTATTAGGTGAAAATGTTGTTTTGTTTTGGCTATCATCTTTGACCATATTGGTATCCCTTTTTCTTCTTTTCCTCTCAAGTTTTCTTTCTTTTTGGTACCGAAATATTATTTCTTTTGAAGGCATTTTTCTTTCATCCTTTTTCTTACTTGACCGAATGTGCACCTTTATCAAAAACTTTTTCTTTGTTCAATTCCTTTCATAACCGAAACCATTTAGCCTCTTTGATCATTTCTTCTTTTCTCTTTATTTTGTTAAAGCCGAATCTATAACCTTACTATTCTCTTCCAAAGCCGAAAGTACCATCTTCTCTCTTTCATCTTTTTCTTTTCTTCTCTCAAACTTTTGTGCCGAAATTCTCTTCACTTTCTTTCTTCCAAATTCCCTCTCTTCCATTTTACTTTTATTTTCTTCCTCTTTTCCACTTTAGTCGAATTCTATTTGTAGTTTCAATCAACCATTTTGCCGAAATCTCCCTCTTTCTTCTAGTTTTGTTTGGCCAAATTTTAATCAAGAGTGGATCATCTTTGGGTTCTCCTCTATAATCGGTTCTGGAAGATAGGTAAGTGTCTTGGCCGATTTTCCTTTTCTTTTCTCTCTATCGTTTTTCATAAAGGCAAAAGCCGAATTTTTGGGCATTTGTTAGTAAGGTTCTAACCATAAGAACTTATTTCTTTTAGGCTCTTTGGGACTTTGGAAGCAATCGATTTAACCCTATTTCTCTAGCAATCGAAGTTGGTAAGTCAAGTGTTAAGGATTTTGTTGGTAAAGCCGAAGGCTTTTGAGTTTAAGGTTTGCTGTTGGCCGAATGGTCTTTGTTATTGATCTAAGTATTGGCCGAATGTAGGGCAAGGAGATCTAGTACGGTAGATCGGGTCTTCGGGATTTAGAACTTTTGTTAAGTATCAGGTGTGTACCTTACACACTTTATAATTTGGTGTATATATATATATTTATAAATATACTAATCATGTTATTAAAGTTGGAAGCTGTGTGATTTTGATATGATACTGTAAAGGGTATAAGCAAGGATTAAGTAAGTCCGTTTTGATATGTTTTGCTATATGATACTTATTACCATGACATGTGATATATATTTCTATATGATACATAAATGAGCATATGGCACGATTTGCATAATATTTGCATGGTTATGGGTAACATGAGAGGAGGGGGAAGATTTGATATCCGTGTCTTTGGGACACCAGAGGTTTGGCACCTCCAGTGGTTTGGTACCACAATTATTTCGTGTCTTTGGGACACCAGAGGTTTGGCACCTCATAGCGACTTGTCCCAGGTGGTTTAACACCACGATGGGGTTGGCCCCACGATTGATATTTTGGGATCGTCGCCGGTGATTTGGTATCACACGTGGGTTGGCCCCACAACTTTATTACTCGTGACTTTGGGTCACCAGTGGTTTGGTACCACATATTTCGTGTCTTTGGGACACCAGAGGTTTGGCACCTCACAGCGACTCGTCTAGTGGCTTAGTACCACCGTGGGTTGGCCCCACTTTTGATATATTGGGATCGTCGCCAGTGATTTGGTATTACACGTGGGTTGGCCCCACAACTTGATTACTCGTGATTTTGAGTCACCAGTGGTTTGGCACCACATTATTGGATATCGTGACTTTGGGTCACCAGTGGTTTGGCACCACCAGTGGTTTGGTACCACACGGGGTAGAAAAGGAGTTATGGATGGCTAGGATTGGGTGCATTGTATATATATATTGCTTGGTTATAAATTGTGTAAGTATGTTGCATCAACCGGGGGAAGGATTTATGCACTGAGTCTTGGTGACTCACCTTCTCCCTTACCTTTTCAGGTGATTCGTAAATTTGTAGATGAGGAGCCGGATGAACTCGAGGAGGCCATGCAATAAAAATTGGTTTTACATGAACTTCCATTTGGGTACTTTATTTTATTTTGGTTTCCATCTTTTTATGGATTTGTAATAAGGCCTCTTTAATTATGATTTTGGAATATTTATACGCTTTGGATTTGTTTTAAATACGGCTTATAAATTACATGGTTGATATAATAATTTGAGTACAAAGTTTTCTAAACCACAAAATGCGATGGTTTTCAAAATGTTACCATCGGGTAGCATAAATCATTTGATAATATTTAACATCTTAAGTGTTTTCGATAACTTAAACTATTTTCCAAAACTTAAGTTTCCAAATTTCAATTAGAAACGGTTTTCAAAATAATCGCTTGGGTTTCTTTTAAAATTTTAAAAGGTTTTTCTAATATATGGATCTGTAACTAAGTTTTAAAGATTTATTTTTGGAATTTCAACGTAAATTATCAGTTTTTAACTTATTATGCATCTGATTTCTACAAACATAGAACAACAAAGAGTTTTTCACCAAAATTTAAATCGTTAATTCGTTTTACTTCAAAATGTTTTCCTCTGTGACATGCCAGATTCGGTCATGGCGTATTGACCGGGTTTGGGGTGTTACAAATTGGTATCAGAGCCAAGTTCAAAGGCTCAGCTGTGGGTCTGAGGCCCAAAATGTTTTAAAGAATGGACTTTAAAATGTCTTTGTTTGAAATTATATGATTTGAAAGGCATGGCACCGAGTCTCCGGCACCGATCCGCCCAGGTAAGTACCTCAAACTGTTGATATGATGATGATGGTATGACTGTATAGTAGTAGGAACTACTCTAGAGACTCAAAACTATAGGTTGGATGTACTCGCGAAACAATCTCTTATTAAAAATTATTCATAAAACTGTGCTTTAAAGAAAGGGAAAAGACTCTAATGCATAAAATTTTCGTAAAAACGGATAAGGCGCGAAGTAGACATAAGTTCTAGGGGACGTAGTCATCGTGGACGTGGTGAAGGCCGAGGTGCTAGGGCTAGATCTTCGGCACCGAGGTATATTTCTGAAAAGGAGGCGTTAGCATCTCTAGTGGCTGAGACAGGGTCTCATGTTCGAGTTGGGTCTGCGGACTGTAAGAAGAAAAGAGATCACGGTTCTCTAAGGTCATAATCTCGTTCTGTAAAACATGTCAAGGCACGACCAAACTATCCGGCTTGTGATTTTTGCAAAAGGCTTCATCCGGGAGAATGCTGGAGGAGGTTTGGAGCATGCTTGAGATGCGGGTCTAATGAGCATAAGGCTCGGGATTGTTTTCTCACCCTCAAGTCAAGTATGTTTAGTTGTGTAAAAAAAAAGATTCAAAATAATGTTAAAAAGTACATTGCGGTTTTTAAGGGCAGAGTGCACAGCGAAAGCATAGTGGTGTGATTTGAGCAGTGTGTTAGTAGTTGGTTGGAAATTTCGAGGATGAAATTTTTTTTAGGAGGGTAGAATTATAACATCCCGAAATTGGGCCTAATAGGATTGGGCCGATTGGGCCTTGGGCTTAGGAGTGTTTAAAATCTTCAAGAATATGAGAATGGTGTTTTTGCAAATTGGATTTATTAGTTAAGTGAATTTGGAAGGTTACGAGGTTTCTATGAATTCTCGGGTTTAATTGGGCTTTAGGAAAAATTTGAGTATCATCTTGTTGCTTGTAATAGCTCGGATATGATTTTATTGTGTGCCTAGTATAGTCTTGTGAAGGCTTGGAATTATTTGGATTTAGAATAATTTTTAGTATGGAGAATTTAGTGAAGTGGATTAAGTGAACTTGACACTTAAGTTAATTTAAGTGTAAAATTTTAGCACATGAGGAGTTAGTGGCAAGGTGGTTATGGCGCATGAATGGTTGCTTGAGGGGAGTGGTTCGAATCCCATGGATGACAATAAGGTGACTTTTATTTTTGCATTGTATGGCATGTGTTGGTCAAACTCTAATTAAGGTAAGGTTGGACTATTGTCTTTTATGGATAGTAGACTAAGGAATAAGGCAAGTTATTAATTAAGGTATGGAATCAAGATGTTATGGAAGGATAAGGGGACATAAGACTTGATGTATAGGAGATGTTTTGGAAATATTTTTATGGTTATTTTGACCATGAATGTGGACGCATAGATGGCTAGGGGGGTTGGCCGAATATTGTATGGGATTGGGGGAGATAGTTGGCCAAATTCTTGGCATTTTGTGCATCTTTTCCCTTTTCTCCAAAATCTTTCTCCTTAGCCGATTTTGTCATGGGTATTAGGTGAAAATGTTGTTTTGTTTTGGCTATCATCTTTGACCATATTGGTATCCCTTTTTCTTCTTTTCCTCTCAAGTTTTCTTTCTTTTTGGTACCAAAATATTATTTCTTTTGAAGGCATTTTTCTTTCATCCTTTTTCTTACTTGACCGAATGTGCACCTTTATCAAAAACTTTTTCTTTGTTCAATTCCTTTCATAACCGAAACCATTTAGCCTCTTTGATCATTTCTTCTTTTCTCTTTATTTTGTTAAAGCCGAATCTATAACCTTACTATTCTCTTCCAAAGCCGAAAGTACCATCTTCTCTCTTTCATCTTTTTCTTTTCTTCTCTCAAACTTTTGTGCCGAAATTCTCTTCACTTCCTTTTTGCCAAATTCCCTCTCTTCCATTTTACTTTTATTTTCTTCCTCTTTTCCACTTTAGTCGAATTCTATTTGTAGTTTCAATCAACCATTTTGCTGAAATCTCCCTCTTTCTTCTAGTTTTGTTTGGCCAAATTTTAATCAAGAGTGGATCTCTTTGGGTTCTCCTCTATAATTGGTTCTGGAAAATAGGTAAGTGTCTTGGCCAATTTTCCTTTTCTTTTCTCTCTATCGTTTCTCATGAAGGTAAAGGCCGAATTTTTGGGCATTTGTTAGTAAGGTTCTAACCATAAGAACTTATTTCTTTTAGGCTCTTCGGGACTTTGGAAGCAATCGATTTAACCCTATTTCTCTAGTAATCGAAGTTGGTAAGTCAAGTGGTAAGGATTTTGTTGGTAAAGCCGAAGGCTTTTGAGTTTAAGGTTTGTTGTTGGCCGAATGGTCTTTGTTATTAATCTAAGTATTAGCCGAATGTAGGGCAAGGAGATCTAGTGCGGTAGATCGGGTCTTCGGGATTTAGAACTTTTGTTAAGTATCAGGTGTGTACCTTACACACTTTATAATTTGGTATATATATATATTTATAAATATACTTATCATGTTATTAAAGTTGGAAACTGTGTGATTTTGATATGATACCGTACAGGGTATAAGCAAGGATTCGGGTAAGTCCGTTTTGATATGTTTTTCTATATGATACTTATTACCATGACATGTGATATATATTTCTATATGATACATAAATGAGCATATGGCACGATTTGCATAATATTTGCATGGTTATGGGTAACATGAGAGGACGGGGAAAATTTGATATCCATTTCTTTGGGACACCATAGGTTTGGCACCTCCAGTGGTTTTGTACCATAATTATTTCGTGTCTTTGGGACACCAGAGGTTTGGCACCTCATAGCGACTTGTCCAAGTGGTTTAACACCACAGTGGGTTGGCCCCACAGTTGATATTTTGGGATCGTCGCCAGTGATTTGGTATCACATGTGGGTTAGCCCCACAACTTTATTACTCGTGACTTTTGGTCACCAGTGGTTTGGTACCACATATTTCGTGTCTTTGGGACACCAGAGGTTTGGCACCTCACAGCGACTTGTCCCAGTGGCTTAGTACCACCGTGGGTTGGCCCCACTTTTGATATATTGGGATCGTCGCCAGGGATTTGGTATCAGACGTGGGTTGGCCCCACAACTTGATTATTCGTGACTTTGAGTCACCAGTGGTTTGGCACCACATTATTGGATATCGTGACTTTGGGTCACCAGTGGTTTGGCACCACCAGTGGTTTGGTACCACACGGGGTAGAAAAGGAGTTATGGATGGCAAGGATTGGGTGCATTGTATATATATATTGCTTGGTTATAAATTGTGTAAGTATGTTGCATCAACCGGGGGAAGGATTTATGCACTGAGTCTTGGTGACTCACCTTCTCCCTTACCTTTTCAGGTGATTCGTAAATTTGCGGATGAGGAGCCGGATGAACTTGAGGAGGCCATGCAATAAAAATTGGTTTTACATGAACTTCCATTTGGGTACTTTATTTTATTTTGGTTTCCATCTTTTTATGGATTTGTAATAAGGCCTCTTTAATTATGTTTTTGGAATATTTATATGCTTTGGATTTGTTTTAAATACGGCTTATAAATTACATGGTTGATATAATAATTTGAGTACAAAGTTTTCTAAACTACAAAACGCGATGGTTTTCAAAACGTTACCATCGGGTAACATAAATCATTTGATAATATTTAACATCTTAAGTGTTTTCGATAACTTAAACTATTTTCCAAAACTTAAGTTTCCAAATTTCAATTAGAAACGGTTTTCAAAATAATCGCTTGGGTTTCTTTTAAAATTTTAAATGGTTTTTCTAATCTATGGATCTGTAACTAAGTTTTAAAGATTTATTTCTGGAATTTCAAAGTAAATTATCAATTTTTAACTTATTATACATCTGATTTCTACAAACATAGAACAACAAAGAGTTTTTCACCAAAATTTAAATCGTTAATTCGTTTTACTTCAAAATGTTTTCCTCTGTGACATGCCAGATTCGGTCATGGCGTATTGACCGGGTTTGGGGTGTTACAATGTATGACCACGTCTAGGACGTTGGCATTGTACGAGCTTCTGACTATCCGTGTATCTTTTTTAATTCCGAACGGTTCATGGGCAATGTGAAGTAAAGACCGAATGTGAAATTGAATTACATGTTTAGGTATGTGTGTTAGTTATTTGTTTATATAAAAATAAGGTAAGTTGGTTAATTGAAATGATAAAAGGTTATGTGAATATGAATTATGTGTTAACATATTTGAATATATAAGTGATTCGGCCTATTGATGTGTTTGTAATAATAAAAGTGAAATTTTTTATATGTATATGATTGATTATATTCGGCCATATGACATATGTATGTGAGGTTAAAATGTGATCTATTAGTAAATGATAACTTGTATTTGATATTATGCAAACTTGGCTTTGTTAACAAATTGTTAATATGTAATTGTTGTTATATATGTTTTTGCTTAAGACTTACTAAGCTTAAATAGCTTACTCTGTGTGTGTTCTTGTTTACCTCTGTTTTATAGATTTTAGAGTCACGTTACGAGCTCGGGGATCGTCGGGAAAGCCTATCACACTATCGACTGTTTCTTTTGGTATTTTACTAAGTTGATTTTGGGCATATGGCATGTATAACACAGTTGAAATGTTTGATTTTTGGGCATGTATATATATATAGCCATGCGAAAATGGCTTAATCTTGATATTAAGGCTTTTGTGTATTCGGTCATGGCCATAGCTTTTTATGGAAGTATATTTCATGGTGTGTTTATGCGTAGTATTTGGTTATATGTGTCGAAACCATTTTTCTTCGAGTTTTTAGAAATAGGAATCGACTTGGGTTTTGAAAATAAAATGAGGAGTCGCCACCGATCTGTATTTGGTGTGATCGGATCACCTTTGTTTTAATAAACGTTTTGATTTATTAAAAGTGTTTTTGATCTACGAAATTCAAAAAAAATGGGTTCGGGAGTCGGTTACTGCGAGGAAGGGTTAGCACCCTCGTCACGCCCAAAATTGGTACCAAATTGATCAATTATTGTCCTTATGTCGAAAGTTGAAAATTGTGCAAAGATTTTTAAAATATGATTCCTTTAAAAATATTTGAATTTTTTCGAATTGAATATCAAGATTTTCTTGTTCCAAAGGAATAAAATATCACATCCAATATTTTAGGACACGATAATTTAAATCCTTGAATCCAAGATCGTCTCGTGGTTTTCTCGAATTAAAATGAAGATTTTCTCGTTCTGAAGGAATAAAATATCGCATCCAATACTTTAGAACACGATAATTTAAATCTCGAATCCAAGATCATCTCATAATTTTTCGAATTGAATACCAAAATTTTCTCATTCCGAAGGAATAAAAAAATCACATCCAATACTTTAGGACACGATAATTTAAATCCTCGAATCCGAGGTGAATATCGCTTTATTTTGAAAACCTTAAATAAAGTGTTAGTTTTGCGAAAGTGTATTTTTAACGAAAATTCATGTGACAGCATTGTATTCACATTTATCGAATATACATATTGAAAACAATTATGATATGCTAACATTTAATATAAGCAATGAAGAAATAATAACGAGAGATGCGACGAATAAGAATTCCTATGCTAGGGCAATTACTAATGTTCGATGAAGTAGAGACAAATACAATAAACAATGAAAAAATATAAACATATTCCATGCAAGTTTAAATAATGAACAGAGACATTCATATGATATAAACGATGTAGGCAATGCATAAAATAAAAGAATATACAGTGATTTTAAATAAATGAATATAAGACTATATATATAAAAAACAATATAAACAGAAATACTTTATAAAACATAAATAAATTTTAGCGAAAAAATAATATACAACATAATACGATATAATATATAATTTGAAAACATATAATGTATAAAAAGATTAATGGAACATTTTTGAGCTAAGTAAAAGTAATAAACAGTAATTAAGAAGTACATATGTATTTGTACTTTTGATACACTAATATATAAATAATAAATGATATGGACAATTTAATATATCGTAAAATAATAAAATAAAGTAAAAGTCAGTAGTAGTAACGGTAAGTGATAAGCGAACAATAATATATACGTATATAAAAATAATATAATAGTAGTAACGATAATAACAAAAATACCAATAATGATAATACAAAATGTGTATAATATAATAATATAAATACAACAATGATAATAATAATGACAGTAATGGTAAGAAATTAGTAACAATGATAGTGTTACGGAGTATGTACAGTATACTAACATAATAATAATAATAATAATAATAATAATAATAATAATAATAATAATACTGATAGGAAGCTAGTTAAAGGTAATGAAAATAACGATAACAATACATTTACAAAAACAGATGAGAAAAGGCTAAGTTGTAGTCAAAATAAAATAAAGGGGATTAAAGTAGCAATTAACTAAAATGGAAGGGGATTAGGGGGTAAAGTGTAAAGTGCGCGCGACCTGTAGGGACTACAATGGCAATAAAACCTACACGGTGAAACGAAACGTCCAAAAGAGGACCTGATTGGAACGTTGGGTAAATATTTGTGCCAAATCGAAAATAGCTAAAACTGCCATGGGACACAATTAAAAAAGCTCGCAAGAAGAGAGGACTGAGCACAGAAATATTCCAAAACAAAAGGAAAACACGCGAATCCTGTCGGGTCGGCGCATGTGCACGCGGGTCATGTTGTGAAACGGCGTCATTTTGGCTTATGGACTGAAGGCCTAAAATGGCACTGTTTCGCTTGCTTATAAAAGGGATTTTTCCTTAAAAATTTTTCACTTTAGCAGTCTGATTTTGTTTTTTTAAAAAAAAGAGAGAGAGGGTTTCTGGGTTTTCTCTGGACAAAGACCAGATTCCATTCAAGGGCCTCCGTAACCTCACATCACAACCATCACAAGACGGTGGCGGAAAGAAAAAAAAAGTCTCCTTTTTCCCTCTCTTTTTTTTATATATTTAATGTGTAAATATGTATATGCATGTATGTGTGATTTTGAGAAAGAAGGAATGCTATAGCATATTACTTCGAAAAAGAAAAAGAACGAAAGAAAATACAATATAAAGACCTTCGTTTTTTGCTTTTGATTTCTGATAACGCGTGAGTGTTCGTAAAAAAATAGAAGACCTTACAAGATAGGTTTGCTTCGGTTTATATCCCCGATTTACAGATTCTTTTTTCTTTTTTATTGCTTCGTTCTTTGTTGTTTTGCTTTCGGAGGGCATGGGCGAGGCGCGCAGGAGATGGAGCCCGAGGTGCATGGGCGCTGAAGCGTCAGAAGCGTGTGAGACCGCGACCTGGCGAAGAGCGCTAGAACAACATGCATGGGCACGAGGAACAACGCGCGTGGGCGTGGGGAACGACGCGCGTGGGAAATCGACGCGCGCGTGGGTGTGGCAGACGGAAGGTCGGCGGCGCACAGCTTTGGGGCACCTTAAGTTTTTTTCTTTTCTGGCTGAAATGTTTTGGGCTAGGGTTTCTAAGCTTGTTGGGCTCGGGGTTTAAATTGGGTTCTGGTATTGGGCTAATTTTGTTTATAAACGGACTGTTATTATTGGACTTTAAATTCTTTATTGGTTTTTTAATAGGCCTCGGGTTTTGTAACTGGGCCGGGCAAAATTTGGGTCTTACAATATGGTTTGATTTGATTAATGAGTTAGTTGATGGTTGTGTAATTTTGGTCATGGTATATGCACGTTTTGGTAAGTATGTTCCATGACATGTATGAATGATGTTTTAGGTTATATATCTTGGTTGTGTAATGATATGAATGACTTATAAATAGCTTATTTAGTAAGCTTGAAACATGATTTGATTCGTATTTGTGGTTGATCTTGTGATTCGGCTCAGTGATGAGGTAAATTGATGAATTTATGTTCGATTGTATAAAGGTTAATTTAAATCGGTTTGTATTGGTTAAGTATGCACATATTATATGCTTAAATGAGTAACTTTTTAGGTATGGTTCAAGATGGAAATGTATGAATTTTTGGAGGCTAAATTTGATAACTGAATATTGGGTTACTGGATTTTGTTGTGTATATGAAATTTTAGCATGGTACATAGCATATGAAATTGGCATGTTTAAATTCGACTATTGAACTTAGAAAATGGTTAAGGTTAGTCAAGTGGGCAGTGCATGAATTGGTTAGTTTTACAATTGAAATTAGGTCATTTAGAAATGCTTGTATGTACTTGTATAATTTTGCCCATTTTTCCGTGTAGTATAGTTCAGCTTAAGCTAATATGTACATGTACAAAGTTCATAAATAATTTATATTGATATTAGTTAAATGTTATACATTGATATGGTTAGTTGTGGTTTAAATATGCGCAACTGGGTAAGTTTATATAATGGATGTATTGTTGTAAGTTGAGTATATGAAAGTGACATATGATTGATGTTTATCTAGGTGTCCAAATGCCTTACTATATAGCCATAAGATTCTGCTAATGGAATTATGATGTATATGAATTACGATATGATGTTTAATAATAGAAAAATATGTTTGGTTAGTTGGTTAAGTGATACACATGTAAAAAAGTATAAATTTATGTCGTATGGTTTGAATTTGGTTTTTGTGTGTTAGTTTGATTGAACATTTGAATTGTACTAGCTTTATGGTTCATATAATCGAATCTAGTATAAATGATTCATGGACATTCGAGTTTAGCAATGTTACAAATGTATCGTTATTCTTTGGGGCATGAAAGGAGAAAAATGATTGTGTTGAATTGTGTCTTATATGGTAATGCCTCGTAACCCTAATTCGGCGAAGGATACGGGTTAGGAGTGTTACAGTACTCACCTGCTTCGTTGTAACTATATTACAACACGACCCATATACTTGCGGGCACTGCTTATTTGATATATTTTATGCATATTCTTACTCTGGACATTGGTACGTTCGGAGGTAGTCAATAACTGATATGAAAATGTATAAAATGTACCACAGGATGAATAAAAGATACGAATCCTTGTAGATAAAAAATTTGAATTGCTAATTATTCGTTTAAATAGATGTATGCTTAATAGAATTGTTGCTAGGTGATTAATCTAGGAAGGACCTTAGGCATTGTTTGTATAGCCTTGAGCCTAAAAGACCAACCTTAAACACTATATCATCCATAGTTTATGAATTTGAGTCTTACATTGCCCTTCTTAATGAGCCTCTGTGTTTGAAATCTTGAGCCGAAATTGAGTCCGAAACTTAACCCTTCAAAGTCCTAAAACTTTTAATGCACTATCAATTTGACTTCAGGCCAGGACATCGAGGGTTAGGTAGGAACATTATGGAGGTTTCTCATAAAAGTTTACTTGAGTGATTAGTGAAGAGGGATTGAATTAGCTCATAATTGATTCTTGCTAGAAATTGTGCATGAAAAGAAAAGAAAATGTGATAGAAAGAAAAGTGATAATCAAAAGCATTATGAGAGAAAAGAATAAACAAATGAAAAAGATTCTCAAAACAAGAAAAAGAAAAGAGCATAAAATAGTCTCAAAAATCATAGTGCATAAAAATGAGCTAATATCAACCACTATCTTCCACATTGTTGGAGAATTAAGGAAGGTAAGAAAAGGAGAAACAAGGTGATGAGATGAAACGACCACATTTTTGGGGGAATTGGGAACAATGTCATGTATTATACTATTCATAGTGCTTGAACAGTTTTTAGATAACTTTTCTTTGGATCCATACCAACCTCAGCCTCAAACTGTTACAATCCTAAATGACCTTTAGGACCTGAATAAGTCGCCAACACTTTAATTTGTATATATCTTGAATTTTTTAGAACGAACATGAACAATTCTTTTTAAATATCTATAAGCGATCCATATAATTTATTTTGAGGAATAACATTTATTCATATGTTCATTTACATTGCCTCTATCTCTATTGGCACTTTAACTTTTTGAACTAATAATGTTTGTATTAGGAATAATTAAATTAGCTAGATATCATTCTTGAGTTGCATATGAAGTAATTCTCATACAAATTTGATGTTTTACCGCTATGTAACTTAATTACCTAATTTAGTCAAAGAGTCGTCTTTTCCATGTTTTGTATATTTGCTTGAGGACAAGCAAAGACTTAAGTGTGGGGGAGTTGATTTGCCACAAATTGATGTGGCAAATTATGCTTTTCTGACGCACTTAAGGAGCTTTTCTCAAGTAAAATAGTGTCTTTAGCGTAGTTTTTCATTATTTTAGTATTTTCAGGTAAATAAGTGAAAATGTCTCATTTTTGTCTATTTTGTGACCCAATTTAGCCGATAGCACCATTGGGAGGCCTAACGTGTGTTTCAGTGATGTAGGGACATTTTGGAGGTCGAAAATGAGCTAGAATGGCACCAAGGGCAAGGGTATTGTAACGGGATTTTTGTACAAGTGTAAACAATCGTTTAAGTAATAAGTAAGTAAAATGAGGTATCGTCTCTACAGGGACTGTGTATGTTAATCGATTATTTGTAAAATTATAAGTTAACAATTTGGTGGTAAAAACACAATATTTTGAGTGGTGAAAGATTAAATTAAATTATCTATATACAAGATGATCTCTATGCAATTAAATCTAAATCTAAATGATCTAAATGTATGAATGGATTTTAGCAAAAAAAAAAAAACAACACAATTTCAACAATCAATAACATGAATAGGCCAGGATAATCATATTAATCGATTCAATTCATTTTCATCATGCTTGACAGTGTTTGGAAAACATTCCATGGCTACTCGATCTTTCATGAGTTTGGAAACCAATTTAAGTCCTCTCGAATCTTTTACTTAGTGAAACATGCATTTTACTGATCATATTAAACTAAGGGTTTCTTAGTATTTATGCAAGGTAACAAGGACAATTATGTTTGAAACAGTTTAATCACATAAACTTAAAAACTATGCGTAGAGCTAACTAAAGATATTATGAACCTCTAATTTAGTCGGGTTTAATGATCTAAATTGAGCATTGCACTTTTCAATTATGCGTCTACTAGTCTTCGTCTGGTTAGGATAGCTCAGCTAATCTGAATGCATCCAATCACGTATGAATGAAACACATATTGATTTTAATTGAAAACATGATCGACTGAGGCGTAAACACGTTAAACATGAATCAAATGAATATTATTGAATTAACATAATCATCTTAGCTAAACAAAATTAAGCTATCATTGTTGACTCCAAGATCAATAAACACTTAGCAAACATGTTTAAATTAAACAAAAAGGAGGAAAGAGTAAACTCTAATTCAATTCAGCAGCCTTTAAAGTCTTTCTGACTGAGGTGTTCCTCCGATTTGCCCGTTACTCCTTTGCTAAGGGTTTCTCAAGATGGTCAGCCAAGAGATGATCTTGCAAGGGTTTTTTTGGCTAAAACGGAAGGGGAAATGGAATGGAAATGAAAAGAACAAGAGAGAATGAAAGGATGTTATGAAGAGTAATGAGGGATTAAGGGATGCTTTGAAAGGTGAAAAGTGTGTGGTATTTATAGGTGAAGGTAAGGGTAAAGTTTACTAAAAATAGAGTTTGAAAATCCTTCATTTTTCTCATGCTTGGTCAGCCACAATATGTAACACCCCAGACCCGGCCCATACGTTTCGACCAGATCTGGTATGCTACAGGTTGTACATTGAAAACTTTTGCTTTGTTGGTTTTGGAAATCGTAAGTTAATTAGACAATATTTGAATAAATAAGTGACATAAAAAAAACCTTGTATTATTATTATTTGGTACAAATAAACCCCTGACATAATTTCATAAGTTGCAAATATTAAAAACTACTTAGGCGAATATAAACTATGGAGCCTTATTACCTAAATATCCCCAAAATAAAACTTAAAGGAAAAACCGAAAATAATCTATAGAAGTAAAACTTGATGGCCCCTCGAGTCCATCTCGGCTCCCATGTCCATGATCTACTACTCATCTGAAAAGTTATGGAAAAATAGTAGGGTGAGTCACCAAGACTCAGTGTGTAAATCCCGAAAACACACAGACCTAAGGCCCACAAACACATTATGAGCCCTGGCCCATACACAAAGGCAACAATCATAAGTACATTGAAATAATGAATGATGAATAGCCCAACCCATCCTAGAATTCCACCCTCTACACACCAACCCGTACCAACCATCACACCTTGGAGATTTCTACAATCAACCCTCCATCCGCTACACACCATAACGACAGCTGTGTTGCCTGTCTTAAAGACCGATCACTGTGAGACCTATGTGGCAAAGCCACCGATCGCCATGCGACCTTAATAATAAATCGTAGCATTTCGATAGCTGAGCTGCCTATCATAAAGACCGATCACCATGTGACCTATGTGGCAAAGCCACCGATCGCTATGCGACCTAACATTTGAATTTGTGGTTTAACCACTGATCACCAAGTGACCTATCATGCACTTCCCCTTCATTATCATAATCCCACCCCAGGCATACACACATCAATAAAACATCATACAGGCTTTCATATATTTTGATACACATAGAGATTTCTATGATTATGTACCTGGCATCCTTGCCTAACCCTTTTAGGGTTTTATTTGACTGTCTACACAGCCACTTTCTGGCTTTTTAGCCCATAATATATATAGATATACATACAAATTTAATAGTGTGTTAGAGATATACACACCTGATTACCGATAAAACGATGCTTCCTATGTCGACGCTATTCGTAGTCGACACAACTGCTATCTGCCTAAGATATTGTTCAGAAGCCGGTCCACAACCAAGTGGTCAATCTCGAACGGCAGATACCGCTCGTTTCTTAAACTTAGGATTCTCTCCTTTGTCTGGTCCATATTTAATTCCATCACAAGTCCTTGTCAGAACTACTATCACAATTTATGATCACTAATCCTCATCATAAAGTTAAGATCTTGCATATAATAAGCGAATCTAGTAAAAATCTAAGGAAAATCTTCTTACCTTAAAATCCAGAAATTGGGGACTAACATTTTTTGGCTTTTAGATCTAGACGACCAAGTTTCCTTCAAATCCCGGAATGCCGCCCAACATAGAACCATTAAAATATTAGCTTTTCGACTTTTGCGTTTCAAAAACCGAAATAGAACGTGAGAGCTTAACAGAAGTCGACGCTTACCTTAACACAGGGGATTCGGGTAGCACTAGAGAGAAGATTCGGCAATGCCAAAGGAAAAGATTAAATGTCGGAAGAATAAAACTATCTAACAAATGGGATGAATAGAGAAAAACTATGGAGATTTCGGCTTTTTAGAGAAATCGGCTCAAGAGAAAAAGAATGGAGAAGAGAGTGAAAAGAAGGGTTTCGGCTTTTGAAGAAATTAAAGAAAAGAAACTGTAGAGGGAGAGGCTAAGAATTTCGGTACAAAGAGTGAAGAGGAAGTTAGGGTTTAAATGCCAGAATCAATGAGATATCCCCCCTATTTATAAAAATTTCGGCATCTACTGCTTAAAACCGAAAATGCCCTTTCTGATAACTAAAAGTCAAGCTAATAAAAAGGGAAAATTCGGCACCCCTTATCCATGAAGTAGTCGAATTCTTTACTCCTCTAGGTGGTGGATTTTCGACCATCACCTTGCCTTGCAGATAGCTCCTATCTTTTCTCCTTTTTATCATCAATATTATCAATTATAAAATCCACATAAATTCTCCTATTTTTGAGCCTTGTTGCCGTCCACTTCACCTAACCCTAATGCCGAATGTAGCTAACTTAAATTAAAGGATTTGGGCTCTATGAAACTTAAATTTTAGGCCCCTAACTCCTTGTGTGTGGCGTCACCCCTTGCTCCCTTTAAAGTGCCGAAAATGGCCCAGAAACATGGGCTCCTTGCGGCCAAAACTTGGGCCCCTTTAATTGTTAATGACGCCACCTTCAAATTCCCTTGCAGTGCCACCTATTGTTGAACCACAAGCCCATGTTGGTATTTTAAACACAATTACCTCCTTTTAACTCTATAATGCCCAATCAGATAATTTAACCAAGGCCTTTGCTTAGTCCTGAGCCCAATTTGGGCCCCTATCACTTAAACTAACATATTAAACATATCCTTACACTAAACGCATAGGCCCAAAAATTCAGGATGTTACAGTTCTACCCCCTTAAAGAAATTTCGTCCTCGAAATTTCCAACTAACTATTAATCATACTACCCAAGTCTCACCACTATGCTTTCGCTGCGCACTCTAATTTAATAATATATAAATATTGCACTCATATAGTTTCTATACCCAAAAATATAGCATCCACACAAAACATACCCGACTTAATTTTGATTGAACAATCCCGAGCATTATGCTCCTCAGACTCGCATCTTAAACATGTTCCTGACTTCCTCCAACATTCACCCGGATGACGCCTTTTGCAATATTCGCAAACCCGAAAGTTTGGACGTACCTTAACATGCTTCACAGAACGAGACTGCAACCCTAGAAAACTACGATCTCTTTTTTCTTACAGTCCATGCACCCAAACTGATGTGTTTCACCGATTTCTTTAACCTCCTTCAGTACCTCCCTAACTAGCTGAGTCAGCACATCAGTCCTAACACTTCCACGGCCTCGGCCGCGGCCTCTTCTTCCTCTTCTAACGCTATTGATCTACTATCCAAAAATAAAAGAAAAGATATTATCCATTCATGATAAGGTTGACCGACACTATAGGAAAGAAATAAAAACTTAAAATTCCTCCCAATTGCTAGCTAAAGGATTCGAACCTCTCACCTCATGCATTCATCCATGCACCTTCACCACTTTACCAATAGCTCAACTTATGAACAAAACCTCAATTTAATTCTCTTAAGGCCAAACTTGCTTAGTTCTCCTTCTAAGGTAAAATTTTAATATTTTTTCTAAGGCAATCCCTTAAATTCTTTAATTCTCGAAGTCCCTAAAATTCATACAAATAGCACATAACACAACAATGCACACATTCAAGCGAAAATTCATAACCCCTAAATCCGGGATATTACAGTTCTACCCTCCTAAAAAAAAATTTCGTCCCCGAAATTACCTGACAAGAATAAATGAGGATATTGCTGTCGCATAGCTTCCTCCGACTCCCACGAAGCTTCTTCCGATCCATGATTGCGCCATAAAACTTTGACGAGAGGAACTGATTTCCTCCGTAATACCTTCACATCCCGATCTAGAATCTGAATCGGCTCCTCCTCATATGACAAATCTGTTGTAATTCTACCTTCTCAATCGGCACTACGTGAGATGGATCCGACCGAGACGACGACGTAACATCGAAACATGAAACACATCGTGCATTTGTTTCAATTCGAAGGTAACTCTAACTGATATGCCACTGGTCCAACCCGCTTTAAAACTCGATAAGGTCCTATAAACCTGGGACTTAATTTTCCTTTGCGACCAAACCTCATTACCTTCTTCCAAGGTGAAACTTTTAGGAACACTTGGTCTCCCACAACAAATTCTATGTCCTTTCGCTTCAAATCTGCATACGACTTTTGCCTATCCGATGCCTCCTTTAATCGATCCCGAATTACTTTAACCTTTTCTTGGATTCACCACAATCTCCGACCCAAAACCCGACGTTCTCCTAATTACGTCCCAACACGTAGGAGTGCGGCACTTTCGCCATATAGCGCTTCATACGGTGCCATCCGAATACTGGCTTGGTAACTGTTGTTGTACGCAAATTCTGCTAAAGGCAAAAACTCTTCCCAGCTTCCTCTGAAATCTATCACACATCCTCTTAGCATGTCCTCTAAAATTTGGATTACTCGCTCCAATCGCCATCGATCGTGGATGAAATGTTTATCTTGAAATCTAATCGGTGCCCAAAGCCTGATGTAATGCTTTCCAAAACCGCGACGTAAACCTCGGATCCCTATCCGAAATGATCGACACCGGCACTCCATGCAATCTTACAATCTCTGCCACATACAACTTTGCCAATTTTTGCAAAGAGTAATCAATTCGCACAGGAATGAAATGTGCAGACTTCGTCAATCGATCCACTATCACCCATACTGAATCTTTCTTAGTAGGCGTAAGGGGAAGCCCACTAACAAAATCCATGGTGATACGCTCCCACTTCCATTGCGGAATCTTTATCGGCTGAAGCAATCCCGATGGAACTTGGTGTTCAAATTTTAACTTGGCGGCACAGTTAAGCACTTCCCCACAAATTCTGTAACTTCTCGCTTAAGACCAGGCCACCAAAATTGTTCCTGGAGATCCTTGTACATCTTACTACCTCCCGGATGCATCGCATAAGGACCACCATGCGATTCCTGAAGAATCTTCCTCCTAAGCCCCTCATCATTCGGCATACAGACCTTACCCTTGAAATATAAAACTCCATCGCTGTTAACACCATAATCTTCCAACTCTCCGTTTTGCACTTGCCGTAGCTTAACACTTAAATCATTATCTACCAATTGTCTTTCTTTCACCTGACTCAACCACATTGGCTTTACTTGTAATTCCGCCAACAAGCTTCCGTCGTCATAAAGACTAAGATGTGCGAACATCGCTCTTAGATCTGACACCACTTTCCTACTTAGGGCATCTGCTACCACATTCGCCTTGCCCGGGTGATACTCGATAGAACAATCATAGTCTTTCAGCAACTCCACCCATCTTCGCTGTCTTAGATTCAGCTCCTTCTGAGTCAGCAGATACTTAAGACTCTTATGATCCGTATATATTACTGACTTTTCTCCGTACAAATAATGCCTCCACACCTTAAGAGCAAAGACTACCGCTGCCAACTCTAAATCATGCGTCGGGTAGTTAACCTCGTGAGGCCTCAATTGCCGAGATGCATACGCAACCACCTTTCCGCCTTGCATCAAAACACATCCCAAACCAACGTGAGACGCATCACAATACACCACAAAGTCCTTCCCTGCCTCAGGTTGAATCAAAACTGGAGCTTCAGTCAAAACCTTCTTAAGCTTCTCAAAGCTCTCTTGCTGCTTATCTGTCCACACAAAAGGTATCTCTTTTCTCAACAACTTCGTCAAAGGTGCCGCTATCGAGGAGAATCCTTCGACGAACCTTCTGTAATAACCTGCTAATCCTAAGAAACTGCGAACCTCCGCAACAGACTTGGGTGGTTTCCAATCCAACACTGCCTCAATCTTTCGAGGATCCACCCTTATCCCTTCCGCAGACACCACATGGCCTAAAAACGCAACTTCTTTCAAATGTTTCGCACTTGCTGAATTTGGCATAAAGCTTCTTTTCCCTCAAAACTTGCAATACTATCCGAAGATGCTCATCATGCTGCAACTCAGACTTGGAATACACAAGAATGTCGTCTATGAAGACAACAACAAACTGATCCAAGTAGGGTTGAAAGACCCGATTCATCATATCCATGAACGCAAATTTGGGCGTTACATCAATCCGACGGCATTACTAAAAATTCATAATGCCCGTATCTTGTTTCGGTAAGTCGTCTTATGGATATCCGCTTCCTTCACCTTAAGCCGATGATACCCCGACCTTAGATCTATCTTAGAGAATACCGCAGCTCCTTTAGGTGATCGAACAAGTCATCTATCCTTGGCAAAGGATACTTGTTCTTGATGGTTAGCTTATTCAATCGCCAGAATCTATGCACATTCGCATAGTCCCGCCCTTCTTCTTCACGAACAAGACCGATGCTCCCCATGGAGACACACTAGGTCGGATAAATCCACGATCAAGCAACTCTTGAATTTGGGCCTTAAGCTCAACCAACTCCTTTGGTGCCATTCTGTACGGAGCGATAGATACTGGCGCCGTTCCAGGCAACAAGTCAATCCCAAATTCCACTTCACGATCCGGAGGCAATCCTGAAAGTTCTTCCGGAAAGACATCCTCGAATTCTCTCACAGTCCTGACCTCTTCAACAGTTGCCTCCTTGGCCTCCAAGGCACTGACCAACATAAGAAAAGCCCAACAACCTTTCCTAACCATCTTTTCTGCCTTAAGAGCGGATACTACATTAGATAAGTAGTTCCGTCTCTCGCCCATCACCTCAACTTCCTTGTCATCCATAGACCTTAGTGACATCCGCTTAGCAGCACAATCTACATTCGCACGATATTTCACTAGCCAATCCATGCCTAGGATCAAATCAAATTCTCCAAATGGCAACTCCATTAAGTTAGCCGGAAATTGAGTTCCTTGGACTTCTAAAGGCACTTCCTTAAAGAGTTTATCTACTACTACAGCCTGTCCTAAAGGACTAAGTATAGTCATCTTCCTAGGTACAGTCTCAAAGTTCACATGCAGTGTTCCAGATACCTCACTAGCGATGTAAGAATGTGTTGACCCTATATCTATCAAAGCAATAAAGGGCAACCCATAAATAAGAAATGTACCAGTGATAACATCAAAAAGCGTCACTATCTTCCTTCCGTCGAACCGCATACACCAATCCTGGTTGTCTAGCCTCAGTGTTACCACTGCCTCTGCCCAGAGTCCCGCGACCTCTACCAGAACCATTACCTCTGCCACTCGAACCACGACCCTCATCGGCGCCGTCCACCCACTCTCGCGATCTGTTTAGAACCTTGACCTACAGGGCGATTCTTCTCCGTATCCAATGGACAATCCCTAATCATATGATCCTTGGATCCGCACTTAAAACATCCCCGTCTTCTTCCAACATTCTCCGGATGCATCTTTCCACACCGAGCACAAGTACGGTATTGTCCTCCCGAAGTAACTTGCTGAACTCGTGGCCTATCAACTCTAGGTCTCTTTTGGAAAACTCCCGGATGACCTAGAAGATCCATAGTTCCTCTTATTCTTATTTTGACCTCGATCTGCTGTTCGACTCTCTGGTCCCGCTTGACTTCTTCACTATCCGAGCTCACCCACTAAAATCGCAAAAATCTCTCTCTCGATGCGGTGCAATCATCACTCAGACTCATCTCGTAACCCATCCTCAAATCTAACACACCGCTCATAATCGTGTAGCTACAATCCTCGGCATAACGGCTTAATCGCGAAAAACTCGCTTCATATTCAGCTATTGACTTACTTCCTTGTACCGTATTCGTGAATGCCTTTCTTTGAGAATCTATGTAGCTAGCTCCAACATATTTTCCTTCAAACTTAACCTTAAAATATCCCCAATCCACTTGATCTGCAGGAATACTCTCTTTGACAAAGGAGCCACCATTGGTACGCTTCGTCACGAAGCAACGATACAGCACCTTTCAATTTCTCCTCGGCAGTGCATTCCAAATCGTCCATGATCCTCTCAATCGCCTCTAACCAATTTCGCAACATTCGGAGCTACCCCGGATACTCCCCTAAAAACCTCGGCTCGCTTAGATCTAAGTCTTTCACCCATCGGCTTTGCGCGCTCCATTACCCATACCACTCCTACTACTCGCTCTAGGACTCGCAACATAGCTTGTGACACGGCGTCATCTCCTCCGGTTGCTCTTGAAATTCCGCTCCAACAATTTGGTGGCGGAGCTTCATTTTTGAAACCTTGACTGGACCTAATCGGTTCCAAACAACCATTCTCGCGCCTTCTTCACGACCACGGCGACCTGCGTCCTCTAGAACTCATGTCTACGTAGCGTCTTATCTGATTAAAAGTTTTATGCATTAGTATTTTGTTTCACTGTTTATCCCCGAGAAATTTTATGGAAAGAGGTTTTCAGAAATAGTTCTTTCGATCAAACAAAATTTCTAGTTCAAGATCACTATTCTAATTCAGAGAATCACACATTCACATCAATTGAGACACATTCACTCATCCACAATATTCAACACACTTATACGAGCATTTCTGTCCATTCCCAACCTGGGGTAAATTCGTCATTTTCCTATCGGGTATTTTTGTAAATTTTCAAAAGTCGGGGTATTATTTTGAAATACAGAAATTTGAATACTTTTGCAAAGTAATAGAATTTTGTTGAAATCGAGGTAATATGGTAATTTTAAAAACCAGGGGCGTTTTCATAATTTTTACCATTCAGGGTTATTTTAGTAATTTTGCAAATCGTGTATGTTTCGAAAATTCTCAAGTCAAAAAGGATTTTATAAATTAGAGGGTAATTTGGGTAAATTTTAAACTAAGATCTTTATAAAACAGTTTGGCTAGTCCCTTTCGGGTTTTAGTTATCAAGTTTAGCCCGTGAATAAGTCCTCTTGGTTAGGGTGAACTGTTACTACGCACTGTAGGATTCGAGTAAAGAGGAGGTGAGTCGCTAGGACTGCTTAAATACCAAGCTCTTACTGAATCCACTCCTAGACATGCGCACAATGGTTTCCACACCGTAACTCGGCGACTTACTTCACAGGTTTGTTTGGTTGTTTTCAAGTCTTATGCCTTTGTTTGAGTGTACTAGTCCTAGGGTTCAATAGATCCTAGTTCTCTATTCTACGAGCCCAAGTATGCCCATTAATCAATCATATAATAATTCACTCAATAATTTGAGGTACTTACCTGGTGGACTTCGGGTCAAGAACTCGGGTGCCATGCTTCCATAAAAATCATTTTTTTTTTAACCAAAAAATTTTTTTTTTAAAATCATTCATTTGGGCCAAATTTTGAAAACGTTGTGGACTTCAAAACCCAAGGCCGAGTGTTTAAAATTGGGCTCTGATACCAAGTTGAAACACCCCAAACCCGGCCCACATGCCCGACCGGATATGGTATGCTTCTTAAGAAAAACTCGTATTTCTTATTTTGTAATGAGATGTGATCTTTGAAGTGAAAGAATAAATTTAAAGTACGAACTTATTTAAAAACCGTTTTTAATATGATTATCGAAAATATGTAATTGTTTAGTTGAAATTTATCATAGCAGAATATAAATTAAAACGTAAAAGTAAAATAACTAATGGCGGCCTTATTACAAAAAAAAAAATAACCCAAATTGAACACCGAAATATATAAGAAAACGAAATAAGTTTAATAAAAAGTGAAAATCCCAATTTACTGAGTTGAGCAATGGCCACCACGTGATCCTCTTTAACCCGGTCCAAAAATCATTGTGCATCACCTGAAATGATATCCCACGAATGGGTGAGTCAACAGACTCAATGTATAACAATATACTAAAAAGTCCAATCGATCATAGCATTAAGCCCATAATATAGCCAATCAATAATAATCGATTAAATCATATATATATAACATGAGATGCAATCCCAACCCAACTTAAATATCCATCCGCTACACACCACCCGTACCAACCAATCACACCGTGGATTACTAAATCGACCCTCCATCCGCTACACACCATCGAAGCGCGCTTGTCGCAGCTTCAACATGCACATCGCCCTTATAATCGTGGCATAGCCACCAAATAATTGTGACAGAGTCACCGGATTCATAATATCGTGACGAGTCACCGGATTCATAATATCGTGACCAGAAGTCACCGGATAATGTGGTAAACCACCAAAATACTTCCCTTTCAATATTGCCCATATGCCCATGCAATAACAAATTACATCATTTTCATGCCATATATCCCATAATCATATCGGAATCGAACACTTTTCGTATTATGCATATAACCTTATTTATGATATAAATATCATGCCTTTGAATCATAATCCCAAAATCATAATCAATTGTCGAATATGTTTCATATTAAAAACATATATAGTACGAAGGAATAACGTACCTCAATTCATCGTACCATTGAATAGTACCAAAGCCATAATCGTTTTATATTTCATCATAAACACGTTTATATTAATATAGCTATTAATCAATTAGATATTTAGTATAAGTTACACACCTTGCAAATACAAAGAACGATAGAAACTTTAGGATTTCCAACTCTTGCTTACACGACGACAGAACCTACATATCACTATGTGAGAAATCGGATATCACTAAAAACTATGGCCTTTGGCCGAATATAATTATCCCTTACCTTGGATTAATCAAACTTGAATGATCTCTTCTTATCGATGACTACAAGACAAACCCGAAAATCCTTCTTCAAAGGTTTGGCCATGGAGAAATAAAAGTATTAGATTCTTAGAATCGATTAATCTAAAGGAAATAAAGAAGAAACCATTGATAGAAAACCTTACCCGAAATACAATGTTTGATTAACTCTTACTAAAACTATAAGAAATTCGGCCTTAGCAAAAGAAAAGAAAGAAATGATGAAAAAGTATGGGATGGTTTCGGTTATGAGGAAGAAAGAGAGTAATAGAATGTAAAAGAAAAATGAGGGAGAAAGCTTTTGGTGCAAAAATGAATTCGGCACTAGAGAAAAGAAATGAATGGTAAATTTCTTCAAAGATGACAATATTTTGGTTTCAAAAAGAAAGTAAACTTGAGAGGAAAAATAAGAAATAAAGATATCAATTTGGTCAAAATGCTAAAGCCAAAACAAAGAACACTTTTTACCAAATGCCAATAGGCAATTTCGGCCAAGAGAAAGAAATATTGGACAAGGGAAAAATGCACCAAATGACAACTTTTGGTCAACTAAAATCTCCCTAATCCCATACCAAAAATTCGCCACAATAATAGCCTACACAATCCCCTTTTTTCCTCCTTAATACTTCCCTATCAATCCCATAATATCCAACACAATTAAACCACTCCCTTATCCCTTATGCCGTCTAGGTTCATGGTCAAATGACCATGAAAAAGCTTCCAAAACAACATCCACTCAACAAGCCTCTTGTCCCCTAAACTTTCCTTATCCACTTGATTTCTTACCATAACTCCTAACTTGCCTTTTCCTATTGATCTACTATCCAAAAATAAAAGAAAAGATATTATCCATTCATGATAAGGTTGACCGACACTATAGGAAAGAAATAAAAACTTAAAATTCCTCCCAATTGCTAGCTAAAGGATTCGAACCTCTCACCTCATGCATTCATCCATGCACCTTCACCACTTTACCAATAGCTCAACTTATGAACAAAACCTCAATTTAATTCTCTTAAGGCCAAACTTGCTTAGTTCTCCTTCTAAGGTAAAATTTTAATATTTTTTTTCTAAGGCAATCCCTTAAATTCTTTAATTCTCGAAGTCCCTAAAATTCATACAAATAGCACATAACACAACAATGCACACATTCAAGCGAAAATTCATAACCCCTAAATCCGGGATATTACAATCCTAGTAGGATTAGTATTCTTAAACTTACCTTGTTGCCGATTGGGACACCAACAAATCCCGAAATTGATCCTTGTTTTCCTAGGAATGTCGAAATTACTATAACCTTGCGTTAGATTTAATCTAACCATTAAAACATAAAACATGGCCTTTGGCCAAATATACATATGTCTTACCTTAATCTTAGAAATCCCGAAACTCACCGAATAACTAGGGAACACGTGGCCTATGGTGTACCTTCGGGAAAAGAACTTCTCCTTCCTTGTAGTCGACACTTTGTAAATCCCGAAAGATCTCTTCAAAGTTTCGACAACAAGATATTAATGGGGTTAGTCCTAGATTTCGGCAAATCTTAAAAGAAAAAGGATGAAACCAAATGAGATCTTACCCTTACTTGAAGAAATAGATTGCACCTTCACTTCAACCTTTAGAGATTCGGCTATGGCTAGATGATGATCTCACAACTTTCGGTTTTGGAGGGATTAGAAAGAAAAGAGAAGGAAGAATAAAGATGGAGGATTCGGCTAGCACACAAGGTATTTCGGCTTGGCAAAAATAAAAGAAGAAGAAGATTTGGTGAAGAGAATTCGGCAGAGGCTTTCAAAGAACAGAAAATAATGCAGAATGGCCTCTCTTTTCCTTTTATAGCCAAAATTACTAACTTAGAATCCCTTACTTGGCCATCACTCTTCTATTTTAATAGCTTTATCTCTTTAATTATCACTAAAATAAAAGATAATTCAAAGAACTATCCTTACTTAGCCGAAATTATTAAACTCAAAGTCCCTTACTTGGCCATCACTTCTCCCTTATTTTCCTAATTAAAGAATAATTCCTCATTTATCTCTTTATTCAAATTAAAAGAATTTAATCCAACAATTATCTCTTGAAAATAATTATAAATAAATCCATTATTTATCCCTTATTTATCCACTATTTGTCTCTTAAAAATAAAAGAATAAAAGCTCCTAAATTATAACCCATGTGCCATCCACCTCTGTCCATCCTTGTAACAAAATAAAACTTTTATTTTGCTTCCCCTGTAGCTCGAACCTTGGCCCACTACCCCTGTATGTGGCGCCATTTCTAGAGGCCCTAAGTGGCATCTTCAGGCCACTTTTCCAAGCCCGTTTGTGTGTCAAATTTCACATACTTTTTCTTTTAAGGCCACCTTGCCTTAATTTCCTCTTTTAAACTTTAAAACTTGACATTTATTTTCATTTCCAAGTTTCCAAAAATTTTCGTTCGGCTCTTTAAACTTGACATTTCCTTACATTTCCAAGTCATTTCCTTACATTTCCAAGACAAGACATTTCCTTACATTTCCAAGTCATTTCTTTACATTTCCAAGTTTCCAAAAATGCACACATCACATCCATAACACATAAGACATACAAATGCATAGGCTATAATCCAGGATGTTACGATTCTACCCCTTAAAAATAATTTTGTCCTCGGAATTACTTACTAACGAATAATCGTACATCTTAACTCACTCACCGCACTACGCTTATGCTGCGCGACTGATCTTAATAGAACCATCATACTTCCTAGGCACAATCTCTAAGTTCACGCCCCTAGAAACTCATTTCTAACGCCGTGATTTAATCTGATTAAAAGTTTTATGCATCGTAATTTTGTTCCACTTATTAACCGCGAACAATTTTATGAAATAAAGATATTTAGAAGTAGTTCTTTCGATCACACAAAGTTTCAGTTCAAGTTCACTACTCTAATTCAGAGAATCACATTCACATTCATCAACAGAGACACCTTCATTCCTCAACAGAGGCACATTCATTCATCAACATAGACATATTTATTCAGTGGTATCTACCACCCACATTCACTATTCGATCACTCTTTGCCTTATTCCTATCCCAGGGGTATTTTCGTAATTTGTCAAAATAAGGTTCCTTGGTGATTTTGTCAATAAGGGTATTTTGGTAATTTTGAAACTCAGGGGTATTTTGGTAATAAACCAGGGTAAATTTGTAAATCTTAATAAATCAAGGGTATTTCAAAATTTGTAAAACTTGGGGGTTCTTTTTGAGAATTTGTTTTCCAAATTGGTAGTGTTGCAAAAATTTTGAAAATCAGGGTCATTTTGGTAATTTTGTAAGTTAGGGGCAATTTCGTAATTTTCCAAAATCAAGGTATTTTGATATTTTGCAAATTAGGGTTTTTTGGACTTGTTATAAAGTAAGGAAATTTTGATTAAACTATGGGTAGTTTGGACATTTTATAAACCAAGGGCATTTTTGTAATTTCACAATTAGGGGTATTTAGGTAATTTTTATAAATCGAAAATTTTTCGAAAAATTTTGTAAAAATAGTTCTCACAAATTAAAAGGGTAATTTTAAGAGTTTTAAAACTAGGGTTTTTTATAAAAAATACGGCTAGTTCCCTTTCGGGTTTTAGTTATTGAGTTTAGCCAGTGAATAAGTCCTTATGGTTAGAGTGAACCGTAGCTACGCACTGGTGGGATTCTGCGAGAGGAGGTGTGAGTCACTAGGATCTGCTTAAGTACCGTGCTCTTTGGATCCAATCCTAGACATGCGCATAGGGGTTGCCACACCCTAACTCTCGCGACTTAGCCATGTAGGTTGTTTAGTTAGGCACTTAAGTCTTATGTAAGTGTTGGGGAAAACTAATCCTAGGGTTCAAGTACTTATCATGCTAATCTACGTTCCATTCCATTTCTACCCTTCTATATAACATACTATAAATCACACAATAGATAGAAGTACTTACAGTGGATCATGGTCGAGACTTGGGTGCCATGCCAAAAACCTGCTTCTTTCAAAAAAAATGTTTTCATAAAACTTATTTGGGCTCGCTTTGAAAACGTTTTGGGCCTTGAACCTCAGGCCGAGAGTTTGAAACGGGCTCTGATACCAAACTAAAACACCCAAACCCGGCCCACGAGCTTTGACTAGATTTGATATGTTCCTCAAGTAAACCGGTTTCAAATTCTTTTGTTACTTAGAGAAAAACTTGTGTGATTAAAAAAAATATTGTTTGGGTTGGGCTTGTGTTGAAAACAAACTGGATTTTTATATTAGAAAACCCCTTTTTAATATTAAGTGATAAAACGTATAGAGTATATTTTAAAGTAAAACACTTAGTCTTTAACTTAATCAAAATTTGTAACACAATAAAACAAGTAGAAATAAAATCGTTCATCTTGGCCTTATGGCCTTATTACATCAAATAGTTTCCAAAATATTTCAAAGTACTAAAATAAATTCAAGAGTCCAAAAAATATAAACTTCATGTTGAGCATGGCCACCACAACTATCGCCAGTCCCGGTCCATCACTGCTCATCACCAAACATGGTCCCACAACGGGGTGAGTCAAACAGACTCAATGTGTACACGACGACGATAAATCATAATAGAATCGGGCATACAATAGTTACACATTCAAAACATAAAATACAAGTTATGATGCATTCCCAAACCCAAACCTAATTGTCCATCCGTACACACCCCCATACCGCCACCTGCACCGTGGGACTACTAAGTCAACCCTCCTTCCGCTACACACCATCGAAGGCAGTCGCTGCAGTCGACGTGCTCATCGCCCATATAAATTCATGGCATAGCCACCATATAATTGTTTCATGAGACACCACATTCAGATAATGTAACCGAAGTTACCACATTCAGATAATGTGACCGAAGTCACCACATTTAGATAGTGAGACCGAAGTCACCACATTCACTTCCCCTTTCTCATATAACCCGAATGCCCCATATTATTCATATTATGCATATCATACTTAAACTCACATTCATGTCACTTTTCACATGTTAAATATAACATATTTTGTAATCCGAGTAGAAGTAGGAAACGTACCTGAGTACTTAGTACCATATCATGGTACTTTAGCCACTTTCATATATTTAATAACACATATATTAATAAACATAGCCATAATACATATTATAAAGTAGTGTGGGGTACACACCTGATTCGCTTAGCAAATTCCTTGAGATTTCGACATCTGATCTGTAACATCCCGAAATTGGGCCTAGGAGAATTGAGCTCAATGGGCCTTAGGCGTAGTAGCGTTTAAATTTTTGGAGAATAAGAGATCGGCTTAAATGCTAGTTAGACCTATTGGATAGTGATTTTGGAAGGTTAGAGGGCTTCTATGAAGTCTCGGGATCAAATATTGGCTTTGGGGAAATTTTGGTTTTGGGTGAAAAAAACCCTGGAAGTTGGCAAATGGGCCTTAAGAATAAAATATGAAGGAAAATGACACAAGTGGAGTGTGTGGTGTAGTGGCAAAGTGACGCCACTTAAGGGACAAGGGAGTGACGCCACAAGGAAGGAAGGAGGTCCAAGGTTCAAGTCTTGGCTTTTGCATTTTGGTTTCTTTTTACTTGGATCTTAGAATTTGGGCCATAGTTTATATTTAGTTGCGCATGGTTTAAGACACAAGAGGAGCTTATGGCCAAGTGGTTAGCGGCGTGGATTATGTTGCAAGGGAGCCTGGGTTCAAATCTCATGAGAAGCAAGGGAGTATTTATTTTATGATGCTGGACGGTAAGAGTTTCATTGAATTTAAACTCTCTTGTGACGGGATCCCACATCGGAAAGACACAAAGAATGAAGGTGAAGAGCTAGCTATATAAGGAGCATCCTAGGAGGAGAGTAAACACATCTTGGAGGGCGTTTGGGCACAAGAGTGGTCGGAGCGCGGATTAGCCCCAGAGTCCTATCAGGTGTGTAACTCTCTCTACTCTAGCTGTAGAGCGGCAAATGCCGAAGTGCCGATCACGGCAATAGTAGCCACACGAGCGTGCGAGCGCACGTGTGGGGCTTCGACGCGATAGTTGAGGCCATCAGTAGTATTCTTGTGGGTTGGGCTGCTTGGGCCACGATGGGCCGAAGTGGGCCCATATGAGTAAATTGTATGATTGGTTAGTATTTGTTGAACTAGACTAGGTGGAGCTTATATACGTGGCTAGATTCGTGCTAGGTGGGCCACACGAGCGTGTGGGCCCGGATGGGCCGAAATCGGGTTTTAGGCCCAATCGTCCGGTACGACCGAAAATGGTAGCTGAGTCGCTAGTGGCCACATTAGGCCTTCGGAAAGGCCATTGCAGGTGTGAAATTACGAAAAGGCCTTCGGAAAGGCCATTGTAGGTAAAATTACGGTTATACCCTTAGAGGTTGATTAGCATGATTATGTTGTTTAGTTTTGGCCGATTGTAGGGGAAGGCTTGATCTTGCATATCTCGAGTTGTGACTAGTGCTCGAAAAGCGTTAAGGAAGAGGGATCTAGTGCGTTAGATCTTGATCTACGGGATTTGGTAGTCACGTTAGTATCCAGGTGTGTAAACTTACACACTCTATTACTTAGTAATATGTTTTAATAACCTGAATATGATAAAGCTGAAACAGTGTAGATGTTGATATGATACCCTATGGGTATGGGCATGGATTCGGGTAAGTCCGTTTCGATATGAGTTCTGCTATTCGATATATATGGTATATGATTTATGACCTATATGTGTTATGTGATGCGTAACTAAGCATGTTGGCATGATTTGCATGATTTGCATGATTTACATGGGTATGGCATGATGATGGGTGATATGAGAGGAGGGGGAAGTTGATATCCGTGTATTTGGGACACCAGAGGTTTGGCACCTCCAGTGGTTTGGTACCACAGATTGATTTAGTGACTTTGGGTCACCAGAGGTTTGACACCTCATAGCGACTTGTCCCAGTGGCTTAGCACCACAGTGGGTTGGCCCCACAGTTGACATATCAGGATCGTTGCCAGTGATTTGGTATCACACGTGGGTTGGCACCACACTTAGATATTGATATTTTGTGACTTTGGGTCACCAGAGGTTTGGCACCTCATAGCGACTTGTCCCAGTGGCTTAGCACCACAGTGGGTTGGCCCCACAGTTGATATTATGGGATTGTCGCCAGTGATTTGGTATCACACGTGGGTTGGCCCCATAGATGGATTATTCGTGACTTTGGGTCACCAGTGGTTTGGCACCACATTATTGGATATCGTGACTTTGGGTCACCAGTGGTTTTGCACCACCAGTGGTTTGGTACCACACGGGGTAGAAAAAGGAGTTTCGGATGGTTAGGTTATGGGGTTTGCATGATTTGCATATTTTATCAATGATCTGTGTAAGTGCTTAAATTATCGGGTTGGGGATTTATACACTGAGTCTTGGTGACTCACCCCTTCCCTTATATTTTACAGATGAGGCATAGATCGCGGATATGGAGCCGGGGAGGAGTTGAGGTGGCCATGCATGTTGGTTTCGGGTTTTGACTATAAAATACCTTCTCAGTTTTATTTATTTTCTTTAAATTTGGTATGATTTTTGTAATAAGGCCGCTGGTTGTTATTTTGGGTTTTGGTTATTTGATTTACTTTTGATGTTGTTATACATGTGATTAGAACTTGTTTGCTTAATTAACCGTTAAATACAACGTTTTCATACCTCTTCGGGTTTTCCAAACGTTACAAGATAATAATGGTAACTTGGATGTTTTTATAAACTATCATTTTCAAATCACTTTAAAGGCAAATGGTTCTAAACTTGATTTTTCTTATCGCGTTTAGTTTTAACAAGTGTCCAATGTTTTCTAAAATCGGTAATCACAGATGGATTTTTACTCACGAGTTTTCCAAGTATTACTACAACTCCTAAAACAAACTCAGCATCAATTATTACCAAGTTTTCTAAACCCTAAAACAAAACAGAGTCTTCTTTAAACATTTTCGACAAACTTATGATTTTAAGATGTTTTCACTCCGTAACATGCCAGATTCGGTCGTAACGTTTAGGCTGGGTTTGGGGTGTTACAATTGTGGTATCAGAGCTAAGTTCAAAGGCTTGGCTGTGGGCCTGAGGCCCAAAATGTGTTAAACGTTGGTTTTAAATGTTTTTGTTTAAAAACATATGGTTTGAAAGGCATGGCACCGAGTCTCCGGCACCAATCCGCCCAGGTAAGTACCCCTAACTGATGTTTTCATATGATCCTGATGATGTATGATATGAATGAATAGTGATAGTAGGCTACCCTAGAGACTGAAACCTATAGGACTTTGTGAACTCACGAAAACAAAACTCTGTAATAAGAACTATTCATAAGATTGTGCCTTAATACATGTTGGAAGAAAGACTGACGCATAAAACTTTTAAATCAGATAAGTCGAGACATTAGACATAGAGTTGGGAGCGTATGATATATTCGTCTGTTTTAATTGCTAGGTGTTTTTGAGTATGGGTAGGAGTTTTAAATTCTAGTTAAAAGTATATTAGTTTTATTAAGATCAGAATGCGCAGCAAGAGCGTAGTATGGTAGGTTAGGATGTACGACTGTTTGTTAGCTGGAAATTTCGAGGACGAAATTTCTTTAAGGAGGGTAGATTTGTAACATCCCGAAATTGGGCCTAGGAGAATTGAGCCCAATGGGCCTTAGGCGTAGTAGCATTTAAATTTTTGGAGAACAAGAGATCGGCTTAAATGCTAGTTAGACCTATTGGATAAGTGATTTTGGAAGGTTAGAGGGCTTCTATGAAGTCCCGGATCAAATATTGGCTTTGGGGAAATTTTGGTTTTGGGTGAAAAAAACTCGGAAGTTGGCGATGGGCCTTAAGAATAAAATATGAAGGAAAATGACACAAGTGGAGTGTGTGGTGTAGTGGCAAAGTGACGCCACTTAAGGGACAAGGGAGTGACGCCACAAGGAGGAAGAAGAAGGTCCAAGGTTCAAGTCTTGGCTTTTGCATTTTGGTTTCTTTTTACTTGGATCTTAGAATTTGGGCCATAGTTTATATTTAGTTGCGCATGGTTTAAGACACAAGAGGAGCTTGTGGCCAAGTGGTTAGCGGCGTGGATTATGTTGCAAGGGAGCACAGGTTCGAATCTCATGAGAAGCAAGGAGTATTTATTTTGCGATGCAGACGGTAAGAGTTTGATTGAATTTAAACTCCATCGACGAAGGATCCCACATCGGAAGACACAAAGAATGAAGGTGAAGAGCTAGCTATATAAAGAGCATCCTAGAAGGAGAGTAAACACATCTTGGAGGCGTTTGGGCACAAGAGTGGTCGGAGCGCGGATTAGCCCCAGAGTCCCTATCGGTGTGTAACTCTCTACTACTCTAGCTTGTAGGCGGCAAATGCCGAAGTGCGATCACGGCAATAGTAGCCACACGAGCGTCGCGGCGCGCGTGTGGGGCTTCGGCGCGATAGTTGAGGCCATCGATGGTATTCTTGTGGGTTGGGTCGCTTGCCAGGGCCACGATGGGCGAAGTGGGCCCAATGGGCCGTGGGCCCATATGAGTAAATTGTATGATTGGTTAGTATTTGTTGAACTAGACTAGGTGGAACTTATATACGTGGCTAGATCCGTGCTAGGTGGGTCACACGAGCGAGTGGGCCCGGATGGGCCGAAATCGGGTTTTAGGCCCAATCGTCCCAAGTCGACGACGAAGAAAATGGTAGCCGAGTCGCTAGTGGCCACATTAGGCCTTCAGAAAGGCCATTGCAGGTGTGAAATTACGAAAATGCCCTTGGTAGGTAAAATTACGGTTATACCCTTAAAGGTTGATTAGCATGATTATGTTGTTTAGTTTTGGCCGATTGTAGGGGAAGGCTTGATCTCGCATATCTCGGGTTGTGGTTCGGTGCTCTCGAAAGCGTTAAGGAAGAGGGATCTAGTGCGTTAGATCTTGATCTACGGGATTTGGTAGTCGCGTTAGTAACCAGGTGTGTAAACTTACACACTTTATTACTTAGTAATATGTTTTAATAACATGAATATGATAAAGCTGAAACAGTGTGGATGTTGATATGATATCCTATGGGTATGGGCATGGATTCGGGTAAGTCCGTTTCGATATGAGTTCTGGTATTCGATAAATATGGTATAATGATTTATGACCTATATGTGTTATGTGATGCGTAACTAAACATGTTGGCATGATTTGCATGATTTGCATGATTTATATGGGTATGGCATGATGATGGGTGATATGAGAGGAGGGGGAAGTTGATATCCGTGTCCTTGGGACACTAGAGGTTTGGCACCTCCAGTGGTTTGGTACCACAGATTGATTTAGTGACTTTGGGTCACCACATGTTTGGCACCTCATAGCGACTTGTCCCAGTGGCTTAGGACCACAGTGGGTTGGCCCCACAGTTGACATATTGGGATCGTCGCCAGTGATTTGGTATCACACGGGGCTTGGCCCCACACTTGGATATTGATATTTTGTGACTTTGGGTCACCAGAGGTTTGGCACCTCATAGCGACTTGTCCCGTGGCTTAGCACCACGATGGGGTTGCCCCACGATTGATATTACGGATTGTCGCCATGATTTGGTATCACACGTGGGTTGCCCCCACGGATGGATTATTCGTGACTTTGGGTCACCAAAGTGGTTTGGCACCACATTATTGGATATCGTGACTTTGGTTCACTGGTGGTTTGGCACCACCAAGGGTTTTGGTACCACACGGGGTAGAAAAAGAGTTTCGGATGGTTAGGTTATGGGGTTTGCATGATTTGCATGTTTTATCAATGATCTGTGTAAGTGCTTGAATTATCGGGTTGGGGATTTATACACTGAGTCTTGGTGACTCACCCCTTCCCTTATATTTTACAGATGAGGCATAGATCGCGGATATGGAGCCGGGGAGGACTCGAGGTGGCCATGCATGTTGGTTTCGGGTTTTGACTATAAAATACCTTCTCAGTTTTATTTATTTTCTTTAAATTTGGTATGATTTTTGTAATAAGGCCGCTGGTTGTTATTTTGGGTTTTGGTTATTTGATTTACTTCTGATGTTGTTATGCATGTGACTAGAACTTGTTTGCTTAATTAACCGTTAAATACAGCGTTTTCAAAACTATACCTCTTCGGGTTTTCCAAACGTTATAAGATAATAAAGGTAACTTGGATGTTTTTATAAACTATCATTTTCAAATCACTTTAAAGGCAAATGGTTCTAAACTTGATTTTTCTTATCGCGTTTAGTTTTAACAAGTGTCCAATGTTTTCTAAAATCGGCAATCACAAAAGGGTTTTTACTCACGAGTTTTCCAAGTATTACTACAACTCCTAAAACAAACTCAACATCAATTATTACTAAGTTTTCTAAACCCTAAAACAAAACAGAGTCTTCTTTAAACATTTTCGACAAACTTATGATTTTAAGATGTTTTCAGTCCGTAACATGCCAGATTAGGTCGTAACGTTTAGGCCGGGTTTGGGGTGTTACATGATCTACCGCTTAATTCCTTAATCCCTACATTTGATTAATCACTTACTAATTTAATAAAAAGCCATTCGGCCATAAATCCAAATCCTAGTAGGATTAGTATTCTTAAACTTACCTTGTTGCCGATTGGGACACCAACAAATCCCGAAATTGATCCTTGTTTTCCTAGGAATGTCAAAATTCCTATAACCTTGCGTTAGATTTAATCTAACCATTAAAACATAAAACATGGCCTTTGGCCGAATATACATATATCTTACCTTAATCTTAGAAATCCCAAAACTCACCGAATAACTAGAGAACACGTGGCCTATGGTGTACCTAATTAAAGAATAATTCCTCATTTATCTCTTTATTCAAATTAAAAGAATTTAATCCAACAATTATCTCTTGAAAATAATGATAAATAAATCCATTATTTATCCCTTATATATCCACTATTTATCTCTTAAAAATAAAAGAATAAAAGCTCCTAAATTATAACCCATGTGTCGTCCACCTCTGTCCATCCTTGTAACAAAATAAAACTTTTATTTTGCTTCCCCTGCACTCGAACCTTGGCCCACTACCCCCGTATGTGGCGCCATTTCCAGAGGCCCTAAGTGGCATCTTCAGGCCACTTTTCCAAGCCCGTTTGTGTGTCAAATTTCACATACTTTTTCTTTTAAGGCCACCTTGCCTTAATTTTCTCCTTTAAACTTTAAAACTTGACATTTCTTTTCATTTCCAAGTTTCCACAAATTTTCGCTCGGCTCTTTAAACTTGACATTTCCTTACATTTCCAAGACATTTCCTTGCATTTCCAAGACAAGACATTTCCTTACATTTCCAAGTCATTTCCTTACATTTCCAAGACACGACATTTCCTTACATTTCCAAGTCATTTCCTTACATTTCCAAGTTTCCAAAAATGCACACATCACATCCATAACACATAAGACATACTAATGCATAGGCTATAATCCAGGATGTTACAGTAGAAGTACTTATATTATCTTTTTCTTCCTCTGTTTGGGAACTAGAAGGTAATACTAATTTATCATCTGTATTGGTTATCAGGTTATTTTTAAAATATAACTTATCTCCAGATGACATATATTCTATAGTACTTACTGGTTTAGAAGTACTAGCATTATTAGTTTTTTCTATCATCCAGTCTTTTGGAATTGATAGATCTTTTAAATGTAATAATTTTGGTTGTATTTCTTTAGTAAACTTATTGGGCTCAAAAAGCTCAATTATCTTATTATTTATTTCTTTTATTTCTACTTCTGCTGTATTAGTATATTCATTAATAGAAGTCCAACGTATTGCTAAATCTTCTGCTAAATCACTGATATCAGAATTTTTTGTCTGAATTCTAAGGCATAGACACTCTTTTATTAGAGGGCCTGTTATGGATATAAAGTAATTTGGTTTAACTTTAAATCCTATAACACCTGTATGTAAATTAGACTGAATTCCTCCAATAAGTGCTTTTATTGGATTTTCAAATCTTTTGTCTAATAATACTGCTAAAATAGGAACATCATGACCTCTTCTGAATAAAGCTCTAATAGTTATCATAATGACTCCTAAATGTATATATCTAACATGAGGATAGTTTTTTCTAATCCTTTTTATTTTTTCTTTAGTAAATAAGGGGATTTCTGTTAATCCTCCTTTGGTATCTTTAATGATCGTGTTCTGCTTAATTTTTTTATATCTCTTTTTGACCATATTTTAAACTTAGAAATTTTGTATATTTCTTCTTTAGAAATATGATTTTTATTAATCTTTTCTACTATATCATCAGAAAAGTCTATTTCTTCTCCGATTAAATTTCCTAGTTTAATATCCTGTTGTTCAGAATTAGGAATTTCTTCTAACTTATTATTAGAACTATTTCCTATCATAAAGATATACTCATCAGAATCTGTATCCGACTCTGTTTCTGATATTATCTCATATAATATTTCAGAAGGATTTATTTCCTCACTAAAACATATCTCTAAATCTTGTTCTTCAAGATTTGAAACATCCCACACCCGGCCCACGAGCCTGAACCGGATCTGGTATGTTCCTTAAGAAAATCGGTTTCAAAATTCTTTGTTACCTAGAGAAAATTTGTGTATTTTGAGAAAAATATTGGTTTGGGTTGGGCTTAGATTGAAAGCCCACTTGTCTTACTTAGAAATCTTTTAATTAGGGTGACAAAATAATTTAGGGTCTTAAATAATTAATTCTACTAGGACTTTAAATCCAAAAATAGTTCGTAACATAGTAAATAAAAATTTAAACAGAAATAAAGAAATTCAACTTGGGCCTTATGGCCTTATTACATCAAATAAAACCCAATAATAAAATTAAAAGTACTTAAAAAAATATATAATGTCCAAATGAAGTAAAATAATCCTTGCGGAGCATGGCCACCACTAAGCTCCTTCCGGCCCGGTCCATTGCTGTGCATCACCTGAAAAATAGTCCCACAATGGGGTGAGTCAACAGACTCAATGTGCACACAATACTAACATTCAACAAATCAGGCATACAAGTTCATATCAGGTTCATATTCATATACAATTAAATGATGCAACCCAAACCCAAGCCTATTTATCCATCCGCTACACACCACCCGTACCTGCCAATCACACCGTGGGGACTACTAAGTCAACCCTCCATCCGCTACACACCATCGAAGGCAGTCGCTGCAGTCGACGTGCTCATCGCCCATATAATTTGTGTCATTAGACACCATATTCAAATAATGTAACCGGTTACCAAATTCGGATGATGTAACCGGTTACCATATTCATATTATGTGACCGTAGTCACCATATTCCGCTAGGTGAGACCAAGTCAACACCTTCTTCCCCTTTCACATATAGCCCAAAATGCCCCAAATATTATTATATCATGCATAACATTCTTATTTCTCATTCATGTTACTATTCACATGTTCAAAATATATCATATTCGTAATCCTATCAGAAGTAGGAAACGTACCTGGGTACTCTTTACCATATTTGTGGTACTTAGCCACATTCTCGTTCTTATGCATATTCATATATTAAAATAATTATTGCCATAATATATTGAAAGTTAGTGTGAGTACACACCTGATTCGCTTAATAGATTCCTTGAAATCCCGAAGAACAATCTACCGGTCTAGATCTTTTACTCCTATATTCGGCCAATCATATATAAACATATTAATAACCTATTTGGCTTAAAAACCAAATCCTAGTAGGATTTGTATTACTTACCTTGTTGCCGAATTGGATTAAATCCCGAAATTGTGGTATTCCTCCCTTAAATTCGGCTAGCCACCAAAAACATGTATTTTCATCAGTTTCTGACTTTTGGATAAAAAGGAAATACTTTTAGATTACCAAAGTAATCCTTGGCCGATTAGATCTATACACTTACCTTACAATTTCCAAATCTGAAAAGGATTCCTTGCCTTGTATGTCTGTCGAAATTCCTATAGTTTCATGTTAGACTTAAATCTCACATATAATCCATAACTTTAACCAAATATGTGTAGATCTTACCTTAGATTCTTGAATCCCGAATGATCTCTTCCTTGTAGTTGATAGCACTAGAAATCCCGAAACACTCCTTATAGTTTCGGCCACGAAAATAATAACATTAGCCTCTATGTTTGACTTAAAGAGGAGAATAATCGATAACCACAAGATTCTTACATTTTGAATTCGACAGATCTTTTCGACCTTCGCTTGTAGATTCGGCTTTGGCAAAATTTGACTTTTGATGCTATGAAGAATTCGGCTAGGTTGGATTGTGTTTTTGGTTTTAAAAGAAGAAAAAAGAAAAAGAGAGAGAGGCTAGGGGAATTCGGCTAGACAAAAGAAAAGAGAAGAGAACCCTAAAAATTTCTACAGAGATGAGGAGGAAGCAAAATTGATGAGTAGCCCTCCCGCCTTCCTTTTATAGTTTAAATTATCAGCTAGGGAGTCCCTTACTTGGCCACCACTCCTCTATCTGATAGCTTTATCTTTTATTTATCATAAATAAAAGAGTTTAATCCATTATTTAACTCCTCTGAATAATCCTAAAAAAAATCCTCTATTATCTTCATAAATTGTCGAATTTTAAAGGGATTTAAACTCCCTTTTTTTCTAGAAGCCTTGTCGTCCACTCTTAGCCTTCTGGAAGCAAAAATAAAACTTCATTTATTTGCTTCCCTTGTGGCTCGAACCCAGGCCCATGCCTCTTGCACATGGCGCCATTTCCATAGGCCCTAAGTGCCATCTTCAGGCCACTTTTCCTAGCCCGTTTATGTGTCAAAATTTACCAACTTTTTCTTTTAAGGCCCTCTTGCCTTAATCTCCCATTTTAAACTTTAAAATTTGACATTTCTGCATCATTTCTAAGTGTCCTAAAATTTTCGGTCGGCTCTGTTTTCTTGCCATTTTCTTACATTTCCAAGTTTCCTAAAATGTATACTTTCCATTTTTGGATCATTTCCATTTTCATTTCTTAGTTTCCAAAAATGTGTACTTTCCATTTTTGAACCATTTCCTTACATTTAGGGTTTCCTAAAATGTTCATGTCCTAATGCATTTCCGTGTTTCCAAAAATGTTGAGTTTCCAAAAATGTTCATTTCCATTTCCATGCATTTTCATACATTTCTGAGTTTCCAAAAATGTTCATTTCCAAATCATTTCTATTCATTTCCGGGTTTCCAAAAATGTTCACTTTCCTCTTTTGAAACTTGATATTTCTAGTATTTTCCAAAGTTTTTTCCCTTTTCACCTAAAGTTCTAAAAAGCCTTAATACACTTCCAAACACTGCCAAAACCTACCAACTCATGAATTATGCACAAACGCATAACCCCTATTCTAGGATGTTACAAGATTTTTAATCATTTTCCTAGCATTTTTTCCTTTGTTAGGACAATTTGTTGCTATATGACCTTCTTCTTCACAAATAAAGCATTTACATATTTGTTTTTTAGTATTTTTAGAAGTTTTTCTTCTAACAAATTTTTTCTTTTTATTATTATTATTAATATAATTTTTATTACCTGGTTTCCATCTAGCTAATCTATATTTTTTATATTTTTTATAGGTTTTTGGACGTATAGAATTACATCCAAACTCCCATTCTCCTTCTAACATCTTTGTACAATATTTATGACTTAATTTATTTTTGACTTGTTTAGCCGCTTTACTCTGTAAACAATGTAATATAATTCTTTCTTTAGCAAAATTGATTCTATTACCTATAGTATCTATATTAGATACATCTGTATTATTATCATTACTATGTTTTATAATGAAAGAAGCATATTTATTTATGCAAATTTCATCCCAAGGTGGTGGTAATTTATGAAAATATTGGTTTCTCCAAAAGTCTATACTATCATTTTTTAACTTTTGATATTCATGAAGAAATTTTTTAGAAAATTCATCTAAATATCTAATATCACATAATTTTAATTTTGACAAGATATAGTTGGACTGGCTATCCTGGTCTTTTTTATTAGTATAACCACAAAATTCTGTTTTTAGAATTGAAGTTAAACCTTTTAATAAATCTTTAGGGGTACTTATTTGATTAATAAGTTGACCCTTTTTTTCTCTTCCTTTCTCAGATTCTTCCCATCTTCTGAGAAATTGTAGAACATCACCTTGAAAAGTTCCTACAAAATAGTTTAAAAACTTTTCTTTTGACCAGACTATACTGTTGTTGTTTACAACAATAGTCATGGATTGTGCCCAATCATCTATTGCTTTTTCATAGTCTGATAAAGGAACATTAGTTAAGTCTAAGTATATTCCTCCTTGAGCAACATTTCTTTTATTTAAATCATCTATTTTATAAGGTATAGGTGTAGGTTGGCTAGATTCTCCTGGGTTTTCCAGTTTTATATCATTAGTGGCTATGTTTTCTATTTTATTACCTAATATTCTTGTTGTATTTTCAACATTTTCATAATTTTTATTAATAGCTCTCATATTATCATCTGTTTGAAGATCTGAGTCTATTTTTCTTTTATCATGAGAATCTTGTTTATCAATTTCCCAAGGTTTCGGTATTACATAATCATATGGATCTGTTTGTTCAGTATCCATGGGTTCAGGAATTTCTATATTTTCATCCTCTTCTGTTGAAGTGTTTTCTTCATCAGAATTATGACTAGTAACAGTAATATCTACTTCTATATTATTAGAACTTTTAGAACTATCACTACTTGTAGTGCCATAATTTAACATATAGTGATAATTATACTTAGTAAATAAATCTTTATGTTTTTCATAAAGTTCTTCTATTAATTTTAGATATTCTACATGCTCATATTTATCTTCTGTTTTAGAAAATTGGTTTTTCCAATGGTCTATTAAAGTCTTATAAGATTCAAAATCATATTTTTCTTGTTTTTTAATTTTTTCTCTTTTTTGTTTTGTTTTTTCTTTTTTATTATAGTTTGAAGATTCATCCGAAGACTCATCTTCATTTGATAACCCTAAAATAACATTACTATTACCATAATATAAAGGTCCTAAATCTAAATCTTCTTCTATATTATTATTATTAATAACTTGATCTAATTTACTATTAACATCAGATAGTAATTCTTTAGACTTGTTTTCTATTTTAAATAGAATAAATGATTTTTAAATTGGATTATTTTGAAGAGATAAATGTTGGATTAAACTCTTTTATTTATGATAATTAAAGGGATAAAGCTATCAAAATAGAAGAGTGGTGGCCAAGTAAGGGACTCTAGCTTAGTAATTTCAGCTATAAAAGGAAAAGAGAGGCCATTCTGTATTATTTTCTGTTCTTTGAAAGCCTCTGTCGAATTCTTTTCACCAAATCTTCTTCTTCTTTTATTTTTGCCAAGCTGAAGTACCTTGTGTTCTAGCTGAATCCTCCATCTTTATTCTTCCTTCTCTAATCTCTCCAAAAGTCGAAAGTTGTGAGATTATCATCTAGCCATAGCCGAATCTCTGAAGATTGAAGTGAAGGTGCAATCGATTTCTTCAAGTAAGGGTAAGATCCAAGTGTGGTTTCCATTCTTTTATATTTTACACTTATCGAAATTTAGGGACTAATTCCTATTATTGATCTTGGCCGAATCATGGAAGGAAAGTTTGGGATTTATTAAGTGTCGACTACAAAGAAGGAGAAGTTCTTTTCTGAAGGTACACCATAGGCGCGTGTTCCTAGTTATTCGGTGAATTTCGGATTTAAGAATCTAAGGTAAGTCATATTTAACATTCGGCTAAGGGTTATTTGTTGTGAATAAATGTTAGAAATTGATCTAACATGTAGTTATAGGGATTTCGACAGGAGGATACAAAGATTTGGATTTGAGAATTTCAAGGTAAGTTTAAGAATACTAATCCTACTAGGATTTGGATTTATGGCGAATGGCTTTTTATTAAAATAGTAAGTGAATAATCAAATGTAGGGATTAAGGATCTAAGCGGTAGATCAGATTTCGAGATCTCAAGGAATTTGCTAAGTGAATCAGGTGTGTACCCCACACTACTTCATAATACGTTTTATGGCATGTTTAATTAAAATATGTGACATTAAGAATATGAAAGTGGCTAAGGTACCATGTGATGGTACTAAGTACTCAGGTACGTTTCCTACTTCTACTAGGAATATGAAAATGTTATTAGTAACATGAGAATATGATAAGAATGTGAACTCGGCATATTTATGCATATTATTATTATATGGGGCATATGGTTGTATATTGAAAGGGAAGTGAAAAATGGTGACTTAAGACCACGATGTCCGAAAAGTGGTGACTTACGACCACGGTAATCTGAAAAGTGGTGACTTAAGACCACAATAATCTGAAAAGTGGTTTCCTAAGACCATAGATGCGGAGCCTTAAGCCCGCAAATTGGTGTGTAGCGGAAGGAGGGTCGACTTAGCAGTCCCCACGGTGTGTTTGGCGGTGCACGGGGGTGTGTAGCGGATGGACAATTAGGTTTGGGTTTGGGAATGCATCATAACTTGTATTTTATGTTTTGAATGTGTAACTATTGTATGCCCGATTCTATTATGATTTAGTGTCGTGTACACATTGAGTCTGCTTTGACTCACTCCGTTGGGAATATTTTTCAGTGATGATGAGCGATAATGGGACCGGGTCGGCAGGAGCTAAAGGTGCCCATGCTCAGCCTGAAGTTTTATTCAATATGGACATTTTATTTTATTTAAGTACTTTAGAACTTTTATTTTGGGAATTATTTGATGTAATAAGGCCATAAGGCCATGATTGAATTTCTTTATTTCTTTTTACTTTTATTTATTTTGTTTACAAATTATTATTTAGGGATCAAGTAAATTTATTTTTAAAATAAACTCCAAGTGTTTTGTCACCTTAATTAAAAAGGAATTTTTAATATAAGATTAACTCCTTTTCAACCCAAGCCCAACCCAAAAAACTAATTTTCTTTCAAAACACACAAAATTTTTCCAAAGTAATAAAAGAATTTTTAACCGGTTTACTTGAGGAACATACCAGATCTAGCCAAGGCTCGTCGGCCGGGTTTGGGGTGTTTCAGTTTGGTATCAAAGCCCAATTTTAAACTCTCGGCCTGTGGGCCAAGGCCCAAAACATTTTCAAATCGAGCCCAAATGAGTTTTATGAAAGTATTTTTGAGAATAAGCAGGTTTTCCGGCATGGCACCCAAGTCTCCGACCCGCAGTCCACCAGGTAAGTACCCCTATCTATTATGTGATTTATATTATGATTTGTAGAAGGGTAGAAATGGAATGGAACGTAGATAGTATATTAAGTACTTGAACCCTAGAACTAGTTTACCCCAACAATCACATAAGACTTAAGTGCCTAATTAAACAAACCTGTGGTTAAGTCGCCGAGTTAGGGTGTGGCAACCATTGTGCGCATGTCTAGGATTAGATCCGGAAGAGCCTGGTACTTAAGCAGTCCTAGTGACTCACCTCCTCTTCGCTGGAATCCTACCTGGTGCGTAGCTTCGGTTCACCCTAACCAAGAGGACTCAGTCACAGGCTAAACACAATAACTAAAACCCAAAAGGGAACTAGCCGTGTTTTTATAAAAACCCTAGTTTTAAAAACTCTTAAAATTTCCTTTTTAATTTGTGAGAACTATTTTTACAAAATTTTCCGAAAAATTTTAGATTTATGAAATTACTAAAATACCCCTATTTACAAAATTACAAAAATGCCCTTGGTTTTAAAATTTACCTCATTACCCTTGATTTCAATAAAACTTCCTTACTTTGTAAAAGTATTTAAAAACCCTATTTTATGGAAGTCCAAAATACCTTGATTTTGGAAAATTACAAAATTGCCCCTAACTTACAAAATTGCCCCTAACTTACAAAATTACCAAAATGTGAAACACCCCACACCCGGCCCACGAGCCTGAACCGGATCTGGTATGTTCCTTAAGTAAACTGGTTTTCAAATTCTTGGTTACTTAGAGAAAAATTGTAAATTTTAGAAAACATTGTTTTGGGTTGGGCTTAAATTGGAACCCATTTAATAAAATTTTGAAAACCCAACTTAAATATGGTGACAAAATAATTTTAGGGTTTATTATTTTAAAAGAAATAAATTTACTTAACTTTAATCAAAAATAAATTGTATCATAATCAAATGAAAATAAGCGTATAAAGAAAATCCAACTGGGCCTTATGGCCTTATTACATCATTCAAACCCAAAAATAAAATTTAAAGTACTAAATTTAAATAGAGTCCAAATTCTAATAAATTCTTCAAGTGTTGCATGGCCACCTTTAGCTCCAGTAGACCCGGTCCATTCTTGCTCATCACCTCGAAAAATAATTCCCCAACGGGTGAGTCCACAGACTCAATGTGTACACATGCTAATTTTCAACAAATCGGGCATACAAGTCATATCAATTTCATGTTCATACAAATTTAAGGATGATGCAACCCAAACCCAAGCCTATTTGTCCATCCGCTACACACCACCCGTACCAACCTTTTGTACAGTGGGGACTACTAAGTCAACCCTCCATCCGCTACACACCATCGAAGGCGATCATTTGCGATCGACGTGCTCATCGCCCACTTACGTTGTGTCATTAGACACTATATTCAAATAATGTAACCGGTTACCATATTCACGTAATGGGGCCGTAGCCACCATATTTCGTTGGTGAGGCCAAAACCAACACCTTCACTTTCGTTGGTGAGAGACCGAAGTCAACACCTTCGTTGGTGAGACCAAGTCAACACCTTCACTTTCTTCCTTCACATATATCCCAAATGCCCCAATTATTTTATAACATATTCCACATACTAAATTTTCATTCATGTTACTAATCACATGTTCAAAGTATATCACATTCATAATCCTATCAAAAGTAGGAAACATACAGGTACTCCTTACCACATTTGTGGTACTTAACCATATTCACATACTTGATACATATTCATATATTTAATAATTACCACGTAATTTATTGAAGGTTAGTAAGGGTACACACCTTTTTAAACTTAATAGATTCCGTGAATTCCGAAGAGCGATCTACCGTCTAAATCTTTCACTCCTATATTCGGCCATTAATTAAAACATATAAATGACCCTTTTATTCTTAAAAAACCCAAATCCTACTAGAAGTAGAATTTACTACCACTTACCTTGTTTTGCCGATTTGATTGCTAATCAAATCCTGAAGGTTTGTGTTCCTCCCTTGAAATCGGCTAACCACTATATTTCTCCATAGATTAGTTTTCGGCTTTTGAAATAATGGAAAAATAATCCCAAATATTTAACAAGTTAGCCTTGGCCGAATATCACTTACCTTATGATGGGATTCCAAATCTGAAGAGGATTCCTTTATAATCCTGTCGAAATCCTATAACTTCGTGTTAGATTAAATCTAACTTTGAAAACGTGAATCATAATCTTTAACCAAATATTTATATTATAATCCTTACCTTAGATCCTTAGATTTCCCGAAAGATCCCCTTTTTATGTTGTGGATGATTGCCCTCTTCCTTAGAATCCACAAAGATTCGGCTTGACAGTAGAACGGAGAAGAAATAGAAGAGAAAGAGAGGGATTTTTGCTTAATGAAAATTTCGGCAGAGAGGGGTTTTGCTTTGGGAGAATTTTGGCAGAGAGGAAGAGGGAGCAAAAGTTGATGAGTAGCCTTCTGTGCTTCCTTTTATAGCCAAAGTTATCACCTTAGAGTCCCTTACTTGGCCACCACTCTCTTTTGATAATATTATCTCTTTTATTTAAAAGATAAAAGCATTTAATCCATCAATTATCTCCTCAATTATCTCCTTAGAAAATAATCCTTTATTTATCTCTTATTATTCACATATTTATGTGAATAAAACTCCTTTATTTATCTCTTATTATTCACATATTTATGCAAATAAAACTCTTCCTTTTCTAGAAACCCATGCAGTCCACCTCGATATGCAAGCAAAAATTAAACTTATTTATTTGCTTCCCAAGTGACTCAACCCAAGCCCAACAGCTCTTGCACATGGCGCCATTTCCATAGGCCCTAAGTGACACCTTCAGCCAATTTTCCTAGCCCGTTTGTGTGTCAAACTTCTCTAACTTTTTCTTTTGAGGCCCTCTAGCCCTTATTTCCTATTTTGAACTTTAAAACTCATCATTTCTGGGTCATTTCTAAGTTTCCTAAAATTTTCGACCGGCTCAGAACTTGCCATTTTTCTTACATTCCAAGTTTCCAAAAATGTTGAGTTTCCTTAAAATGTTCGATTTCCAAAATGTTCGAGTTTCCTAAAATGTTCGGCCTCCAAAATATTGAGTTTCCTAAAATGTTCATTTCCAAAATGTTCAGAGTTTCCAAAAATGTGTACTTTCCATTTTGAACCATTTCCTTACATTTCTAGTTTCCATAAATGTTCACTTTCCTCTTTATTCCTTTACATTTTCGTGACATTTCCTACATTTCCAAGACAAGACATTTCCTTACATTTCCTTGCATTTCCTTACATTTCCATACATTTCCTTACATTTCCATACATTTCCATACATTTCCTTACATTTCCTTACATTTTCTTACATTTCCCTACATTACCTTACATTTCCATACATTTCCACACATTTCCTTACATTTCCTTACATTTTCTTACATTTCCATACATTTCCACACATTTCCACACATTTCCATACTTTTCCATATATTTCCATACATTTCCTTATTTCTAGAATTCACATAACACATTCATAATTCATAAAACATGCCATTTTACCACATGGTTCCTTGTGTCATGCTTCACACGGAGTTTCTTTTAAAGCCTCATTTACCTAGCTCCTTTTTACTTAAAACCAATAATTTTCCAAAGCTTTCTTCTTCCATCCTAAAATTCTAAAAACCCTTAATACACTTCCAACACTGCCAAAACCTACTAACTCATGAATTATGCACAAACGCATAACCCCTAATCTAGGATGTTACAAAATGACCCTGATTTCCAAATTTTTGCAACATGGCTGTTTTGGAAAGCATAATTTTCCAGAAAGAACCCTCAAAGTTTTACAACTTTTGAAATATCCCTGATTTATTAAATTTTGCAAATTTACCCTGATTTATAATAAAAAATTATTGAAATACCCCTGGAATTTCAAAATTTTTGAAAGGCCCCGAGATTTCAAAATTACCAAAATACCCTTATTGACAAAATCACCAAGGAACCTTATTTTGACAAATTACGAAAATACCCCCTGTAGGACAAATTACGAGAATACCCCTGGGTAGTGGAAAAACAACAACAATGAAAACTACAACATTTCTCTGAATGAACGGAAGTTCATAATTGTTTGACGAATGTGAACGTGACTTTCTGAATAGTGAACTTGAGCTGAGAACTTTGTTTGATCGAAAGAACCACTTTTAAACATCTCTTTTCATAAAACTGTTCGCGATTAATCAGTGAAACAAAAGTTTTGATGCATAAAACTCGTTAACCAGATTAAATCGCGATGTTAGAAATAAGTTCTAGGGGACGTGAAATTAGAGATTGTGCCTAGAATGTATGATGGCTCTATTAAGATCAGAGTGCGCAACGTAAGCATAGTGCGGTGAGAAAGATTGTACGACTGTTAGTAAGTAATTTCGAGGACGAAATTATTTTTAAGGAGGGTAGAACTGTAACATCCTAGATTAAGGGTTATGCGTTCGTGCATAATTCATGAGTTAGTAGGTTTTTACAGTGTTTGGAAGTGTATTAAGGGTTCCTAAAATTCTAGGATGGAAGAAGAAAGCTTTGGAAAATTATTGGTTTTTAAGTAAAAAGGGGAGCTAGGTAAATAAGGCTTTAAAAGAAACTCCGTGTGAAGCATGACACAAGGAACCATGTGGTAAAATGGCATGTTTTATGAATTATGAATGTGTTATGTGAATTCTAGAAATAAGGAAATGTAAGGAAATGTAAGGAAATGTATAGAAATGTATGGAAATGTAAGGAAATGTATGGAAATGTAAGGAAATGTAAGGAAATGTGAGGAAATGTATGGAAATGTAAGGAAATGCAAGGAAATGAAAGGAAATGTCCTGGAAATGTAGGGAAATGACTTGGAAATGTAAGGAAATGATTTAGAAATGTTAAGTTTCAAAAGAGGAAAGTGAACATTTTGGAAATCTGGAAATGTATGGAAATGTTAAGTTTAAAAATGGAAAGTGAACATTTTTGGAAACTAGGAAATGTAAAGAAATGATTCAAAAGAGGAAAGCGAACATTTCTGGAAACTTAGAAATGTAAGGAAATGTCAAGTTTACAGAGCCGAACAAAAATTTTTGGAAACTTAGAAATGACTTAGAAATGTCGAGTTTTAAAGTTTAAAAGGGGAACTTAAGGCAAGGTGGCCTTAAAAGAAAAAGTTTGTGAAATTTGACACACAAACAGGCTTGGAAAAGTGGCCTGAAGATGTCACTAAGGGCCTAAGGAAATGGCGCCATATGCAAGAGGAATGGGCCTGAGTTCGAGTCACTTGGGAAGAAAATAAAGGAGGTTTCATTTTTGCTTCCAGAAGACTGAGGTGGACGGCACATGCTTCTAGAAAGGAGGTGTTTTATTTTCATAAATATTCGATTAAAGAAGTGATAAATAAATGATTTTTAAATTGGATTATTTTGAAGAGATAAATGTTGGATTAAACTCTTTTATTTATGATAATTAAAGGGATAAAGCTATCAAAATAGAAGAGTGGTGGCCAAGTAAGGGACTCTAGCTTAGTAATTTCGGCTATAAAAGGAAAAGAGAGGCCATTCTGCATTATTTTCTGTTCTTTGAAAGCCTCTGCCGAATTCTCTTCACCAAATCTTCTTCTTCTTTTATTTTTGCCAAGTTGAAATACCTTGTGTTCTAGCCGAATCCTCCATCTTTATTCTTCCTTCTCTACTCCCTCCAAAGTCGAAAGTTGTGAGATTATCTTCTAGCCATAGTCGAATCTCTGAAGATTGAAGTGAAGGTGCAATCGATTTCTTCAAGTAAGGGTAAGATCCAAGTTTGGTTTCCATTCTTTTATATTTTACACTTATCGAAATTTAGGGACTAATTCCTATTATTGATCTTGGCCGAATCATGGAAGGAAAGTTTCAGGATTTATTAAGTGTCGACTACAAGGAAGGAGATGTTCTTTTCCCGAAGGTACACCATAGGCCGCGTGTTCCCTAGTTATTCGGTGAATTTCGGGATTTAAGAATCTAAGGTAAGTCATATATAACATTCGGCTAAGGGTTATTTGTTGTGAATAAATGTTAGAAATTGATCTAACATGTAGTTATAGGGATTTCGACAGAGGGATACAAAGATTTCGGGATTTGAGAATTTCAAGGTAAGTTTAAGAATACTAATCCTACTAGGATTTGGATTTATGGCCGAATGGCTTTTTATTAAAATAGTAAGTGAATAATCAAATGTAGGGATTAAGGATTTAAGCGGTAGATCAGATTTCGAGATCTCAAGGAATTTACTAAGTGAATCAGGTGCGTACCCCACACTACTTCATAATACGTTTTATGGCATGTTTAATTAAAATATGTGACATTAAGAATATGAAAGTGGCTAAGGTACCATGTGATGGTACTAAGTACTCGTGCATCGCGTTTCCTACTTCTACTAGGAATATGAAAATGTTTTTAGTAACATGAGAATATGATAAGAATGTGAACTGTGGCATATTTATGCATATTATTATTATATGGGGCATATGGTTGTATATTGAAAGGGGAAGTGAAAAGTGGTGACTTAAGACCACAGTAATATGAAAAGTGGTGACTTACGACCACAGTAATCTGAAAAGTGGTGACCTAAGACCACAATAATCTGAAAAGTGGTTTTCTAAGACCACAGATGCGGAGCCTTAAGCCCGCAAATTGGTGTGTAGCGGAAGGAGGGTCGACTTAGCAGTCCCCACGGTGTGTTTGGCAGGTACGGGTGTGTAGCGGATGGACAATTAGGTTTGGGTTTGGGAATGCATCATAACTTGTATTTTATGTTTTGAATGTGTAACTAGTGTATGCCTGATTCTATTATGATTTAGTGTCGTGTACACATTGAGTCTGTTTGACTCACCCCGTTGGGGAATATTTTTCAGGTGATGAGAAGTAATGGACCGGCCTCGGCGGAGCTAAAAAGTGCCCATGCTCACTGAAGTTTTATTCAATATGGACATTTTATTTTATTTAAGTACTTTAGAACTTTTATTTTGGGAATTATTTGATGTAATAAGGCCATAAGGCCATGATTGAATTTCTTTATTTCTTTTTACTTTTATTTATTTTGTTTACAAATTATTATTTAGTGATCAAGTAAATTTATTTTTAAAATAAACTCCAAGTGTTTTGTCACCTTAATTAAAAAGGAATTTTTAATATAAGATTAACTCCTTTTCAACCCAAGCCCAACCCAAAAAACTAATTTTCTTTCAAAACACACAAAATTTTTCCAAAGTAATAAAAGAATTTTTAACCGGTTTACTTGAGGAACATACCAGATCTGGCCAAGGCTCGTCGGTCGGGTTTGGGGTGTTTCAACTAGGATTATGAAATATGTTATATTTAACATGTGAAAAGTGACATGAATGTGAATTTAAGTATGATATGCATAATATGAATAATATGGGGCATTCGGGTTATATGAGAAAGGGGAAGTGAATGTGGTGACTTCGGTCTCACTATCTGAATGTGGTGACTTCGGTCACATTATCTGAATGTGGTAACTTTGGTTACATTATCTGAATGTGGTGTCTCATGACACAATTATCTGGTGGCTATGCCACAAATTTTATATGGCCGATGAGCACGTCGACTGCAGCGACTGCCTTCGATGGAGTGTAGCAGATGGAGGGTTGACTTAGTAGTCCCCACGGTGTGATTGGCAGGTACGGGGATGTGTAGCGGATGGCATCTAGGTTTGGGTTTGGGTTGCATCATCATTTTTATCTATTATACGAATAAGTATGTGATATGAAAATGTATGCCTGATCTATTGAATTTTAGTGTTGTGTACACATTGAGTCTGTTGACTCACCCCATTGTGGGACTATTTTTCAGGTGACGGTCAATAATGGATCGGGTTCGGCAGAAGCTTAGGGATGGCCATGCTCAGCTTGAAGTTTTATTCAATATGGAAATTTAATTTTATTTAAGTATTTTAGAATTTTATTTTGGGATTTTACTTGATGTAATAAGGCCATAAGTTACATTTCTTTACTTTTATTTTTAATTACTATGTTACAAATTATTTTCAATTAAAGTTAAGTAAAATTTATTCTTTAAAAATAAACCCTAATTGTTTTGTCACCTTAATTAATTGGATTTTAAAATAAGATAAATGGTTTTTTTTTTAACTCAAGCCCAACCCAAAACAATATTTCTTTCAAAACACACTATTTTTCCCAAAGTACAAAAGAACTTTGACACCGGTTTACTTAAGGAACATACCAGATCCGGTTCAGGCTCGTGGGCCGGGTTTGGGGTGTTTCACCATGGGTTCAGGAATTTCTATATTTTCATCCTTTTCTGTTGAAGTGTTTTCTTTATCAGAATTATGACTAGTAACATTAATATCTACTTCTATATTATTAGAACTTTTAGAACTATCACTACTTGTAGTGTCATAATTTAACATATAGTGATAATTATACTTAGTAAATAAATCTTTATATTTTTCATAAAGTTCTTCTATTAATTTTAGATATTCTACTTGCTCATATTTATCTTCTATTTTAGAAAATTAGTTTTTCCAATGTTCTATTAAAGTCTTATAAGATTCAAAATCATATTTTTCTTGTTTTTTAATTTTTTCTCTTTTTTGTTTTGTTTTTTCTTTTTTATTATAGTTTGAAGATTCATCCGAAGACTCATCTTCATCTGATAAAGCTAAAACAACATTACTATTACCATAATATAAAGGTCCTAAATCTAAATCTGCTTCTATATTATTATTATTAATAACTTGATCTAATTTACTATTAACATCAGATAGTAATTCTTTAGACTTGTTATTCAAATCTAAATCTGTTACTTCTCCCATATTATCTAATTTTTCTTCTATTTTACTAACCTTAGTATATAATTTATTAAAGTATATAGATGTCATATCTATTAAACTATTAATACCTTTACTAAGAGCCGAAATATTATTTTCATTCTTAGAGTCTATATGCATAGTATGATTACAAGTTTTATCTTTGTATAAACAATCCATTTGTTCCATGTTATTATCCCTGGTACCTAAAACCGTCTGTGTCTTTAACGTCTTCACAAACACCTACAACATCCCACTCGGACTCAACGGCAACAAGAAGACAGAACGACAGATATATGGGTTTTGAGATAAAAACAGTGAAATAAACAGAATTGAAGATAAAAGATAGAAACTTACACTGATAACTACGATATTAGAACTCCAGAAATCGTTACTCCGGGGCTCCTCTGATACCAATTACGGGGGGAAGGGAGGGAGGTATGCACAAACGGAAGGCTATAATATCGTAGGATTATATTATAAAAAGAAAATAAATAATATACAAAAGATTTACATGGGTTTTCTTGTTTTATATCATTAGTGGCTATGTTTTCTATTTTATTACCTAATATTCTTGTTGTATTTTCAACATTTTCATAATTTTTATTAATAGCTCTCAGATTATCATCTGTTTGAAGATCTGAGTCTATTTTTCTTTTACCATGAGAATCTTGTCTATCAATTTCTCAAGGTTTCGGTATGACATAATCATATGGATCTGTTTGTTCAGTATCCATGGGTTCAGGAATTTTTATATTTTTATCCTCTCCTGTTGAAGTGTTTTCTTCATCAGAACTATGACTAGTAACATTAATATATACTTCTATATTTTTAGAACTTTTAGAACTATCACTACTTGTAGTGTCATAATTTAACATATAGTGATAATTATACTTAGTAAATAAATCTTTATGTTTTTCATAAAGTTCTTCTATTAATTTTAGATATTCTACTTGCTCATATTTATCTTCTGTTTTAGAAAATTGGTTTTTCCAATGTTCTATTAAAGTCTTATAAGATTCAAAATCATATTTTTCTTGTTTTTTAATTTTTTCTCTTTTTTGTTTTGTTTTTTTTCTTTTTTATTATAGTTTGAAGATTCATCCGAAAACTCATCTTCATCTGATAAAGCTAAAATAACATTACTATTACCATAATATAAAGGTCCTAAATCTAAATCTGCTTCTATATTATTATTATTAATAACTTGATCTAATTTACTATTAACATCAGATAGTAATTCTTTAGACTTGTTATTCAAATCTAAATCTGTTACTTCTCCCATATTATCTACTTTTTCTTCTATTTTACTAACCTTAGTATATAATTTATTAAAGTATATAGATGTCATATCTATTAAACTATTAATACCTTTACTAAGAGCCGAAATATTATTTTCATTCTTAGAGTCTATATGCATAGTATGATTACAAGTTTTATCTTTGTATAAACAATCCATTTGTTCCATGTTATTATCCCTAGTACCTAAAACCGTCTGTGTCTTTAACGTCTTCACAAACGCCTACAACGTCCCACTCGGATTCAACGGCAACAAGAAGACAGAACGACAGATATATGGGTTTTGAGATAAAAATAGTGAAACAAACATGATTGAAGATAAAAGATAGAAACTTACAATGATAACTACGATATTAGAACTCCAGAAATCGTTACTCCGGGGCTCCTTTAATACCAATTACGGGGGGAAGGGAGGGAGGTATGCACAAACGGAAGGCTATAATATCGTAGGATTATATTATAAGAAGAAAATAGATAATATACAAAAGATTTACAAGGGTTTTCTTGAAGAAAGCAAGTATACAAGAGAGTTTGTATATTGCAAATTCTATTCAAGTGATCCTAAAACCCGATCCTAAAACCCGATGCTAAAACTCGATGCCTTGTTTAGGCTACAATAATGCCTATTTATAACAAAAAAATTTTAACTCTAATTTATTCACAATTGAAATCCGAATAGTATCCTGATAAGGATGCTTTAAATGTTAGCTTCATGGCTGTTTCCACGTAGCTTCCTTGATGTAATGGTTGCCATCATGGTTGTTTCCACGTAGCTTCCTTGATGTGATAGTTGCTTCCATCTTACTCTTGCATTAATTATGGTTTTTGTTTCATTTGTTTATGTGTAACACCCTAAAATTCAAGTATCGAGTTATTGCATGTTTTGGTGATTAGTTTATAAAGGAAAAATTTTCTTATTACTTGTCGTGCCTATTATAGTCCTGAGGAAGAGTATAGAATTATTCGGGTATGGAATAATTTTTAGTTTGAGAATTTATAGAAGTGGAGCAAATAGCATTGACACTTAAGTTAATTAAAGTGTCAAAGTGTAGCATAAGATGAGTAATGGCAAGGTGGTGTTGGCGCATGGGTCATAGCATGAGGGGAGTGGTTCGAATCCCTTAGTTAGCATTTAGATAACTTTTATTTTGCTCTAGTATGGTAAGTGTCGGCCAAGCTTAATTATAGTAACTGTTGACCTTGTTATTTTTGCTTAGTAGATTAAGGAATAAGGTAAGTGTTAACATATGGTATGGAATCAAGAGAATTTGGAAAGATATGGGGACATAGGGCAAGTATCAAGGAAAATGTTTTGGAAACAAAATCATGGCCATTTGACCATGAATTTGGACGGCATTATGGCTAGGGGGGAGGTTGGCCAAATATGCTAGTAGTTGGCTAGGATTAGGAATTTGTTTTGGTCATTCCTAGCAACCTTTGTGCAAAGTTTTGCATTTCTTTCACAACCTTTCTCCCTTGGCCGAAATTGAGCATTTGGTAACCCTAACTCTCTTGACCATTTGGTCATTTTTTCATATCACCTTAGTACTCTTTTGTTTGCTTTGTCTTAGTGCCAAAATCACCCATACCAAAAGCCATTCTTTTTCTTTTCTTTTCCCCATTGCCGAATATACAATGCTACTAAGCCCATGTCTTTTCTTTCTCTTTTCTCCTCTTTGAAAACCGAAACAACATCATCATCATCTCTTCTCTCTTGTATTTTATTTCTTTTCACTCATACTTTCTCCATTAATTTTCTCATGGCCGAATGTTAGTGTGCCCATAGCCGAATCATTTTTTTTCTCTTTTCTTTGATATTACATAGCCGAATCCTCCATCACATCTAAACATCTTTCTCAATCATCTCTTTTCAATCGTGGACGTTAGGTAAGAGTTCTTTTTAGTTATTTTTATTTTGGCCGAATCTTGATGGTGGTAAGAGGATCTCATTAGATCGAAATAATAGTTCATTCTATTAACATTTCTATTTGTTATACTTTAGTGCGATAACAGAAGATCGGAAATCAAGTGTTCGTAAGTAACATAGAGCGTTGGAAACGATTTAAGGTGTTAAGGGAACGTTTTGGTCGACTCTCATTTTGTGGAACAAGGATATTGTGGTAAGGAAATCTCACTCCTAAAAACCTTTGGTCATATAGTTTTCGATATTATATTAGTTTGGACTTATGATCTTTTGTCATTGAAGACAATCAAGATAGGGAAGAAAAGAGCGGTGTTTAGTGTTCGGAAGAGGGGAGGTTCCATTAATCCCCCTAAGTATAAACAAAGGGCTATTTCGGGAATCCCAGATTTTCCACCGGGTTGCGGACGCTCATCCGAGGAAAATCAATTGTTTGAAGTCGTTCGTACTCCCGAACCTTTGTTTGTTCGTGGATTTGCATCGGTTAACGAACCATCAATCGGGGAGAAACCGCAAGTAGAAGTAGTTCGAAAATCCGAGGGTAAAAGTTTAGATCGTTATTTTTTTAGATTGGTTTCGTTAATAAATTATAGCGTTTTAATTTATCGTGATGCGTATAGGTATCGACGAGCGGGAAAGTCTAGTTCTCACTATAACCAGGTGTGTAACTTCACACTTATCTCTCGGGTTAAATACCAAACCGTAAGTATTTTAATAAATCGTAGAAATGGCCAAATCAAAAATTTTATAGTAATCAGTACTTTTGTGTAAATGCATGAAACGGTTAAAACCGAGAAATTTACGTAAAACTGCTAGATCGATAAATTGGGCCATAAAACTGCTAGATCGATAAATTGGGCCATAAAACTGCTTGATCGATAAATTGAGCCATAAAATTGCTAGATCGATAAATTGGGCCATAAAACTGCTAGATCGCTAAATGGGCCAAAAACCCTCTAGTTCGAAATATGGGCCAAAGTTTAATACTACATTGTTAATAGGCCCAAATGAAAAGTTAAATTATAGACTCATCTATAATATGGATTAATTGATAAATTATTATATGACTATAGTCTGTTATGCATACATGATTGCATGGGACGGGATATATGATGAAGAGAAGAAAGGCCTGTGGCCACGTATCTAGTTCAGTGGCTCTGCCACAAATTTTGGCTTAATGCCTCTAGTTCGGTGAAAATGTCACAATCTAGTTCGGTAGTGCACTACAAAATTATTTAAAAGGCTTAATGCCTATGATTCGTGTGTTTGGCAGGGTGGGTTGACTTGATCCCCACAGGTGTGTTGGTTGGTACGGGGGTGTGTAGCGGATGGAAATTAGGCTTGGTTGGGAAATTCATTTTTCATGCATTTTATCTTATTTATTTTATTCTATATTGTTAAATCTGCAATTGGGCTCAAGCCCAAAGTAATGCCTTGATGATCTGGCCCAATAATGGTGGTAAGTGAGTTAGAGTTCTTTGTAACTCACCCCGTTTTATTATCCATTTCAAGTAATGGAAATTGATGTGGACTTGGGCCGGGGATGACTTGGTGGAGGCCATACTACGAGCATGGGTTTTATAAACTCTGAACTTTATTTAAGTTACTTATTTTAATTACTATTTTGGGTTTGATGTAATAAGGCCTCTAATTATGTTTTTTATGGATTTTTATGTGTGGATGGATTTAATTTTGTTTTAAGACTCTTAATATGGGCTTATGTTAAATCTATAAGGTTTTCTTAAAAACATTGTGTTTTATAACAATTTGGACATCCTTAATTATTTTTTTAAAATTCTTTCGAATGGTTTTAAAACTACTTAAATTTTTTTTACAATTATGATAAGATTTCAAACAAGTATTTTCTTAATTTCTCCAATTATCAATCATTGTTCTTAACTTTTATTAATCTTTATTTTCAAAAGGTTTTGTATTACTGTTTTACTTAAATTATTAGAGAATTAAATGAATGTTCGATTGGTGTGACAAACTAAATCTTGTCTAAACGCATAGACCTGGTTTGGGGTGTTACATTATGGACATTATTTTTCCACGTGTTGTGTTTTGTCTTTATCCTTCCTGGATATTTCTGAGATTCATTTCTTCGATTTCATCCAGGTGTAGTGATTCTGGTGAAGGTACTGGTGTGTTTCAATTTTCTGATGCTTCTCTGATTTCCGCTGCTAACGGATAATCTTCAATTTCCATTTCAGCTATTTTTGTTAATAACGAAACGGCTTCTTTATTTCTTTCAACCTGGGGCTTTCCAGTGTCATAAGCTAAAATTCTTTTTCCATCGGTCCAGAAAATATGAGTATCTTGATGAAGAAGATGCTGGGCCATGGTCATAATATCAATTCCGGCTTGGATTTGATAATGGGTAAAATTTTTATAACACTCGTCAGTGGTTTTTGCCAAGTGTTGTTGATCTTCTTGTACTGATGAAAGGGATCTTCCCGAAAACATAGTATTTATATTCCAAATTTGATATGGCTGATAAAATTTTTCTTTTTCAGCGATACCAATAAGGCTATTTATTTCTATATGAAAATAGTAGACAAAATCGTCTATATCCATAAAATTTGATAGTCTGGATTTGACTATAGCTGGAAAATCTTTTAATAAATGGAAAGAAAGATTTTGGACTGTTATTTGTTTAACAAATCCCCATTCAATATTGGTTATATCAAATGGTTCATGATTTAGTCTAAATTTGATTGTAACATCCTGAAAAGGGCCTATGCATTTTCGGTTTAATTGTACGAAATGACATGTCTTATGTGTTATGAATGGATTTTGAATATTTTTTGAAACTAGGAAATGTAAGGAAATGATTTAGAAATGATTCAAAAGAGGAAAGCGAACATTTTTGGAAACTTGAAAATGCATGAAAATGATTTAGAAATGAACATTTTTGGAAACCTGAAAATGTATGGAAATGATTTGGAAATGATTCAAAAGAGGAAAGTGAACATTTCCGGAAACTTGGAAATGTAAGGAAATGTCAAGTTTAAAGAGGCAAACGAAAATTTTTGGAAACTTAGAAATGACTTAGAAATGTCGAGTTTTAAAGTTTAAAAGAAAAAATTAAGGCAAGGTGGCCTTAAGAGAAAAAGTATGTGAAATATTGACACACAAACAAGCTAGGAAAAGTGGCCTGGAGATGCCACTTAGGGTCTTTGGAAATGGCGCCACATGCAAGGGTGTTGGGCCTGAGTTCGAGTCACATGGGAAGCAAATAAAAAAAGTTTTATTTTTGCTTCTAAAAACACAGAGGTGGACAGCACAAGGCTTGCAAAAGAGGAGTTTTATCCTTTTTAAAATTCGGCTAATAAGGATAAATAATGGAATTTTTCAAGGAGATAATAAAGGATTATTCTTTAATTATTTTAAATTAAGGGGATAAAGTTATCACAAAGGAAGAGTGGTGGCCAAGTAGGGGACTCTACCCTAGTAAATTCGGCTAAGGGTTTCATTCACTCTTTTCCTTGCCGAAATTCCCTAAAGAATTCTCTTCTCTCTGCCAAATTTTCCCTAGCAAATTCTCTCTTCTATTTTGCTAAAACCGAAAACTTTAGTAGAGGAAGCCAATCTCTTCACCTTTCTTTTCTTCCTATTTCTTTCTTTCCAATCCATTCAAAAGCCGAATCTTGGAAGGGCTTCAAGCATAGGTGTTGCCGATTTCTATATAAAAGGGTAAGATCCAATTCGGTTCTCATTCTTTTTCTCTTAGGTTTGTCGAAAACTAAGATCTAATCTCTACTATTGTTTTATGGACGAATCTACAAAGTATCTCTCGGGTTTCTACAACTGTCGACTACAAAGAGGAATATTTCGGGATTAATAAAGATCTAAGGTAAGAAACTATAAGATTCGGCCAAAGGCCATGTTTTAAGTTTCAATGTTAGATTAAATCTAACACATGATTATAGGAATTTCGACATCCCTAGGGAGGCAAGGATACTTTTCGGGATTCAAGATTTAGAAGGTAAGTACCAAAGTAAATTCGGCCAAGGCCTATTTTGATATATAGATCTATTCACTATCTTCTCAAAAGCCGAAACTAATTTGTTTAAGTGATTCAATGCTTGGCCGAATGCAAGAAGAGTATAGCAGAGATTTCGGGACTTGATTCTTAAGTCAATCGGCAACAAGGTAAGTCTTAGTGTACTAATCCTACTAGGATTTGGATTTATGGCCGAATGGCTTTTTATTAAATTAGTAAGTGAATAATCAAATGTAGCGATTAGGGATCTAAGCGGTAGATCAGATTTCAAGATCTCAAGGAAATTGCTAAGCGAATCTGGTGTGTACCCTACACCAATCTTGATAGATTCATGGCTTTAACTTAATATATGTTTTAATCTGAAAATATAAGAATATGGCTAAGGTACCGTGTTACGGTACAAAGTACTCAGGTACGTTTCCTACTCCTACTGGGATTACGAAATATGTTATATTTAACATGAGAAAAGTGACATGAATGTGAATTTAAGTATGATATGCATGATATGAATAATATGGGGCATTCGGGTTATATGAAAAAGGGGAAGTGAATGTGGTGACTTCGGTCTCACTATCTGAATGTGGTGACTTTGGTCACATTATCTGAATGTGGTAACTTCGGTTACATTATCTGAATGTGGTGTCTCATGACACAATTTTTTAATCTGGTGGCTATGCCACGAAATTTATATGGGCGATGAGCACGTCCGATCGCAGCCGATCGCCTTCGATGGTGTGTAGCGGATGGAGGGTTGACTTAGTAGTCCCCACGGTGTGCAGGTTGGTACGGGGATGTGTAGCGGATGGCAACTAGGTTTGGGTTCGGGTTGCATCATTATTTTATCTATATATGAATATGCATGTGATATGATACGGTATGCCTGATCTATTAAATTTTTGTGTTGGTTACACATTGAGTCTGTTGACTCACCCCGTTGTGGGAACATGTTTCAGGTGATGAGCAGTGATGGACCGGGACGGCAGAACTTGTGGTGGCCATGCTCAGCTTGAAGTTTTATCTGATTTGGACAATTTATTTCATTTAAGTATTTCATTATTTTATTTTGGGTTTTTAATTGATGTAATAAGGCCTCTACTGAACTATGCTATTTTCTGTTCTATTTGCTTTGTTACGACATATTTACTTATTAAAAATTTAGTAAATATACGTTAAAATAAACTTTAAATATTTTGTCACCTTAAATAAATGGATTTCAACACAAGATAAATTGGTTTTCAAAACAAGCCCAACCCAAACAACATTTTCTTGAGAATCGCACAAGTTTTTCCTAAGGATCAAAAGAATTTTGAACCGGTTTAATCAAGGAACATACCAAATCTGGTCAAAGCTCGTGGGCCGGGTTTGGGGTGTTTCAGTTTGGTATCAGAGCCTAGTTTTAAACTCTCAGCCTAAGGTTTAAGGCCCAAAACGTTTTCCAAACGAGCCCAAATGAGTTCTATGAAAAGTATTTCTGAAGTTAAGCATGTTTTCTGGCATGGCACCTAAGTCTCCGACCCGCAGTCCACCAGGTAAGTACCCCTAACCATCTGTGTGATTATGTGAGTTATGGAAGGGTAGAAAAGGAATGGAACGTAGAATAGCATGATAGGAACTTGAACCCTAGGACTAGTCTACTCAAACACAAACACATAAGACTTAATTCCATTAAACAAACCTATGGCTAATGTAACACCCCAAACCCGGCCCACAAGTCCTGACCGGATCTGGTATGTCACTGCGGAAAAACGTTTAAAATATTCTTGCTTGTGGTGGAACTTGAAAATTTTGTACTTATTCAAAAACCATGTCCATTTAAAAATCATTAAATAATATATGCTTAATATAAAATATCCGAATTAAAACCTTAATTTATGTTTTAAGATATAGTTCGCCGAAAATAAATTGATTTCCAAAATAATAATTTAATCGTCATTTTGCTTTAACATAATATAAATACTCAAATAATTTAATTGGGCCTTATTACAATAAAACTTATTCAAGTACTTAAAAGTACTGAAAATGATAAATTCTATTAAATAGGAAAACAACTTCTGCATGAAAATCTGCTTCTGCATGGCCACCTTTGTATCCACTCTAACCCGGTCCGATCAACATCTCACCTGCGACGTTTGATAAATATTTGGGTGAGTCACATGGACTCAGTGTGTAATTAACCACTGAATTCCACCCATATGTTAACCACATAATAACCCATATATTAGATAGCATATATCATGTTCAGATAATTTCGTATTCTGGGCTTGGCCCATATTGATAACACTTATCAGGTAACAGGGTAATTAGCCACGTATTTTCCACATACTGGGCTTAGCCCATTTCTTATTCAAGTCCACATTCACATACTGGGCTTGGCCCACTTTCACATAAAATTCACATATCAGATATAATTATGCAACAATGAATCCCGACCCGAGCCTAAGGTCCATCCTCTACACACCCCCGTATCCAAATTTACCACACACACCAGGGGATTAATAAATCACCCTCTCCTTTTCACTCCAAAGGCAATCACTGCCGTCCACGTGCAATTAAGCACAACAATCCACAACGCGACCTCAGTCAGCGCCAATCCACGATGTAGCCGTAGCTAACACCAAAACCACGATGGGACACATAGTCACTCATCAACCACGATATGGCACATAGCCGATATCAACCACGATGAGGCACCTAGCCACTCATCAAGCCACGCGAACTTAATCGCAATTAATCCACAACGTGACCTCAGTCAACGTCAATCCACGATGTAGCTCAAGGCTAACATCAAACCACGTACTCGAAGTACACCCTGTCCTTCTTTCATAACATATCCCACCCATGCATATGCAACATAAAATAGTAACATAATATAATGATGCATGAGCATGTTTATCACATATACATATTAATAACCACATCACATTCAGATTGATACTAACCTGATTATTGTCGTACCCCTTAAGGGTATCTATATCACAATTTTCACTGCATTAGCTAGTACATTCATAACACACATATAGATATAACAAAAATACCTGGAAAACGGTGGGTTAATCACACACCTGATTACTTGGAGTTCTGAACTCTCGATCCCGACGTTATCCCTAAGCGAGACTACGGCTATCTGCCTATAGCTTTCTCCTGCTGCTGGCCCACACCCTGGTGGCCAATCCCGAACCGCCGAGACAGATCTTTTCTTAAATTTCGGGATGGGGACTTTCCCTTTCCCCTCTTGACCAGCATCCATGTCCATTAATGATATCTCGCTCTAGGATCTGAACTGGTTCTTCCTCGAAAGACAAGTCCGAGTTTACCTTAATCTCTGCCACTAGTACAACGTGCGATGGATCTGACCGATACCGTCTAAGCATTGACACATGAAAGACGTCATGAATCTAACTCAATTCTACCGGCAACTCGAGCTGATAAGCTACCGGTCCTACTCGCTTTAACACTGTATATGGGCCGATGAACCTTGGGCTTAGCTTTCCTTTTCGCCCAAATCTCAATACCTTCTTCTAAGGCGACACTTTCAGAAAGACTTTATCTCCCATTGCATATTCCATTTCCTTACGCTTGAGATCAGCATAAGACTTCTGCCTATCCGACGCTTCCTTGAGACGAGCCCGAATCGCTTTGACTTTCTCTTCGGTCTCTGTCACCAACTCTGGACCCAAAACTTGTCGTTCACCCAATTCTGTCCAACATGTAGGAGTACGGCATTTCCGACCATACAGTGCTTCATATGGTGCCATCTGAATACTCACTTGATAACTATTGTTATAAGTGAATTCCGCCAACGGTAGATATTCCTCCCAACTACCACTGAAATCCAAAACACACCCTCTCAGCATATCTTCTAGAATCTGTATGACCCTTTCCGATCACGGTCGATCGTGGATGGAAAGTCATCTCGAAATCCAACCATGTGCCCAAGGCCTGAAGCAACGCTTTCCAGAACCTTGACATAAATCTAGGATCCCTATCTGAGATGATCGATACTGGCACACCATGCAATCTTACTATTTCTGACACCTACAGCTTAGCTAGCTTCTGAAGAGAATAATCCACCCTTACCGGTATAGAGTGAGCTGATTTAGTCGACGGACGGTCCACAATCACCCAAATCTGCGTCCTTCTTGCTTTGGGCGTAGGGTAGCCCACCGACGAAATCCATAGTGATCCTCTCCCACTTCCATCGGGAATCTTCACCGGTTGAAGTAACCACGATGGCAACCCGTGTTCACCTTCACTGCCGACACGTCAGACACCTTCCCACGAATTCAGTTACCTCACGCTTCAACCCTGGCCACCAGAACTATTTCCGCAGATCTCCATACATCTTGCTTCATCGCGGATGCATAGCATATGGGCTGCTATGTGCATCTTGGAGAATTCTTCGCCTCAATTCCACATCCTTCGGCATACAAGCTCGCCCTTGAAAACATAGCACTCCATCACTAGACAAACTGTACCCTTCCAAACCACCATCCTGAACTTGCACCCTTCGTGCATTCAAACTATCATCCACCAATTACTTTTCCTTAATCTCCTCGATCCAAGTCAGCTTAACTTGTAGTTCCGCCAAAAGACTTCTATCGTCGTATAGACTGAGGTGAGCAAACATCGCTCTTAAGTCCGTTACGACCTTTCGGCTCAATGCGTCAGCCACCACGTTAGCCTTACTCGGATGGTACTCAATTGAACAGTCGTAGTCCTTCAACAGCTCAATCCATCGATGCTGCCTCAAATTTAAATCCTTCTGCGTCAAGAGATACCTCAAACTTTTGTGATCCGTGTAGACTATCGACTTCTCCCCATACAAGTAATGTCTCCATATCTTCAAAGCGAAGACTACTGCCGCTAACTCCAAGTCGTGCGTTGGATAGTTAACCTCATGCGGTCTTAACTGACAGGATGCATAGGCCACTAGCTTCCCTTCCTGTATCAACACACATCCTAAGCCTGTATGGGACGCATCCCAGTAAACTGTAAACAACTTCCCCGATTCAGGCTGTACCAAAACTGGAGCTTCCGTCAGAATCTTCCTTAGCTTATCAAAACTTTCTTGCTGCTTCTCCGACCAAACAAATGGAACTCCTTTTCTTAATAACTTAGTCAATGGCGCAGCAATTAAAGAGAATCCTTCCACAAGACCTAGAAAACTTCGAATTTCTTCCACTGACCTAGGCGGTTTCCAATCCAACACTGCTTCCACCTTGCGAGGGTCCACTCTAATCCGTTCCGCCGACACTACGTGACCTAAGAAAGCCACCTCCCTAAGCCAAAATTCGCATTTATTGAATTTGGCATATAACTGCTTCTCCCTCAATACTTGTAGAACTATACGCAGATGCCTGTCATGCTCCTCCTCCGTCTTTGAGTAAACCAATATGTCGTCTATAAACACCACGACAAATTGATCCAAGTACTGCTGAAATACCCGATTCATTAAGTCCATGAACGCTGCAGGCGCGTTGGTCAACCCAAATGGCATCACTAGAAACTCGTAATGCCCATACCGAGTACAGAATGCCGTCTTATGAACATCAACCTCCTTCACCTTAAGTTGATGATAACTCGACCTAAGGTCTATCTTCGAGAACACGATGCACCCTTGAGCTTGATCAAACAAGTCATCAATCCGAGGCGACGGGTACTTGTTCTTGATCGTTAACTTGTTTAACTGGCAGTAGTCGATACACATCCTCATTGAACCATCCTTCTTCTTGACAAACAACACAGGTGCTCCCCACGGAGATATACTTGGTTGAATAAACCCTCGATCCAAGAGCTCCTGAATTTGAGCCTTCAGCTCCACCAATTCCTTTGGTGCCATTCGGTACGGTGCTATAGACATAGGTGCCGTTCCGGGTAGCAAGTCTATACCGAATTCAACTTCCCGATCTGGAGGCAGACCCAGAAGTTCTTCTGGAAACACATCAGCGAACTCCCCCACCTTTCGGACCTTCTCCACTGCTGACTCCTTAGCTTCCAAGGCACAAATTCGAACCAAAAACGCATTACAACCTTTCTTGACCATTTTCTCAGCCTTCAAGGCAGACACCACGTTGGATAGGTAATCCCTTCTATTACCTATCATGACCACTTCATCACCTTCAGCCATCTTAAGGACCATGCGCTTAGCAACGCAATCCAACCTTGCCTGATACTTAACCAACCAATCCATTCCAAGGATCAAATCGAACTCCCCAAACGGCAGTTCCATCAGATCAGCCACAAACACTACCCCTTGGCACTCCCTTTGCACCTTAGCGCCCAAGCCACTCTGCCAATTCATTTCTTGTGTCCTAAACTTCCACAAAATTCTTTTAAGGCCTTCTTGCCTAGTCTCCCCTTTTTACACTTAAATCCAAATTTTTTTCCAAAGCATTCCCTTATAATTTAAAGTTCCCGAAACCCTTAAAACATAACCAAACATACTCCAAGCCTACTATCACTCGAATTATGCACGAACGCATAACCCCTAATCTAGGATGTTACAGCTAAGTCACCGAGTTAGGGTGTGGTAACCCCTGTGCGCATGTCTACGATTGGATTCGGAAGAGCCTGGTATTTAAGCAGTCCTAGTGACTCACCTCCTCTTCGCAGAATCCCTACAGTGCGTAGCTTCTGCTCACCCCTAACCTGCAGGGGCTCAGTGGGTGTGGCAACCTCTGTGCGTATGTCTAGGAATGGTTTCGGTGGGAGCTTGGTATTTAAACAGTCCACGTGACTCACCTCCTCTCCACTCGAATCCTGCCTGGTGCGTAGCTTTGGTTCACCCTGACCAAGAGGACTCGGTCATAGGCTAAGCACAATAACTAAAACCCGAAAGGGAACTAGCCGTGTTTAAAAAAAAAAACCTAGTTTTAAAACTCTTAAAATTATTTTTTTAATTTGTGAGAACTATTTTTACAAAGTCTTCCGAAAAATTTCTGATTTATGAAATTACAAAAATACCCCTATTGGTAAATTACAAAAATGCCCTTGATATATGGGATTTCCAAAATACCCATAGTTTTAATCAAAACTTCATTATTTTATAAATGTTCAAAAACCCTAATTTGAAAAATATCAAAATACCTTAATTTTGGAAAATTACAAAATTGCCCCTAACTTACAAAATTACCAAAATAACCCTGATTTCCAAAATTTTTGCAACATCACTGTTTTGGAAAGTACAATTCTCAAAAAGAACCCTCAAAGTTTAGTAACTTTTAAAATATCTGTGATTTATTAGATTTTACAAATTTATCCCGGTTTGTGAAAAATTACCGAAATACCCCCGGATTTCAAAATTTTCCAAAATACCCCGAAAATTCAAAATTTCCAAAATACTTTTTGACAAAATCACCAAGGAACTCTTTCTTTTGAAAAATTACGAAAATACCTCTGTAGGATAAATTACGAAAATACCCTTGGGTAGTGGAAAAAACAACAACAATGAAAACTGCAACATTTCTCTAAATGAACGAAAGTTCATAATTGATTGATGGATGTATGAATGAATGAAAAGACTGTGTGCATGGATGTATACGAAAGAACCACTCCTAAATTCTTTATCATAAAACTCCTTCGCGGGTAAACAAGTGAAACAATGACTGATTCATAAAACTTCTTAATCAGATCACGACGTTAGAAATGAGCTCTAGAGGACGTGGTCGTCGAGGACGCGATAGAGGAAGGATGACCGTGTCAGAACCCGTTAGATCGGGTCAAGGGTCTGACAATGAGATACCACCGCCACCCTCAGCTGTTGGTGTTGAGCAGCAAGCTAAAACGGGAGATGATGCTGTATCGCAGGCTGTGCTGCGAGTTTTGGAGTTGGTGGCTGGTGCAGGAGGAAATTCGGGAACTCGGAAGTCGGTACCTAAGCGACTTCGTGCCAATGGAGCTGAAATGTTTTGTAGAGTATCTAGAGTGGCACCCAGTACAGCTGAGTACTGGTTGGAGGCAACTGAGCGCTTTATGGATGAGCTCGACTTGACCCCTGAGGAGAAGTTAAAAGGAATGGTGGCACTGTTACGCGATGAAGCGTACCAATGGTGGTTAACTATTCGGGATGGTGCCACAGCTGAGGATCTGACCTGGGAGTATGTTAAAGAAGCGTATTAGAAGAAATACGTTGGAACCAGGTACACTGATGAACAAAGGAAAGCTTTTCTGGGGCTGGTTCAAGGAAACAAGTCCGTTGTGGAATATGAGGTTGAATTTCTGAGGTTGAGCCGGTATGCTCGAGGAGTAGTGGCAACTGAGCATGAGCGCTGTGTCCATTTTGAGGATGGACTAAGGGATGATTTGAGATTGTTGATAGCACCGCATCAGGAGTGGGAATTTTCTGCTTTAGTAGAAAAGGCCAAGGTGGCCGAGGGAATTAAGGATGCTACAAAGCAGACTATGGATCGGATTAGGCCAAAAAGAGGATTTGGATCGTCTGGGAAAGTTCAAAAGAGGCCTAGAGTTGATGGGCCGCGATGTCAGCAAGCTGGTACAGGATGGCAGTATCGTCCTTGTGAGCATTGTAGAAAGAAGCACTTAGGGGAGTGCTGGAAAAAGACTGGAGGATGTTTTAGGTGTGGGTCCAAGGACCATATGCTCAAGGATTATCCTAAGAAACCAGATGAAAGTCGAACAGCAGCTCAGAATGTTAGCCAGGCTGGTAGAGGCGAACAGCAGCCTCAACGAAGTTGTGGTTCGAATAATAGAGGTAATCGTACTGGCAGAGGACGTGGAACTCAGGGCAGAGGTGCTGCTAATGTTGAGGCGAGGCAACCGGGTTTGGTTTATGTGATTCGCCGGAGGGAGGATGGAGACGCGTCGGATGTTATAACCGGTACGTTCTTTATTTATGGCAAGTCCTATTTTGCTCTTATTGATATGGGCTCGACCCATTCTTATGTTGCATGTAGTGTATTGGAAACACTAGGCCTAGACTCTAAACTTTCTGATAGGCAGATGACTGTAGTGAGCCCATTAGGCCAAACTGTAGTGGTGGATAAGATCTTTCCGAATACACCCCTAGAGATTCAGGGAGTGAACTTTCAGGCTGACTTAATGGAACTACCCTTTGGGGAGTTTGAACTTATACTTGGAATGGACTGGCTAGTAGAGCACTGAGTCGTATTGGATTGTGCAGCTAAACGAATGGAACTAAGGACTCCGAAGGATGAAGTAGTAGTAATGATCGGAGAAAGAAGAAACTACCTGTCCCACGTAGTTTTGGTGTTGACGGCTGAGAAAATGGTTAGGAAAGGGTGCAAGGCGTTCTTAGGCTTCGTGAGTGTGTTGGGTGGAAAAGAAGAAGGTGTTAGTGGAGTTAGAACGGTAAGGGACTTTGAAGATGTGTTTCTGGAGGAATTACCAGGAATACCCCCAGATAGGGAGGTCGAATTTGGAATAGACTTGCTGGCGGGAATAGCTCCTGTGTCAATTGTCCCGTATCGAATGGCACCAAAGGAGTTGGTTGAGCTCAAGGCTCAAATCCAAGAATTGCTGGATCGTGGGTTCATTCAACCCAGTGTGTCTCCATGGGGAGCACCGGTCCTGTTTGTAAAGAAGAAGAACGAAACTATGCGGATGTGCATAGATTACCGTCAGTTGAATAAGCTGACCATTAAGAAAAAGTATCCTTTGCCAAGGATCGATGACTTGTTCGATCAGCTGAAGGGGGTTGCGGTATTCTCGAAGATAGACTTAAGGTCGGGATATCATCGGTTGAAGGTGAAGGAGGCAGATATCCATAAGACCGCTTTTAGGACACAATACGGCCATTTTAAGTTTGTAGTAATGCCGTTTGGGTTGACGAACGCTCCAGCCACGTTCATGGATATGATGAACCGAGTTTTTCAACCCTACTTGGATAGGTTCGTCGTTGTATTCATCGACGATATCTTGGTATACTCCAAGTCCGAAGAGGAGCATGATGAGCATCTCCGAGTTGTGTTGCAAGTGTTAAGGATGAAGAAGCTCTATGCCAAATTCAGCAAGTGTGAATTTTGGCTTAAGGAGGTGGCATTCCTAGGACATGTGGTATCCGCAGAGGGATTAAGAGTGGATCCTAGGATGATCGAAGTAGTGTTGGATTGGAAACCACCTAGGTCCTTGGCGGAGATCTGAAGTTTCTTAGGATTGGCAAGCTATTACAGAAGGTTCGTGGAAGGGTTCTCGTCAATAGTCGCGCCTTTGACAAAGTTATTAAGGAAGGAAGTACCCTTTGAATGGATGGATAAGCAACAGGAGAGCTTTGAAAAGCTTAAGAAGGTGTTGACGGAAGCTCCAGTGTTAATTCAGCAGGAGGCAGGAAAGGATTTTGTGGTGTACTGTGACGCTTCACATACGGGATTAGGATGTGTCCTAATGCAAGATGGAAAAGTGGTCGCGTATGCGTCTCGGCAACTAAGGCCTCATGAGGTTAACTACCCAACTCATGCCTTGGAGCTGGCAGCGGTGCTTTTCGCCCTTAAGGTGTGGAGGCACTATCTCTATGGAGAAAGGTCGGTGATCTACACAGACCACAAGAGCCTTAAGTATCTGTTGACTCAGAAGGAGTTGAACTTGAGGCAGCGAAGGTGGGTGGAGTTATTGAAGGATTATGATTGCTCGATAGAGTATCACCCGGGCAAGGCAAATGTAGTGGCTGATGCCCTAAGTCAGAAGGTTGTATCGGATCTAAGGGCTATGTTCGCTCACTTAAGTTTATATGATGACTAAGCTTTGTTGGCGAAATTACAAGTCAAGCCCACATGGCTGAATGAGGTGAAAAGGGGACAGTTGGCTGATAAGGACCTAAGTGCTAAGTTACAGCAAGTACAGCACGGAGAATTAAAGGACTATGGCGTTAATGATGAAGGAGTATTGTGCTACAAGGGAAAGTCTGTATGTCGAGAGACGAGGAGTTAAGATAAAGGATTCTTCGGGAGGTGCATAGTAGCCCTTATGCCATGCATCCCGGAGGCATTAACCTGTATAGAGATCTAAGGGAACAATTTTGGTGGTCTGATCTTAAACGGGAAGTTACTGAGTTCGTGGGGAAATGTCTGACGTGTCAGCAAGTTAAGGCTAAACACCAAGTTCCATTGGGATTGCTTCAACCAATTGAGATTTCGCAGTGGAAGTGGGAGAGAATTACCATGGACTTCGTTAGTGGGCTTCCCTTGACGCCTACTAAGAAGGACTCGTTATGGGTGATAGTGGACCGTTTGACCAAGTCTGCGCATTTCATCCCGGTAAGAGTAGACTATTCTCTTCAGAAGTTGGCTAAGTTATATGTGGCGGAAATTGTGAGGTTACATGGAGTACCGGTATCGATCATCTCCGATAGAGACCCAAGGTTTACGTCTCGATTTTGGAAGGCACTTCATCAAGCTATAGGCACTAAGTTAGACTTCACCACGGCTTTTCAACCACAATCAGATGGGCAGTCTGAACGGGATATACAAGTGTTAGAGGATATGTTGAGAGGTTGTGTGATGGATTTCCGAGGAAGTTGGGAAGATTACTTGCCTTTAGCTGAGTTTGCCTACAACAACAGCTATCAGGCTAGTATTCGAATGGCACCATATGAAGCATTGTATGGTCAGAAGTGTCGAACTCCTACTTGTTGGACTGAGTTAGGAGAACGTCGAGTTTTGGGTCCAGAGTTAGTAGCAGAAACTGAAGAGAAGGTTGAGATAATCAGGGCACGGTTAAAGGAAGCCTCTGATAGGCAGAAGTCGTACGCAGACCTCAAGCGGAAGGAAATAGAGTTTGAAGTGGGAGACCAAGTGTTTCTGAAGGTCTCGCCTTGGAAGAAGGTGATGAGGTTTGGTCGCAAAGGGAAGTTAAGCCCAAGGTTTATAGGGCCCTATCGAGTACTGAAGCGAGTTGGACCAGTGGCATACTAATTGGAGTTGCCACCAGAGTTGCAGCAAATGTACGACGTGTTCCATGTATCCATGCTACGTCTTTATCGATCGGATCCGTCTCATGTGGTACCAGTTGAACAAGTGGAGCTAAGGCCGGACTTATCCTACAAGGAGGAGCCGATTCAGATATTGGAACGTGATGTGAAAGTGCTACGAAGGAAGTCAGTTCCTCTAGTCAAAGTGTTATGGCGCAATCATGGATCGGAAGAAGCTTCGTGGGAGCCAGAAGAGGCAATGCGACAACAATACCCTTAATTATTTTAGCTAGGAAATTTCGAGGACGAAATTATTTTAAGGGGGTAGAACTGTAACATCTTGAAAAGGGCCTATGCATTTTCGGTTTAATTGTACGAAATGACATGTCTTATGTGTTACGAATGGATTTTGAATATTTTTGGAAACTAGGAAATGTAAGGAAATGATTTAGAAATGATTCAAAAGAGGAAAGCGAACATTTTTGGAAACTTGAAAATGCATGAAAATGATTTAGAAATGAACATTTTTGGAAACCTGAAAATGTATGGAAATGATTTGGAAATGATTCAAAAGAGGAAAGTGAACATTTCTGGAAACTTGGAAATGTAAGGAAATGTCAAGTTAAAAGAGGCAAACGAAAATTTTTGGAAACTTAGAAATGACTTAGAAATGTCAAGTTTTAAAGTTTAAAAGAGGAAATTAAGGCAAGGTGGCCTTAAGAGAAAAAGTATGTGAAATATTGACACGCAAACAAGCTAGGAAAAGTGGCCTAGAGATGCCACTTAGGGCCTTTGGAAATGGCCGCCCATGCAAGGGTGTTGGGCCTGAGTTCGAGTCACATGGGAAGCAAATAAAAGAAGTTTTATTTTTGCTTCTAGAAACACAGAGGTGGACGGCACAAGGCTTGCAAAAGAGGAGTTTTATCCTCTTTAAAATTCGGCTAAGAAGGATAAATAATGGATTTTTATTTTAGATTATTTTTCAAGGAGATAATAAAGGATTATTCTTTAATTATTTTAAATTGAGGGGATAAAGTTATCACAAAGGAAGAGTGGTGGCCAAGTAGGGGACTCTAGCCTAGTAAATTCGGCTAAGGGAGGAAAAGTAAGGCCAATTTTCATTCACTCTTTTCCTTGCCGAAATTCCCTAAAGAATTCTCCTCTCTCTGCCAAATTTTCCCTAGCAAATTCTCTCTTCTATTTTGCTAAAACCGAAAACTTTAGTAGAGGAAGCCAATCTCTTCACCTTTCTTTTCTTCCTATTTCTTTCTTTCCAATCCATTCAAAAGCATAATCTTGGAAGGGCTTCAAGCATAGGTGTTGCCAATTTCCATATAAAAGGGTAAGATCCAATTCGGTTCTCATTCTTTTTCTCTTAGGTTTGTCGAAAACTAAGATCTAATCTCTACTATTGTTTTATGGCCGAATCTACAAAGGATCTCTCGTGTTTCTACAATCATGCGACTACAAAGAGGAATATTTTGGGATTCATAAAGATCTAAGGTAAGAAACTATAAGATTCGGCCAAAGGCCATGTTTTAAGTTTTAATGTTAGATTAAATCTAACACATGATTATAGGAATTTCGACATCCCTAGGGAGGCAAGGATACTTTTTGGGATTCGAGATTTAGAAGGTAAGTACCAAAGTAAATTCGGCCAAGGCCTATTTTGATATATAGATCTATTCACTATCTTCTCAAAAGCCGAAACTAATTTGTTTAAGTGATTCAATGCTTGGCCGAATGCAATAAGAGTATAGCAGAGATTTCGGGACTTGATTCTTAAGTCAATCGGCAACAAGGTAAGTCTTAGTGCACTAATCCTACTAGGATTTGGATTTATGGCCGAATGGCTTTTTATTGAATTAGTAAGTGAATAATCAAATGTAGGTATTAAGGATCTAAGCGGTAGATCAGATTTCGAGATCTCAAGGAAATTGCTAAGCGAATTAGGTGTGTACCCTACACCAATCTTGATAGATTCATGGCTTTAACTTAATATATGTTTTAATCTAAAAATATAAGAATATGGCTAAGGTACCGTGTTACAGTACAAAGTACTCAGGTACGTTTCCTACTCCTACTAGGATTACGAAATATGTTATATTTAACATGAGAAAAGTGACATGAATGTGAATCTAAGTATGTTATGCATGATATGAATAATATGGGGCATTCGGGATATATGAAAAAGGGGAAGTAAATGTGGTGACTTCGGTCTCACTATCTAAATGTGGTGACTTCGGTCACATTATCTGAATGTGGTAACTTCGGTTACATTATCTTAATGTGGTGTCTTATGACACAATTTTTTAATCTGGTGGCTATGCCACGAAATTTATATGGGCGATGAGCACGCCGATCATTGCGCCGATCGCCTTCGATGGTGTGTAGTGGATGGAGGGTTGACTTAGTAGTCCCCACGTTGTGCAGGTTGGTACGGGGATGTGTAGCGGATGGCAACTAGGTTTGGGTTCGGGTTGCATCATTATTTTATCTGTATATGAATATGCATGTGATATGATACGGTATGCCCGATCTATTAAATTTTTGTGTTGGTTACACGTTGAGTCCAATCGACTCACCTCGTTGTGGGAACATGTTTCGGTGATGAGCGGTGATGGACCGAGGACAGCGAGAACTTGTGGTGGCCATGCTCAGCTTGAAGTTTTATCTGATTTGGACAATTTATTTCATTTAAGTATTTCATTATTTTATTTTGGGTTTCTAATTAATGTAATAAGGCCTCCACTGAACTATGTTATTTTCTGTTTTATTTGCTTTGTTACGACATTTTTACTTATTAAAAATTTAGTAAATATATGTTAAAATAAACTTTAAATATTTTGTCACCTTAAATAAATGGATTTCAACACAAGATAAATTGGTTTTCAAAACAAGCCCAACCCAAACAACATTTTCTTGAGAATCGCACAAGTTTTTCCTAAGGATCAAAAGAATTTTGAACCAGTTTAATCAAGGAACATACCAAATCTGGTCAAAGCTCGTGGGCCGGGTTTGGGGTGTTTCATTAATAGTAGGAAATTTTTCTCCTATATCATTTGTAAAAACATAAGCTTGTAAAAAATATTTTGAAAAAGATTCTGAAAATTGAGCTTGCTGATATTTTTGAAAAAATATCAGGAGGTAGAATTTGTCTACATTTGTTATATAGACATATTCTAAACATCTTATTAATAATAGGACTGTTTTTCCCGTTATCAATAAAATATTGGAATATATCAAGAAGATTGTTTATCTCCTTAATATCTGTATATTCGATTAGGATTTCATCCCAATCTCGATATAAAATAGATTTTAGTAATAAATCTTTGGATTTATTTTCTTTAGTTGTTTTTTCAACTAAGAATTCCGATAATTGTGTAAGAGCTTTTCAGAAATTTGCTCTTTGTTCCAAAATATGGGTTTTCCATATTTTGTTTATAAAATTGTAATATTCTACTGGTAGCCCTGGATTATAAAAATCTTTTATTTCAGGGAATTCAAGATTTTGTTGTTTTTTCAACAAATCTTCTGTATTTTTTATAATTTCAGAATAGCTTTTTTGATATTCTGAATATGGATTTTGTGAAAATTCAAAATAACTTACCGGGGTTGGTGATTGTGTTCCAAATGGTTGTTTTACCATTGGATATAGTACATAATATCCTTGATTAGGATAAAATTGTACTTGTGTGGGTGCAGCAATAAATCCTTGTTTAGGACTCATTGGTTTTCCCTTGTTGGGTTTTTTATGGACAGTTGTCCATTCTCCAACTTTTTCTAGAGGCTTTTTACCTCTATCCATAAGGCCTGCTAAGAAAATCAACAATCATTAGTAAAAATAAATTTTGGATTTTCTACTAATGGTATTTCTATAGAAGTATTTTCTATAGATAGTCTAACCGATTTTTTATTAATAGTAAATGGTGAATATTGATTTATGAAATTATTTCCTAATAATATATCTCCATACATATCAGATAAACATAATAATTTTGGAATTATAAATTTAACATTATTAATATAAATTGGAATATTTTTTGCTTTATAATAAACAGTAGTTTTCCTACCATTTATTCCATTAATATTTATTATCTTTTTTACAGGTTTCCACTATTTTTCAGAAAGGACATTGTTTTTACAGCTACTGGTTGTAGCACCTGTATCTAATAAGGCATGTAAAGAATATTTTTTATAATCTTTATCATGTAATTTAATTTCAACATATGTATTATTAACTTTTTTTTAAAATTAATAATATTTTCTATTGAAGATTGTATATCTTCCATTCTAGTATTTCTAGAATTTCTATGTAACATCCCGAAATTGGGCCTAGTAGGATTGGGCCCAATGGGCCTTAGGCGTAGTAGCGTTTAAAATTTTTGAGAACGGCATTAATGCAAGTTAGACTTATTAGATAAGTGGTTTTGGAAGGTTAGAGGGCTTCTATGAAGTCCCGGGATCAAACTTTAGCTTTGGGGAAATTTTGGTTTTAGGCGATTAAAAACCCTGGAAGTTGGCAGGTAGGCCTTAAGAATAAAATATGGAGAAAAATGACACAAGTGGAGTGTGTGGTATAGTGGCAAAGTGACGCCACATAAGAGGCAAGGGAGTGACGCCACAAGAAAGGAAGGAGGTCCAAGGTTCAAGTCTGGGCTTTTGCATTTTGGTTTTCTTTTTACTTAGACCTTAGAATTTGGCTATAGATTTATATTTAGTTGTGCATGGTTTAAGACACAAGAGGAGCTTGTGGCCAAGTGGTTGGTGGCATGGATTATGCTACAGGGGAGCCTGGGTTCGAACCTCATGACAAGCAATGGAGTATTTATTTTGCGAATTAGACAGCAAGAGTTTCAGTTGAATTTAAACTCTACTGACGAAGGGATCCCACATCGTAAAGATACAAAGAAGGATGGTGAAGAGCTAGCTATATAAAGAGCATTCCAGGAGGAGAGTTGACATACCTTGCAGGGTGTTTGGGCGCGAGAGTGGTCGCGTGCGGTTTAACACCGACTCCTATCGTGTGTAACTCTCTCTACTCTAGGCATGAAGCGGCAAATGCCGAAGTGCCGATCACGGCAATAGTAGCCACACGAGCGCGCGGCGCGCGTGTGGGGCTTCGGCGATAGTTGAGGCCATCGTGAGTATTCTTGTGGGTTGAAATTTTGCTTGGGCGCGATGGGCCAAAGTGGGCCCAATGGGCCGTGGGGCCAATAGAATAAATTGTATGATGATGTTGTATATAGTGAACTAGACTAGGTGGAACTTATATACGTGGCTAGATTTGTGTTAAGTGGGCCACACGAGCGTGTGGGCCCGAATGGGCCGAAATCAGGTTTTAGGCCCAATAGTCCGTTAAAGACCGAAAAATGGTAGTTGAGTCGCTCGGAGCGATATTGGGCCTTCGGAAAGGCCATTCCAGGTACGAAATTATTGAAATACCCTTAGTGGGTAAATTACCAAAATACCCCTAAAAGGTAAATTACGAAAATGCCCTTGGTAGGTAAACAATACTGTTATACCCTTTAGAGGTTGATTAGCTTGGTTATATTGTATTTGTTATTCTGATTATGATGGTAATACGTTTCATGCGTTATCTTTGATATATGATTTGCATACTTGTCATACTGCATACACGAATTATTATGACTGATGAACATGGCATGGACATGGGTATGATGAGAGGAGGGGGAAGATATGTTTATTTGTGACTTTGGGTCACCAGTGGTTTGGCACCACCAGTGGTTTGGTACCACAGTTGATATTCGTGACTTTGGGTCACCAGAGGTTTGGCACCTCATAGCGACTCGTCCCAGTGGCTTAGCACCACAGTGGGTTAGCCCCACAGTTGATATATCGGGATTGTCACCAGTGATTTGGTATCACAACGTAGGTTGGCCCCACACTTGGATTATTGATATTTGTGACTTTGGGTCACCAGAGGTTTGGCACCTCATAGCGACTCGTCCCAGTGGCTTAGCACCACAGTGGGTTGGCCCCACATTTGATAAAACGGGATTGTCGCTAGTGATTTGGTATCACAACGTGGGTTGGCCCCACATATGGATTATTCGTGACTTTGGGTCACCAGTGGTTTGGCACCACAATTATATTGATATCAGTGACTTTGGGTCACCAGTGGTTTGGCACCACCAGTGGTTTGGTACCACACGGGGTAGATACGGGGTAGATTTGGGAGTTTCGGATGGATAAGTTGGATGGGTTGCATGACATGCATATTTGCATATGAATTTGTGTACGAGCTTAACATCTTTTGGATGGGGATTTACACATTGAGTCTCGGTGACTCACACCTTATTAGTTTTGCAGGTAATTGTTAGATCGCGAATTTAGGAGCCGAGGCAGACTTGTGGTGACCATACAATGTTTTTCTCGTAAACTCGTTCTCTTAGTTAAACTTATTTGTAACTGGGATTTTGTTATGTAATAGGGCCACTTTAACTGTATTTTTGGTATTTTATTTGGTTTAGGCTTAAATATGATTACTGCCTATTGTTATCAAATGTTCAATACGGGAATTTCCTAAACCCTTAATAACCGTTTTCCAAAATGTTAACAAAATGATAACAAGCGAATAAATATTTACAGCTTGAAATTTTTAACAAACGCGCAGTTTCTAAACAACCCTTTTATGTGACATGCCAGATCCAGTCGTAACGTTTAGGCCGAGTTTGGGGTGTTACATTCTACTAGGTGTAGTAGGGAAAATAGGAATATGAACTGTTTTCATACCTATTGGTGTAGAAGTACTTATATTATCTTCTTCTTCCTCTGTTTGGGAACTAGAAGGTAATACTAATTTATCATATGTATTGGTTATCAGATTATTTTTAAAATATAACTTATCTCCAGATGACATATATTCTATAGTACTTACTGGTTTAGAAGTACTAGCATTATTAGTTTTTTTTATCATCCAGTCTTTTGGAATTGATAGATCTTTTAAATGTAATAATTTTGGTTGTATTTCTATAGTAAACTTATTGGGCTCAAAAAGCTCAATTATCTTATTATTTATTTCTTTTATTTCTACTTCTGCTGTATTAGTATATTCATTAATAGAAGTCTAGCGTATTGCTAAATCTTCTGCTAAATCACTGATATCAGAATTTTTTGTCTGAATTCTAAGGCATAGACACTCTTCTATTAGAGGGTCTGTTATGGATATAAAGTAATTTGGTTTAACTTTAAATCCTATAACACCTATATGTAAATTAGACTGAATTCCTCCAATAAGTGCTTTTATTGGATTTTTTATCTTTTGTCTAATAATACTGCTAAAATAGGAACATCATGACCTCTTCTGAATAAAGCTCTAATGGTTATCATAATGACTCCTAAATGTATATATCTAACATGAGGATAGTTTTTTCTAATCCTTTTTATTTTTTCTTTAGTAAATAAGGGGATTTCTGTTAATCCTCCTTTGGTATCTTTAGCGACTGTGTTACCGCTAATTTTTTCTATATGTCTTTTTGACCATATTTTAAACTTAGAAATTTTGTATATTTCTTCTTTAGAAATATGATTTTTATTAATCTTTTCTATTATATCATCAGAAAAGTCTATTTCTTCTCCGATTAAATTTCCTAGTTTAACATCCTGTTGTTCAGAATTAGGAATTTCTTCTAACTTATTATTAGAACTATTTCCTATCATAAAGATATACTCATCAGAATCTGTATCCGAATCTGTTTCTGATATTATCTCATATAATATTTCAGAAGGATTTATTTCCTCACTAAAACATATCTCTAAATCTTGTTCTTCAAGATTTTTAATCATTTTCCTAGCATTTTTTCCTTTGTTAGGACAATTTGTTGCTATATGACCTTCTTCTTCACAAATAAAGCATTTACATATTTGTTTTTTAGTATTTTTAGAAGTTTTTCTTCTAACAAATTTTTTCTTTTTATTATTATTATTAATATAATTTTTATTACCTGGTTTCCATCTAGCTAATCTATATTTTTTATATTTTTTATAGGTTTTTGGACGTATAGAGTTACATCCAAACTCCCATTCTCCTTCTAACATCTTTGTACAATATTTATGACTTAATTTATTTTTGACTTGTTTAGCCGCTTTACTCTGTAAACAATGTAATATAATTCTTTCTTTAGCAAAATTGATTCTATTACCTATAGTATCTATATTAGCTACATCTGTATTATTATCATTACTATGTTTTATAATGAAAGAAGCATATTTATTTATGCAAATTTCATCCCAAGGTGGTGGTAATTTATGAAAATATTGGTTTCTCCAAAAGTCTATACTATCATTTTTTAACTTTTGATATTCATGAAGAAATTTTTTAGAAAATTCATCTAAATATCTAATATCACATAATTTTAATTTTGACAAGATATAGCTGGATTGGCTATCCTGGTCTTTTTTATTAGTATAACCACAAAATTCTGTTTTTAGAATTGAAGTTAAACCTTTTAATAAATCTTTAGGGGTACTTATTTGATTAATAAGTTGACCCTTTTTTTCTCTTCCTTTCTCAGATTCTTCCCATCTTCTGAGAAATTGTAGAACATCACCTTGAAAAGTTCCTACAAAATAGTTTAAAAACTTTTCTTTTGACCAGACTGTACTGTTGTTGTTTACAACAATAGTCATGGATTGTGCACAATCATCAATTGTTTTTTCATAGTCTGATAAAGGAACATTAGTTAAGTCTAAGCATATTCCTCCTTGAGCAACATTTCTTTTATTTAAATCATCTATTTTATAAGGTATAGGTGTAGGTTGGCTAGATTCTCCTTGAGTTATTATATGAAATCCTTATCGAATATACAGATATTAAGGAGATAAACAATATTCTTGATATATTCCAATATTTTATTGATAACAGGAAAAACAGCCCTATTATTAATAAGATGTTTAGAATATGTCTATATAACAAATATAGACAAATTCTACCTCCTGATACTTTTTCAAAAATAAATCGAGCTATTTGCAACCAGCAAGCTTAATTTTCAGAATCTTTTTCAAAATATTTTTTACAAGCTTCTGTTTTTACAAATGATATAGGAGAAAAATTTCCAACTATCAAATTTAGACTAAATCATGAACCATTTGATATAACCAGTATTGAATGGGGATTTTTTAAACAAATAACACTCCAAAATCTTTCTTTCCATTTATTAAAAGATTTTCCAAATATAGTCAAATCCGGACTATCAAATTTTATAGATATAGACGATTTTGTCTACTATTTTCATATAGAAATAAATAGCCTTATTGGTATCATTGAAAAGAAAAATTTTATCACCATATCAAATTTGGAATATTAATACTATGTTTTCGGAAGATCCTTTCATCAAGATACAAGAAGATCAACAACACTTGGCAAAAACCATTGACGAGTGTTATAAAAATTTTACCCATTATCAAATCCAAGCCGAAATTGATCTTATGACCATGGCCCAGCATCTTCTTCATCAAGATACCCATATATTCTGGACCGATGGAAAAAGAATTTTAGTTTATGACACTGGAAAACACCAGAGTGAAAGAAACGAAGAAGCCATTTTGTTATTAACAAAAATAGCTGAAATGGAAATTGAAGATTATCCGTTAGCAAATAAAATCGAGAAAGCATTAGAAAATCGGAACACACCAATACCTTCACCAGAATCACTACACCTGGATGAAATCGAAGAAATGAATCTCAGAAATATCCAGGAAGGATAAAGACAAAACACAACACGTGGAAATATAATGTCCATGAACAAATGAGACAAAGAGCATGATTAATGCAAGAGTAAGATGGAAGCAACCATCACATCAAGGAAGCTACGTGGAAGCAACCATGATGGCAACCATCACATCAAGGAAGCTACGTGGAAACAGCCATGAAGCTGACATTTAAAGCATCCTTATCATGATACTATTCGGATTTCAATTGTGAATAAATTAGAGTTAAAAATTTTTGTTATAAATAGGCATTGTTGTAGCCTAAACAAGGCATCGGGTTTTAGCATTGGGTTTTAGCATCGGGTTTTAGGATCGGGTTTTAGGATCACTTGAATAGAAATTGCAATATACAAACTCTCTTGTATACTTGCTTTCTTCAAGAAAACCCTTGTAAATCTTTTGTATATTATCTATTTTCTTCTTATAATATAATCCTACGATATTATAGCCTTCCGTTTGTGCATACCCCCTCCCTTCCCCCCATAATTGGTATCAGAGGAGCCCCGGAGTAACGATTTCTGGAGTTCTAATATCGTAGTTATCATTGTAAGTTTCTATCTTTTATCTTCAATTCTGTTTATTTCACTGTTTTTATCTCAAAACCCATATATCTGTCGTTCTATCTTCTTGTTGTCGTTGAGTCCGAGTGGGACGTTGTAGGCGTTTGTGAAGACGTTAAAGACACAGACGGTTTTAGGTACCAGGGATAATAACATGGAACGAATGGATTGTTTATACAAAGATAAAACTTGTAATCATACTATGCATATAGACTCTAAGAATGAAAATAATATTTCGGCTCTTAGTAAAGGTATCAATAGTTTAATAGATATGACATCTATATACTTTAATAAATTATATACTAAGGTTAGTAAAATAGAAGAAAAAGTAGATAATATGGGAGAAGTAACAGATTTATATTTGAATAACAAGTCTAAAAAATTACTATCTGATGTTAATAGTAAATTAGATCAAGTTATTAATAATAATATAGATGCAGATTTAGATTTAGGACCTTTATACTATGGTAATAGTAATGATATTTTAGTTTTATCAGATAAAGATGAGTCTTCGGATGAATCTTCAAAAACAAAACATAAAAAGAGAAAAAATTAAAAAACTAGAAAAATATGATTTTGAATCTTATAAGACTTTAATAGAACATTGGAAAAACCAATTTTCTAAAACAGAAGATAAATATGAGCAAATAGAATATCTAAAATTAATAGAAGAGCTTTATGAAAAACATAAAGACTTATTTACTAAGTATAATTATCACTAACGACACTACCGAAAGTAGTGATAGTTCTAAAAGTTCTAATAATATAGAAATAGATATTAATGTTACGAGTCATAATTCTGATGAAGAAAACACTTCAACAGAAGAAAATATAGAAATTCCTGAACCCATGGATACTGAACAACCAGTTCCATATGAATATGAAATACCTAAACATAGGGAGATTGATAAACAAGATCCTTATGGTAAAATCAAACCAAAGAAATATTGGGAAAATAAATTCCTAATCGAACTAAAACCAGTTCATTATTCTAATAAATTAAAAGAAAAACCAATAATTCAACAAATGAAACTTGGAAAATAGGATATAATTACCTTTTCACATTTCCAATCAAGAAAATATTATACTTATATAGAAATTACATTTCAGTTTAGAGAATATAATTCATATTCTTTAAATGCTTTATTAGATACAAGAGCTACGACTAGTAGCTGTAGAGAAAATGCTATTCCACCAGAAAAATGGGAACTTATGAGAAATCCAATAAGAGCTGTTGGAGTAGATGGAAATGAAACCCTAATCCTTTTTAAAGCAAAAAATATACCGATCTACATAAACAATGTAAGATTTGTGATTCCTAAAATATTATGTTTCCATGAAATGCATGGAGATATATTATTAGGTAATAATTTTATATATCAGCATTTACCATTTTCTATTGATAAATATTTAGTTATATTAAATTTTACACCACCTAGGAAAGAACAGATTAAACAACTTGAAACAAATCATTGGTTGTTTAAAATATTAGAAAATAATTTTAGTGAAGAACCATTAAAATTATGGAAAAATAGTCCTAGATATTGTACTATTAAATTAGAAAATCCTAATAAAATTATTAGAGTAAAACCTATGATATATACTAAACAAGATATAGATGAATTTGATATACAAATAAAAGAATTATTAGATAAAGGATTAATAGAAGAAACTACTAGTCCACATTCTAGTCCTGCTTTTATGGTAAGAAACCATGCAGAAATAAAAAGAGGAAAAGCTAGGATGGTTATTAACTATAAAAGATTAAATCAAAATACTATTTTTGATGGCTATTTTATTCCAAGAAAGGAAGTTTTAATAAACCAAGCTAAACAAGCAAAATATTTTAGTAAGTTTGACTGTAAATCTGGCTTCTGGCAAATCATGTTAACAGAAGAATCCAGACCATTAACAGCTTTTAGTGCACCTAATGGACATTACCAATGGAGAGTAATGCCATTTGGATTATGTAATGCACCACAAGTCTTCCAAATATGGATGGACTCTATTTTTAAAAAATATAAAAAATTTTGTGTAGTATATATAGATGATATTTTAATATTCTCAAATACATTAGAAAATCATAGAAAACATTTAAATATATATCTAGAGAATTTATAAAACATGGAATTATATTAAGTCCTAAGAAAATTGAAATAGAAAAATCTGAAATAGAATTCTTAGGATTAATATTATCTGTAGATGGTCTTAAACTCCAAGATCATATTATTATAAAAATAAAAGAATTTCCCGAGAATATTGTTGATAAGAAACAACTTCAATAATTTTTAGGAATTGTTAATTATGGAAGAAATTTCTTTCCTAACTTATCTAAAAACTTAGATAAGTTATATGAAAAACTAAAAAAGGACAAACCCTTTGAATGGTCTAAAAAAGATTCAGATATTATAAAACATAAAAAATCTGAAATAAATTATATTCCTAAGGTTTATTTACCTAAACAAGGTAATAAATTAATTCTAGAAACAGATGCCTCAGAAAAAAATTGGGGATGTGTATTAAAAGCTAAAACAATAGCTAATGAAGAATTAATTTGTGGATATAGCTCAGGAAAATTTAAACCTAATGAAATAAATTATGCTATATATGAAAAAGAATTATTAGCAATAAAAAAGGGAATAAAAAAATTCCTAATATATTTAGCACCTGAACATTTTATTATAAAAACTGATAATCAAGCTGTTAAACAACGCCGAAGAATTAGATGGTATAACGAATTATGCCAATTTAATTTTGAAGTTATTTATATTAAAGGTACTAATAATATGATTGCTGATTTTCTTAGCAGGCCTTATGGATAGAGGTAAAAAGTTGGACAACTGTCCATAAAAAACCCAACAAGGGAAAACCAATGAGTCCTAAACAAGGATTTATTGCTGCACCCACACAAGTACAATTTTATCCTAATCAAGGATATTATGTACCATATCCAATGGTGAAACAACCATTTGGAAAACAATCACCAACCCCGGTGAGTTATTTTGAATTTTCACAAAATCCATATTCAGAATATCAAAAAGCTATTCAAAATTATAAAAATACAGAAAAATTTGTTGAAAAAACAACAAAATCTTGAATTCCCTGAAATAAAAGATTTTTATAATCTAGGGCTACCAGTAGAATATTACATTTTATAAGCAAAATATGGAAAACCCATATTTTGGAACAAAGAGCAAATTTCCGAAAAGCTCTTACACAATTCTCGGAATTCTTAGTTGAAAAAATAACTAAAGAAAATCCGAAGATTTATGTAACATCCTAGATTAGGGGTTATGCATTCGTGCCTAATTCATGAGTTAGTAGGTTTTGGCAGTGTTGGAAGTGTATTAAGGGTTTTTAGAATTCTAGGATGGAAGAAGAAAGCTTTGGAAAATTATTGGTTTTTAAGTAAAAAGGGGAGCTAGGTAAATGAGGCTTTAAAAGAAACTCCGTGTGAAGCATGACACAAGGAACCATGTGGTAAAATGGCATGTTTTATGAATTATGAATGTGTTATGTGAATTCTAGAAATAAGGAAATGTAAGGAAACGTATGGAAATGTAAGGAAATGTAAGGAAACGTATGGAAATGTAAGGAAATGTATGGAAATGTATGGAAATGTAAGGAAATGTCTTGTCTTGGAAATGTGAGGAAATGTCCTGGAAATGTAAGGAAAGGATGTGGAAATGATTCAAAAGAGGAAAGTAAACATTTCTGGAAACTTGGAAATGTAAGGAAATGTCAAGTTTAAAGAGGCAAACGAAAATTTTTGGAAACTTGGAAATGAAAGGAAATGTCAAGTTTTAAAGCTTGAAAAGAGGAAATTAAGGCAAGGTGGCCTTAAGAAAATTAGTAGGAAGAATTTGGCACACAAACAGGTTGGAAAATTGGCTTGGAAATGCCACTTAAGGCCCAGGTAAGTGACGCCACCTACATGAGCAAGTGGGCCTGAGTTCGAGTCACATGGGAAGCAAATAAAAGAAATTTTATTTTTGCTTCCGTAAGACTCGAGGTGGACGGCACATGCTTCTAGAAAGGAGGTGTTATCTTTTCATAAATATTCGATTAAAAGGTGATAAATAAAGGATTTTTAAATTGGATTATTTTGAAGAGATAAATGTTGGATTAAACTCTTTTATTTATGATAATTAAAGGATAAAGTTATCAGATAGAGGAGTGGTGGCCAAGTAAGGGACTTTGAATTATCTTTTATTTTAGGTGATAATTAAAAAGATAAATAAGGGATTATTCTTTAATTTTTAAATAAGGAGATAAGGAGGAAAATAAGGAAGAGTGGTGGCCAAGTAAGGGACTCTAGCCTAGTAATTTCGGCTATAAAAGGAAAAGAGAGGCCAACCTTCATTCTTCCTTTTCTCTTTTGTTCATCTGCCAAAATTCTCTAGCAAAATTCTCTCTTCTCTGTTTTGCCAAACCAAAATACCTTGTGTTCTAGCCGAATCCTCCATCTTTATTCTTCCTTTTCTTTTCTTTCTAATCCCTCCAAAAGCCGAAAGTTGTGAGAGCATCATTTAGCCATAGCCGAATCTCTGAAAGTTGAAGTGAAGGTGCAATCGATTTCTTCAAATAAGGGTAAGATCCAAGTTTGGTTTCCATTCTTTTATATTTTAGACTTATTGAAATTTAGGACTAATTCCTATTATTGATCTTGGCCAATCATGGAAGGAAAGTTTTGGGATTTATTAAGTGTCGACTACAAAGAAGGAGAAGTTCTTTTCCGAAGGTACACCATAGGCGCGTGTTCCCTAGTTATTCGGTGAATTTCGGATTTAAGAATCTAAGGTAAGTCATATTTAACATTCGGCTAAGGGTTATTTGTTGTGAATAAATGTTAGAAATTGATCTAACATGTAGTTATATGGATTTCATGAGAGGATACAAAGATTTCAGGATTTGAGAATTTCAAGGTAAGTTTAAGAATACTAATCCTACTAGGATTTGGTTTATGGCCGAATGGCTTTTTATTAAAATAGTAAGTGAATAATCAAATGTAGGGATTAAGGATCTAAGCGGTAGATCAGATTTCGAGATCTCAAGGAATTTGCTAAGTGAATCAGGTATGTACCCCACACTACTTCATAATACGTTTTATGGCATGTTTAATTAAAATATGTGACATTAAGAATATGAAAGTAGCTAAGGTACCATGTGATGGTACTAAGTACTCAGGTACGTTTCCTACTTCTACTAGGAATATGAAAATGTTATTAGTAACATGAGAATATGATAAGAATGTGAACTCTGGCATATTTATGCATATTATTATTATATGGGGCATATGGTTGTATATTGAAAGGGGAAGTGAAAAGTGGTGACTTAAGACCACAGTGATCTGAAAAGTGGTGACTTACGACCACAGTAATCTGAAAAGTGGTGCCCTAAGACCACAGTAATCTAAAAAGTGGTTTCCTAAGACCACAGATGCGGAGCCTTAAGCCCGCAAATTGGTGTGTAGCGGAAGGAGGGTCAACTTAGTAGTCCCCACGGTGTGTTTGGCAGGTACGGGGGTGTGTAGCGGATGGACAATTAGGTTTGGGTTTGGGAATACATCATAACTTGTATTTTATGTTTTGAATGTGTAACTATTGTATGCCTGATTCTATTATGATTTAGTGTCGTGTACACATTGAGTCTGTTTGACTCACCCCGTTGGGGAATATTTTTCAGTTGACGATCAATAATGGACCGGGTTCGGCAGAAGCTTAGGGATGGCCATGCTCAGCTTGAATTTTTATTCAATATGGATATTTAATTTTATTTAAGTATTTTAGAATTTTATTTTGGGATTTTATTTGATGTAATAAGGCCATAAGTTACATTTCTTTATTTTTATTTTTAATCACTATGTTACGAATTATTTTCAATTAAAGTTAAGTAAAATTTATTTCTTTAAAAATAAACCCTAATTGTTTTGTCACCTTAATTAATGGATTTTAAATGGGTTTTTAACTCAAGCCCAACCCAAAACGATATTTTTCTTAAAATCGTACAAGTTTTTCCCAAGAAACAAACTAACTTTGAATCGGTTTACTTGAGGAACATACCAGATTCGGTCCAGGCTTGTAACATCCCCAAACCCGGCCCATTCACTACGACCGAATCTGGTTATGTCACTTAGGAAGAACGGTTGAAAAACTTTTTGACTTAGGATAAAACATGAAAATATACTAACTTTCAAGTATAGTGTTTATTGGAAAAAGAAATATAAGTAAATCTTGATTATTATAAAATATTGTAAAAGCCCAAGTTTAAACTTAGCATATAAACAAGCTGCTTAAAATAAAATCAACTTCACATAGTATTCGATTTAACTAAGCCCAAAAAAATAAATATGATTTATAAAATAATTCCAAAAAAAGAATATTTAAAGCGGCCTTCATTACAACCATTATTTTAATGAAATACTTAATATTTAATATAACTAAAAACTTCTCCTTCGGCATGGGCCACCATGTGTCCTCTCCGACCCCGGTCCAATTCATGAATCACCTGAAATGTTAGGAAAATAATTGGGTGAGTCCACTGACTCAGTGCATAATCACAACACTTATTTCTACTCGTATGGGCTTGGCCCAAAACCATAAAATTCTTATAGCAAGTTATGCAAATATGCATCTCAGCCCCCCCCCCACAAACCAACCGTATGCCAACCTTAGCAAACTCCCTGCCTAAGGCCGTGGATAAACCACCACTGATCACATCGTGATCCAAAATTCTTACCTTGGCAACTCACTGCTCAAGGCCGTGGCTGAGCCACCGATCAACCAATCGTGATCCCAGATCAAAATCCGTCTACGGTGATGCACATAGCCATCAACCGCCGAGATGGGCACCGAGCCACACCTCCCTTGAGGTAGCACAAAGCTAGCCATCAAGCGCTAATGTAGCCTGAGCTATCATTAGACCACGTACATCCTGTGTACACTTCTCCCTTCTTCAATCCAATCCCATGCCCATGTGTCAATAAATTATGCAAGAAAGTCATATAGAGTGAGTAGTTATTAATTACCAATACTACATCAAACATATATAAAATATATACAACATAACCAATCTTACCAATCATCGATTCACATCACTTAAGCCATTATAATCAGCCTCCACACATAATACACATGTAATCACATTAAACAAACCAACAATCGCAGAAATAGTGCGTTGATTACGCACCTTAATAGCACCACCGATCAAACCTCAAAATGCTACTTAATGCCTCTGCAAAAACTGACTAAACCACTCCAAAGAAAGTCTCATGCGTTGGGCTCTTCTCCCCTATAATCGGCCTTAGCACAAAACAAGGAACACTTAGGGCCATTCGGCCAAGTCAAGAAACTATAGCACAAGAAACAACTAACATACCCTTACCTTGCTAACCACTACCCTTTGTTCCAACAAAATCGGCCACCACCAAGGTAGTAAGGTTCGGCTATCAATAAAAAAACAAGGAAAAGGAATAGGGGTTTCGGCCAAAGGTTAGAGGAGAGGGAAAGAAAAGTGTGGGGATGTACTTTCGGTTTAACGAAATGGAAGAAGAGGGATGAAAGGTGAGTGGTTCGGCCAAGGGTCCAAAAGGAAAGAAAGAGAGGATGGCAATGGAGGTTTCGACTCAAGTGCAAATGAATCAAGTAAATGAAGAAATTGTGAGGCACTTTTTCGATAAGCAAACAAATGGGAAAACCAAAAAGATGAACCATTCACCCCTATTTATAACATTCGCCAAGCTCCCCTAAAGAAACAAGATTCGGCCAAACACTCAACTCCCCTTCAAATCCCAATATTTGCTCCTACAATTCCTCCTATCACTCATTCAAAAAGTTTGAATGAGTCAAACCTCTACCTAGCCGAATTTAAAAGAGAAGACCAAGTCTTCCTCCATCATTTTAGCATCCAAAAGCCACCCAACTTCTTTCCTCTTTGACGCAAAAACAAGGCCCCAAATGCCGCCTCTTGCGAATCGAACTCGAGCCCCTTCCCCCTGCAAATGGCGTCACTTCTCCATGCTCTAAGTGGCGCCTCCTTGCCACTCTCGGCCAAGCTACTCTTAGTGCCAAAACTCCACCAAAAATTCTCTTAAGGCCCCCTTTATCCAAGCTCCCCTTTTAACCCCTAAAACTAAAAATTTTCCAAATCATTCCACCACTACCTAGGGTTCTCAGGACCCCTAAAACTTACCCAACCACACACTAAAGTGTGCCAACACCTGAGCTAAGCACCAAAAGCCTAACCCCTAGAACCAGGGTGTTACAATTCTACCCTCCTTAAAATAATTTCGTCCTCGAAATTACTTGTCTAAACTAACAGCTCAATTCCTCCCACTACGCTATGGCTGCGCACTCTGATCTTAAAGAGCTAACATATATCTAGGCACAGATCTAAGTTCATACTCAAAGTCCCCATACTTTACAAGTAACAACACAAACCGTCACCAAAACTAACAGGACCACAAAGAATATTCCGAACATAAGAAACTTAGCCGCTGGCACATCCAGCACATCATTATCCTCCCTTCGACGGACCGCATAAACCAGACCTAGCTGTCTAGCCTCGGTGCCACCATTACCGCGGTCTACTGCTCCACGACCTTGGCCGGAACCATTTCCTCCATGGTTCGGACCACGACCTCTTGCCGCTTGTTGACCACCTCTGCCTGGTTGCACATAACCTTGGTCTTCCATCCGAGCCTTATTTGGATCCTGGGGACAATCCTTAACCAGATGAGTCTTGGACTTGCATCTAAAGCATTCTCGAACCCGATTCCAGCACTCGCCAACATGATACCTTCCGCACTGCACACACGGACGATCTGGATTTCCAATGGTGGCTTAGAAACATGAGCGAGAGGTCTCGACTCTCGGTCTTTTCTCGAACCCTCTCAACCCCTTCTCGCGATCCAAACAGCTTCTCTTATCACGGTTCCTTTCTCTCAGTGCCTTTCACCTTCTTGACCTCCTCGGCTATTCGAGCTTTCTCCACTAATATGGCGAAGTCTCTTTCCCGATGCGAGCAATCAAAACTCGCAGCTCATCCCGCAGACCACCATCTTCAAATCGACGCATCTCTCATAATCGAGAGCCACGATGCCTCGAGCATCACGACTCAACCGCAAAAACTCACCTCGTACTCGCTATTGATTTGCTTCCTTGCATCAAGTTAAGAACGCCTTCCTCCGAGCATCCACATAGCTCGCTCCGACATACTTCCCCTCAAACTTGACCTTAAAGTAACCCCACCCACTCGATCCGTAGGGTACTTTCCTTATAAATGAGCCACCACCGGTAGGCTTCATCCCGTAGCAACGAAACAACACCCTTAAGCTTCTCCTCAGCGATTAAGTCTAAGTCGTCCATAATCCTTTCAACACCTCAAGCCAATACTCGCCACGCTTTGGAGCTACCCCGACACTCCTCCGAAAACCTCGGCTCCATTCGCCTAAAGCCTTTCGAGCGCACCGACTTCCGAGTCCCATCGCCCACATTGGCTCCTCGCCACTCGTTCGAGCACTCGCGGCCACGACTTGTGACACCTGCGCCGTCTCCTCCATCGATCCTGCTGTTCAACCTCAACGGTGGTGGCGGTGCATCGCTCTCTGACCCATGGCGTGACCCAACCGGTTCCGATACTGACATCCTGCCTCTACCACGTCCACGAGTATTGCGACCACGCCCCCTAGAACTCATATCTAGCGCTTCGATTTAGTCTGTTTAGAAAGTTTTATGGATTAGAAATTCTTGTTCCACTGTTTTATCCACGAGCAATTTTATGCAATGAAGTTTCCGAGAGTAGTTCTTTCGAGCAATCAAAGTTTCCTTCCCTACCCAGGGGTAATTTCGTCATTTTCCTATAGGGGTATATAGGTAATAACTCTGGGTCAATTTTGAAAATAGTTTCCAACTTAAAGATATCTCAAAATTCACAAATCTCAGGGGTCATCTTGAAAATTTTGTTTTTCGAACAAAATGTGTTGCACAAATTTCAGAAATCGGGGTTATTTCAGTAATTTTGGAAATCATGGGCCTTTTCGTAAATTCTCAAAAATCGAAATGTCACAACATTTTACAAAATAGAATTTTCTGATATTTAGTGGAATAGGAATATTTCTTGTAAAAGTCGAGAGAAATCTGAAAATTTAGAAACCAGGGGCATTTTGGTAATTTTATCAACTAGGGGTATTTTCGTAAATTCTCACAAACCAGAGTATCTTAATATTTTGAAATTCCAAGCTTTTGATATTTTACAAAGTGAAAAAAAAAATCATTTTATCAAAAGTTGAGGGTAGTACGGTAATTTTATAACACAAGGGCATTTTTTGTAATTTTTACAAGTAAGGGTATTTTAGTAATTTTGTAAATCAAAAACGTCCTTGAAAATAAAATTTAGGGTTTATAGACCAAAGGGGTAAAGTTGAAAATTTTAAAACAGGGGATTTTAAAACATTCAGGCCACATCCCTTTCGGGTTTTAATAATCAGTTTAGCTTATGAACAAGTCCTCTTGGTTAAGGTGAACCGTAGCTACGCACCAGGTAGGATTCCTGCGAAGAGGAGGTGAGTCACAAGGACTGCTTAAATACCGTGCTCTTCCTGGTCCACTCCTAGACATGCGTCTGTGGGTTACCACACCTTAACTCTCGACTTACTTCACAAGTTTGTTTAAGAGATTTAAGTTTTATGCACATGTTTGAGTAGTCTAGTCATAGGGTCCAATAGTCCTAACTTTCTAATCTACGAGCCCAACTAAGCCCAAATCAATTCATGTAAACAATTCACTTCAAGAAAGTCCAAGTACTTACTGTGGACTTGGGCCGGAGACACAAAAAGCCATGCCGAAAAAACTCGAAACTTTTATAAAAGCCCACTTTCCAAAAACCCATTTTGAAAATCTGCTTTACCCAAACCCTCAAAGCCGAGTTTTGAACCGCTCGATATTAAATCAGAACATCCCCAAACCCGGCCCATTCACTACGACCGAATCTGGTTATGTCACTTAGGAAGAACGGTTGAAAAACTTTTTGACTTAGGATAAAACATGAAAATATACTAACTTTCAAGTATAGTGTTTATTGGAAAAAGAAATATAAGTAAATCTTGATTATTATAAAATATTGTAAAAGCCCAAGTTTAAACTTAGCATATAAACAAGCCGCTTAAAATAAAATCAACTTCACATTGTATTCGATTTAACTAAGCCCAAAAAAAAATATGATTTGTAAAATAATTCCAAAAAAAGAATATTTAAAGCGGCCTTCATTACAACCATTATTTTAATGAAATACTTAATATTTAATATAACTAAAAACTTCTCCTTCGGCATGGGCCACCATGTGTCCTCTCCGACCCCGGTCCAATTCATGAATCACCTGAAATGTTAGGAAAATAATTGGGTGAGTCCACTGACTCAGTGCATAATCACAACACTTATTTCTACTCGTATGGGCTTGGCCCAAAACCATAAAATTCTTATAGCAAGTCATGCAAATATGCATCTCAGCCCCCCCCACAAACCAACCGTACGCCAACCTTAGCAGACTCCCTGCCTAAGGCCGTGGATAAACCACCACTGATCACATCGTGATCCAAAATTCTTACCTTGGCAACTCACTGCTCAAGGCCGTGGCTGAGCCACCGATCAACCAATCGTGATCCCGGTATCAAAATCCGTCTACGGTGATGCACATAGCCATCAACCGCCGAGATGGGCACCGAGCCACACCTCCCTTGAGGTAGCACAAAGCTAGCCATCAAGCGCTAATGTAGCCTGAGCTATCATTAGACCACGTACATCCTGTGTACACTTCTCCCTTCTTCAATCCAATCCCATGCCCATGTGTCAATAAATTATGCAAGAAAGTCATATAGAGTGAGTAGTTATTAATTACCAATACCACATCAAACATATATAAAATATATACAACATAACCAATCTTACCAATCATCGATTCACATCACTTAAGCCATTATAATCAGCCTCCACACATAATACACATGTAATCACATTAAACAAACCAACAATCGCAGAAATAGTGCGTTGATTACGCACCTTAATAGCACCACCGATCAAACCTCAAAATGCTACTTAATGCCTCTGCAAAAACTGACTAAACCATTCCAAAGAAAGTCTCATGCGTTGGGCTCTTCTCCCCTATAATCGGCCTTAGCACAAAACAAGGAACACTTAGGGCCATTCGGCCAAGTCAAGAAACTATAGCACAAGAAACAACTAACACACCCTTACCTTGCTAACCACTACCCTTTGTTCCAACAAAATCGGTCACCACCAAGGTAGTAAGGTTCGGCTATCAATAAAAAAAACAAGGAAAAGGAATAGGGGTTTCGGCCAAAGGTTAGAGGAGAGGGAAAGAAAAGTGTGGGGATGTACTTTCGGTTTAACGAAATGGAAGAAGAGGGATGAAAGGTGAGTGGTTCGGCCAAGGGTCCAAAAGGAAAGAAAGAGAGGATGGCAATGGAGGTTTCGGCTCAAGTGCAAATGAATCAAGTAAATGAAGAAATTGTGAGGCACTTTTTCGATAAGCAAACAAATGGGAAAACCAAAAAGATGAACCATTCACCCCTATTTATAACATTCGGCCAAGCTCCCCCCCTAAAGAAACAAGATTCGGCCAAACACTCAACTCCCCCTTCAAATCCCAATATTTGCTCCTACAATTCCTCCCTATCACTCATTCAAAAAGTTTGAATGAGTCAAACCTCTACCTAGCCGAATTTAAAAAGAGAAGACCAAGTCTTCCTCCATCATTTTAGCATCCAAAAGCCACCCAACTTCTTTCCTCTTTGACGCAAAAACAAGGCCCCAAATGCTGCCCTTGCGAATCGAACCTGAGCCCCTTCCCCCTGCAAATGGCGTCACTTCTCCATGCTCTAAGTGGCGCCTCCTTGCCACTCTGCCAAGCTACTCTTAGTGCCAAAACTCCACCAAAAATTCTCTTAAGGCCCCCTTTATCCAAGCTCCCCTTTTAACCCCTAAAACTAAAAATTTTCCAAATCATTCCACCACTACCTAGGGTTCTCAGGACCCCTAAAACTTACCCAACCACACACTAAAGTGTGCCAACACCTGAGCTAAACACCACAAGCCTAACCCCTAGAACCAGGGTGTTACAAGGCTCGTGGGCCGGGTTTGGGGTGTTTCAATTTATTACTAAAATCTATTTTTTATCGAGATTGAGATGAAATCCTAATCGAATATACAGATATTAAGGGGATAAACAATCTTCTTGATATATTCCAATATTTTATTAATAAAGGGAAAAACAGTCCTATTATTAATAAGATGTTTAGAATATATCTATATAACAAATGTGGACAAATTCTACCTCCTGATATTTTTTCAAAAATAAATCGAGCTATTTGCAACCAGCAAGCTCTATTTTTCAGAATCTTTTTCAAAATATTTTTTACAAGCTTATGTTTTTACAAATGATATAGGAGAAAAATTTCCTACTATCAAATTTCGACTTAATCATGAACCATTTGATATAACTAGTATTGAATGGGGATTTGTTAAACAAATAACAGTCCAAAATCTTTCTTTCCATTTATTAAAAGATTTTCCAGCTATAGTCAAATCCAGACTATCAAATTTTATAGATATAGACGATTTTGTCTACTATTTTCATATAGAAATAAATAGCCTTATTGGTATCATTGAAAAGAAAAATTTTATCACCATATCAAATTTGGAATAATAATACTATGTTTTCGGAAGATCCTTTCATCAAGTACAAGAAGATCAACAACACTTGGCAAAAACCATTGACGAGTGTTATAAAAATTTTACCCATTATCAAATCCAAGCCGGAATTGATCTTATGACCATGGCCTAGCATCTTCTTCATCAAGATACTCATATATTCTGGACCGATGGAAAAATAATTTTAGCTTATGACACTGAAAACCCCAGGTTGAAAGAAATGAAGAAGCCATTTCATTATTAACAAAAATAGCTGAAATGGAAATTGAAGATTATCCGTTAGCAGCGGAAATCAGAGAAGCATTAGAAAACTGGAACACACCAGTACCTTCACCAGAATCAATACACTTGGATGAAATCGAAGAAATGAATCTCAAGAATATCCTGGAAGGATAAAGACAAAACACAACACGTGGAAAAATAATGTCCATAAACAAATGAGACAAAAAGCATAATTAATGCAAGAGTAAGATGGAAGCAACCATGATGGCAACCATTACATCAAGGAAGCTACGTGGAAGCAACCATGATGGCAACCATCACATCAAGGAAGCTACGTGGAAACAACCATGATGGCAACCATTACATCAAGGAAGCTACGTGGAAACAGCCATGAAGCTAACATTTAAAGCATCCTTATCAGGATACTATTCGGATTTCAATTGTGAATAAATTAGAGTTAAAATTTTTTGTTATAAATAGGCATTGTTGTAGCCTAGACAAGGCATCGGGTTTTAGTATCGGGTTTTAGGATCGGGTTTTAGTATCACTTGAATAGAATTTGCAATATACAAACTCTCTTGTATACTTGCTTTCTTCAAGAAAACCCTTGTATATCTTTTGTATATTATATATTTTCTTCTTATAATATAATCCTACGATATTATAGCCTTTCGTTTGTGCATACCTCCCTCCCTCCCCCCCGTAATTGGTATCAGAGGAGCCCCGGAGTAACGATTTCTGGAGTTCTAATATCGTAGTTATCATTGTAAGTTTTTATCTTTTATCTTCAATTCTGTTTATTTCACTGTTTTTATCTCAAAACCCATGTATCTGTCGTTCTGTCTTCTTGTTGTCGTTGAGTCCGAGTGGGACGTTGTAGGCGTTTGTGAAGACGTTAAAGACACAGACGGTTTTAGGTACCAGGGATAATAACATGGAACAAATGGATTGTTTATACAAAGATAAAACTTGTAATCATACTATGCATATAGACTCTAAGAATGAAAATAATATTTCGGCTCTTAGTAAAGGTATCAATAGTTTAATAGATATGACATCTATATACTTTAATAAATTATATACTAAGGTTAGTAAAATAGAAGAAAAAGTAGATAATATGGGAGATGTAACAGATTTAGATTTGAATAACAAGTCTAAAGAATTACTATCTGATGTTAATAGTAAATTAGATCAAGTTATTTATAATAATAATATAGATGCAGATTTAGATTTAGGACCTTTATACTATGGTAATAATGATGATGTTTTAGTTTTATCAGATGAAGATGAGTCTTCGGATGAATCTTCAAACTATAATAAAAAAGAAAAAAACAAAACAAAAAAGAGAAAAAATTAAAAAACAAGAAAAATATGATTTTGAATCTTATAAGACTTTAAATGAACAGTGGAAAAACCAATTTTCTAAAACAGAAGATAAATATGAGCAAATAGAATATCTAAAATTAATAGAAGAGCTTTATGAAAAACATAAAGACTTATTTACTAAGTATAATTATCACTATATGTTAAATTATGACACTACTGAAAGTAGTGATAGTTCTAAAAGTTCTAATAATATAGAAATAGATATTAATGTTACGAGTCATAATTCTTGTAACATCCTAGATTAGGGGTTATGCATTTGGAGCATAGCTCAAGTGCTAGTGGGTTTTAAGGGTATTTGGAGATGTTTTAAGAGTTTTTAGAACTTTAGAATGAAGGTGAAAGCTTTGGAAAAAAATTTGGATTTAAGTGTAAAAAGAGGAAATTAGGCTGAGGAGGCCTTAAGAATAATTTGTGGGCGTTTTGGGTCATAAAAGAGCGCCTTGGTAAAGTGGCTTCCATGCGCCACTTAAGGCCTGGGAATGACGCCAACAAGGGTCTGGAGTTTGAGTCTTGAGGGCAGCATGGGAGTGTTTTATTTTTGTATTTTGCGTCAAGAAGGGAGGTTGGACCAAGACGGCTTTAAGGAAATATGCACGATGGTCTTTGGACATAAAGCGAGCCTTGGTAAAGTGGTCGCAAGGCGCCACTTAAGGGTCCTGGAGGTGGCGCTTTGCGCAGTCTTTGGTTCGAGTTGCGAGAAAGCGAATGGGATTTTATTTTTATCGTCAAGTAGGAGCTTGGCTTGGGAGGTCTTAAAAGAATTTGTGGCGGGTTTATGTCATAAAACCGCCACTGCAGAGTGGCTTGGAGCGCTATATGCGGCTTGCGGCAACAAGGGCCTTGGTTCGAATCCCGTTGGCAGCATGGGGTGTGTTTTTATTTTGATTTGGTGCTAGGACAAGGGGGAGCTTGGGAAAGAGGTGTTAAAAGAAGTTTAGGGTGAATTATAACACAATCAGCGCCTTGGCAAAGTGGCAGGGACATTACCTGCAGTTAAGGGTTCCAACAGGTCCCGGGTTCAAGGCGTGGGAGCAGCAGTTGGGTGTTTTAATTTTGGCTTTTGGCGCCAAGAGAGAAGGAAGCATTGGACGGCAATTGGACTTTTAATTGAAAGAGGATTAAGCTTTTTATCCTCTTAAAATTCAACTGGAGTAAGGACAATTGTTGGATTTATTTTTGTTATTTGTTTATTTTGAATAGGTAGAGATAATGGTTGTATTATTTATTTTAGATAATAGAGGAGTTATTTTATTTAGTTTAAATGTGGAGATAAGAGATAAAGAGGAGATAGAGTTTTATTTTATTTTATTTATTGTGAATATGTGTTCAAGAGTTATTATAGGAGAAGGAAGTGGAATTTGAGAGGAGGTAAGAGTGCCGAATTTGAGTACTATAAATAGGGGTGACCATCATTTAGCTATTCTTTTCTTCATTTTAATTTTCCTTGGCCGAAAGTTGTTCCTCTAATTCTCTTTTTGAGCCGAATTGCTTCTCACTTCTTCTCCCTATTCTTTCTCTTTTCTTCAACTTTAATTCTCCATCTTTTCTTATATGGCCAAATATCCCATTTGCCATTAGTGCCATAGCCGAACCTAGTAGCTTCTCTTTGTTTGAAACTCTAAAGAAACACCATCACTACCTTGATTCTCAAAAGCCAAAGATCAAGTGTTTTCTCTCTTTTGTCGAATACACTCTCTCTTGCACTTCAACAGGTGATTGTGTCCAAGAGCAAGAAAGTAGGCAAATAGCCGTAGTGTCGCCTAGCGATAGCATCGGGATCGAAAGCGTAGTTCTTCAAGTAATCAGGTGTGTGATTAACCCACCGTTTTCCGGGTATTTGTGTTATATGTGTATATGTTATGAATGTGCTAATTAGTGCAGTGGAAATTGTGATATGGATACCCTTAAAGGTATATCGAGTGTCAGTGTAAGTACTAAATCTATGATGTGGTTATTAATATGTATATGTGATGATATGTTTGATGAACATGCTCATGCATTATCATGGCACTATTTCATGTTGCATGTGCATGGGTGGGATATGATATGAAAGAAGGACAGCGTGTACTTCGAGTACGTGGTTTGATGTTAGCCTTGAGCTACATCGTGGATTGACGTTGACTGAGGTCACGTTGTGGATTATTTGCGATTAAGTTCGCGTTGTTTGATGAGTAGCTATGTGCCTCATCGTGGTTGATATCGGCTATGTGCCATATCGTGGTTGATGAGTGACTATGTGTCCCATCGTGGTTTTGGTGTTAGCTACGGCTACATCGTGGATTGGCGCTGACTGAGGTCGCGTTATGGATTATTGTGCTTAATTGCACGTTGACGGCAGTGATTGCCTTTGGAGTGAAAAGGAGAGGGTGATTTGATAATCCCCTGGTGTGTGGTAGGCTAGATAAGGGGGTGTGTAGCAGATGGACACTAGGTTTGGGTTGGGCTTCATAATTGCATGATTTCGTATGTGAACATATGTGGAAATGGGCCAAGCCCAATATGATATGTGGATTAATGTGATATGAGTATTTAATGTGAAAATGGGCCAAGCCCAGTGATATGTGGATTAATGTGAAAAGGGCCAAGCCCGGTATATATATGAATGTGGATCGGTGTGGAAATGGGCTAAGCCCAAGATGTGTGAAATTATGTAGTGAACTACCCTATTATATGAATGTGATATGAATATGGGCCAAGCCCAGAATGTGATAATATGTGAGTATGTTAATTTGTATCTGATATATGGGATAATATGTGGTTAAAATATGGGTGGAATTCAGTGGTTTAATTACACACTGAGTCTGTATGACTCACCCAATTATTTATCAAACATCGCAGGTGATATGATGATCGGACCGGGTTGGAGTGTATACGAGGTGGCCCATGCAGAAGACGTTTTGATTATTTCAATCAGTTTCTTATTAAGTACTTTGGTTTAATTATTTATTGTAATAAGGCCCAGTTAAAGTATTTGAATTTTGTTATGTTTAAGTTAGATTTATAATTAAGTTAATATTTTTGTAAGTTAAATTTTTAAAAGCTATGTATATCTCAAAAGTCATATTAAAGTTTTGAATCCGGTACTTTTATAATAATTTGAATTTTATTTTCCTAGAATGTTTTAAATTGCGAAAATGTTTTATTAAAGGAAACAATTTTTAACGGTTTTTACTTTTAAGTAAGAATATTTTCGAACGTGTTCCGCAGTGGCATTTCAAATTCGGTCATAGTGAATGGGCCGGGTTTGGGGTGTTACAGTTCTGATGAAGAAAACACTTCAAAGAAGAAAATATAGAAATTCCTGAACCCATGGATACTGAACAACCAGTTCCATATGAATATGAAATACCTAAACCTAGGGAAATTGATAAACAAGATCCTTATGGTAAAACCAAACCAAAGAAATATTGGGAAAATAAATTCCTAATCGAACTAAAACCAGTTCATTATTCTAATAAATTAAAAGAAAAACCAATAATTCAACAAATGAAACTTGGAAAAAAGGATATAATTACCTTTTCACATTTCCAATCAAGAAAATATTATACTTATATAGAAATTACATTTCAGTTTAGAGAATATAATTCATATTCTTTAAATGCTTTATTAGATACAGGAGCTACAACTAGTAGCTGTAGAGAAAATGCTATTCCACCAGAAAAATGGGAACTTATGAGAAATCCAATAAGAGCTGTTGGAGTAGATGGAAATGAAACCCTAATCCTTTTTAAAGCAAAAAATATACCGGTCTACATAAACAATGTAAGATTTGTGATTCCTAATGAAACACCCCATACCCGGCCCACGAGCCTTGACCGGATCTGGTATGTTCCTCGAGGTAAACCGGTTCAAAATTCTTTTGTTACTTTGGAAAGCTGTGTGTTTTGAAGAAATTTTGTTTGTGGATTGGGCTCGAGTTGAAAACGAGTTTATTTTATATTGAAACCCATTTATTTCAGGTGTCAAAACATTTAGGGTTTAGTTTAAATGAAATTTACTTAATCTTTAATTGATAAAAATTTGTAAACATAATAAATAAAATAAATGTAAAATAGTTCAACTATGGCCTTATTACATCAAATAAACCCAAATAATTTAAAATACTTAAATAAAAATAAAATGTCCAAATAAAATTCCTTGCTTGAGCATGGCCACCTTTAAGCTCCTACCGACCGGTCCATTCATCGATCATCACACAAAAATGTTCCCACAACGGGGTGAGTCAACAGACTCAATGTGTAGACAAACACTAAGTCCAAATAAATTCAGGCATATCAAGTCATACACATTCATATCAAAATATACAATTAATGATGCAATCCCGAACACAAACCTATAAGCCATCCGCTACACATCACCCGTACCATCCTGCACACCGTGGGGACTACTAAGCCAACCCTCCATCCGCTACACACCATCGAAGGCAGTCGCTGCAGTCCACATGCTCATCGCCCTTATAAATATTCGTGGCATAGCCACCAGATTAAATAATTGTGACCGAAGTCACCACATTTAGATATCATGGTCTTAAATCAGCACATTCAGATAATGTGACCGAAGTCACCACATTCAGATATCGTGGTCTTAGATCACCACATTCACTTCCCCTTTTTTGATAACCCATATGCCCAATTGTAACATCCTAAAAAGGGCCTATGCATTTTCGGTTTAATTGTACGAAATGACATGTCTTATGCGTTATGAAAGTATTTTGAACATTTTTTTTGTAAACCAGGAAATGTATGGAAATGTTAAGTTTAAAGTGAACATTTTTGGAAACCTGGAAATGTATGGAAATGTTAAGTTTTAAGTGAACATTTTTGAAACTGAAATGTAAGGAAATGATTTAGAAATGATTCAAAAGAGGAAAGTGAACATTTCTGGAAACTTGGAAATGTAAGGAAATGTCAAGTTTAAAGAGGGAAACAAAAATTTTTGGAAACTTGGAAATGTAAGGAAATGACTTAGAAAATGTCGAGTTTTAAAGTTTAAAAGAGGAAACTGAGGCAAGGTGGTCTTAAGAGAAAATGTATGTGAAATTTGACACACAAACAGGCTTGGAAAAGTGGCCTGGAGATGCCACTTAGGGCATCTGGAAATGGCGCCACATACAAGGGTATTGGGCCTGAGTTCGAGTCACATGTGAAGCAAATAAAAGAAATTTTTATTTTGCTTCCAGAAGTAGAGAGGTGGACGGCACAAGGCTTTTAAAAGAGGAGTTTTATTCTCTTTAAATTTCGGCTAATAAGGGGATAAATAAAGGATTTATTTTAGATTATTTTCAAGAGATAAATAAGGAATATTCTTTAATTTTTAAATTAAGGAGATAAAGTCATCAAAATAAAGGAGAGTGGTGGCCAAGTAAGGGACTCTAGCTAGTAATTTTAGCTACTAGAGGAAAAGAGGCCATTCATCCCTTCACTTTTCTTTTGCCGAAATTCCTTAAGCAATTCTCCTCTCCCTGCCAAATTTTCCCTAAGCAAAAATCCTCTCTTCTCTGCTATTTTTCTGCCAAAAATCGAAAGCAGGTTCCCTTAACCCTAGCTGATTCCTTCTAAGCCTAATATTCCTCTCTTCTTTCATCCTTGAAACCGAATGCATAGAGGGCTCATAGCCGATTGTTCATCAAGTTTCTAAGTAGAATCTCTGAAGTGGTGTCAGGAAGGATCTGTCGAATTCAATATTAAAGGTAAGAATTTTATGGTTATTAATTTATTCTCTTCTTTAAACTGAAAGTCAAGACTCTAATGCCATGTACATGATTAGCCGAAACTTTGAAGGAAAGCTTCGGGATTCTGTGACTGTCGACTACAAGGAGGAAGATTCCGGGATTTAAGATTTGGAAGGTAAGCCCAAAGGTACATTCGGCCATAGGTCTGTTTTGATATCTAGATCTATTCCATAATTGTTTAAAAAGTCGAAACTAACCTATGATGTGATTTAATGTTGGCCGAATGCAAGAAGGAATACAACAAAGTTTTGGGACTTGATTCTTAAGTCAATTGGCAGCAAGGTAGGTTTTAAGTGTACAAATCCTACTAGGATTTGGTTTTATAGCCAGATAGGCTTTATGCTAACATATTAAGGTTATCGAATGTAGGAATTGAGATCTAAAGCAATAGATCGATTCTTGGGGATTTCAAGGAATTCGTTAAGGAAATCAGGTGTGTATCCCACACTAACTTTTAATAAGATTTATGGCAATTTTTAAAATGTGCATGTTTATAAGAATGTGAATATGGCTAAGGTATCGTGTTACGGTACAAAGTACTCAGGTACGTTTCCTACTTCTACTAGGACTATGAAATATGTTATATTAAACATGTGAAAAGTGACATGAATGTGAATTTAAGTATGATATGCATAATATGAATAATATGGGGCATTCAGGTTATATGAAAAAGGGGAAGTGAATATGGTAACTTAAGTCTCACTATCTGAATGTGGTGACCTCGGTCACATTATCTGAATGTGGTAACTTCAGTTACATTATCTGAATGTGGTGTCTCATGACACAATTATCTGGTGGCTATGCCACGAGTTTTATATAGGCGATGAGCACGTCGACTGCAGCGACTGCCTTCGATGGTGTGTAGCGGATGGAGGGTTGACTTAGTAGTCCCCACGGTGTGAAGGTTGGTACGGGGATGTGTAGCGGATGGCATCTAGGTTTGGGTTCGGGTTGCATCATTATTTTATCCGTATATGGATATGCATGTGATATGATAAGGAATGCCTGATCTATTAAATTTTAGTGTTGGTTACACATTGAGTCTGTTGACTCACCCCGTTGTGGGAACATGTTTCAGGTGATGAACAGTGATGGACCGGGATGGCAGAACTTGTGGTGGCCATGCTCAGCTTGAAGTTTTATTTGATTTGGACATTTGATTTTATTTAAGTACTATAAAATTTTATTTTGGGTTTTGTCTAATGTAACAAGGCCATAGTGATGATTTTATTTTTGTTTTATTTACTATGTTACAAATTTATGATAATTAAAGAATAAGCCAATTTAATTTAAAATAAACTTTAAAAATTTTTGACCCCTGAAATAAATGGGTTTTCAATATAAAGTAAACTCGCTTTCAACTCGAGCCCAATCCACAAACAAACTATCTTCAAAACACACAGTTGTTTTCAAAGTAACAAACGATATTTTGAACCGGTTTACATCGAGGAACATACTAGATCCGGCCCAGGCTCGTGGGCCGGGTGTGGGGTGTTTTAGTTCGGTATCAGAGCCCAGTTTTAAACTCTCGGCCTGTGGGCTAAGGCCCAAAACGTTTTCCAATCGAGCCAAATGAGTTTTATGGAAGTATTTCTGAAAATAAGCAGGTTTTCTGGCATGGCACCTAAGTCTCCGACCCGCAGTCCACCAGGTAAGTACCCCTAACCATCTGTGTGATTATGTGAATTATAGAAGGGTAGAAAAGGAATGGAACGTAGAATAGTATGATAGGTATTTGAACCGTAGGACTAGTCTACTCAAACACAAACACATAAGACTTAATTGCTTAACTAAAAAAACTTATGGCTAAGTCAACCGAGTTAGGGTGTGGTAACCCACAATGCGCATGTCTAGGATTGGATCCTAAGAGCACAGTATTTAAGCGATCTTAGTGACTCACCTCCTCTTCGCAGAATCCTGCAGTGCGTAGCTTCGGTTCACCCTAACTCGAGAGGGCTCGATGGGTGTGGCAACCTCATGCGCATGTCTAGGAATGGTTTCAGTGGGAGCTTGGTACTTAAGCGATGCAGCAGCGACTCACCTCCTCTCCATTTGAACCCTACAGTGCGTAGCTTTGTTTCACCCCGACCAAGAGGACTCGGTCATAGGCTAAACACGATAACTAAAACCCGAAGTGGAACTAGCCGTGTTTTTTTAAAAAAACCCTAGTTTCAAAACTCTTAAAATTACCTTTTTAATTTGTGAGAACTATTTATACAAAATTTTTTCCAAAAATTCCTTGATTTATAAAATTACAAAAATACCCCTAGTGGGAAATTACAAAAATACCCTTGGTTTATAAAATGTCCAAACTACCCACGCTTCTAATCCAAATTTCATTACTTTATAAATGTTCAAAAACCCTTATTTGCAAAATATCAAAATACCTTGATTTTTGGAAAATTACAAAATTGCCCCTAACTTACAAAATTACCAAAATGACCTCGATTTCCAAAATTTCACGCAACATCACCGTTTTAGAAAACAAATTCTCAAAAAGAACCCTCAAAGTTTTGCAAATTTGGAAATACCCTGAAATTATTGAACTTTACAAATTCACCCTGGTTTATTACCAAAATACCCCGGGAATTTAGAATTACCAAAATACTTTTTGATAAAACCACCAAGGGACTTTTCTTTTGAAAAAATTACGAAAATACCCCTGTAGGACAAATTACGAAAATACCCGTGGGTAGTGGAAAAACAACAACAATTAAAACTACAACATTTCTCTGAATGAACGAAAGTTCATAATTGATTGATGGATGTATGTATGAATGTAAAGACTGTGTGCATGTATGAATACGAAAGAACAACTCCTAAAATTCTTTCCATAAAACTTCTTCGCAGTTAATCAAGTGAAACAAAGACTAATTCATAAAACTTCTTAATCAGATCACGACGTTAGAAATGAGCTCTAGAGGACGTGGTCGTCGAGGACGCGGTAGAGGCAGGATGACCGTGTCAGAACCCATTAGATTGGGTCAAGGGTCTGACAATGAGATACCACCGCCGCCACCACCCCCAGCTGTGGGTGTTGAGCAGCAAGCTCAAACGGGAGATGATGCTGTATCGCAGGCTGTGCTGCGAGTTTTGGAGTTGGTGGCTGGTGCAGGAGGAAATTTGGGAACTCGAGAGACGGTACCTGAGCGACTTCGTGCCAATGGAGCTGAAGTGTTTCGTGGAGTATTCGGTGTGGCACCCAAGATACCTGAAGAAATCTTCGTTGGAGGCAACTGAGCGCATTATAGATGAGCTCAACTTGACCCCTGAGGAGAAGTTGAAAGGAATGGTGGCACTATTACGCGATGAAGCACACCAATGGTGGTTAACTGTTCGGAAAGGTGCCACAGCTGAGGATCTGACCTGGGAGTACGTTAAGGAAGCGTATCAGAAGAAATACGTTGGAACCAGGTATACGGATGAACAAAGGAAGGTTTTCTGGGGCTGGTTCAAGGGAACAAGTCCGTAGCTGAGTATGAAGCTGAATTTCTGAGGTTGAGCCGGTATGCTCGAGGGGTAATGGCAACCGAGCATAAGCGATGTGTCCAATTTGAGGATGGTTTGAGGGATGATTTAAGGTTGTTGATAGCCCCACATCAGGAATGGGAATTTTCCGCGTTAGTAGAAAAGGCTAAGGTAGCCGAGGGAATCAAGGACTCGGTAAAGCAGAGCTCTGATAGGAATAGGCCCAAGAGGGGTTATGGGTCGTCAAGATCGTCTGAGAATGGGCAGAAGAGGCCTAGAGCTGATGGGCCGCGAGGTCAGCAAGCTGGTACAGGATGGCAGTATCGTCCTTGTGAGCATTGTGGAAAGAAGCACTTAGGGGAGTGCGGGAAAAAGACGGGAGGATGTTTTAGGTGTGGGTCCAAGGACCATATGCTTAAGGATTGTCCTAAGAAACCAGATGAAAGTCGATCGCCACTCGTAATGTTAGCCAGCCGGTAGAGGCGACACCAGCACCTCAATGAGGTCGTGGTTCGAATAACAGAGGTAATGGTGCTGGCAGAAGACGTGGAACACAGGGCAGAGGTGCTGCTAATGCTGAGGCAAGGCAAACGGGTTTGGTTTATGTGGTTCGTCATAGGGAGGATGGAGACGCGCCAGATGTTATAACCGGTACGTTCCTTATTTATGGCAAGCCTTATTATGCTTTAATTGATGTGGGCTCGACCCATTCTTATGTTGCATGTAGTATAGTGTAAACACTAGGCCTAGACTCTAAACTCTCTGATAGGCAGATGACTGTAGTAAGCCCATTAGGCCAAACTGTAGTGGTGGATAAGATCTTTCGAAGTGTACCTTTAGAGATTCAGGGAGTGAACTTTCGGGCTGATTTAATGGAACTACCCTTTCGGGAGTTTGAACTCATACTTGGAATGGACTGCTAGTAGAGCACCGGGCCGTGTTGGATTGTGCGGCTAAACGAATGGAACTAAGGACCCCGGAGGATGAAGTAGTAGTAATGATCGGAGAAAGAAGAAACTACCTATCTAACGTAGTTTCAGCGTTAAAGGCTGAGAAAATGGTTAGGAAAGGGTGCAAGGCATTTTTAGCCTTTGTAAGTGCGTTAGGTGGAAAGGAAGAAGGTGTCAGTGGAGTTAGAACGGTAAGGGACTTTGAAGATGTATTTCCGGAGGAATTACCAGGAATACCTCCAGATAGGGAGGTGGAATTTGGAATAGACTTGCTACCAGGAACAGCTCCTGTGTCAATCGCTCGATACCGAATGGCACCAAAGGAGTTGGTTGAGCTCAAGGCTCAAATCCAAGAGTTGTTGGATCGTGGGTTCATTCGACCCAGTGTGTCTCCATGGGGAGCACCGGTCCTATTTGTAAAGAAGAAGGACGGAACTATGCGGATGTACATAGATTACCGTCAGTTGAATAAGCTGACCATCAAGAACAAGTATCCCTTGCCAAGGATAGACGACTTGTTCGATCAGCTGAAGGGGGCCGCAGTATTCTCGAAGATAGACTTAAGGTCGGGATATCATCAGTTGAAGGTGAAGGAGGCCGATATCCATAAGACCGCCTTTAGGACAAGATACGGCCATTTTGATTTTGTAGTGATGCCGTAACGCTCTAGCCGCGTTCATGGATATGATGAACCGGGTTTTCCAACCCTACTTGGATAGGTTTGTTGTCGTGTTTATCGATGACATTCTTGTGTATTCGAAGTCGAAGGAGGAGCGTGATGAGCACCTACGGATAGTGTTACAAGTATTAAAGGAGAAGAAGCTCTATGCCAAATTCAGCAAGTGTGAATTCTGGCTTAAAGAGGTGGCATTCTTAGGACATGTAGTATCCGCAGAAGGTATAAGGGTGGATCCTAGGAAGATTGAAGCAGTGTTGGATTGGAAACCACCTAGGTCTGTGGCTGAGATCCAAAGTTTCTTAGGTTTGGCAGGCTATTACAGAAGGTTCGTGGAAGGGTTTTTGTCAATAGCCGCGCCTTTGACAAAGCTGCTAAGGAAGGAAGTATCCTTTGTATGGACGGATAAGCAACAGGAGAGTTTTGAGAAGCTTAAGAAGGTCTTGACAGAAGCTCCAGTTCTGATTCAACCTGAGGCAGGAAAGGATTTTGTAGTGTATTATGACGCTTCGCATACGAGATTAGGCTTTGTTCTAATGCAAGATGGAAAAGTAATCGCTTATGCGTCTCGACAGTTAAGGCCGCATGAGGTTAACTACCAAACCCATGACTTGGAGTTGGCAGCAGTGGTTTTCGCTCTTAAGGTTTGGAGGCACTACCTTTATGGAGAAAGGTCGATAATCTACACAGACCACAAGAGCCTTAAGTATTTGTTGACTCAGAAGGAGTTGAACTTGAGGTAGTGAAGGTGGGTGGAATTATTAAAGGATTATGATTGCTCGATAGAATACCACCCGGGCAAGGCGAATGTGGTAGATGATCACTTGAGTTTGTATGATGATGGAAGCCTGTTGGCAGAGTTGCAAGTCAGACCCACATGGCTGAATGAGGTGAAAGGGGGACAGATTGGGTGATAAGGACCTAAGTGCTAAGTTACGACAAAGTCTGAATCGGAGAGATAGAGGATTATGGTGTTAATGATGAAGGAGTATTGTGCTACAAAGGAAAGGTCTGTATGCCGAGGAACGAGGAGATAAGACAGAAGATTCTTCGGGAGGCGGATAGTAGCCCTTATGCGATGCATCCCGGAGGCACTAAGTTGTACAGGGATCTAAGGGAACAGTTTTGGTGGCCTGATCTTAAACGGGAAGTTACAGAATTCATGGGAAAATGTCTGACGTGTCAACAAGTTAAGGCTGAACACCAAGTTCCATCGGGATTACTTCAGCCAATCGAGATTCCACAATGGAAGTGGGAGTGAATCACCATGGATTTCGTTAGTGGGCTTCCCCTTACGCCTACTAAGAAGGACTCGGTATGGGTAATAGTGGACCGTCTAACCAAGTCCGCGCACTTCATCCCGGTAAGGGTTGATTATTCTCTTCAGAAGTTGGCCAAACTATATGTAGTGGAAATTGTGAGGTTGCATGGAGTACCAGTGTCAATCATTTCGGATAGAGACTCAAGGTTTACGTCTCGGTTTTGGAAAGCACTTCATCAAGCTTTAGGCACTAAGTTAGACTTCACTACGGCTTTTCATCCACAATCAGACGGGCAGTCTGAACGGGTTATACAAGTGTTGGAGGATATGTTGAGAGGCTGTGTGATGGATTTCCGACGAAGTTGGGAAGACTACTTGCCTATAGTAGAGTTCGCCTACAACAACAGCTATCAGGCTAGCATTCGGATGGCACCATATGAAGTGTTATATGGTCGGAAGTGTCGAACTCCTACTTGTCGGACTGAGTTAGGAGAACGTCGAGTTTTGGGTCCAGAGTTAGTGGCAGAAACTGAAGAGAAGGTTGAAACAATTCGGGCACGATTGAAAGAAGCCTTTGAGAGGCAGAAGTCGTACGCAGACCTTAAACGGAAGGAAATAGAGTTTGAAGTGGGAGACCAAGTGTTTCTGAAAGTCTCGCCTTGGAAGAAGGTGATGAGGTTTGGTCAAAAAGGGAAGTTAAGCCCAAGGTTTATAGGGCCCTATCGAGTGCTGAAGTGAATTGGACCAGTGGCATACCAGTTGAAGTTGCCACCAGAGTTACAGCAAATGCACGACGTATTCCATGTATCCATGCTACGTCGCTACTGATCGGATCCATCTCATGTGGTACCAGTTGAAGAAGTGGAGTTAAGGCCAGACTTACCTTACGAGGAAGAGCTGATTCGAATATTGGAACGTGATGTGAAAGTATTACGGAGGAAGTCAGTTCCCATAGTCAAAGTATTATGGCGCAATCATGGATCGAAAGAAGCTTCGTGGGAACCAGAAGAGGCAATGCGATAGCAATACCCCCAATTATTTTAGCTAGGAAATTTCGAGGACAAAATTATTTTAAGTGGGGTAGAACTGTAACATCCTGAAAAAGGCCTATGCATTTTCGATTTAAATGTACGAAATGACATGTCTTATGTGTTATGAAAGTATTTTGAACATTTTTTTTGGAAACCTGGAAATGTATGGAAATGTTAAGTTTAAAGTGAACATTTTTGGAAACCTGGAAATGTATAGAAATGTTAAGTTTTAGGTGAACATTTTTGGAAACCTGGAAATGTAAGGAAATGATTTAGAAATGATTCAAAAGAGGAAAGTGAACATTTCTGGAAACTTGGAAATGTAAGGAAATGTCAAGTTTAAAGAGGGAAACGAAAATTTTTGGAAACTTGGAAACGTAAGGAAATGACTTAGAAAATGTTGAATTTTAAAGTTTAAAAGAGGAAACTGAGGGAAGGTGGTCTTAAGAGAAAATGTATGTGAAATTTGACACACAAATAGGCTTGGAAAAGTGGCCTGGAGATGCCACTTATGGCCTTTGGAAATGGCGCCACATACAAGGGTATTGGGCCTGAGTTCGAGTCACTTGGGAAGCAAATAAAAGAAATTTTTATTTTACTTCTAGAAGCAAAGAGGTGGACGGCACAAGGCTTTTAAAAGAGGAGTTTTATTCTCTTTAAATTTCGGCTAATAAGGGGATAAATAAAGGATTTATTTTAGATTATTTTCAAGAGATAAATAAGGAATATTCTTTAATTTTAAAATTAAGGAGATAAAGTCATCAAAATAAAGGAGAATGGTGGCCAAGTAAGGGACTCTAGCTAGTAATTTCAGCTACTAGAGGAAAAGAGGCCATTCATCCCTTCACTTTTCTTTTGCCGAAATTCCTTAAACAATTCTCCTCTCCCTGCCAAATTTTCCCTAAGCAAAAATCCTCTCTTCTCTGCTATTTTTCTTCCAAAAACTGAAAGTAGGTTCCCTTAACCCTAGCCGATTCCTTCTAAGCCTAATATTCCTCTCTTCTTTCATCCTTGAAACCGAATGCATAGAAGGCTTACAGCCGATTGTTCATCAAGTTTCTAAGTCCAATCTCTAAAGTGGTGTCAGGAAGGATCTGTCGAATTCAATATTAAAGGTAAGAATTTTATGGTTATCAATTTATTCTCTTCTTTAAACTGAACGTCAAGACTCTAATGCCATGTACATGATTGGCTGAAACTTTGAAGGAAAGCTTCGGGATTCTGTGACTGTCGACTACAAGGAGGAAGATTCCGGGATTTAAGATTTGGAAGGTAAGCCCAAAGGTACATTCGGCCATAGGTCTGTTTTGATATCTAGATCTATTCCATAATTGTTTAAAAAGCCGAAGCTAACCTATGATGTGATTTAATGTTGGCCGAATGCAAGAAGGAATACAACAAAGTTTCGTGACTTGATTCTTAAGTCAATCGGCAGCAAGGTAGGTTTTAAGTGTACAAATACTACTAGGATTTGGTTTTATAGCCAAATAGGCTTTATGCTAACATATTCAGGTTACCGAATGTAGGAATTGAGATCTAAAGCAATAGATCGGTTCTTCGGGATTTCAAGGAATTTGTTAAGCAAATCAGGTGTGTACCCCACACTAACTTTTAATAAGATTTATGGCAATTTTTAAAATGTGCATGTTTATAAGAATGTGAATATGGCTAAGGTACCGTGTTACGGTACAAAGTACTCAGGTACGTTTCCTACTTCTACTAGGATTACGAAATATGTTATATTAAACTTGTGAAAAGTGACATGAATGTGAATTTAAGTATGATATGCATAATATGAATAATATGGGGCATCAGGTTATATGAAAAAGGGGAAGTGAATGTGGTAACTTCGGTCTCACTATCTGAATGTGGTGACCTCGGTCACATTATCTGAATGTGGTAACTTCGGTTACATTATCTGAATGTGGTGTCTCATGACACAATTATCTGGTGGCTATGCCACGAATTTTATATGGGCGATGAGCATATCGACTGCAGCGACTGCCTTCGATGGTGTGTAGTGGATGGAGGGTTGACTTAGTAGTCCCCACGGTGTGCAGGTTGGTACGGGGATGTGTAGCGGATGGCATCTAGGTTTGGGTTTGGGTTGCATCATTATTTTATCTGTATATGGATATGCATGTGATATGATAAGGAATGCCTGATCTATTAAATTTTAGTGTTGGTTACACATTGAGTCTGTTGACTCACCCCGTTGTGGGAACATGTTTCAGGTGATGAACAGTGATAGACCGGGACGGCAGAACTTGTGGTGGCCATGCTCAGCTTGAAGTTTTATTTGATTTGGACATTTGATTTTATATAAGTACTATAAAATTTAATTTTGGGTTTTGTCTGATGTAACAAGGCCATAGTGATGATTTTATTTTTGTTTTATTTACTACGTTACAAATTTATGATAATTAAAGAATAAGCCAATTTCATTTAAAATAAACTTAAAAAGTTTTTGACCCCTGAAATAAATGGGTTTTCAATATAAAGTAAACTCGTTTTCAACTCGAGCCACAAACAAACTATCTTCAAAACACACAGTTTTTTTCAAAGCAACGAACGATATTTTGAACCGGTTTACATCGAGGAACATACCAGATCCGGTCCAGGCTCGTGGGCCGGGTGTGGGGTGTTTCACCCATATCATACATATTATGCATTAACATGCCTAATTTCACATTCTTATCATACTCACATTCATGGCATAACAAACCATATCATACTCATAGTAGGAGTAGGGAAACGTACCTTAGTACTTTGTACCCTTGTATGGTACCTTAGCCATACTTTTCACATTCTTAATAACACATATATATATTAAACATTGCCATAAAACTTATTAAGAAATAGTGTGGGGTACACACCTGGTATACTTAACGCTTTATGGAAATCCCGAAAAGCTTTGCTATACACTTCTGTCGATCTGTCCCTAGAAACCAAGGTACACAATTGGCCATCACTTATACCAAATATATGGCCTCAAACCTGATATCAACACTTCCTTACCTTGCTTGCTTTGATGAATCAACTCCTGAAAACTCCTTAGTACACCCTTACCGTTAGCTACACAGCAAAAACACTTATTATGGCACTAAAGCCATTCGGCCATCTCACATAAATCTAAGCCCACTCATGGTTTCGGCACATCCATGAAAAAAAGAATAAAACCGATTGCTTAAAGAAATACTTACCACTATCGCTTCCTTGGAGAGACAAAAGAGAATAGTCAACAAGAGGGAAAAGTGCCTGACTTCCGGCTTTTGAGACTTGCGACAGAAGAAGGAGAATAAGGCCTCTTGAGATTCGGTTATGGCTTTTAATAAAATAAAATACAAATCGAGGAATGATCACTTACCAGATTCGGCTAAGCCTCCAAATGAGGTTGGAATATTCGGCTACCACAAGTATATTTCGGCCTTTGAGAAACTTATGAGAAGAAGAGAAGAGTTTGAAGTATTTTGGCAATGGTAACAAAGGGAAATTCGGCTTCAAAGAGATAAAAAGGATTTGGGGTTGAAAGAAATTAAAGAATAAGAAGTGAGAGTAGGAGAATTTCGGCACAAAGAAATTTAAAGACGAAAAAGGTATCAAAGATGATTACTCCCCCCTTATAAAGAATTCGGCTACTATATCCTTGCTCTTATCAAACTCAAAATTAAACTCCTATTTTAACTCTTTATCACCTTAACAAATAAAATAAAATAAATCATTGCATTATCTCTTATCACCTATTTAAACTAAAATAAAATAAGGCCTCTATTATCTTTTTCTCATCCATTAAAAATAAATAGAATAAATCAACATTTATCCTACTTTTATCTTATCTATCTGAAAATTAAAAGGAGAAATAAACTCAATCCTCATCTAATTGAAAGTCCATGTGCCATCCACTTTCTTCCAACTCTACCCTGACGCAAAAGCAAAATAAAACACTCCCCTTGCTACTCACCAGCCTCGAACCCAAGACCTGCGGGAGCCCTTGGACGCAAGCTGCAGTTAACGCCCAGGCCACTTTGCCAAGGCGTTTTTTTTATGACATAAACTCCCAACAATTCTTTTTAAGGCCTTCTTCTCCCTTAGCGCCAACTTGGAAAAATAAAAACACGGTTATACTGCCCACAAGACTCGAACTTGAGCCCTCCTGAAGCTCCCTTTGCCGCAAGCGTCCAAGCCACTTTGCTGCTGGTTCTTTTGTGTCATCAACTCCCCATAATTTCTTTTAAAACCTCCTTAGCCAAGCTCCTTATTGACTCAAAAATAAATGCTCCTTCCTGCTTCCTTCGCAACTCGAACTTGGGCCCTCTACCCATTGCTTGAGGCGTCACTTGCCCAAGCCTTAAGTGGCGCCTTGCAGGCACTTTACCAAGGCACTCTTTGTGTCCAAAAGCGCCTATAACTTCCCTTAAGGCCTCACTGGCCCAATTCCCTTTTTAACTCTAAAAAAAAAAAAAGTCTCTAATGCTTCCTACGTCGCTCGAACCTCTTCCCCTGGGCACTCCAAGTGACTCAACCACCCTTACACCTTAGGTGGTGTCCCTTACCACTTTACCACATGGTTCCTTGTGTCCTAAACTCCCCAAAACTTTTCTTAAGGCCTCTTCAGCCTAGCTCCTCTTTTTAACTTAAACCCAATATTTTTTTTCCAAAGCCTTCCCTTATTTTTCAGAGTTCTCAAAACCCTTAAAACTTATCCAAACACACTCAAGGCCTACTTAGCTCATGAATTATGCACTCATGCATAACCCCTAATCTAGGATATTACAGTTCTACCCTCCTTAAAAAATAATTTCGTCCTCGAAATTACTTACTAATGAATAATCGTACATCTTAACTCACCGCACTACGCTTATGCTGCGCACTCTGATCTTAATAGAACCATCATACTTCCTAGGCACAATCTCTAAGTTCACATCCCCTAGAACTCATTTCTAACGCCGCGATTTAATCTGATTAAAAAGTTTTATGCATCAGAATTTTGTTCCATTATTAACCGCGAACAATTTTATGAAATAAAGATATTTAGAAGTAGTTCTTTCGATCACACAAAGTTTCAGTTCACTGCTCTAATTCAGAGAATCAAATTCACATTCATCAACAGAGACACCTTCATTCCTCAATAGAAGCACATTCATTCATCAACATAGACATATTTATTCAGTGGTATCTACCACCCACATTCACTATTCGAACACTCTTTGCCTTATTCCTATCCCAGGGGTATTTTCGTAATTTGTCCTACAGGGGTATTTTTGTAAATTTTTTTTCAAAATAAGGTTCCTTGGTGATTTTGTCAATAAGGGTATTTTGGTAATTTTGCGTTTTCGGGGGTATTTTTGGAAATTTTGAAATCCGGGGGTATTTCGGTAATTTTGAAACTTGAGGGTATTTTGGTAATAACCCAGGGTAATTTGTAAAGCTTAATAATTTCGGGGTATTTCAAAGTTTGCAAAACTTGGGGGTTCTTTTTGAGAATTTGTTTTCCAAAACGGTGATGTTGCAAAAATTTTGGAAATTAGGGTCATTTTGGTAATTTACAAGTTAGGGGCAATTTCGTAATTTTCCAAAATCAAGGTATTTTGATATTTTGTGATCTAGAATTTTTGGTCATTTTATAAAGTAAGGAAAATTTTATTGAAATCGAGGTAGTACGATAATTTTTTAGAAACCAGGGGTATTTTTGTAATTCCGCCACTAGGGGCATTTTCGTAATTTTTGTAAATCGGAAGTTTTTCGAAAAATTTTGTAAAAATAGTTCTCACAAATTAAAAGGGTCATTTTAAGAGTTTTAAAACTAGGGTTTTTATAAAAATACGGCTAGTTCCCTTTCGGGTTTTAGTTATTGTGTTTAGCCTATGACTGAGTCTTCTTGGTTAGGGTGAACCGTAGCTACGCACCAGGTAGGATTCCTGCGAAGAGGAGGTAAGTCACTAGGACTGCTTAAGTACCAGGCTCTTCTGGATCCATTCCTAGACATGCGCACAGGGGTTGCCACACCTTAACTCGGCGACTTAGCCATAGGTTTGTTTAATTAGGCATTTAAATCTTATGTAATTGTTGGGGAAAACTAGTCCTAGGGTTCAAGTACCTATCATACTATTTCTACGTTCCATTCCTACCCTTCTACAGATCATACAATAAATCACACAATGAATAGGGGTACTTACCTGGTGGACTGCGGGTCGGAGACTTAGGTGCCATGCTAGAAAACCTGCTTATTTCATAAAATATTTTCATTAAAACTTACTTGGGCTCGATTTGAAAACGTTTTGGGCCTTAAACCCAAGGCCGAGAGTTTGAAATGGGCTCTGATACCAAACTGAAACACCCCATACCCGGCCCACGAGCCTTGACCGGATCTGGTAGGTTCCTCGAGGTAAACCGGTTCAAAATTCTTTTGTTACTTTGGAAAGCTGTGTGTTTTGAAGAAAGTTTTTTTGTGGATTGGGCTCGAGTTGAAAACGAGTTTATTTTATATTGAAACCCATTTATTTCAGGTGTCAAAACATTTAGGGTTTAGTTTAAAAGAAATTTACTTAAACTTTAATTGATAAAAATTTGTAAACATAATAAATAAAATAAATGTAAAATAGTTCAACTATGGCCTTATTACATCAAATAAACCCAAATAATTTAAAATACTTAAATAAAAATAAAATGTCCAAATAAAATTCCTTGCTGAGCATGGCCACCTTTAAGCTCCTACCGACCCGGTCCATTACTGATCATCACCTGAAAAATGTTCCCACAACGGGGTGAGTCAACAGACTCAATGTGTAGACAAACACTAAGTCCAAATAAATTCAGGCATATCAAGTCATACACATTCAGATCAAAATATACAATTAATGATGCAATCTCGAACCCAAACCTATAAGCCATCCGCTACACATCACCCGTACCATCCTGCACACCGTGGGGACTACTAAGTCAACCCTCCATCCGCTACACACCATCGAAGGCAGTCGCTGCAGTCGACGTGCTTATCGCCCTTATAAATATTCGTGGCATAGCCACCAGATTAAATAATTGTGACCGAAGTCACCACATTCAGATATCGTGGTCTTAAATCACCACATTCAAATAATGTGACCGAAGTCACCACATTCAGATATCGTGGTCTTAGATCACCACATTCACTTCCCCTTTTTCGATAACCCATATGCCCCATATCATACATATTATGCATTAACATGCCTAATTTCACATTCTTATCATACTCACATTCATGGCATAACAAACCATATCATACTCATAGTAGGAGTAGGGAAACGTACCTTAGTACTTTGTACCATTGGATGGTACCTTAGCCATACTTTTCACATTCTTAATAACACATATATATATATTAAACATTGCCATAAAACTTATTAAGAAATAGTGTGGGGGTACACACCTGGTATACTTAATGGAAATCCCGAAAAGCTTTGCTATACACTTCTGTCGATCTGTCCCTAGAAACCAAGGTACACAATTGGCCATCACTTATACCAAATATATGGCCTCAAACCTGATATCAACACTTCCTTACCTTGCTTGCTTTGATGAATCAACTCCCGAAAACTCCTTAGTACACCCTTACCGTTAGCTACACAACAAAAACACTTATTATGGCACTAAAGCCATTCGGCCATCTCACATAAATCTAAGCCCACTCATGGTTTCGGCACATCCATGAAAAAAAGAATAAAACCGATTGCTTAAAGAAATACTTACCACTATCGCTTCCTTGGAGAGACAAAAGAGAATAGTCAACAAGAGGGAAAAGTGCCTGACTTCCGGCTTTTGAGACTTGCGACAGAAGAAGGAGAATAAGGGCTCTTGAGATTCAGTTATGGCTTTTAAGAAAATAAAATACAAATCGAGGAATGATCACTTACCTGATTTGGCTAAGCCTCCAAATGAGGTTGGAATATTCGGCTACCACAAGTATATTTCAGCCTTTGAGAAACTTATGAGAAGAAGAGAAGCGTTTGAAGTATTTTGGCAATGGTAACAAAGGGAAATTCGGCTTCAAAGAGATAAAAAGGATTTGGGGTTGAAAGAAATTAAAGAATAAGAAGTGAGAGTAGGAGAATTTCGGCACAAAGAAATTTAAAGAAGAAAAAGGTATCAAAGATGATTACTCCCCCCCTTATAAAGAATTCGGCTACTATATCCTTACTCTTATCAAACTCAAAATTAAACTCCTATTTTAACTCTTTATCACCTTAACAAATAAAATAAAATAAATCATCGCATTATCTCTTATCACCTATTTAAACTAAAATAAAATAAGGCCTCCATTATCTTCTTATCATCCATTAAAAATAAATAGAATAAATCAACATTTATCCTACCTTTATCTTATCTATCCGAAAATTAAAAGGAGAAATAAACTCAATCCTCATCTAATTGAAAGTCCATGTGCCGTCCACTTTCTTCCAACTCTACCCTGACGCAAAAGCAAAATAAAACACTCCCCTTGCTACTCACCAGCCTCGAACCCAAGACCTGCGGGAGCCCTTGGACGCAAGCTGCAGATAACGCCCCAGGCCACTTTGCCAAGGCGTTTTTTTGTGACATAAACTCCTAACAATTCTTTTTAAGGCCTTCTTCTCCCTTAGCGCCAACTTGGAAAAATAAAAACACGCTTATGCTACCCATAAGACTCGAACTTGAACCCTCATGAAGCTCCCTTTGCCGCAAGCGTCCAAGCCACTTTGCTGCTAGTTCTTTTGTGCCATCAACTCCCCATAATATCTTTTGAAACCTCCTTAGCCAAGCTCCTTATTGACGCAAAAATTAATGCTCCTTCCTGCTTCCTTCGCAACTCAAACCTGGGCCCTCTACCCATTGCTTGAGGCGTCACTTGCCCAAGCCTTAAGTGGCGCCTTGCAGCCACTTTACTAAGGCACTCTTTGTGTCCAAAAGCGCCTATAACTTCCCTTAAAACCTCCCTGGCCCAATTCCCTTTTTAACTCTAAAAAAAAAATAAAAGTCCCTAATGCTTCCTACGTCGCTCGAACCTCTTCCCCTGGGCACTCCAAGTGACGCAACCACCCTTGCACCTTAGGTGGCGTCCCTTGCCACTTTACCACATGGTTCCTTGTGTCCTAAACTCCCCAAAACTTTTCTTAAGGCCTTTTCAGCCTAGCTCCTCTTTGTAACTTAAACCCAATATTTTTTTTTCCAAAGCCTTCCCTTATTTTTCAGAGTTCTCAAAACCCTTAAACCTTATCCAAACACACTCAAGGCCTACTTAGCTCATGAATTATGCACTCATGCATAACCCCTAATCTAGGATATTACACCTAAAATATTATGTTTCCATGAAATGCATGGAGATATATTATTAGGTAATAATTTTATATATCAGCATTTACCATTTTCTATTGATAAAAATTTAGTTATATTACCCGTTGAAAAAACTTGATGAAATACCCTTAGTTGAAAATCACAAATTTATTTGTGATCAAGATTTTACACCACCTAGGAAAGAAATGTATTAAACAACTTGAAACAAATCATTGGTTGTTTAAAATATTAGAAAATAATTTTAGTGAAGAACCATTAAAATTATGGAAAAATAGTCCTAGATATTGTACTATTAAATTAGAAAGTCCTAATAAAATTATTAGAGTAAAACCTATGATCTATACTAAACAAGATATAGATGAATTTGATATACAAATAAAAGAATTATTAGATAAAGGATTAATAGAAGAAACTACTAGTCCACATTCTAGTCCTGCTTTTTATGGTAAGAAACCATGCAAAATAAAAAGAGGAAAAGCTAGGATGGTTATTAACTATAAAAGATTAAATCAAAATACTATTTTTGATGGCTATTTTATTCCAAGAAAGGAAGTTTTAATAAACCAACCTAAACAAGCAAAATATTTTAATAAGTTTGATCAGAAATCAAGCTTCGGCAAATCATGTTAACAGAAGAATCCAGACCATTAACAGCTTTTAGTGCACCTAATGGACATTACCAATGGAGAGTAATGCCATTTGGATTATGTAATGCACCACAAGTCTTCCAAAGATGGATGGACTCTATTTTTAAAAAATATAAAAAAATTTGTGTAGTATATATAGATGATATTTTAATATTCTCAGATACATTAGAAAATCATAGAAAACCCTTGTAAATCTTTTGTATATTATCTATTTTCTTCTTATAATATAATCTTATGATATTATAGCCTTCCATTTGTGCATACCTCCCTCCCTTCCCCCCGTAATTGGTATCAGAGGATTTATTCATTTGACTTGATCTGTAGGATTCCCTAACGTATATTAATCCATCTCTCGAGGCGACTAACGTCTAACCCTAGGTTGATTAATTGAAATCTCTTTCTAATTAAAACCCCCAGAATTGCATTAACTCGATCTATGGACTCCCATATTAGGTTTGACCCTAATTCGGCAGATTTTTGTCACCGTATCTCTAGGCGCGCGAGCAACTCCGCTTAATTATGCTAGATCTACTCTTAGGTAGAGACTTTTGCTCCTCCACCTAAGCACATCACACTTGAATTAATAACCTGGAAATATCAACACAAGAATTAAGAACACATAATTAAGAACAAGTCAAATACTTATCATATAGTTCAGCAAATGATAACAAGATTCATCTTAGGTTTCATCCCCTCGTATATCTCGAGGTTTAGTTCATAATAATAAAAGAAAACATCTCAGAAGAAAAGATAAAACAAAACATAATAAATCCCTAAAACCCCCTGAAGGAATTGAAGAGAGATCCTCCGTCTTGAGTATAACTCCGGCTTCTTGAGATGAATCAACTGGCTATCTTTGCGTAAATCCCCACAAATTTGCCCTCTTTGGCCTAGCTGGATGCCCCGGCAGAGGGCTTCTGTCGAACTCTTCCTTTAAGTTGCCCCCCTAAGGTTTTTATATAGGCTTTGAGATGCCTTACTTGGCCCCTAAGTATCCTAATCCGAGTAGAATTCCTATTAGGGTGTTTAAATAGGATTTGGAATGTGTTTCTTTGCCTCCAAGTATCCTATTCCGAGTGTAATTTCTCTTATTCACGTCAGGGACATCCCCATGGCACACGCCCGTGTGAATCGTGGCCAGGCCATGTTTCGAGTCTGTTGAATGAGGCACGACCATGTGGTTTTGGGCCCAGGCCGTGTTGATTTTGTGATATGGCCCATTTACTCAGTTTTGGGCCCATTTCTCGTTCTTTTCATCCTCCGATGCTTTCTTGAGTATAAAACATGAAATTAAAGGATTAAGAGCACCAAATTATATAATTCAAGGGATAAATCATCCAAAAGCATGCTAAATGTTGGCCTAAAATATGTTACTATTACGGTTTATCAGGGGGAGAGTTGTAACAGCCCGGTTTAGACCCTAGTCAGAACAATGGTTTTGAGATCACATATCTGAGGTCAAAATAATATTTAAATATTATTTTTTGAGTTTACAGTATGTGATTTAGCCTGTATGAAATTTCTGTGTGAAGATTCTATCGTTTGTGTGTTGAATTTGAGCAAAGGACTGAATCGCGTAAATCGTAAAAGTAGCATTCAATTTGATTAATGGCTGAATTGATATGGCTTTTAAATGGGGAGGCCTTATGAGGCAATTAAACCATTTTAAAAGATAGTGTTTGGTAATGGATAAAAATAGCCATACATTATATGAATTATAAATGTTTTCATTAATGGTAATTTGGTAAAATGTTTATTAATGTTATTGTAATTTAATAAAAACAAAACGGTGGCCATCTCAATGGTGTTCATCCACCGAATGTAGAAAAGAAAAGAAAGGGTTAAGCTTTGTTTCATTCGGCCAAGGTTCAAGCTTAAATCGAGTATGTGTTTTTGATAATTTCTACGGTTTTATAATCGTTGCTTCGTATACTTCAAAACCCATGCTTCAATTTTGTGAATTTGTAACACCCTGGTTTAGGGGCTATGCAGGTTAGGTGTAATTCAGGTGTTGGTGGGTTTGTAGGTGTGTTTGGAGGTGTTTTAGAGGCTTTAAGAATGCTTGGATGAAAGGGGAAGGCTTCGGGAAATTTTGGATTTTTGGTGTAAAAGAGGGAAGTAGGGCAGGAAGGCTTTAAAATAAAATTTGGGAGTTTAGGACACATGAAAGGATTTGGTAAAGTGGCTCTATGCGCTGCTTAAGGGGCTGGAAGTAGCGCTAATGAGGGCCTGGGTTCGAGTCCAAGCGGCAACAAGTGTGGTTTTTATTTTTGGGTTTTGGGCGTTAGGCCTAGGAAGGCCTTATAATTAAATTTGGGGGCCTTATGGACATGAAAGGCAGGTGGGCGGAGTGGCTGAGGCGCTACAAGAGAAGGCGCTTGGTGCAGGTCGCGGGTTCGAGGGCTGGAAGCAGCATTTTGGCATGTTTTATTTTATGCGGATATGGGCTGTAGTATGGAGGCCTTAAAAATAAAATGGGTGGCTTTATGGCATAAAAATCAATGTGGCCGAATAGCCTGGGGCTTTGGAGGAGGCGTCAGTGATTGGTCCTGTGTTCGAACCCAAGGTCAGGCAATTGGTTTTTATTTTTCCTCTTTGGCTTTTTGGCTTATTGACTGGCACATGGAGAGCTAAGGATGTTTAGTTCTTCTTAAATTAATTTGGAGTGATAAGGGTGGGTTTTATTTATTTTTATTTTATTTTAGATAATAGGATAATTGTAGGAGTATTTTAATAGGATTAGATTAGTGGTTAGTTTTTAAATTCGGCTGGGGGGTAGCTTTGTTAGTTTATTATTTTAGATAATTATAGGATTATTTTAGTTAATCAATAAGGGATAATGGCTGGTGGTTTAATATTTTCTTTGGGATTAAGTGATAAAATATGGGTTAATTTAGGAGTGTGTAATTCAAATCAATTTGAATTAGGGGCCATAGGTGATGGCCAAACTTGGGCTCTTCAGTGGGGAGTAGCCGAATATTATTTAAGGTGTGTGTCTCCTTTTTCCAAATTTTAGTTCCCTCTTTTAGATCCTACTTCCTTAAATTCCTTTTTATATTTTTTCTAGTTGACCGAACCTCTAAGTGATCTTTATTTCTTTTTGTGCTTTGAAATTGAAATCCTCCCAAACACCATTAATCCCTGCCGATTTCTCCTTTGGCTTTCTATCGAATATTTCTTTTATTTCTTTTAAATCCCTTGGCAAGCCGAATCTTCTCTTTTACTTTGGCCGAATATTGGTGTGGTGTGGATCTCTTTGGTTTCTTCTCCTCAATCGTTGGTAGTCAAGATTCGGTAAGTGGTGGTAAAGATCCATGTTGTATTTATTCTTTTATTATTCAAAAGCCAAAGGCTATTAAGGCTAATCATTTATGCGTTTAGGGTGTGGTCGATTGCAAAAAGGACCATTCCGTAGTCCTGAGATTTGATTGGAAATCAAATCAGCCTTGAGAAGCAAGGATATTTAAGGACATAGATCAATTCTCCGGGATTCAAGATATTTTGGTAAGTAATATTTGGTAAAGGTTCAACATTTAGTTTATGACTTGGAGGTTTAACCCGTTTATCTGATTAAGCTTTTTGATGGAGGCCAATACCAGTCAAGAGGGGAAAGGGAAGGTCCCTATTCCGAAGTTTAAGAAAAGAGCCGTCTCGACAGTTCGGGATTGGCCACCGGGGTGTGGTCGTGCAGCAGAAAACGATAGGCAGATAACTGTAGTCTCGCTAAGCGATAGCGTCGAAATCGAGGGTTTAGAACTTCAGATTATAAGGTGTGTAATTAGCCTATCAATTTCCGGTTTTTATATGTGTTATATGTTTTACTAACAAGTGCGATAATAAGTGTGCCATATATACCCTAAAAAGGGTATAAATGATGATCGAGTTAGTATCGAACTCATTTGCAATACTTGCTTGTATATGAATATGTTGATGGATATTAATAAGCATGTGCATGCATTATCACGGTTATATTTTATGTGGCATGTGCATGGGTGGGTTATGAAAAGAAGGTACGGGTGTACTTCGAGCACGTGGTTGATGTCAGCTTTGTGCTACATCGTGGATTGGCGCTGACTGAGGTCGCGTTGTGGATCTTTTGCGATTTAGTTCGCGTGGTTACCTTGATTGATATCGGCTTTATGCCATATCGTGGCTTGATGGGTTGCTATGTGCTCCATCGTGGATGGCATTGGTTGCCTTTTTGGAGCGAAAAGGAGAGGGTGACTCGATAGTCCCGTGGTGTGTGGTAGGCTGGATAAGGGGGTGTGTAGCGGATGGACCCTAGGTTTGGGTTGGGAATCATGTTGCATTATTTTTGCAACAATATGGAAATGGGCCAAGCCCAATATGACATGTGGATAGGTATGTTTTGGGAACATACGTGGAAATGGGCCAAGCCCAGTTGATATGTGGATCATTGAGAAATGGGCCTAGCCCAGTATTTGAGTATGATTTGAATGTGGGCCAAGCCCAGATTGTGGTAATTGTTAAAATGAATATGTATTACTTGTTGCATTTGATAATTGGGATATTATGTGGCTAGCATGTGGGTGGATTTCAGTGGTTAAATTACACACTGAGTCTGTATGACTCACCCCTTTATTTTTTTAAAACATCACAGGTGACATGTTGAGCGGACCGGGTTGGAGTGGATACAAGGTGGCCCATGCCGAAAGGGGATTTTCATGCAGAAGATGTTTTACTTCATTTAAAGTATTTTATATTGTCAGTATCTTGATTAATTTTATTTGATGTAATAAGGGCCCCTTTTTGATTTAAAGTACTCTATTTAATTTTGTTGAATTTACATTATATTCAGAAATATTTTTACAAAGGATTCATATTATAGCAAATTATAATAAAGTTTTAATTCGAATATTTTATATATCAAGCTTATATTATTTATTAAATTTTAAATGAACATGATTTTCAGAGTTAACAAAATTTTCACGTTTTAATCTAAAGTCAAAGATTTTTCAACCGTCTTTCCGCAGTGACATACCAGATCCGGTCAGGGCTTGTGGGCCGGGTTTGGGGATGTTACAGTTTGGTATCAGAGCCCGGTTCAAAACTCGGCTTTGAGGGTTTGGGCCCAAAAACGTTTTCAAAATGGGCTTTTCAAAATATGAGTTTTTATAAATTATTTTTCAGGTATTCTGGCATGGCACCTGTACCTCCGACCCGCAGTCCACCAGGTAAGTACTTCAGACTTATGAAGTAATTTGATATTATGAGCTGTTATGGGCTTAGTTGGGCTCGTAGATTAGTGAGCTAGGATCTGTTGAACCCTAGGACTAGTCTACTCAAACATATGCATAAGACTTAAAATTACTAAACAAACCTACGATTAAGTCGCCGAGTTAGGGTGTGGTAACCCCTGTGCGCATGTCAAGGATTGGATTCGGAAGAGCTTGGTACTTAAGCAGTCCTCGTGACTCACCTCCTCTTCGCGGGATTCCTACCTGGTGCGTAGCTTCGGTTCACCCTAACCAAGAGGACTCGGTCATAGGCTAAACGTACTGAATAAAACCCGAAAGGGATTAGCCATGTTTTTAATGGAAATTCTAGTTTTAAAATCCTTAAAATTACCCTTTTTACTGTAGTAAAAGATTCTTGTGAAAATTTCTCTAAAGTATCATTGATTTCCAAAATTACCAAAATGCCCCTAGCGACAAAATTACAAAAAAGCCCCTGTATTGTAAAATTACCGCACTACCCTTAACTTTTGATAAAATGATTTTACATTGCAAAATACCAAAACCTTTAGTTTTCAAAATATCAAAATACCCCGATTTGCAGAAATTTACGAAAATACCCCTATGTTGAAAATTACTAAAATGCCCCTGACTTTTAAAATTTCGGTTTAACCCCAAGTTTAATAAAATTTTCTTACTTTGCAAAAGAATTCGATTTTTCGTATTTCCAAAATAATACCCTGAATTTGGAAATTTTCAAAATTACCCTTGACTGACAAATTACCAAAATACCCCTGGTTTCCAAAATCTTGTCATACCTTTAATTTGAGAATTTTTCAAAAATACCATTAAAAGTTTGGAATATCAAAATACCCTGATTTATTAAGGCTTTCAAAATTCTTCTGATTATTTACGAAAAATACCCGGTAGGAAAATGACGGAAATACCCCTAGGGTAGAAACGGGCAGAAAGGTCCGAATAGTGAATGAGGGTAGTGGATACCACCGAATGTGCCTCTACTGAGGAAGGAATGTGGCTTCATTGAGATATGAAGGTGCCTTTAGTGATGAATGTGTTCTTATTGATGAATGAATGTGTGTGTGAATGTGATTCCTGAACTAGAGTAGTAAGCTTGAACGGAACCTTTGTGTGATCGAAAGAACTACTCCTAAATACCCTTCTTTCATAAAATTTGCTCGCGGTTAAATAGTGGAACAATTACTAATGCATAAAATTTCTTAAATCAGATTAAATCGCGACGATAGAGATGAGTTCTAGGGACGCAGTAGAGGTAGAATGACGACTTGAATCCTAGTAGGGTCCGCCATGGGTCGAAAAGTGAAGTGCCACCACCGTGGACGTGAGGAGCAAGATCGGATAGGAGAAGACGACACAGTGTCGCGGGCCATGTTACGACTTCTAGAACGTGTAGCAGGAGCTAGTAGGGGAAATGGAACTCGGAAGTCAGTATCCGAGAGACTCAGGTCGAACGGGGCTGAAGTTTTTAGGGGAGTGTCTGAGGTGGCTCCAAACGTGGCTGAATATTGGCCAGAAGGAGTCGAGAGAATTATGGACGATTTGGATTGTCCCCCAGAGGAAAAGTCGAAGGTCTTTGTTTATTTGCCGGGGCCGACGGTTTATCGTTGGTGGCTCACTGTCAAACAAGGTGTACCGGCAGATCGATTGGATTGGGATTACTTTAAGGCTAAGTTTGAAGGGAAGTATGTAGGAGCCAGTTACTTAGATGCGCAAAGGAAAGCGTTTCTAAATCTAGTGCAAGGGAATAAATCAGTAGCGGAATATGAAGCGGAATTCGTGCGACTAAGTCAGTACGCCAAAGGAATCGTGGCTACTGATTACGAAAGGAGTGTTCGATTCGAGGATGGGCTGCGAGATGAGTTGCGGGAGTTGATCACTCCGCAAAGAGAAAGGGATTTCGCCATTCTGGTAGAGAAAGCTCGGATTGCTGAAGAGGTTAAGAAGACTATCAGGGAGAATCGAGAGAAGAATAGGAACGAGAATAAGAGAAATGTTGGACCATCAGCATCGTTTGGTAATGTCCAGAAAAGACCAAGGATCGAGAATCCTGTGCGTGCACTTGTACCAGTGAATCGGAATCGTTCTTGCGTTCGATGTGGAAGACCCCACACAGGAGAGTGTTGGGGGAATAGTAAAGAATGCTTTCGGTGCGGATCTAAGGCACATCTGGTTAAGAATTGTCCTCGAGCAACGAAGGGTCATGGTTCTAGTCAAAGTCAACCAAGGATGTGATATCGGGTAAGCTCCTTTGTTATGGAATTTTCTTTAATTGTTTTCTTTGTTTGTAAGTTAGCTTTTTCTTGTGTGACTTGGATCTTGAGTGAGAACTTAAGGACTGTGTCGGGGAATATGATAAATTGGAATCAGAATGCGCAGCGGAGGCGTAGAGTAGGAAGTTAGGATTGCATGATAAGTAATTTTGAAGATGAAATTATTTTAAGGAGGGTAGAATTGTAACACCCTGGTTTAGGGGCTATGCAGGTTAGGTGTAATTCAGGTGTTGGTGGGTTTGTAGGTGTGTTTGGAGGTGTTTTAGAGGCTTTAAGAATGCTTGGATGAAAGGGGAAGGCTTCGGGAAATTTTGGATTTTTGGTGTAAAAGAGGGAAGTAGGGCAGGAAGGCTTTAAAATAAAATTTGGGAGTTTAGGACACATGAAAGGATTTGGTAAAGTGGCTCCATGCGCTGCTTAAGGGGCTGGAAGTAGCGCTAATGAGGGCCTGGGTTCGAGTCCAAGCGGCAACAAGTGTGGTTTTTATTTTTGGGTTTTGGGCGTTAGGCCTAGGAAGGCCTTATAATTAAATTTGGGGCCTTATGGACATGAAAGCGAGTGGGCGGAGTGGTGAGGCGCTACAAGAGAAGGCGCTTAGTGCAGTCGCGGGTTCGAGGGTCGGAAGCGACATTTTGGCATGTTTTATTTTATGCGGATATGGGCTGTAGTATGAAGGCCTTAAAAATAAAATGGGTGGCTTTATGGCATAAAAATCAATGTGGCCGAATGGCCCGGGGCTTTGGAGGGAGGCGTGCAAACAGCTTGGTCCTGTGTTCGAACCCAAGAAATCATGCAATTGGTTTTTATTTTTTCCTCTTTGGCTTTTTGGCTTATTGGGCTACACATGGAGAGCTAAGGATGTTTAGTTCTTCTTAAATTCAATTTGGAGTGATAAGGGTGGGTTTTATTTATTTTTATTTTATTTTAGATAATAGGATAATTGTAGGAGTATTTTAATAGGATTAGATTAGTGGTTAGTTTTTAAATTCGGCTGGGGGGTAGCTTTGTTAGTTTATTATTTTAGATAATTATAGGATTATTTTAGTTAATCAATAAGGGATAATGGTTGGTGGTTTAATATTTTCTTTGGGATTAAGTGATAAAATATGGGTTAATTTAGGAGTGTGTAATTCAAATCAATTTGAATTAGGGGCCATAGGTGATGGCCAAACTTGGGCTCTTCAGTGGGGAGTAGCCGAATATTATTTAAGGGTGTGTGCTCTCCTTTTCCAAATTTTAGTTACCTCTTTTAGATCCTACTTCCTTAAATTCCTTTTTATATTTTTCTAGTTGACCAGAACCTCCAAGTGATCTTTATTTCTTTTTGTGCTTTGAAATTGAAATCCTCCCAAACACCATTAATCCCTGCCAATTTCTCCTTTGGCTTTCTATCGAATATTTCTTTTATTTCTTTTAAATCCCTTGGCAAGCCGAATCTTCTCTTTTACTTTGGCCGAATATTGGTGTGGTGTGGATCTCTTCGGTTTCTTCTCTCAATCGTTGGTAGTCAAGATTCGGTAAGTGGTGGTAAAGATCCATGTTGTATTTATTCTTTTATTATTCGAAAGCCAAGGCTATTAAGGCTAATCATTTATGCGTTTAGGGTGTGGTCGATTGCAAAAAGGACCATTCCGTAGTCCTGAGATTTGATTGGAAATCAAATCAGCCTTAAGAAGCAAGGATATTTAAGGACATAGATCAATTCTCCGGGATTCAAGATATTTTGGTAAGTAATATTTGGTAAAGGTTCAACATTTAGTTTATGACTTGGAGGTTTAACCCGTTTATCTGATTAAGCTTTTTGATGGAGGCCAATACCAGTCAAGGGAGGAAAGGAAGGTCCTATTCAAGTTTAAAAAGCTCGCCTCGCGCTTCGATTGGGATTGGCCACCGGGGTGTGGTCGTGCAGCAGAAAATGATAGGCAGATAACTGTAGTCTCGCTAAGCGATAGCGTCGAAATCGAGGGTTTAGAACTTCAGATTATAAGGTGTGTAATTAGCCTACTGTTTCCGGGTTTTTATGTGTTATATGTTTTACTAACAAGTGCAGTAATAAGTGTGCCATATATACCCCTAAAGGGTATAGCGATGATCAAGTTAGTATCGAACCTGTTGCAATACTTGCTTGTATATGAATATGTTGATGGATATTAATAAGCATGTGCATGCATTATCACGGTTATATTTTATGTGGCATGTGCATGGGTGGGTTATGAAAAGAAGGTACGGGTGTACTTCGAGTACGTGGTTGATGTCAGCTTTGTGCTACATCGTGGATTGGCGCCGATCGAGGTCGCATGGATCTTTTGCGATTTAGTTCGCGTGGTTACCTTGATTGATATCGGCTTTATGCCATATCGTGGCTTGATGGGTTGCTATGTGCTCCATCGTGGATGGCATTGGTTGCCTTTTTGGAGCGAAAAGGAGAGGGTGACTCGATAGTCCCGTGGTGTGTGGTAGGCTGGATAAGGGGGTGTGTAGCGGATGGACCCTAGGTTTGGGTTGGGAATCATGTTGCATTATTTTTGTAATGATATGGAAATGGGCCAAGCCCAATATGACATGTGGATAGGTATGTTTTGGGAACATACGTGGAAATGGGCCAAGCCCAGTTGATATGTGGATCATTGAGAAATGGGCCTAGCCCAGTATTTGAGTATGATTTGAATGTGGGCCAAGCCCAGATTGTGGTAATTGTTAAAATGAATATATATTACTTGTTGCATTTGATAATTGGGATATTATGTGGCTAGCATGTGGGTGGATTTTAGTGGTTAAATTACACACTGAGTCTGTATGACTCACCCCTTTATTTTTTTAAAACATCACAGGTGACATGTTGAGCGGACCGGGTTGGAGTGGATACAAGGTGGCCCATGCCGAAAGGGATTTTCATGCGAGAAGATGTTTTACTTCATTTAAAGTATTTTATATTGTCAGTATCTTGATTAATTTTATTTGATGTAATAAGGGCCCCTTTTTTGATTTAAAGTACTCTATTTAATTTTGTTGAATTTACATTATATTCAGAAATATTTTTACAAAGGATTCATATTATAGCAAATTATAATAAAGTTTTAATTCGAATATTTTATATATCAAGCTTATATTATTTATTAAATTTTAAATGAACATGATTTTCAGAGTTAACAAAATTTTCACGTTTTAATCTAAAGTCAAAGATTTTTCAACCGTCTTTCCGCAGTGACATACCAGATTCGGTCAGGGCTTGTGGGCCGGGTTTGGGGATGTTACAGAATTGGTAAGGATTTTGAGATGTGCCATTGCTGAATATGTGAGCTTTGTGTTGATAGTTGGTAAAATATGAAAGTTTAGTGTTGGGTTAACATAGTTTGTATTTGGATTTTTGGTGAAATTGTGTAATTTGGGATAAATTGAGAAAAGTGTAAATTGAGGGACTAAAATGTGAAATAAATGAAATGTGTGGACTTGTAAGATCATATTGAATTATTCGGCTAACCATGGGTGATATGAAATTGTGTGTATTTGATGATTTTGTGAATTAGGGACTAAAGTGTCAAAATGTGAAAATGTGAGGGCTATTTTGCAAAATGCCCTAAATATGTGTGTTTGGACTAAATTGAATGATTTTGTGATTGAATGAGTTAAATCTGAATGTGTATAGACCAAGAAAGGAGAGGTTTAGGATCAAGATCGAGGCAAAGACAAAGTACTCGATTTATCGACCATTTCAATGTTTCGACATCCGAGATAAGTTCAGATATAGTACAATTTGTTAATTTATATCTATGTGATGTAATTTGTATGATAGTTAAAGAACTAGAAATGTTTCATATGAGATTGAGAAAGGAGGCACTAAGTGTGCGTAACTGAAACCGAGACAAAGTTGAATAGCACTGAGTGTGCGAAGTAATGAAAGCTTTGGCTTAACTGATTGGCACTGTATGTGCGATGTTAATTAAGCTTCCGCTATGATTGGGCACTCTGTCTGTGATTGAAACAGGGAGATAACGAAGTTTAGTCAAAATGAATTATTGAGCTTTGAGTAGCATGTCTGATCGTTATCTAAGTGTTGGCTAAGGTACGTACAAAACCTATGTGGTTGATGAAATTGTGAATGGATTATGGATAGTTGAGTAAGCATATTAGTTATGGATGACATGGTATATGTGTATTTGTAAATCGATCTATGTGATGGATTATATTTGTATATGGTGAATGTATGATTGAGTATTATGTGTTATATTACGAACTTACTAAGCTTTGAAAGCTTACTGTATGATTTGTTTCTCTATTTTACAGTGTCAGTAAAGCTTGCTCGGATTTAGGGATCGTCAGCGGCTTTATCACACTATCAACTAACTATTTTGGTACTTTAGAAAAGATGTGCATAAATGTGGTATATGGCATGTATAGGCTAGTTGTTGTGGTATGTTTTGTAATGTTGGACCTTGCCATGTAATATGGCTAGATGGATGAATATTGATGCTGCATATAAATAGGCTATGAAATGATGAATGAGTTATGAAATGGTGAGAATGAAAATGGTATGTTTTTGTACTTGAATTGGTTGATGAGAAAGGCATTTTAAATGTGAAATTTGTGGCATGATTAGAGGATGCATAATTATAGGATTTGAGTTGAGAATATGGTGTTAGGAAGTGGACTTATTTGAGTAGGAATTGAGTATAAGATTAGATGGTATTGTTGATGATTAATTGGTGCTTGAAATGGTATATTTTGATTGCATTTAAGGCCTGATTTAGTAATGAGTTGATGCATATAGGTGATTTAATGTGTGAAAGGGAAGTTTGGCCTTGAAAATGGCCTATAACTGCCTATACGGTTGAGCACACGGGCGTGTGGCTCGACCGTGTCGTTTAAGTTTTCCAAGTGAAACATGTCAGTAGTGACCACGGGCTAGACACACGGGTGTGTGACTGGCCGTGTGGTGCAAGTACGAGTCCACCACAGGTGAGGCACACACACGGCCTACCCACACGGTCGTGTGACCTCTACAGTTTAGAAAAATTTTTAAATTTCTGAAAATTCCCATATGTATTCAGTTTGGTCCCGACCCTATTCTAAAGTGTGTTTAAAGTCTTGTAGACCTCGATAAGGGACTATATGTTTGTATTTGTATATGTTTGATTGGTGATGGACTTCTTGTTGATTAAATGGATGTAAAATGTTTCAAATGTTTAGTAATGCCTCTTAACCCTATTCCAGCGACGATTTCGGGTTAGGGGTGTTATAACTCTTATCTGGCTTGTTCCTAAAAACCCATTTAGTACCTATAGTATATTTACCACAAGGTCTTTCAACTAGGGTTCATACTGTACTTCTCTGAAATTGATTCAACTCTTCTTGCATAACCAATATCCAATATTCATCATTTAATGTTTCTTTGATATTTTTAGGCTTAATGCATGAGATAAATGCAACATAATTACAAGTATTTCTCAGAGAAGATCTAATAGTTACCCTTTTAGATGGATCTCCCAAAATCTTACCATTCTTCAGATAGTTGAACTCTCTTGGGTGAGTGACTTCCATCTTTTCTATTGTAAGCTCTTTTAGAGCATCTTGTGTTTGTTCTTGAATTTTGTCATTGATGAGTGATCAACTTTATCATCATCATGAAAAATTTATGCATCATCATCATCATCATCAATACAAGAATCCTTTCTAGGAGGAAAGGTATAATCATAAAAAAACATGTATAGACTCTTCTACTACTAAGGTCTTTTGTTAAACACTCTAAAAGCTTTAGAATTTAAAGAATAACCAAGGAAAATTCCTTCATCACTTTTTGCATCAAATTTACCCAGATTATTTTTGTCTTTGTTTAAAACAAAACATTTGCATCCAAAAGGATGAAAATAGCTAATGTTAGGCTTTTTATTTTTGAAAAATTCATATGAAGTTTTCTTTAAAATAGGTCTAATCATTACTCTATTAACAGTAGCAAACAGTGTTTGTGGCTTCCACCCAAAAATATTTTGGTAAATTATTTTCACAAAGCATGGTTCTAGTCGTTTCTTCTAAAGTTCTATATTCCTCTCAAAACTCCATTTTGTTGAGAGGTTCTAGGTGCAGAAAAATTATGGCTAATTCCATTTAAGTTGCAAAAATTTTCAAAACAAAGATTTTGAAATTCGGTTCTATGGTCACTTCTAACACTAGTGATGGAGTAACCTTTTTCATTTTGATTCATTTTTGAAAATGTGATGAATTTTTCTAAAGCCTCATCTTTAGTACTTAAGAAAATAGCCCAAGTAAACCTAGAATAGTCATCAACAAGCACAAACGCATATTGTTTTCCACCTAAGCTAGTTGTCCTAATAGGATCAAAAAAGTCTATATGAATTAGTTGAAGAACTCTACTAGTTGATACATCATTAATAGGTTTAAAGAAGACTCTTCTATGTTTAACCTTAACACTTGCATCACAAACTTTATCTAAGTCAAAATCAATTTAAGGCAATCCTCTTACTAAGTCATTTTTAACTAGTTTATGCAATATGGTCATGCTAGCAAGTCCTAGTTTTGTACGCCATAATAACAAACTATTCTCATTTTGAGCAACAAGGCATATGAGTAAATCATTTAAACACAATGTTAACTATTTACATCCATTAGACTGAAACATGACATTAAGACCATTATCACACAATTCGCCAATACTAAGTAGATTATACTTAAGATAGTTAACATAAAGAACATTTTCAATAAGAATTGAAAAGTTTTTACCAATAGAGACTATTCCTTCTACTTGTCCTTCAAAGTTGTCACCAAATGTAACTACTCCTTCAATTTTTGTCTTCAAATTGATCAAATGGCTCTTGTCACTGGTCATGTGCTTTGAGCATCCACTATCAAGGTACCATGAGTTTTTGAATGTATCCCCCACCTTGAAGCAGTGCTCCTCTTACTACAAACATAGAATTAAACTTTGATTTTTGGTACCCAAATTCTTTTGGGACCATAAACATTAGTTCTTATAACTTTAGTTCCTTTAGGAATCAATTTTGAAAGGATGTATTTATCTGAGTATTTATGAGTCCTTTAGGGACCCATACACTTTTAATAATTTTTCCCTTGTAAAAACTTGGGGTACCTATATGTTTATAGAAATTAAAGCAAGTTTTAAGAAAGTTTTGTTTTGAAATTCCTCCTCTTAAAAATATTTTTGGTAAAACTTTGTTAGATTGAGCTTTTTCACTCTTAAGCAACTCAAGTTGCTTTTGATGATCATAATGAACTTTGGAAAGTAAATTATGCAAATCATAATTCTTTTTCTCAAAATCATTTATAATAGCTTGCATATCATTTATGTTACTTTCAAGTTCATGCTTAACTTTAGAGAGTGAATAGTTTTCATCTTTTAGTTTTGAAATAGTTTTACTATAATTTGAAACCATTAATTCAAACTTCAAGCCTAGTTCATCATAGGCATCTTGTAACTCATCAAAAGAATAGGAAACTGAAATTTTTACCTTTGGATCATTAATGGCCATAAGGCAAAGGTTGGCTACTTTTTAATTTTCATTGTCGGATGAATTCTTATTCCTTCAAGTAGCAACATGAGCCTTAAGCTTTTGTTTGAATGACCCCTTTTTCTTTCATTGGGGACATGATCACTTCCAAAAATACCAAAGTCTAGAGTGGGAATACTGCAACTAAAAGATATAGAATTGGGGTGGTGTTTACAAGGATACGGGTCAGGTTGTAATATAGTTACAATGAAGTAGGTAAGTACTCTAAGGATCGTACCCAAAGGAGGCGAGTACTAAATAAATGTCAGCCTAAACACAAATAGAAGTAATTAGTAGCTTAAATAAATTATAGTAGGATAAAACATAAAAGGAAATATTCTAGGGGTTTTTATAAATAATGAAATAAAATAAAAAAACGAAAAGTAAACTTCGGATATATAAATTCTAACTTAACCAAATCTAAGTATGGGTGATTAGCTCACTTTGGTGATCATAACTAATTCATATTTCAGGTTTCTACTCAATCAACTAGTCGTTACCCTAGAAGGATCTCTCAATCTTCCACTAAACTAACGAGTCGACAAGAACTACTTATCTCTCAACCTCACAGTCCAGACCAGTTCTGGGCTAAGGTGTTCACGGATAGACCATACCGATTTTGGGTTAATTCCCATCTAAATGACTCTCTAGTGTTGTTAAGCCTAGGGTTTAACTTATTCCTCCCCCAAATAGTTGATTCGCTAAGAAAACCCTACATAGCAATTAATTAATAACACCTCCACTCACTAATCACTCATAAAATGACTAGTTCCTTGTAGATCTTATGGACACAATAATATTGATAATAAAGATAAGCATGAATAATGAATCAAGAGAAAGGTTTAAGAGAATCCTGAATTGTATTAATTGAAGCGTAGAATCCACAATAGTTTGATCATGGTTACAACTCATGTTCTCTAACAAACACAAAATATAAAATAACTAAAATAAACCTAAAGCCTAAAAGAAAAAAAAAACTAAAGACTAGATTTACAAAGAAAAACTTAGAATGTAAAAGTTGTCCTCAAATAAGTGTTTTAAGAGCCTATTTATAAAGTTAGGGTTGTCGTTGTCCTTAACCCTTGGTCAGTTGAAGCTCCTATGTTTAATTTTTCATTATATAGATCAAAACACCCCTAGCACGTAAGTGCTCCCCACAGGAATAATGGCGCGACAACCTAGTTCCTGTGTCGCGACATCGAGGGTTGTAACACCCTAATTTTCTTAATTTTGGCTTTTGTAAAATTGACACACAATGTCTATCTGCTTCAGTGGTTATGCGTTCTTGGTGTGTGTGAGAGGTCCCAAGTTCAAGTCACAACTTGGGTAAATTTTGGCATTTTATGAATAAGCTCTATCCTTGGTCAGTAGGCTTTTATTTAATTGTTTGTAAAAATATAACAAAATGGGCCTGCTGGTCTAGTGGTTAAGTGGAGTGTTAATATGTTGGTGGTCTTGTGTTCGAATCCCTGTGCGAGTAAGGGAATCTATTTTTGCTTTGTGGACTGGAGGTGTTTTGGTTTAGCCAAAATTCTATAGCGGTTGTGTGCAGTGGGAATTGTGGGAGTGATTTTAGGAGTATAATGGTAATTGGGTAGTTATCAAAATAATATTCTTTTTCACTCCCCCCAAATTCATTCTCTCTGACGTCTTGCTTTCCCCAATTTTGCCGAATTTTCTCTTGGTTCCCCCTCCCTTTTTGCTGAAATCGGTATTTTTCCTTCCCTTCCTCTTTTCAACTTCGTTCCGATTCTTCATAATTGCGCAGCATAGTCTCACACATTTCAGTAAGTAAGTTTTTTGCTTTGTAAGTTGTGATTGCTAAGTATTTGATTAGGGGCTTTTTGACATTTTGACAGCAGCGTATTGCGAGGATTGTGGTTCTTCTCGTACTGATTCATAGTTGACTAATTCGAGGTTTAGGGTAAGCTTTCGTCGCTTTAAGGATGGGTATCTTAATTCGGGTTCAGCTCTAGTTCAATGACTAAGTGATTAATGGAGTGCAATATTGATCAATTTTAGGTTCGGGATTGCTTGGAGTTGCTTTTGCATCGAAATTGATACAGGTGTGTTCCCGAAACACTAAAAATTCGTCTAGGCAAAAAGCCAAAAAAACTCTCTGTCGATGCTGCACATGTGTGTGGTAGCCCGTGTGGTAGGCTGTGTGCAAGGCTGTAAGCCACAACACGCCCGTGTGATCGACAAGCCAGGCCGTGTGCAAGCAACATGGCCGTGTGATGGCTGACCAGGGCTGTGTGCGAGACACAGGCTTGACCAATTGAGTCGTGTGGGCCACACGAGCATGTGGGCCCACACAGGTGAACCACACGGGCTTGTAGGATTCTGGGCCAGGCCGTGTGATCCACACGACCAAGGCCAATTTGGGCCTTGTGGGCCACACGGGCAAACAACGTGGGCGTGTGAGCCCATTTTCGCTAATATATTGCTAAGGTTGCACGGGTCACTTGAGACGACTGTGAACCTACTGTAGGGTCGGTAAGATTACCTAAACTCCTAACTGAATGACTGTATATTGAGCATGCTGTTTGTACTATACCGTATAAATATGATATACCATGATTGGGCATGACATAAATGTATAATGCATTGCATTGGGTTGGTGATTGATATTGATTGGAGGAAGTGTACTGAAAGGCTTCGAGCCTAACTTATTGGCAACTCAGCTGCAAACTACTGTTTAGTGCCGCAACCGGTAGTACTTGGAGTGTAGGGATGGGTGGGTGTATTATATCCCCACATGGAGTGTAGTGTAACACCCCTTACTCGAAACCCTTGCCGGAATCGAGTACGTGGCATTACTAGACGTAACCATTAACTCGGGGAGTAAAATTTTTAAAACTGTCCAACTGCGTCACGCTGACTAAATCGGCCATAACTCGAGTTACAAAACTCGAAATTTAGATCCGTAAATTTTCCTTGAAACTAGACTCATATAACTATTTACCATAATTTTTCCAAAATTTTTCATGTGTCCAATTAGTACAGTTTATTCTTCAAAGTTACCCTTATTACACTGCTGGACAATTCTGACTTGTCCCTATAAAACTGCAGTTATCTGATTACAAAAATTTCCTATGATATTCTTGTTTATACCAATGAAAATAGACTCATTTAGGGTTCTACACATATAAACCATGATTCCTAATTATTTTTGTACAATTTTTGACTATTTTTCCAAAACAGAACAGTAGCTCACGAATTCATTCAGAGCAGGTCTCGTTAAAACTTAATTATCTCATAATATACAAATCTTTTACCTATTCTGTTTCTTTCATGTAAAAATAGACACACTAAGGTTCAATTTCATAACTCACTCACCTCCAAACTCAGTACACCCTATTTTTGGAGATTTTTCTAGCTCACGTCACTGCTGCCAGTACAAGCTGTTTTATTGCATTCATAAAAACAAACTAGCTTCTAACCGAGCCTACCTACATCTCAAATTCAAGGATTCAATTCATATACAAACATTTCCTTAATAAAAACGATTAACTAGATTAAGAATGCATAGACATTGCCACCATGAACCAACTTACATTCAAAACACACCAATGTACTTAACAAAATTTAGCCATTTTCGCATGGCTATTTTTTGTTAGTTTTTTTTTTTTTTTACACATGAACCTTAAGATTCCATCAAACAAAAAAACCAAGCCTATCCTATACATGCCTTCGCTTAAAACCAAAATGAAAGAGTACCCAAAATGTAGATTGATAGTGTGAGCGACTTTCCGACAATCCCGATGAGCTTGTGGCTTGCTCCTAATCTATAAAACAGAGGAAACATCTCACATAATTAAGCTTACTAGCTTAGTAAGTCCTAACTCATAATAATAGAACATTTAATCATTTACGAAAAGAAAACAATCAACATATGGTATTTCACATAGGCAATTAAGTAAATAGTTTACACAAAGCCAAATACTAGTAATTCAGTAACCTAAGTGAATTAGGGATCATTTCCTTAGACCTACATTTCTTCGTAGTTCATATAAGCATATCGCATGGAAATCTACTTTCTTAACGCTCTATACATGAAAACCAATTGTTCCATAATAGCACGTTCTAAGCTCGACTTCACAATCAAATTACATCCATCAATATTAATTTGACCCAAGTAATATTAAACATAGCATACCTTACATACTTACTCAACCATATTCTTGACAATTTAGCTCTAAATTGTCTTGAACAAAGATTCAATTCCTCTTTGGTAAAATACATCACCGCATCAAGCTCGCTAGGCGTAAAAGCTCGAAAAGTAACACCCAGATAAGGCACGCTAGGCGTAAGCCCGATAAATAACACCGCACGAGGCCACGCTGGCGTAAAGCCCGATTATGTCACCAGACGAAGCTTCGCTAGGCATAAAGCCCGATTATGTCACCGCACGAGGCTCGCTAGGCATAAAGCCCGAATGTCAAAAATAGCTTTACATATTTTTCGCATTTCATCGTCACATATCGAGCCATATGCGTTTATTCGCATTTAGTTAAATACCTTTGAAATCAACCCAATCCATCATCATCACATTCGCCAACTCATGGTTTTACAAAGAACTCATACGAATTCTATCATTTATTAGATTTTGTAAATAATCTCAAAACATAAGATTGCTCAAGAACTTACTTATTCATTTGCATTAGCCAAATAAATTCACTTCAATACTATACATTTACATTCGGCTATATCATGAATTTATACTTTAATTTTCCACAGTTTATCATTCACTAAATTCGTAATTAACTTATTGACATATTTTAGATAAAGGACTTACCTTAGAAGTAGATAGATTCAAAATCTCCAACTATTCGTTTAGTTTAGCTTTTCCTCGCTCCAACTTTTTCTCCTTTTGATCTTGATCTAATTTGGTTCAATTAAACCAATTAAACCACACTTCCATTCAATTCGAAAGCAAAATCATAAAATAAATAATTCCAAGACATAAACATTTGCATTCGGCATTCATCCTCTACTTTGTTCAAGTGCATTCAAGATTATTAGGGAACACTTTGGTAATAATTTCCTTGATGTGCTTTAACTTACAACTTACCTTCTTATCTATAGCCATACATTAACTTTATATAATTATACACATATAACCGAATACAATAGCTCAAATTCATTCTCTCTTATGGCCGAATATGCCAATTCAACACCCATGCATTTTCTTCAACATACAACCAAGCAACAAGCTAAATAACCACACCAATTCAAGCATTTAACTAATCCAATTTAACCTATTGAACACCACAATAAAATTTTCAACCCGCTTGGATCTCTTCTCCATGGCCGAATGGCCCTTAGGTTCCTAGGATTCTCTATAACTCTTCCTTCCATCCATTTTACCCCTTGCACTAATTTACTTCAAGTAATCAAGTCTTAAACTTAGTTCACCCAATAATTTAACATCACATGTAACAATCTTCTATGGTTAATTTCATTATAAGAGGATGGCCGAACATCAAAACACAAGAAGAAATGTTTTCATGAATATCCATCCTATTATTCGGCCAACTATGAGGGTACCTTCAAGCCAAATCAACAAAATCTTCTTACAAGTTCATGCCATTTCTTCTCATACTATCTAACTTATTAACACAACAAACTACAACATTAGCACCCATGGCCGAATCTCATCATACCAATATTAACAAATTTTGCTTGTTTCAAAAGAAAAATGATCAAGAATTTAAGCCATATCAAGGTAGGTTTTTAAAATCAAGTTCAATTCTTACCTATCCTAGTGCATGCAAGGGCCGAATGGGGAAGATGAAGTTCTTCTCTTCTCTTCAAGGTAAGAATCGGGCAAGAAAGGAATGAATGAAGAGAGAATTATTTTCTTTTTGTTTTTATCTTTTTAACATAAAATATAGCATGCTTTTCTTATAATATTACTAAAATCAATATATATAATTAGAAAGCATATATTCTTGGCATGCTTTTAATATAATAATGCCTAAATATCATACAAAAATAAAAAAGAACATATATGCATGCTTGCCGTCCACCTTGTTTAAAAATGGGGAATTTGACATGCAAATCCCCATGTTTAATGGACAATTTACTTAGCCCCCTTTTTATTAATGCCCACTACCTTGGTTCTTCTTGCAATTTAGACCTTTAGCAATTTAAACACTTAGATGGCTAAGATTTTCCACGAGATTTTCACACTTACTAAATTACACATAACAGACACAAAACATAATATTTAAAAAAAATAACTCTCAGGCTCGGATTCGTGGTTCCGAAACCACCGTTCCGATTAGGGTCAAAATTGGTCTGTTACAACTATCCCCCCTTAAGGATTTTCGTCCCCGAAAATCTTACCGTTAAATAAGTTCGGATATTGTTGCTTCATTGACTCTTCAGGCTCCTACGTAGCCTCTTCAACTCCGTGACGATTCCATAGAATCTTTACTAATGGAACCCTTTTATTTCTTAACTCTTTGGTTTCCCGAGCTAAGATACGGATTGGTTCCTCATCATAGGTCAAATAAGATCGAATTTCAATCTCTGACGGGGTGATCACATGGGACGGATCCGATCTGTATCTGCGAAGCATCGAAACGTGAAATACATTGTGTATCTTTTCTAAGTCAAGGGGCAGTTTCAATCGATAAGCCACAGGCCCTATACGCTCGATGATTTCATACGTTCCGATAAATCTCGGACTCAACTTGCCTTTCTGACCGAATCGGAGTATTTTCTTCCACGGAGAAACTTTCAAGAACACCCGATCTCCGACCTGAAATTCAATGTCCTTGCGCGCTTAAAATCGGCATAGGACTTTTGACGATCCGGCGACTTTCAAATTACTTCTAATTACAACCACCTTCTGTTCAGTTTCTTTAATCCAATCAACCCCGTGTATCTTATTCTCACTGAGCTCAGTCCAATACAATGGTGTGCGACATTTTCGACCATATAAGGCTTCATAAGGTGCCACTTTTATGCTAGATTGAAAGCCATTATTGTAAGCAAATTCAATCAAAGGTAGGTATCGTTCCCACGTACCTTCAAACTAGAGAACGCAGCACCTCAACATGTCCTCAAGTATCAAAATAGTTCGCTCAGACTGACCGTCTGTTTGCGGATAAAAGGCTGTACTAAAATGAAGTTTAGTACCTAATGCATCTTGCAATTTCTTCCAGAATCACGATGTAAATCTTGGGTCTCTATTTGAAACTATGGAACTCGGTACACCGTGCAATCTTACAATCTGCGACACATACAATTCGGCGAGTTTGTCAAGTGAATAGTCGGTACGTACCGGCACAAAATGAGCTGATTTAGTCAGTCTATCAACGATAACCCATACGGCATCTTTCTTACTAGGTGTCATAGGGAGACCAGATACAAAATCCATGGTGATTCTATCCCATTTCCATTCGGGTATCATGATTGGTCAAGCAATCCGGATGGTACCGATGCTCAAATTTTTCACTTGTTGATGATTAAGCACTTGAGACAAATTCGGATATATCTCGTTTCATGCCGAGCCACCAATAGAACTGCTTTCAAATCATTATACATTTTCGTATACCCGGGTGTATCGACATTCGGCCATTATGGGCCTCACTCGAATCATCTCAGATCAAATCGAGTTCATCTGAACACACAATCGACTTTTATAATTCAGACAGTCATTTGTATCTATCTGGAAGTCTGATTCTGTAGCGTTTTCACACTGAATTCGAATAGCAACTAGCTTTTCCTCAACTTTCTGTGCATCGCAAATTTGCTGAATAAACATCGGTCTTGCTTGTAACTCGGGCTATGATCGAACCATCCTTAGACATAGTCACCCGTATGCTTAATGCACGAAGAGCAAATAATGATTTTCGACTCAACGCATCCGCAACAACATTAGCTTTCCTGGATGGTAGTCAATCACTAATTCATAGTCTTTCAAAGAATTCTAACCATCGGCGTTGTCTCAAATTTAGATCTTTCTCGAGTCATTAAATATTTTAGACTTTTGTGATCCGAATAAACATGACATTTTTCACCGAATAAATAGTGACGCCAAATTTTCAATGCGAACACAATGGCTGCCAACTCCAGATCGTGAGTTGGATAATTTTTTTCATGTGGCTTCAATTGTCTTGAAGCGTAGGCTATCACCTTGCCTTCTTGCATTAGAATGCAACCCAACCCATTCAAAGAAGCATCACTAAAAATAGTAAATTCTTTACCCGATTCGGGCTGAGTTAACACTGGAGCCTCGGTTAAAAGGGCTTTCAACTGCTCGAAACTTTTCTGACATTTTTCTGACCACTCATATTTGACATCTTTCTGTAGTAGTCTCGTCAAGGGTGTAGCTATTACGGAAAAACCTTTTACAAATCGTCTATAATATCCCGCGAGGTCTAGGAAACTTCGGATCTCGGAAACATTCTTTGGTGGTTTCCACTCGAGTATAGCTGCTATCTTGTTTGGATCCACCCGAACACCTGACACTGAAACAACATGACCCAAGAAGCTGACTTCATTCATCCAGAACTCACACTTACTGAACTTTGCATATAACCGCTGATCTCTCAAAGTTTGTAGTACTACTCTCAAATGCTCAAATGTTCCGCTTCATTTTTGGAGTAGATCAATATATCATCAATAAACACTACTACAAACCGATCCAAAAATCGTCGGAAGACCCGTTCATTAGATCCATAAAAACAAAGCAGTGCATTAGTAAGTCCAAAAGGCATAACCAAAAACTCATAATGTCCGTACCTGCTCAAATGCCGTCTTTGGCACATCCGAATCTCTCACTCGTAATTGATAATAGCCCGATCTCAAATCTATTTTCAAAACACCGAAGCCCTTCAACCGATCAAATAAATCATCAATCCGAGGTAACGGTACTTATTCTTTATAGTTACCTTATTTAGTTGCTTGGTAGTCGATACACATTCGCATTGTCCCATCTTTCTTTTTCACAAATAAGATCGGTGCACCCCACGGGGAAAAACTCGGTCGTACGAAACCCCTCTCTGTCAATTCTTGCAACTGCGCTTTCAATTCTTTTAATTCAGTAGGTGCCATTTGGTACGGAGCTATCGAAATTGGGGTCGCATCCGGCACTAATTCAATGCCGAACTCAATCTCTCGTACTGGGGGTAAGCCCGGTAGCTCTTCAGGAAACACATCGGTGTATTCACATACAATCGATACCGATTTCATTAGTTTCTCGGACATTTTATTATCCAAAGACATAAGCCAAATAGGCCTCACACCCTTTTCTCACATACTTTTGGGCTACCATTGAAGATATTACTGTAGGTAACTCATTTACATCACAGGATTTTATTCTGATTGTCTCACCATTTCGGCATTTCAAATCAATAAACTTTCTTTTGCAATCCACCACTGCCTCATGTGAAGTTAACCAATCCATACCCAAGATTATATCAAATTCATCGAAGGGCAACAGCATCAAATCAGCTGGAAAGCAATAGTCTCGTACCATCAATGGGCAACCTCTACACACTTTATTAACAAGCACACATCTACCCAAGGGTTGGACACACGAATTACAAACTCGGTAGACTCAACTAGCAGAGTCTTGCCAAATTTTAAAGTTTCACACACATAAGAATGAGTCGAACCAGGATCAATTAGTGCAATCACAGTAGTATCAAAAAGAGTGAAAGTACCGGTAATGACGTCGGGGGAGGAAGCATCCTCTCTAGCTCGCGCAGCATATGCTCTAGCCGGAGCTCTAGCCTCAGATCGATCTGTAGTGTTCTTCGTTCCTTTCTGGCTACCACCTATATTGCCTGAATGTCTGGGTGGTCTACCTCGCATTGGCACGTTGCTCGGTGTAGTGTTCTGAATTGCATTCTGCTCAGCTAACTTCGGACACCCTCTGATAAAATGATCTGACGATCCACACTTATAGCAAGACCGATCATGGAATCTACAACTCCCTGAGTGCCATTTCCCACAGTACTTGCATTCAACTCTATTTTGTGGAATGTTACCAACACTGGCTATCGAGGTAGCTCGGGAGCTCATAGGAGGTCGATCCCGTCTAGGCGGATCTGTAGTAGCTTTCTGTCGGCTGTAGTCATCTCTGGGCTTCTTGCTCGTGGAATGAAAGACTTTACCCGAAGACCTTTTTCGGATGTCTCTGGCTTCTGTATCAGCCTTTCTTTTCTCTTTCCCGAGCTCTTCAGCTTTGCAAGCTCTCTCAACTAAAGTTACAAACTCTTGGATTTCAAGAACGCCAACAAACATCTTTATATCTTCATTTAGGCCGTCTTCGAATCTTTTACACATAATGGCTTCAGTAGAACACACACTTTCTAGCATAACGGCCGAGCCTCGACAAATTTTCTTTCATACTCAATTCTGATCATTCGTCCTTGCTTCACTCAAGGAACTCTTTTCGCTTTTGATCAATAAATCTTTGGCTAATATACTTCTTGCGAAATTTAGTTTGGAAGAAATCCCATGTCACTTTTTCTTTCTGAACCACTGATACTAGTGTATTCCACCAGTGATATGCAGTGTCCCGTAGTAAGGATATAGTACACTTCAAGCATTCATCCGAGTACAAGACAACTCATCAAGTACCGAATAGTGTTATCAAGCCACATTTCGCTTCTCTCAAAGATCATCATCGTCATTGGCTTTAAATTCTTCTCTACCCATATTTTCAAATTTTATCAATCGGGGCCTACTAGATCTCATTGGATCTATCATTGGGGGAGCTAGAGGATCCGGAGTTGGATTATTCGGGGGCGGAGGTTGGGGTACAGCCGGGTTATTTTGAATAAATTGGGCAAACCACTCATTCATCATCCGATAAAAGGCTTGTTTAGTTTCTCCTTCGTGGCTACCCGAAACAGGTCGAGAGTCTATCGGCGCTGATCCGTGGGTACGGTCAGCGCCACGCTCTCCACATCATCGCCTCTGACTCTTTACTCGTTCGTGAGTCCATTTACTATACAAAACAAAGTTCAGGCTGTCAGAAGTCACCACACTATCAACATATAACCACAGGCATGTATAGCTAGACTCACACGCGCCACGGTAGTCCTAGGATCGACTAAACTGTAAGCTCTGATACCAATCAAATGTAACACCCCTTATTCGAAACCCTTGCCGGAATCGAGTGCGTGGCATTACTAGACGTAACCATTAACTCGGGGAGTAAAAATTTTAAAACTGTCCAACTGCATCACGCTGACTAAATCGGCCATAACTCGAGGTACAAAACTCGAAATTTAGATCCGTAAATTTTCCTTGAAACTAGACTCATATAACTATTTACCATAATTTTTCCAGAATTTTTCATGTGGCCAATTAGTACAGTTTATTCTTCAAAGTTACCCTTATTACACTGCTGGACAATTCTGACTTGTCCCTATAAAACTGCAGTTATCTGATTGCACAAATTTTCTATGATATTCTTGTTTATACCAATGAAAAATAGACTCATTTAGGGTTCTACACATATAAACCATGATTCCTAATTATTTTTGTACAATTTTTGACTATTTTTCCAAAACAGAACAGTAGCTCACGAATTCATTCAGAGCAGGTCTCGTTAAAACTTAATTATCTCATAATATACAAATCTTTTACCTATTCTGTTTCTTTCATGTAAAAATAGACACACTAAGGTTCAATTTCATAACTCACTCACCTCCAAATTCAATACACCCTATTTTTGGAGATTTTTCTAGGTCACGTCACTGCTGCCACTACAAGCTGTTTTATTGCATTCATAAAAACAAACTAGCTTCTAACCGAGCCTACCTACATCTCAAATTCAAGGATTCAATTCATATACAAACATTTCCTTAATAAAAACGATTAACTAGATTAAGAATGCATAGACATTGCCACCATGAACCAACTTACATTCAAAACACACCAATGTACTTAACAAAATTTAGCCATTTTCGCATGGCTATTTTTTGTTAGTTTTTTTTTTTTTTACACATGAACCTTAAGATTCCATCAAACAAAAAAACCAAGCCTATCCTATACATGCCTTCGCTTAAAACCAAAATGAAAGAGTACCCAAAATGTAGATTGATAGTGTGAGCGACTTTCCGACAATCCCGATGAGCTTGTGGCTTGCTCCTAATCTATAAAACAGAGGAAACATCTCACATAATTAAGCTTACTAGCTTAGTAAGTCCTAACTCATAATAATAGAACATTTAATCATTTACGAAAAGAAAACAATCAACATATGGTATTTCACATAGGCAATTAAGTAAATAGTTTACACAAAGCCAAATACTAGTAATTCAAGAACCTAAGTGAATTAGGATCATTTCCTTAGACCTACATTTCTTCGTAGTTCATATAAGCATATCGCATGGAAATCTACTTTCTTAACGTCTATACATGAAAACCAATTGTTCCATAATAGCACGTTCTAAGCTCGACTTCACAAAATTACATCGATCAATATTAATTTGACCCAAGTAATATTAAACATAGCATACCTTACATACTTACTCGAACCATATTCTTGACAATTTAGCTCTAAATTGTCTTGAACAAAGATTCAATTCCTCTTTGGTAAAATACATCACCAAGATCAAGCTCGCTAGGCATAAAAGCTCGAAAAGTAACACCGCACAAGGCCTGCTAGGCGTAAGCCCGATAATAAATAACACCGCACGAGGGCTCGCTAGGCGTAAAGCCCGATTATGTCACCAAGACGGCTCACGCTAGGCATAAAGCCCGATTATGTCATCGGCACGAGGCTCTCGCTAGGCATAAAGCCCGAATGTCAAAAATAGCTTTACATATTTTTCGCATTTCATCACACATATCGAGCCATATGCGTTTATTCGCATTTAGTTAAATACTTTTGAAATCAACCCAATCCATCATCATCACATTCGGCCAACTCATGGTTTTACAACAAACTCATACGAATTCTATCATTTATTAGATTTTGTAAATAATCTCAAACATAAGATTGCTCAAGAACTTACTTATTCATTTGCATTAGCCAAATAAATTCACTTCAATACTATACATTTACATTCGGCTATATCATGAATTTATACTTTAATTTTCCACAGCTTTATCATTCACTAAATTCGTAATTAACTTATTGACATATTTTAGATAAAGGACTTACCTTAGAAGTAGATAGATTCAAAATCTCCAACTATTCGCTTTAGTTTAGCTTTTCCTCGCTCCAACTTTTTCTCCTTTTGATCTTGATCTAATTTGGTTCAATTAAACCAATTAAACCACACTTCCATTCAATTCGAAAGCAAAATCATAAAATAAATAATTCCAAGACATAAACATTTGCATTCGGCATTCATCCTTTACTTTGTTCAAGTGCATTCAAGATTATTAGGGAACACTTTGGTAATAATTTCCTTGATGTGCTTTAACTTACAACTTACCTTCTTATCTATAGCCATACATTAACTTTATATAATTATACACATATAACCGAATACAATAGCTCAAATTCATTCTCTCTTATGGCCGAATATGCCAATTCAACACCCATGCATTTTCTTCAACATACAACCAAGCAACAAGCTAAATAACCAAACCAATTCAAGCATTTAACTAATCCAATTTAACCTATTGATCACCACAATAAAATTTTCAACCCGTTTGGATCTCTTCTCCATGGCCGAATGGCCCTTAGGTTCCTAGGATTCTCTATAACTCTTCCTTCCATCCATTTTACCCCTTGCACTAATTTACTTCAAGTAATCAAGTCTTAAACTTAGTTCACCCAATAATTTAACATCACATATAACAATCTTCTATGGTTAATTTCATTATAAGAGGATGGCCGAACATCAAAACACAAGAAGAAATGTTTTCATGAATATCCATCCTATTATTCGGCCAACTATGAGGGTACCTTCAAGCCAAATCAACAAAATCTTCTTACAAGTTCATGCCATTTCTTCTCATACTATCTAACTTATTAACACAACAAACTACAACATTAGCACCCATGGCTGAATCTCATCATACCAATATTAACAAATTTTGCTTGTTTCAAAAGAAAAATGATCAAGAATTTAAGCCATATCAAGGTAGGTTTTTAAAATCAAGTTCAATTCTTACCTATCCTAGTGCATGCAAGGGCCGAATGGGGGGAAGATGAAGTTCTTCTCTCTCTTCAAGGTAAGAATCGGGCAAGAAAGGAATGAATGAAGAGAGAATTATTTTCTTTTGTTTTTATCTTTTAACATAAAATATAGTATGCTTTTCTTATAATATTACTAAAATCAATATATATATAATTAGAAAGCATATATTCTTGGCATGCTTTTAATATAATAATGCCTAAATATCATACAAAAATAAAAAAGAACATATATGCATGCTTGCCGTCCACCTTGTTTAAAAATGGGGAATTTGACATGCAAATCCCCATGTTTAATGGACAATTTACTTAGCCCCCTTTTTATTAATGCCCACTACCTTGGTTCTTCTTGCAATTTAGACCTTTAGCAATTTAAACACTTAGATGGCTAAGATTTTCCACGAGATTTTCACACTTACTAAATTACACATAACAGACACAAAACATAATATTTAAAAAAAATAACTCTCAGGCTCGGATTCGTGGTTCCGAAACCACCGTTCCGATTAGGGTTAAAATTGGTCTGTTACATGTAGGGTTGGACAGAGATGGAGTGTAGAGGCTGGTTGGGTAGGATTTTTTGATTGTTGTTACTGTACTATGATGGGCTAAGGGCTAGTGTTCACTGTTACTAAAATGGGCTAAGGCCTAAACTGATACTGATACTAAAATTGAAAAGGACTTACGCCCGAGCTGAGATTATATGTTATTGTCGGTTTGTGTGCATGGGGATTACACACTAAGTTTACGTAAACTCACCCCTTCTATTTAATTTGTACAGGTAATCCCCAGACGTAGGCGGATCAGTGCAGTGGAGGACTCAGCGGTGGCTACACGACTCCTTTTTGCTATTAGATACTTTTTTAAAATTTTAAGTTTTATTCTGGGGGTATCTTTTTTGTAATAATGGCCTTTATGGATTTTTACCTAAAGTTTGGATTTTTATACTGTTTTCTGTTATATCTGCTAGAAGTAAGTAAAACATGGGTTTTTAAAAACGAAATGCATATGTTTTAGCAAAATACCCACAAGGACACAAACTATTTAAAAAGCCTCCGCAACGTATAATGTTTTGAAAACTAACGATTGAATTAGAATCACGAGTTTAGGGTTAATAAAAGATAATGGGGATTTCTAATCGAAAAATGTTTTAAGAAAAGTTACAGTTTTTTTTTACACATTACCATGTGACATTGCCAGATTCGGCCATAACACCCAGGCCGGGTTTGGGGTGTTAGAAAGGTAGTATGCATGGTTTACGAGTAGCTTCGGGACCACAAATTTGAATTCAAAATATTTATTTTATTATTATTATAATATTTACAGCATGATTGAATGGTTGTGTGAAAGTTTCATTTAAAAATTTTATCGTTTGACTAGTCAATTTGATAAAAAAGACTAAATCGCGTACAGTGTAAAAGTGGAGTTCTATTAGCTAAAGGTATATAATGTCTATAGAACCTTAAAGTAAAGGTCCTTATGTGGTTATTAACCCATTTATGATATAGTGCAGTAAGTGGAGTGGTATTTGGTGTAGTTAATAAATATTTTTAAGGTTAAAATTGGTAATTAATAATTAAAGTATAATTAAATAAAACAAATGAAATTACTCTTTCATTCATCTTCTTGAAATAGAAAACTAGGGCTAAGGGAATCCATTTTTGGTGTTCAAGCATTTGGCCACTTCATTGCTTAATTGTAAGTCCGATTTTGTCCCATTTTTAATGATTTCTATGTTTTTGATATCATTGCAACTAGGTCTAGCTAGCCCAGGGACTAATTTGCAAAACTATTGAAGATTTTAATTTTTTCCATTGATGAATACATGTGTGTTTTTACGTTTGATGATAGATTATGAATGTTTGTTATGAATTATACAAGTTTTATAAAGTGATTTTTAGTGAAAATGCAACTTAGGGATTAAATTGTGAAATGTGGAAATTTAGTGGTTAAAATGTGAAATAAATGAAAAATATGGGCTTCTAGGGGTATAATAATAATTAGGCTAGGCTTGGGTTGTGATGAAATTGAATGAATTTTGTTTTACGAGCCTAGAAACTAAATTGTAAAAGTTGTGAAATATTTGGGGCAAAAGTGTAAATGTGCTTAAATGTGTATGTTGGACTAAATTGAATAAAGAGATGATTAAATAAGTTAATTTTGATTACATATAGATCAAGAAAATCGAAACTCGGATCTAGATCAAGGGAAAAACAAGGTTATCGATTACTCGACCAGTTTAGCCATTTTTGAATTCGAGGTAAGTTCGTATGTAATAAACATTGTTATAATTATGTTTTAAATGCTTTGATATTGCATAAATTGTGTACACAAGACTACAGTCATGTCTGACGACGATTCTTCTATATATGGCACTTAGTGTACAAGATCGAGATAGCTTCGGCTATGTATGGCACTTAGTATGCGAGATCAAGATAGCTTCGGCTATGAATGGCACTTAGTGTGCGAGATTTAAATAGCTTCGGCTATGTATTGGCACTTAGTCTGCGAGATTTCGAGTATTCGATAGTATTTCAAATAGGTATGAGCTCGTTATGGATTGGTACAGGTAGGTACATGCATAGTATGAGCTTTAAATCGAAGAAGTTATGAGGTTTGCATATAAGCATCTGATTAAGCATGTGAAAGTGTTGTTAGTTATCATGAATACATGTTAATATGTTCAAATTGATGATTTGTGTATTTATGATTAGTTGAGTTCATTTCATATGAGCTTACTAAGCTATAAAGCTTACTTTGTTTATTTTTCTATGTTTTATAGTGATTTCAAAACTAGCTCGGATTCGGGGATCATTGAAGACATTGTCACAATATCCAACCATCACTTTGGTACTTTTGAGCTTATGGTTTGGTCATATGGCATGTATAGGATTATGGTTATTTTGATATGTATTTTGGTAGTAAGTTTTGCCATTTGAAATGGCTTGTGAATGGTTGTAACACCCATTACCCGTATTCAACGCCGAAACAGGGTACGAGGCATTATCGGACTTACATAGCAAGTAAACATACAAATCGAGTTATAAATTTGCGTCCAAATTAAAACCATTCATATTCAATCATAAAGACCCTAATACGAGCCTACGAGGCCTAATACATGCTTTGTAGTGGTTTAGGACTAAACCGATAACTCAAGAAATTTTTACATAACTTAGAAAAATTTTGCCCTAAACAGGGGTCACACGCCCGTGTGGTTTGGGACATGCCCGTGTGGGCAAGCCGTGTGGTCTCACACGCCCGTGTCCCTAACTCGTGTAACTCTCTGACTTGTAGCTCATGAACAAATTGGAGTCACACGGCCAAGTCGCACGCCCGTGTGCTAGGCCGTGTGGAAAATTAATTTTCAGAAAAATAGGTGCAGACTTCACATGGCCAAGGCACACGCCCGCGTTTGAGGCCGTGTCGTCCACTCGGCTGAGGCACATACTTGGCCGTGTGGAAAATTAATTTTCAGAAAAATAGGTGCAGACTTCACACGGCCAGGGGAAAAACCATATTTTGGAACAAAGAGCTAGTTTCAGAAAAGCTCTTACCCAATTCTCAGAATTCTTAGCTGAAAAAACAGCTAAAGAAAATAAATCCGCCCGTGTTTGAGGCCGTGTCGTCCACTCGGCTGAGACACACGCCCGTGTGCTCAAATCTAAGCATTCTGTTTCTCAAAATTAAGGTGCAAGGGACACATGGCCATAACACATGCCCGTGGGACAGGTCGTGCGTCACACACGCCCGTGTGTCTACCTGTGTGGACAAAATAAGGCTACTTACCAAGCCATTTGCCACCCTCATTTGCACTCATTTGTACACAATTTCAATGGCATAATTCTAGCACAAACAAGAAACCAATACCATCCTAACTAAGGTCTAAACATCTCATTTAAAAAGCCAAACATTTCTCATGATTAAAACTTCATACTTTGTCAAACTCAAACATACCATAAGCACATCCACAAGCATTCAATATGATTACTTTCAATATGTATAGTCTAACCCAATTTCACTAACTTACCATCAAGCCAATTCTCCCCATTTAACATCTAAGTTATTAAGCCACAACCATTTATCCACCAAGCAAATAAAAGGCATATCACAAATGACATAAGCCCATGCATAACTCACATCCAATTTAACCAAGACAGGCCACCTTTCAAGGCCTTATACAAAATAAAACATTTATCAATTACAAGCCAATACTTTTGGCCAAATCATAATGACACATATACCCAAAATGACCAAGCCCCTATACATGCCATATTCTTAAAATGTTTAAAATTATCGGTACCCAAAATAACAGTTTGATAGTGTGATACGAACTCCGACGATCACCAATCCAAGCTAGCTTGGTGACACTATAAAACATGGAAAAATAAACAGAGTAAGCTATATAGCTTAGTAAGCCCGTATGTAAGAGATAAGAAAATCTTACCAAACATTAATCATGCAAGTAATAAAACATAAGATATTATAATTTACCATAACCTCATGATCATAATTCACTTCCATCAAAACTTACCTTGAAATCGTCATTTCACGAATTAATAACCATAAGCTTTGAGTACATACATGTACCATCTCGTAATAATTCCATACTTAGTCTCATCGTTGTCATACCCAATGAACCACTCAGAATAATAATATCGGATAGACGGGAAACCTTGCACACAAGGTGCCACATATGTAGCTATTGCTACATTTATCGTATAACACATATGTGCTCGCTCTCGAGCTATCAATAGGCCTGCTCACACAAGCCGACAAGTAACTGCAACATATGACGCTATACTCAGCCACCGGTAGGACGTACAGGACCAGCACCTGGAATCACATAACATAAAACCCTAGTGACATGTCACTTGTATCCTAATCTACTCCTAAGGTTCGATTGGGATTTCGCTTCCCAAATCGTCGTCAAATGTGTCCGTAAGGTTGGTTACACAATTCATACATAAATTTAAGCAAATAAAATACAGTTAAAGTAAAGCTTATTTAACATACGAACTTACCTCGGTTACAAAAATGGCCAAACGAGTCTATTCGTCAATTACTTTGGTTTTCCCCCGATCTAGACCCGAACTTCATTTTTCTTGATCTATAATACCAAATTCATCTCATTTAATCGTCACATTATTCAATTTAGCCCAAAAACACCTTATGGAAAAATTACATTTTACCCCTAAAGTTTTGACATTTTACATTTTAGTCCTTAGGCTCCTAAAATGATTTTCATTCAATTTCTTAAAAACCCAAGCCTAGCTGAAACTTATTCATACTCATAACAGCCCACATTTTTCATTTATTCACATTTTAACACATATTTTATAACTTTTTGCAAATAAGTCCCTATTTGACATTTTCATCAAAAATCACCTTGTAAATGTTGTTTATATAACCTCAAACATACATTTTCTACGATTAAACATCAAAATACACAAATATTCAACATGGGTAAATTTTATACTTTGACATCTTTTCAATTAGTCCTTGAAATAGCTAGATTAGGTTAAGACAACTTCAAAAACATAAAAATCATCAAAAATGGGGTAAGAACGGACTTACAATCGAGCTTGAAAGTGGCCAAAACACTAGCTATGGACTCCTTGTGAAATTCGGCTATGGGAGGATGAAATTGGGAAGATGGACATCTTTTTATTAGTGAATTTTGTCTTTATTTACCAAATGACTAAAATGCCCTTCACTTAAACTTTGAAATTTACTAACTCCATGTCCATTTTTTTCCATCTAAGGTATAATGGTCTAATTGCCATTTAAGGACCTCCAATTTAAAATTTCATAGTAATTAGACACCTCCAGCTTCTAGAACACACATTTTGCACCTATTACAATTTAGTCCTACTAGTCAAATTGGACATTCTGTCGATAAAATTTCTTAACGAAATTTTCACACAATCATTCAATCATACTGTAGACCTTAAAATATTATCACAATAAATATTTCTACTTCGGATTTGTGGTCCCGAAACCATTGTTCTGATTTGACCCTAAAACGGACTGTTACAATGGTTATGTTTTGATTTGTATATATAGCCAGGAGTGTTGGCTTGATTTGGTTGTATTGATTATGTATAAATATGTGCATATATGTTTTGTGTTATGAGTCCATGGATGAATATATAATGCTTGGGAATTATAAACATTAGGATGTTAAGTGGTTGATTTTAGAGTAGTTATATGCTTGTGGTTTTGATGCAAAAAGATGCAAGTTTAGAAGTGTATAAATAGTTGATTTATAAATGTGAATTAGTATAAACAGTATAGCATGTATTTGTGATTTGTATGCATGAAGAATGAGAGCATAGAATGTTCATGAGGTATGGTTGAATTGGTTGATTAAAATGCCTTTTAATGTTATGTTTGGTGCCATTTGGGTTAATATAGGTGTGCACAAGTTTGGGTGGCAAAATGGCTTGGTAAATAGCCTATTTTTGTCCACACAGGCGTGTGTCTCAGCCTTGTGTGACACATGGTCATGTTACACGGTCGTGTGACCCCTGGTGTTGAAATTAAAATCAAGTCAGTATGCTCCACACGACCTCACACATGGACATGTGGCATAAGTCAGTATACCCTACAGGTTTGGCACGGCCTAGCACATAACCTGGCACACGGGCGTGTATGGCCATTTGTAGGGTACACAGGCTAACCAGACGAGCGTGTGTGTTGGCTGTGTGACCCAAGTCAGAGAGTTACACGGGGTTGGCCACGAGCTAGAACACGGCCATGTTATCCCATTTCAAATGTCCACACGGCCTGGGACACAGGCGTGTCTGTTGGCCGTGTGAGACACGCAATCGGGCCACACGGGCGTGTGTCCCTTGTTTTGGAGAAAATTTTATAAATGTTTGAAAAGTCTTCAAAGTTATCGGTTTAGTCCTTGAACCACTCCTAATGCATGTTTAGGGCCTCGTAGGCTTGTATTAGGGACAATGTGAGTGCATTTGAATGGATTTTAATTGGTTGAAGACTTATGATTCGAATTGTATGATTGTGGGTGTTGTAAGTCTGGTAATGCCTCATAACCCTATTCTGGTGTTGAACACGGGTGAGGGGTGTTAAAGGGGTGTGTTGCAGCATCCATTGGCTTGTCGCAACACCTAAGGCAGTATAGCAATCCTAGAATTTGTCTCTCTATGTTGCAACATCGCACTCCTCGTGTTGCAACATAGCGACCAACTTTGAGATCCTATGACTTTGAATGGTCTCCTGCGCACTTTCTAAGTATGCTAGCTTGCCTTTAGGCCTCAATCAGCCCTTAAGTTCAATAAAAGACTCAAAATGCATTTTTTTATTGAATTTAACTAAACTAAGAAAAGATAAATAAAACATACTAAAAGTGCTTGGATTCAACCTCCTCAAGTATGAAAACTAGTTTAATCTGCTACACTAAATTATAATAGATCAAGAAAATCAAACTTAATGTGTCCCGACTTCTTAAATTCATAGCATATGTTAGGGCCTTCTCCTTGGTAGATTCAAGCTTGAGTCCCTCCTTTTTTTGGAATTTTTTCCCTCTATTGGACCTTATAAACTTCTTGAATCTCCAAGTAAACATTGTCATCTCTTCTTCATCCACTTCTTCATTTGATTCACTTTCTTCATTTGTGGTGGATTTAAGAGCAACACCAACCTTATTCTTCTCAATTTTGGTTCTTCAACCCCTTCATTGAGCCTAATCTCATGTGTAAGCAAGAAACCGATGAGCTCGTTGAAGCTCAACATTCCTAAATTTTTTGCTTCTTCTATGGCGGTCACCTTGGCTTCCCATGATCTTGGCAAGATTCAAAGCATCTTCCTCACAACTTCTTCATTAGGATAGGTATTCCCATATGATTTTAACCCATTGATGATGATGGTGAATCTACCAGATATTGATTTGATGTACTCCTCGAGCTTCATCTTGAAGGTCTCATAATTGAGAGTAAAGATTCAGACCTTTGACTTCATCACTTGGTTAGTTCCCTCATGAGTTACCTCAAGTTTATCCCATATCTTATGGCATTCAAACATGACGATACTCTACTATATTCATTCGAATCAAGTGCCCAAAAGAGAGTGTGCATGGCATTAGCTTTGAGTTGAATAATCCTTCTATCTTTTTCATTCCATTCTTTCTTACTTTTTGGAATTAAGAGCTCCCCTTCTTGCTTGAGTGGAATTGAAAGGCCATCCACGATTATTTCCCAAACTGCAAGATCATTTTCTTGGATGAATAGCATCATCTTTGTCTTCCAATAAGAGTAATTAACACCATTAAAATAAGGAGGCTTTGAGATTGATTGAGACTCACCAAGAAAATTGAGTAGGAAGTAAACATCATTGTAGGAATTGAATTGATGAATGTTGAGCTTCCCCAAGGATCTTCACTTTCATTGTTAAACTGCCTAAAAGAGACTAGCTTAGATACCAATTGTTAGCTCAATTGATCAAATTGAAATTGCAAAGAGGAGATGACTTGGCTTCTAAAAATTTAGGAAAGCTAGAGAGAAAGGATATAAATTTGAACACAAGAATTTAGAGTAGTTCGGCCCCAATTTCCTACTCCACTACCTTAGCTTTCCACAACTAAAGATTTTCTCAAGTTCACTAATTTGATCAACCTTTGAGGATAAGGTTTAACCTTACAACTCCTTTCAGATTTTTACCCAAATCTTAATACGCAAGCCTTCTCAAAGGGATATAAAGAAGCAAACAAAGAAATAATTCTTACAAGATCAAAGTATTTGCAAATTAAGCTCAATTACAAAGAAAAACACTTTAGCAAGATAATAGAAATAAAGCTCACATGTGTATTAAGGAAAAAAATATGAAAGTATTTGGCACAAAATTTTTTTGTTGATGATTTTTGCTTGAATATGCTTTCTTGTTTTAGGATCTTTGGAAGCTTGTATTTCTACACCCTGAATTGAATTCCAACCACTGTGGTTGTTGGAGATATGAATAAAGTCCTTATGGATGTGAAAGCTAGAGTATTTAATTTGCTTGCAACAGTGAGTATCGATACTAGATAAAAATGTATCTATATTTTTTGCAATAAATGCTAAATTTAGTGACCGTTGGAGCTGACATATTGATACCAGATAGATTTTACCAGTACCATATAAAAGGTATCAATACTGGATCAATACTTAGCTGAATTTGTGAAAAAAAGAATGTTATTTTGGTACCATTTTCCAAAGGGGTATTGATATTTCTTGGCTGGGAGCTATCCTGACTTGTTTGAAAATTATTTTGACAAGTTTTGAAGTTGATTTAAAAATTTTCTAAGAGTTCAAAGTACAGATTTAAAATTTTGTCTCTTAGACTTTAATTGAAAAATCATTTTGTCAATTTTGTTCAATTTTAACTTTTATTCAAAAACACTTCAATTTGTTATATTATAACATATTATCAAATAAAACTCAGTTTAACAATAATTTTTAAAATTGGCATAAAAATATTATTGGATTGAACCTGAGATTTGAAGATATCCATGTTAGTAATGCAAGGTTAAGTTCAAACTGGGTGTTCTTAATAACAGGTTGAACAATGGTATGTTTTAACCGGTTCATGTCAAAAGGTACTGCTCCTAATATTTGTGTCACCCTCTTGATTTCTAATAACAACAAAACTAATCAATATGAATTGTGTTGCTATGATTTAAATATGAATACTATCACATCAGCTTTTTAGACTTCCATGGTACTGGCTCATTGCGAATACCCATGAATCTACTCGTACGATGAAATACACAACGAAAAAGAAATTAGTTAATAAATTGAATAAGGTAATAAAAAAATTAAAATCGTATCTATAATTTGAAAATTTTCCTAACTATCCTATTAAGCATAAAAATTAAAATTAATCTAATGAAAAAACCTCCCCGATAATGGTGCCAACTACTTGACTGCTTCTCGACATACCAATGTTGGAAGTGAGAATATTGCTACAAAATATGGGAATTAGGTGGTGTTCGCAAGTAAACGGTTCAGGTTGTAATATAGGTTTGTACAACGAAGTACTAGAAGTACTATGAAGATCGTACCCAAAGGAGGCTTGACTAAACTAATATTACTTCTACACTAACAAGTCTAATTAGTACTCTAGTTAAATTATACTACGACTAATCATAATTTGATAGTAATAAAAGGGTTTAATAAAATACTAAACTAAAGATAGAGACAGATTGCAGAATTTATCAGACTTAAAGAACAGAAGACTAACTCTTTTAAGTGTTCATAATTAACTCCTACTTCGGGTTCTATTCAATCAGCTAATACCTAATAAATCAGCAAAAACTACTTATCTCTCAATGTCATAGGTCAGACTGGTTTAGGGTAAGGTCTTCACGGTAGGCAATACTGATTTCGAGTTCATTCCTACCTTTCCCAACTCTGCTAAGAAACCCTACATAGGTGTTAATTAATCCCAAATCCACTTGTTAATCTCCCTAATAGATTAGTCCTCATGGATCTCAAACATGCAATATAATTGATTTGAAAGATAAACATTTGTAAAACATCAAGAATAAAGATGAGAAAAAACCTGATATAAATATAAATTATGCAGCACGAACAGTAATTTGTGATGAGTTTGATAGATCTACAATCCAAATCCCAAGAAGAATGAAATAAAAATTAAACTAAAAATTACATGTAAAAAGAAATCTAAACTAAAAATGAAAGTAAAATTAAACTAAGGAAAAACCATCCTCTAAATTATTCTAAGAAATTGTACTTATACCCCTAGAGCTAGCAACTAGTCCTTGACCTAAAACGTTTGACTAATCTTCATTAAAGTTCATTGTGCAGACGAAAACACCCTTGGCCCATTAAGTGACCACGTCGCATCGGTGTCGCGACACCCTCTGGTCTGTGTCACGACACTGATGGCAATTTGCTAATTAGGGCGTGTCTTCAGGTCTATGTCACAACACCCTATGGGTTGTATCGCGACATTTTGGGCAAACTACTCCTTGAGTGCAATGCTTGCTGTGTTGCGACATCCAAGCTCTGTGTTGCAACACCGCGAGTAGCCTACTGCCTTTTTCCCCTTTAATGATGTCTTACACACTCACCAAACACATTAGTATACCTTTAGGCCTACCTTGGCCCACAAGGTCATATAAATTGCCTAAATTGCTCATATTATTACCTAAGTACTAAAAGTGAAAACTAATACAAACATAAGTACATAAAGTCATTTAATATGCTACAACGAATTGTGGAAAATCACTTACCAAATTTGGTTCATTTTATTTTTCTAATTTTAATACTTAATTTCAATGTTTCGCCCAATGGAATCTTAGTAGAACAGAGTTGGATACGTGGGTGAACTATACCATGCCAAGATAGCTTGTAAGAGCATAAACTACACCACACCAAGGCATCGAGGTGCGAAACCCATAGGCATCGAGGTGCAAAACTCGTAGGCATCAAATGTTTATACACATTCAAATACATCCCTCCAACATATCAAGGTCTTCGTGAAGACAATATATAGTTGATGAACAGCAAAAAATGTTGGATCCCAAAATAACATGTCATAATCTCTGTATCATCAAGTATCCTGTACACAAGCATGCATACGTCCCTATAACACCCCTAATCTATCTCTATCACCAAATTAGGGTTACAGAGTATTACAGTACAAATCGAAACATCTAACAACATAATGAAAAAAATATTAATTTTTAAATATTAATATTCAATTCCAAGTTTCATTCATAGCATAAAAACATTTGCGAGCCTTAAATCAAGCATACATTACTTTAAAAATAGTTTGGGAAAAATTAGGGACTAAATTGACACAAAACAAAAAATTATGGAAAAATTTAAAAATTTTGGAAACAGGGTTCACACGGCCGTTTGACAAACCCTAGGCTGTGTGGCTCAGAGACATGATCGTGTGCCCAAATAGTGTACAATTCAAAATATGGGTCACACGGTCATGTCTCAGTCTGTGTGCCCACTCGTGTGCAAATCGAAAAAGGGTCACACAGCTGTGTCGCAAGTCGTGTCTCAGTCTATGTGAATATTCGAAATGAGGTCACACAGCTGTGTCACTAGGCTTTGTAACTCTCTATGATTGTGTGGACCATCTTACACCTAAAATTTATATGACACGCGGCTGTGTGGTGTGACCATGTTTGGCACACGGCCATGTGACAGCTCGTGTCGCAGGTCGTGTGGTTCAAAAATGACCCCTAATGCAAGCCAATTCATCAACCCTGCACCAAGTCAAACCATTTCTAATCACTTTCACATGTTTAAAACACATTTAAACACACCTAAAACATGAAAAAATCATTCAACCTATATGCCTAACCAATATGTCATCACTTGGCACCACAATTCATACCCAAAATCAATTCAATTACAATGTTACAAACTCACACATTAAATATATAACAAACATACCAAATAACCATTTCATTCACATTCCATTCTACCATAAGCCATCTACTTTCAAAAGGCATAAATAAAGTGACCAAAAACACATATACATAAACATTTACAAGCCAAAATCAAGTCATGTATACAAGTAAGCTCAAACCACCTCACACTAGAAAAATAGCTTAAAAGCTCCTATTACATGTCATTTTTAACCATAAACAAAAATAACCAAAATATCTACCAAAATGATGGACGAATAATGTGAATGTGATTTAACTAGGTACCAACCATTCGAGCTAACCAATGATCTACAAGCAAAGAAAAAAACTAACATAAGCCACTAATGCTTAGTAAGCTCATATAAAACTTAAACGTAAACTTTCCAATTAGGCTCAATTTATATAATTCATGTACAATACCATTAGCATGCTCATAAGTTTATCCATTTCCTATGTACATCACCAAGCTCACAAGTTAGTAAATTCATACATTAAACATATGATTCATCCATATCATGCACATAAATTAAAAACATAATAATTTGTAATACATTTATCACCTTTCCAGCATATATCATTCATTCATTTCCAAGCAATTACACAAATACTTTCCATTTCATCATTTAGCATGTAACGTATCATATACTTATGTTCTCTTGAATTAAACCTTTAATACCCGTTGAACCAAATGAAATCACGTCAGATACACAGGAACCATGTTCAAAGAAAGTGTGCCTATACCTATAATTTTAATCGTATTTGTAATGCTTACACAAGCTGTGAAGTGGGATTGCTCACACTAGCTGTGGGTCGGGATGTAAGCTACACGATGATGTTCACATGAGCTGTGGAGAATCTGCAACAAATCCAGGACCTCAGCCATCGTTAGGACATCCAAGACCAGCACCTGAACTGTAATAGCCCCTAATGACATGTCATTTCTATTAGAAGATTTCACTAGGTTCAAACGAGATATTTTACATACTTCAATTATTTATCTTCATTCAATTATACATTGTCAAATATACATCCATGCAACTCATATTTCAAACATCATCGCCAATTTGATTAACATTATAATTTAATACAATTCACCAGTTAACATTTAACAATCATCTAAGCTATATAAAGCACAACATTAATCAACAATTCAACCAAGATAATAATTTACCAACTTAATCAATATACGAGCTTACCTATACAAAAACGATTACTACCATAAACCAACGATTACTCTGCTACTTTGTCTTTTCAGCGATTTGAGTCTGATTGGTTTGTTTCTTGATCCAAATAATAATTTTTATTCAATTAACTCAATCATACACATAAAACAATTAAACTTAAACTTATAACCCTTATCAAAGTGACTTTATAATTTACCCCAACATTTTAACCTTTATGCAATTTAGTCACTGATCCCGAAACTTGCAACTTAACAACTTTTAGCCACCATTCATGCTAGCCAAATTTCTTAGTGTTTCTAATCAGCCCATTATATCACCATTTCTAAGTAGTTGCATGAAATTTTACTATTTTAACAAGTAAATCCTTGAACATTAAAATTACCAAAAATCACTTAACAAAATACTTATATTTAGCTATTAAACTCAATAATCTATCAATTAAATTCACAAGCTCACTTAACTCATTCATGGTAAATCCTTAAACTTTTAAAAGTTTCACAATAACCCCCGAGCTGGCTAGATTAAACTAATTCAATAATAAAAACATAAAAATCACTAAAAACGGACCTCAAAAACACATGCATGCAAGGACGGAAGCTTGGACGAACTTCTATGGTCTCAACAATAGTTTTTTTTTTTCAGCTTGGAGAAGATGAGCACAAAAAAATAAAAATAATGTATTGTTTAGTTTAATTAACTTAAGTTTCTTTTAATTTTTATTATTAAATTATAACATATGAATTAACTAATATAGGCACTAACTGTGTATGCCACTTAAATACGGTAAAATTGCCATATAACCCTTTTACCCTTATTAATTTAGCCTTTTAATACCTTTAAATATTAAAAACTATATTTTGTTACTATTACAATTTAGTCCTTTTTACTAAATTAGCTTATTAAACATTAAAATCTCTTAACTAAAATTTAATACGACCCCATACTAACTCTATAAACATTAAATAAATAATAAATTACTGACTCACTTGTCAAAATTGTGGTCTCAAAACCACTGTTTTTGACACCACTGAAAATGAGCTATTACAACTCTCCTCCCTAAAGGAACTTTCGTCCCCGAAAATTTTACCAAAGAATAGATTTGGGTATTGTAATTTCATAGCTTCTTCCGATTCCTAGGTAGCTTCTTCAACCCCATGACGCTGCCAAAGAACTTTAAATAAAGCTATGCATGTATTCCTTAACTTTTTGATTTCCCTAGCCAAAATTCTAATTGGTTCCTCACTGTACGACATGTTAGGCTGTAATTTCACATCAACTAGCGAAATCACATGTGAGGGATCAAATCTATACTATCTTAACATTGACACATGAAAAACATTATGAATTTTCTCCAATTCTGATGGTAAGGATAAACGATAAACTACCGGTCCAATTCTCTCAATGATTTTAAAGACTAATGAAACGCGAACTAAGCTTTCCTTTTTCGGCCAAAACAAAGAACTTTCTTCTAAGGCAATACATTCAAAAAAAAAAAAAAAAACTCTATCGCCAACCCAAAATTCAATGTCTTTTCTTTTTCAAATCGGCATATGATTTTTTACAGTCAGAAGCAGATTTTAAGAAATCTCATATGACTTTCACTTTTTCGTCAATTTCACGAATAAAATCAGTACCCAAAAGCTTTTTCTTACTCAGCTGAATCTAGTGTAATGGAGTTTTAAAAATTCAAATATACAAAGCTTCATATGAGGCCATTTTAATACTCGACTGGTAATTGTCATTATAAGCAAACTCAACCAACGGAAGAAATTTTTCCTAGTTACCTTTATAACAACACGATTTTAGGGCTAGTCGGAATAGTGGTTTCAGGACCACTAATCCGAGGTTGAAGAAAATTATTTTGATATTATTTTATGTGTTATAGCAGGTTTATAAGGATGTATGAAAATTTTGGTGCATTAATTTTGGTGATTTCATGCTTAATTATAAAAAAGGACTAAATCACATAAAGTTTGAAAGTTCTATTATACAAGGTAGAGGTTTCTAATAGCTATAGAATATTAAATTGGAGGTCCTTAAAGTGCAATTAGTCCATTAAGGGTGTGTTGGCCGGCCATAGAGACAAGGAGACAAGAGCATTAAATTTTGGTCAAATTTTGATGAAATTAGGTGAGAAAAAAATGAATAAAATAGGATGAATAAAAGAAATATCATCTTTTCCTATTCATGCTTCTTCTACCACCAAAAATTGAAGAGACATTAGAGTTTTTGGAGTTCAAATTTCCAACAAAATAAATCTCTTGCAAGTAAGTGATTTTTGAGGTCTTTCTTCATAATTTTTGTACTTTTGAAACACCCAAAGCTTAAGCTAGCTAATAAGGGGACTATTTTGCAAAATGGTTGAAAGTTTAGGGACTTGCCATGAGAGTTTCCATGTTATTTTCTGAGTTTTTATGGAAGAAAATGAATGCTAGTGGGTTAAGGAACAACTTTTGTGAAGGGTGTTATCATGAAAACACCTAAATAGGACTTGTTTGTAAAGGTTGTAATTGTGTAATAAATGCATGAAATAATTGGTTTTGAGAGTTGTTGTAAGAGAAATATATGTTTAAATTGTAATTTTGCCAAAGTATAATGGCAAAATGGTCATTTTTGCCTAAGTTTAAATTTTGATCTATCATGTGTTATAAAGTGATTGAATAAGTAAATTTTATTAGTATAGATCAAGAAGAGCGAGGAAACAACCTTGACCGAGGAAAAGGCAAGCTACGGACTAAACCGTCGACTAATACATTTTGCACCAAGGTAAGTTTATGTGTAAACAATACATCTTAATACATATGTTGTTACTTATTGATGAATTGCATGAAAGAGATCAATTATGAGTGAGATTGATTGATATTGGTAGATAGTGATTAATTCTCGTACGAACCTCGGAATAGATAGGTAAGTGCGAAAAAAATATCCATAATAATTATTTGGTGAGCTGTGCGCGATACCACCTTATTACTTATTTGTGGTGGGCTGTGTGTGATACCATCATTTTTATTATCATTGTAACAGCCCGATTTTGACCCTAATAGGAACAGTGGTTTTGGGACCACAAATTCGAGTTTGAAAAATATTTTAATATTATTTTTTGTGTTAATTATGTGTGAAAGTTTCGTGAATTAATTTTATTTTTTGTGTGCTTAATTTAATAAAAGGGCTTAATTGCGTAAAATGAAAATTTGATGGTTAAATATGAAAGTGCCAAATTGTTGTTGTCTTTTTAATATGGAGGTTTTATGTTGCAATTTTGCCTTTTAAAAAGTGAGTGGACGGCATTATGGTTTTTATATGGTTTTTATATATTAAATATAAAAGTTAAAATAATAATAAATAACATAAATTATAAAGTTAATATAATAAAACATAACTTTAAAAAGCCATGTTCTCATCTTATGACCGGAATAAAGAAAAGAAAAAGAAATAAGAAAACAAGCTAGGGTTCGGCCTTGTGTTTCTTCAATTAAGGTATGTTAATTGTTCGTGTAACATCCGGGATTTATGGCTTATGCATTAATGCTTAATTGTATGAAGTAACGTGCCTATGAGTATGTTGAATATGTTTTATGAATTTTGAGAACTTTAGGGGGTAGGTGAATGCCTTAGAAAATATCAGATTTTAAGTTTAAAAGAGGAAGCTAGGCAGAGGAGGCCTTAAGGAAATTAGTAGGGGAAATATGACATAAAAATCAGCTTGTTCAAGTGGCATGGAGGCGCCACTTAAGGCCTTGGTAGGTGACGCCACAAGCAACGGAGAAGGGCTTGGGTTCGAGCAGCAAGCGAAGAAAAAGGAGAATTTTATTTTGCTGCAAGTTGGAGTAGTAGTGGACGGCAATGGGGCACTAAGGGATGAGTTTAAGATGTGGTCTAATCCTTTTAAAATTTCGGCTAAGTAGAAGATAAATGATGATTTTATTTTAAATTATTTTGAATGAGCAAAAAAGAGAAAAAATAGGAGAAAAGGAAGGGATGAGATAGGGGGAAGGAGTTGGCCGGCCTAGGGACTCTATGGAGGTGATTTTCGGCCAAGCTAGTAAGGGGGAATAGCCGAATTTCATTAAGCATTTTTGGCCTCTCTTTCAATTACTCGTTTCTCTCCAAAACCGTTACTTTTCTCTTCTTTTTCTTGTTCTAGCCGAAACTTCTCCCTAAAGACCATCATTGCCGATTCTCCCTAAGTCCTATACTTTTCTTTTCTTTCCTTGTTGAAACCCAATCTCTTTAGTGATCATCAAAAGCCGAAAGTTGCCACTCTTTGAATCGATTTCTCCCAAACTCTCTCTTGTCGATTTCTTGAGGGTGGTGATCAATTGCGTTTTAGTCATCTTTTTGGTAAGGATCTCTCTAACCGAACTCTTGTTCTTTTCTTCCCCTAACTGTTGAAAATCAAGGTACTAATCCCATTATTGTTCTTTGGCCGAATACTTGAAGGATCTCTCAGGATTTCTCTTGTAGCAGCTTTCAAGAGGGAATCTTTCGGGATTTCTAATCTAAGGTAAGCAAATAAGATCTTAGGCTGAAGGCCATTTTATTGTGTTTAAATGTTAGATTAGATCTAACATGAACCTATAGGTATTTCGACATCATCAGGAACAAGGATTAATTTCGGGATTTAGATCCACAAGGTGAGTAAAGGTGATATTCGGCCAAGGCCATAATTAGTGATTTAGATATGTTTCTTAATTGTTCAAAAGCCAAAACTAACCAGTTAAGTGATTTAGTAGTTGGCCGATTGCAAGAGGGAACATCACAAAGTTTTCGGGATTTGTGTAGTAACCAAATCGGCAGCAAGGTAAGAAGTTGGTTGCGTTAATCCTTCGGGATTTGGTTATTTAGCCGAATGGCTTGTTGCTAACATGCTTAAGGTGGCCGAATATAGGAACTAGAGATCTAAAGCATTAGATCGGGATTTTCGGGATTTCAGTGAAAGCATTAAGTAAACCAGGTGTGTACCCCACACTAACTCTTAATAGATTTATGGCATCAATTTACTATATGTATTTATAATAATGTGAAAAGTGGGCAAAGGTACCATGTGATGGTACAAAGTACTCAGGTACGTAACCTTAACATTATCTTAATAAATGATATGAATATTATTATGATATGAATATTCAGAATATGGTACATATGTGAATATCGATAAGAATGTGAAATAAGGCATAAGGCATGATATTGCATGCTTTGTGTGACATGGGGCATATGTGTTATATGGAAAGGGGAAGTGATCTGGTGGTTTATACCATAATATCTGAATGTGGTGACTCATGTCACGAAATCTGAATGTGGTGACTTATGTCACAAAATAATATCTGATGGCTATGCCACAAAATTTATAAGGGCGATGAGCACGTCGTCTGCAGCGACTGCCTTCAATGATGTGTAGTGGATGGAGGGTCGACTTAGTAGTCCCTACGGTGTGATGGTTGGTACGGGTGATGTGTAGCGGATGGTTATCTAAGTTTGGGTTCGGGTTTGCATCATTATTCCTATCTGTTATATATATGTATGATATGATATGATATGCCTGAATCGTTGGGACTTAGTGTTGGTTATGCACACTGAGTCTGTTTGACTTACCCCGTTGTGGGATATGTTTCAGGTGACGCTCAGTGATGGACCGGGTCGGCAGGAACTTGGTGGTGGCCATGCTCAGTTCAGTGAACTTTTATTTTGAGACTTTATGTTTTAAGTTTGGATTTATTCGGGTTTTGTTTTTGATGTAATAAGCCTATAAGTATTAAACTGTTTTATGCTTGCTTTTATTTGTTTTTATCACGATATTATTATTGTTAAATCAAAGGTTATCTAATTTGTTTTTGAAATAAATCTTCAAATGTTTTGACACCCTAAAACAAATGATTTTCAATATAAGGTAAACTCTAAAAACAACTCGATATTTCTTTAATTTAAAGTTTGAAACTTAGAAATAAAGTTTTATAAAAACCTAATCTTCAAGAATAACAATGTTTCCAATATTAACCCCAATCCAAATTTCTCCAAAATCACCCAAAGTTTTCCAAAGCAACAAACAAATTTTGAACCGTTTTACTCAAGGAACATACCAGATCCGGTCAAGACTCGTGAGCCAGGTTTGGGGTGTTTCAGTTCGGTTTTTGATAATTTTTATGTTTTTAAGATCGTTGCTAAGTTATCTTCAAAGCCATGTCTTAATTTTTGAATTTGATAATGATTTTGTGTTTTTCCATTGATGAGTTTATGAGTTTTATGATGTTTGATGATGAATTATTGTTAGATTAATATGTTTTGTCTTTGAATTTTTGATGAATTTGAGTAATTTGGACTAAATTGTGAAAATAAATTTTTAAGGCACTAAAATGTGAAAAAAGTTGAAATATATGGACTTGTATGGAGCTAGTGAACATTTGGCCTAAGCATAGTATATGCAAATTATGTGTATTTTGTGTTTTATGCAATAGGGACTAAATTGGAAAAAGTGTAAAATGTTAGGGGCAAAATGGTAATTTTCCCATTTATGTGTTTTTGGATTAAATTGAATGAATTTGTGATTAAATTAGTTAAATTTGAATTTAATTGGATCAAGAACAAAAGAAAACGAAATTAGATCGGGGGACGTTAAAAGTAGTCAAGTAGTTGATTTCGTCCGTCGATATCCGAGGTAAGTCTATAAGCATATAATGTCGTTAAATTTGATAATATATATGTTACATGATGAATGGAATTTTTGTGAATAAATTTGTGTATGGTCGAATGTGTATTGAGCAAAGGAGCTATATTTCAAGTTCAATCCGATCGAAGATTCAACCTTCGAAAGTCCCATACGAACCCTAGGAATAGATAGGATACATATGTCATGACATAGGATTTCTGATATGTGTTATCGTGTAAGACCATGTCTAGGACGTTGGCATCAACTTGTGTTTACGTGTAAGACCATGTATCGGACATTGGCATCGTATTTGATTCATGTAAGACCATGTCTGGGATAGTGGCATCGATATGTGATTACATGTAAGACCACGTCTGGGACGTTGGCATTGTACCAGCTTCTGACTATCCGCGTAACCTTTTTAATTCTGAACAGTTCAACGGGCAATATGAAGTAAAGACTGATTGTGTAATTGAATTACAGGTTCAGGTATGTGTTAGTTATTTGTTTATATGGAAACAAGGTAAGTTGGTTATTTGAAATGATAAAATGTTATGTTAATTATGTGATAGATTATGTGATCATTGCAAATTCTACCTTGTGAAGTTAATTTGTGTATTCGGCTATATAATATTTATGTGTGAAAGTAAAATGTGATCTTGGTACTCAATGATAATTGTGCTTAAATATTTTGGAGTATTCGACCTTATTAACCTAATGTTAATATGCAAGTGTTTATATATATGTTTTTGCTTATGACTTACTAAGCTTAAATTGCTTACTGTGTGTTTTTGTTTACCTCTGTTTTATAGATTTTGGAGTTACGTCTCGGGGATCGTCAGCAAAGCCTATCACACTATCGATTATTTCCTTCGGTATTTTACTAAGTTAATTTTGGGCATATGGCATGTATAGCATAGTTGAAATGTTGATTTTTGGTCATGTATATATAAATAGCCATGCGAAAATGGCTTAAATTCCATGCTTATGTTCGGTTTGGTTTAAAATTGGTTTATCTATGATTATTTTGTTTAAGTTGGATTTTATGTGCTTGTGAATGGGTGCTTAATGTGTTTAATTTTTTTATGCTCGAATTTGACTACATTGGATCATGATTTGAGCTTGCATTTGGATGAGATATTTAAGTTACATGTATGTGATAAACTTGGTTTATACTAGGTATTAAAGTCTTAAGATGTGTGGATTGAATAAATGAATAAAATGCTAAGTATAGTATAAAGGAAATGATATATATATAATTTTAATATATAAAGTAATATGTATGTCATATATGTGTGGTGTGTTTAGTATGTGATTATAGCTTAAAATAGCAAGCTTAATACTGAAGATATAAATGCTTGTGATGTTTGATATATATATATGATTCGGTAAAAGGGTAATGATAGGCACATTATATATTCGACTATGATGCTAAGTTGTTTAAGTTCGGTTTTATGTGTTTTTGATTTAATGCTTGATGAATTGATTTTAGCAATTCGGCTATGGCTCATTTGTATGTGAAGTAGGGTTGTTATGTTTAGTTAATAATGTGGTAAATGTTTTGATGTATATATGTGTATATATATATAAGTATGGTTATAGCATATAGGTGGAACAAATTGATGTGTTTGGTTAATCATTGAAATTGAATATGTTTTAAGTTCATTCGGGAAGTACTAGTATGTATTTATATAAGTATGATGTATTTCAGTATGAAGATATATGTAATGAACATCATTTGATTATGTTTTATTATGGATTCAATTATAATTTATAATTTGATTTAGGGATAGGTTTGAAAGTGGTATATGGTGTGTAGTTAAATAATTGGCTAGTGATAAGTAAAAAATTAGATTTACCTACGATATGTTTAATTGTGGATCATTATTTAAATGTTGAATGATTGATTTCAAAAGTGTGATTACAATGTGGTAGTAAATTTGGCCTAGTAAATGGTTCATTTTGATAAGCATGGGAGTTGTGTGTAATATTATTTTCCTATTTATGATCAAATATGATAAATTATTATTATTGATATGTTTAAATTTTAAAGAATAATTTGTTTATATACTTTAAGTAGTAAAGCATACTTGAGTTTTAGTTGGTTAAGGGAATTATTATTATTGATATGTAAATGTCTGTCATGATCTGTGTTATGTCTGGTAATGCCTTATAACCCTAATCCGATGACGGATGTGGGTTTGGGGTGTTACAATCATTTGGTGAGCTATGTGCGAAACCACTGTAAATATTCTTCTTGGTGGGCTGTGTGCGACACCACCCTAACATTGATTAATGGTGGGCTATTTGCGAAACCACCGGTACTTAGTATTATTCCGAGGGGTTCATCAAAAAATTGTTTAAGTAAATGTTTCATGTTGCTTTGTAGTGATGAGTGCAGGGAATGTGTACAAGTAAATGTGAGCAAATAATTGATATATGGTTGGAATGTGGTAAGAGATGAAATGAGTAAGCATGATTATGGAGATGTGTATTGTTCTTGCTTAGTATGTAATGTTATTGATGGATTATCATTTGTTATGATGCTTATTGTTTACATGTAAACTTACTAAGCTTGAAGCTTACTCCCTTTCTTTTCCTTTGTTTTATAGTGTCAATGAGCCAGTTCGGGATACGAAGATAATCGAAAGATCACCCACACTATCAGCTTATCTCAGAATATTTAGACTTAGCATTTTGAGTTTGGCATGTATAGGGGCTAGACTTAGTGAAATGTTTTGTTGTTTTGGCCAAGTGTGTTGGCTCTTTTAAAGATGAACTCTTTTGTATATTGCCATAGTTAATGGCTCATTATTACTAATTTATGGAAAGATGAGATTATTCATGAAGGTGTATGTTGCATGATTAAGTTTCTTGGTAAATGGTTGAATGGGATTTATGTTGTGTGAGTTAGGGTGATAAAAAGAGCTTGGCAAATAGCCCTGTTCTTGTGCACACAGGTAGGCACACAGGCCGTGTGTGACACACGATTAGACCCATGGGCATGTGGCTGGGCTGTGTGGCCCCTGCATGTTAATGTTGCAAGTCAGTGTCGACCACGGGCTAGACACACGGGCGTGTGCCTAGGCCATGTGCCCCTTATAAGATTACTGATGTCATAAATAGAATACCCAGGTTTTCACACACGAGCTAGGGACATGGGCGTGTGTGACCACACGACCTTCCCACACGGGCATGTTCCATTTCACACGGGCGTGTGGCCCTATTTAGGAAAAAATTTTCTAAGTATACAAAAGTTCCTGGTTTGATTCCGAGACCCTCCGTTTGCATGTTTAAGGCCCCGTAGGCCCATAATGAGGATGGTATGAATGTGAATGGGAAGTTTTAAGTTGGAATGAAATTTTATAGTCCAAAGTTGTATGTTCAATTAAGTTAAGCTTAGTAATGCCTCGTACCCTGTTCCGGCATTGAATACAGGTAAGGGGTGTTATATTTAGTGGTATCAGAGCTATGGTTTAATCGGTTCTCGGACTACCGTATCGTGTGTAAGAGTCTAGCTATACATGACATCAAAGTATATTGATAGTGTGGTGACTTCTGACAATTCTAAACTTTATTTTTATATAGTAAATGAATCCCGACCGACGGCTGTTGATTACGCTGCTAGTAACGCTCCGGCTCCCACGTAAGGGAAAGCGCCTGTAGAGAGTAGACCCGAAACTATGGGTCAAGGAGAAGAGGCTCAGGAAGCCTTTTTCCAAATGATGAGTAATTGGTACATAGAGTATGTACGAGTGAACCTTAATGCTCAACCTCCTTCACCCCCTCCTATACCTCAACCAGTTCCTGTGGCTCCTCAAGGTATAAATTTGGTGAGAATGACCAAACCCCCGGTCGATAAGATTCAGAAGCAAGGGGCCGAGGAATTTAGAGCTAATATAGACGATGACCCTGAGGGGGCAGAGTTCTGGCTTGAGAACTCAATGCGGGTATTCGATGAACTTTCCTGCATCCCTGAGGAGAGTTTGAAACGTGCCGTGTCATTGCTGAAGGACTCGGCATATCGTTGGTGGAAAATATTGACGTCGGTAGTTCTAATGGAGAGAGTAATGTGAGACTTCTTTTTGGAAGAGTTCTGAAAGAAGTGCATAAGTCAAAGATTTGTGGACCAGAAATGGAAAGAATTCCTTGAATTGAAGCAAGGCAAAATGACTGTGGTAGAGTATGAGTGCAAGTTTGTTAGGCTCAGTAAGTATGCACAAGAGTGTGTGTCTACGGAAGCTATCTTGTGCAAGAGGTTTGAAGATGGGATGAATGAGGATATCATAATATTAGTTGGGATCTTGGAATTAAAAGAATTTGTGGTGTTGGTTGATAGGGCATGCAAGGCCGAGGAGCTGAATAAGGAAAAGAGAAAAGCCATGAGTGAGGCCCGGGATGCAAGAAAAAGACTAATGAGTAAATTGTACCAAACTCAATCAAAGAGGTCCAAGAAAATAAACCCTCGAACGACTGCATCAGTTGGATATTCACACTGAGATCGAGGTAATACATACTCGGGCTCGAGGGTTCAAGCCACCTTGATGGCAAGTGTGGGCAATCCAAATTCAAACAAACTAGAGTGTCCAAATTGTGGTAGGCAACATACTAGGGAGTGTTGGGGGAATAACCGTAATTATTACAAGTGTGGTTCACCCGACCATTTCATCTAAAATTGTCCAGAGAGGGATGAGAAGGAAAGAAAGCAAGAAGTGAGATCAAGCAATGTATCTTCGAGGGGTAGATCAAAAAAGAACCCGGGAGGTGGGACTAGTAGTAGAGGTTCACCCAGAGACTCTACTATTAGATCGGAGGGTCGAGCACCTGCAAGGACTTATGCCATTCACGCTCGCGAAGAGGCATCCTCTCTAGATGTGATAACGAGTACTTTTTCTCTTCATGATATCTCTGTTGTTGCTTTGATTGATCCGGGGTCTACCTATTCTTATATTTTCATGAAATTGGAATCTAGCATGAGTATGATTGTTGAGTCTACGGAATTTGTAGTAAAGGTGTCAAACCCGTTAGGCAAACATGTGCTAGTTGACAAGGTGTGTAGAAATTGTCCTTTGACAATTAGAGATCATTGTTTTCCAAAAAATCTCATGTTGTTACCGTTTGATGAATTTGACTTGATTCTTGGTATGGATTGGTTGACTGCTCATAATGTTTTAGTGAATTGTGGTATTAAGTTTATTGAATTGAAATGTGTAAATGGAGATGTCATTCGAGTTGAATCAGGTAGATCGGATAATTTGCCTGTGATAATTTCATCTATGGTAGCCGAGAGATACTTGAGAAAAGGATATGAGTCCTATCTCACCTTTTTTATGAATACTCAAGAGTCAGAGGTAAAGATTGAATCAGTGCCGGTGGTATGTGAGTATCCAGATGTGTTCCCGGAAGAGTTATCCTGATTGCTTCCAGTTAGAGAGGTCAAATTTGGGATTGAGTTAGTCCTGGGTACCGCACCTATTTCGGTTGCCCCGTATAGGATGATACCATTGGAGTTGAAAGAATTGAAGGTTCAATTGCAAAAGTTAACGGATAAGGGTTTTGCAAGACCAAGCTATTCACCGTGGGGTGCTCCGGTACTTTTTGTAAAGAAGAAAGATGTGTCGATGAGATTATGCATAGACTACAGACAACTCAACAAGGTAAAAGTGAAAAATAAGTATCCTTTGCCGAGGATAGATGATTTGTTTAAGCAACTGAAGGGAGCTACGGTGTTCTCTAAGATAGACCTAAGGTCTGGCTATTACCAGTTGAGGGTTAAAGAGCAGGATGTGCCGAAGATTGCATTCCGAAAGAGGTATAGCCATTATCAGTTTCTTGTCATGGAATTTGGCTTAACAAATGCTCCTGCGATCTTTATAGATTTAATGAACCGTATCATCTGACCGTATTTGGATAAGTTTGTGGTTGTTTTTATTGACGACATATTAATTTATTCCCGGGATGAGAGTGAGCATGCAGAGCACATGAGAATTGTTTTGTACACTTTAAGAGACAAGCAGTTGTATGCTAAATTCAGCAAGAGTGAGTTTTAGCTCTGAGAAGTCAGATTTTTAGGACACATTGTGTCGAGTGATGGCATTAGAGTTGATCCAAGTAAGATCTCGGCCATTATGGAGTGGAAACCACCAATAAAAATGTCAGAAATTAAAAGCTTTTTGGGTTTGGCGGGGTACTACATACGTTTTGTAAAGGGGTTTTCCATGATTGCTACCTCGATGACGAAACTATTGCATAAAGATGTTAAGTTTGAATGGACTGAGAAATGCCAACAGAGTTTCGAGAAATTGAAAGCATTGTTGACTGAGACGCCGATTTTTGTACAACATGAGTCAGGGAAGGAGTTTGTGGTCTACATTGATGCGTCATTAAATGGTCTTGGCTGTGTGTTGATGCAAGAGGGTAAGGTAGTAGCTTACGCCTCGAGACAACTAAAATCGCATGGGAAAAATTATCCGACTCATGATTTGGAGTTGGCTGCGATCGTCTTTGCTCTGAAGATTTGGCGTCATTATTTATATGGTGAAAAGTGTCAAATCTTCACCGATCACAAGAGTTTGAAGTACCTGATAGACCAAAAGGATTTGAATTTGCAACAACAGCTGTGGCTCGAATTATTAAAGGATTATGAGTTAGTAATTAATTACAATCCGGGGAAAGCAAATGTGGTTGTGGATGCCTTGAGCAGAAAATCCCTGTATGCTTTGAGAGCTATGAGTACGAGCTTAGCGTTGTCTGATGATGGTGCTATATTTGTTGAGTTGAAGGCTAGACCATTATTTATTCAGCAGATATGTGAAGCTCAAAAGAATGATTGTGAGATGCAAGTTAAGAGAGCTCAGTGCGAATCGAGAAATGACTCTGATTTTTGGGTGAGTTCAAATAGTTGTTTGATGTTTCATGACAGGGTTTGTGTACCTAAGGATGAAGAGTTGATCCAGAAAATTTTACATGAAGCACACAGTGGTTGCTTGTCAGTACATCCGGGCGGTATGAAAATATACAATGATTTGAAAAAATTGTATTGGTGGCTGGGTATGAAAAGAGACATCTCTGAGTTTGTTACATAATATTTGATCTGTTAACAAGTGAAAGCCGAGCATCAAGTACCTTCGAGGTTGCTTCAGCCAGTGATGGTTCCCGAGTGGAAATGGGATCGAATCACCATGGAATTGTAATGGGGTTACCTATGACTCCGAGAAAGAAAAATGTTGTGTTGGTCATTTTTTATAGATTAACAAAGTCGGCTCACTTTATACCGGTGCGTGTGGATTATTCACTTGATAAGTTGGCCGAGTTGTATATTGCTGAGGTTGTGAGATTGCATAGAGTGCCTATATCTATTATCTCGGATAGAGATCCGAGGTTTACTTCGAGGTTTTGGAAGAAATTACAAGAAGCCTTGGGTACGAGATTGAATTTTAGTATAGCGTTCCATCTTCAAACTGATGGCCAATCTGAACGAGTGATTCAAGTTCTGGAAGTTATGCTCCAATGTTGTGTGTTAGAGTTCAAAGGTAGTTGGGAAAAATATCTACGATTGGTTGAGTTTGCCTATAACAACAATTATCAGTTGAGTATACGGATGGCGCCGTACGAAGCTTTATATGGTCACAAGTGTCGAACTCCCTTGTATTAGATCGAGCTTAGTGAGAAGTAAATTCACAGGGTCGATTTAGTTAAAGAGACCGAGGAGAAATTGAAAGTGATCTGTGATAGTCTGAAAGCTACATCAGATCGACAAAAGTCATACGCGGATTTAAAAAGGAAAGAAATTGAGCTTCAAGTGGGTGATAAAGTATTTCTAAAAGTATCCCCGTGGAAGAAAATATTGAGATTTGGTTGAAAGGGCAAATTGAGTCGACAGTTTATAGGGCCGTATGAGGTTATTGAAAGGATTGGACCAGTAGCATACCGATTGGCTTTGCCAGCAAAGTTAGAGAGAATACACAATGTGTTTCATGTGTCGATGTTGCGGTTATATTGTTCCGATCTTTCGCATGTGATCCCTTCAACAGAAATGGAGATACTACCGGATATGACTTATGAAGAGGAACCAATTAAGATATTGGCATGAGAGGTTAAATAGTTGAGGAACAAGAGCATAGCCTTAGTAAAAATGTTATGGAAAAAACACGGTGTAGAAGACACTACGTGGGAACCGGAAGAAGCCATGAGGGAACAGTACCCAAACTTTTTTACCGGTAAGATTTTCGGGGACGAAAATCTCTAAAGGGGGGATAGTTGTAACAGCCTGATTTTGGGGCTAGTCGAAACAGTGGTTTCGGGACCGCTAGTCCTAGGTTCAAGAAATTTATTTTGATATTATTTTATGTGTTATATCATGTTTATAAGGATGTATGAAAATTTTGGTGCATTAATTTTGGTGATTTCATGCTTAATTATGAAAAAGGACTAAATCGCATAAAGTTTAAAAGTTCTATTATACAAGGTAGAGGTGTCTAATAGCTATAGAATATTAAATTGGAGGTCTTTAAAGTGCAATTAGGCCATTAAAGGTGTGTTGGCCGGCCATGGAGACAAGGAGACAAGAGCATTAAATTTTGGTCAAATTTTGGTGAAATTAGGTGAGAGAAAATGAATAAAATAGGATGAATAATATTCATGCTTCTTCTACCACCAAAAATTGAAGGGAAATTAGAGTTCTTGAAGTTCAAATTTTTCAGAAAAATAAACCTCTTGCAAGTAAGTGATTTTTGAGGTATTTCTTGATAATTTTTGTACTTTTGGAACTCCCAAAGCTTAAGCTAGCTAATAAGGGGACTATTTTGCAAAATGGTTGAAAGTTTAGGGACTTGCCATGAGAGTGTTCATGTTTTTTACTGAGTTTTTTATGGAAGAAAATGAATGCTGTGGGTTAAGGAACAACTTTTGTGAAGGGTGTTATCATGAAAACACCTAAATAGGACTTATTTGTAAAGGTTGTAATTGTGTAATAAATGCATGAAATAATTGGTTTTGTGAGTTATTGTAAGAGAAATAAATGTTTAGCTAGGCTTGTTTAATGAGGAAATGTGATGAAAAATGATTTATGAGCCTAGGGGCAAAATCGTAATTTTGCCAAAGTATAAGGGCAAAATGGTCATTTTTTCCTAAGTGTAAATTTTGATGTATCATGAGTTATAAAGTGATTGAATGAGTAAATTTTATTATTATAGATCAAGAAGAGCGCGGGAACAACCTTGACCGAGGAAAAGGCAAGGTTTCGGACTAAACCGTCGACTAATACATTTTGCACCGAGGTATGTTTATGTGTAAACGATACATCTTAATACATATGTTGTTACTTATTGATGCATTGTATGAATGAGATCAATTATGAGTGAGATTAATTGATATTGGTAGATAGTGATTAATTCTCATATGAACCTTGAAATAGATATGTAAGTGCGGAAAAATATCCGTAATAATTATTTGGTGGGCTGTGTGCGATACCACCGTAATTATCCTTTTTGGTGGGCTGTGTGCGATACCACCTTATTACTTATTCGCAATGGGTTGTTTGTGATACCATCATTTATATTATCATTTGGTGGGCTATGTGCGAAACCACTGTAAATATTTTTGTTGGTGGGTTGCGTCCGATACCACCCTAACATTGCTTAATGGTGGGCTGTGTGCGAAACCACTGATACTTAGTATTGTTCCGAGGGATTCATCAAAAAGTTGTTTAAGTAAATGTTTCATGTTGCTTTGTAGTGATGAGTGCAAGGAATGCGTACAAGTAAATGTGAGCAAATAATTGATATATGGTTGGAATGTGGTAAGAGATGAAATGAGTAAGCATGATTATGGAGATGTGTATTGTTCTTGCTTAGTATTTAATGTTATTGATGGATTAGCATTTGTTATAATGCTTACTATTTACATGTAAACTTACTAAGCTTAAAGCTTACTCCCTTTCTTTTCCCTTATTTTATAGTGTCAAGGAGTCAATTCGGGATACGAAGATAATCGAAAGATCCCCACACTATCAACTCATCTCGGTATATTTAGACCTAGCATTTGAGTTTGGCACGTATAAAGGGTAGACTTAGTGAAATGTTTTGTTGTTTTGGCCAAGTGTGTTGGCTCTTTTAAAGATGAACTCTTTTTATATTGCCATAGTTAATTGGTCATTATTACTAATTTATGGAAAGATGAGATTATTCATGAAGGTGTATGTTGCATGATTAAGTTGCTTGGTAAATGGTTGAATGAGATTTATGTTGTGTGAGTTAGGGTGATAAAAAGAGCTTGGCAAATAGCCTTGTTCTTGTCCACAGGGGTAGGCATATGGACGTGTGTCTAGGCCGTGTGTGACACACAGTCAGACCCATGGTCATGTGGCTGGGCCGTGTGTCCCCTGCATGTTAATGTTGCAAGTCAGTGTTGACCAAGGGCTAGACACACGGGCGTGTGCCTAGGCCGTGTGCCCCTTATAAGATTGCTGACGTCATAAACAAAATACCCAAGTTTTCACACACGGGTGAGGACACAGGCATGTCTAGGCCGTGTGGAGGACACGGGTATGTGTCCGGCTGTGTAAAAACCCCTGTAGGTTCAGAATGAAAAATAAATTCAACACGGGCTAGGGACATAGGCGTGTGTGACCCCACGGCCTTCCCACACGGGCGTGTTTCATTTCATGTGGGTGTGTGGCCCTGTTTAGGCAAAAAATTTCTAAGTATACAAAAGTTCCCGATTTGATTCTGAGACCCTCCGTTTGCATGTTTAAGGCCTCTTAGGCCCATAATGAGGATGGTATGAATGTGAATGGGAAGTTTTAAGTTGGAATGAAATTTTATAGTCCAAAGTTGTATGTTTAAGTAAGTTAAGCTTAGTAATGTCTCGTACCCTGTTCCAACGTTGAATAGGGTAAGGGGTGTTACAGCCTTCAAATTCAAGAATACAACAACGAAGCATATCTTCGAGTGTCTGAATCACACGTTCAGATTGGTCATCTGTCTGTGGATGAAATGATGTACTGAAATTTAATTCAGTACCCAAATCTTCATGTAATTTACTCCAAAATCGAAAGGTGAATCATGGATCGCAATAAGAAATAATCGACAATGGTACCCCATATAGTCTGACGATCTTAGAAACATATAGTTTTGCAAATTTCTCAATTGAATAATCAGTGTGCATGGGAATGAAATCTGTAGATTTAGTCTAATGACCAACAACAACCCAAATGACATCTTTTTTCATCAGAGATAATGGTAACCCTGACACGAAATTCAGGGTAACTCGTTCCGATTTCCACTTTAGAATCATGATAGGTTGTAACAATTCCGAAGGTACCTGATGCTCGGCTTTAACTTGCTAAAAAATCAAAAATTCCTGTACAAATTCAGAGATCTCACGTTTCATACCTAGCCACCTGTACATATGTTTTAAATCATTGTACATTTTATTACTACCAGGGTGAATCAAGTAACTGTTGCTCTGAGCTTCCTATAAAATCTCTTATTTAACTTCAATATTCTTCGGAATACACAAGCTATTTTGAAAGTACAAACTATCATTTGTACCAATGTGAAATTTTGAATTTGGAAATTTTTCCAATCTATTCTCGTTTAGCAACAAAGTCAAGATAATTTTTCTAAGCTTCATGAATCTGTTGCAGAAACATTGGTTTAGCTTTTAATTAAGCTAAAATGGAACTATCATCAACAAGCTTCAGACGAGTATTCATAATTTTCAAAGAAAACAATCACTTCCGACTCACAATAACATTAGCTTTTCTCGAATGATAGTCGATAAGTAAATCATATTCTTTTAATAGTTCCAACCATCTACGTTGTTGCAAATTCAGTTATTTTTGGGACATCAAATATTTCAAGCTTTTATGGTCAGTGAAAATGTGGCATTTTTCTCCATATAGATAGTGTCACCAAATTTTTAAGGCAAACACAATAGCTGCAAGCTCCAAATCATGTGTTGGGTAATTTCACTCGTATGACTTCAACTGTCGAGAAGCATAAGCTACAACTTTGCCTTTATGCATTAAAACACAACCCAAATCGTTAAGCGAAGCATCACTATAAATCACAAATTCTTTGTTAGCCTCTGGCTAAATTAACACAAGGGCTTCGGTTAACATTGCTTTCAACTGATCAAAGCTCTATTGACATTTATCTGACTAGACAAACTTTACATCTTTTTGAAGTAGCTGCGTCAACAGTAAAGCAACCATCAAGAAACCTTTAACAAAACGCCTGTAGTATCTGGACAAACCCAAAAAACTTCTAATTTCAGTGACATTTCTCGGAGACTGTAACATCCTTAAATCGGGGTTCTGCATTTTGCTTGTGTTGCATGTGATGAATTGTTATAATGTTGATTTACCATGTTTAGGGGTCTAGTTATAACCCTGGGCTAGGCCTGAGTTAGGGCTAAAACTTTCTTTTAGTACTAAGGAAGAGGGAGCTAGGTGATATAGGGGTTAAGAGAATTTATTGGGGGAATTTGGCACAAGAAATCAATTGGAAAAATGGCAAGGAGGCGCCACTTAAGAGCAAGGGAGATGACGCCACATGCAGGAGGGAGTGCATGTGTTCGAGCAGCAGGAATTGCACTCCTGCTTATTCTTTTTGACGCCAAAGCTGAGGAGGTGGAGTGCTCAGGTGGGACTCTCTTGATGGATGAGGATCAAGCTATCAGAATTTGAATGGATGGAAGGGAGAAAAAGGTGGAGTTTGACTCATTCATATCGATTTGAATGAGTAGACGGGAGAGCTTGGGAGTGTTGGCCGAATTTTGAATTGTGAGAGGAGTGTGGTGATTGGTTTGGGAGCTAGGGGTAGGCCGAATCTCCTTAGCCAATTAGGAGAGCATTTTCGGCAAGGCATTGGAGGGTGGCATTATGCCTGTGAAAAACTGAAACACCAAAGAGCATCTTCTTTCTTTTCTCTTTTCGGCAACTCTTGCTTTTGGCAGAATCATCTTTGTTTTTCCTTGTAAAGCTGAAACCTAAGTGGCCATTCCTTCACCTTTTCTTTTCGGTTCTCCTTGGATTGTCTATAGTGCCGAAACCACCTGTGTTCATCTTTTCTCCTCTTATTTTTGCTCAAGCCAAAACCTGACCCTCCCATCTCCTCCTTCATTTTTCTTTCTAATCCATCTTTTATTCTCTCAATCTCTTTTGTGCCGAAAACCCTTTTATCCACCTTTGCCGTATCACTCTTTCCCATTCTCATTGGTTTTCTTCTTTCTTCTCTGGTAGATTCATAAGCCAGAGCCGAAACCTTGTTGTTCTCTTCTTGGCGAAATACTCTGACCATAAGACTCTCTCTTTTTTTGTTTTCTTTCTTCACCATTAAAGTGCCGAAACACCATCTCTACTTTGGTTCTCAAAAGAAACCGAATCTCAATCTTAGTATGGGTTGACTCTTTGTAAAAGCCGAAGGGATCTACCATTAAGGTAAGGTTGCGACAACTCCTCTTCATTTTCGGGATTTATGCCATGGCCGAATGGCCCTATGATTCTTACTGATGTGTTAAGGCCGATTCTAGCCAGAAGTGCAGTGTAACGCAGTGGATCTTCGGGTTTCGATCTCTGGTCTAGGTAAGGGTTCGACGTTTAGATCTATTTCTTATTCTTGCAAAGCCGAAGCCTAATTGTTTCTATGTTTTAGTGGTTGGCCGATTGTCAAGGAGATCAGCACATAACTTCGGGATTTGGTTGGAAATCAAATCGGCTTAAGGTAAGTGCTATACTTGGGCGACACATCCTTCGGGATTTCTATTCGAGCCGAATGGGCTTTTTAGTCACTAACAAGTGTTGGCCGATTGTAGGGGGGAAAACTACGTTTCAGGATTTCGCCAGATTCGAGTAGTTTCGGGATTCTTACTTAGATCTGCGATTAGCCAAGTGTGTAAACGCTTACACACTTTATTAGTTTAATGATGCTTATTATGTTACTGTATAACCTTCGATATTAGTGACTTTGCCTTATGGGCATGAGCTTGGATTCTGGGTAAGTCCCCTGCTATGTGATTTTTGTTATACATCATCATGATTTGTTAAATGCTATGCTATGCTTTAATTGCATGATACATGATATTATGACACGTACGATATGAGCATGATGATGATGATGGGATTGATGAGAGGAGGGGGATGATTTATTTGGACTGTCACCACTGGTTTTGACCACAAGATGGGTTGGCCCCATCATTTGATTTGTGACTACGGTCACCAGTGGTTTTGACCACACTATTATTATTTGTGACTAAGTCCCAGTGGTTTTGACCACAAGTGGTTTTGACCAAACAATTGATATTTGTGACTACGGTCACTAGTGGTTTTGACCACATATGGATATTGTGCTCGTCCCAGTGGTTTGGTACCACAGTGGGTTGGCCCCACATGATATATTACGGGATTGTCATCAGTGGTTTTGACCACACAATGGGTTGGCCCCATCACTTGATTTGTGACTACGGTCACCAGTGGTTTTGACCACCAGTGGTTTTGACCACACGGGGTAGTTGAAGGAGATTGGATGGCTAGGTTATGGGTTGCATAATCTGCATGTTTTACTGATGATCTGTGTAAGCGCTTGAATGCTCGGGTTGGGGATTTGTACACTGAGTCTTGGTGACTCACCCCTTCCCTTATACTTTGCAGATGAGGCATAGATCGCGGATATGGAGCCAGGGAGGACTCGAGCTGGCCATGCATCCTAGTTTGGTTTAACTTGAAACTATATTTTCGGTTTTATTTATTTCTTTTAAATTTGGGTTTTGGGTTTGTAATAAGGCCGCTAAGTTTTATTCTTTTGGTTTTTATAATTTGCTTTTTTTTTTCTTTGAATATATTATACTTGTTGGAAGTAATGACTTGATAAATTAACCGGTAAAAGCAATGGCTTTCAAAGTTATATCTCTTCGGGTTTTCCAAACGTTACCATCGGGTAACAAAGTTCATAAAATAATAAGAAGGGTAACTTGAATGTTTTTATGATTACAAATTTTCAAACAACTTCAAAGGCAAATGGTTTTAAACTTGATTATACTCGTCACACTCTGTTTTTCATAAATACCAGATGTTTTCTAAAATTAAGGATAACAAATAGATTTTTCAAGAATGAGTTTGCTAGGTTTAAAGCAACCCTAAAAATAATTTCAAACTTCACTTCATATTATGTTTTCTAAACTAAAAATGACAAAGAGATTTCAACAAAATTTAACCGGTAATTTGTTTATGCAAACGGTTTCACTCCGTAACATACCAAATTTGGTCGTGGTGTGTTGGCCGGGTTTGGGGTGTTATAATTGTGGTATCAGAGCCAATTTCAACAGCTCGGCTGTGGGCTCGAGGCCCAAAAATGTGTTAAAATGGTTTATAAAAGGCTTTTATGGAAAAAGTACAGTGGTGAAAGCATGGCACCGAGTCTCCGACACCAATCCGTGCAGGTAAGTACCCCGAACTATTTCTTGTGATGATATGATTATGTGGATATAATGATGGAATGACTGAGTAGTAGTAGGAACTACTTTAGAGACATGACCCATAGGATGATGTATACTCGCAAAATAACCCCTTACTAAAACTTTTCATAAGACTGAGCTTTAATAGACAGTGGAATAAAAGTCTAACGCATAAAATTTGTTAATCAGCTCAAATATATCGGTAGATATAAGTTCACGTGGACGTAGGCGTAACACTCGTGGACGAGGTAGGGGTAGGATGACAGTCTCAGAACCAGTAGGGTCCGGACATGGTTCGAAAAACGAGGTACCACCGCCGCCAGCTGTGGGCGCAGAATATCAAGATAAGACAGGTGGTAATGACGTCGTGTCATAGTCTGTGCTACGAGTACTGGAAAGGGTTGCAAGTGTAGGCATTGGAACAGGTGCTCAAAAATCTGTGACCGAGCGACTCAAGGCTAATGGCGCAGAGGTATTCAGAGGTGTGTCTGGTGTGGCACCTAGTACGGTGGAATATTGGTTGGAGGCGACGGAACGCATCATGGATGACCTGGATTTTTCAGCTGAGGAAAAGTTGAAGGGTATAGTATCACTGCTGCGAGATCAGTCATATCAGTGGTGGCTCACAATTAGGGATGGAGCGATGGTAGATGACCTCACTTGGGTGTTCTTTAGGGCAGCTTATCAGAGGAAATATATAGGGGCTAGTTATGTTGATGCGCAACGCAGAGCTTTCTTGAACTTGGTTCAGGGTAATAAGACTGTAGCGGAATATGTGGTGGAATTCCTTTGGTTGAGTAGGTATGCTCGGGGTATTGTAGGTACCGAGCATGAGCGCTGTGTCAGATTTGAGAATGGGCTGAGAGATGAGCTGCGGATGATAATTGCCCCACAGCAGGAACGAGAGTTTGCCATTCTAGTGCAGAAAGCTAAGATCGCTGAAGGGGTAAGACAGTCTATAAGGCGGAATCAGGATAAGGGTTAGAATAAGATGAGTTCTGGATCATCTAGATTTTCTGGGAATCAACAGAAAAGGGTTAGATATAGTGGGCCAAATCAAGCTGCTAGGCCTGCTGCTACTAATACTCAATGGCCGCCACGGTGTGCTCGGTGCGAAAAGTCTCACACGGGAGAGTGTTGGACAGGTAACAGGGGATGCTTTGAGTGTGGCTCGATGGGGCATCGAGTTAGGGATTGTCCACAGAGATCAGCTAGGCTGCAGTCTGAGGATCAGAATCGTACACAGTTTAGAAAGGATAATCAGTAGCCACAGAGGGGCCGTGGTGCAGGTAGGGGAGGTAATGGCTCAGGTAGAGGCCGTGGAGCACCGGGCAGAGGTGCAGGTGGTATAGGGGCAAGACAGCCTGGGTTGGTCTATGTTGCGAGGCGTCGAGAGGAGGGCGACGCACCGGACGTCATAATCAGTACGTTCTTAATTTTTGGAGTATCTTATAAAGCTTTAATTAATGTTGGTTCGACGCACTCGTATGTTGCTAGTAGCATAGTGGAATCTATGAACTTAGACTCTGAGATCACTTCTAGGAAGATGACTGTGATAAGCCCTCTAGGTCACTCTGTAGAAGTAAGTAAACTATATAGAGATGTACCCCTAGAACTTCTAGGGGTCGCGTTTTGGGCTGATTTGATGGAACTGCTGTTTGGGGAGTTCGATCTGATTCTCAGGATGGATTCGCTGGTAAGGTATCAAGCTAGTTTGGATTGCGCAGCTAAGCGCATGGTGCTGAAGACCATGGAAGGTGATGAGGTGGTGATGATAGGTAATAGGAGAGATTACTTATCTAATGTTGTCTCTGCACTGAAGGCTGAGAAAATGGTTAGGAAGGGTTGTGAATCATTTTTGGTGCATGTTTGTGCTTTAGAAGCTAAGGATGCAGCTGTGAAGAATGTCCAAACTGTAGGGGAATTTGCCGATGTTTTTCTAGAGGAACTCCCAGGTATACCGCCTGACCGCGAGGTTGAGTTCGATATAGACTTGTTACCCGGAACTGCGCCAGTATCTATTACTCCATATAGGATGTCGCCGAAAGAATTGGTGGAGTTAAAGGCCCAGATTCAGGAGTTGTTGGACAGAGGTTTCATCCGACCGAGTGTATCATCTTGGGGAGCTCCAGTGCTTTTCGTTAAAAAGAAGGATGGTACGAAGCGGATGTGTATAGACTACCGCCAGCTGAACAAGTTGATAATCAAGAACAAGTATCTGTTGCCTAGGATTGACGACTTGTTTGATCAACTCAAGGGTGCATCGGTTTTCTCTAAGATTGACCTTAGGTCGGGGTATCATCAGCTCAAAGTGAAGGAGGCTTATTCATGAGACGGTATTTCGTACTCGGTATGGGCATTACGAGTTTCTGGTAATGCCTTTTGGTTTGACCAATGCACCGGCAGCATTCATGGACATGATGAATCGGGTGTTTCAGCCGTATCTGGACCAATTTGTCATTGTGTTTATAAACGACATTTTGGTGTACTCAAAATCTGAGGAGGAACATGACGCACATCTTCGAGTGGTTCTGTATGTTCTGAAGGAAAAGCAGTTGTACGCTAAGTTTAGTAAGTGCAAGTTCTGGCTTAAGGAGGTGAGTTTCTTAGGTCATGTGGTATCAGCTAAGGGGATTAGGTGGATCCTTGTAAGATTGAAGAGGTGTTGGATTGGAAACCACCCAAGTCGGTTGCAGGGATTCGAAGTTTCCTGGGTTTGGCAGGATACTACAGAAGGTTCGTAGAGGGTTTCTCTTTAATCGCAATGCCTTTGACTAAGTTATTGAGGAAAGGGGTTCTGTTTGTGTGGACTGAGAAACAACAAGAGAGATTTGATAAGTTGAAGAAGATTCTGACTGAAGCTCCGGTGTTAATTCAGCCTGAGGCTGGGAAGGAATTCACGGTTTATTGTGATGCATCACATACTAGTTTACGGTGTGTCCTGATGCAAGATGGAAAATTGTTCACTTATGCGTCTCGGCAGTTGAGGCCTCATGAAGGTAACTATCCGACTCATGACTTGGAGTTGGCTGCAATGGTTTTTGCCTTGAAGATTTGGAGGCATTACTTGTATAGGGAAAAGTCAATAGTTTACACGGATCACAAGAGTCTGAAGTATCTCTTGACTCAAAAAGGTTTAAATTTGAGGCAGCGAAGGTGGATCGAATTGTTGAAAGACTACGACTGCTCGATTGGGTACCATCCGGGTAAGGCTAACGTAGTAGCTGATACGTTAAGCCGTAAGGTGGTAGCGGACTTGCGAGTGATGTTTGCTCGTCTTAGTCTTTATGATGATGGGAGTCTTTTGGATGAATTGCAAGTTAAGCCATCTTGGATTGATCAGGTCAAGGAGAAACAGCTGACAGATGAGGTTTTGAGTGCTCGGAGGTTACAAGTGCAGAATGGTGAATCTGAGGGTTACAACTTGAATAGTGGTGGAGTACTGTGTTTTCAAGAGAAGGTATGTATGCCTAAGGATGTTGAATTGAGACAGCGGATTCTTCAGGAAGCTCATAGCAGCCCATACGCTATGCATCCTGGAGGCAGTAAGATGTATCGTGATTAAAGGGAACAGTTTTGGTGGCCAAGGCTTAAGTGGGAAGTAACAGAGTTTGTGGGCAAGTGTTTGACATGCCAGCAAGTTAAGGCTGAGCATCAGTTGCCATCAGGGCTGTTGCAGCCGATAAAGATTCCATAGTGGAAGTGGGAAAGGATTACGATGGATTTCGTCAGTGGGCTTCCCCTTACACCTAGAAAGAAGGACTCAGTATGAGTAATAGTGGATCGTCTGACTAAGTTAGCTCATTTCATTCCGGTGAGGGTTGATTATTCACTTCAGAAGTCAGCCAAGTTGTATGTGGCAGAGATAGTACGGTTGCATGGAGTGCCGATGTCAATTATTTCGGATAGGGATCCCAGGTTTACGTCGAGGTTTTGGAAAGCTTTGCATCAGGCTTTGGGTACCAGATTGGATTTCAACACGGCTTTTCATCCGCAATCTGATGGTCAGTCTGAGAGGGTAATTCAGATTCTGGAGGACATGTTAAGGGGCTGTGTCCTGGATTTCAGTGGTAGTTGGGAGGAGTATCTTCTATTGGCAGAGTTCGCTTATAACAATAGTTATCAAGCGAGTATTCAGATGGCGCCATATGAGGCGCTATATGGACGGAAATGTCCTACTCTTACTTGTTGGACAGAATTGGGTGAACGACAGTTGTTGGGTCCAGAGTTAGTGACAGGAACAGAGGATAAGGTTAAGGTGAGTCGGGCTTGTCTTAAGAAAGCGTCGGACAGGCAGAAGTCTTACGCTGATCTTAAGCGTAGGGATATTGAGTATGCAGTGGGTGATAAGGTCTTTCTGAAGGTATCGCCCTGGAAGAAAGTGTTGAGATTTGGTCAGAAGGGCAAGCTAAGTCCTAGGTTCATCGGGCCATATACAGTGTTGAAGCGAGTGGGACCGGAGCTTATCAGCTCGAGTTACCGGCAGAGTTAAGTCAGATTCATGATGTTTTTCATGTTTCAATGCTCAGGCACAATCGATCAGATCTGTCACATGTTGTACCAGTTGAGGAGATAGAGGTAAGTCCTGATTTGTCTTTCGCGAAGGAACCAGTATGGATCTTGGATCGGGGCGTCAAAGTTCTGCGTAAGAAGTCAGTGCCCTTGGTGAAGGTATTATGGCGGAATCATGGAACGGAAGAGGCCACGTGGGAACCAGAGGAGGCGATGCGGCGGAAATACCCTCAACTCTTCCGACCAGGTAATTATGAGGCCGAAATTATTTTTAAGGGGGGTAGAACTGTAACATCCTTAAATCGGGGTTCTGCATTTTGCTTGTGTTGCATGTGATGAATTGTTATAATGTTGATTTACCATGTTTAGGGGTCTAGTTATAACCCTGGGCTAGGCCTGAGTTAGGGCTAAAACTTTCTTTTAGTACTAAGGAAGAGGGAGCTAGGTGATATAGGGGTTGAGAGAATTTGTTGGGGGAATTTGGCACAAGAAATCAATTGGAAAAGTGGCAAGGAGGTGCCACTTAAGAGCAAGGGAGATGAAGCCACATGCAGGAGGGAGTGCCTGTGTTCGAGTAGCAAGAATTGCACTCCTGCTTATTCTTTTTGACGCCAAAGCTGAGGAGGTGGAGTGCTCAGGTGGGACTCTCTTGATGGATGAGGATCAAGCTATCAGAATTTGAATGGATGGAAGGGAGAAAAAGGTGGAGTTTGACTCATTCAAACCAATTTGAATGAGTGGACGGGAGAGCTTGGGAGTGTTGGCCGAATTTTGAATTATGAGAGGAGTGTGGTGACTGGTTTGGGAGCTAGGGGTAGGCCGAATCTCCTTAGCCAATTAGGAGAGCATTTTCGGCAAGGGATTGGAGGGTGGCATTGTGCTTGTGAAAAACCGAAACACCAAAGAGCATCTTCTTTCTTTTCTCTTTTTGGCAACTCTTGCTTTCGGCTGAATCATCTTTGTTTTTCCTTGTAAAGCCGAAACCTAAGTGGCCATTCCTTCACCTTTTCTTTTCGGTTCTCCTTGGATTGTCTATAGTGCTGAAACCACCTGTGTCCATCTTTTCTCCTCTTATTTTTGCTCAAGCCAAAACCTGACCCCCCCATCTCCTCCTTCATTTTTCTTTCTAATCCATCTTTTCTTCTCTCAATCTCCTTTGTGCCGAAAACCCTTTCATCCACCTTTTCCGTATCACTCTTTCCCATTCTCATTGGTTTTCTTTTTTCTTCTCTGGTAGATTCATAAGCCAGAGTCGAAACCTTGTTGTTCTCTTCTTGGCCGAATACTCTGACCATAAGACTCTCTCCTTTTTCATTTTCTTTCTTCACCATTAAAGTGCCGAAACACCATCTCTGCTTTGGTTCTCAAAAGAAACCGAATCTCAATCTTAGTATGGGTCGACTCTTTGTAAAAGCCGAAGGGATCTACCATTAAGGTAAGGTTGCGACAACTCCTCTTCGTTTTCGAGATTTATGCCATGGTCGAATGGCCCTATGATTCTTACTGAGGTGTTAAGGCCGATTGTAGGCAGAAGTGCAGTGTAACGCAATGGATCTTTAGGTTTCAATCTCCGATCTAGGTAAGGGTTCAACGTTTAGATCTATTTCTTATTCTTGCAAAGCCGAAGGCTAATTGTTTCTATGTTTTAGTGGTTGGCCGATTGTGAAGGAGATCAGCACGTAGCTTCAGGATTTGGTTGGAAATCAAATCAGCTTAAGGTAAGTGCTATACTTGGGCGACACATCCTTCGGGATTTCTATTCGAGCTGAATGGGCTTTTTAGTCACTAACAAGTGTTGGCCGATTGTAAGGGGGAAAACTACGTTTCGGGATTTTGCTAGATTCGAGTAGTTTCGGGATTCTTACTTAAATCTGCGATTAGCCAGGTGTGTAAACACTTACACACTTTATTAGTTTAATGATGCTTATTATGTTACTGTATAACCTTCGATATTAGTGACTTTGCCTTGTGGGCATGAGCTTGGATTCCGGGTAAGTCCCCTGCTATGTGATTTTTGTTATACATCATCATGATTTGTTAAATGCTATGCTATGCTTTAAATGCATGATACATGATATTATGACACGTACGATATGAGCATGATGATGATGGGATTGATGAGAGGAGGGGGATGATTTATTTGGAATGTCACCAGTGGTTTTGACCACACTATTATTATTTGTGACTAAGTCCCAGTGGTTTTGACCACACGATTGATATTTGTGACTACGGTCACCATTGGTTTTGACCACATATAGATATTGTGACTCGTCCCAGTGGTTTGGTACCACAGTGGGTTGGCCCTACATGATATATTACGGGATTGTCATCAGTGGTTTTGACCACACGATGGGTTGGCCCCATCACTTGATTTGTGACTACGGTCACCAGTGGTTTTGACCACACCGATATATTTGTGACTTCGATCACCAGTGGTTTTGACCACCAGTGGTTTTGACCACACAGGGTAGTTGAAGGAGATTGGATGGCTAGGTTATGGGTTGCATAATCTGCATGTTTTACTGATGATCTATGTAAGTGCTTGAATGCTCAGGTTAGGGATTTGTACACTGAGTCTTGGTGACTCACCCCTTCCCTTATATTTTGCAGATGAGGCATAGATCGCGGATATGGAGCCAGGGAGGACTCGAGGTGGCCATGCATCCTAGTTTGGTTTAACTTGAAACTACATTTTCGGTTTTATTTATTTCTTTTAAATTTGGGTTTTGGGTTTGTAATAAGGCCGCTAAGTTTTATTCTTTTGGTTTTTATAATTTGCTTTTTTTTCTTTGAATATATTATACTTGTTGGAAGTAATGACTTGATAAATTAACCGGTAAAAGCAATGGCTTTCAAAGTTATATCTCTTCGGGTTTTCCAAACGTTACCATCGGGTAACAAAGTTCATAAAATAATAAGAAGGGTAACTTGAATGTTTTTATGATTACAAATTTTCAAACAACTTCAAAGGCAAATGGTTTTAAACTTGATTATACTCGTCACACTCTGTTTTTCATAAATACCAGATGTGTTCTAAAATTCAGGATAACAAATAGATTTTTCAAGAATGAGTTTGCTAGGTTTAAAGCAACCCTAAAAATAATTTCAAACTTCACTTCATATTATGTTTTCTAAACTAAAAATGACAAAGAGATTTCAACAAAATTTAACCGGTAATTTGTTTATGCAAACGGTTTCACTCTGTAACATACCAGATTCGGTCGTGGTGTGTTGACCGGGTTTGGGGTGTTACAGAGGCTTTCAGTCCAAAATAGTTTATGTCTTGCTTGGATCTACTCTTATCTGTCGATACCACGTGAGCCAAAAATCTAACTTCTCGAAGCCAAAACTCACATTTAATAAATTTCACAAATAATTATTTTTCATGCAAAGTTTGCAATACAATGCTCAAATGCTATGCTCAATCTCATCTCTTGAATAAATCAACATATCATCAATGAAAACAACCACAAACTTGTCTAAACACAACCAAAATATTTTGTTCATCAAATCCATAAATACTATAGGTGCATTCATTAAACCAAATGACATAACTAAAAATTCATAGTGTTCATACATGGTTCTGAAAGTTATTTTCGACACATCAGAATATTTAACCTGAAGCTAATAATATCCTAAAGGAAGATCAATTTTATAAAATATTGTCGCATCTTTCAATTGATCAAACAAATCATCAATACGAGGGTGTTGATACTTCTTCTTGATTGTGACTTTATTAAGCTATCAATAGTCAATATACAAACACATCGATTCATCTTTTTTCTTAACAAATAACACAAGTGCGCCCCAGGGAGAAACACTTGACCAAACAAATCTTCTATCTATCAACTATTGCAATTGTGCTTTTAATTCTTTTAACTCAGCCGGTGCCATTCTATATAGAGCAATCGATATCAGAGAAGTTTTCGGTACTAATTCAACAGCAAACTCAACCTCTTAAACCAGTGGCAATACTGGTAACTCCTCTGGAAACACATCCCAAAAATTACAAACAGTCGAAACTAATTCCAACTTCAATTCTAAAGCTCTGGTATCTAATATGCATGCCAAATACACCTCACACCCTTTTCGTGCAAATTTCTGAGTTGATAGAGCAGAAATGATATTGGTGGCACTGTCTAAATTGCCTGTTTCAACCCTTACTGTTTCACCATTCTGACATTTCAAAATAATTTATTTTCGTCTACAATTCACAATTGCATCATGTAAATTAAACCAATCTATGCCGAGAATAACATCGAAATTAAATAGAAAAAACATAAAATCATCCAGAAAGTTGCAATTCCAAATTTTCAGTGGGAAATTTTTACAAACTTCGTCAACCAACACATACTAACCTAACTGATTAGTTACTTTGACCACATATTCAGTCGACTCAACTAGTATTTTCTTATCCGTTATTAACGTAGTGCATATATATGAGTGTGTTGACCCCGGGTCAATCAAATCATAAACAGTAACATCAAAGAGAGAAAATGTACCAGCGATCACACCAGTTGCTGAAGCATTTTCCCGTGCTCGAATCACATAAGCCCTAGCTAGTACTCGTGTCTTAGATCTAACAACAGTTTCCTTTGTACCACTTCGATTAACTCCTACATTTCCACTATTCTTCGATGGTCTACCTTTAGAAGGCACACTCCTTGATCAAACATTTTGAGCTTTATCCCTATCAAATCTATCCAAGAAGTCACGAAGAAAATGGTTGAACGAACCACATTTAAAGTACGACCCTTCCTTCAATTAGCTGTCCCCAAAATGTCTTTTGGTACATTGTTGACATTCAAGCTTGTTATTTTTATGAACACAGCCCAAGCTAGCTACAGATGTAGCCTGGGATTCAAACTAGCTTGCTTTCCTCAATCTTTACTCGAAAATCCAGATAGAGCCAACATTTGATTGTAAGATTCTTTCATTTTCTTTGAAGGAGAAAAAAAAGGTTTTCCCATTGTCTTTTACCGAGTCTCAGACTTCAGAATCTGTTTTTTCTTTGCTTTGTTGAGTTCTTATACATTATGTGCTTGATCTGCTAAGAAAAAAAAAACTCTTTCAACTTTAGTATCCCGACAAGAAATGGAATGTCTTCATTCAAGCCCTTTTCGAATCAAGTACCCATAACAACTTCTAATGGAATGCATTCCCAAGCATACTTACTGAGCCAGACAAACTCTTTCTAATATTCAGCTACAGTTCTATGGCCCTAAAGCAATCCAAGAAAGTCTTTCCATTTTTTGTCAAGATATTGTTGGCTGACATACTTTTCTTGAACCCAGTTTGGAAAAATTCCCAACTTACACGATCTTTCGATACAAGCGTTATCAGAGTATTCCACCACTGGTATGCTTCATCTTTTAACAAATGAATTGCACACTTTAAACAATAGTTGGGAGAACACAAAAACTCATTGAAAACTCTAATAGTATTTTCTAACCAGAATTTAACCTTTTTTGGATCATCCTCAACCTTACCGCAAAATTCTTTGGCCCAATATTTGCGAATTTTATCAACAGGAGGCCTATATACACGTACATGTTCCATACCTTGAGGAATGGGGGGATTTGATTGGGGTATGAGAGGGGGCAGAGGTTGTTTAGTCATCAGATTTGTTTCATAAAATCTGTGAACCAATCAGACATCATATGGCAGAAGGCTTACTGTGCCTCACTTCCTCGACCCTTAAAAACAAGCTCAATAAGGACAGCCCCTTGTATAGAGGCTTGGGTATTGCTCTCTGCTTCATTGGAATTAGCTCGGTTGGACAACAGCTTTTATCTATAAGATATACAAAACCAATTTGAGTTAGGAGATATCGCACTATCACAAGTTATAAAGTGGCATGTATTTCTACACTCTATACATACTATGTTCAATCTGATAACCGACAAAACTGTAACTCGAATACCACTAAATATAACACCCCTAATCTGTCTCCATCATCGAATTAGGGTTACAGAGTATCACAGTACAAATCAAAACATTCAACATCATAACGAAACAAATATTGAATTTTAAATATTACGAGCCTTAAACAGAGCATACTGGGCCTTAAAAATAGTTTGGAAACAATCATGGATTAATTTGAAACAAAACAGAAAATTATAGAAAATTTTGGAAGCAAGGGTCACATGGCAATGTGGCCAGGCTGTATGACAAAGCCCAGGCCATGTCACTTAAGGACATGGTCGTGTGCCCAAACCGTGTACAATTCGAAACATAGGTCACACGGCCATGTGGCCAGGCTATATGACGAAGCCCAGGCCGTGTCGCTCAGGGACATGGTCGTGTGCCCAAACCATGTAAAATTCAAAATATGGGTCACACAGTCCTGTCTCATCCCATGTGCAAATCGAAATAGGGTCACACAGACGTGTCACAAGCCATGTCTCAGACCATGTGAGTATTCGAAATGAAGTTACACGGCCATGTAACTCTCTGTGACCATGTGGACAATCCTGGACCTAAAATTAAAATGACACACAACTGTGTGGTGTGACCGTGTATGGCACACGACCATGTGACAGCCTGTTTCCCAGGTCGTATGCTTCCAAAATGATCTCTAATGCAATAATATTCATCAACCCTTTCTTAAACACCAAGCCAAACCATTTTTAATTACTTTCACATGTTCAAGAAAAATTCAAACACACCTAAAACAGGCCAAAATCATTCTATATGTGTGCCTAACCAATATGCCATCACTTGGCACCACATTTCATACACCGAATCAATTCAATTACAATGTTACAAATTCACACCTTAAACATATAACAAACATACGAAATAACCATTTCATTCACATTCCAACCTACCATAAGCCATCTACTTTCAATAGACATAAATAAAGTGACTAAAAACACATACATAAACATTTAAAAAGTCAAAATCAAGTCATGTATACAAGTAAGCACAAACAACCTCACATTGGCAAAATAGCATAAAATCTCCTATTACATGCCATTTATAACCATCAACAAAAATAACCAAAATATCTACCAAAATGATGGATGGATAATGTGAATGTGCTCTAACTAGGTACTAGCTGTTCGAGCTTTCTGATGATCTACATAAAAAGAAAATAGCTAACATAAGCCATTAATGCTTAGTAAGCTCGTATAAAAATTAAACGTAAACTTACCAATTAGGTTCAATTTATATAATTCATGCATAATACCATTAACATGCTCATAAGTTTATCCATTTCCTATGTACGTCACCAAGCTTACAAGTTAGTGAATTCATACATTAAACATATGATTCATCCATATCATGCACATAAATTAAAAACATAGTAATTTGCATTTCATTTATAACCTTTCCAACATATATCATTCATTCATTTCCAAGCAATTACACAAATACCTTCCATTTCATCATTTAGCATGTAACATATCATATACTTATGTTCTCTTGAATTAAACCTTTAATACCCATTGAACCAAATGAAATCATGTCGGATGCACAGGAACCATGTTCACAGAAAGTGTGCCTATACCTATAATTGTAATCATATATGTAATGCTCACACGAGCTGTGAAGTAGGACTGCTCACACAAATTGTGGGTCAGGATGTAAGCTACACAATGCTATTCAGACGAGCTGTGGAGAATCTGCAACAAATCCAGGACCTCAACCATCAATAGGACATCCAAGACCAGCACCCGAACTGTAATAACCCCTAATGACATGTCATTTTTATCTGAAGATTTCACTAGGTTCAAACGGGATATTTTACATGCTTAAATTCTTTGTCTTCATTCAATTATAAATTGTCAAATATACATACATGCAACTCATATTTCAAACATCATCGTCAATTTGATTAACATTATAATTTAATCTGATTCACTAGTTAACATTTAACAATCATCTAAGCTATATAAAGCACAACATTAATCAACAATTCAACCAAGATAATAATTTACCAACTTAATCAATATACAAACTTACCTATACAAAAACGATTACTAACACAAACCGATGACTACTCTGCTACTTTGGCTTTTTCGCGATTTGAGTCTGATTGGTTTGTTTCTTGATCTAAATAATAATTTTTATTCAATTCACTCAATCAAACATATCAAATAATTAAACTTAAACTTAAACTTATAACCTTTATCAAAGTGAATTTATAATTTTACCCCAACATTTTCACTTTTATACAATTTAGTCCCTAAACCCGAAACTTGCAAATTAACCACTTTTAGCCACCATTCATGCTAGCCAAATTTCTTAGGGTTTCTAATCAGCCCATATATATCACCATTTCAAAGTAATTCCATGAAATTTTATTGTTTTAACAATTAAATCCTTGAACATTAAAATTACCAAAAATCACTTAACAAAATACTTATATTTAGCTATTAAACTCAAGAATCTATCAACTAAATTCGCAAACACACTTAACTCATTCATGGTAGATCCTTAAACTTTTAACAGTTTCACAATTTAACCCCCGGGTTAGCTAGATTAAACTAATTCAATATCAAAAACATAAAAATCAATAAAAATAGACCTAAAAAATACATGCATTCAAGGAAGGAAGCTTGGCCTGTAACACCTGTATCCTGTCTCCATTTTCGGATTAAGGATCTGAATGTTATAGAACCAAAAAAAAAACAATTTATCTTAATTCTATAACAAGTTTTCAATTAATTTATAAACATATATCAAATCATAGAATAAATATACACATGGGCCTTTATTCGAGATCACGGGGCCCTAAAATTTCCTTAGAAACATTCAGGGATCAAATTGAGATAAATTAGAAATTTTGAGAGAAAAACCATGAAATTTGAGATGCAAGGGTCACAAGGTCCCATGTCCAGGCCGTGTGACATAGCCCAAACCGTGTGGGCATTCGAAGCTGGGACACACGGTCATGTCCCAGCCCGTGTCTCTACCCGTGTAACTCACTGACTTAGGTCACATAGCCGTGTCGTAAGCCGTGTAACTTGCTGACTAGAAACACACGATCATCTCGCAGACTGTTTGCTAGACCGTGTATGGCACACGACCATGTGTCAGCCCGTGTATGGAACACGATCGTGTGTCAGCCCGTGTCTCAGGCCGTGTGTATTAAAATGAACCTTAAACAACAAGTTTACCAAAGCATACTTGCTTGGACACCAAGAAACCTAATTACTAGCCATTTAACATATTCAAAACACAATTTAACATGCTCAAAACGTGCCAAAACAACCACCTTACGTGCCTAACCAATTAACCCCCATTGGTACCACATTTCATCATCCAAAATATTACAAAGCATCAAGCATTCATGACTTACATTCATGCCAAACTTTACTATATTTGAACTACAATCCTTAAGCTAAATATATACCAAAACATTTAGATAAGCTAATATTGTAATACCCCTAACCCGTAACCGTTGTTAGAATAGGGTTAAGAGGCATTACCAAACATTCGGAGCATTTATAATCATTTCACATCTTAATTTAACAATTCATAATCATAGAATCCCTTAAATAAGTTTACGAGACCTTAAATATGCATTAGAAAGGGGTCTGGACTAAACCGAGCAATACAAAATTTTCTGAAAATCAAACATTTTTCAAAGTTATAGAGGTCACACACTCGTGTGGAGAGACACACCCATGTGTCCAAGCCATGTCAAAACAGGGCATACATACTGACTTGTCCACACGGCCGAGGACATGCCCGTGTGCTTCACCCGTGGTTGACACTGACTTCTTTCACACGGCCAGTCACACACCCGTATGTCCAGCCCGTGTGCGAGTCTGACTTGTTTCAATTTGCAAACTTAAAAGACACGGTCGAGCCACACGCCCGTGTGCTCAACCGTGTGGGCAAATATAGGCCATTTGCAAGGCCAATTTTCCACCCACACTTTGGGTCACACCTACAACATCAAACCATCTTAAATTCATACTTCAAAAGCATTCAAAACATATCAAAACATGCAAAATTTGACCCTTAATCACATCATACATTTGCATATACAATTCCTACTCAATTAAATATCTAAATCAACCATGAACTCACCTATTTATGTATCATTTCATTAGTCTAACATTATGCACATAAAACCATACCAAATCATACATCGTAAAGCTTGAACTACTCATTCATAAACATATTCATTACCAAGCCATATCACATGGCTATATTTACACAACTCAAAATATTATCCAAATACTCTAGCATATACATGTCATACTTCAAAATATACAACTTTAAAAGGTACCAAAAGATAGTTCGATAGTGTGGTGATGATCCTTGACGATCCCCAAGCTTCTCGTAGCTTTAATAATCTATAAAACAATCAAACAAACACACACAAGGTAAGCTTTCATAGCTTAGTAAGTCATAAGCAAATAAAGAACAATTAAACATTTGCATTTAAATTAACTAACCAAAATCACATATACATTAACCAAATACATAATTAATATGTTTACAACTCATATATTATCACATCCACAATATTCATATAACATCAACTTTCAAACTTCCATATACTCATAAGCACATATAAACTTATCATTTACCATTTCCAATTCATGTATCCATCTTAATCAAATAGTTACCTTATTCTCATATACATATTACAAAACACATACCTGAATCTTTTAGTTCGCTTTCATATATGATCTTATCTCGATAATGCCTGTTGAACCATTTGGAATTAATAAGGATACTCGGATACTCGAAAAGCTCGTACAATGCCAACGTCCCAAACGTGGTCTTACATGTAATCACATATTGATGCCACTATCCCAGACAGGGTCTTACACAAATCAAATACGATGCCAATGTCTCAGACATGGTCTTACACGTAAACACAAATCAATGCCAACGTCCCAGACGTGGTCTTACACAAAATCACATAACGGAATCCTATGTCATGACATATGTATCCTAACTATTCCTAAGGTTCGTACAGGGCTTTCGGACTTCATATCTCGAACATTTCAGGCTCGTAAATATTGTTCCCATGCTCAATTCATTTCAGCATATTGATCCACATAAATAGTAATTCAACTCGGAACAAATGAAATAGATACAATAGGATATAACAACCTTTATTTACTTATGAACTTACCTCGGATATTGACGGATGAAATCGACTACTCGACTATTTTTGACTTCCCCCAATCTAATTCTGATTTCTTTCGTTCTTGATCTAAATAAATTCAAATTTAACTAATCTAATCACACAGTCATTCAATTTAATCCACAAACACATATTTAGGCCTTTTTACACTTAAGCCCCTAAAATTTACATTTTTCACAATTTAGTCCTTATTTCACAAAACACAAAATACACATAATTTCACTACTTCATGCTTAGGCTGAATCTTCCTTATGCTCATACAAGTCCATACATTTCATTTATTTCAAATTTTAGTCCCTCAAAATATTATTTTCACAAGTTAGCCCAAATTACTCAAATTCATCAAAAATCCAAAGGCAAAACATTATAATCTATCACATTTCTTTTATTTTCTATCATCAAACAACAAAAATTACAAGCTATCATCAATGGCAAAACACAAAATCATCATCAAATTCAAAAATTAAAACATGGGCTTTGTAGTACTCGAAGCAACGATCACAAAAACGTAGAAATTATCAAAACCGAACAAAACTCATACCTTAATCAAGCTAGATGTTGGTCGAATATTTAAAAGCTCATTAACCCTATTTTTCTTTTGTGATTTTCGGTTATGAACATAAAAGATGATAGAATTTGGCTTTGGTTATGTTTAATTAATCTTTTATTTTACAAATTACCTATTTAGCCTTATTGATATCATTAGAAATCCACTATATTAGGGCATTTTTGTCCATCCAATATTCATATGGTTTAATAACAACATAAGGACTCCATATAATAAAAGTCATAACAAATAGATACCTTTACATATAGCATTCTAGTTTTGCATTTTACGCAATTAAGTCCTTTTATCAATTTAAACACACAAACGGATAAATTAAATCACAGAAATTTCACACACATCAATTCGCATACTATAAGCACGAAAAATAATATTAAAATATTTTTATGACTCAGATTTGTGGTCCGGAAACCATTATTCTGACTACGGTCTAGACCGAACTGTTACAATTCTCCCCCTTAGGGATTTTCGTCCCCGAAAATCTTACCGATGAAAAGGTTTGGGTAATGTTCTCTTATAGCATCTTCAGGCTCCCACGTCGCTTCTTCAACCCCGTTTCAGTGCCATAAGACTTTCACTAATGAGATTTTCTTATTTCCCAACTTTTTCAATTCGCAATCTAAAATCTAGATCATTTCTTCCTCGTAAGTCATATCGGATCGGATCTCAATTTCAGACAGAGAAAATATATGTGATGGGTCGGATCGATATCGTCGTAGCATAGAAACATGAAATATATTATGAATCTTTTCTAACTCAGGTGGCAACTATAATCTGTAAGCAACTGACTCGATACGCTCAATAATTTTATACGGCCCAATGAATCTCGGACTCAATTTGACTTTATGACCAAATCGGAGTATTTTTTCCATGGTGAAACTTTCAAAAACACTTTGTCCCCGATCTGAAATTCAATATTCGCTTCAAGTTTGCATACGATTTCTGACGATCTGACGCGGCTTTCAGACTATCACGAATCACTTTCAGTTTCTGTTCAGTTTCTCTGATCAAATCGACTCCGTGTATCTTATTCTCACTGAGCTAAGTCCAATACTATGGTGTTTGACATTTGTGACTGTCAATGGCAAGTATCGTTCCCACGTACTTTCAAACTCAAGAATGCAACATCTTAACATATCCTCAAGTATCTGAATGAGTCGTTCGGACTGACCATCTGTCTGTGGATGGAAAGCAGTACTAAAGTGTAGTTTCGTACCTAGTCAATCTTGCAATTTCTTCCAAAACTGTAATGTGAACCTCGGATCTCTATCCGAAACAATAGAAATAGGTACTCCATGCAATCTCACAATCTGAGAAATATACAACTCAACAAGTTTATCAAGTGAATAATCCGTACGAACCAGAACAAAATGAGCCGATTTAGTCAATCTATCCACATAACCCAGATTGCATCTTTCTTACTCGTTGACAAAGGTAAACCTGATACAAAATTCATTGTGACTCTGTCCCATTTCCACTCAGGTATCATAATCGGCTGAAGTAACCCAAAAGGAACCTGATGCTCAGCTTTAACTTGCTGATAGATCAAACATCTCGAAACAAAGTCAGAAGTATCTCGTTTCATACCATGCCACCAATAAATTTGTTTCAAATCATTATACATTTTTGTGCTACCTGGATGAACTGATAATTGACTACTATGAGCTTCATTCAAAATCATCTGTATCAATTCCGAATTTCTCGGAACACACATTCAGTCTTTGAAACTTAAACAATCTTCGGTATCAACTCTGAACTCTGAATCAGCATTCGCATCACATTGAACCCGTTTTGCTATCAATTTGTTATCAACTTTTTGAGCCTTACAAATATTCTGAATAAATAATGGTTTTGCTTTCAACTCAGCTACTATCAAACCGTCATTAGATAGGGCCAACTGAGTGTTCATCACACGAAGAGCAAACAACAATTTTCGACTCAAAGCATCAGCAACAACATTGGCTTTCCCCGGATGGTAGTCAATTACAAGCTTATAACCTTTTAACAACTCTAACCATCTTCGCTATCGTAAATTCAGATCTTTCTGAGTCATCAAATATTTTAAGCCTTTGTGATCAGAATAGATGTGACATTTCTCACCCAACAGATAGTGGCGCCAAATTTTCAACGCAAACACAATAGCTACCAATTCAAGATCGTGTGTCGGATAGTTCTTTTCATGTGGCTTTAACTGTCTCGAGGCATAAGCTATGACTTTTCCTTCCAGCATCAAAACACAACCCAAACCATTCAAAGACGCATCACCATAGATAATGAATTCTTTACCCGATTCTGGTTAAACTAACACTGGAGCTTCAGTCAACAAAGCTTTCAATTGATCGAAACTTTTTTGGCACTATTCTGACCTCTCGAACTTAACATCTTTCTGAAGTAGTCGCGTCATAGAGGTTGCAATCATAGAAAAACCTTTTACAAACTGTCTATAATATCCCGTTAGTCCCAAAAAACTGCGAACTTCTGATACATTTCTTGGAGGTTTCCAATCTAAAATTGCTGAAATCTTGCTTGGATAAACCCGAATATCCGATGCTGATACAATATGTCCCAGAAAACTGACTTCTTGTAACCAGAACTCACATTTACTAAATTTCGCATATAGCTGCTTATCATGCAAAGTCTGTAGCACTAATCTCAGATGTTCAGCATGTTCATATTCATCATGGGAATAGATCAATATGTCATCTATAAACACAACCACAAATCGATCTAAATACTGTCTAAAAATTCGATTCATCAAATCCATAAAAACAGCAGGTGCATTAGTAAGCCCGAAAGGTATAACCAGAAACTCATAATGTCCGTACCTCGTTTGAAAAGTAGTTTTCGGCACATCAGAGTCTTTAACTCGCAACTGATAGTAACCCGATCTCAAATCTATCTTAGAAAACACTGTAGCCCCTTTCAACTGATCAAATAAGTCGTCAATCTATGGCATTCTTTATAGTCACCTTATTTAGCTGTCTATAATCGATACACATTCTCATAGTTCCATCTTTCTTTTTCATGAACAAAATCAGTGCACCCCAGTGAGAAAAACTCGGTCGTGCAATACCTCTATCAGTCAATTCTTGCAACTGAGCTTTCAATTCTTTTAATTCAGTCAGTGTCATTCTGTACGGAGCTATCGATATTGGAGTCGTCCCCGGCACTAACTCAATATCAAACTCTACTTCTCGAATCGGTGGCAAACCCGGTAATTCCTCGGGAAACACATCCAGATATTCACTCACAACTGGTATTGATTCTATCTTCTCACAACTGGTATTGATTCTATCTTCTTTTCTGTCACTTTAGAGTCAAGCACATAAGCAAAATAAGCTTCACAACTCTTTCTCACATATTTCTGAGCTAACATCAAAGATATCACTATCGGTAAACCATTCAGATCATTAGACTAAATCCGAATAATTTCATTGTTCTAAAATCGCAAATCAATACTCTTCCGTTTGCAGTTCACAATAGCATTGTGCAAAGTTAACCAATCCATACCCAGAATTATATCAAACTCATCGAATGGCAACAACATCAAATTAGCCAAAAAACATGAATCTCGAATCATCAATGGACAATTTTTGCACACCTTATCAACTAAAACACACCAGCCTAAGGGGTTCGATACTCTAATCACAAACTCAGTAGACTCTACAAGCAGAGTCTTACTGGATACTAATTGTTTCACATACATAAGAGTGAGTAGAACCAGGATCAATTAATGTAACAACACTAGTATAATAAAAAGTGAAAAAACCAGTAATCACATCTGGAGACGAAGCTTCTTCGTGGGTGCGAATAGCATAAGCTCTGGCAGGTGCACGAGCCTCAGATCTAATAGTTGAATCTTTAGTCCCTCTTTGGCTGCCACTCACATTACCCGTATTTCTGGATGGTCTACCTCGAGCTGACATGTTACTCGGTCTCACATTTTGTACTGTGTTTTGTTCAGCTAACTAAAGACATTCACGGATAAAATGATCCATTGATCCACATTTAAAACAAGCCCAATCATTTAATCTACAACTATTGGGATGTCATTTACCACAATATTTGCACTCTGGTTGATTTGATCTAACGTTACCAACACTTGGTAGCTCTCGAGCTCACAACTGGTCTATCTCGATCCCGTCTAGGATAACCCGCGGTAGCCTTTGAACGGATAGAGTCATCTCAGAACTTCTTTGATGTCGATTAGAAAGACTTATTTGAGAATCTCTTACGTGCATCTCTAGCTTCATAGTCATCTTTTCTTTTCTCTTTCCCGAGCTCTTCAACTTTGCAGGCTCGTTCCACAAGTACAACAAACTCTTTTATTTCAAGAATACCAACTAACAGCTTGACGTCTTCATTCAGTCTATCTTTGAATCTCTTACACATTATTGCTTCGATTGATACACATTCCGACGTATATCTGCTCAGTCTCACAAATTCTCGTTCATATTTTGTTACGGTCATACGACCCTGTTTCAACTCAAGGAATTCTTTACGCTTCTGATCAATAAATCTCTAACTAATGTATTTCTTAAAGAATTCAGTCTGAAAGAACTCCCAAGTAACCTATTCTCTCAGAACTACAGATATCAATGTATTCCACCAATGATACGCGAAATCTCAAAGCAATGATACAACACATTTGATGCACTCATCAGGTGTATAGGATAGCTCATCAAACACGCGGATCGTATTCTCGAGCCAAAATTCAGCTCGCTCAGTATCATCATCAACAGTGGCTCTGAATTCTTCGGCCCCGTGTTTCCTGATTCTATCAAATGGTGGATTATTCATTCGTACTGGATCAACAACTGGTGGCATAACAGGTAGTTGAGAAGGAATCGATGGGGGAGATGGTTGTGGAACAATCAGATTTGTACGAATGTATTGTGTAAACCATTCGTTCATCATCTGATAAAAGGCTTGTTCAGCATCACTTTCATGACCACTCGAAATTGGCCTAGAAGCAGTCGGTGCTGCTCCCTGAGCAGGAGTGGGCGCATTACTTTCTACATCATCTGCTACGGCTCGATTGGAATCCATTTACTATACGAAAACACATTTCAATTGTCAGGAATCATCACACTATCGCAGTTTATAAATACGGCATGTATAGCTAAACTCACACGCGCTACGTTACTCCTAGAATCGACTAAATCGTAGCTCTGATACTAATAAAATGTAACACCCCTAACCCATAACTGTCGTCGTAATAGGATTAAGAGACATTACTGAAAATTCAGAACATTTATAATCATTTCACATCTTAATTTAACAATTCATAATCATAGAGTCCCTTAAATAGGTCTACAAGACCTTAAATATGCATTAGAAATGGGTCGGGACTAAACCGAGCACATACAAAGTTTTCTAAAAATCAAACATTTTTCAAAGTTACAGAGGTCACACGCCCGTGTGGGCAAGCCGTGTGCCTCACACGGCCTCAGACACACCCGTGTCTCCAAGCTGCGTCAAAACAGGGCATACATACTGACTTGTCCACACGGCCGAGGACACGCCCGTGTGCTCACCCGTGGTCGACACTGACTTATTTCACACGGCCAGTCACATGCCCGTGTGTCCAACCCTTGTGCGAGTCTAACTTGTTTCAAATTGCAAACTTAAAGGACACGATCGAGCCACACGCCCATGTGCTCAACCGTGTCGGCAAATATAGGCTATTTGCATGGCCAATTTGCCACCCACACTTTAGGTCACACCTACAACATCAAACCATCTTAAATTCATACTTCAAAAGCATTCAAAACATATCAAAACATGCAAAATTTGACCCTTAATCACATCATACATTTGCATATACAATTCCTACTCAATTAAATATCTAAATCAACCATGAACTCACTTATTTATGTATCATTTCATTAGTCTAACATTATGCACATAAAACCATACCAAATCATGCATCGTAAAGCTTGAACTACTCATTCATAAACATATTCATTACCAAGCCATATAACATGGCTATATTTACACAACTCAAAACATCATCCAAATACTCCAGCCTATACATGCCATACTTCAATATATACAACTTCAAAAGGTACCAAAAGATAGTTCGATAGTGTGGTGATGATCCTTGACGATCCCCAAGCTTCTTCAAGCTTTAATAATCTATAAAATAATTAAACGAACACACAAAAAGTAAGCTTTCATAGCTTAATAAGTCATAAGCAAACAAAAAACAATTAAACATTTGCTTTTAAATCAACTAACCAAAATCACATATACATTAACCAAATACATAATTAATATGTTTACAACTCATATATTATCACATCCACAATATTCATATAACATCAACTTTCAAACTTCCATATACTCATAAGCACATATAAACTTATCATTTACCATTTCCAATTCATATATCCATCTCAATCAAATACTTACCTTATTCTCATATACATATTACAAAACACATACCTGAATCTTTTAGTTCACTTTCACATCTGATCTTATCTCGATAATGCCCGTTGAACCATTTAGAATTAATAAGGATAATCGGATAGTCGGAAAGCTCGTACAATGCCAACGTCCCAGACATGGTTTTACATGTAATCACATGTCGATGCCACTGTCTCAGACAGGGTCTTACATGAATCAAATACGATGCCAATGTCTCAGACATGGTCTTACACGTAAACACAAATCGATGCCAACGTCCCAAATGTGGTCTTACACGAAATCACATAATTGAATCCTATGTCATGACATATGTATCCTAACTATTCCTAAGGTTCGTACGGGGCTTTCGGACGTCATATCTCGAACATTTTAGGCTCGTAAATATTGTTCCGATGCTCAATTCATTTCAGCATATTGATCCACATAAATAGTAATTCTATTCGGTACAAATGAAATAGATACAATAGGATATAACAACCTTTATTTACTTATGAACTTACATCGGATATTGACGGATGAAATCGACTACTCGACTATTTTCGACTTCCCCCGATCTAATTCTGATTTCTTTCGGTCTTGATCTAAATAAATTCAAATTTAACTAATTTAATCACACATTCATTCAATTTATTCCACAAACACATATTTAGGCCTTTTTACACTTAAGCCCCTAAAATTTACATTTTTCACAATTTAGTCATTATTTCACAAAACACAAAATACACATATTTCACTATTTCATGCTTTGGCCGAATCTTCCTTATGCTCATACAAGTCCATACATTTCATTTATTTCACATTTTAGTCCCTCAAAATATTATTTTCACAGTTTAGCCCAAATTACTCAAATTCATCAAAAATTCAAAAACAAAATATTATAATCTATCACATATCTTTTATTTTCTATCATCAAACAACAAAAATTACAAGCTATCATCAATGGCAAAACACAAAATCATCATCAAATTCAAAAATTAAAACATGGGCTTTGTTGTACTCGAAGCAACGATCACAAAAACGTAGAATTTATCAAAAACCGAACAAAACTCATGCCTTAATCAAGCTAGATGTTGGCCGAATATTTCAAAGCTCATTAACCCTATTTTGCTTTTGTGATTTTTGATTATGAACATAAAAGATGATAGAATTTGGCTTTGGTTATGTTTAATTAATCTTTTATTTTACAAATTACCTATTTAGCCTTATTAATATCATTAGAAATCCACTATCTTATGGCATTCTTGTCCATCCAATATTCATATGGTTTATGTAACACCCCAAACCCGGCCCAGACACTACGACCGAATTTGGAGTGCTACAGAGAAAATGCTTTGTAAAATCCTTTTAAGTCGAATTATCTTTTTGGTAAAAGATAGTTATTTTGTTCAAAACACTTGAGGTGTATAAAATCCACACTTAGGTTTATTTTAAAAATAATCATTAAGTCAAATTGTTACAGGTTCAGGTGTGCCCGATGGCACAATAAAACATTTGGCGATTTAACTTTTGTGGAAACATGTGCATTTAATTTAATATTAATAAAATAGTTTTAAACCAATCCATCCAAACATAAACATAATAAAAATATATCTAGGAGGCCTTATTACAACTTAATTAAAATAAACCAACATTTTAAATAAACAAAATAAAATCCAAGTTCATCTATTAAAATTCCACAAATGGGCCACCTCGAGTCCCTCCAACTCCTTCTCCGCGATCTACTCATCTCATAAAATGTTAAGGGAAGGGTGAGTCACCAAGACTCGATGTATAAATCCCCTACCCAAAAAAAAATATATCTCATACACAATTTATTAATAACATGCTCATGCAACCCAACTAGCCATCCATACACCTTTTCTACCCCGTGTGGTCAAAACCACTGATAACTTAAAGTCACAATTTAAATGATGGGGCCAACCCATCGTGTGGTCAAAACCACTGATGACCATAGGTCACAATATATCAAATGTGGTCAAAACCACTGGTGGTACCAAACCACTGGGACTTAGTCGCAAATAATTAATCGTTGTGGTCAAAACCACTGATGACCATAGGTCACAAATAGTCTGATGGGGCCAACCCATCTTGTGGTCAAAACCACTGACGACAGTCCATAATTCATCCCCCTCCTCTCAATCAATCCCACCATCACATGCTTACATATCAATATCACATATCATGCATTTTAAATCATCATGTGATGGCATGCAAACATATATCAATAGATCACGTACAGGGGACTTACCCGGAATCCATGTTTAAGCCCACAAGCATATCATAGACCACTACCAAAATTTATACACAAGGCAATAATATAGCAAATTTATTAATAAAGTGTGTAAAGAGTTTACACACCTTTTACTATCGTAATTTCTAGATCCCGAAGATCCAATTTACGTCGCTAGATCCTGATCCTACATTCGCCAAATGTCAGTGTTAATACCAAAGGCCTATTAGGCCAAACCAATTATTTAAAAGGGTTCTCCTTTTTGAACCCGAATCCTTACCTACTCGCTTTTGAGTACTAGCCTTCTGTTTGCACCCAAAATCGATTGATAGGGAATGGAGAGTCAAATCTATTGCTTGAAAATCCCGTAGTTCCTAGATGATATCGATTCAACGAGAGATTAGCCAAACTCTTAACAAGGCTAGCCATAACAAGAACAAAGATTAAGCTTAGAGTGATCCCTTACCACATTATGGAATTCGGCGAAGACTTAGTTAGGGGAAAAGAAGGTTCGGCCAACACTAATGGAAGGGCTGAAATTTTGAGAAAAAGATGCTTTGGAAATTTTGAACAGTTTGGCTTAAGAACAAGGAGAAATTTGGCAGCAAAATAGAAGAAAAAGATGCTGGAAATTTTGAGAAGAGAAAGGGTGTATTCGGCTAAGAGAAAACAAAAGAGATGCTGGAATTTTCTAATAATTTAGGCAATGTAACAAGGGGTTTCAAGACAAATTTTTGAGAGCAAAGAAAAGAATTTTAAAACAAAAATTTGGCCCTCAATCTAGGAGATAAAACCGAATGTGAATGGCCTTAATGAATCCTTCATTCGGCCAACTTTCATCCTCATTTTGTGATAATTTCAACTTTTTAATTATCAAAGATAATGCATAGTTTATCTCCCCAAGAATTTAAAAGCAAATAAACCACTAATATTCCCCCACTCCAAAATTAAAATCATAAAAGAACAAGCTTAATCTTAACACCTCTTCAAAACATCAATAAACTAATGTTTATCTCCTATCCACCTCTTCAATTTAAAAAAAAAAAAAAACCCCATGTGCATCTCAAACTCCTCCACCGAATGCTAATTAAGGAACCATGTGCACCAATTCACCCATTCTTCACGCCAAAGAAGAAAGAAAAAGAGAGAAGGAAAAAATTAAATCAAAGTCTTGCTCCTTGGGTTTGAACCAAAGTGACCCCAAGCGGCGAAGAATAAATTTCCCCAAAGCGCCTGGACCAATTCTCTCCTAGTCGACTTTCATGTCAAATACCCTTTTTATTTATTTATAAAACCTTCATCTTGGCCCTTTCCTTATGACGCAAAAGGCCCAAAAACAAAATTCTTCCTAGCTTCCCTTGCGTTTCGAACCCAAACCTCTCCTCTCAAGTGGCGCCCCAAGCCACTCCTACTACCCCGACTTTCATGCCATACAACCCCATTATTTAATCTTAAGACCTTCCTTCCCAGCCCCTTTTCTTTAACGCCCCAAAATAAAACAAAATGATTTCTCCCTTTCCAAGATTCGAACCCAAGACCTCCCTTGCAAGCCCTTAATTCACCAAGCCAACACGCCAATAACAATCTTGTGTCAAGTTTCTCCTGAATTTTATTTAAGCCCTATCTTCACCTAGCCTTGTACTCACTTAAAAAAAAAAATTTTTTAATACTGGTCGAGCCTAGCTCTGTTTATTTTGGACCCTTAAACATGTCAAATAAAATTATAAATTTTATTTCTTGAAGCCCCATTGGAATTTATTTAAATTACAAATAACCCCTAATTCAGGGTGTTACAGTTTAATAAGAACATAAAATAAAAGCCATAGCAAATAGATACCTTTACATATAGCATGCTAGTTTTGCATTTTACGCTATTAAGTCCTTTTATCAATTTAAACACACAAACGGATAAATTAAATCACAAAAATTTCACAAACATCAATTCGCATTCTATAAGCACAAAAAATAATATTAAAATATTTTCTAACTTGGATTTGTGGTCCCGAAACCACTATTCTGACTAAGTCTAACCAGACTGTTACAAATATATACCAAAACATTTAGATAAGCTAAATATATACCAAAAAATCAATTAGAGACTAATCAAAATAAACAACTAACCCTTCAACTCCATCAATTAACATTCAAAATAATAAGGGTTCATCAATAGTAATATCTAAAATCTTTAACAGTTTCAAAAACGAAGGTTTGGGTTAACTGGATTTAGTTGTAACGATCTCAAAAACATAAAAATTACAAGAAACAGAACTAGAATGAGCATACATGCAAGAAATGGGAATGGTCGAACCTAAATTTATAAAAAAATTGGTGTTCTTTCACCCAAATTTTCAATTGTTCACTTGTGGAAGGTGACAATGTTATTTTGTTATTATTTTACTTTAGTTTTATTATTAATTTGCAATTATACCCCTTTTTATTTAACATACAACTAATTAAAACAACATGCAAAACCGTCCATTTGACCTTACTAAGGCCAAATTACCACATAAGTCCTCCCTCCTTTATTAATTAAACCACCTATTTCCTATAATTCAATTATAACTAGATTATTTTCCATCTTTTGCGATTTAGTCCTTTTTCTCAAATTAACTAAGTAAATATTAAAATTTCTTCACCAAAATTTAATACGACCCTAATGTAACTCCATAAATATTGACTAAACCATAAAACACGACTTCACCTATCGAAATTTGTGGTCTCGAAACCACTGTTCAATTACCACTAAAAAACAGGATATTACATGGCCGAACTTCTTTAGTCTCAACAATGGTGTTTTTTCAGCTTGGAGAAGATGAGCACAGCATAACAAAAATAATGTCTTGTTTATTTTAATTAACTCAAGTTTCTTTTAATTTTTATTATTAAATTATAACATATGAATTAACTAAAATAGGCACTAACCATGTATGCCACTTAAATGTGGTACAATTGCCATATAAACCCTTGTACCCTTATTAATTTAGCCTTCTAACACCTTTAACTATTAGAAACTAACTTTTGCAGCTTTTACAATTTAGTTCTTTTTACTAAATTTAACTTATTAAACATTAAAATCTCTTAACTAAAATTTAATACAACCCTATACTAACTTTATAAACATTAAATAAATAATAATATACTGACTCACTTGTCGGAATTGTCGCCTTGAAACCATTGTTTCTGACACCACGGAAAATGGGTTGTTACAGACTCTATTATCATGTTAATTGTATCCTAACCTTTTACTAAGTGCACATGTGCATCAATCATTCATTTTTGCATATTCATACCTTGTAACCATTCGTATTTACATATTCATACCCTATAGTCATTCGTGTTTACTTTTTTCATACCCTGTACAATGTACTATCACATAGCAATCACTTATCTCATTTCATTTCAAATTCCATTTCATTTAATAGCCATGTATGCTAATTTCCACCAATATATTAAAATATGTTCAAGCATAATTGTAATGAAATAAACACAAACATACATATAACATAAGGAAAGGTAGTAAGTTCCACATTAACTTACCTTTTCAAAATATAAAATGGGTAGACTCTTCAGGGATTATTCCACAATTTTTGCTTTTCCTCTACTAACTCCACTTTGGTCAAATTCTTGGTCTATGCAAATATTTTTATATACCAAATAAATGTCATATATTATCACACAATGCCATGAGATGTATCCTAAATAATTCCTTTTTCAATTTCACAAATATTTTGTATTTTATTCAATTTAGTCCCTTAACTTGAGATAAGCATAAATTTTGATTCCTAGTTTCAAATTAAAATTCGATTTCACATTCTTTCACTAGGAACCCTATATTTTCTATTTATAAAAAAATTTAATGACATGTTTTACATTTATTCAATTTGGTCCCTAATATTCCAAAGCTAACAAACAAGCTTAACTAACTTTACAATATAACCCTTTTCATAATCTAAGCTCAATATCTATCAATTTCAAGCCTAATTCATTAATTTATCAACAATGGTGACTTGCCACTGCTTTAACAATAGATTAAATTGGCATATGGGCTAGCTAAATCAAGCTCCTATGACCATAAATCAATAAAAATTACAAGAAAAGGACTTGATTTTCTTACCTAATTTAATGGTCGAATGTTACAAGGGTTTTGAAGCATTTCTTCTTATTTTTCTTTATCCGTTGGATGGTGAAGAGAAATGAAGAAAGATGATGACATTTTTCTTCCACAAATTTAATATATATAGGTTTATGTTTAATTAATCTAACTTAATTAACTTAATTCATGGTCTAATTTACTTAAACTTATTATTAATAACACTTAGTGGAAATGTTATCATCATCCATTTCCTCCTAATTAAAAATGGTTTAATAACCATTTTGGCCGTTTGATTATTGATATTTAGGTCCTTAAGTCTTTTTTCAATTAAAACTCAATAGCGATTGGATTTTTACAATATAGTCATTGAGCTTTAATTAACTATTTTATCGACCAAATTTCTTGACCATTCTTCAATATATTTTTATTCTAACTTTGTAAATATTCTTATTTTATATTTACAGATTCTATTGAAGAAAAATGAGACTCCAAAATTGTAACACCCCTAACCCGTATCTGTCGCCGGACTAGGGTTGAGTGGCATTACTACACTAACTCAATTTCGAAATAGACTTCAGTTGGATTTAAGTATAAACAATACAATCATTTCCATAATATGATATTACAACCAATTTGAAAAATATATATATAAATGGTGTATATATATATATCGAAAGCACCTCCCATATGTAATTTAGGCCATGATCAAATTTAAAACATCCATTTACATTACTGAGCAAGCTATAAAAAAATTTCAAAATATAGCAACGATACATAACCAAGAAAATAGCCATGTTCGCATCACTATATTTATATACAAAATTAAACATCATATGTTTCAATACTTAGCCTAACCTATACATGCCTTCAAAATCATAACCAAAATTTAAAGTACCAAAAAGGAGGCGATAGTGTGGATGACTTTCTTGACGATCCCTCTCGAGCTCGTAGCTTAATCAAAATCTATAAAACAAAGGAGAACATTTCACACTAGTAAGCTTACTAGCTTAGTAAGTCCTAAATTCATGATAATACAACATTTAAACATTAAACATTTAAATTGAAATAATTCAACTTTCCACAACCAAAATGTCCTTATGTAACCATATGTAGAAACATTCATATACTTAAAGTTCAATTTTTATAATATAGCATCAAATACACAACAATCCATGTGGCCGAATATACCTAGTCTTGTATCCACATATTAGAAGACCAAAGCCACAATTTTCATATCATTCATTAGTAAAACCGAGAACACATATTAACCATATTTATATGTATATAAATTTCATTTGTAACACATACAATTTGTAATAGATAACTGAATTACTTGCTTACCTTACTTTGAATATGTAAGAAGTTAATTCCTACTTGACATGCTTACCTGAGCCATTAACTCAATAAATTAGCTTTAATTCGCCTTGAACACAAATTCGGTTCCTCTTTTGTAAAACACATCACCGGCATCAAGCCTGCTAGGCGTAAAGGCCCGATAAGTAACACTCACAAGACAAGGCACCGCTAGGCGTAAAGCCCGAGTCATACCAATACAGCTTAAACATCCCAACACACTTCATAACTATTTTATACATATGTCCAATTTAATTGGGCTATCTCACATTAAACCAACAAACCATTATATCCTTAGACAATCCAACAATTCACATCACATAACCAACTTTAATCATCAACCTAGTATACCTATATACATTCGGCCATGATATAAATGGGTACTAAAATTCATCAATTTTTTTTTTATTTTTTATTTTTTATTTTTTATTTTTTTTTTTAAGATGATCAAAATAAATTCTTTGACATGCCTTAGCTAAAGGACTTACCTGACACTTACCTGATCAGAAATGTGCATAAAATTTTAAAGCTGTCCAACTGCATCACGATGACTAAATTGATCATAACTCGAGTTACAAAACTTGGAATTTAGATCCGTAAATTTTCATTGAAACTAGACTCATATAACTTTTTACCATAATTTTTCCAGAATTTTTCATGTGGCCAATTAGTACATTTTATTCATCAAAGTTACCCCTATTTCACTGCTTGACAATTCTGACCTATTCTTACAAAAATACAATTATCTCATTGTACCAAATTTCAATAATGTCCTTGTTTATTCCAATCAAAAATAGACTCATTACGGATTCTAAACATATAAACCATGCTCCATAATTATTTTTGTACAATTTTTAATAATTTTACCAAGACAGAACAGGGGCTCACGAATTCATTCAGAGCAAGTCTCACTAAAACTTAAATATCTCATAATATATAAATCCTTTGCCTAATCTGTTTCTTCCATGTAAAAATAGACACAATAAGATTTAATTTCATATTTTATTCACTTTCTAATTCAATATACCCTATTTTTGGTGATTTTTCAAAATCACATCACTGCTACTAACTACAAACTGTTTGCTTGCAAATTATGAAAAACTAGCTTATAATCGAACATACCCACATCCCTAATTCAAGGGTTCATTTCAGATACATACATTTCCTTATCAAAAACGATTAAACTTCAATTAAGGATGCATCAACATTGCCAACATAAACCGACATTTGTATCAAAGGCACAAAAAGCATACTTAACTAAAAATTTAGCCATATTCGCATGGCTATTATACATATGAACCTTAAGTTTTCATCAAAACAAAGACAAAGTCTTTCCTCAACTACATAAATATATATATATAAATCCTCATTTTCAATTTCCAGCATCAATTACATTCCATTTTCACGTATACTATACTTTGATACATATACAATTATTTAATCCACCCAATTAGTTCAAGCTTACATATATAAATATGCATTTTGATCTCATTTCGAATATAATAAAATATTCCCCATACTACATTCGGCTTTATACAATTAAGTCTATTATTTCACTTTAGCATATACAATTAAATATTGAATAAAATTTATATCAATCCAATTGCTTACAAACTTACCTTGGAATTATATGATTTAAGCTTTCCTTGCTACTCGCTTACCATGATCTTCCCATGATCCAACTCCTTCCCCTTTTATTCTTGATCTATAATATATCAAATAAAGCTTGTTCACATTTAATTCTATTCAATTTCATCCAAAACTCAATTTTATAAAGTTTACTATTTTACCCCTCAATTATTTAAGCTTTACAATTTAATCCATATATAGCTCAAAATACAAAATGTCAACAATTTGGCCTTCTTAATCAAGGGCCAATGTTCACCTCACCATTCCCAACTCCTTTCGTCCATTATTTAGCTAATTAACCCCTTTCTAAAATTTTCTTCTTATCAAACAACCTAATACCCAAATTCTTCTAAAATTCTTAAGGGATTCTCCTAGTCTAGTTCGTTTCTAGTATGTGCCATATTGAGTCACATAATCCCCAACTTTATATCCATGGTAATAATCAAACATGCCATCTAACATACATTTACAAAGGGGCTAGCTAATATGCATGTTAATAACCTCAAAAACGTTGAATTTAATAAAAACTAAGCTTAGATACCAACCTTAACAAGTCATGCATAAACCGAGATGAAGAGAGCTTGATGTTTTACCATTTAACATTTCAACCTAGGGACACCCATCAATGGCCGATAACTCATCATGCTTCCATCTCAACAATTTCAACTTGGTTTCAATAAAACTCAAGGAAAGAGACTCACAAATGCAAAAATTTTCAAAAAAAAATCAAGTTAAAATGCTAACCTTATTGAACCATGCAAGAGCCGAATATTTGAGTGCTCAACTCTCCTCTCTTTTGTTCTAATTTCGGTGATGGAAGCAAAAAAAAAAGATGATGATACTCTCTTTCCTTTCTTATTTCTTTATTTTATTAAAGAAATATCACCATATTAAATTAGTATTACATTTTATTATTATTATAACATATACAATAATCATTTCTTAGCATGCTAGCCGTCCACTACTTTGTTTTTAGGGAAAATTGACATGCAAATCCATTCTTGTAAGGAACATTTCAATTCAATCCTTTTATTTAATGAATGTTACTTTTTTACCACTTATGTAATTTGGTCCTTTTTCTTAAATTAAACATACAAACAGTCAAATAAATTCACGAAATTTCAACACAGGCTCAATCATATATATTTAACACGAAAAATAATATTAATTTATTTTTCCGACTAGAACCCTTGGTCCCAAGTCACATTTCTGATCAAGGCTAAAATCGAGTTGTTCTCAAGTGGGATTTTATTATAATATAGTTATAAATTATAAAACAATTATAATATAATCTTTAACATATAAAATAATACTTAAAAACATGTTATAAGACCACATTGCCGTCCACTACAATTTAAAATGGGTATATTACCCTTTAAGGACTTCACTAAAATAAAGCCACATCAATTTAACCATAAATCAAATAAAAGGCCACTTTTACCAGTAACGCGATTTAGTCCTTTTTAACTAATTGAGCACACAAACAGTTAAATTTTTATACGAAACTTTCACACCCATTAATTCACATATAACTGACTCAAATTATAATATTAAAATATTTCTCGGACTCGGATTCATAGTCCCGAAACCACCGTTCCGATTTGGGTCAAATTCGATCAAGTTACAACTCTCCCCCCCTTAGGGATTTTCGTCCTCGAAAATCTTACCAGAAGGTAGATTAAGGATTTGCTTCCACACAATACATTTCAAATTCACCCATGGCTTCAGATTTCAAATCTCTTTAATCTCACAATTGAAATTCTGATCTGACTTTCGCTGTACATCATCTCAGGAACAAATAACCCTATAATCAACACTTTATTTCTATAATCCCCTAAGCTAGGAATATCATAGTTCACACTCATTCATAAATATCAAATCTCAGAATGTCGTACATCATGTTACTCTCGCATTTATCAAACTAATCGACACTCGTGAGCCACCTATAACAATGATTATACAATCTCAGAACTTCTCGGTATAGACACTTTATCTCGAAGCAACAATTAATCATCGAAACTTTGAATTCTACTAAAATCATCTTAACCCAAGAGAACTCATTGGGTCTCACTAGGAACGATGTCTCAACCTTATAATAAATATCATCCTGGCTGTTAAGGAAGCATTTGAACACAGTAAAGAATCAAATATGATTTTAGTAGCAACCATTGTAGAGACATAACTTCTATAACTCGAGGATGGTACTATCAGAGTCTCACATTTCAAGCCGTAAATTATAACCATAATAAACATAGTCATCTCTCATCATATAGAGATCTCTTGTAGACAAATCACATGGAATCATAAGAAAAGCTGAAATAGTGAAATTTCAACATGTGGAGTCAGATAAGATATCTCAAAATTACAACCCGTATAGAATGATATCAATTCCGATGCTATGCCAAAACATGTACGGGAAGAACAATGTCATTTATAAATACTTTAAATCCCCAAATGAATGTATGATAATCTTCACGTATATTCAATGAACAATAACCAAGAAAAAGCAGAATATTAACTTCATACAGATTTTACCGTTGACTTTTGTATCCACATAATGGAATAAATTATTAGAGAAAGACATAACAATGTCGAACGTAACCCAAATAGATCAACAATACTTTCGTCTATTAATATATTTAGCTAACATTCTCATACTATAAGACTTGCTTTTCTTTTCTTTTTTTTTTCCAAATTAAACAAATACATATATAGTTCTGAGGAAAAATGTACACATAGAATGCCCAAAAGGAATCATAGTAACTACCCAATTATAACCATTGCATTCAACCATTAATACTATTCAATCATTATTCATCCGTCTAATTCACATCCAAAATTTTCACATTATCCCTTTTTGTACTGTCTTCATTTACTGATTTGTTCTCTTTTCTGACTACATTAGTAATCTTTCAAACACGAATCCCTGTAACTCCACACTCGTGAGCTTATTCAACCCAAAATCTTACAAATTTCATTGTAACATTTTACTTGATAAAGGGGTGAGGTAGTAAAGCCTCAAATTTAACTCGCACATAAATGTACATAACACATGCTATCACAAATAACCAATTTAATAAATACCATATACAACTTAACTCTATACAATCGAAAGTACATATATTTATGTAAGTAATTTCACATGTCCGATTGCATATCCATAAAATCTCCATATGGTCGAACTTATTTATGTATAAATACTCATACATCCATTGAATACTCGATGTTACAAGTAAACAACATCAAATCAATATCATATTATCCACATATCCAAAAATGTCGAATACACAAACACATTATCTATCAACTTACTTAATCAATAAACATCACATATAATTTGTACTTAAATCAATACATACTTTATGGCCAAATAATCAAATTCACTTGAATAAGCTTAAGCTTGTTCATTTGCCACCATAATTCAATCATTTCGTAAGCATAAGCTCGTATTATAAGTCACCGGTATAAAACCTCGCTAGGCATGAGCTCGAATCACACACCGGCATTAAGCCCGCTGGACCCGAGGTCCGATAATCATTCACCGGCAATAAGCCTGCTAGACCCGAGGTCTGATAATCATTCACCGGCAATAAGCCTACTAGACCCGAGGTCTGATAATCTCACCGGCAATAAGCCTGCTAGACCCGAGGTCTGATAATCATTCACCGGCAATAAGCTCACTAGGCATAAAGTCCGATACATTCACTAGCCCAAGGCTTGCTAGGCTCATAGCTCGAGTAGTAATACCTAAAATTTTCTCCCTGACTCGCTTTCATATATCGAATCTTTTATGTATTTCGAACTCATTATACTGAACATTCGATAGCACATATCACACAAATAACTTAACCGAATCAATTTTATACTTAGCTAAATTCGACTAATTCACATATAATTACAATAATTCCAAATTTCAAGACATGCTAATTTACTTAAAATGATATACGATGATTATTTGCTTATAATCACCTTTGTTCTTAACACATAGTTCATAAGCCAATTCTAATCACTAAGTCACAATCGAAATTCTCATATAGCATCATAACTCAATTGCCATAACTCATATGCTCATATAATTATAACATTTATCAATAATAAAAATGCCATACACTTTGATTCATACCTTTATGAGTGTCAACTCATCACCAATATATTTTCACTCAAACATTTGCGTACACATTCTATACTATCGAATTTAGCTCTCGTTGGAAAGCATATCTGTTTAACTAAAAAAAAATTTCCATCAGAGTTGGGAGTCATCACACTATCGCATTATAATTTAAGGCATGTATAGCTAGACTCACACGCGCGCTACGTAGTCCTAGAATCGACTAAACCGTAAGCTCTAATACCAATCAAATGTAACACCCTAACCCGTATCCGTCACGGGACTAGGGTTGAGTGGCATTTCTACACTAACTCAATTTTGAAATAGACTTGATTTGGATTTAAGTATAAACAATATAATCATTTCCATAATATGATATTACAACCAATTTGAAAAATATATATATAAATGGTGTATATATATATATCGAAAGCACCTCCCATATGTAATTTAGGCCATGATCAAATTTAAAACATCCATTTACATTACGAGCAAGCTATAAAAAAATTTCAAAATATAGCAACGATACATAACCAAGAAAATAGCCATGTTCGCATCTAGGCTATATTTATATACAAAATTAAACATCATATGTTTCAATACTTAGCCTAACCTATACATGCCTTCAAAATCATAACCAAAATTTAAAGTACCAAAAAGGAGGCGATAGTGTGGATGACTTTCTTGACGATCCTCTCGAGCTCGTAGCTTAATCAAAATCTATAAAACAAAGGAGAACATTTCACACTAGTAAGCTTACTAGCTTAGTAAGTCCTAAATTCATGATAATACAACATTTAAACATTAAACATTTAAATTGAAATAATTCAACTTTCCACAACCAAAATGTCCTTATGTAACCATATGTAGAAACATTCATATACTTAAAGTTCAATTTTTATAATATAGCATCAAATACACAACAATCCATGTGGCCGAATATACCTAGTCTTGTATCCACATATTAGAAGACCAAAGCCACAATTTTCATATCATTCATTAGTAAAACCGAGAACACATATTAACCATATTTATATGTATATAAATTTCATTTGTAACACATACAATTTGTAATAGATAATCAATTACTTGCTTACCTTACTTTGAATATGTAAGAAGTTAATTCCTACTTGACATGCTTACCTGAGCCATTAACTCAATAAATTAGCTTTAATTACCTTGAACACAAATTCGGTTCCTCTTTTGTAAAACACATCACACCGGCATCAAGCTCAAGCAGGCGTAAAGGCCCGATAAGTAACACCGGCACAAGGCCTGCTAGGCGTAAAAGCCCGAGTCATACCAATATAGTTAAACATCCCAACACACTTCATAACTATTTTATACATATGTCCAATTTAATTGGGCTATCTCACATTAAACCAACAAACCATTATATCCTTAGACAATCCAACAATTCACATCACATAACCAACTTTAATCATTAACCTAGTATACCTATATACATTCGGCCATGATATAAATGGGTACTAAAATTCATCAAATTTTTTTTTTATTTTTTATTTTTTATTTTTTTTTTAAGATGATCAAAATAAATTCTTTGACATGCCTTAGCTAAAGGACTTACCTGACAGTTACCTGATCAGAAATGTGCATAAAATTTTAAAGCTGTCCAACTGCATCACGCTGACTAAATTGATCATAACTCGAGTTACAAAACTCGGAATTTAGATCCGTAAATTTTCATTGAAACTAGACTCATATAAATTTTTACCATAATTTTTCCAGAATTTTTCATGTGGCCAATTAGTACAGTTTATTCATCAAAGTTACCCCTATTTCACTGCTTGACAATTCTGACCTATCCTTACAAAAATACAATTATCTCATTGTACCAAATTTCAATAATGTCCTTGTTTATTCCAATCAAAAATAGACTCATTACGGATTCTAAACATATAAACCATGCTCCATAATTATTTTTGTACAATTTTTAATAATTTTACCAAGACAGAACAGGGGCTCACGAATTCATTCAGAGCAAGTCTCACTAAAACTTAAATATCTCATAATATATAAATCCTTTGCCTACTCTGTTTCTTGCATGTAAAAATAGACACAATAAGATTTAATTTTATATTTTATTCACTTCCTAATTCAATATACCCTATTTTTGGTGATTTTTCAAAATCACATCACTGCTACTAACTACAAACTGTTTCGTTGCAAATTATGAAAAACTAGCTTATAATCGAACATACCCACATCCCTAATTCAAGGGTTCATTTCGTATACATACATTTCCTTATCAAAAACGATTAAACTTCAATTAAGGATGCAACAACATTGCCAACATAAACCGACATTTGTATCAAAGGCACAAAAAGCATACTTAACTAAAAAATTAGCCATATTCGCATGGCTATTATACACATGAACCTTAAGTTTTCATCAAAACAAAGACAAAGTCTTTCCTCAACTACATAAATATATATATATAAATCCTCATTTTCAATTTCCAGCATCAATTACATTCCATTTTCACGTATACTATACCTTGATACATATACAATTATTTAATCCACCCAATTAGTTCAAGCTTACATATATAAATATGCATTTTGATCTCATTTCGAATATAATAAAATATTCCCCATACTACATTCGGCTTTATACAATTAAGTCTATTATTTCACTTTAGCATATACAATTAAATATTGAATAAAATTTATATCAATCCAATTGCTTACAAACTTACCTTGGAATTATATGATTTAAGCTTTCCCGGCTACTCGTTTACCATGATCTTCCCATGATCCAACTCCTTCCCCTTTTATTCTTGATCTATAATATATCAAATAAAGCTTGTTCACATTTAATTCTATTCAATTTCATCCAAAACTCAATTTTATAAAGTTTACTATTTTACCCCTCAATTATTTAAGCTTTACAATTTAATCCATATATAGCTCAAAATACAAAATGTCAACAATTTGGCCTTCTTAATCAAGGGCCGAATGTTCACCTCACCATTCCCAACTCCTTTCGTCCATTATTTAGCTAATTAACCCCTTTCTAAAATTTTCTTCTTATCAAACAACCTAATACCCGAAATTCTTCTAAAATTCTTAAGGGATTCTCCTAGTCTAGTTCGTTTCTAATATGTGCCATATTGAGTCACATAATCCCCCAACTTTATATCCATGGTAATAATCGAAACATGCCATCTAACATACATTTACAAAGGGGCTAGCTAATATGCATGTTAATAACCTCAAAAACGTTGAATTTAATAAAAACTAAGCTTAGATACCAACCTTAACAAGTCATGCATAAACCGAGATGAAGAGAGCTTGATGTTTTACCATTTAACATTTCAACCTAGGGACACCCATCAATGGCCGAACACTCATCATGCTTCCATCTCAACAATTTCAACTTGGTTTCAATAAAACTCAAGGAAAGAGACTCACAAATGCAAAAATTTTCAAAAAAATCAAGTTAAAATGCTAACCTTATTGAACCATGCAAGAGCCGAATATTTGAGTGCTCAACTCTCCTCTCTTTTATTCTAATTTCGGTGATGGAAGCAAAAAAAAGATGATGATACTCTCTTTCCTTTCTTATTTCTTTATTTTATTAAAGAAATATCACCATATTAAATTAGTATTACATTTTATTATTATTATAACATATACAATAATCATTTCTTAGCATGCTAGCCGTCCACTACTTTGTTTTTAGGGAAAATTGACATGCAAATCCATTCTTGTAAGGAACATTTCAATTCAATCCTTTTATTTAATGAATGTTACTTTTTACCACTTATGTAATTTGGTCCTTTTTCTTAAATTAAACATACAAACAAATAAATAAATTCACGAAATTTCAACACAGCTCAATCATATATATTTAACACGAAAAATAATATTAATTTATTTTTCCGACTAGAACCCTTGGTCCCAAGTCACATTTCTCGATCAAAGCTAAAATCGAGTTGTTCTCAAGTGGGATTTTATTATAATATAGTTATAAATTATAAAACAATTATAATATAATCTTTAACATATAAAATAATACTTAAAAACATGTTATAAGACCACATTGCCGTCCACTACAATTTAAAATGGGTATATTACCCTTTAAGGACTTCACTAAAATAAAGCCACATCAATTTAACCATAAATCAAATAAAAGGCCACTTTTACCAGTAACGCGATTTAGTCCTTTTTAACTAATTGAGCACACAAACGATTAAATTTTTATACTAAACTTTCACACCCATTAATTCACATATAACTGACTCAAATTATAATATTAAAATATTTCTCGGACTCAGATTCATGGTCCCGAAACCACCGTTCCGATTTGGGTCAAATTCGGACTGTTACAAAAATTGCATTTTTCAGTACCACTAAAAATCAGGTCATTACATAATGGATGAGACTTTGGAAGCATGTATGATGATTATTTGGCTAAAATAAGGTAATAAGCTTTGGTTTCTAGGTAATTGAATTAGTAAATTTTGGAAATATTGAAAACAAGCAATCACGTCGCGACGTTGGACCCTTAACGTCACAACAAGGAATCGACAATGAGATGTGTCGCGACCTAAAACCCCCAAAGTTGCGATATCAACCCGATATTTTGAAAACTTTACAATTTGATCCTAATTCGACCTCTAGTTAGCAAAAGAGTTTTCATAAGCTCATATAAGACTTGGATATGATTGAGAAACATATTGTGTGTAATGTTGTTAGTAGCACATATAAAAGGGTAAATGGAATCATAGTTGCTCCGGCAACATATGTGGCATCTTGTAGCTCGAACCCAATGATCTAGTTGGGTATAGGGTGTTATAACGTGGGCTTCCATAGAAGGCTCGCAAAGGTCACTTTATAACCTTTACTCGCCTAGGGGGGCATTGATATACCTTATGTAGCGGACTTCACGGACCTAATAGTGTACCTCGCGAACCTCATAACGTGCCCATAGAGAGCTTGACACATTTTGCTCAATGGAGCCAACAATAAAGTGGGCCTTGGTTTTGTAATTTGTGAACCTCAGCTTGACGAACTTTGGAGCCGAACATCTCCGTTGAGGTTATATGAAGACCATGTGGAGACCTAGAGTAATTGATTACAAAATTGTCCTAAAACATCTCATCCTAAGACGTAGAATCATCGTCACTGATAGGAGTATCAAATAAGACTTCTGTGTCAGTGACTTCAAGAAACATAGCTAAGCTTGTCCCAAATTATAAAAGATCCATGTAGTAGCTGATACAGAACACATAATGGTTCCCTCTCCTTTACCTATCAGACTCTTCCCCGAATAAATCTCTTCCCCCAACCTTCACCTTACCTTCCTCCATTTGGTCATCGTCTTCCTCTTTTGTTCACCTCACTGGTTAACAAGAATTAATAATAATAATAATAAACTAAGACAAAAAAAATGGTTGAATTGATTGGATTAGTTTTATGAATTTTTTTATAATTTTTATTTAAATATTTTGGTGATCTAATTAGTTAATCAAGAATTGATTATCTAACCAGTTCAACCATCGGTTTAATATTATTTGTTTTATACTATTAAGAAGAATCAAATAAGGTCAAATTGGAACAAGTGAACATTATCTATTTAAAATATGTCATGAATTTTTTTTTCATTTAAAGATCAACTCCAAATAAGTAATTCTATTAAACTATAAATATTAACTTCTTTCTAGTTTGACTTTATTTGATTCTTTTTAATAGTATAGAGATTAAATTTATCCATTTAATAGTAAGGAACTAATTTAATCCGGCTCCTATAATAGAAGGACCTACCAAGTACATTTATCATTTTAATAATTTATTATTTGCTTAATGGTAGAAAAGACCCTCGAAGAATTACAAAAAAAATCAATTAAGTCATTCCCAACTTTTTTTCACCCAATTGAACCCTTATGAAACACCCCACACCCGCCCACAAGCCTAAACCGGATCTGGTATGTTCCTTAAACAAATCGGTTCCAAAATTCTTTGTTACTTAGAGAAAATTTGTGTATTTTGAGAAAATATTGGTTTGGGTTGGGCTTAGATTGAAAGCCCACTTGTCTTACTTAGAAATCTTTTAATTAGGGTGACAAAATAATTTAGGGTTTTAAATTATTAATTCTACTAGGACTTTAAATCCAAAAATAGTTCGTAACATAGTAAATAAAAATTTAAACAGAAACAAAGAAATTCAACTTGGGCCTTATGGCCTTATTACATCAAATAAAACCCAATAATAAAATTCAAAGTACTTAAAAAAAATATTGTCCAAATGAAGTAAAATAATCCTTGCTGAGCATGGCCACCACTAAGCTCCTTCCTGGCCGGTCCATTGCATTGTGCATCACCAAAAATAGTCCCACAATGGGGTGAGTCAATGAGACTCAATGTGCACACAATACTAACATTCAACAAATCGCATACAAGTTCATACCAGTTTCATATTCATATACAATTAAATGATGCAACCTAAACCCAAGCCTATTTATCCATCCGCTACACACCACCATGCACTGCTAATCACACCGTGGGGACCGCTAAGTCAACCCTCCATCCGCTACACACCATCGAAGGCGATCATTTGCAGTCGACGTGCTCATCGCCCATATAATTTGTGTCATTAGACACCATATTCGAATAATGTAACCGGTTACCAAATTCGTATAATGTAACCGGTTACCATATTCATATTATGTGACCGTAGTCACCATATTCCGTTGGTGAGACCGAAGTCAACACCTTCTTCCCCTTTCACATATAGCCCAAAATGCCCCAAAAATTATTATATCATGCATAACATACTTATTTCTCATTCATGTTACTATTCACATGTTCAAAATATATCATATTCGTAATCCTATCAGAAGTAGGAAACGTACCTGGGTACTCTTTACCACATTTGTGGTACTTAGCCACATTCACATTCTTATACATATTCATATATTAAGATAATTATTGCCATAATATATTGATAGTTAGTGTGAGTACACACCTGATTCGCTTAATAGGTTCCTTGAATTCCCGAAGAGAATCGATCACAGATTTAGATCTCAAATCCTACAATAGTTAATCACTTACTATTTAAAAGACCATTCGGCCCTTTTTCCAAATACAACTAGGATTTGTATTACTTACCTTTGATGCCGATTTGATGATTATTCAGATCCTAGAATAGATCCTTGCTTCCTTAATGTTTGTCGAAAATCCTACAACCATATGTTAGATTTAATCTAACTTTAACACATACAATATGGCCTTTGGCCGATTATACAGGTGCCTTACCTTAAATCCTTGAATTCCCGAAACTCTTTCCTTGATTCCTTAGATCTGAAATCCTGAAATCCTTCCTTTAATATTCGGCCAAGACAATAATAACATTAGTCCCTATGTTTCGGCTTAAAGAAAAGAGTAAATCGATAACCACGAGATTCTTACCTTTAGTATGGAAGTCGATAGATCTTTCCTGACACCACTTCAGAGATTCGGTTAAAAACTTGATGAACAATCGGCTAGGTTGGATTTTATTTTTGGTTTTGAATAAAAGGGAGAGATGGCTAGGGGATTCGGCTAGACAAAAGAAAAGAGAAGGGAACCCTAAAAATTTCGGCAGAGATGAGGAGGAAGCAAAAATTGATGAGTAGCCCTCCCCGCCTTCCTTTTATAGCGAAATTATCGCCTAGGAGTCCCTTACTTGGCCACCACTCCTCTATCGATAGCTTTATGATAATTAAAAGGATTTAATCCAGTATTGATCTCTTCTAAATAATCCAATTTAAAAATCTAAAAAAATCCATTATTTATCACTTAATAGCTGAATTTTAAAGAGGATAAACCTCTCTTTTTCTAGATGCCTTGCCGTCCACTCCAAGGCCTTCTGCAAGCAAAAATAAAACTCTTTTTATTTGCTTCCCTTGTGACTTGAACCCAGGCCCATGCCTCTTGCACATGGCGCCATTTCCATAGGCCCTAAGTGGCACCTTCAGGCCACTTTTCCAAGCCTGTTTGTGTGTCAAATTTTACCAACTTTTTCTTTTAAGGCCATCTTGCCCTTATTTCCTATTTTAAACTTTAAAATTTGACATTTCTGCATCATTTCTAAGTTTCCTAAAATTTTCGATCGGCTCTGTTTACTTGCCATTTTCTTACATTTCCAAGTTTCCTAAAATGTATACTTTCCATTTTTGAACCATTTAATGTGTACTTTCCATTTTTGAACCATTTCCTTACATTTCTGGGTTTCCTAAAATGTTCATGTCCTAATGCATTTTCCAGGTTTCCAAAAATGTTCAGGTTTCCAAAAATGTTCATTTCCATTTCCATGCATTTTCATACATTTCTGAGTTTCCAAAAATATCAAAAATTTATTCATAATGCTTAAGACTTGTCATTTCATACAATTAAACCGAAAATGCATAGGCCCTTTCCGAGATGTTACGATTCTACCCCCTTAAACAAAATTTCGTCTTGAAATTTCCTAACTAAACAACTGAGGGTATTGCTGTCGCATTGTCTCTTCTGACTCCCACAAAGCTTCTTCCGATCCATGGTTGCGCCATAACACCTTGACTAGAGGTACTGACTTCCTCCATAGTACTTTCACATCACGTTCTAGGATCCGAATCGGCTCTTCCTCGTAGGATAAGTCAGGCCTTAGCTCTACTTCTTCAACAGGTACCACATGAGATGGATCCGATCGATAGCGACGTAGCATGGACACACGAAATACGTCGTGCATTAGCTGCAACTCTGGTGGCAACTCCACTTGGTATGCCACTGGTCCAACTCGCTTTAGTACTCGATAGGGCCCTATAAACCTTGGGCTTAACTTCCTTTTGCAACCAAACCTCATTACCTTCTTCCAAGGTGAGACTTTCAGAAACACTTGGTCTCCCACTTCAAACTCGATCTCCTTCCGCTTAAGGTCTGCGTATGACTTCTGCCTGTCAGAGGCTTCCTTCAACCTTGCCCGGATTATCTCAACCTTTTCCTTAGTTTCTGCCACTAACTCCGGACCCAAAACACGATGTTCTCCTAACTCAGTCCAACAAGTAGGAGTTCTACACTTTCGACCATACAATGCTTCATATGGTGCCATCCGAATGCTTGCCCGATAGTCATTGTTGTTGTAGCGAACTTCACTAAAGGCAAATAATCTTCCCAACTTCCTCGAAATCCATCACACTGACCTCTCAAAGATATCTTCCAACACTTGTATAACCTGCTCGCATCGCCTGTCTGATTGTGGATGAAGCGCCAGTAGTGAAATCCAACTTAGTGCCCAACGCTTGATGAAGTGCCTTCCAAAATCGAGACGTAAACCTTGGGTTTCATCCGGAGATGATCGATGTTGGTACTCGTGTAACCTTACGATCTCTCGCCACATATAACTTGGCTAACTTCTGAAGGGAATAGTCGATTCTCACCGGAATAAAATGTGCGGACTTGGTAAAACGGTCCACTATCACCTATACCGAGTCCTTCTTAGTAGGCGTAAGGGGAAGCCCACTAACGAAGTCCATGGTAATTCTTTCCCACTTCCATTGGGGAATCTCAATTGGTTGAAGTAATCCCGATGGAACTTGGTGCTCACTTTTTAACTTATCGACACGCCGGACACTTTCCCACGAATTCGAGTCACTTCCGCTTAAGATCAGACCACCAAAATTATTCCCTTAGATCTCTATACAACTTGATGCCTCCAGGATGCATAGTATAAGGGCTACCATGCGCTTCCCGAAGAATCCATTGTCTCAACTTCTTATCCTTCGGCATACAGACCTTTCCTTTGTAGCACAATACTCCTTCTTCATTGACGCCATAATCCCCTAATTCTCCGCTCCGTACTTGCTGTAACTTAGCACTTAGATCCTTATCAGCCAACTGGCCCTCTTTCACCTCATTCAGCCATGTGGGCTTGACTTGTAACTATGCCAACAGGCTTCCATCATCATACAGACTTAAATGAGCGAACAAAGCCCTTAAATCTGACACAACCTTCCGACTTAGGGCATCGGCTACCACATTCGCCTTGCCCGGATGATATTCTATCGAATAATCGTAGTCTTTCAGTAATTCCACCCACCTTCGTTGCCTCAAGTTCAACTCCTTTTGAGTCAACAAATACTTAAGGCTCTTGTGGTCTGTGTAGATAACTGACCTTTCTCCATAAAGGTAGTGCCTCCAAACCTTAAGGGCAAAAACCACTACTGCTAGTTCCAAGTCATGAGTTGGGTAGTTAACCTCATGAGGCCTTAACTGCCGTGACGCATAAGCGACTACTTTTCCTTCTTGCATTAGCACACAGCCTAACCCCGTGTGCGAAGCGTCACAATATACTACGAAATCCTTGCCTACCTCTAGCTGAATTAACACTGGAGCTTCCGTCAACACCCTCTTAAGCTTTTCAAAGCTCTCCTGCTGCTTATTAGTCCATTCAAAGGGTACTTCCTTTCTTAGCAACTTTGTCAAAGGCGCGGCTATTGACGAGAATCATTCCACGAACCTTCTGTAATAGCCCGCCAATCCTAAGAAACTTCAGATTTCAGCCACAGACCTAGGTGGTTTCCAATCCAACACTGCTTCAATCTTCCTATGATCTACTCTTATTCCTTCTACGGATACCACATGTCCTAGGAATGCCACCTCCTTAAGCCAAAATTCACACTTGTTGAATTTGGCATAAAGCTTCTTTTCCCTTAACACTTGCAGCACAACTCGGAGATGCTCATCATGCTCCTCCTCCGACTTTGAGTACGCTAAAATATCGTCGATGAACACAACGACGAACCTATCCAAATAGGGTTGGAAAACCTGATTCATCATATCCATGAACGCGGCTAGAGCGTTCGTCAACCTAAACGGTATTACCACAAATTCAAAATGACCGTATCTTGTCCTAAAAGCAGTCTTATGAATGTCAGCCTCCTTCACCTTCAACGGGTGATATCCCGACCTTAAGTCTATCTTCGAGAACACAGCTGCCCCTTTCAGCTGGTCGAACAAGTCGTCTATCCTTGGCAAAGGATACTTGTTCTTGATGGTTAGTTTGTTCAACTGACGATAATCTATGCACATACGCATAGTTTCATCCTTCTTCTTCACAAATAGGACCGGTGCTCCCCATGGAGACACACTGGGTCGAATGAACCCACGATCCAACAGTTCATGGATTTGAGCCTTGAGCTCCACTAACTCCTTTGGCGCCATTCGGTATGGAGCGATTGATACAGGAGCTGTTCCCGGTATCAAGTCTATTCTAAATTCCACCTTCCTATCTGGGGGTATTCCTGGTAATTCATCTGGGAACACATCTACGAAGTCCCTTACTGTCCTAACTCCATGAACACCTTCATCTTTTCCTCCCAACGCACTTACGAAGGCTAAGAATGCCTTACACCCCTTCTTAACCATCTTCTCGGCCTTCAGCGCCGAAACCACGTTAGACAAGTAGTTCCTCCTTTCTCCGATCATCACTACTACCTCATCCTCGGGGGTTCTTAGTTCCATATGTTTAGCCGCACAATCCAACACGGCTCGATGTTCTACTAGCCAATCCATTCCAAGTATAAGCTCAAACTCTCCGAAGGGTAACTCCATTAAGTCAGCCCTAAAGTTCACTCCCTGAATCTCTAGGGGTACATTCCGAAAGATCTTGTCTACCACCACGGTTAGGCCTAATGGGCTTACTACAGTCATCTGTCTATCAGAGAGTTCTAAGTCTAGGCCTAGTGTTTCCACTACACTACATGCAACATAGGAATGGGTCGAGCCCACATCAATCAGAGCAAAATAGGGTTTGTCAAAAATAAAGAACGTACCGGTTATTACATTCGGTGCGTCACCACCCTCCGGCGAACCGCATAAACCAAACCCGGTTGCCTTGCCTCTGCATTAGCAGCACCTCGGGCCTGTGCTCCACGGCCTCTGCCAGCACCATTACCTCTGTTGGCCGAACCACGACCCCGTTGAGGCTGCTGTCCGCCTCTACCAGCCTGACTAGCATTCTGAGCTGCCGGTCGGCTCTCATCTGGTTGCTTGGGACAATCCTTAAGCATATGGTCCTTGGACCCACACTTGAAACATCCTCCCGTCTTTCTCCAACATTCTCCCAAGTGCCTCTTTCCACAATGCTCACAAGGCGATCTCGCCACCGTACCAAAATTGTTGATTCCGTGTGGCCCGTCGACTCTGAGCCTCTTATGACCCTTTTCGGATGGCGAAAACCTCTTTTGGGCTTATTCCTATCCACACCGCTGCTTGGTAGCATCCTTGATTCCCTCGGCCACCTTGGCCTTTTCCACCAAAGTAGAGAATTCCGCTCACGATGCGGTGCTATCAACGATCTCGGATCGTCCCTCACCGTCTTTAAAATGCAGACCACGCTGTTCATGCTCGATTGCCACTACCCCTCGAGCATAGCGGCTCAACCTCTCGAAATTCCGCCTCATATCTCGCGATGACTTACTTCTCTCTTGCACCAACCCCGGAAAAGCCTTCCTTTGTTCATCTCAGTATACCGGTTCCCACATACTTCTTCCGAAATGCTTCTTTAACATATTCCCGTGTCGATCTTCCGCCATGGCACCATCCCGAACGATTAACCACCACCGATCACGCTTCGCCAGCGTAACGTGCCACCATCCTTTCAACTTCTCCTCGGGGTCAAGTCGAGCTCATCCATAATGCGCTCGGGATTGCTTCCAACCATGACTTCACCAGACTTTGGTGCCACTACCGACACTCCACGAAACATCTCTGCACCATTAGCTCCGGAGTCGTTGAGCCGCATTTTCGGGTTCTGAATTTCCACCCGCACTACCCACCAATTCTAAAACTCGCAAACGACGACGCGACATAGCATCTTCCCCGCTGAGCTTGCTGCCAAAGACCCACACCGGGAGTGGTGGTGGCGGTGGTATTTCATTGTCGGACCCCTGACCCGATCTAACGGGTTCCGACACGGTCATCCTTCCTCTACCTCGTCCACGGCGACCACGTCCTCTAGAACTCATTTCCTAGTGTCGAGATCTGATTAAGGAATTTTATGGATTAGTCATTGTTCCACTTATTTACCCGCGAAGGAGTTTTATAAAAATGGATTTAAGAGTGATTCTTTCGTATTCATACAAGCACACAGTCTTTTATTCATTCATCCATCCATCAAACAATTATGAACTTTCGTTCATTCAGAGAAACGTTGTAATTTTCATCGTTGTTGTTTTTCCACTACCTAGGGGTATTTTCGTAATTTTGTCCTACAGGGGCATTTTCGTAATTTTTTTCAAAAGGAAAAATGTTCCTTGGTGTTTTTGTCAAAAAGTATTTTGAGAATTCAAAGTCTCGGGGTAATTTGGAGAAATTTCAAAATCTGGGGGTATTTTGGTAATTTTCGACCTCAGGGGTATTTTGGTAAATTTTCACAAATCAGGGTAAATTTAATAAATCGGGGATATTTCAAAAGTTGTAAAACTTTGTGGGTTCTTTTTGAGAATTGTTCCTTCCAAAATGGGGATGTTGCAAAAATTTTGGGAATCAGGGTCATTTTGGTAATTTTGTAAGTTAGGGGCAATTTTGTAATTTTCCAAAATCAAGGTATTTTGATATTTTACAAATTAGGGTTTTTGAACATTTATAAAATAATGAAGTTTTGGCAAAATCGTTGAGAAGTTTGACACTTTGTGACTCAAGGGCATTTTGGTAATTTTAGCACTAGGGGTATTTTTGTAAAGATGGTTTTCACCAATTAAAAGAGTGATTTTTAAAAGTTTTAAAACTAGGGTTTTGTTGTTTTGTTCTTTTTTTTTTCAAAGCATGGCTAGTTCCCGTTCGGGTTTTAGTTAGTATGTTTAGCCTATGACCCAGCCTTCCTTAGTCAGGGTGAACCAAAGCTACGCACCAGGCAGGATTCGAATGGAGAGGAGGTGAGTCACGCGGATCGCTTAAATACCAAGCTCCCATCGAAAACATTCCTGAACATGCGCACGAGGGTTGCCACACCACCGAGTCTTCTCGAGTTAGGGTGAACCAAGCTACGCACTGCAGGATTCTGCGAAGAGGAGGTGAGTCACTAGGATCGCTTAAATACCGTGCTCTTCCTGATCCAATCCTGACATGCATACAGGGGTTACCACACCTATCTCAAAGATGACTTAGCCATAGGTTTGTTAAGTTCATTAAATCTTATGTGGTTTTGTGTTTGAGTAATCTAGCCTCAGGGTTCATGTTCCTATCATTCTATTCTACGTTCCATGCCTTTTCTACCCTTATACGCTTCATAAATCACGTAATCACACATAAAGTTAGGGTACTTACCGTGGATGCATGAGTCGGAGACTTAGGTGCCATGCCGAAACACTCGCTTTATTTCAAAGAATATCATTTGGGCTCGAATTAAAAATGGTTTGGGCCTTAGCCCACAAAGCCGAGAGTTTAAAATCGGGCTCGATACAAATCAAACACCCACACCCTACCCCACGAGCACAACCGGATCTCGTATGTTCCTTAAGAAAATCGATTCCAAAATTCTTTGTTACTTAGAGAAAATTTGTGTATTTTGAGAAAATATTGGTTTGGGTTGGGCTTAGATTGAAAGCCCACTTGTCTTAGAAATCTTTTAATTAGGGTGACAAAATAATTTAGGGTTTTAAATAATTAATTCTACTAGGACTTTAAATCCAAAAATAGTTCGTAACATAGTAAATAAAAATTTAAACAGAAATAAAGAAATTCAACTTGGGCCTTATGGCCTTATTACATCAAATAAAACCCAATAATAAAATTGAAAGTACTTAAAAAAAAATATAATGTCCAAATGAAGTAAAATAATCCTTGCTTGAGCATGGCCACCACTAAGCTCCTTCCGCCTAGGTCCATTCATTGTGCATCACACGAAAAATAGTCCCACAATGGGGTGAGTCAACAGACTCAATGTGCACACAATACTAACATTCAACAAATCAGGCATACAAGTTCATATCAGGTTCATATTCATATACAATTAAATGATGCAACCCAAACCTAAGCCTATTTATCCATCCGCTACGCATCACCACGTGCACCGCCAATCACACCGTGGGGACTACTAAGTCAACCTCTATCCGCTACACACCATCGAAGCGATCATTTGCAAATCGACGTGCTCATCGCCCATATAATTTGTGTCATTAGACACCATATTCAAATAATGTAATCGAAGTTACCAAATTCAGATAATGTAACCGAAGTTACCATATTCATATTATGTGACCGTAGTCACCATATTCCATTGGTGAGACCGAAGTCAACACCTTTTTTCCCTTTCACATATAGCCCGAAATGCCCCAAAAATTATTATATCATGCATAACATATTTATTTCTCATTCATGTTACTATTCATATGTTCAAAATATATCATATTCGTAATCCTATCAGAAGTAGGAAACGTACCTGGGTACTCTTTACCACATTTGTGGTACTTAGCCACATTCACATTCTTATACATATTCATATATTAAGATAATTATTGCCATAATATATTGAAAGTTAGTGTGAGTACACACCTGATTCGCTTAATAGGTTCCTTGAATTCCCGAAGAGAATCGATCACAGATTTAGATCTCAAATCCTACAATAGTTAATCACTTACTATTTAAAAGACCATTCTACCCTTTTTTCCAAATACAACTAGGATTTGTATTACTTACCTTTGATGCCGATTTGATGATTATTCAGATCCTAGAATAGATCCTTGCTTCCTTGATGTTTGTCGAAAATCCTACAACCATATGTTAGATTTAATCTAACTTTAACACATACAATATAGCCTTTGGCCGATTATACACCGCCTTACCTTAAATCCTTGAATTCCCGAAACTCTTTCCTTGATTCCTTAGATCTGAAATCCTGAAATCCTTCCTTTAATATTCGGCCAAGACAATAACATTAGTCCCTATGTTTCGGCTTAAAGAAGAGAGTAAATCAATAACCACGAGATTCTTACCTTTAGTATGGAAGTCACAGATCTTTCCCGACACCACTTGTAGATTCGGTTAAAAACTTGATGAACAATCGGCTAGGTTGGATTTTATTTTTGGTTTAGAATAAAAGGGAGAGATGGCTAGGGGATTCAGCTAGACAAAAGAAAAGAGAAGGGAACCCTAAAAATTTCGGCAGAGATGAGGAGGAAGCAAAAATTGATGAGTAGCCCTCCTGCCTTCCTTTTATAGCCGAAATTATCAGCTGGGGAGTCCCTTACTTGGCCACCACTCCTCTATCTGATAGCTTTATGATAATTAAAAGGATTTAATCCAGTATTTATCTCTTCTAAATAATCCAATTTAAAAATCTAAAAAAAATCCATTATTTATCACTTAGTAGCCGAATTTTAAAGAGGATAAACCTCTCTTTTTCTAGATGCCTTGCCGTCCACTCCAAGGCTTTCTGGAAGCAAAAATAAAACTCTTTTTATTTGCTTCCCTTGTGACTTGAACCCAGGCCCATGCCTCTTGCACATGGCGCCATTTCCATAGGCCCTAAGTGGCACCTTCAGGCCACTTTTCCAAGCCTGTTTGTGTGTCAAATTTTACCAACTTTTTCTTTTAAGGCCATCTTGCCCTTATTTCCTATTTTAAACTTTAAAATTTGACATTTCTGCATCATTTCTAAGTTTCCTAAAATTTTCGATCAGCTCTGTTTACTTGCCATTTTCTTACATTTCCAAGTTTCCTAAAATGTATACTTTCCATTTTTGAACCATTTCCATTTTCATTTCTTAGTTTCCAAAAATGTGTACTTTCCATTTTTGAACCATTTCCTTACATTTCTGGGTTTCCTAAAATGTTCATGTCCTAATGCATTTCCAGGTTTCCAAAAATGTTCAGGTTTCCAAAAATGTTCATTTCCATTTCCATGCATTTTCATACATTTCTGAGTTTCCAAAAATATCAAAAATTTATTCATAATGCTTAAGACTTGTCATTTCATACAATTAAACCGAAAATGCATAGGCCTTTTCCAGGATGTTACACCTTAAATTGACAATTTTGACTAGTAAGACCCTTTGACCAATGTTTATCGCTAAAAACTAAAGGCAATGCTAATGTAGCCAATAATGGATGCCACATTAGCCAACAAGTGCTACGTAAGCATCCACATCAACAAGTGAAGTTCTAAAAAATAAAAAAAATAATAATTTAATATTATTTTTAAAAAATAAGTCCATAATGAATATGGATAAATAGGTGTCCGGATTCAAATGGGCCTGGATAATTATTTGTCCAAGTTCATTCTTCTTTTTTTTTTAAAATGTTTTTAATTTTTTTTTTTGAAAATTTTTGTTTTTTGAAATGATGTTGACATGGTACCCATTAACGGTGTTGTCGTTAGTTTCTAACAATCAACGTTGGTTAAAGGGTCTCACTAGTCAAAATTATCAGTTTAGGAGCTCAATTTGATAAAAAAAAAATGGGAGAGACTTAATTTTTTAAAAGAAAATTTATTTTGAGAGCATTTTAATTTTTTTAAGATAATAATTTGTACAAGTGCATATAAAAATATTCAATTAATGATAGTGCTAAAACTATCTCTATCATTTTTTTTAAAAAGATACACATATAAATATTGATCATTAAATTTTGACTATAATTGTATCTAAATTATTCAATTTTAGATTATTTGACTAAAAAGTGTAAAGTGCAATGGTAAGACACATTACACTCTTAAGAAAAGAACATAAGTTTAAATTTTGAAGACAATATTATTAGGAGGGGCAACCCAAACATGGATCATAAAATGGACATGAAGAATATATATATAAAAAAAACAAACTACATTTAATCTAACAAAAAATTAAAATGAAAATGATACGGCTATTATTGAAGGCAATATATGAGTGCCAGCGATTTTGGAATCAGACCGGATTATTCAATCAAACCGATTAGATTGAGAATTAGCCTATATACAAACCCAATTAAACGAATCAAACCAACCTCTAAGCGAACCGTTTGAAACCAATAAAAAATAAAAATTGGAACAAAAAATAATTGGTTGAACCTATTTATAATTTTTTAATAATTTTTTACTTTTATAAAGTTTTAATTAATTAATTAATTATTGTTGGACTGGTGATCAAATCAATAATCTAACTGGTTTAACAATAATCTGTTGTTTAAACAATAATGAGTGTCATTGCCACCTTCAAATATTGAAGGTAGCATATGAAATTGGTAAGGCTTAATGCATACTTTAGTCCTTAAAGTATATCGCTTTTTTCCACATTGATCCTTAAAGTTTCATTTTCTCACTTTACTCCCTAGCATTATCAGACGTTTTTTATTCAATCCTTTGAATGTTAAAAAATGATTGGGATATACAAGCAAACTTAAATTACCACATGTCATACGACTAACGTTACAATGACATTATCATCCGAAAAACTTAAAAATTTTTAAAGTTATAAAAATTTTACAAAAAGATTAAAAGATTTAAATAATTTTATAAGAAAATAAAAAATGTTAGACTTTTTAAAAATTTTAATAAATAATAAAAATTATAAAAATTATTAGAAATTTTAAAATATTATAAACCTTATTAAAAATTTTAGAAATTATTAAATTTTATTGTATCTTTGTATAAAGTATACATTTGCTAAACATATTTAAAAATATTAAAATTTTGATATAAAATTGCATTTAATGAAAAATACAATCAAGTTTTGTAACGCCCCAAATTTTTAGATTTTTAAATGAGTAAGTTTGTTAGATAATTTTGTTTGGTTCAGTGTTAGGGTGTTGTGATTATGTGTGTGAAGTTTTAGGTTTGAGTCTTCGTGTGTGTAATGTAGGATTCTTTTTGGTTTGTGTCAAGTGATAGAAGTTGGGTTTTATTCAACTATTTGCTTTTCTTGCTCCCATGTCTCTTTTGTTCCTTCTTTTGGTGTTCTATTTCTTTTTCTTTTTTTGGTGTTCTGTTTCTTTTTCTTTTCCTTGTTACGTTCTGCTTCTTTTCCCTTCTTGTTTTCCTTGGATTCTATTTTCTTTCTTCGTTTTGCTATTCTATTGGTTACCTTTAAGTGATTGTGGGTTGTGTTGATTGATTCGCCAGTGGTATTAGTAAATCTAATCAAGTGTAAGTGTTGTTGTTTATAAATTTTTCTTGCTATTGAAACTAATTTCATTTTTAGGGACAAGTTTGGTGTTGGATGGGTGACATTGTGATTTTTGTTGTGATTAAACATTTCTGTTGTTCGTGGTTAGGCGAAGGAGTCGATAACTGTGCCCTACCAACAGAGTAAATCTTGTGTTGGGCGCATTTTTTTAATGGTATGTGCTCAAATTTCGCTTTAGGAATTGAATTGTTGCTTTAAGGAAAGTGGTTCTTGTGTGGTAATTGCATGATTAATCGGTTTGATTGAATGAACATTTTTAGGATTCTAGAGTTTCGAGTTACGAGGCTAATCAGAATTACAATCAGGTGTGTAAAAACAACCCAAATGCTGAATTGAAACTCGATAAAATCATAAAATAGGGGTTGTTTTTTAAACTGCCCAATACCACATGGTCATGTGCCAAGCTGTGTGGTAGACCGTGTGTGCCATACAGTCATGTGTGTTTTTTAGCCCGTGTGGCTTGGTTGTGTTGAGCACATAGCTGTGTGAATCTTTGCAGACTGTGTGGACCATACGGGCTAAGTTTTAAGGTTGTGTGGGCCCTTTTGGCCAATTTTTGGGCCCACTTAGGGGCCATTTGAGGGACTCGACATTTGGGTTCGTAGGCATCGTATGAGACTGAAAAAGCATAAGTTTTAGCACGTAACAGTATATGGTTAAACTTAAGGGATACGTTAAGCAAAATATGTTACAATTAAATCATATGTTATGTTATGATCCATATGAAAGTATATGTGTGTATATATGCCGTATGATATGTGATATATGATCATGAAATGTATGTGTTTTTAGTGGATTATGATATGATGGAGGAAGTGTTATAGGGCAATTTATATTGCAATTATGGCGACTAGACCACAAATTTATGTTTGGCAGCTCAACTGCAATTATATGAGTGACACACTGCCACATTTTAGTGTGATTTGATGGAAGGACTCTTGGAGTCCTATATGGTGTGTAGCAGATGGGTAAGACATGATATGATAAGATATGTTTTGATTTGTTATGATACGATAAGTGTAACATCCTGAATAATTGGGTCTGTGCATTTTATGTGTTTGAATGCTTAAAATATTAATTTGAGAATTTGAGGTACAATTGGGGCTCAAATTGGGCTGAGGCCTTGTTTTAAATATTTTGTTCAGACACTCTAAGGGCTTAAATTGAAGTTGTAGTAGTTTAATTGACATATTGGGCTCGTGGCCCAGCAACTAGGGGCACAGTAAGGTGAGCTATAAGTGGCGTCACTAGTGCATGAGGAAGGCCCAAATTTTTGGTTGCTTGAAGCCTAAGTTATAGGGCTAGATTTCGGTACTTAATTGAGTAAGGAAGGACGGCACAAGGCTATTTTTTGGGAATTTTATTATATTTATTTCATGTGGATAATAAGCAGATAAAGGCTATTATTTAGGGATTTAGTCTTTAAGGACAATAAGCAGATAAAGGCTATTTTTTAGGAGATAACAGATTAAGATAAGGGAAAGGGGATAGGAGCTATCATGTGTGGCAGTGTTGGCCAAAAATCAATCTCTGCTAAAGGGAGGAATCGGTTTTCTATATAAAGAGGGGGTGTGCCAAAATTTTGAAGCCTCTCTTTTATTTTCTTTTCTCATCTTCTTCCTCTCAAAGCCGAAAACCACCATCTTCTTCACCCTTTCTTGCTCTCTAAAATTTCCTGGTTGGCCGAATCTTTTAACCTCTATTGTTATTCTTCTTTTAATCCCTAAAAGCCGAAATCACGTCTCTATTATTCTATTCTTCTCCTTAATATTCATTGGCCGAATCACTCTTAGCCATCTCTTCAATTCGTACATCTTCTAAAAGCTGGAATTCTTAGATCTCACTTTCTGAAATTGCCGAATTCTCTTCAAAGGAGTTTGCTTGTGCCGAATCTTGAAGGAAACAATAGGTAAGTATTGATTTCGGGATTTCAATGTTCTTTCGGCTTTTCAAAAGTCCTTAGCCGAATGGCTATTAGAAACTAATCTCTTATTTCACTCTTCTTTTCAGCATTTCGGGATTTGAAAAAGGAGGCCAATCGCATAGATCTCTAAGCTATAGAATCGTGTTACTTCCGGGATTTCAAGGTAAGGGGATTTTTTTATTTATATATATAAAATCGGGTAGAATACTAACCATGGCCGAATATAGGAGAGGCCTATTTTCGCAATTGTTCCGCTTTTGAGCAAAGCTTTACATTGAGGATAATAGATCCGGATAGCAAGGACATCGACTAAGAATATTGGATTTCATGATATCGGTGTGTAATACTTCCCACCATCTAGATCTGATTATTAATGTATGTTCATAAGTTTATATGTTGTGATAAATGCTGATATCTCGGTTTAATGTTGGAAACCCGAAAAGGGTGAAGCAAATCACCAGGTCAGTGAATGTTTTGACTTTATATGATAAAAGTATATTGATTTAATGATTGCATGAGTTGGGTTGATGAAAGGAGGAAGTTATACGTTATATGCGTAGCGGTTTATACCGTGATCTATTATATGTTGTAGCGGCTAATGTCGTGATCTGTTATAAGGGCTTCGGCCATAATATGTTGATGAGCGACATGATGACCGCCATCTTGGCGTGTAGCGGTGTGGGTCGATTGTAGAAATCCCGATGGTGTGAATAGGCTGAGTGCGGGCGCGTGTAGCGGATGGAAATCTAGGCAAGCGGGTTGGGCCTTGCATATTATTTGTTATTTTTTTATAAATGAAATTATTAATTGCTTTTATGGGCCTAAGGCCAAAATCTAGTGGTGCATGAGGGTTGCACACTGAGTCTCGCGACTCACCCTATTAATTAACCTTTCAGGTGATACCTAGTGCTTCGGACCGGGCTGGAGAGGAACGCAAGGTGGCCATGCAAAAGAACATCTGGATCTAGCAAAAAGACTCAAGTTAATACTTTATATTTTTAATTAATAGATTTTAAATCTCGTTGTAATAAGGCCATGGGCCACTAGTTTATGTTTTGTTTTATTTTGGGCTTTAATTACTTTTAATTATTTAAATTCTTATTGAACTAAAACATGTATGAAATTTCAGTTTTTATTTAAAAATCCATCAAGATAATTTATAATTATACTTTAATGAATTCTTAAGCTTTCGGAATAAAGGTTTAAACCTAGTAATCGTTTTCCAAAATGCGACATGTTTTGTAAACTCCCTTAAGTGGCATACCAGATCCGATCGTAGCGTTTGGCCGGGTTTGGGGTGTTACAATAAGTTATACTTTGATTTGAGTTATGTGCTATAAGACAATATGATGATTATTTTTAAATGTACTGAAATTAAGGGTCAAATCACACACTGGACTTTAAGCTCACGCCAGGTGATTTGTTTATTATCGATATTTTGGAATTTCTTGGGTTTTTATTTGTTTTTGGACCTTTTAATTTTTGTTTAGTTCGTTAGGACTATTTTAGTATTTATCACGCAAGAGCTTTTATGGTTTAAGGGCGTTTAACTTATGATAACTAAAAATGAACTGCGGTTTGCAAACGATACACTATAGGATTTTTCGCTGCAAAACTAAGGTTTTTCGTTGCAAGACTAATTGGAATTCTCTAAAATGCTTTAGCACGTAAATGTTTCAAGTAAATTGGTTTCGATTTTAGTAATACAATTAAGCTGTGATTTCGAAAAATAACAATGTTTTCAAAGAGTTATTCTAATTGAATTTTCTTTCCATTGAAATCAATTTTCATCAAAACTAATCATTTGTTTCTTTTGCTTGTACGATGTAATCTCCATGATTCGGTTGTAATGTCTAGGCCGGGTATGGAAAGTTATAATTTTTATAAAATTGTATTTTAAAAATATTTTTATAAAATTTATATCAAAATCAATTATTTAATATTTTAAAATACATCAATTTTTAGTACTTTCCTAGTGCTACTGTCAATATGTTTATTTGACTCGGCTACCTATTTAATGTTTAAAGTAAGCTTGTTTTCATCCATTACTATGCACATGCTCTATTTGTTTTGTACCAAAGTTACGGTCAAACACTCAACAATGGTGGACTTGAGAAAATGATGACATATTCAAATATTTACAAATATTAGATTTATCATTATGATAATAAATATTAAAGGAATGGATGCGTATGTTAATATTAAGATATCCACTTCATTTTAAAAAAAAAAATTATTTGTGAATTTAATATATTGATCCATAGTCAAATCAAAACAATAAAAATATTTAAAATAATTAAAAATATTGTTTAAATTATTATTTGAATTGAAATAATATTACTTTAGATATTCATAAATATTATTTAAAATATTTTATATATTTTGTATTTTGTACTTTTAAAGATTTTTAAAATTTTTAGATGATAGCAATACTATAATACCACTGTATGCCATGTTATAATATATAATTATATGAATATCTCATTTTTAACCTATAAAGATAAAATTAATATATATATATATATATATATATATATATATATATATATATATATATATATACTCTGTGGTAGATTTTATTTGTAAAAAAATATGTGTGGATGCTTGCAATTGGTTATTTGATATGGATTATCTTACAAAAATTTATAATACTGTAATTTGTGATGCTATTTGAATAAATTCTAACCTGATTATCAGAATCATTTTTTCCTAAAAATATATATATGTGAGTAAAAAATATCTAAGAATTAAAAGTGAAAAAAAGTGATATACTTTCCAAAGTTTTATTTTATTTTTATCATATGTTTAATTTTTTCTTTTTAAAAAATAATTTTATCATTTAGATTTATGGTTTTCATATAAAAACACACTTGTAAAATTGTGGTGAGGAGAAATAATAGTTATTTTATTCGAAATAAAAAAAATTAAAAATTAAAAAGAACACATGCATCAAAACGCCATCGAAGCAGAAATTCTATGAAACGCAATTACAGAACTGTCCCTCAATGCTGACCTATTTTCCTCGTCTGAGTTCTTCGACTCGGTTACGATTACGACTCTCCGCCCTCTCTTCTGGAAAAAATTGAATTTTCGTTTAAATTTTATTTACATTTTTAATTATTTTCCCTAGAAAAGAGACCATTTTTTTCTCTAATTTTCCTTCTTTTTTTTTTTTTTTTTTTGGATTCAATTGAGATTTCTAGGGTTTTATTTAATGTACGGCGAAGATTTAATGTCGTATGAATGGAGATTGCCTATAGCCTCTCCATCGCTCTTCAATCCCATCAGCCGTTGATCACTGCAATTATCATCACCCTCCTTTCCCTCCTCGCCGTCCGTTCATTCTTCAAGAGGCCCCACCACAAATCTGACGTAACCGGTACCGCCACGTCATCCGCTAAAAAGCAAGCCAGAGAAGCCAGACCATCTTCCTCCTGCAACCATACTTCCAATTCTGCGGCGCTCCTTAACGGAGGTGCTGCTGGTCCGGCGGAGGAGGATATGGTGATGGCGGATGTTTCGAAGGTTGTGGCAGAGATGCAGAGCGGGGCGTCAATGATGGAGCAGTTGGTCCCGGAGATTACAACCCACGCGCTTAGTTACTTGGATTATCCAAGCCTTTGTCGGCTTTCCATGACTAATTCGCTTATGAGAAAGGCAGCTAATGATGATAATGCCTGGAAAGCGCTTTATCACAAGGTACCCAATTTCCCCCCTTTTTTTTTATTGCCTTGATTTAATTGAGTATTTATTTCATGTATACTTACCTATTAGTGGGGTTCTTAGCACAAATTTTATGGCTTAATCTTTTTGCTTGCTAGGATTTTACTTTGGAGCAAGATACAGTAACACCTGTTAATGGGTGGAAGGCATACTATGCAGCTACAAGAGCCATTATGAATGTTAATACCGAATTCTTTAACATCATCAAAGATAGGTCTCTTTCAGCTATGAGTCGTTTTTGGCTGAATGCGGATTATGTAAAGTGCATTCATGCGTCAGGGGTTCTTTTTTCAGGGTATGAATATGTTGCTTACTTCAATATCAGGATATGCTGTTCACTTCTTTTTTGTTCTTATGTTGCCTGAAAGTTACAGTGTTTCAGTATATAAGTTTTTGCTCGTATCTTCTTGCTGAACATGGCAGATTTTTTTCACCTTATGATTGGGTTAAGTTGCATGGACTTGCTAACCGGTTACATAGCATAGCCGATTGAGTGTTTGTGTAGTTAAGATGTTTCTCCGAAATGCTTTGATCATTCCAAGAATACTTGAAGATAGAGAAGAGCTTTTTTAATTTGTAGGGTGATTATAGGTTGTTTGTATGACCACAATGTTAATGGTTTGAGTCTTGGTTTTGGCATTGAAATGGTTTTACCAGCGTTTTGCTATTCGAACATAGTGAATGCCGTGCTTGGCATAGAAATGCTTTTGTCTTGACATATTAGTGCAATTTAACTGTGAGAAGAAAAGAGAAAAGGCCCCATGTTTTTTTTTATAAGTATGAGGCATATGTTAGAACAAAAGCATGTCACTTGTATGTAAATAGAATTTCAGAATAGACAAAAGATAATGTATTCAATCAATGCTGAGAGTCATTTTTGTTATCCATTGCAGGTATAATGCTGTAATACAGAGTTGGCAGCATGCATTTAATTGGGAGCAAGGGGTTGATTTTCAGGTTAGAGATGTTCGAGCTCGGGTATTAACGAACATGGCTTGGGTTACTATGAAAACCTATGTTGACATGGATAATGGGGCATTTAACATGACTAACATCTTTGAGCTTCATCATGGACGGTGGTACCTTGTGGATCATCACAGCTCGGAGATGCTGGCCGACGGTGACATCGGACAACAAATTGTTCATTGATAACCAAAGATGAAAGAGTAATTAATACAAGGGATAATTTTAGTAGTAGTAATCTATTAGCAAAAGGCAAGTTGCCTAGAAGTTTCTCTGGGATTTATTTCAAAGATCATTCTTTTTTTTTTTTTTTTTTGTGGTAAATAGGTCCCTGTAACGTTTCAGTCCTTTTATTATTTGTTTTACTTTCTTAAGTATCATAATTTTGGCTGTATATATTTATATATTCTTTTCAACATTTTTTCACATGAATGTTTACATGTGAATTGAATATGGGTTCACAAAGTTGCATGATAACATTCTGGATAAATAAAAAAATAAAACAATAAAAAAAAAAGCTCAAGGAGCAACGGCTTTGAATGAATCAATATTTTGATTTAATATAAGGGTATGGTCGAAATTTTCAGGGATGGGTCAAAAGTAATTAATATAAAAGATATAGTTGCGAAATCTGTCATCTAAGGTTCCATGGTCTAGTGGTAAGGACATTGGACTCTGAATCCAGTAACCCGAGTTCAAATCTCGGTGGAACCTTGTACTTCAAAATTTTTTCTCAACTTCACCTTATACTTTTAACTTTTTTCTACCAACCAACTAGTTCATGGCTTCAAGCTTTATTTATGGCTTATGCAATGAAAATAAGGAACAGGTTAATCTCCATTGTTATGGCCCTCGTAGCAGGGTTTCATACTGAAAGCCATAATCAGCTTACTGCTGGTTAAAGCCTTTGTTTTTGGTAGTATAGGAGGGACAAATGCCCTAAACTACTTACTGAGCCACATCATATATATGTAGGAAAAGCCACCCCCACAACATCAGCCATAAACTGGTGAACAGGTGGAGGGACTTTGAATGATGAATACCCCTTTTCCAAATCATCTATACAGGAATTCAATTTCAATTTGTCTAATTCCCTTTTTTTCCATGCACCATAGAACAATCCCCACGATTCAGCTAAATCTATATCTCATTTGCTAAGGATGAAGTTAGAGATTTGTTTAGAGACTGCATTAAGGAGTTGTTCGGTGATTTCTAATTTTAATTTTTTAATGGAATATGATTAATTGGAATATTATTGTTAGAAAAGTTACTTAATATGTTTGACACGTTAACACTTTCTTAAAAATATAAGGTTACTTGAAAGAATTACTTTTATTAAATAAAAATAAAAATATTAATATATTTTAACATTTATCAATAAATTTAATTATTAATAAATATTTGAATTAGACATTTAATAATAATATTTTTTAATGCTTTTTATTATTAACAAATATTTGAATTAATCCGCAATGTATGATTTTTTTCATGTTTTGGTCAAATTTATTATATGAATATATTCATAAAAACAACTTGCATATTAACCCAAGATTTTGAAGATGTACAATTTGTAAATTTTTCCTTATTATATTGTAGGTATAAATTCAAATATATTCATTAATCATTTTAGTACTAATTTTTAAATTAGTAGTTTGATTTAGATGTATGACATTTTTTTCAATAGTGGCCAACTTTTTCATTTTTAACACGAAGGAATTTTTATGTAAGCTTTGTTAGGGTGACATGTCATATATCTTTCTTGATGAGAAAATTGGGCAATGAACTAGTTAAAAAATAAAATTTAAGAGTAGGTGATGCCAATGTTATTGTTGAGAGTAGAGGTGCTTATGGGTCGGGTTTGGATCAGGCCTAAGTATGATATTAACATATTTTATATTTATCCAAGTTCGTCCTGGCCCTAAATATGATCCTAAAATTTTGCCCAAACTCTCCCATATTTACAAAAGACTAACCCAAATCCATTTTAGGCCTAACCATATTATTTTTAATCTTTAAAAAGAATATTTATATTAGATTATTTTAATATTTAATAATTTTATACATTTTTTATTTATTGAATTTTTTTATAGTCATCTTAATATTATTTTAATATTTACATTAGAGTAGTATTATATATTTAATATAGGTTTAAAATTTTTAATGTGTTCTAAATTACATAATATATAAAAATAACATAATATAAAGTATTATAAACTTAAAAATAGGTCGGGATGGGCCGAGCTTGCGCCTTAAATGTTCAAACCAAATCCCGACCCATATTTTAAACGGACCTAACTTTTTTTTGTCCAGACCTATTTTTTGGGCCTAATATTTTTTCCTAAACCCTTCCAAATTTCGGACAAACCTTCGGGCCTAAGTAGGTAACTTGACCCATGAACAAGTCTAGTTGCGAGTAATAGGATGTCATTTACAATTACTTAAGTACAAGTTGTTTTAAGTTTTCTATGCTAGAAAACAAAATTTACTTATACCAAAATAAAATATAGATATTTACCTAGTTTTTTTTTTTTTAAATACTTTGAAATAATGAACTGAAGTTGAAGAGACCAGATAACAACAGAACAAGCAACAAATGTTGATTGTTTTGTGTGTGTTGAATACTATAAACGGGTATAGTACTAATAAAGGCTCATTTTTAAAATTATTTACAGAAATGGGCCGCTTCTAAAAATAATTACGAGTATAGATTAAAAATCTAAAAATGTGTTGACTTGGACGCATTTCAAGGGATGACCTAGAAAAATGCTTCCACGCTGACATGGATGCGCTTTTGTTCGTGCTTGGACTATATTTTCAAAAAAAAAAAAAAGTCTTTTTTTTAAAATATTACAAAGATCGAGAATAAACCTTTATAAAGACCTAAAGTGGCAGCACCATCTTTTTAAAATTTTTTGGTGCCACCAATTAATGTGGAAATAAAACTTACAAAACAGATATTTATATAAATCCAAAGTCTCATTTTTCTTGTTTTCTTAAGCAATGTAGGATGTAAGATATGTGTATATATAAACTTATGAATAGGTTTGCAGGTTATTCATAGACAATGTGAGATTTCTTCCTCTTTTAACTAACAAAATAAGATTAAAAAGCTACACTATATTTTATATATTTTTTACTTATAGAGTTTAAATTTTTTTTACAAAAAATTAATATTTGTTATATTATAAATAAAATTTTAAACTCTATAAGTAAAAAAATTATAAAAATATAAGATGAGTATAGTAAAATATTAAAAAAAAATAAATATTTAAAAAATTACTAATAGTTGAGTGATCATTTTGTAAGTTTTTATAATTCGATAGCCAAAAAATCATAGTTAAATGACTACTAATGTAATTTAATCTAGATATAAAAATATGAAAAATAATTATTATATTTTATGTATATTATGTATTTCTATAAAAAAAAACTTACTTAACATAATTATATACTATGTTTAAATAGATTATCTATCTAGTCAAAATACATCTGAAATAAATTTATCAGCATTCATTAGGTGATGAAAATTAAATTAAAATTAGAATTAAAAAATTAATGAGTATAGTAAATATTTTAAAAAATAAATATTTAAAAAGATAGATCAATTTTTTTAAATTACAAAAAGAAAAACTATTTGAGTACCAAATACTCACAATTTATTTCTTAATCAAACATTCATAACATAAAATAAAACAAATATATAAATAAAATTAAAAGTATAACTTTTAAATTGAAATAATGGAAATTTATTTTAAAAATTAGAATTGCATGGATATTAACTTCAAATATTTAAAATTGAATAAAAGACTACTGCATGTACAAGTTTCATATGTGCAATTTGTTCTTTTTTTTAATGGTCCTTTTGTATATGCGACCAATTCTAAAATGCAACAAGATTAAATATCTCAAAAGATAATTTTATAATATGATAAAATCTTAACAAAATATAAAAAAAAAAGAATTTGTTTTGTAAAAAATTATAAAATATAGTATAGCATTTAACCTTATGTTGTTGGTTAAAAGAGGAAGGAATCTCACATTGTCTAGGAACAAGTTGCAAACATATTTATGATTCTATATACACATATCTCATATCCCATATTGCTTAAAAAAACAAGAGAAATGAGACTTTAGGTCTATATAAAAATTTGTTTTGTAAGTTTTATTTCTATATTAATTGGTGGCACCAAAAAAAAAATAAAAAATGGTGCTGTCACTTTGGGTTTTTATAAAGGCTTATTCTTGGAAATTTTCAAAAGGTTGATCTATTTTTGTAATATTTTTTAAAAAATGACCTCTTCCGAAAATTTAGTCCGAGCACGAGCAAAAGTGTGTTCACATCAATGTGCTTTTGCCTGACATAAGAAAAAAAGCGCTGACGTGGAAACGTTTGTCTGGGTTATTCCTTGAAAACACGTCCATGTTAGCACATTTTTTAGTTTTTAGTCCATACCTATAATTATGTTTAGAAGTGACCCATTTTCATAAATAATTTCAGAAATGGGCCTTTCTTGGTACTATGCCCACCATAAACACAAATAAAAAAATGTTAATTTTGTCCTAACAATTTCTTTTTACTTTCCATCTACATTGGAAAGTAATTTTCCAAACAATCGCCAAATGAATCACTTTCTATTGCTTACATTTCTTGAAAAGTGATAAATTTTCATCATACCACACGTATTCTAAGAGTAAAGTTAAAATGATCTTAACATTGGATATATATATTCTAATATCCTGAATTTTTGGGCCTATGCGTTTAATGGGTGAATATGTTTAATATGTTAATTTAAGTAATAGGGGTCCAAATTGGGCTCAGAATTAGGCAAATGCCTTGGTTAAATTATTAGATTGGGCATTATAGAGTTAAAAGAATGGTAATTATGTTTAAAATACCAACGTGGGCTTATGGCCCAACAAAAGGTGGCACTGTAAGGAAATTAGAAGGTGACGCCACACACAAGGAGTTAGGGGCCCAAAATTTAAGTTTAATGAAGCCCAAATCTTTTAATTTAAGTGAGTTAAATTTCGGCATTAAGACTTGATGAGGTGGACGGCTACAAGGCTTAAAAATAGGAAGATATATTTGGATTTTATAATTGATAATATAGAAGATAAAAAGGTGAAAAGATAGAAGCCTATCTACAAGGAGAGTGATGGCCTAAAATCCACCACTGAGAGGAGTAAAGAAATCGGCTACTGCATGGCAAAAGGGTGCCAAATTTTCCCTTTTATTTAGCTTGAATTTTAATTAATTAGGAAGGGCGTTTTCGGTTTTATACAGGAGGTGCCGAAAATCCTATAAATAGGGGAGATAGGTCCTTGATTTTGACACTTAAAACCCTAATTCTCTCCTCATTCCTTGTGCCGAAAATCCCTAGCCTCTTCCTCTCCAATTTCTCTTCTTCAATTTCTTCAAAAGCCGAAACCTTTTTTCCATTCTTCTTTCCCTTGTGCCGATTTCTCTAAAAAGCCGAAACCTCTATAGTTTTTCTTTATTCATCGTATTTGTGAGTTAAATCTATTCGTTCGGCATTTAAAATCTATTACTTTGACATTGCCGAATCCTCTTTCTAGTGCTAGCCGAAATCCCTGTGTTAAGGTAAGTGTCGACTTCTGCTAGTTTCTCATATTCTATTCCGGTTTCTGAAAGGAAAAAGCCGAAAAAGCTAATAGTTAATGGTTTTATGATGGGCGGCAATTCAGGATTTGAAGGAAGCTTGGTCAATTAGATCTAAAAGCCGAAAATAGCTAGTCTCCACTTTCAGGATTTTTAAGGTAAGAAGATTTTCTTAGATTTCTATTAGATTTCATCATTATATACAAGATCTTAATGTTACAATGAGGATTAACGATTAAATATTGTGATAGTAGTTCTGATAAGGACTTGTGATGGAATTAAAGATGGATCAGGCAAAGGAGAAAATCCCTAAGTTTAAGAAAAGTGCAGTATCTGCCATTTGAGATTGGCCACTTGGTTGTGGACCGGCTTCTGAGCAACACCTTAGGCAGATAGCAGTTGTGACGACTAAGGATAGCGTCGATATAGAAAGCATCATTTTATCGATGTCAAAGCGTAGATTCTTATCACATAAGTTTTATTTTGTATTATACCTGTTAGGGGCTGAAAAGCCGGAAAATGAGGCTGTATGAACAGTCGTGTGTAGATCCTTATCACATAAGTTTTATTTTTTATTATACCTGCTAGAAATTTGAAAAGCCAAAAAATGGGGTCAGTATGAGCAATCGTGTGTGTAGATCTCTCGACACACTAATAATGCTGTATGAATATATGTATGTTTATGTTATGGGCTAAAAAGCCGGAAAGTGGCTGTGTAGACAGTCGAATGAAACCCAAAAAGGGTTAGGCAAGGAATGCCAGGTACGTAATCATAGAATTTCTCTATGTGTATCGATGTATGGGAAAGACTGTAAACTCTTAGGTAGTAGAATGTTTGATTTTGCATGAATGTATGCATGGGATTGGTTTGTTATGAAAAGGGGAAGAGCATGATTGGTCACATGGTGATCGGTGGTAGAAAACCCACCTAATGAAATGTTAGATCACATGGTGATCGGTGGTAGAAAACCCACCTAATGAAATGCTAGATCACATGGTGATCGGTGGTAGAAAACCCACGAAATGAAATGTTAGGTCACTTGGTGACAGGTGGTAGAAAAACCACGTTAAATTCCTGATTGATAAGGAATAGGCAGTATGACTGTCGATATGGTGTGTAGCGGTTGGCGGGTTGATTGTAGAAATCCCCAAGGTGTGATGGTTGGTACGGGTTGGTGTGTAGAGGGTGGAATTCTAGGATGGGTTGGGCTTTGCATCATTTATTATCTGTCATGTGATAATGATTGTTGCCATTGTGTATGGGCCAGGGCTCATAATGTGTTTGTGGGCCCAAGCCTTTTATGTGTTTTCGGGATTTACACACTGAGTCTTGGTGACTCACCCTATTATTTTTCCCTAACTTTTCAGATGAGCAGTAGATCGTGGTCATGGGAGCCGAGACGGACTCGAGGGGGCCACCAAGTTTTTTTTCCTATAGATTATTTTTGGTTTTTCCTTTAAGTTTTATTTTGGGAATATTTAGGTAATAAGGCCCCATAGTTTATATTCGCATAAGTAGTTTTTTAAATATTTGCAACTTATGAAATTTTGTCAAAGGTTTAATTATTCACAAGAACAATAATACAAGGGTTTTTTTTTTTTAATGTCACTTATTTATTAATTACTGCCTAATAAATCTACGATTTCCAAAACCAACAAAGCAAAAGTTTTCAATGTACAACCCGTAGCATACCAGATCCGGTCGAAACGTATGGGCCGGGTTTGAGGTGTTACATATATATCATTATAATATATATTATTTGAATAAAATTAAGTTGTTAAATCAAATTATTTGTTTAATTTGATAGTTTAGTCTGATTTTTTTTTTTCTAAATTTAGATAAACTTGATTTTTAAAAAAAGTGTAAGGGTTTAATTTTTTTATTCATTGTCAGCATATAAAAAAATATTTCTAAGTTTATATATCTAATTAATCTAAAAGTGCTACCAGTTTATTGCATTAAATTAAAAAATTTACTAGGACTAATTGAAACTTTTGGAAGGTCAAATATAATTTTACATTTTTTTAAGTAAATAGAAAAGGGTAACTTAAAATTGTTAAAAAATTCAGTTAAATTAGAGTTATTTTAATATACTTTAAAAATATAATTAATCCAAAAAAATATAAAATGCACTAAAAACTAATCTAAATACTAAAATTACCTCCTAAATTACTATAACAACTATATTAAAATAACTCTAAATATGAGACTTATTAAAATTTGAAGTCGGGAGACAATGGTTACCCTTTTTCTAACAATATGAGACTTTTTAAAATTCAGTAAATAGAAAATTGTTAAATTAATGCCATATTTAGAGTAAAAATTGTTAAATTGTTAAATAGACAATGGCATTAATTTAACAATTTTCTATTTACTGAATTTTAATAAGTCTCATATTGTTAGAAAAGGGTAACCATTGTCTCCTAACTTCAAATTTTAATAAGTCTCATATTTAGAGTTATTTTAATATAGTTTTTATAGTACTTTAGGAGGTAATTTTAGTATTTAGATTAGTTTTTAGTGCATTTTATATTTTTTTGGATCAATTGTATTTTATTTGTTTTTTTATCATTTTTAGAGTTAGTTCGGATTTACTTGTCATTTTTCTCTCTACATTATAGGCTTCGGATGAAGAATAGAAGGCTTGGCGCATAGAGTAAAAAGTAGTGAAGAGAAGTTTTCTACTTTATCGAATTTTAGTACGGTAAAGCACAATCTTCAATTTTAGACTTTCAAACAGCAAGCAATTCGCTCCACCACAAGTCTACATTCAGTGGAGCAGAACTATTAAAACCTCAAAAATAAGGAGTGGAGTGATTTCAAAAGAAAAAGGAGGAGGGAAAAAAATCAACTTGGAGGCCAAGAAACAATTTTCTCATACTAAGGGGAACTTTTCAAGCTTACAAAAACGAGAAGGAAAAGAGATCCGAAGAGCTCAACATTAACTCCAGAATTATTCTCTCTAGATTTTTTCTTTTTACTTTTTCTCAATGCAAGTTTGTTTTGAATCTTTCTTGTGTTGTTTTCTCAAATCATTATGAACTAAACTCTATTTTCTTAGAATGATGATAAATTTTATTTTTAGTTAATTAATTATTTTCTTTTCAATTGTATTGATTTCTATTAATTGTTTATTTCGCCCTATGTTTATTTAATATGGTTGCCTGGTCACCAAGTTGTATTAATTTGATACTCTTGTTTTGTCTTGTAAGAGAAAATTAAGGTTTAGATCTAGACTGATAGATTAGGATTAACTTTAGTAGCGGCGATGAACAAGTTAATTTACAGTTAGGATAAGAATATACCTAATGACCTAATCAATCTAATAAGTTCGTTTGCAATGACTTTGCCCAACTTTCTTAGCATAGGAATATAGCTAGTGGAGAAGGGGGATTAGCTTAGCTAGATGCTAGAAGGGTCTAGTTAATGCCTTTGAATCCTGGGTTAGTAATCACATGGATTGAACAATTGAACAATGGATTGACTAATTAGAATAGGTGAAGTTAGAGTTCCAAGATCTTAAAAATTGATTGAGAAACTTAGTAATTTTCATTATTTTAGTTTAATAGAATTTTCATAATTTTCCTACTTTAATTTTAGTAGTAATTAAAATCGATTTTCTTGATTTGGATTAGATAAAATTGAATAGTTGATACTTAGAATTAGAATTTGGTCCTTATGGGAATGATATCTTTTTATCACTTTATTATTTAATTCGACACATGCAGTTGCTTAATGAATTTTCGCTATTCAAACTTCGAAGAAAAAATGGTGAAACAGAGGAGGCATATGCCAAGACATGGCTTCATTGTCTTGAGACATGCCCTATATTTTGATATTTTATCCAAGGGTTCGTAAGTTGGCCCTGTTTTTATTGACCTTAACCTTGCACTTTATATGTGTACCCTATTAATATCTTGTTTATGCATTTAACGTTTTATTTGCTCATTAATTGTATGCCACACTTGCTTAATTCTTGCTTCGGTGTTATGAATTATCTTTATCTAAGCTACTTTGGCAACTGATATGGCATCTTGTATACGAATGTTTTGACTAGGTCAGGTGTAAGGTGTTATATTGAGGGTCCTCCCTGCCTCTAACTACATCCTTGCTCTAGTAGTAATGAAGCTAGCAATCCAACAACCTATCTTATCGACAACTATCTCAACACCAATAATATTCCATTGTTGATTCCAATTTCCATTAGCATTCAACTTGAACCAGCTAGTTTTTCCCAACTCTACAACAAGATCCTCTTAAGCTTAAAATAATCATTGACAGCATTAACACTAACATGTTCATTTAAATTCTTACCAGTAACTTGAATTTTAGACTCACGAGGTGTGGCTTTTTTACCTAAAAAATATTCATTTCTCCATTTTCATATTTTCTAACAAGTTACCATGAAGAATAAGCTCTAGTTCCAAATGTCCATCATTTTTCCTTTACACGAAATGATATTAAATGCCACCACTCATTAATAGATGAAAAGCTAAAAAGAATACCAAGCCCTACACCCAAAAAAATTTGCTCCAAACATCCATAACGACTCGATGGTCTCACAAAATATGAATGATGTATTCTTTAGCATGCCTATAAAAAGGCACAACTCTCATTATTTGTAAGGCCTCTCATTTTTCTGTTAGGTTCTAAGAAAGGATTACATCGCTTGTCTCTCCCCATGTTAAAATATCATTGCTTTCTTGATTAAGTTGAAAGGGTATTGCTTAAATCCAACCCACCATTTCTTTTAAGCAAAAACTTTGATTAGCCTTAATCATTCCAACCTCTTCCAACATGAAAGTCTTTCATGAATATACTCAATTGCTCAAACGTTAAGTCTTGATTACATCTATATATAACAGGAGCATTAAGAGTCCACTTATCTAGATAAAAAAGGATTGTGATCTTTAATTAACCATCCTAAGTATGGACTAAGGCAAGCTAAAGTGTGAAGAACCCAATCAACAATTCTTGAATGAATGGTGTTGAAATTACTATCAATAAAGTAATAAGAAACAAAGTTTGAAGATAAAGAAAACTCCATTGGTAAATTTATTGAAAGAAATTGAGCAATTTACATCTTAATGGGTAGCCTTGCTTATTATTTATAAGCAAGTTTAAAAGAATCCAAATAGAAAACAAAGTATGAATCCTAAGAGAATTTTGACTATGCCATAGTTTTTACTAGAATTACCAAGCGAATTTCTTGAACAATAAGAAACTAAAAATCTAAAATTTTAATCAAACAAAATTTCTAAAGGAAACTTATCTTTTTAGAGAAGAAAAAATTTGGAAAGTGCAATCCTTTTACTAATATAAGCTATGGAATACAAGGCTATCCAAGATCTCCTAATTAATCTTGAACTATTCTAAATTGCTTAAGATGAAGGGAGCAAGTAAAACTAAAGTAAGGGATCTCTTTCACAAGGCTCAGCCTTTCACAATGTTGTTTATAAGAGTCCAACTTGCATCAAACTACCTTTTTATTAATTTAATTATAGATTCAAATTAAGAAAACAAATGGGATTTTAGGCATCCTTTTATTGTAATAATTTTTCTTGTTCTAATAATAAAACATATAATCAAATTAACTAACTTATATCCTAAAACACCAAAAAGAAAAAAAAAAGAAACTTAACCTAAACACATGATTCTAAAACAAGTAAATATCAAAACACATAGGAACTTCAATCTTTCTTTAAGAATTTAAATGTTCCACTTGAGTTAGAGTAAATACAATCTTGGAGTGTAATTTGATTTCTTGATTTTCTTAATCCATCTAATGCTAAGTTTTGTCCAAATTGAACTAAGAAACGAATTCTCAAATTTCATGAAACCAAAATTTTGAATCTTAATTTTCTTGAAAGTTTTTTTATACTAAATCCTATACATATATGTTTAATTTAGCCTTCAATTGCTTAGATCTTGCTCTTATAATTGGACTTTGCGGAAAAGATAGGCTTGAGTCCTTGTCTTTACCATTTTTGCATGCATTAGATACATTCTTACATTCTAATCCCATCAAGGGATCAGTTCCAAATCCTTCAAGGGACACATATTCACTCATCCAAGGGATCCATCCCTAATCCCTCAGGGAACACATTCCCATTTCCTCATGGGATACATTCTCACTCCTTTAGGGGATTTAATATCAGTCCTAAAAGGATATAATCAAGTCAAACTGTAACTTAGAGTGTTATATTGGATTTGGTCTAATAAATTTGTTAATTGAACAGTTAGTTAAAGTACAAGTGGTTTGATTCTAAAGTCAGTGGTTTTAGAAATTAAGGTATCGGGATCTCATTTCCATAATCGAAATCGTAAATATTTTTATTAAATATTTATGAAATTGTTATATTTCTAAATTTAATTTTGGATAAGTAATTCGATCAAATTAGTGGTTAATTCTGGTATAAGGACTAACTTGTAAAAATCGTAAAAGATTAGCACTATTGAATTTTTTTAGCTAAAATGCTTAATTACTATTTTTTAAGGCTTAAATTGGAAAATAGACCCTTTTCAATGATGGTGGATGGTTAGTGGAGCATTGTTTCCCATTTTGATTAAAATTTTAATTAAATAATTAATAATAAAATGTTAAAACATGAAATAGTGACCATTATCAATTCATTTTTGCTTCTTCCACCAAAACCTAAAAACAAAAAGAAACATCAGCCATTTTTGAAGCTTGGTTGTTTAGCTAAGCTCCCCGTCCATGCATGGTGAGTTTTTCTAATTCTGGTTTTAGTAAATTTTATATTTTTGAGATCGTTGCAACTTAATCTAACTATTCTGGATAATAAATTGTAAAACTATAAAAGTTTTGAAATGTTGTCATTGATGGTTTTTGATGTTTATATTGTTAAATGTTTTGGTTGAAACCTTAGAATTGATTAATGACTAATTTGTAAAGTGAATTTTGTTAGTTTTGAGCTTAAGGACTAAATGAAACATTTCACAATTGATATGAAATTTCTGTAATTATTGAATTTAGAGAGATGTAGAAGGATGAAATTGGAATTGGAAAGAAAATTGAAGCTTGAATTTGAAAGATATATCCATTTCAATTTTAGGGACTAAATTGAATAAAATAAAAAAATTTAGGGAACTTCTTAAAAATTAAATTGAACTGATTTATACTTATAATATGATGATTTAATGTAATTAGAATTGATAAATTGTAATGAATTATTATAGTTTGGGATTTGAATCAATCGGTAGATAATCAAGAAAAAAAAAAGGAGAAATTGCGGATTAGTGTTTGACACTTTGTTTGTTGTTGTTTTCCAAGTAAGTTCATATGGAACTTACTTTATTAATTCAAGTTATGTTTTTATTGTATCGTTCTACTTTTTGGTTTAAATTGTTTTATAAATATTGTCTTTTGGCATCAAAAGGACTACATCGTAAATATGTAATAAAAGAATAATATGTATAGATACATGTTTTGATTGAATGTGGAATTTTATATGTGATTGTATCGTATGTATATTATGATATTACAAGGTTTAGAATGTATATGAATTGCTATTTGAATTATGAAACGTGTGTATACGGTTAAAAGAATTTAAAATAGTATGAATTGTTGAAATTTGTCCCGATGAACCTAATAAAGTCTTGCACAGAAGGTTATAGGTTGATTCTGATGATTTTTGAGATCCAACATTTTTTACGGACTCAAGGATACATGTGACACAAGTTTAGCTCGGATGAGTACCATGTTGCCGTTTTAAAGATTTAGCTCGGACGGGTAACCTTACATGTTTTCGGCTGGCCAAGCAATTTGATGTGTCTTCAAAGGTTTAACCTGGATGGGTAAACTGACATGAATATATATATTTTCAGCTCAGATGACCAATTGATGTCCCAAAGATACATGTGACACTGGTTTTGTAACACCCCAAACCTGGGCTGGACGTTATGGCCGAACCTGGCGAGGTCACATGGTAGTATGTTAGAAAACTGTAACTTTGCTTAAAACATTTCTCGTTTAGAACTCCCCATTATCATTTATTAATTCTAAAATCGTGATTCTAATTCAGTAGTTAGTTTTCAAAACATTATACGTTGCGGAAGCTTTTTAAAATAGTTTGTGTCCTTGTGGGTATTTTGCTAACACATGCATTTCTTTTATAAACCGTTGTTTTACCTACTTCTAGCATATATAAGCAGAAAACAGTATAAAATCCAAATTTTAGGTAAAAATCCATAGAGGCCATTATTACAAAAAAAAATACCCCAAAATAAAACTTAAAATTGTAAATAAGTATCAAATATCAAAAAGGAGTCGTGTGGCCACCGCTGAGCCCTCCGTTGCACTGATTCGCCTATGTTTGGGGATTACCTATACAGATTAAACAGAAGGGGTGAGTTTACGTAAACTCAGTGTGTAATCCCCATGCAATCAAACAGACAATAAGAGATAATCTCAGTTTGTCTTAAGCCCTTTTTAATATTAGAATCAATATCAATTTAGGCCTTAGCCCATTTCAGTAACAGTGAGCACTAGGGCCTTAGACCATCACAGTACAATAGTAGTAACAGATATGTAATCAAAAAATCCTACCCAACTAGCCTCTACACTCCATCTCCGTCCAACCCTACACTCCATATGGGGATAGAATCGACCCACCCATCCCTACACTCCATGTGGGGATATAATCAGCCCACCCATCCCTACACTCTAAGTAGTACTGGTTGTGGCACTAAACAGTAGTTTGTAGCTGAGCTACCAGTAAGTTAGGCTCGAAGCCTTTCAGTACACTTCCTCCAATCAATATTAACCCCCAACCCAATGCAATGCATCATACAGTTATGTCATGCCCAATCATGGTATATCACATTTATACGGTACAGTACAAACAACATGCTCAATATACAGTCATTTAGTTAGGAGTCTAGGTAATCTTACTAACCCTACAGTAGGTTCACAGTCGTCTTAGGCGACCCGTGCAACCTTAGCAATATATTAGTGAAAATGGGCTCACACGCCCATGTTGTCTGCTCGTGTGGACCCACACGGTCCAAGTTGGCCTTGGCCGTGTGGATCACACGGCCTGGCCCATAATCCCACTTGCTAGTGTGGCCCACACGGCTTAATTGGTCGAGCCTTTCTCTCGCACACGGCCTTGCTCGACTGTCACACAGCCGTGTCGCCTGTGCATGGCCTAGCTCATCGATCATACGGTCGTGTTGTGGCTTACAGCCTTGCACACGACCTACCACATGGGCTATCACACACCCGTGTGGCGTCGACAAAGAGCTTTTTTAGCTTTTCACCGAGACACGTTTTCAGTGTTCGGGAACACACCTGTATCGTTTTTGACGCATAAGCAACTCTAAGCAATCCCGAAGCTAAAATTGATCAATATTCACTCCATTAATCACTTAGTCATTGAACTAGAACTAAACCTGAATTGAGATACCCATCCTTAAAATGACGAAAGCTTACCCCAACACCTCAAATTAGTCGACTACGAATTAGTACAAGAAGAACCAAGATCCCCGCAATACGCTGCTGTCAAAACGTAAAAAAAACCCCCAATCAAATACTTAGCAATCACAACTTACAAAGCACAAAACTTACTTACCGAAACGTGTAAGACTATGCTGCACAATTGTGAAGAATCGGAACGAAGTTGAAAAGAGGAAGGGAAGGAAAATGGAAGGTTTCAGCAAAAAGGAGGGAACCAAGAGAAAATTCGGCAGAATTGGGGAAAGTAAAACGTCAGAAAGAATGAATTTAGGGAGAGAAAAAGAATATTATTTTGATAACTACCCAATTATCAATATTCTTCTAAAATCACTCCCACAATTCCCACTGCACACAACCACTACAAAATTTTGGCTAAACCGAAACACCTCCAGTCAACAGAGCAAAAATAGACTCCCTTGCTCATGCAGGGATTTGGACATAGGACCACCAACATATTAACACTCCACTTAACCACCAGACCAGCAGGCCCATTCTGATATATTTTTACAAATAATCAAATAAAAGCCTACTAACATAGGATAGAGCTTATTCATAAAAATGCCAAAATTTACCCAAGTTGTGACTTGAACTTGGGACCTCACACACACACCCAGAACACATAACCACTGAAGCAGATAGACATTGTGTGTCAATTTTACAAAAGCCGAAATTAAAAAAAATTTTGATTGAGTAACCTATTGTCGTTTTAAAGGTTTAGGCCAAACGGGTAAATTAACATGTATACTGCAACTTTGGCCAAGCTACTTGATGTGTCTTTAAAGGTTTAGTCCAGTTCGGTAACCTTACATGCTTATACATTCAGCTCGGACAAGTAATTGATATATTGGAGATACTTGAGACACAGATTTAGCTCAGACGAGTAACCTGATGTCGTTTTAAAAGGTTTAGCCCGGACGGGTAACCTGATGTATGCTTATATATACATTCAGCTCGGATAACTGGGGTAATAGTATAATTGTGCATGATATGGTTTTGATATTTTAAAGTGGTTACATGTTGAACTAATTATGCATATCCTATTGAAATGTTGATATTGGATCAAATTGAATTGAACTGTTCAAAATGTATTTTTTGAAATGTGTTTTAACTTGTTTTATACAAGGTTGGAAGTGTACAGAGGCACTAAAGGTGCAAACGGTAAGGAAGAGTCATTATGAACTTAGTTGATATGTTTATAAAATGTAAATGTGGGAATAATATGAAAATAGTTAGTATGGTGGCGCATGATTATGATTTGAATACTTTGATCTTATTATGCCAATGTACTAACTTGGGGTTGTTTCGTGAACTTGTACAAGAATGTTTAAGGATGGAAAAGAAGTTTCATGATATGCATCTTTGTAATTCTATTGATTAAATTGATATAAAGTTAGGTAAGTTAAGTTAAATTTAGTATGAACTTACTAGCCTTTGATATGCTTACTGTTGTCTTCCCTTACTTGTAGAATGTTGATTAAGGAACAGAGCAAGACGATTAGATTATCTCGGAGATCACACTATCCAACTTCTGATTCAATATAATTTTGATCGTTTGCACCTGGTTATATGTGGCATATGTCTAAAGGTGTCTTATTATTTGTAATGTTAAGTATGTTTTGAGACATGCTTGGTTTTATCACTTATGCCAAATTGCTTATATTTGAAAATTCAAAGCTTTTGGTTTATAAGTATGGTTTGGAAATCAAGCAAGTAATGTATGCATGATCAAGTTGTTAAATGGGTGGTGTGGTAGTTATGAATGGTATATATGCGCAATTTATGTAACACCTCAAACCCGACCCATAAGTTAGGCCCGAATCAGGCGTGTCACATTGAAGTGTTTTTCGAAAACCATGTTTTCATTGAAAACTCTCATTAATATTTAAAAACTAAAGTCTCAGTTTGTGTTCGTTAAGTTTCAAAACGTGGTTTATTGAAAAGTTAATCACTTTTAAAAACGTTATTAACTTTGTTGAAAATCTCTTTTAGTTGCGGAAGCTAATTTAAGGTAAAGAAGTTTAAAACGTATGTTTTAAAAACAATAATTGGGTTGAAAACTCGTCTACGTCTAGCAGATATAAAACGTAACAAAATCCCAAATTCAGAATTAAATCCAGAGAGGCCTTATTACAAAAATAAAAACCCAAAACAAAATTTAAAACATATATAAAGTCCAAAGCATAACAGCCGCTGTTATGTGGTCACTTCTGAGTCCCTCGCAGCTCTGAGCCGTATAATGCTGGGGATTACCTGAAAGTTAAAAATGGGGTGAGTTTACGAAAACTCAATGTGTAATCCCCTTACTAGAGTAACAATCGAAGATACGAAAACAGAATCGATCGGCACGAAGCCCTTTAACTGTATGATGCGGTCCGATTGAGCATACGTGGGCCAAAGCCCACTACAATATCATTTGGGTCACAGCCCATAACAGAATCAATTGGGCCTAGCCCAAACCAATAACAGAACAAGTGGGCCTAAGCCCAGTACAGTGACAGATCTCATAAACAGATATGTAACAGTATGAGGATGCATTCCACCCCAATCCAGCCAACACACCACTCGTACCAACCCTACACTCCTGTGGGGATAAAATCGACCCACCCAGCCAACACACCAAGCTTAGCATCGGTTGCGGCACTAAGTCAACAGAATGGCTAACAGCCATAAACAGAATGGTTATAAACCATAATCAGGGTGGCACAAAGCTATCGGTAACTGTAATACATTTGGCACATAGCCATTAGTGACGGTAATATGACCAGCACACAGCTCCGGGTAATTATGATCGACACATAGTCATCGATATATATGTTAGGCACATGGCCACGGGTAAATACGATTGGCACAAAGCCATAATCAAGATGGCACAGAGCCATATTTAGGTTGGCACAGAGCCATAATCAGATTACGTGGCTTTAAGCCGTCCGTCGGTCCACAGTCGTCTCATGCGATCTGTGCGACCTTAACAGATCAATACTGGATCCACAGTCGTCTCACGCGATCCGTGCGACCCTATCAGAACTTCCTCCGTATTAATGTCCCAACCCCATGCAATATGTCGTGTATGTCATGCTCAATCATTACATGTGTATGCAAAACGGCCATGCCCAGTAACAGTCATTTAGACATTTATTAAAAGCATATCTGTCACACGACCACAGTCAAGTCAGTTTAAACACAGCCATATGATCACAGTCAAATTAGTCAAATTCATAGTCTAAGTCAGTCATTTACCCACAAGGGCAAAATAATCCTTTTACCCTATAAGGCTATTTCGGTAATCCTACCCTTTAGGGGTATTTCAGTAATTCTACCCTACATGGGTATTTCGATAATTTTGGCAAACTAGGGGTATTTCAGCAATTTCACAAATCGAGGGTATTTCAATAATTTCACAAATCAAGGGTATTTCGGTAATTTCATAAATTAGGGGTATTTTAGTAATTGCACAAATCGAGGGTATTTAGGTAATTTCACAATCAACGGTATTTCAGAAATTTTGCAAAATAAGGGTATTTTGGTAATTTTTGCAAATCGGGGGTATTTCGGTAATTTTACAAATCAGGAGTATTTCAGTAATTTTCGTAAATCTGGGTCTCAGCAACCCAACAGAAGGTCTACCGTAGCCTCGAGCGACTTAAATAACCTAAACAGTCATAATAGTGTAAATGGGCCTAAGGCCCATTACTCGGCCTAAGTGGGCCCACATGCTCGTGTGGCCCAATTAGCCCAGAAATAGCCTTGGCTATACGAATAGCACAGTTGAAACCAATAGAAACCATATAACATGCATTTTATCCGTGTGGGGCCCACCAACCCATTGGGCCCACACGGCCTATTGCCCAAAAATGACCCTAGCCATGTGGATTACACGACTCGGTCTAACATTTACCACAATATGCAAATTTATTGGGCCCACACGGCCCATTTTGGCCCCAACGCGGCCCAAAACGACCTAAGACCATGAGAACGCTCATGGTGGCCTCAACCATCTTACGCCCATATTCGTGGGCTCGATCCACCGCACGTGTGATCGCACGCTCGTGTGGCATCATTCGTCGGTATTTTAGCTTTTTGGCATTTTGTCAATCTACGATCAGAAGGAGTGTGGTTACATACCTGCTCGTGAAACGAATCGCACCCCAAATATCCTCGCACCTAGATTAAAACATCATAGCGATTATTTATCCAAAACAAAACAAAAAGAAACCGATAGAAAACTAAATCAACTACTGTGACCTTACTAACAATAAAACACCTGTTTCCCCAACTTTCAAACAATTGTCAGACCCCCCTCGTCCACAACCAACTCACAGAATCGGTTCCAAACTAAAAGAGTAACACACAAGTGTTGGGTAATGCGTTGAGTCAGAGAGAAATGATCAGCGAATAGTATTCGGCTTAACAAAATGTGAGTGTATCAAAAGAAAATAGAAAAGGGATAGGCAACAAGATAAAGAGGGGGTTCGGCTAGGAAAGAGACTAAAAGAAACTCCACAAAGAATCGGTCAAGACAAAATCAGAGTACAAGAGAGAGGTTAAATTCGGCCAACAATGGGAAGGATATTAAGGGTAGAAGAAAAGTAGTTGAAGAGGGAGAGAAGGGCTAATGTAGTCGACTATGGTTGTGAGAGACGAAGAACACAGGCTTGGCCAAATACCACAAGAGTAATGCTGAAAACAAGAAGAGAAGAGAAAGGCACTCGAAAGAAACAAAGAAGTAAAAAGACTGCCTAAATAGTCACACTCAAAATCGGCTATACTTGCAAAAAGAAATAGTAGAACAAAAAAACCAATTCGACACCTATTCAAAAACCAAATGCCGAAAATGCACATCCCCAACCCTTTAGATGAATTTTGCACCAACTAGTTCCCCAATTTGGCTACAACTTTCCCCAATCTCAAACTCCTTGAAAATCTCCATGATCCTTTCCCCTTATCCCTTCTTGATATCCTCCACAACCAACTCACAAGACCAATTTAATCTCTCCAACAAATTCATCCAAGACCAAGTCAACAATCACCTCAAGGGAGTTTTAATCCAACTCTACCTCTCTCACGTCATGGAAATAAAATAAAATCCCCTTTGCATCCCATGCGATTCGAACTCAAGATCCCTTACCACACCATGACGCCTCAACCACTAGACCATATTGCTCCTTGTGATATAAATTCATCCCAAAAGTATTCTTAAAGCCCCACTAACATCAAGGCTCTTTTTAAGAGAAAACATAATTTTTTGCTAAAGCCCAGGTTTGAACCCAGAAATTCTCCAACACTCCCAAACACTCCTAATCACTTAGACATTAAAGAAAACAAGCAATTTGTGATATTTCTTGCACACATAAACTTTTATGTGCAGTCTCCTAGCAGTTCCCACGCACAAGGCCCAATCCTACTAGGCCCAAATTCAGAGTGTTACAATTTATATAACAGGTTAGAATATGTATGTTTTGTACCTATTGGTGCAAGAATGAACATGATTTGAATTAAGAAATGGAATGGTTGAATTGCATGTAACTGTACATATAACTTTGTTGTGATTTGGTGTCAAATGTGGCATATTGGTTGTATGATTTGATTAGGTGATTATATGTTATGTTTTGGCATGGTATGGTTTGAATAGGTTTATAATGGCTGAAATGCATTTTAGGGCACTTTTTAAGGTTGGATTTGAAACAAGCACCAAATGTCCTACTTTTGTACCACACGGGTTACCACATGGCCATGTGAAGGACACAGGCTGATGGCATGGCAGTGTGGGTACTGTAAAAATGGTCAAGTTTTACTCACACAAGCATAGTGAGTTACACAGTCGTGTGACCCTTGTTTTGTATAATGGCCTTTAAACTTTTATTTCAAATTGGTTCTTGTTTGATTCTAGGCGTACTTCTGAGCTTTTGTAAGCTCGATTTATAGCCAATTGTTTTTGCAAAGTATGATTTGTGTGAATGTATGAAATTATTAAATGTTTGAAATGAATTCTTGATTTAAAATCATATGTAATTATTTTGTTATTTGTTGTAGCATCCAGTAACTTGACTCCGGCAATAGGGACAGGTGAGGAGTGTTACATTTAGTGGTATCAAAACTATGGTTTAGTTGATTCTAGGATTGAACATAACGTTTGTTGAGTCTAGAAATACATGTCACATTAATATGTAATAGTGTGATACTTTTGATCCGATCTGACTCTACTTTCTTTTAAGATATAATATGTCGGTTGAGGTTAATCATGCAGTATAAGATGAGGTAAATGGTAATGTTTTCACTTCCAATAAAGGAGCTAGTTATAGTGCGTTCATATCGAAAGGGCTAAATAATGATATGCAAATTAGTTTCTGTTAAAAGATGAACCAATGGTTCTTAGAGTATTTGGGAGCAAATCTTGCAGCTACGCAACCTTCACCCTCGACTGTGTGTCCTACGACACCCCATTTTCCTCAGGATCTGATATATGTTCACAGACCTCCAATTAATAAGATTTAGAAAAGTGGAGCTGAAGAATTCAAGATTAAACCTGATGATGTGTAACACCCCTTACCCGTATTCAACGCCGAAATAGGGTATGAGGCATTACTAGTCTTATACACAATCAATCATACAATTTCGAGACTTGACTTTCTATCCAAATTTAAAAATTTTACTAACACAACTTAAACAAGCCTACGAGGCCCAAATCATACTTTAAGAATAGTTCGAGATCAAATCGAACTCTTTAGGAGATCCCTAAAAGTCTGAGAAAAATTTTCATTAAACAGTCCACACGCCCGTGTGGAAGAAGGGACACGCCCGTATGGCACATCGCATGCATGTGTTCCACACCCGTGTGGAATTATTTCTCAATTCGAACCTACAGGTGTTTTCACACAGCCGGACACATGCCCGTGTCCCTGGCCTGTGTCCCTCACACGGCCTCGACACACCCGTGTCTTAGCCCATGGTCCAAAACCTTGGCATTCTATTTCTGACATCATCATCCCAGAAATGTCATACGGCCTTGGCACACGCTCGTGTCCTTCAATCGTGTGGCTAATTAAATTCCTTAATTCAGGTGCAGACTTCACATGGCTTGGGCACACGCCCATGTCCATGGCCGTGCCTTCCACACGGCTGAGACACACGGCCGTGTCTTTGCCCTTGTGTTTACTATTGAGCATACTGACTTGTAAACCTAGCATGCAAGGGGACACACGGCCTAGACACACGCCCGTGTGCCTACCCGTGTGGACAAGAACAAGGCTATTTACCAAGCTCTTTCTATCACCCCAACTCATACAAGTATAAATCACATTCCACCATCAATCCATTCATGCATAATTAAACCAAGTGAATCAACATGCTACTTGCACAATCATGAATAACCTCATCTTTTCATAGATTAATAAAAAAGAGCCACCAACTATGGCCTTATACAAAAGAGTTCATCTTAGAATGAGCCAACACACATGGCCAAAACAATATGACATTCAACTAAGTCTAGTCCCTATACATGCCATACACAAAATACTAAGACTAACTATACCAAGATGAGCTGATAGTATGGGTGATCTTCTGATTATCTTCGTATCTCAAGCTGGCTCTTTGACACTATAAAACAAGGGAAAAGAAAGGGAATAAGCTTTAAGCTTAGTAAGTCCACATGTAAATAATAAGCATCATACTATATGCTAATCAATCATAAACATTACATACTATGTTAAAACAATTCACATTTTCATAATCATGCTTACTCATCTGAACTATTACGATATCCCAACCATATATCATACACATTGCTCACATTTATTTGTACTTATGCCCTATACTTATCACCACAAAGACACATGAAATATTTACTTAAACAAGTTTCTCGATGAACCCTTCGAAATGATACAAAGTACCCGGTGGTTTTGCACACATCCCACATTAAAAAATAATAGGGTGGTAACGCACATAACCCACCATTAAATAATAATAGAGTGGTAACGCACCTAGTCCACCAATAATGATAATTACGGTGGTATCGCACATAGCCCACCAAATGATAATATAAACGATGGTATTGCACACAGCCCATCGTGAATAGATAACAAGGTGGTATCGTATACAGCCCACCAACAATTACATAATTACAGATATTTGACCGTATCCACATTTTTATTCCGAGGTTCATTCGAGAGTTACTCATTTTCTATCATTTTCAATCAATCTCACCCATAAGTATTTACATCCATAAAATGCATCAATAGGTAACAACTTATGTATTAAAGATGTATTGTTTACATATAAACTTACCTCGGTGCAGAAAGTGCTAATTTATAGTTTAATCCGTAACCTTACCTTTTCCCCGGTCAAGTTTGTTTCTGCGTTCTTCTTGATCTATATAATAAAATTTACCCTTTTAGTCACTACATAAATCATGGCACTTCCAAATTTCTACTTAGGCAAAAATGACCATTTTGCCCTTATACTTTGGAAAAAATTACGATTTTGCCCGTAGGCTCGTAAATTTTTTTCATCACATTTTCTCGTTAAACAAGCCTAGCTGAACATTTATTACTCTTATAACCATTCACAATATCAATCATTTCATGCATTTACTACTCAATTTATAACCTTTACAAATAGGCCATTTTTAGGTGTTTTCATGGTAACACCTTTCACAAAAGTTGTTTATCTAACAGCCACAATTCATTTCTTCCCTAAAAACTCAGCAAACATCACAAGCACTCGCATGGAAAATCCTTAAACTCTTAACCATTATGCAAAATAGTCCCCTCATTAGCTAGATCATGCTACAAGGGTCCCAAAAGTACAAAAATTATTAAGAAAGGACAACAAAATCACTTACTTGCAATGAGAGAAGCTTAGCTGAAAATTTTGAGTTCTCAAACCCCCATTTGCTGGTAATTTTTAGTGTAGGAAGAAAATGAACAAGGATGATATCATCTTTTCTTTATTTTATTTATTTTCTTCAATTTAGTCACATAATTTACCCACTTTGACCAAATTTTGACATTTCTTGTCCCCTATGGCCAGCCACTTATTTTCTAAGGGTCTAATTGCACATTTAGGGCTTCTAATTAATATTCCATAGCTATTAGACACCTCTAGCTTGTAAAATGAAACTTTTGCACTTTATGCGATTTAGTCTTTTTTTGCAATTAAGCATACAATCGCTAAAATTAAAGCACCAAAATTTTCATGTATACTTATAATCATGCTATAACACATGCAATAATATTCAAATAATTTTCTTCGACCTCGAATTAGTGGTCCTGAAACCACTATTTTGACTAGCCCCAAAATCGGGCTGTTACATGATGATTCGGTTAGAGCTAAATATTGGTTGAAATAAATACATCAGCCGACCATACCTAGAAAAGAGAAAAAGAGAATTTTAAGAGTTGAAACTCCGAGACTCCAACAAGCAGAGTACGACTAAGATTTCCTCTAAATCCTCTACTGAAGAAGTCAAGATATGTTTTTAGGCATTTCAATTCTTCATCAGGATTTTTTAGAAAAGATAAGCTGAAATTGAGTAACTTGAGATCCCAACTACATCAATAATCAATGTTGGTAGTGTTCCTACAATGGATAGATCAATTTGTAATCACTTTGGAAAAACTCATCGAAGTGTGTACCGATTAAATAGTGGGTGTCACACTCGGATACTTTTAAGGACCCGAATTTAGAGGAATTTTGGGTCTTATTTGAACAAAGTAGAGAGTTGGCGGACTCTACCAGGAATTTTGGGAAAAATTGTGACTGACGATTAAATAATTAAGTTCTAATTTTGGTTTGGATAGGATGGAACTGACTAATTCCATAATAGGAGACATAATGATTTCCAGCGATTGGATAAAAGGGTTTGGAAGACTGTGTATAGGAGAGAGATATATAGGTAAAAGTGGTCATTCTGGCAAAGGAGAAAAATTCTATTTAATTTAGTCTGTAAGTTTCTTTTTAGTTGCTTTTTCTTCTTCGATTACTCTGGGAAAGAAGAGAACTGAGTAGAGCTTTGCATGGAGCAGAAGTTGTGAGAATTGGAGTGTGGAAGTAGAGAGATTTTAAAACTGGTAAGCTTCCTAACTCTCAGTGCTTGAGAATTTAAGCAAAAAGGAGGGCAAGGACTCCTAATAAGTTTTTGTAAACTGGGTTCTAGGTTTTAAGGTTTGAATAACTTCGATTTAATCGATAAATCGTTGTCATGCTTAGCTTGTAACACCCCATACCCGACCCGATCATCGAATTCAGGTACGAAGCGTCACATCTGAAACAGGTTGATGTACACATTTAGATCTTACTATTTAACAATTAGACTATATTACCTATTTACTTAAAAAACCTATACAAAAGAGACAATAAGTTAAAATAAAATTTCACTGTCTCAACTCTGTACTCTAAACAAAGTCTTTAATGGTTCCCCTTCTTAATGCATGACTCCCAACTAATGTTGATTCTTGCTCCAACACTATCTGGCTTGGTCCTCCTCGAGTTCCTTACCCAATGAGTCCTACAATCATAGGCCAAAACATTTGTAAGTTCAAATGAACTTAATGTGTTTCTTCGCTACTACCATGAATACCTTACCCATTCTTAGTTGGGGTATTAACTTAAAAGAAATTAAAATACTTTAACTCTCTGCTTTTATTAAACTTTCGCGACGTGCCTGAACTAGTGGGTTCTCATCTGCTTTGTAACACCCTATACCCAGCTCGTTCGTCAAACCCGAGTAACAGGATGCTACATCAAACATTGAACTTTTACATATTCATATAGTCTCAAATATATGCAACTATTATCACTTTCAAATATTTAGAAGAGTATTAAGTCTTAAACACCTTAGGCAACATTTAAAATGACTTAACAATGCTTATCAACATTAATAACAAGTTTAACCATGCATGGGGACCATCTAATAAAATTCTCCAAAGAAGTCACATAGGTATCGATACACCATTGCTGATATCGATATTTATAAAGACTAGTATCGATGCCATTAAGAAAATTGATACCTTTTTAGCATTTCTTTTCTTTTTAAATTTTAGAACCAAACAAATCATCGATATAAAATAAAAGTATCTATATTTTTACCCCAAGTGTAACACCCCAAACCCGGTCTATGCATTAAGACCAGATTTGACATGTCACACGGAATGAATATACATCTAGTCTTTTAAGGATTTAGAGAAAACATAGTTTCAAAAAAAACTTGATGTGGAGTTTATTGAAAACTAAGGTTGATTGATAAATCAAACGATTTGAGACGTAAGAATTTATAAATTGAAACTTAGAAAAAATTAAATTAATATTTCGAGAAGATTTAAAAGAGTTTGAAAATAATTTTGGAAAAATTTGAAGACCATTGTTAACCGAAAATTTTCCGAGTTAAAATATGTAAGAAAGTTACTATGAAACCTTTTTTTCCATATCCATTTGAGAAAAACATTTATTTCAATTTTTAGAAAAATCCCACTTAAAGTATTCAAGCAAATTATAAAATCCATCAAACGTAAAACAACATTAAAATTTATCCAGAGGCCTTATTACAACTTAACTTAAAATAGAAAAATAATAAAAAGTACTTAAAAGAAATCCAAAATTTAAATAACCCATTATTCGTAGTATGGCCGCCACCTAGTCGTCCACGGCCCAAGTCCCCATCACTGTTCATTACCTGAGAAAGGGTAAGGAAAATGGGGTGAGTTACTAGAACTCAGTGTGTAACCCACTTACCATTGTTCACTAGGCCCAAAATCCAATTAAGCATTTATTGGGCCAAAGCCCATTTAAAATTATAACATAATAACATGTATATCATATGCATGTGATATGCAATTCCCAAACCAAACCTAGTTTCCATCCGTTACACACCACCCGTACCATCCAACATACCTGTGGGGAGCTTTAGTCACCCACCCCGCCAACACACCAAAATAGGCATTAACCCGTTTATATCAATTTGTGGACAAGCTACCAGATTCACAGAGTTTACATGGCATTGCCATTTTTCAGATTTGTGGCAGAGCCACCAGAATTATGTAGCAAAGCTACCAGAACTTCTCTTCATCAATATCTCATCCCATGTAATTCATGTATATAATACATATTCATTTACAACAATTCATTCAAATATTTATTACGAACAATATGGCCCATTATAACAATTATCACAATCTGGCCCATATCACATTTTGGCCCATATAGCAAATATCACATTTGGCCCATATAGCAAATATCATATTTTGGCCCATTTAGCAAATATAACATTTTGGCCCATATAGCAAATATCACATTTGGCCCATATAACAAATATCACATTTTGGCCCATATAGCAAATATCACATTTGGCCCATGTAGCAAATATCACATTTGGCCCATATAGCAAATATCACATTTTGGCCCATATAGCAAATATCACATTTGGCCCATATAGTAAATATCACATTTGGGCCCATAAAGTCACTTTTATCAATTTGGCCCATTGAGGGTAATTTAGTAATTTTCACAGTCTTAATACCGATTTCACTAACATGTAATTTAATCAAGCGATTTATCATTAACACGATATAATTATCTAACCCATGAAATACGGTGAGAGATTACACACCTGATTACGGTAAGCACTATACTTTCCTGATCATCGACACCTAAAAATATTTTTAACGCTCGATTAGATCATGTACACTATATAGTAATTCTACTCTAAGATAAACGGTCTAGGTTTTTACCTTCGGAATCGCGAATAACTACTATTTACCGGTTGTCCCCGGTTGACAGTCCACAACCCGGTGGAAAATCTCGAACCGCCGATGCCTTCGAATAGTTGATTCTCACCGGATGAGGGTCCACAACCTGGTGGAAAGTCTCGAATCACTGAAACAGCCCTTCGTTTGAATTTAGGAGTAGGGATCGTAAATCCGTTCCTTTTTCGATCACCAATCACTACCCCTTTTGATTCGATCTTGCTTGCCTCCATTGAAAATAAATATTAGTCCAAACTAATGTTACGTTGTTACAAACGATTGATCTCAAGAGTGAAGTCGGCTTACCACAAAAATCCACACGATCTCAAGATGAAAGATCGAGCGATAGAGTCCCTATAATAATATCGATTAATCAACATTATCTTAACGAAAAAAAAGTGTATATAAAATCCTCGAAGAATCCTTACCTTAGAGATTTTTGGACCGAAATCTAGCGATTAAACGATGACTTTGGAAACTCCAAGTTTCGGCCTTCCACTAATTTTTCTATGGCAAAGAAAAGTGATTTCACATGAGAGATAGTATGGTGATGGTCTCGATCAAAATGGCCATCCCACACCAAGGTATAGGTTCGGCACTAAGAGAAACGGTACGATAAAAATACAAAGATGTTGTAATTAATCACTTACCGATTGATCAAAGTGTGAGTAGAAAAATGGCAGAGAAGAAAATATATATGAAGTAGAAGATTCAGCTATGGTGAAAAATATTAGAGAGGGAGTGATGTTGAAACACCCCAAACCCGGCCCACGAGCCTCGACCGAATCCGGTATGTTCCTTGAGTAAAAACGGTTCAAAACTTGTTTGTTTCTTTGGAAAACTTTGGGTAATTTTGGACAAATTTGATTTGTGATGGGTTCAATTGAAAATCTTGTTCTTTTTTTGAAATCGGGGATTTATTAAAACCTTGTTTTTATATTCCAAAACCACAAGTTAAAAAGAATTGCCAAATTTATTAAAGATTAGCTTTTAATTTGAAAAATCATTTATGTTTAGGTGTCACAACATTTAAAATTCATTTTTATGGAAAAATTGTAAATCCTTAATTTAATATCAATCGTCTCATGAAAAAAATTAAATAGAAAGCATGCATGAAATAGTTAATTGTAATGGCCTTATTACAACAATAAAAACAAAGCCCAAAAAATAAATCCAAAAAAATACTTAGAGATAAAAAGTCCAAAATAAAATAAAATCTGAGCTGAACATGGCCACCACTAAGCTCCTGCCGACCCGGTCCATTACTGAGTGTCACCTGAAAAATATCCCACAATGGGGTGAGTCAAACAGACTCAGTGTGTATAACCAACACTAAGTCCCAAAGATTTAGGCATACAAATTCATACGTATAGCAAATATAATGATGATGCAATCCCAAACCCAAACCTAGATAGCCATCCACTACACATCCACTACACATCACCCATACCAACCATCAGACCCTCTTAAGCTTCTCAAAGCTCTCCTGTTGCTTCTCTGTCCATACGAAAGGTACTTCCTTTCTCAACAACTTCGTCAGAGGCGCGGCTATCGATGAGAATTCTTCTACAAACCTTCTGTAGTAACCTGCCAATCCCAAGAAACTATGAACCTCAGCCACAGATTTAGGTGGTTTCCAATCTAATATTGCCTCAATCTTTCGAGGATCCACCATTATTCCTTCTGCAGACACCACATGCCCTAAGAATGCAACCTCTTTAAGCCAAAATTCACACTTGCTGAATTTGGCATAAAGCTTCTTCTCCCTCAACACTTGCAACACAACCCGAAGATGCTCATCATGCTCCTCTTCAGACTTGGAGTATACTAGGATGTTGTTGATGAATACAACGACGAACCGATCCAAGTAAGGTTGAAAAACCCGGTTCATCATATCCATGAACGCGGCTGGGACGTTCGTCAATCTAAACGGCATTACTAAGAACTCATAATGCCCGTATCTTGTTCGGAAGGCTGTCTTATGGATATCCGTTTCCTTCACCTTAAGCTGATGATATCCAGACCTTAGATCTATCGTCGAGAATACTGCTGCCCCCTTCAGTTGATCGAACAAGTCGTCTATCCTTGGCAAAGGGTACTTGTTCTTGATGGTCAGCTTATTCAACTGACGATAATCTATGCACATACGCATAGTCCTGTCCTTCTTCCTCACAAACAAGACCGGTGCTCCCCATGGAGACACACTGGGTCGAATAAACCCACGATCAAGCAACTCTTGGATCTGAGCCTTGAGCTCAACCAAATCCTTTGGTGCCATTTTATACGGGGCAATTGACATAGGAGCTGTACCCGGTAGTAAGTCAATCCCAAACTCCACCTCCCTATTCGGGGGTATTCCAGGTAATTCCTCCGGAAAAACATCCGCAAATTCCCTTACTATTCTAACTCCACTAACTCCCCCTTCTTTTGCATCCAACGCCCTAATGAAGGCCAAAAATGCCTTGCACCCTTTTCGAACCATCTTATCAGCCTTTAAGGCAAAGACTACGTTAGACAAGTAGTTTCTTCTTTCTCCTATCATAATTATCGCCCCATCCTCCGACGTCCTTAATTCCATTCGCTTAGCTGCACAATCCAAAATAGCTCGATGCTCCACTAGCTAGTCCATACCAAGTATAAGATCGAATTCTTCGAAGGGTAGTTCCATCAAGTCGGCAGGGAATATAACTCCCTGAATCTCTAAAGGTACACTCCGAAATATCTTGTTCACCATAATAGTTTGGCCTAATGGGCTTACTACAGTCATCTCCCTATCAGACAGTTCAGAGGCTATGCCTAGAGTTTCAACTACTCTACATGCAACATAAGAATGGGTCGAGCTAACATTAATCAGAGCAAAATAAGGCTTGTCAGCTATAAGGAACGTACCGGTTATGACGTCTGGCGCGTCTCCATCCTCCCTCCGACGTACTGCATACACCAGACTCGGCTGTCTTGCCTCTATATTTCCAACACCTCGGCCCAGTGTTTTCCTTCCTTTTCCAGTACAGTTACCTCTACCATTCGGACCACGACCTCGCTGAGGCTGCTGTCCAGCTCTTCCAGCCTCATTAGAACCCTGACCTGTCGGTCGGCTCCCATCTATCTTAATAAGAAGTCCTTGATCATGTGTTCCTTGGACCCACACTTAAAGCATCCTCCTGTCTTCTTCCAACACTCTCCTAGATGCATCTTCCCACACTGGGTACAAGTACGATACTGCCCTCCTGTCACAGCCTGCTGACCTCACGGCCCATCAACTCTGGGCCTCTTTTGCACATTCCCAAACGACCCAGACGATCCAAAACCTCTCTTCTGCCTATTCCGATCTGTATTCTGCCTCACCAAGTCCTTAATCCCCTCAGCTACCTTAGCCTTTTCCACCAACACAGCAAACTTCCGCTCTTGCTGTGGAGCTATCAATAACCTCAGATCATCCCTTAGTCTGTCCTCAAATCGGACACATCGCTCATGCTCCGTAGCCACTATTCCTCGAGCATATCGGCTTAACCTTAAGAATTCAGCCACATATTCCGCTATGGACTTGTTCCCTTGAACCAGCCCTAGAAATGCCTTTCTCTGTGCATCAGTATAACTAGTACCGACATACTTCTTCTGGTATGCCGCCTTAACATACTCCTAAGTGAGATCCTCAGCGGTGGCACTATCCTGAACTGTGAGCCACCATTGATATGCCTCGTCGCGAAGTAGCGACACCATTCCTTTCAGCTTTTCCTTAGCAATTAGATCGAGCTCATCCATGATTTGCTCTGTCGCCTCCAACCAGTACTCAGCCGTACTGGGTGCCACACCAGATACGCCACGGAACACCTCAGCTCCATTGGCTCGGAGTCGCTCGGGTATAAATTTCTGAGCTCTTATACCTCCACCTGCTCCAGTCACCATCTCAAGAACTCGCAGCACCGCCTGCGATACTGCATCATCCCCCGTCTGATCTTGCTGCTCAACTCCAACCGCTGGTGGTGGGGGTGGTGGTACCTCATTTTCAGACCCCTGACCCGATCTAACGGGTTTTGATACGGTCATTCTGCCTCTACCACGTCCTCACACATTACGACCACGTCCCCTAGAACTCATTTCTACGATCGCGCTTTAATCTGATTAAGAAATTTTATGCATTAGTATTTTGTTCCACTGATTATTCGCGAAGAATTTTTATGAAAAGAAATTTAATAGTGGTTCTTTCGATCATTCAGAGTTTTCGTTCCAAGTTTTCTACCCTAATTCAGAGAAACACATCCATTCAGTAATATCTACTATACACATTCATCGTTTGAACATTTTTGTCCTTCCCCAACCTGTGGGTATTTTCGTCATTTCTCCTACAGGGGTATTTTGGTAATAAATCGGGGTCAATTTGAAAATCTTAATAAATCAGGACACTTTGAAATTTTCAAAACTCGAGGGTACTTTTGAAAATTTTCTCAAATTAGAGGTATGGCAGAAATTTTAGAAATCGGGGTCATTTTGGTAATTTTGTAAATCAGGGGTAATTTCGTAAATTTTCCAAATCAGGGTATTTTAATATTTTGCAAAAAAGGGGTTTCTGGTATTTTGAAAAAAATATCTTAGTAAAAGTCGAGGGTAGTATGGTAATTTAAAAATGTTCAAACAAAGGGCATTTTAGTAATTTTATAACCAGGGGTACTTAGGTAATTTTTATAAATCGAGAAAAACTTTCAAAATATTTTTTTTTAACAATTCAAAGAGGCAACTTGGTGATTTTAAAACTAGGGTTTTATGAAAATATAGCTAGTCCCTTTCGGGTTTTAATTATTGAGTTTAGCCCGTGAGTAAGTCCTCTTGGTTAAGGTGAACCGTCACTACGCACCAGGTAGGATTCGAGCGAAGAGGAGGTGAGTCACGAGGACTGCTTAAATGCCAGACTCTTCCGGAATCCAATCCTAGACATGCGCACAATGGTTGCCACACCCTAACTTGGGGACTTACTTCACAGGTTTGTTTAGTTAGGCATTAAGTCTTATGTAATTCTAATGTTGGGGAAAACTAATCCTAGGGTTCAATAACTTACTATGCTAATCTACGTTCCCGATATACCCTTCTACAAATCATACTATAAATCACACAATTAGGAATACTTACCTGGTGGACTGCGGGTCGGAGACTTAGGTGCCATGCCAGAAAACCTGCTCATTTCACAAAATCTTTCACAAAATTCATTTGGGCTTAATTTTGAAAACGTTATGGGCTTTAAACCCAAGGCCGAGAGTTTAAAATTTAGCTCTGATACCAAGCTGAAACACCCCAAACCCGGCCCACGAGCCTCGACTGAATCCGATATGTTCCTTGAGTAAAAATGGTTCAAAACTTGTTTGTTTCTTTGGAAAACTTTGGGTAATTTTGGACAAATTTGATTTGTGATGGGTTCAATTGAAAATCTTGTTCTTTTTTTGAAATCGAGGATTTATTAAAACCTTGTTTTTTATATTCCAAAACCACAAGTTAAAAAGAATTGCCAAATTTGTTAAAGATTATCTTTTAATTTGAAAAATCATTTATGTTTAGGTGTCACAACATTTAAAATTCATCTTTATGGAAAAATTGTAAATCCTTAATTTAATATCAATCGTATCATGAAAAAAATTAAATAGAAAGCATGCATGAAACAGTTAATTGTAATGGCTTTATTACAACAATAAAAACAAAGCCCAAAAAATAAATCCAAAAAAATACTTAGAGATAAAAAGTCCAAAATAAAATAAAATCTGAGCTGAACATGGCCACCACTAAGCTCCTGCTGACCCGGTCCATTACTGAGTGTCACCTGAAAAATATCCCACAACGGGGTGAGTCAAACAGACTTAGTGTGTATAACCAACACTAAGTCCCAAAGATTTAGGCATACAAATTCATACGTATAGCAAATATAATGATGATGCAATCCCAAACCCAAACCTAGATAGCCATCCGCTACACATCACCCGTACCAACCATCACACCGTGGGGACCACTAAGTCGACCCTCCATCCGCTACACATCATCGAAGGCAGTCGCTGCAGACGACTAGCTCATCGCCCTTATAATTTCGTGGCATAGCCACCAGATAATAATTTTGTGACATGAGTCACCACATTCAGATTATGTGACCGAAGTCACCAGATATTGTGGTAAAAACCACCTGATCACTTCCCCTTTCATAATCACCCATATGCCCCATGTCATACAAATTACGCAAATATCATGCCATTTTCCTTATTCCACATTCTTATCAATATTCACATACGTGCCATAACAGATATTCATACTATTATAACTACCGTAGTAGTAGATTAACGTACCTGAGTACTTTGTACCATTGCATGGTACCTTTAGCCACATCTTACACATTCTTATTAACACATTTATTAAAATAATACCGTAAATCAATCAAGATTCAGTGTGGGGTGCACACCTGGTTTACTTAACGCTTTCACTGAATTCCCGAAAATCCCGATCTAATGCTTTAGACCTCTAGTTCCTATATTCGGCCACCTTAAGCATGTTAGCAACAAGCCATTCGACTAAATAACCAAATCCCGAAGGATTATGACAACCAAAATCCTTACCTTGCTGCCGATTGGGTTACCAACCAAGTACCGAAATTTCATGCTATTTCTCCCTTGAAATCGGCCAACTACTAAATCACTTAATCGGTTAATTTCAGCTTTTGAACAAATAAGAAACAGATCCGAAACATTAACTATGGTCTTGGCCGAATGTCACATACACTTACCTTATGGATCTAACTCCCGAAATTGCTAATTACTCTTGGTATCTGTCGAAATCCCTACAAGCACTATGTTAGATTCAATTCTAACCTTTAATCTCAACAAATGGCCCTTGGCCGAATATCCACATGACTTACCTTGATCTTTAAAATCCCGAAGACCTCATTTCTTGTAGTCAACAATAGCAGAAATCCCGGAAGACCCTTCAAAGTTTTGGCCAAAGATTACTGATGGGATTAGTACCTTGATTTCGGCTAAAAGAGAAAGAATAAAAATTGATTTGATCTTACCCCTAATGGTGAAATCGGCTACACCTTTTCCTGACACCACAGAGAGATTCGGCTTTGAGGCTTAATGAATAATTGGCTAGGAGTCACTTGTGTATTCGGCTTCTGATGAGCACCAAGGAGGTTCGACTTCAACAAAAGTGAAAAGGAAGGGTATGAGACTCAGGAAGAATCGGCAATGACAGTCTTTAGGGAGGGGTTTCGGCTAGAACAAGAAAAAGAAGAGAACAGTGATGGCTTTAGAGAGAAAAGAATAACTGAAAGAGAGGCTCAAATGCTTTATGAATTTCGGCTACTCCCCCCTTACTAACCTTGGCCGAAATTCACCACAAGGGAGTCCTTAGGCCGGCCAACACTCTTCCCCTTATTAGCTTCCTCCTTTTTCTCCTTATTTTCCTCTTTATCCCTCATTCAAAATAATTAAAATAAACCAATAATTATCCATTGCCCCTAGCCGAATTTTAAAAAAAAAAAATTAAACCCATTTAAAGCTCCCCCCTCAGTCTCCCAATGCCGTCCACCTCTACTCCTTATTGTCACAAAATAAAAGCTCTTATTTTGCCTCTCTTGTGACTCGAACCCTGGCCCATTTGTACATACTTGTGGCGTCACTTACAGAGGCTTTAAGTGGCGCCTCCATGCCACTTAAACAAGCTAATTTTTATGTCATACTTCACCTACAATTTCTCTTAAGGCCTCCTCTGCCTAGCTTCCTCTTTTAAACTTTAAAATTGAATAATTTCTAAGGCATTCTCCTATATTCTAAAGTCCTCAAAAATCATAAAACATACTTATAATACACATAGGCATGCTTTCACATAAAATTCAGCAATAATTCATAAGCCCCAAAACCCCAGATATTACAGATGTTTGAGAGTTTTTGCAAGAAGAAAAGAAGAAGAAAAAGACGTAGAAGATATGGTGTTTAAGTTTTGATTTTCAAGGATGGAAAAAAATGAACAAGGAAAAGGTCTTGAAGTTGGTATGCATTCGGCAAAGAGAAGAAAAGAAAAGAAATGAAAATGCCCCTTCAAGTTTGTATGGATTCGGCACAAAGAGGAATAGAGTTTGGGGAGTATGGAAGATTATACCAAAATGGTCAAAAAGAAATGGCCAAAACAAACAAAAATTTACCTTTTGCTAATGACACATTCGGTTAGGGAAAAGAGTTTTGGAGAGAAAATTGATACACTAGTTGCTAATGAAAAATGACCAAAACTAGCACCTAAACCTTACCAAAGTGCTAATAAAATTCGGCCATCCCCCTCTAGCCCCAAAAATCGTCAAAATGCATAGCTAATTGGTCAAAAGTTTGGCCACCCAAACTTTCCAAAACATCACCCTTGGAATGAGCCTTATGCTCCCCTTACATGCCATTTCCATTTGATTCTTTCCCTAACTTCAATCTTGTCTTTTTCTCTTAGCCATCGTGCCATCAAAATAAAAGTCCAACCTACCATAAGATCATGCTTGACCGACACTATAAGGAAGGAAAGAAAAAAAAATAAAGTTCACACATGCACACAAAGGGATTCGAACTCCTTCCCTCAAGGTAACACATATGGTGCCATATCCTCTTCACTGATAGCTCAATTATGCTAGCTTTTTACCACTTTATTACCTTAAGCTTTAATGTCACTTACTCCATTTCCTTAAAGTGCTAATTGCTAAAAGTTTTTACTAAATCCAAATAAATCCCGATCCATCTCAGGACTACATAAACACACAGAATTGAATAGTCTAACAAGCTCAGCACCCAAAAATAATGCAACATATAAAATTCAAATTCTAGGATGTTACAATTCTACCCCCTTAAAGAAAATTTCGTCCTCGAAATTTACCTAGTTAAAAGATGTGAGGATATTGCTGTCGAATCACGTCCTCAGGCTCCCATGTAGCTTCCTCCGCTCCGTGATTATGCCATAGAACTTTGACTAATGGTACTGACTTCCTTCTCTGCACCTTAACATCTAGATCTAAAATTTGTACTAGTTCCTCCTCGAACGATAAGTCAGGCCTTAACTCAACTTTCTCTATCTGTACTATGTGAGACAGATCCGATCGATAACGCCTTAACATATAGACATGAAATACACTATGTATCTAGCTCAACTCCGGAGGTAACTCGAGCTGATAAGCCACTGGTCCTACACGTTTCAACACACGATACGGTCCGATAAACTTAGGGCTCAGCTTGCCCTTCCTTCCAAATCTGAAGATCTTCTTCCAAAGTGAGACCTTTAAAAAGACTTGATCTCCCACCGCAAATTCAATATTCTTACGCTTCAGATCCGCATATGATTTCTGTCTATCCGAAGCTTCCTTTAACCTTCTCCGAATTACTTTTACCTTTTCATTTGTTTCTGATATCAGCTCAGGACCCAACAACTGTCGTTTCCCCAATTCAGTCCAATAAGTAGGAGTACGGCACCTACGACCGTACAATGCCTCGTAGGGTGCCATCTGGATACTAGATTGATAGCTATTATTATACGCAAACTCTGCCAATGGTAGGAAATCCTCCCAACTACCTCTGAAATCAATCACACAACCCCTTAACATGTCTTCCAAAATCTGCATTACTCTTTCCGACTGACCATCTGACTGAGGATGAAAAGTCGTGCTGAAATTTAACCTTATTTGCAAAGCTTCATGTAAAGCTTTTCAAAACCGTAATGTAAACCTAGGGTCTCTGTCCGAAATAATAGACACTGGTACCCCATGTAACCTCACGATCTCCGCTACATACAACTTGGCCAACTTTTGTACAAACAGGTAGAAAATGGGCAGTCTTCGTCAACCGATCCACTATTACCCAGACAAAATCTTTCTTAGTAGGCGATAAGGGTAACCCACTAACAAAGTCCATCGTTACCCGTTCCCATTTCCATAATGGAATCTTCACTGGTTGTAGCAATCCTGACGGTAATTGATGTTTCGCCTTCACTTACTGACATGTCAAGCACCTTCTCACAAACTCAGTAACCTCCCGTTTCAATCTTGGCCACCAATACTGTTCACGAAGGTCTCGATACATTTTATTTCCCCCAGGGTGCATAGCACATAGGCTACTATGCGCCTCACACAAAATCATTTGTCTAAATTCCGAATCTTTGGGCATACAAATTCTTCCGCGGAAACACAGTACTCCATCATTATTCAATCCAAAATCCCCTATCACACCACCTACCACTTGCTGAAGTAATGAACCCAACTTTTCATCTGATAATTGCTTTTCCTTTATCTGACCGAACCACACAGGCTTCACCTGAAGTTCGGCTAGAAGACTGCCATCTTCATACAGACTGAGGTGAGCGAACATCGCTCTCAAATTCGATATCACCTTACGACTCAACATGTCTGCCACCACGTTAGCCTTTCCAGGATGATACTCAATTGAGAAGTCATAATCCTTCAACAACTCTGTCCATCTCCACTGTCTTAAGTTCAACTCCTTTTGGGTAAGGAGGTACTTCAGACTTTTATGATCCGTATAAATGATCGACTTCTCACCGTACAAGTAGTGCCTCCAAATCTTCAAAGTAAAAACCACCGCAGCCAACTCTAAATCATGAGTAGGATAATTGACTTTGTGCGACCTTAACTAACGAGATGTATAAGCCACCACTTTTCCACCTTGCATTAACACACATCCCAAGCCCGTGTGTGACGCATCGCAATACACAACAAACTCTTTTCCAGCCTCAGGTTGAATCAGTATGGGCGCTTCTATCAGAATCTTCTTCAATTTCTCAAAACTCTCTTGCTGCTAATCTGACCACACAAATGGTACTCTCTTGCGCAACAGTTTAGTTAAAGGTGCAGCAATCAACGAAAACCCCTCAACAAAATGCCTGTAGTAACCAGCCAACCCTAGAAAACTCTGAATTTCAGCCACTGACTTTGGTGGTTTCCAATCCAAAACAGCCTCTACTTTTCGAGGATCAACTCTAATTCCTTCGGCCGACACAACATGCCCCAAGAAAGTCACTTCCTTTAGCCAAAATTCACACTTACTGAACTTGGCATAAAGTTGATTTTCTCGCAATATTTGTAATACTATGCGCAGATGTGAATCATGATCTTCTTCATTCTTAAAGTAAACCAAGATGTCATCTATGAACACCAATACAAATCGGTCTAATTAGGGTTGGAAGACCCGGTTCATCATGTCCATAAATGCAGCTGGTGCATTTATCAATCCAAACGGCATCACCAAGAACTCATAATGTCCATAACAAGTTTGAAATGCCGTCTTATGAATATCCACCTCCTTAACCTTGAGTTGGTGATAACCCGATCTCAAATCTATCTTGGAGAAAACTGAAGCTTCTCGCAATTGATCAAATAGGTCATCGATTCTCGGTAATGGATACCTATTCTTGATCGTCAACTTATTCAACTACCTATAATCGATGCATATACGCATCGACCCATCCTTCTTCTTGACGAACAAGACCGATACTCCTCACGGAGACACACTCAGTCGAATAAATCCCCGATCCAACAACTCCTAAATTTGAGCTTTAAGCTCCGCTAACTCCTTCGGTGCCATCCTATAAGGAGCAATGAACACTAGAGCCGTTCCTGGCAAAAGCTCAATGCCAAACTCTACTTCCTGGTCTAGAGGTAAACCTGGAAGTTCCTCGGGAAAAACATCTGAAAATTCTTTCACCATTCTAACACCTTCCACCGGTAATTCCTTGACATCCAAAGCACAAATGAAGGCTAGGAATGCTCTACACCCTTTTCGCACTAACTTTTCTGCTTTTAAAGCAGATATCACATTTGCTAAATAGTTTCTCCGTTCTCCCATCATCACCACTTCCTTATCTTCCAAAGTCCTTATCGACATCCGCTTTGCAGCACAATCCAAGTGCGCACGGTGCTTCACCAACCAGTCCATGCCCAAAATAGTGTCAAACTCTCCGAAAGGTAGTTCAATCAAATCCGCCAAAAATGTTTCTCTTTGAATTTCTAAGGGCACGTCTCTAAACAATTTATCCACTATCACAAACTGTCCTAAAGGACTAATTATCGTCATCTTTCTATCAGTAATCTCAGATCTAATGTTTAGATTTCCAGATATAGCACTAGCAACATACGAATGGGTAGATCCGATATCTATCAAAGCAGTAATAGGTACATCAGAGATGAAGAACGTACCAGTTATCACATCAGGTGCATCACCATCCTCTCGGTGTCTGACCGCATAAACTAACCCTGGCTGCCTCGCCTCTGCGTTACCCCTGAAGCCCTTACCTCTACCCGGTGCACCTTGACCTCGACCTGGGCCATTACCACCTCGACCTGGTCCACGGCCCGTCGGTGGTTGCTGAGCGCCTCTAGTTGGCTGTGCATCATGGTTACGAGCTTCTTGAGTCGGAGCAGTCCGTTGAGGACAATTCTTAAGCTAATGGTCCTTAGAACCACATTTGAAACAACCACCAGTTCTCTTCCAACATTCACCAGGGTGTCGTCTTCCACAGTCAACACATGGTTGAATTTGATTGGTATCAGCAAGTGCTCTAGCTTGAGCTGGCTCATCATTCATGGGCCTCTTCTGAAACCTTTTAGTAGGACCCGAGTACTTAAAGTCCCTCTTACCCTTGCCTTTATCTCTTTCTCAGTTTTGCCGCTCTGAGTTCTTAGCCTCTTCAGCTATTTTGGCTTTCTCCACAAGCGTGGCAAAAGTCCTTTCTTGTTATGGGGCTATCAATACCCGCAACTCATCCACTGTAGTCCGAGCATAAGGACTCAAACATAGAAATTCTTCTTTGTAAGCGGCCACCATCTTATTTCCTTGAACCAGATTCAGGAATTCCTTCCTTCGGGCATACATATAGCTTGCCCCAACATACTTTTCTTGGAATGCAGTTTTGAAGAAATCCCAAGTAACACGGTCCGCCTGAGTGCCTTCCCGAACAGTAAGCCACCATTGATACGCCTCGTCTCTCAACAAGGACACCGCTCCTCTTAGTTTCTGCTCAGCGGTACACTCCAGGTCATCCATGATCCGCTCCACAGCCTCGAGCCAATACTCCACGACATTTGGAGCTACCCCCGAGACACCCCTAAAAACCTCGGCACCACTTGATCTAAGTCGTTCCAAAATTGATCCACGAGCTGCTGGCCCAGTTCTAGCCCCAACAACCCTTTCTAAGACTCACAACATTGCTTGGGTCAAGGCAATGTCCTCCCTCATATGGTCATGTGATCCAATCTCAGTCCTGGGTGATGCAAGTGCGTCTATTTTTGGCATATGTCCCTATGCTTCAGACGCAACCCTAGCACCTTGGCCCCTACCACGGCCACGTCTACCACGTCCACGTCCTCTAGCGCTCATATTGACTATTTCGGTTTAATCTGATTACAAGTTTATGAATCAGTATACTATTTCAGTGTTTATTAAAGATATTTTATGAGATATAAGAAGTAGAGTTGTTTTCGCAAACACATCCTATAGTCTCAATCTCTATAGTTTCAACACCTAAAACTAAAAGTTCTAGAGTGTTCCTATAGTCATATCTTAATAATAAGAATTATTCAATTCACATACACTTACTTGACTTGATGCTGGATACTCGTGGTGCCATACTTCCTATAAAAACATAAGTTCTATAATTCAAAACAGTTTTGAAAAGAAATGTTTTTGAACCTAAACCACAACTGAGTTTTGAATCGGGCATTGATACCATAACATGTAACACCCCAAACCCGATCTATGCATTAAGACCATATTTGACATGTCACACGGAATGAATATACATCTAGCCTTTTAAGGATTTAGAGAAAACAGAGTTTCAAAAAAAACTTGATGTGGAGTTTATTGAAAACTAAGGTTGATTGATAAATCAAACAATTTGAGACGTAAGAATTTATAAATTGAAACTTAGAAAAAATTAAATTAATATTTCGAGAAGATTTAAAAGAGTTTGAAAATAATTTTGGAAAAATTTGAAGAAAATTGTTAATCGAAAATTTTCTGAGTTAAAATATGTAAGAAAGTTACTATGAAACCTTTTTTTCCATATCCATTTGAGAAAAACATTTATTTCAATTTTTAAAAAAAATTCCACTTAAAGTGTTCAAGCAAATTATAAAATCCATCAAACGTAAAACAACATTAAAATTTATCCAGAGGCCTTATTACAACTTAACTTAAAATAGCAAAATAATAAAAAGTACTTAAAAAAATCCAAAATTTAAATAACCCATTATTCGTAGTATGGCCTCCACCGAGTCGTCCACGGCCCAAGTCATCATCACTGTTCATTACCTGAGAAGGGTAAGGAAAACGGGGTGAGTTACTAGAACTTAGTGTGTAACCCACTTACCATTGTTCACTGGGCCCAAAATCCAATTAAGCATTTATTGGGCCAAAGCCCATTTAAAATTATAACATAATAACATGTATATAATATGCATGTGATATGCAATTCCCACACCAAGCCTAGTTTCCATCCGCTACACACCACCCGTACCAACCAGCATACCTGTGGGGAGCTTTAGTCACCCACCCTGCCAACACACCAAAATAGGCATTAAGTCGTTTATATTAATTTGTGGACAAGCCACCAGATTCACAGAGTTTACATGGCATTGCCATTTTTCAGATTTGTGGCAGAGCCACCAGAATTATGTAACAAAGCTATCAGAACTTCTCTTCATCAATATCCCATCCCATGCAATTCATGTATATAATACATATTCATTTACAACAATTCATTCAAATATTTATTACAAACAATATGGCCCATTATAACAATTATCACAATCTGGCCCATATCACATTTTGGCCCATATAGCAAATATCACATTTTGGCCCATATAGCAAATATCACATTTGGCCCATATAGTAAATATCACATTTGGCTCATATAGCAAATATCACATTTTGGCCCATATAGCAAATATCACATTTGGCCCATATAGTAAATATCACATTTGGGCCCATAAAGTCACTTTTATTGATTTGGCCCATTGAGGGTAATTTAGTAATTTTCACAGTCTTAATACCAATTTCACTAACATGTGATTTAATCAAGCGATTTATCATTAACACGATATAATTATCTAACCCATGAAATACGGTGAGAGATTACACACTTGATTACGGTAAACACTACACTTTCCTGATCGTCGACACCTAAAAATATTTTTAACGCTCGATTGGATCATGTAGACTATATAGTAAATCTACTCTAAGATAAACGGTCTAGGTTTTTACCCTCGAAATCGCGAATAACTACTATTTACCGGTTCTCCCCGGTTGACAGTCCACAACCCGGTGGAAAATCTTGAATCGTCGATGCCTCACAATTGCGAACAACTTCGAATAGTTGATTCTCACCGGATGAGGGTCCACAACCCGGTGGAAAGTCTCGAATCACCGAAACAGCCTTTTGTTTGAATTTAGGAGTAGGGATCGTAAATCCGTTCCTTTTTCGATCACCAATCACTACCCTTTTTGATTCGATCTTGCTTGCCTCCATTGAAAATAAATATTAGTAATATTATGTTGTTACAAACGATTGATCTTAAGAGTGAAGTCGGCTTACCACAAAAATCTGTACGATCTCAAGATGAAAGATCGAGCGATAGAGTCCCTATAATAATATCGATTAATCAACACTATCTTAACGAATAAAAAGTGATTATAGAATCCTCGAAGAATCCTTACCTTAGAGATTTTTGGACCGAAATCTAGCGATTAAATGATGACTTTGGAAACTCCAAGTTTCAGCCTTCCACTAATTTTTCTATGGCAAAGAAAAGTGATCTCGCATGAGAGATAGTATGGTGATGGTCTTGATCAAAATATCCATCCCACACCAAGGTATAGGTTCGGCACTAAGAGAAAGGGTACTATAAAAATACCAAGATGTTGTAATTAATCACTTACCGATTGATCAAAGTGTGAGTAGAAAAATGGTTGAGAAGAAAATATATATGAAGTGGAAGATTCGGCTATGGTGAAAAATATTAGAGAGGGAGTGATGTTTGAGAGTTTTTGCAAGAAGAAAAGAAGAAGAAAAAGAAGTAGAAGATATGGTGTTTAAGTTTCGGTTTTCAAGGATGGAAAAAAAATGAACAAGGAAAAGGTCTTGAAGTTGGTATGCATTCGGTAAAGAGAATAAAAGAAAAGAAATGAAAATGCCCCTTCAAGGTTGTATGGTTTCGGCACAAAGAGGAAAAGAGTTTGGGGAGTATGGAAGATGATACCAAAATGGTTAAAAAGAAATGGCCAAAATAAACAAAAAATTACCTTTTGCTAATGACACATTCGGCTAGGGAAAAGAGTTTTGGAGAAAAATTGATACACTAGTTGCTAATGAAAAATGACCAAAACTAGCACCTAAACCTTACCAAAGTGCTAATAAAATTCGGCCATCCCCCTTAGCCCCAAAAATCGTCCAAATGCATAGCCAATTGGTCAAAAGTTTGGCCACCCAAACTTTCCAAAACATCACACTTGGAATAAGCCTTATGCTCCCCTTACATGCCATTTCCATTTGATTCCTTTCCCTAACTTCAATCTTGCCTTTTTCTCTTAGCCATCTTGCCATAAAAATAAAAGTCCAACTTGCCATAAGATCATGCATGACCGACACTATATGGAAGGAAAGCAAAAAAAATAAAGTTCACACATGCACACGAAGGGATTCGAACTCCTTCCCTCAAGGGTAACACATATGGCGCCATATCCTCTTCACTGATAGCTCAATTATGCTGGCTTTTTACCACTTTATTACCTTAAGCTTTAAGGTCACTTAATCCATTTCATTAAAGTGCTAATTGCCAAAATTTTTTACTAAATCCAAATAAATCCCAAGCCATCTCAGGACTACCTAAACACACACAATTGAATAGTCTAACAAGCTCAGCACCCAAAAATAATGCAACTTATAAAATTCAAATTCTAGGATGTTACACCAAGTATCGATACTCGTAAAAGGCTATCGATACCAAAATGAGCTACTATTTTCTTGCATATTCATTACAACATGTAGGTATCGATACTTATGCCCGAATATCGATGCCTCTGCACAAAAAATCAAAAACACAACAAAACAGGGCAAATTTTCATACTTAAACATCTTCCTATCCAATATCAAAATGATCATAATCATAGTCCAAAATAACGTCTCTACCCCAGTTTAATTAACCTATAACTAACCAACAATATATGGTAAATGTCCATCAAATCTTAAAATTTTATAATCATATCAAAACACTAAAGACATAATAGCATAAACAACAAAAGTTCTAGCCACATTTCCTTTATTCCTACAATCCAAAGAATAATCAAAATGTCACCTACTCAATTTACTAAGCCTAACTTGGATCACTTTCTTAGGACCACACTGCTCACACTGCAACGCTAAATATCTGCAATGGTTTAGAATGAAGTGTGTGAGCTTAAACAAGCTCAGTGAATGTACAGAATTACCACGAATACACATAATATCATACGTTAAACGAAAGCCACAAAAGACACATTCTCAATAGTATTTAACTATAGTACAAATCTAGCGTACTTATGCATCACTTTCTAATACATCTGACATTATATTCACATATTTATACATGCATTACATTTCATACACCACTCATTGGATACACTGATCTCCAACAAACCAATGACTTGAGGAGCCGAACATATCCCAAAAGTGTAGCGTCAAGCTAACACTCTCTAACACCCCAACATATCCCGATAAATGGAGCTTAGCTAACATTTCCTTATCTCTCCAAATTGTCTTGGGCCTTAATGCCCCAAAATCACAATACAGGGGTGAGTACTTACATAATTCTATGGCATGCCAACTATATTCAATGGTCTCAAAAGATCACGAGGCCAAAGTATCCACAAATAAACACATATTTACTTACCGTTTTCTGCACACTTTCTCTGTACATTTACATTATTAACACAACATCATCACTATCACTTGGCATGTTTAGCATGCTCACAACTGAAACATTTCACAAGAGCTAACACAACATATATCACACATCATATTACACATTATATTACTCAATCCACTTCACATAGTCACAATTGTTGCAAAATAAACGAGAGGAATAAGAAAGCTTACACTTAGAACTTAGAGTAGTGGGTTAGGCTACTCCTAAGCTCCCATTTAGCACTATGAATAGTGTCTACAAGTAGTTATTCTAAACACTTATCGTTCACGCTTTTGCCTAATTGCCAAAGGCATAAACTAGCTTCTCCTTGCCTTTCGCCATGCTCAAAGAAGGCACCATTGGTTCCGAATCTTCACCAAAGTTAACCATACAACCAATGGTTCCGAATCTTCACCAAAGTTAACCATACAACAAATAAAATTAATTTACAGCCATAGACACACATCAACAAGTTCCTTTTAGAATTGAAATTTTTCTACTAGCAAACTCGAAACCCAAATACCTTAATCTCTACTCATTCCCATTCTTTAAAATCAATTCCAATAATCTAATTACTAATCTAAGAATAATTCTCAATCTTCAAACCACACAAAACTGCTCAGGTTCATGGTTTCAAAAATTCAACATGCATGACCTCTTTTAACGAAAACTCAACAAAACCTTCAAATTCTTTAACGAAACTTTAAGGAGAGTTTAAAAACCTTCTAATTACATCAAAACAAGTTGAAAACACTTTGAAACAATAATTTCATTCAAAAACCCAAATTTCACTATTAACGACCCAAATTTCGACTTCTACCTAAAACCTTTGATTCAACAGCTTAAAACTCGATTTAAATGGCTAGCTTATGTCAAAAGCTATTATGAAATAAAATTTTTACCTTGATTGAGGGAAAAATAATGACTGGTGTCAATCTAAGAAAGCCCACAAGTTAAACAATAGCAAAATTAATGGTGATCTTAATGTTCTTCTTAAAATTATAAGGAGGTTTAATGTTTGAAATATGATGGAAACCAAAAGGATGGAAGTAATGGAAATCAAAATAGATGTATGATGTTTGGGAATACCAAAGGACAAAAAAAAAAAAAAAAAAAAAAACAAGTGGGGGAGAAGGGGTTTTCGTGAGTATCCTATAAGTGGGGGGAATAAGGCATTTTTTTTAAAACTTTGGTATATTTACTTTCTTGGTTTTCTCAATTTTAACCCATTTTTCAAAACAGTCCATGTTTTAAAATTAAAGGTCTTTTCCACACTATTTTCACAAATTGGTTTAAATTTCAAAAAGTCATATTACCCTCAAAACTTCTAGACCCAATTTCGAGATGTGACACGCATTCCACCTTTCTTTATCGATGGTTCAACTTCTAATACCATAAGAACCTGGTTAAGCTTATATCTTGTCGCAAGGGTTTTGCTGGTTTCTAAATGTTATATTATCTTTGTAACAGCCCGATTTAGGGGTTAATCGAAACAGTGATCTCGGAACCACTATTTCGAGGTTAGATAAAATTATTTTTCATGTTATGTTATGTGTTATAACATGTTTTTAAGGATGCATGAAAATTTTGGTACTTTAATTTTAGCAATTTCTAGCTAAATTGTGAAAAAGGACTAAATTGCATAAAGCGCGAAAGTTCTGTTTTAATTGTTAAAGGTTCCAAATGACTATGGATTATAAATTGGAGGTTCCAAATGTGAAATTTGGCCTTATTAAGTGTGTTGGCCGGCCATAGAAAGTTAAGGGGACAAAGGCATTAAATGTGGGTCAAAAGTTGGTGATATTAGTTGACAAATGAATAAAATAAGATGAAATACGCAAAAGCTATCATCTTTTTTTATTTCTTCTCTTCTTCCACCGAAAATGAGCAGCAAGGATGGGGTTTTTGAAGCTCAAAATTTTAGCAAGCATTCCTTCTCATAAGTAAGTGATTTTGATGATCTTTCTTGATAATTTTTGTACTTTTGGAGTCCCCAAAGCTTAAGCTAGCTAATGAGGGGACTAATCTATAATATGGTTGAGAGTCTAGGGACTTGCCATGAGAGAGTTTATGCTAGTTTCTGAATTTTTATGGAAGAAAATGAATGATAGGATGAGGAGAAATAACTTTTGTGAAAGGTGTTGTCATGAAAACACCTAATTTAGGCTAAAATGCAAAAGTTGTAATTTGTTCATTAAGGCATGAAATAGTTGGAATTGTGGATAGTTGTAAGAGGATTAAATGTTCAGCTAGGCTGGTTTATCAAGAAAAATGTGATAAAAATTTATTTACGAGCCTAGGGGCAAAATTGTAATTTTTTCCAAAGAGTAGGGGTAAAATAGTCATTTTTTATTTATAAGCGATTAAATCACTAAATTCCATTATTCTAGATAAAAGAAAATGAGTTTTAGACATAGAACGCGTGGAAAGAGAAATGTGGGCAAAAAGTCATTTTCGGTCATTTCGTCATTGAGGTAAGTTCATATGCAAATGTTGTAATTATGTACGAGTTATTTTAATATTCCAATGTTGTATGGAATGTATAATTACACAATGAATGTATTAAATACTTGTCGATGAGTTGTTAAGAGAATTGAACTAAGAATAGTAAGAAACGTAAATAGTATAAAATGGTGATAGTTAAGGTTTCGTGTAAGACTATATTGGAATATAGCTTCGGTGAGAGATATTAAATAAGACCATGTCAAGGACATGGCAACTATGTGACATTTCGTATAAGACCTTGTCGGGGACATGGCATCGACATATTAATGTATGCAAGGCCCTATTGGGGTATAATGTCAATGAGAACTATGTGTATGAGACTCAAGAGAATTATTTGACAATCTGAATGATTCAACAGATATGTTGAATGTATGTGGTTGTATCATGAGAAACACAGGTATATGTTAGAACTGAATTGATATAAATTCAATATATGATGAACCCTAGTGGGATACGCATATTCAATACACCTTAGTGTATGAGAGAGGTTCCTTACTGCATTGTGTGAATGTGAATAAGAATCGTAGAAAGTTAAGCAAGTATGATAGTGAGTGAGGATGTTACGGATGAAAGTTTGAATTAGAAATATGTATGTGGATAGATATATGTGAATGTATTATATCAGTGGGCTGTGTGCGTTACCACCTGATATATTATTAATTAATGGGCTGTGTGTGATACCATCAACTGTACTACTATCGGTGGGCTGTGTGCGTTACCACCTGATATATTAGTAGTCGATGGGCTGTGTGCGATACCATCGCTTATAGATGACTGGTGAGCTAAGTGCGAAATCACCATATATAAGTGGTTGGTGGGCTGTGCGCGATACAACCCTATTAGAGATTCAATGGTGGGCTAAGTGCGTAACCACCGAGAAATTAGTAGTATGAGTGGCTTATTGAATATGCTTGATGTGTTGTTTTATATGATCTTGTAGTGATCAGTGCAGGAGCGTGTACTAATTAAACGAGCAATTGGCTTGTGGCATGGTAAGAATGTGGTAAGAGATAGAATGAGTAAGCTTTAAAAGTGGTTAAGTAACCATGAGTTTATGAGAAACTTCATCATAAAATCCTTGTAGTGATTGATATTCAATGAATATCAATATTTTTCTGATTTTGTGTATGAACTTACTAAGCATTATTGCTTACTCCTTTTCTTTTACAATCTCTTATAGGTTATTTTGACTAGCTCGGGTTGGAGGCCGCATGAGATGTTTTCACACTATCGAATAAATGCTTGGTATGGTGTTCCAAGTCCTTATAAGTTATGGCATGTATAAGGATTCTTTTAGAGTTGATTAAGTTCTAATTGATGTAACCAAATTGTGTTGGCCTAAGAGAACTTAGAGTTTTGGTTGTGTATAGCCGTAGATGATGGCTTAAGCTATTTGTAATTGTTTTGAGAATAGTTCTCCCTAGTGTATGGGATGAATACTTTATTTATCCTATGACTAAATGTTTTTAATTCAATAGTCTTATTGAATTTATGTGAAATTATGTGATGATATGTGTATGTATGCAAATGAGAATAGGGAAAAGGCTTGGTAGATAGCCTCTAAGTGCCCACACGGATGGACACACGGGCGTGTGTCTAGGCCGTGTGTAGCCTGCACCTTTATATCTTAAGTCAGAATAGACCACAAGCTGATGACACGGCCGTTTGTTCAAGTCATGTGATACGCACGGCTAGCACATGGGCATATGCCCAGGCCGTGTTGAATAAGTCAGTATATCAAGGTAGGGCACACGGTGTAGGGCCACAGCCGTGTCAAGGCCGTGTGAGATTTGTCAGTGTCGACCACAGGTGGGAGACACGGGGGTGTCTTAGGGGTACACGGGAGTGCCCCAAGACTAACACGAACGTGTGCCTTGGCCGTGGAGCATTTGGCAGAATGCTCGAGTTTTAAGCACGGTTTGGGGAAATGGACGTGTTTTATCATACATTGGCGTGTGCGCCCTGAATAAAAGAGAAAAATTTTTAATGATGGAAAGAGGTTCCGATATAGTCTCGAGAGCCCTCATGTATATGAGTGAGGCTTCGTAAGTCGAGAATGAAGTTGTCAAGGTGACTCAAGTGAGTGGTCACGATAAGCCTAAGTGGCGATCTTGATGTTTTAGTATGGTAACGCCTCGGGCCTAATTCCGGTGTAGAACCTGGGTAAGGGGTGTTACAATCTTGGCGGATTCTCACTTTATCTAATTACTCTTGAGAATGGATTATCGTTTCCCCTTACCCGGATACTAAGTTCTAAAATTCGAAGCATAACAAGATGTACCCCCGGTCATCCTCCTTGGGATAAGGTTTGCGACAACCCTTTTTTTGGTGTCGAAAAAAGTGGTTTCGGGACCACAAATTTGATGAGTAAGTCGTATTAATTATCATTTGATTCATATGAGTCAATTATAATTTGATATTGAGTTTTGACTCGGTGAATTTTAGTTAATTCAATAAATAGTTAGGTATAAGTGGTTGTTCCGAAAGTCAAATGGTTTCAGACAGTGAGATATCGAGACATTATTTTTGAAAAATGAGCCTGTAAATATTTTACAGAGATATTGTTTTGTTACGTGAAAGTTTGGTTTAGAAATTTTAATGTTTAGATAGTTGATTAATTAAAAAGGACTAAATCATTAAAGTCATAAAACTTAATCGCTATTGAATTATAATGATTAAATGACTTAATTAACTTAAGTGGAAGGTTTTATATGGAAAATATGCCATTTTTATTTACTGGGATGGTTAGTGGGTGTATTTATACATTTTATACATTACTTTTAATGTTAAATTTATTAAAATATAATAAAGCATAAAATAAAAAAATAAAATAAAATCATTATCTTTTTAATTTTAATTCCACCGAAAAACAAAACCATTTTCCTTCATTGAAAGATCTTAAGTTTCAGAAATGGTTTAGCACTCTTGCATGGTAAGAATTTTTGACCTATTGTGAGTACTTTTTTTTATTTTTGAGATTGTTGCAACTAGTTCTAGCTAACGCGTACCTTCATTTTTTTAAACTAGGTCCATTGATGAACCTTTGTTATTTTTTATGTTAAGTGATGATTTTGAGGTATTGGTTGTTAGTTAGGATTAATTTGCAAAGTAATTTTTGATAGTTTTAATTTAAGGACTAGTTTGATAAAATGTTAAAATTGACATGGAATTTTTGTAATTTTTTAAGAAATATAGGGTATCCTAGTATGCGAATAAATTCGGCTAGCTTGAGTATTAGAGAAATTTTGTTAAATTTGGAATTTTGTTAAATTGAGTTGGGATATGTATTTGAATTTGATGAGATTGAATTTAATCATTATAGATCAAGATTTGATTCGTATAGAGGATAACCAAGAAAAAAAGGGAAAACATTGGATTAGTCCCTACGAGTCAGGCGTTAGCATATTCTAGGTAAGTTCATAGAATTAGTGAATAATTTTATATGTTTATAAATTATATTGTTTTCTATTTCTTTAAATTGGGTTGTGACTGAATATTTATTAATGAAATCTAATTATGAATTGTATATAATATTGTATAAAGTAAAAGTGTACTATTCAAAAATTGAGAAATGATATTATCTTGGAATGGATGAAAAAAAATACGGTATGTGTGCAGATATTGTGTAAGTGCCTCTGATTTTGTTAAAGTGATGAACTCAGTTTAAATGCCCATTTGAACATAGTAAACAATTAGGATATGATTGGCATGCCAATAGGGTTAGAAGGCGCACTGGTACGGGATTCCACTTCGGTGCCTTTAATTGCACATTTGTGCCTCTGTTTCCACTTTGGTGCCTCTAATTGCACATCTGTGCCTCTGTTATGCATATTTGATGCCTTTGGTGTGGTGTAGTTACCTGAGTATTCGAGTCAAGTTACTATAGTCCATTGGGCTACGTAGTAATTGACTTAAAACTTATTTTCTTGCTCAATTCAGTGGAACGTTTAAATTTCTACTATGTGATAAACATCACTATAAAATGCTTTTGTATAAATTTTGATAAATACATTGAGATATGGTGAATGATAGAATTTGGTTAGTTCCTTTAAAAAGTATCATTTACGTTATATATGATTATATACTAATGCAGTGTAATCTTGCATTCAGTTATTAGGAATTAGAGATTCACCCTTTTGATTATCTATTTTGTTTAAGGTAAGTTGATGTTTAATTCATGAATAATTTGGAGATGATATGTTTAGATGAATATGGAGATGTTAAGTGATGAAATTAAATAATTAATGGTTATGTGTTTAAAAGTTGTTTGTAACAATTTTGAAACAAGGGGAAAGGGTACAGTTATATATATATATATGAAACACATGCTTTGTAAATGCAATATTGGTGACAGAGTTATGAATTTAAATATCAAAGGATGATTTGTTTTTATTTGAACTATCGTGGATTCTGAATCACTTAATTGAAAGTTTTGGTACTGACATTATGTGATTTTGGAAACGATTGTCAAGTTTAGAAATTTAATGCTCTTTTAGTATTCATTTATGGAATGAGGTAAGTTTATTTGAATATTTAGCTATGGACTTACTAGGCTTCTTAAGCTTACCTATTTTCTTTTTTGTTTTTATAGTTAATGTTTTGCGGAACGGTTCGGATGGATCAGCTTCAATGTTCACATTTTTCAAACCCTCTTCGATAGCTTTTGTCTTCGAGTCATTTTGGTTGTGGCATGTATATAGGACTTGAAACACCCCAAACCCGGCCCATGAGCCTTGGCCAGATCTGGTATGTTCCTCAAGAAAACCGGTTAAAAAATTCTTTTATTACTTTGGAAAAATTTTGCGTGTTTTGAAAGAAAATTAGTTTTTTGGGTTGGGCTTTGGTTGAAAATGAGTTCATCTTATATTAAAAATTCCTTTTTAATTAAGGTGACAAAACACTTGGAGTTTATTTTAAAAATAAATTTACTTGATCCCTAAATAATAATTTGTAAACAAAATAAATAAAAGTAAAAAGAAATAAAGAAATTCAATCATGGCCTTATGGCCTTATTACATCAAATAATTCCCAAAATAAAAGTTCTAAAGTACTTAAATAAAATAAAATGTCCATATTGAATAAAACTTGGTGAGCATGGGCACCTTTAGCTCCTGCCAGGCCGGTCCATTACTTGCTCATCACACGAAAAATATTCCCCAACGGGGTGAGTCAAACAGACATAATGTGTACACGACACTAAATCGTAATAGAATCAGTCGTACAATAGTTACACATTCAAAACATAAAATACAAGTTATGATGCATTCCCAAACCCAAACCTAATTGTCCATCCGCTACACACCCCGTGCACTGCCCAAACACACCGTGGGGACTACTAAGTCGACCCTCCTTCCGCTACACACCAATTTGCGGGCTTAAGGCTCCGCTCTGTGGTCTTAGGAAACCACTTTTCAGATTACTGTGGTCTTAAGTCACCACTTTTTAGATTACTGTGGTCGTAAGTCACCACTTTTCGATTCTCGTGGTCTTAAGTCACCGGTTTTCACTTCCCTTTTCAATATACAACCATATGCCCCATATATTAATATGCATAATATACGAGTTCACAATCATATAATATTCTCATGTTACGAATAACATATTTCATATTCCTAGTAGGAGTAGGAAACGTGCACGAGTACTTAGTACCATAACATGGTACCTTAGCCACGTTCATATTTCCATTAACACATATTTTAATACATATAACCATAATTCATATTACAAAGTAGTGTGGGGTACACACACTGATTAAACAGCAAATTCCTTGAGATTTCAAATCGATCTACCGCTTAATTCCTTAATCCCTACATTTGATTAATCACTTACTAATTTAATAAAAAGCCATTCGACCATAAATCCAAATCCTAGTAGGATTAGTATACTTAAACTTACCTTGTTGCCGATTGGGACACCAACAAATCCACGAAATTGATCCTTGTTTTCCTAGGAATGTCGAAATTCCTATAACCTTGCGTTAGATTTAATCTAACCATTAAAACATAAAACATGGCCTTTGGCCGAATATACATATGTCTTACCTTAATCTTAGAAATCTAAACCTTCCTCCTTGTAGTCAACAGTTAGTAAATCCCAAAGATCTCTTCAAAGTTTTGGCAACAAGATATTAATGGGGTTAGTCCTAGATTTCGGCAAATCTTAAAAGAAAAGGATGAAACCGAATGAGATCTTACCCTTACTTGAAGAAATCGATTGCACCTTCACTTCAACCTTCGAGATTCGGCTATGGCTAGATGATGATCTCACAACTTTCGATTTGGAGGATTAGAAAGAAAAGAGAAGGAAGAATAAAGATGGAGGATTAAAGCTAGAACACAAGGTATTTCGACTTGGCAAAAATAAAAGAAGAAGAAGATTTGGTGAAGAGAATTCGTGGAGGCTTTCAAAGAATAGAAAATAATGCAGAATGGCCTCTCTTTTCCTTTTATAGCTGAAATTACTAAGCTAGAGTCCTTACTTGGCCACCACTCTTCTATTTTGATAGCTTTATCCCTTTAATTATCATAAATAAAAGAGTTTAATCCAACATTTATCTCTTCAAAATAATCCAATTTAAAAATCCTTTATTTATCACCTTTTTAATCGAATATTTATGAAAATAAAACACCTCCTTTCTAGAAGCATGTGCCGTCCACCTCAGTCTTCTGGAAGCAAAAATAAAACCTCCTTTATTTGCTTCCCAAGTGACTCGAACTCAGGCCCATTCCTCTTGCATATGGCGCCATTTCCATAGGCCCTAAGTGACATCTTCAGGCCACTTTTCCAAGCTGTTTGTGTGTCAAATTTCACAAACTTTTTCTTTTAAGGCCACCTTGCCTTAATTTCCCCTTTTAAACCTTAAAACTCGTCATTTCTAGGTCATTTCTAAGTTTCCAAAAATTTTCGTTCGGCTCTGTAAACTTGACATTTCCTTACATTTCCAAGTTTCCAAAAATGTTCACTTTCCTCTTTCGAGTCATTTCTAAATCATTTTCCTAGTTTCCATAAATGTTCACTTTCCTCTTTATTCCTTTACATTTTCAGGACATTTCCCTACGTTTCCAAGACAAGACATTTCCTTGCATTTCCTTGCATTTCCTTACATTTCCATACATTTCCTCACATTTCCTTACATTTCCTTACATTTCCATACATTTCCTTGCATTTCCTTACATTTCCTTACATTTCCATACATTTCCTCACATTTCCTTACATTTCCTTACATTTCCATATATTTCCATACATTTCCTTCCATTTCCTTCCATTTCCTTACATTTCCATACATTCCATACATTTCCTTATTTCTAGAATTCACATAACACATTCATAATTCATAAAACATGCCATTTTACCACATGGTTCCTTGTGTCATGCTTCACACGGAGTTTCTTTTAAAGCCTCATTTACCTAGCTCCCCTTTTTACTTAAAAACCAATAATTTTCCAAAGCTTTCTTCTTCCATCCTAGAATTTTAGGAACCCTTAATACACTTCCAAACACTGTAAAAACCTACTAACTCATGAATTATGCACGAACGCATAACCCCTAATCTAGGATGTTACAGTTCTACCCTCCTTAAAAATAATTTCGTCCTCGAAATTACTTACTGACGAATAATCGTACATCTTAACTCACCGCACTACGCTTATGCTGCGCACTCTGATCTTAATAGAACCATCACTCTCTAGGCACAATCTCTAAGTTCACGTCCCCTAGAACTCATTTCTAACGTCGCGATTTAATCTGATTACAAAGTTTTATGCATTAGAATTTTGTTCCACTTATTAACCGCGAACAATTTTATGAAATAAAGATATTTAGAAGTAGTTCTTTCGATCACACAAAGTTTCAGTTCAAGTTCACTACTCTAATTCAGAGAATCACATTCACATTCATCAACAGAGACACCTTCATTCCTCAACAAAGGCACATTCATTCATCAACATAGACAAATTTATTCAGTGGTATCTACCACCCACATTCGCTATTTGAACACTCTTAGCCTTATTCCTATCCTAGGGGTATTTTCGTAATTTGTCCTACCAGGGTATGTTCGTAATTTTTCAAAATAAGGTTCCTTGGTGATTTTGTCAATAAGGGTATTTTGGTAATTTTGTGTTCCCGGGGTATTTTTGGAAATTCTAAAATTCGAGGGCATTTCGATAATTTTGAAACTCAGAGGTATTTTGGTAATAAACTAGGGTAAATTTGTAAAGCTCAATAAATCAGGGGTATTGCAGATTTTACAAAACTTTAGGGTTACTTTTGAGAATTTGTTTTCCAAAATGGTGATGTTGCAAAAGTTTTGGAAATTAGGGTCATTTTGGTAATTTGCAAGTTAAGGGCAATTTCGTATTTTTCCAAAATCAAGGTATTTTGATATTTTGCAAATTAGGGTTTTTGAACTTGTCATAAAGTAAGGAAATTTTGCTAAAACTGTGGGTAGTTTGGACATTTTATAAACCAAGGGTAATTTTTGTAATGTTACCACTAGGGGTATTTTTGTAATTTCATAAATCAAAAATTTTTCGGAAAATTTTGTAAAAATAGTTTTCACAAATTAAAAGGTAATTTTAAGAGTTTTAAAACTAGGGTTTTTGTAAAAACACGGCTAGTTCCCTTTCGGGTTTTAGTTATTGTGTTTAGCCTATGACTGAGTCCTCTTGGTTAGGGTGAACCGAAGCTACGCACTGCAGTAGGATTCCTGCGAAGAGGAGGTGAGTCACTAGGACCGCTTAAGTACCGGGCTCTTTCGGATCCAATCCTAGACATGCGCACAGGGGTTACCACACCTTAACTCGGCGACTTAGCCATAGGTTTGTTTAATTAGGCATTAAAGTCTTATGTAAATGTTGGGGTAAACTAGCCCTAAGGTTCAAGTACTTATCATGCTAATCTACGTTCCATTCCATTTCTACCCTTCTACAGATCATTCAATAAATCACACAAATGGATAGAAGTACTTACATGGTGGACTGCGGGTCGGAGACTTGGGTGCCGTGCGTAAAACCTTTAACTTTAGAAATACTTTTCATAAAACTCATTTGGGCTCGTTTGGAAAATGTTTTGCTCCTTAGCCCACAGGCCGAGAGTTTTAAAACTGGGCTCTGATACCAAACTGAAACACCCCAAACCCGGCCCACGAGCCTTGGCCAGATCTGGTATGTTCCTCAAGTAAACCGGTTAAAAATTCTTTTATTACTTTGGAAACATTTTGTGTGTTTTGAAAGAAAATTAGTTTTTTGGGTTGGGCTTGGGTTGAAAATGAGTTCATCTTATATTAAAAATTCCTTTTTAATTAAGGTGGCAAAACACTTGGAGTTTATTTTAAAAATAAATTTACTTGATCCCTAAATAATAATTTGTAAACAAAATAAATAAAAGTAAAAAGAAATAAAGAAATTCAATCATGGCCTTATGGCCTTATTACATCAAATAATTCCCAAAATAAAAGTTCTAAAGTACTTAAATAAAATAAAATGTCCATATTGAATAAAACTTGGTGAGCATGGGCACCTTTAGCTCCTCGGCCAGTCCATCCATTACTGCTCATCACCTGAAAAATATTCCCCAATGGGGTGAGTCAAACAGACTCAATGTATACACGACACTAAATCATAATAGAATCAGGCGTACAATAGTTACACATTCAAAACATAAAATACAAGTTATGATGCATTCCCAAACCCAAACCTAATTGTCCATCCGCTACACACCCCGTACACCTTAACACACACCGTAGGGACTACTAAGTCGACCCTCCTTCCGCTACACACAATTTGCGGGCTTAAGGCTCCGCTCTGTGGTCTTAGGAAACCACTTTTCAGATTACTGTGGTCTTAAGTCACCACTTTTTAGATTACTGTGGTCGTAAGTCACCAAAAATTTTCGTTCGGCTCTGTAAACTTGACATTTCCTTACATTTCCAAGTTTCCAGAAATATTCACTTTCCTCTTTCGAGTCATTTCTAAATCATTTTCCTAGTTTCCATAAATGTTCACTTTCCTCTTTATTCCTTTACATTTTCAGGACATTTCCCTACGTTTCCAAGACAAGACATTTCCTTGCATTTCCTTGCATTTCCTTACATTTCCATACATTTCCTCACATTTCCTCACATTTCCTTACATTTCCATACATTTCCTTGCATTTCCTTACATTTCCTTACATTTCCATACATTTCCTCACATTTCCTTACATTTCCTTACATTTCCATATATTTCCATACATTTCCTTCCATTTCCTTCCATTTCCTTACATTTCCATACATTTCCATACATTTCCTTACATTTCCTTACATTTCCATACATTTCCTTATTTCTAGAATTCACATAACACATTCATAATTCATAAAACATGCCATTTTACCACATGGTTCCTTGTGTCATGCTTCACACGGAGTTTCTTTTAAAGCCTCATTTACCTAGCTCCCCTTTTTACTAAAAAACCAATAATTTTCCAAACCTTTCTTCTTCCATCCTAGAATTTTAGGAACCCTTAATACACTTCCAAACACTGCAAAAACCTACTAACTCATGAATTATGCACGAATGCATAACCCCTAATCTAGGATGTTACAGGACTTGATGTGGTTATGGTTAATTTATTAGTTGAATTGTAACTAAGCTCTTATGGTTGTGATTTGGTAAATTAAGTCTCAAGTTGATAATATTTTGGTATGGAAATGTTTGTGCTCTTGGTTAAACATTGTTTTCATTTGGTAACTTTATCGATGTTGAAATGAAGTATGGAAATTTTTGATAGGTAGTTTATGATGTTGGTCAAGTTGGATTTATTTATGGTATGTGTTTGGTATTAGGAAATGGTAATCTTTTAAATGATGTGATTATTGTATTTGTGTAACATTTGTGGTGTCAATGAGGACACATTGGTTAGGCACATAGAATGTGAGATTTAGTACATTTGGTATGTGTAACACCCCAAACCCGGCCCAAACACCACGACCGGATCTGGCATGTCACTAAGAAGAATTTCTAAAAACATGGTGCGTTCGTTAGGGAAAAATTTAGTTTTACCTCTTCTATTGTGTCTCAGTGTTAAAGTCTAATTAGGAAACTTAGTAATTCCATACTACCCTAGTTATGTCTACCAAGTTTCAAAATCAGATCATTTTTGTTATTTTTAAAACCCATGTTGGTCACTTAAGTTACAAAGGGTTGTCGCAAAAGGTAATAATTTACTTGAAAAATTTGTCGAATAAAAAACTTTGTTGCCCTTTGTATTTCTTTTTATAAACTTATCGTTATTTCTAATTATCATATAACCTGAGTGTCCAAAATGTAAATAAAACCAAAATTTAAAAACCCAAATAATAGTGGCCTTATTACAACGTGAAAGCCAAACCAGTCATTAAAAATAAAAAAAGTTCTTTACTGAAATAAAACGAAACCATGCATGACCACCTTGTGCTCCCTCCTGCCCTGTCCATTTCGCTATGAGCTACCTGAAAAGATGTTAACAACGGGGTGAGTCATAAGACTCAGTGTGCAGCACTCATGCCCCATCAAACTGGGCCTTAGCCCTACAAAACAGAATAGCAGAATATCGCATACACAGTGAATGATGCAAAACCCATCCCAACCTAGATTTCCATCCGCTACGCACCTCCCGTACCAGCCAATCACTATTGGGGATTTCTACAATCAACCCTCACCGTTACACACCATTGACAGCAATCATGCTGCTCATTGTCAGAATCGTGACAGAGTCACCAGAACAGATCGTGGCAGAGCCACTATAATAGATCGTGGCAGAGCCATTACAACAGATCATGGCAGAGCCACTACAATAGATCATGGCAGAGCCACTACAACAGATCATGGCAGAGCCACTACAACACTTCCCCTTTCATTAAATAACATCAGCCCGCCCCATGCAACATACAAATTTTAAATGCACAGATACTACAAGTTTCGGCATGCATATACTGAATATCCATAACAAATATCATGTCATCTCATCATAATCACGTATTTAGTATACCAAAACAGAGCTCACTAACCTAATGCCTCGCCTTTAGCCTCCAAGGATATCTCGAATGCCATACCAAGTTTTCGGCATTTAACAGAATATATCAATACATACAACATAGCATTACAGATGGGGTGAGGAGTTACACACCTGATTACGTACAATACTAAGCTATCTACGACGCTGCTATCACTAGCTGGAACCACGACTATCTGCCTACTACTTTGTTCGGAGGCTGGCCCACAACCTAGTGGCTAATCACGAACAGCCGACACCGCTCGTTTCTTGTACTTAGGGATCAAACCCGAGGGTTTGCTTCCCTCACCCAACTGCGTATTTCTCGTATCCATCAAAAGCCTCGGTCAAAACTCACTACGAGTGATATGATTTGAATATCCGTCCAACAAGGTTAAGACAACAGATAGACAATAAATCAATTAATAGAACCACTAGACAATAAATCAATTAATAGAACCACTAGAAGGAATCTTCCTACCTAAATCGATTGAGTCTCGGAGTTTAGCAGACCTTGAATAACACGCTGATCGCACCTAGATTCTTTTCAGGGTTCGGCACCAGTAGTCACAGCAGTGAAGATTCGGCTTGAAGATGGCACTCTGATTATGGAATGGGAATTCGGCTATGGTGAATACTTCGGAAAGAGAACACAAATGGGATGATGCTGAGACTTAGAGATTTTGACTAAGAGGAAAAATGAAGGTGTAGTTTCGGCTTTTAATGAATAGAAAAAAAGAACAAAACAAGACAATGAAGATTAAGAAGATTCGGCTAAAAAGAAGTTTCAAAAGAAAAGAAAAAGAAAATGATAAAGGTGGGAGAATTGGTGATTTCAGCTCTTGAGAGTGAGAAGAAAAGAAAAGATGAAAAAGATGTGCAACTTTGGTCTTCTAGTTTCGGCTATAGGTCAAAAGAAGAAAAGAGTGGAAAATGTTTAGATGATTTTCGGCAAAAGAGAGAATGAGAGGAAAAACTAAAACAAAATGTGAAGCACACACTTTAATGCCGAAAAATAAACCACTACACACTAGCAACCTGATCACCAAATTTCGGCACCCACACCCAAAGCGAAAACCGAATGTTCCCTTCCCCTCAAACTCCTCAAAAATTTCGGCTAACACTCCCCTAGCCAACAAACACTATGCCGTCCCTACCATCCCTCCTTGCTTTCCTCTCTTTCAAATATTCAAACAAATTTGAATATTTCAAACTCCTAAATTTTCTCTCCTCTACTCATTTGAAATGCTTGACCAAGTCTTACCTCTCTCCACTAGAGTTTGATTGTCATCCAACCTCCTCCCTTGCCTGAGCCAAAAATAATACTCCTTTGCTGCTTAGGTGTTTCAAACTTTTTCCCTCTCAGCTCTTTGTGACGCCACCTCCCTGCATGCTAAGTGACGCCACCTTGCCACTCTTCCACTGCACCTTTTTGTGACACCACATGAAATCCAAAATCCCTTAAGTCCTACTCCCATCTGGCTATCCATCCTTAGGTGCCCAAAACTAAAAATTTTACTAAGGCTTCGGCTTACCCCTAACTCAGTCCTGAACCCTAAAGAACCCTAAACTAGCATGACAAACCTAGCATTCCCATACATATATATAAAATGCAAGGGCCCTAATTTAGGATGTTACAGTTCTACCCCCTTAAAATAATTTCGGCCTCAAAATTACCTGATCCAAAGAGTTGAGGTTATTGCTGCCGCATAACATCCTCTAACTCCCACGTGGCCTCTTCTGCTTCATGATTCTGCCACAACACCTTCACCAAAGGAACTGATTTCTTACGTAATACTTTGACATCCTGATCTAAGATCTGCAATGGTTCCTCCTCAAACGATAAGCCTGGGCATACTTCAATTTCTTCTACTGGCACAACATGAGACAGATCCGAACGATAGCATCTAAGCATAGAAACGTGAAATACGTCGTGGATCTGACTCAACTCTGAAGGTAACTCAAGTTGATAAGCTACTAGTCCCACACGTTTCAACACCCGATAAGGCCCGATAAACCTGGGGCTCAATTTGCCCTTTCGACCAAATCTTAGCACCTTTTTCCATGGTGACACCTTTAGGAACACCTTATCACCCACTACAAACTCTACATCTTTCCGCTTTAGATCAGCATAAGACTTTTGCCTGTCCAAAGCTTCCTTCATTCGAGTTCAAATTAGCCTAACCTTCTCTTCCGTTTCAGCCACAAACTCTGGACCCAACAATTGACGCTCACCCAACTCTGTCCAACACGTAGGTGTATGACACTTCCGACCATACAGTGCTTCATACGGCGCCATCTTAATACTTGCCTGGTAGCTATTATTATACGCAAATTCTGCCAACGGTAGAAATTCTTCCCAACTACCTCTGAAATTTAAGACACAGCCCCTCAACATATCCTCTAGAATCTGAATTACCCTCTCCGACTGCCCATCAGACTGAGGATGAAACGCTGTACTGAAATCCAACTTCATACCCAAGGCTTGATGTTACGCCTTCCAAAATCTTGACGTGAACCTAGGGTCTCTGTCCGAAATGGACGACACTGGCACCCCATGCAACCTTACAATCTCCGCTATATACAATCTAGCCAACTTCTGAAGAGAATAATCCACCCGCACAAGTATGAAATGAGCAGACTTCGTCAACCGATCAACGATTACCCAAACCGAATCCTTCTTAGAAGGCGTAAGGGGTAACCCACTGACAAAATCCATCGTGATCCTTTCCCACTTCCACTGCAGAATCTTGACCGGTTGCAACAATCCCGAAGGCAACTGATGTTCTACTTTTACTTGCTGGCACATCAAACACTTACCCATAAATTCAGTTACTTCTCGCTTCAGACCCGGCCACCAAAACTGCTCCCGCAAATTTCGGTACATCTTACTACCTCCAGGATGCATAGCGTATGAACTGCTATGTGTTTCCTGAAGAATCTTCTGCCTCAACTCTTCATCCTTTGGCATGCAAACCTTCCCACGGAAACATAACACTCCCTCGCTGTTTAAATGGAAATCCTCCATTACACACTCTTGTACTGGTAGAAGTCGAGCACTTAAAACATCTACTAACTGCTTCTCCTTCACCTGATTTACCCCAGTCGGCTTCACTTGTAACTCCGCTAACAAGCTTCTATCCTCGTAAAAACTTAGGTAGGCAAACATCACTCTTAAGTCTGATATAACCTTACGGCTCAACGTATCCGCCACTACGTTAACCTTACTCGGATGATACTCAATCGAGCAATCATAATCCTTCAACAGCTCGATCCACCTTCTCTGTCTTAGATTCAGCTCTTTCTGGGTAAGGAGGTATTTTAGACTCTTGTGATCTGTGTAAACAATAGACTTCTCCCCATACAAGTAATGTCTCCAGATCTTCAGGGTGAAAACCACTGTAGCCAACTCCAGGCCATGCGTCGGATAATTCACTTTGTGAGGTCTCAGCTGTCGAGAAGCATACGCTACCACCTTCCCCTCTTGCATCAGTACGCATCCTAACCCTGTATGCGACGCGTCATAAAAGACAATAAACTCTTTTCCTACCTCAGGTTGAATCAACACCGAAGCTTCTGTCAAAATCCTCTTTAACTTCTCAAAACTTTCTTGTTGCTTGTCTCACCACACAAACGGAACTCCTTTCCTTAACAACTTGGTTAACGGCGCTGCAATCAAAGAGAAACCTTCCACGAACCTTCTGTAATATCCAGCCAACCTCAGAAAACTCCGAATTTCTGCCACAGACTTAGGTGGTTTCCAATTTAACAGGGCTTCAATCTTCCGAGGGTCAACTCTAATCCCCTTAGCTGATACCACATGACCCAAAAAGGTAACCTCCCTCAGCCAGAACTCGTACTTACTAAACTTTGCAAATAACTGCTTCTCCCTTAGAACTTACAAAACCACTCGAAGATGTGAATCATGCTCCTCTTCGAACCTCGAGTACACCAGGATATCATCTATAAACACTACGACGAACCGATCTAGATATGGTTGAAAAACCCGATTCATCATCTCCATAAATGCTGCTGGTGCGTTGGTCAGTCCAAACGGCATCACCAAGAATTTGTAGTGACCATAGCGAGTACGAAACGCCGTCTTATGAATGTCTGCCTCCTTGACCTTAAGCTGGTGATAACCTGACCTCAAATCTATCTTGGAGAAGACTGATGCTCCCTTAAGTTGATCGAATAGGTCGTCTATCCTTGGTAATGGATACTTATTCTTGATCGTTAACTTATTCAGCTAACGGTAATCAATACACATTCGCATCGATCCGTCCTTCTTCTTAACAAAAAGCACGGGTGCTCCCCAAGGCGATACACTTGGCCGGATAAAACCCCGATCCAACAATTCCTGAATCTGCGCTTTCAGCTCCACTAATTCCTTCCAGGCCATTCTATATGGGGCAATAGACACTAGCGCTATTCCCGGTAGCAGATCAATACCAAACTCAACCTTGCGATCCGGAGGCAACCCGGGAGCTCTTCTAGAAAAACATCAGAAAACTCCTTCACCGTTCGGACATCCCCCACAGTTGATTCTTTGACCTCTAAAGCGCACACATAAGCCACAAACACCTTACATTCTTTTCTCACCATTTTCTCGGCCTTCAAAGCGGATACCACACTAGATAGGTAGTTCCTTCTCTCCCCTATCATCACCACTTTTACACCCTCAATAGTTCTTAACACCATATGCTTGGTGGCACAGTCCAGATTCGATTGATACTTCACTAGCCAATCCATACCTAAGATCAAATCAAACTCCCCGAATGGCAGTTCCATCAGATGAGCCGAAAATACTACCCCTTGAAGTTCTAGGGGTACATCTTTATATAGTTTATTCACCACTACAGTCTGTCCCAGAGGGCTAACTACAGTCATCTCCCTAGAAGAAGTCTCATAGTCTAAGTTCACAGTTCCCGCTATAGCACTAGCAACATAAGAGTGCGTCGAACCATTATCAATCAAGCCAGTATAAGGCAAACCATAGATTAAGAACGTACCGGTTATGACGTCCGGTACATCACCCTCCTCTCGATGCCTAGCTGCATAAACCAACCCGGACCGTCATGCATCCGTATTCCCAGCACCTCTATTCGATGTTCCATGGCCTCAACTGAACCCATTTCCTCCTCTGACTGGGCCACGACCCCTCGGTAATGGCTGGCCACCTCTCTCCTAAATCGATCGAATCTCGTCCACTGGTCATGCTGATCTGATCCACTGTGGGCGATCTTTAATCATATGATCCATAGATCCACACCTGAAACATCCTTCGATTCTCCTCCTGCACTCCTCAAAGTGCACCTTCCCACACAAAGCACATGGTCGATACTGACCCCTTGCAGCAAATGTCTGAACATGAGTTGGCCCATCAAACCTAGGGCTTTTTCGAAAACCCCCAGATGACCCCGACGGCCCAAAACTTCTCTTATTCTTACTCTGATCCTTATCCTTGTTCTGCTTCTCGGTCCGTTTTACCTCTTCAGCTATTTTAACTTTCTCAACCAGAACGGCAAAGTCTCTTTCTCGCTGCGGTGCTATCAATACTCTTAACTCATCCCGCAGTTCGTCTTCGAATTGTACGCAACGCTCATAGTTAGTCGCCACAATACCTAGAGCGTAACGGCTCAAACGCAGGAATTCTGCCTCATATTCAGACACAGATTTGCTCCCCTGAACCAAATTCAAAAATGCCTTCCTCTGGGCATCCACATAGCTGGCCCCAACGTACTTTCCCTGAAATGACACCTTAAAGAAATTTCAGTCAATCCGGTCTGTTGGAGTACCCTCTTTCACTGTAAGCCACCACTGATAGGCCTCGTCCCGAAGAAAAGACACCACCCCTTTCAATTTCTCCTTTACCGTGAAGTCAAGATCATCCATTATGTGCTCACTTGCCTCTAACCAATACTCAGGTGTATTAGGGGCTACGCCAGAAATGCCCTAAACATCTCCGCTCCATTGGCTCGAAGTCATTCAGACATAGATTTTCGAGCCCTCGTACCCATGCCTGCTCCAGTAACTTTCTCTAATACCCGTAGTATCGCCTGAGACACCACCTCATCTCTACCCGTTTGATCCTGAAACTCTGCATCCACAGCTGGTGGTGGCGGTACCTCATTTTCTGACCTATGACCAGACCCTACTAGTTCCGATACAGTAGTCCTACCCCTACCACGACCACGCACATTAAGCCCACGTCCTCGAGTGCTCATGACTAACGTTCATGATTTAATCTGATTTAGAAATTTTATGTATTAGAAATTATTTTCGCTGTTTATTAAAAAAATTATGAAGTGTAGTTTCGAGTAGTTTCCACGATTCACATACAACTTAAAAGTTTCCATTTCTAAAGTATAGTTCGTTAGTTCTAACATCCATGGCAATATATCCATAGGGCACATGCAATTTATACTAATCAGAAAACTTACCTGGCGGACTTGGGCCGGAAACGCAAGAGTCACGTTAAAAACACATATTTCATTTTACTATGTTTTAAAATCATTTTTAGAAAACATTTTGAACCCAAAACCCCAAGCCGAGATTTTGAACCAGGCTCTGATACCAAAATTGTAACACCCCAAACTCGGCCCAAACACCAGGACCGGATCTGGCATGTCACTAAGAAGAATTTCTAAAAACATGGTGCGTTCGTTAGGGAAAAATTTAGTTTTACGTCATCTATTGTGTCCCAGCGTTAAAGTCTAATTAGAAAACTTAGTAATTCCATACTATCCTAGTTACGTCTACCAAGATTCAAAATCAGATCATTTTTGTTATTTTTAAAACCCATGTTGGTCACTTAAGTTACAAAGCGTTGTCGCAAAAGGTAATAATTTACTTGAAAAATTTGTCGAATAAAAAACTTTGTTGCCCTTGTATTTCTTTTTATAAACTTATCGTTATTTTTAATTATCGTATAACCTGAGTGTCCAAAATGTAAATAAAACCAAAATTTAAAAACCCAATTAACAGTGGCCTTATTACAACGTGAAAACCAAACCAGTTATTAAAAATAAATAAAGTTCTTTACTGAAATAAAACAAAACCATGCATGACCACCTCATGCTCCTCTCTCGCCTTGTCCATTTCGCTATGAGCTACCTGAAATGATGTTAACAACGGGGTGAGTCATAAGACTCAGTGTGCAACACTCATGCACCATCAAACCGAGCCTTAGCACTACAGAACAGAATAGCAGAATATTGCATACACAGTGAATGATGCAAAACCCATCCCAACCTAGATTTCCATCCGCTACGCACCTCTCGTACCAGCCAATCACCATTGGGGATTTCTACAATCAACCCTCACCGCTATACACTATTGATGGCAGTCATGCTACTCATCGTCAGAATCGTGACAGAGTCACCAGAACAGATCATGGTAGAGCCACTACAACAGATCGTGGCAGAGCCACTACAACATATCATGGCAGGGCCAATACAACAGATCATGGTAGAGCCACTACAACACTTCCCTTTTCATTCAATAAATCAGCCCGCCCCATGCAACATACAAATTTTAAATGCACAGATACTACAAGTTTCTGCATGCATAGACTAAATATCCATAACAAATATCATGTCATCTCATCATAATCACGTATTTAGTATACCAGAACAGAACTCACTAACCTGATGCCTCGCCTTTACCCTCCAAGGGTATCTCAAAAGCCATACCGACTGTTCGGCATTTAACAGAATATATCAATACGTACAACACAACATTACAGAAGGGGTGAGGAGTTACACAGCTAATTACGTAGAATACTAAGCTATCTACAACGCTGCTATCACTAGCTGGAACCACGACTATCTGCCTACTACTTTGTTCGGAGACTAGCCCACAACTTGGAGGCCAATCACGAACAGCCGACACTGCTCATTTCTTGTGCTTAGGGATCGTACCCGAGGGTTTGCTTCCCTCAGCCAACTGCGTATTTCTCGCATCCATCAAAAGCCTCGGTCAAAACTCACTACGAGTGATACGATTTGAATATCCATCCAACAAGGTTAAGACAACAGATAGACAATAAATCGATTAATAGAACCACTAAAAGGAATCTTCTTACCTAAATCGATTGAATCCCGAGCTTAGCAAACCTTGAATAACACGCTGATCGCACCTAGATTCTCTTCAGGGTTCGGCACCAGTAGTCATAGCAGTGAAGATCCGGCTTGAAGATGGCACTTAGATTATGGAATGGGAATTCAGCTATGGTGAATACTTCGGAAAGCGAACACAAATGGGATGATACTGAGACTTAGAGATTTCGGCTAAGAGGAAAAATGAAGGTGTAGTTTCGACTTTTAGTGAATAGAAAAAAAAAGAACAAAACAAGGCAATGAAGAACAAGAAAATTCAGCTAAAAAGAAGTTTCAAAACAAAAGAAAAAGAAAACGATAAAGGAGGGAGAAGTGGTGATTTCGGCTCTTGAGAGTGAGAAGAAAAGAAAAGATGAAAAAGATGTGCAACTTTGGTCTTCTAGTTTCGGCCATAGGTCAAAAGAAGAAAAGAGTGGAAAATGTTTAGATTATTTTCGGCAAAAGAGAGAATGAGAGGAAAAACTAAAACAAAATGTGAAGCACACACCTTAATGCCGAAAAATAAACCCCTACACACTAGCAACCTGATCACCAAATTTCGGCTCCCACACCCAAAGCCAAAACCGAATGTTCCCTTCCCCTCAAACTCTTCAAAAATTTTGGCTAACACTCCCCTAGCCAATAAACACTATGCCGTCCCTACCATCCCTCCTTGCTTTCCTCTTTTTCAAATATTCAAACAAATTTGAATATTTCAAACTCCTAAATTTTCTCTCCTCCACTCATTTGAAATGCTTGACCAAGTCTTACCTCTCTCTACCAGAGTTTGATTGTCATCCAACCTCCTCTCTTGCCTGAGCCAAAAATAATACTCCCTTACTGCTTAAGTGTTTCGAACATCTTCTCTCTCAGCTCCTTGTGACGCCACCTCCCTACATGCTAAGTGACGCCATCTTGCCACTCTTCCACTGCACCTTTTTGTGACACCACACGAAATCCAAAATCCCTTAAGTCCTACTCCCATCTGGCTATCCTCCCTTAGGTACCCAAAACTAAAAATTTTACTAAGGCTTCGGCTTACCCCTAACTCATTCCTGAACCCTAAAGAACCCTAAACTAGCATGACAAACCTAGTATTCCCATACAAACATATAAAATGCAAGGGCCCTAATTTAGGATGTTACAGAATAGCAGAATATCGCATACACCGTGAATGATGCAAAACCCATCCCAACCTAGATTTCCATCAGCTACGCACCTCCTGTACCAGCCAATCACTATTGGGGATTTCTACAATCAACCCTCACCGCTACACACCATTGATGGCAAACATGATGCTCATTGTCAGAATCGTGACAGTCACTAGAACAGATCGTGGCAGAGCCACTACAACAGATCGTGGCAGAGCCATTACAACAGATCATGGCAGAGCCACTACAATAGATCATGGCAGAGCCACTACAACAGATCATGGCAGAGCCACTACAACAGATCGTGGCAGAGCCATTACAACAGATCATGGTAGAGCCACTACAATAGATCATGGCTGAGCCACTACAACAGATCATGGCAGAGCCACTACAACACTTCCCCTTTCATTAAATAACATCAACCCGCCCCATGCAACATACAAATTTTAAATGCACAGATACTACAAGTTTCGGCATGCATATACTAAATATTCATAACAAATATCATGTCATCTCATCATAATCACATATTTAGTATACCAGAACAGAACTCACTAACCTGATGCCTCGCCTTTACCCTCCAAGGGTATCTCAAAAGCCATACCGACTGTTCGGCATTTAACAGAATATATCAATACATACAACACAACATTACAGAAGGGGTGAGGAGTTACACAGCTGATTACGTACAATACTAAGCTATCTACGACGCTGCTATCACTAGCTGGAACCACGACTATCTGCCTACTACTTTGTTCGGAGACTGGCCCACAACTTGGAGGCCAATCATGAACAGCCGACACCGCTCATTTCTTGTGCTTAGGGATCGAACCCGAGGGTTTGCTTCTCTCACCCAACTGCGTATTTCTCGCATCCATCAAAAGCCTCGGTCAAAACTCACTACGAGTAATACGATTTGAATATCCATCCAACAAGGTTAAGACAACAGATTGACAATAAATCGACTAATAGAACCACTAGAGGAAATCTTCTTACCTAAATCGATTGAATCCCGAGCTTAGCAAACCTTGAATAACACGCTGATCGCACCTAGATTCTTTTCAGGGTTCGACACCAGTAGTCACAGCAGTGAAGATTCGACTTGAAGATGGCACTTAGATTCTGGAATGGGAATTCAGCTATGGTGAATACTTCAGAAAGCGAACACAAATGGGATGATACTGAGACTTAGAGATTTCGGCTAAGAGGAAAAATGAAGGTGTAGTTTCGACTTTTAGTGAATAGAAAAAAAAGAACAAAACAAGGCAATGAAGATCAAGAAGATTCAGCTAAAAAGAAGTTTCAAAACAAAAGAAAAAGAAAATGATAAAGGAGGGAGAAGTGGTGATTTCGGCTCTTGAGAGTGAGAAGAAAAGAAAAGATGAAAAAGATGTGCAACTTTGGTCTTCTAGTTTCGGCCATAGGTCAAAAGAAGAAAAGAGTGGAAAATGTTTAGATGATTTTCGGCAAAAGAGAGAATGAGAGGAAAAACTAAAACAAAATGTGAAGCACACACCTTAATGCCGAAATATAAACCCCTACACACTAGCAACCTGATCACCAAATTTTGGCACCCACACCCAAAGCCAAAACCGAATGTTCCCTTCCCCTCAAACTCCTCAAAAATTTTGGCTAACACTCCCCTAGCCAATAAACACTATGCCGTCCCTACCATCCCTCCTTGCTTTCCTCTTTTTCAAATATTCAAACAAATTTCAATATTTCAAACTCCTAAATTTTCTCTCCTCCACTCATTTGAAATGCTTGACCAAGTCTTACCTCTCTCTACCAGAGTTTGATTGTCATCCAACCTCCTCTCTTGCCTGAGCCAAAAATAATACTCCCTTGCTGCTTAAGTGTTTCGAACATCTTCTCTCTCAGCTCCTTGTGACGCCACCTCCCTGCATGCTAAGTGACGCCATATTGCCACTCTTCCACTGCACCTTTTTGTGACACCACACGAAATCCAAAATCCCTTAAGTCCTACTTCCATCTGGCTATCCCCCCTCAGGTGCTCAAAACTAAAAATTTTACTAAGGCTTCGGCTTACCCCTAACTCATTCCTGAACCCTAAAGAACCCTAAACTAGCATGACAAACCTAGCATTCCCATACAAACATATAAAATGCAAGGGCCCTAATTTAGGATGTTACAGAATAGCAGAATATCGCATACACCTTGAATGATGCAAAACCCATCCCAACCTAGATTTCCATCAGCTACGCACCTCCTGTACCAGCCAATCACCATTGGGGATTTCTACAATCAACCCTCACCGCTACACACCATTGATGGCAAACATGCTGCTCATTGTCAGAATCGTGACAGAGTCACTAGAATAGATCGTGGCAGAGCCACTACAACAGATCGTGGCAGAGCCATTACAACAGATCATGGCAGAGCCACTACAACAGATCATGGCAGAGCCACTACAACAGATCGTGGCAGAGCCATTACAACAGATCGTGGCAGAGCCATTACAACAGATCGTGGCAGAGCCACTACAACAGATCATGGTAGAGCCACTACAACAGATCATGGCAGAGCCACTACAACACTTCCCCTTTCATTAAATAACATCAGCCCGCCCCATGCAACATATAAATTTTAAATGCACAGATACTACAAGTTTCGGCATGCATATACTAAATATCCATAACAAATATCATGTCATCTCATCATAATCACGTATTTAGTATACCAGAACAGAACTCACTAACCTGATGCCTCGCCTTTACCATCCAAGGGTATCTCAAAAGCCATACCGAGTTTTCGACATTTAACAGAATATATCAATACATTCAACATAGCATTACAAATGGGGTGAGGAGTTACACACCGGATTACGTACAATACTAAGCTATCTAAGACGCTGCTATCACTAACTAGAACCCCGGTTATCAGCCTATGACTTTGTTCGGAAGCTGGCCCATAACCTGGTGGCCAATCACGAACAGCTGACACCGCTCATTTTTTGTACTTAGGGATCGAACCCGAGGGTTTGCTTCCCTCACTCAACTGCGTATTTCTCGCATCCATCAAAAGCCTCGGTCAAAAGTCACTACGAGTGACATGATTTGAATACCCGTCCAACAAGGTTAAGACAACAGATAGACAATAAATCAATTAATAGAACCACTAGACAATAAATCAATTAATAGAACTACTAGAAGGAATATTCCTACCTAAATCGATTGAATCTCGGAGTTTAGTAGACCTTGAATAACACGCTGATCGCACCTAGATTCTCTTCAGGGTTCGGCACCAGTAGTCACAGCAGTGAAGATTCAGCTTGAATATGGCACTCAGATTATGGAATGGGAATTCGGCTATGGTGAATACTTCGGAAAGAGAACACAAATGGGATGATGCTGAGACTTAGAGATTTCAACTAAGAGGAAAAATGAAGGTGTAGTTTCGGCTTTTAGTGAATAGAAAAAAAAAGAACAAAACAAGACAATGAAGATCAAGAAGATTCGGCTAAAAATAAGTTTCAAAAGAAAAGAAAAAGAAAATGACAAAGATGGGAGAAGTGGTGATTTCAGCTCTTGAGAGTGAGAAGAAAAGAAAAGATGAAAAAGATGTGCAACTTTGGTCTTCTAGTTTCGGCTATAGGTCAAAAGAAGAAAAGAGTGGAAAATGTTTAGATGATTTCAATAAAAGAGAGAATGAGATGAAAAACTAAAACAAAATGTGAAGCACACACCTTAATGCCGAAAAATAAACCACTACACACTAGCAACTTGATCACCAAATTTCGGCACCCACACCCAAAGCGAAAACCAAATGTTCCCTTCCCCTCAAACTCCTCAAAAATTTCGTCTAACACTCCCCTAGCCAACAAACACTATGCCGTCCCTACCATCCCTCCTTGCTTTCATCTCTTTCAAATATTCAAACAAATTTGAATATTTCAAACTCCTAAATTTTCTCTCCTCCACTCATTTGAAATGCTTGACCAAGTCTTATCTCTCTCCACCAGAGGTTGATTATCATCCAACCTCCTCCCTTGCCTGAGCCAAAAATAATACTCCCTTGCTGCTTAAGTGTTTCGAACCTCTTCCCTCTCAGCTCCTTGTGACGCCACCTCCTGCATGCTAAGTGACGCCACCTTGCCACTCTTCCACTGCACCTTTTTGTGACACTACACGAAATCCAAAATCCCTTAAGTCCTACTCCCATCTGGCTATCCTCCCTTAGGTTCCCAAAACTAAAAATTTTACTAAGGCTTCGGCTTACCCCTAACTCATTCCTGAACCCTAAAGAACCCTAAACTAGCATGACAAACCTAGCATTCCCATACAAACATATAAAATGCAAGGGCCCTAATTTAGGATGTTACAGTATGTGTTTGAATGTGCTTTTAACCATGTGAAACAAGCTAGGCATGATGTGTCTTGGTGTGCAAGAATTGGTGTTTGTTTTAGCTTACATTAGATGTTAAAAATGGGCTATCACTGTAACAACCCATTTTTCAGTGGTGTCAGAAACAGTGGTTTTGGGACCACAAATTCGACGTGTCAATCCATAAATATTAATTATTTAATATTTATGAGGTCACTAGTTTTGTATTAAAAGTTGGTCTAAAAAATTTAATGTTTAGATAGTTGATTAAACGAAAAGGACTAAATTGTAAAAGTTGTGAATGTTAGTTTCTATTATTTAAAGGAGTTAAATAGTTATAGAATAAAGAAATGGTAGACTATTATGGCAAATAAACCATATAGAAAGGTAGTGGACAAATTTGGGTAAGGTTTTATGAATTATTAAGTTATAATATAAGGGTACAATGGTAAAATAGTAATTAAGAAAACTTAAACTAATAATAAAACAAAAATTTATCACCATCCTCAAGCTACAATCGACTTTGGAAGAAGAAAAACACCATTTTGGAAAAGCAAAGTTTGGTCAAGCTAGGGTTGGAGCTTGTAAGTGATTTTTTATTCTATTTTTAGTGATTTTTATGTTTATTAGCTCGAATTAGCTTGATTTAGCTAACTCGAGGACTAATTTGTAAAACTATCAAACGTTATGGATTATGCCATTGATGAGTTTGAGTTATCTTTGAAGTTTTATGGTATATTGTTTGAGCCTGGTTGTTAGATAGGACTATTTTGTAAAGTAGTTTTTGATGATTTTAACGTTTAAGGACTAAAATGTAAAAATAGTAAAATTTCTTGTACTTGATTGAATTAACAAAAATATGGGTTGTAATAAGCTCCTGCATGGTTCGGCTATGCTGGGTTTAAGTTGAAAATGGTTTAATTACGTGTTTTGGACTTAGGGACTAAATTACATAAAAGTGAAATATTGGGGTAATTTTGTAAAAAAAGGTATAATAGGACTTAATTGCATAAAATGAGTTAATTTTACTGTTGGAATTAGTTAATTGAATGAAATTATTATTCTAGATCAAGAATGAGTTTAAAATCGAGGAAAGAAGAAAGTTGCAGAATAGCCCATGTACTTCATTATTGTTGCGGCTTAGTCTAGTAAGTTCGTTCGGTTTAATTTAATACAAATTACATGTGTGTCATATGAATTTAATTGTTGAGTGTTGAATAATGCATTAATGCTTGTAATTAAGAATGGAAGTAATGAATCGTTATAGCATTCAGTATTGATGAAATATCTTGAGCCGGATGAACGAAAGATAGAGTACGATTGGCATGCCAATAGATTAATTTACATGCAGTACGAGATTGGTATGAGATGTGATGATGATTCTTCTATATCTCCTATACACTGGATATATTGAGGTCATACATTTGTTGCGGACTATCGTGTTATATTATAGTGTTTTCTGGTGTGTTATCGGGGGCGGATGTTCGCCTATGGCCCAGGCACTTAGTGTCAAGGTGTGTTATCGGTTGGATTAGCTTGTATAAGCATTTGGTGTGTTCTTGGATGCTTAATCATGTACTCATATCCATATAACGTTCAACGACAATGTTTTGGTGATAATTAAATGTTATTGAAATGTAGAAAAATTCATTTATATTTTTGTTGAGCATTGACTTAGCTGTCGTGACTGGTTGACAGGAAGTTTTGATTATTAAACTTGTAAATAGAATTTATTTATTTAATTCGGTAAGCTTTATCGTTTTAATCTTTGAACTTACTAAGCTTATGAAAACTTACTCGTGTTTTTGTCTCTTTTTTGTATATTACTATTTTGTGGAAATCGGGAGATCGAATGAATTTGAAGAAATCACACTATCCGAGGATCCTCCTAGTAGATTTTGATTACAACTTGGCTTATTGATCTACCGTAATTCGGTGTAGCAGATTAAATTAGATTTCACATTTAAGGAGCTTGAATACAGTCTTTTTCGTTATGTTTTAATTAGGTTTCTTTAGTTTTACGAACATTCAATAAATTGTGCAAATCGAATCTTTTATTGACCTTAAGGGCCAAATGAGGCCTAAGGGAGAACTAACGTACTTTGTGTCTGTGCAGGAGATCATTAGAAGGTAATTCCGGCCAATACTGGACATTCTGTCGCAACATGAGAGATCCAATGTTGCAACATAGAGACCAGAATAGAGAAAGTGAAAAACTTCCTTCAATTTCGCTACATCCTTAGCCCATGTCGCAATATACCCCTAAAGATGGTTGCAGATGAGCATATTGGTTGCTATGTCCGACACAGGGCCTGGTGTGTCGCGACATCAACTCTGTGACAAGAATAAAACACGAAATAGGGGCCTTTTAGTCTGCACAATCAAACTTAAAGTTTGGGAACGTCAAGTAACCTAGGGTTAAGGACAATGGCTACCTGTAGGCTATAAATAAACATCTCTGGCAAACATATAGAGGCTTTCCATTAGCTCAAATTCATTTTTTTTTTTAGGTTTTAGATTTTTTTTCTTGTTTTTCTTAGGTTTTCATAGTCTAGTTTATTTGTTTCTTCAAGAGATTTGATTATAAAGCAAGAATAACTTTTATGGATTCATATTATTCAATATCAATCATGTTTTTTTAAACTCTCTATTTTTCTTCATTCCCCATGATCAATTCTTCCATTCTTTCCATGTTGTTTATTAAAGCCATAAGGAACTAATCCTTCTATGGGGGATTAGCGAGTGGAGGCATGATCTCTTAACTGTTATGTAGGGTTACTCAACGGATTAATTGTTTGGAAAAGGAAGAACGTGAAACAATCCTAGGCCTGACAACCCTGAGAAGTCTTCAAGGTGGGAATTAACCCAAAATTGGTATTGCCCATTTGTAAACTCCTTTACCCCAAGCCAGTCTGGACTGTGAGGTCGGAAGATAAGTAGTTCTTGTTGATTCGTTATGTTAGTGAAAGATTGGAAGATCCTGCTAAGGTAGCGACTAGTTCGTTGATAAGGAACCCGAGATGATAGTTAATTGAGATTGCAAAAGCGAGCTAATCACCCATCCTCAGATTTGATTCACTTTATTTATCTCTATCTCTCGCAATTTTAATTTCTTTTTATGTTTTTTTTTTATTATTTTACAAACCCTAAAAATATTTCTTATTTTACTCTCGTATTATAACTAACTTAAAGTATTAATTACATCTTTAATTGTTGAGGTAAAGATTTATTTAGTACTTTCCTCCCTTAGATACGATCCTCGGAGTACTCCCCTACTTTGTTGTAAAATATATATTACAAATCGACCAGTATACTTGCGAATATTGCCTCATAAGTCTCTATTTTATTGCAGTATTCACATTCTGGACATTAGTACACCGGAGGCTATCACTTATATGGCATGTAATAGGAGGTTTTAAGTTTGTTTGTAAAGATACATAATTGCTTAGGTTGTCTAACTTGTTATGCTTATGATCTTGATGTGTTTTACAACTCCTTCATAAATGTATGTATGATTACAATTTAGACACAAGTATATGTAGTTATGTGAGTCAATTGGAAAGCTTGGTTATCTTAATGTATGCTAGTTGAGATTCAGTGTTCATAGCTTAGAAGTCTAACTAGATAATGAAAATGTTAAGTGATTAAGTTGTGGTGTCCTTGATGACTTGTTGGTTAGATCTTTGGTTGATTGATTTAGCATGTTTTGGTTGTTCTTGAATGTGTGTTGAGGACTTGTGATCATGTGTTAGTTAGTTGGTTTAGGCACATAAGCATTTGGGAGTGAAAATGACAAGTTTTGGGTCAATATTGGATACACATAGCCTGGGACACGGTTGTCACACTACCATGTGTCACACACGGCCTACTCACATGATCGTGTGCCTTATTTGTTTTCAGTGCAGGTTGGTCCACACGGGCACAGAGAGTTACAGGACCTGGCGACACGGCTGGGTAACCCAAAGCTACACAATTATAGAGAGCTACACAACTATGTGACCTTATTTTACATGGGAACAATTAGTTACATGGTCTGCATACATGGGCATGTGAAGTAGTTACACGGGCATATGAAGTAGTTACATAGGCATGTGGAGTAGCCACACGGCCATGTCTGGCGCCACACATTCGGGGTTCTATCACACGGCCTGGACACACAGCTGTGTGATCCCTGTTTTGAAAACTTTTAGTTTTTTCCTCAAAACTTCTTAATTTGCTTCGAATTGGTCCCTAATTGTTTCTAAACTATTTTTAAGGTCTTGTAGGCTCGATTTAAGACCCATAAGTGTATGTTTGACTTCAATCTGATTTATTTATGAATGTTGTTAAATAATTGATAAACTTGATGTTACTTATTGTTAAATGTTATGAAATGTACAATAATACCCTGTAACCCCACCCAGTGATGGGAACAGGTTATGAGTGTTACATTTAATGGTATCAGAGCATGATTTAGTCAGTTCTTGAACTGAATATAGCCCACTTGAAGTCTATAAATTACATGCCAAATAAACTTGTGATAGAGTGATATTGATTGATCCGATCAAACCCCTACTTTCTTGAAGATTTTAAAGATGTCATCTGAATCTGATCATGATGAAACTAATGAAGTTAATAGTAAAGTCTCGACTACTAATTTTGGAGCTAGTCATAGTATACCAATTCCACAGATGTCTGAAAACGAAGTTAAAAATGTTTTCTTTGGTTTAATGGGTTAATGGTTTACTGAGTTTATAAGAAATAACCTTGTGCCTCAACAACCTCCACCTATGTTGTACCTCTTATAGTACCTCCACCTCATCCGATAGTTGAAACAAGTCGACGAATTCCAATTGATACAGTCAGATAATATGGTGCCAAAGAATTTTAGGGCAGAACTGAAGATGATCCTTCTAAAGTTGAGTATTGGCTTGAGAATATTTAATGAGTTTTTGATGAAATGGCCTATTCTCCTAATGATTATCTCTGATGTGTTCTGTTGTATTGTGTTATTACTAAAAGATCAAGCCTACAGCTAGTGGCCAACGTTAACAGCGGTAGTACCGAGAGATAACATCAATTGGGATTTATTCCAAAACAAAATCTGAACATGCCTAGCATTTGAGAACTGCATTATAGATTCTACACAAGAAGTAGTTGTATGCAAAATTCAGCAAGTGTGAGTTTTGGCTTAAAGAAGTTCGATTTCTTGGTCACGAGGTTTCTATAAATTGAATTCGTGTTGATCCAAGTAAGATTTTTTCTTCTGTCAACTAGAAAGCTCTAAAAAATGTTTCAGAGGTACGAAGTTTTTTGGGACTAGCAGGTTGTTTCCGTCGTTTTGTCAAAAACTTCTCTATAATAGCTTCACCTATGACCAAGTTATTACAGAAGAATGTTCAGTTTGTTTGATCGGGTAAGTGCCAACAGAGTTTTGTTCAGTTGAAAAGAATGTTGACAGAAGCTCCAATACTAACACAGCCTGAACCTGGGAAAAAATTATTGTTTAGATTGATGTGTCACTCAGTGGACTGGGTTGTGCATTAATGCAAATCAAAAAAGTAATAGCATATCCTTCTCGTTAGTTAATGCCACATAAAAGGAATTATCTAACTCACGATTTGGAGTTAGTCACTATTGTTTTTACTTTGAAGATCTAGCATCACATATTTACAGATCATAAAAGTATGAAGTATTTGATGACTCAAAAGAAGCTGAATTTGACACTGCGACAGTGGCTAGAGTTGTTAAAAGATTATGATCTTGTGATTGACTATCATCCCAGGAAAGCTAATGTTGTTGTAGATGCATTAAGTCAAAAATCATTATTTGCTTTGAGAGCATTAAATGCTTATTTGACATTAGAGATTGATGGTTCTATCTTAGCAAAATTGAGAGCTAGACTGTTATTTCTCCAGCAGATTCAAGAATTGCAAGATGACTACCCAAAGCTGATAGTTAAATGGGAGAAAATCCAGAATGACTCATCTACTAGATTTACTGTGGATACTGATGGTATGATGTATTTTCGTAATAGGTTATGTGTTTCGAATAATTCAAAGCTAAAATAAGACATTTTGTCAGAGGCTCACAACAATACATACTCCATTCATCCAAGTAGTACTAAGATGTTTAATGTCCAAGAGAAGATGTATTGGTGGCCAGGTATGAAACGCAAGATTTCTGAATTTGTAGTTAAATGTCTGGTTTGTCAGAAGATAAAAGCTGAACATTAAGTACCATCAGGATTGTTACAGCCTATCACGATTCATGAGTGGAAATGAGAGCGAGTTACGATTGATTTTGTATCTGGATTACCTATGACACCGAGGAAGAAAGGCTCAATCTGGGTTATTGTGGATAGATTGACGAAGCCGGCTTTTATTCCTATTTAAACAGATTATTCGCTTAAGAAATTAGCCAAGTTATATGTGTCAGAGATTGTCAGATTACATGGGGTACCTATGTCAATTATTTTTTATAGAGACTAGAGATTCACCTCTAGATTTTGGGGTAAATGTAACAGCCCGATTTAGGGCCTAGTTAGAATAGTGGTTGCGAAACCACAAATTTGAAGTAGAAATATGTGTTTTATGGCTTTTATGAGGCTTATGATATGTTTGCATAATTTTGTGAAAATTTCATGAAGAAATTTTATAAATTAGTGATCGATTTATCCAATAAGACTAAATTGCAAAGATTGAAAAATATGAGATTCTAGAAGTTTCAAGTATGAGATAGCATTAGAAAAATTATTAGAGGTCCTTATTTGGCAATTGGACCATTATATCTTATGATGGACAAAAATGGACATGGGAAGGAAAAATCTCAAGGAATGGTCTTTAAGGGCATTTTGGTCAATATGTTAAGAAGTTAATAAAAAGGGAAAAAGAAGTCAAAATTGATGTCCATCTTCCTCCCTATTGCCGAAAATTTCAAGGACACCATAGCTAGGGTTTCTTCAACTTTCAAGCTCGATTGTAAGTACCTCCTACCCCATTTTTAATGTTCTTCGTATTTTTGAGATCCTCGTAGCTCGATTTAGCTATTTCTAGCTATATTTTAAGCTAGAGGTCATGTTAAAAAATTTACACATTTATGACATGCACGTATTTTGATGTTTAATGGAGGAATATGAAAGTTTGATGTATGATAAACATCTTTTTCTAAGTCATTTTCATGGAAAATTCGTAAAAATGGCCTAGTTGTAAAAGTGATAAAATGTGTAGTAAAAATCAGTCTTGAAGGAAAGTGTGAGCTGTTATACGCTCAATAAATGTTCGGCTAGGCTTGGGTAACCTAGCAAATGAGTATATTTCATTATACGAGCCTAGGGACCATTTTATAAATATGTGAAAGTTTAGGGGTAAAAGTATAATTTTTCCAAAGTAAAATTCATGGGCTATTTTAGTCAATGCGGTGATTAAATAAGTGAAATATGTCATTATAGATCAAGAAACACAAAGTCCAGACTTAAATCGAGGAAAGAACAAGGTGGTGGACTAAATTGAATAACTACATATATTTTGGTATCGAGGTAAGTTTGTGTGTAATAATTCAATATCATGTTATTATGTTTTAAAATTCTTGACATTTTGTGAAGATGTATATTATTTCTATGAAATTGATCAATGATGTTTCGATGAGAATATGATGAAAATTTATGATGTTGAAGTCCCGGTTGAACCTTAAGAAGTGAAAGGATACCATCGTCAAGACATGAGATTAATAAGGTCCCGTATAAGACAATGTCTCGGACATGGCCTCGACACCGAATTGAGATCCTGTATAAGACCATATCTGGGATATGGAATCGGCATCGAATAAGAAAATCGTGTAAGACTATGTTTGGGACATGGCATCGATATACGATCTCGTATAAGACCCCATATCTGGGATATGGCGTCAACATCGATATAAGATCCCATATAAGACCATATCTGGGATATGGAATCGGCATCGACATGTGATCCCATGTAAGACCATATTTGGGATATAGCATTAGCATCTTACTACGTGTATGACGAATTCTGGGTATCCTTCGATATTCCAAGTGGTTCAACGGGTAAAGAGCTAAGTCTATGTTAAATATGGTAAAGAGTTAAGTTTATGTTCAAGATGTTAAAAGTGCTAAAGTTATGTGATGAAGTGATACAAGTACATATGAGATACTCATGAGAAATAAGTCTGATATGTGATATGTGATTGGTAAGAGTAAGCATGAGTAAGTTATGTCAATATGCTTGAGAACTTGTGTTATTACTTAAAGTAAAGTATGAATGTATCATAAGATTTTATGCTGTTATCTATTACTTGCAAACTTACTAAGCTTTATGCTTACTCCATCTCTTTTCCCTTTCCTTGTAGTATTGCCAAGTTAGCTCGGGGGTCGTAGGACATCGGAGCTTAGTTCACACTATCAAGTTATTCTTTTAAAGTTTGATTATTTTGGGTATGGCATGTATAGGAACTTGGTCATTTTGTTATATGTCATATTGGTTAGCCAAGGTGTTGGCTATTAATGATACTCAATTCATTTTGTAAATGGCCATTGGAATTGGCCAATACTAGTTAAGTTATATCTATTCAATGTAGATGAAATTCATGAAGTGCTAGCTTGTGAAATTGAATGAGTAATGTGTAAAGTATATGCATGATGAATATAGTGAAGAATTAAGTTGTGGATGTTTTGATTTTGGATATTAGAGGATCCTTATTGTCATGTCGTGTGTTGCAATGAAATGGCATAAGTTTGCAATGAAATTGGTTTGGTAAATAGCTTTATAATTGTCCACACAGGTAGGAACATGGGCATGTGTCTAGGCCGTGTGTGACACACGGTCAGCCCCGAGGGCATGTTGATATGCCGTGTGTCCCCTGTGTCTAATTTGCAAAATATTCAGTTCGTCACACGGACTAGTACATGGGCGTGTAATTAGGCTGTGTGTCCCTAGAGGCTTGCTGACATCATAAACAGAATGTCAAGGTTTTCACACACAGGTGAAGACACGGGCGTGTCATGGCCATGTGAGGGACACGGGCCATAGGCACGGGTGTGTGACAGGCCGTTTGAAAACCCCTGTGGGTTCGAAATGAAAAATAAAATCCACACGGGGTAGGAACATGGGCGTGTGTGGCCATATGGCCTACCCACACAGGTACGTTCCTTTCCACACGGGCGTGTGGCCCTATTTTAAGCAGAAATTTTCTAAGTGTTCGTAAGTTTCTGGTTTAGTCCCGAACTACTCCATATGTATGTTTTTGGTCTCGTAGACCTATAATAGGGACTTCATGATTTCAAATGAAAAGATTTAAGTTGGAATGAAAATTTATAGCCCAATACTGTATGATGATGTATGTTAAGTTTGGTAATGCCTCATACCCATGTCTGGTGTCGGTTACGGGTAAGGGGTGTTACATTTAGTGGTATCAAAGCTACGGTTTAGTCGATTCTCGGACTAACATAACGTATGCACGAGTCTAGCTATACATGCCATACGTATGAGTATTTATATAATGATAGTGTGACAACTCCTGACAACTTAAATTATGTTTTTATATTTAGCAAATGGATCCCGACCGAGCAGTGGTGGATGATGTAGAAGGAAACGCGCTAGCTCCCACCCAAGGGATGGTGCCAACTGAAAACGAGAATAGACCAATAACTGTGAGTCAGAGAAGAGGAGAAGAGGCTAGGGAATCCTTTCTCCACATGATGAATTCGTGGTATACGAAGTTCGTTCGAATGAACCCGAATACGCAACCTCCTCCACCCCCACCTATTCCTCAGCCTACCCTTGTAGGTCCCCAAGTTGTAGAAGTAGTAAGAAGAGAAAAGCTCCCTGTTGATAGAATCCGAAAACAAGAAGCTGAGGAGTTTCGAGCTAATAAAGATGATGATCCGAAAATAGTAGAACTCTGGCTTGAAAATACCATCAAGGTATTTGATGAACTGTCTTGCACACTTGAAGAGTGCATGAAATGTGTTGTGTCTCTCTTAAGAGATTCGGCTTACCAGTGGTGGAACAGCCTTGTGTCGGTTGTACCAAGGGAGAAAGTTAATTGGGAATTTTTCCAAGAAGAGTTCCAAAAGAAGTATATTAGCCAAAGGTTCATCGACTAGAAAAGAAAGGAATTCCTTGAGCTAAAGCAAGGTCGAATGACAGTAACCGAATATGAGCGTGAGTTTGTAAGGCTCAGTAAATATGCTCGATAGTGTGTATCCACTAAAGCCATTATGTGCAAAAGGTTTGAGGACGGGCTAAATGAGGATATCTGATTGTTTGTTGCTGTCTTAGAATTATAAAAGTTTGTTGTGTTAGTAGATAGAGCCTGCAAGGTCGAGGAGTTGGCCAAAGAGAAAAGAAAGGCTGAAATTGAGTCCTGTGACTCGAAGAAGAGACAATTGGACAAGTCATTTCAATCCTTATCCAAGAAATCAAAAGAGTTCACTACTCGATCAGCTGCTTCAGTTGGGTTTTCAAACAGAAGTAATGGTAAACAGTACTCGGGTTCTAAAGCTCAGACCACTTCAATTGCTAGTGTTGGTAACGTTCAACCAAGTAGACCGGAATGTCCACAGTGTGGCAAACGTCATCCTGGGAAGTGCTAAGCAAATGAGAGAGCTTGTTTCAAGTGTGAATCCCAGGATCATTTTATTAGAGATTACCCCGAGATGGTTGAAAAAGAGAAATCTCAGAGTGTAAGATCGGGAAGTACTGCTAAAAGAAGGTCACAGAGAAATTTGGGAAACGAAACGAGTAGTAAGAATAACCTAGAGAACAGACTGCAAGATCTGAATGTAGAGTGCCTGCGAGGACTTACGCTATTCGCGCTCGCGAAGAGGTATCCTCCCCCGATGTGATCATGAGTACATTTTCTCTTTATGATACTCATGTTGTTGCTTTAATTGATCCGGGATCTACCCACTCATATGTTTGCATGAAATTAGTATCTAGTATGAACATGCCTATAGAGTCTACAGAATTTGTGATAAAGGTGTCAAATCCTCTAGGCAAATGTGTGTTAGTTGACAAGGTATGCAAAGATTACCCTTTGATGATTAGAGGTCATTATTTTTCTGCAAATCTCAGGCTATTGCCATTTGAAGAATTCGATGTAATTCTTATTATGGATTGGTTAACTACTGATGATGTGATAGTAAATTGTGGAAAGAAATTTATTGAGTTAAAATGTAAAAATGGAGATATTCTTCGTGTTGAATCAGATGAACAGCACAGATTGTGAAACACCCCACACCCATCCCACGAGCCTGGACCGGATCTGGTATGTTCCTCGATGTAAACCGGTTCAAAATATCATTTGTTACTTTGAAAAAAACTGTGTGTTTTGAAGATAGTTTGTTTGTGGATTGGGCTCGAGTTGAAAACGAGTTTACTTTACATTGAAAACCCATTTATTTCAGGGGTCAAAAATTTTTAAAGTTTATTTTAAATTAAATTGGCTTATTCTTTAATTATCATAAATTGTAACATAGTAAATAAAACAAAAATAAAATCATCACTATGGCCTTGTTACATCAGACAAAACCCAAAATAAAATTTTATAGTACTTAAATAAAATCAAATGTCCAAATCAAATAAAACTTCAAGCTGAGCATGGCCACCACAAGTTCTGCCATCCCGGTCCATCACTGTTCATCACCTGAAACATGTTCCCACAATGGGGTGAGTCAACAGACTCAATGTGTAACCAACACTAAAATTTAATAGATCAGGCATTCCTTATCATATCACATGCAAATCCATATACAGATAAAATAATGATGCAACCCAAACCCAAACCTAGATGCCATCCGCTACACATCCCCGTACCAAACTGCACACCGTGGGGACTACTAAGTCAACCCTCCATCCGCTACACACCATCGAAGCGATCATTTGCGATCGGCGTGCTCATCGCCCATATAAAATTCGTGGCATAGCCACCAGATAATTGTGTCATGAGACACCACATTCAGATAATGTAACCAAAGTTACCACATTCAGATAATGTGACCGAGGTTACCATATTCAGATAGTGAGACCGAAGTCACCACATTCACTCCCCTTTTTCATATAACCCGAATGCCCCATATTATTCATATTATGCATATCATACTTAAATTCACATTCATGTCACTTTTCACATGTTTAATATAACATATTTCGTAATCCTGGTAGAAGTAGGAAACGTACCTGAGTACTTTGTACCGTAACACGGTACCTTAGCCATATTCACATTCTTATAAACATGCACATTTTAAAAATTGCCATAAATCTTATTAAAAGTTAGTGTGGGATACACACCTGATTTGCTTAACGAATTCCTTGAAATCCCGAAGAACCGATCTATTGCTTTAGATCTCAATTCCTACATTCGGTAACCTTAATATGTTAGCATAAAGCCTATTCGGCTATAAAACCAAATCCTAGTAGGATTTGTACACTTAAAACCTACCTTGCTGCCGATTGACTTAAGAATCAAGTCCCGAAACTTTGTTGTATTCCTTCTTGCATTCAGCCAACATTAAATCACATCATAGGTTAGTTTCGGCTTTTTAAACAATTACGGAATAGATCTAGATATCAAAACAGACCTATGGCCGAATGTACCTTTGGGCTTACCTTCCAAATCTTAAATCCCGGAATCTTCCTCCTTGTAGTCGACAGTCACAGAATCATGAAGCTTTCCTTCAAAGTTTCGGCCAATCATGTACATGGCATTAGGGTCTTGACTTTCGGTTTAAAGAAGAGAATAAATTGATAACCATAAAATTCTTACCTTTAATATTGAATTCGACAGATCCTTCCTGACACCACTTCAGAGATTCGACTTAGAAACTTGATGAACAATCGGCTATGAGCCCTCTATGCATTCGGTTTCAAGGATGAAAGAAGAGAGGAATATTAGGCTTAGAAGGAATCGGCTAGGGTTAAGGGAACCTGCTTTCGGTTTTTGGAAGAAAAATAGCAGAGAAGAGAGGATTTTTGCTTAGGGAAAATTCGGCAGGGAGAGGAGAATTGCTTAAGGAATTTCGGCAAAAGAAAAGTGAAGGGATGAATGGCCTCTTTTCCTCTAGTAGCTAAAATTACTAGCTAGAGTCCCTTACTTGGCCACCACTCTCCTTTATTTTGATGACTTTATCTTCTTAATTTAAAAATTAAAGAATATTCCTTATTTATCTCTTGCAAATAATCTAAAATAAATCCTTTATTTATCCCCTTATTAGCCGAAATTTAAAAAGAATAAAACTCCTCTTTTAAAAGCCTTGTGCCGTCCACCTCTCTGCTTCTGGAAGAAAAATAAAAATTTCTTTTATTTGCTTCCCATGTGACTCGAACTCAGGCCCAATACCCTTGTATGTGGCGCCATTTCCAGAGGTCCTAAGTGGCATCTCCAGGCCACTTTTCCAAGCCTGTTTGTGTGTCAAATTTCACATACATTTTCTCTTAAGACCACCTTGCCTCAGTTTCCTCTTTTAAACTTTAAAACTCGACATTTTCTAAGTCATTTCCTTACATTTCCAAGTTTCCAAAAATTTTCGTTTCCCTCTTTAAACTTGACATTTCCTTACATTTCCAAGTTTCCAGAAATGTTCACTTTCCTCTTTTGAATCATTTCTAATTCATTTTCTTACATTTCCAGGTTTCCAAAAATGTTCACTTAAAACTTAACATTTCCATACATTTCCAGGTTTCCAAAAATGTTCACTTTAAACTTAACATTTCCATACATTCCCAGGTTTCCAAAAAAAATGTTCAAAATACTTTCATAACACATAAGACATGTCATTTCGTACAATTAAACCGAAAATGCATAGGCCCTTTTTAGGATGTTACAGTTCTACCCCCCTTAAAATAATTTCATCCTCGAAATTTCCTAGCTAAAATAATTGGGGGTATTGCTGTCGCATTGCCTCTTCTGGTTCCTACGAAGTTTCTTCCGATCCATGATTGTGCCATAATACTTTGACTAGGGGAACTGACTTCCTCCGTAACACTTTCACATCACGTTCCAATATTCGAGTCGGCTCTTCCTCGTAGGATAAGTCTGGCCTTAACTCCACTTCTTCAACTGGTACCATATGAGATGGATTCGATCGGTAGTGACGTAGCATGGATACATGGAATACGTCGTGCATTTGCTGTAACTCTGGTGGCAACTCCAACTGGTATGCCACTGGTCCAATTCGCTTCAGCACTCGATAGGGGCCTATAAACCTTGGGCTTAACTTCCCTTTTCGACCAAACCTCATCACCTTCTTCCAAAGCGAGACTTTCAGAAACACTTGGTCTCCCACTTCAAACTCTATTTCCTTCCGTTTAAGGTCTGCGTACGACTTCTTCCTGTCAGAGGCTTCCTTCAATTGTGCCCGAATTGTTTCAACCTTCTCTTCAGTTTCTGCCACTAACTCTAGACCCAAAACTCGACGTTCTCCTAACTCAGTCCAACAAGTAGGAGTTCGACACTTCCGACCATATAACGCTTCATATGGTGCCATCCGAATGCTAGCCTGATAGCTGTTGTTGTAGGCGAACTCTGCTAAAGGCAAGTAGTCTTCCCAACTTCCTTTGAAATCCATCACACAGCCGCTCAACATATCCTCCAACACTTGTATAACCCGTTCAGACTGCCCGTCTGATTGTGGATGAAAAGCCGTAGTGAATTCTAACTTAGTGCCTAAAGCTTGATGAAGTGTTTTCCAAAACCGAGACGTAAACCTTGAGTCTCTATCTGAAATGATTGACACCGGTACTCCATGCAACCTCACAATTTACGCTACATATAGTTTGGCCAACTTCTGAAGAGAATAACCAACCCTTACGGGGATGAAGTGCGCAGACTTGGTCAGACGGTCCACTATTACCCATACCGAGTCCTTCTAAGTAGGCGTAAGGGGAAGCCCACTAACGAAATCCATGGTGATTCTCTCCCACTTCCATTGTGGAATCTCGATTGGCTGAAGTAATCCCGATGGAACTTGGTGTTCAACCTTAACTTGCTGACACGTCAGACATTTTCCCACGAATTCCATAACTTTCCGTTTAAGATTAGGCCACCAAAACTGTTTCCTTAGATCCCTGTACAACTTAGTGCCTCCGAGATGCATAGCATAAGGGCTACTATGCGTCTCCCAAAGAATCTTCTGTCTTATCTCCTCGTTCCTCGACATATAGACCTTTCCTTTGTAGCACAATACTCCTTCATCATTAACGCCATAATCCTCTATCTCTCCGTTCTGTACTTGCTATAACTTAGCACTTAGGTCCTTATCAGCCAACTGTCCCCCTTTCACCTCATTCAGCCATGTGGGTCTGACTTGCAACTCTGCCAACAGGCTTCCATCATCATACAAACTCAAGTGAGCGAACATAGCCCTTAGATCCGACACAACCTTCCGACTTAGAGCATCATCTACCACATTCGCCTTGCCCGGGTGGTATTCTATCGAGCAATCATAATCCTTTAATAATTCCACCCACCTTCGCTGCCTCAAGTTCAACTCCTTCTGAGTCAACAAATACTTAAGGCTCTTGTGGTCTGTGTAGATTATCGACCTTTCTCCATAAAGGTAGTGCCTCCAAACCTTAAGAGTGAAAACCACTGCTGCCAACTCCAAGTCATGGGTTGGGTAGTTAACCTCATGCGGCCTTAACTGTCCGAGACACATGTTTACTACTTTTCCATCTTGCATTAGAACACGACCCTAATACCGTATGCGGCGTCACCAGACACCACAAAATCCTTTCCCCGCCTCAGTGAATCGAGTGGAGCTTCATCAAGACCTTCTTAAGCTTCTCAAAGCTCTCCTGTTGCTTATCCGTCCATACAAAGGATACTTCCTTCCTTAGCAGCTTTGTCAAAGGCACGGCTATTGACAGAAACCCTTCCATGAACCTTCTGTAATATCCTGCCAAACCTAAGAAACTTCGGATCTCAGCCACGGACCTAGGTGGTTTCCAATCCAACACTGCTTCGATCTTCCTAGGATCCACCCTTATACCTTCTGCGGATACTACATGTCCTAAGAATGCCACCTCCTTAAGCCAGAATTCACACTTGCTGAATTTGGCATAGAGCTTCTTTTCCTTTAATACTTGTAACACTATCTGTAGGTGCTCATCATGCTCCTCCTTCGACTTCGAATACACAAGAATGTCATCGATAAACACGACAACAAACCTATCCAAGTAGGGTTGGAAAACCCGGTTCATCATATCCATAAACGCGGCTGGAGCATTCGTCAATCCAAATGGCATCACTACAAACTCAAAATGGCCGTATCTTATCCTAAAAGCGGTCTTATGGATATCGGCCTCCTTCACCTTCAACTGATGATATCCCGACCTTAAGTCTATCTTCGAGAATACTGCGACCCCCTTCAACTGATCGAACAAGTCGTCTATCCTTGGCAAGGGATACTTGTTCTTGATGGTCAGCTTATTCAACTGACGGTAATCTATGCACATCCGCATAGTTCCGTCCTTCTTCTTTACAAACAGGACCGGTGCTCCCCATAGAGACACACTGGGTTGAATGAACCCACGATCCAATAACTCTTGGATTTGAACCTTGAGCTCAACCAACTCCTTTGGCGCCATTCGGTATGGAGCGATTGACACAGGAGCTGTTCCCGATAGCAAGTCTACTCTAAATTCCACCTCTCTATCTGGGGGTATTCCTGGTAATTCCTCTGGAAATACATCTTCAAAGTCCCTTACCGTTCTAACTCCACTGACACCTTCTTCCTTTCCACCGAATGCACTTACGAAGGTTAAAAATGCCTTGCACCCTTTCCTAACCATTTTCTCAGCCTTTACCGCCGAAACTACGTTAGACAGGTAGTTTCTTCTTTCTCCGATCATTACTACTACTTCATCCTCTGGGGTCCTTAGTTCCATTCATTTAGTCGCACAATCCAACATGGCCCGGTGCTCTACTAGCCAGTCCATTCCAAGTATGAGTTCAAACTCCCCAAAGGGTAGTTCCATTAAATCAGCCCGAAAGTTCACTCCCTGAATCTCTAAAGGTACACTCCGAAAGATCTTATCCACCACTACAGTTTGGCCTAATGGGCTTACTACGATCATCCGCCTATCGAAAAGTTCGAGTCTAGGCCTAGTGTTTCCACTATACTGCATGCAACATAAGAATGGGTCGAGCCCACATCAATTAAGGCATAATAAGGCTTGCCATAAATAAGGAACGTACCGGTTATAACATTCGGCGCATCTCCATCCTCCCTACGGTGAACCGTATAAACCAAACCCGGTTGCCTTGCCTCAGCATTAGCAGCACCTCTGCTCTGTGTTCCACGTCCTCTGCCAGCACCATTACCTCTGTTATTTGAACCACGACCTCGTTGAGGCTGTTGTCCGCCTCTACCAGCCTGGCTAACATTCTGAGCTGCTGATCGACTTTTATCTGGTTTCTGAGGACAATCCTTGAGCATATGGTCCTTGGACCCACACCTAAAACATCCTCCTGTCTTTTTCCAGCACTCCCCTAAGTGCTTCTTTCCACAATGCTCACAAAAAAGATACTGCCATCCTGTACCAGCTTGCTGGCCTCGCGGCCCATCAACTCTAGGCCTCTTCTGCCCACTCCCAGATGATCCTGACGACCCATAACCCCTCTTGGGCCTATTCCTATCAGAGCTCTGCTTTACCGAGTCCTTGATTCCCTCGGCTACCTTAGCCTTTTCCACTAACGCGGATTCCTGATGTGGGGCTATCAACAACCTTAAATCATCCCTCAAACCATCCTCAAATCGAACACACCGCTCATTCTCGGTTGCCACTACCCCTCAAGCATACCGACTTAACCTTAGAAATTCAGCTTCATACTCGGCTACGGACTTGTTCCCTTGAACCAGCCCTAGAAAAGCCTTCCTTTGTTCATCAGTATACCTGGTTCCAATGTATTTCTTCTGATACGCTTCCTTAACGTACTCCCAGTCAGATCCTCAGCTGTGGTACCTTCCCGAACAGTTAACCACCATTGGTACGCTTCATCGCGTAACAGTGCCACCATTCCTTTCGACTTCTCCTCAGGGGTCAAGTCGAGCTCATCCATAATGCGCTCAGTTGCTTCCAACCAAGACTTCGGTGCCTTTGGGTGCCACACCGATACTCCACGAAACACTTCACTCCATTGGCACGAAGTCGCTCGGTCTGACTTCGAGTTCTGAATTTCCTCCCGCACCACCACCAACTCCAAAACTCGCGGCCACGGCTGCGCGATACATCATCTCCCGTTTGAGCTTGCTGCTCAACACCCACAGCTGGGGGTAGTGTTGGCGGTGGTATCTCATTGTCAGACCCTGGACCCGATCTAATGGGTTTTGGCACGGTCATCCTGCCTCTACCGCTTCCTCGACGACCACGTCCTCTAGAGCTTATTTCTAACGTCGTGATCTGATTAAGAAGTTTTATGAATTAGTCTTTGTTTCACTTGATTACCCGCGAAGAAGTTTTATGGAAAGAATTTTAGGAGTGGTTCTTTCGTATTCATACATGCACACAATCTTTACATTCATACATACATCCATCAATCAATTATGAACTTTCGTTCATTCAGAGAAATGTTGTAGTTTTCATTGTTGTTGTTTTTCCACTATCCAGGGGTATTTTCGTAATTTGTCCTACAGGGGTATTTTCGTAATTTTTTAAAAGAAAAAGTCCCTTGATGGTTTTGTCAAAAAGTATTTTGGTAATTCTAAATTCCCGGCGTATTTTGGGAAATTTTGAAATCCGGGGGTATTTCGGAAATTTTGAATCTCAGGGGTATTTTGGTAATAAACTAGGGTGAATTTGTAAAGTTCAACAATTTCGGGGTATTTCCAAATTTGCAAAACTTTGAGGGTTCTTTTTGAGAATTTGTTTTCTAAAACGGTGATGTTGCAGAAATTTTGGAAATCAGGGTCATTTCGGTAATTTTGTAAGTTAGGGGCAATTTGTAATTTTCCAAAGATCAAGGTATTTTGATATTTTGCAAATAAGGGTTTTTGAACATTTATAAAGTAATGAAATTTGGATTAGAACTGTGGGTAGTTTGGACATTTTATAAACCAGGGTATTTCTGTAATTTTATAAATCAAGGAATTTTTCGGAAAAATATTTTGTATAAATATTTCTCACAAATTAAAAAGGTAATTTTAAGAGTTTTGAAACTAGGTTTTTTTTAAAAAAAACACGGCTAGTTCCCTTTTGGGTTTTAGTTATCGTGTTTAGCCTATGACCGAGTCCTCTTGGTCAGGGTGAACCAAAGCTACGCACCAGGTAGGGTTCGAATGGAGAAGAGGTGAGTCACACAGACTGCTTAAGTACCAAGCTCCCACTGAAACCATTCCTAGACATGCGCACAGAGGTTGCCACACCTACTGAGCCCTCTGAGTTAGGGTGAATCGAAGCTACACATCAGGTAGGATTCCTGCGAAGAGGAGGTGAGTCACTAGGCCTGCTTAAATACCAGGCTCTTCCGGATCCAATCCTAGACATGCGCACAGGGGTTACCACACCCTAACTCGGTTGACTTAGCCATAGGTTTGTTTAGTTAAGCAATTAAGTCTTATGTGTTTGAGTTTGAGCAGACTAGTCCTACGGTTCAAATACCTATCATACTATTCTACATTCCATTCCTTTTCTACCCTTCTATAATTCACATAATCACACAGATGGTTGTGGTACTTACACAGTGGATCATGGTGGAGACCTAGGTGCCATGCCGTAAAAACCCGCTTATTTTCAGAAATACTTCCATAAAACTCATTTGGCTCGATTGGAAAATGTTTTGGGCCTTAGCCCACAGGCCGAGAGTTTAAAACTAGGCTCTGATACCAAACTGAAACACCCCACACCCTGCCCACGAGCCTGGACCGGATCTGGTATGTTCCTCGATGTAAACCGGTTCAAAATATCGTTTGTTACTTTGAAAAAAACTGTGTGTTTTGAAGATAGTTTGTTTGTGGATTGGGCTCGAGTTGAAAACGAGTTTACTTTATATTGAAAACCCATTTATTTCAGGGGTCAAAAATTTTTAAAGTTTATTTTAAATTAAATTGGCTTATTCTTTAATTATCATAAGTTTGTAACATAGTAAATAAAACAAAAATAAAATCATGACTATGGCATTGTTACATCAGACAAAACCCAAAATAAAATTTTATAGTACTTAAATAAAATCAAATGTCCAAATCAAATAAAACTTCAAGCTGAGCATGGCCACCACAAGTTCTGCCGTCCCGGTCTATCACTGTTCATCACCTGAAACATGTTCCCACAACGGGTGAGTCAACAGACTCAATGTGTAACTAACACTAAAATTTAATAGATCAGGCATTCCTTATCATATCACATGCATATCCATATACAGATAAAATAATGATGCAACCCGAACCAAAACCTAGATGCCATCCGCTACACATCCCCGTACCAACCTGCACACCGTGGGGACTACTAAGTCAACCCTCCATCCGCTACACACCATCGAAGCGCGTCATTGCGCGATCGACGTGCTCATCGGCCATATAAAATTTGTGGCATAGCCACCAGATAATTTTTTCATGAGACACCACAGTCAGATAATGTAACCGAAGTTACCACATTCAGATAATGTGACCGAGGTCACCACATTTAGATAGTGAGACCGAAGTCACCACATTCACTTCCCCTTTTTCATATAACCCGAATGCCCCATATTATTCATATTATGCATATCACACTTAAATTCACATTCATGTCACTTTTCACATGTTTAATATAACATATTTCGTAATCCTAGTAGAAGTAGGAAACGTACCTGAGTACTTTGTACCGCACCTTAGCCATATTCACATTCTTATAAACATGCACATTTTAAAAATTGCCATAAATCTTATTAAAAGTTAGTGTGGGATACACACCTGATTTGCTTAACGAATTCCTTGAAATCCCGAAGAACCGATCTATTGCTTTAAATCTCAATTCCTACATTCGGTAACCTTAATACGTTAGCATAAAGCCTATTTGGCTATAAAACCAAATCCTAGTAGGATTTGTACACTTAAAACCTACTTTGCTGCCGATTGACTTAAGAATCAAGTCCCGAAACTTTGTTGTATTCCTTCTTGCATTCGGCCAACATTAAATCACATCATAGGTTAGTTTCAGCTTTTTAAACAATTATGGAATAGATCTAGATATCAAAACAGACCTATGGCCGAATGTACCTTTGGGCTTACCTTCCAAATCTTAAATCCCGGAATCTTCCTCCTTGTAGTCGACAGTCACAGAATCTCGAAGCTTTCCTTCAAAGTTTTGGCCAATCATGTACATGGCATTAGAGTCTTGACTTTCGGTTTAAAGAGGAGAATAAATTGATAACCATAAAATTCTTACCTTTAATGTTGAATTCGACAGATCCTTCCTGACACCACTTCAGAGATTCGACTTAGAAACTTGATTAACAATCGGCTATGAGCCCTCTATGCATTTAGTTTCAAGGATGAAAGAAGAGAGGAATATTAGGCTTAGAAGGAATCGGCTAGGGTTAAGGGAACCTGCTTTCGGTTTTTGGAAGAAAAATAACAGAGAAGAGAGGATTTTTTCTTAGGGAAAATTCGGCAGGGAGAGGAGAATTGCTTAAGGAATTTCGGCAAAAGAAAAGTGAAGGGATGAATGGCCTCTTTTCCTCTAGTAGCCGAAATTACTAGCTAGAGTCCCTTACTTGGCCACCACTCTCCATTATTTTGATGACTTTATCTCCTTAATTTAAAAATTAAAGAATATTCCTTATTTATCTCTTGAAAATAATCTAAAATAAATCCTTTATTTATCCCCTTATTAGCCGAAATTTAAAGAGAATAAAACTCCTCTTTTAAAAGCCTTTTGCCCAGAAGCAAAATAAAAATTTCTTTTATTTGCTTCCCATGTGACTCGAACTCAGGCCCAATACCCTTGTATGTGGCGCCATTTCCAGAGGCCCTAAGTGGCATCTCTAGGCCACTTTCCAAGCCTGTTTGTGTGTCAAATTTCACATACATTTTCTCTTAAGACCACCTTGCCTCAGTTTCCTCTTTTAAACTTTAAAACTCGACATTTTCTAAGTCATTTCCTTATATTTCCAAGTTTCCAAAAATTTTTGTTTCCCTCTTTAAATTTGACATTTCCTTACATTTCCAAGTTTCCAGAAATGTTCACTTTCCTCTTTTGAATCATTTCTAAATCATTTCTTTACATTTCCAGGTTTCCAAAAATGTTCACTTAAAACTTAACATTTCCATACATTTCCAGGTTTCCAAAAATGTTCACTTTAAACTTAACATTTCCATACATTTCCAGGTTTCCAAAAAAAATGTTCAAAATACTTTCATAACACATAAGACATGTCATTTCGTACAATTAAACCGAAAATGCATAGGCCCTTTTCAGGATGTTACAGATTGCCTGCAGTGATTTCTCATATGTCTGCCCAAAAATATGTAAGAAAGGGATATGAAGCTTATCTTGCCTTTGTGATGAATGCCAAAGAGACTGAGTTAAGAATTGAGTCAATGTCGATAGTATGTGAGTATCCAGATGTATTTCCAGAAGAATTGCCCAGGTTACCTCCGGTTAGAGAGATTGAATTTGGAATTGAGCTAGCCCCTAGTACAACCCCCATTTCATTTGCTCCGTATAGGATGGCTCCAACCGAGTTGAAAGAATTGAAGGCACAGTTACAAGAGTTGATGAATAAAGGTTTCGGAAGACCGGGTTATTCTCCTTGGGGTGCTCCCGTATTATTTGTGAAAAAGAAAGATGGTTCCATGAGGTTATGTATAGATTATCGGTAGCTTAATAAGGTAACCATAAAGAACAAGTACCCATTTCCAAGGATTGATGATTTGTTTCATCAATTGAAAGGAGCCACTGTGTTTTCCAAAATAGACTTGAGGTCCAGATATTATCAGTTGAGAGTCAAAGACTCAGATGTGCCGAAAACCGCATTCCGGACAAGGTATGGTCACTATGAATTTCTAGTTATGCCTTTTGGTTTGACAAATGCTCCTACTGTGTTTATGGATTTAATGAACTGCATCTTTCGGCCATATTTTGATAAATTTGTTGTGGTCTTTATTGATGGTATATTGATCTACTTGTGATGGGAACGAGCATGCTGATCATTTGAGAACGGTTTTGCAAACCTTAAGAGATAAACAGTTATATGCCAAGTTTAGTAAAAGTGAATTTTGGCTTAAGAAAGTCAGATTTTGGGGCACATTGTTTCGAGTGACGGTATTCGATTTGACCCTAGTAAGATTTCAGCCATTGTTGATTGGAAATCGCCGAGGAATGTATCCGAGGTCAGAAGTTTTCTAGGTCTAGCTGGCTATTATAGACGGTTTGTCAAAGGATTTTCCATGATAGCTACCTCGATGACGAGGTTGCTATAAAAAGATGTTAAGTTCAAATGGACAGAAAAGTGCCAACAGAGTTTTGAGAAATTGAAGGCATTGTTGACCGAGGCTCCAGTTTTAGTACAACCTGAACTGGGAAAGGAATTTGTGTTCTACAGTGATATATCCTTGAATGGATTGAGTTGTGTACTCATGCAAGAAGGAAAGGTGATAGCTTATGCCTCTAGACAATTAAAGTCGCACAAGAAGAAATACCCGACACATAATTTGGAATTAGCTGCCATATGTTTAACATTCCAAGATAGAGTCTGTGTACCGAGAGGTGATGAAGTTATTCAAAAATATTTACATGAGGCACATAGCGGATGTTTATCTGTACATCTAGGCAGCATAAAACTATATAATGACTTGAAGAAATGGTATTGGTGGCCGAGTATGAAGAAAGATATTTCTGAGTTTGTATCGAAATACTTGATTTGTCAGAAGTGAAAGCTAAACACTAAGTACCTTCGGGTCTACTTTAGCCTATTATGGTTCCCGAATGGCAAAAGAGATCATATTACTATGTATTTTGTAACGGGTTTGCCCTTGATACCAAAAAAGAAAGATGTTGTATGGGTTGTGGTTGATAGGCTTACGAAGTCGGCTCACTTTATACCGGCACGCATTGACTATTCGCTTGATAAATTGGTGAATTTGTATTTGTCAGATATTGTGAGATTACACGGAGTACCATTGTCGATTATTTTGGATAGAGATCCGAGATTTACATCACGATTTTGGAAAAAGTTACTAGAAGCCTTGGGCACAAAATTGAATCTTAGTATAGCTTTCCATCCACAAACCGACGGATAGTCAACGAGGATAATACAGATACTTGAAGACATGCACCAATGTTGTGTTTTAGAATTTTAAGGTAATTGGGAAAGGTACTTACCATTGGTGGAATTTACCTACAATAACAATTTCCAGACGAGTTTGAAAATGGCGCCTTATGAGGCGTTATATGGGTCTAAGTGTCGAAAGCCCTTGTATTGGACCGAACTTAGAGAAAATCAAATTCATGGGGCCGATTTGGTTAGAGAAATCGAAAAGAAAGTAAAAGTGATACGTGATTGTTTAAAAGTTGCTTCTGATAGACAAAAGTCCTTCGCGGATTTGAAACAGAAAGAGATTGAGTTTCAAGTTGGTAATAAGGTATTTTTAAATGTGTCACCATGGAAAAAAGTTCTCAGATTTAGCCGGAAAGGAAAATTGAGTCCGTGCTTTATCGGACCGTCTGAGATTACCGAGAGGATAGGGCCGACAGTTATCGTTTGGCTTTGCCATCTGAGTTGGAAAAGATTCATGATGTATTCCACGTGTCTATGTTACGTTGCTACCTATTAGACCCTTCACATGTGATTTTACCAACAGAGGTAGAAATTCAACCGGACATGACTTATGATAAAGTGCCAGTTAAGATTTTGGCACGGGAAGTCAAACAGTTAAAAAATAAAAGTATAGGTCTTGTGAAAGTACTATGGCAAAGACATGGGGTAGAAAAGGTTAATAGGAGCCCGAGGAGGCCATGAGAAACCAATATCCAAACCTTTTTACCGGTAAGATTTTCGAGGACGAAAATCCCTAAGGGGGGAGAATTGTAACAACCCGATTTAGGGCCTAGTTAGAATAGTGGTTGCGAAACCACAAATCTGAAGTAGAAATATGTGTTTTATGGCTTTTATGAGGCTTATGATATGTTAGCGTGATTTTTTGAAAATTTCATGAAGAAATTTTATAAATTAGTGATAAATTTATTCATTAAGACTAAATTGCAAAGATTGAAAAAATATGAGATTCTAGAAGTTTCAAGAATGAGTTAGCATTAGAAAAATTATTAGAGGTCCTTATTTGGCAATTAGACCATTATATTTTGTGATGGACAAAAATGGACACGGGAAGGAAAAATCTCAAGGAAGGGGCCTTAAGGGCATTTTGGTAAATATGTTAATAAGTTAACAAAAAGGGAAAAAAAGTCAAAATTGGTGTCCATCTTCCTCCCCATTGTCAAAAATTTCAAGGACACCATAGCTAGGGTTTCTTCAACTTTCAAGCTTGATTGTAAGTACCTCCTAGCCCCGTTTTTAATGTTCTTCGTATTTTTGAGATCCTCGTAGCTCGATTTAGCTATTTCTAGCTATATTTTAAGGCAGAGGTCATGTTCAAAAATTTACCCATATATGACATGCATGAATTTTGATGTTTAATGGAGGAATATGAAAGTTTAATGTATGATAAACATCTTTTTCTAAGTGATTTTCATGGAAAATTCATAAAAAATGACGTAGTTGTAAAAGTGATAAAATGTTTAGTAAAAATCAGTTTTGAAGGAAAGTGTGAGCTGTTATAAGCTCAATAAATGTTCGGCTAGGCTTGGGTAACTTAGAAAATGAGTATATTCCATTATACGAGCCTAGGGACCATTTTGTAAATATGTAAAAGTTTAGGGGTAAAATTATAATTTTTCCAAAGTATAGTTCATGGACTATTTTAGTCAATATGGTGATTAAATAAGTGAAATATGTCATTATAGATCAAGAAACACGAAGTCCGGACTTAAATTGAGGGAAGAACAAGGTGGTGGACTAAATTGAATAACTACATATATTTTGGTATAGAGGTAAGTTTATGTGTAATAATTCAACATCATGTTATTATGTTTAAAATGATTGACATTTTGCGAAGATGTATATTATTTCTATGAAATTGATTAATGATATTTCGATGAGAATATGATGAAAATTTATGATGTTGAAGTCCCGGATGAACCTTAAGAAGTGAGAGGATACCATCGTCAAGACATGAGATTTATAAGGTCTCGTATAAGACCATGTATGGGACATGGCCTCGGTAATGAATTGAGATCCCGTATAAGACCATATCTGGGATATGGCATCGATACCGAATAAGAAAATCGTGTAAGACCATGTTTGGGACATGGCATCGATATACGATCTCGTATAAGACCCCATATTTGGGATATGGTGTCGACATCGATATGAGATCTTGTATAAGACCATGTCTGGGATATGGCATCGGCATCGACATGTGATCCCATGTAAAACCATATCTGGGATATGGTGTAACACCCCAAACCCGGCCCATTAAATCCGACCGAATTTGGAATGTCACTGCGGAACACTTTCGAAAAACATTCTTACTTAAGAGATAAACCGTTGAAATTTTGTCGAGTTTGGTAAAACATTTTCGTGAATCGTAATATTCTAAGTAAAAATCGAAGTTTGTTATAAAAATATCGGATTCAAGTTTTACTTGAGAAATAAACCATTTGAAAACATCCATCCATGATAGGGCATAAGAATAACGATACTTAATAAAAGAACTGAAATACTTTAGTGGGCCTTATTACAATACACACTTAATCAAAATACGGATAATGTAAATATTTAATTCATTAAACAAGAGATTTATTTGCATGAAAATCCACTTTTGCATGGCCACCTTTGTACCCGCTCCAAACCCGGTCCAAGCATTTTGCGCCACCTGAAAGGTTTAAGAGAAATAGAGTGAGTCACCAAGACTCAGTGCATAGTTAGTACACATGTCCTCATAAATAGGCTTGGCCCATATCCACATAATACATACCCATAAATATACAATTTCAAAGCCCATATCCACATAGTCCATACACAAAATATACAATTACAAAGCCCATATTCACATAGTCCATACACATAAGTATACAATTACAAGGCCCATATTCAAATAGTCCATGCACATAAATATATTAAGTTTCGTGGTAACATACTATTCAAAACAATACACATCACATTATTTTACACTCATCAATAATCATTTATAATCGAAAAGTTAATACAGTAACCACTAACCTGATTATTCAATCACCCACTACGGGTATCCATCATCATAGCTTTTATTTCGATTAACATGCACAACTCATACATTTACATAAAATAATACTTACAATACATATATTAAGTAAAAGAACAGTGCGATAACTACGCACCTGTTTAAAGTGATATTCGATTTATCGATTCTAATATCAACTAAAGTCCCGAAGCTTCTGTTATTAATCCATTAGCCCCTAAAACACATAACCGAAATCGGTCACATTTAGTACTAATAATAGGGCCTTAGGCCGAAAGTCAACATCCACTACCTTTGATGCTCAAAAACCCGAGAGCTTCCTTTATTCTTGTCAATATAGTTCAAAATCCCGAATTAGTCACCTGATCCTTTCGAAACACCTATAATCCAACCATTAGAATCGGCTTAAGCATAATTCTAAGAACATGGCCCTGAACCGAAATGTATATATATAACACTTACCTAGCTTTTTCGAAGTCTCAAAAGATTTGCATGCCTTTGGTAGTTACCAAATCCCTTGAATAGCCGAAACCAGAAATCTCTTTTAAAAGTTCCTTAACACTAGCACAATAGAAATACATCAATATAGCCTTTAGCATGTTTGGCTATTCTTAGAATCGAAATCTAGCCTTGATTTTGGCATGCAAAAGAAAAGGAGAAGAAACTAACTACTTAATAGGAATACTTACCAACTTTTGCTTAGAGAGACCAAAAGGAAGTAGTCAAAGGCACCTTCTTCAATAAGGATTCGGCAATAGTGCCTATCATGTTCGATCTTTCTTTCTTTCTCTTAGTCAAGACAACAAAAAGGAAAGAAGAGGAAGCAAAACAAAACAATGGCCACCTCCCTTGCTATTCCTTTCAAACCGCAGCTCAACCTCTCTTTCTCTCCCTTCATGTAACCGAAAATACCAACTCAAAGCTCCCTACACTCGGCCCCCAAGCATGAGTCAAACGGCCATGCATCACTTCGCCATACTCAAAATCGCCCATGCTCGACCTTGAAGCAAGTTCTAATCGGTCATGCGCAAAAATATGGGAAAAGAAAAAGCTGTCAAGGAGATTCGGCAATCCTTCCTTACACTCCAAAACCGAAAATGAAGGTCTCCTAAAGGATTTACCAATTTCGGCCAAACACAATGCAAGGAAAATCAAAAACAAGAATCAATTATTTTGGCTAAGTTGCCAAACTAATGGCCGGTCAACTCTTCCAAAACATGCTTCAAAATGAGTTCATTCCCCTAGCAAAAGACCCATCATCCTTGAAAAAAAAAAGATAATACATTGTTTATTCTTTATTCCATCACTTTACCCACCCTTGAATAATTTAAAAGGGTTAATGGCCATGCTTCTCTTTTCATCAAACTAAGGCCGGCCATACATGTATCCTTCCCAAAGCCAAAATTTATCCTTTAATAAGATAATAACACATTATTTATTCTATATTCTATCACCTTTCATAACTAGACAAAACATTGCCCATACTTATCTATTTCCATAAAATAATAATAACCCATCAATAAATAAAATAATAACACAATAACATAAAAGTTTGAAGCCTCATGCTTCCAAAACAATTAACAAATAAAATAAAAATAATAAAAAGAAGAAGAGACCCTTGCTTCATGCGTGCTTGCTGCATTTAATGCCCATGCAGCCCTTTCACGTTAGCAAAAATAATCAGAACCATGCTGCGCCCCAGGGTCTCGAACCCAAGACCTGAAGCATCAAGCCCATGCGTCCCCGCCAGTTCTCGCTAATGTGACTTTCTTGCCAATTTTGCTTCGAAAATTCTTTTAAACCATACTCGCAGGCCTTTTTATGATTTAGCGCTAGAAGCAAAAATAGGATGCTCATGCGCTACAATCGTGACTCGAACGCATGACCCCTTGAAGCCTCCTTGCGCTCTTAGCCACTCTGCCAGGCGCCCTTTTTGTGTCATAATCTTGCCCCATTTTCTTTTAAAGCCTTACCTTGCCAGTTCCCAGGTCTGAGCGCTAAAAGCAAAATAGAATCCTTTAAGCGCGAACTCTAGGACTTAAACGCGAGTCCCCTTTGATGCAGTTCTCAAGCCCAGTCCTTAACCGCTCGGCTACTTTGAATTTCATGCTATTTGACGCATTGAAAATTCTTTTAAGCTTTACTTCGCTGGCTTCCTCATTTTAAGCTAGGAGCCGAAAAATAAAAACATCCGCGCCCCTAAGGGGACTCGAACGCGAGTCCTCGCGATGGCCTCCTTGCTGCAAGCGTTTTAGCCACTCGGCCAGTGTTTAATTCATGCTAATAACGCGCCAATAATTTGTTTTAAACCCTCCTTCAAAGCAGCGCTATTTTTCAGAAATAAAAATGTTTTTGCTGCGCCTAAGACTCGAACCCTTGACCATGCTTGGCGCCAAACCTTAAGTGGCACAGGGAAGCCACTATGCTACCTGGACTTTCGTGTCCATAACTTCACAAAATTTATTATTAAGGCCTCTTCAGCCAAAATTCCATTTTTAGCCCAAAATTTTCAAAATTTCCAAAATGCTCCCATTTTATCCTCGGGCTTTAGGAACTCTAATAACACATTAAAATCACTCTTGAGGCCTAATACTCGAGTTATTTACTAAACTCGCAACCCCTAATTCGGGATATTACATATGGCATTGGCATCTTACTACGTGTATGACGAATTTCGGGTATCCTTCGATATTCCAAGTGGTTCAACGGGTAAAGAGCTAAGTCTATGTTAAATATGGTAAAGAGTTAAGTTTATATTCAAGATGTTAAAAATGCTAAAGTTATGTGATGAAGTGATACAGGGATATATGAGATACTCATGAGAAATAAGTCTGATATGTGATATGTGACTGGTAAGAGTAAGCATGAGTAAGTTATGTCAATATGCTTGAGAACTTATGTTATTACTTAAAGTAAAGTATAAATGTATCATAAGATTTTATGTTGTTATCTATTACTTGCAAACTTACTAAGCTTTATGTTTACTCTATCTCTTTTCCCTTTCCTTGTAGTATCGCTAAGCTAGCTCGAGGATTGTAGGACGTCGGAGCTCAGTTTACACTATCAAGCTATTCTTTTGGTATAGTAAAGTTTGATTATTTTGGGTATGGCATGTATAGGAACTTGGTTATTTTGTTATATGTCATATTGGTTAGCCAAGGTGTTGGCTATTAATGTTACTCAATTCGTTTTGTAAATGGCCATTGGAATTGGCCAATACTAGTTAAGTTATATCTATTCAATGATGATGAAATTCGTGAGGTGCTAGCTTGTGAAATTGAATGAGTAATGTGTAAAGTATATGCATGATGAATGTAATGAAGAATTAAGGTGTGGATGTTTTGGTTTTGGATATTAGAGGTGCCTTATTTTCATGTTGTGTGTTGTAATGAAATGGCATAAGTGTGGTTGTTCAGGGTGGCAATTCATTTGGTAAATAGCCTTATAATTGTCCACACGAGTAGGCACATGGGCGTGTGTCTAGGCCGTGTGTGACACACGGTCAGCCCCGAGGGCGTGTTGATAGGCCATGTGTCCCCTGCATCTAATTTGCGAAAAATTCAGTTCGTCACACGGGCTAGCACACAGGCGTGTGATTAGGCCGTGTGTCCCTAGAGGTTTGCTGACGTCATAAACAGAATGTAAAGGTTTTCACACACGGGTAAAGACACAGTCGTGTCATGGCCGTGTGAGGGACATGGGCCATAGACACGGGCATGTGCTAGGCCGTGTGAAAACCCCTATAGGTTCGAAATGAATAATAAAATCCACACGGGGTAGTAACATGGGCGTGTGTGACCACACGGCCTACCCACAAGGGCATGTTCCTTTCCACAAGGGCGTGTGGCCCAGTTTTGAGCAAAAATTTTCTAAGTGTTCGTAAGTTTCTGATTTAGTCTCGAACTACTCTATATGTATGTTTTGGGTCTCGTAGACCTATAATAGGGACTTCATGATTTCAAATGAAAAGATTTAAGTTGGAATGAAAATTTATATCCCGATATTGTATGATGATGTATGTTAAGTTTGGTAATGCCTCGTACCCAGTTCCGGCGTCGGTTACAGGTAAGGGGTGTTACAATAAACTTCACGAGGATTGGGGCACTAAACTTAATTTCAATACAGTGTATCATCCGTAGATAGAAGGGCAATCAGAACGGGTAATGTAGATTCAGGAAGATATGTTACTATGATGCATTCTTGAGTTTAAAGGTAGCTGGGGAAATTATTTACCATTGGCAAAATTTGCGTATAATAACAGTTATCATGCAGTATTCAAATGGCACCATTTGAGGCTTTGTATGGTAGAAAATGTAGAATACCACTTTAATGGTCAGAGTTGAATGAATCTAAGTTAATTGACAAAAACTTGATTCGTGAGACTAAAGACAAGGACTGTATAATTCGTGATTGCTTGAAAGAATCATCAGACTGTCAGAAATCATACGTGAATTTAAAAAGAAAAGATATAGAATTTGTTGTTGGCAATCTAGTATTTCTGAAGGTTTCACCGTGAAAGAAAGTATTATGGTTTGGTAGAAAGGGAAAGTTGAGTCCAAGGTTTGTCGGGTCATATGAGGTTAGTGAAAGAATCAGTCCTGTAGCTTACCAATTAATTTTACCTCTAAAAGTAGAAAAGATTCACAATGTTTTTCATGTTTCGATGTTGAGACGTTATAGGTCATGTAACACCCCTAACCCGTAACCATCGTCGATCTAGGGTTAAGAAGCATTATCGGATATAACAGAACATTTACAATCATTTCTCAAACATAAATACATCATCATCATATCATAGCAAATCATATGCATAGAGTCCCTTTAAAAGGTCTACGAGACCTTAAACTTGCATTAGGAAGCGGTCGGGACTAAACTGAGTACCTACAAAATTTTTCTGAAAATCAAAACTTTTTCAATGTTACAGAGGCCACACATCCGCGTGGGTAGGATGTGTGCCTAACACGGCATCAGACACACCTGTGTGTCCAAGCTGTGGCAAAACAGGGCATACATACTGACTTGTCCACACAGCAGAAGACACGCCCGTGTGCTTGACCCGTGGGCAACACTGACTTAATTCACATGGCTTGTCACACACCCGTGTGTCTAGCCCGTGTGCGATTCTGACTTATTTCGAAATGGAACCTTAAAAGACATGGTCGAGACACACACCCGTGTGCTCAACCGTGTGGGCAAATATAGGCCATTTGCAAGGCCAATTTGCCACCCAAATTTTGGGTCACACCTACAAGCATCAAGCCATTCTAAATTCATATCTCAAATGCATCCAAAACATACCAAAACATGCACCATTTAACCTTCAACTATATCATTTATTTCCATATTCAATTCCAACTCAAGCATACCAAACCAAAGTATCAACATCACATAAAAAAAACATGTATTCCATACATCATTTAATCCTTACAAATTCTTAGCATCTCTCATCATATCAATATCCCAAATCAACCATGAACTTATCAATATAGACTATCTCATTTAGCCATTTATGAGCACATCAAAATAATTCAACTTATGCATCATAAAACAAGAGCAAAACTCATCCATAAACACATTCATTAACAAGCCATATCACATGGCTATTTTTACACATCTCAAAACATAACTTAAGTTCCCTAGCCTATACATGTCATACTTTAATATGTACATTTTCAAAAGGTACCCAAAATAGATGATTGATAGTGTGATTGAGTCACTAACGATCTTTGAAACTGAGCTAGTTTTAATGACATTGTAAAACAGAGAAGGACTTCACATAGTAAGCTTTAAAGCTTAGTAGGTTCGTAATATAACACATTTAACTCAACAATTCAAATTCATTATACAAAGTTAACTATCACATGGTTCAATTCACATTAATACTCAATCTCACCCATAGTTAATACTCACATAAACATCCATTTATCCCATATACAATATCATTGACCACATAGGTTCCGTACATACCTGTACCATCACGTAATTATGAATCACATTTACCATTCAATGCTCAATACCATAATTCGTTCGGTCCTCTTTCAACATTCGATGAATTCACACACTCAGTGCCATTTAATTAGCCAAAGCTACGATAGTATCGCATTCTTAGTGCCATCACTTTAAATCGAAGATATTTCAATATCGCACACACAGTGCCAACTGATATTGTAACATCCTGGATTATAGCCTATGCATTAGTATGTCTTATGTGTTATGGATGTTATGTGTGCATTTTTAGAATCTTGGAAATGTAAGGAAATGACTTGGAAATGGAAGGAAATGTCTTGTCTTGGAAATGTAAGGAAATGACTTGGAAATGTAAGGAAATGTCTTGTCTTGGAAATGTAAGGAAATGTCCTAGAAATGCATGGAAATGATTTAGAAGTGAACATTTTGGAAACCTGAAATGATTTGGAAATGATTCAAAAGTGGAAAGTGAACATTTTGGAAACTCGAAATGTATGGAAATGTTAAGTTCAAAAGAGGAAAACGAACATTTTTGGAAACTAGGAAATGTAAGGAAATGATTTAGAAATGACTCGAAAGAGGAAAGTGAACATTTCTAGAAAGTTGGAAATGTAAGGAAATGTCAAGTTTACAGAGCCAAACGAAAATTTTTGGAAACTTAGAAATGACTTAGAAATGTCGAGTTTTAAAGTTTAAGAGAGGAAATTAAGGCAAGGTGGTCTTAAAAGAAAAAGTTGGTGAAATTTGACACACAAACAGGCTTGGAAAAGTGGCTCAAAGATGTCACTTAGGGCTATGGAAATGGCGCCACATGCAAGGTGTTGGGCCCGAGTTCGAGTCACTTGGGAAGCAAATAAAGGAAGTTTTATTTTTGCTTCCAGAAGCCTGAGGTGGACGGCACAAGCCTTCTAGAAAGGAGGAGTTTTATTTTCATAAATATTCGATTAACAAGGTGATAAATAAGGGATTTAATTTGGATTATTTTTGAAGAGATAATAAAGGATTTAATTTGGATTATTTTCAAGAGATAATTGTTGGATTAAATTCTTTTAATTTGAATAAAGTGATAATTAAAGGGATAAAGCTATCAAAATAGAAGAGTGGTGGCCAAGTAAGGGACTCTAGCTTAGTAATTTAATTATAAAAGGAAAAGAGAGGCCATTCTCGCATTATTTTACATTCTTTGAAAGCCTCTGCGAATTCTCTTCACCAAATCTTCTTCTTCTTTTATTTTTGCCAAGCCGAAATACCTTGTGTTCTAGCCGAATCCTCCATCTTTATTCTTCCTTCTCTAATCCCTCCAAAAGCCGAAAGTTGTGAGATCATCATCTAGCCATAGCCGAATCTCTGAAGATTGAAGTGAAGGTGCAATCGATTTCTTCAAGTAAGGGTAAGATCTCATTCGGTTTCATCCTTTTTCTTTTAAGATTTGCCGAAATCTAGGACTAACCCCATTAATATCTTGTTGCCGAAACTTTGAAGAGATCTTTCGGGATTTACTAAGTGTCGACTACAAGGAAGGAGAAGTTCTTTTCCCGAAGGTACACCATAGGCCATATGTTCCCTAGTTATTCGGTGAGTTTCGGGATTTAAAATCCACAAGGTAAGCATATGAAGTATTCGGCCAAGGCTTATTTTTGGTATTTAGAATTATTTCCTATTTATTCAAAAGTCGAAAACTGACCTAGTTAAATGATTTGGTGGCTAGCCGATTTTTTAAGGAAGGAATACTACAAATTTCGGGATTTGATTATTAATCAAATCGGCAAACGAGGTAAGTTTAAGTATACTAATCCTACTAGGATTTGGAATTTTGGCCGAATGGCTTTTTATTAAGGTAATAAGTGATAAATCAATGTAGGGATTAAGGATCTAAGCATTAGATCAAGCTTTTCGAGATCTCAAGGAAATTTTAAGCGAATTAGGTGTGTACCCCACACTATTTCATAATATGTTTTATGGCTATGTTTAATTAAAATATGTGACATTAAGAATATGAAAGTGGCTAAGGTATCATGTTATGGTACTAAGTACTCAGGTACGTTTCCTACTCCTACTAGGAATATGAAAAATGTTATTAGTAACATGAGAATATGATAAGAATGTGAACTTTGGCATATTTATGCATATTATTATATGGGGCATATGGGTTTGTTTTGAAAGGGGAAGTGAATGTGGTGACCTAAGACCACGAACACGGTGACCTAAGACCGTGATATCTGAAAGTGGTGACCTAAGACCACAGTAAATGCGGTGACCTAAGACCGCAATTTGGAGTGTAGCGGAAGGAGGGTCGACTTAGTAGTTCCCACGGTGTGACTGGCAGGTACGGGGGTGTGTAGCGGATGGACAATTAGGTTTGGGTTTGGGAATGCATCATAATTTGTATGCTATGTTTTGAATGAGTAACTCTTGTATGCCTGATTCTATTATGATTTAGTGCCGTGTACACATTGAGTCTGTTTGACTCACCCCGTTGTGGGACCATGTTTCAGGTGATGAGCAGTGATGGACCGGGACGGCAGAACTTGTGGTGGCCATGCTCAACATGAAGTTTTTATTTTATGGACTATTATTTTTATTTAAGTAATTGACTTATTTGGAAATTATATGATGTAATGAGGCCATAAGGCCATAGTTGAATTGTTTTCCATTTTTATTTATTATGTTTATGTGATTTATCTATTAAAGTTTAAGTATTAATTTATTTTTAAACTAAACCCTAAATATTTTGTCACCTAAGATTAAAAGGATTTCTAACATAAAAATTGACTTCGTTTTTAACACAAGCCCAACCCAAACCATATTTTCTTTAAAATCGAACAAGTTTTCTCTAAGTAACAAAGAACTTTGAAACCGATTTTCTTGAGGAACATACCAGATTCGGTCAAAGCTCGTGGGCCGGGTTTGGGGTGTTTCAGATATAACTGATGCATTTCTTTATATTGCACACTTAGTGCAATTCATCGTAGTAACCATTATATTTACGCACACATAGTGCTACATTTCTTTGAATTCATATTTCACATTTCTGGTTCAACAATCACATTTCTATTCATTTCATAACAAATAAACGTTTTTTTAAACAGTTTATATTATACACAAACTTACCTCGGACGTAAAAACACGATACAAGTCGATCAATCGAGCACCTTGTTTTTGCCTCGATCTAAGTCCGAAATTCTCTTTTCTTGATCTATACATATTCAAATTTAACTCTTACATTCATCAAATCATTCAATTTAATCAAATACACATATTTAGGGCATTTTACAAAATAACCCTCACATTTTCACATTTTGACATATAAGTCCCTATTTCATAAAATCACCAAATACACATAATTTCTTTATACAAAATGTTTAGCCGAATTTTCCCCTAGCTCATATAAGCCCACATATTTCATTTATTTCACATTTTCACCCTTCAATTTACACATTTCACAATTTAATCCATTTTTGACATTTTTGTCAATAATCACTTTACAAAACATTAAAATCTATCAACAATTATTTATTATTCATCATCAACTATCACAAAGCTCAAACATTCATCAATGGCATTTTACAAAATCACCAACAAATTCAAATATTAGGGCATGGGCTAGCTAGAACACGAAGCAACGATCACAAAAATGTAGAAATCATCAAAAACCAAGTTAAAAAACACATACCAATTGAAGCTTGAGCTTGCCGAACCTAAATAGTTCTTTTCTTTTCTTTTTCTTTCAATTTCGATGGAAGGTGATGAGAAATAAGCATGGATTTGTCTTTATTTTCTTTAATTAAACTTATTATACTAATTACCATTTTGCCCTTTTATTAATTCATTTAAAATTCCACTAACTTAACCCATTTTTGTCCATCCAATCTATTAATGGTTTAATAACAGCATAAGGACTTCTCATTTAATAAGACATAGCAATTAAGCACTTTTAACTACTAGCACACAGCTTTTGCATTTTATGTGATTTAATCCTTTTTGACAATTTGACACACAAATGATAAAATTTTCACACAGAATTTTCACACATGATTAATCACATACTGTAAACACTAAAAATAATATTAAAATATTTTTTTGACCTCATATTTGTGGTCCCGAAACCAATGTTTCGACTAGGGTCTAAACCGGGCTGTTACAAGTAAGATCCTTCACATGTGATTTCTCCTGATGAAGTCAGGTTACAACCAGATTTGTCATATCCTGAGGAATCGATGAGAATGTAACAGCCTAATTTAGGGGCTAGTCGGAACTGTGATACCTAAGTGTGAAAGTTTAATTTTATAAGCTAAAGGTGCCTAATAGCCATAGAATATTAATTGGAGGTCAAAAATACACAATTAGGCCTTGTTTTAAGAGGTGGTCGGCCATAGGGGGACAAAGAAGTCAAAATTAGTCAAAGTTGGTGTTGTAGGTGGATTAAATTGATGAAATAGAATAAAATAAAGAAAGAAAAGATATCATCTTTTTGCCTTCACTCATCCACCAAAAATTAGTGGGAAATAGGGGTTTTGAAAGCTCAAAAATTTCAGCAAACTCTTCTCCTTACAAGTAAGTGTTCTAGTGATCATTTCTTGATAATATTTGTACTTTTGGAACCATTAAAGCTTAAGCTTTCTAAAGAGGGGACTATCTTGCAAAATGGTTGAAATTTTAAAGTTTTTCCATGTGAGATTTTAAGTTGTTTGCTGCATTTTTATGGAAGAAAATGAGTCATAGTTTTTTGATAAACAACTTTTGTGAAAGGTGTTTCCATAAAAACACCTAAAAGGACCATTTTGTAAAAGTTGTAAAATATGTAGTAAATGTGTGAAATAATGAGTATTGAGGATTGCCATAAAAGTAATAAATGTTCACCTAGGCTCTTTAAAGAATGAAATTTGATTAGAATTGATTTCCGAGCCTAGGGGTAAAATGGTCATTTTGTGAAAGTCTAAAGGCAAAATGGTAATTTTGCCAAAGTATGATTATTGAAATGTGATGATTAATATGGTAATTAAATGAGCTAAATTGTTATTATAGATCAAGAATAATGAAGGATTAACCTCGACCGAGGAAAGGGCAAAGTATCGGACTAGATCGATAATCTAGCCTATTTTAAAATCGAGGTAAGTTTGTATGTGATAAATTCAACATCATGCTAGTATGTTTGAGAATGTTGGATGTTATAATGATGCATAATATTTCTATGCAATTAAGTGATGGTGTTGAATGAGAAAAATGATGAAAGTTGTGATGTTGAAGTCCGAGTTAGACTATAGTAAATGTGAGAATACTATTATTGAGACATGAGATGGATAAGGTCCCGTGTAAGACCATGTCTAGGACAAGGCCTCGGCACCGAATTAAGATCCCGTATAAGACCATATCTGGGATATGGCATTAACATTGAATATGAAAATTGTATAAGACCATATCCGGGATATGGCATCGATAATTGATATGAGACCCCGTATAAGACCATACCTGGTATATGGCATCGGCACTCAAAGATGACCTCATGTAAGACCACATCTGGGATGTGGCATTGACTTCGTAACTGTGTGAATGACGATGAACATTTATCTTTGAGTATCCCAAATGATTTAGGGGGATAAATAGTTGAGCTTGAAATAGAAATGAGATTAGTACTAAAGCTATGTGATTGAGTGAATATAGGTACCCGCAAGTAATTCACGAGAAATTGTTTACGATACATGACATGGTATATATGTAACAAGAACAAGCAAGAGTAAGTTATGGCAAAGTATTTAAGACTTTGCATTTTATCCAATGCCATGATTGGATGATATTATGAGCTTATGTTGTTACTTATTTTCATGCAAACTTACTAAGCTTTATGCTTACCCCTCTCATTTCCCTTTTCCTTGTAGCATTACCAAGTTAGCTCGAGAATTCAAGGAACGTCGGAGTTCGGAAATCACACTATCGACTAATCTTTGGTATAGCACAGTTAGATTCATTTTGAGTATGGCATGTATAGGACTTAGTCTCTTTTGTTATGTCATATTTGTTAGCCAAAGTGTTGGCTATTAATGTTGTTAAATTCATTTTTGTAAGTGGTCATTGGAATTGGGCCAATACTTGACATGTTTATATATGTTCAGTGATGATGAAATTCATCAAGTGTATGCTTGTGTGGATGTCTTGATTTTGAGTATTTAAAAGTGCTTTATTGTAACAGCCCGATTTTGACCTTAATCGGAACGGTGGTTTTGGGACCATGAATTCGAGCCAAAAAATATATTAAAATTATTTTCTGTGTTTATTATGTGTGAATTTGCTTGTGTGAATTTTTTGTGTTTTAATTTCGTTGTTTAAGTGTCTAATTAAATAAAAGGACTTAATTGCATAAAATGTGAAATTTGCTAATTAATGTGTAAGTGCTAATTTGCCAATGGCTTTTTAATATTAAGTCCTTAAAAGACAAATGGCCCATTTTTAGTTATAATGGACGGCATAAGGACATTTATAACCATATTAATGTGTTTTATATAATAATATTATAAAGGTTAAATTGGTAATATGTTAAATGAATGATAATATAATATAACAAAACATAAAAAAATTAGCCATTATCATCTTTTAAGTGGCCGAATATTGCACAGAAGAAAGCTTTCATGTTCTTCAAAATTCCGGCACCTATTTTAGCTTGATTCAAGGTTAGTTTTGTTTGATTTTTTATCATTTTTACGTTTTTGAGATCGTTGCTAAGAGATGTACAAAACACATGTCTTAATTTTTGTTTGTGATGATGATTTTGTGTTTTTCCATTGATGATACCTTGTGGTTTTTGTTGTTTGAGGATGAAAAATGAAATATATGTGTTAGATTAACAAGTTTTGTCTTTGAACTTTTGATGAAATTGAGTATGTTGGACTAAATTGCAAAAATAAATTTTTGAGGGACTAAAATATGAAATAAATGAAATGTATGGACTTGTATGAGGACTAGGAATATTCGGCCCTTAAGGTGAATAGTCAAATTTTGTGTATTTTATGTTTTGTGCAAAAAGGACTAATTGTAAAAAGTGTGAAATGTTAGGGGCAAAATTATAATTTGCCCATTATTCTTTTTTTTTTACTAAATTGAGTGTAATGGTGTTTAAATGAGGTTAATTTGAAATGATATAGATCAAGAACAAAAGAAATCGGACTCAGATCGGGCAAAAGAAAAAATAATTGAATAGCCGATACGTAACGTTCGTCGATATCCGAGGTAAGTTTTTAAGCAATTGAGTTGAATTAATTTTTATATAATGATGCATACATTTTTAATAGAGGTAAATCTGTACAATATTGACATTGCCGAATATGATATTGGTGGGAGATGAAAATAGTTGAATGTGATGTAAACATATATGTGTTAATGATATAGCCATGTGTGATATTGAATTGAGAAATAAATATAGCCGAATGTGATGTATGCTTATTTATCAAAGATATAGCCGAATGTGATGTATGTCTATATGTCCATGAAATAGCCGAATGTGATGTTGATATGAAGATGAAATAAGCTAATTTGTATGTATATATGTGTCTATTTAAGCGAGTAACATGTTCAAGTAAAGCACTAAGTGTGTGAATCTAAATACCGAGCACTATGTGTTCAAAATCGGTCATTTGGCACTAAGTGTGTGGAATGTTAATGTAATGGCACTAAGTGTGCGATACATTACAAGTACTTGGCACTATGTGCGTGATATGTTAAAGTGACGGCACTAAGTGTGCGATACGTTACATGGTTTAGCACTGATTGTGCGGGTTTACAGATCCTTCAAGGATATCGGTTAGTGAAAGTGTTAAATGAAATAAAATGATCAGGTATGTGATTCATAAGGGTTTGAAAATTAAGTATAACTTCGGTAAGTGATATATGCATATGAAATTAAAGAAAATGTGATGTATTTATTTACATATGAATTTGTTTTGAGATGAGAAATAATTTATAGTTCAATGTGAAACCTATTATTGAATGTTTGAGTATTCGGTCTTAAGGCTACAAAATATGATAGTTAATGAATGGAGTTAAGAATTATAACTATGGTTATAAATCTTAATGATGTTTATAATAAATTGACCTAATTAGTATAATGTTATATTGCATTGTTATATAATTGCTTATAACTTACTAAGCTGTTAAAGCTTACTTAGTGTTTTTGTATGCTCTTGTGTTTTAGATCTCTTTTGGGGAAAGTCGTTACGTGCTCAGGGATTGTCTTTAAAGCTCGTCACATTATCAGCAATATTTTGGTACCTTTTTTAGGTTAAACTTAAAGTTTATGGCATGTATAGGTTGTGTTACTTTTGAGTATTCTGAATGGTGTGTATACAAATATATGCCATGCGAATATGGCCGAATTTTAGTATTTTGGTCTTGAGTGAATTCGGCAATGATGTTAACTCAATATGAATTTTCAATTTCTGATGTGTTTATGTTTAGTGTTTGAATATGTGGATTGATCAATCATTAAATTAAATTTTATTTATGAAACTTCAACTATGGTGTTTATGTGATACGGTAAATAAGTTCATGATAGGCAAGGATGGCATCATAGGTTATGTATATTTGGTTGTGTAAAATTAGTCATGATAGACATATATGTGATTAATGAGTTTGGTTTATATGTTTTGGGCTATTTACAAAATAAGTATGTTTTAATAATTTGGCTATGATAATTGTAAGAGATGTGGTTGATTATATGTTAGTTGTTTTTGGCAATTGGTATTGAGTTTGATAGATCCTAAATTCAGTTAAGTAAGTTTTTGGTATATGTATATTAGGTTTTGATAATAGGTAATTTGTTTAAAAAAAGTAATTCTAGCATGTGCATATTCAGCCTCAGTATATATATTATATTGATAAGTATGTAATGAGTTTTAGTAGTTAAATTGGGAAATGAATAAATGTGTAAATGCCGTGAGAAGTTGAGTACATTATTGATGAATGTTCTTTAGATTTAGATTATTAAATGTATAGTACTTGTGCATATTCAGCTTATGAGATGCTTTAATAATCTGGACATAACGTGCTTGTGTACTTGGCTATGAGACATTTTAAAATAGTTTGATAAATGGTTGGCTGTTTACATGCATGTGAGATAGACTTAATGATAATGATTTAAAATGTTTGATGAATGAAATGGTTTATGCTAATTCTTATATATGTGAAAGTGAGTAAAATGTAATTGATGTATGTTCCATAATGAATTCGAAATTTTTATAGACATGCGTGTGAAGTTTATTTGATTCGAACTTGTACTAAAGAAGTATGATATATGTATATTAATTCCTATTCTGAGTTGGGTTTATGTAACACCCCAAACCCGGCCCATTCACTACGACCGAATTTGAAATGCCACTGTGGAAAAACGTTTGAAAAATATTTTTACTTATAGTAAAATATGAAATTTTCTATGCCCTTGGAAAAACATTGTGTAATTAAAAAGCCCATTAAAAAAATGTTTAGTTATTACAAATTCCCGGATTAAAACATTTACATATATATATTTTAAATAAATAAGTTGCTAAAGATAAAATTATTGGCATATAGTAATTTAATTAAATCAAGCCATAATAAAAATATTAACAAATATTATAAGTGGCCCTTATTACATCAACAAATTTCCCAAAATACTGATAATATAAAAATTCGTAAATTAACTGAAACATCTTCTGCATGGGCCACCTCGTATCCACTCCAACCCATCAGAGCATCATGCATCACCGTAAGGTTTAGTAAAATATTGGGTGAGTCAAACAGACTCTCGGTGCATAGTTATTACGCATGTCTCCACATATGGGCTTGGCCCATATCCACACAGTCCATACACATAAATATGTAATTATGAAGCCCATCCCAACCTAAGTCCATCCATTACACCAACCTTAGCAGACTCCCTGCTCAAGGCCGTGGCTAATCCACCAACGATCACATCGTGATCCACATATCCTACCTTGGCAGACTCGCTGCTTAAGGCCGTGGCTGAGCCACCGATCCCGTAGGGATCCCACATACCAATCAGTCCACGGTGATGCACACAGCTATCAACCGCCGAGATGGGCACCTAGCCAACACATCCCTTGACGTAGCACCTAGCTAACATCAAGCGCTAATGTAGCACGAGGCTAGCATTAGACCACGTACATAAACATGTACACCCTGTCCTCCAATATTCATATCCCAAGCCCTCATGCACATATATATGATAAAACATCATTTAATAGAATACATATATAACATGCTCATCTCCATTTCATATATTTAACAATAATCATTTAATAACATAAAACGCTGACCTTGTTAATCGTTTACCCATCAGGGGTATCCACCATTTTAGCCCCTTATCTTGGCTATCATTCATAACATAGCACATATACATTTTAATATATTTAAAAACAATCAAAAGACGATCACGATAACTACGCACTGATTATAGCGAGATCCCGATCTATTGAATCTAACACAATCTAGAATCCCGATACTTGTCCTTATGCCTGTCGATAGACCCCTAATCCATCATGGACAGAATCGGTTAGCCACTTAAATAACAAAAATGGCCTAAGGCCGAATAGCACAAACCCACTTACCTATCTCTTCCAAATCCCAAATCACACTCTTGCACCTTTAATAGTCGAAATCCCTACTAATCACTTGTTAGTTTCGATTTTAAGCATAATTCCATAATCATGGCCCTTGGCCGAATAGTACCTAACACTTACCTTAGATGATCGAATCTAAGAGACTTCCTCAATGCTTCCTTCTTTCTACTACACACACAAAAGCACATACTTAATGGCACTATGACATTCAGACATGTTATAACAACCAAGACCAATCACTTGGTTTTGACATACCAATATAAGAACTCAAAACCAATTGTTTAGAGTGACGATTACTTACCACTACACTTGAGACGAAATTAAGAGCAAGAGATCGCAAAGCACCATCCTAGGAGATTCGGCAATGGCTTTAAAGGTAATGAGATATTCGGCTCTTGAAAAAAAAATGGTAAAGAAAAGATGCTTGATGAGGCTTACTTAGAAATTCGGCTAATGCTCTTAAGAGGTATTCGGCTATACAAGAAAATTAGTAGAAAATAAGGTTTTAAGAGAAGAAAAAAAGAATAAGAAGAGAATGCAAAAGGATTCGGCAATGGAGACTAAAAACAAATAAAAAGATGGACACACTCCTCAAGCAAAATTCGCACTTATTTGCTCCCTAATGTGATAAGTTTTATCCTTTAATTATCCCCATTTGAAATAAAATAACATTATCTTCCATCCTATCTTTCACTACCTCTTCAAATAAATAAATTAAAATAATAACAATACTTACCCTTCCAAATTGAATTTAGCAACAAACATTAAACTTATCCCCATCCATTTAAAATTAAAAACAATACCTATTTCCATCTTATCCCTTATCACCTCTTCAAATAAAAAAATAAAAGGAATAAAACAATATTTATTCCATACTTCCAAATTAATTCAAAGACAAAGCCTCCAAATTATCTTTATCCAATTTAGAGCCCACATGTCATCCACTACCTTTCCAATCACACACAAAATAAAAATAAAAATAAAACACCACCTTGTCTTTGCCATTAAGCCTCGAACCCGAGACCTGCTAGCACCCATGCTACAGGTAGCGCCCTCCCACGCCACTCTGCTGCTGTTCTCTTTGTTTCATAAACTCCCCCCATATTCTTTTAAAGCCTCCTTCCCTAGCTCCCTTGTCTCAACGCCAAAACCAAAAATAAAATGCACCCTTTGCACCCCCATGATTCGAACCCCATGCTCAAGCGCGTCCCCCAAAGCCCTTAAGTGGCGCATGGAAGCCACTTTACCAAAGCGTTTCTTGTGTCCAAAAATGCCGAAAATTATTCTTAAGGCCTCCTTAACCCACTTCCCCTTTTACACTTAAAAAAATAAAATTTCTCCTATAGCTCGGGCCTTCCCCTAGCTTATCACTAGCACCTAAAATACCACAATTAACACCATGATGACCACACTTATGCAAAATAATTTAATAAAATTTTACCCCTATTTCAGGATATTACAGTTTAGATCAGTAATGCCTCATAACCCCAATCCGGCGATGGATACAGGTTAGGGGTGTTACATTTATAGTCTTGATATATGTTGGATTGAATTGGTGTAATTATGACTGCTGTATAGGGTGGCATTTGGCTTGGTAGATAGCTTTTCAATTGTCCACACGGGTAGACACACGGGCGTGTGTCTAGGTCGTGTGTGACACACGGTCAGCTCCATAGACGTGTTGGTTGGCCGTGTGACCCAACGCATGCTTGGTTTACAAGTCAGTATGCTCAGTAGTAAACACAGAGTCAGAGACACGGCCGTGTGTCTCAGCCGTGTAGGAGGCACGGCCATGGACATAGGCGTGTGCCCAGGCCGTGTGAAGTCTGCACCTAAAATTAGAAATTTAATTTAACACATGGTCTAAGGGCACGGGCGTGTGCCTTAGCCGTGCGACCATAGTGAAGTGATGACGTCATAAACAGAATGCCATGGTTTTTGGCACACGAGCTAAGACACGAACTTGTCGAGGCCGTGTGAGGGACACGGGCCAGGGAAATGGGCGTGTGTCTGGCCGTGTGAAAACCCTTGTAGATTTGAAACAAAAAATAAATTCCACACGGGTTAGGAACATGGGCGTGTGAGATCACACGGCCTGCCCACACGGGCGTGTCCTATTTCACAATGGCGTGAGGCCCTGTTTAAGTAAAAATTTTCAAAGTGCTTAAAAGTTTCTGGATTGGTTCTGAACCATTCCAAATGTATGTTTAGGGCCTGGTAGACCCGTAATAAGGAAGTTATGTACATGAATGAAAAATTTTGAAGTTAGAACGCAATTTTATAGCCCGATGATGTATGTTTAAGTCCGTTAAGTTCGGAAATGCCTCGTATCCAGTTTCGGTGTTGAACGCGGGTAAGGGGTGTTACATTTAGTGGTATCAGAGCTACAGTTTAGTCGACTCTTGGACTAATGTGGCGTAAGTATGAGTCTAGCTATACATGCCATAAGTAAAAGTATTTGCGTAATGATAGTGTGATGACTCCTGACGATTTGAATTGTTTTTTTCTATAATAAATGGATCCTGATCCCAACCGAGCTATAGTCGGTGATGCTGCAAGTAATGAGCCGACTCCTCCGCAAGGGACCGCGCCAGTAAAAAGTAGACCCGAGTCTATGGGTTAGAGAGAAGAGGCTCGAGAAGCCTTTCCCCATATGATGAGCAACTGGTATACCGAGTATATTCGAGCAAATCCTAATGTTCATCCCCCTCCACCCCTGTAACAGCCCGATTTAGGGGCTAGTTAGAATAGTGATCTCGGGATCACTAATCCAAGATTAGAGAAATTTATGTTCATGTCATTTTATGAGTCAGAGCATGATGGTATATGTACATGAGAATTTTGGTACTTTAATTTTAGCGATTTCATGTTTAATCGCGAAAAAAGACTAAATCGCATAAAGTACGAAAGTTCCATCCTATAAGCTAAAGGTACCAAACAGTCATAGATTGTAAATTTGAGGTCTTTAAAAGGCAATTTAACCCCTTGTAAATGCTTGGCCAGCCATAGGGGACAAGAATTGACCAAGTTGGTCGAAGTTGGTGAGTAGGTGGGCTAAATTGATAGTTTAATATTAGAATAAAGAAAATATGATATCCATCTTTCTTGCTCATCTCTTCCACCAAAATTGGCAGCCAAATAGGGGTTGAAAGCTTCAAAAATTTCAGTACACTCTTCTATTCACAAGTAAGTGTCCTAGTGATCTTTTCTTGAAAATAGTTGTACTTTTGAGACCCCTAAAGGTTAGAGTTTTTCCATGAGAGATATCTTTGTTAATTGCTGCATTTTTATGGAAGAAAATGAGTCTTAGTTGTTAGATGAACAACTTTTGTGAAAGGTGTTGTCTTGAAAACACCTAATTGGACCTTGATGAAAAGGTTACAAATTTGTAGTAATTATGTGAAATGTTGAGTTTTGATGATAGCTATGACAGTATTAAATGTTCACCTAGGCTTGTTGAAGGTAGAAATGTGATTAGAATTTATTTTCGAGCCTAGGGGCAAAATAGTAATTTTGCCTAAGAATGATTATTGAAATGCTTTTATTAATGTGGTGATTAAAATGAGATAAATTGCTATTATAAAGCAAGAAGAACTGAGAATCTGCCTCGATCGGGGAAAGAACAAAGTCTTGGACTAAATCGACGAGTTAGCTCATTTTGAAATCGAGGTAAGTTTGTATGTGATTAATGCAACATTTATTTTAGCATAATTGAGAATGTTTTATGTCATATTGATGCATGATGCTCTACTAAATTGAGTAGTTAATGTTGAATGAGATGTTGAGGTCCTAGTGGACTATATTGAATATGAAAATGCTATCATCGAGATATGAAATAGATAAGGTCCCGTATAAGACCATGTCTAGGGCATGTCCTCGACACCGAGTTGAGATCCCATATAAGACCACATCTGGGATATGGCTTCGGTAATGAATACGAGAATCGTATAAGACCGTATCCGGGATATGGCATCGATACTTGATTTGAAAGTCCATACAATACCATATCTGGGATATGGCATTGGCATTTAGAAGTGACTCCATATAAGACCATATCTGGGATATGGCATTTGTATTTAGAAGTGACTCCATCTAAGACCACCTCGGGGATATGGCATTGGCTTCGTACCCACATGAATAACGATTAATATGCGTCTTTGACTATCCCTAGTGATTAATGGGATAAGTAAATGAGTTTAGAAGTAGAAATGAGAATTGTACTAAAGTCATGTGAATGAGTGAATACAGGTACTCGTGAATGAGTCACGAAGAAATAATTACGATGTGTAGCACGATATGTGCTAAACAAGGGCAATTGTAAGTAAGTATGGCAAGAAGCCTATGACTTGTGTATGGTTAATTAATGCCATGGATGGATTATATTATGAGCTTATTGTTGTTATTTATTTTCCATGAAAACTTACTAAGCTTTGTGCTTACCCCTTTTCCTTGCCCTTTTTCCTTGTAGTATTGCCAAGATAATTCGAGGAACGTGGACGTAGGAGCTCGAAAATCACATTATTGACATCACTTTGGTATAACAATTTAGACTTATTTTGTGTATGGCATGTATAAGACTCGAGTATTTTTGTTAAGTTATAATTGTTAGTCAAAGTGTTGGCTATGTATGCTACTAGAGTCATTTTGTAAATGGTCTTAAGTTAGGCCAATACTTGGAAAATTCTATTATTTATATGAAGATGAAATTCTTGAAGTATATGCCTTTGTGTATACCTTGATGCTTTGAATTGAGTTCTTAAACATGTCTTTGGGCATTAGATTATGTGGTATTGAATCAGGGTATGTATGTGTGCAATGTAGGGTGGCAAAGGGGTAGATAGCCATCAAATTGTCCACACGGGTAGACACACGGGCGTATGTCTAGGCCGTGTATGACACACGGTCAGCCCCATGGGCATGTGAATCGACTGTGTGTCCTATTACATGCTAGGTTTGCAAGTTAAGATGCTCACGGGCAGAGACACGGCCATGTGTCTTAGCCGTGTGGGAGATACGGCCTAGGACATGGGTGTGTGCCCAGGCCGTGTGAAGTCTGTACATAAATTGTGGAATTTAATTCGACAGATGGTCTAAGGACAAGGGCGTGTGCCTTTGCCGTGTGACCTTAGTGAGTTGATGATGTCATAGTTAGTATGTTAAGGTTTCCAAGCTCGTAAAAGTTCCCGATTAAGTTCCCAAACCTCTCGGAGGTATGTTTAGGGCCTTGTGGGTTGAGAATGATCAAATGATGGGTTCAAATGAAATCTTATAGCCCGATTTGAGATGTTCAAGTGTGATAACTTAGGTAATGCCTTAAACCCGGTTCCGGCATCTAACCCGGGCGAGGAGTGTTACAACCCCCACCTATTCCTCAGCCCGCTCCTGTAGCTCCTCAAGTGGTAGAGGTAGTAAGAAGAGAAAGGCCTCCGGTTGATAAGATCTGGAAATAAGGAGCCGAGAAATTTCGAGCTAGTAAAGACGATGACCCAGAGAGGGCAGAATTCTGGCTCGGGAATACCATCAGGGTATTCGATGAGTTGTTATGCACGCCTGAAGAGTGCATGAAGTGTATAGTATCTCTCTTGAGAGATTTGGCCTATCAGTGGTGGAACACCCTTGTGTCGGTGGTACCAAAGGAGAGAGTTAACTGGGAATTCTTCCAAGAGGAATTCCAGAAGAAGTACATTAGTCAAATGTTCATCGACCAGAAAAGAAAGGAGTTCTTGGAGTTAAAGTAAGGCCGAATGACAGTGACTGAATATGAGCGTGAGTTCGTAAGTCTCAGTAAATACACTCGAGAGTGCGTATCGACAGAAGCCATCATGTGTAACAAATTCAAGGATGGGTTAAATGAGGATGTCCGTTTGTTTGTTGGTGTCCTCGAACTAAAAGAGTTTGTGGTTGTTGGTAGATCGAGCCTGTAAGGCTGAGGAATTAGTCAAAGAGAAAAAGAAAGTTGAAATTAAGTCTCGTGACTCGAAGAAGAGGTAGTTAAGTAAGTCATTCCAATCCTCATCCAAGAAGTCAAGAGAGTTTACTGTTCGATCAGCTACTTCAGCTAGGTTTTCAAATAGAAGTAAAGGTAGACATTACCCGGGGTTTAAGGCTCATACTACTTCAGTTGCTAATGTTGGCAACATTCGATCGAGTAGACTGAAATGCCCGCAGTGTGGTAGACGTCACCCCATTTCTATTGCTCAGTTAGGAAAGTCGAATTTGGGATTGAGTTAGCTCCTAGTACTGCCCCCATTTCTATTGCTCCATACAGAATGGCTCCAACTAAGCTAAAAGAACTGAAGGCACAGTTGCAAGAGTTAACAGATAAAGGCTTCACAAGACCGAGTTTTTTTTCGTGAGGTGCTCCTGTATTATTTGTGGAAAAGAAAGACGGTTCTATGAGGTTATGTACAGATTATTGGCAAGTCAATAAGGTAACAGTGAAGAACAAGTACCCGTTGCTAAGAATCGATGATTTATTTGATCAATTGAAGGGAGCCACGGTATTTTCCAAAATAGACTTGAGGTCTGGATATAATCAGTTGAGAGTCAAGGACTCGGATGTGCCGAAAACCGCATTTAGGACAAGGTATGGCCACTATGAATTTTTGGTCATGCCCTTTGGTTTAACAAATGCCCCTACCGTTTTCATAGAGTTGATGAATTATATTTTTCGGTCGTATTTGGATAAATTTGTGGTGGTCTTTATCGATGATATATTGATTTACTCTCAGGATATGAACGAGCATGTCGAGCATTTGACAATGGCTTCGCAAATTTTGAGAGTTAAACAATTATATGCCAAGTTTAGTAAAAGTGAATTTTGGCTGAAGGAAGTTGGATTTTTAGGGCATATCGTTTCGGGAGATGGAATCAGAGTCGACCCGAGTAAGATCTTAGCAATTATAGATTGGAAGCCACCAAGGAACATAACCGAAGTTAGGAGTTTTCTGGGACTAGCTAGCTACTATAGGCGATTTGTCAAGGGGTTTTCCATGATAGCTACTCCGATGACGAGGCCATTGCAAAAGGATGTGAAGTTTGAATGGATAGAAAAATGCCAACAGAGTTTTGAGAGGCTAAAGGCGTTGCTGACTGAGGCTCCTATTTTGTGCAACCTGAGTCGGGAAGAGAATTTGTGATTTACAGTGATGCATCTATGAATGGATTGGATTGTGTACTTATGCAAGAGGGCAACGTGATTGCATATGCTTCTAGACAATTAAAGCCACACGAGAAGAATTACCCGACCCATGATTTAGAGTTGGCTGCCATTGTGTTCGCATTAAAGATATGGAGGCACCATTTATATGGTGAAAGATGTTGGATATTCACCAACCACAAAAGCCTAAGATACTTAATTACACAGAAAGAATTGAATTTGAGGTAACGAATATGGTTAGAGTTGATAAAGGATTATGAACTAGTAATCAACTATCATCCGAGAAAGGTGAACGTGGTCACCGATGCTTTGAGCAGAAAATCCTTGTTTGCATTGAAAGCCATGAATACACGGATGGTTTTGTCAAATGATGATTCTATTCTAGTCAAGTTGAGGGCTAGACCACTGTTTCTCCAAGAGATTTATGAAGCCCAGAAAGGTGACAGCGACTTACAAGCCAAAAGAATTCTATATGAGTCAAATATTGAGTCGGACTTTCGAATAAGTCTTGATGGATGTTTGATGTTTTCAGATAGGGTCTGTGTGCCCAAAAACGATGAGCTTATTCGGAAGATTTTGCATGAAGCACATAGTGGATGTTTGTCTGTGCATCCAGGCAATACGAAGATGTATAACGACTTGAGAAAATAGTATTGGTGGCTGAATATGAAGAAAGACATTTCCGAGTTCATTTCCAGATGCTTAATTTGTCAACAAGTAAAGGCTGAACACCAAGTACCTTCAGGTTTACTTCAGCCTATTATGGTTCCCAAGTGGAAGTGGGATCGTATTACTATGGACTTCGTGACGAGTTTATCGTTGATGCCAAAAAGAAAGGATGTTGTATGGTTCGTAGTCGATAGACTCACGAAGTTAGCCCATTTCATACTAGTGCGGGTCGACTACTCGCTTGATAAGTTGGCGGATTTGTACATGACTGAAGTAGTATGACTTCATGGAGTACCATTGTCGATTATTTCCGATAGAGATTCGAGATTTACATCACAGTTTTGGAAAAAGTTGCAAGAGGCTTTAGGCACAAAATTGAGCTTTAGTACAGCTTTTCATCCGCAAACCGATGGGCAATCGGAGAGAATAATTCAGATACTTGAAGACATGCTTCAATGTTGTGTTTTGGAGTTCCAAGGTAATTGGGAAAAATACTTACCGTTGGTAGAATTCGCCTACAAAAACAGTTTTCAGTCAAGTTTGAAAATGGCGTCTTATGAAGCATTGTACGGGGTAAGTGCTGAACGCCCTTGTATTGGACAGAACTTAGAGAGAATCAGATTTACGGGGTCGATTTGGTCAGGGAAACTAAAGATAAAGTAAAGGTGATATGTGAATGTCTGAAAGCAGCCTCAGATAGACAAAAGCCCTATTTAGATTTGAAACGGAAAGAGGTCGAGTTGCAAATCGGTGATAAAGTGTTTCTGAAAGTATCGCCATGGAGAAAAGTCCTTAGATTTGGCTGGAAAGGCAAATCGAGTCCACGTTTTATCAGACCATATGAGATTACCGAGAGGATAGGGCTGGTAGCTTATCGTTTGGCTTTGCCATCGGAATTGGAAAAGATTCATGATGTTTTCCCCGTGTCTATATTCCGCCAATATCGATCAGACCCTTCGCATGTGATTGTACCCACAGAGGTAGAAATTCAACAGGACATGACTTATGGTGAAAAGCCGGTTAAGATTTTGGCAAGAGAGGGCAAGTAGTGAGAAAAAAAGGTATATCCCTTGTGAAAGTACTATGGCAAAGGCACGGGGTAGAAGACGCCACATGGGAGCCCGAGGAGACCATGAGAAACCAATATCCCCATCTTTTCACCAGTAAGATTTTAGAGGACGAAAATCCCTAAAGGGGGAGAATTATAATAGCCTAATTTAGGGGCTAGTTAGAACAATGGTCTCGAGACCACTAATCCAGAGTCAGAGAAAATTCTTTTAATGTTGTTTTATGAGTTATAACATGATTATAAAGGTGCATGAAAATTTTGGTGCTTTAATTTTAGCGAATTCATGCTTAATCACGAAAAAGGACTAAAATGCATAAAGTACGAAAGTTCAATTTTATAAGCTAAAGGTGCCTAATAGCCATAGAATATTAATTGGAGGTCAAAAATACACAATTAGGCCTTGTTTTAAGAGGTGGTCGGCCATAGGGGGACAAAGAAGTCAAAATTAGTCAAAGTTGGTGTAGAAGGTGGATTAAATTGATGAAATAGAATAAAATAAAGAAAGAAAAGATATCATCTTTTCTCCATCACTCATCCATCTAAAATTAGCAGAAAATAGGGGTTTTGAAAGCTCAAAAATTTTAGCAAACTCTTCTCCTTACAAGTAAGTGTTTTAGTGATCATTTCTTGATAATATTTGTACTTTTGGAACCCTTAAAGCTTAAGATTTCTAAAGAGGGGACTATCTTGCAAAATGGTTGAAATTTTAGAGTTTTTCCATGTGAGATTTTAAGTTGTTTGCTGCATTTTTATGGAAGAAAATGAGTCATAGTTGTTTGATAAACAACTTTTGTGAAATATGTTTCCATGAAAACATCTCAAAGGACCCTTTTGTAAAAGTTGTAAAATATGTAGTAAATGTGTGAAATAATGAGTATTGAGGGTTAACATAAAAGTAATAAATGATCGCTTGGGCTTGTTAAAGAAATAAATTTGATTAGAATTGATTTCCGAGCCTAGGGGTAAAATGGTCATTTTGTGAAAGTCTAATGGCAAAATGGTAATTTTGCCAAAGTATGATTATTGGAATGTGTTGATTAATATGGTTATTAAATGAGCTAAATTGTTATTATAGATCAAGAAGAACAAAGGATTAACCTCGACCGAGGAAACGGTAAAGTATCAGACTAGATCGACAATCTAGCTTATTTTGAAATCGAGGTAAGTTTGTATGTGATAAATTCAACATCATGCTAGTATGTTTGAGAATGTTGGATGTTATAATGATGCATAATATTTATATGAAATTGAGTGATGCTGTTGAATGAGAAAAATAATGAAAGTTTTGATGTTGAAGTCCTAGTTGGACTATAATAAATGTGAGAATACTATTATTGAGACATGAGATGGATAAGGTCCCGCGTAAGACCATGTCTGGGACATGGCCTCGGCACCGAATTCAGATCTCGTATAAGACCATATCTGGGATATGGCATCGGCATTGAATATAAAAATCGTATAAGACCATATCCGAGATATGGCATCGATAATTGATATGAGACCCCGTATAAGACCATATTTGGGATATGGCATCGGAACTCAGAGATGACCTCATGTAAGACCACATCTGGGATGTGGCATTGACTTTGTAATTGTGTGAATAAAAATGAACATGTATCTTTGAGTATCCCAAATGATTTAGGGGGATAAATAGTTGAGCTTGAAATAGAAATGAGACTAGTACTAAAGCTATGTGATTGAGTGAATACAGGTACCCGTGAGTAATTCACGAGAAATTGTTTACGATACGTGACATGGTATTTATGTAACAAGAACAAGCAAGAGTAAGTTATGGCAAAGTATTTAAGACTTTGCATTTTATCTAATGCCATGATTAGATGATATTATGAGCTTATGTTGTTATTTATTTTTATGCAAACTTACTAAGCTTTATGCTTACCACTCTCATTTCCCTTTTCCTTGTAGCATTGCCAAGTTAGCTCAAGAATTCGTGGAACGTCGGAGTTTGGAAATGACACTATCGACTACTCTTTGGTATAGTATAGTTAGATTCATTTTGAGTATGGCATGTATAGGACTTAGTCTCTTTTGTTATGTCATATTTGTTAGCCTAAATGTTGGCTATTAATGTTGTTAAATTCATTTTTGTAAGTGGTCATTGGAATTGGGCCAATACTTGACATGTTTATATATGTTCAATGATGATGAAATTCATTAAGTGTATGCTTGTGTGGATGTCTTGATTTTGAGTCTTTAGAAGTGCTTTATAGTCCTAATATATGTTGGATTGAATTGGTGTAAGTATAACTGATGTATGGGGTGGGATTTGGCTTGGTAGATAGCCTTTCAATTGTCCACACGGGTAGGCACATGGGCATGTGTCTAGGCCGTGTGTAACACACGGTCAGCCCCATGGATGTGTTGGTTGGCCGTGTGACCCCATGCATGCTAGGTTTATAAGTTAATATGCTCAGTAGTAAACACAAGGGCAGGACACAGTCGTGTGTCTCAGCCGTGTGGGAGGCACGGCCATGGACATGGGCGTGTGCCCAGGCCTTGTGAAGTCTGCACCTAAAATTAGAAATTTAATTTGACACACGGTCTAAGGGCACGAGTGTGTGACTTGGCCTTGTGACCATAGTGAGGTGATGACATCATAAATAGAATGCCATGGTTTTTGGCACACGGGCTAAGGCACGAGCATGTCGAGCCCGTGTGAGGGACACAGGCGTGTGTCTGACTGTGTAAAAACCCCTGTAGGTTCGAAACGAAAAATAAATTCCATACGGGTTAGGAACATGGGCGTGTGAGATCACACGGCCTGCCCATACGGGCATGTTCCATTTCACACGGGCGTGTGGCCCTATTTAAGTAAATATGTTCTAAGTGCTTAAAAGTTTTCAGATTGGTTCCGAACCATTCCAAATATATGTTTAGGGCCTCGTAGACCTGTAATAAGGAAGTTTTGTACATGAATGAAAAACTTTCAAGTTGGAACGAAATTTTATAGCCCAATGATGTTTATTTAAGTCTGTTAAGTTCGATAATGCCTCGTATCTGATTCCGGTGTTGAACGCGAGTAAGGGGTGTTACAGAGAATCTTGGCTCACAAAGTAAAAGAATTATAGAATAAATGGGTATCGTTAGTACAAGTTTTATGGCATCGGCATAGTCCTAAAGAAGCTATATGGGAAATTGAAGAATCAATGAAAGCACTGTAATAGTCCAGTTTAGACCCTAGTTGGAATAATGGTTTTGGGACCACAAATCCGAGTCAGAAAAATATTTTAATAGTATTTTCTTTGCTTGCAATATGTGATTAAGCATGTGCAAAAGTTTCGTGATTTAATTTATCCGATTGTGTGCTTAATTTGATAAAAGGACCTAATCGCGTAAATGGTAAAAGTTGCTAACCATTAATTAAAGTACTAAATTTGTTTGTTCTTTTAATAGGGAGGCCTTAAAATGGAATTAGGCCATTGTAATATTGTAACAGTCCAATTTTGACCCTTGTCAGAATAGTGGTTTCGGGACTACAAATTCGAGTCAGTAAAATATTTTCATATTATTTTCTGTGTCTGCAGTATATGTTTGTGTTAAAGTTTCGTGAGTTAATTTGTTTGTTTGTGTGTTTAATTTGATAAAAGGACTAAATCGCATAAAAGGTAAAAGTGACATTCTATTTGAATAAGTGCTGAATTCCTAATGCTCTTATTATGTAAAGTCCTTAAAGGGGTAATAAGCCACTATTAAAGATAGTGGATGGCTATGGGCGGTTATGCCCTTAATGTATATTTGTTTCAAATATTAATTGAAAGGTTAATAAGGTAAATAGATTAATAATATGTTTCTAACAAATAAAACATCAAAAAAATGGCCATTTTACTCATCGTCTTGACCGAAAATAAGAGGAAGAAGAAAAGGTTTAGTTCTTTTGATTTTCGGAACTTGCAAGCTTTGATTAAGGTAAGTTTTGACTTCGGTTTTTGATAATTTCTACGTTTTCGCAATTGTTGCTTCATATACTATAAAACCCATGTCTTAATTTTGAGAATTGATGATGTTTTTTAGATGAGCCTTTGATGAACTCATGTGTTTTATGATGTTTGATGGTGAGTTATGAAAGATATATGTTTGATTATCATAGTTTGTCTTTGGAGTTTTGTTGAATTTGAGTATTTTGGATTAAATTGAGAAAATGAAATTTTGAAGGACTAATTTGTGAAATAAATGAAATGTATGGATTGATATGATCATGGGGTATATTCGGCCAAGCATGGGTATAAGCAAATTTGGTGTATTTTGTAATTTTGTGAAATAGAGACTAAAATGTCAAAATGTGAAAATGTGAGGGCTAATTTGTAAATTTCCCTAAATATGTGTATTTGGATTGAATTGGATGAACTAGTGAATAAAAGGGTTAAATTTGAATATGTATAGATCAAGAACCGAAGAAAACGGGCTTAGATCGTGAGAAAGCGAAAGTAGTCGAGTAACCGAATCCGATCGAATATCCGATTCCGAGGTAAGTCGATATACAAATAAATATATTTGTATTGAATTATGTATGTTCATATGACTATTTATAATGATGAATGTATATGAGATGTTGTGTACATGAATTTTGAGATAAAATCGACATAGTTTTAACGTCCGAAAAGCCCTGTACGAACCTAGGAATAGATAGGATTGCATATGTCATGACATAGGTGTCCGTTATGTGATATCATGTAAGACCACATATGGGATGTTGGCATTGATTCGAGATTTCATGTAAGACCACGTCTGGGACGTTGGCATCGATATGAGATTTACATGTAAGACCATGTCTGGGGTATTGGCATCGTCTTTGATTCGTGTAAGACCCTATTTGGGACAGTGGCATTGATATCTGATTACATGTTAGACCACGTCTGGAACGTTGGCATTGTACGCTATTCCGAGCACTCTGAGTATCCTATTTAGTTCCGAACGGTTCAACGGGCAAGTCTGAGAAATGAATGAATATGTGAATTGTACATTCATTTTAGGTACGTAGATATATATATGCTTTGTATAAGCATGAAAGGTCAGTATGTATGTCCATTAATGCAAATGAACATTTGAGATATATGTATGTTTGAGATATGAGCAAATGAGATATTTTAGATGTGATGAATTGGTAAGCAATGGCAAACCAAGTGAGCCAAAGAGTTTATTTATGTGCTTGAATTGAAGATATGTTAATGAATTCAAATAGCTATGCTTATGAATAATTTATGTTAAGTTTATTTGTATATGGCTTAATAAGCTTTTGAAAAGCTTACTTTGTGTGTGTTTGTTCTGTTTTATAGATCGTTAAAGCTACGAGAGGCTCGGGGACCATCGAGGATCATCACCACACTATCAAACTCAACTTTGGTACTTTTAAATGTGTATATAGCTAAATATGGCATGTATAGGCTAGTCATTTTGGATTATGTTTGAAATGTGTATAAATAGCCATGAGATGTGGCTAGATAAATGTTGGTAATATGCATGAGTGAATATGGTATATGATGCATGTTTTGGTATGAGTTGATAGCAAATGAAATGGTCAAGGCTATGGTAAGCATATGAATGCAATATGAGTATGTATGTTTGATTAATGAAATGGTTATATAAAAGGTAAAATATGGATGTATCATGCTTGGATATATATATGTTTTAGTTGTGCAAATTGGTATGCAAATTAGCATATTTAGAAATGAGATTGAATGTGAAGATTTGTTGATTATTTGACATGTCTTTGGTTGTCAATTGTGCATGAAATGAATTGGTATATTGCTTGTAGGAATGACCCTTGTGTGGGTGGCAATTTGGCCTTGAAAGTGGCCTATATTTGCCCATACGGTTGAGCACACAGGCGTGTGGCTCGATCGTGCCCCTCATGGTTGAAATTCAAAACAAGTCAGGATCGACCACGGGCTGTGAAACACCCCAAACCCGGCCCACGAGCCTTGACCGGATCTGGTATGTTCCTTGAGTAAAAACGGTTCAAAACTTTTTTGGATACTTTGGAAAATTTGGATGGTTTTGAAAGAAATTTTTAATTTGTGTTAGGCTCGGGTTGAAAACAAGTTTATCTATTTGAAATCTAGGTTTGGTAAAACTTTATTACTCCGTTTCAAAGTTTGTCTTAAACTAAAAATTCCCACATTTAGGCGTCAAAACATCTAACGTTTTTATTTTTAGGAAAAATTCATTTTAGTTCAATTAAATAAGAATCGTATCAAAATAAAATAACTTAAAAGACATGCACCAATAGTTTCATATCAGTGGCCTTATTACAAACGAAAAAAATACCCAAAATAACTCCAAAAATATAAAATATAAAAGTCCCAAAATTAAATAAAACTTCAAGCTGAGCATTGCCACCACTAAGCTACCACCGACCTGGTCCATCACTATTCGTCACCTGAAAGAAAATATTCCCCAATGAGGTGAGTCAAATAGACTCAATGTGTAACCAACACTAGACCTCAATAATTCAGGCATATCATATTAATTCATAAACATATAACAGATAAAAGTAGGGATGCAAACCCAAACCCAAACCTAGATACCATCCGATACACATCACCCGTACCAACCTGCACACCGTGGGGACTACTAAGTCAACCTTCCATCCGCTACACATCATCGAAGGCAGTCGCTGCAGATGACATGCTCATCGCCCTTATAAAATTTGTGGCATAGCCACCAGATAGTATATTTTGTGTCATGAGACACCACATTCAGATAATTGTGACCAAAGTCACCACATTCAGATAATGTGACCGAAGTTACCACATTCACTTCCCCTTTGAAACACCCCAAACCCGGCCCACGAGCCTTGACCGGATCTGGTATGTTCCTCGAAGAAAACCAGTTCAAAATTCTTTTATTACCTTGGAAAAACTGTGTGTTTTGAAGAAAGTCTGTTTGTGGGTTGGGCTCGAGTTGAAAACAAGTTTGTTTTATATTGAAAACCCATTTATTTCAGGTGACAAAATATTTAAGGTTTATTTTAAATTAAATTTGCTTAGTCTTTAATTAACAAAATGTTCGTAACATGATGAATAAGTAAAACAGAAATGAAATAGTCACTATAGCCTTATTACATCAAATAAAAAAAAACCCAAAATTAAAATTCAAAGCACTTAAAATATAAATAGTCCAAAATAGAGAGAAAATCTGAACTTCGCATGGCCACCACTAAGCTCCTGCCGACCCGGTCCATTACTAATCATCACCTGAAAAATGTTCCCACAACGGGGTGAGTCAACAGACTCAATGCGTAACCAACACTAAAATATAATAACTCAGGCATTCATTATCATGTCACATATCAATACAGATAACAGATAAAAATAATGATGCAACCCGAACCCAAACCTAGATGCCATCCGCTACACATCACCCGTACCATCCTGCACACCGTGGGGACTACTAAGTCAACCCTCCATCCGCTACACACCATCGAAGGCAGTCGCTGCAGTGGACGTGCTCATCGCCCTTATGAGTATTCGTGGTCTTAGGTCACCACACTCAGATATCGTGGTCTTAGGTCACCACGTTCAGATATCGTGGTCTTAGGTCACCACATTCAGATCTCGTGGTCTTAGGTCACCACATTCAAATATCGTGGTCTTAGGTCACCACATTCACTTCCCCTTTTCAATAACCCATATGCCCCATATCATACATATTATGCATTAACATGCCAAATTTCACATTCTTATTACTTATCACATGTTAAATATAACATATTTCATAATCCTAGTAGGAGTAGGAAACGTACCTGAGTACGTTGTACCATATCATGGTACCTTAGCCATACTTTTCACATTCTTAATATCACATACATATATTTATTAAACATTGCCATAAAACTTATTAAGAAATAGTGTGGGTACACACCTGATTAGCTTAACGAATTCCTTGAAATCCCGCAAAACCGATCTATCGCTTTAGATCCTAAATCCCTACATTTGGCCACATTTAGTATTTTAGGAAAAAGCCTATTCGGCTAATTTAATCAAATCCCAAAGGATTATCGTATCCACTTTCTTACCTTCTTTGCCGATTTGATAATTAATCAAATCCCTAAACTTGTATTCTTCCCTTTGAAATCAATTAATCACTAGATCCCTTGAATCGGTTAGTTTTCTACTTAAAACACATAAAAATAGATCTAACTACTAAAATAGGCCTTGGCCGAATATTCATAGTCACTTACCTTAAGGATCTTAAATCCCAAATTATCCCTTGGTTATAACTTCACATCGAAAAATCCCTAAAACCACATGTTAGATCAACTTCTAACCTTTAATCACAATCAATGACCCTTGGCCGAATGTCGATATGACTTACCTTGATGGTCAAATCCCAAGATCTTTTCCTTTATAGTCGACTATGGCAAAAATCCCGAAAGAATCCTTCCAAATTTCGACAAATAAGAATATTGATGGGATTAGTCCTAGATTTCGACAAATCTAAAAGAAAAGAATAGAAATCAAAACTTGTTCTTACCCTTTCTTGAAGAAATCGACAAAGACACCTATGCTTGAAGCCCTCAAAGATTCAAATTTTGATGGATTGGAAAGAAAAAAAAATTGGCTAATGGTGATATCTTGAATTTTCTGGCTTTGGCTAACAAAAGAAGAATAACAAATGCTCTAGGAAATTCTACAGAGAGAAGGGTTGAGAGAAAGAATGATGAATGGCCCTCTTTTCCTTATATAGCCGAATTTACTAACTTAGAATCCCTTACTTGGCCATCACTCTTCTATTTTGATAGCTTTATCTCTTTAATTATCTCCTAAAATAAAAGATAACTCAACAACTATCCTTACTTAGCCGAAATTATTAAACTCAAAGTCCCTTACTTAGCCATCACTTCTCCCTTATTTTCCTAAATAAAGAATAATTCCTCATTTATCTCTTGAAAATAATCTAAAATAAATCATTTATTTATCCCTTATTTATCCACTATTTATCTCTTAAAAATAAAAGAATAAAGGCTCCTAAATTATAGCCTTGTGCCGTCCACCTCACTTCTTCTGGAAGCAAAATAAAATTTCTTTTATTTGCTTTCCCTGTGACTCGAACTCAGGCCCAATCCCCTTGCATGTGGCGCCATTTCCAGAGGCCCTAAGTGGCATCTCCAGGCCACTTTTCCAAGCCTGTTTGCGTGTCAAATTTCACATACTTTTTCTCTTAAGGCCACCTTGCCTTAATTTCCTCTTTTAAACTTTAAAACTCGACATTTCTAAGTCATTTCTAAGTTTCCAAAAATTTTCGTTTGCCTCTTTAAACTTGACATTTCCTTACATTTCCAAGTTTCCAGAAATGTTCACTTTCCACTTTTGAATCATTTCCAAAACATTTCCTTACATTTCCAAGTCATTTCCTTACATTTCCAAGACAAGACATTTCCTTCCATTTCCAAGTCATTTCCTTACATTTCTGAGACAAGACATTTCCTTACATTTCCAAGTTTCCAAAAATGTTCACCATACAGTCATAACACATAAGACATGCCATTTCGTATAATTAAATCAAAAATGCATAGGCCCATTTCCAGGATGTTACAGTTCTACCCCCTTAAAAATAATTTCGTCCTCGAAATTACTTACTAACGAATAATCGTACATCTTAACTTACCGCACTACGCTTATGCTCCGCACTCTGATCTTAATAGAACCATCATACTTCCTAGGCACAATCTCTAAGTTCACGTCCCCTGGAACTCATTTCTAACCGCAATTTAATCTGATTAAAAAGTTTTATGCATCAGAATTTTATTCCACTTATTAACCGCGAACAATTTTATGAAATAAAGATATTTAGAAGTAGTTCTTTCGATCACACAAAGTTTCAGTTCAAGTTCACTACTCTAATTCACAGAATCACATTCACATTCATCAACAGAGACACCTTCATTCCTCAATAGAGGCACATTCATTCATCAATATAGACATATTTATTCAGTGGTATCTACCACCCACATTCACTATTCGAACACTCTTTGCCTTATTCCTATCCCAGGGGTATTTTCGTAATTTGTCCTACATGGGTATTTTTGTAATTTTTCAAAATAAGGTTCGTGGTAATTTTGTCAATAAGGGTATTTTGGTAATTTTGTGTTCTCGAGGTATTTTTGGAAATTTTGAAATCCGAGGGTATTTCGATAATTTTGAAACTCAGGGGTATTTTGGTAATAAACCAGGGTAAATTGGTAAAGCTTAATAATTCAGGGGTATTTCAAAATTTGCAAAACTGTGAGGATTCTTTTTGAGAATTTGTTTTCCAAAACGGTGATGTTGCAAAAATTTTGGAAATTAGGGTCATTTTGGTAATTTTGTAAGTTAGGAGCAATTTCGTAATTTTTCAAAATCAAGGTATTTTGATATGTTGCAAATTAGGGTTTTTGGACTTGTCATAAAGTAAGGAAAATTTTGATAAAAACTGTGAGTATTTTGGAAATTTTATAAACCAAGGGCATTTTTGTAATTTTACCACTAGGGGTATTTAGGTAATTTATAAATCGAAAATTTTTCGGAAAAATTTTGTAAAAATAGTTCTCACAAATTAAAAGGGTAATTATAAGAGTTTTAAAACTAGGGTTTTATAAAAATATGGCTAGTTCCATTTCGGGTTTTAGTTATTGCGTTTAGCTTTATGACCGAGTCCTCTTGGTTGGGTGAACCAAACTACGCACTGTAGGATTCTGCGAAGAGGAGGTGAGTCACTAGGGTCGCTTAAGTACCGAGTGCTCTTCCTGGATCCAATCCTAGACATGCGCACAGTGGTTGCCACACCCTAACTCGGTGACTTACCCATAGGTTTGTTTAATTAGGCATTAAGTCTTATGTAAATGTTGGGGAAAACTAGTCCTAGGGTTCAAGTACCTATCATACTATTCCTACGTTCCATTCCTACCCTTCTACAATTCATAGCATAAATCACACGATAGATAGGGGTACTTACCTGGTGGACTGCGGGTCGGAGACTTGGGTGCCATGCCAAAACCTGCTTATTTCAAAAAAAAAAAATGTTTTCATAAAACTTATTTGGGCTCGCTTTGAAAACATTTTGGGCCTTAAACCTCAGGCCGAGAGTTTGAAATGAGCTCTGATACCAAACTAAAACACCCAAAACCCGGCCCACGAGCCTTGACCGGATCTGGTATCTTCCTCAAAGAAAATCGGTTCAAAATTCTTTTATTACCTTGGAAAAACTGTGTGTTTTGAAGAAAGTCTGTTTGTGGGTTGGGCTCGAGTTGAAAACAAGTTTGTTTTATATTGAAAACCCATTTATTTCAGGTGACAAAATATTTAAGGTTTATTTTAAATTAAATTTGCTTAGTCTTTAATTAACAAAATGTTCGTAACATGATGAATAACTAAAATAGAAATGAAATAGTCACTATAGCCTTATTACATCAAATAAAAAAAAAACCCAAAATTAAAATTCAAAGCACTTAAAATATAAAGAGTCCAAAATAGAGAAAAAATCTGAACTTCGCATGGCCACCACTAAGCTCCTGCCGACCCGGTTCAATTACGGATCATCACTGAAAAATGTTCCCACAACGGGTAAGTTAAACAGACTCAATGTGTAACCAACATTAAAATTTAATAACTCAGGCATTCATTATCATGTCACATATCAATACATATAACAGATAAAAATAATGATGCAACCCGAACCCAAACCTAGATGCCATCCGCTACACATCACCCGTACCATCCTGCACACCGTGGGGACTACTAAGTCAACCCTCCATCCACTACACACCATCGAAGCGCGCCACCGCGATCGACGTGCTCATCGCGCCTTTATGAGTATTCGTGGTCTTAGGTCACAACACTCAGATATCGTGGTCTTAGGTCACAACGTTCAGATATCGTGGTCTTAGGTCACCATATCCAGATCTCGTGGTCTTAGGTCACCGCATTCAAATATCGTGGTCTTAGGTCACCACATTCACTTCCCCTTTTCAATAACCCATATGCCCCATATCATACATATTATGCATTAACATGCCAAATTTCACATTCTTATTACTTATCACATGTTAAATATAACATATTTCATAATCCTAGTAGGAGTAGGAAACGTACCTGAGTACTTTGTACCATATCATGGTACCTTAGCCATACTTTTCACATTCTTAATATCACATATTGTACCATATCATGGTACCTTAGCCGTACTTTTCACATTCTTAATATCACATACATATATTTATTAAACATTGCCATAAAACTTATTAAGAAATAGTGTGGGGTACACACCTGATTACCTTAACGAATTCCTTGAAATCCCGAAAAACCGATCTATCGCTTTAGATCCTAAATCCCTACATTTGGCCACATTTAGTATTTTAGGAAAAAGCCTATTCGGCTAATTTAATCAAATCCCGAAGGATTATCTTATCCACTTTCTTACCTTGCTGCCAATTTGATAATTAATCAAATCTCGGAAACTTGTAAATCACTAGATCCCTTGAATCGGTTAGTTTTCGGCTTAAAACACATAAAAATAGATCTAACTACTAAAATAGGCCTTGGCCGAATATTCATAGTCACTTACCTAGAGGATCTTAAATCCCGAAATTATCCCTTGGTTATAGCTTCTGTCGAAATCCCTAAAACCACATGTTAGATCAACTTCTAACCTTTAATCCCTTTAATCACAATCAATTACCCTTGGCCGACTGTCGGATATGACTTACCTTGATGGTCAAATCCCGAAGATCTTTTCCTTTATAGTCGACTATGGCAAAAATCCCGAAAGAATCCTTCCAAATTTCGGCAAATAAGAATATTGATGGGATTAGTCCTAGATTTCGACAAATCTAAAAGAAAAGAATAAAAATCAAAACTTGTTCTTACCCTTTCTTGAAGAAATCGACAAACCTTATATGCTTGAAGCCCTCAAAGATTTGGCTTTTGATGGATTGGAAAGAAAAGAAATTGGCTAATGGTGATATCTTGAATTTTCGGCTTTGGCTAACAAAAAGAAGAAGAACAAATGCTCTAGGAAATTCGGCAGAGAGAAGGGTTGAGAGAAAGAATGATGAATGGCCATAGCTGAACTTACTAACTTAGAATCCCTTACTTGGCCATCACTCTTCTATTTTGATAGCTTTATCTCTTTAATTATCTCCTAAAATAAAAGATAATTCAGCAAATATCCTTACTTAGCCGAAATTATTAAACTCAAAGTCCCTTACTTGGCCATCACTTCTCCCTTATTTTCCTAATTAAAGAATAATTCCTCATTTATCTCTTGAAAATAATCTAAAATAAATCCATTATTTATCCCTTATTTATCCACTATTTATCTCTTAAAAATAAAAGAATAAAGGCTCTTAAATTATAGCCTTGTGCAGTCCACCTCACTTCTTCCAGGAAGCAAAATAAAATTTCTTTTATTTGCTTTCCCCGTGACTCGAACTCAGCCCAATCCCTTGCATGTGGCGCCATTTCCAGAGGCCCTAAGTGGCATCTCCAGTGCCACTTTTCCAAGCTTTGTTTATGTGTCAAATTTCACATACTTTTTCTCTTAAGGCCACCTTGCCTTAATTTCCTCTTTTAAACTTTAAAACTCGACATTTCTAAGTCATTTCTAAGTTTCCAAAAATTTTCGTTTGCCTCTTTAAACTTGACATTTCCTTACATTTCCAAGTTTCCAGAAATGTTCACTTTCCACTCTTGAATCATTTCCAAAACATTTCCTTACATTTCCAAGTCATTTCCTTACATTTCAAGGTCATTTTCTTACATTTCCAAGACAAGACATTTCCTTCCATTTCCAAGTCATTTCCTTACATTTCCAAGACAAGACATTTCCTTACATTTCCAAGTTTCCAAAAATGTTCACCATACATTCATAACACATAAGACATGCCATTTCGTATACTTAAATCAAAAATTCATAGGCCTATTTCCAGGATGTTACACCCTTTCATAATCACCCAAAATGCCCCAGGTCATACAAATATGCATATGTCACATTCCTATTTCTCATTCTTACAATTTCACATATGTTATAACAAATCACATTACAATCCTAATAGGAGTAGGAAAACGTACCTGAGTACTTTGTACCATTGCATGGTACCTTAGCCATATTGTTCACATTCTTATTAACATATTTAATTAAACATACCATAAATCTATCGACAAACAGTGTGGGGTACACACCTGATATACTTAACAAATTCGCTGAAAGCCCGAAAATCTCGAAAAATCCCGATCTACTACATTAGATCCTTGATTCCTTATTGCTGATTTGATTACGAGTCAAATCCCGAAACTTTGCTATTTTCCCCCTTGTAATCGGTCACTATGGTTAGTTTTCAGTTTTTACAAATAAGAAATAAATTTAAATCGGTAAATAGGCTTTGGCCGAATGTATAGGTGCTCTTACCTTGCGATTTCAATTCCCACCAATCGATCCTTGTTTCTTTGATAATGTCGAAATCCCTATGGCCACATGTTAGATCTAATTCAACATTAAATTCAATAGAATGGCCTAAGGCCGAATACCACATATCTTACCTTAGATCTTAAAAGTCCCGGAAACCTTCTCCTTTAAAGTCGACACTAGCAAAACCCGAAAGATCTCTTCAAAGTTTCAGCACACAAGATTATTAATAGGATTAGTATATTGATTTCGGTTAAAAGAAAAGAAAATAGAATGACAACAATAGGATCCCTTACCCTCAATATTGGAATCGGCAAAGAGTTTGCAGGAGAGATCGATTCAAAAAGAATGAACCTTCGGCTTTAGGCTTTGCTGAACCATCGGCTAAAGGTTGCAATGAGATTCGGCTAACCTTTTCAAATGGTGATGGAAAAGTCGGCCACAAGCGGAAAAGATGTAGAGAAAAAAACTAGAAGAATTCGGCTAGGAGGCTAAAAGAAAAAGAAGAAAAAGATGGATGTTCAATAACAAGAAGAAATTCGGTAGAGAGAAAGGAAGGAAAAGGAAAAGGAATGAATAATGACTTTAATTCCTCCTTTGGTCGAAATTACTAGCCTTAGTCTCCCCTAATCGGCCAACTCTTCTCTCTCAATCTAATCCCTTGTTTTTCTCTCCCTTACCTCTTTTAAAAATTAATCAACTTAATCCAATAACTATCCCCCTTATCTAGCCGAATTTTAGAGAGAATTAAACTCTTCCTCAAGTGCCTTGGTGTCGTCCATCACTGCTTATCCATGCAGAAAAATAAAATTCTTTTATTTGCTTCCCATACAACTCGAACTCAAGCCCTTCCCCCTTAGCATATGGCGTCATTTCCAGAGGCCCTAAGTGGCACCTCCAAGCCACTTTTCCAAGCCCAATTGTGTGTCATATTCTCCCTACAAATTCTCTTAAGGCCACCTTGCTTTAGTTCCCTCTTTTTAAGCTCAAAACTTAATATTTCCTAAGACATTTCCTTACATTTCCAAGGTTCTAAAAATGCACACAACACATTCATAACACATAAAACATGCTATTTCAAATAATTAAGCAAAAATGCATAAGCCCAATTTCAGGATACTACAGCTCTACCCACCTTAAAATAATTTCGTCCTCGAAATTACCTGGCTGGAATAAGTGAGGGTATTGTTGTCGTATCGCTTCTTCTGGATCCCACGAAGCTTCCTCCGATCCATGATTACGCCATAGCACTTTGACTAGAAGAACTGACTTCCTCCGTAACACTTTCACATATCGCTCCAAGATTTGAATCGGCTCTTCCTCGTAGGAAAAATCCGGTCTTAGCTCCACCTCTTCAACCGAAACTACATGAGATGGATCTGATTGATAACGACGTAGCATGGACACATGGAATACGTCATGCATCTGCTTCAATTCCGAAGGCAACTCTAATTGGTATGCCACTGGTCACACTCGCTTCAATACCCGATAAGGTCCTATAAACCTTGGACTGAACTTCCCTTTGCGACCAAATCTCATCACCTTTTTCCAAGGAGAAACCTTAAGAAATACTTGATCTCCCACATCAAATTCTATCTCCCTCCGTTTGAGATCTGCGACGACTTCTGTCTATCGGATGCTTCCTTCAACCGTGCACGAATTATCTCAACCTTCTCCACGGATTCCGCCACAATCTCTGGACCCAAAACTCGACGTTCCCCTAATTCTGTCCAACATTTAAGAGTACGACACTTCCGTCCATACAACGCTTCATACGGTGCCATCCGAATACTGGCTTGATAGCTATTGTTGTAAGCAAACTCTGCTAAAGGCAAGTATTCTTCTCAACTTCCTCTGAGTCTATTACACATCCCCTCAGCATATCCTCTAACACTTGGATTACTCGTTCAGATTGACCGTCCGATTATGGATGAAAAGCCGTAGTGAAATCCAATTTAGTGCCTAACGCCTAATGTAGCGCTTTCCAAAACCGAGAAGTAAACCTTGGGTCCCTATCCGAAATGATTGATATCGGAACTCCATGCAACCTCACAATTTCCGCCACATATAATTTTGCCATCTTCTGCAAAGAATAGTCAACTCGAACGGGCAAGAAATGCACGGACTTTGTCAATCGATCCACTATCACCCATATCGAGTCCTTCTTAGTAGGCGTAAGGGGAAGCCCACTAACGAAGTCCATGGTGATTCTCACCCACTTCCACTGCAGAATTTTCATTGGCTGAAGCAATCCTGACGGTACTTGGTGTTCAGCCTTAACTTGCTGACACGTCAAACACTTGCCGACAAATTCTCAGAACTTCCTTCTTCGCACTGCACCACCAAAACTGCTTCTTTTAGATCTCTACAACTTAGTGCCTCCAGGCATAATAGCATAAGGGCTACTATGCGATTCCCGAAGAATCCTCTGTCTTAGGTCCCTGTCCTTAGGCATACATACCTTACCCTTGAAACACAATACTCCCTCATTGGACATACTGTAATCCTCTAAACCACCATTCTAAACTTGCCGCATCTTAGCACTCAAATTCTTATCCACCAATTCACCCTATTTTACCTCACTCAGCCACGTTGGCTTGACTTGCAACTCTGCCAACAGGCTTCCATCGTCATACAAACTCAGATGTGCGAACAACGCCCTTAGATCTGACACAACCTTCCGACTTAGGGCATCCGCCACTACATTCGCCTTGCCCGGATGATACTCTATCAAACAATCATAGTCCTTCAGTAACTCCACCCACCTTCGCTGTCTCAGGTTCAGCTCCTTCTGAGTCAGCAGATACTTAAGGCTCTTGTGGTCTGTGTAGATCACTGACTTTTCTCCATAAAGGTAATGCCTCCACACCTTAAAAGCAAAGACCACTGCCGCCAATTCCAAATCATGAGTCAGATAGTTAACCTCATGAGGCCTTAACTGTCGAGACGCATAAGCGACCACTTTTCCGTCCTGTATCAAAACGCATCCCAATCCTGTATGAGAGGCGCCACAAGACACTACAAAATCTTTCCTCGCCTCAGCCAAATCAATCACCGAGCTTGATCCAACACCATCTTAAGCTTCTCAAAGCTCTCCTGTTGCTTATCAGTCCATATGAAGGGTACTTCCTTCCTCAGTAACTTTGTCAGAGGTGCGGCTATCGATGAAAACCCTTCCACAAACCTTTGATAATAGCCTGCCAATCCCAAGAAGCTACGAATCTTAGCCACAGACTTAGGTGGTTTCCAATCCAACACTGCCTCAATCTTCCTAGGATCCACCCTTATTCCTTCTGCAGACACTACATGTCCTAAGAATGCAACTTCCTTCAGCCAAAATTCACACTTGCTGAATTTGGCATAGAGCTTCTCCTCCCTTAGCACTTGTAACACAATCCGAAGATGCTCGTCATGCTCCTCTTCCAACTTGGAGTACACTAGGATGTCGTCGATGAACACAACGACGAACCTATCCAAGTAGGGTTGAAAGACCCGGTTTATCATATCCATGAACGCGGCTGGGGCGTTCGTCAAACCGAACGGCATCACTAAGAACTCATAGTGCCCGTATCTTGTTCGAAAAGCCATCTTATGGATATCTGCCTCCTTCACCTTAAGCTGATGATATCCCGATCGTAGATCTATCTTCGAAAATATCGCGGCCCACTTAAGCTGATCGAACAAGTCATCAATTCTTGGCAAAGGGTACTTGTTCTTGATGGTCAACTTATTCAACTGACGATAATCTATGCACATATGCATAGTTCCGTCCTTCTTCTTCACAAACAGGACCGGTACTCCCCACGGAGACACACTGGGTCGGATAAACCCACTATCCAACAACTCTTGAATTTGAGCCTTGAGCTCAACAAACTCCTTTGGTGCCATTCTATACGGGGCAATTAACACAGGAGCTGTACCAGGTAACAAGTCAATTCCAAACTCCACTTCCCTATCTGGGGGTATTCCGGGTAACTCCTCCGAAAACACATCTTCAAAATCCCTTACAGCTCTAACCCCACTAACTCCCCTTTCTTTTCCATCCAACGCACTAATGAAAGTCAAAAACGTCCTGCACCCTTTCCGAACCATCTTCTCAACCTTAAGTGCTGATTAGACAATAGTTTCTTCTTTCTCCTATCATAATGACCACCTCATCCTCCGAGGTCCTTAACTCCATTCGCTTAGCTGCACAGTCCAACACAGCCCGATGTTCCACTAGCCAATCCATGCCGAGTATAAGATCAAACTCTCTGAAGGGTAGTTCCATTAAGTCAGCAGCGAATACTACTCCTTGAATTTTTAGAGGTACTTTCCAAACATCTTATTCACTACTACGCTTTGACCTAGTGGGCTTACTACTGATCATCTCCCTATCGAAAAGTTCGAGGGCTATGTCTAGAGTTTTCACTACACTACATGCAACATAGGAATGGGTCGAGCCCACATCAATCAAGGCAAAATAAGGCTTGCCAGATATAAAGAACGTACCGGTTATGACGTCCGGCGCGTCTCCTTCCTCCCTCCGGTGAACTGCATACACTAGACCCGGCTGTCTTGCCTCAGATATTACGACACACCTCTGCCAGTGCGCCCGTCCCTGCCAGGACCATTTCCTCTACCATTCGGACCACGACCTCTCTGAGGCTGCTGTCTACCTCTACCAGCCTGATTAACATTCTGACCTGTCGGGCGACTCCCGTCTATCTTAATGGGACAGTCTTTAATCATACGGTCCTTAGACCCACACTTGAGGCATCCGCCCGTCTTCTTCCAACACTCTCCTAAATGCATCTTCCCACACTGATTACATGTACGATCATCGCTCTCCTGTACTCAAATTGTCGACCACGCGCCCCTCGGCTCTAGCCTCTTTTGAATATTTCCAGACGATCTTGATGATCCATAACCTCTCTTCTGCCTGTTCCGATCAGAGTTCTACTTTACATAGTCCTTAATTCCCTCGGCTACCTTAGCCTTCTCTACCAACACTGCGAACTCCCTCTCTTGTTGCGGAGCTATCAATAACCTTAGATCGTCTCTTAGTCCATCCTCAAACTGGACACACCGCTCATGTTCAGTAGCCACTATCCCTCTAGCATAACGGCTCAGCCTTAAGAATTCAGCCTCGTATGCTGCCACACACTTATTTCCTTGAACCAGCCCTAGAAATGCCATCCTCTGTGCATCGATGTAGTGAGTACCAACATACTTCTTCTGATATGCCGCTTTAATATATTCCCAAGTAAGTTCTTCAGCCGTAGCACTATCCCGAACCGTGAGCCACCATTGATATGACTCATCGTGGAGAAGCGACACTAACCCTTTCAGTTTTTCCTCAGCGGTCAGATCAAGCTCATCCATGATCCGCTCAGTCGCTTCCAACCAGTACTCAGTCGTACTGGGTGCTACACCAGATACGCCACGGAACACCTCAGCTCCGTTGGCTCGTAGCCGCTCGGGTACAGATTTTCGAGCTCCTATATTCCCTCCAGCACTAGCCACCATATTTAGAACTCACAAAGACACCTGCGATCTGATCGTCTCCCATCCGATCTTCTTTGTTGCTCAAAGACCAACAAATGGTGGTGGTGGTACTTCATTCTCAGATCCTTGACCCGACCTAATGGGTTCTGACACGGTCATTCGGCCTCGACCGCGTCCTCGTATGTTACGACCACGTCCCCTAGAGCTCATTTCTACTATCGCGCTTTAATCTGATTAAGAAATTTTATGTATTAGTCCTTGTTTCACTGATTGTTCGCGAAGAAATTTCATGAATAGAAGTTCAATAGTGGTTCTTTTGATCAATCAAAGTTTCAAGTCTTCTATCCTAATTCAGAGGAACACATTCATTCAATATTCCTACCACACACATTCATTATTCACACATTTTCAGTCTATTCCTATCCCAGGGGTATTTTCGTCATTTGTCCTACAGGGTATTTTAGTAATAAACCGAGGTCAAATTGAAAATCTTAATAAATCAAGGGTATTTCCAAAAATTTTCAAAACTTGGAGTTCTTTTTGAGAATTTGTTTTCCAAATCGGTGTTGTTGCAGAAATTTTGAAAATCGGGGGTCATTTTGGTAATTTTGTAAAACAAGGGTAATTTCGTAAAATTTCCAAATTAGAGTATTTTAATATTTTGCAAAAATAGAGTTCTTGAACATTTTATAAAGTAAGGAAATTTTAATGAAACTGTGGGTAGTATGGACATTTTATAAACCAAGGGCATTTTTGTAATTTTACAGTCAGGGGTATTTTAGTAATTTTGTAAATCGGATATATTTTAGAAAAATTTTCAAGCTAAGTTCTGCTACCATTTAAAAGGATAATTTGGTGATTTAAAATCGAAGTTTTTATAAAAATACAGCTAATCCCTTTCGGGTTTTAGTTATTCAGTTTAGCCTATGACTAAGTCCTCTTGGTTAGGGTGAACCGAAGCTATGCACCAGGTAGGATTCCAAATGAAGAGGAGGTGAGTCACTAGGACCGCTTAAGTACTGTGCTCTTCCGGATCCAATCCTAGACATGCGCACAAAGGTTGCCACACCCTAACTCGGTGACTTAGCCACAGGTTTGTTTAGTTAGGCATTTAAGTCTTATGTATTTGTTAGGGTAAACTAGCCCTAGGGTTCAAGTACCTATGATACTATTCTACGTTCCATTTCTACCCTTCTACAGTTCATACTATAAATCACACAGTAGTTTAAAGTACTTACCTGGTGGACTGCGGGTCGGAGACTTGGGTGCCATGCCAGAAACCCTGCTTAATTTCAAAAAAAATTCATTTGGGCCTAAATTTTAAAACGTTATGGGCTTTAAACCCCAGGCCGAGAGTTTAAAACTGGGCTCTGATACCAAGCTGAAACACCCCAAACCCGGCCCACGAGCCTTAACCAGATCTGCTATGTTCCTTGAGTAAAAACGGTTCAAAACTTTTTTGGATACTTTGGAAAATTCGGATGGTTTTGAAAGAAATTTTTAATTTGTGTTAGGCTCGGGTAGAAAACAAGTTTATCTATTTGAAATCTAGGTTTGGTAAAACTTTATTACTCCGTTTCAAAGTTTGTCTTAAACTAAAAATTCATTCACATTTAGGCGTCAAAACATCTAACGTTTTTATTTTTAGGAAAAATTCATTTGAGTTCAATTAAATAAGATTCGTATCAAAATAAAATAACTTAAAAGACATGCACCAACAGTTTCATATCAGTGGCCTTATTACAAACGAAAACAATACCCAAAATAACTCCAAAAATATAAAATATAAAAGTCCCAAAATTAAATAAAACTTCAAGTGAGCATGGCCACCACTAAGCTCCCACACCCTGGTCCATCACTGTTCGTCACCTGAAAGAAAATATTCCCCAACGGGGTAAGTCAAACAGACTCAATGTGTAACCAACACTAGACCTCAATAATTCAGGCATATCGTATTAATTCATAAACATATAACAGATAAAAGTAGTGATGCAAACCCGAACCCAAACCTAGATACCATCCGCTACACATCACCCGTACCTACCTGCACACCGTGGGGACTACTAAGTCAACCCTCCATCCGCTACACATTATCGGCGCGCGATCACGCAGACGACATGCTCATCGCCCTTATAAAATTTGTGGCATAGCCACCAGATAGTATATTTTGTGTCATGAGACACCACATTCAGATAATTGTGACCAAAGTCACCACATTCAGATAATGTGACTGAAGTCACCACATTCACTTCCTCTTTCATAATCACCCAAAATACCCCAGGTCATACAAATATGCATATGTCACATTCCTATTTCTCATTCTTACAATTTCACATATGTCATAACAAATCACATTACAATCCTAGTAGGAGTAGGAAAACGCGTGCACGAGTACTTTGTACCATTGCATGGTACCTTAGCCATATTGTTCACATTCTTATTAACATATTTAATTAAACATACCATAAATCTATCGACAAACAGTGTGGGGTACACACCTGATATACTTAACAAATTCGCTGAAAGCCCGAAAATCCCAAAAAATCCCGATCTACTACTTTAGATCCTTGATTCCTTATTGCCGATTTGATTACGAGTCAAATCCTGAAACTTTGCTATTTTCCCCTTGTAATCGGTCACTATGGTTAGTTTTCGGTTTTTACAAATAAGAAATAAATTTAAATCGGTAAATAGGCTTTGGCCAAATGTATAGGTGCTCTTACCTTGCGATTTCAATTCCCACCAATCGATCCTTGTTTCTTTGATAATGTCGAAATCCCTATGGCCACATATTATATCTAATTCAACATTAAATTCAATAGAATGGCCTAAGGCCGAATACCACATATCTTACCTTAGATCTTAAAAGTTTCGGAAACCTTCTCCCTTGAAGTCGACACTAGCAAAACCCAAAAGATCTCTTCAAAGTTTGGGCACACAAGATTATTAATAGGATTTGTATCTTGATTTCGGTTAAAAGAAAAGAAATAGAATGACAACAATAGGATCCCTTACCCTCAATATTGGAATCGGCAAAGAGTTTGCAGGAGAGATCGATTCAAAAAGAATGAACCTTCAGCTTTAGGCTTTGCTGAACAATCGGCTAAAGGTTGCAATGAGATTCGGCTAACCTTTTCAAATGGTGATGGAAAAGTTAGCCACAAGAGGAAAAGATGTAGAGAAAAAAACTAGAAGAATTCGGCTAGGAGGCTAAAAGAAAAAGAAGAAAAAGATGGATGTTCAATAACAAGAAGAAATTTGGTAGAGAGAAAAGAAGGAAAAGGAAAAAGAATGAATAATGACTTTAATTCCTCCTTTGGCCGAAATTACTAGCCTTAGTCTCCCCCAATCGGCCAACTCTTCTCTCTCAATCCAATCCCTTATTTTTCTCTCCCTTACCTCTTTTAAAAATTAATCAAATTAATCCAACAATTATCCCCCTTATCTAGCCGAATTTTAGAGAGAATTAAACTCTTCCTCAAGTGCCTTGGTGCCGTCCATCACTGCTTATCCATGTAGAAAAATAAAATTCTTTTATTTGTTTCCCATGCAACTCGAACTCAAGCCCTTCCCCCCTAGCATATGGCATCATTTCCAGTGGCCCTAAGTGGCACCTCCAAGCCACTTTTCCAAGCCCAATTGTGTGTCATATTCTCCCTACAAATTCTTTTAAGGCCACCTTGCTTTAGTTCCCTCTTTTTAAGCTCAAAACTTAATATTTCCTAAGATTTTTTCTTTACATTTCCAAGGTTCTAAAAATGCACACAACACATTCATAACACATAAAACATGCTATTTCATATAATTAAGCAAAAATGCATAAGCCCAATTTCAGGATATTACAGGCTGGACACACGGACGTGTGACTGGCCATGTAGTGAAGTCAATAGCGACCACGGGTGAGGCACACGGGCGTGTCCACGGCAGTGTGGACAAGTTAATACGTATACTCTCTTTTGCAACGACTTAGACACACGGGTGTGTTGAGACCGTGGAAGGCACACGGCCTGCCCATACGGGCGTGTGACCTCTGTAACTTAGAAAGTTTTTTAAATTTCGAAGAAATTCCATATGTGTTCGGTTTAGTCCCGACCCTATTCTAAAGCATGATTAAGGTCTCGTTGACCTATAAAAGGGACACTTTGATTGCATTTGATGAATTGTATTATGAAATATCCGTAAAAGTTTTTGATTTATCTGGTAACGCCTTGTAACCCTAATCCGACGACGGATACAGGTTAGAGGTGTTACAAATATGGCATGAACGGTAGTGGACATGTATTTTAAATATGTTATAAAGTTTCATTGAGGGTAAAATGGGAAATGAATAATAAATATGATAATTAGTAAAACAAAAGCATGGTATAATCCATTTTAGTTCATCCATTACCGAAAATAAAGAAAAGAAAGAAGGGTTTAAGCTCTTTTCACATTCGGCACTCATCTAGCTTTATTCAATGTTAGTATTTGTTCGATTTTTAATAATTTCTACGTTTTTGTAATCGTTGCTTTGAGTATTACAAAACCCATGTATTAATTTTGGAATTTGATGAAGAATTTGAAATGTTCCATTGATGAATGCTTGAGCTTTGTAATGTTAGTTGGTGAAATATGAAATATATGTGTTAGATTAACATGTTTTGTGTTGGGATTTTTGGTGAATTTGAGTAATTTGGACTAAATTGTGAAAATAATATTTTGATGGACTAAAATGTGAAATAAATGAAATGTGTGGACTTATATGAAGTATGTGAAAATTGGGTTAAGCATGGGTACAAAGAAATTATGTGTATTTTGTGATTTTGTGAAATAGGGACTTAAATGTCAAAATGTGAAAATATGAGGGCTAATTTGTAAAATGCACTAAATGTGTGTTTTTGGATTGAATTGAATGATTTGGTGAATAAATGAGTTAAAATTTGAATATGTATAGATCAAGAACCAAAGAAAACGGAATTGGATCGAGGAAAGTCAAAAGTGATTGAATAGTAGAATCTGTCCGTCTATATCCGTACGAGGTAAGTCTATACACAAATAAATGTATTTAAGTTGAATTATTCATGTTCATTTAATATTGAATTGTGATGAATGGCTTTGGATGAGATACTTGTGAAATCCAAGAATGCATTGACAATGTGTCAATGACCGAAAAGTCTCGTACGAACCTTAGGAATAGATAGGATTCATATGTCATGACATAGGTATTCCGATATGAGATATCATGTAAGACCATATCTGGAACGTTGGCATTGATTTGAGATTTACGTGTAAGACCATGTATGGGACATTGGCATCGTATTTGATTCGTGTAAGACCCTGTCTGGGACAGTGGCATCGATATTTGATTACATGTAAGACCACCTCTGGGACGTTGACATTGTACGAGTATTTTGTGTATCTGAGTATCTTATTTGATTTCAAATGGTTCAGAGGGAAATTTCGAGAAAAGAAATGTAACACCCCAAACCCGGCCCATGCGTTACGACCAAATCTGACATGTCACATTAGGAAAACGTATAAAGTCCTTGTGATTTGTACTAAAATAAGTGTTATTTGGTTATGGTTAAGAAAAAAAGTTTGGATGTAAATATTTGATAAAAATACAACTATTTTTGAGAGGTTGATTGATGAATCAAAAATCGAGGTAGTGAACGTTAAAACCGTGACTTTTGAAAATGTCATTGGTAATTTGAAAGAGAATTCGAGTTAAAATATTTGCATATATTTATAAAAACCTTTTGTTAATCAATTTTGGAAATCGTTATTTATGATTTTTAGAAAATTCCCATTTAAAATAAATCAAGCAAGATAATAAGTACGTCAAACATAAAGCAAAAATAAAATATTCCAGAGGCCTTATTACAACTTCAAAACCCAAAATAGTAAAAGTAATAAAGTAAACGTAAATAGAAATCTAAAGTTCAAAAAAACACCATTTCTGAAGTATGGCCTCCATCGAGTCATCCATGGCCCAAGTCCACATCACTGAGCATTACCTACAAGGGTTAAGGAAAAGGGGTGAGTTACTAGAACTCAGTGTATAATCCCCTTACCGTCATCCACTGGGCCTGAATCCATTTAGCATTAACTTGGGCTTAAGCCCATTTACATAATCAATAACAAAATGAAGTAAATGTATGCAACCCAACCCATCCATCCATCACAACCCCGACCGGCCAATCACACATGTGGGGATCAAGTCAACCCATCTCGCCGCTCACGCCAAAATTTGCAGTCAAGCTGCTTATCATATATTTTTATTGTGACCAAGCCACCGAAATCATAGGTGAACATTATAATGAATATTTTGTGGCAATGCCACCAGGCTACACTGCTCTTCATACATTTTTCCCAACCCATGCGATATGTAACATGCAACATACATAATAAAGCATAATATCCACATATATGTACAACAATCATTAATCCAATAATTTATTACGGTAAATTGGCCAATTATAGAACTTTGTAATTCAGCCCACTAAAGCATTCTAGCAATTCGGCCCATAGCGGCATTTTGGTAAATCGGCCCGTAGGGGCATTTTTGTAATTCGACCCGTAAGGGCATTTTCGTAATTAGGCCCATAGGGGCATTTTCATAATTTTAACAATTTTAATACTGATTTTGACAAATCTATAGAAATAATGTAATTTAAGCAAATTTCTCGATTTGTGCCATATTACGATTTTTAGCCATATAAATAATAACGATCTATTTTCCAACGTGATATCTAATCATGAATCTACGGGATTTCGGTGTGAGATTACACACTGATTCTGATAGGATTAATCCTTCTTGATCGTTCGGCACCTAAATCACCATTACACTCGATTAATCCAACAAACGAGATTTTATTAATCTAAATCTAAATCAAACAATCTATTGAAACGCTTACCCTTAGTATTGTGAACAACCACGATTTGTCTATTTTCACCTGATGATGGTCCACAACCCAGTGGAAAATCCCGAACCGCCGATACCGCCCTTCATTTGAACTTAGGAGTAGGAATTGCAAATCCACTCCTTTTGTCTCCTACTATCGCTTTTCCTTTCAAATCGTTACCACTTGCCTCCATTGAAAAGATCTCGGTTAGAAAGTACTATGATGAGAGATTACCACTTCTTCCAGAGAAACAACGAGTGGATGAAACGAGCGATTTAATCCCTATAATAACTGTTTAGTCAAATCCATCAATTCGTTTTAGCGGAATCACCACACAATGAAATATATATCGAAATAAACTATGAAGAAACACCTTACCTTAATCGATGATAAACTCAACTCCAATCGATTCGACTTATGACTAAGAATGAGTCAACAAAAACAAAATGAAAGTTTCGGCCAACCCCTTAATAACACCGATTTGGTCAAGGAAGAGAGAGTGCCCAACACCCAAAAGAAAAAGAAAAAAAAGGATATAGTTTTATGTGGTTCTGCTATTGGAGAAAAAGAACAAGGATGATTCGGCCTCTATATAAAATCGATTAAAGAAAATGAGAGAAAGGTTGGAGAAATAGTGAGGAAGGAAAAGAAGAGATGGACAAGAGAAGTGTCAAAGTTTCGGCAAATACCATGAAGGAGATGAACAAAAAAAGGGACTTGTTTTTCGGTAACCAAGGGAAAAGATTGGAAGGTAAGCACCAAAATGTTAAAAGAATAAAGATAGCTATGGCAAAGATAAAAAGAAGAAAGAAAAATTGCTCTCAAATGGTCTCTGTTTTAGGCAAGGAAAAAGAGGTACCAAATGAACAAAGAAAAGACCTTCAAATGATACCAAAAACTCTCCAAAATGCCTAACAAAATTCGGTACACCCACTCTTTACCAACATCGATTACACCTTCCACCAAAAAAATGAGAATTGACCAAAAATTCTTTCTCATGGCAACTCCTAAGATTCGGCCAACATGTTCCCTCCCTTGCCTTTTTCTTTTATTTCTTTCCTTCATTTTCCCTTGTTTTCCTCCTTACCATATTTTCTTATTCTTCTTGCCATCAATAAAAAGTCTTCCTTACCTTATTTAAGACCATGGCCGACACTTGGAAGGGAAGCACAAAAATTTAATTAAAAATTTTTTTGCACTAGGTGGGAATCGAACTTGTAACATCCCCAAACCCGGCCCATTCACTACGACCGAATCTGGTTATGTTAGTGAAAATATTTCTGACTTAGAATAAAATAGTAAAAATTTATTTTATCTTGGAAACCATGTTCTTTTGAAAAAAAAATATACTTTAGACTTGATATTATAAAAATGTCCATATTAAAACACTTTATTATCTTATGAATACTTTAAATAAGTAGATTAGAGTAAAATCATTTTCACTAGCTAGTAATTTAATATAATCCAGTCACAATTTAAAATAACAATAAAATAATTCCCAAAGTAAATAAAAAAAAAACAAAAAGGCCCTTATTACATCAATATTTAAAAGATCAAGTACTTAATAACTTAAAATATTTAAACTCTTCCTTCTGCATGGGCCACCTTGCAGCCTCTCCGATCTCGGTCCAACTCTACGCATCACCTGAAATGGTTAATAAGAGTAGGGTGAGTCCACTGACTCAGTGCATAATCACCTCACATATTTCCATACGTATGGGCTTGGCCCAATACCAAACAATTCACATCGCAAGTCATGCACGTATGCATCTCAGCCCAACCCACTATCCAACCATACGCCAACCTTAGCAGACTCCCTGCCTAAGGCCGTGGATAAACCACCACTGATCACATCGTGATCCAAAATCCTTACCTCGGCAACTCACTGCTCAAGGTCGTGGCTGAGCCACCGATCAACCAATCATGATCCCGATATCAAAATCCGTCTACGGTGATGCACATAGCCATCAACCGCCGAGATGGGCACCGAGCCACACCTCCCTTGAGGTAGCACAAAGCTAGCCTTCAAGCGCTAATGTAGCCTGAGCTATCATTAGACCACGTACATCCTGTGTACACTTCTTCCTTCTTCAATCCAATCCCATGCCCATGTGTCAATAAATCATGCAAGAATATCATATAGAGTGAGTATTTATCACTTATCACTACCACATTGTACATATATAAATGTATATCAAGATTAACTTACCATCACCAGTTACTCATCACTTATGCCATTATAAACGGCTATTACACATAATACACATATAAACATGTTAGCAAACCAAACCACAGAAATAGTGCGATGATTACGCACCTTAATAGCACAAACGATCAAATCCCGAAATGCTACTCTATGCCTCTGCAACCGTTGACTAATCGCCTCTCGAAAGATCTCCTGCGTTAGGCTCTTCTCCCCCTACAATCGGCCTTAGCATCATATACTTAACAACCTTAAACTTAATCGAAATATCATATACATAGCTTACCAAAAAGCCTTACCATCACTTACCAAGCCGACTGCTAACCACTGAGACTAGACCGAAAGCCTTAAACTCCCAAAATACCTTCAACCACGCTTGCAACAAAACCCGAAGAGGTCTAAACTAATATTCGGCCAATAGCACTACCAACTGAAGGAAAGAAAATTCGGTACCAAGGTGGTGTGGATTCGGCTAACAAGAAAATCAAGGAGAGGGAATAGCAATTTCGGCCAAAGAGGTTTGAAAAGAGAGAAAGAAGAAGTGTGGGGTGTACTTTCGATTTAGTAAAATGAAGGAAAAGGGAGGGATGAAATGGAGTGGTTTTGGCTCAAATGAAATGGGGAGAAAAAAAAAATAGCTAAATGACCTTGAAGCTTCGGCCAAAGGAAATAGTGAAGCAATTTCGGCAAGGAGATCAAATGATGGAAAAAGGGACCAAAAAGGTGAGCACTTCCCCATTTATAGAACAAAATTCGACTCACCTACTCACATGCAACAACACCGAAAATGCCCCCCAAGCTCCCCAAATTCGGCTACCACCTTCCTGGCCATTTAATTCAAATTGATTTGAATTAATCAAATCTCTTAATTCACTCCCAGCCAATCAATTCAAATTAAAAAACAAAATAAAACCCACCTTTATCCTATATCCCCCCTTCAATTTAAAAAGAATAAAAACATAATAATTATCCTTACTCCAGCCGAAATTAAAAGGATAAAAGCTTAATCCCTTTCAATTTAAAAACCATGTGCCGCCCAATTGCTTCAAATCTGCTGCCCAAAAAACAAAGAAATAAAACTTCAATGTGCCGCCCACTCACGTCAACCAGCAGCAAAAGAAGGAAAAATCCCCCCAGCAGCCTCCAAGGCTCGAACACACGTCTTGGGGGGAACCAACGACCACGTAGCGCCCGGGCCATTCGGCCAGGCGCTGCTTTATAATAAAATGCGCCACAATTTTTTTAACCTTCTCACCCTAACGCCACTGCAAAATAACAAAATTCCGCCTCCCCCGCCTTGAACTCACGACTGCACTAAGCCCCTTTCCAAGTAGCGCCTCCACCACTCCGCCCACTCGCTTTCATGTCCGTAGAGCCCCAACATTTATTTTTAAAACCTTTCTACTTCACCCCATCACAATTAAAAACGCTAAAATCTACTGCTGCCCCACTCGAACCAGCGCTTCTTCTTCCCTTTCAGCGCTAAGTGGCGCATGAGAGCCACTTCGCCTAGCTATTCCTTGAGCCAAAAATTACCGAAAAATATACTTAAGGCCTCCCTTAGCCCGATTCCCTTCCTTCTTAGCACTAAAAATCCAAAATTTTCTAAAGTCTTCCCCTTTCATCCAAACATTCTTAGACCCTCTAAAACTCATCCAAGCACTCCCAAAAAACCTACTAACACTTGATTTATACCCAATATGCACAAAATTTCCTAAAACCAGTGGTGTTACAATTCTACCCTCCTTAAAATAATTTAGTCCTCAAAATTACTTGTCTAAACTAACAATCCAATTCCTTCCACTACGCTATGGCTGCGCACTCTGATCTTAAAGAGCTAACATACCTTCTAGGCACCGTTTCTAAGTTCATACTCACGGTTCCAACTACTTTATGAGCAACAGATCAAACAATCACCAAAACGAACAAAACAACAAAGAATATTCCAGACTTAAGGAACTTACCAGTTGACCCATCAGGCACATCATTATCCTCTCTCCGACGAACTGCATAAACCAGTCCTGGTTGCCTTGCCTCAGTGCCACCATTACCGCGGTCTACTGCTCCCCGACCTCGGCCGGAACCATTTTCTCCATGGTTTGGACCACGACCTCTTGTCGCTTGCTGACCACCTCTGCCTGGTTGCACATAACCTTGACCTTCTGTCCGAGTCCTATTCGGATTCTAGGGACAATCCTTAATCAGATGAGTCTTGGACTTGCATCTGAAGCATTCCCGAACCTGATTCCAGCATTCACCAACATGATACCTTCCGCACTGCGCACACGGACGATCTGGATTTCCGGTGGCTGGCTTAGCAATATAAACAGGAGTCTCAACCCTCGATCTTTTCTGAACCCTCTCAACCACTTCTGGCGATCCAACACTTCTCTTATCACGGTTCCTTTCTCTATTGTGCCTCTCAGCCTTTTTGACCTCCTCAGCTATCCGGGCCTTCTCCACTAAAACTGCGAAGTCTCTTTCCTGATGCGGAGCAATCAAAACTCGCAGCTCATCCCGTAGCCCATCTTCAAATCTGACGCATCTCTCATAATCCGTTGCCACGATGCCCCGAGCATACCGACTCAAACGTAGAAACTCAGCCTCGTACTCCGCTATCGACTTGCTACCTTGCACCAAATTGAGGAACGCCTTCCTTTGAGCGTCCACATAGCTTGCTCCGACATACTTCCCTTCGAACTTGATCTTAAAGTAGCCCCAGTCCACTCGATCCGCAGGGGTACTTTCCTTAACCGTGAGCCACCACTGGTAGGCCTCATCCCGTAGCAACGAAACAACACCCTTAAGCTTCTCCTCAGCAGTCAAGTCTAAGTCGTCCATAATCCTTTCAACAGCCTCAAGCCAGTATTCTGCCACGTTCGGAGCTACCCCAGACACTCCATTGAAGACCTTGGCCCCATTCGCCCTAAGCCTTTCGGGCACTGACTTCCGAGTCCCACTGCCCCTACTGGCTCCTGCCACTCGTTCGAGCACTCGCAACACAGCTTGTGACACTACATCGTCTCCTCCAGTCTGATCCTGCTGTTCAACCTCAACAGCTGGTGGCGGTGCATCGCTCTCTAACCCATGGCGTGACCCAATCGGTTCCGATACTGACATCCTGCCTCTACCACGTCCACGAGTATTGTGACCACGCCCCCTAGAACTCATATCTAGCCTCGATTTAATCTGGTGGACTTCGGGTCGGAGGTACAGGTGCCATGCCAGAATAACCTGAAAAACTTTTATAAAAGCTCATTTTAAAAAAAACCCATTTAAAAACTGTTTCGGGCCCAAAACCCTCAAAGCTGAGTTTTGAACCGGGCTCTGATACCAAACTGTAACATCCCCAAACCCGGCCCATTCACTACGACCGAATCTGGTTATGTTAGTGAAAATATTTCTGACTTAGAATAAAATAGTAAAAATTTATTTTATCTTGGAAACCATGTTCTTTTGAAAAAAAATATACTTTAGACTTGATATTATAAAAATGTCCATATTAAAACACTTTATTATCTTATGAATACTTTAAATAAGTAGATTAGAGTAAAATCATTTTCACTAGCTAGTAATTTAATATAATCCAGTCACAATTTAAAATAACAATAAAATAATTCCCAAAGTAAATAAAAAAACAAAAAGGCCCTTATTACATCAATATTTAAAAGATCAAGTGCTTAATAACTTAAAATGTTTAAACTCTTCCTTCTGCATGGGCCACCTTGCAGCCTCTCCGATCTCGGTCCAACTTTACGCATCACCTGAAATGGTTAATAAGAGTAGGGTGAGTCCACTGACTCAGTGCATAATCACCTCACATATTTCCATACGTATGGGCTTGGCCCAATACCAAACAATTCACATCGCAAGTCATGCACGTATGCATCTCAGCCCAACCCACTATCCAACCATACGCCAACCTTAGCAGACTCCCTGCCTAAGGCCGTGGATAAACCACCACTGATCACATCGTGATCCAAAATCCTTACCTCGGCAACTCACTGCTCAAGGTCGTGGCTGAGCCACCGATCAACCAATCATGATCCCGATATCAAAATCCGTCTACGGTGATGCACATAGCCATCAACCGCCGAGATGGGCACCGAGCCACACCTCCTTGAGGTAGCACAAAGCTAGCCTTCAAGCGCTAATGTAGCTTTGAGCTATCATTAGACCACGTACATCCTGTGTACACTTCTTCCTTCTTCAATCCAATCCCATGCCCATGTGTCAATAAATCATGCAAGAATATCATATAGAGTGAGTATTTATCACTTATCACTACCACATTGTACATATATAAATGTATATCAAGATTAACTTACCACTCACGATTACTCATCACTTATGCCATTATAAACGGCTATTACACATAATACACATATAAACATGTTAGCAAATCAAACCACAGAAATAGTGCGATGATTACGCACCTTAATAGCACAAACGATCAAATCCCGAAACGCTACTCTATGCCGCTGCAATCGTTGACTAATCGTCTCTCGAAAGATCTCCTGCGTTAGGCTCTTCTCCCCCTACAATCGGCCTTAGCATCATATACTTAACAACCTTAAACTTAATCGAAATATCACATACATAGCTTACCAAAAAGCCTTACCACCACTTACCAAGCCGACTGCTAACCACTGAGACTAGACCGAAAGCCTTAAAATCCCAGAATACCTTCAACCACGCTTGCAACAAAACCCGAAGAGGTCTAAACTAATATTCGGCCAATAGCACTACCAACTGAAGGAAAGAAAATTCGGTACCAAGGTGGTGTGGATTCGGCTAACAAGAAAATCAAGGAGAGGGAATAGCAATTTCGGCCAAAGAGGTTTGAAAAGAGGGAAAGAAGAAGTGTGGGGTGTACTTTCGATTTAGTAAAATGAAGGAAAAGGGAGGGATGAAATGGAGTGGTTTTGGCTCAAATGAAATGGGGAGAAAAAAAAATAGCTAAATGACCTTGAAGCTTCGGCCAAAGGAAATAGTGAAGCAATTTCGGCAAGGAGATCAAATGATGGAAAAAGGGACCAAAAAGGTGAGCACTTCCCCATTTATAGAACAAAATTCGACTCACCTACTCACATGTAACAACACCGAAAATGCCCCCCCAAGCTCCCCAAATTCGGCTACCACCTTCCTGGCCATTTAATTCAAATTGATTTGAATTAATCAAATCTCTTAATTCACTCCCAACCAATCAATTCAAATTAAAAAACAAAATAAAACCCACCTTTATCCTATATCCCCCCTTCAATTTAAAAAGAATAAAAACATAATAATTATCCTTACTCCAGCCGAAATTAAAAGGATAAAAGCTTAATCCCTTTCAATTTAAAAACCATGTGCCGCCCAATTGCTTCAAATCTGCTGCCCAAAAAAACAAAGAAATAAAACTTCAATGTGCCGCCCACTCACGTCAACCAGCAGCAAAAGAAGGAAAAATCCCCCCCAGCAGCCTCTAAGGCTCGAACACACGTCCTGTGGGGAACCAAAGACCACGTAGCGCCCCAGGCCATTCGGCCTAGGCGCTGTTTTGTAATAAAATGCGCCACAATTTTTTTAAACCTTCTCAGCCCTTAACGCCAGCCTGCAAAATAACAAAATTCTGCCTCCCCTGCGCCTTGAACTCACGACCTGCACCAAGCCCCTTTCCAAGTAGCGCCTCAGCCACTCCGCCCACCTGCCTTTCATGTCCATAGAGCCTCAACATTTATTTTTAAAACCTTTCTACTTCAGCCCATCACAATAAAAAAAAACGCCAAAATTGCTGCTGCCCCCACTCGAACCAGCGCCCTTCTTCCCCCTTCAGCGCCTAAGTGGCGCATGAGAGCCACTTCTCCTAGCTATTCCTTGAGCCAAAAATTACCGAAAAATATACTTAAGGCCTCCCCTAGCCCGATTCCCTTCTTAGCACTAAAAATCCAAAATTTTCTAAAGTCTTCCCCTTTCATCCAAACATTCTTAGACCCTCTAAAACTCATCCAAGCACTCCCAAAAAACCTACTAACACTTGATTTATACCCAATATGCACAGCCCCTAAACCAGGGTGTTACAGAACTCCTCCCCAAAAGCCCTTCATGTGACGCCACAATCTCCTTGCCATATGCTCACTTATGCTAGCAAGATACACACTTATTTCCTTAAGCATTGATGCCACTTACCTTTTCTCCTTAAAGTGCTTAAACACAAAAATTTTGCTAAGGCCCAACTCAATCTCGTGCCTTCTTAGGACCCCTAATCATACACAATTAACATTTTTAACTAGCCTAAAGCATGATATACTCCAAAACATAGAATTCTGAATTTCAGGATGTTACAAGAAAGGCTATGTATAATGTGTGATTGTTTCAGGTACGTTTGAAGTGTATGCTATGATTGAGTATGAAAGGTAAGTATATGTGAATGTGCACAAGTGAGATATGTGCCTAGACTTATTGAGACAAATGTGATATATGTATGATTGTAATATAAGCAAAAGAGATACTTTGAGGTATGAATTGTTGGTAAGCAATGGCTAAACAAATGAGCCAAAGAAGAATTATGAATTTGCAATTTAGAAATATTAATGATCTTGTATTTGATATGATTACATATGTTATATGTTAAGTTTATTTGTATAAGGCTTACTAAGCTTTTGAAAGCTTACTTTGTTTATGTTTGCATTGTTTTATAGATCGTTAAAGCTACGGAAGGCTCGGGGATCGTCGAGGATCATCATCACACTATCAGTATCTATTTTGGTACCTTTTGAAAGTGTATATATCAAAGTATGGCATGTATAGTCTAGTGAGTTTTGATTATCTTTTGAAAGGTGTATAAATAGCCATTTGATATGGCTAGATAATGAATATGATGTGAATGAGTAGTTCAGGCTATATGATGCATAATTTGGTATGGGTTGATGGTTAATATTTGGACTAATGAGATGGTCAAGTTTGGGATAAGTCTTATGATGCAAAATTTGCATATCATTGATGAATGGTTTATACTTAATAATGCTTGTGATAAGAATGAGATAAATGTTGCAATTATTGATTGATTGTTATGCTCATAAATGGTTAGAAAGGATGAACATTTTGGTATGATTTGGTTGCTTTTGGTGTTTAAATGATGCTTGAATGTGCTTGTAGGTTTAACCCAAGTGTGGGTGGCAAAATTGGCCTTGCAAATGGCCTATATTTACCCACACGGTTGAGCATACTGGCGTGTGGCTCGACCGTGTCCCTCATGGTTGTATTTCAAAATAAGTCAGTTTCGACCACGAGCCAAACACACGGGCTTGTGACTGGCCATGTGGTGCAAGTCAGTGTCGACCACGTGTGAGGCACACGGCCTACCCACACAGGCGTGTGACCTCTGTAGCTTTGAAAAATATTAAATTTTCAGAAATTTTCATAAGTGTTCGATTTCGTCCCGACCCTTTTTTAATGCATGTTTAAGGTCTTGAAGACCTGTTTAAGGGACACTTTGATTTGATTGGTTAAATTATGACATGAAATGTTTGTATAAGATCCGATTTGTTTAGTAATGCCTTTAACCCTAAACTGGCGATGGTTACAGGTTAGGGGTGTTACAAGCACAGTACTCGAACCTATTCACTGGTAAAAAAGTTGAAGGATGAAATTTCGTAAAGGGAAGAGACTTGTAACAGCCCATTTTTCAATAGTGTCGAAAATACTGGTTTCGGGACCACAACTCCAATGTGTTAGTCCGTAAATATTAAATAAGATCACTAGTTTTGTATTAAAATTTGGTCTAAAAGTTTTAACGTTTAGATAATTGATTAAACAAAAAGAACTAAATTGTAAAAGTTCTAAATGTTAGTTTCTATTATTTAAAGGAGTTAAATAGTTATAGAATAAAGAAGTGGTGGACTATTATGGGAAATAAACCATATAGAAAGGTAGTGGACAAATTTTTGTAATGTTTTATGAATTATTAAGTTATAGTATAAGGGTAAAATGGTAAAATAGTAATTAAGTAAACTTAAAGTAATAATAAAACAAAAATTTATCACTATCCTCAAGCTACAATCTACTTCGGAAGAATAAAACACCATTTTTAATAGAAAATTTTGACGACTTTACCCCTAATAAAATTTTGAGAAAATTCATATGCTACAACTTAACACATTCACTATGACCGAATGATTTATTTTTATTTTTGGGCTTCAAAACTGTCCGAAACATAAACACATTCTTCCATCATTTTTTAAGTAATCCTATATAGGATTACAATTTTCCATTTTCATTTTCATTTTCATTTTCATTTCCATTTCTATTTTTGAAAACCTACATTCATTTCCAAATTATTTCATTTCTCCATTTCGGAGAAAACCATAATCATTCTTGAATGTTTCTCATTTTTCTTTTTCTATTCATTTCGTTCATTTATATTCAAACACGTAATTCATTTCTAGTTTCAACGAGCTAGTGGAGGGACCGATTGGAAATATGTAGTTGAGGCTCAAATGATTTATAATTAAGTCTTGACTTTTCGCCTATTAATTATGAAAGTAACTACTCAATATTCATCCAATGACCTTGTCATAAGTGTGTTACCCTCATAAGATATCCTTAATCTATTTGGGATAATATTTGTTCTCCCAATATGATATATTTTATCTCATGGTAACAATTACATCTTCCTTCATGAAAAGTCAATCACTATCAAATAGTGATCAAGTCATCCATCACAATGATGGACGACTTGTAGCCACGTTTTACTTTTCATCAACCATGTAATACCAATGAGAGGATATCATTTGCCCATGTTTTGGGCTATGAATTCCACTTATGTGAATGACGCTACATGCTACAGAACTCGTATACGCAATGCACTAGCTTTTGGTTCCTTATCTATTTGAACTCAGGCTTTTACTTACATCAAAGTGTACGAGTCATACATACATAGTCTGCCATCCACTCAAGATTTAGGTATGTCACACTATGAACTTCACAAGTGAATAAATCCATAAACGAATTTAGGATCTATTCTACTTGAGTCATATCCAATATACTATCAGTCCAGTCAATCACATCTATATCTCTATCTTTTAGAAGTCATCCGCTCTGATGCCCAAGACAATGTATCTAGCTGACATATTAGACTTTCAATAGGTTTGCTTATTTCTGATTAGACTAAGAACATGTTTAGGTTTGTCTACTAATACAAGTTGTCTTTTAGTGTTACGGTCCAACCACGTAATACCGCTTAGTATAGTTAAACATTAGACAACCAATTAGCAACATTTGCTTCCATTTCGCTTTGCGTGTGAAAACCATTTGAGGACAATAATAAAAAGTATATTAATCTTAATCAATAAATTTGTTTTATTAACCAATCTGTTCGAAAACTTACAAGTGTATATTGACGAAGATACTACACTTAGGGCACCAGATCCAACACGATGATGGGCAAACCTCAGGCTATGCTCAGTTTGGGAAAATCCATATCGTCAAACACGAAAATTGGTGTGGTGCCTGGGTGGCAAACCAAACCAAGCCTTTGTGGAGAATTATCTGAAGAGCCTTTGTGGTGAATTATCTGAATAGCCTTTGTGATGTATTATCTAAAAAGTCTGTTAAGTGAATTTCGTAACGACTAAGTGACAAGTTGTTAGTGTGCCTTTGTGGTGAGAACTGAGTATGCCTTTGAGGCATTTTTTGAAGGTGTCCTCGGCAGATTACTCGACTGATGAATCTGTCATAGTAACTCACTAGATCAGAAAGAGAGGCATATAAGTAATTATGGGTGGTGTATGTGTCTGCCAAATTGGAGAGTTTTTCCTTTTTTGTATCTGAAGTTATTTGAACTTTCATTGGTTGATCTAAATATTACCTTCATCAAACCAAATTTTCTGTCTAAATTGACATGAAGATACAACGTGACTGGTATTCTGACAGCTGCCAGAGCCAATAAATGAATCTGTTGATAGTAGTGTCCGTAGGTATATCATTTTAAGAAATGTATCCAATTTCTATTTTCAAGAAATTGCAAAATAGAATTCTCCATAATGTGGGAAGTCTGTAATCCGCCAATCAAGTGGAATGTGTTCAAGGTGGTCTAGTTAGAGGTTGGTGTTTAGTTTTCCGCTAGGAATAAAAAAAGTATCCTCTAAAATCTAAAAAGAAGTCCAAAATTCTTAAGTCGAGGAATTCAACATCATCGTTTAAAGGTAAAACTGGTTGAGACTCATTAAGTTCCATTGAACTTATGAGTGTTTATTTGTAATGTAGGTTCTTGAGCTGAAACAGTTCGCTAGAATGGACCAAACCAGCAATGCGCCAGGGTGGTTGATTGTAGTGCGATGTTATGCATACAGAGAGACAATTTTGGGAATATGTTTTCAAATGGTGAATAGTATTATATACCACGAATATGTCTATTTGATAAAAAAAATTAAGTTGCAATATTTTATACTGCTTTTAAGAGTCTGTTATAAATAATAAATGTTTCTTTCAAAACTTTTGACTTAGAAAAGATTTTTAAATAGATAAAAAGTTCACCAGTATGGTTTTTTGCCAGCTGAACAATTTTGTTAAGTATGTAAGTATTGTGACATCCTACTTTTGTATCTGGTGAATCGGGTCGGGTATAAGGTGTTATACCCTTATTTTGTATAATTGCCTTTAAAGTTTTACAAAAGTTTCAAATTGGTTCTTGTTCGATTCTTGGCCTACTTTAGAGCTTTCATAAGCTCGACTTAAACCTGATTTTGTTTGCAAAGTATGATTTGTGTGAATGTATGATAATTATTGAATGTTTTAAATGAATTCTTGATTTAAAAATGTATGTTTTTAAATGAATTCTTGATTTAAAAACTTATGTAACTATTTTGTTGTTTGTTATAGCATCCCGTAGCCTAACTCGGACACAGGGATGAGTGAGGGGTGTTACGAAGTCTATTACTTCGGTTCATATAATAAGAAGGAAATAGTACGTCAGGGAATATAATCTCAACAATCAACTTTGCCTTTACCACAAACCCTTCAAGAGCCCCAAAAATCGCATAGTTTGATCTCAATATTGTTGACACAACTTAGACTCCTCACAAGCTTTCCGCAATTTCTCGACAAATGCAATACTACTATGACTACAACCTTGTTATCATAATCAAACAAATCAATCCTCGAATTAACAATGAGTATCATTGATCAATTTATATTTACTCAAAAGAGCCTTATTCCTAGACACTATGCATGAAAGCAACAAACTCAATGGACAATGCAAGACATCCTTACCAGCATAAAAGAAATCCTAAACAACAACAAATGTTTTATAGTCAAATCCATCAAAATATGCAACCAAATCAAACAATTTAGCCTCCAAAGATTTGCTCTCGTATGATTGATAAAGCCAAATCTCTAAAAAGAAATGAAGTTATATCATATGAAACAACTTCAGTCAATTACCTATCTGCAAAATGCTTAAATGACCAAGTATCACATCCAATAAGCACTTTGACATAAGTTTTCTAGACCATTTTATAACTTGGCTTAAACCTAAGGTTGAGATGGGGGCATATTGTTATACCATATTAGTGAAGGTTAAATTATTAACCAACTAGCCCAATTTACTACAAAGTAGACCACTTTATACCCATCGAATAAGTACAATGTGGAACCACTCCTTAGACCAACAACCAATAAACAGCAAGCTTAGGGACCAAGAACAAAAATAAAAGATATTACCTTTATAACATGTTTTTGTCCATCTTCTCATATCTCATCTTTATTATTTGCAAGCATAGATTTATTTATTGTAAATTTTAACGAAAAATACTACAGACAAATGAATTAAAAATTTTTAAATCAGAAATTTTAAAAAATAACCATGTGGTTAATGGCGAATGCGCCCTAGCGCAAAGCGCATGGAATAAATAAGATCCCCCCCGCCCCCCCAACCAACCCGGGTCAAGCTTATTTCCAAATCAAGAACCAGAAACCCAAACCCAGAAAGTGGCAGAGCTCCCAAAATGAAAAGCCAAACTTAATTTCCCCCAAATCTAAACAAAAGATCAGAGAAACCCCCAACTCTTTAATCTCACACCTGCCCTCTTATTGTTAGATTTCCTTGAAACCCATAATCAGAATACCCGAGAAAATGGACTCAGAAACGAGAGAGAAGATAAAGAAAACGGTGAGGGAACTCTTGGAAGAAGCCGACATGAACGAAATGACAGAGTACAAGATTCGACAATTGGCTTCCAAGAGACTGGAACTCGACCTCTCCGAATCCAAGTACAAGGCTTATGTCAGACATGTCGTCAATGCTTTCCTCGAAGAACAGAAGGCCAAACAAGAAGAAGAAGAAGAAGAAGCTGCAGGTGATGATAATAACAATAACAACAACGAGTTTGATGATGATGGTGATCTCATTATTTGCAGGGTTTGTTTCTTTTTCTTTGTGGTTTCCCTTTTCTTCTTTTGGTGGGTTTTAAGTGAATTTTGGGGGTTTTGAGGTTTCATGTTTAAGGTTTTGTTTTGTTGTTTTTTCCCAGTTGTCTGACAAGAGAAGGGTGACTCTCCAAGACTTTAGAGGGAAAACTTTAATTTCCATAAGGGAGTACTATAAAAAGGACGGCAAGGAACTTCCTTCTTCTAAAGGTAAATGCTTAGCTTTGTTCCAAATTTACTTGTTTCAGGCTTGGTTTTGTTTCTTTTGGATTATATATATATATTTCAATGTCTGGATTAGAAGATGTTAAAAGAAAAATGCTCTAGTAGTTATGCTGCTGAAGTTAAGCTTTTGTTCTGTCTATAAATGTGTTGAGCTTGGACATGGCAGGAAAAGAAACACTAATTTTTGTGAATTGTTGCTATTTTGGTCTACCTCATTAACAAATCTATGGTACTTAGGAAATAAGAACTTCATATTTTTTGACTGATTGGAAATTTGTTTGCACGATATCTGCATGAATGGTAACTTGGCATACTTTTTGCAGACGTCTCAGCTTATCATGCTTCTTGATGTATTCCTTGTTTACACCTTATTTATTCTCTGCTCTTCAGGCAATTGTGATCACTCATTTGTAGCTCAACTTGGTTTGTAATAAAAATTATGTAGATTTTGCAACACTCATGAATGCTTCCACTTATTTAACTGTGGAGGAACTATACATGACAAGGTCCAATCAAAATTTCTCTTGTTCCTTGCTCCTATAATATTACAAAGTTAGTGTCCTGGTTCCTTTACTGTGGCCATGATGTTAGTAAACCGAGAAAAGCATTGAAATCAAATTTAATGGTTTTTGGATATATTTTTGAAGGGCGTAAAGCATAAAGAGATTGATGGATTTCATGTATATTCTTTAGAAATAACCTTATTATTACTTTATTCTTAGTCTGTTTTTCTCTTTACTAGTTCTACGTGAATACTCTACTTTATCTCGTTTCTTCAATTTCCTATATATGCTACATCTATGAACTGCATTTTTTTTGATGGGTGGGTTTCACACTTTATGCTGTATATGGCGTTGCATTGTTTTTGTCAGTTTTCTTGTCTTTCACTGCTTGGGTGGATTTTGTAGAATTGTCAGTGTTTAATCAAATCAAATAGATATAATTGTTGGTTTTGGTTTGGAACTTAGGCAGGTATTTCAAGGCAAATTTTCTATCATGGTGGCCTTTAACAATCTCTCTCTCTCTCTCTCTCTCTTTACTCTGCATGACTGTAGGATGTTCTTGTTATAGTACTAATATAACAAGAATTTCATGTTTAATGCTAATTGTTGTGCCAACAGGAATAAGTTTGACAGAAGAACAATGGTCTACCTTCAGGAAGAACATACCAAACATTGAGAAAGCTGTTAGGAAGATGGAGTCACATACCATGTGAGAGCATCATCCGTAGACGGACACTGAAATGCCGGATTTCAAATATGTAATTTTGAAACTTAACCTCAGCATCACTGTTTTGATTCTGTAATGCTTTTGAATCCCGTTTTGGAATACTGTGGCAGATTTAGCCTGTCGGAATTGATGTGAATTGTGTAATCGATGCTGATACTTATCTAGAATGTATGTAATATGCTTTGGCAAGAAAGTTTATATTCATAATTATTAACTTGAACCCCTTTTATTCTAAGCATTAGTCATTAGGTTCATGTACTATTATATAAATGTTTGTATGTGTATTTGACTGCTGTCACATACATGCATCCATGTGTATATATATATATAACTGCATTATATGTACAAGATGCTTAAGCCACTAAGCATTTTAACATTGAAAAAAACAAAGACAAAAAACTGCATGGAAACAAATATTCTAGCAGAAACCAGATTTGGTACAGGCAAATCTTAGCTACGTCAACCGGCCTGGCTATTACGATGCTTGGCTATAGGCTGGCTTGCACCCCACCGCCAGCCTAGAACCCTTGCTCCGTTTCGGCGTAGCAGTAGCAGCCGCCATTCTCATCTTCTCAATCAAAGCCTCAGTGTTAACTTGCTCCGACAAAATATCCTCCAGCTGGCTACTATTAATCACCAGTTTCACTTTCCAAACCCCATTCTTCTTCCATGGCAACACCTCCATAGCCGACCCACTCGACAAATTCTCAACAAAATCAGCTGCTGCCATCGACATCTTTGGTGCCCCAACTTTGTCTAATGGAAGAAGATAATAAAATCCCCCATTAACCAACCACTCACCTTCATTCAATGGAAACATTGAAGCTTGAGCTTGATCTCTTTTACAAATAACGTACCCCGGAAAATCGTTTACTATATCTCGGGCAAGTTTAGGGCCTTTAACATCAATGATTTCACCACCATCTGTTAAAACCCTGATGGAGTTTCGACACTCAGCAGTGACCCCTTTGAGAGAACAATTCCCCATTCTCAAAATTTTAACTTCACTGTGGTGCAAACCTTTGGGGGGGGGGGTATTTAAAACATGGAATCTATAGCAGAAAGTGACAATTTAACTGTTGTTGTTTTTCAAAGTTCGAACGGTGGCATGTGATAATATATTAGATTGTTTTAAAATGGAAAATTTGGAGTGTTTGTGGAACGTGGAAAGGCAAAAGAATAGAAGAAATGGATTTAAAAATAATAATTAAAATAAAATGGGTGTTTCTGTAAACGACAATTAAGAAGCAGATAATTAGGAAATTAATGGTCTAGGGGGTCTGCATTTTTTCTTACTTTAGTTGGATTATTTTCTAACCCTATTTAGGCATCTAAAACATATTTCGGATTCTTGGTTTTTCAATTGTATTTCGCCACGGGACAAGATTTTTAGATCTTTATTTAAATGTTGCGTGATGGTTGGTTCATGAATTTAAAGCAAGCAAAAGAGATTAGTTTGGTCACGGGAAAAATTCACAGTCACGCAGAGATTTCAATTAAACAACTTCCATCACTTTTGAGTATTCAATGGTAGGTTTTTTTTTTTAAACTTCAATGCTATAGGTTACTTTTTCTAGAATGTTATATTTTTGGTAAATTTACTATCCTACACAACATTAATACATATCTAAATTCGACTAAAACGAATTTGGTTAAAATATGTTTTTTTTACTCTTTACATACTTGAAGTTTAATCCTTACACTTTTATTTCTATAAAATTTTATCGCCTTATTTATTTGATTTTAAAATTTAAATTCAATTGTTAACATTATTACTTATTTTTTGGTTAAATTTATTAGTGTCACGTGTTGAAATAAGTAAAATATTCACTCTCTAATCATGTAACTAACAAACAATGTTATAATAAACTTGAATTTAACAAAATAATTAACAGTGCTAAGAGTTGAACCTCAATTTTAAAATCTGAAAAGTAGAGGAACTGAATTCCTAAAAATAAAAGTATAAAGACTAAATTCTAAATTTTAAAAAAAATACAAAAACTTACCACATATTTTAACCAATAAATTTAATTTAAAGTATAATTATTAATTTTTTTTGGTTGGAAACCTAATTTTTCAATTAAAGTTGGTAAAAGTTTTGACTTTAATGTTACTATTATTTAGCAATAAATAATCAAGTGCAAAATCTATAACTTAAAGAGTATATATTTATCTTTAAGAAGAACAAAAATAAAAGTAATAGGGTAAATTACATAGTTAGTCATTTAATTTTTATAAATTTTTATTTTGGATATTGAAAAAGTATGTAATATGGACACTGCTATTACATATTTTTATCATTTTAATTACCTGTTATTAATTTCTCATTAGATACATTCATTTTAGCCACCTAGCTTTTGTAAGTTTTTATATTGGCCACTCATTTTCCTCTTTAGAATTAAATTTATTTTTTAAAAAACTGAATTTTTATGGGGAATTGAGTTATTCACCTCTTGAGATGAAACCTAAATTTTTCATATTTAACTCAATTCAATGTGAAAACTCAGGTTTTTCTTTGTAAAACCTTAAGTTTTCTCTTTTAGTGAAAAAATAAAATTAATTCTAAAAAAATAAATAAAATAAAAAAGATAAAATGACTTTTCTTTGTGAAAATCCCAAGTTTTCCATATAAAATTCCAAGTAATTTTTTTGTAAAACCTAAGTTTTCTCCTTCTTATTGAAAAAAAAAACTAAAATTAATGCTAGAAAAAGGAAATGAAAAAGATAAATTGATTTTTCTTGTAAAAACTCAAGTTTTTTTTCTATAAACAATCTAGGTAATTCTTGTAAAACTCTAAGTTTTTTTTCCTTTCCTTTTATAAAGGAAAAACTAAAATTAATTCTAATAAGGAAAAAATAAAGGAAATTAAAAAGATAAAGTAAGTGGCCAAAATAAAAATTTACTAAAGTTAGGTAACTAAAATGAGTGTATGTAATGACAAATTAATAAAGTGTGACTAAAATGATAAAAAAAAGTATATAACATCATTGACTAACATAATAAAATTATGTAACAGAAGAGCCCATATTGTAGTTTTTTTTTTTGTGCCCAAAATGAAAATTTATGAAAATTGAGTGACTATCTATGTGATTTACCCAAAATAAAATTATGTTGTTAGTAAGGCTTAATGAGCGGATTATCTCACGATTTATTTTGACTAGACTTGTTCTATAATGACCACGTTTTGACTCGAAGCTAGGTACAGTGACGGATCAGGTCAGGAAATAGTAGAGAATTTTTTAAATAGACTAAATAGGGATTTTTAGTATTAAATCAGGAAGTATTTAGATCCGATAAGAAATTAGAAAATACTTCTTAGATAGGAAATTTTAATTAGAAGCATAGACTAAATTGAAAGAGTACAAAAATTGTTGTGGTGAAAGTAGGAATTTAGAAAGTTATGAGAATTTATGTTAGTGGAAAAACAAGGAAGGACTAATAGGAAATTTTTTAAACTAAAATATAATTCATAAATGAAATTGTGAAGTTGATTAAGGGTAAAATAGTAATAGTTAAATAAAATATTTATAGGTGTAACCATTAAGGTCAAAGTGTAAAGATGATAGGCCAAAGGACTAGCTAGCAATTTGACCATTTTTAAAATAAAAATCTTGAAATTTTCTTATAGAAGGGTGTAGAAAAGTGGAGAAAAGATGAAAGTCATCATCTTCTTCTTCTTTCAAGCATATCGACCGTTTCCCTATTTCTCTCCACCAAACCATTTTATTTTATTTCATTTAGGTCTCTTCCACCATTTTTAGCCATTTCAAGCTCATTTTCTTTCATTTCTTTGATGTTCTCTTGCTACAAACCTTAGAGGAGGCTAGTAGAGATTTTAATTTCTTAAGGAGATCTTCCATAGCTATATAGAAGAAAGAGAAAGATAGGGATTTAGTGGTGATATCAAGTAGTAAGGTAAGAAATGATGAAAACTTTCATTACATACATGTTTATTTCAACAAAGTAGTGTAGAAAGATTGTTTGATTGAAGGTTAGCATGTGAATAATATGTGTTGGATGTGGTATTGAAGAAAAAGAGAAGAAGATTGAAGACCAAATTGAAGGAAAAGGGAAAGAGTAGGCTAAAAAATATGAATGAAGGAGAATCCATCATCCAAATTTTGGTAGTAAGTACTTCAAGTAGTTAATTTTGTTTAAGTTATGTTAATTAGATAAATTTTTTAATTAAGTAGTTTAATTACTATATTAAAAATTTATCAGAATATTTAGTAACTGTAAGTAATGTAAATGTTATAAATTGTAATTTTGGTATACCATTATATGATTAATTGTGGTGATAGTGGAAAAGGACTAAATGGAAAGAAATTAAATATGTTATGATATTGTAAAAATATGGAAAGTGAGTTTTGATGAAGTACTGTAAAAACTATGGTGTTGTATGTGACAAAAGTCAATAGAATTTACAAGTTTTAGTGTCATTATTGTGATAAGGACTAAACAGTAAAAAGAGTAAAGTTATATTATTTTTTGTCAAGTAAACGAATGTAAAGGTTTGATAATGAGAAAATCCCATGTAGACAAGTCCCAAACTATTAGGATATAAATGACATGTCATTAAGGAAAAATTAGCATGCATATCATATTATTTCGCACTTCGATGCTTATTGTTGTAAAATTTACGCTTCGGTGCTTATCAATATTATTGATTTGTCGTAATTCATTGTAGCAAATTAAACTATTTTCCATACTTAAGGAACTTGTATAAAAGCAATTTAATTATGTTTTTATTTAATTTTCATTTTTTAGTTCATAAATAATAAAAAGTGTAATTTGAGCCATTTATATGACCTTAGGGGCCAAAATAGGCCTAAAGGTAGGCTAACGTATTCGGTAAGTGTGTAGGACATCATTCGAAGGCATAGGAACACGAGACTGGCCGCAATGTTGCAACACAAAGTGTCAATGTCGCAACATAGTGAACAGAGCACTAAAAGGGGAAAATTGCCTTTAGTGTCGCGACACAGCCCTAAAATCAAGCCATAGTTCATAAACTGCCATCAGTGTCACAACATAGGCTAGAGGGTGTCACGAAATCGACATGACAAGATGAACCAAGGGTGTTTTGATCCACAACAAACATTAATACAAACATGATAGCCGAATTAGGTCAATGTACGACAGCCAATCCTAAGCCTATAAATTGACAACTTTGAACACTTCTACTTTCAGTTTCTATCTAGTTTATTTTATACTTAGGTTTCTTTTCATATTGTAATTCTACTTTAGTTTTTATTCTGTTCTTTGCAGAACTCAATTTGTGGATCAATCAACTCTCTGTGGATTATTGTTCGCGCAATTATCAATATATAAGGATTCTTCTTAAACTCTTTTTTTGATCTATTTTTTATGTCTATTTCTTTAATTAAGTTTATGATGTTTATTAGATCCATGGGGAACTAATCCATTAACGGGAGACTAACGAGTGGTCGGGGGAGTAATTAACTTCAATGTAGGGTTTTTTAGCGAATTAGTTGGTTGGGATAGAAAAAGCTTAAAACCCTAGGCTTGACGATCCTAGAAAGTCATATAGGTAGGAATGAACCTGAAATTGGTATTATCTATTCGTGAACACCTTACCACAATCCAGTATAGACTATGAGGCCAAGAGATAAGTAGTTTTTGCTGACTCATTAGGTTAGTGGAAGGCCCGAAAGGCTCTGCTAGGTTAATGACTAGTTGATTGGATAGAACTCGAAATAGGAGTTAGTTAAGAACACCGAAACGAGTTAGTCTTTTGTCGTATATCTGATAAAATTTGCAAATTGTTTCCCTATTCATTTTTATGTTCTTTTATTATTTTAATAAATTAGTATTTTCCATCACTCTAGATTTAATTGTAATATAGTTTAATTAAATTACTAATTAGACCCATTAGTGTAGAAATTAGGATAATTTTAGTTTCGCCTCCCTTGGGTATGATCCTTGGAATACTTACCTACTTTGTTGTAACTATATTACAACTTGACCTGTATACTTGCAGAAACTACCTAACTCTTATAATTGGTTGCAGTATTCACACTCTAAGCGTTAGCACGTCCAAAGGCGGCCAAGTTGTTGGCGTCGCTGTCGGGGAGGTGTCATCACTGAATTAGTTTAAATTTTCATGTATAATAGGATAGTTGGAAAATTTTTAAATTATAGATATGGTTTTTAAACTTAATTTTAAGTTGCTAACATTTTTTTTATTTTCTTTGGAGATCTTAGTGCATACCCCCTAAAAAAAAGAAGCTACTCGTTCAATCAGTAACTAAGAATAATTTGGTAATATCATTTAATCATAGATGAATTCGGTTACAAGTGGTCTGATGATGAAATGAACTATGATGTTAAATATAAAAAGAGGGAGTATATGATGAATGGGAGATTATGTAAAACCAAATAATGTTAATGATAGAATTGAGCCAACAAAGAAACGAAGCCTCAATGAACTAGTGGAACAATGACCAAGTTGCTAATATAGTCAAACATCCACATGAGTTCACTGGTATCCCGAGCTATACCGAATATAACCCTGAAGAAAACGAGAAGGAGCAACCAACGACAGTAGCGTTCTGATTGTAGTAAAAAGAACATATGTTTTCTCCCTACTTATTGTTTAAATTATTCCCATTTAGTTACCCTTTGGCTTACATTATAGCACGTTCAGTTTAGTAAATTGCATTTTATAATTCAGTGAATCCTAGTCTATTTTATCTCTAATTTTGCTATTTTTCTGCACTAATTTCACTGCATGAGTTAATTCCAAATTGCATCCGGAATTGTCGCCGCAGTTGGCAGATATCTGCGAAGTCACTGTATGAGTTAATTCCAGATTGCGTCCAGAATTGTCGCCACAATTGACAGATGTCTGATAAGAGCCAACCATGAGTGAGCTGTCCACTCCGATGTAACTACCCTGTACGAACAAGGACAGAAGAATCCTGAGGGAAGGACACCTGTACTGTTAAGGAAAACATAAAAGGATAACGTGAGAAGAATGAAAGCGAATTTTGCTAGGCCACCATTCTCTTACCCTATTTTGAAGCTTGCGGCCATGGCAGCTTGAGTATCCTTTGGGTGAGCCAGCGTGAAGACTGATGTAGATCCACTCCTGATGAGGAGATCTAAGTGCAGAACAAGGGGAAATGGATAGATTCAATCGAGAAGCCTAGGAATAGTATTCTCCATTCGATTCTTTCTCATTTCTTGAAAACGTTGGTGATTACTCTATGTTTTCTACTATATGGAAGTACAATGAATGCTTTGTTAAATGTTATATTATTAAATCTTATTTTTGTTGTTTAATCTTAGAGGTTTGAATGTTCTAAACATGGAAGTGTTATTGCAGCCACTAACACTGGAAGGTGTAGTGATAGTTTGAGCTAATAAGCATTTCAGCGGAAGTTGAGTAAGAACCAAAGGAATTTAGTCCACTTGTTCTTAATAATGCCATATTGCCATCACCGAAAGGTGAGGTTAATAGGCATGATTAAGTCCCAGATTAAACAAAAAAATGGTATTTGGTAAGGTATACATTAATTTTATTGCGTCGACAATCACCTATCTTTTATACGTGTGAGTACTTAGTATACTGCTGAAACTTCATGTTGGGGATCCCAATTTATCCATAGCATACTTTATCTTATTGTTTTCAAGTTATTGCTTCGACAACTATACTCACAATTTACCTTGTTCCTATCTAGTTATTGCACCAACATTAATATACAAAAGACAACCATCCCTGTGGGATCAATATCCGACAAACTCACATCTATCTATTATACTTGCATCGACAGTGTACGCTTGCACATTATTGCTTTGACGTTTACAGTCGATCAAGTTTTTGGTGCCATTGTCGGGGATGGCATTTGTTTGATGTTTATTTTTATTCTTGTGTGTCTTTGTACTTTGTTTTCCTTATATATTATTTAGTATTCACTAACTTGTTTTCTCTTTGTTGCTATTTTCAATTTCATCTTAGGTGTTTTATGACCCGAAGAAATTCGTATTTTCTTGTTGACTTTGATCCAAAAATTGAAAGAACTATTTGGAGAAGACTTCGAGAACAAAGAAATATGGATTTACTAGGGGACAATGCAGCCATACCCCCGATACAACAGCAAAACGTTCATAACCCATTGTTCCCACAAAATGCTCACATCCACAATAGAACCATACAAGATTGTGTAGTACCTGTTCTGGATTATCTACAACTAGGAGTTGTTAGACCAACAATTCAAGCTGGGAACTTTGAACTCAAGCTAGTGATGTTTAAAATGCTGAGCTCCAATGGCCAATATGTTGGACTGCCACATGAAGATGCAAGAGAACATCTTAAATCCTTTTTATTGATCTGTGCTTCCTTTAATCAACTAGGCGTTCCTGATGATGCCTTATGGATGCAGTTATTTCCTTATTTCTTACAAGGGAGAGCTTGCACTTGGTTTCTTGGGCTACCTGCTGGATCAATTACTTCTTAAAATACTGTTGCCACGTAGTTTGTGTTGCGATTTAACCCACCGATAATGAATGTTCATCTTCGAAACGATATTACTACTTACCATCAACTGGATGATAAAGATCTTCACACCACATGGGAATGTTATAAGTCTTTGCTTCGACGTTGTCTCATACACGACATTCAACCAAAAATACAAGTTAAGATTTTTTATAATGGTTTGAATTCACATACAATAAATCTTGTCGACGCATCAGCCAATGAACCACTGTTGGATTGTACTTACAATAATGTTGTGAGAATTCTTGAGAGAATTGCTCAAAATGATTACCAATATCCTACCTCTAGAATTGCACAAGCAAATACTACTCTAGGAGTTATTGAATTGGATGTAATATCCGTACTAAGTGCCCAAGTCTCTTCACCCACAAACATGATTAAAAATATACAAGGGATGAGTGGCGTTGCACCTATACAAGTTGCTCAACAATTGGATATTCCTAACTTTTGCTATGAAATTTGTGGTGACAACCATAGTTATGAAAATTGTCTGCAACATGCAGAAAATGCCTGTTATGTTAGTAATATTCGCCAAAATTCTTATGGCAACTCTTCCAACAACTCTGCACGCAACCAACAATTTTAGAGAACTCAGAATGTTGGACATTCAGATATGGGAATACATCTTCACAGAGTAATTATAATCCTCGACAAGGGAATTATACTCAACAACAGTAGAACTACAATCAGCATCGTCAGAGGTATCAACAACAAGGTCCGACACAATCACATCAAAATCAGATGCAACTACAACATTCTTCGATGACGAATCAAAATATCCAAGGACAGCGACAACAAAAGAATACACACACTTCTACTTTTGACCCATTAACTACTCTTGAGGCATTAATAAAGGAGCATATTACTCGCACAAAAGCTATTGTTCAAGGAAATTCATCTTCCATTTGAGCATTAGAGGCACAATTGGGACACCTTGCTTCAAATATGAATAATCGACCACAAGGCTCCTTACTAGTGACACAGAAAACCCCAGTCTAAAGGGGAAAAAACACTGTAAAGCTATCACTCTTAGGAGTGGTAAACAAACTGGTGAGCCAGTTATCAATTCTACTGTAGCATCCCCAAATATTTGTTAATAAGCCCTGATGAGAAGGTTGATTCTGAAGAGCTTGTTGATGTACCAGAAAAAGAAGTACCACCAACTGTCGCTCACATGCCTTATATTCGACCTTCGAAATTATGGACACAACCAAAAGTATTGCCGCAACTGAATGTCCTTCCATCTGTACGTTTTCCATAAAGATTCAAGAGGAATGAAAATGATAAACAATATCAGCAGTTTCTGGACACACTGAAACAACTGCAGATCAGCATTCCTTTAGTGGACGCTCTGGTACAAATTCTGAGTCATGGGAAATTTATGAAATACCTCTTGTCCAAAAAGAAAAAACTCATTGATATTGAAACTATTGCACTCACAGAAGGCTGTAGTGCTGCCTTGACAAACAAGTTGCCCCCTAAATTGAAATATCCTGGAAGCTTTACCATTCCATGCTCGATTGGCAATTAATATTTAGGCAAAGCTTTATGCGATTTGGAAGCTAGCATCAACCCCGGACCATTATCTACTTTTAAAAAGTTAGGAATTGGTCATATGAAACCCACTGCAGTGACATTGCAACTGGCCTATCGATCTTTAGCTCAACCTGAAGGGCAAAGTAAAGATGTTTTAGATCGTGTGGATAAATTTGTTTTTCCAGCTAATTTTATCATACTTGACATCGAAGTAGACAATGAACATCCCATAATCTTGGGACGACCATTTTTAGCCATCGACTAAACTCTCATTTATGTCTATAGAGGAGAACTCACCATGCGACTGAATGATGAGCAAGTTACATTTAGTGTTCTCTAGTCTGTTCATCACAAATATAAAACAGAGTGACATACCGTCGATGTGATCGAAGATTTGATTGAGGAAGAATTCAACAACCAAAGCACAGTCCTTACTGAAGAAATTGCAATGACATCTGAAGCTGAATCCATAAACAATTGTGATAGCATGGTTGAAGCTAGTACTATTGAAGTCAAGCATAAATGGCAAATTAAATCCTTAGACCTAACCAACAGAATCACTCCAATCTTCAAACCATCAATTGAAGAAGCTCCCACTCTGAAATTGAAACTATTACCTTCTCATCTTAAATACATCTTCTTGGGTGATCACAATACTCTTCCAGTTATTGTCTCTGCAACACTGGATCAACACAAGAAAAGAAATTGACTCACATTCTCAAGCAGCACAGATGAGCTATTACTTAGAGTATTGCGGATATTCAAGGTATTAGTCCTTTTTTCATACACAAAATCAAGTTAGAAGATAAAAGCTAGAAGTCAATTGAACAGCAAAGAAGATTAAACGAGAAGATAAAGGAAATAGCCAAAAAAAATCATAAAATGGCTTGATGCAGTAATTATTCACCCGATTTCTAATAGCGAGTGGGTGAGTCTAGTGCAATGCAACCCAGAAAAAAGTGGCATCACAATGGTTCGCAAAGATAATGACGAATTACTACCAACACGCATCTCCACGGGATGGCGAGTTTGTATGGACTATCGTAAATTAAATGCAGCCACAAGGAATGATCATTTTCCACTTCCCTTGATTGACCAAATTTTAGATCGACTTGCTGGAAAAGCATATTATTGCTTCCTAGACGGCTATTCTAGATACAACCAAATTGCCATTGCACCAGAGGATCAGGAGAAAACAACTTTCACCTGCCTCTTTGGTACTTTTGCTTTTCGTCGTATGCCTTTCAGTCTTTGCAATGCACTAGCCATATTTTAAAGGTGTATAATGGCAATATTCTCAAATATGATCGAAGACTCTTTAGAGGTCTTTATGGATGACTTTTCAATTTATGGGAATGATTTTGATCATTGCGCTGACAATTTGGATAAAATACTCTAGCAATGTGAAGACACTCATCTTATCTTGAATTGGGAAAAATGTCATTTTATGGCAATTGAAGGCATTGTGTTGGGTTATCACATCTCTAATCAGGGTATTCAAGTAGATAAAGCTAAGGTGGAAATCATCGAGAAATTGCCCCCACCAAAAAATGTGAAAGGTATTTGTAGCTTTCTTAGACATGCAGGATTTTACTGACGGTTTACTAGGGATTTTTCAAAAATTACAAAACCATTGTGCTCATTGCTGGAATAGAATCGAAAATTCCTCTTTGATAAGACATGTCTAGATGCCTTTATTCAATTAAAAAAAACATCTAGTCAATGCACCCATTGTCATTGCACTCGATTGGTCTTAACCTTTGAAGTTATGTGTGATGCAAGTGACTTCGCCGTGGGTGCAGTGCTAGGACAATGTAAAGGGAAAAATTTTCACGCCATCTATTATGCCAGCAGAACTCTTACAGAAACTTAATTCAATTATACCACCAAATAGAAAGAATTGCTAGTCGTCGTCTTTGCTTTCGACAAGTTTCGTTCGTATCTTATCGGTGCAAAAGTTAAGATATTCATTGATCATTCGGCGTTACGATATCTCTTTGCGAAAAAAGATGCCAAACCAAGACTGATACGATGGATTTTATTATTACAAGAATTTGACATTGAGATAAAAGACAGCAATGGGTCAGAGAATCATGTTGCTGATTATTTGCCCAGATTGGAAGTTAGCAATGAAGACGGGAAAATACTTCAAATTGTTGACACATTCCCAGATAAGATGTTATTCGTTGTCGATGTAACTCCTTGGTATGTAGATTTGGTTAATTACTTGATGTGTTGTAAGCTACCATTGAGTATCAAGGGCCATAAAAAAGAAAGATTTCTTCTTGACGTAGTGAAGTACAATTGGAACGAGCCGTATTTATTCAAAGTATGCAATGACAACACCATTCGGCATTGTGTTCCAGAAGAAGAGATGCTTTCAATCCTGAAGCACTATCATAATGCTCCTTATTGAGGCCATTTCGGTGGTATGAGAACTGCTGCTAAGGTTCTACAATCAGGATTCTACTAGCCATCATTATTCAAGGATGCTCATAATTTTGTGAATCAATGCGATAAATGTCAGTGCACGGATTCTATTTCCTGAGGTAATGAAATGTTGCAACAGTCAATTATGGAAGTTGAATTGTTCGATGTTTGGGGAATGAATTTTATGGGACCATTTCCAACTTCATTTGGAAATCTTTACATATTAGTCGTTGTTGACTATGTTTCGAAGTAGGAGGAGGCTATTGCTGTCCAAAAGGATGATGCAAGGAGTGCTTAAATTTTTTCACAAGCATATACTCACCCCTTTTTGGCACACCAAAGGCTTTGATTACTGATCAGGGTACACATTTCCATTGCAACCAAGTGGTAGCTGCATTAAAGAATATGGAGTCAATCACAGAATGGCCACTACTTATCATCCACAAACAAATGGACAAGCTGAATTTCAAATCGACAAATTAAGAACATTCTTAAGAAGGTTGTGAACCCTTCGAGAAAAGATTGGTCTTCTCGATTGGATGACGCTCTATGGGCTTTATGGACAACATACAAGACTCCATTAGGGATGTTACCATATCAATTTGTTTTTGAGAAAGCATGTCACTTGCAGTGTTGAACTGGAACACCAAGCGATGTGGGCAATTAAACAAGTGAACATGGACTATGACGCTGCTGGAAAGAAAAGGTTGTTGGACATCACCGAGCTAAAGGAAATTTGAAGAAATGCTTATGAAAATGCTGCGATTCATAAGGAAAAGACCGAATGATGGCATGAAAAGATTAATTTGCAGCGACAATTTACCGCAGAACAACAGGTTTTATTATTCAACTCTTGACTTAAATTGCACATAGGTAAATTGCGTTCACAATGGTCTAGTCCATTCGAAGTTATCGACGTATTTCCCTATGGTGCAGTCACAATTTGAGATTTACGTAATGGACACCAGTTCAAAGTCAATGGACAAAATTGAAACATTATTTGGGAAATAAAAATCAAGAGCAGGCAGAGACCACTAATTTGGTCCAAACATTTTAAATTTTTAATTTATTATTTCGAGATTTCATTGTATTTTATTCTTATTTTGTAGAGCTTGTTTTCTTTCCTTTTTGCAGAATAATAAGGTACCAATGTCGACACAACATGATTTGGTTGTCAACGCATTCCGTACCACTTTTTTACCATTATTCAGAATTAAGGGAACTTCAATCTTCACCGTTGGATCAAAACCCACCCAGCCGTTTCATCCGTTTAAGTAGGCATAACTCTTATTGGATGCCACTCTTCTCGCTAGTTTTGTATCTCTCTACAAAACATCTCGACTCTACATCTTCCTCTTTTACTCCCTATAACGTTTACACCACTGTGCCGACTGCAAAACATCCAAACAACCAGTTTTATCCTTTTTCCTTACTCAAGATCCCACCTTTTTTATTGAAAATTGTCTTCCCTCTACAAAAGATGACAAGAACAAGAGGTTTGACCAAGAAAGCCATCAGACCTACTGAAGAACATGCGTCCTCTGCCACTACAATTCGCGAGTCCAATCCCCTAGACTAATACAGAAAATGGAATCGATAATCTTTTTGAACAAAGCGGCAAGGGAACGATTTCAAGATAACATATTGCGTCTAAACATTTACCCCGAACAAGGCATTTCTCTATAGCATCAACAAGAGTTGGGTAAACATATTCACCGAACCATTTCTAAACTGAAATAGGGAAATTTCTGTGCACACCTTGGAAGCTATTCCCCTTCCCTGGTATGTGAATTCTATGCCAACCTTTATGACCAAGATTTAGATTTTATTTTTGTTCGTGAAGGTCTACTCCCATGGGATGCCAACACAATCAATGAGTTATATAGCCTTATGGTCGATATCGACGAACACTCCGATTTGTTTGCGGAAGTGACAGACGAGAAAGGAACCTGCTCATACAAGATTTGTGTATTGAAAAAGCACGATGGACAGGGTTACATCCAAATAATTTTACAATGCACCACCATTTCTTAACCTTACACAGCAAAATATGGTTTCACTTTGTTAATTCCAGACTACTATCGTCTACCCACAATACCACCGTCAACCTTGACAAAATGTTTCTGATACATTCCATTATCAAGGGTAGAAAGATCGATGTAGGTGAAATTCTCCACCGAGAAATTGCTGAATGTGCCATCTGACGGGCCGACATTTTAGTTTTCCCATTATTAGTAATGTCACTATGTCGGCAGAAAGGCATTATGCCCCGGGAAGATGAAGAAATCATGTATAATAAAGGTCCAATTAATGAAGCCTCTGTCAAGAGGATGAATTGTGACATAGAAACACCAATACTAAAAGAGGCAGGAACCAACAAGACAAAGAAGAGCAAAGCCAAAGCTAACAGTAAAGGAACAACCCTGCATACAGAGACATCCTTATGACGTAAGATGAAGAATGTTGAGAACTTGGTTACTTCCATCAGCAATAGGCAAATCAAACTTGTCGCTACAACTAAGGACGTGGAGAACTCTCAGAATCTATTTTATGCTTATACTAAAGCTTAGAATAGTTCTATTGTAGCCACATTAAGCCAATTGATCCCATCTTTAATACAAGATTTCCTAGTGTTTCCACCAATCATTCGAAACTATGAACATTCATCTGCGAGTGATGACTTCGAAGACTGAGACCGATCGGTGGCATCTACTCCCATCGTGTAAGTCTCTAATAATGACAAAGATGAAGAATCCAAGGACATTGAGGAATGTCTGTGCAAGATTGATGGCTTGTTCGAGGATGGTATTTTTGTTGATCAAGAGGACATTATTGTGGAGAAGGATATTGCTGCTGTAGTAGAAGTTGTTGTTGAAGCGGAAGTTGTTGCTGAAGAAGAAAAAGTTACTGAAAATGAGAAAGAAAGATAAGAATAAAATTTTGTTGAGAAGGTTGTCACTGCACCCAAATATGTGGGTGCAAATATTGCTAATTTGAAGCAAACTGGAGTGAGCCTAGTAGAAGTTGCTGAGGTAACTAATGAGGGGAAATGCAATTCATGGGCAATAGTAGTCTACACTAGACCACTCCAAGTGGCTTCTCCTACACAAACAAAAACCAATGATGCCGGGGCTAAGCTAGGAACTGAGGAGCAATTTGAAGGCAGCGGAAGGCTAAACGAAAAGAAAAAGAAGCGTTTCAAGGATAAAAAACAAAAGAAAGAAGAGAAGAAAAGGAAAAGAAAGAAATATCACGCAGCTACATCGACAGCTGTGGATAGCTGAGTTAGTTTGTTTTAAGCTTTAGTTATAGTATTCATGCATTGCATGTAGTTGAAGGTGTTATTTTGATAAGTATATATTGTTATTGCATTTTCATTGTCATTCCATATTCCTGTCAGTGCATTGGGGACAATGCAATCTTTAAGTTTGGGGGAATGTATATGGAATTGGAAATACACCCACATTTCAAAATTTTTTGAAGCATGCAAGGTTTATACACAATTGTTTGAAAATTTTTTGTTACATTCGATGCTTATTTCTTGGATCATGTGAATTGTCAATGAATGAGTTTGATAAATTTGACTAAATGTTGTATCTTCAATACTTTGATGAATTATTTAGAATGCATTAGTAATAAATGAATAGTAGCATTCCTTGAATCTTGAATGAAACTGCCTTCTACAGATGCTTACATATATAGATACTTATAAATAAGTGACACTCCAAAGTGGGTGTATTGTGGAATGTTAAAAAAAGAACACTCCAATATAAGCGTTAGAAAAATGAATCTAGCCAAAGGCTGTCACTGCATGAGTGTGTGTCGATGCAATTATGTACTCCCTAGGGGTTTGTTGCACCCCATCGTTACTTTTCAGGAACAAGGGTATAGTAATGCAACGATATCCCTTATTCCGTAAAAAAAACTCATTCATATATATAAATACTTAGTATTGTACAATAAATGTTTTATTGGTAGATAGAATTTAGGATTTGAAGCATGATGCTGGCTTTGATGAAAGTGCAATCTTACTCATTCATGCTTATATGTATTATCGATGCAATATTCTTTCATCTAAATATGACTCATTCATTGGGATTTTAGGTGATTCAAGTCACTAGAATGTGCATTTTCCTTACTTAGTAATGTTTTGCTGCATTGCTGGCTTTTATTTTACTTAAGGAGAAGTAAAAATTCAAGTTTGGGGGTGTGATTGTAGTAGAAATAACATATGTTTTCTCCCTACTTATTGTTTAAATTATTCCCATTTAGTTACCCTTTAGCATACATTTTAGCATGTTCAGTTCAGCATTTTATAACTGAGTGAATCCTGGTCTATTTTATCTCTAATTTTCTATCTTTCTGTACTAATGCCGCTGCATGAGTTAATTCCAGATTGCGTCTGGAATTGTCGTCGTAGTTGACAGATATTCACAATGTCGCTGCATGAGTTAATTCAAGATTGCGTCCAGAATTGTTGCTGCAGTTGATAGTTGCCTAATAAGAGCCAACCATGAGTGAGTTGTCTAGTCTAGTGTAACTACCCTGTATGAATAAGGACAGAAGAATCCTAAGGGAAGGACACATAAATTATTGAGGAAAACATAAAAGGATAACATGAGAAGAATGAAAGTGAATTTTGTTGGACTACCATTCTCTTACCTATTTTGAAGCTTACGACCATGGTAGCTTGAGCCTCCTTTGGGTGAGCCATCATGAAGATTGATGTAGTTCCACTCCTAACGAGGAGATCTAAGTGCAGAACAAGGGGAAATAGATAGATACAATCGAGTAGCCTAGGAATAGTATTCTCTATTCGATTCTTTCTCATTTCTTGAAAATGCTGGTGATTACTCTATGTTTTCTACTGTATGGAAGTACAATGAATGCTTTGTTAAATTTGATCTTATTAAATCTTATTTTTGTTGTTTAATCTTGGGGGTTTGAGTGTTCTAAACACGGAAGTGTTATTGCAGTCACTAACATTGGAAGGTGCAATGACAGTTTGAGCTAATAAGCATTTCAGTGGAAGTTGAGTAAAGGCTAAAGGAATTTAGTCTACTTGTTCTTAATAGTGTCATATTGCCATCATCGGAATGTGAGGTTAATGTGCATGGTTAAGTCCCAAATTAAAAAAAAAAAAGTGGCATTTGGTAAGATATACATTAATTTTATTGCGTCAACAATCGCCTATCTTTTATACCATGTCAGTACTTAGTATACTGTTAAAGATTCATGTTGGGGATACCAGTTTATCCATTGCATGCTCTATCTTATTGTTTTCGAGTTATTTCTTCAACATCTATACTCACAATTTACCTATGAGACTCACATCTGTGAGATCGATATCTGACAGACTCACATCTGTGTATTATATTTGCATCGACAGTGTATGCTTGCACATTATTTCTGACATTTATAGCCGATCACATTCTGTGCAGGTAACATCATTAGTAACTTGGTTGACCTTAGTTTAAATGAGAATGAAGAAAATGCCAATAATTCTTAAGAAGAAATTACTCCAAAAGATGATATCAAAGCAGAGTTAAAACCAATAATCGAGCCAGCAACTAAAGCAGAAAATATGCCAAACACTAAACTTGTCCCCACAAAGATACATTTCCCCTCATGGTCAAATAACGAAAAACAAAAGGAAGATGCGAAATGTGTAGGTTTCTTAAACTTATTCAAATCAATTAATGTTAAGTTACCCATTATCGAATTAACAGAAAAAGGTCAAAATATGCAAAATCTTTAAAAAAAGATAATGGATATGTTTAAGAAATTTGAATCACTAATCAGATATTCCCAAAATTAAAAGACTTATTCTAGTAGAAATAGGAGACATACACTTTGGTAAGACCCTATGCAACCTAAGAGCCGGTATTAGTTTGATGCTTTTATCAATACATATGAAAATCGAGTTAGGGGAACTTAAAAACACCCAATTCATACCACAACTAGCCAACAAATCTTTGGTACAACTGAAAGGTGTGTTTAAAGATGTGTTGATTAAGGTGTGTAAATTTCCCATCCCGATTGATTTTGTAATCCTAGACTTTAAGGCAGACCGTGAGATCCCCATTTTGCTAGGGAGACCTTTCTTAGCCACCTCTAGGTCCACCATTGACTTAGATAAAAATAAACTAAAAATAAGAATCAATGGTGAAATTGAAACACTTAAATATTATGACCTACAAAATACGGGGTATAGGGAAAATCGAAGGTAAGCGTGCTATAAAATATCTAGAAATTTCTCTAACAACCTTGATCTGAGAAATGTGTTTTTTGTGATAAATGTAGGACAAGAGAGTAAATTTTGAGAGTGACGTAAGCAGAGTAAGGTGAAGATGGTATGACAGACATTGGAGAAATTCAAAAAGGCAATCAAGAGGCAGAACGTTTAAGTGTAAACTAACAGAGCTGACGGCTAAATTCGACAGCAACACCTAATCTTCGAAAAACTATTTTAATTTTTGTAAATTATTGTATTTTAATAAACTTAAATATTAGTAATTGAATAGGAATAGGATTAAGTAGGTGGAATAGAATTTAATTTTCTTAAAATTGTTTATAATTAGGATATGTATGCACTAAGCACCTTGAAATTTAAGAAATAAGGGAAAAATAGGGCCGATGTTGCAACACAGCACTTCCATGTCGTAACATCAAGTCCAAACTCAAAATTCCAAAATTTAGCATGATGTCGTAACACGAGTACCCGTATGTCGCAACATCGAAGACAGAGGCCTCAACATTTCAAATTTTCAAGTTGTGCCGTGACATCGAACCCCGATGTCGTGACAACCTGAGACTACCAGAGCTTTCGCGACACGGAACCCTTGCATCGTGACAATACTACGAAAAATTACAGGTCGACCTGACCCGTTGCGCAAATCGCCGGTTAATACCCTATTGTTACCTGAGTTTTAACCTAAAAATTCAATCTTGTTTAAACTAAAATACTCCTAACACTAATTACAATCCCCCTTTTGACTCTAAAACTCTTTCCAAAACCCTTCCATCTTCAAAACCATTGATTTCATTCACCTTTTTCTCTTGCTACAATTTTTTCTTTTTCTCTTCTTTTGCTAATCTTTTGTGCAAGTAAAAGATCCACATAAACAACAAAGTTGCAACAAAGTCTCACAAGGAATCACGAGCATCAACATCACGAGGTTAAGGGTTCCTTTTTCGACTTTTACTGTTACATTGAATCTTTCGCTTTTGAAACATATTGCCTGATTATTAGTATATCCAGTTGAATATATTAAAACAATTTCTCCTAGGAAAACGAGAAAAACTAATGAACAAGAGGCATCGGTGGCTGTAAACCCCTCTAACTTCTCGCATCCGAACGTTGAAAATTTTTTCTTAGAAATTCAAGCAAAAACGTTCATACAAGAAAAGCGTTTCGAACTATCGATCGTCTTATGCAATGAAATATGGACGTTGGTTTGGTACCACAGGTGGGAGCATTTTTGCATAACCCCCAAAGACCCCACTGTAGTCTCTAGATGACCATATGGTGCCATCTAGGAACATGTCCCAGTACGGGGCAAAGATGTGCATGTAACTTCTAGGAAAATTTGTAAGTTTTATAACGCTCTATATTATGAATTTGATTTTTTTTAGAATAGTGACTTAGAATATTTTTAAGGATATTAATATGGACAACATTATAAATCATTTAATACAAGTAGGGGTGAATGGAAGCACTGCCCCAGCACTGATATTCCCACTTCCTTCAATCAAGCGATTATGTTTCCCATCGCGAAGATGTGGATGCAATTTTTATCCACCCGGATTGTTCTTGCTTTAAATATATCTAACGTAAATACTTTTTGAACGATTTTGGTGTATGCTGCTTTGTAGAAAAAGCAGGTTTGCATCGGGACATGGATATACCACTATATAAAGAGGTGTATCATTGGCCAGAAAATTGGGGTTTTCTTCCCTCATTTAGTGACAACCCTGTGCAAAAGGGCCAATGTTCCAATGACCACAACAAAATAATTCATGAAGCCATCTAGAAGTCTCATCGGAGATTCGTTATATACATAGTATACAGAGCTTTAGAGAAAACAAATTTGGGATTGGAATAAATGTTAAAAAGAGACGATGGATATCCCAACTTCTTTGAAAAGAAAAACAACATTTACAACTCGAAAAAGGGTCGAAAAAAGTAACATTCTAGACTTTAAATGAATGATTCAATGGATGTAGGAGATGGGCCTAGTGGGACAAGATTTTGCAAGGAAAAATGGGATGTGAATACCAGATTTGCCACAAAATAAATATGGTCCGATGCAATTCCATTACCAATCTGAGGAGTGAGGAAGTAAGGAAAACAACGGGAGTGATAAAAATGAAGAAAACAAGGCGGAGGAGGAGGCTACGGAGTGAGATTCCCAAGAGTAGGATGATGATTATGAGGTAACATTTTAGTTGCAATGATCTACGCAAAAAGGGCCAGTCATTTGTAACCCAACCCGACATGCACATTTGTTAGGTAGAGGCTCTTCTCAAGGCCACGTCTCGGGAAAAGGTAAAATTTTAATGGAGGGGAGGGAACCACCCCATTTTAATGATTAGAAACTATTTTTAATTATTTGTATTGTAAAACAATTAACTTGGATGATATTTTTTATTTTTTTAGATTAGGAGTAGGCTGACATTATATATATTATGTTATGAATTTTCTATATAGGAACCCGACACAACGGAAGCACTACAATTACGAGCTTTAACGAACAAGGAAGGAAAAACTCATCATAAGGTTAAGGTAATGTCAAGATCAATCGGGTAACTTCTTTCCTTATATACTTAAGGGTTGCACAGTAGGGACAATATGCTATCTAAAGTGTAGGGGGTAACATAGAAAATTTATGTTTTACATTATTAGGAAATTTTTTTTTATTTTTATTTTTCTTGTCAAAAGTGTGCTTGATCTTGACAATTGATTGGTTAGGAGCATGTGTTAAAATGATTGTATTTACTATAAATTTGGCATGATAGTGGATGATTTTAAATTTTTCATTATTAGACTACTAAGTTTTATATATTACACTGTAAATAGGCATTAAGTAATTAAATATACCAAATGACAAAGAGAATATAGAGAAACGAGCATGCTAGTATGAATAATAAATGGATAGAATTGTGATTGCTTAATTGATTAAATTCATGAATATTGAGATACCTAAGGATGACCTAAGGCATTGCTTGGTATAGCCTAGAGCTAAAAAGCCAACCTTATTTATTAATCTTTAGTACCCATATTTGAGTCAAAAAACGCTTCTTGATGAACCTTCATACAAAATCCAAAGCCAAAATGCAAATCGTACTTACCCTTTTTCTATCCCTGAATTGCACGAACTTAGATGTCGGGCCATACATATTGAGGGATAGGTGGAAACATAACGGTGGTTTTTAAAAATCGAAGTGAAATAGGGAGAAACAGTGTGGTCTAGTGATTATAGGTGCTAAAAATGTGCAAAACAAAAGAAAAAACTCATAAAAATCAAAACGAGTGGAAAAATTACTAGAATAATGAAAAAATATTATAAGTGAGAAAGTATTGAAAAATTCAAAAGTGACCTAAAAACAATGTCACAAAACTAGAAAATTCAGTCATTAGTGCACAAAAACTCATAGGCTGACCATAGTCACTAGTATTACATTATGACTTCCTACATGGAGAAATAAGGAAGGTGAGAAAAGGAGAAATAAGATGGTAAGCGGGAAATGGTTACTAAAGGGGGGAGAATAGGGAACAATACGATGTGCCAAAATAATTCCATGCTTGAAATTGTTGTGATGCTTATTGTTTTTGAATTTCATGCCAACCTTAAGCCTTAGAATGTTACAAGCCGAAAAGTCCTATGTGACCTAGGTAATTATATTTGTGAATGGACATTGTATTAAGTAATTGAAATAATAATTGTTTGCGTTCTACTAGTATAATCAAATTACCTATATAATTTCTAAATGGATCAATATATTTGAAGATCTTGTTGCTTATATGTTTTGTAATATACTGAACTTAAGTGTTTGAAGTTAAGAGTGGTAAGTTGTTTACATATCATGCCAAAATTATGTGTATTTATGATTATTCCTATTTATGTCGTTTCGAAACTCATCTTTGTATTATACTTTCTCAAGGGTCGTCTTCTACATTTTTTTTGTTTTTATGCTTCCTTGCTTGAGTACAAGCAATGACTTAAGTATGGGGGAGTTTGCTCTATCTGAATTCATTGTGGTAGATTAAATTATTTTCCGTACTTAAGGAGCTCATATAAAAGCAATTTAGTTATGTTTTTATTTAGTTTTCATTTTTCTTAGCTCATAGATAATAAAAAATGTAATTGAAGTCATTTATATGACCTTAGGGGACAAAGTAGGCCTAAAGGTAGGCTAACATATTCAATGAGTGTGCATCATTCAAAAGCATAGGAACACGAGACTGACTATGATGTTGCAACACGGAGTGTCGATGTCGCAACATAGTGAACAAAGCATTAAAAAGGAGCAAACTGGCTTCAATGTCGTGACACAGCCCTGAAATCAAACCTTAGTTCGTAAATTGCCATCAATGTCACGACATAGGCTAGAGGGTGTCGCGACACCGACATGACGAGATGAATTAATGAACCAAGGGCATTTTGGTCCGCACAACAAACTTTAATGCAAAAAAATGGTAGCCAAATTAGGTCAATGGACGACGACCAACCCTAAGCCTATAAATAGACTGCTCTAAACACTTTATAGAAGTTTTTATTCAAGTTTTAGTTTACAACTTTCAAGTAGTTTTATTTTTAGTTTCTCTCTAGTTTATTTTGTACTTAGGTTTCTTTTCATATTGTAATTCTACTTTAGTTTTTATTTTTTTCTTTGCAGAACTCAATTTTTGGATCAATCAACTCTCTGTGGATTAACGAGCGGTCATGGGAGTAATTAACTTCAATGTAGTGTTTCTTAGCGAATCAGCTGGTTGGGATAGGAAAAGCTTAAAACCCTAGGCTTGACGACCCTAGGAAGTCATATAGGTGGGAATGAACCCAAAATTGGTATTGCTTATTCGTGAACACCTTACCACAATCTGATCTAGACTATGAGGTTGAGAGATAAGTAGTTTTTGCTGACTCATTAGGTTAATCGAAGGCCGAGAGGCTATGCTAGGTTAATGACTAGTTGATTGGATAGAACTTGAAATAGGAGTTAGTTATGAAAACCGAAACGAGTTAGTCTTCTATCGTAGATTTGATAAAATCTGCAAATTGTTTCCCTATTCATTTTTATGTTCTTTTACTATTTTAATAAATTAGTATTTTCCATCACTCTAGATTTAATCGTAAAATAGTTTAATTAAATTACTAATTAGACCCATTAGTGTAGAAATTAGGATTAGTTTAGTTTTGCCTCCCTTGGGTACGATCCTTAAAGTACTTACCTACTTCGTTGTAACTATATTACACCTAACATGTATACTTGCCAAAACTGCCTAACTCTTATAATTGGTTGTAGTATATACACTCTAAGCGTTAGTACGTCAGGAGGTGGTCAATTATTTTACACTTCGATGCTTATCGTTATTTGCACTATGTGCTTAGTGATATATGATATGCATTAACAATGCATTATCATTCATTTCAGTATATCCTAAGTGTTTAGCTAGTATACATTGGGCTACATTATCGTAATTCAGCTACTATCAATTTATGTGTTACAGTAAATAATGGTAAGTACGATTTTAGAAAAATGTTGAACTTCAAGGACTAAATTTGATGTGAAGTATATGTGTATAGAATGGGTACAATTTAACTTTACTTTTAGTAGATTTTTAAAATCTTGAAGTACTTACTAAGTCTTCACAGACTTACCGCGTTAATTTTCTAACGCGTAGGTATAATAGATCCCGTCAGGCTAATATCGAGGTTGAGGACATCCCATCTCATCACCACTCCAAGTGACAAGACTGTATGTATGAATTTTTTGGGTTAGTATGGCATGTACATAGGTTTTAGGTATGGTTTGATGTTAACAATGATTAAAATGCAAACTTTGGAAACCTTGTTACTTTGGTGATCTAATGACATATTTTGTTAGTAACTGAAATGAATTTATAAGAGTTTAACATATGCATGCATATATGATATTATTATATGGCTATTGTGATGAATTTTAATGAGTTTGAGGTTAATTGAACTAGCTTTGAAGTGTTGGACTGTTTTGAATCAATGCAGGGGGGTTTTAGCAATTTTTCAACTGTTTTTGCCTCAATTTGACCCAAGGTATCGATACCAAAGGTAAGGTATTGTTACTTGGGCCCTAAAATAAAAAAAAAAATTGAAACAAAAAGCAATTTGGGTATCAATATTGATTTTGGTATCAATCTTGAAGGCCAGGTATTGATACCTAAGCCTAAGCTATCAATACTTATCATCAAAATTTTGAAATTTTGAGTTTCAGAATTCTATTTTGGCATCGATACTCATCAGAGATATAGATACTTTTATATAGGTATCCTCATGTTTTAGTATTGATATTTGTCCCCTGTATTGATTGAAAATCATTTTTATATCATTTTTAAACATACTCGGTTAACCAGTAATGTCCCTGAACTTCTAATATAATATTATCATATTGTTTAAAGGAAAATTTTATCATTTAATGTTCATAATATCTAATGAACAGTTAAAGTTATTTTGACACTAAATATAATATTCTTATATCAAATTACCATCATCGGATAAGTATAGGAGCGTTACATGTTGAATAGTAAGTTGACCGAACCAGGCATTTATAATAATTTTTTTGCACAGGTCTGACTCCAATTAACTCAACCTTCTGCTCAATCTCACACTAATATAGAAATGTAAGTTAGATTTCACCCGTCCATATTTATTTTCTTTTTAAAAATTATTTTTATATAAATATTTTTTTAAAACAATACATTGTACCTAAAAAAAAAAAAAACTTTGAATGCACTAAATTAAAACGGCTGAAGGAAAAAAAAAAACATACGAATCATGAAGGTTGATAGAAGGGCGATTTTAGCAGCAGATTTTATGGCGCATTACAAAAAAGTATGGTTCCTAGGTTTATCTACTGCAGGGATCCACCTACGATCATTAGATTTGAAATAAAGCTGTGATATCCTTCGATAATAAAAAAAGGAAATAGGTTAAAACTTCAACTTTAGGTTTTATTTTTTATTAGATTAAAGTTTTTTTTTTAATTTACTTGAATATGTTTGTTTAGGTTTTAGGTAATGAATTTAATTGTTTTAGAATTAATAGTTAATTACATATAATTATGATATCTTAATAAATATAAATATATTAATTAATATACTTATAATTTAATACATTTGGGTTGAGTTAGATATGACAAAAAAAAATTATACAAAAATCGACCCAAATAGAATATGGGTCTTAAACCTCACTGAAACGTATTTTTTAGATTTCATATTTTTATTTAAACCATCCTATTTTTTCTAGATTGGCCTTCAGATTTGGATAGATGACCCAACTTATGAACAGTTCTAATTTTCACTTAAGTTTTATCATGTGTGAGCGTTGTCCAATTTCATTTTAATTTAGTTTTGAATTATTAGTTCAATCGTGCTTTATAATGGTTGATAGGTTGGAATATATTTTGGTTATAGTATGATCATGCTTTGTAATTTATGTTGACTGTAATTATTTGGATGTATTATTTATAAAAATAATTATTTGATTACAAACAATGAATTTTTGTAATTCCTCAAATTTGATAAGAGGTTAACAAATGTACTTAATTGATATTTAATAGTATTATTTACCATGCATAAGGCTTCTTAGTTATATCACAACAGAGTGTAACAAAAGAAAACGGTATTTGAAATGATGAAAAAAAGTGTGGCCAGCCAAACCAATTCACATGTCATTAATGTCATTGCCCTATATTCTGCTTCTGCAGATGATCTACTAACTGTCGACTGCTCCTTTAATCGCCATGAGACCAATGAACTACCAATATATGTACAAAAGCTAGAGATTGATTTGCGAGTGTCAGGAGAAGAACCATGATCAGAGTCAACAAAAGTAGTGAGCTGAAGATTGGAATTGGAAGAGAAACATAAACCAAGACCGGGTGCTTTCTTAAGGTATGCCAGCCAATGATTGGCTGCTTTAAGATGCAGTTGTCACCTTGGAGTAGAAACAAAACACAAGCATCCAGAAGACTTCAAGCATTTCTAACGCAAGGGATGGCTTTTAATGATAGTTATAGATATTGCATTAAAATTATGCACTTGGTTGTTGATGATATATTTACCGATGTGTTGCAAAAGAAAAATCCCAAACTAAGAAGCCAATGAACCCTTAGTTCAATGGTAAATTTGAAGTTATATTTAAGTTTTATATTATGTAAATGTGTTTTCATTCAGATTTATTTAGTTATAATTAATTAGTTAGTTTAATTTTGATTAATTGTTGAATTAATTTATTTAATTGAATGTTTTTAATGATAGATTCTAATTAGTACAATGGATATAAGTTAAAAAATTGCTTTATAATATTGGTAGGTAATTAGGTAATTGTGTTTAATTAAACACAGATGGAGTGGTGTAGGTGGGCTCGGGCTATGCTACTGCAGGGGGTTATGTGTGACACAAAAGGGAATTGGATATTAGGATTCAATAGGCTTCTGGGAGTTTGTTTAGTATTGGAGGCTGAACTATGGGGTATTTTTGAGAGATTGTCTCTTCTGTTGAAGCAAGGATTTGATAGAGTGTTGATTAGTACATATTGTTTGGAAGCAGTTTAGATTATTCAAATCAACAACTCAAGAAACTCTAATTCCGCTTTGGTTAGGCGTATACACCAGTTGCTGGAAAGGACAGTACAATGGAGCATCCAACATGTGCCAAGAGAAGATATAAAGTTGCGGATTTTCTTGTAAGATTGAATCGCAATAATGAAGACAGTTTACTTTTGTTTAAACAACCTCCTCTAGATATTTTAGGTTAAGTCTTTGTGGATTCTTTGTTTTGTTTTATATTCACCAAAACAAAAAATTTGCTTTATACAACACTTATAGCAATAAAAATAATGGTATAAGTAAACCTTGTGTGTTGACGTGATAGTTAAGGAGTTCACTGCCCCAAGTGTGGTTTGGATTTGAGTCACACTAATCACGTTGTTATTAAAGTTTTGCCCTTCTATTTGTAATTCACTAAAAAAAAAAAATAATGGTACAAGCAAATCCACTATACAAAGTGAGTTATGGTGAGTATTATTAAATTCATTACTATCTCCATGGATGTTTGATACATCTATTCTCGCCTCTTACCGTTCCATTTCAATTTAAAATTTGCTACTTAACTTTTAATATTTTCAATATTTTTAAGTCAAATAAATATTTAAACATAAAATATATGAATTTTTTTTCAATATTACACTTTTATATTTTACCCTTTTAATATTTTATATATGCAAAGATAAAATGATAAATTACATATAGTGGAACAGGTCGGCATCAGACAAGCATTTACCATACTCGCTCCATATTCACTATCTAAAAGAAAAAATCTATCCTATCCCATCTTATATTGACTTTTCAAAAGAAAGAATATACTCTATTTATAACAAATCGATTCAAAATCTATCGAATGGTCCGAATTTTACCATCCTTACCTAGAAATATATATTTTTTGTTGAACGGCAACTATCTTTGACGTGGCGCATACCATATAACACTAAAGAATTAAGTAGTCCGCTTTTGGTCTAACAAATTTTATATCTAGCATATTATATTTTAAAGTCTTTTTTGTAAGTCTATCTATATATTTATAATATATAAAACCACGGGTTTAAAAAAAAATTGAATAGACGATTATATTTTTTAATATTAATTTAATTATTAAAGTCATATTAAATAATTTTTTAATAATAGGGTTTTATTTATTTTAATTATAAAATTAATAATAATAGATGGAATCTCCTCTAAAATTATTAGATAAAAATTATATTAATAATATTTTTTATATAATAGAATTTTTATTGGTTTGAGCTACATAATTTAAATATTGATTACTAGTATATGTTACTTTAAATTAATTATCATTTAATTAGTGTATATATATAAATTAAAATTAAAATATATAATTATAAATACAATTCAACAAATGAGGTATTACTTTTTAGTATTGGTATCGGAAAGAGATGAAAGAACATTTTAATCAATCACGAGATAAAATTATAATATTCATTCATCATCACACATTTGTTTAATTTATTATTAATATTATACTATTTTTTAAACTCACATTTATTCGCTTTTCTCTATCAATGTCTAATATGAAATTTTCACTTAATAACTGTTTCTTATTAATTTTAGTTTTACTTTATACTATTTATCTAATTAATACTATAATTATAATTTTATACAAATCTTCAATTTATTATTATTGCTTAAGTAATTTGCAATTCCAAAATAATTAATTGCATCAAAAGTTCATGTTGATCCAACATGATAATGATGGTAGATTACTAAAGAAGATCAAAATGAAGATGACAAGAATGATAGATTGAAGTAGAGGATTAAGATAGAAATTTTAAATATATTTTCAATATTATTAGTATTTATTTTTAAAATAGATTTTATTTTAACTTTTTACTATGATGGATTTTTAATTTATCATTAATTTATTCCATTGTTATTTTTATAATACAATTAGATTATTCAATCAAAATAATTGCTTAACTTAAGAAACTAAACTATTGGAAGATAAAAAAATTATATTATGATTCATAAAATTTAATTTGATCATATTTTTTATACAATTTGAATTTTTTTTTTATAAATAACAATGTTAGTTGGTTTTAAATTAGAAAAAAAAGATAAAATGCTAAAATAGTTTTTAATACTAAAAATAAAATTTTGAAATTAATACTTTAACATCATTTCATTAAAATCATAATTATTTTTATTTATTATTAGTGTGCAGGTACAAATTAAATCAAATTCTAATATTAATTCTCAAAATACTTTTTTAATTTTGAAATTTAATCTTTAAGATATTTAAGCAATTTTTCAAGATAGAGTTATTATTTTACCTTTATTCAAACTCATAATAAGTTTTGAAATAATACATCTTTAATTACACTGTCATTATTATTTAAACTATTCAATTTAATCAATAAACAATATCTTATTATTTTATTTACATCAATTTTGTAAATATAAAAAGCATAGTTATGTAATATCTCTTTCTTTTAAATATTACAATACGTACTCTTTATTTTTGTACAAAAATAATAAAAATATAAATGTATATATTCACGTGCAAGGCATGTGATCTCAAATACTAGTTAAAAATAAAAGAGTACACTTCTTCTACTCTAAATGAAGTTCACTTACTTTTATTTTAAAGAAAAAAATTAAAGGTAAATTATACTTAGGGTCACTAAATTATTAGTAGCTTTATGTTTTGTTTGGTCATTTAACTTTAAAATGTTACAAAATAACCATTCAATTATTCAAAAGTTTTCATTTAAGTTATTGAGTTGTTTAAATCACCGTTATATGGCTTTCTCTATTTGTACTACATGTACCAATTGAAAGCTCCCCTTCTCATTTTCTTTTATAGTTTAGTTTTTTTAATGAAATAACTTCAAACATAATGAATCTGTGAATCAAAATTCAAACAACTTTCTTCTTCAATTTTTGACACTGACTGTCATATCGACTTGAATCTAAGGTATTTTATTCTACTCGTCAATGGGTATTGATCCACTATATCAATCATCAAATCACTACTTGAAACTTGGTAGCCAAACTTTTTTAAGAAAGAAAAACTTAACAGCCCAGTGACTTAAATAAAAACTTTTGGATAGTTCAGTGACTTAAATGAAAACTTTTGAATAGTTTAATGACCATTTTGTAATTTTTTAAAGTTGAATGACCAAAACATAAATTTACTAATAGTTTAGTGATCTTGGGTGTAGTTTACCCAAAAATTAAAGAGTACGTTGAGAGTTAGATTTGGGCCAGTATTTCAAAGAACGGACCAGAATAAGCCTCGAATTGAAGCTGCCATAATCCGACCCATCAACAGAATCGCCTACCTTCCCTTATTTGATCCAAATGGTTTGCAATTGGTCTCATATTCTTGCATCATTTCTTATATATAGCTCTGGTGTAACAGAATCGCCTACCTTCCCTTATTTGATCCAAATGGTTTGCAATTGGTCTCATATTCTTGCATCATTTCTTATATATAGCTTTGGTGTAACAGTATGAAGTCAAATGTTTTAAGATCCTTAGCTCTAATTATTACAGCTAAACTGTTGTTTGCCTTTAATCATGTCTTAGAATTCTTCTGAAACAGAACAACTTCAATGTCTTTTTGAATTAACCTCAATGCATTCCTTTTTCTTCTTTTTTTGACACATCAATCTATGCAACTTGCTTGAAATTACACAAAGAATCTTATTCTAGCTTTTGGTGAATTTTCAGGTCATCCATTCCTCTCAAATTTCTATTAGTTTTATAGTACTAACTAAAACTTTAGGTTATATCATAAGATTTGCTTTTTTAAACCGACATTAAAGTTAAAGAAAACCCACTTGCTTGGTGGTGCTAACTGTTCTGTTGTTGTGGTTTATGAATCCAATCATGCACATGGTCAACTTGATACTGACAATGAGAACTAGTTCTACTTAGCTCCTCTATTGTCCCTTAATCCTCCATTATCTTCCATTATTATATTATTCTTATTGAGATTTAGGTTAGACCATCATTAGCCTAACCGCCTCCTTTTTAGTTCTTTTATTTTATACATTACAATATGAATATGCAAATTATTAATTCATCAAAATTTATATTTATTAATACAAAGTACAACAAGGGGTAAGACAAAGAGGAAATTGTGGTGGCCCAAAAAACATCAATTCACCTAAATAGGCAGAGAGTCGGAGAAAGACAAGAGGACAGAGAGAAGACTCTGAGAGCTAAGGAAGCTAAGTTGTAGAGGATAAGTACTTAGAGATTGATTAAGGAGAGAATAATCTCTTTCTCGTCGTTTAGGAGGATATTTAGTAGAGAGGTCATCTTGTTTGCTTGCATGATGTAACAAAGTAGTAATCATCATAGAGTACATGAACGACGTGCATAGTGAGACTCATTCTGTTATTTCTTCAGGCAACGCAATGTTGTTTACGCTTAGGTAGGTCCCATTAGTCCTTAAAGAGGGTGTTATACTTGGGAGAGTGATCACACTGAAAAGTGGGTGGCTAGATGAAAGGATTATGCCTCTTATGTCAAGGGGTGACTTATCGCGAGTAGTTGATCTGAGAGGTAAATTAGTTAAAGACGGCTCGACGGATGGAAGATAAAGATTTACTCTCAAGTATCTAGCTGATATTTTTTGAAGATGTTACGTATATGATGTGGGGGATGATATAATAATAATAAACATATATCAGATTTAAAGAACTAAAAAACACAAATAGTTTGGTCTAACTCACATTAGTAGTCTTGGAACCAAAGCTAACCTTGTGTAGATTACTTTATGTGTTTATATTTAGTATTTAAATAAGGGAATCTACCTCTCAAAGATCCTTTGGATATATTACGTTGAAATGACAAATGATAATATATTTTTACACATAAAACCAAAGGCTTATACTTATAAATACCAGTGTATAGTATAGAGATGTTGGGTTCCTCCTTGACCTAACATGAAGCACTAAATTGGTAACCAATAGGATCTCAATTTGAGCAATGAGGAAAAGAAAATTGCAAAAAGCCAATGAAAGGGTAGTAACATGGAATTTGACTTTGATTTTTGTGGTACCGGTATGCTTATTCAGTTTGACCAATCTTCTGGAGTTTAAATGACCTTTGCCTATAATAATAATTAAGTATTTAATGTAGTGATAATATATGTTGTATTTTTATAAAAATAATTTAAATTCGTATATTAAAAATAATATTGTTAAAAGAATCATCATAAAATAAAATAAAAAAAATTTTAAGAACGGTACATCGAATATAAAAAATATCTTAATTAATAATAATTGTGAGGAGAGATCATTCAACACCTTTGATTTTGTTTTTCTTTTTACTTTTCCTTAGATTACTTGGTTATGGAATAATTCAGGTTCTTTTTCCTAAGAAAATTATTATTTTTAATTCAGATAATAATTGTTTGCCAATTATCTAATTATTTTTATAAATGTTAGCTTAAAAAAATAATGTCATTTGGCACTGATTAATCTTTCTTTACACCCTTAATATACTATTTATAGTCATATTATTACATTTTCAATATATTATATGAAAATATGATATATTTATCATTATTATAAATGACTGAATTTAATATTATCAATTAAATGATACCCATTCAATGGAAAAAAATATAAAATTATAATAATTATTAAATCATATATATTATATTACAATAACTTAAGATTCCAGCTCACATGGGATTTAATTTTTTGACATATGGTATACTTGTTCTATTAATACATGGCAACATAATGTACCTAGATATTCTTTTTTTAAATTAAGAGAAGATAATTTTAGATTTATAAGAACTAGATTTTACACCCCACTTAGCTTGGGAGGTGAACCATTAATTATAAATAAATTTATCTTATAATTATTTTAAATAATTGTTATGTTTTAAATGTAAATAAGTTTAAAAATATATTCAAATGAAATACAAAAAATCAAAAATCAAAACTAAAATAATTATATAATTTTTTAAACCCCTTTAAATATTTCTAGCGGACCCTTAAAAATAAATAATACAAATAATACAAATAAACTCTCAAATAATACAAATACAAAAATAAATAATTAAAATACAAGTCAAAAAAAATCTACAAGACGTAAATATATAGATGGTCCAAATATATATATAATAAATTTATATAAATTTAATTAGTACTCGTAATATGTGTATATATAATAAACATTTATGTATATTAAATTAATTAACATATACATGTATGTGATTATTATATAAATTAGTGTAAGGTTTTTTTCCCTGAAAAATATAAAAAAAAATTAAATATCAAAATGGTATGTTAGTACGATTAAATACCAAAATAGTATGTCGGTGGAAGTAGTGTCTTTCTCATAGGCGGCATCACCATTTTTTTTTTAATAAAATTTAATTTTTATATATTTTTTAGAAATTTTATTTTATTTATTAGTGTCATTTACATAGGCAGCACCACATGTACAAAATTTTCGAGTCTAATATGCGCCCGTGTATAAATACAAAATTGGTATATAAGGGGTGATGCCTATCTAATAGGCGGCACCAGTGACCCTATCTGGTAGGCGACATCAGTGAAACAATTTTGGGGTCCTATTTAATGGTCCTGGTGAAGAAGAGAATTAGGATTAAAAACATAGTAGAATAGAAGGAAGAAGAGGGAGAAGAAAGAAGGAAAGCAATAAAGGAGAAGAAAGAGAGAAGGATAAGATATTTTTGTTTTGTTTTTTTAAATAGAATGGATTATGATGGGGATAAATTATTTTGTTAGTATTGTGTAGTTTGTTTATTGTTATTTTTATGTTGTTTTTAATTTATCTTAGAGTTATTGTGTTAGTTGCTATTATAAATTATTTGTTTAGTTTAATATTTATTGTGATTTGTTAGGTTATGAATGTAAATTTTTATTAATTTTTAATTTATTTTAAAGTTATTTCGTTGGTAAGTTTGTGATTAGGTTAATTGATTGTTTAGGGTTTATTGTGATTTGTTAGGTTATAAATGTAATCTTTTAATATTTTTTAATTTATTTGAAATTTATTTTGTTAGTAAGTATTATAAATTAATTATTAGTTAGTGATGACAGCAGAGGAAAATAGATAAAAACTAAAAATCAAGAAAAAAAAATATTTTTTATCATAGATATTGGTAGAAATGGCAATAAATCTGATATTGCCTAATTAGATAACAACTTCAGCACAAATGGAGAAAGTTGAGAAGATGATGAGAGAATTGCAAGATTACAGAATGAAACCAGAAGAAGACATCGTTCAACACCTTATTACCGTAAATCAAAAGATGCAAGAAGGGTTATGGAAGGGTTGTGAACTGATTAGAAAGAATAAAGTGCAGTACTTGACCTTTAGAGGGACATTAATAGAACGGAAGCATCAAATCATTTTAGGCCAACTTTGAAAGACATTGGTACCACGAACGTATTGAAATATAGTTGTATACTTCGTGAAGTTTATAATCTCTTATGAAGCAAGGAAAATAGCGAGATAAAGTGTAGGTCCGCGAAAGTTGACTAGGAAGCAAAATGTCTTTGGCATGCCATGGATGGATAAATTAGTTGTTAGAAAATTACCAAGAGAATTTATAAATTCTATACCCGTTATAAAGATTGAAAAGAAAAAAGATCCTGGGGAATTTCCAAATTGGATTGTGGAAGATGAATTTGAAGAGAATTCAAAATTTAATATAGAGAATTTCCTGGAGGAAGATACAGAATCGGTTTTTCGTATGCTATTATTTCGATGGAGTAATTTTGACAACCATGGAATGTATATTTGAATGTCACCAACAAATATCAATGAGATTTAATAGAAATGTCTCGTTTGATGATATGAAGGAAATGATTAGTGCAAAAAATTTTAGACATTGTGGGAAAAGGATCTCAAAACTTTTCTACAAGTTTCCAGTTTCGACAGATCCCATTAAATTCACCGAAATGAAAATCGTAGAAGATAAAGACGTGGAAACAATGGTCGCTCTTTATTGTGGGAATCGGAACGACCAAAATGCATTAATTCAGTTCTTTACTGAGTTAGTTAGTATGGAGCCAACTGAAGATCCCACTCCATTAGGTGAAGAACATAGAGCTTAAGAGCCATGTACGGTGGTTTCGTTATTGTACGTTGATAGCCAATCGACTGTACACGGGATCGACATCAATTTTAATACTGCACCCGAGATTGATGTGGTTGGTGGTGATGGATATTATAGTAGTGATCCTTCTAATCAGGAGGTCGATAGTGATCGTGGTTTTGATGTGGACGAGGTCTTCGATGATATTGACGACGAAGACGTGAATGACGATGGAAATGATAACGCGTCTTCAATCGAGAACCATATTTGACGTATTGTGATACACTATAACCCTATGGCATACTTGTCACTCATAGACCCCGATAAGGCGCATGTAGCCAAGTTCCCGGAGTACCTTAATTGAAACACCCCAAACCCGGCCCACGAGCCTTAGCCGGATCTGGTATGTCACTGCGGAAAAACGTTTGAAGACTGATTTCACTTTTGGGAAAAACATTAAAAATTTTGTCTTTAATAAAACATCGTGTGTTAAAAACTCCCAATAAAACTAAGTTGTTACAATCTCCCGGATTAAAACTTTTATAAACTTTAAAAAATATGAGTTGCCAAAAATAGAAGCATTTCCAGATAATAATTTAATTGTCATCTAGCTTAAACATAATAAAAATGCTCAAATACTTTAACTGGGCCTTATTACAATAAATAATTAATCAATGTACTTCATAATAAAATTTTATAACATAATTAAAACATCTTCTGCATGGCCACCTTTGGATCCCCTCCAGCCCGGTCTGATCAACATTTCTCACCTGTGATGTTGGTAAAAATTGGGTGAGTCACACAGACTCAGTGTGTAATTAATCCACTGAATTCCACCCACATGTTAACCACATAATAACCCATATATCAGATAACAATTATCATATTCACATATTATCACATTCCGGGCTTGGCCCATATTCAAATCACTTATCAGGTAACAGGGTAATTAACCGCATAATTTCTACATATCGGGCTTAGCCCATTTCCACACTGATCCACATTCATATACTGGGCTTGGCCCATTTTCACATTAATTCACGTATCCATTGAAATTATGCAAAGTGCACCCAACCCAACCTAGGGTCCATCCTCTACACACCCCCGTATCCAGCCACCACACACCAAGGGATTATCAAATCACCCTCTCCTTTTCACTCCAGAAGGCAATCAATGCCGTCCACGTGCAATTAAGCACAATAATCCACAACGCGACCTCAGTCAGTGCCAATCCACGATGTAGCCGTAGCTAACACCAAAACCACGATGGGACACATAGTCACTCATCAACCACGATATGGCACATAGCCGATATCAACCACGATGAGGCACACAGCCACTCATCAAGCCACGCGAACTAAATCGCAATTAATCCACAACGTGACCTCAGTCAACGTCAATCCACAATGTAGCTCAAGGCTAACATCAAACCACATACTCGAAGTACACCCGTACCTTCTTTCATATCATATCCCAACCCATGCACATGCAACATTCCATAATGACATAATATAGTGATGCATGAGCATGTTCATCGAGCATAGTCATAACACATATTCATATTAATAATCACATTTTATCAGATTTGGTACTTACCGGATTATCGACATATCCCTTGAGGGTATCCATATCACAGCTTCCACTGCACCAGTTAGCACATTCATAACACATACACATATCACATACATATCATATACCCGAAAAACGGTGGGTCAATCACACACCTGCCTATTAGCGAAATCCCGAACTACTCGAATCTAACACGATCTCGAAACGTGGTTCTTCCTTCTCCCTAAATGCCGATTTGGTCTCCTACCAAATCCCGAATCACACTCTGAGTTCCCTTTGCAATCGGCCACCCACTGGTACCTACAAATAATTAGCCTTCGGCTATTGAAGGAATACGGAGTAGATCTAAACTTACTAAGTATCCTTACCGAAACGATCTAGAATCCCGAAGCCTCTGTTACCTCTGTCGATTAGCCTCTAAAAATCATAATACACAATCGGTCACCACTTAAACCCCAAAAAAATGGCCTATGGCCGAAAGCCACACGTCTTTACCTTACTAACCAAATCCCGAAAACCACTACTATCTCTGAAGTTGTCGATATCCCTGCTAATCACTTGTTAGAATCGGCTTTAGGCACTTAATCCATAAAAATGGCCCTTGGCCGAATAGTATAACTGCTTACCTTGATGTTTAAAACCCGAGAGATCTCCTCTAATGCTCCTTAACGTCGGCTACAACAAGAAGCACACATACATAGCTTTAAAGGACATTTGGCCACCCTTAGCCAGGGCCTAAACACAAGATTTCAGCACACTAAAAGAAATAGAACCCAAACCAATTATTAAGGGTGAATACACTTACCCCTACACGTTTGAAGAGAGTAGGTTTCGCTAGATGTTTGGCTTTATGACTGACTTGTCATAAAACAAAGAATAAGAGCACCCTAAGATTCGGCTATGGCACTTAATAAAATAATGTGATATTCATCTAACAAATGAACAAGTGTGGAGAAGTAGTTTCGGCAATAGGAGAACATGTAAAAGAGATTTCGGCTAAAGGTGTTTCTCAAAAATTTGGAGAAGAAAAGATGAACACTTCACCTAGATAATTTCGGCACTTATCAAAGGGAAAAATAAGGTACAATTTCGGCAGTAACCAAGATGAAAAAGAAAGGTTTTGAAAGAGGAAATTTAGCACACACTAGCACCATATTTAAACCGAAAATATAAGCTCCTAGAGTCCTATATTCGGCCACCATATCTCCACTTATCAAATCCCAATTTAATCTCCTATTTTATCTCTTATCCTATCATTTAAAAAAAATAAAAATAAACAACAATTATCCTACTCTTCTTAGCCGAAATTTAAAATAAAAACAAGCTTAATCCTTATCTTTTGGAAGCCCATGTGCCATCCAACTCCTTCCCCTTCTCTTGATGTCACATGCAAAAATAAAATCCCACCTACTGCTGTCAACAAGGCTCGAACCTGAGCCCTCTTTGCTGCAAGCTACAGATAACGCCCCAAGCCACTTTGCTGCTGGCTCCTTTGTGACATAAACTCCCCACAATTTCTTTTAAGACCTCCTTCACCTAGCTCCCCCCTTAACGCCAAAAGCAAAAATAAACCATGCCTCCCTGTTGCCAACAAGACTCGAACCAAGGCCCTTGCCCACTGCACATGGCGTCATTTCCAAGCCTTTAAGTAGTGCCTTGCAGCCACTTTACCAAGGCCTGTTTTATGCCAAAAACACCTACAATTTTTCTCTTAAGGCCTCCCTAGCCCAACTTCCCTTCTTGACGTAAAAATACAAGCCCATTGTTTCCCACGTTGCTCGAACCTTCTCCCCCTGAAGCTCCCTTTTGACGCAACCTTCCAAGCCCCCAAGGTAGCGTCCCTTGCCACTTTGCCACATGATTGCTTGTGTCCTAAACTCCCCAAAACTTTTCTTAAGGCCTCTTCAGCCTAGCTCCCCTTTTTAACTTAAAATCCAATTATTTTCCCAAAGCTTTCACCTTCATCCTAGAGTTCTAAAAACCCTTAATACACTTCCAAACACTACCAAAACCTACTAACTCATGAATTATGCACGAACACATAACCCCTAATCTAGGATGTTACATTAATATACTACCTGCTCACCGGCTGGCCGTATATTCTAATCTTAAGGAGTTGTTCGTGGGCCAGAGATTCGAAAGTAAGGAAGAGTGTGTATTTTCCATTAGGCGGTATAGCATGAATATATTAGAGGACTACAAAGTCGTCGTGTCTAAACTGACATTATATATTAGAGAGTTTGGAGATTGGCAGAAGGCTACAATTGGCAGGTACAAGACGCATTTATCTAGAATTCGTAGATGTGGAAGATCCAAAAATTTGTTAAGCCTCACACATACACTTCAACACATATGATAGAAGATCATTGAAAACTTGATTCCAAAACTATCTATACGTGCATCATACCAATGGTGAAGGACATGTTGACCATTAAAGTTTCGGTACTGATTATCAAAATGCAGGCATAAGTCCAGTATCAAGTATCATACCGGAAGGCATGGATAGCTAAACAGATGAAAATAGAGCAATTGTACGGAGATTTCGATGCGTCCTACAATAAGCTACAGAGATGGATAGTCGTATGAGGGAGTACGTGCCGGGGACTGTCAAACTCTGGATGATATCCTTGGCTTGACGAGCCCAGGAAATAGTCACCGTCCCCAAGTTTGGATGATAAGAACTATCTCCAAAGTGTAGCTTCGGCTCTGCCTCTAGCTCAAGTGCAGGATACGGATGTGGAAAGAGATGAGAGGGTTGTCCAAGTCGTGTCATGTGCGAGGGGACTATCATCGACTGCCCACCAAACAAAAATGGTTTCCCCATCTCAGAGTACCACTATATGTACTCTAACGAGAGCTGCAGATCCAAAGCACTATCCATATAAGGTATCCGCCCCAACCGGTTGTTCCACATTACAATATATTATTTATGCACTTTTGCCCAATCATTTCCATGTTTCCCCCTCTTGTTAATCCCGTGGATGTCCCCTAACTGTACTGGCAGTGTCGGGAGATATGTATGCAACTAAACTGCCGGAGTACTCGATCACTGTGATACCACTCTACTGTCTGGAAATTGATAATGGGTGAGTTAATGCATCATAGGTTTGAGTGGATGTGGGTAGGTGAAAGAATAACCACCATAATTTCTGGGACAGAATACGGCATCCAAATTAACTGCACAGTTAATAACATGGTTATATTAACGTGAGTCGAGTAAGATAAAATAATAAAATGTCATGAATATTGGAAAAACTTACCCCCTCTCCAACATGATTCTCAATCATCAGACAATATATCAGAACCGTGTATCCCGATACTCAAATTAGTGCTCCATCTACAAAAACAAATTGTTAGAATAATATAATTCGAAAAAAAAATGTCAACTAACTGTTATAATGAGTGAAAACTCATCACCTATTCATGAGTGGAAATACATATGATTGGTGACTAATCAATGCCAAGAATGGCATCTGGTAAAGCGCCCAAGACTACAACAATATGAGGCATTCACCTATGTCCACCGCAGAAGGATTTGTCATTCGACAAAGTTCGCAATACAACATAGCTAACACTGCGAACCCCCAACTGTACGAACGGATGTTATGCAAATCAGATAATAGAGGCAAGTACATCAAGTGGACCTTGTTTCCATTTGCATCTGGCATGAGTACACCCCCTATAATGTGCATAATGTAAGCTCGAATGGCGTGCATCACATCCCATTCACTGGCAGTATTCGGCAAATGCTCGAAATTGGCCTTTGGCCATGAAAACCTCAAACCCGTAAATTTTCCCTCACTGGGCGAGTGTCCAAGTTATAGCAAAGGGCGGTCGGCCTAGAGATCGAACTTACGCCCGTGGCCACATTCCAGTCGATGGGGAGCCCAAGCTGCAGTGTAACATCCTATAGACTGATGGTGCGCTCCTTACATGGCAAACGAAATGTGTGGGTCTCCAGACAACATCGCTCAACCAAAGCGGATATTAAGTCGTATCGCAAATCAAAGGTCCGGATTAATGTCGCTGACCCAAATCTGGCTAACTCCAAGTATGACATGAGGCGTTCATCTGGCAGATAACCTACACTATTAACACGACCCCTCAATGCGCGGTACGGGTCCTAACATTATTAAATTAGCAAAATAGTTAATATAATCTAATTTAATTCCGTAAATGACGTGAGTAACAAATAATAATTTTATTACCATCTCATTAATAGTACTTGATATGTGATCATCATTATTAATTAAAAAAAACCTATTTGTTGCAAATCTGCAATTAAAAAAAAAGGAATTCATTTAGTTTGTTGCAAAAAACACAGTAAATAATTTGGATTTGAGTAATAAAAAAACACAGTAAAAACATAGTAAATACGCGAGTAACAAAAAACACAGTAAAAAACACAATAAAAAATATCTCATAAATTCTCATATTTTACCTATATAAAAAAATTATGTTAGTTTACAATAATAATATAATTAAAATAAACATAAACTATCTAAACATAAAAAAAAATACGAAACGACAAAAAATAAAATAGAATCATACATGTTTAGTTTCTTTCAAACAACCTATAAAATTATATAAAAACAAATTTAATCAACATTTCAATAAATCAAAAAAATTGTCAAATAAATAAAAAACAAATAAAATTACATTATAACAAATCATAATACACATTAAACTAAAAAAATAATTTATAACCTAATCATAAGTTACTAACAAAATAACTTTAAAATAATTTAAAAGACACAAAAAAATTTACATTTATAACAAGTCACAATAAACACTAAACTAAACACAAACAATTTAAATAAATTACTAACAAAATTACTTTAAGAAATTAAAAAAATTTACATTCATAAAAAATCACAATAAACACTAAACTAAACACAAACAATTTATAACATAATAATAAATTACTAGCAAAATAACTTTCAAATAATTAAAAAAAATTACATTCATAAAAAATCACAATAAACATTAAACTAAACACAAACAATTAATAACCTAACCATAAATTACTAAAAAATGACTTTAAAATAATTTAAAAATAAAAAAATTTACATTCATAAAAAATCACAAAATACTAAACTAAACACAAACAATTTATAACCTAATCAGAAATTGCTAACAAAATAACTATAAAATAATTAAAAAAATTTACATTCATAAAAAATCACAAAACACTAAACTAAACACAAACAATTTATAATAATTAATAACATAAAAAAATAACTAATCCCTTTAAACTAAAAAAAAAAAACATTAATTACTAAAATACATACCTTCTTTCTTTCTTCTTCTTTTCCTTTCTCTTTCCCTCTTTTTTTTCTCCCTGCCGAATCCTTACACAAAAGGGACCTTGTCCCCCATCCTCTTTTTTTTTTTTTTTCCCCTTGGAAGGGACTAAACACTGCAAAATTGCAGTGTACAGGGGCGACGGAGGTGACGGTTTACTGGCACCAGTGCCGCCTATCAGGGAGGTGTGACTGGTGCCTCCAGTTCATGTGGCATCACTGGTTCAGGCGAGCCGGTCATGGATCAAAATTTGACCCGTATTTTGACCGTATTTCGGCAATATACATGTGGTGCCGCCTATGTAAATGACACCACTAAATAAAATAATATTTTTTAAAAAAAATATAAAAAAATTTATTAAAAAAATGGTAGTACTGCCTATGAGAATGGCACCACCCCCACTAACATACCATTTTGGTATTTAAATTTTTTTATATTTTTTAGGTAAAAAAGCCTTAGTATAATAATATTAAAATATAAAATTAAATATATAATGTTGATAATGTTAATGAAAAATTTTATATTTATTAATCAATACTATAAATAAAATTTATTAATTTAAATTAATTATTTAAAATAAATTCAAATTAATGATGAGTAATTATATTAAATATATATGATTTTTTACTAAAACTATTTCAAATTACCACACTATTCAATAATTAAAATACAATTACTTGTTTTACCAAAATTTTAAAAATTTTAAAAATTATGTTTGGTAAAAATTTAAAACAACGGGTACAATAATTATGTTTTAAAATATTATTATTATTATTATTATTATTATTATTATTATTATTATTATTGTTATTTTTAAATTACCATACTATTTTAAAATTTTCAAATATTATTTTTCTCTTACAAAGGTTAAAGTGTAAATTTACCATCATACTATAGATAAATATTGAAATTCGTCACTATGATGGGTATAGTTCCAATAAAGGCCCATTTTTGAAATTATATACGAAAATGGGCCGTTTCTAAAAATAATTGCGAGTATAGACCGAAAACTTAAAAACGCACTGATATGGACGCATTTTTAGGGTTAAAGTGTAAATTCACCATCATACTATAGATAAACACGTTTTTAGGTTTTTGGTCCATACCCGTAATTATTTTTAGAAATGGTTCATTTTCATAAATAATTTCGAGAATGGGCCTTTATTGGTACTATACCATACTATACTTTATTTTTATTGATATTTGTTGTTATTTTAAATATGAGTAAAATGACACCCAATTTTTATGTTATTGAATTTTACCCCTAAACTTTAAATTTTATTTAATTTTTGTCACCATATTTCATTTTTAAATTAAATTATATCACTCAATATTAATTTTAAATATTTGAAAACAAATTTTAATATTGCTTTCAAATATTTTATTTCAATAGTTAATTTATAAATTATAAAAAAATCAATTAGCTTATAATTTTAAATTAATGAAAAAATACTTGAAAAGTAATATATATATAAAGTAAATTTATTTTTATAAAATAACTGTTTTTATAAAATAACTGTTATTTATTAATTATGACATTATATTGTTATACTTATTGATATTAAATATTAAGATAGAATATAAAAAGAAATAAACTTATTAAATTCATTTCAAGTTATTTTAAATTAAAATTGAGTAGAAAATTTCAATAAAAATCAAATTTTAGAAATAAAATTTAATCTAATAATTGTAAAGTGATAAACCTTAATATAGAGTTAAAGCATAGTGATAAATTTACCTTTAATTTATAAGCACAACAATAAATATTAATTAAAGTGTAATATAATGATAACTTTCAATTTCATCTAAAATATAGTGACAATTTTACACATAAAATACACTTTTAAAATTTAGTGGTAAAATCTTTTAAAATTATAATAAAATTTATTAATATATACAATAAATTTGTATAACGCATGGGTAAAAAACCTAATTAATATATATATATATACATAACTTATATATAAAAGGAAGGTCAAGGACGTTCCTAGCTTGACACGTGTTTGAGTGCTTTTTTGTGTGTGAATTTTACAGAAAATGATCAAATCTCATTTTCAGTCCCTCTACATTGCCTACAATTAAGATTTAATATTTATATTTGAATTTATACATTTTAATCTCTATTGTTATAATGTTTAGTCCAAATAGTTAATATTATTGATTACTGATTAATTTTTTATGTGGATTTAAAAAATTAGTATTGTTACAAAAAGAAAATATTTTGGCATGGGCTGGGATATGTTTTTTTTTTAATCACATTAGCTACCAAAATTATTAGAGTGCTAATTACTTGGACTAGCTAATGGAATGGCTCCCCCCTACATGCTCACATTTGATATTTAGTCTCTCTCTCTCTCTATATATATATATATTAAAAGAAGTCTTTATATTTTAATTTGACATAATTTTGTCTTCTATTTTTACAATGATATTAGTTAGCCCGAATAATTTACATATATATATATGTAATAGTTATCTTATTATTTTTTTATCACACCATTTTGCATGTTATAGTGTCTAAGAATAAAAAGATTATTAATAGTTGAAAGGTTAAAAGTTAATTTTTTTCAATTATATATGAATGTTTTAGCAAAATAAAAAAGAGATTATGAATTTGAAAAAGTGGCATGGAACCGTATTTTTTTCTATAGATTATAACGATGGTTAAATTTTCGTTTTGGTTTATATAATGTGCTCCAATTTAAGACTTAATCTTTATACTTTAACTTATTGACATAAGTTGCTACCTCAACTTTTACATTGTCATTGGTTAGCTCAAATCCTTTATTTTGATTAAAATGATTATGTAATTTTTAAAAAGTTAACGTCGTTAAAATTATCTATTAAATTTACATCTTGCAATGACTTTTTTTGTTTCATGATTACCATGTGAGTAATTTTTTTAAAAATCAAAATATAACTCTAAAAAATTTAATGGTATTAACAATTGGACTTGAATTTTAAATTTCAAAACACTAACAAGAAGCATTCCTTAATGAACAAGAATAAGTGGTATCCACGTAGTACATCACCTATACAAGTCACCTCAATATATAAGGTATTGAGACTTGCTAACATACTATATGAATTACAATCAATCTTCTCCATAAAACAACAAGATAATCAATACAAAAATATCTTCAACAAGTCTAGCATAAGTCTTCAAATCTTCAAGATATGCTTTCAAATTTACCTGAACCAATCCAATCTCATCAAAGTATGAAAGTCCATTTCCTTGATTCGATACAAATCAATCTCCAAGATATGTTGTTATAAACAATTTGGACAATATGGATGAGATTGCATAAGACCAAAATACCAGCAAAGATCAAAGTTCGTGAATTTTGTTACCAAAATTTGCCAACATAAAATATGGAAAATTTATTACTTAAGCAATGTGATAGTATTGTAGATAGAGGTTTTCCACAAGTCATTTTGAAAAATGCCAATATCTCAACTATTCGAATGGAGGGTGCAAATTACGCATATCTACGGTGATACCAATATAGCAACAAACTTCATGGGTAATAGGATTAAGTCATGATTAGATGGTTAGTAAAACTAATTCAGTTAACTCGTTGCTATAGTTACTTATTCATCCTAGTTTCCTAAAAATAGTGAAGTCTTCTATGTAAAAGGTAGGTTTTTAGTCTTATTAAATAAAGATTAAAAAAACATTTCTCCTCTTTTATGTTTTATCTTCTTCTATTATCTTTCTGTTTTTGTTTATTCATATTCACTGACATTACTACTCAAAGCTTTCATCATGGTATCAGAGATTGAAAGATTTTAACAGAGAATGCTTATTCTTTTCTCTGATCATTTTTCTTCTTCTAGTTTGCTGATTCAAAGTTCTTGTGTGGTTCTTTATTCTTGTGGCTTCTTAGAGTAATTTTTGATTGTTTTTTTTTTCTTTCAACAATGGCTAGTGAGATCGATTCAAGTGGGTTTGATAACTCTTTTAATAATTCTGCTTATGTTCTTACTAAACTTTTTTTCCAATAAGTCAATTACAATACGGCTTGATGAATCGAATTATTTACTATGGAAGCAGCAAGTCTTTTTCATGATTGAAGGGCATTCTCTGGAGAAGCACATCGATGGTTCTTGATCCAACACAGGGTGATTATGCCTCTCTTGAAAAAGAAGATCGAGCTCTTGCATCATGGTTGCTTGCGTCTATCAGTCCTAGCATCTTGCTAAATCTTATTCGTTGTACTTCTGCTTGCGATATTTGGACTACGTTATAATAGTTATTTTCTATTTCTTCCATTACCAGAGTCATGCGACTTCATTCCATGCTTAAAGGGGTAAAGAAATGGGAGTTGTGTATGAGAGAGTATCTTGCTAAAATTCAGTTAATTTGTGATAGTCTTGAGAGCTGTGGATACCTTATGTCAGAGGTCATACATATCTCGACTATTCTAACTGGGCTACCTAATGAATATAAGTCTGTAGTGTCGGTGATTACATCAAGCCAGCAACCATACAATCTTCAAGGAGTGTGTGGTGTGTTACCAAATGTCGAACCTCGATAGAAAGACCCCTTGTTTCCTTTACCAATAGCTCCACTCAATGTGCATTTTGCTGAATCTCAATGGGCTTCCTCTTTACCTCGTCCAGCACTTTAAAATTTTGTGAATTCTTCTCTTTCATATGTTTCTCTAACTGCTAATTTTTAGTCTGATTCATATTCTCCTGGTTACCAACAGTTTTATCAGGCTCCGCTGCCAGCGTTTCGCGATCGTGGAGGAGGTCCAATTCTAAATCTCAATGTCAGATTTTTGGTAAGATTAGTCATCTGGCTCTACACTGCTACCACCAGTTTAATCAATCGTATTCTAATGACTCTCGTCCTAAGTTTCCGACTATGAGTAGTGCTTTTGTAAACTTCAGTAGTTTTTCAAATGAAGCTGCTACCGTTAGTTCTCTTTCAGGTAAAGCTCACAATGTTGTTGCTCTTTAGCGGTTATTGTGGATGGCACTTGGTATCCAGATACTTGTGCCACAAATCATTTAACAAATAATGCAACCATGCTTACTTAATCTACTCCTTACACTGATTCAAGTAACATTCAGATGGCTAATGGTGAAAAGTTATTCGTTTCACATATTGGTAAAACGTTTCTTTCTACTTCTGATCGTATATTGGTATTGGACAAATTGTTGCATGTACCCAATGTGACCAAGAATTTATTCTATGTATCCCAATTTGCCAAAGATAATAATGTCTTCTTTGAAATTTTCCAGATTATTGTATTGTGAAAGGTCTCGTGACTAAAGATGTTTTGCTACATGGGAAGGTAGACAAAGGTCTTTACAAACTGAATTTTAATTCTTTGCTATGCACTCACAACTCCAATGACAACAATGGTGATGGTTGTGCTATTTTTCAACAAGATAAACAAGCCTTCTATACTATTACTACTACTCGTGTTAATGTTCATCATAATAGTGTTTCTTCTAATTCTTCTACTGTAAATGTTTCTTCTAATTCTTCTACTGTAATGTGGCATCGACGTTTGGATCATCCTACCAAAGATGTTTTGTTTCTAGTTCTTCAACTCTGTAATATTTCTAGTTCTGTAAATAAGATGTTTGATTTTTTCGAAGCATGTCAATTAGGAAAAAGTCATAAACTTCCATTTGGTTCCTCTACTATGGTATATACGCAACCTCTACAACTTGTGGTCATAGATATTTGGGGGCCAGCTCCTATTACTTCTCAATCAAAACGTTACTATATCAATTTTATTGATGCTTATACCAGATATACATGGATTTATTTTTTGGCTAAAAAGTCTGATGCTCGGCATGTGGTTATTTCTTTTCATAAGATGGTAAAACGACAGTTAGGTTTTCCACTTAAAAAAATTTAATTTAATTGGGGAGAAGAGTTTTGGGGTCTTTAGATTTATTTTTCAAATGTTGGAATTCTGCATCGACTCTCATTTCCTCATACTTTTGAGCAAAATGGGCTGGTTGAACGCAAACATCAACACATTGTCGAGCTCAATCTTACACTTTTTGCTCAAGCATCATCACCTCTCAAGTTTTGGGTTGATCCTTTCTACTCAGCAATCTATATTATCAATCAGTTGCCTACTTGAGTGTTAGAATTTCGGCCTCCTCATGAACGATTATTTGGTCGTGTACCAGATTATTCATTTCTCAAAGTGTTTGGTTGTGCATGTTATCCACTTTTGAGACCTTATAGTACCCATAAGTTGGACTTTCACTCAAAAATGTGTATTTTTCTAGAGTATTGTCCAAATTGACATGGCTACAAGTGCTTGGCTTTGGATGGAAAAATATTTTTTTTGCACCACGTTCGATTTCAAAAGGATTTTTTCCCATATGCTGTATTGGCCTCCTCTAGTGCTACTTTTGTTTGTCTCGTCTCTTCTACTGGTAATATTGTTTCCGTCATACCTTTTTATTTTGGGTCATTTCCAAGCTACTCTCTTGTTGATAGGCCTATTAGTTCTTCACTGGCTTTATTGCGTTAGGGGTTTATGGTTCCTTCTTGTTCATCTATAGCTAATCTTGCCAATGAGCGTCACTTTCCTTCTAACATGTGTCAAACATCTACTGATATGCCTCGGTCACCGGCTTGTGCTATCGTTTTAGTTTTTACTCCTGTTCCTGGTATATCAGAACCAGCTCCCGATGTACCTAATTCCAGAGTACCCGGTCAATCATAGTAACTTGAACCTTCATGTGATTCCAGTCCACGTAATCCTCGTTCACTTACTTTATCAACAATTTCTGTTTTGAATGTTCATCCAATGATGACACGCACGAAGGCTGGTATATTTAAGCCCAAAGTCCATCATGTTCAAATTGATTCATGTGAACCTTGGGATATTCATGAGGCGATGAATGACAATGAATAGCGAACAGGTGTGCATGAAGAACTTAGTGCACTTATCTTCAATGGAACTTGAAGTTTGGTTTCTCTTTTGGATAATAGAACCATTATTGGTTGAAAGTGGATTTTTAGGACAAAAAGAAATGCAAATGGGTCAGTAGCCCATTGCAAAGTTTGGTTGATGGCAAAAGGGTTTTATCAAGTTACTGGTTTTGATTATAAAGAAACATTTAGCCCAGTCATCAAGCAACCTACAATACGTGTCTTATTGTTTTTGGCAAAGACCAATAATTGGCAGCTCAAACAAATCAATATTAATAATACCTTTTTAAAGGGAGATCTTACTGAAGAAGTATATATGGATCAACCTCTGGGTTATGAGCAGTGTGATGAGCATGGTTTCCATTGTTTGTCGACTACACAAGTTAATTTATGGGCTTAGGCAAGCTCCACGAGCTTGGTTTGAGAAGCTGACTTCGTTTCTTGTTGGGTCTATTGGGTTTCAAGCTCCCAAGGATGATTCCTCATTATTCATTAAGGATTTAAAGCAGACTGCTCAACTTTATTTAGTAGTTTATGTTGACGATATCATTGTCACAGGTGGTAGCTTGCATAATGTTGATGCTATCATCTCAGCTCTGCTTGAGTGATTCTCACTGAAGGATTTAGGTAAACTTAATTATTTTTTAGGCATGGAGGTTCATCATACATCTGATAGTCTAGTTCTCAATCAGAAAAAATGTTCTAGATCTTTTGCATAAACTCAAATTGAATAATGCCACAGTGTTACCACCTCCGATGGTTACTACACCACTTTTAATGGCTTATGATGGAGATCCATTTCTTGACATCATTCTTTATCAGCAAACAATGGGTACTCTCTAACACATTTGCTTAACAAGCCTTGATATTGTTTATAGTGTTAATAAGGTCAGTCATTACATGCAATGTCTACTTAACAAGCAATGGATGTAACACCCTAAACCCGACCTAGAAGTTTAGACCGAATCCCGAATGTTACATTGATTATCGAAGTGATCGTAGGTAAATTTTTACAAAACAATTGACATTTTGAATCGTAACATTTAATCGTTTAAAATCTAGTCAGTAAAATTGCAGTCAAGATAATATATATATATCAGCGGAATAAAAACGAATAAAACTTAAAACAGAATTTGTATCATAGTTTTATATAACTTTACATTTCAAAACTGAATAACAAAGTAGAAACTAAAAACACAAACTGAAAGTTTATTTTCCACTGAGACCTCCATGTACTGAGCCCAGCGTCAGAAATCAAAAAAGGTACCTGAAAAGGAAACACTAAAAGGGGGTGAACTACTCAAGCTCAGTGTGAGTCTGAATCTAGATTAAAAACAAGTTATGGAATTCAATACAATACCACATCAGATTTACAGATATACATTGAGTCAAAAAGAAACTTGGAACTAACGTCCCAATAGAACATAACACTCGAGCACACCAATTCACAACAGGCAGACAGAGTAAAGTCAAATAGTCAAGCACCCAGGCATACAAGTAGATGCGTATGAAATGCGGTCAAGTAGTAAAACCCACCCATCCAGCCAACACACCTCTCCATCCCCTTATCACACCCCATAAGAGCTGTTTAAGCTCAACCAACCGAAACACAACGTATAGGACCTCGTAGGTCCGTCCAACCCTATACACCATAAATGTGGACCAAGCCACTCAGATATTAATACGCAGCAGAGCTGGCGTATGCACTGTACAGTGCAATGTGGTAATTCGTTGTATAGTCCTATTGTAGTTATTTTTCCAGATTAGATAATAGTATGTAGCAAAGCTGACGCACATGTAGTACAGTACGATAAATCATCCTACGAATATGATGCAGTAAAACTGCCAGATCAGATTAGAATCAGACTCTCTTCTTTTTGTAATCCCACCCAAAATACTTTATGCAAGTGTATGCATGCACACAAGCTCACAGAATAGTGACACTTAAATAGACAATCAGACAGAACTGATATGCAAACACACCCCACAGACCAGATTTAGAACCAAACATCACTTACAATCATCACAAATACTAAGACTTAAGCACCCTCACTAAGCTTAGCTAAGGGTCGGAGCACACAAACACATTTTCAGATCAGAAACACATACAAAACCAAAATAAGTGTCTTAAAACCACACGCCCGTGTGCTCTGGCCGTGTGGAAATACCTAGGCCGTGTGGGAGGTCAAAAGCCTGTGGAAAGGGGCACATGGCCATGTGGTTGAGACACACGCCCGTGTGGACCAAGGACATGCCGTGGGAACAGGCTATGTAACTCTCTGTCCATTTCTACTAAATTAGAGTACAGGGCTGACACGGTCGTGTGAGGGTCTCACACGGCCGTGTGTCCAAAACACACGCACGTATGGGATCCCTAAATCCCCAAATCAACCACATGGCCGTGTGGCCAGGCCATGTGACACCAAATCACTCAAACCCTAATCCCCAAACTCACACGCCCGTGTGCCTAGGGACACGGCCGTGTGAAAAATGAAAAAAATCCCTAAATCAGCCACACGGCCGTGTGGCCAGGCCATGTGGCATCCAAAATAGCCCGAAAACCCTAATTTCCAAAAGCACACGGTCGTGTGCATTGGCACATGCCCGTGTGGCCACCTGTATGGTCACGAAACCACCTTAAAAATAGCTCCGAAAATGTGTTTTTAGCCACGAATCACTCTCTACCCCTTGATAGTTCAAAAATAAACCAAAACACACTATTTCTAAGCATAAGAGAATAAGTAGATCCTTTTTAAAAATATGTTTTTTTTATTTATCTATTTTTTATATATTGCGAAAAATAAAATAAAAAACCTTCTCACTTGCGCCGTTCGTTCTTCGCCGTGCAAGGCCGAGGCCACTGTCTTCAATGAAAGACAGTACTGTCGTCTGAGGAGAAATCGAAAGGTTTCTAGATTTTTCACCATTTTTAAATCGAGATAAAAAAAGGGGTTTAAAATAGGTTTTAAAAAGGGATAAAAAAAAGACTAAAAAGGCTCTTTTTTGGTCTCCGGACGAATCACTCTCTAGCCCTCGATAGTTCGATATCTACGCAGTGAGAACCGTTTTCCCCAAGCAAAAGAAAAGAAAATCAAAGAGGAAGCAAAGACCCAACTTCAAAGAAAAATATAATAAAATACAATAAAAAAGGGAAGAAGAAAGGAACGTCCCAGCCAAAGAAAAAGAAAAAGAAAAATAAACATAAATAAGTAAATAATTATAATTATTAACTAAAAACAACACAAAGTAAAAAGGCTCTTCAAAATGCGCACCTAAAGAATTGAACCCAAAACCTTGAGATATACTAACACTCACTAATCCACCAGACCAACAGACCCATTCTAACACTCAAACACGTGACTAAACACAATAACACGCCCTTCCATACGTCCCTAACCATAAAAGCTAAAACTTTTAGCCCTAAAATTCGGGGTGTTACAGTGGAAGATGGTAAAATGGATTGTTCGTTATCTTAAAGGTACCCTGCATCATGGGCTTGTATTTCACCTTGTCCCTCCTTACACATCACAGCTTACTCTAACTCGATTGGGGAAGCAACACTGATGATCGTCGTTCTACAGCTGGGTACTTTGTGTTTCTTGGTAACAACTTAGTTGCATGGAGTTCTAAGAAACAAAGTGTTGTGTCATGATCGTCTATAGAAGTTGAATTCTGAAGTGTTGCCAATACTATGTGTGAAATAGCTTGGCTGAAATCATTGTTGACTGAGATGGGAATTCAACTGGTTGCTCAACCTCTGGTCATTTGATGTGATAACACTAGTGCCGTTGCACACTCTAGCAATCCGATGCAACATGCTCGGATGAAGCATGTGGAGTTAGACTTGTGTTTTGTTTGCGAAAAGGTGGCTACTGGCGAAGTTGATGTTTGCTATGTTTCGACTACACATCAGATTTCAGATATTCTGACTAAGCCATTGTCGACTAGTTTCTTTACTCACTTGCGGCAACAGCTTTGTGTTGCCTCTACTGATGAAATCTCTGCATGTCTATCTGTTTTAGTAAAAGGAGAGAACAAGGATGATAATAGGATTAAGTCATGATAAGGTGGTTAGTAAAGATGGTTAGTAAAACTAATTCAGTTAACCCGTTGCTATAGTTACCTATTCATCTTAGTTCCCTATCAATAGTGAAATCTTCTATGTAAAAGATAGGTTTTTAATCTTATTAAATAAAAATTAAAAATACATTTCTCCTTTTTTATTTTTCATTTTCTTCTATTATCTTTCTGTCTATTCATGTTCATTGATGTTACTACTCAAAACTTCCACCAATGGGATATGCTTCTTTAATACACCCCTTTTGGTTTAAGGGATATGATGGATGTAACCAGTAATAGAGTTTGAGCAATTTGACATTACCATCGCCAAAAGAAACAAAAAAATGAAATCAATATCTATACTAGACTTAAGTTATCTAATCCAACGGTTGGAAAACCTTTAATCTAGTAAGGAAAAAAAACCAAAAAGTCAAAACCTATATTATTTGGGAAGGACCAAAATCCCTCGGTATTTATCTATCCACCCCCCCTCTTGAGAAGCCTGAATTAATTAAATTAAATTAAATTAAATAAAAAAAGCTCAGTATGAAATTGGTTTAGGCTCCACTAAAAAGAAATGATTTTCTTAAACCCCATGATTGTCTTCACATGGATTCCAACTCAAAGTGCCTCATTCTTTAGTGATTTTCTTAGACCCCTAATTATATCTATTTTACTTTCTTTAATTTTTGTTAGGGTACCCCACATTCACCATTCCTCAACTTTTCCCTTCAAATTTTCTTTAAAAATAAAAAGAATAATTAAACAATTACTTTTAATAAAAAAGGATGGTATATTAGTTTGATAGCCAAGTTAATTATTATGATTATAATTTCTTGTATGATGGTAATTTTTTATATTTAAAAAACTATTATTTTTACATAAACATCATTAAAGATAGTTGTTTAATTAAATAAAAATATATTAATAGTGAATAAAAGGTCAAATAAATTCTTGAATTCTTTTGCTTGCTCTAATTGCCTATCCAAGCAATGTCATGATCTTTTATTATTTATAAAATGTATGCTAGGGTGAGCAAGGAACAATCAAATACTTGGTCTCCAGTATCCACATGGGAACTGTTGGGATCCCAACAATCATGCTTTGTCTTCTCTTTTTTAATTTCTTTAAAATAAATTAAAATACGTAGCCCACTCTCTCACCTACACCACATGCTATTTGGTATTACACAATCGGATAATATAATCTTTGGCCCCAAAACTTAGCAATTAGTTCAGTTTGGTACTTGAACTTGGCAATTAGTTCTATTTTGGTTCTTAAATTTGGATTCCTTCAAAATTTGTTGATGTCATCATTGTTCTTGGAACATGATTGGATTGGTCGGTCGGACCGATTGGATCAAGAACCGACTGGTATACTGGTCCAAATAAAGGGATTGAACTGATTGAATCAAGAACTACTCGAAATCGGTAAAAATTGAAAATTTGGACAAAAGTGAGTATTGTTGAACCAGTTGAACCGATTGAATTGAAAATAAAAAATTGGGACGAAAGTGCGCAAATCGAACATAAAAAACAGGTTGAACCGGTTTAATCATTCTTTATTTTTAAATTTTATGAATTTTAATTATTTAGTTAATTATTGTTGGTCTAACAATTGAACCGATTGAATCGAAACCAATTGTCTAATCAATTTAATCATTGGTCTGATTATTAGAATATTGTATGGTACACTCCAAAATTGTACCATGTTATTATCTGAAAATTTATATAATTCTTTTAGTTTTCAAGTGATAATGTGACACAATCTTTGAGTGCCATGTCATCAAACATTTATATATTTGAAGTTTAAGGACCAAAATGAATTTAAATGTTAAGTTTAGATACTAAAGTAGATAAAAAAAAGTATAAATACCAAAATAGACTTAATTATTAAGTTCAAGAGCTAAAAATTATATTATCCCTAATAGAATTGCTGATGTGCGAAGGTGTTAACTAACAACTGTACCAATTAAAAGTGATACCAAAGAAAAATCAAAATCGACATTAATATTATATCATGTATATAAGTCTGATAAATAAATAATTTTAAATTTCGATTAATACTCTTTTTAGAGTTTTGCGGGATGGATTTTTTATATAAAAAAAATGTAAATGAATAATGTCTAACATGTGTATTAAGAAAGATGCTATCTTATCTGTCATAAATTAAAAAAAGATCAATACCAAATCTATTATGGTTTATGAATATTAAACCTAATTCCAAACACCTTAAACATAAAACTTCCCTTTTCATGGACAAACAATTAAATTGAGTATTTTGATATTGATGGTTAAGGTAGAGATTCTAAATTTTTTTAGTACTCAAGTTTGAGTTCGACTATTTTCAATTATGATGCATAAGTTTCCACTCCTATTTGTGTATAAGTCATGTATGTGCTTTGTTTGGATTCTTTTCATTTCCTTAACCAATAATATATTTACTGTGTTTCATTTGGTAGGCACATGTTAGAAAAATTGTATTTTATGAAAACTTTGAGGCATATTCTCAATAGGTAAAGGTAGAGAGATAAATCATAAAATTATGGTTTTATATTCTACTCCATGAGACCTTTACAACGGTATATCATACGCTCAAAATGGTTAAGTGATGAATGAGAAATTGATGCTCAAAGTAAGCTATTTGGAAATATTTGTTGAGAAAAAATAAAAGCTTAGATCTCACATTGGTTAAATACTAAGTGTAGGATGTGTATATATATGGGAACCCTCATAAAGGACGATTGAATGACTATGTTTGGAATCTTGCTTCACATGCAAGGGAGTGCAAGTCCAAACCCAATAGGGGTTGGGGTGCATTCGCACGACATGGGCGATGCGAAATGTTTGGATTAGTCGAGTTCAAAATGGGTCTATGAATATTTTTTAGCCCAACACGAAATTATTATTTCCTCAGAATACATAATTTGTTTATATAAGGACATTTATCTTATTTATTTGATTCCAATCAATTTGATTTATTTTTTAATCAAATTGATTTGTTGGCTCCTTTAATGGTAGATTTTATGGATGTTTCCAAAATTCCACCATACTAAATGCCTATAAAAGGCTTTTGTTGGCTCCTTTAATGGTAGATTTTATGGATGTTTCCAAAATTCTACCACACTAAATGCCTATAAAAGGCTATGAATTCTGTAGAATTTTTTTCCACACTATACTCTCTCACACCGAATTTCTTTTGCTCTCAAAACTCTTCTTTTCTTCTCCATATTTTCCAATGTTCTGATGATAGAAAAATGCAACGTCTGTTCATTGACGTTGCAAAGGTGCTACTGCTTTAACCATTGTGTTGTTGTATCCTGGGAGACATTCAACAAATGTTTCTCCAAGTACCGTAGGAGCGGCCGAATTTGTCTTAAGGAAATTGTGTTAAACAAGCCTCAACGTTTAATAAATCTCTATTCTTATTTTCGATTTCAACCTTTTTGTTACAATTTTTATTGGTTTATGTATTTGAAAATTGAAATATAAATATAAATATTTCTATTTATATTTTATTTTATATATAAATATTTATTTATTTATATTTATATGTTTTGTTCACTGACGTGTTTTGTCCAACAATCTTAAGACAAGCTTTACCATTATTTGAAATTCTCTAACCCGAGACGAACGAGACACCAAGGCGAAAGGAAAAAAAATATTTTAAAATAATTTTTTTTAAGTCAATAAAATCTGTTTCGGGATCTATTCCTGCCATTCAACAAATTTTATTCCAATTTTGATTTTATTTCCAAAACAATTATTAAAATTAAAATAAAAACTGTTTCGGGATTTATTCCCGCCGTTCAACGGATTTTATTCATTTTTTATTTTATTTTCAAATGAGAATTTAAAGTTATATAAAATCTGTTTCGGGATTTATTCCCGCCGTTCAACGAATTTTATTACATTTTGATTTTGTTGCCAAAACGAGAAATTAAAATTAAATAAAATCTGTTTCAAGCTTTATTCCCGCCGTTTAACAAGATTTTATTTGATTTTAATTTTGTTTCCAAATTACATAAAATCTGTTTTGGGATTTATTCCCGCTATTTAACAAGATTTTATTCGATAGTGATTTGTTTCCAAATGAAGACTTAATCAAGTAATTCTATTTCGTGATTCATTCCTGTCGTTTAACAGACTTTATTTTTGGATTTATTCATGCCGTTCAACGGATTTTATTCCTTTTTCATTTTATTTCCAAACGAGAAATTAAAGTTAAATAAAATTTGTTTCGGGATTTATTCCTGCTATTCAACGGATTTTATTACATTTTTATTTTGTTGTCAAAACGAGAAATTAAAATTAAATAAAATATGTTTCGGGATTTATTCCACCCGTTTAACAGACTTTGTTTCGGGATTTATTCTCGCCGTTCAATGGACTTTATTCCTTTTTTTATTTTATTTCCAAACGAGAAATTAAATTTTAATAAAATTTGTTTCGAGATTTATTCCTGCGGTTCAACAGATTTTATTACATTTTGATTTTGCCAAAACGAGAAATTAAAATTAAATAAAATCTATTTCGGTATTTATTCACGTTGTTTAATAGACTTTATTTTGATTTAATTACATAATTTTGTTTAAGGATTTAATCTTACCGTTTAACAAAATTGATTTTGATTTTGTTTCATAATTTTAATTATGCAGCTTAACAAAATCAAAGGGAAATTTTCTGTTTATTTTGGCCTAATTGTGGTTTTAAATTGTGAATTAAAAAGAAATTTATCAACGGTGAATTAAAAAGACAATATGAGAATGCATGTCTAGGATTGGTTCTTTGAAAGACTTGGTATTTAAGCGTACCGAGTACACCACCTCTCTTTTAGGGTTACCTACCTAGTGCATTGTTTTATTGTATTTTCTATTAAACCGTATAAACTTTTGTTTCAGGTTTTATTAGATTCCTGACGTCTAACAAAAGTTGATAATTTTCTAATTTTGATTTTGTTTGTTAAAGAAAAATGGAAACTCCCATCAATGCTGTGGAAGATATGGACTTATGTGCTGTGATTTCTGAAGTCAACATGGTTGATTCAAGTCCAAGAGAATGGTGGCTTGATACAGGTGTCACACATCATATCTGCTACGTAGAGTTGGAACCTTGTGAAAAAGGGGAGAAGCTCTCTATGAGCAATGTTGCAACTTCCAATATCAATGGGAAGGGTACTGTGGTCTTGAAGATGAATTTTGGCAAAGAACTCAGGCTTCAAAATGTGTTGTATGCGCCTTACATAATCAAGAACCTTGTTTCTGGGAAACTCCTTAGTGTACACGGCTTTAAGATGGTGTTTGAATCCCAGAAGCTAGTTTTGTCTAAGGGGGAATGTTTGTGGGAAGGGGATATGTATTAAATAACATGTGGAAACTTATAGCAATCTCTTTGAAAACAAAGACAATGAATAAAAATGTCGCTTCTTCCTTTGTTTATATGCTAGAGTCATTTGATTTATGGCATGTTAGGCTCAGACATGTTAATTATGATACTTTACGTAGATTAATTAATTTGGAGCACATTCCTTTATTTCACATTAATTATAAACATAAATGTGAAACTTGTGTTGAGACAAAATTAACAAGGTCTTTATTTCAAACTATTGAAAGAAGCACATAACCACTTGATCTAATACATAGCGATGTTTGTGACTTAAAGTTTGTTCAAATGAGAGGAGAGAATAAATATTTTATTACCTTCATTGATGATAGCACAATATATTGCTATGTGTATTTTTCTTAAGAGCAAAGATGAAGCTATAGAGAATAAAAAGATTAAGATGGTGAGAAGTGATCGCGGTGGTGAATATGTTGAACCATTCGGTGAATACTGTGCACAACATGGTATTATTCATCAAGTGACACTACCATACTCTCCTCAATCAAATGGAGTAGCCGAGTGGAAAAATCAGACTCTAAAGGAAATAATGAACGCATTGCTAGAAAGCTTTGGGTTATCACAAAACATGTGGGGGGAAGCTATTCTATCAACTAATTACCTTTTAAATAAGATTCCTGGCAAGAAAAGGGACAAGACACCATATGAATTATGGAAAGGTGGAAAACATTCCTACAACTACTTGAAAGTGTGAGGGTGTCTTGCAAAGGTAATGGCTCTGTTACCAAAGCAAATGAAAATAGGTCCTAAAACGGTGGATTGTATTTTTATTGGCTATGCAGATCATAGCAATGCATATAGGTTTCTTATGTACGAATCTAAAAATCTTAAAATTCACAAGAATACCATATTGGAATCAAAGAATGCTTCATTGTTTGAAAATATCTTCCCTTGTAAAGCTAAAAAAGTTGATCTAAGTTCAACAAAACAAATTTTAGAGACTATAGATAAAAATAGTCCTGACGAGGCTGAAATTGAGATAGAGCCAATGAAGAGTAAACGAGCAAGGGTAGAAAATTCTTTTGGATTAGATTTTCTAACATTTATGCTAGAGGTTGAACCTCAAACGTATAATTATGCTATACGATTATCTGAAAGCACCTCATGGAAAGATGCTATTAAAAGTGAAATTGATTCCATCATGCAAAATTATACATGGGAATTAGTGGATCTTCCTCCTGGAATTAAACCATTAAATTCTAAATGAATTTTCAAATGGAAAATGAAAGCAGATGGAACAATTGATAAGTATAAGGCTAGATTGGTTATAAAAGGTTATAGACAAAAGGAAGGCCTTGACTACTTTGATACTTTTTCTCCAGTATCTAAAATAACTTCCAGAAGGATGATACTTGTAATTGTTGCCTTGCGAAATCTAGAAGTATATCAAATGGATGTTAAACAGCTTTCCTAAATGGAGATATTGATGAAAAGATCTACATGGTACAACCTGTAGGTCATGTAATTCCAAGACAAGAAATGAAAGTTTGTAAATTAGTGAAGTCTTTATATAGGCTTAAGGAAGTACCAAAACAATGGCATGAAAAGTTTGATAATGTCATGTTGACAAATAGCTTCAAGATTAATGAGTGTGACAAATGTGTGTATGTCAAAACTACCGATATTGGATATATAATCTTATGCTTATATGTTGATGACATACTCATTGTTGGAAGTAACAATGAAATGGTAAAACGTATCAAAGACATGTTAAATTCAAGATTTAACATGAAAGATATGAGACTAGCTAATGTGATTTTGGGTATCCAAATTAAAAGGTCATCTGAAGGTCTCATATTGGCTTAGTCACACTATGTGGACAAGATTCTTGAGAAATTTAGCAAGGATGATTTCAGCATAGCCAGAACTCCAATATATACGAGCCAACATCTGTCCAAAAATAAAGGTAAAAGCATTAACCAAGTAGAATATGCTAGGGTCATAGGCAGTTTAATGTACCTTATGAGTTGTACTAGATCAGATACTACTTTCACCATGAATAGTTTAAGAGATTCACAAGCAATCCAGGGGAAAACCATTGGAAAGCAATTGTGAGGATACTGAGATATCTCAGATATACTCGAGACTATGGATTACATTATTCCAGAGATCTTGCTATTTTAGAAGGATTCTCCGATGCCAGTTGGATATTTGATATTCAAGATGCCAAAGGTACAAGTGGATATGTCTTTACATTGAGAGGAGGAGTTGTGACATAAAAGTCCTCAAGACAAACAATTATAACCAGATCCATAATGGAATCTGAGTTTGTAGCTCTAGAAAAATCTGGAGAAGAGGCAGAATGACTTCAAAACTTCTTGAAGGATATTCTTGACTGGCCAAAGCCTGTGCCAACAATATGCATATATTGTGATAACCAAACAACAATTAGTAGAGCATAAAATGTAATGTATAATGGTAAGTCGAGACATATGCGTCGTTGACACAATACCGTTAGACAACTGATATCAAACAGAGTCATCTTTATTGATTTTGTAAAATCAAAAGATAACATTGTGGATATGCTAACTAAAGGTTTAAATCGAGACCAGGTTGATAAAACATCGAAAGGAATGGGACTAAAGCCCATGGAAATTAAACGCACTATATAAAGGAAAACCCAACCTAATTGACTAGAGATCCCAAGATCTAGGTTCAAAGGGACAACCTAATTGCATAGGCCTTGTGAGGTCATTATGGGGTACTTATCCCAAGCCCGTTCCTATGATGTAAACAGTGACTAAAAATAGGATAGGTTAAGCAATGCTTTTAATGACCATTGTGTGTTTCGGTGAGCCGAACAACATAAGTCACCTATGTGAGAGTGAAATGAGGCCGCTTCGAGGAGACTATTAGGGCATAATTGTCTTAAACTTTTGCAGAACCAGGAGATGTTCACGTCTATATGAACATACCCATGAGAACTAAAACCTTGCTAGGGAGGTAGTTGTGTGAGGTATATCATCGTTTACACAAAAGGCATAACAGTTCAAGGACATCACCTCTATTGGTTAGCTAGTAAAGTAAATATAATTTCACAAAGAAAGGTTTAAGGATGGATACCTACCTATCCTATGCAACTATCAATCATAGATTCTATCAACATATCGAATCAATGTTTTTTGATAAAACTATCAATTTTCATTTATGTGGGGGATTGTTGGAAAATTGTATTTTATGCAAACTTTGAGGTATATTCTCAATAGGTAAATGTGGAGAGTTCAATCATAAAATTATGGTTTCATATTCTACTCCATGAGACCTCTACAACTGTATATCATATGCTCAAAATGGTTGAGTGATAAATGAGAAATTGATGCTCAAAGTAAGCTACTTGGAAATATTTGTTGAGGAAAAGTAAAAGCTTAGATCCCACATTAGTTTAATACCAAGTGTGGATGTGTATATATATGGGAACCCTCTTGAAGGGTAATTGAATGACTAAGCTTGGAACCTTGCCTCACGCGCAAGGGGTGCAGGTCCAAATCCGTCAGGGTTGGGGAGCACCCGCATGACGTAGGCAACGTGAAATGTTCGGACTGGTCAGGCTCAAAATGAGCTTGTGAATATGTTAGCCCAACACAAAATTATTTTTTTCCTCAGTAGACATAATCTGTTTATATAAGGACATTTATCTTTTTTATTTGATTCCAATAAATTTGATTTAGTTTTTTAATCAAATTGATTTGTTGGCTCATTTAATAGCAGATTTTGTGGATATTTCCAAAATTCCACCATACCAAATGCCTATAAAAGGCTATGAATTCTATAGAATTTTTCCTACACTCATACTCTCTCACATCGAAATTCTTTTGCTCTCAAAACTCTTCTTTTCTTCTTCATATTTTCCAACATTCCGGTGATAAAAAAAAGGCAACGTCTGTTCGTTGATAGTTGCAGAGGTGCTACTACTTTGATCATTGTGTTGTTGTATCCTGGGAGACATTCGAGCAATGTTTCTCCAAGTACCGTAGGAACGGCCGAATCTGTCTTAAGGAAACTGTGTTAAACAGGCCTCAATGTTTAGTAAATCTCTATTCTTATTTTCGATTTCAACCTTTTTGTTACGGTTTTTATTGGTTTACGTATTTGACAATTGAAATATAAATTATTCTATTTATATTTTATTTATTTATATTTATATATTTTGTTCACTAACGTGTTTTGTCCAACAGTACATATACTACAATAAAAATGACTTTAAATGACCCTCATAAATTATTGTTTAAACAACAAATTTTGTTGCATTAGAGTTTATACAACGATTTTGTGACCGTTGTGTATGTGGTCATTGCCTAAACTTAAAAACAACGCTTATTTCATTTTAAAAAATGTTACATTTTAATGTTTTCATTGGTATTTTAGGTAATGGTTTTTATTGTTAAGTGCAACATTTATTTGAAAAATGCAACACTTTTACAGTTATTGCAATACTATGTGGTCGTTACCTAATATCAAAAGCAACACTTTTACTTTTTAAATAACAATTTACTCTAATGATGCTATTGGTGTTTTATGAAACGTTTATCCGATGGTTGCCTAAAAGAAAAAGCAACGTTTTTTTCACTTTAAATGACGATTATTGGATGTTTTCATTGGTGTTTTACGCAACAGTTTTCCACAATTAAATGCAACATCTATTTGGAAGAATAACCATCACCTTTTTATATTTATTACAACTTTATGGTTGTCGAAGCCACAAAAAATAAAATCTACTTGGAAAAAATAATTAGTAGAAGTGACAAGTAGGGCCAAATCCATAAAGATTGGTAGAAATTTTATTCCTTCAAATAAAACAATTAAAAAAAAGAGGGTTTTGTTTGAAGAAAAACTTAAAAATTAAAGTTAAGATTTGAGAAAAACAAAGAAAGTAATAACTAAAATTTTGGGAAAAATCAATGAAATGAAGTTTCTAGTCAATGTAAATTCTTCGTTTAATTCAAGGGTTTGACCATTTATGCAAAGATGAATTTCAATATTCTTTAATAAATTGGTTATAATTATCGATGATCGCTTAGTAACCTATCTCTTTTATCTTCTCGATAATTAAGGCAATCATCATTAATTACTTCTCTTATTGACAAACAACCCTATAACGTTTGCTTAAGAATTTAACTTATTAATGGCCTTAAGAACCAAAGAGACCTAATTCTAACCAACAAACACATCATTAGGGTTTATTTAAGTTACATTGCATGCCTACACTACATAAATTATCACGCAGTCATCACAATTATTAGAAATCAATCAATCAACTAATTATCTAATTGAAAAAGTAATTATTCTAAGCTATCAAATATCAGTTACATATTTAACAAACCTGAACAATTGTAATTAAACCATAAGACATGCAAATACCGAAGAATAAAGAAAAATTAAGAGCAATTAAATTTCACAAACTTGTAGATGGGACTAAAATTTTGAAAAGTCAAGGACTAAAAATGATCAAACTGGAGAACATAGACTAAATCCACAAATCATAAATAGTAAGAGACTAATAGCATAAATTGTTCTAACGAATTATAGTTTGATTTTATGTTAATTGGTTACAAGTAATTCTTCTGAGTGTTTCCGTGACTTAAATTAAGTGCATACGAGCTTGAAAGACAATGTCACAAGTCATCAAGGATGGAAGGAGCGCCTTAAAAAAAGACCCAAGCAAAGATGATCGAGTCACGGCGCCGGCCCAAAGCAACAAGTGGCGGCCCAGCCCAGCAAATGTCAAAGTCCCTATGCTTTTTATTCCACAAATGTTAATGGGACTAAAAATTTTGAAAAGTCAAGGACTAAAAATGTTATGTCATTGTAGTTAATGGGACTTATTGTAGTTTATGTCAATGTTATGACATAACATTTTTGCAACTATTATATGAAAACAATAAGTTGATATGACATTATATATTTGTTTCGTAGAATTTTAGAAAATAACACTTAACGAATTTAAAGGCTAATACTTAAATTTGAAGACTATAAAAATTAAAAAGATCAAATTAAAATACATAAATTAAACCTATAATTTATCCATTGTAATGACCCGATAGTCACAGGTATCGAAAAGTGTCGGGTCTCCATTTTCGAAAAACGGACTTCGTAAATATTTTAAAAAAAATATTTACGAAGTCAGTTGTGTGGTTAATTAGGTTTTTGATAGGTGAATTTGTTTAAATTAGGAGTAATTTGGTATAAGGACTAAATTGAATATAGGATAAAAGTTGAATTATAGAATATGAAACACCCCAAACCCGGCCCACGAGCCTTGACCGGATCCGGTATGTTCCTCGAGTAAAACGGTTCAAAACTTGTTTGTTTCTTTGGAAAACTTTGGGTGATTTTGAAGAAAATTTGATGTAGGTTCAAATTGAAAACATCGTTATTCTTGAAGATTAGGTTTTGTTAAAACTTTATTCTTATCTTTCAAAACTATAAGTTAAAGGTAAAACTCGAGTTTTTAGAGTTTGCTATTTAAATTGAGAATCGTTTGTGTTAGGTGTCAAAACCTTTAAAGATTTATTTTTAAGAAAAAGTTACTTAAACTTAAATCGGATACAATTTGTATCATACTAAATAATTAAAATGCATGCATAAACAGTTTACTACTAAGTGGCCTTATTACATCAAAACAAACCCAAAATCAATCCAAAATACTTAAATATAGAAAGTTCAAATAAAACAAATCTTTGAAAATGAGCATGGCCACCACTAAGCTCCCGCCGGCCCTAGTCCATCTACTTGAGTGTCACACGAAACATATCCCACAACGGGGTGAGTCAAACAGACTCAATGTGTAACCACTAACACAAAGTCCCAATGATTTAGGCATATCAGATCATACATATACATATAGCGAATATAAATAATGATGCAACCCGAAACCAAACCTAGTTAACCATCCGCTACACATCACCCGTACCAACCATCACACCGTGGGGATTATTAAATCGACCCTCCATCCGCTACACATCATCGAAGGCAGTCGCTGCAGACGACTAGCTCATCGCCCTTATAATGTCGTGGCATAGCCACCAGATAATAATTTGTGACATAAGTCACCACATTCAGATTATGTGACATAAGTCACCAGATTTCGTGGTAAAAACCACCAGATCACTTCCCCCTTTTCATATCACCCATATGCCCCATGTCATACAAATCATGCAAACATCACGTCTTATGTCTTATTCACATTCTTAACCAATTCTTATTTATGCCACATTCAAGGTTCATAATGCTTATTAACAAAGTTTCGGAGAGTAACGTACCTGAGTACTTTTGTACCATTGAATGGTACCTTTGGCCACTTTTCACATTATTATTAACACATGTATTAACATAGTACCATAAATCTTTTAAGACTTAGTATAGGGATACACACCTGGTTTACTTAACGAGTTCACTCAAATCCCGAAAAACCCGATCTAATGCTTTAGATCTCTAGTTCCTTGTTGCCGATTTGACTACTAATCAAATCCCGAAACCTTGTGATATTCCCTCTTGCAATCGGCTAGACACTAAATCATTTAACTGGTTAGCTACGGCTTTTGAACGAATAAGGAACAGATTAGAATTACTAAATATGGCCTTGGCCGATTGTTCAAGTTCACTTACCTTGTGAATCTTAAATCCCGAAAACCACTACTTGCTCCGAAAATTGACGAAATCCCTATATACCACATGTTAGATTCGGCTTAAACCTTAAACCCATGAAAGTGGCCCATGGCCGAATGCTACATATCCCTTACCTCGATCACTTCCAATCCCGAAAGACTCCTTCACGCTGGCTACAACCAAAACACGAGATTATGGCTTAATACACATTCGGCCATCCTTAGAAATCAAGGCTTAACCATTGATTTCGGCACTCCGATGGAAAGAAACCCATAACCAATTGCTAGGAGAGAAATACTTACCACTACACGTTGCTTGAAGAGACTAAAAGAGAGTGGCCGACAGCACCTTCCTTGGGGATTCGGCTTTCAAGAAAATAAAAGAAAGAGAGAGCACAGGGTTCGGCTATGGCTCTCAAAGGGTTATGAAATATTCGGCTACAAGAGGAAGGGGTAAGGTTGAAGAGAAAGAAAGAAAAAGATGACTTGGGAAACACTTAGGAGAATTCGGCCAGAAGACTAAAGAAGAAAGAAGAAGAGAATGGATGCTCACTAAAAGAAAAATTCGGCACTTACTCCCTTTCCACACTTCTAAACCGAAAATGCAAGCCCCTAGAGTCCTATATTCGGCCACTACATCTCCTCCTATCACATCCCTTTTTCTGCTCCTATTTTCTCTCTTCTGTACCCATTCAAAATAATTTGAATGGTCAACCATTATCTCCTCTCATCTAGCCGAATTTTAAAAAAATAACAAGACTTATCCTCATCTTTTTGAAGTCCACATGCCGTCCAACACTTCTCCCCTCCTTGATGCCAACATCCAAAATAAAAGCCACACTCCCATGCCGCCAACATGATTCGAACCTCCTCCCTTCTCCCTTGCTTGAGGCGTCATATACCAAGGCCCTAAGTGGCGCCTCCAAGCCACTTTACCAAGCCCAATCTTGTGTCATAAATCCCCCACAATTTCTCTTAAGGCCTCCTTAGCCTGGCTCCTCCTTTATTAGACTTAAAGTCAAATAATTTCTAAGGCATTTGACTACACACTATGGTTCACAAAATTCATACAACACAATCAGAACACACATAGGCATGCTACTTCATACAATTTAGCATTAATGCATAAGCCATAAATCCCGGATATTACAGAATAGAAAAAATTCAAGGGACTAAATAAGCAATTAAACCATAAATTGACATGTGTGTGGTAAAAATAATTTCCATGTGTATAAATAATATACATATATTAGTAATTATTATATATTTACTTATAATTTAAGTAAATATTATTTTATTATTATTATATTATATTAATTAAATAAAGTAAATAAATTAAATTAAATTATGACAATTGTGTGGTATTAATAATGTAAATCTGTAAAATTTTATATGCATATATATTACTTATTATTTAAGAAAATATTAAATTATTATATTATTATAATAATTAAAATAAACAAACAAAAGAATGAAAAGGAAACAGAATAGCAAAACGAAAACAGGGGAAAGAAAGGAGAAAAAGAAAGAAAGAAAAGAAAAAGAGAAATTAGGGTTTTAAAGGTTCCAAGTTCAAGTGGTAAGTCAATTTAATCCCTTTTCTTGTACTTTTTGATGTTTTTGGAATTCTAGAACAAAATACTACTTGATATAAGTGGAAATTTTGAAAGTTGGTTGATTTTTAGATGTGGTTTATGTTGAATTAATTGAAGAATTTGGGTTAGAATTGATAGAATTTTAAGTTAGAATTGAGAAAATGATTGAATTGTAAGTTAAACCATAAGTTTTATGTAGTAAGGACTAAATTGAAAGAAATTCGAAATTAGAGATTCATGGTGAAATTAGAGAGTTGAAATTAGTTTTAAATGATAGTTGAATGAAAAATAAAGAGTAAAATTATGAATAAAATAAGGTTAGATTTGAATAGGGATTTAATTGGAATTTAGGCAAAAGGTTTGTATAAATTGAAATGTTTAATATGAAATTGTAGTGTATTGATAAATTTTAATTGTTTTAATTCCGTAGCTAACGTTGAGCCGGAGACATCGGCTAAAAAAGGAAAGGAAAAAGGCAACGAATATTAGCTCGGAAAATAAGGTTTGATTTCTATAATCCGAATTTAAGAATTAATTGTTGAATTATTACTTAATATGTATGATAAGTGCATTGAGATGAGTATTGATATTGATTTTGTGATATTGAATTGAATGGAATGGAATTGATTTCATGTACATATGTGAATATTTGAATTTGAATGGATATTGTTTGAAATTGGAAAGTGAATTTAGTTATTAGTTGTTGAATTTTGATTAAATATTATGGTAAGTGAATAAGGTGAGAATTATTTGTATTGTGTTATACTAATGAAATGGATTGATTTGGAATGTGATGAAATTGATGTGAATATGTGATTATTGTGGAATTTGAACATTTGATATTTATTATTATATTTTAAAAAAAAATGAATTGAAATGAATTGAATTACGAATATATGTGATTATTTGAAATGTGTATCGATTGGAAATTGAAAAGTGATGTGAAACCCTGTTAACTATATCGGACTGAGTCGGATATAGTTGGCATGCCATAGGATTGGAAGTGTTCAGGGATTACTTCGACCACGAGTCGATGAGACACTGGGTGTCATATTATTATTTCGGATAAATTTGATGAGGTACTGGGTACCAACTTAGTTCGGCAAGGCCAATAAGACACTGGGTGTCAATCTAATACTTCGAATTATCCGATGAGGCACTGGGTGCCATACTGGTGTATTTTGGTTGGATCCGTGTATCCGCCAAAGTCCGAGTCTTGTTAGTAGGGGTAAACAAATGATTTGGGCAATTGGTTGACAATGAATAATATTGAATATGGATTGGAGTGGACAATGAAATGAAATATGCAATTGAAATGCATGGAATTGCATGAATAAGGGATTCATGGAATGGATATTGGTTTGAAATTTAATGGTGTATCCTATTAAGAAAAGCTAATGAATAGCAATTATGAAATTGAAATAGTATGATATGAGAATTGAAAGTGTTATGAATGATGCATTTATGAAATTGATTATTTGTTGAATGATTTTGTTTGTGTGATTATATAAATAAATATTATAAATTCTTGTTTAATAAATATTCGGATTATAGAAATACCACTAATTTTATACTCAGCGTATGGTTTGTTTTCCGTGTGCAGGTTAGATTAAAGTCAGATTGTCGAATCAGCATCTAAAGCCGATCCCGAACTCAAAAGTGGTGAAGTACTTTTCTTTTTGATAATGGCATGTACCTAGGGTGTCACATGTAGGTCATTTTGAGTAGTGATTGTAAATGATGTTATAAGATAATATAGGCTAATTATATACTTGAACTTATGTAAGACATGTTGATGATATAAAATGACATGTTTAAGTTAATGCATACATGAGTATGAAATAAATAGACTTTGGGAGAAATTGATATAAATTTAGAAATGGTTTGAATGATGCTAAATTAGATTGTTTTGGTTAAAGTATGAAAAGCATCTAAAAGAGTACATTGATTAGGTCATTAAGTTTATCAATTTGACATGTTTTAGAGGTATTTGAATATGTTTTGGATTGGTTGAAAGTTTGGATTTTGAATTGTTTGTTGATTCAGGATTTGCAGGGTTGGTAAATTTATTGTGTAAGGCTCATTTTTAGTCCACACGGCCTGGCACACAGGCGTGTGTGTCCTGCAGTTAGGAAAAATTTTGAAATTTCGCAAAAAAAAAAAACTCTCTAAATTTCCGATTGAGTCCCAATTTGTTTCTAACATATATTTTGAGCCTCGAGGACCCATACAAGGGACAATATAATTAATTTATGAAATGTATGTAACTTAATTTGTTTAATGTTTATATTTGTTCTAAAAAGTCCGGTAATACTCCGTAACCCTGTTTTGGCGACGGATAAAGGTTAGAGGGTGTTACATCCATAGTAAAGGGATTAATGATATAGTTTTGGTTGTGTCATAGGATAAGATAGTAATATGAAAGGAATGTCATAGATATAAAAAATGAAGATAGTAATATGAAAGGAATGTCATAGATATAAAAAATGAAGTTTTGATTGTTATGGTGATGAGTGGTTATCATATTGTTATAAATATCAAAATCACATTATGCCTAACTAGGAACATAAATTGGACTTAAAATTAATTGATGCAAAGTTTATTTTGATTGAATGGTTTTAAAAGTGAAGTATACATGTGGTTAGAAGAAAGTTGGAATTTTACTTAAATACTCTTTTAATTCAAATTAGATTATATTCATAATAAAACAAAACATCTGTAATTATTTAAAAAAAAAGTGCCCTACTATGAAATTATATATGTATATGCACACGTTTAATGTCTCATTGTCGTAATCATCCATTACAATTTCTTAATAAAAACTCTTCCAATCCAGCATAAAGGGAGAAAAAGAATATATCAACTCTTTAACTCTTGGAAAGATAAAGGGTCACCCACTTATCGTACACATTATTTCATTGGCTTCAAAAGAAATAAACTTATAATAATAAGAAGACAGGTGTCAAGCAATAAAGTTCAGCAAAAGAAATCTATGCTTTGCTTTGGTTTTTGTTTTGTTTTGGTGCATTATTATTATTATTATTATACGCAGGGCACGTTACAGGCAAACATTACACAAACCCTAATGGTGATTGGTTTGTCTTTATCTTTTGTCCATGTTCTTAATTTAAAAATAATACCCCCTAAACTTGCTAGCATGCTTATCCACACCACTAAATGTAATTATTTACACAAATGACGCTGACATGGACTCGATCATATATTAATTTGCATCATATGAGATAATGGTTTGGATTTACATCCAGACAAATTTTGATACATATTGATACACTATTCTTAATGATCTTAGTGTTAAAACATTGATTTTCCACCAATAATTTCATTTTTTTTATATATATTATATAAATATATGTTTGTTGAAATATTTAGCTCTTTCAAAATTGTAAAATGTTAACTTCAAAATTTATAATCCTCCAAAAATAATACATGCGAAATTATTTTTTTGAAATCGACTTTTTTATTTTGAAAACGAAAATGGGAGTAGCCGCCAATCTTTTTTATATGAGATGTGATCGGATCATCTCGAAACTTGATCTTTTTAATAAATGGTTTAATTTATTAAAACAATATTTTTCGATCTTACAAAAAATTCAGAAAATGTGTTCCGGAGTCCGTTACGTAGGAGGAACGATTAGCACCCTCGTAACGCCCAAAATTGGTACCTAATTGGTTAATTCATGTCTTAGTGTCGAAAGTTGAAAATTTGGAAATAGTTTAAAATACGATCCCTCTCTGGACTAATGTTAATTTTACCTAAAAATTTCTCAAATAAATCGAAATAAACGTTAAAGACAAGATGTCACATCCCATAAGTTAGGACACGACATCCTGAACCTTTGAGAATAAGCTTGCCTCTATTTTCATTTGAAATCTTATGTATTTTAATTTTGAAAGGATATTTGATTATTCAAATTCGACGAGAAAATCGAAACCCCGTAAGTTAGGGTACGATTTCTCGAATCTCCCAAATACCAAACATTGCCTATTTTTGAAAATTCATTTTGAATAATAATAGGTGTGATATTTAAACGATGTATATTTATTTTATTTGAATATAATACATCAGTGGATAAACATATCCAAACTTAATGTATAGCTATGTGGATAGAATGATAGAATAAACAAGTAGAGGAATACTTTAATGATACAAATGTAATTGTGATAATAACAATAATATTAATGATCAAATTATAATATTAATAAAATAAATGAGGTAATCTTAAAAAAAAAAAATGGAAAATACATGATAATAAAAAAATTAAGTAAACATATCATGAAGATATCAAAAATAATAAAAACAATATTATAACAACAAAAAATAAAATAAAAAAGAAAAAAATAAAAGAAATAAAAAATGAAATAATAATGACAATAGAGGAAAAATGTACAAGTATGAACAATATAAATTTCAAAATGAAAACTAGACAATAATAAATAAATATATATAATAAAATAAAAAGAATGAAAAATGACCGAAATTAAATAAATAAAGGACTAAATCGAAACTAAAACGAAATCTCAGGTGTAAATTATAATAAATAAACAAATAAATAAGGACTGACTAGAAACTGAAATGAAATTTAAGGGGATAAATTGTAAAATAGTAAAAAAAAAAAAACAGAATGAGGGACCAAATGCGAATGCGCGGGAAGGAGCAAGGGTCAAATGGGATATTATTCCCAGCCCCTAAACGCAGCTGTCGAAACAATTTTTAAAGTTGATTTTAAAAACGGGGATCGACTTTAAAAAACGAAATGGAGTCGTCACCAATCCCTTTTACTTAGGTGTGATTGGATCACCTCATAAAACATCTAATTTTGGTCCACGAAAAACAAGAAAACGGGTTCGGGAGTCAGTTACGTACGAGGAAGGATTAGCACCCTCGTAACGCCCAAAACTGGTACCGGATTGATTAATTATTGTCCTAATGTCGATGATTTGAAAAAAAGACATGATTACTTTAAAACTTGAATAATTCGAGTTAAAATTTGAGATTTCTTTGTTCCGAAGGAATATAACCATCACATCCAGCACGTTAGGACACAATGTTTTAAAACCTTCGCAATCAAAATCATCTCATGATTTACAAAACTTGTTAAAAGGATATTTAGTTATTTAGCTAAACGGAAAATCGAAACTCAGCACGTTAGGGCACTATTTCCCGCATTTCTAAATACAAAACATTGCCTTATTTTAAAAACCTTTAGATAAAATATAGTAGTTTTGTAAAAAAATGTATTTTATTTTAAACAACGATTCATGAGACAATATCGCATTTATACATTATCAAACGTAAATATCAAAAGCAATTATGACATACTAACATTTCATATCTATATAGATAATAAAGTAATAATAATGTAGAATAATGACTAGTAGAAATAACTACACAATGGCAATCATAAATAAATAAATGAGAGAGTATGGGCAAATAAAACATATACACAAAACAATAAATATCAAAATAAAAAGAAATTTATTAAATAAATAATGAAAATTTTTATGCAAGATTAAATAATAAATAAATAAAAATTACATAAATATATAATATAAACTATGTATAAATAAGAAGGTATATAATGATTTTATATAAAGATATATAAAATTACATATATATATAATATAAATAATGTAAATAGAATATGTTATACAATATAAATAAATTTTAATTAAAAATAATATATGATATAATATTATATTATATAATGTACAAAATTTTAAAATATAATATAATAACTAATATATATAAATACTAAAATAATATATAATAAAATAATAATTAAACAGAATAAAATAATAAATAATAATAATTATATATGAATTTTATAATATTAATAAATTAATATATATAACTACTAAAGATAATATAAAAAAATTAAAAAAGAACCAGGGATTAAATTAATAAATATATACATATATATGAATTTCGTATTAATAAATTAATAAATATAAGAAAATAATATAGAATATTTAATATGATAAAATAATTAAATATAATATTAAAATAATTTAAAATAGAATAAAATAAGAAAATTAAAAATAAATAAAGAAACAAGGGTTAAATAGCAATAAAATAAATAAAAAGGACTAAATCAAAACGCATGTTAAAACACGGGGACTAATATGGCAATTACGCCTCCTTTCCAAAATGGCGTCGTTCTAATTTTTATCTTTTAAAGAGCCTGAGGATTAAAATGAAACAGAATATAAGTTTTTGTGCTAGATTGTAAATACAAAAAAATGCTATTAGACATGATTGTAAATTTGAAAAAATGCGGAAGGACCAATTCCGCAAATAGACCATTAAAAAAACACGCGGATCTTCTAGTCTATTGGGTCGGGTTCGGGTCAAAATTTTTATACGGCGTCGTATCGATGCTTATTGGCCTAAGAATAAACGACGCCGTTTTACCGTTGCTATATAAGTTACAAAATTAATAAAAAATTTCATTTTATCAATTCAGAAGAAAAAAAAGAGTTTTGTTTTGAAAACTCTCTGTCCTTTGGCCTTCAGGCCAGGACTCCGATGAGGGGGGCCGTCGCACTCCACGCGCCAACGCCCACGGCGGCTTTCAGGTATGAAATTTCGTCCTTTTCTTTTTAAATACTATTTTATATGTGAAACGCGCATAGAGTAAAAAAAATAAAATAAAAAAACGAATAAACAAAAAAAGAAATCACCTTTGCAAACTGATTCTGTATTTTTTATTTCTTTGTATATATTTTTTTTAAATATTTTCCTCTCTGTTCTCTCTGTGCACTCTCTGTATTGTGTATATTTTTTGCCTATTCTCTCTTCGATCGTATCTCCCCTCTTTTACAAATTTGTTTGGGGTTTTTATAATCCCAAAATAAAAAAGGAAAAGCATGTCTTCCACTTTGTTTCCTTGTTTGCTGCTGGGTTTCTTTCTTTTTTGCAGGTAGAGCGACGGAGAATCTGGCGACGATGGTGTGATTCAGGCGCGGATCGTGGCTTGACGAGGGGCTAGTGTCGAGGCTGATTGCGGCGCGATAGTTTCAAAAACCCTAGGTCTTTTGGTTTCTGTTTAATGTTTTGAGCCCCTTTGGGCCGTGTAATTTGGGTCAAGTCTGTTTTTGGGGTGTTGGGTTAGGTTTGGGTCACAGGTTGCTAGGTAGTCTGTTTAGGAACAGGTCTGTAATTGGGGTGCTGGGTAGTCTGTTGGGCTTTGTAATCCATTTGGGCTCTGGTTGTAAATGGATTGTAAAACTGGACTTTATTTATTTTTATTTTTTTCTTTTTCTGAATAAAATGGGCCCGGGCACAAATGGGTCACTACAGCTGCCCCTCTTTGCTCATTGTCGTGTAATGAGAATGGAGCAAAGACTATAGAAGGACCAATTTTGCCCGGTCTTGGCCGAGCCTTAACTTCTTGGTCCTCTTCTTCTTCAAATGGCTTCCAACTCCACTGCAACTTCAATGGTATTTGGAACTTCAACTTTAGAAGTACTGAAATATAAATCTGACGGCTTCAATCTGCTTCGCTGCAACTTTGGGAAGGCAATATCCACCATTTTAGTCTGTTGTCTTTTAGCCTGCTCTTCTCAGAGAAGTAAGGCTAATGTCTTTGATTTGCTTTCCTAAACTTCAGGAATGCCAAATCTGCTATTTTAATCTGCTCCCTGCAAACTCAGGGATGCTAGACTAATGTCTTCGATCTGCTTTCTGCAACTTTAGGAATACCAAATCTACTATTTTAATTTGCTCCTAGCAAACTCAGGGATGCCACTCTAATGTCTTCGATCTGCTTTCTGCAACCTCAGAAATGCCAAATCTGCTTTTTTAATCTGCTCCCTGTAAACTCAGGGATGCCAGACTAATGTCTTCGATCTGCTTCCTGCAACTTCAGGAATGCCAAATCTGCTTTTTTAATCTGCTCCTTGCAAACTCAGGGATGCCAAACTAATGTCTTCGATCTACTTCTTACAACCTCAGGAATGCCAAATCTGCTTTTTTAATCTGCTCCTTACAAACTCAGGGATGCCAGACTAATGTCTTCAATCTGCTTCTTGCAACTTCAGGAATGTCAAATTTGCTTTTTTAATCTGCCCCCTGCAAACTCAGGGATGCCAGACTAATGTCTTCGATCTACTTCCTGCAACTTCAAGAATGCTAAATCTACTATTTTAATCTGCTCCCTGCAAACTCAGGGATGCCAGACTAATGTCTTCGATTTGCTTCCTGCAAACTCAGGAATGCCATATCTACAATCTCTAGTCTGCCCCACTACTATCTCGAGAGGACAAAATCTGAACTTTTCATTTTACTTTCTTACTATCTCAGGAAGACTTCAATCATCAGTCTGCTCCACTACCATCGATGGAACAAAATCTGAACTTTCTAATTTGCTTCCTTACTATCTTCAAGAAGACTTCAATCTTCAGCCTACTCCACTACCATCTCAATGGAACAAAATCTGAACTTTTCAATTTGCTTCCTTACTATCTTAGGAAGACTTCAATCTTCAGCCTGTTCCACTACCATCCTGAGGCAACAAAATTTGAACTTTTCAATTTGCTTCCTTACTATCTTCAGGAAGACTTCAATCTTCAGCCTCCTCCACTACCATCTCGATGGAACAAAATCTGAACTTTTCAATTTGCTTCCTTACTATCTTCAGGAAGACTTCAATCTTCATCCTGTTCCACTACCATCTCGAGGGAACAAAATCTGAACTTTTCAATTTGCTTCCTTACTATCTTCAGGAAGACTTCAATCTTCAGCCTACTCCACTATCATCTCTAGGGAACAAAATCTGAGCTTTTCAATTTGCTTCCTTACTATCTTCAGGAAGACTTCAATCTTCAGTCTGCTCCACTACCATCTCGAGGGAACAAAATTTGAACTTTTCAATTTGCTTCCTTACTATTTTCAGGAAGACTTTAATCTTCAGTCAACTCCACTACCATCTCGAGGGAGATAAAATCTGAACTTTCCAATTTGCTTCCTTACTATTTTCAGGAATACTTCAATCTTCAATCTGCCCCACTACCATCTCGAGGGAGATAAGACTGATGGCTTACATCTACTCTGGTGCTTCATGGAGATAACATTCGCCGCTCGATCTTGTTCCACTACTGCTTAGGGTGACAAGATTTACAATCTTCAAGCTATTCTTCTGCTGGTCAAGAAGATAGGACTGGTGAATTCATCGATGTTGCTACACCGTCCTCTGGGGGACATGTCCTGTAGACTCGAATATGTTATGGACGACATTTGCATGAATGCAGAATGTCATGAGAATGATGATTAGGATGCATGATTAGAATGAATCTAATGCTCCTAACTAAATGATATTAGGGATGACATTTGCATAAATGCAAAAGAATTATTAGAATGATTAGAATGCAATGATTGAAATGAATCTAATGCTTCTAACTAAATGTATTATGGACGACATTTGCATGAATGTAGAATGTCATGAGAATGATTTCCTTTTCCTTCATTTTTTTTTGTACAACGATTAGGATACAATGATCAGAATGAATCAAATGCCCCTAATTGAAAGTGTGAGAATGATCCCTATTTAATGTTTGGGTCGTCATTGCTCAAAGTTCATCAAGTTTCTATCACTGATGCGCTACCATGCTTTCTCATTCAACTGGTATCTTTTGACAAAAAACCCAAAGAAATGATCAGGTTCTGCTCAACAAGCCTACCCCGCTATAATTCCAGAGTCTCTTCCCCTGAACCTTAGGACATAAAATTTGTTCCTCCCACTGCAACTTCAGGGGAATAACATTTAGTTTCTTCCAACCATACAGTTATCACTCAGAGGCATGGAATTTATATTATCTTCAATCAACTTGATCTGTTACACCATTCCCTGGATGTGATGACTAGATGAATGCAGGATATCTTTTCTTTTCCCGAGAATGATCCCCTTTTACACTTGGGTCGACATTGCTCGTCATTTGTCGAAATGGTATCATTGACGAAATGTCTTATCCAATAAAATCTGAAGAGATAATCATCTTTCAATATTTCCAAACCTTAGGCCTGGTGAGTTCTAAACAATAGTCCTGTTTTAGGTTCCTATACTATTTAGAAGCTTCTAGAGTAATATACAAACTCCTTTTGTGAATGTATTATTAATCCATTAATCATTATTTCAATATAAAATGCTTGAAAAGGATCACAACAATGAACAAGAAAGAAATTAATTAGGAGCATTGCTCGAAACAAATAAGTCACTCAAAGATAACCAAGGCCATAAAAGAAAATTTGATCAAGGTGTATCTTGAAAAGAAAAAGTAATCAAAGATAACCAAGACCATAAAAGAAAATTAATTTGGGGTATTTTCAAAAAGAATAAAGTAATCCAAGATAACAAATTCAAAAATGGGTAAGATAGAGGCTAGGTGCCCCAGATATCGCAGCCTGAGTTTCTCTGTACAAACTTCTTAAGGACCATTTTGAGCTCGATATGTGTTTAGAGGATCCGAAGTACTTTGTCAATGCCCCAAGACGTAGCATACTTCCTCATTATTAATTCAGGCATAGCAAGACTACCACATGCCCCATCTTTGATCAAAATTTAAGCCACCCTTTTCGGGTTTTCGGCTCAAAACCCCTTTGGTCTCAAAGCGCCCTTTGTAGGTTTTCGCCTTGGCCTCTCCTTTTTTTTTTGAATGAATTTTGAACTCAAGGCACCCTTTGCGGGTTTTCACCTTGGCCTTTCCCCTTTCAGGTAAAATACTTCTTGAATGGTCCTGAATTCACTAGATTGGGCAAGTCTTTGGCACCCATCTCGGTCAATATCAATGCTCCTCCAGAAAAGACATTTTCAACATAAGGTTTTTCCTAGTTTGGCATCTGCTTTCCTCTAAAATTGTTTTGTAGAAGAAAAATCTGTTTCAACATCAGGTTCCCCTTGTGGAATTCTCTAGGATGAACCTCTTTTTCGTAAGCTCGCATCATCCGACCGTGATGGATAGCTTTTAACCTTTTCTTCGATTAGGTTCAATTGGCAAAAACGCTTCAATTCCATAATGGGTAAGATGTTGCCCCAGCGAAGGTTCTGGCCGATGTTCAATAAGATAAAGGGTAAATGGTAGCTTCTTATGCCAATCTTTACAAGTCTTAGTCACCTTTCATAGTTTTTGTTGTTTTTTCTTTTTGTATTATTTTTTTGACAACATTTGCTGTATGTGATATACTGCCTGATCTTTGGACAAACTGTAAACTTTGACTTTGTACAGTTATGCATTATTAAACGTGATTCTTTATGGCATTCTTTGTTGGCATCTGATCCTTTCCTTTATTCCTTTTTTTTTGAATTTGATGACTTCAACCTTGTAACATTGGCATATGAAGCTACTTCCACCATCTTAGTGAAGTAAACGACAACTATACCGATGAATCAATATTGGCTAAAAGCTTTTGACGAGATTAGCCCCATCACATCCATTCCCCACATATGGAAAATTTGTGAAAAACTAGAGTAGGCACATGAATCTTGTCTTCTTAAATACGGCATAACTGATACCATCCCCTTTATGATTAGCTTGAATATTGTATAACCATTAGCATGTTCTCTAAACACCCTTATGGACCTCTTTTAAGATTTTCCCAAGCGTGTCTTGATATGATCGTGCAAAAATATTTTTGAATTTTGAAAATAACTCAATGATGTCTTGACTTATCTCTGTTGACGATCTAGGCTACAATCTTCACCTCTTTTCTAGGCTCGCAATATTCATTGACTCTATGTAAGGTAGGATTTGTTTTTATCATGTTCTACCATTCTTAACAAATCAGAAGATATGTCACGATCTCTGCCATTTTCAAAGTTCTGAGATCCCTCTAGACACATATCTTACTCAAAAGAAGATTCTGAGTCAGTAGCAGCGTTGCTCACATCGTTGATATCTGGTGACCTTATTGTAGGTCCAAAGAATAAGTGATTCAAAGAATGATAATTTGTATGGTCATGAATAAAAGAGTACTTATATGAAAATCCAAAGAACAAACAAAAAGAAAGAAAAAAAAAACTAAAAAGAATTGTCTGTAAGTATGAAATGGAAAAATAAAAGAATATTTGCTCAAAAAGATGCATTTTATTGAAATAACAATTCTAGACACAAGCATATTTCTCAAAAGGGTTCTTATTGTCTCTAGGCTTAAGGCAATAAGTATGTTTTGAATATTACTCTAGATCAGTTCTAAAATACATGGATTTCTTCCACAGTCTCATTATTCAAAACACTCCCAAGTATACAAGGGCTTATAAGCTTCATTCCCCGATTCCCTCTTTGCTTTTGATTTCTTCAAGGGATCGCAACTTTCTTGTCTCCTCCTTCAATTATCATATTTACTGCCTCATCAAAGTGATTAGGTTTTGATGAATCGTCAAACTTTACAATTCCCATTTTAATAAACCTTTCAACCAACTTTTTAAACGTAGTACAGTTTTCAATTGAGTGACCCTTTATTCCCGCGTGGTATTCACATTGGGCATTCTCGTTATACCATTTTGATAACGGAGGTTGCAACGGTTTCACATAAAATGGGGACACCACGTGTGCGTCAAACAAACTTTGATATAGCTCTTTATACGTCATTAGAATTGGCGTAAATTTGAGCTTTTCGAAGTTTTACTTTGTGTCCGACTCTTGTCTCACCGACCCTTGTTGCCCAGCAGTGATCACCTTTGGCTGGTTAACAGTAATTGCTTTTGAGTACCCTTTGTTGTATGTACTCGTATTATTTACCTCGTCATCCTTTTTCCTAAGAGTAGACCTTTTAGTAGTTTTCCCTGCTTCAATCTTACCACCTCTTATGGCATTTTCAATCATCTCTCCTGCCATCACTATATTTGCAAAGCTCTTGGTGGTACTTCCTATCATATGAGTGATGAATGGAGCCTTTAAGGTATTGATGAAGAGCATTGTAGTCTCCTTTTCTAAGATGGTGGCTGAACTTGCATGGCGACCTCTCTCCATCTTTACGTATACTGCCTGAAGCTTTCATTCGACTTCTTTTCCATGTTTTGTAACATGATTCTATCAGGTGTCATGTCTGTGACATGATTATACTGCCTCATGAAGGCTTGAGCTAAGTCTCTCCTAGAGCTAATGTTAGTGCGACTGAGTTGATTGTACCACTTGGATGTCGTTCCTACTAAACTGTCCTGAAAACAATGAATCAAAAGTTGATCATTGTTCACATAACCAGTCATGTGTCTACAGAACATAGTGATGTGGGCTTCAGGGCAACTAGTCCCATTATACTTCTCAAATTCCGGCATCTTGAATTTATGAGGAAGTACCAGATCTAAGACCAAACTCAAGCCCTTTGCGTCAATACCATGGTGATGGTCGGCATTTTCCAAAGCCTTAAATTTTTCCTCCAACCATCTACAGCTATCTTTCAACTGTCTTGCAGATTCAGTTCTGATCCCCTCTCTCTCTCTACCATGTCTAGGTCAGGGATAATAGGATTAGCAAGATTATCCCCTGGATTGGATCCAGTGCCAACTTGAAAATTCATGGGCACTCTAGTGTCAGCTTACCCTTGTTGAGGCCTAATTGTGACAGGTGGCCTCTTGGGATATTCCTCAGGTTGTGTTTGTACGTGTGGTGGAGTGAATCCCTTAAGGAAATCCTCATTGTCTTCAGCATTAATTATGGAACCCTTTCCCTTATTCATTGCCCCACTCAGCATCTGGGCCATCATGTTTCTTTGGGCCTCCAACATCTGGTCCCTCATCTCTTGTTGGAGTTTTGCCATTTGCTCTTGCATCTGGTCTTGAATGTCCCTTTAGAATTGTTCCATTCTTTGATCCATTTTCCTTGATTTGGCACGTGTACCGTAGGGGTGTTCAGCTTCCAGATTTTCCTTCTCTTTATTTCTCTCTCTCTCTCTCTGAAATGATTTCAGCTAATTAGACTCTCTCTATGGACTTAAATGCATATGATGTGATGTAATGCAAATGCATGAATGTAAAGAAGCATGCGGAAGTAAAAACTTCACGAAGACATAGGTACAGATGTATTCCGAAAGCAGTCCACTAGCCCATGCGGAGGTGAAAACCTCACGAAGGCATAGCTTCTTGCTCCCACTTAAGGGTGTGACCACGACGGTCATGCAGTGCAATGCAAAGAGATATATTTCTGAATCACATGCAATGAAAGGATCATGGTTTTTAAAATCATAATTTTAAATTCGAACAAAAGGACATGAAATTATCGATTTTACGGCTTGACTCTCTCATTGTCCCCAGTGGAGTTGTCAAGCTGTCGAAACCATTTTTAAAGTTGATTTTAAAAACGAGGATCGACTTTAAAAAACGAAATGGAGTCGCCACCAATCCCTTTTACTTAGGTGTGATTGGATCACCTCATAAAACGTTTTATTTTAAAATATCTAATTTTGGTCCACGAAAAAAACAAGAAAATGGGTTCGGGAGACGGTTACGTACGAGGAAGGATTAGCACCCTCTAACCCCAAAACTGGCACCGGATTGATTAATTATTGTCCTAATGTCGGTGATTTGAAAAAAAAATCATGATTACTTTAAAACTTGAATAATTTGAGTTAAAATTTGAGATTTATTTGTTCCGAAGGAATATAAACATCACATCCAGCACGTTAGGACACGATGCTTTAAAACTTTCGCAATCAAAATCATCTCATGCTTTACAAAACTTGTTAAAAGGATATTTAGTTATTTAGCCAAACGGAAAATCGAAACCCAGCACGTTAGGGCACTCTTTCTCGCAATTCTAAATACAAAACATTGCTTTATTTTAAAAACCTTTAGATAAAATATAGTAGTTTTGTAAAAAAAAATGTATTTTATTTTAAACAACGATTCATGAGACAATATCGCATTTATACATTATCAAACGTAAATACCAAAAGCAATTATGACATACTAACATTTCATATCTATATAGATAATAAAGTAATAATAATATAGAATAATGACTAGTAGAAATAACTACACAATGGCAATCATAAATAAATAAATGAGAGAGTATGGACAAATAAAACATATACACAAAACAATAAATATCAAAATAAAAAGAAATTTATTAAATAAATAATGAAAATTTTTATGCAAGATTAAATAATAAATAAATAAATAAATAAAAATTACATACATATATAATATAAACAATGCAAACGATGTATAAATAAGAAGGTATATAATTATTTTAAATAAAGATATATAAAATTACATATATATATAATATAAATAATGTAAATAGAATATGTTATACAATATAAATAAATTTTAATTAAAAATAATATACGATATAATATAATATTATATAATGTACAAAATTTTAAAATATAATATAATAACTAATATATATAAATACTAAAATAATATATAATAAAATAATAATTAAACTGAATAAAATAATAAATAATAATAAATATATATGAATTTTATAATATTAATAAATTAATATATATAACTACTAAAGATAATATTAAAAAAATTAAAAAAGAACTAGGGATTAAATTAATAAATATATACATATATATGAATTTTGTACTATTAATAAATTAATAAATATAAGAAAATAATATAGAATATTTAATATGATAAAATAATTAAATATAATATTAAAATAATTTAAAATAGAATAAAATAAGAAAATTAAAAATAAATAAAGAAACAAGGGTTAAATAGCAATAAAATAAATAAAAAGGACTAAATCAAAACACATGTTAAAACACGGGGACTAATATGGCAATTACGCCTCCTTTCCAAAACGGCGTCGTTCTAATTTTTATCTTTTAAAGAGCCCGAGGGTTAAAATGAAACAGAATATAAGTTTTAGGGCTAGATTGTAAATACAAAAAAATGCTATTAGACATGATTGTAAATTTGAAAAAATGCGGAAGGACCAATTTTGCAAATAGACCATTAAAAAAAACACGCGGATCTTCTAGTCTATCGGGTCAGGTTCGGGTCAAAAGCTTTATACGGCGTCGTATCTATGCTTATTGGCCTAAGCATAAACGACGCCGTTTTACCGTTGCTATATAAGTTACAAAATTAATAAAAAATTTCATTTTATCAGTTCAGAAGAAAAAAAAAGAGTTTTGTTTTGAAAACTCTCTGTCCTTTGGCCTTCAGGCCAGGACTCCGATGAGGGGGGCCGTCGCACTCCACGCGCCAACGCCCACGGCGGCTTTCAGGTATGAAATTTCGTCCTTTTCTTTTTAAATACTATTTTATATGTGAAACGCGCATAGAGTAAAAAAATAAAATAAAAAAACGAATAAACAAAAAAAGAAATCACCTTTGCAAACTGATTCTGTATTTTTTATTTCTTTGTATATATTTTTTTGAATATTTTCCTCTCTGTGCACTCTCTGTATTGTGTATATTTTTTGCCTATTTGGGGTTTTTATAACCCCAAAATAAAAAAGGAAAAACATGTCTTCCACTTTGTTTCCTTGTTTGCTGCTGGATTTTTTTCTTTTTTGTAGGTAGAGCGACAGAGAATCTGGCGACGATGGTGTGGTTCGGGCGCGGATCGCGGCTTGACGAGGGGCTGGTGTCGAGGCTGATTGCGACGCGACGGTTTCAGAAACCCTAGATCTTCTAGTTTCTGTTTAATGTTTTGAGCCCCTTTGGGCCGTGTAATTTGGGTCAAGTCTGTTTTTGGTGTGTTGGGTTAGGTTTGGGTCACAGGTTTCTGGGTAGTCTGTTTAGGAACGGGTTTGTAATTGGGTTGCTGGGTAGTCTGTTGGGCTTTGTAATCCATTTGGGCTCTGGTTGTAAATGGACTGTAAAACTGGACTTTATTTATTTTTCTTTTTTTTTTCTGAATAAAATGGGCTCGGACACAAATGGGTCACTACAGCAGCGTTCCAAGAAGCCAAATAATTGGAGGATCAAAATGAAAAGCGAGTAAATTTAGTGATAAAATTAAATAACAAAAAAGTATAAAATTGAAGTAGGCCGAAAAAGCGGAAGGACTAAGGGTAAATAGACCCTTAGTCCAAAACACGCGGATCCCCTAGAACGGGTCGGGTTGACGCTCGAACCTTTTTAAAACGACGTCATTTTGACGTCTGTGAGTAATGGCCAAAACGGCGCTGTTTCATGCACCTATTTAAATAAATAAACTTCAAAAAAAACTTCATTTCTGCCTCCTTTTCAAAAATAAAAAATTGAAGCTCCCTTTTTCCTCCCAACCCTCCCTCCTTCAGCCATGGCTCCGGTCGCCGGATCACCGTGGCGTCCGTCGATCGTCGACGACAGCGCCGCCGCTCACGGTGGTCGACTAAATAAAAATATCATTTTTTATCTCTTTTTTCACCCTTAGCCCCGATTTAAAACCAAAATACCCGAAAAGACACCAAAATTTCGAAAAAAATAAAGAAAGAAAAAAGAAAACGATGGGATTTTTTGGTTCTCCGTTGCCACTGATGGGGCTTTTCGACGAGCCCATTGACTCGGCCACCCTCCAAATCGGAGAAGACTCTGAATTTCGGTGACTCGAGTGATTTTTTCTTTTGTTTTTCTAATAAATAAATAAATATATAAAATAAACTACCTTCGATTTTTTATCTCTGTTGTTTTAAAATTTCTAGTTTTTTGTATTTCTTTTGTGTAGAAATATTACATTGACGGATATGGCTTTTATAGCCATTTAAAACAATATGTATCATTTTTGCTATTATTTCTATTTGTTTCTACTTTCACGTTTTCCATTTTTCTGCTCTATCTTCTTTTTTCGTTCTCTTTGCAGGTCTTAGCGAGGTCAACAGAGGTAGGTTTTTGCCATTTTGGTGCAAAACGACTAAGGGTGCCAGGTCTCGAGTGGTGGGTATGTTGCGGAAGCACGTGGGTGGCAGCAGATGGGTGCGGCACACATGGGGAAGCTAGGGTTTCCTGCTAGCTTTAGATAGTGGGCCATGTGGGCCATTAGGTTTTTATTCATTTTGGGTTGTTTTAGGTCTGATATTTTTGTAAAATGGATTGTTTTCAATTTGAACTTTATAATTTTTTATTTTATTTTGGTTTTCTGGCGGGCTGGGCAAATTGGGTCTATTACAGTTGTCCCTCTTTGCTTGTTGACGTATAACGAGAATGGAGCAAAATTTTTTAAGAAGGACCAACTTTACCCAGTCTTGCCGAATCTTGACTTCTTGGTGCTTATCTTATTCAAGTAGCCTCTTTCTAACCCACCGCAACTTCTGATGTTTAGAATTTGTTGCTTCAATCTACTCCACTACAACTTCAGGGAGATAAGATTAATATCTTCAATCTGCTCCACTATATCTTCAGAGAGATAAGGTTTACAGCTTTAATTTGCTCTACTGCAACTTCAGAGAGATAAGATTTGCTATCTTTAGTGGGCTCCACTGCAACTTTCGGGAGATAAGACTTGTATCTTTAATCTGCCCACTGCAATGTCAAGAGATCCGATATGTAATTTGTAGCCTTAATTTGTTCCACTACAAATTCTGGGAAATAAGATTCGCTATCTTTAATCTGCCCCACTGCAACTTTAAGGAGATAAGACTCGTAACTTCAACCTGCCCCACTGCAACTTTAGAGAGATAAGGTTTTCTATCTTCGATCTACTCCACTGCAACTTCAGGGAGATAAGATCTGTAACTTCAATCTACTCCACTGTAACTTCAAGGAGATAAGATTTGCTATGATGACTATAATTCGTCCCACTGCAACTTCAGGGGTATAGGATTTGTGGTTTCACTGATCTGTTACACCATTCTTTGGGGAACATGACCTGTAGAATCCATTTTATGGGCCTATTTATGCCTAATGATTAGGATGTCATGGTCAGGATGAATCAAATGCTCCTAACTAGATGTGTATGAATGATATTTGCATGAATGCAGAATGTCATTTTTCGAGAATGATCCCTTTTTAATGCTTAGGTTGTTATTGCTCGCTGTTCATCAAGGCTCTATCACTGATGTGTTACCATGCATTCTTGTTCAGCTGGTATCTTTAACAGAAAATTCGAAGAAATAGTCACAGTTTAGACTATTCCTTTTCAAATGTTTCCAACTCTTAAGTTTGGTTAGTTCTGAATAGTGGTCCTATTTTCAGATTCTCGTACTATTTAAAAAATCTTTCAGAGCAATATGCAGAACTTCTTTTTCTTTGAATATTATTAGTCCATTAATCATTATTTCAATGAAAAATACTTGAAAAAGATTATCGCAATGGAAAAAAGGAATTTTATTGAGAGTAAAGCTTGAAATGGATAAATTAATCAAAGATAGCAAACATTGCTAAAATACAAAATGAATAAAATGAAAATGGGTGCTCCAAATATCATAGCATAAGCTTCCTCGCACTAACTTCTCGAGGATCCTTTTGAATTTGATATGTGTCTCGGAGATCCGAAATACTTTATTGATGCCCCAAGATGTAGCATCTCTCTTTCTTGTTAATTCTGATAGGATAGGATTTCCATGTGGCCCACCTTCGATCAAAATTTGAATTGCCCTTTTTTGGGTTTTCAACTCAAAATCCCTTTGATCTCAAGGCGACTTTGAGAGTTTTCGCCTTAGCCTTTTCATTTTTTTTAGGTGAAGTACTTCTTGACTAAATTTGAATTCACAGGATTGGGCAATTTCTTACCATCCATCTCAGTCAAAATCAGCGCTCCTCTAGAAAAGGCCTTCTTTACCATATAAAGTTCTTCCCAGTTTGACATCCACTTTCCTCTAAAATCTTTTTGTATAGGTAGGATCTTTTTCAATACTAGGTCCCCTTCATGGAATTCTCTGGGACGAACCTTTTTGTTGTAAGCTCGCATCATTCACTTTTGGTACATCTGACCATGACGGATGGCTTTCAACCTTTTCTCTTCAATCAAGTTTAGCTGATCATATCGGGATTGGGTCCATTCTGCTTCATCCAATTTCAATTCTGCCAAAACTTGAAGAGAAGGAATCTCGACTTCAATGGGTAAAATCGCCTCCATTCCATAAACCAGAGAGAAAGGCGTTGCCCCAGATGAGGTTCTGGCAGATGTTCGATAAGCATAGAGGGCAAATGGTAACTTCTCATGCCAATCTTTATAAGTCTCAGTTATTTTCCCCACGATTTTCTTAATGTTCTTATTGGCTGCCTCCACTGCACCATTCATTTTTGGGCTATATGGTGTAGAGTTGTGGTGTTTGATCTTGAATTAATTGTAGAATTCTGATATCGTGATATTGTTCAAATTTAGTGTATTGTCAGATATGATCATTTCTTGCATTCCATATCGACATATAATCTCTTTCTTTAAGAACTTGTTGACTGCCGACTTCATGACATTGGCATATGAAACGACTGCTACCCACTTTGTAAAGTAATCGATGACCACGAAGATGAATCGATGAACTTTAGAAGCTTTAGGTGAGATTGACCCAATGACATTCATGCCCTATATAGAGAAAGGCCACAGAGAAGTCATAACATGAAGAGGTGAGTGAGGTACGTGAAATTTATCTCCATAAATTTGACACTTATGATATTTCTTGGCATAACTGATGTAATCTCCTTCTATGGTGGACCAATAATACCCGAATCTCATGATTTGCCTGGCCATTGTAAAACCATTGGCATGTGTTCCACAGACACCCTCGTGGACTTCTTCCAAGATTTTCTTAGCCTCGACAACGTCTACACATCTTAGTAGCACCTGATCATTTCTTCTTTTATATAGGATCTCTCTATCTAAGACATAGTCACTAACCAATCTTCTCAATGTCATTTTATCATTCTTAGTTTCTTGGTTAGGGTATTCACGATTCTTCACATATCGCAGTATATCGGGGTACCAAGGGTGATCGCCCTCTTCTTCTTCTTCTTCTTCAATGTTGCAACAATGAGCCGGAGTCTCATAAATACTCATCTGAATAGGTTTTATATTCTCTTGTTTGTTCACTTTGACCATCGAAGCCAAGGTAGCCAAAGTGTCAGCCATCTGATTTTCGTCTCGTGGAAGATAGTAGAAGGTAATGTCAACAAACTCTTCAATTAGCTCCAGAACCAGCCTTCAGTAATTGATCAACTTGGGGTCTCTCATCTCCCATTCGCCTTTAAGTTGATAGATCACTAGTGTAGAATCCCCATATACCTCTAGCACTTTGATCTTACGTTCTATGGATGCAACGATACTCATGATGCATGTTTCATATTCTGCCATATTGTTCATGCAATCAAAATCCAATTTACTAGTGAAGGGATAATGATCTCTGTTTGGGGACACCAGGACTACCCCAATTCCATTACCACATCGTTTGAGGCTCCGTCAAAGTTTAGCTTCTAAGGATGACCTTCTTGAGAATCTTCTTCAGTGGTTGCAATATACATTAGATCTTTATTCGGGAAATCAAAGTTTAAAGGCTCGTAATCTTCTAGAGCTCTACTGGCCAGAAAGTCTGCTATTGCGCTCCATTTTGTAGCCTTCTGATTTACTTAGACTATACAAAATTCGAAAAGCAGAATTTACCACCGGGCCATTCATCCATTTAAAACAGTCGATTCCATTATATACTTTAGAGGATCGACTTTTGAAATGAGCTAAGTTGTGTGGTACAACATATACTGTCTCAGTCTTCGGGTTGTCCAGATCAAGGTGCAACATAACTTCTCGATTGGCGAATATTTTGTCTCACATTCAGTGAATTTCTTACTGAGATAGTATATCGCTCTTTCTTTTCTTCCTGACTCATAATGTTGATCAAACACGTATCCCATAGAATTCCCGAATACTAACAAGTACAGTATCAACGGCCTATCTGGGCTGGGAGGCATTAGTACTGGGGCATTGGGCAGGTAATGTTTGACCTTGTCGAAAGTATTCTGGCACTCCTTATCCTAAATGTCTGAATTTGTGTTTCTTAAGGAGATGGAATATGGGGTCGCATTTCTCAGTTGGTTGTGAAATGAATCGGGCGATATAATTTAATCTTCCTAGGAAACCTCGAACTTCTTTTTAAGTGCGTGGCAGAGGCAACTCCTGTATAACCTTTACTTTATCTAGGTCGATCTCGATCCCCTTTTCACTGACTACAAATCCTAGCAATTTTCTTGACCTAGCCTCTAAAGTACATTTTACTGGATTGAGCTTTAGTTGGAATTTTCTCAATCTCAAGAATAATTTTCTCAAGACTTGTACATGTTCCTTCTCTGTTTGGGACTTTGCAATCATATCATCAACATAAACTTCGATTTCTTTATGCATCATATTATGAAACAAAGTTACCACGGCTCTTTGATACGTTGCTCTCGCATTTTTCAGTCCAAATGACATCACCTTATAACAAAATGTTCCTCACATAGTTACGAATGTGGTCTTGTCCATATCTTCAGGATGCATCTCTATCTGGTTGTATCCTGAGAAACCATCCATAAAGGAGAAAAGTGAGTAACCTGTCGTGTTGTCTACTAAGGTGTCGGTATGCGGTAATGGGAAATTGTCTTTCGGGCTGGCTTTATTCAAGTCTCTGTAGTCTACGCACATTCATACTTTCCCATCTTTTTTAGGGACGGAACTATATTGGCTACCCAATCTGAGTATTTAACCACCCGTAAGAAACCAGCATCGAATTGCTTCTTGACTTCCTCTTTTATTTTCAGTAAAACATCAGGCATCATCATTCGGAGCTTCTGTTGAACTGGCTTGCACTCTTCCTTTATGGGGAGTTAATGTACCACAATATCAGTACTTAACCCAAGCATGTCTTGATATGACCATGCGAAGACATTCTTAAATTCTTGGAGTAACTCAATGAGGTCTCGCTTCGTCTCTGTAGTAATGTAAGCTCTAATCTTCACCTCTTTTTCCTCTCCTAAGCTCACAATTTCTACTAACTCTTTGTAAAGCAGGATTTGTTTCTCATCTTGTTCTACTATCCTCAACAAATCAAGAGATAGGTTACAATCTCGATTAACTTCAAAATCTTGAGAATCCTTCATACACATATCTTGCTCAAAAGGAGACTCTGAGTCAGTAGCAGCGTCGCTCATATCATTGATATCTGGAGACCTGTTATAGGGATGAAGGAAAATCCAAAGAACAAAAGAATCTAAGAATAATTATCTGTATGGTATGGTTATGAATGAAATGGAATGAATAAAAGAATGTTTGCTCAAAATGATATGCAAAGATGCATTTTTATTGAAATAATGATGTTAAACATAAGCCTATTTCACAAAAGGATTCTTATTGCTCCTAGGCTTAAAGCAATAAGCGTGTTTTGAACATTACTCTGAATTAGCTCTAAAAACTACATGAATCTCTTCTGTAGTCCAGTTGTTGAGAAAACTTCCAGGTATATAGGGGCAAATGCCTGATAAATTTTCTCCCCCAATTCTTTTTTCTAATATGGCATTGATGTTTAGATTTCCCAACATTTCTTCAGCGATCTCTTTTCTTAACATCTTTTGTTCAGGTTGAATAGTTCCTCCTGACACAAAAGTCTTGGATATATAGGGAAAGGTCATTGGTTCCCACTTGACCTCTTCCCCGCTCAGTCACGCTCTTCTTCTTTCTTGTTTCTTCTCCACATTCTTCTTCTTTTGCCTCGCACCTGGCTTGTATCCTAAGCCAAAGCGGTCTTGTTTGTCCATGAGTATGGGTGACTTGACCCTTCCTTATAGGCATTTTCCAAGTCCTCTTCCAGGCAAGACTCATTTTCCATCTATTAGCTGCAGGCTTATCCTTGTAGTTTTGGAGATTTTGGGCATCAGGATATTGTTCCCTTCGAAAATGAAGGTTGCATTCACAAATTCCAACGATCAAAATGAACATTCTATTACTTTATCGTTTGTCCCTATGTATGGCGTGTCACTAGTTACGAATGCAATAATGTATTCTTCCACATTCATCGTTACCAGTCGACCCTCAGTTACCAAATTTAGTTTTTGGTGCAGTGATGATGGTATTGCCTCAGCCGAGTGAATCCAAGGCCTCCCTAACAAATAATTATAAGAAAGCTTAATGTCCATCACCAAGAAATCTACTTCATACGTGTTTGGACCAATCAAGAGGGGTATCTCAATCCTTCCCATCACCCTCCTTTCGGTCCCATCGAATGCTCTCATTATGTTTTGACATGTCTTCATATGAGAGTTATCCACAGGCAACTTATTCAGCGTAGATAGGGGCAAGACATTTAGTACAGATCTATTATCAATTAACACCCCTTGCAATGTATATCCTTTGCAGCGGGTTGTGATGTGAAGAGCCTTTGTAGATCCCATGCCCCCCGGAGGTATCTCATCATCATTGAAGAAGATGAAGTTGCCGGCACTTATATTGTTGACTAGGCAGTCCAGCTTGTTTACGAAGATATCGTTAGCGACATAAGTTTCATTTAGCACTTTCATCAACGCACTACGATGTGCCTCTGAACTTAAGAGTAAGGCTAGTACTGGGATGCGAGCTAGTTGTTTGTATAGCTGTTCTACAATGCTGTACTCACTATGCTTTAAGAATTTCAAGAATTCTCTAGCCTCGTTCTCAGTTACTAGCTCGTTAACTGATGATTCGAGCATGACCGTCTTTTCTTTCTTATACTCAACTACTGGGGTCTTTCCTTTAACAATTTCAGTTCTTGTACTTGTAGGGTCATAACGCCTCCTACTGCGTGTGTAGAAACCTACATCTTAACCCTCCTCTGAAACGCTAGCCGAGTTCTCTTCTCCTAGGATTCTCACGTTGAAGTCGTAATTCTAGGGAACCCTCTTGCTGTCATTGTAGGGAAAGGCTACATGTTTCTGTATTATGACCCTTAGTGCAATTTGTACTCTGGTTTCATTGCTTCTTGGTCATGAAATGATAACCACTGGGTGGTTGACTTTATAGACCTTCTCTGTTGACCCCTCTTTTGAGGCGCATACATCTCCTTCTTCTGAGCCCTTAGCATATTCAAATAATTCTAGCTCGTTATTATCCATCAGATTTTCTACTAAGGCCCTGAATTCAACGCACTCTTGGATCTCATGACCCTCATTAGCATAGAATTCACAGTAGTTCATCATCCCTTTATGTCTCTCTTTTGAATCCTGTTTGATTAATCCTCTCTCTACCATTTTCTTCCAAACCTATTTCAGTGGGGTTTTTACTTCCACTACATCCATCTTGGTTCTCTTTCCTACATTCTTAATTATCGTGTTTACCCCTTTATCAGAATGACTTGGTAACAGATTTCCTGCTACATTAGGTTCCGATGGGTCATCGAACTTCACAATGCCCATCTTGATGAACCTTTCAATTAACTTTTTAAACGTAGTGTAGTTCTCGATTAAGTGTCTCGTGATTCCTGCGTGGTACTTGCATTGAGTATTTACGTCGTACCATTTGGGGAATAGAGGTTACATAGGTTTCAGGTAGAAGGGGGATACCACGTGTGCATCAAACAGATTCTGATACAACTCCCTATATGTCATCGGGATGGGTGTGAACTGGAGCCTTTCTATATTTGGCCTCGGATTAGAGTCTTACCTTGGGGGCCCTGATGGCTAGTGGTTACTGTTTTTTGTGGGCCTACAGTAATTGGTTTCATATACCCCTTGTTGTATGTGCTTACATTATTCACCTTGTTTTCCTTCTTCCTCGGGGCCGATCTTTTGGAGTTTTCCCCCGCGTCTATCTTACCACTTCTCACTGCATTTTCAATCATTTCTCCAGATATTACTATATCTGAGAAGCTCTTAGTAGCATTTCTCAACATATGGTTGATGAACGAGCTTTTAAAGTGTTAATGAAAAGCATTGTGGTTTCTTTCTCTAGAAAAGGTGGCTGGACTTGCGTTGCCACCTCTCTCCATCTTTGGGCATATTTCCTGAAGCTCTCATTTTACTTTTTCTCCATGTTCTGTAGCGTGATTATGTCGGGTGTCATGTTTGTTACATGACTATATTGCTTTATAAAAGCTTGTACCAGGTCTTTCCATGAATTGATTTTGGCACGACTCAGTTAGTTGTACCATTTAGCTGCTGACTCAATCAGACTGTCCTGAAAGCAGTGGATTAATAGTTGATCATTATTGACGTATCCTGTCATCCTTCGACAGAACATAGTGATGTGAGCTTCTGGACAACTAGTCCCCTTATACTTTTTAAATTTTGGAGTTTTGAACTTTAGAGGAGCACTAAATCTGGTACCAAACTCAGGTCTTTGGCATTAATTTCGCAATGACAATCATCGTTTTTCATTTCTCTGAGTTTTTCTTCTAGCCATCTGCATTGATCCTTAAGTTGCTTTGGCAGTTCCACTCTTACTTTTTTCCATTTCTGCCATATCATCTAGATTAGGAACGACAGGATTGGTTGGGTTTTCCCCCGGATTGGAATCTGAGCCTGTTTGGTAGTTCATCGGTGCCAAGGTACCAGTGTGATACTATTGGGGTCTGATTGTAACGGGTACCCTTCGTGGGTACGCCTCTGGTTGTGCCTGAGTATTTATTGGGGTAAAACCCGGGGGGTAAATAGGATTTTCATTATCATCCCCTGAGTTGACCGCAGTGCTCTTCCCTTTTTCACGTTCTCCAGCCAGCAACTGTGCCAATTGACTTATCATACTTTTTTGGGATTCCAGTATCTGATCCTTCATTTCCTGTTGTACTTTTGCTAACTATTCTTGCAGTTACGCTTGCAACTGGTCTTGCATCTCTTTTTGAATCTGTTCTAGCCTTTCCAATCTTTGGTCCATTACTTTGGTTTTGGGGCGAGTATTGTAACGATATTCTGTTGGTTGGCTCTTGTTGGTTTCCAGATTAACTGAAATAATTTTGATTAATTAGGGTCTTTTTGTGAAATTTAATGCATATGATGCAATGTAATGCAAATGTATGAAATGAATGCAAAAAGAGGCATTGATTTTGATTCAATTCTATTAATACTAAAAAATAAATTTCTTTACATAAAATGGACTACATATACGACTTTGTCCTAATGCCCAAAGCCTTAACTTTTCTAAAAAGCCAAGCTAACTCTTGATCCCAATCCGATTCTGTTTCACTTCAAACTTAGCATGTCGGCCTGAACTGCTAGGGTTTGCAAATGATTGGCCACCTCTCGTATTTGAGCCACAGCTTCACCTATGATATGGTCTCTATCCCTGACCTGACCTTGAGAACGATGGGGTTGCTCTTTCCAATGCTCGTTGTTTGCCTCAAGGAGTTTAATTCGGAGTTCACAATTTTGTAATGCGGTCTCAAGTTCTTCTATTTTCTTTTTCAGCTCTTCAATCTTGTTTAAGCTCGCTTTCAGCTCAGTTGTGGAGTTGTGACTACGATATTGATGAAGTGACTTTTCTAGTTCTGCTACCTTGGCTTTTAATCTGACCTTTTCATTTTGGCATTCCAAGAGGTTTATTTCTAGAGCATTTTCTTAAACTCGGGCATTTTGGAATTTCTTTTTCCATTGGTCGGCTCTACTCTTTTCTTTTTTGATCTCTTGCTGCCATTGTTCTAATATTTTTCCTAGCCTGTCAGTCCTCATCGACAAATGCAATTTCTTATAATCCGTTTTTAAACTGTCCAGATCTTCCTCGGCCTTGTTCTTTCCTCTTCTCAATTTATCGGCCTCTATTTTCTGAACGTCAACATCTAGTCCTAATTGTATTTTTTCTCTTCTAATTGCTCTATTTTCTTTCCTAACTTTGAATTCTTTTTTTTTTCCGAAATCCTGCTTTACGATCTCTAGCTAAGATGGGATCACTTGCAAGTATTCCTCCATTGGTCGAGTGCCTTCTTGACTTGGCCTAGGGATGTTTTCGTTGACTCTTTTACCCCACCTCCTATACCTCTTTCAATTCTTGGAGATTGTTCTGGGTCACGCTGATATGAGTGAAGTCCCACAATTCTGATACGTACCCATCCGTCAGACTATCACCTTTCTTTAGCTGCGTCTTTTTGGACCATATTTGGACAGCCGCATTATCTCCCACTTTATCAAGAAATCCGTTCTCCATGGCAAGCTCTCTATTTAGTAACTGAATGTGAATCAACACATTTTTTTATGATGAATATGCAATGCAATCACAGTTAAAACAAAACGAAACAAGTCAGTATACTTCATACAAAGCTAAAGTAAGCAAGAAATAATAAAAAAAGCACCTATTTGGGTGACCACTAGGGGTTTGGTGTGGTTCTACCTAGGGTAGGCTCTTTGGGCTTACTATATGCGGTTCGGTTCTAAAGTAAGGGTACCTGAACCGGCAGATTCCTCAATCCTCACCCATTATAGGCTCATACGGACCGAGTTCAATTCAGGAGAATACATTTCCCTATGGCTATACGGAGATAAAAATCTCACGAAGACATAGGTACAGATGTATCCTGAAAGCGATCCACTATCCTATACGGAGGTGAAGACCTCACAAAAGAATAGTCTCTCACTCCCACTTAAAAGGGTATAATCGAACGGTTATGCAGATGCAATATGCGAAAATATACCAAGAGACTTGAACCAATAAAGCAAATATATCATTATGTAACACTGCAAGGATAAATGCAACGAAGGGATCATAAATTTAAACCAACTTATTAATTTTCGACAAAAAGACCAAAAGTAATCAACTCGCGACTTGACTCTTTTATTTTGTCCCCAGTGGAGTCGCCAAGCTGTCGAAACTATTTTTTTGAAATCGACTTTTTATTTTGAAAACGAAAATGGGAGTCGCCACCAATCCTTTTTACATGAGATTCTTGATCTTTTTTAATAAAGGGTTTAATTTATTAAAACAATATTTTTCGATCTTACAAAAAATCCAAAAAACGAGTTCGGGAGTCAGTTACGTATGAGGAAGGATTAGCACCCTCGTAAAGCCCAAAATTGGTACCTAATAGATTAATTCATGTCTTAGTGTCGAAAGTTGAAAACTTGGAAATAGTTTAAATACGATCCCTCCTTGGACTAATGTTAATTTTACCTAAAAATTACTCGAATAAATCGAAATAAACGTTAAAGGCAAGATGCCACATCTCGTAAGTTAGGACACGACATCCTGAACCTTTGAGAATAAGCTTGCCTCTATTTGCATTTGAAATCTTATGTATTTTAATTTTGAAAGAATATTCGATTATTCAAGTTCGACGAGAAAATCAAAACCCCATAAGTTAGGGTACGATTTCTCGAATCTCCCAAATACCAAACATTGCCTATTTCTGAAAATTCATTTTGAATAATAATAGGTGTAATATTTAAAGGATGTATATTTATTTTATTTGAATATAATACATCAATGGATAAACATATCCAAACTTAATGTATAGTATAATGACAAATGGAATAATATATAATAGCTATGTAGGTAGAATGATAGAATAAACTAGTAGAGGAATACTTTAATGATACAAATGTAATTGTGATAATAACAATAATATTAATGATCAAATCATAATATTAATAAAATAAATGAGGTAATCTTAAAAATAAAATAAAATACAATGGAAAATGCATGATAATAAAAAAAAATTAAGTAAACATGTCATGAAGATATCAAAAATAATAAAAATAATGATATAACAACAAAAAATAAAAGAAAAAAAATGAAATAATAAACGAAATAAAAAATGAAATAATAATGACAATAGAGCAAAAATGTACAAGTATGAACAATATAAATTTCAAAATGAAAACTAGACAATAATAAATAAATATATATAATAAAATAAAAATAAAATAAAAAGAATGAAAAATGATTGAAATTAAATAAATAAAGGGCTAAATCGGAATTAGAATGAAATCTCAGGTCTAAATTATAATAAACAAATAAATAAATAAGGACTGACTCGAAACTAAAATGAAATTTAAGGGGATAAATTGTAAAATAGTAAAAAAAACAGAATGAGGGACCAAATGCGAACGCATGGGAAGGAGCAAGGATCAAATGGGAGATTATTCGCAGACCCTAAACGCAGTGTTCCAAGAAGCCAAATAATTAGAGGATCAAAATGAAAACTGAGTAAAATTTAGTGATAAAATTAAAAAACAAAAAAGTATAAAATTGAAGTAGGCCGAAAAAGCAGAAGGACTAAAATTGTAAATAGACCCTTATTCCAAAACACGCGGATCCCCTAAAGCGGGTCGGGTCGACGCGCAGACCTTGTCAAAACGACATCGTTTTGATGTCTGTGAGTAATGGCCAAAACGACACCGTTTCATGCACCTATTTGAATAAAAAAACTTCAAAAAAAAAATTCATTTCTGCCTCCTTTTCAAAAAAAAAATAAAATTTTGAAGTTCCCTTTTTCCTCTCAACCCTCTCTCCTTCGGCCATGGCTCCTGTCATTTTTTAGTCTTGTTTTTACAAGTAATTTTAGGGATGATTTTGTCACTATCTTCTCCAATTTGGTAGATGCTTGGTGTTTTTTTCCGATTTTTGCCCGTCGTTTTGGATCATCTTGAGCTGATTTTTTTATTGTATTAAGCGCTTACAACCACTGCAGATATATCATGCTTGACTTGTGACGGATTCAGTTATCTACGTGCCATAATATTTTATTTATGCTAAGGTTGAAGTCTTTATTATGTTGATAGAGTTTATCTTTTACCTCTTGTAACGGGTGTATGTTGTTTTCAAATTCTATAATTTTATTTATAGAATTTAAAATTTGAAAAGATGGAATAAATTTTGAGGTAGTTATGGTTAAATGAGATATGTGAATTTCGGGTAATAGTAGAATATAATTTGATTCTTGCAATATTGGTTTGCTGAATTGGCAGCGGCAGCTTGTAGTTGGCCACCAGCAATGAAACATGTAGCACTAGGGTTCATATTTATTAGTAATATCATTTTTAAAAACAGCTAGTGTGGGTCAATTAAATATTAATCATAAAGGAAAATAAAGCAAAGCACATAAGAATAAGATGGGCGGCTAAGTGTGGAAGGCATCAAATGATTCTCATCTCAAAATACGTAATAGATTTTATTTGACATATATAGACAATAGGGGTCAAACAAGAATACTTGCTACCTTATTGCGATACTATCTATTATTATAGTTTATCAATGAGGAATAAATACCGCTAATTGTTATTATTATTAATTAAATGAGGGTTAATTATAAATTTAACTTTTAATGTTTATATTTTTTTTAATTTAATTTTTTTAGTTAAATTTGATTCAATTTTTAAAAAATATTGACGTCTAATCTTTTAAAAAGAGTTGAATTATTATGTTTTGAAATAAATATTGATTAAAATGTTAATTTTTAAGTATGGAAGCTTACATAGCAATCTATGTGTACTTCATACTATTTGAATTTATATATAATTTTTCAATTATTTATTGATGTGACATATAAAACAAATTAATATATAAAGTATACGTAGACTGCCATGCTAATATTGTTAAAAATAATTTTTTAGTTGATATTTTCATTAAAAAAGAGATTTGACTCTTTTTTTGAAAGTTGAATGCCCAAATTTAGCTAAAAAAGTAAGGGCCAAATTGACATAAAATTATTAAGTGTTGATAGCTAAATTTATTATTATGCCATTAGATAAAACTAATCATTTTTTGGTCTTTTACGTATATGTTAAAATCTTCCGTAAGTCTTTGCATTCTTCACAAATTTTGAATTTAGTTCTTGTACTTTTATTTTCAAAAAATTAGTTCATAATACATTTCAGATTTCTAAATTCAAGTCTAACTGTTAACATTATTAATTTTTTTGTTAAATTTATTGATGTGATATTTTAAAATAAAAAAACTCATTTATTAGCCATATAACTAAAAAATAAGTTTTGAAATGAACTTAAATTTAACAAGATAATTTCAATAGTATTAATAGTTAAACCTGATTTTTAAAATTTAAAAAAATAAAAAGATTAATTTCTTATAAAAAATACAAAAATTAAATTATTTTAACCATACATATATATACATAATCTACCTTCCAAGAAAGAAAGAGTCAAAAATATTGTGACGTAAGGGTGTCCGTCGTTGAAGCAAGTAGGTAAGTACGGGAGTCATGGGGCATGCCCTATAATGCCCCTACTTGCTATTGGTGTGACAAAAGTAACATTAAATTACTCTTCTTTTATTTTGTAATGCAAATTGAAATCGTCTATTGTCCAATACCAAGTCTATGTAAAGTAGCCTTATCAGTACCCGTTCCAGTTTCTCTCTCGCCGACCTCCCGTTGTGCTACTATCCTTTTGTCTATTTCTATCCTGCATTGTCAAGTCAAGACCCTTACTGGTCCAACTCAGCTCTTCCTGAACGTTTGGATTTTCTCTAACCGTCCACTTCAGCTGGGCTTTGTTCTCCGAATTTTTCTGATTTACGGTATGGCTCACCATCTGTTCGACTCTTTGCTTGAATGGAAATTGCTTTGTTTGACAGATTGATGTGAATCTTTATTGCTGAAAACATAATATCTGCGTCTCTGTTTGATTTGTTTCCTTTTTGCTTATGAAATGATACTTGACTCTTAATTGGGCATTCATGATTATGGAGTCGCTCTAATGAATTAGAATATCTTTTAGGTCTTAAAAGTTAAATAAATAGTTAACTTAAATGATAATTAAATTACTTAATAGAAATATAGTAATTAATATAAATTATTTGTATAATTAATGATAAGTTAATTTAAAATTTTAAATAAAGATGTTTTTGATAACAATAACACGTTTCATGAAAAAAAAAAAAGTAGAATGTAATAAACATTAATGGAATAGTAAAATCCGAAAACAAATTACATTATATAATATAACATAAAGCTTTAAGTTAATTTATATGTTATATAAGGATATTTTTACAATTATCGTGAGGTAGAAGGGTTCTTTTTGTTAACTGGATCTTCAAAACAAAAATAAAATAAAATTTTACAAGCCTGAATTGGATCGAAACCTATATCGGTTAAGATTTCTTTTTTGTTGCTATTAATTCTAATAATAAAAAAATTAAACCTTCGAAATTGTTAGTTGGTGGGTGTTTTCTTTTGAATAAAATTATTAATAATGCAAAAAAAAAAAGAAAAAAAGAGAGGTTTTAGATTGACTCAAGTCAAATATTCAAATTTGATATTTTTACTTTTGAGGGTTGAATGGGGAGAATCTGGACGTTTCAAAGGGGGTGGGGTCACTGTTTCCTTTCCTCGCTACTACTTGTTGCTTGATGACGAAAGGAAGCGAGTAACGTAACGGATAGATGATAAACTAATAATAATTGAAGTGCTAAAACGACGGCGTTGTAGAAAGAGTACATGTGGAGGTGGAGCTCCGCATAAACCCAACCACGTGTGAACTCCATTTCGGCAAAAGGAAGTGACGTGTACAGTGTTGGACCACCGAACCGCTCGCAGTTTGTCTGGGAAATAGTACAACAACAGGGTTACAAAGCATCAAGATCCAACACTTCGCACGTGTTTCACGTGGACCCCGCACTCCTCTGTGGCAGATGGCCCCCTCCCCCTAATTATTACTACTTTCTTTTCCACCCTCAATTCAATTTAGATTTTGGTCCTTCAATTTTATTCGTTATGAAATTTTACCCTACGCAAGCAAATTTATGTTGGCATAAAATGTTTTAAAATTTGTACATTAATATTTTAATCAGGTGTTTACTATTTTTACTAATTAATAATATTATAAAAATATATAATTATTGTATACAGATTAAAATTTAAATTTAAGCATAATAGAGGGATTAAAACTGTTATTTGACCTACAGAAATAAAATAAAATAAATTAAATGTAAGAAAACGAGAGGAAAATAAAAAATAAAAAACCCTCAACCCAAAATGTCTTTGGGGTTTATAACTCGAGCCAACCACCCTGTTGCCTGTTTCGAAGCAGCCAACGAAAGAGACGTCAAAAATAACACCGTTAACCCCAACCACACTCATCCCAATGCCCCTCATCATCCGTACCTAAAACGCCGTTGAGAAACGGCTTTCCACCGTTTGCCGTTAAAAAAAGGTCTCGTCACGTTAATCCCCTGACTGTCTCAGTTAAATCCGGAACCAGAGTTTGTTATATTAGCGTTACACACTAGATTTACAAAAAAAAAAAAAAAAAAAAAAAACGCTCCTTTGTTAGAAACCCAAAACAAAAAGAGAGAGAGTAAAAAAAAAAAAAAAAAAAAAAAAGGAGGGAAAGAAGAATTGGGAACAAAGTCGCGTATCATAAGAGTCGCGCGTAGGATTTTAGGTTGATTCTCTCTGCTAACGGCGTTTCCTTTTTACAGAGCAGCGAAAAGCTATTTTGAAAGCGAGGGGAACGACTGCGGATTTGTACGGTTAAAGCTGTTTTCCGTTACGGTATTTGGATCTCGCGACGGTTACGATAGGGAGGGAGGAAAAATAGTGTGAGGGAGGTGTAGATTTTTTATCAGGAATTCGAGCAGTTTCGTAATTATTTGGCTTTTATTGTGGTGCTTAAGAGTGTAAAATAAGGTTTATTAGAGCGTTTTTGGAGGATTTAGCTTCTCTCTTTGGAGGTTTTTTTGTCCCAAATTTGTTGCTGTTGCTCGTTGTTGACTTGAAGAGTCGGAGAGAGTTCAATAATGGCGAATCGGGGAGGGGTGTTTTCACAGACAAATAATGTTTCCTCCGAAGGTAAACGAAATAAAAGAATTCATACAGATTGTACGTTGATTCTATATTTTTCTTTAAATTGTTTTTATTTTTCTTTGATTTTTTGGAAAGTTTTTGAAACCTTTTTTTTCTTCACTTTCTTTTTTGAGTTATAGGAAATGGAGGGGATGATCTGTACATGGAGTTATGGAAGTTATGTGCGGGACCCCTGGTTGAGGCTCCTCGAGCTAGAGAGAGAGTCTATTATTTTCCTCAAGGACATATGGAACAGGTAAAGCCTCTTTTTGTTTTTCTTTTTTTTTTTTTTCATTTTTGTGGCGAACATATTCCTGTTTGGTTTTATTTGGAATTATGTCCTTTTATAGAAATGGTTATTTTTGGGTTATTGATTGGGATTTTCCTATTTTGGCGAGGGATTGTTTTAGTTGGAAGCTTCGACGAATCAGGAGTTGAATCAGAGGATTCCTTTGTTTAATCTTCCATCGAAGATACTTTGCAGTGTTGTTCACATTCAGTTTCTGGTAATTTTCTCTTTCTGGTTTTTGATTTGACTTTGCATAGGCCACAGTAATCTCTAGTTGTGTTTTGAACTTCTGATTGCTTAAAAAACGGAGCGGAAAAAGGAAGTGAGTAATATGTTTAGAGGTTACCATTTTTTCTATTGTTTTGATCTTGAAAAGATTGTAAAACCTTGAACTTTGAATAAATAGTTTCTCTTTTCTGAGAAATTGGTTTCACTGGCTCAATAAATTGGGGTTTCAGTCAGATCGTAAGTCATGTGGACCTAGTGGACCATTATAGTATTATATCAACATGATTGATTTGGGAATAACTTTTTATGCACTTATTTTTACTATGTTTGTAGGCTGAACAAGAAACAGATGAAGTTTATGCACAAATAACTTTGATGCCGGAGCCAAATGTAAGAACCAATTTTATTTGTTTCGGATTTGAAAATCTTCCAGTATTAGAATGCAGGGGAGTTGGGTTTTCTTTTTCTTTTATTGTTTGATATTAGTGATCTCTAATCATGTTTTTGTTATGGATAGCAACCTGAGCCAACAACTCCTGATGCATGTCCTCAGGAGCCCCCAAAACCTACTGTCCATTCTTTCTGCAAGGTTTTAACAGCCTCTGATACCAGCACTCATGGAGGTTTTTCTGTTCTTCGCAAACATGCCACTGAATGCCTTCCTCCACTGGTACAATTTCTAGATCTCTTTTTTCGCCTTTTTGTCTTCTTTCTAAATCTTCTTTGTATTGATTTCTCTATATGGATATCTTTTAGGACATGAACCAGGCAACGCCAACCCAGGAATTGGTTGCCAAGGATCTTCATGGCTATGAGTGGCGCTTTAAGCATATTTTTAGAGGTAACAAAGGATCTGATAACTATCTTTCTAGTTTAGTCGGTTAATACTAAGCTTTTATGTTTTTTCTGTCAATTCCATGTATGACTCACCTCCTCTACTGATGGGCAAATCACTTGCGTTATGTAAATTGTATATGGTTTGAATGAACAGGCCAGCCAAGGAGGCATTTGCTCACAACGGGATGGAGTACATTTGTTACTTCAAAGAGATTAGTAGCTGGTGATTCCTTTGTGTTCTTGAGGTAGATGCCTTTTCCATTTTCTGATATCCTTGATGCTTGTGTGGTGGTGCATTGAACTGGTTCTGGCCTTTGCTGGTTATGTTCTTTTTCATGTAGCTGATGAGCTATTTGTTTAATACTTGGTTTCGTAGAGGGGAAAATGGGGAGCTGCGTGTTGGAGTGAGGCGTGTTGCTCGTCAACAGAGCAGCATGCCTACATCAGTGATTTCAAGTCAGAGCATGCATTTAGGAGTACTAGCAACTGCATCTCATGCCGTTTCAACACAAACCCTCTTTGTTGTATACTATAAACCAAGGTATGATAATTACAGATTTTCCAAAAACGAGATGAAAATGATATTTATTTACTTATAACCATCTTGTGTGAAATATCAGGACAAGTCAGTTCATTATTGGGTTGAACAAATATTTAGAGGCTCTTAACAATAAGTTTACAGTTGGCATGAGGTTTAAAATGAGATTTGAAGGGGAGGATTCACCTGAGAGAAGGTAGTGAAACTTAAGCACATGATTGCTTTGGATTAGTGATTGTTCAGTGTCTTCTGTAATACTTACGAACATGCTTTGATTGATAAGGTTTTCTGGCACAATCGTTGGGGTTGAAGACTTTTCTCCTTACTGGAAAGATTCAAAATGGCGTTCATTGAAGGTAGCTTGTTATGCTTTCTTAAACTTCATTTTGATTTATTTTGTCATTATAGCTATAATCAGTTATTGCCAATAGGTACAATGGGATGAACCTGCCTCTATACCAAGACCTGACAGGGTTTCACCATGGGAGATAGAACCCTTCGCTGCTCCTATTCCACCAACTCTGGGTCAACATGTTGCTGCTAAGAACAAAAGGCCTAGACCAACTGCTGAAAGTCCTGCTTTAGGTGAAGCATATTTTTCTTTCTTTGAATCTCTCTTTTATTATACTTCTATTTGGTTTATCTGACAAATCCACTTTGTTTGAATAATATAGATTTATCTTCAACAGCATCAGCTCCTTGGAATTCTGGAGTTATGCATACCCATGATCTAATGCGGCGTAACATTACTGCTGAAGCAAACAGAAATGAAAATCATGTCATATGGCATAGGCAGACTGAAATGAGCAGCAGTTGCAGCTCTGTCTTGAAGACTCAGAACGAAGGGAGCTGGCTATCTTCTCCTTGCATGAGTGTTTCTAAGCATCGATTTCCTGATGCAAGAGACGATAGCAAATGTGCATCTGGTTGGCCTGTTCTTTCAGGATTGTCAAACCCACAAGTGAACAATGATTCAACCTTTGATCCAATAGAAAAGGTAAAGAAATCTGAGACAGCTTCTAGCTGCCGATTGTTTGGCATTGAGTTGATAAGCCACTCTGCTAGCTCAAGGCAATTGGAGAGGACACCTACCCAACTTTCTACTATGACTGCTAGTACAGCTGAAGGACATCATACCTTGTCACCTAATAATTCTTGCCAGAAGTCTGAAATTTCAAAAGATTCTAATGAGAAGCAGGAACAGTTACAGTTACAAGCAAAAGAGATCCAGAGCAGGCAAAGTTGCCCTAGTTCTACAAGAAGTCGTACCAAGGTATTGAAAGTAAAATGTTCATGCAGGTGTTAATTCACTTCATTAAGGAAAAGTTTTACTTGCAGAATTTTCCATAAACTCACTTTTGGGTTTCTGTATGTGAACAGGTCCAGATGCAGGGGGTAGCTGTCGGTCGCGCTGTAGACCTGACCATGTTGGAAGGGTACGATCAGCTTATAGATGAACTAGAGGAGATGTTTGATATTAAGGGAGAGCTTCTCCCTAGGAATAAGTGGGAGATTGTCTACACTGATGATGAAGGGGATATGATGCTTGTAGGCGATGACCCATGGCAGTAAGTACCCTGATACTTTTTTATTTTTCCCCCTTAAACCCTTCTAGAACTTGATTGACTTTGATGTTCATGCACAGGGAATTCTGTAGCATGGTAAGAAGAATATTTATCTGTTTAAGTCAGGATGTGAAAAAGCTGAGTACAGGAAGCAAACTTCCCATGGCTTGTATTGAAGGTGGTGGAGGAACTGTGATAAGCTCAGAGTCAATTGAAAATTGATAGGAACACTGTTTGTTTTTCTTTACCGCAGTTTACAGCATCTGTTGTTTGTTTGTTGCTGATTGTTGTTCTTAGTTTCACTTTTGGGCTATAGAGGATGTTAAGGGACGCTAATCACTAAGCTTATTTTCTAGAGTTGCCTACCATAGGAGACAAAAAGACGTCATACGACCTTGGGTTTGAAGAACCAAGAGTTAATGGAACTAGATGATGTGTTAGAGGCTAGGACTAGGAGAATGTGAATACTTAACGATCTTTGTGGTGGGTTGGGGGTTTCGGTTCTAATCTTTGGTTTCGTGTGCTTGTAAATATAAAAATGTGCTCTGGCTTTGGCACTGGCACTGTAATCCTCATCTGTAGTGAGTGAAAGTGTTCCAGCTTAGCTATTCTTCGCTGTTTTGGTAACGCTTTTTCTTTATCAATCAATTCAAACTTTCCTCTGCATTTATAAATATTTCTGTTTCTGATCTTTAGAAGGATGGCCTGGGATAGAATAACTAGCAAAACTATTATCACTTGGTAAATAAATCACTGCCAAGTTCAATTTTTCTGCCCTCATCATCTTTTCTTTTTCTTTCTCTGAGTCTAGTTTTCTGGATCCTGATTTGTCGAAGCCAAGGCTGGAATCCATTACCTGAACTCAGAGAAAACCATTCAGGTTGTTTATTTTTTACAACGATGATTTTTCGAGGGCAAATACTTTGACCAATCTTGAGAAAATAGAATGTCGATAATAATAATGTATCGTAAAGAAAAGAAAGAGAAAAATAGAGCATATAGATTTTATGTGAAAATTTTTTAGGGAAAAAGTTGCGGGTAGAAAAAAAGAAAATTTATTATGTCGAATTTGAATGATTGCAAAGAGTAGACTGCTATGAGGATGATTCTTGTGCAGTCTATGTCATACCGCGGGGCCTCCAGTGCAGTATTTTGCTTATTTTCGTTCTCGTGGATCTCCTTATTTTGTCAATTGTATTTTATTTTAATAAAAATTTAGATCACAACTCTAGCAAAGAACAAATCTTTACTGGAATAAATTTGAAAATGTTTAATTTTGATTTGGGTATAACTAAATGTTATGCCTTTAATGGAGAATCGACCAAAACTATAAAATATGCTTTAAAGCATAGGTGATTGTCATGTTATAATCCTATAAATGCAAACCGATTTGCGAGTATAAACATGCGTTGTGTTAAATTCAGAAAAAATTAATCATATTTGTAGTCCAAAGATGTATACGAAACAGTTTTTTATTTAGTTTTGAGAAAGAAAATCCCAAGTAATATTGGCTTCAAAGAAAAGCAGTGATGTTGTGAATTGAGCCTTTAATTTAGTTAGATATTAAAATAATAATAATTAGAAATGATTAAATGTGTTTAGAAGCTAAGCAGTTGTGGTTAAAACAGTAGGAGATAACCAATCAAGGTTGATGTTATTGAGAGAATAAAACGGGTATGCAAGATACCAAAAAACAATAGGATGAGAAGACTGAAAACAAGATGCTAAAGATAAGCAAGGGTAATATACCAATATATACCAAAAAAATAAAAAATTTACGGAATTGGGCCAATTTTTAAAAAATTTACGGAAAAGGGCCGTTTCCCATCAAAACGCGTTCACGTCAGCGCGTTTTGAGGGGAAATGCTAGTAAAGCGCTCCCCTGAGGACGCGCTTTGTGCCACCTCAGCAAAAGCGCGCCTATGTAGACGCGTTTTGAGAGAAAACGGCCATTTTCCGTAAATTTTCTAGAAAACGGCCCAATTCCGTAATTTTTTTATTTTTTTGGTATATTTAGGATAATTACCCCATAAGCAATTATAAATTCAATGTAACGACCTTGCAAGTGGCATCATTAGCATGTTTCTCTTGGTAGCATTTCCTGCCAAACTTTTCATTAGCACGTTCATTCATGTTTGGCAGTGCTGAATTTCAATTTTTTGCCTAGTAGAAAAAAAAATCATCGTTTGCGCAATGAAGCAAGGATCATAAGTCAAGTTGCTTGAAAGTTGATTCATAAAGCTAGAAAAATCTGATTTCAAACATGAATATTAATAAAGAAAAACAATTATCCAAATATACAGTTGTTTCAAAACCTCAACTTTGTATTACTTTGAAAAACCGAAGTAACAAAAATACATGATGAATCATGGACATTAACAGCAGCTAAATGAAACAATGGTCTCAAAGCAATTAAGCCCATCAAGCTCAGGCGCAAATCGAGGAGCCCTCTGTTTCTTCTTCTTCTCAACGTTTCCCTCTTGCTTTTTCTTCATGGGTTCAGAACTCAGCTTATTGGTTTCCCATCTGCTATTAACAAAGCTGTCAGCAGCTCCTTTATTCATTGAATTAGAAGCAAAGGAAGGCCTGACTGATTGACCCAAGAATTCAGCACATAAAGCATCAAAGGAACTGAAGATTGAATTCATAATGATGGATTAAGAAAAAACCCTTTTTTCTGTGTTTGTAGAAGATATTGTTTGGTTGAATGAATGTTGAGAAATGAAAGCTCAAAGGATATATATATATATATATTTAAAGGGAAGATATGGCATATGGGGCTACCAAGTTGTTTTCATAATTTAATTTATTGTAGGATAAGGACATAGAGGGATTTGCGTGAAACGTGAAAAAACTTGTTGGATATTCGTTGCTTCATTCAAAAGCGTGTAAGTCGGCTCTAAGTGGGTGCTTGGAATTAGAATCGTCCATTTAAGAGGAGAGGGGGGGTCAACTGTTGGTTTACTTGGAGAGGTGGTGGGTGACTATGTCTATTTTGACTAGATAATTCAACGCCCTCCATTCATTGGTAGTGGTAATTAAATATGTTGAATGAATGGTTTTGAAGACATTAGAGCGAAGATAGGTATAAATAGGAGGGAACTTCATGTGGCGTGTCGGTTGGTCAATGTCTTTGCTTTGTTTTTTCATGGTAAAAGTCATGTTAAACGTGTTAAATTTTTTACTTACATGGTTAAAATCATGATATGATCAATTACGTAATATATAATGTAATAATAAAATGTTAAAATAATATTACAATAATAAAATAGATTTAGTTAGGTAGAGCTTAAAGTCTAAACTTAGTTCATATTTTAGATGAGTCTCCTTTTTCTTTACTTGATATTTTGAAAAGTCTTTGATAGATTGGATTTTACCAAGAGAGGGGGTCAATTGGTTATTAATTGTTTTTATGCAAAGGGGTGAGGTCGGATAAGAGGCCTATCAAAATTTCGGGAGCTTATGATTTTTCCTTGAAATTTTAGCAAATTTTAATTAGGCCTTCCAAAATTTTTGGAAACTTTCATTTCTCCTTTAACGTTTTTAGAAAATTTTAATTAGACTCTTCAATTTTTTTGAAAGTTCTCATTATACCTTTTAATGTTTTTTTGAAAATTTTAATTAAGCCCACTTAAAATATTTGAAAAAAATTCTCATTAATCTTACAAAAATTTAATTAGATCCCCAATTTTTTTAAAAACATTTTTCATTGAACTCTTAAAGTTTTGAAAATTTTAATATGCCGCCTAAAGTTAATCTCAAGATCCACCACTGGGTGGGATAGAAAAATCTAACATGATAATTTGCAGTGGTTCAGCATCAATTGTATACTTCCACTACATTGGCCTCACTAGATAAGGAATTTTTTTAATTCACTAATTCCTACCTTTCAATGACACTGTATAATATTTACAATTCATATCTTTTACTTAGGCTAAGATAGAAACATCTCTCATTATCTTTTTCAATGGCTAAAATAAAACCACTCTAGTTTTTGTGGCTCAACTAGAATCCCTCCAGATGGTATAAACAAAAAAAAACCTCTATAAAGAGGGTGTTTACAGAGTGTAAACTCTCTCAAAGATAGAATGAAACTATAAAAAGATTCAACAATAAAGTTCTCGTTAAAAATATGTACAAGAGAAAAAAGAAAAAAGAAAATAAATCTTTAATGAATTTTCTCTTAATATTTTGCTTGGATATTGATCTCTTGCTTCTCAGAGTGGTCTCGAGATTATTTATATTAAATAATGAGTTTCTAGTTATTTATAGTAATTTGAAGAAAAATATAGACATTGAAAGGTGAAAAAAAGTGTAAACATACAACTCTCCACAATGAGGTATCTATACTTAAAAGGAAGGTATCAATATTTTTGGTTTAAGTACTGTATCTCAAGAACAAATATGCATACTTTACCTTTCTAGAAATGGTAGTGCCTATGAGAGATATCGATATTTAGCCACTAAAATACTTGAAAAATACTTTAAAATCATTTTGAATTGAGTCAAAAACATTTGAAATATATCAAACACTTTGTTAAAAAGTTCTTGCGTATTTTAAAATTTTGAGAACATATTAAAAAGTTTCTACAAAATGACTAGGATCAACTCATAAACATTTGGTATAAGTCAAACCATATTGAAAACATATTTTTGAAGATATGTAACACTTAGAAATATTTTCTAAGATATTACTTTTGTTTACGAAACATAAATGACTTAAGGAATAATATGAAAATATTTATGTTAAATGTTATTATATCAAAAAATTTATAAATCAAAGCTAAAAATTCTCTTGAACAAAATATTAAAAAAAAAAATTACATTTTGAAAAACTCCTCCTAAATCATTTTGACATTTTCAAAACATGCTGATTAATAAAATCATTCTTTGAAATTTGAAATACCAAAATATGCCAAGCTTTTCAAAACAAATTGAATTTAAAAAAAAAAACAATTAAACATAAATAAAATTTCACAAAATCTAAGACTTTAAAACTTTATGCAATACTTCAAGATTCACACAATTAAGCGTATATGCATAAAGTTATTTATAATGTCATGTGTTTAAACAATATAGCAATAAACATTTATGCAGGATCGTTAAGTCATTTGCATATTAAAAACAAACATTTAAAACATTTGAAGTATAATGGGTGAAAAAAGAGCAAGGTAACGATACATTGAATAACAAAACCATTGTGTAATCATGCCCAAAGTAATTTCTTGTGCATTCTCATTTGTAATGATAACTTTATGCAATATAGTTTTTTTCATTTTCATCTATTTGCATGAAGGTTCCTTCAAAATCATGCATCAAGAAAATAGGCAACTTCACGTTTGTGTTTGCTATGATTTTTTTTTTATCAAAAATTAAAATATAGACTTCATCTTTTAAAAAGAATTCAAAATATAGTGAGAAAAATAAATAGCAAAGTAATGATGCATTGAATAGCCAAATCATAGTCTAATAATCCCAAAAGTAATTTAATGCGCATTCTCATTTGTAAAGATAGCTATGCAATACAGTTACATACATTTCAACCTATTTGCATAAAGCTTCAATCAAAATCATGCATTAAGAAGATAGGGATAAAGATGAGGGAACTTCATGTGGTGTGGGTTGGGTCGATGTCACGTTGCGTGTTTGCTTTGATTTTGGTTAAATTTTCTATTAGTCCTTATGCTTTAGGAAAGTTATGGATTTAATCCATGTACTTTAATTTGGTTATTTTTACTCCTTGTACTTTTTAAATTTTAGAATTGCAGTTCTCACCAAACGATAATTATTAAATATATTATATTAAGTTATGTTAGTTCCAAAATCTGATGTGGTAAATATATTATCATATGTGTAATATTATATCAACTCGTTATTTCCACATATTACGCATTAAAAATTTAGTTAATGGATTAACGACTATCATTTGCTACAATTCAAAAAGTATAGATACTTAGAATGATTCAATTGAAGAACATGGACTAAATTTATAACTGGACACATAATACATGATTAGTAATTGAATTTAACCAAATAAATTTGATTGCTACTATTTGGGACATGACTAAAAGTTTAAAATTCAAAAAATACAAGGAAAAAATGACCAAATTAAAGTATAAAGACTGAATCTATAACTTTCACAAAATATAGGGAACAATAGTCGAATTTAACCTTTTTGTTTGGTATTGCTGTTGGCCAAGTTTTTAGGTTAAGGCTCCGTTTGTTTCACTGAAAATGACTTCCGAAAAATGATTTCTGTAAAATGATTTACTTTTCTGGAAAAGCTAATATTTTCTAGTGTTTGGAGGAATTTGTGTGAAATATTTTCTATTGTTTGGTAGATTTCTTAAAAATATTTCATAAAATTTATTTTCAATTAAACAAACATATATTTGAAATTTTCTTATTTTTTCATTGTTTAATTGAATTTATTTTTATCTATAATTTTATATTTTACATTGTTTTTGCATATATTAAAAATATTATGTTAAATTCAGATTTATTACAAGGTCATTTTTTAATTACATGACTACTAAGTGAGTATTTTTTATTTAAAAATGTGACATCAACAAAATCGACAAAAAAATTAACGATGTCAACAATTGGACTTGATTTTCAAATTTGAAAAGTAAAGGGACTAAATTCTTGAAAATAAAAGTACAAAGACTAAATTACAAATCTGTGAAGTGTACATAGACTTATGACATATTTTAACCTTTATACTACAAAATATTTATTATTAATATATTTATAATTGTAATAAATATTTATTGTTAAAATATTAATAGTGAATATTTTCAATAATATGTGAATAATATTATTTAAAATTATTATTTTTAAAATTTATTATTAAAATAAAATTGAAATATTAAATAATTTATTAAAATAATAAATTATATTTATTATATTAATAATTTATTATAAGACTAAATATAAATAATTAAATATTTATGTTTAATAATATTGAAATATATAATATTTTAAATATTTTTAAAAATAAAAATAAAAATTATTATCAATATAATAATATTAAGCTTGATTTAAGTTAATTTTTATATAAAAATAAAATTATCGATAGATGAGCTCTTTTCCGAAAAATGACTTACGCTTTTCAAAATGGTAAGTCATTTTACAAGAAAAATGGCTTATTTTACCTTGACATGTAAGTCATTTTCCATTGACCAAATTATTTTCTGTGAAATAAACACAGGAAAATGCAGAAAACATTTTCCATAAAACCTTTTACATGTAAACAAATGGACCCTAAAAGTTGCTTTTCACTTAAACATGTTTAATAGTTAAAATGTTGGCAAAATGTTAAAAAATATGGTTTGATAAAGATATAGAGACAAAATTAGTCACTAATGTTTATCATTTTTGTTATTTTGATCTATTTTTTTATCACTTTAGTCCTCAACCTTCTAATTTAGTTAAATTATTTTCTTTAGGTGAAAAAATTGACTAAACCATGAAAATACAACACTAAATGTCAACTCCAACGATAATCCACAGTTAATTCATAAAAATTAATAAAAATGTAACACTCTCAAAGTCGTGATTTGTGGAATTTTATCACGTTATAAGCATTTGCTTCAGTGGTTAAGGGCTTTGTTAATGTATTAGAATTCTTTGGTTCGAACCTTTGCGTGAACAACAAGGGCAATATTTTTGCAAACTCCTGCTTAGGTTGTGTTTGGTAGTGGAATTTGATTGGGATTTGAATTCTAGAAAGTTGGGGGTTGTAAGTTACCAAATGTTGTGGGTTTTATGAGTAGTTGATTAGTAGGTAGTTATTCTTTTGGTTTTAATTTTGTTTTAATTTTATTTTTGTTGGTTATCTAAAATTCTTTTTCCCTAAAAGTTTGATTGTGGTGTTGCCCTTGTGCTTTTCATGATCTTGTTTCTTGGTTGATTTTTTTTAATTTAATTTTCTTCTCTTCTGTTCATAACTTCTTGGTTAATTTTTTCCTATTGTTTTCCCTTCATTGGTATTTTGTTTTAAGTCCTATCGTGCCATCAATCTTTCAATTATCTCGTGCAAGTGTTTTTTTATCAAACTTTTGTTGAAGGATGTAAATGGATGAGTTGTATTCTTTATGGCGTAGTGTTGATTTATGTGAATTTTCGATAGGTGGGGATCCTAAGGTTGGTGTTTCTCCTGCCACTTAATCTTCGCATAGTTGTTCGTTCAAGTGGTAAGGGTTCGATTGTGTTTTTGGGATTTTAGTTAGTTTGTTTGAGATTGATTTTTGAATTAAGTTTCGTGAATTGTTTCTGAAATTACTTGTATGAATGGTTGATTTAGGTGTATGAATACTCAATTGTTGATTTTGCATTGAAAAATACCCAGGTGTATAACGAGAAACCCGAAAATCAGTGAACGGTAAAAGTCGAAAAACAACATTGTCGATGCCACACGACTGTGTGCTAGGCTATGTGTGACACACAGTTTGGGCTATTTGGGCTGTGTGGACCACACGGGCGTGTGTGGGCCGTATGAGCCCAAAATTCTGAAAATTTTCCCTAGGGCCGTACACGTCATCCCGATCGACCGTGGGCTTTCCATAAGGTTGGTATGTGATTAAATATACTATAAAACATGAAATATGGTCACCTGTTAGTACTAATTCTGATATATGTTCGAATATCTGAAATGTCATATGATAAGTAAGTTGCGCAATAGGTTGTGAGTAAACTGAGAAATGCTAAGTATGTTCTGTATCTATTATGTTATGCATATATACTGTATGTATGACTGATTTCTGTTACATTTTGTATTTGCATCTAGGGAGGGTTTTGCTATGTGGAGGAGGTGTTTTTTTGTAAAAGGCTATAATTCGCCTATTTATCTGGTAGTGTAGTTGCAAATATTCTATAAAGTGTCATACCAACACTAAATGGTTTATATGGTTTGATGGGCATTTCATACCCCATATGGTGTGTTGGGATGACCAGAGATAGTGTGTAGCGGATGGAGGTAGGAAAATATGCTTGTATTTGTACTGTTTTGTTATGACTCCGTTTTTGTTTAATCTGTCTTATATAAATTATTTGTTTGAGCTATTTGTTACACACTGAGTTTTGAAACCCACTTTCCGTTTGTCTAAAATTTTTGGGTAATCCTCAGACTTAAGTGGGTTGGTGCGGCAGAGCTCGGTTATAAAAGTTTTTTGTTCAATTTATTTTTTATTACTAATTTAATTTGGGTTAAAGTGTTTTTTTTTTGTAAATTTTGGACTGTCTGGACATTTCGGTTGTTTGGGTTTTGAACTTCATTTTCGTCTTTCATAAAATATTGCTGAAATGTTTTATCGACAAAATTCAATTTTTTGCAAAAGTAATGGATTTCAAAAAATAGACTGTGTTTTCAAAAATCAACATTCTAAAAGTTTTCGCTGCAAAATTGTAATTTTTTTTGAAAAAATATAAACAATCAACGTTTCCAATAAAATAGTTAGAAAAGATATGTCTTCGAATAATCCGGGATTTTAAGAGTTTGTGATGAGTTTCAAGAGACATGAAAACCAAATTTTTAATCGTTTAACGTAACAACTCCAGATTTGGCCATAACTAGGCTAAGTTTGTGGTGTTACATTTAGTGATATCAGATCTAGGTTGCAAAACTCAGATTGTGAAATTTTGGGTTCAAAATTGCTTTTGAGAAAACCATTTGTCCAAGTATATTTTATTTCTTTATGAATTTGAAAAATAATTTTGTGAAATATCGAGTCCCCAATGCCGATCCTGTAAATACTTCTGACTTAGAAACACTTTAGTTTAGAAAGCTTTGAAACGATTAAAATTGTATTAAGATAGTTAAAGACTGAAACATTTTTGGAATTTCTTCTGGTAACTATTTTAAAGGATAAAATATATATTAATAAATACTAGAACTGATACATAAAACTTCATAATGTAGATAATCTATAAATACAATGAGCACTCGTGGAACACGTGGACGCGGTACCCGTGGTCGCGACGGGCGCCGTAGAGGGGCTCGAGTTGAGTCGTCCTCGATGGGTAGTATGCCCAATTTGGATACGAGTGAAACACCGACTACACCTATTGTTGAGACCGGGTTTCAAAGTTGCTCGGCTAGGGACGACGCATTGTCCCTGGCCATCCTAAGGGTTTTGGATAGGGTCGTTGGGCCTATTCTGGTTCTGGGAGCCATGTGTCGGTAACTGAACGACTCTAGTCTAACAATGCTAAATTGTTTAGGGGTGTCACAGAGTCACCCTAACTATGGTTGAATATTGGTTGGAGGCCACAAAGAGGATTATGAATGACATCGACTGCATCATTGAGTAGAAATTGAAGGGTGCAGTATCTCTTCTTCGCGATGAGGCATATCAGTCGTGGTTAACAGTTGAAGAGGGTACTTAACCAGATTAGATTACATGGGATCAATTTAAGAGCACTTTCCAAAGTAAATGTATGGGGGCGAGTTATGTGGCTGCTCATAGACAGGAGTTTATAAGCCTTACTCAGGGAGATAGGACTATGGTTGAATATGAGGTCGAATTTCTGAGATTGAGCTAATATGCTCGTGGGATGGTATCAACTGAATATGAAAAATGTATTTGCTTCGAGGAAGGATTAAGGGATGATCTGAGTGTTCTGATAACTCCGCAGTGGGAGCAGGTATTTGCCATCTTGGTGGACAAGAAGAGAATTGTTGAGGAGGTTAAACATGTTGAGCGTAAAAATAGGGAGCATGAGAGAGGTATAAATAAGAGGGATTCAGAGCCCTTTAGTTTTGCTTAGAGGCCTAAGAAATAAGCCAAACCTAATGGGCCTTCAAGGGTTGAAGTTTCAGATGCACCTATCGTGGCTCAGCCATGTTGGAATTGTGGTAGACGCCATTCGGGCAAATGTTTGAGGAGGTTAGGAATGTGTCTGTGATGTGGGTCGATGGAGCACCATATCACAGATTGTCCATAACGTTATGATCAAATGCAAGCTCTAACTTCTAGGTTTGTTCAGCCTCAGCGAGCAGTTCAGTAGCTACCTAGAGGTCACGGTCCGGTTAAAAGTGGTAATGGTTTAGGGAGAGGTTAGAGAGCACCGAGCAGAGGTGCTAATCAGACTGAAGCAAGACAGCCTGCACTAGTATATGCTACTAGACATTGTGAGGACAGAGACGTCGCAGATGTTATTGCTAGTACATTCTTTATTCATATTGCTCCCTATTTTGCATTGATAGATATAGGATCAACACATTCCTATGTAGCTAGTTATGTTTCTGTAAACTTGGGGATTTCTGTTGAGAGCACTTCTAGAGAGATTACTGTACTTTCTGTTAGGTCAATCAGTTTAGGTTAGTAGACTGCATAGGAATGTACCATTGAAGATACAAAGGGTTGTGTTTTCTGCTAATATGGTGGGGCTACCATTTAGGGAATTCGGTCTGATTCTGGAAATGGACTGGCTCGTGGAGCATCGGGTCAGTTTGGATTGTGCTATTAAAAGGGTAGTTCTGAGATATGAGAATGATGTGGAGGTAATTATGATAAGTGAGCATTGAGATTACTTATCCAATGTGATCTCCGTACTTGTGGCTGAAAAGTTGGTTTGTAAGGGGTGTAAGGCATTTTTAGCCTACGTGTGTGATTCTGCTTCTGTGGGTTTGTCTGTTGAAAATATTCAAACGGTTAAGGAATTTTCAAATGTCTTTCTTGAAGAGTTACCGAATTTACTTTCAAAGAGGGAGGTTGAGTTCGGTATTGAGGTCCTACTGGGGATAGCTCCAATGTCTATTACTCCCTACCGCATGGCACCGAAAGAGCTTATAGAACTAAAGGCTTAGCTTCAGAAATTACTTGATCGAGGGTTTATTTGTCTTAGTGTGTCTCCATGGGGGCATCGGTTCTATTTGTAAAGAAGAAGGATGGTACTATAAGGATGTGTATCTACTATCGTTAGTTGAATAAGTTGATGGTAAAGAATAAATACCCACTTTCCAAGATCGATGATTTATTTGACTAGTTTCATAGGGCTTCTTTGTTTTCCAAAATAGATTTTCGTTTTGGGTACCATTAGCTTAAGGTTAAAGAGGTCGATGTTTATAAGACTATTTTTAGGACTCGTTATGGGACTACAAGTTCCTAGTCATGCCATTTGGTTTGACGAATGCTCCAGCTGCGTTCATGGATTGTATGAATTGGGTTTTCTAATCGTTTTTAGATCAATTTGTCATGCTCTTTATTGATAATATTCTGGTATACTCTAAGATTGAGGATGATCATGATGAGTATATTAGAGTAGTTCTTCAAATACTCTATGAAAAATAACTCTATGTTAAGTTGAACAAATGTGAATTCTGGTTGAGGGAAGTGACTTCTCTGGAGCATGTAGTTTCTACGGAGAGGATACGAGTTGATCCTAAGAAAGTTGAAGTTGTGCTTGAATGGAAACAACCTAGGAATGTTTCTGAGATACGTAGCTTTCTTGAGCTATGGGTTATTATCGTAGGTTTGTTGAGAGGTTCTCATTTATCACAACTCCTTTGACTAATTTGTTACGTAAGAATGCCCCATTTGTCTAGACTGATGAGCAACAATCAAGCTTCGAGAAGCTCAAATTCGTTTTAACTTAGGCTCCTGTTTTGATACAGCCTAAATCCGATAATGAATTCATAGTTTACAATGATTCATCACATGTCGATTTTGGTTGTATTCTAGTGCATGTCGAGAAGGTAGTAATGTATCACATGTCCCGAAAGCTTAAGTTACATGAAGGCAACTACCCTACGCACGATCTTAAGTTGGCCGCGATTGTTTTTGCCTTAAAAATTTAGAGGCATTATCTATATGGTGAGAGGTGTATCATTTACACCGATCACAAGAGCCTCAAGTATCTCCTTACTCAAAAGGAGTTAAACCTTAGGCAACGTAGATGGGTTGAGTTGCTTAAGGATTACAACTGTACTATTGAGTATCATCCTAATAAGGCCAATGTGGTGGTCGATGCTCTTAATTGTAAAGTAATGTTTGATTTAAAGGCGATGTTTACTTGCCTAAGTCTGTTTGATGATGGGAGTCTATTAGCCGAGTTGCAGGTTAAGCCAACTTGGATTTATTAAATTCGGGTTAAACAGTTGAGGATGATTTTTTTAGTTTTGCATTTTCATTGAGTTGAGGAAGGAAGTACTACTGATTTTGGATTGAAAAGTGATGGGGTTTTATGTTTCTGTGATAGGGTTTGTGCACTAATGATTTTGATTTGAGGTAGTCTATTCTGCGAGAAGCGCATAGTATCCCTTATGTTATACATCCTGACAGGAATAAGATGTGTTGAGATCTCCGCGAATTATACCGGTGGCCTGGTTTGTAATGGAAGGTGACGAATTTCGTTTCTCATTGTTTGACATGCCAGCAAGTTAAGGCTGAGCACTAATTGTCTTCAAGTTTGCTTCAACATGTTAAGATTCCCCTATAGAAATGAGAATGGGTGACTATGGATTTCGTTAGTGGGTTGCCCTTGACACCCACTAAGAAGGATTCTATGTGGGTCATTATGGATTGGTTGACCAAGTCTGCTCACTTCATTCCAGTTAGGACAGATTACTCCCTTCAGAAGTTAGCCAAGTTATATGTTTTTGAGATCGTGAGACTTCATGAAGTTTCGATCTCAATTATTTCTGATAGAGATCCTCGTTTTACCTCTCGATTTTGGAAGAAGCTTCACGAGGCTCTGGGTTCAAGATTAAACTTCACTACTGCGTTCCATTCTTAGACAGATGGTCAATCTAAGAGGGTGATTCAGATATTAGAGGATATACTTCGGAGTTGTGCAATCAATTTTCGAGGTAGTTGGAAGGATTTTCTATCGTTAGCCGAGTTCGTCTACATAACAGTTTGTAGTCCAGCATTTAGATAACACCTTACGAGGCTCTGTATAGTTGTAAATGTTGTACTCTGTTGTGTTGGACTAAGCTGGGTGAGTGACGAGTTTTGGGTTCTAAGTTGGTTTCTGAGACTGAAGATAAAGTTACACTGATTCGGGATCGTCTTAAGGCGGCTTCTAATAGACAGAAATCATATACAGATCTGAAAAGGAGGGACATCGAGTATTCTGTGGGTGATTATGTGTTTCTTAAGGTATCTCCGTGAAAGAAGGTTCTACGATTTGGATGTAAGGGCAAGTTGAGCCCTAGGTTCATTGGGTTATATCGGATTTTGAAACGTATGGGTTTGGTCGCCTATCAATTAGAGCTACCTCCAGAGCTGAATCGCATTCATGATGTGTTTTATGTCTCTATGTTGAAGCGGTATCGATCTGACTCATCCCATATTATTTTTGTTGAGGAGATTGAGGTTAGATCAGACTTGACGTTTGAGGATGAGCCAGTTCAGATTCTAGATCAAAACGTAAAGGTCTTGAAGAGAAAATCTATTTCATTAGTTAAGGTTCTATGGTGGAATCATGACACTAAGGAAGCCACGTGGGAACCTAAGTATTCGATTCAACAACAGTATCTGCATATGTTTTAATCAGGTAAATTTCGAGGTCAAAATTTCTTTTATAGGAGAGAGTTGTAACACCCTAAAGTTGTGATTTGTGAAATTTTGTCATGTGATAAGTACCTAACTCAGTGGTTAAGGGCTTTGTTAATGTATTAGGGGTTTTGGTTCGAACCACTACGTGAACAACAAGGGCAATATTTTTTGCAAACTCTTGCTTAGGTTGTATTGGTAGTGGAGTTTGATTGGGATTTGAATTCTGGAAAGTTGGGGGTTGTAAGTTACCAAATGTGGTGGGTTTTAGGAGTAGTTGGTTAGTAGGTAGTTTTTCTTTTGGTTTTAATTTAGTTTTAATTTTATTTTTGTTGGTTATCTAAAATTCTTTTTCCCTAAAAGTTTGACTGCAGTGCCGCCCTTATTTCACGTTCTTGTTTCTTGGTTTATTTTTTTTATTCAATTTTCTTCTCTTTTGTTCATAACTTCATAGTTAATTTTTGCCTATTGTTTTCCCTTCACTGGTATTTCGTTCTAAGTCCTATCTTGCCATCAATCTTTCAATTATCTTGCGTAAGTGGTCTCTATCAAACTTCCGTTAAAGGATGTAAATGGACAAGTTATATTTTTTATGGCGTAGTGTTGATTTATGTGAATTTTCGATAGGTGAGGATCCATCCCAAGGTTGGCGTTTCTCCTGTCACTTAGTCTTCACATAGTTATTGTTTGTTCAAGTGGTAAGGGTTTGATTGTGATTTTGGGATTTTAGTTAGTTCGTTTGAGATTGATTTTTGAATTAAGTTTCGCAAATTGTTTTTGAAATTACTTGTCTTAATGGTTGATTTAGGTGTAGGAATACTCAATTGTTGATTTTGCATTGAAAAATACCCAGGTGTGTAATGAGAAACTCGAGAACTAGCGAACAACGAAAGCAAAAAAATAGCATTGTCGATGCCACATGGCTGTGTGTGGGACTATGTGTGACACACGGTCTTGCTATTTGGGCCTTGTGGACCACACGGGCGTGTGTGGGCCAAGTTGGCCCAAAATTCTAAAAATTTTCTCTAGAGTCATACACGTCATCCCGATCGACCGTGGGCTTTTTGTGAGGTCGGTATGTGATTAAATATACCATAACACATGAAATATGGTCATCTGTTAGTATTAATTCTGATATATGTTCATATATCTGAAAAGTCATATGATAAATAAGTTGCGTAATAGGTTGTGAGTAAACCGAGAAATGCTATGTATGTTCTGTATCTATTATGTTATACGTATATATTGTAAGTATGACTTATTTTTGTTACGTTCTGTATTTGCATCTGGGAAGGGTTTTGTTATGTATAAGAAGTGTTTCTGTAAAATACGATAATTCGCCTATTTATCTGGCAGGCAGCTGCAAATATTCTGTAAAGTGTCATATCGACACTAAGTGTTGTGTAGGGTTTGATGGGAGTTTCATACCCCATATGGTGTGTTGGGATGTTCGATGATGGTGTGTAGCAGATGGAGGTAGGAAAATATGTCTGTATTTGTACTATTTTGTTATGGCTCTGTTTCTGTTTAATATGTCTTATATAAATTATTTGTTTAAGTTATTTGTTACACACTGAGTTTTGAAAACTCACTTTCCGTTTGTTTGATATTTTCAGGTAATCCTCAGACTTAAGTGGGTTGGTGCGACGAAGCTCGGTTCTAAAAGTTTTTTGTTCAGTTTGTTTATTATTATTATTAATTTAATTTTGGTTTAAGTGTTTTTTTTTTGTAAATTTTGGACTATCTGGACATTTTGGTTGTTTGGGTTTTAAACTTTATTTTCGTTTTTCATAAAATACTGCTGAAATGTTTTATCGACAAAATTCATTTTCTGCAAAAGTAACGAATTTCAAACAATAGACTATATTTTCATAAATCAACATTCTCAAAAGTTTCCACTACAAAATTGTAAGTTTTTTTTTTGAAAATATATAAACAAACAATGTTTCCAATAAAATAGTTAGAAAAGATATGCCTTCGAATAATCCGAGATTTTAAGAGCTTGCGATCAGTTTCAAGATACATGAAAACCAAATTTTCAATCATTTAACGTAATAACTTCAGATTTGGCTATAACGTCTAGGCCGTGTTTAGGGTGTTATAAAAAATATTAGTGAAGTGAACAAATTTTTAAAAAAAAAACTCATAAATTTTCTTTAAAAAATTATCCATTGTAACAATGAAGTATACATAGACTGCCATGTGGGCTGTCACGACAGTATCATTAAAAATTTAAAAGTTCAATCAAATTTTCTATCCAAAGCAAAATAATTTGACTAAAATTTGAAGGTTAAGGACTAAACGGATAAAATAAGAGGGTCAAAGGTACAAAATTAATAAATATTAAGAGCTAAATTTATTATTATACCATTGATAAAGCAAATAAAAAAAATTTAAAACTGTGATTTTAGTTTTTTTATTATAGAAGTTAACTTTTGGATGAAATGATATTTTGTCTTCGTATTTTAAATTTTTATTATTTTAAATATATATTATTTAGATGCTCATGGATTGAATTAAACCAAATTTTATTAAAATATTTATGTTTGTTAACCAAATCTATTTTAACCATTCCCGCTTTTTATCTTAAAAAAATGTTAATTTAAGTTATCTTTAATTTAATATTTAATAATTCTATAAATTTTTAAATTTTTAAAATTTTAAATATAAATAACTTAACATACCTTTTAATAAAAATATTTTAAAATTTTTTTATCAACTAAATATTCTTTCATAGAAAAGAATTATAAGCAGCTAATGACCAAGTACAAAGATATAATCAATACAAGACAAACCATACAAAAATACAATTAATACAAGAAAAACCATACAAGACAAATATCCAATAGGCTTGAAACCCAATTTTGGGAGAAAGAGCGAACTTAACTTGAATTCGACTACCATTGCCAAAAATTGAAAGCATGGTGGAAACCCTGTAACACCCCAAACTTGGTTTAGATGTTACGACTGAATCGGGCGATGTTACATTGAAGTGTTTTTCGTAAAGTATGATATTGATGAAAACCGATTTTCTATTTAACCTCTTTGTGTGGTTCGTGACGTGTCATTCATTTTCAAAACACGAGTCATTATCAAAAAGTTTTCACTTTAAAACGTTTTTAATTTTTCAAGAAGCTTTTGCATAAGTTGTGTATTCATGGTATTTTTGCTAAAACATTTGTCTTTTTTGAAACCTCGCGTCTTATCCTACTGCTAGCAGTTATAAGACAAAATCAAAATCACAAATTAAAGTAAAAGCCCATAAAGGTCATATACAGTAAAACTTTTCCAGGATAAAATCAAGAACCATAAATAAAAATAAAAACCATAAAAGTCCAGAATCGTGGTCACCGCCGAGTCCTCTGCCGCACCAATCTGTCTAATGCTGGGGATTACCTGAACAGATTAAACAGAAAAGAGTGAGTTTTCATAAACTCAGTGTGTAATCCCCACAGAAAACACGCACACAGCATAATATCAGAAAACAGTCATGCATTTATAGTTCGTTTGAGCCCATTACAGAAACGGTGTGGATCTTAGCCCACTCAGATATAGAATCAGATATGTTCTAGGGCCTTAGCCCATTTCAGACATAAAATGCAGATCAGAACAGAATAGCAGAGTCCTACTCACCAGCCTCTACACACCAACTCTGTTCAACCCTACACACCATGTGGGGATAAAATCAACCCACCCATCCCTACACACCATGCTGTACTGAAAGCGGCACATAATCAGAAATTTGCAGCTGAGTTGCTAGATATTAGGCTTAAGAGCCTTTCAGACACTTCCTCCAGTAATCATCAACCCACCTCGATGCAATGCAACATACAAAGAGTGTCATGCCATTATGCAGTTAAAAACACATATATTCAGATATCATAATTCATGCTTGGTACAGAATTCAGACAGACATATCACTCATATAGGGGTCTAAGTAATACTTACCGACCCTACAGTAGGTCTACAGTCGACTTGGGCGACTCGTGAAACCTTACAAAACTTTTCAGAAAAATGGGCTCACACGCCCATGTGGCCTACCCGTGTGGGCCCACATGCACGTGTGGCCCGCACAACCCAAATTATCCTTGGTCGTGTGGATCACACGGCCTGGCCCAGGATCCCACACACCTGTGTGGCCCACACGGCCCAATTGGTCGAGCCTGTGTCTCGCACACGGCCTCTCTCAGCCATCACACGACCATGTCAACCGCGCACGGCTTGGCTCGTCGATCACACGGCCGTGTGGTGACTTACAATCTTGCACACGGCCTACCACACGGGCGACCATACGCCCGTGTGGCATTGACACTGAGGTTTTCGGCTTTCACCGAAACCTCATTTTTTGCATTTTCGGGTACACACCTGGTTCGTTTTCGCAGCAGACGCAACTCCAAAGTCGCCAGAACCTAAAATTGAGTAATATAATACCGATTCAGTCACTTAAATCCATTCTTAAACGCAAACACAAAGAGACGGCCAACTACTACACTACTGAAAATTGTTACCTCTCAACAGCAATGATTCTCTCAGTACAACTAGGATGCCAAATCACGACCAACAACCCCTCGTGCTCCTCCTAAGTACCATTAATTCCTTGTTAGACAAAGAACCATTACTCAAGCCCAAAATTGCAATAATCTACACTTACCAGCAATGCTCGAAAGGGAAAACGGAGATGACAGAGACTAGAGTTTGGTGATAGAAAGAAAATAAAAGATGGGATTGCAAAAAAAGGAGAACTGCGTGGGAGAAGGAAGAGAGGAAAAGAAAAGACGGCAAGAGGGAATTTTTGGGGAAACAAAAACTACCAAATCAGAATTCTGATTACCCCCTAACTTTACTCCCACAATGCCACTAACTCACAACTTCCTCGATATTTTAGCTCCACTAAAACTTTGTCCATCACCCGAGCAAAAATATGCCCCTATGCTTACGCAGGAACTCAAACACAAGAACTTTAGCAGACTAACACTCCCCTCAACCACCAGACCAGCAAGCCCATTCTGATATAATATTACCAATAACAACTTAAAAGCTTACTGATAAAGGTCAAGGCTTTACTTAGACAAAACCCAAAATTTACCTAGGTCAAGGCTTGAACCCAAGACTTCTCAGACATTCCCAGAACACATAACCACTGAAGCAGATACACATTTGTATCACGAAATTACAAAAGTCGGAATTAAAGAAAATTTGGGGCGTTACAAACCCTCACCAATATGTTGGTGTTCAACCATTTGGGCAAAAAAGCCACCATAATGCATAGAGCCCTCTATTACTATGGTCTTGCCTTTGCTAATATGAAAGAGCACATGCGAAAGCTCAAGCAAATTAGGTAGTCTCAGGATGCCCAAAAAATCCTATATGGGTAAAGGCAAATCTAGGGGCCCCAACCCCCCTAAAATGGAAAAATATTATTTAGGCTTTTTAATTTTTTTTTAAAATTTTTAATTTAATAAGATAAAATTACACTTTGGCCCCCTAAAATTATAAAACTTTGATTTAATCTTTTAAAAATTATAAAGATATAGACTATAAAAATTAAAATTTCATTCGCCCCCCTAAAAAGTTGTTTTGGCTTTGCCCCTGCATATGGGAACCAAATCCTTCAATCGACACCATTGTCATAACTCGATAACATGAAGACAATGCATTATTAGTCCACTTAGTTTTCTCTAAAAATTGTAGCTATTCTTATCTACTGCTTTCTCTTAAAGTAGTGGTGATTTTAATATTAATTTTTTTAGTCATATTTTGACGTATACATAGGATTGGCTAAGGTAAGGGCATTGCCAGATCTATTAAGAATCATTATCAAGGGCTTCATCATAATAAAACACTGTGGTTATGTTCACAAGATTGGTCTCCCAGATGCGGAGGAGGGATGGCCATTTGAGACTTGGCTTTTAGTACATCACTAATACGATGGGTCTATTAGGCTCTTGGTAGCGATTTATTGGTTGACCAGAGTTTATTGTTTGGTTGATCTGATGATGTCAAGGTTAAGATGCAATTCTTCACAGTTGATCAAGGTGATGCATCTTTAGTTTATTTATGAACCTTTAAATGTTGTGGTTACTAACAGTTCGTCTCTCTTCTATTGGTTTTTTTTTTTTTTTTTTTTTTGTAGATAGTGGCATTTATGTAACAATTTGTAATGTTTTATTTGTTTATTGTACTAATGCCCATGTCTATGTAAAATTTTGTTGAATTTCGCCTTCAAATATTTGGTCGGTTGCAACTTGACGAAGCCACTACAGTTGTAAAAATGGATATGGACACGATCAATTTGTTTATGTAGTTTGAAAACTTTCAATGTCTGTGGCCTAAAAAATAATTCATTATATAATAAACAAGTATAAACTGTGATTTAAGTTTAATTCACTTTCCAAATTGCAACCTCAAACCTATGCTTCAACCTAAACCATTTTTTCTTTAAGACTTTGGCCTTAGATGTAAATTGATGAACACAATTCAATTTAGGTATAATTCTTACCCTCAAAGATAGTTCCTAATTTAACAAATAAAATGCTCTACTACATTTAACCTAAACGTGTGATCCTGTATATCAACATAAAAAGCTTGATAAAATACAATCAGTACCAATTTTTAATTCTACTAAAATAACCCCCTAAAATCATCTTCAATAAATTGTACATTTAGCAGGGATCTTCTTATCATCAAAATTTTTTTAAAGATAAAATCATTATTTAAAGGAATTTCGATACTAATTGGAAATTGAAGTCAATCAGTGCTTACCTTGATTCTTTTTATATATGCCTTTATTTTAGTATATCTGTATATGAAGTTCACTGATAAGGGGATGCTTCAAATTTGTTTAATGAGGTTGGAAAACATACTGTATGATCTGTGTCACAAACGTGAAATTTAAAGCTCAGAAGCTGTTATCGTCAAGGATGTAAATAAACAAGGAAAAAGTAAACAGTAGGTGGAGACGAACAATAGTATAATAATACATGTATTTATATTTTTTTAGAGTATATTATATTTATATTTATTTTAAACGGAAATGATTTATTTATATCGGTATAAAAATTCAACTAGTTTAACAGTCATTCTTATATTTTCGTACGATTAATATTTTAATGATCCAACCATCATATTTTATATTCTATTTTTATAGATTAAGCATCCTAAATTTTATGTAAATTAAAAATTTCTAACTATTTGTTTTATGTAAAAAAATATTTCAACCGTTCAATAAATATCAATATATAGTATTTTAGATTGATATAATAGAGATATCAGATCGGTTCGATTTTTTTTCTTGAATAATCTCATTATAGGTTTTGATTATATCTGCTCTTTTTGACACAATGTCTAGAACTACCCATCGCCCTTCCCCAACTCATAAATAAGAGGATAATGAACTTTAATGCATTAGATCAATTTTCAAAAAATTATATGTATAACAAATACAATTATATAGATAAATTTAATGATTAAATTATTAATCTTACAAAAACATAAAAAAAAACAATAAAACTACTTAAATTTTACATTGGATGACTCCCTTTATTAAAATAAGCAATTTATTATTATGATTACACTCACTTGCTGCTCATATAATACACAACCACCTATGAAGCAAAATCAAAATTCTGCCAAAAATTTAGAAAGGAAAACTACATTTAAGTTGGTTAAATTAAACGTAAATTTACGTTTTAGTCACTCAACTTTAAAAGTTACAAAATGATTATTCAACTATTTGAAACTTTTTATTTAAGTCACTAAACTATTTTAAAATTATTATTTAAGTCACTGGTTGTCAAGGTTTTTTTAGAAGTCTGGCTAGCAAACTCCAAGATATGATTCGACAATTAGTATAGTGGGTCAATACCCATTGATAAGTAGAAGAGTATAGCTTAGATTTAAGTCAATTTGACTGTCAATGTCGGAGTCGAAGAAGATAGCTGTTTGGATGTATATTCGTAGATTCGTGATATTCGAAACTAATTTATGGAAAAAAAATGAACTATAAAAAAGAAAGGGAATGTGACCTTTTGATTGGTACAAGTAGTGCGAACAAAAAAGACCATATGATAACGATTTTAATAGCTAGGTAATTTAAATGAAAACTTTCGAATAATTCAGTGAGTATTTTGTAACTTTTAAAATTGACTGACCAAAATGTAAACTTACTAATAGTTTAATGACTTTGGGTGTAGTTTACCCAATTTTAAAAAATAATAATGAGCCTAGCCTGAATTCAAATTTAGGCATCAAAGCATAGCAAAATGGACTCAGCCCAAGCAATAGTAACACGACTTAGAAAACCTAGGCTTCATAAAATCCAAGCCACTGGTCCAGTCCATTTCAATGACCCAAGATCACTCTAAAAATTTCATTTTCTCAATTAAAATCATTTGTAAAATTTTCAATTTAATTGGTGTTAAAAGCTGTTAATTGTGAAAACCTGATGTTGTATACTTCTAGTGATTACAGATTCAAGTAAATTATAAACACTTATGCATTAATAACACTGTAATATCTTTCAATACCTAGTTAATATTACACCATTTAAGATGCTTTTCCTTGAGGAATATTTTTTAAACCTCGATGGTAAATTCTAATATAAGGGTGAAAGTATATATTAAGTTACTCTATTATAGGAAATGGATTAAATCTGTCTATAAATGGATTGATTTATTTCATGTATTATAAAAAGGAATCAAATAAGGTTAATTTGTAACAGAGTTAATATTTATTATTTTAAAAAGGCTTAAATCATAAAATAGTATCTAAATTATACTCTTTTTTTCAAATTGGTACCTAAATTTTTTTTGTCATAAGATGTATCTAAATTATACCATGTTATTCAAAGTGGTACTTAAATTGTACTCCGTTACCTGAATTATCTTGACTGTTAAAAAGAATCTCTTAACCAATCAATATGGGATACCTTGCACTTTTAAATTACAATTAAAATAAAAGAATAGAAATAAATTAAATTATAAAAATCAATGTTAATTAAATGAAAACATTTCAATTTTTTTACACTCTCCTCATGAATCTTTCTTCTCTTTTAATGCAGTTTTTTTAACTGTTAGATAATTTCTCTTTGCATTCCTTTTATTATACTTTTTAAATTAAACTTTTTCCTGATTTCTACTTTATATAATTTTTGCATTATAAAGATTCACCCAACATTGATTATTTTATATAAAGTATATAGAAAAGAATAAAAAAATTTATTTTTTAAAAAATAATACATGAGTTTTGAATCTAGGTGAGACAGAAATCGAAATTGAAATTTAAAAATGAAAAAAAAAATTAACGCCAGAATCTAGGTTTTGTCTTTGAAAACTGAGTTTGGATGAGTTTTTCGATGTGTTCTTGAATTTTTCGTCACTAGGGTTATGGGTGAAGGATAAAGAGATGGATATGTTTATAAGTTTATTTTAAAAAAAGTTTAAGGAAATAATATTTAACTTTTTTTTTTGGGTTTGTTTTGATAAAAAATTGTCACGTGTCATAAAATGTTTGCCTAAGAGTTTTTTTTTTTTTAACGGTTGCGGAAATTTAGGTAATAAAATATAGTTTATGTACCACTTAATACCAAAAAAAGTTTAGGTGCTAACTTGAGGAAAATGATATAGTTTAGGTACCATTTTGTGGTTTAAACCTTTAAAAAGTAACATGAAAATTATTTTTTATTTGCAGTTCAATTCCAAATAACAGATTTTATTTGCAAAACCGTAAAAGCTTTCAAAATATTAATTTTGTTAAATAGCAAATAATATTTTTAAATAGTAAATGTTAACTCTATTAAAATTTGATCTTATTTTATTCTTTTCAATAATAAAAAAATTAAAATAACTCATTTAATAATAAAGGGATTGATTTAATTGGGTCCTATCTTTATAATAAAGGGTCATTCCAAAGTATTTTCACTGTTTTTCCTTCCTCTATTTTTATGTTTCCAAAAGCATCATTATTTTAATAATAAAATTACAATTATGTTTTTTGCCTCTTTACTTCTTCTCTAATTACTTTGACTAACAATTTTATTTTTTATTTTTTAAACTTATATAATTTTATAAATATATTTTATAAATATTTTCATTTTAAAAAATTGAATTAATTTTATTTCATAGGCATATGAAACATTTTACAAAACTTTAGCATGTATTTTATATAAAAAAAAGTATATTTGATAAATGTATCATTTTAGGAAAAAAAAATGAAAAGTAAGACTATATTTATAAATTAAACTTTAAAGATATTTTATAAGTCATGAAAAAAATATTTGAATTACTAGGATATTTTTAACAACAAAAGTGAGAATTCATAAAATAATATTAATAAATTTTCATTATAGTTCCAATCATATTTGCTCTTTGTGATATAAAGTTTAGAATTACTCATAGTCCTTCCCCAACCCATAGAAAGAAAGATAATGCATTTCAACACACTAAAATCCGCGTCCTCTTACATTAGTAACAATGCTCATGCCAATCGAGTTGAGTAAAACTCAATCAACATAAACTAATACTTTAGATTTAATAATTCAATATTTTTTTCAACTAAACAATGACCTATTTTAATACTGATGTTATTATAACCATTTTTGTATTGATGTACTAAATAAGTTTTTCCTTGTTTTACTACATTAACCAACCAAACAATATTTAATAATTCAGTATCGATGTACTAGTTTCTTAAAGTTTAATATTTTGGATAGAATTTGGATTTAGACTCTAAGATTACATTAATTAGATTTTAAATTTTAAAATTTAAGCTAAATTTTAGGAGTTTAGATTTTTATTTCTAATTTTGATGATTTTAGTTTTCTTTCTTAAGTTAATTCTAAATATTTTAGGTTTTTTTTTTCCTTTGACTATAGACAGTAGATATTATTTTATTTTTGGATTAGTCATTTGAAGTAATTTTATTTTTTTAGGCACGAAACTCTAATTATCTAATTTTGTAAGGCTGACGCCAGATAGGCATTGTAAGGGTGCTATAACCTTCCCTATTGTAACATTCCTTGCACGACATGATAGTTGTGTCCGAGCTACAGGATGCTACATTCATTTCCGGAGCAACTACAGTCAATTTTACAGTAAAATATTCACATGCATATGTAATTTGATGCCAATCATATTCATTTATGGTTAAACAATCAAACCGACTCTTAATCGATCTTACGAAATCTCTTTTGTTGACCTGAGCATGAAATATGGCCAAATTGCAAAGTTTTTAAAAATGCAGAGTCGACGTTGTGATGTCATCTACCTCATGTCATGATGTCGCCAAACAGTTTGTTACGTCATGACATCAAACCACTTGACGTCATGATATCACATACTGTCAGTCGGCATTGTGGCAAGGAGAAATGGTTGTCGGGACAAGGACTTTGTTCTTGGTAAAAATGAACCATTTACTACCTATTTCAAACTTTCCAACCAAACCATACAAGATATGCACCAAACATTTACTTAACTTGATTCAAAACATGTAAAAAACATACCAATCAAACTCAATATTCAATCCAATCTTTAAACTAAACATTCAATATATATTTCTCAACTAAATTCAAACAATTCAAATGACATTATGATATACTAAACAAAACATCTAAGAACTTATCCTTACCTAGTAGTCCTTACCACAGGGAAACATACCAATTCATTTCAATTTCATGCACATAAGTGTACACTTTACACATCTAGAGCCATAAGCATTAAACATAACCATCACTTATCAAGATTTGACCACGTATTCACCAAGTCATTCAATACCAACTTTACCTATGCCAATTCACTTTAAAACATGTCATTCCATATGCCATACATATTTCAAACTTAAAAATCAGAGTATACTATTCAACTAGGTATCGCAAATGCCAAACCATGCTTTTCTAAACCATATACCAAAACCAACATCTAATTCAAATAAATCAAGTTCAACAACACATTCAACTTATAAAGATTTATATACATTAAGGAAAACATCAAGACAACTTATATACATGCCATAATTCCTTGACTTAAAATGCTCAAAAAGCTATCAATTTAGTGATAGGATAGTGTGAGCTTCGAACGATCCAGTTTGACGTGTTTCGTAAGATAACAATCTACAAGGAAAAAGGAAAACAAACGGGGTAAACATATACGATGCTTAGTAAGTTCATAGGCATTAAACAAAAACTTACATTATCTTTGAATGAAGTAGAATAAGTTATCAAGCTTGGCATAATTGGCTAGACATGGCAAACCACATATCAATAAGGTGAGTTTTAACTTGTAAATAAAACTTATAATACCACAATCACATATAATGTCAATTCATGTCATTTTGATTAACTAGATAAAAACATATTCAATCATGGAATGAAATAATTGCATTTTCAAGTTCAAATTCAACATTTCACAAGTGAATATCAAGATCATTATGTCTCATACCAATTTCTCATTTCATATAAAATTTCGCCTGATGAACCATAGTAAACAGACTCAGATACACATGTATTTACGTCACTCCAGTTGCTCGTTCGAGCTAAGCATATTCGTGTCAGGTCACTAGTCCAAGATAAACCTTTATAATGACATGTCTGATTGCTTTTCCAAGCTGAATATATACATGTCATGTAATAGCTCGATTTAGGGGCTGGTCGGAACAGTGATCTTGGGATCACTAATCCGAGGTTAGAGAAAATTATTTTCATGATATTTTATGAGTTAGAGTATGATGGTATAAGTACATGAAAATTTTGGTGCTTTAATTTTAGCGATTTCATGCTTAATCGCGAAAAAGGACTAAATCGCATTAAGTGCGAAAGTTTAAAATTTCCAGCTAAAGGTGTTTAATAGCTAAAGAAAATCAATTGGATGTATTTAAAGTGCAATTAGACCCCTAAGTATAGGGTGGCCGGCCATTGGAGACAAGAATTGTCAAAATTGGTCAAAGTTGGTAAGTTTGGTGACTAAATTGATTGTTTAATATTAAAATAAAGAAAAGATGATATCCATATTTTTACTCATCTTCCTCCACAAAAAATAGCAAGCAAAATAGGGGTTTTGAAAGATCAAAATTTCAGCAAACTCTTCTCCCTACAAGTAAGTGATTTTAATGGTTTTTCTTGATGATAGTTGTACTTTTGGGACCCCTAAAGCTTAAGCTTTCTAAAGAGGGGACTATCTTGCAATATGGTGAAAAGTTTAGGGATTTTCCATGTGAGATTTTAAGTTGTTTGCTGCATTTTTATGAAAGAAAATGAGTCTTAGTTGTTAGATAAACAACTTTTGTGAAAGGTGTTACTATGAAAACACCTAAATGGACCTTTTTGTAAAGGTTATAAAGTTTATAGTAAATGTGTGAAAATGTTGGGTTTTGATGATAGCCATAAGAGAAATAAATGTTCACCTAGGCTTGTTGAAGGTAGAAATTTGATTAGAATTAATTTCCGAGCCTAGGGGTAAAATGGTCATTTTGCCAACATCTAAGGGCAAAATAGTAATTTAACCAAAGCATGATTATTGAAATGCTTTTATTAATGTGATGATTAAAATGAGCTAATTTGCTATTATAGAGCAAGAAGAGCCAAGAATCAACCTCGAAAGGGGAAAGAACAAAAAATCAGACTAGACCGACAATCTAGCCTATTTTGTAAACGAGGTAAGTTTGTATGCGATAAATTCAACATGTATGCTAGCATGTTTGAGAATGGTTGATATTATAATGATACATGATATTATATGAAATTTAATATTGGTTTTGAATGAGAAATATGATAAAAGTTGAGATGTTGAAGTCTCGGTGAGACTATAATAAGTGTGAGAATATAATCATCAAGACATGAGCTGGATAAGGTCCCGTGTAAGACCATGTCCGGGACATGGCCTCGGCATTGAATTGAGATCCTGTATAAGACCATATCCGGGATATGGCTTTGGTATTGAGTATGAGAATCGTATAAGACTATATTCGGGATATGCAATCGATACTTGATGTGAGATTTCGTAAAAGACCATATCCAAGATATGGCATCGGCACTCAGAGGTGACCCCATGTAGGACCACATCCATGATGTGGCATTGGTTTCGTGTTTATGCTAATGATTATGAATATGCATTTTTGAGCATCCCTAGTGATTTATCGGGATGAATAGATCAGCTTAGAAATAGAAACAAAAATTTTATTAAAGCTATGTAATTGAGTTAACACAGGTACCCGTGAGTAATTTACGAAGAAACATTTACGATATGTGGCATGGTATGTGCTAAATAAGGGCAAGTATGAGTAAGTATTGCAAGAAGCCTATAACTTTGTATATGGTTAATTAATGCCATGGATGGATTTTATCATTAGCTTATTGTTGCTATTTATTCCCATGCAAACTTACTAAGCTTTATGCTTACCCCTTTTATTGCCCTTTTCTTGTAGTGTTGCAAAGTTAGCTCGAGAATTCGCGGACGTCGAAGTTGGAGATCACACTATCGACCACTTTTTGGTATAGCCAAATTAGACTTATTTTGAGTATGGCATGTATAGGACTTGAATGTTTTGGTTATATCATATTTGCAAGCCAAATGTGTTGGCTATTATGGTTGTTTCAATTCATTTTGTAAATGGTTATTAAAGTTGGGCCAATACTTTACTAGTTCTTATATATATACATATTCATTGAGGATGAATCATGAAATTTATGCTTGATTTGAGTTGGTGTAAGTATGGTTGCTATGTAGGGTGACATTTGGCTTAGAATATAGCATTTTTAAATGTCTACACGGATAGACAAACGAGCGTGTGTCTAGGCCGTGTGTGATACATGGTTAGCCCCATGGGCGTGTTGATCGGCCGTGTGTTCCCTTGTGAGCTAGGTTTTCAAGTCAGTATGCTCAGCAATAAACACATGGGCAAAGACACGGCCGTGTGTCTCAGCCGTGTGGGAGGCACGGCCTTAGACATGAGCGTGTGCCCAGGCCGTGTGAAGTCTGCACCTAAAGTTAGGAATTTAATTGGACACACAGCCTAAGGACACGGGCGTGTGCCTTGGCCGTGTGACCTTAGTGAGGTGATGACGTCATAAATAGAATGACAAGGTTTTGGCACATGGGCTAAGACAAGGGCGTGTCGAGGTCGTGTGAGGGACATGGGCGTCTGTCTGGCCGTGTGAAATAAGCCAGTGTCGACCATGGGTGAAGAACACGGGCATGTCTCAGGGGCACATGGGCGTGTCCCTAGAACAACATGGGTGTGTGGCCCCTGTTTGGATAAATTTTTTTTTTCCAAGCGCATAAAAGTTCTCAGTTTAATTCTGAAACCTCCCGGAAGTATGTTTAAGGCCTCGCAAACCCAGAATGAGCAGGTTATGAGTTTAAATGAAAAGTTTCTAAGCTGCAGCAAAATTTTATAGCCCGATGTGTTATGTTTAAGCAAGTTAAGTTTGGTAATGCTCATATCTGATTCTGACTTCGAACACGAGTAAGGGGTGTTACATTTAGTGGTATCAGAGCTACGGTTTAGTCGATTCTTGGACTAACATAGCGTAAGTACGAGTCTAGCTGTACATGCCATATGTAAGGGTAATTGTGTAATGATAGTGTGACAACTCCTAATGATTTAAATTGTATTTTTTTATATAGTCATGGATCTTGATTAGACTGCAGCTGATGATGCTGCGAGTAATAAGTCGGCTCCTGTGTAAGGGACCGCGCCAGTAGAAAGTAGACCCGAGACTTTGGGTCAGGGAGAAGAGGTCCGGGAAGCCTTTTTCTATATGATGAGCAAATGGTACACTGAGTATATTCGAGCAAATCCTAATGCTCAAGCCCCTCCACCCCACATATTCCTCACCCCGCTCTTGTAGCTCCTCAAGTGGTTGAGGTAGTAAGAAGGGAAATGCTCCGGTTGATAAGATCCGGAAACAAGGAGCCGAGGAATTTTGGGCTAGTAAGGATGATGGTCCTGAGAGAGTGGAATTCTGGCTCGAGAATACAATCAGGGTATTCGATGAGTTGTCATGCACACCTGAAGAGTGTATAAAATGTGCGGTATCCCTTTTGAGAGATTCGGTCTATCAGTGGTGGAACACCCTTGTGTCGGTGGTACCAAGGGAGAGAGTTAGTTGAGAATTCTTCCAAGTGGAATTCTGAAAGAAATATATCAGCCAAAGATTCATTGACCAGAAGAGAAAAGAGTTTTTAGAGTTAAAGCAAGTTCGAATGACGGTGACTGAATACGAACGTGAGTTCATAAGGCTTAGTAAGTATGCCCGGGAGTGCGTGTCTACTGAGGCCATCATGTACAAAAGGTTCGAGGAAGATTAAATGAAATATCTGTTTATACGTCGGAGTTCTCGAACTAAAAGAATTTGTAGTGTTGGTGGACAGAGTCTGTAAGGCTGAAGAATTGGCTAAAGAGAAAAGAAAAGCTGAGATTGAGTTCCGTGACTCGAGAAAAGACAACTGAATAAGTCACTCCAATCCTCATATAAGAAATCGAGGGATTGCGCTACTCGATCAACCACTTCAGTCGGGTTTTCAAACTGAAGTAAAGGCAAACAGTTCTCGGGGTCTAAAGCACAGACCACATCAGTTGCTAGTGTGGGCAACATTTGGCCGAGTAGATCGGAATGCCTGCAGTGGCAGGCATCATTCTGGTGAGTGCCGAGCAAACGAGAAGGCTTGTTTTAGATGTGGATCCTTAGACCATTTTATCAGAGATTGCCCCGAGGTGGGCGGGAAAGAGAAGTCTCAGAATGCAAGATCGGGAAGTGCTTCTAGAGGAAGACTGCAGAGAAACCCGGGAAATGAAATGAGTAACAAGAATCCATCTAGACAGCAGACTGTAAGAGTCGAGGGTAAAGCACCAGCGAGAACATATGTCATTCGTGCTCGTGAAGAGGCATCTTCCCCTGACGTAATCACGGGTATATTTTCTCTCTATGATACTCGTGTTATAACTTTAATTGATCCGGAATCTACCCACTCATATATATGCATGAATTTAGTCTCTAGCATGAGCATGCCTATAGAGTCTACTGAATTTGTAATAAGAGTATCTAATCCCCTAGGCAAGTATGTGTTGGTTGATAGAGTATGCAAAGGTTGCCCTTTGATGATTAGGGGTCATTGCTTTCCTATTGATCTTATGCTATTACCGTTTGATGAGTTTGATGTCATCCTTGGGATGGATTGGTTAGTTACTCATGATGTAATTGTGAATTGTGGAAAGAAGTTTATTGAGTTGAAATGTGAAAATGGGGATCTTATTCGTGTTGAATCAGACGAGCAAGACAGATCACCAGTAGTTATATCATCCTTGTTGACTCAGAAGTATTTAAGAAAGGGTTACGAAGCGTACTTTGCCATTGTGATGAATGCTAAAGAGATTGAATGGAAAATTGAGTCGGTACCTATAGTATGCGAGTATCCTGGTGTTTTTCCCGAGGAATTGTCAGGGTTACATTAGATTAGGGAGATTGAATTTGGGATTGAGTTAGCTCCAAGTACCGCCCCCATTTCTATTGCTCCATATAGAATGGCTCCAACCGAGCTAAAAGAATTGAAAGCACAGTTGCAAGAACTAACGGACAAAGGTTTCGCAAGACCGAGTTTTTCTCCATGGGGTACTCCCGTATTTTTGTGAAGAAGAAAGATGGTTCCATGAGATTATGCATAGATTATCGGCAACTTAGCAAGGTAACTGTGAAAAACAAGTACCTGCTGCCGAGAATCGATGATTTGTTTGATCAATTGAAGGGGGCCACGGTATTTTCCAAGATAGACTTAAGGTTTGGGAACTATCAATTGAGAGTCAAGGACTCGGATGTGCCAAAAATTACATTTCGGGTGAGGTATGGCCACTATGAATTATTGGTCATGCCTTTTGGTCTAACGAATGCCCTTGCCATTTTCATGGACCTGATGAATTGCATTTTTCGACCATACCTGGACAAATTTGTCGTGGTCTTTATCGATGATATACTGATCTACTCTTGAGATGAGAACGATCATGCCGATCATTTGACAAAGGTTCTGCAAATTTTGAGAGATAAACAGTTATATGCTAAGTTTAGTAAAAGTTAATTTTAGCTTAAGAAAGTTGGATTTTGGGGCACATCGTCTCGAGAGATGGAATTAGAGTCGACCTGAGTAAGATTTTAGCGATTGTTGATTGGAAGCCACCTAGGAATATAACTGAGGTTAGGAGCTTTCTGGGCCTAGCCGACTACTATAGACATTTTGTTAAGGGATTTTCCATGATAGCTACTCCGATAACGAGGCTGTTACAGAAGGATGTAAAGTTTGAATGGACAGAAATGTGCCAACAGAGTTTTGAGAAATTAAAGGCGTTGTTGACAGAAGCTCCTATTTTGGTGCAACCTGAGCCTGGAAGAGAATTTGTGGTTTACAGTGATGCATCTATGAATGGATTGGGTTGTGTACTTATGCAAGAGGGCAAGATGATAGCTTATGCGTTTAGAGAATTAAAGACACACGAGAAGAATTACCTAACCCACGACCTGGAGTTAGCTGCAATTGTATTTGCATTGAAGATATGGAGACACCATTTATATGGTGAAAAGTGTCGGATATTCACCAACCATAAAAACCTAAAATACTTGATGACTCAAAAGGAGTTAAATTTGAGGCAATGAAGGTAGTTAGAGCTGATCAAGGATTATGACTTAGTAGTTGATTACCACCCAGGAAAGGCGAACGTGGTCGCCGATGCTTTGAGCAGAAAATCATTGTTTGCACTGAGAGCCATGAATACACGGATGGCTTTGTTAGATGATGGTTCTATTCTAGCCGAGCTGAGGGCTAGACCGTTATTTCTTCAAGAGATTTGTGAAGCACATAAAGAGGATAGCAACTTACAAGCCAAAAGAGTTTTATGTGAGTCAGATGTTGAGTTAGACTTTCGGGTAAATCCTGGTGGATGTTTGACGATTCGAGATAGGGTCTGTGTACCCAAAACTGATGAACTTATTTGTAAGATTTTGCATGAAGCATATAGTGGATGTTTAACTGCGCACCCAGGTAGCACGAAGATGTACAATGACTTGAGGAAGTGGTATTGGTGGCCTAGTATGAAGAAGGATATTTTCGAGTTTGTATCGAGATGCCTGATTTGTCAGAAAGTGAAGGCTGAACACCAAGTACCTTCGGGTCTACTTTAGCCCATTATGGTTCCTGAGTGGAAGTGAGACCGTATTACCATGGACTTCGTGACGGGTTTACCGTTGACGCTGAAAAAGAAAGATGACGTGTAGGTCGTAGTCGATAGACTTACGAAGTTGACCCATTTCATACCAGTACGAGTTGATTATTCTCTTGACAAGTTGGCAAATTTGTATGTGTCAGAGATAGTAAGACTTCATGGAGTACCGTTATCGATTATTTCGGATAGAGATCCGAGATTCACGTCACGATTTTGGAAAAAGTTACAAGAGGCCTTAGGCACAAAATTGAGTTTCAGTACAGCCTTTCATCCTCAAACCGACGGGCAGTCGGAAAGAGTGATACAGATACTTAAAGACATGCTTCAATGTTGTGTTTTGAAGTTCCAAGGTAATTGGAAAAAATACTTACCGTTGGTGGAATTTGCTTACAATAACAATTTTTAGTCAAGTTTGAAAATGGCACCTTATGAAGCATTGTATGGGCGAAAATGCCGAACGCCCTTGTACTGGACAGAACTCTGAAAGAAACAGATACATGGGGTCGATTTGATCAAGGAAACTGAAGAGGAAGTAAAAGTGATACGTGACTGTCTGAAAGTCGCCTCAGATAGACAAAAGTACAATTTGGATTTAAAAAGGAAAGAGGTTGAATTTCAAGTCGGTGATAAAGTGTTTCTGAAAGTATCACCTTGGAGGAAAATCCTCAGATTTGGCCGGAAAGGCAAATTGAGTCCGCGTTTTATTGGACCTTATGAAGTTACCGAGAGGATAGAACTGGTAGCTTATCGTTTGGCCTTGCCACCTGAGCTGGAAAAGATTCACGATGTCTTTCATGTGTCTATGTTACAGTGATACCGTTAGGACCCTTCACATGTGATAGTACCAATAGAGGTAGAAATTCAATCGGACTTGACTTATGGCGAAGAACCAATTAAGATTTTGGCACGAGAGGTCAAATGATTGAGAAACAAAAGTATAGCTCTTGTGAAAGTGCTATGACAAAGACATGGAATAGAAGAGGTTAAATGGGAGCTCGAGGAGACTATGGGAAACCAATATCCCAACCTTTTCACGGGTAAGATTTTCGAGGATGAAAATCCTTAAGGGGGAGAATTTAACAGCTTGATTTAGGGGCTAGTTGGAACAGTGATATCGGGATCACTAATCCAATGTTAAAGAAAATTATTTTCATGATACTTTATGAGTTAGAGTATGATGGTATAAGTACACGAAAATTTTGGTGCTTTAATTTTAGCGATTTCATGCTTAATCGCGAAAAATGACTAAATCGCATTAAATGTGAAAGTTTCAAATTTCCAGCTAAAGGTGTTTAATAGCTAAAGAACATAATTGGAGGTCTTTAAAGTGCAATTAGACCCTTAAGTATAAGGTGGCCGACCATAGGAGACAAGAATTGTCAAAATTGGTCAAAGTTGGTAAGTTTGGTGACTAAATTGATTGTTTAATATTAAAATAAAGAAAAGATGATATCCATCTTTCTAGTCATCTTCCTCCACCAAAAATAGCAAGCAAAATAGGGGTTTTGAAAGCTCAAAATTTCAGCAAACTCTTCTCCCTACAAGTGATTTTAATGGTTTTTCTTAATAATACTTGTACTTTTGGGACCCCTAAAGCTTAAGCTTTCTAAAGAGGGGATTACCTTGCAATATGGTGAAAAGTTTAGGGATTTTCCATGTGAGCTTTTAAGTTGTTTGCTGCATTTTTATGGAAGAAAATGAGTCTTAGTTGTTAGATAAACAACTTTTGCGAAAGGTGTTACTATGAAAACACCTAAATGGACCTTGTTGTAAAGGTTATAAAGTTTGTAGTAAATGTGTGAAATGTTGGGTTTTGATGATAGCCATAAGAGAAATAAATATTCACCTAGGCTTGTTGAAGGTAGAAATTTGATTAGAATTAATTTCCGAGCCTAGGGGTAAAATGGTCATTTTGCTAAAGTCTAAGGGCAAAATAGTAATTTTACCAAAGCATGATTATTGAAATGTTTTTATTAATGTGATGATTAAAATGAGCTAATTTGCTATTATAGAACAGGAAGAGCCAAGAATCAACCTTGAAGGGGAAAGAACAAAATATCAGATTAGACCGACAATCTAGCCTATTTTGAAAACGAGGTAAGTTTGTATGTGATAAATTCAACATGTATGCTTGCATGTTTGAGAATGGTTGATATTATAATGATACATGATATTCTATGAAATTGAATATTGGTGTTGAATGAGAAAAATGATAAAAGTTGAGATGTTGAAGTCCCGTTGGGACTATAATAAGTGTAAGATTACTATCATAAAGACATGAGATGGATAAAGTCCCGTGTAAGACCATGTCTGGGACATGGCCTCGGCACCGAATTGAGATCATGTATAAGACCATATCTGGGATATGGCTTCGGTATTGAGTATGAGAATCGTATAAGACCATATCTGGGATATGGCATCGGTACTCAGAGGTGACCCCATGTAGGACCACATCCGGGATATGGCATTGGTTTCGTGTTTATGCTAATGATTATGAATATGCATCTTTGAGCATCCCTAGTGATTTATCGGGATGAATAGATTAGCTTAGAGATAGAAACAAGAATTTTATTAAAGCTATGTGATTGAGTTAACACAAGTACCCGTGAGTAATTCATAAAGAAACATTTTCGATATGTGGCATGGTATGTGCTAAATAAGGGCAAGTATGAGTAAGTATTACAAGAAGCCTATGACTTTGTGTATGGTTAATTAATGCCATGGGTGGATTTTATCATGAGCTTATTGTTGCTATTTATTCCCATGAAAACTTACTAAGCTTTATGCTTACCCCTTTCATTGCCCTTTTCTTGTAGTATTGCAAAGTTAGCTTGAGAATTCGTGGACGTCAGAGTTGGAGATCACACTATCGACCACTTTTTGGTATAGCCAAATTAGACTTATTTTGAGTATGGCAAGTATAGGACTTGAATGTTTTGGTTATGTCATATTTGCAAGCCAAATGCATTGGCTATTATGGTTGTTTCAATTCATTTTGTAAATGGTCATTAAAGTTGGGTCAATACTTGACTAGTCCTTATATATATATTCATTAAGGATGAATCATGAAATTTATGCTTGATTTGAGTTGATGTAAGTATGGTTGCTATGTAGGGTGGCATTTGGCTTGGAATATAGCCTTTTTAAATGTCTACACGGGTAGGCACACGAGTGTGTCTCTAGGCCGTATGTGATACACGGTCAGCCCCATGGGCGTGTTGTTCGGCCCCTTGTGAGCTAGGTTTACAAGTCAGTTGTAACACCCCAAACCCGGCCCATTCACTCCGACTGAATTTGAAATGTCACTGCGGAACACGTTCGAAAAATATCCTTACTTAAAGTAAAACCGATAAAAATTTATTGAGTTTAATAAAACATTTTCATGACTTGAAATATTCTAAGCGAAAACTAAATTATTATAAAAACACGGGATTCAAAACTTCATTATACATACTCAAGGAAATAAAATCATTTGCAATAAGCATTTTAAATTGTCCATCCATAATTGAGCATAATAATAAAGATACTTAATAAAAGAACTGAAATACTTTAGTGGGCCTTTTTACAATACATACATAATCAAAATACTGAAAATATAGATACTTAATTCATTAAACAAGAGATTCCTTTGCTTGAAAATCCACTTTTGCATGGCCACCTTTGTATCTGCTCCAACCCGGTCCAAGCTTTATGCGTCACCTGAAAGGGTTGAGAAAAATTGAGTGAGTCACCTAGACTCAGTGCATAGATAATACACGTGTCTCCTCATATGGGCTTAGCCCATATCCACACCGTTCATAAACATGAATATGCGAATGTGAATATGCAGTTATGAATATGCAATTATGAAGCTCAGCCCACATAGTGATCCACATATCAATCAGTACACAGTGATACACACAGCTATCAACCGCCGAGATGGGCACTTAGCCAACACCTCCTTTGATGAAGCACATAGTTAACATCAAGCGTTAATGTAGCACGTGGCTAGCATTAGACCACACACATAACGTACATCCTTTCCTCAAATAGTCACATCCCAAATCCCATGCATATATATATATATATATATATATATCATGGTAACATATTACTCAAAACAATTATACATCACACATCATCACATTTTTATACATTCATCAATAATCATACATTACCGCAAATCACTGAAAGATTAATACCATAACCACTAACCTGATTATTCGATCACCCACCTTGGGTATCCCCCATCATCTTAACCCTAATTTCGGCTAACATGCACAACATATACGTTGACATAAAAATAATACATACAACACATATAACAAGCAAAAGAGCAGTGCGATAACTACGCACCTGTTTATAGCGAGATCCTGATCTATCGAATCTAATATCAACTAAAATCACGAACTTGGTCCTACTGCTGTCGATTAGCCTCTAATCCATCATTAACAGAAACGGTTAGCCATTTAATCACCAAAAATGGCCTAAGGCCGAATGCTATTAGCCACTTACCTCACTGAAACCCGAGAACTAATACTAGATCTTTGAGTAGTCGAAAACCCTACATAAACCATGTGTTAAAATCGGCTATCACATTATTTCATGAATAATGACCCTTGACCGAAATTATATTCTAGCTTACCATGATGCTCAAAGTCCCAAGAGCTCCCTCACTGGTCCTTCACGTAGACACATATAAAGAAACACAAGTTATGCCACTATATACCTTCGGCCAACCTTAGAAAACGAGGTCTACCCCCTGGATTTCGGCACCCTTAATGAAAAGAACTCATAATTGATTACTAGAGTGGAAAATACTTACCACTAACGATCAACTTCCCGAAATCACCTTCTACACCATCAAAACCATTTGAAAAAAAACTAGCACCCAAAGTCCCTTTGATCCCTAAGAGATTCGGCAATGGTGTATAAAGGTGGAGGGGCTTCGGCTAACCTTTCAAATAATGGTTGTATATTCAGTTAAGCTAGCAATTATGAAGAAAATAAAAATACAATGGCCTTAAAGCCCCTTGAAGTTTCGGTCACAAACACAAGAGAATGGAAGCCGAAATTAGATAGCTTTAGCACAAAAGAAAATGGTACAAAAAGAGAATAAAATTCGGCACACCTCCTTAGATACATCAAAACCGATTGTGAAAGCTTGCACCATCTCTTTCTTTTTCTTTCCGGCCAAAATACAAGGGATAGAAGAGAAAAAAAAAACAAGTATGAAATTCGGCCATGCTCCCAAAATACAAGAAGGAAAATCGGCCATGCTTCCTTGCCAAACACAAGGCCGGCCAACTCCCCAAAGCATGCTTCAAATGAGTTCATTTCCCAAGCAAAAGACCCATCACCATTGAAAAAGGATAATACATTGTTTAACCATTCACCCATCACCTTACCCATCCTTTAATAAATAAAAGATTAATGCCCATGCTTCCAAAACAATAAATAAAAACTCCTCATACTCAAAATAATAATACAAATAAAAATTAAAGTAACAAGCATTCCATGAAGCATGGCTCACGCGTGCATGCCCCCATGCAGCCCTTTTTCCACGCTGGCACAAAAAGAAAACCCATGCCTTGCGCCTGTGTCTCGAACCGAGACACTGGAGAAAATTCTCCATGCCTCACCCATTCGGCCACTACTCATTTCATGCTAATATCGCGTTAAAAATTTGTTTTAAGCCCTCACTCGCAGGCGTCCCTTGCTTGACGCAAAAACAAAACAAAACGAAATCAAGCGCTGCCTTCAGGACTCAAACGCGAGACCTCTCTACCGAAGTCACCAACACGACCCGTGCCACTTTACCAACTGGACTTTCATGTCCATTTACTCTCACTAAATTCTTTTAAAGCCTCCTTAGCTCATCACACCATACAACACAAAAAAAAAAAAATAAAAACCTATGCGCCCAGCGTTACTCGAACCCCTAACCATGCTTGGCGCCAATCCCAAGCCTTAAGTGGCACACGAAAACCACTTTACCAGGGCATTTTATATGCCATAACCTTTCAAAATTTATTCTTAAAGCCTCCTTGCCTATTTTCCTCTTTTAACCCTCAAATTTTCAAAATTTTCCAAAGCATCCCATTTCAATCCTGGAGTTTTAGGAACTCCTAAAACACATCCAAACCACTTTTAAGGCCTACTAACCCTTGGGTTATTCTCCAAACGCACAGCCCCTATTTCAGGACATTACATCAGTATGCTTAGTAGTAAACACACGGGCAGAGTCACGGTCGTGTGTCTCAGTCGTGTGGGAGGTACAGCCTTAGACATGGGTGTGTACCCAGGCCGTGTGAAGTCTGCACCTGAAGTTAGGAATTTAATTGGACACACGGCCTAAGGACGAGGGCATGTGCCTTAGCCGTGTGACCTTAGTGAGGTGATGACGTCATAAATAGAATGCCAAGGTTTTGGCACACGGGCTAAGACACGGGCGTGTTGAGGCCATGTGAGGGACACGGGCGTCTGTCCGGCCGTGTGAAATAAGTCAGTGTCGACCACGGGTGAAGAACACAGGCATGTCATAGGGGCACACGGGCGTGTCCCTAGAACAGTATGGGTGTGTGGCCTATGTTTGGATAAAATTTTTTTCTAAGCGCGTAAAAGTTCTCAGTTTAATTTCGAAACCTTCCGAAAGTATGTTTAGGGCCTCGTAAGCCTAGAATGAGTAGGTTATGAGTTTAAATGAAAAGTTTGTAAGATGCAGCGAAATTTTATAACCCGATGTGTTATGTTTAAGCAAGTTAAGTTTGGTAATGCCTCATATCTGGTTCCAGCTTCGAACACGGGTAAGGGGTGTTACATGTCAGGTTACTCGTCAGGGATAAACCTTTAAAACAACATCATGTTACCAGTCCAGGCTAAACTTGTGTCAGATGTATCTTCGAGTCCCCAATAAATGTTGAATCTCGGTAAGATCTATAACCATTCTAGTACAAACGTGCACAATACCCTATTGGAATTCCAATCATAACCTAACATTTACTAAGTTCAAATGGGCATCTATTACACAAATTAACATTTCTTTTCAATTTAGTCCAAATCTCACATTTAATACCAATTTACTACCAATTAATTCACAATCAATTATACATTTACAAATTAAACACATAATTATTTAAACACATAAATACCATATGAGCTTACCTGGCCAAAATAGTAAACAAGTTTAATCTTTAAGGGCTATTCGATAATTTGGGCTTTTCCAGGATTATCTCTAGTTTGATTCAATTCTTGATCTAAAAAATTATTGTAAACAATTCATCAATTCAAAAAATTTTATGTCATTCCATGACATGCATGAACCTATTTAATTCCATTTTTTAAATGCCCCTTAAATTTTTTTCATTTTATCCAATTTACTCCCTGAAACCAATATAACAATATCTTTCAATTTTGAGCATCGATTTTAAAACCAATCTCAATCACATCCCTTAGGGACCCTTTACTATCTAATATTACAAAATTTTCACAATTTATTCACTTTAATCCTTATGTTCAAAAACTAATAATTAAACAGTACAATGTAGTCCTTTTTCAAATCTAAGCTTAAAATCTATCAATTTAACACCAATTTCTTCAAGAAAACAACAACGAAAACTTTAACAATTTAAAAAATTGGCACATGGGCTAGCTAAATCAAGCTCCCATGACTTCAAAAACATCAAAATTACAAGAAAAGGATTTAATTAAAATCACCAATTGATTGCCAAAACCTTGAAAGCCTTAGGGACGATATCGTGGTCTCTTTTCTTAAATGTTACGATGCGGAAAGATAGAGAAGATGAACCTTTTCTTTTTTCCACTTAAATCATGCTTTTATACATTTTATACTTATAGTTAGTTTAATTATAATTTTAATAATAATCAAGCTTAAAACATTTCACTTACCATCCACTAATCTCTTCAAGTTGGTTTATTTGCCAAATTAGACCTTGGGTTAATTTTCATCCAAGTCCTTTAGTCTTTGACCAATTAAAAATCTATAGTGATAAGACTTTTACAATTTAGTCTCTGTACCTTAATTAAGCAATTAATAGACAAGATTAAAGGACTAAACTTTAATATTCTATTATACTAACTTTGTAATATTTTAATTTAATATTTATAGTCTCAATTTACAAAAATGGGGTTTCGAAACTGTCTTTTTTGGCACCATTAAAAATTGAGTTGTTACAACTCTCCCCCTTTAAGAAATGTCATCCTCGAAATTTACTTGAGAATAGATGAGGGTACTGTGATTTCATAGTTTCTTTTGGCTCCAATGTTGAATTTTTTATTACCGTGACGGTGCCACAACACTTTTACTAATGCCTCACTTTTGTTTCTCAACTTTTTTACTTCCCAAGTTAAGATCTTAACCGATTCAAATCAGGCTTTAATTCAATTTCATCAGGAGATAATTTTTTTTTCAACTTGTTTACTTCCCACTCATTTGTTTCGCTTCTTGGTTGTTAATCGATTATTTTCGTGATTTTTTGTTTTTCGTGTTTGTTAGTTAATTAATTTAGTTAATTTTTGTTTTAATCAATCATTCAAATTATTCAATTAAACAATAGAAAGATGGTAATTACTAGTACTTTTAGTCTTCGTGGAAACGATATCTTTGCTCACCATAGTTATACTATTAATTGATAGGTGCACTTGCCTTAGTCAAATTTTTAGTTAGTTCTGTGGACATTACTATGTAGTGTGCATGCCATGTGATAAATTGCCTGCCTTCATGGGCAAGTAAAGAGAAGTTTCCTTTTGAAATTTTATATAATTTCAAGTCAATTGTAAATTATTTTTGGGTTCAATTTTTTATGTTCATATTCCAAAACCTAACATAACCAAACTTGACCCAAAAGCAAATAAGTGTATTTTTGTTGGCTATAACCCTTGTTGTAGGAAAGGATGGAGATGTATGGATCTATAAAAAATGAAGTATGTCACTTTTAGAGATATTGTTTTCAACGAAATATCATCCTATTATCAAAAAGTTGTTCGTGATGATGAGAAAAGTAGCTTACAACTATTGCCTGAAAGCAACTGTAACACCCCTTACCCGTATTCGACACCTGAACCGAGTACGAGGCATTACCGTACTTAACTTGCTCAATCATAATATCAATCCTTAATAACTTCATTCCAAATGTAAAACTTATCATTCAAGACCATAATGCCCTTATTATAGGTCTGTGAGACCCTAAACTTGCACCCGGAATGATCCGGAACCAAACGAGAGGCTTTTGAACACTTAGAAAAACTTGACATAAAACAGGGCCACAAGCCCATGTCAAAGGTGGGACACGCCCGTGTGGCATATCACATGCCCATATGGATTTATTTTAAAATTTAAACCTACAAGGGTTTTCACACGGCCTGACACACGCCCGTGTCCATAGCCCGTGTCCCTCACACGGCCATGACCCGCCCGTGTGTGAAAACGTTGACATTCTGTTTGTGACGTCATCATCTCAATAAGGTCACACAGCCAAGACACACGCCTGTGTCCTTACACGACGTGTGTTGTAGCCTAATTTTTACCCGTCCAAAACCCAATGGCCTACAAGCCTAAATTACCCGGGGCCCAATACCAACCGAGACCCAAACAACAAACCCAAAACAGACAACCCTAACCCTAACCCACTTGCACTCGCCTCGCGACCCACCGACTTCCGACTTCTGCCTTCTCTCCTCTCTCTCACCGCACGTCTGCAAGAAGACCGCCCTTGCCACCGCCTGGCGCTGCAACACCATTAAACAAAGACAAGACAGAAAAGAGAAAGAATGCGTGTAAAGAGAAATAACAAGGCTATAAAAGCCGATTCTAACAGTTGTAAAAGTCTCTTTTTTTTTTGGCAATAAGAAACGAGATTCAAAAAAATAACAGAAACATACTTGAGAAATTTCAAACCCAAATACAGAGATCCAAGCAAGAGTGCATATAAAAATATTAAAAGCTACTAAAAACAGAGGCCAAAGAGAAGGTAATCTTTTTTTGTATTTTCGAAACATTCCATTTTTCTTTTTGGTATACATATGTATATAAACATTAGTCTAAAAAATATAAAAAGAATATACATTTTACCTTTTCTGGCCGGAGCGACGGCCGACGACGACGAAGGCGCGACGTGGACCGCCGGAGTTCCCCCCTGCAGAGAGAAAAAGAAACAAAGCATCAGTTTTTTTTTAAAGAACAAGAGAAAATGAAAATTTTACAAAAAAAGCTGGCTTATATAGGCAATCGAAACGATGCCATTTTCGCCGGCGTCCTTAAGCCCCAAAACGACGTCGTTTTGACATGGCCTGGCCCGATCCGACCCGCTCCAGCTCAGGTCCGCGTGTTTTGCCGGAAAAAGGGGGTATTTGTGGGCGCAGTCCTTTCCCCTTTCCTGATTTCACAAATTAAGTTTCCAGTTATTTTTCAATTTTGTCCCCAAATTCTATTTCGATTTCATTTCGGCCCTTATGCTGCTGCGCGTTTTGAAGGCCTGGGTAAATTTCCATTTTGCCCCCCTCCTTTCACGTGCGTTTCAAATAGGCCCTTTCCCCTTTTATTTTATTTTGAATTGACCCCAAAAGCCCGTTTTAATTCCAATTTGATTCCTTTTTTAGCTATTTTGCAATTTCTATTCCTATCACTATTATTTAGCCTTTTTATTATTACACTATTATTATATTACTATTTATATATATATACATATACTATTATTTTTTTCGTTTATTGACTACTTCTAATCTTACTATTGTTATTATGTATATTATTATACTCATTACTATTATTATATTATTACTTTTATATGTATATATTTTTATTTATTTTATATATATTATTTAATTTATTAATTACCATCATTACTACCATTTTTTTTATATATCATCATTATTATTACTATATTATTATTATATCATTATTGTTATTATTTAGCGTTTATTATTATTATTATCCTATTATTATTAGTTAATATATTTACTATTATTTTTTTACACATATATATTTTTATTCCTTTGTATATATTTTATTTACCTCCTAGCTACTACCATGATTAACCTTATTATTTATCATTATTATTATTATTTTATTATTACCACATTATATTATTGTTATTAGTATTACTATTATTATTTCATTATATTTTACACATGTATACATTTTATGTGCTTATATTAGGTTATTATTTTAGCTATTTATTTTATTAGTATTACTAGTATTATATTATTATCCATGACTATTATTTTTATTAATTATCCTTACCATTACTATACTTATATTTTTTATTTAAAATTATGACCATTATGTTTATTACTATTATTTTCAATATTGTTATATATGTCGTTATTTACCATTTTATAATATTATTACATTATTGTTATCTTGCCTAGTATTATTTATTCTATCTTTAAATATCACTACTACATCCCATTCGTCTTTTACACGTTACTATTATCGTTTGTTGTCCTCCTCATTATTCTTATCATTATAGTATCATTATTATTATCATATCATTATTTATATATATATAGTTTTGTTTATTTATTTTATATACACTCTTTCATTCGTCAACTGCCATCATTATTTCCATATATCATCATTATTATCATTATTTTCGATTAACCGTTAACATATACTACTATTAGCATAATACTTTCATTTCACCACTACTTATATTATTATTATTATTATTTTTTCTTTTTTTATTTATTATTTTTATTGTCACTATCAATATTCTCGTCGCTCGTCGCACTAATCTTTCCCGATGCCTCAGTTTTTATAACGACCAATATTCCGCATTAGCAATTCGAGTGAATCAAGCCCTAACTTACTGGGTTCTGATTTTTCTCGTTTAAGCTAAACGACAGAAGATCCATTTTAAAATCACAAATTTCAGTTTTAAATCGACATTCCGTATTAGCAATTCGAGTGAATCGAGCCCTAGCTTACTGGGTTCTGGTTTCTTCTCGTTTAAAGCTAAACAACGGGATATCCCTTTTGAAATCGCAGTTTAAATATTAAACAAAACACTTAATCTCGGATATTCGAAATGTCGCGCCCTAACTTACTGGGCTCGACATCTAGACACTTCGAGATAAGTTTCTTTTCTTTCTTCTAAAATAGAGGCAATATTCCTAATTTGGACCTTCGAGAAAACAAGCCCTAACTTACTGGGTTCTGATTTCTCGTTTGACAAATGACGGAAGATCCTCTTCAAATGTAAAACTAAGTTTTAAAAAAAGGCGAGCTTAGTTTCGGGAGCCTAAAGTATTGCGCCCTAACTTACTGGACATGATGCTTTATCTCTTCGAAAATAAGAGAGCCTTAAACGTCCCTTCCAATTCTTTCAAATTTTAGAAATAAAAAGTATCTATTTCCAAATCATTTCAAAGTTTCCAACATTAGGACATCGATCAATCAGTTTGGTACCGATTTCGGGCGTGTCGAGGGTGCTAATCCTTCCTCGCGCGTAATTGACTTCCGAACCCATTTTTCTCAAATTTTTGTAGACCAAAAGCATCGTTTTAATAAACTGAGATGTTTTATTAAAACAAAGGTGATCTGATCACACCCAAATAAAGATCGGTGGCGACTCCCTTCCTTTTCATTTTTCAAACCTCGAGTCGACCGCGTCGTTTACTGTTTTATCAAAAAATGGTTACGACAGCTTGGCGACTCCACTGGGGACTAATTCGTTGAGAGTCAAGCCATAGACTGATTGATCCTTGTCCTTTTGATTAAAATTAGAAAATGGTTTCAGAATTAATATTTCTTTAAATGCACTTTCAAGGTTATATTGGATCTCTTGAATACTTTGGCATTGCATTGCATGACCATTGTGGTCACACCTTTAAGTGGCAGCGAGAAACTATGCTTTCGTGAGGTTTTCACCTCCGCATGGGCTAGTGGACTACTTTCGGGATACATCCGTACCTATGTCTTCGTGAAGTTTTCACTTCCGCATGGCTATAGGGAAATGTATTCCCCTGAACCGAACTCAATCCGTATGAGCTTATAATGGGTGAGGATTGAGGAATCTGCTGGTTCGGGTACCTCGAACTTTAGAACTCAACCACACGTAAAGAGCCTAAGAACCCACCCTGGGCTGAACTATACCAGACCTTAGTAGTTACCCAGATAGGTGTTTGTTTATTTCACCTGCTTTATATTCTATGGTACTAACTTTTTGTGTTTTATTCTTTTTGTGCATATCATTTCATATTTTAAGAGGCATCGATTCACGGTCAGTTTCTGAATTAGAAAGCTGGTTATGGAAAGCGAATTCCTTGATAAAGTGGAAGACAATGCGACCGCCCGCACATGGTCAGAGCAAAGCCAATTAGAAAAAGGAGACAGCTTAGCTGAGGGATATGTGTCAAAACTACGTGATTTCACCAACATCAGTGGCACGCAGAATGAACTCCAGGAGTTGAAAGAAATATGGACCCAGTGGGATGACGAGACAAAGCAGTTGTTCTATAGTACCTACGGCGATCTACCATACCTGCTTGATGTCAAAGTAGATAAGCATCTATTCCGAGCAATGACTCGATTCGAATGCCGCTTATAGTCATTGCTTCTCTTCGGGAAAGTAGATTTGGTCCCCACGATAGAGGAGTACACTACCTTGCTACGTTGTCTGAGAATTCAAGTTGATAAAGCTTATTCCAAAGCAGTTAATGGCCCGACTTTTGCAAAGAAGTTGATGAGTATCACGGGAACGAGCGAACAATGGGTCTTAGCTAGAATGCAAAAAAGCGCGGGGTAAATGCGCATTACCTTGGACATGTTTGAGGGACCTGATCCTAACACATCCTGATGCAACGAAAAAGATTGACGTCCTGGCCTTGTGTATTTACGGTTTGATGATCTTCCCAAAAGCTCTAAGACACATTGATGAAGTAGTAATTGATCTATTCAGCCGATTAGACAAAGGGATTACGCCTATTCCTGCCATCTTGGCCGAAACGTTTAGATCCTTGACTGCATGCTCGAGAATGGGTGAGGCGGTGTTTATTGGATGTGCTTGTGATTGTTATTGTCCTGGTTCCACAGTCACTTCTGGAAAGTGAAGAAACCATCTTATCGGTTTTTATCGGAGAATTACTCCCCATTGGACGGGATAGTAGCTACGCCTTGGAAAGAAGATGTGTCCGAAGAAAACTGGATAGCACTCCTTCAAAACCTTCAAGAAGATGACATCAAGTGGAAGGCTCCTTGGATGATTTCTGACAAGATCCTTTATCGTTGTGGAAGCTTCGACTGGGTTCCTCTACTGGGAATTTGGGGTGCCACTGCATATGCCCCTTTGCTGGTCCTAAGACAGTATAGTTCAAGACAATTCATACCGACGACCTACGGGCTGGCTCAGTGCGAGTTCTCATACGAAGGGAGAAGCTATAAGAAAAGGATTAAGGAGATCTCTAGTGCCTGGAATCAGATTCATAGAATGAAAAAATTATCCGCAGGCCCAATGACGACCCTGGAGTACAGAGAATGGAGGACTAGGAGGATCAATGATAACATTCCCAAACCTAATCCAGAGGGCGCCCGATCAAGAGAGGAATATTTGCGAGTGGTCCCATCAGAACTGGAGATCGTGAAATAAGATTTTAAAAGGATGAGTTCGGAACTCGAAAGAAAGATAGAGAGGCTGGAAGAAGAGAAGATGCTCCTCAAGTTAGACGTAGATGGACAAAGGTCGGAAGCTGAGAAGCTGAGAAAAGAGAAAGGAAAAATAGAGGAAGATAGAGATGATCTGAAGATGGAATATAAGAAGATGCGTTTGACAATAAAAAATGCCGGATTAGGAAAAACTCCGGAGTAATGGCGACGCGAGATCCGAGAAGAGAGAGCCAAAGCTAGCAGTTGGGAGAAAAAGTTCCAAGAAATGCAAGCACAAAATGAGGTTCTAAGAAAAGACATGGCAGAAAGCCAAAAAGAGAAGAAAGGACTAAAAGCTAGGGTGGCTGAGCTCGGACGGTCCCTGCATCTTTACCAAAGTCGAAACTCTAAAAGCGAATTAAAATTAAGTCTAAACAAAATCGAGGAAATGAAAGGCAAAATTGGAGAGTTAAAGTCAGCATTACATGGTTACGAGCTCCGAATTGAGCTTTTGGAAGCAAGAGAAGGGCATTGGGAAGAGGAGCTTTACCGTTCCCGTAGTCAAGTTAGAGATCGAGACTACTTCATGAGTGAAGCGATAGTTCAGATTCGGGAAGTGGCTGATCACCTGCAGGTTCTGGCGTCTCAAGCGAAGATCCTAAGCATGAAATATGAGCTACAGGCAGATCGTAGCCAAGAGCTAACCTCTTTACTTAGAAAAATCAAAACTCTGGGCTTAAGGGCGAAAGCATATTTGTAATCTATTTTATGTAAAGGGTCTTGCCTTTTAATAAAGTCTTCTAAAATGAAATTGATCAGAATCGATGTCTTCTTCTTGCATTCATGCATTTGCATTGCATCACATTACATGCATTTAAGTTTATAAAAAGGGCCTAATTAGTTAAGAATTATCAGAGAGAAAAGAAAGTGAAAAGAGGAAATTTAGAAGCGGAACATCACTACGGAACACGCGCTAAAACCAGAAAAATGGATCAAAGGTTCGAGCAATTCCAGAAAGAAATGCTGGAACAAATGCAAGAGCAAATGTTAAAACTCCAGCAGGAAATGAGGGACCAAATGTTGGAGGCCCAAAGGAATATGATGGCCTAGATGGCCCAAATAATGAACGGGGTAATGGATAAGGGGAAAGGACCCATGCCGCTGGTCGAAGAGGATAGTGATGGCATCCCCTCGGGTTTTACCCCGCCACACGCGAGAACACAGCCTGAGGAATGTCTCCAAAGGCCACCGGTTACAATTAGACCCCAGCAAGGATAGAATGATATTAGACCTCCCATGAGCTATCACGTAGGCTCAGGATCCCAGCCTGGCGATAGCCCGGCCAACTCTGTTGTGCCCGATCTAGATGCAGTAGAGAAAATGGGGTCGAGAATAGAATCCTCAAGACAACTAGAGGATCATTGCAAATGGCTAGAGGAAAAATTCAAAGCGCTGGAAAGCATCGATCATCATCAGGGGATCGACGCAAAAGATTTAAGTCTAGTTCCCGATTTGGTACTGCCCCATAAGTTTAAAATGCTTGAATTCGAAAAATATAGTGGGACTAGCTGCCCGGAGGCCCACATCACCATGTTCTGCAGGCGAATGGCCGGCTACGTGAGCAATGATCAGCTCTTAATCCACTGTTTCAAGAAAGTTTGGTGGGTGCAAGAACGGATGGTATAACCACTTTAGCCGGGCTAACATTAGTGCCTGGAGAGACTTGGCTCAAGCATTTTTGAAACATTACAGCCACGTCACAGACATGGCACCGGACAGAATTACTTTGCAAGGCATGGAGAAAAGACAAAATGAAAGTTTCAAGCAGTATGCGCAAAGGTGGAGAGAGGTCGCCATGCATGTCCAACCATCGCTCTTAGAAAAAGAAACTACCATGCTCTTCATTAACACCCTGAAGGCCCCTTTCATAACCCATATGATAGGGAGTACAACTAAGAGCTTTGCCGATATAGTGATGGCAGGGGAGATGATTGAACATGCCATACGAGGTGGCAAGATCGAGTCAGGAGAAAGCACTAGGAGGGTCGCTCCTAAGAAGAAAGACGGTGAAGTAAATAACGTGAGTACATACAATAAGGGGTACTCGAAGGCGATCACAGTTAATCAGCCAAAGACAGTCACGACTAGACAACAAGGACCGGCAAGACAGGAACCGGGAACCAGACCGAATACTGAAAAGATTCAATTCACGCCAATTCCGATAACATACAAAGAGCTATACCAGATTCTATTCAATGAGCACATCATGTCCCCGTTCTATTTACAACCATTGCAGCCCCCATACCCTAAGTGGTACGACTCTAACGCTCACTGCGATTACCACGCAGGGATAAAGGGGCATTTGATAGAGAATTGCCTCGCCTTTAAAAAGGTAGTCGAGAGGCTAATAAAGATGGAAGTTATAACACTCGACGACATGGTAAAAAAGGGGAACCCACTGCCCAATCATGAAGATAGAGGGGTAAACGCGATTGGTGAGGAAGGGGTGAGGAAGATCAAGATGGATGTCACAGAAGTGAACACCCCATTGCGAATAGTCTGGAAGGAAATGGCAAAAAGAGGATTGATAGATTTAGATCTTGCAGAGAACAGGAGGCATATAAGGAAGTACTGCGAACTCCATAAGACAAAGGAACACGAGATTCAAGAATGCGCCGAATTTAGAATTTTGGTGCAAGGCCTTATGGACAACAAAGAACTGGAGTTTTATGAAGAAGGAGTAGAGGAAGAGGAAATATGCGCAACTGAGGAAGAATTGACAAAGCCTGGAGTTAATTACCCGAGAATCATCATTTCGCGAACACACGTATATGAGTACAGGAAGGCCGAAAATTATAATTCAGAAGCCTGCTTCTTTTCCCTACAAAGATAGTAAAAAGGTACCTTGGAACTATAATTGTAATGTGACGATGCCAGGGGCAGAAAACTCCATTAGCAGTCCTGAGGAGGGCAAGGATGTGGGGTTCTATACACGTAGTGGGAAGCGTTATGATCCTGGAAACAGAGGAGAAGAACCAATAAAATCGAAGACTGTGCTGATTGGGTGGAAAAAGGAAACCGAAGCCCCTATCAACGAACCCATAAAGGAAGAAGAGGCCAAAGAATTCTTGAAATTCTTGAAACACAGCGAATACAGCGTGGTGGAACAACTGCACAGACAACCAGCCCATATCTCCGTGTTAGCCCTACTTCTAAGCTCAGAGGCGCACCGCGAAAGATTGATGAAAGTACTAAATGAGACATATGTTACTAAGGATATATCCGTCAACAAGTTGGACCGTCTGGTTAGAAACATAAGCGCTGACAATTTCATCTACTTCAGCGATGACGAAATCCCACCCGGAGGCATGGGATCAACGAAGGCCTTACACATAACTACCCGCTGTAAAGGATACACTCTGCCAAGCGTGCTAATAGATAATGGGTCAGCACTGAATGTCTTACCATTGGCTACACTCAAGAGGTTGCCAATAAACAGTTCTCACATGAAAGCATGCCAGAACATAGTGAGAGCATTTGACGGCACTGAAAGAAGAGTGATGGGGAAAATAGACGTACCTTTATTGATAGGGCCAAACACTTACGAGGTGGACTTCCTGGTCATGGATATCAAACCCTCATACAACTGCCTGTTGGGGAGGCCGTAGATTCACTCAGCGGGGGCCGTACCCTCATCGCTGCACCAGAAATTAAAACTGGTAACAGATAATCGGTTGGTAACGATAAATGCAGAAGAGGACGTCATAGCAACCGTTACCAGTGAAGCGCTGTATTTAGAAACGAATGAGTAGGCCATCGAATGTTCCTTCCGATCCTTGGAGTTCGTAAACGTGACGTTCATCGCGGAGGGAAGTAGAGTTCCGGTGCCCAAGCTATCCAAGACCACTAGGATAGGATCACAAATGATGATGGGAAAAGGAGCGCTACCCGGAAGAGGATTGGGCAAATATCTCCAAGGGAAAGTCCAGACCTCGATGCTGAAGGAGAAAAGAGACCACTTTGGTTTAGGTTTCAAACCAGATGCTAAACAAATGAAGAAGGAAATGGAAAATAAGCAAGAAAGGAGAAAAGCCAGGCTAAACGGAGAGGACGTTGAGTGGGAACCGATGACGTTCCCCCACATATCTCATACCTTCATATCAGGAGGAATAATTTACCCGGGAAAAGGATCCCCTAGAGATGAATATCCTCATATCAATGCTATACACGATGAGGTGACTGATCAAGGAAATCTGTCGGGCATTCGCCCATATGAACCTGGAAGTACTCTAGACAATTGGACTGAAGAGGAGTTTCCTGTAGTTTTTAGAGATGATACAGAGTAATACTCAGAACACTCTTGTTGTTTTTAAGCCTAGAAATAATGAGATTCCTTTTGTGGAATAGGCTCATGTTCGGACATTTTGTTTTAATGAAATACATCTTCAATCCTGCTAAATGTTCTCTCATTCTACATTTTTTATCATTTATTCTTTATTCTCATTCATATCATGTGAATAGTTGTCCTCGAATTCATTTGTTCTTTGTACACCCTTTGATACCCATTACAGGTCTCTAGACATCAACGATATGAGTAACGATATTACAGATTCAGAAGTCTGCTTTGAGCAAGACATGTGTTCAGAGGAATCTCAGGATTTTGAAAATGACACAGAATGTGATTTGCCTCCAGATTTGTTGAGAATGGCAGAGCAAGAAGAAAAACAAATCCTACCCCATAAAGAGTCGGTAGAAATGGTAAACCTAGGAGAGGGGCAAGAAGTGAGGATTGGAGCCCGTATTACTGCGGAAACCAGGCGAAACCTCATCAAATTACTCCATGAATTCAAGGATGTGTTCACATGGTCGTACCAAGATATGCCCGGACTAAGTACTGATATCGCGGTACACCGATTGCCCATAAGAGAAGAATGCAAGCCAATCCAACAGAAGCTCCGAAAAATGCGACCAGAAGCCAATCCAACAGAAGCTCTGAAGAATGTGACCAGACGTCTTGTTAAAAATAAAAGAAGAAGTCGAGAAGCAATTTAACGCTGGGTTCTTGCAAGTGGTCAAGTACTCGGATTGGGTGGCTAACATTGTCCCTGTACCCAAGAAAGACGGGAAAGTACGGATGTGGGTGGACTATAGAGACCTGAACAAGGCCAGCCCGAAAGACAATTTCCCTTTGCCTCACATCGACACCTTGGTAGACAATACAGCGGGCTATTTGTTGTTCTCCTTCATGGATGGTTTCTCGGGATACAACCAAATAAAGATGCATCCTGAGGACATGGACAAGACAACATTTATAACCATGTGGGGGATATTTTGCTACAAGGTAATGCCATTTGGGCTAAAAAACACGGGGGCGACATACCAGCGAGCCATGGTAACCTTATTCCATGACATGATGCACAGAGAAATTGAGGTTTACGTCGACGATATGATCGCCAAGTCCCGAACTGAAGAAGAGCATGTGCAGGTCTTGAGAAAATTGTTCTTGAGGCTGAGAAAATTCCAGTTGAAGCTTAACCCGTCAAAGTGTACCTTCGGAGCTCGGTCCGGGAAGTTGCTCGGGTTCATAGTCAGCAAAAAAGGGATTGAGGTTGACCCAGATAAAGTCAAAGCCATACAGGAATTACCTTCACCACGTACTCAAAAAGAAGCTAGAGGTTTCTTAGGAAGGCTAAATTTTCATTTCACAACTAACCGAGAGATGTGACCCCATATTCCGTCTCCTCAAGAAACACAATCCAGGCACGTGGGATGAAGAATACCAGAAGACCTTCGAAAAGGTGAAACAATACCTGTCCCAGCCCCAGTACTAACACCACCTCAACCAGACAAGCCACTAATCCTTTATCTAACAGTACTTGATAATTCGATGGGATGTGTGCTGGGTTAGCATGATGAGCCGGGGAAGAAAGAAAAAGCAATATACTACCTTAGTAAAAAATTCACCGAATGTGAAACGAGGTATCCGCCAATCGAGAAATTATGTTATGCCTTGATCTGGACAACTCGAAGATTGAGGCAATACATGTTGTATCACACGACATGGCTCATCTCGAAGCTAGATCCCCTTAAATATATGATGGAATCTACCGCCTTGAATGGAAGAATGGCCAGATGGCAGATTCTACTTTCTGAATTTGACATTGTTTATGTAAACCAAAAGGCGGTGAAAGGGAGTGCGATAGCGGACTTTCTAACCAGTAGAACCCTTGAAGACTATGAGCCCTTAGATTTCGATTTCCCTAATGAAGATTTGATGTACGTGGCGGACACTGAGGAAGGCGCCTCCGAAGACCATCCTTGGAAACTGAATTTTGACGGAGCATCAAATGCCGTGGGTAATGGAATTGAGGCAGTCCTGATGTCCCCAAAAGGAGACCATTATCCATTCACTTATAAATTGGATTTCGATTGCACTAATAATATGGCTGAATATGAAGCTTGCATCATGGGTCTCTGCGCCGCTATCGAATACAAAATCAGGGTATTAGAAGTTTATAGAGATTCTCCTCTGGTAATCTACAACTCAAAGGAGAATGGGAAACCAGAGATCCAAAGCTGGTTACCTACAAAAGATTGGCCCAAGAATTGATCAGAGAGTTCGATGACATCACTTTCAATTACCTGTCCAGGGACGAGAATCAGATGGCTGATGCTCTGGCCACCTTGGCTTCTATGGTTCGAGTAAACAAAAATGAAGATATGAAGCCAATACAAATGAGCATTCATCAAGACCCAGCCCATTGTTACAATGTCGAGGAAGAAGAGAAAACTGGCTCATCATGGTACCACGATATATTGCGGTATGTGAAAAATCGTGAGCACCCAGATTAGGCGACTGAGCATGATAAGAAGATGCTAAGGAGACTAGCCTGTGATTACGTCTTGGATGGAGAAGTCTTATACAAGAAAAGGAAAGATCAAGTACTGCTAAGATGTGTGGACGCCACCGAAGCTAAGTTAATCTTGGAGGAAGTCCATGAAGGTGTCTGTGGAACTCACGCTAATGGTTTCACAATGGCCAGACAAATAATGAGGTTTGGATATTATTGGTCCACCATGGAGGGAGACTGTATCAAATATGCCAAGAAATGTCATAAATGCCAGATTTATGGAGACAAGATTCACATGCCCCCGTCACCTTTACACGTTATGACTTCTCCATGGCCATTTTCCATGTGGGGCATGGATGTCATTGGGCCAATATCTCCGAAGGCTTCGAATGGACATTGGTTCATCTTTGTAGTCATTGACTACTTCACAAAATGGGTAGAAGCGGCTTCATATGCTAACGTCACTAAATCAGCGGTTAGTCGATTTTTGAAAAAGGAAATCATTTGTCGATATAGAATGCCTGAGAAGATCATATTAGACAATGCACTGAACTTAAACAATAGCACGATAGCAGGGGCTTGTAGCCAATTCAACATCAAACACCACAATTCGTCATCGTATCGTCCAAAGATGAATGGGGTAGTGGAAGCAGCCAACAAAAACATCAAAAAGATAGTGAGAAAGATGACTGAGACTTATAGAGACTGGCATGAGAAGTTGCCGTTTGCACTCTATGCTTATCGAACATCTGTCAGAACCTCTACTGGAGCAACACCCTTCTCATTGGTCTATGGGATGGAAGCGGTTCTACCTATTGAAGTTGAGATACCTTCTCTTCGAGTGTTGTCAGAAGTAAAACTGGATGAAGCCGAATGGATCCAAGCTCGATATGATCAGTTGAATTTAATTGAAGAAAAGAGATTGAGGGCTATTCGTCACGGTCAGATGTACCAAAGACGAATGATGCAGGCTTATGACAAAAAAGTACGGCCAAGAGAATTTCATGAAGGGGACCTCGTGCTGAAAAAGATCCTTCCCATACAAAAGGATCACAGAGGAAAATGGATGCCGAACTGGGAAGGGCCATATGTGGTAAAGAAAGCTTTCTCGGGAGGTGCACTGATTCTGACTGAAATGGACGAAAAATGCTTGCCCAATCCCGTGAACTCAGATTCAGTTAAAAAGTACTTTGCTTGAAATAGAAGAGGCTAAGGCGAAAACCCGCAAAGGGCACTTTGAGATTTCTCAAAAAAAAAAAAGGGGAGAGGCCAAGGCGAAAACCCGCAAAAGGGCGCCTTGAGACCAAAAGGCTTTTGAGTTGAAAACCCGAAAAGGGCGGCTCAAATTTTGGTTGGACACATGGCGATCTTACAGCGCCAGAAACAATAGAAGAGGAAGCACGTTGCATATCGGGGCATCAACAAAGTACTTGAGTCTTCTAAACACATGCAAAAGTTCAAAACATCCTTCATGAAACTTGTATAGAAGCCCAATCGGCGATGTCTAGGGCATTTGACTTCTTACTCATTTTCACTGTTGTTGTAATCCTTTTTCGCAAAAATGATGGGTTCCCAATCATCTCCTCGTATCGTTGATAGTTCATTTTAACTCTCTTTGAAGTCAATCCATTGTTACCCGTCATTCATAAACTTGTTGCATTGAAATAATAATTGATGAACTGATAATTTCAAAAAAGAAAGTTCTACGTATTACTTTGGAAATCTCTAGATAAAACAAGAAACTGAAACAGGGAAATTATTTAGAACTTCCATGTACATAGATTAAAGACATTGGAGAAAGAGAGGTCCTAATGGAAACCATTTCTTCAAAGTTCCTCGCCCGATTCAGTAATCATGGCAAGGTGAATGATGTTACCTAGTCACCTAGAAAAAGGTATAAAGGCCAATTTTCGACAATGAAAGATTTGAAAACCCTAAATCGCTAAGGAACGAATCCAAAACGAATCAAGTCCGGGTATCCTTCGAGAAGGAGATGAGAATCCCGGGAAAGACAGTTAGAAGTCAATATGGGCCCGCATCCTAAGGCCTAAAATGGGCCTTGAAATTCCCATAAGGGCAAGTCATTCATATGAAAATAGTTATTGCAAGGGAAACAAAGACGAAAGCTTGACAGATACATAGATGATAATACCTCAAATAGGAAATCACACTCATAACATCCTAACTCATCATGCTCATGGTATCCTAATCATTAGGCATAAGCATGCACTCATTCTACAGGTTACGTCCTCAAGAGGACAATGCGGTTGAGCAGATCTCGTCTCCCTGAGTTTGCAGGGATCAGATTGAAGAAAGCAAATTTGACATTCCTGAAGTTGCAGGAAGCAGATCGAAGACATCAATCTAGTGATCCTTGAGTTTGCAGGGATCAGATTGAAAAAAGCAGATTTGACATTCCTGAAGTTGCAGGAAGCAGATCGAAGACATCAATCTAGTGATCCTTGAGTTTGCGAGGATCGATTGAAAAAGCGATTTGACATTCCTGAAGTTGCAGGAAGCAGATCGAAGACATCAATCTAGTGATCCCTGAGTTTGCAGGGATCAGATTGAAGAAAGCAGATTTGACATTCCTGAAGTTGTAGGAAGCAGATCGAAGACATCAGTCTGGTGATCCCTGAGTTTGCAGGGATCAGATTGAAGAAAGTAGATTTGACATTCCTGAAGTTGTAGGAAGCAGATCGAAGACATCAGTCTAGTAATCCCTGAGTTTGCAGGGATCAGATTGAAGGAGCCGATTTGACATTCTTGAAGTTGCAGGAAGCAGATCGAAAGCATCAGTTTGGTGATCCCTAAGTTTGTAGGGATTAGATTGAAGAAAGCAGATTTGGCGATTCCTGATGTCGCAGAAGCCAATCAGAGTTAGCAAATTAAAGCAAAGAATCCTATACCTCTAAAGTTGCAGCAATGGAGAGGATCCAAGCAACAAGATGCGATGGATTAGAACAAAGCTACTCGGCAAGGCCGGGCAACATTGGGCTTTTTAAAGTCTTTGCTCTATTCTCGTTACACGACAATGAGCAAAGAAGGGCAGCTGTTGTAGCCCAATTTTTACCCGTCCAAAACCCAATGGCCTACAAGCCTAAATTACCCGGGGCCCAATACCAACCGAGACCCAAACAACAAACCCAAAACAGACAACCCTAACCCCAACCCACTTGCACTGCCTCTCGCCTCGACCTGACTTCGACTGACGCTTCCCACTCCTCTGCTCATGCGCTGCTTTTGCAGCACCGCCCTTGCCACCGCCCAAGCGCCTGCAACACCATTAATCAAAGACAAGACAGAAAAGAGAAAGAATGTGTGTAAAGAGAAATAACAAGGCTATAAAAGCCGATTCTAACAGTTGTAAAAGTCTCTTTTTTTTTGGCAATAAGAAACGAGATTCAAAAAAATAACAGAAACATACTTGAGAAATTTCAAACCGAAATACAGAGATCCAAGCAAGAGTGCATATAAAAATATTAAAAGCTACTAAAAACAGAGGCCAAAGAGAAGGTAATTTTTTTTTTGTATTTTCGAAACATTCCACTTTTCTTTTCGGTATACATATGTATATAAACATTAGTCTAAAAAATATAAAAAAAAATATACATTTTACCTTTTTCAGCCACCGGAAGCGGTGGCCAGAGCGACGGCCGACGACGAAGAAGGCGCGACGTGCACCGCCGGAGTTCCCCCTGCAGAGAGAAAAAGAAACAAAGCATCAGTTTTTTTTTTAAAGAACAAGAGAAAATGAAAATTTTACAAAAAAAGCTGGCTTATATAGGCAATCGAAACGACGCCGTTTTGGCCAGCGTCCTTAAGCCCCAAAACGACGTCGTTTTGACATGGCCCGGCCCGATCCAACCCGCTCCACCTCAGGTCCGCGTGTTTTGCCAGAAAAAGGGGGTATTTGTGGGCGCAGTCCTTCCCCCTTTCCTGATTTCACAAATTAAGTTTCCCGTTATTTTTCAATTTTGTCCCCAAATTCTATTTCGATTTCATTTCGGCCCTTATGCTGCTGCGCATTTTGAAGGCCTGGGTAAATTTCCATTTTGCCCCCTCCTTTCACGTGCGTTTCAAATAGGCCATTTCCCCCTTTATTTTATTTCGAATTGACCCCAAAAGCCCGTTTTTATTCCAATTTGATTCCTTTTTTAGCTATTTTGCAATTTCTATTCCTATCAGTATTATTTAGCCTTTTTATTATTACACTATTATTATATTACTATTTATATATATATACATATACTATTATTTTTTTCGTTTATTGACTACTTCTAATCTTACTATTGTTATTATGTATATTATTATACTCATTACTATTATTATATTATTATTTTTATATGTATATATTTTTATTTATTTTATATATATTATTTAATTTATTAATTACCATCATTACTACCATTTTTTTATATATCATCATTATTATTACTATATTATTATTATATCATTATTGTTATTATTTAGCGTTTATTATTATTATCCTATTATTATTAATTAATATATTTACTATTATTTTTTTACACATATATATTTTTATTCCTTTGTATATATTTTATTTACCTCCTAGCTACTACCATGATTAACCTTATTATTTATCATTATTATTATTATTTTATTATTACCACATTATATTATTGTTATTAGTATTACTATTATTATTTCATTATATTTTACACATGTATACATTTTATGTGCTTATATTAGGTTATTATTTTAGCTATTAATTTTATTAGTATTACTAGTATTATATTATTATCCCCGACTATTATTTTTTTTAATTATCCTTACCATTACTATACTTATATTTTTTATTTAAAATTATGACCATTATGTTTATTACTATTATTTTCAATATTGTTATATATGTCGTTATTTACCATTTTATAATATTATTACATTATTGTTATCTTGCCTAGTGTTATTTGTTCTATCTTTAAATATCACTACTACATCGCATTCGTCTTTTACACGTTACTATTATCGTTTGTTGTCCTCCTCATTATTCTTATCATTATAGTATCATTATTATTATTATCATATCATTATTTATATATATATAGTTTTGTTTATTTATTTTATATACACTATTTCATTCGTCAACTGCCATCATTATTTTCATATATCATCATTATTATCATTATTTTCTATTAACTGTTAATATATACTACTATTAGCATAATACTTTCATTTCACCACTACTTATATTATTATTATTTTTTCTTTTTTTATTTATTATTTTTATTGTCACTATCAATATTCTCGTCGCTCGTCGCACTAATCTTTCCCGATGCCTCAGTTTTTATAACGACCAATATTCCGCATTAGCAATTCGAGTGAATCAAGCCCTAACTTACTGGGTTCTGATTTTTCTCGTTTAAGCTAAACGACGGAAGATCCTTTTTAAAATCACAAATTCCAGTTTTAAATCAACATTCTGTATTAGCAATTTGAGTGAATCGAGCCCTAACTTACTGGGTTCCGGTTTCTTCTCGTTTAAAGCTAAACAACGGGATATCCCTTTTGAAATTGCAATTTAAATATTAAACAAAACACTTAATCTCGGATATTCGAAATGTCGCGCCCTAACTTACTGGGCTCGACATCTAGACACTTCGAGATAAGTTTCTTTTCTTTCTTCTAAAATAGAGGCAATATTCCTAATTTGGACCTTCGAGAAAACGAGCCCTAACTTATCTGGTTCTCGATTTCTCATTTGACAAATGACTAAGATCCTCTTCAAATGTAAAACTAAGTTTTAAAAAAGCGAGCTTAGTTTCGGGAGCCTAAAGTATTGCGCCCTAACTTACTGGACATGATGCTTTATCTCTTCGAAAATAAGAGAGCCTTAAACGTCCCTTCCAATTCTTTCAAATTTTAGAAATAAAAAGTATCTATTTCCAAATCATTTCAAAGTTTTTAACATTAGGACATCGATCAATCAGTTTGGTACCGATTTCGGGCGTGTCGAGGGTGCTAATCCTTCCTCGCGCGTAATTGACTTCCGAACCCATTTTTCTCAAATTTTCGTAGACCAAAAGCATCGTTTTAATAAACTGAGACGTTTTATTAAAACAAAGGTGATCTGATCACACCTAAATATAGATCGGTGGCGACTCCCTTCCTTTTCATTTTTCAAACCTCGAGTCGACCGCGTCGTTTACTGTTTTATCAAAAAATGGTTACGACAATGTGTTAAATTAAATTCCTAATTTTAGGTGCAGACTTCACACGGCCTGGGCACATGCCTGTGTCTTAGGCCGTGTTTCTCACACGGTCGAGACACACGGCCGTGTCTCTGCCCATGTGTTTACTACTAAGCATACTGACTTGCCAACCTAGCATGCATGGGGACACATGACCTCTCAACACGCCCATGGGGCTGGCTGTGTGTCACACACGGCCTAGACACACGTCCGTGTGTCTACCCGTGTGGACAATTGTAAGGCTCTATACCAAGCCATTTGCCACTCTACAAGCAACCACACTTATACCAAAACAATTCACCCTATATCATGACCATAACGCACTTCCAAGAACCCAAAATCAAGACATATACACAAACATACACTTGATGAATTTCATCTTCATTTATAAATATGAACTTGTCAAGTTTTGGCCAATTTCCAATGACCATTTACAAAATGAATGAACATCATTAATAGCCAACACCTTGGCTAACAATTATGACATAACAAAATAACCAAGTCCTATACATGCCATACTCAAAATATAAATACGACGCCAATGTCATATCCCAGATATGGTCTTACATGGGGTTACCTCTAGATGCCGATGCCATTTCCCGATATGGTCTTATACAGGATCTCATATCGATTGTCGATGCCATATCCTGGATATGGTCTTATACGATTCTCATATTCGATGCCGATGCCATATCCCAGATATGGTCTTATACGGGATCTCAATTTGGTACCGAGGCCATATCCCAGATATAGTCTTATACGGGACCTTACCCTTCTCAAGTTTGGATGATATTATTCTCTTAATTATTAAAGTCCAACCGAGACTTCTACATCACAATTCTCATCATTTTCTCATTCAACATCATTACTCAAATTCATAGAAATATTATACAACATCACTAATATCAATCATTTAGAGACTTAATAACATGATGTTGAATTTATTGCACACAAGCTTACCTCGATTCCAAAATAGGCCAATTTGCCGATCTAGTCCGATACCTTGCCCTTTCCTCGGTCAAGGTTAATTCCTTGTTCTTCTTGATCTATAATATCAAGTTAGCTCATTTAATTATCATATTAATCAATGCATTTCAAAAATCATACATTGGCAAAATTACCATTTTGCCTTTAGACTTTCACAAAATGACCATTTTACCCCTAGGCTCGTAAATCAATTCTAATTAAATTTCTTCCTTTAACGAGCCTAGGTGAACATTTATTTCTCTTATAGCAACTATCAATACTCATTATATCACACATTTTACACCTATTTTACAACCCTTGCAAAATGGTCCTTTTAGGTGTTTTCATGGTAACACCTTTCGCAAAAGTTGTTTATTTAACAACCTTGACTCATTTTCTTCCATAAAATTTTAGAAAACAAGATAATTTCTCACATGACAAAACCCTAGACTCTTAACCATTCTGCAAAATAGACCCCTCATTAGCTAAATCATGATACATGGGTCCTAAAAGTACAAAAATCATTAAGAAAAGTCACCAAAATCACTTACTTGCAAGGAGGACAAGTTGCTGAAAAATTTAAGCTTTCACACCACTATTTTTTCTGGTATTTTCAGTGGAAGAAGATGGATGAATAGAGTGATGTCATCTTTTTCTTTATTTGTTAATATCCTTCAATTTAATCCACCTACTTGACCAAATTTTGACCTCTTTTGTCTCCAATGGCCGGCCAACCCTTGATTGAGGGGTTAATTGCACTTTAAAAACTTCCAATTAATATGCTATGGCTTTTAGACACATTTAGATTGTAAAATGGAACTTTCGCACTTTATGCGATTTAGTCATTTTTCACAATTAAGCATGAAATTGCTAAAATTAAAGCACCAAAATTTTCATGCACCTATATAATCATGCTCTAACTCATAAAATATCATTAAAATAATTTTCCCCATCCTCAGATTAGTGGTTTTGAAACCACTGTTCCTACTAGCCCCTAAATTGGACTGTTACAATTCTCCCCCTTGAGGAATTTCGTCCCCGAAAATCTTACCGGTGAAAAGGTTGGGGTATTGGTTTCTCATAGACTCTTCAGGTTCCCACGTAGCCTCTTCTACTCCGTGCCTTTGCCATAGTACTTTCACAAGAGATATACTTTTGTTTCTCAACTGTTTGACTTCTCGTGCCAAAATCTTAACCTGCTCTTCGCCATAAGTCATGTCAGGCTGGATCTCCACCTCTGATGGTACAATCACATGCGAAGGGTTTGATCGGTAGCGACGTAACACATATACATGAAAGACATCGTGAATCTTTTCCAACTCCGGTGGCAAAGCCAAACAATAAGCTACTGGCCTTATCATCTCGATAATCACATATGGTCCGATAAAGCGCGGACTCAATTTGCCTTTCTGGGCAAATATGAAGACTTTTCTCCATGGTGATTCTTTCAGAAACACTTTATCACCTATTTGAAACTCAATCTCTTTCCGTTTCAAATCCGAATAGGTCTTTTTGTCTATCTGAGGCAGCTTTCAGACATTCACGTATCAGTTTTACATTATTTTTGGTTTCTTTGATTAAATCGAACCCGAGAATTTGATTCTCTCTGAGTTCGGTCCAATACAGGGGCGTTCAGTACTTACGCCCATACAATGCCTCATAAGGCACCATCTTCAAACTCGACTGAAAGCTATTATTGTAGGAGAATTCCACCAACAGTAAGTATTTCTCCCAATTACCTTGGAATTCCAAAACAAAACATCGAAGCATGTCCTCAAGTATCTGAATTACTCTCTCCGACTGCCCGTCGATCTGTGGATGGAAAGCTGTACTAAAGCTCAATTTTGTGCCTAAGGCCTCTTGCAATTTTTTCCAAAATCATGAAGTAAATCTCGGATCTCTATCTGAAATAATCGACAAGGTACTCTGTAAAGTCTTACTACTTCTGACACATACAAATCCGCTAACTTGTAAAGCAAATAATCAACCCGTATTGGTATGAAATGGGCTGACTTTGAAGTCTATCAACCATTACCCATACGACGTCCTCCTTTTTCAGTGTCAACGGCAAACCCGTCACGAAGTCCATAGTAATACGATCTCATATCCACACGAGAACCATAATAGGCTGAAGTAAACCCGAGGGTATTTGATGTTCAGCCTTCACTTGTTGACAAATTAGACACCTCAATACAAACTCGAAAATGTCTTTCTTCATACTCGGCCACCAATACCATTTCTTCAAATCATTATACATATTCGTGCTGGCTGGATGTACAAACAAACATCCACTATGTGCTTCATGCAGAATCTTTCGGATAAGTTCATCATTTCTGGGTACACAGACCCTATCTCAGAACATCAAACATCCATCAGGACTTATCCGAAGTCTGACTCAACATTTGACTCACATTGAACTCTTTTAGCTTGTAAATCATTGTCACTTTTCTGAGCGTCAAAAATCTCTTGGAGAAACAATAGTCTAGCCCTCAAGTCGGCTAGAATAGAACCATCATCTGACAAAGCTATCCATGTATTCATGGCTCTTAGCGCAAACAAGGATTTCCTACTTAAGGCATCAGCGACTACGTTCGCCTTTCCCGGATGGTAGTCTATTATTAACTCGTAATCTTTTATAAACTCTAACCATCTCTATTGCCTGAGGTTCAGCTCCTTTTTAGTCATTAAGTATTTTAAGCTCTTATAATTAGTAAACACTAGACATTTCTCACCGTACAAATAGTGTCTCCAAATTGCAGCTAACTCCAAATCGTGAGTCGAGTAATTCTTCTCGTGCGGCTTTAATTGTTTAGAGGCATATGCTATCATCTTGCCCTCTTGGATGAGTACACAACCCAATCCAATCAAGGATGCTTCACTGTAAACTACGAATCCCTTTCCCGGCTCATGTTGCACTAAAATGGGAACCTCAGTCAACAATGACTTTAGTTTCTCAAAACTCTGATGGATTTTTCTGTCCATTCAAACTTCACATCCTTTTGCAATAGCCTCATCATCAGAGTAGCTATCATGGAAAACCCCTTGACAAATCGTTTATAGTAGCTAGCTAGGCCCAGAAAACTCCTCACCTCGGTTACATTCCTTGGCGGTTTCCATTCCACAATCGCTGAAATCTTGCTCGGGTCGACTCTAATTCCATCTCCTGAGATGATGTTCCCCAAAAGTCCAACTTCCTTAAGTCAAAATTCACTTTTACTAAACTTGGCATATAATTGTTTATCTCTCAAAATCTGCAGAACCGTTCTCAAATACTCGACATGCTCGTTCTCATCCCGAGAGTAGATCAATATATCATCGATAAAGACTACAACAAATTTATTCAAATATTGTTGAAATATACGATTCATCAAATCCATGAAAACTGCAGGGGCATTGGTTAAACCTAAGGGCATAACCAAAAATTCATAGTGACCATACCTTATCCGAAATGTGGTTTTTGGCACATCTGAGTCCTTGACTCTTAACTGATAATATCCAGACCTCAAGTCTATCTTGGAAAACACAGTGGCTCCTTTCAATTGATCAAACAAATCATCGATTCTTGGCAATGGGTACTTGTTCTTCACAGTTACCTTATTCAGTTGTCGATAATCAACACATAACCTCATGGAACCATCTTTCTTCTTTATAAATAATACAGAAGCACCCCACAGAGAATAACTCGGTCTTGCAAAGCTTTTATCCGTTAACTCTTGAAACTGTACCTTTAGTTCTTTTAGCTCGATTCTGTATAGAGCAATGGAAATAGGGGTAGTATCAAGAGCTAACTCAATCTCAAATTCAATCTCTCTAACCGGAGATAGTCCTGGTAATTCCTCTGGGAAAACATCTGGATACTCACAGACTATGGGTACTGATTCAATTATTAACTCAGTCTTTCTAGAATTCATCACAAATGCAAGGTAAGCTTCGTACCCTTTTCTTAGATATTTCTAAGTCAACAAAGAAGATATTACTATTGGCAATCTATCTTGCTCATCTGATTCAACACGAATGAGATCCCCACTTTCACATTTCAACTCAATAAACTTCCTTCCACAATTAACTATCACATAATGAGCAGTTAACCAATCCATCCCAAGGATGACATCGAATTCATCAAATGGCAATAACATGAGATTAGCTGGAAAATAATGACCCCTAATCATCAAAGGGCAACCTTTGCATACTCTATCGACCAATACACATTTGCCTAGGGGATTTGTCACTCTTATTACAAATTCAATAGACTCTATAGGCATGTTCATGCTAGATACTAATTTCATGCAAGTATATGAGTGGGTAGATCCCAGATCAATTAAAACTATAACACATGTATCATAGAGAGAAAATGTACCCGTGATCACATCGGGGAAGGACGCCTCTTCACGAGCACGAATGGCATATGTTTTCGCCGGTGCTCTACCCTCAGCTCTTGCAGTTTGCTCTCTAGATATGTTCTTATTGCTCATTTCATTTTTTGGGTTTCTTTGTGGCCTTCCTCTACCAGTACCTCTCAATCTTGCACTCTGAGGTTTCTCTTTCTCACCCACCTCGGGGTAATCTCTGATAAAATGGTCTAGGGATCCACACTTGAAACAAGCTTTCTTTTTTGCTCGACACTCCTCAAGATGACGTTTACCACACTGCAGGCATTCTGGTGTATTCGGTCGAGCGTTGCCAACACTAGCAACTGAAATGGTCTGAGCTTTAGACCCCAGGTATTGTCTACCCTTACTTTTGTTTGAAAACCCAGCTGGGGTAGCTGAGCGAGTAGTAAACTCTCTTAATTTCTTAGATGAAGATTGAAATGACTTGCCTAACTGTCTTTTTCTCGAGTTGCGAGACTCGATTTCAGCCCTTCTTTTGTTAGATGAGATACCACACTTGATGCACTCTTCAGGTGTGCATGGCAACTCGTCGAATACTCTGATGGTATTCTCAAGCCAGAATTCTACCCTCTTCGAATCATCATCTTTACTAGCCCAAAATTCCTCAGCTCCTTGTTTTTGGATTTTGTCAACCAGAGGTCTTTCTCTTCTTACTACTTCTACCACTTGGGGAGCTACAGAGGTAGGCTGAAGAATAGGTGGGGGTGGAGGGGGTTGAGCATTAGAATTTGCTCGAATATACTCTGTGTAACAGTTACTCATCATATGAAGAAAGGCTTCTCGAGCCTCTTCTCCCTGACCCAAAGTCTCGGGTCTACTCTCTACTAGCGCAGTCCCTTGCGCATGAGTCGGCATATTACTTGCAGCATCATCGGTTGCAGCTCGATTGGGATCCATTTACTATATAAAAATACAGTTCAAATTGTACGAAGTCGTCACACTATCATTATGTAAATACTCATACGTATGGCATGTATAGCTAGACTCATGCTACGTTAGTCTGAGAATCGACTAAATCGTAGCTCTAATACCACTAAATGTAACACCTTACCTGTATTCGACACCTGAACCGAGTAAGAGGCATTACTGTACTTAACTTGCTCAATCATACAATATTAATCCTTAATAACTTCATTCCAAATTTAAAACTTTTCATTCAAGACCATAATGCCCTTATTATAGGTCTACAAGATCCTGAACTTGCACCCGGAATGATCCAGAACCAAACTAGAAACTTTTGAGCACTTAGAAAAATTTGACATAAAACAAGGCCACATGCCCATGTGAAAGATGGGACACGCCCGTGTTCCACACCCATGTGGATTTATTTTTCAATTTGAACCTACAAGGGTTTTCACACAGCCTGACACATACCCGTGTCTATAGCCCGAGTCCTTCACATGGCCAAGACATGCCCATGTCTTTGTCTGTGTGTGAAAACCTTGACATTCTGTTTGTGACGTCATCATCTCAATAAGGTCACACGGCCAAGGCACACGCCCCTGTCCTTAGACCGTGTGTCGAACTAAATTCCTAATTTCAGGTGCAAACTTCACATGGCCTGGGCACATGCCCGTGTCTTAGGCCGTGTTTCCCACACGGTCGAAACACACGGCCGTGTCTCTGCCCTTGTGTTTACTACTGAGCATACTGACTTGCCAACCTAGCATTCTGGGGACACACAGCCTCTCAACACGCCCGTAGGGCTGGCCGTGTGTCACACATGACCTAGACATACGCCCGTGTGGTCAATTGTAAGGCTCTATACCAAGCCATTTGCCACCTTACAAGCAACCACACTTATACCAAAACAATTCAACCTATATCATGACCATAAGGCACTTCCAAGAACCCAAAATCAAGACATCCATACTAACATACACCATGAATTTCATCTTCATTTATAAATATGAACTTGTCAAGTATTGGCCAATTTCTAATGACCATTTACAAAATGAATTGAACATCATTAATAGCCAACACCTTGGCTAACAATTATGATATAACAAAATAACCAAGTCCTATACATGCCATACTCAAAATAAGTCTAACTTTGCTATACCAAGAAGAAGTTGATAGTGTGATTTCCAAACTCCGATGTTCCATAAATTCCCGAGCTAGCTTGGCAATACTACAAGGAAAAGGGAAATGAAAGGGGTAAGCATAAAGCTTAGTAAGTTTGCATGAAATAAATAACAACATAAGGCTCACAATGTCATCCATCCATGACATTGAATAAAACACAAAGTCTTAGACACATTGCCATAACTTACTCATGCTTACTCTTACCTATTACGTATCATATCACATACCGTAAACTTTCCTCGTAAATTACTCATATGTACCTGTATCACTTCATCATACAGCTTTAGCACTAATCTCATCTCTATTACAAGCATAACTATTACCCCATTGAATCACATGGGATACTCGAAGATACATAATCATCATCATTTACATAAATACAACGCCAATGCTATATCCCAGATATGGTCTTACATGGGGTCACCTCTAGATGCCGATGCCATATCCCTGATATGGTCTTATACGGGATCTCATATCGATTGTCGATGCCATATCCTGGATATTGTCTTATACAATTCTCATATTCGATGCTGATGCCATATCCTATATATGGTCTTATACGGGATCCCAATTCGGTGCCGAGGCCATATCCCAGATATGGTCTTATACGAGACCTTACCCTTCTCAAGTCTTGATGATATTATTCTCTCAATTATTAAAGTCCAACCGAGACTTCCACATCACAATTCTCACCATTTTCTCATTCAACATCATTACTCAAATTCATAGAAATATTATACAACATCACTAATATCAATCATTTAGAGACTTAATTACATGATGTTGAATTTATTGCACACAAACTTACCTCGATTCCAAAATAGGCCAATTTGTCGATCTAGTCCGATACCTTGCCCTTTCCTCGGTCAAGGTTAATTCCTCGTTCTTCTTGGTCTATAATATCAAATTAGCTCATTTAATTATCACATTAATCAATGCATTTCAAAAATCATACTTTGGCAAAATTACCATTTTGCCTTTAGAGTTTCACAAAATGACCATTTTACCCCTAAGCTCGTAAATCAATTCTAATCAAATTTCTTTCTTTAAGGAGCCTAGGTGAACATTTATTTCTCTTATAGCAACTATCAATACTCATTATATCATACATTTTACACCTATTTTACAACCCTTGCAAAATGGTCCTTTTAGGTGTTTTCATGGTAACACCTTTCACAAAAGTTGTTTATTTAACAACCTTGACTTGTTTTCTTCCATAAAATTTTAGAAAACAACATAATTTCTCACATGGAAAAACCCTAGACTCTTAACCATTTTGCAAAATAGACCTCTCATTAGCTAGATCATGATACAAGGGTCCTAAAAGTACAAAAATCATCAAGAAAAGTCACCAAAATCACTTACTTGCAAGGAGGACAAGTTGCTGAAAATTTTAAGCTTTCAAACCCCTATTTTTTCTGGTATTTTCGGTGGAAGAAGATGGATGGATAGAGGGATATAATCTTTTTATTTAATTATTAATATCCTTCAATTTAATCCACCTACTTGACCAATTTTTGGCTTCTTTTGTCTCCTATGGCCGGCCAACCCTTGATTGAGGGGTTAATTGCACTTTAAAAACTTCCAATTAATATTCTATTGCTTTTAGATACCTTTAGCTTGTAAAATGAAACTTTTGCAGTTTATGCGATTTAGTCATTTTTCGCAATTAAGCATGAAATCGCTAAAATTAAAGCACAAAAATTTTCATGCACCTATATAATCATGCTCTAAATCATAAAATATCATTAAAATAATTTTACCTGATCTCAGATTAGTGGTTTTGAAACCACTGTTCCGGTTAGCCCTTAAATTAGGCTGTTACAGCAACATAGAAGCCCCAAATGATGAACATCCTCTAACATCTGATACCTTAAATGTGGAAGGTGGTGAGAAAGAACCTCAAAGAAAATCTACAAGGGGTAAGAGACATCCAAAATACCTGAAGGAACCAACAATTGTTCCATTGCTTCATGCTTTTTTATTGGAGCAATGGATGAATAAGAACCAACAAGTTATGAGGAAGCTAAAGATCAACCAAAATGGAAAACAACTATGCTAGAAAAAAAATGAAGCTTTAAACAAAAATAAAACTTGGGAGTTGGTGCCAAAACCAAAGAATTGTGAGCCTATTACTTCCAAGTGGGTTTATCATTTGAAGAGGAAATCGGATGAAGTTGTTGATAAATGTAAAATTTGACTTGTTACACGAGGATTTTCTCAAAGCTACGGGTTGAATTATGAGGAAACATTTAGTCTAGTTGCAAAAATGACAAGACTAAGAACACTTTTTTCTCTTATAGCCTTTAGGAGGTGGAAACTATGGCAGTTTTATGTAAAGCATGGAGTATTTATGGAACAACCTAGAGGCCATATTTCTATGCAGCATCCCTGCCATGTCTGCAAGCTCAAGAAGGCATTGTATGACCCTAAGCAAGCTCTACATTTGTTAAATTAGAATCAGATTTACACTTGTTGGTTTTGTTTTACGTGGATGATCTGATAAATACTGGAGATAATGAAGCTGGAATTTCTAAGTTGAAAAGTGATTTATCTGTTCGATTTGAAATGAAAAGCTTGGGAGAAGTTAGTCGTTTTCTTGGCCTGGAAACTAAAAAAAAATGATGAAAATTTCATCTCCCAAAAGGCTTATGTGAAGAACCTCTTGCAGCATTTTGGCACGAGGAAGTCAAAAGAAAAAGCAACTCTAATGGAGCCACATCTTAAGTTGATGAAAAATGATGGAACGTTGTTGTAGGATGCTACAAAATTTTGGCAACTTGTTGATAGTTTAATTTATTTAACTATCACAATTCCAAAAATTTATTATTCTATTGTTGCAGTCTTACAATTTATGCAATGCCCAAGGAGTACTCACTTAGATGCAACAAAGAGAATCTTGTGCTATGTAAAAGGCTTTATTGATTATGGTTTGATGTATGGAAAAAGTGAGAATTTTGTGCTAAAAGGCTTTATTAATGCAGATTGGGTAGGAGAGGCAAATGATAGACATTCAAATTCAGGCTATTATTTCAATATTGGTTCAACTGTGATATCCTAGTGTAGCAAGAAGTAGAATGTGGTTTTTCTATCTAGCACTGAAGTTGAATATGTGGTAGCAACCATGGCTGCTTAAGAATGCATGAAGCTGAGGAGTTTGATGGGAGATATGTTGTGCAAGGTTTAGTATGTTGTACAGATCTAATGTGACAATGAAAGTGCTATTAAACTCACTTCCAATCCTATCTTTCATGCTCGAACAAAGCATATAGAAGTTCATCATCACTACATTCGAGAAAAAGTGTTGAATCAAAAAATTGAGTTGTAAGGGATCTCTACAAATAACTAAGCGGCAAACATTTTCAAAAAAACACTGGGAAAGCCTAAGTTTGAAGAGTTTAGAGTTGCACTTGGAGTTGTTGATTGTAAGCATACACTAAGGGGGAGTGTAAAAAATTTAGTGCATCTTACATGATTTTTCTATTTTGATTTTTTTTACTATTTCAAATAATTTAGTTTCATATTTTATGGAATTTTTTTTAGATAGTTGGATTTTGTTAGGGGCAATATTTGAGTAGTTGCACTTTTTAAGGGGTTAGTATTTTTAGCCTATAAATTTACTATATTTTGCTATGTTTTTTGCTTAGTTCAAAATCAATTCATCAGTCTTTCTCCAATTTATTCATATTGCTATTTTATTCCATTTTGTAGTAGTGTTTTTTTTTTCATTTTTTTGTTTCAGCCTTGGTTGTATACACCCTATTAGAAGATTGCAACCAAATAATAGTGTCTCGCGGTCGCGAATTAAGGATTAACCAAAAGAACTTCCCTTATCAGGTTCACTTCCCTTTCATTAAACAATACGAGCAAAAGATGCATATTCCCCACCTTTCCTTCCCATCAAATTAGTGAACTTTTGCCTCTCTCAGAAGCAAACCATTATAGCTTAGGCCATTATCGCCCTAAATCCACTAAACCCTACCTAAAGTCCCAGTCTGCACCCTAGTTCCATCCTCTATTTGCCAAACACACACACAAACCCTAGAGAGTTTTTTCATAGTTGCATGAATGCTAGTCAAAACAAAGTATGATTTCTCCAATTCCCTCAGTTTTAGCTCATTCCAATACAAGAAGTACTTAGCTAAAAGTACCCTAAAAACACAATGTATTTATGTTATAATTTAACTGCAAACCTACTTTCCTAACAAAGCTAGACTAAATAGCCAGAAATCTCTAAATTCAAGACCTCCATTCCTTTTGGCTTCTGCATAGGGTGTCTTTTTTATACAAATGATCCTAAAAATTTGATGAATTACGAAAATGACCCACTTTCTGATTATACACGTAAATGACATGAAGTCTACAGTAAAAATTGGAGTAGCTAAAGAGTTTGGCGCCACCAACATTCCACGTCAACAGACCCAATAAAAAATTATTTTTTTGGTAGAGCCATGTAGAATGTTGCCATTTGTAAAAATCCTAGGGAAATACTGTTATTTCTGAAAAATTGGGGGTCAAAAAATAAATATGGTGGTGGATCCAAAGTGTTTGGCGCCACCACATTTGTATGTGTCAATGTAATCTTTTTTTAGTTTTTTTAAATTTTAAAATTATAAAAAAATTGTTTTTTTATTGGGTGGAGCCATTCTAAATGGCGCCACCACTTTATGTGACGTTTTTTTAAATTTGTTTTTTATTTTTAAAAAAATATTATTTTATTTGGTGGAGCCATATAGAATGGTGCCACCAATGTACTGTGTATGTTTTTGTAACGCCCCAAAAAATTGAATACTTGATTTGTTAAAATCTATCATAATTAAGTATCTACTTTAGTGGTTAAGAGCCTTGGATATGGGTTTGTGGTCTTGGGTTCAAATCTCTCTTTTGGGAAAATTGTGTTATTTTTGCTCCTAGTCTTATCCATGTTTATTTGGCTTACACATTATTTTTGTTCAATTTGTGACAGAATAAGTTTGTTAGTTCAATTGTATGGTGTTAGCTTACCCATTGGTCTTATGTTTGAAACCTTGTGTAAGAGAATTGATAATATTTTTGCTATTTCCGTTTGAGCCGACCCTATGGTGGTTGTGGTCTTATAAAATTCTGTCTCTAGGGAAAATCTGATAAGTTATCAGAATATTGTGTTGGCTTGGGATTGTGTTTTATAAAAAAAAAAATATTATTATTTTAATTTAATTTAATTTTCCCAAAATTCCCCCTATCCCCACATTTCCTATTTGGTTTTTTTCTCTTTCTTTTTTTCTCACGTTCTGTTCTTTTTCTTCCTTTTTATTCTTTTGTTTCTTGCATTCCTTCTTCTCATTGTGCTATCGTTTTCAATTGGTTCTTGATTCTATTGCTTTTATTTGGTCGGTTTCAATCCTTAGAGTTATGTTTTCATCATTTTTTTTTTGTTGAAAATTGTTCATTAGGCGTTTAGGGATTTTAAAATTTCGAGGTTGTGGTGCTAAAATTTTTGTTTTATATTATCTAATTAATCCGATACATTTTAGAAGAAGATCGAGACACGTTTGGTGTTTCTCCAGCAACCGAAGCATCGTGTAGTTGTTGTTTAGTTAGTGGTAAGTGTATGAATGTATTTTTGGGGATCTATTGAGTTCGTTTGTGGTCAAATTCTTGATTAAGTTTCACGAATCATTACTAAAATTAGTCATATAAAAGGTTATTTTAGGTTCTGGGAATATCTTGGTTGAATTTGCATTAGAAAATACCCACATGTGTAACAAAAACCTGAGAAAACAGCGAACAACAAAATCCGAAATCTGAAACTGTTGTCGCCACATGGCAATGTGCCAGGCTATGTGGTAGGCCATGTGTGACACACAGTCGTATTCTAGACCGTGTGAGCTACACGATCTGGGCCAATTGGACTGTTGGGCCACATGGGCGTGTGGGCCCAAAATCTAAAATTTTTCCCTTTGGTTGTATTCGTTGTATGAGTCAAACGTAAGCTTTCTATATGTTCTATATGATACTAATTAGGTTATAAATCATGACATGAGGTTCTGTTGTGTTAAATATGATTAAAGCACGCATGATCAATATGTTATATGCTCAGTATGAACTGTAATACGATATGTAACTGCTCCGTAACCCTATTTCAGCGTTAAATACAGGTGAGGAGTGTTACATGATATGTATGATCTATAACATGATAAGTATGATATGTTATTTGGTAAGCATGATTTATCTATTGTAAAGCATGTATGACATATACATTTTTGACATCTGTTAATTCTGCATGTGGATTTGGGTTGGGATTTGTGTTTATGGATGAAGTGTGGACAGTTTAATTTATCTGTCATATTTAGTGGCTCTGCCATAAATATATCTGTAATTGGCAGTAAATTGCCTATTGATTTGGCAGCTGGGCTGCAAATAGTCTGAATAGTGTCATACCAACACTAAGCAGTGTGTAGGGCTAGATGAGTATTTAATACCCTATATGGTGTTTAGAGATGGTCGGAGATGGTGTGTAGCAGATGGGGGTAGGATTGTGATTCTGCATCTAATATATTTTGTTTCTGCTCTATTATAAAATATATCTGAATGATTTCTGAAAGCATGTCTAAAATTAAATCTGTGCTTTTGTTTTTAGAAGGTACACATTGAGCCCAAACACTCACCTTTGTCTGTTTGCTTTCAAGTAACCCCTAGACTTAGGATGGGTTAGTGCGACCGGAGCTCGGTTAAACACTTTTGTTGTTTATGTTATTTTAAATTCTAGTTTGGTTTTGTTGGACTGTTTGAACATTTTGGGACTGTTTGGTTTTGGACTTTTATTTACTGTTTTAAACCATTTATCAATTTTAAATTTAAATTTCACTATCAACAAAACGTTGGATTTTCAAAAAAACAACTCGTCTTTTCTAAACTAAATTTTGTACACCCCAAACCTAACCTAGAAGTTTAAGTCGAATTTGGATGAGTTACACCAACGTATTGGAACTGATTTCTTGTCGAATTTTAATTTTGAAAACTAGAAATTCATTTTAGTCGATTTAAGTGGTTATGTAGTTTCGTTTAGAAATTGACAGATACTGACGTGATTATCAAAGAAAAGTAGGGCAAGTCCAATAAAAAATTACAAACCCACATGACCAAATCACAGTTATATCAATGTAAAACACTTCGAGCTCCCGAACGCTGGTCGGTCCTAAGTCAGATGTTCACCTGACAGAATAAGATAAGGAAAAGGGTGAGCTATCTAGTATCGCATGTAACCAAACTCAAATACAAATAAACAGATCTTGATATATAAATCAAAGTTACACACGAAACTTAAAACAATTTTATAACTAGTATGAAATAGATCTAGAGTATCACGAAGGTTTTCACAATGGTGGTACAAAAGAACTGAACAAAATAGAACGAAATAGAACATAACAAATCAAGCAGAGCAGAGTAAAATAGAGTAGAGCAGAACGAAACCGAATAAATGATGTGTGTTGTACAGATGTTGTATTTTTCAAACAGATCAGAATACAAATTTATCAGAAAACATCCTACCTAGACTTCGCTACACACCAAATAGAGTTCCCCAGAACTCATCCAACCAAATCACACCAACACATAACTATAGACAGTGCCACCAGTATTTTGCAGTTAAAACTGCCAGATCGAATACATGTGGTCAAGCCACTATAGTATAGTCGAACTACCAGAACAGAAGTGTGGATAAACCACTAGATAATGCAGATCATTAAACTTCTAGAAACTTCCTCCTTTTACATCAACCCAAGTCCCATGCAATGTGTCATAGCATGCATATGCAGAATCAGAGTAATGAGCATGTAAGTCATGCCATCTCTCAATAACAGAATCAGTAAATATGGGAGTCCATGTTTTGTAAAACAGACTTATCAAACCTCAACAGAACATATCAGATTTGCCATGAAGTCACATGCATGGTTATAAATCAGAATCAGTAACAATCAGTCTAACATGTTCAGATATCGTATATTCCTCGTCAACAGAGTAGCGCAAATGTATACTAACAAACTTAACAAAATACGGATTGTACCTGGATAATTCACACATATAAACAATAGCACATTATGTTCTGACAGATCCTACTCACTTAGGTTCAAACAAAATAGATATACGTATAGATCACAAGTTGTTCATTATTAGATCATTAGATATCAAGTTATATAGCCTAATTCAGATTGTACAGACCTTACAGTAGGTTTGCGCCTGTTTGGACAACGCTTGTGGCCCCAGGGAAAAAATCCAAATATAGCTTCACACACCTGTGTAGTTTCACACGGCCTGGAGAGCTTGCCTGTGTGACTCCACAGGGTCTGGCACATGCCCTTGTTTTCCACACGGCCTGACACACGCCTGTGTCACTTGCCCATGTGGTCCTAATTCACAAACAGTGAGTTACATTGCTTAGACACACACCTATGTCCTTACTCGTGTGGCTCACACGTCCTAGGCACACGCCTATGTCCTTGCCCATATGACTCATACGGCCTGCACACACGCCTATTTCTTTGCTCGTGTGGCTCACACGGCCTGTGTACACACCCATGTCCTTGGTCGTGTGGTCCTAAATCATAAATAGTAAGTTACACGGCCTAGACACACGTCTATGTCCTTTGCCTGTGTGAACCCTGCACTAATATAGCCATACACGGCCTGGACACACGCCCGTGTCCCTTACCCGTGTGGCTCAAATTCAATGAACAGTAAGTTACACGGCCAACCACATGGCTTGACACACAGCTATGTGGCTTACACGGACAGGGCACAAGCCCATGTGCTTGGCCATGTGGTGTTGACAACCGCATTTTCTTGCATCCAAAATTCGCTAAAATAGGGGTTTTCAGTATGCACTTGATACGGATTCGAAGTAGAAACAACAAGGATGAGTTCCTGTCCCTAAACGACCAGTAATTGTCCAACAAATAGTTAACTCACAGTCAAATCACTAAAAACTAACATTTCAAAATCAAAGTTACATCGAAGAACCTTCTACACCAAACCTTTAAATTGAAGTTACTGGCCAACGAATCAAACTAGAAAGGAGAAGTCAAACCCCATACAGAATCAGTGTAACTTAACATAGCACAAAAAGAATGTAACGCCCCAAAAATCTCTTATATTTATTTTCGTATGTTTGTGACACAAATGTGTATCTACTTCAGTGGTTAAGTGTTTTGGAAAGTGTCTAAGAGGTCCCAAGTTCAAGCATTAGCTTGGGCAAATCATAAAATTCTGATAGTGGAGAAGTTGATGGAGGTAATTAAGGAGACTTAGACAAGGGAGTTATCAGAATCGAGATTAATTTTGTTTCTCAGAATATTGGCTTTCTCAAATTCTGGCGTTTTCGTAAAAGACTCCCTGTTGAATTTCTATTGATTCTTTCATGTCTTCTCTGTTCTTTTCATCGTCACCGTGTTACTATATTTTTCTTTTTTCTTTTGAATCCTATCTCTGTCGAAAATCTCATAGTAGTTCTTTCATTTTCTTTTCCTTCTTTACTATTTGGGCAAACGTGCGATTGTGTCATTCGATAACTTGGTAAGTGAGTTCTTCTATATAGAATTCAATAAATCTTCGTTTGATGTGAGTCATATTCTGATTAGGCGCAAATTAAGGGGTTGGTAGATCCCAATTGACGCTGTGATTGTGGAAAAAATTGGGGTTGCTCAAGCGAGGTAAGGTTGTCGATAGTTTTGGAAATTGACTGTTGTAAGTAATTCAGATTAAGTGACTGATATTGAGTTTCCAATTGGCGAATATAGGTTCTAGAGTGCTCGGGAGTGATTAAGCTTTAGAAACGAACCAAGTGTGTACTTGAAACACAGAAAATGCGTCTCGGTAAAAAACCAAAAAGCTCTCTGTCGATACCACACGGGTGTGTGGTAGCCCGTGTGGTAGGCCGTGTGATGATACACGGGCGTGTGATCGATGAGGCAGGCCGTATGCTTACGATACTGATGCATGACACAGCCATATGATGGCCTGGAGAGACCGTGTGCGAGACACGGGCTTGACCAACTGGGTATTGTGTGCCACACAGGCATGTGGCACCACACAAGTGATCCACATGGGCGTGTGGGATCCTGGGCCAGGCCGTGTGATCCACATGGCCAAGGTTAATTTAGGCCGTGTGGGCCACACAAGTGTGTAAGCCCAATTTCACTAATTTGTTTGCCAAGGTTGTACGGGTCACCCAAGTCGACTGTGAACCTACTGTAGGGTCGGTAAGTTTACTTAGACCCCTAATTGATTGAAATGAGTATATGAATGGTACGTTTATGCATGTTATTAAGCATGATGATGTCCCACTGATTTGATACTATATGCCCCGATTTTATGCATGATATTATGTTATAGCATGTCATATATATATACTGCGTTGCATTGGGGTGGGGGTTATACTGTTCTGAGGAAGTGTACTGAAAGTCCTCGAGCCTAATTTACTGGTAGCACAGCTGCAAACTACTGTCTAGTGCCGCATTCGATACTATTTGGAGTATAGGGATGGGTGGGTTGATTATATCCCAACATGAAGTGTAAGGTTGGACGAAGATGGAGTGTAGAGGCTGGTTGGGTAGGATTTTATAACTGCATAACTGTTATTGTTACTGTACTGTGATGGGCTAAGGCCTTAATGCTTACTGTTACTGAAATGGGCTAAGGCCCAACTGATACTGATATTGAAAAGGGCTTAGGCCCAAACTGAGATTATCTTTATTGTCTGTTTGTTTGCATGAGGATTACACATTGAGTTTATGTAAACTCACCCCTTCTGTTTACTCTATACAGGTAATCCCCAGACATAGGTGGATCAGTGCAGCGGAGGACTTAACGGTGGCCACACGACTCCTATTTGCTATTCAATACTTATTTATGATTTTAAGTTTTATTTTGGGGTATTTTTCTGTAATAATGGCCTCTATGGATTTTTACCTAAAATTTGGATTTTATGATGTTTTCTGTTTATATCTGCTAGAAGTAGGTAAAACTCGAGTTTTCAAAAGAGATGAATGTTTAATCAAAAAAATACCACGCACACGCAAACTATTTGAAAAGCTTTCGCAAAAGCGTTTTGGAAATGAATCACGATTTGAGAATTAATGAAAGATAATGATAAGTTCTAAACGAAAAATGGTTTTAGCAATGATACGGTTTTCAAAGGCACTTTCATGTGACATCCCCAGATTCGGCCATAACGTCTAGGCCGGGTTTGGGGTGTTACATTTAGTGGTATCAGAGTCCGGTTGTAAAACTCGGTTGTGGATTTGGGTTTTAAGATTTGACTTTCTAGAAATATTTTCTAATGATTTGAAATGTTTTTACCAAATGTGTGGTACATCGAGTCTCCGGCGCCGATCTTGTAAGTTTACTGAAACTGTCATGTGTTGTAAACTGAAACTGCTATAAATAACGTATACTAAATACTACTATAGAAAGACTGAAAACACTCAATTTAGTGTATACTGTTACTGTAGTAAAACCGGTAGACACTGATAGATATTGCGTTGTACGAAAACAAACTTTACACTTCTAATACTGTTTCACATAAGATATCTATTAATAATTATTGAAACTGTAAACTGATACATAAAACTGTTAATACAGATAAACACAATTAGACAATCAGCACTAGAGGTAGTTGTAGACGGGGTACAAAAGGCCGTCGTAGAGACAGTAGAGGGGCTTGAGCTGAGTACTCTTCACTGGGAAGTATGCCAAATTTGGAGATTAGTGAGACACCAGTGTCACCTGTTACAAAGACCTGGTCTAGGTCTGGGTCTCATGAACGTGTGGCTGGGGACGACGCACTATCCCGAGCTATGTTACGAATTTTGGAGAGGGTCGCTGGGCCCAATACTGGAGCTGGAGGCCGAGGGTCGGTTACAGAATGACTCCGGTCTAATGAGGTCGAGATTTTTAGGGGTAATGCTAGAGTTGCCCCTAACGTGGCTGAGTATTGGATTGAAACCAAATAAAAGATTATGGACGATTGGGATTGCACCCCCGAGCATAAACTAAAAGGTGCAGTGTCACTACTGAGAGATGAGGCTTAACAGTGGTGGCTTACGGTTAAGAAGGGCACTCAGCCTGACCGACTGAGCTACGAGTTCTTTAAGACTGCCTTCTAAGGGAAGTATGTGGGGGCCAATTACGTGGATGCAAATAGGAGAGAGTTCCTGAATTTGAACCAGGGTGATAGATCAGTTGCCGAGTATGAGGCCAAATTTCTGCGACTAAGCCGCTATGCGCGTGGTATGGTGGCGACTGAGTATGAGAGATGCGTTCGCTTCGAGGATGGCCTCAAGGATAATCTGAGGGTACTGATAGCTCCACAGAGGGAGCAAGACTTTGCTGCACTGTCGATAAGGCAAAGATCGCCGAGGAAGTGAAGCGCACTTAGCGCTAGAACGGAGAGAGAGGTAGAAATAAAAGGGATTCAGAGCCCTCGAGTTCCGTTCAAAGGCCTAAGAAAAAGGCCAGAGTTGATGGGCTGACCAGAGTTGGGGCTCCTATTGCTGCTACTGGACAGCCACTGTGTACTGACTATGGTAGACGCCATCAATGCGAGTGTTGGAAAAGAACTGGGGCTTGATTGAGGTACGATTCATTAAAGCACCATATTAGATATTGCCCACAGAGGTCCGATCAGATGCAAGATTCTGGCATGGGTACTGCACCACCGAGAGTAGTTCAGTAGCCACCGAGAGGCGTGGTCAGGCCAGGGGTGGTAACAGTCTGGGTCGTGGTCAGAGAGCACTGGGCAGAGGTGCTAGTCACATTGAGGCGAGGCAACCGGCTCTAGTTTATGCTGTTCATCGTTGAGAGGATGGAAATGCTCCGGACGTCATCACAGGTACGTTCTTTATTTATAATGTACCTTATACTGCACTGATAGATATAGGATCCACTCACTCCTATATAGTTTGTACCGTATCTGAAAACTTGGGTGTACTGGTTGAGAGCACTACGAGTGAGGTCACTGTACTGAGTCTGTTGGGGCAGTCAATAAGGGTTAACAAACTGTTTAGAGATGTTCCTCTACAGGTCTAAGGAGCTATCTTTTTTGCTGATCTGATGGAACTGCCTTTTGGAGAATTTGATCTAATATTGGGAATTGACTGGTTAGTCAAACATCGAGTGAGCTTAGATTGTACCATAAAAAGGGTTGTGACTGAGGAGGACAGCGAGGTAGTCTTAATTAGGGAACGTCAGAACTACTTGAGTAATATGATTTCTGCACTGAGGGCGAAAAAGTTGGTTCGTAAAGGATATGAGGCATATCTGGCGTACATCAATGTTCCAGATTCTGGGAATTCTTCGGTTAAAGATATCAGGAAGGTTAAAGACTTTTTGGACATTTTTCCTGAAGAGCTACCTGGGTTACATCTGAATTGTGATGTAGAGTTCGGGATTGAGCTCCTTCCTGATGCAGCTCCAGTGTCCATCGCCCCTTATAGGATGGTACCGAAGGAGCTTGTGGAGCTTAAAGCCCAGATTCAAGAGCTATTGGATCGTAGGTTCATCCGCCCTAGTGTTTTTTCGTGGGGGGCACCAGTACTGTTTGTGAAATAGAAGGATGGATCTATGCATATGTGTATTGACTACCGACAATTGAACAAGTTGACCATTAAGAATAAGTACCCCCTACAGAGGATAGTCGATCTATTTGACCAGTTTCGATGGGCTTCTATTTTCTCTAAAATTGACCTCCGATCAGGATATCATCAGTTGAGGGTTAAGGAGACTGATGTACACAAGACAATATTTAGGAATCAATACAGTCATAACGAGTTCCTAGTGATGCCATTTGGATTGACGAATTCACCAGCAGCTTTTATGGATCTAATGAACCAAGTGTTCCAGCTTTATCTGGATCGGTTTGTAGTGGTATTTATTGATGATATACTGGTTTATTCGAAAACTGAGGATGAACATGATGAACATCTCAAAGTGGTTCTACAGATTATGTGAGAGAAACAACTGTACGCTAAGTTCAGTAAATGTAAGTTCTGGTTACGTGAAATAACATTTTTGGGACATGTAGTTTCTGCTAAGGGGATTAGAATCGATCCTCGAAAAATTGAGGTTGTCTTGGATTGGAAGCAGTCTAAGATTGTATCTGAGATCCACAGTTTTCTAGGACTGGCAGGGTATTATCGACAATTTGTAAAGGGGTTTTCACTACTTGCAGCACCTTTGACTAAGCTGCTATGCAAGGGTGTACCGTTTCACTAGACTAATACACAGCAAGAGAGCTTTGGGAAGCTCAATACCGTACTAATTAAGGCCCTTGTCTTGATACAGCCAGAGTCTGGGAAAGAGTTCACTGTCTACAGCGATGCATCACATGTTGGTTTGGGATGTGTGTTGATGCAAGAGGGTAAGGTAGTAGCGTATGCGTCTCGTCAGCTTAAGACTCATGAGGCAAATTATCCGACGTATGACTTGGAGTTGGCCTCGGTGGTATTTGCGCTAAAAATCTACAGGCATTACCTGTATGGTGAGAAGTGTATCATTTACACTAATCACAAGAGCCTCAAGTACCTCCTCACTCAGAAGGAGCTGAACCTTAGGCAGCATAGATGGATTGAGCTGCTTAAGGACTACGACTGTACGATTGAATACTATCCTGGTAAGGCCAATGTGGTGGTTGACGCCTGAGCCATAGTGCTATGACTGTCCTGAAGGCAATGTTTGCTCGCCTCAGTTTATTTGATGATGGTAGTTTATTGGCTGAAATTCAAGTTAAATCGACGTGGATAGAGCAAATTAAGAGTAAACAGATGGAGGATGAGTCTTTGGGTCTTCGCTTTCGACAAATTGAGAGTGAGAATACTGTGGATTTTGGACTGAATAGCGAAGGGGTACTCTGTTTTCTTGGGAGAACCCGTGTACCGAATGATATAGAGTTGAGGCAGTCTATAGGTGCATGATAGCCCTTATGCTATGCATCCTGGCGGAAACAAGATGTACCGGGACCTTCGTGAGTTATACTGGTGGCCAGGTTTTAAGCGAGAGGTTACTGAATTTGTGGCTAAGTGTCTGACGTGCCAGCAGGTTAAAGCTGAGCATCAGTTGATTTTGGGATTGTTGCAGCCAGTTAAGATTCCACTTTTGAAGTGGGAGTGTGTAACTATGGACTTCGTTAGTGGGCTACCCCTCACACTCGCTAAGAAAGATTCTGTTTGGGTCATCGTAGATCGATTGACCAAGTCTGCCCATTTCATAGCTGTTCGTACTAACTACTCTCTACAGAAGTTGGCTAAACTGTATATGTCTGAGATAGTGAGACTGCATGGGGTACCGATTTCAATAATATCTGATAGGGTCCTCGCTTCATGTTTCGATTCTAAAAAAAGCTACACGAAGCTCTAGGTACTAGATTGGACTTCAGTACTACGTTCTATCCTCAGATGGACGGTCAGTTAGAGAGGGTGTTTCAGATACTAGAGGACATGTTAATGAGTTGTGCGATTGATTTCCAAGGCAGTTGGGAGGATTACTTGCCGCTAGCAGATTTTAGTTATAACAACAGCTATCAGTCTAGCATTTAGATAGCACCTTACGAGGTATTATACGGTCGTAGGTGTTGCACACCTTTATGTTGGACTAAGTTGGACGAGCGGCATGTCCTGGGGCCTGAACTGGTTTCTAATACCGAGGATAAAGTTAGACTGATTCAGGACCAACTGAAAGCGGCATCTGATAGGCAAAAATCCTACGCAGACCTGAAGCGACGTAAGATTGAGTATTCTATGGGAGACTCCGTTTTCCTTAAGGTCTCGCCATAGAAGAAGGTACTGAGATTTGGTCGTAAGGGCAACTTGAGCCTTAGATTCATTGGACCTTATTGTATCCTGAAGCGTGTAGGACCAGTTGCCACTAGTTGGAGTAACCTCTAGAGCTAGATCGTATTCATGATGTATTCCACGTCTCAATATTGAAGCGCTACTGCTCTGATCCCAAGCATGTTGTTCCTGTTAAGGAGATCGAGGTTAGGCCAAATCTAACCTTTGAGGAGGAGCCAGTTCAGATATTGGAGCGAGATATAAAGGTTCTAAGAAGAAAACCCATCCCACTAGTTAAGGTTCTTTGGCGTAATCATAGCTTTGAGGAGGCCACGTGGAAGCCTGAGGATGCGGTGCGGCAGCAGTATCCTCATCTGTTCTGATCAGGTAAAATTTTGAGGCCGAAATTTTCTCTTAGGGGGTAGAGTTGTAACACCCCAAAAATCTCTTATATTTATTTTTGTATGTTTATGACATAAGTGTGTATATGTTTCAAAGGTTAAGTGTTCTGGGAAGTGTCTGAAATGTCCCAAGTTCAAGTATTAGCTTGGGCAAATTTTTGTTTTTATATGAATAAACCCATATCTCTAATCAGTAAACTTATAAATAAATATTGGTAAAATATGTTAGAATGGGCCTGCTGGTCTGGTGGTTAAGTGGAGTGTTGGTTATGTTTGAGGTCCTGAGTTCGAATCCCTATGCAAACAAGGGATTTATTTTGCTGCTTGTGACGTGTGAGAGTTTGAGATGGACTAAAATTCTGATAGTGGAGAGGTTGATGGAGATAATTAAAGAGACTTGGATAGGAGAGTTATCAGAATTGGGATTAATTTTGTTTCTCAGAATAATGACTTTATCAAATTCTGGCGTTTTCGTAAAAGAGTCTGATGGGCTCAAAACTAACTAATAATTTCGACAAAGGCAAGCGCACCTATCGAACAGTAGTATAGTTGTGGTGAGTCCAGAATATCGTATCCTCAAGGACTAAAATTACTAGTAATTACTATCTTTTTATTATCTAACCTAATAATTAAAAGGGATTTGTTTTAATCTAATTTTTAACTAACTAATTGACTATGAACGCGACAGAGAAAGAATTAGGAAAATACTTTCCAGACAACTTTATATGAGATAGGCAATATCTAAGGAAGAATCCACCTAGACTTCACTTATTACTTTTGATTTATATGATTTATTCACTTGACTTAATCCGCAAAAGTCCCTGATTTATGTTAATATCTCTTTCAAGACTAAAAATGACTGACTCTAGGTTGATTAATTGAAATATCTTTCTAATTAAAAACCCTATTGTCGCATTAACTCGATCTATGAATTCCTTTATTAGATTTAACTCTAATCCAGTAGATTTTCGTTGCCCTATTTCTAGGGTTGCAATCTACTCTTCTTAATTGTGTTGATCTACTCTTAAACAGGGACTTTTGCTCTACTGAATAAGCACATTCGACTTGAATCAATAACCTAAATTATCAAAACAAGAATAATAACTCACAATTAAGAATAAGAACAAGTATTTATCTTATAAATCAAACAATAATAAGATTCATCTTAGGTTTCATCCCCTTAGGTATTTAAGGGATTTAGTTCATAACGATAGAGGGAAATATCTTAAAATAGGGAAAACAACAAAACATAAGAAAACCCAAAAACTTCTAAAGAACTTGATGGGAGATCCTCAGTCTTGATGGAGATCTTTCTCCTAAGCTATTCCCGACGGCTGTCTTGGAGTATTTTCTGCCTTCTACTCGGCGTCTACTCGACGTGTCCTTTAGGTTACCCCCTAGGGTGTTTATATAGGCTTTTGGAACGCCTTTCTTGGCCCACAAGTAACCTTTTTCGAATAGAATTTAATCGGGTCCGGCAGGGACACGCCCGTGTGACACACCTGTGGTCGATAGTCCAGGCCGTGTTCGGTTCTGCTTAACACACACGGCCGTGTGGATTTTCCCATGTGCGGTGGTCCAGGCCGTGTAGGCCTATTTTGTCCTTTTTTGGCCGTTTCTCGTTCTTTTCGACTCCCTAAGCTCTCCTGAGTGTAAAACATGAAATTAAAGGATTAGGAGCATCAAATTCATAAATTCTAATGAAAATTCAATCAAAAGTAAGCTAAGCATGAGGCTAAAATATGTGTAAATTATGGTTTATCAGAATCCCTGCTGTATTTCTATTGATTTTTTTGTCTCTTCTCTGTTCTTTTCTTCGTCACCGTGTTACTGCCTTTTTTTTTCTTTTTGATCCTATCTCTGCCGAAAATCTCATAGTAGTTTTCTCATTTTCTTTTCCTTCTTCACTATTTGGGAAAACGTGCGATTGTCTCATTCGATAAGTTGGAAAGTGAGTTCTTCTCTATATTATTCAATGAATCTTCGTTTGATGTGAGCCATATTCTAATTAGGCGCAAATCAAGGGGCTAGTAGATCCCAATTGACGCTATGATTGTGGAAAAACTCGGGATTGCTCAAGCAAGGTAAGGTTGTCAATAGTTTTGGGAATTGACTATTGTAAGTAATTTAGATTAAGTGACTGAGGTTGAGTTTCCAATTGTCGAATATATGTTTTGGAGTGGTCGGGAGTGATTATGCGTTGAAAACGAACCAGCTGTGTACCTGAAACACTGAAAATGCATCTCGACAAAAAGCTAAAAAAGATCTCTGCGACGCCACAAGGGCATGTGGTAGCCCGTGAGGTAGGCCGTGTGACGATACACGGGCGTGTGATTGACAAGCCAGGCCGTGCGTGCACGACACGGACGCATGACACGATTGTGTGATGACCTGGAGAGACCGTGTGCGAGACATGGGCTTGACCAACTAGGCCTTGTTGGCCACACAGGTGATCCACACGGGCTTGTGGGATTGTGGCCCAGGCCTTGTGATCTACACGGCCAAGGCCAATTTAGGCCGTGTGGGCCACACGAGCGTGTGAGCCCAATTTCACTAATTTGTTTGCCAAGGTTGCATGGGTCGCTCAAGTCGACTGTGAACCTATTGTAGGGTCAGTAAATTTACTTAGACCCTTAATTGACTGAAATGACTGTATGACTGGTACGAATATGCATGTTATTAAGCATGATGATGACCCACTGATTTGATACTATATGTCCTGATTTTATGTATGATATTATGTTATAGCATGTCATATATGTATACTGCATTACATTAGGGTGGGGGTTATACTGTTCAAAGGAAGTGTACTGAAAATCCTCGAGCCTAATTTACTAGCAGCACAGCTGCAAACTACTATCTAGTGCCACATTCGGTATTATTTGGAGTGTAGGGATGGGTGGGTTGATTATATCCCAACATAGAGTGTAGGGTTGGACGGAGATGGAGTGTAGAGGCTGGTTGGGTAGAATTTTATAACTGCATAACTGTCACTGTTACTGTACTGTGATGGGCTAAGGCCCTAATGCTTACTGTTACTGAAATGGGCTAAGGCCTAACTGATACTGATATTGATATTGAAAAGTGCTTAGGCCCAAATGGAGATTATCTGTTATTGTCTGTTTATTTGCATGGAGATTACACATTGAGTTTACGTAAACTCACCTCTTCTATTTAACCTGTGCGGCGGACGACTCAGCGGTGGCCACACGACTCCTTTTTGCTATTTGATACTTATTTGCAATTTTAAGTTTTATTTTGGGGTATTTTTATGTAATAATGGCCTTTATGGATTTTTACCTAAAATTTGGATTTTATATTTTTTTTTTGTTTTTATCTGTTAGAAGTAGGTGAAACTCAGGTTTTCAAAAAAGATGAATGTTTTATCAAAATACCACGCACACGCAAACTATTTTAAAAGCTTCCGCAAAGTATAGCGTTTTGGAAATGAATCACAATTTGAGAATTAATGAAAGATAATGATAAGTTCTAAACGGAAAACGGTTTTAGCAATGATACGATTTTCAAACGCACTTCCATGTGACATTGCTAGATTTGACCATAATGTCCAGGCCGGGTTTGGGGTGTTACAAAGAAAGGAACTTGAAACGGTGAAATTGAATCAATGAAGAAGGAAGCAAAAGGGTGCCGTTAGAAAAAAAATGAAACAATGTGAAAAGAAAAGGAAGTTTTTGGTTTGGGAAATTTTAATCAACTAAAATAAACTACCCCACAAGGTAGTTTAGTAAAAAATATCTCCGTAGGTTTTGCCAAGACTCAAACACAAGACCAAAGGGTATACAAATGCTTAACCATTGAACTAACAAGCTCATTCTTGATATCAATTGACTATGTTTAACTTATAAACCAACATTCAAAGGTAACGGTTTAAGCAAAATGACAAAATTTCAAGAAACAGAATTCGAACCTAGAACCTCACACACATACCCAGAACACTTGACCACTGAACAAAACCAATTTACTTGTTAAGAATTTCCAAATTCTAAACTCAAATCGAGGGATGACCTCTTTTGGTTTCAAAATGCAATTTAACTAAGGGTTCCGCTGCAAATAAGTGCGTTTTGAAAATATAAATTTAGTTGATAGAATTAACGAGTTAAATAAGAAGTATATTTTCACGAAAAATAAATCAGAATTATTTTTATTAAAATCGGGCGTTATCTTTACAAGCCCTAACAATTTCTTGATTTTTAGAAAGAATCATGGTAACTTCTCCAGATCCGGACATAACGTCTAGGCCAGATTTGGGGTGTTACAGTTTTTTTTAATGTGTTTTTTTAATTTAAAATTTTAAAAAATAATATTTTATTTGGTAGAGTCATTCTCTTTGGCGTGACCAAATAGCTATATATTTCCCCAACCCAATAGCAGATCACTCTATTTTTTTAATTATATCATGTTAGAGGATGAAGAGGAGAGTGATGATGAGTGTTTTTTTTTATGTTTTTATGTTTAATGGTTATTTTTAGTTGTCAGTAATTTATTCAGTAACAGGTTCAAATTGGTTATGTAAGTCTTTCTGTTGGCTGTGGTAAGACGATTACGTGTTCAAATTGGTTATGCAACCAACGAGTGGATTATTTGGGATTATCTGGGTCAACGAGATGTTTGAAGGTTTTAAGGAATCCCAAATCAAACGGCAAGGTGAGATCATCAATATCAGCAGCATCCAAGCTACAATTTAATAGCACCGAGAAAGTCGCTACTGTTGCGGTTAAACAATTTATTTTTCAAATTGTAAGACACAATGTTGTCGGTCTTGAACAAAATTGTTTAATTATGTTTTGTTTGTAAGACACAATGTTATCAGTCTTGAACAAAATCGTTTATTTATTTTATATTTTTACTATTGAGAAAGTTGTGTTGTAAAATTATTTATTGTAAGTTAAGTGAAACTATTTTAGAATGTTTCAAATGTAAAATTATATTTTGTAAAATATAATTTTTGAATTATGTAAATTGATAGTTATTTGAAATGTTAGCAATGTAAAATAATTTTCATGTAAATCATTTATGGAATGTGAAATCAAGAAAATCAAAGGGACATTTTTTAAAAACGTTTGTTAAGAGACATTTTAAATAGAAATCAAGAAATCAAGTACCAAAAAAATAAAGAAAGTTAGAAAAAAAAATGTGAAAAAAAGAAAGAAAGTGGGGGATTGAATTGACTGGAAAAAAAATGAGAAAGGTTGATTTGTAAAAAAAAAAAAATTAGGACATTTTAAAAAAAAAATAAAAAAATCAAAGAGTCAAAAATAAATATACTGATCGGTCACATCATGTCAGCCGCGTCAACAATGTCAACAATGTGACTGGTCATGGTCAGTTTAATTAATGACTTTAAAAAAAATTAAAAGGGGATATAAGAAGAGATTGGGTAGCATTTTAAAAAGAAAAGTGGAGTTGTTTTTGGTGCCCCTTAAAATTTTGAAGTAGAAGAAGAGAAGAAGAGAAAGAAAAAAAGAGAGAGTTGTATTTGTTTTGAAATTAATAAATACAAGTAAGGTATGTAAATATTTTGATGTGCATGCATTATATTAAAAGTAGTTATTGTAATGTAATAATTAATTGTATTTAATTTTTTTTTAAATTATGCAGATATCAGAATGTCTTCTCGAGTAAACATGGATCATACTTCATCAAGGATCAATGAAACAGTAAAATTAATTATAAATTAAATAAAAAAAATTTTGTTTTGGTTTCATGATTTTTCTTGCGCAACACTATTTTGCTCTACGTGTTTGATGTTCAATTACTTTTTCCTAACTGTTTTGGTTGCATGAAATTGATCTCTACTTGATTGTTTTTAGCCTCTCTTTTTCTCCCACTGTTTTTTCTTCTTTATATGTATGTTATTACTATTTACATATGTATTTATATGTAAATCATTATATATATTAGTTGAGTTATTCTTTTGTTTGCAAGTCTGACGGTATATACATATGCATTTTATCTAATATTATAATCTTATTGTTGCATTGATTTTGAAGTTTCTCAACTTACAACTAAATAGGATGAACCCTAGAATTTTTGAACTATAAATATTATAGGATTTAAATTTGTGTATTTACTACATTTAAAATACTATGTTGAAATGGTAAAAATGTAAATATTATTTTACCTGGACTCATCCTTATCCATGTCCAACCCATATGTCATCCAATATAGGTACGGGATAAGATCTCTAACGCATAGAGGAGCTTAAGAAAAAAATGAGCATACTCGTACCCGCTATAATATAATTTTTTATCCTACATAATTTTTATTTATAAAGTGTGGTATGTTTTAAATTGATATGAACTTATCATAATTTTAAAATATTTAAAACTCGTGGCTAAACAGAAAAAGGAAAAGCCAAAGGCTTTGGACAACATAATTTATCGTATTTTTTAAATATTTATTTTAAAGACTAAAACAAATATTTGAAGAATACAGGGGCCAAATACAGGTTACCTTATTTTTAAAATTTTATACTAAGCGGTAAAATTAAATTTGTATAAGTTTATCAAAAATTATAAAAATATATAATTTCTTTAATTTTTTGGTATTTTATTTGAATTATTTAATTTTTTTATTAGCAAAATTAAATTTCTTTAATGAATTAAACAAAAAGATATATCGTATATAGTAGGTACGAAGAAGCAAATAGATTAGAGAATTACTTGAAAACATTGACAATTTTATGTTTAAATTATATATATAATTGATTTATTATATTTTTATAAAAAAATTTACCATACAGGATGGGTATCGAGTTTTGAGGCCGCAATTCCATTTTCCCAAGTACGATCAGGACTAGCAAATCATGCCATACTTACAGTTGGCGGGATTTGGGAACATTGCATTGATTTAGAGATTTTACCTGAGGGTGAACCTAATATTCGCATTGATTGAGTGGTGATGGCCGGAGACCCACACCTTTATTATATCGTGCGGGGAGTACACAATCATGTTGGAGGACGTTGCTATGCAACTTGGGTTACGAGTTGACAGTGATGTGGCACGAGCCGAAGTAAAATGTTGGAACCTTCAGTAGTATCCCATAGATTTCTTGGACGATCCCCTAATGGTGGGGAACAAAACTTCACGTGCTTGACATTAGCATGGTTGAGAGTAAATTTCAAGGAGTTATCGAGCACCGCTACTAAGCACGATGTGATGTGCATTGCTCCAGCTTATATTATGCAGTTGATCGAGGGGTACTTATGCTGGAAAACACGCCTAATAGGGTTCATTTAAAGTACTTGCCTCTATTGGAGGATTTCCATCGTGCCAGTACTTATAGCTGGGGATCGACAATGTTGGTCATATTGTACCATGAGCTTTGTCGAGCAACAAAACATGGGGTAAGTAACATGGCCGATTGTGTGTGACTGCTATAGTTCTGGGCTCTATACAGGATGCCGTTTCTGGCGGCTGTTAGGCACTGATCATATATGTGGCCACTTGTAAATAGGTAAAGACAAAATTATACTTAACATTTAACGACTCGTAAGTGTGGATAATATTTTCTCGAGTTTAAGTGCTAACCTGTTTGTTTCAGTTTCAGATGGGCCACGTCTCTGGGAATTGGCGCGAGCAATACATTAATCATTTACTGCCAGATGATAGAGCCATCCATTGGAGAGAAAATAATATATATTGATTTAACTTAAGTCACATTGATTTAATTTATCTACTTGCAGCATGTGACTTGACCTATTCTGTTATATTGTGCAGTTTCTGTGGATGCCGTATTTTGCACCGAATGTTGCGACCCCTATTTAACAGTGGGTTCACATCGAAGCCTATGTATGATGCATTAACACGCCGGTGCTCAACTTCTCAACCTTTGAGTGGTACAAAATCGATCATGTTATGCAACAATTTGAGTGCAGACAATTTATGTAGGTCGATCCATAACAATTTGCTGATGTCTACGGTAAAACCATGAGAGAAAAAGATGGAGTGGATTGGAGCATGGAACATCAACATTATATAGCACTATAGAATGCCCGGTATGATAGACGACTTGGGATGCACTAATTTATGATTGACTTTAGTCCCTCGATTGAATACATGCAGTGATACATGGCCTAATGGCGCATTTATTTATATGGTGGGCAACTTATGATAGTATCGAATCACAGCTATAGACGTGGAAGTCAACCTATGGTGGAGCCCAACCCAAAGGACCAATATATGGCGAAGCTCGACTCGGAGGACCAACCTCTAAACACACGCACTTCACTGGACCAATGGGTTAGTGCTTTTGGTGAGGGGTCCCAAAGCAATGCATATCACCCGAAGATGGGCGATTCTAGTTCAACTTACATGCAACCGCAACCATCGATAATATTTGATATGTTTGGTGATACCATGTACTTCACCCCACCCCAGGCCACGTTCAACCAGACGCCCAATCTTCTTGATATGTACAGTACACCCCAACGTCCACCCCGTCAACGAAGGCCCATATATCGTTACACCCCAAACGACGATACCACTCCCAGTTCATTCCAATTTTGATACATGTAAATTTCAAGTGTTATGTTATATTTGTTGTATTGATTTATAATTCCACAACTTATGTATTATTCTTTTCTGTATTACTTATAATATCTTTTAAAGTATTAAAAGTTGTATAAGTTCATTTTAAATAAAATCTTAACATTGAATAATACAAACTTCATTTCCATAAGACCATAAAATGCAAACATTAGGTACAACATTTAATTTCCTCCAGATCGTGAAGATTGGCCATTATAGACGTTTCCATGGGGACACTTGCTCTGATTGTGGCTGGTTGTTCTACATATAATGCAACACTTTGGATCGAGCTCTTCTCTGATATTCATGTCATTCCGAATTCTCATCATTATCAGTCGACCTTTAACTTTCCTACGTAGTGACCTATCTGACAACATCTCAAACGTAGGCAATTGCACTTCCTATTTCGATACATCCCTCAATATGAGGAATTCGTTACCCCAAATACTCAATGTACATTCAAGCGTGCACACATCATCGATATATTATTCGACATTCAAATTGAAGGTTGCATACGCTGCAACCTCATATGCACACAAGTACTGTAGTGTTTGGAACCTCTTGCACTCACACCGCATGTTTCGGAGATCAACTCTGTAAAATTGTGGTGGGATCCCCGACCGACGGTCGATGTACACTGTCACTCTAAAAGTTTTCAAGTTTCGGTAATATAGTTCTGCATTCATTAACCTCGCCCTCCAAGCATTCTCTTCCATTGCATTCCTAACGCCTTCAATGTGCATGTGTCCTGCCTCCAACTATTTTGCTTATCTCAACCCAATTTTTGGCATCAAGGTTGCCAGCTTGTAAAATGTGGCTAAGAAAATCGATAAAATTGGCAAGTGACGTGTACGCCTCCAGACGAAATTAACGGCCTCAATGATGTTGGTCTTCATTTGGCCATATCGGTATTCATCATCAAAATATTAAGCCCATTGCCACGGCTTCATGTTACCCAACCATTATCTAAGAGGAGGATTGGACCATGCCATATTAGTCTCCAACCTTGCCAGCTTATGTATGAATTGGTGTGGTTCCAACTCGTACCCTACATATGTATTTCGAGAAAACACTTTACCATCACTTTTAGTAAATGAACTCAAAATATTTACAGATACAAATTTAAATAAGATATTTAGCCACGTTCATAATTTGTTTGTGCCAGTCTTTGTTCTTGTACTCCTTGTGGAAGTTGACAGCGATGTGGCAAATGCAGTAGACGGACCTCTACGGAACCTCAGATTGTCGAAACGCAGCAATAAGGCCCTTCAATCTATTGGATACAATGAAAATGTTGTCTTACTAGACAACATGCCTCCGCAAGTTCCTAATGAAAAATTCCCATGATTCGGAGTTCTCCGACTTCACGATGGCGAAAGCGATCGATAGTACATTTTGGTTACCATCTTTTGCAACTGTAATCAGAAGTATATGTATATATTTTCCATAAAGCCACGTTCTATTGACCTACACAAACGATTTGTACTTGGAGAAGGCCCTAACACATGGACCGAAAGTCTAGAACAATCGGCGAAAAACTCTTCTCCCCTGTTCAAGTTGTCTATTTGGGCCTCTATAAAGCAACATTCACAAACCCACAACAATTCCTGACACATACTCCACTATCGTTGAAATCCACCCTTGAAGTTCATTGATGCATTCCATTTGTTTCGCCCACCATGCTTTCCTGTACGACACCCTGTACTAGAACCTAGATTACATGTCTGCAATCAATATTGACACAGGAATGATTAGGTTATCTTTCACTAGTGGCATGATGCAGTTGCAGATACGTACGGCAGTACATGTATAGTGCCCTTCTAATTTTCATATTTGCCACTTTTAATTCCTCTATATCAGCAAACAACTCTTTTAACTACAAATTTGGCGACAATCTGTGAGCAAAGACTATATTGACATACTCAGGGAACTCGGATGCATGCGCTGTATCTGGATCTACGCTTAACATGTCGCTCCTAAAGTCATTCTGTAAAACAATGCCATGACTCCGGTTACTTAAAGAAGGGGTGTGAGTATCTTCAACCTTTTTCGGGCCTTCATCATCGATATTGTTTGGAACCTTATCAATATTGGAGTCACTAAAATCTTCAACGTCCTGATTTAAATCTTCACCATTATTGGTCCCTTCTATGACATCTGTCTTGGTGCCTATCACCTTTAGAGGCTTTTTTACTTAAATAATATGAAACAAATTTGAAAATGGTATACTAGCTTAGATATTTAAAAAAATGGTATACTAAGGGTGGTGGAGGATGGTGCATAGGCAACACCTCCTCTATTTTCTGACGCCAATCGCTTTCAACTAAAAAAACAAAAAAAAAAACACATTTTTTTAATGGTACAACCTTTATTGATAGGCGACACCAAAGTATTTTTCCCAACCCGAATACTAGTCAAGCGGAGCGGAACCCTAGAAGGCTAGCTGACAGGCGGGACTAGTGAATGGTACCCCATATGCGGCATCAGCCTAGTGTTTCTGAGTGTGATAGGATGCAGGATTGGTGAAGGGCACCCCATAGGTGGCACCACCTGCTGCTTCTGCCCCCTCTACTTTTCTATGCACAATAGATGAGACCGTTAAAGGGTCTCGTGAAAAATAGTTTTGGGGAACCTTATAATGGCCCCCCAATGTGAAAAAAAGAAGAAGAAAAAGAAGAAGAAGAAGAAGAAGAAGAAGAAGAAGAAGAAGAAGAAGAAGAAGAAGAAGAAGAAGAAGAAGAAGAAGATTTAGATCAGGGAACAAGAAGGGAAAAAAGAAAGGAAAAGAGAGTAGCAGAATAGAGAAAAGAGGAGAAGGAGAAGGGGAAAAAAGAGAATGGAAGAGAAGGAAAGAAAAAAGGGAAAAACATTTGAGGTTTAGGGAGTTAAGTTTATAATTTAGTTTGGGTTTTGAAAAAAAAAGATTGGTGGGTTTTGTTTGGGGTTATAAGGTTTTGAGGTTTAAAAAATTTAAAAGATGTATTTTTTAGTATTTTTTAGTATTTGTTAGTTTAGTGAATTTTTTTATTTATAGGTTATAAATGTTATTCTTTTTGTTGTTTAACCATTTTATTTTAGAAATGTTTTTGATTAATTTAGATTTTAATTTAATTTTTTTTAATTTTTGTAAGGTATTATTTCAGTAAGAAAGGAAGGTTTTTGATAGGTATTGTTTTGGTAAGGTATGTTTCTATTTTATTTAAGGTATGTTTCTGTTGAGATAATTTCTATTGTTTTAACATAATTTTTTTTATTTTTTTATGTTGGTAAAAGATGGGGAAATTAAGTTGGAATTTATGAGATATATTTTCTGTTCTTTATTAACTTAAGTAGTATAAAAACGTTTATTATATACTAAAATAGTATGGCAAAAAATGTGATGTGCACGAAACTCTTTAGTATTTTTGTAATTATATTATTAGTGTACATATTTATTGTATAATATTAATGTGTTTTGATAATTATCTAAATTGTGATAATTATTTTTTGTTAGGGTGTCCCATTTCTGTATTTTAATATTTCTTCTCCTATTATTGGGATAAAAAGGCTTAAATAGAAATTAATTACCTCCTGAAATGTGTTTTCTTCTCCTATTCAACACGAAGTTAACTGCCTCTACCAAGTTGGTGGCCATATGACCATATCGAAACCTATCATCGAAACTTTGAGCCCATTTCCACGGCTCTATGGAACCTAACCATTGTCGAAAAGGAGTGTTCATTTCACCTTACATGTTATCCTTAAGTTTGGTCATTCTTTGCCGAAAAAGGTGTGGCTCTAGCTCATACGCTATGTATGTATTAAGAAAAGACAAGTTACAGTCTCAAATTAATTTGTTATAGTATTGATAATATTAAAACATATATTGAAACTAAAATTTACCCATTTTCACAACTTGTCTCCGCTAATCTACATTCTTGTATTTTTGGTGAAAGTTAGCCCCGATGTGCCGGATACAATAAACGGATCTCCATGGTACACTGGAATGCCTAATGGCGACAATTATTCCCTTCCTGCTATTGGAAATGATGAAAAATTATTTTTAGTAATAACATACCTTCGCAGGTTCGTGAGAAAGAATTTTTATGATTCCATGTTCTCCTTGCCCACAATGGCAAATGTTATTGAGAGCACGTTCTTGTTCCTATCTTGGGCAACCTTAATCAGTAAGATATGCGTATATTTCTTATATAGCCAGGTCCAATCTACTTGCACAAGCAGCTTGTAGTGGGGAAATGTCCGCACGCATGGATCAAACGTTTAGAACATCTGGTGGAAAATTTTTCTTCCTGGTTGTAGTTGGTCACCCGGGCCATAATAAGGTCATGTCTCCAACTCAATGACAGTCCCTGACACGTATTCTTGCATAGCGGCTATCCACCCCTGTAGATCATTGTACAATGCATCCCAATCTTCTTACAACTGCTCTATTACCATCTATTTAGCTATTCATGCTTTTTGGTACGATACTCGATACTAAAATTGTGCTTGCATTTCAGCAACCAGTACCGAAACTTTAATGGTTGGCATGTCCTTCGCCATTGGCATGATACATGTGTAGAAAGTTTTAGAATCAAGTTTCTGGTGATATTCTGTCATATGTGTTGAAGTGCATGTGTAAGGCCCAACAAATTTGCGTATCTCCCACATCTGTGACTTTTGGATAAATATGGCTTGTACCCGCCAATTTCAACCTTTTGTTGACCTTCAACACTCCCCAATATTCAATGTCAGTTTAGACATAGCGACTTTGTAGTCCACCGACACACTCATGCTATATCCTTTAATGGCAATTACACACTCTTAATTGGTTTTAAATTTTTGACCCACGAACAACTCCTCAGGTTCGAAATCTACGACCAACCAGTGAGTAGGTAGTATATCAGGGTACTCCGAGAACTCGACTGCATGCGCCCCATCGGGGTCTATTAGCGACATGTGTGGCCCAGGATCACTGTGTATCATAATGCGTCAAATTGGATTCCCGACTAAAGACGTGTCAATATTTCCATCGTCATTCGCGCCTTCGTCGTTGATATCATTTGGGACCTCGTCCACATCGGGATCACTATCACAATCGTCCTCCTGATTAGAAGAATCACTACTATCATATTCATCATGAGCATTTGCATCAGCCTCAGGTGCAACATTAAGATCGATGTTGAACCCGTGTACAATCAATTGACTACTAACATACAATATCGGAACCAACATACGCGAATCTTAAACTCCATGTTGTTCACGTAATGAAGTGGGATCTTCAATTGGCTCCACATCAGCTAACTCAACAAATAACTGAATCATTGCATTTTGGTGGCTCTGATTCCCACAATAAAAAGTGACCATTGTCTCTACGTCTTCTTCTTCTACAAGTTCCATCTCGGTGAATTTGGCTGGATCTGTCGAAACTGGAAATTTGTAGAAAATTTTCGAAATCCTTCTCTGACAATGTCTAACAATTTTTGCATTAATCATTTCCTTCAAATCATCAACCGAGACATTTCTATTAAATCTCATTACTATTTGTTGGCGACATTCAAATATACATCCAACTGTTGTTGTCAAAATTAGTTTATCGAAATAAATACATATAAAAAAATTAATTATCAATCTTCAATACCAGATCTGTTAAAAAAGAAATAAAAATTCTCAATACAATTTCAAGCAAAATAATTACTGTAGTGTAAAAATTGAATTTCATATCTACTAACCTTATGAATTCTTCTTTGTTTGTTTACTCTCTTCTTCTACATAATTTTTTTTTGCTGTTATTTGGATTCTCAAATTTTTTTCCCAAACATTGATTAAATAATGGTTGGGAACTAGTGCCGCCTACAAGATTGGCACCACTTGTGCCGCCTTTCCCATGGGCACCACCACCCAAACCTATCCCTAACCTGTATTTAACCTATGTATTAGATATGTATGGGAAAAATACTTTGGTGCCACCTATCAACAAGGTTGCACCATTAAAAAATTGTTTTTTAGTTGAAAGCGATGGCCGTCAGAAAATAGGGGTGCCGCCGCCTATGCACCACCCTCCACCACTCATTGTATACCATTTTCGTAAATAACTAAGTTGGTATATTATTTTCAAATTTTTTAAAGTATTTATATTATTTAAGTAAAAAACCACCTCCGGATTTTTTTGTAAACGAGGACCCATTGTAGGGTTGTTATACAAACTCCTACCATAATTTGGATTTTCGGGCATCTGCAATGTCCCTCCATAGTTTAAATAATCTGTCTATCCGACATTAAGATCAAAGTTAAACCTGCAATGTTGCCTTATTGGACTAACATTCTCAACGGGCTCTAAGTCAGCTAACTCAATAAATAACTTAATTGGTTAGGGGTTCTCACTCCCAGTCGACCACCATATTTCCATCATAGTGCCCAAGTCATCAACATGTAACCGTTTAGTCCCTAATCGATAAATTCATCAAAAAATACTTAACAAAATACTTTTAAATAATATCTCAAATTCATCATTTAACATAAAAAATCACTAAATTCATCAATGGCAACATTCAAAATCTTTAACAGTTTCAAAATCGAAGGTATGGGCTAGCTGGACCTAGTTGCAATGATCTCAAAAACATAAAAATTATTAGAAACGGAGCTGAATCAAACTTACATGCAACATCCAAAGCATGGCCAAAGCTTGAACCCTTCCATGGAATTCTTCTTCTTTCAATTTCGGTGGGAATTGGTTTTTGGAAGATGAACCTTTTATTTTATTATGCTTTATTCATTTTATTATTATAATAACATATAATTTAATAAGCAAAAATGTATATAATCTACGTATTAACTGACCCACCATATAAAAATGGTATAATTACCATTTAAAACCCCTACTTCATGTTTAAATAATCATTTAGCACAAATTTCTAATAGCAATTAAATTTTACAACTTTTAAGATTTAGTCCTTTTTACTTAATTAATTATCGAAACGTTAAAAATTTATTAACGAAACTTTAATACAACCTTAATAACACTCCGTAAATATTAAATATTTATGGCTCATTTTATAAAAACGATGTCCCGATACCTCATTTTCTAAAACCACTTGACCTTAGGGTTTTACCACTTGAACTTAACAAATCATCTATATAACAAAAATCACTATATAAAAAACCCTTTTAAAACCATGTTTGACTCATAAATATTAGATAATAATATTTACAAATTTACTCGTCAGATTTGAGGTTTCAAAAACGACACCATTGAAAAACGGGTTGTTACAACTCCCCCCTAACAAAAATTTCCTCCTCGAAATTTGTCACTTGATACAAGCCATCAAGTCGAGTCTTTCTTCCACCTTTTTAATCGAAGTCCATAAAAATCAATCATAACTCATCTCAATTTAGAACGCATATTAGAACTCATTTTAGAATTTAATACTATACTTGAACTTAGCTGAACAGCCAGTGCTCCTGTCATAACTTTTTCATTAGTAGTATAACTATCGAGAAATTCCCAGTAATCATCTATCGAAACATAACCAAGAAACCCAGATAATCAAACTCTGACTACTACTTCTGACGTGTTTGCATCTGTAACTTTCAACTGATATTTGTTCCCCTTTCATGGAAAGCGTCAAGCGATATCATTTAACACAAGCACGACAACTTCAACTATCGAGACGACTTTAACACATAATGACATTTTCTGATTATAATTGATTTGATAGATATATTTTTGTATCATATGTTCTAGAATATGAATTCTTAATTCAGAATATCCATTTATTTACCCGTGAATCCATAAAATTTATTCTCGAATCGAGAAATAAGCTCGGATATAAAAATAACTTACCTAAATTTTTAAATGAATAACTCGTTTCTGAATAATACAATTGAGTCAATCTATCAATCGAATAATAACATTTCAGAATAATTCTTTCCTCTTATTATCAAGACAACTCAGACATACAATCTATCATAATTCCCTCATAATACCAATTAAAGATCTCTACAAACTGCATTAACTCAAACGAAACGTAACATCTCGTTTTAACTCGTTGACATAATTTGAGATTGTCTGAATGATGAGAATCAATATGCAAGGTTGAGCTCGATCTTCCATTATCTATACTTTTTCGTTACCTATCCCTTTCATGAAAACTTATAAAATGGATATATAATAAAGCTATTTCAATTATTAACACCGAAGCTTTAAACCATACTGGAGCTACAACCATCAGATGAATTAAAACCATAGTGCTATAATAAGACTGACGTTTCAACCGTATAGATAAAACAATACCTCAACATCAATAGTGTACTCCGAAGTAAAAGAGGAAAACTGAATGTAATTCCAGTAATAACCAGCGCAGAAACACAACCTCTAAAAACCTGAGATCTGAATCATCGTGCTCTCATGATCGAACTAGAAATTATAACCGTAATAAGTGTAATTATCTTTGGCCAGTGAATATCCTTTACAGATGAACTATGTTTGATAGATTAAACAATAAGAATGATAAGAAAACCGAGATAATGAAATCCAAGATGTGAAGCTATACTAAATTTTTGAAATTACAACCCATATTGAATGATAAAGATATCAATGATAGCCTAGAGAAAATCTAAAAGAAGAATATCTTTCATACGCACTAGAATCAGTTGTGACAGAGACAACATAAATTGCATTTATATATAATTTAGAGTTTCAACCAGTAGAAGAAATAAAATAACATCATATGAGTCTTACCGTTGAACCTTCTACCGAGCATAATAGAATAAAATGCTAAAGAAAGATAAAGCAGTACCGATCATTAATCAACCAGACTAACAATACCCATGTCTAGCATTTTAGTTAGCTAGCATTCTCATATGATAAGAATCACATCTGAATATGAACAATTGCATATATCTCTGAAGATAAAAGAACATATAGAAAACCCATAAGAGATCATTGTAAGTTGCTCAGCCATAACCGCTAAATTTATATACATTTGCAGTTCAAACACTATCCCATTGACTACTAAAGTCATTTAGGACTCCAAATTATCCCATTTGACTAAAGAGATCAATTCAGAAGAAATTTTGGTTAATTCGTTCTTTAGATACCATACCTGAATAAATCGTTTACCAGTGATTAATCTCTTCTTTAATAGCGACGTTGCGTATCCCAAATGATCTTCAGAAAAATCTAATATCTCTTCTAGAACTCTCTTTACTTACTAACCCATTCTCAGCTTTAACCACATTATTATTCATTCAGCCACTAAACTCTTTGATTTTATACTTGTGGGCTTAATCAACATAAATCTTGTGAATTTCGTTGTATAAGACTTTGAGGGTGAGAGGTCGGAGATTGTAAAGCCTCAAAATTTAACTTTCAAGAATACACAAAACATAACATTCATTATCAACATAACATTATGAACTTTTTCTCTTACTTTTATGAGTTTCTACTCATCCTTAGCAACTTTTTTAATCAGACACTTGGCTATCGCTTTCAGCATTATCGAAATTAGCTCGGTTGGAAAACATCTCTGTCTAAAAATGAAACAAATCTCACCAGAATCAGGAGATATCATACTATCACAGGTTATATAATGGCATGTATTTCTAGACTTCACACATGCTACGTTCAGTCCGAGATCCGACTAAACTGTAACTTTGATACCACCACTAAATGTAACACCCCTAACCCGTATCTGTCACCGGAATATGGTTACAAAGCATTACCACAAAATCATAACTTAAATCATTTGATTACAAACATTTTACAAATCATATCAAAGCTCAATCAAACACAAACATATTGTCCTTTGTTCGAGCCCTCGAGGCCTTAGAATCACTTTAGGAACGATTTGGGACTAAATCAGAAACATTTTAAACATTGAGGAAAAAGATGGAAAAATTCATACTGTAAGGGTCACACGGTCTTATGACTCATACAAGTGAGACACATGCCCGTGTCTTAGGCCATGTGGACATTCGAAGTAGGGACACACGACCGTGTCTCAGCTCATGTTTGTGCTCGTGTAACTATCTGACTTGCATTATACGGTCAAGTCACGCGCCCGTGTACCAGGCCGTGTAACTTTAGAAATGCAACCATCAAAACCTACAAAGGACACACGACCGTGTCGCATGGTCGTGTGTCATACATGGTTGAGACACACACCCGTGTCTTAGGCCGTGTGGACAAGAAATAGGCCAATTTCTAGTCATTCCTTTCACCCATTTCAAGCTCACACCTACAAGACATTTGCACATGCAATCAAGCTTTCAAACATACCTAAAATATGTATAATAAGGTTAATTCAATATGGCATCTATCCATACAACCAATATTCCAAAAAGGCACCTCAATCACAACAATCAAGTATACTTACACATATACATAATTTAATCATTCATCGAACATACATTTATAACCTAATTCCATACTACATTTTAAAATAACTCATATTTACCCCAAAAATATACTTCCACTTGGTCTCATTATAAACATACCAAATGGTCATTCCAAACGTACCTAAACATGTGCATATTTAACTATACCATATTAGACTCATGCCATATCAAAATAATGTTACCATTTGGACTATTTCTCACATATATCAAAACCATCAAAATGACACAAATCTAGCCATTTCCAAATGGTACCAACAACCAACATATATTCGTACCATATTTCAATCATGCACATCTATTCAAAACCTTTCTAAGCATATCATAACTCAGCTATGTTGAAGTCAATTCATCACCTATTACTTTGGTCATTCAAACATGCATTACCACATTGACAAAATAACACACATCAACAATGCATCAAAAGTACCAAGTTTACATAAACCAAAATGACATATACATGCCAAACTCATCAATTATCATGAACCACAAATCCACCTATACATGTCATTATAACCTTGATCAAAACATCAAAATCTACCAATTTAATCTTTGGATAGTGTGATAGGTCTCCGACGAGCTTCCAAACCAATCGAGCTTCCATTAATTTGAAAAGTAAGATAAATATAACTACGTAAGTAATGAATGCATAGTAAGCTCGACGCATTAGATGATAAATCTTACCGAAATAAATACAACAGTTCAAACAATAATAATCAACCACGAGAATTCCTTATCATCCAAATATTCAACCGATGAATTTATCTATGTTCAGATCAATATTCAATAATAAAAATTCTTTCAAATTCATTAAACAGATTACCTTACCCAGATTTTTCATTTGAAGAACGACTTACGAATAATAGTTCATTGCCAGATCAACCGAACACACCAGACAGAAGCTTAAAGAGCTAATCCAACCGAAACACACTAGACAGAGAGTATAACACGAGAATTTGCAACAAATACTGAACCTCGGTTTACTCGGGTAATATATAGATATCTCCCTCCAATACCATCTCCACTCCAAACCCCTGTAACACACCAAATCACAATTGTACTCTATCTCGTGTTCAGTCCAATCCGATCATCAAATTTAATGATATATCTCAATTTACCATTCATTATCAACAATTAAAAATAAATATATAAGTTGTTCCATAATAATCTACTCAACAATTCATATTAATATTAAATTCTAAACCGTACGAACTTACCTGACTAAAATACAGAATTATCAAAGTATAGGGGCTTTTTGGTAACTTTTCATTGTCCTCGACTTTCCACTTGATCTTGATCTAAATTAATAATTTCATTAAATTTATTAATATAGACAGAAAAATCACTCCATTTTATGCAATTTAGTCATTTTAAAATTTTTACAAAATTACCCCTAATATTTACTTTTATTCAGTTTAGTCCATGAGCCTAAAATATGCAAATTAACCATTTTTAATGCAAACTCATGCCAACTAAACATTCATGGCATCCGATAAAGCCCATTTTTGCAACAATTTCACATCAAATCCTTGTACTTTTATTATTTTAACAATTTAGTCCCTAATCAAAAATCACTTAACAAAATACTTTTAAATAACAACTAATATTTCAAACTCATCATTTAACATAAAAAAAATTACTAGATTAATCAATGACAACATTTAAAATCTTTAATTATTTCAAATCGAAGGTACAAACTAGCTAAACCTAATTGCAACAATCTCAAAAATATAAAAATTATTAAAAATAGGACTAAATCAAACTTACATGCATCATCCAAAGCATGGCCAAAGCTTGAAGCATGGAGTTTTTCTTCTTTCAATTTAGGTGGGAATTGGTTTTTAGAAGATGAACCTTTTATTTTATTATGCTTTATTCATTTTATTATTATAATAACATATAATTTAATAAGCAAAATTGTATATAATTTACCTATTAACCGACCCACCATATAAAAATGGTATAATTACCATTTAAAACCCCTACTTCTTGTTTAAATAATCATTTAGCACAAATTTCTAATAGCCATTAAATTTTACACTTTTACGATTTAGTCTTTTTTTACTTAATTAACTATCGAAACGTTAAAATTTTTTAATGAAACTTTAACACAACCTTAATAACACTCCGTAAATATTTATAAAAATATTTACGGCTTGGTTTATAGAAACGAGGTCTCAATACCTCATTTTCTAAAACCACTTGACTTTAGGGTCTTACCATTTGAACTTAATAAATCATTTATATAACAAAAATCACTATATCAAAAACCTTTTTAAAATCATGTTTGACTCTTAAATATAAAATAATAATACTTATGAATTTACTCGTTAGATTTGTGGTCTCGAAACCACTGTTCCCGACACTACTGAAAAACGGGTTGTTACATGCATCTCACAAAATTTCAACGGATCTATAGAGATTCGAAACTTGTAAAAAAATCTGGACATCACCCTTCCACAATGGATAGCTATTTTTGCGCTGTTCTTCCTTTTCAATTTTTCCAGGTTCACAATTTTATTGAATTGCAACCCTACTCTATGCCAAACTTAAAATACACAACCAACATCACCTTCTTCAATTTTACCATAAAAAAGAACGTACACCAAAAACACCGAGTTATTGATCTTCACCAGAATTTTTGAGCTCTCCAACTAAACACAATAATTTATCTTTTTTCTTCTCTTCCAGTTCAACTGTTACAAAAAAGCCTCAACAATATCTATATATGTAGGACAACCAAGGTGGTGGATCCATAAAGAATAACTCCACAAAAATAAAATATCATTTTTAAAAATTTTAAATTAAAAAAAAAACAACAAATTTAAAGAAAATAACATATTAAAAAAAAACATACATAGTAAACTAGTGGCGCCATTCTATATGGCTCCACCAAATAAAATGTTATTCAAAAAAAAAAAAAAACACACACACATTACAAAAACTCCTCACATAAAATGGTAGCGCCATTTAAAATGGTTCCATTTAATTAAAAATATTTTTTATAATACTAAATTTAAAAAAAAGTAAAAACAATTACACTGACACATATAAAAGTGGTGACGTCAAACACTTTAGCTCCACCATCTTATTTAATTTTTAACCCTTAATTTTTCAAAAATAATAATATTTGTTAGTATTTATATAGATGACGCCATTTTACATTGTTCTATAAAAAAATAAAATTTTTATTGAGTGACATAGCATATTGGTGGCACCCAACATTTTGATTTCACTAATTTTTACTAAAAATTTTAAATCATTTACGTGTATAATAATAAAAAAAATTGGATGATTTTCATAAGTAACGAGGGTCATCTATTAAAAAAAGCCGCATAGAGTCTGAAGTAAACATGGCTCATCCCCTATCTTTATTTTCGTTGCCTGCCAAAACTCATTCATAGCTTCAATAGTTACTCCATTATCGAATTATGCAACAAAAGTGCACTCATCACATAGGTTGGAAGTGACTGTAGAATGGACTTAACAAATACTTCTTCCCCCGCGATTTAAAACTATCACATCACTATCAAGTCAAAACTAGGAAATAATTATACAAAAAAAATTTAAAAAGTTAAGAAAAAATGGTAATAATAATGAAAATAAATTTATAAAATTCAATAAATTTATATAGATTAAATATTATAAGAAAAAAAAGTAGGAAATTTGTATTTTAGAATTTTATATAATTTTAAAAAATATTTTATAATATTTTTTCAAAAAACCATTTGAATTATTTCACTTAATAATGACACGATAGTGCCACATGTCACCTTCTTATTAAACAATATTTTGGTTAGCAAACACTAATTTTATATATAAACCTAAACAATTGTATTTGACAAATTTAGAGTAACAAATTATAAATATAAATTTGAAGCACTTGTTCTTATTTCTAAATAGAGAACAAGTCAAAATCCAGTGAGGGAGGTTGATTTGAATGGTATTTCGAGAAGCTCAATTGGGCCGATTTAACCCAAAGCACTAACCCAAGCTTTTGAAATGATGAATAAAAATGGCCCAATGGAAATGGAGTTGGACCATTATTTACTATCTTTGCTTTAATGTGCTTCCAAAATTTTTCATGGTTCTGTTTTCCCTATTCCTAAACCAACATTGTTGCTTTAACTACTCCCTCCCTAAAATTTTAAAATACAAAAAAAATCGAAATTTTAGTAAATTTAACTTAATTAACTTAATTACAAAAAAATCCAAAAAAAATACAAAAAGTTTTAAAATATCAAATCGAAATTTAACTTAATTAGTACATTTCATTGCTCGTAAAAGGTTTTTAGTAAATTGCAAGTATTATTTGTAAAAGATCCAATATATAATTTAATGAGGGGTCAATTTTAAAATTAAGAAAATTGTTCTTTCTTTTAAAAAAAATTAAAGCAATTTAATCTCTGTAAATTTCGAAAGTGAGTAATTAAGGACAATTAATCACGATGTTAATGTTTTTCGTCAATGTACATAATAATTCAAAGTTTACACATTTGCTTAATTTGGTCCTAATTTAACAAATTTATCCCACAACATTTGTATAAATGATAAAAATATTTGAAGTTGAATTTGTTGAACATTTTAGAATTAAGGCCAAAATGACATATTAGGTAAACATCGAAGGCTAAGTTTGGTATTATACAATCAAAATTATGTACAATTGACAAAAGTCATTAAGCATTGATTAATTATCCTTAGTTACACACTTTCAAAATTAATATAAATTAAATTGCTCCATTTTTTTTTAAAATGTACTAATTTATCTAATTTCAAAATTGAGACAGAATAAAGAAATTTTTTTAAAATTTTTTTTTTATCTTTAACGAGGCTTTCAACCATATCAAGATTCTTGGAATGGTTTTGGACCAGAAGAAAATATGTATATTAAGCCTGGTCTAGTATTATTTTATTTTAGGTGAGCAATATTTAGTACTAAACTTTATAAATTTTTTAACTTAATTTTTAAACTTGATAACTTTTTTCAATTTTGATTCATGTGATAATATGTCACTTTGATAATGTGTCACATCACTTAAAAAATTATAATTTTTATAAAAAGTTAAGTCATTACCACATGGACCAAAATTTGAAAAATTGTCAAATTCAGTAATTAATCTGTACAAAAAAAATTAAAGACCAAATTGAAAAAAAAAATAGATATATTTGAGAATTAACTTTTAAGATGAACTCATAAATTTTTTTTTTTTTGTCAATTGAATCTCTTCATGCTACAAGAATGATTGAAGGGGCAATGAAATTAAAAGAAGTAAAGAGAGTGTAAGATAATTGAAATTAACTTGGACTAGTCACTTTCCTAACTACTTTCACAATAACATATCCTTCGACTCACAATGATCAGATTAATTAGCAAGATCATTGGTACAAACAGTCTTAGATTTTGGAAATTAAACTTTTCTTTCTTTTTCCTTTTTTCACACTCTAAACAAAAAAGTCTTAGTTTTTGATTGAGTGATTTGAAATTCGCCAACATTATTGGCTTAACATAATTTCTACACCTGCTTTTCATTACTCCATTTTATTACACAAATTATTGAATAGCATTTAATTAAACCCCATCTTACAAGTTGACGGACCAAGAATTGTCATATAACTTCAATTCATCAAAACCCTTCATTTCTTTTGCCCTAAGTTATTCATATCTTAATTTTAATTTTCATTATAATTTAAATATGTTATTGAAAATATGCAATGGTGATAAAAGAAATGTGTATATATATACATAAAATTACTAAATAATATGATTTTAGGAGTACATTAACTATTTAGAAATATGAACCAATTTGTACAAAATTTGAGTATCATATTTTGAACCAAATTAAGCTTAAACAACTATTATAATATTATATATGAGTCTACTTTAAACCCGATCTAACTTATCTATAAACACCTTAATACCACATCTTATTTATTAAAAAAAAATTTATCATGGTGATGTTTGAGCTTAACGCTTTTAAAAATTTGAAATGACGGACCTAGAATTCTCATCAAATTAGCTAATTATTCACCTTAAAATTCACTAAAAGCTCTCTTTAGGATTTATATTTCTTCAAGGATGTCCCCTCAATCAATATAAAAAAAAAAAAAAAAAAAAACAAAGAGTTATACAATTTGTTCCATTAATATTATATATACATATACATTATCGATATATTAAATATAAACTATTAGTTTAATATGAAAATTACTATAAAGCTAACAACCAAATCACCTTTGAACAGAACCTTCATTTTTATCAAGGGACCATTAAAGTTCACTTACTTTTTTCATTGTCTATGGTGGGGCAATGGCAGTCGTCCAAAATTGGAAGAAACCCAAACATTTTTCCACAAAGAATTGCTATCTGAACAAACTCAAATAGTTTCAAAAGCTTTTAGGTCTCTCAAATGGGATCCACCCTGATTAATTTTCCTTTCCTTATTTGAAATAGTAATAATAATGATAATAACAGCTTAACGTTAAGAAATATTTAAAATTCATTGGAATTTGAAACATGGAAAACATGCATTCGACCTCTAAGATTCTTCTCCTTCATGTATCCGATAATACGACGAAATATGGATGCACTAAAGTTAATATATGCAATATCATGATGTATAACTTACTTATTTGCCACCTTCAATGCGTTCTCAAGATCCTAATGAAGCAAGTTAAAATAAGGATATATCCTATTTATTAAGTTTTGAATTGCTTGTTATCTTTTCTTTTTCTTTTTCTTTTTTTTTTTTAACAAAGAGAGGACACAGCACGAACAAATTAGGTAGAAGACTAAGTCATATAGAATGTTGCTTGAGTTATTATAAATTTTCAAACTTTAGAGACGAAACTGTTAAGGGAGACAATCACAAACTCTAAAAGGATTAACCTATATAGCTCCTAAAATGAACATAGAAAATATCTTAATTCCCCCAAAAAAAAAAAAAAACTTCCAAAGATGGCCTGTCGAACTTAAATAACTTGAGATGGACATTTGTAACTATATTGCCATGCGGTTTGCCTAGGAATTAGCTTTATCAAGTACATGAGAGATTTGAATATGCCATTATTGTTGGTAGAGTTCTTTTATGCTTCTAACCAATCTTAGATTACATGTGTTGCTTGAACTGTCATTTACTAAAAGAACTAAAATCTATATTTGCAAGCAAATTTAAGTAGTGCCAGAAGTAGTGTTAACTTTTTCAAGCACTGATGATAAACAATGTTGAGGATTGACTCGATTAAGCAAGGAACAAGTAAAAATAATGAAAGAAATTGAGAAATTGAACACACAAATTTAACGTGGAAAAATCCTTCCAAAGAGGATAAAAACCATAGGCAAATATAATTTTACTATAATGGAAAAAGAACGAAGAGTACAAAAGATAGAGAAAACTAAATCCCGAAAACAAAGAACCCTCAAAACATAAACACAAAATTCTCTAAATGTGTTTTGAGTTCTAATCTCTAATGGGTGTATTTTCTAAGGTTGTAAAAGAGCCTATTTATAGGCTAGATTCATAGGTCAAATAATAAATCTAGACTAATCAGTGTAACATCCTGAATTTATGGGCCTGTGCATTTTGTGTAATGTATGCTTAAATATGTTAAATTGAGAATTAGAAGTTCAGTTGGGCTCAAGAATGGGCTGAGGTCTTGACTAAAACTCTGTGTAGACACTCAAGCACTTTAAAAGTAGTCATTTGTGTTTTAAATGACAAATTGGGTTTGTGGCCCAAAGCAAGGTGGCGTCACAAAGGAGAAAAGGGGGTGGCGTTATTAAGGGATGGTGAGGGCCCAAATTTTGACTGCTTGGAGCCCAAGTTATAGGGCTAAATTCGGCACTTAAGAGGGGGCTATAGGGGACGGTACAAGGCTATTATTTAGGGATTTATTTTATGTTTAAAATAGGTGGATAATTGAAGCTGATAAGGGAGAGAGGAGTTGGAGCAAGTTAAGCCTCTTTTGGATGAATTAATAGATTAGGATAAGGAAAAAAAATAGGAGCTATCCTTGGAAGATTGGTGTTAGCCGAAATTTTGAAGAGTTGGAAGGGGGAAGGGCATTCGGTTTTGGCTTAAGGTGGGTGTGCCGAAATTTACAAGCCATCATACTCAGTTACTCTTTTTCTTCCTCCTCCTATTTCCTCCCTTTGAAAAGAAAACGCCATTCTCCTCTCCCTATCTTTTCTTTTCTTTCTTCCTATAGCCGAAACCTCTAATTCAATTCTCCTAAAAGCTGAAATTACACCCTCATTCCTTCCACACCAAATCTCCAAAGGATTCAAATCTTTTTCCAAGTCTCACCATAGCCGAATCATCATCCCAAGGTTGGTAAGATCTCTGACGATTTCCTCTTTGCTATCTCTTTTCTTTCTCATCCTTACTATGAACCGAATCACTTCCTTCATGTATTGATGGTTGTTCTTATCTTCTCACTCTTCATTCCTAGAAGCCGAATTCTCCCAGTGGTATCTGCTTGTGCTGAATCTCGAAGGAAACTGAAGGTAAGTATCGATTCATAAGGCTTCAATGCTTTCCGGCTTTTTAGAGACTCTAGCCGAATGGCTATAAGGAAAGTGACCTTGAGTTTTTTAGGAGTCAATCGCATAGAGCTCTAAGTCAGAGTTAAGTAACACACGAATCGTGTTACTTTCGGGGTTTCAAGGTAAGGAGATCTATTAATTTTAAGCGTGTAAATTCGGGTATTTATTAACCTTTGGTCGAATGTAGAGGAGCCTAAATCTTCGTGTTCTTCCGGCTTTTAAGCAAGGTTTTAGACTAAGGGTTGTAGGTCCAGATAGTAAGGATATTGACTAAGGGTGTAAAACTACGCGATATCAGGTGTGTAACACTTCTACACCATTTAGATTGCCTGTTAAAATATGTTTATTAATTTGAAATATTCTGTAAAATGTCGAAATCCCGGCATAACGGATGAAACCCAATGAGGGTAAAAGCGAATCACCAGGTTAGTGATCTCTGTCATTCCTAAGTGAATGTTCCTGTTAAGATGACATATGTGATAAGTATGCCGATTTCTGTGATTGCATGGGGATGGGTTTGATGAAAGGGGAAGTGTTCTATTATAGCGGCTTTTGCCGTGACCTGTTGTAGCGGCTTTTACCGTGACCTGTTGTAGTGGCTTTTGCCGTGACCTGGTGACTATGTCACAATTTTAACGATGAGTAGCTAACTGCAGCATGACTGCCATCGAAGGTGTGTAGCAGTGTAGGTTGATTGTAGAAATCCCCAATGGTGTGACTGGCAGGTAAGGGTGGTGTGTAGCGGATGGAAACCTAGGATTTAGGCTGGGCTTTGCATATATTTTTTTTAGATATTATATTCTGTTATATGTTCTGTGGGGTTAAGGCCCAAATCTAATGGTGCATGAGGGTTGCACACTGAGTCTCGCGACTCACCCTATTATTTAATATCTTTCAGGTAGCACCTAGTGCATCGGACCGGGCTGGAGAGGAGCGCAAGGTGGCCATGCGAGAGAGTCATTTGATCCAGCAAAAGATTTTACTTAGAAGTTTTATTTTTTTAATTATTGGGTTTTAAATTTCATTGTAATAAGGCCATGGGCCATTAGCTTTATTTTATTCCGGTTTTATTTTGGGCTTTTACTATTATTAGATGTTTAAAATTTTCCTTTAATTAAGTTGAGGCATGTAACAAATTCAGTTTTTATTTACCAAGGCATTTTATAAAACTTACTTCTTATATGAATTATTAAATTATTAAGTTTTCTGGTATAAATGTCTAAACCTGATAAATTATTTTTCCAAAATGTGACATGTTTTATAAAATTCCTTAGTGACATACCAGATCCAGTTGTAGTGTTTGGGCCGGGTTTGGGGTGTTACAAATTGGTATCAGAGCCCGATTCAAAACTCGGCTTGGGGTTTTTGGGCTCAAAATGTTTCCTAAAGATGAGTTTTTGAAACATGCATGTTGTGTTTTCTTTTAAATGATAATAGGTTTGTTAGCTCGGCATGGAACCTGTGTCTCCGGCCCAAGTCTGCTAGGTAAGTATTCTAAACCACTGTGTGATATATAAATGTAGGCTTGATGGGCTTTATTGGATGTAGACTACTTAGATTAGAACTTGATGGACTCTAGGCTTAGCTAAAACAACTCCTTAAAACTCATAAGACTTAATTTCACTAAACAAACCCGTGAACAAGTCGCAAGACTAAGGTGTGGCAACAGGCATGCGCATGTCTAGAATTAGATCCGGAAAAGCTTGGTACTTAAGCAGTCCTAGTGACTCACCTCCTCTTCGTTGGAACCCTACCTGGTGCGTAGTGACTGTTCACCCTAGCCACGAGGATTTGTTGACGGGCCAAAATCTGTAATTAAAACCTGAAAGGGACCAGCCACCTTATTTTTACAAAATTGCTAAAATACTCTTATTTTGAAAAAAAAAAAAAACCCAACATACCCATGATTTGCAAATATACCCCGATTTACAAAGTTAACGAAATTTTTCTTAGGAAAAAAATACACAACACACGACAACAACCAAAAACCCACAAACACCTGAACACTACTATTTTCTTTGAAATCAAATTCTCCAAGTTACCCCGGTTGTAATATATATACTTTCTTAGTTTTGCAAAATTGTTTCTCGAAAATACCCTTGATTCGTAAAAATTTCCCAAAACATACCTGATTTGTAAAATTACCAAATTACCCCTGATTTGTAAAGTGGCCAAAATACCCTGATTTGTAAGATGACCAAAATACCCCCGGATTGCAAAAAAAAAAAAACTAAAATACCTTTATTTCATGAAATCAACAAGGAACCTTATTTTAAAAATTACGAAAATACCCCTACAGGATAAATTATGAAGATACCCCTGGGTAGTGAAATGACGAAAATACCCCTACACGAAAAATGTAGGTTCGTGGATGTACTTGTATGTTAATGTTTAATGATTGAATATGCGTACTCCCTGGAATTAAGAGGTAAAGTTGAGACTGAAACTGTAGATAGGTTCGAATTCGAAAGAACTACCTTTAAAATTTCTATTCATAAGACTGGTCGTGGTTAATCAGTGGGAAGAATTAATGATTCATAAAATTCTTAATCAGATAAACGCCAATCGGAAGAATGAGTACAAGGGGTCGAGGACGTCCGCCGCATGGACGCGGTAGGGGCAGGATGACCGTGTCCGAACCAGTAAGGTTTGGCCACGGGTCAGGTAACGAGATGCCGGATATGCCAGCTGTGGAGGGAGAATTTCGGGACCAAGCAGCTGGAGATGATGCGGTATCTCAGGCGATGTTGCGGGTCCTTGAGAGAGTTGCTGGAACAGGCACAGGTTCAGGAGCTCGGAAATTCGTGTCTGAACGACTCCGAGCCAATGGAGCGTAGGTGTTTAGGGGCATTTCTGGTGTAACCCCTAACACAGTTGAGTATTGGTTGGAAGCGACTGAGAGCATAATAGATGACTTAGATTTCACGATGGAGGAGAAGTTGAAGGGGGTCGTGTCTCTTCTCCGAGACAAGGCTTATCAGTGGTGGCTCACAGTAAATGAGGGTACTGCCGTAGACCGGATTGACTGGGATTATTTTAAGGAAACATTTCAAGGGAAGTATGTTGGGGCCAGCTATGTGGATGGCCAGAGGAAGGCATTTCTGTATCCGAATATGAGGCAGAGTTTCTGCGCTTGAGCCTCTATGCTCGAGGAATGGTGGCAACTGAATATGAACATCGTGTACGGTTCGAGGATGGACTGCAGAATGAGTTAAGGGTTTTGATAGCACCGCGCGAGAGAGAGATTTTGCTGTTCTGGTTGAGAAGGTTAAGATAGTGAGGAGGTGAAGCGGACTGAAAGATAAGAAAAGGATAAGGATCGGGGTAAGAATAAGAGAAGTTTTAGGCTATCAAGATCATCTGAAAATTCTCAAAAAAGGCCTAAGACTGATGGGCCAGCTTGTGCTCCGACGGGTCAGAATCGATCATGTCCTTCATATGGGAAGGCGCACTATGGGGAGTGCAGAAGGAAAACCGGTGGATGGTTTAGGTATAGGTCCACAGAGCATCTGATTAAGGACTGTCCACAAGTGGATGAAGTACAGCCAATGGGGCGAGGTTCTGATCAGACTAGGAGAGGTGGTCAGCTTGGACTAAGGGGTCGTGGCGTAGCCAGAGGAGGAAATGGGTCTGGTCGGGGTCGTGGAGCACCTGGTAGGGGTGTAGGTAATGTAGACGCGAGGCAGCCGGGTCTAGTTTATACAGCTCGCTGAAGGGAGGATGGTGACGCACCGGATGTTATAACCGGTATGTTTCTTATTGTTGATAAACCATTTTTTGCTTTAATTGATATTGGGTCAACCCACTCCTATGTTGCATGTTCGGTATTTGAGACCCTAAGTATAGATTCTGAAACAACTACTAGGAAGATGACTGTGGTTAGTGGACAAACTATTTAAGAATGTACCCTTAGAAACTCAAGGGGTAGTGTTTTCGGCAGACTTAACGGAATTACCATTTGGAGAGTTTAATCTTATCCTAGGAATGGATTGGTTGACTAAACATCATGCTAAGTTGGATTGTGAGACTAAACGTATGGTGTTGAGTACCCCGAAAGGCGGAGAGGTGGTTTTGTTAGGAGAGGGAAGGAATTATTTGTCCAACATGGTATCTGCATTGAAGGCTGTTAAGATGATTTGGAAAGGAGGCAATGCATTGCTAACTTTTATCAGTGCTTTGGATGCTAAAAAGGTGACTGTCGATGAGGTTCGAATAGTCAAGGATTTCGCGGATGTTTTTCCGGAGGAGTTGCCAGGATTACCCCTGGATCACGAAGTGGAGTTTGGAATAGAGCTACTTCCGGGTACGGCTCCGGTGTCCATTGCTCCTTATAGAATGGCGCCGAAGGAGCTGGCAGAGCTCAAAGCTCAGATCCAGGAACTTTTGGATCGAGGATTTATTCGACCGAGTGTGTCTCCATGGGGAGCGTCGGTCCTATTCGTGAAGAAGAAGGACGGATCCATGCGTATGTGTATGGATTATCGTCAACTGAATAAGTTGACGATTAAGAACAAATACCCACTACCGAGAATCGATGATCTGTTCGATCAGCTCAAAGGAGCTTCGGTCTTTTCTAAGATTGACTTAAGATCGGGATATCATCAGTTAAGGGTTAAGGAAGGAGACATTCATAAAACGGCGTTTCAGACTTGGTACGGTTATTATGAGTTCTTGGTGATGCTGTTCGGGTTGACGAACGCGCCAGCTGCATTTATGGATATGATGAACTGGGTGTTCCAACCATATCTTGATCGGTTTGTCGTGGTGTTTATCGATGACATCTTGGTTTATTCCAAGTCAGAAGAGGAACATGACGAACATCTTCGTGTGGTATTGCGAACTTTGAGGGAGAAGTAATTGTTCGCAAAGTTCAGTAAGTGTGAGTTCTGGCTAAGGGAAGTAACTTTTTTAGGACATGTGGTTTCTGTAGAGGGAATTAGGGTAGACCTTTAGAAGATAGAAGCTGTATTGGATTGGAAACAGCCGAAGTCAGTGGTCGAGATCCGAAGTTTCTTGGGATTGGCAAGGTACTACAAAAGGTTTGTTAAAGGGTTCTCATTAATAGCAGAACCTTTAACTAAGTTGTTGAGGAAGGGAGTATCGTTTGTGTGGACCGACAAACAGCAGGAGAGCTTTGAGAAATTAAAGAGAATTCTGACAGAAGCACCGGTGTTAATTCAGCTAGAGGCGGGAAAAGAATTTACCATATACTGTGATGCGTCACACATAGGTTTAGGGTGTGTGTTGATGCAAGATGGAAAAGTGGTTGCGTATGCGTCTCTACAGTTAAGACTGCATAAGTTGAACTACCCTACACATGATCTAGAATTGGCGGCAGTAGTGTTTGCTCTGAAGATCTGGAGATACTACTTAGACGGGGAGAAGTCAGTTATTTACACTGACCATAAGAGCCTGAAGTATCTCTTCACTCAGAAAGAGTAGAATTTAAGACAGAGAAGGTGGATCGAGCTGTTAAAGGATTATGACTGCTCGATTGAGTACCACCCGGGTAAAGCTAACGTGGTGGCGGATGCATTGAGTCGGAAGGCGATAGCGGATTTAAGGGCGATGTTCGCTCATCTTAGTTTGTATGAAGATGGCAGTTTGGTAGCTGAACTTCAAGTAAGACCTATGTGGACAAGTCAGATCAAAGAGAAGCAACTTCTGGATGATGTCTTGAGTACTCGAATCTGACAAGTGCAGAATGGTGAAGGAGAGGACTATAGCTTGAATTGTGATGGAGTTTGTGTTTCCGGAAGAGAGCCTGCATGCTAAAGGATGTGGAGTTAAGGCAGATGATTCTGCGGGAGGCGCATAATAGTCCATATGCTATGCATCCTGGAGGGATTAAGATGTATTGGGATTTGCGAGAGCAATTCTGGTGGCCAGGTTTGAAGAAAGAAGTAACAAAATTCGTGGGTAAATGTTTGACATGTCAGCAGGTGAAGGCGGAACACCAATTGCCTTCAGGGTTGTTGCAGTCGGTAAAGATTTCGCAGTGGAAATGGGAGAGAATCACGATGGATTTTGTTAGTGGGCTACCCCTTACGCCCACTAAGAAGGATTCAATTTGAGTGATTGTGGATTGGCTGACGAAGTCTGCTCACTTCATATCGGTTCGTGTTGGCTATTCTCTACAAAGGTTGGCTAAGTTGTACGTGGCTGAGGTCGTGAGACTACATGGTGTACCTGTGTCGATCATATCTGATAGAGACCCTAGGTTCACGTCACGGTTCTGGAAGGCTCTGCATTAAGCAATGGGAACAAGATTAGACTTTAGTACTGCTTTTCACCCGCAGACTGATGGTCAGTCTGAGAGGGTAATTCAGATCTTGGAGGATATGCAAAGGGATTGCATCATCGATTTTAGGGGTAGTTAGGAGGAGTATTTACCTTTGGCAGAATTCGCATACAATAACAGTTATCAAGCTAGTATTCAGATGGCACCTTATGAAGCGTTATATGGAAGGAGATGCTGTACCCCTACTTGTTGGACAGAGTTGGGTGAACGTCAGGTGTTGGGTCCAGAACTAGTTTCAGAAACGGAAGAGAAAGTTAAGTTAATTCGGGCTCGGTTGAAGGACGCATCTGATCGGAAAAAATCTTATGCGGATCAAAAGCGGAAAGAGATGGAATATGCAGTAGGAGATCAAGTCTTTTTGAAAGTATCTCCATGAAAGAAGGTAATGAGGTTTGGACGGAAGGGTAAGTTAAGTCCTCGATTTATTGGACCTTATCGGGTACTGAAACGCATGGGCCCAGTGGCTTATCGATTGGAGTTGCCGCCAGAGTTGGAACAGATACATGACGTATTCCATGTCTCGATGCTAAGACGTTATCGTTCTGATCGATCGCACGTGGTGCCAGTGGAAGAGATTGAAGTAAGGCCAGATTATCCTTTGAGGAAGTACCAGTGCAAATCTTGGATCGAGACATAAAAGTGTTGAGAAGGAAGTCCGTCCCTTTGGTCAAGGTTTTGTGGCGAAATCACGGGGCAAAAGATGCGACGTGGGAGCCAGAGGATGTTATGCGACAAAAGTATCCCCATCTCTTTTGATCAGGTAAATTTCGATGTCGAAATTTATTTTAAGGGGAGTAGAATTGTAACATCCTGAATTTATGGGCCTGTGCATTTTGTGTAATGTATGCTTAAATATGTTAAATTGAGAATTAGAAGTTCAGTTGGGCTCAAGAATGGGCCGAGGTCTTGACTAAAACTCTGTGTAGACACTCTAGCACTTTAAAAGTAGTCATTTGTGTTTTAAATGACAAATTGGGCTTGTGGCCCAAAGCAAGGTGGCGTCACAAAGGAGAAAAGGGGGTGGCATTATTAAGGGATGGTGAGGGCCCAAATTTTGGCTGATTGGAGCCCAAGTTATAGGGCCAAATTCGACACTTAAGAGGGGGCTATAAGGGACAGCACAAGGCTATTATTTAGGGATTTATTTTATGTTTAAAATAGGTGGATAATTGAAGCTGATAAGGGAAAGAGGAGTTGGAGCAAGTTAAGCCTCTTTTGGATGAATTAATAGATTAGGATAAGGAAAAAAAAAATAGGAGCTATCCTTGGAAGATTGGTGTTAGCCGAAATTTTGAAGAGTTGGAAGGGGGAAGGGCATTCGGTTTTGGCTTAAAGTGGGTGTACCAAAATTTGCAAGCTATCATACTCAGTTACTCTTTTTCTTCCTCCTCCTATTTCCTCCCTTTGAAAAGAAAACACCATTCTCCTCTCCCTATCTTTTCTTTTCTTTCTTCCTAGAGCCGAAACCTCTCATTCAATTCTCCTAAAAGCCGAAATTACACCCTCATTCCCTTCCATAGCCGAAATCTCCAAAGGATTCAGCCTCTTTTCCCGAAGTCTCACCATAGCTGGATCATCATCCCAATGTTGGTATGATCTCTGACGATTCCCTTTCTGCTATCTCTTTTCTTTCTCATCCTTACTATGAACCGAATCACTTCCTTCATGTCTTGATGGTTGTTCTTATCTTCTCACTCTTCATTCCTAGAAGCCGAATTCTCTCTGTGGTATCTGCTTGTGCTGAATCTCGAAGGAAACTGAAGGTAAGCATCGATTCATAAGGCTTCAATCCTTTCCGGCTTTTTAGAGACTCTAGCCGAATGGCTATAGGGAAAGTGACCTTGAGTTTTTCTCTTATTTTCGGCATTCCAGGATTTGAAGAGGAGTCAATCGCATAGATCTCTAAGTTAGAGTTCAGTAACACACGAATCGTGTTACTTTCGGGATTTCAAGGTAAGGAGATCTATTAATTTTAAGCGTGTAAATTCGGGTATTTATTAACCTTTGGCCGAATGTAGGGGAGCCCAAATCTTCGTGTTCTTCCGGCTTTTGAGCAAGGTTTTAGACTAAGGGTTGTAGATCCAGATAGTAAGGATATTGACTAAGGGTCTAAAACTACGCGATATCAGGTGTGTAACACTTCTACACCATTTAGATTGTCTGTTAAAATATGTTTATTAATCTGAAATATTTTGTAAAATGCCGAAATCCAGGCATAACGGATGAAACCCAAGGAGGGTAAAAGCGAATCACCAGGTTAGTGATCTCTGTCATTCCTAAGTGAATGTTCCTGTTAAGATGACATATGTGATAAGTATGCTGATTTCTGTGATTGCATGGGGATGGGTTTGATGAAAGGGGAAGTGTTCTGTTGTAGTGGCTTTTGCCGTGACCTGTTGTAGCGGCTTTTGCCGTGACCTGTTGTAGTGGCTTATGCCATGACCTGGTGACTATGTCACAATTTTGACGATGAGCAGCTAACTGCAGCATGACTGCCATCGAAGGTGTGTAGCGGTGTGGGTTTGTAACACCCCAAACCTGGTCAACACACCACGACTGAATCTGGCATGTCACAGAGAGAAAACGTTTCGAAGAAAACAAGTTGCCGGTTTAATTTTGGTGAAAAAACTCTTTGTTTGTTTTGTATTTGCAGAAATCAGGTGCATGTATAGTTGAAATTGTTATGTTGCTTTGAAATCCCGAAAATCTTTTTAAAACTCACTTGTCGATCAATACATTAGAAAGACGTTTATCTCTATTAAAACCCGAATGAATTAAACTTAGTTACTTTAAAACCGTTTGAATTGGAGCTTTGGAAAAACTTAGATTTGAAAATCATTTAAGTTAGCTTAATTATCATCTTATGTGTTTTGTCACCCGATGGTAATGTTTAGAAAACCCATTGTGTAGCATAATTTTGAAAACTTTGATTATCAGGTTATTTAAAACATGTTAAACAGTTTACTTAGCAACATTTGAAAATTTGAAGCAGATATAATAAAACCCAAATTAAAAATACTAATGGCCTTATTACACACCCAAATAAAACCGAAATATAAAGTTAAAGTACCCAAGTCGAAAATCCATGTAAAACCGAAAACAAGCATCGCATGGCCACCTCGAGTCCACCCGGCTCCTCATCCGCGATCTACGAATCACCTGAAATGATAAGGGGGAAGGTGAGTCACTAAGACTCAGTGCATAATCCCCCTCCTGAATATAGCAACATCCTTACACAAATCATAACCCAGTAAACATATCATGCACCCAAACCTAGCCATCCATAACTCCGTTTTCTACCCCGTGTGGTACCAAACCACTGGTGGTGCCAAGCCACTGGTGACCCAAAGTCACTGATATCAATAATAATGTGGTGCCAAACCACTGGTGACCCAAAGTCACGAATAATCCATATGTGGGGCCAACCCACGTTGTGATACCAAATCACTGGCGACAATCCCGTTTTATCAAATGTGGGGCCAACCCACTGTGGTGCTAAGCCACTGGGACGAGTCGCTATAAGGTGCCAAACCTCTGGTGGCTCAAAGTCACGAATATTAACTATGGTACCAAACCACTGGTGGTGCCAAACCACTGGTGACCCAAAGTCACAAATATCAATCTTCCCCCTCCTCTCATATCACCCACAATGATACAATGCACATATATATCATGCCATCATGCTTAATCATTAAACATACAGTGAAACATAGCATATGCGATTTCATCAGAATCAAATATCTTAACTTATCAAATGGACTTACCTGAATCCTTGCTCATACCCATAAGGGTACCAAATCAAAATCTACACAGTTTTGGCTTTTAACATAGATTAGGTTATTAACAAGTTTACAACGATTATGAAGTGTGTAAGATACACACCTAGTTACCAACGTGATTACTGAATCCCGAAGATCCCGATCTAATACACTAGATCCCTTTTTCCTACATTCGGCCAAACCAAGATCATTAACAAAAGCCATTCGGCTTCACTTGTAAATCCCGAAAAGTTAACACATCTAGCAACCCTCCTTACCTTAACACTTTTCGAATACTAGCCACAACCCGAAATATGCGAGATCTAAGCCTTCCCCTACAATCGGCCAACATTCAACCACATAAAGCAATAGCCTTCGGCTTTCAAAAGAATAAGGGAAAGAATGAATCGGCATGAGACCTTACCACAGTTTTAACGAAATCGGTTGGCAGAGAAAGTAGATGTCCATGATCCACTGCTTGCAAAACCCAAAGAATCTAGGAGAAACCGATTGCATAATTGATTAAGAGTCAAGATAAATGTCGAAATTCAGATTTTGTTCTATACATGTTGACAGAGAGAAAAGAAGAAGATGATAGAGTTTCGGCCAAGAACACTTACCCTTTTCAAACTCGATCAGTGAAGATCACACAAGAGAGATCTATGCTCAGTTGATATTCGGCCAAAAGTTATAGCAAGAAGGGGGGAGTTGAGAGCGATTTCGGCAATGGGGTTGAGTGATCAAGAGAGATTCGACTATGGCTTAAGAAAAGAAAAGCAGATGAGATTCGGCCAAAATGGAAGGAGAGAATGGAAGGGGTATTCGGTTTGAGTGATGGTGAAAAGAAGATGAAAGAAATCAATTGAAAGAATGTCTTGAGGAAGAAGAAGGTTCGGCCAACCAATAAGAATGGAGAGCAAAAAGAGATGAGGTTTAGGGAGAGTAGTGTTTCGGCTTCAAATGAAATAAGAGAGGAATGCAAGTAAAAATTCGGCTCAATGCCTAAGAGGGGAAATCGACAAGTGCTAAATGAGGTTTCGATTTTGATTCAACAAGATGCACTAGGGAAGAAATCGGCAATGCTAAGGGGGCTTTCGGCTTTGGCTCACAACCGATTACATCAAGGCTTTGCTAGCCAAAAATGTCTACCTAGCTAACTAAGGGATTTCGGCACTCCTCTTCAGTCTTTCAGCTGAATACTCCTCCTCACTCCAGAGTTCAAATTTCGGCAACCACTTTAAGCTCCTCCTGGCCACTAATTCGAATGAGTTTGAATTAGTCAAACCCCTAAATTCTCTCTTCTCCACCAGTTCAAATTAGCTGACCACTTCCATCCTTGTCTGCCAGTGTCCATCCTGAGCACACCTCTTCCCCAGCTTGGCGTCAAAATAATAAGCAGAAAATGGGATTTCTGGTGCTTGAACCTGAGCTCCCTTCCTCTGCTTGTGGCATCACCTCTCAAGGCTTTAAGTGGCGCCTCCTTGCCACTTTACCAAGGCTTCTCTTGTGCTAAAGTTTACCACAAAATACTCTTAACCCCTAGCTCCTTCAGCTCCCCTTAACCAAAGGTTAAAAATGAAAATTTTCCCATAGCTCGGGCTTATCCTTGGCTTATACCTAGACCCTAGAACACCTCAATCAATAACATAATCAATCCATATACATGCAAAATAATTCAAACACAATAGCCCCTATTTAAGGATGTTACCGTTCTACCCCCCTTAAAAATAATTTCGGCCTCGAAATTACCTGGTCAAAAGAGTTGAGGGTATTACTGCCTCATCACATCCTCTGGTTCCCACGTAGCTTCTTCCACGCTATGATTTTGCCATGGTCAAATCTGGGCTCACCTCAATTTTCTCCACCGATACAACATGCGATGGATTTGAACGGTAGTGCTTAAGCATGGAGACGTGGAACACATCATGTATCTGGCTCAGTTCCACTGGAAACTCGAGCTGATAAGCTACCGGTCCCACTCGTCTCAACACCTTATACGGCCCAATAAACCTTGGACTTAACTTGTCTTTCCTTCCAAATCTCAGCACTTTCTTCCACGGTGAGACCTTTAAGAAAACCCGGTCACCCACTTCGAACTCTATATCTCTCCGCTTAAGATCGGCATATGACTTCTGCCTGTCTGAAGCTTCCTTTAGACAAGCCTGAATCAACTTGACTTTATCCTTGGTCTTAGCAACCAACTCTGGTCCCAACATCTGACGCTCACCCAATTCTGTCCAGCATGTAGGTGTACGACAATTCCTACCATACAATGCCTCATATGGTGCCATCTTAATGCTTGCCTAGTAACTTTTGTTGTATGCAAATTCAGCTAATGGTAGAAATTCTTCCCAACTGCCTCTGAAGTCCAAAACACAGTCCCTCAGCATATCTTCCAAGATTTGTATAACCCTTTCTGACTGTCTGTCTATCTGCGGATGAAATGCCGTACTAAAATCCAACCGCGTACCCAACGCCTGATGCAATGCTTTCCAGAACCTCGACGTAAATTTGGAATCCCTATCCGAGATGATTGATATTGGTACACCGTGCAACCTCATTATCTCTACTACATACAGCTTAGCTGACCTCTGAAGCGAGTAATCAACCCTTACAGGTATGAAATGAGCTGACTTAGTCAAAAGGTCCACAATTACCCAGACTGAGTCCTTCTTACTAGGTGTAAGGGGTAGCCCACTGACAAAGTCCATAGTAATCCTTTCTCACTTCCACTGTGGAATCTTTACCGGTTGAAGTAAACCTGACGGCAACTGATGTTCAGCTTTGACCTGCTGACAAGTTAGACATCTACCCATAAACTCGATTACTTCTCGTTTCAATCCTGGCCACCAAAACTGTTCTCGCAAATCCTGGTACATCTTGCTACCTCCAGGATGCATAGCGTTTGGGCTGCTATGTGCGTCCTAAAGAATCCTCTACCTTAACTCGACGTCCTTCGGCATACAAGCTTTCCCTTGAAAACATAGCACTCCATTGCTGGTCAAACTATACCCTTCCAAACCACCACTCTGCACTTGCAACCTCCGAGCATTCAAACCTTCATCCACTAATTGTTTCTCTTTAATCTGCTCTACCCAAGTCGGCTTAACCTGCAATTCCGCTAATAAGCTCTTGTCGTCATACAAGCTGAGATGAGCAAACATCGCTCTCAAGTCCGCCACTACCTTACGACTCAACGCGTCTGCCACCACGTTGGCCTTGCCCGAATGATACTCAATTGAGCAGTCGTAATCCTTCAACAGCTTAATCCATCTCCGCTGTCTCAAGTTCAAGTCTTTCTATGTCAGAAGGTATTTTAGACTCTTATGATCCGTGTAGACTATCGACTTCTCTCCGTACAAGTAGTGTCTCCATATTTTTAGAGCAAAAACCACTGCAGCCAATTCCAAATCATGTGTCGGATAGTTAACCTCATGCGGTCTCAGCTGTTAAGATGCATATGCCACTACCTTCCCTTCCTGCATCAGCACACATCCCAAGCCAGTATGTGATGCATCACAGTATTCGGTGAATTCCTTTCCTACCTCAGGCTGAATCAAAACCGGAGCTTCAATCAGAATCTTCTTCAACTTGTCAAAACTTTCCTGTTGCTTCTCAGACCAGACAAATGGAACTCCTTTCCTCAGTAACTTGGTCATTGGCGCTGCGATCAAAGAAAATCCCTCAACAAATCTTCGGTAATACACCGCTGCACCTAGAAAACTCTCGAACTCGCCACGCGATTTAGGCGGTTTCAAATTAATATCGCCTCAATCTTGCGAGGATCCACCCTAATCCCCTCAGCTGACACCACGTGACCTAAGAAAGTCACCTCTCTAAGCCAAAAGTCGCACTTACTAAACTTGGCAAATAACTGTTTTTCCCTCAAAATCTGCAAAACTACCCGCAAATGCGTATCATGACCCTCCCCAGATCTTGAGTACACCAATATGTCATCTATAAACACCACGACAAACTGATCTAAATACTGCTGGAATACCCGGTTCATCATGTCCATGAATGCTGCCGGCGTGTTAGTCAACCCAAACGTCATTATCAGAAACTCGTAGTGCCCATACCGAGTGCGAAACGCTGTTTTGTAGATATCAGCCTCTTTCACCTTTAGCTGATGATACCCTGACCTTAAGTCAATCTTCGAGAAAACCGATGCCCCCTTAAGCTGATCAAATAAGTCATCTATCCTCGGTAACTGATACTTGTTCTTGATCGTCAGCTTATTCAACTGGCAGTAGTCTATACACATCCGCATTGTACCATCCTTCTTCTTAACAAAGAGCACTGGCGCTCCCCAAGGCGAAACACTTGGCCGGATAAAACCCTGATCCAACAACTCATGAATCTGAGCCTTCAGCTCTACCAATTCCTTCGGCCCCATCCTATACGGGGCAATAGACACTGGTGCAGTTCCAGGTAACAGATCTATACCAAATTCAACTTCACGATCCGGAGGCAGACCCGGAAGTTCTTCTGGAAATACATCGGCAAATTCCTTCACTGTTCGAACATTCCCTACAACCTACTCCTTGGCCTCCAAGGCACACACATGAACCATAAACGCCTCACAACCCTTTCTGACCATTTTCTCAGCTTTCAAAGCAGACACCACATTGGACAGATAATCTCTTCTATTACCTATCATCACCACTTCTTCACCCTCAACTATTTTCAAAACCATGCGCTTAGCCGCGCAATCCAAACTTGCTTGGTACTTCACCAACCAGTCCATCCCAAGAATCAGATCGAACTCCCCAAACGGCAGTTCCATCAGATCAGCCACAAATACTACCCCTTGGAGTTTTAGGGGTACATCCCTATACAGCTTATTTACTTCTACAGAATGACCTAGAGGGCTAATTACTGTCATCTCTCTAGAAGTAGTCTCAAAGTCTAGGTTCATGGTCTCTACTATGCTACTAGCAATATACGAATGCGTCGAACCCACATCTATCAAAGCAGTATATGGTAATCCAAAGATTAAGAACGTACCGGTTATGACGTCTGATGCGTCGCCCTCCTCTCGACGCCTCGCTACATAAACCAAACCAGGCTGTCTTGCTTTAGTGTTGCCTGCACCTCTGCCTGGGGCTCCGCGGCCTCAACCATAACCATTACCTCCTCTACCAGAACCACGACCCCTCTGCGGTTGCGGTCCCTCATTCCTGAACTGAGCACGACCCTGACCCTCAGAATGAATCCTGGCTAACTTCCATGGACAATCTCTCACACGATGATCCAGCGACCCACACTCAAAGCATCCTTTTTCACCGGTCCAGCATTCTCCCCAATGAGATTTTCCATATCGATTACACTGCGCTGGTCCCTGATTAGCAGTAACAGGCTTCCCAGATTGATTCGGCCCACCATGCTTAGCCCTTTTCTGAGAATTACTGGCCGACCCAGATGATCCAAAACCTCTCTTATGTCCTTTCTCTCGCCACGATTCTCGCCTCACGATTCCTTTTATCCCTTCGGCTATCTTAGCCTTTTCTACCAGCACAGGAAACTCCCGCTCCTACTGTGGAGCAATCAGCAGCCTCAGCTCATCCCTCAATCCATCATCAAACCTGACACATCGCTCATGCTCCGTAGCCACGATGCCTCGAGCATACCGGCTCAACCTTAAAAATTTTGCCTCGTACTCCGATACGGACTTACTCTGTTGAACCAGTCTCAGAAACGCCTTTCGCTGCGCATCAATGTAGCTAGATCCAATATATTTCTTTTGATAAGCTGCCTTAAAGTAGTCCCACGTAAGATCATCCGCTGCATCACTATCCTAAACCGTGAGCCACCACTGGTATGACTCATCCCGAAGGAGAGACACTATCCCTTTTAGTTTCTCTTCAGCAGTCAAATCCAAGTCGTCTATGATTCGCTCCATCGCCTCCAACCAATACTCAGCCGTATTGGGCGCCACCCTAGAAACACTCCAGAAAACCTCGGCTCTATTGGCTCGGAGTCTCTCAGATACAAATTTCTGAGCTCCCGCACCTCCACCTGCTCCAGCCACTCTTTCAAGAACTTGCAGCATCGCCTGCGACACTGCATCATCCCCCGTCTGATCCTGAAACTCAACACCTACAGCTGGTAATGGTGGTGGCATCTCATTTTTGGACCCCTGACCAGACCCCACTGGTTCAGACACGGTCATCCTACCCCAACCATGTCCACGCGTATTATGACCATGACCTCGAGTGCTCATGTCTAATATCTCGACTTATCTGATTTAAAAGTTTTATGCGTCAGTCTTATGAACAGTTCTTATTACAAAGCTTTATTTTCGCGAGTTCACAGAGTCCTATAGGTTTCAGTCCCTAGGGTAGTCCACCATCACTAGTCGTTCAAAGCATATATCATCATAATCATAATCATATGCAAACATCAGTTAGGGTTACTTACCTGGGCGGATTGGTGCCGGAGACTCGGTGCCATGCTTTTCAAACCATACATTTTTTTTCCACTGACACTTTTTAAAACCACACCTTAAAACATTTTGGGCCTCGGGCCCACAGCCGAGCTGTTGAAATTAGCTCTGATACCACAATTGTAACACCACAAACTCGGTTAACACACCACGACCGAATTTGGCATGTCACAGAGAGAAAACGTTTCGAAGAAAACAAGTTGCCGGTTTAATTTCAGTGACAAACTCTTTGTTTGTTTTGTATTTGCAGAAATCAGGTACATGTATAGTTGAAATTGTTAAGTTCTTTTGAAATCCTGAAAATCTTTTTAAAACTCACTTGTCGATCAATACATTAGAAAGACGTTTATGTCTATTAAAACCCGAATGAATTAAACTTAGTTACTTTAAAACCGTTTGAATTGGAGCTTTGGAAAAACTTAGATTTGAAAATTATTTAAGTTAGCCTAACTATCATCTTACGTGTTTTGTCACCCGATGGTAATGTTTAGAAAACCCATTGTGTAGCATAATTTCGAAAACTTTGATTATCAGGTTATTTAAAACATGTTAAACACTTTACTTAGCAACATTTGAAAATTTAAAGCAGATATAATAAAACCCAAATTAAAAATACTAATGGCCTTATTACAAACCCAAATAAAACCGAAATATAAAGTTAAAGTACCCAAGTCAAAAATCCATGTAAAATCGAAAACAAGTATCGCATGGCCACCTCGAGTCCACCCGGTCCCTCATCCGCGATCTACGAATCACCTGAAAAGATAAGGGAGAAGGTGAGCCACCAAGACTCAGTGCATAATCCACCTCCCGAATAGAGCAACATCCTTACACAAGTTATAACCCAGTAAACATATCATGCACCTAAACATAGCCATCCATAACTCCATTTTCTACCCCGTGTGGTACCAAACCACTGGTGGTGCCAAACCACTGATGACCCAAAGTCACTGATATCAATAATAATGTGGTGCCAAACCACTGGTGACCCAAAGTCACGAATAATCCATATGTGGGGCCAACCCACGTTGTGATACCAAATCACTGGCGGCAATCCCGTTTTATCAAATGTGAGGCCAACCCACTGTGGTGCTAAGCCACTGGGACGAGTCGCTATGAGGTGCCAAACCTCTGATGACCCAAAGTTACAATATTAACTGTGGTACCAAACCACTGGTGGTGCCAAAACACTGGTGACCCAAAGTCACAGATATCAATCTTCCCCCTCCTCTCATATCACCCATAATGATGCAATACACATACATATCATGCCATCATGCTTAATCATTAAATATACAGTGAAACATAGCATATGCGATTTCATCAGAATCAAATATCTTAACTTATCAAACGGACTTACCCGAATCCTTGCTCATACCCATAAGGGTACCAAATGGAAATCTACACAGTTTCGGCTTTTAACATAGTTTAGGTTATTAACAAGTTTACAACGATTATGAAGTGTGTAAGATACACACCTGGTTACCAACGCGATTACTGAATCCTGAAGATCCCGATCTATTGCACTAGATCCCTTTTTCCTACATTCGGCCAAACCAAGATCATTAACAAAAGCCATTCGGCGTCACTTGTAAATCTCGAAAAGTTAACGCATCTAGCAACCCTCCTTACCTTAATGCTTTTCGAATACTAGCCACAACCCGAAATATGCGAGATCTAAGTCTTCCCCTACAATCGGCCAACATTCAACCACATAAAGCAATAGCCTTCAGCTTTCAAAAGAATAAGGGAAAGAATGAATCGGCATGAGACCTTACCACAGTTTTAACGAAACCGATTGGCAGAGAAAGTAGATGGCCACAATCCACTACTTTTAAAACCCGAAGAACCTAAGAGAAACCGATTGCATAATTGATTAAGAGTTAAGACAAATGTTGAAATTCAGCTTCTGTTTTATAATGTCGACAGAGAGAAAAGAAGAACATGATAGAGTTTTGGCCAAGAACACTTACCCTCTTCAAACCCGATCAGTGAAGATCACACAAGAGAGATCTATGCTCAGTTGATATTCGACCAAAAGTTATAACAAGAAGGGGAGAGTCGAGAGCGATTTCGGCAATGAGGTTGAGTGGTCAAGGGAGATTCGGCTATGGCTTAAGAAAAGAAAAGCAGATGAGATTCGTCCAAAATGGAAGGAGAGAATGGAAGGGGTATTCAGTCTGAGTGATGGTGAAAAGAAGATGAAAGAAATCAATTGAAAGAATGTCTTGAGGAAGAAGAAGGTTCGGCCAACCAATAAGAATGGAGAGCAAAAAGAGATGAGGTTTAGGGAGAGTAGTGTTTCAGCTTCAAATGAAATAAGAGAGGAATGTAAGTAAAAATTCGGCTCAATGCCTAAGAGGGGAAATCGACAAGTGCCAAATGAGGTTTCGATTTTGCTTCAACAAGATGCACTAGGGAAGAAGTTGGTAATGCTAAGGGGGGTTTCGGCTTTGGCTCACAACCGATTGCATCAAGGATTTGCTAGCCAAAAATGTCTACCTAGCTAACTAAGGGATTTTGGCACTCCTCCTCAGTCTTTCAGCCGAATACTCCTCCTCACTCCAGAGTTCAAATTTCGGCAACCACTTCAAGCTCCTCCTGGCCTTTAATTCGAATGAGTTTGAATTAGTCAAACCCCTAAATTCTCTCTTCTCCACTAGTTCAAATCAGCTGACCACTTCCATCCTTATTTGCCAGAGTCGATCCCGAGCACACCTCTTCCCCAGCTTGGCGTCAAAATAATAAGCAGAAAATGGGATTTCTGCTGCTTGAACCTGAGCTCCCTTCCTCTGCTTGTGGCATCACCTCTCAAGGCTCTAAGTGGTGCCTCCTTGCCACTTTACCAAGGCTTCTCTTGTGCTAAAGTTTACCACAAAATACTCTTAACCCCTAGCTCCTTTAGCTCCCCTTAACCAAAGCTTAAAAATGAAAATTTTCCCATAGCTCAAGCCTATCCTTGGCTTATACCTAAACCCTAGAACACCTCAATCAATAACACAATCAATCCATACACATGCAAAACAATTCAAACACAATAGCCCCTATTTAAGGATGTTACAGGGTTGATTGTAGAAATCCCCAATGGTGTGACTGGCAGGTAAGAGTGGTGTGTAGCGGATGGAAACCTAGGATTTGGGCTGGGCTTTGCATATATATTTTTTATATATTATATTCTGTTATATGGTCTGTTGGGTTAAGGCCCAAATCTAATGGTGCACGAGGGTTGCACACTGAGTCTCGCGACTCACCCTATTATTTAATATCATCTAGTGCATCGGACTGGGCTGGAGAGGAGCGCAAGGTGGCTATGCGAGAGAGCCATTTGATCCAGCAGAAGATTTTACTTAGAAGTTTTATTTTTTTAATTATTGGGTTTTAAATTTTATTGTAATAAGGCCATGGGCCATTAGCTTTATTTTATTCCGGTTTTATTTTGGGCTTTTACTATTATTAGACGTTTAAATTTTTCCTTTAATTAAGTTGAGGCATGTAACAAATTCAGTTTTTATTTACCAAGGCATTTTATAAAACTTACTTCTTATATGAATTATTAAATTATTAAGTTTTCCGGTATAAATGTCTAAACCTGATAAATTGTTTTTCCAAAATGTGACATGTTTTATAAAATTCCTTAGTGACATACCAGATCCGGTTGTAGTGTTTGGGCCGGGTTTGGGGTGTTACAATCAGAGTTTCATTAAAACAAATAAATATAGTTTAACTAGAAGATTATTTCTCAAATTTGGAGTCATACTTAACAAACAAGATAGGAAAACAAAGAACACACAATATATTTACACAATTCGATTTCCCTATATCTGTAGGGTTTTTTTCTAGAGAGATAATCTACTATCTTAGCATTCGTACAATAAGTAACCATAACCTCTAACACTTACCATATTAGACCACTCTCCTATAACTTTCCCCCCTAAAAACTTAGGAAAAAAACCAAGTAACATATTTGATTTTGTATTCAATACACAAATAAGTGATCTCAGATCGACATATCACCTATACATGTCTCCCCAATTTATAAGGAATCTTGACTTGCTAACATACTATATCAATTACAATCAATCTTCCCATAAAACCAATAAGATAACATGCATAAATATCTTCAATAAGCTCAAGATAAGTCTTGAATCTTTAAGATATGCTTCCAAGTTTTACTCGATTTGATCTTAATCTCAATAAAGTTGGGAAGTCAATTTTCTTGATCGAATCCAAACCAATCTCTTTGATATGTTGCTATAAACAGTTTGGATATCATAGATGGGCTTGGATTCATCCAAAGTATCAAAAGAATCAAAGGTTAAGGTTTTTTTTCTTTGCCAAAATTTGCCAACACAAACATGGCAAGTTTCTAAACTAAGCAGCACTAGACATTAATGGGCACTGCTCAATATTTGTCTCAAAAATATCTTTCTTTGGCTAAATTTTGAATAAAACCATAACATGAAAACATACACAATAGAACATACAAATGCACCCCTTAAGTAACTCCCCCTAAACCAATCATACTTAACTATTAACATAATCAAAAAAATCAATCAATGTTAGAAAGATGATGATTGCATTAATAATCAAAATACTAAGAAGTATATTATAGTAAGCATAATTAAAAAGGGACACAAGAAAAATCGAAGTCATTAAAGTTCATAGTTCCAACATTACAACTTCAAAAAGAAAGAGAATAAAATATGAACAACATCAAAATCAACAAAAGAAACGACAACTCATAGAACTAGACTTGATCATGGGTCGGGCCACCCATCCATGCACAAAGGCCCGCCCAAAAAGTAAAAGGGTTTGGGTAAAAATATAGGCCCAAAAAATGGGTTTGGACAAAAAAAGGAGGCTAGTTTTATATACGGGTCAGGCCTTGAGTAAGAAATTTTTGGCTTGGGCCCGACCTGGCCCGAATCACATGGTTAATTCCCTAGTCCTTTACCCTTTCTTTTCTTTTCCTAATTTCTTCTATTCAGCCAACCCTTCCCCCCCATTCTAATCCCTAACAACTCTAAACCCCTAAGAACCCTAACAGATTAACTTTATCTTCTCCACTCTAATACCCATCTGCCACCACCATCATTGTTCACCACTCTAGTCATCACTGGTCCGCCACACATCCATGGTCACTAGCCACTATCATCTCCTTCTTAACTCCTGTCCTTCACTGTATGCTTTTCTTAAACCAATATTATCGTCTCCCACTTTTTTCTGTATGATTTTTAAATTTAGTCTCTCATGCAGATTTTATACCTACCACTCCTCAAAATACAAATTTTTATTCTCCAGCAGTACCTCATTTTTTCTAAAGGTATAAAGTAACTTTCTTTGGGTAAGGTAATACTGATTTTTAGGATGATTGTAACAAGTTTTTTTCCCCAAGTTCCTTTTCTTATATATTTCATGGGGGAAATTGTCTATTGTTATCATATTTATTGTTCTCTCATCAGCTACTTTATATTTTAGTAGTTTTATTTCTCAATATGATATTAACTAAGGGATGAAAGATTTTATTTGTTAATGTAGATTATTCATTAAAACACTTTGCATTGACTCATCAACAAGAATTTGTGTTAAATGTTTATTGGTTTCTTGATTTCTTCAAACTAAGGTGATTTATGTGAATTTTGTTTTTAACATAGGAATGAAGCATTTGGTAATTTATGCACCCATAATAGCATAACACTTATGTTGCAGGAAAGATATACAGGTGCTAATACTATAGCTCTCATAGCTAGACTATTGCGTAGATCTAGAACTAATCTCCAATCATTACTATTAAAGAGTAATACAGTTGTGGTTGAAGATTTCTTTCTGCACCTGGTATGTTTCTCATTTAATCATTTTCTATAAATTGGGTTAAGAAAATGCAATATATATACTTGTGTGATTTATGTTGACTTATGGCTTAGTGCTATGTATAAACAAGATGAGAATAGTTTTTTATAACAATATTGGACCACTACTAATCCATATTTTCTTAAAATTAAAAAAAATACTTGTAATAAGAGACACTTTATGCTCTCTTCTTCCACAAAAGATGTCTTGTTTTTTGCTTTGTGTTATTTGTATATGTATAGTATTAATTAAATGTCAAAGTAGTATGTGGTCTAGATTTTAGTTCCACCTTTCATAGAAAAGAAAGTTATTAATGCTTTGTAGACATAGAGATATAGATAAAGATAGAGGTCATTTTACTGGATCTTCCAAGTGAGTCTGTAAGGTATGTCAAAGTAAACCTAATAATTTCCCGTTTTGTTGCTTCATTAATTTGGTGCAGTGAACCTTTTGAACATATAGGCAGCTTCATAATATATTCAAGCAGTTTGTTTATTACTTTATATTAAATTCAATTGAATCATTATTTGGTATGATGTGATGAAAATTCATGAATGATGAAAAATACATGATGATGAACTTATACTCAGATTTTTAGAATCTAGCGAGTTGAAGATAAGTTTTACCCCATGTCCCTACTTTGAAATGAATATGAAAAGAAAAATAAAATTTCATTTTCAATAATATATGTAATAAATAGACTAATAAAAAGAACAATATTGGTGCCAATTTTGAGTTCCACGTACAGATTTAAGCTTTAATAGAACCAACAACATGCTTAGTGATGAATAAAGCTGTAATTGAAATTGAAAAAAAGAAAAGAATAAACAGGTCTTGGGATGAACATTGGTCTAACATTATATTTCTAAATTCATTTCATTTTCGTTATTAATTTTTAGATTTATTTTTTATTTTGCATAAAATATACTTGTTGCTACCTCTGTTAATTTATGAATGTTAAACTATGGATCATGAGGGTTTGATTTGAGAAACCAACCAATCTTTCTTCTATTTCAATAATGAGTATCAAATTATGAATCATGTTCCATGCTTGCTATTTGTTTCAAAATATGAATGTCTAATCTATAGTCTATTGTAGTTTAAAAAATGAAAAATTGAAATTTAGTATAGAATTGTATATTAATTGAGTTTTTGCTATTTCAGGACTTTAGTTTTTATAACAATTGCTAGTTTGAACACTCCAATACTTATGGATAATGGGCTTAATGAATATGAAAGTGGTCTCAAACGTTAGAAGTCTACTACTTCAAAGGTGTGGGATGAAATGACAAAGCTTGAATGTGAGAACAAAGACGAATTGAAGGCACAATGTAGCCACTGTAAAAGTATCTTCTTTACTAAATCTTCTAGTGGAACCTCCTATTTAAGGCTTCATTTAAATAGTTGTTTGAAAAAATTTAATAAAAACATCACTCAATACACTATAGCCACTTAATCATCCTTAAGAGGTGGTCCATCTATAAAAAACTAAAAGTTTGATGCTGATGAGTGTCGCCAAGTTGTATCTACTTTTCTTGTGTGTGGCAAGCATTTATTTAGGATAGTTGAAGAACCAGTATTTAGATACATGATTAGTATTTCTAGTCCTAATTAAAAAGATAAGTAGACATACAACTACTAGGGATGTCCTAATGTATTATGCAAAATAGAGAGATCATGTTAAAGAAGAGTTGGCTAAAGCACCTAGTTTAATTTTCCTAACTTCTGATAATTGAAACTCTGAGCATACTAAAGATGAATACATTTGCATTACTGTTCATTGGGTTGACAAAGATTGGAAGCTACAAAAGAGAATTTTAAGGTTTAGAGGTTTATCTTTTTAGTATGATGTTTTGAACATAACGGATGAACATACTTTATGTTTATTTTAGTGGGGTATAGAGAAGAAAATTTTTAGCATCACTTTGGATAATGCTTCTTATTATGATGTTATGGTTTCTTGTCTTAAAAACTGTTTTTGTGCGACTTGGGCTCTTTTGTCTAATGGTGCTTTTTTTCAAGTTAGATGTTTTCCACATATATTGAATCTTATAGTTAAAGTTGGTTTGGAATTTGCTAATGATGTTGCATGTAAAATTCGAAATGGAATTAAGTACATAGAAAAGTCGGGAATTCATAGGAAAAGATTTTATGATGTGGTCGACAAAAGCTTTTATTTGAATGTGACCAAAAATTTACGTCTAAGATGTGTGTTTGTATGATGGAATTTTACGTATTTGATGCTTGAATTTGGTTTTTAGTATAAATATGTGTTAGATTATTAGGGCCAATAGGATAAATGTCATCAAATACTTGCACTTTCTAATAAGGAGTGGAGAAATGTAGATATTCTTTGCAAATTTTTGAAAGTCTTTTATGATGAGACTTGTGTTTTTTCTAGTTCTAATTATGCAACAACTAATCTTTATTTTAGAAGGGTTTGGAAAGTTTACGAGTCTTGCTTGATATAGCTAAAGGTCCTCATTCTTTTTTAACCCGATGGTTAAGCAAATGCAAGACAAATTTAATAAATATTAAGTTGACTATTCTTTGATATTGTCATGTGCTACAATTTCAGTCCTTGTTACAAGTTAATGTATGTGTAGTATTGCTTTGGTACTCATGCTTCGGACTTTATGCAAACCATTCTTAGTAATCTTCCTTTTTGGCTTAGAATTCTAATGATTCGAATAATGATCTTTCTAATTGTAGTTTTCATCAACTCAATATTAATAGGGTTGATTTGGTAGGAGATTATGATGAGAGTGATGATTATTAAACGATACTTAAATGGATCCAATACTAAGAGTGAAAAGTCACAGTTGGACCTTTATTTGGAAGGACCAGAGCTTGAGTTGAATAGTTAAGTAGATATATTGGATTATTGGAGAAAAATTTAATTTGATGTCAATACCTTTCATTATTGGCTCATGATCTTTTGGCAATTCCAATGTAACACCTCTAACCCGTATCCGTCGCCGGATTAGGGTTACGAGGCATTACTGTACAAAACACAGTTCAGCACGGTCATTTATCACCTTTCATGCACCAAAGAATAACGATACATTTATAACATTATCAAACTTGAATATCCACAATTCACTTATTTTAAATTCGAATACATGAATCATAATTCCAATTAAAATCAATCAAACCTTACTAATCATGTATCACAAATAAGCACATTTCAAAATTTCAACTAACTCAATAAGAACATACATCAAAACTCAATTGAACATGTTCCATAATTACCAAATTTGAACCAAACTTGTATACATCAAAGCCATGTTCACATATTTAATACTTTCAATATCCGATTCCCTATATCCATCATATTAATGACATTTTCATAATTAAATCATATTCAAGCATATATCCTCACTTTTCATATACAGAAAATATGTCAGTACATAATTTCATTAGCTAAGTATCAAACATTTCATTTCATAACTTCTGTATATGTACATAATGAAACCAATCAAATCAATATGTATACAACTTAATGTCCAATCACATATGCGACATTAGCAACATTACAATATGGTTGTACATATCTTTGATGTCATTATATTATACGCATTTTACCCTAAGTGCATCCGCCCTTTTCTATGTATATTTACTGAATCAATATTAACCTATTCCATTAATTAAGTCATGACTATACCAATTCACATGTTATGCATGTTTGTCTAGATTTAAACATCCACACGACATAATAGGCATGCGTATATAATACACATAAATAAGCATCTCCATTTAACCACATACAATTATGATTATTACTAATCGCTGTAAATTAGAGTTTTAAAATTTATAAAAGAATGATCAAAACTTGAAAACTAACTCTGACAATGATTAAAGGCAAGTGTACCTATCGAACAGTAGTATAGCTTAGGCAAGACCGGATATCGAACCCAAAGGAACTAAAAGTACTAATACTAACTTTCTTTTTATTATTTAGCCTTAAAAATAGAGTAAGATTGCTTTTGACGAAGACTAAACTAAGGACACAAAGACAAAAAGGACGAGTAGGAAAATATCTTTGAAGAAAAACTCAGTTGATTACGACAATACCCTCAGGAAGAATCCACCTAGACTTCACTTATTAATTAACCTTAAATTATATGATTTCTTTTACTTAGCTTGATCCGTAAGACTCCCTAACCTATATTAAACCCTCTCTCGAGGCAAATAATGTCTAAACCTAGGTTAATTAGTGGAACTCTCGTTCACTTATAATAAACCCCTAGATAGCAGTAAATCGATTAATGGACTCCCATATTAAGTTTCACCCTAATCCGAAAAAAAATCTCATAACCCTATCTCTAGGCGTTCGATCAACTCCGCTTAATTATGTTAGATCTACTCTTAGGCAGGGTCTATTCCTCCTCCACCTAAGCATATTAGATTTGGATAAGCAACATAATTAGGAACAAACTAAGTAATTATCATATAACTTAAAAATCAAATAAAAAGATTCATCTAGGTTTCATCCCCTCAGGTATATGAGGGGTTTAGTTCATAATGAATAAACAAAACATTGCAAGAGAAAAGATAAAACAAAACATAAGAAAATCCTAAAACCCCCTAAAGGAATTGAAGGAGAATTTCACCGTCTTAAGTATAATTTCGGTTTCTTGGGATGGATCAACTAGCTATCTTCGCGATTTTTCCCTAACTTTGACCTTCTCGGCTTGGCTCCTTAGCCTAGCTTTGACGCCTTTTCAAAGGTGGTACTTAGGGGATATATATAGGCTCTTGGAATGCTATTCTTTCTCCCTAAGTATCCTTTTCTGACTGAAATTGCTCATTCTAACGACAGGGGCATGGCCATGTAGCACGCCCGTGTGAATCGACTCTAGGCCGTGTTCGGATTTCTAACTTGAGGCACGGCGGTGTGAATCGGGGGAGAGACCGTGTTCTAGATGTTAGGCGTGGCACGGCCATGTGGCTTGAAGTCCAGGCCGTGTCGATTTCATGAATTGGCCCATTTGCTCCGTTTTGGGCCCGTTTTATGTTCTTTTCATCCTCGGGTGCTTTTCTGGGTATAAGACATTAAAAGAAAGGATTAGGAGCACCTTTTTACATAAATCAAGGGATAAATCATCCAAAAGCATACTAAATGTGGGCTTAAAATATGTTACTTTTACGGTTTATCAAATACCCCCACACTTAAGCTTTTGCTTGTCCTCAAGCAAAATTCTCAACTTACAATTAAAACGAACTTTCCATGATTCAAAATTCCTATTAACAATGCCTTATCCTAATTCATAGGTAATTTATACATGGATAATTCAACTCAAATATTCCTAAAGATTCAAACAAGATAAGTCATACAATCGTAGTACGAAAACATAGGTGTTTCCCTTCATCTAAATAATTACCTTTAATTCAAAATCTACAAGGATTGACATCCTCACAAAAGATTCACTCAAATCACTCGAAAAGTGTTTAAGGGTCAAAATTAAGCACTCATAAGTCGAACTTGAAAAGTTAATCCCATAGGCTTGCCTGAAAATCAAATCTCCACCATCAGAAATGAAATGATAAACAGATCAAAAGGTCTTTGTTAGGGTTGTAACGAGGCTAGGGTTAAAGGTGTGGATAAAGGCTGAAATTAGAAGGTTAGAATCGAGATTGAATTGATAAGTTACCTACCTAAAAATTTCTAAGATAACAATTACATATACTGAAAATAATTTTACTAATACGAGCTTTTGTTTTGAAAATAGTGTTTGATTGTGTAAGCTCACTTTTCATAATACTAATACTGAATATACTTTGCTTTGGCCTTTTTTTTTAAGAACAAACTAAGTAGAATACAAGATAATTTTAACTATCAGAATAATATACTTATGTAACTGAGCACATCAAATCTCGATTAAGGGGTAGTCAAAGGAAAGGGTGATAATAAATACAAAGGGGTTTTTGGTTAATATTAGTAGGTGAGTCAATAAAAGGGTTGTTAGGCTCAACGGGGTTCACTAGGGGTTAACTATGAGGGTAGGCTTTTTAGTGGTGTAAGTGGGTTAAAACCTAGGTGCCTTTATCATCTCGATATATCAAATCATAACTGTGGTCTTGACATATATAATCAAGGTAAGTTCTAGAATAACAGTTCATAATTGACACACTCATAATCAAGAAGTGAGCATGAAAAAGAAAGTATGCTCTATAAGGCTCAAAATCTCACAAAAATTATGGGTGTTTTTGACATCAACCTTGTAAATCTCAAATTTCAAGATAACATTCAAATTCCGGTTGACAACCTAAAATTTTAATTTTTAGAAAATTAGACTTATCATGCTTGATTCCCTAGTATCTTTCAAATTTAATCATCAATGCATAATTAACTATGACTTATTCAAAAGCATATCAATAAAAATCACAAATCATCAGAAATTTCATCTTAATTAGTAATATGAGAAAATTACTTTAAAACAAGATTAAATTCAGGGATTTGAGAATCATGCAAAAAGTTAGGCATTTTTATCCTCAGGGTATGAGAATAATGCAGAAAGTTTGGTATTTTCTCAAAATAGTTATTCACCCCCCACACTTAAGATGTACATTGCCCTCAATGTACAAACATAGATAATAACATTTAAAGGATAAATCAAAAGAGAAGGGGAAAGAAGTACTCCCTGAATTGTGGACGTTTTCCCGGATGAGTGTCTTTGGTGGCGGTGATGGTCAGTCGGGATAACGATCCTGCACTAGATGAAGAAATTGGGTAGTGCTTTAAGAAGTAGCCAAGCTTTATTAAGACCTAATAAAAAGAAACGAAATATAAAGTTATAAAAAAACAAACAAAAGGGAAGGAGACTAAGAAGAAAACTAAAATGAAAAGAAAATATTAATGGACTGTGAAGTCCTTATTTAAGGATGGTTCGCAAGGTGGGTGTGACTTCTAAGGCTAGGGAGGTGCTGGCGGTGGCGGAAGTGAAGAGGTTATCGTGGTGGTCGGCGTGATTCCCTGGCGAACCTGACACTACGAAACTAAATTAAGTTAAACTAAATTAAACATAAGATTATTAAAGAAAAAGAGAATGAAAGGAAAGAGAAATGGAAAATAAAAAGTAATTGGTCTCAAAGATCCTTGGCTTGGTGTTGAGACGAAGCTGCTGGCATGAACTCATGTTGATCGTTCTTTGTTAAGGAGCCTATGCTTAGTTTCCTCCGCTTCTTCGGCATGATGTTGGCTTGCTCAAGGATCTAGAGTCTTAGTGAGTGAAGAATCTGAGATGGAAGAGAGTGACAAGCAAAGAAGATAGGGATGAAAATCAGATAGAGGGAAGGGGAAGAGTTGAGGGGTTTAAATAGGGGTTGAAATCTGGTGCTTCCCCACGACCATGGTCCTAAGAGGTGTCAATGCACACGGCCACCTCGTACGGTCGTGTCGATAAGTGTGTTTGTCACACCATGCCCGTGCTGCATCACCCACGCCTGTGTACGTCAAGTTTTTCTTTTGGCACGGTTAGTTTGCACGGGCGTGTTGTACTCGTGTTCAATAAGTCAGTAGGTTCACATGGTTGAGGGTACGGCCGTGCCCTCTCTGTCTGTCCCCGTGGGGAGGGTGGTTGGATCCGTAACATTAGAGGGTGGTTGGGCTGACTTACACGGCCTCTGCTTTGTCAGTGTGGCAGTTTCGGTGGTCCACACGGCCACGGACACAGCCGTGTGTAAGGTCGTGTGACCTGGGAATCCTACATTTTTGGTTAGTTTAAAAAGAAGAACAAGAAAAATGAATTTAAATGCAAATAGAAGTAAAAAGAAATAAGGTTAGTGCTTGGGTTGCCTCCTGAGAAGTGCTCGTTTATAGTCTTAAGCTAGACTTTCCTTATTTTTGAAAATTTTAGGGAGGTTTAAAGGTTTGAATATCTTCCCTCATGCTTATGATTTTATTCTCTTGACAAAGTTGAAGTCGAGAAGCGTTTACCTTGAAGTCACCGAATATTGGATTGCTCACCTCGACTATTCCGTGTGGGAAGATATCGTGTACCTTGAAAAGGATTTCTTTGTTTGTGTCAGGGTCTAGAGGAAATAATCGTGGGTCTGCTTTATCTGACAATACCTGATCTCTGACTGTGGACTTGTCTATCTCATAGAGTGGTTTTGATTTTGTTTCCTGTATCCCTAATTTCTCCTTAAAGTGTGTTTTCCACTCGTCTAAGTCATTGATTTGAATCCTTTGCTCCTTGTGAGTTGTTTCTATGTCGATACTGAATTGAAGATCAGGTTCAATCACGCCCCTTTTCGGTGGCTCCTCTAATTTCACTTCGTGTGGTTTAGGTTCTTCTTTTACCTGTGTCTCCTGCTCATCTAATTTATCGACCCTAAGGCTTTGTTCCTCATGTGCTTCTTTAACTTGGGGTTCGTGTTTCGGCTCAGGTTTTTTTCCTTTTGATTTTTCCTGCGATGAAAGTTGAACAAATTGGTTATCATCTATATTAGCTTTCTTACCTTCATCGATTGTTGCCCTGGCCGAAACAAGAGCTTGAAGACCGATTGATTCATCACCTACATGAAGTATGAGTTCTCCTGTGGCAACATCAATTTTAGTCCTGGCAGTTGTTAGAAAAGGTCTTCCTAAAATTAAAGGAATTGAATTATCCTCATCCATGTCTAAAACAACAAAATTTACTGGGAAAACAAATTTATCGATTTTTACGAGAACACCTTCAATAATGCCCCTAGGAATTCTAACAGTTTTAAGCTAATTGAATACTCATCCTAGTTTGTTTGGGCTTCCCTAGATCTGGTCGTTTAAATAGTGCATAAGTGTAACACCCCTTAACCCGGGCCCGTCACTAGATTAGGGATTAAGGGTATTACCACACAAGCTAAAACTTTAGTTAAATCAATTGAATCATTGAAGATCATCTTTATTAAATATTATCTATAAACAAATAATAAACTCATGTATAACATATACTATACACTAGATCCAAATCATACACAAAAGGATCATCGATGAACATAATTCGTCATACAGTGTATATTACGTCAATATCACATAACCAAGCAGATTTCATGAAAATTCATAAATGTCTAAACTTCTTATAGCATAAAGACTTAGTTAAAAATAAATTAAAGCATGCAATCATTACACATCAATTGTACACACTCTTAATTGGCCAAATATGCATGGTTTCATTTATAGCATGTAACATCCGGAAAAGGGCCTATGCATTTTCGGTTTAGTTGTACGAAGTGACATGTTTTATGTACTAAGAATAAATTTTGAATATTTTTGGAAACCCGAAAATGAATGAAAATGAGTTAGAAATGAACATTTCTGGAAACCTGAAAATGTATGGAAATGTTAAGTTTAAAAATGGAAGGTGAACATTTTTGGGAACTAGGAAAAGTAAGGAAATGATTTGGAAATGAATCAAAAATGGAAAGTGAACATTTCTGGAAACTTGGAAATGTAAGGAAATGTCAAGTTTAAAGAGCCGAACGAAAATTTTTGGAAACTTAGAAATGACTTAGAAATGTCGAGTTTTAAAGTTTAAAAGAGGAAATTAAGGCAAGGTGGCCTTAAAAGAAAAAGTTGGTGAAATTTGACACACAAACAGGCTTGGAAAAGTGGCCTGAAGATGTCACTTAGGGCCTATGGAAATGGCACCACATGCAAGGTGATGGGCCTGAGTTCGAGTTACTTGGGAAGCAAATAAAGGAAGTTTTATTTTTGCTTCCAGAAGCCTGAGGTGGACGGCACAAGCCTTCTAGAAAGGAGGAGTTTTATTTTCATAAATATTCGATTAATAAGGTGATAAATAAGGTATTTAATTTGGATTATTTTTGAAGAGATAATAAAGGATTATTCTCTAATTATTTTAAATTAAGGAGATAAACTTATCAATAAAGAAGAGTGGTGGCCAAGTAAGGGATTCTCGAGTAGTAGTTTCATATAAAAGGAAAAAAATAGGGCTACTCATCAATTTTTCTTCCTCCTCTTCTCTCTGCCGAATTTTTGAGTGCTCTCTTCTCTTTTTCTTTTGTCAAGCCGAATCTATAGTCCACCATTGTCAAAATTCTCAAGTTTTCTTTTCTTCCTATTTCTTCTTACCAATCCATTCATAAGCCGAATCTTGGAAGGGCTTCAAGCATAGGTGTCTTTGTTGATTTCTTCAAAGGTAAGAACAAGTTTGATTTCCATTCTTTTCTTTTAGATTAGCCGAGAGATAATCTAACCCCATACATATTATGGTTGCCGAATATGGAAGGATCTTTCGGGATTATCGTGAGTAGTCGACGTAAAGGAGGAGTATTCGTGGATTTTTAAGATTAAGGTAAGACATGTGAATATTCAAACAAAGGCCTTGATTTATGTTTCACGAGTAAGATTAAGTCTAACGTAAGGTTTTAGGGATTTCGACATTCCTAGGGAAACAAGGAACAGCTTTGAGATTTGTTGGTGTTCCAATCGGCAACAAGGTAAGAATACTAATCCTACTAGGATTTGGAATTTTGGCCGAATGGCTTTTTATTAAGGTAATAAGTGATAAATCATTGTAGGGATTAAGGATCTAAGCATTAGATCAAGCTTTTCGATCTCAAGGAAATTTTAAGCGAATCGTGTGTGTACCCCACACTACTGTAGAATACATTTTATGGCATGTTTAATTAAAATATGTGACATTAAGAATATGAAAGTGGCTAAGGTATCATGTTATGGTACTAAGTACTCGACACGCTTCCTACTCCTACTAGGATTATGAAATATGTTAGTTATAACATGAGAATAAGAATAAGAATATGAACTCGCATATTTATGCATATTATTATTATATGGGGCATATGGGTTTTATTTTGAAAGGGGAAGTGAATGTGGTGACCTAAGACCACGAACACGGTGACCTAAGACCGTGATATCTCGAAAAGTGGTGACCTAAGACCACAATGAATCGAAAGTGGTGACCTAAGACCACGATGTCTGAACGTGGTGACCTAAGACCACAAATGCGGTGACTTAAGACCGCAATTTGGTGTGTAGCGGAAGGAGGGTCGACTTAGTAGTCCCCACGGTGTGACTGGCAGGTACAGGGGTGTGTAGCGGATGGACAATTAGGTTTGGTGCATCATAACTTGTATTCATTATTTTGAATATGTAACTCTTGTATACCTGATTCTATTATGACTTAGTGTCGTGTACACATTGAGTCTGTTTGACTCACCCCGTTGTGGGAACATTTTTCAGGTGATGAACAGTAATGGACCGGGACGGTAGAACTTGTGGTGGCCATGCTCAACATGAAGTTTTTATTTTTATGGACTATTAATTTTTAAGTACTCCAAATTATTTGGATTTACTTGATGTAATAAGGCCATAAGGCCATAATGCACTATTTTATTTCTGTTTTTATTTATTATGTTACGAAATTTTTATTAAGTTAAAGATTAAGTAATTTACTTTAAATGTATTCCATATGTTTTATCACCTAAAATTTAAAAGGGTTTTCATTATAAAACGATTTTATTTTCTACTCGAGCCCAACCCAGAACAATATTTCTTTCAAAACACACTATTTTCCCAAAGTAACAAAAGAACTTTGAACCGGTTTACTTGAGGAACATACCAAATCTGGTCAAAGCTCGTGGGCCGGGTTTGGGGTGTTTCAATTTGGTATCAGAGCCCAGTTTTAAAACTCTCGGCCTGTGGGCTAAGGCCCAAAACATTTTCAAATCGAGCCTAAATGAGTTTTATGGAAGTATTTCTGAAAATAAGCAGGTTTTCTGGCATGGCACCTAAGTCTCCGACCCTCAGTCCACCAGGTAAGTACTTCTATCCATTTGTGTGGTTTATAGTATGATGTGTAGAAGGGTAGAAATGGAGGGGAACGTAGATTAGACTGTTAAGTATGTGAACCCTAGGACTAGTTTACCCCAACAAACACATAAGACTTAAGTGCCTAACTAAACAACCCTATGGCTAAGTCGCCGAGTTAGGGTGTGGTTGTAACATCCTGGAAATGGCCTATGCATTTTCGGTTTAATTGTATGAAATGACAAGTCTTAAGAATTATGAATAAATTTTTGATATTTTTGGAAACTCAGAAATGATTGAAAATGCATGGAAATGAAAATGAACATTTTTGGAAACCTGAACATTTTTGGAAACCTGAACATTTTAAGAAACCCAGAATGGAAAGTACACATTTTTGGAAACTAAGAAATGAAAATGGAAATGATCCAAAAATGGAAAGTATACATTTTAGGAAACTTGGAAATGTAAGAAAATGGCAAGTAAACAGAGCCGATCGAAAATTTTAGGAAACTTGGAAATGACCCTAAAATGATGAGTTTTAAAGTTTAAAATAGGAAATCAAGGCAAGAGGGCCTTAAAAGAAAAAGTTGGTAAGTTTTGACACACAAACGGGCTAGGAAAAGTGGCCTGAAGATGGCACTTAGGGCCTATGGAAATGGCGCCATGCGCAAGAGGCATGGGCCTGGGTTCGAGTCACAAGGGAAGCAATTAAATGAAGGTTTTAATTTTTTGTTTCCAGAAGCACAAGGAGTGGACGGCAAGCATCTTGAAAAAAAAGAGGTTTATTCTCTTTAAAATTCGGCTGTTAAGTGATAAATAAGAGATTTTTTTTTTTAGATTTTTAAATTTGGATTATTCGAGGAGATAAATGATGGATTAAATATTTTTTTTATTTGAATAATATTATCACATATGTGGAGTGGTGGCCAAGTAAGGGACTCATTGGCTGATAACTTTGTCTATAAAAGGAAGGAAGGAGGGCTACTCATCAGTTTGCTTCTTTTTCTACTCTGCCGAAATTCCCTAATTCTTTCCCCTCTCTGCCGAATTTCTTCTTAAGCAAAATCCATCTTCTCTTCTTCTATTTTCTTCTCTCTCCTTTACTATTATCAAGCCAAGACACTCTTTGATCCTCTCGTTAAATCTCCATAGCCGAATCTCTAAAGCAAAGTGTCAAGAAAGATCCATTTGATTCATAAGGTAAGGATCTAGTGGTTGTCGATTACAAGAAGAAGTTCAACAAAGTTTCGGGATTTCTACGGATCTAAGGTAAGAGATATGAATATTCGGTCAAGAGTTATATTTTTATGTCTCCATGTTAGAATTAAAATCTGACATGAAATTATAGGGATTTCGACAAACAAACAAAGGAATACTTTCGGGATTCAAGATTTAAAAGGTAAGCACCAAAATAAATTCGGCCAAGGCCTATTTTTATATATATATATATATGCATTATCAAAAGCCGAAAACTAATCTATGGAGTAACATAGTGTTTTAGCCGAATTCACAAGGAAGGAATACGAAGATCCGGCATTTGATTCTTACAATCAATTCGGCAAACAAGGTAAGTGTTAGTGATTCTATTCCTAGCAGGATTTGGTTTTAAAATCAAAAGGGTATTAATATGTTTATATATGATGGGCCGAATATAGGAGTTAACAGATCTAAAGTCTGAATCTGTGATCGATTCACTTCGGGAATTCAAGGAATCTATTAAGCGAATAAGGTGTGTACCCACACTAACTCCCAATATATTACGGCAATTATTTTATATGTATATATATGAATGTGCATGCGAATAAGAATGTGGCTAAGTGTCACAAATGAGGTAAAAGTACCTGTGCACGTTTCCTACTTCTACGATAGGATTACAAATACGATATATATATATTTTTGAATATGTAATATGAATGAGAAATAAGATATGCATGATATAAATATTTGGGGCATATGGGATATATGTGAAAGGGGAAGAATAGGTGTTGACTTCGGTCTCACCAACGAAATATGGTGGCTACGGTCCCATTAAGTGAACATGGTAACTTCGGTTACATTATCTGAACATAGTGTCTAATGACACAACGTATATGGGCGATGAGCACGTCGACTGCAGCGACTGCCTTCGATGGTGTGTAGCGGAAGGAGGGTTGACTTAGTAGTCCCCACGGTGTGTCTGGCAGGTACGGGTGGTGTGTAGCGGATGGATAATTAGGCTTGGGTTTGGGTTGCATCATTTTGATATGTATATGTTCTGATATGAATATGTATGCCTGAAATATTGTTTGTTAGTTTGTGTACACATTGAGTCCGTTGACTCACCCCTTTGAGGGACTATTTTTCAGGTGATGAGCAGTAATGGACCGGGTCGGCAGGAGCTAAAGGTGGCCATGCGTAGCAAAGAAAATATTTACGAATTGGACCTTTATTTTTATAAAGTTCTTCAAATTTTAAGTTTGGAAATTATTGATGTAATAAGGCCTAAAAAGCCATAATTTTATTTTCGTTACTATTATTTACTTACAATTATTATGCTTCGAAATACTTTACATTTATGATATTAAAATTTTATGTCTTTACATTTAAACCCTAAAATATTTTGTCACCCTAATTAAATGATTTCTAAAATTAAATAAACGGGTTTTTAACCTAAGCCCAATCCAAAATGAACAGTTTTCTAAAAATACACCAATATTCTCTAAGTAATAAAGGACTTCGAAAATCGATTTTCTTAAGGAACATACTAGATCCGGTTCAGGCTCGTGGGCCGGGTGTGGGGTGTTTCAGCTTGGTATCAGAGCCCAGTTTTAAACTCTCGGCTCGTGGGCTAAGGCCCAAAAACGTTTTCAAAGCGAGCCAAAATGATTTTCTTTGAAATTAAGCAGGTTTTCTGGCATGGCACCTAAGTCTCCAACCCGCAGTCCACCAGGTAAGTACCCCTAACTCTATGTTTGATTATGTGATTTATATAGGGGTAGAAAAGGCATGGAACATAGAATAGTGTGATAGGAATTTGAATCCTAGGATTAGACTACTCAAACACATGAAACTCATAAGACTTAATAAACTTAACAAACCTATGGCTAAGTCATTGAGCTAGGTGTGGTAACCTCAGACGCATGTCTAGGATTGGATCCGAAAGAGCCTCAGTATTTAAGCGGTCCTAGTGACTCACTCTCCTCTTCGCAGTATCCTGCACGGTGTGCGTAGCTTCGGTTCACCCTAACTCGTAGGGCTCAGGTGGTGTGGCAACCTCATGCGCGCATGTCTAGGAATGGTTTCGGTGAGAGCTTGGTATTTAAGCGATCCGCGTGACTCACCTCCTCTCCACTCGAATCCGCTGGTGCGTAGCTTTGTTTCACCCCGACCAAGGGGACTCGGTCATAAAGCAAACATAATGACTAAAACCCAAAAGGAACTAGCCATGTTTAAAAAAAAAAAGAACAAACAACAAACCCTAGTTTTAAAATTCTTAAAACTTTCTTTTAAATTTGTAAAAACTATCTTTACAAAATTCCCCGAAAAATTTTTGATTTGTGAAAATTACAAAAATGCCCTTAGTGGTAAAATTACCAAAATGCCCTTGATTCACAAATTGTCAAATTTCTCAACGATTTTGCCGAAACTTCATTATTTCATAAACATTCAAAACCCCTAATTTGTAAAATATCAAAATACCTTAATTTTGGAAAATTACAAAATTGCCCCTAACTTACAAAATTACTAAAATGACCATGGTTTCCGACAATTTCGTAAACATCACCATTTGAAAAGGAAAACTTTCAAAAAGAACACCCAAAGTTTTATAACTTTTGAAATATCCATAACTTCTTAAAATTTACCCTGGATTTTAGAAAATTACCGAAAATACCCCCGAGGTCAAAAATTACCGAAATACCCCTGGATTTCAAAATTCTTCCAAAATTTCCCCGGAACTTTAAAAGTACCAAAATACTTTCGTCAAAATCATCAAGGAACTTTTCATTTTGAAAAAATTTACGAAAATGCCCCTGTAGGACAAAATTACGAAAATACCCCTGGGTAGCGGAAAAACAACAACAATGAAAATTTCAATGTTTCTCTGGATGAACGAAAGTTCATATTTGTTTGATGGATGAATGAATGAATGGAAAGACTATATGTTTGTATGAATACGAAAGAACCACTCTTAAATTCTTCTTCATAAAACATCTTCGCGGGTAATAAGTGAAACAAGAATACTAATTCATAAAACTTCTTAATCAGACCTCGACGATAGAAAATGAGCTCTAGAGGACGTGGTCGTCGTGGAAGAGGTAGAGGAAGAATGACTGTGTCAGAACCCGTTAGGTCGGGTCAAGGTTCTGACAACGAGATACCACCGCCACCGCCACCCCCAGCTGTGGGTGTCGAGCAACAAGCTCAAACGGGAGAAGATGCTGTGTCGCAGGGTGTGCTGCGAGTTTTGGAATTGGTGGCCGGTGCAGGAAACAATTTAGGAAATCGTAAGTCTGTGCCTGAGCGGCTCCGTGCTAAAGGAGCGGAAATGTTTAGAGGAGTATCGGGAGTGGCACCCAGTACAGCTGAGTACTGGTTGGAAGCGACTAAGCGCATCATGGATGAGCTCGACTTGACCCCTGAGGAGAAGTTGAAAGGGATGGTGGCACTGTTACGCGATAAAGCGTACCAATGGTGGTTAACTGTTCGAGATGGTGCCACGGCTGAGGATCTGACCTGGGAGTATGCGAAAGAGGCATTTCAGAAGAAGTATGTAGGAACCAGGTATATAGACGAACAAAGGAAGGCTTTTCTGGGGTTGGTGCAAGGAAGTAAATCTGTCGCAGAGAATGAGGCGTAATTTACGAGGTTGAGCCACTATGCCCGGCAGCAAGAGTGGCAACCGAAAGCATGAGCGCCGTGTCCGCTTTGAGGACTGACCGAGGGACGACGATTGAGATCGCTGATAGCACCGCATCGTGAACGGGATTTCTCTCGCTTTGGTAGAAAAGGTCAAGGTGGCCGAAGGGATCAAGGATTCTACCAAGCGCCGTGGATAAGAGTAAGCCGAAAAGAGGTTTTGGATCGTCCGATCATCCGGGAATAAGAGGCCTAGAGTTGACGCCCACAGAATCAACAAGCTGGTACGGCCGGGCGAGACGCCTTGTGAGCACTGTGGAAAGAGGCACTTAGGAGAGTGTTGGAGGAAGACGGGTGGATGTCTCAAGTGTGGGTCCAAGGACCATATGTTTAAGGATTGTCCCAAGCAACCAAATGAGAGCCGACCGGTAGCTCAGAATGCTAGCCAGGCTGGTAGAGGTGGACAGCAGCCTCAGCAAGGTCGTGAACCGAACCATGGAGGAAATAATTCGGGCCGTGGACGTGAAGCACCAAGAAGAGGTGCTGAAGGTACAGACGCGAGGCAACCAAGGTTGGTTTATGCGCTTTGGTCGTCGCGAGGAGGAAGATGTGCCAGATGTGACAACGGGTACGTCCCTTATTTCTGGAATACCCTTAATTGCGTTGCTTGTTATAGAATTAGCTTATGCTTGCATTGCTAGTGAAGTGACTGAAACCTTGGATGTGAACTTAGAGAATGTGCTTAGAAGGTATGATAGTTCTTTAAGATCAGAGTGCGCAGCAATAGCGTAGTGGGGTGAGTTAGACCGTACGATTATTCGTTAGTAAGTAAATTTCGAGGACGAAATTTTGTTTAAGGGGGTAGAACTGTAACATCCTAGAAAGGGCCTATGCATTTTCGGTTTAATTGTATGAAATGACAAGTCTTAAGCATTATGAATAAATTTTTGATATTTTTGGAAACTCAGAAATGATTGAAAATGCATGGAAATGAAAATGAACATTTTTGGAAACCTGAACATTTTTGGAAACCTGAACATTTTTGGAAACCCAGAAATGTAAGGAAATGGTTCAAAAATGGAAAGTACACATTTTTGGAAACTAAGAAATGAAAATGGAAATGATCCAAAATGGAAAGTATACATTTTAGGAAACTTGAAATGTAAGAAAATGGCAAGTAATGTGAGCCGATCGAAAATTTTAGGAAACTTGAAAATGACCCTAAAATGATGAGTTTTAAAGTTTAAAATAGGAAATCAAGGCAAGAGGGCCTTAAAAGAAAAAGTTGGTAAGTTTTGACACACAAACGGGCTAGGAAAAGTGGCTCAAGATGGCACTTAGGGCCTATGGAAATGGCGCCATGTGCAAGAGGCATGGGCACAGGTTCGAGTCACAAGGGAAGCAATTAAATGAAGGTTTTAATTTTTGTTTCCGGAAGCACAAGGAGTGGACAAACAAGCATCTTGAAAAAAAAGAGGTTTATTCTCTTTAAAATTCAAATATTAAGTGATAAATAAGAGATTTTTTTAGATTTTTAAATTTGGATTATTCGAGGAGATAAATGATGGATTAAATATTTTTTATTTGAATAATATTATCACATATGTGGAGTGGTGGCCAAGTAAGGGACTCCTTGGTGATAACTTTGTCTATAAAAGGAAGGAAGGAGGGGCTACTCATCAGCTTTGCTTCTTTTTCTCGCTCTCACCAAATTCCCTAATTCTTTCCCCTCTCGCGAATTTCTTCTTAAGCAAAATCCATCTTCTCTTCTTCGAGTTTCTTCTCCTCTCCTTTACTATTATCAAGCCAAGACACTCTTTGATCCTGTTAAATCTCCATAGCGAGAATCTCTAAAGCAAAGTCAAGAAAGATCTGTCAGATTCATAAGGTAAGGATCTAGTGGTTGTCGATTACAAGAAGAAGTTCAACAAAGTTTCGGGATTTCTACGGATCTAAGGTAAGAGATATGAATATTCGGTCAAGAGTTATATTTTTATGTCTCCATGTTAGAATTAAAATCGACATGAAATTATAGGGATTTCGACAAACAAACAAAGGAATACTTTCTGGATTCAAGATTTAAAAGGTAAGCACTAAAATAAATTCGCCAAGGCCTATTTTTATATATATATATGGATTATCAAAAGTGAAAACTAATCTATGGAGTAACATAGTGTTTTAGCCGAATTCACAAGGAAGGAATACGAAGATCCTGCATTTGATTCTTACAATCAATTCGCAAACAAGGTAAGTGTTAGTAATTCTATTCCTAGCAGGATTTGGTTTTAAAATCAAAAGGGTATTAATATGTTTATATATGATGGGCGAATATAGGAGTTAATGTATCTAAAGTCCGAATCATGTGATCGATTCACTTCGAAATTCAAGGAATCTATTAAGCGAATAAGGTGTGTACCCACACTAACTCCCAATATATTACGGAAATTATTTCATATGTATATATATGAATGTGCATGCGAATAAGAATGTGGCTAAGTGTCACAAATGAGGTAAAAGTATCCAGGTACGTTTCCTACTTCCGATAGGATTACAAATACGATATATATATATTTTTGAATATGTAATATGAATGAGAGATAAGATATGCATGATATAAATATTTGGGGCATATGGGATATATGTGAAAAGGGAAGAATAGGTGTTGACTTCGGTCTCACCAACGAAATATGGTGGCTACGGTCCCATTAAGTGAACATGGTAACTTCGGTTACATTATCTCGAACATAGTGTCTAATGACACAACGATATATGGGCGATGAGCACGCCGATCGCAAATGATCGCCTTCGATGGTGTGTAAGCGGAAGGAGGGTTGACTTAGTAGTCCCCACGGTGTGTCTGGCAGGTATGGGTGGTGTGTAGCGGATGGATAATTAGGCTTGGGTTTGGGTTGCATCATTTTGATATGTATATGTTCGATATGAATATGTATGCCTGAAATATTGTTTGTTAGTTTGTGTACACATTGAGTCCGTTGACTCACCCTTTTGAGGACTATTTTTCGTGTGATGAGCGATAATGGACCGGGTCGGGAGAGCTAAAGGTGGCCATGCGTAGCAAAGAAAATATTTACTGAATTGGACCTTTATTTTTATAAAGTTCTTTAAATTTTAAGTTTGGAAATTATTGATGTAATAAGGCCTAAAAGCCATAGTTTTATTTTCAAGCACTATTATTTACTTACAATTATTATGCTTCAAATACTTTACATTTATGATATTAAAATTTTATGTCTTTACATTTAAACCCTAAAATATTTTGTCACCCTAATTAAATGATTTCTAAAATTAAATAAACGGGTTTTTAACCTAAGCCCAATCCAAAATGAACAGTTTTCTAAAAATACACCAATATTCTCTAAGTAATAAAGGACTTGGCAACCGATTTTCTTAAGGAACATACGAGATCCTGCCTTCGAGCTCGTGGGTAGTGTGTGGGTGTTTCAGTGGTAACCCATGTGTGCATGTCTAGGATTGATCCTAAGAGCACTGGTATTTAGCGCCCTAGTGACTCACCTCCTCTTCGCAGAATCCTACAGTGCGTAGCTACAGGCTCACCCTAACCAAGAGGACTCAGTCACAGGCTAAACGCAATAACTAAAACCCAAAAGGGAACTAGCCGTGTTTTTATAAAAACCCTAGTTTTAAAACTCTTAAAATTACCTTTTCAATTTGTGAGAACTATTTTTACAAAATTTTCCGAAAAATTTTCGATTTATGAAATTACAAAAATATCCCTAGCAGTAAAATTACAAAAATGCCCTTGGTTTATGAAATTTCCAAAATACTCACAGTTTTTATCAAAATTTCATTTCTCTACTAAGTGTTCAAAAGCCCTAATTTGCAAAATATAAAAACACCTTGATTTTCGAAAATTACGAAATTGCTCTTAACTTACAAAATTACCAAAATAACCCTAATTTCCAAAATTGTTGCAATATCACCAAAATAGAAAGCAAACTCACAAAAAGAACCCTCAAAGGTTTGCAAATTTTGAAATACCCTGGAATTATTAAACTTTACGAATTTACCCTGTTTTATTACCAAAATACCCCCGAGATTCAAAATTATCGAAATGCCCTCGGATTTCAAAATTACCAAAATACCCCGGGAATTTAAAAATTCCAAAATACTTATTGACAAAATCACCAAGGAACCTTATTTTGACAAATTACGAAAATACCCCTATAGGACAAATTACGAAAATACCCCCGGGTAGTGGAAAAAAAACAACAACAATGAAAACTACAACATTTCTCTGAATGAACGAAAGTTCATAATTGGTTGATGAATGTGAACGTAACTTTCTGAATAGTGAACTTGAGCTGAGAACTTTGTTTGATCGAAAGAACCACTTTTAAACATCTCTTTTCATAAAACTGTTCGCGGTTAATCAGTGAAACAAAAGTACCGATGTATAAAACTCTTAAATCAGATTAAATCGCGATGTTAGAAAATGAGTTCTAGGGGACGTGGTCGTCGTGGACGGGATAAGAGGAGTCTTGGATCGTTAGAATCGTCTAAGAGTCTTTAGAAAAGACCGAAGGTTGAGAATTCTGCTCGTGTTTTTAAGCCAACTACTAAAAATCCGGACCGTCCGTGTGCTCAGTGTGGAAGGTATCATGTTGGCAAGTGTTGGAACCGAGATCGGGAATGTTTTAGATATAAGTCTAAGGTTCATTTGGTTAAGAATTGCCCTCAGGCAACGAAGGTTCGTGGTTTAAACCATGGAGGAAATGGTCATGGAACACCCGTGTAGAGTCTTTGAAGGTTCGATGTGAGAGACAACCAAGGATATGATAGCGGTTAAGTTCCTTGTTTTTGGAGTACCATTTATTGTTTTAGAGATAGTTCATTCTTGTGTTACAAGTGAACTGTTTGAAACTTTGGATGTGAACTTAGAGACTGTGCCTAGAAGGTAAGATAGTTCTTTATGATCAGAGTGCGCAGCAATAGCGTAGTGGGGTGAGTTAGACCGTACGATGGTTCGTTAGTAAGTAATTTTGAGGATGAAATTATTTTAAGGGGGTAGAATTGTAACATCCTGAAAAGGGCCTATGCATTTTCCGTTTAGTTGTACGAAGTGACATGTTTTATGTACTAAGAATAAATTTTGAATATTTTTGGAAACCCGGAAATGAATGAAAATGAGTTAGAAATGAACATTTCTGGAAACCTGAAAATGTATGGAAATGTTAAGTTTAAAAATGGAAGGTGAACATTTTTGGAAACTAGGAAAAGTAAGGAAATGATTTGGAAATGATTCAAAAATGGAAAGTGAACATTTCTGGAAACATGGAAATGTAAGGAAATGTTAAGTTTAAAGAGCCGAATGAAAATTTTTGGAAAGTTAGAAATGACTTAGAAATGTCGAGTTTTAAAGTTTAAAAGAGGAAATTAAGGCAAAGTGGCCTTAAAAGAAAAAGTTGGTGAAATTTGACACGAAATGAGGCTTGGAAAAGTGGCACAAGATGTCACTTAGGGCCTATGGAAATGGCGCCACATGCAAGGTGATGGGCCTGAGTTCGAATCACTTGGGAAGCAAATAAAGGAAGTTTTATTTTTGCTTCCAGAAGCCTGAGGTGGACGGCACAAGCCTTCTAGAAATGAGGAGTTTTATTTTCATAAATATTCGATTAATAAGGTGATAAATAAGGGATTTAATTTGGATTATTTTTGAAGAGATAATAAAGGATTATTCTCTAATTATTTTAAATTAAGGAGATAAACTTATCAATAAAGAAGAGTGGTGGCCAAGTAAGGGATTCTGAGTAGTAGTTTCGGCTATAAAAGGAAGAAAATAGGGCTACTCATCAATTTTTCTTCCTCCTCTTCTCTTTGCCGAATTTCTGAGTGCTCTCTTCTCTTTTTCTTTTGTCAAGCCGAATCTATAGTCCACCATTGTCAAAATTCTCAAGTTTTCTTTTCTTCCTATTTCTTCTTACCAATCCATTCAAAACCCGAATCTTGGAAGGGCTTCAAGCATAGGTGATGTTGATTTCTTCAAAGGTAAGAACAAGTTTGATTTCCATTCCTTTCTTTTAGATTAGCCGAGAGATAATCTAACCCCATACATATTATGGTTGCCGAATATGGAAGGATCTTTCGGGATTATCAGAGTAGTCGACAAAATGGAGGAGTATTCGAGATTTTTAAGATTAAGGTAAAACATGTGAATATTCGGCCAAAGGCCTTGATTTATGTTTCGACGAGTAAGATTAAGTCTAACGTAAGGTTTTAGGGATTTCGACATTCCTAGGGAAACAAGGAACAGTTTTGAGATTTTTTGGTGTTCCAATCGGCAACAAGGTAAGAATACTAATCCTACTAGGATTTGGAATTTTGGCCGAATGGCTTTTTATTAAGGTAATAAGTGATAAATCAATGTAGGGATTAAGGATCTAAGCATTAGATCAAGCTTTTCGGGATCTCAAGGAAATTTTAAGCGAATCAGGTGTGTACCCCACACTACTTCGTAATACATTTTATGGCATGTTTAATTAAAATATGTGACATTAAGAATATGAAAGTGGCTAAGGTATCATGTTATGGTACTAAGTACTCAGGTACGTTTCCTACTCCTACTAGGATTATGAAATATGTTAGTTATAACATGAGAATAAGAATAAGAATGTGAACTCTGGCATATTTATGCATATTATTATTATATGGGGCATATGGGTTTTATTTTGAAAGGGGAAGTGAATGTGGTGACCTAAGACCACGAACACGGTGACCTAAGACCGTGATATCTGAAAAGTGGTGACCTAAGACCACAGTAATCTGAAAGTGGTGACCTAAGACCATAGTAATCTGAACGTGGTGACCTAAGACCACGAATGCGGTGACTTAAGACCACAATTTGGTGTGTAGCGGAAGGAGGGTCGACGTAGTAGTCCCCACGGTGTGACTGGCAGGTACGGGGGTGTGTAGCGGATGGACAATTAGGTTTGGGTTTGGGAATGCATCATAACTTGTATTCATTATTTTGAATGTGTAACTTTTATATACCTGATTCTATTATGACTTAGTGTCGTGTACACATTGAGTCTATTTGACTCACCCCGTTGTGGGAACATTTTTCAGGTGATGAACAGTAATGGACCGGGACAGCAGAACTTGTGGTGGTCATGCTCAAAATGAAGTTTTTATTTTTATGGACTATTAATTTTTAAGTACTCCAAATTATTTAGATTTACTTGATGTAATAAGGCCATATGGCCATAGTGCACTATTTTATTTCTGTTTTTGTTTATTATGTTACAAAATTTTTATTAAGTTAAATATTAAGTAATTTACTTTAAATGTATTCCATATGTTTTATCACCTAAAATTTAAAAGGGTTTTCATTATAAAACGATTTTGTTTTCTACTCGAGCCCAACCCAGAACAATATTTCTTTCAAAACACACTATTTTCCCAAAGTAACAAAAGAACTTTGAACCGGTTTACTTGAGGAACATACCAAATCTGGTCAAAGCTCGTGGGCCGGGTTTGGGGTGTTTCATAGCATTTCAAGCAAATTACCTAGCACAACCCGAGTTTAACGGTTTCATGCATTCAATTTAAAACAAGCAATTCAACAAGCCAAATACATATATATATATATATACGTAAATGCATACATCTCAATTATACACTCTTTTTCATAGTCGACTATGCCTAAACTATTTTAAACATGTTAACCACATTTGCAAAGGTCACCTAGGTTTGGCCGAATACACATACACATTTTATTCAATATAATTCATCTTATTTAAAACAACCAAAATTGATATATACCTAGATACATTTCTCACAAGCATATAACTCAATATCATTTTCATATCAACTTCTTGATATTCAAATACCTAACATATCCATAAATAAATAAACTTATAACATTTTCATGAGATCAATTCAATAGTACCATTTTATAACCAAATGCATACCTAAGCATAGCAAGTCTTCACAATAATCACCCAAAAATAAAGTAGTCACATTTCTATATATCTATCTATCACATATACATATGAATAAGATGCAACATTAAACTATCAAGTTGTCCAGCACATATCAATATATATATACTATTTGATATAATACCTACCACATCTAAACACCAATGAAAATTTATGGCATGAGCAAACCATATCATCAAAACGCAAAAACAAAGTTCAACCAAGATAGATAGCCATTTTCGCATGGCTAAGTATATTTACACGATTACAAATCATTAGTTATACTGCTTAGTCTAACCTATACATGCCCTTTATAGTTTAAAACTAAGTTATTCAATACCAAAAGAAAGTCGATAGTGCAGTTGACTTCTTCTCAGATCCTTCGAGTCCGTAGCTTGAACCAAAAATATATAAAATAAAAGTAGACAAAAACACATAGTAAGCTGGCTAGCTTAGCAAGTCTTAAGCAATACTTATATCAATATGATGGTAAAACACTTAAACATCCAACTCATGACTTTAAATAAATGCTTCTTATCATATACATATATATATACATTATAACAGAATATGTATATATATATGAAACACCAACTTGTACATTTCTTTATACCTTTATAGTTATCTAACCTCTTATGCTTTCATTTAATCAATCTTTCTTATCATTTGACCTTTCTTTCTCTCAATAGCATCACTTGTATACATCTATAAATACATATATGCACATTCATAGTTCACTTAAATATGAATAACACATACCTTACAATCGAATTATAATTTCACTACTAAATGCTTAGACAAACCTGATTCATTAGCTAGAGCCTACTAAACATTACCTGAATCTCACACACCGGCATGAAGCCTGCAGAACTCGAGGTCCGAAATCATAACACCGGCACGAGGCCTGCTAGGCATAAAGCTCGAAACATATCATTGGCACGAAGCCTGCTAGGCATAAAGCCCGAAACATATCAGCGCACGAAGCTCAAGTGGCATAAAGCCGAAACATATCAATGTGGTCAATCATTCCACACACATTTCATAACTATATTATGTATCCAATTCAACTAAGCTTATTCACATTAAACAAATAAAATCGTTACATCATTGTACAATCCCACAATTCACATCGAGACACTTATTCATATCACATTATCAAATTATGCAATCAATCTAATATACTTATATACATTCGGCTATGACAAAAATATGTACTAAAATTTATCAAACATTATCATTTAATATGTTCATAAATAATTCTTTGATATATTTCAGCTTATGGACTTACCTCGACTGTCGGCGGACCGCGTAGACCGGCTATTCAATAACCTTCGTCTTTCCCCGATCCAAATCCATTTTTCTTTGTTCTTGATCTAAACACATTAAAATTTAACTCATTCAAGTACATTTCATTTCAATTTAGTCTCAAATCACATAAATGGGCAAATTACCCTTTTACCCTTAGGTTTTCACATTTTTACACTTTAGTCCTAATTGCACAAAACACAAAATACAGATTATTTCAATACAACACTCAAGGGCCGAATATGTATAAGGACTATATAAGTCCATTTCTTTCATTTATTATGCATTTTAGCCCTCTCAAATTTTTATTTTTAAAAATTAGCCCAAAATACTCAAATTTACTAAAATTTCCAATGCAAAATATACTAATCTTTAACATATCATTTACCTCAAATCATAAATCACCAAAAATCACAAGAACCTAGCAATGGCCGAATCTCATACATGCTCATTTTCAAAAATTCTAACATGGGTCAACTACAGTTCGAAGCAACGATCTCAAAAACGTAAAATTTATCGAAAACTAACTAAAAGCTCACCTTGAATTTTAGCTTCAAAATGCCGAAATTTCAAAGAACCAAAAGCTTATTTCTTCCTCCACATTCGGCCATGGATGAGTGAAAAGATGATGTCTTTCTTTTCTTGGTTATTTCAACATATAATAAATAAATACCAAATTACTAAACTAACCTTATAATTAAAAATAACTAAACATTTTAACTTAAGGACAAACTTGTCCATGGCTGGCCACTAACATCTAAAATGGGTTATTTACCCATTATATACTTCATATTATAAAGCCATGATCAATTAAGCACATTTCACTTTAGTCTGCCACTTTTTCACTTTACGTGATTAGGTCCTTTTTTATCAAATTAAGCACTCAAACGATAAAAATTTTCTACGAAACTTTCACACACATTAATTCACATATAATTGACTCAAAATATAATATTAAAATATTTCTCAGACTTGGATTCGTGGTCCCGAAACCACCGTTCCGATTAGGGTCAAGTTAAGTCTGTTACAACTCTCCCCCCTTTAGGACTTTCGTCCCTGAAAATCTTACCGTTAAACAAAGTCGGATATTGTTGCCTCATTAAATCCTCAGGCTCCCACATAGCCTCTTCAACTCCGTGACGATTCCATAGTACCTTCACTAATGGAATTCTCTTATTTCTCAACTCTTTTATTTCCCGAGCTAAGATACGGATCGGTTCTTCATCATATGTCAAGTCGGATTAGATTTCAATCTCTGACGGTGTGATCACATGAGACGGATCTGATCTGTACTTACGAAGCATAGACACGTGAAATACGTCATGTATCTTTTCTAACTCAGAGGGCAACTTCAATCTATAAGCAACAGGCCCAATACGTTCGATGATTTTATACGGTCCGATAAATCTCGGACTCAACTTGCCTTTCTGACCAAATCGGAGTACTTTCTTCCACGGAGAAACTTTTAAGAATACACGATCTCCGACCTGAGATTCAATGTCTTTACGTTTCAAATCAGCATAGGACTTTTGACGATCCGAAGCAACTTTCAAATTGCCTCTAATAATAGCTACCTTCTGTTCTGTTTCTTTAATCAAATCAACCCCGTGTATCTTATTCTCGCTGAGCTCAGTCCAGTATAACGGTGTTCGACATTTTCGCCCGTAAAAGGCTTCATAAGGCGCCATTTTGATACTAGATTGAAAGCTATTATTGTAAGCAAATTCAATCAAAGGTAGGTATCGTTCCCACGTACCTTCAAATTCGAGAACGCAACATCTCAACATGTCCTCAAGTATCTGAATAGTTCGCTCAGATCGACCGCCTCTGCATCATGCGGATGAAAGGTCAGACTAAAATGAAGTTTAGAACCTAAAGTATCTTGCAATTACTTCTAAAACCGCGATGTGAATCTCGTGTCTCTGTCTCAAGCAATGGAACTCGGACACCATGCAACCTTACAATCATGATACATACAATTCAAAGAAGTTTATCAAGTGAATAGTCCATGCGCATCTAAGACAAAATGAGCTGATTTTGTCGGTCCTATCAACTATAACCCAGCGCGGCATCTTTCTTACTCATTGTCATAGGAAGACCGGATACAAAATCCATTGTAATTCTATCCCATTTCCATTCGTGTATCATGATTGGTCAAAGTAGTCCGATGGCACTTGATGCTCGGCTTTTACTTGTCGACAAACTAAGCATTTCAAACAAATTCGGATATATCCCGCTTCATGCCCAAACTACCAATAGAATCAAGTTTCAAATCATTGTACATCTTTGTGCTACCCGGATGTATCGACATTTGACTACTATGAGCTTCATCCAAAACCATCTCAATCAAGTCGGCATTTCTCGACACACAATCGGCCTTTATAGGTCAAATAATCATTTTTATCAACTCAAAATTACGACTCAGATCATTTTCACATTGTGCTTGTCTAGAAGTCATATCTTTGTCAACTTTACGAGCATCACTAATTTGCTTTGAATAAATAACGGTCTAGCCTTCATCTCAAATTATGATCGAACCATCTCTCGACATAACCATATGTGCGTTCAACGCATAAGAGAAAAACAATGATTTTTGACTTAGGGCATCCGCAACAACGTTAGATTTTCCCGATGATAATCAATTACAAATTCGTAATCTTTTAACAATTCCAACCACCTGCGTTGTCTTAAATTCAGGTCTTTTTGAGTCATCAAATACTTCAGACTTTTGTGATCCGAGTAAACATGGCATTTCTCGCCGAATAAGTAATGACGCCAAATTTTCAGTGCGAACACAATGGCTGCAAGCTCAAAATCATGCATCGGGTAATTTCTTTCATGCGGCTTCAATTGTCTCGATGCGTAGGCTACTACTCTGCCTTCCTGCATCAATACACATCCCAAACTACTTAAAGAAGCATTAGAATACACAACAAATTCCTTACCCAATTCAGGCTGAGCTAATACTGGAGCTTCTGTCAAAAGGGCTTTCAACTGATCGAAACTCTTCTGACAATTTTCCGACCACTCGAACTTTACATCTTTCTGTAGTAGTTTTGTAAAAGGTGTAGCTATCACAGAAAAACCTTTCACAAACCGTCTGTAGTAGCCCGCAAGTCCCATAAAACTTCGAATCTCTAAAACATTCTTCGGTGGCTTCCAATCAAGTATAGCCGAAATTTTGTTCGGATCGACTCGAATACCTGATGCTAAAACAACATGTCCCAAAAAGCTGACCTCTTTCATCCAGAACTCACACTTACTAAACTTCGCATACAACTGTTGATCTCTCAAAGTTTGTAGCACTAATCTCAAATGCTCGGCATGCTCGGTTTCATTTTTGGAGTAGATCAGTATATCATCAATAAACACTACTACAAACCGATCCAAAAACTATCTGAAGACTCGATTCATTAGATCCATAAAAAAAGCAGGTGCATTAGTGAGTCCAAAAGGCATAACCATAAACTCAAAATGCCCGTACCTCATCCGGAATGCAGTCTTTGGCACATCTGTATCTCTGACTCGCAACTGATAATAGCCTGATCTCAAATCTATCTTCGAAAATACTGAAGCCCCTTTTAGCTGATCGAACAAGTCATCAATCCGAGGTAACGGGTACTTATTCTTTATAGTTACCTTATTTAGTTACCGATAGTTGATACTCATGCGCATAGCCCTATCTTTCTTTTTCACAAATAAAATCGGTGCACCCCAAGGAAAGAAACTCGGTCATGCAAAGCCCCTATCTGTCAACTCTTGCAACTGTGCTTTCAACTCTTTCAACTCGGTAGGTGCCATCCGATACGGAGCTATCGAAATTGGAGTCATCCCCGGTACTAGTTCAATACCAAACTCAATCTCTTGCATTGGTGGTAAACCCGGTAATACTTCGGGAAACACATCTGAGTATTCACACACAACCGATACAGATTCAATTTGTTTTTCAGACACTTTATTATCCAGTACATAGGCCAAATAAGCTTTGCACCCTTTTCTCACATATTTTCGGGCTAATATCGAGGATATTACTGTAGGAAACCCACTTAAATCACTGGATTCAATTCTGATGGTCTCACCGTTCTGACATCTCAAATCAATAAGCTTTCTTTTGCAATTCACCACTGCATCATGTGAAGTTAACCAGTCCATTCCCAAAATTATATCGAACTCATCGAAGGGCAACAACATTAAATCGGCTGGAAAGCAAGAATCCTGAATCATCAATGGGCAACCTCTACATACTTTATTCACAAGCACACATCTACCCAAAGGGTTGGACACACGAATCACAAACTCAGTAGACTCAACTGGCAGAGTCTTACCGAATACTAGAGTTTCATACACATATGAATGAGTCGAACCAGGATCAATCAATGCAATCACAGTAGTATCATAAAGGGTGAAAGTACCGGTAATGACATCGGGGGAGGAAGCATCTTCTATGGCTCGTGTAGCATAAGCTCTAGCTGGAGCTCTAGCCTCAGATCAAACTACAGTGTTCTTCGTCCCTCTCTGACTACCACCTACATTGCCTGAATGCCTGGGTGGCCTACCTCGCGCTGACGTATTGCTCGACTTAATGTTCTGAACTGTATTCTGCTCAACTAACATCGGACATTCTCTAATAAAATGATCTGACGATCCACATTTAAAGCAAGATCGATCATAGAATCTACAACTCCCGGAATGCCATTTCCCACAGTGCTTGCATTCAACTCGATTCTGTGGAGCGTTTCCAACACTGGCCATCGAGGTAGCTCGGGAGCCCACTGGAGGTCGATCACGTCTAGGTAAATCTCAAGTAGCTTTATGTCGGCTGAAGTCATCTCTGAACTTCTTAGATGTGGAATGGAAATTCTTACCCGACGATCTCTTACGAGTATCTCTAGCTTCTGTCTCATCCTTTCTTTTCTCCTTCCCGAGCTCTTCAGCTTTGCAAGCTCGCTCGACTAGTGTCACAAACTCTTTGATTTAAAGAATGCCAACAAGCAACTTTAAATCTTTATTCAAACCATCTTCGAACCTTTTGCACATAATGGCTTCAGTTGATACACACTCTCGAGCATATCGGCTCAATTTGACAAATTTTCGCTCATATTCAGTCACTGTCATTTGCCCCTGTTTTAGTTCAAGAAATTCTTTACGTTTCTGGTCGATGAACCTCTGGCTGATATATTTCTTGCGGAATTCATTCTGGAAGAAATCCCACGTCACTTTTTCTTTCGGAACCACTGATACAAGTGTCTTCCACCAGTGATATGCAGTGTCCCGAAGTAAAGATATAGCACACTTCAGGCATTCGTCTAGAGTACAAGATAGCTCATCAAGTACTCGAATAGTGTTATCAAGCCACATTTCGGCTCGCTCTGCGTCATCATCATCATTGGCCCTGAATTCTTTGGCCCCAAATTTCCTGATTTTATCAACTGGAGGTCTACTAGATCTCATCGATCTATCATCGGGTCTTTGAAGGTATCGAGTTGGATTATTCGGGGTGGAGGTCGGTGCACAACGGGTTAGTCTCGAATAAACCGGGTAAACCACTCGTTCATCATCCGATGAAGGCTTGTTTAGCCTCCCCTCATGGCTACCGAAACGGTCGGTCGAGTCTCACGTCTTGATCGATCCGCAGCACGGTCGGCGCTACACTCTCATCATCATCCGCTACACTTCTTTCGGGTCGAGTGTCCATTTACTATATAAAACACGATTCGAATGTCGAAAGTCACCACACTATCAATATATGATAAAGGCATGTATAGCTAGACTCACACGCCTTACGTAGTCCTAGGATCGACTAAACCGTAAGCTCTGATACCAATCAAATGTAACACCCCTTAACCCGGTCCGTCGCTGGATTAGGGATTAAGGGTATTACCACACAAGCTAAAACTTTAGTTAAATCAATTGAATCATGGAAGATCATCTTTATTAAATATTATCTATAAACAAATAATAAACACATGTATAACATATACTATACACTAGATCCAAATCATACACAAAAGGATCATCGATGAACATAATTCGTCATACAAATGTATATTACGTCAATATCACATAACCAAGCGATTTCATGAAAATTCATAAATGTCTAAACTTCTTATAGCATAAAGACTTAGTTACAAATAAACTAAAGCATGCAATCATTACACATCAATTGTACACTCTCTTAATTGGCCAAATATGCATGGTTTCATTTATAGCATTTCACGCAAATTACCTAGCACAACCCGAGTTTAGCGGTTTCATGCATTCAATTTAAAACAAGCAATTCAACAAGCCAAATACATATATAAATATATATATACGTAAATGCATACATCTCAATTATGCACTCTTTTTCATATTCGACTATGCCTAAACTATTTTAAACATGTTAACCACATTTGCAAAGGTCACCTAGGTTTGGCCGAATACACATACACATTTTATTCAATATAATTCATCTTATTTAAAACAACCAAAATTGATACATACCTAGATACATTTCTCACAAGCATATAACTCAATATCATTTTCATATCAACTTCTTGATATTCAAATACCTAACATATCCATAAATAAATAAACTTATAACATTTTCATGAGATCAATTCAATAGTACCATTTTATAACCAAATGCATACCTAAGCATAGCAAGTCTTCACAATAATCACCCAAAAATAAAGTAGTCACATTTCTATATATCTATCTATCACATATACATATGAATAAGATGCAACCTTAAACTATCAAGTTGTCCATCACATATCAATATATATATACTATTTGATATAATACCTACCACATCTAAACACTAATGAAAATTTATGGCATGAGCAAACCATATCATCGAACCGCAAAAACAAAGTTCAACCAAGATAGATAGCCATTTTCGCATGGCTAAGTATATTTACACGATTACAAATCATTAGTTATACTGCTTAGTCTAACCTATACATGACCTTTTTAGTTTAAAACTAAGTTACTCAATACCAAAAGAAAGTCGATAGTGCGGTTGACTTCTTCCCAGATCCTTCGAGTCCGCAACTTGAACCAAAAATCTATAAAATAAAAGTAGACAAAAACACACAGTAAGCTGGCTAGCTTAGCAAGTCTTAAGCAATACTTATATCAATATGATGGTAAAACACTTAAACATCCAACTCATGACTTTAAATAAATGCTTCTTATCTTATACATATATATATACATTATAACCGAATATGTATATATATATGAAACACCAACTTGTACATTTCTTTATACCTTTATAGTTATCTAACCTCTTATGCTTTCATTTAATCAATCTTTCTTATCATTTGACCTTTCTTTCTCTCAATAACATCACTTGTATACATCTATAAATACATATATGCACATTCATAGTTCACTTAAATATGAATAACACATACCTTACAATCGAATTATAATTTCACTACTAAATGCTTAGACAAACCTGATTCATTAGCTAGAGCCTATTAAACATTACCTGAATCTCACACACCAAAGACGAAGCTTTCGCTGAACTCGAGGTCCAAAATCATAACACCGCACGAGGCTGCTGAGGCATAAAGCCCAAACATATCACCAAGACGTGAAGCTCTGCTGAGGCATAAAGCCCAAAACATATCACCGCACGACGAAGCACGCTGGCATAAAGCCCAAAACATATCAATGTGATCAATTATTCCACACACATTTCATAACTACATTATGTATCCAATTCAACTAAGCTTATTCACATTAAACAAATAAAATCGTTACTTCATTGTACAATCCCACAATTCACATCAAGACACTTATTCATATCACATTATCAAATTATGCAATCAATCTAATATACTTATATACATTCGGCTATGACAAAAATATGTACTAAAATTTATCAAACATTATCATTTAATATGTTCATAAATAATTCTTTGATATATTTACACTAAGGACTTACTCGATCAGTTTATGACCGACGCGTGAATTGGCTTATTCAATAACCTTCGTCTTTCCCCGATCCAAATCCATTTTTCTTTGTTCTTGATATAAACACATTAAAATTTAACTCATTCAAGTACATTTCATTTCAATTTAGTCTCAAATCACATAAATGGGCAAATTACTATTTTACCCCTAGGTTTTCACATTTTTACACTTTAGTCCTAATTGCACAAAACACAAAATACAAATTATTTCAATACAACACTCAAGGGCCGAATATGTATAAGGACTATATAAGTCCATTTCTTTCATTTATTATGCATTTTAGCCCTCTCAAATTTTTATTTTTACAAATTAGCCCAAAATACTCAAATTTACTAAAATTTCCAATGCAAAATATACTAATCTTTAACATATCATTTACCTCAAATCATAAATCACCAAAAATCACAAGAACCTAGAAATGGCCGAATCTCATACATGCTCATTTTCAAAAATTCTAACATGGGTCAACTACAGTTCGAAGCAACGATCTCAAAAACGTAAAATTTATCAAAAACTAACTAAAAGCTCACCTTGAATTTTAGCTTCAAAGTGCCGAAATTTCAAAGAACCAAAAGCTTATTTCTTCCTCCACATTCGGCCATGGATGAGTGAAAAGATGATGGCTTTCTTTTCTTGGTTATTTCAACATATAATAAAAAAATAGCAAATTACTAAACTAACCTTATAATGAAAAATAACTAATCATTTTAACTTAAGGACAAACTTGTCCATGGCTGGCCACTAACATCTAAAATGGGTTATTTACCCATTATATACTTCATATTATAAAGCCATGATCAATTAAGCACATTTCACTTTAGTCTGCCACTTTTTCACTTTACGCGATTAGGTCCTTTTTATCAAATTAAGCACTCAAACGATAAAAATTTTCTACGAAACTTTCACACACATTAATTCACATATAATTGACTCAAAATATAATATTAAAATATTTCTCGAACTCGAATTCGTGGTCCTGAAACCACCGTTCCGATTAGGGTCAAATTCGGTCTGTTACAATAAGGCATGACATTTATGCTTGCCCCTAAATCGGCTAATGCATTATCAATAGTTAAACTACCAATTAAACATGGAATTGTAAAACTCCCTGGATCTTTTCATTTCTGTGGTGGTTTATTTTGTAGGATTGCTGAGCACTTTGCGTTGAGTTCAATGTGTGGCTCTTCGTCTAATTTATGTTTGTTATCAAGAGCTGTCTTAAAAATTTCCTCGAGTCTGGCATCTGAAAAAGAGCTTCAAGAAGGGGTAAGTTAATGTGTAATTTCTTTAAAAGTTTAATAAACTTACTGAATTGTTCCTTTGAATCGTCTCTTTTTAATGCTTCGGGATAAGGTATGCGAGGTTTGTACTCCTTGATTACTGGTTTTGACTTTTCTTGAGCTACCTATGTTATACCTTCGTCTACCTTATTTTCTGGAATTGGTTGTGGTTCATCTAACTCCTCGCTCTCCTGAGCTGTGATGGCTTGAATTTGGTCCTTTGGATTAATCTCGGTATTACTTGGTAGACGTCCTTACGATCGCTCTGACATGAGCCGTGTGAGTTGTTCGATTGCATTGGTCATTTCCTTGACCGACTTAGCAATTTCACTCATTCGGCTCTCGTTACTTTTAATTGTTTTATCAATATTTTGTAGGCGTTCTTTTGTGTTTGCTGATTTTTTTAGTTCCTCCTCATAGGTTGGTTTCTTCTCTCGTGGATAGGGCTCATTTTGGAAGTTCTGAGGAGGTTGTTGCCCTTGATTTCTTTGATTGCCTTGACCTCCCCATGAAAAATTTGGGTGGTTCCTCCAACCTGGATTGTAAGTGTTACTATAAGGATTATTATTGGATCGGAAATTATTACCTATATAGTTCATTTGTTCGCTCTCTGCTTCCAGTTGGTAGGGTGGGTACTCAGGATTCGCCACGGTTCCACTTGCGTCACACTGCATGACCGGATGTACCTGCGAGAAACATAAACTATCAAGCTTTTTCTTCATCATCTCAAGCTGCATTGATAGCATGGTCATGTGTCGACGTTGAAGACTCCTACCGATTCCGTTGGTTTAGTCCTTGAAGCTTGCCACTGATAATTGTTTAATGACATCTCCTTAATGAACTCGTAGGCTGCTTCTGGAGTTTTGTTATTCAGAGTTCCACTGACGGTTGAATCAATCAATTGTCTTGTTGAGGGGTTTACACCGTTGTAGAATGTTTGGACTTGTAGCCACAAGGATAAGCCATGGTGTGGGCACCTCCTCAAGAGATCTTTGAATCTCTCCCATGCATCATATAGTGTTTCTAAATCCATCTGCACAAAAGAAGAGACATCATTCCTTAATTTGTCCGTTTTGGCCGGTGGAAAATATTTCATTAAAAACTTATCGGTCATCTGATCCCATGTAGTGATTGACCCTCGTTTTAACGAGTTTAACCATTGTTTAGCTTTATTTCTTAATGAAAAAGGAAATAACCGAAGACGTATGGCATCATCAGAAACGCCATTTATTTTGAAGGTATCACAGAACTCTAAAAAGTTAGCTATATGCATGTTTGGATCTTCGTCCTGCAAACCATCAAATTGAACAAACTGTTGAATCATTTGTATTGTGTTAGGCTTTAATTCAAAATTAGTAGCAGATATAACAGGCCTAACAATACTTGATTCTGCTCCTGTTAAATGCGGTTTCGCATAATCAAACATTGTACGTGGAGCGTTACGTTCCCCCACATCGTATGGTGGTGGGTTATTCTCGTCCATCCTTTTAGTAGGATTGGATCTGTCTTCTTCCTCTCTTTCTGTGTAATTTAGGGCTCGCCTGGTTTCTCGACGATTCCTTCGAGCGGTAGCTTCAGTATCACTTTCGTATACTAAAGCTTCTCTTGGGTTCCTTCTAGTCATAAACTAGAGGTACTTGGAAAGAAAAGAAAGAAAGAAAAAATTAGAAAAATTTTAAAAAAAATTAAACTAAAAATAAAATAAATTACTGAAAATAAAATAATGGCTAAAGTAATAAAAATAAAGTTTTCTTAATATTTTAGTTCCCCGGCAACAGCGCCAAAAACTTGATCGCTGTAAATCAGAGTTTTAAAATTTATAAAAGAATGATTAAAACCTGAAAACTAACTCTGACAATGATTAAAGACAAGTGTACCTATCGAACAGTAGTATAGCTTAGGCAAGACCGGATAGCGAACCCAAAGGAACTAAAAGTATTAATACTAACTTTCTTTTTATTATTTAGCCTTAAAAATAGAGTGAGGTTGCTTTTGACGAAGACTAAACTAAGGACACAAAGACAAAAAGGAAGAGTAGGAAAATATCTTTGAAGGAAAACTCAGTTGATTACGACGATACCCTCAGGAAGAATCCACCTAGACTTCACTTATTAATTAACCTTAAATTATATGATTTCTTTTACTTAGCTTGATCCGTAAGACTCCCTAACCTATATTAAACCCTCTCTCGAGGCGAATAACGTCTAACCCTAGATTAATTAGTGGAACTCTCGTTCCCTTATAATAACCCCCTAGGATAGCAGTAAATCGATCAATGGACTCCCATATTAGGTTTCACCCTAATCCGGCAAAATCTCGTAACCCTATCTCTAGGCGTTCGATCAACTCCGCTTAATTATGTTAGATCTACTCTTAGGCAGGGTCTATTCCTCCTCCACCTAAGCACATTAGATCTGGATTAAGCAACATAATTAAGAACAAAATAAGTAATTATCATATAACTTAAAAATCAAATAAAAAGATTCATCTAGGTTTCATCCCCTTCAGATATTTGAGGGGTTTAGTTCATAATGAATAAACAAAACATCACAAGAGAAAAGATAAAACAAAACATGAGAAAATCCTAAAACCCCCTGAAGGAATTGAAGGAGAATTCCGCCGTCTTGAGTATAATTCCGACTTCTTGGGATGGATCAACTGGCTATCTTCGCGGTTTTTCCCTAACTCTGACCTTCTCGGCTTGGCTCCTTGGCCTAGCTTTGACGCCTTTTCAAAGGTGGTACTTAGAGGATATATATAGGCTCTTGGAATGTGATTCTTTCTCCCTAAGTATCCTTTTCTGACTGAAATTGCTCATTCTGATGACAGGGGCATGGCCATGTAGCACGCCCATGTGAATCGACTCCAGGCGGTGTTTAGATTTCTAACTTAAGGCACGGCCATGTGAATTGGGGGAGAGACCGTGTTCTAGATGTTAGGCATGGCACGGCCGTGTGGCTTGAAGTCCAGGCCGTGTCGATTTCGTGAATTGGCCCATTTGCTCCATTTTGGGCCCGTTTTATGTTCTTTTCATCCTCGGGTGCTTTTCTAGGTATAAAACATGAAAAGAAAGGATTAAAAGCACCTTTTTACATAAATCAAGGGATAAATCATCCAAAAGCATACTAAATATGGGCTTAAAATATGTTACTTTTACGGTTTATTAATTACCAATTTTAAATGCTATTACCGAAGAAAATCATACCAAAGTACCAATCTATCATATACCAAATTATTTAACCACAAATATGGCACATTTTCAATTCAAATATTAAACCTAACATTTTGATCTTTCATTACCGAACCTCAAACAAAGCATATCAACCAAAACAATCATATAACATATTCATTATTTGCCTTCACCAACCGTACCTAATTAGCCAACCATTCAAGCATAATATATGTGCATACATTGCCATTACAAACCGAATCAAAATAACCAATACACCATCGAATATATAATCATCATTTTACCCCATTACTAAGCCAAATTATAAAACCATTCACAAAGACGAAACATACCATGCATCAAGCTTACCAAAAATGAGCCGATCATAAGCTATTCATATCATTACTCAATCAAGCCATATAACCAAAACACTATACTTACATGCCATTAAACACACTTACCAAAATAAGTTTATACCATGACCCGATATATATACCACACTAGCATCATGATCAAGCCATTTTCGCATAGCTATATATATACAATTCAAAACCAACCATATCAAGCTAGACTTTACATGCCATATGTCATAAACACAAGTTTTCTTTCAAGGTACCAAAATAGATATCGGTAATGTGATGACGTTCCTCGATGATCCTGAGCTCGAGCTAGCTTTAAATATCTATAAAACAAAGAAAGAATATACAAAGTAAGCTTTGAAAGCTTAGTAAGCCATAAGCAAATAAATTAACACAAGAACATTCATAATTCATTTCGAAACAACCAAACCTAATTAATTCCATATACATATATAATCCCAATTCTCATAAAGTTCACATAATCACTTTAATCATCAACACTTACCTTTTCTTTCAAAGTTCGTATAAACTTAATACATACTTGAATCGTTTAATTCGAACTCACATCCGGTCTTGCCATGTCTTTTCCCATTAAACCATTCGGAATTGTTAAGGATACACGGAAATCATAATATGCTCATACATTGCCATATCCTAGATATGGTCTTACATGCGATCACATATACGATGCGAATGTCCCAGACATGGTCTTACATGAATCACACATCGAAAATCCTAATTTCATGGCATACGTATCCTTACTATTCCTATGGTTCGTACGGGGCTTTCGAACATCGTAATTTAATTAATTCGAGCTCGATACAAGTCATACCATGCTTATATCAATTCAGCAATATGCCAAATATATAAATACCAATTCAGTAACATTTAAAACATATACATTCGAATTTAACAACATTTATTTACTTATGAACTTACCTCGTAGAAACACGAACGGACTGGAACGGCTATTTGACAACTTTTGATTTCCCCGATCCAAATCTAATTTCCTCTTTTCTTGATCTAAATTAATACAAATTTCACTAATTTAATCATAGATTTAATCAATTCAATCCACAAATACATAATTAGGCCTTTTTACACTTTGGCCTAATAATTTTCACACTTTGACAATTTAGTCCTTATTTCACAAAACACAAAATATACATAATTTCCTTATACACATCTTGGTTGAATATTCCATTAATTCATATAAGTCCATATCTTTCATTTATTTCACATTTTGACCCCTCAATTTACAAATTTCACAATTTAATCCTCAATACACATTTTTATCAAAAATCACATAATAAAACATAATAATCTATCAACAAAGATTTATTTTTCATCATCAAACCACAAAAATCTCAAGCTATAAACAATGACAAATCACAAATTCCACAACCAATACAAAAATTCAAGCAAGGGCTAGCTAGTATTCTAAGCAACGATCTCAAAAAACGTAAAAATTATAAAAAACCAAACAAAATCCATACGTTAATTAAAGAAAACCAAGGTCGAACCTAGCTTGCTCTTTTTCTTTCTTTTTCTTTTGTAGTTTCGGTCAAAAGATGAACAACATGCATGGCCATTTTAATTTTTGTTTTATTATATTATCATTTATTAACTTAATTTCAAAAGCATCATATACCATTATAACATCAAACGTTCTCAAACATACTAATATAAATGATAAATTTATCATATACAAACTTACCCCGATTTTAATATAAGCTAGATCGTCGATCTAGTCCTAGACTTTATTCTTTCCCCGATCGAGGTTGACTCTTGGTTCTTTTTGTTCTATAATAGCAAATTAGCTCATTTCAATCATCACATTAAAAAAAGCATTTTAATAATCATGCTTTGGCAAAATTACCATTTTGCCCTTACACTTTGGCAAAATGACCATTTTACCCTTAGGCTCGAAAATAAATTCTAATCAAATTTTTACCTTTAATGAGCCTAGGTGAACATTTATTTCTCTTATAGCTATCATCAAAACCCAACATTTCATACATTCACTACCAATTCTGCAACCTTTACAAAAAGGTTCATTTAAGTGTTTTCATGGCAACATCTTTCACAAAAGTTGTTCATCTAACAACTAAGACTCACTTTCTTCCATAAAAATGCAGCAAATAACAATGTAAGCTCTCATGGCAAAGCTCTAATATTTCCACCATATTGCAAGATAATCTCTGCATTAGATAGCTTAAGCTCTAGGGGTTCTAAAAGTACAACTATCTTCAAGAAAAACCATTAGCCAACCTCGACCGGGGAAAGAATAAAGTCTCAAACTAGATCAATGATGTAGCTTATTTTAAAATCGAGATAAGTTTGTATATGATAAATTTAGCATTTATATTAGTATGTTTGAGAACGTTTGATGTTATAATGGTATATGATGCTTTCGAAATTGAGTATTGGTGTTGAATGAGAAAGATGATAAAAGTTGATATGTTGAAGCCTCAGTTGGACTATAATAAATGTAATAGTACTATCATCTAACCGTGAGATGGTTAAGGTCATGTATAAGACCATGTCTGGGATGTGGCCTCTGCACCAAATTGAAATTTCGTATAAGACCATATCTGGGATATGGCTTCGATACTTGAAGTGAGATCCCGTATAAGACCATGTCTGGGATATGGCATCGGCATTCAGAGGTGACCCCATATGAGACCACATTTGAGATGTGACATTATTTTTGTACTTATATTAATGACGATGAATAAACGTATTTGAGTATCCCTTGTGGTTACTGGGATGAATAGATAAGCTTGGGAAATAGAAATGAGATTAGTACTAAAGTCATGTGAACGAGTGAATACAGGTGCCCATAAGAAATTCATAAGGAATGTCTACGATATGTGGCATGGTATGTTCTAGACAAGAACAAGTATGAGCAAGTTATGGCAAAGTGCTTATGATTTTGTGTGGTTATCTAATGTCATGGATTGAAGTCGTTACGAGCGTATTGTTGCGATTTATTTTCATGCAAACTTACTAAGATTTATGCTTACCCCTCTCATTTCCCTTTTCCTTGTAGTATTGCTAAGATAACTCGAGGATCGTGGGACGCAGGAGTTCAGAAATCACACTATCAACATCATTTTGGTATAACAATTTAGACTATTTTGAGTATGGCATGTATAGGACTTGAGTATTTTGTTAGATCATAATTGTTAGCCAAAGTGTTGGCTATGTGTATTATTAAAGTCATTTTGTAAATGGTCATTGAAAATGGGCCAACACTTAATATTCAATGATGAAGAATTTATGAACTTATTGCTCGTATGAATGCTTTGAATTGAGTTCTTGGATGTGCCCTTGAGTCATGAATGATGTTTATATGAGTTAGAGTAAGTATGTTTACTATGCAGGGTGGCATTTGGCTTGGAATATAACCTTTTTACGTCCACATGGGTAGACACACGGGCGTCTGTCTAGGCCATGTGAGATACATGGTCAGCCCAAGGGCGTGTTGATCGATCGTGCGTACCCTGCATACTAGGTTTGTAAAGTCAGAATACTCAGCAGTAAACACACAGGCAGAGACACGGCCGTGTGTCTCAATCGTGTGAAAGGCACGGCCTTGGACATGGGTGTGTGCCCAGGCCGTGTGAAGTCTGCACATAAAATGTGGAATTTAATTCGACACATAGTCTAAGGACACGAGCGTGTTCCTTGGCCGTGTGACCACAGTGAGGTGATGATGTCATAAACAGAATGTCAAGGTTTTGGCACACGGGCTGAAACACGGATATGTCGAGGCCGTGTGAGGGACACAAGCATGTGCTCGACCGTGTGAGGGACACGGGCGTGTGCTCGACCGTGTGAAATAAGTTAGTGTCGACCACGGGTGAGGGACATGGGCGTGTGTGACCACATGGACGTGTCCCATCTCACACAGGCGTCTGGCCCCTGTTTAGGTAAAATTTTTCTAAGTGTGTAAAAGTTTCGATTCTTTTCTGAAACCTTCCAGAAGTATGTTTAGGGCTTTATAGGCCCATTATAAGGAGGTTAGATATGAGAATGGGAAAGTTTAATTTGGAATGGATTTTGATAACCCAATGTGGTATGACCATGTGAGTTAAGTACGGTAACGCCTTGCACTTGGTTTCAGCGTAGAAGACGGGTATGGGGTGTTACATTTAATGGTATCAGAGCTACAGTTTAGTCGATTCTCAAACTAACGTAGCGTAAGTATGAGTCTAGTTATACATGCCATACGTAAGAGTAATTGTGTAATGATAGTGTGATGACTCCTAACGATTTGAATTGTGTTTTTATATAGTAAATGGACCCTGATCCCGACTGAGCTGCAATCGATGATGCTACAAGTAATACACCTGCTCCCACGCAAGGGCCCGCGCCAGTAGAGAGTAGACCCGAGACAATGAGTCAGGGAGAAGAGGCCCGAGAAGCCTTTCTCCACATGATGAGAAACTGGTACACTGAGTACATTTGAGCAAATCCTAATGCTCAACCCCCGCCACCCCCACCTACTCCCCAGCCCGCCCCTGTAACTCCTCAAAAGGTTATTTGCTGATGGATGCTTGACGTTTCGAGATAGGGTCTGTGTACCCAGAAATGATGAACTTATTTGCAAGATTTTGCATAAAGCACAAAGTAGAGTTTAACTGTGCACCCAGGTAGCACAAAGATGTACAATTACTTGAGGAAGTGGTATTGGTGGCCTAGTATGAAGAAGGACATTTTCGAGTTTGTATTGAGATGCCTGGTTTGTCTGCAAGTGAAGGTTGAACACCAAGTACCTTCGGGTCTACTTCAGCCCATTATGGTTCCTGAGTGGAAGTGGGACCGTATTACCATGGACTTCGTGACGGGTTTATCGTTGACACCAGAAAAGAAAGATGTCGTGTGGGTCATAGTCGATAGACTTACGAAGTTGGCCCATTTCATAACAGTACGAGTTGATTACTCGCTTGATAAGTTTGCTGAACTGTACGTGACAGAGATAGTAAGACTTCATGGAGTACCGTTATCATCATTTCGGATAGAGATCCGAGATTCACATCACGGTTTTGGAAAAAGTTACAAGAGACCTTAGGCACAAAATTGAGTTTTAGTACAGCTTTCCATCCACAAACCGACGGGCACTCAAAAAGAGTAATTCAGATACTCAAAGACATGCTTCGATGTTTTGTTTTGGAATTCTAAGGTAATTGGGAGAAATACTTACCGTTGGTGGAATTCGCTTACAATAACAATTTTCAGTCAAGTTTGAAAACGGCGCCTTATGGGGCATTGTACAAGCATGTCCCATTTTACATGGACGTGTGACCCCTGTTTAGGTAAAATTTTTCTAAGTGTGTAAAAGTTCCGGTTCTTTTCTGCAACCTTCTAGAAGTATGTTTAGGTCCTTGTAGGCCCATTAGAAGGAGGTTAGATACGAGAATGAGAAAGTTTAATTTGGAATGGATTTTGATAACCCAAGGTGGTATGACCATGTGAGTCAAGTACGGTAACGCCTTGCACTTGGTTCCGACGTAGAATACAGGTATGGGGTGTTACACACACGCCCATGTGGCATTGACAGTGGGGTTTTTGGCTTTCACCAAAACCTCAGTTTCTGCGTAATCGGGTACACACTTGGTATGCTTTGATGCTAAAACGATCCCTAAGCACTCCAGAACCTAAAAATCATCATTCCAACATTCAATTTCAGTAACATTAACAAAACCTAAACAGGATTGCAATGAGACGTTCATCCTTTAACTATCGAAACCCATACCTTCGATCGAAACGAGAATCCCAAGTGCTTAACTTGCCGAATGGGAGTGATGTTCAGTCCCTTGATTACTTCTTAGACATCAAACAGAACTCTTATTAGAAATAATTCAGAAAGCTTTTAGAAAAGAAAGCATTGGAACTTACCAACCTACTATTAACGCACGAATGATATGGGGATGACGGAATACCGATTCGGTTACCAAAAAGAAAGCAAAAAGAAGGAAAAACAAAAGAACCGGGAAAGACAAAAATAGCTAAAAGAAATCGGCAGAGAAAGGTAAGGGAGACGTCAGGGAGAAAGAAAGAGAAAAAAACGGTGGAATAGAGAGGAAGAGAATGCCAAAAATTTCTCCAAAGGAATCTCAACTAGGCCGATAACTTCCACATCCCTCGATTTTCTCCCACTTACCCCCCATCACAACCATTTCAAAATTCCAATTTCAATCGAACTCATCCACACGCCACACGCCCCATGCAAAAAGAGTTCCCTTGCTTGCATAGGGATTCGAACACAAGACCTCTATCCCCCTAGCACTCCACTTATCCACCAGACAGCAGGCATGTTCTAATGTAAACTTACAAACAATTACTTAAAAGCCTACTAGCCAGAAATAGGGGTTAAGTCAGAAAAATACTAAAATTTGCCAAAGTCAGGGCTTAAACTTAGGACCTCACACACACACCCAGAACACTTAACCACTAAGCAAATACACATTTGTGTCATATTTTCACAATAACAAAAAATAATAATTTTGGGGCGTTACAACTCTACCCCTTTAAAAGAAAATTTCATCCTTGAAATTTACCTGGTCAGAAAATGTGAGGATACTGCTGACGCATCACATCCTTAGGTTCCCACGTAGCTTCCTCAATGCTATGATTACGCCACAGAACCTTCACAAGTGGAATGGACTTCTTCCTTAGAACCTTAATTTCATGATCTAGAACCTTGACCGGCTCATCCTCAAAGGCCAAGTCTGGCCTAACCTCAATCTCCTCAACAGGGACAATGTTCGTAGGATCAGAGCAGTAGCGCCTCAACATCGAGACATGGAACACATCGTGAATACAGTCTAACTCTGGAGGTAGCTCCAACTGATAAGTGACGAGTTCCACTCATTTCAGAATCTGGTACGGCCCAATAAACCTAGGGCTTAGGTTGCCCTTACGACCGAACCTCAGAATCATTTTCCACGGTGAGACCTTGAGAAATACGAAGTCCTCCACAGAATACTCAATCTCGCGTCTCTTTAAATATGCATAAGATTTCTATCTGTCTGATGTCGTTTTCAGTCGATCCCAAATCAATCTGACCTTATCCTCAGTCTCAGAAACCAACTCAGGACCTAGAGCACGTCGTTCACCCAACTCAGTCCAACACAAGGGAGTGCAACACTTACGACCATACAGAACCTCGTATGGCGCCAACTGAATGCTAGACTGGAAACTATTATTATAAGCAAACTCCGCTAGCGGCAGATACTCCTCCCAACTGCCTCGAAAATTGATAGCACAACTCCTCAACATATCCTCCAGTATCTGAATCACCCTCTCTGATTGACCATCGGTCTGAGGATGGAACGAAGTACTGAAGTCTAACCTTGAACTCAAAGCCTCATGTAGCTTCTTCCAAAACCGAGATGTGAAGCAAGGATCCCTATCAGATATGATCAAAACTGGTACCCCGTACAGTCTCACTATCTCAGAAATATAGAGCTTCGCTAGCTTCTGCAAAGAATAATCTGTCCTAACTGGGATGAAGTATGTAAACTTGGTCAACTGATTCATGACGACCCACACTAAATCCTTCTTAGTGGGTGTTAAAAGCAACCCATTAATGAAATCCATCATTACACGCTCCCATTTCCATAACAGAATCTTAATAGACTCGAAGGCAACTGATGTTCAGCCTTAACCTGCTGGCATGTTAGACATCTAGCCACAAAATCGGTAACTTCTTGTTTCAGTCCTAACCACTAATACAACTCTCGAAGATCTCGGTACATCTTATTTCCACCAGGATGCATAACATAAAGGATACTATGCGCCTCTCTCAATATAGACAGTTTCAAATCAGAATCATTCGGCACACATATCTGGCCTCGAAAACACAACACACCCTCAGATTTCAACCCAAAGTCCGTAGTGCTACCACTCTCAATCTGTCAGAAATGAAGACCCAAAGACTCATCCTCTAGCTATTTACCCTTAATCTACTCGATTTAAGTTGGTTTGCCTTGCAACTCAGCCAACAAACTCCCATCGTAGAACAAGCTAAGTCGAGCGAACATTGCTCTCAGATCTGTCATAGCCATACGGCTCAATGCATCGACCACCACATTGGCCTTGCCAGGATGGTATTCAATGGTACAGTCGTAATCCTTAAGTAGCTCAACCCATCTACGCTGCCTAAGATTCAGCTCCTTCTGAGTAATGAGGTATTTGATGCTCTTGTGATCACTATAGATGATACACTTCTCACCATACAGATACTGCCTCTAGATTTTTAGAGCAAAAACTACGGCGGCCAATTCCAAATCATACGTCGGGCAGTTCGCCTCATGTGTCTTTAGCTGACGAGACGCATATGCCACCACCTTACCATCCTGCATCAACATACATCCCAAACCGACATGTGATGCATCACTATAAACCGTCAACTCCTTTCCAGTTCAAGTCAGACGTAACAGAGTCTCGGTCGAGATGATCTTGAGCTTCTCGAAGCTATCTTATTGCGCTTCAGTCCAGACAAATGGTACACCCTTACTTAGTAGCTTAGTTAAGGGTGCTGCAATTAGTAAGAAACCTTCTATAAACCGTCGGTAAAAACTTGCCAGCCCCAGAAAGCTGTGGATCTCAAACGCATTCTTAGGTTACTTCCAATCAATATAGCCTCAATCTTCCGAGGATCGACTCAAATCCCCTAGGAGAAACCACATGACCCATAAAAATTACTTCACGTAACCAGAACTCACACTTGCTAAACTTAGCATAGAGCTATTTTTCCCTCAAAGTCTGAAGAACCACTCTGAGGTGCTCGTCATGCTCGTCCTTAGTCCTTGAATAAACTAGTATGTCATCGATGAACACCACCACAAACCGATCCAGATAAGGCTGAAAAACTCGGTTCATCAGATCCATGAAAGCTACTGGTGCATTAGTCAGTACAAATGTCATCATTAGGAACTCATAGTGACCATAACGAGTCCTAAATGTCGTCCTATGCACATCAGCCTCTTTAACCCTCAACTGATGATACCCAGAATGCAAGTCAATCTTAGAGAACACAGATGCTCCTCGAAACTGGTCAAACAGATCATCGATCCTTGGCAACGAATACTTGTTCTTGATGGTCAGCTTATTCGGTTGCCGGTAGTCAAAACACATCCTCATGGATCCATCCTTCTTCTTAACAAATAGTACCGATGCTTCCCACGGAGACACACTAAGGCAGATGAACCCACAATCCAATAACTCTTGAATCTGAGCCTTAAGCTCTGTAAGCTCCTTCAGTGCCATTCGATAGGGAGCGATAAACTCTGGAGCTATACCAGGGAAAAGCTCAATCCCAAACTCCATTTCCCGATTCAGAGGTAAACCTAGTAGCTCCTTAGGAAAAATGTTTGGAAAATCACTTACAGTGCAGATATCCTTTACAGTAGAGTCCTTAGAAATGGAAACACTAATATAGGCCTAGAACTCCTAATAGCCCTTACGAACCAGTTTCTCAGCCACCAGTGCAAAGATCACATTCGTCAAATAATTTCGACATTCCCCAATCATTACTACCTCATTATCCTCCTTATTTTTCAAAAAGACCCTCTTAGTCGCACAGTCGAGACTGACACGGTGTTTGACCAACCAGTCCATACCTAGAATCATGTCAAACTCCCTAAATGGAAGCTTCATCAGATTAGCTAGAAATGCCGATCCTTGAAGCTCTAGCGAAACATCTCTATATAGTTTGCTAACCTGAATAGATTGCCCTGACGAACTCAATACAGTGACCTAACTCGTAGTGCTCTTAACCAATAACCCCAGATTTTAAGAAATAGAACAGACTATGTAGGGATGAGTATGTCTATCAGAGCAAGATATGGTATATCAAAAATAAGGAACGTACCAGTGATGACGTTAGGAGCATCTCTGTCCTCACGACGAAAAGCAGCATAAATAAGAGCACGCTGCCTCGCCTCATTCTATCCAGTAGCTCTGCTTGATGCTCGCTATCACAGCCCATACTGTTACCACCTCTAGCCTGACCACGGCCTCTCGAAGGTTGTTATGCTACTCTTTGCGGCTGCGTAGTACCAATACCCTGAGCTTGCATCTGATCAGCCCTCAACAGACACTCCTTAATGTGATGATCCATTGATCACACCTCAGACACGCCCCAGTCCTCCTCCAACACTCGCTCTAATGGCATCTACCTCAATCGAAACATGGTGCGCAGCCCGAGAGCGAATGATGTGGGGCGCAAATTTCTAACCAAACCCATCGGGCCATGGCCTTTTTCTTAGGCCTCTGTACAAAACTTGAGGGCTCCGAATCCGTCTTGTTCTTACCCGTCTCTCTATCTTTGTTTTGGCGCTTAGCACGCTTAACATCCTCGGTGATCTTTGCCTTCTCTACCAGTACAACAAGCTCTCGCTCCCTTTGTGAAGCAATCAACACCCTCAGATTATCCTTCAGCCCATCCTCAAATCAAACACACCTCTCATACTCATCTGCCACTATGCCTTAAGCATAGCGGCTCAGCCTCAGGAATTTAGCCTCGTACTCAGCCACCGATCGGTCTCCCTGGGTAAGGTTCAGAAACTCCCTCCTACGAGCATCAATGTAACTAGCTCCCACATACATCCTCCAGAAGGCAGTCCTAAAGAATTTCCATGTCAAACGTTCAGGCTGAATGCCCTCCTTAATAGTCAACCACCACTGATAAGCTTCATCATGCAACAGAGAGACTGCACCCTTCAGGTTCTGCTTAGGGGTGCAATCTAGGTCATCCATAATCCGTTCCGTGGCCTCAGTCCAGTACTCGGCCACATTAGGGGTGACTCTAGTGACACCTCTAAAAAGCTCAACTCCATTGGACCTGAGTCGTTCCGTGATTGACCATCGACCCCCAGATCCAGTATTGGGTCCAGCAACCCTCTCAGTATCCTTAGCATAGCCTAGGACAGTGCGTCGTCCCCAGCCATGCGACCTTGAGACCTAGTCTCGATAGCAGGTGACACTATCGTCTCACTCGTCTCCAAATTCGATATACTACCCATGGAAGAGGACTCAGCTCGAACCCCTCTATGGCCTTTACCTCGACCTCTAGTACCTCGTCCGCAGATACCTCGTGCGCTCATCGCAGATTCAGGGTTTTGTCTACATTAACAGTTTTATGAATCAGTTACAGTTTTGATATTTATTAGCAGATGTTTTATGTAAACAGTTTCAATAATTTAGAGTGATTTTCGTAAATCGCAGTTTCTATCAGTTTTGCTACAATATCAGTTTTACTACAGTTTCAGTATACACTGCATAGAGTGCTTTCACAGTATACTTTCTATAGTAGTTTCATAATGTACTATCTACAGTATTTTCAATTTAAACAATCACAGTTTCAGAATACTTACAGAATCGGTGCCGGAGACTCGGTGTACCACATTCTCAGTCAAATAGTTTCAAATCATTTGAAAATTAGTTATTAAAAACCAAGTTTTAAAACCCAAAATCCACAGCCGAGTTTTGCAACCTGACTCTGATACCACTAAATGTAACACCCCTAAACTCGGCCTGGATGTTATGGACAGATTTGGCAATGTTACATGATAGGGTGATTGAAAACTAAAGTTACGATAAACCATTTTTGTTTGTTAACATTTGATTAAATCAAATAAAAAAAATGCATGTCCATTGATTTGTCTCAAACTTATCTTTTTAGCGGAAGCATTGGAAATCATTTATTTTAAGTAGATTCGTTCATTTTATGGAAAACCTTAGTGTTTAGAAAATCTGTATTTTTTATAAGTGGTAGTTGTAAGTTAGTAAAAGCAGGTAAAATTTCAAAAGTTAAAACAAAACAGTCCTTAAAGTCCAACTACATAAAAATACCCCACAATCAAGTAAAACCATAAACTAAAGTAAAATAGTTTAAAATATGTGTGGCCGCCGTCGAGTCCTCTGCTGCACCAAACTGTCAAGTCTGGGGATTACCTGATCACATTAAACAGAAGGGGTGAGTTTATGTAAACTCAATGTGTAATCCCCACAGAAAACATGCATACAGTCAATTAGCAGTAAACAGTCAAATGTAATCTAGGGCCTAAGCCCATTACATTTTCAATAGTAGTTTGGGCCTTAGCCCATTCTAGTTCAGTATCAGATATGCATTAGGGCTTTAGTCCATCTCAGTATCAGTAATGCAAACAGTAATAAGTAACAGAGTCCTACCCACCAGCATCTGCACCATCTCTGTCCATCCTTACACTCCATGTGGGGTTTAAAACTCCCACCCATCCTTACACTCCGAGTAGTACCGAATGCGGCACATATTCAGTATATTGCAGTTGAGCTGCTAGATAATAGGCTTAAAGCCTTTCAGTACACTTCCTCCAAATATCATCATCCCAACCCAATGCAATGTAAACATACAATATGCCATGCTTTTATGCAACCATCAGTCATACGTATACATATATATATTCGTAATCATGCATAATTTATCATGCATCACATACACTTAGATCATACATTTAGGAGTCTAGGTAATACTTATCGACCCTATAGTAGGTTCACAGTCGACTTGGGAGACTCATGCAACCCTAGGAATCATTTCAGATAAATGGGCTCACAATGCAAGTGGCGTGCCCATGTGGGCCCACACGCTTGTGTGGCCCATACGGCCCAAATCAGTCTAGCCCATGTGTCGCACACGGCCGTGTCTTGTGTTCACGGCTTGGCCTCGTCGATCACATGCTCGAGTTATGGGACACGGCCTACCACACGGACAACCACACGTCCGTGTAGCATCAATAGTGGGGTTTTCGAATTTCACTGAAACCCCAGTTTCTACGTAACTGGTACGCTTTGATGCTAAAACGATCCTTGAGCACTCTAGAACTCAAAAATCGTCATTCCAACACCCAGTTTCAGTAACATTAACAAAACCTAAACAAGATTGCAATGAGACGTTCATCCTTTAACTATCAAAACCCATACCTTCGATCGAAACGAGAATCCCACGTGCTTAACTCACCGAATGGGAGTGATGCTTAGTCCCTTGGTTACTTTCTAGACATCAAAAGGAACCCCTCTTAGAAAGAATTCAGAAAGCATTTAGAAAAGCAAGCACTGGAACTTACCAACCTACCATTAATACACGAACAATATAGGGACAACGGAATACCGATTCAATTATCAAAAAGAAAGCAAAAAGAAGGAAAAATAAAAGAATCAGGATAGACGAAAATAGCTAAAGGAAATCGGCAGAGAAGGGTAAGGGAGATGTCAAAGAGAAAGAAATAGAAAAAAAATGGTGGAATAGAGAGGAAGAAAATGACAAAAATTTCACTAAAGGAATCCTAACTAAGCCGATAACTTCCACATCCCTCGATTTTCTCCCACTTACCCCTCCATTACAACCCCTTCAGAATTCCAATTCAATCGAACTCATCCACACGCCACATGCCCCATGCAAAAATAATTCCATTTCTCGTGCAGGGATTTGAACACAAGACCTCCATCCCCCCCAACACTCCATTTATCCACCAGTCTACCAAGCCCATTCTGATGTAAACTTACTAATAATTACTTAAAAGCCTACTAGCCAGAAATAGGGGTTAAGTAAGAAAAATACTAAAATTTTCCAAAGTCAAGGCTTGAACTTAGGACCTATCACACACACCCAGAACACTTAACCACTGAAGCAAATACACATTTGTCTCACATTTTCACAATAACAAAAAATAAGAATTTTGGGGCGTTACAGCATCAAAGCGAATAACTCCTAAAAGATAGGGACATAGATATGACTTGCTGGCTTGGCAGTACATAGGATTGGAACCAAGTAGGATAAATTCTAAATTCGTTTATGGATTTATTCACTTATAATGTTCATAGTGTGACATACTATAACAACTTGATTTTCAGTGGTATTAGAAAATGCTGTTTTGGAACCCCATTTTTGTAAATTGAGTTCATAAATATAAAATATGAATATTTACAAATTTAATATAAAATATAATGAAGAATGGTTAAGTAATTTTGTCAATTAAATAGTTAAATAAGGCTTAGGGACTAAATTTTAAAAGTCCAATCACTATAGATTTTTAATTGACTAAAGGGTTGAGGTCTTAGATGGAAATTAACTAAAGGTCCAAAATTGGTAAATAAACCATTTTGAATTAGGAGATAGTGGATGATGATAATGATATTCCCACTAAATATGTTTAATTAATAGTTTAAGTTAATTAAATCATGATTAGGTTAAGTAAGTTAAAATAATAACACCTTAAACCCATTATATATGTTAAGTTAGTGGATGAGAATGTTATCTCCCTCTTCCATCTTATTCTTGACGTCCCTTGAAGGTTAAAAACCTGTAAAATTTTTGTAACATTCGATCATCAATTGGAAAGTGAAATCAAGCTTTTTTCTTGTAAATTTTATAGATTTATGATCATGGGAGCTTGATTTAGTTAGCCCATGTACCAATTTTATAAATTGTTAAAGTTCCAGAAAGTTTTCATTGATGATTAATTAATGAGTTAGGCTTGAAATTGGTAGATTTTAATTTTAGATTATGGAAATGACTAGATTGTAAAGTTAATCTAGCTAGTTTGTTAATTTAGCTACATTAGGGACCAAATTGAATAAAGCTATATTCTATCATAGAATTAGGTTAGAAATATAAAGTATAAGATCATTAATGAAAATATATAAATTCATATTTTAACTCGAAGCTAGGAATCGAAAGTTATGTTTATCTCGAGTTGAGGGATTAAATTGAATAAAATATAAAAAATGAGGGACATAAAAAAATAGATTTGTATAGGATCATGAATCTCATGAAAATGTGTGAAAATTTTTGGTATTGATTTTTTTATAAAATAATTGGATCAAAGTAGAGCTAATAAGGAGAAAGCTAAAATTACGGATTAGTCCATGAAGAATCCACTGTTTTTGTGTTCTGAATAGGTAAGTTCATATAGAATTTACTATCTCACCTTGTATTATATGTATGCTTGTGTTTAATTTGATATATACATATACATATATATATGTTTGAGTATAGTTAAAATACTAGCGAATTTGGCATGTATGACTAGTAATGGATCGAATTGAAATGTTATGTGAAAATTGACTATTATGAGATAGTACAAGGGATGTAAATGAAAAATGTGATCACTTATAGGATGTGATATGTAAATGTGGATAGTTACAAGGCATACACATGTGAAATTGATTGTTTACAGGGAATGGTATTGTATATATGTATAATTGATGCCCATGTGAACTTAGTAAAATGTGAGGATGTGATTAGCATGCCAATAGAGTCATTTGTGTGCTTGTACATGATATGTGATTGTACGAAGACCATTACAAGTTATATCGAGATCCAACATCTGCCACGAATCATCAAGCATTATATGTCTCTACGGAGAGCCAAGTGTGGTGAAGAGATGTATTAGCATATTGTAACACCCTGGAGTTTGGGGTTAGAAGTCTTGAGCTTTGTGGATAGGGTCAGTGAGTAGCTTAATCTATTGTGTTTATCTTCACGTTCTAGTGTCAAAATGAGCCCACTGGTTCGGTGATTGGATGTGTGTTAGGTTGCCTCTAGGTTTTGGGTTCGAATCTTCGTGTGTGTTTGAGGGAGTAATTTTATTTTAAATTTGTTTTTTTTTAAGTTGCTAAAATATTTATTTATTTTAGCTATTTTTTTTATTTTTTGAGAATAGAAAATCCAAAAAAAAAAATAGAGTTACACATTCTTCTCCTTTTCACCATTTTGTTCTCTGTGACTTTTTAGTTTTTTTCTTTCTTCCTCAAAAGAAAATATTCAGTTTCTTTTGATTCTTTGCTTCTTTCTTTTTATCATTGTTTTCGTTTGTTAAGGGATTTTTGTTCTTGAGTGTTCGTTTAATCAGAAGAGAAGAAGGTAGGTTTTTTTTTTGGAGGGTTGATAATATCTCTTTCGTTTTCTATTCTGTTATTAAGTTGAAGTTTTCATTAATTCGTTTGTTTAATTGAGGTTTCTAAATCGGCTTGGTGGAGTGCGTCGAGCTATTCTAAGTACTCGTTTTTCTATCTAAGGTGTGTGTTCATAAACTCCTCTGGTTTTGTTATAGAATTATTGTTTGGGTTCTATAGAATTTGACAAATTCTGAGTGTTTTGGAGATTGATAAATCACTATACTATTTTGCTGGTGTTTTGCATAGAAACCTATATAATTTGGTATATTTCAGAGTTATGAATGGTTGGCAAGCATTTCAAGGCAAGCATTTCAAGAGCAAAAACACATTTTTCAGGCTGTTTTAGGGTGGTTTCATGAGCACATAGGTGGCTGCACGGGCGTGTGCTGCGCACGGGTGGTCCACACGGCTGTGTGCATTTGGGAAATTAGGGATTTGGGCAAATGTTGGTGCCACACGGGCTGGCCACACAATTGTGTGGCTGATTTTGGGATTTTTAGTCAATATTCATGCGGCCATGTCTACCCTGCACGTTATTTTAGTCAATTGGGACAGAGAATTACACGGGCTATCCATACGGCCGTGTTCCTGGGTCACACAGGCGTGTGTCATATTCACACAGTCGTGTGCCTCCTTCACATGGGTGTGTGTCTCCTTCACACGGGTGTGTGTCTCCTTCACATGGGCATGTAGACCCTCACATGGCCTAAAGACTTCCACACGACTGAGGCACACGGCCGCGTGGCCTTATTTTGCAAAATTTTTGTTCTGTGTCGGATTTTGACTTGTTGGTGCTCCTGTGTGTTCCAACCCTCGGCTAGGCCTTGGTAAAGGTAGTAAGGACTCTCTTTTTGGCCAAGAATTATGCGCTAGTATATTCATAGCACTAATTTAATGATTTATTTAAGTGTTAAGTGATGTTACCTAGTAGTTAAGTACCGTTATAATTGATTCTGAAACTGGTCGATTGAATATGTGAACCTCTAATTCTGTTTGACTGATGTGTGACTGTTTGTAAGTTGTGTACATTATTTTTGTAAGTCTGTTAATGATATGTTTGTATATATACATTTGCATAAAATTTTGGTTTTGGTTGCGAAGAGAAGGAAGTCTGATCTGATTTGGTAGTTTCAACTACAATACATTTGTATAGCAGTTTACCACACTGTACTATACATATGTCAGCTCAGCTGCATATTATCATTTGAGTGGCTTAGTTCCACGTATGTGCTGTGTAGGGTGGATAGGCCTTCGAGGACCTATGTGTTGTACATTGTTGGTTGGGCTTGCTTAGCTCATATGTGGTATGCAGGGTGGTCGGAGAGGTGTTCGGCTGGTGGGGTGGGTTGTTTTTGACTTATTGCATTCATACTCGACTAATTGTATGTATTAATATATGTGTAAGATTATGCAAGTATTGAGGTGTTAGTGATATGGTACTTGGAAATGAAGTGTTTTTGTTAAGACGCGTTTTGGTATGTTTTGGTAACGACTTGTTGTTTGGTTTAGCGGCTGAGTTTTCTGTGTATGGTTGTGTTAATATTTTGGTAGCGGATTGTTTGTCATGACTCTCCACTTTTGATTTTCTGTTACGTTTCGGACTCACATTGAGCTCGTGTATCTCACCCCTTTAGTGTTCCCCTTTCAGGTACTCTCGCGTTTTGAAGTTGGACTTAGCATGCCGGAGGTCTCGGAGTGATAGGTTTTTAAACAAGCTAATAAGTCTCTTTTTCAGTTCTTATTTTGTTAAGCCGTTTTGGACTGTAAGTAATTATAAGAACTGTGGTATAATTCTATTTTGGGTTTTCGTAAATGTTTTTTGTATTGAATTTTAGAAACTGCAGAATTTTAATTCTGTATTAACTTAAATTTTCTGTTTTAAATTCTAAGTGGTTACATTTTTATCATTACTTAATTATTGTTTTTAAAACATAACTTGTTAAGCGACTTAGTTTGTTTTTAGCATATTGTATTCAAAATGAGTTTCAACATTTTTGTTTGTAAATTGCTTTTCGATCACTTTAGTGGTTAATGTAATCTCCGAGATTCGGTCTAAACTTTTAGGCTGAGTTTTGGGGTGTTACACATTTAAATATGCATTTGATGCCTACATGCTTTGCATTTTAATGCCTTGGTGTGGTGTAGTTTACCTATGTATCCGAGTTTATTTTACTAGGGTTCCATTGAGCAAAACTTGTTAATTGAAATTGGAAACTTGAAAATGTAATGAAAATAGATTCTATAAACTATTTTGATGTAACATTGAAATAAATTTGAATTTGGTATAAACTTATATATTCATAATAGAGTATGGTAATGAAAGAAATAATGTGAAATTGGTATAGTTCTATGGATTGATGTTGGAATATGAAATTGAGGTGAATTGTATGAAAATGATATCAATTGTTTGTGTTTTAATTTTTACTTATAATGTTTGAAGTTCTTGAATATTTATGCTCAGTTATTGTCATTTTAAGCGTCCTGTTCTAGCCAAATTTATGCCAAAGATATAATAAATATCATGATTAGGTATGATCAAGGTAAGCATAGTACTTTCCCCTTGAACTTACTAAGAATTTATATGATATACTCTAGTTTCTTTCCCTACTTGTAGATCATCACCTTACGAAACTTGTTGAGCTGAATCAGAAAGAAGCACACACTATCAATAAGACGATAGATTATATTCATTTTGAGTCTAATTATTGTGGCATGTATATAAGGGCACCTTATTGTGCCAATGGTCATTTTTGGGTGGATAGTTATGTAGCAATTATCGATGGTTCATCTTGTATGATAAGCTTGATATTTGACTTATTTGATGCATGGTCTTGGTCATGTTCAATGTACCACCCCATTTCCCGACCTAATAGTCGTGTAACATCCTGTTTTTCAGTGGTGTCAAAAACAGTAGTTTTAGAACCCCATTTCTGATATTCGAGTCAGTAAATATTATTAATTAATATTTACGAGTTTATTATAAAAATATATTAAAGTTTGGTCCCTTAATTTTTTAAAATTGATAGTTAATTAAGGTATAAGACTAAATTATAAAAGTGGTAAAAGTTAATCGCTATAGATTTTTAAATATCCAAAGGACCAATTGAGTAATTGGATTATTCCTTTATGGAAAAAAGGTGGTTGAGGCTAGTTGTAAGCCATCCACTTTGTTAATTAATTTAAAGTTTAATTAATTAAAGTTAATTATAAGTTAAATAAAGTATATAAGCTAAAAGAAAATAAAAAACCATACATTTTCATGTTCATCTTCTTCCTCTCATGAAACAAAGAAAATAAATTTTCTTGTAATTTCTATGTTTTTGAGGTTGTGAGAGCTTGATTTAGCTAACCCATGTGTAACACCCCAAACCCGGCCTAAACATTATAGCCGAATCTGGCGATATCACATTGAAGTGTTTTTCAAAAACATAGTTTCATTGGAAAACCCATTCTATTATTAAATCTCGTATATGATCTTAATGGGAATTTAGGGTATCCTGTTTATCCTGTTCATATAGTTTGTTACTATATTTTAAAACAATGTTTGATGCGGAAGATTTTATAGTATGTTACAAAAACTTGGTGTTTTGAAAAGCATTTATCTTTTGAAAATCCATGTCCTACTACTCTAAAAAATGAATTAATCTAGGTAAAATCCCAAATTAAAAGTTAAAATTTAAAGAGGCCTTATTACAAAAATAAATACCCAAATTAAATTCCTTGTAAATAAAAAAAGTCAAATATAAAAGCAAGTATGGTTGTGTGGCCACCTCCGAATCCCTCACAGCACCGATCCACCTAAGACTAGGGATTACCTGTACAGATACACAGAGGGGAGAGTTTACGAAACTCAGTGTGTAACCCCATATGAGCAAATAGCCAATCATGCCATAGATAAGTACAGTCTGGGCCTAAGCCCAAATCAATAACAGTTCAGTTCAGTTGGGGCCTTAGCCCATTACAGTATCAGTATCAGTGTGCGCCTTAGCCCATTTCAGTAATAGTAACAATTCAGACATGCAATTAAAAATCCTACCCAACCAGCATCTACACTCCACCCCATCTAGCCCTGCACTCCATGTGGGGATAAAATCACCCACCCATCCCTACACTCCAAAAATTAGCACCGGTTACGGCACTAAACAGTATTTGCAGCAGAGCTGTTAGTACAGTACACTTCCTCCAATCATAATAATCTCATCCCCATGCAACATATCACACATGAATGCAACATACATACATATCGTGGCATGCTTATATACAGTCTTACACAACATAAGGCATACAATCATTTAATATCATAGGGGTAAAACAATTATTTTAGATCATAGGGGCATAACAGCCATTTCATTAGTTTGGGGTCTAGGTATACTTACCGACCCATCAGTATGTCCACAGTCGTCTCGGGCGAACCGTGCAACCTTAACAGTCAAACAGTGAAAATGGGCCCAAGGCCCATAATGCAAGCCCATCTGGGCCCACATGAGCACATAACCCAGAATTGGTCTTGGCTATATAAATTACACAGCTTGGCCCATTATGATTCACACGTTCGTGTGGTTTACCCTTGTGGGGCCCATAAGCCCGTTGGGCCCACACGGCCCAACATGGCCCAAAATGGCCTAAGACCATAGAATCGCTCATGGTGGCCTCAACAGTCAAACGCTCGCGTTTTAAGCATTCAGAGTACCATACGAGTGAACGCATGCTCGTGTTGCGTCAATGGTTATATTTTTTGATTTTTGTCGATTTACGATTTGGGTAATGTTTACACACCTGTTTGCGAAAACGTGCGAATAACCCGTGAGCACCAAACCTGCCTTGATTGAATAAACATGGCTTAGTCCTCTTAGATCACTGACGAAGGTTGATTACAACTCTTTGACGAATATATATGTTACAAGCGAATTTTATTAAACAGAGTTGTTTATACACATGGCTTAAGCCCTTATGTAATAACTTACAGCACCACAGAACCCCAAAAGTAAGGGAAAGAGTATTTGGCCTTTACCCACAAGGAAAGAAAAAATAGTTACCTTTGATCGAGTGATGAAAAAAGGTTTAGAATGCTGCAATACCACTTGCAACTCCTTCACTCCTCGAGGAGTTCTAAAAACCGAAAGAAACACAAGAGTATTCGGCTTTGTCAGTGTAAGAAATGAGGAGACTTGATACAAATTAAAAGAAAACAAGGAGTCGAGTGCTCTTACCGCTGTCAGAGAATACTCGCTAAATTGAAGAAAAAGTAACAATGGAATCCACCTGGGTACCAACTAGAGAAATATGATAGGAGAAAACGGTTTACAGAAGGAAAGAGAAGAGGATTAATGGAGTATTCAGTCACAAAAGGAAGATAAGGAGAAAGAAAATATGTTAGCCAAAGAATCAAAGGAGGGGAAGAAGGTGTATTCGGCCAACTGTAGTATCAATTGGGAAAAGAACGAAGAAAAGGCAATTGAGAGAGGAAGTATTCGGCCAAAGGAATGGTTGTCAAAAAAACGAACGAGGTGAAATAGAACCCCTACCATATTCGGCCTTCAAACGACAAAAAGGAAAAACAAATAAGGGCATACCACTCTTAGCTGAATTTTTGAGTGCCCAGAGTCCAATTTCGGCACAACACTCCCTCTCCCCTCATTTCCCTTGATTTTCTCCTAAAATTCCTCCTCAAATCTCTCCATCCGATCACACCTCCCCTCCACCACTCAATTTGAATTCTTCTCAACCACTTCAGTGTTTCTGTCAAACTACAACACCTCCCATGGCACAGCAGCAAAATGAATACTCCACTGCCCCTACCAAGATTCGAACCTCAATCCTCTGGCATAGGTAACATGCCACTTACCCCTTAGACCAGTAGACTCTTTATGTCTTGCTTTACCCACAATAATTTAAAAGCCTACTAACCATAAGCAAGGGTTTATTCCTTAAAAACAAAACTTTTTGCACCAGCCCAGGCTTGAACCCAAGGCTTCCCAGACACTCCCAAACACATCCAAATCACTTAACCACTGAAGCAAACAGATATTTGTGTTACAATCATACAAAAATAAATACTTAGATTTTGGGGCGTTACACCATGTACCAATTTGCAGAATTGTTGAAGTTTCTAAAAAGTTGTCATTGATGAATTCTTAAAGAAATTTGTAACACCCCAAACCCGGTCAACACACCACGACCGAATCTGGCATGTTACGGAGTGAAAACATTTTTGAAAAACACAAGTTGGTTGGATAATTCCTAAGGAAACTCTTTCTGTCGTTTAAAAAGGTTAGAAATCCCTGCATAAAAAGATGTTGGAATTGATTTATAGTTGTTTTAAAACTTGGGAAAAACCCATAGTTGAAAATCCCTTTGCTAATACCCATTTTAGAAAACATTTGTTACTTATTAAAACTAAGTGCGACTCGTTTAATCAGATTTAAAACCTTTTGCCTTTGAAGTTGATTGAAAGATTAGAGTTTGTAAAAACATTCAAGTTACCTCTTATTATGTGAACTTTGTTACCCGATGGTAACGTTTGAAAACTCGAAGAATTGTAGTTTTAGAAGACCTTGCTTTTTACCGGTTAATCTTTATCAAATCCGTAAATCCAATATAAATATAAGCAGAATAAAAACAAGTAAAAATAAAAACCCAAAACAAACTTAGCGGCCTTATTACAAAACCAAAACCAAATTTAAGGAAAGTCGAATAAACCAAAATAATAAGTTAAAGTCGAAAACCCGAAAACAAATTTGCATAGCCACCTCGAGTCCTCCCCGGCTCCATATCCGCGATCTATGCCTCATCAGCAAAATATAAGGGAAGGGGTGAGTCACCGAGACTCAGTGTATAAATCCCCAACCCGATAATTCATCCACTTGCACAGATCTTTAGCAAAACATGCAAATCATGCACCCCATAACCTAATCATCCGTTCTCCTTTTTCTACCCCGTGTGGTCAAAACCACTGGTGGTCAAAACCACTGGTGACCGAAGTCACGAATATATTGGTGTGGTCAAAACCACTGGTGACCGAAGTCACAAATCAAGTGATGGGGCCAACCCATCGTGTGGTCAAAACCACTGATGACAATCCCGTAATATATCATGTGGGGCCAACCCACTGTGGTACCAAACCACTGGGACGAGTCACAATATCCATATGTGGTCAAAACCACTGGTGACCGTAGTCACAAATATCAATTTGTGGTCAAAACCACTGGTGGTCAAAACCACTGGGACTTAGTCACAAATCATATCAATAGTGTGGTCAAAACCACTGGTGACCGTAGTCACAAATCAACTGATGGGGCCAACCCATCTTGTGGTCAAAACCACTGGTGACAGTCCAAATAAATCATCCCCCTCCTATCATCAATCCCATCATCATGCTCATATCATACGTATAATAATATCATATATCGTGCATCTAAAGCATAGTATAGCATTTAACAAATCATGATGACGTATAGCAAAAGTCACATAACAGGGGACTTACCTGAAATCCAAGCCCATGCCCACAAGGCAAGCCACTAACACCAATGGTTACAGAGTAACATAATAAGCAATATTTATACTAATAAAGTGTGTAAGAGTTTACACACCTGGCTAATCATAAATCTAAGCGAATCCCGAAACTATGCAAACTAGCGAAATCCCGAACGTTGCTCCCTCCTTAAGGCCGATTTAGTTTCCAACCAAATCCCGGAGATTCACAGTATTCAGCTATGCTCCTCCCTTAATGACAAACCCGACTTCTAATCACCAAAGATCGGCACACCTTATTAATGTTAGGGTTTCGGCTACCCTTAAAGAACAAGAATGAGGGTTAAGATCCGATTAATAAAGGTTGAAAGAGTGACAACGAAGACAAAAGAGATTCGGCCTTACCCACATTGATCATGAAAAGAAAACGAATAGGTAGTTTCCTTACCAGAGTTTCGGCTATGATCCACAAAGAAGAGTAGATTCGGCACTTGCCAAAGGGGACTAGATTTCGTGAAAAGAGAAGAAGAACAAGGACTAAGGATATTCAGCCAAAGTGACAATCAAGGGAAAGAAGTAGTAAAGAAGTTCCGGCTATGGCTTATGAATCCAAAAGAGAATAAATAAAGAAAGAAAAAAATGCAGGAGATGAGGAATGATGCTGTCGAATGGAAGAGGAGAAGAGAGTTGGGTGTTACGGCACAAGTATTTTGAAGGAGAGAAGAAAAGATGTCAAGTGAGGGAGGGGTTCTTAGTTTCGGCCTTGAGCAAGAATAAGAAGAGAAGAAGATGGACAAAGGTGGTTTCGGCAATTGAAGACTACCCAAAGAGAACCAAAAGGAAAAGGGAGAGCGAGAGGCTACCAAATTTGGTTCTTCAAAGAAAATGCACAAAAGATTCGGCCAAAACAAACTTGCCGAAAAGAAAAGAAAGAAAAGGAGAGCACCCTGGTGTTTCGGCTTTGGCACAAATTGTCAGAGAAGAGTAGGCTAGAATTTGCACAAAGGAGAAAAGAATTGAGAGGGAGGGTTCAATACCTACCCCTAGCTTGCCGATTTTTGCTTCTAACCCAAAGCACATTCAGCCACTCCCCCCATAACCCCAAAACCAATTACACCCTCTCCCCCAATGCCCAAAATTCGGCCAACACCTATCAAATGTGTTTGAAAAAATATTCAAACACCTAAATTTCCTCCCCTCCACCAAATTCAAATTTGTTTGAACAAGTCAAACTCCTCAAATTTCTCCTCTCCATCCATTCAAAAGAGTCCCACCTGAGCACTCCTCCTCTAGCTTGCGGTGTCAAAAAGAAATAGCAGGGAGTGCCATTCTTACTGCTCGAACACAGGTACTCCCACCCTGCTTGTGGCGTCATTCCATAGACACCTTAGTGGCATCTCCTAGCCACTTTTCCACTGGTGTTCTTGTGTCTAGAACTCCCAAGAATTTCTCTTAACCCCTAGATCCCCTAGCTCCTTTTCCTTAAGTGCTAACACAAAATTCTTGGCCCTAACCCAAGCCTAACCTAGGGTTATAACTAGACCCCAAAACATGTTAAATGAACATTATAGACATAACATCACATGCACACAAAGAAAATACAGAGACCCCAATTTAAGGATGATACAGTTCTACCCCCCTTAAAAATAATTTCGGCCTCAAAATTACCTGGTCAGAAGCGTTGAGGGTACTACTGTCGCATCACATCCTCTGGTTCCCACGTGGCCTCCTTCGTACCATGGTTCCACCATAATACCTTCACCAAGGGAATTGACTTCTGTCGCAGAACCTTGACATCCCGATCCAAAATCCGTACTGGTTCCTCCTCGAAAGACAAATCAGGACTCACCTCTATCTCCTCAACTGGTACAACATGTGACGGATCTGATCGATAGCGTCTAAGGATTGAAACATGAAAGACGTCGTGCATCTGACTTAATTCTGCTGGTAGCTCAAGCTGATAAGCTACCGATCCTTCTCGCCTCAACACTGTATACAGCCCGATGAACCTAGGGCTTAGCTTGCCCTTCCGACCAAATCTGAACACTTTCTTCTAGGGCGACCCCTTCAAGAAGACCTTATTACCCACTGCATACTCAATATCCCTACGCTTAAGATCAGCATAAGACTTCCGCCTGTCTGACGCTTCTTTAAGACGAGCCCGAATCACCTTAACTTTATCTTCTGTTTCTGTTACCAACTCCGGACCCATCATCTCTCGTTCACCCAGTTCTGTCCAACACGTAGGAGTACGACATTTTCGCGCATAGAGTGCCTCATATGATGCCATCTGAATACTCGCTTGATAACTATTGTTATAAGCAAACTCTGCCAAAGGTAGGTACTCCTCCCAGCTGCCACTGAAATCAAGAACACAGCCCCCTAACATATCTTCCAAAATCTGGATTACCCTCTTCGACTGTCCATCAGACTGTGGATGAAAAGCCGTGCTGAAATCCAACTTCGTACCCAACGCCTGATGCAAAGCCTTCCAGAACCTCGACGTGAACCTGGGATCCCTATCCGAGATAATTGACACTGGGACACCGTGCAACCTTGCTATCTCTGCCACATACAACTTGGCTAATTTCTGAAGTGAATAATCAACCCTCACTGGTATGAAATGAGCTGACTTAGTCAAACGATCCACAATTGCCCAGACTGAGTCCTTCTTACCATGCGTAAGGGGAAGCCCACTGACGAAATCCATCGTAATCCTTTTCCACTTTGACTGTGGGATCTTTACCGGCTGCAACAGTCCTGACGGCAATTGATGCTCAACCTTAACTTGCTGGCATGTCAAACACTTGCCCACAAACTCTGTTACTTCCCGCTTAAGACCTGGGCACCAGAACTGTTCCCTTAAATCACGATACATCTTACTGCCTCCAGGATGCATAGCGTATGGGCTGCTATGAGCTTCCTGAAGAATCTGCTGTCTCAACTCAACATCCTTAGGCATGCATACTTTCCCTTGAGAACACAGTATTCCATCACTGCCCAAGCTGAAACCTTCGGATTTACCATTCTGCACTTGCAACCTCCGAGCACTCAAAACCTCATCATACAGTTGCCTCTCCTTAACCTAATCAATCCAAGATGGCTTAACTTGCAACTCTGCCAAAAGACTCTCATCATCAAAAAGACTAATGTGAGCAAACATCGCTCGCAAGTCCGCTACCACCTTACGGCTCAACGCATCAGCTACTACGTTAGCCTTACCCGGATGGTACTCAATCAAACAGTCGTAGTCCTTCAACAATTCGATCCATCTTCGCTGCCTTAAATTCAAATCTTTTTGAGTCAAGAGATACTTCAGACTCTTGCGATCCGTATAAACTATTGACTTTTCCCCATACAAGTAATGCCTCCAGATCTTCAAGGCAAAAACCGTTGCAGCCAATTCTAAGTCATGAGTCGGATAGTTACCTTCATGAGGCCTCAACTGTCGAGATGCATAAGCGACCACCTTTCCATCTTGCATCAGCACACACCCTAAGCCAGTATATGATGCATCGCAGTAGACTGTGAATTCCTTCCCTGCCTCAGGCTGGATCAAAACTGGAGCTTCAGTCAGAATCTTTTTCAACTTGTCAAAACTCTCTTGCTGTTTCTCAGTCCACACAAACAGAACTCTTTTTCTCAACAGCTTAGTCAACGGTGCTGTGATCAAAGAGAAACCTTCCGCAAACCTCCTATAGTATCCTGCCAACCCTAGAAAACTCCGAATCTCTGGAACCGACTTGGGTGGTTTCCAATCCAATGCTGCCTCAATCTTACGAGGATCTACCCTAACTCCCTCAACTGGTACCACATGACCCAAGAAAGTTACCTCCCTGAGCCAGAACTCGCAATTGCTAAACTTGGCGTACAACTGCTTTTCCCTCAGGATCTGCAGAACCACTCGAAGATGTGGGTCATGCTCCTCCTCAGATTTTGAATACACCAAGATGTCGTCTATAAACACTACGACAAACCGATCCAAGTACGATTGAAACACCCGATTCATCATGTCCATGAATGCTGCCGGTGCATTGGTCAAACCGAAAGGCATTACCAGAAACTCGTAGTGCCCATACCGAGTCGGAATGTTGTCTTTTGAATATCAGCCTCCTTCACTTTGAGCTGATGATACCCCGACCTAAGGTCGATCTTAGAGAAAACCGATGCACCCCTGAGTTGATCGAACAAGTCGTCTATCCTGGGCAACGGATACTTGTTCTTTATAGTCAACTTGTTCAGCTGGCGGTAGTCTATACACATCCATATCGTACCATCCTTCTTCTTGACAAAAAGCACTAGAGCTCCCCAAGGCGATCCGCTCGGTCGGATGAAACCCCTGTCCAACAATTCCTGGATCTGAGCCTTCAACTCCACCAATTCTTTCGGCGCCATCCTATATGGAGCAATAGATACTGGCGCGGTTTTGGGTAACAAGTCTATACCAAACTCAACCTCGCGATCAGGAGGTATACTCGGGAGTTTCTCGAGAAAAACATCAGCAAATTCTTCTACAGTTCGGACATTCTTCACCGCTGCATCCTTAGCTTCCAAAGCACAAACATGCACTATGAATGCCTCACAACCCTTCCTAACCATTTTCTCAGCCTTCAGTACAGAGACAACATTAGATAAGTAATCTCTCCTATTACCTATCATCACCACCTCATCACCTTCCATGGTCTTCAACACCATGCGCTTAGCTGCGCAATCCAAGCTAGCCTGATATTTTACAAGCAAATCCATCCTGAGAATCAGATCGAACTCCCCAAACAGCAGTTCCATCAAGTCAGCTAAAAACACGACCCCTTGAAGTTCTAGGGGTACCTCCCTATAAAGTTTACTTACTTCTACAGAGTGACCTAGAGGGCTTATCACTGTCATCTTCCTAGAAGTAATCTTAGAGTCTAAGTTCAGAGTTTCCACTATGCTACTAGCAACATACGAGTGCGTCAAACACACATCAATTAAAGCATTATAAGGTACTCCAAAAATTAAGAACGTACCGGTTATGACGTCCGGTGCGTCGCCCTCCTCTCAACACCTCGCTGCGTAGACCAACCAAGGTTGTTTTGACTCTGTACCACCTGCACCTCTGCCCGGTGTTCCCCGACCTCTACCAGAGACATTACCTCCCTCGCTTTAACCTCGGCCCTCTCCGTGGTCTGCGATTATCCTCCTAAATCGCACACGATTCTCGATCCTCGATCGCAGCCTAGTTGTCCTCTGTGGACAATCTCTCACTCGATGCCCCATCGAACCACACTCAAAGCATCCCCTGTTACCAGTCCAACATTCCCCTGTGTGAGACTTTCCACACCGAGCACATCGTGGCGGCCACTGAGTATTAGTAGCAGCAGACCTAGCAGCTTGATTCGGCCCACTATACCTAGCCCTTTTTTGCTGATTCCCAGAAAACCCAGATGATGCAGAACTCATCTTGTTCCTGTTGGAGCGCCGAAACCCCATGGCGCAGCAGAATAAAATTAGATCCGGCGATCCAAACCATGGATCCATGTGTGAGGAGCGAATCGGGGTGAAATAAAGGTTTCGAAATTTACCAAAAACTTCAATCTGAGTAGACAGCGACACCTTGGCAACAAGAGTTTTTATCTACTGTCGAATCAAGCCACAACCTTTTCGATGTCGGCCTCTACGTGATCCACCCGGCTTGACTATGAACTAAGAAATCTCCAAAACTTTTCTCGAGGTTTATTTGCTTGACTACTGCTAGACCTAACAAACACTCTATTAGGTTTTTTTATAAGCTTTGCCTCTTTTAAATACCTTTTATAATGGGTATCCTTTTAATTGGGCCTTTTATAATGGGTATCTTTTCATTGGGCCCATTATTTGGTATCCTTTTAATACCCATTTATAATTGGTATCTCTTGAATGTATCATAAGATTAAATAAATACAATAAAGTTTTTAACCAAAAATATAATTACATTAATTATATCCAAAAAATTATAATTACATTAATTATAATAAGGATTTCTTAAATTATATTTATTTAAATTTATATATGAATCAAATTCATATATTAATAGAATTATGTTGTCATTATGTGTACAACATCCTTGTACATATAATATGTTCAATATTTGATTACCCAATTAAATTAATTCTTTAATTAATTTAATTCATGTGACAACCAAAAACAATACCAATTATATTTTATTCCGTCATTTCAACCATAGGGTGTGACCACAGAGGTTCTTGCAACGTTAGCGATAATACTAGAGAACGATTCTATTATCACGGATAATGAGTGGCATCTAGCAATGCATCATTGCTACCTAAGTTACAAGAAGTCATGATTCGACATAACCTTTCGTGATTAACCTTTCATACATTAATCCTTAAGTCCTTTATCTCTGGAATGGACACAAGTCATGGAATAGTCACACTTGTATAGTCCATCCCATGTTTCTTGATATCTTGAGTAGACTATGATATACAAATTAGTATGACATCTCATGTCAACTTATTTGAGCATGGCCATGCATTTCTAGTCTCACTCAATCAAGTGGCCTAAGATATTACTCCCATTATGTAGGAGGGACTTATCCTATATTGATCAACCATATCCTCTACATAGATTGTGGTATATCCAACATCGACTTTATAGAACAACCAATTACAATTATACGTTTGATCAGATCAAAATATACAACTCACGATGTTGAGATAATAATTGTCTCAAGTCCGAGGATCATATACATATTAATCACTATGAGTAATGTTGTGACAATTACATAATAATCCAAAGAAACATACTCATAACGGGTCAATCCAATATGTTGTTCTCTAACATACATATTCATGCATTGATTTTGACAATCCACATCAATGACAACTCTTTATCATCAATCAACTACATGTTAGTCTTAATGCATTATTGTTGTCCTAGTCAACAATAATACTCGACTAAGGATCTTTTAAGAATAATCATATTATTCTCAGGACATTATTATAAAACAGTTTATTTGTATACACAGATAGAAAAACTGAAATAATAATGACAATGCTTTATATTAATAAATATGGTAAATAAAGTATGTTATTACAACCATCTCATGATTGATCTTTGTGCATACTCTTACAATCTCCCACTAGCACTAAGACCAATCACTCATATATCTAATACCAAGCGACTTAGTGTGACGATCATGCTTCTGCTGTGTCAGAGGCTTGGTCAGGGGATCAGCGATGTTATCATCTGAAGGTACTCTGCATATCTCTACATCTCCTCGATCGATAATCTCTCGAATAAGATGGTAGCGCCTAAGTATATGTTTGGATCGCTGGTGAGATCTGGGTTCTTTAGCTTGTGCAATGGCTCCATTGTTATCACATCGAGTTCTATAGCATCCGATATGCTAGGCACAACCCCTAGTCCATAGAATGAACTTCTTGATCCAAATCGCTTTTTTTCTCGCCTCACCGGGTCGCAATATACTCGACCTCTGTTGTAGAATCGCCATCTGATTTCTTTGCTTTGAACTCTTCCAGACTTACAAAGACCACCATTAAGGCAAAACACAAAACTGATTGCGATCGAGAATCATCCTTGTCGGTTTGGAAGTCGCATCGCGTGTAACCTTTACACTTAACTCTTCCTCACCTCCATATAATAGGGCGTATCCTTAGTTCTTCTTAAGTACTTAAGGATACTCTTGATCGTGGTCCAGCTGACCTTCACCGGATCTACTTGATACCGCTCGTCATACTTAAGGCATACGAGACATCCGGACGGGTACATAACATAGCATACATGATAGATCCAATAGCGGAAGCATATGGAATTTTACTCATACGTTCTCTCTCTCTGTGGAGTTGAAGGACACATTTCCTTCGAGAGTGAAATACCATGTCTCATAGGTAGGAATCCTCTTTTAGATTCTTCCATACTCAACCTTTTCAAGACTTTATCTATGTATGTGCTTTGGCTTAGACCTAGTAGTCGTCTTGATCTATCTCTATAGATCTTGACTCCTAAGATATAAGTGGCTTCGCCCAAGTCCTTCATAGAAAAACAACTTCTTAACCAAGTCTTAATAGATCGCAAGGTAGGTATGTCATTTCCCATGATAAGTATGTCATCCACATATAGTACCAAGAATGTGATAGTGCTCCCACTAACTTTCTTGTAAACACATGGCTCATCTTCATTTTTGATAAAACCAAACTCTTTGATTGCATCGTTAAAACGAATATTCCAACTTCGAAAGCTTGCTTTAATCCATAAATGGATCTTTGTAGCTTACATATCTTTCTAGCATCCTTTGGATTTACAAAACCTTCAGGTTGTGTCATATACACATCCTCTTCAAGTTTCCCGTTAAGGAAAGTCGTTTTGACGTCCATCCGCGATTTCATAATCATGAAATGCAACTATGGCGAGCAAGATCTGATGGATTTAAACATAGCTACAGGAGAAAAGGTTTCATCATAGTCAACACCATGAATTTGGCGAAACCTTTAGCGACTAATCGCCTTTGTATGTTTGTACATTACCATCCATGTCTGTTTTCTTTTTGAAAACCCATTTGCACCCTATAGGTTTAACCCCTTCGGGTGGGTCAATCAAAGTCCATACTTGGTTTTCATACATGGAATCCATCTCGCATCTCATGGCCTCAAGCCATTTCTCGTAGTCCGGGCTCTGCCACCGCTTCTTGATAAGTCCTAGGCTCATCTTGATCTATAAGAAGAATGTCACCATGCGTTGTAATGAGAAATCCATATCTCTCAGTGCACGACGTTCTCTTAAAGATCTCAAGCGGTGGTTGTGTTTCTATAGCGCTTGTTTGTTCCTCAATTTCTTGTGGAATTTGGTTTTGTTCAATCTCTGGTTCATGGTATCTTGTGATTCTTGAATTTCTTCAAGTTCAATCTTTCTCCCACTTCCTTTTCTAGAAGTAAATTCTTTCTCTAGGAAGACACCAAATCCGAGCAACAAAAATTTTGTTCTCAAAGTGGGATTAAAAAAATAATATCCTTTGGTTTCTTTTGGATATCCCACAAATATACACCTTTCAGATTTGGGTTCAAGCTTAGTAGACGCCCGACGCTTAACATAAGCTTCACAACCCCAAATTTTCATAAAAGACATACTAGGACGTTTCCCACCACATCTCATATGGCGTCTTTTGAACCGATTTAGATGGAACACGATTTAGTGTGAAAGCAAAGATCTCAAGTGCATGTCCCCAAAAGGAAGTCGGTAGATCAAAGATGACTCATCATGGATCGAACCATGTCTAACAAAGTTCGATTTCTTCTCTCAGATACTCCATTCCATTGAGGAGTACCAGGAGGAGTAAGTTGTGAGACAATCCCACATTCTTTTAAAAGATCATCAAACTCTAGGCTCAAATACTCTCCACCTCGATCAGATCGAAGTGACTTGATAGTTTTGCCTAGTTGATTTTGTACTTCATTTTTAAATTCCTTGAACTTTTCAAGGGACTCAGACTTATGGCGCATGAGATAAACATACCCATATCTACCAAATCATCGCGAAAGTAATGAAGTAGTGAAATCCACCTGCTCTGTGTATTTATTGGTCCACATACATCGAAATGTATTAGGCCCAATAAATCACTAGCTCGCTCACCTTTTCCGTAAAAGGAGATTTAGTCATTTTTCCCAATAAGCAAGATTCACATACTTCAAATTGTTCAAAAACAAATGAATTCAAGAGACCATCTTTATGGAGTTTGGATATGCGTTTCTCACTTATGTGGCCCAAACGACAATGCCAAAGATAAGTTTGATTTGAGTCATTTATTTTAGATCTTTTAGTATTTATGTTGTAAATGGGATTCGTTTGATCTAAAATATAGAGGCCATTAATTAATTGTGCTTTGAACCATAGAAAACATTATTGAGATAAAATGAACAACAATTATTCTTAATAATTATCTCAAAACCAATTTTGTCTAAACAAGAAATTGAAATAATGTTTTTAGTCAAACTGGGCACAAAATAACAATCCTCTAAACATAAATCAAGTCCACTAGGCAAAGATAAAGTATATGTTCCCACACCTAATGCAAAGAAACTTTTGCTCCATTTCCAACTCGTAGGTCCACATCTCCTCTAGCCAAAGTCCTACTCCTTTGTAGTCCCCGCATGTAAGTACAAATATGAGAACCACAACCAGATATCTAATACCCAAGAAGTAGTAGTTGATAAATTAATATCAATAACATAAATACCGAGCGGACATTCCGCTTGCTTTAGCCTTCTTGACTTCTTCAAGATAGACAGTAGGCGATTCCTGCTTTCAATGTCCAATCACACCACAATGAAAACAGCTTTCCTTCCTTAGACATCCCACCTTTAGGTTTCAAAGTAGCCTTTCCTTTTCCAAATTTGGGCTTACCTTTGCCCTTAGGCTTTGTTTGAACTTTGGCCTTTCCCTTGCCCTTGTTATTACGGACCATCAATATGGGCTTGGGTCCAACCTTTTTCAAGTTTCCTTCAAAGATTCAGTAACATACCGAGCAATTGTGGTAGAGTCTTGTCAATTTCATTCATATTGAAATTGAGGACAAACCGGTCAGTTGTAGCTATCCGCAACGATTGCAAAATAACATCGAGTGGCCAACTCTTGGCTCAATGGAAACCCAAGCTTAGATAGGCTTTCAATATAGCCAATCATCTTAAGAACATGAGGTCCTACTGGGCTTCCTTCACCAACTTACATTGGAATAGGGCTTTAGAGATATCAAACCTCTCTGCCGTGCTTGCCTCGATAAAGTTCTTTCAGTGCTCGATCATATCATAAGCAACCATGTCCTCATGTTGCTTCAAGTTCGAGATTCATAGTGGCAAGCATAAGACATCCAACATCTATCATGTCATCGAGATACTTCTTGTAAGCATCTCTATCACCCTCGAGGCATTAGTGGGTGGTTCATTAGGAAGTGGTTGTTCAATGACATATAATTTCCGTTCTTGTTTAAGGACAATCCTCAAGTTACTGGAACCAATCAAGAAAATTCAAACCATTCAATTTGTCCTTCTCAAGGACCGATCGCAATGAGAGTGTGCTAGTGTTTGCAGCCATAATATATCTACAACAATTAAATATGCATGTGAGTAAATTTACCATTTTTATATCAATCATTAAAAAGACTTTATTAAATGATATTCCCACTATTTTATTTCAAAATTAATAACCTCGTATATTAATTTCGGAAAATCTTTCTCAAAAGTATTTCTAGTAGGTTAAGGATCCATATTTCACCACCTCTTAAGTCACTTTGGCTTTACTCTTAAGATTATGGTTATTTAGGTAAGCAACATTTGCTAATTACATCATATGTAACTCCTAATATTTGGTGAACAACTCTTGTTCTAATCATCTTATGATTTATCCAATTTACTTGCCTCTAGGTTTCTAATCCTATTAGAGTAACCTAGTTAAGCCATTAACCAATTTTTAAACCAAATAATATCACTTGTTTATTCTTCGCGTTTAACCAAGATAAATACTAGTACTTCGCTTTGGCGTAACCTACATAGTATTGATCGAGGCCTTAACGAGGCAAAATTGGAAGGCCATATTGACTTAATATTTTAATAGAGGATTTTATTAAGGTTGTTGCATCTCACCAATTATGGTCTACTTTAGCCCATTTAGTCTTCTAATCGATCTCATCAATTAATAGGGTTTATTATCATCAAATTTTAATATATTAAAATTGGCATGCTTTAGACATCCATAGCATCTCATACATGAATAAATAAAGCAATAAATAAATGCAATAGTTATAGCCCATAAACTAAGGTGGTTCAACCTGAAGCCAATGGGAGAACCCAAGGAACCCTAAAGGTGTAAGCCATTTCACAAGCTATCATTCACAATCATTGTCCCACCTTCCTTCTTGTTTGGCCCACAGCAACTTTTCCAAATTACAATATGCAGAAAACTCGTTTTACATACGAGGAATAAGATGAGAAGAGAAATACAAGAGAATAATAGTAAGGCACGACACGCAGCCGTATTTTTTTTTTTTTAAAATACAACCTTTTTCTCGAATGGGTCATTGGGCTATAACTATGCATTTCAAACACCGTGCATGTCAAAAATAGCATACATAATTCAATGTTTTTTTTTTTTTTTTAAGGTGAATTATAAAATATCCTTTCAACCTTTTTGTGGCCCATCAAGTTTATAAATGTCTTTTATTAACAAAATATACTATAATAAGAAGATGAGGCCGAGGCGGTCGGAGGAAGCGGGTCGAAGGCCCGCGGCGGAGCGCCTGCATCCCCATCCCCAAAATAAGAGATGGGATATCATGGTAGGAGTTGAAGTGCGGGCGGAGCCCCCGCAGTACAAACCGCATATCCCAGTCAAATGAATCCTCACGATTTGATAACTTTTATCAACGAGAATCGTGTTTTTAGGATTTTAATCTTGAGGTTTCATATCGGAACAACCCTTGTTCCACTAGCCGCTTAACTCTTCTGAAATTGTAAATACCATCGTCGCATCATTACGGATTTGTTAACAATAATAACATAAAATTGAATAAGCCACAACACCATGATTAACATTTAATCAGTTATCGAAAGGAACACTTATCAGGTTATGCTTAAACGATTTAAACAATCGAAAATACAATAAGATCAAAACATGCATCTCATACAATTGCATCACCCAAGTATTTAAACCCGAGTTCGTATCACACAAGTGGCTCTGATACCACTGTTGGAGCGCCGAAACCCCATGGCGCAGCAGAATAAAATTAGATCCGGCGATCCAAACCATGGATCCATGTGTGAGGAGCGAATCGGGGTGAAATAAAGGTTTCGAAATTTACCAAAAACTTCAATCTGAGTAGACAGCGACACCTTGGCAACAAGAGTTTTTATCTATCATCGAATCAAGCCACAACCTTTTCGATGTCGGCCTCTACGTGATCCACCCGTTTGACTATGAACGGAAGAAATCTCCAAAACTTTTCTCGAGGTTTATTTGCTTGACTACCGCTAGACCTAACAAACACTCTATTAGGTTTTTTTTTTATAAGCTTTGCCTCTTTTAAATACCTTTTATAATGGGTATCCTTTTAATTGGGCCTTTTATAATGGGTATCTTTTCATTGGGCCCATTATTTGGTATCCTTTTAATACCCATTTATAATTGGTATCTCTTGAATGTATCATAAGATTAAATAAATACAATAAAGTTTTTTAACCGAAAATATAATTACATTAATTATATCCAAAAATTATAATTACATTAATTATAATAAGGATTTCATAAATTATATTTATTTAAATTTATATATGAATCAAATTCATATATTAATAGAATTATGTTGTCATTATGTGTACAACATCCTTGTACATATAATATGTTCAATATTTGATTACCCAATTAAATTAATTCTTTAATTAATTTAATTCATGTGACAACCAAAAACAATACCAATTATATTTTATTCCGTTCATTTCAACCATAGGGTGTGACCAGAGGTTCTTGCAACGTTAGCGATAATACTAGAACGATTCTATTATCACGGATAATGAGTGGCATCTAGCAATGCATCATTGCTACCTAAGTTACAAGAAGTCATGATTCGACATAACCTTTCGTGATTAACCTTTCATACATTAATCCTTAAGTCCTTTATCTCTCGGAATGGACACAAGTCATGGAATAGTCACACTTGTATAGTCCATCCCATGTTTCTTGATATCTTGAGTAGACTATGATATACAAATTAGTATGACATCTCATGTCAACTTATTTGAGCATGGCCATGCATTTCTAGTCTCACTCAATCAAGTGGCCTAAGATATTACTCCCATTATGTAGGAGGGACTTATCCTATATTGATCAACCATATCCTCTACATAGATTGTGGTATATCCAACATCACCCTTTATAGAACAACCAATTACGATTATACGTTTGATCAGATCAAAATATACAACTCACGATGTTGAGATAATAATTGTCTCAAGTCCGAGGATCATATACATATTAATCACTATGAGTAATGTTGTGACAATTACATAATAATCCAAAGAAACATACTCATAACGGGTCAATCCAATATGTTGTTCTCTAACATACATATTCATGCATTGATTTTGACAATCCACATCAATGACAACTCTTTATCATCAATCAACTACATGTTAGTCTTAATGCATTATTGTTGTCCTAGTCAACAATAATACTTTCGACTAAGATCTTTTAAGAATAATCATATTATTCTTAGGACATTATTATAAAACAGTTTATTTGTATACACAGATAGAAAAACTGAAATAATAATGACAATGCTTTATATTAATAAATATGGTAAATAAAGTATGTTATTACAACCATCTCATGATTGATCTTTGTGCATACTCTTACGCCCAACCCCTATCCCGATTACTCACTTACAGATCGCTTTTACCCCTTCAAAGAACCTTAGCTTTCTCCACAGAACATCAAACTCTCGTTCCTACTGTGGGGCAATTATCATCCTCAGCTCGTCTCTCAGCCCATCCTCGAATCTGACACAGCGCTCATGCTCTGTACTCACCATACCCCAAGCATACCGACTCAACCAGAGAAATTTCGCCTCATACTCCGCTACAGTCTTATTACACTGGACCAAGTTCAAGAAAGCCCTACGCTGCGCATCAACATAACTAGCGCCTATGTACTTCCTCTGATAGGCTGCCCTAAAGAATTCCCATGTAAGATCGTCTACCATTGCTCCATCCCTAACTGTGAGCCACCACTGATATGACTCATCTCGCAGCAGAGATACTATGCCCTTCAGCTTCTCCTCAGCTAAAAAATCCAGGTCATGCATGATGCGTTCCATCGCCTCCAGCCAATATTCCGCTGTACTAGGTGCCACCCCAGACACACCTCTGAATCCCTCTGCACCATTAGCCTTGAGTCGCTCGGCCACAGATTTCTGAGCTCCAGTTCCAACTCCTGCACTCGTAACCCTCTCTAGCACCCGCAGCACGGCCTGCGACACTGCGTCATTACCACCCGTCTGATCGTGATATTCCGCGCCCACAGCTGGCGGCGGTGGTACCTCATTTTTTGAACCATATCTGGACCCTACTGGTTCCGAGACCGTCATCCTACCCCTACCTCGTCCACGAGTGTTACGCCCACGTTCACGTGCACTCATATCTACCGATATATTCAAGCTGATTAAGAGTTTTATGCGTTAGACTTTTTATTCCACTGTCTTTTAAAGCACATTCTTATGAAAAGTTTTAATAAGGGGTTGTTTCGCGAGTACACATCATCCTATAGGTCATGTCTCTAAAGTAGTTCCTATTACTACTGAATCATGCCATCATCATAATCATGTAATCATATCATCACAAGCTATAATTCGGGGTACTTACCTGGGCAGATTGGTGCCGGAGACTCGGTGCCATGCTTTCACCACTATACTTTTTCCCATAAAAGCCTTTCATAATCCTTTTTAAAACATTTCTGGGCCTCAGGCCCACAGTCGAGCTATTGAAACTGGCTCTGATACCACAATTGTAACACCCCAAACCCGGTCAACACACCACGACCGAATCTGGCATGTTACGGAGTGAAAACATTTTTGAAAAACACAAGTTGGTTGGATAATTCCTAAGGAAGCTCATTCTGTCGTTTAAAAAGGTTAGAAATTCCTGCATAAAAAGATGTTGGAATTGATTTATAGTTGCTTTAAAACTTGGGAAAAACCTATAGTTGAAAATCCCTTTGCTAATACCCATTTTAGAAAACATTTGTTACTTATTAAAACTAAGTGCGACTAGTTTAATCAGATTTAAAACCTTTTACCTTTGAAGTTGATTGAAAGATTTAGAGTTTGTAAAAACATTCAAGTTACCTCTTATTATGTGAACTTTGTTACCCGATGGTAACGTTTGAAAACCCGAAGAATTGTAGTTTTAGAAAACCTTGCTTTTTACCGGTTAATCTTTATCAAATCCGTAAATCCAATATAAATATAAGCAGAATAAAAACAAGTAAAAATAAAAACCCAAAACAAACTTAGCGGCCTTATTACAAAACCAAAACCAAATTTAAGGAAAGTCGAATAAACCAAAATAATAAGTTAAAATCGAAAACCTGAAAACAAATTTGCATGGCCACCTCGAGTCCTCCCCGGCTCCATATCCGCGATCTATGCCTCATCTGCAAAATATAAGGGAAGGGGTGAGTCACCGAGACTCAGTGTATAAATCCCCAACCTGATAATTCATCCACTTACACAGATCATTAGCAAAACATGCAAATCATGCACCCCATAACCTAACCATCCGTTCTCCTTTTTCTACCCCGTGTGGTCAAAACCACTGGTTGTGCAAACCACTGGTGACCGAAGTCACAAATCAAGTGATGGGGCCAACCCATCGTGTGGTCAAAACCACTGATGACAATCCCGTAATATATCATGTGGGGCCAACCCACTGTGGTACCAAACCACTGGGACGAGTCACAATATCCATATGTGGTCAAAACCACTGGTGACCGTAGTCACAAATATCAATCGTGTGGTCAAAACCACTGGTGGTCAAAACCACTGGGACTTAGTCACAAATCATATCAATAGTGTGGTCAAAACCACTGGTGACCGTAGTCACAAATCAACTGATGGGGCCAACCCATCTTGTGGTCAAAACCACTGGTGACAGTCCAAATAAATCATCCCCCTCCTCTCATCAATCCCATCATCATCATGCTCATATCATATGTGTAATAATATCATATATCGTGCATCTAAAGCATAGCATAGCATTTAACAAATCATGATGACGTATAGCAAAAGTCACATAACAGGGGACTTGCCCGAAATCCAAGCCCATGCCCACAAGGCAAGCCACTAACACCAATGGTTACAGAGTAACATAATAAGCAATATTTATACTAATAAAGTGTGTAAGAGTTTACACACCTGGCTAATCGTAAATCTAAGTGAATCCTGAAATTACGTAAACTAACGAAATCCCGAATGTTGCTCCCTCCTTAAGGCCGATTTGGTTTCCAACCAAATCTTGGAGATTTACAGTATTCAGCTATGCTCCTCCTTTAATGACAAATCCGGGTTCTAATCACCAAAGATCGGCACCCCTTATTGATGTTAGGGGTTTTGGCTGCCCTTAAAGAACAAGAATGAGGGTTAAGATCCGATTAATAAAGGTTGAAAGAGTGACAACGAAGAAAAAAGAGATTCGGCCTTACCCACATTGATCAAGAAAAGAAAACGTATAGGTAGTTTCCTTACCAGAGTTTCGGCTATGATCCACAAAGAAGAGTAGATTTGGCACTTGTCAAAGGGGCCTAGATTTCGTGAAAAGAGAAGAAGAACAAGGACTAAGGATATTCGGCTAAAGTGACAATCAAGGGAAAGAAGTAGTAAAGAAGTTCCGGCTATGGCTTATGAATCCAAAAGAGAAGAAATAAAGAAAGAAGAAAACGCAGGAGATGAGGAATGATGCTGTCGAATGGAAGAGGAGAAGAGAGTTGGGTGTTACGGCACAAGTATTTTGAAGGAGAGAAGAAAAGATGTCAAGTGAGGGAGTGGTTCTTAGTTTCGGCCTTGAGCAAGAATAAGAAGAGAAGAAGATGGACAAATGTGGTTTTGGCAATTGAAGACTACCCAAAAAGAACCAAAAGGAAAAGAGAGAGCAAGAGGCTACCAAATTCGGCTCTTCAAAGAAAATACACAAAAGATTCAGCCAAAATAAACTTGCCGAGAAGAAAAGAAAGAAAAGGAGAGCACCCTGGTGTTTCGGCTTTGGCACAAATTGTCATAAAAAAGTCGGCTAGAATTTGCACAACGGAGAAAAGAATTGAGAGGGAGGGTTCCAAACGTACCCCTAGCTTGCCAATTTTTGCTTCTAACCCAAAGCACATTCGGCCACTCCCCCCATAACCCCGAAACCAATTACACCCTCTCCCCCAATGCCCAAAATTCGGCCAACACCTATCAAATGTGTTTGAAAAAATAATCAAACACCTAAATTTCCTCCCCTCCACCAAATTCAAATTTGTTTGAACAAGTCAAACTCCTCAAATTTCTCCTCTCCATCCATTCAAAAGAGTCCCACCTGAGCACTCCTCCTCTAGCTTGTGGCGTCAAAAAGAAATAGCAAGGAGTGCCATTCCTGCTGCTCGGACACAGGCACTCCCACCCTGCTTGTGGCGTCATTCCCTAGACACCCTAGTGGTGTCTCTTAGCCACTTTTCCACTGGTGTTCTTGTGTCTAGAACTCCCAATAATTTCTCTTAACCCCTAGATCCCCTAGCTCCTTTTCCTTAAGTGCTAACACAAAATTCTTGGCCCTAACTCAGGCCTAACCTAGGGTTATAACTAGACCCCAAAACATGTTAAATGAACATTATAGACATAACATCACATGCACACAAGCAAAATACAGAGACCCCGATTTAAGGACGTTACAAAATTGGTATTGAATTGTTAGATTGTAAGCTTAGACATGAAAAAATGACGTGATTGTAAGTTTAATTGCTAGTTTTTGAACATAGGGACTAAAGTGTATAAATTTCGAATTTGATGTGGAAATTTTGTAATTATTAACAGTAAAGGGTCCTAAAATGGTGTAATTGAGATTGATTTTGAAATTGAAGCTCAAATTTGAAAGATATTATAATTTTGGTTTTAGGGGCTAAATTTAATAAAATGCAAACTTTAGGGGCATTCGAAAAATGAAATTGAAATGATACATGCATATTATAAGATGTTATAAACTGGTTTGAATTTATAAATTGAATTAAATTATCATATGGATCAAGAATTGAACCAAATCGAAGATAATCAGAGAAAAGGAAAAAAAGTTATTAGTCCTTAGAGAGTTGTTCCTTTGTTGTTTTTTCAAGTAAGTTCATATGGAATTTACTATGGTAATTCATGTTATGTTTGTATTGTATTATTTTTCCAATTAATTTGAATTGATAAAAATATAATGGCTTTTGACATCAACTAGACTAAATTGTAAAGTATGAAATACATGGCAATTATGAATAGGTACGAGTTACCAAATGGATATGAAATGTTTATATACTGTTACAGGTTTTGAAATGATACAGTCACCGTAACCCAAGGCTTGTGTGAGCCACTTTATAACCAAAGGCTTGTGTGAGTCATTTCATAACCTAAGGCTTGTGTGAGGAAATTCATTCGATCAGCTTCTAGGAGCACTATAGTTCCGTGTATCCGACTTCGGTTTACCAAGGTTTTCTTGAGTGAGAAAATGATAATCTAATGGAAATGAAATTTTTGAAATGATATGAATAAGAATTGAATTATATATGATTATGAATTGAATATGAAGTAGATAGTATATTATGATATATTGAATTGATGAATATGTATATGTGATTTATGTTATAAGTGTTTAATATGTAAGAAAACCAACCTATTGGTTGAAATTGTTGAGATGTTTATGAATGTATTGTGTAACACCCCAAACCCGGCCCAATTGCTACGACCAGATCTAGTATGTCACTAAGAAAATTTTTGTCAAACATGTCGTATTTTTCCGAAAAGCCCAAATATATTTCATATAGAATATGCCTTTGTAAAATAAAACCAAACTTAATTACATGCCTTAGTTTAATTAAAATAAAAAAATTAAATAACTAAAAGTAATTAAAGCCCAAAAATAAAACAAAATATAAACTAGTGGCCCATGGCCTTATTACAACAAAATTTTAAAATCCACCACATAAAAATATAAAATAATGACTTGAGTCTTTTTGCTAAATCCACATATTCTTCTGCATGGCCACCTTGCGTTCCTCTTCGGCCCGGTCTGAAGCACTAGGTATCACCTGAAATGTTAATTAAAAGGGTGAGTCGCGAGACTCAGTGTGCAACCCTCATGCACCACTAGATTTTGGGCCTTAAGCCCGTTAAACAAAGTAAACAGTTTAATGCTCATAATAAAAATTTATAACAAATAATATGCAAGGCCCAACCCGTTTGCCTAGGTTTCCATTCGCTACACGCCCTCGTACCAACCGTACACACCATTGGGGATTTCTACAATCGACCCACACTGCTACACACCATGATGGCAGTCATGCTGCTCATCCACATATGATGGCCGAAGCCCTTATAACATATAATGGCCGAACCCCGTATAACAATTCACAGCATTAGCCGCTACATCAGATCACGGTAAAACTACTACACATATAATGTATAACTTCCTCCTTTCATCAATCCAACCCATGCAATCACATACAAGCATTTTACTTATAACATATAGACAGATTATTTACTAACCTGGTGAACCACTTTTACCCTCTTGGGCTTTCATCAATAAATCGAGATGTCGGCAATTATCAAAACATATAAATCTTATGATCATGCATTTTATGATTAGATCTATATGGTGGGGAAGTATTACACACCTGATATTGCGAAATCCAATATTCTTAGTCAATGTCCTTGCTATCCGGATCTATTATCCTCAATCTATAGCCTTGCTCAAAAGCCGAAAAAATTGCAAAAATAGGCCTCTCCTGTATTCGGCCATGGTTAGTATTCTACCCGATTTTATATATATAAATAAACAAATCCTCTTACCTTGAAATCCCGAAAGTAACACGATTCTATAACTTAGAGATCTATGCGATTGGCCTCCTTCTTCAAATCTCAGAATGCCGAAAAGAAGAGTGAAATAAGAGATTAGTTTCTAATAGCCATTCGGCTAAGGACTTTTGAAAAGCCAAAAGAACATTGAAATCCTGAAATCAATACTTACTTATTGTTTCCTTCAAGATTCGGCACAAGCAAACTCCTTTGAAGAGAATTTGGCAACTTCAGGAAGTGAGTTCTTAGGGATTTTGGCTTTTAGGTAAATCCCGAAAAAAGTATGAACAAGAGAAGGCTGATGTGTCATTGGCTTTTAAAATAATTGAGTGAAGAGTTTCAGTTTCTGACAGGAAAAGAGAAGAAGAAAAGAAAACAAGGAAGAGACTTGAAGATTTCGGCTAGGAAGAAAAAGAATGGAAAGAGTTTCAGCTTTTGAATCAAAGTGAGGATGAGGGATTAGGCTTAGAGATTTTAGCTTTTGCAGAGAATGAAGAAGAAGATGGAACTTTAGGAGTTTTCGGCTTTTACTCAGAGAAGAAGAGAAAAGAATGAGAGAAAACCCAAATGCCGAAATTGAAGAGATATTCCCCTATTTATAGAAATTTCTAAGCACTTACCTAACCTTGCAGATAAATCCTATCTTTTCTCCTTTATTTTAATCTACTAGCTCATCTAAAAGAGACTTAATTATCTCTAACTCCTCCCTCCTTTATCAGCATATTATCCATCTATTTTAATCATTAAAATCCCTAAATTTTAGCCTTTATCTACTTATTATCCACATAAAATAAATTCCTAAATAATAGCCTTTATCTGCTTATTATCCACATATTTTAAACATTAAAACCCCTAAATTTTAGCCTTGTTGACATCCACTCCACGTAATCCTAATGCCCAAAATTTAGCTAACTTAATTTAAAAGAATTGGGCTCCATGAAACTTAAATTTGGGCCCCTTACTCCCTTGTGTGGCGTCACCTCCTAAGATTGGGCCAGAAGCCCACTTTGGTATTTTAAACATAGATACTACCTTTTAAACCCTATAATGCCCAAACAGATAATGTTAACCAAGGCCTTTGCCTAATTTTGAGCCCAATTTGGACCCCTATTACTTAAATTAACATATTCACCCATTAAACGCATAGGCCCAAAAATTCAGGATGTTACATATTGTATCAGCCTGTTTTTAGTCAAATTGGAACAGTGGTTTCGAGACCACAAATTCGAAGTCAAAATATTTATTTTATTATTTTATTAAGGCATACAGCATGATAGAATTAATGGTGAAAGTTTCGTAAAGAAATTTTACCGTTTGAATGCTTAATTTGATAAAAAAGACCAAATCGGGTAAAATGAAAAAGTGTTGTTCTATTAGTGAAAGGTGTCAAATAGCTTTGGTTTTTAAATATGGTGGCATTAAATGGTAATTAAACCATTTGAAAGATTAGTGGACATATATGGTGTAACAGCCCGATTTTGGGCTTAGTTGGAACAGTGGTTTCGGGACCACAAATTTGATGTTGAGAAATTTATTTTATTTATATTTTTATGGTCTACAATTTCATGGAATGATTTCGTGAAAATCTCATTAGAAAATTTTGACGTTTGGGCACTCAATTTAGTCAAAATGACTAAATTACAAAAAGTGCAAAAGTTGAGTTCTACATGTTAGTGTCCAATTGCTATGAAATTTTAAATTGGAGGTCCTTAAATGATAATTAGACCATTGGTTAAGTTGGTGGACAAAAATGGACAAGGATGGGTATGTTTCAAAAGATTTTTTTAAGGGGCATTTTGGTAATTTAGTGAATTAAATGAATTAAAAACAAAATTTAAATGCCAAATTTGTCTATCTTCAAGCTTAGGCCGAATTTAAATGTGGGAAGCCATGGATAGGGTTTTCAAGCTTTCCAAGCTTCATGGTAAGTCCATTCTACCCCCGTTTTTCATGTTCTTTACGTTTTTTGAGTCCCGATAACTTGATTTAGCTTATTCTAGCAATAATTTAACCTAGGGTTCATATTTGGAAAAATACCCATAGGTGAAATGTGTTTATTTTGATGTTTTATGGCAGAATATGAAGCTTAGAATTATGTTAAACAACTTTTACTAGGCGGTTTTAAGTGAAAACGAGTAAAACGACATAACCGGCAAAAATACCTAATGTACATAAGTGCATGATAGAGCAAGAATTTGATGTTTCCATAGAAGGGAAAAATGATCAGCATGTTATAAAACATAAGAATAAGGTATGAAATTTAATTTTCGAGCCTAGGGGCAAAATCATAATTATGCAAAAGTTTAGGGGCAAAAGTGTAATTTTGCCAAAGTTTGAGTTAGGGACTGTTTTGAGTCTTACATTAATTAAATAAGTGAAATGTGATGTTTTAGACCCCGAAAAATGAGATTTGGACCTAGAACGGAGGAAAATCGAAAATTGAGAAAGTTGGTAAAATGGCCGTTTTGGTATCGAGGTAAGTTCATATGTTTAATAAGCATTTAATGATGCAAGTTTGAATGTTAAATTGAAATTTTAGTTATGAATACTTTAGTATTGATTTTCCAATATAATTATAATGTTCGATAATGACATGACATTTTTGCTCTGTTTGTTTGGTGGAAAATGTTTTCCGGAAAACATTTTCCGGATTTTCCGGCGTTTGTTTGATGGAAAATGAATTCCTCAAGGAAAATGTTTTAAAAACACGGGCTAAACGTCTTAACAATTTCTGGAAAATGTCTTACTGATTTCTTTTCCGTAAGACATTTTCCACAACATTCCCCTTCATCCAGGTAAGACGTTCTCCTTCTTCCCTTTTTCATTCCTTCTCCTTCCTTCTTTATTTCTCAACCAACAAATCTCTTTCTCTCTTTCTCAAAGTTTTCCGATTTCTCTTTTCGTTGGGTTTTTAAATCTCTCCTTTCGCTGGGTCTCTGATCTCCTCCATGTATGTTAATATTTCTCTAATGTTTCATCACTGACTCTGTTTTCTCTCAATTTTTTCCTTTTATTTTTCTTTCATTTGTTTTCGATGAATTTTTCTTTTTCATTTTTCCAGTGTAGTGTTCCAGTGTAGAGTTATTTTTACTATGGTTGCCCATTTTTCTTAATTCCACCTGTAAATAGAATATATTTACCGGCATAAACAAAATAGGTGCTTTATCCTTGAAATTTTTTGATTTTCTACAAACCCAAACTTTTCTTTCTTATTACTTTTGAAAACTTCCAAATAATTTGCTATTTAATCTATTTATTGGATGATTTCAGGGAGCATATTTGTTAATTGGTGCTAGTTTGGGTCATTTCATAAGCAACTCACAATATGTTCGATAAAAGTCCTCTTTGTTGTGGAAACTGCTTTTTACTTGGTCCATGTAAGTTTCTTGTCTTTTTTCCATTTTATCACTCATTGTTGCTTGATTCAATGGAATAAGTTCTCTTCACCTTTTATGATGTTACTGTAGTTTTGTTGAATACTGACGAGATTAATTTTAAAACTATTATCTTGTCTCTTAGTTAATGCTCAATATATTACTAACTGGTTTCTTAGTTAATGCTCAATATGTTACTAACTAGTCTTTTCTTAGCCATTGATTCATTCTTATTTTAAGGTCTTACTGGAATAAAATATGCTTAGTGTAGTTGTTCTTGGCTCCTTTCTTAGAATGTATAAAGAATACCATCTTTGCAATTTGTTGTATCCTGATATTAGTGCTTAAGTGGATATGCCTATATGTTTTTCTTTAAAAAGTTGAAGTACAATCCAGCTAATTCTATTGATATTAGGAGCTCTAATTGTTCATATCAGTAACAATCTTGATTCAATCCAATTAACGTCAATGATCAAGATAACTTTTAGTTCTTTAGTTACATATGGATGTAACTATACTAATGGATTATGATGTCACTTAAAAATGTCAGATTTACCATATCATTTTATGTACCTCTTAAATAGAGAAAGTATGTGTGTTATCTTTCCCATTTCCAGTGATTTGGGACAGATTTTGGGGAGGTTTGCCTAATTTGCCTCTATGGAGGGTTTTGGAATTGAAAGTTAGGGATTTTATGCTTGTTTGTTTTTACAGAATTTTACCATTCATTGTCCATAATCCAAGCTTATGCTTTATTCAAAGAATGGGTTTTCCTTGGAATAGCCATTTAGTCCTTACTAGGCCTGAATAGCCATTTCAGACATCTTTTAAAGTGGCTATTTGGTGCACTGTTAGTAATGCCTAAAAATGTAGTTTTTCCCCAGAAACAACCCTTAACGATTTATGAAAGCACAACTTTGACCTTTGGAATATTTACAAATCCTGACCACCTCAGTCCACAACCTCCTGTTTGTTTGTTTTTTCCCCTCTCTCTCTCTAATAGCACCATTTTTCATTCAAATGTAGTGGCCAAAATCACTGAATGTACGGACAATGTTAGATTATTTTCTTCGTTTGCATTTGAAACTTCCCACGACTTTGTTCTTTGTTTCTTACATGGATTAGTTTTAATATAAAATGGCTGTTGCTAGGTCTAGTGTTGGAAGGTTCATTGTTAATTGTAGTAAAGAGAAGGGCACATTTTATTTTTAATTTACAAGTGGTTGAGTCAATTGGAAGCTGCTTTTGTTTTCTACATCACATAATAGAAAAACGAATTTGTATTCTCCATATCTGACTTTGCTATCCACGTGCCAGGATACCCCATCTCTATTCTTTTTTTTTATTTCCTAAATATATCATTTATGGAAATTATTTTAACATATTTAATTAACAGCCAACATTTCAGCATTTATATGATTTATATTTTATTTATATGTACCTTTATATCAGGAATCGAATTGTATTTTATTTCTTCTATCAAAAAATGAATAAATTAGTCCCTTTTACATTAGATCAAAGAGTAAGTTACTCATTCTATTAAAAATTTCATCTATTTTTGTTCTTAAAAACTGATTTCTATACATTAATATTAAGATACACATGACATTCCACATTGCATTGAATTTGAAAACATATAAACTCCCTCGCCTCCCATCTATCCCAAGCTAACTCAAGTTTCTTGTGACGATGAGCATTAAAACTTTTAAAATAATGAAAAAAATATTTGGTATATTATTATAGGAGGTTTTAAACTCCACAAACATTAATAAATGTTATATAAAAATATATAATAATTTCCAAGTAGGAAATATTAAATCATATTTATAAAAAAGTAATCATTCATTTTCATATATTATTTATGAAAGGTGATTGGATTGATGGGTCCACGTGCATGTTTTTGACTGTTATATGGAAATTTTAAATTTGAATATTGCTATATTGATATATTTTCTAAAATAATTTTCCCCCTTTGTATTTATTTGTATTTCGATCTTATGAAAAGCTTGCACCTTTTTTGTAGTGATTAATATTTGTGTGGCATTGTTTTGTGTAAATGGATCGTAGTCAAGATCAAAATGCAATTGTCGGAGTCGTGGCTTCAGTTTTAGCTTTTAGGGCTCTTTGGTTTAAAAAATTAAAAACTAGGAAGGAAATTGCTTCTCAACCTCGTGTGAATCGAGATTATGAAAGAGAAAATTATATTAATAGTATTTTATATACTGGTGACCAACATTGTATTAATCTGATAATGATGAGACCGATTGCCTTTTTTAGTTTGTGTGATATTCTTAGTGAAACACCCCAAACCCGGCCCACGAGCCTTGACCGGATCTGGTATGTTCCTCGATGTGAAACGGTTCAAAATTCTTTTGTTACTTTGGAAACAAAATTCGGATGATTTTGAGGTAAGCGTGGCTTAGGTTGGGTTCAATTGAAAACCTTATAAATTTTGAACTTGGTGATTTATTGAAAACTTTGTTTTTATAATAAAAGACTTGACCGGTTATATTTTTAAAGATCTTTACCCTTAGATTAAGAATCAATTGCATTTAAGTGTCAAAACATTTGAAGACTTATTTTTATAGAAATAGTTTTAACCTCGATTTAACATTTATCATTTCGTAATAAAAGAATTAAAATGCATGCATATAGCAGTTCATACTATGGCCTTATTACATCAAATGAAAACCCAGAATAAATTCAAAAATACTTAAAATATAAAGAAAAAAAAGTCCAAATTAAATAAAATCCCGAACTGAACATGGCCACCACTAAGCTCCTGCCGACCCGGTCCATCACTGATCGCCCCCTGAAAAATGTTCCCACAACAGGGTGAGTCAACAGACTCAATGTGTAACCACAACACTAAGTCCTAACAAATTCAGGCATATCAAATCATACATGTACATATAACATTTAAATAATATGATGCAAACCCGAACTCAAACCTAGGTACCATCCGCTACACATCAACCGTACCAACCTGCACACCATGGGGACTACTAAGTCAACCCTCCATCCGCTACACACCATCAAAGGCAGTCGCTGCAGTCGACGTGCTCATCGCCCTTATAAATATTGTGGCATAGCCACCAGATAATATTTTGTGTCATGAGACACCACATTCAGATAATGTGACCGAGGTCACCACATTCAGATATCGTGACATAAGTCACCACATTCACTTCCCCATTCATAATATCCCATATGCCTCATATATCATTCATATCATGCAATCCCATTCCATAGGCCTTATTTCACATTCTTATCATTATTTACACATGTACCATATTCCACTATTCATAGCACTTATTAACTTAAAGTTAAAGTAACGTACCTGGGTACTTGTACCATTGCATGGTACCTTGGCCATATTCTTATACTTTCATATTAACACTGTAACATCCTCAAAAGGGCCTATGCATTTTCAGTTTAATTGTAAGAAATAACAAGTCTTAAGCACAATGAATAAATTTTTGATATTTTTGGATACTCAGAAATGGACGAAAATGAATGGAAATGAACATTTTTGGCAGCCTGGAAATGCATTAGGACATGAACATTTTAGGAAACCTAGAAATGTAAGAAAATGGTTCAAAAATGGAAAGTACACATTTTTGGAAACCTGAACATTTTGGAAATCAACATTTTAGGAAACTCAACATTTTGGAAATCAACATTTTAGGAAACTCAAACATTTTTGGAAACTTGGAATGTAAGAAAAATGGCAAGTTACAGAGCCGATCGAAAATTTTAGGAAACTTAGAAATGACCCCGAAATGATGAGTTTTAAAGTTTAAAAAAGGAAATAAAGGCAAGAGGGCCTTAAAAGAAAAAGTTGGTAGAATTTGACACACAAACGGCTAGGAAAAATGGCCTGAAGATGGCACTTAGGGCCTATGGAAATGGCGCCATGTGCAAGAGGCATGGGCCTGAGTTCGAGTCACTTGGGAAGCAAATAAAATAAGTTTTATTTTTGCTTCTAGAGTCACCAAGGTGGACGGCACAAGCATTCTAGAATGGGGTGTTTTATTTCCATTAATATTGCTTAATTAAGTGATAAATAAAAGCTTTTTAATTTGGATTATTTGGAAGAGATAATAAGGATTTTTCTCTAGTTTATTTGAAATAAAATAGATGATGGAAGAGTGGTGGCCAAGTCTAGGACTCTTGGCTTGTTAAATTCGGCTAAAGAGGGAGAATTTAAGGATTTTTTTCTTATCTCTTCCAAGTGTGCCGAAATTTTCATAGTTCTCCCCCTCTCTGCCGAAATTTCTTTAAGCAAAATCCCTTTCTCTTCTTCTATTCTCTTCTCCGATTCTTCCACAAAAGCCGAATCCTTGTTGATTCTAAGTAAAGGAGCAATCAACCACAACATCAAAAGGGTTTCCCCCATTATTGAATAGAAGGATCAAGGATCTAAGGTAAGAGGAATGAATATTTGGTTAAAGGTTATGATTCATATCTTCAAAGTTAGATTTAATCTAACACAAAGTTATAGGGATTTTGACAAGCATATAAAGGAATCCTCTTCAGATTTAGAATTTGTAAGGTAAGTGATATTCGGCCAAGGCTTGTTTTTTTTATTTAGGATTATTTCCCATTATTTCAAAAGCTGAAAACTCACATGGTTACCTGATCTAGTGTTAGTCAATTTCAAGGAAAAAGAATACTAGCAAATTTTTGGGATTTGATCATCTAATTCAACAACAAGGTTAGTAATACAAATCCTACTAGGATTTGGTTTTCAAACCAAATAAGGATTATTAATGTGTCTTTTATGATGGCCGAATATAGGCAACAGCAGATCTAAACTTTAGATCGGGATTTTCGAGATCTCAAGGAATCCATTAAGCGAACAAGGTGTGTACCCACACTAACTCCCAATATATTACGGCAATTATTTTATATGTATATATATGAATATGCATGCGAATAAGAATGTGGCTAAGTGTCACAAATGAGGAAAAAGTACCCAGGTATGTTTCCTACTTCCGATAGGATTACAAATACGATATATATATATTTGAATATGTAATATGAATGAGAAATAAGATGTGCATGATATAAATATTTGGGGCATAAGGGATATATGTGAAAGGGGAAGAATAGGTGTTGACTACGGTCTCACCAACGAAATATGGTGGCTACGGTCCCATTAAGTGAACATGGTAACTTTGGTTACATTATCTGAACATAGTGTCTAATGACACAACGTATATGGGCGATGAGCACGTCGACTGCAGCGACTGCCTTCGATGGTGTGTAGCGGAAGGAGGGTTGACTTAGTAGTCCCCATGGTGTGATTGGCAGGTACGGGTGGTGTGTAGTGGATGGATAATTAGGCTTGGTTTTGGGTTGCATCATCCTTTATTTTGTATGAACATGAAATTGATATGACTTGTATGCCTGATTTGTTGAAAATTAGTATCAGTGTATACATTGAGTCTCATGGACTCACCCCGTTGGGGAATTATTTTTTTCAGGTGATGAGCAGTAATGGACCGGGTCGGCAGGAGCTAAAGGTGGCCATGCATCACTTGAAGAGTTTAATTAGAAATTTGGACTTTATTAAATTTTAGTACTTTAAATTTTATTTTGGGTTTGAATGATGTAATAAGGCCATAAGGCCCAGTTGGATTTTCTTTATTTCTGTTTATTTTTGCTTGATTATGATACAATTTATTTTTGATTAAAGTTAAGTAAATTTATTTCTTTTAAAATAATAAACCCTAAAATTATTTTTGTCACCTTATTTAGGTTGGATTTTCAAAATTTATTAAATGGGTTCCAATTTAAGCCCAACTCAAAACAATGTTTTCTAAAATTTAAAATTTTTCTCTAAGTAACCAAGAATTTGAAAACCGGTTTACTTAAGGAACATACCAGATCCGGTTCAGGCTCGTGGGCCGGGTGTGGGGTGTTTTAGCTTGGTATCAGAGCCCAGTTTTAAACTTTCAGCCTGTGGGCTAAGGCCCAAAAACGTTTTCAAAGCAAGCCAAAATGATTTTCTTTGAAATTAAGCAGGTTTTCTGGCATGGCACCTAAGTCTCCGACCCGCAGTCCACTAGGTAAGTACCCCTAACTCTATGTGTGATTATGTGATTTATATAGGGGTAGAAAATGCATGGAACGTAGAATAGTGTGATAGGAATTTGAACCCTAGGATTAGACTACTCAAACACATGCAACTCATAAGACTTAATGAACTTAACAAACCTATAGCTAAGTCGTTGAGCTAGGGTGTGGTAACCCCTGTACGCATGTCTAGGATTGGATCCGGAAGAGCCTGGTATTTAAACAGTCCTAGTGACTCACCTCCTCTTCGCAGGAATCCTACCTGGTGCGTAGCTTCGGTTCACCCTAACTCAGAGGGTTAGTGGTGTGGCAACCTCTGTGCGCATGTCTAGGAATGGTTTCGGTGAGAGCTTGGTATTTAAGCAGTCCACGTGACTCACCTCCTCTCCATTCGAATCCTGCCTGGTGCGTAGCTTTGGTTCACCCTGACCAAGAGGACTCGGTCATAGGCTAAACGCAAAGACTAAAACCCGAAAGGGACTTAGCCGTTTTTTTATGAAGAACAACAAACCCTAGTTTTAAAACTTTTAAAATCACTCTTTCAATTTGTGAAAACCATCTTTACAAAGTTTTCCGAAAAAATTCCCAATTTTCAAGAAAAAAAATTATAAAAATACCCCTAGTGGTAAAATTACCAAAATGCCCTTGGTTTATGAGATTTCCAAAATACCCACAGTACTTATCCAAAATTTCATTTCTTTATAAAATGTTCAAAAACCCTAATTTGCAAATTATCAAAAATATCTTGATTTGGAGAAAAATTACGAAATTGCCCTTAACTTGCAAAATTACCAAAATGACCCTGATTTCCAAAATTTTTGCAACATCATTGTCTTGAAAAGTACAATTCTCAAAAATAATCCACAAAGTTTTACAACTTTTGAAATATCCCTGATTTACTAAATTTTACAAATTTACCCTGATTTGTGAAAATTTACCAAAATACCCCTGAGGTCAAAAATTACCGAAATATCCCTGGATTTCAAAACTCTTCCAAAACTTTCCCCGGAACCTTAAAAGTACCAAAATACTTCCGTCAAAATCATCAAGGAATTTTTCATTTTGAAAAATTTACGAAAATGCCCCTGTAGGACAAAATTACGAAAATACCCCTGGGTAGCGGAAAAACAACAACAATGAAAATTTCAACGTTTCTCTGGATGAACGAAAGTTCATATTTGTTTGATGGATGAATGAATGAATGGAAAGACTATATGTTTGTATGAATACGAAAGAACCACTCTTAAATTCTTCTTCATAAAACATCTTCGCGGGTAATAAATGAAACAAGAATACTAATTCATAAAACTTCTTAATCAGATCTCGACGATAGAAAATGAGCTCTAGAGGACGTGGTCGTCGTGGAAGAGGTAGAGGAAGAATGACTGTGTCAGAACCCGTTAGATCGGGTCAGGGTTCTGACAATGAAATACCACCGCCACCACCACCCCCAGCTGTGGGTCTTTGAAGAGAAAGCTCGGATGGGGAAGATCTTTGTGTCGCAGGTCGTCTTTGCGAGTTTTGGAATTGGTGGCTGGTGCGGGTGGAAATTCGGGAACCCGAAAATCTGTGCCGAAACGGCTCCGAGCTAATGGAGCCGAGATGTTTCGTGGAGTATCGGGAGTGGCACCCAGTACAGCTGAGTACTGGTTGGAAGCAACTGAGCGCATTATGGATGAACTCGACTTGACCTCTGAGGAGAAGTTGAAAGGAATGGTGGCATTGTTACGCGATGAAGCGTATCAATGGTGGTTAATGGTGCGGGACGGTGCCACGGCGGAAGATTTGACCTGGGAATATGCTAAGGAAGCATTTCAGAAGAAGTATGTGGGAACCAGGTATATAGACGAACAAAGGAAGGCTTTTCTGGGGTTGGTGCAAGGAAGTAAATCTGTCATAGAATATGAGGCAGAATTTTTGAGGTTGAGCCGCTATGCCCGAGGAGTAGTGGCAACTGAGCATGAGCACTGTGTCCGTTTTGAGGACGGACTGAGAGACGATCTGAGACTGTTGATAGCACCGCATCAGGAGCGGGAATTCTCTGCTTTGGTGGAAAAGGCTAAGGTGGCCGAGGGAATCAAGGATGCTACCAAGCAGGCTGTGGATAGGAATAAGCCCAAAAGAGGTTTTGGGCCATCTAGAAAGGGTCATAAGAGGCCTAGAGTTGACGGCTCTGCCTGAAATCAACAAGCCGGTACGGCCGGCGTGACGCCTTGTGAGCACTTTGTGGAAAGAGGCACTTAGGAGAGTGTTGGAGGAAGACGGGTGGATGTCTCAAGTGTGGGTCCAAGGACCATATGCTTAAGGATTGTCCCAAGCGAGCAGATGAGGGCCGACCGACGGCCCAGAATGCTAGTCAGGCTGGTAGAGGCGGACAGCAGCCTCAACGGGGTCGTGGTTCTGGAAACAGAGGTAATGGGGCTGGCAGAGGCCGTAGAGCACAGGGCCGAGGCGCTGCTAATGCAGAAGCAAGGCAACCGGGTTTGGTTTATGCGGTTCACCGAAGGGAGGATGGTGACGCACCGGATGTTATAACCGAGACGTTTTTTTTTCGACAAACCCTATTTTGCTCGATTGATGTGGGCTCGACCCATTCCTATGTTGCATGTAGTGTAGTGGAAACACTAGGCCTAGACTCGAAATTCTCTCGATAGACGATGATCGTAGTAAGCCCATTAGGCCAAACCGTAGTGGTAGACAAGATCTTTCGGAATGTACCCCTAGAGATTCAGGGAGTGAATTTTCGGGCTGACTTAATGGAGTTACCCTTCGGAGAGTTTGAGCTTATACTTGGAATGGATTGGCTAGTAGAGCATCGAGCCGTGTTGGATTGTACGGCTAAACGTATGGAACTAAGAACCTCTGGGGATGAGGTAGTAGTGATGATCGGAGAAAGGAGGAACTACTTGTCTAACGTGGTTTCGGCGCTAAAGGCTGAGAAGATGGTTAGGAAGGGGTGCGAGGCGTTCTTAGCCTTCGTAAGTGCGTTGGGAGGAAAAGATGAAGGTGTCAATGGAGTTAAGACGGTAAGGGACTTTGTAGATGTGTTCCCTGATGAATTACCAGGAATACCCCCAGATAGGGAGGTGGAATTTGGAATAGATTTGTTACCGGGAACAGCTCCTGTGTCAATCGCTCCATACCGAATGGCGCCAAAGGAGTTAATGGAGTTCAAGGCTCAAATCCAAGAATTGTTGGATCCTGGTTCATCCGACCCCAGTGTCTCCATGGGGAGCACCCATCCTATTTGTGAAGAAGAAGGATGGAACTATGCGTATGTGCATAGATTATCGTCAGTTGAACAAACTGACCATCAAGAACAAGTATCCTTTGCCAAGGATAGACGACTTGTTCGACCAGCTGAAAGGGGTAGCTGTGTTCTCGAAGATCGACTTAAGGTCGAGATATCACTAGTTGAAGGTGAAGGAGGCTGATATTCATAAGACCGCATTTAGGACAAGATACGGTCATTTTGAATTTGTGGTGATGCCGTTTGGATTAACGAACGCTCCAGCCGCGTTCATGGACATGATGAATCGGGTTTTCCAACCCTATTTGGATAGGTTTGTCGTGGTGTTCATCGACGATATTTTGGTGTATTCTAAGACGGAAGAGGAGCATGATGAGCATCTCCGAGTTGTGTTGGAAGTGTTAAGGGAGAAGAAGCTCTATGCCAAGTTCGGCAAGTGCAAATTTTGGCTTAAGGAAGTGGCATTCCTAGGACATGTGGTATCCACGGAAGGAATAAGAGTAGATCCTAGGAAGATCGAAGCAGTGTTGGATTGGAAACCACCTAGGTCTGTGGCTGAAATCTGAAGTTTCTTAGGATTGGCGGGCTATTACAGAAGGTTCATGGAAGGATTCTCGTCAATAGCCGTGCCTTTGACAAAGCTACTAAGGAAGGAAGTACCCTTTGTGTGGACGAATAAGCAACAGGAGAGCTTTGAAAGACTTAAGAAGGTGCTGAAAGAAGCTCCGGTGTTAATTCAGCCGGAGGCAGGCAAGGATTTTATGGTCTACTGTGATGCTTCGCATACGGGGTTAGGCTGTGTGCTAATGTAAGAAGGAAAAGTGGTAGCCTATGCGTCTAGGCAACTGAGGCCTCATGAGGTTAATTATCCAACCCATGATTTGGAACTAGCAGCAGTGGTTTTCGCCCTCAAGGTTTGGAGGCACTACCTTTATGGAGAAAGGTCAGTGATTTACACAGACCACAAGAGCCTTAAGTACTTGTTGACTTAGAAGGAGTTGAACTTGAGGCAACGAAGATGGATGGAGCTGTTGAAAGATTATGATTGTTCGATAGAGTACCACCCGGGCAAGGCGAATGTGGTAGCTGATGCCCTAAGTAGGAAGGTTGTATCGGATCTAAGGGCTTTGTTCGCTCCCTTGAGTCTGTATGATGATGGAAGCCTGTTGGCAGAATTGCAAGTCAAGCCCACGTGGCTGAATGAGGTGAAAGAGGGACAAATGGCTGATAAAGATCTAAGTGCTAAGTTTCAACAAGTACGGAGCGGAGAACTGAATGACTATGGCGTTAATGATGATGGAGTGTTATGCTATAAAAGAAAGGTCTGCATGCCGAAGGACAAGGAGTTAAGACAAAGGATTCTTCGGGAGGCGCATGGTAGCCCTTCTGCTATGCATCCCGGAGGCACTAAGCTGTATAGGGACCTAAGGGAACAATTTTGGCGGTCTGATCTTAAGCGGGAAGTGACCGAATTCGTAGGGAAGTGTCTGACGTGTCAGCAAGTTATGGCTGAACACCAAGTCCCATCGGGATTGCTTCAACCAATTGAGATTCCCCAATGGAAGTGGGAAAGAATTACCATGGACTTCGTTAGTGGGCTTCCTCACGCCTACTAAGAAAGACTCGGTATGGGTGATAGTGGACCGCTTGACCAAGTCCGCACATTTTATTCCGGTGAGAATTGACTATTCCCTTCAGAAGTTAGCCAAGTTATATGTGGCGGAAATCGTAAGGCTACACGGAGTACCAATGTCGATCATCTCCGACAGAGACCCAAGGTTTACGTCTCGATTTTGGAAGGCACTTCATCAAGCTTTAGGCACTAAGTTGGACTTCACTACGACTTTTCATCCACAATCGACGGCATGGCGATGCAACGAGTTATACAAGTGTTGGAGGATATCTTTGAGAGGTGTGTGATGGATTTCCGAGGAAGTTGGAAAGATTATTTGCCTTTAGCCGAGTTCCCTACAACAAACAACTATCGTGCAAGCATTCGGATGGCACCATACGAAGCATTGTATGGTCGGAAGTGTAGAACTCCTACTTGTTGGACTGAGTTAGGAGAACGTCGCGTTTTGGGCCCAGAGTTAGTGGCGGCCCCAAGAGAGAGGTTGAAATAATTTGGGCAAGGTTGAAGGAAGCCTCTGATAGGAAAAAGTCGTACGCCGACCTTAAGAGGAAGGAAATTGAGTTTGAAGTGGGAGACCAAGTGTTTCTAAAAGTCTCACCTTGGAAGAAGGTTATGAGGTTCGGTCGCAAAGGGAAGTTAAGCCCAAGGTTTATAGGGCCCTATCGAAGTACTACAAATGAGTTGGACCAGTGGCATACCAAGTGGAGTTGCCACGACTGCAAAAGAAATGCACGACGTATTTCATGTATCCATGCTACGTCGCTATCGATTGGATCCGTCTCATGTGGTACCTGTTGAAGAAGTGGAGCTAAAGCCAGATCTATCCTACGAGGAGGAGCCGATTCGGATCTTGGAACGTGACGTGAAAGTACTACGAAGGAAGTCGGTGCCTTTAGTCAAGGTGTTATAAGCGCAATCATGGATCGGAAGAAGCTTCGTGGGAGTCGAGAGACAATGCGACAAAGAATAATACCTCAATTGTTTAGTTAGGAAATTTCGAGGACGAAATTTTGTTTAAGAAATTAGAATCAGAACATCCTCAAAAGGGCCTATGCATTTTCGGTTTAATTGTAAGAAATAACAAGTCTTAAGCATAATGAATAAATTTTTAATATTTTTGGATACTCAGAAATGGACGAAAATGAATGGAAATGAACATTTTTGGCGACACTGAAATGCATTAGGAAATGAACATTTTAGGAAACCTAGAAATGTAAGGAAATGGTTCAAAAATGGAAAGTACACATTTTTGGAAACTGAACATTTTGGAAATCGAACATTTTAGGAAACTCAGACATTTTTGGAAACTTGGAATGTAAGAAAAATGGCAAGTTACTGAGCCGATCGAAAATTTTAGGAAACTTAGAAATGACCCCGAAATGATGAGTTTTAAAGTTTAAAATAGGAAATAAAGGTAAGAGGGCCTTAAAAGAAAAAGTTGGTAGAATTTGACACACAAACGGGCTAGGAAAAGTGGCCTGAAGATGGCACTTAGGGCCTATGGAAATGGCGCCATGTGCAAGAGGCATGGGCCTGAGTTCGAGTCACTTGGGAAGCAAATAAAATAAGTTTTATTTTTGCTTCTAGAAACACCAAGGTGGACGGCACAAGCATTCTAGAATGGGGTGTTTTATTTCCATTAATATTGCTTAATTAAGTGATAAATAAAAGCTTTTTAATTTGGATTATTTGGAAGAGATAATAAGGATTTTTCTCTAGTTTATTTGAAATAAAATAGATGATGGAAGAGTGGTGGCCAAGTCTAGGACTCTTGGCTTGTTAAATTCGGCTAAAGAGGGAGAGTTTAAGGATTTTTTTTCTCATCTGTTCCAAGTGTGCCGAAATTTTCATAGTTCTCCCCCTCTCTGCCGAAATTTCTTTAAGCAAAATCCCTTTCTCTTCTTCTATTCTCTTCTCTGATTCTTCTGTCAAAGCCGAATCCTTGTTGATTCTAAGTAAAGGAGCAATCAACCACAACATCAAAAGGGTTTCACCCATTATTAAATAGAAGGATCAAGGATCTAAGGTAAGAGGAATGAATATGAGGAATGAATATTTGGTTAAAGGTTATGATTCATATTTTCAAAGTTAGATTTAATCTAACACAAAGTTATAGGGATTTTGACAAGCATATAAAGGAATCCTCTTCAGATTTGGAATTTGAAAGGTAAGTGACATTCGGCCAAGGCTTGTTTTTTTTATTTAGGATTATTTCCCATTATTTCAAAAGCCGAAAACTCACATGGTTACATGATCTAGTGTTAGTCGATTTCAAGGAAAAAGAATACTAGCAAATTTTTGGGATTTGATCATCTAATTCGACAACAAGGTTAGTAATACAAATCCTACTAGGATTTGGTTTTCAAACCAAATAAGGATTATTAATGTGTCTTTTACAATGGCCGAATATAGGCAACAGCAGATCTAAACTTTAGATCGGGATTTTCGAGATCTCAAGGAATCCATTAAGCGAATAAGGTGTGTACCCACACTAACTCCCAATATATTACGGCAATTGTTTTATATGTATATATATGAATATGCATGCGAATAAGAACGTGGCTAAGTGTCACAAATGAGGTAAAAGTACCCAGGTATGTTTCCTACTTCTGATAGGATTACAAATACGATATATATATATTTGAATATGTAATATGAATGAGAAATAAGATGTGCATGATATAAATATTTGGGGCATAAGGGATATATGTGAAAGGGGAAGAATAGGTGTTGACTACGGTCTCACCAACGAAATATGGTGGCTACGGTCCCATTAAGTGAACATGGTAACTTTGGTTACATTATCTGAACATAGTGTCTAATGACACAACGTATATGGGTGATGAGCACGTCGACTGCAGCGACTACCTTCGATGGTGTGTAGCGGAAGGAGGGTTGACTTAGTAGTCCCCACGGTGTGATTGGCAGGTACGGGTGGTGTGTAGCGGATGGATAATTAGGCTTGGGTTTGGGTTGCATCATCCTTTATTTTGTATGAACATGAAATTGATATGACTTGTATGCCTGATTTGTTGAAAACTAGTACTGTGTACACATTGAGTATGTGGACTCACCCCGTTGGGGAATTATTTTTTTCAGGTGATGAGCAGTAATGGACCGGGTCGGCAGGAGCTAAAGGTGGCCATGCATCACTTGAAGAGTTTAATTAGAAATTTGGACTTTATTAAATTTTAGTACTTTAAATTTTATTTTGGGTTTGAATGATGTAATAAGGCCATAAGGCCCAGTTGGATTTTCTTTATTTCTGTTTATTTTTGCTTGATTATGATACAATTTATTTTTGATTAAAGTTAAGTAAATTTATTTATTTTAAAATAATAAACCCTAAAATTATTTTTGTCACCTTATTTAGGTTGGATTTTCAAAATTTATTAAATGGGTTCCAATTTAAGCCCAACTCAAAACAATGTTTTCTAAAATTTACAATTTTTCTCTAAGTAACCAAGAATTTGAAAACCGATTTACTTAAGGAACATACCAGATCCGGTTCAGGCTCGTGGGCCGGGTGTGGGGTGTTTCAAACACATATAATAAATTAGAGCCATAAATCTATTAAGATTCAGTGTAGGGTACACACCTGATTTACTTAGCGAGTTTATTCCAATTCCCGAAAACTTCGTGATGACCTTTCTTGAAATCGTCCACTATTAAATCACAGAACTAGTTAGTCTCCGGCTTTTGAATAACTAAGAATAGATCTTAACCATTAAATAAGGCTTTGGCCGAATACCCCAATCACTTACTTGGCAAATTACTAAATCCCGGAATATCACTTGTTTGTGGTTTCTGTCGAAAATCCTATGGACACATGTTAGAACAATTTCCAACATTAAATCATAGTAAATGGCCTTGGCCGAATGCATGCCTTGCCTTAGATCTCGAAATCCCAAGGCTCTTCCTCCTTACTCCTTAACGTCAGCTACATACAACGAAAAATCAATATTATGGCCTTATGAAGATTCGGACACCCCTAAAAACAAGGCCCAATCATGATTTCGGCATACTAAAAGAAAAGAAGCAAACTGATTGCTTAAAGAAGAAGAATACTTACCACTATCACACGCTTTGAAAGGCCTCGGAGAAAGTAATCGACAGCCCTTATACCCTTAGCCAAACGACTTGAGAAAAATAATGGGGTCTCGGTACTCTATTGGTGAAGAAAGAAAACGCAAGAGTGGGGGAAAGTTGAGTGCTTAAAGGTTTCGGCCAAAATAAAACAAAATCAAATGATCAAAGTTTCGGCTATGGCTCCTCACATGCAGATGAAATATTCGGCTAAGTATGGAGTTGAAGAAAAGAAGAATAGAAAGATGGAAGAGGCTTAGGAGGATTCGGCAATGGCCTAAAATGTACAAAGTGCTCAAATGGTCACTTACTTTCGGTTCTTGCTTCAAAGGAAAAGAGAGAAAAAGAATGAATTCTCTTGGCTTAAAATTTCGGCAATGGAGGCTAAGAAAGAAGTAAAGAAAAGATGAACACTTCCCTAATGAAAATTCGGCACTTATCCTCCCCCTACATGACCGAAATTACTCACCAACAGAGTTCCTTGGCCGGCCACTTAATCTCCTCTTATCAAATCCCAAATTCTTCTCCTATTTTCTCTCCATGTTACTCATTCAAAATAAATTAAATAAGTCAACATTTATCCCTTACCTTATAGTCGAATATTTAAAATAAAATGAAGCTTTATCTCATCCATTTGAAAGTCCCATGCCGTCCAACACTCCCCTTTTCTATCTTGGCGCAAAAGCAAAATAAAACAACACTTTATGCCGTCCTCACGACTCGAACCTCCTCCCTTGAGCCCCCTAGCTGACGCAACCTCTCATGCACCTTAGGTAGCGTCGCAAGCCACTTTGGCACATGGTTCTTTTTTGTCATAGACTACCCCTCAATTTCTCTTAAGGTCTAACAGGCTTAGCTTCCTCTTTTAAACTTAAAATTTACTAATTTCTAAGGCATTTCCCTATTTTCTAGAGTTCATGTAATTCAAACAACACATGTATAACACACCAATGCATGCTAATTCATATAATTAAACAAAAATGCACAAGCCCAATTTCTGGATATTACAGTTCTACCCCCTTAAAATAATTTCGACCTCGAAATTACCTGGCTGAAATAAGTGAGGGTATTGCTGTCGTATTGCCTCTTCTGGCTCCCACGACGCTTCTTCCGATCCATGATTGCGCCATAACACTTTGACTAGAGGAACTGACTTCCTCCGTAACACTTTCACATCCCGTTCTAGAATCTGAATCGGTTCTTCCTCGTAGGATAGATTAGGCCTTAACTCCACTTCTTCTACTGGTACCACATGAGATGGATCCGATCGATAGTGACGTAGCATAGAAACATGAAATACGTCGTGCATCTGCTTCAATTCCGAAGGCAACTCCAACTGATATGCCACTGGTCCAACTCGCTTCAATACCCGATAAGGTCCTATAAACCTTGGACTTAACTTCCCTTTCTGACCAAATCTCATCACCTTTTTCCAAGGCAAAACCTTAAGAAATACTTGATCTCCCACATCAAATTCTATTTCCTTCCGTTTAAGGTCTACGTACGACTTCTGTCTATCCGATGCTTCCTTCAACCATGCCCGAATTACCTCAACCTTCTCTTTAGACTCTGCCACAATCTCTGGGCCCAAAACTTGACGTTCCCCTAATTTCGTCCAACATGTAGGAGTGCGACATTTCCGTCCATACAGCGCTTCATACGGTGCCATCCGAATACTGGCCTGATAGCTGTTGTTGTAGGCAAACTCTGCTAAAGGCAAATAGTCTTCCCAACTTCCTTTGAAGTCTATCACACAGCCTCTTAACATATCCTCTAACACTTGAATTACCCGTTCAGGTTGCCCGTCAAACTGTGGATGAAAAGCCGTAGTAAAATCTAGCTTAGTGCCCATAGCCTGATGTAATGCCTTCCAAAATCGAGACGTAAATCTTGGGTCCTTATCCGAAATGATTGATAGCGGCACTCCATGCAACCTTACAATCTCTGCCACATATAACTTCGCCAACTTCTGCAAAGAATAGTCAACTCGCACCGGCAAGAAATGCGCGGACTTTGTCAACCGATCCACTATTACCCATACCGAGTCCTTCTTAGTAGGCGTAAGAGGAAGCCCATTAACGAAGTCCATGGTAATTCTCTCCCACTTCCACTGCGGAATCTTGATTGGCTGAAGCAATCCTGACGGAACTTGGTGTTCAGCCTTAACTTGCTGACACGTCAAACACTTGCCGACAAATTCTGTAACTTCCTTCTTCAAACTAGACCACCAAAATTGTTCCCTTAGATCTCTGTACAACTTAGTGCCTCCAGGATGCATAGCATAAGGGCTACTATGTGACTCCTGAAGAATCCTCTGTCTTAGAACCTTATCCTTAGGCATACAGATCTTACCCTTGAAGCACAACACTCCTCACCGACATATACGTAATCCTCTAACCCACCATTCTGAACTTGTCGCCTCTTAGCACTTAAATCATCATCTGCCAACTGACTCTCTTTTACCTCATCCAACCACGTCATCTTGACTTGCAACTCTGCCAACAGGCTTCCATCGTCATACAAACTCAGATGTGTAAATATCGCTCTCAGATTCGACACAACCTTCCGACTTAGGGCATCCGCGACCATATTTGCCTTGCCCGAATGATACTCTATTGAACAATCATAGTCCTTCAGTAACTCCACCCACCTTCGCTGTCTCAGATTTAACTCCTTCTAAGTCAGCAAATACTTAAGGCTTTTGTGATCTGTGTAGATTGTCGACTTTCGACTTTTCGCCATAAAGATAGTGCCTCCATACCTTAAGAGCAAAGACCACTGCCGGCAATTCCAGATCGTGAGTCGGGTAGTTAACCTCATGTGGCCTTAATTGCCGTGACGCATAAGCAACTACCTTCCCATCTTGCATCAAAACACACCCTAATCTTGTGTTTGAAGCATCACAATACACCACGAGGTCCTTTCCTACCTCAGGCTGAATCAATACTAGAGCTTCCGTCAACACCCTCTTAAGCTTCTCAAAGCTCTCCTGCTGCTTATCTGTCCATACGAAAGGCACTTCCTTCCTCAACAACTTAGTCAAAGGTGCGGCTATCGACGAAAACCCTTCCACAAACCTTCTGTAGTAGCCTGCCAATCTCAAGAAACTTCGAATCTCCGCCACAGACTTAGGTGGTTTCCAATCTAGTACTACCTCAATCTTTCGAGGATCCACCCTTATTCCTTCTGCAGATACCACATGCCCTAAAAATGCAACTTCCTTAAGCCAAAATTCACACTTATTGAATTTGGCATAGAGCTTCTTCTCCCTTAACACTTGCAACACAACCCGAAGATGTTCATCATGTTCCTCCTCAGACTTGGAGTACACTAGGATGCCGTCGATGAACACAACGACGAACCTATCCAAGTAGGGTTGAAAGACCCGGTTCATCATATCCATGAATGCGGCTGAGGCATTCGTCAATCCAAACGGCATCACTAAGAACTCATAGTGCCCGTATCTTGTTCTAAAGACTGTCTTATAGATATCTGCCTCCTTCACCTTCAACTGATGATACCCCGACCTTAAGACGATCTTTGAGAATACTGCGGCCCTCTTAAGCTGATTGAACAAGTCATCTATCCTTGGCAAAGGATACTTGTTCTTGATGGTCAGCTTATTCAATTGACGATAGTCTATACACATACACATAGTTCCATCCTTCTTCTTCACAAACAGGACCGTTGCTCCCCACGAACACACTAGATCGGATAAACCCAAGATCCATCAACTCTTGGATCTGAGCCTTGAGCTCAACCAACTCCTTTGGTGCCATTCGGTACGGGGCAATTGACACAGGAGCTGTTCCCAACAGCAAGTCAATTCCAAACTCCACCTCCCTATCTGGGGGTATTCCTGGTAATTCCTCCGGAAACGCATCTTCAAAATCCCTTACAGTTCTAACTCCATTGACACCTTCTTCCTTTCCATCTAACGCACTTACGAAGGCTGAAAACGCCTTGCACCCTTTCCGAACCATCTTCTCAGCCTTTAGCGCCGAAACTACGTTAGACAAGTAGTTTCTTCTTTCTCCTATCATAATGACCACATCCTCCGGGGTCCTCAACTCCATTCGTTTAGCTGCACAATCCAATACAGCCCGATGTTCCACTAACCAGTCCATACCAAGTATGAGATCGAATTCTATGAAGGGAAGTTCCATTAAGTCGGCGAAAAATACTACGCTTTGAATTTCTAAAGGCACACTCCGAAAGATCTTATTCACCACTACAGTTTGACCTAGTGGGCTCACTACCGGTTATGACGTCCGGCGCGTCTCCATCCTCCCTCCGGCGAACTGCATACACTAGACCCGGCTGCCTTACCTCAGTATTAGCAAAACCTTTGCCCGGTGTTCCACGTCCTCTGCCAGTACCATTTCCTCTGTTATTCGGACCACGACCCCGCTGAGGCTGCTGTACACCTCTACCAGCCTGATTAACATTCTGAGCTGCTGGTCGATTCCCATCGGGTTTCATTGGACAGTCTTTAATCATATGATCTTTGGACCCACACTTAAAGCATCCTCCCGTCTTTTTCCAACATTCCCCTAAGTGCTTCTTCCCACACTGATCACAAGTACGATACTGCCCTCCTGAACCAACTTGCTGACCTCGCGGCCCATCAACTCTAGGCCTCTTTTGAACATTTCCAGATGATCCTGACGGCCCAAAACCTCTCTTTGGCCTATTCCGATCTGAGTTCTGCCTTACAGAGTCCTTAATCCCCTCGGCCACTTTAGCCTTCTCTACTAATGCAGAAAACTCCCGTTCTTGATGTGGAGCTATTAACAACTTCAAATCATCCCTTAACCCGTCCACAAATCAGACACATCGCTTATGCTCCGTAGCCACTCCTCCTCGAGCATATCGGCTTAACCTTAGGAATTCAGCCTCATACTCTGCCACGGACTTGTTCCCTTGAACCAGCCCCAGAAACGCTTCCTCTGCGCATCAGTATAACGTGTGCCAACATACTTCTTCTGGTACACCGCCTTAACATACTCCCAGGCCAGATCCTCAGCCGTGGCACCATCCCTGACTGTGAGCCACCATTGATATGCTTCATCACGTAGCAGCGCCACCAACCCTTTCAACTTGTCCTCAGCGGTCAGATCGAGCTCATCTATGATCCGCTCAGTCGCTTCCAACCAGTACTCAGCTGTACTGGGTGCCATACCAGATACTCCACGAAACACCTCAGCTCCGTTAGCTCGGAGTCGCTCGGGTACAGACTTCTGAGCTCCCATATTTCCTCCAGCACCAGCCACCATATTTAGAACTCGCAGCACAGCATGCGATATAGCATCGTCTCCCGTCTGATCTTGCTGTTCAGTACCAACAGCTGGTGGTGGTGGTACTTCATTCTCAGATCCTTGAACCCGACCTAACAGGTTCCGACACGGTCATTCGACCTCGACCGCGTCCACGCACATTACGACCACGTCCCCTAGAGCTCATATCTACGTTCGCGTTTTAATCTGGTATTAAGAATTTTTATGCATTAGTATATGTTCCAATGATTATCCGCGAAGAAATTTTATGAAAGGAGTTTAATAGCAGTTCTTTCGATCAATCAAGGTTTTCGTTCAAGTTTTCTATCCTAATTCAGAGGAGTACATTCATCCAAACATTCATTCAGTGGCCTGTATCACACACATTCATTATCCTAACATTCTGTCTTATTCCTATCCCAGGGGTATTTTCGTCATTTTTCCTACAGGGGTATTTTGGTAAATAATCGGGGTAACTTCAAAAACCCTTATAAATCAAAAGGTATTTCAAAGTTTGCAAAACTTGGGGGTTCTTTTGAGAATTTGCTTTCCAAATTGGTGTTGTTGCAGAAATTTTGAAAATGGGGTCATTTTGGTAATTTTGTAAAATAGGGGTAATTTCGTAAATTTTCAAATCAAGGTGTCTTACTATTTTGTAACGATAAACTTTTGGGATATTTTGCAAAATCAGAAAAGTGTTATTAAAATCGGGGGTAAAATTGGAAATTTTAAAACCAAGGGCATTTTAGTAATTTTACCACTAGGGGTATTTTAGTAAATTTTCCCAAATCAAGGCATTTTGATATTTTGCAAATTAGGGTTTTTGGACATTTGATTAGTAAGGAAATTTTGATAAGAACCGTGGGTACTTTGGACATTTTATAAGCCAAGGGCATTTTTGTAATTTTACAGCTAGGGGTATTTAGGTAATTTTGTAAATAGAAAATTCTTCGAAAATTTTCCAAAATAAATTTTTGCTACTATTTAAAGGGGTAATTTGGGGATTTTAAAACTAGGGTTTCCATGAAAATACAGCTAATCACTTTCGGGTTTTAGTTATTGAGTTGAGCCCGTGAATAAGTCCTCATGGTTAGGGTGAACCGAAGCTACGCACCAGGTAGGATTCCAGCAAAGAGGAGGTGAGTCACTAGGACTGCTTAAGTACCAGGCTCTTCCGGATCCAATCCTAGACATGCGCACAAAGGTTGCCACACCCTAACTCGGCGACTTAGCCACAGGTTTGTTTACTTAGGCACTTAAGTCTTATGTAATTGTTGGGGTAAACTAGTCCTAGGGTTCAAGTACTTGGTATACTAATCTACGTTCCATTTCTACCCTTCTACAAGTCATACTATAAATCACACAGTAGTTAGAAGTACTTACCTGGTAGACTTCGAGTCGGAGAATTGGGTGCCATGCCTGAAAACCTGCTCTTTTCATAAAAGTTTTCTCAAAACTTGTTTGGGCCTTATTTTAAAAACATTGTGGGCTTTAAACCCAAGGTCGAGAGTTTAAAACTGGGCTCTGATACCAAGCTGAAACACCCCAAACCCAGCCCACGAGCCTTGACCAGATCTGGTATGTTCCTCGATGTGAAACGGTTCAAAATTCTTTTGTTACTTTGGAAAAAAAATTCGGATGATTTTGAGGTAAGAGTGGCTTAGGTTGGGTTCAATTGAAAACCTTATAAATTTTGAACTCGGTGATTTATTGAAAACTTTGTTTTTATAATAAAAGACTTGACCGGTTTTATTTTTAAAGATCTTTACCCTTAGATTAAGAATCAATTGCATTTAAGTGTCAAAACATTTAAAGACTTATTTTTATAGAAATCGTTTTAACCTCGATTTAACATTTATCATTTCGTAATAAAAGAATTAAAATGCGTGCATATAGCAGTTCATACTACATCAAATGAAAACCCATAATAAATTCAAAAATACTTAAAATATAAAGAAAAAAAAAGTCCAAATTAAATAAAATCCTGAACTGAACATGGCCACCACTAAGCTCCTGCCGACCCGGTCCATTACTGATCGCCACCTGAAAAATGTTCCCATAACGGGGTGAGTCAACAGACTCAATGTGTAGCCACAACACTAAGTCCTAACAAATTCAGGCATATCAAATCATACATGTACATATAACATTTAAATAATATGATGCAAACCCGAACCCAAACCTAGGTATCATCCGCTACACATCACCCGTACCAACCTGCACACCGTGGGGACTACTAAGTCAACCCTCCATCCGCTACACACCATCGAAGGTAGTCGCTGTAGCGACGTGCTCATCGCCCTTATAAATATTGTGGCATAGCCACCAGATAATATTTTGTGTCATGATACACCACATTCAGATATCGTGACATAAGTCACCATATTCACTTCCCCATTCATAATATCCCATATGCCCCATATATCATTCATATCATGCAATCCCATGCCATAGGCCTTATTTCACATTCTTATCATTATTTACACTTGTACCATATTCCACTATTCATAGCACTTATTAACTTAAAGTTAAAGTAACGTACCTGGGTACTTGTACCATTGCATGGTACCTTGGCCATATTCTTATACTTTCATATTAACACATATAATAAATTAGAGCCATAAATCTATTAAGATTCAGTGTGGGGTACACACCTAATTTACTTAGCGAGTTTATTCCAATCCCCAAAAACTTCGTGATGACCTTTCTTGAAATCGTCCACTATTAAATCACTGAACTAGTTAGTCTCCGGCTTTTGAGTAACTAAGAATAGATCTTAACCATTAAATAAGGCTTTGGCCGAATACCTCAATCACTTACCTGGCGAATTCCTAAATCCCGGAATATCACTTGTTTGTGGTTTCTGTCGAAAATCCTATGGACACATGTTAGAACAATTTCCAACATTAAATCATAGTAAATGGCCTTGGCCGAATGCATGCCTTACCTTAGATCTCGAAATCCCAAGGCTCTTTCTCCTTACTCCTTAACGTCAGCTACATACAACGAAAACTCAATATTATGGCCTTATGAAGATTCGGCCACCCCTAAGAACAAGGCCTAACCATGATTTCAGCATACTAAAAGAAAAGAAGCAAACTGATTACTTAAAGAAGAAGAATACTTACCACTATCACATGCTTTGAAAGGCCTCGGAGAAAGTAATCGATAGCCCCTATACCCTTAGCCAAACGGCTTGAGAAAAATAATGGGGTCTCGGTACTCTATTGGTGAAGAAAGAAAACGCAAGAGTGGGGGAAAGTTGAGTGCTTAAAGGATTCGGCCAAAATAAAACCAAATCAAATGATCAAAGTTTCGGCTATGGCTCCTCACATGCAGATGAAATATTCGGCTAAGTATGGAGTTCAAGAAAAGAAGAATAGAAAGATGGAAGAGGCTTAGGAGGATTCGGCAATGGCCTAAAATGCACAAAGTGCTCAAATGGTCACTTACTTTTGGTTCTTGCTTCAAAGGAAAAGAGAGAAAAAGAATGAATTCTCTTGGCTCAAAATTTTGGCAATGGAGGCTAAGAAAGAAGTAAAGAAAAGATGGACACTTCCCTAATGAAAATTCGGCACTTATCCTCGCCCTACATGACCGAAATTACTCACCAACAGAGTCCCTTGGCCGGCCACTTAATCTCCTCTTATCAAATCCGAAATTCTTCTCCTATTTTCTCTCCATGTTACTCATTCAAAATAAATTAAATAAGTCAACATTTATCCCTTACCTTATAGCCTAATATTTAAAATAAAATCAAGCTTTATCTCATCCATTTGAAAGTCTCAAGCCGTCCAACACTCCCCTTTTCTATCTTGGCGCAAAAGCAAAATAAAACAACACTTTATGCCGCCCTCACGACTCGAACCTCCTCCCTTGTACCCCCTAGCTGATGCAACCTCTCATGCACCTTAGGTAGCGTCCCAAGCCACTTTGCCACATGGTTCTTTTTGTCATAGACTACCCCTCAATTTCTCTTAAGGCCTAACAGGCTTAGCTTCCTCTTTTAAACTTAAAATTTACTAATTTCTAAGGCATTTCCCTATTTTCTAGAGTTCATGAAATTCAAACAACACATGTATAACACACCAATGCATGCTAATTCATATAATTAAACAAAAATGCACAAGCCCAATTTCTGGATACTACACTTAGTAGGAATAATTTGTTACAATCAAGTAAATCTGTGAATATTAGGGAGCAAGTAGTTATATTTTTACATATAATTGGTCATAATGTAAGGTTTCGAGTGATTGGATCTAGATATTATAGATCAACTGAGACAGTTCATCGTTACTTTAGGGTTGTATTGAGAGCTATTTTGAAATTGTATAAACTAGTTATTAGATCACCTGATGAGTCAACTCCTAGTGAAATCAGAAACAATCCAAGGTTTTATCCGTATTTTAAAGATTGTATTGGAGCATTAGATGGAACTCATGTTCGTGCATCCGTTCCACTTAGCATTCAAGGAAGATTTCGTAGCCGTAAAGGGGGGACGACACAAAATGTATTGGCTGCCATTACATTTGATTTGAAATTTTCCTATATTCTAGCTAGTTGGAATGGTAGTGCACATGATTCTCGTGTTTTAAGTGATGCACTTTCACGCCCAAAAGGATTAAGAATTCCGGAAGGTAATAGTTATTATTAAATACCAACTAGTTTTAGTAAGCTTATAATTTATTAGTATTAACTATGTTTTGTAAAATTGTAGGTAAATATTATCTTGCTGATGCTGGATATGGTATCTGAAATGGATAAATTACCCCATATCGTGGTGTCCGATATCATTTAAAAGAGTTTAGTGCTCAGGGGCCTGAAAATGCAAAAGAACTCTTTAATCTTCGACATTCATCATTGCAAATCACTATTGAACGTGTTTTTGGGATTTTGAAAAAACGATTCGTGTATTAGATGCTGAACCATTTTGGAATTTTCAAACTCAAGTAGATATAGTTTTGGTTTGTTGTATCATTCATAATCATATAACGGGAGTTGATCTTAATGATTTACTTAATCAAGGATTATACGAGGAGTCTGAGTCTGATTTGATAATACCAACTCTTACGGAGCGAGAAGAAAGAAAAGGAGCAAGAGAATGGTCTGCTAAGAGAGACAAAATTGCACAAACTATGTGGACTGATTATATGGCTAGAAATATTAGGTAGGTTTAGGACTTAGGGTTATTGTTTCTATGTTATGTATGTTTAGTATTAAAATTGTTTTTTTTTTTTGTTAATGTTGGTTGGATAATGATATTGAAATTTTAGTTTGTTGGATTTTGAAATTATTATGTCTTGAATTTGTTAGATATTGATTATGTTTTAAGCTTGTTGGATATTGTAATGATTGACAATGACAATTATTAATGTAGAATGGGTAAGGGCAACAAAGAAGGGATCTCCAAGTAATTTAGGTGGACAAAACTGATAGAACATGTTTTTCTTGAAATTCTAGCAGAGGAGGCTAAGAAAGGAAATAAGCCTTCTAATACTTTCAAAGCAGTTTCCATTAATCGAGTTGTCCAAGCTATTTCTGAAAGATTCCAAGTCCTGTAACATCCTAAATTAATGGGCCTATGCGTTTAGTGTGTAGATATGTTTAATGTGTTAATTTAACGGTTAGGGATCCAAATTGGGCTCAGGATGTGGTCAAGGCATTAGTTAAATTTTTGTTTGGGCACTATAGGGTTTAAAAGGTGGTATCTGTGTTTAAAATATCAAAATGGGCTTGTGGCCCAGTGGTCAGTGGCGCCACTTAGGGAGCAAGGAGGTGACGCCACACAAGGGAGTAAGGGGCCCAAATTTAAGTTTCAAGGAGCCCAATTCTTTTAATTTAAGTTAGCTAATGTTCGGTATTAGGGTTAGTTAGAGTGAACAGCAACAAGGCTCAAAAATAGGAGGATTTATACGAATGGGATAATGTAGATACTATAGTTGATAATATGGAAGATAAAAGGAGAAAAGATAGGAGCTATCTGCAAGGCTAGGTGCTGGCTGAAATTCCATCACCTCGAGGAGGGAAGAAATCAGTTTTTTTATTGCAAAAGGGGTGCCGAATTTTCCCCTTTTTTATTTGCTTAATTCTTAGTTATCAGAAAGGGCACTTTCGATTTTTGATAGGCAAGTGCCGAAATTTCTATAAATAGGGGGGTAGCTCATCAATTCCGGCATTTGAAACCATATTCTTTTCTTCTTTCCCTCTGCCGAAATTCTCAGTCTCCCTCTATAAGTTCTTTTCTTTTGATTTCTTCAGAAGCCGAAACCTCCCAATCTTCTCAACATCTTTTCTTTCAAAAGTCAAAACCTTGAACTCTCTTCTCATCTCCATAGCCGAATACCCCTATTTCCTTTTGCTGATTTCTTCAACCAATAAGCCGAAACTACTTAGATTTCTTCTTCTCTTCTGATCTTCTCAAAAAGTCGGAATCTCTAAGGGGTAGTCGAATTCTTTATGTAAAGGTGAGTGCCAATTTTTCTATCTCTTCACTTTCTCTTTTGGGTTTTGGAAGAAAAAGCTGAAAAGCTAATGGTTTAATGGTTTTACGTATTCTCTGGTTGGGCGACATTCGGGAATTGAAGTAGATCTCTTAGATCTAAAAGCTGGAAACACTAGCCCCTGAATCTCATATCACTTTTTGGGATTCCAAATTTCAATTCTCCTTAAGATGATCAACCGTTTCCTTTTCGTTAGTTGTGCCTTAACCTAATGTTTCGTTACCAGCCTCTGAACAACACCTTAGGCAGATAGCGGTTGTGTCGACCACGGATAGTGTCAACGTAGAAAGTCTTGTTCTAACGATAATCTAGTGTGTAGATCTCTAACACACTATTAAACCTGTATGTATGTCTATATATATGTTATGGGCTAAAAGCAGGAAAGAGGCTGTGTAGACAGTCGAATGAAACCCTAATAGGGGTTAGGCAAGGATGCCAGGTACGTAATCATAGAAATCTCTATGTGTATCGCAATATATATGAAAGCCTGTGTGATGTTTTCCTTATGTGTGTATGCATGGGGTAGGATTATGATAATGAAGGGGAAGTGCATGATAGGTCACTTGGTGATCGGTGGTTAAACCACAATTTCAAATGTTAGGTCACATAGTGATCGGTGGCTATGCCACGTTTAATGATTCCTGATTAATAGGAATAGGCAGTACGGCTGTCGTTTTGGTGTGTAGCGGATGGAGGGTTGATTGTAGAAATCCCCAAGGTGTGATGGTTGGTACGGGTTGGTGTGTAGAGGATGGAATTCTAGGATAGGTTGGGCTATTCATCATTCATTATTTTCATGTAATTATGATTATTGCCTTTATGTATGGGCCAGAGCTCATAATGTGTTTGTGGGCCTTAGTTCAGTGTGCTCGAGATTTATACACTGAGTCTTGGTGACTCACCCTTTCATTTCTCTCACTCCTTCAGATGAGCAGTAGATCGTGGACATAGGAGCCGAGGCAGACTCGAGGGGCCATCAAGTTATCTATTTTTACACTTTCCATTTTATTTTAAGTTTTAATTTTGGAATATTTATGTAATAAGGCCTCATAGTTTATATTTCACTGCTTAGTTTTTAATATTTGCAACTTATGAATTTTTGTCAAAGGTTTAATTATTCAAAACAATAATAATACAAGGTTTTATTTTCAAAAAGTCACCTATTTATTCAAATATTGTCTAATTAACTTACGATTTCCGAAACCAACAAAGCAAAAGTTTTCAATGTACAACCCGTAGCATACCAGATCTGGTCGAAACGTATGGGCCGGGTTTGGGGTGTTACAAGTCCAATGCGATATGAAGCATGTGGAAAATCATTTGAGGACTGTAAAAAACCAGTGGCAGATTATATGTAAAATTCGAGGTGAAAGTGGTTTTGGATGGGATGATAACATGAAAATGATCACATGTGATAGAGCAACATATGATGCAGTAGTGATGGTAATATATGTATATATATATATGTTAAGTATATTTCAATTGTTTTTTACTTGTTATTCTAATTGTGTATAATATCCAACAGGCACACAAGAAGTATGAACCATTTTTGAATAAAAGCATCGATCATTATGATGAAATGACTTTGGTTGTTGGCAAAGATATGGCAATAGGGAATTTTGCCAGAACATTTGCTGACATAGATTTGGATGATGATATCCAAGATTCAGTTCCTCTAGACTGCGACAATGAAGAGGCTGAAGAGGTAAGAACAAATGTATCTTCATCTGGCGCATCCAAACGTAAAAGAAAAAATGTTCAAGAAAGTGTCGTTGATGAACAAATTAAATTTGTGGGTGAACAACTTGGGAAAATTGCTAATGCTTTGGAATAATTTACTGCGGATAAGACACCACAGCTTTACGAACAAGTGATGTCGATGGAGGAAGAAGGATTTGATGATGACTTCTTGTGTTCTGTGTTTGATTATCTAGTGAGTCATGAATCCGAGGCCAATGCTTTTTTAGTTAAAAGTAAGAAGCATAAAAAAATTTGGCTTCAAAAATTTTCTCAAGGTTGAAGATATTGATACTTTTATGTAGTGTAATATTAGTTATGCACTTGGACAATGTTGTTGTTATTATGTGGTGTACTACTAATTATGTATTTGGATAATATTATTAATTTTTAATATTAATTGTGGTTTGGAAGTTTATTTATAACTATTCAATCCTTGTTTTTTATTTTTTTAACACAATTACAAAATTTGACTTTGGTTGTTTTTATTTTATGACGGTTAATAATGTAGCTTAGTAATTGAGTATTATTATATATTTAATTTGATTTATTTATTTATAAATAAACCATTGCAATATATGTAAAAAAAATTTAAAATATAAAAATTTATTAATATGTATATAAAATTTATTAATATATGTAAAAAATAGCTTTTTCTTTTAAAAATATTTTCAGAAATCACAAAAACAACGAAAATATTTTACACAGATTCATCCAAACACCAGAAAATATTTTCAGTAAATCATTTTATAGAAAAGTAAATCATTTTCCAGAAATCATTTTTTGGAAAGCATTTTACTGGCAAACAAATGGAGCCTTGAATGAGAATTTGTATAAGTTTACATGTAAAACCAAATTAGGAAGATGGCTTTGTGTAATATCAAGAAAGTATTGAATAGAATAATTTGGGGAGGATAAGTTAAATTGATGATGTGATGAGATTGAGAATGTAATTATGTAAGTTTGTATGTAGATAATACATTATTATGTGTATGTTAAATTGTTTATTTATTGTATGAATCATAATTAACTAGTTGCAAGTATTTCAACAAGTACTACCAAGTTAACAAGTGAAAAGTGGTAGCTTCGGCTACATTCATAGTGGCACGTATGTACAAGTGTTCCTGGTAAAGTGATAAAATTGTAAAATAAAATGGCAAGTAATAATGTGTGCAAGTGAGTGCAAGAATGTAAGTGATATGTAAATAATGTATTATTTTCATTAATGTTTGATATTTTATTATATTATATGAAACGAGAAGCAATATCATATGGTTGATTGATAAAAATTGTAATTTGTGGATGATGAAATGGAATTAAATGAGGAAATCTCAGATGAATCTTCGAATTGGAATAAAAACATGGCGCTGAGTGGATATGCCACGGTTATACATGTTACGTGGTGCTAAGTGGATATACCACGGTAATACATGTTGATTTATTTACGTGGCGCTAAGTGGATATGCCACGGTTATACGTATTACGTGGTGCTAAGTGGATATACCACGGTAACACATGTTGATTGATTTACGTGGCGCTAAGTGGATATGCCACGGCTATACATGTTACGTGGTGCTAAGTGGATATGCCACGATTACATGTTGATTTGAAAACGTGGTGCTAAGTGGATATACCACGGATGTATATTTAATTCAAATAGGTGGAGCTATATGCTAAAACCACCGATTATTTGTTACATTCAAAAGTGTTTATTGAGAGATATGAATTTATTAAGTGAAATCTGATGTGAAAATGTGGAAATTTTATTGAAAAAGATGAAATTTAAGATAAAATAGTTTAATCAGTAGCAGAAGGGTGATTTTGAAAAATCACTAAAAATAATAGAAATTGAATTAGAAGTTGAATGAGATATAGAATTAAACATTGATGAGTCTATTTTCATATAAAAGAAACATAGCAACAAAAGGAGTTATATATTCTGAGATATTTGAATTTTTGTGAGACTGGTTCAAAATGATTACGTGATCCCCTGTTTTGAATTAGAAAAATCATTAAACATTTTAAAAAAATAATTATGGGATATAATTTATATGCCTGAAATCCTGAATGAGCCTAGTTTCAAATAAACAAAACAAAAAGGTCATCTGGATTCTTTAGAAGGAGAAAATTGATTCGTAGTGAAGAGAGGTTAGAATAGTCAAATAGTGAAACAGGAAATATTTTAATGAATAAAATGTACTAATTGGCAAGACCAAAAATTCTAGAAATTTTATGGTATGAAGATATGTGAGTCTAGTTTTAGGGAAAATTAGCGGTTGGTAATTCGGAGCTCTGTATCTCAAGAACTAAATATCTTAGTGACAGTGATTCAAGTAAACATATTAATGTGAACATGAATAATAAGGTATAAGCATGTGATTTAATGATTGTATCAATTTGAGAACTTGTTGTGAGGATTTTTCACGTTGAGGCTTTGGTAAGGCTACAAATGAGTAAGTTGGGAAAGTAAGAACTTAGCATTATTTATGCAAGTTATGACAGCTTAGTAGTAAGCTAAATTCATTGCTAATGCTGATTATTTTTACATGTGAACTTACTAAGCTTTACAAGCTTATCCCTTTTTCTTTCCCATGTTTCAGAGTTCTATCAAACAAGCTCGGGCTGGAGGTTGTTGGAGATCACTTCACACTATCAAGTTATCTATGGGTATCTTTATTTATAAATGATTTAAGTTATGGCATGTATAGGGGCTTGACTAAGTTATTTTGTATATGTCTTAATTAATTTAACCAACTGTATTGCTTCATAATGGTAATAAGGATTATTCTGTATTTGGCCACGAGTTGTGGCTCATATTGGTCATGGAGTTATAATGCTTGTGTATGTATCTGTTTGTTAAAGTTCAAATTGTAAGTGAAATTTTGTGGCTCGAAATTTGGTAGAATGTATTGTTAAGTCTGGTAATGCCTCGTACTCAGTTCTGGTGTAGGATATGGGTAGAGGTGTTACATATGGACACATTTTAGGTGTTTTAAATGGTTATTATTAAGGTTATAATTGTAAATTAGTAATTAAACTTAACATAAATAAAACTAAAACCAAATTAGCCTTATATTCATCTTTCTAGCCGAAAATTAGGGCTTAGAAAATCCATAAAATTAGCTTGAAGGTTCGGTCACTTTGAAGTTTGATTTGGTAAGTGATTTTGCTCGGTTTTTAATAATTTCTATGTTTTTGTGATCGTTGCTTCGTATTCTAGCTAGCTCGTACCTTAGATTTCGAAACTGTTAAAGATTTATCATGTTACCATTGTTGAATGCTTGAGTAATTTGATGAATTATGATGTATTTGGAAGGTTTAATGTTAGATTAATAACTTTTGTAAAGTGATTTTTGACAAAAATGTCAAAAAGGGATTAAATTGAGAAAATGTGAAATGTGATAGTTGAAAGTGTGAATAAATGAAAAATATGGGCTGCTAGGGGTATAATAGTAATTTGGCTAAGCATGGATATTTTGATAACTGTTTTAGTTTGTGATTTTATGCAGTAAGGACTAAATTGTGAAAATGTGAAAGTTTAGGGGTAAAGTGTAAATGTTCCTTAAAGAGTTTTTTGGACTAAATTGAATGAATAGATGATTAAATAAGTTAATTTTTAATATATTTAGATCAAGAAAAGTGAAATACGGACTTGGATTGGGGAAAAGATAAAGTTATCGACTAATCGACTCGATTTGTCGTTTTAACATTCGAGGTAAGTTCATATGTTATAATTTCGTTAGAAATGTATTTTATATGCTTTAATATGACATGAATTATGATTATGCGGTTACGGACAAGTTTGAAAATGATTTGACGATGATTCGACAGTTGGAATCTCGATTTAACCTTAGTAATAGTTTAAGATGCTAGTGACATGTCATTAGGTATACTTGAGTTGGCTTCGGGCCATGATTTAGCACTATGTGTGTGAGGTAAACCAAATTGGCTTCGGGCCATGCATATCTGCTGATTTGGCTTCGGGCCATGATATCAGAATTTCGAATAAGTTACCTTGATTTGGCTACGGGCCATGGTATAGGTACTTATCGAGTGATACCTTAAGTATCCTACTTCTATTCTAAATGGTTCAATGGGCAAATGAAGGATGTGGTTGAGTATGAGATTGGTACAAGGTGATACAGGTACGTACGAAAATGAATTGAGTATTGAAAACTATGAAATTGATGAGTTCCTTGGTAAGTTATATGAATGATCATTTGATAGTTTTAGATTTAATAGAATTGTTGTACATTGTTTTCCATTAAATGAATGTTTAGTGAATGATGATAGTTACTCATTGTTGACATACGAGCTTGCTAAGCTATATAACTTACTTTGTTGTTTTTCTATGTTTTATAGTGTTTCAAAGCTAGCTCAAATTCAAGGATCGTCAAAGACTTCACCATACTATCCACTGACTCTTTGGTACTTTTGAAAACTATGTTTTAAGTATATGGCATGTATAGGTATTTGAGTCATGTTAGTTATATTTTGGTAATGATTTTGGCCAAATGAATTGGCTTGTAAATTCATATATTTTGATTTGTATATATAGCCATGGGTGTTGGCTTAATTTTAGTATATTTGGTATGTTTGAATCATGTGCAAATATATGTGCTTATGTCTTGTGCTTATTGAGTTGGTTGTGATGATTAATGATAATAGGTACTATGAATGGTAAATTGATGACTTTTGGAAATAGGTATGCTTGTGAAATTAGTCTTAATAATGCATCTTTGATAATGGTCATTTTGATGATTGAGTAGACAAGGATTGGTATGAGTTTAGTTAGTATCTTGTGGTACTTATGTGCCTTGAATTGGTTAGTTTGAAATGGTAAGATTTAGGCTTGGTTTGGTTGTTTTAGATTGTATATTATGCTATGGTTTGGTGTCAATTGTGTAGGTGAAAATGTGTACCAAATAGGGTGGCAAATTGGCTTGGTAAATATCCTATTGTTGCCCACATGGGCAGAGACATGGGCATGTGTCTCAGCCATGCGTGGTACACAGTCATGATACACGGCCGTGTGTCCCATAGTATTGAAATTGAAATGAAGTCAGTATGCTCCACGCGGTCTCACAAACGAGCGTGTGATTGGCCATGTGGCACAAGTCAATATACCCCCTAATCGGCACACGGCCTAGCACACGGGCGTGTGACTTGGCCGTGTTGCATATGTAACATCCTGGAAATGGGCCTATGCATTTTTTATTTAATTATATGAAATGGCATGTCTTATGTGTTATGAATGTATGGTGAACATTTTTGGAAACTTGGAAATGTAAGGAAATGACTTGGAAATGTAAGGAAATGTCTTGGAAATGTAAGGAAATGACTTGGAAATGGAAGGAAATGTCTTGTCTTGGAAATGTAAGGAAATGACTTGGAAATGGAAGGAAAGGTCTTGTCTTGGAAATGTAAGGAAATGACTTGGAAATGTAAGGAAATGACATGGAAATATAAGGAAATGATTTGGAAATGATTCAAAAGTGGAAAGTGAACATTTCTGGAAACTTGGAAATGTAAGGAAAAGTCAAGTTTAAAAAGGCAAACGAAAATTTTTGGAAACTTAGAAATGACTTAGAAATGTCGAGTTTTAAAGTTTAAAAGAGGAAATTAAGGCAAGGTGGCCTTAAGAGAAAAAGTATGTGAAATTTGACATGCAAACGGGCTTGGAAAAGTGGCTTGAAGATGCCACTTAGGGCCTCAGGAAATGGCGCCACATACTGGGGTATTGGGCCAAGGTTCGAGCTGCAAGGGAAGCAAAATAAAAAGTTTTATTTTGCAGCAGAGAGTAGGAGCAAGGGACGCCACAAGGCTATAATTTAGGAGCCTTTATTCTTTTATTTTTAAGAGATAAATAGTGGATAAATAAGGGATAAATAATGGATTTATTTTAGATTATTTTCAAGAGATAAATGAGGAATTATTCTTTAATTAGGAAAATAAGGGAGAAATGATGGCCAAGTAAGGGCCTTTGAGTTTAATAATTTCGGCTAACTAAGGATAGTTACTGAATTATCTTTTATTTTAGGAGATAATTAAAGAGATAAAGCTATCAAAATAGAAGAGTGATGGCCAAGTAAGGGATTCTAAGTTAGTAAATTCGGCTATATAAGGAAAAGAGGGCCATTAATTATTCTTTCTCTCAACCCTTCTCTCTGCCGAATTTCCTAGAGCATTTTTTCTTCTTCTTTTTGTTAGCCAAAGCCGAAAATTCAAGATATCACCATTAGCCAATTTCTTTTCTTTCCAATCCATCAAAAGCCGAAACTTTGAGGGGCTTCAAGCATAGGTGCTGTTGATTTCTTCAAGAAAGGGTAAGAACAAGTTTTGATTTCTATTCTTTTCTTTTAGATTTGTCGAAATCTAGTACTAATCCCATCAATATTCTTATTTGCCGAAATTTGGAAGGATTCTTTCGGGATTTTTGCCATAGTTGACTATAAAAGAAAAGATCTTCGAGATTTGACCATCAAAGTAAGTCATATCTGACATTCGGCCAAGGGCCATTGATTGTGATTAAATGTTAGAAGTTGATCTAACATGTGGTTTTAGGGATTTCGACAGAAGCTATAACCAAGAGATAATTTCGGGATTTAAGATCTTTAAGGTAAGTGACTATGAATATTCGGCCAAGGCCTATTTTAGTAGTTAGATCTGTTTTTATGTGTTTTAAGCCGAAAACTAACCGATTAAAGGGATCTAGTGATTAGCCAATTTCAAAGGGGAAGAATAAAAGTTTCCGGGATTTGATTAATTATCAAATCGGCAGCAAAGAATTTAGGATCTAAAGCGATAGATCGGTTTTTCGGTATTTCAAGGAATTCGTTAAGCTAATCAGGTGTGTACCCCACACTACTTCATAATACATTTTACGGCATGTTTAATTAAAATATGTGACATTAAGAATATGAAAGTGGCTAAGGTATCATGTTATGGTACTAAGTACTCAGGTACATTTCCTACTCCTACTAGGAATATGAAAAATGTTATTAGTAACATGAGAATATGATAAGAATGTGAACTCTGGCATATTTATGCATATTATTATTATATGGGGCATATGGGTTTGCTTGAAAGGGGAAGTGAATGTGGTGAACTAAGACCACGAACACGGTGACCTAAGGCCCGTGATATCTCGAAAGTGGTGACCTAAGACCACGATGTCCCGAAAGTGGTGACCTAAGACCACGATGTCTGAGCGTGGTGACCTAAGACCACGAATGCGGTGGCCTAAGACCGCAATTTGGTGTGTAGCGGAAGGAGGGTCGACTTAGTAGTCCCACGGTGTGGACCGCGAGCGGGGGTGTGTAGCGGATGGACAATTAGGTTTGGGTTTGGGAATGCATCATAACTTGTATTCTATGTTTTGAATGTGTAACTCTTGTATGCCTAATTCTATTATGATTTAGTGTCGTGTACACATTGAGTCTGTTTGACTCACCCCGTTGTGGGACTATTTTCAGGTGACGATCAGTAATGGACCGGGCTCGGCCCAGAAGCTTAGGGATGGCCATGCACACAGAAAGGAATTTAATTAATGTGGATTTTTATTTTTATCAAGTACTTAAACTTAAAGTTTGGGGAATTATTTGATGTAATAAGGCCATAAGGCCATAGTTGGTTTTCTTTAATTCTTTTACTCTTATTTATTATGTTTACAAATTATTATTTATGGATTCAAGTAAATTTATTTTGAAATAAACCCTAAATGTTTATCACCTTAAATAAATGGATTTCAATGTAAGATGAATTGGTTTTCAATAAAAGCCCAACCCAAACAATATTTGTTTAAAAATCGCACAAATTTTCTCTAAGTAACAAAAGAATTTGAAACCGGTTTACTTGAGGAACATACCAAATCTGGTCAAAGCTTGTGGGCCGGGTTTGGGGTGTTTCAGTTTGGTATCAGAGCCCAGTTTTAAAACTCTCGGCCTGTGGGCTAAGGCCCAAAACGTTTTCAAAGCGAGGCTAAATGAGTTTTATAAAAGTATTTGATGAGATAAGCAGGTTTTTTTGGCATGGCACCTAAGTCTCCGACCCGCAGTCCACCAGGTAAGTACCCCTAACTATCTGTGTGATTATGTGAATTATGGAAGGGTAGAAAAGGCATGGAACGTAGAATAGCATGATAGGAACTTGAATCCTAGGACTAGTCTACTCAAACACAAATACATAAGACTTAATGCACTAAACAAACCTATGGCTAAGTCACTGAGTTAGGGTGTGGTAACCCCTGTGCGCATGTCTAGGATTGGATCCGGAAGAGCTTGGTATTTAAGCAGTCCTAGTGACTCACCTCCTCTTCGCAGGAATCCTACCTGGTGCGTAGCTTCGGTTCACCCTAACTCAGAGGGCTCAGTTGGTGTGGCAACCTCTGTGCGCATGTCTAGGAATGGTTTCGGTGGGAGCTTGGTATTTAAGCAGTCCGCGTGACTCACCTCCTCTCCACTCGAATCCTGCCTGGTGCGTAGCTTTGGTTCACCCTGACCAAGAGGACTCGGTCCTAGGCTAAACACAATAACTAAAACCCGAAAGGGAACTAGCCGTGTTTTTATAAAAAACAACAAAACCCTAGTTTTCTTAAAATTTTCTTTTAATTTTGTGAAAACCATCTTTACAAAATTTTTCGAAAGATTTTCGATTTATGAAATTACAAAAATTCCCCTAGTGGTAAATTACAAAAATGCCCTTGATTTATGAGATTTCCAAAATACCCATAGTTTTAATCAAAACTTCATTATTTTATAAATGTTCAAAAACCCTAATTTGTAAAATATCAAAAATACTTTTGATTTTGGAAAATTACAAAATTGCCCCTAACTTACAAAAAATTACCAAAATAACCCTGATTTCCAAATTTTTTTTTTGCAACATCACCGTTTTGGAAAGAACAATTCTCAAAAAGAACCCTCAAAGTTTCGCAACTTTTGAAATATCCCTGATTTGTTAAATTTTACAAATTTCCCCTGGTTTATTACCAAAATACCCTCGAGATTCAAAATTATCGAAATACCCTCAGATTTCAGAATTTCCAAAAAAAATACCTTGGGAACACAAAATTACCAAAATACCCTTACTGACAAAATTACCAAGGAATCTAATTTTGAAAAATTACGAAAATACCCCTGTAGGACAAATTATGAAAATACCCCTGGGATAGGAATAAGGCAAAGAGTGTTCGAATAGTGAATGTGGGTGGTAGATACCACTGAATAAATATGTCTATGTTGATGAATGAATGTGCCTCTATTGAGGAATGAAGGTGTCTCTATTGATGAATGTGAATGTGATTCTCTGAATTAGAGTAGTGAACTTGAATTGAAACTTTGTGTGATCGAAAAAACTACTTCTAAATATCTTTATTTCATAAAATTGTTCGCGGTTAATAAGTGGAACAAAATTCTGATGCATAAAACTTTTAATCGAGTTAAATCGCGGCGTTAGAAATGAGTTCTAGGGGACGTGAACTTAGAGATTGTGCCTAGGAAGTATGATGGTTCTATTAAGATTAGAGTGCGCAGCATAAGCGTAGTGCGGTGAGTTAAGATGTACGATTATAAGTAATTTCGAGGACGAAATTATTTTTAAAGGGGTAGAACTGTAACATCCTGGAAATGGGCCTATGCATTTTTTATTTAATTATACGAAATGGCATGTCTTATGTGTTATGAATGTATGGTGAACATTTTTGGAAACTTGGAAATGTAAGGAAATAACTTGGAAATGTAAGGAAATGTCTTGTCTTGGAAATGTAAGGAAATGACTTGGAAATGGAAGGAAATGTCTTGTCTTGGAAATGTAAGGAAATGACTTGGAAATGTAAGGAAACGATTTGGAAATGTAAGGAAATGGTTTGGAAATGATTCAAAAGTGGAAAGTGAACATTTCTGGAAACTTGGAAATGTAAGGAAATGTCAAGTTTAAATAGGCAAACAAAAATTTTTGGAAACTTAGAAATGACTTAGAAATGTCGAGTTTTAAAGTTTAAAAGAGGAAATTAAGGCAAGGTGGCCTTAAGAGAAAAAGTATGTGAAATTTGACACGCAAACGGGCTTGGAAAAGTGGCTTGAAGATGCCACTTAGGGCCTCAGGAAATGGCGCCACATACTGGGGTATTGGGCCAAGGTTCGAGCTGCAGGGGAAGCAAAATAAAAAGTTTTATTTTGCAGCAGAGAGTAGCAGCAAGGGACGCCACAAGGCTATAATTTAGGAGCCTTTATTCTTTTATTTTTAAGAGATAAATAGTGGATAAATAAGGGATAAATAAGGGATTTATTTTAGATTATTTTCAAGAGATAAATGAGGAATTATTCTTTAATTAGGAAAATAAGGGAGAAGTGATGGCCAAGTAAGGGACTTTGAGTTTAATAATTTCGGCTAAGTAAGGATAGTTAATTATCTTTTATTTTAGGAGATAATTAAAGAGATAAAGCTATCAAAATAGAAGAGTGATGGCCAAGTAAGGGATTCTAAGTTAGTAAATTCGGCTATATAAGGAAAAGAGGGCCATTCATTATTCTTTCTCTCAACCCTTCTCTCTGCCGAATTTCCTAGAGCATTTGTTCTTCTTCTTTTTGTTAGCCAAAGCCGAAAATTCAAGATATCACCATTAGCCAATTTCTTTTCTTTCCAATCCATCAAAAGCCGAATCTTTGAGGGGCTTCAAGCATAGGTGCTGTCGATTTCTTCAAGAAAGGGTAAGAACAAGTTTTGATTTCTATTCTTTTCTTTTAGATTTGTCGAAATCTAAGACTAATCCCATCAATATTCTTATTTACCGAAATTTGGAAGGATTCTTTCGGGATTTTTGCCATAGTCGACTATAAAGGAAAAGATCTTCGGGATTTGACCATCAAAGTAAGTCATATCTGACATTCTGCCAAGGGCCATTGCTTGTGATTAAAGGTTAGAAGTTGATCTAAAATGTGGTTTTAGGGATTTCAACAGAAGCTATAACCAAGGGATAATTTCGGGATTTAAGATCCTTAAGGTAAGTGACTATGAATATTCGGCCAAGGCCTATTTTAGTAGTTAGATCTGTTTTTATGTGTTTTAAGCCGAAAACTAACCGATTCAAGGGATTTAGTGATTAGCCGGTTTCAAAGGGGAAGAATACAAGTTTTCGGGATTTGATTAATTATCAAATCGGTAGCAAGGAATTTAGGATCTAAAGCGATAGATCGATTTTTCAGTATTTCAAGGAATTCGTTAAGCTAATCAGGTGTGTACCCCACACTACTTCATAATACGTTTTATGGCATGTTTAATTAAAATATGTGACATTAAGAATATGAAAGTGGCTAAGGTATCATGTTATGGTACTAAGTACTCGTGTGCGTTTCCTACTCCTACTAGGAATATGAAAAATGTTATTAGTAACATGAGAATATGATAAGAATTTGAACTCTGGCATATTTAAGGATATTATTATTATATGGGGCATATGGGTTTGTTTGAAAGGGGAAGTGAATGTGGTGAACTAAGACCACGAACACGGTGACCTAAGACCGTGATATCTGAAAGTGGTGACCTAAGACCACAGTGATCTGAAAATGGTGACCTAAGACCACGATGTCTGAGCGTGGTGACCTAAGACCACGAATCGCGGTGACCTAAGACCGCAATTTGGTGTGTAGCGGAAGGAGGGTCGACTTAGTAGTACCCACGATGTGACTGGCAGGTACGGGGGTGTGTAGCGGATGGACAATTAGGTTTGGGTTTGGGAATGCATCATAACTTGTATTCTATGTTTTGAATGTGTAACTCTTGTATGCCTAATTCTATTATGATTTAGTGTCGTGTACACATTGAGTCTGTTTGACTCACCCCGTTGTGGGACTATTTTCAGTGACGATCAAGAATGGACCTGGCTCGTGAAGCTTAGGGATGGCCATGCACAGCAAGGAATTTAATTAATGTGGACTTTTATTTTTATCAAGTACTTAAACTTAAAGTTTGGGGAATTATTTGATGTAATAAGGCCATAAGGCCATAGTTGGTTTTCTTTAATTCTTTTACTCTTATTTATTATGTTTACAAATTATATTCAAGTAAATTTATTTTGAAATAAACCCTAAATGTTTATCACCTAAAATAAATGGATTTCAATGTAAGATAAATTGGTTTTCAATAAAAGCCCAACCCAAACAATATTTTTTTAAAAATCGCATAAATTTTCTCTAAGTAACAAAAGAATTTGAAACCGATTTACTTGAGGAACATACCAAATCTGGTGAAAGCTCGTGGGCCGGGTTTGGGGTGTTTCAGCATAAGTCAGTAAACCCTACAGGTTTGGCACGACCTAACACACGACCTGGCACACGGGCGTGTGTGGCCACTTCGAAAGGCACACGGGCTAGACACACTGGTTTCTGTCCCCTGTTTGAAGCAGAATTTTCTAAGTTTCACAAAAATATCCCGAATATCCGGTTTAGTCCCAAACCAATCTCAATGCACGTTTAAGGCCTCGTAGGCTCGTTTAAGGGACACTATGACTATTTATGATTGAATTGTATTTGACTTGATAAATTGTATATGAAATGTATGTTTAAAAGTGTTGTAAGTCTGGTAATGCTCCGTAACCCTATTCCAGCGTTGAATACGGGTGAGGGGTGTTATATGTATAAGGTTTCCAAAGAGATTCCATAGTATGTATCAATGTGTTTTAATTGTTTAACTTGTTTTAAGGTCAAAGTAAGTTAAGTAATCTTGATATAGACTTATTAAGTATTCGATATGCTTACTCCATTGCCTCCTTTTTTCCTTGTAGATTGTTGACTTGCAGAATGTGTTGAGTGGATCTACTTTAAGCTCACACTATCCTATTATTGATTTGGTAGTTTTTCAATCATTATAAAGCTCGATGTTGTGGCATGTATATAGGTGTTATGCTTTGTTATTTTAAATGATGGTATAGTTGAATCCTTTCTATGTTTGATTTTCGGGAACATTAATACCCATATGTATATGTATGTTTTGGAAACTTATTGTGATATTGTGAATGGCACTAAAATGGTATGTTTGAGTATGAAATGATATAGTAAAGAGGATGGTAATGAATGACTAAATGCGTGAATGATTAGGTTGAATTGAACAAGCTAAATTGGTATGTTTTGATGTTCAGTTAAAGTTATCTTGGATTGGTTGAATTAAGATGATGTTATGAAATGTTTTGTACGTGGTTTGGTATGATTTTATATAGGCAAGGTTGTGCAATTATGCACCAGACCTAGAGTTTGCAAGGTTGACATGAAATAGGTACCAAACAACCTAATTTTTACACAAAATAGAGTTCGCATCGAGATGAGAAACTCTCCTTGTTGCAATGTTGACCAATAGTGCGTCAAGTCCTGACATCAACAGGCTGGGTGCCGCAATGTGACAAATTGTTTGGCGACATCATGACATGGAGGAGGTAACGTCACAACGTCGACCCTAAATTTTGAAAATTTTACAATTTAGTTTTATTTGGGGCTCATGTCAACAAAAGAGCTATACAATCAAACTATGTTCAATTTATACTATTAATGATTAATTTCAACCAATACACTCATACAATACGATATAAAGATGCTTCTAGATTTAATACGAGCTTACAAAAGCTCTAAAGCTAACCCGAGGTTGAATTAGGACTTAACTGTAAAGTTTTTAAGATACCAGGTTGATGTTGCATCATTGGGGGTTCCTCATCGCGATGCAACATACTTAGTAGGTTTTATTGTGACCTTAAATACACATTGTTGCAACGTGAATCTCGTGCTACTCCTTGTCACAACGTTGAGGATATGTCGTCGCAATGTGACATACTAATGAAGTTTGGGAGACCTATAATAATGCTCTACATTTCAATTTCAGCCAAAACAACAATATGCCAATTTCATTGAAGATAAAATATGTCAAAATGATACTTCAAAACAACATCGAGCAACCAAGTTTTAAATTTAACCATTTTCAATACAAAATCGGCTTAAACCCTAGGTACATGCCATATACTAATCAAAAGAGAAATTTATGAACTTTATTGAGAAAAGGATCGTTTGTTGGATGCTGGATCAACTTCTCGAACTATTGAAAATCTACTATACCTACACACGGAGAAAACAAACCATAAGCTGAGCGAAAACTCTTAGTAGTATTTCCATGATTCAAGTTAATATAAATCAAATTTTAACAATTTTGTACATATAATTCAAATTCAATTTATAACCTCATGCCATTTCATACTGAAACACAATCATTTTCACAATGATAAGTATATATGTATGTGTGTGTGTGTGTGACCAAACTTACACCAAATCATTTGAGTGTAAAATATATACAAGCTTACAAACCAGTTAAAATTTCACCTACGTTTTGGTTCATTTCACTTATCATCTTTAAATCATACATGCTAATTTATTTATCATTCTTAGCATATATATACATATATATACATATATATATATCACATTTCATACCACATTTTAATCATTTCCAAACCTATTGGCTCATTATTATGCGACCAGTCCCTAGGGCTCGTTTGAATTCATTTCACATGCTATTGAATATCATATTTCAACCAAAATTCACCTTACATCATTTATCCAATCCATATGTTTTTAACCCTATTAACCAGACACGGATTTCAAGATAGATACACAAAATAGACAACTTGTATCTCAATTTGGCACCACAGTGCATCATTAAATATATCGATGGAAAGATACTGGCACACATAGTGGATCATCGGGTAAGCTGAACCAATTTTATTGTCACATGAGGTGCATCATTGGATGAATCGAACCAATTATACTGGTACACATAATGCATCATCAAATAAACCGAAGAAATCATGCTGACACATAAGTGCATCATCAGATGTACCGAAGCAAATATACTGGCACAAAAGTGCATCATCGGCTAAACCAAAGTATAAACCTATACAGTTAATATGGTAACCAATTTCCAATTTCCAATTTCATAACATAGTTCAATTTAAATCCCATTATTCTCAATTCGACATAAATTCATCAGTTCATCATATAATATAACATAATTCAGCCCAATTCCATACCAATTTCTTATATCAGTTAAGTCATACACATTTCTATCCTATTCAATTTAGTCTCTATCTCGATATTCAATTTTAATCATAGCATTTCGACTCAATAACCATTAACAACTCACCTCAACATTATATAATGAAAATGTCATGGATATGTAGTAATTAGATTGATCTCATGTCATAGAGATGCAAACTGAAAGCTCGTGTCACTCGTATATAATTCAGAACATATAACATCAAAATAGAAACAATTATGCAATTCAAATGTTATCATTTCACAAATCAATGTAAGTAAAAAAAATACACTTACAACCTTAAATTGAGCCTACGTGACCTAAAAATAACTTTGGAAGCAACCATGGTCAAATTGAAATAAACAAAAATTTAAAAAAAAAATAAAATTAGGGAAACAAGTGTCACACGGCCGTGTTGTCAGGCCGTGTGACATAGCCCAGACCGTGTGAACATTCAATGTGTGTATATTTGAAATAGAGCCACACGGTAGTATGTGCATTCGATGTTGTGTCTTACGAGAGTGTCGTAGGCCGTGTACCAGACCATGCTACATACTGACGTGGGACAGACAACCATGTTGCAGGTCGTGTCTCAGACCATGTGAATCCTACACCTAAAATCCATTTGGCACACAGACATGAGGTGTGACTATGTGCGGCACATGGCCAGGTGACAACCCATGTCTCAAGTCGTTTGGAGCTAAATGACTTCATTTTCAAGCCAAAAGAACCATTCTTACTTAGACACCAAGCCATCCCATTTCCAACCAAAATGACCTATTCGAAAACACCTTTAACACACTTAAAAATACCAAATTCATACAACTCATGTGCCACACCAATGTGTCCTATTAACACCATAATTTTTTCACAAATACAATAAACAATTAACCTAAAAGATTACCATCATGCACATGCTATTCAAATAACAACCATGTTTACAATTTCCAAATACTAAAACACATACCAAAAGTAAATTCATCATGTCCAACACCATGAATTACCTACCAAATTGGTCATACAACATTTTAAATATCATTAAGGATACCAAATCAAAACAAGCCTAAACAAGGGCACAAATATTACCATACCAAAATAGTATTATCATGAAACATAGTTTACCAAATCATGACCATATAAGCTTAATTGCAATTAAACTACATGTTAACCTTAACCACATCAAAAACCCTACACACATGCCACAACCAAAATGACCGAAAGACAAAAGCTATCAAAGAGAGACTAGATAGTGTGAGCATTGAAGATGATCTGTCCAACCCATTTTAAAAAACGTTAACTATAAAAAAAAAACAGGTAAGCTCATGAAGCTTAGTAAGTCCATTGCTAAAAATTTAACTTAACTTACCTTAAACTTATAACTTATCACTATTTAAACCTAAATCATTATAACCCTGACAATCATAACTAAAATCACATGTTATTAGTACCAAAACATTCAACCATATATTTCAATATACACAAGGGCTCAAACCAAAGCAATCCACTTTTCCATACATATACATATATACACAAAGATATCATTATACATAAATCCAATTCAAAGAGTAATTTTAACATTTAAACATAAAGTTTCATAGCTCGTTCAACTATAGAAAATTGACTTGGATACTTGGCTTTCCTCCAAAACACACCAGAGAGCATCGTAATGCTATTAAAGGCACCGTATTGTAAATACAAAGGCACTAAAGTACAATCCCATACAGGCGCGCGTACTAACCCTATTGGCACTTCATAATTTCCGTACACATGTTATAAATTCATCAGCTCATTTCAATAGCATATAATCACAATATTGAACAAATATCAAATACTTGTTTCTCACTTGTACTTAATTATAACATTTAAGAATTTAACACTTATTAACAGAATTTCATATTAACTATAATTAAATCAGAAAAAAGTAATACAATACATAAATAAGAACATATGTATATTTTGTATTAAGAACTTACCTACTAACTATTGCTGGTTTTCTCGCAAGGACTACTCATCAATTTTCCCCTTCCTACGATTGTTGCCTTTTTGACTCGATTCTTGATCTATAATAATTAAATTCAATCTTATCAAATTCAAAAAAGTCCATGTCAAATTTAACTTTTCATCAAATTAGCCCTTCATATAAAACTATCAAAAATTACTTTACAAAATAGTCCTAATCAACAAACAAGACTTCAAACTCACCATTTAACATCAAGAATAACTAAGATTAAATATTGGTAAAATCCAAAATCTTTAATAGTTTTAAAAACGGTGACACGGGTTAGCTGGACCTAATTGTAACGATCTCAAAAACATAAAAATTACAATAAATGAATTAAAGCTACATACCATGCAAAAAAAGAAGAAGATAAAATCAAAGCTTTGAAGGTTCCTCCCATAGGGTTTTGGTTTTCAAAAGATGAGAATAAAGATGATGATGATTTTTTTTATCTTTTTACTTTTATTATTATGTTTTATTACTTTTAAATTTTAAATAATAATAATAACACTTATTTTACACCAAAAACAAATCATTGACTGTCCAAACGAATTAAAAATGGCCTATTTACCATATAAGTCCTTCCACAATCACTAATTTAACCATTTAATGAAAGTCAATAGCCATTAAGTGTTACATCTTTTACAATTTAGTCCTTTTTAATTAGTTAACTAATTAAACAATAAAATTCGGATTCGAACCTTCACATACCTAAATAATAACTCTGTAAATATTTAATGAAAATATTTACGAGCTCGATTTTTAGAAACAAGGTCTCGGTAGCTCAAGTCCCGAAACCACTTGACTTTCAGAACAACCTCTTATACTTAACTATTATTCAATTAACTAAAATTCACTAGATCAAAACTCAATATCAAACTATAATTGACTTATATGAATTAAATAATAATTAATACGGAGCTGGAGGTAACGCTATGGGATAAGCTACAAGTCTGATTATTTTTAGAACTTCACACAAACCGATAAATCTTGGACTGAGCTTTCCATTTCTACTGAAACGCAATGCTTTCTTTTAAGGTGAGACTTTTAGAAAAAATTTCTCACCAACAGAAAATTCTTTATCTTTACATTTCAAATTGACATAGGATTTCTGACGATCTGATCCAGCTTTCAAATTGTCACGAATGATTCTAACTTTATCTTTAACTTCTCAACCCCAACTAGCTTTCTTTCATTTAATTCAGACTAGTACAATGGACCTTTGCATTTCCGGCCATATAAAGCTTTGTACAGTGTCATTTTTACGCTTGATTGATAACTATTATTGTAGGCAAATTCAACTAACGACAAGTACTATTCCTAACAACCTTCAAACTCAATAATACAACATCGTAACATATCTTCTAAAATTTGTATTACCCACTCAGACTAGCCATCTATTTGTGGATGAAAAAGGGTACTATAATTTAATTTGGAACCCAAAGCTTCGTGTAATTTACCTCAGATCACGATAAGATATTAACGACAGAGGAACGTCGTGCAATCTCACAATTTCTGCGACATATAACTTTGCCAACTTCTCAAGTGAATAGTCAGATCTAACAGGTTTATAAAGTGAACATATTTTGTCAATTTATCAACTATAACCCATATTGAGTCCTTTTTGTTCAGATTCAACGATAACCCTAAAACAAAATCTATAGTGATCTGCTCCGATTTCCACTCTAGAATCATTACAAGCTGTAATAAAGCTGACAGAACTTGATGTTCGGTTTTCACTTGCTGACATATCTTACATTTAGATAAAACTCGGATATTTCATGTTTCATACTATACCACAAGTAACGTTGTTTCAGATCGTTATACATTTTGTTACTTCTAAGGTGTATCAAATAAACACTATTGTGAGCTTCATTCATGAACTCTTATTTTAGCCCAGAATCTGTAACATTCTGAATTAATGGGTCTGATTGGTGTGTTATATGTTTAATGGGTTAGTTTGAGAATTAGAAGTGCGAATTGGGCTTAAGAATAGGCCGAGGTCTTGGCTAAATATTTTGTTTAGGGACTATGGGGTTTAAATAAAATATTAAGAGTGAAATGGGCATAATGGGCTTGTGGCCCAAGAACAAGAGGCGCAGTAGGAGGGAGCTATAAGTGGCGCCAATAGGCAAAAGAAGGGGGCCTCAGTGTGGCCGCTTGGAGCCCAAGAAATTGGGCTAATTTTGGCAGCCCAAGGAGAGCTAGGGTGACGGCAACAAGGCTACAATTTAGGGATTTTTAATGTTTAAAATATGTGGATATTAGGCTGATAAAGGAGGGAGGAATTGGAGCTAATTAAGTCTATTTTGGATGAGTTAGTAGATTAAGATAAGGGGAAATGATAAGAGTGATCTCTTGGTTTCAGAGTTGGCCGAAAATCAAACACAGGAGAGGGGGGAAAATCGGTTCAGTATAGGCAAGGGGGTGTGCCAAATTTTTCATTGTGTTTTCTGAGAATAGTCTCAAGTTTTCTCTCTTTTTCGGCAACTAGAATCATCTTTTCTTCTTTTGATTTTCTTTCTATCAGAAACCAAAACCCCTGCAATTTACCTTCTCTTTTGTTTTAAAGTCTTTGGCTGAATCTCTCTATCTACTTCCTTGCCCATCTTTTCAATTCCTAGTTCTTCCAAAAGCTGAAAATGCATCAGTATTTCTCTCGTTCATCTTTTCCGAGATTTTCTCAAAAGCTGAAATCCCTGGATCTCATCTCCTGTGATTGCCGAATTCCTTCTGTGGTGTCTGCGTGTGCCAAATCTTGAAGAAAACTAAAGGTAAGTGTCGATTCACAAGATTTTAATCTTTTTTCGGCTTTTTGAGATATTAGCTGAATGACTATATGGTTAACTAATCGGATGTTTTCTCTTATTTGCGGTATTCCGGGATTTGAAGGGGATTCAATCGCTTAGATTTCTAAGCTAGAGTTCAATAGCACTCGTATCATATTACTTTCGGGATTTCAAGGTAAGGAGATCTATTAATTTAAACGTATAAATTCGGGTAAACACTAACCCTTGGCTGAATATAGGAGAGGCTTTATCTTCGCGTTCTTCCGGCTTTTGAGCAAAGTTGTAGACAGAAGGCAGTAGATCCGATTAGCAAGGGTATCAACATAGAGGGTAGTCCTACGCATTAATCCGGTGTGTAACATTCTCACACCATTTGGATTGCCTGTTAGTATATGCTTATAAAACTGTTATATTCTGTTAAATGCCAAAATACCAGCATGGCTGTTGAAAACTCGAGGAGGGTAAAGGCGAATCACCAGGTTAGTGATCTCTGTCATTCTAAAGTGAATGTTTCCGTCGATTTGATATGATAAACATGTATGCCAATTTCTGTGATTGCACGGGGTAGGGTGATTGATGAAAGGGGAAGTGTTCTTTTGTAGTGGCATTTGCCATGATCTATTGTAGTGGCTTTTGCCATGATCTGTTGTAGTGGCTTTTGCCATGATCTGACGATGAGCAGCTATCTGCAGCATGACTGCCATCGATGGTGTGTAGCGGTGTGGGTTGATTGTAGAAATCCCCAATGGTGTGATTGGCAGGTAAGGGTGGTGTGTAGCGGATGGAAACCTAGGATTGGGTTGGGCTTTACATATTTTCTGATATATTATACTCTGTTATCTGTTTTGTGGGGCTAAGGCCCAATCTGATGGTGCACGAGGGTTGCACACTGAGTCTCGTGACTCACCCCATTATTTAACATCTTTCGTAGTACACCTAGTGCATCGGATCGGCCGAGAGAGGGCGCAAGGTGGCCATGCGAGAGATTATTTTGATTCAAAGAAAGACTTTACTAGTTTATTAATTTTTAATATTTTCAGTTAGTGGGTTTTAAATTTCATTGTAATAAGGCCATGGGCCACTAGCTTTATATTCTCGTTTGCTTTGAAATTTTTATTATCACTAGACATTTATATTTTACGTTTTAATTAAGTTAAGGCATGTATCAAATCTCGGTTCTTAATTCACTAAGGCATTAATATAAAATGTATATCTTTTACAAATTATTCAACCATTTAGTTTCCCGAATAAAATGTTAAAATCAAGAAAAATATTTTTCAAAATTACAACATCTTTTAAAATCTCCTTAGTGACATGCCAGATCCAGTCATGGTGTTTGGACCGGGTTTGGGGTGTTACAAATTGGTATCAGAGCCCAGTTCAAAACTCGACTTTGGGGTTTTGGGCTCAAAACATTTTCTAAAGAAAGGTTTTGGAAACATGCATGTTTATAAATAACACAGGATGGTTTTCTCGGCATGGCACCTGCGTCTCCAGCTCAAGTCGGCCAGGTAAGTATTCAGAACTCACTGTGTTTTATATATGTATGTGGGCTTGATGGGCTTTAAGGAATGTAGATTATTTTATTTAGAACTTTATGGACTTTAGGCTTAGCTTAAACAACTTCTTAAATCTCATAAGACTTAATCTATCCAAACACACCCGTGAACAAATCGTTGGGTTAGGGTGTGGCAACAGTATCTTGCATGTTTAGGATTGGATCCTAAGAGCACAGTACTTAAGCAGTCCTAGCGACTCACCTCCTCTTCACTGGAATCCTACCTGGTGCGTAGTGACTGTTCACCCTAACCGTGAGGACTTGTTAACGGGTCAAAATTTATAATTAAAACCCGAAAGGGAGCAGCCATTCTATTTTGCAAAATTACTAAATTACCTCTGAATTATAAAATGACCAAAATATCCCTAATTTGTAAAATTCCCAAATTACCCCTGATTTATAAATGACCAAAATACCCCTGATTTGTAAAATAACCAAAGTCCCTTGATTTGTGGAAAATTACTGAAATGCCCCGAATTTTAAAATCACCGAAATACCTCCGAATTTGAAAATTATCAAAATACTCTCGAATTTCAAAATTATAAAAATACCCCCAGATTGTAAAAATTACCAAAATACCCTTATTTCACAAAATCACCCAGGGAACCCTATTTTGGGACATTACAAAAATACCCCTATAGGATAAATTAGGAAAATACCCCTGGGTAGTGAAATGACGAAGATACCCCTACATGCTGAATGAAAGTTCGTGGATGCTGCTTGTATGTTAATACTTGATGACTGAATGTATGTACTCCCTAGAACCAGGAGATATGAACTTGAGACTGAATGGTAGATATAATTGCGAATTCGAAAGAACTACTCATAAAACTACTACTCATAAGACTGCTCGTGGTAAATCAGTGGAAGAAAACTAATGATTCATAAAATTCCTAATCAGATAAACGCGAATCGGTAAAATGAGTACAAGGGGTCGTGGACGCCCGCCGCGTGGTCGTGGTAGGGGTAGGATGACCGTGTCAGAGCCAGCAGGGTCTGGCCATGGGTCAGGAAACGAGATGCCGGATCGACCAGCAGTGGAGGGAGAATTTCGGGACCAGGCGCCCGGAGATGATGCGGTATCTCAGACGATTTGCGGGTCCTTGAGAGAGTTCCTAGGGCAGGCACGGGTTCAGGAGCTCGAAAATCTGTATCGAAACGACTCTGAGCCAACGAAGCGGAGATGTTTAGCGGTGTTTCTGGTGTAGCCCCTAATACAGCTGAGTATTGATTAGAGGCAAGTGAGCGTATAATGGATGACCTTGACTTCACTGTAGAGGAGAAGTTGATGGGGGTCGTGTCTCTTCTTCAAGACGAGGCTTATCAGTGGTGGCTCACAATAAAGGAGGGTACTATCGTAGACCGGATTGACTGGGATTTCTTTAAGGAGTCATTTCAGGGAAAGTACGTTGGGGCCAGCTATGTGGATGCACAGAGGAAGGCATTTCTGAACTTGGTGCAGGTAAGTAAGTCTGTATCTGAGTACGAGGTGGCGTTTCTGCGGTTGAGCCGTTACGCTTGAGGGATTGTGGTGACTAACTATGAGCGTTGCGTACAGTTCGAGGATGGACTAAGGGATGATCTAAGGGTATTGGTAGCACAGCAGCGGGAGAGGGACTTTGCGATTTTGGTTGAGAAAGCTAAGATATCTGAGGAGGTTAAGTGGACTGAGAAACAAAATAAGGATAAGGATAGGTATAGGAATAAGATGAATTTTAGGCCGTCGGGATCATCTGGAAATTTTTAGAAAAGGCCTAGGTTAGATGGGCCAGCTCGTGTTCCAACGGGTCAGAATCGGTCATGTCCTTCGTGTGGGAAGGTGCATTATGGGGAGTGTAGAAGGAGAACCGGTGGATGCTTTAGGTGTGGATCCATGGAGCATATGATTAAGGACTGTCCACAGGTAGAGCAGGTACAGCCGACGGGACGAGGTTCTGATCGGGTTAGGAGTGGTGGTTAGCCAGTACCGAGGGGCCGTGGCGCAGCCAGAGGAGGAAATGGATTTGGTCAGGGTTGTGCAGCACCTGATAGGGGTGCGGGTAATGTAGACGCGAGACAGCCAGGTTTAGTTTATGCAGCTCGTCGACGAGAGAATGGTGACGCACTGGACGTCATAACCGGTACGTTTCCTATTGCTGATAACCCTTTTCTTGCCTTGATTGACATTGGGGCAACCCACTCCTATATTCCATGTTTGGTATCTAAGACCCTAAGTATAGACTCTGAAACAACTACTAGGAAGATGGCTGTGGTTAGTCCTTTAGGATAATCTAGGGTAGTGGACAAACTGTTTAGGAACGTACCTTTAGAGACGCAAGGGGTAGTGTTCCCGGCAGACTTAATGGAGTTACCGTTTGGAGAGTTTGATCTTATCTTAGAAATGGATTGGTTGACGAAACATCGTGCTAAGTTGGATTGTGAAACTAAGCACATGGTGTTGAGTAGCCAGAAGGCGGAGAGGTGGTTGTGTTAGGAGAAAGAAGGAATTACTTGTCCAACGTAGTGTCCGCATTAAAAGCTGTTAAGATGATTCGGAAGGGATGTAATGCGTTTCTAGCCTTTATCAGTGCTTTGGATGTTAAGGAGGTGACTATTGATGAGGTTCGAACAGTCAAGGATTTCACAGATGTCTTTCCTAAAGAATTGCCCGGATTACCCCCGGATCGCGAAGTAGAGTTTGGAATAGAGCTACTTCCGGGTACAGCTCCAATGTCCATTGCTCCTTATAGAATGGCGCCGGAGGAGTTGGTGGAACTCAAAGCTCAGATCCAGGAACTGTTGGATCATGGTTTTATCCGACCGAGTGTGTCTCCGTGGGGAGCGCCGATCCTATTTGTGAAGAAGAAAGACGGATCCATGTGTTTGTGTGCGGACTATCGTCAACTGAATAAGTTAACAATTAAGAACAAGTATCCGCTGCCGAGAATCGATGATCTGTTTGATCAGCTCAAAGGAGTTTCGGTCTTTTCTAAGATAGATTTAAGGTTGGGTTATCATCAGTTAAAGGTAAAGGAAGGGGACATTCATAAGACGGCGTTTCGAACTCACTACGGTCATTATGAATTTTTGGTGATGCCGTTCGAGTTAACGAACGCGCCAGTAGCATTTATGGATATGATGAACCGGGTGTTTCAACCATACCTTGATCGGTTCGTGGTGGTGTTCATCGACGATATTCTGGTTTATTCCAAGTCCGAAGAGGAGCATGATGCACATCTTCGTGTGGTGTTGCAAATTCTGAGGGAGAAGCGGTTGTACGCAAAGTTCAGTAAGTGCGAGTTCTGGTTAAGGGAAGTAACTTTCTTAGGGCATGTGGTTTCTGCAGAGGGAATTAGGGTTGACCCTCGGAAGATAGAGGCTGTATTGGATTGGAAACCGTCGAAGTCTGTGGCGGAGATTCGAAGTTTCTTGGGATTGGCAGGGTATTACAGGAGGTTTGTTGAGGGGTTCTCATTAATTGCGGCACCTCTAACTAAGTTGTTGAGGAAGGGAGTACCGTTTGTGTGGACCGACAAACAGCAGGAGAGCTTTGACAAGCTGAAGAGAATCTTGACGGAAGCTCCAGTGTTAATTCAGCCAGAGGTGGAAAAAGAATTTACCGTCTACTGTGATACGTCACACACGGGTTTAGGATGTGTATTGATGCAAGATGGAAAATTTGTTGCATATGCGTCTCGATAGTTGAGACCGTATGAATTGAACTACCCTACGCACGATTTAGAATTGGCGACGGTAGTGTTCGCTCTGAAGATTTAGAGGCACTATCTGTATGGGGATAAGTCAATTACTTACACAGCCCATAAGAGCCTGAAGTATCTCCTTACCCAGAAGGAGTTGATTCTAAGGCAACGTAGGTGGATTGAGCTCTTGAAGGATTATGATTGCTCAATCGAATATCATCCTGGTAAGGCTAACGTGGTGGCAGATGCACTGAGTAAGAAGGCGATAGCGATTTGAGGTGATGTTCGCTCATCTTAGTGCATGTCGGGATGGAAGTTTGGTAGTCAAACTCCAAGTAAGACCTATGTGGACAAGTCAGATCAAAGAGAAGCAACTTCTAGATGATGTCTTGAGTACTCGAATCCAGCAAGTGCAGGGTGGTGAAGGAGAGGACTATAGTGTGAATGGTGATGGGGTTCTGTGTTTCCGTAAGAGAATTTGTATGCCAAAGGATGTTGAGTTAAGGCAGATGATTATGCGGGAGGCGCATAGTAGCCCATACCCTATGCATCCTGGAGGAGTTAAGATGTATCAGGATTTGCGAGAGCAATTTTGGGCAGTGTCCGAGTGGGGAGTAACAGAAGTGTGAGTCGTGAGTAAGTGTCGCGCGTGTCGGTGGTGAAAGCGAGCATCGGTTACTGCGGGATTGTTGCAACCAGTGAAGATTTCGTAGTGGAAATGGGACAGAATCACGATGGATTTTGTTAGTGGGTTACCTCTTACGCCCACTAAGAAGGATTCGATTTGGGTGATTGTTGATTGGTTGACGAAGTCTGCTCACTTCATACCAGTTCGTGTTGATTATTCTCTGTAAAGGTTGGCTAAGTTGTATGTGGCTGAGGTGGTGAGACTGCATGGTGTACCTGTGTCGATCATATCAGATAGAGACCCTAGGTTCACGTCAAGATTTTGAAAGGCTCTTCATCAGGCAATGGGAACAAGGTTAGATTTCAGCACCGTTTTTCACCCACAGACTGATGGTCAGTCGGAGAGGGTAATCTAGGTCTTGGAGGATATGCTAAGGGGTTGTATCATCGATTTTAGGGGTAGTTGGGAGGAGTATTTACCTCTGGCAGAATTCACGTACAATAACAGTTATCAATCTAGTATTGAGATAGCACCCTATGAGGCATTATACGGACGGAGGTGTCGTACTCCTACTTATTGGACAGAGTTGGGTGAGCGTCAGGTGTTGGGTCCAGAACTAGTTTCAAAAACGAAGGAGAAAGTTAAGTTGATTCAGGCTCGGTTAAAGGAAGCATCCGATCAGCAAAAATCTTATGCAGATCTAAAGCGTAAGGAGTTTGAATTTGCAGTGAGTGATCAAGTTTTTCTAAAAGTCTCACCGTGGAAAAAGGTGATGAGATTTGGACGTAAGGGCAAGCTAAGTCCCCGATTTATTGGACCTTATCGGGTACTAGAATGTGTGGGCCCAGTGTAGTATCGATTGGAGTTGCCTTTAGAGTTGGAGCAGATACATGACGTCTTTCATGTCTCGATGCTAAGACGTTACCGTTCCAATCCATCACACATTGTGCTGATGGAAGAGATTGAAGTAAGGCCAGATTTGTCTTTTGAGGAGGAGCCAGTGCAAATCTTGGAGCGAGGCATAAAAGTGTTGAGAAGAAAGTCCGTCCATTTGGTCAAGGTTTTGTGGTGAAACCATGGTGCAGAGGAAGCGACTTGGGAGCCAGAGGATGTTATGCGATAGCAATATCCCCATCTCTTCAGATTAGGTAATTTTGAGGCCGAAATTTATTTTAAGGGGGGTAGAGCTGTAACATCCTGAATTAATGGGTCTGTGCATTTTGGTGTGTTGTATGTTTAATGGGTTAGTTTGAGAATTAGAAGTGCGAATTGGGCTCAGGAATGGGCCGAGGTCTTGGCTAAATATTTTGTTTCGGGACTATGGGGTTTAAATAAAATATTAAGAGTGAAATAGGCATAATGGGCTTGTGGCCCAGGAACAAGAGGCGCAGTAGGAGGGAGCTATAAGTGGCGCTAATAGGCAAAAGAAAGGGGCCTCAGTGTGGCCGCTTGGAGCCCAAGAAATTGGGGTAATTTTGGCAGCCGAAGGAGAGCTAGGGGGGACGGCAACAAGGCTACAATTTAGGGATTTTTAATGTTTAAAATATGAGGATATTAGGCTGATAAAGGAGGGAGGAATTGGAGCTAATTAAGTCTCTTTTGGATGAGTTAGTAGATTAAGATAAGGGGAAATGATAAGAATGATCTCTTGGTTTCAGAGTTGGTCGAAAATCAAACACAGGAGAGGGGGGAAAATCGGTTCAGTATAGGCAAGGGGGTGTGCCAAATTTGTCATTATGTTTTCTGAGAATAGTCTCAAGTTTCCTCTCTTTTTCGGCAACTAGAATCATCTTTTCTTCTTTTGATTTTCTTTCTGTCAGAAACCGAAACCCCTACAATTTACCTTCTCTTCTGTTTTAAACTCTTTGGCTGAATCTCTCTGTCTACTTCCATGCCCATCTTTTCAATTCCTAGTTCTTCCAAAAGCCAAAAATGCATCAGTATTTCTCTCGTTCATCTTTTTCGAGATTTTCTCAAAAGCCGAAATCCCTGGATCTCATCTCCTGTGATTGCCGAATTCCTTCTGTGGTGTCTGCTTGTGCCGAATCTTGAAGAAAACTAAAGGTAAGTGTCGATTCGTGAGATTTTAATCTTTTTCCGGCTTTTAGAGATCTTAGCCAAATGACTATATGGTTAACTAATCGGCTGTTTTCTCTCATTTGTGGCATTCCGAGATTTGAAGAAGAGTCAATCGGTTAGATTACTAAGCCAGAGCTGAATAGCACTTGAATCGTATTACTTTCGGGATTTCAATGTAAGGTGATCTGTTAATTTAAACGTATAAATTCGGGTAAACACTAACCCTTGGCTGAATATAGGAGAGGCCTTATCTTCGCGTTCTTCTGGCTTTTGAGCAAAGTTGTAGACAGAAGGCAGTAGATCCGATTAGCGAGGGTATCAACATAGAGGGTAGTCCTACGCATTAATCAGGTGTGTAACATTCTCACACCATTTGGATTGCCTGTTAGTATATGCTTATAAAACTGTTATATTCTGTTAAATGCTGAAATACCGGCATGGCTGTTGAAAACCCTGAGGAGGGTAAAGGCGAATCACCAAGTTAGTGATCTCTGTCATTCTAAAGTGAATATTTCTGTCGATTTGATATGATAAACATGTATGCCGATTTCTGTGATTGCATGGGGTAGGGTGATTGATGAAAGGGGAAGTGTTCTTTTGTAGTGGCTTTTGCCATGATCTGTTGTAGTGGCTTTTGCCATGATCTGTTGTAGTGGCTTTTGCCATGATCTATTGTAGTGGCTATTGCCATGGTCTGACGATGAGCAGCTATCTGCAGCATGATTGCCATCGATGGTGTGTAGCGATGTGGGTTGATTGTAGAAATCCCCAATGGTGTGATTGGCAGGTAAGGGTGGTATGTAGCGGATGGAAACCTAGGATTGGGTTGGGCTTTGCGTATTTTCTGATATATTATACTCTGTTATCTGTTTTGTGAGGCTAAGGCCCAATCTGATGGTGCATGAGGGTTGCACACTGAGTCTCGTGACTCACCCTATTATTTAACATCTTTCAGGTAGGACCTAGTGCTTCGGACCGGGCTGGAGAGGGGAGCAAGGTGGCCATGCGAGAGATTATTTTGATTCAGCAAAAGACTTTACTAGTTTATTAATTTTTAATATTTTCAGCTAGTGGGTTTTAAATTTCATTGTAATAAGGCCATGGGCAACTAGTTTTATATTCTCGTTTGCTTTGGGCTTTTATTATCACTAGACATTTATATTTTACGTTTTAATTAAGTTAAGGCATGTATCAAATCTAGGTTCTTAATTCACTAAGGCATTAATATAAAATGTATATCTTTTACAAATTATTCAACCATTTAGTTTCCCGAATAAAATGTTAAAATCAAGAAAAATATTTTTCGGAATTGTAACATCTTTTAAAATCTCCTTAGTGACATGCCAGATCTAGTCATGGTGTTTGTGCTAGGTTTGGGGTGTTACAGAATCATTTGGTTCACATAATTGATCCCGAAAATACAAACAACCATCATCTCCGATGCGAAAATAATTTTTCTAGCCACTTTTCTCTAGTTTGAGCCTAGACAGCAACCCTGAATCATTTTTCTAAAGTTTTTAAATTTTCGATAAAAATATCGGCTTAACTATCAACTTAGCCATAATAGAACCATTACATTCCAATGTCAAATTAACATTCACGGCTCTCAGAGCAAATAAAGATTTCCAACTCAAAGCATCTGTGACAATATTTGCTTTCCTGAGGTGATAATCAATTACTAAATCATAATCTTTTAGTAATTCAAGCCACCTACGCTTACACAAATTTAATTCTTTCTTAGTCATCAGGTATTTCAAGCTTTTATGATTAGTAAAAATATGAAATTTATCACTGTATAAATAATGTAGCAAGATTTTTAGAGCAAACACAATCGCTTCCAATTCTAAATCATGAGTCGGATAGTTTTGCTCATTAGACTTCAATTGTTTTGAGGCATAAGCAATCAATTTCTTGCTCTGCATCAGAACACAACTCAAACCACAAAGGGAAACATCACTATAAATAGTAAGTTCTTTCCTGATTTCAGGTTGTGTGAGAACTGAAGCTTCAGTTAACATGTTCTTCAACTAATCAAAACTTCTCTAACGTTTATCAGACATTTATCAGACATTTACAGGATGTATCGACGATTTGTTTGATCAGTTAAAGGGAGCTATCATATTTTCAAAAATTTATTTACGATCCAGATATTATTAATTGCAAGTTAAAGATCCTGATATACCTCAGAACTCTATATGGACATTATGAATTTTTGGCATGATGAATCGGGTATTTTATCCGTATTTAGATTGGTTTGTTGTGGTATTTATTAATGATATTCTAGTTTATTCGCTGAATGAAATAGATCATGTTGAGCATTTGATAATTGTGTTGCAAACTCTACATAAAAAACAGCTTTATGCAAAATTTAGTAAATATGAATTTTGGTTACGGGAAGTTAGATTTCTAGGTCATGTAATCTTTACAGATGGTATTCGTGTTTATCCGAATAAAATATTGGTAATTGTTGATCGGAAAGTACTAAAGAATGTTTCTAAGGTATGTAGTTTTATGGGCTTAGCGAGATATTATCGAAGCTTTATTAAAAACTTTTACATTATAGCATCTCCGATAACTAAACTGTTGCAAAAATATGTTAACTTTGTTTGGTCCGATAAATGTCAAAAAAAGTTTTGATTAGTTGAAGAACATGTTAACTAAAGCTCCAGTTCTGACACAACCTGAAACCAAGAAAGAATTTACTATTTACAGTGATGCGTCCCCTTATGGTTTGGGCTACGTTCTGATGCAGAGTGAGAAAGTAATTGCCTAAGCCTCAAGATAGTTGAAACCTCATTAGCGAAACTATCCGACACATGATTTAGAATTGGCAGCAATCGTGTTTGCTCTGAAAATCTGGCGACATTATTTATACGGTGAGAAATGTCATATTTTTACTAATCATAAAAGCTTGAAATACCTAATGACTCTGAATGAATTAAATTTACGTTAGCATAGGTGGCTTGAATTATTAAAAGATTATGATTTTGTAATTGATTCTTACCCCGAGAAAGTTAATATTGTCGCAGATGCTTTAAGTTGAAAATCTTTGTTTGCTCTAAGAATCATGTATTTGAATTTGACATTGGAACATAATGGTTCTAATATGGCTAAGTTGATAGTGATGCCGATATTTTTATCGAAAATTCAAGAACTTCAAAAAGAAGATTCAGAGTTGTTATTAATGCTCGAACTAGTGAAAAGTGGCCAGAAGACTAATTTTCGCATTGGAGATGATGGTTGTTTGCATTACTGGGATCGATTATGTGTACCAAATGATTCTAGGCTAAAACAAGAGTTGATGAACGAAGTTCACAAGAATGTTTATTTGATACACCCTGGATGTAACAAAACGTATAACAATTTGAAACAACATTACTAGTGGCCTAGTATGAAACGTGAAAAATTTGAGTTTGTGTCTATATATTTGATATGTCAGCAAGTGAAAGCCGAACATCATTTTCTATCAGCTTTATTACAACCTGTAATGACTCTTGAGTGGAAATGGGAGCAGATCACTATGGATTTTGTTTCAGGGTTACTGTTGACTCCGAACAGAAAAGACTCAATATTTTATACCTATTAGATTGACAAAATGTTCTCACTTTATACCTGTTAGATCTAACTATTCACTTGAGAAGTTGATAAAGTTATATGTTGCAGAAATTGTGAGATTGCATGGCATTCCTTTATCATGAATATCAGATCGTGATCTGATGTTTACTTCTATATTTTGGGGTAAATAACACGATGCTTTGGGTTCCAAATTAAATTTTAGTATCACTTTTCATCCACAAATAAATGGTCAATCTGAGCGAGTACTACCTATTTTAGAAGATATGTTACGGTGTGGTATTATTAAGTTCGAAGGTAGTTGGGAACAATACTTTCTGCTAGCTAAATTTATCTATAATAACAGTTATCAATCAGGCATAAAATGGAACCGTACGAGGCTTTATATGGCCGGAAATGCAGAAGTCCATTGTACTAGTATGAATTAAATGAAAGAAAGCTAGTTGGGGTTGATTTGGTTCAATAAGTTGAAGATCAAGTTAGAATCATTCATGACAATGTGAAAGCTGCATCAAATCATCTGAAATCCTATGCTGATTTGAAACGTAAAGATATAGAATTTTCTATTGGTGAGAAAGTTTTTCTGAAAGTCTCGCCTTGGATGAAAGCATTGCGTTTCGGCAGAAAGTGAAAACTTAGTCCAAGATTTATCAGACTGTATGAAGTTTTAGAAAGAATCGGACCTATAGCTTATCATTTGGCATTACCTCCAGCTTCGTATTAATTATTATTTAATTCATATGAGTCAATTATAATTTGATATTGAATTTTGATCTGGTGAATTTTAGTTAGTTGAATAATAGTTAATTAAGTGGTTGTTCCGAAAGTCAAGTGGTTTCGGTAATTTAGGTATTGAGACCTTATTTCTGACAACTGAGCTTGTAAATATTATTAAATATTTACGGAGTTATTATTTAGGCATGTGAAGGTTCGGATCGGAATTTTATTTTTTAATTAGTTAATTAATTAAAATAGACTAAATTGTAAAAGATGTAAAACTTAATCACTATTGACTGTCAGTAATTAAATGGTTAAATTAGTGATTAAGGGAGGACTTATATGGAAAATAGGCCAATTTTAATTCGTGTGGACAGTCAATGCTTTGTTTTATGGTTTCAAATAAGTGTTGTTATTAGTATTATTTAAAATTTAAAAGTAATAAAACATAATAATAAAAGTAAAAAGATAAAAAAATTATCATCATCTTTATTCTTATCTTTTGAAAACTGAAAACCCCATGGAAGGAACCTTCAAAGCTTCAATTTTCTCTTCTTCTTTTTTTCATGGTATGTAGCTTTGATCCATTTCTTGTAATTTTTTATATTTTTGAGATCGTTGCTTTTAGGTTCAGCTAACCTGTGTCACCATTTTTTAAATTGTTAAAGATTTTTTAATTTACCATATTTGAATATTAGTTATTCTTGATGTTAAATGGTGAATTTTTAGTCTTGGTTGTTGATTTGGACTATTTTGTAAACTGATTTTTGATAGTTTTAGGTAAATGGCTAATTTGATGAAAAGTAAAATTGACATGGAATTTATGTAAATTTTAAAGAAATGTAGACTGTTTTAGTATGGGAGTAAATTTGTCTAGCATAGGTATTTGAATAAATTTATTAAATTTGGAATTTTGAGTTTAGGGGCTAAATTGTGAGAAATGTAAATGTCTAGGAAAGATGTATAAATAATGAAAACGTAAGGTTCATATGCATAAAATTGAATTGGAATGTTTGTTTGAATTTGATAAGATTGAATTTAATTATTCTTATAGATCAAGAACTGAGTTAAAAAGACAATAATCGTGGAAAAAGGGAAAATTGCGGAGTAGTCCCTGGGAGGAAACTGGTAGCAGTTTGTCGGTAAGTTCATAATATATATACACATATGTTTTGATTTATGCATTGTATTACTTTGTGCTTATTTAATTATAGTTAATATGAAATTTTGTTAATAAGTGTTAAATTCTTAAATGTCGCAATTAAGTACAAGTGAGAAACAAGTATTTGATACTTGGTGAATACTATGATTATATGCTATTGAAATGAGCTGATGAATTTATAACATGTGTACTAAAATTGCGAAGTGCCTTTGATTGTAAATATTTGAATTAAGTTATAATACCTGATTGAATGTAGTAAACAATTAGGATACGTGAAACACCCCAAACCCGGCCCACGAGCTTTGACCAGATTTGGTATGTTCCTCAAGTAAACCAGTTCAAAGTTCTTTTGTACTTTCGGAAAATAGTGTGTTTTGAAAGAAATATTGTTTTGGGTTGGGCTCGAGTAGAAAACAAAATCATTTTATAATGAAAACCCTTTTAAATTTTAGGTGATAAAACATATAGAATACATTTAAAGTAAATTACTTAATCTTTAACTTAATAAAAATTTCGTAACATAATAAATAAAAACAGAAATAAAATAGTGCACTATGGCCTTATGGCCTTATTACATCAAGTAAATCCAAATAATTCGGAGTACTTAAAAATTAATAGTCCATAAAAATAAAAACTTCATGTTGAGCATGGCCACCACAAGTTCTGCCGTCCCGGTCCATTACTGTTCATCACCTGAAACATGGTCCCTCAACGGGATGAGTCAACAGACTCAATGTGTACACAACACTAAGTCCAAATAGAATCAGGCATAACAAATATTACACATTCATATCATAGCATACAAATTATGATGCATTCCCAAACCCAAACCTAATAAGCCATCCGCTACACTCCCCCGTACCAACTTGTACACCGTGGGGACTACTAAGTCGACCCTCCTTCCGCTACACTCCATATCGCGGTCTTAGGTCACCGTATTTGTGGTTTTAGGTCACCACATTCAGAAATCGCGGTCTTAGGTCACCGCATTCAGATTACTGTGGCCTTAGGTCACCACATTCAGATACCACGGTCTTAGGTCACCGTGTTTGTGGTCTTAGGTCACCACATTCACTTCCCCTTTCAATAACCCATATGCCCCATTTTGTAATATGCATTAATATGCCAAAGTTCACATTCTTATTCTCATGTTACAAATAACATATTTCATATTCCTAGTAGGAGTAGGAAATGTACCTGAGTACTTTGTACCATAACATGGTACCTTAGCCACTTTCTTATTCTTAATATCACATATTTTAATTAGACATAGCCATAAAACTTATTAAGAATTAATGTAGGGTACACACTGATTAAACTTAGCAAATTCCTTGAGATCTTGAAATCTGATCTATCGCTTAGATCCTTAATCCCTACATTTGATTAATCACCTACTACTTTAATAAAAAGCCATTCGGCCATAAATCCAAATCCTAGTAGGATTAGTATACTATAAAACTTACCTTGTTGCCGATTGACTTAAGAATCAAGTTTTGAAATCTCTGCTTGCATTCGGCCAAGCATTGAATCACTTAAACAAATTAGTTTCGGCTTTTCAAACAATTATGAAATAGATCTAGTAATCAAAACAGGCCTTGGCCGAACATACCTATGTGCTTACCCTCCAAATCTTAAATCCCGAATTGGATCCTTGCTTCCTTACTGTTGTCGAAAACCCTACAGACACATGTTAGAGTTTAATCTAACATTAAACATAATGAATGGCCTTTGGCCGAATCTTATAGTTTCTTACCTTGAATCTTAGAAATCCCGAAACCTTCCTCCTTGTAGTCAATGATCACAAAATCCCAAGTTTTCCTTCAAAGTTTCGCCAACATGAATATGTCATTAAAACCTTGCCTTTTTGTTTTTAAAGAAGAAAGAAAATAATCATAATAGATCTTTACCCTTTTATATGGAAATCGGCAACACCCTTTGATCTACGAAAATATTTGGCTATGGCTTAGATGTGTATCACCAAATTTCGGTTTCCTTGAATAATTGGCTAGGGTTTTCTTTGGGGTTTCGGCTTCTGATGGATTGGAAAGAAAAGAAGAAGAAGAAAGAATAAAGGATGAGAGGAAACTTGTGATTTTGTCAGAAAAGAATTTGGGGAAGATGACAAGAGAATTTCAGCAGAGGCTTGCTTGGAGAGAAAAAAAAATTGTAAAATGCCTCACTTTTCCTCCTATTGCCGAATTTACTAGGCTAAGAGTCCCTTTCTTGGCCATCACTCTTTTATTTGATAACTTTATTTCCTTAATTTAAAATAATTAAAGAATAATCCTTTATTATCTCCTTGAAAAATAATCTAAAATAAAAATCCATTATTTATCCTTATTAGTCGAAATTTAAAGAGAATAAAACTCTTCTTTTTAAACACCTTGTGCCGTCTACCTCACTTCTTCTGGAAGCAAAATAAAATTTCTTTTATTTGCTTTCCCTGTGACTCGAACTCAGGCCTAATCCCCTTGCATGTGGCGCCATTTCCAGAGGCCCTAAGTGGCATCTCCAGGCCACTTTTCCAAGCCTGTTTGTGTGTCAAATTTCACATACTTTTTCTCTTAAGGCCACCTTGCCTTAATTTCCTCTTTTAAACTTTAAAACTCGACATTTCTAAGTCATTTCTAAGTTTCCAAAAATTTTCGTTTGCCTCTTTAAACTTGACATTTCCTTACATTTCCAAGTTTCCAGAAATGTTCACTTTCCTCTTTTGAATCTTTTCTAAATCACTTCCTTACATTTCCAAGTTCCCAAAAATGTTCACTTTCCTCTTTTAAACCTAACATTTCCATACATTTCCAGGTTTCCAAAAATGTTCACTTTCCTCTTTTAAACCTAACATTTCCATACATTTCCAGGTTTTCCAAAAATGTTAAAAATATATTCATAACACATAAGACATATCATTTCGTACAATTAAACCGAAAATGCATAGGCCCTTTTCAGGATGTTACAATACGATTGCCATGCCAATATGTTTAGTACACGTGCTTGTACAGGATTGCACTTCGGCGCCTTTGTTTGCACTTTGGGGCCTCTGTATTTGCACTAAGGTACCTCTGATAGCATTACGATGCTCTCTAGTGTGTTTTGTATGAAACTTTATGTTTAAATGTTAAAAATTATTCTTTGAATTTGATTTATGTATAATGATATGTTTGTGTATATATGTATATGTATGGAAAAGTGGACTGCATTGGTTTGAGCCCTTGTGTATCTTGAATTATATGATTTAATGTTTTGGTGCTAATGACATGTGATTTGGGTATGGTTGTCAGGGTTAATGATTTAGGTTTAAATAGTGATAAGTTATAAGTTTAAGGTAAGTTAAGTTAAATTTTTAGCTATGGACTTACTAAGCTTGATGAGCTTACCTGTTTTGTTTTATTTTCTGTAGTTAACATTTTACGAAATAGGTCGGACGGATCAACTTCAATGCTCACACTATCTATTCTCTTTTCAGTAGCTTCTGTCTTTGGGTCATTGTAACACCCCTAACCCGTATCCGTCATCGGAATAGGGTTGCGGAGCATTACCAAACTTATTTCATAATCAATCATACATTTCATATACATTTTCCAATTCCAAATAAAAGTCATTCACAATCAATCATATAGTCCCTAATACGAGTCTACGAGGCCCAAATCATGCAATAAAAGTGGTTCAAGACTAAACCGATAAATCAGGAAACTTTTGGAAAACTTCGAAAATTTTTCAAAATACAGGGGACACACACCCGTGTGGCCCAGCCGTGTGTGTAACACCCCTAACCCGTAACCATTGCCGGTCTAGGGTAAGAGGCATTACCGGACAATTGGAAACTTTTACGGACATTTCAAAACAAACTTAACAAATCACATCAAAGTTTCCCTTAAATAGGTCTTCGAGACCTTAAACATGCTTTAGAATAGGGTCGGGACTAAACCGAGCACATACGAAAATTCTCGAAAATTTAAAATTTCCAAAGTTACAGAGGTCACATGCTCGTGTGGGCAGGTCGTGTGCCTCACACGACCTCAGACACGCCCGTGTGTCTAGGCCGTGTCAAAATAGGGCATACATAATGACTTGTCCACATGCCCGTGGACACGCCCGTGTGCCTCACACAGCCTCAGACACGCCCTTGTGTCTAGACCGTGTCAAAACAGGGCATACATAATGACTTGTCCACATGCCCGTGGACACGCCCGTCTGCCTCACATGCCCTCAGACATGCCTGTCTGTCTAAGCCGTGTCAAAACAGGACATACATACTGACTTGTCCACACGCCCATGGACACGCCCGTCTGCCTCACCCGTGGTCGCTACTGACTTGCACCACACGAGTCACACGCCCGTGTCTCTTGCCCGTGGTCGAGTCTGACTTGTTTTGAATTTCAACCACGAGGGACATGGTCGAGCCACACGCCCGTGTGCTCAACCATATGGGCAATTATAGGCCATTTTTAAGGCCAAATTGCCACCCACACAAGGGTCATTCTTTCAAACACAATTAAGCACCAATCCAAGCATCAAAGGCAACCAAAACATGCCTAAATCTACATCATTTCTAATCACTTATGAGCTTTACATCCATACCAACTTAATAGCCATTCAACTCAACTTTACCACAAGCATTGCAAGACAAAATCCATTACAATCTTATCATCAATATCTCATGGCTATGTACATATACCAAACATATCCCAAAACAACTAGCCTATACATGCCATATTTAGTTATATACGCATTTTCATGGTACCAAAATATGATTGAGTAGTGTGATGACGATCCTCGACTATTCTCCGAGCCTTCAGTGGCTTTGACAATCTATAAAATAGAGCAAACACACACAAAGTAAGCTTTCCAAAAGCTTAGTAAGCAATATACAAATAAACTTAATACACAATACACATAGCCACATAAACACAATCACATTAATGTTTCTCATTTACAAATTCATAATATCATCCTTGGCTCATTACTTAGCCATTACTTACTCATATTTCCCAACTCAAATATCTCATATGCTCATTACTCATTTAAGCATGTATATCACATATCATCTCATCATTTACTCATGTTACATTCATTCATATATCACATTTTGGTTGATTGCATCCATATGCATATTTACTCACCTTCCATGCCTATTCAAAACAAATACGTCAAACGTACCTAAAGCGGATATACCAATCGCATAGTCATTCATTTCTCGGACTTGCCTGTTGAACCATTCGGAATCTAATAGGATACTCAGAGTGCTCGGAATAGTCGTACAACGCCAACGTCCCAGACGTGGTCTTACATGTATCTAGATATCGATGCCACTGTCCCAGACAGGGTCTTACACGAATCAATACGATGCCAATGTCCCAGACATGGTCTTACACGTAAATCTTATATCGATCCCAACGTCTCAGACGTGGTCTTACACGAAATCTCGAATCAATGCCAATGTCCCAGATGTGGTCTTACATGATATCACATATCGGACACCTATGTCATGACATATACAACCCTATCTATCCCTAGGTTCAAACGAGACTTCTAGGACATTATCAACTTGTCGATATAAATATATCCTCGGATTTCACATGAATTCCATCTCAATTGATATTCATAGTAATCAAAATTTCATATATGCATAAACAATTCAATTCAAATACATTTATTTGTATATCGACTTACCTCGGATTTGATTAAACGGACGGATTCGATTATTCAATCACTTTCGACTTTCCGCGATCTAAACCTGTTGTCTTCGGTTCTTGATCTATACATATTCAAATTTAACTCATTTATTCACTAGTTCATTCAATTCAATCCAAAAACACATATTTAGGGAAATTTACAAATTAGCCCTCATATTTTTACATTTTTACATTTTAGTCCTTATTTCACAAAATTACAAAATACACATAATTCAATACATCCTATGCTTGGCCAAATATTACCCATGCTCATACAAGTCCTCACATTTCATTTATTTCACAATTTAGTCCCTTAAAATATTATTTTCTCAATTAAGTCCAAATTACTCAAAATCATCAAAACTTCAAAGACAAAACATGTTAATCTAACACATATATTTCATATTTCACCATCAAACATCACAAAACTCATATGTTCATCAATGGCACATTTCAAAATATTCATCAATTCATAAAATTGAAGCATGGGTTTCAAAGTACTCGAAGCAACGATTACAAAAATGTAGAAATTATCAAAAACTGAATCAAAATCATACCTTAATCAAAGAGCTTTATGGCCAAATGCCCTTGCATCTTATTTTCTTTTTCTTTTTTTTTTTCGGTGGAAGAACACATAAAAATCCACCATCTTTTAACTTTGTTTTTATTATAATAACTTTATTAATATAATTACTAAATTAGCCTTAGAAATTTAATTAGTAAACCTTATAATATATGCCCTTAACCAGTCCATCCTATAGTTTAATGGCATATTTGCAACATAAAACCCTCACATAAAAGAACAACCATTATTCAGCCCTTTTAAAAATAGCCACTAGGTCTTCATGTTATGCGATTTAATCCTTTTCTCAAATTATGCACACAAATGATCAAATTAATTCACAGAAATTTCACACATGCTCAACCACGTATCATAGGCACGAAAAATAATATTAAAATATTTTTCTAACTCGGATTTGTGGTCCCGAAACCACTGTTCCAACTAAGTTTTAAACCAGACTGTTACAATTCTCCCCCTTTAGGGATTTTCGTCCTCGAAAATCTTACCGTTAAATAGATTCAGATATTTTTGTCTCATTGTATCTTCAGACTCCTACGTAGCCTCTTCGACTCCGTGTCGATGCCATAACACCTTCACTAATGAGATTTTCTTATTTCTGAATTCTTTTACTTCTCGAGCTAAAATACGAATCAGTTCCTCTTCATAAGTCATATCGGTTCAAATTTCAATTTCAGACAGAGTAATCACATGTGATGGATCAGATCTGTATTGACGAAGCATTGACACGTGAAATACATTATGAATCTTTTCTAATTCTGGGGGCAACAACAATCTGTATGCAACAGGTCCAACACGCTCGATAATTTCATACGGTCCGATGAACCTCGGACTCAATTTGCCTTTATGTCCGAATCGGAGTACTTTCTTGCACAGAGATTCTTTTAAGAACACTTTGCTATCGATCTCAAATTCAATATCTTTTCTTTTCAAGTCTACATAGGATTTCTGATGATCAGACGCTGCTTTCAGACTATCACGGATCACTTTCACTTTTTGTTCTGTATCTTTTATCAAATCGACCTCGTGTATCTTATTTTCACTGAGCTCAATCCAATACAGAGGTGTCTTACATTTGCGTCCATACAAAGCCTCATATGGTGCCATTTTAATGCTCAGTTGAAAACTGTTATTATATGAAAATTCAATCAGTGGTAAATACTGTTCCCATGTACCATCAAACTCAAGGATGCAACATCTCAACATATCCTAGAGAATCTGAATGATCCGTTCGGATTGACCATCCGTTTGTGGATGAAAAGCCATACTGAAATGCAATTTCGTACCTAGAGCTTCTTGCAATTTCTTCCAAGACCGTGATGTAAACCTCCGATCTCTGTCAGACACAATAGATAATGGCACTCTGTGCAATCTCACGATATCAGAGATGTAAAGTTCAGCTAACTTATCAAGTGAGAAATCAGATCGTACTGGAATAAAATGGGCAGATTTCGTCAATCGATCAACTACGACCCAAATTGCATCTTTCTTTCTCGGAGTCAATTGCAACCCAGACACAAAGTCCATCGTCACCCTATCCCTTTTCCACTCGAGAATCATTATTGGTTGTAATAAACCAGATGTTCAGCTTTAACTTGCTGACAAATTAAACATTTCGACACAAAGTCAGAAATGTCTTGTTTCATACCAGACCACCAATAGCGTTGCTTTATATCATGATACATCTTTGTACTTCCCGGATTTACAGATAGACGACTATTATATGCTTCATTCAAAATCAATCCAATCAACTTTGGGTTTCTCGAAACACATAATCGATCTCAGAATCTCAAGCAACCATCAACATCAACTCGAAATTCAGAATCGGAGTTCAAATCGTACTGAGCTCGTTTCACTATCATTTCATTATAAACTTTCTGAGCATCACATATCTGCTGTAATAACAATGGTTTTGCTTTTAATTAAGGTAAAACAGAACCATCATCAGACAAGTCTAAATAAGCATTCATTGTATGTAATGCAAATAATGATTTGCGACTCAATGTATCAGCAACGACATTTGCTTTACCCGGATGATAATCGATCACAAACTCGTAGTCTTTCAAAAGCTCTAACCATCTTCTCTGTCGTAGATTCAAATCTTTCTGGGTCATCAAATATTTCAGACTTTTATGATTTGAAAACAATGACATTTTTCATCGAACAGATAATAATGCCAAATCTTTAGCACAAACACAATCGCAGCTAAATCAAGATCGTGTGTCGGATAATCCTTTTCATACGGCTTCAATTGTCTCGAAGCATAAGCTATTACTTTGCCTTCTTGCATCAGAACGCATCCCAGTCCATTTAACGAAGCATCACTAAAAATTACGAATTCCTTACTTGATTCCGGTTGTACCAAAACTGGAGCTTTAGTCAAAAAAGTTTTCAACTGATTAAAGCTTTTCTGACATTTATCAGACCATTAAAATTTCACATCTTTCTGAAACAATCTAGTTAACGAAGTAGCTATCATCAAAAATCCTTTTACAAACCAATGATAATAACCAGCGAGTCCCAGAAAGCTACGGACTTCTGACACATTTTTTGGAGGTTTCCATTCTAGAATAGCAGAAATCTTGCTCGGATCAACTCGTATTCTAGAGGCCGATACAATATGTCCCAAAAAACTGACTTCACACAACCAGAATTCACATTTACTGAACTTTGCATACAATTGCTTTTCTCGCAAAGTCTGTAACAAAATTCTCAGATGCTCGGCATGCTCAGTTTTGTCACGTGAATAAATCAAAATGTCATTAATGAATACGGCAACAAATCGATCTAAATAGGGTCTGAAAATTCTATTCATCAAATCCATAAAAACAGCAGGAGCATTGGTTAGTCCGAAAGGCATAACTAAAAACTCGTAATGCCCGTACCTCATTCTGAAAGCAGTTTTCAGAATGTCTAAATCTTTTACTCTTAACTGGTAGTATCCCAATCTCAGATCTATCTTTGAAAACACAGTGGCTCCTTTTAGTTAATCAAACAAATCATCAATTATGCGCAGAGGATATTTATTCTTTATAGGCACCTTGTTCAATTGACTATAACCAATGCACATTCTCATCGTGCCATCTTTCTTTTTCACAAATAGAACAGGAGCACCCCAAGGTGAGAAACTCGGTCTTACAAACCCTCTATATGTCAATTCTTGCAACTGTGACTTCAATTCTTTCAACTCTATTGGTGCAATTCTATACAAGGCTATCAAAATAGGAGTTGTTCCCGGTAATATATCAATACCAAATTCAACTTCACGTATCAGAGGTAATCCCAGTAACTCTTTAGGAAACACATCAGAGAACTCACAAACAACTAGCACTGATTCAAGTTTTCTTTCAATAACTTTCGAGTCAATCACATAAGCGAAATAAGCTTCATAACCCTTTCTCAAATAATTCTAAGCTTTCAGCACAGATATCACAGTAGGTAACCCAGTCAACTCAATAAATCAACCCGAACTATTTCATCATTCTGACATTTCAAATCAATAATCTTTCTTTTACAATTCACAATAGCATCATGTAGTGTCAACCAGTCCATACCCAAAATTATGTAAAACTCATCAAAGGGTAATAGCACCAGATCAGCCAGAAAATAAACATCTCAAAACATTAACGGACAGTTCTTATATCCTTTATCAACCAGGACACTTTTACCTAACGGGTTCGATACTTTTATAACAAACTCAGTAGACTCTATAGGAAAAGTCTTACTAGATACTAAGTTCATGCATATATACGAATATGTAGAACCTGGGTCTATCAATGCAATCACAGAAGTATCATAAAGAGTAAATGTACCCGTTATAACATTCGGAGATGAAGCTTCCTCACGAGCTCGGATGGCATATGCTCTGGCAGGCACTCTAGCTTCAGATCTCACAACAGTATCTTTTGTAGTTCTCTGACTACCACTGACATTTCTTGCATTTCGGGCAAGTCTACCTCTCGCTGGAACATTCTTAGATCTTATATTCTAAACAATCTCTTGCTCAACAGATTCTGGACAATCGCGGATGAAATGATCTAACGATCCATATTTGAAACAAGCTCGACCTGAATGCCTTTTACCACAATCCTTACATTCAGGTCGCTCAGATCGAACATTTCCAACACTGGCCATTGAAGTAGCAGGAGTTTTAGAATTTGACTGTGATCTAGCTCGATCTCTTGGATTCGAATGTCCCACATTAGTTCTGGAATGACTATGCTCATCTCTAAATTTCTTTGAAGTAGACTGGAATGATTTGCTCGCAAATCTCTTTCTCGCATCTCTAACTTCAGACTCGACTTTTCTTTTATCTTTCCCGAGTGCCTCAGCTTTGCACGCTCGATCGACAAGCACTAGGGGTGAGCAAAACTCGATTCGATTCGAAAAAATAAAAAAAAAAACGAATTTTGAATTATTCGAATCGAGTTAATAGAATTAACTCGAATTTTGAGTTTTAAATTTCGAGTTCGAATCGAGTTGAAATTTCGAATTCGAATAACTCGAATAATTCGAATAAACCAAAAATAAACTTTATTTTTTTATATTTTTTATTTTATCCCATCCCCCCTAAGCCCGTCAGCCCAATTTTTTTTCCCCAAATCCCAACCCAATTCCTCCCCCAAATCAAACCCCCAACTCCAAGCCCTAGCAGCAGCAACCAGCAGGTATTGTTACAATCATCGTCGTGCGATTCTTCTTTTCCAAACAAAACCCCAAACCCAAATTAATTTTCTTCTTCTTTGTTCTCTTCTAACTCTCAGGCCTCAGCTGCACCTTTCTCTGGTAAATTGTCTAATCTATTTTTCAGTGTTTCTACTCTTCAATTCCATATTTCTTGAGTTGAGTTAATATTGATGCTTTAGCAACTTGTGCTTTAATGTTTACCACTAATCTTTGGAATGTACACTGACTGGCTACAAGTCTGCAACAAATGCATCTTTTTTCTTATTTTCATATTTTTTATCTTCATCCTTAACTCTTCTAGGGAAAAAACCTTTTCTGTTTCTTTTTTTTTTCTTCCTTTTAGGCAATTTATGAACCCTAATATATGAAGCCGTAACATGCTTTTGGGCCCTAGGAATTTAGGATATTATTAGTTCATGGAAAGTTGCTTTACACAATTCTTTTTAGTTTATGGTTCAAATTTTAAAGTTCATTGTTGGTTTTTTCATTTGTTTGATCGATCGAGCTTTACTAATTAATCCTTTGAATTGCAATCAAATAATAAGGCTTAAATAATAAGGATTAATTAGTAAAGTATCAAATAAATATTTTTCATTTACTGATCTCATCAGATAATAAGGCTTTAATCCAGACCTTTTTCTTAATGCTATGTCCATGGTGACAATATTGTTGCTCTCTTTGCATAGTATCAATTCTAGATACTGTTCATATACATCAACCCCAGCTTGAGGAATTGTGAATTTTCTTAATGCTAGTTTCTGAGACTGATAGGCAACAAGAGCCTAAACCATTCTCCCAAAGTACTCAATATACTGGTTTGATTCACAGTGCTAGTTATCAAAATGAACCAACTGTTGCATCAGTCTCTATTTTTAAGTGCCTTTAAGGCTTTTCAATCTTCCTCAAGAACTTGTTTAGTTAATCTCATAAATTTCTATTTTCATTTTGCTTCTTATTCATGCCTTTTCTATTTGTACTGCTCACTTTGTGCTTGAATTATGATAAGCTGCACGATTTGGAATGCTGGCACCTCCCGAGTGGTCTATCCTGGTCAATTTTAGCATGAAGTATCATACCTTTTGGCAGTTTGGTTATTTATTTGTCTTGGCTTTTTTTTTTTATTTTATGGAAGCTTCATTAAGGATACAAGATTATCAATATTATATTGGTCATCCCATGTTTTTATTAATATTGAAGATAGTGTCTGGTTGATTTTATCAGATACTCCGAACTTGTAATGCCTAACATCTCTGTTTACGAATGGATAGCATAAACTTATGTGATCCATGAGCGAAACCTAACTCCACTTAGGTTGATCGGTTGTCCTAATTTACCATTAATCATGGTTATGACAGTTTTTCGTGCTCCACACGATAGTTATTACATAACATGAAAAACATATAATCTTAATCTTTGTATAGGCTTGGTTTAGGAGGAGGATCTTCGGATATCTTAATTCTAGCTTGTTGGCCATAAAAGTTTTTCATATTCTCCTTAGCTGCATTTGCATTTTTATGTGTTTGTCATGCATTTACTTCTTGCTTTCTCTCCTGTATGTAACTAGTTAAATATTAATTTTTTTTTGCCCAATTAATACTGTTTTAGCAATTAGTGACATGCGGTCCATTTCCTTATTTTATCTTCTAATTTATTCTTTTGCTCGTATTTGGGCAAACATCAGATCATTTGTCCTTTGTACCTTTACTAATTATCTTATTTTATATGTCAAGCCATCAAATAATTTAAAGCTTTAAAAATTTAAAAAAATCAAAAATTATAATTTAATTTCAGTAATTAAAATTTTGAATGATTTTTTTTGTCTTTCCCGATTGATATCCAATTCAATTCAATTCTCGAGGAGTAAGCCAACACTTGATCCACAGTGTGATAAATTTAATTTCAATAATTAGAACTTTTAATTTTTAAAAATTAAGGTATTAAAAAATTAAAAAGATAAATTTTTTGAAAGTAGATAAATTTTAAAAATTAAAATTAAAAAATTAGAAAATTAGAAAGGTTCAAGGCATAAGCAAACTTATGTCTTTTCTGTGGTCAATTTTACATTAAGATGTGTTCATGTCTCACTTGTGCTATTGTAACACTATCACTTGTTCATGTCTCACTTGTGCTATGGTAACACTTTGGTTCAGAAAATGAATTAAAGCATAAATGTTATTAAGTTTAATTTTAAATCAATTATTGGTTATCATTAGTGATTGCAACAAATGTTTGCTTGTAGATGAGTGATCCAAAGCAAGATGGTTCAACTCAAAGTTCACAAAATTCTTCCCCAAGTAGAGATGATCAATCAACAACCAAGGAAAATGTTCGAAAAAAGATTACTCCAAGGGCAGCTTGTTGGAACCATTTCACCAAGTATGTGACTAAAGAGGGGAAGAAGAGAGCAAGTGCAATGCATGTGATGTTACTTACACCATGGAAACAACTATGGGTTCTACAACAAATTTGAATAACCATTTGAAAACATGCCTAAAAAGACCTCGAGGTAATACTTTTGATCCGAAGCAATCAGAATTAACATTTGTGAATGTTAGGCAAGAAACAACGGATATTTATCAACTTGGGTGTTTGATAAAGATGCTATTAGAAAAGCATTGGTTCATATGATAATTGTGGATGAACTATCTTTTAAAATTGTAGAGGGAAAGGGTTTTAAATACTTTCTTTCTATAGCATGCCCACGCTTTAGTCTTCCATCTCGTTGGACAATTAGAAGGGATTGTCTTGATTTATTTAACTCCATGAAGAGTGCAATGAAGAATTGTTTTGAAAAAGATATAAGTAGAGTTTGTTTGACGACAGATACTTGGACTTCATTGCAGAGGATATCTTACATGGTTTTAACAGCACATTGGGTGGATGATGAGTGGAGGTTGCAAAAAAGAATTATAAATTTTTGCCCAATATCCGCTCATAGAGGTGAAAGCATAGGTCAAGCTATTGAAAAATGTCTTCGAGATTGGGGGATTGAGAGGGTCTTCACTATTACTGTTGATAATGCATCCGCCAATTGTGTTGCCATTGAATATTTGAGAAAGAAATTGAATCATCGAAATGCTTCTGTTGCAAATGGAAAATTTATTCATATGAGATGTGTTGCACACATTCTTAATCTCATTGTGCAATACGGTATTAAGGATGTTTCTGTGTCTGTGGATCGAGTTAGAGGTGCTGTGAGGTATATAAGAGCATCACCATCGAGGTTGATAAAATTCAACCAACGGGTAAAAGAAGAAATGATAGATAGTAAGGCTCAATTGTGTTTAGATGTGCCTACTAGATGGAACTCAACATATATTATGTTAAAGGTGGCCGAAAAATATGAACGTGCATTTGAATCATATGTACGTGATGACCATAATTTTTTTCTTGACCTTACTACTGGAGATGGAGTTCCTACATTTGATGATTGGGAAATTGTTGGAAGAGTTATAAAAGTATTAGAGCCTTTTTATCATCTTACACTGAAGGTGTCCGGATCTTTGCATGTTACCTCTCATTCACTTTTTGAAGTATTGACGGATGTGCATTGTCTTTTTGATGGGTGGCAAAGTTGTGGAGATCTAGACATAGTTTCTATGACTTCCAAAATGAGAGAGAAATATAATAAGTATTGGGGTGAAGGAAACAAGATCAACATGCTAGTTTACTTGGCGGTCATCTTTGATCCACGATGTAAAATGAGTTTTTTGAACTTTGGGGTCAACTTGCTTTTTCCTAATGTTGCTAATGACATTATGAAAATGATTGATAAAGAATTGCATTGCTTGTTCAACGAGTATTCTTCTAATGCCGGAGAATTCAACAGATTTGAAGGTAGATCTAGTTCTTCGACAAATCTTTGTAGTTCAATGGAAATAGATCATTCGAAATGAAAACAGCTTGGCCAAACAAAAATACCTTCAGAACAAGAAACAAGTTGGATTAGAAAGCAAATCTGAGTTGGATAGATATTTGGGTGAGGATGAAGAAGTAAACAATTCAAGTTCATTTGATTTACTGTTGTGGTGGAAAATGAACAGTCCTAGATTCCCTATTCTTTCACAAATGGCTCGAGATATTCTTGCTACTCCTATTTCAACAGTTGCCTTGGAAAGTGCATTTAGCAGGGGTGGACGTGTTCTCGATAGTTTTAGATGTTCTCTAACTCCTCTCATGGTCGAGGCTTTGGTTTGCACACAAGATTGGCTTCGGAAATCTAATGATGCCATCAATCTTGAAGATTATGTTGATGAACTTCAAACCATGGAAGATGGTAATATATAAATTTTAATTTATAAAATAAGCTTTTGTGTTATTTATATTAGTAAGCATAATTTAACTATCACTTTTGTTTTTAAATTTGCTAGACTTGTCAAAAATACCTGAAGATCAAGAAGGTAATATAGTTAGCATTAGTTTATAAAGTTAAATGTTTATTTAATTTTTTTTGTGAACATTTATATCATTTAACTAATTCATTCAATACTTTTACTAGATGTTTCAAGATTATCAATGCCAACGGTGTTTGAAGCACAAGAAGAAACTTAAACTATTCTATAATGGTTTTTGAACTGATGTGTTATTATTATTAGTTTGGTTTGGTTTGTTATTGTTGTTGGTTAATTTAGGTTGATGTTGTGTTGCTTTTGTTTATTTACTTGTTTACTTTAATTTTTTGTTATATGATCATGTTTAAAAACTTTGAAGAATTTTTTTTTTTAAAAAATTACATAAAAATAAAAAACACTAAAGTCATTTTTTTAAAACTTAACTCGAACAAATATATTCGATTTGATTCGATTTGAATTTTGTCTCACTCGACTCGATTCGAAAAAATTTCAAATTAGGTTAGGATGATAAAATACGATTTGAAAACTCGATTAACTCGAAAATTTTTTATTCGATTCGATCGAATGCTCACCCCTAACAAGCACAACGAACTCTTTTATTCCCAAAATCCCAACAAGCAAACGAATATATTCATTTAAGCCATCTTCAAATCTTTTGCACATTATTTCGTCGGTCGATACACATTCCCGAGCATACTGACTTAATCTCACGAATTCTATTTCATACTCGGTGACAGACATGTGACCCTGTTTCAACTCCAGAAATTACTTTCTTTTTTGATCAATAAATCTCTAACTGATATATTTCTTTCGGAACTCAGACTGAAAGAAATCCCAAGTAACCCGTTCTTTAGGAACAACAGATATCAAAGTCTTCCACCATTGATAAGCTGCATCTCGTAGCAAAGTTACAACACATTTTATACATTCTTTAGGATTCAGCGACATTTCATCAAATCCCCGGATAGTGTTCTCTAGCCAAAACTCAGCTTTCTCGGCATCGTCTTCACTAGTGGCCCTGAACTCTTCAGCCCCATACTTACGAATTTTTTTGACTGGAGTTTTATTCAACAGATTCATACTCATAACCGGAGGCTCAACTGAGAGATGAGGGGGTTTAAGTGTAACACCCCATACCCAAGTCCGAGGCTAAGACTGGATACGAGACATTACCATGCTTGAATTCACTTAAACATGTACTTACGGGCTGTAAAATTTTGTTCACACGGCCTGAGACACACGCCCATGTTATGACCGTGTGTAACATACATGACCTTAACAAACGGTCGTGGGATTAGCCGGTGGTCTATCCTGACTTAAGGTACAAAGGTGCAGGGTACGCATGGCCTAGACACACGCCCATGTGTCCAACCGTGTGGGCACTTAGAGGCTATTTACCAAGCCAATTGCCACCCTAAAATTATGACCAAACTCATGCTCAAATCAGCAACTCAATTTTAACAAATCTAACATGAACAAGGATGCATACTTTGTTGATAAATAAATCATACATACTTAATAATTCATGACCAATCTCTTTGGCCATATACAAAAAGAATACTAAGCTTGATAGCCAACACTTTGGCTAATTTTAAAACACATTCTCAAAATGAAATGCTTCCTATACATGCCATACTTAATATAAACACTTGGCTATACCAAAATATCGATTGATAGTGTGCTCCGAGCTCCGATGACGATGATCCACGATATTAGCTTGGCGGGACTACATAGGAAGAAAGAATTAAAGACGTAAGCATTTAGCTTAGTAAGTTTGCATATAATGCACAGAGCAACATACTTGCTTAATATAAACCATTTGACGTAAACAATAGTATCATAAATTTCAGCTATAAAGCTTACTTACTCATACAGATTCTTACATATCTCATGACACTTACTAGTCTCATTCTCGTGAGGTTAATAAGATACCTGTATCACTTGATCACATAGATCAGCATACTTTACTATAATAATCATAATCACTAATTCATCATTCATAACATGAATAATACTCATTTACAACTTAATAATAGCTTTGCTTACTTAATTTTCTTGCTATATCATTTAAGCTTTACTCATGTAAGCTTTACTCTTTTAAGCTTTACTCATTTAAGCTTTACTCTTTTAAGCTTTACTCATTTGCCCGATGAATTTCTATGAATAACCGAGGATACTGAATCTCATCCCACATAACTCGATGCCAAAGCCATATCCTCGATATGGTCTTACATGGGATCTCTCATCTTGGTATTGATGCCATGTCTTGACATGGACTTACTCAAAGTCTTCCTTGTGTGTTCCCTTGGGAACTTACCATTGCCATGTCTTGACATGGTCTTACTTGGTATCTTACTCATGAACTAGTCAATGGTGAGCCTTGGCTTGGACTTACATGAAATCTTTCTTGTTACTCACCAATGCCATGCCTTGGCTTGGACTTACATGGGATCTTTATCTCATGATAGCTTTTCAATGCCAAGACTTGTCTTAGACTTACATGACATCTTTGCTTGGAGACTCACCAATGCCATGCCTTGGCTTGGGCTTACATGGGTCTTCATCTCATAATAACTCTTCAATGCCAAGACTTTTCTTGGAGTTACATGATAACTTTACTTGCTTGCCGATGCCATGCCTTGGCTTGGTCTTATACGGACTTTCTTATCTCATGTGGTAGATCGAGTATCCTAAGTAATTTAACTTTAATCGGGACTTTCTCATGCTTAATCTCATTAATTTCTTTATTTAACATAGCAATAAGCATTTCTATGGTAATAATGTACATTATACTAAGCAATTCAATGATAGTAATCATAAAGGTTAGAAATCGTACAAACTTACCTCAATATACAAAATGTATCTAGATATGCAATTTAGTCCTCGACTTTGTTCTTGTCTCGGTTTCTATCTGGGTTTCGTTTTTCTTGATCTATAATAATAATTAGATCATTTAATACTCACTTTGATTAAATTGACTCTTAACTCATACTTTGGCAAAATTACTATTTTGCCCCTAAACTTTCTCGTATTTGCACTTTTTCCCCTAGACTCGTAAAACGATTCTCATTCAAGTTTCTTAAACATCATGCTTAGCTAATTCATTTTCTCTACTATAACAATCATCAATTCTCACTATTTCTAATATGTATGACCAACTTCATAACTATTACAAATTAGTCCATACTATCATTTTTCGTGAAATTCATTAAGGAAAAGATGTTTATCTAACATCAAACTCTCATAAACTTCCATAAAATATCATTTTGTAAGCATGTCATTCTTGGGTAGATTTTTAAACATGTATCTTAGCTCATTTTATAGCTAAAATAGCTAATTCATAATACGAGAACTTTAAAAATACGAAGAATATTAAAAACGGGGCTAAGATGAACTTACTAGCAAGCTTGAAAGATGAACAAACCCTAGCTATGGGGTTCTTCAAATTTTCAGCACCAAGGAAGAAGATGAATGAGATTTTTATCATCTTTTTCCTATTTTAATCATTTAATTGATAAATGTCCAAAATGCCCTTCTCTCTAAATTTTTACAAATTACTAACTCATGTCCAATTTTGTCCAAAAATTATAATTTGGGCAAATTGATATTTAAGGACTTATAATTACTATTCTAAATCTATTTCATACAAAAATCTTCTAGAAACTCATATTTTGCAACTTTTGCAATTTAGTCCTAATGGACCCTTTGATGTAAATTTTCATAAAAATTCCACATGAAACATTCATACTATCATGCAAACATTTCAATTATCATAAAAATTCATTTTACTATTTTGGATTTGTGGTCTCACACCACTATTTCGACTAGGCCCTAAGTCAGGCTGTTACATTAGGCGAAGGCGGAGGTTGTGTAACAGTGGGATTATTCTTACGAACTGAGTGAACCACTCACTCATCATTTGGAAGAAAGCTTGCTTATTTGCTCCCTCTTGACCGCTCGTAGCTGGTCTCAATTCAGATTGCCCTGTCCCTTGGGCGGGAGCAGGCGCATTGCTTTCTACATCGTCAGCTACGGCACTTTCGGGATCCATTACTATATGATAAACACATTTTAAACGTCAGGACTCATCACACTATCACAGTTTAGACATATGGCATGTATAGCTAGACTTTTATACGCTACGTTAGTCCGAGAATCGACTAAACCGTAGCTCTAATACCAATGAAATGTAAGACCCTTAACCCATAACCGTCGCCGATCTAGTGTTAAGAGGCATTACCAGACAATCGAAAACATTTACAGACATTTCAGAATAGGTCTTCGAGACCTTAAACATGCTTTAGAATAGGGCCGGGACTAAACCAAACATATACGAAAATTCTCAGAAATTTAAAAATTTTCAAAGTTACAGAGGTCACACGCTCGTATGGGCAGGCCGTGTGCCTCACATGGCCTCAGACACGCCCGTGTGTCTAAGCCGTGTCAAAACAGGGCATACATACTGATTTGTCTACACGCCCGTGGTCGCTACTGACTTGTACCATACAACCAATCACACGCCTGTGTCTCTTGCCCGTGGTCGAGTCTGAATTATTTTGAATTTCAATAACGAGGGACACGGTCGAGCCACACGCCCGTGTGCTCAACAGTGTGGACAATTATAGGTCATTTTCAAGGCCAAATTGCCACCCACACAAGGGTCATTCTTTCAAACACAATTAAGCACCAATCCAAGCATCAAAGGCAACCAAAATATGCCTAAATATACATCATTTCTATTCACTTATGAGCTTTACATCCATACCAACTTAATAGCCATTCAACTCAACTTTACCACAAGCATCCCAAGACAAAATTCATCACAATCTTATCATCAATAATGTGCTAGTTACTCATCAATAAACTTACTATCCATATGACCATTTCATCTACTAACAAGCTATATCAAAACTAGCATCATAGAACATAACTAACCATATATGTGACACCCTTAACCCGTATCCGTCGCCAGATTAGGGTTACGAGGCATTACTAGTCATAATACAGTTCACACAGATATTCATTGCATTTCATAACTCAAAATCTAATCACTTCAATATTAGAAACTTAAACAAATATCAATTCCTTAAATTAAAAGAAACATAACTTTCATAATCAAACCATACTCCAGCATCTATTAAACCATATTGCTATGTAACCCCAACACGAGTACAAAATTAAACATCAAATGATCCACAGTTACTATTAAAATTTCACTTATTTAAACGATATTGGTGATATAAACATAACCAAACTAACTTTAGTCGCCAATGTACCATTCGCATATTTTTCTAAGGTCAAAACCCTATCTAACATAATTACCGAATCCATACCAACTCACTTCCTTGATCAATCCTTGATTATAACAATTCACATGCAATTCGCATTAATATAAAATAGATTAACCATATTACATATTAACCATACGTAAATACACACTAAATCAAGCATCATTTTAGAGTTTAATAACTTCAACTTTTAATGCAAATATATATACATACGACCATAATGATTTGAACCATTTCAATTTGACAAATAACCATAACATAGCATAGTTAATACATACTGATTCAACCAAATCCATTATTAGCAATTATCTATGTAGTTAAACTACTATGACCGAACCACATTTTATAAAAAGTCTATTATCTATATTTACAAATTAAGTTAATGCATGACTAAAGAATCATTATCATAGCATCATTAACGATACACAACTAAAGCTTAGCCATCAACCAAATATCAACTATCACACACCCAAAAATAACCAAAATTATTTAAACACCTAATATTAACTTTAAGAACAAGCCATAACAATCAAAATTATATTCATCAACTAGTTACACATTTAGGTCAAGTCATATAAAAAAAATCCATGACATATAATAAGCCGTATGATATTTTTCTAATGTGAGCTAAGTACCTAATCGAAAATATACCATGAATAGCATTATACTTAACCATGCTACCAACACAAGCATACTTACTCTATCAAAATTATTATCATAATGAGCAAGCACCAAGACCGAATACACTTAAGACCAAAATACCATAATCTAGCCATTTTCGCATGGCTATATATATATATACAAAGACAACATTCATTAATTCAGAGATAATCTAGCCTATACATGCCTTTAGTTCAAAATCCAAACTCAAGAGTACCAAAATAGATTGATAGTGTGGATGACTTTGCTGACGATCCCCTGAGCTCGTAGCTTGATCAAAATCTATAAGACAGAACAACGAACACACACAGAGTAAGCTTGCTAGCTTAGTAAGCCTTAAGCAAAAGTATTAATTCAAATAATCATTCAAGCATTATCAAAGCCATAATTAATACTATAAGATTTTTAAAGCTTAACACATATATGGTTCACTAATGCCAAAAACTACTTACTTTTCTTTGACATTATCAAAATATTCTTGTCTCACCTTAATGGTGCAAATTCACCGAATATACTTATATGTAACATGTGTCCACATATAATCAGATCAAGTGAGTACAATATACAGTTAACCACAAATAATCAATCAAATACTTATGCAAATATATCCATTTTCCCTCACATATAGCCAAATCTCAAAGCACAACCAAGATTAAGTTCCAATTTATCATATTCATTATTTATAAGACCAAAAGCGCATTTTTAAAAAAATCTTACAATAATACTTCAACTATATCACATATTGCTCACTTCGAATAGTAATATAATAACTTACTTTAATTCTTGCAACTATGAAGCTTATACTTACCTGAACATTTAGCTTACTTACCATATTTGCATTCCACTTTATTAGTGATCCATGTCTCCTCTAATTATAATAAATCACCGGCATTAAGCCTGCTAGGCAATAAAGCTTGAATACACACCGGCACTAAGCCTACTAGACCTGAGGTCTGAAATTTAATCACCGGCATTTAGCCTGCTAGGCAATAAGCCCGATACACTTCACTGGCACAACGCCTGCTATGCATTAAGCCCGATACACTTCACTGGCACAACGCCTACTAGGCTCGAAGCCCGAGTATCAATATGAATAAACCATATCATACACAGTACATATTACCAATATTACATCTCACACATAATGCATATTACTTTCACATATCAAGTTTAATTAAAAATAACTACATTTCACTTTTAAAATCACTTATCATATTCGGCTTTAGCCTATTTCACACCTATAAATTCATAATTAAAAATATAATCAAGGTTGTAACCAATATTAACGATATTAATTTGCTTAAAGACTTAGCTCGACTATCGACGGACAACGAAGACCGACTATTCGTTAACTTTCGCTTTTCCCCAATCCAAGTCCGTTTTTCTTTGTTCTTGATCTAAACATATTCAAAATAAGTTCATTCAAACAAATTTCATTTCAATTTAGTCCAAAATCACCTAAATGGACAAATTACCATTTTGCCCCTAATGTTTCACATTTTTACAATTTAATCATATTTGCACAAAACACAAAATACACAAAATCTCCCAACAATATAGCTAGGCCGAATCTTCCACATAACCATATAAGTCCATACATTTCATTTGTTTTGCAATTTAACCCCTCAAAAGTTTATTTTCTCAATTTACCCCTATTTAGATAAATTCGTCAAAAATTCAAGAACAAACCATATAAATCTATCACATATATTTTATAATCGATCCTTAAATAACATAAACGAGCAACTATCAACAATGACTCAACTCAAAATTTTCATCAAATTCAAAAATTAAAGCATGGGTCTTGAACATCTCTAAGCAACGATCTTAAAAGCGAAAAAATTATCAAAAACCGAACAAGGACTAACCCTTAATCAAGCTCAAAATGGCCGAATGAAGCTTAAGTTTTCTTTCTTTTTCTTTTGTTAAGTTTCGGCTAGCTCCAACAAAAGATGAACATGGCTTATTTTTGTTTTAATATTAACATATATTAAGTTATAATTAAGTTACCTTTTTAACCTTTCATTAAACAAATAAAATAAACATATAATATGGGTATAATTGTCTTTCATTCATCCACTAACCATGTTTCTTTTATTATAATATAAATATAACTTATAAAATAAATATAATAAAACTTTAGCTTATAAGATTTAATATATATATATATAAAAACACATATATATACATATTTTCTTACTCATGCCGTCCACTAAACAAAATAGTGGCTAAATTGCCACTAAGTCCTTAACACTTAAAAGCCACATTAATTTAGCCATTAATCAAATAAAAAGCCACTTTTACAAATTATGCAATTTAGTCCTTTTGTCAAATTGAACACACAGACAGACAAATCAGCTTACGAAAATTTAACACATGCTTAGTCACATATCAACAACACAGAAAATAATATTAAAATATTATTCAAACTCGGATTCGTGGTCCCGAAACCATCGGTCCGATTAGGGTCAAATTCGGACTGTTACAACTCTCCCCCCTTAGGGATTTTCGTCCCCGAAAATCTTACCGTTAAACAGAGTCGGATATTGTTGTCTCATTGAATCCTCAGGCTCCCACGTAGCATCTTCTATTCCATGTTGATTCCATAATAGTTTTTACTAACGGAATTTTCTTGTTTCTCAACTCTTTCACTTCACTAGCTAAGATACGAATCGGTTCTTCCTTGTACGTCATATCAGATTGGATTTCAATCTCAAACGAGGCAATCACATGGAAGGGATTTGATCTATATCTACGAAGCATCGAAACATGAAATACATTGTGTATCTTTTCTAGTTCAGAGGGCAACCTTAATCTATAAGCAACAGGCCTTACACGTTCGATGATCTCAAACGGTCCGATGAATCTCGGACTTAATTTGCCTTTACATCCAAATCGAAGCACTTTTTTCCACGAAGAAACATTCAAAAATACTCGATCTCCAACCTGAAACTCAATGTCTTTACGTTTCAAATCTGTATATGACTTTTGCCGATCGGATGCAGCTTTCAAACTATCACGGATCACAGCCACTTTTTGTTCAGTCTCTTTAATCAAGTCAACCCCGGGTATCTTGTTTTCACTGAGCTCAGTCCAGTACAACGGTGTACAACATTTACAACCGTACCAAGCTTTGTAGGGTATCATTTTGATACTAGATTATAAGCAAATTCTGTAACACCCCTTACCCGAAACCCTTGCCGGAATCGAGTACGTGGCATTACTAGACGTGACCATTAACTCGGGGAGTAAAATTTTTAAAGCTGTCCAACTGCGTCACGCTGACTAAATCGGCCATAACTCGAGTTACAAAACTCAAAATTTAGATCCGTAAATTTTCCTTGAAACTAGACTCATATAACTATTCACCATAATTTTTCCAGAATTTTTCATGTAGCCAATTAGTACAGTTTATTCTTCAAAGTTACCCTTATTACACTGCTTGACAATTCTGACCTGTCCCTATAAAACTGCAGTTATCTGATTGCACAAATTTCCTATGATGTTCTTGTTTATACCAATGAAAAATAGACTCATTAAGGGTTCTACACATATAAACCATGCTTCTTAATTATTTTTGTACAATTTATGGCAATTTTTCCAAAACAGAACAGTGACTGACGAATTCATTTAGAGCAGGTCTCACTAAAACTTAATTATCTCATAATTTGTAAATCTTTTGCCTACCCTTAATTAAGCCCCAAAGTGCCGAAAATTCAAGCTCCAAAAATGGAGTTTCTAGCTCCTACATTCGGCCAAGGAAGAAGAACAAGGTGAAGTTCTCTTTCTTCCCACTTAACTTTATTATTTTATGTTAAAACAAACATATAAATTATCATATTTATTAACACTAATCTTTAACTTATAATTATACTAAAATAACATAAATTTTATAATTAAAAGGCCTATTGCCGTCCCTCCTTATAGCACATGGGCTAATTGCCCTTTTAGTACACCCACTTAAAAAGCCACAATCAAATTAGTACCTTTCACTTTAGCATGCAACTTTCGCGTTTTCTCGATTAAATCCTTTTTATCAAATTAAGCACTTAAATGATAAAATTTTTCTACGAAACTTTCACACATTTTCATTCACATATAATAATCATGAAATAAAATATTAAAACATTTCTCGGACTCGGATTCGTGGTCCCGAAACCACCGTTCCAATTTGGGTCAAATTTGGTCTGTTACAAATTCAATCAAAGGTAAGTATCGTTCCCACGTACCTTCAAACTCGAGGATGCAACATCTCAACATATCCTCAAGTATCTGAATGGTTCATTCAGATTGACCATCTGTCTGCGGATGAAAAGCAGTGCTAAAGTGTAGTTTAGCACCTAAAGCATCTTGCAATTTCTTCCAGAACCGCGACGTGAATCGCAGGTCTCTATCCAAAACAATAGAAATCGGCACACCATGTAATCTCACAATTTGAGATACATATAACTCAGTAAGCTTATCGAGCGAATAATTCTTACGAACTGAACAAAGTGAGATGATTTTGTTAGTCTATCCACTATAACCCAAATTGCATCTTTCTTGCTCGGTGTCATAGGTAAGCCGTATACAAAATCCATAGTAATTCTGTTCCACTTCCATTCAGGTATCATGATCGGTTAAAGTAACCTAGAAGGCACCTGATGTTCGGCCTTTACTTGCTGACAAACTAAACACTTGAGACAAATTCAGATATGCCCCGTTTCATACTAGGCCACCAGAAAAACTATTTCAAATCATTATACATTTTCGTGCTACCCGAATGTACAGCCAATCGGCTACTGTGAGCTTCATTGAATAACATCTGAATGAAATTCGAAATTTCTCGGTACACACATTCGACCTTTGAACTTCAAGCAGTCATTCTCATCAGTTTGATACTCTGACTCAACGTTGTTTTCACATTGAACTCGTCTTGCCAACAAATCCCTTTCAACTTTCTGAGCATCACAAATTTGTTGAATATATAATATGGTCTTGCTTTTATTTCTTGCGAAACTTAGTCTGAAAGAAATCACAAGTCACTTTTTCTCTCGGAACCACCGATACTAGTGTTCCACCAGTGATATGCGATATCTCGTAACACAGATATAGCACACTTTAAGCATTCATCCGGAGTACATTAAGCACACGGATAGTATTATCAAGCCACAGCTCAGCTCATTCCGCGTCATCATCGTCATTAGCTTTAAACTCTTCGGCCCCGTGTTTCCTGATCTTATCAACAGGTGGCCTGCTAGATCTCATCGGAGGTGCTAAAGGTATCGGAGATGGATTATTTAGGGGTGGAGGTGGTTGTGCAGCCGGATATGTCCGGATATATTGGGTGAACCATTCATTCATCATCTGATAGAAGGCTTGCTTAGCATGCCCCTCATGGCTACTCGAGATAGGTCGAGAGTCTACCGGTACTGACCCATGAGAGAGATCAGGCGCTACGCTCTCAACATCATCAGCTACTGGTCTATCGGGATCCATTTACTAAATAAAAACACAATTCAGATGTCAGAAGTCACCACACTATCGCATTATAATTTAAGGCATGTATAGCTAGACTTACATGCTCTACAGTAGTCCTAGAATCGACTAAACCGTAAGCTCTGATACCAATCAAATGTAACACCCCTAACCCTTATCCATCGCCAGATTAGGGTTACGAGGCATTACTAGTCATAATACAGTTCACACAGATAATCATTGCATTTCATAACTCAAAAATCTAATCACTTCAATATTAGAAACTTAAACAAATATCAAGTCTTTAAATTAAAATAAACATAACTTTCATAATCAAACCATACTCCAGCATCTATTAAACCATATTGCTATGTAACCCCAACACGTGTACAAAATTAAACATCAAATGATCCACAGTTACTATTAAAATTTCACTTATTTAAACAATATTGGTGATATAAACATAACCAAACTAACTTTAGTCGCCAATGTACCATTCGCATATTTTTCTAAGGTCAAAACCCTATCTAACATAATTACCGAATCCATACCAACTCACTTCCTTGATCAATCCTTGATTATAACAATTCACATGCTATTCACATTAATATAAGATAGATTAACCATATTACATATTAACCATACGTAAATACACACTAAATCAAGCATCATTTCAGAGTTTAATAACTTCATCTTTTAATGCAAATATATATACATACGACCATAATGATTTGAACCATTTCAATTTGACAAATAACCATAATATAGCATAGTTAATACATACTGATTCAACCAAATCCATTATTAGCAATTATCTATGTAGTTAAACCACTATGACCGAACCACATTTTATAAAAAGTCTATTATCTATATTTCCAAATTAAGTTAATGCATGACTATAGAATCATTATCATAGCATCATTAACGATACACAACTAAAGCTTAACCATCAACCAAATATCAACTACCACACACCTAAAAATAACCAAAATTATTTAAACATCTAATATTAACTTTAAGAACAAGCCATACACAATCAAAATTATATTCATCAACTACTTTCACATTTTGGTCAAGTCATATAAAAAAAAATTGAAACATCCTGAATTTTTGGGCCTATGCGTTTAATGGGTGAATATGTTTCATATGTTAATTTAAGTAATAGGGGTCCAAATTGGGCTCAGAATTAGGCAAAGGCCTTGGTTAAATTATTAGATTGGGCATTATAGAGTTAAAAGAATGGTAATTATGTTTAAAATACAAACGTGGGCCTATGGCCCAACAAAAGGTGGCACTGTAAGGGAATTAGAAGGTGACGCCACATACAAGGAGTTAGGGGCCCAAAATTTAGGTTTAATGAAGCCCAAATCTTTTAATTTAAGTGAGTTAAATTTCGGCTTTAAGACTTGATGAGGTGGACGGCTACAAGGCTTAAAAATAGGAAGATATACTTGGATTTTATAATTGATAATATAGAAAATAAAAAAGAGAAAAGATAGGAGCCTATCTACAAGGAGAGTGATGGCCGAAAATCCACCACTAAGAGGAGTAAAGAAATCGGCTACTGCATGGTAAAGGGGTGCCAAATTTTCCCTTTTATTTAGCTTGAATTTTAATTAATTAGGAAGGGCATTTTCGATTTTATACAGGAGGGCCGAAAATCCTATAAATAGGGGGGATAGCTCCTTGATTCTGACACTTAAAACCCTAATTCTCTCCTCATTCCTTGTGCCGAAAATCCCTAGCCTCTTCCTCTCCAATTTCTCTTCTTCAATTTCTTCAAAAGCCGAAACATTTTCTCCATTCTTCTTTTCCTTGTGCTGATTTCTCTAAAAAGCCGAAGCCTCTATAGTTTTTCTTTATTCATCCTATTTGTGAGTTAAATCTATTCTTCCAGCATTTAAAATCTCTTAGTTTGGCATTGCCGAATCCTCTTTCTAGTGCTAGCCGAAATCCCTGTGTTAAGGTAAGTGTCGACTTCTGCTAGTTTCTCATATTCTATTTTGGTTTTTGAAAGGCAAAAGCCGAAAAAGCTAATAGTTAATGGTTTTATGATGGGCGGCAATTCGGGATTTGAAGGAAGCTTGGTCAATTAGATCTAAAAGCTAAAAATAGCTAGTCTCCACTTTCGGGATTTTTAAGGTAAGAAGATTTTCTTAGATTTCTATTAGATTTCATCATTATATACGAGATCTTAATGTTATAATGAGGATTAACGATTAAATATTGTGATAGTAGTTCTGATAAGGACTTGTGATGGAATTAAATATGGATCGAGCAAAGGAGAAAATCCTAAGTTTAAGAAAATAGCAATATCGCGCCATTCGAGATTGGCCACTTAGTTGTGGGCCCAAACTTACGGACAACACCTTAGGCGAGATAGCGGTTGTGACGACTAAGGATAGCGTCGATATAGAAAGCATCGTTTATCGGTAATCGTGTGTGTAGATCCTTATCACATAAGTTTTATTTTGTATTATACATTGGGGATGAAAAGCCAAAAAATGAAGTCAGTATGAATAGTTGTGTGTGTAGATCTCTAACACACTAATAATCTATATGAATATATGTATGTTTATGTTATGGGCTAAAAAGCCGGAAAGTGGCTGTGTAGACAGTCGAATGAAACCCAAAAAGGGTTAGGCAAGGAATGTTAGGTACGTAATCATAGAACTTCTCTATGTGTATCGATGTATACGAAAGACTGTAAACACTTAGGTAGTAGATTGTTTGATTTTGTATGAATGTATGCATGGGATGGGTTTGTTATGAAAAGGGGAAGAGCATGATTGGTCACATGGTGATCGGTGGTAGAAAACCCACCTAATGAAATGTTAGATCATATGGTGCTCGGTGGTAGAAAACCCACCTAATGAAATGTTAGATCACATGGTGATCACATGGTGATCGGTGGTAGAAAACCCACCTAATGAAATGCTAGATCACATGGTGATTGGTGGTAGAAAACCCACCTAATGAAATGTTAGATCACATGGTGATCGGATCGGTGGTAGAAAACCCACGTTAAAAATTCCTGATTGATAAGGAATAGGCAGTATGACTGTCGATGTGGTGTGTAGCGGTTGGCGGGTTGATTGTAGAAATCCCCAAGGTGTGATGGTTGGTACGGGTTGGTGTGTAGAGGATGGAATTCTAGGATGGGTTGGGCTTTGCATCATTTATTATCTGTTATGTGATTATGATTGTTGCCATTGTGTATGGGCCAGGGCTCATAATGTGTTTGTGGGCCCAAGCCTTTTATGTGTTTTCGGGATTTACACACTGAGTCTTGGTGACTCACCCTATTATTTTTCCCTAACCTTTTAGATGAGCAGTAGATCATGGGCATGGGAGCCTAGACAGACTCGAGGGGCCATTAAATTTTTATTTCTATAGATTATTTTCGGTTTTTCCTTTAAGTTTTATTTTGGGAATATTTAGGTAATAAGGCCCCATAGTTTATATTCGCCTAAGTAGTTTTTTAAATATTTACAACTTATGAAATTTTGTCAAAGGTTTAATTATTCACAATAACAATAATACAAGGGTTTTTTTTAATGTCACTTATTTATTAATTACTGCCTAATAAATCTACAATTTCCAAAACCAACAAAGCAAAAGTTTTCAATGTACAACCCGTAGCATACCGGATCCGTCGAAACGTATAAATTTGGGTTTGGGGTGTTATATTTTGAGTATCGAGCCCGTTCAAAACTCGGGTGTGTGAAATGGGTCTAGTACTGTTTTAAAAAGTTGATAAAAAAATGTTTTGGATGAAGATATGGCCTTCGAGTTTACCGGCACCCGATCCACCCAGTTAAGTATTCTGAACTACAAATGTGGGCTTAATGGGCTTTATGGGACGTAGACTATCTAGATTAGAACTTGATGGACTTTAGGCTTAGACAAACCACTCTTCAAAATCCATATGATTTAATTTTCACTAAACAAAACATGTAAACGAGTCGCAAGACTAAGGAGTGGCAACAGGCATATGTATGTCTAGGAGTAGATCCGGAAGAGCTTGGTATTTAAGCAGTTCAAGTGACTCACCTCCTCTTCGCTGGAATCTTACCTGGTGCGTAGTGACTGTTCACTCTAGCTATAAGGACTTGTTCATGGGCTGAACCCATAATTAAAACCCAAAAGGGACCAACCACCCTATTTTGCAAACAAAAACCCCTAAATTTTGAACATTTCCAAAAAGACACTTGATTTAAAAATGTTCACAGCTATGAAAAATTTACCCAAAAACCCTATGTTTGCAAGAGTACCTAGATTTTCCAAAGTGCCCCTGTTTAAAAAAAAACATCAAAATATTCTTGGTTTGTAAAATCACCAAATTACCCTTGTTTCGCAAAATGACCAAAATATCCCTAGTTTGTAAAATAACCAAATTACCCTTGATTCACAAAATTACTGAAATACCCCTAGATTGCCAAATTACCGAAATACCCCCGGATTGCCAAATTACCAAAATCCCCTAGATTTTAAAATTATCGAAATACCCTCGAATTTCAAAATTACCGAAATACCCCCAGATTTTAAAATTACCGAAATACCCCCAGATTGCAAAATTACCAAAATACCCTTATTTCACAAAATCACCAAGGAATTTTATTTTGAAAAATTATGAAAATACCCCTGTAGGATAAAATTACGAAAATACCCCTGGGTAATGAAAACAACAACAACAACACTACTTTTCTGTAATGAACGTGAGTTCATGGATGTTGATGATTGAATGTATGTGTTTCTTAGAGGATATGAACTTGAGACTTAATGGTGAATGGGAATTCGAAAGAACTACTCTTAAAGCTATTATTCATAAGATTGTTCATGGTTAAAACAGTGGAAGAAAACTAATAATTCATAAAATTCCTAATCAGATAAACGCGAATCGGTAGAATGAGTACAAGGGGACGAGGACGCTCTAGATGCGAATACCGGTGCGTACTCTATCATAGCACACTAAGTGTTTCTTTTGGTTTTAGAATCAGAGTTCGCAGCGAAAGCATAGTGGAGAGACTTGGGTAGTATGATTAATAGTTAGTTGGAAAATTCGAGGATGAAATTTCTTTAAAGGGGGTAGAACTGTAACATACTGAATTTTTGGGCTTATGCGTTTAATGGGTGAATATGTTTAATATGTTAATTTAAGTAATAGCGGTCCAAATTGGGCTCAGAATTAGGCAAAGGCCTTGGTTAAATTATTAGATTGGGCATTATAGAGTTAAAAGAATGGTAATTATGTTTAAAATACCAACGTGGGCTTGTGGCCCAACAAAAGGTGGCACTGTAAGGGAATTAGAAGGTGACGCCACACACAAGGAGTTAGGGGCCCAAAATTTAGGTTTAATGAAGCCCAAATCTTTTAATTTAGGTGAGTTAAATTTCAGCATTAAGACTTGATGAAGTGGACGACTACAAGGCTTACAAATAGGAAGATATATTTGGATTTTATAATTGATAATATAGAAGATAAAAAGGAGTAAAGATAGGAGCCTATCTACAAGGAGAGTGATGGCCGAAAATCCACCACTGAGAGGAGTAAAGAAATCGGCTACTGCATGGTAAAGGGGTGTCAAATTTTCCCATTTATTTAGCTTGAATTTTAATTAATTAGGAAGGGAATTTTCGATTTTATACAAGAGGTGCCGGAAACCCTATAAATAGGGGGGTAGCTCCTTGATTCTAACACTTAAAACCCTAATTCTCTCCTCATTCCTTGTGCTGAAAATCCCTAGCCTCTTCCTCTCCAATTTCTCTTCTTCAATTTCTTCAAAAGCCGAAACCTTTTCTCCATTCTTCTTTTTCTTGTGCCGATTTCTCTAAAAAACTGAAACCTCTATAGTTTTTCTGTATTCATCCTATTTGTGAGTTAAATCTATTCTTCCAGCATTTAAAATCTATTACTTTGGCATTGCCGAATCTTTTACTAGTGCTAGTCAAAATCCCTGTGTTAAGGTAAGTGTCAACTTCTGCTAGTTTCTCATATTCTATTTCGATTTTTGAAAGGCAAAAGCCGAAAAAGCTAATAGTTAATGGTTTTATGATGGGCGGCAATTCGGGATTTGAAGGAAGCTTGGTCAATTAGATCTAAAAGCCAAAAATAGCTAGTCTCCACTTTCGGGATTTTTAAGGTAAGAAGATTTTCTTAGATTTCTATTAGATTTCATCATTATATACGAGATCTTAATGTTATAATGAGGATTAACGATTAAATATTGTGATAGTAGTTCTGATAAGGACTTGTGATGGAATTAAATATGGATCAGGCAAAGGAGAAAATCCCTAAGTTTAAGAAAATAGCAATATCTGCCATTCGAGATTGGCCACTTAGTTGTGGACCGGCTTCTGGACAACACCTTAGGCAGATAGCAGTTGTGACGACTAAGGATAGCGTCGATATAGAAAGCATCGTTTTATCGGTAATCAGGTGTGTAGATCCTTATCACATAAGTTTTATTTTGTATTATACCTGTTAGGGGATGAAAAGCCGAAAAATGAGGCTGTATGAACAGTTGTGTGTAGATCTCTAACACACTAATAATCTATATGAATATATATATGTTTATGTTATGGGCTAAAAAGCCGGAAAGTGGCTGTGTAGACAGTCGAATGAAACCCAAAAAGGGTTAGGCAAGGAATGTTAGGTACGTAATCATAGAACTTCTCTATGTGTATCGATGTATGCGAAAGACTATAAACTCTCAGGTAGTAGATTGTTTGATTTTGCATGAATGTATGCATGGGATGGGTTTGTTATGAAAAGGGGAAGAGCATGATTGGTCACATGGTGATCGGTGGTAGAAAACCCACCTAATGAAATGTTAGATCACATGGTGATCGGTGGTAGAAAACCCACCTAATGAAATGTTAGATCACATGGTGATCGGTGGTAGAAAACCCACCTAATGAAATGTTAGATAACATGGTGGTCGAATCGGTGGTAGAAAACCCACGTTAAATTTCTTGATTGATAAGGAATAGGCAGTATGACTGTCGATATGGTGTGTAGCGGTTGGCGGGTTGATTGTAGAAATCCCCAAGGTGTGATGGTTGGTACGGGTTGGTGTGTAGAGGATGGAATTCTAGGATGGGTTGGGCTTTGCATCATTTGTTATCTGTCATGTGATTATGATTGTTGCCAACGTGTATGGGTAAGGGCTCATAATGTGTTTGTGGGCCCAAGCCTTTTATGTGTTTTCGGGATTTACACACTGAATCTCGGTGACTCACCCTATTATTTTTCCCTAACCTTTCAGATGAGCAGTAGATCATGGACATGGGAGCCGTGACAGACTCGAGGGGCCATCAAGTTTTTATTTCTATAGATTATTTTTTATTTTTCCTTTAGGTTTTATTTTTGGAATATTTAGGTAATAAGGCCCCATAGTTTATATTCGCCTAAGTAGTTTTTTAAATATTTGCAACTTATGAAATTTTGTCAAAGGTTTAATTATTCACAAGAACAATAAGACAAGGGTTTTTTTTAATGTCACTTATTTATTAATTACTGCCTAATAAATCTACAATTTCCAAAACCAACAAAGCAAAAGTTTTCAATGTACAACCCGTAGCATACCAGATCCGGTTGAAACGTATGGGCCAGGTTTGGGGTGTTATAAAATCCATCACATATAATAAGCTATATGATATTTTTCTAATGTGAGCTAAGTACCTAATCAAAAATATACCATGAATAGCATTATACTTAACCATGCTACCAACACAAGCATACTTACTCTATCAAAATTATTATCATAATGAGCAAGCACCAAGACTGAATACACTTAAGACTAACATACCATAATCTAGCCATTTTCGCATGGCTATATATATATATATATATATACAAAGACAACATTCATTAATTTAGAGATAATCTAGCCTATACATGCCTTTAGTTCAAAATCCAAACTCAAGAGGACCAAAATAGATTGATAGTGTGTGATGACGATCCTCGACTATTCCTCGAGCCTTCAGTAGCATTGACAACCTATAAAATAGAGCAAACACACATAAAGTAATCTTTCCAAATGCTTAGTAAGCCATATACAAATAAACTTAATACACAATACACATAGCCACATAAACACAATGACATTAATGTTTCTCATTTACAAATTCATAATATCATCCTTGGCTCATTACTTAGCCATTACTTACTCATATTTCACAACTCAAATATCTCATATGCTCATAACTCATTTAAGCATGTATATCACATATCATCTTATCATTTACTCATGTCACATATATTCATATATCACCTTTGGTTCATTGCATCCATATGCATATTTACTCACCTTCCATGCCTATTTAAAACGTATACGTAAAACGTATCTGAAGCGGATATACCAATCGCATAGTCATTCATTTCTCGGACTTGCCCGTTGAACCATTCGAAATCTAATAGGATACTCAGAGTGCTCGGAATAGTCGTACAATGCCAACATCTCAGATGTGGTCTTACATGTATCCAGATATCGATGCCACTGTCCCAAACAGGGTCTGATCGCTAAAATAAGAGCTTTAAAATTTATAATGAATGTGATCGAACCTGGAAACTAACTCTGACAATGATTAAAGGCAAGTGTACCTATCGAACAGTAGTATAGTTTAGGCAAGACCAGATTGTCGAACCCAAAGGAACTAAAAGTACTAATACTAACTTTCTTTTTATTATTTAGCCTTAAAAATAAAGTAAAGTTTGCTTTAACCTAAATTAACGACTACTAAGCTAAATACACTAAGACAAAAAGAACGAATTGGGAAATAACTTGAAGAAAAACTCAGTTGATTATGATGATACCCTCAGGAACTTGTTATCAAACCCTGAACCATATTATTTATTTATTTAGCCTGACCCATGAGACTCCCTAGCGTATATTAAACCCTCTCTCGAGGCAAATAACGTCTAACCCTAGGTTAATTAGTGGAACTCTCGTTCTCTTATAATAACCCCCTAGAATAGCAGTAAATCAATCTATGTATTCCCATATTAGGTTTCACCCTAATCTGGCAAAATCTCGTCACCCTATCTCTAGGCGTCCGATCAACTCCGCTTAATTACGCTAGATCTACTCTTAAGCAGGGTCTATTCCTCCTCCACCTAAGCACATCATATTTGGATTAAGCATGCATAATTAAGAACAAACTAAGTATTTATCATATAATTCAAAAATCAAATAACAAGATTCATCTAGGTTTCATCCCCTTCAGGTATCTGAGGGGTTTAGTTCATAATGAATAAAGAAAACATCTCAAGAGAAAAGATAAAACAAAACATAAGAAATCCCTAAAACTCCCTGAAGGAATTGAAGGAGAATTCCGCCATCTTGAGTATAATTCCGGCTTCTTGGGATGGATCAACTGGCTCACTTCGAGTGATTCCCTCAATCTGACCTTCTCGGCTTGGCTCCTTGGCCTCGCTTTGACGCCCCCTCAAAGGTGGTACTTAGGGGGTATATATAGGCTCTTGGAATGCGATTCTTTCTCCCTAAGTATCCTTTTCCGACTGAAATTGCTCTTTCCAACGATAGAGGCACGGCCATGGCACACACCCTTTTAGATTGATTTCAAGCCGTGTTCGGATTTCTAACTTGAGGCACGACCATGTAACTTAAGGTTGAGGCCATGTTCCAGCTGTTCGACAAGGCATGGCCGTGTGAGCTTTGGGTCAGGCTATGTCATTTTCGTGATAAAGCCCATTTACTCCGATTTGGGCCCGTTTTATGTTCTTTTCATCCTCGAGTGCTTTCCTGGGTATAAGACATGAAAAGAAAGGATTAAGAGCACCTTTTTACATAACCCAAGAGATAAATCATCCAAAATCATACTAAAGGTGGGATTAAAATATGTTATAATTACGGTTTATCAAATACCCCCACACTTAAGCTTTTGCTTGTCCTCAAGCAAAATTCTTAACTTACAATTAAAATGAACTTTCCATGATCCATAATTCCTATCAATAATGCCCCATCATAATTCATAGATAATTTATACATGGATAATTCAACTCAAATAGTCCTAAAGGTTCAAACAAGATAAGTCATACATTTGTAGCATGAAAACCTAGGTGTTTCCCTTCATCTAAATAATTATCTTTAATTCAAAATCTACAAGGATTGACATCCTCACAAAAGATTCACTCGCATCACTCAAAAGGTGTTTAAGGTTCAAAATTAAGCACTCAATAAGTCGAACATGAAAAGTTAATCCCATAGGCTTGCCTGAAAATCAAATCTCCACCACTGTAAAATGAGATGACAAACAGATCAAAAGGTCTTAAACAGGGTTGTAACGGGGCTAAGGTTAAGGGTATGGATATAGGTTGAATTAGAGGGATAGAATCGAGATCTAATTGACAAGTTACCTATCTAGAAAAATAAACTGATCTAAGATAATTTTCATCAATTGAAAATTTTTAATACTAATAATACGAGCTTTTTCTTTTGATAATTAGATATTAACTGTATAAGCTCACTCTTCCTAACACTAATACTGAATATACTTTGAAATTGTTTTTAAGAACAAACTATAACAACTGAAATATAAAACATAGTTAGGTAACTGCTCAAAATCAAATCTCAACAAAAAGGGTAATCAGAAGGATGGTAATAACAAATACAAAGGGTTTTGGGTTAATATTAGTGGGTGAGTCAATAAAAGGGTTGTTAGGATCAACGGGGTTCGCTATGGGTTAATTGTGAAGGTAGGCTTTTTAGTGGAGAAAGTGGGTTAAAACCTAAGTGTCTTTATCATCTCTGTATATCAAATCATAACTATGGTCTCGAAATGTATAATCAAGGAAAGTTCTAGAATAACAGTTCATAGTTGACACACTCATAATTAAAAAATGAGCATAAAAAAGAATAGATGCTCTATAAGGCTCAAATTCTCACAAAAATCATGGGTGTTTTTGACATCAACCTTGTAAATTTCAAACTTCAAGATAACATTCAAATTCAGGTTAACAACCTAGCAAAAAAAATTTATTCTTGAAAAATTAGACTTATCATGCTTGATTCTCTAGTATCTCAAAATTCAATCATCAATGCACAATTAACTATGACTTATTCTAAAACACGTCAATAGAAATCATCAATCATCAGAAATATCATCCTAATTAGTAATATGACAGATTTGCTCAAAAAAAAAGACTAAATTTAGGGATTTGAGAATAATGAAAAAAATTAGACACTTTTGCCCCCCACACTTAAGATGTACATTGCCCTCAATGTACAAACATAGATAATGACATTAATATGCAAAATTAAAAGAGAGGGGAGAAAGTGACAGTTCCTGAATTAATGGATGATTTCCTTGGACGATGGTAGAGGTCGTTTGTCTGATGACTTGTGTAGTGGTTTTTGCTCCTAGTGATGTTTTTGAAACTACTAAGTCATCAGTTAGAAATCTTTTGGGGGCGTAATTAAATAAATGTTAGGGATACTCGAAAGTTAGATGTTGATGATAATCATAAAAAGTTGTCAATGTATGAGGAAAATGTTCAAACTTCAGACATTAAAAAAACGAAAAATAAATAAAAATAAAAGAAAACTTAAAAATAAGAAAAAGAAAATCTAGATAAAAGGACTCAAAGGTCCTCATCATCGGCCGGGTCCTGCGGTGGTTCTACTAACGAGATGTGGAGGTGTTGGCATATCTGTTGAAGGGTAGCCTCTATCCCATCAAAACGTCGAGTGTTGTCAATGAAATATTACTCGAACCGGTCAAGTCGTGCAGAGATATCCGCCATTGAAGTTACTGTATGGAATGATCGCTGGCTCAGAATCGATGCCTCCTGTGATGGTGGTGGGACATTATCAGTAATGTCCTCGGGTCCCTCCTCATCTGTGGCAGTCACTAATCGGTATTGAGGGGGTCGGTCCCTTGACGTTGTTTAATCATCCTCATGTGTAGCATCGTCTAGATGCCTTGAGGTACCATGTTGCCGATCAGTGTGAGGGAGGTGATCTGAGCCTCAGTGTGGAGGAGGCCAAAGTATCGAGCCAATCTTGTGATGTACGGCCCTATTGATAAGATCCCCTTCCCGTGCGGCTCTGTCTGATGTTGAATTGCACAGGTGATGAAATATGCCAGGTCGAAAACTTGTAAACATCGTGCTTGTTCACCATGCCTGTGCTCTCATGTCGTCCTGTGATGGTATGAGCGAGGATGGCATGGAGATACCGTAGGGGTGGCAGAAGGGCTGTTGCCTTCGAGCGACTGGGGTCGTAGACATTCGTGATGGGTGCTAGGCTACGCCAGCAGTTGAGGGGGGTACAGTGGAGCTCTCGGTTCAACTCGGATAGTGGGTTAGCTTTTATGCATTCCGGTGTATAAAGTCCTAGTGCCAAACCAAATTGCGGTACGCTCAATCGATGCACCGTTCCCCTTGGGTGGAATTGGATGGTACCCGGATCATCGAATTGCGCCATCACTGTCTGCAATGTGAAAGTGGTGCAGAATTCTAGTGTGAGCTCCAAGTATGTGGGCTCAATGATTGAGAAGAACTACTCTCACTGGTCATTCTAGATGAGGGCTCGAATATCGGGTGCGAGCCCTACTTGTTCTACTGTGTTCCAGTCGATGCACCTGTCGGTGCCGAGGTGTTTGTCTCGGTTTGTTTTGTAGCGCTCTTCGTGAGCTGCTTGAGAGAACCTGAGGATTGGGTGTTGAAGCTCAGGAGAAGCACTTGCGGAAGATGATCCGGGCCCCTTTCTTTTCTTGCTTGGGGCAGCTGCTGATCGCCTCGGTCTTGATGATGACATTGTACCTGAAATTTGTAATCAAATATAAAGCAATTTCTTTTTGATGAACCCTCAGCAACAATCTAGCCAGAATATGCCATACTAAATTAAGCAAAATTTTGAAAAGTTAGAGTCTTAAGCATGTTAATCAGCAGAAATTGACAACAGTGAGTAAAGGAATGTCTCAAATCTTATTAGTTCTAAAATGCAAGAATTTATTCCCTAAAAAAATGAACTTAAAATCTGGCAAATAACCACTAATAAACATTCATGGGGATTGAATTTTTTTGGGACAAGATTCCTAAACAAAATCATGCTTTTAATACTAAAACTAAACAAAATATAAAAATAATGAGAGGTGCCACAATGTTTGTCAAGTTTTAAGTCAAGAAAAAAAAACCAGGTGGCACAAGTTGTAGCACGAACACGGCGGTCGCAGGGGCGTGGTCTGTTGCGGCACGGCGATGGCAAGGGCATGCTGGTGGTTTTTTTGTAATGGTGTTGGAGGGAATGGCAAGGGAAAGAGTTTTGGGAGGTGTTGAGATTGTGGGTATGGCTGGATTGGAGAGGAAGGAGGCTGAAAAATCTGATTAGGGTTAATGTGAGGGAGGTGAGCAGTTTAAATTTGTTTAAATAGGAGTGGTGGCAAGGGTAATTGCCACGCCCGTGTGAAGTTTTAAATAGCCCGTGCTTTTCGCGATTTTAAAAATTGGGTGCATTCAGGGTTATTGTCACGGTCGTGGGTCACATGGACATGCCCGTGTTGGACAAGTCAGTATGTCCACACGGTCATCAGGAACGAGCGTGTTCAGCCCGTGTGTGGTAAGTTTTCTATAGTCTATACAAACTCTCCAGCTTGTAACTGTTCTTGTGGGAATTAACTCATTCTTTTCATTAGGTACCACCATCATTCCTCCTTTCTTTGGAACTACCTGTACAGGACTTACCCAAGTGCTGTCAGAAATAGGATAAATTATTCCTGCATCTAGAAGTTTAATTACCTTGGCTTTGACCACATTTTTCATGTTGGGGTTTAGCCGTCTCTGGGATTGCACACACGGCTTGTATTCTTCTTCCATTAAAATTTTGTGGGTGCAAAACGAGGGGCTTATACCCTTAATGTTAGAGATTTTCCAAGCTATGGCTTTTTTGTGTTCTCTTAGTACCTTTATCAACTCCTCTTTTTCCTTGGGTTCTAGTTCTGAAGAGATAATTACCGGTAGCGTAGAATTTGTTTTGGCAACTATTTTAATCCAATTTGGGTGGCTCATTGATGGAGGATTTCTGTTTTATTTCGTCATCATTTTCAATGATTTCTTCTTTTATTTGTCTGAATAATGATGTATTCTGATTCAACTCATCACCTTCATCTTCTTCCCTCTCTTCTTGAGTTACGCACAGTTCCATCGTGTCGTCATGTATGATTTCCTGTAATGAATTTTGAATGTTATGATCAGTAGTATCAATAAAATAACAGGAATCATCTTACTCTTTAGAATATCATATGGCATCATAAATTTGAGAAATAATTTCTTCATCGCCTATCCTTAATGCGAGTTTACCGCCACCTACATCAATAACGGCTCTAGCAGTAGCTAAAAAGGACGCCCTAAAATCAATGGAACATTAATGTCTTCATCTATGTCTAACACAACGAAATCAATAGGAAAAATGAATTTATCAATTTTCACCAAGACATCTTTGATAACTCCTCTAGGATATTTAATGGATCTATCTGCTAACTAAATACTCATCCTAGTGGATTTTGGTTCCCCGAGATCTAGTTGTTTAAACATTTTGTAAGGCATTAAATTAATACTGGCGCCTAGATGAGCTAATGCTTTTTTAATATTTAAGCTACCAATTAAACAAGGGATAGTAAAACTTCCTGGGTCTTTTAATTTGGTTGGTAACTTATTTTGGAGGATGGCTGAGTACTCTTCATTAAGTTCCATCATCGACACTTCTTTAAGCTTCCTTTTATTCGTCAGGAGTTCCTTTAAGAATTTTGCGTACTTCGGCATCTATGAAATGGCTTCAACAAAAGGTAAGTTAATATGTATTTGTTTAAAAAGTTCAAGAAACTTACCGTATTGGGCATCTAATCGTTCCTTTTTTAACTTTGCTGGATATGGGATTGGTGGTTTACTTTCTTTGCGTTCTGGATTTACATCCTCAACTCCCTCATCTCTCGCTTTGTTGTCTTCGTGTGGGATTTGTTTCTTTGGTTCAACTAATTCTTTTCCACTTCTTAGTGTAACTACTTTTACTTGTTCTGTTCCTTTAGAAAAAATTTCTGCCCGTAATTCACAAATCATCCCAATAAGTAGTCCAATCGACTTAGTGAGCTCCCCGAATGACTCAGTAAGTTTTCAACTGACGCTCGTTGGTCTTTAAGTGTCTTTTCATTTTCTTGGAAACAGTTTTCTGTGTTTTCCATAAATGTTGTCAGCATCTCTTCGAGGTTTGGCTTCTTCATTTGCAGATATGGCTGATTTTGGACGTTTTGGGGAGGTTGTTGTCTTTGATTCCCTTGATTTCCTTGTCCACCCCATAAGAAATTTGGGTGGTTCCTCCAACCTGGATTCTAAGTATTACTATATGGGTTGTTAGTAGATCTAAAATTATTACCGATATAGTTCATCTGTTCACTTTCTGATCTCGGTTGGTAGGGTGGGTACTCAGAATTTACCACAGTTCCACTTGTATCGCACTGCATGACTGGATGTGCCTGCGAAGAACACAAACTATCAAGCTTTTTATTCATTATCTCCATCTGTGTTGATAGCATGGTTACTGTGTCTATGTTGAAAGCTCCAGCTGATTTTGTTGGTTTCGTCCTTGTAACTTGCCACTGATAATTATTCAATACCATCTCTTCAATGAACTCGTAGGCTGTTTCAGAAGTTTTGTTGTTCAGGGTTCCTCTGACGGCCGAGTCGATTAGTTGCCTTGTTGAGGGGTTTACTCTGTTATAGAATGTTTGGACTTGTAGCCATAAGGGTAAACCATGGTGTGGACACCTTCTTAAGAGATCCTTATATCGCTTCTGCACAAAAGAAGAGATATCATTCCGTAATTTGGCCGTTTTGGCCGGTGGGAAATATTTTAATAAAAATTTTTTGGTCATTTGTTCCCATGTAGTGATTGACCCTCATGGTAACGAATTTAACCACTGTTTGGCATTATTCCTTAATGAAAAGGGAAATAACCGAAGACGTATGGCATCATCAGAAACACCATTTATTTTGAAGGTATCACAGAACTCTAAAAAGTTAGCTATATGAGTGTTTGGATCTTCGTCCTGCAAACCATCAAATTGAACAAACTGTTGAATCATTTGTATTGTATTAGGCTTTAATTCAAAATTGTTAGCAGCTATAGCAGGCCTAACAATACTTGATTCTGCTCCTGTTAGATGTGGTTTAGCAAAATCAAAAATAGTACGTGGAGCATTGTGTCCCCCCACATCATGGGGTTGTGGATTATTTTTATCCATCCTTTCAGTAGGATTGGGTCTGCCTTCTTGATTTTCCTCTGTGTAATTTAGGGCTCGCCTGATTTCTCGGCGATTCCTACGAGCGGTCGCTTCAATATCACTGTCGTATACTAAAGGTCCTCTCGGGTTCCGTCTAGTCATAAACTAGAGGTACCTGAAAAGAAAAGAAAGAAAGAAAAATTAGCAAAATTAGAATTTAACCTAAAAATAAAAATAAATTGCGGAAAATAAAAAATAATGGCTAAAGTAATAAAAATAGAGTTTTCTTAATATTTTAGTTCCCCGGCAACGGTGCCAAAAACTCAATCGCTGAAATCAGAGTTTAAATTTATAATGAATGTGATCGAACCAGGAAACTAACTCTGACAATGATTAAAGGCAAGTGTACCTATCGAACAGTAGTATAGTTTAGGCAAGACCGGATTGTCGAACCCAAAGGAACTAAAAGTACTAATACTAACTTTCTTTTTATTATTTAGCCTTAAAAATAAAGTGAAGTTTACTTTAACCTAAATTAACGACTACTAAGCTAAAGACACTAAGACAAAAAAAACGAATTGGGAAATAACTTGAAGAAAAACTCATTTTATTATGACGATACCCTCAGGAAGAATCCACCTAGACTTCACTTGTTATTAAACCCTGAACCATATGATTTGTTTATTTAGCCTGATCCGTGAGACTCTCTAACGTATATTAAACCCTCTCTCGAGGCGAATAACGTCTAACCCTAGGTTAATTAGTGGAACTCTCATTGTCTTATAATAACCACCTAGAATAACAGTAAATCAATCTATGTATTCCCATATTAGGTTTCACCCTAATCCGGCAAAATCTCGTCACCCTATCTCTAGGCATGCGATCAACTTCACTTAATTACGCTAGATCTACTCTTAAGCAGGGTCTATTCCTCCTCCACCTAAGCATATCAGATTTGGATTAAGCATGCATAATTAAGAACAAACTAAGTATTTAACATATAATTCAAAAATCAAATAACAAGATTCATCTAGGTTTCATCCCCTTCAGGTATCTGAGGGGTTTAGTTCATAATGAATAAAGAAAACATCTCAAGAGAAAAGATAAAACAAAACATAAGAAATCCCTAAAACTCCCTGAAGGAATTGAAGGAGAATTCTGCCGTCTTGAGTATATTTTCGGCTTCTTGGGATGGATCAACTGGCTAACTTCAAGTGATTCCCTCAATCTGACCTTCTCGGCTTGGCTCCTTGGCCTCGCTTTGACACCCCCTTAAAAGTGGTACTTAGGGGGTATATATAGGCTCTTGGAATGTGGTTCTTTCTCCCTAGGTATCCTTTTCCGACTGAAATTGCTCTTTCTAGTGATAAAGGCACAGCCGTGGCACACGCCCGTGTGGATCGATTTCAAGCCGTGTTCAGATTTCTAACTTGAGGCACGGCCGTGTAACTTGAGGTTGAGGCCGTGTTCCAGCTGTTCGACAAGGCATGGCCGTGTGAGCTTTGGGTCAGGCTGTGTCATTTTCATGATAAGGCCCATTTACTCCGATTTGGGCCCATTTTATGTTGTTTTCATCCTCGGGTGCTTTCCTGGATATAAGACATGAAAAGAAAGGATTAAGAGCACCTTTTTACATAAATCAAGGAATAAATCATCCAAAAGCATACTAAATATGGGATTAAAATATGTTATAATTACGATTTATCAGGGTCTGATTAAAATATGTTATAATTATGATTTATCAGGGTCTTACACGAATCAATATGATGCCAATGTCCCAGACATGGTCTTATACGTAAATCTCATATCGATGCCATTGTCCCAGACGTGGTCTTACATGATATCACATATTGGACACCTATGTCATGTGTAACATCCTTAAATAGGGGATTTTGTGTTTGAACTTCTTTGCATGTGTGTGGATTGTTTGTGTTGTTGTTTGAGGTGTTCTGGAGGCTAGTTATAAGCCAAAGGTAGGGCCGAGCTGTAGGAAAATTTTTGTTTTTAAGTTTTAAGTAAGGGGAGCTGGGGAAGCTAGGAGTTAAGTGTGATTCGTAGGGAATTTAAGCATAAGAATGTGCTTGGTAAAGTGGCAAGGAGGCGCCACTTAGGGCCTTGAGAATGATGCCACATGCAGGGAAGGGAGAGCTCAGGTTTGAGCAGTAGAAATCTCATTTTCTACTTAGCATTTTGACGCCAAGGGGAAGGAGTTGTGCTCAGCACAAACTCTATCAGATAAGCTTGGAATAAGTCAAATTAATTTGAATAGGTGGCAAGGAGAAAATTTAGGAGCTTGACTAATTCAAACTCATTCGAATTAGTGGCCAGGAGAAGCTTGGAGCAGTTGTCGAAATTTGAACTCCTGTTTAGGAGGAGTGTTCGGTTTGGAAAGCTGAGTAAGGGGGGTGCCGAAATTCCTTAGTTGGCTAGGTGGTCATTTTCGGCTAGTTTGGCTATAGTGCATTCGGTTGAGAGGCTAACCGAAACTCTTTTTACTCTTCTCTTAGCATGTGCCGATTTCTCCCTTGGTGCCTTGTGTTAGCAAAAGCCGAAAGTCCATAGGTGGTTTTCGATTTCTCCCTTAGGCATTTGGCTGAATCTCCATTTGAGCCCTCTCTCATCTTTTATTTTCTTTATAGCCGAAAAATAACCCTCTTCCCTTCATCTTTTCTTTCTTCCAACCTTGTGAGCCGAACCTTCTTCTTTTTCCTTCTATTTGTCGAAACTCTCTTAATCCCTTTTCTTTAAACCAAAGCCGAATACCATTCATATCTCTTCCCTTTCTCTCCTTTTTGTTTTAGCCGAATCTTAATTGCTTTTCTCTTCTATCAACCATACTCTATTGTCGAAATCTCTTTGCTTTCTTCTTGTTTATTTTGGCTGAATATCAGTCTAGCATAGATCTCCTCTGGGTTCTTCTTCAATTGGTTTTGAGAAGGGTAAGAAATCTTGGATGAATTTCTTTATTTCTTTTCTCTTCTCTCTATCGACTCTCATGAGAGCAAAAGCCAAATTTTGGCATTTGTTAATAAGATTCTAATCATTTTTGGGAAACCGATTTCTCCTAGGTTCTTCGGGATTTTGGAAGCGGTAGATTGGGAGTAGTATTCTCTGACAATCCATTGTCATCCAGTCTGTGGTAAGGATCCATGTTGATTCAATTACTCTTTTAGTTGTTTGGAAAGCCGAAAGCTATGGAGACTAAGTTTTGTTGTTGGCCGATTGTAGGGGGAGGTTCAGTCTTGCATATTTTGGTGATATGTTTAGCATTCGTAAGGCAGAAAGGTAAGGATGGTGTTAGTTATGCGTTATCTCACTCTTCGGGATTTATTGGTATAGTCGAATGGCCTTTGTTAATAACCTAAGTGTTGGCTGAATGTAGGACATAGGGGATCTAGTGCAGTAGATCGGGTCCTCGGGATTCAGTGCTTGCGTTAGTAACAGGTGTGTAACTTACACACTTTATAACTTGGTAAATATGTTAGTAACCTAAATATGTTAAAAGCCGAAAACTGTGTAGATCTTGATATGATACCTTATGGGTATGAGCAGGGATTCGGGTAAGTTCGTTTCGATATGATTTTGCTATATGATGATTAATACCATGATCTATGTTATATTTGCTATATGTTTCTTATTAAAGCATGATGGCATGATTTGTATATGTGTTGCATTATTATGGGTGATATGAGAGGAGGGGGAAGTTTGATATCTGTGACTTTGGGTACCAGTGGTTTGGCACTACCAGTGGTTTGGTACCACAGTTAATTTCGTGACTTTGGGTCACCAGAGGTTTGGCACCTCATAGCGACTCGTCCCAGAGGCTTAGCACCACAGTGGGTTGGCCCCCCAGTTGATATATCGGGATTGTCGCCAGTGATTTGGTATCACAACATGGGTTGGCCCCACACTTGGATTATTGATATTTGTGACTTTAGGTCACCAGAGGTTTGGCACCTCATAGCGACTCGTCCCAGTGGCTTAGCACCACAGCGGGTTGGCCCCACATTTGATATGACGGGATTGTCGCCAGTGATTTGGTATCACAACGTGGGTTGGCCCCACAGATGGATTATTCATGACTTTGGGTCACCAAAGGGTTTGGCACCACATTATTATTGGATATCAGTGACTTTGGGTCACTAGTGGTTTGGCACCACCAGTGGTTTGGTACCACACGGGGTAGAAACGGCGTTATGGTTGGCTAGGTTTGGGAGCATGATATATTGCTTGGTTATGATCTGTGTAAGCATGTTGCATTAGCCGGGAGAGGGATTATGCACTGAGTCTTGGTGACTCACCTTCTCTCTTATTTTTACAAGTGACTCGTAGATCGCGGATGAGGAGCCGGATAACCTCGAGGTGGCCATGCATTAAAAACATTCAGTTTTACATGGACTTTGATTTGGGTATTTATTGTAAATTTTGGTTTTTATTTGGGTTTGTAATAAGGCCTTTAAAATTATCTGTTTGGATTTGGATTCAAATATGGCAAAGTAAAGTACTCGGTTGATTTAATAACTTGAACACGAGGGTTTCTAAACTATAATACGCAATGGTTTTCAAAACTTTACCATCGGGTAATACAAGTCACCTGATAATAACGACAACTTAAATGATTTACAAACTTAAGTTTTCCACACTCAATTCAAACGATTTCTAAATAACTAAGATTGATTCACTCAGGTTTTAACATAAACGTTTTCTATTGTATAGATCGACAAATGAGTTTTAACGGGAATTCAGAGTGACATAACAATTTTCAGCGAAACATGCACCTAATTTTTGCAAACATGAAACAAACAAAGAGTTTTTGCTGAAATTTAACCGGTAACTTGTTTTCTTCGAAACGTCCTGTGACATACCAGATTCGGTCGTGGTGTGTTGACCGGGTTTGGGGTGTTACATCATGACATATACAATCCTATCTATCTCTAGGTTCAAACGGGACTTCTCGGACATTATCAACTTGTCGATATAAATATATCCTCGGATTTCACATAAATTTCATCTCAATTGATATTCATAGCAATCCAATTTCATAGATGCATTAATAATTCAATTCAAATACATTTATTTGTATATTGACTTACCTCGGATATTATTAAATAGACGGATTCGACTATTCAATCACTTTCGATTTTCCGCGATCTAAACTCGTTTTCTTCGGTTCTTGATCTATACATATTCAAATTTAACTCATTTATTCACTAATTCATTCAATTCATCCAAAAACACATATTTAGGGCAATTTACAAAATATCCCTCACATTTCAAAATATTCATCAATTCATAAAATTGAAGCATGGGTTTCAAAGTACTCGAAGCAACGATTACAAAAACGTAGAAATTATCAAAAACTAAATCAAAATCATACCTTAATCAAAGAGCTTTATGGCCGAATGCCCTAGCTTCTTATTTTCTTTTTCTTTTCTTTGTTTTTCGGTGGAAGAACACATAAAAATCCACCATCTTTTAACTTTGTTTTTATTATAATAACTTTATTAATATAATTACTAAATTAGCCTTGGGAATTTAATTAGTAAACCTTATAATATATGCCCTTAACCGTCCATCCTATAGTTTAATGGCATATTTGCAACATAAAACCCTCACATTAAAAGAACAACCATTATTCAGCCCTTTTAAAAATAACCACTAGGTTTTCATGTTATGCGATTTAATCCTTTTCTCAAATTAAATACACAAATGATCAAATTAATTCACAAAAATTTCACACATGCTTAATCACGTATGATAGGCACGAAAAATAATATTAAATATTTTTTTAACTCAGATTTGTGGTCCTGAAACCACTGTTCCGACTAGGGTCTAAACCAGACTGTTACAGTGTGTCTCACACGGCTAAAGACATGCCCGTGTCACAGGCCATGTGGACATTCGAATTGGGATCACATGGTCGTGTCCCAGCCTGTGTATCACACACGACTGAGACATATGCCCGTGTGGACAAAAAATAGGCTATTTACCAAGCCATTTTTCTCACCCAAAGTTTCAATCACCTACACAAGCCAAATGGTATATAACATGGAATAAATAGGCATTCCAACCAATCTCAATCAAGTCTAATTCATGCTAAATCCATACCATTAATCACAAGTTACACAAGTATCATAGTAAGCCATTGAATTTTATTCCAAAATTCACATTCTCAAATCATCAATATGGTCACTTTCAATTATGCATCACTTTACGTAAAACCACAAGCACACCAATCTCAAATTCAACCATTTGATACTCTAAATACCAATTCACAACAAGCATATAAATGGAAATTATACCCAACATATCAAAAGGCCTTTTTGCACATATATATACACATCACCAAGCATGCCAAAATAAGCCAAGTCACATGGCTATACACATAACTAACCATTCATCATTTACAAGCCAAATCAAATGGCTAAATCCATTACTAACACATATACCAAAATGAACATAACTCCTATAGATGCCATATAACCAAATACATAAGTTCAAAAGTACCAAAGTGATAGCTTGATAGTATGATGAGATCTCCGACGACTCCCAAATCCGAGCAAGCTTCAATAATCTCTATAAAACATGAAAAAGTAAACAGAGTAACCTATAAAGCTTAGTAAGCTCATATAGTTAATAAGTTAAGCTCACCATTCATTCACCAATCAAGTAGTATGAACATAATATACTACAAAATCATTAAATCATAATGTTAACATATATTCAATCACATAAATAATCATGAACTCACAACTTTCATAAGTTCAATGTTCATATAGTTTCTATACATACCTGTACTGATACGTATCTATTTCTCACTGTTTCATCTCTTCGATATACCCGTTGAACCATTTGGAATACTATCAGATACTGGGGAATCTTGCACCCTAAAAGCCAATACATAGTCGAAGCTATCTCAATCTCGTATCTCATATAACGCTCACTCTTAAGCTATCAACGGGTTTGCTCACACAAGCTGACGGTCATCACGTACCTACATGGTGCTGCTCACACAAGTTGACAAGAATTCGCAACACGTGCCAAATAACTCAGCCACCGGTAGGACGTACGGACCAGCACCCAAATAACATAACCCCTAATGACATGTCATTCGTATCCTAATCTATTTTAAAGGTTCAACTGGATTTCACATTGTTGAATCTTCTTCGAACGTATCCATAAGGTCGTATTCACAAAAATATCAATAATAAAGCATTTAAAACACAATTAAGTTTATGCTTACTGACATGCGGACTTACCTCGATCGCAAAAATGACGAAATGGATCGACTAGTCCAATACTTTGTTTTTCCCCTGATCTAGATCCGAACCTCATTTTTCTTGATGTAGATCATATCAAATTTATCTTATTCAATTATAATTCTATTCAATTTAGCCCAACATTATGGAAAAATTACACTTTTTCCCCTATTATTTCAACATATTTACAATTTAGTCCTTAACTCATAAAAATACAAATTCATGCAATTAGATCCTTACCCATGCTAGCCGAATTTCCCCTATTATCATAGCAGCCCATATTTTTCATTTATTTCACAATTTAACCACTATATTTTCACATTTCACAAATATCCCTAAATGACAATTTTACCAAAAATCACTTTACAAATGTTGTTTATCTAACAACAACCATTTATTTTATATCATCAAACATCAAAATAAATATACATTCATCAATAGCCAAACCCTAAACCTTTAACATTTTTGCAAATTAGTCCCTGGGCTAGCTAGATTAAGCTACAACGACTATGAAAACATAGAAATCATTAAAAACGGATCAAAAATGAACTTACATGCACTAGATGAACTTGGCCAAACCTCCAAACACCTCCCATAGAGTTCCTTAGGTCTAATTTTTGTCAAAGATGGACAAAACAAAGATGATGGCCTTTGTTTTGGTTATTTTACTTATCTTATTAATTAAATTACTTATATAACCTTATACATTAACCTTTAAAATCATTTAAAAGATGTCCATAAAAGTCCACTCACTTTAAAAATGGACTAATTACCACATAAGGACCTTCACTTTAATATTCCAGAGCTATTAGACACCTTTAGCTAATAGAACTCAAGTTTTACACTTTAAGAGATTTAGTGTTTTTTATCAAATTGAGCAATCAAACTATAAATTTCTTAACGAAATTTTCACACAATCACACTATCATACTGTAAATATTAAAATAATAATAAAATAATTATTTCAACCTCAGATTTGTGGTCCCGAAACCACTATTCTGATTTGACTAAAAATGGGCTGTTAGAGTCATTTTGGTTGTGCATGTATATAGGGTTTTTGATGTGGTTAAGGTTAACATGTAGTTGAATTCTAATTAAGCTTATATAGCCATGATTTGGTAAACTATGTTTCATGATGATACTATTTTGGTATGGTAATGTCTATGCCCTTGTTTTGATTTGGTATCCTTGATGATGTTTAGAATGTGGTATGATCAATTTGGTAGGTAATTCATGGTGTTGGACATGTTAAATTTACTTTTGGTATGTGTTTTGGTATTTGGAAATTGTAAACATGGTTGTTATTTGAATAGCATGTGCATGAGGGTAATCTTTTAGGTGATATGTTTATTGTATTTGTGTAACAATTATGGTGTCAATGAGGACACATTGGTTTGGCACATAAGTTGTATGAATTTGGTATGTTTTAGGCGTGTTAAAGGTATTTCTGAATAGGTCATTTTGGTTGGAAATGAGATAGCTTGGTGCCTAACTAAGAATGGTTTTTTTGGCTTAAAAATGAAGTCATTAGTTGCACACGGCCTGAGACATGAGCTATGACACGACCGTGTACCACACATAGTCACACCACAAGGCTGTGTGACAAATTGATTTTAGGTTTAGCATTCACACCATTTGAGACACAGCCAGCGACATGGTCCTGTGTCCTAAGTCAATTTGTAGCACGGTTTGGCACACAGCCTATGACACGATTATGTCACCCTATTTTGAATATACACACGGACAGAAACATGGGCTGGGACACGGCGTGTGTCCAGACTTCGAATGTTCACATAGTCTGGGCTATGTCACAAGACCGTGTGACTCTTGTTTCCCAAGTTTTCATGTTTTTCTAAAATTTTCTATTTTATTTCAATTTGATCCTTGGTTGCTTCCAAAGTTATTTTTAGGTCCTATAGGGCCGATTTAAGGCTATAAGTGTATTTTTGCTTTATTTACATTGAGTTGTGAAATAATAACATTTGAGTTGTATAATTGTATCTATTTTGATGTTAAATGTTTTAAATTGTATCGTGATGCTCGGTAAGCCTAATTCGGTGACGGTGACGGATTAGGGGTGTTACATTTAGTGCATCTACACTTAATTAAATGTTAATAGGTTTAATTAATTATGCTTTAGTTAAATAACCTTTAATTATATAAGTTAATTAACACACATCATATCATCCACTAACATATATATTTAAAAATGGTCTATTAACCATTTTTACCTTTTGGATAATTGCAATTTAAGTCCCCAGGTCTTTTCCTAATTAAAAATCTATAGCTATTAAACGTTTATAATTTAGTCCCTAAGCCTTAATTAATTATTAATTCAAAAATATTACTAGACCAAACTTTAATATAACAATATATTACACATGTAAATATTAATATTTAATATTTATTGACTTAATTTACGGAAACAAGGTTGATCTACAGTAAATTGATGTAGAAAATTAGGCCTTTTCAGCTCATTTAAAGAGCTTTTCCTTAGCAAAATATAATATTTAGCGTAGTTTTTCGTTATTTTTAATTTTTTAGTTAATAAGTGAAAATGTCTTGTTTTTGCCCAATCTGTAACACAAATTGACCAATAGCGCCATTGGGAGGACTAACGTGTGACTGGGTGGTGTAGGGACGTGTTGGAGACTGAAAACGAGTGAGAATGGCACCAAGAGAAAGGGTATCAAGATATCCACACATTGGAATGGCAATATCTCTAATAGTATGGAAGATTGAAGACATTGCCTTCGTCAGGGGACAAACTTGGACAAAAAGGGTAGTTTTTGTCTACCAAGTCCACCAATCACCAAGGCTCGTATAGGGGCATTTTTGGGGAAAACAAGTCATCAAAAGATAGATTAAAACGGCCAAAATTTGCTGAGGAGGAGAGAAGACACATTATCTTAGTTTTAGGTTTAGTTTTCTCTAGGTTTCTCTTAATTTTTCTGCACTTTTTCTAGGGTTTTTATTTTCTCTTTTTTACCTTAATTTAAAGATTATTTTTCTGCATTTACTTTTATTCTTCAAGTTCTTAGTGTTGGTTAAGTTAGTTATTACTATAGTTAAGGTTTATTTACAACTTCATTATTTGTTCATTGATTTTAAGACTATTTAAGCTTTAGTTTAATGTATTTCAGTTTCTTTTACTTTAAATATGTTAAAACTTGTTCCTCTTATGTGTATTGCTTTAGATTTTCTTGTTAATGCTTTTAGTTTCATATTATTTACGTTTTCTTGCATAAAAATCCTAACTTTCATATTTTTCTTAAGCTTTACTTTCGAGGCCGCTTTGTTTTCTATTTCCATGTTTATTTCTTTTACTTTCAACATTAGTAGCTAAACCTCAAAAGAGGATGGTTGATGGAGATGTGGGTAAGATGAAATCTTTGGACAATGGATTAGATAGTAATAAAATTGTCTAAATTGAATAGACCTAGAAACTTAAGAAGTGATGCCTCTATAGGAATATCAAGGTAAATGAGTCCGGAAGGTAATCTTGTTGCGCACTTGTTCATTAGTCCTAGATTAACTGGTGAGATCGAAAGATAAAGATGAGTTAATACGTTTAAGTCGGTACTATTGAGATCGGAAGATACAAAGGAGCCACTTAGTAATTGACGCGATTTAAGTCCATTGTTTAATGATCGGTGAACCACATCAAAATCAACCAACCACCATTAGTTATTTCATAGATAGTCCATTAGTTTTACATTCTTTGTAATTTAGTCCTTAGAGTAACACATTAAATATTCTTGACATCTTTTCTTATTATGAATTGTCATACTATAAAATTGTATTAGTAGTCGCCTAGACTCTATCTTGTATGCTAGTTCTTGCCCAATCATCATCTCCCTTGGGTTCAATCCTTGGACTACTCTGGTGTTTCGTTGTAACACTATAAATATTATAATTAACCAATAAGCTTGCAGTAAAACTGGGCTTTAAAACTTGTTTTATAAATTCATTATTTTATCGTACAAGCGCAATGTCGGTCAAGTTGTTGGTGCTATTTCTGTAACACCCCTGACCCGTATCCATTGTCAAAATAAGATTACGAGGCATTACCTATCAAATCAAAACATACAACATACATTTGTGCATCCATTCTCAAACACCATTTAATCATGATCACATTATCCCTTATAAGAGTCTACGAGGCCTTAAACATGCTTTAGAAATGTTTCGGGACTAAACTGATAACATAAAAAAATTTTTGAAATACATAGAAATTTTTCAAACATACAAGGGTCACACACCCGTGTGAACAGGTCGTGTGCCTCACATGGCTCCAGACACGCCCTTGTCCCAGGCCGTATGAAAACAAGGCATACATACTGACTTGGATCACAAGGCTGACCACATGCCCGTGTGTCTAGCCCGTGTGCCCTTTGAAATGGCCACACACACCCTTGTGCCAGGCCGTGCCAATCCTGTGGGGTATACTAACTTATGCAACATGGCCAAGTCATACGCCCTTGTGCTAGACCGTGTGCCATTTAGGGGGTATACTGACTTGTGCCACACGACCGGTCACACTCCCGTGTGTGAGGCTGTGTGGAGCATACTGACTTCACTTCAATATCAACACCAGGGGACACATAGTAGTGTATCATGACTATGTGTCACACACGGCTGAGACACACGCCGGTGTCTCTACCCGTGTGGACAAGAATAGGGCATTTGCAAGGCCAATTTGCCACCCTTTTTCATGCTCACCTAAACAACCAAAGTAATACTATTTCATCACATTTATAGGAAACCAAAACATGCTATTTTATATACAAATCATGCCATTTAAAATCCATCTATTTCACTACTCAAATCGTAATCCAAAACTTACTAAAACAATATACCATTACCAACAATTTTAATCTATTTCAAACATGTTTCTTTTTACCAATACAAACCATAAAATCAATCCTCAAGATCATACCAATTCAACAACTCAATTTCATACCAATACATGCCATTTCTTAAACCGCATTGTTACCACATTTGCATTCCAACCCAAACCACAAATACATAACATAAGCCAAATACACATTTTATACCAACCATGCCAAAACATAGGGCCACATTATATCCATCAACCAAAATCATTATTAAGCCATTTCAAATGACCATATACATATCTAACAACCATACCAAAATGACCATAGCCTATACATGCCATATAACCAATATCACAAAGCTTATAAATACCAAACCATAGCTGGATAGTGTGATGAGATCTCCGACGAGTTTCAACCCGAGCAAGCCTTCGAAACTCTATAAACATAGGAAAGAAAACAAAGTAAACTATAAAGCTTAGTAAGTTAGTAAGGTATTAAACTCAACTTATTGAATAAACACATATTCAACATTTACATAAATTATAATGGGCCCCAAATGCTTTCACCTTTATATCATGAATTCATTTACATAGTTAACCAAGAGATTCACATGTTTATTCATATCATTGTTCATATAGATCTATCACATTCTCACCAATTCATTAACATTTACATATACGTGAAAAAATATATATAAATAACTTGATTTAATCCAATATCCAACACATCTTATTTAGTAAATATGAATCATGTTAAATATCATCAAATAACGATATTTCGCACAATATGTGCCATATATATATATTTAATTAACACAACTATAACTCATATCTCACATATCATTCAATTCATACCTCATTATAGCAAAATAAACACATTTTGGCATGAAACATACTTATACATAGATCTTTCTCATTTCAGATACATGATCCATTATAAACTCACCAAATTACCTTTATTCGATTCTCATATAGGTTATATACATACCTGTATTACTTAATTCAATTGTACTTTCATTCTCGTCTTGACTATGCCCGTTGAACCATTCAGAATTGCTACGGATACTTTGAAATCTCGTATAACTCGCACAATGCCATATCCCAAATATGTTTACATGTTATCATATATCGATGCCAATAGCCCAGCTATGGTCTTACACGAATCTCATATCGATGCCAATGTCCCAGACATGGTCTTACACGAATCTCATATTGATGCCAATGTCCCAGACATGGTCTTACACAAATCTCATATCTCTGTAATCCTAATGTCATGACATTTATATCCTGAGCTATTCCTAAGGTTCGTACGGGACTTTCGAACGTAATAACTCTGTCGATTCATGCTTGTACCCATCCATTCAATATTCAATTCAATTCAATGATATATAAACATTTATTACACAATTTAAGAACATTATTTAACATACGAACTTAACTCAAACACTGAAACTGTAACACCCCAAACCCGGCCTAGACGTTATGGTCGAATCTGGCGATGTCACATGATAGTGCTTTAGAAATCACAATTACGATAAGACCATTTTTGTTATCTTATGCCACCTTCAAAAGCGTGTCATTTGTTTCAATCATCATCCATTTTCAAAATGTTATACTTTTTCGAAAATATTTATATTTTGCGGAAGCAATTAAATCAATTTGCGTAATCGTGGTGTTTTGGTAAAACATTTGTTTATTTTAAAAACTCGAGCTTTCCTACTGCTAACGATAAAACCATAGCGTTGCAAATCCTAATTAAACAAAATACGTAAAGGTCATATTACATAAAGATTTCCCAAATATAAGCAAAACCATAAAATAAGTATAAAACCATGAGGCAGAAGCAGTGGTCACTGTCGAGTCCTTTGCTGCACCGATCCTTCTACAGCTGGGGATTACCTGAAGAAATTAAACAGAAAATGGTGAGTTTTCGCAACTCAATGCGTAATCCCCACAAAAAACATGCACACAGCATAATATTAGAAAACAGTCACATATTCACAGTTCGGGCCTGAGCCCATTACAAAATCGGAGTGGACCTTAGCCCACTTAGATACAGAATCAGTTACATTCTAGGGCTTTAGCTCATCTCAGATATAATATGCAGAACAGAACAAAATAACAGAGTCCTACCCACCAGCCTCTACACACCAACTCCGTCCAACCGTACACACCATGTGGGGATAAAATCAACCCACCAATCCCTACACACCATGCTGTACCGAAATGCGGCACATAATCAGATAATTGCGGTGTGAGTACGCGGATAACAAAGCTTAAGATCCTTTTAGATACTTCCTCCAAATATCATCAACACACCCCGATGCAATGCAACATACAAAGAATGTCATGCTATTATGCAATTAAATGTACATACATTCAGACATCATAATTCATGCTTGGTACAGAAATCAGACTGACAGATCACTCATATAGGGGTCTATGTATTTCTTACCGACCCTACGGTAGGTCTACATTTGTCTTAGGCGACCCGTGCAACCTTACAGATCATTTCAGAAATATGGGCTTACACGCCCACATGGCTTGCCCCTGTGGGCCCACACAGCCCAATTGGTCGAGCCCGTCTTTAGCACACGACCTTGCTCGGCCATCACACGGCTGTGTCGCCTACGCATGACCTGGCTCGTCAATCACACGGCCGTGCTGTGGCTCACAGCCTTGCACACGGCCTACCACACGGCCTACCACAAGGCCGTGTGGCGTCGACATAAAGGTAATTGGCTTTTTCCAAAAATGCGTTTTCTTGCGATTCTGGTACACACCTGTAATGTTTCTAACGTGTAAGCTCTCCTAAGCCTTCAGAACCTTAAAATTGACAGTTCAACAGTCAATTTCAACCTTAAAGCACGATTAAACCAATAACCAAAAACCATCCAAAACTTAGAACAAGCACTTATAGATTATTCCTGCACTCTGAAAGACAATCTACAACCCCACAGTAGTAGGACCATGATCTTCTCGACTCGCTGCTACCCAAAATAAAGGTTAACCCCAATCAACATTTGAACAAACCACAAGTCACAGAAAAGAAACCCCAATTACCAAAATGATTTTAAGAATCCTTATGCGAAAACAATAATCAGTTAAAATCACGATAGCACAGTGAAAGAGAACAGAAATCGAATTTAAACTACAGAAGAAAAGATAAAGAATTGCCAGAAAGGTTTTGGGGAAACAAAAATTGGCAAAGACAGTAAAGATGGAATGGAACGTCAGAATTTTGGGGAAAAATTTGAAAAAGGAAAATAAAAATAAAATCCATTTGATAATCCCCTAAATCCCTTAATTATCTCCCACTACTCCCAACTACTTAGACTTCCAGTAGAACTCCAACTCTATCCAAATTTTGCAGCAAAAATACTATCCCTCTGCTGCACAGGGATTCAAACACAAGACCTTCAACACACCCCACACACCACTTAACCACCAGACCAGCAGGCCCATTCTGATATCATTTTACCAATAACAATTTAAAAGCCTACCGTCCCCAATGAGAGCTTTATTCATAAAAATGCTAAAATTTATCCAAGTTGTGACTTGAACTTGGGACCTCACACACACACCCAGAACACTTAACCACTGAAGCAGGTACAGATTTGTGTCACAAATTTACAAAAGCCGGTATAAGAAAATTGGGGCGTCACAACTCTACCCCCTAAAAGAAAATTTCGTCCTCGAAATTTTATCTGATCAGAAAAGGTGAGGATACTACTGATGCATCAAATCCTCTAGCTCCCAAGTGGCCTCCTCAGTGCTATGATTCCGCCACAGCACTTTCACTAAGGTGATTAACTTCTTTCGCATCACTTTAATGTCGCGATCCAGGATCTGGATCGGCTCTTCCTCAAACTTCAGACCTGGTCGAACTTCAATGTCCTCAATAGGAACAACATGCATGGGATTAGAGCGGTAGCGTCTTAACATCAAAACGTGAAAAACATCATGGATATGATCCAACTCTAGAGGAAGTTCCAATCGATATGCGACTAGCCCCACTCGTTTCAGAATATGATACGGCCCAATAAACCAAGGGGTCAGCTTACCCTTGTGACCGAACCACAAGACCTTCTTCCCTGGCGAGATGATAAACCATAAGCTACACATATTTTAACCCCATGCTTAGCTTACTTTTGGATGAATTTCATTAGATTTGATGAATTCGATGATCCTAATCCCTTAATTTCATGTTTTATACTTAGGAGATCTTAGGAAGTCGAAAAGATTGAGAAATGGGCCAAAGAGGGACAAAATGGGCCTACCTCAAAAATCAACACGGCCTGGACTTCCGCACACGGGCATACAACACGGCCGTGTGTGACGAGCAGAATTGAGCACGAGCCAAGCCATCACGCATGGGCGTGTCCCTGCCGGACTCAAGTTTAATTCTACTTGGAAAAGGATACTTGTGGGCCCAGTAAAGCATCCCAAAGCCTATATAAACACCCTAATGGGCAACCTAAAAGCGGACGCCGAGTAGAAGGCAGAAAATACTCGAAGACAGCCATCAGTAGCAGCTCGAAAGATGGATCTTCATCAAGACTGAAGATCTTCCATCAAGTTCTTTAGAAGTTTTTTGGGATTTCTCATGTTTTGTTGTTTTCCTTATTTTAAGATGTTTCCTTTTATCAGTATGAATGATCGCTGAAATCAGAGTTTTAAAATTTATAAAAAATGATCAAAACCTGAAAGCTGACTCTGACAACGATTAAAGGCAAGTGTACCTATTGAATAGTAGTATAGCTTAGGCAAGACCAGATATCGAACCCAAAGGAACTAAGAGTACTAATACTAACTTTCTTTTTATTATTTAGCCTTAAAAATAGAGTGAAGTTGCTTTAAACTATATTGACGAAGACTAAACTAAGGACACAAAGACAAAAAGGACGAATAGGAAAATAACTTAGAAGGAAAAACTCAGTTGATTACGACGATACCCTTAGGAAGAATCCACCTAGACTTCACTTGTTATCTGATCCTAAATTATATGAGTTTTTTACTTAGCTTGATCCGTAAGACTCCCTAACCTATATTAAACCCTCTCTCGAGGCGAATAACGTCTAACACTAGGTTAATTAGTGGAACTCTCCTTCATTTATAATAACCCCCTAGGATAGCAGTAAATCGATCAATGGACTCCTATATTAGGTTGCACCCTAATCCGGCAAAATCTCGTAACCCTATCTCTAGGCGTTCGATCAGTTCCGCTTAATTATGTTAGATCTACTCTTAGGCAGGGTCTATGTAACATCCTCAAAAGGGCCTATGCATTTTCAGCTTAATTGTAAGAAATAACAAGTCTGAAGCATAATGAATAAATTTTTGATATTTTTGGATACTCAAAAATGCACGAAAATGAATGGAAATGAACATTTTTGCAACTGAAATGCATCAGACATGAACATTTTAGGAAACCTAGAAATGTAAGGAGATGGTTCAAAAATGGAAAGTGCACATTTTTGGAAACTCAACATTTTGGAAATCAACATTTTAGGAAACTCAACATTTTGGAAATCGAATATTTTAGGAAACTCAACATTTTTGGAAACTTGGAATGTAAGAAAAATGGCAAGCTCTGAGCCGATCGAAAATTTTAGGAAACTTAGAAATGACCCCAAAATGATGAGTTTTAAAGTTTAAAATAGGAAATAAAGGCAAGAGGGCCTTAAAAGGAAAAGTTGGGGAAATTTGACACACAAACGGGCTAGGAAAAGTGGCTCTCAAGATGGCACTTAGGGCCTATGGAAATGGCGCCATGTGCAAAAGGCATGGGCACTGGTTCGAGTCACAAGGGAAGCAAATAAATGAAGTTTTATTTTTGCTTCCTGTGCTAAGGGATGGACGGCACAAGCATCTAGAAACCAAGGTGTTTTAATTCCATAAATATATGATTAAAAAGGGATAAATAAAGGAGTTTTATTCGCATAAATATGTGAATAAATAAAGGATTTTCTTTTATGAAAATTGAGGAGATAATTGATGGATTAAAGGCTTTTATCTTTTAAATAAAAGAGATAACATTATCAAAAAGAGGAGTGGTGGCCAAGTAAGGGACTCCTAGGCTGATAACTTTGGCTATAAAAGGAGGGCAGGAGGGCTACTCATTCACTTTTTGCTTCCTCATTGCCGAAATTTTCCTAGCTCTCTCTCCCTCTCTGCCGAATTTTTTTTTAAGCAAGATCCATCTTCTTTTCTTCTATTTTCTTCTTTGTTTCTACTGTCAAGCCGAATCTTTGTGGATTCTAAGAAAGAGGGCAATCGTCTACAACATCAAAAGGGTAAGATCTGTAATCAATCAATCCTTATTTCTTATCTTTTCATCAAAATCAAGGTACTAACTTTGTTAGCAAATTTGGCCGAAACTTAAAGGATTTCTCGGGAAATCTAAGGATCTAAGGTAAGAAAATTTATTCGATTAAAGGTTATGATGTATATGTTAGATTAAATCTAACATGAGGATTTCGACAGATATAAAGGAGGCAAGAAATCGGGTTTGGGAATCCCATCACAAGGTAAGGGATGTTCGGCCAAGGCTTGTTTTTGGGGTTAAGGATTATTTCTATTTTTTTCAAAAGCCGAAAACTGACATGGTTACCTAATTAGTGTTAGTCGATTTCAAGAGAGAAGGAAACAAATCTCCGGGATTTGAATAATCATCAAATCGGCATCAAAGGTAAGCTTTTAGAATACAAATCCCATTAGGATTTGGTTTTTAGGCCAAATAAGGCTTTTAATGTTTTCTTATGTAATGGCCGTATATAGGCAACAGCAGATCTAAACTTTAGATCGGGAAATTTCGGGATTCAAGGAATCTATTAAGCGAAAAAGGTGTGTACCCTTACTAACCCTCAATATGATGGCAATAATTATTTTAAATATGAACATGTATAAGATTATGAATGTGGCTAAGGGCTACAAATGTGGCTAAAAGTACTCAGGTATGTTTCCTACTTCTGATAGGATTATGAAAATGTTATATCTTTTAACATGCGAATATGTTTTATGAATGAGAAACAAGATATGTATGAGTATTTGAGGCATATGGGATATATGTGAAAGGGGAAGAATAGGTGTTCACTTCGGTCTCACCAACGAAGGTGTTGGCTTCGGCCTCACCAACGAAAAAATGGTGGCTACGGCCCCATCGCGTAAACATGATAACTACGGTTACATTATCTGAACATAGTGTCTAATGACACAACGTATATGGGCGATGAGCACGTCGATCGCAAATGATCGCTTTCGATGGTGAGTAGCGGATGGAGGGTCGACTTAGTAGTCCCCACGGTGTGCAGGTTGGTACGGGTGGTGTGTAGCGGATGGACCTTTAGGTTTGGGTTTGGGTTGCATCATTATTTGATTTGAATATGCTTTGATATGAATATGTATGCCTGGAATGTTGATTGTTAGTTTGTGTACACATTGAGTCTGTTGACTCACCCTTTGTGGGACTATTTTTCAGAAATGAGCGATGTAGAATCTGACCGGCCTACAGGGAGCTAAAGGTGGCCATGCATCACTTGAAGAATTTATTAGAATTTGGACTTTACTCAATTTTAGTATTTTCAATTTTACCTTTGAGTTTGAATGATGTAATAAGGCCATAAGGCCCAAGTTGGATGGTGTTATTTCCTGCTTTTATTTTACATTGTTACGTTATGAATTATTTTTGACTAAGTTTAATTAAATTTATTTTAGAAATAAACCCTAAATTATTTTGTCACCAAGATTAAATGTTTTCTAAATTAAATAAATGGGTTTCCAACCTAAGCCCAACCCAAAACCAATATCTTTCTAAAAATCCACAAAAATTTTCTAAGTAACAAAAGAATTTGAAGCCGATTTTCTTAAGGAACATACCAAATCCGGTTCAGGCTCGTGGGCCGGGTGTGGGGTGTTTCAGTCTATTCCTCCTCCACCTAAGCACATTAGATTTGGATTAAGCAACATAATTAAGAACAAACTAAGCAATTATCATATAACTTAGAAATCAAATAACAAAATTCATCTAGGTTTCATCCCCTTCAGGTATCTGAAGGGTTTAGTTCATAATGAATAAAAAAAAAACATCACAAGAGAAAACATAAAACAAAACATAAGAAAACCCTAAAACTTCCTGAAAGAATTGAAGGAGAATTCCGCCATCTTGAGTATAACTTCGGCTTCTTGGGATGGATCAACTAGCTATCCTCGCTTTATTCCCTAACTCTGACCTTCTCGGCTTGGCTCCTTGGCCTAGCTTTGACGCCCTTTCAAAGGTGGTACTTACGGGATATATATAGTGTAACAGACCGAATTTGACCCTAATTGGAACGGTGGTTTCGGGACCATGAATCAAAGTCTGAGAAATATTTTTATATAATATTTTGTGTTTATTATATGTGAATTGATGTGTGTGAAAGTTTCATAGAAAAATTTAATTGTTTGAGTGTTTAATTTAACAAAAAGGATTAAGTTGCTAAGGTGACAAAAGTAGTGAGCAAGAAATTAGAAGGGTAAAGTGAATTGTTTATTAAACTTAAGGATTTGCATGTCAAATTTCCACTTTCCATGTTAGTGGACGAAAATGATTAAGGAAGGAGATTATTTTGTATTTTTATAATGTGAATAATATATTTTATGATAATAAAATATGTATTATATGGTTTTAACTAAATAAAGATTAAAAAAAAAAGAAGAAAAAGTGTTCATCTTCTACTCTTCATTGCCGAAACTTTAAGGAAGGGGAAGGGGAAGGATTTTCACCATTTCTAGCCATTTCATGTTCTAATTAGGTGAGTGTTCAAGTTTATTTCTTGACGATTTTTGTAAATTGAGGTAGTCATCTTACAAATTAGCTAACCCATGACTGAATTTTTTTTGCTATAGATATGCCTTTCGAAAGTTGCCATGAAAATGATTTTTCTTGTGTTTGAGTGTTTTAAGTTAAATAAGCTATATGTATGTTAGATTATTAAGTTTCTTTACAATCTTTAATAGAGGTTAACTCAATTAAGAATTTGTGAGAAGAGGAACTCATGGATGAACTAAGTACCATGAATAATGAAAGAAATGTGATGATAGTAGTATTATGAACATTCGGCTTTGGCTTGATGTGGTGGAAAATTTTGGTAATTAGTGTTTGGAGTCTTAAGGACTTATTTGTAAACGGTATTTAATTATTGTGTTAAAAATGCAATTTGACATTTTGTATAGATGTAATAAATGAAGGAGAAAATTCGGTTCTTAGTTTTCTAATTTAAATTATGTGTATTATTGAGTTTGAGCAAATAGATAGAATGAATGTGAATAAAATTTATTTGACATTTCATAGATCGGGAACAAAAAGAGAAAGAACTAGACCGGGGAAAGGCTAAGGTGAACGAATAGCCAGAAATTTCAAATCTATCGACTTCTAAGGTAAGTTCTTAAGTTAAAGTGTGTAATCGAATTATTTGATTAATTTGAGTAAGAAATATGTGATAGCCGAATGTGTATGTCCCATGTTGAAATGAATATGTTTTTTAAATGCAATGTGAATTAGTATATTTGATATGACAGGTGAATTGGTTTTGTGAATATGAATTGATAGTGATGTAGGTGTTAAGAAATGTGAGTTGATGGATTGAGTTGATAAACAGTTCGGGCTTTAAGCCTAGCAGGCCTAGTGCCGGTGACTTATTTCAGGCTTTGTGCCTAGTAGGCCTTGTGCCGGTGTTATATATCAGGCTTTGTGCCTAGCAAGCCTTGTGCCAGTGTTATATATCGGGCTTTGATGCCTAGTAGGCTTGATGCAGGTGACGCATTTTAAATGGAGAAAACTTAAATTATTGAAGGTGAAACACAGTCAATGTACCGGGTAAACGCTCGGGTAAGCATAAGTTCCTTTATATTTACCGAGAGTAAGGTAAGTTATGTTTAATACTACTTGAATTTAAATAATTAGATAGGAATGGTGTTATGTGCAACTGAGCTTATGACCGAAGTGTATGAGTAGTATGTGATTGAAGTTGAGTTTGAATATAATACTTTGGTAAATTCGATTATGAATAGAAATGTTTAAGGTGATAAGATTTTGAGTGGGATAACATAGACGACGTGAATGGTGTATTTATATGATTTGAAGCAATGTGATTAATGTAATACATATATCTTGTATTTTGATAAGATACAAATTTATGGTAAAGAAGTGAAATTAATTAGGTTAATGAACTGTGGTATTCGGCCTTATATGAATTTGTGTATTGAAATGTTTATTTTCAATGTCAATGGTAAAAATTAAAAATGTATAAGTGTTTGAATGTTGTATTACCATTAATTTAAGACTTACTAAAGTAGCGAGCTTACTCTGTATGTGTTTGTCTTACTATTTTATAGATTGTTGATTCAGCTACGGGCTCAAGGGATCATCAAGAAAGTCGACCACACTATCACTCTCTTTGGTACTTAAGTTTACTTTTCGAATCAAAGGCATGTATAGGTTGAATTATGGCTTGAATAAATGATGTTCGGTTTCGTAATTGTATATATATAGCCTTGCGAATAAGGCTATTTCTTTTGGTTAAGCATCATTTGTATGTTTGTTATAATGGTTGTTCAATCTTTGTTATAAGATGCGTGCATATTATGCTTGGAAGATAAATGTGGCTATGGTAAAATAAGCGTAGCTTAAAGACATTTCAAGTGTATGTGGTTATGGAAATAATCAATTATGAGAAATATGTATATATGTTTAGGTATGCATATTATGTCGTGTGGATTTCTCTACTTAGATTATTATGCACCGCTTGTGAATTAGCATAGTCACAAGATCTCATAAATTTAGTAAGATAATATTAAATTGATATTCATAGTTTGATATGTCTTTTGTTTCTAGGATTCAGGCGTATGTTACAATAGCATTATGAGCATATTCGGTTGTACTAGTATTTTGTTCTAATTTCACATATGTGAATAGATTTTAATAGAGTATTATGGGTTTATATATATAGCGAATGATAGATGCATGGGTATTTTTTTTAAAATGTTTGAATGTCGTAGATTCGATGGCCAGATGGTTCAGATTCTAGAAGTATGAAACATGTATAATTTGGTATTGGTATTTGTAAGTCTTAATTAACATATAATAAGAGTATGGATTATGCATGAGCTATTTGTTGAATATTGAGAATCAAATATGCATACTTGGTTTAATAAAGAAATGAATCATGAATACGCATAAGATTGAGGTGTTAAAGAATTATAACCTGTTTTATAAATGGTGATGAATGACTGTGTTGAATTGAGTCCAGTTCGGTAATGCCTCATAACCCAAATCCGGCGACGGATACGGGTTAGGGGTGTTACATATAGGCTCTTGGAATGCGATTCTTTCTCCCTAAGTATCCTTTTTCGGCAGAAATTGCTCTTTCCAGCGACAGAGGCACGGCCATGGCACACGCCCGTGTGAATCGAGACCAGACCATGTTCAGATTTCTAACTTGAGGCACGGCCGTGTGAGGCGGAGTTGAGGCCATGCGCTAGGTGTTTGTCGAGGCACGGCCGTGTGGATTTTGGGCTAGGCCGTGTCAATTTCTTGCTAAGGCCTATTTACTCTGTTTTGGGCCTATTTTGTGTTCTTTTCATCCTCGGGTGCTTTCCTTGTATAAAACATGAAAAGAAAGGATTAGAAGCACCCTTTTTATATAATTCAAGGAATAAACCATCAAAAAGTAAGCTAAATATGGGATTAAAATATGTTACTTTTACGATTTATCAAATACCCCCACACTTAAGCTTTTTTGTCCTCAAGAAAAATTCTCAACTTACAATTAAAGTAAACTTTCCATGATTCGTAATTCTTATCAACAATGCCTTATCCTAATTCATAGATAATTTATACATGGAAAATTCAATTTAAAGAGTCCTAAAGATTCAAACAAGATAAATCATCCATTTGTAGCACGAAAATATAGGTGTTTCCCTTCATCTAAATAATTACCTTCAATTCAAAACCTACAAGGATTGACATCCTCACAAAAGATTCACTCAAATCACTCAAAAAGTGTTTAAGGGTCAAAATTAAGCACTCATAAGTCGAACCTGAAAACTTAATCCCATAGGCTTGCCTTAAAATCAAATCTCCACCACTGTCAAATGAGATGATAAACAGATCAAAAGGTCTTTGTTAGGGTTGTAATGGGGCTAGGGTTAAAGGTGTGGATAAAGGCTGAAATTAGAAGGTTAGAATCGAGATTGAATTGATAAGTTACCTACATACAATTTTCTAAGATAATAATCAATAATAATAAACTTACTAATGTGAGCTTCTCTTTTGAAAATTTGATTTTAACTTGTATAAGCTCACTCTTCATAATACAAATACTAACTTATACTTTGATTTTTGATGATTTTTTTAAGAACAAACTAAAAAAATACAAGATAATTTTAACTATCAGAATAATATACTTATGTAACTAGCTCAAATCAAATCTCGATTAAGGGGTAGTCAAAAGAAAGGGTGATAACAAATACAAAGGGGCCTTGGGTTAATATTAGTAGGTGAGTCAATAAAAAGGGTTTGTTAGGATCAACGGGGTTCACTAAGGGTCAATTGTAAAGGTCGGCTATTTAGTGGAGTGAATAGGGTTATACCTAGGTGCCTTTATCATCTCTGTAATATTAAATCAAAAGTGTGGTCTCAACATGTATAAACGAGGCAAGTTCTAGAATAATAGTTCATAGTTGACACACTCATAATCGAAGAGTGAGCACGAAAAAGAATATATGCTCTATAAGGCTCAAAACCTCACAAGAATTATGGATTTTTTGACATCATCCTTGTAAATTTCAAATTTCAAGGTAATATTCAAATTTAGATCAACAACTTAGCAAAATTTGTACTTCCTGAAAAGCAGACTTATCATGTTGGATTCTCTAGTAATCTTCAAATTAATTATCAATGTACAATTAACTATGACTTATTCTAAAACATGTCAGTAAAAATCATAAATCATCAGAAATTTTATCTTAATTAATAATATGAGAAAATTACTTTAAAACAAGATTAAATCATGGATTTGAGAAAAGGTTAGGCACAATTTGAGAATCATGCAAAAATTAGACACTTTTACCCCCACACTTAAGATGTACATTGCCCTCAATGTACAAAGATAAATAATGATAATTAGTGATCAATCAAAAAAAGGAAGAGGGGAAAGTTTCACTTCCTGGATTTACTGTTGAGATTCTTGGAGGATGTGGATAGTGTATGGCATCATGTGACTTATTGAATTTTGCCTAGTTGTGCTTTTGTGTATTTGGAATGTATGATTTATTCTGCAAAATCACTTGTTAATGATCTTTTCGATGTAATAGATATGTTGTTAGGGATGCCTGAATAATTAGATAGCCAATGATAAAGATTTGCAATAATAATAAGAGTTCGAATTAAACAACATAAAATAAAGATTTAAAATAAAGAAAAATTAAAGAAAACAAATTAAAAAGGACTCAGAGGTCCTCATTATGGGTTGGGTCCGGTGGTGGTGTCGATGATGAAATGTGAAAGTGCTGGCATATTTGTTGAAGCGTCGCCTCTAACTCGTCAAAGCGCTGAGAATTTTCAGCGAAATGCAGCTCAAACTGATCGAGTTGTGCTGAGATGTCTGCTAATGATGTTGCTGCTCGGTATGGATGCTAGCTCAGATTCGGTGCCTCCTCTGATGGTTGTGGGACATCGTCAGGAATGTCCTCGTCCTCCCCCTCGTTTGTGGGTGTCTTTAGTATGTACTGAGGTGGGTCAGTTCCTCGACGTTGTTTGATCATCCTCATGTGTAGCATCGTCTAGATGCCTTGAGGTACCATGTTGCCCATCAGTATGAGGGAGGTGATCTGATCGTCGGTGTTGAGGAGGTTGAAGTGCCAAGCTAACCTTGTAATGTACGGCCCCATTGACAAAATCCCCTTCCTATGTTGCTCTGTCTGGTGTTGAATCGCGCATGCGATAAAATATGGCAAGTCGAAAACATGTCCTTCAGACATGTATGATAGGAAGTAAACGTCTTACTTGTTTACGATGCCGGTGCTCTCTCGGTGACCTGTGATAGTGTGCGCAAGAATGGCATGAATATACCTTAGGGATGGGGGAAGTGCTGTCGCCTTAGAGCGACTGGGGTCGTAGTTGTTTGTAGTTGGGCGTAGGCTTCGCCAGCATTCAAGCGGAGTGCAGTGGAGCTCACAGTTTAATTCGGCAAGTAGGTTTTCTTCTATGAATTTCAGCGTGTAAAGTCCGAGTGCCGCGCTGGATTGGGGTACACTTAATTGACGCACTGAGCCCCCTAGACAGAATTGGATGGCACCCGAGTCATCAAACTGAGTTGTCACCACTTGCAAAGTGAAGGTGGTGCAGAATTCTAACGTAAGCTCCAAATATGTGGGCTCGTCGATTTTGAAGAAGTTCTCCCACGGTTCGGTTGAGAGGAGTGCTTGAATATCGGTTGCAAGCCCAACTTGTCGTACTGAGTTCCAGTCGATACGCCTACCAGTGCCTATGGGTCTACCCCAGATTGCTTTATCCCTTTCGTCCTGAGTTGCTTGAGGGAATCGGAGGAATGGGTGTCGAAGTTCGGTGGAGGCACTTGTGGATGATGATCCGGGCCCCTTTCTTTTCTTGCTTGGTACTGATCTTTTGGTACGTGATGTTGACATGGTACCTGAAATTTGTAATCACATATAAAGAAGATTCTTTATATCAAGCTTCCTCAATGCCATACCAAGTCAAGTATAATTTGAAAATTTATAAATGTGAGCATGTTAATTCGCAGGAGAAAAAAATTTATCTCAGACATTAGCAGGAAGAGCAATGTATCAATTTAAGAATCAAGAATTTGTTCTAAAAATGTATGTGAAATCTAATAACCAAAATGTATTATTGAGGTTAAAACACATTTCCAAAATCATTCTTTGTTAAAACTAAATCTAAACACAATCTGAAAATAAGGAAGAATGCCATAAACCTAAATTAAATCTAAACCAATAAGTATTATTTATCAAAGATTAAGTCAAGAAAAGGGAACCAGGGATGGGGAAGACGATCAACACGGGCAGAGCACGGCAGTGGTGTGGGCTTCTACTGTACAAACACGGCACTGGCGTGGGTGTGTAGTTTGATAGCACGGCTGTGGTGTGGGCGTGTGAATGGTTTTAGGTGGTGTTTGGAGAAAAACGGCGAGGGAAGGTGGTTTGTAGGGGAGGGGAGTGGTTGTGCGGCTGGATTTCGGAAGATGGGGGCTTAAAACTGATTTTAGGGTTTGGTTTTGGGGGGGACGATGGTTAGATTATATATATAGGGGAGAGGGCACGGTCCATCGCCACGCTCGTGTCTTTTTGAAATTGCCCGTGCTTTTCACGATTTTCAGGATTGGGTGCGTTCAAGTTTCTTTGACACGGCCGTGTGTCTATTGGGCACGCCCGTGCTTGACAAGTCAGTATGTTGGTACAGGAGTTGGGCACGGCCGTGTTTTACCCGTGGTGTGCAAGTCAGTAGCTTCGCACAGTTATGAAGCACGGGCGTGTTGTACCTGTGGTGTGCAAGTTAGTAGCTTCACACGGTTAGTTCACACGGGAGTGTTCTGGTATCGCAGCCCATATTGACGATAGAGTTCTTCCCTATTTTGGCACGGCTCTTGGCACACCCGTGGGTCGTCCCCTGTTTTGCACATGGCCATTTCCACACTCGTGTTCAAGGCTGTGTTTAAGATCTTTCAATTTATGTTAGACAATTTTAGTGTGGTGTTAGAAAAATAAGAAAAATAATAACAATGTTAGTGTGTTAGTGCTCGGGTTGCCTCCTGGGAAGCGCTTGTTTATAGTCTTAAGCTAGACTTTCCCTGTTTTCGGTTCTAAAAGAAGGCTCATGGAGCAGAAGCTCCTCTCTCATGTCTCCGAGATCTGCACCGTTGTAAATTTTAAATCGGTGACCATTTACCTTGAATGTGCCTTTAGTGGGGTGAGTTACTTCGATGGTGCCGTATGGAAAAATTGTTTGATCATGAATGGGCCTGACCATCTTGATTTCAACTTTCCTGGGAATAGTTTTAGCCTTGAGTTGTATAGTAGGACTAAGTCTCCTACTTCAAATTGTTTTGATCTCTTAAGATGAGCATCGTGGCATCGCTTTTGTTGCTTCCTTGTACAGTTTTGAGTTCTCATAAGCTTCTGTTCTCCATTCGTCCAGGTCGTTCATCTGCATCATTCTTCTCTTTCCTGCAATTTTGAGGTCAGAATTCAAGAATTTTATAGCCCAAAAAGCTTTGTGTTACAATTCGAATCGTAGATGATAGCTTTTCCCGTATACAAGTTTGTATGGGGATGTCCCTAGAGGTCTTTTAAACGCTGTTCTATAGGCCCATAAAGCATCATCTACTTTAACTGCCCAATCTTTTCTATTTGATTCAACCAATTTTTCTAGAATGCGCTTAAGTTCTCGGTTTGCTACCTCAACTTGCCCACTGGTTTGAGGATGATATGGGGTGGCTGTTCTGTGGTATACTCCATATTTTTTTTTAGGACTTTTTCAAATTGAGTATTACAGAAATGAGTAGCCCTATCACTAATGATGGCTCTCGGTGTGCCAAATCGGGAAAACAGTTTCTTGAGAAACTTGATTACTACCCTAGCATCATTGGTAGGTAAAGCTTCTGCTTCTACCCATTTTGACATGTAATCAACTGCCACTAGGATGTACTTGTTTCCAAAGAAACTAAGGAATGGTCCCATGAAATCAATACCCCATACATCAAATATTTCACATGATAACATATATGTTTGAGGCATTTGATCATGTTTAGAAATATTACCTATTCTTTGACATCTATCACATGAGGTAACATACCTGTTGGCATCTTTAAATAAAGTGGACCAATAAAAACCTGATTCGAGTATTTTGTGTACTGTCTTAATACCACTGTAGTGTCCTCCTACCGGTCCTGAATGGCAATGCTCCAAGATTTTGTTTGCTTCTGTCTTTGTAACGCATCTTCGAATTACCTAATCTGCACATATGCGGAAAAGAAAGGGATCTTCCCAAAAATAAATTTTCACATCAGCCAAGAATCGCTTCTTTTGGTGATCTGTTAATTTTCTTGGTAAGACATTAGCTGCTAAATAATTCGCAATATTTGCAAACCATAGTACCTCAGAATGTGTTATAGAAAAGAGTTGTTCTTCGAGAAATGAATCATTTATTTCACTTTCATCGAGCTCTTTGGTGTGTGGATTTTCAAGTCTAGAAAGGTGATCTGCTGCAACATTCTTGGCTCCCTTCTTATCTTGTATATCCAAGTCGAATTCCTAAAAAAGTAAAATCCATCGTATGAGTCTGGGTTTTGCATCAGGTTTGTTTAAAAGATAACGAAGAGCTGAATGGTTAATGTAAATGACAACTTTAGACAATATTAGATACTGTCTAAATTTATCAAAAGCAAAAACTACAACTAGCAACTCTTTCTCTGTGGTGGTGTAGTTTTCTTGTGCGGGTGTTAATGTTCTGCTAGCGTAGTAAATTGGCTGAAAATGCTTGTCTCTTCGTTGTCCCAAAACTGCACCTACTGCAAAATCACTTGCATCACATATTAGTTCAAAGGGTAAATTCCAAACAGGGGCAATTATAATCAGCGCATTTATTAATTTATCTTTAAGGTTTTTAAATGCATCTAAACATTCCTGGTTGAAATCTAAAGGAATATCTTTTTCTAGTAATTTTGTCAGAGGCTTAGCTATTTTAGAGAAATCTTTAATAAATCTTCTATAGAACCCTACATGTCCTAAAAAGCTTCTGATAGCCTTAACAGAACTAGGGGGAGGTAGTTTTTCTATGGCTTCAACATTTGCTTTATCTACCTCAATCCCTTTACTAGAAATCTTATGTCCTAACACAATTCCCTCTCTAACAATAAAGTGACATCTTTCCCAATTCAAAACAAGGTTTGTTTCCTCACATCTCATTAGAACTCGTTTTAAATTTTTAAGGCAAAGATGGAAAGAATTACCGAATACCGAGATATCATCCATAAATACCTCCATGATGTCTTCCACGAGTTCGTCAAAGATTGCCAACATGGAACGCTGAAAAGTATCCAGAGCATTACAAAATCCAAAAGGCATTCTACGATAAGCAAACGTACTGTATGGGCATGTTAATGTCATTTTCTCTTGATCTTCAGGAGCTATGGGGATTTGGAAGTAACCGGAGAGTCTGTCCAAGAAGCAGTAGTACATATGCCCAGATAATCTTTCCAACATTTAATCTATGAAGGGAAGAGGAAAGTGATCTTTTCTGGTGGCATCATTTAGTTTTCTATAGTCAATACAGACTCTTTAACTTGTAACTGTTCTTGTGGGAATTAACTCATTCTTTTCATTGGGCACTACCGTCATTCCTCCTTTCTTTGGAACTACCTGCACAGGACTTACCCAAGTGCTGTCAGAAATAGGATAAATTATTCCTGCATCTAGAAGTTTAATTACCTCGGCTTTGACCACTTCTTTCATGTTGAGATTTAACCTTCTCTGGGGTTGCACACACGGCTTATATTCTTCTTCCATTAAAATTTTGTGGGTGCAAAACGCTGGGCTTATTCCCTTAATGTCAGAAATTTTCCAAGCTATGGCTTTTTTGTGTTCTCTTAGTACCTTTATCAACTCTTCTTTTTCCTTGGGTTTTTTTTTTCCGAAGAGATGATTACCGGTAGCATAGAATTGTCCCCAAGGAATGCGTATTCTAAGTGTTTTGGTAATTGTTTTAATTCCAATTTAGGTGGCTCTTCGATAGAGGGTTTTTGTTTTATTTCGTTATCATTTTCAATGCTTTCTTCTTTCATTTGTATGGATGATGAAGTATTCAGATTCAACTCATTATCTTCATCTTCTTCCCCCTCTTCTTGAGTCAGGCACAGTTCCATCGTGTCTTCATGTATGATTTCTTGTAATGAATTTTGAATAATGTGATCAGTAGTATCAACAAAATAACAGGAATCATCTTGCTCTTTAGAATATCGCATGGCATAATAAATTTGAAAAATAATCGCTTCATCACCTATCGTTAGCACGAGTTTACCATCACCTACATCAATAACGGCTCTAGCAGTGGCTAAAAAGGGACGCCCTAAGATTAAAGGAACATTAATGTCTTCATCCATGTCTAACAGAACAAAGTCTACTAGAAAAATAAATTTGTCAATTTTTTCCAAGACATCTTAGATAACTCCTCTAGAATATTTAATAGATCTATCTGCTAACTGAATACTCATCCTAATGGGTGTTGGTTCCCCAAGATCTAGTTGTTTAAACATTTTATAAGGCATTAAATTTATACAAGCGCCTAGATCAGCTAATGCTTTCTTAATATTTCAACTACCAATTAAACAAGGGATAGTAAAATTTCCTGGGTCTTTTAATTTGGTTGGTAGCCTATTTTGGAGAATGGTTGAACACTCTTCATTAAGTTCCACTGTTGATACTTCTTCAAGTTTTCGTTTATTCGTCGGGAGTTCCTTTAAGAATTTTGCGTACTTCGGCATCTGTGAAATGGCTTCAACAAAAGGTAAGTTAATATGTATTTGTTTAAAAAGTTCAAGAAACTTACCGTATTGGGCATCAATTCGTCTTTTTTTAACTTTGTTGGATATGGGATTGGTGGTTTGTTCTCATTGTATAATAGAGTTACATCCTCAATCCCCTCATCTTCGTTTGGAGTTTCTTTCTTTGGTTTGCCCAATTTCTTTCCACTTCTTAGTGTGACTGCTTTTACCTATTCTATCCCTTTAGGAAAAATTTCTGCTCGCTTTTCACAGATCATCTTAGTAAGTATTTCAACCGTCTTAGTGAGTTCCCCAAATGACTCAGTAAATTTTTCAATTGATACTTGTTGATCTTTAAGGGTTCTCTCAATATCTTGTATGCGTTTTTCTGCGTTTGCTGATTTTGTTAGCTCCTCCTCGTGGGTTGGTTTCTTTTCTTGTGGATACGGCTGATTTTGGAAGTTTTGAGGAGGTTGTTGCCTTTGATTTCCTTGATTGCCTTGACCACCCCATGAAAAATTTGGTTCCTCCAACCTGGATTGTAAGTGTTACTATAAGGATTATTATTGGATCAGAAATTATTACCTATATAGTTCATCTGTTCACTCTCTGCTTCCAGTTGGTAGGGTGGGTACTCAGGATTCGCCACTGTTCCACTTGCGTCGCACTTCATGACTGGATGTGCCTGCGAAGAACACAAACTATCAAGCTTTTTAATCATCATCTCAAGTTGCGTTGATAGCATTGTCATGGCATCGACGTTGCAGACTCCTGTCGATTTCGTCGGTTTGGTCCTTGAAGCTTGCCACTGATAATTGTTTAATGACATCTCCTCAATGAACTCATAGGCTGCTTCTGGAGTTTTGTTATTCAGGGTTCCACCGGCTGCTGAATCAATTAGTTGCCTCGTTGAGGGGTTTACACCGTTATAGAATGTTTGGACTTGTAGCCACAAGGGTAAGCCATGGTGTGGGCACCTCCTTAAGAGATCTTTGAATCTCTCCCATGCATTGTATAGCGTTTCTAAATCTATCTGCACAAAAGAAGAGATATCATTCCTTAAATTGGCCGTTTTGGCTGGTGGAAAATATTTCACTAAAAATTTTTCGGTCATCTGATCCTATGTGGTGATTGACCCTCGTTGTAACGAGTTTAACCACTGTTTGGCTTTATTTCTCAATGAAAAAGGAAATAACCGAAAACGTATGGCATCATTAGAAATGCCATTTATTTTGAAAGTATCACAGAACTCTAAAAAGTTAGCTATATGAATGTTTGGATCTTCGTCCTGCAAACCATCAAATTGAACAAACTGTTGAATCATTTGTATTGTGTTAGGCTTTAATTCAAAATTGTTAGCAGATATAGCAGGCCTAACAATACTTGATTTCGCTTCTATTAAATGCAGTTCCGCATAATCAAACATTGTACGTGGAGCATTGCGTTCCCCCACATCGTGTGGTGGTTGGTTATTCTCGTCCATCCTTTCAGTAGGATTGGAATTTTCTTCCTCTCTTTCAGTAAATTAGGGCTCGCTTTGGTTTCCTGGACAATCTCTCGCGGCGGTTTCTTCAATATCACTATCGTATACCAAATGTCCTCTCGGGTTCCTTCTAGTCATAAACTAGCGATACCTGAAAAAAGGAGAAAGAAAGAAAAATTAGCAAAAAATTAAAATTTAACCTAAAAACAAAAGAAATAAATCGTGAAAAATAAAATAACGGCTAAAGTAATAAAAATAGAGCTTCTTAATATTTTAGTTCCTCAACAACGCCAAAAAACTTGATCATTTGAAATCGAGTTTTAAAATTTATAAAAGAATGATCAAAACCTGAAAACTAACTCTAACAACGATTAAAGGCAAGTGTACCTATCAAACAGTAGTATAGCTTAGGCACGACCGGATATCAAACCCAAAGGAACTAAGAGTACTAATACTAACTTTCTTTTTATTATTTAGCCTTAAAAATAGAGTGAAGTTACTTTAAACTATATTGACGAAGACTACGCTAAGGACACAAAGACAAAAAGGACGAATAAGAAAATAACTTTGAAGGAAAAACTCAGTTGATTACGACGATACCCTTAGGAAGAATCCACCTAGACTTCACTTGTTTTCAGACCCTAAACTATATGAGTTCTTTACTTAGCTTGATCCGTAAGACTCCCTAACCTATATTAAACCCTCTCTCGAGGCAAATAACGTCTAACCCTATGTTAATTAATGGAACTCTCGTTCGCTTATAATAACCCCCTAGGATAGCAGTAAACGATCAATGGACTCCCATATTAGGTTTCACCCTAATCCAGCAAATGTCGTAACCCTATCTCTAGGCGTTCGATCAACTCCGCTTAATTATGTTAGATCCACTCTTAGGCAGGGTCTATTCTTCCTCCACCTAAGCACATTAGATTTGGATTAAGCAACATAATTAAGAACAAACTAAGCAATTATCATATAACTTAGAAATCAAATAACAAAATTCATCTAGGTTTCATCCCCTTCAGGTATCTGAAGGGTTTAGCTCATAATGAATAAAAAGAACATCACAAGAGAAAAGAAAAACAAAACATAAAAAAACCCTAAAACCCACTGAAGGAATTGAAGGAGAACTCTGCCCACTTGAGTATAATTCCAGCTTTTTGGGATAGATCAACTGGCTATCCTCACGTTATTCCCTAACTCTGACCTTCTCAGCTTAGCTCCTTGGCCTAGCTTTGACGCCCTTTCAAAGGTGGTACTTAGGGGATATATATAGGCTCTTGGAATGCAATTCTTTCTCCCTAAATATTTTTTTCCGACTGAAATTGCTCTTTCCAGCGATAGAGGCATGCCCGTGTGAATCGAGACCAGACCGTGTTCGGATTTCTAACTTGAGGCATGACCGTGTGAGGCGAAGTTGAGGTCGTGCTCTAGGTGTTCGTCGAGGCACGGCCGTGTGGATTTTGGGCTAGGCTGTGTCAATTTCTTGCTAAGGCCTATTTACTTTGTTTTGGGCCTGTTTTGTGTTCTTTTCATCCTCGGGTGCTTTCTTGAGTATAAGACATGAAAAGAAAGGATTACAAGAACCTTTTTATATAATTCAAGGAAGAAATCATCAAAAAGTAAGCTAAATGTGGGATTAAAATATGTTACTTTTACGATTTATCAATGAACTAAACCTCTCAAATACCTAAGGGGATGAAACCTAAGACAGATATTATTATTCTTTGATTTATAAGAGAAATAATTGTTCTTATTCTTAATTGTGAGTTCTTATTCTTGTTTTAATAATTCGGGTTATTGATTCAAGTCGAATGTGCTTATTCAGTGGAGCAAAAGTCCTTGTTTAAGAGTAGATCAACACGATTAAGTAGAATTGATTGCAACCCTAGAAATAGGGCGACAAAAATCTGCTGGATTAGAGTTAAATCTAATAAGAGAATCTATAGATGCGACAATAGGGGTTTTAATTAGAAAGAGATTTCAATTAATCAACCTGGAGTCAGTTGTTTTTAGTCTTGAAAGAGATATTAACATAATTCAGGGATTTCTACGGATTAAGTCAAGTGAATAAATCATATGAATCAAAAGTAATAAGTGAAGTCTAGGTGGATTCTTCGTTAGGTATTGCCTTTATCATATAAGTTGTCTAAAAGTATTTTCTTAATTCTTTCTTTGTCATGTTTTTAATTAAGTTTTACTTTAAAATGAAATCACCCCAATTCTTAGGCTAGATAATAGAAGGATAGTAATTACTAGTACTCTTAGTCCTTGTGGATACGATATTACCGGTCTTACCATAACTATACTATTGAACGATAGCTGTACTTGCCTTTATTGTGATCATAGTTAGTTTTAGACGCATCACGAGACTTTGAGAAAAACTAACTCCCCCACAGAATACTCAATATCCTTTCTCTTTAGATCAGCATAAGACTTCTGCCTATCAGATGCTGCTTTCAGTCAATCTCAAATCAAGCGAACCTTATATTCAGTTTTCGAAACTAGTTCAGGACTCAATGCACGCCGCTCACCCAACTCAGTCCAGTACAAGGGCCTCGTAAGGTGCCATCTGAATGCTAGACTAATAGCTGTTGTTATAGGCAAACTCTGCCTACGGTAAATACTCTTCTCAACTACCTCGAAAATCTACAACACAACTTCTCAACATATCCTCCAGTACTTGAATCACCCTCTCTGACTGACCATTTATCTGAGGATAGAAAGCAGTACTGAAATCTAATCTTGAACCCAAAGCCTCATGTAATCTCTTCCAGGACTGAGACGTGAAGCGAGGATCCCTATCGGAGATAATAGAGATAGGAACCCCATGTAGTCTCACTATTTCAGCTATATACAGCTTAGCCAATTTCTGGAGAGAAAAGTCCATCCTAATCGGAATTAAATGAGCAGACTTGGTCCATTGATCCACGATGACCCAGACCAAATCCTTCTTAGTTGGTGTTAAAGGCAACCCACTAACGAAGTCATTCATTACCCGTTCCCATTTCCACATCGGCATCTTTACCAGCTGTAGCAACCCCGAAGGCAACTGATGCTCAGCCTTAACCTACTAACAAGTCAAAACGTGAGCAACGAACTCGGTAACCTCAAGCTTCAACCTTGGCCACCAGTACAACTCTCGGAGATCTCGGTACATATTGTTCCCACCGGCATGCATAGTAGGGACTACTATGCGCCTCCCTAAGAATCGACTGTCGCAACTCCTCATCACTCGGTACACAAATCCGATCGCGGAAACAAAGTACCCCATCACTGTTAATCCCAAAATCAGTAGCATTACTAGTTTCAACCTGACGAAAATGCAACTCAAGAGACTTATCCCCCATCTATTTACCTCTAATTTGATCAATCCATGTAGGCTTAACCTAAAGTTCTGCTAATAGACTCCCATCATCAAACAAACTGAGTCGAGCGAACATCGCTCTCAGATCGGCCATAGCCCTACGGCTCAAAGCATCTGCCACCATATTGGCCTTACCAGAATGATACTCAATGGTGCAGTCATAATCCTTAAGCAGTTCAACCCATCTACGCTACCTAAGGTTTAACTCCTTCTGAGTGAGGAGATATTTGAGGCTTTTGTGATCAGTGTAGATAGTACACTTCTCACTGTACAGGTAGTGCCTCCAAATCTTTAAAGCGGAGACCACAGCAGCCAATTCCAAATCATGCATCAGGTAGTTAGCCTCATACGTCTTGAGTTGACGTGACGCATAAGCTACCACCTTACCATCCTGCATAAGTACGCAACCCAGACCCAAATGCGACGCATCAATGTATACAATGAAATCCTTCCCAGATTTTGATTGTATTAGAACCAGAGCCTGCGTCAAAACGGATTTGAGCTTCTGGAAGCTCTCTTATTGCTTATCAGTCCAGACAAAGGGAACTCCCTTGCGCAGAAGCTTGGTCAACGGTGCTGCTATCAAGGAGAACCCTTCTACGAAGCGTCAATAATAACCCGCTAGCCCCAAAAAGCTGCAGATTGCGGACACATTCTTCGACTGTTTCCAATCCAACAAAGCCTCAGTCTTATGAGGATCAACGCGAATCCCCTCCGCAAAAACCATATGCCCAAGAAAGGTTACTTCTCAGAGCTAGAATTCACACTTACTGAACTATGTACAATTATTTCTCACGAAGAGTCTGCAGTACCACTCGGAGATACTCATTGTGCTCATCCTCAGTCTTGGAGTACACTAGGATATCATCGATGAATATCACTACAAACTGGTCCAGATAAGGATGGAACACACGGTTCATCAAATCCATAAATGTCGCTGGTGCATTGGTCAACCCAAAAGGCATCACCAGGAACTCGTAATGTCCATAACGAGTCCTAAATGTCGTCTTATACACATCGATCTCCTTAACCCCCAATTGATGATATCCTAAATGTGGATCAATCTTGGAGAACACAGAAGCCCCTCTTAACTGGTCAAATAGATCATCTATCCTCGAAAGTGGATTTTTATTCTTAATTGTCAGCTTTTTCAATTGCCGATAATCGATGCACATCCGCATTGTCCCATCTTTTTTCTCAACAAACAGTATTGGTGCTCCTCATGGAGACACACTGGGACGAATGAACCCATGATCTAACAGTTCTTGAATTTGAGCCTTAAGCTCTGTGAGCTACTTCGGTGCCATTCGGTAGGGCACGATAGACACTGGAGCTGTACCCGAAATGAGTTCAATCCCAAATTCTACTTCTCGACTTAGAGGCAGACCTGGTAATTCCTCAAGAAAAACATCTGCAAAGTCCCTTACGGTTCTAATGTTCTTAATCGAAGAGTCCCCAGAATCAAAAACACTGATGTAGGGCAAGAATGCCTCACATCCCTTCCGTACCAACTTTTCTGCCACCAACGCAGAAATCACATTAGTCAGATAGTCTCGATCCCCTATCACCACTACCTCGTTGTTCTCCTCAGTTCTCAAAATAACCCTTTTGGTCGCACAGTCCAAACTTACTCGGTGTTTGACCAGCCAGTCCATTCCCATAATCAAATCGAACTCCCCGAATGGAAGCTCCATCAGATCAGCCAGAAATATTGTCCCTTGAACCTCTAACGGGACGTCTCTAAATAATTTCTCTACTTAGATAGACTGCCCCAGTAGACTCACGACAGTTACCTCACTAGAAGTACTCTCACTCGGATCCCCAGAGTTTCAAACACAGCACTAGCTACGTAAGAGTGTGTAGAGCCTATGTCTATCAATGCCAAATAAGGTACATTATAAATTAGACACGTACCCGTGATGACGTCCGGAGCATCTCGATCCTCACAGTGACGGGCAGCATAAACCAGTGCAGGCTACCTCGCCTCAGCCGATCCAGCACCTCTGCCCGGTGCTCTCTGCCCTCGACCCATGCCGTAACCACCCTTTGCCTGACCTCAGCCCTTTGGTGGTTGCTGAACTACTCTCGGTGGCTATACAGTACCGGTACCTGTAGCTTGCGTTTGATCTGTTCTTAGCGGACAAACTCTGACACGATGCTCACTAGAGCCACATCTTAAACAAGCTCCAGTAGTCACAGTGTCCACAAAGCGCCACCCTAGTAGGTGCAACAAGAAGCCCAACACTCATTGGCCCATCAAATCTGGCCTTTTTCTTAGGCCTTATCACAGAACTCGAGGGCTCAGATTCCCTCTTATTCTTTCCTCTCTCTCGGTTTTGGCACTCAATGCGCTTAACCTCCTCGGTGATCTTCGCCTTCTTAACCAGTGTCGTAAACTCATGCCCCCTCTGTGGCACTATCAGAACTCGCAAACTGTACCTGAGACCATCCTCAAAACGGAGGCATCATTTATACTCGGTTGCCACCATGCCCCGGGGATAACGGCTCAATCTCAGGAACTCGGCCTTATACTCGGCCATCGTACGGTCTTCTTGTTTGAGATTAAGGAACTCAAGCCCCCTAGCGTCAATATAGCTGGCTCCCACATACTTACCCTGAAATGTAGTCTTAAAATCGTCCCAAATGAATCAGTCGGGCTGGGTAACCTCTTTATCCATCAGCCACCACTGGTAAGCCTCATTGCGTAGCAGAGACAGAGCCCTCTTAAGCTTCTGCACAACGTAAAATCCACATCATCCATGATTCTTTCAATAGCCTCCATCCAATATTCGGCCACGTTAGGGTCGACTCCACTGACACTCCTGAATAACTCAGCCTCATTGGACCGAAGTCATTCCGTAACTGACTCTCGGCCCCTAAATCCGGTGTTGGGTCAGCGACCCTCTCTAATATCTTCAGCATAGCCTGGGATAGTGCACCGTCCCCAGCCATGTGATCTCGAGACCCAGTCTCTGTCGCAGGTGATACTGGTGTCTCACCAGTATCCAGATTAGGCATATTGCCAGATAACGAGGACCCAGCTCGAGCCCCTCTATGGCCACTACCACAGCCTCTTGTACCCCGTTTGTGGATACCTCGTGCGCTCATCGTAAATTCAGATTTTATCAGTGTTAACAATTTTATGCATTAGTTACAGTTCTGATATTTGTTAATAGATGTTTTATGTAGACAATATCAAAAGTTCAGAATTTGTTATCACGAATCGCAGTCTCACTACGGTTTTTAGTTTACACTACCTAATGTGTTTTAAGTATAATACACTACCTATGGCTGTTTCAAGCATGCTAACATTATTTTCAGATAAATTTAGACAGAATTTGAGAACACATACAAGACCAGCGTCGGAGACTCGGTGTACCACATACTCAGTCCACAAATATTTTAAACCACTCAAAATCATTTCCTAAAAACCAATTTTCAAAATCCAAATCCACAGCCGAGTTTTACAACCTGTCTCTGATAACATTAAATGTAACACCCCAAACTCGGCCCAGACGTTATGGCTGAATTTGGCGATGTCACATGATAGTGCTTTAGAAACCACAATTACGATAAGACCATTTTTGTTATCTTATGCCACCTTCAAAAGCGTGTCATTTGTTTCAATCATCATCCATTTTCAAAACGTTACACTTTTTCCAAAATATTTATATTTCACAGAAGCATTTAAATCAATTTACATAATCGTGGTGTTTTGGTAAAACATTTGTTTATTTTGAAAACTCGAGCTTTCCTACTACTAACGGCAAAACCATAAGTGTTGCAAATCCTAATGAAACAAAATACGTAAAGGCTATATTACGTAAAACTTTCCCAGATATAAGCAAAACCATAAAATAAGTATAAAACCATGATGCAGAAGCAGTGGTCACCGTCGAGTCCTCTGTTGCACCGGTCCGTCTATAGTTGGGGATTATCTGAACAGATTAAACAGAAAAGGGTGAGTTTTCACAACTCATTGTGTAATCCCCATAGAAAACATGCACACAGCATAATATTAGAAAACAGTCACAAATTCATAGTTCGGGTCTGAGCCCATTACAGAATCGGTGTGGACCTTAGCCCACTCAGATACAGAATCAGTTATATTCTAGGGCTTTAGCCCATCTAAGATATAATATGAAGAACAGAACAGAATAATAGAGTCCTACCCACCAGCATCTAGACACCAACTCTGTCCAACCCTATACACTATGTGGGGATCAAATCAACCCACCCATCCTTACACACCATGCTGTACTAAAATATGGCTCATAATCAGATAATCGCAGCTGAGCTGCCAGATAACAGGCTTGAGAGCCTTTCAGATACTTCCTCCAAATATCATCAACCCACCCGATGTAATGCAACATAAAAAAAATGTCATGCTATTATGCAATTAAAAGTACATACATTCAGACATCATAATTCATGCTTGGTACAGAAATCATACAAACATATCACTCATATAAGGGTCTAAATATTGCTTTCCGACCCTACAGTAGGTCCACATTCATCTTAGGCGACCCGTGCAACCTTACAGATCATTTCAGAAATATGGGCTAACACGCCCACGTGGCCTGGCCGCGTGGCCCACACAGCCCAATTGATCGAGCCAGTGTCTCGCATATGGCCTCGCTCGGCCATCATATGGCCATGTCGCCTGCACACGGCCTGGTTCGTTAATCACAGGGCGGTGTGGTGGCTTACAGCCTTTCACAAGGCCTACCACACGACCTACTACACGGCCGTGTGGCGTCTATAGAAAGGTTTTTGGCCTTTGCCGAAAACGCGTTTTCTTGTGATTTGGGTACACAGCTGTAACATTTCTGACGCGTTAGCTCTCCTAAGCCTCTAGAACCTAAAAATTGATAGTTCAACACTTAATTTCAACCTTAAAGCATGATTAACCCAATAACCCAAAACTATTCATATCTTAGAACAAGCACTTACCGATTACTCCTGCACTCTGAAAGACAATCTACAACCCCACAGTAGTAGGACCACGATGTTCTCGTCTTATTGCTGTCCAAAATAAAGGTTAACCCCAATCAACATTTGAACAAACCACGAGTCACAGAAAATAAACCCCACTCACAAAAATGATTTGAAGAATCCTTACGCGAAAATGATAATCGGTCAAAATCATGACAGCACAGTGAAAGAGAATGAAATTCGAATGTAAACTATGGAAGGAAAGATGAAGCAATGGTACAAAGGTTTTGGGGAAACATAAATCGGCAGAGAGAGTAAAGATGGAATGGAACGTCAGAATTTTGGGGAAAATTATGAAAATTGGAAATAAAAATAAAATCCATTTTATAATCCCCTAGATCCCTTAATTATCTCCAATTACTCCCCACTACTCAGACTTCCAGTAGAACTCCAACTCTAGACAAATTTTGCAGCAAAAATACTATCTCTTTGTTGCGCAGGGATTCGAACACAAGACCTTCAACACACCCCACACACCATTTAACCACCAAACCAACAGACTTATTCTGATATCATTTTACCAATAACAATTTAAAAGCCTACCGTCCCCAGTGAGAGCATTATCCATAAAAATGCCAAAATTTATCCAAGTTGTGACTTGAACTTTGGACCTCACACACACACCCAGAACACTTAACCACTGAAACAGGTAAGATTTGTGTTACAAATTTACAAAGTCGGTATAATAAAATTGAGGTGTTACAGAAACGACGAATTAATTCAACTAATCCGATACTTTGTTTTTCCCTCATTCTAGATCCAAATCTTGTTTTTCTCAATCTATATAATTTCAAATTTTACTTATTTAATTAGTAACTCATTCAATTATCACAATTTACTCATTAAGGCAATTTTACACATTTTCCCCTAAACATTCACACTTTTACAATTTAGTCCTTATTACATAAAATCACAATTGCATGCAATTTTATCCTTCCCATGCTTAGCTGAATTCTTTTTATTGCCTTAGCAGCCCATATTATCCAAATAATCACACTTTTAACCACATAATTTTAATATTTCACAATTTAATCCCTAATTTGCATTTTCATCAAAAATCACTTTATAAAATATGAAAATCTAACATCAAATATTCATATTTCACCATTAAACATCAAAGAACACATAAGCTCATATTAAACATCAAAGAACACATAAGCTCATCAATGGAAACTATCAAAATCTTTAACAGTTTTGAAATCGAAGACATGGGCTAGCTAGTACTAGTTGCAACGATCACAAAAATATAAAAATCATCAAAAGTTGAGTCAAAATGGACTTACAATTGAGCAATGAAGTAGCTGAACTTAAAACCCTAAAAATAGTTTCTTCTTCTTTTCATATTCGGTTGAAAAAGATGAAGACTATGGTTTTTCCTTTGTTTTCTTTAATTTAAAATCAATTATTTATAAATTACAACATTATCCTTAATGAAACCATTATAAAATCACCTAATATATGCCCATTTTATGCCCATTTCCCACTATCAATGGTCTATTCACAACATAAGGACTTCACATTTAATATATCATAGCAATTAAACACTTTTAACAAGTAGAATGCAACTTTTGCATTTTACGCGATTTAATCCTTTTATCAAATTAGACACCCAATTGATAAAATTAAATCACGAAAATTTCACACATATCTAATCACATGCTGTAAACACCACTAATAATATTAAAATAATTTTTTAACCTAGGATTTGTGGTTCGAAAACCACTGTTTCGCTTTAGCTAAAATCGGGCTGTTACAGTTTCCAGGGAATCGGTGTAAGATTGAGTAGTTTTTAGTGTACACTTTTAGGTAAAGATAAGCAGCCAAAGTAGGATTTATATATATGACCTTGCTCTCTATTTGATTTAATTTTGTTGCAATTATTAATGAATTTTTTTCACTCTCTTATTTGTAGGAGGCATTGTATGACTCGAACTAGTAACGGTGTGTTACCATTTGAGTTTCAACTGGAGCGTATCATCATGCACACGAGGAGGGAACAATACCCTAGAGACGTCCCACCTCCCCAAGGAGAGCAACCTATCGAGAATTTGCAAGGATAAATTCAACAACCACCACACCTACCCATGGAGCAATGAACTTTACGCGACCACGCTATGCCCAACTTAGATGTTGTTCAATGTAGCTTTAATCACTCGGCGATTAATGCTAACAACTTTGAAATCAAATAGGCCATGATCCAGGTGATACAATCGAACCTTCAATTTTGAAATCCAATGAAAGAGGATCCAAATCAACACCTTAAGCAGTTTCTAACCATTTGTGATACTTTCAAGTATAATGGGGTACCTTATGACACTATCTATATTCGATTATTCCCTCTCTCTTACTGATGATGCTTTTATATGGTTACATTCGTAGCCGGTAGATTTCATCAACACTTGGGACGAGCTAGCGAGTAAATTTTTGGCAAAGTACTTTCCCCTGAGTAAGACCATGAAACTTCATATGAATATTATGAATTTTCAGAAATTGGAATGAGAGTCATTATTTAAGGCACGGGAGAGGTTTAAGTTAATGTTGCACAAGCATGCCTATCATTGATTACTATATTGGCTGCAACTTCAAGACTTCTACAATGGACTTGACAAAAACTTAAGTGCTAGGGAAAATGGATCATTCGCGGGAGCATTCATGTCAAAGACCAACGCCAAGGCATGTCAACTTATCGAGGACATGGCTATGAACTCTTACATATGGCTGACTGAGCGGTTCACATATCGGGCTAAACAATCAGCAGTGAACATTATTGGTAGCGAGGACAAGTACCGACAAATCCTCAAAAGGCTTAATCGATTGGAGATGAGTTTAACTAAGGCGCAAGTCCAAAACCAACCCAATCTAACTCATTTTAATGTAAGGCATGATAATAAGAGTAACCATATGGAGGTTAAAAATGTAGGGAAAGATGATATAACCCTTACTCCAACACCTATAATCTGAGATGGCATGACCATCGTAACTTTAGGTGGGGAGGAATCCAAGTGGGACCTTCAAATCAAGGGAACGAAAACCCCAATCCTTTAAAACCCAATACAGCATTTCAGCCTCCATTACCTTTTAGGGCAGCCTAAGATCAAGAGAGGAAACCAACTTATATTAGTGACCTTCTATTGTCGATAAGGATGAGCAAAGTAGAGGAAGGTTTGCATGTAGTGCAAGCTAATGTATGCCAAATTCGTGGTCAATTAGACCAAGTTTTGTAATTATTTCAAAACAACATAGCTTCTAGTATATTCAGTAATATCAAACCTAATCTGAAGAAGGAAGGGAAGGAGCACACAAAGGCAATCACCCTTAGATCAAGGGTTGTGGTTAAGGAACCTATCTAAACAAATTGTGGGGAGAAGAAAGTTAGTGAGAACAGTGAGAACACACTCCTAGTGTTAGAGGTGGGCCAGTAGAGAAGGACCTGAGACTAAACACACACAAATCAAAATTGAAGATAGATCCATTCAACCACCACACCCAAACTCAAAAATCGTACCTTTTCCTTCGCGTCTTGAGGAGAAAAAGAAGAAAGAGAGTGATGAATTCTTACAATTCCTCAATATGTTTAAGACTTTGAATGTGAATCTCCCCTTGTTAGAAATCCTTGAGAAAATGCCTATATATGCCAAGTTCCTTAGGGATGTTATGTCTCGTAGGAAGAAAATAAGGAAAGCAGCGCAAATTGTTCTTAATAAGGAATACAACGAGATAGTGTCTAGAAAAGCTACTCCTAAACTAAAGGACCCCCAAGTAGCTTTACCATTCCAATAGAGATAGGTAGAGTTAGTTTCGACAAGGCCCTACGTCACCTAAGTGCAAGTATTAACCTCATACCATTATCAATTTATAGGAGGTTAGACTTGAGAGAGCTTAAGGAAATAACAGTCACCTTGCAATTAGCCAATCGATCTTTGATACATCCCAAAGGAGTCCTTGAGGATGTGCTAGTGAGGGTTAGGCAATTCATTTTTCCCATTGACTTTATCATGCTTGACTTTGATGATGATATTGAAATTCCTATACTCTTAGGGAGACCATTTTTGGCGACATTTTGAACAACCATAGACATAGGAAGGGGTGAGTTGACTATGGACATCGAGTGCGAGACTGAGTTTTTCAAATGCATTGAGCCCGAGTCTAAATCTAAGGAGGTGTTGCCATCACAAGGGCATAAGTGTCAAGTAGTTGCGACAAAGCCTTATTATGCTAACAAATTTACAAATTCCATGGAATGGTGTAGTTTTTCAAGTGTTCATGCAGTATTCAAGAGAGTCTGGAAGAGAACGAGGATAAAGGGAACATTAGGATTCTCAGCAGACCTCAATTGCATATTGAACAATAGGCATATTCGAGTTTTGAGGACACCGGTGAAACATAATTTTGGTGGTGTGACAGACCGCCCTAAATTGCAGTTTTAATTTGCCGTATGTATCGAGGAAACCCAAAATTTCTAAATAATTGAATGTTTTGAGCATGGATTCCAAGTCTTTTTGCGTGTAGGACAGGATTTTAATTTGTAGTTTTTGTATTTTAGACTTGTTAGGATATAGCTTTGAAGATTGAGAAGAAATATGATTATTTTGTAGATGTTTTTAAGGAATGTTCAGTGAAATCGCAATACCCAAAGGGGGATATCGCGATTTCTAGAACAGTTTCGAGAGGGCGCAAAAAATGTTTTACTATCGCCATACCTGTGAAATTTCAAAAGACAAAAAATTTTGGTTTACAGAGTGATATCGTGATACCCAACCTTTGGTATCACGAAATCTCAGACAGAATGGAACGTGAGGGGTTCAAAATTAAAGGATATCGTGATATCCAACATTGGGTATCATGATATCCAAGTTGCTCAAGCAACACCCAATTTCAGATATTAGGATTCGCATGTTATAGAGGCTTAAAAAGCCTCCAAACACCCTAAAACCCTTCATTCTTCTCATATCTTCCCTAATCCTTCATCATCTATCCCTAAAAACTCCCCTCTCTATTTTCTCTCAATCCCCCTTTAAATCTCTTTCAATTTTCTTTGTAATTTCTCTCTTCTTTTTCCTTTATTTTTTTCGTTTTCTTCTTTTGCAGGTATTACACTTTTTTGGCTTGGGAGACAAGGAATTTCTTGCCAAACACAACAAATTCATCACAACTAACACAGTTCAAGTTTCCTTGTTCTTCCTTTTGTTTGCATTTTTTATTTGGCATAATATCGAAAATAGCCCCTAACGTTTCGTTGTTTGGTCACTTTGGCCTTTAACATTTTTTTTTGGATCACGTTCACACCTAACTCTTTTTTTTTTTTTCAAATTGACTTGTTTTTAGCAAAGATGCTGACGCGGCTATTAGGTGACTAACAGTGCTGGTTTGGAATTTTTTTTACTCCACCTAGGTGCCAACGCATTTAATACCTAATTAAAATAAAAAATATTTTAAAAAATCAGATATTAAAAAAATAAAATCCCAATCGATCCTTAAAAAAATCTTGAATCAGTTAATCAAAAGAGAGAGAGAGAGAGAGCACACAATGAAACCTAACTCGAGAAAGTAAGAAAATTGTGCGAGAGAAGATTACCAAAGGCTTTTCCAGAATTACATTTGATTTTGGATGATATATTTGGGTATGTTCTTAAATTTTTCACTTTGAAAACATCATGTATGTTATTTTGGTTTATGTTTAGGGTTTTTTAATTTGGAGATTTTGGTTTAGGTTGTCGCATTTAGGGATTTAGGGTTAGGTGATTTTGATTTTGGGGATTTTTATTTATGATTTTTTATATTTTGGGGATTTTCATCTAGGGTTTTCAATTTTGGGGTTTTTTTATTATTTTCAATTTTTAAGACATTAGTTTAAGGGTTTGCTACTAATTAGAAGAGGAATTTCGTGTATTTTAGTTTTTGGCTACTAACGGAATCGAAATCCCTCAATAAACCTAAAACCCAAAAAATAAGACTTTATGATTGTTTCTTTTGACAAATTTGCATGTTTCATTATACTTTTTGATTCAATGCACGAATTTTAGGTGGGGACTATAATGTTGGTTGGTGGGGGAAATAATTCTAAACGTAATTCAATAGATGAACTTATTGAAGTGGTCCCTCCATCTTTTGTTGTTATGTTATTATATGTATATAAACTTTATCAGATTTGATTTTGTAATTATTAGATCATTTAACTTTATATGCATTTTGTATTGTTTATAATATTTAATATTTTGTTTGTCTACACCTTTTGTGCTACACTTTGTTTTGTCTATTAGTATAGAATCTTACTATTTTCTAAATTTTGTAATATGTTTTTTATTGTTTAAACTGCAGATGTCTACAGAGGAGGAGTACTACATAAAGTTGTATGTTGGGGGTAAAGTTGTACGTGATCCCCATGTTAAGTATTTAGGTGGTGACATGGTGAGGCTTAAAGAGGATACAGTACTTGGCAATAGAACTTTGCATGATAACCTTCGGGCTGTGTGGAATGATAGTAGCACTATAGACATGCTAAACTATTGGGTTAAGCATAAAAAGATAGACATGTATGTAGAGCATGAGATTGACACTGTCATTTTTGCTGACAATGATTTAATGTTAACTGTAGTAACTGTGGAAGGTGCTGGTGATGGTAATGAAGGTGTTGAGGTTGCTGGTAGTAAAGGTGGTGGACGTGTTGCACGTTTAAATGATGACAGTGTTGAAGTTGCTGGCAGTGAAACTGGTGAGGGTGGTGAAGGTTTAGGTGGGTAGGGTGTTGAGTTATTGGCAATAAAGATGGTAAGAGTGGTGAGGTTGAGGGTTGTAAAGGTGGTGAGGATGTTGAAGGTTTAAATAGGAAGGGTGCTGAGGTTGCTGGCAGTAAAGGTGGTGAGGGTGCTGAGGTTGAGGGTGCTGAAGATGGTAAGGATGCTGAAAATTTAAATAGGGATGGGGCTGAAGGTACTGAGGTTGCTGGCAGTAACGGTCGTGAAGGTGTTGAAGGTTTAAGTGGGATGGTGTTAAGGTTTCTAGCAGTCAATATGGTGAGGGTGGTGAAGGTAGTGAGGGTATTGAGGTTGTTGGCAGTCAAGATGGTGAAGGTGGTGAAGGTAGTGTGGGTGTTAAAGCTTTAGATGGTTTAGATGCATCTGTTGAAGGGTCAAAACAGGATGATAGAGGTTTAAATAGTAGTGTTGAAGAAGATGGTGAGGAGGGGTTGATGATGAAAGTGATAGTGATTTAGAGGATGAGAATTTTTATTTGAAAAAAGTGATGTACTTTTGTAATAGCCCAATTTAGGGGCTATTCGAAATAGTAGTTTCGGAACCACTAATCTAATGTCGGAGAAAATTATTTTAATGTTCTTTTATGAGCTATAGCATGATTATTTAGGTGCATGAAAATTTTGGTGCTTTAATTTTAGCAATTATATTCTCAATTGTTAAAAATGACTAAATCGCATAAAGTGTGAAAGTTCCATTTTACAAGCTAAAGGTGTCTAAAAGCCATAGAATATTAATTGAAGGCCCTTAATGTGCAATTACACCCTTAGATATAGGGTGGCCGGCCATAGGGGACAAACAATGTCAAAATTGGTCAAAGTTGTTGGAATTGGGTGGACTAAATTGATGTTTTATATTAAAATAAAGAAAGAAAAGATATCATCTTTTCTTCTCTTTTTCTCCATAAAAAATTAGCAGCAAAATAGGGGTTTGAGAGCTCAAAAATTTCAACAAGCTTTTCTCCTTGCAAGTAAGTGCTTTAATGGCCATTCTTTGTTAATTTTTGTACTTTTGGAACCCCTAAAGATTAAGCTAGCTTAAGAGGGGACTATTTTGCAAAGTGGTAGAAAGTTTAGGGTTTTTCCATGTGAGCAATTATGTTGTTTGCTGCATTTTTATGGAAGAAAATGAGTCTTATTTGTTTAATAAACAACTTTTGTGAAAGGTGTTACCATGAAAACACCTAAGAGGATCTCTTCGCAAAGGTTGTAAAATAGGTGTTAAATGTGTGAAATAATGAGTATTGAGAGTTGCTATAAGAGAAATAAATGTTCACCTAGGCTCATTAAAGAAAGAAATTTGATTAGAATTGATTTACGAGCCTAGGGGTAAAATTATCATTTTGTGAAAGTCTAAGAGGAAAATGGTAATTTTGCCAAAGTATGATTATTGAAATGTATTAATTAATGTGATGATTAAATGAGCTAATTTGCTATTATAGATCAATAAGAATGAGGAATTAACATTGACCGAGGAAAAGGCAAGGTATCGGACTAGATCGGTGAATTGGCCTATTTTGAAATCGAGGTAAGTTTGTGTGTAATAAATTCAACATCATCTTATTTAGTTTAAAATGATTTATATTAGTGATGTTGTACTTTACTTCTATGAAATTGAATAACGAAGTTCAATGAGAAAATGATGAGAATTGTGATGTGGAAGTCCCAGTTGGACTTTAATAAATGAGAGAATAATATCATCAAGACTTGAGATGGGATCCCGTATAAGACCATATCTAGGATATGGCATCGGCATCGAATATGAAAATCGTATAAGACCATATCTGGGATATGGCATCAATAAACGATATGAGATCCCGTATAAGACCATATTTGGGATATAGAATCGGCATCTAGAGGTGACCCCATGTAAGACCATATCTGGGATATGGCATTAGCATCATATTTATGTGAATGATGATGATTATGTATCTTCGAGTATCCCAAGTGATTCAATGGGGTAAATAGTTAAGCTTATAATAGAGACGAGATTAGTGCTAAAGCTATGTGATGAAGTGATACAGGTACATGTGAGTAATTAACGAAGAATGTTTACAATATGTAACATGACATGTAATTGGTATGAGTAAGCATGAGTAAGTTATAGCAATGTGCTTAAGACTTTGTGTTCTTATTCAATGCAATGGATGGATGGCATTATGAGCCTTTATGTTGCTATTTATTTCATGCAAACTTACTAAGCTTTATGCTTACCCCTCTCATTTCCCTTTTCCTTGTAGTATCGCCAACCTAACTCTGGGATCATTCGATGTCGGAGTTCAGAATCACACTATCAACTTCTCTTTAGTATAGCAAAGTTAGATTTATTTTGAGTATGGCATGTATAGGACTTGGTCATTTTGTTATGTCATATTTGTTAGCCAAAGTGTTGGCTATTAATGTTGTTCAACTCATTTTGTAAATGGTTATTGGAAATTGGCCAATATTTGTCAAGTTCATCTATTCAATGTTGATGAAATTCATGAGTGCATGCTTGTGTGGATGTTTTGAATTTGAGTTCTTAGAAGTGCCTTATGGTCATGATATATGTTGAATTGAATTGGTATAAATATGGTTGCTTTGTAGGGTGACATTTGGCTTGGTAGATAGCCTTACAAATGTCCACATGGGTAGACACACGGACGTGTGTCTATGCCGTGTGTGACACACGGGTTTATGTCTAGGCCATGCGTGACACACGGGTGTGTTTCTAGGCCGTGTGTGACACAAGGTCAGCCCATGGGCATGTTGATATGCCGTGTGTCCCCATGCATGCTAGGTTGGCAAGTCAGTATGCTTAGTAGTTAACACACGGGCTGAGACACTGCCGTGTGTGTCGTCCGTGTGGGAGACACGGCCTCAGACACGGGCATGTGTCCGGGCCATGTAAAGTCTGCACTTGAAATTAGGAATTTAATTCGACATACGGTCTAAGGACACGGGCGTGTGCCTTGGCTGTGTGACCTTATTAGAATGATGACATCATAAACAGAATGTCAAGGTTTTAGCACACGGGCGAAGACACGGGCGTGTCATGGCCGTGTGAGAGACACAGGCTATGGACATAGGCGTGTGTCAGGCTGTGTGACAACCCCTGTAGGTTCAAATTGAAAAATAATTCCACACGGGTGTGGAACATGGGCATGTGATATGCCACATGGGCGTGTGGCCCTGTTTTATGTCAAATTTTTTCTAACTGTTCAAAAGTTTTCAGTTTGGTCTCGAATCATCCCGGGTGTAAGTTTAGGGTCTCGTAGACCTATAATAAGGACATTATAGACTCAGTTGAAAAGTTTTAAATTGAAATGAAGTTCTTAAGGATCGATATTGTATGATTGAGCAAGTTAAGTACGGTAATACCTCGTACACCGTTCATGTATTGAATACGAGTAGGGGGTGTTACAACTTTTCAGATGATGATGATAATGAAGAACTTCAAGAAGCTAGGAAAAAGGTGAGGGAAGTAAAAGGGAAATCCAGTGGGAAATCTAAGGAAACAGTACTTGAAGAGACTGAAAGTGAAAGCTTTGGAGAGTAGTTTGACGCTGAAGTCCCTAAAGAAATTAAGGGTGAAGAACTAAATGATAGAGTTAATAGGGAAGAAAAGGGAAATGAGACTGAATATTTTGATAGTGATGATCATGAGAGCATACTTAGGTCAGATGATGATGACAGTACTAATGCTTGTAGAAGAAGAAGTAGGTTCCCCACATAGAATCCAAACTCAGCAAGTCCACACTTCTTTATTGGGATTGTGTTTAAAGATGGTAAACAACTCAAATTTGTAATTCATAAGTACTCAATGTGTTGTAGAAGGGAACTTAAGATAATCAATAATGAACCAAATAGGGTTAGAGTTAAATGTATTGCATCTAAAAAGTGTAAATGTGGGAATATTTGCAAGTTATAGTAACATGTCTAGATGCATGCAAGTGAAACGTTTTCATGATGAGCACAATTGTTGTGTTAGTTTTAGAAACAAAATGATTAATGTAAAAGTAACTGCAAATGATTTTGAAGCTACTATTAAGGACCACCTAAAAATGAAGCTAAGAGAGATACAAAGAAGGGTAGCTTCAGAAATGTATGTGAATGTTAATATGACAAGGTGTAGAAGGGTCAAGAAAATGGTGAAGGATAAGTTGGTAGGAAACTTTGTAGAGGAATTTGTTATACTGTGGGATTATGCTGATGAGTTGAGACTAAAGAATCCTGAAAGTACTATAAAGATGGCAATGAATGGAGTCACGTCTGAATCTCCACCATATTTCAAGAGGTTTTATGTCTGTTTTGAATCACTAAAAAGAGGTAGGAAAAAAGGGTACACACTTATACTAGGTTTGGATGGCTGCTTATTAAACAGTCCATTTAAGAGTGAGATGTTTTTTGTTGTTGAGAAAGATTGAAACAATTCATGTACCCAATTTCCTGGGCTATTTTTGAGGGGTATTGTATTGGTTTGGTAATGGTTTCTTAGTCTTTTGACAGTAGACTTAGGAATGGAAGATGGTTTTGGGTATAGCATCATTAGTGACGAACTAAAGGTAAATAATATTTTTTATTTTCAACCAATTTATTACTGATGCTATTTATTTTGCACAAATTTATTATTGATGTTTTCTAAATTAATTTGCAGGGTCTTGAGATACCCATTAATGACATTCTTCCTAGAGTAGAACATAGAAATTATGCTAGGCATGTCTTATCAAACTGATCTAGTAGGAAGAAAGCAAAGACATTCGATTTTTTTTTTTTTTGTGGAAAATTGTGAAGTCTACAACATAAAGGGAGTGAGAGAAAAACAAAGAAGAAATGTATAAGATTAATGAAGGTGTTGCAAAGGACTTGCTTTCTAAGAATTCAAAAGTTTGGACCAAGGCCTTCCAAGGGTTGCACACAGTGTTAGATATTGTTGACAATAACCTCTGTGAAGCATTTAATTCTATCATCGTGGAGATTATATTAAAGAGCATAATAACCATGTTGAAGGAAACCAGAGTTAAAATGATGACCAGAATACTAGATAAAAGGAAGCAATGCAATTCATGGAAATACAATTATGGTCCACTGATAAAGAAGAAATTTGATGACAGCAAGAAGATAGGTGTTGATTGGAAGATGATCTGGAATGGGGAAAATGGGTGTGAAGTTAAAAAAAATAGTAAATGTAGAGGATAAAACCTGCAATGGTCAAAGCTAGCAATTATCTGGATCCCTTGTCCCCATGCCTGCTCTATTTGATGACATCTTAAACAAGATCCTGATGACTACTTACATAGGTACTACTAGAATGAGACATATTTGAAAGCATATGCATATGCTTTACAACTAAAAAATGGGTCACGTGAGTGGAGAAAACCTAGTATTGAGCCTGTGCTGCCACCAGTTAAGAAAACAATGCCTGGTAAGCCAAAGAAGAATAGAAGGAAGGCAAAAAATGAAACAAATAAAGTGAAGCCTGGACAACTCAGTAAGGCTAGTCTAATTATGAGATGTAGAAAATGTGGTGGTGAGGGTCACAATAGAAGATCATGCCTTTGAGTAACACGACTGGATCACAGGTATATAGTAACCATTTTTTCACTGTCAAGTTCCAAAATATTTAAATCAAATTTGGGGTTGTGATTTTTTATTGTCTCAATTTGGCACGAGTTCAAGAACTAGAATCCAAAAAAAGAACAATAGAAGACTATTCATTGAACCTAACACAACTGGATCACAAGTGTATTGAAAACACTTTTTTACTGTCAAGTTTTGCAATATTTAAATCTAATTTGGGGTTGTGATTTTTTTTCCATAGTCTGGTACTAGTACAAGAAAAGCCAAAAAAGGATGGTATGTCAGGAATCTATCAGCACACAAGAATCCACTGCAGCAAAGGAGATGAAGAAATGAATTGACATGTTACTTTGATTAAACATTTTATTTGTTTGTTGAAATAGTTGCTTAACATATTTTTTGTTTGCAATTACATGCGATAGTTGCCTCAGATATTTTTTGTATTCCAGGCTTCTAGGACTTGTTTGAAGTTCGTATAACAATGATAGTTTTTATAACAATTTGATGTGGTATGTCATTATTGCTATAGGCAACTATGTGGGTCTAGGGTCATTTTGTTAGTTACTATTTTGAACATGACATACAATGTTAAATATCCAACATTTTAGCACATGTAACTTCTTTTTTCAAAAAACATTCTTTTTTTCATTTTGCTCATAGACCTTTCATTATACTTCCCTCAATTTAGCTACAAACACCAATTCGAATGTGACAATTTATGTCAACAACAAAGTTTGAAGGTACTAGATATACAAAACACAAGAACATGACACCATACTTTTCAAATTATAACATTCATAAATAATGTGACACATAAGATAAATAATACACTGCAAATAAACATTTTCTTATAAAACTCTTTCTCTTTCTTGAGTGATTTACATTTTTGCTTCAAGCTTTTAATCTTTTTGTTTAATTCAATGTGTTCCACATCATGATTGACCTCTTTTTTTTGGTTGTCCTTGCCCACATTTTGCACACTGCCACTCTCAGACATCTCAACATTACTGCTTCTACTACCACTCTCAAACATCTCAACACTTCCACACTTCATAATTTGCTTCCTAAGTCTCATATTCCCTTTTGCAAGTTTCCTTTCACTATCATGTAATTCACGTATTACTTCATTTTCCCTGTTACATAGTTTATCATCATACCACTTAAAAAATCTGCATCCACCAACCTACACTTCACACAAAAAAGTTTGACTCTTTATTATAGAAAACCTACAATTCACTTAAAAGTCTAATGCTACAACAAATTGTAGCACCAATTTAGTCTAGCCAACAAAAAAATCAAACAAACTAAAAAAAATCCCCAATTTCTTACGAACCCTAAAATAAATTGACTAAACATATGCTTACCCGAAAATCTAAGCAAGCATAATAGCTCCTGTCTAGGTTTAAATCGCTCCATGAAGCCTTTCTCGGAGCTAACTTGTTATCGAAACATGTTATTTTCTCTCCTCATAAATGAACTCCCCTCGTGATGAAGAAACCAACTTCGAATAAGGAAACTTCTCCATTGATGGCTTCTAACCACTTTTTTCAGACAATATTTTTTTATTCTTTTACTAACCCACTAGATTTCAAGCTTCGATTTCTATAGAATTTTAGTGAAGAAGGAAAGGATTTGAGATTTAGGGTTCTTCATTTAGGATCCCTTACATTGATTTAATTATGCCCGTGTGTGTTTAGGGTTTTTTTTAAAATTAATTTGCTAACGTGGCATATAAGACAAAATAATGCCATGTCAGCATTTACATACATTTGGTGCCTAGGTGGAGTAAATTTTTTTTCCAAATCAACGCCTTTATTTTTAATCCAATTTTCCAAAAAAAATTCCAAACAATTTTCTAACTACACCTACAATAAATCAAACTGTGATTATCGGGTAATAAGGTTAGAATCTATTTCCCTCATCTTATTACTGACTTGTTCCGTCGAGCTGGAGTGGTGATGGGAAGTACTAAACAATTTAATCGGCTTAATATGACCATTATTGGAGATACCTACTCCACCAATTTCAAGAGCTTCATAGGAAGCAAATTCAAGGATGGAACCAGTGTCGTAAATAGAAAATGGAAGTGCCTCCAGCAGTGACAAAGAAAGGCGTCAAAAAGAAAACCAATGACGAGCCTATGCGGTGGGAACATAGGCTAGGAATAGACTTGCACTACAACATAAGACTCCTGGAGTCCACGAAACTATTCATGGATACTTTCATGAGGAGCTAAGGGGCACAAGGTTTAGAATGGCCGGAACGATCAAGCAATTTGAATGAGGGAAATAAAGTCGTGGAAGAACAACAAGAGAAAGCCGATGAGAAAATAGATGACGAGGCCATGGAGGTTAACAATTTTGCGTCCTATAGAGGAAACTTCGAGAGTGCTTTTACATTCACAAAGAAACAAAAAGGGGGGCTGTAACATCCCAAAATTGGGCCTAGGAGAATTGAGCCCAATGGGCCTTAGGCGTAGTAGCGTTTAAATTTTCAGAGAATAAGAGATCGGCTTAAATGCAAGTTAGACTTATTAGATAAGTGATTTTGGAAGATTAGAGGGCTTCTATGAAGTCCCGGGATCAAATATTGGCTTTGGGGAAATTTTGGTTTTAGGTGAAAAAAAACCCTGGAAGTTGGCAGATAGGCCTTAAGAATAAAATATGGAGAAAAATGACACAAGTGGAGTGTGTGGTGTAGTGGCAAAGTGACGCCACATAAGAGACAAGGGAATGACGCCACACAAGGAAGGAAGGAGGTCCAAGGTTCAAGTCTTGGCTTTTGCATTTTGGTTTCTTTTTGCTTGGACCTTAGAATTTGGCCCATAGTTTATATTTAGTTGCGCATGGTTTAAGACACAAGAGGAGCTTGTGGCCAAGTGGTTAGCAGCGTGGATTATGCTACAAGGGAGCCCGGTTCGAATCTCATGAGAAGCAAGGAGTATTTATTTTGCGGATTGGACTGGCAAGAGTTTCATTGAATTTAAACTCTCTCGACGTGAAGGATCCCACATCGGAAAGACACAAAGAATGAAGGTGAAGAGCTAGCTATATAAGGAGCATCCTAGGAGGAGAGTAAACACATCTTGGAGGCGTTTGGGCACAAGAGTGGGTCGGAGCGCGGATTAGCCCCAGTCCTATCGTGTGTGTAACTCTCTCTACTCTAGTTGTAGAGCGGCAAAATGCCGAAATGTCGGTTACACGGCATTAGTAGCCACACGAGCGTGCGGCGCATGTGTGGGGGGCTTCGGCGATAGTTGAGGCCATCGTGAGTATATTCTCGTGGGTTGGAAATTTGCTGGGCCTCGATGGGCCAAAGTGGGCCCAATGGGCCCGTGGGCCTATATGAGTAAATTGCATGATTGGTTAGTATATGTTGAACTAGACTAGGTGGAAGTTATATACGTGGCTAGATTTGTGCTAGGTGGGCCACACGAGCATGTGGGCCGGATGGGCCGAAATCGGGTTTTAGGCCCAATCGTCCAAGAGTATGACCGAAAATGGTAGTGAGTCGCTAGTGGTGACATTAGGCCTTCTGAAAGGCCATTTCAGTTTGTGAATTTACGAAAATACCCTTAGTAGGTAAAATTACGATTATACCCTTAGAGGTTGATTAGCATGATTATGTTGTTTAGTTTTGGCCGATTGTGGGGAAGGCTTGATCTCGCATATCTCGAGTTGTGGCTAGTGCTCGAAAAGTGTTAAGGAAGGGGGATCTAGTGCGTTAGATCTTGATCTCCTGGATTTGATAGTCGTATTAGTAACCGTGTGTGTAAACTAACACACTTCTTGCTTTGTATATGTTTGATAAACCGATTGATTGGTAAAATCGAAAACAAGATGGTTGAGTGATATGATACCCTATGGGGTATGTGCACGGTCTCGTAAGTCCGTTTCATTATGAGTAATCATTATTGATACATGATGTCATGATTTATGATGTATGTGCTAAAGCATGAGATGCAACGTTAAACATGTTTGCATGATTTGAATACTATACATGAGTTGGTATAATGATGGGTGATATGAGAGGAGGGGGCAAAGTGATATTTTGTGTCGACGAGCAGCACCGAGTGTTTTGGTAACACAACTTTGTGACTTTGGGTCACCGTGAGGTTTGGCACCTCCGGAGGTTTGGCACCTCAATGTCGTCCCCGTGGTTTCGCACCACGTGGGTTGGCCCCACAAGGCGGTATTGAGGATTGACGCCAAAGTGATTTGGTATCACACGATGGGTTGGCCCCATCACCCGATTATTGTGACTTCGGTCACCAAAGTGGTTTAGTACCACATTTGTGTCTTTGGGACACCGAGAGGTTTGGCACCTCATTGCGACTCGTCCTTGTGGTTGGACACCACCGCGGGTTGGCCCCACTTGAGAGATACGGGATTGTCGCTAGTGATTTGGTATCACACGATGGGTTGGCCCCATCATCGGATTTGTGACTTCGGTCACCAATGATTTTGGTATCACAAACGTGTCTTTGGGACACCAGTGGTTTGGCACCACATTGACGGATATCGTGTCTTTGGGACACCAAAGTTTTTGGTAACACATTGTGACTATATGTCACCAGTGGTTTGGCACCACCAAAGTGGTTTGGTACCACACGGGTAGAAAAGGTGTATGGATGGTTAGGATTGGGTGCATATTGATTGGATGCATGATGGTTATGTTTATGTTGCATATGATATTTTGCTAATCCGGAAAAGGGTGGCACACTTGAGTCTTGGTGACTCACCTTTTCCTTTAACCATTTTCGTGTATTGCATAAGGCTCGGATCGGATCGGAGAGGACAAGGTGGCCTATGCCAAGATGATGATTTAATATTTTATGTTTGGTTTTGATATAAGTACTTTATTTGAACTATTGGGTTGTAATAAAGGCCATTTTATTAGTTGGTATTACTTGATTATGGTTTTGTTATTTTAAATTCTTATTAACTCAAAAATGTTTTCACACAACAAAAGAAATTACATGAGTTTTAAGTAAGAGGAATTCGTTTTACTCACATATCTGATATAGTTTTCAAAATTGAATTCTTTCATGCTTTATGCTAAGTTAACGAGGTTTTTCAACCGTCTTTCTGCAATAACATAACCGTATTCTGGTCGTAGTGAATGGGCCGGGTTTGGGGATGTTACAGTTTGGTATCAGAGCCAGGTTCAAAACTCGGCTTTGAGGGTTTTGGGCCCAAAAACACTTTTTTAAAAAAAAAGGGGCTTTTCAAAATATGGGCTTTTAAGAAACTTTTCAGGTTATTCTGGCATGGCACCTGTACCTCCGACCCGAAGTCCACCAGGTAAGTACTTCGGACTTTCTTGAAGTGATTTGTTTGTATGAATTGATTTATATGTGAATGTTTGAATTAGAACAGAGAACTTGAGATGAAACTTTGATTGCTCGAAAGAACAACTTCCAGAAACTTCTGTTTATAAAATTTGCTCGTGGATAAAATAGTGGAACAAAATTTCTAATGCATAAAACTTTTAATCAGATTAAATCGCGACGCTAGATATGAGTTCTAGGGGACGTGGTTGTCGCGGACGTGGTCAAGGTGGAATGACAGCTTTATTAAGATCAGAGTGCGCAGCAAGAGCGTAGTGTGGTAGGTTAGGATGTGCGACTGTTAGTTAGTTGGAAATTTCGAGGACGAAATTTCTTTAAGGAGGGTAGATTTGTAACATCCCAAAATTGGGCCTAGGAGAATTGAGCCCAATGGGCCTTAGGCGTAGTAGCGTTTAAATTTTCAGAGAATAAGAGATCGGCTTAAATGCAAGTTAGACTTATTAGATAAGTGATTTTGGAAGATTGAGGCTTCATGAAGTCCCGGATCAAATATTGGCTTTGGGGAAATTTTGGTTTTAGGTGAAAAAAAACCCTAGAAGTTGGCAGATAGGCCTTAAGAATAAAATATGGAGAAAAATGACACAAGTGGAGTGTGTGGTGTAGTGGCAAAGTGACGCCACATAAGAGACAAGGGAATGACGCCACAAGGAAGGAAGGAGGTCCAAGGTTCAAGTCTTGGCTTTTGCATTTTGGTTTCTTTTGCTTGGACCTTAGAATTTGGCCCATAGTTTATATTTAGTTGCGCATTAAGACACAAGAGGAGCTTGTGGCCAAGTGGTTAGCAACAGATTATGCTACAAGGGAGCACAGGTTCGAATCTCATGAGAAGCGAGGAGTATTTATTTTATGATTGGACTGGCAAGAGTTTCATTGAATTTAAACTCTCTTGTGAAGGGATCCCACATCGGAAAGACACAAAGAATGAAGGTGAAGAGCTAGCTATATAAGGAGCATCCTAGGAGGAGAGTAAACACATCTTGGAGGCGTTTGGGCACAAGAGTGGTCGGAGCGCGATTAGCCCCAGTCAGTCCTATCGTGTGTGTAACTCTCTCTACTCTAGTTGTAGAAGCGGCAAAATGCCGAAATGCCGGTTACACGGCATTAGTAGCCACACGAGCGTGCGAGCGCATGTGTGGGGCTTCGACGCGATAGTTGAGGCCATCAGTAGTATTCTCGTGGGTTGGGGCTGCTTGGGCCTCGATGGGCCAAAGTGGGCCCAATGGGCCCGTGGGCCTATATGAGTAAATTGCATGATTGGTTAGTATATGTTGAACTAGACTAGGTGGAAGTTATATACGTGGCTAGATTTGTGCTAGGTGGGCCACACGAGCATGTGGGCCCGGATGGGCCGAAATCGGGTTTTAGGCCCAATCGTCCGGTATGACCGAAAATGGTAGCTGAGTCGCTAGTGGTGACATTAGGCCTTCTGAAGGCCATTTCAGGTTGTGAATTTACTGAAAATACCCTTAGTAGGTAAAATTACGATTATACCCTTGGAGGTTGATTAGCATGATTATGTTGTTTAGTTTTGGCCGATTGTAGGGAAGCTTGATCTCGCATACCTCGAGTTGTGGCTAGTGCTCGAAAAGTGTTAAGGAAGGGGGGATCTAGTGCGTTAGATCTTGATCTCCTGGATTTGATAGTCGTATTAGTAACCGTGTGTGTAAACTAACACACTTCTTGCTTTGTATATGTTTGATAAACTGATTGATTGGTAAAATCGAAACAAGTATGGTTGAGTGATATGATACCCTATGGGGTATGTGCACGGATTCGTGTAAGTCCGTTTCATTATGAGTACTTTATTATTGATACATGATGTCATGATTTATGATGTATGTGCTATGAGATGCAACGTTAAACATGTTTGCATGATTTGAATACTATACATGAGTTGGTATAATGATGGGTGATATGAGAGGAGAGGGGCGGTGATATTTTGTCTTGACGAGCACCAAAGTGTTTTGGTAACACAACTTTGTGACTTTGGGTCACGGAGGTTTGGCACCTCCGCAGGTTTGGCACTTCAAATCTCGTCCCCCCCCGTGGTTTCGCACCACGGTGGGTTGGCCCCACAAGCGCGGTTGAGGATTGACGCCGGTGATTTGGTATCACACGATGGGTTGGCCCCATCACCCGATTATTGTGACTTCGGTCACCACCGGTTTGGTACCACATTTGTGTCTTTGGGACACCGAGAGGTTTGGCACCTCATTGCGACTCGTCCCCGTGGTTGGACACCACCGTGGGTTGGCCCCACTTGAGAGATACGGGATTGTCGCTAGTGATTTGGTATCACACACGATGGGTTGGCCCCATCATCGGATTTGTGACTTCGGTCACCAAAGGATTTGGTATCACAAACGTGTCTTTGGGACACCAGGTGGTTTGGCACCACATTGACGGATATCGTGTCTTTGGGACACCGGTGTTTTGGTAACACATTATGTCACCATGGTTTGGCACCACCGTGGTTTGGTACCACACGGGGTAGAAAAGGTGTATGGATGGTTAGGATTGGGTGCATATTGATTGGATGCATGATGGTTATGTTTATGTTGCATATGATATTTTGCTAATCCGGGAAAAAGGGTGGCACACTCGAGTCTTGGTGACTCACCTTTTCCTTTAACCATTTTCGTGTATTGCATAAGGTTTGGATCGGGATCGGAGAGGACAAGGTGGCCTATGCCAAGATGATGATTTAATATTTTATGTTTGGTTTTGATATAAGTACTTTATTTGAACTATTGGGTTGTAATAAAGGCCATTTTATTAGTTGGTATTACTTGATTATGGTTTTGTTATTTTAAATTCTTATTAACTCAAAAATGTTTTCACACAACAAAAGAAATTACATGAGTTTTAAGTAAGAGGAATTCGTTTTACTCACATATCTGATATAGTTTTCAAAATTGAATTCTTTCATGCTTTATGCTAAGTTAACGAGGTTTTTCAACCGTCTTTCTGCAATAACATAACCAGATTCGGTCGTAGTGAATGGGCCGGGTTTGGGGATGTTACAGGGGCCCGACATCCGCGAGCCAAGTAACCGACCTTCGATGCCATCCTCAAGGTCCGTTGTGAACGTCAAGGGAAAAAGAATGCTGGGACCAAGCGAGGGTCCCGAGGATAACTTTGATTAGTTACATGTCTTAGCATTTCATTTATTTCTATGCGGCATGTAAACTATTAAACACTTTTGGATTTGTTTTTGGATATTTTTATTTTGTGCTTGGCATGGTTGTTTTTGTTTTTCATTATTTATTTGTCTTATGTGCAGTGAGTTACGTTGAAAGACTACACTACATTTAGAGCTTCAACGAAGAGGTGGGCCCTCAAACTAGTCTAATGTTCCATTCTAAGGAAGTTCGTTAACCTCTTATCTTTTCTTTCGGACACATTGGGGACAATGTGTAGTCTAAGTGTGGGGGTGCACATAATTTTTATGTGTGTTATCTTCCTTGCTTTTAGGTTTATTTGTGTATTTATTTTAATTTTTGTGCATTTTTCAAAAAAATTTAAAAATCCTAAAAAAAATTCATTTCTGTTCTATTTTCATTATCAATTTTTCAAAAATCCAAAAATATTTTTTGTTTTTATTTTTATTTTGTGATTGCATGATGCTTGAACAAGAAATGATTGACATTGGTGAATTGTGGCATGATATTGTATATTAAGTACTTTGAATGTATAAACGTTAATTAATGCTTGACAAATTCTTTGCTTTGTGAATGAATTATTTAGTTCACTTAATTACATTGTATAATAGGATAGAGGTAGCCGAAAATTCTTTGTTTTATCCAAATGACCAATAAAAATAAAGATAGGTATAGACATGCATGTTTTAGAAATTTCCATTATTTATTAAACTATGTAAAAGCATGTTTGTTGGAATGCTAAGGAATGACCTAAGGCATTGTTTGTGTAGCCTAGAGCCTAAAGGACCAACCCTAAATGCTACATTATCCCTAGCTCTTGAATTTGAGCCTTACATTGTCCTTTCTTAATGAGCCTCTCTGTTTGAAACCTTGAGCCGAAATGGAGTTCGAAACTCAACCCACAGTCCCTAAACTTTGTATTGCACTATTGAATTGACGTTAGGCCATGGACATCGAGGGATAGGTAGGAACACTGCAAAGATTTCTTAAAAAATTTACTTGAATGACTAGTGAAGAGAGGTTGGATTAGTTTGTATGTGGTTCTTACTAAAAATTGTGCAAAAAAAAGAAAGAAAGAAAAGTAATGATAAAAAACATTGTGAGAAAAAAAAATGAAAATTTTGCTCAAAATAAGAAAAAAATGAAAGGAGTATAACATTGATGACTCAAAATCATACTGCACAAAAATGAGCTAATATCAACCCATCTCTTCCACATAGTTGGAGAAATAAGGAATGCGAGAGAAGGAGAAATAAGGCGGTGAGATGAAACGATCACATTTGGGGGGAATTGGAAACAATGTCGTGTGCTATACTATTCATAATGCTTGAACCATTTTGAAATGACCTTTATTTGAATCCGTACCAACCTAAGCCTCAAAATGTTACAAGCTACTGAGTCCTATGTGACCTTAGTGTCTCTTTTTACAAATCGAAACTTGTAGAAACTTATCGTAATTGAATAAGACGATTTCTTTCATACATAGATACATCATGTCTTCATGTCTTATTGTGATGGAATAATGTGTAATATTTGATTTTCAAAAGCTACCTCTATTTCTGTTTGCTCTATAACTTTTTAAACTAAGACAATTTGCTCTCAAAGCTATGAGTTTGCAATGCATCAATTTTGAGTTCTACAATAAAAAGAACTTGGTGCATAATGCATGCATGTTCATCAAATGTCAAATAAATTCGTTGTTCAAGGATTGTCTTTTCTATTGCATGTTTTGTATGTTTGCTTGAGGACAAGCAAAGAGTTAACAAGCAAAGAGTTAAGTGTGATGGAGTTGATCTGCCATAAATTGATGTAACAAATTAGGCTCTTCCAACGTATTTAAAGAGCTTTTCCTCGAGCAAAATATATTCTTTAGCCTAATTTTTTGTTATTTTTAAATTTTTAGTTAATAAGTGAAAAAAGTCTCATTTTTGCCCATTTTGTAACCCAAATTGGCCAATTAGACCATTGGGAGGCCTAAGGTGTGATTGAATGGTGCAAGGACATGTTGGGAATAAAAAAATGAGCGAAAACGACACCAAGGGAAAGAGAATCGCAATATCTACACCTTGGAATCGTGATATCTCCAACACTATGAAAGATTGAAGACTCCCTTCAGTGGTATCGCAACATCCTCTTTCGGTATCGCGATATCCACCCTTCAAAGGGAACCCCAAAGCTCGACACTACCCGACGTATCGCGATATCCACTTCTAGGTATCACGACATCACTTTTGTCAAGGGAAAACTTGGACAAAAAGGGTAGTCTTTATCCACTCGATCCACCAATCACCCAAGCCCGTGTAGGGGCATTTTTGGAAACAAAAAGTCATCAGAAGACAACTTAAAACAACCAAAATTTGCTGAGGAGGAGAGAGAGACACATTATGTTAGTTTTAGGTTTAATTTTCTCTAGGTTTTTCTTAGTTTTTTTGCACTATTTCTAGGGTTTTCATTTTCTCTTCTTCCACCTTAGTTTAGAGTTTTTTTTTTTTTTTTTTTTTGCATTTACTTCTAGTTCTTGAAGTTCTTAGTGTTATAAGTTAGTTATTACTATAGTTAAAGTTTATCTACACCTTCAATCCCTGTACATTGGTTTCAAGACACTTTAAATTTTAGTTTAATGTATTTTGGTTTCTTTTACTTAAAATTTGTTAAAGCTTATTCCTTTTATGTGTATTGCTTTAGATTTTCTTGTTAAATTCTTTTTGTTTCATGTTATTTAAGTTTTCTTGCATAAAAAATCTCAACTTTCATACTTTTCTTCAGCTTTACTTTCATAGTTGCTTTGTTTTCCATTTCCATGTTTATTTCTTTTACTTTTAGCATGTGTAGCTAAACCTCGAAGGATGTTGGTTGGTGGAGATATGGGTAAGCTGAAATCTTTGCACAAAGTACTAAATCGTAATAAATTGGACTAAATCGTATAGACCTATAAACTTAAGAAGTGAAGCCCTAAGGGAATATCGAGGCTAGTGAGAATGGAAGGTAATCTTGTCGTGCACCCGTTCATTAGTCTTGGATTAACCAATGAGATCAGAAGATAAATCAAAGCTAATTCGTTTAAGTTTGTAAAATTGAGATCGGAAGATAAAATGGAGCCACTTAGTAATTTACGCGATTTAAGTCCATTTTTCAATGACCAGTGAACCACATCAAAATCAACCAACCACTATTATTTATTTCTTAAATAGTCCCTTAGTTTTACATTCTTTGTAATTTAGTCATTAGAGTAACACATTTAATTTTCTTGTGATCTTTTCTTATTATGAATTGTCATAATATAAAATTGTATCAGTAGCCGCTTAAACTCTATCGTGTATGCTAGCTATTGCTCAATCGCCATCTCCCTTAGGTTTGATCCTTGGAATATTCTAGTGTTTCATTGTAACACCATAAATATCACAATTTACCTCTACACTTGTAGTAAAACCAAGTTTTAAATTTTTTTTTTATAAATTCATTGTTTTATAGCACATGCCCGATGCCGAACAAAGATCTTAAAACTACAATTTTCGACACCACTAAATTTTGGGTCATTACATTCAATGCTAGCATGAGTGATGATCTTAAACTTACATGACTTTGGCATTTAAAGGTTGCAAAATGAAGCAATTGGGATAGTTAATTTGATAAATGGTTTGGAAATGGCTTGTTTGAATGTTAAGCATGAAATATAGCTTAGTGCATGCTTTGTTTGATTCATGTTAAGGTTATTTAAGTGTTTGGTTCCTAGATTGCATATTTATGATATGTTTGAATTTGAAAATTAAATAATTTAGTATGGCTAGTTTGATAAAAGGTTTGAATATGCCTAAAAGATGAACATTTATTTTGTACTATATTGAAGCTTTGATTCAATGCTCATAGTCTTGAATTGGTATAGATTGATATGGAATAATGGTGTTTTGATTTTGGAAGGATGTATGAAAATATAGGTGTTTAATTGAAAGCATAAAAAATGTACAAATATGTTCATTACCAAAACATGGGCAACACCGCGACCACGAGTCCTCGAGTCGTGAAATAGATCGGCAGAGAGTTTTTTCATGACATCAAGATGCCTGAAGTCATGACGTAACTCTTGATTGATGATGTCGCAACGTGGAAACCATGGTGTCACAATGTCAGCTCGAAATTTTGAAAACTTTACAATTTGATCATAATTCGACCACAGGTTAACAAAAGAGCTTTCGCAAGCTCGTATGGGACTAAGAAATGATTATGTAGCATAGCATGATTGCATAATATAATTATTTGCATGTGTAAATGGTTGTATAGTGTATAATTGATTGTAGTTACTCTAGCAACGAGTGTAGTGTCCTGTTGCTCAGACCCGATGATCAGGTCGAGTAAGGCTTATTACACATACCTTAACCTTGAATGGATGATGGACTATGTATACATAACTCGTATACTTTGACATAAGTAAAAGCTTGAGTTTAAATAGATTAAAAAACTGAAAGCTAGTTCGTTGGGTATACAACTTCTACAGTATGTACCATCATTCACAATAATGGAATCCATAACCTAACTAGTAGGTAAATGATATCCTCTCATCAGCATTACATGATAGATAAAAAGTAAATGTGGCCACGAATCATTTGTTTGTGTGATAAATGACTTCATTTCTATTTAATAGTAATTGACCTTTCATAAAGGAAAATATAATGGTTACCATGAAATAAAATAGGATCATATTGGAAGAACAGATTTATCCCAAAGAGATTAAGGATATCTTATGAAGGTAACACATTTATGACAAGGTCATTGTAAGAACTAATTGAGTAGCTTTCATAATGGTATGTAATTAGGGAGAGTTTAGTCACGATACTATAATGGAATGATTTCGTGACTAAATAAGTTCATGATTAATAGGAAAAAAGCTGAACTTAATTATAAATTATTTGAACCCTATTTATATATGCCCAATCGGAGTCTTTGCTATCTCGTTGAAATTAAAAATGAATTGCATTTAGAATCGAATGAATAGAAATGGATGGAAATGATAAAGTTAGATAAATGAGTCAAATTCACAAATGAATGTGGTTTCTCATAGAAAATGACTTGATAATTAACTTAAGGTTTTCGAATTATTATTTAATTAAATAATTGAAGTTCGAAAATGAAATTAAATTAATTAGTCATTACAAACCCGTTGAATATGAAAATTAAATATATTTCCTCGTAGATTCTCTTATGATAAGTTGTCATGACTTTAACGAAATTAGAATTGGTTGAGAAAATTATTTAATTGAAAAAGTAATTTATCTAATTTAGTTAATTAATTAATATTTATTTTTGGAAATAGAAAAACATGTAATGAGTTGGATTAAATTATAAAGTATTCTGTTAAAAATTCAGAAAGCACATATAATATGACCTAATACAAGAAAGGCCTAATTCCCCTTATAGTACAAGAGAGGGTCACCAACCCCAGTATATTTTACTAAGATGTGTCACCCCCCCTCTTATAGTTAGACTAGAAGACTGTTTTTCTATTAAATAAATATTATTTGTGTTTTACTAATTTAACCATAATTCTCCTATCTCTTAATAAATAGATGGCACTAATAGAGGTATGTATAAGAGTTACACACAACTTTGATATATTATTAGTCTCTCAGAAAATAGAGATAATTTATTTTCTAAGTATACATTCTATTTTTTAGGAATCACAATTCTACTGGTTTATATTGAGAGAGAATTAATATCCTACTGAAAGTAATAAAATGTTTCAGGTTCTATGTTTGATTCGTGATTGTTTGAGCTCACACTCGAAGCAATTCGTGGTATCAGAATACCAAAGAAGGTTGTTTGATTGAAAGTTTGGAACATCTAGGATCCGTCTCGCTCAAAACGTAAGTACTTTTCAAAAAAAAAACAATTATTGCTATAAATATCACAAACCGACTTGATTTTCAAAATTTTAATTATCCATTATAATTGAAAATTACTTTTTAAATCGGATTTTTCCAATGCCCCATTATATATATGAATCCATATCAAATAATTATTAAATAAAAAACTATAACTAAAATAATATAAATGAATCTCTCTCCTCTCTCTTTATATAATATATATTATATGAATGCTTGAATAAAAGTTGGGGCGCCAGAAAAGATTTGCAAGAAACTTTGACAACTCAACCCAACCCAACTAAATTTCACATCCAAATATTGATGATGCTGAATAAATTCCCTCTGGTCCTTACACATATACTTTCCATATATAAAATTAAATGTGTTTAAAGAGAGATGAAGTCTTTCTTTTTGTTATTTTGATAAGTTCATTCCTTATACATATTTTTTTTATTTGTGGCTCTCTTGTGCTATTGGAATCAAATCACTCCATCAACCATAAGGGTACATCTTATGCGTTAAATATGGATTTGGATTTTTTTTTACTATTTAAATATATTTATATTTATTTATATTAAAATAAAATAAATATTTCTTGGTTATTAAAAAATTATGACCGACCTAAATTTAAAATGTCAAATTTAGACCATGTCAAAGACCATCAAACCGGACAAATAACCTAACTTCTGTACATGCATCATTCATTAAGTTTCTCCTCATTAAAAGCTAATTATGGTTGCGCTGTCCATGATAGAAAATGACTGAATTTGGAATTTATACTCCCTCATGGAAAACATATATGTATTTATGATATATATATCATACATAATTGCCTCATCTAAGGAATCACGTAATTATCAAGGTCAACCACGATTAAAGAAGATTTATCTATAGAAAAGGCTTGCATATTTGTATATGTTCTTTACATGAATCGTGAGTTGATTAAGTTAAGGTTTACTCATTTCTCTAGTTACATCTTATAGAATCCTTTAGGTATCTATAATTGATAGTTGAGTCAAGTCTCATCCAAACACATATTAGTAGAGTATTCAATAACTTAGGACGCTTATCTAGAAGAGAGATTACATCATGCTCGTCTATATAAATCTCATTATACTTAAACCTTGTTCACTCTCTACAACTCTATGAACCTCTATAACCTTCACTGACTACTCTCAGCATAACCATGTGACCCACCCTCTGGTCACCATCTCCAAACCTTGTATCAACAACATTTAGAAAAAAAAAAAAAAAAGCAAATTAAGAAGAGTACAAGTCTATGATATTCTGTTATTTACATATGATGAACCATGTTTTTGTACTAGAATCTGTGCTATGAATATATCTCTCGTTTTTTTTTTCAAAGACATTGATATTCGTTAGTTATATTAAACTTTTATTAAATTTAATATCAGAATAGATTAGATCCATAAGCGAAAGTTAGATTAGATCCATAAACGAAAAATAAATTCTCCCAATATTATTTTTTTTCACTAAGAAAAATCAAACTCAAACCATTGTTTAAAAAATATCAAACTCTCTACCAATCTGCCCAATAAACATTACTTGCTCCCTAAGCTTGTTTGTCCAAATATAAGTCAGATATCTAAAATTGCCCAAAAGGGAGGGTTAGCCACACCTTACATCAATAAACATACGTATTCAAACATGAAAACGTGGCCTAATTTTTTGTGCTAACCCTGTCGGCTAAGTGCTTGCCCACTAATTTCATTGTCCTTTCACAAGTTTCCTAAATTGATTAGTTTTTAATATGTTGCATCATCTTTATACTATACGTCAACCTATGATATAATACCTAATTAATTTTTTAGTGTTACCTGTCCAAAGCTAATTTATTCTTGCTTATGTCCAAGACTTCTAGCTATCATTATTATCATGTGAGCAATTGGTTACTAATTATGGTCTTAATGATTTTTAAAAAATAATAATGAAAAAATTAAATAGAAAACTAGTAGAAAAATAACTTTGGGCATTTATTTCAAACATGTCAAGAACTTGGGAAGACATTCGATAACTTGTTCAATTTTCTTTTTTCCTAATGAAGGTAAGAAAATTTGATGATAGATTTATAAGATAAAAATAATTAATGTGTTGTTAGTAATATAATTATTGTGAATGCCCATTAAAATAAGATAAATATTTCATTTTTCTAGGGTATATCATTCATTTATCAATATCTTTTACTCCTAAACCTAACAACAATAATAATTACATTATCTATAAATATATTTTAATTTGAAGGGCATAAAGAAGTAGAAGTTTCATCATACATAAATGCCATTCAATAGGGTTGAGGGAAAAAATTTGCGAAATTGAAAATCAATGTAAGTTGTAATATTTGGAGGGGTTTTGATTCAAAGTTACCTTAACCAAAGCAAAATCTTTTATTACTTTATAATTATTTTTAACTTTTTATGATGTAAAAATTATTTTATATTTAAAAGTGTTAAAATATTTTAAAATTTATATAAAATTTATTTATTCCATCACGATTTTATGCATATTGCATGCTCAATTTTACGGGTAAAAGAATTTAAATAATGGTCCAATATATGTTATATTTTAAAAAAAAAATTAGGTTAAAGTGGCAATTTGTTATTATATTTTACTTGAATATTGAAATTTGCCACTATATTTTATTTTAATCGATATTTTTTATTATACATTGAGAAAATGAGTAAATGTGTCATTTAACTGTTATATAATTAAATTTTGCTATCAAACTTTGAATTTTATTAAATTTTATCACCAAACGTGATTTGTTTAATTAAATTTCATCACTCAATATTGATTTTATGATTTAATACAAACTCAAAAAAAAATTTATTCTTTCAAATATTTTTTTAATATTTAATAATAATTTAATTTGTAAATGTTAAAAATAATAAATTAACTTAGAATTCGAATTTAGTGGAAACACTTGAAAAGGTTAAAAAGAAAGATATGTTTTTTTTTTATAAAACAATTTTTTTTTTGTTGAAACTAAGACTAATCCTCTTGTCACAGTACTATTTGAAGAGGTAAACGGTTGACCATAAAATGTATTCCATTCGCATGAGTGAGGATTAAACTCCCAACTAAATATTAAGGGTTGATGTGAACAACCACCACACCACACCTCATGGTTATTGTTTTATTATTTGAATATCATATTACTTAATTTATTCTTTTTTGATGTTAAAATAAAATATTAAAAAGGGTTTTTAATTTAATTTTGTCTTCAAATCATTTTAAATTAAAATTGAAAAGAAAAATTCAATAATATGAAATTAAAAATGAAAATGAAATTTTGAGTATATAATTAAAGTGTAACCGTATATTTAGTTACCATAATGTCAAATTTAACCCTTAATGTATACATCTTTTGTCATTTTGGCCATTATTCTTTTTTTTTAGCTAAATTTGGTCATTAATTTTCAAAAAGAGTCAAATTGCTTCTTTCTTTTAAATTGAAATATTGACTTAAACATTATAAAATATTCAAAAATTTTAAGTAGTTCAAAAAAAATAACATAGATACATGTAAATTGTCATGTAGGTTGCTATATTTAAAATTTTAAACATTTCAGTTAGTATTTCCGTTAAAAAACAAGATTTAGACTCTTTTTGAAAGGTTAATGGTCAAATTTGACTCTTTTTAAAAGGTTGTGGGCCAAATTTAGCTTTAAAAAATAATTAGGGTTAAATTAACAAAAGATGTAAATGTTGAGAGCTAAATTTGACATTATGCCAATTCATTTTTAGTTCAAAAGTATGATAATCAATATCAATCAAAATAAAATAGGGATAAATAGCAAAGCTATACGTGAACTTTGATCCAATCTGTAATGTAAAACATGAACATTGATTTTGTGCAATTTTCTATTTTGAAATTTTAATTTGATTTAATTTTCACATCACTAACAATATTATAGAATTAGTAACATTTTACATTGATATATTGTATGTAACGCCCCAAACTTTTAAGTTTATGAATTGCAGGAGTTGGTCAAGTAATTTATTTTGGTTCTATGGTTTGGAGTTTTGTTTATGTGGGTGAGGTCCCGAGTTCGAGATTCGTTATGTCTACAGTGAAATTTGTTTTTTCTTTTCTTTTCGTTCGTTGTGGCCACCCTGGTATTGTTTTGCTGGATGAATTTAAATTGTTAAAAGTTGGATTAAACATTGAACAGTCTGTTCGATTTGATTGTATTTATCTTGTTTTTCTTTTTTTTTTAACGGGAGAAATTATCTCAACAACCTCCCTTGCTTGTCATCCCATAACTCCACTTTTTCCCATTTGTTCTTTTGATTTTTGGACTCTTTGAAACAGTCAAGATTTTTATTCTCTCCTTATTCTATTCCTTGCTATTATTCAATTTTTATTTCCCCTATTCTAGTCAATTTACTTTTGTTTTGTTTGCTCTCCATTTTCGCGTGGATATTAGTAAAGGTATTCGACTTCAATTTTCTTTCTTCTTTTCTTGATGTTGTTCCATATTTTCTTGTGCGAATTAATCTTGGTGGTGCGTGTTGCGTTAACTATTGATAATTCGGTTCTTGGCATAAGTGACATTATTTCCATTATTAAGGTTTAGTTTTCTCTTGCGCGTAGTTATTTTTTTTCGTGGTTACGAATTGTGTTTTTAATCATTTGGGTCTTTTAGGTGAAGTCCACAAGACAACTAATTTTTCGGCGGGTTAGAACCTATTGGTGGGCGACTATCTTCGTTGGGGTAAGTGGTTATTCGCTACGTGGGACTGTGTTTCTGTAGTGACATTGTATGACGTTGATTTCGTCAATTTTGATTATTGAATTAATGTTTGGGGTGGAGGAATCGTGTTAATTATTTCGTGTATATGGTTAATTTAGGTACTAAACTACTTGTTATTGAATCAACATCAAAAAATACTCAGGTGTGTAACGAGAAACCCAAAAATCAGTGAACGGAAAAAGCTGAAAATCAATACTACTGACGACACACGATCATGTGCCAGGCCGTATGCAAACTCTTGCGCCACTCAGTCTGGGCCAATTGGGCCGTGTGGGCCACACAGGCATGTGGGCCCAAAATTTTAAATTTTTCCCTAGGGTCGTAAACAGCATTTGGATCGAATGTGGGCCTTCTGTAAAGTCAGTATGTTATTAATTAAGTTATAAAGCATGAAATCTGGCCATCTGTTAGTGTAAAATTGAATATTTATTCGCATGTCTGAAATGAAATGTTATGAGTAAAATCTGCAATATGCTATGTTTAATCTGAAGAAAACATTAATGTATGCTCTATGTCTATCATGATAAGCATGCACATCATAAATATATCTGATATTTGTTAGCTTTGCATTTGCATTTGGGATGGGAATTATGTACTGGAGGAAGTGTGGATAGTTTAATTATCTGACATAACTGGTGGCACGGCCACATCTATTTCTGTACATGGCGATAATTTTCTTATTGATTTGGCAGTTAAGCTGCAAATATTCTAAAAGTGTCATATCGACACTAAGTGGTGTGTAGGGTTGGATGGGTGTTTCATACCCTATATGGTGTGTTGGGATGGTCGGAGTTAGTGTGTAACAATTGGGTGTAGGATTATACTTTTGCATCTATATTGCTCTAATGTGATCAACATCTGCTATATTTATTTGATTGAATTCTGTTGTTTGAATTATATATTACACACTAAGTTTCAAAAACTCGCTCTTTGAATGTCTGTCACTTTCGAGTAACCCTCAGACTTAGGCAGTTCGGTGCGACAGGAGCTCGGTTATGATGTCTTTTTTTGGGTGGGATTTTACGTGGTTTGTAAAATTTGCACTGTCTTTGGCCATTTTGGGACTGTTTATAGTTTTGGACTTTTCTTTCTGATTTTCAACTATTTTATCGTTTTTGGTGGGTTTACAACTTGTTTTGCAAAACGTTGATTTTTAAATTACGAACCATGTTTTCAAAACTGAACTCAAATAAGACTTTCCGTTGCAAACTCGAATGTTTTTAAAATAAACTTTTTGATAATCGATTAAGAGAGATGGGCTTACAAAAAAATCGTATTTTAAGTAATGAAAGCTAAATGATGATTTTTCAAAAATAAATGAATTTTAAATTTCCAATTGATTTATGGTATCATCTCCAGACCTAGATATAACATCTAGGCCGAGCTTGAGGTGTTACATTTAGTGGTATCAGAGCCAGATTATAAAACTTAGGTTGTGAAATTTTGAGTTTAAAATTTTAGTGAAAATTCTTTTCCGGACAAAACCAATTTCTGCTTATATTTGAAAAAGAATGTCTATGAAATACCGAGTCTTTGGCCTCGATGCTGTAACTATTTCTACGTAGTTAAACTACTTAGTTTAAAGCAAAATTGTAGTATTAGAAATACTAATACTCTAGTCCAAAACTATAGGAATTCTGAAAAAATACCCTAATAAAACTTTTTGACATAAAACATTTGATAAGAAATTTTAAATTGATACATAAAATTATGTAATGTAGATACCATAATGAGTGCACGTGGAACTCGTGAATGCAGTACATGTGGGCGCAGCGGACGCGAAAGTAGGGCTCAGGCTAAGCTGTCCTCAATGGGTAATATGCCCAATTTGGATACGAGTGAAATACCAAGGATGTCTACTAGTGAGACTGGGTCTTAAACTCAAACATCTGGAGATGACTCATTTTCCCAAGCCATGTTAAGGGTTTTTGAGAGGGTCGTTGGGCCCCATTTTAGATCTAGGATCTGAGGGTAGGTAACTGAACAACTCTGGTCCCACGGTGCAAAACTGTTTCGAGGCGTCACTGGAGTCGCCCCGACTGTGGCCGAATATTGGTTGGAGTCCAGGGAGAGGATCATGAATGCTATTGACTACACCCTTGAACAGAAATTGAATGGTACAATATCTTTGTTTTGCGACGAGGAAAACCGTTGGTGGCTGACGGTTGAAGAAGGTACTCAGCCTGATCAGATTTCATGGGGTTATTTTAATAACGCATTCCAGAGAAAATATGTAGGGGTGAGTTATGTGGATGCTTGTAGACGCAAGTTTATGAGCTTTTCTCAAGGAGCTAGGATCGTGGCTGAGTATGAGGTTAAATTTTTTAAACTGAGCATATATGCTCGTGGGTTAGTGTCGACCAATTATGACAAGTGTATTCATTTTAAGGAAAGGTTTAGGCATGACCTCAAGGTTTTGATAGCTCTACAGAATGAGCAGGTTTTTACCGTTGTCGTAACTATTTTTTGATAAAACGGGTGTCGAACTTGGGTTTTGAAAACGGATAAAACGGGAGTCGCCACCGATCTTTTATTAGGTGTGATCGGACCACCTTTGTTTTAATAAAACATTTTGGTTTACTAAAACGATACTTTTGGTCTACGAATGTTCGAGAAAAATAGGTTCGGGAGCCGATTACGTGCGAGGAAGGATTAGCACCCTCGCAACGCCCAAAATTGGTACCAAATTGATTGATCAACGTCCTAATGTCGAAAAGTTGAAAATATTTAAGAAAAAAAATAATTAAAAGAATGGATTAATTGAATCGGGATTGAATTTTGAGATAACCTCGTTACGAAGGAATAAAAAGTATCATACCCAACACGTTAGGATACAACACCCTTATACTTCGATACCAAGATCATCTTCAAAAAAGATTATTTGAATATTTAGTCGAACGAAAAGATCGACACCCAACACGTTAGGGTGTAATTTTTCGGCCTTCTAAATGTACAAACATTACCCTTAAAAAATCGAGTTGTAATTTAAAAAGCGTCTTTAGATGACCTCACTTCAAAGGAATAAAAGCGTCATACCCAACACGTTAGGATGTAACACCCTTATATTTCGACATCGAGGTCATCTTTGACGAGAAAAGGATATTTGATCATGTAATCGAACGAAAAGATCGGCACCCAACACGTTAGGGTGTAATTTTTCGGCCTTCTAAACGCACAAATATTACCTCTTTTGTGTAAAATAAAAAAAGTCGGATTGTGATTTAAAACTTTTGATCCACATGAGATGACGAAAAACGAGAAATTAACAATACATGATGATAAAAGAAGTAATAATAAAAACAAGAAGAAATAATATTAAAACCGTAACAATAACAAAATATATATATAACATAATAGCATGGTAATAATAATAGTAATAATGGGAAATATATAATGAAATAATAATAATGATAATATGAAAATAATAATAGTAATAGTAATATGTAAAATATATATATAGAGAGCATAATAATGATTTAAATATGGTGATAATAATAGTATATATAGTATATTAAGTAATATTAATAATAATAATGATAATAATAACATGATAATAATAATAATAATAACGACGACATCAAATATGTACAAGATAATAATATAAAATATAATAGTAATAGTAAAATATCAAAATAATAACATAGTAATAATAATAATAACAATAAATATGATAACCTAAGAGAAAATAAAACAAATAATAATATAAAATCAGACAATGAAATAATGAATATAATAATAGTAGATGTGATAATAATAATATATTAATAATGATAATAATAAAAATAATAAAATAATACTAATACTAATAATACGAGATAAAATAATAAAATAATAGTAATAATAACAACATGTACAACATAATAAGGTAGTAATAATAATAGTAGTAATAGTTAGCATAGTAATAATAATAATAATATAATTAGTATATACAGGTAATAATATAATAATAATAAATAGGAATAATAATATGAAAGAAAAAATAAAATATTTAATAATAATAATAATAGTAATATTAATTGCAAATTACCAAAAGGGATTAAAATGAACTTAAAATAAGATATTGGGGCCGATTTGAAATAAATTAAAAGGGGAAAGGGCATAATAGGAATGCGCATGAAAAGGAAAGGACCAAAATCGAAATTATTCCCACCCTTACACTGCGTTAAGTTCAGGACTAAATCGAATCAGGAGAAAAACATGGGGGCCAAATTCGAAAAAAATGAAAAGGACCGATTAGAAAGGCGAAGAAAAGCGGAAGGGTCAAATGCGCAATTAGACCCTTCCGCAAAAACGCGCGGATCCCCTAGCCGGGTCGGGTCATGCGCGCGGATCACCTCAAAACGGTGCCGTTTTGGGCACCTTAGGGAAGGTGCTAAAACGCACCGTTTTACTCCACTATATAAGGCAAATTTTTTTATTTTTGCTTCATTTCCTTTCCCTGTTTTAAAAAAAATTCACTCTTTCTTTCCTTTTCTCTGTAGATGCGCAAAAGGGGAAGGGGCCTCGCCATCGCGCCGTCGTCGATCGTCGCTCCGGCCACCGCGGCGGTGGCCGGAAGGGGTAAGGTTTTCTCCCTTCTTCCCTTTTTATTTATTATATTTATTTTTTATTTTATATTATGTATATGTATTTCGGAATAAAACAACAAAAAAAACGACAAAATGAAATATTTTCGAAAGATACCTAGATAGATTCGTATTCTAGATCTTGCCTTTGGGATTTCTGTTGCAGTTGTATTTGAATCTGTTTTTTTTTGGTTTCGAATGAAAGATTGAAAAAAAAAAAACCTTTCGTATTCTTTTTTTTTTTTTTTTTTTGCTTTTGAATCTGTTGTTTTTTTATTTTCTCTGATTGATTACGAATAATCCAAAAAAAAGTCCCCCCTTTTACAATATGAATGGCTTTTTATAGCCCCAAAAAGAAAGAAATTACAAGGTTTTTTTATTTTCCGTTGTGATCTGCTTGCTGTTCTTTTTGTCCGTTCTTGCAGGTTATGGAGACCAACGGCGCGTGAGGCGGTGGTGGCCGACAGCGGTTGGTGGGGCGATAGTGGGGCTTATGCACTGGTGGTGGCTAGGGTTCCAAAACCCTAGCCTTCTAAACTGATGATAATCTGTTTGGGCCTCTTGGGCCGATTGTAGATGGGCTTATTTTTTAAATTTTATTTGGTCTTGGGCCTTGGGTTTAAGGAACCCGGGCCAAAATTGGTACTTACAGCTGCCCCTCTTTGCTCATTATCGTAAAACGATAATAGAGCAAAGACAATAGAAGAACCAATTTTGCCCGGTCTTGGCCGAGTCTTGACTTGTTAGTCCTCGTCTTCTTCAAAGGTCTTCAAACTCCACTGTAATTCATTACTTTGATCCACTTCACTGTTTCGTTATATCTTCAGGGAGATAACATTTCCTATTCCACTGCTTCTTCAAGGGTACAGTAGCTAGTGCTTTGATCGGTTTCGATGTGATTTCAGGGCTTTGATCTTCTCCTCCGGGATTTTGAGGAAACAAATCTGAACTTTTTAAGCTGCTTCCTTACTATCTTCGGGGAGATTTCGATCTTCAGTCTATTCATAGCCTATAGCTTTATTTTGCTCTTGCTCAATCTTCTTTGCCCACTGGAACTTCTTTGTCAAATTTGCTCGACACGACTTTAGTCTTCCATCTGTAAGTATCTCCGCGCGTGCCCCGAGGCTCGACTACATTCACATGAGTTTGTTGTTTTTTTTTTTTTTTTTTTTTAGAAACAGTAATTAAGATACGGAATTTTAAATACCTTGGCGTGTGACGAGGCTCGACATACCTCTCGCAAGGTGACAGAAATTTAAAGACAAAAATTAAAAGACGGCAATTAAATACCCCGACGTGTCCCGAGGCCCAACTCATTTCAAGAATTATGAGTTGATTTTGAACAGGAATTTAAAGACCGAAATTTAAAGATAGAAATTAAATACCTCGACGTGTCCCGAGGCCCAACTCATTTCAAGGATTATGAGTTGATTTTGAACAGGAATTTAAAGACCGAAATTTAAAGATAGAAATTAAATACCTCGACGTGTCCCGGGGCCCAACTCACTTCAAGTATTATGAGTTGATTTTGAACAGAAATTTAAAGACAGAAATTTAAAGACAGAAATTAAATACCTCGACGTGTCTCGAGGCCCAACTCACTTCAAGTACTATGAGTTGATTTTGAACAGAAATTTAAAGACAGAAATTAAATACCTCGACGTGTCCCGAGGCCCAACTCACTTCAAGTATTATGAGTTGATTTTTCTTGAAAACGTGTCATCTGGTGGAACTCGGATGTCTTTTCCTTCTCGGTCTGGTACAACTGTCATCATAATTTCTTGCTTCATTGGTGGACCTGTATGTACTATGTGTGATGATGTCATGATATGCATGTGTTTGTCCTAAATGCCTACATGATTATGCCATGTGTCTTGGGCTTGTTTTTCATGTATCTCTTCTTGTTACTACTCTCATGATGACCTGCATTCACTGCTTCGACTCTTGACTCTCCTCAAGCTTGATACCCGCCCTCAGGTTCTGCGAATAATTCGTGTTTCTCTCTCTTCTTTTTTTTTTTTTTTTTGAACTTTGTCCTTGCTTTGAAGCTTCCATACTCACCCAATTCTTATCCAGGTAATGCTCCATATTCTTTTTGTTTAGAGTGCGTAATTTCACTATCTATCTCAAAAATGAAACGTAAATGCACGAAAATGGCAAAGTAGGTAGGAAAGGCGTTCCTCGTATCTATTTATTTCAAAGGCAACACACAAAGAAAATTGACAAAGAATGACTCAATTAAGAAAGTATTATAAAAGGAAAACAAGTTCAGTTGTAGTAAGTGCTCTAGATATCCGACGTATGAACTTCTCCATGTTTCTTCGTCCTGAATCTTTTCGAGCAAGCTTTTCCATGTGGAAGATCTTCGAGCTTCAGAGTCCGCTTCAATACTATGATCCTGCTATTTAACCCATTCCAAACTTACTTCCTTAGGATGCCCTTCCGGATTTTCATCCTAAGCCTTCTCCGTTTTTTCGGATGCCTTTTCCATCTTCTTCTTCTTCCTTTTTTTTTTATGCGTAATATTTCTTCACGGTATCTGAGTTCACCGGGTTTGGTAGCTCCTTCCCATCCATTTCAGTGAGAATCAAGGCTCCTCCTGAGAAAGCTCTCCTTACGACGTACGGTCCTTCCCAATTTGGTGCCCACTTTCCTCGAAAGTCTTTTTGTATAGGGAGAATCTTCTTCAACACGAGTTCCCCTTCACGAAATTCTCTTGGACGCACCTTCTTGTTATGGGCCGCAATCATTCTCCTTTGGTACATCTGCCCGTGACAAATTGCTTTCAAGCTTTTTTCTTCGATCAGATTCAATTGGTCGTATCGAGTCTGAACCCATTCAGATTCTTCTAGTTTTGACTCCATTAAGATTCGTAGAGAGGGGATTTCCACTTGATGGGCGATCGACTTCCATTCCATAGACTAGAGAGAAAGGGTCGCCCCGTGAGAGTCCGTACACACGTGCGATACGCGTATAGGGCAAATGGTAGCTTCTCGTGCCAGTCCTTATACGTCTCAGTCATCTTCCCAATAATTTTCTTGATATTTTTGTTAGCGGCTTTTACCGCCCCATTCATCTTTGGACGATAGGGCGAGGAGTTATGATGCTTTATTCGAAATTGCTCGCACACTTCCTTCATCATCTTGTTGTTCGATTTAAAGCATTATCTCAAATAATTCTCTCGAGCAAAACCGTATCGGCATATAATCTCCTTTTTAAGAATCTACACACCGTCCTTGTCACATTTGCAAATGAAGCGACTTTCTATCCATTTTGTGAAGTAATCTATGACCACAAAAATGAATCGATGTCCATTAGAAGCTTTCGGGGAAATTGGCCCTATAACATCCATGCCCCCCATAGAAAAGGGCCACGGGGAAGTCATGACGTGAAGAGGTGAAGGTGCTGCATGAATTTTATCGCCATAAACTTGACATTTGTGACACTTTCACGCGTAACTAATGCAGTCGCTTTCCATTGTCAACCCGATGTCAACCGAGCCTCATAATCACTCGGCCATAGTGAAGCCATTGGCGTGTGTTCCACAAATTCCTTCATGGACCTCTTCGAGTATCTTTCTAGCTTCAAACGTATCCACACATCTCAAGAGTACCTGATCTTTTCCTCTTTTGTACAAGGTGTCCCTATCGAGAACAAATCCCGCTGCCAATCTTCTGATCGTTCTTTTGTCATTCTCGTTTGCTTGCTCGGGATATCTTTGATTCTTGATATATTCTAAGATATCATGGAACCATGGTTGTCCATCAGCCTCGTTTTCAATGCTAAAACAATGCGCGAGAGCCTCATATATGCTCATCTGGAGAGGCATTATTTCTGTTTCTCGATTTGCTTTGAACATTGAAGCCAAGGTTGCGGCGTATGTCGACCAATTGGTTTTCTTCCGTGGGAAGTAATTAAAAGTCACTTCTTCAAATTCTTTGACCAATTCCACAACGAGATCATGATACTTGACCAATTCGAATCTCTTACTTCTCAATCTCCACGGATTTGGTAAATCACCAATCTTTGAATCCCCGAAAACCGCTAAGACCTTGGCGTTATGCTCGATAAGCGGCGCGAAGCCCCATGATGCAAGCCTCATATTCCGCAATGTTATTGGTACGAGAAGAAGTTTAATCGGGCGAAAGGGATAATGATCCCCTGCACGACACTAAGATCGCTCCGATCCCATGCCCCAATGCATTCGATGCACCATCAAAACTCATCTTCCATGATTTCTCTTTCGACGATTCACATTCTTCTTCCGTAACGCATATCAAGTCTTCGTGCAGGAAGTCAAATTTCAATGGTTCGTATTCTTACATTGTCCGAGTTGCTAAGAAATCAGCTATTGCGCTCCCTTTAATCGATTTTTAGCTCACGTGATACGATGTCATACTCCGATAATAGGATTTGCCACCGTGCCATTCTTCCCGAGTGCGGTGATTCCATCATGTATTTTATTAGGTCCAGCTTTGAAATCAACCATGTTGTGTGATATAGCACATATTGTCTGAGCCTTCGAGTTGCCCAGACCAGAGCACAACAGAATTTTTCAATTGACGGATACCTTGCTTCATACTCTGTGAATTTCTTGCTGAGATAATAGATCGCTTGTTCCCTTTTTCTGGACTCATCATGTTGCCCCAGGACACAACCCATTGAGTTTTCGAACACAGTCAGATATAGTATTAGCGGTCTTCTAGGAGTTGGTGGTACTAGCACCGGGGGACTAGATAAATACTGCTTTATCTTGTCAAAAGCCTCTTGACATTCCTCATTCCATTCTCCGGGATTGTGCTTTCGAAGGAGTCGAAAAATAGGGTCACATTGCTTGGTGAGTTGAGAAATGAATCGAGCAATGTAGTTCAGTCTCCTAGAAATCCTCTGACTTCTTTTTGTGTACGTGGGGGCGGTAGTTCTTGTATGGCCTTTATTTTATCCGGATCGACTTCGATACCTTTCTCGCTGACGATAAATCCCAATAATTTTCCCGAGGTAACCCCGAAGGTACATTTGGCAGGGTTAAGCTTTAGTTGGATTTTTCTCAGTCTTTCGAACAGTTTTCGGAGGTTTCCCACATGCTCTCTTTCTCCTCGAGACTTAGCGATCATATCATCGACATAGACTTCTATTTCTTTGTGTATCATGTCGTGGAACAATGTTACCATGGCTCTTTGATATGTTGCCCCGGCATTCTTTAGACCGAACGGCATTACTTTGTAGCAGAAGGTCCCCCACATCGTCGTGAACGTAGTTTTCTCCATATCCTCGAGAGCCATCTTGATTTGATTATAGCCCGAAAATCCATCCATGAAGGAGAAAAATGAATTCTTTGCCGTGTTATCTGCCAATGTATCAATGTGTGGCAACGGGAAATTATCTTTAGGGCTTGCTCTATTCAGATCACGGTAATCTACGCACATTCGCACTTTGCCATCTTTCTTCTAAGACTTTGGGACTATATTAGCCACCCATTCGGATATCCGGAGATTTGTAGGAAACCAAAGATCGAATTGTTTCTTGACTTCTTCTTTTATTTTTAAGAGCATTTCAGGCCTCATCCGTCTTAACTTCTGTTCGATTGGCTTGCATTCTGGTTTCAACGGAAGTCTATGGACCACTATATCTTCATTCAAGCCCGGCATATCTTGATACGACCATGCGAACACGTCTTTGTACTCGTGAAGTAAGGTGATCAGATCGTGTTTGGTGTCTTCAGACATGGAGGTCCCGACTTTTACCTCTTGCTTCTTTTCTTCATTTCCTAAATTCACTGTCTCGATCGATTCTTGATAGGGCAAAATCTGTTTATCCTCTTATTCTACCATTCTCAGTAGGTCTGGGGAAGAGACATAATCTTCGGCATCTTCTTCAGCCTCGAATTCCCCCACACAAATAACTTTCTCGAAGTCGATTTTAGGGCTTGTAACAGGATTGTTCACGCCGTTGATATCTGAGCACCTGAAAAGTAGACAAAAAGAAGACTATAGAGGGACATCAAGGTATCGGGTCCTATGAACGTGACATGATGATATGGAATATATAGGGACAAGTAAAGAATGAATATGGAATCGATGAGAATAAAAAGAACACGACGAAATGCATCTTTATTCATGTTTCATTTAAAAGCTAGATAGACAAAATGAACTCTCATAACAGATTCCCCTACAGCTTAGGGGCACACAAAAAGTTAATACTGAGCATTACTCCGGAGGGGATTTGGAAACTACAAGGAGGTCCACGGCAGTCCAATTGTTCAAAGTGAATCCTGGAGGACATGGGCGTATCATCGAAACATCTCCAATCGCATCATCCCCTTTGTCTATAACATTTATACTGACATTCTGGAGACTCCTTTCGATTGATAACATCATGTTTGGTAGACTATCTCTTCCCGGGTACATCATTCCTGCCGACGTAAATGTCTTCAACAGCGGTGGATACATTATAGGCTCCCAGTCCAATTCCCGACCTGAGGCTTTTGCGATCCTCCTTTCTTGATCTTTCTGCCATTGTTTTCTTATTTGTTGGGGATTCGGCTTGAACCCTAAACCGTATCTTGCCTTATGATGTACTGCCTTTAGCGCTCTGACCATTCCTTGCTGATATTTTCCTAAACCCTTCCTGCCGGGCGCGCTTTTCCTCTCTGATCAACTTGATTCCCATCTTGGTGCTTCTTGACGATTTGGGTGTAGGTGTCTTGTCTCCTTCGCGACAAATGTAGCATTGATAAATTCAAAGGAGCGGAAGGAGCATTCAGCGCGCGTCTTTGTTTGCCTCCTCGATATAGGTGCGTCGGTAGAGAGTGAGGCGACGATGTCTTCTTCACCATCGATTATAATCAAGCGGTTATCCGTAATAAATTTTATTTTCTGATGGAGAGATGAAGGGATCGCTCCAGGGGAGTGGATCTAGGGCCTTCCTAAGAGGCAATTATATGAAGGAGCAATGTCCATGACCTGGAATTCGATATTGTACGTACACGGACCCACCTCCAGAGGGATCTCGATTTTTCCCATAACTTCCCGCTGTGTTCCATCAAATGCCCTTACCGCAGAGTAACAAGGCCTTAGGTAAGACATGTCGACGGGCATCCTAGACAGTGTAGCCAACGGCATGACGTTGAGTGCGGACCCGTTGTCAATAAGCACATGCGGTATTATGTATCCCTTGCACTCTGTTGTGATGTGTAATGCTTTAACAGAGCCCCTACCATTTGGCGGTATTTCATCGTCGCTGAAGGAGATGAAATTATCCGCGTTTAAATTGTTCACCCACCTATCGAGTTTTTCAACGGGTACATCGCTTGGTACATACGCTTGGTTTAACACCTTCAGTAGGGCGTTTCGATGTGGCTCTGAGTTCAACAACGAGGATAATACTGAGATTTTTGCGGTTGTTTATTCAAATTGCTCCACGATCTTTGTATTCATTGTGTTTAATGAACTTTAAGAATTCTTGTGCTTCATGCTCTTTCACTGGCTCCTTAGTTCCATGTTCAGATTGTATCTCATCCTCGACTTCATGTATTGGTGCCTTCCCTTTCTGACTCGTGTCAATGGTCTTCTTCTTTGTCTCAACCATCTCAGGGGAATAACACCTCCCGGCATGGGTAAAATGCCCCACCTCACCGATGTTTCCAGTCGGGGTTCGTGCGTGGTGATCTTTGGCATTATATTTCCAAGGTACCGCTTACTATCCTTATACGGAAAGGGAAGGTACTTGGATTATCATTTTTGGCTTCCTCTCTTCCTTCTTTGCATCGTAATAGATTACTAAAGGCCGATCAGTACTGTAGGGGGGCTGATGATTGGCCCTCAGATGCACATATACTCTTTTCGTCAGTCTCCTCCATCTTATTACAGATTTCTACTTCTTTATTGTCCATCATGCCCTGAAGCAGCTCTTTGAACTTCTCGCAAGATTGAATGTGGTGTCCCTCTGTGCCGTGAAAGACGCAAAATCTTGGATTCTTCATGCTTTCCTCCTTAAAATTCTTGTCGAGCATGCCTTTCTCAATCATTACTTCCCAGACCTTCTCCAAGGGTGTTTTTATCTCGGAGACACAACACTTGGTTCGCCACTTGTCCTCCTGTGTCATATTCACGTTCCCTACAGTATGGTTAGGGAGCGAATTTCCAGCCATGTTCCCGGTACCGTTAAATCGTAAAATCCCTACATCGATAAGACCTTGAACTCTCCTCTTGAAGGCTATACAATTATCTGTTGAATGCCCCGGTTTCCTGTGATACATGCAATTGGCATTGGGGTCGTACCACTTTGGGAATGGGGGCTTGGTGGTGCTATGTAATGTGGGAGATTAATTGTTTTTCCAATAATTTTGGGCATAATTCTCCGTGCGACACGGGGATGGGGTAAACGAGGTCTTCGTGATTGGGTTTTCTACGGTCTTGGTTCGCTTTTTGGTGACTTGGGCGAGCCACGATGATTTGGTGAGAATATAGCGAATGGTCTTTGATTATTAGCGGCATAAACGGGGGTAAGGAGGAGGTGTTTGATAGTAAGGGCTTGGTGGTGGAAAATAGAAATTCGGCGGTGGGCGAAAATCGAGGTCGTGGTGGGGTTGGATATGGGTTAGGAGCATAGAGGCTCCCCATCCCCACCATATGGGCTTCGGGTTCTTTCTTTTTACAGTCTTTGCCTTTTTGAACCTTGATGCCTCTCCATTCTTCCACTTTTGATACCGTTTTGATGAGCTCCCCGGATATTACGAGGTCGGCGAAGTCTTTTGTGGCATTTCCCACCAGCTTGTCGTGAGAATGGCGCTCTCAAAGTATTGATAAAAGGACCGTTGTCTCACTTTTAGTCGATGGGGCTCGACTTGGGCGGAGAGATCCCTCCATCTCTCGAGCGTCTTGCTGAAGGTCTCCGTTGGCTTCTTTTCCAACATTTGTAGCGTCACCGGTCGAGAACCGTCGAAACATGTTTATATTGTTCACAAAATGCGGTTGCAGTGTCTTTCCATGACCGAATCTTCTCTCGTGCTAAGTCGATCATACCATCCGAGTGATCCAATCAAGCTATCTTGGAAACGATGTATTAGCGACTTGTCCTCATTCAAGTATCCAAACCACTTTTCGATGAGAACATAATAAGATGGGCCTTGGGCATCTCGTTCCCTCATACTTTTCAAATCCGTGTCTTAAACTTCTGAGGCGAGGACTAGATCGGTACCAAACTAAGGTCTTTGGCATTTAGTGCAGAAGAAGACTCTAGTACCTTCCACCGCCTTGAGTCTTTCCTCTGAACTCCTATATTTTCTTCAAATCATGGTCATCCCTCCTTAACTTGGCTGTTTCCCTCGGATCATCTAAATCCGGAACAATCGGATTAGCAGAATTATGAACAATCGGATTAGCAGAATTATCTCCAACGTTTGATACGTATATACCTTGCCCTAGATGGGTAGGTGGGATGGGTTGTTGTTCCAAGCCTACAGGGTTCTCTTGAGGATATCCTCTTTGTGTTGCATGAGCGTGGGGTGGAGTGAATCTTGGGGGATAGAGAGGATCTTGATTATCCCTCGAGTGGGGCTCTGTAATGTCAGGACTTTGCGCGAGTCCTTTTCCTTTGGACATAGCTGTCAATATCTCCAACATTCTATCCATTTGATCCTTATGTCCTCGTGATTCCTCGCGGGATTTCATCATCAAGTCCCTCGCTTCTTGCTGTGACTTGGCTAACTGTTCTTGCAACTCTTTCTGGTTTTTTTCCATCCTTTCGATCCTCTCATTGAGTTCGGCGTCCATAGCTCTAGTTTTTAAGCGTGTCCTATAGGGATGATGTGATTCCAGATTCGTAGTGTCGTAGCTGCGAATTATGTGATTTTAAGCTTAGTGAATGGTTAAGGTGATATGATGCTAATGTATGTAATGCAATGCGAATGCGAATGCATGATATGAATGCAAAAAGGTGTCAACTCTGATTCAATTCCCCATAGAAAACTTCCTTAGAAAACAAAGCTCTTTACATAAAACAGATTACAGGAACGGCCTTGCTCTAACACCTAAGGCCTTAATCTTTGTTAGCAGGGAAACTAATTCTCGCCCACGATCCGACTGCGTCTCGAACTGCACGCTCAATGCGTCAGCTTGTATAGCTAGAGTTTGTAAATACTCTGCTATCTCTCGTATCCGGATTATAGCTTCCCCCATGAGATAATCTCTATCTCCGACTTGATTCTGGAATGGTATGCAGTTCGCTTTTCCTTCGCTCTTCATTTTTTTAAATGCCTAATGCGATTTTGACAGATTCAAAGCTCCATTTCTAACTCTTGGTCCTCTTTTTCATTTCTTCGATTCTACTCGGACTTGTTTTTAACTCTCTTTGCGATTCACGGTTTGAAAATGGTCGAGGACTTCTCCAACTCTGCCACCCTTGTCTTCAATTCGTTTCTTCTATTCTGGCCTTCTGATATTTGCTTTTCTAGGATCTTATTTTGAACCTTTATTTCTTGGAATTTCCTTTCCCATTGATCGGTCTTAGCTCTTTCTTCTTGTAACTCTTGTCGCCATTGGCTCGACGTCTTTCCTAGTCCGGCAGTTCTCATTGAGAGACGCATCTTCTTGTAGTGCATTTTCAGGTCGTCTCGGTCTTCCTCTATTCTTCTTTTCTCCTTTCTTAGTTTCTCAGCTTCTGATTTTTGTCCATCTATGTCCAACTTGAGGAGCATCTTCTCTTCTTCTAACTGTTCAATTTTCTTTTCAAGCTCTGAACTTCGCTGTACGAAATCTTGCTTTATAATTTCTAATTCTGTGGTATCACTGCAACTGCTCCTCCAAAGATTGAGTATTATCCAAGCTTGGTCCCGGATATTATCATTGATTCTCTTGCTTAGCCATGCTTTGTATTCGAAGTTACCGTTTCACCCATGCAGCCTAATCTCTTCATCCGACGAGTTTGCTTCCAAGCATTTGCCGCTTTCCTTTATCTTCTTCTTGTAACCTTCTCCCGTGATCACGAGAACTCACTTCGGTCCAACCCATGTGTTCTTGGCACGAACCTGTCTAGATTGGTATTGTCTTGCCGCTAGCAATGGGGCATACCCGATGACTCCCAAATTCCGGGTAGAGGTACCCAATCGAAATCTCCACATCTATAAAGAATCTCTCCAGGCATCATCCAGGGAGCTCTCCACTCAACGTCTTTTCCTTGAAGGTTCTGAAAAATGGCTATCCATCCCTCTTCCGTTATATCTTCTCTTCTTGACATAGCTGCTTCCTCTTTTATTGGTGAATAGTCTCTATGAAAAGGTCGACAAGAGACTTTATCCATCTTCCAAAAATGCCCATGAAACCATACCATCAATAGTGTGCGCATCCGATAAATCTTCCTCTCCCCACTCTTCTACATGCGTTTAGTGATCTGAAGGTCTCCGCAAGAATTGCTGGGACAGGTGTGACTTGCTTATCCAATCGGTCGAACAAATCCACCACCGCTTTGTCTATGTGCCTCAAAGCTTTTGGGAAGACGACCAATCCGTAGAGGCTTAAGGCGAAAATATCAACCTTTTTTCCATGTCGGGTGCGTCAAAATTAGATCCCTTAAGTTCACCCAAGGATACATCTCCTTCGCCTTCTGTTGAACCTTGGCCAAGATCCACTGCTCACTCATGCCCGTAATTTTCATCAACTTTTTCGCCAAAGGAGGGGCATAGCGGGCTGATATAAACCTTGTCGACTTGCATCTCGGGAATACGAAGTAGTGTAGTGTATTCTTCTATTGTTGGCACCAAATCCACTTCTCCAAAAGTGAAGCAACCGTATCACGAGAATTCCAAAAGCTGGACCATAGCCCGAAATAGGTGCTTATCTATCTTAACATCCAATAAGTAAGAGATATCACCGTAACGATGGTAGAACATTTGCTTAATTCCATCTTCCCAATTGGCCCAGATATCCCGTAACTCTTGGAGCTCGTTTTGTCACACACTAACACGGGTGAAGTCCTCAACTCGACGTATGACCTCGACTAGGGCTGTCTCCTAGTTCCAATCGCAACTTTTCTCGACCATGTGCGTGCGCGCATTGTCCTCTACTTTATCAAGAAAGTTGTTTTCCATAGCAAACTTCCTATTCTAGCAACCGAACAGAAATTGACACCTCGACTACATGGAATGTCATGCAAATCAAACAAGACAACACAAGTTAGTATTGCATAATCAAACAAGCAAAATATCAATAGACGCTTATCCGGGTAACTATTTCGCACTACGCCTGGGTAGGCTCTGGGCTTCTATATGAGGTTCGGTTCTGCGAGAGGGTACACGAACCAAAGCAGATTCCTCGATCCTCACCCATTATAGGCTCATACGGACCGAGTTCGGTTCAGGGGGATACATTTTCCTACGGCCATGCGGAGGTGAAAACCTCACGAAACACGTAGGTACGGATGTCTCCCGGAAGCAATCTACTAGCCCATGCGGAGGTGAAAACCTCACGAAGGCTTAGTTTCTTACTCCCACTTAAAGGTATGACCAACGGTCTTGCAATGCAATGCCAAAGTATTTCACAAGACTCGACACTATAACACATGCAAATGCATAAAGAACACGATTTTTCAAAACAATTTTTCAAATCTTCAATCAAGAGGACAAAAATCAATCAATTTACGGCCTGACTCTCTCCCAAGTTCCCCAGCGGAGTCGCCAAGTTGTCGTAACTATTTTTTGATAAAACGGGTGTCGAACTTGGGTTTTGAAAACGGATAAAACGGGAGTCGCCACCGATCTTTTATTAGGTGTGATCGGACCACCTTTGTTTTAATAAAACATTTTGGTTTACTAAAACGATACTTTTGGTCTCACGAATGTTCGAGAAAAATAGGTTCGGGAGCGATTACGTGCGAGGAAGGATTAGCACCTCATAACGCCCAAAATTGGTACCAAATTGATTGATCAACGTCCTAATGTCGAAAAGTTGAAAATATTTAAGAAAAAAAATAATTAAAAGAATGGATTAATTGAATCGGGATTGAATCTTGAGATAACCTCGTTACGAAGGAATAAAAAGTATCATACCCAACACGTTAGGATACAACACCCTTATACTTCGATACCAAGATCATCTTCAAAAAAGATTATTTGAATATTTAGTCGAACGAAAAGATCGACACCCAACACGTTAGGGTGTAATTTTTCGGCCTTCTAAATGTACAAACATTACCCCTTAAAAAAATCGAGTTGTAATTTAAAACTGTCTTTAGATGACCTCACTTCAAAGGAATAAAAGCGTCATACCCAACACGTTAGGATGTAACACCCTTATATTTCGACATCGAGGTCATCTTTGACGAGAAAAAGATATTTGATCATGTAATCGAACGAAAAGATCGGCACCCAACACGTTAGGGTGTAATTTTTCGGCCTTCTAAACGCACAAATATTACCTCTTTTGTGTAAAATAAAAAAAAGTCGGATTGTGATTTAAAACTTTTGATCCACATGAGATGACGAAAACGAGAAATTAACAATACATGATGATAAAAGAAGTAATAATAAAAACAAGAAGAAATAATATTAAAACCGTAACAATAACAAAATATATATATAACATAATAGCATGGTAATAATAATAGTAATAATGGGAAATATATAATGAAATAATAATAATGATAATATGAAAATAATAATAGTAATAGTAATATGTAAAATATATATATAGAGCATAATAATGATTTAAATATGGTGATAATAATAGTATATATAGTATATTAAGTAATATTAATAATAATAATGATAATAATAACATGATAATAATAATAATAATAACGATGACATCAAATATGTACAAGATAATAATATAAAATATAATAGTAATAGTAAAATATCAAAATAATAACATAGTAATAATAATAATAACAATAAATATGATAACCTAAGAGAAAATAAAACAAATAATAATATAAAATCTGTACAATGAAATAATGAATATAATAATAGTAGATGTGATAATAATAATATATTAATAATGATAATAATAAAAATAATAAAATAATACTAATACTAATAATACGAGATAAAATAATAAAATAATAGTAATAATAACAACATGTACAACATAATAAGGTAGTAATAATAATAGTAGTAATAGTTAGCATAGTAATAATAATAATAATATAATTAGTATATACAGTAATAATATAATAATAATAAATAGGAATAATAATATGAAAGAAAAATAAAATATTTAATAATAATAATAATAATAGTAATATTAATTGCAAATTACCAAAAGGGATTAAAATGAACTTAAAATAAGATATTGGGGCCGATTTGAAATAAATTAAAAGGGAAAGGGCATAATAGGAATGCGCATGAAAAGGAAAGGACCAAAATCGAAATTATTCCCCACCCTTACAACTGCGTTAAGTTCGGACTAAATCGAATCGGGAGAAAAACATGGGGCCAAATTCAAAAAAATGAAAAGGACCGATTAGAAAGGCGAAGAAAAGCGGAAGGGTCAAATGCGCAATTAGACCCTCACGCAAAAACGCGCGGATCCCCTAGCCGGTCGGGTCATGCGCGATCACCTCAAAACGGTGCCGTTTTGGGCACCTTAGGAAGATGCTAAAACGCACCGCTTTACTCCACTATATAAGGCAAATTTTTTTATTTTTGCTTCATTTCCTTTCCTGTTTTAAAAAAATTCACTCTTTCTTTCCTTTTCTCTGCGCAGATGCGCAAAGGGAAGGGGGCCTCGCCATCGCGCCGTTGTCGTCGATCGTCGCTCCCGCCACCATGCAAGGTGGGCGGAAGAAGGTAAGGTTTTCTCCCTTCTTCCCTTTTTATTTATTATATTTATTTTTTATTTTATATTATGTATATGTATTTCGGAATAAAACAACAAAAAAAACGACAAAATGAAATATTTTGAAAGATACCTAGATAGATTCGTATTCTAGATCTCGCTTTTGGGATTTCACATTGCGATTGTATTTGAATCTGTTTTTTTTTGTTTGAATGAAAGATTGAAAAAAAAAAAACCTTTCGTATTCTTTTTTTTTTTTTTTTTTTTTTTGCTTTTGAATCATGTTTTTTTATTTTCTCGATTGATTACTGAATAATCCAAAAAAGTCCCCTTTTACAATATGAATAGCTTTTTATAGCCCCAAAAGAAAGAAATTACAAGGTTTTTTTATTTTCCGTTGTGATCACGCTTTGTTGTTTTTTTTGTCCGTTCTTGCAGAGTTATGGAGACCAACGGCGCGTGAGGCGGTGGTGGCCGGCAATGATTGGTGGGGCGATAGTGGGGCTTATGGGCGCTGGTGGCTAGGGTTCCAAAACCCTAGCCTTCTAAACTCGTTAATCGTTTGGGCCTCTTGGGCCGATTGTAGATGGGCTTATTTTTTAAATTTTATTTGGTCTTGGGCCTTGGGTTTAAGGAACCCGGGCCAAAATTGGTACTTACAACCGTCTTGGTGGACAATGCGAATATTGCTAAGGAGGTTAAGCATACTGAGCGCGATAAGAGGGACCGAGAGAGGAGTAAGAATAAGAGGATTTAGAGGCCTAAGAAACAGACCAAATTTGATGGGCCTCTGAGAGTTGAGGCACATGTTTCTGTCACTAGAGTACAGTCTTATGGAGATTTTGGTAGACACCATTCGAGAAAATATTGGAGGAGGTTGGAAGCTTGCTTACATTGTGGGTCTATGGAGCATCGCATCAGAGATTGTCCACAGTGCTTTGATCAAGTGCAAGCTCTAGCTCCGGGTTTAGTTCAACCTTAGTGAGTAGTTCAGAAGCTGCCTAAGGGTCGTGGTTCATCGAGGGTGGTAATGGTATGGGTAGAGGTCAGAGAGCATCAGGCAGATGTGCTAATCAGACTGAGGCCAGTTAGCCTACACTGGTATATACAGCTAGGCGCCGCGAGGACAGAGACGCCACAGATGTTATCACTGGTACATTTTTTATTAATACTACTCCATACTTTACATTGATAGATATAAGATCAACACATTTCTATATAGCTAGTTCTACTTCTGTGAATTTGGGTATTTCTGTTGAAAGCACTTCTGGTGAGGTTACTGTAATCAGTCAACTGGGTTAGTCAGTACGGGTTAATAAGATTTATAAGAGAGTGTTGTTAGAGATACAAGGGATTGTGTTTCTAGCTAATCTGGTAGAATTGCCATTCGGGGAATTTAATCTAATTCTAGGAATAGACTGGCTTGTGGATCATCGAGTCAGCTTGGACTGTGCTACGAAAAAGGTGGTTCTTAGATCTAAGAATGGTATAGAGGTGGTTATGATCGGCAAGCATTAAGATTACCTCTCCAATGTGATCTCCCCTGTAACAACCCAAACCCGGCCCAAACACCACGACCGGATCTGGCATGTCACTAAGAATATTTAGTAAAACATGTCACATTTTTGGAAAATATTGTCGAGTGTAAACATGCAAACCAGAAAACTTAATAATTTGTATAGTTTGTAGAAGATATAAATTTTCATTTAAATGCCTTTATGAATTAAAAAAAAAACCGAAATTTAATACATGCCTTAACTTAATTAAATTGTAAAATCTAAGTGTCTAGTAATAATAAAAGCCCAAAACAAATGAAAATATAAAGCTAGTGGCCCGTGGCCTTATTACAATGAAATTTAAAACCCACTAACTGAAAATATTAAAAATTAATAAACTTGTAATATCTTTTGCTGAATCAAAATAATCTCTCGCATGGCCACCTTGCGCTTCTCTCCAGCCCGGTCCGATGCACTAGGTGCTACCTGAAAGATGTTAAATAATGGGGTGAGTCACGAGACTCAGTGTGCAACCCTCGTGCACCATCAGATTGGGCCTTAGCTCCACAGAACAGATAATAGAGTATAACATATCAGATAATATGCAAAGCCTAACCCAATCCTAGGTTTCCATCCGCTACACACCACCCTTACCTGCCAACCACACCATTGGGGATTTCTACAATCAACCCACACCGCTACACACCATCGATGGCAGTCATACTGCAGTTAGCTGCTTATCGTCAGATCATGGCAATAGCCACTACAACAGATCATGGCAAAAGCCACTACAACAGATCATGGCATTAGCCACTACAACAGATCATGGCAGAAGCCACTACAACAGATCATGATAAAGCCACTACAACAGAACACTTCTCCTTTCATTAATCACCCAACCCCATGCATACATATAAAACATATCATCTCAACAGAAACATTCACTTTAGAATGACAGAGATCACTAACCTGGTGATTCGCCTTTACCCCTTTTTTGGGTTTTCAATAGCCATGCCGGTATTTCGGCATTTTACAGAATATACAGAATGTAACAGGTTTATAAGCATACTAATCAAGCAATCTAAATGGTGTGAGTGTGTTACACATCTGATAACACGTAGTACTACTCTCTATGTTGATACCCTCACTAATCAGATCTACTGTCCTTTGTCTACAACTTTACTCAAAAGTCGAAAGAACGCGAAGATAAGGCCTCTCCTATATTCGGTCAAGAGTTAGTGTTTACCCGAATTTATACATTCAAATTCACAGATCTCCTTACCTTGAAATCCGGAAAGTAATACGATTCAAGTGCTACTGAACTCTGGCTTAGAAATCTAAGTGATTGAACCCTCTTCAAATCCCGGAATGCCGCAAATAAGAGAAAACACCCGATTAGTTAACCATATAGCCATTCGGCTAAGATCTCTAAAAGCAGGAAAAGATTAAAATCTCGTGAATCGACTCTTACCTTTAGTTTTCTTCAAGATTCGGCACAAGTAGACACCACAGAAAGAGTTCGGCAATCACAGGAGATGAGATCTAGGGATTTCAGCTTTTAAAAAAATCCCAGAAAAGATGAACAAGAGGGAGATTTCGGCTACAAGAACAAACAAGAGTGTAGTTTCAGTTTTTATTAAATGGGAGAAGAATAATAATGGAGATCAGAAGATTCGGCTAAGAGGAATTTTTCAAAGAAAGAAGAAAGGGTGAGGGAGGTGGTGATTTTCGGCTTTTGAAAGAAAAGATGTTGAGAAGATTGGGAGATTTTGGCTTTTGAAGAAATCAAAAGAAAAGAAATTGCGAGAGGAGACGAGGATTTATACACAGAAGAGAGGAAAAGAATAGGGTTCCAAATGCCGGAATTGATGAGCTATCCCCCCTGTTTATAAAAATTTTGGCACCTACCTATCAAAACCTGAAAGTGCCCTTTCTGATAACTAAAAATTAAGCAAATAAAAGGGGAAAATTTGGCACCCCCTTTGCCTCTATCGTAAACCGATTTCTCCTCCCCTTCAGAGTTAAAATTTCGGCCACCACCTAGCCTTGCAGATAAATCCTATCTTTTCTCCTTTATCTTAATCTATCCACATCTCCAGAAGAAACCTAGACAGCACCAACTCTTCCTTCTTTTATCAGCACATTATCCACATTATTATCTCATTAAATAATTCCTATTTTTAAGCCCTATTGCTGTCCAATCTACTCCTCCTTTAAGTGCCAAAAATGGCCCAAATACATGGGCTACATGCGGCCAAAACTTGGGCCTCCTCCTTTGCCATTGACGCCAACTCCCTTCCCTCTTAGTGGCGTCATTTTGCCACTGGGCCACAAGCCTAGTATGTCATTTAAACTACCAAGACTTTATTTTAAGCCCTAGAGTATCTAAATAGAATATTTAATCAAGGCCTCGACCACATCCTGAGCCCAATTTAGACCCTTAACACTTAAATTAACACATTAAACATATTCACCCATTAAACACATAGGCCCAAAAATTCAGGATGTTACATCCCCTCTCATGGCTGAAAATTTTATTCGTAAAGGAGTTTCCAGGTATCTTTCCCAAGGAGTTATTAGGGTTACATCTAGATAAGAAGGTCGAATTTGATATTGAGATTCTACCGAGTACAGCTCTGGTGTCAATTGCTCCCTACTGCATTGCATTTATGGAATTAAAAGCTCAACTTCAAGAATTCAATAGAGGTTTCATGCAGCCTACTGTGTCCATGTAGGGAGCATCAGTTCTGTTCGTAAAAAAAAAAGATGGTATAATGATGATGTGTGTAATTGCCGTCAATTGATGACTTGTTCGATCAATTCCGTGGAGCCTCTGTGTTCCCTAAGATAGATCTCTATTTTGAGTACCATCAACTTAAGGTTAAAAATATCGATGTTCACAAGACTGCTTTTAGGACTCGTTATGGGCATTACGAGTTCCTAGTCATGCCCTTCGGCTTGACGAATGCTCCACAGCATTCATAGATCTTATGAATCAAGTTTTCCAGCCATATTTGGATCAGTTCATCGTGGTCTTCTTCAATGATATTCTGGTATACTCTAAGATTGAGGATGATCATGAAGGACACATTAGAGTAGTTTTTCAAATGCTCCGTGAGAAGAAGCTCTACGCTAGGTTGAGCAAATGTGAGTTCTAGTTAAGGGATGTAACTTTTATGGGGCATGTGGTTTTTACCGATGAGATCCGAGTTGATCCTAACAAAATCAAGGTTATGCTTGAGTGGAAAAAACTTAGGAATGTTTTTGAGATCCACAGCTTTCACGAGTTAGCAATTTATTATCGAAGATTCATTGAGGGGTTCTCGCTTATCACAACTCCTCTAACTAAATTGTTGAGTAAGAGCGTACCATTCTGATACAGCCTAAATCTGACAAGGAGTTTGTGGTTTATAGCGATGCATCACACGTTGGATTAGATTGCGTTCTGATGCAATATGGTAAGGTAGTGGCTTATATGTCCCGACAGCTTAAGTCACACAACAGTAATTATCCCATACATGATCTTGAGTTTGGTTGCAGTTGTCTTCACCTTAAAAATCTAGAGGCATTATTTATATGGAGAGAGATGTATCATTTACATTGATCACAAGAGCCTCAAGTATCTCCTTACTCAAAAGGAATTGAACCTTAGGCAAAGTAGATGGGTTGAGTTGCTTAAGGATTACAATTGCATTACTGAGTATCAACCCAATAAAATCAATGTGGTGGTCAATACTCTTAGTCGAAGATCAATGCCTAATTTGAGGGTGATGCTTGCTCGCCTAATTCTATTCGATGATGGGAGTCTGTTAGCTGAGTTGTAAGTTAAGCCGACTTGGATTAATCAGATTCAGGTCAAATAGTAGAAGGATGATTCATTGGTTTTGCGTTTTCATCAGGTTGAGGAATGTAATAATTCTGATTTTGGGCTAAACAGTGATGGGGTTATGTACTTCCGATGACGGGTTTGTGTACCTAATGATTCTGAGTTGAGGAAGTCCATTCCGCAGAAAGCGCATAGTAGTCCTTATCTTATACATCTTGGTGGGAATAAGATGTATCTAGATCTCTATAAGTTATACTAGTGGCCTTGTTTGAAACGGGAGGTAACAGATTTCCTCTCTCGATGTCTGATGTACCAGCAAGTTAAGGCTGAGTACCAACTACCTTCGGGTTTGGTTCAACCCGTTAAGATTCTCCCTTGGAAATGAGAATGAGTGACTATAGACTTTATTAGTGGGTTTCCCTTAACATCCACTAGGAAGGATCCTGTTTGGGTCATCGTAGATCATTTGACCAAGTTTGGCCATTTTATTCCTGTCAAGACAAACTACTCCCTTTAGAAACTGGCTAAGTTGTATGTTTCTGATATCGTTAGACTTCATGAAGTTTCGATCTCAATTATTTCTGATAGGGATCCTCGTTTTACTTCCTGGTTCTAGAGGAAGTTTCATAAGGCTCTAAGTACCCGATTGGACTGCAGCACTGCATTCCATCCTTAGACAAATGAACAATCTGATAGGGTGATTCAAATACTGGAGGATATGCTACGAAGTTGTGTCATCAATTTTTGAGGTAGTTGAGAGGAGTTTCTACCATCGATCGAGTTCGCATATAATAATAGCTTCCAATCCAGTATTCAAATGGCACCTTGTGAGGCTTTGTATGGTCGTAAGTGTCGTACCTATTTGTGTTGGACTGAGTTGGGTGAACGACGGGTTCTGCGTCTTGAGTTTATTTCTAAGATTGAGGACAAAGTTAGACTAATTCAGGATCATCTTAAGGCGGTTTCTGATAACCAGAAGTCATATTCGAATATGAAGAGGAGAGATATCGAGTATTATATGGGTGATCAAGTCTTCCTTAAGGTATCTCTGTGGAAGAAGGTCATTCGGTTTGGACATAAGGACAAGTTGAGCCTTAGGTTCATTTGGCCGTATTGGAATCCAAAATGCGTGGGTCCGATCGCCTATCAGTTAGAGTTACCTCTAGGGTTGGATCGTACTCACAATGTGTTCCACGTCTCTATGCTGAGGCGGTATCAATCGGACCCATCTCATATCGTATCTGTTGAAGAGATTGAGATAAGACCGGATTTGACCTTTGAGGAGAAGTCAATTCAGATTCTAGATTGAGACGTTAAGGTCTTGAGCAGGAAGTCTATTCTGTTAGTTAAGGTTCTGTGGAAAAATCATGGCACTGAGGAAGCCACTTGGGAGCTTGAGGACTCATTCGATAGCAATATCTACATCTATTTAAATCAAGTATATTTCGAGGCCGAAATTTCTTTAGGGGAAAAATTATAGCGCCCCAAACTTTTAAGTTCATGAATTGCAAGGGTTAGTCAAGTAATATGTTCTGGTTCTATAGGTTGGAGTTGTGTTTGTGTGGGTGAGGTCTCGAGTTCAATTCCTGTTATGTCTAAAGTGAAATTTATTTTTATTTGTTTTTTCCTTTTCGTTCGTTGTGGGCCACCCTAGTATTGTTTTGATGGATGAATTTAAATTGCTAGTAATTGGATTAAACATTGAGCAATCGGTTGGATTTGATTATATTTTTCTTGTTTTTCTTTTTAAAATAATAAGGAGAAATTATCTCAACAACCTCTCTTGCTTGCCATCCCATAACTCCACTTTTTTCCCATTTGTTCTTTTGATTTTTGGACTCTTTGAAACTGCCAAGATTTTTGTTCTCTCATTGTTCTATTCTCTGCTATTATTCAATTTTTATTTCCTCTATTATGGTTAATTTACTTTTGTTTTGTTTGATTTCCCTTTTCGCATGGATATTAGTAAAGGTATTGGACTTCAATTTTCTTTCTTCTTTCCTTGATTTTTTCCCCATTTTCTAGTGAGAATTAATTATGGTTGTGGGTGTTGCGTTAACTGTTGATAACTCTGTTCTTGACATAAGTGACATTATTTCCATTACTAGGGTTTAGTTGTCTCTTGCACACAGTTATTTTTTTAGTGGTTACGAATTCCTTTTTTAATCGTTTGGGTCTTTTAGGTGAAGTCCACGAGACAAATAATTTTCCGACGAGTTAGAATCTGTTAGTGGAAGACTATCTTCACTGGGGTAAGTGGTTATTTGTTGTGTTGGGATTGTGTTTCTGTAGTGACATTGTATGGCGTTGATTTCGTCGATTTTGATTATTGAATTAATGTTTGGGGTGGAGGAATTGTGTTAATTATTTCATATATATGGTTAATTTAGGTACTGGACTACTTGTTATTGAATCGACATCAGAAAATATCCAAGTATTTAACTAGAAACCCAAAAATAAGTACTGTCGACGCCACACGGCCATGTGCCATGCCATGTGCGAGTTGTTGATCGAATGTAGGCCTTCTGTAGGGTCAGTATGTTATTAATTAAGTTACAAAGCATGAATTTTGGTCATCTGTTAGTGTAAAATTGAATATATGTTCGCATGTCTGAAATGAAATGTTATGAGTAAAATCTGTAATATGCTATGTTTAGTTTGAAGAAAACATTATGTATGTTCTGCGTTTGTCATGATAAGCATGCACATCATAAATATATCTGATATCTATTAGCTTTGCATTTACATTTGGGATGAGAATTATGTACCAGGGGAAGTGTGGGCAATTTAATTATCTGTCGTAACTGGTGGCATAGCCACATCTATTTCTGTACATGGCGGTAATTCACTTATTGGTTTGGCAGTTAAGCTGCAAATATTCTGAAAGTTTCATGCCGGCACTAAGTGGTGTGTAAGGCTGGATGGGTGTTTCATACCCCATATGGTGTGTTGGGATGGTTAGAATTGGTGTGTAGTGGTATGAAAATGGACTTTACTTTCTAATTTTTAACTGTTTTATCATTTTTGGTGGGTTTACAACTTGTTTTGTGAAACGTTGATTTTTAAATTACAAACCATGTTTCAAAATTAAGCTCAAATAAGACTTTCTGCTACAAACTCAAATGTTTTTAAAATAAACTTTTTTTAAATAAACAACGTTTTTTTTTTAATAATCAATTAAGAGAGATGGGCTTACAAACAAACCAGATTTTAAGCAACGAAAGCTAAATGACGATTTTTCAAAAACAAATGAATTTTGGATTTTCAATCGATTTACGATATCATCTCCAGATCTGGCCATAACGTCTAGGCTGGGTTTAGGGTGTTAAATTGTATACACAAACAATTATATTAATCCGGCATGAAAATAAATGTATGCATTTATTTCTTTAAATGTGTACAATTGAATCAAAATTAAAGTTTCAAATATATATATGAACCGAAATTTAAACTTTATATGTATAATTACACCAAATCAAAATTCATATTGATATTTATCCCTAATGACAAAATTAAATATAAACAAATTAACTCATTTTTTTTCAAACCGTGGATATTGTGTTATTATAATAGCAATTTCTATAATATATATGAAATCTACAACATATAATAGCAATTTCTGTGTATGGAAAAAAAGGGGTCCCATTAATCTATAATCTTTCATCTGCAAATAAATGATTCAATAATAATTGCCCTATCAATGCCGCTTTTGTTTAAAGCAGCTTTATTCAAGATTCTTCTTCACATATATATATATCACTGTTAAATTTGTAGAAATTTAGTGGTTGTTAAAATCATCTTTAATCAAAACTTTTATTTAGGTTAAAATGGGTCCTTAATAATATACTTGTCTGCTAGCTGTGACTGAACCGAACTAACACCTCTTTTATTTTCCTGCTAATCCATGCCACAAACTATATATATAAATCATGCAAGTCAAATTTAATATAAATTATTTTTTTAAATTATTTAATTTATATAAAAAAATTTTGAATCGTTCAATAAGTACTAATATAGACAATATTTTAGATCAATATACTAGAAATATCAAATCGGTTATAAAATTTACATGCATGACAAGTACAATTATATTGATAAATATAACGTTAGATTGTTAAATTATAAATCGTATAAAAGTATATGGAAGAGTGTAAAACTATTATAGTTTTACACCAGTATAAATGGATTCTTTTCCTTTTTATTATTTTATTTACATAAAATTTATGCATCAAAATAATATATATATAATATTTCTATTATATTTTCTTTTTCTTTTTCTAAAAGACATTAAATCTTTATAAGAAGATAATCAAACAAGCATAAACCTTCAACGTTCATTAACGTCATTTTTGCTAAAGCATTTGTTACCCAATTTTTTGTCTCTACAAAAATAAATTTTGTTTTTACTAAAGGTTACGTAATTATTAGTGTGAGATCCACTTTAAATATAATTTAAAAAGAAATACTTTTTGAGCAAATAAAGTGAAGATTTTGGTATGGAAAGAAGTAAAAGTTTCCTAAAATACTCTTCTTACTTACTTTACATTTTTTATATTAGATTGGATTTCTTAATATAATACGGAAACTAAACATTTAACTACTCTTGCTATTGCTTTATGGAATTTAATTATAGAATTAAATGGGACCTATTAATTTTAATATTAAATTGACTAAATTTGTTGACGTGTCCATCATTAAAATATTATTTTATTTTAATACATGTCAATTTTATTAATTTTATTTTTGTTAAAGTATTTCATATCCTCTAATTTATTTATAAATACTAGTAGTTCATATCATATGATTTATTAGAGGCATAAAATTGATTTGAATGAATGCTTTGAATTGAAGGTAAAAGCACCATAAAATTCTATGTATAATATCTTGGATTGCATTTTAATCCTTCTATTGAAATATAAGTAAATTAGTTCCTGTAACTTAGATGAGTGGGCAAAAGAGTCCCTTCGCTAAAAATGTGATGTTTGTATATAAAATATAATAACAAATTTGGTTTTCAACATTTACACATTTAGTCAATTTGACCCTACTCTTTTATTAGAAGTAAATTAAAAAAAATTAGGCTAAAAGGTCAAAAAGACCCTAGTAACAAATTAAAAGAAATCAATTAAACCCTTTTAAAATTTGAAAATCATAATTAAAAACATTTATAAAAAAAGTTACAAAAGTTTTTATTAAAAATAAAAAAATACGGACCCATTAAATCTAATGGCTATAAAATTTTTTTAAAAAAATTGACCTCTAGTCTTTTATTGGGTCAATATTGTTATTTTTTAATAAAAATTATAATTTTAAATTTTTTATAACTTTTTTTATTATTTTTTTAAAATATTTTAAAATTTTAAAAGAAATGTGATACTAATGCCTTTTAACCTTTTAGTCTTATTAGTTTCAAAAAAAAATTAATTTACTTCCAATAAAAGAATAGGGGCAAAATTAAATAAATGTGTAAAAGGTTGAAGACTAAATTTGTTCTTATACCTTATATATAAACACCAAAAAATTGAACGAATGGGCTGTTTTACTCATTCATCTAATGCACAAAAGCTAATTTACCTATTTTTTAGTAGAGGAATTAAAATATAATTTAAAGTATAATACATAGGGTTTTATTGTAGTTAAATTATAAATTCATAAAATTTAAAAGAGAATCAGATTTTAATAAATGCGAGTGAAAGGTTTTTTATGCATACATAATGTAATGCCAATTAATATATTGTATTAAAAATTAAGTTAAAGTTTTTTATCCATAGTTAGTATTAAATTACACATGGTATTGCACTGTTTTGCCAAATGGCAATAATTCTAACTTACACTTTGACATTTCCAACTTAACTTTGTTTTAGTATATACATATTTACCGTACATTTCTATTATTTTATTTTCCAAGTAATTAATAGTTTTAGTAAATATCCAAATTAAAAAAAAAATCATAATAACGACATGAATTACAATAATTCCCCTCTACTGTAAATGTGACTCATTATGAACATTTGTTATTTCGAGAAACCAAGTACTCTTCAATAAAACCATATTTCATTAACACAAAACAGCTCATCAAGACTTTTTGGAGGTCATCTGTAATGAATAGCTAATTAAAAGGAAAAAGCCCACATAATTTTTTTAAAATGAAAAACTCATGTTTATCTCTTTTTAGGTGTAATGCTGGTTGAAAGTAAGTCATTAAAGGCTTTGCAAGAAGAAAGTAAGTTATGGTATGTTAAAGTTTGTGTTCAATACATAAACAAGTGAGAAGCAAACAAACAATGGAGTAAATTTATTTTAATAGAGTAACGGTTAAGTGGAGAAAATGACGAAGAAGAGGGAGATACCTAGTTTTATTCTTGACTAGGAGGTTGTATTGGGACCATCCTATCGCCCATTAGTGTGATGAGATTGGTCAATTCCTTTTATCCTTAGCCAGCAAGTTTATCATGGTTGTATGCATATTAGTACTACCACATATGTCGGGGGTTGAAAGCTACGTGCTTTAGGCCTTATGAACCATATGATCTTTGGGTCTTTCGCTATTTGTGTAGTGTTACTATAACAATAGTTTCTCCTATAGGTCCGAGTCAAGTTATTAAGTGGTCTAGTGAAGAAATATCTTATGGAGAGTAATCTTGAGGTTGCACCGAATGTTTACCCTCATGGAGATGGGAATGGAAAGTGTCAACAATTTCTTTTTTGTAAATATAAACAACATATTACATGGACAAATTCATAGCTAGATTGTCTCTAGTGTTTTCTTCTTATAGAACTTCTTGAATCTCTAAAGGCGGATCATAAAACATGTGCAATACTTCATCATTCAATAGGGCTATTTTTGCTAATGCATCAGCAATCTTGATAGCCTCTCTAGGGACATATCTCAACAGCCACTTCTCTTTTTTAGCTAGAATCTATTGAATCCTCCTGACTAAAATAGAGGTCGATCCTTCAAGTTACTATCACTAATGGCTATAACGATTTTGAGATTATCTGATTGGATGGTGACTTCATCATATCCTTGTTTTTGTAGTAGAAGTAGGCCATCCAATATACCCCAAAGCTCAGCAACAACGACCAAACACTTTCCCAAGAAGCGGTTGTAGCACAAGACCCAATTTCCTTTCCCATCACGTATTACTCATCCTGCAGCAGAGAAACCAAAAACAAAATTAACAGCACCATCAGTATTAAGGGAAAAGCACATACCTGATTCCATATTTTTAGAAGTTCGCTGCATCTCCATCACCAAAGCTTCACTATAAACTTAAGAAAATTGTTTCACCCAACTGCAGAAATCTTAATAATTTCCTCCAAACTCATTGATTTTCCTTGGAAGATGAATAAATTATGGTTTTTCCAAATACGCCATAGAATTAAGCTAAAGAAGCAAGCCCAAGTTGATTCTCTTATATTATTGTCCGATTGGTCTTGCAAATTCGAAAGTAGCCGCTACGAAATATTTCCCTCAAAGAACTGTCTAAATTGAGTAGGAGGAATTTTGATTCCAAATGGCCATTGCCCAAGGGCAGTCCCTAAGAAAATGAAAAGCATCCTTAACGTTATGACTATAAAGTTGACAAGATTTATCTTGTCCAATTCCCATTTGAACCCTTTCAGAGTTAGTTAAAAGTCTCTACTTCAGAATTAGCCAGATGAATTATCTAACTCTTTAAAGGCCCGGGATTTCCCAAACAATATTCCAAGTACCATCCTTCAGACTCCAAAACTCCTCCTTAAGCATCCGATGAGCGCTTTTAACTGAAAGATACATGTCGTAGCCTTAGACCAAGACAGAGTATTTGGGCCTGCTGACTTCATGGGAGGTGGAATGCTAATGATGTGTTGGACGATTTCTTCTAGTAACTAAACCTGAAATAAACCAAGGTTTCATGCACCATGCACCATTCCCCATTATCATCTCATGCACTTTACAATCAGGATAGATATTCGCATATTGAGGAACATGGTTAAGTAAGGGTCCCACATTAGGAACCTAAGAATCCTCCCAACATCAAAAAGCTCGTCCATCACCTACTGACCAAATCATTTTGTTACACAATAAAGGCCAAACCTTGGCTATAGATTTCCACATAAACGAATATCTACTCCTCATAATATAGTCCGACAAACCTTTAGTAACTCCATATTTTGCTCTGAAGACTTTGACCCATAAAGCTTCGGTCTTAGTGATAAGACTGTAGCCAATCTTCATCATAAAAGCTTTATTCTAATCACCCAAACAACAAAACCCGAGACCACCACATGATCTAGGCTGACAAATATTATCCCAACCAACTAAGGTCATTTTCCTTTTCTCATCAAAAATACCCTAAATGAATTGCCTTGCCATTGTTTCAATTGAATCACAAATGCCCTTTGGAACCAAAATAGACTACATAAGATAATTTGGGATGGTTAGCAGAACAGTTTGTACTAATATGACTCTCCCTAGAAAGGAAAGTTTTTTGGCATCCCAACTAGATAATCGACCGCAAACTCTTTCTACCAGAAAATCCAATGTGCTTTAGTCACTCTTTTGTGAAAAAGAGGAACCCCTAGATAATGTCTTAGACCATCAACTTCTTGAAAGCTAAGGATGTTGTTGATACCCCTCCTTAAATATTCCTTAACACCAATAGAGAAAAAGACGTTGGTCTTTCTAGTATTAACCTTGTGACATGAGAGTTCACAGAAATTACCCAGGAAATTTTTTAGAAGACCACTGTGTTTTAAATCAGCTTTACTGAAAATGATTAAGTCATCTACAAAAAAATAAATGAGAGAGATTCGACCATGTGTATGATAAACGAATAGGGTTCCATTCTCCTGAAGAAATAGTCGAGTGGAAACAATGACCCAACCACTCCATGCAAAGGACAAAAAGGCAAGGGGACAGTGGACATCCTTGTCAGATTCCCCTTACAAGCTTGAATTTCGAAGTTAGAGCTCCATTCCATAGTACCTACATGGTAGACGTCAAAATAGCATTCATAATAACATTTATTAAACAAGAAAGAATATGTGTTGCTTTAAGTGACACTTCTACGAAATCCCACTGCACTTTGTCATAAGCTTTCTCTAAGTCAAGATTGACTACCATCGATTGGAGATTCTTCTTTGTTCTTATAGAGTGTAAGGCTTCCGGCGCAATAACTATATTGTTAATTATGCTTCTCCCTGCAATGAATCCCACTTTCTCTTGACCTATAATATTCAGGAAAATACTTTTGAACCTATTCACAATGACTTTCATAACCAACTTATATAATACAGATTAGAGGCTAATGGGTCTAAATTGCGAAAAGTTTTCAGGATTGAAAACTTTGGGAATTAAGACAATAAGAGTATTGTTAAACTCTGAGTCTATAGTCTCACCTTCAAAAATATTCCTGACCAATTCGCAAATTACTCCTCCTAAATTATCTTACTGATTCTGAAAAAAAAAAGCGTGAAATCTTGTGTATAAAATTAAAATATGTTAAGATATTTATACAAGAGGATGATAATCTATCTAAAGTAATGAGCAAAGCTACCAAATGAATATTACATAATGAAAACCCTAAAAATCAAAATTAAATTCGTTGAAGCTAGTAGCTAATATTGCACAATCAGTTGTTAAAGCTTTCATATACTCAACACAACCCTTCAAGTTGTTGCATAAATATCATAAATGCTTAACTTGTAGACCATATTATGATAAGTTTTTTTTTTTTTTTTGAGTCATTTGGTAATGACAATAGCTAGTTGTTTGCCTAATATTATACGGACTAAGTTAAACCACTAGTAATTAACTTTTCTTTGATAAAGTGTTGATTGATCTCAGCGTGTTTCATTTGATCATGTTGAACCGAATTTTGAACAATACTGATGGTAGCTTTACTATCACAATACAAGGATAATTTTAATCCCTCTAGTAATTTCCATAACCATAGTAGCTCACGAACACCTTGAGCCATGACTCTACATTCTACCTTTGCACTTGATCAAGCAACTATACTTTGCATATTGCTTCTTCAAGTGACAAGGTTTCCTCCCACGCGAGTGCAATACCCATATGTAGGTCTCCTATCATCCAGAGAACCTGCCCAATCTACATATATAAAGGCTTCTATCTAAAGGTGACCATGTTTAGAGAAAAAAAAGGACAGTTTTTGGGGTAGACTTTAGACAACTTGCATGTGATATTCTCAAGGATTATGCATGAACTGGTTTACCAAGCTGACTGTATGTGCTATGTTGATATAGTGCGTGAGAGATAAATTAGTTTTCCAACCTATCCTGGATACCTCTCCTTATCAACTAACTCTCCAATCCTAACTTTTAGCTTATGATTGCTTTCTATAGGTGATTCTACTAGTTTACATCCTATTATACCAGTTTTTACCAAGGGATCCAGGATATACTTTATTTGAGAAATGAATATCATTTTTTTTCTAATCTAGCAACTTCAATTCCCAAAAAATATTTTAGCTTTCCAAGATCCTTGATTTCAAATTTCTGAGTCAACAATCTCTTTTGTCGAGGCATTTCTTCTCTTTCATCACCAGTCATTACAATGTCATCAATATATACTATAAGAAGAGTGGCCTTACCCTTGTGATGTTTTATGAAGGGACTGTTCCAATTTCATAAGTCAAACAATGACAACTGACACATAGTAATATAACCAAAATATCAACTTTTATCTCATTACTTTGAGAGCATAGCTTTTCAATATATCAAAGTACATGAGTCATTCACGCATAATCATTCACTTGCTCAAGATTTAGATAAGTCACACTATAAACATCATATGTGGATTAATATATTAACGAATTTAGGAAAATTCAAGTTGCGTCTAGATAATCATATCATAGGCCTAATATGAGTCAATACAACTCCAATAATCAAGACAAGATATCTCCCAAATTGGACTTATAAATGACATAATAGTCCTAACATGAGACATTTCCTCAATTTGACCCCCATGAACTCTATACTATTTAGATTACCTACTAATATAAGTTATCCTATACATTACGATTGATCCATATAATGCAACTTAATATTAGTTAAACCTTAGGTAATTAGTGAAATAATATTACTTCAATTATCTAACGGATGCTAGGTCCCTATCCAAAATATAATAACATATAATGTCTCATTCTTTGTAGATAATTGACTATGTGCTTCATTGCTTTGCCAACGCCTAAGTCCAAGATTCATCTGATGTTGACTCACCTGTAAGAAAACTTCAATTCAGTTGAACTATGTAACATCAGAGCTTGTGCTCCTAGATGTTCTCTGATACTTAAGTATATGAGGAGTTTAAGGAAAATAGAGGGAGTAGCAATATTTTAGGAGAGTAACAATTAAGTGAAGAAGATAAAGGTAGATACCGAGCTTTATATCCTACTTTTAGGTTGATTTAGGGTCGTTTCTAACCCATCAATGTGAGAGATTTGGTTAACTCTTTTTTTTTCCTTAGCCGACAAGCTTGGTAAGGTTGTGTGCATGTGAGTCCCGACCTACCACCTATATTAAAGGTTAAAAGCTTTATACCTTAGGCTAAGTTATTGCCGATTGTCATTCAGCAATGTTCTAAGTCTTGTGGACCATGCAATCCTTAGACCTTTGGCGTGTTTGTGCAGTGCTAGTACAACAACCTACATGTTAAAAATTAAGTTTTAATACTAATAAATATTGGTGTAGTGATAAAATACATTACACTTCAAAAAAGAAACTCATATAGAGAAAACATGATTGAAAAAGATAACCAAAAACTTCAAAAAAATTAATCTTCATTAGCTATATAAATTGAAGATAAAATATCACTTAATTCCACTAAAATATTTAATATACTGTTCTTTTTTCTTTAAATCTTGTAATTGCAATTCCCACAACGTCCCTACAAAGTTCACTTCGAAAAAGTAAAATTACAATAAACGGTAAAATATTAAAATAACATGATGGGTCCGTTTGTTTACATGTAAAAGGTTTTACGGAAAATGTTTTCTACATTTTCCTGTGTTTGTTTCACAAAAAATAGTTTGGCCAACGGAAAATGACTTACAGGTCAAGGTAAAATAAGCTCTTTTTCCTGTAAAACGACTTAACATTTTGAAAAGCGTAAGTCATTTTCCGAAAAAGAGCTCATCTATAGATAATTTTATTTTTATATAAAAATTAACTTAAATCAAGCTAATATTATTATATTGATAATAAATTTTATTTTTATTTTTAAAAATATTTAAAATATTATATTTTTCAATATTATTAAACATACATATTTAATTATTTATATTTAGTCATATAATAAATTATTAATATAATAAATATAATTTATTATTTTAATAAATTATTTAATATTTCAATTTTATTTTAATAATAAATTTTAAAAATAATAATTTTAAATAATATTATTCACATATTATTGAAAATATTTAATATTAATATTCTAATAATAAATGTTTATTACAATTATAAATATATTAATAATAAATATTTTGTAGTATAAAGGTTAAAATATGTCATAAGTCTATGTACACTTCACAGATTTGTACTTTAGTCTTTGTACTTTTATTTTTAAGAATTTAGTCCATTTACTTTTCAAATTTGAAAATCAAGTCCAATTGTTGACATCGTTAATTTTTTTGTCAATTTTGTTGATGTCACATTTTTTAAATAAAAAATACTCACTTAGTAGTCATGTAATTAAAAAATGACATTGTAATAAATCTGAATTTAACATAATATTTTTAATATATGTAAAAACAATGTAAAATATAAATTTATAGATAAAAATAAATTCAATTAAACAATGAAAAAATAAGAAAATCTCAAATGTATGTTTATTTAATTGAAAACAACTTTTATGAAATATTTTTAAGAAATCTACCAAATAACAAAAAATATTTTACACAAATTCCTCCAAACACCAGAAAATTAGCCTTTCCAGAAAAATAAATCATTTCCTAGAAAGTCATTTTCAGTGAAACAAATAGAACCTAAAAGTCATAATTTTGAAATTTTAAAATTATTACAGAAGTTTAATATTTGAATTTCATGATATTTCAAGTTATAATTAAGGTAAACATAGTTTGTATTCTTTACATATTTTGTCTAGGGACACATGGTTTGCTTTTTCTTTTCTTTTTTTAATTTGGTAAAGCACAATGTTTGCCTAATACATGATGTGACAAGCAAAACTCCAACGTCACTATAAACTACATTTCGTCACCATTACCTTACAAAGCTTTTAAACCATGTCTTTTGTTTCTTAATCACAAGATTTTCCACCTTTTATGTATTTATATATTAGTTTTAAACTATAATTCTGATTTTCAAAGTGCTACTTAATTTCGCGATAGAATAAATCAATATTTTATGATTCAATCAAAGACTTAAGTAAAATTAATTTTAATCACTGAAATTTAATAACAAAAATGAATCATAATTCCTAGATAATGAAATGGAGAGTATTTATTTTATTAATAAATATTTAAATAAATTTTCAGTAAAAGTATTATGGAAAGCCTTATACAAAGAGTTTAATCGCATTCTGCATCCTCTACTAAAAAAAATGAGTAAATTAGTTGATGTACTTTATCTCAAAAAGTAAACGATCCTTTAGTTAAAAGTTTTCGATATGAGGTACATGTGGCATGCCATGTGTAATTTGTCTGATTATTTCGTCAACCAAACCCGTTTTTAACAATAAAAATGGATGAAAAGTTTAATTGAAAGGACTATTTTACTCTTTAATTTAATGTATACGGACTAATTTACTATTTTTTGAGTAAATGAAACAAAATACAACGTGACTCTTAGCATAAATTTTCTAAACATCCTCACTTTATTCAACAATTTATTAAAAATATACCATTCTAAATTGTTTTTAAAAAAAGAATCAGCGTATATATATTAGACAAAAGCAATGGGTTCCTAAGACTAAAAAGATTGCTTCTCATGCAAACTTCAATATGACCTACCAAAACTTTGCCATACAAAATCATTTGGTTGGTCATGCTATATAATGAAAAATAAATTAAAATGGCAGTCCCTGCCGTCACAAAAGACGTCATTTACAACCATAACGACATGTCGTAAATAAAAATGGAATTTCGTTACACTTTAGATTAAATATTAAATTATTAAGGTTTATAAATAAAAATAAAAATATTCGACCACGTTACCAAACTACAAGAAGAAGATGGAAGGTGATAAGGAGAGATTTGATGTGTGAGTGCAGGTTAGTAAAAGAAGTGGTTGTTCCATCAATCGTTGCCCCTCAAAATAAAATCATGATTAGCCATGGAATTTTGTGAATTAACCTTCATGATTAGGGCTACGACACTAATCTTCCTCCCATCACCCATAACAGATTATATGTAGTGCTACCGTTATCAAAAGGAAATATATATATCAATTACCACCTACTTTTTCATACATCTACAATTTAACTAAATTTCATTTTCATACTCCGATACACTAATTTGGAGTAAGGTAAAAACTTGTTTATCCCGCAAATTAATAGTTAAAAATTAGTTTAATCTAAAAATTTTATTTTTTTAATAGTGGACAGATTGGTTTAATTAAATCGGAACTGATGATCTAACTGGTTCAACCACCCATATGGTTCCAAAAACATTGGTAATAAGATTCCAACATTGACTTTTTAATAACCCACTTGTTTGTAGAATTTAATTAAATTGATTCTTAAAATTATTTTTAATGATAAATTAATTTAGAATTTGAATTTTTACAATAAAAAAATGAAATTTTATTAGCGAAAGTGTTGCTTACATGTTAAAAATAGGACAATTATATGGTTTTACTATGGTATTTTTATAAAATTTTGCTCCATTAAATAAATTAATTCATTTGAATAATATTGGTCAATACTAAGGTGGCACAATAGTATAGAATGGGATGGAGATATGTCATTAAGTTAAATAATTAAAATTTTAAAAAAAATTAAATAAAATATGATATTTATACATAATTCAAAAATATAATTTCAAAAAAAATGTGTGAACTTTTTTAATTTATGAAAATGTTTTATTATATATAAGTTATAAAAATTCAAAATAATATAAATAAAATGTTGTTTTAAATTTTGTGAAAATTTTATATTATTTTGTAATATGATAAATTATACAAATTCAAAAAAATCTAAATTTTTTATCATATACAAAAAGCATTTAAAATCCAAATACATAGAGAGAGAGAAAATTTTAAAAAGTATTTTTTTGAAATTTCAAAATTTTTATAGTTTTCCCATGTTATTTTTTAGAATATAAAAGTTATATAAAATAAAAAATGAAAATATAAAAATAATTTTGTATTTTCTAAAATTTATTATTAATCCACCTCATTGACTAACACATTTAATCAAACAAAACAATTAATTTGAGATGCCAAAAACAAGCGTTTAATGAAAGAATTACCCTTTTTTCTATAAAGAAATGGATGCACACTTTTTCATTTTCAAATTATAATACAACATCTCTCAAATGCCGCCCACATGCGGAGATTGAAAAGCTTTTTAGTGCCCACTGGCCAAGGTTGTTAATATGGGATTTGACTTCCACACATATATTTATAAATAAAAGGGGCCTTAACTTTACTACTTTTATCACATACTATACAATATATTATAATCTTTTGTCCTCAGCTGCTCCAAATCTTGGTCTCTTCTTTCTGTCTTTTTTCTCTCTTCTTCATCTACAAATTTAGATTATATTTTATTCGATCTACTAAAAAAATAATTGTCATTGTACATTAGATCAAAAAGCAAATTAGTCATTTTTGTTAAAAATTTCATCTATTTCTACTATTAAAAATTAGATAGTGAGATGTGGCATGCCATGTGTATCTTATGCTGACGTACAAGGATCAATTTGTAACAGGAAAAAGTAGATGGAATTGTTAACAAAAGGACCAAGTCCGATCTTTGATCTAATATATAGGGACTAATTTGTCTATTTTTTTAGTAGAAAAGTAAAATACAATCTAACTCTTAGTACAATGGCCTCCATGATACTTTTACGGATATTTTTATAGTAAATTTTATAATATGAAATGTTTGGGTGATGTGGTAAGATAAATTATATTTTTAAGAAGAGAGTTTTGGTTCAAACCCTAAAAATAAAATAAAATTGTTAAATGATTAGTTTTCGGTTAAGAAATATTGATGCGTCATTGAGAGCATCAAAAATATCATATCCCTATAAAATAATGAAAAGGGATTGGATTTGCACAAGTGCTTGTTCCTCGAAATCTCGGACAGAATAGTGCCAAAGAAAACCTACGTACCTGGAAAAAAATAAAAAAAAAACAGAATTAAAAGTTTTGAGTGAATTGAAATTACGAAAACTAAAATTAAAATAATAAAGATAAATAAAGTTGAGGAAAAAGAGTTCTTATGGAGAGATTCCAGCCTCTAGTTGTCTCGATCCGCCTTGGGTTCAATCCTTGGCATTTAGGTGATCATTCTCAAACAGAATAAGCCAATTATAGTGGAAGAGGACACCTACGACCACCAGCTTCAAGATTTTAGACTTATGATTTAGAGGAACTTGACTCTAGCCAGCAATCGCTTTTGTGGGACCATCTTATGCTAGATCATCACTTCTCAATGGCGAATGCCACGCCATTTTTTCTCTTGGGCTCGCCAACCTCTAATGCAGTAAGCTAACAAACCGACTGTGTAACCTTCCCAAAACATACAAGCGGTCGTTCCTTGCACAAGTTGAAAAGATCACTTTTTAAGGGACATGGATGGAAGCGCCAGCCCTGTAATGCGGAGAAACGATGAATACTCGTTGAGAAGGCTAAGCCCGGATTCTAAGCCTCATGAACCCTTTTGGGGATTTTCGACAACGTTTGGCTAGATAAGTTTAGTGGCTCATGATTTTTGGAGAAAAAAGAAATAAATGTAATGGAAATAGAACTTTTATTGAATAATATGAAGGGAAATAAGGCTAAGTTTTATGGGGGAGAGAGTGTTTACAAAAAAGATAAGTCAAATTTGTGTCACTTCATCCCCTATTTATAATACTAGGAAACCTAGTCTATTCCTACTTAAATTCTAAAAGATAAATACAAATAATTAAAGATAAATAAAAATAAATGCTAAAATTGAATCTAAATAATAATCTTTAATAATTATCCTAATATAATTAAAAATTAAATAGTCTTGTGTTTATAAAAATCTCTTCTTTGTACTTTTGCCCTCCAAGTCTTCCATACTTTGCATTTTTGGCACCACTTTTCTCCTACTTCGCATGTTGGCCCATTTCATCTTTAAATTCACACTTTTAGTCCCCAAATTTCCTTTTGTCTTCAATTTAGTCCCTACAAGATAAAAAACCATAAATAGCTCAAATTAGTAGGATCATACTCAAAATAATTGTGTAATTAATACATAAAAATGTCATTCTAGAGTATTATCAAATTTCCCCTACTTAGCCCATGCTTGCCCTTAAGTATGGTTCCTATCCACTATAAAATTTAGAATTTTGCCATGAAAGTTTTATAAGAAGTAGGCATAATGCATATGAAAAATAAAGAGAACCCTTAGCTTGCTTTAAGTAAATCTAAAAAAGTATTCCAATCTAATCACACAAAAATCAAAATCGACTTGGATTACTTCACAAAAATTAGGTAATTTACTAAAACTTACCAAGACACCCTATTTGTTTCCACCTTTGGTCCCCTAATGTAATTTTTTTTGTTTTTTATTTTTCTTTTTGTGTTTTTAATTTTTTTTTTAAAAATATATTGAAACTTTTGCCGCGAAGAGAGATGACAGCCAAGCACCCCACCCCTGTTACTCAGCCCAACATACTCCTAATTTATTATATTTTCCTTAAGAACATATCGAACCTTTTGACGCGAAGAGAGATGACAGCCAAACACCTCACCTCGGTTACTCAACCCAACATATTCCTAAAAAAAAAAAATTTAATTCCGATTAGCAGAGTTTACCTAACACATCACACAACCTTTTGACACGAAATAGGATGACAACCGAAGGACCCTACCCGAGTAACTCAGTCAGTCACATTTTAAGCTGTACTCATAACCACGGAAACATCAAAATTTATTATTAATGAAACAGAATTTTAATTAGGAGGACTAGAAAAAAAACAATCAAGTGTCGAAAATAAGTTTCAGCAATCACCTAACAGTAATGAACATAATTTTAGCAAGCAATTGTGTTAAGTGTTCTGTTTCCATTTAGACTTTAATCAATTTTACTATAAACAAGATATGGTTAACTTTATCAATCATAATTATTCAACCTAAAAGAAATGAAACAGTGGAGATGAAATCAAACAGGCAAAATCAAAACTAACTCAGTAGACAAGAATCATGCATGTAGGTCAAACAGTGGGCAAGTCGTGGTCAAATTCTTGGGCATGAAAAGAGGCAGAATATTCTAAAAAAATAAATGTGGGCAGAAATGAGTACAAGGCAGCAGCAACAGTAACACAACAGTAAAAGTAGCAGAGAAAATGGTAGAAATAATGAGGAATGCCTCCCCCTACTTAAAACACATTGTCCTCGATGTGAAAGAAAAAGGAAAAAGAAAAATAGGGGAAAGTAAAAGGGTTTAGAAAAACTCCCCATGTGGTCATTGTCGTTCACGCATAGCTGCAAGGAGGGGAAGGTCTGGCGTCGCATGGAGGAGAGGAGGGTGATGAGGTGGATGAGTCCTTACCATAGTGTTTGAAAAATCGGTGGTGGGTGTTGAGAAAGAAGGTACGGTGGCTGGTGGGGGTTTGGGTGAAAATGGGATAAATTTAGGGTTTGAAGGTATAAAAGAAAGGGTGTTTGACTGTAGGGTGGGTGTTTGGATGCAGGTTTTGGGTAAGTATAAAACAGGAATGTGCTATTCTTTCTTGGAATAGGGATAGAATAAGGGATGTTTGTTAAAGCATGCCAATTCCTGAGTTTTTTTCTCGCCAATTTACCTAGGCAGAAAAAGAGAAATTTATTAATATCTAAACAAAATAAAGTAATTAATAATAAAATAAAATAAAAATAAAGAAAAATAAAAATTGGGTTGCCTCCCAACAAGCGTTTGTTTAATGTCGCTAGCTTGACGCCTCAACTAGTATTGGGGCTGTTCCAACTGAATTCTTTCATTCATATGGCCTTGGAAATTCTTCTTTTTTACCACATCCACTATATTTGGGTTCAATTGTCCTTGTGCCTCTTTCTTTGGTTTCGTATTTTCCTTCAAGAAAATCTTATATGTGCCTATCAAGGGGTTAATCCCTTTTAAGTCGACAATAGTCTTATCATTCTCCAAAAATGCACGCTTGAGATGCTCAGGAAGTGGTTTTAATTTCAGATCTGGTGCTTGCACAACAGAAGGTAGAAGTTTAGTATCCATAGGAGCCAATAATTCATTAACAGATTTAAAATTATCAAACATCATTTTAGATTTATCTCCATAAGATAACTCAAAAGTTTCTTCTACTAATGAGTCAATTTTGTCGACACGGTTTACGTCCAAGATTTCACTTGGGTGACTAATAGCATCGTAAACATTAAACTTCATGATCTTCCCGTCAAATTCCATCGTGAGAGTTCCACTACGCACATCAATCTTAGTGCTAGCGATATTAAGAAAAGGTCGACCTAACAAGATGTTCGAAGATCCAGGAGTGTTATCCTCCTCCATTTTTATCACATAAAAATTTGCAGGGAAAATAAGACTGTTGACTTTGACTAATACATTCTTAAGCACTCCTTCGGGATGCACAATAGACCTGTCTGCCAATTGAATGATAACACCTGTTTTCGTCAAAAAACCCGCATTAAGTGATTCATAAATAAAAAAAAAAGGCATTACATTTATGGAGGCACCTAAATCACACATAGCTTTTTTAATTCCTAAGTGGCCTATTTTGCATGGTATTGCGAACATGCCCGTATCTTTGCATTTCGCTGGCATCTTCTGCTATAACACTGCAGATACATTCTCACCAACGCTTACCCTTTCATTACCAATTAATTTTCACTTGTTGATGCAGAGCTCTTTAAAGAGCATGGCATATCGCGGAATTTGTTTGATGGCATCCAACAAGAGAATGTTAATCTCGACATTTCCGAATGTTTCGAGGATCTCCTTGTCTTCTCTACCTTTCCAACATTGGGTCAATCGTACTGGAAATGGAGGTTGAATTATGGGAAATGGAGGTTTCGCTTGGACTTGTTCATCGTTCTCGTGCTTTTCTTGGGCGGACTCTTGGCCAAGATTTTTGTCAGGAATTGGTTCCAGTACTTTTCCACTTTGCAACGTCACTGCATTTGCATGTTGTTTTGAATTAGGTTCCGTTTGTAACGGCAGCTTCCTTTATGAGTTTATTTTCTCAATTGATGTGGTCAACTCTCTTATAGACGCCTCGGCTTTCTGTTGAAAATCCTTTGTTGCCTTTTAAAAATCAAGAGTTTACCGTAGTATTTGCTGTTGGAAATCAACAGTTTGCCATTGTATCTGCTGTTGGAAATCAAGCACATTAGCTGTTAATTTATTGACCATGGTTTCTAAAGAAGTACTTGAATCTTGTATTTGTTGTGGAAACTGATTTTGGTATGGCTGGCTATACTGCAGGTTTGCCCCATAACTCAAGTTGGGATGGTCTCCCCATCCTAGGTTGTAAGTATTAAAGTAGGGGTCATATCGCCTTTGTAGTGGCCTAGGAAAATTTCCCACAGCATCCAAATGAGCCATAGTATCATCATACAAACTAGGACATGCATTCGTTGTATGTTCAGATGTAGCACATATTCTGCATGATCAAGCTAGTTTTGTTTTTTCTGTAACAAGAGAGTTCAAAATATTAGTAAGTCTATCAACTTTATCTTCTAAGGTTGAATTACTTAGCTGGTGAACCTTTCTAAGGGGCTCAGGATTGGCTTGGAACTATTGAGTATTTGTAGCCATCGTGGATATCAAGTCCCTTGCTTGTTGAAGAGTATGTTGACCAATGCTCATTCACTGGCGGCGTCTACCATATTCATCTCTATGGGCTTTAAGCCTTCATAAAAGTATTGGAGCAGAGACTGTTCCGTTATACCATGTTGTGGGTAACTTACACACAACTTCTTAAAACGCTCCCAATAGTTGTAAAGAGACTCTGATTCTTTTTACCTTATCCCAACGATCTCCCTTCGTAACTCGGTTGCACGTGATGCTCGAAAAAACATGTTGAAAAAAAAACGAGAAAGACAGCCCAAGTTGTAATAGATCCATGGGGAAGATAAATAACCATTCTGCTAGGGAGAAAGGGAAAGCACGCAATTTGATTTGATCCTCAGTTACCCCCTGAGGTTTTATGCTAAGACAAACCATATGAAACTCTTTCAGATGTTTGTGGGGATTTTCATTTTGCAACCCACAAAAAGTTGGCAGTAACTGGATTAAACCTGACTTCAGTTCAAAATCAGTATCCATGGTAGGATACGCAATGCACAATGGTGGTTGTTCTGCCGGAGCTTCAGCCAGTTGCCGAATCGTTTAAGCCATTGGTTGATGTGCTAGATTCGAGTTTTCGTTAACCCTAGCATTAAGCACTTCTTCTGGTGAATCGACTTCTACTTTTTCGCTTTCAAGTGTTTGAGTAAGGTTTTCGTTAACCCTAGAATCAACTTCGTCATCGACTTCGATTTCTGGTGGTGGGTTACTCTGAGTCCCAACCACTACTAACTACTTTTTTCGTAACTTTGTCACCTTGCGATTGGCTCTCGCAATCTTCTCTATTTCTAAATCAAACGCAATAATACTTGGAGCAGATTTAGTCATAAGAAACAAGATTATTACGTTACCAGTCCTCAGCAACGGCGCCAAAATTTGATGAGTCGTTGAGAGCACCAAAAATATCCTATCTCTATAAAATAATGAAAAAGAATAGTATAAGGGAAGTAGGGTCAAATCCTCAAGGACTGGATTTGTACAAGTGCTTGTTCGAATCCCGAACAAAATCGTGCCCAAGAAAACCTACGTACCTGGAAAAGAAATTAAAAAAAAACAAAATTAAAAGTTTTGAGTGAATTGAAATTACGAAAATTAAAATTTAAATAGTAGAGATAAATAGAGTTGAGGAAAAAGAGTTCTTCTGGAGAGATTCCAACTCCGGTTGTCTCGATCCGCCTTGGGTTCAATCTTCGACTTTTAAGTGATCCTTCTCAAACAAAATAAGCCAGTTATAGTGGAAGAGGACGCCTACGACCATCAGTTCCAAGATTTTAGACTTATGATTTAGAGGAACCTGACTCTAGCCAACAATCGCTTTTGTGGGACCATCTTATGCTAGATCATCACTTCTTAATGGTGAATGCCACGCCATTTTGTCTCTTGGGCTTGCCAACCTCTGACGCAGTAAGCTAACAAACCAATTGTGCAACCTTCTCAAAACATACAAGTGGCCATTCCTTGCACAAGTTGAAAAGATCACCTTTTAAGGGACATGGACAGATGCGTCAGCCTCGTAATGTGGAGAAACGATGAATACTCATTGAGAAGGCTAAGCGCGAATTCTAAGCCTCATAAACCCTTTTGGGGATTTTCAACAACCTTTGGCTAGATAAGTTTAGTGGCTCATGATTTTTGGGGAAAAAAGAAATAAATGTAATAGAAATAGAATTTTTATTGAATAATATGAAGGGAAATAAGGTTAAGCTTTATGGGGGGGAGTGTTTACAGAAAAGATAAGTCAAATTTGTGTCACTCCATCCCCTATTTATAGTACTAGGAAACCTAGTCTATTCCTACTTAAATTCTAAAAGATAAATACAAATAAATAAAGATAATTAAAGATAAATGCTAAAATTGAATCTAAATAATAATCTTTAATAATTATCCTAATATAATTAAAAATTAAACAGAGTCTTGTGTTTATAAAAATCTCTTCTTTGTATTTTTGCCCTCCAAGTCTTCCATACTTTGCATTTCTGGCACCACTTCTCTCTACTTCGCATGTTGGCCTATTTCATCTTTAAATTCATGCTTTTAGCCCCCAAATTTTCTTTTGCCTTCGATTTAGTCCCTACAAGATAAAAAACCAAAAATAGCTCAAATTAGTAGGAATGTGTAATTAATACATAAAAAATATGACATTCTAGAGTATTATCAAATATAAAAAGAAAAGGGATTGGTTTTGGGGTTGCATTTTTAAATGGTAGTGAAATTCAGGTGGAACTTTGACAAAAATGAAATAATATTGATTTATGTTAGGTGGAAAGTTGAATTAATGTATTCTAGGAGGACAAAGACAATGCATGTAAATAGTATGATCTCTTCAACTTCCCAATATATCTGTATCAACCCTAAATTGATTTACAATTTTAAGTACAAGTCAAGAACTTGTTTTGATTGTTGAAGGGGAGATCAACGTGTTAAGAAAGGTTAATTTCCCCTACTGCAAATTTTCTACCTTTCTCAAAACTTCTCAATTATAGGTTATATTCACTATTTGCTCTAAATTATACCCATTTTTTCGGTTTACTACTCAATTTAATATTTAAAGTTTAATTTTGTTCACCAATTTTAGCCACCGCATAGCCCTAAAACAGGCGCAACGTCACATTTTTTCCTATCTAGTATGATGTGATTTTCACATGACTTAAAAACTTTAAAAAATTATATATGAATTATAAAAATAAAAAATATTTAAACATTTTACAAATATTATAAAATATACATTTTAGAAAAATCCAACAAATATATAAAAATAAAAAATAAAAAATTTATTAAAAGTTCTCGAAAATTACAAAACACAAGTATATAAATTCTAAGAAGCTCAAAGTTATAAAATTTTGGGAAAAAGTTGTTAAACTTTTACAAAATTTCAAACCACATTCTAATATATATTCTAAAAAAATTTAAAATTAAAAAAATAAAAAATCTACTAAAATTAAGCAACGATGATAATAATTTGACAAACTTTGATCAGGGTTGACACCAATCAAAGTTTAGTCAATAGCCAACGCTAATAAAAGTCAATCAAACTCTAGTCAGAATCCGATCATTCGCAATTTAACTTTTAATTTTTGTAGGATAAATTTTATTTTTTTTAATTTTTCTAAAAATACTTTTTTCCCCTAAAATTTTAACTTTTTAAAATTTTATATATTTATTTTTAAAATTTCTATAATGTTTAATTATTCTTTTTATATTCGAATTTTTATATACTTTTTGGTTTTCAATTTTTCTAAAATATATTATTAAATGTTTAATGCTTTAAATTATTTAAATATTTAAATAATCTTTATTTTATACATTTAAATTTTTTTATATATATTATTGAATTTTTATAGTTTTTCTAGGTAACTTTTATTTATCGTTTTTTTAGAATTTATATATGTACATCTATACATACATATATAATGCTTCTGCCTGAGTTGCTATCACCCATAATCTAGTGCAACTTAATTATTAAATTATCAAAATATTTGTATTTTAACAAAGTAATCAATATTAATTTGAGCCTATTTCTTTTTTATTTATGAAATCCAAAATAAATACATACGTCTAATCAAATTTGAATCCGAAACACTATAACATTTACTTTCTTAACTTTATCATTTCAACCAAAGTATTATTTAATAACCATTTTAACTTAATATATAAACTAATATTTTTAAGGTTTTGAATCCATGTGGACACCACTTTATGTTGACATAGGAAAACAAAAACACCACGCTGCACGTTTTAGTAGAACTTAAATTTTTATTTTTTATTTTTGTAATTATGTTCATTTCAGAGATTAAATCTATGAACAAAAATAAACTTTAAATTTAAAAAATGAGGAAAAAATTCAATATCAAATTGTATAATTTAAGGATTAAATAGTAATTATATGCAGAAATTTGTCTAAGATTTTAATCAATAGCATCATTTATGAATCTAGTGAGTCGATCGGATAATTATTGATTTTCTTAATTCTAATGTATACTAATTGTGACTATAAATATAGAAATTTTATTCTTCCTCTAAGAGGTAAAAATGTGCTAATAATTATTTTGTTTTTATTAAGCGTTAACCAATGTCTTAGTTTGAGAATTTATGATGTTCCCTCAAAATAATCGATTCTATAAAACAGTATTAGTGTTAGATATAATTACTATTATGACTAAATGTATTTAGCTTCCTTCTTTACCAAGAAAAAAATAATAATGAAATGCCGCCATAGCAATGCTGCCATTTTTTTTTTCTTTTGTCCAGTCGTTTTATGCTATGGCAGGAAAGATCATGAGCAACTTCCTTAATTTGTTACCATGTTGGACCCCATTTTTTTACTGCAATTGTTTGTACCAAAATTTAATCTTAAAGAAGCAAAACTACCTATTTCAGTATTTTCTTTACTCTATTGAAATTGAGTTGCACCCAAGAAAGAAAAAACTGCAAATAAAATCATCTAAAATTTTGATTCATTTTGGGAACTGAAGCAGCTGGTTTCACCTACGGAACTATACTCATGCGTCGTCAAGCTTTACTTGTACAAAATAATGACTATCCCTTTTACTTTTCTTTCTTTCAAAAATGACTCTATATAATTTTGGTCATCTAATTTGATAATTAAATCTATTTTTGTACATAAACTTGGTAACTAAGTCAGTATTGATCCCTAAACTTAAAAAATATATAACAGTTCAATGACGTGATACTTTAAAATTGTACCGTATCATTACTTTAAAAAATAAGTTAAACTAATGATATGATACAATTTTAAAATGTTATGTCATTAAACTGATACTTTTTTTTTAAAAAAGTTTTGATGTCAAAATGGATCTTATTTTTAATTTTATGTAGTAAAATGAATAAAAAATTTATATATACCAAAGTGAACATAATTATTAAATTCAAAAGCTAAAAATTACATTAACTACTCTAAAATTATCCTCGATCTTTAAATAGAAAAAGGTTTGATCTAGTGATAATATATAATTTTATGCATCGAGAATGAAGCAGTCTTCTTCACCTACCCCTCGTGGGTTCTTCAAACGCCATTGGAGAAGTGGGTTAGGGACAAAGTATAGCATGGTGAAAGAGGTTTAACGAAGTTGTCTGTGTTGATGTGGGACCATGAAAGCTCAGTGGCTCCGACCCCATCATCTATTTTTTTTTCTTTGCTATCTTGTCGTTGAGGTAGTTGCACAAGTAAAACGAGTTCCAGTTTTGTAATAATATATAATTATAAAAAAAAAAGTGAGATTGTTTTAAGGGATAGAAATTAGAGAGAGAAAGATGGTTTTGGAATAGATATATTAAGGTCGAGAGTCATATAGTTGAGATGTGAGCCTGCCCCCTGCCCCCTGCTACCTCTCTCTCACTCACAACCCGTCCCGCCCCCCCTTTTTTATTTTTCAGTTTTTTTCTTTTTTACCACCAAATTGTTGTACCTACATTCCCCATATGTTCCAAATTATTTTGGAAGATTATTTTTATTATTTATTTTATGTTATATGTTTGGGGCTGGATTATCGCTCTCAATAATATTATATCTAAGTTTCGAATTTACATTATCTTTTGAGATTATAATTATTGAAAATCAAGGCACTGAATTACTTTTTACAAAAATTAAAAAAAAGTGTACATTTATACACGTTTAAATACATATCCTCTCCTTATTTAAAAACGAGGAGTGATTACTACTAGAAATAAGCCTACAAAATTGTCTAATTCTATATATCCTAATAAACATCATTATCAATACATCATTAAAAAAATTAAAATTTATTTTTAAATTTTAAATAAATGCCAATTTTTATTTTAAAAAGAATTGAAATGTGGGATTAAAATTTGAAAATAATACAAACAGATGATCCAAACAAAGATCGTATATATTCAAAAAGGAAAGAAAAAGAGAGATCCTCTGCCAAAAATTGTGTCTGCTTTGTATTCTAGGAATCTTTTTGGACCACGTGAATATCATGAATGTTATAATCTATGTATATAATTTGACATCTAGTGCTTTCTTAATTTATTTTTCTTGGATAAATTCCATTAACTATCCCAAAATTATTGTGTAAATTATAAATTGGTTCCTCAACTTGAAAATATTATAATTGAATCCTTGAAATACTAGTACTGTATCAACAAAGTCTTTTTGTCATTCTAGTTGTTCACTTAAACATCAAATACTAGTTTAGGTCTGACATGGAGTATATCTCAGACACGCAAATCAAATTATAAACATGTTTGTATATATTGCATGGAAAACTTGAATATTATGTCTTAAAAAATAAATCGTATCAACAAAAATTAGGGAGACTATTATTTTAGTATGATAGATCCAAGTTATTAATTCAATAGTTTGATCAATGTGTTTTAAACATGCTCCACGTTGGATTTGAGAGGCATTTAACGATCAAACTAATGATGAGGGAGACAAAAAAACTTGAGGTGATACAATATTTATATTTTTACGGATTTATTCAAAATCTTTTGAAGTTTGAAGAAATAATTTAGAATTTAAGTCAAATGAAATCAATCTTCTTTTCTTTTATTGCTTCTATTGTTTATTTAGATTACACAAAAATGGGAAGTATAAGTTGATGTAGAATTTATTTCTCCTGTATGAATGGAGTAAATTGTGTAGAAAGGGAGATTAAAGTATGTGATTAGACAATCGGAGTCCAAAGGTCATAGGATTAGACATTTTCATATATTGCATTGAAATGATATTAAAAGAATAGTAAATGGTTTCAGCTTTTTCGTTGACAATGAATTGGTCTCTGCAATTTGTTTTAGGAAACATCTGACATATCTAGAATTGACCCTCAAACTCATACATGTTGTCTGCAAATCTGTTAGTAGTAGCCGAGTTTCAAGGTAATCAAACCTTTATGCAGCTATATTCTCTTCAACTTTGTCTAATTACTCACAACAATATTATTCATGTAGAATACACTGAGAAAGAAATTAAATAATGCTCACAATAATTAGTCACAACAATATTATTCTATGTATAGAAGGTATTGTTCCACTAGTACTAAATATTTTAATGTGATCTTAATTGATGGTTTGTTCAATTTTTTAACAATACTGATATCTTTCTCATGAGCTTGCAAGTCATATCTATATCAACGAAGCGCTTCCTAAGAAAGGCAAATCTTCCAAATGGGACAATACTTTCTTTCAAGAGTCCGAGACCCAACTCCCTCAACACTTTTATAATAAATTTGTAGATAACAATAAAACAAAACAAAACCTCAAAAACAACCAAAACTAGGAAAAAAAGGAACTAGTAGCTTGAGATGTATATCCCTTTTAAAATGACTTGAAATGTGGTGTTTGAATACATAAAACGACATGGTACTCGGAAAGCAAAAAGTGGCAAATATTTTTTATTTCGTCAAATATACTATTATTAGATGCTTTTGCCCCTATACCATATTCAACACTCCATACATAATATATCACTAAATTTATTTCTCCTTTTTGTAAAGTAATTTAAATCTACAAATATTGAAATTCCACTTAAAATATCAACTAAAATCTTATTTATTTTTTTATAACCTTGAAATACTTCTTTAATCAAAACAATATATTTTTAATAGCTATAAATAAGTTACAAGCAAAGGACAAACTTACAAATTAAAAACTAATCTTTTTTTTTAAATTAACTTATTACATATTTATTTTAATTTCTTAAACCAAATCATTAACCCAGTGACCCGATATTCCTTGATGGTTCATTATTGCGAGCTAGTAATTGCATTGGACACAAAAATAAAAATAAAAAACGTTAAAATGGTCTAAGCTATTCTTTTCATTCCTACATTTGAAATTTAACTTTTTTATTTTTAGTTTAAGGAATTTAATATTTCTTATTTTTTTTTTAGAAATATAAATCTAATTGTTAATGCTATTAAAATTCTTTTGTTAAATTAAAGTTTATTACAACATTTTTTTTGTGTTACGACAATCTATTTTAAAATGTTATACTAATGAATTTAGCATAAAAAATTAAATTTTTGAAATTCGTGAAATAGAATAAATTAATTTTTAAAAATAAAAATATATAAAGAATATATGAGAAAAGATGAAATTGAGAAAGTTTTATGTGTTATGATTTAGTCGTTATGCCCTATACTTCTCTAATACTTTTACAACTTGTAATCATTTTAAAAAGAAACACAGTCCAGAAGAATTCATTGGTAAAAAGATTTAAAACTTTAAAAAGTTATAAACAAAATAAATTTGATATTGAATTAGTATTAAAATTTCGGGTTTATAAATAAAATATGATGTATGTGAGTGTATTAAATATTAAAAATTAATTTTGTTGTATATGTAAATATATGGATGTAGGGTGGTTTAGTTTTTAGGTGGTTGGGTCTTATCAATGGCATAAAACCTCACGCTAAGTACATCAATGGCCATGATACCCAAACTTTTTTCATGCATATTTGGAGCATTCCATTCCCTACCACCATTATAAATTATCATGACTGCATTACCCTTTACGCACCCTTCTCTCTCTCCTTTTGTTATTGCTCTTCCTTTTTTCTCTTTCTGTTATTCTCTCTCTTTCCCCTCTGCTCTTTACCTTTAATTTCTATGATTTAAAGCTATACATATATATCTGCAAGGAAAAGCCCAGTTTCTCTCCTGTTTAGCTAATGTCAGAAGACATGAATCTATCAATAAATGGGCAGTCTCAGGTCCCTCCTGGTTTTAGATTTCATCCCACAGAGGAAGAACTCCTTCACTATTATCTTAGAAAAAAAGTGGCTTACGAAAAGATTGATCTTGATGTTATCCAGGAAGTTGATCTCAACAAGCTTGAGCCTTGGGATATTCAAGGTACATACTAGTCAACCTAACTCTCTCTTTTTAATGCAATTTTTTGGTCTAATTTGTGGGTTATATGCAGAAAAGTGTAGGATAGGATCCACTCCACAAAATGATTGGTATTTCTTCAGCCACAAGGATAAGAAATACCCGACCGGGACTCGAACCAATCGTGCTACGGCTGCCGGATTCTGGAAGGCAACCGGCCGTGATAAGATTATATATAGTGGGTTTAGGAGAATTGGGCTGAGGAAAACATTGGTGTTTTATAAAGGCAGAGCTCCACATGGTCAAAAATCTGATTGGATTATGCATGAGTATAGGCTTGATGATAACACTACCACCCATGACTCTAATGTAAGCAAGCTATATTTCTCTTTCAATATTTCCTATATGTATGTATGCATGCATAGTATAATAACATTGAATTGGTCCAGGGTTCGAACCCCATCGGAGATTCGGTGACGGAAGATGGGTGGGTGGTTTGCCGTGTGTTCAGAAAGAAGAATTATCTGAAAACCCTAGAGAGTCCTAAAAGTAATTCGTCCTCCACCGGTCATGATTTAAAGACACACATGCTTAGCTCAGGAGGCAACGATGGTGTCTTGGATCAAATCCTTCATTACATGGGAAGGACTTGTAAGATGGAGAGTGATTCATTGAACAACATCAACAACATCCCCATCCCCAACAACAATCCGAGGATGCTTGTTGGAAACAACGCAGGAATCAACGATGGGTTCCACGACCATGAAAGGTTCATGCATCTCCCTAGGCTTGAAAGCCCAACTCTCCCTTCGCTTTGTTACCAATCCATCGAAGACATGCTGACCGAAACCGAACACCAAGGTGGAGGTTGTGGCGGTGGTGGTAATAATGAGACCAAAAATGGGGTAAATGACTGGGTCACACTGGACCAACTGGTGGCATCCCAGCTAAGTGGTCAAGTAGAGACAAGCAAGCAACTATCATGTTTTAGTGACCCTAATGCGGTTTTTAGTCTTTGTCACGATGATGGTATTCAATTATCGCATTTAAACTTACAGAGATCAAATCAAAGCTCACAGGTCTACAGCAACAACGACAATGATCTATGGAGCTTGACCAGGTCATCGTCTTCACCGTCTTCATCAGATCCCTTATGCCATCTGTCGGTATAATACAAGTACATGTCATTGTCAAAAACAAGCCTTTTGTTTCATTGCTCAAGTACTCTCTTTAATTAGGTATATGTTGACATATATATATATATACACACATATGTATTTTGCATTAATAAGTATGAAATATGAGATGGGATGGCATTGTCAAAGTCATTACACTTTACTTAATAACGATGCCATCGATTTAATCATCTTAGGGAAAGGTTGTTTATATTTATACATATATATATATATATAACTATCTTGAAAAGCTTTGATTGATCATAGCAAAGTGCTGACTTTTAGGGTATGGAATCTGGGGGTCATGTGTCTCATGGGGTCTCACACACACATACAAATAATGATAATCCATTTGGTTGGATATCACATGGAAAAGTGGTGAACGATATATATCGTTAATTTGTAAATAAAAAACAAAAAAATCAACAAATCTTTGAATGATGCTGTCGAGGAAGATTGAGAATTGTATGTTACTGTTGTCTTCACCTAACGTACGAGCGCCTATCATGGGTGTTTTTTTTTTGAGGGAAAAAAAGGTGGCCATCTTTAAAGAATTAGGATAAGATGTGTTGCACAAAAAAAGAAAAGCACGTACCATCCTTGGGCCAATTTCAAATTTTTATACACTGTATTTCTTTTGTCCTTTTCTTCTAAATATCTCAACTTCAACTCCAATTAATTATTTTCATTATCTTTCTAATAGAAAGAAAAATAATATTGGTTAAGTATGTTTTTAAGTGATTAAGGCATCGAGGGGTTGTCTTATTTAAGGTTACAACTTACTACTGGTGTAGACAGGACGGACCAATGCTTTTTTTTTTTTTGGACTGATCTGAAAAATTATTTATTATATTTAGTAAAAAAATAATAATATTATGTAACTAGCTAGGGCTAAATAAGTTGTTTTGGTAAAAAAAAAATACATTTACTTTAATTTACATCACATTTATATATTATAATAATAAGATTTATGATTAGTTTGCTGTTGCATCTTTTCACTTCCTAACACATAAATGTCATCTTTTAAAAAGAAATAATAATTTAACACAAGTTGAAACACATGCGGTTAGAGAATGAAATTAGTGTAGAGATGTTAATTAATTTCACTTCAATTTTCTTCTAATTAACTAATTATTATCACTAATATAAATACCATCATTCAATTTTGTTAGTATGCAAGCAATAATGTAGTACTAATTCACACCAATATATATTATAGAGTGGCGAATTTCAAAAAAAAAACCTTGAAAAAAGCTGGTGATGGATTCAAATGGTTGGCACATGGGGCATAGCAATGATGGATATACCAGATGTGATTTTTTTTTTTTTTTGGAATATGAGATAGAACAAAATGTTATAATTATACTAATTATCAATTGGAATGATCCACACGAAAAATTAAACTTAAATTGTTATAAAATAAAGCAGAGTATTTTAGATCTTTTTCTTAAATGAATCTTATTTTTGGTAGAGCAATGGTTTGAAGATGATGGCTCCGTCTTCATCTTGTTTAAAGATTCATTAGGCTTTCCTTCTCTTCTTTTCACCGTTATTTGTTCTGTTTTATCAAGTTTAAAAGCAAAAAAAAAAAAAAAAAAAAAAAAAAAATACAATCTGCAAAATGGGTACACCACTCATATCACGAAACACTAACCTTCTAACTTCGGGAGGCGGCTATGTAAAATTCGCAATTTCACTGTGGAATTTAGAGACGTCTACTCCCTCCACTATTGGTTGAAGTAATACAACGGTGGAAGTGCTTCTTTGTATGATGTGGTGACATTAGCTTTTTATTCAATATTTGGGACACTGGATCCTTCTTGGTGGAATTTTATCGGGTCGTTGCTTGACATTTTTGTAAAACCTTGTAGTTGTTTTTGTTGATGCTTCTTTGAATTGGATCTGAAAATTTCATGTCGCTGTAAGTCCAAGTATAGATTAATCGTCTTGTTTCTAGATATCATACTAGCACTAATCACTCAATATGAAGTCTCAAATATCTAATTTACAAAATTAAAAATATCTATATTTTGAGTTAGTGATTATCAAATTTAAGCATGTATTGAATTCTAGAATTGATTAATCTTTTAACTTAGTTTTGCTAAAAAATAGTTATATCCACCAAAACATCTTAAAATTTTCATTATATCTTGAAATAAAAACAAGTTAAAAATCTTTCAATATGCACAAGCATAACTTTCCTGACTTTTTGGTTTAGGTTAACATAAGGTTAACTAATTATGTTAGAGTTTATAGCAGTTACTACTCAATGTATGTGTATAAATACACTACCTTTGTAATCATTCAGATAAAGCAATAATAATCAATATTATTCAGTGTTAATTTAGTTTCTTTTCTATAGTTCTTTCATATCATTCTTTCATGGTATCACTGCTTCCTCCTGGTGTATTTTCGCTGCCTTAGATGGATACATCGTCACCCACTGAATCTGCCAACAATGTAACATCCCCAAGAGCCTCTACTCTTGGTCACAGTCCCACATCGCCATGTCTCTCCGATGGTGAAATATTTTCTCGTGTGATTCATACGTTTCCTAGACATGACACAGTCAAGCTCGATGAGAATAATTCTATGCAATGGCAACATCAGTTAAAGCTAATCATTGATGGCTACGATCTTACTGATTATGTTAACGGTACTCTTCTGATGCCACTTCAGTTTGTGCCGGACCAAGAAGGGAGTCACACTCGAATCTTAACTTTGTTGTTTTTCGTCAACAGGACAAACTGCTTGCTTCTTGGATTTTATCCACCATGAGTGGCTCCCTTTTGTCCTGTTTTACAGGTGGTCCATGATGTGTGGAGCACGACGTGTCGCTTATTTGTTGCAACCTCTGGAGCCAAAGTTTCTCTGTTAAAGCATGAACTTCACTTACTAAAAAAGGGTCACCTATGACCTTCTTGATGCTTCTGGCCATTTGATCTCTGCTGCTAAGCAAGTTGGTATTGTTGTTGCGAGTCTTTTGGTAGAGTTTGATTCAATTATTACGGTGACTTCTTTTTCACCAAAACCTCTTGAAATGAATCGTCTTGTGGAAATTCTATTGGAGTGCGAAAATAGGCAATGATGGTTTGTGTCTGAGGTTCCTCTTCAGTCCAATTTGGTTCAGCATTCGTCGGGTTCCGATTCGATGTTGGCTTCTCCGACACGTTCGGTGCCTGATTCTCGAGGCATGAGTGCATTCTCCCACAATGGTCGCAAGTCTTATCATGGTCATAATCGGAGCAACCGTGGTCGACCTCAATGTCAGATTTGCGATCGTCTTGGACATCTCGCTCAATGCTGCTACTATCAATTCGACCACTCGGCTGATGGTCCTCTGATAACATCTTTTGGTCCTTCATCGTCGGTGCCTGGTGGTTCTCCAGTTTCATCATATGTTTGGTCTTCTGAAAGAAACATGGTACTTGCCTCGAACCTTCCTTCCTATTTTCCTAATAAGAGAGCCTTTGTGAATTATGGGTTTCCATTTCTTGGGTCGTTTGCTGGGCTTTACTCAACCATCAGCCCATCTTCGTCTATCCGTCCAATGTCATCTAGGTCATATCTATATGGGCAGTCTTCATTTGGGCCGTCTACTATTAGGCCTGTTGTTCATAATGTTACGTGTGGGTCTGCATCTTAGTCTCATGTTGCTCCTTTTGTTGGGCCTGCTTCTGGGTCTACTCATTTTGGGCTGCACACTTCCACTACTCATGCTACCAGGCCTAATTCTGCAAATTCTGTTAAGTCATATGTCCCTTTGCCAATTAGTTCTATTGAGCCAACCATGTGGTATCCTAACTCGGGTGCCACTAATCATGTTTGGCAAGAGGCTTCCTTGTTGAATAAATCAATTGAATATTCAGGTAATATTCCTCTACTTATAGGTGATGGTATGAGCACCCATATTGAGCATTTGGGGCATAGCACGATTTCTACATCCAGTAAATTGTTGCATTTGAAAATTTTGTTACATGTATCTAAAATACGGAAAAATTTGCTCTTGGTTTCTCAATTTGCTCGGGATAATAATGTATTTTTTTTTAGTTTTGCCCATTTCATTATCTTGTTAATGATATACAGACTCAGGCAATTTTGTTCAGAGGCTACACATATAAAAGGTTGTATCGATTATCTCTGGTATCATCTTTCAACAACATGGGGTTTGTTCGAGGTGCTGAGCTATCTATTCATAACACGGAGTTAGCCACTAAAACCAAATTGTTTGAATTGTGGCATCATAGACTTGGACATATGTCGTTAAATATTATCCACTTGATCTTGAAATATTGTAATATTTTTATCGGTGATAATAAATTGTAACATGTATGTACTACATGTCAATAAGGACAGTTTCAAAAATTACCATTCTTAGATTCAATCATTGTATATCGTCATCCGTTTGATTTAATAGATTCTGATCTGTAGGGACCCGTTACTATTAATTGTAGAAATAGTTGGTATTATGTTTCTTTTGTCGATATTTTTAGCAAATTTACTTGGTTATTTCTTATTCGACGCAAGTCCCAAGCTATTGATCATTTTATTCAGTTTCAGAAAATGGTTAAAGTGTAATTTGGAAAAGACATCAAACAATTTTAGAGTGATTTGGGTGGGGAGTTTTGTTCTTTCACATCTTTATTAGCTCAACATGGAATTTTACATCATTTAACGTGCCCACACACATCCGAACAGAATGGAATTGTAGAATGGAAGCACCGTCATATGTCAAAGTTGCGATCACCTTATTTGTTCAAGCCCATTTGCCGATGAAATATTAGAGCTATATGTTTTCATGTAATCGGTTGCCCACTCCAGTTCTTTAATATCGGTCCCCGTACTTGGTTCTTTATGGTACTCATCCAACATATGATCATTTTCGTGTGTTTTCTTGTTGTTGCTACCTGTATCTTTATCCTTTTAATCGTCACATATTGGAGCTTCGTTCTCAACCTTGTACTTTCCTTAGTTATAGTTCACAGCACAAAGGTTATCAGTGCCTTGCATCATATGGCTGAATTTTTGTGAATTGACATGTGGTATTTGATGATGATCCATTTTTGTTTCCTACGAGTAGTCCACCTATTTCTCCAGCATCAACTCGAGTCACCATTTGTTCCCCCTCGTGCAATCTAACCCATAATGCTTACTACCCTCGAGTGATGCTCCTTTAAACCATTCACCAATTTCTATGTCTGTACATGCTCATGATTCTTCTCCTTTGGATAATGATACCGCTAGTTTGGGCTATGACTTCAACACTTCCTCTCCCACCCCGGTTGTTCCTGTTACTACTGTTGATCCTTTGCCACAACTTGGTAATACTCACTCTATGGTCACTCGGTCAAAGGCCAACATTTTTAAGCCGGGAGTGCTCACAGTTGAATTGCATGAACAAGAACCGCACACTATTGATGAAGCTTGTACTAGTAAGAAGTGGAAGATGGTGGCTCAAGACGAGTATGATGCTCTAATCTGAAATCGTACTTGGAGTTTGGTTCCCTTACCTTTGGGTCGAAAGGCGATTGGTTGCGAATGGTTGTTTAAAGTCAAACGGAATCTTGATGGTACTGTGGTTCGTCCTAAAGGACGCTTGGTCGCAAAAGGGTACTCATAGGTTCTTAGAGGTGGCTTCCATGAGACGTTCAGTCCTGTTGTTAAATCGATTACTATTCGCACCATTTTGTCAATTGTTGTCACCAAACGTTGGTTGTTACGACAAGTTAATGTGAATAATGCTTTTCTCAATGGTGAGTTAACTGAAGAGGTATATATGCAGCAACCTCCCGATTATGTTCCAAACAATGCTAATGGACAACCTCTTGTTTGTTGGTTAAACCAAGCTTTGTATGGCCTCAGACAAGCTCCAAGGGCGTGGTTTGATAAGTTAAAGGCCTTTCTTGTATCTGTTGGTTCTATGCTGTCTAAATCCGATGCTTCTTTGTTCATTCATATCACTAATAAGTCATGTATGTATGTCTTAATGTATGTTGATGACATCATTATTACAAGTGACTCGTCTCTCGAGATTGATACGTTTATTCATCGACTTCATACTGAGTTTTCATTCAAAGACATGTCAACACACTAACTTCTGACAATACTCTTCATTTGTGCCAATGAAAGTACATTCTTGACCTTCTCGACTGCTGTCATATGGTTCAAGCTAAAGGTATTCATACACCCATGATTAGCTCATCTCCTTTGTCTAAACATGTGGGAAGTCCGCTTGATGATCCTCATGTGTATTGCAGTATTGCTGGAGCATTACAATATGTTGTTCTCACTTGACCCGACATCGCATATGTTGTTAATCGTATCTGTCAGTTTATGTATGCTCCAACTGATGTTTACTTTGTGGCAATGAAACGCATCTTGCACTCTCTCTGTGCCACTATTGACTATGGATTGCTCATATAACCATCCGAGATGTTGTCGCTAGTTGGATATACAGATGCAAATTGGGGATTAAACTTTGACGACCGTCGCTCCACCACCAGGTACTATGTGTATTTTGGTGGGAATCATGTCTTGTGGTGCTCTAAGAAACAACAAGTTATGTCTCAATCCACCGTTGGCTAAATATTGGGGGTTGGTTGTTGTTGTTGTTGCTGATGTCACGTGGTTAGGATCCTTATTACGAGAACTTTGATATGACTCTGTTGATACACCGACCATCTAGTGTGATAACTCCAGTGCCGTAGCGGTTGCATCCAATCTTGTCCTTCATTCAAAGTTTAAACATGTTGAACTCGAATTATTTTTTGTTCAAGAGAAAGTTGTTAATGGTTCTCTCGTTGTTGATGAGGTTTCTGCCTATGATCAGGTTGCCAAAATCCTCACCAAACTGTTATCTGCCTCTCATTTTTGTTGTCTTCGACAGTTTCTTCGGGTCTCGATATTAAAGTAGTCGGGTGAATGTTAGAGTTTGTAAGTCAGATTTAACTAATTTTGTTATCAGTTTATAGCAATTACTACTTTATGTATGTGTATAAATACACCACCTTCGTAATCATTCAGATCAAGCAATAATAATCAAGATTATTCAATGTTAGTTTAGTTTCTGTTCTATAGTTCTTTCATATCATTCTTTCATTTTTAAAAAAAAGTAAGTTGAAATTTTTAATATATTTTTTAACAAAATTTAATATATATATATTCATAATCTACCCATGACAAAATCAATTTATCTAAAAGCTAGCTTTCAATATGCACAAGCATAACCTTCATGACTTTTGGGTTTAGGTTGTAAACTTAGCATTGTATTTGATTTGAGACCAATTAGAGAAGCTTGAGTCAAAAATTGAAATTCAAATTAACTTCACTTAAGTTTAAAATTTAAAGTTGAAGTTAATAAGTTGCTCAAATCAAATATTGTGACGCTACTTTTTAATAGCTTGAGCTTAACTCAATAATTGTGTACTTAAATTTGAATTTTTTTAAATTAAAATCGAAAAAAATGTAACTAAAATTGTTTATGGGTCAAGTCAAAGTTTTAGATTAGAGTCATATATTTTTACTTTATTATAATTTTAAACAATTGAATACATTTTTTAATATGAACTTCAGTGTTAACCCATATCTAAGCAACCTAATTTTTGAAATTTACAATAAATAACAAATATTTTGCAATTTTTTTCATACTCACTTATCAACACCTTCACCTATATCTCTTAATTGCTTGCACATTTCCCCATTGATTATCACATGGTTCAAACTTAATACTGGAGGCCAATTTAATACGAGGCAAACGTATATATACAGTTATAACACTGCAACTCTAATGAAAATTATATTGTTTAATTATTCATATGGTCCGACTTTCCCAATAGGGAAAATTAAACAGTAAAGTTGGGTGGATTTCTCCCAAATTTTCGCTTTGGTTAAAACGATAAAAAAAAAAACAATAAAATCAATTTATTATGGTCATACATCATTCTGTATTAAGTGAAAATGCTGTGGAGGTGTTTATATTAATATTGTATTTTACTTATTTTATTGAAAATATGAGTAAATTAGACTATATATATTTGATCAAAAAATAAATTGGTTCTTTCTACTAAAAACTTCATTCACTTCTATTATTAAAAACTAGTATAGTTGACAGAATAACTACACTGTGACACGTGACATGCCATGTGTATCTTATGTTGACATATAGAAACTATTTTTTAACAGTAGAAATAGATAAAAATTTTAACAAAAAGACCAATTTACTTTTTGATCTAACGTACATGGGTTAATTTGTAAATTCTTAAATAGGAGCAAAATATAATTCTACTCTTAGTAAAAAGACATCCACGATACTTTCACATTCTATATTACGATTTTATAAAATTAAAAAAAAGAATATTTTTCATTTTATCCCCAATTAATTCCGGACAAGTACAAACTCAATGCACATTATTTACAATAATCATTTAATGTAAAATGTATATATAGCTATCTATGTTTATTACAAAAAAAAAAAATTTATTGAGTTAGTACTACAGATTAATCAAAAACCAACTTAATTGATATCCTTTTTAAATAATAATTAATATTACTGTGACGAAATTTTTTTAACCCTTCACCTATAATTATTATTGAATATATTTAAAATATTTTTTTTACATAAAATGTTGTCTCACCCAAACCCCTAGGTGTCGTATAATCTAGTGTATCAGAAAACACTTGTTTAAGACCCGATTACAAATAATTCTAAAATCTGATTTAATCCAAAACATGAATAGCTTTTCTTTTTGAAGGTTTAAAATTACAAATAAAACATACATAAGTACAACATAAGTGTAAATATGTTGTAATATATATATGTATAATAGAATTGATTATGGCCACTCTAGCCAAGCCTGAAAATGTATTTAAAAAGTGGGAGGATTTAGGTGAAAATATAAATTCGAAAAATGAGTTTGGATAAAAAAATAAGGTCCTTTTCTAAATAGGCCAAGTCTCGGTTAGGATTTTTTGCCTGGACTTGACCCGAATCAATTGTTTTTATGCTATTTACTGTTGTTTTGCTTTCATTTTACTATTATATTGCTATTATTTTGTTATTATTATTTGAATATTGTATAACTCATGTTTTATTGTTAATTTTGCTAATATTTTAGAGGCATTTAATTGCTAAGTTGCAACTATCTTAGTGTTATTTAAGTATAGACTTTTTTAATGTATTTTCAATTTATTGGGAAAGATTTATTTTAATGTTTTTATTGTATTTGATGTATTATATTTTTTAAAATTTATTTTTATATAAGAAAATAATCTAAAAAAATTAATATGGGCAAGCTGAGTCGGGCTCGAGTTTAACTTTTTTAATTTAGGGCAGACTTGAGTAGAATTGTACCTATTTTTCGGACCAGGCCAAACCTAAAAAACAAATTTAAAATTTTGCATCGAACCCAATATTTTTTATAAAAAAATTACATATCCGGACAATTACAACATAAAATTAGATTAATACAAAATAAAACGAAGGAAGACCGGAAAGAATCCAAATAAAAACTCATATTAAATTACATATTAAAACTCAAATCTAAATGTAGCGAAATGAAATCGAAAATATGGATAAGTTAGAGGAACGAGGAGAACATGAGATGTCTGATACCTTGAATGTCGCCCCTACGTCTGTTGTCGTCAATAAAGAAAATCATTAGTGTTCCAATTTGGTGGTGAAGCCAATTCGAGTGATTTTGTCGTTGAAATTTCATATATATTCTTACATTTGTATAATAGAAATTGTAAACACCCTGGAAATTAAGGGAAAATATTATTATGATTTCAGTAATTCAATAATAAAATCTAGAAATCAGAACAAGTTGAAATTTTTCATTTTATTTAAATAAGGTTTACGTCCAAATTACCCCTTAAACTTTAATTGATACCTAAGCAAAATCAATATTTTATTTGAAATAAAGGGTAATTTATATACAAATCATAGACAGTAAAAGAAAAAGCTTATTTAACAAATAGTAAACTAATTCAGGAAAAAATTAATAGTTTACCCTAAAATTTTAGAGGCAAATCTATTCAAGGTCGTGTGTACAAACATTCATTCTCTTGAAACCTGTTCCAAAACAAACAAAGCTTTTTTCTTTAGATTTTAAAACAATGGTATAACTTCAGTTTTACTCCCTAGAGTATGTTCAATTTTATACACCTATATATAAAAGCACCTTGCTGGCACATTGCTCTTTTTTATTTTATTAAAATGGTTAATTTTCAGTTTTGATCCTTCTAATATGCCTAAATTTAAATTTTAATACTTATGCTTTAATTTCTAACTTAATTTGGTCTATATTTTTATACTGTTATTAATTAATTATATAGTTAACTTTTCAATTAAAACGTTACGTAGTTATATATAATTTTAAAATGGATTTTTAAATAACAAAAGTAGAGCGATTAAATTCTTGCAAATAAAAGTAGGACTACTAATTCCAAACATACAAAGTATATAAACTTAGAATCATGGTTGTTTAAGTTGGACTAGCAAGCAAACCAAGAACCAATTGAGATGTCAATCCAAAAAGAGACACCATACTAGTTGATCTGTGAATCAATACAAACTGCTTAAACCAAGTTAAAAAACCAATTGAATTAGCTTTTTTTTATGATTTTTTAATGGTTTCTTTAATCCAACCCTAGAATATATTTTAATATTTAATTGTTCACTCTATAATTTAATACAAACAAACAATCAATCGAACGCAGACGGATGATATGACTGTAAAAGATAGAGTTTGACAGTATCCGCTATCAATTTGAGATATATTAAAAAAATTGTTTATAGTAATTTGGTACATTAAAATTTTTTTTGACAGAATTTTGGTACATTTAATTAAAAGTGATAAATAATGAGATGAAATTATAAGAACGTGAAGAAAAGATGGTTGATAAATAAGAGTGATCGAAAAAGGAAAAATTGTATATGCGACACAGATAAATGTGTATATGTTTCAGTTCACAACATTAGGGATTTTACTCGTACAATTGTACACATCAATTAAATCACTTTTAATTTAATTATTTTTTTAAAATAAAATTCTTAAAAATATTATAACATTTCACAAATAATATAATTAAAAAAATTAAAACACAATAACACATATGTCTATTTTTAAAATCTCGATAGTTGATATTAAAATGATTTTAACTAAAGAGAAATTAAATTTTTATAGAAGCAAAAAGGCAACGTAAAATAAAATAGTACACCAAAAATTAAAAACCTACAAACTATTAAAAAAATAGTCACTAAAAATTTTAATGTACAAGAAGAAATATACCTAATAGAATTATTACAATATTAAATTAATTTCAAAAATAGATGAAAATATCATTTATTGTAATTAATAATTAATCTTCATTTTTTTATATAAGTGAACAGTTATATTATAATGGGAAAAGATCAAAAAATCAAACCCTAAACCTTAAATCAATTAACTTAAAATCCACACAATTTTATCAATAAGCCAACCTTAATTATTACTTATATACATATATATATATAAAATAAAATGCTAACTTATCCATCAATGAGCTGCACTATGAAATCCCCTTAAGATTGTTTCTTATTTTGTATAAAAACTTAGTTTAGATAATACTAGTTTCATTTCCTACGATTTACGGGTTTATTATAGTTATAAATACAAAATAATAATAATTTGAGTAATTCAAAAATAAATGTCAAATTAAATTTTAAAAAATTTTGTTTTTTTAAACCATGTGACAGTACTTGTAAAATTAAATTTTAGGGTAAATTACATTACAAGTCACCCTAAAATAATTAGTCTAATTTTTTTATTTTTGTTTATTTGCAACATGAAGATTTCAATGGTGGCATTGCCAACATTTGAATCCTCTTTAAAAAGAGAGAATCTAACAAAGGTGACGACAACCACGACGCCACCTTTTTTATGAGTCCACCTTCCAGCATAACACCACTGACCACCCTATCGCCACTAACTACCACGACTAGGCTAAGGTCAAATATTAAGCAAGTAGCCATTTAACCTTTAACTTGATTGTGGTAGCAAGTGAAAATAGGGTGATCGATGATGTTATGCTAGCAAGTGGGCTCATCGAAAAGGTGGCATTATGGTTCGTTGTTGTCACCTTCATTAGATTCCCTCTTCTTAAAGAGGATTCAAATGTTAATAATATCACCCATTGGAATCTTCATGTTACAAATAAACCAAAAAAAATGTTTTGGACTAATTGCAGAGAGGTCCCTAACTTTAATCAAAAGTTCAAAAAATGTCACGTCAACAATCCATTAATGAATTAACGAAAATTTTAACGAAAGTGACCAATTCAAGCAATTATCACAATTAAATTGACAAAAAAAAAATAGAGTAACCAAAATAAAAACGATACTATTTTAGAATGACATGCAATGTAATTTACCCTAAAATTGATCATAGATAATGTATAAAATACTATCCTATTATGTATAATTATAATATTATTACTATTATTGTTTCCACATTCCATCGGCTACACTTATTCTGTTAGGAGGAAACAAATAAGTCCTAACATTTTTTATTTAGTCCACAAATAATGAGGTGCAAGTATGAATGAAGAACTAGCATACAAAAATAAAAAGAGGAGATACGATGGAAGTACGTTGGGTTAAAAGAAGAAAATGAAAACTGGTTAGGTGTGTGGGGTCTGATTTATAAGGCCGAATGTAACATCCAGGATGGTACCAACATTTCATATTCATAATCATCATCATACTCTACATTTTCAAATTAGGTATGCTTTTTTTTTTTTCTTCTATCTCTCTTACTCTTAAGAACCTTACCTTATCATTCGCTTCAAATCAAATATAATGCCAATGTCATCACATTTCAAAAACCTACCTTCTTTTTTTATACTCTACTTTCTCCATCTTTTTATTTTTCACAAATACTGATTCAATCAATCAAATCGAAAATTGTCCAAGATATTAGTTTGAAAAAAGACAAAAAGTTGAATCATACAAAGTAGTGGAATTGAGAATTGATTATCTGATCAATTCAACTAGCTGATCCGATCAGCCAATACATTGATCCAAAGAACACGAACCAATACAAACCGGACAAAAAAAAAAACAATTGAACCAAAATTTTCTTTTCTAAGATTTTTCTATTTTTTAAATTTTTTATTAATTTATATAATCAAACCAAACTAACCAAGTGAACCAATAAACCAAAAACCAATGGCCTAACTAGTCTAACCTCGTATCTACTTACGAAAGTATTGTGGTTCAGTTTTCATCCGTCAAACACAAACCTTTTATGAAGCCGTAGGCCTAAACGCTTAGGCTCATTCTTTATCAAGGAGGCTAGCTCACTAAGGCCCAAATTCATTTGCCCAATACTCAGTGGAATCCTTCAAAAGTTATCAACAGTCAATCACTACCCATTACTCAGCAAGTGTATTTACACCCATAAATTTATAATAACGCACAATATAGACAATCAAAACCTAATTCAAACCGTAATATTCTATTTTATTTTTTTATTGAATTTCTGATTCAAGTAATAATAAAATTTGCCTGAAAAGAAGTAAAGACAATCAATAATATATTGTGTGCTAAGTAAAAGATGCTAGAAAATCTTAATGAATAAGACAGGCTATCAAATAGATTTCCAAGATGATGAGAAACCATGTTAGCAAAAACTTAGGATCATTTAGGGTGGAAATAGATAGACAAAAACATGGAAGTTATACCAGTGGATCCGTACCATAGGTCCATGAATAGTGTTTCATCTACTGCTTAAAGCTTATCACTTACCAAGCTCCTTAGAACTTCAGAAGATTTTGCATATAGAGACAAGACTACAATAGCAAAAGCGCTCTCCAGCAATTACAATAAGATAGTTATTTCCATGTTTACATAGGATGACTTGAAGAAAAGGAAAATAGAACCTTTTTTTGGTATAACGAATGTGTCTTCCATATCTGTTTTACGATTCATGAAGACTAATTCTTTCGAGATTCATGACCACCCCACCCAACAATGTCATCTCCAAAGTTTGAACCCGAGTTCTTCCTTTAGGAGTGTGTGCCTTATCATTGCACCCAACAATTGTCGGTAAAAAAGATATAGAACTTTTAGGAATATAACAACTAAACTCATTGACCTCATAGGTAACAAGTTTCATTCCTAAAGCCCCACTAAATATATTTGTAATCAACCACATCCTACTCTCCAGCCCTCCAGATACCTTATGTTATCAAATGTCCTTCATTACTTGCCCTTCTGTAAGGCCAATACCAATAGCAGCTCCACCTAGTTCATCTCCTGTACAGCTTAAGCCAACAAGCAACGTTACTACATTCTAGTTGCCTATTTTGCAAAGCTACTTCAAGTACCAGGAGAAAATATAGCTAAGAAAAACTCAGCACATGTCCCTATCAGCTAGCCTGTAAAATAACTCAATTCTTGCTACACTAGACAAAACCACCTCGGTTAATAAAAGATTCAGCCATACTATTAGCTTCAGGCCCTGAATTATGATGTTAATAACATTTAGTTTATAGAGAATTTAGCTACATATTCAACAGCTTGGAATCAATCCATCAGTACACTTGATAAGAATAGAAGATTGCTCAACTTTGTCTTCTATGATGATAATCCCATCTAAAGTTCAGCATTCTTTTCAAGCATTCTGTACACTTCTTCATTCATAAACACGTTAAATTGGAAATATGATTCTTGAAAACAACTTGACACATTATCCTCTTAAATATGTTCAACAAGCTCTTCACTTTGTCTACATATAGAAAATTTCGACACTCTTATTTATGATAGCTTCATTAGAAGAAAATTTTATTTAAGTTAGCATCTGCTCTAGAGTATAATAATGTAAACTTATTAATCCACAAGAAACCTAAGTAGTAAAAAGATTTTCAGCAGCAATTTGTCACATTAATCTTCTTAATATCCGCATTGCTAACATTACTAAAACTTTAACATAAGGCAACATATATATAGATTTGATCAAAAAGAGAGGGCAGCAAATAAGGCTAATCATGTAAGCATGAACTCAAACACTTCACCATGAAAACTTATTAAATTACCAAAAGTAACCCATACAATCTATCAGCTACAAAGGGGGCAAAGGACCAGACCGTTCTCATTGCAGTCCGTACACCTGACCACCACCTTCCTCCTACTCTCCTCCGCCGCCACCGCCATTTTACAGCTACCGTTGCAACGAAAACACGGCAAGAACTTCCCATCTCCACAGCCATCACAAACCTCCCCTGCTTTTTTCTTCGGCAGCCCATTAATTAAGTCCCCAAACCAACCTTCGTCCACGATCTTCATCACTTGTTCGGCTCCCCCAATGTACCTACCCTTAATAAAAACCTGTGGCGGCGTCGTTTGGTTCGTCGCTTTCATCAATTCCCGTAACTCTTCTTTGAACCCTCGATCCATCGAAATGTCCCGTTCGCATATAACAACCCCGTAACTCTCAATCGCTGATCTAACCGCATTGCAGTCTTCAAACGTCTTACGGATACCCCTTAACGTCGTCGTATAAATCACCACTCTGTTTTCTCCGTTCGGTGGGCATATATTCTCAAACTTGTCCAGCGGCGATGGTTTCGAAACGGCGTCGCTTCCAGAATCGTATTTGTGTAGCGGTGAAAAAGGAGTTTTCGCGACGGTGCCGTTTTTGTTTAAATTAGGATCGGCGTTTTCCTTTTCGGGTAACACCGTGATTGGGAAACGGAAGCTGTCAGCCTGGAATTTATCCAGCAGCGAAGATCGGGAAACCGGCGGTTTCGAAACGCTGCCGTTTTTTCCAACATTAGGGTTTGAGTTTTCCTTGTTTGGAATCGGGGAGAAACGGAAGCTGTCGGCATCGAGACCGGACATGAGCTCCCAAGAGTTAATGACCTCGGGTCGGGTAGGGACGGGCCTAGGCTCCGACCAGAGAGATTTGGACTCACTGAAGGTGGACCCGGAGGTGAAAGATAGCTGTGGAGAGGGCGGCGTAGTAGTGGAATGCGACGGCGGATCAAGAGTGAGCAGCCCATACGTGGTGGAAGTGAGGGAGACGATGTGGTTACCAAATGCTGAGCTACCGAGTTGAGTAAACTCGTCGTCGCGGTTCAGTAAATTAGATGAAACGCAACCCATCGCCACCAAAAGAGAGGGAAAAGCAAAGAGACAGGAAATTACTTTTAGTTTAGAAGCTTGGAAAGAATCAGAGTAAGAGAAGAGAATAATATAAAAGAAGAAGAAGAAAGAAAACAGGATAAATAAATGAGTGAAGTGTAAATTAATTTAAATTCAAAATGGGGTTTAAAGCAGTCTGGAATATGTTTAAGAAGTAGAAAAGAGAGAGGGAGTGAGATTCAAATTTAATTTGGTGGGAGGAAGCGTTTGGCAGATGGCACCCTAGCTTTGGGCGCTAAAACATTATTAATTCAAATTAAAAAATGAGTAGTCATGTGTCCGTGGTTAATGGGCAAAGGCTCCTTCCTCATGGGTATTCTTTGTTGAGGATGGTATAAAATTATAATCCTATTTCATTTTTATCTCGTTTCAATACGAGCCCTACAAGTAAACTGAAACCGGTGTTAGTTTCCACTATTTTTATCTTCTTTTTCCAATCCTATCAAAAACAATGCAGTAGTACAATAGGCCTTTCATTTGGAAATTTATTACAAATACACATACCACTTTAAACCAGCATTAGCAGCTCTCCGTACAAAGTAGAAAGTCCCAACTTTTCTCTCTTAATGACCAATGAATAAACAACAAACAAGGAACTAAATAAGAAGGCATAAATTTTTGTATTTGTAGTTACAGATGGCTATCAAATTCACAAATGTGAATGAAAGTTTCAATGTTACCCTATCAACTTCCGAAGAGGAAAATGGCATTAAAAAAAAAAAAGAATGGATTAGCACACTTCTTTATTAACATTGTTGCCAATTTTGATGATCTTCTACTCAACTTCCCGGTTGATCACCTGCACCAGTTTCTTCAATCATTCTTCATATATATATATATATATATATATAATTTTGTTCTCTGTGAATGCTTTCACAGTTCAAACTCATCTTCAAGCTTCAACTGTTCTGCAGCAGCCTCTTCCTCCTCATCATCAATAACAAAATACGGGTTATGTGGCTCTGGTTTGAATTTATACCCAGTAAACACATAAAATGCGAGAGTGGCCACTTCCCCGGCCACCACACTGGTCCAAAGATACTTATATGATGTAATCGTCACCAAAGCATAGACCACAACTCGAGTAAAGTAAATATAGCAGATAACCACAATGTAATATTGCCTAAACAGTGTCAACTTCATCAAATTCACCGCAGCTTTGCCATCCGTCTTAGCTGCCTCTCGCAAGTTCTTAATCGACCAAACAATCGGGAACAATACCGCGCAACAACAAACAACGTCGACTAGCAAAAACACTTGTTTCCACACCATCCAATCGTGACCGAAAGGTCCGGTCTCATCGATAACAATCTGGGCAACATTAGCTACAACCTGAAGTGGAATCACAATCATCAACACATTCTTTTCCTTGTCCTGCAAGTAAGGTTTCAAAAACGACCACCCAGTACCAATCAGAACGATTAACGTAAAAAGCATTACTCCTTTCAAGAAACTGAATATGTAAAACAAAACATCCCAACCATGAGCGCTTCCGGTTCGTTTAATATACGATTTATCCTCTGCTTCACATAGCAGATTAACCGCTTTTAAAATAATCACAGCCAACATAAATAAATGGATTCTAAAAACGGTGAGTCGTTTTAAATAAAGCACGTAAATCCAAATCCCTGCCAATGTGAAATAAACGAGGGCGAAAATGAAGTAAACCCTAGGGAGAATCGTTTTCCCCGCGGAGAGATAATCACGATGTTTTTCCTTTCCGTCGAGATTGTACATCGCCGATCGGACATCCATCGATACTTTGACATGACTCAAACAGTTAGCGAAGACGAGCGTGTACTGATCGGCGGTGTTCTCTTGGTAAACGGTATTGAAACTATTAGATTTCCCTTTAAGCTGTTTGAATTCGAAGACGAGTTTAACGAAATCGGAATTGAGAGCGCAGTTGATATACCCGTCTTCGATTTGTAATAACACTTGCATCCAAGCGTCCCGCGTGCAGAGAAAGAACCCGACCTTAGACATGTCGAGATCCGGGTTCTGGTTCGAGAGCGCAATGTTGGAGACGTTGAGCTCGAGGCGACCGGTGTGGGTGAAGCCGAACTCGTCGAAAGGGATTATGGGACGGTCATCGTGGCGGATCTCTGTTAATCGGATCTCAGCGTAACAAAATGAAACGAAAAGGGAGACCAAAAGGAAAGATAAACAACATGGATAAATCGCCATGGGAGGAGAAATGGAAGGAAAAAAATTATGGTTTGTGTAGATCTGATACAAATATCATCAGACCTAACAATTTGTTTCAAGCGATGGTCGAGAATTTTAAGCTTCCGAAAATTACAAATTTAGAACTTGGATTTTTTATATATATATATGAACTGACAAAAACAACCAGTTTGAAGTGACTGTTTTTCTCGTACATGGTACGGGTATTATGGTAACTTTTTATCCTGAAATCTGTTTAAACTTTAAACACGTGTTTAATTGCAATGGAAAAATATTATCTTCATTCCTTTTTATGATTGTCAATTGGTCTAATTTTGCTTTCACTCACTATATCTTCATCTCTTTAGTTTTAATACCATAAGTTTTAATTTAATTATTGTTAAATTAGATATTTTTAAAATAAAAATTTTATGTGATCAATATTACAAATGTAAGTCAAATAAAAATATTAAATCTAGAATCATAAGTTTCATCACCATTGTTTCATAACAATAGAATGATAGTTTTTTTTGTTTTAGTTAATTGTATCAAATATTCCCAAACTATGACCCTTATCTTAAATTGATTCCTAAACTTTAAATCATTCTAATTACATCCTAAATTATGGATGTTATAGTTATTAGACCCTTTGTTACTAAAATTGTTAACTATTAGATGACACATCAGATTTTATATGATATAATGGAAAATGGAAAGTAATGCCTTAAAATTCTTACTTTACTTTTAAAACTTATGCAACAACATTTTGTTTCATTTCAAATTTAGCTACTTAAGATTTGACGAGTCATTTAAGAGTTAAATTTAATAGCAAAAGGACTTGATTGATACAGAACCAATAATTTAAGAATGTAATTAGAACATTTTGAAATTTAGAATAAAATTCATGATTCATTCAATTTTAAATTGCAAATTTGTTTTTAATTTTAAAATACCACATACACTAAATTAATTATGAAATAAAAAAGAGTGGTTGTGAATTTTAAGAAAAGATAATTGATAAATTTGAGATTATGAAAATGGGTGTGTTTTGTGTTGTATACATGTATCGTCAGTTTGTGTGTCCAATATTTTCTGGGTATTTATAAAAGGCGGTATATCGTACACCTCTTGGTTTTCTTTTGGGTCAGTTAGCAGCAAGGAGAAAGGGTTGTTAACTTTAGATTAATTAAAAATATTATTGCCTTTACTTGAAACAAGATGCTCACAAATTTTTATTTTAATATATATAATATGGATTTGTTAATCAGGTTATTAAAATTTATAATTAAATCAACTAATTTAACCAATTATTTTAAATATATTTAAAGTAATTACAAGATAATATATATCTTAACCTAAGCTGATTAATTGTCTTAATCATTTACTCCCTTTTAGCTAGCTCGACATTGTCGAAACCATTTTTTTGTTTGAAAAACGGACCGATTTTAAGAACATGGAGTCGCCACCAATCTTTTTTGAAGTGCGATTGGGCCACTTAGAAAATGTTTTGGTCTACGAATTTTAAGAAAACGGGCTCGGGAGTCGGTTACGCACGAGGAAGGATTAGCACCCTCGCAACGCCCAAAATTGGTACCGTATTGATTGATTAATGACCTTAATATCGAAAATTAAAAAAAAATATTTTAAAATATGAATCTTAAAAAAAATATTTGGATAACTCGACTTGGATACCAAAACTCTCTTGTTCCGAAAAGCTGAAATACCACATCCAGCACGATAGGATACGATGTTTCAAACCCTCAACACCAAGATCATTTCAGAATTTCCAAAATTCCCGTGTTATAATTTGAAAAGGGTATTTCACTATTTGGCCAAACTAAAAATCGAAACCCAGCACGATTGGGCACGATTCCTTGAATTTCTAATCGGGAAATATTGCCTTTATTTCATAGAATTCGGTCAAAATCTCTGAAGGATGTTTGGTCATTTGGACGAATAGAAAATCGAGACCCAGCACGATTGGGCACGAATCCCTCTAACTTCCAAACACGAAACATTGCCTTATTTTCAACAAACACGATCAAAACCTTTCAAGGATATTCAGCGATCTAGACGAACGAAAAATTGAAACCCAGCACGATTGGGCACGATTTCCCGAACTTCCAAACACACAAAATTACCTTTGTGAAACATTGTTTTAAGTTTTTTGGGAAAAAACAGAAAAAAAGTAAATACGTGGAAAGGTGGACATGGTTAATAGGGAATGACAATAATGAACACAAAAGGGGGAAAAATAAACCATAATATTATAATAATAGAAATAATATGTGACAAATAAACAAGTGGTAATAATAATAATAATAATAATAGTAATAATAATGAAAAAAAAGTTTAAAATAAAAAAAACTAATAATAAAAATAGTAACAATAGATTTAAGATAAAAAAATATTAATAATAAAAATAATAATAATATTAAATGTAATAGTAATAATAAAAAAGAAAATTAAAATCATATTTGGCAAGAACGAAAATAATAGGAATACTAAAATGATAATGTAAATAATAAAAGTAATAACAGTACTAACAATAATAACAAATAAAATACTAATAACAAATATAATCATAGATAAAGAACGATAATAAAGATGAATGAATATAATAATAATTTTAAAAATGAATAGCAATAACGAAATAATGATAATATAATAATTATAGATAATGATATATGTGTAAAATAGGAGTACTAATAGTAAGCATAATAATAAGAACGCTGCTTACCAAAAAACTAATAATTATAAAAATAAGAAAAATGGTATAAAAATAATATAAATGAAAACGATATAAAAATAGTAAAATGAAACAGTATTAATAATATAATAGTAACAATATTAGAACTAATAATAATAATAATAATAAGCAAATGATAAAAATAATAAATAGAAATAAAAAAAAATAAAAAAAATGGCAGAATAAAAGAATATGAAAAAAATCAAAAAAAACCAAAAGAGGACAAAATTGAATTCAAAACTAAAATATGGGGCGAATTTAAAAAATAAAAGAGTGAAATGGACACGATTGAACCATCGCGCGAACAGGAGGGACCTAAGACGCAATTTACCCATTAAGGGTGAAAATGCACAAACCCACTTGCACAAGCAAGTGGTCACGTGGGCCTTCCCCCTCCTTTTATCCAGGTTTTAAAGGCTAATAAAATAAAAAAAATAAAGTTCCCTTCATTTCCCCTCTGTTGCAAAACACTAGACCCCAAAGCCACCTTTTCCTAATTCAAAACTTAAACCCTAGCCCCATATGTTTTAATCCCTCAACCGCAGAGGGAAGGAACGCAGATCCGACCACCTCAACGCTACCGGTCCGGTGTCCGACCACGAACGCAAGACCGGTATCCTAGTAAGTTCCTTTCCCCTCATTTTCTTTTTAGAACAAAATGCTAATGTATATAGAATATAGTTTTTTTAAAAAAATGACACAAGGATAAAAGACAACAACACTCAAATTTGAATGAACTACAACAAGGAAAAAAAAAAATAGACCTCTACTGATTTTTGTCTGACTTTGAGTAAAAAAATGCTCTGTATATTTCTTGTGTAAGTCGTATCCCTAAAAAAAAAGAGTCCTATTTACAAGTATTTTCATGGCTTTTATAGCCTTCTCTAAAAAATGAAAAGGACTCCTACTCTTATTAAATCTGTTGGGGTGATTTTCTTTTTCTTACGCAGATACACCGCTGTGGAGGCGCATAACACGAAGAGGACGAGACGTGCGCGAACGTGAGATCGCTGGTAGTAGGTAGTTGCGGCGCTGTGGTCACCCGGAAAGCCCTTAGGGTTTTCTCTAAAAGCTTGATAAAATTGGGCCATTTGGGCTCATTGATTTGGGCCGATTAATTTACGCTTTTGTTTTTTAATTTGGTTATGATGATGGGCCCGTAATAATTGGGGTCTACAGCTGCCCCTCTTTGCTCGTTGTCGTGTAACGGGAACAAAGCAAAGACTTTAAGAGGACCAATTTTACTCGGTCTTACTGAGTCTCAGTGCTTCTTGATGCCTTCTTTTTCGGGTAACCTCGTTTTAATCCACTGCACCTCATGGGTATAGGAATTTTGTTTTGATCTACTGCACTCCTGCTCAGTGGAGACAAGATTTGCTACTTTCGATCTGCTCTACTCCTACTCAGTAGAGATAAGATCTATTTTTCCGATCTGCCCTACTCCTGCTCAGTAGAGATAAGATCTGTTGTTCCGATCTGCCCTACTCCTGCTCAGTAGAGATAAATCTATTGTCTCCGATTTGCTCCACTCCTGTTCAGTAGAGATAAGATCTCAGATCTTGACCGCTTCCACTCTCGCTCGGTGGAGATAAAGCTTCGATCTTCCGATCCGCTCTCTACTCCTCGCCAGTAGAGATAAGATCTGTAGTTTTCGATCCGCCGCACTCTTCCTTTCAAAGTGAAGATAAGATCTGCTATCTTTAACCTGCTTCACTCCTGCTCAGTGGAGATAAGGCTATAATCTTTCGATCTGCTTTACTCCTGCTCAGTAGAGATAAGATCTGTAATATTCGATCTGCTCCACTCCTGCTCAGTGGAGATAAGATCTGCTATCTTTAGCCTGCTCTGCTCCTGCTCAGTGAAGATAAGGCTACAGTCTTCCGATCTGCTCTACTCCCGCCGATAGAGATAAGATCTCAGTAGTTTTCGATCTACTCCACTCCTTTCGGTGGAGATAAAATCGCTATCTTTAGCCCGCTCCTCTCCCTTTCGGTGAAGATAAGGCTACGATCTTACGATCTGCTCTCTCTACCTTCGCCATGAGAGATAAGATCTGTAGTTTTCGATCTGCTCCACTCCTGCTCAGTGGAGATAAGATCTGGTATCTTTAGCCTGCTCCACTCCTGCTCAGTGAAGATAAGGCTATAGTCTTCCGATCTGCTCTACTCCTACTCAGTAGAGATAAGATCTGTAGTTTTCGATCTGCTCCACTCCTTCTCAGTAGAGATAAGATCTACTATCTTTAGCCTGCTCCACTCCTGCTCAGTGGAGATAAGGCTTCAACCTTCCGATCTGCTCTACTCCTGCTCAGTAGAGATAAGATCTGTAATCTTCGATCTGCTCCACTCCCGCTCAGTGGAGATAAGATATGCTATCTTTCTGTAACTCCCATCAATTTTGCTACATTGTCCTCTGGGGAACTTACCTGTAGAATTGATTTCATGGGGTTTATGCTTATGTCAAATGATTAGGATGTCATGAAAAATGCTCCTAACTATATGTATTATGAATGTTATGAATGGATGCAAAATGTCATGAGAATAATCCATCTTTAACCCTTGGGCTATCATTGCTTACTGTTTATTAAGGTGCTCCTTGATGTGTGCTCAATCGATACTTCTAATAGAGAATCAAGATGTCGCCACTTCTTAGACCCTTATCTCAAGTGCTCAACCCCCTTTAAGCTCAGTTAGTTCTAAATAACCGTCTGCTTTTGATTCTTGTATTATTTAGAGACTTTCAGAATAATACACAAAACTTCTTTTGAGAAAGTATTATTAGTTCAGTAATCATTACTTCGGTGTGAGATGCTTAGAAAAAAGACTGTAGAAATGAATAAAACTGAATTTTATTCGGGATAAAACCCGTGAAGAATAAATTGAACAAGGAGAACAAATTTTACTAAGGTGCAAAATGAGTAAGAATGGCATTGATGCCCCAGATATCACAACCTGAGGCTCTCTGTACGTACTTCTTGAAGTCCACTCTGAGTTCAACATGCGTCTAGGAAACCCGAGGTACTTTGTCAATGCCCCAAGATGTAACATACCTCCTCATTGTTAATTCAAGCTTAGCGAAACTATTGTATGCCCCATCACGAGTTGGTCATAATCTGAGCCGCCCTTTTCAGGTTTTCGACTCAAAGCCCCTTTGGTCTCAAAGCGCCCTCTACGTCCATGCCCCACATTGAGAAAGGCCATGGGGAAGTCATAACATGAAGAGGTGAAGGAGGCACATGTATCTTATCTCCATAAATCTGGCACTTGTGGCATTTCTTGGAATAACCAATGCAATCTCCCTCCATCGTGGACCAGTAATACCCAAATCTCATGATTTGTCTGGCCATTGTAACCCCGTTGGCATGCGTCCCACAGACACCTTCATGGACTTCTTCCAGGATTTTCCTAGCCTCAACAGTATCGACACATTTTAACAACACCTGATCTTTCCTCTTTTTATACAGGATCTCCCCTTCTAAGACATAGTCATTGGCCAGTCTTCTCAATGTTCTCCTGCCATTTTCTGTTGCTTGATCAGGATATTCACGACTCCTTACATATCGCAGAATATCCTGATACCAAGGATGATCATCTCTCTCCTCTTCTTCGCCGATATTGCAGCAGTGAGCCGGAGTCTCATAAATACTCATTTGGATGGGCTTCATACCCTCTTGCTCATTTACTCTGATCATAGAAGCTAGGGTGGCCAAGGCATCAGCCATCTGGTTTTCATCACGCAGGAGGTAAAAGAATGTGATATCATCAAACTCCTCAATTAGTTCTAGAACTAACTTTTGGTAGCTGATCAATTTGAGATCTCTTGTTTCCCATTCTCCTTTGAGCTGATATATCACCAGCGCAGAGTCTCCATATACCTCTAACACCTTAACCTTGCGGTCTATGGCTGCTCGGATTCCCATGACGCATGCTTCATATTCCGCCATATTGTTCGTACAATTGAAGTCCAGCTTGCAAGTGAACGGATAATGCTCTCCATTTGGTGACACCAAGACTGCCCCAACTCCATTACCTAAGGCATTTGATGCCCTATCGAAGTTCAACTTCCAAGGATGATCTTCTAGGGTATCTTCCCCGGTCGCCGCTACAAACATCAGATCTTTATTAGGAAAATCGAAATTAAGAGGCTCATAATCATCTAGCGCCCTGCTGAGCAGGAAAACTACTATTGCACTCCCTTTTACCGCTTTCTGATTCACATAAATTATGTCGAACTCAGAGAGCAAAATTTGCCATCGGGCCATTCTTCCGTTTAGGGCGGTTGACTCCATCATGTACTTAAGCAAGTCTAGCTTGGAGATTAACCAAGTCGTATGGTATAACATGTATTGCCTTAACCTCCGAGTTGTCCAGACTAATGCACAACACAGTTTCTCAATTGGCAAGTATCTCATTTCACACTCGGTGAATTTCTTGCTGAGGTAGTATATCGCCTTTTCTTTTTTTCCGGTCTCATCGTGCTGGCCGAGTACACATCCAATTAAATTATCGAACACCGACAAATACAAAATCAATGGTCTATCAGGACTGGGAGGCATTAACACACTACAACAAAACAGCCCTACGGCGACACTTTTTTTGACCTAAGACGACGCAAAAAGTGTTGGCATAGGTTTGGCGACGCTTTGTCCGACGCTTCCAAAATAGTCGTCTTTAGTGCAGTTGGGATAGGCATGGCGACGCTTTTGTAAAATCGTCGCCATAAGTCAACATAAGTCGACCCTTATTGAAGAGTTGGGAAAAGCTTAGTCAATGCCGACTTTTAAAAAGAGTTGGGAAAGACCTAGTCAAGGCCAACTTTTGAAAAATGTTGTGATAGACATGTCTAAGGCAATTTTAAAAACGTTGGGATAGACTAGTCTAAGCTAACCTTTTAAAACAATTGCGATAGACCTTATCTAAGGCAACGTTTTAAAAAAGTTGCGATAAACCTTGTCTAAGGCAACTCTTAAAAAGATTTGGTATAGACTCATTTAAAAGCAACCTTAAAATGGTTGGGATAGAGCTTGTTTAAGGCAACCATAAAAAAAAGTCGGGATAGAATTTATCTAAGGCAACGTTTTAGAAAAAGTTGGGATAGATCTTGTCTAAGACAACCTTTACAAAAGGTTGGGATAGACCTGTCTAAGGCAACTTTTTAAAAATGTTAGGATAGACCTTGTATAAAGCAACTTTAGAAAAAGGTTGGGATAGACACGTATAATGTAATTTTTTTTATTATTTCAATATTAATATATTTTTATAAATATTTACAAATGAATAATGATAGAAATTGTGCTTTAAATACAACTAAAAATATAAAATTAAAATTAAAATAAAAATAAATATTGAATATTCAAGAGACAAAAATCGATCCAACAATTAAAATACACTGCTTTTTGTCTCTCTCAAAGTTCATAATACTACTTCCAATCTTGACCGATTCGTGTTTATGTTGTAGAGAAGCGATTGTGCACTTATCCCATCAGGTCCTACTACAAAGATCATCTATGATTCTTGTTCTATCATTTGCGCTTTTCAAGTCTGTAGGAGTCACAGAATTAAGACCTCGCCTCCTCTTTAGTTTGCTATATGTTGTTTTGATGCTCGCACGAGAGAAACCTTACAGCTTATCTTAACAGATAGTAATTATAAAATCAACATATTCCAATCAATTGTAAGTTCAATGAAATAAACAAGAATGAGGAAGTAGCACAAAGAATGGTAATCATCATTGTATCAACCCATTCTCGTGGACTAAGATAAAGTTTCTAAGGCTTATAGGCTTATTCGATGACATTTTATCGGACTTCATGAAACCGAATCAATCAATTAGCACACTTCATGTTTGTAGCTTTCCTATGTTAACATTATGATTGACTTGATTGATTTTGTTTTATAAGTCATACAAACAACCTACTACAACTCAAAATGCTTTCATTTTTACTCCGGACAATGATCACAATTCACAACCCATTTGATGACTAAAAGAAAAATGAGATAATAACACATAGAACAGATTTAACAAAATACATTATAATAATACGATCGTGGTTGTCAAATAAGTGTAATTAATCTTACATTTAGCATATGTCCCATTTTAAGTCGTTGATCAAAGAACTTCAAATGCAACAAACATTTTGCATAGCATGCCCGATGATGCTAACAATGCACTCAAGATTTCGCCCACTTATGGGTGTCTAGATTTCAACAATTGACGTAACTTGTGAGCAGACTACAGCATCCGCTTGACTTTTAGTAGTAAGGAAAACAAAAAGTGCTTCAGAAATATACCAATAAGCGATATGAAAAAGAAGATAAATATACTGAAATTGATAAAAACAAGAAAGTTCCTACCGATTTTAAGAAGCGTCTTGTTTGGCAATACATAACCAGTACTTTCATCCTCTGCGCGAGCAATAATGTCTCACTATTCACAAAGCCTCTATAAACCATTTAAGTGAGACGTACGATTAGGGGATATCATCTATTTTTTACTAGTAAGGCTATTGTATATCAAATATGTTCTCTGAATTAAAATTAGACATTTCTTATGATTTACCAACCAATCCGTGTGTTATCTTAAAAGCAAATAAAGGGCCAAGTAGACATGAAATCAACAAAACTTACAAAGAACAACTCGCTAGTCATTCCAAAGATTGAAACCAGTCACCTGCAACCTATATTAAATAGAAGCAAAACGAAGTTATTTAGAAATTATGTAATATTTATTTAAATCATGTAGCCTTAGCAAGTAACAACCCCATGTATATAGAGATATGATTTCTCTGTCAAGAGCTCTTTCTCATACAGTTGTGTACATACATCAGAACTTTGCTTGTAAATCTGCTAGCAAGAGAACATTTGCTACTACGATGACGGTCAATAACAAGAGGGCCATTGTCAATGAAGTTTTGGAGCACTTAAAGAAAGCATTATCATTTGTCCTAAACCAACAGTGATACTACAATAGATATTCATTTATCTCTAAGAAATTTTCATCTCATCAATCAGCACACTTTGACATAGAAATTGTGTGTTAATGGTAGCAGAAGGACAATACTACACATCCTTACCCACACAAAGAGGGTTGTTGACAATAACAAAGCCATACAAGTAACCAACCAGCCAAATTGAAATTCACAGCTCAAATTGCACACAATCTAATAAAATCAATAACCGAATAATCCAACTAATGAAAAGTAAAACATTTACCAAGACAAGAACAAGAAATCAAAGATCTCAAAATCCAAGCACTACCTTCTTAATAGGTTCAGAACTTTTGTGGTCTTGGCTTGTGAATCCATAGACAAATTCTCCAAAGTGAATCAAGCAACTTCTCGAGATTGTAGAAGAAAAGGATAAAAACAAAACTGACAATTTAAAGGTTGAACATTACAAATGTTCAAGTATATCTAAAACATATCACTTAAAGCAACTAATAAACCAAACCCAATAAATTTATCCATGTGTACAAACAAGATGCATAGCTAAGATCCAAAGATAAAACACATTCAAATTACTACCCTTTCAAAACCACCATACACAAATTTACTACCCTTTTACAATGATAATGGCTCTTACATGTACCAAAAGGCTCTTTAATATCAAAACTCGCAAATAGAAACACGAAAACTTTCAAAAGCTCTAAATTTAAGCAGTAAAACAGAGCAATATGTACTAAATAAATCATAGCAGTAAAACAGAGCAATGTGTACTAAATAAATCATACATTCTCTTAATAAGTTTTCATTAAAAAAAGTATAGTTTTCATATATTTAGTAGAAAACTCGAGCGAAACCCAATAAAAAATAAGAGAAGAAATTGTTATACATTCCTAACAAAAAATGACAGAACAATAAACGAGATTTTCCAAAAAAATTCGAAGGAAAAATTAAATTAAATTAAATTAAAAGGGATATAACTGATCAATAATCACGCTTCTACCAAACATTCAACTCTTTTAAATATTAAAAAGTATTTGTACCAAAAATTTATGGAACCGCATAATCAAACCAGCTCTCTAAAACCAAGTTTAAAACAAAATTCAAAAAGCAAGACAAAAAAATGAGAGAAATGCGAATAAGGTACCGACCGATCGGAGAAGGAAACATAGAAATGTTCGATCGGCAACGGTGAATAGCTCCGGCCTCCGGCTACTTCTTCTACAACTAAGAATAAAATTATTAGAATATTTTTTTTAAAAAAAGAGAGAAATTAGGGATTTTTTTTTTAGTATAAAGAAATGAAAATAAGATTGACGATGCAGAGATGGATTTTGATTTGGGGAAATTTTAAGGTTTGAGGGTAATTTTTAGGGGGAAAAATTTTAGGGGAAATTTTAAGGTTTGGGGGAAATTTGTAGGGGAAAATTTTTAGGGGGAAAAATTAAGATGGTGCCATTTTGATTAATCTATTTTTATAGTGTCAATATATCATTTATGAATATATTTGTTACATAAATTAATTTGCCGATTTAAGTGATGCCTTAGACATACTATTGGACAAAGCCAACTCGTAAACCCTAAACATGAACACTAAACCCTAAATACTAACCCTAAACCCCTTAGGCATGCATATACTAACCCTTATACAAAGAGTTGGCCAAAGTGTATGTTAGCAATTCTATCCCAACACTTAGGAAAGTGTCAGCCCAAAAGTGTAGGCATAGTGTTGGACAGAGCTGACTCTTATTTAAGCCTTACCTTAAGCATGCATATTCCAACCCTTATACAAAAAGTTTACCAAAGCGTATGTCGGCAAGTCTATCCCAACATTTAGGAAAATATCGTCTTAAGACTGGACAAATCCAACTTTTATTTAAGCGTTACATTAGGCATGCATATCTCAACCTTTATACAAAAAGTTTGCCAAAGCGTATGTTGACAAGTCTATCCCAACACTTAGGAAAGTGTCGTCCCAAAACTGTCGTCTTAGGACTAGACAAAAACCAACTCTTATTCAAGTGTTGCCTTTAGGCATACATATCCCAACCCTTATACAAAGAGTTGGCTAAAGCGTAGTCTATCTCAACACTTAGGAAAGTGTTGCCACAACAGTGTCGTCTTAGGACTACACAAAAGCCAACTCTTATTCAAGCGTTGCCTTAGGCATACATATCCCAACCCTTGTACAAAGAGTTGGCCAAAGCATAGTCTATCCCAACACTTAGGAAAGTGTTGCCACAAAAGTGTCATCTTAGGACTACACAAAAGCCAACTTTTATTCAAGTGTTGCCTTAGGCATACATATCCCAACTATTATACAAAGAGTTGGCAAAAGTGTACTCTATCCCAACACTTAGGAAAGTGTCGCCCCAAAACTGTCGTCTTAGGACTACACAAAAGTCAACTCTTACTCAAGCGTTGCCTTAGGCATACATATCCCAACCCTTATAAAAAGAGTTGGCCAAAGCGTATGTTGGCAAGTCTATCCCAACACTTAGGAAAGTGTCGCCCCAAAACTGTCGTTTTAGGACTACACAAAAGCCAACTCTTACTCAAACGTTGCCTTAGGCATACATATCACAACCCTTGTACAAAGAGTTGGCAAAAGCATATGTTGGCAAGTCTATCCCAACACTTAGGAAAGTGTCGCCCCAAAACTGTCGTCTTAGGACTAGACAAAGCCAACTCTTATTTAAGCGTTGCCTTAGGCATGCATATCCCAACCCTTATAAAAGAGTTGGCTAAAGCATATGTTGGCCAGTCTATCCCAACACTTACGAAAGTGTCGCCCCATAAGTGTCGCTATAGGGCTGTTTTGTTGTAGTGACACTGGGGTATTGGACAGGTATTTTTTAATCTTATCAAATGCCTTCTGGCATTCATCGTCCCAAATGCCTGGATTATGTTTCTTAAGAAGACGGAATATTGGATCACACTTCTCAGTCAATTGCGTAATAAACCGAGCGATGTAATTCAATCTTCCAAAAAAACCTTGGACTTCCTTCTGATTGCACGGCGGAGGCAATTTTTGTACGGCCTTGACTTTATCTGGATCTACTTCAATTCCCTTTTTACTGACCACGAAACCAAGTAGCTTCCCTGATTGAGCCCAGAAAGTACATTTGGCTGGATTGAGTTTCAACTGAAATTTCCTCAATCTCAAGAATAGTTTTCTCAAAACTTGCACATGCTCCCCTTCCGTTTGAGACTTTGCGATCATGTCGTCGACGTAGGCCTCGATCTCCTTATGCATCATGTCATGAAACAAGGTTACCATAGCCCTTTGGTACGTTGCTCCCGCATTCTTTAACCCGAATGGCATTACTTGGTAACAAAAGGTACCCCATAAGGTTATGAAGGTGGTTTTTACCATATCTTCAGGATGCATCTTTATTTGATTGTATCCCGAAAAACCATCCATGAAAGAGAAAAATGAATATCCCACTGTGTTATCTACCAAGGTGTCGATGTGAGGCAATGGGAAGTTGTCTTTCGGGCTGGCCTTGTTTAGGTTCCTATAATCGACGCACATTCGTACTTTTCCATCATTCTTAGGGACAGGGACAACGTTGGCTACCCATTCTGAGTAATTCATCACTCGTAAAAACCCAGCATCAAATTACTTTTTGACTTCTTCCCTTATTTTTACCGCGACATCGGGTCTCATCCTTCGGAGCTTCTGTTGAATCGGCTTGCAATCTTTCTTTATGGGGATACAGTGTACCGTAATATCAGGGCTCAACCCAGGCATGTCCTGATACGACCACGCAAAGACATCTTTGAAATCTAACAGAAGTCTGATGAGGTCCTGCGTTGTTTCCTTGGTGATGAGGGTTCCAATTTTCACCTCTTTCCCTTCCTCCAGAGTTACATTCTCAATTGTCTCTTTGTGAGGCAGAATCAGCTTTTCTTCCTGCTCCACCATCCTTAACAGATCCGGGGATATACTACAATCTCTGTCATCTGTAAAGTCCTGAGGTTCTCCTGGGCACATGTCTTGCTCATCAGGAAATTCTAGGTCCGTAACAGCGTTGTTCATGACATCGATATCTAGGGACCTATGGTAGGCATGAAAGAGTATTTAATGAAAATGAATTTAAGACTAACTTATTTATGCATTATGATTATGAATGGAAAGAAAAGAAATAAAAGAATAACTGCACAGTATGAAAGGAAAATGCACTTTTATTGAAAGTAAAGATGCTTAAACATGAGCCTATTTCATAAAAGATTCTCGTTGTTCCCTAGGCTTGAAACAACAAGTGTGTTTTGAACATTACTCTGTTTTAGTCCTAAAAACTACAGGAATTTCTTCTGCAGTCCAGTTGTCCAGAACACTTCCAGGCTCGTAGGGGCGAATACCCGCCAAGTTTCCTCTCCTCAAACTCCCTTCAGACACAGCATTGATGTTCAAAGTTTTCATCATGTCTTCAGCCGTTTCTCTATTCACAATCTCTAACCCTGAATGAATAATTCCTCCAGACACGAATGTATTAGATATATGGGGAAAAGTCATCGAACCCCATTTGATCTCAGCACCATTCAATCGTGCCCTCCGCCTCTCACGTTTCCTTTCCAACTCCTCCTTTCTCTGTATGGTATCTGGCCTATGCCCCAGACCAAAGCGATCATGTTTGTCAACCAATCTTGGCACTCTAACCAGGCCCTGAAGGTATTTTCCGAGTCCCTTTCCAAGCAATGCTCCTTTTTCTACCGTCAGCCGTAGGCCCATCCTTGTGGCTTCAGAGATTTTTAGCACCAGGACCTTGCCACCTTCACTAATGAAAGTCGCATTTATAAACTCTAATGACCTGAAGGAGCACTCTATAGCCTCCGTATCATTCTTTATGTACGGTGTATTACTAGTAACATACGCGATGATATCCTCCTCTGCGTTTATAGTTATCAACCGGCCTTCTGTCACCAACTTCAACTTTTGGTGCAATGACGATGGTACAGCTCCCACTGAGTGGATCCACGGCCTCTCCAATAAGCAATTATAAGAAGGCTTGATGTCCATCACGAGGAAATCTACCTCGTACGTGTTTGGCCCAATTAGAAGGGGTATCTCGATCCTCCCCATCACTTTTCTCTCAGTGCCATCGAAGGCTCTCACTATATTTTGGCATGTTTTCATGTGAGAGCTATCTACAGGTAACCTGTCCAGTGTAGATAGGGGCAAAACGTTCAGTACCGATCCGTTGTCAATTGATACCCTGGCAGTGTATACCCTTTGCATCGGGTAGTAATGTGCAAAGCCTTGGTAGATCCCATGCCCCCCGGTGGTATTTCATCGTCACTGAACGAGATGAAATTATCAGCGCTTATATTACCAACAAGGCAGTCCAACTTGCTTATTGAAATGTCATCAGCGACATAAATCTAGTTCAACGCTTTCATCAGCGCATTACGGTGTCCTTCTGAGTTTAAGAGCAATGCCATCACTGATATGCGTGCTGGCTGCTTGCATAACTGTTCCACAACACTGTACTCACTGTGCTTCAGGAATTTCAAAAACTCTCCGGCCTCATTCTCTGCTTGGTTTCATTAACCAATGACCACGCTCTCTTGTCTCCCTTTTTCATCATAGAGGACTCACTTAGGGTTGGGTGTCTTTGGGTTGAACTCACTTTTCCTAAATCACATCACGACAATTGTAGTTCCACGGTACACTCTTGTCATCCTTATAAGGAAAAGTCACGGGTTTTTGAATTACAGTCCTCGGTATATCCCTATAAGGAGAAGTTATGGGTTTTTTTATTACAACCCTCGATGTATCTTTATAAGAAGAAGTCACGGGTTTTTTAATTTCGACCTTCGGCGCTATTTTCACTCCGCCTGTCGACCCACGGCCGTGTGATAATCACTATTGGGTGATTGACTTTAGGGATCCTTTCGGACCCTCCTCTGTGGAACATACGTCCTCTCCTTCCACCAAGTGAAAGAACTCCATCTCCTTATTATCCATGAGCCCCTGTACTAGGGCTCTGAATTCGTTACATTGCTGAATTTTATGGCCTTCCTTGTCATGAAACTCACAATAGTTCCTTGAATCTGGAGATTTGTTCACATTCTCTTGCAGAACTAACCCCATTTTCTACATTACTTTCCAAACTTCTCTCAATGAGGTTTTAATCTCAGCAACTTCCTGCTTGGTTCTCCTTCCCCTGTCTTCAACTATCGCATTTACCCCTTTATCCGTATGATTGGGTAACGAATTTCCTCCCCCGGGAGCGTCATTGAAGTCTATCACCCCCGCATTGATAAGTCTCTCGACTAGTCTTTTGAACGAAGTATAATTCTCTATTGAGTGACCTATCACATCCGCATGGTACTCACACTGAGCGTTTGTGTCATACCACTTAGGATATGGAGGTTGCAGCGGCTTCAAGTAAAATGGGGATACGACGTGCGCGTCGAATAAAGTTTTATACAACTCATTGTACGTCATAGGTATAGGCGTAAACTGAAACTTCTCGATCTTCTGTCTCATGCTGGGCTCTTGTCTTGATGGGGCCTGCTGGCCCGCAGTCACCGCTCTTGGTTGATTGATAGTAATGGGTTTGGGATAACCAGAGCTTACATTACTCACTTCATTCTCCCTTTTCTTTGGAGCCGTTTTTCTCATGCTCTCTCCAGCTTCAGTTTTCCCACACCTTATCGCGTTCTCTATCATTTCGCCAGACATCACTATGTCGGCGAAACTCTTGGTGGCACTCCCCAACATATGGTTGATAAAAGGTGCTCTTAGGGTATTAACAAATAGCATGGTCATTTCCTTCTCCAGCAACGGTGGTTGGACTTGTGTGGCGACTTCCCTCCACCTCTGGGCATATTTCCTAAAACTCTCGCCTGGCTTCTTTTCCATATTTACAGCGTGATTCTATCAGGCGCTATATCAGTTATGTGGCCATAATGCTTCATGAAGGCCTGTGCTAAGTCCTTCCACGATTTGATTTGCGTACAACTCAGCTGGTTGTACCATTTTGCTGCAGCCCCAGTCAAACTATCCTGGAAACAGTGAACCAACAACTGGTCGTTGTTGACATATCCTGTCATTCTCCGACAAAACATGGTAATATGGGCCTCAGGGCAGCTAGTCCCATTGTACTTTTCAAATTTCGGCATCTTGAACTTCGGAGAAAGTACCAAATTTGGGACTAGACTCAGCTTCCTAGCATCCACCTCGCATTAGTAATCAGCACTTTCCAATGCTTTAAACTTCTCCTCCAGCCATTTGCAGCGATCCTCAAACTCCTTTGGGAACTCTGCCTTCGCTTTCTCCCCCTCTACTGCATCGTCGAAATCAGGGACAGTGATCTTTGGCAAATTGTCTCTAGGGTTAGAGCTCGAGCCTGTCGGGAAGTTTGCCGGCGCCGAGGCACCAGTTTGATACTGAGGTCTGATATTAACAGACACTCTGGGAGGTTGTGCTTGAGAATTTACCGGGGTTAGGCCTGGCGGATAAGCAGAATTTTCATTTTCATCCTCGGCATCGACCATAGGGCCTTTTCCTTTATCTTGTGCTCCAGTCAACAACAGCGTTAACTGGCTCATCATACTTCTCTGGGATTCCAGCATTTGATCCCTCACGTCTTGTTGGATTTTGGCCAATCGCTTCTTTGCATCTCGAGTCCGCAAATCGTCTTGCATCTCTTTCTGCATCTGCTCCAACCTTTCCAACCTTTGATCCATGGTTTTTGTTTTCCTTCGTGTGTAGTAATGGTGTTCCAGGATAACTATAATATGATGTTTAGTTAATAGGGCTCTTTTGTGATATTTTAATGCTCATGATGCGATGCAATGCCAATGCATGAAATGCAACGTAAATGAATGAATGCAAAAATGCGTCAATTCTGGTTTAATTTCTTATAGAAAGCTTATTTAAAAACAAAATCCTTTACACAAAACAGAGTCACATATACGACCTAGCCCTTATGCCCAAAGTTTTAACTTTCTTAAGAAGTGAAGCTAACTCTCGGCCCCTATTTGACTCTGACTCATACACTACAGCAAAACAGACTTTTAGCGGCGTTTTTTTTGGCCTTTAGCGGCGTTTATAAGCGCCACTAAAAGTGTTTGCGGCGCTTTTATAAGCGCCACAAAAAACGCCGTTACTACAACCGCTGTAAAAGTTTACGGCGTTTATGTTGAAAAAACGCCGCTAAAGATCATGACTTTTAGCGGTGTTTTTAACTCAAACGCCGCTAAAAGTCATGGTCTTTAGCGGCGCTTGTCCACAAACGCAGCTAAAAGTCATGGTCTTTCGCGGCGCTCTTTATCAAACGCCGCTAAAAGTCATGGTCTTTAGCGGCGCTGTTTTTTTCAAACGCCGCTAAAAGTCATGGTCTTTAGCGGCGCTTGACCAAAAAACGCCGCTAAAAATCATGGTCTTTAGCGGCGCTTGCCCAAAAAACGCGCTAAAAATCATGGTCTTTAACGGCGTTTGCCCAAAAAACGCCGCTAAAAGTCATGGTATTTAGCGGCGCTTTTTTACAAACGCCGCTAATTTGTACAGATTTCTGTAGTACAATTTTTTCAATATTATACCCCTCCTGCACTAAATCCAACCAATAATAGTAAATATAGCATATAATTCCAACGCAAAACAGCAAATTTAGCATAAAAATCACACCAAATACATTAATTCTAAATAATACTTGAAATTTAATAAATTAAATGAATGATAACTAAAAATATTGTAACAATAATGTTAAATGTAATAATGTCAAGACATCCTTACAACGAGAAACTAAATGTGTCTAAGATGGCGGTTTCTGCATTTCTTTGAAACATTCGTGCATCATATCTTGAAGCCGGTCTTTGCCGAGCTCTTCGTACTTTCTGTTCTGCTCTGCTAGCATCGATGCTGCCTCTGCCTCCCTCGCTGCTGCTGCTGCCGCTTCCGCATCCGCTCTAAGCTGTTGCTGGAGTTCTTCATATTTTCTTTGAACATCAGCAATTTGTTGCCTCTGCTGAACCGTGCTCTCTTGCATCTGAGCTATCTGGTCTTGTAGCCTCTGAACTCCAGCAGGAGATTGACCCCCGGAAGGCATGTACTGTTGGAAGCCGGATCCAAAATATTGGGTCGAGGTAACACCGGATCCTTTAAATCGAACCCGACCATACCTTTCAAGTCCAAAAACATCAGTGATAATTCTATTAAAAATATACTAAAGATTAACAGAACTATCAGTCGAAGCAATCGTACCTTTCAGGACCAAAAACATCTGTAATAATTCTGTTATCAATCTCCTCAAGATTAACAGAACTATCAGTCGAAGCAGCCGCTTCATACTCCGCCTTTTTGTCCTTTAGTTTATCCTAATAAATCAATGAAAGAGTTAGAAACGAAATATATAAATAAGTAAGAATGCAACATAATTTAACATTATAAATTTAAAACTATAAACGATGAATTAAACTATTATAATTAAACAGTATAAATATTTATAAAAAATAAAATTTTATTAAGTAAATATACCAAAATTTTTGCAGCTTCGGATGTCATCGGAGATCCATCCTTCTTTCTATGCGTAATGTCAAAAAGCTGAACGCGTCCAACTTTTTGACCAGTCGAAGTTTCCTACATTTTAGCAGAAAAAATATAATTTAATAGTATAAAGTAATTAATATTTGACAGAATTAATAAATTATAATACCTCGGCCTCAGCTACACAAGCAAAACTTCTAGAACCTGCCGTGTGCATGAATTTTTGTTTCTGTCTGCTGCTTATTCCAACTTGCTCACGGTCCTACATAATGCAATTTGAATTATATATATAGTAAATACTATAAACCAAATAATTTATAAGATTTTAGAAGTACGTAATACCTCTCCTTTTTTGGAATTCCAAAATCTAACTTGATCTTCCAATTGGTGCCTCAACATTCTCGGTGGAACATTTCTTAATTTTTCGTCGAGGCTTATGTCTTTCTTAAAATATTGTTTTTGAGCGTGCTTTTATTGTCTCTCCACTTTTTACCCAATGTCTTCTTAACATATTCTTGAGAGACCTCTAAATTAAATCTAGCTCAAGAAAAAGTATAAAAGTTAATATAAATGAAAATTAAATTAAAGTATTATAAATTACATTCACGTTTTGTTACCTTAATATTAGCGAGAGCCTGATTTTTGTTGGCATCAGGCATGTGATGCCATGATTCGTAGTTAATGGGCAACATATTGGCATTTCGTGCAATAATGCCCAAATAGCTCCCTAACAGTCGAGCTTCAGATCCAACAGGCTGGCCATGATTGTTTCTCCTTACTTTAACACGATCGGTAGGCTCTAAGTCGTATAAATCTTTAAGTAGTGTACGTCCCCGAGCTCTGCGCGTCCCACCACCTTCAGCTGAAAAATGATATATTATTATATTAAAATTGAAAAATGAATCAATAATAAAATTCAACATGTGTGTAAAATAAACTTAACATTACTTTCAAATTCTCCATGCTCATCATCTATGTCCTAAGTGAGTAGAAGATCCAACAATTGTTTCTTTGTTCACTATTTGCTTCTTCCGGATTTGGAGTATCGCGAACAATATTGAAATCTCGTAATAATCGTCTTCTAGGCATTTTTCCTGCAATACACGTAAAATAGTTCAAAATTTGAGTAACAAATAACAACAATAATAGGACATTTAAAATAGTTAAATTATATAACATGCCCAACATTAAAATTATAATATTACATATAAATAATAAATCGTAAAATCTTACTAAATCATATTTCGTAAATATCTTCGTCCACATCTTGACGAACCCATTGAAATTGTTGACTAGTACTAGGGATATTTTCATTTAAGTTTTGTTTTGGAAAAGGTAATGTTTCTGATCTTTCGACTATGTCATCTCTACTTCCACTGCCAATGTCGAAGAAGTCTCTAGGGGTGTTTCGAAGTACAACGTGCCAACCCTCATCAATTGGATCTTCCGAGTAAAAAACTTGTTTAACTTGAGAAGAAAACACATACGGCTCGTCCATCAGTTGTTCTCCGGTGTGAATCAATCGAGAGAAATTCACCATTGTAAAGCCATATTGATCGACTTTAATTCCGCGAGCCGTATTCACATCAGCCCAATCACCTCGAAATAAGACAACTTTGTAGTTGTCGTAATAATCCAACTCAATGATATCAGTAATAAGTCCGTAATACTCCAGATTCCCCTCGACCGGATTACTGTCCCTAGCACTAGCATAACTTGTAATCGAAAAATTAACAACAATTCCGCAATTTTGGGTTCTCCTCAATCTCTCGCGATACTTCGTATGAAATCTGTATCCGTTGATAAGGAAGCCACTATATATTTTAACTAATCTGTTTAGACCTTGTGAAAGCCATTTAACATCGTCATTTACTTCATTTCAACTCCAAACCTATCGAGTCGAAAGTAAATCGAGTAATTATTATGAGAAAACCTTATTTCTTGTTAATGAAAACTTAAATTGCATACCATTTGGCTTAACCATTCATGGAATGATTCTGCGAACAACTTATTAATCTCTCGTCGATTTAATCTTCGAGATCGTGAACGAGCTCTCAATATTTGTTTGTACTCACTACAGTAAAAAAGGTTTTACTTTGTTAGAAGACAAACAAATCATAATTGATGAGTATTTATCAAATTGTAGAACTTACTTCCGAAATGGTTCCATTGAATCGTGATGAAAAAGAACGTATCGATGCGCTTGGACCCACGATCTATTGTCTAATTCTGTAATTTTGACTTTGCCGATCGGTTCTCCGAAACTTTGAAATAAATAAGTTTCAGCCAAATTATGATCTCGTGAGCCCAAAGATTTCTACTTGGTCTGCTCATTCTTGTTTCAACATCTTCCAAATACCTCGAACAGAAAGTCATACATTCCTCTGCCAAGTAGCCCTCGACAATTGATCCTTCCAGATAACGCTTATTGCGGCAGTATGACTTCAATTTGGAAAGGAACCTAAACACGATATACAACATTATCAAAAGTTGTAACTAAAGGCATTGAGCTGAATGAAGGAATATTTTGCAAATAAAGTAAGACCTTTCAATGGGATACATCCTCGATAGAAAACGGGTCCACCAAGAAGTGCTTCACACGGGATATGAATTAACAAGTGCACCATAATAGTGAAGAATGAAGGCGGGAATATTTTCTCCAGATTGCATAAAGTCAATGCGGCTCGATCTTGTAGTCTCTCAAGTTCTTGAACATTCAAAATTTTACCACAAATGCCTTTCATTATATTTGACAGTTCAATTACAGGAGCCGTCACTTTTTTCGACATACAACACCGCATAGCAACTGGCAGTAAGTCTTGCATCAAAATGTGATTGTCATGCGATTTTAAGCCATATAATCTTCGATCCTTAAGACTCACACATCGCGATATATTTGATGCATACGCATCCGGGACCTTTATATCCTTCAACACTGTACATAACACTTCTTTCTCCGTCTTCGACATTGAAAAAATAGCAGGCGGCAATCGATATTTCATATTCAGAAGTGCTCGGGGATGAAGCTCACGCCGAATTCCCATGTGGACTAAATCAAGTCGACTCTGAAGATTATCTTTCGATTTTCCATCGAAATTCAAAATAGTCCCAATGATGTTCTCGCAGACATTTTTCTCTATGTGTATGACATCAAGATTATGGCATAAAATCTGATGCTCCCAATAAGGCAACTCGAAAAAAATATTTCTTTTTTTCCACAAGTCTGCCTCATTAGGATCATCCTCTTCATCCTCTTCATCATCAGATTCATCTCCAAATCTTCTATTTCTATGCGGGTTTGCCGGTTGATTCATCTTCCCATAAATGAAATTCATATATTTCAACATTAAGAATATTTCGGATCCACTTTCTGTGCGTGAAGAAGGAGCTGGTCCGAACTCTTCAGATTACCATCAAACCGAGCACTCAAAATCTAAATGTATGATTTTCTCGTAACCACCGACGATGCCCCATGTAAGAGAACTTCTTCCCATTATATAACCATTGGAAACATGTTCATGCAAGGACACACACGGACAAGTATAACGCCCCCGTACTCCAACCGGATAAATTAGCATAAGCCGGGAAGTCGTTAATAGTCCACATTAAAGCCGCACGTAAATTAAAGTTCTCTTTTCTCATTGCATCGTGCGTTCAACACCACCACCATAGTTGTTTTAACTCGTCAACAAGTGGTCTGCAAATAGACGTCAATATCATTCCCCTACCCTTTCTCTCGGTATAATCATAGACAAGATAAAGGAAGATTGTTTCATACAAACCCATGGAGGCAAATTGTAGGGAACAAGTACCACGTGCCAAATCTCGTATGTTGTGCTCATGAGTTTGTAAGGGTTAAATCCATCGATGCTAGCCCAAGCCTCACACTCCGAGGATCGCTTGCAAAGCTTGGAAATTTGGAGTCAAAAGTTTTCCAAGCTAAAGAATCTGCGCAGGATGCCTTAACAACCCATCATCTGCTCGTCCATCACGGTGCCACGTCATTGATTCATTGTCTTCGACGATATGAAAAGTCATTAAAGCCTTGGTATTAGAGGAAAATACCGCAAAATCTTAATCGGTCCGCTTCTTTGATCGTATATCGTGTTCATCCTCGTTACCATCCTCTCGTATTTCTATTAATCCAACGGGATTGACCGCATACATGACAAAGATCGTTAGTTTATCCGTCGCCCAAAGACAACATGCACGATCATTTGGGCAACTATGGATTTTGTTGTAGCCAAGGCCCAAGTCTTTTATCGCTTTCTTCATGTCTTTCGAAGATTGAGGGATTTTCGCAAATGGAAACATTTCTTGCAAAAACTCTAACAGCATTGTCAACGAGTTTCCTGTCCATCCTCCCAAACATTTCAAGTGAAAAAGGCGAATACTGAAAAGACAGTTTGGAAAATTTTGACCCATCATACTGATTCTTCATTCATTTCACCAAGTAACGTGTAGAACCTGCCGCTTCTTCATTTGGTCATTCATCAAGTGCACTTCTTCCCCTTCAAGTGAAAGTATTTCCACCAAAATTATAAGCATCAGTTGCACTCGAGTCAGGTGGAAACGACCCAAAACCATCACTGCGCATATTAAAAGCATCCCGCAACATGCCTTCCATATTATCATCTCTAACATTCTGATTGTAAGCAGTATGATGATACGTCAGATTCATCGATGAAGACGCTCCACTAGATGTACACTCTCTATGGAAAATCCATTTTTTGTACCCCCGGACAAAACCATCAACAACTAGATGTTCGTAGACAACTTCACGACAATGCCAGTTAATATTGCAACACTTCTTACACGGGCAAAGAATCATATTCTCTTGGCTTGCATTTTGAAATGCGAAATTCAGAGAGGTTTCTACTCCATTTCGATAGCCGTTGCTTACCCTTGACAATTTCATCCAACTCCTATCCATTTCGTTGTTGTTGAAGTCTAAAGTTGACAATAATTTACACGGCTAAATTGTTAATTGACAATAATTTGATTTTTAAAACAAAAATTTCTTTAAGCTTCATCATACATGGCATTGTAAGTATTATTTAAATTGCATGTATTATTTAAGATTCTTCATACGTGGCATTGTTACACCTGGGGAGGATCTGTTATATCTTCCAGTGAGATATAAGGCAACCCGTCGGAGTTTCAAATTATATACTTTGAATCTTTTTATTTTTATCTATACAAGTATTATTTATGTAGGTTATGTATTATGTAAGTTAGATAATTTGATGAAAGCTATGTAAGTTATGTAAGTTATTTATTATGTAAGTTAAATAATTTTATGTTAGTTATGTATTACGTATTATGTAAGTTAAATTAAAATTTCAAATCGAGAATCAGTTGAGGTGTTATTATATGTTTTGTTATAACCAAATTTGTTGAGATGTTAAATTTAACAAGTTTTTAACTTACTTCTTTTAAAAAAAGAATTTATTTTCTATTTTAAAACATATTTAAATAATGATCTATATTATTATATTGATAACAAAATATTTATAAGTTTTTAAACTTAAACAGTTTTTAAATTACTTCTTTTAAAACAAATTAATTTTTTATAATAAAACATATTAACATACTGATCAATATTAATATTATACTGATAACAGAATATTACTACCATTTTATATCATTTTATATCATCTTATATGCAAGATTTTAGTCATTTTATTTTACAATTTTTAAAATTTAGGTCTCATTATTATTATTATTATTATTATTATTATTATTATTATTATTATTATTATTTGTTAAATTAAAGTTAATCAGGAAATTAATTTTTACATTTTTAAATTTAACAACAACCAAAAATTACAAGAATTAAATTTAATATATAACAAATTTATAACATTTTTTAACAATTAAATTTTATATTGTGTTTATGTCAATCTTTATATCATTCCATACCTTTAACTTAGTCAAATTAGAACCAAGTTGTTAATGTACTTGATGTATTTTTTGTTGACATTTGAGCTGATAAATCAACTTAACCAAGTGTGCAAGTTTAGTTTAGTTTCAATGTAAGTAGTGGTAGTAGGTAGATGTTTAGGTGAAATTTGTTTGTTTTTTATCACCCTATTATATGTAATGGCATTATGCCTCGATTTGAAGTTAATGACAATACACATTTTCTTCTTCAATTTTTTTGGCTTTCACTCAAGCCACGCATCCTAGGCTCAAAAAATTCAATTACAACTTTCACAGCTATAGGCTTCAAATCGCAACATTCTTAGCAAAATGAAAAGAAATCAAACAAAGCAGAATACCATAGTTTAAAACTTCATTTTACAAAGATTTAAATTGATCAATTTGCAGCACAAAAGGGATATATATTCACAAAATGGTTTAACAACCTCCAGCAAGCAACAACATATAAATAAGAATAATAATGATTTCATACCTGTTAATTTATTACCACCAAATCCAATCCAACAGTTGCAGGAGCAGTAGGAAGCAATAACTGAGATACAAACAACATAAGATGAATTTACTTCATACAAATATATATTAAAAACGTATATTAAAAGAATAACTTAAGCATAAACAATTAGAAACAATAACTTACATGTAAACATATATATCATAATATATACATAGAAAATAAGGGATCAATTTAAATAACTTAAGCATTTAAATTGATCAATATGGTTAATAAGGTTAATGCATGGGGCATGCACTCGAGTGTTCATTATTGTCTTACCATGTGAATGCTTGAACTTGTAAAAAGTATACATTTTGTTCTAACCATAATGTAATTATTGTTTCTTCTAATATATTTGTATGAGCTTAAAAGGCTTAAATATTATTATTCGCTAAGATAGTTAAGTTATTTGTCTGCATGTTTAGATTTGGGTCCAAACTCCCAAAGTAGTGTATCCCCTCAAAAACTATATCATAAACAATGAGAATTTGCTTTATATTGGACAACAAAGTTAAAATTTGCTATTACTCCCTATATCATTTTTAAATTCTAAATTTAATACTTATATATTTTAATTTAATCAATTTTAGTTCTTGTACTTTTTCAAATTCTAATCCAATTGGTAGCAATTAAATCAATTTGGATCAATTTTGCTTGTAGTCTTGTAATTAGTCTATGGTCTTCAATTTTGGTCGTTCTTAAACTCTATACTTTTTCACATTTAAGTAACTTACATGTAAACATATATATAATCTGAATAAACAAAGTATTCGTGATTAGAAATTAAAACAACAAATAATCGAGAGGACATTTCTTTTACATTAGCATCAACAGTTAATTTCGAAGTTCAAAATCAACGCAAATACAAGTCTTGAAGTTTACCGATTGTGCATGGCGGCGGAGAGAGCGGCGAAAGGCGATGGCGTGAGCAGAGGAGACGGTAATGCAGCAAGTCCTCGGCTCGAAAGTCCTCTTCAATTCTACTCACTTTGAAAATTACCTGTGAAGCCAAATTTAGAGCTTTCAGATCAGCAAATATATACAGCACGAAAATTTAATTTCACTTATTTACATCATTAAAATTTTTTAATTTAATTTTTTAAAGTCACATTTTGAAATTAATTTTTTAATTAATAGCTATGTAATAAAAAGTCATTATAATATGCTTGAATTTAATATAATAAATTTGATAATATTGACAATTGAACTTGTATTTTTAAATTCAAAAAATAAAAGGACTAAATGTAAAAAAAAATTATAAAAACTTAGAGCATATTGATTATTACTACATTTCAAGTTTCAGTTTACTTTACAGTTCTGCACATGAAAAACAATGATATGCATTTGAACTTGTTGATTGGAGCAATATATATATATATCAACTACAATTAGAATTTACCATTACTGAGTATATTATTATATTAATAATTTATGTAATTTAAATAATAGAAATTTCAGTATATATCATCCCACCATTGCAAGCAGAAAGGGAAGGCTACAAACATGGGGGTCTAATTATACATATATGTATCAATCAACACACTATCTCTTCTTTTTACAAAAATGGGGGTCTAATTATACATATATGTATCAATCAAAATTTGTAAACACGCACACAGCAATACGAGTTATCTCCAATGCAGGTAATTTGTAAACACGCACACAGCAATACGCACACAGCAAAATTTGTAAATATTACCTTCAAGTAGTGAAAACAGAGGTGGTTACGGTAAAATCTTCTTAAGAAAGTTCGATAATCGAGCAATACGAGTACACAGCACACAGCAGTCTAGCACAAAGCGTAAACACGCCTGCAGTTGTCAAATTTCATTTCCAGTTATCTCCAATGCAGGTAATTATTCTTCAAAACTGCTTAATTACATTTAACCAGGTTTTTGTTGTTGAGTTTAACAAATGTGAAAATCTTAATGAAAATATTAACCAAATTTCGGAACATCAAAATCATAAACAAATGAATTTCATTGATATTAACTATATATAACAAATGAACATCAAAATCATAAACAAATGAATTTCTACGATGAGCTGACAAATTCAGAGAACCAAACAACAAAGAACTAATACTAGTCGATAACAAAGATCCAAACCTATATTCTGTTCACTTGCATGTTACCTTTTTGAGAATCTGAGATGTGCATGCGTCGACGATCGGCGAAAGAGAGGTAAAGCTTGAAGCTGAAGGAGCGTTGGTTTAGACGATAATAGTGGAGCCGAAGGAGCGTTGGTGGCGGACTGAAGAGAGGTATGAAATGAAGAGAGGGATGGAAGAAACTAAAACTTTAGAAATTTAGGGATTTTAGAAGAAGGGGGAAATGAATTTGAATTGGGTTAGGGATTTTAGCGAGTATGGGACTTTAGAAATCGGGTTTAAGGGTTGGGGAAACGGAGGAGAGCAAAACGGTGGCGTTTTCACTAACACAATTCAAGAATTGCGGCGTTTATAAAATAGCGCGCGCTTCAGATATTATACCTATTGCGGCGTTTACAAAACAAAACGCCACTACAATAAACAAAACTACGCTGCGTTTTATTTGCGGTGTTTCTTAACAAACGCCACTAAAATTCGATAAACGGTTTGCGTTTTCAATGCGAGAACATATTTGCGCGCGTTTTTAAAACGCCACTATTCTCAATTTTAATTTTTTTCCATTTTTCAATTTTAATTTTAATTCTAATTTTAACCTAAATTTTTCTAAGTTTTTCCTTTCAAAATTTTCTTAATTTTAATTCTAATTTTGTTATAAAATATTTATAAAACAAATGTACAATTAAAGGCGGTGGAAGTTTATAAAAAAATAAATTTAAAATATTTAAAAATTAATATTTAATATTTAATTAAATATTATTTTGATACTACATATTTAGAAAATTAAATTATAAATTGCAAATGTATAATTATACTCACAGAAAAAACCCAATAAATTATGCTTATTTTGATTTATATTCTAAAAAACAATAAAAACCCAATATTCCAATAAATAATAATTTACATTTATCTTATTTTGATTTATATTCTAAAAAATCTAATATCAATCCCTAAATCATAAACCTTAGACCTTAAGCACTAACCCACAAACAACTAGCCTTAAACCCCAAACACAAAACCCCAAACCTTAAATACTAGACCATAAAACTCGAACCTTAAACTACTCTAAACTACAAACCCTAAACCATAATCCGAGACTAACTTTTTGGGAATTCATGTAGCCAATGTTAGTGTAGTACAAAACATATATTTTAATATCTAATACATTAACCATCAGTCTCTCATGAGGGATTTCGATTTCGGGTCATATATATAACACCCTAAACCCTAAACCCTAAAATCCTAAACTAAAACCATAAACCCTAACTCAGAAACCTAACACAGTAACTATTTCCCCTCAAACCCCTAACCCTAAACCCATAAACCATAAACCATAAACCATAAACCCTAAACCTAAAACCCTAATCCATTAACCATTTCATTCTAAACCCCTAACCCTAACCCTAACCCTAACCCTAAACCTTAACCCTTAACCACTAACACTTAAACCTTAATACCAGTAAACACTAACATATTAAACACTATACAATAAACCCAGACAACTTTAAAGCACTAAACCCATACACCAAAATAACAAACCCTAAACCATGAAATTAATATAATAAACATTAAACCCTAAATCAATTTTAATAGCTTAATTTATAACTTTAATGAAAACTTCTATATTGTTTAGTTAACAATTTATAACTTTTCATAATTAAGTAACTAAAATGAAACTTTCTCATAGCTTATAAGTGAATGTATCAAAATAAAATATAATTCAAAGAGAGAAAAAGGAAAAAATATGACAAACTTTTAGCGGCATTTTCCCAAAAGCGCCGCTAAATCCCAGACTTTTAGCGGCGCTTTCCCAAAAGCGCCGCTAAAACTCAGACTTTTAGTGGCGTTTTTAGAGAAGCGCCGCTAAAGCTCAGACTTTTAGCGGCGTTTTCCAAAAAGCGCCACTAAAGCTCAGACTTTTAGCGGCGTTTTCACAGAAGCGCCGCTAACGCTCAGACTTTTAGCGGCGTTTTCGTAGAAGCGCCGCGAAAGCTCAGACTTTTAGCGGCATTTTTCCAAAAGCGCCACGAAAGTTCAGACTTTTAGCGGCGTTTTCCCAAAAGCGCCGCGAAAGCTCAGACTTTTAGCGGCGTTTTCACGGAAGCGCCGCTAAAGCTCAGATTTTAACGACGTTTTATAAATAAACGCCGCAATATGTCCTTTTTAGCGGCGTTTTGCTAATAAACGCCGCTATTGCTCTTTTTTTTGCGGCGTTTTCCATCAAACGCCGCTAATGTATAATATTTGCGGCGTTTTTATCTAAAACGCCACTAAAAACACCGCTAAAAGTCTGTTTTGGTGTAGTGATATACTATATATACTTAACACATCATCCTGAACAGCTAAGGTTTGTAAATGTTCAGCCACTTCTCGTATCTGAATCACGGCCTCGCCCATAAGGTAGTCTCTTTCTCTAACTTGGTTCTGAGAACGTTGAAGTTGTTCTTTCCGTCGCTTGTTATTTGTCTCCAATAGTTGGATCCGGAGCTCACTATTTTGCAGCGCCGTTTCAAGCGTTACCACCTTTCCTTTCAACTCTTCAATCTGATTTAGGCTGGATTCCAATTTCACTGTAGAGCTACGACTTCGACACAATGCCCTTTCTAGTCCTGCTACTCGAGCTCTTAACATCTCATTCTCGTTTTGGCTCTCACCCACAGTCCTTCTCAGAGTATCCTTTTGTGCCTGAGCCTCATGGAACCTCTTCTTCCACTGATCAACCTTGGCCTTCTCCTCCTGAACTTCTTGACGCCATTGTTCCGAGGTTTTACCCAGCCCAGCAGTCCTCATAGATAGATGCAACTTTTTGTAATCGATCTTCAAGCTATCCAAATCTTCTTCGGCCTTCCTTTTCCTTTCCTCGACTTCACTTCCTCACGATTTACGGATATCAATATCTAACCTCAAATTTGTTTTTTCCTCTTCCAGTTGTTCTATCTTTTTCCCTAACTCTGAATTTTTACTTTCAAAGTCATGCTTCATGATCTCTAACTCAGAAGGGACTACTTGCAGGTATTCCTCTATCGATCGAGCAGCATCCTGTGTCGGCCCGGGGATATTATCGTTTAATCTCCTACTCTGCCATGTATTATATTCGAGGGTTGCCATTGGACCCATTACAACTCTTTTCATTTGGTGAATCTGCTTCCACGCATCAGAAATTTCTCGAACTCTTTTCTTATAATTATTCCCACTATACGAGAATTCAAACTGAGTTAGCCCATGTGTTACTGGTATAAACTGTCTCGATTGGTATTGCCTTAGCACGAGCAAAGGAGCATACCCAACGGCTCCCCAGATTCCTAACAGAGGAACCCAATCATAACTCCCACACCGGTAGAGAATTTCATCAGGAACGAACCAAGTAGCTCTCCATTCCACATCCTTTTCCTGAAGATTCTGAAGAAGCAAGATCCAGTTCTCTTCTGATATGTCATCTCTCCTGGGTGCGGCTGCCAACTCCTTTAATGGAGAGTACTTCGCAAAAAAAACCCGACAAGAAGTTCTATCTACTTTCCAGAAATGGCTATGGAACCACACCAACAATAGTTGCGCGCAGCCTATGAATCTACCCTCACCTGCTCTCCAGCACGAGTTCAAAGATCTAAACGTTTCGGTAAGAATCGCTGGTACTGGCGTAACCCTCTTGTCAAGTCGATCGAACAAGTCAGTAATCGCTTCATCTATATGTCTCAAAGCTTTGGGGAAAATTACCAAGCCGTAGATACTCAGGGCGAACATGTCAACTTTCCTCTTGGCATCTGGATGTGCCACAATCAGCTCCCTCAAGCTCCCCCCAAGGAATGCATTTCCCTTCACCTTTTTGTTGAATTCGTGTTGCGACCCACTGTTCACTCATCCCAGTGATACTCATCAGCTTCTTTACAAAAGTTGGTGCATTAGCGGCCCTGAAATAAACTTTGTCAACCTGAACCCTTTGGCTACGAAGCAAAGCCGTGTATTCTTTCACTGTAGGCACCAAATCCACTTCCCCAAACGTAAAGCAGTTATAAGCGGAATTCCAATATTGAGTCATAGCCCGAAACAAGTGTCTGTCCGCTCTAATGTCGAGTAATTAGGGTAGATCACCATAATTAAGGTAGAAAAGCTGCTTAGTTGCTTCATCCCAACAGGCCCATATATCTCTTAACTCTTGGAGCTCATTCTGTGTCATACTGATGCGAGTGAAGTCCAATAATTCTGATGTATACTCTTCGGTTAGACTATCCCCCTTCTCAAGCTGTGTCTTCTCTGACCATATACGCACGGCCGCATTATCCTCTACTTTATCAAGGAATCCGTTCTCTATAACAAGCCTTCTAACTTAGTAATTAAAACAGGAATCGGTGCCTTTTAAGTATGAAATGACACGCAAACATGACCAAAATAAAACAAGTTAGTATCGCATAAAAGTAACCAAAGCAAGTAAAAAAATGTCAAACCACTACATAGGTAGCCACTAAGGTTTAGCATGGCTCTACCTAGGGTGGGCTCTTAAGGTTCACTATATGTGGTTTAGTTCTAAAGGAAGGGTACCCGAACTAGCAGGTTCCTCAGTCCTCACCCATTATAGGCTCATACGGATTGAGTTTAGTTCAAGGGAATACATTTCCCTATGGCCATGCGGAGGTGAAAACCTCACGGAACCATAGGTACGGATGTATCCCGGAAGCAGTCCCCTAGCCCATGCGGAGGTGAAAACCTCACGAAGGCATAGCTTCTCGCTCCCACTTAAGGGTGTGACCACAACGGTCATACAATATGAATGCAGAAATATCTTATGGGTCTCAAACCACAACAAACATATGACGCAACACAAACTCATGCAATAAAAGAAACAAAATTAAAAAAAATTTATTTTCGATAAAAGGACATTAATCAATCAATTCTATGGCTTGACTCTCTTATTTGTCCCCAGTGGAGTCACCAAGCTATCGAAACCATTTTTTTGTTTGAAAAATGGACCGACTTTAAGAACATGGAGTCGCCACCAATCTTTTTTGAAGTGCGATTGGGCCACTTAGAAAATGTTTTGGTCTACGAATTTTAAGAAAACGGGCTCGGGAGTCGGTTACGCACGAGGAAGGATTAGCACCCTCGCAACGCCCAAAATTGGTACCGTATTGATTGATTAATGTCCTTAATATCGAAAATTAAAAAAATATTTTAAAATATGAATCTTAAAAAAAAATATTTGGATAACTCGACTTGGATACCGAAACTCTCTTGTTCCGAAAAGCTGAAATACCACATCCAGCACGATAGGATACGATGTTTCAAACCCTCGACACCAAGATCATTTCATAATTTCCAAAACTCCCGTGTTATAATTTGAAAAATGTATTTCACTATTTGGCCAAACTAAAAATCGAAACCCAGCACGATTGGGCACGATTCCTTGAATTTCTAATTTGGAAATATTGCCTTTATTTCATAGAATTCGGTCAAAATCTCTGAAGGATGTTTGGTCATTTGGACGAATAGAAAATCGAGACCCAGCACGATTGGGCACGAATCCCTCGAACTTCCAAACACGAAACATTGCCTTATTTTCAACAAACACGATCAAAACATTTCAAGGATATTCAGCGATCTAGACGAACGAAAAATTGAAACCCAGCACGATTGGGCACGATTTCCCGAACTTCCAAACACACAAAATTACCTTTGTGAAACATTGTTTTAAGTTTTTTGGGAAAAAAACAAAAAAAAAGTAAATACGTGGAAAGGTGGACACGGTTAATAGGGAATGACAATAATGAACACAAAAGGGGGAAAAATAAACCACAATATTATAATAACAGAAATAATATGTGACAAATAAACAAGTGGTAATAATAATAATAATAGTAATAATGAAAAAAAAAGTTTAAAATAAAAAAAAACTAATAATAAAACTAGTAAAAACTAATAATAAAACTAGTAACAATAGATTTAAGATAAAAAATATTAATAATAAAAATAATAATAATATTAAATGTAATAGTAATAATAAAAAAGAAAATTAAAATCATATTGGCAAGAACGAAAATAATAGGAATACTAAAATGATAATGTAAATAATAAAAGTAATAATTGAAGACTAACAATAATAACAAATAAAATACTAATAACAAATATAATCATAGATAAAGAACGATAATAAAGATGAATGAATATAATAATAATTTTAAAAATGAATAGCAATAACGAAATAATGATAATATAATAATTATAGATAATGATATATGTGTAAAATAGGAGTACTAATAGTAAGCATAATAATAAGAACGCTGCTTACCAAAAAACTAATAATTATAAAAATAAGAAAAGTGGTAGTAAAAATAATATAAATGAAAACGATATAAAAATAGTAAAATGAAACAGTATTAATAATATAATAGTAACAATATTAGAACTAATAATAATAATAAGCAAATGATAAAAATAATAAATAGAAATAAATAAAAAATAAAAAAATGGCAGAATAAAAGAATATGAAAAAAATCAAAAAAATCAAAAGAGGACAAAATTGAATTCAAAACTAAAATATGGGGCGAATTTAAAAAATAAAAGAGTGAAATGGACACGATTGAACCATGGCACGAACAGGAGGGACCTAAGACGCAATTTACCCATTAAGGGTGAAAATGCACAAACCCACTTGCACAAGCAAGTGGTCACGTGGGCCTTCCCCCCTCCTTTTATCCAGGTTTTAAAGGCTAATAAAATAAAAAAAATAAAGTTCCCTTCATTTCCCCTCTGTTGCAAAACACCAGACCCCAGAGCCACCTTTTCCTAATTCAAAACTTAAACCCTAGCCCCATATGTTTTAATCCCTCAATCGCAGAGGGAAGGAACGCAGATCCGACCACCTCAACGCTACCGGTCCGGTGTCCGAGCATGAACGCAAGACCGGTATCCTAGTAAGTTCCTTTCCCCTCGTTTTCTTTTTAGAACAAAATGCTAATGTATATAGAATATAGTTTTTTTTTAAAAATGACACAAGGATAAAAGTCAACAACACTCAAATTTGAATGAACTACAACAGGGAAAAAAAAATAGACCTCTACTGATTTTTGTCTGACTTTGAGTAAAAAAATGCTCTGTATATTTCTTGTGTAAGACGTATCCCCCCAAAAAAAAGAGTCCTGTTTACAAGTATTTTCATGGCCTTTATAGCCTTATCTGAAAAATGAAAAGGACTCCTACTCTTATTAATCTGTTGGGGTGATTTTCCTTTTCTTACGCAGGTACACCGCCGTGGAGGCGCATAACACGGAGAGGACGAGACGTGCGCGAACGTGAGACTGCTAGTAGGGGTAGTTGCGGCGCTAGTCAATCCGAAAGCCCTTAGGGTTTTCTGCTAAAGCTTGATAAAATTGGGCCATTTGGGCCTGTTAATTTGGGCTGATTAATTTCTGCTTTTGATTTTTTTAATTTAGTTAACAGTATTGGGCCCGGGTAATAATTGGGGTCTACAGATATAAAAATCATAAAACACTTATGCTGCATTTTTTTTCTTTTTTTTTGGAAAAAGTTTTTATTTATCTTTTTAGTTTAAAAGTGTTTTATTTTATATATAATAAATAATATCTTTTTCGTGTTATTACATTAATGCCCAAATAATTCAAAAGTTTAGAGCAACATGTTTTTTCTCTTTTGAATTGAAACTGACTAAAAGAAAAGAAAAGAAAGCACACCGATAAGGCTAACTTTGTCAAACCATGCTTCCACTTTTCTTTCCACTAACTCCTGTATATTGGTAGTATCCCTAATTTTAGTCCATACATTTCTTTCATATTAAGTCCCCAAATCTATTTACGTTTCAACATGCCTAAAACCTTCTTAAAGCTACTCTCCTCCACTTTCTTTTTTCTATCTACTCTGCTCTTCTTCTCCATTAAACTTGCCTCTGCAAAACCCCATGGCTTCTCAAACAGTCTGTCTCCCAAACACTTGGGCCTCAAACGACAGAAACTCAGCCATCTTCACTTCTACTTCCACGACGTGGTCAGCGGACGATATCCCACTGCTATCCGAGTCGCCAGTGCAGCCTTGACGAACAAATCCGAGACTGGTTTCGGCACTGTCGTGATGGTTGATGACCCTTTGACGGCTACACCCGACCGGAACTCCAAGCTTGTGGGAAAAGCGCAAGGGATTTACGCATCCGCAGTGCAAGACGTTGTTGGTTTGTTAATGGTAACGAACTTGGCTTTCGTGGAAGGCAAGTATAACGGTAGTGCCCTTAGTCTTTTGGGGAGGAACACGGTGTTCTCCACGGTGAGGGAGATGCCTATCCTCGGCGGTAGCGGCCTTTTCCGATTTGCCCGTGGATATGCTCAGGCGAAGACTCATACATTCAATATTAAAACTGGGGATGCAGTTGTGGAGTACGTCGTCTATGTCCTTCATTATTGATAAGAGTATATGATTGGCTTGAGATTTTGTGGACTTTGGTCTTCTTCTGTATAACTTGATAATTTGCTTTAAATTTATATGCTTTGGACAACTAATTTTGTGACTTATCTCAAAAATTAATTATAAAAGTTTTTATTATTTGTGATGAGAGAGAACGTTCCATGAATTGTCAAATATTGATAATGAATGTAATTTTCGGATTTTGTTGGCCACTTTTACGTATACAATGTCTAAATCATATTTCTTTTTCCAAGATGAAGCGTTAAGCTAATTGCTTTACCCCTCACCACTTTCAAGGAAACCAAAATGGATGGAATTTCTTTCTTTTCTTTATTCCATTCTGAAAAAGAAAAACAAAAGGTTTCAAGTCATCATGGTAGCACACCTTTAAAAAAGCTACTAATAAAATTTCAAAAGAAAAATGCTGCAAGAATGAGTGTTTTCTTCTAAAAATAATTCTATTTTTTTTTATTAATTACAGAAATGATTTATTTTTTATTATGTACGTAAATGACTTTAAATGAATCATGAAAATTGGTGGGGTGAAAGAGATTAGCGTCTCTATGCTAGAGACCATATCCCGTGGTTAAAGGCTAATTTGCAAAGTAATGCCAAATCAGTTGACGATAGGTAACTTGGTCATATTTATTTAGCTTACTAACCTGGCGAATTTAGGAAATTGGAATCTTTTTATTTTTCAAGGGGTTCATGGAACACAGGTGAGATAGTTAAGATTTCATACATATGGGCAAAACAATTTTTTTTTCTTTTCACAGGGAAGACGTATCTAGGCAAAAGGAACATAATTCAGCACACCAGACACCAAATAGCTAGATCAGCCTTTCCACCGATGGGACGGTTCAAATTGCTTCTAAAAATGCTGCACCAGGGGGAGTCAAAAGGAATAGAGATAGAGAGTGGATTATGGGGTTGATAAGTGCCAAAAGTAACATATTTTAATCTCGTTTTTAATGCACTTTTGGATGATTAATCAATGCAAAATGGTGAATTTTATTCTCTTAATCCTTTAAATTCATGTTTCTATACTTAGGAGAGTATTTGGGAGCAAAACGAGCGAAAATGGAGCAAAAATCGAACAATTGGAGCAGATTTCAAGAGCCACACAGGCTGGACACACGGTCGTGTGAGCCACACAAGCTACCATACAAACATGTGCCAGACCTTGTGAATTTCACGATTTGCACTCCAAATAAGTGGAAAAACGCAATTTTTAGGTTTTCAGGAATTTTAAGACCTATATATACCAAAAATAAGAAGAGAAGTGGGACCCGTCAAAGAATTTTTGGAAGAAACCAACTTGGAAAACACCATTGAAGCTGACTCTGAAGCAGATTTCCACCAAGATTGAAGATCTCTTTTCTAATTTTTTTGAAGTTTATTATGAGTTTCTCTATTTTTTGTGGTTATATTGTTTTAGAAATGTTTTTATCCACAATTATGAACTAATTTTCTAAATACATAGGGGAGATGAACCCTGTGATTAACTTTGTCTTTTGATTTCTATTTTACGCAATAAATACTTAATCTTGTTCTTAGTTATGTGTGTTTAATTCTTGATTTAATATATTCAGATTATTAATTCATGTTTGATGTGCTTAATTCAGATGAGGAATAGACCTTGTTTAAGAGTAAATCTATCATAATTGAGTGGACTGATAACTTGTTCATTTGCACAATTTACGTGTTCAACTCGACTTTTTCTCGAATTAATCCCTGTTAATTTGTGCATTTTGTGTTTAAATATTGACAGGAACGAAATTCAGGAACTTTAGAGTAGAAACAAACAAAGAATGGATTAAATTGAAGCATGGGAAGGAGAAGAGGAACCTAATTGTAAATTTTGAGACATTTGAGAGGCTAGTTAGATTTTGACCTTGTTAAAGCTAAAATTAGTAAATTAAATTTGAAAATATTTTGAGTAGTTAGTGGTAGCTGAGGTGGTGTACTTGAAAATACACCTTGAATACATTGGAAATTGATTGGATTTAATGCAATTATCCATTTTCTACCTTTTGTTTAAAACACCTATTGCTTATTCACTTTCATTCTACCAATTTTTGTTTCAATAGCTTTTAGTTTCTTTATTGGCTTAATTATTTTCCAGGTCCCCTCCCTTTTCCATCAATCTCCACTACCATTTAATCCTTTACCATAAATCAACAAAAGCATGATTAATTTCATGCTTCACTAAAATTCTAACTTAGCTTTAGGCCAGTATTATTTTCGATCAGGAATCATGATAAATGTATCTACACTAAACAATCTTTCAAATCAGTATTCACCATCTCTCTGGAATATTGGGATTGACAAATTCATCCCTTAAAGTTAACTTGATTTCATTTCAAAGAATGCACGTTGGGTTGGAGTGATTTTAGTATACAGTTGGGAAGACGAGTCGGCCGTGCTGTATTTAGATTTCCGCGAACAAGTTAGGGAGATTGTGATTGAATTTAAATGTCTCGCGCAGTTGAGGCCGTTAATATGAGTTGGGTTCTTCAGAACGCAAGACTCCGAGGGTCTTGAATTGCGAACGCGTGTATCGCGATTAGACAACTGGAAAGGGTTGGTTTGCAGGGCGTACCCAGATCAACTACGAGAGGAAGAATGGTAGTTAGGACGTTCTTAACCTCTATAACAGCTTATTGTTTGGAGGAGAAAACTAAATTTCGAGGATCGATTCAAACACCAGAATCCACTGAGTCTAGGGCTAAGGCTTCCTAATTCTGTTTGCAAAAATCCAAATTCATTTTCTAATTTAGTTTTACTTTCAATCTCTTTAATTGTTTATTTCTACTATATTAATTATTTAATTTCTAGACATTGCCAACTCCCCTAACTTATTTAATTTATTTTTCAGCAGGTTCATTTGGAATCATAGGCACGACTATTGCCACGATTATCATTTCGACTGAAATTCTGTTCATAAGAAAAACACAGAAGTTGATCATAATATCCAATCCCTGTGGGCTCGACCCTATTACTCTTACTACTGTTTAGAATTATTTTATTGTAGAAATTATTTTTGGTGGTTTTGACACCCATTAAATTTTGACACCATTGTTGGGGATTGGAGATATTTTTTTTTTCTAATTCTCTTGTTTACCTTATGACTAGATCAGAACCGGGTCTCTAAAGTTTGAACTAAAAATAGAGAAGTTGGCTCGAAAACTACAAAGAGAAGCCATTCAACGCAGTAAATGACTGAATCCCGAATTTAAAACTATATCTTACACTGAGGAAATTTTCTCGTTTAACGAACCAGACAAGATGGCCTAGCAAACTATACTCCAACTTGCAGCAGCACCAGATGAACAATAGCCCCTATGTATAACTTAACCGGCGGGAGGAACGTTATTTGAGTTGATGTCGGGTTTGATTCATTTATTACTCACCTTCTATGGATTACAGAACGAAAATCCGTACACCCATACCCATTTCAAAGAGTTCCATATGGTGTGCACAAGTATGAAGCTTTAAGGAGTAATCGAAGTCCAAATTAAACTTCGTGTTTTTCCTTTCTCATTAGCCGGTTCTGCTAAAGAATGACTATTTTATTTACCTCCGAGATCTGTCAATACATGGTCTGACATGTCTTGTTTATTTCTTGACATGTTCTTTCTAGCAACTCGAGCAACTGAACTAAGGAAAGACATTATAGGAATCAGTCAAAAGGATACTAAATCGCTTTATGATTACTAGGAGCGATACAAAAAATTGTGTGCAAGTTGCGCACAACATGTACTGACTGAAGAGTCACTTTTGCAGTATTTTTATGAAGGGTTGCTACTGATGGAAATGAAAATAATAGATGTTGCAAGTGGAGGGACACTTGTTAATATGACTCCTTAGAGAGTACGAGAGTTGATTTCGATAATGACTGCTAACTCTAAACAATTCCGACTGGATACAGAACCCACGAGACGGGTTTATGGGTTAAATTCTCTATGTCTAGAAGATAAAATCGATAAGCTGACTAACATTGTTCAAAATTTGCTTATAGATAAAATAGGCCCAACACGATTGTGCGAAATTTGTTCTGAGCCAGACCACCCATCGGACTCATGTCTAATTTTACATGAAGATTCGATAGAACAAGCAAATGTTGTCGGGAAATTTCCAGGATTGCCCCAAAGGCAATATGACCCCTGCTCGAACTCATATAATGTGGGGTGGAAAGATCAATCAAATATAAGTTATGGGTCGAATCCTGGGTTCAATCAACCTTACCAACAGTTACCACCCCCAAAGTCATCATTAGAAGCCATAGTGGAAAGGCTAGCCAATAAAACTGAGAAGATTCAACAAAAAGCTAACATGCATTTGTAGGAGTTTGATAAGCAAGTGAGCAAGCTTGTGCTCATGGTTAACTGTTTGGAGTCCCAAGGTAAGCTGCCGTCCCAAACTAAGCTTAATCCTCGACACAAAGCAAGTGTTATAATATCGAGGAGTCTGAAGGTTTTGGAACCCATACCTGGCACGAGTCGTGCCCATGACGCTAGTCGAAATGAGAAGAAAAATTGACTTGTCCAATACAAGGAGTGAAAAGAGAAGAAGATCTTTGACACATTTTGAAAGGTAGAAATCAACATACCTCTTCTTGATATGATTAAGAGATTCCACGATATGCAAAATTCTTAAAAGAATTATACATGAGTAAGAGGAAGCTCCTAGGCAATGAAAATGTAAGCGTTGGAAAAAATGTCTTCACCATTTTACAAAGGAAAATACCACCTAAATGTAAGGACCAATGTATGTTTCCATATATTGCAAAATAAGTAGTGTCGGTATTAAAAAAACCATGTGCGACTTAGGCCCATCAATTAATGTTATGCCTTTGTCAATTTATAAACTACTTAACACGGGTCCTTTGAAGGAAATAGGTGTAATTATTCAGCTTGCAGATAGATCTATAGTGCATCTGGAGAGAGTGCTGGAGGACGTTCTTGTTAAGGTAAACAAACTAATATTTCCTTCAGACTTTTATATTATTGACATGGAGGATGACAACTCTGCCAATTCTTCTGACATGCTGTAATATCCTGAAATAGGGGTTGCGAGTTTGGAGAATAACTCAAGTGTTAGTGGGCCTCAATAGGGGTTTGGATATGTTTTAGGAGTTTCTAAAACTCTCGGATTGAAATGGGATGCTTTGGAAAATTTTGGAAATTTGAGGGTTAAAAGAGGAAAATAGGCAAGGAGGCTTTAAGAATAAATTTCGGAAGGTTGTGGCATATGAAATGCCCTGGTAAAGTGGCTTTCGTGTGCTACTTAAGGTTTAGGATTGGCGCCAAGCACGTCAGGGGTTCGAGTAACGCTGGGCGCATGGGTTTTTAATTTTGCGTTGTATGGTGTGATGGGCTAAGGAAGCTTTAAAAGAATTTAGTGAGCATAATTAGACATGAAAGTCCGGTTGGTAAAGTGGCGCGGGTCGTGTGTTGGTGACTTTGGCGAGAGAGGTCTCGAGTTCGAGTCCTCAAGCGACGCACTTGATTGCGCTTTATTTTGTTTTTGCGTCAAGCAAGGGGCGCGCTCATGAGTAAGGTTTAAAAGAAATTTTCGACGCGATATAGCATGAAATGGGCAAATGTACGAGTGGTCAGGGCATGGAGAACGTTTCTCCGTGTCTCGGGTTCGAGACTTGGGGTCTGCACTGGGTCTTTCTTTTTGTGCCAGGCGTGGGAAAGTGGTCGCATGGCCCATGTATGCGCGCATGCGAGATTAAGAGTGCTTTGCTTGTTTTATTTTTATTTTATTTATGTATATTGGGAGTATGGGGCATTATTCTTTTATTTTTATTGTTTCTATTATTTATTTTGTTTGTGAAGAAAGAGAATAAGTGATGGGGTAATGGTTTTATTATTATTATTATATTATGGTGTAGTTTGGGTGAAGGAATAACAATATTCATTGGTATTTGATGTTAGAAATTTCAATGGATGTGGGAAAAAGAGAGAGGCATGGCCGGCCTTGTCATAGCAAGCATGGCCAAAATTCTTGATTTTTTGTTTTCTTTGCATTTGGAGCATGGCCGTGGGAAGCATGGGAGAGGAGCATGGTCGGCTTTGGGGTTTGACAAGAGAGCATGGCCGAATTTTCTTGGGATATTTTATTTTCTTCCCCATTTTTGGTGCTTGGCCGATTGAAGCTCTCTCTTTAGGGGCTATCTTGGTCGGTTTTCTTGTAGCAAAGGAGGTGCCAAATTCCTTGTTTTGCTTTCCTTTCTTCCCATTTGTGCTTGGCCGATTATAGAACCCTTTAGAGTAGTATTTTCGGCTCTGAAAGGTGATCAAGGAGTGTGTGTGCCGAATTTTTTTCTTCTTTCTCTCTTTTCTGTCTTTTCTTTTTTGGAGAAAAGCTATCTAATTTCGGCTTCCATTCTCTTTTGTTTGTGACCAAAACTTCAAGAAGCTATAAGGCCATTGTATTTTTATTTTCCTTCCTATTTGCTAGCTTATCCGAATATACAACCATTATTCGAAAGCTTAGCTGAAGCCCCTCCACCATTATACACCATTACCGAATCTCTCAGGGATCAAAGGGACTTTTGGGTGCTAGCTTTTTCAACGGTTTTGATAGTGTGGAAGGTGATTTCGGGAAGTTGATCGTTAGTGGTAAGTATTTCTTTAAGTAATCGATTTGGGCTCTTATTCTTTTTGTATGCCGAAATCAAGGCTAGACTCTGATTCTAAGAATGGCCGAATATGCTTAAGGCCATATTGATGTGTTTCTATTGTGCCAACGTTAAGGAGCATCAAAGGAATCTTCAGGGTTCGACTATTCAAGGAAATGGTAAGTGTAATATTCGGCCAAGAGCTTTTGTTCATAGATTTGTGTATTAGCTGTTTTTAACAATGTTTTAATAGGAATTTCGATAACTTTGGGAGCAAATCAATAGGAACAAGTGGTGTTTCGGGATCGAAATAAGCTAGGTAAATGACTCATGGTATTCGGCCTAAGGCCATATTATTGGTACTAAGTGTGACCGATTTCGATTATGTGTTCTAGGGGCAAATCGATAGAAGTAGCAGAAGCTTTCGGGATTTTAGATTTTGTTAGATTCGATAGATCAGGAACTCGCTATAATCAAAGTGTGTAGTTATCGTGACCGTTCTCTTGCTTGCTATATGTGTTTTATGTGTTATTTTATGTAAATGTATATGTTGTGCATGTTAGCCAAAATAAGGGCTAAGAGTGTGAATACCCAAGGTGGGTGACTGAATAATCAGGTTAGTGGTTATGGTATTAACCTTTCAGTGATTTGCGGTAATAAATGATTATTATTTTGATAAATGTACAAAAAAATGTGATGGCATGTGATGTATGTTGTTTCGAGTAATATGTTGCCATGATATATATATATAAGCATGGGTTGAGTTTCATAATTGCAAATTCATGTGTATGGATTGTGTGGATATGGGCCAAGCCCATATGTGAGGACACGTGTATTAATTATGTACTGAGTCTTGGTGACTCACCCAATTTTTTTATTAAACCTTTCAGGTGGCGTATAAAGCTTGGACCGGGTACAAAGGTGGCCATGCAAAAGTGGATTTTCATGCAAAGGAATCTCTTATTTAATGAATTAAGCATCTATATTATCAATATTTTGATTAAGTGTGTATTGTAAGAAGGCCCAAAGAAAGTATTTCATTCTTTTTATTAAGTACCATTATTATTATGCTCTATTATGGGTGGACAATTTAAAATGCTTATTGCAAATGATTTTATTTCCTTGAGTATGTACAATAAAGTTTTGCATCTCGTGTTTTCATAATAATTTATTTTTACTTAGAATATCTCAAGTCACGAAAATGTTTTAGGAAACTCAACAAATTTTTATCGGCTTTACTCTTAAGTAAAGATATTTTTCGAACGTGTTTTGCAGTGGCATTCCAAATTCGGTCGGAGTGAATGGGCCGCGTTTGGGGTGTTACACATGCTTCTTGGGATACTATTCTTGAGTACCATACGAACAAAGATTTACGTACGAAGTGGGATACTCACTATGGAGTTTGATGGGAAAGTGGTGAAATTTAACGTTTATGATGCCATGAATCACCCTAGCATGATTTCTAATGTTTCTAGTGTTGACATAATTGAGCCCTTAACTGAATTACATTTGGAATATCATGATGAGGATGAATTACGAACTATTCTTTACAAAAGCCTAAATTTTGATGCCCTGGAGGAACTAGAGGAGTGGATGACTGTTGAAGAGTCAATTCGTGAAACGATTACTTATATGGAAGCATCGCAATTATGAAAAAATTTAGGTAAAACCTTTGAATTGTCTCATTCACAAACTAAGCTTTTACCATCTATTTTGCAGGCTCTAGAGTTGGAACTCAACCACTTCCAAACCATTTGAAGTACACTTTACTGGAAGAAAGAAATACCTTATCGGTTATAATCTCGAGTAAACTCTCAAAGATAAAAGAGGAAAATTTGGTATGAATTCTTAGAGATTATAAAGAGGTGATCGGATAGACGATATTCGACATTAAATGTTTGAGTCCCTAGACTTGCATGCATAAAATTCCAGTTATAGAGAATGCAATCCGCAAAAGAGAGACTCAAAGGAGTCTCAATCCGCCCATGATGGAAGTAATAAGGAAAGAAGTTCAAAAGTTACTTGAAGCTGGGATGATTTATCCCATTTCTGACAATAATTGGGTCAGCCTATTCCATATAGTGCCAAAAAAAATTGGCGTAACCGTAATTGAGAATTCGACAGGCAAGATGGTTCCCACTCGGGTTCAAAATGGGTAAAGAGTCTGCATTGGTTACTAGAAGTTGAATTCTTCAACTCGAAAAAATCATTTTCCACTTTCTTTTATTGACCAGATGTTAGAACGTTTAGCTGAAAAATCTCATTATTATTGTCTTGATGGTTAATTAGGTTTTTTCTAGATTCTAGTGGCATCAAAGGATCAAGATAAGACGACGTTTACGTGTCTATTTGGCACGTTCGCCTACAGACGGATGCCTTTTGGACTTGCAATGCACCAACCACATTTCAAAGGTGTATGGTAAGTATATTTTTTGACTACATCGAGAAAATAATTGAGGTATTTATGGACGACTTTACTGTGTATGGTGAGTCTTTTGAGGTTTGTCAAATCTTGCAAAAGTTTTGGAAAAGTATCTAGAATTTAACCCTGTTCTAAATTATGAGAAATGTCATTTTATGGTTGATAAATGATTAATTCTAGGTCATATCATTTTTGCTGAGGGAATTTATGTTGATAAAACAAAAATTGACATTATTAACTCACTTCTATACCCCACAACTGTGAAGGAGATTTGTTCTTTTCTTGGTCATGCAGGTTTCTATAGACGGTTCATTAAAGATTTTTCAAAAATTGCACAATCGCTTTGTTATCTCTTACAGAAGGACAAAGAGTTCGAGTTTGACCAACCATGCAGGGATGCGTCTGACATGCTAAAACGTAAACTTATCTCGGCACTCATTGTTCAGCCACCAAATTGGAACTATCCTTTCAAAATAATGTGACGCAAGTGACCATAGCGTAGGAGCGATCATTGGGCAAAGAATCGAAAAAGAACCACATGTTATCTCTTATGCATCTAAAACCTTAAATGTCACCCAAGGCAATTACTCGACCACTGAAAAAGAATTTCTAGTTACAGTCTTTGCTTTGGAAAAGTTTCGTTCGTATTTATTAGGGGCTAAGATTGTTGTTTTCTTTAACAATGTAGCTCTTAAATATTTGATCAGGAAAAAGAAAGCAAAACCGAGGCTTAGTAGATTTATATTACTTTTGCAAGAGTTCGATCTCGAAATAAAGGATAATAAATGACGTAAAAATTTGGTAGCTGACCATCTGAGCCGAATACCACTATCGAAAAAAGTCATACCTCTTAAAGATGATTTTTTGGATGAAAGTCTGCTTTCTACTCAAACAATTTTTTTCCTTGGTACGCAAACATGGTGAATTACCTTGCTGTAGGTATTATCTTTTCTAATTTATCACGATCTGAAAAAAATAAGATTAAACGTGAATCGCGATACTATCCTTAGGACTATCCCTAGCTTTAGAAATATAGTTCCAATTAGGTAATTCGACGCTGTGTTACAAAAACTGAGGTAAAATCAATTCTATCTTTTTGTCATTTTTACGCATGGGGTAAACATTTTGGCCATTAACGAACTACACATAAAATACTTCAATGTGGACTATATTGGCCATATATTTTTTATGATGCATATTTATTCTGTAAAACATGCGAAAAGTGTCAAAGGGTAGGAAACTTGAGCCAGAAAAATGAAATGCCTTTAACACCTATACATGTATGTGAAATTTTTTATTTATGAGGCATCAATTTTATGGGACCTTTTGTCTCATCATACGATAATGTTTATAGTTTACTTGCAGTTGATCCTATGTGTTAAAGTGGGTGGAAGCTAAAGCCACTTGTCATGCTGATGCCAAAACGGTAGTGGATTTTCTAAAGAGTTATTTTTTTTCCAGACTTGGTACACCATGAGCATTGATCAGCGATCAGGGAACACATTTTTGTAATAAGGTAATTGACACACTTTTGAAAAAATATGGGGTAGTGCAAGGAGTCGCTATGGCTTATCACCCTCAATCAAACGGTCAAGCGAAAGTGTTGAATCGAGAAATCAAATTGATTTTGGAGAAGACTGTTAAGTCAGATTGGAAATATTAGAGTTTGTGACTAAATGATGCATTGTGGGCGTACCATACAACTTATAAAGGACCCATAGGTATGTCTCTTTATTGACTAATTTTTGGTAAACCGTGTCATCTTCCTGTAGAACTAGAACATAAAGCATTTTGGGTGGTTAAGCAATGCAACATGGAGCTAGAAGCTGCAGGTAAGTATCGTAAGTTACATATTCAAGAACTTGAGAAAATTCGAAGAGAAGCATATGAAAGTGCACAAATTTATAAGGATAAGATCAATGCATACCATGATCAAAAGATAACCCATAAACAATTTGTGGTAGGGCAGAAAGTATTACTTTATGACCCTACACTAAGAATTTTTGTAGGTAAGCTCCGAATTAAGTGGTTATGGCCATTTGTTATAACTCACGTATTTTCGCATGGTGCAATTGAAGTCAAAAGGGAAGAATCTGGAAAAGTCTTCAAGGTCAATGGATGGTGATTAAACCCTTTCTATGAAAATTTTCAAGTCCACATGGTTGAGGAATTAGTCTTTGAAGAACCAGTTGAATAAATTACTAGGTCATCGAGCTAGCGACATTAAACAAAAGCGCTTTTTGGGAGGCAACTCAAATTTATTTTAATTTATTTAATTTTGAGTTTTAGTAAGATTTAGGTTGAAAATAAAATAAATAATTTTTATTTAATCCAGTTAATGTGATTTTTTTCAGGAACATAATGGAGGTTGTTAATTTTACAAAAGTAGAATATTGATGGTTGTGTGGGCACGACGTGCTAAATGCTGACAATTATTTAGTTACAAACAAGTAAAAACCCAACACCCTTAACCCCAATTTAAAAAAAAGAAAGAAAGAAAAAAGCCCAACACCCCTAACCCAAATAAAAAACCCATGCTCAATACCAACCCAACACCCGAATAAAAACCAATTACCTAAAACCTAAAAATATATCTAAATCCCTAATAAGTCCAATGAAAACCAAAAGAAAAAAAAAGGGAAGAGAATTGGGCCAAACAGTCCCAAGAAAAGAGAGGAAAAACAAAAGAAACCCCAACCAACAAAGAAAAAAAAAAGAGGGGAAAAAAGGAAAACCCTCAAACCCCACCACCATTCCTCTCCATTTTCCTTCCTTCTTCATCTTTTCCATAAAAAAGAAAACCCTAACCCACATTCACACCATCATGCTGTCGCCACCGTCGAACAAGGTCGCCACACTAATCGGTCACTGTCGCACCCACCTATGGCAACATCGACAGTACGCAAGCACCACCGTTATTCCTTTTTTTCCCCTCCATTGTCGTTCACCTCTTATTTTCTCCACCATGAACCACCATTCGACAGCCCCTTCTCTCACCCATGTACCACCACACTCCCATAGCACCTAGCCGCCACTGTTCCATGAATTTTAAAACCCATAACACCACCAAACTTTTAAACACCAACCCTCACTCCAACTACCTTAACTGACGCCATATCTGAAACACCTACCAGCATCTTTCGAAACGCACATCATCACTGACATTGATGGCCACAACTGTCGTATGTTGCCACCATGAGCAACCAAAGTCATTAGCCCATACGGAAACCATGGTTCGAACTAGGAACCAAATGGCCGATAGTACTCTGACATCGCTCAATCACAGATGAAACTGATTTTTAGCACCTACTATTATCGATTTAGACAATGACGAAACCCTTTACAAGATGAATGGTCGCACCAATGAGAACTCCTCGCTGATGAAGCCCAACTTCGATCGAGATAGAATGATTGAAAAATAGCACCGCTACTTCCAAAAGGTCGATTCCTAACCTACAACCTGTTTTACCTTTACTAACGAATTATACAGGTTACTCGGATAAGGTTGGGACTTCTAACGACCATGGTGAAGGTCTTTCAACTAAAAACGAGTGTGTTTTTCAACGTCGAACATGATCGTCCACCATTCGAGCCCATCGACCATCGATACATGAGCCAACAACGCCTCAACATAGTAGTACTGACGCTATTGGAAATTTGAGTCCACCACCTGACTTGCCCGACGAAAATGTTCGACCATCAGGAGACGGTCAACGTAATAGGCAATGGCTTGCCCACATTGTTTCCACCGGAGGATGATTACGAGGGTCTCTGAACTTTTCAACCTCGAAGCATCGTGCAAGATACAACAACATTTGATAACGTCCACTCCCGGTCTGTAAGCAAATTGACATTTACACTCTTGATATGTTAAATATTTGTGATGCTGTAATGTTGTAAGCTATTAATTGGAGTTCATTTGCAAATATCTCATTTAGTGCATATTATGAATTAATTTATGAATTCTACATAATATTTAGTTTCAATATTAATGCGGTACGAATTGTTGAAACACAAGACATTGTCTGTTTTTGGTTACTTGGTAAAGACTTTAAGATGTCGATTTTTGATTTTAACATTGTCATGGGTTTCATTGACCCTGACAACATACAAACTGATTCCTTCCATACTGCTTTATTAGATATTCCTAGTAACTTTGATGCTCAAGATGTTTATTGTGCTTTAACTCATTCTAGAAATCAACTTTATAATCCAAAGACCTCTAAGGACTTGTTGGTGCATGAACCTGCTTTGTTAGATATTGGTTTGGTTGCTGTTAGTTCACCAGAAAACTTATCTCTTTTCACACATGGACCTTAGGATTAGGTTATTAATATATATCATACATCATGTACTTCTATATACTCTATTTTAATATTAATTACTTTAACAGATGGTGGATAAAAGTTGGATGGATGCTCCGAGATTTAACGCTAGTCACCTGGCTAAAATAGAAAGATTTCTATCATTTACAGTTGGAAAATCACTTTTTAACGGAAAAATATATTGTTCGTGCCATCATTGAGGTAATAGCATATTGCACGAACCACATATTGTGGGTGAGCATCTTCGTCTTCATAGTATAATAAAATAATACGAGCATTAGATTTTTCATGGAGAACCCATTGAAAGGATATTGGTGCAAACCAGCCAAACGGTGAGAACTTTTCTGTTAATTTGTACGTTATCCCAAGACAACAATTTAAACCAACTTTTAATAAGAGTTTTGATGGAGTTTCAAGCGAGTTTCAAAATAATGGTTGGGAGTATGATGCTAATGAGGCCCAAAGGACTACGAAGAGAACAATTACTCTTCTAGATGATTGTGATATTTCGCTCTATCTCAGTTGTGTCAAGTTCTCATGCGTCTCATTCCTACTTTGGCTTTACCACTTCAAAGTACTTTTTGGATGGTCAGCAAAATCTTTAACATGCTTATTGGAGTTTTTTAAATGAGGCATTTCCAGATAGAAACATAATCCCAACTATATACTATGAAGCGAAGAAAAAGATTTCTGCACTAAATCTTGGGTATGTGAAGATTAATGCATTCCTGAATGATTGTATGTTATACTAGGGTGATGCTAGTAAAAAGTTCAGTTGTGATGTTTGTAAAAGCTCAAGGTGGCAATCTTCTGATGAGTTGGATGCAGATGAACAAGTTGATGGTAGTTGTTGTCGTCCTAAGCCTGCCAAGGTATTACGGTACTTTCCCTTGACTCTCAAACTTAAAAGATTGTTTCAATCCTTCAAGACATCACAATCCATGAGATGGAATAAAGAAGGACGAACCAAATATAGTATATTGAGACATCCGATCGATGGTTCTACTTGGGGTGTGTTTGATAAGAGGTTTTGTGATTTTGCATCTGATCCTCTCAATTTTAGGCTAGGTTTGGCTAGCCATAGATTTAATCCATTCCGAACAACGAGTACAAGTTATATTACATGACCCGTACTGCTTATTTCTTATAATTTGGAACCTTAGGCATGCATGAAACAATCATCGATGATACTATCAATGGTTATCCCTACTGAAAAAGGACCCGACAACGACATTGATGTCTACATACAGCCTTTAATTAATGAGTTGAAGCAATTGTGGATAGAAGTTGATGCTTTAGATCCATTAGCTTCCCAATCTTTCACTTTACGGGCTTTTCTTATTTGGACAATCAATGATTTCCTAGCTTATGCTAATCTCTCAAGATGGAGTAGAAAATGTTGGGTTGCTTGCCTAGTATATGCTAAAAAAACTTATTCTCGATGGCTTCGGTACGGTCAGAAGTTCTATTATATGGGTCATCGTCGATGGTTATTGGCTGAACACCTATTTCGAAAAAAAAGTCATGAATTCAATGGCACTATAGAGTGTGGGATAGCTCTTATACTACATCCAGGGAAGATATCTTAAGGGAAGTTAAATGTATCAATTTCATTTATGGAAAAGCCTGAAAGAGGGATAGAGAAGAACTAGATGAAGGGTCGTTAGAACTTGATATAGACAAGGGGTTTATTTAACGATTTTGAAGAATTGATGGTAGAGGAAGATGAAGCAAATATCATAAATCAAGACGAGACTTTGTGGAAGAAGAGGAGCATATTTTTCGACTTGCCTTATTGGCCTTACAATCTACTTCGACATAACTTGGATATCATGCAAATCGAGAAGAATGTATGTGACAATGTCGTTGGCACCCTTCTTAATCTCTCACTCAGTCATAAAGATAATATCAAGGTACGCAAGGACCTACAAGATGTTGACATCTGAAGTTATCTTCATCCAAAAATGAGAAACGGGAAAGAGTACCTACCGCAAGTGTGTTACACTCTTGTATCAAAGGAAAGATATTTTTTTCTTTCCATTGTGAAGAACTTGAAGGTACCTGATAGTTATGCATCAAACATATCTCGATGCGTGAATTTGAAAGAGCACAAGTTGAGTAGCCTCAAAAGTCATGATGGTCACATTATCATGCAAGATTTGCTTCCTATATGCTTAAGAGGAGTAGTAAAAAATAAGGTGCTATGTGTTATTACAAATCTATCAGATTTCTTCAAGAGATTATGTGCAAAAAGTCTTGATCCACAAGAAGTTGATCAATTTCAAATACAAGTTGTGTTAACACTTTGTGAAATGGAGAAAATATTTCCTCCAAGTTTTTTCACAATCATGATTTATTTTATTATTCATTTGCCAATGGGGGCTAAGCTTGGTGGACCTGTTCAATACAGGTGGATGTACCTAATCGAAAGGTATACGAAATATATCAATAATATTTCACAATATTTTATTTTTATTATTTTAATATAGTATATAATAAGAATGTAAAAATATATGTATGTGATGCAGGTATCTTATGGGATTGAAAGCTTCAGTGCGAAATAGAGTTTATCCCGAAGGTTCCATTGCTGAAGGGTACATAGTTTCAGAATGTCTTACATTCTCCTCCCGTTATTTTTCTGATGTGAAAAATATATTTTCCCGTCTTCCCAATAATTATGGGAATATTAAAAAATGATACATTTTCTCTTCTGAAGGACGTCCAATTGGTACCATGAATACGAAAATATTGGACATGCGATCTCTTGCACAAGCAAACCGCTATGCTCTATTGTATAACGATAAGTTATCACCATACCGTTAGTGAGTTTTCTGAGGAAAATCTTGTCATTCGGTTCTTTTTCTTAACCAATAGACGAATAAAGTAATATTTCTTAATTTGTATGCATTTTGATAACATTTTTCGCAAAATACTAAATATATTAAAGGGAATTTTTGGAGTCTCAGCAAGTTACTTTTGATGACATTCAAATTAGTAAACGCATAGAGGACAATTGGTTGGTTAAAAAGTTCTCGAAATGGCTTGCAAACCAGGTAAATTGTCACTGTTAAAACAATTTATCGTATTATTTATATAATGAAGGCATATTGCAGAAATTTGTTCATAGAACAAGAGCTAATTGATTTTCTACTATATGGTCAGATTCCAAAGGTGGAAGCTAAACAAGTTGATGCTAATGTAATTACTCTTACTCGAGGACCACATAAGGTGATTTCCACATATTGATGAGCTTATAATTAATGGTTTTAAGGTCCATACTAAAAAATGTGAGCAACATCGTAAGACTCAAAATAGTGTCGTGATGGTTTTTACTGATGAGAGAAACTATTATGGCAATTGCATTGAAATTATCGAGCTAAACTATTATAAAAGGTTTTGGGTTATCATGCTTAGATGTGATTAGGTGAATATTAAATCTCCTAAGAGTATGAAGAAGGATGAAAATTGTTTTATTATGGTGAAGTTTTCTTAGCTTATCCATACAGGGAATCGTGATTCGGACGATTCATACATACTGGCTTATCAAGCAAAACAAGTATTTTATGTTGAGGATGGCAAGAGTGAAGGGTGGCTCCATGTTATCGGAATAAAGCCAATAGATTTGTACAATCTAGGCATTGAAATCCTTATAAAAGTTGAATATCCGCAGTGTGATCAACATATTGTAACTTAATAATTTTAGTTTTAACATCTCTTTATTTATAATTGTACTTAACTAAAAGTTATAATTTTCAAAGTGTTATATAAAGAGTGAAGTCAACCTCCTTGTTCCTTTACTGCTTTAGATTTTCACTATACACCACTATACCCAATATAAAGAGATCACCTTGCTGGGGAGATCACCGGCAAATCAGTTTTTTTAACATATTTTGTCTACTTTATATATATATATATATATTTTGTATTTAGATGAGTGATAGATTGAGAAAAATATAGGGTTTTGTGTAAAGATTATTGTTTTTATTATGTTTTTGCTTGTCTTTTTTTTTTCTGTCTTCAAGTGGTATGCCATTGTCACTTACTTGCCAAAAAGATTTCAAAATTAGAAACCTCTGCTAATTCACAAGATTTCAAGATTATGACAGTTGCACCATTCAAGTTCTTAGAAACCTCTACTAATTCACAGAATTTCACAAAATTTCAAAATTACTATGCTTGGTTTTTTTGTGTTAATAATTCAATATTGAAACTTGTGACTCAACATTAATGATTAAATTTTATTGATATTTTTTATAAACTTATCACTCAACATTAATGATATACACATTTCAGGAATTACACATGAGAATTGTATGAAAAATATATTTTAATAAATTAAGTTAAAATTTTTATTTAATGAATAAAGACTTGAAAATTAAAATATATTTAAAAGAAAAAATAAGTTTATCTCTTTATAAAATAACATTTTTTTATTAATTTTTAATACTATATCAATTAAAATATTATTGCTAATAACTACTAAAATAAAATATAAAAAAATTTATTAGATCTTGTCCTAAATTATTTTAATTAAATTAAAATTACATAGCAAAATTCAATTAAATAGTAAAATAACATAACTCAATATAGAACTCAAGTGTGCTTGTAAATTTACTTTTAGTTTAAAAATACAATTTTTTTTTAAAAAAAGTAGTTGGATAAATATGAATTAAAATATAATGAAACATTAATAAAATTTCACATTAATCATTAATAGTTTCACATTATATATATATTGATTTTTAAAATTTTCAATTAACAAAAACTATTTTAATTTCTTTTATCCCTTTGAATAATGTTAGCTATAATTCAACCTTACAATGGAATGGACGTTCTCTCTTCTTTTGACTATAAACTTGTCGACCCAACTCTAAAAGCCAAAATAAAACTTAAGCAAATAATTAAGCCAACCTTGCTCCAAATTTATCGTCGGCTTCAAGTTTCCCAGCAACAAATCTTAAAAGGAAGTTGAATATTCATATTTTTCCTGATTCAAATCTCATGTTCTTTTCCTCCTCCTCAAAACCCATGACCTTTTCGGTGCTCTGCTGGGTTCTTCATCGTTAACGATCATCTATTACCGCTTTGTTTTTCTAGGAAAATGATTGGGCAAAGTGCAAACATTAAAAGGTGTACGATTTTCTTCAAGGGGTTCTTCCACAGGTTCGAACACCTTGGGAAGTGTTGATACTGATAGTCAAAGTATGGGAGAAGAAACTCCAACTCAAACAACACAAGAAGTACCTACGATTCCAGCTGGTACTTCCATTGCCTTCTCACTTACTCTTTCTCTAGTTTTAGACTCATTTATTACATTTTGCAAATGCCCGTTCTCACTTTTTCCAATTAAATTTCTTGATAGATTCTTGTTAGCATATAAGGGTTTATAACAATTCGTGCTTGAATGGGAGATAGATTTTGGTTTATGCTATAAGTTTAGGTTTTCAACTAGTTTCATTAAGGTTTGACTTCCTTTTGTCTAATTTGATTCTTACATTGAAAATTTATATAAATTACCACTTTACTTTGACTGTTTTCAACTTTTATGCAACGTATGTTCAACCTTATTCTTGATGTTTATAGATTTTGGCATCTGTTGTCTTTACTTATTGCTGTGATATGAGATTTAGTTTCACCTAGAAATTAGAAGACAACTATTTGGTTCTTAAATAGGGGACTCTTGGGAGTTTTTTACTCTTTGACTTATAATTGATCCACGTCATTATTTGCAAAACAATCAACATCCTTTTTTTTCCCAATTTAGCCATCTTTTAATTTTTCATTGTTTTTAACTATTAAATTTGTGTTTTTGTCAAATCATACCAAAATAGATGAAAAAGTTAATGTTTAAATTGACAAATGATATGTCAACATTTAAATAATTAATACCTTTTTTTCCCTTTTAGGATTAGTTTACTATATGAAGACCGTTTTTTGCATTACTGGGAGGTCGATTTCCTGCATTAATAGACATAGTTATTTAAGTCTCTACTTATTAAAAAATAAAGTATAGACCTTATTTGTTTATTTTTCTCATACGATTTTATTCATAATATCATAGGAAATCTCATCAAAAGAATGAACATTGATTTTCATTAGTATAACACATGAGTAGCTGCCATGCAGCTCGAAGAATGCACAGCGGACGAAACGTGTAGAAGGCTTATTATAATTCATCCATTAAGTCTTCTCATATAGACACTTGTCCATGAGATCAATCCTTTTAATTACAGGATATATAAACCCATCCTGATCAGGATATTTGACTATTAGACAGTAGAACACTATCTCAAATTTCTGCCATAGTTCCCAACCTATACTTCATTTGTCTTCCGCAAAATCATTGTTTGAATCAGCATCCAAACCCTCCATTAATTGATATACAATTAAAAGTTGTTGGATACAAATTATAAATTATGAACTTCTGTAAATTCAATACAAAACAAAAATGACAGAGTTTAACAATTACAAAAAAAGTACTGATAAAAATTAAATATAAAATCACAAACCTTTAAAATTTATGTGATATACGTATGCTGAACCGAGACTAAGTCTTGTTTTTTTGCCAAAGAAGAAAAAAAGTAGGGCATCAATTTCATTTAAATATATAAATTTTACAGGCAAAGAAATAATAGTAACAAATATGAAGTTGATCAATTGCAATTTGCTAATGATTCGATAATTGTTAGTATGTGCTGAGAAAGAGAATAGAGATGAATTGTGGTTATGTGTGGTTTATTTAAAGAATCAAAAACTGGTTTACGCTTGAGGTACAAAATGTTGGAAACAACATCTTAATACACAAAAATCTTGTTTTGTCACTGATAAGCTATAAATGTAACATATTTTAATCCTATTCTTAATACATTTTTGGATGATTAATTATGCAAATTAGTGAATTAGATGCTCATAATCCTTTAAATTCATGTTTCTATACTTAGGAAAGTATTTGGGAGCAAAAGGAGTGAAAAACGAGCCAAAATTGAACAAATAGAGATGTTTTTAGGAGCTACACGACCTGGGCATTTCCATACGGGCTGTGCAGACGCCCATGTAAGCCACGCGGGTTGGACACACACCTATGTATCAGCTCGTGTCAATTTCGTATTCTATTTCCCAAATACACGGAAAAACTCAATTTTTGGGCTTTCTAAGCATTCTAAAGTCTATAAATACCCATTAGAAGAAGACATAAAAGGGCCATCAGAGAAGATCGAAGAAAACACTCGAAGAACGCCATCAGAATCAACTTGGAAGCGGATCTCCATCAAGATTAAAGATCTCCTTTTAATTTATTTCAAAGTTTTATTGAGTTTTTTTATGTCTTGTGGTTATTCTGACTTTGAGATGTTTCTATTCAGGATTATGAACTAAATTCCCTAGATACCTAGGGAGGATGAAACCTATGATGAATCCTCTTATTTAATTTTGTTTTTACGCAATAAATACTTGATTCTTGTTCTCAATTATGTATGCTTATTTCTTGTTTTAATATTTCTGGCATATTAATTCATGTTTCATATGCTTATTTCAGTGGAGCAAAAGCTTCTCTTTAAGAGTAGATCTAGCATAATTGAGTGAAGTTGCATGCAATCCTAGAAATAAGACGACATAAATCTACCGGATTAGAGTCAAACCTAAAAAGGGAATCCATAGATAAAGTTAATGTGACGATATGGGTTTTAATTAGAAAGAGATTTCAATTAATCAACCTAGAATCAGTTGTTCTTACTCTCGAAAGAGATATTAACATAATTTAGGGGTTTCTACGGATCAAGACACAAGTGAATAAATCGTTTAATTCAAATGCATAATAAAAGGTGAAGTCTAGGTGGATTCTTTCCTGGGTATTGTCTATCTCATTGGTTAATATTCGATTATTTCTCTGTTGCGTTCTTAGTTAAATTAGTTTAATAAATTTAGAATAAAACACATCACCTTAAATTGTCGGCTAAATAATAGAAAAATAGTAATTACTAATACTTTTAGTCCTCATGGATACGATATTCTCTACTCACCATAACTATACCATTGTTTGATAAGTGCGCTTGCCTTTTTCGTGTTTATAGTTAGTTTAGTGACCATCAATCACCAATATGAACCCTTTTAATCTATAAACTACTTTCCTAGATACAAAGTAATACTGTGTATCCCCTATCTTATATTGGAAAATAGGATTTCAATTCTCACAATTCGCTTAAGGTAATCGGTATAATATCTGTATTCATCTTTTATTATGCTTTTATATAATTAATATTGGTACTTTTTTTATTTTACCATATTCACAATTTTCTCCTACATCATATTTATTTTTTCACATTGATATATAAAAATTTTTTATTCCATTTTCATATCTAAACTATAATTGCTACTTTTGATAGAGGCTACTAAGGGTACTAAAAGAAAGCGATGGCTTACAAATATGAAAAATATGTGGAATCTTCAACCTGGAACTCGTATAGCAGTAGATGCCAATTAATATGGCTAGCCTATTAGGAAGGAAGCGTCCAAATTGGCTAAATTTCTCGGTACAATTGCAAGGACTGGTTCTATCTGTCCTTTGAATACAAAACATCGAAAACTTCTTTCCAAATATGTGTTGGAAAGCATATTGAGAATTATTCATGTATGTAGTACATAATCATTTTCTAATTTAATATATTGCAATAATTTTGCATTATTTGAAATTGTACGTAATGAGTACTTGTTACATTAATTTGTTATATGTACAGGAAAAGTTTGATCTCCAAAGTAAGGTGGAGGACTCTGACATCCTCTCACATGTTGAAAAACTCCGGAAGGAGTTTAAATCGACTTTGAAGACTAGATACTACAAAGAGATGGTCCAAGAAGGTCGACCGATTGAAGAAATATATGAAAACAACCCTCTTGGTGTGCATGATGACCAATAGAAGTGGCTAGTGGAGCGATGAGGAACACTACAAGCTGCGGTATGCACTTTTATTAGACTAAATGTTCCATTTTTTTGCTTCTACTTATGGTATGATCAAAGTAGGGGGTGCATATATACCTAATTTGTTGAATTAGGCACAATAAACATAACTTTCCTATTACTCTCATATTTTTCTCATTAATTTAAACAACAGGCACAATTAGAAAAGACGAAAGAATATCGAACAAATATGTGTTATGCACACAATGGTGGTAACATAGGATATGCGACCCTCAATGCACAATTTGTAAGTATTACATATTAATCAATATGTAACTTATATTAATTGTTTTGCGCTCATTGGTGAATATTGTTAACAACTATTGTTTTGTTGTAAAATAGGATAAGAAGGAAGGCTATGAACCCTCCCGTTTGGATCAGCTTAGATTTCAACATTTGCGGAAAGATGGGAGTGACAAATTGAGTAATGAGGCAACAGAACAAGTTTATGTAAGAAACAAATGGGTATTATTTATTTATTTTAATTTATTTCGACATCAGTTTTATTTTTTCTTTTCAAAATAGATTTTTCTAATGAAAGAGAACTGTAGGATGAAGCATGCAAGAGGGTTAAAGACTCTACGTCAACACCTAAGAGTTCTTTGGCGCCTCAAGATAATATTGCATTAGAAAATGAGGTGTATACACAAGTGTTCAGCCTTGACAATGATGGAAAAATGTTGGGATATGGATGTGGGATGACCAAATCCAAGTTGTTTGGCTATGGTTTAGTCACCCGAGGAAGCCAATCTACATCGACCATTAGTACATTGATTGAAGAGATGAGCACTAAACATGAGCGCTAAACATGTCGAGCAAATAAAAACAATTCAAGTTGAACAAACAATTCGAGAGAAGACTCTACTCGAGGAAGTAGAATCTCGATTCCGCACGGAGGCCGCAGAGCAAGAAGTTCGTTTGATAGCTGAGGAAAAAGAAAGATTTATGAAATTAACTGAAATTCGAGAGGCAAAGTTCATGGATATGATCGATGCTCGTGAGAAGAAGTATAGGGCTCTCCTTAACGAGTGTATGGCAAAGGGAATGTCAAGTAAGTACAAGGCTTTTCATATTAAGCATAGTAAGGTGACTATTTTATAACTAGATTGTCAATAAGTTTGTTAATGGTTTAATAGACATTGATTGTTGTAACTGAATGCTAGGTTCTTATTTGATGTCTTCATTATTTTCTCAACTAATAATTAGTGGATGTACTGATGAAAATTCTTTATTTAGCTTCAATTTATGGTTTTTTGGTTAATATTAAAATATTTTTCCCACGTGTTCATGTTGTTTCTCATCTAACTCGTATAAATAGAAAATGTACATTGCTATTTTTGCAGTTGAATTTCAGAGTAGCGGACTTGATGATAAAGCCTTCAGTTCGGATGATGATGAAAGAGGCTTGCTGCATATTATGTATTTATATATATGTTATAGTGGTTGATGAATGTAGTTGTCCTATAATTTTTTGATGTCATAAGAAACATGTTGACTGCTTCTATTAGGACTTTGTATAATTTTTTGATGTCATGTGAAACAGGTTGACAACATGTTCAGGACTTGTTGACTGCTTCTATTAGGATTTTGTATATAAATTACTAACTGCATTATTCAATGGTAATGTTTTATTTATATGATCATTTTATGTTAGTTAACTGTTCAATTAATATTGTCTCAAACTTTTTCAAACCCAATACATACAAATTTGCTCATATTTCGCCAAAATAGGCTCTTAAAAATCAGGGAAAAACGTCATAAAAAAACATTGGACATGAGACAAAGATCTATCCTAACCTTTTTAAGTTTGCCTTAGACGGGTTTACCCGAACCTTTTTAAGGTTGCCTTGGAAAAGGTCTATCCCAACCTTTTTAAGGTTGCTTTAAACGGGTTTATCCCAACATTTTTAAGACTGTCTTAAACGAGTCAATCCTAACCTTTTTAAAAGTTGCCTTAGACAAGGTCTATCCCAACCTTTTTAAGGTTACCTTAGACGAGTCTATCCCAACCTTTTTTGAAGGTTACCTTAAACAAGGTCTATCTCAACTTTTTTAAAAAGTTGCCTTAGACTGGTCTATCCCAACCTTTTTTAAAGGTTGCCTTAGATAAGGTCTATCCGAACTTTGTTAAAAGGTTGCCTTAGACTGGTCTATCCCAACCTTTTTTAAAGGTTGCCTTAGACAAAGTCTATCCCAACCTTTAAAAGGTTGCCTTAGACGATTCTATTCCAATCTTTTTTAAAGGTTGCCTTAGACAAGGTCTATCCCAACTTTTTTAAAAGGTTATCTTAGACTGGTCTATCCCGACCTCTTTAAGGTTGCCTTAGATGAGTCTATACCAACCTTTTTCAAAGGTTGGCTTTGACTAGGTCTTTCTCAATCCTTCAATAAGGGTCAGCTTATGTTGACCTATGCCAATGCTTTTTTAAAAGTGTCACGGAGCCTATGCCAATTGTATTATAGAAAACCTTTTTGAAAGCATCGGGAGAAGCGTCACGAAACCTATGCCAACCTTTTTTGCGTCGTCTTAGGTAAAAAAAAAAGTGTTGTAGTATGCTTGTTTTGTTGTAGTGGGTGCTTGGGTTGTCATCCTAGTTCGCGTAAAAAGGTTTGACTATATTCAAAATAAAAAAAAAAGATTACTGCATGATTAATTGAGAATAATACCTTGCAAATTTTGGTTCAAACTCAATTGAGTGAAATGATTTAATTTACATGTTTCAATTTTATGGACACTTGTTGATCAAACTAGATATTTTGAGCTCTTATTTATTTTTTGCCTATATTGTTTGCATTGATCATGGATGCAGAAAAGAGGCTTGATTTCTAATAAGTTATTGAATAGTTTCTAATGTATGAAAGTACAATATGCTTGAGGGTAAGCATGAGCTAAGTAGGGTGGATTTGATAGCTTATTCATTTTGCACAATTTACATGTTCAACTCGACTTATTCTCGAATTAATCCCTGCTAATTGGTGCTATTTTTGTTTAAATATTGACAAGAATGAAATTCGGACACTTTAAATCAGAGACAAGCAAAGAAGGGATTAAATTGAAGCATGGGAAAGAGAAGAGAGACTTAATTGTAAATTTTGAGACATTTGAGGGGCTAGTAAGATTTTGACCATGTAAAAGCCAAAATTAGTAAATTAAATCTGAAAATATTTTGAGTAGTAAGTGGTAGGTCGAAAAAGCCTAAAATTAGTATGTGGATTTTGTAAATAGGTGAGGTGGTGTACTTGAAAACACACCTTGAATACATTGGAAATTGATTGGATTTAATGCAATTATCCATTTTTTACCTTTTGTTGAAAACACATGTAGCTTATTCTTTTTTATTCTGCCAATTTTCATTTCAATAGCTTTTAATTTCTTTATTGGCTTAATTATTTACAAAGTCCCCTCCCTTTTCCATCAATTTCCACTACCATTTAATCATTTGCCATAAACCAACAAAAGCATGATTAAATTAATGCTTCACTAAAATTCTAACTTAGCTTTAGGCCGGTATTATTTCTGGCCAGGAATCGTGAGAAATGTATCTACACTAAAGAATTCTTCAAATCGGTATTCACCATCTCCTCGGAATATTGGGATTAACTTGATTTCAATTCAAAGAGTGCACGTTAGGTCAGAGTGGTTTTAGCATACAGTTGGGAAGACGAGTTGGTCGTGCTGTATTCGGATTTTCGCGAACAAGTTAGGGAGATTGTGATTAGATTTAAACGTCCCGCGCGGTTGAGGCTCTTAATCTGAGTTAGGTTCTTCAGAATGCAAGACTGCTGGGGTCTTGAATTGCGAACGCGTGTATCACTGTTAGACAAATTGGTAAGGATTGGTTTGTAGGGCGTACCAGAATCAACTATGAAAGGAAGAATTGGCGATAAGGATGTTCTTAACCGCTATAACCAGTTTATTGTTTAGAGGAGAAAACTAAATTTCGAGGAACGATTCAAAAATCGGAACCCACCGAGTCTAGGGCTAAGACTTCCTAATTCTGTTTGCAAAAATCCAAATTCATTTTCTAATTTAATTTTACTTTCGATCTATTTAATTGCTTATTTCTACTATCTTAATTATTTAATTTCTAGACATTGCCAACTCCCCTGATTTATTTAATTTATTTTTCAGCAAGTCCATTTGAAGTTGTGGGCACGACTATTGCCACGACTATCGGCTCAACCGAAATTCTATTTATAAGAAAAACACGGAAGTTGATTATAATATCCAATTCCTGTGGACTCGATCCTACTACTCTTACTATTGTTTAGAGTTATTTTACTGTAGGAATTTTTTTGGTGGTTTCGACACCCATCATGGAGTTTTATGCAATCCTAGAAATAGGACGACATAAATCTACCAAATTAGTGTCAAATCTAATAAGGGAATCCAGAGATTGAGTTAATGCGATAATAGGGGTTTTAATTAGAAAGAAATTTCAATTAATCAACCTAAAGTTAGTTGCTCTTAGTCTTGAAGAGAGATATTAACATAGTTTTAGGATTTCTACGAATCAAGATATTAAGTGAATAAATTGTTTAATTCAGACTGATAATGACAGATGCAGTCTAGGTGGATTCTTTCCTGAGTATTGTTTCGTTCTTTGGTTGTTAATCGATTATTTTCCTAATTTGTTCTTTGTTGTGTTTTTAGTTAATTTTAGTTTTAATCAATCATCTCAATTTGTCATTTAAATGATAGAAAGAAGGTAATTACTAGTACTTTTAGTCTTCGTGAGAATGATATCTTGCTCACCGTAACTATACTATTTATCGATAGGTGCACATGCCTTTGTCGTATTTTTAGTTGGTTTTGTGGACATCAATTTTTTGGCGCCGTTGTTGGGGACTAAAATATTAGGAAAACTTTATTTCTATTAGTTTAGCCATTTTTTTATTTTAATATTTTTAATTTAATTTTTATATTCTAATTTTTTTTAATTTTAGCAACCAATGATTGGCTGATGTGGGAAATGGGTGACACCAATTTCTTTAGCACCACCAACTTTTACTATTCATTTCAAGTTATTTATGTACATAATAAAAAAAAAGTAGGTCATTTTTATAATTAATAAAAAATTTCGACTTATTTCTATAAATAAAAAAAACAAGAATGAGAATTTTGAATTGCAAAAGAAAAATGTTTAAGAAAAGTTGAATTACGATTTACTTTTATATTTAAGGGATGAATATTAGCATTTGAATGGTTGTGATTAATATATTAAGCGGGTATTTGATATAAGGAATATAAGATTATGTTTTGTAATAAAATTACGAGAAAGTAGAATTATATTTTATGATAGGATTACAGGAATGTAAAATTACTAATAATATGTTTTATTATTTTATTTGGTTCATTTAGTTGAAACATAATATTCAAATGTTTGGTTAACGATATATAAAGTTACCTAACATATTTTATTAAATTGTCATTGTTTTAGTATTTTTTTTAATAAGATTAGTTCCTTTACTATTTTTTAGTCTCCATTCCTATAAAATTATGATAAATTATTACAAATATTATTTTTTATTACAATTTATATATTAATAAGTAAATATATGATGTTGAAATAAATTTAAAAATTGTAGCTATAATAATTCATGAAAATTGATTGCATCATCAACCATAATTAATATACTAATAAAAAAAATATTAGAGTAAATATAATAATTATAATTTTAAAGTGTTTCACTATAAATAAAAAATATATATTTTCAATTAGTCTTAAATTTTATTTGAGGAAAAAAAAAGCTTAAATTGATTAAAATAATAAATAAATAATGAATTGGTCTAAAACTTAAGATTATACTTGTAATCTAAGATAATCTAATAAATGGGTCATAATGAGATTACATTCTATATTATAACATCTTAACACTGTTTGAGAATGTAACATTATGGAGTGTAAATGTAAGATCTAACCAACCAAGCGCACCCTAAATGTCATAGACTAGATCCTAAGCGCTAACATAGTTGTACATTAGTTAGGTTGTATGATTAAGTATAGTCAGTATGGTATTTATAGGTGTTTATATGTTGGGCAGGGGGCGAAACTAGAAAATTTTTTCAGGGGGATCGAAATTAAATTGTAATTTTTACGATAGAGAAAATGTAATATTACCATTTTAATAGACTGTATATTTATTATTTTTAAAGGATTAAATCAAATTTTTATATTTTTAGGAGAGGCCAAAGTGCAATTTTATCTTTACTAATTTAAAATTTAAAAATTTTAAAGGGCCATATGAAATTTTTTTCATTTTAGGAAGGGTTGGGGCCCTGCCAGCCTCCTAGTTTTGCCACTGATATTAGATCAAGTTGGATTTAGGTTGACCTTATATACGTTATTAATATCATATATAATTGCTTAAGTTTAGCCTGACTCAAAATATGAATTTTAAAATATTTACCTAAGCTCGTTTATATTTTTGTAAATGACTAATTTATGTTTGTTTAGGCTTACTTGTATCATTGTTTAATTCAAAAACATTATTTTATTAAATGTTTAGTAATATGTATTTCTTTTACTATCATTATATTTTTTTATTTTATTAAAATTTTAAATATAAACAATTTATGATAATTTACATTATGATATAATACATTTAGTTCCATATAATATAAAATACATAATACATATTAATAGGGGGAAACCAAAGGGTAAGTAAGGATCTTGTCCCCTAAAAATATTAAAATTACAGATAAACCCCTTTAAAATTTTAAATTATAAGTCGCTACTATGATAAAATAACATTTTAACTTTCTAAAAAAATTATAATTCAATTTTGTCCTCTTATTATTTTTTTTTTTGACTTCACCCCTATATATTTTTATCAAGATATTAACATATTGCATTATAAATTATATAATACAAAAGCAAAGTATGGAAGGACATTGAAATGTGAAATTGCAAAATTAGTATTGTCGAAACCATTTTTTTGAAAACAGGAATCGAACTTGGGTTTTGAAAATAAAAACGAAATGAGAGTCGCCACCGATCTTTATTGGGGTGTGATCGGATCACCTTTGTTTTAATAAAATGTTTTGATTTACTAAAACAGTGTTTTTGGTCTACGAAATTCAAAAAACGGGTTCGGAAGTCGGTTACGTGCGAGGAAGGGTTAGCACCCTCGCCAAGCCCAAAATTGGTACCAAATTGATCAATTAATGTCCTTATGTCTAAAGTTGAAAATTGAAAAAGGATTTTAAAATATGATCCCTTTAAAAATATTTGAATTTCCTCGAATTGAATAAAAACATTTTCTCATTTCGAAGGAATAAAATATCACATCCAATACTTTAGGACATGATAACTTAAATCCTTAAACCCAAGATCATCCTATAACTTTTTCGAATCGAATATCAAAATTTTCTCGTTCCGAAGGAATAAAAGATCGCATCCAATACTTTAGGACACGATAATTTAAATCCTCGAGCCCAAGATGAATATGGCATCATTTTGAAAACCTTATCTCGAAATAACGAAATGTCACATCCAGTAAGTTAGGACACAACATATCGAATTCTCGAAAATAAGTTTTTATTTTTATTCAAAACTTTTTATTTTAAAAAGATATTTCGCTATTTAGGTTAAACGAGAAAGATCGAAACCCAGTAAGTTAGAACACGATTTTCTCGAATTTCCGAAATACAACATGTTATCTTATTTTTGACAAATTTCAATTTTTAAAGCGATAGTGGGTACAATATTTAAAAGACATATGTGATTTGTTCGGATTTAAAAACGCACGATCTAAATTGAATGAATGTTGGGGTTTAATCAATAATGCGATGACATAAAATAAAAACATGATAAAGAGGATGGAATAATAATATATGATCAAAATATTACACAAGTCAATGACGAATCTCACAACATACATCACCTAAACGTTAGCAATAATAATCGAAGACCAATGAATTAAACAATTTAAAAAAGAAATAATACGTAAAATAATCTAAAATAATTGACAAAACAATTTTAAGTAAAGAAAAATGAACTAATGTATGAAACAATTTTAAATAATATCAAAGGTTTAGAATAAATAATGTATAAAAAGAATTTTAAGATACATAATATACAAAAAAATAAAATGGTTTAAAACAAATAACATAATATTTAAAAGGAATAGCATATAAAACTGTTTGAACCAAATAATACATATAAAACTTTTAAGATAGAAAATATATACCAAAATGTAAAATAAACAACATATATAAAAGGAATTTAAAATAAATAATACTTTAAAATAGTTTAAAACGAATACTGTATATATAAAAGGCCAATAATATGTAAGAAAAGCCTAAAATGGATATTATACAAAAAATAAGATAAAAGATAAAATTAAAAAACAATATAAAAATAAATTTTAAAGTAGTATGTAAAATAGTTTAAAATAAAAGATAATGTATACATGATAAAATGGTTTACTAAATAATATTTAAAAATTTAAAATGGTTAAAATAGTTTAAAATAAATAATATGTAAAGCGTTAGAATGAATAAATAAAATAACAAATAAAAAGGGTAAAAAAAGGCAACAAAGTTAGGGATGAATTAAAAACACACGAAATCTTAGGGCGAATCAAAATCAAAATCATAAAAAAAGGAATATGGCCTGATCAAATGGCGCAACAAAAGGAAGGACTAATTATGCAAATCTCCTTTCAGACAAACATGCAATTCTCCCCAAATGCCATACTAGTACTGCTTTCTCTATTCTTTAAATTAGGGAAATTTTTTTACATTTTATTTAATGCTTCTAAAAAGAAAATCCCCATTTCTCTCAAACAATGAAAGGGCACCCTCTCTCCTCTTAATTTTGATCAGTTGAGTTCATTCCGGCGGGCTTGTATGTCGCCCATCGCACCACCATCAGATACTGGTGGCGGACGCACAAGACAAAACGGCTTTTCACCTCAGATTCAGGTAGGGTCTCCTTTGTTTCTCTTTTGTTATTATTTTTAAAAATCTTCAACAAAATAAATAAAGTAGAAAAGTAATGATTGTATGATAAAAATGAAGACGAAGAAAATAAAGAAACAACCTTCTAATGCCTTTTTCTTTTTGATTTCTGATATTCCCTTTTTTATTTTTTTCGAATATGAAAAAAATACCCCCTCTTTTACAACTGGGTTTTTCGGTTTTTATCTCCCCCTACCAAGGTATGGGTTGCTGCTTTTTATTTTCTGCGTTTCATCCTGCCATTCTTCATTTCGTTTTGCTCGCGTGTTGTCTATTGTTTGTCGTTTACTCCTTTTACAGGGTATGGGCGAGTCGTGCGTGTCGACCAAGGCGTAATGGAGTGTCGACAGATGCTCGGGGTGCGCTGGTGGGGTTGTCAGAGGAGTGTGAAGCGTGCGAGGCGTGGGGGAGAGGTGCAAGCATGCGGCGGCTGCTGTTGAAGGCTCAAGCTAGGGTTTTCTTTTCCTTTTTTCTTTTTCTTTTTTTAACTTGGGTTGCATTGTTGGGGTTGGTTTAATTTTTGGTTTAGTTTTATTATTGGGCTTAAACGGGCCCCGGGCAAAATTTGGGTTCTACAGCTGCCCCTCTTTGCTCATTCTTGTGTAACGAGAATAGAGCAAAGACATTAAGAAGGCCCAAATTTGCCCAGATCTACTGAGTCTTGGCTTCTTGGTCCTCGTCTTCTTCAAGTATCATCAAACTCTACTGTAACTTGTTACTTTGACCCATTCCATCGCTACTTCCAGAGAGATAGAATCTGCGGCTTCAATCTGCTTCACTGTTCCGTTATATCTTCAGGGAGATAACATTCGCAATTCTTAGCCTACACCACTGCTGGTCAAGGGAGCACGAATATGGCTTAAATCACGTTCCACCATTATTTAGAGACACAATGTTAGCCTTCGATCTCGTCTCACCACTGTTTATGGTGACAAAATCTACAATCTTCAACCTGCTCCACCATTGCTTTGGTGGCAACAGACAAATCTTCAACTGTTTCCACCATTTGTTTAGTAACAACAGAGGATAATACTCAACCCATTCCACCGCTGTTCGATGGCAATAGGATAATCTTCAACCCGTTCCACCGCTGTTTAGTGGCAACAGGACCATCTTCAACCCTTCCATCGCTGTTTAGTGGCAACAGGACAATATTCAACTCATTCCACCGCTGTTCGATGGCAATAGGACAATCTTTAACCCGTTCCACCGCTGTTTAGTGGCAACAAGATAATCTTCAACCCGTTCCACCATTGTTTAGTAGCAACAGATAATCTTCAACCCGTTCCACCGCCGTTTAGTAGGCAACAGACAATCTTCAACCTCGCTCCACCGCTGTTTATTGGCAACAGGATAATCTTCAACCCATTCTACCGCTGTTTAGTGGCAACGGGATAATCTTCAACCCGTTCCACCGCTGTTTAGTGGCAACAGGATAATCTTCAACCCGTTCCACCGCTGTTTAGTGGCAACAGGACAAGCAACAGGATAATCTTCAACCCGTCCTGTAATCTTCAACCCGTTCCACCGCTGTTTAGTGGCAACAGGACAATCTTCAACCCGTTCCACCGCTGTTTAGTGGCAACAGGATAATCTTCAACCCGTTCCACCATTGCTTAGTGCAGCAACAGACAATCTATAACCCGCTTCCACCGCTGTTTAGTGGCAACAGGATAATCTTCAAATGTTGCTACATCGTCCACTAGGGAAAATATCCTGTAGACTTTTTAATTTGCTTCCTTCAACCTTCAGGAAGACTTCTATCTTCAATCTACTCCACTATCATCTCTATGGAATAAAATCTGAACTTGCTACATTATTCTTTGAGGAACCTGTCCTCCAGAATGTGCTTATGCTTAAACAAATGATGAGGATGCTATGACCGGAATGACTCAAATACTCCTAATTATGGTCGGCATTTGCATGGATGCAGAATGTCATGAGAATGATTTTTTTTTTACAATGATTAGGATGCAATGATCAGAATGAAACGAATGCCCCTAAATAGATGTGTTTTGCATGAATGTAGAATTTTATGAGAACGATCCCCTTCTAACAGTTTAAGGTTGTCATCGTCGATGCCTTATGCTACGATTTTGTTCGGCTGGTATTCATGACGGAAAATCCAGGAGAACAATATCTTGCTCAACAAATTTGCCCCACCGTAACTTCGGGGTTCACCTTATTGTGACCTAGGGGTATAGGATCTAAACCCTTTCATTTGTCCCAAAGCAATTTCAAACTGTAGGATTTGTTTCTTCTTCAACCCATCTCATTGCTATTTGAGGGTACAAGATATGTATTCTTCCATTTATTGATCACCCTTCGGGTGTCCCAACCAGACGTATATGCATGATGCTCACGTAAATGCAGAACATCATCTTCCTTTGACAATATTTGGGTTCACAATTCCCATTTTCGTCAAGATTGTATTATTGGCGCAATACCTTGTCATTTTGTTCAATCGCCATTTTTGACAAAGATCTGAAGAGATAAACTTAATTTGGACTCATGATGTTTCCAGCCCATAAGCTTAGTGAATCCTAAACAATAATCTTGTTTCAGACTCCTGTATTGTTTAGAGGTTCCAGAGTAATATGCAAAACTTCTTTCATGAAAGTATTATTAGTCCAATAATCATTATTTCAATGCAAGATGAAAGAGATCATAATGATGGACGAAACGAAAATTTATTGGAAGTATAGCTCAAAACAAACAAGTTAATCAAAGCTTGCAAATGCAAAGAAATTTATTTAGAGTGTATCTTTGAAAAGACAAAGATAGCAAACTCAAAATGGGTAGAATAGAAGCTAGGTGCCCCAGATATCACAGCTTGAGCTTCTCTGTTTAAACTTCTTGAGGACTATTTTAAACTCAATATGTGTTTAGGGGATCTGGAGTACTTTGTCGATGCCCCAAGATGTAACATACCTCTTCATTGTTGCCTCAAGCATAGCGAGACTACTGTGTGCCCCATTTTCATCAAAATTTGAGCCGCCCTTTTTGGGTTTTCAACTCAAACCCACATTTAGTCCTAAGGCGCCCTTTGCGGGTTTTCGTCTTTGGCCTCTCCTTTTTCTTTCTTCTTTTGCTGAAGATTTCCTTCTTTTTTTATTTTTGATTTGATTTTTTTTTTGAATTCTCCAGGTTGGACGAATCTCTGCCATCCATTTCGATCAATATTCATGCTTTCCTTGGACATGCCTTCTTCACCGCATAAGGTCCTTCCTATTTTGGCATTCGCTTTCTTCTGAAGTCTCTTTTGCATGAAAGAATTTTCCTTTCAAAGCCCTATCATGAAATTTTCTACGGTGATTCGCATTATCTGATCGTGACAGATAGCTCTCAACATTTTCTCTTTAAATTCACTTGATCACATTGGAATTAGATCCATTCTGCCTTGTTCAATTTTGGCTCGGCCCGTGCCTAGAGAACAGAGGATTTGACTTCACTAGGTAAACATAACTTCTATATGCCAATATTCACAAGTTTAGGTCATGTTCCTAGCAATCTTTGTTTTGTTGCCCCTTTTTCTCTTCTTCTTCTTTTTTATTTTTTTATTTTTTGCACTATGACGTGGCACTTGCTCTTTGATAAGATAGCAAACTTTTGACATTGTGCGGTTAAATATGATCTTTTTGCCATTTTTGTTAATATTTTTTCCTTTTTTTGGGGGGGTCTAACGGCTATTGACTTTGTAATATTGGCACATGAAGTGACCCTCACCCTCTTAATGAAGAGATCGACATCCATAAAATAAATTGATGCGGACCAGAAGCTTTCGAGGAGATTAGCTTGATAACGTCCATGCCTCATGTGCAGAAAAAATGGAAGAGGCACATAGGTTCTGTCCTCCTCGATTTGGCGTTTGATGCAACTTTCCTTTCTGGGTAGACCCATAGCTCGAACCTCTTGATTGGCTTAGTTAGGGTAGAACCATCAACATGTGATCTTCAAATATCCTTATGGACTTCTTCTGTGACTTCCTTAGCTTGGACAGCATACTCATGCCTCAGTAGTCCCGGCGTGATCATACGAAAATACCTTTGAACTCTTGGAGATAACTCACTGATTCCTTGCCTTGTTCCTGCGGCAAGCTAAGCTTCTATATTCATCTTCCTTGCAGTGTTTGTTTACACTTCGTAGGATAGGATCTACCATTCTTAACAATTTAGGAAATAAGTTATGGCCTCTGCCATCTCCACAGTCCTCCAATCCCTTTAGACACATATCTCGTTACCTCCAATCTCTTTAGACACATATCTTGTTAAAAAGAAAGTCGGTAACAGCGTCGCTCATGTCATTGATATCCGGGGGACCCATTGTGGGTATGAAGGTGGAAAATTAAAAGTATGATATGAAAATGAAACGATGTAGAGTATGAAATGTGAAGAGTGAAAATAAAGATGCATTTTATTGAAATAACAATTCTGGAAACAAGCCTATTTCACAAAAGGACTCTTGTTGCCTCTAGGCTTAAAGCAACAAGCATGTTTTAAATATTACTCCAGATTAGCTAAAATACAGGGATCCCTTCCACAGTCCCATTGCTCAAAACACTCCAAGTATGTAGGGGTTTGGAAAGTTTGATACTCTTTAGATATGTCATTGGCATTCTGATTTCTTAATTTCTTAGCTTCTGATGACTTCTTTAGGGAATCGAGACTTTCCTATCCCCTCCTTCAATTGCTGCAAATTACTGCTCCGGTCGACTCATCGAACTTCAAAACTCCTATTTTAATAAGCTTCTCCACCAATTTCTTAAACGCAATGCAATTATCGGTTGAGTGACCCATTATTCCCGCGTGATACTCGCATTGAGCATTTGAATCATACCATTTGGGGTATAGGGGCTGTATTGGTTTCATGTAGTGAGGAGCCACCATATGTGCATCAAACAGGCTTTGATACAGCTCCCTATATTTCATTGGAATTGGTGTGAAATGGAGTCTTTCAATGTTAGGCTTTGGATTGGGATCTTGTCTAAGGGGACCTTGATGACTGGTAGTCATTGTCCTTGGCTATCTTATTGCCATTAACTTTGAATAGCTCTCGTCATGCTTACTCGTACTTCCCCCTTCCTTTTCCCTCTTCTTCTGGGTCTTCAATATCCGTTCCCTTTTTTCTTTTGCCTTTGCCCAAACAATCGGTTTGACTCGATCATCCTTAGGGTTAAAATATGAGCCCGTTGGGAAGTTTGACAGGTTCGAGGTATTGGTCTGGCATTGGGGTCCGATAAAGATGGGTGCCCCTTGCGAATGTGTATCTGGCTGAATCAAAATATTCATCGGGGAATAAGCGATTTCTTCATCATCATCCGCACTGTTGACCCCTTGGTCACTCCTTTTTTCAATCATCCAGCTATTAACTGGGTTAGCTGACCTATCATATTCCTTTGCAATTCTTGCATTTGTTCCCGCATCTCTTGTTGAATTTTGGTCAATTGCTGTTGCATCCGTATTTGCATTTTCTCTATTCTTTCCAACCTTTGTTCCATGTCTTCTAGCTAACTGAAATAACTTAACTTAATTAGGGTCTTTCTACAAATTTAATGCATGTGATACGAAGTAATGCAAATGCATGCAATACAAATGCATGCAATGCAATGCAAATGCCTGAAATGCAATACAAATGCATGAAATGCAATGCAAAAAGAAAGAGAGGCATTGATTATGAATTCGATTCCTACTAGAAGAACTTGTCTAGAAAGTACGTTCCTTTAATACAATGGACCGTATATACGGCCTCTTTCTCATAGTCTAGGTGAAAACACTAATCCTCTTCTTCGTACCCGAATATTATGGTCGTGCCCTGCCTCTTCTAGCTCTTTGTTTGCTTGATCCGCATCACTCACTTACCCTTTGCGATGCTATGGTTATGTCCCGAACGATCCTTGTCGGCTTGAATCTTCAGACAAATCCCCTTCTTCGTATTTGGATATTATGGTTATGTCCCGCAAGCTTCCTCAGTAGACGTCTCTTCTAGCTCTTTGTTGCTTGATCTAGGTCGTACCTCACCACTCACCTATCCTCCGTGATGCTCATAATCTTCAGATGGTTTCCAAACAATCCTTGTCGGTTTGAATCTTCAAGTAATATCTTGTCTCATTGTTTACCTAGGCCATGTTCAGACGACAGTATCGTATTCCACTTTATCAAGTAACACATTTTCTTATGACAAATTTTTCCATTTAACAATCAAACGCTAATCAACACCTCCTTTCTAAGATGATGTAATGCAATGCCAATGCATGGAATGAATGCAAAAAGAAAGAAAGGCGCTGATTATGAATTCAATTCCATTAGAAGAACTTTTCTAGAAAATAAAGCTCTTTACATAAAACGGATTACACATACGGTTTTGTCTTCATAGTTTAAGCAAAACACCAATCCCTTCCTTCGTGACCGGATATCATGGCCATATCTTGTGCGCTTTCTTCGTAGATGCATCTTCTGGCTCTGTATGGCTTGGTTCAGGCTGTATTTCTTCACTCGTTTATCCTCTGTGATTGTTTATAAGCTTCTTAACCCAAAAGTCAAGATCCGACGGCTCTTGAATAATCATTGTTGGCTTCAATCATCGAGCAAAGTCTTGTATTCTGCTGTGGACTGCCAGCCTTCTCTCATTGTTTACTTGGACTATATTTGAGCAACCGTATTGCAATCCATTTTATCAAGAAATTTATTTTCTTATGACAAACTCCTCTATTTAAGAATCGAATATTAATCAGCACCTCCTTTCTATGATGATGCAATGCAATGCAATCAAAACAGAAGAAAACACATTAGCACAGGAGTAATAAACAAAGTACTTATCCAGGTGACCACTAGGGTTTGGAATGACTCTACCTAAGGCGGGCTCTTAAAGCTCACAATATGAGGTTCAGTTCTAAAGAAGGGTACCCGAACCAGCAGATTCCTCAATCCTCACCATTATAGGCTCATATAGATCAAGTTCGGTTCAGGGGAACACATTTCCCTATGGCCATGCGGAGATGAAAACCTCACGAAGCACATAGGTACAGATGTGTCCCGGAAGCAGTCCACTAGCCCATGCGGAGGTGAAAACCTCACGAAAGCTTAGTTTTTCACTCCCACTTAAAGGTGTGACCATGACGGTCATGCAATATGATGCGCAATAGTGAACTAAGCGTGGTAAAAAGCCATTCAACAAAATAAGTCAATACTTTATACAAGCAAGAAATAAAAACCCCTACTCGGGTGACCACTAAGGTTTGGCGTGGTTCTATCTAGGGTTGGTTCTTAAAGTTCATTATATGTGGTTTGGTGCTAAAGTAAAGGTACCCGAACCAGCAGATTCCTCGATCCTTACCTATTATAGGCTCATGTGGACCGAGTTCGGTTCAGGGGAACACATTTCCCTATGGCTGCACGGAGATGAAAATCTCACGAAGACATAGGTACGGATGTATCCCGAAAGCGATCCACTATCTTGCACGGAGGTAAAAACCTCACGAAAGAGTAGCTTCTCACTCCCACTTAAGGGTGCGACCACAATGGCCATGCAATATGAATGCAGAAATATCCTACGAGACTCAACCTTATTACAACCTTAGCACCCATAAAGTTGAAAACAGAGATCGAATTGAAAAATATGACCATTTTATTAACACTGATTTTGAAACATTCGAACGAATTGGGATAATCATCAAAGGCCATCTCATCTCGAAGTGTCGAAAAGCCATATCCAGTAAGTTAGGACACAGCACTCCGAATTCTCGAGAGTAAGATAGGACATAATTCGGATCATTGTCATTTTGAAAATTCTTATCTCGAAGTAACGAGATGTCACACCCAGTAAGTTAGGGCACAACACTTTGTACTCTCGAGGATAAGCTTTTTATTTTAAATCAAGAGAAGAATGATCTTTGAAAACGATTTTCCAAATTTTGACAAAAGGACAAAAAATAATCAATTTTATGGCCTGACTCTCTTTTTGGTTCCCCAGTGGAGTCGCCAAGCTGTCGAAACCATTTTTTTGAAAACAGGAATCGAACTTGGGTTTTGAAAATAAAAACAAAATGGGAGTCGCCACCGATCTTTGTTGGGGTGTGATCGGATCACCTTTGTTTTAATAAAACGTTTTGATTTACTAAAACAGTGTTTTTGGTCTACGAAATTCAAAAAACGGGTTCGGAAGTCGGTTACGTGCGAGGAAGGGTTAGCGCCCTCGTAACGCCCAAAATTGGTACCAGATTAATCAATTAATGTCCTTATGTCGAAAGTTGAAAATTGTAAAAAGATTTTAAAATATGATCCCTTTAAAAATATTTGAATTTCCTCGAATTGAATAGAAAGATTTTCTCGTTCCGAAGGAATAAAATATCACATCCAATACTTTAGGACATGATAATTTAAATTCTTAAACCCAAGATCATCTTATAACTTTTTCGAATCGAATACCAAAATTTTCTCGTTCCGAAGGAATAAAAGATCGCATCCAATACTTTAGGACACGATAATTTAAATCCTCGAGCCCAAGATGAATATGGCATCATTTTGAAAACCTTATCTTGAAATAACGGAATGTCACATCCAATAAGTTAGGACACAACATATCGAATTCTCGAAAATAAGTTTTTATTTTTATTCAAAACTTTTTATTTTAAAAAGATATTTTGCTATTTAGGTTAAACGAGAAAGATCGAAACCCAGTAAGTTAGAGCACGATTTTCTCGAATTTCCGAAATACAACATGTTATCTTATTTTTGACAAATTTCAATTTTTAAAATGATAGTGGGTACAATATTTAAAAGACATATGTGATTTGTTCGGATTTAAAAAACGACGATCTAAATTGAATGAATGTTGGGGTTTAATCCGCAATACGATGACATAAAATAAAAACGTGATAAAGAGCATGGAATAATAATATATGATCAAAATATTACACAAGTCAATGACGAATCTCACAACATACATCATCTAAACGTTAGCAATAATAATCGAAGACCAATGAATTAAACAATTTAAAAAAGAAATAATACGTAAAATAATCTAAAATAATTGACAAAACAATTTTAAGTAAAGAAAAATGAACTAATGTATGAAACAATTTTAAATAATATCAAAGGTTTAGAATAAATAATGTATAAAAAGAATTTTAAGATACATAACATACAAAAAAATAAAATGGTTTAAAACAAATAACATAATATTTAAAAGGAATAGCATATAAAACTGTTTGGACCAAATAATATATATAAAACTTTTAAGATAAAAAATATATACCAAAATGTAAAATAAACAACATATATAAAAGGAATTTAAAATAAATAATACTTTAAAATAGTTTAAAACGAATACTGTATATATAAAAGGCCAATAATATGTAAGAAAAGCCTAAAATGGATATTATACAAAAAATAAGATAAAAGATAAAATTAAAAAACAATATAAAAATAAATTTTAAAGTAGTATGTAAAATAGTTTAAAATAAAAGATAATGTATACATGATAAAATGGTTTACTAAATAATATTTAAAAATTTAAAATGGTTAAAATAGTTTAAAATAAATAATATGTAAAGCGTTAGAATGAATAAATAAAATAACAAATAAAAAGGGTAAAAAAAAAGGGCAACAGGTTAGGGACTGAATTAAAAAACACACGAAATCTTAGGGCCGAATCAAAATCATAAAAAAAAGGAATATGGCCTGATCAAACGGCGCAACAAAAGGGAAGGACTAATTATGCAAATCTCCCTTTCAGGACAAACATGCAATTCTCCCCCAAATGCCATACGGCGCTGCTTTCTCCTATTCTTTAAATTAGGGAAATTTTTTTTTACATTTTATTTAATGCTTCTAAAAAAGAAAATCCCCATTTCTCTCAAACAATGAAAGGGCAGCCCTCTCTCCCTCTTAATTTTGATCGATTGAGTTCATTCCGTGGGCTTGTATCTTTTCATCGCACCACTACCGTATCTGGTGGTGTGACAGCACAAAGCGGCTTTTCAGCCTCCGATTCAGGTAGGGTCTCCCTTTGTTTCTCTTTTTGTTATTATTTTGTAAAAATCTTCAACAAAATAAATAAAGTAGAAAAGTAACAGTTGTATGATAAAAATGAAGACGAAGAAAATAAAGAAACAACCTTCTAATGCCTTTTTCTTTTTGATTTCTGATATTCCCTTTTTTATTTTTTTCGAATATGAAAAAAGTACCCCCTCTTTTACAACTGAGTTTTTCGGTTTTTATCTCCCCCTACCAAGGTATGGGTTGCTGCTTTTTATTTTCTGCGTTTCGTCCTGCCATTCTTCATCTCGTTTTGCTCGCGTGTTGTCTATTGTTTGTCGTTTACTCCTTTTACAGGGTATGGGCGAGTCGTGCGTGTCGACCAAGGCGTAATGGAGTGTCGACAGATGCTCGGGGTGCGCTGGTGGGGTTGTCGAGAGAGTGTGAAGCGTGCGGGCGTGGGGAGAGCGCGAGCATCGCGGCGTGCTGTTTTGTTAAAGGCTCAAGCTAGGGTTTTCTTTTCCTTTTTTCTTTTTCTTTTTTCTGACTTGGGTTGCACTGTTGGGTTGGTTTAATTTTTGGTTTAGTTTTATTATTGGGCTTAAACGGGCCCTGGGCAAAATTTGGGTTCTACAAGTATTGTTTGGTTCGTAGTTGACTCTGAGAGTTAAAAAGGCCCATATCATGTGTTTCAAATTAGATTAAGATAGGTCATCCAATGAAACATTCAGAATATGTATTCTTACAATTCCAAGAATTTCTTAAATTATAATTTTCCCTTCACATATAATTCGATTTGGTATAGTGGAAACCATAATTCAAAACTAGTTACTACTACTACTACTAATAACAATGGGTCACAACTTGAATATGGAAATGGAAGCGATTCTTTTCACTACATCAGCTTCTCTTCTTCCTCATATTCACTGCTCTTCTAAGCTTTCCCCGAGAAGAAAGCAAGAGCACCCACGAAGGGTGCATTAATATAAGTAGCTGGCTCAGATTGTTGATAATTGTTACGATCATCAGCAAAGTTGTCTTTACTATCAGGTCCACCTATAACGGCTCCAACAAGGACGTTGGGATTAGGTGAGTTAGCGTAAAGGTATTGGAACCCATTGTTGCAGTTGATACGATCAGGGTGCGCCTTAATGGATGGAACCGATGAACCCCTATGGTGCACATGTTGTGGATATCTCTCTCCAAATCCAACCATGTATGACATTTTGGCTGGATTATCGCCTAAGATGTAGTCCACCTGCTTTTTTGCTTGTGCTATGAGGCTCTCAGCTGTTACAGTTGAAGTCCCACATGTGACGACTCCACCATTTGTACTGAGATATTTGGCGTATGTCAAGAGGAGGAAAGTTGTGGTTGTCACATATTGTAGATTGCTTTCACTGGCTTTGTAGAGAAGGCCCCCTGGCGTATATTGGGCTTGGAACCCTGATGATCCTGGAATTAGGGAGCATATGTAGTTGTCTGAATGTGATTTGTATAATTGAAACTCTGATGTGCTTTTCTCCAAGAAGTCCTGTTAAGAATTAAAATCATTCGGAACTGGTTAAGTTTCGGGTTTGATGTTGATTCGGAGAGTCATGAAGGCTCGAGGACATACCTTGGAAAGAAGGACCTTTGTCCCAGCTCTCTTATCATCCCAACTGAAGGAGAAATCATCATTATCTGATCCCATGGTATGGCCATTGGATTGGATGTATGATAAGTACGAACTGTCCTGCGTCGCTCGATGCATCCATGACGCTCCCCAAAGAAGCTCATCCTGCATGTTCAAACCATTTCGATCAATGAATCATGATTAATTTTCCAATGGAACATGAACCAAACGTGTATTTAACTATTTCTTACTTGGTATCCAGAGTAAGAGCAGTAAAATGGGCAGACCACAGAATTCAGAGAGTCACTGTAAGACCCTCGGTACTTGTCTGCGAAATCGAAGACCTGCATTCATAAACAGAGGAGATTAGAAACATGAAAAGAACAAATGAGACTGCTAGTAATTTATGGATGCTTATTACATTCTTGGCAGTTTGAAGCAACTTGGCAGAGTAGGAAGGGTCGGAATCTTTAAACACTATCGAAGCTGCAGCCAATGCGGCAGCCGTCTCGGCTGCTACATCGGATCCTGGATTTTGAGCAGACACCTTGTATACATTGCGTGGGGTATCCATGTCTTCGGGTCTCTCCCAGCACTTGTGGTCCATGTTTGGATCTCCCACCTATAACATATCACAACATTGTAAAAATGATTTTGTTATCTTCCCAGAAGTTTCAAAACTTTGAACACACTCACTTGAACGTATAAACTGTCAGGGGTAGCAGTAGCTGCTTTTAGAAGATAATCCGTGGCCCATCGGAGGGCAGTCTTTGCATTCCCAATCTGACTATGCATTGAACCGCCAAATTCAATAACACTCCATGCCAACATTGTTGTGGTGAAGGCCATTGGAAGGCCAAATTTGACATTATCTCCAGCATCATAATAGCCTCCCACAAGGTCCACGTGATAAGAAGCACCGTCGGACAAACCAGAGTTACCCCTCCATTTGAGGCGTTGATTAGACGGTAACGGACCCGACCGCTGTCCCTCAAAGAAAAGAATAGACTTTTCAAGAGCATCAGCGTAATCTCGAGAAGTGAAAGCAGCAGAAAGTAAACTAGGGGATAAAAAAGATGTACAAAGAAACAGCATTGTTATAGGAGCAGCCATTTTTTATAATTTGGCTCTTCTCGAATGCGTTATAGGTGGTGGTGGGAATGTGTTAATGGCAAGGGGAGTTTATTTATAGGCAAAAAATAAGCAGGAAGTTGTGAGGTCGTTAGACGTTAAGGTGCAACCAAAAAGACAAGAAACATTCATGCAGCTCACGGGATCAACTGCGTAAATTTGGAGGATATGTTGTGTTATGTTATGGGGACGACATTGAAAACTTGATCCAAACAAAGATATGGGAACATGGAAGGTCTTGGAACAGACACAAGAACCTAACTTATTGTTATCAATGTTGGGACTGGTGTTAATAAAGTCTTTGTAATAGTAGAGAATGATAATATCCCTCACAAAAAGTCTTTGCAAATGCTGCGTGAATTAAGATCAACTTTTTTAATGCCAAAATTAAGATAAACTTTTGATTATAAAATACCGTAATTAATGCCGTGTGAGTATTTTAATTTCCTTTTCGTAAGAGAACATAATTTTGTCACTATCTATAAAGTCACGGATGCGTATAATAAAGCTGAGTCACATGAGACTCCAATGCTATTTAGTTCCCCTAACTTTTGCGTGAACCATGAATCCCCAGCACTCATTTCTCTTTGCTCAAATTATGGGTTTGATACCCCCTCAAATTCCAGATTTATTTCCCATATTAGTTTGGAGAGGAAGGGGCTTTGGCCTAACCTTCTAAGGAATATTTACAATCCCTTTTTTCTTCTCATTTCTAGACGACTTGGACTAGTTTAGTTTAATTAGTTAAGAGTCCAAACAATAATCCCAAAATCATGTGATTGGAAGATTTAAGAGAGGCCCCTAAAATCGTAAAAAGGCTTCACCTGGTTGGTCAAGGAATTCAGAAATTTGTTGGCTAACGAATACTGCGGCTTTGATTTTGGAACCTCCTTCCTTCTTTTGTAGACTTTTCAGAGACCTAGCCCATATAAACAAACCTACTGCTTTTACTGTATCTCTGCCCCAAATTTATCCCTATTATGCATGAGAACAGATTTTTTAGGGCTCTATTTTCTAAGCCTACATGTGACCTTCGCCTACTTTCCTCAATTGGTTTTGTAATAAAAGGAACCAATATGTGTGTCACGTGTGTTTTTTTACTATTAACAATATTGAAAAACTCTTGCCTACTTGGGATAATGCAACTCCCAGACATAATATGTTTACTCAATTTGCTAATACTGTCTTCTAAGGGAATCAAAAGCAACTCCCCAACCTCAAAAGTCGTATGTCTTAAATTAATAAATGCAATTAGTGATCATGCTGTAGTTTTATAAATTAATTAGTAGTTGATATTTGATGTTATTAAAAGGGCTAATATTTAATGGTAAAATTTAATATATCATTAATTAAATAAAATTAAGTGAATTTAGTTTTTAAAACTGGTTTGATAATGCGTCAACATTTATTAATAGTTAATAAAATTATACACAATCACTAGTAAAAATATCATGGAGGTCACTATATTAGGTGCTAGATCGCATTTTGCCCATCTGCTAAAAAAATGAACAAATTAGTTTATGTACATTAGATCAAAGAGCAAATCAGTCATTTCTATTAAAAAATTAATTTATTTTTACTGTTAAAAACTGATATAGTTGACATAATAATCAAGCCACGTGTACTTTATGCTTACATACATGAATCAGTTTTTAACAAATAGAAGGATCAATTTACTCATTGATGTAATATATAAAGACTCATTTACTCATTTTTTTGAGTAAAAGAAACAAAATGTATCCTGACACTTAATAGAGAGACTTCTGTAGTACTTTGACTGGTATCAAATATAAATCACGTGGAATGAATTTAAATTAATTTTTATTATGAATTATCAATGAGTAGATTAATTAATTGTTTATAGAGGAAGCAGGATGGAGCTTCTTATGTTTATTGTTTGTTTGTTGCTGAAACAAACTTGTAGGGTGTAATAAACTTTTGCCTGGTTTTCTCAAAAATTGGAAATGGGTTAACTTAAAATTAAAACTAAACGGCAAGGGGTTGCGTGATCTTAGCCAAATCAGAGTTTATTCCTTTTTGTCTGCCTCACCCCTCTTCATCATCCACCACCTTTACATTTCTATACTAATCACCAATTCTTCCTTAAATTACTTTTAAACTATTCATACTCCTAATTAATTATTTATTCTTTTGTACTTGAGTTTGATATTTTTTCTGATGTCTTATTTGTAATGCGGTAATCTGTATTTGACAAAAAAATTTAGTATCTGAAAGTAACAATGTCAATTTTTTACTGTTTAATCTGAATTTTAGAATTGATTTAATGAAATTTCATAATTAACTAATAATATTAACAATTAACTTTTATCGAATCAGAATCACCACACCACATCTCATAAGTTAAACACTAATAATATTAGCAATTAACATTCATAAAATCAATCCTAAAACTCGAATTAAATACTAAAAAGTTAACACCATTACATTTGGATACCAAAATATATAATTTTTATCAAATATAAATACCGAATTTTAAAAAAAAAAAAAGAAAAAGAAAGACACATGTACCATATTAAAAAATATATCAAACTTAAATTTCAAATGATATTCTTCAACAGTACATTATATCCATAAATTTATTCCAATCTACAATCTTCGGAGTATTAAAAACATGTGGCTTGATTTTATATAAACAATGTTATTTTTATGGAAATAGGTAATATTAAATCATTTACACTTAATATATTTGAATTTGATAACTTATATCTACTCGTATCTAAAATATTTTTGGACCTAACTGGCACCTAAACATGAAAATTGTAAGCCAACTTCATACTTTTTTTTAGGTACCTAACAAACACTGTTAAAATAAATTAACATGGCGCTGGTGACCAATAACATAATGATGTGGTAGTCTCACATTTTAATACGTGACAAAAAATAAAATTTATATTTTTTTTGATTTTTTACCCAAATAATATAAAAAATAATTAATTAAGAAAAATGTATGAAAAACAAATTAATTACGAAAATAGGCATTTGCTACAGTGGTCTGACGGTGCTGCCTGACAAATTGGCAACACTAGACTAAAATGTGATGACCTAAAATATTCAAAAGATTGATATGTAAATTTCCCGTTTTTGTTGGTAGCTGAAAAAAAAAGGGTTTAAAAGTGCCACGACGGTACCAAACTTCATAACCCCACTTGATTCATAAGTACAAAGCATACAAACGAGCCTACCATTTTTATACCTAATTTTGTTTAAACTAAAATGATTTTATTATGAAATTTCAGAATAAGTTTTTGAAAGTTTAGAACCTCACTTGGTAGAGCATTCATAGGGAAATTTCATTGATATGGGATAAAAGGGGCCTGCTAATATATTTTATTCAAGTGAAAATTTGAACTCTTTGTAGTGATAGTGAAATTTTTTTATCTTTTCCCGCCGAATAATCTTGCAGGTAAGACCAAAAGAAGTGGCCATTTCATACGGTCAATCTGAATGAAATAGAAGCATCAATTCGTTGGGGTGAAACATCACAGTAGGAAAAGAACAGAAATTGGAAAAGTTGTCCTTCTTCTGCCCATTTAGAAGGTAGCAGTTAAGAGTCTGAGAAGTTGCAAGTTCCATATTTTTTCAGAAACCTCAAAGCATATTTTGAGCATGCTTGTGATGTAAAAAAAGAAAAAATAAGAATACCGTATGTATACTTGTATAAGTATGGTGTTGTTATTCCTTTATGAAAACTAGAACAATTTACGCATGGAGAATAAAATAAAATAATAAACAATGGGAGTTTATGAAGCAGTTTAGCCACTTACAGTTTGGTGCCGCCTGAAATCTTCTTTTCAGCTGCCAACAAAAACGAGAAATTTATATATCAAGTGATACGAGCTCGGTTGTAGATATCTCAAGTCGTATTGTTTGCCCGATCGTTAAAATTGAGTAAGTCTGAACGATTTACAAAATATGCTTGAAGTTATGAAAGATAGGTTCAAATGGGATGGTTTCGAAATGGATATGGAAACAAAGGTATGGTTTCAGCTAAGGCTTAAGAATGAACCAACACAATATGCCGTGTTGACCCAAAACTTAGACAAGCACTTAGATTGATAAGTGATGGAAATAGGAAGGATAAATTGATAAAAATACCTCGACCTACTATCTATAGAAGATAGGAACCTTGGTACGGGTGAACGCTACACTTTAACAAAGTAATAAGTTCAAGAAAGACGGGATTGACGCCACAAGGGTTGCTTGATAAGTCAATTCAGTCGAAGGAGAACTATGAGAGTTGAACCCTCACAAGTTTGAATAAAATTCATCAATTGCTCAAAAGTCCTTACAAAGTGAATGAAACTACATATTTATAGTCTAAACATGGGGTAGCTGAATGGGCTATTAGAGATGCTGAATGGACGGCGCATTGAAGCTAGAAAGGGGCTGGAAATTCCCTTGAAGTTTCTTGAACGTCCCTAGAAGCTTCTTAGCATGAAAAACACAAATGGACAGCTTCTAGATGATGATCATTCAGCTGGACATTAATTGAAAGGGTGGTGAGCTGAATAGCCTTGTCTATGTTTGGCCAAAGGGACTAAATGCTCTTTAATGGAGCTGCTTGGTTGAGCTAAAAGGTCTTGAATTTTAATGATCAGCTTGGGGCACTTCAATGGTCCTCAAAGTGTGAAAGTCGAATGTGAGTAGTCCCTTGGTGTGAATGCACAAAACCGATCAACCATTCCATGTGAAAAGGGTCTCCAGCAATGTGAACACTTTAAAATGCTGCTTTGAAGAGCTGGACGGTCAGCCTAGAGGAAAGACAGCACCAGCTATCTTTTGGCCCTTGGTGTCACCGAAGAGTTGCTGGTTAATAGCATTCAAAGGCTGATAGTATCCTTGTCGTCTCATACATGTACCTATACACATTTAATTGAACAAATTAATTAGTTTTAGGACACCATAAATTCGGCTGGAACAAAAACAAATTAAATAGGCAGCAGCTAAGACAACTTAAGTAGCTACATTCGGCTGGACAAATTAATTAGCAACAAGAATTAAATTTGTCCTAAACTTGACACATTAAAAATATGTACTAACTAAAAAACACATTTAAGCTTAAATTAAAATGTCCAGAATTTAGACACATTAAAACAAAATTAAATTATTTGAGCTGAACTTTAACTAATTACTAACTCAGTTAAATAAATTTATTCCAGCAACTTAAATGCATGAAATTAAATAAATTGGAATCAAGCTCAATGAGCTAGCATCAAGCCGAATTGAGCTCCATTGAGCTAAGTCGAGCTAAGTCAGCTTGCAAGATGTTGCAAACTAAGCTTGGTGAGCTGGTCCAACAATGATCAGTCACTTCTTCTCTCCAAGCTTGACCAATGTAGCTTCTTGGAACTTCTTAGCTCGAGCTCAGGTGATTGGTCATAAAGGCAGCTCCAAAGGTTCGGCCACTAGCTCCTTGGTTAAGCTCGCATCATCAAGTCCCTTAATATTTTAGGTCATCACATTTTTGTCTAGTGCCGTCAATTTGTCAAGTGGCTTCGTCAAAATACTGTAGCAAATGTCTATTTTCATAATTAATCTTTTTCCCCTACCTTTTTCGTAATTATTTATTATTTTTATATTATCTAGGTAAAAATTAAAATTATTTTTATTTTTATCACGTGTCAAAATATAAAGATACCATATACTATTATACTATTTAATCACTAACATCATGTAAGCATATTTTAAGGGTTTGTACTTAAAAGAAATACCAAATTAATACTTTTACCCAATATAAGGGCCCATGATGCATGATACTTTTACCTAGATTCATCTCGTATAGGACCAATCCAATATGTATTAATTAGACATAAAACCGATCTCAGTCTCCAATCACTTCCCCAATAAGTTTTTAATTTTTTAGCTAGGACCTTCACAATTATCTTATACATGCTGCTAACAAGGCTAATATGCATGTAATCATCAAGGCTCTTTGGAAACGACATATTAAGGGCGAACAGAATCAATGAACATTTTATATTTAAGGGCAGCAAGTTGGTTTTATAAAAGGTAAATTACAAAAATAGTCATCTAGCTATTTAGATTATTCTATTTTGGTTATACAATTATTATTTTTTTGATGGGTAAATTACACTTATAATTACCCAATTATTAGTAAGTTTTTTTTTTAGTCACCGAATTATGAAAAGTTACAAAATGGTCACCCAACTATTTGTTTTTTTTTTATCATCAGTCATTAAATTGTTGACGAAAAAATGGCGTGACAACTTTTAAATTTGGCATAATAATAACTTTAACCCTCAATGTTTATACATTGTGTCAATTTAGTCTTAATTTTTAAAAAAAAATTGCCCTCAACGTTAACACATTGTGTAAATTAGTTTCTTTTTTTTTCAAAATTACTTTTCTTTAAAACTAGAAATACCCAAAAATCTAAGATAATAAATTTTATCTTACCTCATCCTTTAAAACTAACACTCAATACCAAAAATAAAAAGTATAAGTGCAAAAAAAGAGAGATCAAATTACATAATAGACCTATCAGTTTCTGCTCAGTTTTATATAAATTGGTTATGAAGATTATTGCCAATAGATTTAGGGTGATATTCCCTAAAATCATTGGCCAAGAGCAGGCAGGGTTTATTGTTCGCAGAAATATCTCAAATAATATTCTTATAGCTTAAGAGGTCATTCATTCTATGAAGTCTAAAAACAAAAGATGGATGACAATTAAAATTGACCTAGAAAAAGCTTATGATAGGCTAAGCTGGGATTTCATTGATTTGTCTCTTCAAGTAGCTGGCATTCTATTTTATCCTAGAAGAGTTATCATGTTAGCCATATCGAGCTCCACCATGCAAATCTTGTGGAATGGGGTTCCAACGTCAAAGTTCTCGCCTACTGGGGGGGGTTAGACAGGGATATCCATTATCACCTTACTTGTTCGTGTTATGCATGGAGTGGTTTGGACATAGCATACATTTGGCTATTTCTAGTGATAAATGGTGCCCTATCAAACTATCTAGTGGTTTGGGATATCCATTATCACATTTATTTTTTTGCAGATGATTTGGTTCTTTTTGCTAAGGCAGATTTGAAACATGGTTTGGTCCTCAAGGAAATTCTGGATAACTTCTATAATATCTTAGGGCATCCGGTTAACAACCGGAAAACAATTATGTATTTCTCAAGAGGCATGGAGGAGGATCTACGCGATATTTTCAATCGTACTCTTGGTTTTCAAAAAGTGAGTAATCTTGGCACTTATTTGGGTGTACGCCTTTTTCACAATAGGGTATGGCTGCTTGAAGATATTGTTAAAAAAATTGTAAGTATTCCTGCCCCTCATCCTTCAGAAGGTAATGATATAATTTTTTTGGACTGACACCTCGACAGAATTCTTTTCCATTAAGAGTGCCTACAAAATGCTCTGTCAAAACTCTTGGAATGCGAATGACAGGTGGTGGAAGATTATTTGGAAGTTTTAGGGACCTCAATGCGTTCTGCTTTTCTTATGGCTTGTTTTTAAACAACACTTTCTAACTAATATGGAAAGAGTACGTAGAGGCATCGCGCAAACTGGCTCTTGTTCTTTGTGTCAGCATGGAGCTGAAGATTTAATCCATGTCCTCAAGGACTGTCCAGCTGTTAAAGAAATATGGCTAGACATTGTCCCTACTAATTTACAGAATAATTTTTTTCTGGTAATCTCTTTGAGTGGATGGAAACAAATTTGGGTTCTTCAATGTGGTTGCCTAATGTGAGGGTTCTCTGGTTTAGTATATTCGGCTTAATCTCTTGGCACATATGGAAAAATAGGAATCTTTATATCTTTCAAAAAATTTCATGGAATTCTGTTGAGACTATTAAGTCTTCGATAAGTTGGGCCAAACAATACTTTAGAATGCTTAAACAAGACTCTTTTGGACAGTGCAAACTTGACCAGAATCCTGATTTGACATGTATTTGGATTCATTTATTTACTGAAGGTGCTGTTAAGTTGAATGCAATGTGGGCTGCTGCTGGAGGGGTGTCTATAAGCAAGATGGGCAATGGGTCGCTAGATACAATCGATACTTGGGATTTTGTTCAGTTTTTTATGTTGAATTGTGGGGAATTTTAGATGGCCTAACCTTTTCAAAGGAAGGGATGCAAGAAGGTGTTCATTCATAATGACAATTTGGTGGTGGTCAAAGCTGTTCAAGGCATCCACATGGTTGAATTAACTTTATCTTTGGTTAGAAGGATCCATATGATTTTACAAACTATGGAGTAATGGGAGATCAAGCATATCCTAGAGAGAGAAATCAAATTCCAGGCAGTCTAGCCAAAATAGTTTCAGAGAGAAATTCAGCTTTGAAAGTATTTGCAAAAATTCCAGAAGAGATAACAAGCAGTCTAGCCAAAATAGTTTCAGAGAGAAATTCAGCTTTGAAAGTATTTGCAAAAATTCCAGAAGAGATAACAACGATTGTTGAGATTGCTAGAGTTTCAAATTTTCCGATTCTGACTATATTATATAATTTGTTTGCCTTTCTCACCAAAAAAAAAATATTACACAAAAGAAGTTCCGTTAAATTTATTGAATTTTTTAGATTTAAGATCAAATTGATAAAATGTGTAAATATTGGAGGACTAAATTTATTATTAGGCCAATAAAACAAAACCCATATTAGAGTTCTGTTAAACAACTAATGAAAAAATGACTAAAATATTTATTTTTAAAAAATTGAATGATTAAAATAAAAAATTAATATTTAAGTAACTAAAATAAAACAAACGGAATAATTGAATGAATATTATTATGCTTTACCATTTTATAAAATTATGCTCATTAGGTAGATGTGGCTAAGTCTCAATTTTATGAAAAAATATGACAAATTGAAGTTGTTGGGCCCTATGGCCTTAATCCCATCACACCGTTGATTTGCAGTTCACACTAGGCTCAAATCTGACGTAGCACAAGTTTCTTCGACGAAATCATGAAAAGCGAGAGATAAAATTTCAAAGAAGGATTTTATGATATAAGGATTTTTATTTATTATGAATTTATATCTTACAGATTTAATTATTAGATTTATTATTTGATATTAATTTATGATGTGTATAAATATAAGCTAAAAAATATTTATTATTTAAATTCACTTTGATTTTAATTCTATTTGATGAAATTCGAGTTATTAATAATAACATAAATTTTTGATATTCAAACTGGATGTTATCTATTCATATATTTTCAAAGTTAGTTTTCTAATTTAAAATTTTATTTTAAAAAAAATATTAAATTCTAATATTTTAAAGAATCTAATTATTGTAAGTTTTTATTATTTCTAATTGTAATTAAATTCTATAAAATTATATAAAACACTTTAGACAAAACATTCTAATAATTAAATAATCTTTAACCGGTAAATATATACACGGATTTTAACCCCCCCCCCCCCTCTTTCAGAAAAATCTAATAATGTTATCAAATTTTGCCTGCATTTCCTCTTAATTATAGAAAAAAAGAAAAAAAAGAGAGCATAAGATGTATGTAGGTTGAAAGATCATGGAGACTAACAGGGTATAAGAAAGAAGTCTTGAACTATATATACATGTATGTATGTATGTATGTATATGAGGTAGTTTTCCCTCGACTTCTTTTCCCTGCAAGAGAACTAAGGCAGGGAAGTATGATCTCAAGCTTGTAATTTGTGGCAGACACTAGACTTGGGGTTTGCCATGGAACCTGCGCATGGTGTTTAATGGTAAGAAAAAATAATATTAATGGCTCCTTCACAAGAGAACCTAGCCCCTTTTTTTTTTGCTACAATGAAACTGGAATTAACTTACATATTTCTGCAAAACAAGGCTGCTTGGATGCTTCGTCCTCCTCGAAAGATGGTGGAACTTGTCCATACACCATTTCACAACTCATGTCTTCAAAATCTGAGGACCAATCATTTAACCTTTTAAACCATTACCAACATGAAGCTAAAAATTCAATAGGCCAAAGACCAAAATTTTGAAAGAACATACTTGGGATCATGGTTAATGGAAGGCCGAACTCATTGGTAAAGAAATCTTGGGTTGGAATTTTGCACATATTCACACACATACCAACACACCCACTGTTCTCTAGGTACCTTTAGAGAAAAAAGTATTGCAGAATTAAGTAGATTGAAGAGCATTCATGAATTCATAAATGAATGAATGAATCAAGCTCTGTACCTGCATTTCTTAATATGAACCCCACTTTTTTGCTTCACTCCATTTATCTCCACTTCCACAACCTAATAAATATTATTATCAGTTAGAATTAGAGATGCAAAAATGAAGAAAGTATGAGTTTTAGATGTTGAAAACGCAAGCTTATGTTGCTTGGAATGATGACCATTTAGGATTATGATCAAAGGGGTATAAGCTTTATCTTACATTGAAAAGCAGGGAATCCAATAAAATGTTACCACCTCTCTTACAAAAATCGCATTTATTATAACATTATTGAGTAGAATTAACCATTCACAAACTTTAAATTGTGTTTATTTGGTATTTATATAGAAAATTCCTACCGAGTTAGGTTTTAATTTTTGGTAAAAGTATCGTATAAAAATAGTAAATTGTATTCAGTAAAAATATCATAAAGTCTATTGTATCAAGGATTGAATTACATTTTGTCTTTTATATTAAAAAGAATGAATAAATTAGTCCTGTTAAAAATTTAATTAATTTCTACTGTTTAAAAACTTATTAGTGTATGCTAATATGAGGTATATATGGCATGTCATGTCTTATTGTCTACTTTTTTAATCAATCATATCAGTTTTTTAATAGTATAAATTGATGAAATTTTTAAAAAAATGACCGATTTATTTTTTATCTAATATATGGAAATTAATTTACTATTTTTTAAGTAAAAAAAAAAATGTAATGTAACTAGTAGAGACTCAAGATGGTAATTTTATCTCTAATGTTCATTCATCGTACCAACATTGGTTACAATTAGATGACAGAAGAAAGTGCAAAACAGCAAAGAGTAAACAAAATTTACCTCAGATGGGCCAACTAACCAGTAGAAGAAAGGAACAGTGAGTGCAGCATTGAACTCTGCAGCCCACTTTGTGGGTGGAAACAATTTCCTAAACTGCATCCATAGCAACAACAAGTTACATGATAATTACTTTAAAACACAACTTACCGAACAGTTCCAATTTTTAAAACTATAATAAGTTAGTTCACCTGAGCTGGTGCGCCCGGTGGGAGCATGGACAAGAGCACTTGTTGGACCACTTGTTGCTGCTGCAACCGAGACCTCCCTTGCATTACTCTCTTTGACACCTCAACAAAGCTCTCATAGTCATAGTCGAAAACCCCTTTCTTTGGTTCTGTTCCAGCTTTTGGTGCAGCCGCGAACTTCTCCATCTTGCGGGCGAAAAGACCCATAAATGCCTTGGCAAACAACCCATCGTTGTATTTAGTTTTTTGTCCCAATGGTGCTGGTTCTCCCGACGGCTCTGCAATACTACACCGGATGACAATGTTGCTAAAGGTTCTTTGTTTACGTATTGGTAACTTTTGAGGGGCAATCAAATGTGTGGCTCTGAGGCCTAAAGCCACCATGGTTTTATGCTTTTAACTGCTGTTTTTTTTTTTTTTCTCTCGAGAAAGCACACTCAAAAGCTCAGCCTGCCTGCCTGCTTGAAAGTTATCAAATCTGTTCATTAACAATTAAGAAAAAAAGGTAAAGATTATGTGGTTGGCTGAGGTTGCATGGCCGCCATTGAATAATCGATGGCCATACGTATCATCACTGAGAGAAGATTAATAATTATTTCCATTGTTGTCCTTGGGGTTCATATACTAAATAATTTTAATATGTTGATTACAATTAAATAAATGCATTTGCAAGGTTAAGAATGAAATTTCCAAACAAAAAAAGAGGATGGTCCCATTTGGAAGAAGGAATAGAGAAGTGGTCGGATTTGTTTCTGAGGCTTAAAGAGATGCCACGCATTGGCTTTGCTGTTAACACGGTGTCTGGAATTTGTGAAGCCAAGCAAGCCAGCTACATTTATATTATTTGAACAAAATTAACCATTAATATAAGTTTTTGGAAAAAAAAAATTGAATAGTAATTTTTAAAATATTTCTTAAAACTGTTTTTTAATTATTAAAATAAAATTTAATGTATTATTATTTTATAAAACTATTTTAAAATTATGTTTTTGAGAAGAAAATTTATAGAAGATTTTTTTTAATCTAATTTTTAAAAAAGGAACAAAAATGTTTATTAAGAGTGATGATGTAAAATAAAAATTCTTTTTAAATTGATTTTAGAAAAAAAGTTTATGGAAAATAATTAAAAAGTTTTATTTAAAATTAAAAATGATTAAAATTAATATATATAGAAAACATTTTTTAAATTAACTTTGTAAAATAATTAATGACATTAAGGAGTTTTTAACTCTTACCATATAAATTGATTTTGTAGAAAGCATTTTAGAAAATATTTAATAATATAAATGTATACATTTATAAGCAATATTATTTATCTATTTATTTTTAAAATGTTTAATAATATGATTGTATATATTTACCGCGAAAATAGATTTTGTTCCAATATAAGCGATATTATTAAACCGGATATTGACTGTGTAAACAATATTCTTTTTAACTCTCGAATAATATAAATGTATACATGTATAAAATCACTTTGTAAAATAATTAATAGTGGGTCTTAATTGATATTATAAGATTATAATTAACGAGGTATTAAATAATAAGAGTTGTCACTTTCAAAATTATAACTAATTCACTTAATGGTATTTTTCTTCTTTGTTCTAAAATGTTACTATACATTATATATAATATTATATATATGTCACAGGTAGCGGATTAAAGCTTATGACTATTGTGCATAGTACGACTCATAGATATCAACTTATTAAATGGAACTCATTTGATTCGTTTGAATTGGTCTGACTTGTGGAACATATAGAAAAGTCCATCTACTTAGAATTAATGCAGAACTAAAGTTATCAGGGTAATTAATGTAAATCATAAGGGATAAAGATGTATAGAGTCTAAATCTCTTAGAATTCTCATTTTGTAGATAGGCACAAATCTGAACCGTCGATGTAACTCAATTTATATCATTAGATTTGAGAGAGCTCAACTATAAATAGAAACATTTCCCCTCATTTATAAACCTTCAAAGTAATAGAATACTTTTGAGAGCATTTACTAGAATACTTGGTGTGTGTTATTTTCTTGTGGCTTCTTTCATTTCGAGTTTACTTCCACTTTGTTTCGATGCATTAGAGAATTTTTGTGAGAATTCTCACTTTTCGAGAGTAAGACTAATGTAGGCAGATTTGAACCCAAGAAATTGCCTAAGGTCATACGGTAGTATATGATCTATGGCCCGACCAATGGGCTTGGGCAAAAAAAAAAAAAATTTGTTCGCTTAAAATATGATCGAGCTCGAACTTGAACATTCAAGGCTTGGATCTAGCTCGGCCCGACCTATTTTCTAATTTGTAATATATTATATTATGCTATTTTTTTTATATATTATGTATTTTATAGCACATAAAAATTAAATCTATATTAATATATACTACTATAATTTTTTTTTGTTTATATACTACTATAATTTAAAGATAAATAAATGTTAAGCATATATATATAATTTTAATAAATGAAAAAAATATCAAATTAAAAATATATTTTTTTAAAAAAATTAAAAATAATATGGGCTGGCTTAAAATGGGTTTGGGTTAATCATTTAAAAATATGGGTGAACTTGGGTAAAATTCTAGGCCCATATTTGGGACGGATCGAGTTTGGGTAACTATAAAGTATGTTAATATTACACTGAAACCCTAGATTTCTTCTTTTTTTTTTTAGATTTTCCATATCCGTTTTACGATTCATGTTCGGGGTTTATGGCTACCTCTTCCAACAATATCGTCTCTGAGGTTCGAACTTGCGTCTCCCCTTGGAGTGTAACGTGCCTTTGTTGAAAAATCGCATTTAAAAATGCATCAAAAATAGGTTTATGGGAAAATTAAAGCTTTAATTTTTTTTTTCAAAAAAAAGAACTTGGTCGTGTTATCTAAAGTAATAAACATTTAATCAAAATTGTATGACTCGTCTAGGATGAACGCTTCGACCGAGTAGTCTTCTCCATTATCCTCAAGCTCATGTCTATCGAATGTGGGCTCGCTTTTGATAACCCATAAAAATAACATGTTTTTAATCCCATTCTTGACATTTTTTTGGATGATTTATTATGTAAATTAGTGAATTTGATGGTCCTAATCCTTTAAAATTATGTTTCTATACTTAGGTGAGCATAGGGAAGTAAAAGGAGCGAAAAACGGGCCAAAATCAGAGAAAAAAAGCTATCTTCAGGAACCACACGGCTTGGGCATTTCCACTCGAGCTAGGCACACGCCCGTGTGAGCCACACGGGCTGGACACATGCCCATGTGTCAGCCCGTGTCGATATCACTCTATGTTTCCCAAACACGCGGAAAAACTCAATTTTTAGGCTTTCTGAGCATTATAAAGTCTATAAATACACATTAGAAGAGGACGTAAGGGAGCATGCAGAGACGAACGAAGAAATTACTTGAAGAACGCCGTCGAAATTAACTCAGAAGCAGATCTCCTTCAAGATTGAATATCTCTATTCAAATTTCCTTTGAAGTTTTATTGGGTTTCTTATGTCTTGTTGTTATTTTAATTTTGAGATGTTTCCATCCTAGATTATGAACTAAATTCCCTAGATACCTAGAGAGGATGAAACCTATGATGGATCTTTTTATTTAATTTTTGATTTACATGATAAATACTTGATTCTTGTTTTCAATTATGTATGCTTAATTCATGTTTTAATATTTTCAGGATATTGATTCATGTTAAATGTGCTTATTTCAATGGAGCAAAAGTCCATGTTTAAGAGTAGATCTAGCATAATTGAGTGGAGTTGCATGCAATCCTAGAAATAGGACGACATAAATCTACCGGATTAGAATCAAACCTAATAGGGGAATCCATAAATAGAGTTAATGCTACAATAGGGGTTTTAATTAGAAAGAGATTTCAATTAATTAACCTAAACTCAGTTGTTCTTACTCTCGAAAGAGATATTAACATAAATAAGGGATTTCTACGGATTAAGGCACAAGTGATTATATCGTTTAATTCAGATTCAGAATAATAAGTGAAGTCTAGGTGGATTCCTTCCTAGGTATTGTTTGCCTCATTGGTTTATTCGATTATTTTCTTAATTCATTCTCTGTTGCATTCTTAGAAATTAGTTTAGTTAATTTTAGATTAAAAATATCCCCTTTAATTTATAGGCTAATAATAGAAAAAAGCTAATTACTAGTACTTTTATTCCTCGTGGATACAATATTCCCGACTCACCATAGCTATACTATTATTCGATAGGTGCGCTTGCCTTTGTCGTAATTTTAGTTAGTATAGTGATCACCGGCTTCAAATCCGAAAATTTTTCACAAAACTACTAGTGGGGCAATTTCATAATCTCTTTAAATTTCCGAAGTCAAGTTGAAAATAACAAGAATATCTCTAGAATTTTTCTAAAACAATTTCTTTAGAGAATTTTCTCTCTACAACTTTTCTTGAATTCAAGTGTATGAGAATAATGACGAATGCTCTTTTTATTAGGGAGAGTTTAGAGAGAATAATTAAGATTAGAATTAATCTCATTAATATTAAATTAATAAAATATTATCTAGATAAATATTAAATTAAATTAAATATCTTATATTAATATCTAGATATATATTAAATTAAATTCAATATTAAATTCATTAAAAAATATTATCTTTGGAAAAGTTAATTTGAAATCAAGTTACTTGGTAAAGTCTTACAAGGAGTCTAATTTTTCCACTACTCTACCATCAAAGAACCATCGCCGTCAACCATCCGTCGACCGTCGGATCGCCACTGTTGTAGCCGTCATGCTTGGCGGTGCCATCGTCAGCGCAACTCTCTTGACACCCCGAACAGTCACCATTTTTCCAGAATGGGCCTAGCTGGCTCGATCTAGGCTAATGACAGCCCAACTAGTCCGGTCCAACCACCAGTTGGACCGTTGGCCTTGTTTTATACACATGGCTCTGTTCAACTAGTTTTTGGGTTTCAGTATCGGGTTCAATTTTCGATCTTAGGTCCAGGTTCCAAGTTCAATTACCCACTTGGCCAATTTTCTAACTTGAAAATTTAATTTTTAAAATTATCATATTTATTTTAATTAATTTGATTTTACTTCATAAATTAATTTTCCCAAAAATAACTAAAAATTTCCAAATTAATTTTTTAAAGAAAATTCTTTAATCAAATTCTCTAGTTGAACAATTCTCACGACTGCCTAATTTGATTCTACGTCGAATAAATCGACTCAATTAATTTATTTCCAAAGTCGTAGAATTTTCTTCTGATTCAGCTGCTGTCCAATCAAGCTTTTGTTGAGCTAGAGAAGAGACCAATCAGACATATACAATTAGGCTCGAGTAATTGCAATTATGTTTAGAAATATCGTTATGTTAATTCGTAATTTACTTCATCATACAGTCAGTCCACCAGAACTACCATGATTGAAAACTCTTTATTGTATACTCTTTACGCAAGCATTTCATCCAACAGCTTTTTCCAATGGCCTTGCCATGTGTGTGTTACCTTTATATGATATCTTTGATTTCTTTGAGTTAAATTTGTTCACTCAGTACAATTTTATTTTATCTCATTGTCACCATTGTGTCTTCTTCATGATTAATATGTTCACTATCAACTAATGACTATGATAAATTGCTCGTTCGAGAACTAGCAACCCGTGGCTATGTTCCATATTTATCAATCCACACAATGTCAATGATAGGATATCGTTAACTCTTTAATCAAGATATGAATTCTATTGTTTCTAGTAAAGTCATGCCATACACAAGTCATGTACCCAATATATTGGCTATCGGCTAGATCATATTTAGAGCATAAGCCTCCATTTATATCAAAGCACATGAATTATACACGCATGGTCAGTGACTAACTGAAATTTTAGGTAAGTCACACCATGAACGTCACAAGTGAATTAATTCACAAACAGATTCATAATTAATTCAACTTGGGTCCAGTCTAATGTATCATTCCTCCAATGAGTAAATCTATGTCTCTACTCGTGGAGTGAACTGCTCCGACAGCCAAGACTAACCATCTCCCCAATTGGAATTGTAGACGACATAATAATCCTTTTAAGTATTTGAATCAAATGCTCATGTTGATTCTTTTACGAGATTACAAACTTGTTTAGATTATCTACTGAAGTAAGTTGCCTTTCTTGTGCTTCAAGTATGAATATATAGTTCTTGTGTTTGTGTTTTCATTTCTTTGTCTTTGTTTTTGTCTCTTACCTTTTCATTTCTATTTTTAGTTTCAGAACTATGTTTGTTTACTTTTATTTCAGTTGGTTTATTGTATGGTTTTTGGTTTTTAGGTTTAGACATCACTTTTTTGTTCCGTGTTACAAATCTATTGATCCTGTTCTGTTTATTCTTTTTGTTTGTTTCCTGTGTACTTTTGTCAGAGATTTTGATTTTCAACTTTAGAGAAAGTTTATTTCTTTCTATATTACTATGGATCAAGTTGTGGTCTTTTTTTTTTTTTTTTTTTTTTTTTTTTGCTTAGCAGAATACTATTGAGGCTTGATTTTTTGGGTCTGAGTCACACATAAATTTGGGCTTATGTTACACTTAGGTGTGGGTCTCGATTTGGACTCACATTATGCTTAGGTTTGGGCTTATGTTATGCTTGTGCTTTGGTTTCAGTTTGCGCTTTTATTATGCTTTAGATATGGGTCTGGTTCTTTTTGTTAGTTCATAGCTTAATATATGTTCTTTATTATTGAATTGGTTTTTTTGCCTCTTTTTAAGATTATTGTTTTAGACTTCTGAGTCTATTGTTTTTTATGTGTGATTTCTGCTTAGTAGACTTCTGAGTCTATTGTTTTTTTTGTGGCTTGCGATTTTTTGAGCATTCACATGTATTTTATACTATTTTTAAAATTTCTATGAATTATATATATTTTGAATTTTTTTCATATTTTTTTTATATATTTTGCAGGCAACGGAAGAGGAAAAGTTAACACTGATAGAAAATTTAAAACACATGCACCAAATTTAACCAGTATTTATATATAAAAAACATAGGTAATAACAAATTTGTCCTTCAATATTTATATATTTTTTTGAAAATGGTCCTTAAATATTTTTTAAGTTAAATTAAATTTAATTTTTTTGAAAGAGTTAAATTGTTATTTCTAATAGAAATATTGGTTCAAATATTGAAATTTTAAACATAACAACGTACGTCACAATTTAATAATCTGTTAATAAATTTAATTTGCAAGTTTGTATATGAAATCACTTCGAATAACCAAGCTTTGTAAGCTTTCAAGTTAATAATCTGTTAAGGTAATGAATAGAGGGCTTTAAACAAAACCAATAATTGTGTAGGGTTTCCTTATTTATTTTAAATATATCAATATCGATCACTCAGATAGCCATAATATATTTTCAAGTTCATTTTGTTCTTATTCTTATCCAGGGATATCTTCATCATATCCCGTCTTGGGATAACCTATTCTGAGGATATCCCGCTTCTATGTTATCTCGGTTCACAAATATTAATGGTCGGTTCAGTAGTTTTTGTAACACCCCTGACCCTTATCCGTTGTCGAAACAGGGTTACAGAGTATTACCAGACTTTTCAGATCAAAAACAGACCTTACAATGTCCCTTATATGAGCCCTCGAGGCCCAAAATATATATTAGAAACAAATTGGGACTAAACCGGGTACTTAGAAAATTTTTCCGAAAACATCAAAATTTTTCAAAGAAATAGGGAACACACGCCCATGTGATCAGGCCGTGTGGCTCACATGATCAAGAGACATGCCCATGCCTCAAGCCTTGTGAACATTCGAAATAGGGGCACAAGGACGTGTCCAAATTTAGGTTCTTACTGACTTGAGTCACACGGCCAAGCCACACGTCTGTTGTGCTAGGCCGTGTGAGCATATTGACTTGCAATATTAAGGTGTAAGGGTCACACAGTATAGTCACACGCCCGTGTGCTAGGCCGTGTGTCACACATGGCTGAGACACACACCTGTGTCTTTGTCCGTGTGAAAATACCTGAGCATTCTATTTTGAATTTTTAAAGTTGCAGGGGACACACATTCAAACCACACTCCCATGTGTTAGCCGTGAGTTTCACACGATCCAGCCACATGCTCGTGTGTCTGGCCGTGTAGACTCAAAATGAATCTTAAATATCAAGTTTACCATACCTTACAATCTTGAATACTAAATAACTCAAAAATCAATTGTTCAACCAATTTGAAACAAAATCAAATATCTTCAAAGAATGTCAAAATAATCAAACTAGATGTCTAACCAATGTACCCTTATAGGTAACACAATTATATTATCAAAACATATTAATTTAAACATTATTCAAATCAAATTTGTAAAGATACCAAATTCAACCTAATTTTGCCTATTTCATGTTCATTTATGCAATAATTTAAAACATGCCATAATATGACCTCAAATATAAACACATACTTATATGTGTATAACCAACCAATATTAACTTATAATCTTATTTAAAATCAATCCAAAAAATGATTAATATTTAGATACCCTATGTACATGTTGACACAAAAGGAAAAACATCACCATGTTTGAGTTCGGGATTATTGTTGGATGCTGAATTGGCGATCAAAATTTAGTACTTAACCTACGCACGGAAAACAAACCGTACATTGAGTATAAACTCAGTGGTATTTCTATAATCCGAATATTTAAAGTAAAATAATATAACATACATGTTTAATCATACAATATCAATAACTATTCAAATAATCAATTCATAACAAATCATTCATAACTTATTCATTATTCATTACTTGCTATCTCAAATAACTATTCATAATTCATATTTCTCATTTTCATTTCGCATTCAATGCTTTTCAATACCATTCACAATATCATTTCATTTAATTACCCCTATTAACACGACTCAAACTCAGACGAATACACGGATCCAACCAAAACACACCACCCAGTGCCTCATTGGATAATTCGAAGTAATAAGTTGACACCCTGTAACAGTCCAGTTTATACCCTAGTCAGAATAGTGGTTTCGGGACCACAAATCCGAGTCTGTATATTATTTTTAATATTATATTTTGTGCCGTTGATATGTGGTTTAGCATGTGTTAAATTTTATTAAGTTAATTTGTCCATCTGTATGTTTAAATTGACAAAAGGATGAAATTGTATTGAATGTGAAAGTGGTATGCTATTTGTTTAAGTGCTTAAGTGATGTGGCTTTTGAATGTTGTGGCCTTAATAGGCAAATATACCAATAGGTGGTTAGTGGATGAACAAAGGGCGATTATACCCTTGATATATATATATGTATACTTTATTATTATGAAAGGTTAATTTGGTAAAATATATGTTATTATGTTTGTAATAAACAAAAGAAAAAGATGAACATTATCATCTTATTTTGGGGGTGCCGAAAGTTAAAAGAAAAAAAAAAGCTTGGAAGCTTTGTATTTTTGGCTACTTACAAGCCAAATTCAAGGTTAGTTTTTGATCTGTTTTCGATAATTTTTACGTTTTTGTAATCGTTGCTTTGAGAGCTATCAAACCCATGTCTCAATTTAATGAATTAATGATGTTTGTGTGATATGCCATTGATGATTTGTTAAGTTTTTTTGATGATTTTTGGTGTTAAATGAAATATATGAGTTAGATTAACATACTTTGTTCTTGAATTTTTGATGAATTTAGCTAAATAGGGCTAAATTGAGAAAATGGCAAATTGAGGGACTAATTTGCAAATTTGATGAAAAATGTGGGTTTGTATGTGATGTATATGTATTCGGCCAAACATGTGTATGGGTGGATTTTGTGAATTTGATGTTTTGAGAAAAATGGACTAAATTGATAAAATGTGTAACTGTGAGGGCTAAATTGTAAATAGCCCTAAATGTGTGTCCATGGATTGAATTGTATGAATCATTGAATAAAGTTAATTCTGAATATGTTTAGATTAAGAACTAAGGAAAACAGACTTAGATCGCGGGAAAGCGAAAGTAAACGAGTAGCCGTTTTCATTTCGATAAATCGAATCCGAGGTAAGTCACTATGCAAATAAGCGTACTTGTATGATATTATAATTGTTCATATGACTAATGTTGATTACGGATACTTATGAGAAGTTATGCATATGAATTCCGAGACAAATCTGATATTGTGACTAAGTCCGAGAAGTCTCGTGTGAACCTAGGAATAGATAGGATTAGCTATGTCATGACATAGGTATCGTTCTGTTTTATCATGTAAAACCACGTCTGGGACGTTGGCATTGATATAAGCTTTACGAGTAAGACCACGTCTGGGACATTGGCATCGATATAAGCTTTACGAGTAAGACCACATCTGGGACGTTGGCATCGATATGAGCTTTACGTGTAAGACTATGTCTGGGACATCGGCATCGTATTGATTTGTGTAAGACCCTGTCTGGGATAGAGGCATTGATATTCGAGTGCATGTAAGACCTCGTATGGGACGTTGGCATTGTACGATTATTCCGAGCTTTTTGAGTATCCTACTAGATTTCCTAATGGTTCAACGGGCAAGTCTGTGGTACGAATTATAAATCCGAGCTATGAACAACTATGTGATATTAAATCCGATTCAGGCTTGTTGATTATACACTATTTGTGTATATAAGGTAAGCATCTAAGTGATCTTACTATGATGATATGTATATGGAATTTATGATATGATAAGAATTGTATTGGCTAGATGAATTATGTGTTCATATGATTCTTGAATGGTGAAAATGACTAATGTGGTTAAAATTGTATGAATCAATGCAAATAAGTGAGAGATTGCTAAGTGATTGATATGTGCCAATGTATTTATTTGCATATATACCTTTCATACTAAGTTTATTTGTATATGACTTACTAAGCTTTTGTAAAGCTTACTCTGTGTATGTTTTCTCTGTTTTATAGGTCGTCAAAGCTACTGAAGGCTCGGGACCGTCACGGATTGTCATCACACTACTAAACTTATTTTGGTATACTTTGAAAATGTATAAAGATATATATGACATGTATAGACTAGTATTTTGGTATAAGTTGTTATGTGATCATAGCCATGTGATTTGGCTATTTATGAGTTGAGACTTCGCTTAAATAAATGTGATATATGATGCGTAGCTTGGTATGGTTGAAGCATGTGAAATGGCCAAGTTTTGAGTGAGGAAATGAATGAATTATGTTTGTAATGATATGAGTTTTAGTCTTTGAAATTATCATGGTTGGAATTGGTATTGAATGCATGGTTTGGATGATTATTTTAGTATGTTTTTGGTGGTTAAATGTGCTTGAGATGCCTTGGTAAAAATGGCTTGTAGGGATGACCCTTATGGGTGGCATTTTGGCCTTGTAAATGGTTTATAATGTCACACAGTTGTGACACACGGGCGTGCCTAAAGACCGTGGGCGATTAGCAGGATATAGCTTAGTAGTACACGGCCTCGACATGGGTGTGTCAGTTGGCCGTGGTGTGTAAGTCAGTAGCTAGATAAGAGCACACGGCCATGGCACACGGGCGTGCTTGGTGGCCGTGGTGGGGAAGTCAGTATATGGCCTAGTAGCATACGGCCATGGCACACGGGCGTGCCTAGTGACCTTGTTGATATAGTCAGTATATAGACACGGATGGACACACGGGGGTGTCTAGAAGCCGTGGAGGGCACACGGTCTCCTCCCACGAGCGTGTCTCCCCTGTATTTTAGAAAAGTTTAATTTTTTTTCGATAAGATTCTGTACGTGTTTTAGTTTAGTCCTAACTCAGTTTATATGTATGTTTAGGGTCTTGATGACTCATCTAAGGGACACTATGATTGATAATGATGAATGTAATGTATGAAACTTTATGTAAGTTTTCGATCTGTCCGGTAATGCTCCTAACCCTAGTCCGGCGTCAGTTACGGGTTAGGGGTGTTACATTTGGTTGGTATCAGAGCTACAGTTTAGTCGATTCTTGGACTAACGTAGCCTGTCAGAGTCTAGCTATACATGTCATATATCTAAATTGTGATAGTGTGATGAATCCTGACGTATAAAATGTGATTTTCGTATAGTAATGGATCCCGAAAGAGCCATAGCTGACGACGTAGAAAGTAATTCAAGACCGGCTACAAGCGGTCAAGAGGGAGAAGCTAAACAAGCTTTCTTCCAGATGATGAGTGAGTGGTTCACTTAGGTTGTAAAGAATCATCGGACTGTTTCGCAACTTCTACCCCCGGTTAATCCCCCTCAGACATCCGATATACCTCCAACTGTAAATCTGAATCTGTTGAATAAGCCTTCGATTGAGAAGATCCGTAAGTATGGGGCCGAAGAATTTCGGGCTACTAAAGATGATGATGCTAAAAAGGCCGAGTTCTGGATTGAAAATACTATCTGGGTATTCGATGAAATGTCTTTAACTCCGGAAGAATGCATAAAGTGTGTTGTATCGTTACTTCGAGATGCGGCTTACCAATCATAAAAAACTCTGATTTCTGTTGTTCTGAGAGAACGAGTCACATGGGATTTCTTTCAGAGTGAATTTTGGAAGAAATATATCCGTGAGAGATTCGTTGATCAGAAACGAAGGGAATTTTTGGAACTCAAACAGGGCCGAATGACTGTTTTAGAATATGAGCAAGAATTTGTGAGACTGAGTCAGTATGCTTGAGAATGCGTATCATCTGAAGCTATAATGTGTAAAAGGTTCGAAGATGGCCTTAATGAAGACATTTGTTTGCTAGTTGGGATTTTGGAAATAAAAGAGTTTGTTGTACTCGTTGACAGAGCTTGCAAAGTTGAGGCACTTGGGAAAGATAAGAGAAAAGCTGAGTCTGAAGCTCAAGATGTGAAAAAGAGATTTCAAAGTAAATCATTTCAGTCTGTTCCGAAAAGATTCAGAGATGATCAAAGTCGTTCCAGAGATAATGTGGGACATTTGAATAGAAATCAACCTAGACCGCAAATGAGTTCTACAACTCCAGCAACGTCAGTGGCCAGTGTTGGTAATGTTCGATCCGAGAGACCTGAATGTAAGCATTATGGAAAAAGACATCCGGGAAGTTCTAGATTAAACGACAGAGCTTGTTTCAGATGTGGATCACTTGACCATTTTATCCGTGATTGCCCTGAGGCTGTTGAGCCAGAAGCTATTCAGAATTTGAGATCTGATAATGCACCTGTAAGAGGTAGACCATCGAAGAACGTAAGAACCGTCAATGGTAGTCAAAGAACTATGAGAGACAATGTTGTCCGATCTGAAGCTAGAGCGCCTGCCAAAGCGTATGCTATCCGAGCTCGAGAGGAAGCTTCATCCCCAGATGTTATAACGGGTACTTTTACTCTTTACGGTACTTCTGTGATTGCTTTGATTGACCCTGGTTCTACAAATTCATATATTTGCATGAATTTAGTATTCAGCAAGACTTTGTCTGTACAAATGAAATGCATGAACCAAGGGTTCATGAAAAGAGTATTGTTATTGCCAATTGATATATGAATCAAAGTGAGAAAAGCTAATTGAATTAGCTAATAATGAGAATTGAAGGTTAAATGTATAAAATGAATTATTGATTGGCTAATGTTTATATTTGGTTAAAAAATGTATGTTTTATAATGTTATTTCCTTTGAAGTATTCGAATTATAGAAATACCACTGAGTTTTATACTCAGCGTACGGCTTGTTTCCATGCGCAGGTTAGGTTAAAATCAAATTGCCGAATCAGCATCGAAAGCCAATCCCGAACTCAAAGTGGTGAAGTATATTTCTTTTGTTAATGGCATGTACCTAGGTGGTCATATGTATGTCATTTTAGTAAATGGTTGTAAGTGATGATATAAGATGATATTAGTTGGTTATACGTATAAGTTTGTGATTTTTGTTAGAATTATAAAATGGTATATTTTGGTTGAACTATAAATGAATTCAATGTATGTAAATTTTAGGTTGAAATTTGGTATAAAATTTGAATTGGGTTAAATGAAATTAAATGAATTGAGTTAGTAAGTATTTGTAAAATACCTATGTTAATATGTTGATTAAATCTTCAAGTAGATTACTTGGTATGATTTGGATATATTTGATTGTGTTTTGGATTGGTTGAATATTGATTATTGAGTTATTTGAGGTTTAAGTTTGTAAGGTTGGTTAAATTTAATGTATAAGGCTCATTCTGAGTCCATGCGGCCTGGCACACGGGTGTGTGACTACACCGTGTGAGACACACAGCTTATACTTGGGCGTGTGTCCCCTGCAATTTTAATTTTCCAAAACAGAATGCTCAGGTTTTGCCACACGGGCAGAGACACGGGCGTGTGCCTCAGCCGTGTGAGGAACACAGCCTGGTACACGGCTATGTGCTTTTGCCGTGTGAAAATCACACCTAATTTTCGAAAAATAAATTGACCACACGGGTGTGTGGCTTAGCCGTGTGAGGTAAGTCAGAGAGCACATAAATTAGGACATGGCCTGAAGCACGGGCATGTCTTAGGGTCACTCGGGCGTGTCCCTAGGCCACACGGGCGTGTGAGTCCTGTATTTAAGAAAATTTTTGGAATTTCACAAAAAATTTCATGAGCACTCGAATTGGTCCCAAATCACTTCAAACATGTATTTTGGGTCTCGAGAGCCCATGAAAGGGGCATTATGATTGTTTCACAATATATATGTTATTTATTTGTATAAGGTTCGTAATATTTCTAAAAGGTTCGGTAATGCTCTGTAAATCTGTTCTGGTAACGATATAGGGTTAGGGGGTGTTACATAAACAACTTTTACTAAGTGGTTTTTGATAAAAATACCTAAAAAGGACCTATTTGTAAAAGTTGTAAAATAAGTGTGAAAATGTGAATAAATGAAAAATGAGGGTTGCTATAAGAATGAAAAAGATTCGGCTAGGCTTGGGTTTTGAAGAAATTGACTATATTTTATTTTACGAGCCTAGGGACTAAAATATAAAAAGTTGAAAAGTTAGGGGTAAAAATGTAATTTTTTCCATAAGTTGTTTTTGGGATTAAATTGAATAATGTGATAATTGAATAAGCTAAATTTGATATTATAGATCAAGAAAGACGAGGTTCTGACCTAGACCAGGGAAAGAGTGGACTAAATCGAACAATTATCCATTTTGTACCGAGGTAAGTTCGTATGTTAAAAATAAGCTGTAGAATAATTGTATCTAAATGCCTTCATATTGCATGAATTTTATGTTTGATTTTGTAAATGAGTATAATCCTACGAACGAGTCTGAAGACGAATCGACAAGGAATAGGTTAGGATACAAGTGATATGTCACTAGGGTCATTATGTGTTATGTGACTATGTGATTCGGGTGCTGGTCTCGTACGTTTTACTGGTGGGTGAGTATACCGGCATATGTTGCAGATACTTGATAGCTTGTATGAGCAGCACTGTGTAGCTACGTCTTGACTGACAGCTTGTGTGAGCAGGCCCGTCGATAGCTCGAGAGCGAGCGATTATGTGATATGAGACTTAGGTAGCTTTGGCTACATATGTGGCACTTAGTGTGCAAAGTTTCCCGAGTATCCGACATTATTATTCCGAGTGGTTCATGGGTATGTCAAAGATGAAAGTATGTGTACATTCATTTTGAGATGGCTCAGGTATGTATGTAAAGCTTATGCTTATTAAATGTGTGAAATGATGAATATGAGGTAAGTTTTGTGATGGGTTAGATTGTGATTATGAAACTATGGCCGGTTCACATTTAATTATGTTATGTTATTATTATGTGCATGGTAGGGTTGCTTATTTCTTGCATACGAGCCTAGTAAGCTATGTAGCTTACTCCGTTAATTTTTCATGTTTTTATACTGTTGCCAAGCTAACTTGGAATCGGAGATCGTCAGAGATTTGGATCGCACTATCAAACTCTCATTTTGGGTATTAATGGTCTTAGCATTTTGAATGTATGGCATGTATAGGGACTTGGTCATTTTGTTATATGTGTCATTGGTAATATGGCCAAATGTATTGGCTTATATTGGTTAATGATTTCATTTTGTATATGGCCATGTAAGTTGACTAATGTTGGTTATGAGTATATTCATATGTTAATACCTTGGTTGTGGATGTTTTGGTTGCCTAAGTATGCTATGAATTGTGTCATTGAATTGGTGTAAGTGTAGGTGTAAATGAGGGTGGCAAATGGCTTGGTAAATATCCTTATTTTTGTCCACATAGGTAGACACATGGGCGTGTGTCTAGGCTGTGTGTGACACACGGTCTGCCCCACGGGCATGTGTTTCAGCCGTGTGCCCCTTACACCTTAATTGTTGCAAAACAAAATGTCCAGAATTGAGCATACGGGTGGAGACACGGGCGTGTGTCTCGACCGTATGTGCTACACGGCCTTGAACAAAGGCATGTGCCCTTACCATGTGAAATCTACACCTATTTTTTGAAAAATTATGAAAATTAAATTGACCACACGGCTTAGCACACGGGCGTGTGGCACGGCCGTGTGGCACAAGTCAGAGAGCACCTTAATTTGAACACGGCCTGTAGTACGGGCGTGTCCCTTGAACCACACAGGCGTGTGACCCTTGTAACATGAAAAATTTCTAAGTTTTGTAAAATTTTCTAAAGATCTCGGTTTAGTCCCGAACTACTTCCAAAGCATGTTTTGGGCCTTGTAGTCTCGTATAAGGGACTTTATGATTGAATATGAATGGTTTTAATTTGGACGAAAATTTATAACTCAGAATTGTGTGAATGCTTGTGTTATAAGTCTGATAATGTCCCGAGCCCTGTTCCGATGTTGAATACGAGTAAGGGGTGTTACAATCCGACTCAGTTCGATACTATTAATAGGGTTTAATTCCACAATTAAAAAACAATCAATATCCAATATCCACATTTCACATTTCACATTAATCACAAATTCATAAAAATTCAATTCAATATCAAAATGCTAGTTACTCACCTCAATCACATACCAGAATTATTAAATCAAAATACAACAATTAATTATTAGATTCAGATTATAGAAATACAAACCAGAACTTCCGAGCTACTCCTCATCGACTTTATCTTCTCCTTTCTTAGTTGAAGTTTCTGGCATAACGTTAGCTACAGAAATTAAAACAATTAAAATTCATCAATACAATGCAATTAAATTTTCACATTGAATATTTTAATTTTTATTCAACATTTGTCTAAATTCCAATTTAGTCCCTAAATTGAGACTAACTTTATTTCTTCATAATTATTTCTATATTTTCATTCAATTTCCACTTTAAACTAGATTTAACTCTTTAGTTTCACTTAAAACACTAAATTTTTAAATTTTCACATTTTAGTCCCTAATACTTAAAATTTATAATTTATTCTACAATTTAATCCTTTTTCATTTCTAGCTTAAAAATCTATCAATTTAGTCCCTAATACTCAAATTATTCTATATAAACAACATTTAAAAATTCAATAATTTCTAAAATTTAAATATAGGTTGGGTAGTATTTAATACCGAGATTTCAAAAACATAAAAATTACAAGAAAATGGACTAAATTAACTAACCAATTGAGCCTTGAATCCTTGAAACCCTAACTTTTCTCCTTCTTTCTTTCTCTTTTTCTTTTCTTTCTTTCCTTCTCTGTTTCATTTCTTTCTCTCCTTCTTTTTCTACTTTTTTTCTTTTACTTAATTATTATAATATAATATATATACTTAACATTTAAGTTTTATTATAATATTATATTATATATTTTAACTTTAAGTTTTATAATAAATACACTTATGCCGCCTCATTCAATGCAATTGGAATATTTGCTTATTTAGTCCCTTCAATTATTCTTTAATCTGTAATTTAACTTTCACTCTTTATGCAATTTAGTCATTATAACTAATTACTCTTATTTCATGCAAATTCACCTAACCAAAACCTATTTAACTACACAACTAGCTTCGTAAATATTTTTTCAAAAATGGAGTCCCGAAAATACACTTTCCAACACCCGTGACTATCAGGTCGTTACAGTTTTAGTATCCGGTTAGGCTTTTTTACTTGTTTGGATCAGGCTACCTGTAGTACTTATTCCTAGTAGGGATATCCCTAGCCCTGGTTGGGACATCCTGGTTCAAGGGTACACCGATTTGTGGCTATCCCAGCTCAGATCTATCCTGATTTGGGGTTTTAAAAAAATTATAAATAAAAAATAATATAAAAATTAATATGGATGGGTCGAGTTTTTAAAAAATTTTAGGTTCATTTTTTGGGTTGAGCCCGTCCCAACCTGACCCATGGACACCTTTTGAACCCATCCAATTTCCAAAAAAACCCCCCAAGATCATTAATTCATTACATTCTATTACATATTCCGTCAAACTAGGCTTGCTATTTGATTATCTTATTTATCTTATTACGGGAGAGAGAGCGAAGGTGATGAGGAATATCTCAATGAACAGTAAGATAAAAGCATTTTTATCCAAAAAAGAAGAAGAATCCATTTACTTTTTTAAACTAAATTTTACATAAATTAATTGTTAAAAACAATTTATTTTAAAGAAAAAATTAATACAAGAGCATTTAAGTCTTTTAATAGTTTATATAAAATCTTAAAGAACATTTTAAAAAACAATATCAGAATTTAGAATCTGATTATTAAGGTGCCTCAACCAATATTAAATTTTAAATAAAGAAAATATATGTCAATCCTTTTACTTGTATTATTCATGTCACATAACAATAATTTTGGAAAAATGTTTAATAGTTTTCTAAATTGTGAAAGTTAAAGTAAGTTTTCTTTGGATAGAATTTAATTTTAAAAAGATTATTAAACTGTTTATGGGCAAGAGAAGAGCATTTTCTTCGGTCTTTTCAAATCCCCTTCTTTCCCCATAATTGGAAATTTAAATGCTTTCTCCATAGCTTCCCCATTTCTTCACCATCACACACACACACACACACACAATCTCTCTCTCTCTTTCTCTGTGTTTAACACCCTAACTGTCTCTATCGTCAGATTAGGGTTACGGAGTGTTACAGTGCAATCAAAAAATTTTAAACATTTTATCATTCAAATAACTTAACCACATCATAAATCATTCATATACATGCATATTGTCCCTAAATTGAGTCCTCGATGCCCTAAAAATAGCTTAGAAGCAATTTAGGACCAATTTGAAACAATTTAGAAAATTTGAGAAAAAGAAGCAAAATTTGTAAAATAGGGGTCACACGGCCATGTGCCTCACACGGCTGAGACACATGCTCGTGTCTTAGGCAGTGTAACCTTCGAACTAGGGACACATGACCGTGTCCCAGCCCGTGTTCTCACTCGTGTAACTATCTAAGTAGAGTCACACGAGAGTGTGACATGGCCGTGTCACACGCCCGTGTTCCAGATTGTGTAACTCTCGAAATTGCCTCACACGCCTGTGTGCCAGGCCATGTAACTCACAGACTTGCATGCAGAGGAACCCTTAGACGACGCACGCCCGTGGCTCAGACCGTGTGTACTCAAAATGTACCTAAAATCAAACCATTTCATACCATTTCATATAAGACCTTTCCATCAATATACACACACACATTGTATGAGCCTAAATACTTTCAAAACACACATTAATATGTCATTTCAAGTTCCAAATTCAATCAACCAATATACTGTACAAGGCACCTCAATATATACACCAAAACATAACATACCAATTAAGCCAAGTTTACCATATTTCTAACATCATAACCTAGTTTCATATTTGCCAAAACATACCAATAATGCTATTTTTTCATGCCAACCAATCTAAACCAAATAGATACTAAAGCATTCCATCAATGACCAAATTTAACCATTCAAACATACTATAAAAGGAACCTTATATACAATCACATAAAAGTGACCATAAGAACTTAATTAAACAAGCATGATAAGTCCACCAACCATTCATAAACATCATTATATACCACCCTATACATGCCATTATAAACCTTAGCCAGAAATGCTCAAAACTACTGAATTAGCTACTGGATAGTGTGATAGGTCTCTGACAAGCTTCCAACCAAATCGAACCTTCCAATGATCTATAGGAAAAGAAAAAAAACTAACGTAAGAAATAAAGCTTAGTAAGTTCGTATTAAGGCAACTTAACTACTGAACATATTAGAGTAAACAAATAATCATGATTTTCATTATAACATAAGCTAACTTTCATTTTCTATTCACTACACCTATAATGGATAATTGGTCTAGCCTTGCATATACATGCATATATATTTTTCCTTATAAGCACTTCATATAATCATTTCACTTAAATTAACGATCCTTCTTACCATAACAATTACACATTTAACATATAATCATTCTATAATTCATCTTTCGTTTCAAAGTTTCATATAAATATATCATCCAGGAATCACCTAATTTCATCATACAATGTAAAAACTAAATAAAAATATTAATCACACATGTTATTCATTCACGAAGCACTTATAGGATTAGTACTGAAAATGTTTCATCATATGCTTCCTGTACTATAATAATTCAATCTGAACTCATTCACATATGTGTATAAATATATATCTTTAACAATATAATCATCAATATAATTATACCCTCATATAATCAAGTAATTCATTGAACATTTAACATTTACTAATATCTTGACTATACATTAGCCTTTAATCACATAAATAATTCTATAAATTCCATTAACATTTAGACTGATGAACTAGTAACTTGACTCGGATACTCGGGTAACTACACCACACCAGAGGCATCATAGATGCATAACAGGGGCACCGAAGTGCAGACAGGGGCACAAATGTGAAAACAAAGGCACCATAGTGCGAACAGGGACACTGAAGTGTATACAGGGGAATCAAAGTGCAAACAGAGGCACCGAAGTGCAAATCCCATACAAGTGTGCATACTAACCCTATTGGCATGCCAATCGTATCTTAATCATTTACTATGTTCAAACGGGCATTTTAACAAAATATTATAACTTTCATGAATTAGAGACACTTCCATATTTCTCAATACACATGCTGTAACAAACTCATAATCATTCCAAAATCACATATATCATATTTCATAAATATTCATTAGATTTCAAATAAATATTTTCTCACCTTATATTCAGTAATAATATTTCAATTTCCAAATCACATTTTAGACATCATATATATACATTCATAAAGCAGCAGTAACATTATGTATATATAGATATGTAAAATTCTATACCTACGAACTTACCTCGACAAATAGTTGTAAAACGAAGTCGATGACTAATCCGACACATTAGTTTTTCCTCTGTTTAGATCCGTTTGATTCGTTTCTTGATCTAGATAAATATTTTTATTCAATTAATCTCAATACATCATTTAAAATAATTAATTTAGCTTATAACCCATAATGATTTGCAATATTTTCCTTTAATTTTATCATTTTCATAAATAAGTCCCTAAACTTGAAAATAATCAAAAATTACTTATCAAAATACTTATATTTAACAACTAAACTTAATAATCTATCATAAAATTTTAAGAATATTTCAATTTCATCCATGGTAAAATTCTAAACATTTAACAATTTAACAAATTAACCCCCGAGTTAGCTAAATTAAGCTAATACGATAACAAAAACATAAAAATCATTAAAAACGGATGCAAAATGAACTTACATGCATACATTGAAGCTTAGCCGAATGTGTTTCTCCCAAAATTGTAAGAATCGGTTTTGGCTTTGAGAAAGAAGAAGATGATGCTTATGTTTATTTATTTTGTCTTTAACTTTTAATAATATTATAACATATATTTAATTTTAAAATAAAACATTTTAATCATATAATTTCATGTCCTTCAATCCACTAACCCGGCATTATAATAATTAAAGTCTAATTGCATTTTAAAACCTTCATTCCATACATTTATAACTATTTAATACAAATAAACTTATAGCAATTAACTTTTGCATCCTTTACAATTTAGTCTCTTTTAGTTAATTAATTATCTAAACATTAAAATTTCTTAACCAATTTTTACTACGACCTTAACAACATCCCATAAATATTTAATAAAATAATTACGACTTGGTTTATAAAAATGAGGTCTTGATACCTCATTTTCTAAAATCACTTGACTTTAGGGTCTTATCACTTGAACTTAATTGTTCTTCCATTTAACAAAAAAATCATTAAATAAAAATTTAATAATACACCATATTACTTGCAAATATTTAATAATATTATTTATAGACCCACACGTCAGATTTGTGCTCCGAAACTACTGTTTCGACACCACACAGAATTAGGCTGTTACACTTTCTCTTCAAATTTTTGCTCTCATTCGTTTTTAACTTTCTATAATGAGAGGCCAAAAAAACACATATACCACATTTCTCTCTCTCTCTCTTCAAATTTTTTATCATTCTTTTTCAGTTTTGGTTTAACCAAAGGCCAATAAAAAAACACATACACACGCTACAGTAGAAATACAGTTTTTGTGAGAGAGATAAATCCTAAGTTTTCTCAGCCGTTTTTCCAGTTTTTTTTTTTTTATGATATTGAAATCCCCTACTTCATCGGTGAGTGATTTCAGGTATGGATCTTTACTTCAACTGTCTTTTCCTTTTCATGTCTTATTTAGTTTCAGATCTATGTTTCTCTACTTGTATTTCTGTGGTTTTTCTGTTTTCAGCTTTAGAACAAGTTTGCCTTTGCCTTTTTGATTGTGTTGTAGTTATTAGATCTATGCTTCTTTAGATTTATTTCAGTAGGTTATTTTGGGTTTTCAGATTTAGGAAATACTATTTCGGTTCGTCTTTTCAAATCTATGGATGTTAGTGTGGTTGTTCTTGTTGTTAGTTTATCGTATATTATGCATTTTAAATTTCTATTGTTTGTTTCCCTCTGTTTTTAAGATAATTGCTTTTCTGTTATGGTCACTATCTTTGAAATCATCGAGTGTTATTTATGAATCTTTATTTCTGTTAGATGTGTTTCTAAGAACTATTTAAGTATCTATAATAAAGATAACTTGAAATCATAATTGATTTTATGACACAAAGTTCTCTGCTCTATCTTTAATTTTTAGTGCTCATATGGTAATTACATAAATATTTTGTTTTCTCTTCGGGTCTGGTCCTGGCTATGTTTACTTCTCTTGCTGATTTGCAAAGAAAGGTGAGCAAATATATAAATGGAATTGTGTCCTTTTGGCTGCTTGGGGAAAGAAAGAAACTCTAGTTCTGCAAGAGTTTGATTTGATCTGAATTAAGGTTTTCTGAATTTCTCTTTTTTATCTCTATATTAGAAAAAAAAAGGTTTTGCTCTTACATATCTAGATCTATGAGCAGCATGTGCTTAAATGGTGTTGTGGTTGCTTATTTATTTATTTATTTATTACAAATCTAATAGATTTAGTTTGTTTTTCTTATTGCTAATATGCTTGGGTTGCGAATATATCGATCACAGATTTGAAGTTGGAATCATCAAATCTGATGTTTCTTCATCTTCTAACTTTGTTACATGAGTTGTTGGTATTAGCTAAGTTTGACATTTGAAAAGAAGTATTTTCATGCCTTGATAGTGATATTTTTTTTTATGTTTTATTGAGTTGTTTGTGTTTTGTTGGTATTTCCATTAATATGTTATATTTTATTTATTGGATGAATTTCATACAATTATTTTTTTTTGTTTGTTCCTGATATTTTCTTTTTTTGTTTTGTATTTTATGTAAATTTTGGTTTGTATGCAGCAATGGATACTTCAAAGACTGAAGTGAGAAGTTTGATTCTGTTGGGTCAAAATTGTAAGTGCTAGTTTATCTACTATTTTTTTATTTTGTTAATTTCCAAATTGACCTCTTATGGCTATAGGACCTACCTTTACCTTAATGGTGAATAACCAAGCTTTTGAAACTTTTAAGTCACTAGATATATAATAAATGAAAGCATCTTTCATATTTATTTCTCCTTTATTATCTCCTATTTATTACTCTTGTTTTCCCTTTTTTCTAACATTTCTTTTCTGTTAATTCCCCCTCCAAATAAAGAATTAGTGACTTAATGAAGGAATACAATGTTACCGTTTAAAGTGAATGGGTATTGAAAGCGTGGCACGTGAGAGGATTCAAAAATTTAGAAATTTTCCTGTTGTTTGTTCACATCCCTCTTCTTTCTCCCATTTATTAGTCGATTCTTATCTCTGTCTCTTGCTTTCTTTTTTGTTTTCTTTTATGTCTTCCTCCTTTCTTCTCCTTTCAGAACAAATATTTTCTTTTTCATTCTTATTTTTGTTTCAGATCTATAACCTTTTTAATTCTATTTCAATTGGTTTATTGTATTGTGCTTTGGCTCATAAAAAATCTGAGTGATTGAACATAGATTTGAATTCAGAATCAGCAGATGTAAAGTTTCTTCATCTTGTAATCTTGTTGCATGAGTTGTTTGTATTAACTAAGTTTGTCATTTGAAGAGAAGTATTTTCATGCCTAGATGGTGATATTTTTTTATGTTTTATTGAGTTGTTTGTTTTGTTGGTATTTCTAAGAATCTGTTATATTTTATTTATTGGATGAATTTTATACAATTATTATTATGTTTATAAGTGATATTTGCTTCTATTGTTTTGTATTTTATGTAAACTTTGGTTAGTATGCAGCAACGTATACTTCAGAGACTGCAGTGAGAAGCATGAGTCTGCTAGGTCAAAATCGTAAGCGTTAGTTTATCTATTATTTTTCTGTTTTGTTAATTTCCAAATTGATCTCCGTCACGTTCCATGAGAGGATATGTTCATTAAATATGAGGATACCTTTACCTTCCTAGTGAATAACCAAGCTTTTGAAGCTTTCAAGTTAATAATTTGTTAATAAATTTATTGCAAGTTTGAATATGAATTCACCTCGAATAACCAAGCTTTGGAAGCTTTCAACTTAATAATTTGTTAAGCTAATGAATGAAGGGCTTTAAACAAAACCAACAATTGTATCATGTTTACCTATTTATTTTAAATATATCAATATAGAACATTTAGATAAACATAATATATTTTAAAGTTGATTAAAGATATAAGATATAAGAATAATTATAAATGCTTTTCTTAGGAAAAAAAATAACAGTAGTATGAGAAATTGGTCGAGTTGCAAAGCTACACCAGGGGGTTTTGTTTTGGTTTTTACTTTTCAGTTTTCTAAACCTTATTTTAATTGCCATTTCATCTCTATTTTTGTTAAATATATATGCTTCTTTATACTTCTATTTTCAGTTGGTTTTGGTCTGGGATTTTGGTTTTTAGCTATATAAATCCTTTGTCTTTGCCTTTATACATCTATTTTCAGTGGGTGTTTTTTATTTTTGAATTAAGTGTTTCCCTCTGTTTTATTTTTTTTGTTTCGGGTTACAATTATTTCTTTTTATTTCAAGCTTAGCAGTATATTATTAGGGCTAGGGTGATTGGACTTTTCTTTCAGTGTTAGGTGTTTTGTCTCGCTTATGTTTTGGATTACTAGGTTATTGGGCTTAGCTTGTATCCAATACAGATTTTTTAACTGTCCTGCTGTAGTTAATTTTTTTTCTTGTTCTACTCCAAGGATATCATAGTCATATTCCGTCTTGGAATAAGCTATTCCGCGAATATCCTCACTATGTTATCTCCGACTCAGAATTTTTATAGCCCGGTTCAGTTATATTAGTGTCCGATTCAAATTTTTTACATTCTTGAGCCGAGCTATCTGTCGTTCTTATTCCCATAAGGGATATCCCATTCTAATCCATTTATATCAAAGCACATGAGTTACATACGCATGGTCAGTGACTAACTGAGATTTTAGGTAAGTTATACCATGAACGTCACAAGTGAATTAATTCACAGATAGATTCAAAATTAATTCAACTTGGGTTCAGTCTAGAGGTGTGCATAGGTCGGGCCGGGCTCAAGTAAAAATTTAGGCCAGTTTGCTAGGCCTGGGCCAGCCTCGGCCCGAAAAATGGTCCTGACCCGGATAAAAGTATTAAAACCCAGGCCCGACCCGGCTCGCCCATATTAATTTTTATATAATTTTAAAATTATATAATACATCAAAAATACTAAAAATATCAAAATAAATATTTCCCAACAAATTGAAAATAAATTTTAAAAAATATGTATACTTAAATAACACTAAGATGCAACTTAACAAGCAAATGCCTCTAAAATAATAATAAAATTAACAAATGTCTTTAAAATAATAACAAAATTAACAATAAAATAAGTTTTATACAATATCCAAACAATAACAACAATGGTAGCAAAATAGGGAAAAAACAATAAGAAAATAATATTAAAAACAAAAAAAAAGATTTTTTTGTCCTTTAGTGAATTCGGGTTAGGTCGGGCCAAAAATGCATTACCCGAGGCCCAGCCTGTAACACCCCAAACCCGACCTAGAAGTTAGGCCTGAATTCGGTGTGTCACATCAAAAGCATAATTCAAACGATTTTGCTAATTAAAAATTTAAGGCCCAAAAGCCCAAAATCCTTGAGTCTTGTTAAGTAATGAAAAAAAAAACCATTTTATAATTTTAAGTACTTCGGAAACCAAGTTTAAACGTAAGAAATTTACTCAGGTTTAATAACTAAGTAAACAGTTAAAACAATATTAACAAAACTCAAAATCTAATGTCAAATTGGAGTATAAGGACTTATTACATCCAACGAAAATAAAGTAATTAAACCATGTCTGTTGAAACAAATAAACAAAAATTTAAACATATTGTAGTGTGGCCATCTCCGAGTCCTCTCCCACGTCGAGCCATTTACTAAGGATCACCTGAAACATTAAATAAATGGTGTGAGTTTCGAAACTCAGTGTGTACAACCCTTGGCACTCAATTCAAAATACAATTATCACATTGGCCTGAGCCTTATCAAAATTGGTGGTCTTGGGCCTTGGCCCACAATGATCTCATATCATATCATATTATAACATATCATATGCAAAACAAGGTAATGCAAAACCCTCCCCAAAAATCCATCCGCTACACACCATTTCCCTTCTAACCCTACACACTTGTGGGGATTTCTAAATCGACCCACCCATCCTCTACACACCAAAGGTAGCATTCACAGCGGCACTACTCAATGTTACAGCAAAGCTGCTAATCATATAATGGGCTTAAAGCCACCGGTGGATCCATGGTCGTCAAGCGACTATGCGATCCTCAAATCTTCCTCCGTACCATAATTCCCACCCATATGCATCCTAATCAGAATATCATATGAATGCAACATGCACATGAGTAACATCTACAAAACTCATACTCATCACATAGGGGTATTGTAACATCCTGGTTTAGACCCTAGTCGGAACAGTGACTCGAGGCCACAAATTCGAGGTCGTAAAAAAATATTTTAATGATATTTTCTGTGTAAATGATATGTGTATAGTTTGTGTGAAAATTCTGTGTGATAATTTGATCGTTTGTGTGTCGAATTAAGAAAAAGGACTTAATCGCGTAAAGTGTAAAATGCTGTGTGCTGATTGTTTAGTATTTAATTGTGGTTGTCTTTATAAAGTGAAGGCCTTATGATGCAATTAGGCCACATTTAGTGATAGTGGGTGGCAATGGACTAGAATAACCTTAATGGATAAATGTTTTATAAGTTAAATAAAAGGTTAGTTTGGTAATTAGTAAAATAAGTCATAAATAATTAAACAAAACATGAAATGTTCATCTTTTTACACCACCATTGCCGAAATTGAAGAAGAAAAAGAGAAAGAAATAGGGCTTGAAATATTCGACCATTGTTATACTTGATTAAGGTATGAATTTTGATCGGTTTTTGATAATTTCTACGTTTTTGTAATCGTTACTTTGTGCTTTACAAAACCCATGTTGTAATTTCATGAATTGATTATGGTTTGTGATGAGCCATTGATGAACATTTGAGCTATGTGCTAGTTGGTAGTAAAATATGAGAACTTGGTGTTGGATTAACATGTGTTGTTCTTGAAATTTTGATGAATTTAGCTAATGAGGGCTAAATTGTGAAAATAGCAAATTGAAGGATTAAAATATGAAATAAATGAAATGTGTGGATTTGTATAGGTATAAGAAGAATTCGACTAAGCACATGTATATTGGAATTTGGTGAATTTGATGATTTTGTGAATTAGGGACTAAAGTGTCGAAATGTGAAATTATGAGGACTATTATGCAAAATGTCTTAAATGTGTGTGTGTGGACTAAATTGAATGAAATGTGATTGAATGAATTGAATTTAAATGTGTATAGACCAAGAGAGAAGAGGTTTGGATCGAGATCGAGGCAAAGATAAAGTGCTCGATTAGTCGACCGTATCGATAGTCGACGTCCGAGGTAAGTTTGGATATAATACATGTTGTTAACATATGATTTTGTATTATGAAATGAATGTGTATATATGTATGAAATTGAGATGCTATGTGCAAGTTTATGTTAAGGGCACTAAGTGTGCGATATTAAAATCGAAACAGGAATGAATAGCACTGTGTGTGCGATGTTATAAAAGCTTCGGTTTATTGAATTGGCACTGAGTGTGCGTTACTGAGATAAGTTGGTTGAGAGATTTGGGCACTAAGTGTGCAATGACTAATAAGTATCGACCGAGGTATTAAGCTAATCGAGTGTGCGATTAAAATTTGAATGAATATCAAATGATGATCAACAAGTATAATTGAGCATTGAATAGCTTGGAGATTGAATAACTATGTGTTTGCCGAGGTATGTATCGAACCTTTGTGGTTGATGAGTTTATAGATGATGTTATGGACGGACGAATGAGTAGTTTAGCTATTGATAGTATGGTTTATGTGATGATCTATGTGATGATTGTTATATGAATTGGTTTGACTTGATGATATAGTTGTATTTTATTTCGAACTTACTAAGCTTTATAAGCTTACTGTGTGATTTGTTCCTCTGCTTTGCAGTGTCAGTAAATCTAGCTCGGATCAAGGGATCGTCAGTTTCTCAGTCACACTATCGGCAATCTATTTTAGGGTATTTTGGAAAGATGTATATAGTTAAGATATGGCATGTATAGGCTAGTCATTTGAATCAAGGTTGAGATTTGTAGTAGCCATGAGATGTGGCTAAATATGTGTTAGTTTTAGCATGAATGACTTGGTATATATATGTGATGCATCTTTTGATATTGATTGTGGTTTGAAAAGTTGTTTTATGAATTGTAACTTGATGTTGATAAAATGCTAATATGAATTAGTGGTATTGAGAAGAGATGATGTTTGGTATTGATGTAGTATGCTTGTGATGATATGAGTTTTAGTCTTTGATATTGACATGGTTGGAATTGGTATTGAATGCATGTTTCGAATGGCTAATTGGTATGTTTTTGGTTGCCATATATGATTGATAAGTGTTGGTAAATGATGTTTATAGGTTTGAACCATTTGGTTGGCATTTTGGCCTTGTAAATGGCCTATAATGTCACACGGTTATGGCACACAGGCGTGTCTTAGCCCGTGGGTAAATTGGCAGGATGCAACATAAAATCCCACGGCCTCGACACGGGCGTGTCATCTGGCCGTGGTGTGCAAGTCAGTAGCTAGCATAAAAATACACGGCCTCGACACAGGTGTGCTTGGTGGCCGTGGTGGGGAAGTCAGTATATGGCTTAAAAGTACACGGCCGTGTCACACGGGCGTGCCTAATGACCGTGTTGGTATAGTTTGTAAACAAGGTTGAACACGGGTGTGTTTAGAAGCCGTGGAGGGCACACGGTCTCCTTCCACGGGCGTGTCTCCCCTGCATATTAGAAAAGTTTCAAATTTCATGAAATTTTATATGTGTTTCGGTTTAGTCCAAACTCAGTTTATAAGCATGCTTAAGGTTTCGAGGACCCGATTAAGGGACATTATGTTTGAGAATGATGATTGAACGTATGGTTTTGTCTGTGAATGTTTTCGATCTGTCCGTTAACGCTCCTAACCCTAATTCGGCGACTAACTCAGGATAGGGGTGTTACAAGTATTTTCGTCATTTCATAACCCAAGGGTATTTTCGTAAATCTACTCTATAGGGGTATTTAGGTAATTTTGCAAAATAGAGGTACTTTGGAAATTTTATAAATTAGGGATGTTATGGTAATTCTGTAAACTAAGGGTATTCTGGTAATTTCACAATTCGGGGCTATTTTAGTGATTTTACAAATCTAAGGATGTTTTGGTAATTTTTAAACTAAGGGTATTTTGGTTATTTTCAAAACAGTGGTATTTTAGTAATTTTACAAATCTAGGGGTATTTGGTCCCTCTTGGGTTTTAGTTATGAAATTTGGCCCATTAACAAGTCCTTGCGGCTAAAGTGAACAGACACTATACACCAGGTAGGATTCTAGAGAAGAGGAGGTAGGCTGCTAGGGTCGCTTAAGTACCAAGCTCTCCCTAGATCCAATCCTAGACATGTACATGCCCGTTACCACACTCTAACCTAGTGACTTGTCCACGGACATGTTTAATTATTAGAAAGTCTTATGCGGTTTAAGAGTTGTTCAGTACTAAGCCTAAAGTCCATAAAACCCTAGCATACTAGTCTACGTCCCCATAAAGCCCATCAACCCATTTCACGTTCATATAACCCATAATGGCCACATCACATTTTTATGGCCCACTAGGCCCAAATCTCAGTCATATGACCCATTAGGCCCAAAATAAATCCAGATCATGTAACATGCATGCCTAACCCAATTCATATAATCAAATTAATCCATTTCATCAAACTTAGCCTCAAGGCCCACCGGGCCCATTTAGCCACTTTTGGCCTTTAGACTTTCCGGAGTTGCCGGTATGTGTGTGTAGTGTTTGTATACACTTGGTTACTGCGACGTGCTATTCTATCCTTATCCTTGAACCTACAACCAACCAACCTTCAATCAACCACTCATGCTTAATCAAAATATTTACTTAAAAGTCGAAGCCTTACCGTAACCTTACCGTGTGCCACCAGGTTCTGATATCCTTTCCTTAGCTACTAGTCACGAGTATCCACTAGATCTGCACTTACACATACATCATTAAAATTCGAGTGACTCATAATCTACACAAGTCACCCTTATAGATCATACACACATTCGGCCATTCACTTAATCCACTATCGAGTTGAGTACACTTACCCTTGCTAACGCTCTTACCATGCTTGCGATCTTTGAACCTTATCTTTGTTATCACAGAGTTAACGATAGGACAATTAGATAGCTTGTCGGCTTTTAGCAAAACGTACAAAAGAGGTTAACTGAATACTTACCAAATCCTTTTTTGATACTGCGACCTAAATTTGGCTTTTGAGATTAGTATGGTGACAGAAACAATTCAGTACCAATAGGGAGAAAAAGAGGAGAAGTGATCGGCTAGAACTAAAGGTGAACAAGAGAAGGAATTTAAGAAGAGAAGGTATAGGGAATTCGGCTAGAGAGAAAACCAAAATTTCGACAAAGGAATGATAGGTTTTTTTTTTCGGCAAATGGAAGAATTTGGCTAAGGGGGAGAAAAAGAAATGTAATGGAACCCAAGGAACCTTTCCAAGGAATTCGACACCTCCTTTTATAGCCAATAGCCGAATCCTACCTTCTCCCACAGTCCAATTCGGCACCAACTCTTCCCACCTCTCATTTCTTAATTTTCCTCCATGATATCTCCTTTATCTCTTCCGAAATTTCGTCCTTTATTAGCTCACAAGACCAATTCAAACACTTCAACAAAAGAGTCCAAATTCCACACAACTCTGGCCGCCCACTAAGCAAAATAAACACTCCAAAAACACTTTACTACTACTCGAACCTTAGACCTTTTCACGCCACCTTGTAGCTCCCCTAGTAACGCCATCTTGCCACTGGACCACAAGCCCATTTGTGTCTTATTTTCTCCTTAATATGCTTAAGAGGCCTAATGCTTGAGACTAGGATCCACTAAAGCAAGAAAAATAAATTTTTCCCTATGGTCATCCCTATCTCTAAGACTTCAAATAATCCCGATAATACCTTAAAATTAATATTCTAAGTGCTACTCATACATACCAACCTCAGTGCACAAAAATTTAAAGTTTCGGGATTTTTGGGGCGTTACAACCCAATAGGCCTAAATCTACTAGGCCCAAATTCGGGGTGTTACACAGCCCCTTTTTTTAAACGGGCTTATATTTTTGTTCAAGCCTATTTTTCGGGCAGGGTGGCCCGACCCATGAACAGGTCTAGTTCAGTCTAATGCATTATTCTTCCAATGAGTAAATTTATGTCTCTACCCCTGGAGTCAGCTACTCCGACAGCCAAGACTAGCCATTTCCCCAATTGGAATTATAGACGACATAATAATCCTTTTAAGTTTTTGAATCAAATGCTCATTTTGATTGTTTTACAAGATTACAGACTTGTTTAGATTGTCTATTGAAGTAAGTTGTCTTTCTTGCAAAGTAAACATTATTACAGTGCAACTTATCATCTGTTTGAACTTAGACAATCAATGAGCTAATACTTGTTTGTCACAATTTCGCTATATATACAAAACATGAAAGACAGAAACACAAGATATAAAAGTGAAATGTGAAATTAACTTTATTTATTCATCTTTCAAATATATAAAAAACAGTTGGCAAATTTATGTATATATGTTGGAAAAAAAATTTGAGAAAGTAGGTTGATTTTCTAAAAATTTACCGATCTACACTATTTTTAGAGAGAGAAAGGAAAACACATCCTACAGAGCATTTTTTCAGGAGAGAGAATGAAAACGCGCCTTTTCACTTTGGTAAATTTTGCTTGTTTTTCTTTTTTTTTTCCTTGCGGTTGGAAATTAAAAGTTTGTAGATTTATTTTTGTTCGTGTTTGGGATAGACATGGTTATAAATTTACGGAATGTTTGAATTTATGGTGGTGTGGTGGAGCTAGGTGACCTACAAATTTCATCTACCATGTAAGTATGAAGCCATCACTTAGGAAGTTGGATCTCGTTGCAACTCAAGGTCCTAGTTGACGGTGATTATACGATTTGAGGTTGAAGTATAATTAGGGCTTCAATTTTACAAAGGTTATGTTGTCAAGGGATGGAGCATAAATGGAACCGTAGTTGACAGTGGTTATTCGGGCACGACAACCAATTTTTTCTTGTTAGAGAAGGATGCTTTATAAAATCCAAACAGATGTATGGAGAAGCAAAACACAGTGGCCTTTTAGTATAATCAAGTATTTTGTTTTATCTATATCCATCGAAGGCGATGACCCCATTATTATAACCTTTGACATAATTGGGGTGAAATAGGTTTTACCAACAGAGTCACTGCCTTTGGTAGACATGTACAACACGAATTACTTGATTATACTTGAACGCCTTTACATTTTTCTTCCTCTCACTTCCGTGTGGGTTTCATGAAGCATGCTCCTTTAACGAGGAGAAATTGGTTATCGTGTCCACATAACCATCGTCAACTAGAGCCCTAGTTATGCTTCATCCTTTGACAACATAGCCTTTGTAACCTTGAAGCCCTCGTTACACTTCAGCCCGAGACCGTATAATTACTGCTAACTTGGACCTCGAGTTGCAAAGCGATCTTGATTTCTCAAGTGTTGACGCCATACTCATATGTCAGGTGAAATTTGTAGGTTACTGAGCTCCATGACATCACCATGTACCTAAACACAACTTAAAACTATGACTATGTCTCTCTCAAAGCGAGAGAGAAATAAATCCTTAAAGCCAAAAATTTCAATACGCAAGAAAAAGAGAAAAAAAACAATTTAGAGGAGACTGAGATGTGGGTGAGTGAGGGATGAAGAATGGGCATTTATATAGGGGATGGGGTGGGGTATAAAGGGAAATTTTTTTATCTCGGGAATTTCAGGTTGCAGAGGCTCAGAATCAATCAAGTTTGCTTGGTTGAAATGGCCAAAAAGAAAACACTCCCTGCAAAAGGCGTTTTCATTTGATGTGGCAGTGAAAATGCTTCCTGTAGGGCACGTTTTCGATTGACATGTCAGATATGTACGTTAATATTAATTATTGAAATAAGATATATTACAATACACAAGTCAAAGTTTTAATCTTTTTTCGAACCTTCTAAGTAATTCTTTTCTTTTTGAAAATATTGTACTTAACAAATGGACGGAGAGAAACTTAAATGAAAAAGTAACATAAATAATTGTAAATTTTAAACTCACAATATGATTGTGTACAAATCAATCCAATTTAATAAATTTGTTTCGTATATTGTAAATAAGTGTACATTTGAGATTAAAAGAAATTATACAAAAAATTACAAAATAACATAATCATTGGCATCCGGAATGTGTGCCACAATTGGGTAGACGTCAGGCACACCTAGGGTTCCGTCGCACTATTTGGGTTGACGACTCTTCATCTCCATTTTCATCTTCACGTGCACGTCAGGGTTGATAGCCATAATCATCTTCACATATACATCTCCAAAATTCGATCTTTGGGTTGAGTATATAAACATAAAAAATTAATAATTTAAACAATATAATAATTAACTATTAAAATTAAATAATTTAATAAATTTTCTTACCATTTCTAATTGAACACCAGAGATATGCTTTTCATCCAAATTAGTAAGTTGGTTTGCCATTTGAAAATTATAATGAAAAAAAATAAAATCGAACAAAATCAAAATCAAAAAAATAATTAATAAAATAATTGAGGATTGAAAATTGAAAATTGAGGATTGAGAATATAGGATGGAAGAATGTGTATTGAGTATTTGGTTGAAAATAATGAAGTTTAGATGGGTTTATATAGGAAATTTTATGGTTGTTGGAGCCCTTGTAGTCATTGGAAAAGTTACCATTGAAGGGAAAACATATCCCACAAGGCGTGTTTTTCACTAATGTGGCAGTGAAAATGCACCATGTAGGGCACATTTTCCTTTCTCTCTCTGAAATCAATATAGATCGGTAAATTTTTAGAAAAACGACATACTTTCTCAAAAAAAAAAATCAACATATTCTATTAAATTAACTGAAAACAGTTCCATGTTTACTACAATATGCACACATTTCTCAATAGCCTTACCAGTGAACCCTAAACCATTGTTTAAAAAAGACTGGTTTTTAACATATTAGAATTTAAATGTATATTTATTGCATAAATGACTTGAATTTAATATGTCAAATAAAAGAGGTAGTATACTTCAAATAAATTTAGGAGGGTTATTTTTTACATTTTAAATATGCTCTACGTCATTATCTAAACTAACATTTAATGCTCAAGTTGATCGAATAATCTAATTGATAAGGTAATGATACATTGAAGACTTAATTAGAATATTTTGAAGCTTGAAGACTATATTTACATCCGGATTATAGTTTGGGAATATCAATGTAATAATCCCTTATTGAAAACAAAACTAACATTTTTAATTAGGTTAAAATTCGCTATAAGTTCATATACTTTTTGCAAATTTGAAATTTAATTATTATACTTTTTTTGTCTCTTGAGTAAACTTGTTAACGGATTGGGTGGTCCGCCGTCATAAGTTTGGACAAAATTTTTTGTCTTCGATAAGTAATTTTAAAAATATTTTATTTAAATTTAATTATAAAAATATATAATATTAATATAAAATTATAGATTTTAAATATTTTATTTTTTAAATAGTGAAATGAGTTATTTGAGTATGTTGGACTGAACTAAATTCGAAGTTTGAAAATTTTTCTAAATCGGGTCGCAACCTAACTCAACTCAACCCATAAACATTTCTAATCTAGACCCCTGCTGTCACTCCTGACTTCTCCCCCTTAAAATATTTGAGAGTTTGGTGTTTGTTTTGAATTGCGAAAGGTTTTTTTTTTTAAATTATTTGGAAAAGGTTTGAAATTTGAAACTAAAGCTATCTTTTTCTCTTGAAGTGTAAAAAGTTAGAAGATGATGGTTTCATAAAATTAGAAGTTATGTGTTTTTTGGGCAAAAGAAATATAAGTTAAGGAACAATAAATAAAATAAATTGGGCTTGAATCTAATTGGGTGAAGCTTTCAGAAAAAAAATATAAGTTTTTTTTGGAAAAATAATTTAAAAATAATAAATAAATAGAGTTAATTGCACTAAACATCTTCAAATTGTGACATTTATTCTAAATTAGTCCCTAAACTTCAAAACATTCAATTACATCCTCAAGCTATCGATGTTATATTAATTAGGTTCTTCTATTATCAAAACCATTAAATGACATATCAAATCTTATGTTACATAATTCAAAATAAAATTTTTAAAGAAAAGTAAAATGTTATCATATAATATTTAAAAGTTAAAACTAAAAATAAAGTAAAAAAAAAAAGTCAGAGAGTGAATAGTAAAACTTTTGTAAAAGTTTCGAAAACCTTAAAACCGAGATGTTTACAACATCTATTTTTACAATAGTCATTTTTTTCCTTTAAATTTTTCATTTTAAACTATGCCACATAAGACTTGAGATCTCAATTGATGGTTAAATTAACAATTTTAATAATTGAATGATCTTATTGATATAACTTCAATAACTTGAAGATGTATTTAGAATGTTTTAAAGTTTGAGGACCAATTTAGAATAAATGTTATAATTTTAGGATGTATGGTGCAATTAACTCATAAATAGATAAGCATGGAATTGGGCTTCAATCTAATTGGATCTAAGGAGTGAATTGTATTTTATTCAATGGGCTAATCCAAGTTTAAAATTGGGCTGACCCAAACTTCTTGAAAGCATATATGTTAGCATACAAACACAATACTCCAAGCCTATACATATTGCACTTAGAAGAATGGGATTCCATTACATTACACAACAAAATCACTTATTTGGCTTTTTACCTTTATAAAAAAAGTGATTTCAGCCTTTGTTTAATTTTTTTTATTATTTTAGTCCTCAAACTCATATTTCTTTTTCAAATCATCTCAAAATTGATGAAAAAGTTAACATTTATTAATATAACATACATGTGGCCTGCCACTTGGATGACATGTAAGTATTTAATTAATTTTTTAAAATTTAAAAAATATATATTTTTATATTTTTTTAAAATAATTTTAATAAATTTTTAATTTTTTTAAAATAATTCCTATGTATTTTTTGAATTTTTAAAATTTTAAAAAATCAATTAAATGTTGACATGTCCTCCAAATGGAAATCCACGTGTATACCATATCAGCAAAATTAAAAAATGTTAACTTTTTCATCCATTTTGGAGTGATTTGAAATAAAAGTAAATTCAATGCCTAAAAAAGAAGAAAAATGAAATAAAAGACTAAAATAATAATTGTTTTAATTGGAAGGAAAAAAAATTATTATGCAAAAAAGAAAAGAAAAGAAAAGAAAAGAAAGAAAAGCAATTTGATCAAGGTTGCACCACATTGCATGGCTTGAAATTAGATTCTTTGGTTTTGCTTTGGAAATGCAAAAAGATATGTAGAGCATATGCCAGGGGAGTTTTGATTGCATACAATGATGCATGTACTAGATTTGTAGCTAGATTATGGAATAGAATGCTACAAAAAAAGGAAAAACTTTGGGCTTAAATTCATACAGCTTACTGTAACATGACACAATGGGTAGTCGATATATGATTAATTACGCTCAGTTAAAAAGGGTAACCCATGGCGTCAATGCTGATGCTAACTTAACTGCATAATAGCAAACATGAGAGAGAGAGAGAGAGAGAGAGAGAGAGAGAGAGAGAGTCAGACAATTAAAGGCATTTCAGTGCTGCATTTGCCTCAGCTTCAGACCTTGTTGACAGACTTAGAGGTTAGGGTTGAAAAATAAACTAAAACCTATTCCAATAGTAGTATTTGTTTGAGTTTCAGTTTGGGTTTATTAATTTTAGTTTGGTTTGTCTTTTATTTTAAAACCGCAAGATTTCATATTTTATTTTTCCCAGAACTTATCCAAACCTAAGCGTTTTAACCCTTACTTCAACATACACAATACAATAAGCAATCAGCTAACTTGCATACACATATAGAGACCCATAACCCTGTTGATGACGCTTGTCTTTCATTCACCTTTTCAAATCACCTGTTTTCTTTCTCTATTTGGATTTCTGTGTACTCCCTGTTCCCCCTGCCTCCCTCACCTACAATTCTACATAACATCACCATCTAAAACAAACTACGTTAATTAACATCATCACACTACTCATACTCTAAATTCTCTCTCTTTTTTCGGCCTTACCTCGATTGCTATACGTAAGCTTAATCACGCTTAATCCTATGTTATCTTGAGAAATGATTATAGATCGAAGTAGCCTTTTTTTTTTTTTTTTTTTTTTTTTTTTTTTTCATTTTGCCACTGATTTTCCTTTCTTTTCTGCATTGTTTCTTTTATCAGTCCTCTGAATCAATGCTATGTATTTAAGATGACACACGTGAAACCCCCATGGTTCTATGTGTTAGGCGCATTGATTTTACACTCTCAACTATTACTATGAACAAAAGAAATTGTAAATTACTATTATTTGTGTTATACCATGATATTATTAAAATTGATTATCAAGCCAAACTTATTCTCAAACCATAAATTTCGAGGTCTCTTAACTTACCTTCGTTTACAAAACCCCGAAAATATTAGACCCATCATTATTATTTGTGCTTTTAAACTGGATGCAGCTGATCATGTAAGAGACAAGACCACATGATTCAAGCAAAAAAATGAGAGGTCCAATCCATCACATCATTCTTTCTTTATAGCAAAATCAGTCCCAAAATACAAAACCAGCTTCTTATATAAATAATACTAATGCTAAGCTCTAAACCTCTCATGGTTATGCAAAGTGTTTCATTCATAAAATTAAGACCAAGTAAGTGGCATAGTTATTGGCAAGTGGATTTGATTCTCCTAGACTTCTCATTAACCACTAATCTTTTGATTCCTTTTAAAGTTTATTATTCTCTCATACCTCTCCTTTTCTTTAAGGAATATGAAGAAGTGTAAAACATACTCTTAATCAAAAGCTGGTAAGCATCAAATGTTGCTTATAATTCTAAGAATTGTAGAATCTCCTTACAAATACTTCCAATCCAGGGAGTGAATTCCATGTATTCAACCTTGAAACTTGCAAAGGATACTACAGATCTAAACCATTAACAGCATGTGTAGTAAGTACCAAAGTTAACCAGAGATAAAAGCAAGCATAAAAACAAAACATAAATGGCGGAGATTACATAGCTCCAGCATCCTTATCATCCACCACCCACCACTTCTTGTTTTACCAACAAAAGACCTGAAACAGTTACAAAGAACACCTCGATTTAAGCATCCCCAGAGTTGAAAACTGGTTAAAAATTACTACTATAAGAGAGAATCTCAAGTAGCACATGTGTTTTAAGAGAAAACCCTAACCTGAAATCATGGTCTTTTAAGAAAAATGAAGAAAAAAAATCAGGGTTTTAGATAAAAGACAGGCAGGTAGACACAAGATTTTTGAAGCCATCATGAAAAATAAATCAGTTCAATGATGGACACTACACTGAATCCATAGAGAAAGGGGGAAAAAATAAAGAAGTGTAATGTGATAAGAGAATATGCTAACATACTATACCTAGATGGAATACCATAATAGCAATAATGATAAAATGATTATTTTTTCTTTTACATTAGTTAATCATTTGAGTGAGAAAAACCCTAATGTAAGATATGGCCATGTAAAAGGGTAATCATAATCATAATCATATTATATTCATACCCTTTTCTTCTTCAGTCAGAAAAAAAAGAGGGGGGGGGGGGGAAGAGCAGTCAAAATCTTTCATCATTACACCAATCTGCTCATGCCCACACCCCCCAACAACCTCGATTTCCAGGAACCCCATCAACAAGAAATCGTCAAAAATCAATAAAAAAATACACTCATAAAATTACATGTGACATAGACGAGAGAAAACCAATAAAGAAAGGGAAACAAAAAGAAAAAACTTACCAAGAGAACATAATCAAAATTGGAAGCAAATAATTGGGGGGAATGAAGCCTGGTCCGACGTCATTAACCTATGATTAATGATTAAATCATCATCATCTCTCAAACTTTGATATATGAAAAACAAAATCCATAGATCTAGTTGATGGCCTCGAGCCAGACAACATTCCCCTCAAAAGAAATGGCTTCCTTTCAATCTTCTCATCTACTTCACCCAAAGAAGATTAACAATGGCATAAGTGAGTGATAGAATTGAAGTGAGGAACTAAGTTGATATATAGAGATCAAAAAGGGGAAAAAAACAAGTTTAAGAAAAAAAAAGAAAAAAAAAGAGAAAAAGAGGAGAGATGGAGAGGTGAAAAGGACAAACAAAAGTAATAAAAAGTAGCAGAGTCCCCCAAGGTGAAGCCCTGGCCCTACATCTGGGTCTTGGGTTCCAGAAAAACATTAAAAAGTAGTAATCATGTTATTATTTAATTATGAATTCTTGTTCTCATGTTTACTGTGAGATAATAATCATGACATAATCAAAACCCATCAGCTCCAGCTGTTATATTTAGGCATCTTAATCGCAACCAACTCTATGAAAAACATGACATTACTATTAAACACTCCTATAATAATTCCATTTCTTTCTTCTTCTTCTTCTTTTTTATCAATTTGATTCTCTCATCCATTTGTAAGTTTTCCATCGCATTTAGTTTTGAATGAAACAACCTTTTCTCTCTCTTTATGAATTTAATGAATAATTAAATTAGTATTCTTATAAATTTTATAATTTTTTTTGATGAATTACAATAACATAGTAAACTTAGGGCGATGGACACCCTTGACCATCATGCCATCACATCACATAATGTTCAATTTTTAATTATTAATTAAACTATTACTACTCTAACAGTAAAACTTCTTGAAAATTGATAATTGAAATAGTTGAAGCATCAACCTAATTATTAAAACATTACTCACAATTAATGTTTTATTCGCCAAATTCGAGCGAATTTAACAATTATATATCTGGGTTAAGAATAAATTTGAAATCTTAAAAAAAAAAAAAAAAAACTCATATTGAAACAATGTAACCCTTTTCCTATTAATTGAATTACAGATTTCCAAACTATTTCTAAAGAAAGTAAATATAGATTGTATATCTAATCCAACTCCCAAAAGAAGGATTTCCTTGTTTATGCCTCTTTTTCCTTTGTGTTTTTGACTTAAAAAGTATTTTATAATAATCAACTTTGTGTATTGATCTGAGGATGCTCGAGATGTTCATCGTCCCAAGTGTAATCTGGGTTCAAATTGCGCTAATCACGTTACTTGTACTTCATAAAAAAAATCTTATAATAATAATCACAGTTCAAAACCCAGCTTCGATTAAAACTGATAGAAACAGTGTTAAAACATGGTAAATAATATATATTATACTAATTTTTTACTCGTATGATGTATGAGTTGGCCGGATATGTTTATTAAATTATTTCAATCATTTCTTAAATTTTTAAAGAAAACTAAGATGCCTACATCTACTTTTGAGTTTTGTTATAAAATTTGAAATTTTCAATTATTTTTATCTAAAAAGATAAATTCAATTTTGAAAATTTTGAAAATCTTGATAGAAATAAAAACTTTCTTATAAACCTTTTGTTGAACTATAATTAGCTAATGTTTGAAAAGCGAGTCATACAATTAAAAAAATGTTTTTATACAATTTTAAGTTATAAAAATTATATTATAAAAATGAACACGTATAAATGTTTGGGATGATTAAAAAATAATTTATGTGTATTTACAAAGTTAAAACTAATAATTATATTATTAAAATCTTAAAAAATTTCTAAATTTTTGGCTTAAAAATATGAACATAACTTATTTTTATGTATGATCTATGTTATAAAAAATAATATGTGTATTTATAAAACGTGTTATAATTTTTTTTTTGCCATAACTTATTTATGAAAATAATCTTTTAGAGTTATGAAAAAAATTATATTATTTATAAGTAGTATTATGAAAGTGATTGAACACTTTATAATTTTTTATAAAGCTTATATGTTATAAAATTTATATTATTTTAAAATTTATTTACGACTTATAAAAAGGGTTATTACCTAAGATAAATCTTTCTCCAAAATAAATTAATATAAGTTTTTATAATCAAAATTACAAAATGTTTGCACCATGAAATGTATATGGAAGAAGGAAATCTTGATAATCTTAATGATATTGATTCAATTCAAATAATGAACTTGGTCAATGACGAATATATGATGATAAGGGTTGTGTGTTGAGTGTTAAAAAGGGAATAATAATTCAACAAATATGAAATGTTATAACATTTAGATAAAACTGAAAATGATATTTATTTTTCCTGTTATTTTTATTAGTAATCATATTCCTAAATTTCGACTACTTTATTGGATTAATATATTTTATATGATGATTTGATTTTAATTTTTTTACTTGTTTAAAAATATACCGTATTGATTTTTTTATAATAATTAATATTTTTAAAAATATATAAATTATGTAATTACAATTTTTTAATACCAAACATGGCAAGGAGAATTAGAATGTAATTACACTCAGTCAGCCAAACACATTTAGGAAATTATAAAATTTTGCAATTACAATAGTATTTGGAAAGCCACAATTGGATTTAAGTATAATTACTTGTAATTATATAAAGATGATATATTTGATTGGTGGGTCCCATTAAATTCGGTGTAATTGGAGTACTCCAATTACACTTTCAAGTTTTTAGGGGACGGTAAGAATTGGAGTAATTATGCGAGTAATTACATCCAAATCTAATTATCACATGGCTTTCCAAACACTCACACATGATTTAATTTAAATTTTTTATATAAAAAAATTATATTATAAGCATGAGCATGTATGAGTGTTTGGGTGATTATAGCAAAAAAAATTATTAAATTATATTATAAATACTAAAAAGATATATTATAAAAAAATAATTTGTGTATTTTATAAAGCTATAAAAAATTATATTATTTAAATCCTAAAAAAAATTCTAAAGTTATAACCAAAAATATCTCTATGGTCCTTCATCCTTGCCAATTTTGAAAGCGAACAACTAAAGACAATTTAATTACGACATTAATGTTTTCCATCAATTGAACCTAATCTTGATTGGTATAATAATATATTTAACCCTCAAAGTTTACATATTCTATCAATTTGGCCCTGATTTAACAAATTTATCCTGCAACATTTGTGTAAATGTTTAGGCTAAATTTGTTAGATTTATTAGAATTATGGTCAAAATGACAAAATATGTAAACATCAAAGGTTAAATTTGTTATTATACCAAACACAATTATGTACAATTGATGGAAGTCATTAACGTCATACTTAATTGTCTTAAGTGTTGTACTTGTGTGTGAAAGGTTCTGAGTTCGGATCCTATTTTTTTCAATTTCGTTAAAATTTGCCCAAACCCTTAAATCTGTTATCTGGGTTAAAAGCTATTTGTGAGCATCTATTGTCAAGGATGAACTTGCTGGTTCAAGCTAAGGCTTTAACTTACCTAGAGGTCCTGTGTTAGAATCCCTGTGTGTGCAAATTTAGAAATATTTTTATTCACTTGCTTTGTGTGATTCACGTGGTCAGAATTTGAATTTAAATTCTGGAAATATTTTTATTCCCCCACTCCCTTCCACGTTTCCCACACTCTCTCCCTTTTTGTGGTTCCATTGTTCTTTTTCCCCAAAACTTCCTATTTTTGGTTTTATTCATTTTTGCTTCTGTGAGTTCCTGCTATTCTACTTTGTTTTCAACTATTATTCTATCATTTTTGCTGCCTTCTATTTTCAATCTATTTTGGAAAGGATCGGTGTCATCTTGTGCTTTTAAACGGTTTCGTCGGTGGGTGGCAAGGGTTTTGTTTTATGAATCTCATTTTGTTGATTGAAAAATGTGTGTAATTAATGTTAGATTTGTAAAATAAATCTAAAATAAAACTTAATAAACCAGGATCTATCATGTCAAGTCATCAAAAATAAATGAAGAATAAAACTAGATGCGGAAGCGTACCTGAATCCATGAATTCCTTGTAGTTTTACCAGATTTTGGGGATTTGATCTTCCAAGTTAGCACACAAGAAATTTGCTCTCTCTCTTTCCTAATGATGGGATATTAGAAAAGATATCTTGTGTGTAATTTGGGCTAACCTATCATGATAGTAAATAATAACATGTAATCATCCTTATTATATATGTGATGTCCAAATTTTCCAACAATCTTCCACTTGGACCACATATATATACTAATTACTTTATAATTACATGTCATTATATAACCTTATGAGCTCAAAATTTTACTATCATATCCAAAAGGTATTCCGAACAATCTCGTCCATTAATTATGTTAACATAGAACCAATGCAACTTTCGTTACATATATCGTAACTAAATCCATCCATGATCACGTATATTAACACAACCAAATGACATAGATCAAGTATGGATGTGTAGCATGGAAATTACATGCAATATGATCTAAACATATCTATTTCCAACTGGTCTTCTTTAAACTTAATTGAGGTCAGTTTCAAAACAATAAACTGAGTGAATAAACTGAATACTTCATTTCTGATCAGAAAGTAACCAAATACGTAAATGTCTAAAAACAAATAAAATATAAACTCCCACTAAATCATGATATCCTCAAACAATGTAACACCCATGTGAGCAGTGTGCTCATGAAAGACCTTGGGTGGTAGACCTTTTGTGAGCAGACCCGCTATCATGGAGTTTGTCCCAATGTGCTCTATGGATATTTGACCATTTTGCACTCTTTCTTTTACAACTAGGAACTTTATGTCAATATGTTTTGACTTAGATGAACTCCTGTTGCTATTGGAATACAGCACTGCTGACTTATTGTCACAAAATAATTTGAGTGGTCTTTCTACATTCTCCAAAATGCGCAGCCCTATGACAAAATTTCGCAACCATATTCCATGGTTTGATGCCTCATAGCATGCTACAAACTCTGCTGCCATAGTGGATGAAGCTACAAGTGTCTGTTTGACACTTTTCCAAGATATAGCTCCTCCAAATACAACAGTAAACATAGCTTTGATGTAGATTTCCTACTATCTTGGCATCCAGCAAAATCAGAATCAAAATACCCAATGACCTCCAAAAGATCTGATCTCTTATAAGTAAGCATGTAATTTTTTGTTCTCTGAATCTATCTCATAACCCTTTTGGTTGCTATCCAATGGTCTATACCAGGGTTGTTTAAATATATGCCTAACATCCCAACAATGTACATAATGTCCGGACGCGTACAAACTTGGGCATACATTAAACTCCCAACAGCTGATGCATAGGGAATCTTTTGCATTTCCTAAATTTCAAGGTTACTTTTAGGGCATTGAGTAAGACTAAATTTGTCTCCTTTAGCGACAGGGGTGTCACCTGGTCTACAACTCTGCATGCCAAACCTTTTGAGTACTTTATTGATATAGCTCTTTTGTGATAATCCAAGAATACCTCGAGATCCATCTTGATGTATCTGAATTCCTAAAACAAAAGAGGCGTTCCCAAGATCTTTCATCTCAAAATGCTTAGATAAAAACCTCTTGGTTTCGTACAATAAGCCTATATCATTAGCGGTAAGCAAAATGTCATCAACATATAGAACCAGAAATATGTACTTACTCCCATTGAATTTGTGATACACACAATCATCAACAATATTTATCTCAAAACTAGACGAGACAATTATTTGGTGAAACTTATGGTACCATTGACGAGAAGCTTGTTTGAGTCCATAAATGGATTTTGTCAATTTGCAAACCATATTCTTTGAGTCTTTTGACTCAAAATTTTCTAGTTGTACCATATAAATTGTTTCTTCTATGTCGCCATTAAGAAACACAATTTTAACATCCATTTGATGTAATTTAAGATCAAAATGAGCAACAAGTGCCATGATTATCCTAAATGAGTCTTTCGATGAAACTAGAGAGAAAGACTCTGTAAAATCAATACCTTTTTTTTGAGTATATCCTTTAGCTACAAGACACGCTTTATGCCTCTCCACATTACCATTTGCATCCCTCTTGGTTTTAAATATCCATTTACAACCAATTGGTTTTGCACCTTCAGGTAATGGAACAAGTTCCCAAACTTTATTGTCTTGCATAGATTTATACTCATCTTTCAATTTTGATAATTAGAACTTTTCATGGCTTGATGAAAGTTGATTGGATCATCTTCTATTATTCCATTATCATCCTCATGTTCTTGGAGAAATACAATATAATCATCTGGAATAGCATTTCTCCTTTCTCTTGTGGACCTCCTTAATGGCACTTGTTCTTGAGGTTGTTGACTTTGTTCTTCTGGAACAATTACCTCATTTTGAATGGGAAGTTGTTCAACATTGTCTTGTAGAGGTCCTGGATTTACTTCTTGATCATTGATAGGTATAAGAACCTGAACATCGTCAAAAGTGATAGTAGGAACTGAGTTAGAATCCAATTCCTCCTCAAAAACAATGTCTCTAACCTTATTTCTCCCCCAAACTCAACATCTTCAAAAAATATTGCAGTTCCCGTCTCAAAAATATTCCTTATTATGGGATCATAAAATTTATAGCCCTCTAGATCGCTCGTAATAGCCAATAAAAAGTAGTCACTTCTTCTGCTTTAGAGTCCAGTTTCTTTTCATGTGGCCTATAAGGCCTTGCCTCAGCTGGACATCCCTAAATGTGAAAATGCTTTAGACTAGGCTTTTGGCCTGTCCAAAGCTCATAAGGTGTTTTTGCAACTGCTTTATTGGGTACTCTGTTTAGAATGTAAGCTGCTGTCTTTAATGCTTCTCCTCAGAGGGACTCAGGTAAGGTAGAATGAGCAATCATACTCCTTACCATATCCTTAAGAGTTTTGTTTCTTCTTTCAGCTACACCATTCATACTAGGTGATCCTGGCATAGTGTACTGTGGGAATACTGCATTCCTCTAGGAATCTCGCAAATGGTCTTGGACATTGTTCACCTGAGCCATCATATCTACCGTAGTACTCACCACCACAATTAGATTTGATGTTTTTAATCTTTTTTTTTTGAGTTGATTCTCAACTTTAGCTTTATAAGCTTTGAATACGTCTAAAGACTGAGATTTCTCATGAATAAGATATAGGTACCCATACCGTGAGTAATCGTCTATGAATGTTATGAAATATTGTTGTCCATTCCAAGATGCCGTAGGGAATGGCCCACAAATATCTGTATGAATTAATTCTAAGACGTCTAAAGATCTATTGGCACCCAATCTCTTGGTTTTGGTCTGTTTTCCCTTAATGCAATCGACACAGACATCAAAGTCTGTGAAGTCAAGGGACTTTAAAATACCATCAGACACAAGGCGTTAAATTCTAACTTTTGAGATATGACCTAAGAGCTTATGCCATAATGATGTTGAATTTTCCTTATTTAATTTGCGTTTAATACCACGTGATTCCACATGCAAGGTTTCATTATATGATGCAACTGTTTCTAGCAAATAAAGGTTGTCATAAGTATTTAAATAACCTGTTCCAATAACATTTGAATTTAAAGACAAATTAAATTGATTGTTTCTGAATGAACAATAATAACCAAATTTGTCCAATGAAGAAATAAAAACTAAATTCCGTCTAAATGACGATACAATAAAAGTGTCTTTTAAATTCAAATAAAAACCAGTTCCTAATAACAACCTAAAATGCCTAATTGCTTCCACTTCTACCGATTTTCCATCGCCTACAAAGATGTGTCTTTCACCATCACTTGGCTTTCGGTAACTCAGGCAACCCTGTATAGAAACACTTATGTGAGTAGTAGCACTAAAATCTATCCACCAAGTGTTTCTAGGTACTGAAGCTAAATTAATCTCAGAACAGACCAACTTAAGAACTATAACTTTCTTTGCACGCCAAGCATGATATTTGGTACAATCTTTTTTTACGTGTCCAGACTTGTTACAAAAGAAACAACTCTCTATAGCTTGTTGTTGTTTCTTTTGAGCTTCATTCTGATATTTTCTTTTCTTGCCCTTATTTTTAGGGCATTGGCCAAATAAGCACTTTCAGACTTATCACACTTCAACCTTTCTTCCTCTTGCACACAATGAGAAATGAGCTCATTTAGGGTCCATTTCTCCTTTTGACAGTTATAACTAATTTTAAATTGATAAACTGTACAGGAAGCGATACCAAAACCATAAGAACAAGCAATTCCTCAGAAAGCTCGATCTTAAGTGCCTTAAGTCTTGAACCAGTATGGAACATCTCCATAATGTACTCCCTTACGTTTCCTTGACATTTATACTTCATAGACATCAAAGAAGTCAGGAGTGATGTCATCTCAACCTTATTGTTTTTAGCAAAACGTTTCTCAATTTCATCAAGGAAACCCTTGTCTTAGCAAAACGTTTCTCAATTTCATCAAGGAAACCCTTGTCCTGAGCAATCTCTTCAGATTCTGTGCCCCCAAAGGCTTCTAGAATGCTATGTTTCATGATCATAAGACTCATGCAATTTGAACGATCCCTTTTGTTTACTTTCAGGAAATCTCCTTTGTGAGATCTACAAGATAACGTTTACCTTGGGGTAGATTTGTTTCATGCCACTATAAGAGACCATTGATGGAGGACGTAGGTCTTGTTTAGGGGCCTTTTCCTACTCAATGTTTTAAAAACATGTAAGGTTTTTAATTTCCAGTTTCAATCATGAATGATCAATATATGTATGAAAAGTACATGTGGCATTCTTCCCTAATTTATATGGCATGCTTATATCATATATGCATGAATATCCATTAGTAGTTATATAAATATCATCATGTTTATCTCATAAATATGAAAGCATAATTTTTAAATGACTCTGACCAACCAAGGTTTTCATTATTCCATCCTAGAATAATTATAAAATTATAAAATTATAAAATTATAAAATTCACCCCAAAGCATACTTTGGGTTTTCAATATTGCCACCACGATCTTTTGCTACGGTATCAATTCATGTTTTGTCGTCATCGTCATCGACCACTGTCATCGTGCCACTATCGGCTCCATTGGGTCGAGTTTCTATTTTTGGGTTTTGCTGGGAAAGAATTTTATAAAAATTCTTATGTATGTTTCATGCTCACATATTTTATTCTAAATAAAATAATAATAAAATAAAATCCTGTGTGGAGATGATAGTTCACAATCTAAAATATACATACCCAGAAAATAAATTAAATTAAAATTAAAATTTTAAGAATCACAACTTTGGCAAAATTATTAACATCCATAACATTAAAATAATTATATACATTCATTCACATACTTCCCCTAAACATGCGAGTAATTACAAGAATGTCACATCTTATTAAATATTAATCAAATAAGATGAAGAGAGAGACTTGGTCTTAGTTTACACTATAAACATAACAGAAACTGGGTCGATTTGAAAACAGTTTTATTACACAACGAAAAATTAAAATTTTAGAAATTGACCCAGTTTGTGATATTTATAGCAATAAACCTTAGATCGAAATCATACCTCTATTTTCGGATAAGCGAACCCTTAATATTTTTTGGCTTTCAACCAAACGATCTTCTTAGATATTCTCTTACCACAAACTACTTCTAGCCTTTGAGTGTGGACTCGAACTAATTGAAACAAAACACAGAACTAGAAACAATTTTCTTTTCTTTTTGGGGTGAAAACAAAAGTTCTCTCTTCTTTAATAGAAACCGATAGAATTATTATTCTAAAATATATATTTAATAGTTGAGAATAAATTCTTTCTATTTTTCAACACAGTAACAATCTCTTAAAGTTGTGTTAATAACTTTACAGGTGCCATCTATTTATAGGAAGAGAAAGTAGAATCATTATTGAGTTGTAGTGATTTATTTCAAATAGAAAAACAACTTTCTACTTAGAGTAGAAGTATGGTGGGTGACACACTCTAGTATTCCTACTAGGGTTGCCGCCCCCTTCATGTTACATGAAGGGTTTTTGGACCTTTCTCACATCGGGTCCAATTATGTGTACTTTCTAATTCGATCCAATCTAATTCTATTTTTCTATTTTCCAAAATAAACTTTAATATATTTATATTAAATAAATTTCTCATCCTAACTTTACCCTCGATAAAATTATAACGATTTTACCCTTGGTAAAATTTTGAGATAATATGTTTAATATTTCAGTACTTAACATGTTCATTATGACCGAATGGTTTATTTTCATTTCCGGGCTTTAAAACAACTAAAAAACATAGACTCATTCTTTGGATCATTCTTGAGTTATCAATGTACATTTGCAAATGAATATTTCTTATTTTCATTTCCATTTTGAGAAAACCACATTCATTTATCCATTTCGGAGAAAACCATAATTATTTCTGAATGTTTTCTATTTGTCTATTTCTATTCATTCTATTCATTTTGATTCAAACATGCAATGCATTTATGGTTTCAACGAGCTAGCAGAGAGACTGATTGAATATATGTAATCAGGGCTCAAATGATTTATAATTAAGTTCCAACTTTTCACCTAGAAATTATAGTCTCATTTAGTCACGAAGTCATTCCACTATAGTATCTTGACTGAGCTTTCCCCAACGACATACCATTATGAAAGCAACTACTCAGTGCTCGTCCAATGTCCTTGTCATAAGTGTGTTACCCTCATAGGAGAAAACCATAATTATTTTTGAATGTTTTCTATTTGTTTATTTCTATTCATTCTATTCATTTTGATTCAAAGACGCAATTCATTTATGGTTTCAACGAGCTAGCAGAGAGACCGATTGAATATATGTAATTAGTGCTCAAATGATTTATAATTAAGTTCCAACTTTTATCCTAGAAATTATAGCCTCATTTAGTCAGAAGTCATTCCACTATAGTATCGTGACTGAGCTTTCCCCAACAACATACCATTACGGAAGAAACTACTCAGTGCTCGTTCAATGTCCTTGTCATAAGTGTGTTACCCTCGTAGGAGAAAACCATTAATTATTTTTGAATGTTTTCTATTTGTCTATTTCTATTCATTCTGTTCATTTCGATTCAAACACGCAATTCATTTATGGTTTCAACGAGCTAGCGGAAAGACCGATTGAATATATGTAATTAGCACTCAAATGATTTATAATTAAGTTCCAACTTTTTGCCTAGAAATTATAGTCTCATTTAGTCACGAAGTCATTCCACTATAGTATCATGACTGAGCTTTCCCCAACAACATACCATTACGAAAGAAACTACTCAATGCTCGTTCAATGTCTTTGTCATAAGTGTGTTACCCTCATAGGAGAAAACCATAATTATTTTTGAATGTTTTCTATTTTTCTATTTCTATTCATTCTGTTCATTTCGATTCAAACACGCAATTCATTTATGGTTTCAACGAGCTAGCGAAGAGACCGATTGAATATATGTAATTAGTGCTCAAATGATTTATAATTAAGTTCCAATTTTTCGCCTAGAAATTATAGTCTTATTTAGTCACGAAGTCATTCCACTATAGTATCGTGACTGAGCTTTCCCCAACAACATACCATTACGAAAGCAACTACTCAGTGCTCGTCCAATGTCCTTGTCATAAGTGTGTTACCCTCATAGGATATCCTTGATCTCTTTAGGATAATATCCACTCCCCAATTTCATCTTATTTTATCTCATGGTAACTACTACATTTTCCTTCATGAAAATTCAACCACTATCAAATAGTGATAAAGTCATTCATCACAAAGATGAATAACTCGTGACTACACTTACTTTTCATCTTCCACATAATGCTAATGAGAGGATATCATTTACCTATGTCTCGAGCTATGAATTCTATTGTAAATGAAGCTATATACTGCAGAAGTTGTACACTTAATGCATCAGCTTTTGGTTCCTTATCTATTTGAACTTAGGCTTTTACTTACGTCAAAGTGTACAAGTCACGCATACATAGTCTGTCATCCACTCAGGATTTAGGTATGCCACACTATGAACGTCGCAAGTGAAAAAATCCATAAACGGACTTAATATATATTCTTCTTGGGTCTAGTCCGATGTATTGCTAGTCCAGTCAGTCACATCTATGTTTCTATATTCTAGGAGTCATCCGCTCCGATATCCAAGACAAAGCAATTCCCCAATACGACTTGATAAATGACATATTAGTCTTTTAATCGGTTTGCTCATTTTCGATTAGCCTAAGGACATGTTTAGGTTTGTCTACTAATATAAGTTGTATTTCCATATTATGATCCGACCACGTAATACTGCTTAGTATTAGTTAAACATTAGACAACCAGTGAGCAACATGTGCTTCCATTTTGCTTTGCGTGCAAAAACCATGTGAAGACAAGATACAAAGTATTAATGTAATTCATGAATAATTTTTTTAATCAATTTGTTCGAAAAATTATAAGTGTACTTAGATAAAAATACAACACTTAGGGCTCCACATCTAATGGAGGGCAAACAGCAGTCCGATTCTTAGTATAAGGGCCTTCATGATACTTTTACCATATTGGGTTTTATGCCTTTTTCCTAATAAAAAATTAATTCCACGTTGGATATTACTTTCTATGTCATCGTTTGACAATGAATTTTTAAGTATATAATGATTAGTTTGCACTTTTTTCTAACGTAGAAAAGTTAATTTGTTCATTTTTTTAAATAAAAAAGATAAAACATAATTTAACTCTTAACATAAAAATTTTTATAATACTTTTTACCAATTATGTTTATAATATCTAAATTAATCGAGAATTTAGTTTACAAATGTTGATGGATTAAAATTTAAAATGAAAATTTAATCGTTAAGCTGAGGAATAGTGACAGCTAGAGTGATATTTTCATTGATTTCCGTCCTATGTCGTAGCTTATATTGACTTACGATTACCGAAAAAAAAATGATTGAATTATTAAGTTCCTAATGCCATATTGTTTGACCAAATTATTTTGTAGGAAAATTTGAAATTCGTTGTTTTGTCATAGTTCATCATATATATTATCATCATACCACAAAATAATTGAGAAAAAGAAAACAAGTGTACCATATTTGTCCTTATTGACTTTAAAGTCACTAAGTTTTCACATCATTCCTTGGTGAAATTATGAAAGAGGATCAACAATATTTATCTTTCACATCAAAATTTCTTTTTATATCTCTAAACTTTTTTTAGTGCACTTGATTCTTTGTTTTATATTTTGATAATAATATTTATATTTTGATCGATTAATTTTTTATATTTTTTGTAATTAAAAAAATTGTATAAACAACTTTTAAATTTTATATTAATTAACAACAAACCAAGCTAACCCAAATTTTAAAAGAAAAATCCTATCTTAGTGTTTCTTCTTCTTCTTTTTTTTTTTTTTTTGAATTAATGAATGTATCTAATAATTTCATGAAAGCTTTTGACCTAACTCCCCCATGGAGGCACCAACCTTTTACCTAGATTTTTGTTCTTTTCAATTCCCACCGCATATTTTAACAACTATGTTTCCCATCTTTTTTCCTTCAATTAAACGCCAAATCATTCAACAATTATATACTAAAAAATAGCTTAATCAAAATCTTGCTTTATTATATTAATCTCTTGCAGCAAATAAGATTTAGAAACAGTGGAAGAGTGGTTGAAAAGTGAAATGTTGAGAACCCTTTTTTTTTTCTTTTAAAAAAGAAAAACCCTAATATTTTGCAAGGTTTTAGGCAAACCAACCCCAATTGCGAGAAGAAGATTCTCTATAAACTAAACTACGTAGATAACATAACCAAAGGCTTTTGTTTTTCTTCGTCTTGTTTCAGTATATATATAATCTTTAGATATTATTTGATACACATGGTAAAATTAGCAAGATTAAATATTCGTTATATGTCTTAAAAATATATGTGACTGCTTGTTAACTCTATTTTTAGAGTTATTTTAAGAGAATACTATTATGAATAGGAATAATGAACAATAACAATATAAAGTCATAACACATAGTACAAATGATAAATAAATCACTACAAACTAAAGCATAATGGCATGTCTATAAAGTAAAATCTAAAAAAAAAAAAACAAGGACATATTGACAATAACTACAACACAATAATAATTCAGAAACAAAAGAAAGATTAATCAACTTGATCAAATTAAAAATGGTGCATCTCAAAAAAGATGAACATCAATCAACCAAGAAAAACTGCCAAAAGCCTCAAGAGACCTACCGCATCAATAATGCATAAAAGGCCAACTCTCAAATGGTGTATCATTCTCTTTATCATCTTGAATCTATCGTCATCATTATGATTTATCATGATAAAGTCTTTCAAGAACAATTCCTAATAGATTTGATAACATCCTTATATCAGTAAATCTCATATATATATCAGAACATGATTAAAAATTAAAAATAAAAATAAAACTACTCATGCTTTCAAAGAAATAGAGTGTACAAAACATTTTAAATTTTTAGCGTGATTATATATATATATATATATATATTTTTTTTTTTTCCTTCGTGTTTAAAATTTCCAGCATAAAACATACATGCAACGACACATTGAATTTCGTTTCCATTAAACACGGCCAGATTGTTGTGATTTTGATTTTATTTTGAGAAGACAGTATAAAAATAGGAGAAAGTGTAGTAATTATTAGGATTTGAATTTCAAATATGGTGATGGACCTTTCTCCTCACTTGATCTTGTGAGTTGTGACACACCATCTCAAGACTCCTCCATGATTTTTTCTTATCCCACCTTAGAGATGTTATGAAGTAACAAATACTTTTCCTTTAGATTAATTCTACCTATTGAGACCCTTAGTGTACTCATTTATATATTCTAAGATTTTTTTTTTTTTTCATATGATGTGAGATTAACACACTTTATCTTTTAGTTTAAAATGCTGAGCATAAATCAACAGATTGGATGGGTTTGCGTTATGTTCTACATTTAGTCAATTTAAGTAGGGTAAAGGTAAATTTAGGTCAAAATTTTTCCGTTCAAATCGTTTTGATTTTGTGCCATTTTGATATTTACATTAATTAAGGGTTTAGATTATGTTGGATTTGTTAGTAGAGTTTTCTTGATTCAAGTTATTTCCAATTACTTTTGAATTAGGATAATTTTAAATTTGAATTAAACTGATTCAAGTTGATATATTTTATGATAAAATTAAATTGAGTCAGATCAAAATTTTCTTGTTGGGATCAAACTTGAAAGATGTAACTCAACATGACAGTTTGTTGGAACCAATGGTATTAAAAACCAAGTTGGAATGGGACTAGAAGCAGCTGTTCAACTTCAAACACTGTTTTCAGTGCCAAAAATTTAAAGCTGGAAACTAAAAGTGAAGGGAAAAACTACATAATACTTTTGTTAAAGCTCTGGACCATAGACGCTATAAAAGGAAAAGACATAAAGGGGGAGTGGGGACTGGAAAACTGAATACGTGAAGCCAACAAATAAATCTATCAAACATATATTCACGTAAACACTGCCCACAAAATCAACGTTGTAGCATAATATGGGGCAACTCCCCTCCTTCCCCCTTAGATTTACCTGTTTGTATATATTTGGTGAACAAATGCTTTTTCTTTCCCCCTCTCACCCTCTCTATCTTTTCGTTTTCCTATAAATGTGTTCATGAGCTGTGTCTATGTTCGATTTCAAACCAAATTTCAAGTCTCCAGCTTGTTTCTCTGCTCAAAAGATAATTAAAAATATTTTATTTAAATTTAATCATAAATATATATAAATATAAATATAAATATTTTTTTTTATTTTTTACAGTAAATAAAACTAAACCAGCCCAAATTCGATTCAAAACAGGTACACTAATGAACACTTCTTTTCCCACTAATGAATTCTTATTTTAGGCCACTTTGTAAGGGTCCGCCTTTCTTATTGGTTGGAGCCCGTAATACTTTTCGTTTTTCACTTAGTGTTAAAAAAAAAATACAATTTTTCAAATCTCGAATTCGCTCTAGGTTTATAGTAATATAAGATTTTGTTTACTTAAAGTTTCATTTAACTATGGAAATGACATTAGGCATGTAATCAAGTCGAGTTGAAAATGCTATTAAGTTTAGCTTAAAATTTGAAGTTCAATATTTAATTCAGGCTTGATCAATTTTTTTTTTTTTAAGTTTGAGTTCAACTTGAGATACTTAATTAAGTTTGTTTACTAATTTTTGTATTCAAGCTCGACTTTCAGCTTGAGCTTAGGGTTAATAATATATATTAAGGGTAATAATGTAATTTAAGAATATAAAAAAATATGAAAAGCTCAATAAGGCTCACAATTTATTTGAATAAAGTATTACTAAGCTCAAATTTGGCTCGATCAATAACTTGAGCTTAGCTCGATAATTACTGAATCGAGTTCAAATCTTTTTCGAGTCAAACTTATGTAGCTTATGAGCACTGGTGTCTTATTACACCCTATATGAACCTCATTATCAATAAACATTGAGATGGTTCCTATCCTATAAACTCAGAAGTAATTTAGTCTTTTTCATGAGACAATTTAACTATGTAATACCCAATAATGAGTGAATAAGGATAACAAAAAACGATATTATTTAATTCTATCAATAAACCATTAGGTCAAGAACCATTAAATTCTTTTCAAAATAAATTAACTAATTTAGTTTTTGTGCAAAGACATAGCTAGAACCACAACGCCTCCCTTATCTCTATAATATTCACAAGTGAGTAAGTATATTTGATTACAAAGTTAATTTTTTAATCTTTTAAAAGTTGATGTGATCGAAAAAATAAAGATAAATAAATTTGTGAAAAACATAGACATGTGTACATTTTTTATTTTGTTGAATTTTAATAATTAAAAAATCAAACTTGTTTATATAGGTTATGACAAGGGAGGTTGATAAGGAAAAGTAAGGAGAAGATCATGGTAGTGCAATGGAGGCTGATTCGCTTAAAGAGGCCAAGAGTTGAAACAAAGACAAGAGAACAAATTGACTAAGAAGATAATTGCTCATAGTAACTTTAAGGTGCTAGGGAATCAACCCCTTGTCTATCTTTTTCTAGGGTATATATAGGAGAGGTACCCTTGTCCATTGGTATGACATGGCAGGATATACATTTAGCTCCACAAAATGTGTAAAGGATAATCATGTACATATATCATGGGACTTTATTAGTATAAGGTAGTTATGCCTAAATAGACTCCTTATTGTATTGGAATTGTGTTCACACTCAAATACGAGTGGGTGCCTTCTTCTAAGTTGAGCGGATGGGTGGTTTGCGGAAGTACAACTTAAGGTGGAGTCAACGCCTAACCAAATAATGTGTCTGGTACTAACACACGTCTAAACAGTGGGGGTATAATAATAGCCCCCTTGGAGTCGAATGGGAGGTTATAAAGTAGCCTTTTGTGAGACATTATTTTAATTCTAACTAAGATTCATCTCTTCAGAAAAGATGAATGAGTGCCATATTCCTTCTAGAAGATAAACATAAATGCTACATTTTAGGGAAGAGTGGCCATGATGAGGAGAATTTGACACTGTGCAGGTGGTCAAATGCTGTTGGTTATGATTCTCTTACCAAAACAATACATTTAAGGGTGAAGGTTGAAAAATCCTATAAATTTGAGTTTTTATATTCCTTGAAACCATTTATTATTTTTGTGTTCTTGCATTTCTTTCGATTGTGATTTCTTCTCGATTGTTGCAGATAGGGATTCTGTTCAATTTTTGTTGTTTTCTTGATTTTAATGGAAAAATTGTTAGACTTGCAAGGAGAGATGGTAGAATTGGTCGGGCTTTATCGCAAAAGGGTAAAAGTAGGTCTTTTGCTGTCGATAGTGGGACCGTGACAACTAATAGGGTGGCGACGAACAATCCTAGGAGAAATTCAATGATTGGGGAGAAAAAGGGACAAGTCCCAGAATAATTGAGGGCTTTTGATGAACTTGTGGCAATCGATGAATGTCCCCAAGTACGAGTTTAGTATTCCAAAAAAGAAGCATTGTTCAGCTCCATGTTTGGGTCGTGTTATGGTGGAAGCAGGGTTTCACTTGTCGTCTCATCAATATGTCATGGATTTTTTGAATTCTTATTGTTTAGCACCGAGACAGTTGGTTAGGAGCTTACAATGGCTGATAATTGGGTTTATAATCAAATGTGGATAAAAGGGGTATATAGCGTAATGTGGTGCTGTTCCAATATATACTTTTAGGAGAAAGAGAATTGCAAGGGGTTGTATTTCATTTTTCAAAGGGAATGAACAAAGTGGTTCATTTATGGCAGGGTGATGAGGTTGAAACCATATCTTCAGAAGTATATTCTAGTGGAATTGAATTTGGATGATACTTTCATATTCCCCATTGAGTGGAATAGACCTATAACCTCTTCAATTGTAATGACATTTTAATCGTCCCTCAAGACATCTCTCTTCAAGGGGTGTTTCACTATTGGCTTTGCCATAAAGGGGCAATGGGATACACCCCTTTAGACTTAATAGATGACTTGAATGATATTTGATGTTGGAAACAACATTAGAATTCTCAGCCTTATGGTTCAAGGGATGTTGCAAAATATTTTTGGGGTTTGCATCCGGAGCTTTGGAACTTCATTTTAGATTATGTTAGGCTTCTAAATTGTATGTGTCAAATCATTTCAGGGTTTCCTCACATGGTGCCCATACTAAGACCAAGCTTGGAGGTGCCTATTTCTTTTCCTACTGTTAGCATTGTGTTAGGTTAATATGATGCAATTGGTGCAAGATCTCCGAGAAGGAAGTAACGCTTGCTCAATTTTCTAACACTCTACATGGTTCCAAGCTTATTTTGTGTTTTGTGGTTTTGTAGATCATGTCTTGGATAAAAAAGGATGAGCAGTTAGAGGTGTAAAAATCCATATTGAAGAGGCGTACTGACTGTCACCAAATGTCGGAATGTTTGGACTGGAAATACTGCAGCAAAAATATATATAATAAAGTAATGGTATCCGCAAGTATACATGTCAAATTGTAATATAGTTTGTTTACTACGAAATACTTGGTAAGTATTTCGAGGATCATACCCAAGGGAGGATGGATTAAACTAAAATATTATCTTCTACAATAATAGGTTTAAATAATAATAATTGAAAATTATATTATAAAAATAACATTAAAATTTAAGATCATAAAGATAAACTAAATTGACTAAAAAAAATTAACAATTAACAAAATCTCGAATAATAAGTAGAAGATAAACTCGCTTCAGTGTTTGTATGACTTTGATTTTTTCTAGATTGGCCTCAATTCCCCTTTGGAGATCATGAATCCTAAGAACTTTCTAGCCCAAAGTTTAAATACACATTTGGTCGGATTGATATTAATGTTGTACCTCCTCGAAACTATGAACATGATACATGTATGGGATCGTCTGATGAAGAATTGATTGGAACAAAATCAAAGTCGTCCATGTCTATACCAATCGGGTTGAAAGATGCGGAGAATTTAAGAAGAAATCCAATTGAAATTCCCGTTGGGCCTATGACTCAGGCTAGATCCAAGAAGCTCCAAGAGGCAATGTTAGGGTTGATTCAGCAAGTTTGGGCCAAGCATGAGAAGTCCGATTTCTATTGGACTCAAGATAACTATCCAATTCCATGCAATGTGTTGCATGTGACAGTTTGATTAGCTTGAACAAAATCTTAGTTTTTAATTATGTGTTTTGTTTGTTAAGTGCATCTTTATTTAATGTTTTGCATTAATACATCTCATCTTTTAGAATGTGGATTATGTTTCTTGCTTATTGAATGCATCTTTAGTTAACGCTTTACATTAATACATTAGCATCGTTTAAGACCTGCATTGTAACAGCCCGATTTTGGGTCTAATCGGAACAGTGGTTTTGGGACCACAAATTCGATGCGGAAAAATTTATTTTTATTATATTTTTATGGTCTACAATTTTATGGAACAATTTTGTGAAAATTTCGTTTGAAAATTTTGACATTTGGGCACTCAATTTAGTTAAAAGGACTAAATTGCAATAAGTGTAAATGTGTGTTCTAGAAGTTAGAGGTGTCTAATTGCTATGAAATTTTAAATTGGAGGTCCTTAGATGATAATTAGACCATTATGCTTTAGTATGGACAAAAATGGACATGGTTAGTGAAAATTTTCAAAGTTTAGGTGAAGGGCATTTTCGTAATCTAGCAAATAAAGCCAAATTAACTAAATTAAAGTCTTCATCTTCATCAATTTAGTCCCCCATAGCCGAATTTCAAGGTTCACCATATCTAGAGTTTTGGCCAAGCTTTCAAGCTCGACTATAAGCTTGTTCTTGCCCCGTTTTTAATGATTTTTATGTTTCTAAAGTTGTTTCAACCTAATCTAGCTATTTCAAGGACTAATTTGAAGAGATTTCAAAGTCTAAAATTTTACCCATTTTATACATTTGTGTATTTTAATGTTTGATGGTAGAAAATGTATGTTTGAGTTTAGATAAACAACTTTTACTAAGTGATTTTTGATGAAAATGCCTAAAAGGACCTATTTGTAAAAGTTGTAAAATATGTATTAAAAATGTGAATAAATGAAAAATATGGATTTCTATAAGCATGAAAAAGATTTGGCTAGGCTTGGGTAATGAAGAAATCGAATGAAAATCATTTTACGAGCCTAGGGACTAAAATGTAAAAAGTTGAAAAGTTAGGGGCAAAAATGTAAATTTTTCATAATGTGATTTTTGGGTTAAATTGAATAATGTGAGTATTAAATAAGTTAAATTTGATATTATAGATCAAGAAAGACGAGGCTCTGACCTAGACCGGGAAAAAACAAAATTGTGGACTAAATCGAACTATTAGCCATTTTGTAGCGAGGTAAGTTCGTATGTTAAAAATAAGCTTTAGAATAATTGTATTTAAATGCTTTAATATTGTATGAATTGTATGCTTGATTTTGTGAATGAATACAATCCTACGAATGAGTCCGAAAACGAATCGACAAGCAAGAAATCCCATTTGAACCGTAGGAATAAGGTAGGATACAAGTGACATGTAAGTAAGGTTAGTATGTGTTATGTGACTATGTGATCCGGGTGCCGGTCTTGTACATCCTACAGGTGGCTGAGTATATCGGCATATGTTGCGGATACTTAACTGCTTGTATGAGCAGCACTGCATAGCCACGTCTTGACTGACAGCTTATATGAGCAGGCTTATTGATAGCTCGAGTGCGAGCAATTATGTGATATGAGATTGAGGTAGCATTGGCTACATTTGTGGCACTTAGTGTGCAAGAATCTTGAGTATCAGACAGTATTATTCCGAGTGGTTCACGGGTATGTCGAAGATGGAATTATGTGTCAATTTATTTTGAGATGGTACAAGTATGTACTTGAAGCTCATATCTATTAAATGCTTGAAATGATGAATATGAGGTAAGTTTTGTGATGGAATGAGTTATGATTATGAGACCATGGTAATTGTACATTTAAACAGTTATATAATTTGAATGTTAAATGCATGGTAAGGTTGATATATCTCACATGCGAGCTTACTAAGCTATATAGCTTACTCCCTTTCCTTTCCCTTGTCTTATAGTTTCACCAAGCTAGCTTGAGTTGCGGAGATCGTTGGAGATCCATACACACTATCAACAATTATTTTGGTATCAATGAATTCAACATTTTGAATTCTGTCATGTATAGGGGACTTGGTCATTTTGTTATGTGTCATAATTGATTTGGCCGAATGTGTTGGCCTATGTTGATTAGAAGTTCATTTTGTATAAGGCCATTAGAAATTGGCTAACATTGGTATAAGTATATTCATATGATGATGCCTTTCATGAATTTGAAAACTTGCATGATTTGAGTTGGTAAGTTAGGTGATGCTTATGTATGATAGATGTTTGCATATGAATGATGTGTTGATGTCTTGGTTGTGAATGATTTGGTTGTATGTATAAGCTTGAATTGGTGCTATGTTATGTTATGTAGGTGTGTGCATTAAAAGGGTGCAAATGGCTTGGTAAATAGCCTTCTTTTTGTCCACACGGGTAGATACACGGGCGCGTGTCTAGGCCGTGTTGACACAAGGTCTGCCCCACGGGCATGTAGTTCAGTCGTGTGTCCCTTGCACCTTAATTGTTGTTAAACAAAATGTCTAAAATTAAGCACACGGGCAGAGACACGGACGTGTGTCTCGGCCGTATGTGCTACATGGCCTTGAACACGGGCATGTGCCCCGGCCGTGTGAAGTCTGCACCTATTTTATGAAAAATTATGAAAATTAAATTGACCACACGGCCTAGCACACGGGCGTGTGGCACGACCTTGTGGCACAAGTCAGAAAGCTCTCTAAATTGAACACGGCTTGTAGCACAAGCGTGTCTCAGGGTCACACGGGCGTGTCCCTTGAACCTCACGGGCATGTGACCCTTGTAACATGAAAAATTTTCTAAGTTTTGTAAAATTTTCTAAAGTCCTCGGTTTAGTCCCAAACCACTTCTAAAGCATGATTTGGGCCTCTTAGGCTCGTATAAGGGACTTTATGCTTCTGTTATAAGTCCAGTAATACCTTGAGCCTTATTCCAGCATTGAATACGGGTAAGGGGTGTTACATGCATTATGTGTTTTTCATATTAAATAAGTCATGCATTAAATCATCTCATTTGTTAGTTACTTCAAGTATGGTTTAAGTTGCATGTTTATTCAATTCATGTGCATGAGTGTTATTAAATGTGTTGTTTTTATGAGTGTTTTAAGTTATTGTTTAATGCTTAAATATCTATTTTGCAAGTGACTTTTCATATGATTAAAGACTCTTCAAGTTGGACGGTTTCAAAGTTTTTTAAAGAACATTATGGAGGCTGTTTAATGGACTAAATGAGACTTTTCAAGTCTGAATGCTTTTGGAGTCTTAAACCTTCATCATGATGCCATTTAAGAGGATGTTACACAAGCTTTTATAATTTGAACTCAAGAGAGCTAAAGAGACATCAATTAAACACATTAAGGATACATTAATTAAGGAGAATTGGCATGCTTTTTCAACTACATCAGATTCTAATAAAGAGACAGCTTCCCTGCAATAGTTAAAAAATGAAATTAGTGCTTGTTATTATACTAGTTAAAGGCCAAATATGAAAAGTCTCACATAGGCATTTGAGTAGTCACAAAAGTGCCTATAAATATCCTCTAAACAAAACTTTGATTGACTAATGAATATTTTTGAGTTTTCTGTGAGAATCTATCTCTTTGATCTTGCTCTAACTTAGTTGAACTTATCAAGGTTTTCCTTGTGGCGTAAAACCCTTTCTTTTTAAACTTATCACTTCCATTCTTTCCTTATTTTCTAAAATGCAGCGTTCTAATATATTGTTGGTTCCTATTTTGCTAAATAGTTGGTCACATTTTACTTTTTTTTTTCTTCAAAGATTTGTTCGTTGATTCACTTTATAGAAATTGGTCACGATCTCTCATATCGTTGGTTCATTTCTAAGAGTTTGATTCGTGCAAGTCATCCATCCAACCTACTTTTTGTCATCTTCATCTACCAAGTTTCCACTATCCATAATTTCACCTTGAATGCTAAATTGAGACGATACATAATTAGACGATGGAGAAATCTAGCTATTGTAATCAAATTCTCAAATACGATCACTCATCACTTGGTATTAGAGCTACGAAAATCTAATCCAAGAATCGTATTAGAAGTTTCAAAAGAGTGAAGATAGAGTTGGTTTTTAAGTGCCATAATTATTCAGAATTGAAAAAGGTAAAAATCGCAACCATTAAATTTTCAGATTATGCTATTATATGATGAGATCAACTAACCATGAATAGGAGACGAAATGGAGAGCGACTCTTGGAAACATGGGCTGAAATAAAGGCACTCATGTGAAAACGATTTGTTCCTAGTCATTACCAGCGAGATTTGTTCCAGAAACTACAAAATCTTTCACAAGGAAATTGGAGTGTGGATGATTATTTCAAGGAGATGGAAATAGCTATGATTCGAGCAAATGATGAAGACCGAAAGGCTACCATGGCAAGGTTTTTGTTCAACTTAAATCGAGAAAGAGCTAATGTTGTTGAACTAATGTCAAATTGAATAATATGGTTCATATGGCCATAAAAATTGAGCGGCAACTCAAGAAGAAAAGAGTATTTCGAATGGCATCCAACACCTATTTTGCTTCAAAATGGGGCCAAACATCATTTATAAATGATGTAACCATGCCAGCAAAAGACAAATCCCAACCACCCAAATTCTAAAAGCCAAGTGACGTTACATATAAAGAAAAGGCAAAAATGCAGCAAAACCGTTTGCGAGACGTCAAGTGCTTCAAGTGTTTGGGCCGAGGACATATGCTAGCCATTGTCTCAATCGAAGTGCGATGGTGAAATCGAGACTGAAGATGAATATGATAATGAGTCTTTAACGCTACTAGATGATGCAAATGAAATGGAATATGCTATTGGTGATGAATCTGATAAAGAGTTTGAATATTCATGCCTCGAAAGATGAACAGTAACGGGAAAAAATCTTTCACAACCGATGTCATGTTCAAGGAAAGGTATGTAGTGTAATCATTGATGGTGGGAGTTGCACTAATGTCAAAAGTAATGCAATGGTGGAAAAAATTAGATTGCCAACACTTAAACACCCTCAGCCATATAAGTTGCAATGGTTGAACGATGGTGGAGAGATCAAGGTGACCAAGCAAGTTGTAATTCCTTTTTCCCTTGTCAAGTATAGCATGAAGTGTTTTGTGATGTTGTTTCCATGCATGCTGGACATCTTTTTCTAGGGAGGCCTTAACAATACGATTGACGAGTGGTGTATGATGGATACACTAACCGTTATTCATTCAAGCATAATGAGAAAGCTATTACATTAGTTCCGATGACACCAAAACAAGTCTACGAAAATCGATTCATTTAAAAGGATAGAGTGAAAAAAAAATCAAAGGAAAAAGAAAAGAATGATAAAAGTGAAAAAGAAAAGAGTAACAAAAAGAAAAAATAGTCTGAGGTAAAATCAAAAGAAATCAAGAGAAAAGAGGAGAAAGAAATTGAAAAAGTGAGTTTTTATGTCAATGAGAGAGAGATTAGGAGAACTCTAGTTCTTAGACATCACTGCTTGTACTTGTGTATAAGGTAAGCCTTGTTTAATACTAACGAACTCGATGAGACTTTTCCATCTTCTATTGTTTCATTGTTACAGGAATTTCAAGATGTCTTTCCTGATGATGTGCCGAATGGATTACCACCCTTTTGAGGAACTGAGCACCAAATTGACTTTATTTCCAATGCCATTATACTGAATTGATTGGCATATTGGAGCAATCCTGAAGAAACTAAGGAGTTGCAAAGGCAAGTTGAAGCATTAATGGAGAAAGGTTATGCTCATGAGAGTCTAAGTCCTTCTAGCATGCCTGTGTTGTTAGTTCCAATGAAAGATGGTACTTGGTGTATGTGTGCCGATTGCTGAGTTATCAAGAAGGTAACTATTAAATATAGGCATCAAAATACCCTGACTCGATGAAATGTTGGGTGAGTTGAGTGGTTAGCCCATTTTTTCTAAGATTGATTTTAAGAGTAGCTACCATCAGATTCGAATGCAAGAATGTGATGAACGCAACCTTCAAAACAAAATATGGTTTGTATGAGTGGTTAGTCATGCCATTTGGCCTAACTAATGCACCAAACACTTTCATGAGGTTGATGAATCATGTGTTGCGACATTTCATTGGTAAATTTTGTGTTGTTTTTTTTTTTTACAATATTTTGATTTATAGTAAGAATTTAAATGAACATGTGCAGCACTTAGGTTTGATTTTAGAGGTTTTACGCAAGGGGAAGTTCTCTTAGGTTTTGTACTGAAATGCTTGTTCTCTTAGGTTTTGTAGTGACTTCCAAAGGCCTTGAAGTTGATCAAGAAAAGGTGAGGGATATCCGAGATTGGCCAAGACCGACAAGTGTAAGTCAAGTTAGAAGCTTTCATGGACTAGCTAGCTTCTATAGAAGGTTTGTTAAGAAATTTAGTACTTTGGCCGCACCTTTAACTGGAACCATTAAAAAGAATTTGAACTTCCATTGGGGAGATGAGCAAGAAAAGTCCTTTAGTTTGATAAAAGAACAACTCACCAATGCTCAATTATTAGCTTTACTTGATTTTACTAAAACCTTTGAAGTAGAGTGTGATGCTTCAGGTTTTGGCATTAGCGCTGTGTTGATGCAAGAAGGATGTCCTGTGGTGTACTTTAGCGAGAAGTTGAATGGTGCTACTTTGAATTACCTAACTTATGACAAAGAAATGTATGCCTTAGTACGAGTGTTGGAAACATGGCAACATTACCTTTGGCCAAAAGAATTCATTATTCACATTGATCATGAGTCATTGAAGTATTTGAAAGGGCAGCATAAGTTGAAAAAAATGACATGCAAAATGAGTAGATTTTCTTGAAACTTTTCCCTCTGTCATCAAGTACAAACAAGGTAAAAAAAATGTTGTTACTTATGCATTGTCACGTAGGTATACTCTGTTATCAACTCTAAATGTAAAATTGCTTGGATTTGAGTATAATAAAGACTTATATGATTCTGACATTGGTTTTGAAAATGTATATCAAGCTTGTGAAAAAAGAGCTTTTGGAAAATTTTTCAGACATGATGGTTTTATTTTTAGAGAAAACAAGCTTTGTCTTCCTTAGGGATCCATTCATGATCTGTTTGTGATAGAAGCACATGGAGGAGGACTTATGGTGTAACAGCCCGATTTAGACCCTAGTCAGAATAGTGGTTTCGAGACCACCAATCCGAAGTCAAAATAATATTTTAATGTTATTTTTGGTGTTGATTATATGTGATTTAACCTGTGTAAAAATTCAGTGTGATAACGTTATCGATTGTGTGTCAAATTGAGAGAAAGGACTAAATCGCATAAAGTGTAAAATGCTGTGTGCTAATTGTTAAGTGCTTAATTACTATTGTCTTTATAATAGGATGGCCTTAAGAGGCAATTAAGCCATTTTAAAGGTACAGGGTGACTAATGGACGGTTTTGGACATTGTATATATAGTTTTCTTATTTTGTTTTAGAGGTTAAATGTGTAAAATAGATATTAATGTATATTACATTAAAACAAAACACAAAAACCAAGCCATTAACATCTATTATTGTCGAAAATCAAAGAAAAAAGAAAGGAGGAAGAACACTTAGGTTTCGGCTAGTTTGAAGCTTGATTAACGTATGTTTTAACTTTGGTTTTTGATGATTTTTATGTTTTTGAGATTGTTGCTTAGTCTACTATCAAGCCCATGTTGTAATTTGAAGAATTGATGATGTTTATGAGATGTGCCATTGATGACATGGTGAGCTTTGTGATGAGTATTGATGTTAAATGATAGATATATGTTTAGTGACCATGTTTTGTTCTTGAGATTTTGATGAATTTGTGTAATTTGAGCTTAATTATGAAAATGAGAAATAGAAGGACTAAAATGTGAAATAAATGAAATGTGTGGGCTTGTATGAGTATAGTGAGAATTCGGCTAGGCATGGGTACAAGTAAATTATGTGTATTTGGTGATTTGATGAATTAAGGACTAAAGTGTCGAAATATAAAAATGTGAGGGCTATTTTGTAAAATGCCCTAAATATGTGTGTATGGACTAAATTGAATAAATTGGTGATTGAATAGATTGAATTTGAATGTGTATAGACCAAGAGAGGAGAGGTTCGGATCGAGATCGAGGCAAAGACAAAGTGCTCAATTAATCGACTGTTTCGGTATTTCGACGTCCGAGGTAAGTTTGGACATAAAATGTGTATATAGCTATGTTTAAATGTTATGAAATGAATGGTATGATAATATTAAAATGTGAATGCTATGTGGGGGCTCGAGATATGTGGCACTAAGTGTGCATATTCGTAAATGTGACCGAGATGATTAGCACTGTGTGTGCGAAATAATATAAGCTTCGGCTTTGTGGTTGGCACTGTCTGTGCGATTCTGGTTTAAGATCGGTTCGATATGGACACACTATGTGTGCGATGTTAATTAAGCTTCGGCTAACTATTTGGGCACAAAGTGTGCGATTGAATCGAAGAAGGGACAAAAGTTGATCGAAATAAAATAGTGAGTAATGAATAGGATATGTAATCGACAACTAAGTGTTGGCTAAGGTACGCTCGGAACCTATGTGGTTGATGAAACTATGGATGAGTTTATAGAAGGGTTAATGGAACATATTAGTTTTGGATGATACGATATATATATGATTGTAAATTAATCTATGTGATGGCTTGTTTTGGTATAATGTATTGTGTTACGAACTTACTAAGCTTTTGAAAGCTTACTGTGTGATTTGTTTCTCTGCTTTGCAGTGTCAGTAAAGCTAGCTCAGATCCGAAAATCGTCAGCATCTCTATCACACTATCAGCAATCTATTTTGGTATCTTTGAAGATGTGTATATTTAGATATGGCATGTATAGGCTAGTAGTTTTGAAACATATGTGATATGTGTAAATAGTCATGTGATGTGGCTAGATATATGTTGGCTATAAACATGAATGGATTTGGTATATGATGCATATTATGGTATGGCTTGTTGGTAATGAGAATGTCTTATGAATGGTAAACTTAGTGATGGATTGATGCTAGTATGATCTAGTGAATTTGAGGATGAATCATGTTTGGTATTGAATATGTTCAGTTTGTGCAATTTAGTTTATAAGTTAACATGTTTAGAAATGAGATTGGTTGAGATGATATGTTGACTATTTGACATGTATTTGGTTGCCAAATTGTGTGAGAAAAAATGCTTAATTGTGCTTGTAGTGTTGACTCTTGTATGGGTGGCAAATTGGCCTTGCAAATGACCTGTTTTGCCTACACGGTTGTGGCACACGGGCGTGCCTAGTGACCGTGGGATAAAGTCAGTAGCTAGTTCAAGTATGCACGACCACGGTACACGGACGTGCCTAGTAGTCGTGTGAATAAGTCAGTATCTTGCCTAAGAGTACACGACCTTAGCACACAGGCATGCTTGGTGACCGTGTGGAGAAGTCAGAATACATGCTCTGTTTTGGCACGGCCTGGACACATGACTACACGGGTGTGTGACCTTAACAGTGTTGAAGAATGCTTGAGATTTAAAAAACTTTTGTAAGTGTTCAGTTTAGTCTCGGCCCTTTTCTCGTATGTGTTTAAGGTCTCGTGGACCTCATTAAGGGAATAAATGATTATGTTGTGATATGTTTTAATGATCTTCGACTTTGTGTCGTGAAATGATTTGTGAAAGTTCCGATGTTTCGGTAATGCCTCTTAACCTTAGACTGGCGACGGTTACGGATCAGGGGTGTTACATATGGGTCATTTTGGCATGATCAAAACTTTAGATGTGTTGTAAGAACATTTCTTTTGGCCACACATGAGACGAGATGTTGGAAGAATTTGTGAAAGGTGTATCACGTGCAAAAAGGCTAACTCTAGTGTACAAGCCTAATTATGTCCGGGTCCCATAAAGAACAAAAAACCAAACAATTATTAAACCACAACCGAGCCCAACTAAACCCAATACAACCCATTACAGACACAATTAAAACAAACCAAGACCAAAATGCAAATTAGACCCAAACAATTACAAGACTTAAGCCTAATACAGAAATGCCTAACCCTAGCCTAATTAGCACAATACCAAAGTAATTACAAACAAAAACCCTAAGTGCCGCCACCTAACCTTAGCCCCAGGCTTAGTCTGTCGCCGTCACTGCTCCACCGCCCGTGTCAGCACCGCCTTCACTTGCACCTGCAAAATCAACAGTAGCAAAGCCATTAGGCAATATAATATTGTTTTGAAATCAGCTATAAAGCCAAAGGAGACTCAATGTAATTTTTTTACGGATTTTGAATGCAAACACAGAGATTGAATCCAAAAACAGAGACAGTATATTGTATACAAAAAAAAAAAAAACACACACACGAAATATCAAACACAAAAAAGAGATTGAATAAGCAGTGATTGAGAATACAAAAAAAAAAATCAACTAGAGAAGATAGTTTGTATATTTTATTTTATTTTTGTTTTCTTTCTCTTCTTTCGAAACTCAAAAAAAAAAGGTTGGTTTTTAACCTTTTTAGCTTAAAACCATCAGATCTGGGCTTGGGAGGGCGAAAGGAAGAAAAAAGGGAAAATTTTGATTTTTCGGCCACAGTGGATAGCGGCACCGTCGTCGGTGGCCGGCGCGACGGTGGTTCGCTAGAGTCTAGCCGGCACTTAAATTCACTTCAGAGAAAATAAAAGGGAGGGGGAAGCTTTTTTTTTTTTTTTCTGAAATAGGCTTAAATGATTTTTTTTATTGTGTGTGTGTGTGAAAATTTTGCCTTCAATAGGCCTCCAACACGACGCCAGTTCGGGCAGGCCTCTCAGGCTCCAAAACGACGTCGTTTTGATACGACCCGCGCTTTGACCCCACTCGCAAGCAGGATCCGCATGTTTTTTTTAACCAATGGTCTTATTGCACTTTTGGTCCCTCCGCATTTTCTATCTTTTTAATATAGTTTATTTTTATTTTCAATTTTTACCCTATAATTTTTCTTCTGTTTTAATTCGGTCCCGCGCAAAGTGACTCATTTTGGAGGGCAGGGTATTTTCCGTTTTAGTCCCTCCTTGTTATTCGAGTGTTTGGATAAGTCCTCCCATTTTCCTTTTATTTCTAATTTGCCCCAAATTCCTGTTTTAAAGTTCAATTTTAGTCCCTTTTTGTTATTTTTGCTATTTTTTATTAAATTAACTAATTTGATATTATTATTACTATTATTATATTCCTTTTTATTTACTTGTTATTATTATTATTATTATTTTATTACACTTATTTATTTATTTTTATCATTTCTTTCATTATTATCGTTTATTTATTATCATTTTAAAAAAATCCTTATTTTATTTTTATCATTTTATTTATTATTTATTCCCTATTTATATCTTTCTATATACTTTCAAACTCTATACTATTTATTATTCGTATCATTATTAATGTTATTATTATTATCATCATTATTATTATTATTATTATTTTGAATTGATGTACATAATATTTATTTACTTATTTGTTACTATAGTTTTTTTAGTTTTAAATTTTCTTTAGCTTTTTCTTTTTAATTAGCTTGTTCGTTCGTTTGTTTTATTTATTTTATTTTATTTTAATTTCGCCCTTATTATTGTATTTATATTATCGCATTTATTATTATCCTGTTATGCATAATAGTACTGTGATTTATTATTTTTACTTTTTTTACTACAAACTCGTGCTACATCTTACCTAGTGCATTAAAATTTTTGTTTTAAAATAAGCAATACTTTACGTTTTTTGTAACAACACTTACCCATGTCCGATGCCGAGACCGGATACGAGGCATTACTATCCTTCACCTTACTTAAACATGTATTAACGGGCTATAAAATTTCGTTCCGATTTAAAAACTTTTTTTTTCGTGGTCATGACATTCATCTCATGGGCCTACGAGGCCATAAACATACATCTTGATGGTTTCGGAGATCAACCGAAAACTTTTACTCTCTTTGAAAATTCTTGTCTAAACAGGGGTCACACGCCTGTGTGTCTACCCGCGTGGACACTTAAAGGCTATTTTTTAAGCCAATTGCCACCCTGAAATCAAGATCATTCATATACTCAATCCAACCATTCAAATACTTCATCAAAAACATGAATAACAATGCATAACTCATCATCAATTGATGTATAAACTTAGTAAATATTGGCCAATCTCTTTAGCCATATACAAAAAGAATAATAACCTTAATAGCCAACACTTTGACCCCTCTTAGGACTTACATCAAGATAAAAAAAATTCCTATACATCCCATACTTAATAAAAACAACTTGGCTATACCAAAATAGTGATTGATAGTGTGCTCTGAGCTCTGACGTCAATGATCCACGAGTTAGCTTGGCAAGACTGCGAGGAAAGAAGAAGGAAGAGAGGTAAGCATATAGCTTATAAAGTTTGCATGAAACTCATATAGCAATATATTAACTCATTATAACTCATCCATTTCTAGTTAAGAACAACATAAAACTCAAGTGCATGGCTTACTTACTCCTCACATGATACATAATAATTTCATACTTGCATTATAATCATGGTACCTATGTCACTTGATCACATAGATTAGTACATTTTGCTGATGCAAAAGTAAACTCAACTTTCATCTTTCTTAACATGAAAAATGCTTTATATTAACCTTGTATAACTTAACTTAGTACTATCTTTACTTACTTGACTTCTTGTTGTCTCTTTCATATTTAGCTCTTTTACCCGTTGAATTTCCTAGAATAATTGGGGTTATTCAATCTCATCAAACATGTATCTCGATGCCAATGCCATGTCCCAGACATGGTCTTACATGGGATCGCCTCATGATGCCAATGCCATATCCTAGATATGGTCTTACATGGGATCCCTTAGCTCGGTGTCGATGCCATGTCCTAAACATGGTCTTACACGAGACCTTCCTTATTTGTTTCCTCTGGAAACTTACCATTGCCATGTCTTGACATGGGCTTACGTGGTATCCTTGCCTTATGAATCTTATCAATGCCATGTCTTGACATGGACTTACATGACATCTTTTCCTTATGAATTCACCAGTGTCAAGCCTTGGCTTGGACTTACATGGGACCTTTGCCTTATAATAACTTTTCAATGCCATGACTTGTCATGGACTTACATGATATCCTTGCCTTATGCCGATGCCATGTCTTGACATGGTCTTACACGAACTTTCCTTATCACATGTTGTGATAATAGTATCCTCATTATTCTGAGACTTCAACAGGGACTTTCTCATACATATTCTCATTATTTTTCTCATCATAATATCAATAATTTTACTTCATAGAAATAATATACATTATACAACATAATAAGTAATTGAATGAGAATACACTTAAAACTTTAATTCATACAAACTTACCTCAGTATTCAAAATGTATGTAAAGATGTAAGTTAGTCCTCGACTTTGTTCTTGCCTCGGTTTCGATCCGGGCTTCGCATTTCTTAATCTATAGTAACAATTTCACTTGTTAAATTCACACATTGACTAAATCGACTTATAATTCATATTTTGGAAAAATTATGATTTTGCCCCTAGACTTTGGCAAAATGACCATTTTGCCCCTAAGCTCGAAAATTAATTCTAATCGCATTTCTACCTTCAACAAGCCTAGGTGAACATTTAATACTCTTATAGCTATCATCAAAACTCAACATTTCACATATTTACTACAAATTTATATCCTTTTCATCAAGGTTCAATTAGGTGTTTTCAAGACAACACCTTTCATAAAAGTTGTTCATCTAACAACTAAGACTCAATTTCTTCCATAAAAATGCAACAATGATAGCTCTTATGTAAAAACTCTAAACTTTTCACCATATTTCACACTAGTCTCTTCATTGAAAGCTTAAACTTTAGGGGTCTCAAAAGTACAATTATTTTCAAGAAAAGATCACTAGAACACTTACTAGTGAAGAGATAAGTGTGCTGAAATTTTTGAAGCTTTCAACCCTTATTTTTCTTGCAAATTTCGGTGGAAGAAATGAACAAGAAAGATGGACATCATCTTCTCCTTATTTTAATATTAAACTATCAATTTAATCCACCTACTATCAACTACTTTGACTAATTTTTATCCATCTTTGTCTCCTATATAGTCTATGGCCAGCCAAGAAAATATTGGAGGTCTAATTGCCTTTTAAAGACCTCCAATTATCAATCTATGGCTATTTGATACCTTTAGCTTATAGAATGGAACTTTCGCACTTTATGCGATTTAGTCCTTTTTCGCGATTAAACATGAAATCGCTATAATTAAAATACCAAAATTCTCATGTACTTATACAATCATATACTAATTCATAAAATCACATGAAAATAAATTTATCAAATCTCAGATTAGTGATCCCGAGATCACTGTTCTGACTAGCCCTAAATCGGGCTGTTACATTTTTAAAATTCGAAAAAGTCGTTCCCTAACTTACAGGATTTCAATTTTCTCGATAAATCCAAGTAAACGAACATTTTTAAAACATTTTTAAATAATCTCGGGAATCAAGAAAAGATCGTGTTTTAACTTACGAAATATGATTTCTTTTTAAAACTGAGATAATCAAATATCTTTCAAAATAAATTTTTCGTGTTTATTCTCGTTTCGGGAATTTAAGACATTGTATCCTAACTTATGGGACGTAATCCTTTTTCTCAACTAACATGAAATACGCCCTTTTCTGTAAAAAATTTTCCAATTAAGCAATATTTTAACAAGGGATCGTATTTTAACATTTCTTCAAAATTTCAATTTTTGACATTAAGACACTAATTGATCAACTAGGTACCAATTTTGGGCGTTATGAGGGTGCTAATCCTTCCTCGTGCGTAACCGACTCCCGAAATTGTCTTTCTGAACTTCGTAGACCAAAATCGTTATTTTGATGATTTAAATCATTTATTAAAACAACCATCTTACGAGGTGACCCGATCACACTTCATTAAAAAGGATTGGTGGCGGCTCCCATGTTTGTTTTCTTTTCAAAATCAAGTAGATGCATTTTTCAAAAAAATGGTTTCGACAGCTTGGCAACTCCGCTAGGGACGCAAAATAAGAGAGTCAAGCCACGAGTTGATTACTTTTTGTCTTTTTGTCGAAAATTGAAAACTTGATGCATTCCATCCGTTTTATTACGATCTTCATCATTTTGGTTTATAATTGCTTTACTGGTTCGAGTTTTTTGATATCTTTTTGCACATTACATTGCATAACCAGTCGATTTTACCCTTTAAGTGGGAGTGAGAAACTATTCCTTCGTGAGGTTTTCACCTCCGTATAGGATAGTGGATCGCTTTCGAGATACATTCGTACCTATGTCTTCGTGAGATTTTCATCTCCGTATAGCCATAGGAAAATGTATTCCCCTAAACTGGACTCGGTCCATATAAGCATATAATGGGTGAGGATCGAGGAATATACCAGTTCAGGTAACTCTACTTTAGAATCAAACCCCATATAGCGAGCCTTAAGAGCCCACCTTAGGTAGAGCCGCGCCAAACCCTAATGGTTACCCGAGTAGGTACTTTAATATTCCTTGCTTACTTTAAACTATGTAAGAAGTATTGGCTTGCTTTTTTTTTTTTTAACATTGATTGCAATTGCATTTTTATCACAAAAAGGTGTTGATTCAAATTCGGTTCCTAAGTAGATAACTTATCATGGAAAAAGGGATTTTTTTGATAAATTAGAGGATAATGCGGCCGTTCAAATTTGGGTCGAGACAACGCAGCAAGGGAAGGGTGATAGTCTTATAGAGGGATACGTGTCAGAGTTATGGGATTTTACTTGTATCAGCGTAACCCAGAATAATCTTCAAGAGATGAAAGAAATATGGGATCAGTGGGATGATGAGGTCAAGCAACTATTCTACTATAATTATGGTGACTTGCCCTATCTATTCGACATCAAGGTAGACAAGCACTTATTCCGAGCTCTCACCCAGTTTTGGAACCCTGCCTATAGTTATTTTACTTTTGGAAAGGTGGATTTGGTACCTACCGTGGAAAAGTACACGACCTTACTCTGTTGCCCAAAGATTCAAATTGACAAGGCCTATTCTAGAGCTGCCAATGTCCCAACATTTTTAAAAAAGCTGATGAACATCATGGGAATGAGCGAACTGTAAGTTGCAGTCTGAATCAAGAAGAAAGATGATAGTAAGTGCATTCTTTGGAAAGATTTGAGAGATTTGATTCTAGCACATTCTGATGTGAAGGAAAGGGTTGATATCTTCGCATTAAGTATTTATGATTGGTTATCTTCCCTAAGGTTTTAGGGAATATAGACAAGGTAGTCTCTGATTTATTCGACTGACTTGGTAAAAGGGTCACATTCGTTCCTACAATTTTAGCCGAAACCTTCAAATCCTTGAATGCATGCCGAAGGGCAGGCAAAGAGAGATTCATCGGATGCGCACAACTTTTACTAGCGTGGTTCCACAGCCATTTTTGGAAAGTGGAAAAAGTCTTATATCGAATCTTCTCCAAAGACTATTCTCCGCTGAAAGAGTTAGTGGCTATGCCAGGACAGGATGATATTACAGAGGAAAAATAGATGATGATCAAAATCTGCAAGAAGAAGATGTCGAATGGAGAGGCCCTTGGATGGTTCCTGACGAGATCTTATATCGGTGTGGAGATTTTGATTGGGTTCCCCTGCTTGGAATATGGGGAGCTTTCGGGTACGCTTATCTACTCGTGTTAAGACTATACAGATCAAGACAGTTTACACCAACAACTCAAGGGTTAGCCCGATGCGAGTTTGTGTACAAGGAAGGTAATTACAAAAAGAAAGTTCGTGAAATATCGAACTCCTAGAACCAAACTCGCAGAATTAAAAGGTTTGCTGCCAACCCGATGACTACCCCTGAGTATGACCGGTGGTGGGGTCAGAGAATCAATGACAACATCCCTACTTTAAACCAAGAAAACACCCCTTCGATAGAAGAACACTTGCATGTGATCCCGTATGAGCTAGAGATCATCAAGAAGAATTTTGAGAGAAAGATTTTAGAATTGGAAAAAAAAGATCGAGCAATTTTAGAGGGAGAGAATACAGCTGAGGCTAGATGTCGATGTCTAGAAACTAGAAGCTGAGAAGCTGAGAAAGGGAAAGAGTAAGGCTGAAGAGGATTTGGACAGTTTGAAAATAGACTATAAGAAGCTACGTTTGTCAATAAGATCAACTGGTGTGGGAAAAACGTTAGAACAATGGCGGCAAGAAATGAAAGAGGAAAAAAATAGAGCCAGCCAATGGGAAAGGAAATTCTGAGATGCTCAAGCTCGAGAGGATACTCTGAAAAGAAGTTTGGTAAAAAGTTAGAATGAGAGGGTGGGATTAAAGACTCGGGTGTCAGAGTTAGAAAGATCCCTGCATCTATATCGTAGTCGTAACTCCGTAATCGAGTTGAAGGCTAGCCTGAGCAAAATTGAAGAGTTAAAAGGAAAGATAGAAGAACTTGAAATCGCAGTGCAAAACTGTGAACTTCAGGTTGAAACGCTTAAGGCAAATAATGAGCAAAGGGAAGAGCAACTTCATCGATCTCAAGACCAGGTCAGGGATAGGGACTACGTCATGGGTGCAGCTTTGGCTCAAGTACGAGAAGTGGCTGATCACTTACAAACCTTAGCAGTCCAAGCTGATGTACTGAGTTTGAAATATGAGTCAGAGTCAGACCGAGGCCAAGAGTTAGCTCGACTTCTTAGGCAAGTCAAGGCCTTAAGTATCAGGGTAAGGCCTTATATGTAACCCGTTTTATGTAAAGAAGTTTGTTTTCTAGAAAAGTTACTCTAATGAAATTGAATCAGAATCAATGCCTTTTTGTTGCATTCATTTCATGCATTCATGCATCTACATTACATTCCACATAAAAAAAAAGATCCTAGTTAATTAAAAGAGTTGAAATTCATTGAAGATGTCAAAAGCCCAGCAAGAATCATGGGAAATCTGAACATCAACGCCATATCTGAAGAAGGAATTAGGGGAGAAAATTTATCGGACAGTTACCCTTATGTACCTAGGAGTGTCTTGAATAATTGGATTGCGGAAGAGATTCCTGTAGTTTTTAGAGCTAATTCAGAGTAATGTTCAAAACACGCTTATTGTTTTAAGCCTAGAAGCAATAAGAATCCTTTTGTGAAATAGGCTCATGTCTAACATCTTTATTTCAATAAAAAATGCATTTTTGTGTCTCACTCTGAGCAATTATTCTTTTATTCTTTCATTTCATTCATAATCATACCATACAAATAGCTATTCTTAGATTCATTTGTTCTTAGGATATTCCTTCGTGCCTACAACTGGTCTCCAAATATCAACGACATGAGCGACGCTGCTACTGACCCAGAATTTCCTTTTAAGCGAGACATGTGTCTAGAGTGATCTTAAGATTTTGAAGATGACAGAGATTGTAACTTATCTCCGAATTTGTTAAGGATGGTAGAACAAGAGGAGAAATATATTCTACCTCACAAAGAGTCAGTAGAAATTATAAACGTGTGAGACGAACAAGAAAAATAAAGAAGTGAATATCGAAGCTTGCATTACCATAGAGACAAAACGGGACCTCATTGAGTTACTCTGAGAATTCAAAGATGTGTAACACCCCAAACCCAGCTCAAACACTACGACCAGATCTGTCATGTCACTAGGAAAGAATGTTAAAAGAGTTACGAGTCTTAGAAGGTCTTTAATTTAAAGTTTCTTAAAACCCCAAGTTTCGTGGTTCCTTTGCAAGCCCAATATTTAAGATAAATCTTTAACTAATCAAACCTTGTGTTTTAAGTGAAAGTTGAAAACACCTATTGTTTACTAGATTAAACCCGAAGTTGGTTGCAAAATCTCTTTTTGTTTTTTAGGATTGTGACGAAAACTTTCGTTCGTATTTTATAAAAACATTCTGTCGAGCAGTTTATATTAAATACGTCCAAAGATTAAAATTAGAAATTTACCCAAATTAGAAGTGGCCTTAACACATTTCCAAAATCCCGATAATTTAAAGAAAATAATGTTCTATTTAAAAAGAAAGAAACCGTGCGTGGCCACCTCGTAGTCCCCTCTGACCCGGTCTGCTGAGCTAAGTGTTACCTGCACAGATGTTAAACAAACAGAGTGAGTCAAAAGACTCAGTGTGCAATAATCAAACACCCCTTATTGGGCTCAAGCCCGTTCGAATAGATTGGGCCTTAGCCCCCACAGTACAGAATAGCACAATAGCATATGCAGGATGATGCAGAACCCATTCCAACCTAAATTTCCATCCGCTACACCATTGATGGCTGTCGAAACCATTTTTATTTGTGTTTAAAAAAAACAAGGATCGACTTTAAAAATATAGAAATGGAGTCACCACCGATCTTTGATTCAAGGTGTGATTGGATCACCTTGAGATGGATTATTTCAATAAAACATTTTTATTAAAACAATAATCTTGGTCTACGAAAACTTGAGAAAATAGGTTCGGGAGTCGGTTACGTACAAGGAAGGTTTAGCACCCTCGTAGCGGTACCTAATTAATTATTTAATGTCCTAATTGTAACACCCCAAACCCGGCCCATACATTTCGACCAGATCTGGTATGCTACGGGTTGTACGTTGAAAACTTTTACTTTGTTGGTTTTGGAAATCGTAAGTTAATTAGACAATATTTGAATTAATAAGTGACATTAAAAAAAACCTTGTATTATTATTATTTGGTATAAATAAACCTTTGACATAGTTTCATAAGTTGCAAATATTAAAAACTACCTAAGCGAATATAAACTATGGGGCCTTATTACCTAAATATTCCCAAAATGAAACTTAAAGAATAAATCGAAAATAATCTATAGAAATAGAAACTTGATGGCCCCTCGAGTCCGTCTCGGCTCCCATGTCCACGATCTACTGCTCATCTGAAAAGTTAGGGAAAATAATAGGGTGAGTCACCAAGACTCAGTGTGTAAATCCCGAAAACACATAAAAGGCTTGGGCCCACAAACACATTATGGGCCCTGGCCCATTCATAAAGGTAAAAATCATAATCACATGACAGATAATAGATGAATAGCTCAACCCATCCTAAAATTCCATCCTCTACACACCAACCCGTACCAACCATCACACCTTGGGGATTTCTACAATCAACCCTCCATCCGCTACACACCATAACGACAGTCGTACTGCCTATTCCTGTTATTCAGGAATCATTAAACGTCGCATAGCCACCGGTCACTGTGTGACCTAGTATTCATATTTGTGGGATTTCTACCACCGATCACTAAGTGACCTAACATTTCATTTCGTGGGTTTTCTACCACCGATCACCATGTGACCTAACATTTCATTACGTGGGTTTTCTACCACTGATCACCATGTGACCAATCATGCTCTTCCCTTTTCCATATCAAACCCATCCCATGTATACATTCATAAAATAAACATCATGCAGTCATATACATATTTCGATACACATATTTAGCTAACATAAATTAAAAGATTTGGGCTCCATAAAACTTAAATTTTGGGCCCCTAACTCCTTGTGTGTGGCGTCACCCCTTGCTCCCTTTAAGGTGCCGAAAATGGCCCAGAAACATGGGCTCCTTGTGGCCAAAACTTGGGCCCCTTTAATTGTTAATGACGCCACCTTCAAATCCCCTTACAGTGCCACCTATTGTTGGGCCACAAGCCCACGTTGGTATTTTAAACACAATTACCTCCTTTTAACTCTATAATGCCCAATCAGATAATTTAACCAAGGCATTTGCCTAGTCCTGAGCCCAATTTGGACCCCTATCACTTAAATTATCATATTAAACATACCCTTACACTAAACGCAGAGACCCATTAATTCAGGATGTTACAGTTCTACCCCCTAAAGAAATTTCGTCCTCGAAATTTCCAACTAACCATTAATCGTACTACCCAAGTCTCAGCACTATGCTTTCGCTGCGCACTCTCAATTAATAATATATAAACATTGAACGCATACAGTTTCTAAACCCAAAAATATAGCATCCACACGGAACATACCCGACTTAATAGTAATTGAACAATTCCAGGCCTTATGCTCCTCAGACCCGCATCTTAAACATGTTTCTGACTTCCTCCAACATTCACCTAGATGACGCCTTCTGCAATATTCGCAAACCTGAAATTTTGGACGTACCTTAACATGCTTCACAGAACGAGACTGCAACCCTAGAAAACTACGATCTCTTTTTTTCTTACAATCCACGCACCCAAACCGAAGTGTTTCACTGATTTCTTTAACCTCCTTCAGTACCTCTCTAACTAGCTGAGTTAGCACATCAGTCCTAACACTTCCATGGCCTCGGCCGCGGCCTCTTCTTCCTCTTCTAACACTCATCGTTGATTCTCGTATTATCTGAATTAGAAATTTTATGAATTATTAATTTCTTTCACTGATTAACCATGAACAATCTTATGGAAAGTAGTTTTAAGAATGGTTCTTTCGAATTCGAACCTATCTACAGTTTTAGTATCAAGTTTATCTCCTAATTCTAGAAACCACATACATTTAACCATCACACATCAACAAACATATAACATCCATGAACTCATATTCATCGCATAAGGTTTTTTTTTTCCGTTATTCCTCTACCCAGGGGTATTTCCGTAGTTTTTCCCTACAGGGTATTTTCCAAAATAAAGTATCTTGGTGATTCTCTCAAAATAGGGTATCTTGGTGTTGTTGTTGTGTTTTATTAGCAGGGTATTTTGGAAATTTTAATTTTTTCAAACCGGGTCACATTTGTAAATCTAGGGGTTTTTGGGTAAATTTGCAAAATATGGGTATTTTATAAAATCACGGTTGTTTGGAAATTTTCACTAACCAAAAGTATTTTGGAAATTTTTCCAACCGGAGTGTTTCGGTAATTCTCACGAATTTTGGTAGTTTGACAGTTCTGGGGTATTTTGGAAAACTTTCACAAATCAAGTGTATTTTGGAAATTTCATAAATATTGGGGGTATTCTGGTCATTTTACAAATCGGGGTAATTTAGTAATTTTACAAATCAGGGATATTTTGGTCGTTTTACAAATCAGGAGTAATTTAGTAATTTTGCAGATTAGGATTGCTGGTCCCTTTCGGGTTTTAATTATAGAGTTTGGCCCGTCAACAAGTCCTCGTAGCTAAATTGAACAGTCACTACGCACCAGGTAATATTCTAGCGAAAAGGAGGTGAGTCACTAGGACTGCTTAAGTACCAAGCTCTTCCTGAATCCAATCCTAAACATGCGTATGCCTGTTGCCACACTCTAACCTATTGACTCGTTCACGGGTTTGTTTAGTTGGATTAAATCTTATGGAATTGAAGAGTTGTTTACCTAAGCCTAAGGTCCATCAATACTATCATACTAGTCTACGTCCATCAACCCCATTAAGCCCACATGTATATCACAACAAGAGTTTAGAATACTTACCTGCGTGGATCGGGTGCCGGCAGACTCGAAGGCCATATCTTCATCCAAAACATTATTTTTTTTTTCAAATTCATATCAACTTTTCAAAACACTACTAGACCCATTTCATATCCCGAGTTTTGAACTGGGCTCTGATAACAAAATGTAACACCCCAAACTGGCCCATACGTTTCGACCAGATATGGTATGCTACGGGTTGTACGTTGAAAACTTTTACTTTGTTGGTTTTGAAAATCGTAAGTTAATTAGACAATATTTGAGTTAATAAGTGACATTAAAAAAAAACCTTGTATTATTATTATTTGGTATAAATAAACCTTTGACATAGTTTCATAAGTTGCAAATATTAAAAACTACCTAAGCGAATATAAACTATAGGGCCTTATTACCTAAATATTCCCAAAATGAAACTTAAAAGGAAAAACCGAAAATAATCTATAGAAATAGAAACTTGATGGCCCCTCGAGTCCATCTCGGCTCCCATGTCCACGATCTACTGCTCATCTGAAAAGTTAGGGAAAATAATAGGGTGAGTCACCAAGACTCAGTGTGTAAATCCCAAAAACACATAAAAAGCTTGGGCCCACAAACAGATTATGGGCCCTGGCCCATTCATAAAGGCAAAAATCATAATCACATGACAGATAATAAATGATGAATAGCCCAACCCATCCTAAAATTCCATCCTCTACACACCAACCCGTACCAACCATCACACCTTAGGGATTTCTACAATCAATCCTCCATCCGCTACACACCATAACGACAGTCGTACTACCTATTCCTGTTATTCAGGAATCATTAAACGTGGCAGAGCCACCGATCACTGTGTGACCTAGCATTCATATTTGTGGGATTTCTACCACCGATCACTAAGTGACCTAACATTTCATTTCGTGGGTTTTCTACCACCGATCACCATGTGACCTAACATTTCATTACGTGGGTTTTCTACCACCGATCACCATGTGACCAATCATGCTCTTCCCCTTTCCATATCAAACCCATCCCATGCATACATTCATAAAAGAAACATCATGTAGTCTTATACATATTTCGATACACATAGAGAGTTCTATGTTTACGTACCTGGCATCCTTTGCCTACCCTTTTTGGGTATTACGACTGTTCATACAACCTTTTTCCCGGCATTTAGCCCATAACATAAACATATATATATATATTCATACAGATTATTAGTGTGTTAGAGATCTACACACCTGATTACTGATAAAACGATGCTTTCTATGTCGACGCTATCCTTAGTCGACACAACTGCTATCTGCCTAAGGTGTTGTTCAAAAGCCGGTCCACAACCAAGTGGCCAATCTCGAAAGGCAGATACCGCTCATTTCTTAAACTTAGGTATTCTCTCCTTTACCTGATCCATATTTAATTCCATCACAAGTCATTGTCAGAACTACTATCACAATTTATGATCGTTAATCCTCATCATAAAGTTAAGATCTTGCATATAATAGGCGAATCTAGTAAAAATCTAGGGAAAATCTTCTTACCTTAAAATCCCGAAATTGGAGACTAACGTTTTTTGACCTTTAGATCTAGACGACCAAGTTTCCTTCAAATCCCAGAATGCCGCCCAACATAGAACCATTAAACTATTAGCTTTTCAGCTTTTGCCTTTCAAAAACTGAAATAGAACGTGAGAGCTTAATAGAAGTCGACACTTACCTTAACACAGGGGATTCGGCTAGCACTAGAGAGAAGATTCAGCAATGCCAAAGGAAAAGATTAAACGCTAGAAGAATAGAACTATCTCACAAATGGGATGAATAGAGAAAAACTATGGAGATTTCAGCTTTTTAGAGAAATCGGCTCAAGAGAAAAAGAATGGAGAAGAGAGTGAAAGGAGAGGTTTCGGATTTTGAAGAAATTGAAGAAAAGAAATTGTAGAGGGAGAGGCTAAGAATTTCGGCACAAAGAGTGAAGAGGAAATTAGGGTTTAAATGCCAAAATCAATGAGATATCCCCCTATTTATAGAAATTTCGGCACCCATTGTTTAAAACCAAAAATGCCCTTCCTGATAACTAGAAGTCAAGCTAATAAAAAGGGAAAATTCGCCACCCCTTATCCATGAAGTAGCCGAATTCTTTACTCCTCTAGGTGGTGGATTTTCGGCCATCACCTTACCTTGCAGATAGCTCCTATTTTTTCTCCATTTTATCTTCTATATTATCAATTATAAAATTCATATAAATCCTCCTATTTTTGAGCCTTGTTGCCGTCCACTTCACCTAACCCTAATGTCAAATTTAGCTAACTTAAATTAAAAGATTTGGGCTCCATAAAACTTAAATTTTGGGCCCCTAACTCCTTGTGTGTGGCGTCACCCCTTGCTCCCTTTAAAGTGCCAAAAATGGCCCAGAAACATGGGGTCCTTGCGGCCAAAACTTGGGCCCCTTTAATTGTTAATGACGCCACCTTCAAATCCCCTTGCAGTGCCACCTATTGTTGGGCCACAAGCCCACGTTGGTATTTTAAACACAATTACCTCCTTTTAACTCTATAATGCCCAATCAGATAATTTAACCAAGGCCTTTGCCTAGTCCTGGGCCCAATTTGGACCCCTATCACTTAAATTATCATATTAAACATATCCTTACAGTAAACGCATAGACCCATTAATTCAGGATGTTACACTAATGCCGAAAATTTGAAAAGATTCTAGATTACGATCCATTTATTTAATATATATTTGGACAGAATCATATTGGATGCCGAAATTTTTTTATTCCGAGGAAATAAAATGTCGTACTCAGTAAGTTAGGGCACAACATCTTATATTCTTGAAATTAAATTTATCCTTCGACATTCAATACTTATACATTTAAAAACAAGAAGGATATTCAATTATTTGGGTCAAATGGAAAATCGCAACCCAGTAAGTTAGGGCCACTATTCCTCAAAATTCCCGAATACAGAATATTGCTTTTTTTCTTTTGAAATTTTTATCTTAAGATGATAAAATATCACACCCAGTAAGTTAGGGCACAATGTCTCAAATTCCCGAGAATAAGTTTTTTATTTGAAATATTGTGCATTTGGATTTAAGAGAACAAAAAAGGGTACTCGGTTCTCAAGTTTTAGCGAGGAAAATCGGAACCCAGTAAGTTAGGGCACGATTTTCTCCAAACCCCCAAACACGAGCATTGCCTTATTTTAAAGAATTTTCTAATACACAATTTTAAAAATCGGCTCAAAATGCATTTTATTAATCTATTTGAAATAACAATGGGACTACTAATATAAATTAAGATGTTAAAATCTGAATTGTAATGCGACAATGTAAGTAAACAAGATTACAAACACTAAATAATATACATGGATAAAATATTATACTAATTCATGATCGTAATATGAAATTTGAAAAGAATAGATTTGGGTACATACAATGGCAAGCCAATTTATGCCAAAATTATATAGCAAGTTTTAAAACGACATAAGCCAATAATAAAATGATATGTTTCAATCTAAATAATATACATGAAAATAAAAATTTAAAGTTAATAATCTATGCATGAAAATAATACATCAAGGTTATTAAAATAGGCAAAATATATATGTATATAATAAAATAGGGAATAAAAAGGAAATAAGTTAAATAAATAAATAGGTTTAAAGAAAATATACCTATACACATAAATAGATAAAATTATATATATATATATATATATATATATATATATATGAAAACAATGATATATACATAGACAGATTTAACAGAAAATACATGCATAAAATATTATGAAACCAAATATATGTTTATAAAAATAAAATGATTATATATATGCATAGAAATATTTAAATTAAGTATTATTTAAATCTTTAAAACAAGTAATCTATAAAAGAAGATTTTGAAATTAAAATATTGTAAAATCAATTTTAAATTAATCTATTAAAACAGCTTTAGAAGATAGATAGAAATTAATTATAATATAAGAAGTTACGAAGATTATAAACAAAAATTAAGAAAATACTTAATCAAAATAAAAATAAAATCGAAAGGCTATTATATAAATAAAATTACTTGACTATGCACAAGGATCAAATGGAAAAGCGCGTACACTATTAGGGACTAAATTAGTAAATATTTCCATAACCCCAAAACGTAGCGTACAAGATGGAACGAATTGCAATAATGTGCAAATTATAGAAATCGATTAAAAAAACAAATAAAATATGTAACAGATCTAATTAAATGACAATGCAGAACAGAAGGACTAAGTGCGCAAATCTCCCTTCATGGTGAAAACACGCGGGTCACACGGGTTTTCAGGTCGGGTCAAAATGGGCCAGTCCATGCGACACCGTTTTAGAGCCATTGAAACAGGCCTAAACGGTGTCGTCTCATGCGCTCTAATAAAACTAAAAAAAACCTAATCGTAAGCCACCTAAACTCTTCTAACAGATGAAAGACCCCTAACCCTCTCTAATCAGCCGCCTCAAAAGACACCGACAGAAGCCATCTGTCTGCCAGACGCTTCAAGAGCTAGCGAAGGCATCCGACAAACGCCGAGCATAGCCCTGTGTGTGCTTATGCTTGGAACGTTACACTACCCAAATCCCATTTCGGCTTCGATTTCGACGAAGCGAATAGGGATCCGGTGACGGCGGTATATAGGTAAAACACCTTTTCTTTTATTTAGTTTATTCGCATGCAAATGAAGAAAATAAATCAAATGCCAGTAGAATTGAAAAACGAAGAAAGCGAGAAAAATGAATCGAAAAAGAACCTTTTTTTTTGTATTTTTCTTTGTATATATAAAAGCAGTATTTGTCCTCCCTCACAATTGTTGGCTTTTTTTGTTTATATAGCCAAAAAGAAAATAAAATTATACAAAGAAAATTCCAATGCTATTTTCTATTTCTTGGAATTTGCTGTCGCTTTCTTTGTCTTTTTCGCAGGTACGAAAGGCGGAGGTGGCGGACGGAAGCTCGCTGGCGGTACGGAGGTGCTGGGGCGACACACGTGTGGGGTGCGTGTGAGAGACAGGGTAGCCTAATCGTCTAGCTGCGGTGCTATGGAACTTCTGAAACCCCTAGGGTTTCTGGATAGGTTAAGACTTCTGGGCCCTTTGGGCCTCGTAATGTATGAGCTGAATTTGGGTTTGCTATAATCGGGCTACGTTGGGTAGTGGGCTAAAAATGTTGTAAATGGACTGTGTTTATGTAATGGACTTTTAATTTATTATTTGGGACTATTTATTTTTGGTTTTTTTGTTTTTGGTATGGGCCCGGGCAAATTTGGGCTTCTACAATGGCAGTCAAGCTGCTCATCGTCAGAAATTGTGACGAAGTCACCAGGCTGAAATGGCACAAGCCACCAGATTATCAGAGTTGTGATAGAGTCACCAGGCTGAAATGGCACAAGCCACCAGATTATCAAAATTGTGACAAAGTCACAAGGCTGAAATCGCACAAGCCACCAGATACACTTCCTCTTCTATTCATGGCATATTTCCCCCATGCAACATGAAATCATGGTGTGAGCATGCAACAGATCTCAACATGTATCAAATGCATCGTAAACTCATGTGAAAATAATCGCATAATTATCACAAATACAAATCACTAACCTGATGTCTCGCTTTTACTTATCATATGTAGAAGAACAACTAATGCCATTATTTCGGCATTTCACCGTACATACACATACTTAATAGTAACAGCAAAGAGGTGTGAATATTACACACCTGAACACGAGAAGGATTAAGCTCTCAACACTATCGACACTCTCGGAAGAGGGAACGACTACAATCTGCCTATTCTATTTTGACGTTGGTCCACAATCCGATGGCCAGTCCTGTACATCCGATACTGCACGTCGCTTAAATTTAGGGGCTGGGACTACTGGTCCAACCCTCTCCTTCGATTGACTGGCATTTGATTCCATGTAAGAGATCTTGGTCAGAAGATACTATAATAAAACAACGGTTGTTTATCGACAACGTTGGGTTAAGGCAGTGAATAACGAAAGGAGAAACCGATCTCATATCAAGAGGAGAATTCCTTATCTTAAAATCCCGAAAAGAGAGATAGGATTTAGAGATTGGCTGTTCCTTAGACTTGAAACTTAAATGGTTCGGCTAACGATATTTCCTGGATTAAGCGCCCCCAAAGAAAGAAGATGATAAAAGAAGAGAAGTCAATATGATGGCAGAAAAAATGATAAAAGAAGAGAAGTCAATATGATGGCAGAAGATGATAAAAGAAGAGAAGTCAATATGAAGAGAAGTCAATATTTCCTGGATTAGCCATTCGGCTTTGGCTACCAAATACCGAAAGAAGAACAGAAAAAATGATGGCAGAGTCTCCCTTACCTTCACAACCAAACCGATGAAAGATCCAAAGTAGATGCCTAGCACCTTGTCTTACAGTATTCGTCTTAACACAGAGGACCCGAACTACACCCAAGAAAATTCGGCACAAGTTACTATAGCAGAAAAGATTCGGCAATGATCAAGAGTGGAAGAGAATGAAATGGAAGAACCAAAATGAGAGAAAGGGCGATTCAATAAAGGCTCAAGGGTTTCGGCAACACAAGAAGAATAGAGGAAAGATTTGGAAAAAGAATGATGAGGGGAAAATAGGGAAAAGTAGAGAGAAAAAGAATATAAAGAAAAGATACACTAATGGTCTCCTCACTTCCGTCTATGGGTCATGGGAAATGAGAAATGAAAATTGGCTAGGCACTTTCGGCATATAGGAACCAAGAGCCCAAAGAGAACGAAGGAGCTTCAAGAGAACCTACCAAAATCAGCACCCTCTACTTCCCTAGTGACCAAATGCACTACAACAGAACAAAGAAAACTTAGAACCCTTACTAACTTTCGGCACACCCATCAACAAACCAAAACTGACTTTTTTTTCCTACATCAAGCATCCAAAAATTCGGCCGCCTACCTCACCAACATCAAATCCCTAAATTTTCTCCTAACTTCACTCTTGGTCACATATTTGAATCAATTTGACTTATTCAAAATCCCCCTTTCCACTCTTGTCCATCCTTTTGAAATATTTGACTAAGTCCACCTCTACCTTTCAAGGCTCCTAAACGAATCCATCATCCAAGCTCTTTAGGCGCATAAGCAAAAATAAAATTCCACATTGTTGACGACGCGAATCGAACCTGTTCCATCACTGCTCCCCCTGAGGCGTCACTTACCTGCACCTTAAATGGCGGCCAGTCAGCTCTTCCCTAAGGCACCCAGTCACCTACTTGCCTCACATTGAACAAGGATGTATGTAGACTACAGGGATTTGAACAAGGCCAGCCCAAAAGATAATTTCTCATTGCCTCACATTGACACTATAGTGGACGACACAACATGTTGCTCATTATTCTCTTTCATGGATGGCTTCTCAAGATACAACTAGATAAAGATGCATCCTGAAGACATGGATAAGACCACATTTGTAACCATGTGGGAAGCATTTTACTATAAGATGATGCCATTTGGGTTGAAAAATGTGGGAGCGACATATCAAAGAGCCATGGTAACCCTGTTCCATGATATGATGCACAAAAAAATTAAAGTTTATGTCGACGACATGATCGCCAAATCCCGAACAAAAGAGGAGCATGTGCAAGTCTTGAGGAAATTTTTCTTGAGATTGAGAAAATTCCAACTAAAACTCAATCCCGCAAAGTGCACCTTGGGGAAAAGTCAGGGAAACTGCTAGGTTTCGTAGTCAGTTAAAAAGGGATTGAGATTGACCCAAACAAGGTCAAGGCTATACAAGAATTGCCTCCGCTGCGTAGAAGTTTAAGGTTTCCTAGGAAGACTGAATTACATTACCCGGTTCATTTCACAACTAACTGAGAAATGTGACCCCATATTTCCTCTTCTTAAGAAACACAATCCAGGTGTATGGGATGACGAATGCCAGAAAACTTTTGACAAGGTAAGAAAATACATGTCTAATGCCCCAATGCTGATGTCACCTAGACCAGATAAGCCATTGATTCTGTATTTGGTAGCATTTGATAATTCTATGGGATAAGTCAGGAAAGAAAGAAAGGGCGATATACTACCTCAGTAAGGAATTCACTGAGTGTGAAATGAGATATTCGCCAGTTGAGAAATTATGTTGCACATTGATCTGGATAACTCGGAGATTGAGGCAGTACAAGTTGTACCATACAGCTTGGCTCATCTCAAAGCTGGACCTTCTAAAGTACATGATGGAGTCGACTGCTTTAAATGGAAGAATGGCCCAATGCCAAATCCTACTTTTCAAATTTGACATAGTCTATAAAGGCCTTCAAAGGGAGCACAATAGCAGATTTTCGAGCCAGTAGAGCTCTAGAAGGTTATGAGCCTTTGAACTTTGACTTCCTAAATGAAGATCTAATGTATGTGGCAAACACTAAAGAAGACGCTCCAGAAGATCGTCCTTGGAAACTAAACTTTGATGGAGCATCAAACGCTGTTGGTAATGGAATTGGGGCAGTCTTGGTATCCCCAAACGGATATTATTATCCATTTACTTGCAAATTGGATTTTGATTAAAAAAATAATATGGTCGAGTACGAAGATTCGTGCAGCCATAGAACGTAAGATCAAAGTGTTAGAGGTATATGGAGATTCTGCACTAGTGATCTATCAACTAAAAGGGGAATGGGAGACCAGAGATCCCAAGCTGATTGACTATAAAAGACTGGTCTTGGAGTTAATCGAGGAGTTCGACAATATCACTTTTTGTTACCTCCCACCAGACGAAAATCAGATGGCTGATGCCCTAGCTACTTTGGCTTCCATGGTTAAAATAAACAAATTGAAGGATGTGAAACTTATCCAAATGAGTATTTTTGAGGCTCCAGCTCATTGCTATAACATCGACTAAGAAGAAGAAAGAGATGATCACCCCTAGTATCACGATATATTGCGATACATGAAGAATCGTGAATACCCTGACCAAATAATCAAGAATGAAAAAAGAACATTGAGAAGGCTGGCTAGTGACTATGTCTTAGACGGGGAGATCCTATACAGAAGAAGAAAAAATCAGGTGCTACTAAGATGTGTAGACGCTGTTGAGGCTAAGAAAATCTTGGAAGAAGTCTATGAAGGTGTTTTTGGAACACATGCTAATGGTTTTACAATGGCCAGGAAAATCATGAGATTCGGGTATTATTGGTCCACCATGGAAGGGGATTGTATCAATTATGCCATGCAATGCCATAAGTGCCAAATTTATGAAGACAAAATTCATTTACCTCATTGACCTCTTCATGTTATGACTTGCCCATGGCCTTTTTCTATGTAGGGCATGGATGTCATTGTGACAATCTCGCCAAAAGACTCTAATGGCATCGATTTATCTTTATGGTCATCAATTACTTCACTAAGTGGGTAGGTTCTTAAAGAAGGAGATCATAAGTCGATATGGAATGCTAGAAAGGATAATATCAGACAATGCATTAAATTTGAACAATAGTATAATAGCAGAGGTCTACAATCAGTTCAAAATTAAACACCACAACTCGTCACCATATCGCCCAAAAATGAATGGTGCAGTTGAGGTGGCTAATAAGAATATCAAGAAGATTGTGGGAAAAATGACTAAGACTTATAGAGATCGGCATGAGAAGTTACCATTTGCTCTCTATGCTTATCGAACATCAGCCAAGACCTCTGCCGGGGCAACTCCTTTCTCATTGGTCTATAGAATGAAGGCAGTTTTACCCATCGAACTTGAGATTCTTTCCCTTCGAGTCTTGTCAGAGGTGAAGTTGGATGAAGCAGAATGGATCCAAGCCCGATATGATCAGTTAAATTTGATTGAAGAAAAAAGGTTCAAAGCTATCCGTCATGGTCCAATGTACCAAAAGCGAATGATGCAAGCTTACAAGAAAAAGGTTCGCCCTAGAGAATTCCATAAGGGGGACTTGATATTGTAGAAGATCCTTCCCATACAAAAAGATTTTAGAGGAAAATGGATGCCAAATTGGGAAGGGCTTTATGTGGTAAAGAAGGCCTTTTCTGGAGGAGCATTGATATTAACTGAGATGGACGGCAAGAGCATACCTAATCCAGTAAATTCAGATTCAGTCAAGAAATACTTCACTTGAAAAAAAAAGAAAAAAAGAAAAGAAAAAAAGAAAAAGAAAGAAGAAGAAAAAGAAAAAGGAGAGGCCTAGGCGAAAACCCGCAAAGGGCGCCTTGAGACCCAAGGGGTTTTGAATTGAAAACCCAGAAAAGTGCAATTTAAATTTTGATCAAAGGTGGGGCATGCGGGAGTTTTACTATACCTAAACTAACAAGGAGGAGGTATGTTACATCTTGGAGCATCGACAAGGTACTCTAGATCTCCTAAACATATGTTGAGCTCAAAATAGTCCTCAAGAAGTTTGTGCAAAAAAGCTCATGCTGCGATATTTGGGGCACCTATTTTCCTTTTACTCATTTTTTGATTAATCTATTCTTTTCAAATTTTGTTCCTGATACAATTCAATTTTATCCAACATTATGATCTTTTTCAGGCATTTTGCATTGAAATAACGATTATTGGACTAATAATACTTTCATAAAAAGAGTTCTGCATATTACTCTAGAAGCTTCTAAATAGTATAAGAACCTGAAACAGGACTATTATTTAGAACTAACCAAACCTAAAGGTTGGAAATATTTGAGAAAGAATAGTCTAAATTGTGACTATTTCTTCGGATTTTCTGTCAAAGATACTAGCTGAGCAAAGAAGGCAGGGTAACACATCGGTGACAGAACCTCGATGAGCAACAAGCGATGGCAACCAAAGCATTACAAAGGGGTCATTCTCAAAAAATGACATTTTGCATTCATGCAAATATCATTCATACACATCCGGTTAGGAGCACTTGATTCATTCTGATCATGACATCCTAATCATTTGGCATAAATATAGGGACATGAAATCGATTCTACAAGTCATGTTCCCTAGAGAACGGTGTAACAAGATCAGTGAGTCCACAAATCTTCTACCACTGAAGTTGCAGTGGGATGGATTGAAGTTATTATGGCGGATCTTATCTTCCTGAAGTTGCAGTGGAGCAAATTGAAGCCACCAGCCTTATCTCCCTAAAGTTACAGCGGAGCAGACTGAAGACAGTGAATCTTATTTCCATGGCATTGTAGTGGAACAGATTAAAGCTACAAATTATGGAAAATCTTATCTTCCTGAAGTTGTAGTGGAGCAGACTGAAGCTACCAGCCTTATCTCCCTGAAGTTGTAGCGGAGCAGACTGAAGATAGCGAATCTTATTTCCCTGACGTTTAAGTGGAACAGATTAAAGCTACAAATTATGGTGAATCTTATCTTCCTAAAGTGGCAGTGGAGCAGATTGAAGCCACCAGCCTTATCTCTATGAAGTTGCAGTGGAGAGACTGAAGACAGCGAATCTTATTTCTCTGACGTTGCAATGGAACAGATTAAAGCTACAAATTATGGCGAATCTGATCTTCCTGAAGTTGCAGTGGAGCAGATTGAAGCCACCTGCCTTATCTCCCAAAGTTGCGATGAGAGCGGTCAAGACAATGAATCTTATTTCTCTGACGTTGCAATGGAACAGATTAAAGCTACAAATTATGGAGAATCTGATCTTCCTGAAGTTGCAGTGGAGCAGATTGAAGCCACCAGCCTTATCTCTCTGAAGTTGCAGTGGAGCAGACTGAAGATAGCGAATCTTATTTCCCTGATGTTACAGTGGAACAGATTAAAGCTACAAATTATGGCGAATCTTATCTTCCTGAAGTTGCAGTGGAGCAAATTAAAGCCACCAGCCTTATCTCCCTGAAGCTGTAACGGAGCAGATTGAAGATAGCGAATCTTATTTCCTTGAAGTTGCAGTGGAACAGATTGAAGCTACAAGTTGCGAGTCTTATCTCCCTGAATTTACAGTAGAAGCAGACTGAGGATAGTGGATCCTATTTCCCTGAAGTTGTAGTGGAGTAGATTGAAGCTACAAGTTACGAATCTTATCTCTCTAAAGTTGCAATAGAGTAGGTCAAAGCCATAAACCTTATCTCCCTGAAGTTGCAGCGGAGTAGATTGAAACTACAAGTATTATCTCTTTAAAGTGGCGGTGGAGTGGATCGAAGCAACGAGATGCAGGACTGAAAGAAAGCTATTTGAAGAAAAGAGGAGCACCAAAGAAGTCAAGATTCGACGAGACTGGGCAAAATTGGTCTTTCTCAACAGTCTTTCCTCCATTCTCGTTACATGACAATGAGCAAAGAGGGGCAGCTGTACAAGCCCAATTATGCCCGTGGCCCATAAAGAACAACAAACCAAACAATTATTAAACCATAGCCAAGCCCAACTTGTAACAGCCCAAACCCGGCCCAAACATTATAACCGAATTTGGTTTGTTATGGAGGAAAACTTTTTGTAAAAATCTTTTTAAGTCGATTTAAGCTTTGTTGAAAATCTTTTCATTTTTGACTGTCTTGCTAAAACCATACTTAGTGTTTATTTGAAAATTAATTAAGTCAATTTGTTACTGAATTAAGATGCACCCGATGGCACGGTAAAACATTTTTTTCAATTTAAGTTTAAGAAACATGTGTACTCATTTTAAAGTCATTAAATAATTTAAACAAACTATCCAAAATAAATAAAATAATCAAAACAATCTCTTAGAAGGCCTTATTACAACTGAAATAAAAGTTAACCCACGACAAAATAAAATAAACTAAAATTTAAAGTTCATTTATATTGAATCCCACTGCATGGCCACCTTGAGTCCATCCGGCTCCTCATCCGCGATCTACGAGTCACCTGAAAAATTAAAGGAGAAGGTGAGTCACCAAGACTCAATGTGTAACCCTTCCTCCCTCGGTTTTAAGCAATTTACATACACAATTTATAATTAATAATCATGCACTAAGTCATGCACCCAACCTAGCCATCCAAACGCCTTTGTCTACCTCGTGTGGTACCAAACCACTGGTGGTGCCAAACCACTGGTGACTTGTAGTCACAGATGTAATGCCAAATCACTGGAGGTGCCAAACCTCTGGTGTCCGAAGACACAAATCGATTGATGGGGCCAACCCATCGTGTGATACCAAATCACTGGCGTCAATCCCTTAATATCGTCTGTGGGGCCAACCCACTGTGGTGCTAAGCCACTGGGACGGGACGCTATGAGGTGCCAAACCTCTGGTGACCGTAGTCACAATGTGGTACCAAACCACTGGTGTCCGTCGACACGAATATCACTGCCCCCTCCTCTCATCAACCCACATCAATTAATCACATGCATATACAAAGTTCATGCTAATAGATTTATTTAACACCATCTAACAGATTTAACATCAGCCATATGTCTTAAGTCACACATACCAAATGTGTCATGCTTTCCAAAAGCATCGTAAAATAGTCTCATAATCAACAAGGACTTACCTGAATCCTTACTTATACCATTCATGGTATTTAATCCAAATCTACATAGATCCGATTAGCACACTACAGATTTAGTACAGTTATTAATCATAAAGTGTGCATGTACACACCTGTCACCAACGGTCGTTCTAAGTCCCGAAGAATCAAATCGGCACCCTAGACTTCCTGCTCCTATATTCGGCCAAACACTAGGTTAGTGCCATGGCCTATTCGGCCAAACCAAATTAATTGAAAAGGGTTCCTTGTGACCCCAAAACCTTACCCAAACGTTTTGAGTACTAGCCCTCTGCTTCACCACCCTTCATCATAAACCTTTAGATTATTAGCCTTCGGCTTTTGAGTATATACATAAAAGATCCGAAAATAAGGAAGCCTTACCACCACTTACCAACGTCGACTGCTAAAGGCCAAGGCCTAGATCGCTCGTTCCAAATATCCCGAAGGTCCTACAATAAATTTAGTCACCACAACAATTAGCACCCTTGCCCACAAGTGCCTGAAATCGGCTCTTTATTCCTTTAGAAGTCGACAAGAGCAAAAGAAATAAAATGGAGCATTCGGCTTTAACCACCTACCCACCTTATGAACCGATTGGAGAAAAGTTTAGAGAAGGTTACCTTTGCTTGATATTCGGCCAAGGCTTCACAAAATAGGAGAAAGAGATTCGGCTATGGCTAGGGAGTAGGTTCGGCTAAGCAAGAAAAAGGGAAGAACAAAGATTAAGGATTCGGCAAAGAAGAGAGTAGAGGAGAGTTTCGGTTCAAGGAAGAGAATGAAAAAGAAAGAAAAAGTAAAGATGAAGGCTAGGAAAATTGCTAGCCGAAAATTCCAAGTAATTCACTTAAGCAAATTCGGCCTCCCCCTACACCTATGCTTGCCGTCCACTCTTCTTTAAAGAGTTTAAAATTTAACAACTTCCTTAATTCACTCTAGGCCAATAGTTTAAATTAATTCAAAATAATTTGAATAATTTAAACACCTATATTTTCTCCTAGAATTAATCAAATAAAAATCCAATTAAAATGCTAATATTATCCTTATCATTTTGAAATCAAATTTGAGCATTTTTCTCTCTCTCATTGCCGTCCAACATAAGTGCAAAAAGGAGAATTTCGTGACTCAACCAAGGCTCCCTTGCTCCCCTTGTGGCGCGTCATACACTCTTAAGTGGCCTCCTTTTGCCACTTTTCCAAGGCCCTTTTTGTGTCAAAAGTTCCCTCTTTTAACTTGTAACCCCTACTTACTAAGGCTCCCTACCTTTAAAGCTTCCAAATAAAATTTTCTACTATCCCGAGCCAACTCAAGACCCCTAATTAAGTCTTACCATTCCATAAATAATATCTCAGCAATTCAAACTCAGGCAAAATAATGCAAACACGAATAACCCCAATTTTAGGATGTTACACAACTAAACCCAATACAACCCTATTACAGACACAATAAAAACAAACCAAGACCAAAATCTAAATCAGACCCAAACAATTACAAGACTTAAGCCTAATACAGAAATGCCTGACCCTAGCCCAATTAGCCCAATACCAAAGTAATCAGAAACAAAAAACCCTAAGTGCCACTGCCTAACCCTAGCCCCAGGCCTAGTCTGACGCTGCTACTGCTCCACCGCCTGTGTCAGCACCGCCCTCCAGTTGCACCTGCAAAATCAACAATAGAAAAGACATTAGGCAATATAATATTATGTTGAAATCGGCTATAAAGCCAAAGGAGACTCAATGTAAATTTTTTACGGATTTTGAATACAAACACAGAGATTGAATCCAAAAACAGAGACATTATACTGAATACAAACACATGAAATATCAAACACAAAAGAGAGATCGAATAAGCAGTGATTTAGAATACAAAAAAAATCAACTAGAGAAGGAAGTTTGTATTTTTTTCTTTTTCTTTTTCTTCTTTCGAAACTCAAAAAAAGAGAAAGGTTGAATTTTTTTTTACCTTTTCAGCTTGAAACCATCAGATCTGGGCTTGGGAGGCCGAAAGGAAGAAAAAAGAGAAAATTTTGATTTTTCAGCCACCATGGACGGTGGCACCATCGTCGGTGGCTGGCGCGGAGGCGGTTCGCCGGAGTCTGGCCGGCCCTTAAATTCACTTGAGAGAAAATAAAAGGGATGGGGAAGCTTTTTCTTTTTTTTTTTGAAATAGGCTAAAATGTTTTTTTTTTTTTTTGAAAATTTTGCCTTCGATAGGTTTCCAACAAGACGCCGTTTTGGGCAAGCCTCTCAGGCACCAAAACGACGTCGTTTTGATATGACCCGCGCTTTGACCCCACCCGCAAGCAGGATCCGCGTGTTTTTTAAGCAATGATCTTATTGCACTTTTGGTCCCTCCGTATTTTTTATCTTTTTAATATAGTTTATTTTTATTTTCAATTTTTACTCTATAATGTTTATTCTATTTTAATTCGGTCCCGAGCAAAGTGACGCGTTTTGGAGGGCGGAGATATTTTTCCTTTTAATCCCTTCTTGTTATTCCCGTGTTCAGATAAGTCCTCCCATTTTCCTTTTATTTCTAATTTGCCGCAAATTCCTATTTTAAAGTTTAATTTAGTCCCTTTTTGTTATTTTTGCTATTTTTATTAAATTAACTAATTTGATATTATTATTACTATTATTATATTCCTTTTTATTTACTTGTTATTATTATTATTTTTATTACACTTATTTATTTATTTTTATCATTTATTTCATTATTCTCGTTTATTTATTATCACTTAAAAAATCCTTATTTTATTTTTATCATTGCTTTTATCATTTTATTTATTATTTATTCTCTATTTATATCTTTCTATATACTTTCAAACTTTATTCTATTTATTATTCGTATCATTATTAATGTTATTATTATTATTATCATTATTATTATTATTATTATTATTATTATTATTATTTTGAATTGATGTACATAATAGTTATTTACTTATTTGTTACTATAGTTTTTTAGTTTTAAATTTTCTTTAGTTTTTTCTTTTTAATTAGCTTGTTCGTTTGTTTAATTTATTTTATTTTATTTTAATTTTGCCATTATTATTGTCGTTTATATTATCACATTAATTATTATCATGTCATGCATATTAGTACCTTGATTTATTACTTTTTACTTTTTTTATTACAAATTCGTGCTACATCTTACCCGATGCATTAAAGTTTTTGTTTTGAAATAAGCAATACTTTGCGTTTTTAAAATTTAAAAGGTCGTTCCCTAACTTATGGAGTTTCGATTTTCTCGATAAATCCAAGTAAACGAACGTTTTTAAAACATTTTTAAATAATCTCAGGAATCAAGAAAAGATCGTGTTCTAACTTACAGAATATGATTTCTTTGTAAAATCGAGATAATCAAATATCTTCCAAATTAAATTTTTGGTGTTTATTCTCGTTTCGGGAATTTAAGACATTGTGTCCTAACTTACGGGAAGTAATCCTTTTTCTCGATTAACGTGAAATACGCCCTTTTCTGTAAAAAAGTTTCCAATTAAGCAATATTTTAACAAGGGGTCGTATTTTAACATTTCTTCAAATTTTTAATTTTCGACATTAAGACACTAATTGATCAACTAGGTACCAATTTTGGGCGTTACGAAGGTGCTAATCCATCCTCGTGCGTAACCGACTCCTGAACCCGTCTTTCTGAATTTCGTAGACCAAAATCGTTGTTTTGATAAATTAAATCGTTTATTAAAAACAACCATCTTACGAGGTGATCCGATCCCACCTCTTTAAAAAGGAGTGGTGGCAACTCCCATGTTTGTTTTCGTTTTCAAAATCAAGTCGATGCATTTTTCAAAAAAAATGGTTTCGACATCTAGACTTAAAGCTCATGGTTTGTATACGCCTTTACCCATACCTACAGAACCTTGGGTTGATTTATCGATAGACTTAGTGTTAGGACTACCTAGATTAAAAAATAGTAGAGATTCTATTTTTTTGGTGGTTGATAGATTCTCTAAAATGACACACTTCATACCTTGCCACAAATTTGATGATGCTATGCAAGTAGCAAACTTGTTTTTCAGGGAGGTAGTTTGATTGCATGGGGTTCTGAGAAGTATAGTTTTAGATCAAGATGTTAAGTTTTTGAGTTACTTCTGGAAAACCTTGTGGAGTAAGTTAGGCACAAAGTTGATGTTCTCAACTTCTTGTCATCCACAAACGAATGGACAAACTGAAGTAGTTAATCAAACTTTGTCTACACTGTTGAGAGTGATCATACAAAGGAACTTGAAGACGTAGAAAGATTGTCTACCCCATGTTGAGTTTCCCAAATGATGTGATCGTATTCAAGAATTCGATTACAATATGCTAGATTTCCCAATCATCTAATTCTGTATTGTCTCGATTTAGCATTCAAGGTGAAATTATGGATAATGGAAACTTGGTAGATGAAAAGGACAAAAAGTCAGTTGGATGGATGACTTGCGCGAATCAAACACTTAGAAATGAACCAATGATATGAGAGATCGTGACCCAATTTCTATAAAGTGAATCAACGAACAAATATTTGAAGAAAAAAAAGTAAATTGTGACCCGCTATTTAGCAAAATAAGAACCAACAACATGTAAGAACACTACACTTTAGAAAATAAGGAAAGAATGGAAGTGATAAGTTCAAAAAGAAAGTGTTTTACGCCACAAGGAAAACCTTGACAAGTCCAAGTAAGTTAGACCAAGATAAAAAAAAGATAGAATTCTCACACAAAACTCAAAAATATTCTTTAGTCAATCAAAGTTATATTGATAGGATATTTATAAGCATTTTTGTGACTATTCAACTGCCTATGTGAGACTTTTCATATTTGGCCTTTACCTAGTATAATTACAAGCACTAATTTCATTTTTAACTCTTGTAGGGAAACCAATGAGTCATGCCTCTTCAATGGATTCTGTTTTAGTTGAAAAAGCATGCCAACTCTCTTTAATGAAGACTTAATGAATCCTTAATGTGTTTAATTGATGTTCTTTTAGCTCCCTTGAGTTCAAATTATAAAAGCTTGTGTAACATCCTCTCAATTGGTATCATGATGAAGATTTAAGACTCCAAAAACGTTCAGACTTGACGAGTCTCATTTGGTAGATTAAACAACCTCCATAATGTTATTTAAAAAGCTTTGAAACGATCTAATTTAAATAGTCTTTAATCATATGAAAAGTCACCTGCAAAATAGATATTTACTCATAAAAACAAAATATTTAATAACAGTCATGCACACGAATGAAATGAAAATGTAACTTAAACCATACTTGAAGTAACTAACAAATGAGATGATTTAATGCATGACCTATTTAATATGAAAAACACATAATGTAGGTCTTAAATGATGCTAATGTATTAATGTAAAGCATTAACTAAAGACGCATTCAATAAACAAGAAACATAATGCACATTCTAAAAGATGTAGATGTATTAATGCAAAACATTAAATAAAGATGCATTTAACAAACAAAACACATAATGAAGTAGATCATTAAACAAAGTTCCATTTAACAAACAAAACACATAATTAAAAACTGAATAGTTTGTTCAAGCTAATCAAACTGTCACATGTAACACATTACATGGAATGGGATCATTATCTTGAGTCCAATAGAAATTAGACTTCTCATGCTCGATCCAAACTTGCTGAATCAACCCTAACATCGCCTCTTTAAGCTTCTTGGATCTAGCCCGAGTTATAGGCCCAACAGGAATTCCAATTTGATTTCTTTTTGAATTCTCATCATCTTTCAACTCGATTAGTATAGACATGGACGACTTTGATTTTGTTCCAATCGGTTCTTCATCAGACGCTCCCATGCATGTATCAGAACACTTCTTGCAAATTATTGACATGTTGTTCCATGCATCATCCACATAGAGCTCCATGCATCTTCCAATCTAATTAGCAAATAATTTGTTCACCAAACATTGGTATGTAGCTCCGGTATTTTCCAATCCGAATGATATCATTTTGTAGTAATACAGCTCATCTTCAGTAACGAATGTCATTTTTTGCTGATCATCTAGATTCATAAAAATTAGGTTGTACCGGAGAAAGCATCATGAAAGTCATAACTTCATAACCATTCAGGGAATCCACCATTCAATCAATTGAGGCTAACAAGAAGTTATCTTTTTTGTGGGCTTTATTCATATTTGTGAAGTCTACTAGGGGTGTTCGATCGATTAACTAACCCAAACTAGAATTAATTGAATTAATCGAACTTTTTAAACCGTTAATCAAACCAAATTTTTTTTAAAGAAAATGTACCGAACCAAACTTTTTCGATTAATTCGGTCGGTTAACCAAATTAATCGAAATTTATATGTTTGTTTTTTTTTTTGTATTTTGGTAAAAACAAGTATAAAACATATAAAAATTAACCGAATTAACTGAAATTAAAGTATTGAATCACTACATAATTAAAAACACTACATAAGTCTTGAAATTAACACATAATTAAAATGTAAGCATTTAATATTCTCTATTTCTATCCATTTCTTCTCTCCAAAAGATCTCCATTTGCATTATACCTAAAAAAATATGTGCAAAAAATGAGCATATAATAGACATATATGAATCTAAAAAAATCAAATAATATAAACAAATGAATAGATTGTAAGTTAACAAGAATAAGATAGTAAACATACCCTTCAACTCACAAAAGTCATGAATTTAGGGTAGGTTCTGATGCATTCCAAGAAAAGTTTAAACGTTGAATTGATTAAATAAGTTAATGTAGGAGTGATGTGCTAAAAATTTGAAACTATTAAATTGAAAATAAATATACCATTTTGAATCTTGTCAAGCTCTTGGATTTGTTCTTCAATTTTTTTGATGTCTTCTTGTGATGATGATTTTCGAATCCAATCTTGAGTACACACGAGAGCTTGTACAATTTTAGGATGTACAGTTTTAAGAGTTAAAGAAATCCTAAATTAATCAAGCACACACCCCTCGGTGCTACATGCATACTCTAAAGCAATTGTAGAAACCAGTATAGCTAACACATCTCTGGCCCTCTTTGCAAGAGTGGGAAATCTAGGGCTATTCACTTTCCACCATAATAAAATATCAAAATCTTCATCAAAATTCTCATTAGCCTCAGCTAGATATTTATCCAATTTAGATGTTTTATCCTCACCACCATTTTCCAACTCACACTTTTTATACAAAGCTTGCATAAGCCTTTTTATTTCTTGTTGTGGTTCATCGAGAGAAACATGTGCTGGCACACTCGATTGGCTACAAGTACTATAAAGTAAAGACTTATAATCATTAAACAATTCATATAAAGCTTCCTTCAATTTTTTCCTTATTTCAAAAGCTTTTTCAGAATTAGACATTTCACTATGTGCAAATTCAAGATACTTTAATTTTTGTCTAGGATCTAAACCACAAGCAACAAACATAAGCAAATTCATCTTATTAATATCACCCCAATACTTATTATACTTGTCTTTCATCTTCATGGCCATAACATTGAAATCAACATCAATATTTTATTGAGCATCTCATAAAACAATATCAATTGCAGAAAGCTTGTCAAAAAAATTATTGGACGTGACATATGAAATGCCAGATATACACAAAGTGACTTTAGAAAAGTGTTCCAAGAAATCCTTCAATTTCTAACACTAGAAAAATCATCCACATTAGGCCAACCCTTTCCCCTTTCAAGTTCAGCCATAAAGTTTGTATCTTGCTCCTCGAATCTCTCAAAAGCCCTCTCAAAGTTCTAAGCAGTGTCTAACATTGAGTAGGTTGACTTCCACCTAATACAAACATCAAGACACAATATCTTCTTGCACTCTATCTTTTCCACCACAACACACTCCTTAAACTTTTTTTAATCTAACTGAAGATTGTCTCACATATCTAACAGCCCCCTAACACATTCAATAGATTTATTCATTTCCTTTAAGCCTTCAACAACAAACAAATTCATAATGTGTCATGCAAAGATATTTATCATTTTGAACTAAATCCCTTTGAGGGTTAAATTTCTTTCTCAAATAACTAATAGTAACATCATTTGAACTTTCATTACCAACAATAACAAAAACAACTTATCAATCCCTTAATTCAACAAGTATTTCTCTGTAACAGTCCGGTTTAGACCCTAGTCAGAACAGTGGTTTCGAGACCACAAATCTGAGTTATAATAATATTTTAATATTATTTTTTGTGTTTACTGGTTGTGATTAAGCATGTCTAAAGTTTCATGAGTTAATTTACCCGTTTGTATGCTTAATTCGAGAAAAGGGCTTAATCGCATAAAATGAAAGTTTGATGGTTAAATGTGAAAGTATCAAATTGTTGATGTCTTTATAATGTGCTGTACTTAAAAGGCAATTAGCCCATTAATAAAAATAGTGGATGGCAATGGTCAAGAATGATCTTATTTTATATGATAGATATATATTTTGTAATAAGGTTAATTTTGTAAATAGATTAATAAAAGATTGTTAAACAAAACAAAAGCCAAAATTTTTATCATTTTCTAAGCTTCATCACCGAAATATAGAAAAGAGAATAGGGTCCATGAGCTTTGAAGCATTCGGCCCTTCTCTTCTTTGATTAATATATGAGTTTTGTTCGATTTTTGATAATTTCTGCGTTTTCGTAATCGTTGCTTCGTACTCTACAAAACCCGTGCTTTAATTTTGTGAATTGATGAATATTTTGAAGTGTACGATTGATGAACACATGAGTTTTGTGATGTTTGATGGTGAAATATGAAAGATATGTGTTTGATTAATATAGTTTGTCATTGGAGTTTTGATAAATTTGAGTAATTTGGTTGTAATTGAGAAAATAATATTTTGAGGGACCAAATTGTGAAATAAATGAAATGTATGGATTGGTATGATCATAGTGAATATTCATATAAGCATGGGTGTATTGAAATTTTGTGTATTTTGTGATTTTGTGAAATAAAGACTAAAATGTCAAAATGTGAAAATCTGAGGGCTAATTTATAAATTGCCCTAAATATGTGTTTTTGAATTGAATTGAAGGAATTAGTGAATAAATGAGTTAAATTTGAATTTGTATAGATCAAGAACCAAAGAAAACGGATTTAGATCGTGGGAAATTGAAAGTAATTGAGTAGCCGAGTTCGTTTCTGATATCCGAATCCAAGGTAAGTCGATATACAAATAAATGTATTTGATTTGAGCTATTTATGCATTTATGAAATTTAGATGGCTATGAATAATGCTCGAGTTGGAATTTATGTGAAATCCGAGGATATATCGACAAGTTATAAATGTTCGAGAAGTCCCGTACGAACTAGATAGGATAACGTATGTCATGACATAGGTGTCCGATATGTGATATCATGTAAGACCACGTCTGGGACGTTGGCATTGATTTGAGATTTCGTGTAAGACCACGTCTGGGACGTTGGCATCGATATGAGATTTACGTATAAGACCATGTTTGGGACATTGGCATTGTATTTGATTCGTGTGTCACACGGGCGTGTCCACAGCCCTGTGGACAAGTTAGTATGTATGCCTTATTTTGACACGGCTTAGAAACACGGGCGTGTCTGAGGCCGTGGGAGGCACACGGCCTACCTACACGGGCGTGTGACCTCTGTAACTTACAAAATTTTTAAATTTCTTAGAATTTCCGTACGTGTTCAATTTAGTCCCGATCCTATTCCAAAGCATGATAAAGGTCACGTTGACCTATTAAAGGGACTTTTTGATTGCATTTGATGAATTATATCATGAAATGTTCGTAAAAGATTATGTTTGTCTGGTAATGCCTCTTAACCGACGACGGATACGGGTTAGGGGTGTTACATTCTCAATCACCATCCTAATGGACTCACCCTTATGACTAGAAATTGGACAAAAGTTTAAAATCTTTTTATTCAATTTTCAATCATTATCAATAAAGTGAGCAGTGATACACAAATAATTAACTCTTTGCAAACAAGTCCATGTGTTAGTAGTTAGTCAAACTCTAGAGCAATAACTTCTCAAAAGTTGTTTCATCTTGGCCCTTTCATCTAAATACAATTGATAAACATCCCTAATCATAGTAGTTCGTGAAGGAGTATGAAACTTAGGACATGCCATGAACATAAATTTTCTAAAGCCTTGACTTTCAACAAACTTGAAAGGTAATTCATCAATCACAATTATTTGTGCTAACCCTTTCCTACATGCTTCTTGATCAAATCTCCAAGTTGAGAGATGTCATTCCCCCCTTCAACTCCCTTTCTAGGTAAAACTAGTTGTGTAACGCCCCAAAATATAGGGTCTTTAATTTTTCATGATCTGACCAAGTTGCTTGTTTGCTTCAATGGCTAAGTGTTTTGGGCGTGTTTTAGGAATTTTAGGAAGCTTGGGTTCAAGTATGGCCTTTGGAAAAATTTTTATTTTTGCTCCTTTGGAACCTGGATATTAGCTTATAAGACATATATATTAAGTGTACTTGACATGTGACACAAGGAGTCTACCGGTAGAGGTGGCAAGTGGCAAGTGGCGTGTAGAGTGTTCTAGTGTTTAAGGTTCGAATCCCATGGCATGCAAATGGGTGGTTTTATTTTATGACCCTATGGCGTGAGAGGTAGAGTCTGATTCAAAATCTGCAGAGGTGGTTGGAGACTTGGTCATCAAGTTTGAATAAGTTTGAATGGGGGTGTGGAGTGAATCAAGGAGCATTCAGTGGAGATTTTTAGGGAATTTGAATGAGAAGGGAGTCTTGGCCGAATGGGAGAGCTTGAGTAGGGGGATTTCGGCTAAGGGAGTTTTATTTGTGCAATTTTGGCATTGAGGTGAGTGTAGAAGCCAGATTTCCTTTTTGGTATTTCGAGATTTTTCTCTTTTCTGTTTCGGGTTTTTCCTCTTTTGGTGTCATCTCGCGCAACATTTTTGACCATTCGGGTCTTTCTTTCTTCAACCTTCTTTTTCTCTCAACTGTCATTCATTTTTGCCAATCAAAATACCAATTGTCAATTGTCGAATCCTCCATTGAAGCCTTCCCTTTTCTTCTGCACATCTTCTTTCTGCCGATTGGCATTCTACTTCTTCCTTTGTTTCGTGAAATCAAAGTAAGTTCTTCTGTTCCTCTCTTCTCGTGAATAGCCGAGCACCTTACATTCTCATCACTCCTTCTAAAACTCTGATAAGCCGATCACTGCCTAGACCTTCTCAAACATTCATTTTGTTGCAAGTCTAATGTTACTCTTTTGTCCTTGTTACCAAAGTTGATTACTGGGGTAAGCAAGATAGGTTGTCTCTTGTTACTTTGTTGGTTTCTCTTTTAGGATTATTTTTATTGCTAATCTATAATCTTCTTTCGGATTACTCACTCTTAGATTGAACGCAATACTCCATCCGCGTATGCCACTCCTTTAAGGTAACTTTCGGTTCTGAGGGATACGGTAAGTGTTCCTTATTTTGCTCAAGTTTTTGTGATGGGTGTATATTGTATCCTTATTCAACTCTCTAACGGAATTTGTAGTTATGCAGTGTGGGGTAAATCATCAATTGTGGGAGTCTAGCCAAGCGATTTTAAGGTTAAAGGCTATACTCCTGTTTACCAAGGTTGGGGTTGTTGGATTTTCACGAAAGGTCGCTAAAAGGTGTAATCATACACCCAATATTGTTACTGCCAAAACAACAGATGAAGGTGTGCATTCACACCCCTGTTTGACTGTGAATCGACAAAAGCTGAAAAGCCGAAACTTCAGCATCTGAGGGCTCACGAGCGTGCGAACGCTCGTAGGGATAAATCGAGCCACAATCATTGGCAATAGACTGTAGAGGCCGCCATGAACGATCTCATGGGCTTAGGTCGTAATGGGCCTCATTGGGCCGAAATGGGCCATGTGGGCCCACTAGGCTCATAGGCCCCACATGGACAAAATCCACGATAAGTGACTAATAAGGGATTAGGCTGCGGGGTTCACATAGCCGTGACGGATGTGGGTTGAATGGGCCACACGAGCGTGTGGGCCCACTTGGGCCAAATAACGGGCCTTGGGCCTAATTACACTGTTTTGGCCATATAAGTTATCCGAGTTGTTCGAGACAACGGTAGGCCTTTGGAAAGGTTGTAAACTATACCGAAATACCCCCGAAGGGTAAAATTACCGAAATACCCTCAAAGGGTAAAATTACCAAAATACCCTCAAAGGGTAAAATTTTTGAAATACCCTCAAAGGGTAAAATTACCGAAATACCCTCGAAGGGTAAAATTAATGAAATACCCCTGTAGGGTAGAATTACCAAAATACCCCTGTAGGGTAGAATTACCGAAATACCCCTAAAGTGTAAGATTACCAAAATACCCTTATAGGGTAAAATGACTGTTTTGCCCTTGGGGGTAAATGATTGTTTTATGCTATGTTTTGACTGACTTGATCTATGATTTGTCTGTCTTTCTAAAGTATGTCATGTGATTTATAGACATGTGCCTTGCATACATGACATACTGCATGGCATTGGGATTTTGTAATTGGAGGAAGTGATTGATCTGTTAGGGTCGCACGAGTCGCCTGAGACGGCTGTAGACCCACCAATTTGATTGTTAGGGTTGCACGGGTCACCCGAGATGATTGTGGACCCACTGATTTGGTTGTTAGGGTCGTACGGGTCACCCAAGATGACTGTGGAGCTACTGACGGCTTTAAGCCGCTTATATTCTGGCAGCTCTATAGCCCGCAACCGGTGCTAACATTGGTGTGTTGGTTGGTTGGTACGAGTGGTGTGCTGGCTAGATTGGGGTGGGGTGAGGTGCATTCTTACACTATTACATTTCTGTTTATAAGATCCGATACTGATATGGTCTAGGCCCAAACGATTCAGTTATGGGCCGGGGCCCAAACGATATGGTAATGGGCTTAGGCCCACTGAAACTGTACTGTGACTTAATAGAGCTCAAGCCCAGTCTGCTTCCGTATTCTATTTATCTGACTGATTGTTTTTATATTAGGGGATTACACACTGAGTTTTTGTAAACTCGCCCGCTTTTTAATCAGTATGCAGTAATCTCCAAAGATTAGGAGGATCGGTCTTTGCGAGGGGACTCGAGAGAGACCACACACACTGCTTGTGTTTTCCGTTTTGATTATTTACATTCAAGTATTTTGATTTGGGTTGTAATAAGGCCTCTTTAAGTTCCTGGATTTTAACTATGGGTCTTTCTTTACTTTGAATTATATCCGTTAGAAGTAAATCACGATTTTCCAAAATGCTAGCTGTTTTTAAAACAACACTGCATTTTCGCAACATGTTCGAAATGGTTTTGCGATTTAATCTTTTTCGTAAATTAATTACTTTCAAAATCAGCTTCCGCAACTGAAAAGATGTTTTGGGATTAAAACTAATAAATTTTCAATGTACCACGTTTTAAAAATAAACCAACGTAACTGGGTTTTTACTTAAGCCTTTAAACAAGAAGGGTTTTCAATGGAAACATGGTTTTCGAAAAACTCTTCAATGCGACACGCAAGATTCGGGCCTAACTTCTAGGCTGAGTTTGGGGTGTTACAAGTTGTCCTTGGCTAGTGTTAACAACATTACTAGGATTTTTCTTACATGAACTGATATGATATTTCAATGACCCCGTATCATTTTTTTTTTCATATCACAACAAAATTTCTTTTCACAATAATTACATTTAGCCTTACTTGCTCCATCACTATTAATAATCTTAGTGAAGTGAGACCAGACTTCTGACCTTTGAGGAATGACTTTTCTTTTCCCATTCGTCCCATTTGTTTGGCTTGAAGCTTCACCTACCAGATATATCCTAGGGCTTTAGCCCATTTCAGACATAATATGCTGATAAGAACAGAATAGCAGAATCCTACCCACCAGCCTCTACACACCAACTCCGTCCAACCCTACACACCATGTAGGAATAAAATCAACCCACCCATCCCTACACACCATGCTGTACCGAATGCGGCACACAATCAGAATTTTGTAGCTGAGCTGCTAGATAACTATCTTATGAGCCTTTCAGATACTTCCTTCAAATATCATCAAACCACCCCAATGTAATGCAACATACATAAAATGTCATTCTATTATGCAAATAGCAGTCCATACATTCAAATCAGTATAAATGCTAAGTGTAACATGTTCAGTACAAATTTCACATAATCAAATCACATAACTACAGGTCTAAGTACTGCTTACCGACCCTTCATTAGGTTCACAGCCGACTTGGACGACCCGTTCAACCTTTCAGAATATTCCATAAAAATGGGCTCACACGCCTATGTGGCCTGTTCGTGTGGCCCACACGGCCTAAATTGGCCTTGGCCATGAGGATCACACGACCTAACCTAGAATTCCATACACCCGTGTGGGCCCACACGACTCAATTGGTCGAGCCTGTGTCTCACACACGACCTCACTCGACCGTCACATTGCCGTGTTGCCTGTGCACGACCTGGCTCATCGATCACACAGCCAAGTTGTGGCTCACAGCCTTGCACATGGCCTACCACACGGGTGACCACATGCCCGTGTCGCGTCGACAGTAAGGTTTTTAGCTTTCACTGAAATCTCGTTATCTGCGTTTCCAGGTACACACATGTATCATTTTCGATGCATAAGCTCCTCTAAGCCTCCAGAACCTAAAAATCAACCAATGTAACACTCATTTAACCACTTGTTTCATCAATCGATCAAAAGTCTATCAAAATATATCATCGGTAATCTAACAAACCCTTACTGTTAACAACCAAAATCACAACTCTTAATTCTCTATAGCAACACCGATCAAATATTGCCTTTCACTTAATAAAAAAGAACACAACAGACCCCTCACCTGTAACATCTGGAATTTAGGGGCTATTCATCTTTTATGTTTTCTGCATGTCAATGTGTAGTGCTTGTTGTTTGGTTGTGTTTGGGGAGCATCGGGAAGGCTTGTGGTTAAGTCAAAGCCTTGGTAAAATTTTAAGTTTTAGAATTCTTTAGGGGATAGCTGAATGGGAGTAGGACTTAAGGGATTTTAGCTCGCATTGCGTGACATAAAAAAGTGCAGTGGAAGAGTGGCAAGTAGACGCCATCTAGCAAGCAAGGAAGTGGCGTCACAAGGAGTGAGGGGGGAGGAGGTTCGAATCACGTTGGCAGTAAGGGGGAGTATTATTTTTGGCTCTGGCAAAGGAGGTGGTCGATTGGCAATCAAACTCTGAGGAGAGAGTTAAGATGTGGTCAGATATTTTAAATGAGTGGAGGAGAGAAATTTTAGGAGTGTGATGAATTCAAATTTGTTTGAATGATTGGATGAGAGGGAAGGAAGGAAGATAGAGGGGACGGCACAAGGGGTGGTGTTAGCTAAAATTTTCGAAGAGTTTGAGGGGAAAGGGACTTTCGGTTTTGGCTCTTGGTGAGGGTGCCGAAATTGAGTTGGCTAATGAGTAGTATTTTCGGCATTTAGGTGGGTTTCACTTTTCTTTCTAGTTCTCTTTCTCTTTCAATCTCTCTTTTGCCGAAAAGCACCTAAGCTATTCTCCTCTCTTCTCCTCTTTTGACCATAGCCGAAACTAGGAGACCCTTTGGCGTACAACTCTTCTTTTCACTTCTCTTTCACTCTCAAAAGCTGAAACCCTTATTGGCTGTTCTTTTCTCTTTTTCTTTTTGTGATAGCCGAATCCATTCTACTCTTTTTCACCATCCTTTTCCCAAAGCCGAATCACCACTTCTCCCTCTCTTCCATCTTGTTTCTTCTTTTCGAAACACCTTGCTAGCCGAAACCCCCTTGATTCTTATTACTTTGATTTATTCTTCTTTCATTCACTAAAAGCCGAAGACCACACTTTCTTTTGCTCTTAGCCGAAATCTCTTAGATCTCAGAATCATTCTATGTGTTTCTTTTTCCCGAAGAATTCATCATAGTCGAATCTCAACCCATATTCTGGTAAGATCTTATTATTTTTTTCTTCTTTCTTTCCTTTCTTTTTCTTTTCTCTCTTGGCCGAATCTTTCCTGAAAACCCTATTGAGTTGTTTCTTTTTTTTCTCTTGGAAGCCGAATCTTCCTTGCTGTGATTGCTTGTACTGAATCTTGAAGGGAGCCGAAGGTATGTGGATAATGATAATATGTTCGGTCGAAAGGCCACTCCCTTACCCCATTGTCTTTTGCCGAATCTCATCAGGTACTTGTGTAGGTGCGATCAATGTGTTAGCCTAAGCCTGCTAACTCCAGGATCTAATCAATTTAGGTAGGAACTGCCTAAGCCTGCTAACTCCACGATCTAATCGATTTAGGTAGGAACTCCTTTCTTAGTGGTTTTATTAATTGATTTATTGGTTATCTGTTGTTTTAACTTAATGGGGTGGAAATCCTGAAATCACATATCTCATAATGAGTTTTGACGAAGCTTTTAATGGATGCAGGAAATATACAAGAAGGAGAGGGAAGTCAACCTTCAGGTTCAATCCCTAAGTTCAAGAAGAGGGCTGTGTCTACTGTTCGTGATTGGCCACTCGGGTGTGGGCCAGCATCTAAACAGAGTAGTAGGCAGATAGCGGTAGTACCAATCAACGAGAGTGTCGACGTAGAAAGTATCGTGTTACGAGTAATTAGGTGTGTAACTTTTACACACTTCATATGTTAATATGCTATTATTTGTGTATTGTCAAAAGCCAAGGTGATAGTAGAAATCACTAAGTTACCCTTGTGGATAAAAGCAAGGACTCCGGGTAAGTTCATTTTGGTGGCTAACGTTACTTGCCTATATTAAAACCTGCATGTGCCATGTTATATTTTTCTTAAATGTTAAGCATGACCATATTGTATTGAAAAGCATGTACATGAAAGATGGGTATGATGAGAGGAGGGGGAAGGTATGATTATCAGACTGTTACCAGTGGTTAGGTACCACAAGTGGGTTGGCCCCACATATCATTATTCTATGACTAGGTCTCAGTGGTTTGGAACCACCAGTGGTTAGGTACCACCTATGCTTATTTTTGTGACTCGTCCTAGTGGTTTAGTACCACAGTGGGTTGGCCCCACATATTAAAACAAGGGATTGTCACCAGTGGTTAGGCACCACAAGTGGGTTGGCCTCACATATGATTATTTGTGACTTCGGTCACCAGTGGTTAGGTACCACCAGTGGCTAGGTGCCACAAGGGGTAGACTTGGGAGACTCGGATGGATACCTAGGTTGGATGGGTTGCACGACATGCTTATTTGCATATAAATCTATGTAAGAGCTTAACATCTTTTGGATGGGGATTTACACACTGAGTCTCGGTGACTCACCCCTTCCGTTACTTTTTGCAGATAACTCCTAGATCGCGGATATAGAGCCGGGATAGACTCGAGGTGGCCATGCTCAATATTTCAGTTTTTATTTTAATGATTATTTCGGATTGATTTTATTTTAAGTTTGGGTTTCAGTTATGTAATAAGACCACTTAGATTTTATTTTGGGATTATTTATTTGTTCAAATTTCCTCTAAATGTTGTTTAAACATTAAAGGCACGCCTAATAAACCATGAAATGGACATTTTTCAGAACTTAGTTAAATCTTTGGGATTTCCAAAATTTTACCATCGGGTAATTAGCAAACCAGTAATTATAACAAGGCAACTCTATTTTTCTAAACTAAATCTATAAATGATTTCAACAAATCATGCAACACAAACTCGGGTGTTTTCTTTCCAATTTAAGAGGACAACTTGATTTTCAAAAAACCGTTTTCTTCCCTGTAACATGCCAGATTCGGTCGTAGCGTTTTGACCGGGTTTGGGGTGTTACAATTATGGTATCTGAGCTAGGTTCAAAAGCTTGGCTGTGGGCATTAGGCCCAAACCGTTTTCAATAAAAGGGGTTTGCAAGATGGTTTGAATGAGAAACATGTTTTGGGAAGCATGGCACCTGAGTCTCCGGCACCGATCCGCGACGGTAAGTCTCCTAACTGTTGTTTATATGGTTTAAATGTCTATGATATGAATGCCAGTAATAGGAACTTATACTTTAGAGACTGAAGCCTGTAAGACGGTGTGAACTTTCGAGAACAACTACTCTAATAAATAGTTCATAAAACTGTGCCATAATAAATAATGGAAGAAAGCTAACTCATAAAATTCTTAAACAGATTCAATCGTGAATGCTAATCATGAGCACTCGGGGACATGGGCGTAATGTGCGTGGTCATGGTAGAGGTAGGATTACCTGTTGGAACCAGTAGGGTCTGGTCATGGGTCAGAGAATGATGTGCCGCCGCCGCCAGCTGTGGACGCTGAGTTTCAAGATCAAACAGATGGTGATGACGCGGTGTCACAGGCAATGCTACGGGTCCTAGAAAGAGTTGCTGGAGCAGGCGTGGGTACGGGGGCTCAAAAATCTATGTCCGAACGACTCCGGGCTAATGGAGCAGAAGTATTTAGGGGTGTTTCTGGTGTAGCTCCCAACACAGCTGAGTACTGGTTAAAGGCGACGGAGCGCATAATGGATGATTTAGACTTCACGACTAAGGAGAAGTTGAAAGGGATAGTGTCTCTTCTTCGTGATGAGTCTTATCAGTGGTGGCTCACGGTCAGGGATGGTGCGATGGCTGATGATATCACTTGGGATTTCTTCAAAGCGGCTTATCAGAGGACGTACGTCGGGTCTAGTTATATAGATGCGCAGCGTAAGGCATTTTTGAATTTGGTTCAGGGGAGTAAGTCAGTATCTGAATATGAGGCGGAATTCTTACTGTTAAGCCGTTATGCTCAGGGTATTGTGGTTACGGAACATGAGTGCTGTGTTAGGTTTGAGGATGGGCTAAGGGATGAGCTGCGGGTATTGATTGCTCCACAGTGAGAGAGGGAGTTTGTTGTCCTCGTGGAAAAGACCAAGATAGCTGAGGAGGTGAAGCAGACCGAGAAATAGAATTAGGACAGAAATAGGGATAAGAGGAGTTTTGGGCCATCAGGGTCTGCTGAGAGTTCTCAGAAAAGGGCTAGATTTGGCGGGCTGAGTCAAGCTACAAAGCCTGCTGCTGCTACTTAGTGGCCACCACGGTGTGCTCGATATGGGAAGTCTCATTCGGGGGAGTGTTGGACAGGTAACAGAGGATGCATCGAGTGTGGGTCGATGGATCACTGGATAAGGGATTGTCCACTGAGGCCAGCTAGGACTCAGTCTGAGGGTCAAGGACATACACCATTCAGGAGATATGGTCAGCAACTGCAGAGGGGTCGAGGTTCAACCAGGGGTGGTAACGATAATGGACGGGGTCGTGGAGCACCGGGTAGAGGTGCTGGAAATACAGATGCGAGATAGCCTTGGTTGGTCTATGCAGTGAGGCGTCGAGAGGAGGGCGACGCACCGGATGTCGTAACCGATATGTTCTAAATTTATGGGTTGCCTTATACTGCTTCGATTGATATTGGTTCGATGCACTCTTATGTTACTAGTAGTATAGTGGAAACTTTGAACTTAGCCTATGAGACTACTTCTAGGGAGATGACTGTAATTAGCCCTCTAGGACACTCTGTGGTAGTGAACAAACTGTATAAGGATGTACCCCTAGAACTTCAAGGGGTTATGTTTCTGGCCGATCTGATGGAATTTTCATTTGGGAAGTTCGATTTGATCTTAGGAATGGATTGTTTAGTAAAGTATCAAGCGAGTTTGGACTGTGCAGCCAAGCGCATGGTGTTGAGAACTGTCGAGGGTGAAGAGGTGGTGATGATAGGTGAGAGGAAGAACTACCTATCTAATGTGATATCCCCTTTGAAGGCCGAGAAAATGGTGAGGAAGGGATGTGAGGCGTTTGTGGCTTATGTTTGTGCCTAGGAGGTTAAGGAATCAACTGTGGGGGATGTCCGAACGGTGAAGGAGTTTTCTGATGTTTTCCCAAAAGAGCTTTTGGGTTTGCCTCTAGATCGCGAGGTTGATTTTGGTATTGACCTTCTACCCAGCACCGCGTCAGTGTCTATTGCCCCATATAGAATGGCGCCAAAGGAGTTAGTGGAGCTAAAAGCACAGATTCAGGAGTTGTTAGATCGAGGTTTTATCCAGCCGAGTGTATCTCCTTGGGGAGCACCCGTGCTTTTTGTTAAGAAGAAGGATAGATCGATGCGAATGTGTATAGATTATTGTCAGCTGAATAAGTTGACGATTAAGAATAAGTATCCATTGCCAAGGATAGACGGCCTGTTCGACCAACCTAAGGGAGCATCAGTCTTCTCTAAGATAGATCTGAGGTCGGGATACCATCAACTTAAGATCAAGGAGGCAGATATTCATAAGAAGGCGTTTCGTACTCGTTACGGTCACTATGAATTTTTGGTGATACCGTTTGGATTGACCAACGCACCAGCAGCGTTTATGGATATGATGAATCGGGTGTTTCAACCGTATTTGGATCGATTCATCGTAGTATTTATAGATGATATTCTGGTGTACTCGAAGTCCAAGAATGAGCATGACGCACATCTTCAGGTGGTTTTGCAAATTCTGAGAGAGAAGCAGTTATTCGCAAAGTTTAGTAAGTACGAGTTCTGGCTAAGGGAAGTTATTTTTTTGGGTCATGTAGTGTCAGCTGAGGGGATTAGAGTGGACCCTCGAAAGACTGAAGCTGTATTGGACTAGAGACCACCTAAGTCTGTGGCTGAGATTCAGAGTTTCTTAGGTTTAGCAGGGTATTACAGAAGGTTTGTAGAAGGGTTTTCTTTGATTGCAGTACCGTTAACCAAGTTGCTAAGGAAAGGGGTTCCGTTTGTATGGTCAGACAAACAACAAGAAAGTTTTGAGAAGTTAAAGAGGATTTTGACGGAAGCTCCGGTATTGATTTAGCCTGAAGCAGGCAAGAAGTTTACGGTTTACTGTGATGCGTCGCATACTGGACTGGGATGTGTGCTAATGCAAAAGGGGAAAGTAGTGGCGTATGCTTCTCGACAATTGAGACCTCACGAAGTGAATTACCCGATACATGACCTGGAGTTGGCTGCAGTGGTTTTTGCCCTGAAAATTTGGAGACATTACTTGTATGGGGAGAAGTCTATTGTGTACACAGATCATAAGAGTTTAAAATACCTCCTTACTCAGAAGGAATTGAATTTAAGGCAGCGGAGATGCATCGAGTTGTTGAAGGATTATGATTGCTCGATTGAGTACCATCCGGGTAAGGCTAACGTGGTGGCTGACGCGTTAAGCCGCAAGGTGGTAGCAGACTTAAGAACGATGTTTGCCCACCTTAGTCTATATGATGACGAAAGTATGTTAGCGGAACTACAAGTGAAGCCGACGTGGGTAAACCAGGTTAAGGAGAAACAACTAGTAGATAAAGTCTTAGGCGCTAGATGTTTACAAGTGCAGAATGGGGGTTTGGAGGGGTATAGCTTGAGCAGCAATGGAGTGTTATATTTCCAAAGGGAAAGTTTGCATGCCAAAAGATGTGGAATTAAGGCAGAAGATTCTTCAGGAAGCACATAGTAGCCCATACGTTATGCATCCTGGAGGTAGTAAGATGTACCGGGATTTGCGGGAGCAGTTTTGGTGGCCGGGTCTAAAGCGAGAGGTAACTGAATTTGTGGGCAAGTGTTTGACGTGTCAGCAGGTAAAGGCAGAACATCAGTTACCTTCGGGATTGTTGCAACCAGTGAAGATTCCGCAGTGGAAATGGGAAAGGGTTACGATGGATTTTGTCAGTGGGCTACCCCTTACGCCTACTAAGAAGGATTTGGTCTGGGTGATTGTTGACCATCTGACAAAGTCTACTCATTCATACCTGTGCATGTGGATTACTCTCTTCAGAAGTTGTCTAGATTACATATAGCGGAGATTGTAAGGTTGCATGGGATGCCAGTGTCAATTATTTCAGACAGAGAACCTAGATTTATGTCAAGGTTCTGGAAGGCGTTGCATCAGGTATTGGGTACAAGGTTGGATTTCAATACGGCATTTCATCCACAATCAGATGGGTAGTCGGAGAGGGTAATTCAGATTTTAGAAGATATGTTAAGGGGTTGTGTCTTGGACTTCAGAGGTAGTTGGGAAGAATTTCTACCGTTGGCAGAGTTCGCGTATAACAATAGTTACCAGGCAAGTATTCAGATGGCACCGTATGAAGCGTTATACGGGCAGAAGTGTCGTACCCCTATGTGTTGGATAGAGTTGGGTGAACGGCAATTGTTGGGTCCAGAGTTGGTTGCTGAAACAGAAGATAAGGTCAAGCTGATTCGAGCTCGTCTGAAGGGAGCTTCGGACAGGTAGAAGTCCTATGCCGATCTTAAGCAGAAGGATATAGAATTTGCAGTAGGTGACAAGGTTTCCTTGAAGGTGTCGCCGTGGAAGAAAGTGCTGAGATTTGGCCGGAAGGGCAAGCTAAGCCCCAGGTTTATCGGCCTTATCGAGTGTTGAAGCTTGTGGGACTAGTAGCTTATCAGCTCGAGTTACCATCAGAATTGAGTCAGATCCATAATGTGTTTCATGTTTCAATGCATAGACGCTATCGTTCAGATTCGTCTCATGTTGTGCCAGTAGAAGAGATTGAAGTAAGCCCAGACTTATCTTTTGAGGAGGAACCAGTGCAGATCTTGGATCGGGATGTCAAAGTATTACATAGGAAATTAGTCCCTTTGGTGAAGATGTTGTGGCAGAATCATAGAACAGAAGAGGCCACGTGGGAGCCAGAGGATGAGATACGGCAACAATACCCTCAACTCTTTTGACCAGGTAATTTCGAGGCCGAAATTATTTTTAAGGGGGTAGAACTGTAACATCCGGGATTTAGGGGCTATTCATCTTTTATGTTTTCTGCATGTCAATGTGTAGTGCTTGTTGTTTAGTTGTGTTTGCAGAACATCGGGAAGGCTTGTGGTTAAGTCGAAGCCTTGGTGAAATTTTAAGTTTTAGCATTCTTTAGGGGATAGCCGAATGGGAGTAGGACTTAAGGGATTTTAGCTCGCATTGGGTGACATAAGGAAGTGCAGTGGAAGAGTGGCAAGTAGACGCCATCTAGCAAGAAAAGAAGTGGCGTCACAATGAGTGAAGGGGGAAGAGGTTCGAATCACGTTGGCAGCAAAGGGGGGAGTGTTATTTTTGGCTCTGGCAAGGGAGGTGGTTGATTGGCAATCAAACACTGAGGAGAGAGTTAAGATGTGGTCAGATATTTTAAATGAGTGGAGGAGAGAAATTTTAGGAGTGTGATGAATTCAAATTTGTTTGAATGATTGGATGAGAGGGAAGGAATAAAGATAGAGGGGATGGCACAAGGGGTGGTGTTAGCCGAAATTTTTGAAGAGTTTGAGGGGAAGGGGACTTTCGGTTTTGGCTCTTGGTAAGGGTGCCAAAATTGAGTTGGCTAATGAGTAGTATTTTCGGCATTTAGGTGGGTTTCACTTTTCATTCTAGTTCTCTTTTTCTCTCAATCTCTCTTTTGCCGAAAAGCACCTAAGCTCTTCTCCTCTCTTCTCCTCTTTTGACCATAGCCAAAACTAGGAGACCCTTTAGGGTACAACTCTTCCTTTCACTTCTCTTTCACTCTCAAAAGTCGAAACCCCTATTGGCTTTTCTTTTCTGTTCTTCTTTTTGTGATAGTCAAATCCTTTCTACCCTTTTTCTCCATCTTTCTCCCAAAGCCGAATCACCACTTCTCCCTCTCTTCCATCTTGTTTCTTCTTTTTAAAACACCTTACTAGCCGAAACCCCTTAGATTCTCATTACCTTGATTTATTCTTCTTTCATTCACGAAAAGCCGAAGACCACACTTTCTTTTGCTCTTAGCCGAAATCTCTTAGATCTCAGAATCATTCTATGTGTTTCTTTTTCCCGAAGAATTCATCATAGTCGAATCTCAACGCATATTCTGGTAAGATCTTATTTTTTTTTTTTCTTCTTTCTTTCCTTTCTTTTTCTTTTCTCCCTTGGCCGAATCTTTCCTTAAAACCTTGTTGAGTTGTTTGTTTTTCTTCTCTTGGAAGCCGAATCTTCCTTGCTGTGATTGCTTATGCCGAATCCTAAAAGGAGCCCAAGGTATGTGGATGATGATAATATGTTCTCTTTTGCCGAATCTCATCAGGTACTTGTGTAGGTGTGATCAACGTGTTAGCCTAAGCCTGCAAACTCCGGGATCTAATCTATTTAGATAGGAACCCCCTTCTTAATGGTTTTATTAATCGATCTATTGGTTATTTGTTGTTTTAACTTAGTGGGGTGGAAATCCCGAAATCACATCTCTCATAGTGAGTTTGGACGAAGCTTTTAATGGATGCAAGAAATATACAAGAAGGAGAGGGAAGTCAACCTTCGGGTTCGATCCCTAAGTTCAAGAAGAGGGTTGTGTCTGCTGTTCGTGATTGGCCACCCGGGTGTGGGCCAGCATCTGAGCAGAGTAGTAGGCAGATAGTGGTAGTGCCTATCAACGAAGTGTCGACGTAGAAAGTATCGTGTTACAAGTAATCATGTGTGTAACTTTTACACACTTTATATGTTAATATGCTATTATTTGTGTATTGTCAAAAGCTGAGGTGATAGTAGAAATCACTAAGTTACCCTTGTGTGTAAAAGCAAGGACTCCGGGTAAGTCCATTTTGGTGGCTAATGTTACTTGCCTATATTAAAACCTGAATGTGCCATGTTATATTTTTCTTAAATGTTAAGCATGACCATATTGTATTGAAAAGCATGTACATGAAAGATGGGTATGATGAGAGGAGGGGGAAGGTATGATTATCAGACTGTCACCAGTGGTTAGGTACCACAAGTGGGTTGGCCCCACATATCATTATTCTGTGACTAAGTCTCAGTGGTTTGGAACCACCAGTGGTTAGGTACCACATATGCTTATTTTTGTGACTTGTCCTAGTGGTTTGGTATCACAGTGGGTTGGCCCCACATATTAAAACAAGGGATTGTCACCAGTGGTTAGGCACCACAAGTGGGTTGGCCCCACATATGATAATTTGTGACTTCGGTCACCAGTGGTTTGGAACCACCAGTGGTTAGGTACCACCAGTGGCTAGGTGCCACATGGGGTAGACTTGGGAGGCTCAGATGGATACCTAGGTTGGATGGGTTGCATGACATGCTTATTTGCATATGAATCTGTGTAAGAGCTTAACATCTTTTGGATGGGGATTTACACACTGAGTCTCGCTGACTCACCCCTTCCGTTACTTTTTGCAATAACTCCTAGATCGCGGATATGGAGCCGGGATGGACTCGTGGTGGCCAAGCTTAATATTTAGGTTTTTATTTTAATGATTATTTCGGATTGATTTTATTTTAAATTTGGGTTTCAGTTATGTAATAAGGCCACTTAGATTTTATTTTGGGATTATTTATTTGTTCAAATTTCCTCTAAATGTTGTTTAAACATTAAAGGCACGTCTAATAAACCATGAAATGGACGTTTTTCAAAACTTAGTTAAATTTTTGGGATTTCCAAAATTTTACCATCGGGTAATTAGCAAACCAGTGATTATAACAAGGCAACTCTATTTTTCTAAACTAAGTCTATAAATTATTTCAACAAATCACGCAATACAAACTCGGTTTTTTGAATACTCCAAAGTTTTCTTTCCAATTTAAGACAACAACTTGATTTTCAAAAAAACGTTTTCTTCCCTGTAACATGCCAGATTCGGTCGTAGTGTTTTGACCGGGTTTGGGATGTTACATCACCAAATGCCTAACCCAAAGCAAAAAAGATTAAGCGAAGTAGGACTTACCTTAAGAGCACACCACCGTTGAATAAGGAGGAAATAAATCGAAAAACCGAAGAAGAAGGGAAAACAAAGAAATTTCGGCAGGGAATAGGTAGCAACACGTCAAAAAGAAAAGGAGAAAAATTGGAGGAATCAAGGTGATAGCCAAAAATTCAAAAGGAAATTTGCTAACCCCCTAATCTCTCCCCTTAATTCTCTCCACTAACCCACTACTCAGTTTTTGAAACCAACTTAAACTCTTCGTCACCAAATCGAGCAAAATAATCTCCCTTTCCTATGCAGGGATTCGAACTCACAACCTCCAACCGATCAACACTCTACCTAGCCACCAGACCAGTAGACCCATTCTGTTAATTACTTACACACTTTTACTTATAAGCCTACTAACCAGAGTTTGGGATTTATTCATTAAGAAACATAAAATTTTGCCCATGCCAAGGCTTGAACCCAAGACTTATCAGACACTCCTAGAACACTTAACCACTAAAGCATACAAATATTTGTATAACAAATTTACAAAAGCCGGGATTAAGAAAATATGGGTGTTACAAACACAAAATCATGGGCATAATTAGGTCAACATTTGAATAATTTTACCTAAAAATATAAAACATTTTATACCATAGTCCGATTAGATTATATATAATACAACAAGCAACTATTAGAGAACATTTATCTTTTCATCTCGAACCAAAAAAATAATAATTATGCTGAGAATTATCTGTCAGAGAACATTCTATAAAACTGTGTAATGGAAGGAATGGTTAAAGCTATTGAATCAATAACTCTACAGAGAATAAATCTAACAAAAGGAAAGCAAGTAGAAAAAAAAAACACAGTTGTTGGGAAAGAAAAAGATGCTTGAATTTCACTGTAAACATGTTGCATGGTAATGGAAAAAAGGAAAAGGAATGGCATATCTATGTCCATGTGGCATATACGCATGGCAACAGATCACTATTAGTTTGAAACTATGTTATTCCAACTTTTCATTTAAAAATTATTTTTACTTAAGTTTATGAACCACATGGATAACATTAATTTGGTGAGTTCACACCACATACTGAACAATCACTGGTTTAATTATTGCTATATCTTTTACTCATCTATGTGTTTACATTATTTCATCAATCTTTGAATAGCACACAAAGTAGAAAGTTTAACTTCACGTATATATAAAATATATACTGGGGGACCATTAAATATATACTACAAAATTAGGCTTATGCTTTACTGTAACTACAATATAGCTTTATATAATGCATTCCCTATCTTGCTTAACTTTCACTTTCTACCTTATATTTATATATTTGTTTGATAGCAAAAGAAAATGTCTTTGGCCTAGGTAGAGCTTAGGAAATTAACTACCACCCATTCTATGCCTTCAAGCAAAATTAAGTTAAAATGCAACAAAAGAGTTTTTATTAGAATATTGTGGGGTTCCAAAGTTCTAGTTTGGTAAATTATAATGTAACTATGGCTACTTAGCTATACATAATAGAGGAGGGACCAACATATAAATATATGTATGTATAGCTTCTTTAAATCATTTAACAATGACCACTCACACTCCTAACAGAGTTGTATATAAAGATAAAATATCTCTCATTATACTAATAAGAATGTTATTACTCATTAGTCCATAATCATATTGAATATAATCAAAATCCAAAACACCAACTGTAACAGCCCGTTTTCGGTAAAATTGGAACAGTGGTTTTAGGACCACAAATTCGATTTCAGAAGAAAAATTATTTTTATATTATTTTATGGTCTATAGTATGATATTAATGTTGTATAAAAATTTCGTAAAGAAATTTTACCGATTACATGTTTAATTTGATAAAGGACCAAATTGCATAAAGTCTAAAAGTTGAGTTCTAATAGCTAAAGGGATTAAATAGCTATAGAACTTTAAAGTGGAGGTCCTTATATGGTAAATAGACCATTTAAAAATTCTTAGTGATTAAGGATGATGATTCATCCATGGAAAATAAAATAAAGAAAAGGATGAAATTGGAAAGTGAAAAAAATAAAAGATGATAATTAATTAAATAATGAAAATATCACCTTTTTCATCATCTTTCCCAAATTATTTCCATGGAAACCCTAGCTAAGAGAAAGTAGCTCAAGCAAGCTTATTTTGATCACTTAGGTATGTTTTCTTGTCCCGTTTTTAATGATTTTTATGTTTCCAAGATCGTAATAGCTTAATCTAGCTATCTCGGGGACTAATTTGTAAAGTTATCAAAGAAATAGGGTTTTTACATGGATTGAAATAGATGAATTATGAAGTTTTATGGTACAAAATGAAAGGTTGTTGATAGATAAACAACTTTTGTAAAGGGAATTTTGATGAAATTATGACTTAGGGACTAAATTGAAAAGATGTAAAATTCATAGAAAAATTTTGAATTTTATGAAATACATGGGCTGTAAATTTACATGTAAAAATCATCTAGGCTTGGAATAAGGATTAAATTGCATGAATTTCATTTTTTGAGCCTAAGGATGAAATCGTCATTAATTAAAAGTTTAGGGAAAAATGGTAATTTTTTCCTAAAATGTGAATTGAATTGAAATGAACATTAAGTAATGTTAAATTCATTCATATAGATTCAGATAGACCAAATTTGAAGTTAGAACAAGGAAAAGAGAAAATGTCGGATAAGTAGATTTTACGTACATGAACATTTGTCGAGGTAAGGTCGTGTAACTAAATTGTGTATATTTCTATGCTTGAATTAAATGTTGTGTATGTGAATTGTATAAATTCCAAATATATGAAATTGGTTACATATCTGATAAATCTCGATAAATATTAAATCTTGTTTGAATAATGGAATTCAATGGATACAGGATTTCCTGATTGGTTGTGGTCCTGCATTTGTTGCGGACACACCACAGCTCCTACGAGCATCCCGTTATAAGCCCTCTCGAGCTTCCTGTTATACGGTTCCTACGAGCATCCTGATCGGTAGTGATCTTGCATGTGTTGGGACTACCGCAGCTCTTTGTGAGCGTCCTATTATATGATCGGTTGTGATCCTGCATATATTGCGAACACAAATGCAGCTCTTTGTGAGCGTCCTGATATGGCTCACTTAAACTTCCCAATATATGGCTATCAGGAACTCCTAATTAAAGGCTATTCGTGAGCTTCCTAATTAAAAGTTCTTTGTGAATTTCCTGATTATGGCTCTTATGAGCTTCCTGTTATATAGCCCGGATAAGCTTTCTGATAGGCTCTTTGTGAGCTTCCGGATTAATGGCTTTTTGTGAGCTTCCTGTTATATGGCTTGAGAGAGGATTTCCCCGATTATATGCTTTGAAGAGCACTCTTGAATATGAATTGATGGATTTCTAATTTGTACACTTCGAGTGTACTACCTGTGTATCCATCAATGTTTTTGATGATTCAACAGGCAAAATCCTGACATGAGAAAATATGAACATGAAATGAATTAATACACGTATCTGCTTGAAATACATCAAAATGATAATACATGTTATATAAAAATACGAGATGATAATATATGAACATGGAATTTGTTTGATGAATATGTTCATCCATGATTATAGATTTGTACACCTTGAGTGTATTACCCGTGTGACATTGACATTTCAAATGATTTAATGGGAAAAGTTTCGACATGAAATAATCTGAACGCGACGAATTATTATGAAAATTACTTGAAATACAAGGATATGATTTGTATATGTTATATGAATACATGATGTGGAAAGTATATTACATGGAAATCTAATTATTGTTGAGCCCATATATGTTTCTTGATATTTATATGAAATATATGACTAACAAGGGTAATGAAGATACGTGTTAAGGCTAGTGATCAAGTTGATTGAATGTGCCTTGTATGTTAATATTGAATTTAAATGAGTGGTAAGTTAATTACCATGTTATACGAACTTACTACGCATTTCATGTTTACTCTGTTTTATTTTCCCTGCTCTATAGTAATTCAAAGACTCGTTGGATTGGAAGCTTGGCGGAGATCACTCACACTATCCATCAGCCCATTTCGGTGTATCTATGGTAAATCAATTATGGTTATAATGGCATGTATAGGTTAATTAGCCAATATCGACATATAAATGCTTTAAGTGTTATTAGCCATTGGAATGGCTTGTAATGGATATGTTTGGTATGTGTTTGAAATGGTTGATTGATAGAAATTATATTAGCATATTGATGATTGAGTTAAGTTAGCATATTTGATAAGATATGCATATATGTGAATTTGGTAATTTAAGTAAGTGTGTATTCTTGATTATATGAGGTATTATATCATGTATAGGACTTGATTTTAAATTGGGTTAAATGACCTATAATAGCTTGTAAATGTGTTAAAGTGTTGGTGTAGGAGGATAACAAAATGGGGTGAGAAATATGGCTTGGAAAATAGCCTATTTTCGTCCACACGGGCAAAGACATGGGTGTGTGTCTCAGCCGTGTGTACATGGGCGTGTCACCTGGCCGTGTGTCCCCTACATATTTAACATTTCAAAACAGAATGCCTAGGTATTTACACATGGCCTAGCACACGGGCGTGTGGCTTGGCCTTGTGACCTAAGTCAAAGAGTTACACGACCTAAGACACGGGTGTGTCCCTTGGCTGTGTGAACTACACGGCCTGTCTACACGGGCGTGTGACCTCTTCACCTAGGAAAAATTTTGAGATTTTGCGAAAAATTCTCTGAGTACCCGGTTTTGTCCCGACTTGTTTCTAATGCATATTTTGGGCCTTGATGGCTCATATAAGGGACTTTATGAATAATATCTGACATGAATGTTAAATGTTATGAAATATTTGTATTTGATCTATAAATTTTGATAATGCTTCATATCCCTATTCCGGCGATGGATACGGGTTAGGGGTGTTACATCAACCATACCGATAATCTTTGATGTGCAAATAACATAACTACCTCACTTTCATTTATATAGATCTATTAATAGAACTAAAATTTAAGGCCGGTTTGAAAAAAAGTATATTGAATACATATATAAATGAGAAGTTGATGTACTTTCTCCAACATCCATAGCCAAAGGAGAAATCACTGGCGACAAATTAAAAACATAAATATGTCTATAACCTGCATAACAAAGAAGCAGCAGAACAAAAGCAAACAAAGAAGCAACAAATATGGTCAGTAACCTTTCTGAAAAATTACATTCACAAACACACGTTTACTTGTTGAGAACAAAGAAGCAATAGCAAAATTGCAGAAATATTGAAGAATGAAAATTTTTTCATAAAAAAAAGTTGTAGAAGAATCAATTTCAGTAGAAAAAAAACCTTTGACTGGTGAAGTCGAAATCGATGGCAGACAAACATTGAACGATGATGGTGACTTGGTGTACGACAGACGATGTAACTGGTGGACGTCGGACGGTGGTGACTAGCAGTAAGGATTTTGGGGCTTGGGAGATTTTAGATTAGGGATTTTTAATTTAGGGATAGGGATTGTTGAGTTGTTAGATTTTGGGACTTGGTGGGCAACTACTGGTGTTTTAGTATTACCGTGCATTGTTTCGAGCTTTTAGATTTTGGCAATTAAAATTTTATGTTTGGGGCCTGGGTTAGTGTTTGGGTTTATTTTCAGTGGATTGAGTTTATATGGAAATGGGTTAGTGTTTGGGACTTGGGGCTTGGGTTTGGGTGGGTAGTGGTGGTCTAAGGGGTGGATATAATATTAATTATTAAGTTCGATTAATTCGGTTAATTAATCGATTTCGAACAGAATTAACTGTTAACGAAATTTTGAAAAAATTATTATCCAATCCTCGACCTAATTAATTCGTTTAACCAACCGATTAACCAAATTAATTCAGTTTAGTCGGTTAAATCAATTTTAACCGAAATTTGCACACCCTTAAAGTCTACACACATTCTCCATTTTCACAAGCGTGGGCACCATTACCACATTCAACACCTAATCTAAGTATATGACTTCATGGGTGAACTCGATAGTTGTAATCTTATTTACCTATTGTCTAGTTGCTGCTACTGTTTCTAAAGAGAATTCCCATTTTTTTTTTGTTTTATTTACCTAGTGTTGGGATCCACCCCTAACAAATGTTGAATGATGGAAGGGTGAATACCAGGCATATTAGCAATAGACCAAGCAGAAACATCTTTGTGACCATATATTCAATTAGTAAAGAGGTCAACATCTTTTCCTTGGTCGGAAGGGTGGCAGCTACCTTTGTGACCTTCTATATCATCTGCTCTTAAAGATAAAGATTTTGTGACCTCTGCAGCTTCAAATTTTGAAAGCTCGGCCTCAGACCTTACTATCAAAGCTTCCAATTATATGGTTGTTTTGTTAATCAGGTTCATCCCAGTCGATGAGTTTTGTTGAATATGATTGCAACATGTAGGAGGAGGAAGACGACGAATTGTTCTATTTTTTTGTGAGCTTTAGGGAAATGATATGACATTCCTAATCCTTTTGTTGTTCACACTTCAGGTACCCTTCCCCTAAGGGTGTTGGAAACTTAATTATCATGCAGAAAGTGGTCACTACCATCTTAGCCACCTATAGTAGTTTGCCAAAGATCATATTATATGCAGTTGGATGGTCCACCACTAAAAACTCAACCATCTTTGTAATTTTATGTTCTCCATCACCTAGTACCATGGCTTAAGTAATAGATCTCTTAATTATGATTGGTTGATTAGCGAAGCCATATACTTAACTAGATTTTATTAGTGTTGTTTCCTTGAGACCCATCTTATAAAATGTCTTGGTCGTTAGAATGTCTACCGAACTTTCTGTATCCACCAACATTCTGTTAATTTGGAAGGATGTGATGGTGATTGAAACAATGAGAGGATAATTTGCTTCTGCATCTAGAACCTCGCATTCATCTACCTTTGAGAATCTCAAGCCCCGATAGGACAATCTAGGCTTCTTGATTACCGTAGAGATAGATAGAATACTTTGTTGCTAACCTTTTTGTTTGGAGTTTGTAGTAGCCCATTCTTTACTACCATCTATCAAGACATCATTGACTCCTTGTATCGGGCACTTTCCTTTGTCTTTACGTCGACTATTTGAAGGTTCTGTTTCTTGGTCATTAGCCCTATTTAGTGGAAAAGCATCTCAGACCATATATTATTGCAATTGGCCTTTTCAGATGGTATCCACAATGTTATCTTTAAGTTGAACACATCAGTTTTTAGTATGTATGCCAGAATTATGATAGTAACAATGGAAGGGTGAGTCATCTCGGTGCGGGTTGAAGGGCATAGTTGGTGGATTTGGTAAAATTCCTTAGTACTCAATTTGGTCAAATATGACGGTAGGAGAATAATTGATTTGATGGTATGAGTGATAACAGTTATACGAAACCCGATCCTACTGATGCTAGTTACAGTGATTGACCCTCATGGGTCCTAAATGAGAAAGTGGTCATAAAATATTAACCATCGCACTAACCCCTTGCCGCGAAGGGTTATATTATTGGAACCACTCATTACCTACCAAGGGACAGGTCTTTTTCTCAAACTGAGACTAACGTGCTGGAGCTTGGTGGTGGTAGCACAGTAGATTGTGTTGCATCTTCTGGTTGGAGTGGAAGGGGTAAATCACTAGTTCTGGCAGTGTCTTTGGCTGCAAACAACTCCATGTTCAACTATTCATTATGAGCATTTTATCTAATTGGCATTAACGCTCTTGTTGTTCTTAAAACTAACACAGCTAAGCTAGAAGTTTTTTCTCCATGAGTCACATTTTTTATTGCATCTCAGTAACATGGTGTAACATCCCTAACATGTATCCGTCGCTGGAATAGGGTTACAGAGCATTACTGTAAAATTGTTACTATAGTCATTCATTTTTAAACATTTCATAAATCAACTCATAGTCCATTCAAACACATCCAAATAATCCCTTATTTGAGCCCTCGAGGCTTTAGAAACACTTTAGAAATAATCTGGGACTAAATTGGAAACATTAAAAAGTGTATGGAAAAAAAATAGAAAATTTCACAGTGCAGGGGTCACACGGCCATGTAACTCACATGGCTGAGACACATGCTCGTGCCTCAGGCAGTGTGGACATTCGAAGTAGAGACACATGGCTGTGTCTGAGCCTGTGTCTGTGCCCATGTAACTCACTAACTTGGGTCACACGGCCAAGCCACACGCCTATGTGCTAGGCCGTGTAACGCTCGAAATGCAACCTTTAAAGCCTATAGTGGATACACGGCCATGTCACATGGTCGTGTGTACACACATGGCTGAGAGACACGTCCATGTCTTAGGCCGTGTGGACAAGAAAATGGCCAAACAATCAAGCCATTTCTTTCACCCTTTCATCCTTAAACTTACAAGTTATTTGCACACATGAACAAAGCATTATAACCTACCAAAACATGCACAAAAATGTCCAAATCATTACACCTTTTAACCATACAACCCATATGCCAATAAGGCACCTCAATCACCACTATCAAACATACCTAAATTTATGTCCAAATGGTTATAATTCAACCAAACATACTTGACTAAATTCCATATCAAAACATGCCCTAAATGATCACTTTGCAACCATGCCAACACTTACCACTTTGACCATAAAACCATGCATCAACTTGATCATATAAACACCAACTATTTAGCATCAAAGTGCCAAAAGCACACCAACCATCAAGGCATCAGAATAACATAAGTTTCACAATTTCAAAGCAATATTTCATGCCAATATCATTAACTAAACATTAGACATAAGTCTACATATACATGCCATTATAACCATGACCAAAGCATCAAAATCTACCGATAAAATCAATGGATAGTGTGATGGATCTTTGACTAGCTTCCAACTCGATTGAACTTCCGATAATTTGTAAAGAAAGAGAAAAAAATACTACGTAAACAATGAATGCTTAGTAAGCTCGTAGAACATGAAACATAACTTATCACTTTAATACTATAATACATAGATTAACACCAATACTTTAAACTTGGTATAAACTTATTGAACACCATTCAACTCACATTTGAGTATATTTATAAACACCACATACACCTTTCATTCATAACATAATAAAGTCTCATAGGTTGACTTCATAATTATCAACATTTCCTTAAAACGATGAACCATTTCATTTAACATTCTTACCATTCCATTTTCATAACATACAAGACATAGCATAACATTAACCATAGCCACAAACTAGTGTATTTAAGAATAACTCTCTCAGAATCGACTACACATTAAACCATTTCATGAGGAATTACATATATTGATTCTTACCACTCTTTTATGCACATAAGCATCTTTCCATTTGATGACTTACCATTTAAATGCATATCTTTAAAGCTAACATAATACAATCCAACCAATAGCTTGGCACAAGCCTAAGCATCATCAATAACACATGTTAATGCATCAATTCATAATACACTTGAACTACATAAGATAAGTCATTAAACCTATAGTACCTCACTTGAAATCATCAATTTCATGAACACAGACTTACCTTCAATTAACATTTTCTTTTCGTTCATTTTTCATAGTTTTGATGATATAAGTCATTTGAGTACTTATCGTTACTTTCATTTTCTTACTCATCTCATTTGCGTAGTAAAAAATATAAACATAAAATTTACCTTATGTATTCCTGTCATCCATAATATCATCAGGTGAACTAAAATATTCAGTTCAAACACAAATATAAGACAATTCCATCAAAATCACTAAACAAGTTACCTTACCGAGATTTACAATCGAATGAATGACTTACAGATAAGAGTACATCGTCAGATCAACCGAACACACTAGACAGAAGCTCATAAGAGCTAATCCAACCGAAACATGCCAGACAGAAGCTTACAAGAGTTAATCTAACTGAAACAAGCCAGACAGACGCTCACAAGAGTTAATCTAACTGAAACAAGCCAGACAGAAGCTCATAAGAGCTAATCCAACTGAAACACACCAGACAGAAAGTATAACATGAGATTTTGCAACAATGTTGAACCTCAGTTTACTCGAGTAATATACAGATATCTCCTTCCAATACCATCTCCACTCCAAACCCCCAAAACACACCAAATCATGATTATACTCTATCCCGTGTTTAATCCAAACCGAGCATCAAATTCAATATTATATCCCAAATTACCATTCATTATCAACAATTAAAAATAAATATATAATTTTTACCATGTTCATCTACTCAATAATTCATATTGATGTTAAATTCTAAACCGTACGAATATAACTGGCTAAATTGCAGAAATGTCAAAGTATAGGGGCTATTTGGTAATTTTTTATTCTCCTCGATTTTCCATTCAGTCTTGATCTAAATTAATAATTTCATTCAATTCATTAATTTATACATAAAAATCATTTCATTTTATGCAATTTAGTCTTTTTTTACAAAATTACCCTAATATTTTACTTTTATTCAATTTCGTCCCTAAGTCTAAAACATGCAAATTAACCGTTTTCACCCAAATTTGAGCTTAGCTGAATGTTTATAGCTCCCAATACAGCCCATCTTTATAAAAATTTCACATCAAATCCTTATACTTTTATTATTTCAACAATTTAATCCCTAATTGATAAATTCATCAAAAATCACTTAATAAAATATTTTTAAATAACAACTAATATCTCCAGTTAATTATTTAACATATAAAATCACAAGGTTCATCAATGAAAACATTCAAAATATTTAGCAGTTTCAAAATCGAAGGTACAGGTTAGTTGAACCTAGTTGCAAAGATCTCAAAAATATAAAATTATTAGAAACGGATAAAAAATGGCTTACCATGCTTCATCCAAAGAATAACCGAAGCTTGAAGCTTGCCAATGGTGAATTCGGTGGTGAACAAACCAAAATGAAGAACAAAACTTTATGTTTTCTTATTTTAACATTATTATAACCTTTATTCATTATTTCAATAATAAAATAACTTATAAAACTAAAAGGAATTAAAGCATCCACCTTCGCACTATTTTAAGGATGGTTTATTTATCAATTAAGTCCATCCAATTATAATTTTTTAAACAATTAATACATTTAAACTAATAGCGATTGACTTTTTCAACTTTTACGATTTATCCTTTTTGCTTAATTAACTATCGAAACATTAAAATTTCTTAACAAAACTTTAATACAACCTTAATGGTTATAAAAATACTTATGGCTCAGTTTATAGAAACGAGGTCCCATACCTCATTTTCTAAAACTATGGATTCTAGGGTCATACCACTTTAACTTAATAAATCGTTTATATAACATAAATTATCAAATCAAAAACCTTTTTAAAACCATATTTGACTCGTAAATATTAAATAATAATATTTACGAACTTACTCGTCGAATTTGGTGGCCCCAAAACCACTGTTACCGACACTACTAAAAAACGGGTTATTACACATGGTGTTGAGAGCCAAGGAGTCATTATTACTGGGAAGCCTAGTTTAGAGGAATAATCGTGTAACACCCTAAACCTGACCCGAACGTCAGGTCCAAGTTACGAGATGTCATATTCGTTTTGAAGTAACTACGATCAATCATAGTCAAATTATATTATTTAATAATTAAATATAGTCAAAACATGCATTCAATATTATATACAATCATTATTAGTTATTATACGAGCTTATGAAAGCTCAATTCTATCTCGGGGTCAAACTAGGACTAAATTAAATTTTTTTCTAAATTGGGTATCGCGATATCCAAAGTTTGTTATCTCAATATCAACGAAAGTATCGAAACTTCAAATTTCATCAAACGGGTATCACGATATCCAGGGCTTTGTATCGCGATATTGAAGACAATAGGCAAACTTCCCAACCTAAGGACCAAATTGCAAAGATTTCAAAAATGGGTATTGCAATAACCAACGTTTGGTATTGCGATACTAAAGACAGACCACTAGGTCCCAATTTTTGGCAAAACTATACACTTCCAAACCTGCAAATTTACCCATTTACCTTCACACATTCAATCACACATAACATTCAACTATTAAGCAAATTACAATTTCCAATCATCTGTCAAACACATCATATTAATTACTAAGAAAATATCAACCAAACATCAACCACATACTATCATAATTCATATCAATTCACCTCCCAAAAGTACCATTTCAAATACCAGAAGTTCATTCCAACCATTACAAATCCATACCATTTTTAAGCTAAGCATTAACAATTTAGAACATACTTCAATACTAACTTTGCATATACCTAATTAAATTCATTCATCAACTTCCAATTAAACATTACTAAACATACCAAAATACAAAAGGACTCTACTAGGTACATGTCATTTAACTAACACAAGAAATTTACCAACTTCGCTAAGTTCGAGATTCTGTCTAGATGCTGAAATCAATGCTCGGGATCTCAAACTTAGTGGTATTTCTATAATTCAAGTAAAACAATAAATAAAATAATCAATTGCATACATATCAAACTTGTAAGAAATAATTATGCAACATTTCATTACGAAATCAATTGATGCATTTCTAATCTAACTGATCGTGTCTAAACTAACTATGACAACGAATAAGGCAAGCACACCTATCGTTTGGTAGTATAGCTATGGCAAGACCAAAAATATCGTATCCTCAAGGACCAAGAGTACTAGTAATTACTATCTTTCTATTATTCAGCCTAAGAATTAAGGGAGTTGTTGTTTAATCTAAAACTAACTAATTACTAAGCTAAAGATGCTAAGACACAGAGAATGAATTGGGGAAATACCTTTGGGAAAACCAATTGATTAAGACAATACCTGAGGAAGAATCCACCTAGACTTCACTTGTTATCTAACTCTGAACTAGACGATTTTTTCACTTGACTTGATCCGTAGGATTCCCTAATTTAAATTAATCCCTCTCTCGAGGCCACTAACGTCTAACCCTAGGTTGATTAATTGAAATCTCTTTCTAATTAAAACCCCTAGAGTTGCATTAACTCGAGCTATGGACTCCCATATTAGGTTTGACCTTAATTCTGCAGATTTTCGTCGACCTATCTGTAACATCCCAGTTTAGGGCTTAGTCAGAATAGTGGTGCGAAACCGCAAATCCGAGGGTTATGAATGAGTTTTTGAGGTTTATGCCATGTATGCATGCTAGTGTGAAAGTTTTATGAAGCAATTTTGTGAAATTGCGGTTGAATTGTCCAAAAGGACTAAATTGCAAAAGTTGCAAAATGTGAGATTCTAGAAGATATTTTTGTGAAATTGCTTTAGAATATTAATTAGGGGTCTTTAAATAGAAATTTTCCCAATTTCTAATTTTTGGACAAAAATGGGCATGAGTGGGTTAAAATTTGAAAGTTTGATAAAGGGGCATTTCGGTCATTTGTCAAATAAGCGATTAAATGGGGGAAAAGATGACAAAATTTCATTCATCTTCTTCTCCAAGCTACCGAAAATTTCAAGAAGCCATAGTTAGGGTTCTTCAATTTTTCAAGCTTGCTAGTAAATGCATCCTAGTCCCGTTTTTGATATTCTTCGTATTTTTGAAGTCCTTGTAACATGAGTAAGCTATTTTTAGCTATATGTTGAGCAAGGATTGATGTTCAAAAATCTACCCATGTATGACATGCATGTATTTTGATTTTTTATGGAAGATTATGAATGCTTGATGTAGTAGAAACATCTTTTGCTAAGTGAATTCCATGAAAAATGCATGTAGGGACTTGTTTGTAAAAGTCTTGAAATTGGTCATACATGAGTGATTTAGTGAGAATTAATGATTACTTTAGTTGAGTAAATAAACCAATTAAGCATGAAATGCTAGAAAGTTGAATGAAAATCACTTTACGAGCCTTGGGGCAAAAGTGTAATTATAAGAAAAATTAGGGCAAAAGAGTAATTTTGCAAAAGTATGAGATAAGTGTCAATTTAGTTATCTATGTGAGATTGCACTTCAATTTGAGTTGATTATGGATGTGTTGAATGAATGCATATTGTGTATGCTAGAGGGGTGAAAGGAACTTAGCACATAGCTTTGTTTTTGTCCATGTGGATAGACACACGGGCGTGTGTCTAGGCCATGTGTGACACACGGTCAGCCCATGGGCCTGTGACTTGGCCGTGTGTCCCCTGCCTGTTGAAATTTTAAGTCAGAACAGACCACGGACTAGCCACACGGGCGTGTGTATAGGCCGTGTGAGTTTAGTCGATGTTGTTACACGGGCAGCCACACACAGCGTGTGACTAGGCTTTGAGGCCGTGTGTATGTGGTCAGTATTCACCACAGTTGTGGAGTATGGGCATGTGTCTTCTTGCACGGGCATGTTAACCCTGTACAAAAGAGAAAAATTTATAAGATTTGAAAAAGTTCTGATATAGTCTCAAAAGCCCTCGTGTGTATGAGTGAGGCCTCGTAAGTCGAGATTGAGGTTGTTGAGGTGACTTAAGAGAGTAGTCACGATGAGCCTAAGTGGCGATCAAGTGGTTTTACTAAGGTAACGCCTCGGGCTCAGTTCTGGCGTAGAACATGGGTAAGGGGTGTTACATATCTCTAGGAGTGCGATCAACTACGCTTAACTATGCTAGATCTACTCTTAAACAGGGACTTTTGCTCCACTGCCTAAGCACATCAATACTTGAATCAATATCCGGAAATATCAAAACAAGAATTAAGAACACATAATTAAGAACAAATCAAGTATTTATCATATAGTTCAGAAAACAATAACAAGATCCGTCTTAGGTTTCATCCCTCTCAGGTATTTGAGGGGTTTAGTTCATGTTTATAAAAGAATACATCTCAGAAGAAAGTATAAAACAAAACATAAGAAAAACCCTAAAACCCCCTGAAGAAAATTGAAGGGAAGATCTTCCCTCTTGAGTATGATTCCGGCTTCTTGAGATGGATCAACTAGCTGTCTTCGAGTAAATCCCACAATTCAGTCCACTCTGGCTTCGCTCTTTGGCCTCCTCTTTTGGTTAGGTGTTTATATAGGCTTTTGAAATGTCTTTCTTTGCCTCTAAGTATTCTTTTTCGAGTGGAATTAAAACAGGTCACGGCAGGGACACGCCCGTGTGGCACGACCGTGTGAATCGAGCCCAGGCCGTGTTCGGGTCTGCTAAAGTGGCACGGCTGTGTGGTTATCTCCAGGCCGTGTGGACTTCTTACTTTGGCTCATTTTCTCCGTTTTTGGCCCGTTTCTCGTTCTTTTCATCCTCCGATGCTCTTCTAAGTATAAAACATGAAATTAAAGGATTAATAGCATCAAATTCCACAATTCAGGGGATAAATCATCCAGAAGTATGATAAATGTGGGATTAAAATATGTACATATTACGGTTTATCACATACCCCCACACTTAAACATTTGCTTGTCCTCAAGCAAAATTCTCAACTCACAATTAAAATGAATTTCCTCAATTCATAATATTCATCAATAGTGTTTCATCATAATTCATAGGTAATTCATACATTGATAATTTAACCAAAAGGGTTTTAAATATTCAAACAATCAAAGTCTTAGTTTTTATAATACGAAAACATAGGTGTTTCCCCTTACCTAAATAATTACTTTAATTCAAAATCGACAAGGGTTTACATCCTCACTAAAGATTCACTCAAATCACTCAAAGTGTTTAAGGTTCAAAATTAAGCACTCCAAAGTCGAACATGAAAAGTTAATCCCATAGGCTTGCATGAAAATCAAATCTCCACCACTATAGAATGAAATGATATACAGATCAAAAGGTCTTTTAAGAGTTGTAATGGGGCTTTGGTTAAAGGTGTGGATAAAAGCTGAATTAAAGGGTTAGAATCGAGATTGAATTGACAAATTACCTAATTAGAAAGACGAACTAAGACTCGAATAATTACATCAATTAAAATTTTATAACACGAGCTTCTTCTCAAGATGTGGAATTTAAACGTATAAGCTCAATTAACATAGAACTAATAATGAATATACTTTGATTTTCTTTTAAGAACAAATCATGTAATAATGAAGAATTTAACAACTGAAATGGAAATCATAGTTAAGCTAAGTAATTCGTTCAAATCAGATCTCGACAGAATAGGGGTCAAATTAATTAAAGGGATTTCAACAAAAAGTTTTTGGTTAATGTTAAGGGTAAATCAATGAAAGGGTTGTTAGGATCAAAGAGGTTTACTAAGGGTTAAACATGAAGGTAGGCTTTTTGGGAGTAAGTGGGTTAAAACCTAGGTGCCTTTATCATTTCAGTATATTAAATCAATGATGTGGTCTTGACATGTATAATTGAAGCAAGTTCTAGAATAACAAATCAATGATGACACGCTCATAATCAATAAAGTGAGCAAGAAAAGAATGTATGCTCTAAAAGGCTCAAAATCCCACAAAAATTATGGGTTTTTTATATCAACTTTGTAAATTTCAAACTTCAAGGTAAGAATTAGATTCAGGTAGACAACCTAACAAATTTTTAATTCTTGAAAATAGACTCATCATGCTTGATTCTCTAGTCTCTTAAATTTTAAATCATCACTACACAATTATCAATGACTTAATCCAAAACATATCAATAAAAATCATGAATCAAAGGAAATTTCATTCTAATAGTAACATGAGAAAATTACTTAAGAACAAGACATAATTCAAGGATTTGAGAATAATGCAAAAAGTTAGGAACTTTTCAAAATAAAATTCACCCCCCACACTTAAGATGTACATTGCCCTCAATGTACAAAGATATATATCTAGAGATTAATAGCATGAAATTATAAGAGATAAGGAGAAGTGAAACTTTCTGAATTTCGGATGGATTCCTTAAGTTGGCAGTGGTCGTGGTGTGGTGATTCCCAAGCATCCTTTAGATCCTAAAACCAAGAAACCAAAATGAAATAGACTAAATTAAGCACTAGAGAAATAAAGAAAAGGAAAATAAAGGAGAAGAGAAAAGAAAAAGAAAAATTAAATGGACTCAAATGTCCTTGGCTTGTCGGATAAATGAAGCGGCTGGCGTAGACTCATGTAATTCAGTTTCGCATGGGGAGACTGTGATATGGTCCTTTCGCTTCTTCGACATGGAAATGGTAATGTTGGCATTGCCTTTGGGCATTGAATGATAGTGGTAAGAATGGTGAAATAGGAAGAGATATTATGGTGGCTAGAGTTGAGAGGAAAGGGATTTGGTGAAGAAAGTGAGTAGAAAAGGGGGTTTATATAGAAATAAGGATCTGGTGATTTACGCTCGTGTACGATGGGCGTGTTGGCTCACACGGTCGTGTTGTGCTTCGTTCGTTTCTCCCACGCTTGTGTATAGGTGGCCACGCCCATGTTGATAAATCAATATCATCCACGGTCGTATCGCACAGTTGTGGCATTTTATCGCCGCCTGTGGTTTAGAGATTTTTCTTCCTTTGGTTCGTACTATCTCTGCCACGCCGGTACAGAAATTCGTGGTGTCCACACGGCCACGGCCATGCCCGTGTGCAAGGCCGTGTGGTATAGAAATCTATGTGGTTAGTTTGTAGTTAGATGCTAAAAATCAAAAATATGAAAATTAATGGTGTTAGTGCTCGGGTTGCCTCCCGAGAAGCGCTCGCTTATAGTCTTAAGCTAGACTTATCTCTCATTTGCACAATCATGGTGGTTTGAGGAGTTGAAACTCCTCACCCTTGCTATCAATTTTATGACCATTGTATATTTCGAGTCGAGTAGTGTTTACCTTAAAAGTACTGAACTTGGGATTAGTTACCCCGACTGTTCCGTGTGGGAAGATATTCAGTACCTTAAAAGGGATTTCTTCGTTTGTATCAAGATCTGAAGTGGCGATCCAAGGATCAGTTTTATCCAACAGTACCTGATCTCCAATCTTAAATTGGTTTGGCTCATCCTTAAGTTTGACATGGTTTTGCTTTGGTTCTGCTTCGTGTGTTACTAATTTCTCCTTGAAATGTGTCTTCCACCCGTCTAGTTCATCGATCTGAAGCATTCGTTCCTCATGAGTTATTTCCTTGTTGGCATGAGGTCTAGGATCTGGCTCAGTTGTGTAGTTTTGTGGTGTTTTCTGTAAAGAAGTGGGAACCAAGTGGTCATTAGTAGAGTTGATGTTTTCACCCTGATTACTCGATGCCCTAGCCGAATCAAGAGCCTGAAGAGTGATCATTTTGTCACCTACACGAAGTATGAGTTCGCCTGTACCAACATCAATTTTGGTTATGGCAGTTGCTAAAAAGGGTCTTCCTAAAATTAAGGGAATATTGTTGTCCTCATCCATGTCTAAAACGACAAAGTCTACTGGGAATATGAATTTATCAATTTTTACTAAAACATCTTCGATTATACCCCAAGGAATTCTAATAGTTTTATCCGCTAATTGAATGCTCATCCTAGTTGGTTTGGGTTTCCCTAGACCTAGCTGTTTAAATATTTTATAAGGCATAACATTTATGCTTGCCCCTAAATCAGCTAAAGCATTATCAACAGATAAACTACCAATTAAGCATGGAATTGTAAAACTCCCTGGATCTTTTAATTTTTGTGGTAGTTTATTTTGCAAATTTGCTGAACACACTGCATTTAGCTCCATATGCAATGCCTCATCTAATTTCCGTTTGTTTTTCAAAAGCTCTCTTAGAAATTTCCTTGAATCTGGCATCTGCGAAAAAGCTTTAAGAAACGATAAGTTAATATGTAATTTCTTTAAAAGTTTAAGAAATTTATCGAATTGTTTATCTGTGTTGTCTTTCTTCATCGCATTGGTGTATGGCACACGAGGTTGGTACTCTTTAATTACCGGTTTTGGCTTATCATGACTTACTTCAACCTTACCTTCCTTTACCACATTCTCTTTCCTTAATTTTGTTTCATCTAACCCTTCACTATCATGAGCGGTCATTGCTTGAAGTTGCTCCTTTGGGTTAGTTTCAGTGTTGCTTGGCAGGCTTCCTTGTCATTGTTCAGAGAACTGCTTAGCAAGTTGCCCTAATTGGTTCTCGATCCCTTGAATTGATGCTTGTTGATTTTTGAGTGTTGTCTCGGTGTTTTGGAAACGGGTTTCTGACACCGCTATAAATTGTGTTAGCATCTCCTCAAGGTTCGGCTTCTTTTCTTGTGGGTAGGATTGCTGTTGGAAGCTTGGGAGGGGTTGTGGTCTTTGGTTTCCTTGGCCACCCTATGAGAAATTGGGGTGGTTCCTCCAACCTGGATTATAAGTATTACTATACAGGTTATTTTGAGTCTAGAATTATTACCCATATAGTGAACCTGTTTGTTTTCAGCGCTCGGGTTGTAATCTGGGTATTCTGTATTGCTCATCCCTCCTCCATTCATCTCACATTGCATCACTAGATGTACCCGTGAAGAACCATACAAACCATTAATCTTTTTGTTTAACATCTCTACCTGATTTGATAGCATGGTTACTGCGTTGAGGTTGAAAACACTGGCGGCTTTTGTTGGCCTTGTCCTCGTGACTTGCCACTGATAGTTATTCAGTGACATCTCTTCAATGAGTTCGTAGGCAACCTCAGGTGTTTTGTTATTCAGGGTTCCACCGGTGGCTGAATCAATCAACTGCCTGATTGAGGGTTTCACACTGTTGTAAAAGGTTTGGACCTGTAGCCACAAGGGTAACCCATGGTATGGGCACCTTCTCAATAGATCCTTATATCTCTCCCATGCATCGTAAAGTGTCTCTAAATCCATCTGCACAAAAGAAGAGATATCATTCCTCAACTTAGCCGTTTTAGCCGGCGGAAAATATTTTAACAAAAATTTTTCAGTCATTTTTTCCCATGTAGTGATTGATCCTCGTGGTAACGAGTTCAACCACTGTTTAGCTTTGTTCCTCAACAAAAAGGGAAACAACCGAAGATGAATGGCATCATCAGAAATGCCATTTATTTTGAAAGTATCGCAAAATTCTAGGAAATTCGCCAAGTGATTAGTTGGATCTTCATCCTGCAAACCATCAAACTGAACAAATTGTTGTATCATCTTAATTGTGTTAGGTTTTAGTTTGAAATTATTTGCAGCAATAGCAGGTCTAACAATACTTGACTCAATTCCTGTTAAATTAGGTTTAGCATAATCATACACAGTACAAGGAGCAGGATTTTGATTCACCGAGTTTGCGGCAACCACAGAAGGTAGCGGATTGTTATCAGCCATCTCTTCGGTAGTATTGGTATCATCCTCTTGCTCTTCTTCTATATATTGTAAGCTTCGTCTTATTTCTCTTCTGTTTCTGCGAACGGTACCTTCTATATCATTGTCAAAAATCAAGGGTCCTGACGGGTTCCTTCTTATCGTTTGGTAGTATAGCTATGGCAAGACCGGAAATATCGAATCCTCAAGGACCAAGAGTACTAGCAATTACTATCTTTCTATTATTTAGCCTAAGAATTAAGGGAGTTGTTGTTTAATCTAAAACTAACTAATTACTAAGCTAAAGATGCTAAGACACAGAGAATGAATTGGGGAAATACTTTTGGGAAAACCAATTGATTAAGACAATACCCGAGGAAGAATCCACCTAGACTTCACTTGTTATCTAACTCTGAACCAGACGATTTATTCACTTGACTTGATCTGTAGGATTCCCTAATTTATATTTATCCCTCTCTCGAGGCTCTAACGTCTAACCCTAGGTTGATTAATTGAAACCTCTTTCTAATTAAAACCCCTAGAGTTGCATTAACTCAATCTATGGACTTCCATATTAGGTTTGACCCTAATACGGTAGATTTTTTTTGTCCTATCTCTAGGAGTGCGATCAACTCCGCTTAACTATGCTAGATCTATTCTTAAACAGGGACTTTTGCTCTACTGCCTAAGCACATCAATACTTGAATCAATATCCTAAAATATCAAAGCAAGAATTAATAACACATAATTAAGAACAAATCAAGTATTTATCATATAGTTCAGAAAACAATAACAAGATCCGTCTTAGGTTTCATCCCCCTCAGGTATTTGAGTGGTTTAGTTCATGTTTATAAAAGAATACATCTTAGAAGAAAGTATAAAATAAAACATAAGAAAAACCCTAAAACCCCCTGAAGGAAATTGTAGGGAAGATCTTCCATCTTGAGTATGATTCTGACTTCTTGAGATGGATCAACTGGCTGTCTTCGAGTAAATCCCACAATTCGGCCCTCTCTGGCTTCGCTTTTCGGCCTACTCCTTTGGTTACCCTCTAGGGTGTTTATATAGGCTTTCGAATTGTCTTTCTTTGCCTCTAAGTATCCTTTTTCGAGTGGAATTAAAACAGGTCACGGTAGGGAAACGCCCGTGTGGCACAGCATTGTGAATCGAGCCTAGGCTATGTTCGAGTCTGCTAAAGTGGCACGGCCGTGTGGTTATTCCAGGCCGTGTAGACTTCTTACTTTGGCTTATTTTTTCCGTTTTTGACCCGTTTCTCGTTCTTCTCATCCTCCGATGCTCTCCTAAGTATAAAACATGAAATTAAAGGACTAGGACCATCAAATTCCACAATTCAGGGGTAAATCATCCAAAAGTATGCTAAATGTGGGATTAAAATATGTACATATTATGGTTTATCACTAACCGAATTGGCTTACTGGCTCGTTAATCATTTTTCATAATCTTTACATACTACGACAATTAACATCGTATATAAGTGTCTAAAATCCAACTCATTAGTATATAATAAATTTCAATCATCATTTAACCAATTTGTAATGTATATGTTTATTGTTATTCCCCTATTAATCTAACTCAGACTCAAACAGATAGATGAATCCAACCAACACACCGATCTGGCACCCAGTGTCTCATCGAAACGTCTGAAATAAATAAATTTTGCCCAGTGCTCGTCGGTGTAACCGAAATTATAATAATTGTGTTCACTACTCGTCGGAACATTTGAAAGAAAAATGCGCCTAGCACTCATGACAAATTGTCAAAATAACCCATACTCAAACTATCCTATGGTATGCCAATTATATCTAACTCTACCCAAACAATCAATAGGGTAACAATTATTCAATTCTAAATGTAGTTCAATTTCACAATTCATCAATTCCACTTCATCAACCAATCGTCAATTCATGTGTACCATAGTATAAATAAACCCAATTCCATGTCAATTTTACATTTACATCGAGTTATAATATTTTCATTTCTATTCAATTTAGTCATCTTTCTCAGTAATTAATCAAATTGTATCATTTCAACTTGATTTATCAATCTCAACTCACCTCATAGTCTTGCCATGCAAAACAGAATATCCATGTAACAATTGAAGCGATTCGAATTAAAGAATTCCAAACTAAAAATTCCGAGTTATTTGTTGATGACTTTAGCTTTTCCTTTCCCCCTCGAGGAATCCAGATCGACGTTAGCAATTGAAGCTTCAAAGATTGAAATCCCATAGCCGAAAGTTTTCTTCTTCTCATCTTGAGGCTTCAATGAAAAATGAGAAAGATGAAGCGTCTTTCTGTTTCCTTGCACTTTTATTTGTTTTCATTTTATTAATTTAATTTTATTATTATTTTTTAATCTTTAACCAAATTATGATAAAAAAATATCCTACCCATTATATACTAAAATGGTTTAATTTCTATTTTAAACCTTGGAGTAATTATTAAATAAGTCCTCAAACCTTTAGCCAATTAAAAACCAACAATGATAAGCTTTTTACAATTTAGTCCCTATACCTTAATTAATCACTAATTCGGCCAAATTACTTATCAAAAATTCAATTCGTCTATATAATAACTTTATAAATATTTATGGGCTTGAACTCACAAAAACATAGTCTCAAAATTAACAACAATTACCATGCATTATCCTACTCATAGCATATTATAAACTTGCACAAAATTCTCAAATGAATAAAGGAATAACTTACTCATTTCCATCCTTACTACTCATACAACATAAATCGAATTCATTTCTCAAGAATTTCGTGTAGGTATCTATATCACTTACAACATAGTTGTAACTTTCTCACTTTTGACACAAGTTCTTAATTACCCGTTGAACCAGTTGGAATACCAAAGGATATCAGACAAGCCTCACACAAGAGGGTACAATGCCGATGTCATGTCTCAGACATGGTCTTACACTGGCTCTCAAAATGTGGTCGATGCCATGTCCCAGACATGGTCTTACACTTACCTCTGTATACAAAATATAGGCGACTAGTTCGATTTAGTCCACTATCTTGGTTTTCCCCCGGTCTAATTCTGGACACCATTTTTCTTGATCTAAAATGATAAAATTCACTTATTTAATCACCACATTAATCAAGACATTCCAAAGTTTTTACTTTGGCAAAATTATCGTTTTGCCCTTAGACTTTCACAAAATTATGATTTTGCCCCTAGGCTCATAAAATGATTTTCATCAAATTTCCTCATTAACTAAGCCTAGCCGAATCTATTTTAAGCTTATAGCAACTCACAATTCCAATTATTTCATGCATTTACTACCCATTTTATAACTTTTACAAAATGGTCCTTTTAGGTGTTTTCATGAAAAATCTTTTCACAAAAGTTGTTTATTAAACAACAAAGATTCATTTTCTTCCATAAAAATTCAGCAAACAACATTACTGCTCTCATGGAAAAATCCTAGACTCTCAACCATTTTGCAAAATAGTCCCCTCATTAGCTAGATTATGCTACAAGGGTCCCAAAAGTAAAAAAATTATTAAGAATGGCCATTAAAATCACTTTCTTGCAAGGGTTTAAGTCGCTGAAAATTTCAAGCTTTCCAAAGCTCCTCTTTGCTGAAAATTTTGGTGGTAGTATGAAGAAGATGAAGCTTTTTTCTTTTATTTTATGATTACTATATCAATTAAGTCACCTAATGCCACTAACTTGACTATTCATGATTTTTAAATTCCATGTTCAGCCATCACTAACTTTATTGGTCTTTTTACTCAATAATGACCTCTACTTTAGTGTTCCCTAGCTATTAAACACCTTTAGCTTGTAGAACAAAACTTTCGCACTTTATGCGATTTAGTCCTTTTTCAAAAATTAAGCATGCAATCACTAAAATTAATTCAATAGAATTTTCATGCACTCATATAATCAGGCTATAACACATAAAATAATATTAAAAATAATTTCTCCGGCCTCGGTTTAATGGTTTTGAAACCACTGTTCTAACTAGCCCCAAAATCGGGTTGTTACAATTCTCCCCCCTTAGGGATTTTCGTCCCCAAAAATCTTACCGGCAAAAAGGTTCGGGTATTGCTCTCTCATAGTTTCCTCAGGCTCCCATGCGGCCTCTTCAACCTCATGTTTATGCCATAGTACTTTCACAAGTGCTATATTTTTATTCCTCAATTTCTTGACCTCCCGATCTAAAATCTTAACCGGCTCTTCACCATATGTCATGTCTGAACAAATCTCAACCTCTGTTGGTGAAATCACATGTGATGGGTCAGAACGATAACGGAGCAACATAGACACATGGAATACATCATGGATCTTTTCTAACTCAGATGGCAAGGCTAATCGATAAGCTACGGTCAAATTCTCTTAATCACCTCATAAGGTCCAATAAAACGTGGACTTAATTTGCCTTTCCTATCGAATCTGAGAACTTTCTTCCATAGAGATACTTTTAAAAATACCTTATTACCGACTTGAAACTCAATCTCTTTTTGTTTCAAGTCCGCGTAGGATTTCTGTCTATCCGAAGCGGCCTACAAACAACCACGAATCACTTTTACTTTTTCTTCTGTTTCTCTGACTAAGTCAACCCCATGTATCTGATTTTCCCTGAGTTAGGTCCAATACAAGGGCGTTCAACATTTACACCCATACAAAGCCTCATAAAATGCCATTTTCAAACTCAACTAATAGCTATTATTGTAGGAAAACTTTACTAATGGTAAGTACCTTTCCCAACTGCTTTGAAACTCAAGAACACAACACTACAACATATCTTCAAGAATCTGAATTACTCTCTCCAACTGACCGTCTGTTTGTGGATGAAAAGCCGTGCTGAAATTCAACTTTGTCCCCAAAGCTTCTTGCAACTTTTTCCAAAACCACGTGATAAATCTCGGATCTTTATCTGAAATAATCGACAAGGGCACTCAGTGGAGTCTTTCAATTTTAGAAACATACAAATCATCCAATTCCTCAAGTGGATAATTGGTATGTACCGATATAAAATGAGCCGACTTAGTTAGCCTATCAACCACAACCCATACAACATCTTTCTTCTTTGGCGTCAATGGCAAACCAGACACAAAATTCATAGTAATAAGTTCCCATTTCCACTCGGGAACCATCACGGGCTGAAGTAGACCCGAAGGTACTTGATGCTCGCTTTCACTTGTTGACAAATTAAACACTTAGAGACAAACTCAAATATGTCTCTTTTCATTCTCGACTACCAATACATTTTCTTCAAGTCATTGTACATTTTCACACTACCCGGATGGATAGACATACAACTGCTATGTGCCTCATGCAAAATCTTCTAAATAAGCTCGTCATTTTTGGGTACACAAATTCTGTCTTGAAACATTAAACAACCATCTGAACCAATCCTAAAGTCTGATTCTATACCTGTCTCGCACTGGGTTATCTTAGCTTGCAACTCTTTATCACTTTTCTGAGCTTTATAAATCTTTTGCAAAAACATCGGTCTAGCTCTTAACTCAACTAAAATTGAACCATCATCGGTTACTAACAACTGAGTGTTCATAGCCCTTAAGGCAAACAATGACTTCCTACTCAAAGCATTGGCGACCACATTCGCCTTTCCAAGGTGATAGTCAAATATCAACTCATAATCCTTTATCAGCTCTAACCATCTCCGCTGCCGTAGGTTTAAATCCTTTTGAGTTATCAAATAATTTAGACTTTTATGGTCGGTGAATACCCGGTATTTCTCGCCATACAAATGATGTATCTAAATTTTCAATATGAACATTATGGCGGCTAACTCTAAGTCGTGAGTCGGATAGTTTTTCTCATGGGGCTTCAATTGTCTAGAGGCATACGATATTACCTTGCCTTCTTGCATAAGCACACACCCCAACTCATTTAAGGATGCATCACTATACACCACAAATTCCTTTTCTGATTTTGGTTGCACAAAAACTAAGGCTTCAGTCAACAATGCTTTTAGTTTCTCAAAACTCTGTTGGCACTTCTCTGTCCATTCAAACTTAACATCTTTCTTAAGCAACTTCGTCATCAGTGTAGCATTCATGGAGAATCCTTTAACAAATCGTCTGTAGTAACCCGCTAAGCCCAAAAAGCTTCTAATCTCTGACACATTCCTCGACGGTTTCCACTCAACAATAGCCGATATCTTGCTCGGGTCAACTCTAATTCCATCACCCGACACGATGTGTTCTAAGAATCTGACCTCTCGGAGGAAAACTCACTTTTTCAAAACTTAGCATACAACTGCTTATCTCTTAAAGTTTGCAAAACAGTTCTCAAATGCTCCGCGTGCTCATTCTCATCCCGAGAATAAATTAATATGTCATCAATAAAAACAACAATGAACTTATCCAAGTACAGTCGGAAAATATGATTCATTAAATCCATAAATAAGGTAGGAAAATTCGTTTAGACAGAGGGCATGATGAGGAACTCATAATGGCCATACCTTGTCCGAAATGCAATTTTCGGTACATCTTGTTCATTAACTCTCAGCTGGTAATAACCAGACCTCAGGTCTATCTTAGAAAACACTGTGGCTCCTTTTAATTGATCAAACAAATCGTCGATCCTTGGCAAAGGATACTTGTTCTTCACTGTCACCTTGTTGACCTGTATATAATCTATACAAAGCCTCATTGAACCGTATTTCTTTTTCACAAAGAGTACAGGAGCACCCCACGGAGAATAACTTAGTCTTGCCAAACCTTTATCCGTCAACTCTTGTATCTGAGCCTTCAATTCTTTTAACTCCAATGGTGCCATCCTATACGGGACAATCAAAAAAGGTTCCGTACCAGGGACCAACTCAATACCAAACTCAACTTCCCTAGCTGGAGGCAATCTAGGTAACTCTTCCAGAAACATGTCCGGATACTCACATACCACAGGCACTAACTCAATCTTTACTTCTTACACTTGATTATTCAACACAAATGCAAGATAGGACTCATACCCTTTTCTCATGTATTTCTCAGCAATCATAGAAGAAATCAATACAGGCAAGCTATCCAGTTCACCTGATTCAACCCGAATAATATCCCCACTTTCACATGTCAAATCAATAAACTTACTACCACAGTTTACTAACATGTTATGAACAGTCAACCAATCCATGCCAAGAATTAGGTTAAATTCATCAAACCGTAGTAGCATGAGGTTAGCTGAAAAATAATGGCCTCTAATCATCAAAGGACAGTTTCTACACACTTTGTCAACTATCACATGCTTGTCTAACAGGTTTGACACTTTTATCACAAATTCTATAGACTCAACAAGCATATTCATGCTAGACACCAATTTCATACAAATATAGGAATGGGTAGACCCCGGATCATTCAAAGCAACAATAGAGATATCATAAAGAGAAAAAGTACCCGTAATCACATCTGGTGACGATGCCTCTTCGTGAGCACGAATGGCATAAGTCCCTGCAGGCGCTCTGCCCTCAGACCTCATGGTGGAATCTCTAGGCGTACCTTTGCTGCTAGCCCCACTTCTAGGGTTCTTTTATGGTCTACCCCTCAAAGGTGCAATACTCGTTCGCACTTCTTGCTTTCTGTCTTTTTCCTCCATCTCAGGACAGTTTCGAATGAAGTGGTCTAGTGAACCGTACTTGAAGCAGCCTCTTTCATTTCCTCGACACTCACCGAAATGTCATCTACCACACTGCGAACACTCTAGTTTATTTGGTCAAGCACTACCAACACTCGCAATTGAAGTGGTCTGAGCCTTAGACGTCGTGTATTGCTTATTCTTATTTCTGTTCGAGAATCCAACTAAAGCATTGGATCAAGTAGTGAACTCTCTTGATTTCTTGGATGAGGACTGAAATGATTTCCCCAACTATCTTTTATTTGAGTCACGAGACTCGATATCATCTTTCCTTTTCTCTTTGACCAATTTCTTGGCCTTATAAGCTCTTTCAACAAGTACACAAACTCCATTAACTCTAAGATGCCAACTAATAATCGGATGTCTTCATTCAATCCGTCCTCAAATCTCTTGCACATGATGGATTCGATGGATACGCGCTCACGAGCGTATTTACTGAGCCTTACAAACTCACGCTCATACTCGGTTACTGTTATACCGCCTTGTTTTAGCTCAAGGAACTCTTTTCTTTTCTGATCGATAAACCTTTGGCTGATATATTTCTTTCGAAACTCTTCTTGGAAAAATTCTCATGTTATCCTTTCCCTTGGTACAACCGATACAAGGGTGTTCCACCATTGGTAAGCTGAGTCTCGCAGGAGTGATAACAACACACTTCATGCACTCTTCAGGTGTGCAGGATAACTCATCGAATGCCCTAATGGTATTTTCTAGCCAGAATTCTGCTCTCTCTGGGTCATCATCTATATTCGCTCTAAATTCCTCAGCCTCTTGTTTCCGATTCTGTCTACCGAAGGTTTTTCTCTTCTAACCGTTTCCACTACTTAGGGAGTTGTAAGGGCAGGCTGAGGAATTAGAGAGGGTGGAGGAGGTGGAGCGTTCGGGTTTGCACAAAAAAACTCCGAATACCATACATTCATCACATGGAAGAAGGGTTCTCTAGCCCCTCCGCCCTGACTCAGTGTCACGAGCCCACTTTCGACTAGCGCAGTCTCTTCTACAGAAGCCAGCATATTACTCTCGATATCATCCGCCACTACTTCGTTGAGATTCATTTATTATATAAAAACACATTTTAAATTATCAAGAGTCGTCACACTATCATAATTCATATATGGCATGTATAGCTAGACTCGTACACACACTAGGTTAGTTCGAGAATCGACTAAACCATAGCTCTAATACCACTAAATGTAACACCCTTTACCCGTGTTTGACACCGGATCAGAGTACGAGGCGTTACCTAACTTAAACACATACTAACATACATTTCTAGGTCATAAAAGTGGTTCGAAATTAAAACTTTTCAAACTTCATCTTAAAGTCCCTAATATGGGCCTACGAGGCCCAAAACATACTTTAGAAATAGTTCAGAACCAAACCGAATTCCTTAGAAAACTTTAGAAAATTTTGTTGAAGATAGGGCACATGCCCGTGTGGACTTGGGGCACATCCGTGTGGCTGGCATGGCCATGTCCTTGGCCCGTGCGCTAACCTAACTTGTGCTTCACGAGAAGTCAGGATGTCACACGATGTGGCACAATACCGTGTCCATGTCCCGTGTCCCTCACACGGCCATCACACGCCCGTGTCTTGGCCTATGTGCAAAAACCTTGACATTTTGTTTCTGACGCCATCAACTCAATAAGGTCACACGGCTAAGGCATACGCCCGTGTCCTTAGGCCGTGCGGTGAATTAAATTCCTAAATTTAAGTGCAGACTTCACACGGCCTAGGTACATGCCCATGTCCTATGGCCGTGTCTTCCACAAAGTTGAGACACACGGTCGTGCCTCAGCCCGTGTGGTTACTACTGGGCATTATGTTTGGCCAACTTAAGGTACAGGGGGACACATGGCCGAACTACACGCCCTTAGGACAAACCGTGTATCATACACGGCCTAGACACACGTTCGTGTGTCTACCCATGTGGACAAAAATAAGGCTATTTTCCAAGCCCTTTTTGCTACCCTTACTTGCACCAACATAAGCCACATCAAGCAAACCAATTCACACATACTTTATCAATTCAATCATGCAACCTACTCATACATTCATGCAATTTGCTCAGTCATGGAGAGCATCATCTTTTGCACATATCAATAACAAGTATTAGCCATCAACTATGGCCTTATACAAAATGAATTCATCTTCAAAACAAGCCAACACATTTGGCCAAAACATTATGACACTTAACAAACGACCAAGACCCTATACATACCATACCCAAAATGATAAATCTAACTATACCAAATGTTCAGATTGATAGCGTGATCGAGCCTCCGACATTCTTTGATCCCCGAGCTAGCTTGGCAGCACTATAAGAAAATGGAAAAGAGAGGGAGTAAGCATAAAGCTTAGTAAGTTGCATGTAAATAATTAACAACAATTATCATGCATTATCCTACTCATAGTATATTATAAACTTGCACAAAATTCTCAAAAGATTAAAGGCATAACTTACTCATTTCCATCCTTACTACTCATACAACATAAATCGAATTCATTTCTCAAGAATTTCGTGTAGGTACCTGTATCACTTACAACATAGTTGTAACTTTCTCACTTTTGACACAAGTTCTAAATTACCCGTTGAACCAGTTGGAATAACAAAGGATATCCGACAAGCCTCACACAAGAGGGTACAATACCGATGCCATGTCTCAGACATGGTCTTATACTGGCTCTCATAATGTGGCCGATGCCATGTCCCAGACATGGTCTTACACTGGCTGTCATATCACTAAAATGTCATGGCTTCGATATCCAATCTATTCCTAAGGTTCAACCGGGAGTATACCACATCAACTTTTGTCATGCAAATTCATAGCAATAATTAAACATTTTATGCAATATCAATTGCTTAATGCATATTAACAATAACGTTGTATTATTTACGTACAACTTACCTCGGTATACAAAATATAGGCGACTAGTTCGATTTAGTCCACTGTCTTGGTTTTCCCCTGATCCAAGTTCGGACTCCGTTTTTCTTGATCTAAAATGATAAAGTTCACTCATTTAATCACCACATTAATCAAGACATTCCAAATTTCCTACTTTGGCAAATTACCATTTTGCCCTTAGACTTTTACAGAATTATAATTTTGCCCCTAGTCTCGTAAAACGATTTTCATCAAATTTCCTCATTAACTAAGCCTAGCTGAATCTATTTTAAGCTTATAGCAACTCACAATTCCAATTATTTCATGCATTTACTACCCATTTTATAACTTTTACAAAATGGTCCTTTTAGGTGTTTTCATGAAAAATCTTTTCATAAAAGTTGTTTATTAAACAACCAAGATTCATTTTCTTCCATAAAAATTCAGCAAACAACATTAATTCTCTCGTGGCAAAACCCTAGACTCTCAACTGTTTTGCAAAATAGTCCCCTCATTAGCTAGATTATGCTACAAGGGTCCCAAAAGTACAAAAATTATCAAGAATAACCATTAAAATCACTTACTTGCAAGGGTTTAAGTTGCTAAAAATTTCAAGCTTTCCAAAGCTCCTCTTTGCTAAAAATTTCGGTGGTAGTATGAAGAAGATAAAGTTTTTTCTTTTATTTTATGATTATTATATCAATTAAGTCACCTAATGCCACTAACTTGACTATTCATGATTTTTAAATTCCATATTCAGCCATCACTAACTTTATTGGTCTTTTTACTCAATAATAACCTCTACTTTAGTGTTCCCTAGCTATTAAACACCTTTAACTTGTAGAACAAAACTTTTTCATTTTATGTCACTAAAACTAATTCAATAAAATTTTCATGAACTCATATAATCGGGCTATAGCACATAAAATAATATTAAAAATAATTTCTCCAGCCTCAGATTAGTGGTTCCGAAACCACTGTTCCGACTAGCCCCAAAATCGGGCTGTTACAGGTGGCGTCATTACCATTTATTTGACTGAAAGAGTTAGTTAGATTGGTGTCGTTGTTTTTGTTGATGGGGTTGTTGGCAGAATCATTATGATTATGAGACATTTTCGTCCACGCTTACTGAAGAAATTGTTGATATATAGGATATTTATAAGGAAAAGCAAGGAGAAGATCACAATGGTCTAATGAATGTTGATTCACTTGAAAAGGCTAAAAGTCTAAACAAGGATAAGAGAACAAGCTGACTAAGGATACAATTACTCATAGTAACTTTAGGTTGCTAAGGAATCAATCCATTCACAATCTTTTTCCAGGGTATTTATAGGAGAGGTCTCATTGTCCATTGGTATGACGTGGTAGGATATACATTTAGCCCCACAAAATGTGTAAAGTATAATTGTGTTAGTATATTATGGGACTTTATCAGTACGAGGTATTTATGCCTAAATAGGCCCTTATTGTCTTAGAAGTGTGTTTACACTAGGAGAGTGTTCACACTTAAATACGTGTGGATGCCTTCTTCTGAGTTAAGCGAGTGGTTTGTGGAGGTACAACTTAACGTGAAGTCAATGCCTAAGCCAAGATGTGTCTAGTACTAACACGTGTTTGAGCGGTGGAGGGGTATAACAAAACTATACTATAGTATTAAGAAAATCTACAAATTTCTAAATTTCAAAAGATATTATAAAAAATGATATTAATAAATATCCCAAAGATGTTATAAAAATAATTAAAAAAACTCTTAATTTTGTAAAAATTTACAAAAATTAAAGTAAATACTTATATTTTTATCGTTTATAGATTTTTTTGTATTTTTTAAAATTTGTATAAATATTTAAAGCTTTTTTATAATTTTGTTTTTTTTATTTTTAGAATATTTTACTTTTTTACCTATATATTATTTTTTTCAAAATTTTGTTTTTGTTAGTTTTTTAAAATTAAACCGATTTTGGTATTACGCAAGGCCATATTTTTGAAATTTTCAATTGTTTTTTTTTCTTTTTTTTTATTGATTAAACTTATTATGTGATCTTCAATTGTCTTTATTTACTCTATTTGTATTGTTTATTTTAAATGGGATTAAATTGATCATTGACTTATACTTTATTGTAGAAATAGTTAATGCCATTTTTATTTGTCATTATTCACTTACTTTTAAACCAAGGATTAAATTGCCCCCACTAATTTAATTTTGATCCTACAATATAGGGACTTCTTTTATTATTATTCCAATATCATTGAAGCCCAATTAATCAAGAAATTTTAATATATTTTTGAAGTTGTAAATTTAATACTTTAGATATGCATAGATGGGTTTATATAAAGAGATTTTTTTTCCTTTTTTTAAAATAATTCCTATATAGAAAAGACTGATGTCTATGTAATCCTTTTAAAATTTATTTTACTAATTATAAGAAAAAAAACTTAAAAATTATTTTAATACATTAATAGTGTATAAACTCATACAATGTATTTAATTATGTGATGCTTCATATTAATAAATTTATTTTTATAAAATTTCTATACTATCCATAAATACTCTAAACTCGTAAATCAAAATAACACATGCCTTTCATTTATTAATTTTTATTATCCACATAAAAAATAAATTTTATTTGGGCCTTAATTTCGCTACCCGCTGCCTTTTTCGTTAATTCTGGATTAAAGCTCGTGGTAGAAGTAACATCTTAATTAAGACAAAATTAGGCCCAGTTTTATGGTAACGGATATATATATCCCAAGTAGGCCCATTTTTTTATGGTCAGAATTGAATTGATTGTCAAATCAATCAAATTTTCAATTCTTAATTTGATCCTTATTAATTTTTCTAGTTTAATTAAATAAATCATAAAAAATTATAAAATAGAAAAAAATTGATTCAACTGCTTTTTTTTTTAAAATTCGGTTTTGAGTGGTTCGCGGATCAACTGATCTAACCCCTCTCTTCAAACTGATATCCTAATTTATTATCGATCCAACTAACTCGATAAATCAATTCGATCCAGTTTAAGCAACATTTCTTCAACTATAAAATCACTTTCCTTTATATTTAAAATATTTGACTATAAATGTTATCTGAAACTATAAAAGAAAAAGTATGATATTTGCAAATGTTGAGGGGGTATTGACTCTTCCGGGAGAAGTTTTCGAAGTGTTGTTATTGGGGATGTCAACCCAATCTCTCAACAGTGGAAGGTATTGTCCCCCGGAAGAGGGTTTTGACCTCACCCCTTCTGCGAAAAGTCGTGTACGGTCTTGAGCTAGCTAACCATAGTAGACCTATATTCCATAGGTTAGAAGTTCGAATCTCACGAAGCACGAGACACTCACATTGCCTCTTCGTGGGTAGCCATACGTCTACGTAGTGTTAAGGCACTCTTCTTCATGAACCGTATATGGATCTTTGTAGAGGGGGACAAAACCCTCCCCAGAAGCCAATACCTTCTATTATTGAGTGATCGTGTTAGTGTATCCAAAAATGACATTTCAAAAATTTCTCTCGAGGGAGCCGGACAAATATTCATCTTTATGCCTATTCGCTACTTGAAAAAGCTGGTTCGTAATCTAGGCCATAAGAATAGCAGCAAAGAACGGATTCCATCCAATAGTCTGCTTCATTCAGGAATAATATGCTTCGTCACATTTACTTTATTAGATTCACAGCCATTTTTATTACCATATCTCACTTTCATGCCTTTAGTCCAACTTGGAATTAAGCTTTTCCTTCATCTTAATCAACTTGTATGTATATATGTGTGTGTAAATATATAAATATATATATATATGTATGTATAATACAAAATGATAAAAGCAAAGTGTAGGTTTTTGTTTGAGAAAGAAAACAGATCCTAATGAAAGGAGCACACACCATAAAGCAGAGAGGAACGGGTCCATCAAATATTATTAATGCTTGAGGTAGGAATATTATAGGCTCACGGATTTGCTTTGCTTTTTAATTATAAAGCAATCCTTCTTCTCTGGTTCTTAATGCATGGCTCAAGCTCCTTTTTTTTCTTTTCTGTCCATTAATGACGTTTGAAGATGCCCCTATCATTATCTACTCACTTAACATGTCATATATTTTTGTGCAACTATAAAATATATTACACTTAAATTTAAATTTTAAAAATTATTATCAATATTAAAAAAATTTAATCTCTACAACTTGTAAAACAATCATTAACTTCACTAAAAAAAATATAATTACCTAAGCCATCACCATAAATAATTACTTAGTATGTTAAGGATATAACTTATGCTAATCATGCAAAACATCGCAGCAGTATGAAAAAGGTCATCCCCTTCATTAAGAAAAAAGGGACCTCGCTATATTCTCTCTGGCACTCACCATCTACCTTTAGGGCGAGGCATAGCTGGTAGAAAAGAATCGATGCCATCCTGTTGGTTTAGGTGTTGAGTTTGGGATACACCCAACGGTTAAGCAGTGCCAGCCACTCACCTTTCGGTGAGTTTTTTTGTCGCTAAAAAGGGGGGAAATAATGGAATGATGTCAATAGGAATCGGAAATTTTTGAGTAATTTCAGATTCAAATTGATTATAGTTTTTCATTTCGATGGACATTTTGATTTACCCATATCTTATAAATCTCAAGTATTTCAATTCAAATTAGATTTTAATTCAGTCCTTTGCCATGCAAGGAATGGGAAATGGAATAAGACAAAGATTAGAAAGGAAATACGGAATAAACATAAATTTTGAGAAATATTTTTTCTGAGTTTAAACTATTTTTAATGTATTTAAAGTATTATAAATTTAGATGCAGGTGAATGAAAAGATTTAATATTAAAAATATATCTATAAAATTATTCCAATAAATAATTATTGATGGAGTGGTAATAGATTTTTATTTGAATTTGTTGATTTTTGTTTTCAATTGTTTTATTTAAAATATTAAATAAAAAAAAGGGCTCTTACGGAAAATTATTTTAGTAATTATCAGCTATTATAATCTTTTTCGTGTACTGTTTTTGTAATTTAAAATTTAAACTCATTTATGTTTTTATAAAGAGAGGAGAGTGAAGATTGTTGAGGAATTTAAATCCAACCAAATTAGATTTGATGACCCCTAATAATCAACTTGGTTACTAATTAATCATTTCCAGGATTTTAGATTATGGCAACTTTGATTTGCCAATAAATTTATCCTCAAAGTCAAAATAACCTTATATGGACATGCATCTCCTATTTTGTTTTTCAACTTCATCTTTATAACTTAATTATTTAGTATCTTGATTTATTCTTTCATTATATAAAAAGGCATGCCAACTTTTATCTTGGAATTTATAAAATAGTCTACAAAATAATAATCCAGCATCAAATCCTCTCACAAAAGAAAGAAAAAACAAAATGCTAATAGTAAAGCCTTAATTCCTTCATGCTTTTTTCTTTGATTAGACATCTTTTTCAATTTTTTTTTTTTTTTTTTTTTTTTTTTTTTTGGTTTAGTAAGATTATTTTTTCCCCAGATTGAGATGGCATTCTAATAACTCTATTCCGTTGATGTAGTGCTTCTGTGTTAATGCACGCACCACTTATTGACTTAATCAAAGTTCTAGTTTTAGATTTAGATTTAGGCCATAGATGTTGCACCCAACATTTGTAAGTTGCAAATTAATGATTAAATACTTGTAACACGGCAGTGACAGAGAACAGTTAAAACCCAAAATTAGAAGGCCACCATTTGTTTAAATTTAGCTATAACAAGTACCAATCTTTCCAACTTTCTAACTCAAGATTTCTTTGGGTCAAAAGAATAATTAAGGATGCTGTTGATGCATCTGCAAGTAGAACAAGTTGTAATCCATCTTTTAGACACCTTACACATATAATATTTTAAACACTCAAGAATCACAGTAACTCAATTGATTTATGAAATAACACTACCTAATAAATTTTGAATTCGAATTTTAACTTAAGCAATTTTTTAATGGAATCAAATCCCCTCAAGCGCTTTTGGTTGCTCAAGTGGAAAAGAATGATGTAGTCCATTAATTTAGAGCAAATTGACTAACTATAATTATAACAGTAAATGAAGATAAAAATTAGCCTTAATTCATTAAGTCAAACTTTACACAATAACCTTTTTAACACCATTAGCATTAAACTATGTAATCTATAAGTATTGGGTACAGTGGTGAGATATATTGCATTCTAAAAAAAAATTTGTAACGCCCTTCACCCGACCCGACCAGACCAACTGGATCCAAGTATTTGGTTATACTTCCTAAAACAGATGCAACCTAAACTCTTCTATCTGCCTATGCACTGGACAAGTAATTACTTAATAAAAACTTTTACTTTCGTTTACCGAATTGCTTCATGTATCCTTATTACGAATGTCTTTCCATACGTTGTACTTTTACATTCTAAATAACAATGACTATTGTATTCGCGTTATTTCTATCACTATACGGAGTATTACATCTCATGCGCAAACTTAAGTTTCGCCATAAGGCTTCTCATATAAACTCGTGTGTTATCATTACTTCTAACTAGTTGTATGACTTTTCTTAATTTTTCCTTTGGTGTGGACCGTATCTTTGCCACAACCTTTCTCTTCTTTATATCAGCACGAACCAACGCTCATTTGGCGTAGCCTTGGCATCGTTTCTCGTCTCCCATCTTTCTAACATATCCTACATTTAGAGGCATCCATAATAAGTTCACAATAACTTAGTGAGGCACTATCATACATTTATTCATCATTTCACATTAAATGTAAAACATCGTAGTTTACTCTATGGAACCAAACAAGTATTCATCAAAATAAGCAGGGTCATGTATTAAATCTCTACATACTTTGTATTCCTTTATATTATGTAAACATTCTTACCTCAGTCATTATCATTCAACTTACTTACGATTTTCTACTAGTAATTTACTCTCCATTTCACCTTCCTACTGGTGGTCAAGGCAGATTTCGTTCTCTTCTCATCATTATGCATTTCTCGCCACTCTTTCACTGTCTCAAATCAGATAGTTTCACTTTAAAAGAGTCCGCCACTTTGGCCTTGCCATTAAATCTTTGTCTCAAGGTCATTTCACAAACTGCGCCATTAAGGCAAATTCTTGACTTAAGATGTCTTCCCTTGTCTCTAGAAGCTTCAAACATTCGCTTAATCTACAGATAGCCACGAAGGCGTTCACTTGACTTAGATAGCCATAGAGGCGTCCATATATCATTAGATAGCCACAAGGGTGTCCAAATACGCATAATAGACTTTTTAATAGAGGCACTTTCAACAGAATCAATCACGAAGGTTCACATGTAACATAAAATAGCCACAAAGGCTTCCACATTAACAGGTTCAGCCAATAGGGCTCACATGTAACAAATTCAGCCACAAAAGCTCACATATAACAGATTTTAGCCACAAAAGCATCACTTTTAGGTAATGGTGTTTTCGGCAATAGGGATTTACCTAAACTTATCGTCATGAGGTTTCCTCCTTATCACCCGATACTCATCCAACCATCCTTTTCATTTCCACATGACACCATAGTCCCAGACTAGGTCTTACACTATGTATTATTCATTTCCCTATATGATGTCATAGCAAACGGCTAGGCCTTACACTATATGGTCTTCATTTCCCCATATGATGCCATAGCAAACAACTAGGCCTTACACTATATGGTCTTCATTCCCCCATATAAAGTCATAGCAAATGGCTAGGCCTTACACTATATGGTCTTCGCTTACCATGGCCATGGACTTACCTATCAAAATTCATATTTATTGTCCCATCGAACCTACACACATAAGCAAACTTGATATGCAAACTCATGCTTAACTGACTCATTGCAACAAACTTCAACATGCAAATACAAATACATTTTCAGACGTGCCACTTGGACTCATTATGCAAAGAAAATCGTGTTTCAAGCACACTCATGCATGCACATACTTTCCAACATAATAGAGGCTTATCATCAGCTCATGTTCATATTTTTCTTTTCATAGCAGGGGCATATTGTCATTTAGGCATCAAGCCACACATGCAATACACATTTTCATAGAATTAGCATATCACACATGTACAACTCACGTTTTGTTTCATAGATCAGTTTTTTAACACAAAAGAAATAAGCATATAAACATACATGCAACAGATAAATAGAAACACTCAAAGTGTTCATAAGGAGTTCACGAAGTACTCCCAAAACCCTCATCTTTTGTAGCTTTAAACATCAGATCTGGGTTTCTTTCGAATAAATCAACAACCCCTAAACGTTAAACCACAGAAAATTCATTAAAATCTTTCCATCTAGTTCATTTTCTTTCTTACTTTGAACACTAGAATTGTACAAAAAAGCTTTAACATTTTGGTTACTAAGCTAAATAGATCTGCTCTCATGGCAGTAAAGTTGCGAAACTTACTTTAATAGGGGCATCTTAGAGCTTACCCTCTCATTCCAAGCTCATCCTAAAGGATGAGAGGATTTTCCTCCTCAGCTCATCCTTATATAGACAGAGAATACTTTATGAGGAAAGAAGAAAATAGTCATCTTCACTAACCCAGTCAATTAGATATTTTCTTTTGTTCTAGTGGATGTTCCACATGTGTATTAATCCATGTGATCGCCAATTAGATACATAACAACCGTAAAGGCTGGTACAGGAAAACACATACGAAACTCACCCTTGGGTCTCAACCTGTCCCTTATCCTTAGTCATTTCATCAGAACATATCTGATGGCATAACAATTCATGCTTTGGTGCATCACGCCTCTAGGAGAGGGATTTTTGTATTACTATTCGATATTGATTATAGGCTCACATACACGCTAGGAGCTTTAAGGCGGACAACGCTTTATTTACTTATAGGCTTCAAATTTTGTCATACATTATGCGTTACTTTACCTCGACTTCGCCCAACCTCCAACTTTTTTCTTACTTCAGAGGAGTTTTTCCTATCTTCCTTTAGCCCTGTTCTCCCGTAGAGAGAAGATATATTTCTTATTTTAAAACTCTTTGACTTGTCCTTTGACTTTATTGGGACCTAAAAAACATCACACTAATAAATTGGTGGTCTTATCCAAATCATTTCAATTCTAAGAATACTAATCAAGGGCTTTCCTTTGGTTCTTAACTATTTTAGTTCACGTTCAATTGAGCTTTAACTATTGTTTCCTTATAACTTAACCGGCACATGGCGATCATTACTAAATGCCCTCATTGCTGACATGAACTTTTCAGCACAAGATTTATTTCTTCATTACCTATAACAGATTTCACCCATCCCATTCACACCAATCAAAGGCTTTTGGGGTGAATCTGTCTTCATTAGACATAACTCTTAATCACTATGTGCTACTCCAGTGTCTGCCAACATTAAGGTGTCACAGCCACACTCAAAATAGTTCTTATTTTTATACTAGTTTAAACACCATTCACTTCTAACTCATCTTATCCGACCCATTATCTGAATAGTATTCAGATACTAAGATTCTGCCGGGTGGGATGTTACAATTTTGCTATTAAGGATTTAACTAAATAATGGAAAATTCTCTAAATGATGAAAAGGTTTTTGAGTCCCATTCGTTTGATGATTGGGATACAAAAATAGTTTGGTTCAAAGGGGGGTGAAAGTGATGTTGGTGATAATATGGTTGTAGACTTGGAATTGAGGCTGAAGGTTTCTTAGAAATAGATATTGATTGAGGAAGGTAACACTAGCCAGGGAGAGGTGTATAGAGGTACCAAGAGTGGTAACGGTGTTGAGATAGAGCTTATAGAAGGAGATGTCAAAAAATTGATAATAAATGGTATCTTGGCTATAAAGTTTTCTGATCGCATTCAACAAACCCTCTTTAAGAAAATAGAGACAACGGTTGTGTTGAAGCTAATAGGATGAAACATTGGATATGTTTCCCTTCACACTTGAATCAGTAGCTTGTAGAGGCTATTAAAACCATTGCAATTAATGGATATCGAGAATAGGTGTTTCCTAGCTAAGTTTCATTGTAGTGAGGATTTTAACAAAGTTATCTTACAAGGTCCGTGGATTATTTATGGTCAATACTTGGTACAACCTTAGACTAAATATTTTGGTCCCAATAAACCTTACCCGAGTGTGATTCTTATATGGATTAGACTTTCGAGGTTTATGTATAAAAAAGCATTCTGTGTACAAAAAGAGCATTCTAAAAGTAGTTGGAGGATTAGAAGGTAAAGTGGCAAAGTTATACTTTAACTTAGATAGTAAGACTAAAGGGCGTTTTGCTAGAATGGCCGCCTTCGTGGATCTCGATAAGTCACTGGTATCTCAAGTTTTTGTGAACGGAGAGTTCCAACGGGTAGAATATGAAGCTTTGCTTATAATCTATTTTTCTTGTGGAAAATATGGTCACACAAAGGAGATGTGCCCTTTGATTTACCTAATGGAAGAGAAGGGTCGGGTATGGTCCGTGGATGGTGGTTGAATGCAAATCTTGAATAAGCCAAAAAGATGTGCGAAATCATAGGAAGGAGGCTCAGGAAAGGCAAGTTTAAGGTCAATATTTATGGTATTGAATAAGTATGGTCTGGATGAAAATGGTATGTTTATGGATATGGCAGTTTTCGAGGAAGTTAATGCAAAATTGAAGTGTTTTTCTAAGTTTAAATTGATGAATTTAGGGAAAGAATATCCGAGATTTAAGAAAGGAGACGTTGGAGGATTAGTGGATTCAAATGGAAGTATAGGCCACATTAAGTATAGACTTGTTGGGAGTGGTGGGGAATGAATGATATCGATGGGTCAAGTTTTGAGTGAGAGTGGGTTTGGTCCTCTTGATTATAGCGTAGACAAAATTGTTAAAGCGGTTTTTAGGCCTCAGATGGGACCTATCAGTGAAAGTGGGCAGCTTAGTGAGGGTGACATGAATCTGGGCTTAAGGGTCGTTGGAAACATAGCCAAGGATCTGTTACAAGACCATATCAAATTGGGCAGAAATAATGGAAAAGGAAATGGGCTTGTAACAGTCTGGTTTATACCCTAGTTGGAACAGTGGTTTGGGGACCATAAATCTTAGCCCGTATAATATTTTTAATATTATTTTCTGTACCGTTGATATGTGACTAAGCATGTGGTAAATTTTTGTAAGTTAATTTGTCCGTCTGTATGTTTAATTTGATAAAAGGATTAAATTGCATTGAATGCAAAAATGTGTATGCTTTATGAAAAGTATCTAATTGTGATAGCTTTTAATAAGTGAAGGATTTATGTGGCAATTTAGCCTTTATTTTTGTTAGTGGACGGCAAACTATTAAACGAATGAGTTTTATATGTTAAAACTTATGGTTAATATTTATATGTTAATGATATATGATATTTTAGATTGATAATAAAAAGAAAACAAGAGTAAGTGGCATTATTCTTATCATCTTCTTGTCGAAATTCATAAAAGAAAGAAAAGAAAAACACAAGCTAGGGTTCGGCTATTGAAATGCATAATTAAGGTATGATTTGGATTTGGATTTTGATGATTTTTTATGTTTTTGAGATTGTTGCTTAGTCTACTATCAAGCCCATATCTCAATTTTGTGTATGGATGATATTTGTGAGTTGTGCCATTGATAAGGTGGTAAGTTTTATGATGTTTTATGTTGTTAAATGAAGGATATGTGTTAGATGAATATACTTTGTTCTTGAATTTTTGATGAATTTAGTTAATTAGGGCTAAATTGAGAAAATAGCAATTTGAGGGACTAAATTGAAAATTTGATAGAAAATATGGGCTTGTATGATATGTATGAACATTCAGCTAAGCATGGTTAAAAGATGATTTTATGAATTTGATGTTTTGAGAAAAATGGACTAAATTGATAAATTGTGCAAATATGAGGGTTAATATGCAAATAGCCCTAAATGTGTGTCCTTGGATTGAATTGAATGAATTAATGAATAAAAGGGTTAAATTTGAATATGTATAGATCAAGGATCGAAGAAAATGGAATTATATCGTGGGAAAACGAAAGCAGTTGAATAACCGAGACAGAACAAATATCCGAATTTGAGGTAAGTCGATATATAAATAAATGTATTTGTATTGAATTACATATGTTTATATGACTATGGATAATGATGAATGCATATGAGATGTTGTGTATATATGAATTCTAAGATAAGATAGTCATAGTGTTAACATCTGAGAAGTCTCGTTTGAACATAAAAATAGATAGGATTAACTATGTTATGACATAGGTGATCGATATTTGATTACGTGTAAGACTCTGTCTGGGATAGTGGCATCGATATTTGATTACGTGTAAGACCCTGTCTAAGACAGTGGCATCGATATTTGATTACGTGTAAAACCCTGTCTGGGACAGTGGCATCGATATTTGATTACGTGTAAGACCCTGTCTGGGACAGTGGCATCAATATTTGATTACGTGTAAGACCCTATCTGGGACAGTGGCATTGATATTTGATTACATGTAAGACCCTATCTGGGACAATGGCATCGATATCTGATTACATACAAGACCACGTCTAGGACGTTGGCATCGATATGAGTTTTAAGTGTAAGACCATGTCTGGGACATTGGCATCGTATTAATTTGAGTAAGACCCTGTTGGGGACAGTGGCATCGACATCTGATTACATGTAAGACCACGTTTGGGACACTGGTTTTGTACGACTATTCTGAGTATTCTGTATATCCTATTAGATTCCGAATGGTTCAACGGACAATTGCGAGCTACAAATGATTAAGCGGATGTTTATCCGATTCAGGTATGATTGATAAATGCACCAGGTGTGTATGAAAGGTAAGTATCTATATGGACTTACTAATTTGAAAATGAGCAATGAAATGATGAGATGATATGTGAAATTAGGCTTAAATGAACTATGTGCATATAAGGTATTTGAGTTGAAAATGTGGTAAGTTTTGGGCTAAGCAAATGAGTTAAAGAAAGGATGAGACGAATTTGTTATGAGAACCATTATGGTTATTACATCATTTTAGTTATGTGCAATTCATGTTAAGTTTATTTGTACTTTAGCTTACTAAGCTTTTAAAAGCTTGCTCTGCATACATGTTTGCTCTGTTTTATAGATAGTCAAAGCTACTGAAGGCTCGAGGGTCGTCGATGATCGTCATCACACTACTCATCTTGTTTTGGTACACTTTGGAAATGTATATAGTTAGATATGGCGTGTATAGGCTAGTATTTGGTAGAAGTTTGTTATATGAACTTAGCCATGTGATTTGGCTATTTATGAGTTGAGAATTTGCTTAAATGAATGTGATATGTGAAATATGTTTTTGGCATGGTTAGTTGATACATGAAATGGTCAAGTTTTGATTAAGCAAATGAATGAATTATGCTTGTGATGTGATGAGTTTTAGTCTTGTAATTTGGATGGTTACTTTGGTATGTTATTGGTTGCCAAATAGGCATGAGATGTCTTGATGATTTTGCTTGTAGGTAAGACCTATGTGGATGGCATTTTGGCCTTGCAAATGGCCTATTTTGCCACACGGTTGTGTCACACGGGCGTGCCTAGTGACCGTGGGACAAAGTCAGTAGCTAGCATAAAAGTACACGGCCTTGGCACATGGACGTGCCTAGTAGCCGTGTGGTTTTCAACAGGATCAACCACGGCCAAAGTACACGGGTGTACTTGGTGGCCGTGGAGCAAAGTCAGTTTCGACCACGGGGAGGACACACGGGTGTGTCTAGCAGCCGTGGGAGGCACATGGCCTACCCACACGGGCGTGTAAGCCCTGAAACTTAGAAAAATTTTAAATTTTCTGAGAATTTCTGTATGTATTTGGTTTAGTCCCGGCCCTACTTTAAAGCATGATTAAGGTCTCGTTGACCTACTGAGGGGACTTTATGATTGTAAATGATGGCTTAATTTATGAATTGTTGATAAAGTTTCCGATCTGTTGGGTAATGCCCTTAACCCTAATCTGGTGACGGATACGGGATAGGGGTGTTAAAGGGCTTGGGGTTACAGGCTGGAAAATGCTTAACTCATTTGCTGTACAATCTACCGCATTGGATAATCACCCATATGCGTATAAAACAAACCTAGTATTGGTCCCCTCTAATTTGGAAGATAATGAGCAGTTGGGTAATTGCTCTAATGACACTTTTAGTTTTTATTCTTTTGCAATTGAATCCCCTATGATTACTACACATATTGATCCTACCTTTGAAAAATCGGAAGAGACATTGGTGGTCTTAGATGAAACGCTTCTTGATCCAAGGAGGCATTCAGTTGTCATCTTCAAGGAAAATTCTAATCATAATGAAAGTGAAAGTTCGGGTAAGGGTGGACCTAATGGTACTGGAAAAGGAGTGCTAAATTCTAATATTCGTATTCCAGGTGTTAAAAGCATTTTGAGTCAAAATGGTAGAAGGTTTAATCGTACCATTCGTAATCATAGAGATAGGTTCAAGTTAGTTGGTTTCGCCCGTACTCCTTTGTCGGACATTATGAATTCTATTGTTAAGTTGATTTCCACTGAACTGGGCATGGATTTTGGTAAAGGTCTTGTAGTTTCAGAAGGAATGCCAAAAACTAGAGTCTAAAAGCTCTAAACAGTAAGGATGATTCTTTCTCTTTTCTATATTTTTATGGATTTGATTGTACTTTCTTAGAATTGTTAGGGATGCATTATTTTGAAGCTTCCCCGCATTTTTCGTGAATACTATGAGAGCATCAGCCAGTCATTATTAGTTTGCTGGAGACAAGAGTTAGCATATCCAAAGAAAATAAGGTTATTGTTAGATTGAGTTTTCAGTTTTCTCACTATGTGGAGGCTATCGGATTTTTTGGAGGCATTTAGGTGGGTTGGAATGATTCGATTTCTGTTGAGATTCTTAGCAATCATTTTCAGTTCATTTTTTTTCAAGCCCTTAGGAGCAGTAATTCTAAGCTTGTCTATATTGCTTTTGTTTATGGAAGCCTTAATAGGCAGAAGATAAGGGTATTATGGAAAGGTCTTAAATCTATTATCTCGTCTAAAAATACTCCATGGGTAGCTATTGTTAATTTTAATGCGTTATTATCATTTAGTGATAAGAAAAGTGGTCATATAGATGGAAAGGGTTGCTCACTTTTTAATGAATTTCTAGAGTCGACAAAGTTGTATGATTTGGGATTCAAAGGGTCTTCTTTCACGTGGTAACGCGATGGGCTTCTTGAAAGACTGAATAGGGCAATTGACAATGATGCTTGGTTGAGATCTTTTCCAAACTGTTCTGTTACCCACCCCCCAAGGATAAATTTAGACTATAGGTCATTACTTCTTTCTCTCAAGCTGAATGATAATGTCCCCAAGGGACTTCCTTTTAAATTTTTGGCCAGTTGGGTAGAGCATCCTAGTTTCTCAAATTTTGTTAAGGAAAAGTGGTGCTTTCAGGGTAACACGGTTGAATCTCTAAATCATTTTACTTGCAACATTAAAGAATGGAAAATTTTAGTTTTTGGTACTATAGAAATCCATAAAAGGAAATTGATCCAAAAATTGGCGGATATTCAAAATGCCTTAAAAGAATCCAATTTTTCTAATTTAAGTCTGTTAAAATTGTAGGTTCGGGAGGATTTGGAAGATGTACTTTACCACGAAGAGTTACTTTGGAAGTAGAAAGCTAGATGTGACTAAATGCATTTTGGGATCAGAATACTAATTTTTTTCCATTCCTGTATGATTCAAGAAGGAAGCATAATAGAGTTTCAAATGTAAAGAATGATAATGATGATTGGTTGTTTGAGGATGAAGATCTCCAAAATAAGGCAGTCAAATTCTTGCAAAAGTTGTAAGGTGAGTTACAGAACAACACTACTATTTTGCTACCTTATTCTTTTCCTGAACTTGACGCTAAAGATGAGCTCTGTTTTGGAAGAACAATTTTTAATGAAGAGATTAAGAATTCTTTGTTTGATATGGCTCATTAAAAGCGCCAAGAAGTAATGGTTATCATGCTCTCTTTTTTCAAAGTCAATAGGACCTGATTGGTGGTACAATTTGTGAGTGAGTCAAGAAAATATTTGATGGCCAATTTATTGATACGGAGCTTAATAACACCTTGATTGTCCTTATTCCTAAGGTTAAGAATCCTAAGAACTTTACATAGTTTCACCTTATTAGGTTGTGTTCTGTCCTTTACAAACTAGCCAAAAACAAGCAGGTTTTATTGCTGGAAAAAATATCAGCGATAATATCATAGTTGCCCAAGAATTTATCCATTCCATGATGGGTAAACATAAAAGATGGATGGCCATCAAGATAGATTTGGAGAAGGCCTATGACAGGGTGCAATGGGAATTTATAGATGCCTCCTTCTAGGCAGCAAACATTCTAGTTTTCCTTCGAAAAGTTATCATGTCGGCTATCACAAGTTCAACTATGCAGATTTTGTAGAATGGAGTGTCTACTCAGAAGTTCAATCCAGTTAGGGGCATCAGGCAGGGGTGTTCCTTGTCACCTTATATGTTTGTTTTGTGCATGGAATGGTTCAGACAAAACATTCATTCATATATTAATTTAGGTTACTGGTCTCCCATTAGTTTATCCCAGACTGGATTGATGCTCTCTTATTTGTTTTTCACTAACAATCTGGTTATATTAGGGAAAGTTAACTTGAGTTAGACACAGTTAATGAAAGATATGTTGGACAATTTTTGTAGTTATTCTAGTCATTGGGTGAATGCTCATAAAACAAATATTTTCTTTTCCAAAAGGGTGGATGAAATTTTGACAAGGCATTTTTCTGATTTGTTTGGTTTTCGCGAAGTCCATAATCTTGGTACATGCTTGGGAATTCCACTTTTCCATGAAAAGGTTATCATCAATTCCTTAAGGTTTGTGGTAGAAAAAGTCAAATCTTGGTTGCAAAAGTGGGATACGAGACAGCTATCTTTAGCTGGCAGAGTCACTTTAGTTCAGTCAGTTCTTCTCTTTATTCCTAGCTTCTTTATGCAATCAATGATGATCCTGCAAGAAATATGTGATGAAATTAAAAGTATTGTTAGACAGTTCATATAAGGATCGATTTGAGGTAGCAACAAGTTGTCCCTTGTTAGTTGGAACTTGTTGTGCTCGCCAAAGGCTAGTAGTAGACTTAGGATTCAACATCTAAAGGATCAGAATACTTTCTGTTGAAGTTGGACATCAACATCTTGGCTAATTCGAAGGCTTTGTAGGTTAGCATCCTAAGATTGAAGTATAGAATGGAAGATGGTCTACCCCAAAGTATCACTCATAGAAATTGGTCTTACCTCTGAGGACTCTATCCAAGGTATGGCCTTTACTTCATGAAAATGATTTTTCGTTAGTTGGCAATGGGAACAACATCAAGTGTTGGAAGGATAGTTAGATACCAGAGATTGGGCCTTTGGTTAATCTTATTCCAACTAGTGCAAATATTAATTCTGATTGTGCTCTTAAAGAGATAGTAACAGAATAAGGAATGTGGAATCTGGATCTTTTTTCTAGTTTGGTTATCAGAAGAAATTATTGGACATGTTATTAATATTCCACATTTGTTATCTATGGCGGGTCCTGATAAAATTGCTTGGGTTGACACCTCTTTAGATTGTTTCTTTATGCCTATCGTTGGATTAAGGAAGGTTTGTGGAATTTAAGGAAGGATGTTTAGAATTTGCCTTGGAAGTTTTAAGGTCCTCAAAGGGTTCGAGTCTTCCTTTTGAAGGTCCTCAAACAACTTTACTTACTCAGCTGAAGCCATCAAGGCATGGAATTGGTAGTGATACAAGATGGTCATTATGTGGACACGACAAGGAGGATGTGATTCACACTATTAGAGATTGTAGTGTAGCGACAGATGTTTGGTCCTAGATCATTCCACCACAAAAGTAGATCGTTTTCTTTTCAAGTAATTTACTAGATTGTATTGCTTCGAATTTAAAAAAGTCATAATTTTGTTTTGATGAATGTCGATTAGTCGTGCTTTTTTGGCTTAGCATATTTGGAAGAATAGGAATTTATCTAGTTTTCAAGGTGTGCCATGGAGTATTGAGGAAATTATCAAAAATGCATATAGTTGAGCAAAATAATACCTTACTACTCACAATGGGGATTCTGTGAGGTAGGGCTCAATGGTGGAAACATTGGAAGTAGAAAGGTGGATTAGATTAAGATCAGATGGAGCTGTTAAGTTTAACACAGGATGTGTTGTCGCCGGAGGTGTAGTGATGGACCACAATGGAAATTGGATCTTTGATTTTAACCGTGGGTTGGGAAATTGTTCAATTTTCGAAGCTGAGCTTTGGGGAATTCTCAATGGTGTGATGTTGATGTAAGGAAGAATTCATGACAAAGTATTAGTGCAAATGGACAACATGGAAATTATTTGGGATATCAATGAGTCATTGTTAAATAGTTCGAACTCTGCAATAATTAGATGCATAACTCAGTTTCTGCAGCAAATGAAGAGTTAGTGTAACACTCCTAACCCGTATCCATCGTCAGAGTAGGGTTATTGAGCATTACCGTACAATCAAAAACATTTAAACTTAACTTCATGCAATGATATAAACAAATCAAAAATCAAACATATACATACATACCGTCCCTAAATCAAGCCCTCAAGGCCCTAAAAATATCTTAGAAACGATTCGGAACCAATTTGAAATCATTTGGAAAGTCTAGGAAAAAGTCATAAAATTTGGGAAAGAGGGGTCACACGACCGTGTCTTAGGCCATGTAACCTTCTTTAAGTAGGGTCACACGACCGTGTCACACACTGAGTTGCCCCATACGCTCGTGTGCCAGCCCGTGTGCTAGGCCTTGTAACTCACTGACTTGAATACAAAGGAACTCTTAGATGACACACGCCCGTGTCTCTAGGCCATATGCCACACACGACTGAGTCAAACGCCCGTGTCTCAAGCCGTGTTGACCTAAAATTCACCTAGAATCAGGCCAACTCAATACCATATCATGCTTAACTTCTCAAACCATTCATGCACACATTAAAGGAACCTAATCATCACTTAAACACACATCAAAATACCATTTCAATGTTTTAACACAACTAACCAATATGCCATTCAAAGGCACCTCAATCAACAACTAAATATTACCTATCTAAACATGTCAATTATGCCATACTTCAATCATTAAATTCTAGTTCAACATTTACCCAAAACATGCCACAAATTTTACCATTAACACATCATTTTAAACATACCATAAGAACCATTCAAATATGCATAGTAGCATAACCAAGTTGACACAATTTGACAAAGCATCAAAAGGTGCCAAACCAAGATAGCATCCATAACTTATACAAGCCAATTCAACAACTAATCATTCAACAAAATAACATTACAATTCAACCTATACATGCCATTATAACCTTGGCCAAAACATTCAAGAACTACCGATATTTATGCTGGATAGGGTGATAAATATCCGACAAGTTTCCAAACCGATTAAGTTTCTGATAATCTATAAAATATAGGAAATAAACTATATAAGCAATTAATTCTTAGTAAGTTCGTATATATCAAAACATAACTTACCATTTCAATTTGCACAATTTAAAGCATAAGTACATTAAAGTCCAAACCATAAGCTTGTTATAAGCCTGTACATCACCATCAATACACAAGTTAGCACATTCGTACATAACTCATTTGAACTAACCATATGATAAGTCATTTTCCATATAAAATACATTATTTGATTCATGCATCTTTTCCATAAGCTTATGCATAATTCCATTTCAAAACTTATCATTTCAATTCCTTTCCTTACCTGTTGAACCATCTAGAATTTCATCAGATACTCAGGAAAGCTCACACAAAGTGCCTTCAATTAAGTACTTCAATTAACCTTAAACATTCTATTTAATCCACATTTCACATTTATGGAAAACTACCATTTTACCTCTAACATTTTAACTTTTTCACAATTTAGTCCTTAAGCTTATAACTTAAAATCTAATCATTTTAATCTCAATCTATGTTAACCAAATATGCAAGGGACCTTGAAACAACCCATGTTTATCATCATTTCACATTAAAACCCTAGAATTCATACATTTAACAATTTAGTTCCTAATTTCCAAAATTCATCAAAAATCGCTTTGTAAAACTTGTTTATTTATCAACAAAGATTCATAATCTAGCATTTAGCATAAAAAACCATTCAAGGACATTCATGGCATAACTCTCAACCTTTAATAGTTTTACAAATTAACCGCCGAGCTAGCTAGATTAAGCTAAAATAACCTCAAAAACATAAAAATCATTAAAAACAGGGTTCTGGATCACTTACATGTAATAAGCTAACTTGACCGAACCTTCAAAGTATAAAAATGGCTTCCTCTTTACCTTATTTCAGTGGAGAAAAACAATGTAGAAGATGATACCAATTTTTTACTTATTTTTAGTTTAAGTTAATTGATCAAATTACTATTTTAACCTTAATTTTTAACTTTAAAAATCACTTAAACTATGTCCATATATGTCCACTAACTTTAAGAATGGTACAATTACCATTTAAGTCCATTCACTTTAAAGTTTCATAGACATTTGACCCTTTTAACTAATAGAACTCAACTTTTACTTTTTTTACGATTTAGTCCTTTTCACTTAATTAATCAAGCAAACATCAAAATTTCTTAATGAAATTTTAATACGACCTTACTAAAATCCCATAGACATTAAAATAATAATAAAATAATAATTTACTCGTCGAATTTGTGGTCTCAAAATCACTGTTTTGATTTCACTGAAAACGGGCTGTTACAGTTAGTCTCTTGAATATATCCCTAGGGAAGAAAATAAGGAAGCTAATTGCATCTCCAAATTGTCGTTCGGTAGTGGGGAAAGTTTACAAATATTTGCAAATCCTCCCTTTGAGTCTTTATAGTGTATAGTAAAGTTTCTTATTTCATTCACCAAAAACAAAAATGCATTGATAGAGAATAGAGTGGAAGAAAGATCATATTTGAGTTGTTTGACTCGAGAAATAAAGATTCAGATATAACATGTAAAGAAGAAATAAACAAATTTAGAAATAAAAAAAACGAAAACAGTAACAAAATTGAAAACAAAGAATAAATAAAAATAATAAATAAACAGAAATTAGAAAAAAGAAACAATGTGGAAGATTGAACTAGTAAACCAATGGATATGATGGATAGATGAATAAGTGTCCAATTGAACCATTTGATATAAATCTCAACAAACTCAATTAACGGCTCTAATCAACCCTCCAAGAAATAATCCTTATCAAATTGAAGGATGAAGAATGAATTCTCATGACTCCTTGTAGAAAATCAAGAAGAAAACTACTTCTAAAAATCACAATAAACAAATCTCACACAAAGAAATTAACTCCCATAGTTGAAAACTTTATTCATGAAAACCATTGTATCTCTAATGAACAATGAAAAGATCTTTTAGGCTAGCTTAATTACATCCAAATGAAACTCTAAAGTATAATGAAACTCTAATTAATCTAAACAAGAAATAGTTTTAAAGTAAATTTTCTTGTTTGACTAAGAAACATAAAATTCCTAAACAACTTAAAATACTTAAACAATATCTAAAATTCGAAATAAATAAATAATAAAACAATCATAACTTGAGCTCTCCAACTCGAAATCGAGTAATTCAAAGTGCATTATGTAGTTAAGAAATAGATTTTTGAACGTCATGAAGACATCTTAACCTAGAAAATGCCTGAATCTCATTTAAAAAGTCGTCAAGAGTTGGTTGAATTTTCAAACTTGAAATTTGGCAGATTTAGTGAATGAAATTTAATAAATTTCATCCTATCCGTACATGCATGTATCACGCATGTTTGAATTTGAAGAAAACATTATTTAAAAGATAAATCATAAACTTCAAACATGAATTGTAAAATAAACATGAAAAATATAAAAAAAAATTCTTAAATCGATCCATGTAAAACATCGTGAAACAACAAATCAAACAAATTTTGAGAAAGATGTTCATCAAAGCCTAAAAAACAAAAAATCAAGAACCATTTAGCAATATATATATATATATATTCGATTCTCTTATGTCACTCTCCCATTTATAAATGCTAAAAAAAAAACAATCGAGATTGTGGCAATTATTAGATAAAATTAAGGTTTATTTGGGTTATGCTGGCATTTGCTATTGAAGACTATTTTGAATGAAGCACTTTGGTTTTTAATATTCTCCACTTGAAAAAAAAAATTAACCTCCTCATACTTTCCATAAGTTACCTATGAAAACAGAAAGCCCTTCTTGTGGAGAATTATATTGATATTCTATTTCTATATTATAATTCATATAAAGTTGTGCAACTTTGAAGGCCAGGATTATATATATTATTTGCATATGTCCGAGTTCTAAGGTTTTGATTGCTGCAATGTGGCTGATAGAAAGAGATATTTTTGAAGGTAAGAAATCATTGGAAGATGGCGCAGATTGTTTCTTGTTTAATTAGGGTTCTAAAGGCTAGAGGGCGTGATATAGGCGCACTACTATGCCAAAATACAAAAGTTGAGGAACCACCTTTGCCTTGATCTTGGCATGTCCTTCTTGAGTGCAAGACATGTAGATAAAAGCTTGTAATGACATCATGATTTCATTCAACTCTTCATATTTCAAATACTTAATTACATCAATTTCAAGTAATTTGGGTGGGGTAGTTTTTGTTTGTGATGTGTGGCTCGAATTCTTTTGGGTTTAGGTTTTTTAAGGTTTTTAATTGAAGTTTTTTTTAGACGAATTATTTTTATTCAAGCTATTTAGATTTATCAATAAAATTTTTGAGATCAAGTTATTTCGAGCTTTATCATTTAAATTTGACATTTAGATTCAAATCATCATGTGTTTATGATTTAGGTGATTTCTAACTTTGAATTGAATATATTTAGATTGTTAATTTTTTACGATGAAATCAAAATTAATTGAATTTGAACTTTAGTTAATTGGGTTATAATTTTGGTTAGGGGCGTTGCTAGAGATTGTATGACTCGAATCTCGTCACTTGTTGAAGAAATAAATATAATAACAAAATAAGGAGATTTGTGTAACCCAAACCCTATCGCTTGTTGAATTAAATATATTCTACTCTATGTTGATGATATTCTAGTAATTGGCAATCAACTGCAAGGGTTGAGCATATCATTGAGGCTCTCTCTAATCAATTTTCACTTAAGGATTTAGGTTCGGTTCACCATTTTCTTTGGTATTGAGGGTGTTCTGTTCTACTGATGGTTTCTTGCTTTCTCAACACAAATACACAAATGATTTATTACAAGAGGTTGACATGCACAACTGTAAAGTAGTTTCTACGCCTATGACTTCTACCGTTGTTATTGAGCCATCTCCCAATGACTCACTTGTTGACAATTCTCTCTATCGGCGGATCATTGGTAAATTTCATTACCGCTCCTTCACCCGCCCAGATATTGCCTATGTTATAAGCAAGTTATCACAAGCTATACATCAACCATTTATGTCCCATTGGATTGCTCTCAAACGACATCTTCGTTATCTCTATGCTACCTCTTCTTATTGTCTTCAAATTGGCAAAGCACCCGATCTACGCCTATTTGCATATTCTGACTCTGATTGGATTGGTGATCCTAATGGTCGCACTTCAAAAACCAAATATATAATCTATTTTGTCAACTCTCCTATTTCATGGTCTTCGAAGAAGCAATGCTCGGTTTCTTGCTCATCAACAGAGGCTGAATATGGAGTTGTTGCCCCAACTGTGTCGGAGACCAATTGGCTTACCCACCTACTTCATGAACTTCGTGTTCCACTTACAGCAGTTCCTCAACTTATCTGTGACAATTTAAGCACATCTTACATTTGTGCCAATCTAGTGTTCCACAACCGCATGAAACATGTGGTCATTGACTTTCACTTTGTTCGTGAACAAGTTCAGAATAAAACACTTGAAGTTAAACATTTGCATGCAACTGATCAAGTCGCGGATCTTCGAAGAAAACCATTGCCTCGAGCTTCCTTCAATCACCATTTTCCAAGTTAGGCGTGGTTGACATGGACGCAAACTTGCGGAAGCGTAATGACGACCATTGACTTATAGTCCATAACAACAATTATTTTGTTTTGATTTCTTCTTGTTATTCTTTTGAATTTCCTTCATCTTCTCTTTTATTTTTATTTATTTTTATTTTTTGGTATTCTCTTTGTGGTTTCATCTGTTATGTAACCTCTATAAGTAGCTACCAAAATGTCAATAAACTTATCTACTCCTTTCTCACCATTGGCATACCTTGTCCATGAACGTCATTGTTGCAGATAACGGAACTTTCTCATTTGTAACATTTCATTTCTCATGTAAACCTATATATGATTTTGCACGTAAAAGGGAAATAGAGCTTTCTATGCCAAATAAATTAACCCGAAAAGCAGAGTATGGAAATTAGAGACAAACAGAAATATAGAACAATTTTAAGTTAATGAAAACTTCAGAAACCCTAAGAAAGAAAATAAGAGTTTCGATTTGGAAATATAAGAAATATGACAAAACCAAAATTTTCATTTAAAAAAAAAAGTCATAAAGCTTATAAAATTAGAATAAAATAGACTCCATGGATATAACGTCCAAATGACAAAATTGGATTGGGTTTCAAACCACAAACTTTTTTTTTTTTTTTTTTGTAATAGAAAATTAGAGTGAGATAACATGATAGGATATCACCAAATTAAATAATTAAACCTTAACCTGAAACAAATCTAACACAAGATTTGATTTGCTTTAAAACATCTAAGACTCCCAATAATCAGCATTAAATTTGACCACCTGGTACCAACACTGTCCTATAGGACTGAAAATGACAACAATGTCATCGAACAAAAATAATAATAAAAAAACACAAAATGACAAGAATGTCCCTTGATGTTAAGGGCATATGATTGAGACCAAACAACGGGGGAAAAGGCTCTTTATATAATAGAAAAACACCCTTTCTTTTATGACAGCCACCTTAAATAGACGCGTGGAGTGATGTAGAAATGGATGGGGGCATTGCCCATTGGAGTGAAGTGAGAGAGTGCATGGAACACGTGGTGTAATCGGAGCAAGGTGGTCGACGTGGGGTTGAGGTAGAGGCGAAACCGGGTTAGTGCCCAAATCCCATGCCAAAGATCTCGTGGGTTCATTTGAGAAGACACACGTACGATAGCATCGTCACCAGACAAGTGTTGTTCACAATAATAATATTTTACTCGTCTGCTGTTTAAGATTTTTCCGCCATCATCAACTTGAAAGATCTTCATGCGTGCTTCATAATTTTTTTTTGCTTTCAGGCTGGGTCACTCTCAGTTTCATGTACATGTCCATTAACTTCCCTGTTCATTTTCAATTGAAAAACCCTTTTAACTTTTTATTAGGTAAAAGTATCTTTGAGGTATTTATAATAAGAGTCAATTTACATTTTATTTTTTTACTTAAAAAAATAAATAAATAAATTTTTGTATATTAAATTAACGAATAAATAACATCTTTCAAGTTTTATCTATTTTTATTGTTAAAAATCGATCATTATATATCAATACGAGATAAACATGACATATTTCATGTAACTGTCTAGTTATTTCATTAGCAACGTTAATTTTTAATAATAAAAATAGATGAAAATTTTAAATAAAAAAATTAATTAATTTTTTAATTTAATGTAAGAATATTAATTTATTTATTTTTAATAAAAAAAAGTGAAATACAATGCAAACTTCTATACAGATAATTTCATAGTACTCTTGCCCTGTTTAATGCCACCTTAGCTTCGCACAAGTAAAAGGGGCTGGAATATACTATTGATCGAAAAAGACGGCAACTTTGCTAGGTGTCTATGATATGGACTAAGCTTGGCCTAGGTTGTTCTAAGAAATGAACCACCACGCCAGCTGAATTGCGAGTGGGGCATGGGCTCCTCGAATCTGTGTTTTCCGTTATTTATGCTAGTGGCGGCGGACATTGATGTTTCAATCCTTAACTTTTCCTTTTGTTTTTATTCATTTCCATTATAAAGTTAAATTTATTTTCTCATAATCACGTTAGATTATGATTAGATTTTTAAACAAAGGAACAGCTTTCTTAAAATTACTTTTTATATCTATGAAATCTTGGTTAAGAAAATATCCAAATCTTTACGGCTCTTTCTTTGTGAAGTTAATAACTTTTTTTTTTAATAATCAAACTATTCTTAATGTTGATTTTAAGAATATAAAATTTTAATTTTTTGGATAGTGGCTGCTACACATGGTTGTAGATTGAGTTATTTGTTAAAACTCAGAAAGTTAAAATTATTAGGCGCAAAAATAAATTTAGATAAAAAGTTAGACTCAGTTAATATATGTGTCAGATTCAGATTCGAACATTTAAGACCTGAGTCTGACACAATTTAATTTATTTTAATTTAAAATATATTAAATTATGTTATTTTTTTATATATTGTGTAATTTATAACACATAAAATTAAATCTACGATAATGTAAAGATTAAAAAGTGATAAGATGTCTATATATAAAACTTTAGTAATAGAAGATATATTAAATTAAAAAGTATACAAATATTTGTAAAAAAATTTAAAAAAATATATGCAAGACTAAAATAAACTTGAGTTAACAATTTACAAATATAGACAGAATTAGAAAAAATTTTTTAAAGTTGAGTACTTAGATAAACATAAAAATATGATAAAATCAAGCTTAAATCCATCCTAACCTGACCTATGAACACTTTTAATAAATACTTCTCTCAACAATATTATTTTTAAAACTTCAACATAAATTCTCTCCCTAAAAATTCAAAATTCAAAATTATTACAATATTTCTAATAATGAATCTAACACATTAGCTGAGTTATTTTATTACTCCGCAAAAACCTCTATATAAACAGACCTCCCATTTCTTAGTTTAACACCAAAAACGGAAACCTTGATTCCTCATTCTATACAAACAAACATTACCTCCCCCGCCCCAATTTCCTCCTTCATGGAAACCAAAACTGATTGTTTCTGGGTTTTGTTTCTTGCTTCCAAATGCAAAACTTTCTCTTCCTCAAACACCATTTTGCTTCTTCTTTCCGTTTGCATGGCTTGGTTGGCCATGGCCCTCTGGTTCTGGTTCTACCCTGGAGGCCCTGCTTGGGGTAAGTATTATAGGCTGCGCCAAAAAGGAACCACAAAAACCATTATTCCAGGGCCACGAGGGTTCCCGGTTCTCGGAAGCATGGACCTCATGATAAACCTGGCTCACCGCAAGCTTTGTTCTGCAGCCATATGTTTTAGTGCCAAGCGACTCATGGCCTTTAGCTTGGGTGATACACGGGTTATCATTACATGCAACCCTGATGTGGCCAAAGAGATACTCAACAGTTCTGTTTTTGCTGACCGTCCAATGAAACAATCAGCATACAGTCTAATGTTCAACAGAGCCATCGGTTTCGCTCCTTACGGTGTTTACTGGCGAACCCTAAGAAGAATTGCAGCGACGCATCTTTTTTCGCCCAAACAAATCATCTCCACCGCCTCACAGAGGCTTGATATCGCCTCCCAAATAGTGTCTATGATAGCCAGTCGCGGTGGGGAGTTCACTGTACGTGATATACTAAAGAAAGCGTCCCTTAACAACATGATGCGCTCGGTGTTTGGGTGTAATTATCAACTGAGTTCGTCAAATTGTGAAACCGAAGAACTGAGCCGGCTCGTTGAAGAAGGTTACGAGTTATTAGGGAAGCTCAATTGGTCTGATCATCTCCCATGGCTTGGTGGTTTGGACCCTCAAAAAATCCGGCATCGATGCTCGGGACTTGTTCCCAAAGTGAACAAGTTCGTGAAAGGAATCATTGAAGAACATAAGCTCAAAAGCGGGGAAAGAAACCATGATTTCGTGGACGTTTTACTTTCTCTGAGTGGACCGGATAGGCTGTCCGACAATGATATGATTGCCGTTCTTTGGGTAAGCAACAAGGCTTTTGAGTTATTGCCTCTTGGAAATTAATTAACTAAATTTACATTTAACTTATAGCACCATCCCCCATCCAAATAAATTTAATCCTTTTAAATTAAAACTCACTGTTGACTTTTATAATATTTTAAAAACTCATTAAAGTAAATTTATTATTATGTAATAAAATTATAGTATTTAGTGTTTTTTTTATTGGTAGAGTGCCATTAATAATATTATATATTCGTAAGCAAGCATCTTAATTTAAAAACTCTAAATCCCGTTGATGTTATTGAGACCTGCTATCACAAAACCTTAATTATTTACTCTTTTGTAAACATCATGCAAGAGAAAAATGAATCCTCATTTATAATTTAATTTTTCTATTTGCATTTTTTTCTAAAAGCCAACAACACAAAGGGAGTAATTAAAATTTGGTGTTAGTCTTTGAACGTTTAATACAAAATATATTATAGAAAAAATATCAAAAAGAGTTGATGATTGGGGGTCATTTTGTTGATTAGATTCCTCTAATATATACACACATTGTGTTAAGCTTTTCAGCCAAACGTACACATATTATTCGCTGTGCTTATAATTTAATAGCTTTCTAATATTCCTAATCATTGCTTTCATTACGCAGGAGATGATATTTAGAGGGACCGATACGGTGGCTGTTTTAATGGAGTGGATACTAGCAAGAATGGTACTCCACCCTGAAGTTCAATCAAAGGTACAGGGTGAGCTTGATGAAATCGTCGGAAAATCAGGGCCGTTGACGGAACCAGACGTTCAATCAATGGTTTACCTACAGGCTGTGGTGAAGGAAGTTCTGAGATTGCACCCACCTGGTCCACTTCTATCATGGGCCCGTTTGTCAATCATGGACACAACCATTGATGGACATCACGTGCCAGCTGGGACCACAGCCATGGTTAACATGTGGGCCATAACAAGGGACCCAGATGTTTGGGTGGACCCACTCAAGTTCATGCCTGAGAGATTCGTGTCCAAGGACAGTGGTGACGTGGACGTAGTGTCAGTGTTGGGGTCTGACCTCAGGCTGGCGCCATTCGGCTCAGGCCGTAGGGCTTGCCCTGGAAAGACTCTGGGTCTGGCAACCGTGACCTTTTGGGTGGCCTCTTTGTTGCATCAGTACGTGTGGGTGCAATCAGATGAGAACCCTGTCGTTGATCTCTCTGAAATGCTTAGGCTCTCATGCGAAATGGCTAACCCACTTAAGGTCAAAGTGCACCCAAGGCTCAGATAAAAAAGAGCAGGACCAAATCAATAAGTGAAGAGATAATCATAATATGGTCGAGATAAAAATGTAAATTTAGCCAGCTCGTGGTCTCTAATCTCTATATATTAATCTTAATATTGCTCTCTTTTTTTTTCTTTTTTATCTTTGACCAATACATAGCTCTTATATGAATGATCTAGCAATAAGCTAGAGAGAGCAGCAATGTTTAAATTGTAGTAACTATTTTGTTTAAATGGTAGACTTGAAATATATATATTTTGCTTAGCATGCTTTAAATTTATTAAGTAACTACATAGAATATTGAAAAATTTATTAAAAAGGGTGGAGTGTAATGGTAAGATATATTGTATTTTTAAGGAAACATGTTGATTTGAATTTTAGAATTAACATTGTTGGAAGTAATAGCCACAAACCTTGGACATGAATAGTAAAATGAATATAATTTTTTTTTTGAAAAATTTAAGACATAATAAATGTGAGATAGTTTTGCTTATAAATCCCACATTGGATTAATAATGTTGGGTAAAAGTACCGCAATCTCCTGAATTAGGAATTAGATTCTCTATGTAAAAATTATGCAAAGTAATATATGTATTTTAGGTTAATGAGCAAATTGAATCTTTCTTTTAAAAATTTCATCACTTTGTATTGTTAAAAATTAGTGTGGCTGACCAAATAACTTGACAGTGATATATGGTATGACACGCGTACCTCATGTTGGGATATATGGACCAATTTTCCTGTACATTAGGTCAAAAAGCAAATTGGTCCTTTTTTTTAATATTTTCATTACTTTGTATTGTTAAAAACTGTTACGGTTAACAAAATAATCAAGCAATGACATGTGACATGTCACGTGTATCTCATGCTAACATACATTGGCCAGTTTTTAACAGTAAAAATAGATTAAATTTTTAATAGAAGAACCAATTTAATTTTTAATCTATCGTATATAAAAAAAAATTTGTTCATTTTTTAATATAATGGTCAAATTTTAATCTGACTTTTAATACATGGAACCTCTATTATATTTTTACCATGATTTTTCCAGTGAAATATGTTTGAAGATAATTTTGAGATATAAATATGAAAATATAACATTTTAAAAAAAATAAAAAGAATACATATTTGTATCTGAGCCTCTGTATTCAAATTCAAAGAGCATACAAGTAATGTTTCCATGGCAGTGGGCCAGGAAAATATAATGCGGACATGACAATTCAGTAAAAGGAAGTCATCACATTATTGCAGCAAACAATTAGATTTAATTAGTAAAACAAAACAACAGGTCTGCAGTTTTTGTCGATGGCACTTTGATTTTTAAAACTCCAGGGAGAAGTGAAAGTGGACAACACTGTGCATTTCAAGAATCGACTTAATTATACATACGACGACGAAATGTGTATCCAAAAAGGACTAATTATACTATCCTTTGACAGTTGAAAGGCTGCGCCAATTATACAAATATCGAAAAGATAAAAATAGGGTAGGTGATGAAGCAGCAGCTAAAATGGCGGAACATCCATTGGTTGCTTATCTATCCGGTTCTCAGTATAATAAGGATAAGCTTAAGTTTCAACTCTTTTCGCATATAAAAAATCGATACTCCATTGTTGTAAGACGGTATTCAACAGCTTTTACTCTTAGATATAAACTTGTTAGCAATAATGAAAATTTTGTCATTCACATCATTGTATTTGTATGGATGGAACATTTCATTTGCTTTTCCATTATTAATAAAAAAATTTATCTCAAAAGCTGGCCTCTTTATCGATGAATTATACAAAGTAAAAAGACAAATAAATGAACCAACAGTCAAAAGGAAAACAGGAAATGAAAACCTTCAGCCATGGGATTCTGATCGGTGGCTGCTCAAACAAAACATTAAGAGTAGAAAGCAATCAAAACAAGAAATAGGGTCTTCAAATAGCAAATCCCCACTGTCCTTCAAAGAGAATCAAAAGTTCTATGGTGAGTCATGAAGACGACAGTCTTCTGCGGCCGCTGCTTCTACCAACGCTAGCTGGAGCTTCTTCAACCCATAAGCCATCCTCATCTCGACTTAAACCCTCTTGTGCCATTGCATGCGCTATTTTATTTCGAAATGGTGTATTATTTTATTTTTAAACATAACTATTAAAAAAAAAGTCATAGAATGAATTCTAAATGCTTTTTTATATAACTATTAAAAATATAAAATTACCATGTAATCCTTTTATGTTTGTTGTATAAATAAAGTTGTGAATTTTATGTTAGGTTGATACACTCTAGCTTGAACTTGATAATTATTTTTATATTAGGGATTAAATTTTTTTGTTTAAATTAATCATTGATATTAATAATTGTTTCCATATTGGGATTGAATTCAATCAATTAAAATATATTTAATCATTCAACTTGGCTTTAGTTAAACAAAGTAGTCTCTCTAATGACACTGTTAATTTTTTTTTTAATTTAGCAATTCATTTGCTGACACATGTATAGAATATTAACAAGGTTTTGTGATATAAATATATTTTTAAATAGACTTTAATTGAATGAATTTTTAATTAAGAAAATACAATTAGGGACTACTTAGATAAAAAAAAAATTTAGACTCCAAAGTAATCAATTGTCATGTTCAAATCTCAAAAATTGCATTACCCCTTCTATATTTCTTTCAAAAAGTGATCAATTTTTTTCAAAAAGTGATCAAAGGTAGTAACTCATATCACAAGAGGAGATTGCACAGAGTTCTATTGTTATTAAGATCAAATTATGACAATGTGAACATGAATCTATCCAACATTCATGAAAATAGTAGTGATTCAAGATTATACATCTACAACGGAGCAATGCGGTTAGTTGGACAGAGTATGTCAATTGTAAAGCAATGGTGGATTTGGCAATAAATGTTCTCACCTTATTTCGTTGTCATCCGTAACTTATATCCAAATAAGCCCTTATCCAATTAAGCCATTATTATATAATAAACTCTCTTATGACATATACCCTTTATAACATTTTTTCCTATAACAACAATAGTCATAACCTATAAAATAAACTCTTTACTAAATTAGTTATCTATAACAACATGTTATCTCAAATTTTATTAAAATTAATTTTATTTCTAAGTGCAATAAAAATTTAATTTTAGTTAAGATACCATTTTAATAAAATCTTTAAATTTTACATAAAATTATATTCATATATAAATAAAAATAAACTTTAATAAATGAAATAATATTTGTAAATTTTATTAAAGATGCTATTTAAATCTCACTAATTAATAATATTATCAATATTATAGTTTTTTAATTTGAAAATTAGAAAACATTAAATATGATCTAAATTTCAAATGTTATTAGAAGTAAAAGTATTATTATAAGTGTATAATAGGCCTATATAACATCCAAAATTTGGTAGGATATTACAAAAAAGGGTTAAACAAAAGCATGATATTGTCCCTTATATTGTATTTTTAGAATTTCTAACATTTAATATTGTGTAAATTTGAATTTGATGTTTCTTTCTCATATTTCCATTTACTATAAACCTTTAGTTTTTATCTACACCTCATATAAAACTCTAACTATTAAATTGAAATTTAAATAATTAAGAAATTGTCACGCCTCAAAAGCAGCGGATCCAAAAAGCTGGGTAAGGTATGTATGTAAATTGTTTGGCGCACTATAGTAGCGTAATTCTCCACCCTGTCGGCTTGATGGCGATTTAGAGTATTGACGCATACTAGAGCTAAAGTATCCACGTATTAATGGTATCTAAGGATTTAGTTACAAGGCATCTTCAAGCAAAGAAAGATTACGCCCAAGGAAGAGTACTCCTAGAGTACTGGCTGAGCACAAAGAGCCTATCAAGTGTATGAGAAAGTTGTAGTAGATTTGATTGTCTTTAAGACCACGCCATACGTGAGTAACAACCAAAGTGTAGTACGCCAGGTTTGCACAAGCACTGTTCTAGTTGGTTTTCGTAATGGGATTAGTTGGGAGTTAATTAGATTGATTAAACCCTCTCTGTGACTGGTCAAACAGTAATGAAGATCTTCGTTGGATTCTCTTTACCTTCCCTCAGATTTTTGTGGGAAATTAGGATGATTTGGGTTAGGTAAGAATCATAACTTGTCAAAGTCCACAATAGGGGACATAAAGTTTATATCTAGTAAGGGAGAAGACATTCTAAATGACTTTACTTTCTATTTTACGTTCTGGTTTTTCTTTTAACCTAAATGTTCTCTTCTTCTTCGATAAGGTAGGGATAATACATCGTTTAATAAATGGATGAGTCAACCTTTTGGTAAGTCTTATAGCCTTCTATGTTATGAGTGTTGATGAATAATAGATGATGAAAGGTGTAAGAACAGTAAGGTGTGAGTTAAAGGCCCTACATGGAAGTTGCACGTAGTTGAAACGTTAGTAAACTATCTATAAATGGGAATTCTAATGGAAATTCCATGATCTTGTAAATAGTTGCTGCTACTAGATTGAGAAAGACAATCAAAACAGAAACTCCAGGTTGAAGTAAAAGTAGGTGTTTAGTGAGTCTCTAAACCCGACTTCTGCACACAGTATTATAATGATTCCTTGTATGGTTGATGCACATATATTCTTGAGAAGTTTTTGTATGTATGCATGGTTGTTTAGTCTCTTTAAAGCATTTGTATGTATGTTCTAAAGTGTACAATGCGCTGCATGAATATGACAATATGTGGTAAGCATGCATGGGAAGTTATGTGTTAGGAAGTATGATTCTATTAAGATTATGAGTGAAATCTATGTAGATGTGTTGTAACACCCCTTACCCGGATTCTACGCCAGAACCAAGCACGAGACATTATCGGACTTGACTCACACGGTCACGCAACTTTGGGCTATCAAATTTCATTTCAAATTAAAACTTTTCCATTCACGTATCTAACATCCTTATAATAGACCTACAAGACCCTAAACATGCTTCCGAAAGGTTTTGGATATAATTTAGAAACTTATACGTAGTTGGGAAAATTTTACCTAAACAGGGGCCACATGCCCGTGTGTCATATCACACATCTGTGTTCGATACCCGTATCCCTCACACAGCCTCGACACACCCGTGTCTTAGCCCGTGTGCCAAAACCTTGGCATTCTGTTTATGACGTCATCAACTCCCCATGGCCACACTGCCAAGGCACACGCCTGTGTCCTTAGACCGTGTGTCAAATTAAATTTCGCATTTAATGTGCAGACTTCACACTGCCTGGGCACATGCCCATGTCCTAGGCCGTGCCTCCCACATGGCCATGTCTCTGCCCGTGTGGTTACTGCAAAGTTTACTGACTTGAAAAATTTTCATGCAGGGGACACACGACCTGGTCACACACCCATGGGACTGACCGTGTGTCACACAAGGCCTAGACACATGCCCGTGTGTCTACCCGTGTGGACAATAGCAAGGCTAATTGCCAAAATTTTCTCAACACTTTAGCTCCCATGTTCACTAACACATTTAACCATACACTAAACAACTTTGATAACATCATACACTTTCTTGAATAACCTCATATTTTCATAAATAATAAGATGAGCCATCAACCATGGCAATATACAAAAGAGTTTATCATAAAAGGGGCCAATACACTCTTGGACAAAATAACAAAACGATTACCTAGTCTAGCCCCTATACATGCCATACTCAAAAACGCTAAATCTAAATATACCAAGATGAGCTGATAGTGTGAGCGGTCTTCCGATTATCTTCATATCCCAACCCGGCTTTTTAAATCTATAAATCAGGGGAAAAGAAAGGGAGTAAGCTTTAAGCTTAGTAAGTTTACATGTAAACAAATAACATTATAGCATGTGCTAAATAATATATATATCATTATATACTAAACAAGAACAATCCACCTTCATAATCATGCTTACTCATTTCTTCCCTTACCACTTCCCAACCATATCACAAGCTTAATGCTTACATTCATTAACATACTTCCCTGCACTTAGCACCACAATATCACATATTACAATGCATCACAATTTCATAATCGATTATTCATAATTCAATCACTCGGTGGTATCGCACATAGCCCACCAAATGATAAATAGACGATGGTATCGCACACAGCCCATCGTAATTAAGTATTAAAGTGGTATCGCATTTAGCACACCGTCAAGTGTTGTCATTGCACATTCACATATCTATTTTGAAATTCATACGACAATTATTCAATAACTAAACATTCAATCCACTTGAATCATACATATTCTCATTCATGTCATGCACTAATTAGCAACGACAATGTGTATATAAAATGCATCGTTTACACATAAACTTACCTCGGTGCAATACTCTTCGATTTGCGGTCTAATCCGTAACCTTGTTTTTTCCACGGTCAAGGTCGATTCCGCGCTCATCTTGATCTATAACAATAGAATTCATTCATTTAGATCATTTTATGATCATAATGCATCAAAATCTACACTTAGGCAAAAATAACCATTTTGCCCTTGTACCATGGCAAAATTACAATTTTGCTCCTAGGCTCGTAAATCATTTTTCAACATATTCTATCAATAAACAAGCCTAGCTGAACATTTATTTCTCTTACAACTACTCACAATTCCATCTATTTCATGCATTTATGACACAAATTCATTCTTTGCATTTAAGTCCTAATTAGGTGTTTTCATGCTAACACCTTTTACAACAGTTGTTTCTCATCTCCCTAACATTCATTTCTTCCATAAAAACTCAGCTAACAACATAACCATTCTCATGGAAAGTCCCTAGAATTTCAACCATTTCACAAATTAGTCCCCTCATTAGTAGCTTAAGCTTTGGGGACTCCAAAAACACAAAAATCATCAAAAATTATCATCAAAAGGACTTACTTGCAAGGGTGAGATGTAGCTGAAATTTTCAAGCTTTCAAACCCTTCTTTGAATGTAAAAATCAGTGGAAGAGGAAGAGAATAGAAAAAGATAATAGCCTTTTATTATTTTATCATATTTTCGTCAATTAGTCACCAACTATCACCTAATTTGACTAAAATTAATGCTCTTATCCCCTATGCACCCTATGGCCTGCCATTACACTCCAAAATGCCTAATTTCACTTTAAAAACCTCTAAATACATTCTATAGCTATTAGGTACTGCTACCTTATAAAATAGAACTTTCGCACCTTATGCGATTTAGTCTTTTTTCACAATAGCATGCTATTGCTAAAATTAAAGCACCAAAATTTCCACATAGCCATATAGTAATACCATAACACATAAAATAACATCAAAATAATTTTTTCTAACCTCGGTTTAGTGGTCTCGAAACCACTGTTCCGATTAGCCCCAAAATCGGGTTGTTACATGTGTCCATTATGTTATTTGAGTTATGAAAGACCAAGTACGGTTGGCGATAAGGGGGTTTGGGTGGAGTGTCAGGAAGGTAATACGATGACAGACCCTGCGATGGTGCTTTGATGTCGTCTGTCGGAACAGTAAACACAAAGGTTAGTGTGGCGAAATGTAGTATGCCGGGATCGTAAACATGAGGTCCGTCGAGACAGTAAAAATGAGAAAAGGCCAGTGTGGTAGATATGTAAAAATACCATGGCCATGGCACATTCTAGGAATAGCAGATGAGTCGCATTTGTCTACTAGGGTTTCTGCGTGTCTCGGGGACGATGATGGGCAAACCTTAGGTGATGTTGAGTTTAGGAAAACCCATATTGTCAAACATGATAGTTTGACGAATTCTGTATCACTTAAGTGGTGAGTTGTTAGTCTGCCTCAATGGTGAGAATTGAATATGCCTTTGAGGAATTTTTTGAAGGTTTCACCGGCAAAGTACTCGACTGATAAATCCACCATAGTAACTCACTAAGTCGGAAAGAGAGCTCAACATATAAGTAATTATGGATGATGTAAGTGCCACCAAATTTGGAAGTTTTTCCCTTTTATATTTGAAGTTATCTAAACTTCCATTGAGTGATATAAAATGTTACCTTCATCGAACCAAATTCATTGTTTGGATCGACATGAATATATGGCATGACTGGTATTCTGAAAGCTGCCAGAGCCATTAAATGAATCCCCCAAGAGTAATGTCTGTAGGTATATCATTATGAGAAATGTATCTGTAATCAGCCCAATCTGCCCGGGCCCATACCATAACCAGAATTAACGCAAAAAATAAATAAAATATAAAACCCATAATTAAATGTCCATTTACAAATCAAAATTACAGTCCAAAATGGCCCAAATTAGGCCCCAAATAAGCCTAACTCTTAACCCATTTACAGACCCAATAAATAAACCCCAACCCAATTCTGGAACTGGCCCGAATGGCCCAAATGATTTTGGCAAACCGAAACCCTAAGGGTTCCAAAAGCTATTTTACGCCGCGCGCGTGTCTCCACGCGCATCACCATGCGTGCCACCATGCAGGCCACCACGCGCCTCCGTACCTCCAGCAAGCCTCCGTATTTGTACCTACAAATCAAAAAAAGGACAACATCAAATACAGAAAACAGAAGAAAAATAATTTGTATTTTTTGATTTTTGTCTTTCGGCTATAAAAAGGGCCAAAGAAACCACTGTAATTTTTTCTTAATGCAAAAATAGAGAACAGAGGTATATTACCAATCAATTTTCTCATCCCATTTTCGCTTTTAATATATTGTACATATATAGATAAAGGAAAAGATAGAGATTTTTTACCGTTAAAAGATAGAAATTTTTTACCCCTTTTTTTGCAACGATCGGAGTCCCGAATCTAGAGCCCTTGTTTTCGGGCATTTTGAGTTTGGGTTCGGGTTTAAAGGGGTTTAAAAGGCTAAATAGCCTTCTTCGGTCTCTCCGACCACTGTATGCGATGGCGGAGACGGAGATACACGGTGGCTCGATAATGGAGTCAGACCAAATCTGGCCAGTGCTCCGAGAGCCATTCAGAGTATCCCTTTCTTTTAGAAACATTTTAAAATGTTTTTTTTGTAGTCTTTTTAGTATTTAAAGCTGACCCATACGACATCGTTTTGGCGTGGGTCATTTGAACCCAAAACGGCGTCGTTTAAGAGTCATAACCCGCGCGAGTGACCCGACCCAAGGGAAGGATCCGCGTGTTTTTGGCTAAGGGGTTTGTTGCACCCGTAGTCCTTCCGCATTTTTAGTTTTCTTTAATTAAGTTTTTCTTTTATTTTAATTTTGCCCAATAATTTTGCGCAGTTTTAATTTAGTCCTTGTTTAAATGCTACGTTTAACAACTTGGGTAAATTGCGCTTTTAGTCCCTTTTAATTCACGCGCCTGGCGTTCTAGCCCTTTTTCAATTTCTTTTAATTTATTGCTTTTTAGCTCTCTAATTTTTCTCTAATTTCAATATAATCCTTTAATTATTTTATTATATTATTTGCTTACTTTTAATTATCCCTCTCTTAAATTAATATTAAATATTATATTTTAAATGGCTCTAGATTTTTTTTTTCTACGTTACTTTCATTAATATTGTTTATATATACATATATATTTTAAATTAAGTGTTTATTTGTTTGCTATTGCATGGATCATATTGCTTAATTTGTAACCATTAATTATTTGTGATTCATTATAGTAATATTTTATGTATATTATTTTGCTCCATTTTCTTCAATAATTAATAGAGAAATTGTATATTGTGTAATTATTGCTATTATATGATTTGTATTTCTTAATTATTGGTTAGTTGTTGTGATACATTAGTGTAACATTTGAGGTATGGATTAATATTTTGCTTTGTATATTGTTATTCCATTGTATATTATTATATTAATATTTTTCTCGTTAAAGCAACGCTCATATTTAGAAGTTTCTAAAAGATCGTGCCCTAACTTACTGGGTTCAGATTTTTCTCGTTAAATCCTAGCAACCGAGTCCCCTTTTCATGTTTTTAAATCAAAACATTTTAAATAAAAAAAACTTATTCTTGGGAATTTGAGATGTGGCATCCTAACTCACTGGATGTGATGTTTCATCATCTCGAAGTAAGATTTTTTTTTTAAAAAAAACGAAGGCAATATTCCGTATTCAGGAATTTTGAGAAATTGTACCCTAACTTACTAGGTTCCAATTTTTCATAAAGCCCAAATAACTGAATACTCTTTTCAAATTTTATCACACGGGTTTTAAAAATCAAAGATAAATTTAATTTCGAGAATATAAGATGTTGTACCCTAACTTATTGAGTACGACATTTTATTTCTTCGAAATAAGAAGTTTTGGCATCCAATATAATTCTGTTCAAATGTATTTCAAGCAACGGATCATAATCTAAAAATCTTTTCAAATTTTCGGCATTAAGACATTAAATAATCAATTAGGTACCAATTTTGGGCGTTACGAAGGTGCTAACCCTTCCTCGTACGTAACCGACTCTCGAACCCGTTTTCTCGAGTTTTTGTGGACCAAAATATGTTTTAATAAATCAAAGTTTTATTAAAATGATCAATTTCAAGGTGATCCGATCACATCTCGAAAAAGGTCGGTGGTGACTCTACTTTCGTTTTTAAAAGCCAATCCCCGTTTTTTTCAAAATCAAAAAAATTGGTTTCGACAGTATCCAATTTCTATCTTCAAGCAATTGCGAAGGGATCCGTTATAAGGTGGGAAGTCGGTAATCCACCAATTGAGTGGAACATGTATAAGGTGATCGTGTTAAAAGTTGGTGTGTAGTTATCTGCTAGGAATTAGAAAAGTATCCTCCAAAATCTAAAAGGAAATCCAAAATTCTTAAGTCGAGGAATTCAACATTATCATTTAAAGGTAAAATTGGTTGAGACTCATTAAGTTCCATTGAAATTATGTTTGTAATGCAGGTTCTTGAGTTGAACCAGCTTGCCATAAGGGACAATACGCCAAGGTGGATTATCGTAGTGTGATATTATGCATACAAAGAGACATTTTGGGAATATCTTTTCAAATGATGAATAGTATTACACGCCACGAATATATCTGTTGTATCAAATATCTAAGTTGTAATGTTTTATACTGCTTTTAAGAATCTATTATAAATGATAAACGTTTCATTCAAATCTTTTGACTTAGAATTTTTTTAAATAAATAAAAAGTACATCTTGGTTTTTCTTCAGCTGAACAATTTTATTAAGTATGTAAGTATTGTGACATTCTACATTCGGATCCGATAAATCAAGTTAGGTATAAGGTGTTACAAAAATAATTAAAAAAATATTGAATATATCGAGTGTTAGTTCTAGTTTTTCAAGTATTTTGATATAATAAAAAGAATATTAAAAATCCCCTACTTAAATTTGCAAAAATTGTTTATAAGTCATGAAAATTATTTTCAAAGTGTTGGACAAAATAAATTGTTAAAAAGCCTTGAATTAACTTATCTTTTAACAAGTTTTTGAAGTCTAAAGGACTTCTACCGATACTTAGGTGGACAAGTATCAGTAGAACTCAAGATGAAAATGACCATGAAAAGGCTACAGAATTCTACCGGTAGAACTTCTAATTCTACCGATACAACTTTGGGTTCTACTGATACAACTCGAACTTCTATCGGTAGAATGCACTCCAGTAAGCAAGGTAGTTTTGGCCTGGGATTTCTATTGATACCCTGGTCAGATCTACCGATATCCTCAGAGTTCTACTGCTACCTTGAGGACTTATACCACAACAACTTAAAACAGTAGCTAAGGGTCAACCTATCCTACATTTCTACCGATACGAGTTGAAACCACTAGAGTTCTACCGATACCTTGAGGACTTCTACTGAAACAAGCTAACATAGTAGCCAAAGTTCAGCATCCCCTGCACTTCTATTGATACTCTAATTGGTTCTACCGATACCAAATGAAACCCTCAGGGTTTTACTAATACAATGGGAGTTATGCTGATAGAACGGGCCTAACGATCTTGTTTTGGAAAGCCTTCTATCGATACAAGATTCCTTCTACCGGTACAACGAAGCTACAGACTACATTTAATGCTGGTTTTTATGGCTACAATGACTCTAATTTATTTCTAACGGCTAGAAACGTCTACAAGGTTTTTAAAAGACTTAAATACATGGTCAAGGCTCCCCATTGAAGTCAACAAAAGACAAGAAACAAGTGTCTAACTTCTAAGAACTTAGTTTTCCAATATTTCTGAATCTTTTACTAAATATTTCTTGTACACACTTGTAGGTTAAGTTTTCTATATTCTTTCAAGTGTTGTAACTTTGTCTGAGAGTGCTTAATTGTTGATTATCTACTTTTTAGAGGTATCATTTTATTCATCATATTTTTCTCTCATTTGTGAGGTGTTACTTAAGGTTTTGGGTTGAAAACCTTAAAGGGAAGTGGTTCTATCTTACCTTTGAAAAGATAGGGTTTTGTAAGGTTAAACCTTATTCTTAAAGGTTCAAATCTAGTGGATTTGGGAAATCTTTAATTGAAGAAAGCTAAGGTAGTGGATGTAGGCAATTGAGGCCGAACCACTATAATTTCTTGAGTCGTTTGATTTTTTTTATTTCCTAAAAACCTTTTAAAACACCAATTCACCCCTTCTTGGTGTATTTCGATCTTAACAATTGGTATCAGAGCTAGAACTCTATAGACGATTTTACCAGCAAGAGAAAATATCTTCAAGTTATCCAAGATAGAAGCCACAAGTCACGAAGTTTGCTTCATGGCATTGGAGAAAAATCCCACCATATTGGGAGAATGACATTCCAACACGAGGCCTCCATTATTCAATGGCACCAAATACTCATATTGGAGAACAAGAATGAAGCTATTCATCCAAGCTAACGACTATGAAGTTTGGAGGATAATTACAAATAGGTCATCCATTCTAATAAAGAGGGTCGAAGGTGTTACTGTCCCAAAGGAAGAGAGTGAATGTGATTATAATGATATCAAGAAGGTGCAATTAAATGCAAAAGCTATGCACACTCTATTTTGTGCTCTTGGTCTAAATGAGTACAATAGAGTCTCATTGTGTGACAATGGAAAAGAGATACGGGACAAGCTTGAGTCACCCATGAAGGGACAAGTAGAGTTAAGGAGTCCAAGATAAGTCTTCTTACCCTTGATTATGAGTTATTTATGGAAAAACTAGAAGAAAGAATCAATGAGATGTCCGATCGCTTCACCCACATCATCAATGGTCTCAAAGCCCGTAGGAAAATCTATCTTAATAAGAAGATGGTGAAGAAGATGTTGAATAGTCTCCCAACGTCTTCGGAAGCTAAAGTGACGACAATAGAATAATTAAAGGATCTCAACTCACTCTCCCTTGATGAGTTCATCGGTTACTTGTTGACATATGAAATGAAGATCAACCACATTGCACAAGAAATTAAAGAAGCTCCAAAGAAAGTGGGAGTTGCTTTCAAATCAACAACTTGTAAAAAGGATGAATACTCTAGTAATGGTTATGTTTGCAAAAAAATTCAAAAAGTTCATAAAGTTCAACAAAGTTAAAAGATTCCCAAGAAGAGACATCATTAAGGGTGAACCAAGCAAGAAGGAAAATGACCTAATCATTTGCTATGAGTGCAAAAAACTGGGTCACATTAAATTTGATTGCCCACAATTGAAGAAGAAAGGGGCATTGAAACAAAAGGAGAAAGCCATGATGGCAACTTGGAGCGATAGTGATTCATCCGATAGTGATGAAGACAATGAAGTTGCCAACTTATGTCTTATGGCTATTGAAGAACCAAAGGTAATCCTAAATTTTATTGAATTAAATGAATATACATTTGAAGAATTACAAGATGCCTTTGATAAATTAGCTATAGATTTTGATACTATGAACTCCAAATATAAGAAAATGGTTTCAACATTAAAGGAGGAAAATAAGTCTCTAATCATAACTGAGGAAATAGAAAAAAAAAATTTAATGATATGCAAGCTCAAATTGATGATTTAATTTTAAAGAATAAAAACTTGCATAATTCCTTTTCTTTGTTTCATATGGGGCAAAAAAACTAAATGATATGCTTGAATCTCAAAGAGCCTTGTTTGACATAGGTTTTGTACATTTACAAAAGGAAAACAAATTTAAAAATTTCTTTGAGAAACCAAGCTATATTTAAGATGCCTCACTCTCATGCACACATTGTCACAAAAAAGGGCATGATAGACAAGTATGTCCTTTAAGGAAGCTCACATCTAAGAGCAAACTCACTAAGAGTGTGCGGATTCCAAAAGAATTAAACACATCTCAAAATGAGGATGCTTTAAATAAGTGGATTCCTAAGGGGACAAAAATTGTTAAGACTAATGCTAATGGAACTAAGAAAGTTTGGGTACCAAAATCCAAAGTTTAACTTTGTGTTTGTAGAAGGAAGATCATTGCTTCAAGGCAAGCAACTCTAAGAAGAACTCATGGTACCTTGATAGTGGATGCTCTAGACACATGATCGGTGAAAAAAATCCATTTCATGGAATTAATGCCAAAGAATAAAGTAGAAGTTACATTTGGTGACAACTCCAAAGGGCTTACTGAAGGTATTGGTTCTATAGGTATAAATTCTTCGACTCTCATTAAAAATATGCTTTATGTCAATGGTCTTAAGCATAACCTCCTTAGCATTAGTAAACTTTGTGAAAAGGGATTCAAAGTAATATTTGAGTCTAATGGGTGTACAGTTGTAGATATTGAAAATAATATGTTTCTTAGGGTAGGTAATATTTTTATAGTGCATCTTGAAGACATATCGTCCTCTAATTTTTGCTTTATGGCTACTAATGAAAATGTATGTTGGCTATGGAATAGAAGATTGGGACATACGAGTATGAGTGTTATTTCAAAGCTTATTAAAAATGAACTTGTTGGCATGCCTAACTTTTCTTTTGAATTTGATAAAAAATGTGATGCATGTGCTAAAGGTAAGCATCTTTTAAATATACAAATATAGTTTCTACATCTAGAGTAGTCCAACTTATTCATATTGACCTTTTTGGACCCATTAGAACTATGAGTTTAGGAGGTAAACAATATGAATTTGTTATTATTGATGACTATTCTAGATATACATTGGTTTTCTTTTTGTTTTCAAAATATGAAACTTTAGAAAAAAAATTACTTTTTGTAAAATGATTCAAAACCAAGTGAAATATCCAATTTCAAGTGTAAGAAGTGATCATAGAAAAGAATTTGAAAACCTTAGATTTAATAATTTTTGTAATGAACATGGTATTAGTCACAATTTTTCAGCACCTAGAACCCCTCAACAAAAAGTTGTTGAGAGGAAAAATAGGACCTTAGAAGAAATGGCTAGAACCATGTTATATGAAAATATTTTGCCAATATATTTTTGGGCGAAAGCTATAAACACTTCTTGCTATATTATAAATGGAGCTATGGTAAGGCTTATTTTGAAGAAAACTCCTTATGAACTTTTTAAAGGAAAAAAGCCTAACATAAGTCACTTTTATTCTTTTGGTTTCAAATGTTTTGTTTTGAATAATAGAAAAGAAAATTTAGGAAAATTTGATGCCAAAAGTGATGAAGGTATTTTTCTTGGTTATTCCACAAATTCTAAAGCTTATAGAATATTTAACAAGAGAACCCTTGTTGTATAAATATATAAAGTTGAGCAAAATCAAGCATCACACGCAGAATAAGGCATAAGTAAGTTGATTCAAGAACTTAAAATTGATGAACTCTAAGAACCAACTCATGTTGAAAGAGAATCTAGCCACCCAAGAGAGATTTCATATGTTAAGGATGGACACGTCATTGGTGATCCATCTAAAAGGGTAATTACTATATCTTCAAATAGAAAAACTTGTAATTATGTTGCTTTCATTTCTTGCATAGAACCTAAAAACATTGATGATGCCTTAAATGATGAATTTTGGATAATGTCTATACAAGAAGAATTAAATCAATTTGAAAGAAGAATTAAATCAATTTGAAAGAAATCAAGAATGAAATTTAGTTGATGGACCTAGTGATCATCCAACTATAGGAACTAAATGGGTCTTTAGAAATAAACTTGATGAAAATGGTAACATTGTTGGAAACAAGGCTAAATTAGTTGCCAAAGGATATAACCAAGAGGATGGTATAGACTATGATGAAACTTATGCACCGGTAGCTAGGTTAAAAGCCATTAGGATGTTAGTAGCTTTTGCATGTTCAAACAATTTCAAACTTTTTCAAATGGATGTCAAAAGTGCATTTTTAAATGGTTTCATAAATGAAGAAGTTTATGTTGAATAACCTCCCGGTTTTGAAAATCCATATTTTCCAAATCATGTTTTCAAATTGTCCAGTGCTCTATATGGTTTGAAGTAAGCTCCTAGAGCTTGGTATGAAAGACTTTCCAAATTTTTAATTCAAAATGGCTTTAGAAGAGGCAAAGTAGACACCACATCGTTCATAAAAACTAAATACAAAGTCATTTTAGTAGTACAAATTTATGTTGATGATATTATATTTGGTGCTACTAATGAATTTCTTTGTCAAGAATTTTCTAAGATTATGCAAGGTGAATTTGAGATGAGCATGATGGGTGAGCTCAACTTTTTTTTGGGGCTCCAAATCAAGCAAACTAAAAATTACATCTTCATCAATCAAGCCAAATACATCAAGAAAATGCTCAAAAAGTTTAAAATAGAGGGCTTGAAGCCTCAATCAACACCAATGAGCACTATAACAAAGCTTGATAAAGATGAATGAGGTAAATGTGTTGATACTAAACTTTATAGGTCTATAATAGGGTCATTGCTTTATCTTACCGAAAGTATACCGGATATAATGTTTAGTGCTTGTTTATGCTCTAGATTTAAATAATCTCCTAAGGAGTCACATTTACAAGCCATTAAGAGAATCTTTAGGTACCTTAAGGACACTCCAAACCTAGGACTTTGGTATCCCAAAGATTTATCATTCAGTTTGCATGCTTACTCTGATGCAGATTTTGGAGAATGCAAGTTAGATAGAAAAAGCACTTCTGGAACATTTCAATTCTTAGGAAACATGCTTGTTTCGTGGTTCTCTAAGAAACAAAATAGTGTAGCTTTGTCCACAACTGAAGCGGAATATGTTGTTGTAGGTAGTTGTTGTGCTCAAATTCTTTGGATGAAGCAACAATTAGTTACCTATGGAATTGATATGGATCACATTCCTATAAGGTGTGATAATACTAGTGCTATTTGTTTAACCAAAAATCCCATCCAACACTCTAGAACAAAGCACATAAAAATAAGACACCATTTCACTAGAGACCATGTGCAAAGAGGTGACATAGTACTAGAGTTTGTAGATATTTTGCATCAACTAGCCGATATTTTTATGATGCCTTTAGATAGGGAGAGATTTTAGATAATTAGGGGAGAGTTAAGATTAATGAACATGCCTTCATAAGCTTCTTGTATAATCTTCTTGACATTCTTGGACACTTGTTTTGTTTTATGCATGCTTTGTGTACATTACTTGATTATACTTGTAAACTTGTAAATTCCTTATTTGAAATATTGTTAATATGTGCTATAATTAAATTAGGCATTTTTTTTATCATATATCAAAATTTAAGTATATTAGTAAATATATTTTTCACCTTTTGTAACACCCAAACCCGGCCCATATGTTTCGACCAGATCTGGTATGCTACGGGTTGTACATTGAAAACTTTTGCTTTGTTGGTTTCGGAAATCGTAAGTTAATTAGACAATATTTGAATAAATAGGTAACTTTTTGAAAATAAAACTTTGTATTATTATTAATTTGACTAATTAAACCTTTGACAAAAATTCATAAGTTGCAAATATTAAAAACTAAGCAGTGAAATATAAACTATGGGGCCTTATTACATAAATATTCCAAAAAATAGACTCAGTGTATAAATCCCGGACACACTGACCTAAGGCCCACAAACACATTATGAGCCCTGGCCCATACATAAAGGCAACAATCATAATTACATGAAAATAATGAATGATGAATAGCCCAATCCATCCTAGAATTCCATCCTCTACACACAAACCCTTACCAACCATCACACCTTGGGGATTTCTACAATCAACCCTCCATCCGCTGCATACCATAACGACAGTCGTACTGCCTATTCCTATTAATTAGGAATCATTAAATGTGGCATAGCCACCGATCACTATGTGACCTATCATTTGAAGTTGTGGTTTAACCACCGATCACCAAGTGACCTATCATGCACTTCCCCTTCATTATCATAATCCCACCCCATGCATACACACATAAGGAAAACATCACACAGGCTTTCATATATATTTCAATACACATAGAGATTTCTATGATTACGTACCTGGCATCCTTGCCTAACCCCTGTTAGGGTTTAATTCGACTGTCTACACAGCCTCTTTCCGGCTTTTTAGCCCATAGCGTATATATATAGACATATATACAGGTTTAATAGTGTGTTAGAGACTACACACCTGATTATCGTTAGAACAAGACTTTCTACGTCGACACTATCCGTAGCCGACACAACCGCTATCTGCCTAAGGTGTTGTTCAGAGGCTGGTAATGAAACATTAGGTTAAGGCACAATTAACGAAAAGGAAACGGTTGATCATCTTAAGGAGAATTTGAAATCCTTACCTTGAAATCCCGAAAAGTGATATGAGATTCAGGGGCTAGTGTTTCTGGCTTTTAGATCTAAGAGATCTACTTCAATTCCCGAACAAGAGAATACATAAAACCATTAAACCATTAGCTTTTCGGCTTTGTCGTCCAAAAGCCAAAAGAGAAAGTGAAGAGATAGAAAAATCGACACTCACCTTTACACAAAGAATTCGACTACCCCTTAGAGATTCCGGCTTTTTGAGAAGATCAGAAGAGAAGAAGAAATCTAAGTAGTTTCGACTTTTTGGTTGAAGAAATCAGCAAAAGGAAATAGGGGTATTCAGCTATGGAGATGAGAAGAGAGTTCAAGGTTTCAGCTTTTGAAAGAAAAGATGTTGAGAAGATTGGGAGGTTTCTAAACAAAGAAATCAAAAGAAAAGAACTTGCAGAGGGAGACTGAGAATTTCGGCACAGGGAAAGAAGAAAAAAATAGGGTTCCAAATGCCAGAATTGATGAGCTATCCCCCCTATTTATAGAAATTTCGGCACTTACCTATCAAAAATTGAAAGTGCCCTTTTTGATAACTAAGAATTAAGCAAAAAAAAAGAGAAAATTTGGCACCCCTTTGCCATAAAGAAACTGATTTCTTCCCTCCTCGAGGTGATGGAATTTTGGCCAACACCTAGCCTTGCAGATAGCTCCTATCTTTTCTCCTTTTATCTTCCATATTATCAACTATAATATCTACATTATCCCATTCACATAAGTCCTCCTATTTTTGAGCCTTGTTGCCGTCCACTCCACCTAACCCTAATGTTGAACATTAGCTAACTTAAATTAAAAGAATTGGGCTCCTTGAAACTTAAATTTGGGCCCCTTACTCCCTTGTGTGGCGTCACCTCCTTGCTCCTTAAGTGGCGCTGCTATCCATTGGGCCACAAGCCCATTTTGATATTTTAAACACAGATACCACTTTTTAAACCCTATAGTGCCCAAACAAAAAATTAACCAAGGCCTTGACCACATCCTGAGCCCAATTTGGATCCCTAACAGTTAAATTAACACATTAAACATATCCACACACTAAACGCATAGGCACATTAATTCAGGATGTTACACCTTTTGATTACACTCAAGATATTTTTACTTGATTTTCCTATAGATATTTGTTTAAACATGGTATTATGTGATTTTACCTATGTTATCTATTTTTTTATATACATTTTTCCTTGTAATTTTTCATTTTTTGATTAGTTGTTTCGGTAGTAAATATGATGTGTTGGTAGAATAGTGCCAAAATGGTATTTTTGGGTTTGTGTTCATGAGATATCAGTAGAAGTAAACATCTATCGAAACTTGTAGACTTCTACATAGAAGAGGACAAGTATTGGTAGATGTGGGCATATATATGCCCCAGTAGCGTTTTTAAAAAAAACAACAGAAAACCCTATTTTTTAAAAAAGTCTCATCTTCTTCCTTAACCCCACCCTCCCCTATTTTTGGTCCCCACTTCTCCAACCCCACTTTCCACCATTTTTCTTCATTTTTTTACTTAATCTTGTCTCCTACGTGCCTCCTACTTCATTTTCAACAAGTTTTCTACCAAAAGTTCCCACATTTTCATCATTTCTCACATTTTAAAGATAAAACCTAATTTTTTAAAATTTTTATATATATTATTTTTAGAAGAACATAGTCAGGGCTTAGTCCCTTTTAGGTATATTTTTATAGATATTGTATGCTATTATTTTTATGTTTTTATTAAAATAAATAAATTCATCACATGCATCAAATTTTTTTAAATTTTGCATCTGTTGTAATTGGGGATATCAATTGTTCGTATTACTTTTTTTTCTGCAAGTACACTTCTTAAACCGACCTCTAAAGCTTAGTCTACCCATCCTTAGATAACATGCCTCTCCATACATCCCGTAAGCGTCCCGCACCTAAACGCACTAGAGGTGAGTCCTCTTCCGCTCCCTTAGATCACCCTCTGGTAATTGAATGTGTCGAGGACAATGATGCCCTCAAAAAATGTAACACCTATTTTGCAACCCATGCTATTCAAATCTCCCGTCCCGTTGATCTAAACTTTTTAGCAAATACCTTCAATTCATATACCTTGACCAACTCTGCGGTTGGGGTTGGCTCAAATGTCTCCAACTTAGGGGTCCTTACTATGACAACCTTGTTCGGGTGTTTTACTCCAACGCCAAACTTAGACACGACCCGAACACCTACCTAGTTCAATCCCTTGTTTCTTCTGTCATGGGCCAAGAGATTACTATATCAGTTGAAACCTTCTCTTCTTAACTTTCTATCACCAATGAGGGTGATGAACATCATACCAGCTCATACGATACTTCCTTAACTAGGCCCAGTGATTATATAGGCAACGACATGGACATTCATGATCGTATCCTTCATCTTATTTTCACATAGATCGTTGCCCCAACCAATAAACATTTCGGCTTTCGCCACATCGATTATTAGATGTGGCATTGCTTTAGAATCAACCATCCCCTCAATTTAGTCTCCATAATTTTTCTTAACCTTCTTGAGATTGTTAGGTTACCGATGTATAGAAACAAAACGTTATGTTACGGTACTTTCCTTTCTCATATTTTTCGTACCCTTAGAATTAACATAAGTGTAAACCCTGGTCATGCTATAAACTCCTTTATCGATATCGATATCAATCTCTCGGTGATCGCTACAATCAATTAGACGAGCACATCAATAAGTTGGCCTCTCGGTTTTCCCCGCCATCGAACGATTAAGACCTCACTTCTTGGTTGGTTTTTATATGTTTTTTGGTTGGATTATATCACTCTTTTGAGTTACTTGGTTGTCTTTCTTTGGATATTTGGGATATTAATATTGGTTGTATATTTGGTTGCTTTGGGAATTTTTTTTTTATCTTTATTACATTTGGATGCTTTTGTTTGAAATGTACTGCCATTGTTTATTTTTCTTTTGTTTGCCTTTAGTTGCTTCATTTTTTCTTAATGTCTTCAAAACAAACATTCTTTTTGATATTACAAAAAAGGGGAGAACAATGCAAAATTTACTTTACAACAAATTCTTTCAACTTAATCTTAAAGCCAAATTATTAAGTTGGAAATTTAAATGAAATGACGTTTAAAATATTTTTTCAAAAAGGGAGCTTACTTTGAAAATAATGTTTAAGATAAGGGGAGTTAGCAAATTTTTAAAATGGTTTTTATATCAAAAAGGGGGGAGATTGTTAGATCTAGTTTTTCAATTGTTAGCTCTAGTTTTTCAAGTATTTTGATATAAAAAATTAATATTAAAAATTCCCTACTTAAATTTGCAAAAATTGTTTATAAGTCCTTAAAATTATTTTCAAAGTGTTGGACAAAATAAATTATTAAAAAGCCTTGAATTAACTTATCTTTTAACGAGTTTTTGAAGTCTGAAGGACTTTTACCAATACTTAGGTGGACAAGTATCGGTAGAACTCAAGATAAAAATGACCTTGGAAAGGCTACAGAACTCCACGGATACAACCCAGACTTCTATCGGTAGAACGCACTCCAGTAAGTAAGGTACTTTTGGCTTAGGACTTCTATCGATACCCTGGTCAGATCTACCGATATCCTCAGAATTCTAACACTACCTTGAGGACTACTACTGCAACAAGTCAAAATAGTAGCTAAGGTTCATCCTCTCCCACATTTATAATGAAACTCTGATGGCTTCTTCCGATATGAGTTGAAACCACCAGAGTCTACCGATACCTTGAGGACTTGTATCGAAACAAGTCAAGATAGTAGCCAAAGTTCAACATCCCTTGCACTTCTATCGATACTCTGATTGGTTCTACCAACACCAAATGAAACCCTCAGAGTTTTACTGATACAAGGGAACTTATGTCGATAAAATGAGCCCAACGGTCATATTTTGGAAAGCCTTCTACCGATACAAGATTCCTTCTACTAACACAATGAAGCTACATACTGCATTTAATGCTGGTTTTTGTGGCTACAACTCCTCTAATTTGTTTCTAACGACTGCAAACGTCCACAAGCTTGTTAGAGGACTTAAATACAAGGTCAAGGCTCCCCATTGAAGTCAATAAAAGAAAAGAAACAAGTGCCTAACTTCCAAGAACTCAATTTGTCAATCTTTCTCAATCTTTTACTAAATATTTCTTGCACACACTTGTGGGTTAAATTTTCTATATTCTTTCAAGTGTTGTAACTTTGTGTGAGAGTGCTTAATTGTTGATTATCTACCTTTTAGAGGTATCATTTTATTCATCATATTTTTCTCTCATTTATGAGTTGTTACTTAAGGTTTTGAGTAGAAAACCTTAAGGGGAAGTGGTTCTATCTTGCCTTTGAAAAGATAGGGATTTGTAAGGTTAAACCTTGTTCTTAAAGGTTCAAATCTAGTGGCTTTGGAAAATAGTTAGTTGAGGAAAGCTAAGGTAGTAGATGTAGGCAATTGAGGCCAAACCACTATAATTTCTTGAGTCGTTTGATTTTTGTCATTTCTCGAAAACCTTTTAAAACACCAATTCACCCCTCTCTTGGTGTATTTCGATCTCAACATCGAGGAAAATAAATTAAGATAATAAACATGTAATCATAATTAATTACGAACTAAATGAATGATTAATTAGCATTGAAATATATATTTTAATATAGATAATTGGTTATGTTGTATACATTCTAAATTATATATTAAGTAGTTTGTATTCAAATGCGATGCAAAGGTCAGTTGTGTATATTAAATTTATAATATTGTTTATGATAGTAATTTTTTAAAAAAAATAATGAATTTCTTCAAAAAATTATTAATAAATTGAAAAGGTGATGTAATTACAAAATATTTTTTAAAATATATAATTAATTTAGATTTAATTTTAAAAATATTTAATATTAAAATTATAAAAAAAGTTCATCATGATTTGAATATTAATATTAATATATTATAATTTAAATAATATTATTAATTATTTCTTTCATGTTATTTATTTTTTTATATATTATAAAATCAATTTGTTTTAATGCATAATTTGTTAATATTCAAGTTTCTTTTGTAATTTTCTATTTATATTTGCTCTACTTTAATCAATGAATGTAATTAACTCTTATTATATTTGAAAAATATAAATTTTAATTTGATAAATATTATTCATATGTGTCTTTTTTAGAAAAAAAACTATATTTTAAACTCAACAATTTAATATTCATTAATTTTAATATTATAACATTAATGTCTCATTTGGTTACTAGTGTAATAACATGAGGAAAATACTTATTTACTGCATATGTATTACAATAGTTAGATACAAAATAAAGAATAGTTAGTACAATTTTAAACATGAAATTAGAAAAAACGAGTAAAAACTCTTATAAAAAAATAAGACCTATTCAAAATAAGAAAAAAAATTTCCTTCTCTTTGCTATAAATAAGTTATGGGAATGGCTAAATATTATCAATTAAATTAGTTTATTGTTCACTCATATATTAAAACATGCGTAAAAAAATAATACACCTACTAAATGTAGCATTAAAAGTTAATTGAATTAAGTAAAATATCAAATAAAGGGATAGTTTATTTAAAATCAACTTTATATTTAACATGTAAAAAATTATAAAGAAAAAAATTAAATAGAAGGCATTGAATAACTTAAAAAAAATAAAGAGGAGTAAATGAGTAATTTATCTAAATTATAAATAAGTACTTCACATTAAAAATGTTATATGTAAAAAAAATTATAATATAAACATGGTTATTTATTATTATTATTTTGTAATTTTATATTGCGATGGTATATATATAGAGAGAGAGGAAGGATTGTATAAAATTGAGATGCCACGTCATCTGTATCACTTTTTAATATTTTAATGCCACATCAACTTTTTTCTCTTGAGTTTCAACATTTTTAGTTAGATTTGATTTTTTTTTTCAGGAGAAAAATGTTAAAATTTAAAAAAGAAATTAACGTAACATTAAATGCTTAAAAAGAGATACAAATGATGTAGCATTCCAAATCATATAATTCTAAAGCCAAAAAAACGATGCGCTATAATAATTATATAACTAATTAACCGCCTACTATTAAATCAATACAAGAGATACTTTTGCACCATAATAGCTTAGTTGGGTATAAGTCAAAGATTAAAGATTTAGTTTTAATAGTTTAATAGCAGTAAAAGCAGATTTATAACAAACTTCTAGGGGTTGAGTATAAGTATAAGGAGTTTTGCAACTGCACATGGATTGAAAGACAATAATGGTACTTTATGTGTTGCCCGGCATTGATTGTGATCTTCATTGTTCTCAAACACCCCAAGTGAAGTCTCCTCCACTCTTCAAAGGCCAATTTACTATAATATACCAATTTAAAAAAAATTACGGAAAAGAGCCGAAAATTTTAATATTTACCGGAAAGGGTCATTTCCCCCGAAAACGCGTCCACGTCAACGCGTTTTCAGGGGATAAATCAGAAGAACGCGTCCACGAGGGCGCGTTTTGTGCCACATCAGCCGAAAACACATCCTTGAGGGCACGCTTTGCTAATGTGGCACAAAGCGCGCCCTCGTGGACGCGCTTTTGCCCTCTTTCCCAATGGACTTTTCAATTGTTTTTAGTGTTAGGGTATGAATTTTTAGGGTTTTAGGGCTACAGTTTAGGGATTTTAGGGTCTTAGGGTTTAGGATTTTAAAGAGAAAATTAATGGACTAGATTTTATGGTTAATTAATCAGAATAATATTAAGTTTAGGGTTTTGGGAAAAATATATCAGCAAAATAAAAATTATTTGAATTTTTTTTTACAGTTGTATCTGGCAAGATAATTTTGAGAAGACGTTTTTGAACAAATAGTGACCAAAACGCTTCAAGCAGGATGCACTGTCAGCAAGAGTATTGAAAAAAGCTCCCACGTGAACGCTTTTTTGCTACAGTAGTGTCTGGTAAAATAATTTTGAGAAAACGTTTCTGAACAAATAGTGACCAAAACGCTTCAAGCAGATGCATCGTCGCAAAGAGTAATCAAAAAAAGCTCCCACGTAGATGCTCTTTTGCTACAGTAGTCTCTGGCAAAATAATTTTGAGAAGACGTTTCTGAACAAATAGTGACCAAAACGCTTCAAGTAGGATGCATCATCAACAAAGTATCAAAAAAGCTCCCACGTGGACGCTTTTTTTGCTCACGAGTCTCTCGCAATCCTTAGACTATAAATCACCCAAATTTCATTCTCGGGTTGCATAACGTAAATTGAGGCAAAAGTAAAATAGAAACTGAAGATGAGTGAACGTATTAATGCTGTTATTTACTACGATGGTGAGGTTTGTGACACCAAAAATTGTGTTGTGTTTTTATCCGAGAACACAGTGCTACTGGGTTTTAACCAGAACATAGATTTGACAGAACTTCGCAAAAGAATTAGGTGTAAAATCTTCGGAACAACGCCAATGAAAGTTCAATCTATTAATTATAGATTTTACGCTTCGGTTGATCCGGTGAGATATGACTCATTCGACATCAAAGCTCTTCGGAGCTTGGAGGCAACGGTGGAGACTCATCTTGCTAGTGGATCACCCTATCTTGAGGTATATGTACAATTTTCATCACCAAGTGATCTTTCTTCGACTTCAACATCTATTGCTATTCGAGGGGAATACACGACCCCAAGCCGACACTCTGTTAATGGGAGGAAGAATACGGAAGTGCCCGTGTTTGGTGGTAGTATGGAAAACACAGCCCCTTCATGACACTCGGTTGGTGAATGGGACATGCATATCCTTCCTTCGATGTTTGATGCTAGAAATACGTATTGGGGAATGCCATCCACTTCTAGTGGTTGGCAATCCACATATGATTGGGAGTGTTACGAAAGTTGTTTAAGAATGGATAATGTACTCCCCACGACATCCACCGGCGAGGGGCCCTCGTTCGTTACAGATGATGGTGGGTCAGATAATGAGTCCAATGTTGATCCACCTCGAAAGCCCGGGCCCGATGGTGCAGAAGTTGCATTATTTTCTGAACCGGAGCCTGTTCCAACCGTACCTGAAGATATTGAAGGTGGTTCAGATGAAGAAGAAGAAGATCTGCTATTCAGGGTGTACTCGCCTCCAGCCCACATGCATAATGTCTATCTATCTCAAGATGATGCATTAGAGTTTCCTGAACTACCACACAGAACGCGTGACCGTACAAGTTCGTCATTGGATTCGACCGAATTAAAAGTTGGTAAAGAGTTTTCCAACAAGGATACCTTTCTTAGTGCATTGAAACAATATAGCATCAAGAACAGGGTTAACTACAACGTGGTTAAATCCAAACTCGATAAGTACGAGGCCAACTGTGCAGTGCAAGACGGTACTTGTTCATGGAAAATCATGGCCTCGTTGAGGAAAAGGACAGGCTTGTGGGAGATCAAAAAGTACAAAGGTCCACATACATGTCTTGCCGGTACAATATTACTAGGTGTTCAAGGTTTTTGAATAATACTAATATTATGTAATGTTGCATTATTTAACGTACTTCATTGACATGTGTTTCACAAGATCATCCGAAGATGGATTCAGAGATGTTGGCTGACTTAATAATACCGACGGTGAAGGCGAATCCCAAGACTACAGTGCCAGCCTTAATTGGCAATATTCGTAGCCAATTGGGGTACACGCCCTCTTACCGGAAGACTTGGATAGCCAAGCAGAAGGCGTTGGAAAAGTTGCATGGTCGGTGGGACGCTTCATATAATGAAATGTGGCTGTGGTGTGAGGTGCTGGAGAGATACGTCCTAGGCAGCATAACAGACATTGAAACGGAACTGGCGTACTACAACGATCGACTGCTCTATGGATGCCAAGTGTTCAAGCATTTGTTTTGGACATTTAAGCAATGTCGAGACGCATTTATATACTGCAAGCCATTGGTAGAAATTAACGGTACCTTTATGTATAGTAGATATACGCATCGGCTATTGCTAGCTGTGGCACAGGACGACAATGGGAGAATCCTTCCAATTGCGTTTGCAATAACACTGGGGGGAGTCGGCTGATGACTGGGATTTCTTCCTATCTAGGTTAAGAAGGCATGTCTGCCCCCAACCTGATATATGAGTTATATCAGATTGGGGCCCTGGAATACTAGCCGCAATAGAGCGGCAGGGAAGCCTGTGGCATCGCACACACCATCGATATTGCCTAAGGCATGTTGCGTCCAACTACCACGAGTAATATCGATCTACAAGTCAACGACGACAAGTGACCAATATGGGTATGTAATATCTATTAATATAATTTCGTTTGTAATATTCAATTTATTCTTAATTGAAGAGTGGTATGTAATATTCGCTATCAACTTATGTTGTAGGGTACGAGATCAATAAGGACCGTTTTCACGAGATGTTGGCGAGTTTTAGATCAGTTAACAAAGAACGCGCAAACTACCTATGCAATATTCCTTTCGAACAGTAGACACAAGCATACGACGGCGGCCTACGATATGGTCATATGACCTCAAATCTGGCCGAATGTATAAATTCTGTTCTAAAAGGAACGCATCATTTACCGATAACATTGGTTGTGTGAGAGACATATTTTCGTTTAGCGGCACTATTTTCGAAGCGAGCAGCGAGTTATAAAGGCCAAATGCAAGGAGGCCATGTATAGTGCGTGAAGGTCTTGCGAGAAATTAACAAGGGGAAGGCACGGGCCAACACCATGCACACAGTGTGTCATGATCGCGACAACCTATGGTTTCGTGTGACGGAGTTTGACAGACCGAACCAAGGTATTGTTGGCGGGCAATATTTTGTACACTTGAGAAATAAGACCTGGGACTGTGGGATATTTGATACACTTCGTTACCCATGCGCTCATGTACTTGCGGCTTGTCAGAATCTCCGTCTGGATCCCATGAGCTATGTCGACATCCACCGGCATAAAATAGAAAACATGTACAACGTGTGGAGACACGTATTCCCACCAGTCCCAGATGAATGTAAGTGATCATCTATATCGCTTGCACCGTATAAGCTTTTACCGGATAGATAACTGCGGCGCAAACTAAAAGGTCAACCTTACTCGAGTAGAATACGCAACAATATGGATATCCGAGAAACGGCCAACCAACGGAGGTTATGCTGATGGTGTAGGAACCCAGGCCATGCATCTCGCTCGTGTCCAAATCGGAATAGTTGATAGTCTTCTTAGCATTTTTGTCTCTTGGTGGCTATGTAAATTTTATTTATTTCTTGATAAAATGATGAACTTTTGTAGAAGGACTAAGTTGCAAAATAAATAAATAAATAAATAAATAAATTTACAATAAAAAAATCTTGGACTTTTATTTTATTAAAGATATAAAAAATTAAATTACAAAAAAAATAACAAATTTTATTTTATTAAATATATAAAAATTAAATTACAATAAAAAATAAAAAATTTATTTTATTAAAGATATAAAAATTAAATCACAAAAAATAAAAATAAAAAACAACTTTTATTTTATTAAAGATATTAAAATTAAATTAAAAAATAAAAAAACAACTTTTATTTTATTAAAGATATTAAAATTAAGTTACAAAAAAAATAAAAAAAACAACTTTTATTTTATTAAAGATATTAAAATTAAATTACAAAAAAAAAGTAAAAAACAACTTTTACTTTATTAAAGATATTAAAATTAAATTACAAAAAAAAAACAACTTTTATTTTATTAAAGATATTAAAATTAAATTACAAAAAAATAAAAAATAACTTTTATTTTATTAAAGATATTAAAATTAAATTACAATAAAAAAATTAACAACTTTTATTTTATTAAATATATAAAAATTAAATTACAATAAAAAAATAAAAAAAAGACAGTCGGAATCAATGTTGGTGCGGTCGGAATCAGTGCCACATGGGGGTGGTCGACGGTTACGCGCTGGATTCCTCCTTCTAGCTTCCGACAGGGGTTGTGGAACCTCAGGCGAGGATTATGGTTCCTCCAGTAGAGGGTCTGGTTGTGGATGTTTGAAGGATGACCCACCTTGATAAAATAATGACTGCGGAGATGTTTGCATAAACTATGGCGGGGGTGTCTGAATCCCATAAGGCGAAGGAGACTAGTAAAAAGAAGAGTTCCCCGACGGCGCCTCGTGCGATCCCTCATGCGACGAAGGCCTAAAGATCGGCTGGCCAGTCGGAGTAGTCGGGAACGGACTAGAACCGGGTCATGCATTCCAACCTGCAGTGGGACTGGGAAAAGGAAACATATAAGGGTTAGGATACATATAAGGGCTAGGGTACGCACCTGGTATAATCTGAAAAGGCTGTGATGTGGGTGTCGTTGGCTGAAGTGTTGGGCCCGGTGACTGTGTGGGCGTTGTTGATGGGCTCGGTGTTTCTGTTGGCGCTGCTGATGGTCCTGTCTCATCACCCATTCTCCTTGGATTTAAAGGGCCCCGTCGTACCCTTTGTTCACGAAGTTGCCGTCGCCTCTCCTCTTCCGACAATAAATACGGCTTACCATGGATCCTAAACCATGGCATGTATTCCGGTATGCACGCTAACTCAAGAATGATGATCGGTTTCCGAGTAGGTATATAGTCATACCGGTTCTCCCACATTTCGATATATGCTGACCAAAATCTTGGCCAATCCGTGTGCAACTGCCGTAAGTCGACTTTGTGCTCATCATCGAGCACCTCAGGTGCCATGAGAATCGGTTGTCGGAATCCAAATTGACGTAGAACCCGATCTGACTGGTGCATCTCCACGATGGCATAGTTGATCAATGGGTCCCTCACATGCCAAAGGTTCGGATTTTGAAAGAACTCCTCCGGAATTAATGCCTGAATTGCCGGATCCTCGTATGGTGTCCATTGAAACTATATTAACATGATAAAAATATTAGTTATATACATAATACTAAATACTAAATACGAAATACGAAACGACTATTTTATTACGAAAATATATTTTATTTAATACTTACTTGTGATTCCGACCGTTGCTCTAATAGAAGCAGTATATCTTCAAACGAGGTAGGTATTCCAACACAACTCGCCGAATGGTTCGACCTAATTAAATAAATTTTTAGCATACAATTATATTTTAAATCTATGTAATAATTGTAAAATCTAATATTAAATTTACCTCGTTATGAGTGGGAATGTATATGGGTGGTCGACTCGAGGACGAAAAAATAGAAATTGAAACCGTGCCCATGATTGCAGTAGTGATAGGCAACCTCCGATTTTCGCTTTATTCGGCCGCGTCGCCCTGCACATCTCCCGATACAATTTTGCTAGCACGATAGACCCCTAACTCAATTCACCGGCTGCTCTAAAATCAACAAGTTTCAGCAGCCACCTCAGATGTACGAGGTTTCGTGACAAGTCCGGCATTAGATAGCCTCCAATCATCTCAAGAATGTATGCCCGAGTATACCGTATTCTTTCTATTTCGGTCGAATTATTCGACTCCAGGAAAGTGTCTTGTAACTAGCCCATCTTGATCCAACCTCCGTAAATATTATCCGGAATAGCACCCAAAAGCTCGTAGCATACGGCTGCCCAATCACCAGAAGTTGCGGACCCGGTGACTACGTACCCATCCATCGGCAATCCCAATTGCAAATGCACGTATTCCAAAGTGATAGTACACTCTCTGCATGGAAGATGGAACGTGTGCGCCTCGGGTCTCCACCTCTCTATCAACGCACTGATTAACTTCAGGTCCAACTTGCACCCCCGGCCTATCGTGGCCACGTGCCAAAAACTCGCTTCTCGCAGGTAATTCTCGATCAACGGCGATGGCGGACCAGGCATATTGCGAATATAGCATTGCAACACCCGATCTACAGACTATTTAAAAAATTATAAATTAAAATTTAATTAAAATTGCATAAACCTAAAAAATATTAAATAGTATTGAAAAATTAAAATTAAAATTAAAATTAAAACTTACAACTGTCATTTGATCGACGGAAATGTGTTTATTGTCGAGACGAATTAATTCCCCGACCATTGCTAATACGATTGAATATTTTAAAATTTATCAAAAAATATTTCAAAAAATATAAAAAGGGCTTTTTTGTAAATATTAAAGGACTATTGTGAAATTTGAGAGGAAGTTTCAAGGAATTTAAGAGAAATTTGAGAAGAATTTGAAAGAAAGTTGAGAGAAAAATGAATAAGGACTTTGGTGTGAAAAAAATAAAAGGGTGGGGGGCTTTTATAGGTTTTTTTTTACTGTTGGAGGCCCAACGGTCAAAAAAATTTGACCGTTGCAAGGGCAAAGCGCGTCCACGAGGGCACGCTTTGTGCCACATCAGCAAAGCGCGCCCTCAAGGAAACGTTTTTAGCTGATGAGGCACAAAGCGCACCCTCGTGGACGCGCTTTTCTGATTTATCCCCTGAAAACGCGCTGACGTGGGCGCGTTTTCGGGAGAAATGGCCCTTTCCGGTAAATATTAAAATTTTCGATCCTTTTCCGTAATTTTTTTAAATTGGTATATTTTAGTAAATTGCCCCCTTCAAACATCCCTACTTAAAAATAGCTTTAAACATATGTACGTGTGTCCAGTTTTTGTTCAACTAAGGTCTCCATTTGCCTAATTATTTTTAAAAAGTGATATCTAACTCATTCAAAAACAAAAAGATACATATATTGAGGGAAAAAAGAAAAGCAAAATTGAGATCTAGGATGTTTACGGTGAAAGTGGAGAGGTAGGAGAGAAAATGAAAAAGAGGAACAAGATCTTTCCATAAAATTAGAGAGGGGTATTTATAAGTGAGATTGATTTTCTTTTAATCAAGGGTATTGATATATGCACAACACAAATCTCATCTTAAGAGATGCAATAGCCTTTTAGGTGGGCGATGATGGGATGGAGATGGATTAAATGAGGTCCTATGTATAAGATATGCAAGGGAAGATTCAACACCTGCTAGGGGTGAAGTTAAGTATTTTGTTTAGGGAGATCAATATAAAATTACAAAATTTTGGGGGCCAAAGCTAAAAGTATTATGTTAAAAATACTTGAAATAAATTATTTATTTTTTAGAGGGGCAAAAAATATCAAAATTTCTATTTAACTAAATGCTTAAAATGCTTGAATTGAATCTTTTACTTTTGGAAAGCCTAAAATAACAATTTTACCATTTGGTCTAGGGGGTCAAGGCCCTTTCGTGCCTCTGACTACACATTGCTTGGCAAAGTAGTTTAAAAGAATTCTAGGTGTGTTCACAAAACCTAATCTTGTTGAACTGTTGATTTAACGAAAGTGAAATGTTGGAGATTAGTATATAATGATATTGTGATGGTGAAGCCTAAATAGGGGAGGTACTACAATGCAATTCATAGGTAAGGGAAAATGTGGATGTTCATAGTGACACATGCAAGTGTCTAAGGTTGGGCCACACCCAAATACATGAAAATCTTTGATCGATTCCTTGTTATCGTGTCTTCAATCATTTAGGTGCAATATCTGACACTAAATTTTTGCCCATTTTAGGGCTAAGTAATGCTTTGCATATATGGCTCATAATTTGCCGTCTTTATGAACACGAACGTTTTGTCCTTCTAAACAAGCCCCACCATTGTTCTCCTTGTCCTAGAGGATTATAGTTTGAATTTATCATGACATAAAATATTATTCAATTGTATAGCTTTTTACAATTTCTATATAATTATACAATTTTATAAAATATTATTCAATTATATAAATTATTGTAACATTTGTAATGTTTTGTGCATTATACCATTTATACAAAATTTTATATTTTGTGATGTTTTGTATAACACTAATTACAAAAAAAAAAAAATCCAATTAATTAAATTATTACAGTTTTTATAATGTTTTGTTAAGGTATCTAATTTTACAAAATTATTACTACTTTTACACAAATTATTATATTTTTTTAATTACACAAAACATTATTCAATTATACAAATCTCTTAATAGTTTGTGTAAAATTAAGGGATAATATAATTTTGACCCTGAATTTGAGAATTAGGTCCACTTTTATTGTATTTTTTTTTTATTCACTTCAGTACTTGAACTTAACAAATAAATTCACTTTGGTCTCTAAACTTGAAAATTTTAAGAGTTTGATAATGTGGCTCTCTAAGATTGTGCCACATCATCACTTGAAAATTAAAAAAATTATATAAATTTTCAGGCAATGACGTGGTACAATCTTAGAGTGTCACATACAATATTCTAATAATCGGGTCAGTGGTTGAACTGGTCAAACCAGTAGTTCTCGATCCAATTGGTTTGATCAATTCAATTTCTAGACCAACAATAATTAATAATTAAAAATTAATTAAAAATTTGTAATAATAAAAAAAATTTATTACACTATTTCAACCTATTCAACTACTGATTTTTGTCCTAGTTTTTTTTTAATATTTTTATCGGTTTTGAGTAGTTTCTAGTTCAATTGGTTCAACCCCTTTATTTGGACCAGTACACCAATCAATTCTCGACCCAATTAGTCAAACAGACCGATCCAATCACGTTCCAAGAACATTGGTCACATCATCAACTCAATACAAATTCAAGAACTAAAATGAATCTAGTTGCCAAATTCAGGTACCAAAGTGAACAAAGAAAACATATAGGTACCAAAGTAGGCTTAATTGCCAAGTTCAAAGTCCAAAAATTATATTATAACTAAACTATTTCTTAAAAAAAAAAATATTACAACTTCTGTAATTTTATGTGCAACATTGAAGGTCATGAAAAGCTCATTTTAATACTTTTAATTTTACCCTCATCCCTGATTGATTCATGATGGCCCCTTTAGGTCTTTTTTTGTTTTTTGCCAAAGATGGCCCCTTTAGTTTAGGCAAGCTAGTTTTACCTAGAACTTAAGTAGAGTCAACTCACCTAGTTGACTCATTCTAAAAGGATGATCTGCGTGTACTGAAATTAACTTCATTGTTTATTGATCTACAAAAAAAATTACATTGTACAAATCAACCTTCATCACCATGTCTGTATACAAGTTCCTCTGGATACAACAGTGTAGTATGAAAATAAAGAATCGGGAATACTACATTGAGCTTATTGTTACAATCAAATTGATTATAACACAAATAATATGGCCAGCCAAGAGTGGGTGATTCCTAATAGTTTGCCTGCTACACTTCTATATGATGCAACTCCCCTGAATTACGCTGCACAGCTTCCGAGTCACCCGAAAATTTGCCAGTTTTGGATGCACCTCGTTCCAAATACTCGAGAAAGTCCATCACCACAGGATCAGTCCAAGGAGCTCCCAATGGAGCCTCGGCACCTGCAACCCACCCTAAATGGCCACCTTTGGGTGTCACTATCAACATGCAATTTGGGTTTTCCTGAGCAAGCATAATCTTTCATTAGAAACAGCACTTTAAAACAAAGAGGATATGTAAATTGATCTTCACAAAATGGACTGTATGAAATTTGAAAAGAATGAAAATACAGAGCAACAGGCAAGATAGAAATCATTCAGAAGGGGCTATACAAATTAACATTTTTCTGTATCCTGACACTCTTTATGGCAGAGCCACCAACATGATAGTTGAAGCCATAAAGTAGTCCCACCACCTACTATGCATAGCCTCTCTTATGCTTTATTCTAGGAGTTTTTGATAAGTCAAATTCGCCAAATCATTAGTTAAGAACAAACACACTGACTTCTAGTAATTATACAATGAAATAGACACGACAAAATTTTAATGGCGGAAACTTGAAATTCTTGTAGTGATGGATGATTCATTGCCAAAATAATATTTGGGATATTTCGGCTAGAAGTTTCAGGAACAAATGAGAGTTCCTTATTTCCCGAAATTAGAACAAAACTGTGATGATACTTCAGAACCTATGCATATAATATCCAACAGTAAAGAATATTAGAGGAGAGAAATGGAACGAGTAGATGAAAACCTTGATGAATAGCATGTGTTAAAATGGGGTGCGATGAGTTGATTTGGTGTTTTGTTTAAAGGAAAACAATCTTCAGAATAATTAGTCTGGGAAGGCAAGCTTCATAAAAGAAGGTAGATGACAGCTGGTAGAAAAAGGGTTTGGAATGGATTTGTGGAGTCCTTCTGTCAACCACATTTGGTGAGAGCCACACATCCTATAAAAAGGGAGGTTTGTATCTGTGTGCTTCAGTTGTATTCAAGAATTTACAATTATCCTTTTTGTTGTTCTTTTAAAAGCTCAAGAAATTAGAGAGCTATAAACATACCTCGATATCCTCTCGAGGAATTGCCCTAGATGGTGCAATTGGATCATTTTCAGCCTGCAATAACACATTCAAACATAAGGGGAACGTAGTAACGGGAATTTCCTTCTGAAACATACCATCGGAACCCAAACAAAAATGTAACTCTAAACTAAAAGATAAGCTATGCAACAAGGAAACATTGAAGTTAGTCATGCACCTCCATGCTTAAAACAACTGTTACAGACATGATTCAGGTAACATGCACCAAAGACAATTAAGAGAGATGAAGAATCTAAATAATATATATTAGAGCCATGAAATTCAGCTCTAATGATTCAGTTGAGCTGCTTACATCCTCATACGTTCCTCAAACAGCAAGCTCCAGACATGAGAACATGAATGGATGAATGAAGGCATCTAATCCTCAAAATTATGCAAAAAACTTAAAATTATACATTGTGATAAATCATTGTCAGGAAACCTATTAGGAATAAATTGAAAGAAACCACCCCAATCCCCAATGTTTGTATGGAATCCACTAGCAGACTTCAATTGATTGCTATAAAAGAATAATCTATATTAGCAAAAAAGTGAGATGGACTAACAATAACAAGAAGTAAACAACACTAGGCAAACAATTTGTCAGTGCCAAGACTCAAAAGAGTAATATATTACATATGCTAGTAGCTAATGAACTCAGGAAACTTGTTTCCAGAATCACACAAATATATCACCTGGATGCAGAGCAATGGTCTTTGAACATGTTTTATCGAGTCACAACTGCTTGAATTAGAGTAATAGTCATCCACCGACTTGAAACCAAATGAAACTGAAAGGTGAGAAAGAAAGATTTATAAGAAAATAACGTTTTGTTTTAGACACTAAAGCCCTTCCACCCACCCCACACCTCTTTTCAAAATGGCAATCACAGTAAGAGCATACCCCGTGTTAATCCTTCATCAAAGTCCCTGACAGATTTTGCATTGGCAGCTAAGGGGATATTAAATTCACCCCCCATATCTTCAAATAGGAGAGCATGCCTGAACACAAGAGATTTTAGTGGAACTCTGGAAACTGGGATATGAAGTTGATAAAAGTAGTCAAATATGAGCATCATATAGGGAATTACTTCTTGAATATTTTACAGAGGGCTCCAGCAAGAGCTTTGTCATAAACATTGTTAAAGCCTTTGTGGAAGTCCTCATCAGCAATGACCAAATTGAAAGGATTACACAATGACACCGCACCAGAAAGGGGGCAAGCATGAGATTCCTGCAAGTGGAATGCAATCAAGGACAGATGAAATGGTAACATTGTTGTGATAAATGGAGAAATAGGAAGCAGAATAGACCCGAAAATTTATCGAACATAAGAAAGCACAAAAATTCCTCCTACAAATCAGTGAACTTAGAACAGGTCAGCAGCAAAATCATATTAAAAATTAGCTATCAAGGCAATTACTAGCATCGACGTCTCTAAATACCACATATTGGGCTAAATTAAAAGTTATCAGTCCCCATAATCTTTACTCTAGTTTAAACGTTGGAATTTCCCATTGGATTCCCCACTCAAAGTTATAATGAAGTGCTCAATCAAGAATTACCAAGACCTCTTCCCTTCTTGTCGTCAAAGAACAACATGAAGTTTCTCACAAAAAATAAACTAACATTCCTACCAATGACATCAAAAGTAATCAAATAGAGCAAAAGATTTCATTACAAAGAAACTGAAAAAAGGAAACATATAAAATGGACAGTTATGTTGCTGTCTTACTTGACCAAGATATCGAACAAGAATGTTTGCACCCAGAGACCAACCAACAGCATATAGATTAGCTTCTGGGTATCTAGCACCAACATGTTTCACTACTTCATACGTATCTCCAAGAAACGAAGCTGAATAGAACTGCATATATATCAGTGTCGTTCAAATAAACAAATCAACAGACATTTTCTTAAAACAATTAAAGGAAGGAACCCCAATCTCCCAAAAAATTTTTTAGTGAAAATAAAAAATGCTTGAAATCAAGCAGCAAAAAACAGTGAAAAAGGAGTATATCATTGTTACCTGTGGAGTTGTAACTGGACTTTCTCCACAACCTCGGCTATTGAAAACCACAACACGCCACCCTTTACCGTTTGCTTTAGTTAACATATGTCTTACATATGAATCCTGGCTTCCTCCAGTCAAACCCGGCTGCCGAAAAAATTAAAAAGTCAAAAGTAAAAATTGAAGCTTCTTGGATAAGATGATTTATTGATAGTAGCAGTATTTTTTAAAATGTAATTGTATCTGATGTTACGAGTAAAATGAGGACGGGAGAATCAGGAGGAAGACGGCGGTGGTCGCCGGAGACCCAATCGAGGGCAATGGAGCCACCATCTTTGACTCGGAGGCACTCCCGTCGTAATCTGACTCGGGGAATAGAGCGGAAGAAGGAGGCGAAGATGGTCTCGACGTGACGGTTCCAGGCGATGAGCGGGAAAGGGTTGTAGGGTAGGCGGAGGTTGGTGTTGAGAGATGGGAGGAAGCGATCACGTGCTCCGCCTACGACCTCCAACGATGGGTGGTGATCGGCCACTGTCATTTTGGTGACGTGGCAGCCGGCGAGTGGAGGGCGGATGTGGCGGGAATTGAAGATAGAAAATGTGGAGCCCAAAGAGAGTTTGGCCATTAGCTTTTTAAGAGAGTGGATGTTAAGTAAAAGAAGATTCCACTCGGGTACCAGAACCGGAATCGGGTGCTTATAAATAGTGAAAGGGTTAAATTACATTTTAATCACTAAAATTTTAATTTACTACAAGATAATCACTAATATTATTAATTTATTACATTTTAGTTATTAAATAGTTACTTTCCTTTTAAGGCATGACAAAAGTGTCACATAGCACAAATATTTCCATTAGGGGCCTTTGGCTGACTAAATCTTACATTACAGCCTGTAATACTATATTTCAAAATGAGATTATAGTTCGTAATCTCATATTTTGATACAATGTTGAGATGTCATAATTTTATTACGGCCCCTTTCTTATTTTATTTAAGATTTCGAATCAAATTTGAAATTTAAGACAAAATAACTCTTTGCTTTTACTAAATATAGTCTTTTTCCGCACATAAAAAATAATTACAATTAAAAACTAAAATCTCTTTTTTTTTTCTTACTCTTTTTAATATAACAACTTGGTAATTCAAATATAGGGTCCGTTTGTTTGCCAGTAAAATATTTTCCGGAAAATGATTTCTGGAAAATGATTTACTTTTCTGGAAAATGATTTCCTGAAAATATTTTCTGGTGTTTAGAAGAATCTGTGTAAAATATTTTCTGTTGTTTGGCAGATTTCTTGAAAACATTTTCCGAAAAAGTTGTTTTTACATATATTAATAAATTTATTTACATATTAATAAAATTGTATATTTTAAATTGTTTTTACATATATTGCAATGATTTATAATGAATTTGAAATAAAAATAAAATCGAAAGTAACACGATATACTAAATTGAAAAAAGAAAACAATTATGTGAAAATAAAGAAAAGATAAAATAATAATGTTATGGTCGTGCAATTTATATTTCTAGGCTAATTCCAATTTCTATTTATTTTATCAAATTTTGAAATGTGAAGAATGACAGGCTCACCTACATCTAAACAGGTTATATATGATGATTTAAATATACAACATTTGCATCTTTGAAATTAACAATAACTACTTCAATTGCACATGAGAAAATACTCTCCAAATCAGAGGATTTGTTTACAAGACAACAGTTCTATTACAATTGAAAACTATACTCTGTGTAGTATAGAGCAAAATGTATGCTTCTGGAAAAAGGATTTCTTCAACACTAGTAACCTACAAAGATAGAACATGACAATTAGGTCCAAGAAAATATGTTTTATTGTCTTTATAAGGCTAAAAAAACATGCCAATAATATTATATACATAAAAGGCTCAAAATATTATGATGAACCAACATAGAAACAGAAATTGCACAACCATAATATTTGACTAAAAGATAATCTAGCTTTTAGTGGAATTTTAGGGGCAGCAGGTTGCTTGTGTATCCTATACATTACATATAGCAGTATTAAAGTTTTCTTTACTCCACCTCAACCACAAAAGAATTCTTATTAGTCCTACTTTTACTAGTTAAGAACTCTCCTTTATCCCATACAATTAGCATTCCTGCATCTTTCCTCTTATGATTGTTTCACTATTTGTTTTTCATTTTAATATCTCTATAGCAGTGCATCAAAGTGATATCAGAGTGAACTTATACTAGTGTTGAAATAGTTATTCTGATTATAAACATTAACTGCTGGCAGTAGAGGAAGAGGACACCAATCTAGCAAACAAAATTAACCAAGTCAAGGAATATAAGCAAAACAAACTTTACAGTGATAAGAATCAATGAGACTGGAAAAAATCCAAAATGCAACCATGATCTTTGGAATAACCAAAAAGTGGTCTTTTAGTGATTATACCAGATATGGATTGGAAGGAAATAAATCTTTTCAAGATGCTGAACCAGCAAATCCCGCTGTCCATGTGAACTAGAATGGAGTTATTTATTTTGGGTAATGACTTCTAGGAAAAGATGTATGCAAGGGAATGTAGCAACTTGCCAAGAGATCAGTCTATAAGTTCCTTATAGCACAACACTAAACATGTAATACTACAGGTATGCTTATGCCAATGAACCAATATTCAAAAATTTTGTACTAAGCCATAAAAGCTAATATGTGCTTTACTGTAAGTGCAGAATAAACTTCCATTCAACAATCCAATTAATGACTTTCATCATGCCACAGTTCAAGCAAACCTTAAAACTTCATGAGCATAAATAAGAAAGAAAGGTTCATTGGATTAATGACAACTAGGATTTTTTTCCATCAAGCTTTATCACTCTAGAGGTGGTGTAACAGTGTCGACATTGCCACTGCTAAAGCCCCCAATAGTGATGTGAACAATTTAACAGCTGATTGTGGCTGCAAATAACAGTATAACACAAAATGGTAGCGATACCAATCCACTATTTCCATTAAACCAATACCTTTTATGATATGAAACACAGTAACAAGCCGCAAGATGAAAAACAAAAATCAATTACAAGACAAAGTGATGCAGAGGTAGAAAGTAGACAACTTTAAATTGAAGCATAACTCAAAAATCTCATTACTCAATACTCAAGTAGAAACTCAAAAATTTAAAACCAAAAATAAGAAAGAAAAATGCATCATGTTAATGATAATTAGGAAAATTTTCAGGCATATGAACCGAAAGAACTTGTATAACCAACGCTGCTTCACTTTCAGATAAAACCCACCACTAATTCAAAGACAAAACAAAAAAAGGGTATTCAACGAAGATAAAAATTAAATCTAAAGTGGTGAAGTGGTCGTGAGTTTGGTTGTAGAGAAATTAACAAGTTTGCTCAGTAAAGATGTGGAATTGCTAATAGGTATCCATGAAGAAGTTGAGGACATTATTTACAACGATGGAGAGCCTGATATTGTAATGACTGAAAGAAAAACCTTTCTCTACTGCTCACATAGGAATCGCAAAAATGACAATGTATTGAACTCCACAAAAGATAATAACTTATCATGTATTTCATGAAATTTGGCTCAAACATAAACCCAACATAAAAATCTAAAATGATATTGCAATTACAGAAGCTATAATTGACATACTTGCATATTATCTTTATAGTGTTCAAGTATCAAAATTGATATGAAGCACAGACAACTTCAAAGAAGATAGAGGCAACCATTTCCTAACATTGAAGTATCATCCACACCAAAACCCTGACTTGATAGTATAAATGGGCAGACATTTCCAAAAACAAGCATAAGAATTAAGCATTACAAACAAAACGTGGCGCCAGATTACATTTTCATTGCCCTAAATCGATAAAAATTAATCCCAAACCCAGAAAAAAAAAATTAAAAATAAAGAAACAAAGAAAGGCATAAAATTTCAGGCATAAAATCGGTTAAAATGTGGACAAGTAAAGAACAAGAAGAAAAAAAGAGAGCTTTATGCCATACCTGCCAAGACCCAGCGAAGAGGAATGAGATTTGCTCGAGAAATAGAGAAATGAAACAAAGAAATTGAGAAGAGAAGATACGCGACGGACTAAGGAAACAACAGCCTGAGAAGAGAAGCTATGCGATGGTAAGAAGATGAAGAACGGAAGAAAGAGTAGGAATGAAAAACGGATGAAAGAGATGGAAAATGTCTTACAGAAATGAAATCCGTAAGACATTTTCCCTAAAATGTAAGGTATTTTACCCGTGTCTTGGAAAATGTTTTCAGTCAAACAAACATTGGAAAATCGAAAAATATTTTCCTACAAACAAACAGAGCCATAATTCAACTTTAAAAATAGTAAATATATCATAAATAAATAAAATTAAAATTAATACTTATTTTTTTGCAATCAACATACTATAAATTTTTTAAATCAATCATTCTTAGCTCTGGATGAGTATTTTATTAGATTGAGTCGAATCAAATAAAATAAAATTCGAGTTGAATTGAATCTAGTAAAATTGGCCGACTTAAATTAAAAATTATATTACAATATAACTAATTTAATGTTAAAATGCATAAATTGAAACCATATATATTTGAATACTTTAGTAAGTCTTTAGTATGATAATTGGTAATTTGGTCCACAAAATTATTATTGTAGAATTTTTTTAAATTTAAAAACTTTATATATATTCTTTAGAATTATTGTTTTTTATTTTTTTATAATTTCTTAAAAATAATAAAATTTTGGAATTTTTATAAATATTTTAAATTTTTGAAAATTATTTTGATTTTTTGGTAACTTTTATTGAGAAAAACTAATTTGTTCATTTTCAAAATTGATAGTGACCAAAAGGATATTTACTATAATTCGAATTATTTAAATTAATCGAATTGTAAAATTTAACTCGATTGGAACTCGAAAAGCTAAATTATTTATTCGAGTTTACTTAAAAAATTGAATAACTAAATTCGGTTAACTTAAAATTTAAAATTTTTAAATCGAATCATATTTTGAAAAATCTTTACTCAAATATTATAATTGCTTAGTTCAAAATTTTCAATCATATAACAATTGAACAAATAAATTACACGTTGGATGATTGAAGGCTTTTAGGATAATTTCTGCTATTAGTCGTATTTAACATTTTCTAAGGGTCATGAGTATTAGCTTATTATATTTAATTTCAATTTATTTTAGTCTCTAATTTTTGTTTAGTTTTATTAAATAGAGGAGTGTTTATTAATTGGTCCATAAATTTGTTAATAATAAAAGATGTTATGTCAAGCAAAGACACTAACTACTTCTCGTAATTTTAATATGATAAAATTAATGCGTAAAAAATGAATTTATTAAATTATTATAATCTAATAAAAGAATTTGAGACTAAAAATGTTAAATTTGTTGAAGATAAAATTTTATAACAAAGATTATAGTTAAATTTATTTTTAGGTAACATTATATTTTATCAATCAAACACTTTAATTTTACATCCTTATTAAATAAAATAAATAAAGTAATCTTATATTCCACCCATAAGCTAATATTCTCATAATCTTATTACGAAAATGTACATACAAATTTCGAGTTGAAAATTGACTTGAAAATTTGGAGGCAAATTTATTTATAAACCTTAAAAGAGTTACAATCTCTCATAGTTTCTTGAATACAAACAAATTCTTTGGTTCTTCTCACTGGTAGACTATTCCATGGGGCGGGCCACTCGACCCGTTTGAAAAGTAGGAGAGTTTAGGTAAAAATATAAGCTCAAAAAATGGGCTTGAGAAAAAAAAGACCAATTTAGAAAATAGGTTGGACTTCGGGTTAGGCTTTTTTGGCTCGAGCCCGACTCAGTCTGGCTCGAATTTGCAAAATTAAAAAAATTTGTTTTTTCTTTTTACTGTTTTGATGCTATTTTTTTGAAGTTTTCTCACTATTTTGCTACCATTTTATTAAGTTGCACCTATCTTTCAAGTTGCTTGTTAAGTTGCACATATCTTTCAAGTTGTTGGGAAATATTTATTTTAATATTTTTAGTAATTTTGATATATTATATATTTAAAAAATTATATAAAAAAATTAATACTGGAGTTGGGGTCGGGTTTTAGTATTTTTATTTGGTCTGAACTTGAGAAAAATTTTAAGCCCAATTTTCGAGCTAGGCCAGGCCCGAATCAAGCAAACTGGCCTAAGATTTTGGTTAGCCCTGGCCCAACCCATGGATACCTTAATTCTATGGCCATTAACACTTGATCTTCAAACAAATTTGAATCTCCTTTCTTCAACTGAACTGGATTGAAAGACGACTTTCTTCAAAAATGGTTTTTGGCTTTCTCTCCTCAATTGAACTGGATCAAAAGACAACTTTTGTTCAAACTGATGTAGCATTCTTCATAATGTTTCTCAAGTTCTTCAGTTTCTTCAGAGAATTTTGTAGAATTTCTAGATCTTTTAAACTTATGAATATGTAGAATAACTTGGGGGTAACAACCCCTTTTTCACTTGAATAAAAGAGAATTCTTGTAAAATTTAACTCCTTCATTTGAGTGTTTTATAGGAACTAAACTCTTTTATCTATTATTTATCTATTATTAATTTAATCAATTTAGAGATAAAATAATCATAAATATTATCACTTTAGTGATAATATAATTTTTATTATTTATCTCTTAATTAATTTAAATTAATTAGATAAAAAAAATAAGTATGCCACAATATGATCTCATCATTTTCACCTATGGTAATTCTTATTTTCACTACGATAATTTAGACTTGACATGTGATGTTCTATATTTAGTTCGAAAATTTCTTCATCTACAAATACCACCTTAAGACTCGATCATGAAGACCTTCCATGAAACAATTAATGGTCATGCTTATTATGCTAAAAATATTATTGCTGGCATTATAGAATTAATATCCACACATGCACTCGAGCTGTTGCTTCGTTAGGACTTCGTATGAATAAAAACTTCTTGAATTTAATTAGGATCTCAATCCCAATTAAAATTGTTTAACAAATAGAAATTTCAATTATTGTAAAACTCTTTTTTTTTTCCTTATAAAAGCAAGGCTTGACAATCAAAATTCCCACCGAGCTCGCAAATCTGTAAACAAGCTAAAAAATTGCCATGGTTTATGTGTGAATACCAACACGCCAAGCTCACCCTATTGTGTAAAGTAACAAGGAACAAATTTGGTGGATTCAAGCCAATGAAGCCCGACACTTGATGCTTCTTTTTTTGCGCAATCTGGTTTTTTTTTTTTTTTTTTTTTTTTTTTTTTTAAGGAGAATGATTAATTTTAAGGATCACACGAGGAATATCTCCATCCGTAGTCAACTATCGAAGGCAATGGTGTACCGCTAGAATGGGAAAGCAAGCTTTGACACTTAATGGAGATTCTTGCACAATTAATGATGACAATATCAAGTCGTGCCTTCCTTGAGCTCATGCTAAAAATAGTCACAAGCCAAATGCATGTTTAAGGGATCGAACGATCAAAACTTTTTTTTTTCAAGGCAATATGTTTTTCGACATGTCGAAGGTGTACTGCCAAGAAGGGAAAGGGAGTTGACTTCAAGATTTTTGAAGACTTCAACTATATAGATAAATATTGGGTGTGGATCAAAGACATGCTGTATCATTCCACCAAGACTTTGGTGATGGTTGAGGTATATGATGCTGTGTATGTATCCTTGTACACCTATGATTATAATAGGGATATTGTTCGTGCATTTTATGAGGTGATGATCAATTTTAATTTTTCAACATCGATGTGGCAATGCAAAGATTTGTTCCATTTTTTTTCAACATCGACATAGTGAGGTAGAGATCAGTGTCAATTTTTCACCACCAATATAGTGAGGCGAAGATCAGTTTCATGATATTTGTGATGACCAAGGTGAATTAGTTCCAAACTTTGCAAGACCAATATGGTGAGAGATGAAACATGCAACATCCATGATGACCAAGGTGGATTTGTTCCAAATTTTGCAACATCAACCTAGCGAGAGGAAGATCAATTCCAACTTGGCAGGAGGAGTATTAGTTCCAAATTTTGCAACACCAACATGGCGAGCGATAAATCATGTGGCATTCATGGGGAGTAGTTTTGAACTTTGCAACTTCGACATGACAAGAGGTAAAACATGTTCCAAGGAAGATCCACCCTAGACTTAAAAGCAACAAGATGTTGAATGATTGCTCATGCACTCCAAGAAAGATCCATCTTAAACTCTATAATGCTAAGAAGGTGAAAGATGGCCCATCCAAACCAAAGACGATCCATCCTAGACTTTGTAGCATTAAGAAGGTGAAAGATGACCCATGAACACCAAGGATGGTCCATCCTTGAATCAAAGCCAAACGGAGAGAAGAATCAAATGATTTCTTTTTATCTAAGAAATTTTTAGAGATTTAAATCTTTCAAAGTTTATACAAATTTTTGGCACACCTAGTGGGACAATCTCTACCTTTTATCTCTTCTGTCAAAATTCAAAGTTCAAAGTCACAATGAACTCAAAGAAGATCATCATCAACAGACCCAACTTGCAAGTCTACTCAAGCTACTTTTGTAGCCCGTTTAGTTGTTGGATCTGGTGCCCTAAGTGTAGTATTTTTATCTATGTACACTAGTAATATTTTTTTGAACAGATTGGTAAATAAAATTATTCATGAATTACATTAGTACCCTTTGTATATTATCCTCACGTGGTTTTTACATGTAAATCAAAATAAAAGCAAATATTGACTCATTGGTTATCTAATGTTTAAGCTAATACTAAGCTATATTATGTGGTTAGATCGTAATACGGAAAGACAACTTATATTAGTAGACAAACCTAAACATGTTCTTAGTCTAATTGGAAATGAGCAAACTGATTGAAAGACTAATATGTCGGCTACCAAGTCCAATTGGGGAGATGTCTTATCTTGGGTATCGAAGTGGATGGCTCTCAAAAAATAGAGACATAGATGTGACTAACTAGACTAACAGTACATCAGACTGGACCTAAGAAGAATAGATCATGAATCTATTTATGGATTTATTCACTTGTGACGTTTAAAGTGTGACTTACCTTAATCCTGAGTGGATGATGAACTATGTATGCTTGACTCGTATACTTTGATATAAGTAAAAGCCTAAGTTCAAATAGATAAGGAACCGAAAGCTGGTGCGTTGGGTATATGACTTCTGTAGTATGTAGCATCATTCACAACACTGGAGTTCATAACCCAAGATATGGATAAATGATATCCTATTATTGGCATTACATGGTTGATGAAAAGTAAATGTGATTGTGGGTCGTTCATCTTTGTAATGGATGGCTTGAATACTATTTGATAGTAATTGACTTTTCATGAAAGAAGATGTAATGGTTAACATGAGATAAAATAGGATCATATCAGGAGAATAGATTTATCCTAAAGAGATTAAGGATATGTAAACTCTCTAACTCCGCCTAGATGTTAAACCTGAATTCGAAAGATTAGCCACCAAAATGGCCAAGTGTGACCCCTGTTTGTACCTTTTTTTCAAAATTTTTTAAAAATTTCAATTTAATCCAGAGATCTCAGTTTGTTTTAATGTTCTGTAAGCTCGAATTAGGTCCAAAATTGATTGAAAAGCATGGAAATGATTGAATATGATTTATTTATTTAAATTTGATTGAAATTTATGTTAAATGTTCATATATTATTGTAGTAATACCTTATAACTCGAGTCAGGTGACTGCACCGGGTATAGGATGTTACATTTAGTGGTATTAGAGCTACGATTTAGTCGATTCTCAAATTGAACGTAGCATGATGAAGTCTAGAAATTACATGCCACATAAACCTGTGATTGTGTGATGTTATTTGATTTAATCTAACACCTATTTTTCTTATAGATTTAAAGGATGTCGACAAAATCTCGTGCTGACACTGATGAAGTAAATAGCAATGTCCCAACTTTTAAACAGGAAGTATTGTACTCTATCAATTCAGAAATGTCTGAAAATGAAGTTAAAAATGTCTTTTTCGGTTTAATGGGTTAGTGGTTCACGGAATTTATGTAAACCAAATCTATGGCTTAACAACCTCCGCCCCCTGTTGTACCTCCTGTAGCACTTCTGCATCCTCAAACGATTGAAATGAGTTCATGACATCCTATTGATAAAATCAGAAAGTGTGGTGCTGAGGAGTTTAGGTAGGACGGAAGATGATCCAGCTAAGGTTGAGTACTGGCTAGAAAATATCCAGTGTGTCTTCGATGAAATAACCTGCTCTCCTAGTGATTATCTCAAATGTGTCATGTTGTTACTTAAAGATGAAGCTTACAACTGGTGGTCAACATTAACAGCAGTGGTACTGAGAGACAATGTTAATTGGGACTTCTTTAAATTTGAGTTTAAAAAGAAATATGTTAGCAAATGATACCAGGACTGGAAAAAGAAATAATTTCTTGAATTGAAATAGGAAAATAACTCAGTAGTTGAATACACGAGAGAGTTTGTGCATCTTAGCAAGTATGCTCATGAAATTATGTCAAATGAAGAAGAAATGTGCATCTATTTTGAAGATGGACTAAATAATGAAATTAAAATGCTAGTTGAAGGGATGTAAATAAGGGAGTTCGTTGTTTTATTTGATCGGGCACCAAAGATAAAGGAAGTCTATAACTATAAGAAACAGAGGGAAAGAAAGGCTCGAGAATTTGGTAAAATAAGTTTCTTTAAGTCGTTTTCTGCACCACCTTCAAAGAAATAAAAAGAAGATTTTAATCATGTCACTTCACCATTTGGGTTTTAGGGTAAAAATAAATCGAGGCAACATGATTCGAAATCTTAGGTTAAACCTGCTAATAGCGTGGGAAGTGTTCGTAATGCTCTGAGACTTGTGTGTGAACATTGTGGAAAACTACATGCTGGTGAATGCAGGACCAAATTAGGTGCATGTTACAAATGTGGTTCAACAACAGATCATTTTGTGCGAAATTGCCCAAGAAAAGTGGGTGATAATGATAAGTGAAGCGATAAACAGTTGTCTATACCTCAGAAAGGTAGATGTCTTGGTTAAAGTAGTAATACTAGAGCAAATCACAATGGGACCAAAGATACAAGTACTAGATTTGAAGCTAGAGTGCCTACACAAGCATATGCTATCTGAGAGAGGGAGGACGCTACCGCGCCTAATGTTATTGTTAGTATATTCTATCTCTTTGATGTTACTGTGTATGCATTGATTGACCCTGGGTCAACTAAGTCTGATGTTCAAGTTAAAAATCCATTGGGTCAAAGTGTGATAGTTAATTTAATATGTCGTAAGTGTCTACTAAGAATTCAAGGTTGTGACTTTCCTATCGATTTGATGTTGTTACCCTTTCTCGAATTCATTATAATTTTTAGAATGGATTGGTTGATGTTACACAATGTTGTGGTGAACTATAGATTGAAACAGATTGATCTGAGATGTCAGACAGGTGAAATGATTACAGTTGAGTCTGATAGATCAAACAGTATTTGTAACATCCTGAATTAGGGGTTGTTTGCAATTTATTTATTTATTTTTTCACGTGCTTGCTTGGAAAAAAATATATATGCTATGATGGTTTGGCATGTTCTAGGGTCTAGTCATAACCCCGGGCTAGGCCTGACTTAGGGCCGAAAATTTCTTTTTAGTGCTTAAGAGGAGGGAGCTAGGTGAGATAGGGGTTAAGAGAAATTGTTGGAGAAGTTTTGCATAAGAAACCGATTGGCAAGATGGCTTGGGACGCTACCTAGGTGCTGAGGAGCTTGCGTCACGCGGAGTGTCAAGGGGAGGAGGTTCGAATCATGGTGGTCGCAAGGGGTGTGTTTTATTTTTGGGCTTTTTGGCGTTAAAAAGGAAGGTGCTAAGTTAAGGAGGTTTCAAAAGATTTTGTGGGAGTTGGTGGACATGAAAGTCAGACTGGTAAAGTGGCTTGGGGCAGCCACTTAGGGCCTTGGTGAATGCCGCCTCAAGCAGGAGAGGGGACTCAAGTTCGAGTCGCGATGGAAGCAAGGTAGGTTTTATTTTTGTTTCTGGCATTAAGACAAGGGGGAACTTAGGAGGGAGCTCTTAAAAGGAGTTTTAGGGAGTTTACATCACAAAAAAAGGCCTTATCAAAGTGGCCTGGGGCGTTACCTGTAAGCTTTTTCCAGCAGGTCCCATGTTCGAGTAACGTGAGTAGCAAATGGGTGTTTTGTTTTTGCATGCTGGCGTGAAGGAGAAGAGCTGGTGGCCTGCACATGGGCTCTCAAATGGATGAGGATGAGATTGATGGGTTGTTTTGAATTCGGCTGGAAGGGTGGGATAATTATCATTATTTTTATTTTATTTTATTTACTTTAAGAGGTGAGAAGGGATAGGATAGAAGATAGATATTATTTTTAATTGAATTAAATGGGTGATAATCAAAAGATAAGATTTATCACATTAGGGAGCAATGGCCGAATGTAGGACTCCTTAGGGACATCCACAATCGGTTTTGAGTATAGCAAGGAGGTGCCGAAATTCATCGGATTGGTTTTTCTTTTTTCTCCCCAATTTGTTTCTGGCCGAATTTTCTCTAGCCACATTGCCCAAAATTCTTCAAAAATCCCTCTCTTCTTTTGTTCTACTTGGCCGAACCTATCACCCCCTTTTTACTCAAATCTTCATCTTCCCTTTGGGTGTTAGCCGAATACCTTCATCAACACTTGGGAGCCATAGCTGAAATCTCTACACTTTTACTCTCTTCAAGGAAACAATAGAGGTAAGTGTTCCTTTTAAAATCGGGTTTTCTTCTATTCCTTTGTGTGCGCCGAAAGCTTGAGAATAGGCTTTGCTAAGGATGGCCGAATATATATATATATAGGGTCTTAATGGTGTATCTTTCGTGTAGTCGACGCTAAGGTGTTTTGAAGGAGTCTTTCGGGTTTCGATTCTTCAAGGGATCTCGACTACTCACGGCATAAGTAACAATTGCGGGGTTTCGATAGGCAAGGTAAGTGGTTGTTTATATTCGGCTATGGGCCATGAATGGTATTTAAGTGGTAACCGTATATGTGTTATGGTTTTAGGGGCTAATCGACAAAGGCTTCCGGGATTTAAACTCGCTTTGGTAAGTGATAGTCAGTTTCGGCCCAAGGCCATTTTTTTGTGGTGCGATTAATCCTTCCGGATTATTAGTACAGCCAAATGGCTATTAGATCTAAAAGTATGGATGTTGGCCGATTGTAGGGGGAAACAACTTCACGGGATTTCGCTAGTATAGTTCGGGATTTGCTAGTCTCATGAATAAACAGGTGTGTACAACTCTTACACACTTTATCAGTTGGCATTGCTTATTATGTTACCGTTAACTATTGTGATAGTGATTTGTTTTGTGGGCATGAGCATGGATTCTGGGTAAGTTGCTTGTGATTTTGAATATGTTATATGAATGACATGATGGGTAATATGCTATGCCATGACTTATATGCATGATTTATGACAATATGTTACGCATGTTATGAGCATGTTGGTAACGGGATTGAAGAGAGGAGGGGGAAAATTCTCTATGGACTGTCACCAGTGGTTTTGACCACAAGATGGGTTGGCCCCATCAGTTTAATTGTGACTTCGGTCACTAGTGGTTTTGACCACACCGTTGATATAAATCGTGACTAAGTCCCAGTGGTTTGGTACCACTAGTGGTTTTGACCACATGTTGATAATTGTGACCTATGGTCATCAGTGGTTTTGACCACACCATGGGTTGGCCCCATCACTTGATTTGTGACTCCGGTCACCAGTGGTTTTGACCACCAGTGGTTTTGACCACATGGGGTAGTTAAAGGAGTATGGATGGCTAGTTTCGGGTTGCATGTTTTGCATGTCTTACTAATATTTTGTGTATGAGTTTGCACTTCCGGGTTGGGGGATTTATACACTGAGTGTTGGTGACTCACCCCTTCCCATATCATTTTGCAGATGAGTAGATCACAGAGATGGAGCCGGAGAGGACTCGAGGCGGCCATGCTTATTCCTTGGATTTAAAATTTTATTTAGCACAGTTAAAGTTTATTATTTACTTAATTTTGGGTTTGGGTTGTAATAAGGCCGCTAGTTATTATTTTGGATGTTCAAGTAGTTGTTTTTACTTTACTTCTACTATATTACTAATGATTTTATAAATTTTTAAATGAATCGGTTAAAAGTGATGTTTTCAAAATAAGTACTTTTACGAATTTTCAAAGATGTTACCATCGGGTAGCAAAATTTACCAAGTTAACTATAACTCCGATGTTTCTAAAAATTTAAATGATCAAATGTTTCCAAGGGAAAAAGGGTTTCAACTCAACCATGTTTATAAAATCAACCCATCTGAGTTTTTAATAGACACCGTTTTTTATAACCTCATTAATTTTTCAGATTTCCACCTGTTAATCAAAATCTTTCAAAATGTTTTTACTCCGTGACATACCAGATCCAGTCAAGGCTCCTGGGCCGAGTTTGGGGTGTTACATCTTTGGTATCGAGCAGCCGCTCAAAATCTCATTGTGGGGCCCAGGGCCCAAAATGTTTTTGGTTGGCTTCTGTGAAATATTATGAAAATGGTTTTGTTTTGAACAGCATGGCATCGAGTCTCCGGCACCAATCCGCCCAGGTAAGTACTTCTAACTACTGTGTGAATTATTATCTGTAGGAGGGTAGAAAAGGAACGTAGATAGTATGATAAGTATTTGAACCTTAGGACTAGCTTACCCCAACAATCACATAAGACTTTAAATGCCTAATTAAACAAACCTATGACTAAGTCGCCGAGTTAGGGTGTGGTAACCCTTGTGCGCATGTCTAGGATTGGATCCGGAAGAGCCTGGTACTTAAGCAGTCCTAGTGACTCACCTCCTCTTCGCAGGAATCCTACCTGGTGCGTAGCTTCGGTTCACCCTAACCATGAGGACTTATTTATAGGCTCAACCCAAAAACTAAAACCCGAAAGGGAACTAGCCGTATTTTTATAAAAACCCTAGTTTAAAACTCTTAAAATTACCCTTTTAACTTGTGAGAACTATTTTACAAAATTTTCCGAAAAATTTTCGACTTATGAAAATTTCAAAAAAAAAATACCCCTAGTGGTAAAAAAATTTCAAAAATGCCCTTGGTTCATAAAATTCTCAAAATACCCACATTTCTAATCAAAATTTTCATTACTTTATAAATGTCCAAAAACCCTAATTTGCAAAATATCAAAAATGCCATGATTTTGGAAAATTACGAAATTGCCTCTAACTTACAAAATTACCAAAATGACCCTGATGTTCAAAATTTTTGCAACACTACCAAGTTGGAAAACAATTTTTCAAAAAGAACCCCCAAGTTTTACAAATTTTGAAATGCTCTGGATTTATTAGGATTTATAAATTCACCCCGGTAAAATTACCGAAATGCCCCCGAAATTTTAAAATTTCTGAAATACCCTCAGAATTTCAAAAATTACCAAAATACCCTTATTGATAAAATCATCGAGGAACCTTATTGTGACAAATTACGAAAATACCCTTGTAGGACAAATGACGAAAATACCCCTGGGATAGGAACGGACAGAAATGTCCGAAGAGTGAATGTGTAAGGGAGATACTATGGAATGGATGTGCTTTTTTGTGAATTAGGATAGAAAACTTGAAACTGTGAATGATCGAAAGAATCCCTGTTAAGCTCTCTTCATAAAATTTCTTCGCGGATAACCAGTGAAACAAGTACTAATCCATAAAATTTCTTAATCAGATTAAGGCACAATCGTTAGAAATGAGTTTTAGAGGACGTGGCCGTCGTGGACGTGGTAGAGGAAGAATGACCGTGTCAGAACCCGTTAGGTCTGGTCAGGGGTCTGATAATGTGATACCACCGCCACCACCACCTTCAACTTTTGGTGTTGAGCAGCAGGATCAGACAAAGGGTGAGGCAGTATCGCTGGCGGTGCTGTGAGTTCTCGAGATGGTGACAGGAGCAGGTGGAGGTATGGGAGCTCATAAATCTGTACCCAAGCGACTCTGAGCCAATGGAGCTGAGGTGTTCCGAGGTGTATCAGGTGTGGCACCTAGTACGGTGGAGTATTGGTTGGAATCAACTGAGAGGATCATGGATGACCCGGATTTTTAGTCAAGAAAAGTCAAGAAGGTATAATCTCTCTTCTACTACGGGATGAGTCATATCGGTGGTGGCTCACCGTAAAGAGATGGAGCGATGGCGGAGGGTCTTACATGGGAATTCTTTAAGGCGACTTACCAAAAGAAATACATAGGAACTAGCTACGTGGATGCGCAATGAAGGCTTTCTTGAACTGGGTTCAGGGTAATAAGACGGTGGCAGAGTATGAGGCCGAATTTCTCCGGTTGAGTAGGTATGCTCGTGGTATTGTGGGTACTGAGCATGAACGTTGTGTTAGATTCGAGGATGGGTTGAGGGATGAGCTGAGGATGATGATAGCTCCACAACAGGAACAGGAGTTCGTTGTCCTAGTGGAGAAGGCTAAGGTTGCTGAAGGGGTAAGACAGTCTATTAGGCAGAATCAGGATAGGAGTTGGAATAAGAGAAGCTCCGGATCTTCGAGGTTTTCTGGTAATCAGTAGAAGAGGACAAGGTATGGTGGGTCAGATCAAGCTGCTAGGCCTGCTGCTGCTGCTGCTAATACTCAATGGCCGCTACGGTGTGCTCGGTGTGGGAAGTCTCACACGGGAGAGTGTTGGAATGGTAATCGGGGATGCTTCGAATGTAGATCCATGGGACATCGACTTAGGGACTGTCCAAAAAAGGCAGCTAGGCTAAGGTCCAAGGGTCAGGAACGTGCACTGAATAGGAGGGATAACCAACAACAGAACCGAGGTCGTGGTGCGGGAAGAGGAGGTGGTGGTGCCGCAAAGGTCGTGGGGCACTGAGTGGAGGTACCGGTGGTACTGAGGCTAGGCAACCTGGTTTGGTCTATGCCGCGAGGCAGCAAGAGGAGGGCGACGCACCAGACGTCATAACCGATATGCTTTTGATCTTTGGAGTACCCTATAGCACCTTAATTGATATTGGCTCAACTCACTCATACGTTGCTAGTAGCGTAGTGAAAACTCTGAACTTAGACTTTGAGCTTACTTCTAGGAAGATGACTGTGTTAAGCCCTCTAGGCCACTCTGTAGAAGTAAGTAAACTCTATAGAAATGTACCCCTAGAACTCCAAGGGGTCGTGTTCTTGGCTGACTTGATGGAACTACCGTTTAGGGAGTTCGATCTGATCCTTGGGATGGATTGGCTAGTAAAGTATCAGGCTAGCCTGGATTGCGCAGCTAAGCGTATGGTGTTAAAGACCATGGAAGGAGAAGAGGTGGTGATGATAGGTAAAAAGAGAGATTACCTATCTAATCTGGTCTCTGCGTTGAAGGCAAAAAGATGGTTAGGAAAGGTTGTGAAGCATATGTAGTGCATGTTTGTGCTTTGGAAGCTAAGGATGCAGCTGTTAGGGATGTCCGGACTGTGAGGGAATATGTTGATGTGTTTCCAGAGGAACTCCCGGGTCTACCTCCTGATCGTGAGGTTGAGTTTGGTATAGATTTGCTACCCGGAACCGCGCTAGTATCTATAGCTCCGTATCGGATGGCGCCAAAGGAATTAGTAGAGTTGAAGGCTCAGATCCAGGAATTGTTGGATAGAGGGTTCATCCGACCGAGTGTATCGCCATGGGGAGCTCCAGTGCTTTTTGTCAAGAAGAAGGATGGAACAATGAGGATGTGCATAGACTATCGACAGCTGAACAAGCTGACAATAAAGAACAGGTATCCTTTGCCCAGGATTGATGACTTGTTCGATCAACTCAAGGGTGCATCGGTTTTCTCTAAGATCGACCTGAGGTCACGGTATCATCAGCTTAAGGTGAAGGAGGCTGATATCCATAAGACAGCATTCCGTACTCGGTATGGGCACTAGGAGTTCCTGGTAATACCTTTTGGTTTGACGAATGCACCAGCCGCGTTTATGGACATGATGAACTGGGTTTTCCAACCCTACCTGGATCGGTTCGTCTTAGTGTTTATAAACGACATTTTGGTGTACTCAAAGGCAGAAGAGGAACATGACGCACACTCTTCATGTAGTTCTGCAAGTTCTAAGGGAGAAGCAGTTGTACGCCAAATTTAGCAAGTGTGAGTTCTGGCTTAAGGAGGTAACTTTCCTAGGGCATGTTGTTTCAGCTGAGGGAATCAGTGTGGATCCCAGTAAGATTGAGGCAGTATTGGAGTGGAAACCACCAAAGTCGGTTACGAAAATTTAGAGTTTTCTGGGGTTGGCAGGATATTACAGGAGATTCATGGAAAATTTCTCCTTAATCGCAGCTCCGTTGACTAAGTTGCTGAGAAAAAGAGTTCCGTTTGTGTGGTCTGAGAAGCGGCAAAAGAGTTTCGACAAGCTGAAGAAGATCTTGACAGAAGCACCAGTCTTGATTCAACCGGAGGTAGGAAAGGAATTCACTGTGTGTTGTGATGCATCACATATTGGTTTAGGGTGTGTGTTGATGCAAGAAGGGAAGGTGGTTGCTTATACGTCACGGCAGTTGAGATCTCACGAAGGTAATTATCCGACACATGATTTAGAATTGGCTGCTGTGGTTTTTACCTTGAAGATTTGGAGGCACTATCTGTACGGGGAGAAGTTGGTAGTGTACACGGATCACAAGAGCCTGAAGTACCTCTTGACTCAAAAAGATTTAAATCTGAGGCAGCGGAGGTGGATTGAATTGCTGAAGGACTACGATTGCTCAATCGAATACCATCCGGGTAAGGCTAACGTAGTAGCTGATGTATTGAGCCGTAAGGTGGTAGCAGATTTGCGAGCAATGTTTGTTCACCTAAGTCTCTATGAGGATGGGAGTCTTCTGGCAGAATTGCAGGTAAAACCCTCTTGGATTGATGACGTTAAAGAGAGGCAATTGACCGACGAAGTTTTAAGTACTCGGAGGTTGCAAGTACAAAATGGTGAGGCCGAAGGGTTCAGCGTGGGTAGCGATGGAGTGTTGTATTTTCAGGGGAGAGTATGCATGCCTAAGGATGATCTTTTGAGGCAGCGGATCCTTCAAGAAGCTCATAGCAGCCCGTACGCCATGCATCCTGGAGGCAGCAAGATGTATCGGGATTTAAGGGAGCAATTTTGGTGGCCGGGTCTTAAGCAAGAAGTAACCGAGTTAGTGGGAAAGTGTCTGACATGCCAGCAAGTTAAGGCTGAGCATCAATTGCCATCGTAATACATTCAGTACGGTAAAGATCGCACGCGATGGAAGTGGGAGGGGATTACGATGGATTTCGTAAGTGGGCTTCCCCTTACGCCCAGTAAGAAAGACTCAATATGGGTGATAGTAGACCGGATAACTAAGTTGGCCCATTTCATACCGGTAGGGGTTGACTACTTGCTTTAAAGGTTAGCCAAGCTGTATATAGCAGAGATAGTGCGGTTGCATGGAGTACCTGTGTCCATTATCTCAGATAGAGATCCCCGGTTCACGTCGAGATTTTGGAAGGCCTTACATCAGGCGTTGGGTACGAAGTTGAATTTCAGCACGGCTTTTTATCCGCAGTCTGATGGACAATCGGAGAGAGTAATCCAAGTTTTGGAAGATATGTTAAGGGGATGTGTTGTGGATTTCCGTGGTAGTTGGGAGGAGTACCTACATTTATGAAATTCGCATAATAACAACAATTTATCAGCGAGTATTCGAATGGCACCGTGAGAGTCTTTGTATGGTCGGAAATGCCGTACTCTTACGTGTTGGACAGAACTAAGTGAACGTCAGATGTTAGGGCCAGAGCTAGTGACAGAAACAGAAGATAAGGTTAAGGTAATTCGGGCTCGTCTGAAGGAGGCGTCAGACAGGCAGAAATCCTATGCTGATCTTAAGCGCAGAGAGGTTGAATATGCAGTGGGTGATAAGGTCTTCTTGAAGGTATCACCTTAGAAGAAGGTACTGAGGTTTGGCCGGAAGGGCAAGCTAAGCCCTAGGTTCATCGGGTCGTACACAGTGTTGAAACGTGTGGGAGCGGTAGCTTACCAGCTCGAGTTGCCGGCAGAATGAAATCAGATTCATGATGTCTCCCATGTGTCGATGCTTAGGCACTATCGATCAGATCCATCACACGTCGTACCGGTTGCAGAGATTGAAGTAAACGCAGACTTGTCCTTCGAAGAGGAGTCGGTATAGATTTTAGATTGAGATGTTAAAGTTCTGAGGAGGAAGTCGGTACCTTTGGTAAAAGTGCTATGGCGAAACCATGGTACGGAAGAGGCCACGTGGGAACCTGAGGATGTGATGCAGCAGCAATACCCCCAACTCTTCTGATCTAGGTAATTTCGAGGCCGAAATTATTTTTAAGGGGGGTAGAACTGTAACATCCTGAATTAGGGGTCGTTTGTAATTTATTTATATTTTTTTTTCACGTGCTTGCTTGGAAAAAAATATATATGCTATGATGGTTTGGCATGTTCTAGGGTCTAGCCATAACCTCGGGCTAGGCTTGACTTAGGGCCGAAAATTTCTTTTTAGTGCTTAAGAGGAGGGAGCTAGGTGAGATAGGGGTTAAGAGAAATTGTTGGAGAAGTTTTGCATAAGAAACTGATTGGCAAGATGGCTTGGGACGCTACCTAGGTGCTGAGGAGCTTGCGTCACGCGGAGTGTCAAGGGGAGGAGGTTCAAATCATGGTGGTCGCAAGGGGTGTGTTTTATTTTTGGGCTTTTTGGTGTTAAAAAGGAAGGGGCTAAGTTAAGGAGGTTTCAAAAGATTTTGTGGGAGTTGGTGGACATGAAAGTCGAACTGGTAAAGTGGCTTGGGGCAGCCACTTAGGGCCTTGGTGAATGCCGCCCCAAGCAGGAGAGGGGACTTAAGTTCAAGTCGAGATGGAAGCAAGGTAGGTTTTATTTTTGTTTCTGGCGTTAAGACAAGGGGGAACTTAGGAGGGAGCTCTTAAAAGGAGTTGTAGGGAGTTTACATCACAAAAAAACGCCTTAGCAAAGTGGCCTGGGGCGTTACCTGTAAGCTTATTCTAGCAAGTCCCATGTTCGAGTAACGTGAGCAGCGAATGGGTGTTTTGTTTTTGCATGCTGGCGTGAAGGAGAAGAGCTGGTGGCCTGCACATGGGCTCTCAAATGTATGAGGATGAGCTTGATGGGTTGTTTTGAATTCGGCTGGAAGGGTGGGATAATTATCATTATTTTTTTTATTTACTTTAAGAGGTGATAAGGGATAGGATAGAAGATAGATATTGTTTTTAATTGAATTAAATGGGTGATAATCAAAAGATAAGATTTATCACATTAGGGAGCAATGGCCGAATGTAGGACTCCTTAGGGACATCCACAATCGGTTTTGAGTATACCAAGGAGGTGCTAAAATTCATCGGATTGGTTTTTCTTTTTTCTCCCCAATTTGTTTCTGGCCGAATTTTCTCTAGCTACATTGCCCAAAATTCTTCAAAAATCCCTATCTTCTTTTGTTCTACTTGGCCGAACCTATCACCCCCTTTTTACTCAAAACTTCATCTTCCCTTTGGGTGTTAGCCGAATACCTTCATCAACACTTGGGAGCCATAGCCGAAATCTCTACACTTTTAGTCTCTTCAAGGAAACAATATAGGTAAGTGTTCCTTTTAAAATCGGGTTTTCTTCTCTTCCTTTGTATGCGCCGAAAGCTTGAGAATAGGCTTTGCTAAGGATGGCCGAATATATATATAGGGTCTTAATGGTGTATCTTTCGTGTAGTCGACGCTAAGGTGTTTTGAAGGAGTCTTTCGGGTTTCGATTCTTCAAGGGATCTCGACTACTCACGGCACAAGTGACAATTGCGGGGTTTCAATAGGCAAGGTAAGTGGTTGTTTATATTCGGCTATGGGCCATGAATGGTATTTAAGTGGTAACCGTATATGTGTTATGGTTTTAGGGGCTAATCGACAAAGGCTTCCGGGATTTAAACTCGCTTTGGTAAGTGATAGTCAGTTTCGGCCCAAGGCCATTTTTTTGTGGTGCGATTAATCCTTCCGGATTATAAGTACAGCCGAATGGCTAGTAGATCTAAAAGTATGGATGTGGGCCGATTGTAAGGGGAAACAACTTCACGAGATTTCGTTAATATAGTTCGGGATTTGCTAGTCTCACGAATAAACAGGTGTGTACAACTCTTACACATTTTATCAGTTGGCATTGCTTATTATGTTACCATTAACTATTGTGATAGTGATTTGTTTTGTGGGCATGAGAATGGATTCCGAGTAAGTTGCTTGTGATTTTGAATAAGTTATATGAATGACATGATAGGTAATATGCTATGCCATGACTTATATGCATGATTTATGACAATATGTTACGCATGTTATGAGCATGTTGGTAATGGGATTGAAGAGAGGAGGGGAAAAATTCTCTATGGATCATCACGATGGTTTTGACCACAAGATGGGTTGGCCCCATCAGTTTAATTGTAACTTCGGTCACCAGTGGTTTTGACCATACCGTTGATATAAATCGTGACTAAGTCCCAGTGGTTTGGTACCACTAGTGGTTTTGACCACATGTTGATAATTGTGACCTATGGTCATCAGTGGTTTTGACCACACGATGGGTTGGCCCCATCACTTGATTTGTGACTCCGGTCACACGTGGTAGTTGAAGAGTATGGATGGCTAGTTTCGGGTTGTATGTTTTGCATGTCTTACTAATATTTTGTGTATGAGTTTGCACTTCTGGGTTGGGGGATTTATACACTGAGTCTTGGTGACTCACCCCTTCCCATATCATTTTGCAGATGAGTAGATCGCGGAGATGGAGCCGGAGAGGACTCGAGGCGGCCATGCTTGTTCCTTGGATTTGAAATTTTATTTAGCACAGTTAAAGTTTATTATTTACTTAATTTTGGGTTTGGGTTGTAATAAGGCCGCTAGTTATTATTTTGGATGTTCAAGTAGTTGTTTTTACTTTACTTCTACTATATTACTAATGATTTTATAAATTTTTAAATGAATCGTTTAAAAGTGATGTTTTCAAAATAAGTACTTTTACGAATTTTCAAAGATGTTACCATCGGGTAGCAAAATTTACCAAGTTAACTATAACTCCGATGTTTCTAAAAATTTAAATGATCAAATGTTTCCAAGGGAAAAAGGGTTTCAACTCAACCATGTTTATAAAATCAACCCATCTGAGTTTTTAATAGACACCGTTTTTTATAACCTCATTAATTTTTCAGATTTCCACCTGTTAATCAAAATCTTTCAAAACGTTTTTACTCTGTGACATACCAGATCCGGTCAAGGCTCCTGGGTCGAGTTTGGGGTGTTACAGTATTACCAGAGTTATTTCAGCTATTCCGAAACAAAAATTGATTTGTAAAGGTTGTGAGTCATTTCTGACTTATATACTTGACAATTGATATTCGAGAATCAGAATCGAAGTTTGATCAAGTACCAATTTTAAATGAGTTTACAAACATGTCCCTGAAGAATTACCGAGATTACCTCCAGAACGTGAAGTTGAATTTGTGATTGACATGATGCCTGAGATTGTTTCGATATCAATTGCATCGTATCGAATGGCACCAAATGAGTTGAAAGAACTTAAAGCACAGTTGCAAGAGTTGTCAAACAGAGGTTTTATCTGGTCGAGTGTATCTCCCTCGGGTGCACCTTTTTTGTTTGTGAAAAAGAAGGATGGGTCGATGAGATTGTGGATCGATTACAAGAAATTGAATAAAGTTACGATAAAGAATAAATATCCTTTACCCCGTATTGATGATTTGTTTGGTCAGTTGAAAGGTGCGACAATGTTTTCAAAAATAGATCTCAGATTGGGTTATTATCAGTTGCGAGTGAAAGATGTTGATGCACCGAAAACTACTTTCCGAACTCGTTACAGTCATTATGAAATTCTAGTGATGTCGTTCAGATTAACCAATGCCCCTGCTGCTTTTATGGATATGATGAATCGGGTTTTCAACCTCATCTGGATAAATTCATGATTGTGTTTATTAATGATATACTGATCTATTCTAAAACAGAATTTGAGCATGCTCAACATTTAAGAATTGTTTTACAGATTTTGCACAAGAAGCAATTGTACACAAAATTTAGTAAATGTGAATTTTGGCTCAAAGAGGTTGGATTTTTTTGGCCATGTGATTTCTGTGAATGAGATTTGTGTTCATCCAAGCAAAATTTCATCTATTGTTAACTGGAAAGTTCCAAATAATGTCTTGGAGGTACGAAGTTTCCTGGGCTTAGCTAGTTATTATCGTCGATTTGTTAAAAAAAAATTGATAATTGCTTTATCGATGACCAAGCAATTGCAGAAAAATCTTGAGTTTGTTTGATCGGATATGTGCCAGCAGAGCTTTGATCAGTTGAATCTCTATTGACAGAAGCTCATATACTACTCAGCCTAAATCTGGGAAGGATTATATTGTTTACAGTGATGCATCGCTTAGTGGATTAGGTTGTACATTAATACAAGCTAGAAAGGTTGTAGCTTATGCTTCTTGATAGTTAAAGCTACATGAGAAAAATTACCTGACTCACGATCTAGAATTGGCCGCGATTGTTTTTGCTCTGAAGATTTGGCGACATTACTTATACGGTGAGAAATTTCACATATATACCGATTATAAAAGCCTAAAATATTTAATGACTCAAAAAGAATTGAACCTGAGACAGTAACTGTTGCTTGAGTTATTGAAAGATTATGGTATGGTAATTAATTATCACCCTAGAAAAGCTAGCCTAGGTGTTTCCACTTTAATTCAAAAATCACTGTTTACTTTGAGAGCGTTGAATGGTCAGTTGAATTTGAATGGTGATGGTTTTGTTTTAGCTTAATTGAAAGCTAGACCGTCATTTCTTCAGAGAATTCAGAAGTTGCAAAATGATGACCCAAAATTGTTAGCTAAACGAGGTCATATTCAGAGTGATCAATCTACAGAATCCGAAGTTGATACTGATGATATGTTGTATTTTTGTAATAGATTGTGTGTTCCGAATAATCTAGAGCTAAAACAAGATATTTTTTCGGAAGCTCACAGTAGTACGTACTCTATTCATCCAGGTAGTATTAAAATGTTTTGTGACTTGAAACAGATGTACTAGTGGTGGAGTATGAAATGTGAAATTTCTGATTTTGTGGCTAAATGTTTGATTTTTCAGGAAGTAAAAGCCGATCATGAAGTACCATCTAAGTTATTATAGCCTATTATGATTCCCGAGTGGAAATAAAAACGAGTTATGATGGTTTTCGTATCTGGGTTGCCTATAATACTGAGAAATAAAGATTCGATTTGGGTTATTATTCACAGATTGATAAAATCGATTCATTTTATTTCGATTAGAATAGATTATGCGCTCGAAAAGTTAGTTGAGTTGTATGTGTCCAAGATCGTTAGATTACATGGAGTACCGATATCTGTCATCTCTAATTGATACCCGATATTTACCTCTAGATTTTAGAGAAAACTTCACGATGCTCTGAGTACTAAACTCAACTTCAGTACAACATTTCATCCACAGACAAACAAACAGTCAGAACGAGTAATATAGATTTTGGAAGACATGTGTAACATCTCGAAATTAGGCCTAGAAGAATTGGGCCTAATGGGCCTTGGACGTAGGAGTGTTTAAAATTTTTGAGAACAAGAGAATGGCATTATTGCAAATTGGACTTATTAGTTAAGTGAATTTGGAAAGTTACAGGGTTTCTAGGAAGTTCTGGGTTCAAGTTAAGCTATAGGTAAATTTTTGTGTTTATGCACTTAAGGGGGAGAAGGTAAGTAGCATTAAGGCTTATGGATATAAGGGTGCATTTTGCTAGCACAAGGAGTCTATTGGTAAAGGTGGAAAGTGGCGTGTGGAGTGTACTAATAGTCTGAGGTTCGAATCCCATCTACTGCATTTTTTGATTAATTTTTGTGCTTCATTTCATGTGTCGGCCATGGCTATATTTTTTGGTAAGGAAGACTTTTTAATTTGGGAAAGATGGCTAAGACTAGGGAAAATGAAGGAAAGAAAAGAAGGAAAAAGGCAAGAGAAGGGAACATGTGGCCTATTATGTGGGTGATGTTTTGGAAAGATTATTTGGTCAACATTCACCCCTTTAGGCATTAGAGGCACACGGTTTTGTTGGGGAAAAAGGAGGAGCTGAATTTTCCTAGCCTATTTGCAAGTTTGTGCTTGAAAAAGCCTATTTTCTCTTTTGAACATTTTTGGTACTCTTTTCCAACTTTTTTTCCTTTGTGTTAGCCGAATTACCCAACATTTCTTCTCATATCTCTTCTCTTCTTTTTATCATTCCTTCAACCTTTCTTCCTTTTTCCTAAATCGACATTACCATATGATCGAATCTTCTTTATTATTTTCTCTTCAATAGCCAAATTTCTATCATCTTCTATCTTCCCCATTTTTGTGTGTTGAACATCTCTCATTGGTTGAATCGGAGTTCTAGTGGGTGGCTGAATACCAAATCCTTGTCGATTCATTCGTAGTCATAAGCCAATTGGTGGGAATCGGGATTATCATCGATTAAGGTTAGGAGTCTTTTCGTAGTCCATTCGATATCGCTATTCGGTTATGGTGTTAATCAGATTGAAAGTTTGGCTAATTGATTATGTTGTTAGGCACGAAATCACTCGATACTCTCTACTTGTGGATTTTTCAGAAATAGTGGTAAAGTCGAACACCTATCCCTTGTAATAAGAGACTCGGATTGTTGGTAAGTGATATAGATTGTTAATCAATCGCAATACTTGGATGAAGTTGTAAATTGGGCTTTGGACTAATTGTTGACCGATTGTATCTTTAGGTACCACGGGGATATCGTGTTACAAATTCCGAATAAGGTGTGTAATACCGTACCTTCCGAATATATGTTTGAAATGGTGTGTAATCTCACATCTCTTTGAAAGTTTGTATGATATGTTTTTTGATTCGGTCGAAATACCGAAGAAAACCAGAAACCGACATCTGTGATCACTCGGGAGTGCGTATTTTCGTAGTAGTAACCATATTTTACAATGAAACAGTTTGGATAGTAGCAGTGACGTGATTTTGAAAAATCACAAAAAATAGGAGAAAGGGAATTAAAAAGTGAATAAGATATCGAATTAAAGCTTACTATGTCTATTTCTATATGAAATAAATGGAGAAGAAAAAGGAATTTTATATTCTGTGATATCTTAATTTTAGTGAGACTGGTTCTGAATGACTTCGTGGTTCCCTGATCTATCTTGGAAAAATCGTATAAAATTGTACAAAGTGGATTATGAGTTATAGTTTATATGAATAGATTCCTTAGTGAGCCTAGTTTTAATAGAAACAAATGGGAGCAACATATGAAAACTGTATAGTCAGATATTTTAATTTTGGTTAAGAGAGGTCAGAATCATTGGTTAGTGAAACAACGGAAACTTTAAGGAATAAACTGTACTAAATGGCTAAGTAAAAAATTCTAGAAAAATTGTAGTAAGAAGATATATGAGTCTCGTTTCAAGGAAAATTTACGAATTTAGATTTCGAGATTCCTAACTCGAGTTATAGTCAATTTGGGAAGTATGATGCAGATGGATAGTTTCAATTTTGATGCCCCAAATTAATAGTTAAGTCTGGTTTGCGAAATTACCGAAATACCCTTGGAGGGTAAATTATCGAATTACCCTTAGTGGGTAAAATTACCGATTTACCGAAATTCCCCTATGGGCCGATTTGATAGATTGGTATCATGGGCCGATATGCAAAGTGTTATAATGGGCCAATTTATCGAAATGTCCTTATGGATCGAATTACCGAAATGCCCTTATGGGCCGAATGATCGTATTGTTTTAATGGGCTGATTCATAAAAAGTATTCAATAGGTTAATGGATGTTATTTTTATATGGATGTTTTACGATTATGTATGATGCATATTTACATATTGCATGGGATGGGAAAATTTGAATGAAGAGAAGTATAGACCGGTGGCATTGCCACAAATTCTAATAATGGCTATGTGCCAATGTAAGCATGGCTTTGTGCCATTATGAATAAGGCCATGTGCTGACTATATTACCGTATATGAATCTGGTGGCTCAGCCACAAATATTATAAAAGGCAGATTGACTGCAGATTGGAGAGACTGGCGGGGTGGGTTGACTTAATCCCCACAGGAGAGATTGGCTGGTACGGGGGAGAGATGGGCTGGATGGGATGGGTTGCATACATTCTTACATTTGTCTCAATTATTTATTATGTTGTAAATGGACTTCGGCCCAAGATTATGCCTTATGGGCTCAGGCCCAAGTTTTTGCTAAACGGGTTCAAGCCTAGTGGACAACGGTAAGGGGATTATGCACTGAGTTCTTGTAACTCACCCCCCTTTTCCTTAACCCTTGTCGGTAATGCTCTGTGACGAGGACTTGGGGCCATGGATGACTCGGTGGAGGCCATACTTTTGGAATGTTATTTTCGGACTTCAGTAAACTTCTTTTCCATTTTATTTTGCTACTTTTACTATTTCGGGTTTTTAAGTTGTAATAAGACCTCCGGACTATTTTTATTTTGCTTTATGTTTGGGATGTTTTTATTATTTTTCTTAAATTGTTTAAAAAGGGAATTTTCTAAATATATAAATAATGGTTTCTAAAATTGATTAATAAATGGATTTTATAGTAAACTTTTACAAATGATTTAACTCGGATTCTCTTTCAAAATTATCTACGACATTTTCAAAAGTCACGGTTTTAATGCTCACTACCTCGATTTTCGATTCATCAAAACGATCTTTCAAAATAGCTGTATTTTATCAAATATTTACATACAAAACCTGTTTACCTAAACACAACCAAGTAACGCTTATTTTTAGTAAGAATCACATGATGTTTTACGTTTTCCTCATGGTTTTAAAGTTTAATAGTTGGTTCGATTTTCGATACATCAATCAACTTATTGAAATTTGTATTTTATCGAATAGTTATAAATCAAACTTGCTTTCTTAACTATATTATATTAATGTCATTCTTTAGTACACTCATAAGTTCTCAAAACATTTTCTTCATGTGACATACCAAATCCGCTCGTAACGCATAGGCCGGGTTTGGGGTGTTACAACATGTTACGATGTTCTATCCTCGAGTTTGAAGGTAGCTGGGAAAATATTTATTGTTGGCTAAATTTTCTTATAATAACAATTATCAGTTTAGTATTAAAACGACACCGTTTGAAGCTTTATATAGACAAAAATGTAAAACACCGCTATATCGATCAAAGTTGGGTGAATCCAAGTTAGTTGGAACATACTTGATTCGTGAAATTGAAATCAAATTTCATGTTATTTGTGATTGCCTAAAAGTAGCATCAGATCGTCAGAAATCGTATGCAAACTTGAAAAGAAAAGATATAGAATTTGCCGTTGGAGATTGAGTGTTTTTAAAAGTCTCAATGTGGAAAAATGTGCTACAATTTGGCAGAAAAAGGAAAATTGAGTCCAAGGTTTATAGGGCCGTATGAAATTATTGAAAAAATTGGTCATGTACCTTACAGATTATTACTACCTCTTGAACTTGGAAAAGATTGATAACGTTTCAATGCTGAGGTGGTATAAATCAGATCTTTCACATGTGATTACTTCCAGTGAGATTGAATTACAGCTTGATCTTTCGTATTCTGAAAAGCCGATAAGGATTTTAGCTCACGAGGTAAAAAAACTCCGGAATAAACGAGTACCGTTAGTAAAAGTTTTGTGGCATTGAAATGATCTTGAGGAAGCTACCTAGGAAACCAAGGAATCGATTAAACTACAATATCCGAACTTATCCTCAGGTAAGAATTTTGAGGACGAAATTTCCTAAGGGGGGAGAGTTGTAACAACCCTTTTTTTAGTGGTTTCGTAAATAGTAGTTTTGGGACTACAATTATGACGTGTGAGCCCGTAAATATTATTTATTTAATATTTACGAGGTTATTATAGTGTCATATTGAAATTTGGTCCAATAATTTTGACGTTTAGATAGTTAATTAAAGAAAAAAAAAGACTAAATCGTAAAAAGTGCAAAAACCAATCGCTATTAGTTTATTTGAGTCAAATGGATGGGAAAACATTATTACATGGATTTAAATGGAAAATTAACCATTCTTGTTCTTAGTGGCCAGTTTTTTATATGAAAAATTAAGTTTATGGATTAAAATTTTATTTTAAATAAATGTTAAAAGGTTAATTAAAATAAACAAAAGGAACCGCTATCATTTTCTTTATTTTCTTGTTTACTAAAACTGAAAACACCATTGAAAACCTTGGGAAATCTTCAGCCTTGTCTAATTCTGTGCATGTAAGTCCATTTTCACCCGTTTTTCATGAATTTTATGCTTTTGATATCGTTGTAACTTAATCTAGCTAGCCCAGGGACTATTTTAAAGTATTATCAAAGTTCTGGAAACTTTCCATTGATATTCTTGAAGCTTTTTAGTTGTTAGTGGTTTGGTTTGAAGCTTGATGATGAGTTTGGACTAATTTATAAAGTGATTTTGTATAGTTTTGAGTTTAGGGACTAAAATGATAAAATATTAAAATTTTCTTAAATTTTCTATAAATCTAGTTAATTGAGGGCTGTATATGGATGTTAATGAATTCAACATATTATTCTAGGGATTAATTTTGAAAATAAGCTTGTTTTGGTTTTAGGGATTTTCTCGAGTAACATACAAAATTGAAGGCAATTGTGAAAAATGTTGATTAAGAGGTCATGTGCATTAAATTGATTTATTTTAAAGTATTTGGGGCTGATAATTGAAATAAAAATACTTTATAGATCAAGAACCGACAGATAATCGTGGAAAAGGAAAAATTATTGATTAGTCCCTAACATTACATTCTTTGTTGCTTAGCCCTGGTAAGTTCATATGGTTTAGTTTAGTATAATTTGAAATGTTATATTGATTTGTGAGTTGTGGTTGTTGGATATTTTAGGTATAATTGAATTGTTATAAATTCTTATAATGTGAGAAAGCAATTTATTTGAACAGTGTTAATATGATGATATGTATTGAGCCGAATGAACATAGGATAGGATAAAATTGGCATGCCAATAGGTTATTTTGCGCGCTATATGGGATTGACTTGTGAGATGATGATGATTCTTGACTTGTTATTATTACACTGGGTATACTGGAATCCAGCATTTGTTACGGATTACCGAGTTATATTTACAGTGATTTTGGCCTGTTACTAGGGGCAGATGTAAAGCATATGGGCTTGGCACTTGGTGCCCAGGCGTGTTTTTGGAGGGATGTTAGCCTACGGGCTAGGCACTCAATGCCCATGTGTGTTCTCAATTAGTTTGGCTTGTTTGAGCTTTCTAGGATGTCATGGGTGGATAACCACGTATCCTTATCTATTTATATCATTCATTGGGCATATTTTCAATGGTTTAATGACTAGTTCTTGAATTATATAAACATTTGCAAGATTTTTCAATATTATAGTGTGACTTGATATCGAATGATCTGGTATAATTGATTAGATTGGGAAACTCATATATATACACAAAACTCGCCTGTTGATTAGTTGTAGTTGGTAGGATTAATGTTTATTAACATTCTTATTATATGATTTGTTCTGTTTATTCGATAAGTTTTATTGTTTCAACCTGTGAACTTGTATTCCTTCGTGTCGTATTCCTTCTTTCCTTGTAGATATCGTTTTGTGGAATCGGACAATCGGATCAATTCAAATATTACACTATCTAGCTACCTTTCCGTAGAGTTTGAAATTGTTTATTTTGGGAATATGTGGCATGTAATGGAAGTAACTTTTATTTATATAGGTAGTTACTTCAAGTGATATGTTTTATGCTAGTGTGATTGTTGCATACTTGTGGTTATGAACATCCTTGTTTGGTCTTGTAAGCATCTATATGTGCATTTGACAATTTGATTGGTGCTTCATGGATGTGGTTAAAACATGGTAGGATTGAATGTGAAGGGTATGGATGAATTGGTATGTTTGGCCTGTGAAAAAGATAGGAACTTGTAGTTTTTGAATATGAATTAGTTTATTTATGAAATGTGGTGCTAGTGAGGGCATATTGGTTAGGCATTTAGGTTGAATGTTTTGGTATGTTTTAAGCTTATTTGAATGTGTTTTGAAGGCATGTGAATGATTGATTTTGTTTTGGCTTGGTATCTAAGAAATGACTAATGTTTTGACTTGTTACATGGCCTGGGACACGGGCTGTCACACGGTCGTGTGCAACACATGGTCACTCCACATGGCCATGTGACCTATTCAATTTTGGTGTCGGTATGTTACACACAGTCTCAAGTTGTTACACGACCTAGGGACAACGTCATGTGACCTTATTTCGAATCACACACGGTCTGGCACACGGTCTGCGACACAGCCGTGTGACCCTATTTCTAATTGTACACTCTCAGGCACACGGCCTGGCAACATGACTGTGTGACCTTATTTTTGAACTATACATAGTTTGGCTACATGGCCATGTCCCTGAGCCACAAGGCCCCGGCTCTTTCACACAGCCTGGCCACACGGCCGTGTGACCCTTGTTTGTACCTTTTATTCAAAATTTTGTAGAAATTTAATTTAATCTAAAATTGATCTCGGTTTGTTTTAAATGTTCTGTAAGCTTGAATTAGGTCCAAAATTGATTGAAAAGCATGGAAATGATTGAATATGATTTATTTATTTGAATTTGATTGAAATTTATGTTAAATGCTCATAGCTAATTGTAGTAATACCTTATAACTCGGGCCAGGTGACTGAACCGACTATAAGGTGTTACATAAGCTGCAATTTTTGGAAAAAGGACTAAATCGTAATAAATTGGACTAAATCGAATAGAACTAAAAACTTAGGTAGTGATGCCCTTAAGGGAATATCAAGATGAAGTGAGACTAGAAGGTAATCTTGCCGCACACCCGTTCATTAGTCCCAGATTAACTAGTGAGATCGGAAGATAAATCGAACCTAATTTGTCTGAGTCGGTAAAATTGAGATCGGAAGATAAAATAAAGCCACTTAGTAATTTAAGCGATTAAGTCCCTTGTTCGAGGATCGGTGAACCACGTCAAAGTCAACCAACCACCATTAGTTATTTATTAGATAACTTATTAAGTTTTGTGTTCTTTACAATTTAGTCCTTAAGATAGTTCATTTAGAAATTAGTCTTAAAAATATCTATTTATGCCTGTTGTACTATAGTAATTAGTGAGTAGTTATCTAGACTCCTTTCTTGCATGTATTTTTTAATAGAAATCATTAAATCGCTGACTTCTTTAGGTTTGACCCCTTAGAATATTTTGTGTTCCATCGAAACTATAAATATTACAACTGACACTGCACGCTTACAGTTAAAACCCATTCTTTAAATGATTTGATAAATTCGTTGTTTTTAACACACACGCACAAGTCAGGTCAAGTTATTGGCATCATTGCCGGGGAGTTGGTATAAGATTTGGTGATTTTTGTTTAATTATTGCATGCTCGTTAGGGAGATAATTATCAAAAATGAAGTTTATAGATATGATAAAAAAAATTTGTTTATGGTTTTCTTTGTTTTGTTTTGTTGATTGTTGACTAATAGTCATGTTTAATGGTAACTATTGGTGGCTTGAAGGACCATTCGTGGCTGATGCGGATGGCGCTGCAACATTTAGCTGGGATGACTACGACCCTTATAGGAGGTAAGGATATGATCCTTCGTATGATTCGTATAGCTATGCATGTCTGGTGGAAAGCAACAACTAAGGATGGGAAGGTACTCACCCTAGTTACGGCCTATATGACGCGTATTCCTTGTATTCTTACAATGATTGGGGTGCATATTGGGAAGATCCTAATGAAGATCACTACCAAACCATTCGGGGTATCACATTTGAGGATGGCATGTCTGAGTACCAATAAAACATGAAAGCTTTCAAGAATCAATAGGACCAAGTACTTGAACTCCTTCCATACCAAGATAGGGAGGGTTATGATGGATGAGTATGTCGACTCTGTAACACCCCTTACCTGTATTCAATGCCGGAATAGGGTACGAGGCATTACCGGAACACATACACTTGTACACGTATTAAACTGAGTCATAAAATTTCATCCAATTTAAAACTTTTCAAATTTTTATCTTTGAGTCCCTAAATAGGGCCTACGAGGCCCAATACATACTTTGGAAGTGGTCTGGGACTAAACCGAGAACTTTGGAAAACATTAGAAAATTTCTTGAAAAACAGGGGCACACGCCCATGTCCAAGGCCATGTTTTTCACACAGCCGAGATACACGCTCGTGTGTTAGGCCGTGTGGCGTTTTGAATTTCCGAAAATCAAGTGCAGACTTCACACACCCTGGGCACATGGCTGTGTGGCCACAAGTAAGGCTATTTACCAAGCCCTTTGCCACCCCAAAACACTTATACACTTATACAAATTTATCATCACACAACATGGTATTATTAAGCATTCAAACATCCGCACTAAGACATCCACATACCATTTACAAATCACATTCATCATGCATAACCACATATACACTTAACTAATCATAGCATATAAATTACTCAACCATTCACATTTAGTATTTGCCACATATAATTATCACACAATCACTCATCCAACCCAAACAAGCATGCACATCCATGTAATGCTTTATCATAAACTTATAACATAACAAATATTGGCCACATCAAATGGCCTTATACAACAATGACCTTCAATTAGCATAGGCCAATATTCTAGGCCAACTCATAATAACATGTACACAAATGACCAAGTCCCTATACATGCCATAGACTTAAAAAGCTAGAATAAAAATCATCGATACTAATAGCTTCTTAGTGTGATAGAATCTCTGACGACCTCTAACTCGAGCTAGCATCTGTGACACTATAGGAAAAAGAAAGGAAGGGGGTAAGCATTATAGTTTAGTAAGTAGGTATGTAAATAATAAGTGATTTATTAACAGGCTTTTATAAATCTTCACAATATGTTCTGAATATAATACAATCATAATTGCACATAGTTCCATTATTTATTCATGTTCATCTCAACCTGTCTACTCAATTTACAGTCACTAAATTATTTATATCTCGAGCTATAGAATTCCAAATTAAGATCCTCTAATTTTCCCTAAAACTAGACTCACATATCTTCTTACCATAAAATTTTCAGAATTTTTGGTTTAGCCAATAAGTACAGTTTATTCTTTAAAGTTTCCCCTATTTCGTCGTCCTATAGTTCTGATCCCTCTGCAGTAAAAATTAATTATTTCATCGTATAGAATTTGGATAATGTTTCTGTTTGTTTCTCTTGAAATTATACTCATTAATAAATTTAAACATACAAATTATAAACCACAATTATTTTTATACAATTTTAATGATTTTCCAAAGTCAGAATAGGGGATTCCGACATCATTCTGACCCTGTCTCACAAAAATTTTAATATCATAGAATATAAAATTCTTTTATTTACAAGATATCTTTTATTGAAAATAGACTCATTCAGCTTTAATTTCATATATTAGTCAACCTCTAATTCGATTTCCACCATTTTTGGTGATTTTTCAAAGTCACACAACTGCTGCTGTCCAAAACTATTTTGTTGCTAAATTTACTCTTTCGTAATTTCACTTACTCCATTTCATGTTACCGAAGGTTCGATCAAATATCGAGCACATTGTTCATAAATTTTCACACTTATACCTACACTTATTCATCACATAGTCATATTCAATTACACTTAGTCATTACATGATCACATGTATTTTCACTTAGTCAATTTCTCGTTGAATGCATCGGAAAAATAACGAATACACGAAAATTTGCACATAAGTGCCACACTTGTAGCTAAAGATACTTCATATCACACTTTTCACATAGGCTTGCTCTCAAGCTGATACTTCATATCACACTTTTCACATAGGCTTGCTCTCGAGCTAATCACATTCACGGTCTTCTCACACAAGGTATCGGTCATACGTAACTACTCGTCACGCGCACATAAGTCGTCGTCGGTATCCACAAAGACATGCCGATTACCCGACCATCGGTAGAACTTATAGACCAGCACCCGTTTCACATAGTCACAGTCTCGGGTCTGCTCACACAAGCTATCAGGTATCCACAACACATGCCAGATTACCCAGCCACTGGTAGAACTTATAAGACTAGCACCCATTTCACATAGTCACAATCTCGGGTCTGCTCACACAAGCTGTCGGTCATGACGAAACTACACAGTGCTGCTTACACAATCTGTCAAGTATCCATAACACACGCTGGATAACTCAGCCACCGGTAAAACGTACGAACCAGTTGTAATGCCCTAAAAATCTTGAAACCCAAATTTCTGTGCATTGAAGTTAGTATGTATGTGTGTAGCACTTAGAATATTAATTTTAAGGTATTATAGGGATTATTTGAAGCCTTAGTGATAGGGGAGACAATAAGGAAAAAATTATTTTTCTTGCTTTAGTGGACCCTAGTCTCAGGCTTTAGACTTCTTAAGCAGGTTAAAAGAAAAATAGGACACGAGTGGGCCTATGGCCCAGTGGCAAGATGGCGTCACTTGGGGGCTACATGGTGGCATGAAGAGGTCCAAGGTTCAAGTAGTGTAAGGTCTTTTGGGGGTGTTTATTTTGCATAGGGGACGGCCAGAGTTGTGGGGAAATAGAACTCTTTTGTTGGAGTGTTTGACTTGGTCTTGTGAGCTGATAGAGGAGGAAAATTTAGATGAGATGAAGGGATTATCAGAGAGAAAAGCTAGAAGATGAGAAGTGTGGAAGTGATGGGGCCGAATGGGACTCTGGGGAAAGGGAGTTTTGACTTTTGGCTATAAGAGGAGGGTGCCGAATCCCTTTGTGTAACACCCCAAACCCGGCCCAAACACTATAACCAGATCTGGTATGTCACTAAGGAAATTTTATAAAAAGATGTGGCACTTTGGAAAACATTTATACCGAAAACTTAACGATTTATTAATTCATATAAGATATAAAGTTATAAAATGCCTTGGTAAATAAAAACTGAATTTGTTACATGCCTCAACTTAATTAAAGGAAAAATTTAATCGTCTAATAATAGTAAAAGCCCAAAATAAAACCAGAATAAAATAAAGCTAATGGCCCATGGCCTTATTACAATAAAACTTAAAACCTTTTAATTAAAAATAAATCTTCTAAGTAAAATCTTCTGCTAGACCAAATGTCTCTCTCGCATGGCCACCTTGCGCTCCTCTCCGGTCCGGTCCGATACACTAGGTGTTACCTGAAATGGTTAAATAATAGGGTGAGTCGCGAGACTCAGTGTGCAACCCTCGTGCACCATTAGATTTTGGGCCTTAGCCCCACAGAATATATAACAGAATATAATGTAATAGAAATTAAGCAAAGCCCAACCCAAGTCCTAGGTTTCCATCCGCTACATGCCACCCTTACCTGCCAGTCACACCATTAGGGATTTCTACAATCAACCCATGCCGCTACACGCCATTGATGGCAGTCATGCTGTTCATCGTCAGAGTTGTGACAGAGTCATCAGCCTGAAATGGCAGAAGCCACCAGAAACAGAGTTGTGACAGAGTCACTAGGCTGAAATGGCATTAGCCACCAGAATAGGTCACAGCAGAAGCTACTACAACAGAACACTTCCCCTTTTAATAAACCCAACCCCATGCAATCAGAAAAAAGCATACTTATCACATATGTCATCTTAACAGGAACATTCACTTAGGAATGACAGAGATCACTAACCTGGTGATTCACTTTTACCCTCCTTGGGTTTCAATCATTATGTCAGGATTTCGACATTTATCAAAATATAACAGATTAATAAACATATTTTAACAGACAATCTAAATGGTGTGAAAGTGTTACACACCTGGTTACCGTTAGGACGACACTCACTATTTCGACACTATCAGAAGCTGCTAAAACTGCTATCTGTCTAAGATTTTGTTCAGATGCCGTTTTTTAAACTTAGGGATTCCCTCCTTTGCCTGATCCATATTTAATTCCATCACAAATCCTTATCAGAGCTACTATCACAATATTTAATCATTAATCCTCATTATACAATTAAGATCTTGTATCCCATGAACAAATCTAATAGAAATCTAGGGAAATCTTCTTACCTTAAAATCTCGAAATTGGAGACTAATGATTTTCGGCTTTTGGATCTAGTCAACCAAGTTTCCTTCAAATCCCAGAATGTCGCCCACCATAGAACCATTAAACTATTAGCTTTTTCGGCTTTTGCCTTTCAAAAACCGGAATAGAATATGAGAAACTAGCAGAAGTCGACACTTACCTTAACACAGGGATTTCGGTTAGCACTAGAAAGAGGATTCGACAATGCCAAAATAATAGATTTTAAATGCCGAAAGAATAGATTTAACTCGCAAATAGGATGAATAAAGTAAAACTATAGAGATTTCGGCTTTTTAGAGAAATCGGCACAAGGGAAAGAAGAATGGAGAAAAGGTTTCGGCTTTTGAAGAAATTGAAGAAGAGAAATTGGAGAGGAAGAGGCTAGAGATTTTCGGCACAAGGAATGAGGAGAGAATTAGGGTTTTAAGTGTCAGAATCAAGAAGCTATGCCCCCTATTTATAGGATTTTCGGCACCTCCTGTATAAAACTGAAAACGCCCTTCCTAATTAATTAAAATTCAAGCTAAATAAAAGGGAAAATTTGGCACCCCTTTGCCATGCAGTAGCCGATTTCTTTACTCCTCTCAGTGGTGGATTTTCGGCCATCACTCTTCTTGTAGATAGGCTCCTATCTTTTCTCTTTTTTATCTTCTATATTATCAATTATAAAATCCAAATATATCTTCCTATTTTTAAGCCTTGTAGCTGTCCACCTCATCAAGTCTTAATGCTGAAATTTAATTCACTTAAATTAAAAGATTTGGGCTTCATTAAATTAAATTTTGTGCCCCTAACTCCTTGTGTGTGGCGCCACCTTCTAATTCCCTTACAGTGCCACCTTTTTATTGGGCCACAAGCCCACGTTGGTATTTTAAAAATAATTACCACTCTTGTAACTCTATAATGCCCAATCTAATAATTTAACCAAGGCCTTTGCCTAATTCTGAGCCCAATTTGGACCCCTATTACTTAAATTAACATATTAAACATATTCACCCATTAAACACATAGGCTGAAAAATTTAGGATGTTGCACTTTGTAAGGTTCTTGGGATTTTGTTTTTCTCCCCCTTAGCCGAATTCTTCCAATTACCGAAAAAACCCCCATCATTCTTTTGCCGAAATTTTGGTTTCCTCTCTAGCCAAATTCCCCATACCTTTTCTTCTTAAATTCCTTCTCTTGTTCACCTTTAGTTCTAGTCTATCACTTCTCCTCTTCTTCTCCATAGTGGTGCCGAATTGTCTCTGTCACCATACTAATCTCAAAAGCTGAATTTAAGCCGCAGGAACAAAGGAGAATTTCGGTAAGTGCTTAGTTGATCTTTTTAATGAGTTTTGATAAAAGCCGAAGGGCTATTAACCCCTCCTTGTCGTTAACTTTGTATTAACAAGGGTAAGGTTCAACAATCACAAGCATGGTAGGTAAGGATCGTTAGAAAGAGGTAAGTGCACTCGTCTCGGTGGTGGTTTAGTAAATGGCTGTATGTATTATGGCTCATAGGGGTGAGTTATGTGGAATATGGGTCACTTGATTTTGCCGATGTATGTTTGGGTGCAGATCTAGAGGATAATTGCAAATAGTAGCTAAGGAAAGGTTACTAGGACGTGTGGCACACGGTAAGGTTACGGTGAGGTTTCGGTTTTTGATAAAGTGTACATAAGTTATGATTAATCATTAGGTGTTGTCGATTGTAGGTTCGTGATTAAGGGGTTTGTAGCACGCGTAGTTACTAGGTGTGTACAAACACTATGCACACACAAATCCGACAATGTCGAAAAGTCGAAAAGCTGAAAGTGGCTAAATGGGCCCGGTGGGCCCTAAGGCTAAGTTTGATGAAATGGATTAATTTGAATATATGAATTGGGTTAGGCATGCATGTACATGATCTGGATTTGTTTTGGGCCTAATGGGTCATATGACTGAGATTTGGGCCTAGTGGGCCATAAGAATGTGATATGGCCATTATGGGTTATATGAACATGAAATCGGTTGATGGGCTTTATGGGGACGTAGACTAGTATGCTAGGGTTTTATGGACTTTAAGCTTAGTACTAAACAACTCTTAAACCACATAAGACTTTCTAATAATTAAACATGTCTGTGGACAAGTCGCTAGGTTAGAGTGTGGTAACGGGCTTGTGCATGTCTAGGATTGGATCTAGGGAGAGCTTGATACTTAAGCGGCTCTGACGGCCCACCTCCTCTTCTCTAGAATCGTACCTGGTGCATAGTGTCTGTTCACTTTAGCCGCAAGGACTTGTTAATGGGCCAAAGTTCGTAACTAAAACCCGAGAGGGACCAAATACCAATAGGTTTGTAAAATTACTAAAATACCCCTAATTTGTAAAAATTACCAAAATACCCTTAGTTTGAAAATTACCAAAACATCCTTAGATTTATAAAATCACTAAAATAGCCTCAAATTGTGAAATTACCAGTATATCCTTGGTTTGTAGAATTACCAAAACATCCCTGATTTGCAAATTTCCCAAGGTACTTTTTGTTTTACAAAATTACCTAAATACATCTGTAGAGTAGATTTACAAAAATACCCTTGGGTTGTGAAATGACGAAAAAACTCTATGTGATGAGTATGAGTTTTGTGGATGTTACTCATGTGCATGTTGCATTCATATGATATTCTGTTTAGGATGCATATGGGTGGGAATTTTGTTACGGAGGAAGATTTGAGGATCGCATAGTCGCTTGACGACCATGGATCCACCGGTGGCTTTAAGCCCATTATATGATTAGCAGCTTTGCTGTAACGTTGAGTAGTGCCGCTGTGAGTGCTACCATTGGTGTGTAAAGGATGGGTGGGTCGATTTAGAAATCCCCACAAGTGTGTAGGATTGGAAGGGAAGTGTTGTGTGTAGCGGACGAATTTTTGGGGAGGGTTTTGTATTACCTTGTTTTGCATATGATATGATATGATATGATATGATATGATATGATGTGATATGAGGTCATTGTGGGCCGAGGCACAAGTCCACCGATTTTGATAGGGCTTAGGCCCAATGTGAATATTTGTATGTTGATTTGATTGCCAAGGGTTGTACACACTGAGTTTTGAAACTCACACCCTTTATTTAATGTTTCAGGTGATCCTCAATTGACGGCTCGACGTGGGAGGGGACTCGGTGATGGCGCACTAAGAGAAGTTTAAATTTACTTAAAACTATAAAAATGGGTTTTTATTATTACTTAACAAGACTCAAGGATGAAAGGGCTTTTGGGCCTTAAATTGTTAATTTGCAAAATCATTTTGAATTTTGCCTTTAATGTGACATTTCGGATTCGGGCCTAACTTCTAGGCTGGGTTTGGGTGTTACATTTTGTGGTATCAGAGCCCAGTTACAAAGCTCGGGCTGTGAAATGGGCATTAGATTTTGGGTTTTGAAAACAAATGGATTAAAAAGGTTTTTGCAGGATTCTTGAAGTTTGGTTCACTGAGCCTCGACGTCAAGCCAAGTAAGTTTTCTGTACTACATTTTAAATTACGGAACTGTATAGATAATGGGCTACTTAAAAATAGGTTTTTAGAGGCTAAAGCCCGTAGGAAACTTAAGCCTGTAGTGGATTCTCGACCGCATAATAACTTAAAAAAATGGTTACTCGCATAAGACATGTGTCCTAAACAAGTGGAACAATGTACTAATTTCATAAAATTTTTAATTCAGAAATATGCAATGATGAACATAGAAAAGGTGCAAGAGGTCGCGGTCGAGGCCGTGGAAGTGTTAAGGCCAGGTTGTCGGAGTCGGGCTATATGCCCAATGTTAGAGTAAGGGAGGCTCCAGCCTCACCAGTAGCTGGAAGGGGAGCATATGAATGGGCTGCCGCTACGGCATATGCTGTATCGCAGGCCATGTTAAGGATCTTGGAAAGGGTCGTTGGGCCCAATAATGGTAGGGGGAGTCGTGGGTTGATCATGGAGCGACTCCGAGCTAGGGGGGCAGAGATTTTCAAAGGAGTAGCGGGGGTGGCCCCGAGTGTGGCGGAGTATTGGTTGGAAGCTACTGAAAGAATAATGGACGATCTGGATTGCATGGCTGAACAAAAGTTAAAAGGGGCGATATTCTTACTTAGGAAGGAAGCCTATCAGTGGTGGTTGACCGTAAAGGAGGGCAACCAACCGGAGCAGATCACTTGGGAGTTCTTCAAGTCGACATTCCAGGGGAAATACATTGGAGCGGCCTATGTGGATGCCCGAAGAAAGGAGTTTTTTAGTCTGATTCAGGGAGATGAGCCAGTAGCAGAGTACGAGGCTAAGTTTCTGCGCCTTAGTTGATATGCCAAAGGGATAATAGTAACAGAGTATGAAAGATGCGTACGGTTCGAGGATGGATTAAGGGATAACCTTAGGGTACTTATAGCTCCACAGAGGGAGCGGGATTTTGCGATTTTGGTGGAGAAAGCAAAAATAACGGAGGAGGTAAAGAGCACGGAGTGCCGCAACTGAGAAAAACAGAAGGGCAAGAACAACTTGAATATGGAACCTATGGGAGCTGGACAGAGGCCTATGAGGATGGCCAGAGTGAATGGGCCGGTGAGAGCTGTGGCCCTCTGTTGCTGCTGCTAATAGCGAAATACCACTTTGTGTGAGTGTGGGAGAAGGCATCCGGGCTAATGTTGGAGAAGGATGGGAGCTTGTTTGGGCTGTGGATCTATGGAGCATAGGGCTAGGGAGTGCCCGAGAAGGCTAGATCAGGAGCGAGCCGATGGCAGAGGTAATTTTCAGCCTCAAAGGGGTGGTCAACAAGCACCAAGGGGCCATGGTCAAGCCAGGGGTGGCAATGGCGCAGGACGAGGACGTGGAGCACTCGGCGGTGTCTTTGGGCGGCGAGGGCGAGAGCGGCCCGGTGTTGGTTTATCTTTGCTTTGGTGGCGAGAGAGGAAGGTGATGCACCAGATAGGATAATGGGTACATTCTTTATTTATGAGCTACCTTATATTGCGCTAATTGATGTAGGGTCAACACATTCGTACATTGCATACAATAGGACTGAAATTGTAGGGGTTAAGTTTGAAACCATTGAGTATGAAATGACTGTGTTAAGTCCTTTAGGGCAGTCGGTGAAAGTTAGTAAGCTGTATAGGAATGTACCATTGGTAGTTCAGGGGGTTATTTCCTAGCAGACTTGATGGAATTGCCGTTTGGTGAGTTCAACCTCATCTTAGGCATGGATTGTTTGACGAGGCACCAAGCAACTCTAGATTGTGTTATGAAACAGTTGGTGTTAAGAACTGTGAAAGGTGGTGAATTGGCAATGATCGGGGAATGACGTGATTACTTGTCAAACGTGATTTAAGTTTTAAGGGCAGAGAAGTTGGTGATGAAGGGTTGTGAAGTTTATTTAGCTTATGTCAGTGATTTGGAACCTAAGAGTATTACTGCCAAGGATTTGAAAACAGTAAAATAATTCCCTGATGTTTTTTTAGAGGAGTTGCCGAGATTACCTCCCAATAAAGAGGTGGAGTTTGGAATAGAGTTGTTACCGGGGACGACGCCAGTGTCCATCGCACCCTATAGGATGGCACCGAAGGAACTAGTGGAGTTGACGGCTCAGGTTCAGGAGTTATTGGATCGCGGATTTATTAGACCAAGTGTGTCTCCATGGGGAGCACCGTATTATTCGTGAAGAAGAAGGATGGGTCTATGAGGATGTACATCGACTATAGGTAGATAAACAAGTTAACCATTAAGAATAAGTACCCTCTGCCTAGGATAGATGACCTTTTTGATCAACTTAGAGGAGCTTCAATTTTCTCGAGGATTGATTTGCGTTCGGGGTACCATCAAATGAGGGTTAAGGAAGCAAATGTGTATAAGACAGCTTTCAGATGTCGTTATAGACATTACGAGTTTTTGGTAATGTCGTTTGGGCTAACAAACGCACCTGCTGCTTTTATGGATCTCATGAATCGGGTTTTTCAACCGTATCTAGACTAGTTCCTAGTAGTTTTCATAGATGAAATCTTAGTATACTCGAGAACGGAGGGTGATCATGATGCACACTTAAGGATTGTATTACAGATTCTAAAGGAGAAGCAAATTTATGCTAAGTTTAGCAAGTGCAAATTCTGGCTATGGGAAGTCACTTTCTTAGGACATGTGGTCTCCGCTGAGGGAATTAGAGTTGACCCCTAGAAGGTGGAAGCAGTATTAGATTGGAAACGACCTAAGACGGTGTCAGAAATTCAGAGTTTTCTAGGCCTGGCAGGATATTATAGACAGTTTGTTGAAGGGTTTTCCCTAACCGCGGCACCTTTGACCAAGCTGCTACGAAAAGGGGTGTTGTTTGTGTGGACTGATAAGCAGCAAGAATGTTTCGAGAAGCTTAAGAAGGTCTTAACGGAGGCCCCTGTTCTAATTCAGCCAGAGCACGGAGTGGGGTTTACGGTTTATAGCGATGCATCACATGTGGGCTTGGGCTGTGTTTTGATGCAAGAAGGGAATGTGGTTGCATAAGCATCACGCCAACTTAAAACTCATGAAAGAAATTACCCAACCCACAATTTGGAATTGGCGATAGTAGTGTTCGCACTTAAGATTTGGAGGCATTACCTGTATGGAGAGAAGTGCACTATCTATGCGGATCACAAGAGTCTGAAGTACCTTTTAACTCAGAAGGAGTTGAACTTAAGACAGCACAGATGGATTGAGCTGTTAAAAGGTTATGATTGCACGATCGAATATCACCCGGGCAAAGCAAATGTGGTGGCTGATGCGCTAAGCTGTAGGGCTATGTTGGACTTGAGGGTAATGTTACTCGGTTGAGTTTGTATGACGATGGGAGTTTGCTAGCTGAGTTGCAAGTAAAGCCACTGTGGGTTGAGCGGATTAAGGAGAAACAATCATTGGATGAGACTTTGGATTCTCGATTCAAGCAAATGGAGAAGGGGGAAACGATGAATTTTGGAATAAATAGTGATGGGTTGTTGTGTTTCCGTGGTAGAATTTGTGTGCCAAGAGACGAAGAGCTAAGGAAGTCTATACTATGGGAAGCGCATAGTAGTTCCTATACTATGCACCCTGGAGGTAACAAGATGTACCGAGATTTACGAGAGATTTATTGGTGGTAAGATTGAAATGCGAGGTTACGGAGTTTGTGAGCAAATGTTTAGTATGTCAACAAGTGAAAGTAGAGCACCAATTGCCATCAGGATTACTTCAGCCGATTAAGATTCCACTATGGAAGTGGGTGCGGGTTACTATGGATTTTGTTAGTGGGCTACCCTTGACGCCTACTAAGAAGGACTCTATGTGGGTTATTGTGGATCGGTTAACTAAGTCTGCCCATTTTATATCGGTCCGCACCGACTACTCATTACAAAAATTGGCAAGGTTGTATGTGGCAGAGATTGTGAGGTTGCATGGAGTTCCGGTTTCTATTATATCTGATAGAGACCCTCGTTTTACGTCTCGCTTGTGGAAGAAACTGCATGGAACGCTAGGTACGAGGTTGGATTTCAGTACAGCATTTCACCCTTAGACTGATGTTCAGTCAGAAAGGGTAATTCAAGTATTAGAGGATATGCTGAGAGGGTGTGTGATTGAGTTTCGAGGAAGTTGGGAGGATTACTTGCCGTTAGCAGAATTTGCGTATAACAATAGATATCAAGCAAGTATTGGAATGGCACCATATGAAGCACTGTATGGATGAAGATGTCGTACTCCGACTTGTTGGACTAAGTTGGGTAAGCGACGAGTTTTGGGTCCGGAGTTGGTAGCAGACACTGAAGATAAGGTGAAATTGATTCGGGATCGGTTAAAGGAGGCGACGGATAGGCAGAATTCGTATGCTGATCTCAAATGAAGAGAGATTGAATATGCGTTGGGGGACATGATGTTTCTCAAGGTTTCCCCTTGGAAGAAGGTGCTAAAGTTTGGTCGTAAGGGCAAGTTAAGCCTAAGTTTCATTGGGCCTTATCGAGTGTTGAAGCGAATTGGGCCAGTTGCCTATCAGCTGGAATTGCCTTCTGAATTGAGCCAAATACACGATGTGTTCCATGTTTCAATGCTAAGATGTTATCGCTCAGACCCTTCTCACATCGTGACAGTTGAGGAGATTGAGGTTAGGCTAGACCTAACTTTTGAAGAGGAGCCAGTTCAAATAATTGATCAAGATGTCAAGGTACTAAGAAGGAAGTCTATTCCTTTAGTCAAAGTGCTTTGGCGTAACCATAATGCCAAGGAGGCTACTTGGGAACCTGAGGAGACAATGCAACAATAATACCCTCACTTGTTTCAAGCAGGTAAATTTCGAGGCCGAAATTCTTTTTAAAGAGGGGTAGAGTTGTAACGCCCCAAAAATCCTAAAACCCTAACTTCTGTGCATTGAAGTTTGTATGTATGTATGTAGCTCATAGAATATTAATTTTAAGGTATTATAGGGATTATTTGAAGCCTTAATGATAGGGGAGACTGTAACACCCCAAACCGGTCAAAACGCTACGACCGAATCTGGCATGTTACAGAGAAGAAAATATTCTTGAAAACTGAGTTGTCGTCTCGAGTTGGAAAGAAAACTTTTGAATCTATAAAAATCGAGTTTGTATTGAGTGAACCGTTGAAACCATTTTGAGACTTAGTTTAAAATAGTGGAGTTGCCTTGTTATTAATCTCGTTTGTTAAATTACCCGATGATAAAAATCCTGGAAATCCCTAAATAGATTTAAGTTTTGAAAACATCCAGTTCACAATTTATTAGGCATGCCTTAATGATCAAAACAAAATTTAAAGAATTTAATAAAATAACTAAATCCAAAATAAAATTTAGATGGCCTTATTACATAACCAAAAATCCCAACTTAAAGCAAAATAAATCCGAAGTGACTATTTAAAATGAAAATCAAAATATTGTGCATGGCCACCTCGAGTCCACCTCGGCTTTGTATCCGCGATCTAAGGATTATTTGCAAAAATTAATGGAAGGGGTGAGTCACCGAGACTCAGTGTATAAATCCCCATCCAATAGATTTTAAGCTCTTACACAGATCCATATGCAAATATGTGTGTCATGCAACCCATCCGACCTAGGTATCCACCCGCGTCTCCTGAGTCTACCTAAATTTTGTGGCACCTAGCCACTGGTGGTACCTAACCACTGGTGGTTCCAAACCACTGGTGACCGAAGTCACAAATAATCATATGTAGGGCCAACCCACTTTTGGTACCTAACCACTGGTGACAATTCCTTATATCAATATGTGGGGCCAACCCACTGTGGTACCAAACTACTAGGACGAGTCACAGAAATAAGCATATGTGGTACCTAACCACTAGTGGTTCCAAACCACTGAGACTTAGTCACAGAGTAATGATATGTGGGCCAACCCACTTGTGGTACCTAACCACTGGTGACATTCTGAACGATCATATCTTCCCCCTCCTCTCATCATAACCCATTTGTATGTACATGCTTTGCAATATAGTATGATCATGCTTAACATTTAAAATAACATGGCATGTGCAGATTTCAGTATATGCAATAACGTTAGCAACCATGACAGACTTACCCAGAGTCCTTGCTTTTACCCCCAAGGGTAACTTAGGGATCTCTACCATCACTTCGGCTTTTGACAATACACAAACAAAAACATACTTAACATATAGAGTGTGTAAAAGTTACACACCTGATTACGCGTAGCACGATACTTTCTACGTCGACACTCTCGTTGAAGGCACTACCGCTATCTGCCTACTACTCTGTTCAGATGCCGACCCACAACCCAGTGGCCAATCCTGAACAGCAGACACCGCGCGCTTCTTAAACTTAGGGGCTGGGTTCACAGATCCAACCCCTCCTATTGCTTGGCTGACATTTGAGTCCATGAATGCACCTTGGTCACTAAACCGGATTAAGGCAGTGAAATTGAATCAAAAGAGATTAACGCTTAAGGCTAAGGCACTTACCTAGACCGACAAATCCCGAAGCTTTAGGCTTGATTCACAGACTAAATGAATCCCAGCGATCTTCAAAAGAATGCGACACCACTTCCACCTATATTCGGCCAAGCATCCAACCATTAGGCCAAGTAGCCATTCGGCTTTGGCATGAAAACCCGAAAGAGATCTTACGAAATAAAAGAAATCGCCACCTTACCTTAACTCGACAGATTCGATCAACACCTAGAAAGAATCGGCACCACACCACCCTAGAGAAGATTCGGCAAGGCTAGAATAAAAGAGAATCTGATAGAAAAGCCAAAAATAGGAATAAAGGTCTTCAAATAGAGGCTTAGGGGTTTCGGCTTCTAGGAAAAATGAAATAGGGGAAGGGAGTTTTAGGTTTCGATTTTGAGAGTGCACAAATAGAGAAGGAGAAAAAAATAAGAAACAAGTTTTGGCTCTTAGGGAGATTGAGAGAAAATGCAAAAGCTAATGGCTAGGAGATTTGGCTATGGGGGAAAAAGTATGGGCAAGAGGTGTTCAGCTAACAGAAGATGGAAGAGATGAAGAGAAGGAATGGGAAATGGAGTTTCAGTTTTGATATTAATGGCAAGGAAAAAACAATTAGAAAGGGTGACTGGCAATGTAGGTTTCGGCCATGCACAGAAGAAGAAAATGAGAAGAGAACTAGAGAGTGTTTTGATTTTGGTTAACAAAAGAATGAAAAGATGCTAAAAAAAATGAGAAAGAAAAGAACAAAAAGGTCTACCCCAAAAAACTAAGGATAATTTCGGCACATCTATGCACTCATAAACCGATTGGACTACAACCAGGTGAGGGACCTCGACTATCAACACACCAAATCGGCTCACACCCTCCTAGCAACCAAAACCGAATGCTCAACCACACCTAGCCACTACAGAATTTGGCTAACACTCCACCACCCTTCAATCTCCTCTTTCTTTCCTTAATTCCATCTCCTTCACTCATTCAAACTTGTCCTTCACTCATTCAAACAAGTTTGAATGATTCAAACTCCTAAAATTTCTCTCCACCATATGTTCAAAACTTTTGACTTAATCCACTCTCACCTTTTTAAGCATCCCAGCCGAACTCCACCTCTGCTCCTCCTGACGCCAAAAGAATTCTCAAAATGAGAATGTCGTGACTTGAACCTGCTCCCCCCTAACTCCCTTGTGGCGTCACCTCCTCAACCTCTAACTGGCGGCTCCTTGCCACTTTTCCAAGGCACTTCCTTGTGTCATCCAACACAAATAATCTCCCTTAAGACCCAATTCAACCAGATTCCCCTTAAAGTGCTCAACAAGCAAAATTTTCACCAAGTCCACGGCTTATCCCTAACTCATTCTTGGACCCTAAAGTATCCTAAACTAGCATGTCAAACATAGTATTCACATACATACGTATAAAATGCAAAGGCCCTGATTCAGGATGTTACAGAGGCCATAAGGAAAAATTTATTTTTCTTGCTTTAGTGGACCCTAGTCTCAGGCTTTAGCCCTCTTAGGTAGGTTAAAAGGAAAATAGGACACAAGTGGCCTTGTGGGCCAGTGGCAAGGTGGCGTCACTTGAGAGCTACAAGGTGGCGTGAAGAGGTCCAAGGTTCGATTAGTGGTAAGGTCTTTTGGGAGTGTTTATTTTGTATAGTGGACGACCAGAGTTGTGGGGAATTAGAACTCTTTCATTGGAATGTTTGACTTGGTCTTGTGAGCTGGTAGAGGGGGAAAATCCGGATGAGATGGAGGGATTATCAGAGAGAAAAGTTAGGAGATGAGGAGTGTGGAAGTGATGGGGCCAAATGAGACTCTGACTGAAGGGAGTTTCAGCTATTGGCTATAAGAGAAGGGTGTCAAATCCCATTGTGAGGTTCTTGGAATTTTGTTTTTCTCCCTATTAGCTGATCTTCCAATTGCCGAAAAAACCTCATCATTCCTTTGCCGAAATTTTGGTTTCCTCTTTAGCTGAATTCCCCATACCTTCTCTTCTTAAATTCCTTCTCTTGTCCACCTTTAGTTCTAGTCGATCACTTCTCCTCTTCTTCTCCCTAGTGGTGCCGAATTGTCTCTATCACCATACTAATCTCAAAAGCCGAATTTAAGCCGCAGGAACAAAGGAGGATTTTGGTAAGTTCTTAGTTGATCTTTTTAGTGAGTTTTGATAAAAGTCGAAGGGTTATCTAACCCTTCCTTGTCATCAACTTTGTATTAACAAGGGTAAGGTTCAACAATCACAAGCATGGTAGGTAAGGATCGTTAGTAAGAGGTAAGTGCACTCGTCTCGGTGGTGGTTTAGTAAATGGTCGAATGTATTATGGCTCATAGGGGTGAGTTATGTGGAATATGGATCACTTGATTTTGACGATGTATGTTTGGGTGCAGATCTAGAGGATAATCGCAAATAGTAGCTAAGGAAAGGCTACTAGGACGTGTGGCACACGGTAAGGTTACGGTGAGGTTTCAGTTTCTGATAAAGTGTACATTAAGTTATGATTAATTGTTAGGTGTTTTCGATTGTAGGTTCGTGATTAAGGGGTTTGTAGCACGCGTGGTTACCAGGTGTGTACAAACACTTTGCACACACGAATTCGGCAATGCCGAAAAGCCGAAAAGCTGAAAGTGGCTAAATTGACCTGATGGGCCCTGAGGCTAAGTTTGATGAAATGGATTAATTTGAATATATGAATTAGGTTAGGCATGCATGTACATGATCTGGATTTGTTTTGGGCCTAATGGGTCATATGACTGAGATTTGGGCCTAGTGGACCATAAGAATGTGATATGGCCATTATGGGTTATATGAACGTGAAATCGGTTGATGGGCTTTATGGGGACGTAGACTAGTATGCTAGGGTTTTATGGACTTTAGGCTTAGTACTAAACAACTCTTAAACCACATAAGACTTTCTAATAGTTAAACATGTCTGTGGACAAGTTGCTAGGTTAGAGTGTGGTAATGGGCATGTGCATGTCTAGGATTGGATCTAGGGAGAGCTTGTTATTTAAGCGGCCTTAGCGGCCTACCTCCTCTTCTCTAGAATCCTACTTGGTGCATAGTGTCTGTTCACTTTAACTGTAAGGACTTGTTAATGGGCCAAAGTTCATAACTAAAACCCGAGAGGGACCAAATACCCCTAGGTTTGTAAAATTACTAAAATACCCCTAATTTGTAAAAATTACCAAAATACCCTTAGTTTGAAAATTGCCAAAACATCTTTAGATTTATAAAATCACTAAAATAACCCCGAATTGTGAAATTACCAGAATACCCTTGGTTTGCAGAATTAGCAAAACATCCCTGATTTACAAAATTCCCGAGGTACCTCTGTTTTACAAAATTACCTAAATACCCCTATAGAGTAGATTTACGGAAATACCCTTGGGTTGTGAAATAACGAAAATACCCTATGTGATGAGTATGAGTTTTGTGGATGTTACTCATGTGCATGTTGCATTCATATGATATTCTGTTTAGGATACATATGGGTGGGAATTATGGTACGGAGGAAGATTTGATGATCGCATAGTTGTTTGACAACCATGGATCCATCAGTGGCTTTAAGCCCATTATATGATTAGCAGCTTTGCTACAACATTGATTAGTGTCACTGTGAGTGCTACCTTTGGTGTGTAGAGGATGGGTGGGTCGATTTAGAAATCCTTACAAGCGTGTAAGGTTGGAAGGGAAGCGGTGTGTGTAGCGGATGGATTTTTGGGAGGGTTTTGCATTACCTTGTTTTGCATATGATGATATGATATGATGTGATATGAGGTCATTGTGAGCCAAGGCCCAAGACCATTGATTTTGATAGGGCACAATGTGATCCAAAAATCATATTATGGCAAAATTACATTTTTGCCCTTAAAGTTTCACATATTTACACTTTTGCCCCTAGGCTCGTAAAATGATTTTTTATTCAATTTCCTTATATTTTAAGCCTAGCCGAACCATTTTCATAACTGTAGCAATCCATAATTTCCATTTATTCACACACTTACACACATTTTACAACTTTTTACAAACTAGTCCTTTTTGACAGTTTCACCGAAAATCACTTAGTAAAAATCGTTTATTACACACCGAGCATTCATATTCTACAATTAAACATCAAAACACTTTCTCATATGGTTAAATTTTCAAACATCAACCCTAGCTCAAATATATGGTAGAAATAGAGATCGTGTTAAGAGGATTTCAAAAACGTAAAAATCATTAAAATAGGGCTAGGACAGACTTACAATCGACCTTGGAAGCTTGAAAAACCCTAGCCATGGTTTCCCCTTGTGAAATTCGGCCATGGGGTTGAAGATGGACAAAAATTGGCTTTTAATTTTGTTTTTAATTCATTCTAATTACTAAATAACCAAAATGCCCCTAATTTAAAAATATTCTATTTCACCTATTTCATGTCCATTTTTATCCAAAAAATTAACCAATGGTCTAATTATCATTTAAGGACCTCAAATTTAAAATTTCATAACAATTGGATACCTCTAACATGTAGAACTCAACTTTTGCACTTTTTAGAATTTAGTCCTTTTGACTAAATTGAGTGCCCAAACGTCAAAATTTTTGAACGAAATTTTCACGAAATCATTTTGTGGAATTTCAAATAATAAAAATGTAATAAAAATAAAATTTTCCTCGTCGGATTTGTGGTCCCAAAACCACTATTCTGACTAGGCCCAAAATTAGGCTGTTACAGACTCGGACAATGTTGAAATGGAAGAAGAGGTCCCCTGTGGGATCATTAAGCAACAAGACTTGAAGGTCAATGTTTCAAGAAAAGATAGAGGGTAGAGACTTGAGTGAAGTATTGGGCGTTAAAGAGGAAATCTCTGATTCTAGTGAGGTGAGTGTAGAGGAGTCGCCACATTTCTTAGACGATTTAGAAGAAACCCTACGGCAAGAACAAAATAAGGAAGTGCTCCAATAGAGGTATGCTCAAATGGAGGTGAATAACTTAGAACATGTTGAGTTTGTGATCCAGAAATTAATGATTCCTCAGAAGGTGCAATGGAATGGGTTGAATTTTAATAAGAATTGGCTCAAAGTATACATATCGACATGGCCTAAGTCAAGGCAGGTTTGATATGTTCAATTACTATAGGAGGCCTGTATTAATCCGATGATGAATAAGAGAAGGCCAAAGTCTCCAGAACTTCATAGAAGTTGCACTTTGGGGGCATGACATATAGTCGGAGAGCAACTTTAAATTCACATTTGTTTCATAAATAGTTAAACTGATTTGAGCATAGACTCCATATATTTTTCTCGCTTAAATTAGGTTTGTATCTGTGCAATTTTCATTTTTAGACTTGGTGGATTTAATTCTGCATGATAAGGGGTAAAAGATGATGCTTTTCAAAAGTTTTGGGGCTTCATTCAATGGTATCGCAATATCCAATGGGGGATATCGCAATACCTCTGACAGTTTTAATTGAAGGGTTGCAAATTTTGTGGATATCGCGATACATAACCTTGGAATCGCAATATCCTTAAAATTCTTTGAAAATTAAAATTTTGTGGGCAACACAGTGGTATCGCGATATCCACCCTTGGATATTGTGATATCACGTACAGATTCAAAATGGGGGTTCAAAAATTTTAAGATATTGCGATATCCGAGTCGGGTCAGGCAAAAATTGGGCCTGAGAATCACAATTCGTGTGTTTTTTTAGGTTTTAACCCTGAAAATACCCCCAAACCCCTAAAATCATTCATTTTAAGCCCTAGCTGCCCTTAATCTCCCCTCTTCATATTTTCTCTCAAACTTTTCTCTAACATCCTTTCAATCTCTTTCCATTTTTCTTTTGTTTTTCTTGTCTTTGTTTTTCAAGTTTGCTACTCATTGCTTTAAAACAACGCTCTATCGGTTCGTTCCACAGTGTCAACAATAATTTCATACATACTTTCTTTCTTTTATTTTCTTTGCACTTTTGTTTATTTTTATTACTTTTTATTGTTGTTAACTATGGGTTAGTTGGTTAGTATTGCTTTGTTCTGATTGAAAGAGAAGAAATTTGATTAAAATGCCACAAAGAAATCCCAAACGAACCCATACCCAAATAGTGCCTACCTCGACGTTGGGATATAATCGTGATAAATTTATTTTCAAGGAGGCTAAAAAATATTTTCAATCTATCCAAAGTCGATCATTCATTTACGAACATGGTTTCAATTTAGCCTCTGAGGATTGTCGTGAAATTTGGGACCTTGTTTATAACACCCCTAACCTGTATCTATTGCCATAATAGGGTTACGGAGCATTACAATAAAAATGTAACTCGAATCATTCATTTCCAATCATTTTATAAATCATAACATAATCCATTCAAACACATGTATATTTTCCCTTATTCAAGCCATCGAGGCCTTAGAAACACTTTAGAAACGATTTGGGACTAAATCGGAAATATTGTCTCGTGTGCTAGGTAGTGTAACCTTTGAAATGGCCTCGCATGCCCCTGTGCCAGGCCGTGTATCTTTCAAAAAGCAACCATTAAAACCTATATGGGACACACAACTGTGTTGCATGGCCGTGCGGACAGGAAATTAGCCAAAATCAAGCTATTTTTTTCACCCACCTCAAACATGCACCTAAATATCATTTGCACACTTGACCAATGCATAAAAACATGTTTGAACATGCATAAAATGACCAATTTCAAATGGTCAAACCCCATTCAACCAATATGTTATATAGGCACCTCAAATGAAAACAGACAATTTCCCTAAACATATACATGTACTTAACACATTTCATTTATCAACCCTTAATTCATTTTCCATCTCAAAACTCATCATAAGTTGACCTATATCACTTCAACATAAACTTACCATATTTGACCACATTTAGACCATTACAAATAGTTCATATCTACCTCAAAGCATAACTCCACATGGTCTTATTATAAACATACCAAATATGGTCATTCCAAACATGCATCAATTTAACCATATTAACAACCACCAGCAAGCATCAATATACCATAAGTACTGCAAATCCAAAAAAACATTACATGCCATAACATCAACTAAATATTAGACATAAGTCCACCTATACATGCCATTATAACATAACCAAAACATCCAAATCTATCAATATAATCGCTGGATAGTGTGATAGGTCTTCGATGAGCTTCCAAACTGGTCAAGCTTCCGATAATCTGCAAAGTAAGAGAAAGATGACTACGTAAGCAATGAATGCTTAGTAAGCTCGTATAAAATTGAAACATAACTTATCACTTCAATACTATTATACATAGATTAAACATGATTCATCACCAATACTTTAAACTTAGTATAAACCTATTGAACAACATTCAACTCACAACTTAACATCACATACACCTTTCATTCATAACATAATAAGGTCTCATAGGTTGACTTACATAATTATCAACCTTTCCTTAAAATGATGAACTATTTCATCTACTTGCTTACCATTCCATTTACTTAGCATAAGCTTAATTACATTATTAACGAATTAGTGTACCTATTCATGACATAAGTAAACTTGCATATAACATAAGTAAATTTCTTCCTTACAAGTAAGTCCTTTAACTCAACAATCATTTTATTTCATCATATAATATCCCTACTATGAACTTACCATTTTATTACCTATTATCACCTGTTTCATTTGTATAACACACAAGACATAAGCATGTACATCAACCATGTAACAGTCCGGTTTATACCCTAGTCAGAATAGTAATTTCGTGACCACAAATTCGAGTCTGAATAATATTTTAATAATATTTTTTGTGCCGTTGATATGTGATTAAGCAGTGCTAAATTTTCGTAAGTTAATTTGTTCGTCTGTGTGTTTAATTTGACAAAAGGGTTGAATTGCATTAAATGTGAAAGTTGCTTGCTATTTGTTAAAGTACCTAAGTGTTGTGGCTTTGTAAAGCTGAAGGCCTTAAATGGCAATTAAGCCATTATCATGTTAGTGGATGGCTAAGGTCATGAATAACCTTGATATTATGTGTTTTGTATATTATTATTAAAGGTCATTTTTGTACATCCATTATTAAGTTTATTTTAGTAAAATAAGGCATGAAAATGGATTTTGTTCATCCATTCTTCCACCGAAAAACATAAACAAAAATAGGGAAGAAAGGCTTTGTTATATTCGGCTCTTGTAAGCTTAAATCAAGGTATGTTTTCGGTTGGTTTTTGATAATTTCTACGTTTTTGTAATCGTTGCTTCGAGAGCTATCAAACCCATATCTCAATTTCATGAATTGATGATGTTTGTGTAAAATGTCATTGATGTTATGTTGAGTTTCGTGATGCTTTATGGTGTTAAATGAAAGATATGTAATTGATGAATATACTTTGATCTTGAATTTTGAGGAATTTAACTAAATAGGGCTAAATTGAGAAAATGGCAAATTGAGGGACTAAATTGTGAATTTGATGAAAAATGTGGGCTTGTATGTGATGTGTATTTATTTGGCCAAGCTTGTGTATAAGTGGATTTTGTGAATTTGATGTTTTGAGAAAACTGGACTAAATTGATAAAGTGTGCAAATATGAGGGTTAATTTGCAAATAGCCCTAAATGTGTGTCCTTGGATTGAATTGAATGAATTAGAGAATAAAAGGGTTAATTCTGAATATGTTTAGATCAAGAACCGAGGAAAACAGACTTAGATCGCGGGAAAGCGAAAGTAAACGAGTAGCCGTTTTCATTTCGATAAACCGAATCCGAGGTAAGTCATTATGCAAATAAACGCATTTGTATGAAATTGTAAATGTTCTTATGGTTATTGGGGATAATGAATATCTATGTGATATTATGCATATGAATTTCGAGATAAGTTTGATAGAGTGATTAAGTTCGAGAAGCCCCTTATGAACCTAGGAATAGGTAGGATTGATTAAGTCATGACATAGATATCTGTTCTGTTTCATCATGTAAGACCATGTCTGGGACATTGGCACTGATTTGAGATTAGCGTAAGACCCTGTCTGGGACAGTGGCATCAATATCTGATTATGTGTAAGACCACGTCTGGGACGTCGGCATCAATACAAGCTTTATGTATAAGACCACGTTTGGGACGTTGGCATCATTATGATCTTTACGTGTAAGACCATGTCTGGGACATTGGCATCGTTCTGATTCGTGTAAGACCCTGTTTGGGACAGTGGCATCGATATCTGAGTACATGTAGGACCTCGTCTGGGACGATGGCACTGTACTACTATTCCGAGCTTCTGAGTGTCCTAAGTCTGAAATACGAATGACAAATCCAAGCTTTGATAGATTAAGTAAATGAATGTCCGGTTCAGGTACGTTGATTATACACCAAATGTGTATATAAGGTAAGTGACTATGTGTTTTACTATGATGGATTGGAAAAATGTTACATGAAAGCATATATGAAAAACTATGTGTTTATGATTCTTGAATTGATAAATGTGGCAATTTGGCCAAGAATATGAATCAAAGTATAAATGTGAGAAATTTACCTTGTAGAAGAAATGTGCCAATGTGGTATTATGTTTACATGCATTACATGTCAAGTTTGTTTGTGTATTGACTTACTAAGCTTTTGGAAATCTTACTTTGTGTGTGTTTTAAATCTGTTTTATAGGTCGTCAAAGCTACTGAAGGCTCGGGACCGTCAAGGATCGTCATCACACTACTAATATCATTCTGGTACACCTTGGATATGTATATAGCTAGATATGGCATGTATAGGCTAGTTCTTAGTATAAGTTGTAAAGTGAACTTAGCCATGTGATTTGGCTAGATATGTTTTGTTATATGCTTAAAGAAGTATGATATGTGAAGTTGTTTCGGTATTATTAGTAGATATATGAAATGGTTTTGAAATGGTAAGTATATAGATGATTGGTGCTTAAGCATAATTTAAATTTGATCATGCAAATTGGTATGTTTGGAATTGATTTAAATGGTTAGATTGAATGAATATCGAATGGATTGTAGTGTGATTCTCCTTAGTTGTCAAATATGCATGATTTGGGATGACTATTTGGTATGTTTTAAATGGTTATATGTGAATGAAATGGGATGATTTATGTTGCTTATAGGTTTGACCCTTGTGGGTGGCATTTTGGCCTTGTAAATGGCCTATAATGTCACACGGTTGTGGCACACGGGCGTGCCTAAGACCGTGGGAAAATTGGCAGAATGTAGCCTAAAAATAACATGGCCTTGACACGGGCGTGTCTTGTGGCCGTGGTGGGGAAGTCAGTATAGGACCACGGTCAGGACACACGACCGTATCTGGTGGCCGTGGGGACCAAGTCAGTATATAGGCACAAAGGGACACACGAGGGTGTCTAGAAGCCGTGGAGGGCACACGGTCGCCTCCCACGGGTGTGTCTCCCCTGTATTTTAGAAAAGTTTCAAATTTTCATGGAATTTCATATGTGTTTCAGTTTAGTCTTGAGTCGACTTCTAAACATGATTAAGGTCTCGAGGACCTGTTTAAGGGACACTATGCTTGAGAATGATGTATGAACGGATGAATTTCTGCAAATGTTTTTCGATCTGTCTGGTAACGCTCCTAACCCTAATCCGGTGACGGACTCGGGATAGGGGTGTTACAAACCATAGCCACAAGCTAGTGCATTTAAACATGACTCTTTTGAAATCAACTACATGATAAATCACTTCATGAGAAATTACATACTTTGATTCTTACCACTCTTTCATGCACATAAGCATCTTTCCATTTGGTCATAACCATTTCAATGCATATTTTTAAAACTAACATAATACAATCCAACCAATAGATTGGCACAAGCCTAAGCATCATCAAGAACACATGTTAATGCATCAATTCATATAACTTAGCAAAATTCATCACATGTTAAGGTAAATTTCATAATAATAATACATATGAATTCATGCTTTTCATAACATGTCTATACATACTTTGTTCATCAATACTTCATACATTTCCATAATTTCATAGTGTAATCAATCGGAACCCTTACCGGTTCATCCCTTTACATGCCCGTTGAACTACTTAGAATAATATCGGATACACAAGAAGCTCACACAAAGTGTGCTAACACATGGTCGAAACCATTCCTTTCTTTTTACTTTATGTAAATGCTCATATGAGCCATAAATGGGCCTACTCACACAAGTTGACGGTCGGAATGTAGCTACTCGATGCCGCTCACACAAGCTGACAAGTATTCGCAACAAATGCCGAAACTTAGCCATCGGTAGGATGTGCAGGACTAGCGCCTGAAACACGGTAACCCTAATGACAAGCCATTTGTATCCTATATATTCCTAAGGTTCAAATGGGGCTCGATAATCGTCGAACATCGTTGGGTTTCCATCGCTACTTGATAAATTTTATAATAACATGTATATATATTGATTCATTTACAATTGAATCACACACTAAACATTGAATTTAATCAACATTTAAGTGATTTTAGTTCATATGAACTTACTTGGCTAAATTGCAGAAATGTCAAAGTACAGGGGCTTTTTGGTAATTTTCCATTCTCCTCGATTTTCCACTTGATCTTGATCTAAATTAATAATTTCATTCAATTTATTAATTTAGATAGTAAAACAATTTATTTTATGCAATTTAGTCATTTTTACAAAATTACCCCTTACATTTTACTTTTACTCAATTTAGTCATTGAGCCTAAAACATGCAAATTCACCATTTTTAATGCAAACCCATGCCAACCGAATATTCATGGCACCCACAAAAGCCCAAATTTGCAATAATTTCACAAAAAAATCCTTGTATTTTTACTATTTCAACAATTTAGTCCCTAATCAGTAAATTCATCAAAAATCACTTAATAAAATAGTTATAAATAACAACTAATACTTCAAATTCATCATTTAATATCTAAACTCACATAGATTAATCAATAGCAACATTAAATATCTTTAACAGTTTCAAAATCGAAGGTATGGGCTAGCTGGACCTAATTGCAACGATCTAAAAAACATAAAAATTACTAGAAATAAACTCAAATTTAGCTTACATGCAAAAGGGGACTTTGATCGAAGGCTTAAACTATCATCCATGGCTTCCTTCTTTCTCCAATTTCGGCAAACACTAAGGAAAAAGATGATAGCCTAATTGTTTTGTTTTTTATTTTAATTTAATTATGAAATTACCATTTTGTCCATTTAAAAATCATCCAAATTCCATGCTTTTAGTTTCCAAAACTGTCCAGTAAATCCTTAAATGGTTTAATTACCATTAAAGTCCCTTTACTTTATTCATAAAGCCATTTAATCACTTAAATTAAATGTCAAATTTTACATCATTTACAATTTAGTCCTTTTAAATTAATTAACTATCGAAAAATTAAAATTTCTTAATGAAAGTTAAATAAGACCTTAGTAACACTCTGTAAATATTTATAAAATATTTACGGCTTGGTTTATAGAAATGAGGTCTCAATATCTTATTTTCTAAAGCCACTTGACTTTAGGGTCTTACCACTTGAACTTAATAATTCGTTTATATAACATAAATTATCAAATTAAAAACCTTTTTAAGACCATGTTTGACTCGTAAAATATTAAATAATAATATTTACAAACTTACTCATCGGATTTGTGGCCCCGAAACTACTGTTTCCGGCAGCATTGAAAAATGGGCTATTACATTGTTCATTTCCATTGGTGGAATCAATTTGCTGTCTTACCTATGGTGCCTGCGGTCATACCCATCGTGTTGGAATTTTACTCCAACTTGAAATTTGCAGTTGATTATCAGGTTTACATGAGAAGCCAATGTATAGACATAGCCCCCGAGTGTGTTTGTGAACATTACGATGTCCCGTTTTACCAAAATGTTGACATTCAAAATATGGATTTAGAACATTTTAGGAATGTCGATATAGATGCTGTATTAAATTTTTAATTGAAAATCGAGGCAAATGGAAAAACGAGGGATATACCAATCTTCCTTTTTCTTTCAAATAAGTCTTAATGTTCCCCTTGGCTAAGATGTGGATGCAATTCATTTGTACACATGTTAGCCCTTTGCTTGATACTAACACTATTAATGTATTTCAAGCGGTTATAAACCTGATGGAGCAATCCCACAAGTACGAAGCATAATTAGAGACTATATGCTTCACTAGATCTAGGCCTTTTACTGGGAACAAGTAAAAGGCTGGAACTAATGAAAGAATTGAAAAATAGACCTTCCACCTTCTTATCCGAAGAAAATGTTTACTAAAATGACATCCGGGTGCCTCGAAAAGCAACTTAAGATGTTGTTTAGGGAGGTCCGATACACTAATCTAAGGTTGGACGCAATGCAAATTTTCACTGACACATTCATGGCGAGCCAAGGGAAAGATCCTATTCAATGATCAACGAGGTCCGATGATGAGGGTATAGAGGAGGAGGAAGCCAACAAGGAGGAAGAAGCTGACGACGAAGATGAGGAAATGGAAGACGATGATGTAGTACGGTATCGTAACTACTTCGAGGATGTGTTTGCGTCCAAGCAGCCAGGACTATCTTACAAGAAGTCGATTGTGAAAGGAAAATTGAAAGGATTAGTGGAACCAAGTGAGGGTTCGTGAGGAGATTGGACATAGTTACATGCTTTCTCCTATATTGCTTTTGGAGCTTATTTTCTGTTTTTTATATTTCCTATTTTGTTGGTTATTTTTTTGTGTTTCTATATGTTTATTTTCTTTGTAGCCACTCATCCCAAAAGCTACACAACAATTTTGAGCTTTAATTAAGAAGTGGGGAACCTGAGCTAGTCTAATGCTCTTTATAGCGAAGTTCGACAATCTCTTATCTTTTATTTTGCACACACACCGGGGACAATGTGTAATTTAAGTGTGGGGGAATGCATATTATTTTATTGTTCTTTTTTTATGTGTTTTGCATGTTTTCGACTTTTATACCATGTATAAAAAAAATTTCAAAAATTTATTCTTTTATTTTTGTTATTGTTGCATGGTGCTTAGACATGAATTGATTGATATTGTTGAATTGTGGCATGGTATTATGGATTAAGTTCTTTGAATGTATAAATTTTAATTGATGCTTGATGGATTCTTTGCTTTGTGAATAAATTGTTTAATTCAATTAATTACATTGTATAATAGGATAGAGGTAGTTGAAAAATTCTTTGTATTATCCAAATGATCAATAAGAATAAAGATAGGTGTATACATGTGTGTTTTAGAAATGGTCATTATTCATTGAGATAAGTAGAAATATATTTCAGTTTTGTATTCGTTGAAATGCTAAGGGATGACCTAAGGCATTGTTTGCGTAGCCTAGAGCCTAAAGGACCAACCTTAGAAGCTATATTATCCCTAGTTCCTGAATTTGAGCCTTACATTGTCCTTTCTTGATGAACCTCTATGTTTGATACCTTGAGCCAAAATTGAGTTCGAAGCTCAACCCTTCATAGTCCCTAAACTTTGTATTGCACTATCAGTTGGACGTCAGGCCATGGACATCAAGGGTTAGGTAGGAACATTGCGAAGGTTTCTTATGAAATTTACTTGAGTGACTAGTGAAGAGAGTTTGATTTAGCTCATAATTGATTCTTACTAAAAATTATGCATAAAAAGAAAGAAAAATGAAAAAAAATATTGAGGATCAAAAGCATTGTGAGAGAAAAGATCAAATGAATGAAAAATATGCTCGAAATAAGAAAAAGAAAAGAGCAAAACATTAATGTCTTAAATTCACAGTGCACAAAAACGAGCTAAAATCAACCCATCTCTTCCATATTATTGGAGAGATAAGAAAAATGAAAGAAGGAGAAATAAGGCGGTGAGGTCAAATGATCATTAGGGGGAATTGGGAGCAATGTCTTGTGCTATGCTATTCGTAGTGCTTGAATCATTTTAAGCTTATCTTTCATTGAATTCGTACCAACCTTAACCTAAGAACGTTAGAAGCCACAAAGCCCTATGTGACCTTAGCATCCCTGTTTACAGATCCAAACTTGTGGAATCTGATTGAAAATAAATAAGTTACTTTCTTTCGTACATAGATACATCATATCTTCATTTCTTATTGTGATGGAATAATGTATTAAAAAATTGATTTTCATAAACTACCTCTACTTTTGTTTGCTCTATAACTTTTTAAACTAAGACGATCTATTCTCAAACCTATGAGTTTACAATGCATCAGTTAGGAGTTGTATAATAAAAGAACTTGGTACATAATGCATGTTTGCTCATCAAATGTCAAATAAATTCATTGTTCAATTGATGTGTCAAATCAGGCTGCACTTGTCACTTAACGAGTTATTTTTCAAGTGTTTTTAGTGTCTTTTTAGTAGTTTTACATAATTTTAGTTTTTACAAGTAGATTTGTGAAGTCTTCTCTTTTTCCTTATTTTCCAATCCAAAATGACCAGTTGTTCCATTGGGGAACTTAATGGTTGATTAACTGTTGTAGGGAGTCATCAGGGGCCCAAAATGAAGAAGAAAAAAGAGCCATCAATAGTGGTATCAGGATATCCACCCCAAATGACCCCTCATTTGTAAACTGTTGTGGGTATCCACGCTAGTTGTTCAACTTGCTTTTAATGTTTTCCATTAAAACTTCAATCTTTTATCTTTATTTTCTTGAGTTTGATGCTTATGGATATCATAGTTGTTTCTTTCATATTTGTTAGCCTTAATAGGGTAGTGGGTAAGTAAACCCAATGGGGTTGGTTGATGGAGATGTGGGTAAGCTGAAATTTTTGGACAAAGGACTTAACAGTAATAAATTAGAATGAATCAAATAGAACTAAGAACTTAGGGAGTGATGCCCCTAAGAGAATATCAAGATAAAGTGAGACTGGAAGGTAATCTTCTCGCACACTCTTTCATTAGTCCCAAATTAACCGGTGAGATTGGAACACAAATCAGACCTAATTCGTCTAAGTCAGTAATATTGAGATCGGAAGATAAAATGGAGCCACTTAGTAATTTAAACGATTTAAGTCCCTTGTTCAAGGACCAGTGAACCATATTGAAATCAACCAACCACCATTAGTTATTTATTGGGTAATTTCTTAAGTTTTGTGTTCTTTACAATTTAGTCCTTAGGATAGTTCATTTAGAAATTTGTGTTAAAAATATATGTTTGTTCTTTGTCGTACTATAGTAATTTGTAAGTAGCTAGCTAGACTTCTTTCTGGTATGTATTTTTTAATAGAAATTATTAAATCACCGACTCCTTTGGGTTTGACCCTTTAGAATACTTCGTGTTCCATCAGAACTTAAATATTACAACTGACACTATATACTTGCAGTTAAAACATGCTCTTTAAATGATTTCATAAATTCATTGTTTTTAACAAGCGCATACAAGTTGGGTCAGAGGGGTTGTGTGGTCTACCCGCAAGGTCCACATACCCGTGTGACCCTATTCCTAAACACGATTTGCCCCAATTCATTTGTAAGTGAACATACACCTTTCACTGAGAGTTCGATCAACATCCATCGCTATCAAATCTGATTTGATTCACGTAAATTAGGTCCTTTAACTAAAAATTCGCATAAATTAACATCAGGTATCAAGATTCAACAATATTAATGAAAGATTTTGGCAAAAACCGTAAAAGATCGTTTGACCGATCGTAAGATTATCATTTAGATAGAAATTCTATAAAGAGTCGAAATCAAACATTGGGATTTAGTCGTACTTATTGATTCTTGGAAAAGATGAAGGTTGTACTAATAGCGATTACAAATCCAATAGAAAATGATTCAAATGGGAATTGATTTTGTTTTAGGAAGCAAAAATAATTTCATCAATGGAGGGAAAATATTTTGCAAATAAGAAGATGGAAAAAAATAGGGAAAAGAAATATGGAAAAGAAAGTAAAAATTTAGTTTAGTTTGGAAAGGAAAGCCATAATTCAATTGTAATTAGGAAAATGGGCTAAATACATAGATTTTCAAACTTGAGGGGACTACAAAATGAAATTGATTTTAGGGATTTGGGTGGCTCGAACTCAGGTATAAAAGGGGGAGTTGCATGCATGTAACCATTAGGCTTAAGGCCTATTTCTTGTTAAGTTTTCACTCCTAACAATATATATTTTGGTGTGATTTTTATCCTAGTTTGCTGAAATTTTTTTAAAAAAAGAAAGAAATGGGAGAGGAGTAGCTTGAAACTAAGACCTCTAGGGAGTGTCCTAACTACTTAACTGTCAAGCCTAAGTCATTTCTTGTTAATTATTTTAATTAATTGCCTATATTTTGGGGCGTGACAACTCTCCCCTCCTTAGATAAATTTCATCCTTGAAATTTATCTGGTTCAAACAGATAAGGATACTATTGATGAAACATCTTTTCTGGTTCCCAAGTGGCCTCCTCCGTACCATGGTTTAGCCTCTTAATGTTCCTCCCAATTGCCTCAGAACTAGATTATTTAGCCTCTTAGCTTATCTTCCAATATGTGAATAACTCGTTCAGACTATTTGTTAGTTTGTGGATGGAAGACAATACTAAAATCCAAAAAAGTACCCAGTGCCTCGTAAAGATTTTTCCAGAATCGAGATGTAAAACGGGGATCTCAATCAAAGATGATTGATACTGGCATTCCATGAAGGCTTACAATTTCCAAAATATACAACTTAGCCAACTTTTTTACGGAATAGTCTGTGCGGACAGGTAAGAAATGTGTTGACTTAGTTAATTGGTCTACTATCAACCAAATTGAATCTTTCTTAGTGGGTGTTAAGGATAACCCACTAGCAAAGTCCTTCGTTATTCACTCTCACTTCCACTAAGGTATTTTGATAGGTTGTAACAACCCAGAAGGAAACTAGTGTTTAGTTTTCACTTGTTGACACGTTAGACATTTTGCTAAAATTTTTATCACGTCCCGTTTCAATCCAGGCTAGCTGTACAGTTTCTTTACATCTTGATACATCTTATTTCCTTCAGGATGCATGGCATAAGGGCTAGTATGCACTTCCCAAATTATAGTCTATTTTAGTTCTTATCGTTTGGCACATACTACCTCCTTTAGAAGCACAGGATTTTGTCATCATTAAATCCGAAATCTTCAGTTTTTTTGTCCTCCACCTACTTAATCTGTGACAACAATGATACACCTACGGGTTTTTTAACCTTGATTTCATTGGCTAAGGTGGGTTTCACTTGTAGCTCAGCTAGCAAGCATCCATCATTCACTAGACTTAACTTAGCAAATATTGCTCTTAAGTCGGTCATTTGCTTCCTACTTAAAGTTTCTACCACTACATTGGCTTTTTCGAGATGGTATTCAATTGCAAAAACATAATCCTTTAACAACTCTATCCACTTTTGTTGCCTCAAGTTCAAATATTTTTGGGTGAGAATGTACTTTTTGAGACTCTTTTGATCGGTATAGATGTAACACTTCTCACCATACAAGTAGTGCCTCTAAATTTTCAGTGCGAATATTACTACCAACTCTAGATCATTAGTCAGGTAATTGCACTCATGTTGTTTCAACTACCTCGATGCATAGGCGACTATGTTTCCACCTTGAATCAACACACATCCAAGGCTAGTGTAGGATGCATCGTTGTACACCATATACTATTTTCCCAATTCAGGCTGAATTAACACGGGAGCTTGGGTTAACACAGCCTTTAGCTTTACAAAGCTAGATTGTTACTCATTCATCCACTTAAATGGAACATCCTTCCTTAATAACTTGGTTAGAGGTGTGGTTATTAGAAAGAACCCTTCAACAAATCTACGATAGTACCCAACTAAACTAAGGAAACTTCAGATTTCAGAAACAGTCTTAAGTTGCTTCCATTCTAGGATGGCCTCTATCTTTTTTGGATTTACCTGGATACCCTCTGTGGATACCAAATGTCCTAGAAACATAACCTCTTTAAGCCAGAATTCACATTTGCTCAGTTTGGCATACAATTTCTTTTTTCAGAGGATTTGCAGAATCTTTCTAAGGTGTTCATCATGTTCAGCTTTGGTTCTTGGATAGACTAAGATGTCGTCGATGAACACAACGGTGAATTGATCAAGGAAGGTTTGGAACACTCGGCTCATTAAGTCCATGAAGGCAGCCGGAGCGTTGGTTAAACCGAAAGGCATTACAAGGAATTCATAGTGGCCATATCAAGTTCTGAACGCGGTTTTGGGCACATCCGCCTCCTTTACCTTAAGTTGATAATATCTAGACCTTAGATTAATTTTGGAAAACATCGTCGCACATCAGAATTGATCAAATAGATAGTCGATCCTAGGTAATGGATATTTCTTATTAATGGTCAATTTATTCAAGTGCCAATAGTCTATACAAAGCCTTATAGAACCTTATTTCTTTTTGAAAAAAAATAGGACTGGAGGTCCCCACGGAGAAACATTGGGTCTAATAAACCCAAGATCCAAAAGCTTTTGAAGTTGAATTTTCAATTCTTGTAGCTTTCAACATCGGCCTCTTAGAGACAGTTGACCTGTTCTTTAATTTTGGTTTGGAGTTTGTTCCTACCCACCTCGACGAAGACAATCTTTCACCATATGTTTTATTGACCCACACCTCAGACAAGCACCCAACTTTTTCTAGTACTCGCCCATCTAGCGCTTATTATAATATGAATAGTTGGGAGTCCTACTAAAATTAGTCACAGCAACCCCTTGTTGCGGTTTACCTTTTTTCGCTTGTTTTATGGGATGAGTATTCGAGCTAGTGGAACCCGAATCTTTTTTAATTGGGACCTTATTCTTTTCCCATTGTCCGCGTTCCATATATTTTATTTCCTCTACAATTTTGGCTTTCTCAACTAGGGTCTCGAACACTTGTTCCTAGTATGGAGCAACTTGTATTTCAAGGTTGAATTGCAGCCCATTTTCGAACTTCATGCATTTTTATTGCTCTGGGGTGACCATTCCTTGGGCTTATTGGCCGAGTCTAAAAAATTTAGCCTCCTACTTCGACGTAGTTTTATCTCCTTGTTTTAACTCGATGAACTCAATTTTACAGGTTTGCACATATCTGGTGCCCACATAATTGTTCTGGAAGGCCTCTTAGAAGTATTCCCAGGTTATGAATTTCGCCTAGGTACCCCTAACAATAGACTACCACCAACGATCGGCCTCTTCCCTAAGCAGGGACACAACGCCCTTCAACTTTTGCTCCAAAGTACAGTCTAAATCCTCCAGAATCCTTTCTGTCAACTCCATCTAATATTCTGCCACTGTAGGAGTCGTTCTAGCAATGCCTTTGAATGTTTCAGCCTCATTCAATTGGAGATTCTCCGCAACAGATCCATTGCTCCCCAGTCCAGTTTGGGTTTCAGCAACCCTTTGTAACATCCTTAGCATCGCCTATGTCTTCGCATTATTTTCGTTATCATAGCCTCTATCACCATTGGCAGTAAAGTTCTCAATGTACTACTTCTCAGGGATTGAGTTTTTTCCCTAAACAGTAGACGACTCTACAGGTGCAGCCCTACATGGCCTACCCTTACCATGTAACAGCCCGTTTTTAGTCAAATTGGAACAATAGTTTCGAGACCACAAATCCAAAGTCAAAATAATTATATTATTATTATGTTAATGTTTATAGTATGATAGAATAATTGTGTGAAAGTTTCGTTAAGAAGTTTTATCGTTTGAGTGCTTAATTTGATAAAAAGGACTAAATCGCGTAAAGTGTAAAACTTGTGTTCTATTAGCTAAAGGTGTCTAATAGCTATGAAATTATAAAGTGGAGGTCCTTATATGGTAATTAGTCCATTTAGGAGATAGTGGATGATAGTGGCTTGGTATTTTGTGTAATTTTTAAAGTTTTTAAAGGTTATAATAATAATTTGGTAATTAAATGATAATTAAAATTAGTAAAAGACATTCATCTTCTTCATTTCATCAAGCCATCACTGAAAATCTATGGTTCTTCTAAGCTAGGGTCTGACTATTATCATTTTTGCTTGATTGGTATGCATTTTTGTCCCGTTTTTAATGATTTTTATGTTTTTGAGATCGTTGCAGCTTAATCTAGCTAGCCCAGGGACTATTTTGCAAAACTGTTAAAGGTTTAGAATGTTTCCATTGATGAATATGTATGAGCTTTAATGATTGATGATAGATTATGAATGTTTAATGATAGTTATACAAGTTCTGTTAAGTGATTTTTAGTGAAAATGCAAATTAGGGATTAAATTGTGACATGTGGAATCTTTGTGGTTAAAATGTGAATATGAGATAAGGACTAAGTTGTAAAGAAATTAAAATATTAGGGGCAAAACTATAATTTTTCCATAATGTGAAATTTTGATTAAATTGAATTTAGTGATGATTGAATAAGGTAGATTTGATATTATATAGATCAAGAGGAACAAAGTTCGGATCTGGATCGAGAGAAAAACAAAGTAATTGGCTAGTAGATCCATTTTGACGATTTAATTATCGAGTTAAGTTTGTATGATTAATAAGCTTAAAGTTATATGTGTTTATATGCTTAAATATTAAAATTGTGATATTACGACACTGCGAAATCTATCGACAAAGCATTGACACAGTGAGAATTCCGATTGAACCTTAGGAATACATAGGATACTAGTGACATGTCATTAGGGATTACTATAATTATGTGACTCGGGTGCTGGTCCTGTACGTCCTACCTGTGGCTGAGTATACCGGCATGTGTTACGGTTACTTGACAGCTTGTGTGAGTAGCACCGTGTAGCTACGTCTTGACCGACAGCTTGTATGAGCAGGCCCGTTTATAGCTCGAGAGTGAGCATATATGTGATATGAGATTGAGATAGCTTTGGCTATGTATGTGGCACTTTGGCGCGAGATTTCTAAGTACCCGATATTATTCTGAATGGTTCAACAAGAAAAGATGATGGTACGAAGATGTAAGCAATGATACGGATCAGTTTAGGTACTTGTGAAGTGGTAATTGATAAGTTCATATGAAAAGTAAGTGAAAGTAGATGAATTTATACATGATATATGGTAATGTGCAAATTGTTGAATTGAATGTATTACTTATATTTACTTATGTTCTTTAAATGGTGAATGAATTGGCAAATTATACTTATTAATCATATGAGCTTACTAAGTTATAAAGCTTACTCTGTTTATTTTTCCGTGTTTTATAGTGATATCAAGGCTAGCTCGGACTCAGGGATCGTCAAAGATTTCATCACACTATCCTACTATCACCTTGGTACTTTTGAACTTAAGTATTTTGAGTATATGGCATGTATAGGGACTTTGGGTCATTTTGGTTATGGTTTGATAATGAATTTAGCCATTAAGGTTGGCTTGTAAATGTTTAATATTTGGTTTTGTATATAAAACCATAAGAGTTGGCTTATGCTAGTTGATTTGGTTGTGTAAATGGCTCTTGTTATGTGCTTGATTGTGGATATGTTATGCTTGTTGATATTTGGTAATTAGGAGTATTAAATGGTTGAGAATTGAGTTTGTATGTTTGTGAGATTAGGCTAAAAAATGCAAAATTTGAATGTGTTCATATTGATAATTTGAAATTATAAGTTTTGGTATGAAATTGGAGGGTGTGTTGAGTTAGTTGTGTGACATTGAAATGGTTGATATTGAAATGGTATGAATTAGGCTTGAAATGGTTGGTTTAAATGCCTATATGTGATATGTGTTGGTGCCAATTGATGTGGTGTAGGTACATGCAAATTTGGGTGGCAAATTGGCTTGATAAATAGCCTATTTTGGTCCACACGGGCAGAGACACGGGCGTGTGTCTTAGCCTTGTGTGATACATGGTTATGTTACATGGCCGTACCCTGGTATTGAATAAAAAATCAAGTCAGTGTGCTCCACACGACCCAACACACAGGCTTGTGATTGGCCGTGTGGCCAAAGTCAGTATACCCTACAGGTTTGGCACGGCCTAGCAGACGGCCTGGAACACGGGCATGTGTCGCCATTTTTAGGGCACACAGGTGTGTGTGTGTTGGCCGTGTGACCCAAGTCATAGAGTTACACGGGGTCGGACACAGACTGGGACACGACCATGTGCTCCCATTTCGAATGTCCACACGGTTTATGACACGGGCATGTCTTCGGCCGGGTAAGACACACGGCTGGGCCACACGGGCATGTGTCCCCTGAAATTTGGAAAATTTTCTAAGTATTTCAAAAAAATTCCTTGAGCTATTGGTTTAGTCCCGAACCACTCCTAAAGCATGTTTAAGGCCTTGTAGGTTTGTATTAGGGACAATGTAATTGAGTTTGAATGATGATTGCATGAAATGTGAAAATATATGTGAAATGAATGTTTAATTATTTTATAAGTTCGGTAATGCTCCGTAACCCTATTCCATCACCCTGAAATCAAATTAAATGTTATGCAAACTATAAAATTCCAAATCTAAGTCCCATGCCACCGTTAAAAAAAAAAGTAATACAGTCTCTGAATAATGGGAAAAATGAATAATAAATCTAAAACGTTTTAATTAAGCAAAACTGAGCTGAGACCCTCTGAATTCCATGTCCGTGTCCTAACTTGGTGGATTATCTCTAAGGATGAAAATTAAAGGGGAGTGAGTTATGAAGCTCAATGTGAGTTCCATCATAAGAAAATCAGTGCAAAATCATAAACCAAGCATATATAATAACATTTTTCAGTACAGTAACAATCATATAGTATAGAAAAAATTGACATAAAAGAAAGGTCCTACCCCCACCTCCACACTCCACAATAAGAGTTCCTCGGAACTCTTTTAACCTAGACACTCTAGTTTGTGGATGAACCACCAGTATTGTAGGTTAATATGTTGTCGGTAGGTTGTGAATGCACAAAAGGTTTGCAGATAAAAGTTTCCAGTAAATTTATGGATAAACCACCAGTGATTGCAGGTTAATACGCTGCCATTAGGTTATGAATACACAACATGTTTGCATATAAAAGCTGCCAATAAGTTTGTGGATAACTCACTAATGTTTGCAGATAAACTTACAGTACTTCCTCCTTGCAATCGTCCCACCCTATGTAATGTAGTATGACATGTTAATAACAATACAATACAAAAACAATAGTTATCCTTAGCATGTATCAGATTGACAATAGTAATAGTTGTTGGGAAATGTGCCCATATTGTTGTAAACATGTAACTGTTTTCTATTTATTTGAACGATGAATAAATAAATAAAGTTAATTTCACATTTAACTATTATGTCTTTTGTCTTTTTTTTTTATATTTTGCATGCATAGAGAAATTGTGACAAGCAAATATTAGCTCATTGATTGTCTAAGTTCAAACTGAAGATAAGTGGCATTGTAAGAACGTAATTAAATAATTTTCTTGAAAATTTTATTTGGAAAACCTAAATGATTTATGGAAAAATTAATTTTCATCGAGTAAAATTAATATGATATTTTTGGAAATTAATTTTCAAGTCAGACAATTGGCCAAATGGGTATTTGAACTTGAAAATTGGGAATGAGATCATAAACTGGGCCATGAAGCCCAAAATCGAGGCTAAGACCCAAAAACTGGTCGAACCAGGCCCGATATGTGAAACCTGGTTGACGGTCCAACTGGTGGCTAGACAAGACCAGCCGGGTTGTCACTGGCCCAGACCTAATCGGCAGTAGCAGAACTGGCTCGGAGTGCCGAAAGGGTGTTGCACCTATATCACCAGACATGGCAGTGTCAGCCGCTGCGATGGCGACATTCTGGTGGCCGGCGGTGGTTGGTCTTTGGTGGTTGAGTAGTGAAAGAGTTACTCTCCTACTAAGACTTGACCAGAGAATTTGATTTCAGATTAATTATTCCCAAAATAATATTATTTTAATAGTCTAATATTAAATTTAATTTAATACTTATCTTAATAGTATTTTATTAATTTAATATTAAAGTGATTAAGTTTAATCATAATTGAACTCTCCAAACTCTCCCTATATAAAAGGAGTCTTGGGTCATTATTTTTCACACACTTGATTTCAGATTAGTTTAGAGAGAAAATTATCTGAAGAGATTTTTCAAAAATTGCTAGAGATATATTTCTTATATACAACTTGGCCCAAAAGTGTAAAGAAATTACGAAATTACCCTACTGGTATTTTTTGTGAATAATTTATTCAAAGCAAGCCCACACTCTACAGATGTGAGCTTGAGGATAGCGGAGAAGACTATTTGGTCGAAGCGCTTAGCCTAGATGAATCGAAAAGGTACAATTTTGGTTAAGTGTTTATTACTTTAGATATCACAACCAATATCTTTTTTTGGAAAAAAATTTATAACTCTGTTTTCCTTAAATTTATTTTTCGATGCATTTTTAAACCCTTTTTTTTCTGACAATTAATATTAGAGCTAGCTTGTGATCCATCTATAAGTGTAAACAAATAATCAAAATAATTTTTTCTTATTCTTAAATGATTTGATTATATAGAAAGTGGCATTCTTTAAATCTTATGCATGTTTTGAGTTATATATGAGAATGTATGCGATATTATATATTTGTTATATAATTATTTTCTATTGTCGAGGTTGTAGTTCTTAGGAAATAGACTGTGGACTATCTCCACATAGGGCTACTTTTAAATTCATAGAATTCTTGTGAGCCAGAAACGGGCATAGGACTTAAATGTAATTTTTCGAAAAAGGTGTCCATGACGAGGAGAAGATGTAGTGATGGGAGCTAAAGACCCAAGGAATACCTTGTGGTGAAAAACTATGTAATTTTATTTTTTTCATTTATTTTCTAGAAATAGAACCATGGAAACCTTGGCTAGCAATTTTATTTTAATTACGTATCTCATTATATATCTTTTTTATAATTGTTTATAATATTTATATTATGTAATGTTATAACAGTGATATATATATATGAGATGATCCACAGTTGATCTATTCACTTCCTTAGGTTATTCGATTACTGTGAGAAGTGTTGTAATGATAAGGTGCATGTCGAGGATTGGCTTTGGCTAGGAGAGACTTGGTTTTTAAGCGGTCAAATTTGGCTCACCTCTCTTTCTTGGGACCCTACCTGATGCATGATTCACATTTACTTCTTTGGTTTTCTCCTTTAAAAGAAAAACTGTGGAGAATAAAAATTATTTGTTTTTATGATTGATTAATTCTTGTGCATGGATATTATAAAATTGTCATAGCATGCCATGCAAGTATTGGAAGCATGTCATTTATTGTATGATCATTCTTAAAATATGGGACAATAAAAAACCTTGCATGTTTTTTTTAAAATGTTGAGTAAGAGAAGGTTCTTGAACAAGACGTACGGCCTCCATTGATGGTCCCTAGTTATAGCATGATAAAGTTTCGAGTAGGTTCCTACCCTAGCCACACCCTAAGGTAAACTTTGTTATGTGGATTCACTAGATGGGATTTCCTTTTAAGGACAACTAGTCATATATGACTTTCAGAGAGATTGTCCCAAGATGACTCACAAATGAGAGCATGTTCATGATGAGTGTTGAGTCAATGCTTACACACTTAAGATCATCTCTTATTAAATAGGTTCCCAAGAAATGATATTTAAGCTAGATATGATGACCAAATGTTTAATGGTCATTAGTTCGTGTGGAGTCTTGAGAATTAAGATTCACGAACTGATTGGATGTAATCCATGTTCTTGCTAGTTAATCATGGGACCCCAATGCGACATGGTTGATGGGTATGAGAATGATTGTAGCAATGAAAAAAATGTTTTTACAAGGTTTTAATACAAGACACATACATCATACTGCATTCTTGATATGTTGCTAAAATGAAAAATATTTTCTTAATAAAAAGATAGTAATTAGTGAATCTTGATTTTTTTTCAATTCAAATATGTCTCCTACTCCTTTTATTAACATTCTTACTGAGAATAAATTAAATGGGGATAACTTTCGTGAATGGAAATGGAACTTACTAATAGTTCTAAGTTGTGAGACACAAATTTATTCTTGACGAAACGTGCCCTCCTAAAGCTCAGTCTAAAGCGAGAAATCACTAGAGAGATTATGACTCGATTGCTCGATGTTATATGATAGCGAAAAAATGAGTAGTGTGTTGCAAAAGCAACATGAGAATTTTTGTACTGCCAAAGGGATTATGAAAAAGTTGTAGGATTAGCTCGGAGGCCAAGTCGCATTGGCTCGACAATCCGCTATTACAAATTTGATGAATTCTCAACAAAAAACTGGCACTCCAGTCAAAGAATATATGCTTAAGCTTATGGGATTCTTTGTAGAAGCGGAGGACAATGGGACTAAACTAGACGTGAATACTCATATTGAAATAGTGTCAATCCTTGACCAAGAAATTTGCTGGTTTTAGGGTCGCTTACAACTTGGGGAATAAGAGGCTTACCTTGACTTAGCTTATGATGGAATTTCAATCTTATGAGTTGATGTTGAATGGTGGTAAGTCGATTCAAAAGAAACCTAAAGCAAATTTAGTTGTGGGCCCTTAGTCCTTTAGGGGGAAGCAGAAAACTAAGGGAAAGAATAAACCATCTAAGTCTTAGGTTCCACCTTGTGCGGATAGGAAAAAGGCTAAGAAGTCAAAATATCCTAAAAAGATCAAATGTTTCTTCTGCAACAGGAAAGAGCATTTTAGATCAAACTGAAAAGAGTATCTAGATTACCTAGCTAAAAAGGGAAAATGTATGAAACTCTTTGTGGTTGAAGCTTGCTTAGTGGAAAAATCAATTGAAAATTTGGTTATTGATTCTGGAGTCACTAGCCATGTGTGTGTTTCCTTTACAGGGGTTCTGCAAAACGAGAAGTTTGCGTGACAGAAGCCTCTCATTGCGGACCAGGGACAGGAGCTATGTTTCAGCCAAAGTAGTGGGAGAAGTTATTTTACACTTTGATAATTTTAGGAAGATTGTTTTAAAGAATGTATTTTTGTACCTCATTTTAAGAAGAATTTAATTTCTGTAGCATGTTTATTTTATGACGGTTATATCGTGACATTTAATCATGGGATTGCTATTCACAGAAATTGTTCTTTAATTTGTAATGGATGGATGGAAAGCAATCTCTACTTTATCAAACCCCTACTTCCTTCGGGGATATGCAATACAAACGGCTTGCTATATTCTGAATGATGTGTCAACCAAGTCTGCTTGTAAGACACCTTATGAACTATGACATGGAAAGAAACCCGCTCTAAATCACTTTAGAATATGTGGTTGTCCAATACACATTCTAGATAAGGATGTAAAGAAATTGGATGCATAGACAGAATTCTACATGTTTGTAGGATATCCAAAAGGAACAAAAGAGGATTATTCTACAATCCAAAAGATAATATGATTAAGGTTTCTACTCATATTAGTTTCCTCTAGGAAAGTTACATGGATATCATTAAGCCTCAAAGTAAAGTGGTAAATGAGGAACTTTCGGAAGTGGTAGATAGACCTGCAAACGATCAAAAACATAAGGGAATCCATCGTAGTGGGAGAGTTTCTAAGAAACTGAACTTCTTCATCTATGATTGTAGTATTTAAATACCGAAGCCAATCATGAGGATGATGATCCACTTACTTACAAAGAGGCTATGCAGGACGTTGATTCCAAGCTCTAGAAACAAGCCATGGATGCTGAGATGGATTATATGAAATCCAATACGGTGTGGGAACTTGTAGACTTACTGATTGGGATTAAACTCATAGGGTGTAAGTGGATCTACAAGAAGAAAAGAAATGCGGAAGGGAAAGTGGAAACACATAAAGCTAGACTTGTAGAGAAAGAATACACATAGAAGGAAGGCATCGATTACGATGAGACCTTCTCTCCTGTAGCCATGCTTACGTCTCTTCGTATACTCTTATCCATTGTTGTTGCTTTCGATTACGAGATCTGACAAATGGATGTCAAGACAACATTCTTGAATGGCTATCTTGATGAGACCATTTATATGGCTCAACGCACTGGCTATGTTGTCAAAGGAAAGGAGAGAAAGTTTGCAAACTCCTAAGATCCATTTATGGACTCAAGTAGGTGCCTCACTCATGGAATAAAAGATTTGATAAAGAGATCAAGACTTTTGGCTTTGAGCAAAACACTAATGAACCTTCTATTTATAAGTGTATAAAGGACCAAAAAGTGGTCTTCCTCGTTTTGTATGTCGATGATATTCTACTTATCAGAAATGATGTAGGAGAATTGCCATCGGTTAAACTGTGGTTAGCTCAAAAGTTTAGCATGAAGGAATTGGGTGAGGCTAGTTATATTCTTGGAATTTGAATCCTTAGGGATCGAAAGAATAAAACAATAGCTCTATCTCAAGCTTCATACATCAATAAAGTACTGAATTATTTTGCAATGACCGGTGCGAAGCTAGGCTCCCAGCTGACTGCATCAGGTTTTCATATTTCTTGAGATGACTATTCTAAAACAGTGGAAGAAAGAGAGCATATGAGTAAGGTTCCATATGCTTCGGAAGTTGGAAGCCTTATGTATGTGATGCTTTACAAACATCCAGATATCTGTTTCACAGTAGGAATAGTTAGTCGATATCAGGTGAATCCAGGTCTCAGGCATTGGCATTCTATAAAGCATATATTAAGGTATCTTAAAAGAACTAGGGATTGTAAGCTTGTATATTCTGGGGTGAACCTTACTTGTAACACCCTTAGCCCGTATCTGTCACCGAAACAGAGTTACGGAGCATTATCGGAAACTTTTAACTTAAAACATTCGATTACAATCATTTATAAAACACATCATATTCCATTCAAACACATGCATAATGTCCATTTTTGTAGCCCTAGAGGCCTTAGAAACACTTTAGAAACGATTTAGGACTAAATCTAAAACATTTAGAACTTCATGGAAAAAGTTAAAAATTTTCATACTGTAGGGGTCACACGGTTGAGACACACGTTCATGTCTCAGGCCGTGTGGGCATTCAAAGAAGGGACACATGGCCGTGTCCCAGCCTGTGTAACTCTTTGACTTGGTTCACACGGCCAAGCCACACGCCCGTTAGGTCGTGTAACTCTCGAAATGCAATCTTTAAAATCCTACAGGGGACACACGTCCATGTCACGTGGCCATGTGTCATACACGGCTGAGACAGACACCCATGTCTTAGGCTATGTGGACAAAAAATAAGCGAAATTTAAGCCATTTCTTTCACCCAATTCAAGCAGACCCTTACACTTCATTTGTACCTATATTCAAGCATTCAAAATGTACCTAACACATGCATATTCAAGCTAGATCATCATAGTATTTAATCATACAACCAATATGCCCAAAAGGAACCTCAATCACAACAATCAAACATGATCATACATTTGCTAAGTTTAACCACAAATCAACTATCCTTTATAACTAATTTTACCACAATGTTCACATACCAATATCATACTCAAAAACACCAATTTGAATTTTCAACACCTATCATCACTACCTTAGTAAACTTGACCATATGTCAACACATCCAAACACACCAAACTAGCCATTTATTAACTCAATGTTCACTATCAATTTCCATATCTCAATGATCACATTCAAGCATATCAAAACAACATTCCATAACATGCATTTTATATACCATTCCAACTCCCAACCTTTAAGCATCAACTTGCCAAAATATCAACCATTATAAGACCACATATGCATGCCAACATAACAACTAACGCATCATCCAAAATACCATAATTACAAGGCAAACATAATGGCTATATCATCAAGCACAAAACACTTATACATGTGCATATTTAATCATTTTTCAATTAACTTGTTTCTATATCAAAAATATCAAAGTGACTTTACCACTGGGACTACTTCTCATATGCATCAAAACCATTTAAATGTCACCATTCTAACCAATTCCAAATGGTTCCAATAACCAACATATATAAATACCAAATTATATTCAAATGATCATAATTCAAACAAATAGACTTGACTAAATTTCATATCAAATCATGCCCTAAATGATCACTTTGCAAACATGCCAACTCTTGCCACTTTGGCCATAAAACCATGCATCAATTTGATCTTATAAACACCAACCTTTAAACATTAAAATGCCAAAAGCTCACCGATCATCAAGTCATCAAATATCATAAATTTCACAAATGCAATGCAACATTACATGTCGATATCATTAGCTAAACATTAGATATACATCCACCTATACATGCCATTATAACCACTACCAAAGCATCAAAATCTGCTGATAAAATCGACGGATAGTGTGATGGATCTCCGACTAACTTCCAACTCAATTGAGCTTCCGATAATCTGCAAGGTAAGGGAAAATAACTACGTAAGCAATGTATGCTTACTAGGCTCGTATAAACTTTAAGCATAAAATTCCATTTCGATAATAAACTTATTAAAATAGACATAACCCTATGCCAATGCCAAAATTCATAAATCTATATGATCATTAACTCACAAATGAGTAAATTCATTAATGTTACATATACTTACAATTCATAACATGAATGGATTTTGTAGGGCATAATGTATAACCATCAACCTTTCTATAAGATTATACACATTTCAATTTAGTTACTTTTCATTCTGTTTCCAATGCTTATCATAAGCCTAAACGACATTATCAATTCCCAACTTAGTGTATTCATCCATGTTATAAGTATATTCATTCATAGTATATGTAAACTTTCTCACATATAAATACATCATACTTGTAACAGCCCATTTTCGGTAAGATCGGAACAGTGGTTTCATGACCACGAATCCAAGCCCAAAAATAAAAATTTATTTTATTTTATTTTATTTTATTTTTTGGTTGGTACTATGATAGGAAGGTCATGTGAAAATTTTGAAACGAAAATTTTACCGATTGTGTGGTTAATTAGGTAAAGGACTAAATTGCATAAAAATGCGAAAGTTGAATTCTAGTATCTATAAGAATTAAACAGCTGTGAAATTCAAAAATAGAGGTTCTTATATGGTAATAAGACCATTAAGAAAAGTATGTAGATTTTTCTTGGTGACTCATCCATGGAAAAATTAGAAATGACTAGGGACTAAATTGGAAATCAACAAAATTAAAAGATGATAGAAAAATAAAAAGAAATTATCATCTTTTCTATTCATCTTCTTCCCCAATTTTTCTATGAAAACCCTAGGAGAGAGGAAGTGAACTTTTCAAGCTTAGAAAGGCATGAAATCAAGTCCTGTTTTTAATGATCTTTATATTTTTAGAATCTGGATAACCTAATCTTTCTATTTATGGGATTTATTTGAAAAGATAACAAAGTGTAGAAACTTTTCCATGGATGTAAATGCTGAAAATTTGAAATTTATGTTAGAAAATGAAAGGTAATTGATAGATAAACAACTTTTACGAAGTAATTTTTCATAGAAACTTAATTTAGGGACTAAAATTAAAAAGTGGTAAAACGTACAGAAAATTCTAAAATTTGTGAAATGTGTGTGCTGTAAAAATTGTTATTAAATCTTGATTAGGCTTGGAAATAGGACTAGATTGCATGAATTACATATTCCGAGCCTAGGGATGGAATTGGAATTTTTGAAAAGAGTAGGGGCAAAATAGTCATTTTGCCTAGGATGTAGTAGAATGCAAATGTATGTAAAATATGATGAGTTAATAATTAAATTTGCTTATATAGACCCGGAAAGACCAACTATGAAATTAGATCGAGGGAAACAAAAAGTTTTGGACTAGTTGGAATTCAAACCCGAACAACTGTCAAGGTAAGTTCGTGTAACTTAATTTGGTACGGTAATTTGTTTGGATTGAATTGTATGATTGTGATAATATGTATGTGATGATATACATAATGAAATAATTGCAAGTTGGAAATATTGATAAGATATCATGTCTCGGTTGAATATTGAAATTCGATGGATTATGGTGATTTCTTGAAACGGGTATTGTAACATCCTGGAAATGGGCCTATGCATTTTTGATTTAATTATACGAAATGGCATGTCTTATGTGTTATGAATGTATGGTGAACATTTTTGGAAACTTGGAAATGTAAGGAAATGTCTTGTCTTGGAAATGTAAGGAAATGACTTGGAAATGGAAGGAAATGTCTTGTCTTGGAAATGTAAGGAAATGACTTGGAAATGGAAGGAAATGTCTTATCTTGGAAATGTAAGGAAATGACTTGGAAATGTAAGGAAATGTCTTGTCTTGGAAATGTAAGGAAATGTCTTGGAAATTTAAGGAAATGTCTTAGAAATGTAAGGAAATGCTTTAGAAATGTCAAGTTTAAAGTTTAAAAGAGGGACATGAAGCAAGGTGGTCTTAAGAGAAAATGTATGTGAAATATGACACACAAACGAGCTTGGAAAAGTGGCTTGGAGGCACCACTTAGAGCTCTGGAAATGACGCCACATACAGAGGTATTGGGCCAAGGTTCGAGTCGCATGAGAAGCTAAAAGTAGAAGTTTTATTTTGCTGCAAGGATGGACAGAGGTGGACGGCACAAGGCTATAATTTAGGAGCTTTTATTCTTTTATTTTTAAGAGATAAATAGTGGATAAATAAGGGATAAATAATGGATTTATTTTAGATTATTTTCAAGAGATAAATGAGGAATTATTCTTTAATTAGGAAATAAGGGAGAAGTGATAGCCAAGTAAGGGACTTTGAGTTTAATAATTTCGGCTAAGTAAGGATAGTTGCTGAATTATCTTTTATTTTAGGAGATAATTAAAGAGATAAAGCTATCAGAATAGAAGAGTGATGGCCAAGTAAGGGATTCTAAGTTAGTAAATTCGGCTATATAAGGAAAAAGGGCCATTCATCATTCTTTCTCTCAACCCTTCTCTCTGTAATTTCCTAGAGCATTTGTTCTTCTTCTTTTTTTAGCCAAAGCCGAAAATTCAAGATATCACCATTAGCCAATTTCTTTTCTTTCCAATCCATCAAAAGCCGAATCTTTGAGGGCTTCAAGCATAGTTGCTTTGTCGATTTCTTCAAGAAAGGGTAAGAACAAGTTTTGATTTCTATTCTTTTCTTTTAGATTTGTGAAATCTAGGACTAATCCCATCAATATTCTTATTTGTCGAAATTTGGAAGGATTCTTTCGGATTTTTGCCATAGTCGACTATAAAGGAAAAGATCTTCGTGGATTTGACCATCAAGATAAGTCATATCGACATTCGACCAAGGGCCATTGATTGTGATTAAAGGTTAGAAGTTGATCTAACATGTGGTTTTAGGGATTTCGACGTGAAGCTATAACCAAGGGATAATTTCGGATTTAAGATCCTTAAGGTAAGTGACTATGAATATTCGGCCAAGGCCTATTTTAGTAGTTAGATCTATTTTTATGTGTTTTAAGCCGAAAACTAACCAATTCAAGGGATCTAGTGATTAGCCGATTTCAAAGGGGAAGAATACAAGTTTCCGGGATTTGATTAATTATCAAATCGGCAACAAGGTAAGTTTTAGTATACTAATCCTACTAGGATTTGGATTTATGGCTGAATGGCTTTTTATTAAATTAGTAAGTGATTAATTAAATGTAGGGATTAAGGATCTAAGCAATAGATCAGATTTCAAGATCTCAAGGAATTTGCTAAGCGAATCAGGTGTGTACCCCACACTAATTCTTAATAAGTTTTATGGCTATGTCTAATTAAAATATGTGATATTAAGAATAAGAAAATGGCTAAGGTACCATGTTATGGTACTAAGTACTTAGGTACGTTTCCTACTCCTACTAGGAATATGAAATATGTTATTTGTAACATGAGAATAAGAATGTGAACTTTGGCATATTAATGCATATTACAAAATGTGGCATATGGGTTATTAAAAGGGGAAGTGAATGTGGTGACCTAAGACCACGAACACGGTGACCTAAGACCGTGGTATCTCAATGTGGTGACCTAAGACCACAGTAATCTGAATGCAGTAACCTAAGACCGCGATATCTGAATGTGGTGACCTAAGACCACAAATGTGGTGACCTAAGACCGCGATATGGAGTGTAGCGGAAGAAGGGTCGACTTAGTAGTCCCCACGGTGTACAGGTTGGTACGGGGGAGTTAGGTTTGGGTTTGGGAATGCATCATAATTTGTATGCTATGATATGAATGTGTAATATTTGTTATGCCTGATTCTATTTGGACTTAGTGTTGTGTACACATTGAGTCTGTGTTGACTCACCCGTTGTGGGAACATTTTTCGTGTGATGATCGAGTAATGGACCAAGGTCGGTAGGAGTGAAAGGTGGCCATGCTCAAAAAGGAATTTTATTTGGACATTTTATTTTTATTTAAGTATTTTAAATTATTTGGGTTTATTTGATGTAATAAGGCCATAGTTGAACTCTTTTATTTCTGTTTGTTTATTTATCATGTTACGAACTTTTTGTTCATTAAAGACTAAGCAAATGTAATTTGAAATAAACTTTAAATATTTTGTCACCTGAAATAAATGGGTTTTCAATATAAAACAAACTTGTTTTCAACTCGAGCCCAACCCACAAACAAACTTTCTTCAAAACACACAGTTTTCCAAAGTAATAAAAGAATTTTTAACCGGTTTACTTCGAGGAACATACCAGATCCGTTCCAGGCTAGTGGGCCGGGTGTGGGGTGTTTCAGGTATAATAATGGCAAAGGTTACAAAAAGGATTTAGTCTGGATGGGAAATCCTAAATTTAAACCTCTCAAGCATATGTTATAGATTGGGTTTGACCCGGACGGGTAACCCTAATTAAGCTCTTTAGAGTACATGTCACTAATAGGATTTAGCCTGGATTGGCAATCCTAAATGACTCTTGTGAACGTTGATTGAAAATTGAGATTTAGCCTAGACTGGTAATCCTGTTGTAAAATATGTGGGTAAAAAATGTGCTCTTCAGACTTATGTCCAATAGGTAAAAATGAATACGAATTGACGGATAATTCATATGTATAGCTTATGTACATCACCTGAATGTCCATCGAAATTTTATTAGTTTAACGGGAAAGACTCTCGAAATGTGGAAAGGTGGAATTAATGGAAGTTTGTATATAATGAGCTCATTTATGTTTACTTGATATTTATATGATGTTATGTGACTAACTTGTTTGATTAAGTGTATACGTTTAGGTGAACAACCTATAATGGATGAAATGTATGTTTATGTATGCTAGTTTGAATAGATATAATTGGTAAGTTTATTTTCCGTTATACGAACTTACTAAGCATGAAAATGCTTACCCCGTTTAATTTTCCTTATTTTATAGTGCTCATAAGCTCACGAAGGTTGGAGGATCGGTCGGAGCATAATAACACTACCCACTATCTCCTTTTTGGTATACTTAGAAATCTCATTTTGGTATAATGGCATGTATAGACTTATTTGGCCAAATGATGACTTGTAAGTGATGCTTTGTAATCTAGCCATTGGAATGGCTAGTAATGATTTAAATTGGTATGTTATAAGTTATCTCATGTTCAATGCTTATGTGTTAAATGTGGATGAATAGAGTATGCTTATCTTAAATGTGCACTAAAAGTATGATTATAAACATGAATTGCATGTGATATTATGCCATGATAGATGTTAGTTTAGGTTTGGTTTTATTGCTTGAATTGGCTGGTATATACATGCAAGTATTGGTGTAGGTTGTTGGCAAAATTGGGTGAGAAAATGAAGTTAAGAAATGGCTTCATTTTGTCCACACGGACGTGTACACACGGCCGAGCACATGGGCGTGTAGCCAGGTCGTGTGTCCCCTGCACCTTAATTTTGAGAAAATAAAATACTCAGAATTGGGCACACGGGTAGAGACACGGGCGTGCGTCTCAGTCGTGTGGGTCACACGGCCTTGAACACGGGCGTGTGTCTTAGCCGTGTGAAACCTGCACCTAATTCAAATTAAATTAATTATCCATACGGCCTAGCACACGGGCTTGTGGTATGGCTATGTGGCACATGTAATAACCAATTTTTGCTCGGACCCAAAACAGACCAAAAGCCCCATCAATAAAACAACCCAATTTAGCCCGAGCCCGAATCAGAAACAAAAAAACAAAATAAACCTTAACAATCCAAAATGTCGATTTACGAAATTAAACCAAAAAAGCCCAATCTATAAAACAAAAACCATTAAATAAACAAAATAAAAAGTCCAAAAACAACAGTCCATTTACCAAACAAATCTGGAGCCCAATTACAAAATCAATACCAAGCCCAAATTAAAACAAACAATTACAACCAGCCCAACAAACCAAATCCTAACCCACTAATCCCAATTCATTCATAGCCCATAAACAGAAGAAAAAAGCAAAAGGAATCCTAGTCTCAAGCCATGCGCCGCCTCAGCCAACACCCACACGCCTCTGACGTCTCCACTCTCGCACGCTTCCACCGCCCACATGCTGTGCCCATCACCTGCAAAGAAACACGGCCAACGAGAAAGAAAACAACAAAAGAGATGAACAGATTAAAAAATGAGTCGAAACAGAGACCCATGCTTTTGTAAATCGGTTATAAAAACCAAAACCATTGTAAACACGAGGTGGTCGGCTTTTTTTACGAATACCCGGATACTACAAAATAAAAGAGGAACCAAAAAGCAAATTAAGAGGTTGATTTTACATTTTTTCCCTATCGTTACCTATGGCTCTTTGCTTTATTATCTTAAATCTTTATAAGTATACGACTAATAAAATAGGTGGGCTCTTCTTTGACGAACCCAGAGCAATCGAAAGAAAGAAATTTTGAAGGTTGATTTTACTTTCCATTTCTGAGTGTTGTTTACTGTTGTTTTATCGGTTATCTTATTTCCATCATTTCTTATTTTGTTAGTTTCTTTTATAAATAAAAAATAAAAACAAGAATAAAGGGGGGGAAGATCTCACCGGAATCATTCCGTGGCCTTATCGCTAGAGGTCTCTCCCTTACTCTCGAAATCGGGCTAAAAGGGGGCAAAGGGATTCTTGGTTTCAACGTTTGCAGGGATTTGGAGCCGGAACCTTCGAATGTGTCTTCGAAAGAGGCAAGGATCCCATCTCCCTCTCGCGCGTTGGGGGCCGCCGGATGGTGGTGGTGCGACAACGGCGTGGGATTTGGGTTTGAACCCTATCAAAGGAAACAATGGGGGAGAGGAGTTCACTGTTTGTTTTGAAGAAAGGAAATAAAAATAATAATAAATGAATGGCTGTAACAAAAGCAAACGGCGCCTTTTAGGCTTCAAGAAACTGTACATATCCCTTTTATGGGAAATTTTCACTATGGGCCCTCCCTTTTTGTTCCACTCTTTAATTGCATCTAACTGCACCTTTTTTAAATTTTCAATCTTGCCCTGAATTCACGCGACATTCCAATTTAGCCTGGCACCAAACGCTGCGCATCAGGGGCTGGGATATTCACCCATTTAGTCCCTATGAATTTACGCGTACGGTGATGTGGTTCTTTTCACCTTTCTTTTTTGATTTATTGCGATTTTAGCCCTCATTTTTTATTCTAATTTCAATCTAGTTTTCAACCTCTTTTAAAGAATTTATTTTTCTATTTCTCTTCAAAATTTTATTATTATTATTATTTTTCGTATATTATTTTTATTAAACTTTATAAATATTGTTTATTTTAAATTTTGACATTATTTTAAATTGCTTCATTATATCATTTTTTTCGTATTCGTTACTTAAAATTATTTTGTAAATTATTTTAAATTGTTTCATTTATTATTCCTTTTAAAATTGTTTAATTCATGATTCTTTGACTATTAATATTGATGTTTAAATAGCGTAAACTATGGGATTGTCATCCTTGTATGTATTATAATTTGTTTGTTCGTATTTCTATATCATTGACGTCATCATCATCGTTATTTTTGTTCATATTACTGTTCCATTATTGTTATCGTTATTATTAGTCGTGCATGTTAATATTTTAGATTAATGATTCCAATGTTATGTATTATGTGTATTGTGTTATCGTTACGCCAAATTCATATCATCGAGCACGACCCCCATTCACGCTTTAAACGATGTTTCTTTAAAATATGATCTAAATTCTTTATAAATTTCATCCAAAAATAAAAGTTTCCAAATAAGGCAATATTCTATGTTTGGAAACCCGAGAGATCGTGCCCTATGTGTTGGGTTTCGGTTTCCCGCTTGGCCAAACACTCGAATATCCTTTTGATATTTTAACGCATAAATCTCGGCAATTATGAGATGATCTTGGATTTGAAGATTCAAATTATCTGTCCTAACGTACTGGATGTGATATTTTATTCCTTCGGAGCGAGAAAATCTTAATATTCCATTCGAGAAAATTCAAATATTTCCAAAAGAGATCGATATTTCTTTTTAAAATTTTTTACTTTCGACATTGAGACATTAATTAATCAACTCGGTACCAATTTTGGGCGTGACGAGGGTGCTAACCCTTCCTTGCACGTAACTGACTCCCGAGCCCGTTTTCTCAAATTTTGTAGACCAAAATACTGTTTTAGTAAATCAAGTTTTATTAAAACAATGGTGATCCGATCACACCAAATAAAGGTCAGTGGCGACTCCCGTTTTTTCGTTTTCAAAACGCCAAGTCGATTCCCGTTTTGTCAAAAAATGGTTACGACAGCTTGGCGACTCCACTGGGGACTTCGAGAGTCAAGCCATAAATTGATTGATTTTTGTCCTTTTGATTGAAAATTTGGAAAATTGTTTTGAAAAATCGTGTTTCTCTTTGATGCATTTGCTTGTGCTATAGTGTCGAGTCTCGTAAAATACTTTGGCATTGCATTGCATGACCATTGCGGTCACACCCTTAAGTGGGAGTGAGAAACTACTCTTTCGTGAGGTTTTTACCTCCGTGCAAGATAGTGGATCACTTTCGGGATACATCCGTACCTATGTCTTCGTGAGATTTTTATCTTCGTGCAGCCATAGGGAAATGTATCCCCTTGACCAAACTCGGTCCATATGAGCCTATAATGGGTGAGGATCGAGGAATCTGCTGGTTCAGGTACCTTTGCTTAAGAACCGGACCACATATAGAGAGACCTAAGAGCCCATTGAAGGTAGAGACGTGTAAACCCTAGTTGTTACCTTAAATAGGAGTTTGATCATTTCCTGTTTGTTTTAAGTTCTTTTTGTACCTGATACTAACTTGTTGTGTTTTGCTTTTATTGCATGGCATTTCATCATAAAAAGGTGTTGATTCACATTCGGTTACTAGATAGAAAAGCTTAACATGGAAAAGGGGTTTCTCGATAGAGTGGAAGATAATCTGGTCGTTCAAGTGTGGTCCGAAAGGATACAGCAAGAGAAAGGAGATAGCCTGACAGTGGGGCATGAATTAGAGTTATGGGATTTCACCCGTATTAGCGTGGCTCAAAATGACCTGCCAGAATTGAAGGAAATATGGGATTCCTGGGGCAACAAGGTCAAACAACTATTCTACTATAATTACAGTGATTTGCCCTATCTGCTTGATATCAAGGTAGACGAGTACCTACTTCGAGCCATTACCCAGTTTTGGAACCCCGCTTACAGTTGCTTTACTTTCGGAAAAGTGGATTTGGTGCCTACCATAGAAGAGTACACAGCTTTGTTCCGATGCCCGAGAATTCAAACTGATAAGGCGTATTCAAGGTTTGCTAATGTGCCGGCATTCTCAAAAAGGCTAATGAACATTACAGGGATGAGCGAGCAATGGATTACGGCCCGAATCAAGCAAAAGGGAGATTGTAAGTGCATCCCTTGGAAACACTTGAGGGACTTGATCTTGGCGCATCCTGATAAGAAAAAGAGGGTCGACATCTTCAATCTTAGCATCTATGGTTTGGTCATCTTCCCCAAGGCGTTAGGGCATATAGAGGATGCGGTCTCAGACCTATTTGATAAACTTGATAAGGGAGTCACACCTGTCCCCGCAATTTTAGTTGAAACCTTCAGATCATTGAATGCTTGCCGAAGAGCGGGCGAAGGGAGGTTCGTGGGATGTGCATAGTTGTTGCTATCTTGGTTTCATTGCCATTTTTGGAAGATAGAAAAGGTCTCATACAAAGTCTTTTTCGAGAACTATTCTCCTCTAGAGGAATTAGCAGGTACACCAATGCGGGACGACCTATCTGGAGAGAAATGGATAGCGATTCTCCAGAATTTGCAAGTTAAAGATGTAGAATGGAAGGCTCCGTAGATGATCACTGACGAGATCTTGTATCGGTGTGGAGGGTTCGACTGGATTCCTTTACTTGAAATATAGGGAGCTATCGGATATGCCCCATTACTAGTGGTGAAGCAGTATCAATCGAGGCAGTTCGAACCTGCGACACAAGGATTAGCCCAATGTGAATTTTCATACAATAATGATAACTATAAGAAGAGAGTTCACGAGATATCAGATGCATGGACCCAAACCCGAAAAATGAAGAGACTCGCCATAGGGCCAATGACGACCCCCGACTACGATCGATGGTGGGGCAAAAGAATCAACGACAATGTCCCAAGGCCAATCTAAGGAAATTCTCGACCAATAGAAGAGCAGCTGCAAGTAATCCCGTCTGAATTAAAGATTATCAAGCAAGATTTCGAGAGAAAGAGCCGGGAATTGGGTAAGAGGATAGAGCAGCTAGAAGAGGAAAAGATGCAGTTGGGGTTAGATGTTGACGTCCACAAGTTCGAGGCCGAGAAATTGAAAAAAGGAAAAAATAAGGCGAAAGAGGATTTGGATAGCTTAGAGACGGACTATAAGAAGCTACGCATGTCCATCAGAACTATTGGTTTGGGCAAAACATCAGAACAATGGTGACAGAAAATTAAAGAAGAAAAATCCAGAGCCGATCAGTGGGAAAAGAAATTCTAAGATACTCGAGTACGGGAGGACGCTTTGGAAAAAAGCCTGTTGGAAAGCCAAAGTGAAAAGAGAGGCTACGCGCCCAAGTAGCAGAATTAGAAAAGTCACTACATCTGCATCGTAGTCGTAACTCGGTAATCAAATTAAGAGCCAGTCAGAACAAGATCGAGGAGATGAGAGGAAGGACAGGAGAGCTCGAGACTGCATTACAAGATAGCAAAATTTGAGTTGAGCTCCTTGAAGCAAACAATGAACATTGAAAGGAGCAGCTCCACCATTCTCAAGAACAGATCAGAAACAGAGACTATGTAATGGGTGAAGCTGTGGCTCAAATCCGAGAAGTGGCCGATCATTTGCAAAACTTGGCGGTTCGGGCTGATGCGTTAAGTCTGATGTACGATCAGGATCGGAGCGAGGCCAAAGTTTAGCGTGGCTTCTTAGGAAAGTTAAAGATTTAGGCATTAGGGCGAAGTCATATATGTAATCGTCCGTTCTATGAAAGGAAATTTGTTTTCTAGTAAAGTTTATCTAATGGAATTGAATCAAATCAACACCTTTCGCATTCATACCATGCATTTGCATTACATTGCATGCATTAGCATCACATCACCCTAATCATTTACTAAGGCTAAAATCATATAATCCATAGTTGCGACACTACAAATCTGGAACCACATCATTCTTATAGGACACGTTTAAGAGCTAGAGCTATGGATGCTGAACTAAATGAAAGAATTGAAAGGATGGAAAGGATCCAAAAGGAGTTACAAGAGCAGTTGGCTAGGTCACAGCAAGAAGCAAGGGATCTGATGGTGAGATCCCAAGAGGAATCGCTCGAACAAAAAGATCAAATGGCCAAGATGATGGAGATGATGACCGCTCTAGTTAAAGGAAAAGGACTCGCGCAGAGCCCTGATATTACTGAGCCCCATTCCAGAGTCAATCAAAGTCCGCTCCATCCCTCAGGATACACTCCACCTCATGCCCATACAATGCATGGAGGTTGGCCTCAAGGGGAATCAACAGGCCTAGAACAACTACCTGCACCACCTGCTCATCTAGGGCAAGGTATATTCGTATTGATCCCTGGAGCTACTCCCGCTGATCCAATCATTCCAGATTTGGATGATCCGGCAGAAATAGCCAAATTGAAAATGAAGGATCATGATGCTCAGGACAAGTATAAGAGCCTGGAAGAAAGACTCAAGGCAATAGAAGGTACCGGAGTCTTCTCTGCACTGAGCTCCAAAGAGCTCAGTTTGGTTCCCGATCTGGTTCTGCCCCCGAAATTTAAAGTGCCAGATTTCGAAAAATATGATGGAACGAGATGTCCAAAGGCGCATCTTATCATATTTTGTCAGAAGATGGCTGGCTATGTGAATGAAGACAAATTGTTAATACATTGTTTTCAAGATAGCTTGATCGGATCAGCCCTCCGATGGTATAATCAACTCAGCACAGAGAGGATCCAGTCATGGAAGGACCTAGCAATAGCATTTTGTGAACAGTACAAGCATGTCTCTGATATGGCGCCTGATCGACTAACGTTGCAGATGATGGAAAAGAAGCCAATAGAGACCTTTAGACAATACGCTCAAAGATGGAGCGACCTCTCAGCCCAAGTCGAACCCCCACTGACTAAAACGGAGGTAATGGTCCTCTTTATTAACACTTTGAAAGCGCCATTTTATGAAAAGCTGGTTGGAAGTGCCACAAAGGACTTCGCCAACATCGTAATGTCTAGGGAACTCATGGAAAATGGCATCAAGAGCGGAAGGATGCAAGGCCCTGAGAGCTCGAAAAGGGTAGTACCTATAAAGAAGAAGGAGGCTGAAACGCATATGGTGGGGACTGAGAGCCACTACGCTTCTAATTCATACCCGACCCAATCATGTCCTCGATATTGCCCACCTCTAAATTTCTATTTTCCTCCCCAAAACCCGTATTATCAAGTACCTCCTTCTTACCCTGTCTACAACACAAATAACCAACAGACATTCACCATGTTCCCACCTAATAACACGCCTGCTCCAAGCCAGCCCAAACACGAACAAAGACCGATGAGACCCAATCTTGAAAAACTTCGACTCACCCCTATCCCCGTGTCGTACGGAGAACTGTGCCCAAAATTGTTGAAAAAATAATTAATATCCCCGCATTATATGGCACCATTGAAACCGCCATACCCAAAATGGTACGATCCCAATACTAGTTGCATGTATCATGGGGGAAACCAAGGGCACTCCACGGAAAATTGTATAGCCTTCAAAAGGAGGGTTCAAGATCTCATCGACGCAGGGATTTTACGATTTGACGGTACTGGTAATGTGACTGGAAACCCGCTCCTAAACCATACTGAAGGGAACGTAAGCGCAGTGACAAGGGACGATACGAGGTGAGCTAAATGTTGCGTTTCTGAAATAAAAACACCTTTGCGAAAGGTCTGGGAGGTGATGATGGAAAATGGGTCGTTTTGTTATTCCAACAAAAATTTCGAAGAACAAAGTACAGAAGATCAAAATTTTTGTGTCTTTCATGGTATCGAAGGGCACGACATCCAGTCTTGCGAAGAATTCAGGAAACTACTCTAAGACATGATGAACAACAAGGAAGTCGAGATCTTTGATAAGATGGATGAGCCCGAGGAAAAAGAAATATGTTCCTCTGATAACCAACCATCAGCCACTCGTTATAGTGTCGATCGACCTCTGGTGATTTATTATGAGGCCAAGAAGGAGGAAGTCAAACCGACGGTGGTGATTAAAGTGCCTTCTCCTTTCTATTACAAGGACGATAAGGCGGTGCCATGGAAATATGATGTTAACATTGTCGCACCCGAAGTTGAAAAGCCAAAGGTTGTGGTTGGAGATATCAGTAGAGTAGGACACTTTACTCGCAGCAGGAGATGCTATTCTCCTAAAAAAGCTGAACCAAAGGAAAAAGCCGTTGACTCGAATCAGAAAGGAAAGGCACCAATGCATGAGGCTGAGGTGGATGTTGAAGTACAGTCGGAACTAGAAATTAAAAGACCTGTGAATGAGGATGAAGCTCATGAATTCTTGAAGTTCATCAAGCACAGCGAATATAACATCGTGGAGTAGTTAAACAAACAACCGGCAAAAATCTTGGTGTTATCCCTACTGTTGAACTTAGAGTCACATCGGAACGCCTTGCTAAAAGTGCTCAATCAAGCTTACGTAGAAAGCAATGTATCTGTAGAAATGCTTGACAGATGCGTGAACAATCTAAATGCAGATAACTTCATCTCATTTAGTGATGATGAAATACCATCAAATGGTAGGGGCTCCGTGAAGGCATTACATATTACGACCAGTTGCAAGGGTTACATAGTACCGAACATGCTCATCGACAATGGATCCGCACTTAATGTCTTACTTTTGGCCACACTCTCCAGGATGCCAGTTGATATGTCCTATCTAAGGCCTTGTCATTCCATGGTAAGGGCATTTGATGGGACACGACGAGAGGTTATAGGAAAGATTGAAATTCCCATAGAAGTGGGCCCATGCATGTATAACGTGAGTTCCAGGTCATGGACATTACTCCGTCGTATAATTGCCTTTTAGGGAGGCCTTGGATCCACTCTGCTGGGGGAGTCCCTTCGTCTCTCCATCAAAAAGTGAAGTTTATCATGGATAACGGCTTGATTACGGTTTCCAGTGAAGAAGACATCGTTGCATCTATTTCTGCTGTCACACCTTACATCGAAGTGAGCAAAGATGTAGTAGAATGTTCCTTCCGTTCCCTCGAATTTATTAATGCCATATTTGTTACTGAAGGAAACAAGTTGCCTATGCCCAAACTATCAAGGAATGCCAAGATGGGAATCAAACTGACGGTTGGAAGAGGAGCCCGAGCAAGGAAAGGCTTAGGAAGATACCAGCAAGGGATAGCTAGAGCGCTAAAGCCGGTACACCACAAGGCTCGATACGGGTTAGGGTTCAAGTCGGATGTGCAACAAAGAAAGAAACAGCTGTAGAAAGATCAGGAAAAGAGGATTACAAGAGCTTCAGGTCGGGAAGTGGAATGAGAGCCCATAATGTATCCGCCCTTGTCGAAAACGTTTACATCTGCAGGAATGATGTACCCAGAAAGAGATAATTCACGAAACACGCTGTTATTGGTTGAAAGGGATTTTTAGAACTTCAGTATAAACATTATTGACAAAGCTGATAATACAATGGAAGACATTTCAATGATACGCCCTAGTCCTCTAGGATTTGTTTTGAGCAATTGGACCGCTGAGGATCTTCTTGTAGTTTCTAGGGCCCCTCCAAAGTAATCCTCAATGTCAACTCTTTTTATGCCCCAAGTTATTGGGGAAACTGTTACAAGAGTTTATGTCTACTATTTATCTTTTAAATGAACATTAACGGAGATGCATTTTTGTCATGGTCTCTTCATTCTCATTGGCTTCATATTTACCCCCTCTTCTCATAGCCTGTCTTTATATATATCTCATATCATGCCATGGTATTATGTTTGTGTGTCCCAATACCTTGATACTCCTCTATAGTTTTCTTTTCCATTCACCTTTCAGATGCTCAGATATCGACAATGTGAACAATCCGGTTACAAGTCCTGAAATCGATTTCGAGAAAGCTATTTGTTTAGGAGAATTCGAAGCTGAGGAAAATGCTGAAGATTATGTCTCGTCCCCTGACCTACTAAGGATGATAGAACAAGAAGATAAACAGATTCTACCCCATCAAGGATCCGTTGAGACAATAAACTTGGGAAGTGAAGAAAAGAGGCAAGAAGTAAAGATTGGGACCTCCATTTCAGGGAACACCAAACACGATTTGATCACCTTGCTTCATGAATACAAAGATGTATTTGCATGGTCGTATCAAGACATGCCAGGTTTGAATGAGGATGTGGTGGTCCATAGACTCCCACTAAAACCAGAATACAAGCCTATTCAACAGAAGTTAAGACGAATGAGACCTGAAATGCTTTTAAAGATAAAAGAAGAAGTCAAGAAACAATTCGATGCTGGCTTCTTACAAGTCTCTAAATATCCAGAATGGGTAGATAATATAGTCCCAGTGCCAAAAAAGACGGCAAGGTGCGAATGTGTGTGGATTATCGCAATCTGAATCGAGCAAGCCCTAAGGATAATTTTCTCTTGCGGCACATCGATCTATTGGTGGATAACACGGCAAAACATTCATTATTTTCTTTCATGGATGGATTTTCGGGTTATAACCAGATAAAGATGGCTCTCGAGGATATGGAGAAAACTACATTCGTGACGATGTGGGGAACGTTCTGTTACAAGGTGATGCCATTCGGATTAAAGAATGCCGGGGCAACATATTAGAGGGCAATGTTGATGTTATTCCATGACATGATGCAGAAAAAAATAGAAGTCTACGTCGATGATATGGTTGCCAAATCTCGGGGGGAAAGAGAGCATGTTGGAAACCTCAGGAAATTGTTCGAAAGACTGGGAAAGTTTCAGCTGAAGCTTAATCCAGCCAAGTGCACATTTGGAGCAACCTCGGGGAAATTACTGGGCTTCATCGTCAGCGAGAGAGGTATTGAGGTTGATCCGGACAAGATAAAAGCCATACAAGAATTACCACCTCCACAGACACAAAAAGAAGTCAGAGGATTTCTAGGAAGGTTGAACTACATCGCTCGGTTTATTGCTTAGCTTACCAACCAATGCGACCCAATTTTTCGACTCCTTTGAAAGCACAATCCTAGAAAATGGAATGAGGAGTGCCATGTGGCTTTTGACAAGATAAAACAATATTTGTCTAGCCCCCCGGTGCTAGTACTGCCAACTCCTAGGAGACCCTTAATATTGTATCTGACTGTGTTCGATAACTCATTAGGTTGTGTACTGGGGCAACATGATGAGACAGGAAAAAGAGAAAGGGCGATTTACTGTCTCAGCAAGAAATTCACAGAGTATGAAGCAAAGTACCCTTCAATTGAAAAATTCTGTTGTGCTTTGGTCTGGGTAGCTCGAAGGCTCAGACAATATATGTTGTATCATATGACATGGTTAATTTCAAAGCTGGACCCAATAAAGTACATGATGGAATCATCTGCACTCTCAGGAAGAATGGCACGATGGCAAATCCTATTATCAGAGTACGACATCGTCTATGTGAATCAAAAGTCGATAAAAGGGAGTGTAATAGCTGGCTTCTTAGCAACTCGAACGACAAAAGAATACGAGCCATTTAGATTTGACTTCCCAGACAAAGACTTGATGTGCATTACAGAAAAAGAATGTGAGTCGTCAAAGGAGAAATCATGGAAGATGAGCTTTGATGGTGCCTTTAATGCATTGGGGCATGGGGTTGGAGCAGTCTTAGTGTCACCAGAAGGAAATCATTACCCATTCACTGCCAGATTAAATTTCTTCTGTACTAATAACGTAGCATATGAGGCTTGCATCATGGGACTTCGTGCAGCTATTGAATGAGACATCAAAACCTTAGAGGTATACGAAGACTCAGCGCTGGTGATTTACCAAATCCGTGGAGATTGAGAAGTGAGAGATTCGAAGTTGGTTAAATATCGTTATCTCGTGGCAAAACTGATCAAAGAATTCAAAGAAGTAACTTTTAATTACTTCCCGCAAGAAGAAAACCAATTGGCTGATGCCTTAGCCACTTTGGCTTCAATGTTCAAAACAAACCGAGAAACAGAAATAATGCCTCTCCAGGTGAGCATATATGAGGCCCCTGCACATTTTTTTAGCATTGAATAAGAGGCAGATGGACAGCCATGGTTCCATGATATCTTAGAATATGTCAAGAATCAAAGGTATCCCGAACAAGCAAATTAGAACGACAAAAGAACAATCAGAAGAATGGCTGCGGAATTTGTTCTTGATGGAGACATCCTGTATAAAAGAGGAAAAGATCAAGTGCTCCTGAGATGTGTAGATGATATTAAAGCCAGAAAGGTACTTGAAGAGGTCCATGAAGGAATCTGTGGAACACATGCCAATGGTTTCACTATGGCTAGGAAGATTATGAGACTCGGTTATTACTGGTCGACGATGGAAAGCGACTGCATTAGTTACGCACGAAAGTGTCACAAATGTCAAGTTTACAGCAATAAAATTCATGCAGCACCTTCGCCCCTTCATGTCATGACTTCTCTATGGCCTTTTTCTATGTGGGGCATGGATGTTATAAGGCCAATTTCCCTAAAAGCTTCTAATGGTCATCGATTCATTTTTGTGGTCATAGATTACTTCACAAAATGGGTAAAAGCTGCTTCATTAGCTAATGTGACGAAGACTGCAGTCTGCAGGTTCTTAAAAAAGGAGATCATATGTCGATACGGTTTGCCTGAAAGAATTATTTCAGATAATGCTTTGAACCTGAACAACAAGATGATGAAGGAGGTGTACGAGCAATTTCAAATAAAGCATCATAATTCCCCGCCCTATCGTCCAAAGATGAATGGAGCAGTAGAAGCGGCCAACAAAAATATTAAGAGGATTATTGGGAAAAATGACCGAGACATATAGAGACTGGTACGAGAAGCTACCATTTGCTTTGTATGCATATCGCACATGTGTGCGAACCTCTACGGGGGCAACTCCTTTCTTTCTGGTCTACGGAATGGAAGCTGTACTACCCATCGAAGTGGAGATCCCCTCTCTACGAGTCCTAATGGAGATAAAACTAGAAGAATCAGAATGGGTTCAAGCTCGATATGACCAACTAAATTTGATCGAAGAAAAACGCTTGAAAGCAATCTGTCACGGACAGATGTACCAGAAGAGAGTGATCATAGCCCATGACAAGAAGGTGCGACCAAGGGAATTTCACGAAGGAGAACTCGTGTTGAGGAAGATTCTCCCTATACAAAAAGACTTTCGAGGAAAATGGGCACCGAATTGGGAAGGACCATATGTCGTAAAGAAGGCCTTCTCGGGTGGAGCTCTGATTCTCACTGAGATGGATGGAAAAGAGGTACCAAATCCAGTGAATTCAGATGCGGTGAAGAAATACTACGCCTAAAAAAATGAGATCAAGATGAAAACCCGAAAAGGGCGTCTTGGCAAACGAAAAGGTTTAGGATGAAAACCCGAAAGGGCGTCCTGAGGAAGCAGATTTGGGCTCAAAGAGCAAGAGCGATTTAAACTGGGAGTCGAATGACGAGATATTAATATATGAAGCAGACACGGAAGCTTGAAATCTTCTACATAAGAAGCTTTGTTCGAAAAGATCCTGGATCAAGAAACGTGGAGAAGTTCATGCATTGAATATCTAGAACATTTGTGACATTTGAATCTGCTTTCCTTTCTCTATAATGTTTTGAACTATTCCTTGTCAATTTTCTTTGCTTAATGCTTTTGGAAATAAATATGAATGTGAGGTATTTCTTTCGTACCTATTTTCCTATTTTCATGCATCTCATGTTTGGTTCATTTAAATGATAAATAGTGAAATGGCATACTCTAAATAAAAGGAATGTTAAGTATTACCTGGATGAGAATTTGGTAAGTTCAAGAGCATCAAAGCAAGGACAAAGTTCAACCGGGGACAAGAGAGTGATAAACGAGAAAACGCAGATTACTCGCAAAACTTGAGAACGGGTACAACACCTAAAAGGAGGATCAAAGATCGAAGTAATGAATACAGGTCATCCTGAAAGTCGTGACGAAAAGAGATACAGGACAAACAAACCCAGGGCGCATTGCTTAATCATGTAGGCATAAAAGCATTTAGGACAAACACGTGCATTTCATGATAACATCGCTCATGACACATACAGGTACACCAGTAAAGCAAGAAGTTCTGACGATAGCTGTACCGAACCAAGGAGAAAGGAGATATCCGAGCTCCACCAGATGATACGTTTTAATTTCTACTTTTCAATCTCGGTTAAAATCAACTCATAATGCGAGAAGTGAGTTGGGCCTCGGGTCACGCACGCTGAGGTATTTTAGTTTCTGTTTTTCAATTTCTGTTAAAATCAACTCATAATGCGAGAAGTGAGTTGGGCCTCGGGTTACGCACGCTGAGGTATTTTTCAATTTTTGTTAAAATCAACTCATAATGCGAGAAGTGAGTTGGGCCTCGGGTTACGCACGCTGAGGTATTTTTAATTTCTATTTTTCAATTTCTGTTAAAATCAACTCATAATGCGAGAAGTGAGTTGGGCCTCGGGTTATGCACGCTGAAGTATTTTTCAGGTTCTGTTAAAGTCAACTCATCATACGAAAGGTGAGTTGGGCCTCGGGTTACGCACGCTGAGGTATTTCTAATTTCTGTTTTTCAATTTCTGTTCAAAAATCAACTCATAATGCGAAAGGTGAGTTGGGCCTCGAGTTACGCACGCTGAGGTATTTCTAATTTCTGTTTTTCAATTTCTGTTCAAAAATCAACTCATAATGCGAAAGGTGAGTTGGGCCTCGGGTTACGCACGCTGAGGTATTCTTAATTTCTGTTTTTCAATTTCTGTTAAAATCAACTCATAATGCGAAAGGTGAGTTGGGCCTTGGGTTACGCACGCTGAGGTATTCTTAATTTCTGTTTTTCAATTTCTGTTAAAATCAACTCATAATGCGAAATGTGAGTTGGGCCTTAGGCTACGCACGCTGAGGTATTCTTAATTTCTATTTTTCAATTTCTATTAAAATCAACTCGTAACGCGAAAGGTAAGTTGGGCCTCGGGTTACACACGTTGAGGTATTTTTAATTTCTATTTTTCAATTTCTGTTAAGATCAACTCGTAATGCGAAAGGTGAGTTGAGCCTCGGGTCATGCACGCTGAGGTTTCATCGAAGTCCTAGTGGAGCAATGAGTAGATCGAAACTATAAATCTCCTCGTGTCCTGAAGTCGTATTAAAGCAAGTTAAAAAATAAACAAGATTGAGGAAAAGCGAATTGAAGCTACGGGTGAGGTCTCGCGCAAGCAGCAGTAGAATAGATCAAAGCAACAGGGTTCGAAGGCGTTTGAGGAAGACAAGGACCAATAAGTCAAGGCTTGGCCAAGACCGGGCAAAATTGGTTCTTCTATTTTCTTTGCTCTATTCTTGTTTCACGACAATGAGCAAAGAGGGGCAGCTGTAATAACCAATTTTTGCTCGGACCCAAAACAGACTAAAAGCCCCATCAATAAAGCAACCCAATTTTAGCCCGAGCTTGAATCAGAAACAAAAAAACAAAATAAACCTTAACAGTCCAAAATGTCCATTTACGAAATTAAACCAAAAAGGCCCAATCTATAAAACAAAAACCATTAAATAAACAAAATAAAAAGTCCAAAAACAACAATCCATTTAACAAACAAATCTGGAGCCCAATTACAAAATCAATACCAAGCCCAAATTAAAACAAACAATTACAACCAGCCCAACAAACCAAATCCTAACCCACTAAGCCCAATTCACTCATAGCCCATAAACAGAAGAAAAAAGCAAAAGAAATCCTAGTCTCAAGCCATTCGGCCAACACCCACACGCCTCTGACGTCTCCACTCTCGCACGTCTCCACCGCCCGCCCGCTGTGCCCATCACCTGCAAAGAAACACGGCCAACGAGAAAGAAAACGACAAAAGAGATGAACAGATTAAAAAGTGACTTGAAACAGAGACCCATGCTTTTGTAAATCGGTTATAAAAACCAAAACAATTGTAAACACGAGGTGGTCAGCTTTTTTTACGAATACCCGGATACTACAAAATAAAAGAGGAATCAAAAAGCAAATTAAGAGGTTGATTTTACATTTTTTTCCCTATCGTTATCTATGGCTCTTTTCTTTATTATCTTAAATCTTTATAAGTAAACGACTAATAAAATAGAGGGCTCTTCTTTGACAAACCCAGAGCAATCGAAAGAAAGAAATTTTGAAGGTTGATTTTACTTTCCATTTCTGAGTGTTGTTTATTGTTGTTTTATCGGTTATCTTATTTCCATCATTTCTTATTTTGTTAGTTTCTTTTATAAATAAAAAATAAAAACAAGAATAAAGGGGGGGAAGATCTCACCGGAATCATTCCGTGGCCTTATCGCCAGAGGTCTCTCCCTTACTCTCAAAATCGGGCTAAAAGGGGGCAGAGGGATTCCTGGTTTCAACGTTTGCGGGGATTTGAAGCCGGAACCTTCGAACGCGTCTTCGAACGAGGCAAGGATCCCATCTCCCTCTCGCGCGTTGGCAGCCGCCGGATGGTGGTGGTGCGACGACAACGTGAGATTTGGGTTTGAACCCTATCAGAGGAAACAATGGGGGAGAGGAGTTCACTGTTTGTTTTGAAGAAAGGAAATAAAAATAATAATAAATGAATGGCTGTAACAAAAGCAAACGACGCCTTTTAGGCTTCAAGAAACTGTACATATCCCTTTTATGGGAAATTTTCACTATGGGCCCTCCCTTTTTGTTCCACTCTTTAATTGCATCTAACTGCACCTTTTTTAAATTTTCCATCTTGCCCTGAATTCACGCGACATTCCAATTTAGCCTGGCACCAAACGCTGCGCATCAGGGGCTGGGATATTCACCCATTTAGTCCCTATGAATTTACGCGTACGGTGATGTGGTCCTTTTCACCTTTCTTTTTTGATTTATTGCGATTTTAGCCCTCATTTTTTATTCTGATTTCAATCTAGTTTTCAACCTGTTTTAAAGAATTTATTTTTCTATTTCTCTTCAAAATTTTATTATTATTATTATTCGTATATTATTTTTATTAAACTTTATAAATATTGTTTATTTTAAATTTTGACATTATTTTAAATTGCTTCATATATCTTTTTTTTTTTTGTATTCCTTACTTAAAATTATTTTGTAAATTATTTTAAATTGTTTCATTTATTATTCCTTTTAAAATTGTTTAATTCATGATTCTTTGACTATTAATATTGATGTTTAAATAGTGTAAACTATGGGATTGTCATCCTTGTATGTATTATAATTTGTTTGTTCGTATTTCCATATCATTATTGTTATTTTTGTTCATATTACTGTTCCATTATTGTTATCGTTATTATTAGTCGTGCATGTTAATATTTTAGATTAATGATTCCAATGTTATGTATTATGTGTATTGTGTTATCGTTACGCCAAATTCATGTCACATTATCATTATTCATCGAGCATGACCCCTATTCACGCTTTAAACGATGTTTCTTTAAAATATGATCTAAATTCTTTATAAATTTCATCCAAAAATAAAAGTTTCCAAATAAGTCAATATTCTATGTTTGGAAACCCGAGAGATCGTGCCCTATGTGTTGGGTTTCGGTTTCCCACTTGGCCAAACACTCGAATATCCTTTTGATATTTTAACGCATAAATCTCAGGAATTATGAGATGATCTTGGATTTGAAGATTCAAATTATCGTGTCATAACGTACTGGATGTAATATTTTATTCCTTCGGAGCGAGAAAATCTTAATATTCCATTCGAGAAAATTCAAATATTTCCAAAAGAGATCGATAAAATTCAAATATTTCCAAAAGAGATCGATTTTTCTTTTTAAAATTTTTGACTTTCGACATTGAGACATTAATTAATCAACTCGGTACCAATTTTGGGCGTGACGAGGGTGCTAACCCTTCCTCGCATGTAACCGACTCCCGAGCCCGTTTTCTCAAATTTCGTAGCCCAAAAATACTGTTTTAGTAAATCAAGTTTTATTAAAACAATGGTGATCTGATCACACCAAATAAAGGTCGGCGGCGACTCCCGTTTTTTCATTTTCAAAATGCCAAGTCGATTCCCGTTTTGTCAAAAAATGGTTACGACAGCACAAGTCAGAGAGCACCCTAAATCGAACACGACCTTTAGCACGGGCGTGTCCCTTAGACCACACGGGCGTGTGAGCCCTACACCTTAGAAAAAAAATTTAATTTTACGAAAAATTCTTAGAGGTTCCGATTAAGTCCCGATTCGATTCTAATACTCGTTTTAGGCCTTTAGGGCCCATTCAAGGGACAATAAGGAAAAATTTTGAGTATGGTATTTTAATACAAATTGCATGCGAATGTTCTACGAACCCCGGTAGTACTCCGTGACCCTGTTCCAACGACGGAGACGGGTTAGGGGTGTTACAATAATACATTCCAATTACTTACTTGAGCATAATTCAATTAGATTTATCATCCATCTCCTAACGTATCATGTTTTCCATGTATCACCATTTCAAGGAGTTTCATGCATACATACCTTAATTCATATTGAACACTTACCATTTCATTTGTGTAACACATAAGACTTAAACATAACCTTAACCATAGTCACAAGTTAGTGATTAAACACATAGCAAAAATCACCACATAATAAAATAACTTTCACGAATATAGCATATAAGTATTCATACTTTTCATGAACATGGCTATACACACTTTAATAATCAACAAATCATACATTTCCATACTTTCATGACATTGCCAATCGGAACACTTACCTTTCCTTTCCTTTGTATGCCCGTTAAACCACTTAGAATAATATCGAATAGACAGGAATCTCACACACTGTATGCTAACATATGGTCGAGACCATTTCTTTCCTGTTCCTTTACTTAGATGCTCTCTCTCAAGCCATAAATGGGTCTGCTCACACAAGCAGTCGGTCGGAACGTAGCTACACGGTGCTGCTCACACAAGCTGTTAAGTATTCACAACACATGTCGAAACTCAGCCACTGGTAAAACGTTCAAGACCAGCACCTGAAACATGGTAACCTAATGACATGTTATTTCTATCCTATATATTCCTAAGGTTCAAACAGGGCTCGATAGTCATCGTAGGTTGCTGAATTTTCATCGTTTCTTTACTCGATAAATTGTATAACTAGTATATATATATTGATTCATTTTTAATAAAATCATGTAATAACATTCAATTTAATCAACATTATACACAGTACAGTTCATATGAACTTACCTGGAAAAATTGCAAAAAAATGTTAACGTATAGGGGCATTTTGGTAATTTTCCATTCTCCTCAATTTTCCACCCAATCTTAATCTAAATTAATAATTTCATTCAATCTATTAATTTAGACAGTAAAATAATGTATTTCATGCAATTTAGTATTTTTGAATTTTTTACAAAATTTCCCTTAAAATTTTATTTTTATTCAATTTAGTCCCTAAGCCTAAAACATGCAAATTAACCATTTTTATCCAATACAGCTCATTTATGCAAAAATTTCACAACAAATCCTTGTATTTTTATTATTTCAACAATTTAGTCCCTAATTAGAAAATTCATCAAAATCACTTAAAAATACTTTTCAATATCAACCAACATTTCAAATTCATCATTTAACATAAAAAAATCACAAGATTCATCAATGACAACATTCACAATCTTTAACAGTTTCAAAATCGAAGGTATGGGCTAGCTGGACCTAGTTGCAACGATTTCAAAAATAAAAAATTATTAAAAATAGAGCCAAAATCACATATCATGCATCAAATTTCACCATGGCCGAAAATTAGCTTCATGCTTCCATGGACATTCGGTTGATAAAGAAGAAAACCAAAAAGATGATAAGAATTTAGCCTTTTTTTTATTTAATTTAATTTAATTTATCAAATTACCATTTTAACATTGATTAATAATTAAATAAAACACCAAATTCATTCCCATAATTGTCCACTAACTCCTTGAATGATTTAATTACCATTCAAGTCCCTTTACCTTTATTCAATAAGCCATTTAATCACTCAAATCAAATAGTGATCAAATTTTACATCCTTTACAATTTAGTCATTTTTAATTAATTAACTATCGAAACATTAAAATTTCTTAACGAAACTTTAATACCACCTTAATGGAACTCCGTAAATATTTTTATAAACATTTACGGCTCAGTTTATAGAAACGAGGTCTCGATACCTCATTTTCTAAAACCATTTGACCTCAAGGTCCTACCACTTTAACTTAATAAATCGCTTAAATAACATAAATTATAAAATAAAAGACCTTTACTTGTAAATATTAAATAATAATATTTACTACTTACTCGTTGGATTTGGTGGCCCTAAAACCACTGTTTCTGACACCACTGAAAAACGAGCTATTACATTACTTTGTTGGATATATAGACTCAAACTTCCAAACCTGTAAAGATTCGAGGAAATCGATGTCGGGAAATGTATTCGTTCTAGGATTTGGAGCCATAGTATGGAGAAGTGTAAAACAAACTTGCACTGCTGACTCTACTTTGGAGGTCGAGTATGTGGCTACTTTTGAGGCAACGAAAGAAGCAATTGGCTTCAAAAGTTCTTAACTGATCTTGAAGTCATTCCTGGTATGGAAAAAACTATAACACTGTATTGTGATAACAGTGTTGCAATAGCTAATACTAAAGAAATTATAAGTGACATTGTAAGAATGTTTACATTGCGAGAAAGACAACTTACTTCAGTAGATAATCTAAATGAGTCCGTAATCCTATAAAAGAGTCAAAATAAGCATTTGATTCAAATATTGAGAATGATTATTATGTCGGCTAAATTCTAATTGAAAAGATGACTAGTCTTAGCTATCAAAGCAGTTGACTCCACAGGTAGAGACATAGATGTATTCATTTGTAAAATGATACATTGGACTGGACCCAAGATGAATTAATTCTGAATCTGTTTTTGAATTAATTCACTTGTGATGTTCATGGTGTGATTTACCTAAATCCTGAGTTAGTCACTGATCATGCTTATGCAACTCATGTGCTTTGATATAAGTGGAGGTTTATGCTCTAAAGATGATCAAGCCAATTGTCGGTATGTTGGGTACATGAATTGTGTATGACATGGATTTACTAGCAATAGTGAAATTCATAGGTCAATTAAATAGTTAATGATTTCCTCTCATTGGCATTGTGTGGATTGATAAATATAGAATGTGGCCACGGGTTGCTTATGCTCGAACGACCAATTTATCGAAGTCATTTTCTGGCAGTGATCATATTAATCATTAAGAAGACACAATGGTGACAATGAGATAAAATAGGATAGTATTTAGTGAACGGATTTAACTCAAAGGAATCAAAGATATTATATGAGGGTAACACTCACATGACGAGGTCATTGGACAAAGCAGTTGGATGATTAAGTAGTTGCAAATTATTAAGGAATCAAGGATATCATGGTACTTCTTGTGGACTGACTCCATGATTAAGTAATTGCAAATTATCAGAACGATGCTTATGGACATAATTGCAATTACTAGACCCTAGTTGTATATTTCTGATTGGTCCCTCTACTAGCTCAATAAAAGCTTAATCGAACTGCATTTGAATCAGAAGAAAATTCTACGACTTTGGAAATAATTTAATTGAGTTGATTTATTCAATGTGGAATTAAATTAGGTGGTCATGAGAATTGTTCAACTAGAAAATTCGATTAAAGAATTTTCTTGAAAAATTAATTTGGAAAATCTAAGTAATTTTTGGAAATATTAAGTTTGATCAAGTAAAATTAAATTAATCAAATTAATTAAAATTAATATGATATTTTTATAAATTAATTTTCAAGACAGAAAATTGGCCCAATGGGTAATTGAACTTGAAAAATTGACCTGAGGTCATAAATTGGGCCTAGGAGCCCAAAATTGAGACTAAGACCCAAAAACTGGTCAAACCAGACCTGGGATGTGAAACCTGGCCCACGGTCCAATTGGTGCCTAAACTGGACCAATCGAGTCATCACTGACCTAGACCAAACCAGCAATAGCCGAATTGACTCGAGGTGCCTTAACTATGTCGTACCTATACCACCGGACACGACGTTGCCGGTGGCAGTTGGTCTTCGGTGGTTGAGCAACGGTAAAGTTAGTCTCCTACTGGAACTCTACTAGAGAATTTGATTTTAGATTAACTATTCCAAAATAATATTATTTTAATAATTTAATATTAAATTTACTTTAATACTTTAATAATTTAATATTATACTGGGCGGAAAGTTTGTAACAGTCCGGTTTAGACCCTAGTCGGACTAGTGGTTTCGGGACCACAAATCTGAGTCAGAGAAATATTTTAATATTATTTTCTGTGTTTGTAGTATGTGATTAAGCATGTATGAAAGTTCTGTGAATTAATTTTGTTGTTTGTGTGCATAATTTGATAAAAGGACTTAATCGCGTAAAATGCAAAAGTGCCTTGATAATTGTTAAAGTGTTTTCATGCTATGTTCTTTCAATATGAAGGCCTTAAAATGAAATTAGGCCATTATATTATGGCATGGACGGTAAAGGGCATTAAAAATACATGTATTATATGTTTTATTACAAGGTTAGAATTGGTATTTGATTGTTAAATAAATTATAATTAAAAAACAAAAGAATGAAAGCCATTATGTTCATCTTTTTAACCAAAAATAAGAAAAGAAGCAAGGGTTTTAAGCTCTTGAATGTTCAGCCATTACTAAGCTCAACCAAGGTATGATTTTGTTTCGATTTTTTATAATTTCTACGTTTTTGAGATCGTTGCTTAGTATACTATCAAACCCATGCTTTAATTTTGGAATTTCATGAAGATTATGAGATGTGCCATTGATGAATGTTTAAGCTTTGTGATGTTAGTTGATGAAATATGAAATATATGTGTTAAATTAACATGTTTTGTCTTTGGATTTTTGATGAATTTGAGTAATTTGGACTAAATTGTGAAAATAATATTTTGAGGGAATAAAATGTAAAATAAATGAAATGTGTGGACTTAGACAAAGCATACGAATATTTGGCTCAGGGACTGTTGAGGATCATCACCACACTATCAACTTTATTTTGGTACCCTTTTGGAATGTGTACATATTTACATATGGCATGTACAGTCTAGTTGAATTGGATGATGTTTTGAGTTGTATATATAAGCTATGTGATATGGCTTGTAAATGGGATGTGAATATGGTAAATTTTAGTCTATGTTTTATGATGCAAAGTTGGTATATTATTGATGAAAGGTTGTCATAATGAATTGGTAAGTTTTTGGATGGATTATACTTAGAAATGCTTGTGATTAGAATGAGATAAATGGTACATAAGTTGGTATGTTTGATATGCATTTGAATGGTTAGAAAAGATGGATATTATTGATATGAATTTGTTGCATTTTGAAGGTATGAAATGTATTTGTTTGTGTTTATAGGTTTGACCCAAAATAGGTGCCAAATTGGCTTGCAAATGGCCTATATTTGCTCATACGGTGGAGCCTACGGTCGTGTGGCTCGACCGTGTCCCTTAAATTTTTAATTTGATTTGACCATGGGCCAGACATAAGGGCGTGTAACAAGCTGTGTGATGCAAGTCAGTGTCGACCACGAGCGAAGCACACGGATGTGTCCTCGGCCGTGTGGACAAGTAAGTATGTATGTCCTATTTTGCCATGGCTTAGACACACGGGTGTATCTGAGATCGTGTGAGGCACACGGCCTGCCCAGACGGGCGTGTGACCTCTATAACTTTAAAAAATGTTAAGTTTTCAGAAAAATTTGTATGTGTTCGATTTTGTCCCGACCCCTTCCTAATGCATGTTTAGGTCTCGTAGACCTATTTAAGGGACTCTATGTATATGATTTACTTTGATATGATAATGATATATCTTGTGATGTGAAATGTTCGTAAAAGTTCTGATTTGTCTGGTAATGCCTCTTAACCCTAAATCGGCAATGGTTACGGGTTAAGGGTGTTACATTTTATTGGTATCAGAGCTACGGTTTAGTCGATTTTAGGACTAACGTAGCATGTGAAGGTCTAGCTGTACATGCCATATACACGAACTGTGATAGTCTGATGAATCCTGACGTATAAAATGTGTTTTTTTGTATGGTAAATGGATCCCGAAATAGCTGTAGCTGACGATGTTGAAAGTAATGCGCCTACTTTCGCTCAAGGGACAGCGCCATCTAATTCGAGACCGGCTACTAGCGGTCAGGAAGGAGAGGCTAAACAAGCCTTCTTCCAAATGATAAATGAGTGGTTCACTCAGTATATTAGAAAAAAACATGGTTTTTTTCACAACCTCTGCCCCAACCCAATCCTCCTCAGACTTCTGTTGTACCTCCGGTTATGAATCTAAATTTGTTGAATAAGCCTCCGGTCGATAAAATCCGTAAATATGGGGCCGAAGAGTTCAGGGCCACTAGTGATGATGATGCAAAGAAGCTAAATTTTGGCTCGAGAATACAATCCGAGTGTTTGATGAAATGTCTTGTGCTCCCGAAGAATGTGTAAAATGTGTCGTTTCTCTTTTACGAGATGCGGCTTACTAGTGGTGGAAGACTTTGATTTCTGTGGTTCCAAAAGAACGAGTTACCTGAAATTTCTTTCAATCTGAATTTCAGAAGAAATATATTAGTCAGAGATTTATAGATCAAAAACAAAAAGAGTTTCTTAAATTGAAACAAGGACGTATGCCTGTCACAAAATATGAACGAGATTTGTGAGATTAAGTCAATATGCTCGAGAATATGTTTCAACTGAAGCGATAATGTGTAAAAGGTTTGAAGATAGCTTGAATGAAGATATCCATTTGCTAATTGGAATCCTGGAAATAAAAGAGTTTGTTGTGCTTGTTGATCGGGCGTGTAAAGCTGAAGCACTCAGGAAAGATAAAAGAAAAGTTGAGTCAGAAGCTGGAAATGTGAGAAAGAGATTCTCAAGTAAAACATTTCAGTCTGCATCAAAGAAATTCAGAAATGAGTATAGCCATTCAAAGGCTAATGTGGGGCATTCGAATAGAGATCGAGCTAGATCGCAATCGAACTTTAAAGCTCCAACTACTTCGATAGCTAGTGTGGAAATGTTTGATCTGAGTGCCCTGAATGTAAACATGTGGTAAAAGACATCTGGGTAATTGTAGATTGAATGATCGAGCCTATTTTAGATGTGGATCATTAGACCATTTCATTCGAGATTGTCTTGAGTCTGTTGAACAAGAGATTGTACAGAATCCAAAGCCAGATAATGTTTCAGCTAGCGGTAGACCTTCTAGAAATACAAGAAATGTGAGTGGTAGCCAGAGAGCTACGAAAGATACAGTTACGAGATCTGAAGCTAGAGCACTTGCCAGAGCTTATGCCATTCGAGCTCGTGAGGAAGCTTCGTCTCCAGATGTTATTACGGGTACATTTACTCTTTATGATACTTCTATGATTGCATTGATAGATCCAGGGTCTACTCATTCGTATATATGCATGAACTTAGTATCCAGTAAGACTTTGCTTGTAGAGTCTACTAAATTTGTAATTAGAGTATCAAACCCTTTAGGTAAAAGTGTCTTAGTTGACAAATTACGCAAGAATTTTTCGTTGATGATTCGAGATATTTGTTTTCCGGCTGATCTGATGCTATTACCTTTTGATGAGTTTGATATAATTTTGGGCATGGGTTGGCTAACATTGCATGATGCTGTTGTGAACTACAAACGAAAAACTATGGATTTGTGATGTCAAAATGATGAAATAGTCTAGATTGAATTTAACGATTTGAATGGGTTACCAGCTGTGATATCAGTCTTGAAAGCTCAGAGTTATGTGAAAAAGGCTGTGAAGCTTATTTTGCCTATGTGATTGATTTGAAGGTGATTGAAAAGAAAGTTGAATCTGTACCAGTAGTTTATGTGTTCCCTGACGCGTTTCCTGAAGAACTATCGGGATTACCTCCGATACGAGAAGTTGAATTTGGTATTGATTACCGGAGACGACTCCTATCTCGATAGCTCCGTATAGAATGGCACCAACAGAATTGAAAGAGTTGAAGTAACAGTTGCAAGAGTTGACCGATAGAGGATTTGCACGACTGAGTTTCTTACCTTGCGGTGCTCCCGTTCTATTTGTGAAAAAGAAAGATGGCACGATGAGAATGTGCATTGATTAGCATCAGTTAAATAAAGTGACTATTAAGAACAAATATCCTCTGCCCAGAATCGACGATTTGTCTGATCAGTTGAAAGAAGCATCTGTGTTTTCAAAGATAGATCTGAGATTGAGGTATTATCAGTTGCGAGTAAAAGATTTAGACATTCCGAAAACTACTTTCAGAACTAGGTACAGGCATTATGAGTTTTTAGTTATGCCTTTCGAATTAACAAATGCTTCTACTGTCTTTATGGATTTGATGAACAGAATTTTCAGACCGTATTTAGATTAATTTGTTGTTGTATTCATTAATGACATTCTAATTTATTCGCATGATGAAATTGAGCATGCTGAACATCTAAGAATCGTGCTACGAACTCTGCAAGATAAGCAATTGTATGCAAAGTTTAGTAAATACAAATTCTGGTTGCGTGATGTTGGTTTTCTGGGACATATTGTGTCAGCATCTGGTATACAAGTTGATCCGAGCAAGATTTCAGCTATTCTGGAGTGGAAGCCTCCAAAAATTGTGTCTAAAGTTTGTAGTTTTCTAGGACTTGCTAGTTATTATCGACGATTCGTAAAAGGTTTCTTGATGATTGTGACTCCGTTGACTAGATTGCTTCAGAAAGATGTGAAATTTGAATGGTCTGAAAAATGTTAGAAAAGCTTTGATCAGTTGAAAACCCTTTTAATTGAAGCTTCAGTTTTAGTACAGCCAGAATCGGGTAAATAATTCGTGATTTATAGTGAAGCTTCGTTGAACGGATTGGGATGTGTTTTGATGCAGGAAGGTAAAGTTATAACTTATACCTTGGACAATTGAAACTGCATGAAAAGAATTATCTGACACACAACCTTGAGCTAGCTGTGATTGTGTTTGCTTTAAATATTTGGTGTCATTATCTTTTTGGTGAAAAATGCCATGTGTTTTCGGATCATAAAAGTCTGAAATATTTGATGACTCAGAAAGATTTGAATCTGCGTCAAAGAAGATGGTTAGAACTGTTAAAAGGTTACAAGCTTGTGATTGACTACCATTCGGGTAAAGAAAATGTTGTTGTTGATGCTTTGAGTCGAAAATCACTATTTACACTACGTGCGATGAATGCTCATTTAGATCTGTCTGATGATGGTTCAGTTTTGGCTGAATTGAAAGCGAAACCATTGTTTTTACAGCAAATAGTGATGCTCAGAAAAGTGATAATGAAATGTTAATGAAATGAGCTCAATGTGATTTGAATTCTGATTCTGAATTTTGAGTTGATGAAGACGATTGTTTGAGATTTTAAGATCGGATTTGTGTTCTGAGAAACCCAGAGTTGATTCAGTTAGTTTTAAAAGAAGCTCATAGCAGTCACTTATCTGTTCATCTAGGAAGTACAAAAATGTACAATGATTTGAAACGACTTTATCGGTTGCCTGGTATAAAGCGGGATATTTTAGAGTTTGTTTCGAAATGTTTAGTCTATCAGCAAGTTAAAATTGAACATCAAGTGCCATCCGGTTTATTACAACCAATTATGATTCCCGAGTGGAAATGGGATAGAGTGACGATGGATTTTGTTTCAGGTTTGCCTTTGACTCCAAGGAAGAAAGATGTAATTTGGGTCGTAGTTGACAGATTGACAAAATCAACCCATTTTATTCCAGTACGATTTGATTACTCACTTGATAAATTAGCTGAGCTATATATTTCTGATTTTGTGAGATTGCACAGGGTGCCACTATCTATTGTGTCTGACAGAGATCCTAGGTTTACTTCACGATTCTGGAAGAAACTGCAAGAGGCTTTAGGTACTAAATCGCATTTTAGTATAGCTTTTCATCTACAGATGGATGGTTAGTCAAAATGGATTATTCAGATACTTGAAGATATGGTAAGATGTTGCAGTCTTGAGTTTAATGGTACATAGGAACAATATTTGCCATTGATAGAGTTTGCGTACAATAATAGTTTTCAGTCGAGCATTAAATGGCACCGTATGAAGCCTTGTATGGTAGGAAATGCAGAACACCTCTGCATTGGCCAGAACTCAGCGAGAATAAGATTCACGGGGTCGATTTGATTAAAGAGACTGAACAAAAAGTGAAACTGATTCGTGATAGTTTGAAAACCGCATCTAATCCTCAAAAGTCTTATGCATATTTGAAACAAAAAGATATTGAGTTTGAGATTGGAGATAAAGTGCCTTGGAAAGTGTCTCCGTGGAAGAAAAGCGTCTGATTTGGCTGTAAAGGTAAATTGAGTCCGAGATTCATCGGGCCGTATGAAATTATTAAACGCATTGGACTTGTTGCATACAGATTGTTATTGCCATCGGAGCTAGAAAAGATTCATAATGTATTCCATGTTTCGATGCTTCGACGATATCGATCAGATCCATCACATGTAATTTCTCCATCTGAGATAGAAATTCAATCTGATATGACTTATGAAGAACAACCGATTCGTATCTTAGCTTGTGAGGTTAAAGAATTACGAAATAAGAAAATTCCGTTAGTAAAAGTAAAGTGGCATCGACACGGAGTGGAAGAGGCTACGTGGGAGCCCGAAGATGCTATGAGGCAACAATATTCGAATCTGTTTAACGGTAAGATTTTCGGGGACGAAAATCCCTAAGGGGGAGAATTGTAACAGTCCGATTTAGACCCCAGTCAGAATAGTGGTTTCGGGACCACAAATTCGAGTCAAAAAATATTTTAATATTATTTTATGTGTTGCAGTATGTGATTAAGCATGTGTGAAAGTTCTGTGAATTAATTTTGTTGTTTGTGTGCTTAATTTGAGAAAATGACTTAATCGCGTAAAATGCAGAAGTGCCTTGATAATTGTTAAAGTGTTTTAATGCTATGTTCTTTCTATAAGAGTATGCCCAAAGATCAATCATGAGATGGTTGTAATAACATACTTGATTTACCATGTTTATTTATATAAGGCGTTGTCATTATTATTTCAGTTTTTTCTGTATGTACAAATAAACTGTTTTATAATAATGTCTATTCTTAAAAGATCCTTAGTCAAGTATTATTGTTGACTAGGACAACAATAATGCATTAAGACTAACTTGTAGTTGATTGATGATAAAGAGTTGTCATTGATATGGAGTGTCAAAATCAATGCATGAATATGTGTGTTAGAGAACAACATATTGGACTGACCCGCTATGAGTATGTTTCTTGGATTATTATGTAATTGTCACAACATTACTCATAGTGATTAATATGTATATGATCCTTAGACTTGAGATCATCATTATCCCAACATCATGAGTTGTATATTTTGATACAGTCAAATGTACACCGTAACTGGTTGTTCTATAAAGGCTGATGTTGGATATACCACAATCTATGTAGAGGGATATGGTTGATCAATATAGGATAAGTCCCTCCTACATAATGGGAGTAATATCTTACGCCACTTGATTGAGTGAGACTAGAAATGCATGGCCATGCTCAAATAAGTTGATATGAGATGTCATACTTATTTGTATATCATAGTCTACTCAAGATAGCAAGAAACATGGGATGGACTATGCAAGTGTGACTATTCCATGACTTGTGTCCATTCTAGAGATAAAGGACTTAAGGATTAATGCATGAAAGGTTTTCAGAAAAGGTTATGTCGAATCATGACTTCTTGTAACTTAGGTAGCAATGATGCATTGCTAGATGCCACTCATTGTTTGTAACATTAGAATCTTTCTAGTATTACTGCTAACGTTACAAGAACCTACAGGGTCACACCCTATGGTTGAAATGAACGGAATAAAACATAGTTGGTATTGTGTTTGGTTGTCACATGAATTTAATTAATTATAGAATTAATTTAATTGGGCAATCAAATATTGAACATATTATATGTACAAGGATGTTTTACACATAATGAGAACATAGTTCTATTAATATATGAATTTGGTTCGTATATAAATTTAAATAAATATAGTTTACCAAAATCCTTGTTATAATTAATGTAATTATATTTTTCGGTTAAAACATTATTATTTTTATTTATTTTTAATTATGATTATTATGTTCGGATAAAAATTTTATGAATTATAATTCTTTATATATATACCAATTATAAAAGGTAAGAGGTAGAGAGTTTTTTTTAGAAAACCATAAAAAAGAAAACTAAAACTTTGCTTGTGAGGTCTAGCAGCCGTCAAGCAAAGAAACCTCCAAAACAGTTTTGGAGATTTCTTCCGTTCATCGTCAAATTGGGTGGATTACATAGAGGTCAAAATCATAAAAGGTTGCGGCTTGATTCGATAGTAGATCAGAATTCTCGTTGCCAAGGCGTCGCTATCTACTCAGATTGAAGTTTCGATAATTTCGAAACCATTATTTCACCTCGATTCATTCCTCGCACATGGATCCATGGTTTGGATCACCAGAATTATTTTTTTTACTGCGCCATGGGGTACCGGCTTTCCAACACTTTCAATATGAAGGCCTTAAAATGAAATTAGGCCATTGTGTTATGGCATGGACGGTAAAGGGCATTAAAAATACATGTATTATATGTTTTATTAAAAGGTTAAAATTGGTATTTGATTGTTAAATACATTATAATTAAAAAACAAAAGAATGAAAGCCATTATGTTCATATTTTTAATCGAAAATAAGAAAAGAAACAAAGGTTTTAAGTTTTTGAATGTTCGGCCATTACTAAGCTCAATCAAGGTATGTTTTTGTTTCGGTTTTTGATCATTTCTACGTTTTTGAGATCATTAGTTAGTATACTATCAAACCCATGCTTTAATTTTAGAATTTATTGAAGATTATGAGATGTGCCACTGATGAATGTTTAAGTTTTGTGATGTTAGTTGATGAAATATGAAATATATGTGTTAGATTAACTTGTTTTGTCATTGAATTTTTGATGAATTTGAGTAATTTGGACTAAATTGTGAAAATAATATTTTGAGGGAATAAAATGTGAAATAAATGAAATGTGTGGACTTAGACAAAGCATATGAATATTCAGCTAAGCATGGGTACAAAGAAATCATGTGTATTTTGTGATTTTGTGAAATAGGGACTTAAATGTCAAAATGTAAAAATGTAAGGGCTAATTTGTAAAATACCCTAAATGTGTATTTTTGGATTGAATTGAATGATTTAGTGAATAAATGAGTTAAATTTGAATATGTATAGATCAAGAACCAAAGAAAACGGATTTAGACCGAGGAAAGTCGAAAGTGATCAAGTAGTCGAATCAGTCCATTTATTCCGAATACGAGGTAAGCCTGTATACAAATAAATGTATTTGAATTGATTTATGTATGTTCATATGAAATTAAATTGTGATGAATGATTACGGAAGATACACACATGAAATTCGAGAAAGTATCGACAATGTGTTAATGGCCGAAAAGTCTCGTATGAACCTTAGGAATAGATAAGATTCATATGTCATGCCATAGGGTTCCGATATGTGATATCGTGTAAGACCACATCTGGGACGTTGGCGTTGATTTGAGAATTACGTATAAGACCATGTCCGGGACATTGGCATCGTATATGATTTTGTGTAAGACTCTGTTTGGGACAGTGGCATCAATATTTGATTACATGTAAGACCACGTCTGGGACGTTGGCATTGTACGAGTATTCTGAGTTATCCGATTATCCTATTTGATTCCGAATGGTTCAATGGGAAATTTTGAGAAATGAAAGACTATGTGAAATGTGTAACCGATTCAAGTATGTTTGAAATGTATACTATGTTTGAGTATGAAAGGTAAGTATATGTGAATTTGCAAAAGTGAGATATGTGCATAGACTTGTTAAGACAAAATGTGATATATGTATGAATGTGCTATGATCTAATGAGATACATGGAGATGTAATTTGTTGTCAAGCAAATGGTTAGATACAATTGAGCTAAAGAAGAAATATGAATATGCTATTGAGATATGTTAAAGTTCTTGTAAATGAAATGGTTATAAATGTTGTATATGATAAGTTTATTTGTATATGGCTTACTAAGCTTTTGAAACCTTACTTTGTGTATGTTTGCATTGTTTTATAGATTGTTAAAGCTATGAAAGGCTCCGGGATTGTCGAGGATCATCATCACACTATCTAAGTTTATTTTGGTACCCTTTTGGAATGTGTACATATTTACATATGGCATGTATAGTCTAGTTGAATTGGATGATGTTTTGAGTTGTATATATACGCTATGTGATTTGGCTTGTAAATGGGATGTGAATATTGTAACACCCCAAACCCGGCCCATGCGTTAAGGCCAGATCTGACATGTCACATGAGAAAAATACATTTAAGTCCTTTTCATTTGTACATAAAATAGATTTGTTAAAAACCAGAAAAACAAGTTTTAATTTAGAATAATTGAAAATATATTACTAACTTCGAAATTTGCTTAAAAACCGACAAATTTGAACTAATTATTTTACAACCGTGATTATTGAAAACATTGATGAAAATTCGAGAGAAACTTTTCGGATTAAAATATCCATATAAGTTTATAAAAATCCATTTGTATAATCCATTTTAGAAAATATTTATTTGAGTTTTTAGAAAAAATCTCATTTAAAATAATTTGAGCAAAATATAAAATACGTCAAACATAAAGCAATATAAAATAAACCAGAGGCCTTATTACAACATTGAACCCAAAATAGTAAAGTAATAAAATAAACGAGAAAGAAGTCTAAAGTCCAAATAAACCATTTCTGAAGTATGGCCTCCACCGAGTCATCCATGGCCCAAGTCCACGTCACTGAGCATTACCTGAAAGGGTTAAGGAAAGAAAGGGGGTGAGTTAGAAGAACTCAGTGTATAATCCCCTTACCGTCATCCACTAGGCCTGAATCCATTTAGTAATCATCTTGGGCCTAAGCCCATTAACAAAGTAATATATAAATGGAATGAATGCATGAGTGTATGCAGCCCATCCCATCCAGCCAATCTCTCCCTCGTACCAGCCAATCTCTCCTGTGGGGATCAAGTCAACCCACCCCGCCAGTCTCTCCAATTTGTAGTCAAGCATATTTGTGGCAGTGCCACCGGAATTACTTCTCTTCAACATTTTCCCAACCCATGCAAAATCATGTAAATGCATCATACATAGCAAATCATGATATTTACAAATATAACAACAATAATTAATTCAGACAAAAGTTCGGCCCATTAACACTTTGCAAATCGGCCCATTAATGCAATATATCAAATCGGCCCATTAAGCAATATATCAATTCGGCCCATTAACACTTTTCAAATCGGCCCATACGGACATTTCAGTACATCGACCCATAGGGGCATTTCAGTAATTCGGCCCATAAGGGCATTTTCATAATTCGGCCCATAGGGGCATTTTCATAAATTCAATAATTTACCCACTAAGTGTAATTCAGTAATTTACCCTCCAAGGGTATTTTGGTAATTCCGCAACTTAGACTTAACTACTAATTTGAGCATAAAAATCGAAACTGTCCATCTGCATCATACTGACAAAATTGACTATAACTCAAGTTAGGAATCTTGAAATCTAAATCCGTAAATTTTCCTTGAAACTAGACTCATATATCTTCTTACTACAATATTTCCAAAATTTTTGGCTTAGCCATTTAGTACAGTTTATTCCTTAAAGTTTTCCCTTGTTTCACTGTCCAATGATTCTGACCTCTCTCACTTTAATTTCAAATATCTCACTGTATGGTTTTCATATGCTGCTCCCACTTGTTTCTATTGAAAATAGGCTCACTAAGGAATCTATACATATAAACTATAACTCATAATTCACTTTGTACAATTTTAAACGGTTTTTCCAAGACAGATCAGGGAACCACGAAGTTAATCAGAACCAGTCTCACTAAAATCAAAATATCACAGAATATATAATTCCTTTTCTTTCTCCATTTCTTCCATATCAAAATAGACACAGTAAGCTTTAATTAAATATCTTATTCACTTATTAATCCCTTTTCTCCTATTTTCCATGATTTTTCAAAATCACGTCACTGTTGCTAACCAAAAACTGTTTCATTGCAAACTATGGTTACCACTACGGACTTACGCACGCCCGAGTGATCACGGATGCCGGTTTTCATTTTTCTTCGGTATTTTGACCAAATCACAGAATATTTCATGCAAACTTTCAGAGAAGTGTGAGATTACACACCATTTCAAACATGTATTCGGAAGGTACGGGATTACACACCTTATTCGGAATCCGTAACACGATATTCTCCGCGGCACCTAAAGATACAATCGGTCAACAATTAGTCCAAAGCCCAATTTACAACTTCATCCAAGTATTGCGATTTATTAACAATCTATATCACTCACCAACAATCCGAGTCTCTTATTACGAGGGATAGGTGTTCGACTTTATCACTATTTTAGAAAAATCCACAAGTAGAGAGTATCGAGTGATTTCGTGCCTAACAACATGATTGATTAGCCAAACTTTCAACCTGATTAACACCATAATCGAGTAGCGATATCGAATGGACTATGAAAAGACTCCTTACCTTAATCGATGATAATCCTGATTCCCACCAATTGGCTTATGACTACGAATGAATCGACAAGGATTTGGTATTCAGCCACTCACTAGAACTCCGATTCAACCAAGGAGGGATGTCCAACACACAAAAATGGGGAAGATAGAAGATGGTAGATATTCAGCTATTGAAGAGAAAATAATAAAAAAGATTCGATCATATAGTAATGTCGATTTAGGAAAAAGGAAGAAAGATTGAAGGAATGATAAAAAGAAAAGATGGAGAAAGAGTGCTTGTTAGTTTCAGCCAACTAAAGAAGATGAACCAAAAATGATTTGAGGGTTAAGGCAAAACAAAGGAGTAAGATAAACAAATGCACTAGGTGTTTAGGCCAAAAAGAAATGGGAAAAAAAAGATGTTGGCAAAGAAGAGTACCCAAAATGCTAAAAGAAACAAAACCTTATCATGCACAAAGCTTTGCAAAATGACCCAAGAAAATTCGGCTTCCCCCATTCCCTAACCAAAACCTTGTATTCATCTTTACCAAAAAGATGAACATTGACCAACAAAATCTTTCCAAAAAATCATCCATGAAAAAGGCCAACATGCTCCCTTATCTTGCCTTTTTCTTTTAATTCCTTTCCTTACCTTCATCCTTTCCTTGTTTCCTTAGCCATCATACCATAATTAAAAAGTCTTACTTACCATATTTAAGCCTTCGCCAACACTTACCCTAAAATATTTGCACTAGGTTGGATTCGAACCTTAGACCATTAGTACACTCCACACGCCACTTGCCACTTTACCAATAGACTCCTTGTGCTAGAAAATGCACACTTATTTCCTTAAGTCTTGATGCTACTTGCCTATTCTCCTTAAATGCTTAAACACAAAAATTTTCCTACAGCCCATCTTGAACCCGAAACTTCCTAGAAACCTCGTAACCTTCCAAATTCACTTAACTAATAAGTCCCACTTGAAATAATGTCGTTCTCTTGTTCTCAAAATTTTAAAATGCTTCTACGCTCTAGGCTCAATGGGCCCAATCCTACTAGGCCTAATTTCGAGATGTTACAAATATGGTAAATTTTAGTCTATGTTTTATGATGCAAAGTTGGTATATTATTGATGAAAGGTTGTCATAATGAATTGGTAAGTTTTTTGATGGATTATAATTAGAAATGCTTATGATTAGAATGAGATAAATGTTACATAAGTTGGTATGTTTGATATGCATTTTAATGGTTAGAAAAGATGGATATTATTGGTATGACTTGGTTGTATTTTGAAGGTTTGAAATGTGTTTGTTTGTGTTTGTAGGATTGGCCCAAAATGGATGACAAATTGGCCTTGTAAATGACCTATATTTGCTCACACGATTGAGCACACGGGCGTGAGGCTCGACCGTGTCCCTTAAATTTGTAATTTGATTCAAGTCAATGTCGACCACGAGCCAGACACAGGGGTGTGTGACAAGCCGTGTGATGCAAGTCAGTGTCGACCACGGGTGAAGCATACGGGCGTGTCCTCGGCCGTGTGGACAAGTCAGTATGTATGCCCTATTTTGCCACGGCTTAGACACACGGGTGTGTCTGAGGCCGTGTGCCTGCCCACACGGGCTTGTGACCTCTGTAGCTTTGAAAAATGTTAAGTTTTCAAAAAAAATTGTATGTGTTTGGTTTAGTCTTGACCCCTTCCTATTGCATGTTTGAGGTCTCGTAGACCTATTTAAGGGACTCTACGTATATGATTTACTTTGATATGATAATGATATATCTTGTAATGTGAAATGTTCGTAAAAGTTCTGATTTGTCTGGTAATGCCTCTTAAACTTAAACCGGCGATGATTACAGGTTAGGGGTGTTACAAAGTTATAGAGAGAAAATTATGTAAAGAGATTATTTCAAAAATTTCTAGAGAGATTTTTCTTATTTACAACTTAGCCTAAAATTTTAAAGAAATTGTGAAATTACCCCACTGGTATTTTTTGGGAAAAATTTATTCGGAGCGAGCCTACACTCTACAGATGTGAGCTTGAAGATAGTAGGGAAGACTACTCGGTTGAAGCGCTCATCCTGGACGAAACAAAAAGGTACTGTAACATCCTGACAAGGGCCTATGCATTTTCGGTTTTATTGTACGAAATGACAAGTCTTAAGTACTATGAATGAATTTTTGAATATTTTGGAAACCTAGAAATGCATGGAAATGGAAATGAACATTTTTGGAAACCTGAACATTTTTGGAAACCTGAACATTTTTGGAAACTTGAACATTTTTGGAAATGTTTCCAAAAATGGAAAGTAAACATTTCTGGAAACCTGGAAATGGCAAGTTACAGAGCCGATCGAAAATTTTAGGAAACTTAGAAATAATCGAGAAATGTCAAGTTTTAAAGTTTAAAATAGGAAATTAAGGCAAGGGGGCCTTAAAAGTAAAAGTTGGTAAAATTTGACACACAAACAGGCTTGGAAAATTGGCCTGAAGATGTCACTTAGGGCCTAGAGAAATGGCACCACATGCAAGGTGTTGGGCCTGAGTTCGAGTCACTTGGGAAGCAAATAATGAAGGTTTTATTTTTGCTTCCAAGGCTAAGGGGTGGACGGCACAAGCTTTCTAGAAAAGGAGGTGTTTTAATTCCATAAATATGTGAATAATAAGTGATAAATAAGGGATTTTTATTAAATTTGATTATTGAGGGGATAAATGATGGATAAAACACTTTTATTTTAAATAAGGTGATAATATTATCACATAAGAGGAGTAGTGGCCAAGCAAGGGACTCTCCTATTGATAATTTCGGCTAAAGAAGGAGAATTAAAGGATTTTCTCTCATTTTTTTCTAGTGTTGCCGAAATTCCCTAGCAAACACCCTCTCTGCCGAAATTTCTTTTCATCTTTTCTTCTTCTCTTTTCTTCATCATCACAATCCAAAACCCTTTTCTTTTGATCCTCGATTAATAGTCCATAGCCGAATCTCTGTGACTCTAGGCAAGGAAGTAATCGACTAAGGTATTAAGGTAAGAATAATCAATTTTGTTCTTCTAATTCTTCTAATCTAGATCTAGGGATAATAATCTTCATTGTCTCTTGACCGATTATTAAAGAAGAATATCGGGATTTTAGATTCAAGGAATTTCGGCTAATCAGGAAGAGAGATCCGGGATTCAAGGATTTGAGGTAAGTAAACATTATGTAATCGGCCAAGGTTCTCTCTTAAATGTCTAGATCTATTTGTTTTAAATCAAAGACTAACCAAATCAATGGATTTAATGGTTAGCCAATTTCAAGGGAAGAACACAAATCTTCGGGATTTGATTATCAATCCAATTCGGCAACAAGGTAAGTAATACAAATCCTAGTTGTATTTGGAAAAGTGGCCGAATGGTCTTTTAAAGTGATTAACTTATGTAGGATTTGAGATCTAAATCTGTGGTCGATTCTCATCAGGATTTCAAGGAACCTATTAAGCGAATTAGGTGTGTACCCATACTAACCTTCAATACGTTATATGGCAATTATTAATTATATGAATATGTATAAGAATGTGAATGTGGCTATGTGCCCTAATGTGGTACAAAAAGTACTCAGGTACGTTTCCTACTTCTGATAGGATTATGAATATGTTATATTCGTAACATGTGAATAGTAATATGAATGAGAAAAATAAGTATGTTGTGCATGATAAATATGTGGGGCATTTCGGGCTATATGTGAAAGGGGAAGAAGGTGTTGACTTCAGTCTCACCAACAAAATATGGTGACTACGGTCACATAATTTGAACATGGTAACTTCGGTTACACTATCTGAATTTGGTAACTTCTTGTTACATTATCTAAACATGGTGTCTATTGACACAATTATCCGTGGCTATGCCACGATATTATATGGGCGATGAGCACGCCGATCGCAAATGATCGCAGCCGATGGTGTGTAGCGGATGGAGGGTTGACTTAGTAGTCCCCACGGTGTGATTGGCAGGTACGGGTGGTGTGTAGCGGATGGACAAATAGGCTTGGGTTTGGGTTGCATCATTTAATTGTATATGAATATGAACTTGATATGAACTTGTATGCCTGATTTGTTGAATGTTAGTGTTGTGTGCACATTAAGTCTGCTGACTCACCCCTTTGTGGGACCATTTTTCAGGTAATGAGCAATAATGGACCGGGTCGGCAGGAGCTAAATGTGGCCATGCATAGCAAGGAAAACCTTTTATTATTTGGGACTGTTATTTTTATTAAGTACTTCAATTTTATTTTTGGTTTTTGCTTGATGTAATAAGGCCATAAGGCCCAAGTTGAATTTCTTTACTTCTATTTATTTTTACTTTATAATGTTACGCATTATTTTTAATTAAGTTCAATTATATTTATTTTAATAATAATAAACCTTAAATTGTTTTTTTCATAGCTAAATGATTTCTAAGTAAAATAAATGGGTTTTTAATCTAAGCCCAACCCAAAACGAGATTTTCCTGAAAATACACAAATTTTCTCTAAGAGACAAAGAATTTTGCAACCGGTTTACTTAAGGAACATACCAGATCCCGGTTCAGGCTCGTGGGCTGGGGTTTGGGGTGTTTTCAGATTTGGTATCGGACTTCTCGGCTTTGTGGGCTAAGGCCCAAAACGTTTTTAATTCGAGCCCAAATGATTTTCTTTGAAATAAAGCAGGTGTTCTGGCATGGCACCTAAGTCTTCGACCCGCAGTCCACCAGGTAAGTACCCTAACTTTATGTGTGATTCTATGACTTATGAACTGTATAAGGGTAGAAAAGGCATGGAACGTAGAATAGAATGATAGGAACATGAACCCTAGGGCTAGATTACTCAAACACAAAACCACATAAGATTTAATGCACTAAACAAACCTATGGCTAAGTCACCGAGATAGGGTGTGGTAACCCCCTGACGCATGTCTAAGATTGGATCCGGAAGAGCACGTATTTAAGCATCCCTAGTGACTCACCTCCTCTTCGCAGAATCCTACAGTGCGTAGCTTCGGTTCACCCTAACTCGAGGGGCTCGCGGTGTGGCAACCTCTCATGCGCATGTCTAGGAATGGTTTCGATGGGAGCTTGGTATTTAAGCGATCCAGCGTGACTCACCTCCTCTCTATTCGAATCCTGCCTGGTGCGTAGCTTTGGTTCACCCTGACCAAAGAGGGCTCGGACATAGGCTAAACATAATGACTAAAACCCGAAAGGGAACTAGCCATGTTTTAAAAAAAAAAAAGAGAGAACAAAACAACAAACCCTAGTTTTAAAATTCTTACGATTTTTTTTCTTTTAATTTTGTGAAAACTATCCTTACAACATTTTTTTTCCCAAAAAATTCCTGATTTTTGAAAATTACAAAAATGCCCTTAGTGGTAAAATTACCAGAATGCCCTTGGTTTATAAAAGGTTCAACTACTCAATAGCTTTACCAAAATTTCATTATTTTATAAACATTCAAAAACCCTAATTTGTAAAATATCAAAATACCTTGATTTTGGAAAATTACAAAATTGCCCCTAACTTACAAAATTACCAAAATGACCCTGATTCCCAAAATTTTTGCAACATCTCCATTTTGGAAGGAACAATTCTCAAAAAGAACCCACAAAGTTTTACAACTTTTGAAATATCCTCGATTTATTAAATTTTACAAATTTACCTGATTTGTGAAAATTTACCAAAATACCCCGAGGTTGAAAATTACCAAATACCTGAGATTTTGAAATTTCTCCAAATTACCTCGAGACTTTGAATTCTCAAAATACTTTTCGACAAAACACCAAGGAACCTTTTTCCTTTGAAAAATTACGAAAATACCACAATAGGACAAAATTACGAAAATACCCACAGGTAGTGGAAAACAACAACGAAAACTATAACGTTTCTCCGAATGAACAAAAGTTCATACTTGTTTGATGGATGAATGAATGAATGGAAAAGATCGTGCGTTTGTATGAATACGAAAGAACCACTCTTAAATCCTTTTCATAAAACTCCTTCATGGGTAAATAAGTGGAACAATGACTAATCCATAAAATTCCTTAATCGGATCTCGAGGCTAGAAAATGAGTTCTAGAGGACGTGGTCGCCGTGGACGAGGTAGAGGAAGGATGACCGTGTCAGAACCCGTTAGGTCGGGTCAGGGGTCCGACAATGAAATACCACCGCCACCACCCCTACCAAGTAATTAATGTTGAGCGGCAAGCTCGGGCGAGGAAGATCTTTGTGTCGCAGTCGTTTGCGAGTCTTGGAATTGGTAGCTGGTGCAGGAGGAAATTCAGAAAATCGTAAGTCTGTGCCTGAACGACTCCGAGCTAATGGAGCTGAAATGTTTCGTGGAGTGTCTGGAGTAGCACCCAGTACAGCTGAGTACTGGTTGGAAGCGATGGAGCGCATCATGGATGAGCTCGATCTGACTCCAGAGGAAAAGTTGAAAGGGATGGTGGTTTTATTACGCGATGAAGCGTATCAGTGGTGGTTAACTGTGCGGGATGGTGCCATGACGGAGGATCGACACAGGAATATGTTAAGGAGGCATTCCGGAAAATATGTGGGAACCAGTATACTGAGGCGAGCAAAGAAAAGCTTTTCTAGGGCTAGTTCAAGGGAACAAGTCCGTAGCAGAATATGAGGCAGAATTTCTGAGGTTGAGCCGTTATGCTCGAGGTGTAGTGGCGACTGAACATGAACGCTGTGTCCGTTTTGAGGACGGACTGAGAGACGACCTGAGATTGTTGATAGCACTGCATCAGGAGCGGGAGTTCTCTTCTTTGGTGGAAAAGGCCAAGGTGGCCGAGGGAATTAAGGATTCCACTAAGCAGGCTGTGGACAGGAATAAGCCTAAGAGAGGTTTTGGACCATCTGGAAAGGGTCATAAGAGGCCTAGGGTTGACGGGCCATGAAATCAACAAGCCGTGCACGTGGTGTGATGACGCCCTTGTGAGCATTGTGGAAAGAAGCACTTGGGAGAGTGCTGGAGAAAGACGGGAGAATGTTTCAAGTGTGGGTCCAAGGACCATATGCTTAAGGATTGTCCCAAACAACCGAGATGAGAGCCGGCCAAGCGATTCGAATGCTAGCGACCGGTGGTAGAGGCGGACAGCAGCCTCAACGGGGTCGTGGTTCGGCTAACAGAGGTAATGGTGCTAACAGAGGCCGTGGAGCACAAGGCCGAGGTGCTGCTAATGCAGAAGCAAGGCAACCGAGTTTGGTTTATGCGGTTCGCCGAAGGGAGGATGGTGACGCACTGGATGTAATAACCGGTACGTTCTTTATTTCTGACAAACCCTATTTTGCTCTGATTGATATGGGCTCGACCCATTCCTATGTTGCATGTAGTGTAGTGGAAACACTAGGCCTAGACTCGAAACTCTCTCGATGAGCGGATGATCAGTAGAAAGCCCATTAGGCCAAACCGTAGTGGTAGACAAGATCTTTCGGAATGTACCCCCAGAGATTCAAGGAGTGAACTTTTAGGCTGATTTAATGGAGTTACCTTTCGGAGAGTTTGAACTTATACTCAGAATGGATTGGCTAGTAGAACACCGAGCCGTGTTGGATTGTGCGGCTAAATAGATGGAACTAAGAACCCCGGAGGATAAAGTGGTAGCAATGATCGGAGAAAGGAGGAACTACTTGTCTAACGTGGTTTCGACGCTGAGGGTTAAGAAGATGGTTAAGAAGGGGTGTAAGGCATTCTTAGCCTTCATTAGTACGATAGGTGGGAAGGAGGAAGGTATTAATAGAGTTAGGACGATAAGGGATTTCGTGGATGTATTTCTATAGGAATTACCAGGAATACCACCAGATAGAGAGGTGGAGTTTGGAATAGATTTGCTACCGGGAACAGCTCCTGTGTCAATCGCTCCTTATCGGATGGCGCCGAAGGAGTTAGTGGAGCTCAAGGCTCAAATCCAAGAACTGTTGGATCGTGGGTTCATTCGACCCAGTGTGTCTCCGTGGGGAGCACCGGTCCTATTTGTGAAGAAGAAGGATGGAACTATGCGATTGTGCATAGACTATCGTCAGTTGAATAAACTGACCATCAAGAACAAGTATTCTTTGCCAAGGATAGACGACTTGTTCGATCAGCTGAAAGGGGCCGCATATTTTCAAAGATCGACTTAAGGTCGGGATATCATCAGTTAAAGATGAAGGAGGCAGATATCCACAAGACGGCTTTTAGGACAAGATATGGCCACTTTGTGTTTGTAGTGATGCCGTTTGGGTTGACGAACGCTCCAGCCGCGTTCATGGACATGATGAATCAGGTTTTCCAACCCTACCTGGATAGGTTCGTCGTTGTGTTCATCGACAATATTTTAGTGTACTCGAAGTCGGAGGAAGAGCATGATGAGCATCTCCGAGATGTGTTGGATGCGTTAAGGGAGACGAAGCTCTATGCCAAATTCAGCAAATGTGAATTTTGGCTTAAGGAGGTGGCATTCTTAGGTCATGTGGTATCCGCAGAAGGAATAAGAGTGGATCCTAGGAAGATTGAAGCAGTGTTGGATTGGAAACCACCTAGGTCCGTGGTGAAATCAAGTTTCTTAGGCTTGGCGAGCTATTACGAAGGTTCGTGGAAGGGTTCTCGTCAATAGCCGCGCTTTGACAAAGTTGCTAAGAAAGGAAGTACCCTTTGAATGGACTAATAAGCGCGCGGAGAGCTTTGAAAAGCTTAAGAGGGTGTTGTGGAAGCTCTAGTGTTAATTCACCCGAGGCAAGCAAGGATTTCGTAGTATCTTTGTGGCGCCGCACACCCGGGGTTAGGGCCGTGTGTTAATGCAAGAAGGAAAAGTAGTCGCTTATGCGTCACGGCAGTTAAGGCCTCATGAGGTTAACTACCCAACTCATGACTTGGAACTAGTAGCAGTGGTTTTCGCCCTTAAAGTTTGGAGGCACTACCTCTATGGAGAAAGGTCGGTGATCTACACAGACCACAAGAGCCTTAAGTACTTGTTGACTCAAAAGGAGTTGAACTTAAGGCAACGAAGGTGGGTGGAATTGTTGAAAGACTACGACTGTTCGATAGAATATCATCCAGGCAAGGCGAATGTGGTAGCTGATGCCCTAAGTAGGAAGGTTGTGACGGATTTAAGGGCTTTGTTCACACACTTAAGTCTATATGATGATGGAAGCCTGTTGGCAGAATTACAAGTCAAGCCCACGTGGCTGAATGAGGTGAAAGAGGGCCAGTTGGCAGATAAGGATCTAAGTGCTAAGTTACAGCAAGTACAGAATGGAGAAGTAAAAGATTATGGCGTCAATGATGATAGAGTCTTGTCTTTACAAAGAAAAGTCCAGTATGCCAAGGGATAAGGAGTTGAGACAAAGGATTCTTCGGGGCGCATGGTAGCCCTTATGCCATGCATCCCGCAGGCATTAAGGCATGTCTGAGGATCTAAAAGAACAATTTTGGTGGTCCGATCTTAGCGAGTAGTGATCGAATTCGTGGGAAAGTGTCCGACGTGTCGCCAAGTTAAGTGAACACCAAGTTCCATCGGGATTACTTCAACCAATTGAGATTCCCCAATGGAAGTGGGAAAGAATTACCATGGACTTCGTTAGTGGGCTTCCCCTTACGCCTACTAAGAAGGACTCAGTATGGGTGATAGTAGACCGTTTGACCAAGACCGCGCACTTTATCCCGGTGAGAGGGACTATTCTCTTGAGAAGCTAGCCAAGTTATACGTGGCGGAGATCGTAAGGTTACATGGAGTTCCGGTATCGATCATCTCCGACAGAGATCCAAGGTTTACATCTCGGTTTTGGAGGGCACTTCACCAAGCTTTAGGTACCAAGTTGGACTTCACTACAGCTTTTCATCCACAATCCGACGGGCAGTCTGAACGGGTTATACAAGTGTTGGAGGATATGTTAAGGGGTTGTGTTATGGATTTTCGAGGAAGTTGGGAGGATTATTTGTCTTTAGCAGAGTTCGCCTACAACAACAGCTATCAGGCTAGCATTCGGATGGCACCATATGATGCATTGTATGGTCGGAAGTGTAGAACTCCCACTTGTTGGACCGAGTTAGGAGAACGTCGAGTTTTGGGCCCGGAGTTAGTGGCAGAAACTGAAGAGAAAGTTGAGTTAATTCGAGCACGACTGAAAGAAGCCTCTGATAGGCAAGAGTCGTACGCAGACCTTAAACGGAAGGAGATAGAGTTTGAAGTAGGAGACCAAGTGTTTCTGAAGGTCTCACCTTGGAAGAAGGTAATGAGGTTCGGTCGCAAAGGGAAGCTAAGCCCAAGGTTTATAGGGCCCTATAGAGTACTGAAGCGAGTTGGGCCAGTAGCATACCAGTTGGAGTTACCGCCAGAGTTGCAGCAAATGCACGATGTTTTCCATATGTCCATGTTACATCGCTACCGATCGGATCCGTCCCATGTGGTACCAATCAAGGAAGTGGAGCTAAGGCCAGACCTATCCTACGAGGAAGAGCCGATTCGAATCTTGGAACGTGATGTGAAAGTACTACGAAGGAAGTCAGTGCCTCTAGTCAAAGTATTATGGCGTAATCATGGATCGGAAGAAGCTTCGTGGGAGTCTGAAGAGACAATGCGACAGCAATACCCTCAATTATTTTAGTTAGGAAATTTCAGGGAAGAAATTTTGTTTAAGGGGGTAGAACTGTAACATCCTGACAAGGGCCTATGCATTTTCGGTTTTATTGTACGAAATGACAAGTCTTAAGTACTATGAATGAATTTTTGAATATTTTGGAAACCTAGAAATGCATGGAAATGGAAATGAATATTTTTGGAAACCTGAACATTTTTGGAAACCTGAACATTTTTGGAAACCTGAACATTTTTGGAAACTTGAATATTTTTGGAAATGTTTCCAAAAATGGAAAGTAAACATTCTGAAACACGAAATGGCAAGTTCTGAGCCGATCGAAAATTTTAGGAAACTCGAAAATAATCGAGAAATGTCAAGTTTTAAAGTTTAAAATAGGAAATTAAGGCAAGTGGGCCTTAAAAGTAAAAGTTGGTAAAACTTGACACACAAACAGGCTTGGAAAAGTGGCCTGAAGATGTCACTTAGGGCCTAGAGAAATGGCGCCACATGCAAGGTGTTGGGCCTGAGTTCGAGTCACTTTGGAAGCAAATAATGAAGGTTTTATTTTTGCTTCCAAGGCTAAGGGGTGGACGGCACAAGCTTTCTAAAAAAGGAGGTGTTTTAATTCCATAAATATGTGAATAATAAGTGATAAATAAGGGATTTTTATTAAATTTGATTATTGAGGGGATAAATGATGGATAAAACACTTTTATTTTAAATAAGGTGGTAATATTATCACATAAGAGGAGTAGTGGCCAAGCAAGGGACTCTCCTATTGATAATTTCGGCTAAGAAGGAGAATTAAAGGATTTTCTCTCATTTTTTCTAGTGTTGCGAAATTCCCTAGCAAACACCCTCTCTGCCAGAAATTTCTTTTCATCTTTTCTTCTTCTCTTTTCTTCATCATCATCAAGCCAAAACCCTTTTCTTTTGATCCTCGATTAATAGTCCATAGCCGAATCTCTGTGACTCTAGGCAAGGAAGTAATCGACTAAGGTATTAAGGTAAGAATAATCAATTTTGTTCTTCTAATTCTTCTAATCTAGATCTAAGGAATAATCTCTTCTGTTGTCTCTTGACCGATTATTAAAGAAGAATATCGGGATTTCAGATTCAAGGAATTTCGGCTAATCAGGAAGAGAGATCCGGGATTCAAGGATTTGAGGTAAGTAAACATTATGTAATCGGCCAAGGTTCTCTCTTAAATGTCTAGATCTATTTGTTTTAAATCAGAGACTAACCAAATCAATGGATTTAATGGTTAGCCAATTTCAAGGGAAGAACACAAATCTTCGGGATTTGATTATCAATCCAATTCGGCAACAAGGTAAGTAATACAAATCCTAGTTGTATTTGGAAAAGTGGCCGAATGGTCTTTTAAAGTGATTAACTTATGTAGGATTTGAGATCTAAATCTGTGGTCGATTCTCTTCGGGATTTCAAGGAACCTATTAAGCGAATCAGGTGTGTACCCATACTAACCTTCAATACGTTATATGGCAATTATTAATTTTATGAATATGCATAAGAATGTGAATGTGGCTATGTGCCCTAATGTGGTACAAAAAGTACTCGAGTCGTTTCCTACTTACGATAGGATTATGAATATGTTATATTCTTAACATGTGAATAGTAATATGAATGAGAAAAATAAGTATGTTGTGCATGATAAATATGTGGGGCATTTCGAGCTATATGTGAAAGGGGAAGAAGGTGTTGACTTCGGTCTCACCAACGGAATATGGTGACTACGGTCACATAATTTGAACATGGTAACCGGTTTACACTATCCGAATTTGGTAACCGGTTACATTATCTCGAACATGGTGTCTATTGACACAATTATCCGGTGGCTATGCCACGATATTATATGGGCGATGAGCACGTCGACTGCAGTGACTGCCTTCGATGGTGTGTAGCGGATGGAGGGTTGACTTAGTAGTCCCCACGGTGTGATTGGCAGGTACGGGTGGTGTGTAGCGGATGGACAAATAGGCTTGGGTTTGGGTTGCATCATTTAATTGTATATGAATATGAACTTGATATGAACTTGTATGCCTGATTTGTTGAATGTTATTATTGTGTGCACATTGAGTCTGTTGACTCACCCCTTTGTGGGACCATTTTTCAGGTAATGAGCAATAATGAACCGGGTCGGCAGGAGCTAAAGGTGGCCATGCATAGCAAGGAAAAACTTCTATTTTTTGGGACTGTTATTTTTATTAAGTACTTCAATTTTATTTTTGGTTTTTGCTTGATGTAATAAGGCCATAAGGCCCAAGTTGAATTTCTTTACTTTTGTTTATTTTTACTTTATAATGTTACGCATTATTTTTAATTAAGTTCAATTATATTTATTTTAATAATAATAAACCTTAAATTGTTTTTTTCATAGCTAAATGATTTCTAAGTAAAATAAATGGGTTTGTAATCTAAGCCCAACCCAAAACGAGATTTTCCTGAAAAAACACAAATTTTCTCTAAGAGACAAAGAATTTTGCAACCGGTTTACTTAAGGAACATACCAGATCCGGTTCAGGCTCGTGGGCCAGGTTTGGGGTGTTTCAGGTACAATTTTGATTAAATGTTTATTACTTTAGATATCACAACCAAGATTTTGTTGTGAATTTTTTTTTAAAACTCTATTTTTCTTAAATTTATTTTCCGCTGCGTTTTTTCGAACTCATTTTTTCCAACAATAGTCATGTATGACATGTATTATGTTTATCAGTAATAGTAGTCATACTGATCATGCAATCAAAAACACAGTGGTACTAGTAACAGTGTATCAATAATTCAATGATAGTAAACATGTATTAATCACATATCATGAATATGCAATAACAATTTAGTCAATCAGATTATGGATTCCAATATTATTCATAATATTAGGGACTCAATTGAAAGATATAAAATAGTAAAAATAGTTTGGGGACTTATGAGGGACTAAATTGAACATTTCTCAAAATTCTGGGCAAAACTATAAAATAGGGGGCACACGGTCGTGTAGTCAAGTCGTGTTTGATGCTTCAAGCTATGTGGAGGGATTACAGGACCGTGTGACTAGGTCATGTAACACACTGTGGCCATTTGGAAATTGAAAAATTAAGCTACAATGGAGACACGACCGTGTGGCAGGTCGTGTTGAAGTTTCTTGGTCTATCCGTATGGTCCACACGCAAGTGTGGCCCTATTCCTAGACATGATTTGCCCTGATTTTCTTGTAAGAGAACACATACCTTTCACTGGGATTTTGATCGACGTTCCTCTCGATCAAATCTAATCCAATTCACCTAAATTGGGTCCTTCAAATTGGGTATCAAGATTCAACAATATTAACGAAAGATTTTGGCAAAAATCGTAAAAGATCATTTGATCAATCGCAAGAATATCCTTAGATAAAAATTCCATAAAGATTCGAGATCAAACATCGGGATTAAGTCATACTTACTGATTCTTGGCAAAATTTAAGGTTGTTACTAATGGCAATTACAAATCTGGCAGAAAATTATTCAAACGGTACTTTATTTTGTTTAGTTACTAATGACAAAGATTAAGGTTGTTACTAATGGCAATAAAGAGAAAATATTATACAAAGAAGAAGATGGAAAAGAATAGGAAGAAGAAATAAGGAAAAGAAAGTAAAAATTTAGTTTAGTTTGAAAAGGGAAGCCATAATTCAATTGTAATTAAGAAAAGGGCTAAATACCTAGGGTTTTCAAACTTTAGGGGGTTGCATGGTAATTTACCCCTGCTGCTGAAAATAAAATGGATTTTGAGGATTTTGGCAGCTCGAACTCGAGTATGAAAAGGGGAGATGCATACAAGTAACCATTAGGCCTAAGGCCTGTTTCTTGTTAAGTTTTCACTCTGAACAATATATATTTTGGTGTGGTTTTTATCTTAGTTTGCTAAAATTAGAAAGAAAAGAAATGGAAGAGGAGTGGCTTGAACCTAAGACATCTAGAGAGTGCTCTAACTAATTAACCATCAAGCTTAAGTCATTTATTGGTTAATTCTTTCAATTAATCTCTTATATTTTGGGGTGTGACAGGATATCCTATGAGGGTAACACACTTATGACAATGTCATTGGACGAGCACTGATCGAGTTGCTTTTGTAATGACATGTCGTTAGAGAGAGGTTAGTCACGACACAACAGTGGAATGACTTCGTGACTAAATGAGTTTAAAATTAAAAGGCGAAAAGATAAAACTTAATAATAAATCATTTGAGCCCTAATCACATATTTCTAATTGATTCCTCTGCTAACTCGTTGAAACCAGAAATGGATTACATGTTGAATCAAATAAACGGAAAAGGATGGAAATGGTAAAGTTAAAGAAATGTGAAAATTTTGGAAATGAATGTGGTTTTCTCTAAATGGAAGCGACCTACGAATTAATTTGTGGTTTTTCGAATTATTAATTTATTAATTGAAGTTCGAAAATAGAAATAAATTAATTGGTCATAGTGAATCCCTTGAATGTAGAAATATTAAATATATTTTCTCATAAATTATTTTATGATAGCATCATGATTTTAATGAAATTAGAATTGGGTTGAGAAAATTATTTAATTGAGAGTTTAATTTATTTAAATTAATTTAAGATGTTTATTTTAGAAAATAGAAAAACAAGAATTAGGATTGATTGAATTATAAAGTACTAAGTTAAATGTAACATCCCAAATTTTAGCTTAATGAGAATATAGAATTATATCAAAAATAAGGAATTAGCTAAGTGGTTAGTTGTTAAATGTGAAAGCATGGAATTAAATGAGGTCCTAAGTTCAAATCCTTTTTGTTGCAAAATAATTAATTTTTTTTTTTTTTTTGCAAAATCCCTTGTTTTTTTTAAAGTGTGTCGTCCATGCCTTATTAATATTATTTTTACACAAATTTATTTGCCTTTATTCTTTTTTCCCTCACCCTAGCCGTCCTTCTCCTCTCCTCTCTTCCTTAATTTTCATTTTTTATTTATTCCTCCATTGTTGTTGTTGCCCATAACGCCTAGTTTTATCATCTTTTTCTTTTCTTTTTTCCACAAGATTTTGCATATTCTCCTCCATCACCTTGCTTCCGTTTTTCCCTAATTTATTTAGCCCCAAATCTGAAATCTTGAACCTCCAAGATCGATTCCTATCATTGCCAAGAAGTGTCATTGCCGCTTGTAAACTCGAAATTATGTAGGGTTTTTCTATATTTTTACCACCATTTTACTTAATTATTATGTTTATCTCGGGTAATTATTATTGAAATAAGTGCATTTTACTTAATTAGTAATTTTAGACATGAATTTGAAAAGTATGTGAAATTATGCTTAATTACGTGATTTTCAAGCATATTTTATATTAATTCATGTTGATTTATTAATGTATGCATTTTTTCACTATGTAGGTAGGCTATTGGAGACATGATTTAAATAAACAAAAGATGGTCATGCACAAATTATCCATGTGAATGGTAAGACCATGCAATTTTGGGCATGGGCTTGACTACTTGACCCAGTAAAGAAAGGTGATAAAAGATAGAGATGTGTACTAAGTTATTGGACTGAGAAAACCATCCAACAAGGGGAATTAAAAGCCTAATTTTGGCACTTGATGTTGGCTGCCCAAAATGTGTTTTGGGATATTTAATTGAAGGTCCATGTAGTTGGAAAATAATCAAAATTCAGCCTGTTGAAACCGTCCACTCTATAGCAATTTTTAGTATGAAATTCGAATTCAATTTGAGAAGACTTGGTAATCCATTTTCCTTGAAGCATGGCCGGCCATATGAGAGAGGAAAGGAAGGAAATTTAAACCTATTTTTGGTAAAATCAAACCCTTACTTTCACCTATAAATACCTTACCATTCCTCACTTTTCCATCACCCCTCATCACTCAGCATTCCTCTTTTACTCGCATTAGTTTTCTCTCAATTTCCTTTCCCTTTTTTCCTTTGTATAGTCGTTCATCCCCTCTCTTATCTTTAGCCTCAAAAGCTTTGTCAAAAGCACTCTTTAACTAGCTACCTTCTAAACCCTTAGAAAAAGAAGCTTCAATCAAAATGGAGGAATGCTTCAGTCAGAATAGATCCGAAAAGCTGCTGAACTAAGCAGACTCTATGCTTCAGTCAGAATAGATCCGAAAAGCTGCTGAACTAAGCAGACTCTTTCCTCTTATCATTTATTTTAAACATGTTTGCTTTGTGTTTTATGTTTTTAGATCAACTATGAAGTTTTAATTCCTATCTGCTAGGATGATTATATTAATTTAATGAGATTTATTTAATTTATGTTAACATGTTTTGTGCCTCAGTCAATTATGTTTTCAATTAAGATCATGATGCATTTCATTCATATGTGATTGGGTGCACTCAGATTAGCTGAGCGATCCTAACCAGATGATGTCTAGTAGAAACATAATTGAAAAGTGCAATGCTTAATTTAGGTCATTAAAACTGACTACGTTAAGGTTCATAATATCTTTAGTTAGCTCTACTATCTAGAATGGTTTTTAGATTTATGTAATTAAATTGTTGCAAACAGAAATGTCCCTATGACCTTGCATAAATGCTAAGAAACCCTTAGTCTAATATGATCAGTAACATGCATATTTAACTACATAAAAGATCTTAGAGGACTTAATTTGGTTTCCAAACCCATAAGAGATCGAGCTGCCATGGAAGTAATTCCGAACATGTTAGCATGATGAAAGTAAGTTGATTTGATTAATATAATTATCATAGTCCATTTAATGTTGATTGTTTTTGTTGCTAAAGCATTTATTCGTACACTTAGGTAAATTGCACTTAGATTAGAAATTTCATTAGGGGTCGCTCTTGCATTTAATTAATCTAATCATCACTATCCAAATTTATTAAGTTTTTTACATCAAATGATTAATGATAATTTTGCAATTAATTGTTTAAGCTTATACAGTCCCTGTGTAACACCCCTAACCCGTATCTGTCGCAGGAATAGGGTTTTGGAGCATAACCGAGTAACCATAATCTAAATCATTCATTTCAAAACATTTCAAAAATCATAATATAATTCACCATTAACATGCATAATGTCCCTTATTCAAGCCTTCGAAACCCAAAAAATTACTTTAGAAACAATTTGGGACTAAATCAGAAACATTTGAAAAATTTAGGAAAAAGTTAGAAAAATTTTAACTGTAGGGGCCACATGGCCGTGTAGCCAAGCTGTGTGACTCACACGGCCAAGTCACACGCTCGTGTGTCTGGCCATGTGGGCATTCCAAGTAGGGACACACGGTCATGTCCCTGCCTGTGTAACTCACTGACTTGGGTCATACGACCAAGCCACACGCCCGTGTGCCAGGCCGTGTAACCCTCGAAATGGCCTCGCACACTCGTGTGCTAGCCGTGTGTCTCACAGGGCCAAGCCACACGCCCGTGTCTCTAGCCGTGTAGACCTAAAATGTGCCTTAAACCACAAGTTTACCATTTCCGACTTGCTTGGGCATTAAGCAACTCAAAAACCATTCATTTAATCTATTCAAGACACTCAAAACAAGCCAAAACAATCATCCTAGGTGCCTAACCAATGTACCCTCACTAGTACCACATTTATATCATCAAAATATATCATCAATGCATCATTCAAATCAAAATTTTAAACATGCCAAAATCCATCAATTTGGCCTAGTTCATATCTACCTAAAACATCCACTTATATTCACTTATACATGACAAGCATTGGTTCAAAACAACATGCCAAATTGTGGCTTCAAACACAAACATACATTTATATACTCAAACCAACATTACGCTTATAACTTCATTTACAAACCATCCACAAAATAACTATCAACTAGAAATCCTAGGTACATGCCAACACAAAAAGATAAGCATCACCACATTTGAGATCAGGATCATTGCCGGATGCTGAATCGACAATCAAAAGAGAAGTACCTAACCTGCGCACGAGAAAAACAAAATCGTACGCTGAGTAAAACTCAGTGATATTTCTATAATTCAAACATTTAAAGACAAGAGAATACAAAATGCATAATTGAATTATAAACACATATTAAGGTCTAAGATCACAATTACCATATGCCAACCTTTTGAATTCATACATAATAGCATATCATTTCATACTATATTCAATTTACACATGCTGTCATATTTCATTTGTTTAACCAATGTCCCAATTCACACACTTGCTATATAAATAGCTTTTTACATGTCAAACCACATTCGTTTATACAATGGCATTATCCATTCAATATTCAATTCAAGAGTACCTCATGTATTTCATTTAATCACAACATATCTCATTTTTCATGTTTCAAATCACTATCTCATTTTTAATTCACATACAATATCATTCAATATCGATTACAGAACTTTAATATTTGATTACCCCTATTAACATGACTCGGACTCAGACGGATACACGGATCCAACCAAACACCAGTTTGGCACCTAGTGCCTCATCGAATAAATCTAAAGTAATAATTGCGCCCAGTGCTGTAACATCCTAAAAATTTAGTATCGATATGTTGCATGATTTTGGTGCCTAGCTTGTGAATGATTCAATTTGTGTGTTTAATATAGTTCTAAGAAGGCTCGGGATTTATTTGGAATTAGAATAAATTTTAGTAATGAGTACTTTATTGAAATGGAACAAGTAACCTTGATGCTTAAGGTAATTAAGTGGTAAAAAGATAGCATAAATGAGCCATTGGTTAAGGGGTTATGCGCTACATGTATGGTCTTGAGGAGAGAGGTTCGAATCCCTTAGTATGCATTTTGTGAATATTATTTTTGCTCTTTCCTAGCAAGTGTCGAACAAGCATCATATTCTTGGTAAGTTAGACTTTTATTTTTATGCTATGATGGCTAAGAGATATGGTAAGAGTGAACTTAAGGAAAAGAATCATATGGAAAAGGAAAGTAAGGGGGGGACATAAGGTTTGAAACAAGGGTGATGTTTTGGAAACTTTGGGGTGGCTAAACTTTGACTTTTGGCCAATGTACTTGGACGATTTTGGGGCTAGAAGGGGTTGGCCAAATTTTTGTTGTAGGCATTGGTAAGGAAGTGTAGTTAGTGGTTACTCTCATTTTGGTCATTTTTGTTTTCTCCCAAAACACTTTTCTTTTCATCTTTTTCTCTCATAGCCGAATATACTTTAGGCTTTGGGTAAACATCTTTGTTTTTCTTCTTTTGGTCATTTCTTTTTGACCATTTCGTCATATTTTGCCAAACCTCTCAAGTTCTTTTCTCCTAGTGCCGAAAATACCAAAGCACAAAAGCCATTTCTTTTCTCTTCTCCTCCATGGCCGAATGTTACTAGTATTATTTTCTTCCATTTTTTTTCTTGACCGAACCTTCCTCTTCACCTATATCTTCTTATCAATCGTTTTCCTTGTATTCATTGTGATTAATCGGTAAGAACCCTCTTCGATTCTTTATTTTTCTTCTTTTCTTTTACCGAATCTACTTTTGATTTGGGAGGGTCTTTTGACCGAAAATATCCTCTATCTTTCTCTTAGGAAATCTTTTTCGTCTTATTAGTGATATAGAGAAGGCCGAAACTTGGAAGTGTTCGTAATCATCATGAATCGCTAGGATTCGGTTCAAAGTGTTAAGATAAGGGTTTCTATCAAGGACTTCCATATTACTCGTTATTTCGTCAAAGATGGGTTACTAATCGATTTTATCTTAGGAACGTTATCCCTTGAATTTCATCCCGTGAACGTAAGATTTTGTGGTAAGCTGATTTCGCCCTTAAAACCTATAGACTTAAAACCTATGGAGGCAAGCAAGATAGGGTCGAAAAGGGTGGTGAATAGTGTTCGGAAGAGGGGCGAATTTGCTATTCCCTCTAGATTCAAACGAAGGGTTTTTTCGGCAATCCGAGACATTCCATCGGGTTGTGGACCCTCATCCGAGGAGAATCGATTATTCAAAGTTGTTCGTAGTTCAGAACCATTAACTGTTCGGGATTTTCTACCCGCTGGTGAACCGTCAACTAGGGAGAACCGTCAAATAGTAGTTGTTCGAGATTCCGAGGGTAAAGATCTAGATCGCATATCTTTAGCATAGATTTATATTAAGTATTAGTGTTCTAATCAAGCGTGACACGTATTAGGTATCGACGAGCGGGAAAGTATAGTTCTCACCGTAATCAGGTGTGTAATCTCACACTTATTTCATGGGTTAGATGACTATACCGTAACTAAGCATTAGACTAAAAATTGCAAAGTTGGTGAAATTGGAAAATATGGTATATTAACACTTTAGTGTAAGTGCATGAAATCGGTATTAAAATCGTGAAAATTACAGAATTGCCCTTAATGGACTAATATGATAAAAAGTGATATTCGGGCCCCATGTGAAAAATGGGCCAAATTGTGAAATGGGCAAAATTGTAATATGGGCCAATTTGTACTAATTCTTTTACGGGCTTTATGTTGGAATTATCATATGAATAAATTGTTATGCATTTTATATACATGATTGCATGGGATGGGACAATGATGAAGAGAAGTTCTGGTAGCTCTGCTACATTATTCTGGTGGCTTTACCACAAGTATTGTAAATGGCCACTGGCCTACGAATTATTGAATTAAATGGCATAATGCCTACGATTGGTGTGTTGGCGGGGTGGGTGACTAAAGCCCCCACACCGTGTCTTTGGTTGGTGCAATTGGTGTGTAGCGGATGGAAATTTAGGTTTGGTTGGGAATTGCATATCACATGCATTTTATAATTGTTAAATTGTTATATTTGTAAATAGGCTCAGGCCCAATAAATGCTTAAATGGTTTTGGCCCAGTGGACTAGGTAAGTGGGTTACACACTGAGTTCTAAGTGGCTCACCTCGTTTCCTTTACCCTTCTCAGGTAACGATCAGTAATGGAGGCTTGGGCCGGGGATGACTTCGTGGAGGCCATACTTCAAATAATGGTTTTTATGAGCTTTGAACTACTCTTAAGTATTTTTATTTAATTATTACTTGATGTGATGTAATAAAGCCTCTGGTATTATTTTTATGGATTTTATTTCGTGGATGGATTTTAATTACGTTTTTGATACTTAAATGGGACTATTTTATTTTTTATAAATATTTTCTTTAATTTACTATAAAAAGGGGGTTTTTCTTAAATATCATTATCTCGTAAAATTTTCTGTAAAAACTCGTTTATGAATTTTGATTTCAAATTCCTTTTTAAAACTCTTTTAAACTTCTTTAAAAATTAAACCAATTATTTTTCTAGGATTAAATTATAAACTCTTATGTCTTAAAATCATAGATTTTAAATTAACCTCGGATTTTGATAAACTCCATTTCCAAAATAGTTTTGAGGATCTGTTTTCTTTAAATCATCAGATGACTAGATGTATGTTCGTTTTGTGTGGCATACCAAATCTGGTCTTAACGCATAGACTGAGTTTGGAGTGTTACATTTTATGGTATCAGAGCCAGTTTCAAACTCGGGTGTGGTTTGGGTTCAACAATAATTTTCATTTAAAACTGTTTCGAAATTAAAGAATTTATGTTTTAAAGGTAGTATGGCACCACGAGCATCCGGCACCAAGTCAAGTAAGTATTCGTATATTGAATGTTTATTATTGTGATATGATCATAGGAACACTCTAGAACTTCTAGTTTTAGGTGTTGAAACTGTAGAGATTGAGACTATAGGATGTGATTGCGAAAACAACTTTATCTCTCATATCTCATAAAATATCGTTAATAAACACTGGAATAGTATTATAATTCATAAAACTTGTAATCAGATTAAACCGAATTAGTCATTATGAGTGCTAGAGGACGTGGACGTGGTAGACGTGGCTGTGGTAGAGGCCGAGGTGCTAGAGCTGTGTCTGAGGCATCGGGACATATGCCGAAAATGGACGCACAGGCATCACCTGTGGCGGATATTGGATCCCACGACCGTATGAGGGAAGACATTGCTTTGTCCCAGGCAATGTTACGAGTTTTGGAAATGATCGCTGGGGCTAGAACGGGGCCAGTAGCACGAGGATCAATATCGGAACGGCTCAGATCTAATGGTGCTGAGACTTTTAGGGATATTTCTGGAGTAGCCCTAAATGTTGCGAAATATTGGCTCGAGGCTGTAAAGCGAATTATGGATGACCTGGAGTGTACTGCCGAGTAGAAACTAAGAGGAGTCTTGTCCTTATTGAGGGACGAGGCGTACCAATGGTGGCTTACTGTTCAAGAAGGCACCCAGGCTGAACGTGTTACTTGGGATTTCTTCAAAGCTGCTTTCCAAAGGAAGTATGTCGGGGCAAGCTATGTGGATGCTCGGAGGAAGGAATTCCTGAATCTGGTTCAAGGGAATAAGACGGTGGCAGCTTACGAGGCAGAACTTCTTCGCTTGAGCTGTTATGCTCGCACAATAGTGCCGACTGATCATAAGCGCTGTGTACGTTTTAAGGATGGGCTGAATGACGACTTACAGGTACTGATAGCCCCGCAACAAGAAAGGATTTTTGCCACACTTGTGGAGAAAGCCAAGATAGCCAAAGAGGCTAAGAACTCAGCACGTCAGAACCGGGAAATGGTCAGAGGCAAGAGGGATTTTAAGTACTCAGGTTCTACTAAAAGGTTTCAAAAGAGGCCTTGGAGTGATGAGCCAGCTCAAGCCAGAGCACCTGTGGCTACCAATCAGATTCTAGAATGTGCTGACTGTGGGAAACGACACCCCAGGGAATATTAGAAGAGAACCGGTGGTTGTTTTGAATGTGGTTCCAAGGATCACCAATTTAGGAATTGCCCTCAACGGACTGCTACGACTCAAGAAGCTCGTAACCTTGATACACAGCTAGTCAGAGATGCTCAGCAGCCACTGGGAGGTCGTGGACCAGGTCGTGGTGGTAATGGGACTGGACGTGGTCAAGGTACACCGGGTCGAGGAAATAGCTTCAGGGGTAATACAGAGGCAAGACAGCCGGGGTTGGTCTATGCGGTCAGGCGTCGTGAAGATGGCGATGCACCTGATGTGATAACTGGTACGTTCTTCATCCTTGATGTACATGTTACTGCTTTGATAGATATCGGGTCTACCCACTCGTATGTTGCTAGTGCCATATCTGAAAACCTGAATATTGGATCTGAGATTACCGATAGAGAGATGACGGTAATTAGTCCTTTAGGACAATCTATAATCGTGAATAAATTGTATAGGGGCATGCCTTTAGAAATTCAAAGAGACATTTTTTGGCGGATTTGATGGAACTACCTTTTGGAGAGTTCGATCTTATTTTGGGCATGGATCGGTTGGTAAAGCACCGGGCGCAATTAGATTGTATTGAAAAGCGGATGTCAATAAGGACTTTGGATGATAAGGAGGTAGTAATGATAGGCGAGCGAAGGAACTTTTTGGCAAATGTGGTATCTGCTTTAAAGGTAGAAAAGTTGGTGCGAAAAGGGTATGGAGCGTTCCTAGCCTTCATTTGTGTATTGGATGCCAAGGAATTATTAGTGGAAAGTATGAGAATGGTGAAAGAATTTCTAGATGTTTTTCCCGAGGAACTTCAGGGTCTACCTCAAGATCGGGAAGTAGATTTTAGCATTGAGCTTTTGCCCGGGACGGCTCCGGTGTCTATTGCTCCTTATAAAATAGCGCCGAAGGAGTTAGCGGAGCTTAAAGCTCAAATTCAAGAATTGTTAGGTCGAAGATTTATTCGACCGAGTGTGTCTTCGTGGGGGCACTGGTTTTGTTTGTCAAGAAGAAGGATGGGTCGATGCGTATGTGCAGTGATTATAGGCAGTTGAATAAATTAATGATCAAGAATAGGCATCCATTACCGAGATTCGACGACCTATTTGATCAATTGAGAGGGGCTTCAGTTTTCTCCAAGATTGATTTGAGATCGGGTTATCACCAACTCAAGGTTAAGGAGGCAGATATTCATAAGACGGCATTCCGAACACGTTATGGACATTATGAGTTTTTAGTGATGCTGTTTGGTTTGACCAATGCACCAGCTGCATTTATGGACATGATGAACTGAGTCTTTCAACCCTATTTAGACCGGTTCATAGTGGTGTTCATAGATGATATCTTGGTATATTTGAGGAATGAAGAAGAGCATGACTCACATTTGCGCACAGTATTGCAAATACTGCGAGAAAAGCAACTTTATGCCAAATTCAGTAAGTGTGAATTTTGGCTGAAGGAGGTGACTTTCTTGGGGCATGTTGTGTCAGCCGAGGGAATCAGAGTTGATCCTCAAAAGGTAGAGGCTGTGTTGGATTGGAAACCACCAAAGTCAGTGGCTGAGATTCGGAGTTTCTTAGGTTTGGCTGGTTATTATAGACGCTTTGTTGAGGGGTTTTTGTTGATTGCTACACCCTTAACTAAACTATTGCGGAAGGGAGTACCGTATGTGTGGACTAATAAACAATAAGAGAGTTTCGAGAAACTGAAAAAGATTTTGACGGAAGTGCCAGTACTGATTCAACCTGAGGCTGAAAAAGAGTTTATCGTTTACTGTGATGCGTCACACACGGGTTTAAGATGTGTGCTGATGCAAGGTGGAAAAGTGGTGGCTTATGCTTCTCGTCAGTTAAGGCCGCACGAAGTCAATTATCCTAGTCATGACTTGGAGTTGGCTGCGGTGGTGTTTGCTTTAAAGATTTGGAGGCACTATCTCTACGGTGAGAAGTCTATCATTCATACGGATCATAAAAGTCTTAAGTACCTTCTTACCCAAAAGAAGTTGAACTTGAGACAACGGAGGTGGGTGGAGCTATTAAAGGATTATGACTTCTCAATCGAGTACCATCCTGGAAAGGCTAACATGGTGGCAGACGCATTGAATCGTAAGGTAGTGTCGGAGTTAAGAGCAATGTTTGATCATCTTAGTTTGTACGAGGATGGCAGTCTACTAGCGGAACTTCAGGTGAAGCCTTTGTGGTTAGAACAGATCAAGGAAAAGCAATTATCAGATGAAAAGTTGGGTCTATTAATGCAACAAGCTGAAAGTGGTGTAATAGGGGATTTTGGAATGAAAAAGGGTGGAGTGCTGTGTTTTCGTGGAAAAGTTTGTATGCCCATAGATTCAGATTTGAGACAAATGATTCTACGAGAGGTGCATAGTAGCCCTTATGCTATGCACCCCGGAGGAAAGAAGATGTATCGAGACCTCCGTGAACAGTATTGGCGGCCAAGGTTAAAGCGGGAGGTTACTGATTTTGTGGGTAAGTGCTTGACTTGTTAGCAAGTGAAGGCGGAACATCAATTACTGTCGGGTTTATTACAACCGGTAAAGATTCCTCTATGAAAATGGGAGCGGATAACGATGGACTTTGTTAGTGGGTTACCCTTAACACCTACTAAGAAAGATTCTATCTGGGTGATAGTGGATCGATTGACAAAGACAGCTCATTTTCTACCAGTTCGTACGGACTACTCACCGCAAAAGTTGGCTAAGTTGTATGTGTCGGAGATCGTGAGGTTGCATGGGGTACCAGTGTCTATTATATCAGACAGGGACCCTAGTTTCACATCACAGTTTTGGAAAGCTTTACATGAGGCTTTGGGAAAAAAGTTAAACTTCAGCACGGCTTTTCATCCTCAATCTGGTGGTCAGTCGGAAAGAGTAATTCAGATTTTGGAAGACATGTTAAGGGGTTGCGTAATTGACTTCAGAGGTAGTTGGGAAGATTTTCTACCGTTGACAGAGTTCGCGTATAATAACAGTTACCAATCCAGTATCCAAATGGCACCTTATGAAGCGTTATATGGTCGTAGGTGTCGTACCCCTACTTGTTCGACTGAATTGGGGGAACGACAGTTGTTGGGTCTTGAAATGGTATCTGAGATGGAAGAAAAGGTAAAGGTGATTCGAGTACGGTTAAAAGAAGCTTCGGATAGACAAAAGTCGTATGCGGATCTGAAGCGTAAGGATCGGTGGGAGATCAGGTCTTTCTGAAAGTATCACATTGGAAGAAGATTTTTAGATTTGGAAGGAAGGGCAAGTTGAGCCCTAGGTTCATTGGACCGTACCGTGTGTTGAAGCATGTAGGACCAGTGGCCTATCAGCTTGAGTTACCTCCGGAGTTGAGTCAGATTCATAGCATCTTCCATGTCTCTATGTTAAGGCATTATCGATCGGATCCGTCTCACATAGTACCGGTAAAAGAAGTGGAGATAAGGTCGGACTTGTCTTTCGTGGAGGAACCGATGAAAATCTTAGACCGTGATGTTAAGGTGCTAAGAAAGAAGACTATGCCATTGGTTAAGGTTCTATAGCGTAATCACGGAACAGAAGAAGCTACGTGGGAGCCTAAGGATGCAATTCGGCAACAATATCCTCACCACTTTTAACCAGGTAAATTTCAAGAACGAAATTTTCTTTAAGGGGGTAGAATTGTAAGATCCTAAAAATTTAGTATCGATATGTTGCATGATTTTAGTGCTTAGCTTGTGAATGATTCAATTTGTGTGTTTAATATAGTTCTGAGAAGGCTCGGGATTTATTCGGAATTAGAATAATTTTAGTAATGAGTACTCTATTGAAATGGAACAACTAACCTTGATGCTTAAGGTAATTAAGTGGTAAAAAAAATATTATAAATGAGCCATTGGTTAAGGGGTTATGCGCTACATGTATGGTCTTGAGGGGAGAGGTTCGAATCCCCTAGTATGCATTTTGTGAATATTATTTTTGCTCTTTCCTAGCAAGTGTCGGCCAAGCATCATATTCTTGGGAAGTTAGACTTTTATTTTTATGGTATGATAGCTAAGAGATATGGTAAGAGTGAACTTAAGGAAAAGAATCATATGGAAAAGGCAAGTAAGGGGGGGACATAAGGCATGAAACAAGGGTGATGTTTTGGAAACTTTGGGGTGGCTAAACTTTGACATTTGGCCAATGTACTTGGACGGTTTTGGGGCTAGAAGGGGTTGGCCGAATTTTTGTTGTAGGCATGGGTAAGGATGTGTAGCTAGTGGTTACTCTCATTTTGGTCATTTTTGTTTTCTCCCAAAACACTTTTCTTTTCATCTTTTTCTCTCATAGCCGAATGCACTTTAGGCTTTGGGTAAACATCTTTGTTTTTCTTCTTTTGGTCATTTCTTTTTGACCATTTGGTCATATTTTGCCAGACTTCTCAAGTTCTTTTCTCCTAGTTCCGAAAATACCAAAGCACAAAAGCCATTTCTTTTCTCTTCTCCTCCATGGCCGAATGTTACTAGTATTATTTTCTTCCATTTTTTTTCTTGACTGAACCTTCCTCTTCACTTATATTTTCTTATCAATCGTTTTCCTTGCATTCGTTGTGATTAATCGGTAAGAACCCTCTTTGATTCTTTATTTTTCTTCTTTTCTTTTGTCGAATCTACTTTTGATTTGGGAGGGTCTTTTGACCGAAAATATCCTCTATCTTTCTCTTAGAAATCTTTTTCGTCTTATTAGTGATATAGAGAAGGCCGAAACTTGGAAGTGTTCATAATCATCGTGAATCGCTAGGATTCGGTTCAAAGTGTTAAGGTAAGGGTTTCTATCAAGGACTTCCATATTACTCGTTATTTCGTCAAAGATGGGTTACTAATTGATTTTATCTTAGGAACGTTATCGCTCGAATTTCATCCCGTGAACGTAAGATTTTGTGGTAAGCCGATTTCGCCCTTAAAACCTATAGACTTAATTCCCGAAATATTAGTTGGACTAATATTCTTTTGTCTATGGAGGCAAGCAAGATAGGGTCGAAAGGGGTGGTGAATAGTGTTCGGAAGAGGGGCGAATTTGCTATTCCCTTTAGATTCAAGCGAAGGGCTGTTTCGGCAATCCGAGACTTTCCACCGGGTTGTGGACCCTCATCTAAGGAGAATCGATTATTCAAAGTTGTTCGTAATTTGAAACCATTAACTGTTCGGGATTTTCCACCGGGTGGTGAACCGTCAACCGGGGAGAACCGTCAAATAGTAGTTGTTCGAGATTCCGAGGGTAAAGATCTAGATCGCATATCTTTAGCATAGATTTATATTAAGTATTAGTGTTCTAATAAAGTGTGACAGTATTTAGGTATCAATGAGCGGGAAAGTATAGTTCTCACCGTAATCAGGTGTGTAATCTCACACTTATTTCATGGGTTAGATGACTATACCGTAACTAAGCATTAGACTAAAAATCGCAAAGTTGGTGAAATCGGAAAATATGGTATATTACACTTCAGTGTAAGTGCATGAAATTGGTATTAAAATCGTAAAAATTACAAAATCGCCCTTAATGGACTAATATGATAAAAAGTGATATTCGGGCCCCATGTGAAAAATGGGCCAAACTGTGAAATGGGCAAAATTGTGAAATGGGCCAGTTTGTAGTAATTCTTTTACGGGCTTTATGTTGGAATTATCATATGAATAAATTGTTATGCATTTTATATACATGATTGCATGGGATGGGATAATGATGAAGAGAAGTTCTGGTAGCTCTGCTACAATATTCTGGTGGCTCTGGCACAAATATTGTAAATGGCCATTGGCCTGCGAATTATTGAATTAAATGGCATAATGCATGCGATTGGTGTGTTGGCGGGGTGGTTGACTAAAGCTCCCCACAGGTGTGCTGGTTGGTACGGGTGGTGTGTAGCGGATGAAAATTTAGGTTTGGTTGGGAATTGCATATCACATGCATTTTATAATTGTTAAATTGTTATATTTGTAAATAGGCTCAGGCCCAATAAATGCTTAAATGGTTTTGGCCCAGTGGACTTGGTAAGTGGGTTACACACTGAGTTCTAAGTGACTCACCCTGTTTCCTTTACCCTTCTCAAGTAACGATTAGTAATGGAGGCTTGGGCCGAGGATGACTTCGTGGAGGCCATACTTCAAATTATGGTTTTTATGAGCTTTGAACTACTTTTAAGTATTTTTATTTAATTATTACTTCAGTGTGATGTAATAAGGCATCATAAAAATTATTATGATTTAATTGATGATTTAGCTTATTGATTGGGCTTGGCTTAATAACTAAGAAATTAAATTTATAAGTGGCCAAATTAGGTACGTTTCAAGCCCTACCTATTTGGCATGGTAGCATTATTGCTAGTTTGACTGAATGATTGACATTGTCATGAATGTTTGGTTAATTTGGTATATGTTTGGGTTGTATGTATTGCACGATTATGAATGAAATAAGTTTTATGCTTGATATATTCATACAAGTGATTTGTTATGATATGTTTGAAAGACTACTATACATGCACACAAAGAAAAGTTGTAAAGAAACATGAAATTATGATTTGTTGAATGATACCATTTTATTGGTAAATTGAAAGTTGAAATATTATTTCCATTCACTGAAAGTATTTGATAATTGAGGGCATGTGTTGAAAATGACAATTAAACGTCAAAGTATTGATTTATGGCTATGTATGAGATTGTATGACATATTGCATGTGCACTAGGGTGGGTTATTTTTTGTGGTTGACGAAGGAGTTCCGTAGAGTAGTGGCGGCATATTAAGTCAACATTTATACGTAGTCAGTGCACTGTACTTAGAGTACTGAGGGGATGATGATTTTATCGCATTATATGTTATTTGGTAGATTTTCTGCATTTATGTTATATGGTGGTTTCTACCACTTCGAGCTTTGCTCACATACGTTGGAGTTTGGCAAACGGGTTATAGGGAACATGTGGTGTGTAGCGGATGGTTTGGATAGGAACTCACATGTGCATTATACCATGACCATGTTTCACAAGAATGTTGCTATTGATGTTTGATTGTGTTATTTGGTTCTATGAGATAATGCTTGAATATAGGTAATATGCTTGATTGTTTAGGCTCACATTGAACTTTTTAAGCTCACCCCATTACTTCAACTTCTCAGGTAATGAACGGAATTAGAATTGGATTTGGTATGCGGACATACGGGGGACTTCGAACTCAATTTCACACTATTATTTTTATTTTATTTCTAGTTAAAATTTCCTAGCATTATTTGGGTTTTGGACTGTAAAATTATTTGAACCATGGTTTGGGACTGTTTCCGTTTTGGAGTTTTCATGCATGCATGGTTTCATATTTGGGATTGAATACTAATTATACGTTGAACTTGGATTGAGCATGTCACTTGGCTAAATTAATAATTGGGAATTTTATTCGTTTTATCGCTGCAAACAAGATAAACAAAATGATTTCCTTTAAGGCAATGTGATGCAATATTTTCTAAAACCATGCCAGTTCTGCTAACTTGACTTAATAAAGGTTGGTTTAATTAAATGAACATTTTTCCAAAAATAACAAAGATAACTGCAGTTTTATTAAAAAAAAAGTGTTTTGGAGGTTTCAACTATTGATAGAGTAGGATCAATGCTTAGGTGTCCAACGTGACTTTCACGATTTGGCCATAATGTCTAGGTCAAGTTTGGGAGATTGCATTTAGTGGTATTAGAGCCTAGGTTCAAAACCTCAAACTCAATTTTTTCAAAATGAGTTTGCGTGCATACATACATGAAAAAGGTATTTTTGGGAAAAAAAAACAAAAATATTTTTAAAATTACTTTTTACAGGAAACGACAGAGTCCGAATGCCTGATGCCAAGTCCATAGAAACAATAATGAAACTTTAGTAAGACTATAAAGATTGTTGCATAAAATGTTAACGAAAGAATTATAGATTGAGAATGCGTTAAAAGATTAAACAAAGTACTAAAGATACTCTTACTCTTAAATTGTAGAATTAAAACACTGAAATGAATATTCGTCGAATGATCACTTATGGTAGAAGGGGCTGTAGGGGGTGATTGTAGAGGGCAATCTCTGAGGGCTTCGGTTTAGTCGGCTGCGTCTTTAGAGCCAAAACAGAATAATGAATAGAATAAGGTTAATAGTGAACCAACTGCTCAGGGTGGGAATATGGAAAATAGAGATAATGATGACTATGATGGAAATGATCCTGTAACACAAGCTTTATTAAGGGCTTTGAATTGGGTTGCTAGGGCTTGAATGGATGGTGTTAGTCGTGGGACAATTGCTGAGAGGCTCTTCTTTAGTGGGGCATAATTGTTTAGAGGTGTTGCTGAAACTACTCCTATATTGGCTAAGTATTGGATGGAAACCACTGAATGGATTTTGTATGATCTAAACTGCACTCTTAAGCAGAAATTGAAGGGTGTGATGTCCTTGTTAAGGGACGAGGCATATTGGTGGTGGCAATCGTTGGTTAGGGATACGCTACCAGAGCATATTATTTGGGCTTATTTTCAGGAGGCCTTTCAGGGTAAATTTGTGGGCCCTCACTATGTGGAGGCCCGATGGTTGGAATTTATTGAGCTTAAACATGATGATAGGACCTATTTCTAAGTACAAGGCAGAATTTATGAGATTCACCCGCTATGCACCTAGTATAGTGGCGTCTGAGTAAGAGAAGAGTTTCCGTTTCCAAGAGTGTCTGAGGTATGACCTTAAGGTTTAGGTAGCTCCGCACCAAGAACGTGTGTTTGAGGCTTTGGTTGAGAAGACCAAGATTATAGAGGAGATTAAGCACATGGAGTGTGAGAAAAAAGGGAAACAAATGGATCAGCCTAAGAGAGAGATGGGCCCTACTGGTCCAAAAATCGTGACCTGTTAAGCGAGCCAGAGAGGCTAGACCACCGTAGAATAGGGTAGCAGTGGACCCTTGAGAGGGGCAGATCCTGGGTTGTCAACATTATCAGAGGAATCATCCGGGTGAGTGTTGGAGAAAAATGGGTGCTTGTTTGGTTTGTGGCTCGATGGAGCATAGGATTAAGGATGATCCTCATTGGAATTATCATGTACAAGCTCTAGTTTAGAATCAGTGCGAAGTTAAGGGTCAAAATTAGAGGGGTAATTAAGGTACTTAGAAAGGTCGTAATCAGAATTGAAATGGGAATGGTAATCAGGGTTAGAGAGCACCAGCTCAAGGTGTGAATACAACTGAGGCTATGCAACCTACCTTGGTTTATGCAACTATACACAGAGAGGACAAATATGTGGCTAACGTCATTGCAAGTACCTTCACTATTTACTCGGTACCTTATTTTGCCTTAATTGATATAGGATCTACCCATTTGTATATTTCTTATTATGTGGCTATAAAATTGGGGACTGGAGTAGATAAAACTAAAAGCAATGTTACTGTAGTCAGTCTTTCAAGATCCTCCACACTTGTGAATAAGATTTATAAAAGAAGTCCTTTAGAGGTTCAAGAAGAGGTATTTCCTGCCGACTTGATGGAACTTCCTTTTAATGAATTCAATTTAATTCTAGGGATGGACTGGTTGGTTGAGTATCAAGTCTGTTTGGATTGTACATTGAAGAGGGTAACTTTAGTGATGGAGACTGGAAAAGAAATTATTATGGTTGGAGAATGTCGGAATTATTTGTCCAATGTGATTTCTGTTATGGTTGTCGAAAAAGATGGTGCGAAATAGAGGCATAGTGTTTCTAGATTATGTCCAAGATGCAAACGTTATTGATCCTTCAATTGATAACATTCATACAGTAAAGGAATTTCCTGATGTGTTTCTCGAGGAACTGCTAGGGTTACATCCGGAGCGAAAAGTGGAGTTCGGTATTGAATTGTTGTCGGGGACAGCACCGGTGTCCATCGCTCCCTACCACATGGCACCTAACAAAATTATGAAATTGAAGGTACAGTTGCAAAAACTGTTGGATAAGAGTTTCATTAGACCTAGTGTTTCGCTATGGGGTACACCAGTTTTATTTGTGAAGAAGAACGATGGTACATTACAGTTATATATTGACTACTGACAGCTGAACAAGCTAACTATCACGAATAAGTACCCTCTACCAAGGATTGACGACCTATTCGATCAGTTCAAAGGTGCAACTGTTTTTCCAAAATTGACTTGAGAACTGGGTAATATCAACTCAAAGTAAAAGAATATGATATTCCCAAAACTTGTTTTAGGACTCGTTATGGATATTACGAGTTTCTTGTCATGCCTTTTGGGTTGACTAATACGCCAATAACCTTCATGGATTTTATGAATCTAGTTTTTCAGCCTTTCCTTGATCAATTCATCGTTGTATTCATCGACGACATCTTAGTATTTTCCAAGAAAGAAATTGAACATGATAGACATTTGAGGGTAGTCCTACAGATACTTCGTGAAAAGAAAATTTTTGCTAAACTCAGTAAGAGCGAGTTTTGGTTGAAGGAAGTTATGTTTTTGGGTCACGTGGTATCAGCTCAAGGTATTTGCATAGACACCAAAAAGGCTAACGCCATCATAGATTGGAAATAACCAAAGAATGTCTCAAAGATTTGGAGTTTTCTAGGTCTTGTCGGGTATTATCAAAGGTTTGTTGAGGGTTTTTCCTTAATAATAGCCCCATTGACTAAGCTATTGAAAAAGAACACTCCGTTTAGATAGGGCGAAGAGCAGCAAGCTAGTTTTGTAAAGTTAAAATCCATGTTGATAGAAGCTCCCATCCTAATTCAACCGGAATCTAGAAAGGAGTATGTTGTGTATAGTGATGTTTCGCATGTTGGGCTTAGTTGTGTTTTAATACAAGATGGTAAAGTTGTAGATTATGCCTCAAGATAGCTTAGACCACATGAATGTAATTACCCCATTCATGATTTGGAATTAGCAGTTGTTATCTTTGCTCTTAAAATATAGAGACATTGTTTGTATTGTGAGAAGTGTATTATTTACACCGATCACAAAAGTCTAAAATATCTTCTTACTCAAAAGGAACTTAACTTGAGGCAACGTGGATGGATTGAATTGTTGAAGGAATATGACTGTACAATCAAGTATCACCCTGGCTAGGCTAATGTAGTGGGTGATGCCTTAAGTAGAAAGGCAATAACTTATTTGAGGGCTATGTTTGCTCGCTTGAGTCTGTTGGATGATGGACGTATCTTGACTGAATTGCAAGTAAAGCCTATTTGGGTTCAAGAAATCAAAGATAAGTAAATTTTGGATGAAACTCTAACACCTCGGTTTAAACAGGTTGAAAATGGGTTGACTGAGGACTTTGGAATTAATTCTGATGGTATTTTGTGTTTCAGAGAGAGGTACTATGTGCCCAATAATCAAAATTTGGGATATTCTATACTTCAGGAAGCACATAGCAGCCCTTATGCTATGCATCCTGGTAGTACTAAAATGTATCGTGACTTGAGAGAAGTGTATTGGTGGTTGGGTCTTAAACGTGAAGTATTTGAATTCGTATCAAAGTGTTTAACTTTCCAGCAAGTTAAGACTGAGCATTAGTTTCCATTAAGGTTTCTCCAACCAATTCGAATTCCATAGTGGAAGTACGAGAGAGTAACAATAGACTTTGTTAGTGGGTTGTCGTTGACACCCACTAAGAAAGATTCAGTTTGGGTCACAGGGGATAGGTTGACGAAGTTCGCCCATTTTGTTCATATTTACACTGATTATTCTCTTCAAAAGTTGGCTAAGCTCTGTATTTCCGAGAGTGCCAGTATTGATTATTTCTGATCGGGATTCTCGATTTACGTCTCGATTTTGGAAGAAATTACACGAGGCCTTAGGTACTTAGTTGGATTTTAGTATAGCTTTTCATCCATAGTTTGGTGGTCAATTAGAGAGGGTTATTCAGATTCTGGAAGATATGTTGAGGATTTGTACAATCGACTTTCAAGGTAGTTGGGAAAAATATCTATCGATGGCGGAGTTCGCCTACAATAACAGTTATCAGTCAAGTATCCAAATGGAACCTTACGAAGCTCTTTATGGTCATAAGTGTCGCTCACCTTTATGTTGGACTGAAGTGGGTGAAAGAAAGTTGATTGGTCCAGAATTAGTCACGGAGACCGAAGGTAAAATTCAGTTGATTTGAGATAGGTTGAAGCAACTTCTGATAGACAGAAGTCGTATGCCAATTTAAAGTGTAAGGGCATCGAATTCAATGTAGGGGATTTGGTTTTCCTTAAAGTCTCCCCATGGAAGAAAGTTCTGAGGTTCAGTCGAAAGGGCAAGTTAAGCCCTAAGTTCATTGGTCCTTATCGAGTGCTTAAAAGAGTTGGTCATTTTCATTTAGAGAAAACCACATTCATTTCCAAATATTTCACATTTCTCTAACTTTACCATTTTCATCCTTTTCTGTTCATTTGATTCAACATGCAATTCATTTCTGGTTTCAACAAGTTAGTAGAGGGATCAATTGGACATATGTTATTAGGGCTCAAATGATTTATAATTAAGTTTTTGCTTTTCGTATTTTACTTTTAAACTCATTTAGTCACAAAATCATTCCACTTTAATGTCATGACTAAGCTCTCCCTAATGACATGCCATTACGAAAGCAACTCAATTAGTGCTCATCCAATGACGTTGTCATAAGTTTGTCACCCTCCTAGGATATCCTTAATCTCTTTGGGATAAATTTGTTTTCCTAATATGATCCTATTTTATCTCACAGTAACCATTACATATTTTTTCATGAAAAGTCAATTACTATCAAATAGTATTCAAGTCATTCATCACAAAGATGAACAACCTATGGACATATTTAATTTTCATGAACCATGTAATGACAATGAGAGGATATAATTTACTCATAGCTCGGGTTATGAATTTTGCTGTTGTGAATGACACTACATGCTGCAGAAGTCGTATACCCAACGTACCAGCTTTCGGTTCCTTATTTATTTGAACTCAAGCTTTTACTTACATCAAAGTATACGAGTCAAGCATACATAGTCTGCCATCCATCCAAGATTAAGGCATACCACACTTTGAATGACACAAGAGAATAAATCCTTAAATGAATTTATGACTATTCCTCTTAGGTCCAGTCCGATGTACTGTCAGTTTAGTTAGTCACATTTATGTCTCTATCTTTTGGGAGTCATCCACTCTGATGCCTAAGACAAGGCATCTCCCCAATTGGACTTAGTAGGCGACATATTAGTCTTTCAATTAGTTTGCTCATTTCTGATTAGACTAAGGACATGTTTAGGTTCATCTACTAATATATGTTGTCTTTTTATATTATGATTTAACAACACAATACCGCTTAGTATTAGTTTAAACATTAACAACCAGTGAGCCAATATTTTCTTTTATTTTGTTTTACATGAAAAAACCACGCTGGGTCACTATACAAAGGGTATTAATGTAATTCATAAACTTTTATTTACCAATCTGTTCGAAAATATTACTAGCGTATGCAGACAAAAATACTATACTTAGGGCATCAGATCTAACAGCTAAACGGGCTGCAATATTAGCTTGAGTAGGCTTGCGAGCTAGATTTGTTGATGATGATCTTCTTTAAGTTAATTGTAACTAGGAACTTTGCATTTCGAGAGAAGAGATGAAAGGTAGAGATTGTCCCACTAAGTGTGCCAGAAATTTGTATAAACCTTGAAAGAGCTAAAATCTCTAAAAATGTCTTAAATAAAAAGAAATCGTTTTATTCTTCTCTCCATTTGGCTTTGATTCAAGGGTTGTCTAAACTTGACTTGGAAGGATGTAGGTTGTTTCAAGGGTTGTTTAGACTTAATCTTGAAATGAGTATGAACTTCCTTTCTTCAATTGAACTGCATTAAAAGGCGACCTTCAGAAACAGTATTTTGGCTTCCTCTCATTGGTTAAATTGGATCGAAATGCAACTTTTCTTTAGAATTGATGTGGCATTCTTCACAATTTCTTGAAGTTCTTCAGTTTCTTCAGAGAATTTTGCAAAATTTCTAGACTTCTTAAATCTATGAATGTGTATAATGGCTCAGGGTGACCCCTTTTCTATAGTGCCAGTCACTTGAATAAAAGAAAGCTCTTATAGAATTTAATTTCTTCATTTGAGTGTTCTACAGGAACTAAACTCTCTTATTTAGTATTTATCTCTCATTAATTTAATTAATTTAGAGATAAAATAACCATTTGATATTATCACTTAATTAATTTAATTAAATTAGAGATAAAATAACCAAAATGTAACAAAAAATTTAACAAACCAAAGGCACCTGGGTCAAAGGGTTCTAGGCCTTTTTATTTTCTTATTCATTTTTTCTTTCCTTATAAACAGAAACAGAACATTTTGGTAGTTTCTCTAGTCATCCTTTAAACCATTTGAACTACAAAATTAACTATCCAATCCAGTACAAGGAACTCAACATTCATTTTCTCTTTCCTAATTAATTAGGATTATAAATACCATGAATCAACTATCAATTCAACTTCTATTTCTTTTTTCTTTTTTCATCAAAACCAACTTATTTCATTTTTGAATCCTCTATTTTCCTTCAATGATTGAGATGAAAAGGCAACTTGTTTGCCTTATGTCCAAGCACACTGCCTTAATAGATGTTTGAACACAACTTTGAACAAGACATTTTACTAAATGCAATAAGCAAATAAGAGAAGAATAGAAGTAAGCACACAAAATTTGTTAATGCAGTTTGAAAAAAATTCCTACTCTGTGGAGTCTTACTCAGTGAATGATTTATTCAATAATCAATTCATTAACATATTGGCTAAAGCTCAATCAATCCTTAAACAATAAGTAATTGTAGCCCTAGTAGAAAATCTTGATTCATTACAATCATTGACTCAAATAACCTCACTTACAACAAATATTAACTCTCCAATAATTACTATAAACCGAGTACAAAATACAAACAAAAGATAATATCGAATACTTAAACAAATGTATCACACAAGCATATGTGCAACCTATTTATAGGCTAAATATGATAACTTCTCCAATTAGCTTTGTGTGAATAAAAATCATCATTTATGTTGGAATATCAACCATGATAAAGTCCTCCAATCTTTATTAGTAAACTCATAAACTTAATCACCAGTAAAAGGCTTAAAAGATAAGAGAAATTATTTTATGGACCATTCCCACCACATCATCCATGATATCTTTCCAATTATTTAATGATATTTCAACAATTTTTTTCATGTCATTGACACATAATTTTGAATTTTTATAGGGTTCGGTTTGAGGTTTGGGGTTCGAGATAAAAAAATCAAAATTACGTGTCAATGACATGAAAAAAATTGTTAAAATGACATTAAATAATTGGAAATGTGTCATGGATGATATGGTGATTAAGTTGATCAGTTTACTTGGCTTAGAAGTGATAAAGATTAGAGGACTTTATCATGTATGATATTGTAACATAAATGATGATTTCTATTCACACAAAACCTTAGGTTTAGGGTTTGAGGTTTAAGGCAAAAAGTACCAAAATTATGTGTCAATGACATGAAAAAAATTGTCGAAATGTCATTAAATAATTAGAAATGGGCCATAAATGATGTGGTGGAAAGGGCCCATAAAATAATTTTTCAAACGATAAAGATAATTTTTTTGAGATAAATCAAGTCAACCCTTCCTCCTCTTTCACACCAAAATACAATTAGAATTGTTTGGAAAGAACCAAGCCATAGCCTTAAGATCATTTGCAGACAATATAATGCATCAAAAGAATCCAAGTAAAAATGCCAACTTCTATTTTTATCTTGAGTTGTCTTGAAGGCATGTTCAGACTGCTATCCAGAAAACTATCTAGCCAAGCTAGTGACCATTAAGCAGTCTAAGGGGATGTTCGAATATGAGATAAAACTTCAAAAACTGGATAACTAAGGTCCCAATAGGAGATATTCAGCTTGAAAAACCAATGGGTAACTCTTCTTTTCATTATTGCAATCACTTTGCTTATAATATTTTCCAAACCTGTTACATGAACATTGAAGAATAACGTAAGTGATAGCGTAGCTTTGCTTGCTTTGAAAGATCAATTTGTTAGTGATTTTCATGGAGTTTTGACTTTATGAAATGCTTCCTTCCATTGCTATAAATTGAAAGGTGTTCAGTGTAAACGTTGGAACTAGAGGGTAGCCTTATTAAACATGAGTGGCTTGGCATTGGCCGACTCCTTATCTCCCGCAATAAAAAACTTAACCTTCCTTAAAGAAGTTGACTTTTGTAGTTTCCTTGGGAAACATTTCCACCTTGATGCAGCTAAAAACCAATTACATGAGAATCTTTCGCAAAAAGTAGGTTATATTTGTCCCAAACTTAAAGGGATTTTTATTGAACTTAATTAGCTTACTAGAGAAATTCCAATGTCAATATCCAACCTATCTAACCTACAACCATTTGACATTGCCTTAAATGGTTTCACTAGATTTGTTCCTGAGAATATAGGAACCTTAGGAATCTTCTAGTGTTAACCATTTCAGGCAATTACCTTGGAAGTGGGAAGCTGGAAGACTTGAACTTTCTCTCTTCTTTAAGCAACTACAGTCAATTGCAGCATTTGGGTATAAATTATAATCTCATTTATGAAATGATTCTAGGCTTTATAAAAAGTTTCTCAACTTGACTTGAAAAACGTTACATGGGAGATAATTAGATTATTGGAAGTATTCCTCAAGGAATTGGTAATCTCATTAACTTATATGTTAAGGAGATGAAGGGTACTTTCATTGTTAGTGGAATTGCCATTAGAAATTTCTTTCATGCAAAAAATGTATGACTTAAGGTTGAGATAGTACCAACATCTTAGAGTTCATAGAAGAAATTAACGTTTTATTTTTGTTTAGAAGAAAAGAGAGATGAATGAAAGAGAGAGAGAAGGGTCTGTAGCCCTTTGTCTTAGGCAGGGGCGAAATTAGGGATTCCTCCCAAAATGAAAAATTTTCATCTAGGCTTGTAAAGGTAAAATTATACTTTAACCCCCTAAAAATATAAAAATTTAGTTTAATCTTTTAAAAATTATAAAGATATAAGCTATTAAAGTGATGAAATTTCATTTTTACTATTATAAAAATTACAATTTAATTTCGACCTCTAATAATATTTTCTAGTTTCAGCTATAGAAGGTAACGACTTTACCACTAAATGTTACACATAAATAAAGTTAGTAATCATTTCGTAATAAATTAAAGTTTGATGACCAAAATCTAATTTAAAGAAGCAATCAATAAAATGTTTACTGTATAAGATTCTGGAAAGAGACGGTTTTAACAACTAACATTTGGATTTGAAAAATTCCATGGATTAATAATACCAAATTAAAATACAAGGACTAAATTCATAACAAACACATAGTATAGGAACTAATAATGAATTTGACCTATTTTTTAACATGGGACTTTTCTTTAAACCGTTTTTTCGACCTTCACTCCGCCGCGCTGCATATTTTGTTTGTTTTGTGCTTCAGTCACTCTCTTTTGATCTTCTTGGTTTCTGTGTTTGGCGTTGTACGGAAATACATTCTCCATAGCAATGCCCGAAACGAATGAGGAATCCGAACTTCACAATGGACACCAACCACAAGCAGAACCGGAACCGGAACAGGAATCAAAAGCGCAATCTCAACCCGAATCGAAAACGGAGCCAGGACTGGAAAACAAACCGGAGGAGGCACTGAAGCTGGAACCTGTTGTAACCGGTGCGGATCCGAACACGAAGGAGGAGGACAAAGAGAGCTCGATCCAATCCAATGACGCGGCCAAGCCGTCATTCACTGACCAAAATGCTCGGCCGCAGCTGCGAAAAGATGAAGGGAATCGGACTTTCACGATGAGGGAGTTGCTAACTGAATTTAAAAGCGACGAAGAGGAAGCAGGCTCTCCTTACAGGTAGATTTTTTGTTTTTCTTTCGTTCTGGATTTTCGATTGAACAAGCAACGACGCTCTTTTATTTTATAATTGAATTTAGTGAGATTATAAATGTAGAAATTTTTGGATCTGTGGAATTTTCTGTTGATTCATCTCCTTAATTACATGTGAAATGATTAATCGTAAAGTTAGGCTGTTTCTCGATTATATCCTGAATAGACAATTTGGAGAATTTTACCAAATACAATTGAGGTGTACTCTTGCTATTAAATTACAAGTTAATTTTCGTTAGTTGCATGGATGAGCAACTGTTCTCCATTGACGGTCTTCCACTGTCCTGGATTCATTATCTTTAAACTTCAGATGCAAGAAATATATGTTTATTTCAGTCCTTAAATTGGTTTTGGATTTCGTGTTTGACGTTCATTGTAGTCTTACTTTATGTCTAACTTGATGAAGGAACCCCTAGTATCGGGATCTTTCACTTCTGGAATTAAGTTTACATTCTTTTTCATGTGCCACATTCATGTAAAGATTGAGTATGCTATATATTGTTCCTGCTTGTATTTCTGGTTCTTCTTCCGCTTGTAAAAGATATCGTTTTCTTTTCTCTGATTTGTATGTTCTAGTCGAGAAAGCACGCAGAGACAATCCAACCAAAACAGTGCTGCAATGGAGTTGGTCAGTAGTGTCACTGGTGCTGATGAGGAGGGCCAGTCTCGCCAACGGGTTCTTGTGTATGCTGCCAAGAGGTACTGTCAGCCTTATTTTCTTACACTTTTCACAATTTACTTTGATATTGAGCATGATATGTTTCTGTTCCAGAGTCCTGATATTCCATAGTAGTGATTTTCAGTTTGGCTTTGCAGGTATGCTGCTGCTCTAGAGAAAAACCCAGAAGATTATGATGCTCTTTACAACTGGGCATTGGTTCTTCAGGTTTGAAATATTGGTTCATTTTGATTATTTTGTTAGCATCATTCAGAATTATATATCAATAAGATTCAATCATTATTTGGCTAGGACAGCCCTCATAACAGGGTCAAGCTTATCATAATGTTTGTAAATTTTGCAAATTGCTCATATCATGTCCACACTGTTCTTATTTGGCTTACAGGAAAGTGCTGATAATGTTAGTCCAGATTCTACTTCACCTTCTAAAGATGACTTGCTAGAGGAGGCTTGTAAAAAGTATGACGACGCAACTCGTCTTTGCCCGACACTTCATGATGTATGTATGCTTCTCCATGTCCCAGATGATTTTGTTGCATTCCTATGGATTTGTGATTTTTTTGGTTCACTTTCAACTGCCAAAGGCATGATGACTGCTCAAAATGCATAAGTCACATAAGAAGCTGAATACACAAAAGAAATGAGTTTAGAGCTGCATAAGCGCTTCTATATATACACACACTCACAAAAAGAGAAATGAGTCTGTATAATTTGTATATGTTTTTCTGATTTTCATTCACATGACTCTGATGCTACGTCATTACTTGACAGGCTTTCTACAACTGGGCAATAGCAATATCTGATCGAGCGAAAATGCGTGGTCGGACAAAGGAGGCTGAAGAACTATGGGAGCAGGTTCTGACTATGTAATTTTGGTATTTCAGTCACGCTAGACATTTGTATGAATAACACTAGTCCTTTGTTGGAAACTCTTGGTGTCTTGTCATGGAAAACCTTTTCCTTGGATGGATAAGATCTCATTTCCTGTTTCTTTTTCATATTAACTGCATACTTAAGGCCAGAACCATGGAAGTTGGTTTTGACTGTGGAACCTTGATATATATTCTAGAATTAGTACGGAAACACGTTGTCTTTATGGTGGTGCTGTATAGAGATCCTTAATAAATAAAAACCTTGACCTTGAGTTTGATGGAGTCTAATCTTATTGTTATGGCTTTGTAGGCTACAAAAAACTATGAAAAAGCTGTCCAACTCAACTGGAATAGCCCTCAGGTATATTTGAAGTAGTTATTTGCTTTAGTCTTGTAATTCTGCTATCTAGAGTGACTCCATTTTATTTTTCTGTCAGTGATTATAATGATGCTAAAATCCTTTTCAGGCGCTAAACAATTGGGGACTTGCACTTCAGGTAAATTATGATTTAGTAATGTGTAATGTTGATTAATCAGCTTTATTTATTTCCATATCTTTTAAATTAAAATTTGAGTCTATTTGTATGGACTCTGAGAATGCTTTGCCTATTTTCATGTCTTATCACATATTCTTTAGGAACTCAGTGCAATTGTTTCTGCACGAGAGAAGCAAAAAATTGTGAAGACTGCAATTAGTAAGGTACAAAAGTCATTTGGGGAAATCAGAGTGCTTGGATGACTATAGGAACAAGCAGCAAAGTAATCTGACATCTGATATGTCCTAAAAGAATAGCTTATAGTTTTCTTTTCTATTCTTATAATATCTTTTACTTCTAATGCAGTTTCGTGCAGCAATACGATTGCAATTTGATTTCCATCGAGCAATATACAACCTTGGAACTGTCTTGGTAAGTACCTAGTTCTTAGACTGGAAACTTCACCTATGATTATTTCTTTTTGATATAAATGAGATTAGTTAATGGCTTCATTATGTAAACATTTCTAAGTGAAGCATATCAAAACTTGAAATATCTGTATTTTTAATTGCAGTATGCACTAGCTGAGGATTCAGTACAAACCGGTACTACAAATCCTAAAGAAATGTCCTCCAATGAGCTGTATAGCCAGTCTGCTATATACATTGCAGCTGCACATGCACTGAAACCAAATTACTCTGTAAGAAATCTATATTTATTTGGGACTAGAGAGTTTTACTAACTAGATAGAGTCAGCTTCTGGTTATATAGGTGGCATAATTATCGGTTGATGAAAAATTTGCAGCATAAATTTTGACTTTCTGCAAACATAAATTTTGCTAGAAAGCTAACGTTATACTTCTTCATTTTCTCTGAAATTTAAAGTTTTAGAATTGTGCAAATTGACTTTAAAGTTCCCATCTTAGTTTTGTGGATATATTTTGTTATTTTAAAATGTCCAGGTTTTGAGCAATGTGTTTCTTGGACATCAGAGTTTTACTGACTAGATATAGTCTCGGTTTCTGGTTATATGGGTTGCATGATTATTGGCTGATGAAAATTTTTGTAGTATAATTTTAGCTTTTTGTAATCATAAAATCTATAAGAAAGCTGATGTCATACGTTTTCATTTTCTCCTAAATTTAAAGTTTCGGAATTGTACAATTTGACTTTAAAATTCCCATCTTAGTTTTGTGGATATGTTCTTATTTGGTATTTTTGAACGTCCAGGTTTACAGCAGTGCCTTGAAGCTTGTTCATTCAATGGTCAGTATTTAATCTTTCAACAATATTTTTGAGGTTTTGTTTTCTAAATCAATTGAATCTTCTGTTAGCAATGTTGAGTCCTTAGCTGCGAGAATAATCTCTTTTTCTTTTTTTCCTAGTTAGGTAGCATTGTCATGGATCTTTTAATTTATAGGAGTAATACTTTGGGGCGTGATCCATGAATTCCACATTTCTTTCTTGTCGGTAAATTGATGCTATTTTTTACTTTTAATTATCACTGCACTATAACCGAGTCCTTGAGCTGCAGAAGAAACTGATGCAAAATTATAGAGAACTATGTAAAAGGCCAAATCTAAGTTAGGGAAGGCCATTAATTTGGAATCTTTAGTTAGCGCTTAGATTACGCTTTTATTTCTTTCCTTGGTCTCTTGATTATGGTTTTATTTCAATTGTTTTATTTCAATTGTTTTATTTCCTTCTAAGACTAGGTTTCCTCTTTTATGTAATAAGATTGGTCTTTATTCAAAAGAACTTATGAAATAATAAAACCCTAAACAGAATTTCTTAAGAAGAATCCTAAGAGATTTGGGTTTGTCTCTAAAGAGTCCTAAAGTTTCAATTTCTCTTTGGTGAGTTGAAGGTTTTAGTCTCCCTTTGATGAGCTGAACTATCAATCCCAAACGTGATTGTAACAGTTTGGTATTCAAAGCCAACGATCCTCAGCAATGGCAGATAATGGTCGGCAGAATGGCAAGCAAAAATACATGAGACTTGAGCTTATGCAAACAAAGATAAAATATATATTGGATCATACGTTGCAGGATGTTCATGAAAGTATTGCTCTAACCAAAACCCAACTTTTTGATGAATTACATGATGGAATTTATAAAATAATTGCTGGTAAATAGGTTGGCAAGTCTATGATAGATACAAACGTACACCCTCTAACTGAACAAAACCGAACCATGGCTACAGATCTCTCTTTCTTATCCTATGCATCAAACTCTCCTAATCCCATCCCAATAAAAATCATCAGTTACAACCGACTTTAATTGCTTGTCTTATTCATTAATCCCTCTCCAACTCATATCCGACAGCCATCCATTTTCTTTAAACCTGATCCCCAAAACCATCAACTCCATACCGGAAATGTTTAATGGGTCTAAACTTGCTGGGTTATTCTTGAAAACATTGAATGCTGGTGAGAAGTTTGAATGATTTATTCAGGGTTGCTGGTAAATGAGAATAACTTTGTAGGGGTCTACGACCTCTATCGCTTTTGACTATTAGTAACAAAAGGGACGTTCCACCAAGTTTATCCTGATTTTGAGCTTGAGGACAAGCTCTTTCTCTAGAAGGGAGTAATGTAACAGGCCAAATCTATGTTAGGGAAGGCCATTAACCTGGGTTTTTTTTATTATGTTTTTATTTCAGTTGATTTATTTTCCTTTTAAGAATAGGTCTCCTCTTCTAAGTACTAAGATTGGTCGACTTATGTAATAATAAAACCCTAAGCAGAATTTTTATCAAAAAAAGACTAAAAGATTTGGGTCTCTCTTACGAGTCCTAAGGTTTTAGACTCCCTTTGATGTGCTGAATTATCAATCACAATAATTCGTAACAAACTACATGCCTAATCCAATGTTTTTGAGAATTTTACTTTGGCTTGGATGTAAACATATTCAATGATTGACCACCCACAGTGTCCCCAAGAATATTCATTTCAGGTGTTCAAATCATAAGAACCAAAATTTTATCAGAACATTTAATAGCAAATCTTAAGAGCCAAATTTTATGATAAGAAGCAATATTCAGAGTAGTGATCTTGTGTTCAAATCATAAGAACCAAAATTTATTAGAACATTTAATAGCAAGTAACTGCATCCCTATTCTTTCACCCTCTTCTTCTTTTCAAAGTGTGTCTGTGTGTTAGGTATATTGTTTTTTCTCATTAGTTCATTTCATGATTAAACCTGGCACTCACCTGGTGAAAGAACTATTGAATCTTTATAGTGCAAATGGCTGTGGTGGTCATCTTCTGTTAATGCTTAATTGAATTTGGTGGGCAAATTATTTTATATTCTGACGGAACTAAATTTTTGACAGCTACCTTTACCCCATCTTAAAGATGGGTATCTGACTGCACCACCAGTAGGAAACACATTTCCACCTCATAGTGATTGGAAGAGAACAGAGTTCTTTCTGAATCAAGAAGCACTTCAACAGGTAAAAAGCTGATTGGTTTTCTTGTTGTCCACGGTAAATAAATATGAAGTTTCTTTTTCATTTTTGCCTGGGATTGAGGGTTCATTTCTTCAAATGTTTTTTTTATATTTAGTGCATGAAGTTATGTTATTGCACGTCTCTTTTGAGAGGAAGGAATGATAGAGTATGACAAAATACATCATATATATGTTTTTTGTAAGCTCTTTTCAATTTAAATTCCAGGCTGTTATCTACAAAAGGCAAAAGTAACATAAATTTCTACACGAAGAATTAATACCTTTCTCCATGTCCTCTATTTCCCATTGACCAGGTCATCAAAGTTGAACAGAAACAAGTTTCCCGAAGCCTCTCTGGAAGAATCGTGGATGCAGGAAATACGGACAAAAAGGCTATCAGAGTTGATATTCCAGACATCATTTCTGTATCAGCCTCTGCTGATCTAACTTTACCTCCAGGTGCTGGCCTCTGCATTAATACCACATCCGGTCAAGTTTTCTTGGTAACCATTATGCTTTACATTTTTGTTCTAATAGCTTTTTTCTTAAATCATAATGAAGGAACGATAACTTCCATGCAGATCAAAAACTTGACAATTATTTTATGCCCATGTTTGTCATTTGGATGAAATGTGAGCAATATATGTATGGCAATCTAGCTTTAGTGAGTATTGTCTTCTCTTCGCTTCAGGTTGCTGATTCGTGGGAATCCCTAGATGGGTGGCTTGACGCTCTCCGCTTAGTTTACACAATTTATGCACGAGGAAAAACTGATGTTCTAGCGGGTATCATCGCCACCTAATCATTTCTTATATGTTGAGCTTGCATTCTTTCTTTTTTCTCATTTGCATTTGTTTTCAAATTTGGTTGGATCTAATTCGACTCTTATATTGTCAAAATTTTTGGAATACTAATCAAATTATTCATTTGGTATCTACCGCAGCTAATGTCATATATATAAACAAAAAAAAAAAAAAATTAACTTTTTTACCCTTTAATAAAGGAGCCAAAGCAATGGAAACTTGAAGGCAACATCTGGGGTGTGCTTATCTACCCTGTCTTAACTAAGATTGGTTTATTTTGCCAAAAGATGAGTATATATATCTAGTAATCTACTACTCTGAGAATTGCTGGAACGAGCAGCTTGCTCCGGACTTCCCTTCAAACTTTTTATTGTTCTTCATGCTTGAACCTTTTTTTCTAAGAAGGCAGGAATTTCATGCAAATGGGAGGATTAATTTTGGCCAAGGCAAGAATTGAAGCTGGGAGAATCCATAGCCCTTCCCCACATATTAGCCCGGAAGCAACGGCTGGAACCATCAACTCAGCCTTCTTTGCATTTAGCTTCTGCCAAGCAAACACGACCAAAGTTCCCAAGCACATATCGATCGCAAAATATCCCCCAACTAAAAATGGCACTGCCATTGCCATCGGAAGCGGCATCCATTTCCCTATTTTATGCGGTGAGCCATCTCTCACAAAATTCACCAACACTGCAAAAGCAAAGAAGCCATAACAGAGTTGCAAGCAATGCCGAGGCAAAGCCGAAAATCCTTGCACACCTAGAATAGCCATGTTTCTATATATCAAGGCATATGGTGCTTTGAATTCTCCATATGGGTTTCCAACATCGAATGATTTGTAGAAAAGGAAGAAGCTGAGAGGCGTTACAACGCAGCCAATAGCCGTCCCAATTGCTTGGCTCAAGAACATCGCTCTTGGTGATGCGAGCGTATAATGCGCTGTCTTGAAATCTTGCATTAAAATGCAAGCAACAGAAACAACAGATTTGATGAGTCCACATCCGGCAAGCCCTGCTACAACACCGTTTTCCTTGCCTGTCAATGCTGCCAACACAAAAAGGGCTACTTTCCCATAGTTATAGGCCATATTCATGTCGGTAAGACCTGCCCCATAAGCATTGCAGAAAGCCAGAGATGGGGCAAGAATGTAAGCTACAATCACATAGTACCATTTGAGCTGGGGGAACATGATGGGGATCACAACAACAGACACGATAGACAATACCACATATCCAACGACCCCAATCCACATGGGGATGGTTTCTCTGATGAAAAGTTCGTTTTGTTTTCGATCCTCAGCTGTCTTTTTTCGATCATCCTCCTCATCTACAAGGACAGCATAGGTTGGTTAGTCATTGCCAAAAATTTCATTACATTTCGGCCCTGAAAACCGAATATGAGAATGCTGCTCTGTTACCTCTATTTCGGGCCTTGTCCTTCAATCTACCATGGATGTTAATAAGCGTGAAAGACAGTATCTTGAGGAAATTGTAAAGGCCATCACCAAGAATGAGAGCAACAGATACAAAAACCTAACAACCATGATATTTTAGGTTATAAACATTTCCAAAGAACATTGGAACCATTAAGGGAGTGGACGAATAGACAAAATAAGAGACCTTGTATCCATATAGACTCCTCATGCTGCTTTCTTGTAAATCCTCAGAAAACCATTGTCCTTTAAGGCGATTAATAAGTGGCCACATTATTCCATATGAAATCACAGCTCCAAATAGCAGAGACAAGTTAACCAGGTGCGAACAGATCATTCCTGCCCCGACATAGGTCAGGCTAAAATCAAAGAAGAATCTGCAATATATATATACATATATATATATTCAACAACAGCCCAAGAAATGATTAGGATTATTATCTTATTCACTAATGGATGATGACATGTATCTCTATGATGCAGTAAAATAATAATAAAAAAGGACACTTGATAACATGTTGGACTCGCGGACGTACGTTTGCTTCCAGGCTTTAAGTCCGAAAGTAGGGAACTGCTTGAAACCACATTCTTCTGTCCCAGAGAAAAACCATTGAAAAAATCCCCATAGGAAACTAGCTGAGAAGTACCTCAGGAACCCACGCACCTGTTTCCTGCAATTATGTTTTAATCATATCATTATTATCTCATAACTTCTTCTTCTTCTGGTTTGATCCTTATAATATATATTGCTTACTTGGCTGATTTATTGCCTTGGCTATGGAAGCCATTGATGAGAACTGCAGTCGCCAAGCCACTTGGATAAGTCAACTTGAGGTCCACTATCATGACCTGTAAAGAAGAAGCACTTTTTTTAATTTTATCTTCTTTTTTATTATTTATTTCTAAAAAGAAATCAGAAAGCCTCAAAAAGGATGTTCTTAACTTTCCTGCTCTGATTCTTTGATTAGAGAAAGCATGTTTTGTTATTTGTCTTTGGAGTACATACATCAAAATTTCAAACAATACTTTTGTAGAATATATCATTTTTATTAAATTAGATATTCTTTAAATAATGGACCTTTTATGTAGGTAATAATACCTTAAAATTGTAATATAACATAATATTTTAAGTGGATTTTTTAGTAAGCAAGCAAAGGTTACCTTTCTTAAAGGAATTAATACGAAAAGACCAACAAAGCAAACTACAAAAAGGAAGCCGGTCATCCACCCAAGTCCTGGTTCTTTTATAGCCTTTGCAGAGTTCCCTTCAGTGTCTACTCCGGACAATTCATATGTCTTCCTGTTTAATCCCAACAGATAAGATGCAAACCCACCTGCACTCCACATCATCATTCATCAATATATGTTATGTTATGTTAAGGGGAGAATTGAAATGAGCCTGAAAAATAAACCTCTAACCTCCAATAGCTATGCTGTAACATGCAACTGCACATGTCTGAATCATGGTGTTCTCTTGTCTTGTAAAAGGTTTGGCCGTATATCCTGCCTTCTCAACAACTTTTGTCCATGTCCGGATAAAAAGGAAGGCAATAAGAGCAGCTGAGACATTCAGGTTAGGGACCCAACCTGTTGTGAGGTTCAGTTTCATGGCTATCACACTGTAAACCGTCCCAATCAAGATGCTTACAATCACTCCCCTCACAGTGATTTGCTGAGTCCATGGTTGTATTGTCCTTGAACCCTCGGTTTCTTCATGCACCTCTTCCATGTCTTCCATCTCTTTCTCTTTCGTATCCTTCACCTCTTCCATGCTCTTTGTTACTGAAAAGGGTATATTCTGAAATCATTAAACAAGAAAAATAGCTTATATCTATATCCACACACACACACACATATATATATAACTCACCTTGACTTGGTTGGTCTTCCGTGTAGGTCTAATTTCTTCAAGCTTTTTGGTAGACAGAATAGATCAGGGATTGAAACAAGTTGTCAAGTGGTTCTTTGTCTGGTTTTCTTAAAACATACATAAAATCATTCTCAATGAACCGGACACCAGTATATATAATAGCTAGAAGTTAATTTAATACGCAAAGATCCTCAAATTAAGGGGATAAGAAAAGGCACTCAGTCTCTTCCCTAGCATTCATAAAATAAATGATTGCAGCCAAGCCAACAGTGAAAAACATGTATAATATTTGTTTCAGAATCTACTTGGTTACATTCAGTGGTCAAAGTGACAAAGCAGAAATGATTTCTCACGCAATAGGAGGAAAAAGAACATGGAATAAAAAATGGTTGATATGAAGGGAGGGTAGCATTAGTAGCATTATAAAAAAAATATATATTTTTTAAAAAGCTGAAAAACTTTTAACAGCTTGTTAACGAGCATTGGCTTGATTCGATGACCTTGTAATTGACCTCTCCTCTTTATTTCTATACCATTGAGTTGGTTATGATAGTGTTTGTCGATAGAAGAGATTCTTTTCCTCTTTTTTCTTCACAAGTGTTTAAACATGATTCTGGAAGATTGTTGACTTGTTTTGTTGTGTGGGTCACTCACTTATTGGAGCAGTGGAATTGATAGATAATATGTTCAATGTAAGAGGTAATAAAAGTTAGTGAAGTCACTCATTTGAAAAATATGGGTGAATTCAGTTCGAGGAGCAAGCATCAAGCTTTAAATTTCATTAATGGTCCTAAATTTAATTAATCTCGACCCTAACTCTGAATTAGAGTAGTCTCCCTCTACCTAAATTTTAATCCGACATAAAAAAATAAAAAAGTAAAAATCAAGTACTCACTTTTCATGTGCTGCACCTTCTCTTATTGTTGTTGACTACTCCGTGCTTTTGCTTCACTGTTAAATTCATACTACTTCAACACCCTAGCATTACCTTTTATTTGTAGTTATGCTGGTTATGTTAATACCTATTTTTACCCATAATTTTTTTTCAACTAGTGGCGAATCTAGAAGAGGGCTGGCATGGGCTCCGCCCCCTAAAATGTAAAATTACTATTTAAGTTCTTAAATTTTTTAAAAATTTTAAATTAGTAAAGGTAAAATTGTACTTTGGCTCCCCTAAAATTATAAAAATTTGATTTAATCTTTTAAAAATCATAAAGATATCGATTATAAAAAATTAAAATTTCATTTGGCCCTCCCTAAAAGATTGTTCTGGCTTCGCCCCTGCCTCCAACAACGGAAGTTAACATCCCCTAGTGGAGGTTTTGTCTCTCGTACTGTGCAAAGAGCTAAAGTATCGAGAGCACGTGCTTGGTGGGCCTAGTTCACAAAGTTAGGAGTGCCTCGATTGCTGGACCTATAAAGCTTAAGGAAGAGGAGTTAGTATAGGGCATGAGAATAATTATTAGGTAACTTGAGCGCGAGTCGACTCGAACCACTAACCTGAAGCTTATAATCCACTTACCTACAACTATAGCACCGAACTACGTAGCCCAAGTGGTACTTTCGATTTTTGAGGATTGTTGAGGGATTGATCAATTACATGACGAATGACATTTTAAAACATCTCCCAAAACAATTGACCCCGAGAAAGGAAAAAAAAATTACTATTTCCCTGTTAATCAGTTCCTTTTGTTGTTACTTGTTATGCAAATCATCCTTGATAATTGTATATAGATGGGTAGAACTCTCAGCAAATAATCACAGTCAACCATCTATCATCTATGTATTGACAGTATATATTTTGGGTGCATAAGTTTATAGTAAGTTAGTGACCCTTAAATTATATAAAATGGTTTTTTTACGAATGAGGTATTCAATCAAAATCAAATGAAAGTGAAATTCTAATGGCTATACTTCTAAAAGAAACCCTTAAACTAGTTAACTTTTGTCAAATAAGCCCCTATTGTACCCAAATGTGCCCTTATCCTTTGATTTTTTTTTTTTACTTAATTTAGTTTATTCAAATAAAATTTTGATTTATGTTAAGACTTTACTAAGGTATAAATTAAAATTTTGATTAAAAATGTATTAAATCAAATTTAGAGCTTATTTGGATACAAGTTTTGGAGTTTATTCAGTTGTAATAAAAAGCGTATAGACTTACCTAAATAAAATAATAAAAATATAAGGGCCTATTTAGCATTTTAACCAATTATAATTGATAAAATCCATTTGTTTTTAAGCTAAAAAATTTCCACTTCCACATTATTATCCTGCTTCACATTGACCAACTAAAGAGAAACTTTGATTTGTAGAAAGGGATTCATTTCCACACTTAAACTTTACTCGCTTAGTTAAATTTTCTTTAAAAAAAAAAATTTAAAAATATTAAAACTTACAAAAATCGAGAAGAAATATATTTACAAAAATAACCAAATCACAATGAAAAAACGAATCTAAAATATTGTGCTAAAAAAATCCAGTTTTCTGGTTTTTAACTGATTTTTTAAATTCTCAATTTTTCTTAAAACATTTTTTTCCAAATATTTATTCTAAACTAATCAATTTGAAACAATCTTTCGTTCTTAAAGAAAACTAAAATTTAAAATTATTATACGTCAATAATCTGAGACCGGAGTCCTAGAAGGATCTGAGCCTCCAACTCATGACTCAACCACAAGAAGACAACAAGACGAACCAGCTTGCAAGGCAAGGCTACAGATCCAGCTTGTGGGAACCTTGCACGAGCTCATAGGGCAAGGTCGTAGGACCAGCCCGCGGATCCAACTCACAAGGCAAAGTTACAAATCCAACTCGCAGGAACTTAAGGAAGATCATAGTCTCACTTCGCATACCCCCAAGGAACTCACTGAAAAGGCCACGTACTCTGAAGGCAATCTAGACATGTGTCCAATAAGTACAAAACTCATCCAGAGCGCCAGCCCTAGGAGCAGAAAGGACCGCGTCTCCGTAGACAAGTGCTCAGCAGACCTGGAGTTCGTAGAGAATGTCAATATTAGGGGTAAAGTGGAGCCCTATCATGGGTTGTAATAGTACCTGCAACAACATGTATAAATAACTGAATATTTATATCAATAAGACACAAGAGAAATATTACTCAACAATTGGTGCGGTGAGCGTGGAAGTATTTCCGATCATCAAATTTTTTCGAGTTTGATTAAGTTTTCTTTTCAAAGCAAATGGCTCACCCAAGTGACAATTTCCCCTTTAACTCATCATCAGGACAGGTCAGAACGTCAGGCCCTGGTGCCCAACATGACAAAGCAGACTTGTTCGCTGGATGGTTTGCCAACAAACTGGAAAATTTTGTCATTACGGTTTGTCAGGGAGCCTCCATCCCTTTGGACTTGAACCTTTCCACCAGTCAAAGGTTGTCACTTTCTCTCAATCAAGAGGCTTCCTCACAACAGTTCGTAGCCCTCTAGGAGCAAATGAAATTCATGAGGGACCAAATGATCACCTAGGAAGCACGGTTCGTGGAACAACAGGCTTTCCAGTAGGAGTTGTTAAAGAAGAACGATGAGTTACGAAGGAAGGTGCAGGCTGACAACTCTAGTTCCCAGGGCAACGTGAACATACAGGACGAAGCCCTGAAAAGAGAGTGGAAAAATGAGATGGACGAGCTATGAAGAGACGTGCGGGCATTGCACCCAGAATCACAAAACTCGTTGGCCCCAGAAATCGTGATAGTAAGCTTACCACGCGACTTCAAGGTGTTGAAAGATATGTTTAAAGGAAGAAGAGACCCCGAGCTTACCTGATGCAATACAAAGACTATATGGACGTGCTGAGGGCATTAGATGCGGCAAAATGTAAAGCATTTTCCACAACACTTAAAGGGGGTGCAAAGGACTGGTATCTCTCCCTCTCACAATGGTCGGTCCAAAACTTCTCCCAGTTAGGACAGATGTTTTTGGGTAGATTCAGGTCTCATAGGGAAATCATGAACATGCCTATTGGTCTAATGTTGGTAAAGTAAAGGGAACGATCATGTACAATATTCCTTTATGGATAACAGGCCTCAAAGTCTAAATGATTTGTATGAGCGAGCTCATAAGTTCACTAAAGCAAAAGAAATCAAAAGGGCATCATATGCCATATTCAAGAGAAGATAGATAGATCCGAAATAAAGAGAAACCTCACAGCCGATAGGATTACCTTAGTCAATCATTATGAGTAAGAAACGACAGGCCGCAAAAAAGTCAGACCCAAGGTGATACCCACAAGGCCCCCCAGATATCCCAACAAGAGAACACCAGAAGATACGCCCCTAAGGAAGGTTTGAGGCTTACACCCCTTGAATGCTATGCGTACTTACATCCTTAGCCAAGTGAAGAGCCTCGGCATCTTACCTAAGCCACCCCCGATGAGGTGCATTGGAAGAAGGGTGAACTCGAGAGATCGATATGCTTTCCATAACGATATAGGGCACAAGACCGATGACTGCTTTATGTTAAAAGATGCTACAAAGAAAACAATTTAAAACAATGAGCTCATAGAATATGTGAATCATAGTGGTTTGCAGCAAGGTAAGAGCTTGCGTGGTGACCCTAAAGGAAAGCAAAAAGTTCGATGCACCATACATGTGATCATAAGGATATGCGACGAATGGGCAGGTTCCAGCACAAAAATAAGGGCACACATGGGAAGTGTGATGTCAGTTAGTACTCCCAAGAGGCCGCGTCAACAGGAAAAGGGGAATGTTGAATTTGGTAGCGACAACGAGGAGATGGTCCACAATAAAGAAGGAAATGACCCTATGGTAGTCTCAGCAACAGTCTCTGGTTTGGAGGTCAAAAGGATCCTGGTTGACAACGAAAGTGCAAAGGAGGTGTTATCCTGGGAAGTGTACCGGAAGATGGGATTAAAGGAAGAAACGTTGTCTGAAGCCAGCCAATTGTATGGTTTTGTGAACCATCCAATTAAGGTGAAAGGCTCAATCACCCTACCAATCACCTTAGGGATGGAGAGCATACTACCATAGAATATGTTTAGTTCTATGTGGTGGACCATTTTTAGAAGACCGATAATGAGGATGGCAATCGCGACGTTTTGCATGAAAATCAAATTTCCAACAAAGACTGGGGTTGGTTTCCTACGATCTGATCAGCACACTGCAAGGTATGTCACATGTTATTTGTTAAGCAAGTAAGAGAACTTATAGTCGAAGGGTAGAATTTGCAAAAGGCTGAGTTAGCAAATCAGACTCTGGATTTGGATAGTCTGGATGTAAAGGACGAGCACAGGAGTAAAAAACTCAAGGCCACGGAGTATACTGAGACCCCGCAACTATTCTATGATAACAAAGTGAGAACTGTCAAAATCTCTTCAACATTGACAGAGGAAGAGAAAAGCATGCTAGTCAGATGTTTGCGAAAAAATACGGATGATTTCACCTGGTTAGCAGCGGACATACCAAGTGTAGACCCCCAAGTGATAGTACACTAGCTAAACGTGCTCCTAGAGGTAAAGCTAATAAAGCATAAGAGACGAAAGTTCACACCACAAATGGTAGAGGCAGTGAGACAAGAGGTCGCTAAGTTGCTATTAGTAGGGTTCATCAGAGAAGTGGAATATCCAGATTGCGTTTCGAATGTTGTAATTGTGAAGAAGGAAAACGATAAATGAAAGATGTGTATTGACTTCACCAATATCAACAAAGCATGCCCAAAGGACAATTTTCCCCTACCCTCGATCGACCGACTGGTGGATACCTCTGCAGGCCACAAGTTCATGAGCTTCATGGATGCCTTCTCAGGATACAATCAAATTTTGTTGCACCAGAATGACCAAGAGAAGAAAACCTTCATCACTGAGGAGGGGCTCTTTTGTTATCAGGTCATGCTTTTCGGCCTCAAGAATGCAAGAGCAGCCTATCAAAGGCTAGCAAACAGGATCTTTAATGACCAGATAGGCCGCAGCCTCGAGGTTTACGTTGATGATATACTGATAAAGAGCGAGTCCTTGAAGGAGCATGTGTGAAGCATATCAGATACGTTCGCAAACCAAAGAGCCCACAGCTTAAAACTGAATCTCGAGAAGTTTGCTTTTGGGGTACGAGCGGGCAGGTTCTTATGCTTTATGATTTTGATGAGGGGAATAGAGTAAACCCCAAAAAAATCCAAGCAATCATGGAAATGTCTCCTTCGCGAACCATAAAAAACATACAACGTCTCACGGGAAAAGTAGTAGCATTCAACATATTCATCTCGAGGATGGAAGACAAATGCCTCCCACTCTTTAAAGCTTTAAAAGCCTCTTTTTCACGGACAGAAGAGTGCCAAGTAGCCTTTGAAGAATTAAAGTTATACCTCACCTCAACTCCCCTCTACTGTTGAAATCGCCTCAGGTAGGAAAAACAATTTATATCTACTTGACTATCTCAAAAGAGACAATCGTAGCAGTGAAGTGCGTTCACTAATTCTCGGTATATTACGTTAGCAAAGTTGTCCAAAACGGCTAAATGAGGTACTCTAAAATAGAAAAATGCATTTATACTCTAAATGGATACGACCTTACTTCCAATCCTATCCGATTGTTATGGTCACCAATCAACCTATGAAGAAAGTGCTATCCAAGGTAGACACTTCCGGAAGGGTAACGAAGTAGAGCATTGAGCTTATTGAATACAGGATAGACTTCACCCTGTGAACTGCGATAAAAGGACAAGTGCTGGCTGATTCATAGTGAAATGTTCCTTTGAAAGAACTATCAAAGCTGCAGGTAATATAGGTTATGATTCGAAATGTTGGATATTGTATGTCTTGTAAAACTTGTACACTATATAAACTTTCATGAATGTTAACAACTTGGTTCAATTAGTTATATTTTATGTTGAGGTACCATGTGTCTTACATTTTATGCTAAAATTTCTCTTTCACTTGTTGAACAGCGCTTAATAGCTAACCCCTCCCCAGAAAGTGCACATGCAACTGGCAATCAGAAAAGTTGGCTAGTTTACATTGATGGCTTTATAGCCAAAATAGGATCAGGGATAGATGCACTCGTAATCGATCTTAGAGGTAATGAGTGACAGTACAGATTGTTATTTGGGTTCTAAACATCGAATAACATCACTGAGTATGAAACCTTGGTATCAGGAGTGCAATTAGTGCACCAATTAGGAGCAAAAGATCTAATTAACCATCTAGATTCGTAGTTTATGGTGAAACAGATGAATGGAGAGTACGACGTAAAGGAAAAAGTGCTAAAAAAAATACCATACAATGGTGACTCAACTGCTCGAAAGATTCGATAAAGCTCAAATTAAATAGCTCTCGAGAAATGACAACACTCGTGTTAATGCTTTGTAGAAGCTAGCCTCCTCGGTCATATCCATCAAAGGGGAAAAATCCTACTCGAGCATAGGGAAACCCTGAGCTATGATACGTCCCAAGTACTATATATGATTCAGGAGGAGACCTGGATGACACCAATAATCCGCAAGCTTCAAGGTAAGCAAGACAGCCAAGACAGGAAAGAGCTCGCAAAGCTACAACGCAAGGCCGCGAGGTATTTCATTTCCATAAATTACAAATATTTGCTAAACTCCCCATATACGAATTAAATATTTGAATATTTTGAACTCATTACATGATAAATTAAGACAACTCATTTTATCCCACATTTAATAGATACACCTTATTAAAGGGTGTACTATATATAAAAGGGTTTTCACATTCTCTATTACGGTGACTATCACCACCAGAAGCTAAATACGTTATGAGATAGATCCACAAAGGATTTTGTGGCGATCACCTAGGCAGTAAAATAGTCGCACAAAAAATCTTCAAACAAGGGCACTACTTGCCTACAATCCAAGAAGACACACACTAGATGGTTCGCACATGTGATTCTTGCCAGAGAAATTCCAAAGTCGAACAACAACTAGCGGAACCCTTTCAAGTCATGTCAGGCCCTTTGTTGTTCGCCACGTGAGAGGTCGATATCCTTGGCCCATTTCTTATAGACACAACCCAAAAGAAATTCATAATAGTTGTTGTGGACTACTTCACCAAGTGGATCGAAGTTGAAGCTCTGGCAACCATTACAGAAAAACAGATGGAGTTTTTTCTATGGAAATCAATTGTCTATAGCTTCAAGATACATTGCACAATTATTACAAACAATGACACACAATTTTAGGGAAAATTCAAGCGGTTCTACACTGACCTCTAAATAGCTCTAGCTCAGAGTTCAGTGAAAACGCCACAGACCAATGGGCAAGTGGAGGCAACGAATAAGAAAATCCTAACAGCCTTTAAGAAAAAAGTGGGTGAGGCTAATAGAGCTTGGTTGAAAGAGCTACCGGGAATTTTATGGGCCTTGCGAACTACACCCCACACCATGATAGGAGAAACAACTTTCTCTCTGGTCTACGATGCAAAAGTTGGGTTAAGGTTGCATAAAACATAACACTTCGATGAGGAAGCTAATCCGGAGGCTCTCAGACTCAACCTCGATCTGATTGATGAACTTAGAGAAGCAAGTGAAGTTAAAAATGCAGCACACGCCCAACAGGTAGCTCGCTACTATAATTCCAAGGTCAGAAACAGACAATTCCAAGTCGACCTTGTCTTAAGAAATATTGAGGCTAGTTTACCCTTCTTCCAACGAGGAAAAATTGCTCCAAATTGGGAAATGCCATATAAAGTGATAGAAAAAATAGGTTACAGAGTGTATAAATTAGCAAGAATGGAAGGCATAGTTGTATTGCAAACTTGGAACGCTCGACATCTCAAAAAATACTATGTTTAACTCCTTCTCCTGTAAATGAAAAATTTTCCCTAACAGTGTTCGTGTATTATTAAGGTTTAAAGGCAAAGAGCCGCAACCTCCAAAACAGTTAGCGAGAGTAAAGCTCCCAACTGTCATATTAAGGCTCGCAGGCAAAGAGCAATAACCTCCAAAACAGTTAGCGAAAGCAAAGCTCCCAATTTTCATATTAAAGTTTGTAAGCGAAGAACTGCAACCTCCAAAACAGTTAGTGAGAGCAAAGCTCCCAACTGTTATATTAAGGTTCGCAGGCAAAAAGTCACAACCTCCAAAATAGTTAGTGATAGCAAAGTTCCCAACTATCATACTAAGGTTCGCAGACGAAGAGTCGTACCTCTAAAAAAATTAGCGAGGGTAAAGCTCTCAGTTGTCATATTAAGGTTTGCAGGTAAAGAGTTGCAACCTCCAAACTAGTTAGCGATAACAAAGCTCCCAGTTGTAATATTAAGGTTCACAGGTGAAAAGCCACAACCTCTATAAAAATTAACGAGAGCAAAGCTCCCAACTATTATAATAAGATTTGTAAGCGAAGAATCGCAACCTCCAAAACAATTAGTGAGAGCAAAACTCCCAGTTGTCATATTAAGGTTTGCAGACGAAAAACCAAAACCTCCAAAATAGTTAATAAGAGCAGAAATCTCAATTTTTTATCTTTCAAAATTATGAAACGGCTCCCATATAAACATTCTCATTTTGTTCCCTTTCAAAATTTTCTTAAGTATGAACCAACTTGCGAATTCACATCTGTAGCTTGTTATCTTTCAAAATTTTCACAAAGTATAAAATAGCTCGCGGATTAACACCCTCAGCTGTGTTACTTTTCAAATTTTTTGTAAAATATCATAGCTAGCAATCTTCGAAGGTTATTCATAAATACCGACATAGTTGTGCGATAAAAATGATTAAATTCGAAAAAGAACAAAAGCAAAAACTACAAAATTAAACATATTCTCATTAGAAAATAAACAACAAAGTACAAAATAAATAAAAAAACTAAGGCATGCTATCCATATCTACTCCTTGGTTCACATCATTAGAAGGAGCAAGATCATTGTTTGCAATAGAAGGGGCCACATCCTCATTCGCAATTGGATCCTCCTCTATATAAAAATATAAATAACTTCTATAGCTCCTCCATGTAGACATGAAGGAGTCCCACGCAGCACCTGAGGGACATAACACATCGAAGCTTAGTGAGCTTATATCCACCTATTCAAGAGCAGTAAGATCCACTTTGCAAACATCAAAGGGACGACCAACGACCTGGGCGTGGAGCAGAATGCTCATCTTTAGCTTCGAAATATAACTTAAGACATTCTCAACTGTCTTTTTCTTAAAATCTTCAAAGGCTCGAAGTTGTTTCTTGATTGTGCCAGCTACTTGATCTTAACACTCTTGGATAATCCTATTCGTTTCGGCTATGTGCTCTTCTGTAAGCTCATCTAACTTAGCTTGCAAAGCTATTTCCTTTCCCTTTCAACGGCCACCTCATGCTTTAAGCCCTCCGCTTTAATCTCCGCAATGGCCAGACACTCCGTGAGATCTTCGTTTTGCTTAATGATGACCTCATTAACCTCCATCATCTTACGGTGCTACTCACGAATTCTCACCAACTATGCCTTAGTATCCGCAAGCTCCTTCTGACGGGCCTCCTCATATGTTAATCCAACCATATTGGCCTTAGAAAGTGAAAATCACAGAGTGAAACACATGCTTAATGCTAAAGGTAGTTGCGTGCTGTTTGGTCTAACAGCTTATAGCACTAAAGCCTTCCATTCGAAGGCTATGACATCAGGGTTATAAGGGTACTCTTATGCACTGAAGTCCCCAAACCAAGGAAATGAACCTCCATCACCCTCAATCATTGTTTCTCTAACGACGGACACAGGAGGAAAAACACAAGCTGCAGGTGGAGGGGTATCCTCAGCAACAGTGATCGGCAAACTAGCGAGGACAGCAGAAGATGGTAAGTTCATCGATAGAAAACTAAAAGGACTCGAAGCTCCAACAACAACCTTAACAAGATTGGCTCTTCTTTTACTGCGATGCTCCAACTATACACTATTGTAAACTTGAAACTAAATAGGGTTTTTCTATATATTTTTACCACCTTTTTACTTAATAAATGTGTTTTTCTTGAGTAATTATTATTGAAATAAGTGAATTTTACTTAATTAGTAGTTTTAGACATGAATTTAGAAAGTATGTGAAATTATGCTTAATTACATGATTTTCATGCATATTTTATATTAATTCATGTTAATTTATTAATGTATGTGTTTTTCACTATATAGGAGGTCTATTGGAGACATGATTTAAACAAATAAAACATGGAAATGTACAAGTTATCCATGTGGACGGCAAGACCATACAATTTGGGGGCATGAGGTTGACTACTTGACCCAATAAAGAAGTTGATGAAAGATAGACGTGTCTACTAAAGTTTGGGACTGAAGAACCATCCAACAGGAGAACTAATAGCCCAAATTAAGCATTTAAAGGTGGCTGCCCTAAATATATTTAGGGATAATTAATTGAAGGTCCTTACAGTTGGAAAATAATCAGAATTCAACCCAACAACTTCTCTATTGAAATCGTCCACTCTATACCTATTCTTAGCTTAAATTTGTAATTCAAATTGAGAAGACTTGGACATCTCTTTTTCCTTGAAGCATGGCCTGCCACATGAGAGAGGAAAGAAAGGAAAGTTAAACCTATTTTTAGTAAACTCAAACCCTTACATCCACCTATAAATACCTTGCCATCCCTTCATTCATCCATCATCCCTCCCAATTCATTTCTCTTCTCTCATTAGCATTTTTTCCACTTTCTATTTCCCTTTTCCTTCCCCTTGCATAGCTGCCCATCTCCTTCCCATCCTTTAGCCGCAAAAGTTGTGTCAAAAGTAGTCTTTGGTCGGTTACCTTAGGAACTCCTTAGCAAAATAAGCATTGAGCAAAAAGGAGGAGCACATCAGTCAGAATAAATCCGAAAGCCTACTGAACTGAATTGGTCAGAATAGAACCAAAAGGCTACTGAATTGAATAGAGTTTGCTCGTTCCTCTTGTTATTTCTTTTAATTATGTTTGCTTTGAGTTTATTGTTTTTGACATCAACAATGATATTTTAAATCCTATTTGCTAGGATGATTATGTTAATTCAATAAGATCTATTTTATTCATGCTTAACATGTTTAGTCCTCAGTCAATCATGTTTTCAATTAATATCAAGATGTATTTCATTCATACGTGATTGGGTGCACTCAGATTAGCTAAGCAATCCTAATTAGACGATGGCTAGTAAACACATAATTGAAAAGTTTAATGCTCAATTTAGATCCTTAAACCTGACTAAGTTGAGGTTCGTAATATCTTTAGTTAGATCTATTATCTTGCATGGTTTTTAGGTTTATGTAATTAAAAAGTTGCAAACGTAATTGTCCCTGTTACCTTACTTAAATACTAAGAAACCCTTAGTTAATATGATCAGTAAAATGCATATTTAACTAAGTAAAAGACTCCAAAAAAACTTAATTTGGTATCCAAACTCATGAAAGATCGAGTTGCCGTGGAAGTATTTCCCAACATTGTTAAACATGATAAAGTAAATTGAATTGATTAATATAATTATCCTAGCTCATTTAATGTTGATTGTTTTTGTTGCTAATGCCATTCATTCATACATTTAGGTAAATTACATCTAGATTAAAATTGCATTACAGATCACTATTTGCATTGAATTAAATTTAATTATCACTATCCAAATTTATTGAGCTTTTACATCAAGTTGTTAATTATAATTTTGCTCTTGATTGATTAAGCTTATACATTCCCTGTGGAGACGACAACTCATTTTTCCTTACTTATTACTTCAACTACTACGTACACTTGCGTAAATCGCATTACAAGTTTTTGGCGCCGTTGTCGGGGACCGTTGCCTTAATTATTTTTTTGAAATTATTTTTACAATTTGGTTTTTATTTTTTTATTTAATTTTTAACATTACTAATTTATTCTTTATTCTTATTTTTTATGATTTATTCTTAGGTGTTTTATGAGCATAGATCGAATCATTGATGTATTACCTGTGGACCTTGAAATCGAACAGACTTTTAGACAAAGAAAATGTGAGAGATCTGCTCAACGACAAGCCGAGATGGACCTTGAAAATCAAAACGATGGACAAGGTAATAGAGTTAATCATACGCATAACCTAATCCTTATTGTTGATGATAGGATTGTGGCATCAGATAGTACGTTGTGCCACTCTTCAATAAGTTAAATCTGGAAATTAGAAGGTCAGATATCGAGGCACCCCAATTCTAATTCAAACTAGTGATGGTTCAAATGTTCCAAATAGTGGGCCAGTTCAATGGTATGCCTACGGAAGATCCACACTTACACCTTCAATTATTCATGGAGGTAAGTGATTCACTCAAGATAGCTGGTGTGACTGAAAACGCATTGAGGTTAAAATTGTTTCCGTACTCATTGCAAGATCGAGCACGAGCATGGCTAAATTCATTTCCACCAAGTTCAATATCTACTTGGCAAGAATTAGCAGAAAGGTTTTTGGTGAAATATTTTTCACCAAGTAAGAACACAAAGTTGCGTAATGAGATAACAATTTTCCAACAATTGGATGACGAACCTATATACGAGGTGTGGTAAAAATTCAAGAAATTACTTCGTAAGTGTCCTCATCACAGGATTCCTCATTGTATCCAGTTGGGGACATTTTATAATGGTATCAATGCACATACTACATTAATGGTAAATGCTTCTACGAATGGTGCACTTTTGTTTAAGTCTTATAACAAGGCTTACGAGATCATCAAGAGGATTCCAAGCAATAATTACCAATGGCCGACAAATTGAGCAGTTTCAGGAAGTCCTGTAGTTGGAGTGCATGAAGTGGATGCACTAACCTCACTCTCTTCTCAAATATCTTTTATTTCCTCTATGTTAAAACAGTTTACCATTAATGGTTTGAATAATTTTGCAGCTCAATCACCAAGTCAATATGAAGTAGTTTCCTGTGTATATTGTGGGGATGGTCATTCTTTTGAGAATTACCCTTCAAACCCTGAGTCAGTTTGTTATGTAAAGAAACCAGTATCAAAATAGAAGTGGACAAGGACCGTAGTCTAACTTCTACAATCCTTCATGGTGGAACCATCCGAACTTTTCTTGGAGTAACCAAGGAAATGGACCAGAAAACAATCAAATGCAGCATAAACCCAACCAAACCCAAGGGTTTAACTAACAAGCCCCAAAACCACCCCAAGCTGAATCATCAAATAGTTTGATGGATGTGTTGAAGGTGCACATGGCGAAAAATGACACATTGATCCAAAGTCAAGCAACAACGATCCAAAGCCAAGCAGCAACACTGATGAATATGGAGAACCATATGGGTCAGTTAGCTACTGCGCTTCATAGTAGACCACAAGGAGACTTGCCGAGCGACACAGAAAATCTAAGAAATTTAGATTTACCTTCTCAGAAAAGTTGTTTATATTAACCTAGAGTTTCATATCCTTAAAGCCTTTAGCAGAACAAGCATAAACAAGAGGTACAATTCAAGAAGTTCTTGGATGTTTTAAAGAAATTACACATCAACATCCCATTAGTGGAGGATTTTGAACAATGTCAAATTACATGAAGTTTATGAATGATATCTTGTCCAAGAAGAAACAACTTAGTGAGTATAAGACTATCATTTTGACGAATGAGTGTAGTGCGTTCTTATAGGACAAGCTACCTCTAAAACTGTAGGATCTTGGAAACTTTACGATACCTTGCAACATTGGTGAATCATATTGCGGTAAAGCTTTGTGTGGCTTAGGAGTAAGCATCAACTTGATGCTCAAATCCATTTTCAAGTTGTTGGAAATAAGTGAAGTAAGACTCTCTATTGTGACACTCTAACTTGCGGATCGATCATTAACATATCCCGAAGGAAAGATCGAGGATGTTTTGGTAAAAGTTGATAAATTCATTTTTCCTGCTAATTTTATTGTTTTGGATTTTAAAGCAGACATAGAAGTCCTGGTCATTTTGGGGAGACCTTTCCTAGCTAAGGGAAGAACATTGATAGATGTGCAAAAAGGAAAAGTCACGATGCGAGTTCAAGACGATAAGGTAATATTTAACATTCTGAAGGCAATAAAATTTCCCGATTTACTAGAAAAGTGTTCAGTAATGGAGGAATTAGAAACCTTAGTTTTTATGGGTAGCAATTATGAAGAAGACCCATTGGAGAACGCTTTAGAGTTTGAACCATTCGAAGATCAAAAAGGTAATGAAGGTTTGGCTTTGATGGAAGCCAATTCGAGGAGTTATATTCAACCATCGTGGTTCGAACCGCTAGAGTTAGAAGTTCAGGAATTTACACAACCCAAGTTATCAACCGAGGAACTGCCTAAACTCGAACTAAAGGTACTTTCGTCTCACTTAAAATACGTTTATCTTGGTAATAGTTCTACTTTTCCTATGATTGTTTCAGCGGACTTGACAGAATATCAAGAGGAGCAATTGATTGATGTTTTAAAGAAATTTAAAAAAGCAATTGGTTGGACCATAACTGATATACTAGGTATAAGTCCTTCCTTCTATATGCATAAAATTATTTTAGAGGAAGGTGAAAAAGGTAAAGTTGATGTACAAAGGAGAATTAACCCTATCATGAAAGAAGTGGTACGGAAGGAGGTGATCAAATGGTTAGATGCGGGAATTATTTACCCCATTTTAGATAGTTTTTGGATAAGTCCGATACAATGTGTACCAAAAAAAGGTGGGATCACGATCGTCAAAATTTAATGAAATGAGTTAATCCCGACGAGAACTGTCACGGGTTGGAGAATCTGTATTAACTACAGAAAACTGAACAAAGCCACTCATAAGGATCATTTTCCCTTACATTTTATGGATCAAATGCTAGATCAACTGGTAGGTAATGAATTTTATTGCTTTTTAGATGGATATTTGGGATACACCATAATAGTTGTAGCCCCGGAAGACTAACATAAAACTACTTTTACCTATTCGTATGATACATTTGCTTTTAAGCTAATGCCTTTCAGCTTATGTAGTGCACCTACCACATTTCAGTGATATATTATGGTAATTTTCACTGATATGGTTGAAAATTATGTTGAGGTTTTCATGGATGATTTTCTGTTTTTGGTAACACTCATGATGTTTGTTTGAAGAATATGGAAAAGGTACTAAAAAGATGCTATGAGACAAATCTTATCCTCAACTGGGAGAAATGCCACTTTATGGTTAATGAGGGAATTGTTTTAGGACATAAGATTTCCAAGAATGGAATTGAAGTAGATAAAGCAAAGGTAGACGTAAGTGAAAGATTACCACCTCCAATTAGTGTGAAATGAGTTAGAATTTTCTTAGGCCATGTCGGTTTTTATCATAGATTTATTAAGGATTTTTCAAAAATTTCTAAACCTTTATGTATGCTTTTAGAAAAAGATAATGTTTTTTTTATTTTAACAAAGCATGTTTAGAAGCTTTTGAAGAATTAAAAACTCGGTTAATTTTTAGTCCTAATAATTGTTACACCTGATTGGAACTCACTTTTTGAGTTGATGTATGATGCAAGCAATTTCACTGTTGGAGCTGTAATGGGCCAAAAGAGGAATAAAGTGTTTCACCCTATCTATTATGCAAGAAGAACTTTGTCAGGAGCCCAGATCAATTATACGATAACTGAAAAAGAACTCTTTGCTATAGTTTTTGCTTTTGATAAGTTCCATTAATATCTTATAGGTACCAAAGTTACAATGTTTACCGATCATACTACCATTAGGTACTTACTCACGAAGAAAGATGCTAAACCAAAGCTAATTCATTGGGTACTTTTACTCCAAGAATTTGACCTTGAGATCTAAGACAGAAAGAGCGTTGAAAATCAAGTAGTCGATCATCTGTCGAGGTTGGAACAAAATAAGGTAACTTCTTCACTTGTTCCAATTAATGAGAATTTTCCTGATGAACATATCTTCGAGGTAAGTCGAATCTATGAAACACCTTCGTTTGCTGATTTGGCCAATTATTTAGCATGTGGAATAATTCCTCGAGAAATGATGTAACAATAGAGGAAGAAATTCCTTCATGATAGTTGGTACTATTTCTGGGAGGATCTGTTTTTGTTTAAACAATGTGCAGATAACATAATCGGGAAGTGCATAGCAAGAAGTAAGATTCATGAGATTCTATACCACTGCCATTCATTTCTAAGTAGGGGACACTTTGGTTGTTCCCGTACAGTAGTAAAGATTTTACAAGCTAGATTCTTTTAGCCTATAGTGTTTAAAGATGCTTATGCATATGTGAAAAACTGCGATCGATGCCAAAGAGCTGAAAACATATCGAGGAGAAACAAGATGCCCTTGACAAACATTCTAGAGGTTGAACTATTCGATGTATGGGGCATTAATTTTCTAGGCTCGTTTCTTTCTTTGTATGGTAATAAGTATATTTTGGTAGTTGTGGACTATGTATCCAAGTATGTTGAAGTCTAGGTATACCCAACAAATGATGCTAAGGTAGTCATGCGATTCCTACATAAGCACATATTTATACAATTTGGGACTCCTAGAGCTATAATTAGCGATGAAGGATATCACTTTGTAAATAAGTGGCTTAAGTGGTTGCTTGACAAGTATGATATGAAACATAAGATTGCTACTGCCTATCACCCACAATCGAATGGGCAAGTTGAAAGGGTGAATCATGAAATTAAAGATATACTTGAAAGAGTAGTGCGCCCTAACAGAACATATTGGTCTCGAAGGCTAGATAATGCTCTATGGGCCTATCAAATTGCTTTTAAGACACCATTAGGAATGACTCCTTATCGGTTAGTTTTTGGAAAGACATGTCATTTGTCGCTTGAATTGGAGAATAAAGCTCACTGGGATTTGAAACAATTGAATTTTGATCTTAAGCAAGCCGGTGGGAGAAGGATGTTACAACTTGATGAGTTGGAAGAGTTGAGGTTATTTTTATACGAAAATGCCAAGATGTGTAAACAGAAAAATAAGAGATGGCATGGTAGGCATATTCAACCTCATGAGTTCAAAGAAGGTCAGAAAGTGTTGTTGTTTAATTCAAGGCTAAGATTATTTCCTGGAAAGCTTAAATCCCGATGGAAAGGAACTTATATCATCCATAAAGTTTATCCATATGGAGTTGTAGAATTGTACAACAACCATGGAGGTACGTTTAAAGTTAATGGTCAATGTCTCAAGCACTATTGGGATGGTGAAGTTGAGCGAATTAAAACCTTGTTCAAATTATTAGACCGTTAATTTTTCATAAACCTAATTTTTAATAAAAAGTTAGAAACTATTTTCTTAAATTAATACATTTAATTAATTTTATCTAAGGAGATAGAAACTTAAGCGGGACTGTTGTGACCCCTCCAACCTTTCCTGAGGATTATTTAATGTAATTTTTTGATAAGAAAATTTCTATTTAATTTCAAAAATTTAATTTCTAGTTTTATTTTTATTTTTCATTTTTATCTTTGTCTTTAATTCTAATTTATTCTTAATTTTAATCTTTGTTTTTAAGTTTAATGTTGTCTCTATTTTAATAAAGGGGGTCAAATTGGCTCAAGTACTAATCAGTTTATTTATTTTTAAGCAATCCAGTTTTTTAAAATTTGGGGTCAAGGCCTGAAATAGCAAAGATGAGAGATTTAACACATTGTTGTCGTCCATAAGGGTTCCCTAAAACCCTAAATTTTTCCATCATCTTTTCCCTCTATCTTACTTGCCACTCAAGTCACTTGAATTAACTAAATTTTAGCTACAAAATTTCTCTAATTCATCACTTTATAAACCCTTCTCTACATTCATAATTTTCATAATCCTTCAAGCTATTAGCTTAAACCCTAAACCACTTATTCTTTTCCTTCTTAGCCATCGACCTAAATCCTGAAATTTCTACCCAAAATTCTTCCTTGTCGAAAGCCCCTAGTACTGCTGCTGCATGACTTTTACCACAAGCTTCGCGCCACCGCAAGCTCGTCGCTACCGCAAAGCAATCGCCACTGCAAAACCTTGCTCTCAACCTTTTTCAATTTATTTTTCAATCCTTTTGTCGGAATTTTGCTTAATTTTTGAGAAAAATGTCCAAATCTCACAAAAGAACTAGATCTTCCAAGATCTCTACTAAAATCCCATTGTGATTTAAGATGAAGAAGTGAAAGAAAGGTTTGATTCCATCTTCAAAAATCAGCCTATGATGCTGAAAAAAAAGTTTCAACTAGGAAAGAAATGATAAGATGGCTGTGCCTTTACTGATTCGAAAGATAATTGATGCCCTCAATTGGAACTATTTTTGCGATGCACGATCATTGCCTGATGAGGAGTTAGTTCGAGAGTTCTACGCCAATTTGACTAAGAAAAAGGTACTCTTAACTTCTAAGTCCATTAATGATCTGTTTAACCTACCTAATGTTGAAGAAGATGAATACTTTGCCATGATGACAAACATAAATTGGGATTTTCTTCAACAAGTGCTTAATATTATGAAAAATTCAGGATCCCAATGGATTATAAGAAAGTATGGTAGTCATTCTTGCTGAAGGGAATATCTAAAGCCATTGGCTAAGGTATGATTTTACTTTGTTCGATATAGTTCCATGTTTATCTCACACAGTTCCACCATCTCGATGGAGTGAATTCTTTTATTGTATGCAATTATGACAGAAAGGTTTATCAATGTTGGGAAGATCATTCTCAAGGAAATCCATGAATTGTGCTAGAAAGAAGACCGAAAGTGCTTACTTTCCATCATTGATAACTTTACTTTGCTTAAGGGCCCAAGTTAAAACAAAAGCAAACCTAAAGGGACCGTATGTTCAAGGTTGCACACACAGCCCATGATCTTGAAAGGTTAGTGGAGAATGTCTATAAGCTAAACACACCAAGTGAACCAACAGAACTAAAAACTGATGAGTAATCAAACAAATCTAAAATAGAAGCTAACTCAGTTACTGAGACAGAAGAAGTAGAATCTAAGGAAGAACCGAGCAATCTAGAACCGATAAAGGAACCAAAAGTCTCTGAACCAAGAGAGGAGATGAATGCTGATGATCCACTTGGACCAAGTGTTGATCCTGAGTTGACTATTCCTATGCCCACTTCTTCAATCACTGTAAAGAAATCGGAATTGTCAATTATAATGGATATGATGAAATTTATGCATAATCGATAGGAGGCTTATTGGAAATATGCAAAAGTTAGAATGATTTTGTAAGAAATACTTTTAAAAATATTTCTAACTATTTTGTTCCTGAGTTCCCAGATTATATCTTCGAGTTATGGAAGGAAGATAAGAATGTAACTGAGGATGAAACATCAAAGGAGGAAAACGAGGAGGATAAGTCAAATAAATAAAAGGGGCAATTTCTTATCTTTAGTTTTTATTTCTTTTTAGGTGTTTATTTTTATTTCCTAGTTAGAATTTTTGCTTTCGCATAATAAATTAGCAAGCATGAATAAATAAGCTCAATGCTTCTTCAATAGAAAACATAAAGTGATGTGGTAATGGGAATTAATCTTGTCTAGGATTGGATTGTGGAGAAAGACTTGGTACTTAAGCAGTCTTTATGACTCGCCTCTCTTTTCTTACAACCCTACCTGGTGTTCAGTTTTCATTCATTACTTTGTTTTCGCAATGAGAACACTACTTCTTCTTAAATAGGGGGTAAGGTATTTCACATAAAGTTTAATGTATGTTTCAATCTTTTTACTTAAGTATGTTGAAATAAATGAATGTTCAGAAAGAATTTTTGTTCATAAGAATGTTCAAATGCAAGCATGATTTTTTATTTTCGCTAAGTTATTCATATGTTATCTTGAGTGATGAATGCTTGTGTGATCTTAGTCTTATGTAGGATTAGCCTTGAAAATTTGATTTCTTTAAAAATAAAACATATATGAAGGTTTAACTCTTTATAATTAACTTAGTAACTTTCTTGAGGCAAAATCCTAGGAGGTATAAAAATCTAATATGATATAAGCACACTTTCTTTGGATCGTTTGAGCCTTTCAAGCTGACCTTATTAAATTAACCTTTGAAACTTAATTTTTGAGCTTAATGGCCTGTTTATTGCAAAGTGCCTACATTATAAGCCACACTACCATATTTTTTATTTTTATCCTATTTTTTTTGCACCTACCTTGATCAAAAGTTGTCTTGGTGGTCAAAGTTGAGGAAAAATAAAAAAAGATGTACATGCTCTTCACATGTAAAAAAAAAAAAAAACGAATGTAAGTTTGTTCAAAACAATGAAAAACAAAGAAAGATTGCTAAAAAAAATCTCAAAAAAGAGGAAAGTTTGCCCAAAGTCTAAAAATAGTAAAAGTTGAGCATGAGTTCGACATAAGTTTGGGGGTGTTCCAAAGACCCAATTTTATAAAGGTTGTGGCACAGAAAGATCCAAGACAAGTTAGGGTTAAGATGATTGAACCTCAAAATTCACTTTTCTTTATTCCTACCTTAAGCTTAACCCCATTACAACCTAATAAAAGACCTATTGATTGAATGATTACACTGACTACATTAGTGGAGAGGAATTACTAAGCTCAACTTATGAAGATCACAAATTAAACATTGGGTGTAATAGCCTGTTTTTAGTGAAATCGGAACAGTGGTTTCGGGACCACAAATCCGAAGTCAAAAAAATTTATTTTTATTATTATATGATCTACTGTATGATAGAAATACAGTATAAAAATTTTGTTAAGAAATTTTATCGTTTACATACCTAATTTGATGAAAATGACTAAATTGCATTAAGTGCAAAAGTTAAATGCTAATAGCTAAAGGTATTAAATAGCTATAGAATTTGAAATTTGAGGTCCTTATATAGTAAATAAACCATTAAAGGGCTTAGTGCTTAAGCATGAGTAGTCATCATTGGAAAGTTAATAAATTATTAAGGGTAATTTTGGAAATTAGTGAGTAAAGTGATATTAAATCAAATAAAAAAAAATCTATTATCATCATCTACCACCAAATAAAAAAACAGAGAAGAAAACCTAGCCATTGAAGCTTGAGATATTAGCAAGCTTATTTTTGCTCAATTAGGTATGTATCATTGTCCCGTTTTTAATGATTTCTATGTTTCCTAGATCGTAGTAGCTTAATCTAGCTAACTCGGGGGTTAATTTGCAAAACCGTTAAAGTATTAGTGTTTTTCCATTGATGAGTATGCTTGAATTATGAATTTTTATGATAGAAAATGAAAGGTTTTTGTTAGATAAACAACTTTTATAAAGAGAATTTTGATGAAATTATCAATTAGGGATTAAATTGAAAAGATGATAAATTTATGGTAAAATTATGAAATTGTGAATTATGTGGGCTGTTATTAATATGTATAAAAATTGACTAGGCTTGATTAAGGATTAAATTATATGAATTTCATTTTCCGAGCCTAATGACTAAATTGCAATAAATTAAAAGTATAGGGGCAAAATAGTAATTTTGCCAAAAATATGTGTTGAACTAAATTGAATATGAATTATATTGAATTGAGTTAAATTCATTCGTATAGATCCGATTAAACCTAGTACGAAGTTAGATCGAGGCAAAGGAAAAATATCGGATTAGTCACCTTCGTATCTACGTAAACTCGTCGAGGTAAGTTCGTGTAATTAAATTGTACATTAATATGTGTTAAATTGAATTATTGTTTGTGAATTGTACAATTGCCATGAATAAATACCTGTTGTATATTCGACAATATCCGAGACCTGTTTGAACCTTAGAAACTCGTAGGATACAAATGACATGTCATTAGAGTTACTGATTTGGTTGGGGTCCTACATATGTTGCGGACACACCACAGCTCGTAAGAGCTTCCCGTTATTTAGCTCGTATAAGCTTCCCGTTATTTAACTCGCATGAGTTTCCTGTTATTCAGCTCGAAAAAGCTTACTGTTTATAGCTCGTATGAGCATACGTAAATATGAATTGACGAATTACAGTTCAGTACACCTCGTGTGTACTACCCGTGTATCCAACGATATTCTGAATGGTTCAACGGGCACAGTTATGTTATGAAATCATGAGTTTGATATGAACTATTACCGGTATATACATGCAATATGATTATTTAATGAATTCAACCATGTGTGTTGGATTTTATAGGTGATTTTCATGGCTAATATGTTGTGATCATGTGTTTAGGCTTTTGACCAAATTAATTGAGATATGCTATGTTTACTTACCTATTTTATGGAAATATGGTAAGCTAAATTCTGTATTATACGAACTTACTAAGCTTAAATGCTTACTCTGTGTTATTTTCTATGTTTTATAGTAATTCGAAAGCTCGTTCGAGTTGGAAGCTATTTCACACTATCCATTGGCTCTTTTGGGTACTTTTAGTAAATTAATTCCAGTTATAATGGCATGTATAGGTTAATTTGGCCAGTGTTGGTATATAATTGTTTTGTTGAGATTAATCGCTTATTTGACTTCTGTTTGGTATATTTTGATGTATATAGATATGTGGCCTTATCATATTTGATGTGTGTTTGATATGGTTGAATGATGGAAAACTTATAGTTATTTTTAGGATTGGTTTGAAATAGTATGTTTGGTACAATTATACATATATGTATTTGGTTATCTAGGTAAATTTAGATATTTGGTTGACATGTTATTAAGTTGTCATTTGAGGTGCCTAAGGGCATATTGGTTGTATGTTGTGATAATACATGTTTAAGACTTGATTTTATCTTGATTTGAATGCCTTGTTATGGCTTGTTGATGTGCAAATTATTGTGTTTAGGTTGGTACCAAATTGGGTGAGAAATCTGGCTTGGAAAATGGCCTATTTTCATCCACACGGGCGTCTGTCTTAGCCGTGTGTGACACATGGCCAGGTAACACGGTCTTGTATCCCCCTGTATCTTTAAAATTGCGAAAGTCAGTATGCTCAAAACGGCCTAGCACACGGGTGTCTGACTTGGCCGTGTGTCCCTATTTCGAATGCCCACACGGTCTAAGACACGAGTATGTCACATGACCTAGCCACACGGCTGTGTGTCCTCTGCAACTTTGAAAATTTTCAAAAAATTTTGAAATTTTTTTTTGAGTACCCAATTTGGTCCCAACTTGTTTCTAACATATATTTTGGATCTCGATGGCTCGTATAAGGGACAATATGTTTAATTTTGATTGGTTTCTGACATGAATGTTATATGATATTAAATGTTTGTTTATTTGATCCGTAAACTTCGGTAATACTCCATAACCCTGTTCCAACGATGGATATGAGTTAGTGGTGTTACATTGGGATTACTCTGTTTAGTTGATAAGGAAAGCATATTAATTGGTGAATGTTATGTATGACTTTGAAATTGCTCCATAACCCTGTTCCAACGATGGGTATGGGTTAGTGGTGTTACATTGGGATTACTCTGTTTAGCTGATGAGGAAAGCATATTAATTGGTGAATGTTATGTATGACTTTGAAATTGCATGCAAACTATGATTCATTTTGACATTATGATGTACTTAGTATAAAAATAGAAATAATATTTACATTTGAGCTACTTATCAATAAAGAATTTTTTTTTAGCATGATTTTGTCGATGCATGATTATGTGCGAAGATTGATGCTACTTTATTATTTTGCAAAATTGCCTTAGTAAAATCGTGCTGTGCATGTACATTACTCGGGACGAGCAATGATTTAAGTTTGAGGTGTGTAAACTCGAAATAATATAGCGTTTTTTTTTATATATTTTTACAACCTTTTTACTTAATAAATGTGTTTATCTTGAGTTATTATTATTGAAATAAGTGAATTTTACTTAATTAGTAACTTTAGACATGAATTTAGAAAGTATGTGAAATTATGCTTAATTACATTATTTTCATGCATATTTTATATTAATTCATGTTAATTTATTAATGTATGTATTTTTCACTATGTAGGAGGTCCATGGGAGACATGATTTAAATAAATAAAATATGGACATGTACAAGTTATCCATGTGGACGACAAGACCATGTAATTTGGGGCATGAGGTTAACTACTTGACCCAATAAAGAAGGTGATGAAAGATGGACATGTCTGCTAAAGTTTTGGACTGAAGAACTATCCAGCAAAGGGAACTAAGAGCCCAAATTCAGCACTTAAAAGTGGCTACCCAAAATATGTTTAGGGAAATTTAATTGAAGGTCCTTACAATTGGAAAATAATCAGAATTCAGCCCAACAACTTCTCTATTGAAACTGTCCACTCTATAGCTATTCTTAGCTTGAATTTGAAATTCAAATTGAGAAGACCTGGTCATCCCTTATTCCTTGAAGCATAGCCGGCCACATGAGAGAAGGAAGGAAAGAACTTTAAACCTATTTTTAGTAAACTCAAGCCTTTACCTTCACCAATAAATACCTTGCCATCCCTTCATTCATCCATCATCCCTCACACCTCATTTCTCTTCTCTCATTAGCATTTTTCCACGTTCTATTTCCCTTTTCCTTTCCCTTGCATAACTGCCCATGTCCTTTCCATCCTTTATCCACAAAAGCTGTGTCAAAAGCATTCTTTGGCCGGCCACCTTAGGTACTCCTTAGAAAAAGAACCATTGAGTAGAATGGAGGAGCACATCAGCCAGAATAGATATGAAAGGTTGCTAAACTGAATCAGTCACAATAGATCCAAAAGGCTACTGAACTAAATAAAGTTTACTCTTTCCTCTTGTTATTTATTTTAATTATGTTTGCTTTGAGTTTATTGTTTTTAACATCAACAATGATATTTTAAATCTTATTTGCTAGAATGATTATGTTAATTAAATAAGATCTATTTTATTCATGTTTAACATGTTTAAGCCTCAATCAATCATGTTTTCAATTAATATCAAGATATATTTCATTCATACTTGATTGGGTGCACTTAGATTAGCTGAACGATCCTAACCAGATGACGGCTAGTAGACACATAATAGAAAAGTGCAAAGCTCAATTTATATCCTTAAACCCTACTAAGTTGAGGTTCATAATATCTTTAGTTATCTCTATTATCTTAGATGGTTTTTAGGTTTATGTAATTAAACAGTTGCGAACGTAAATGTCGCTGTGACCTTACATAAATGCTAAGAAACCCTTAGTTAATATGATCAGTAAAATGCATATTTAATTAAGTAAAAAAAACTCTAAATGTACTTAATTAGGTTTCCAAACTCATGAAAGATCAAGTTGTCGTGGAAGTATTTTCGAACATTGTTAAGCATGATAATATAAATTGAATTGATTAATATAATATCCTAACCCATTTAATGTTGATTGTTTTTGTTGTTAAATCCATTCATTCATACATTTAGGTAAATTACATCTAGATTAAAATTGCTTTAGGGATCATTCTTTGCATTCAATTAAATTTAATCATCGCCATCCAAATTTATTGAGCTTTTACATCAAGTTGTTAATTATAATTTTGCACTTAATTTATTAAGCTTATATAGTCTCTGTGGAGACGATAACTCATTTTTACTTACTTATTACTTGAACGGGTACGTACACTTGCGTAAACCACATTACAACCGTCCCTCTCCTCTTCACTTACAGAGCTAATACGCACAGCCCCCGCGATGGTCTTACGCTTCTTGTGAGCACCACTAACCAAGGAATCGACATCCATTACCTCATCGAGTTCACGAGAAAGGCTATCAGTCCCACTTGAAGTATCCTTAGAGCCCTAATCGATTCTTGTAACCCAGTGATCAGTGAGAGCAGTTAACAAATTAATAACTGACACAACACCCTCATATGTGAACTCAGTAAGAGCAAACGGATGAAGCTTCATCTAGCAGAAGTGATAGAAGAAGTTAAAAGGCTCCGCCATATGACCTAGCAATATCTGACCCAATTAATCGAAAGATTCATGAGGCTAGGTAGCCCCCTCAGACAACGCACCAATTGACTGAGCGACCTCTTAATTGTCATCAGGCCTCCATCCATTAAGGCTAAAACCCTCCAAACAAGAAGACATTCCTCACTATGATGAGAGTCTCCGAAGGCAACGGACTACCAGTGCGAAGCCTCCGAAACTAGAAAACAGCTTCATCTGTAGCGAGGCTTCATTGAAACGCGTGCATGTCCTTACTAGGTAAGGATCATTTTATGGGGAATCCGATGTCCTCACCAAGCACATTGTGAACTCGAACGTACTTTCCCCAGTTTAGATGAAGGTTAGAATAGTGGTTTTGAATGATTATTTACACTCTCTTGCAATGAGAGAAATAGTAAAACCTTGACGAATCCTCCGAACCACAGCCCTTCAACTGATACAAATGCTGGAAAAAAATCAAACATGGGTATCTAGCTGCGCTGACTACAATCGAGGAAATACGTCATAGCGAGCCACCAAGAAAAGCCCGAGAGTTGGTCGGGAGTAATATTGTAGTCATTCAGAAGGCTGCAGAAGAAAAGGTGTAGCAATAAATGAAACCCAACCTCCACTTCGTACAACGAAAGTAGGAAGCTATCCCCGGTGGTCTCACATAACCAATGCGACCCCTCTGGAAAGAAGAACTCATACTCGAAATTGGAAAGTTTTATTCCCCACACCGGCAGGACCCATTTTAGCTCCTCCCTTTTAGTGATGCACATGTAAGATTTCTCTGTCACCAGAATCGGAGACGACCAACGGACTGTGACAATGCAGCTACCAGCTCCTCTCATCCTCACCATGTTATGATAAAAGAATAAAACATAAATTTTAAAAGAAAAAGCACAGTTTCTTAAAACTACATCTGTTTTGATTGTAGAAAACGCTAAGAATAAAGGATTTAGGGTTCAGAAGGATATCCTTTTAAAGAAGAAATTCCCTTCCCGCCTCGTAGACGATTCGTATGGTCGAGGGAAATCAACGACCCAGATGCTAACAGACAAAAATGGTTCAATTTTCAACGGTCAGATATGCACATGCGAGAATCACTCACGCACGTGGCAAAGCGATCATTATGCACCACAGTTAGCAACGTACCCAGCAAGCTGCATTTAATCCTGATGTAATGGACCTAAAGAGCGCCACATTATGACACCCCTTAGGCCCACTTAGTGGGGGAGTAGATTGTTACACGTCAATAACCTGAGACCCGATTCCTTGAAAGGATCCAAGTCTCCAACCCACAACTCAACCATGAGAAGACAACAAGGTGAACCAGCTCGCAAGGCAAGGCTACAGATCCAGCTCACAAGAACCTTGTCCGAGCTCACAGGGTAAGGTTGTAGGACCAGCCCGCGGATCCAGCTCACAAGGCAAAGTTACAGGCCCAGCTCGTAGGAATCTAGGGAAGATCGCAATCTCACTTCGCATACACCCAAGGAACTCACTGAAAAGGCCACGTACTCCGCGGGCCATCCAGACACATGTCTAGTAAGTATAAAGCCCGCCCAAAGCTCTAGTCCTAGGAGTAGAAAGGATCGCGTGCTTTGTAGACACGTGCCTAGCAGACCTGGAGTTCGCAGAGAATATCAGTACTGGGGCAACAAAGTTAAGATAAAATAGTGGGACTCTATCATGGATTGTAATAATATCTGTAACAACATATATAAATACTCAAATATTCATATTAATAAAACACAAGAAAAATATTACTCAACAAAAATAAAATAAAAAACTGAAGATTTTAAATTTTAATAAATGCATCGACCAATTAAACAACTCATTTCATATGCTGGATTTAAAGTTAGATTGATGGATATCTCCTTATATTTGGAAGAAATTAAGTTAGAAAAAGACGATGGGATGTGAAGGCAAGGGAGTTAGATAACAAAGAATAAACACACAAAAACAATACAGAAAAATCCAAAATATAGAAGTGGACAATCCATTTAAGCCCCACATATTATTTTGAAACTCTAACAATTTTATTCATTTATATTTGTTTTTAATAACATGTTAGAGTCCATACATAAATTTATACACTAAACAGTATATACAAATTTATTCTTCATTTTTTTTTGGGGGAGATCTATCAATTACAAATTTATACTTCTTTTTTTTGGGAAAATCTATCAATTACTTTCTAGTAAATCTAGAAGTTAATATTTGTACAATTCATCTACTTTTTAAGTGATAGGGAAGGTATTTTTGTTTATTATATCTATTGTATACAATAATGATTTATTTATGTAGAAATAAAATAATTTTACCTACTTTTATCATATCTATCGTATACAATAGTGATTTATTATACCATTAATCTTTTATCCAACTGTTGAATTTATTAATATAATTAAATTTATCATGCACGAAAATTTTTGAACCCAACCACTATCTCTATAATTTAACTTGAATATCAATCGTACAAAAATTACTAAAGTGAGTAAAACTACATTAGTTTTAACTAGATACCTCCTCATACATGCATATATCTAACACTTATTTTAAGTGTTTTACGGATGTGGTACCTAGTTAAGTAGCACTGGTCAATCAGACACCAACTAAGTTATGAAATTATTAAAATATCTATCATATACAGATTACATATATTTTTATTATTGTAATTAAGGAATCAATTGATTTTTATGTGAAGTTTTAATAAATATATTTGTTACATAACTTTTTTTTTCACCTAGTTTATGAGTGGCATCTAAGAGAGTTTTAACTTCTTTGATGTACACCAATTATTTGAATATATTTGTTCTTATCTTTACCACCTTGAAACAATAATCACTCAAAATGATAAGTGTAAGGAAGAAGCTAACCAAATATTTCACGATGAAGAATGAAAACAAAAATGTTCCCTTAATTTCTTGGTAACCATAATTTGTTCTCCTGAAGTTGTCGTTCTATGTGATAAAGAGATGAGGCAGAGAATAGAAGCAAAAATGAAAAAGACAGAAGGGGCTGTGACTTGTGATGGGTAAGTAGGGCATTGCATGAAAAGTAATGGTCATGAGCTCACCACACGCAGCAGCCATATGGTGGGCTCACACAACGTGCACTGTACTGTTGGGGAAATCAAATATTATGGACACCCTTCGTTCATTTCCAAATGCCTTCAAAAAAGTTAAAATCCCATCACTTCATAGATTCTGGCCGAAAGTGAATTAAGAAAAATAATTCCTAATTACATTTATGAGTTTCAGGGTTCTTATCTTTTAATGAAGATTTATTCAGTCAAAGTTTAAATATCTCGTTAAGTTTTGGATTCGAATTTTGTGAATATTTAAGTTTAATATGATTACTGAATATCGAAACAAAAAATAATATTAAAAAATGGAAAGAAAGATGCTTTGATCAGTTGGTGATGCTATAATCAGCAGAATATGTAGAAAGTTGCGTGAGGTCTCCATCTTTGTGCATTTTAAAGAGCAATGGTCCTGGACTGAGTGGGAACAACCAAGCATTTTGGGCATATTTTTGTTAGTGGCAGATGCCAATACATTTCAACGATAGCAATAATATGTTGTATGTTTAGAGAAATCTTTTCGGAGGGTCAAAATTAAGTTGTATAGCTTTATTTTTATAATTTTTAAAATCAAAATTTTATTATTTTTAAAGATCAAAATATATTTTTATAATTTAAAATATAAAATTTAAAAAATTAAAAAATACATTTTACAACTTTTGGAGGTGGGGCTTTGCGAACCCCCTTCAGCCTCTCCTGTTTGGGGATCTGTCATTTATTTATTAATAATTAGGGTAAGAGGAGATAATTATAAGATAAAAAAAAATTTGGTTTTTTTATTTACAGAAGTAAGAATTAGTTGCTAATTGTGATATGAAGTTAAAAAGTTTGGAATCGATCTAGGATGGTCTTGTATGCAGTAAATTTGATTCCACTTCGGTTTTGTTTTATTTATTAATCAAAAAATTATTTGATTTAAATCTAAAATATTAAAATTTTCAACATTCAATGAATAATGAATTCCAATTTTCTAACAAAAAGGAAGTAAACAAAGAAAATAAAAAATTTGGCACCATAACTTCACCTACCAACTCATAAATAAATCTAAATGTTTAGATTTTTTGCACTTAGAATATTGCAAATAGACAATTTTATGTTACGTAAGATTCTAAAATGAAAGAAATGTGAAAATATATTTATTGTAATAATTTTGGCTTCTGTAAAAGTGAAAATAGATTTATTGGAAAACATTTTTCGACTTAATTTAAATAGATTTAAAAACACTAACATTCTATAAGTTGATATAAGAGAATGTGGAGTCCATTTTTAGGCCCCATTATGGGGTTAAGAGTCAAAGGCCTTGGCTCAATCCTTCCATTAAAATCAACACTGCTACTTTATAAGCCCAGTTCGTAACCTATTATGGTTCTATAATCAACTGACATCAATGTGTTCATAATTTGTTTCTTTTGAAAATCATACTTGAAATTTTCAAATTTAATCAACTTGTTTTGGAAATGTCTCCAGGTGATGAGGAATTTATAAATACAAGTGTAGATCTCCATCAAGTGATATAGTGAAGAGTGAGATTATTTTTATGGTGTCTAATAAGGATCAAATTCTAAGATGTTAAGTATGAATATTTGTTTATGGAATTAAATAAATTAGGAACGAAGTTGTTATATCCTTACCTTAATTTGGATCTAGTTGGGCCTCTCATTAGGCCCTCATCCCTCCTATAAATACTTTAAGATATCACTTCGTAGGGGGACTCCTCTTTACTTAAAGCCTTAATACGTTAAGTATTATCCTGAGTCTCTCTACTTGTCCAGCTCTCGGTCCTAGAATAAGTGAGCCAACCTTCCTCATTTCCACCTCCTCTCTCCCCTCTCCATCTCCATTGATATCGTGTATTAGCAATTTGTGCGGTGAGCGTAGACCAAACCCACCAAAATAATCATTACTTTCCTCCAACAACCACTGTAAATCCCATCATGACTCTTCCCCATCTGCCCTCCAAAAGAATAGATTATCTAATCAAAGACTATTTTTGTGGGCTTTAAGTGGTTGCTTATTTTTGGTAAACTTTCGATTTTATTTTAGTTTATGAAGAGAAACATAATAATAGAGGCATGATATTCTGAATCTTGTTTTTATTTCTTTAAATGCAAATATTCAATTTTATGTTTGGATCATAAACCATGTGTAAAAGAAATTTGTATAGTATGCAATTTTTTGAACTAACATTCTATGTTAGTAAATAATAACATCAAATTATTATTATTATATATATATGTGACATTCATATTGTCCAGCACCTACATCACCTTAACAGTTGAATAGGACTCTATAGTATGATCAATAAAACCATAGTTATGATAGAAGTTTGGGAGCCTCTTGTAGTTTACCAAAACTATCCATTCACCCCCGAACTCTTAAATTTAAAAACTCTACACAATAGCTTAGTAACGTCCATCTTAACTCGGACATGGATATGTCCTCCACAAGCCTCTTTTCTATCCTTCTAGTCAATAGCCAGAACCTCAACTATAGACCCCAAGTTGAAGGGCTAGGCTCGATTCATCCAAGTAAGAGGAACATTTAGAACCGCACCCAAAAAAATACCTTAGACAAATCATAGTTGGCATGAGGGCAACCATCAATTCACTCCGCCATCGCAAAATAGAGATTTATTGAAGCTCTACCGACCTGGCTCAAAGATTTTCCTCCTATCTTCAAAAGAACCAAACTTGATCAATACTAAAGAAAATTGTACCTTTGTTGTAGTATACCATACATTCTTAAAGACTCGAAAGAAGGCTTCCTTATTGAAGGAACTATCAGAAACCAAAGTACCTACCACCCAAGCCTCTAGGCCAGTATGTATCAAATCCTCTATGTTATCGACAACCCCTGCCCTTTTTCTTCAGTGAATTTCATCTTTTGTAAATGCAAGATAAACTAAAGAGAGACTCAAACTCAGAATTCACAAGAAAGCAGATACGTTTGTACGAAGGGAGAAGAATTTGACATCAAAACTTCTAATTTGCCAAAAACACTTATTGCACCTGTTTGGACAAACCCTCACTCTACACTCAGCTTAAGCTCGCCATAGTGGAGACTCTTTCGACCCCTTATTCCCTAATTTCGAGTAAGAGTCTAAAAAAAGAATGGACTTTTGTGAAACAAGAGCCAACATGAAACCCTGTCGACCACCGCACGTTGGTGTGACAACAATGACCGCTTGACTAATGTTGCCAACACCTTATACTGCCTCGCCGTCGTGAAAGATGGCTAAAAATATCCTTTATCTGCACTAATATACTTCAAATTTTATGTTTTTAAAACTTTTTATATAACTTTTTATGAATCCAATATACCTATTTATATTTATATGACATATTTTTATATTGTTTATTTTTAATATAATAATTAAATTTTAAATAGTAAAATTTCTAAAATTTATCTAAAAACAATTATTTATCCAAAAAATATAATTACTATTTTAAATTGATAAACTTTTTTACCAGCAAATAAAGTTGACTTTTTTATTTTTATTTTTTTACCAACAAACTAAAGTCCACACTTTTTTTATATTATGATGATTTTTTTTGTTTTTTAAAGATAAATTTATTAATTCATTCAATTAACCTAACTATACAATTCATTAAAAAAATTAAAATTAATTTTTTATATTATTTAATAAATAAATAAAAAGTTAACATTTTTAAAATGAACAAAAATTTAAAATAGGCAGGAAAGCAATTGGCAGAAACATCCAACGCCAGGCCAGGATCTGAAATCGTTGTCAACCTCCATGCTTTCTCAGTTGTCACACTTCCCAAAATCCCCAGCCTTTTCAACTCCCCACTCTTTCTTTCAACTCTCGCAACCAACAAAGAGGAAAGGCGGGCGCGATACTCCTCACTCATCTGCTAATGTTTGCTGCTGCAACCACCCAACCATGATCTGCCTTTACCTTTCTCAACCCTATTCCGCTTCTTCATTTTCTCTAAACCCTTCACTCATACCCTCTTCAATACCCAAATTTAAACCTGCTTTTCATTGCTTTCCTAAAACCCACAAAAAGGTGATTTTTTTTTCCTTCTTTTATGTTCTCTTGTTGTTTTCTTTTTTTTTTTTTTTTTTTTTGGTTGTTGATTATGGATTTTTACAGAAGAAGAAGATTAATAGAGGAATATGCAGAGCGGAGTTTTCACCGGATGCTCCCCTTGCGGCTGCGATCGGCGCCTGTATGCTGAGTTCACTACTTCTTCCTGCCGCCGATACAGGGGAAGAAGATGGTGGTAGTTCAATTATTGATGCAGGGGATACGAGGTTTGCGGCTATGGGAATTATTAGTTTTATCCCTTACTTCAATTGGCTGGTTAGACATTGAAATTCTCACCTTTTTTTTTTTTTTTTTTTTTTGAAGGGGGAAGTGGGGTTTCGTTTTAAATTGCTAACTTTTCTTTTTGGTCTTTGATTTGATAGAGCTGGGTTTTTGCTTGGCTTGATTCTGGAAAGCGGCGCTACGCCGTGTATTCTATTGTATACTTGGTTCCTTACCTCAGGTATCACTTTTACGGAGTACCACATTGGAATGAATATCCAAATTATTCTATCTTTAAAATGCTTATCTTGCTTCAGTTTGAGAGCTGCAATGATGTCAAACCTTGGGTCTAATGGAGGCAGTGCAAAGTCCATTGACTTCAACGTTTCATCTTCATAAACTTAGACCCTGTTAGAAATGATTTTGGGTGCGATAATAATAGCATTGAGCTGAAATATGTAAGTGCAAGGGTCTATGTTGGGACTTGGTAATCTCCTTTTATCTTCATGAAATTGATAAGAGGTTAGGATTGTTTCCGAGTCCCTTTCCCAGGAGCGACTGCCTCGCCTTTCTCGGGAACTTATCTGGGTGATGATTGTTATGGTTTAATCATGTTTTGACAGTAAAATCATGTTCATCAGTCTTTGTCTACCTCTGCAAAGGACAATGAACTGGCATGCTTGTAAGTTGTTACCGGATTACTTGTTATGCCTCTTTCTGTGAGTTTCAAGTTTTAATTTCTAAACTCAAACAAGGCAATCTAATATAAAGTGTCCACTTCTTTTTATCTGTTCATACAAAGTTATAAGTTATAACCTTTTTCAAGCTTTGAAAACAATTATTTTTGTTTTGTTTAATCATTGCATTCCTCCTCTTAATGGTTTTATTTAGGTGCTTGTTGGTATTGCTTCGAGTTTTGGCTTATTTAAGAACCCATTTTTGTTATATTCATAATGACAACCATCCTTGATTATAACGTGAGATCTTCCTTTAAACCATTGGTCTATGTCAACTAGATATGCTGCTAACATTGTATTTGTGAGGCAAAATGAGATCGTAAACTGAAACAATGCGGTACTTTTGTGCTTTTCTCAATTTGATTATGTTGTTCTTTTTTTCACTGATTTAACAGGTCAAATTTCTCTCTTTCCCCAGAAGATAGCTGGCTTCCCATTGCTAGCATACTATTTTGCATTGTTCATGTTCAGGTACAAAATTTATAAAGATCATTACATGGTGATGTTATAAATATGTCATGGTATCTCTTAACTTCTGCATTAAAGTCTTGTCCAATGATGGCTTTTTATATCAATGATTTGTGCTCCCGTTATGTAATATGGAGCCTCTAAACATATCTGTTGTTTTAGTGTTGATTGGTTATGACTAACTACGCTACTTTTGAGTATATACTGAAAGTTGGGCATAAATGTATGGCATTGTTACTTACATTGCTCTCTGTTGCAGCTGGAAGCAAGCATAAGAAATGGTGATCTTCAAGGCTTTCAAATTTTTAGTGAGGCTGCTAAGCATCTTTCATCAAGGAGTAGAGAGGAAGATGAACATTTCAAAGGGTATAATGAACCCAAGGTATCAGGGACTTAAACCATTTGAGAATTGTTTTGACCCGTTTGAATTTCTGCTTTTATATCTGATAACAGTTTTGTACTTAATGTCAGGTAAAGAAAAGAGAACATAGGAATCTGCCTGATGCTGAAGAACATTCAAGAAATGAGATCCCGCATTGGGGAATTCCGAAAAGGCCCTCACAACATCATGAACAGCTGAATGATTTGGAGGATGATGGAAAAAGTGAACACTAGAATGATAGGCATCATAACTCAACTTGATCGTAGTAGTTGGATCTGCATGAAATGCTATGCTGATGGTATAAAAGAGCATGCAAAACATGAATATAGAAAAGAGGCAAAAGATTGGTGCAGGCAGAAAAGGAGGAAGGAGGGTTAGTTGATACCTAGATGTGGAACTAAAAGAAGCTCATTACTGCTTTAATATTTCTTTTGAACTCTTTTTTTTTTTTTTAATTGTAATTTACTTAAATATTTCCATGGTTTATCATTCCAAATAATGTGTAAAATGTTTAGGGGAAAAAGTTCCAAATTATGTAATGAAATTGGAGAAGTTGGCAAATTGGGGAAATGGAAGCTAAATGCATGTTGGGAAATGGGAACTACAAGAGGATGGTTAAATCAGAAGCTATTAAGGAGGTATATATTAAGGCATGCAATTACAGATTGTTACTCAATGTTATTAAGGTAAGCTTACATTTTTTTTCAAATAAAATTTCGATTAAGGAAAGACAGTTCTGGTACATCAAACCGAAAATAAAATTAAACTGAAAAGAACTCAAGGACTAACGAACCTAAGTCCAAACCCATAAAGATCTAGGTGTTCACATACCATAGCCGTCGCTTGCCAACGGAAGGGGAGAGAGAGGAAGCACTCAAGCATCAGATATTGGGAATAATCGCACCATTGGTTTGCGTGCCACCCACGATGAAAACCATACCACCACCAAGGTTGCAAAACATAGTGCCAAAGCCACCCCGGACACCAACGGAGGAAGAGGCAAACCAACATTGTGGTTTCAACCACCAGAAGTTCAGGTTTAGTGTATTGCCTCTAAGGATCCGTCTTCGCCCATCCAACGGAAGGCTAGGGTATCGATGGGCACTTGCTCTAACATGCTGGAAGCCTTGACGAAGAATAGAGGAACCCAGAAAAAAAAAAAAAAAAAAACCTGAGCAATAATAGTGCAAAAAAACCTTAGCAAAAGTGTGGCCAAGATCCACAAGACAAAAAGTTGAAGGGAGTCACGGGAACCCTTGCAACCGCTACTTGACAGCTGGAGGTCAGAGAAAAAGAAACGGTGGATTAGCCCCAATATTATTCAACCGTAAGGCATGGTAAAAGATGATGAGAAAAGAAGAGAGAAGCAATTGAAAAGAGGAGTGAGCAGGGACGAGAAGTGGTCGGCCGCACAAGTGACATAAGGGAAAGAAGAGTTCAAGAGAAGGAACTTAAATAACCATTTTCCGGAAGAAGAATTTAGATGGAACAAATATATATTCTCTTATTTTCCACATATTCTATATGTGTTAGGCATATCTCATACCGGCATTGTTGTTATTATAGTAACTTGGAGGCAGTGGCGTATTTAAAGGAGGGCTGGCGGGGTTTGGTATCCTTGAAATGAAAAATTATCCATTAATTTTTTTAAAATTTTAAATTAGTAAATATAAAATTATATTTTGATTTTTTAAAAATAATAAAAATTTGATTTAATCTTTTAAAAATTATAAAGTTATATGCTATTAAAAATAAAATTTAATTTCAGCCCTCTTAAAAAATATTTTTATTTTCGCCCCTGGTTGGAGGTTATTGTAAAAACTGACTTGGAAAATGAAAAGCGAAAAACTCTCTTTCTCGCGTAAAAGAACTTCATAGAAGTACTAAGAGGGTCAAACACGTTAACCTAGCAAAACATAGTGATGGGATGGTGATATCCTACAAAGATACTCAGGTGGGAGCATAATTTGGGAACTAAGAGGAAATGGTTATGAGTAATGAAAGTGAAACCCTATAATCGGAGGAAGACATGGATAATGAGGAACAAGGTGTAAAACAAGACACTGTAGGTAACATTTGTATCACTCTCTTCAAAGAAGAAAAATCGAGAATTAGGAAGAAGTGGTCAAATACACTTATTGTTAAAGTGTTTGGTAAAAATGTCGGGTTTTAACATCTATCTTACAAATTGAATCAACTTTGGAACCCAGTGGGCTACCTCCAACTCATTAGCCTGAGGTCTAAATACTTCTTGATAAAATTTTCATGCATTAAGGATTATAATGGTACTATCAAAAGTGGCCTATGGTTCATTAATGGGAATTTTCTTATGATGCCAAACTTTTGAGCTTTAAAGGCATTGTTTGATGCATTGGTTGTTTGGGTACGCCTTTTTGAACTACCAATAGAATATTATGATCCAGAAATATTTGCTAAGCTAGGTAAGAGTATAGGGTACTTGTTGAGAGTCTGTCGAGACGCTAAATACGGGGTAGTTTGCCAGGACGATAACTATGGGAAATCATGCAAACGAGGAAAAAATGATTTAAAGAAAATGCAAGTTTTGGCGAGTGATAGCTAGCAAATGGATTTTGAGAAATTCGTCGAACAATGCAAAAGTAATAGAAAAGGGAATAGCTCACTAACACAACAATCATGGAAGCTAGTAGGGCATATGGGTGGTAACCCAACAAGAATCAGACATGGAAAATGACGTGCCAATAATGCCTTGTATATATAGGTAATGGAAGAAGGTTTATCCGTAGATTGCGGGTAATGATCCACCATTAAGAGCCACCAAGAAGTGCTCAAAGAATATCTACATGTTAGAGGAAAATCTTGGAAGGATATTGGGAGATTCACTCCTAAAATAAGGCTCGTTATGTAACAGCTTGATTTTGGGTCTAGTAGGAACAATGGTTTCGGGACCACAAATCCGACGCAAAAAAATTTTACTTTTATTATATTTTTATGGTCTACAGTTTTATGGAATGATTTTGTGAAAATTTTGTTCAAAAATTTTGATGTTTGGGCACTGAATTTAGTCAAAAGGACTAAATTGTAATAAGTAAAAAATATGAGTTTTATAGGTTAAATGTGTCCAATTGCTATGAGATTTTAAATTAGAGGTGCTTAAATGGTAATTAGACCATTATACTTCATAATGGACAAAAATGGACATGGTTAGGTGAAATTTTAAATTTTGGCATTAAGGGCATTTTAGTCATTTGGTTAATAAAGACAAAATAAAACAAATAAAAGATGTTCATCTTTCTATTTTCATCCCGCCATGGCCGAATGTCCCAGAGGAAGATATAGTTAGGGTTTTTCAAGCTTCCAAGCTCGATTGTAAGTCCGTTATTTCCCTGTTTTTCATGATTTTTATATTTTTGAAGTTGTTTCAACCTAATCTAGCCTTTCTAAGGACTAATTTGAAGAGGGATTAAATTTTAAAGTTTTACCCATGTTGAACATGTATGTATTTTGATGTTTGATGGTAGAAAATGCATGTTTGTTGTTTGTTAAACAACTTTTGCTAAGTGATTTTCGGTAAAAATATCAAAAATGACTTATTTGTAAAAGTCTATAAAATGAGTAGAAAAAATGTGAATAAATGAGAAATGTGGGCTGTTATGAGTATGAAAATAGTTTTGGCTAGGCTTGGGTGTGAATAAATTGAATGAAATTTATTTTACGAGTCTAGGGACTAAAGTGTAAAATGTTAAAAGTTTAAGGGCAAAATTTAAAATTTTCCATAATGTGACTTTTGGGCTGAAATGAATAATGTGATGATTAAATGAGATGAATTTGGTATTATAGATCAAGAAAAACGAAGTTCGGGTATAGATCGGGGGAAAAACCAAAGTGTTTGACGATTAGGTCCATTTCTGCTATTTCTGTATCGAGGTAAGTTCGTATGTAAATAATGCATTCTTATATTTATGTTTTGAATGCTTTAATGTTGTATGAATTGTGATTGACTCTTTGGACGTATTCGACAAAGTTTCGACAAACGAGAAATACCAGTTGAACCTTAGGAATAAAATAGGATACGAGTGACATGTCTCTAGGAACCCATGTGTATATACGATTATGTGATCCGGGTGCTGGCCTTGTACATTCTACCAGTGGCTGGGTAGTCCGGCATGTGTTGCGGATACCTGACAGCTTGTGTGAGCATGCTCGTGAATAGCTCGAAAGCGAGCCTATATATATTATGAGATATGAGGTAGCTTTAGCTACATATATGGCACTTATGTGCAAGATTTCCGGGTATCTGTTAATATTCCGAGTGTTCAACGGGCATGTTAAAAATGAGAAAGTACATGAATATGTTATGAGATGGTACAGGTATGTACGTAAAACTCATAAGTAATGAGCTTGATATGTGATGAACCCTTTGTAAGGATGTGATTGAATAAGTTATGTTCATGAAGTTTAATGACATTTATGTTGATATATGTTATGTTATTCATATGATGTGCTATTGATAAGAATGTGATTGAGTAATTTATGCTCATGAAGTTTAATGGCATTTATGTTGTTATATGTTATGTTATTAATATGATGAGCTATTGATATATGACAATTATGTTGATATATGTTATGTTGATATTAAATGACATTTATATTCATATGACATTTATGAAGTTTTAATGACATTTATGTTGATATATGTTAAGTTATTTTTATGTCAAATATATGAATAATATTTTGTATTATTTGCATATGAACTTACTAAACTATACAGCTTACTCCCCCTTTTCTTTCCCTTATCTTATAGTGTCACCAAGCTAGCTCGAATTGGAGATCGCCGGAGATCCTATCACACTATCAAGCTATCACTTTGGGATCTGATGAATTCAAATATTTTGAGTTTATGGCATGTATAGGGATTTGGTCTTTTGGTTATATGTGACATTACTAGTTTGGCCATATGTGTTGGCTTATAATGGTTTATGGTTCATTTTCGTATATAGCCATGGAAGTTAGCTAATATTGGTTATGAGTATATTTATATATTAATGTTATTTGTGAATGTGGAATCTTGCATGATTTGGTGTGGAAAGGTTGATGTTCTAAGCATGATAAATAATGGCATGAGGATGACATGTTATTGTCTTGGTTGTGGTTGTTTGGTTGCTCTTATATGCTTGAATTTGTGCCATGTGATGTTGTGTTGATGTGTGCAAGTGAGGGTGGCAAAATGGCTTGGTAAATATCCTTGTTTTTGTCCACACGGACGTGTGTCTAGACCGTGTGTGACACACAGTCTGCCCAACGGGCATGTGTTCTAGTCGTGTGTCCCCTGCACCTTAATTTTGAGAAACAGCATGTCTAGAATTGAGCACACGGGCAGAGACATGGGCATGTGTTCTAGTCGTTTGTGCTACACGGCCTAGCACACGGGTGTGTGGCATGGCCGTGTGGCACAAGTCAGATAGCATCTTAATTTGAACACGGTCTGAAGCACAGGCGTGTCCCAGGGTCACACGGGCGTGTGGGCCCCGCAGTTAGCAAAAATTTTCTAAGTTTGGTAAAATTTTCCTAAGTTCTCGGTTTAGTCTCGAATCACTTCCAATGCATGTTTTGGGCCTCGTAGGCTCGTATTAGGGACTTTATGATCGATTATGAATGATTTTAAATTGGACGCAAATTTATGACTTGGATTTGTGTAAATGCTTGTGTTTTAAGTCCGATAATGCCTCGTACCCTGTTCTAGTGTTGAATACGAGTAAGGGGTGTTACACGTTGAACCTATGGTTTATGTGAGGAGAAATAATTGTTTGTACTCCAGATAGACTGATGGAGCTCGAAACTAACTATTATTTCGACAAAGGCAAGTGCACCTATCAAACAGTAGTATAGCTGTGGTGAGTCCGGAATATCGTATCCTCAAGGACCAAGAGTATTAGTATTAACTATCTTTTTATTATCTAGCCTAATAATTAAGGGGATTTGCTTTTAATCTAAAATTAACTAACTAATTTAACTAATAACTATGAACGCGACAGAGAGCGAATTGGGGAAAATACTTTTGGACAACTTATATGAGATAGGCAATACCTAAGGAAGAATCCACCTAGACTTCACTTATTACTTCTGATTCATGCGATTTATTCACTTGGCTTAATCCGTAGAAATCTCTGAATTATATTAATACCTCTTTCGAGGCTACTAACAACTGGCTCTAGGTTGATTAATTGAAATCTTTTTCTAATTAAAACCCCTATTGTCGCATTAACTCAATCTATGGATTCTCTTATTAGGTTTGACCCTAATCCAACAGATTTTCATCGCCCTATTTCTAGGGTTGCAATCAACTCCGCTTAATTGTGTTAATCTATTCTTAAGCAGGGACTTTTGCTCCACTTAATAAGCACATTCAATTTTGAATCAATATCTTGAATTATCAAAACAAGAATAAGAACTCACAATTAAGAATAATCACAAGTATTTATCTCATAAATCAAATAATAAGATCTGTATTAGATTTCATCCCCTCAGGTATTTGAGGGATTTAGTTCATACTAAAAGAGGGAACCATCATAGAAGAGGAAAAACAACAAAACATAAGAAAACCCAAAAACTCCTAAAGAACTTGATGGGAGATCCTCAGTCTTGATGGAGATCCTTCTCCTAAGCTGTTCTTGACGACTGTCTTGGAGTATTTTCTCCTTCTACTCGGCGTCTATTCGATGTCCTGTAAAAGTCTCTTTTTAGTTTGCCTCCTAGGGTGTTTATATAGGCTTCGAGATGCCTTTCTTGGCCCACAAGTATCCTATTCCGAATAGAATTCATCCTAGTTTCGGCAGAGACACGCTCGTGGTCGATAGCCCAGGCCGTGTTCGATCCTGCTAGTCACACACGGCCGTGTGGATTTGCCCGTGTGCGGTGGTCCAGGCCGTGTAGGCCCATTTTGTCCCTTTTTAGCCCGTTTCTCGTTCTTTTCGACTCCCTAAGCTCTCCTGAGTATAAAACATGAAATTAAAAGATTAGGAGCATCGAATTCATCAAATTCAATGGAAACTCATCCAAAATTAAGCCAAGCATGAGGTTAAGATATGTGTAAATTATGGTTTATCAAATATCCCCACACTTAAGCCTTTGCTTGTCCTCAAGCAAAATTCTCAACTCACAATTAAAATTAACTTCCTGATTCATAATCCTTATCAATAATGTTTCATCATAATTCATAGATAATTCATACATTGATAATTAAACTAAAAGAGTCCTAAAGATTCGAACAATCTAAGTTATAGATTTTTATAGCACGAAAACATAGGTGTTTCCCCTTACCTAAATAATTTCTTCTAATTCAAAACCAACAAGAATTGACATCCTCACTAAAGATTCACTCAAATCACTCAAGGTGTTTAAGGTTCAAATTAAGCACTCAAAAGTCAAACATGAAAAGTTAATCCTATAAGCTTGCATGAAAACCAAATCTCCACCACTGTAAAATGAGATGATACATAACTCAAAAGGTCTTAAAAAGGGTTACAACGGGGCTTGGGTTAAAGGTATGGATAAAGGTTGAATTAAAGGGTTAGAATCAAGATCGAATTCGATCAATTACCTAACTAGAAAAATAACTAATACTGAATAATTACATTGATTGAAAACTTATTATTAATTAACACGAGTTTCTTCTAACGATATGGAACTAACAGTTTCAGCTCATACTCACTGATAATGAATAAGTCTTCTGTTTTTTTTTTTTGAACATACAATGATAAGAAAGAACTTTAACAACTAAAATAGAGAACATAGTTAGGCAACTGCTCAATTCAAATCTCGACAAAAAGGGGCGTCAAAAGATTAGGGGAAGTAAAAATTTGGTTTTGGGTTAAATTTAATGGGTGAGTCAAGAAATAGTTATTAGGCTAAAAAAGGGTTCACTAGGGGTTAATTATGAGGGTAGGCTTTTTGGTGGAGGAAGTGAGTTAAAACCTAGGTGCCTTTATCATATCAGTATATCAAATCAAAAGTGTGGTCTCGACATGCATCATCGAAGCAAGTTCTAGAATAACAAATCAATGTTGACACGCTCATAATCAATAAAGTGAGCAAGAAAATATATGCTCTTAAAAGGCTCAAAATCTCACAGAAATTATGGTTTTTAATGTCAACCTTGTAAATTTCAAACTTCAAAGTAATTTTTAGGATTAGGGAAACAACATAATAAATTTTTAATTCTGAAAATAGACTTATCATGCTTGATTCTCTAATATCTTAAAGTTTAAACCATCAATGCACAATTACCTATGACTTAATCCGAAACATATCAATGAAAATCTTAAATCAATAGAAGTTTCATTCTAATAGTAAATATGAGAACATTACTTTAAGAACAAGACATAATTCAGGGATTTTCTGGTAATGAAATCAATAACCTCCCCACACTTAAGATGTACATTGTCCTCAATGTACAAAGATGGATAATAACAATATAGTAAGAAATCATAAGATAGGGAGAGGTGAAACTTCCTGAATTATGGATGAAATCCTTAGAAAGATAGGCACGATGGACTAGGTAGAGGTGCACGGTGGATACTAGGGTCGTGGTGTGGTGATTCCCTAACAGCCTTTTGAACCTAAATTAAAGAAATCAAAATATAATAATATAAATTAAAGATAAGAAAGATAAAGGGAAGGAAAATAAAAGAGAAGAGAAAAAGAAAAGAAAAACTGAATGAACTCCAAGGTCCTTGTCCTGTCGAGGTAATGAAGCGGGCATGAACTTATGAAGATTGGTCTCGAACATGGAGGTTGTGGTAGGGTCCTATCACTTCTTCAACATGGTGATGGTGGTGTAGAGAAAGAGTGAAGGAAAGGGAAAAATGAAAATGAAAGGGGAAAGATAAAAGAAAAAGGAAAGAGGTGTAGTGGTTAGGTTTTGGGAGAAGAATTTGGGTTGAAAGTGAGAAGAAGGGGGTTTTAAATAGGAAACAGGGATATGGTTGCTGCCCACGCCCGTGTGCCATGGGCGTGTTAGGTCACATAGCCGTATCGCACGGCTATGTGGTGTTTTGTTCGTTTCTCCCACGCCTGTGTAGAAGTTGCCACACCCATGTTTGTTTGATCAGTGGCGGCCACGACCTCAAAGCACGGGCGTGTCTCATACTCGTGTGACTTTATCAGTGTCGACCATAGCCATATCACACGGTCGTGGCATTTTATCACAGCCCATATTTTGGAAAAATTATTTTTCACGCTGATGTACTTACTTGTGGTGTCCACACGGCCACGACCATGCCCGTGTACAAGGCCGTGTGGTAGGGAAACCTGCATTTTATTAATTTGGTTAGTTTGTAGTTAGGTGCTAAAAATTAAAAATATGAAAATTAATGGGGTTAGTGCTCGGGTTGCCTTCCGAGAAGCGCTCGTTTAAAGTCTTAATCTAGACCTACCCTTCATTCGCATAATCATGGCGGTTTGAGGAGTTGAAACTCCTCACCCCTGCTATCAATTCTATGATCACTATATAGTTTGAGTCGAGTAGTGTTTACCTTAAAAGTGCCGAACTTAGGATTAGTTACCTCGACTGTTCCGTATGGAAAGACATTAACTACCGTGAAAGGGATCTCTTCGTTTGTATTAAGGTCTGAAGTGGCGATTCGAGGGTCCATCTTATCCAACAATACCTGATTCCTAATCTAAAATTGGTTTGTCCCATCTTTAAGTTTGTCATAGAGTTGCCTTGTTTTTACTTCGTGTATTTTTAATTTCTCCTTGAAATGTGTCTTCCACTTGTCTAGTTTATCGATTTGAAGCCTTCGTTCCTCATGAGTTATTTCCTTGTTGGCACGGGGTCTAGGATTTGGCTCAGTTGTGTAGTTTCGTGGTGTTTCCTGTAAAGAAGTTTGAACCAAATGGTCATTAGTAGAGTTTGTGTTTTCACCTTGATTACTCGATGTCCTAGCCGAGTCAAGAGCCTGAAGAGTGATCGTTTTGTCACCTACATGAAGTATGAGTTCTCTTGTACCAACATCAATTTTAGTTCTAGCAGTTGCTAAAAAGGGTCTTCCTAAAATTAAAGGAATATTATTGTCCTCATCCATGTCTAAAACGACAAAGTCTACTAGGAATATGAATTTATCAATTTTCACTAGTACATCTTCGATTATACCCCTAGGGATTCTAATAGTTTTATCAGCTAATTGAATGCTCATCCTAGTTTGTTTGGGTTTCTCGAGACCTAGCTGTTTAAACATTTTATAAGGCATAACATTAATGTTTGCCCCTAAATCAGCTAAAGCATTATTAATAGATAAACTACCAATTAAATATGGAATTGTAAAACTCCCTGGATCTTTTAACTTTCATGGTAGCTTATTTTGTAAAATTGCTGAGCACACTGCATTTAGCTCCACATGCGACGTATCGTCTAACCTTCATTTGTTTGTCAAAAGCTCTTTTAAAAATTTCCTTGAATCTGGCATCTGCGAAAGAGCTTCAAGAAACGGTAAGTTAATATGTAATTTCTTTAGAAGTTTAAGAAATTTACCGAATTGTTCATCTGTGTGGTCTTTCTTCATCGTATTGGGGTATGGCACACGAGGTTGGTACTCTGCAATTACTGGTTTTGGTTTATCATGGCTTACCTCAATCTTACCTTCTTCTACCACATTCTATTGCCTCACTTTTGGTTCATCTAACCCTTCACTATAGTAGGAAGTAATGGCCTGAAGTTGTTCTTTTGGGTTAGTTTCGCTGTTGCTTGGCAAGCTGCCTTGTGGTCGTTCTGAGAGCAGGTTAGAAAGCTATCTTAATTGGTTCTCGAGCCTCTGAATTGATGCCTCTTGATTTTTAAGTGATGTTTCGGTGTTTTGGAAGCGTGTTTCTGACACCGCGATGAACTTTGTTAGCATCTCCTCAAGGCTCGGCTTTTTCTCTTGTGGGTAGGGTTGCTGTTGAAAGCTTGGAAGGGGTTGTTGTCTCTGATTTCCTTGGCCACCACATGAGAAATTGGGGTGCTTCCTCTAACCTGGATTATAAGTGTTATTATAAGGGTTATTTTGAGGTCTAGAATTATTACCCATATAGTTCATCTGTTCGCTTTCTATGCCATGGTTATAGGGCGGATATTATGTATTGTTCATTCTTCCTCCATTCATATCACACTGCATCACTAGATGTACCTGCGAAGAACCACACAAACCATCAATTTTCTTACTTAAAAGTTCTATCTGATTTGATAGCATGGTTACTGCGTCGAGGTTGAAAACACTAGCGGCTTTTGTTGGCTTTGTCCTTGTAACTTGCCACTAATAGTTATTCAGTGCCAACTCCTCTATAAACTCATAAACCGCTTCAAGAGTCTTGTTATTCAAGGTTCCACTGGCTGCTGAATCAATCAAATGCTTAGTTGAGGGGTTCACACCGTTGTAAAAGATTTGAACCTGTAGCCACAAGGGTAACCCATGGTGAAGGCACCTTCTTAGTAAATCCTTGTATCTCTCCCATGCATCTTAAAGTGTCTCTATATCCATCTGCACAAAAGAAGAGATATCATTCCTCAACTTAGCCGTTTTAGTCGGCGAAAAATATTTTAATAAAACATTTTCGGTCATTTGTTCCCATGTAGTGATTGATCCTCGTGGTAACGAGTTCAACCACTGTTTAGCTTTGTTTATCAATGAAAAGGGAAACAACCGAAGGCAAATGGCATCATCAGAAACGCCATTAATCTTGAAAGTGTCGCAAAACTCAAGAAAATTTGCCAAGTGATTGTTTGGATCCTCATCCTGCAAACCATCAACCTGAACAAATTGCTAAATCATCTGAATAGTGTTCGGTTTCAGTTCAAAATTATTTGCAGTAATAGCAGGTCTAATAATACTTGATTCAGTTCCTGTTAAATTAGGTTTAACATAATCATACATAGTACGAGGAGCAGGATTTTGATTCACCGGATTTGTGGCAACCACAGGAGGTAGCGAATTGTTATCAGCCATCTCTTCGGTAGTATTAGTATCGTCCTCTTGCTCTTTTTATGTGTATTGTAGGCTTCGCCTTATTTCTCTTCGGTTTCTGCGAACTGTACCTTCTATATCACTATCAAAAACCAAGGGTCTTGACGGGTTCCTTCTAGTCATAAACTAGAATTATCTGCCAGAAGCAAAGAAAATGGAAAGTTAGTGAACTAAAAATAAAAATAAATAAATAAATAAATTGCAATTAAAAGTAAGAATGGCTAAAGTAATAAAAATTTAGTTTTCCTAATATCTTAGTCCCCGGCAACGGCGCCAAAAACTTGATGGAGCTCAAAACTAACTATTATTTCGACAAAGGCAAGCGCACCTATCAAACAGTAGTATAGCTGTGGTGAGTCCGGAATATCGTTTCCTCAAGAACCAAGAGTATTAGTATTAACTATCTTTTTATTATCTAGCCTAATAATTAAGGGGATTTGCTTTTAATTTAAAATTAACTAACAAATTTAACTAATAACTATGAACGCAACAGAGAACGGATTGGGGAAAATACTTTTAGACAACTTATATGAGATAGGCAATACCTAAGGAAGAATCCACCTAGACTTCACTTATTACTTTTGATTCATGCGATTTATTCACTTGGCTTAATCCGTAGAAATCCCTGAATTATATTAATACCTCTTTCGAGGCTACTAACAACTGGCTCTAGGTTGATTAATTGAAATCTCTTTCTAATTAAAACCCCTATTGTCACATTAACTCGATCTACGGATTCCCTTATTAGGTTTAACCCTAATCCGACAGATTTTCGTCGCCTTATTTCTAGAGTTGTAATCAACTCCGCTTAATTGTGTTGATCTACTCTTAAGTAGGGACTTTTGCTCCACTTAATAAGCACATTCGATTTTGAATCAATATCCTAAATTATCAAAACAAGAATAAGAACTCACAATTAAGAATAAGTATAAGTATTTATCTCATAAATCAAATAATAATAAGATCTGTCTTAGGTTTCATCCCCCCGGGTATTTGAGGGATTTAGTTCATACTACAAGAGGGAAACATCATAAAAGAGGAAAAACAACAAAACATAAGCAAACCCAAAAACTCCTAAAGAACTTGATGGGAGATCCTCAGTCTTGATGGAGATCCTTCTCCTAAGCTATTCTTAACGGCTGTCTTGGAGTATTTTCTCCTTCTAGTCGGCGTCTATTCGACGTCCTGTTGAACTCTCTTTTTAGGTTGCCTCATAGGGTGTTTATATAGGCTTCGAGATGCCTTTCTTGGCCTACAAGTATCCTATTCCGAATAGAATTCATCCTAGTTTCTGCAGGGACACGCCCATGGTCGATAGTCCAGGCCGTGTTCGATCCTGCTAGTCACACACAGCCGTGTGAATTTGCCCGTGTGTGGTGGTCCAGGCCGCGTAGGCCCATTTTGTCCCCTTTTGGCCCGTTTCTCGTTCTTTTCGACTCCCTAAGCTCTCCTGAGTATAAAACATGAAATTAAGAGATTAGGAGCATCGAATTCATCAAATTCAATGGAAACTTATCCAAAATTAAGCCAAGCATGGGGTTAAAATATGTGTAAATTATGGTTTATCATAGACTAATCGGCAAGGAGGGGTTGGTTAGAACCCATCGACAGAAAGTGTACTAAAAAGGATAAACTAAGTAACCGATATGTCTGTCAAGACTATTACTCTTTAAAGGGAATCTATAGAGAAAGTACGAGTCAAAGGGTAATTTCATAGGGAACCATCAAAAAAGGGAAATTGTAAACTTGAATGGTCACTTAGATGACAATCTACTGAAAATTGTAGGCCAAAGCGGTCTACAGCAGACGGACATTATAACAACCTGTTTTTCAGTGGTGTCAGAAACCGTGGTTTCGAGGCCACCAAATCTGACAAGTAAGTTTGTAAATATTTTAATTAATATTTACAAGTTAGTTTTGTTTTTAAAAACGTTTTTGATATAGTGATTTTTGTCGTATAAATAATTTATTAAGTTCAAGTGGTTTTAGATAACGAGGTATCGGGACCTTGTTTTTATAAACTGAGCTGTAAATATTTTTATAAATATTTAAAGAGTGTCATTAAGGTGGTATTAAAGTTTTGCTAATAAATTTTAACGTTTACATGCTTAATTTGATAAAAAGGACTAAATTGCGTAAAGTGCAAAATTTAAGTTCTAATAGCTAAAGGTATTAAATAGTTATATTACTTTAAAATGGAAGTCCTTATATGGAAATTAGATCATTAGAGTTGGTATTGGATGGTAATGGTTTGGAATTATTGAAATTTTGGTTAGTTTTCAAGGTTAAATAAGTAAATAATTAATAAAGGTTAATAATTAAAGAAACAAAATAACACATGCATCTTTATTTTTGTTTCTTCAACCGAATAGAAAAGTAAAAAAGAATCCATGGATGAAGCTTCATTCGGCCATCCCTATTTGTGCTTACGTGTGAGTATTTTTCGTCCCGTTTTTAATAATTTTTATGTTTTTGAGATTGTTGCAACTAGGTCCAACTAGCTCGTACTTTCGATTTTGAAACTGTTAAAGATTTTGAATGGGACCATTGATGAATCTTGTGATTTTTTATGTTAGATGATGAATTTGGAATGTTGATTTGTATTTAAAAGTATTTTGTTAAGTGATTTTGATGATTTTTTCGATTAAGGACTAAATTGTTAAATTAATAAAAGTACAAGGATTTAATGTGAAATTGTTGCATAAATGGACTATTTTGGATACCATGAATATTAGGCTAAGCTCAATTCTGGGTAAAAATGGTTAATTTGCATATTTTGGGCTCAGGGATTAAATTGAATGAAAGTAAAACTTTAGAGTAATTTTGTAAAAATGTCAAAAATGACCAAATTATATGAAATGAATTATTTTATTTTCTAAATTAATATATTGAATGAAATTATTAATTTAGATCAAGATCGGGTGGAAAATCAAGGAAAACAGAAAATTACCAAAATGCCCGTGAACTTTGGTATTTCTATAATTTAGCTAGGTAAGTTCGTATGAACTATACTATGTATATTGTTTATTAAATTGAATGTTGTTACATGAAATTTTATCAAAAATGAATATATATATATATATATATGTTATTATACAATTTAGCTTTTAATGAAACGAGGAAAATTCAACGACGCATGACGACAATCGAGTCTCATTTGAACCTTAGGAATTCGTAGGATACAAATGACATGTCATTAGGGTTACCGATTCCAGCTCTTATGAGCTTATCGATACTCAGCTCGTATGAGCTTACCTTTATTCAGCTTAGAGGAGCTTACCGTTATTCAGCTCAGAGGAGCTTACCGTTTATAGCTCGTATGAGCATACATGTACAGGAATTGACGGATTACAATTCAGTACACCTCGTGTGTACTACCCGCGTATCTAACGATATTCTAAGTGGTTCAACAGGCACAGTTCTGTTACGAGGATATATGGGTTCGATACGAATTGGAACAAGTATTTACGTGAATTACATGGAAATGGTTTATATATATATATTGAAAAGAATTATATATGTATATATATGTATATGATGAAACGGTAAGATAATGATATGTATCATGACATGTACACATATGAATATATTTGATGTGTTGATACATGGTAATTATGTAAGTTGAGACGAGTAATAAACTCAAGTGTGACATGTTGAGAAAATAAGGTTATCAAAGTTGAATTTATATCAAATATGTTCAAGTATGCTAACATGTGTTGCTGTTTGATGCTTAGGCAAGTGCCAAGCTGTTGGTTGAATGGTATTATGTTTACTTATAAGTCATATTGAAATGGTAAGTGCTCAAATGAAAATATGTTTGTACTCATGAAAAAGCGGTAAGGTTTAAATTGTGCAATTTCTTATGAAATGGCTTATCATGTGATTAATTCAAAAAGTGCTACGTTTAATTGCACTAGCTTGTGGCTATGGTTGATGATATGCTCATGAAATAGTCGGATGAAAGAAAGAATGCATGTAAAGAAAGGTCAAAGTCCGCAATTATGGTGAAACCTCTAAGAGTCCACCAAAACTAGTCAAATTGCTATAGAATCGTCTAGAGAAAGATTACTTAATGGTCTATCTGCCAATAGATAACTTCGAAAAATTAATCAAGGACCACCACATCAGATTAAGAGAAATTATCCCAGGTCTATTAAAGAGTTAAACGTGTTTAGTTTTTTTTTTTATTACTACCCCAACAAGATTGGAGATATTTCGTATTACAGCAAATAAACTCACTAAATTCTTTTGAACTTACAGAAATTTGTTGTAACACCCCTAACCCGTCTTCATCACTGAATTAAGGGTACGGAGCATTACCGTACAAAGCAAAACGTTTAGCTTCAATACAAAATAATAATTCAACTTACAAAGTAAATAATAATTACACAATTTAATCATAGCAATAATACTCATTTGGACCTTAAATTGGGTATTCGTGGCCCTAAAAAATGACTTAAAAATAATTAGGTGTCGATTTGAATAAATCAAAAAATTTTGAGAAAAACATGAAAAAATTTTAAAACAGGGGTCACAAGGCCGTATGACACAGCTCAGATTGTGTGGACAATTATGAAGTAAGGTTACACGATCGTGTCCCATCCCATGCATTCGCTTGTGTGTATATTCGAAATAGGGTCACACGGCCGTATCGCAAGCTGTGTGCCAGACCGTGTAACTTACTGACTTGGTAGTCACAGTCATGTTTCAGATCATGTGGAACCTGCACCTAAAATAAAAATGACACACAGCCATGTCGCAAGCCGTGTGCTAGACGATGTAACACACTGACTTGGTACACACGGCCGTGTATCAGACCGTGTGAAACCTGCACCTAAAATAAAAATGACACACAACCGTGTGGCCAAGCCATGTGTGTCACACGACCGTGTGATAGTCGATGTCCCAGGCCGTGTACTCCATAATTAGACCCTAAAACAAGCTATTTTAAGGCCAAACCTTACCCAACAAGCTAAGTCATTTGTGTATACATTCAATGAACCTAAACACATTTCAAACACTCATAAACATACCAATTCAATCAACCTAATTCTCCTAACCAATATGCCATTCAAAGGCACCTCATTTATACCAAAACAACATCAATCAAAACAAAGCTATAATGTCACATCTCAAACCCAAAACATAATAAAATAGCTACCTAATGACAACAATTTTCAATCCATTCACCATTCAAATTAAGCATACCAAAATGACCATAATCATATAGCTTTTAACATATACAAGCCAACTATACCATATATGCATATAACCATTTACAAAAGTAACCAAAACATAACAAAAGTATAAATGACATTAAACCCTATACATGTCATTTATAACCATAGTTCACAATAATAAAAAACTACCAAAAGTGATTGTGGGATAGTGTGATAGGACTCCGACAAAGTTCCAACAAATTGAGCTTTCGATGATCTACAAAACAAAGGAAAAACAACCACATAAGTATTTAATGCTTAGTAAGTTCGTAAAAGATAGACTTCAACTTACCGAACATCAATTAACAATCTATACAACCATGCTCATTTCACTATTTAACATTAAACTTTCCTATGCACCATATTTCACATGGTTAGTAGAAATCATGAAAACATAACATCTCATATACTAGGAAATAAATTCCATACCTTTCTTTTTCATCACATAACAACGTCCCATTCATTACATTTCATAAATTCATACTCATTTTACCTTTTCAAATGAACATTAGCATTAATAGGTTCCTATACATGCCTTTCCTTCGTCCTTTTCTTACCCACTGAACCATCTAGAATTTCATCAGATACTCGGGAATGCTCACATATAGTGTACCTTTTAATTTAATAGTAACCTTTCCTTTTCAATAGTGCTCACACGAGCTGTAAAATTGGTCTGCTCACATGAGATATGGGTCGGAATGTTAGCTACATAATATTACTTACAGGAGTTATGGAGAATCCGCAACAAATGCAGGACCTCAGCCATCTGTAGGACATTCAAGACAAGCACCCGAAACCATATAACCCTAATGACATGTCATTTGTATCCTAAGAATTCTTAAGATTCAAACAGGATTACTTAGCCATCAATTGTTCAAAACATCATAATATATTCAAGTCTAATTTATATTCAACATATTGTAACAAATAACAAATCAAAATATAATTAATAAGATTATAATTCATACGAACTTACCTCAACTATCACAGTTGTATTAACAAAGTCGAGAACTACTCCAAAACCTTCAGTTTCTTTAGATTCAAGTTTGATTGATTCTTTTCTTAATCTAAATAATAATTTCATTCAATTAAAATCTTCAAATAGTTTAAATTCAATAATTCCAATTCTTACTTAAGATAATGTAACAGCCCAATTTCGGTGAAATCGGAACAGCCCAATTCGGGACTACAAATCTGAGCCGAAAATAAAATTTATTTTTATTTTATTAAATGGACCGTATTATGTCAGAAAAGTCATGTGAAAATTTTTATACGAAAATTTTACCGATTATGTGTTTAATTACGGGAAGGACTAAATCGTATAAAATGTAAAAGTTGAATTCTAGTAGCTATAAGGATTAAATAGCTATGGAATTCAAAACTAGAGGTCATTATATGGTAATTAGACCATTAAAGAGAAGTATGTAGATATTTTGGTATGACTCATCCATGGAAAAATAAAAAAGGCTACGGACTAGATTGGAAAGATGAAAAGTCATTAAATGACAATTTAATTAAATGAAAAAAAAACAATTTCATATCGTCTTCCCCAAATATTTCCATGGAAACCCTAGGAGAGAGGAAGAAGAATTATCAAGCTTATTTGGGTAAGAAATCAAGCCCCGTTTTTAATGATTTTGATATTTTTAAAACCGGGATAGCTTAATCTATCTATTTGGGCAATTAATTTGAAAAGTTATCAAGGTATGAAATTTGGTTCATGGATGGATATGCTGAAAATTAGAAATTTATGGTAGAAAATGAAAGGTTGTTGATAGATAAACAACTTTTACAAAGTGATTTTTGATGAAAATATGATTTAGGGACTAAAACGTAAAGTTGTGAAATTTGATGAAAAATTCTGAATTTTTATGAATACATGGAATTTTGGTTAGGCTTGGAATAGTGAGTAAATTGCACTAGTTTCATTTTCCGAGCCTAAGGACGAAATGGGAATTTATGGAAAAGTTAAGGGCAAAATGGTAATTTTACCTAGGATGAAAAATAAGTCCACTTGAATAAGAAATATGATAAATTGATGTTAAATTTACTCATATAGATCCGGATAGACCAAATTCAGAGTTAGAACGAGGAAAGAGGAAGATGTCGGATTAGTAGATTTTACGTACACGAACATTGTCGAGGTAAGTTCGTGTAACTAAATTGTGTTTATTTACATGCTTGCATTGATTTATATATGTAAATTGTATAAGTGTCATAACTATGTGAAATGATTACATATCCAATCAAGCCCAATAAATGAAAATGTTTAAATTAAATGATAATGTTCGATAAAGGATAACGATAAAAATGTTACTTATATGCTTGAAATGAATGTGGAATGTGTTTATTTGAATTATATGAATGTTGTGGATGTATGAAATAACCACATGCCCGATAATGCTTGAGAAAAATGTTTAAATCCCTGTTGCATAAAATAGAAAATCGATGGATATGTGATTTCTCGAAAGGAATGAAGTCCTACATTTGTTGCTAATGGGATTTAGCTCGGACGAGAAATCCTATTGACCTCATTACAGAAAGGATTTAGCCCGGACGGGTACTCCTGATATAAGTCCTCTCGAGTATATGTTATGGATTGGATTTAGCCCAGACGGGTAATCCAAATCAAGCTCCTTAGAGCATATGTCATAAAAAGGATTTAGCCTGGACTAGTAATCCTGTTGTATACATGTGTGGCTCAAAAGCGTACTCCCTAAAATAGTACCTTATGGGTGCCATTGAATACGAATTGACGAATCCTAATTTGTAGACCACGAGTATACTACCTATGTATCCATTGATATTTCAGATAAATTCAACGGGTAAAAGTTCTTTACATGAGAATATATGAATAAGAAATGAGTTATTACACATATAGACCTGAAATCCATGAAAATGACGATACATGATAATTGATATATGGAAATATAAATGATGATATTGTACATGGAATTTATTTGATGAGTATGTACATCATTGATTATAGACTTGTACACCTTGAGTGTACTAATCGTGATTTTGATATTCTGAGTAAGGTGAGTAAAGTTCTGATATGAAATGATCTGAACTTAAAATGAACTAGTATGAAATTATACTTGTAATAATGAGATGAATTATGCATGTTAAATGCATACATGTTGTGAAAAGCATATGTGCTTGGAAACTTGATTGTTGTTGAGCCCATATATATGTTTTGATGGTATTATAGAATGTATGACTAACAAGGGCAATGAGGATGTGTATAGGGCTTGAGGTCAAATTGATTGAATATGCCTTACATAGTTACCTCAAAATAGAATGAATGGTAAGTTAAGTACCATGTTATACGAACTTACTAAGCATTTTATGCTTACTTAGTTTTGTTTCCCTGTTTTAGAGTAAATCGGAAGCTCGTCGGATTGGAAGCTTGGCGAAGATACTCACACTATTTATCGGCCCATGTCGGCACAATATGGTAAAGCAGTTATGGTTACAATGGCATGTATAGGTTATATTGGCCCTATTGGCATGTAAATGTAAATGATGCTTGTAATCTAGCCATTGGAATGGCTAGTAATGGTTTGTTTTGATATATTCGTAATGTCATACTATGGTAGCTACATATGTGTTATGTAGTTGATCAAATTATATCTAACATATGGACTAAACCAAAGTAAGATTATAAACATGAATGCATGTAATGATATGCCATTTTGAATGATGGAGTTTGCTTAACTTGAATGCTTCAAATGGTTGGTACTTGGATGTGAGTTAAGTGCAGGTCATTGGTGGGATTCTAGGTGAGAAATGAAGCTAGAGATGGCTTTATTTCGTCCACATGGACAGATACACGGGTGTGTGTCTAGACCATGTGTGACACACGGCCTGGTACATGGGTGTGTGGTTAGGTCGTGTGTCCCCTGCAACTTAAATTTGAGAAACAGAATGCTCAGAATTGAGTATACGGGCGGAGACATGGGCGTGTGTCTTAGCCGTGTGTGCTACACGGCCTAGAACACGGGCGTGTGTCTTGGCCGTGTGAAACCTGCATCTAATTTTATGAAAATTGAATTAACCACATGGCCTAGCACACGGGCGTGTGGCATGGCCGTGTGCACAAGTCAGAAAGTTACATGAGGTCGAACACGGCCTGTAGCACGGACGTGTCCCAGGGTCACACGAGTGTGTCCCCTGGACCATACGGACATGTGAGCCCTGCACCTTGGAAAAAATTTGTAAGTTTGCGAAAAATTCTTAGAGGTTCCGATTAAGTCCCGACTCGATTTTAATACTCGTATTGGGCCTCGAAGGTCCATTTAAGGGACGTTACAAATGATTTCGAAATTTGAATAGTAACTTGCATGAATTATCTGTAAATGTTTCGAAAATCTTCAGTAACGCTCCGTAACCCTATTTCGACGGCAGATATGGGTTAGGGGTGTTACAGATAATGTAAAATTACAAAATTACCCCTAGTATTTTAACCTTTAATCAATTTAGTCTTCAAATCCTAAGCTTCCAATTTAACCATTTCTTTTTTTAACCTAAACCTATGATAATCAATTCTTCCTTAAGCTTAATTAATCTACATTTTTCATTATTGCAAACAATATACATGAAATTTATCAATTAAGCAATTCAACCCCTAAACCTTATTTTCATTAAAAATCCACTTAATAAATCATGTTTATTTAACAACCAAATTTAAATATCTATCACTTAACGTCACAAACACATTAAATTCATTCATGTAATGTCCTTCAACTTTTAATATTCTTGTAAATTAGCACCCGAACTAAGTAGATTAAGCTAAAACGAGTTCAAAAACATAAAAATTAATAAGAACGGAATTGAAAACCCTTACTATGCATGAACTAAAGTTGACCAAAACTATAGAATTCTCTAATGGAGAATTTGACTGAAGAAAGAAAAAAATGAAAGAAGAAGATGGCCTTACTTTATTTGTTCTTCTCATGATATTTTTTTACTATTTTGCCCTTAATGATAATACATAAATTTCACCAAACCTTGTCCATAAATGTCCACTACACAAATATATGATTTATTTATTCACTAAGTCCATTAACTTACCTTTCCATCGCTATTAAACATATTTAACTAATAGAACTCAACTTTCACATCTTATTCAACTTAGTCCTTTTTTTTCCGAATTAACCATTTAAACCTCAAAATTTCTTAACAAAAATTTAATACAACTCTGATATAACTCTATAAACCTTAATTAAACATTAAAATATTTATTCACTCATCAGAATTGTGGTCCCCAAACCACATTTTCCAACACCACTGAAATTGGGTTGTTACATTTGTCCAGTGTTTGCAGGACTCGAGGGTGATTGAGGATCTTGAGGAGGGACCAAGCCAGAATGTGCTAGACCAAGAATCATTGTTAGTATGGTGCCATGCACATAAAGGGGGGTACCATCAGAGGCTTCGTCTCAGGGTTAAATATATTGTAACTAACTAGTTTCCTTAGAGTCCGGAATCTTAAGATAGTAAACTTTTGTTTTAATTTAAAGTTTCTATTGTAAGAATATTTATTAATAAGTAATAAGTCTATCTTTAAAATAATTAAGTTTAAAATTGGTGGTTAGGGCCAATCCGGTTCAGTTGTGACACTCCATACTCGAATTCGACGATCGGGTCGGGTAAGGGTGTTACATATATAGACAACATTTTATTTTAAGGTTTTATTTTATGCTTACTATCCCTCATTTGCACTATGTCGCTCCACCATTTTCTCCCACTTCGTCTCCATCTCCTTCATCCTATAACGAAAAACCTTGAGTTTTACTTTCATGAAAACTTAAAAAAAAAATGTTTTTCTTCACTTTTGAATAATCCAACACGTATAGCCACATTATCTCCAAGATTTTTATTCCTTTTCACTTTTCAAAAACCTAGAGTATCACTTTCAAGAAAACTTTAAAAAAAAAAGTTTTAATGCAAATTTTACTTCGTCATGTGGCTTATAAAATGACCTATGACATATTAGAAAAAGTTTGTAGAGTAAAAGAAGCCTACATTAGAAAAATATCCTCTATTTTACAGCTTAGGAAGGCATCCTAGGCACCCACTAGCACACCTCATGAGCTTCTTATAAGAGCACAACACTTGGCACCTCTTAAGCCTCCAATAGGAGCATGCCACTTGGCTTTCAAATTTCCATTGAATGCTCTATAAGATTGTCATTTATATCCATCTCATAAATCACTAGGTCTCACTATATTCTTTTTTGTTTTCAAAAACTTTGGTTACATATCCCACTTAAATGTCAAAGAGTGCCCTAAAGGTAAAATCTCTGACAATCACTAAATATGGTTACTTTCTAGTAGGCCTAAAAGAAGGAACTTGAAGAGCCCAATGAGTTCATAAGACTTCGTAATAGCACACAAACCATAATGCAAGCTCTCCTAAGAGGAGTTTGAGGAGTCTAGGATTCCTCTAAGCTACTTAGAAACCATAGGAGTTGCCATTTCTATGCCTTCAAATTCTCCTAATGTATAACTTTAGGTTAGACCTCACCTAGTTCCTTTTTTCCACCCGTATAGTGTCCACCCACCTTGAAATTACGAACTAAGAAAGGCCAAGCTCTCCCTCCTCGAGAAGTCAGAATAGCCCAAGAAGTTCATAAACCCTTTTAGGTTCCTCTACTAGCTCTCCTTGACACCCAAGCTATAACACCCCTTACTCGAGTTCAACGACGGAACAGGATACGAGGTGTTACCAGACTTAAACACAAGCATTCGAATCCTTTCTGAGTTATAAAAGTCCGTTCAAATAAAAAAAAACTTTTCAAACTTCATATTAAAGTCCTTAATATAAGTTTATGAGGCCCAAAATATACTTTAAAAGAGGTTCAGGACTAAACCAGAAACCTTAGAAAACTTTAGAAAATTTCATTAAAAATAGGGGCACACTCCCGTGTGGATTTGGGGCACGGCCGTGTGGCTGGCATGGCCATGTCCTTAGCCCGTGCGTGAGCCTAATTTGTGCTTCGCGAGAAGTCAAGATGTCACACGGCCTGGCACACGCCCGTGTGCCCAGTCCGTGTGCTAATCTGAGTTTTTACAATTTAGGTGCAGGGGACACACGGCCTTAATACATGCTCGTAGAGCAACCGTGTGTCACGCACGGCCTAGAGACACGGCCATGTGTCTGCCCGCGTGAACGGCTGTAAGGCTATTTTCCAAGCCTTTTTGTCACCCCTTTCAAGCACATATCTACACACATAATATAGTACGATCACAAGCACAAACACATGACTAAATCAGTCACAACTAAGGCATCCACGCCTCAAATCCAAGCTATATTCTATCACCTACAACATTTCTTACTTATCAACCAAAACATGTATTAACCATATTCATGGAAACACCAACATTTGCATTTATCAACAAGTATTAGCCATCAACTATGGCCTTATACAAAATGAATCAACTTAATGACAAGCCAACACATTTGGCCAACACAATATGACACTTAGACTAAGTCCATATACATGCCACGCTAAAAACATTTAAGCTAACTATACCAAAAACTTCAGGTGATAGTGTGATCGATGCCTCCGACGTCCCTTGATTCCTGAGCTAGCTTGGCGGCACTATAAGAAAATGGAAAAGAGAAGGAGTAAGCATAAAGCTTAGTAAGTTGCATGTAAATAAGTAACAACATCAACCATGCATCTTTAAATGCATAGCATATTATAAATCAGCACAACATTCTTAATTTAGCAATGGTAGATTTACTACATATTTACACATCACAAGTATAAGCCAAAGATTACAAGATCGTCTTGAAATCATTCTCATAGATAGAACATACTCAATTTCATCCTTACCATTAAGGCATCATAACTAAGCTCATATCTCATGGGTTTCGAGTAAGAACCTGTACCATTCACAACATGATTATATCCTTTCATATCTTTATCATAAGCTTTAAATAACTCGTGGAACCATTTGGAATACTAAAGGGTATCCGATAAGCCTCACAAAATAGGGTAAAATGTCAATGTCATGTCTCAGACATGGTCTTACACTGGCTCACATGTCGAGGCCGATGCCATGTCCCAGACATGGTCTTACACTAGCTCTCATCTCAATACCAATGCCATGTCCTAGACATGGTCTTACGCTGGCTCTCATAATGTGGCCGATGTCATGTCCCAGATATGGTCTTACACTAGCACACATATCACCCAAATGTCATGGCATGGATATCCAATCTATTCCTAAGGTTCAACCTGGAGTTTTTACTACATCAATTCTCATCATGCATACTCACAACAATAATCAAACACTTTATGCCATATTAATTGTTCAATACATAATAACAATAAAGTTGTATTATTTACGTACAACTTACCTCGGTATACAAAAAGTGGGCGACTAGACTGAATTAGTCTACTAGCTTGGTCTTCCCCCGGTCTGGGTCCGGACTCCATTTTTCTTGATCTATAATGACAAATTCACTTATTTAATCACTACATTAATCAAGACAATCTATAATTCATACTTGGGAAAAATTACCATTTTGCCCCTAGACTTTCACATAATTATGATTTTGCCCCTAGGCTCGTAAAATGATTTTAATCAAATTTCCTCCTTTAACAAGCCTAGACGAACCTTTATTACTCTTATAGCAACTCACAATTTTCAATTATGTCACACATTTACAACCTATTTTATAAACTTCACAAAATGGTCCTTTTAAGTGTTTTCATGAAAACCCCCTTTCACAAAGTTGTTTATTTAACAACCAAGATTCATTTTCTTCCATAAATACTAAAAAAAACATCACAAATCCTCTCATGGTAAATCTCTAGACTATCAACCATTTTGCAAAATAGTCCCCCCTTTAGTTAGCTTATGCTACAAGGGTCCCAAAAGTACAAAAATTATCAAGAATGACCATTAAAATCACTTACTTGCAAGGGTGAAGAGTTGCTAAAATTTCAAGCTTCTAAAACCCTTATTTTTGCTGATATTTTCGGTGGAGAGGAGGAAGATGAAAAGGTGATATCTTTTTTTTCTTTATTTTATTTTATTTCTAGTCAAATTTGTCACCAAAACCTCACCTAACCTTTGACAATTTCATTTCCTTGTCTCTATGGCTGTCCATCACTCTCTTAAAGGCCTATTTGCACATTAAAGACCTCTAATTTAAGGTTCTCTAGCTATATGACACTTCTAATTAGTAGAACACAAATTTCGCCGTTTATGCGATTTAGTCCCTTTTTAAAATTAAGCATAAAATCGCTAAAATTATTTCACCAAAATTTTCATGCACTCATATAATCATGCTATAACACATAAAATAATATTAAAAATAATTTCTTCGGCCTTAGATTAGTGGTTTCGAAACCACTGTTTCGACTAGCCTCAAAATCGGGTTGTTACACAAGCTACGACCCTTATGCCATTGTCGCTTCTTCTTCAACTTACTTTGGAGTACATCTCTTTCAATGAGTTAGAAGAGTCTGTAAGATGTCTTCAAGGCCTCCTTGTTGCATCCCACATTAAGGTTGTTAGCTTAAAAGGATCAACTCGAGATCGTCGATAGGGAGGTTGAATTGGCCTTTGAGAAATTATGGTGGAATCAAAGAAAAATATGCAGCAAAGAACATAAGGATTTATAGTGGTTCAGCCCCAATTGCCTACTCCACTACTTTACCTTTCCATTACTAAGGATTTTCTCCAAATTCACTAATTTGGCAACCTTTGAGGACAAGGTTTAACCTTACAATCTCTCTTAAGATACAACTCCCTTAAGGTTTCTACCCAAACCTTAAAAATAAACCTTTTCTCAAAGAGAAACAAACAAGCAACCAAAGAAATAATTCTTACAAGATCAAGATGTTTTCCAATTAAGCACTAAGGCAAAGAAGAACACTTGAGCTAAATTAATACAATGAAAGCTCACAAGTGTTTATAAGAAAAAAGTATAAAAGAATTAAGCTCTAGGTTGTTTTGATTGGTCTTTAAGCTTTGCACATGTTTCTTGTTCTTGCTAAACCTTTGGAAGATGATATTTATACCCTCTAATTGATTTCCAACTGTTGTGGTTGTTGTAGAAGTGAATATAGCCGTTAGGGATGAAATACCGGGTCATTAATTTTACCTGCAGCAACGAGTATCGATACCTACTAAAAGGGTATCAATATTTTTTTTGTAATTAATGCTGATTTCAGTGACCGTTGGAGCAGGAATATCGATACCTTAGGAAATATATCAATACCTTAAGAAAAGCATCGATACCGGATTGATACCTACCAAGGTTTGAAAAATGGCAAAATGTCAATTTGGCATCGTTTATCAAAAAGGTACCGATAGCTTGTAAAATATCGATACTTTGACAAAAAAAAAGTATCGATACTTTTTTCCTGGAGCAATTCTAACTTGTTTGAAAATGGTTAAAACATATTTGAAAATGTTTGACTCAATGGAAACTTTTTCAACTTGATTTTATCAAATACTTTACTTTTTATTCAAAAACACTTTAATTTATTATCAAAACACATAATCCAATAAAGCTTAGTTTAACAGAGATAATCTCGAATTCTCTTCCTTCCCCATTTCTAACTTTATTTCCTACCCCGTCTCACCAGAATATCAATGTTCCCACATTCTTAAATACAAACACTCATCCCATTGTAACTTTCAGATTTTCCCATCCACAATAGTAATAAAATATTATTTATAATATAACCATTATTTTTTTATATTCAATATAAAAAGGAAGAATTCAAATTATTTTTATAAAAATAATAAAAGCAAATAATATTGTAATTGATTATAAATCTAAAAATTGTTTTAATTATTACACTAATTACTTTTTATTTTATATAATAGAAAAGTTAACAAACTTGTTGATTGAAAGACCTTATGGGAACGATATTGATAACCTGGAGACTCTATTATAACGTTTGAAGTTTAGAGACTAATTTACAATCTAATCATAGTTTGAGAACGTTTAGTGTAATTAGCTGTTGTATAATGTACCCATAAAAGATATTTTAGCTAGTATGTAATTTTCAATATATATATATATTTGGTTTTATACTTTTTTTTTCTAATTACATTATTTTTAATTGTGTTTAAGGTTCCCAATTTTTTATCTACCTTAATTTTGATTTTTTTATTTTTAAATATTTAATTAAATAAAAATTTTAAGTTAAAAACTATATTATAATAAATCAGTTAAATATTAACGTAGCTATTAAAACTTGTGTATAGCACGAGCCAAAAAATTAAATTTGAATCAATTAATTATCTTCATTAAATCTAAGTATGATTACTTGAAACCAATAAATTTAATGAGTTAAAAATTTTAAAAGGTAAAGAGGAGGATGGATTCAAATATTTAGAACCATCTATTGATATTATCCATAAAAATAAAAAGTTTATAAGTCAAAAAAGCCTTTAAAAATGTAAAAAAAAAATTCAATTAAGATCTTGTATTAAATTTACACCTAATTAAGCCCCAATCATTAAATAAAATAATCAATTAAGCTCCTTTGTTAATGGTTTCCATCATTAATCATGTAGACCGTTAAAATAAATTGACAGACCAATCAAATTGTGACACATGATAGCTTCTAATTTAATCTAAACTTTTTTTCTCATAAAAACATCACAAAATCATAAAAAAAATATTAAAAAATAAGAAAAAAGATAATTTTTTTAAAAATATTTTAAAAAATATATTGAAAAATGAAAATTGATATAAACTCATAAATATTATAAATATTATTGGAAATATAAAAATCTAATAAATTCTAATAAATTATAAAAGTAATAAAATGTATTTATAATATTTAAAATTTTATAGGAACATATTAAAATTCTATAAAAATCATAAAAAAATTTTAAAATTACTAAAAGTATTAAAATTGATATAAACTTATAAGAATTATAAAAAAAATCATAAGAACTTGAACTAGATTGAATCAATCGGTTGGGTTGATTAAATCGAAATTGGTAAGGGTATTGGTCCAGAGAAAACCATCAGACCAGTTGACCTAGAACGGAGCAGTTGAACATTTTTTATTTTTTAATAATTTTGGGCTTTCCCTTGACCATTACCTTAGCCAATTTTGAGATAATCGGTCTAATTCAAGTTTTTATTTTTTTTTATAATTTTTATAAGTTTATATTAATTTTAATAATTTTAATATTTTTTATAATTATTTACAATTTTTTTTATCATTATTATTATTATTATTTTAATAATTCTAATACATTTTTAATATTTATTATTATTTTTTATAAGTTTTAGTAATTTTAATAAGACGATATCAATTTTAATATTTTTAATATTATATGTAATAGGCCCAATTTGCCCGGGCCCATTAGTTAATCTTAACCAAAATTAAAAAACCCAAAAATAATAAATCTAAATAATAACAGTCTCTGTTTATACAAACCTAAACATTAAACTAGCCCAAATCTATTATTAAACCCCCAGACCCAAAATCAAAGCTCAAATCACTACCCAAAGTTTGCAGGCCCGAATGGCCCAAGAGTTTCAACATGTTCCAGAAACCCTAGAGGGTTCTGGAATTAGCAGCGCCGCAACCTTCCCCCACCGCGTGCATCCACGCCAGCCTCCTAGGAGCAGTTTCCACAACTGTACCTGCAAAACAAACACAACAAAATAAACTGCACAACAATTGACAGAGAGATATAACAGAAAATCTAAAAAGAAAAGTGGTTTTTGGTATTTTTATTTATCCTTTATTCGGCTATAAAAACAACCGAATGTAATTTGTGGGGGGATCCCCTTCTTTGTATATACGCACGCATATTGGAAAAAGAAAAATGAATCAAAAATCATTATTTGTCAAAGGTAATTGCATTTTTTTAACTGTTCTATTCCTAGTCAGTCATATACACATATATACCAAAAAGAAAAACAAAAAAGGAAAAAGGGTACCCGTACCTCGATTCATCAAAAGGCAGTTTTCGGGGGGTAAAAATCCAGAAAATACCAAAAAAAAATAAAAATTACCGGAAAGGATAGGGTTGAAAAATATTGACCGGAAGGGCAATTTCCCCCAAAAACGCGCCTCGTGGACGCGCTTTTTGAAAACGCTTAAAAGCGCCCCCCCGGGGAGCGCTTTTGCCACCTCAAAGAAAAACGCTCCCGGGGGCGCGCTTGTTGAAGTGGCCAAAAGCGCTCCCGTGGACGCGCTTTTTGGCCATTTTCCCCGACGTGGGACGCTTATTTGAATAGGTATGGGATAATTGCAATTTTGGTCCCTATTTGAATTATGGGCTAGTTATTTGAATTATGCAGCATTAATTATATTTTTTCTATGCTATGAATTATGGGCTAGTTATTTTATTCCATTGTCTTATTATTTTAATTGGAAGCATGGGTTTAAACCATGATATTCTATTATTTTGTTTGCTTAGATAAATGAGAAAGTTTATATATTATTATTTTTAGTATGTAAGAATGGGTTTTTGCTTTGGGGAAGAAAAACGTGCGGCATTGGAGTTGAAAACATATGGCCGGCCTTGGTTTTGGGAGCATGAGAATTTAACATTTGATTGTTTTATTATTTTATTAAAGGATGGCTAAGGTAATGGGTTTTATTTTACTATTATATTATGTATAGGAAATGATGTAGTATGGGGTTTGTTTTAAACAATGTTTCCTCTCTTTTCTAAGAAAATGGGCGGCTTTGAGAGTGTCAAAGCATTGCCGGTTTTGGTTGCAAAAACTTGGCCAAAATATTGATTTTTGTTTTTGGCTACCTTTGCATTTGTTTTTGACCGGAAATAGTCTTCCTAGGGGCATCTTACAAAGTACCTATTCAAATAGGGACCAAAATTGCAATTATCCCATACCTATTCAAATAGCGTCCCACGCCAATATTGGCCACCTCAAAAGCGCGTCCCCCCGGGAGCGTTTTTTCGAGGTGGCAAAAGCGCCCCCGGGGACGCGCTTTAGGTTGCGTTTTTCCCAAAAACGCTACCGACGGACGCTGCTTTTTGGAAATTGCCCTTTCCGGTCAATATTTTTCAACCCTATCCTTTCCGGTAATTTTTATTTTTTTTTGGTATTTTCTGGATTTTTACCCGTTTTCGGGACCCTAACCGCCGTGCGCGGTGGTCGTCGGTGATAGACTGACGGTGGTCCAATCACCGGAAATCGCAGAGGGGAAGACTCAGAAGTTTTTTTTCTCTCCTCTCATTTTTTTTAAAACACACAAGGCCAAATGATTTTTTTTTGAAAATTTAGGCTTATATAGCCGGCTGATACAACGTCGTTTAGTAGCCCATCCCCTAAGCCTAAAACGATGTCGTTTTAAAGCCAAAACCCGCGTGTTGACCCGACCGAAGGGAAGGATCCGCGTGTTTTTGACTAAGGGACTTTTTGTCCTTCCGCATTTTTTAGATTTTTAATTAAGTTTTCTTTTATTTTAATTTTGTCCAGTAATTTTGCGCTGTTTTAATTTAGTCCTTATTTAAATGCTGCGTTCAATAACTTGAGTAAATTTCGCTTTTAATCCTCTTTGGTTTATGCGAATTGTATTTTAGTCCTTAATTTTGTTCCAATGTTTTTTATATTTATTTAATGACCCCTTTTAGTTTGTATTTATTTTAATTGAATCTTTTTATTTTGATTTTTGATTTTGTATTTCTTTTATTCTTTGAACTTATTTATTATTCATATTTTTTTGAAATTGTCTTAATATATTATATTAAGTTTATTTTAACTTGTTATCTTTATACCTTCACTTGTATATTTTTTATTTGTTTAATTATATAGCTATTTATTTTAAAATCCTTCTTATATCTCTTTGTTTTAAAGATTTGTATAATATTTAATTTAAATACTTTTATATATTAGTAATTTATACATACGTATATATGATTTGTATTAAAATTATTTTATTTTTATGCATATATTATCAATTTCATATTATGTATATATTTTCTTTTAAATCTATTTATGTATATATTTAGTTTCTTTTAAAACTACTTATGTATATATATTTTCGTTCATTTCAAACACTTTTATATATTGCTATTTATATATATATACATTTTTTTATAATAAATCTTTCATCTCATGTATATTATTTATTTAAATTAATATAGATTACTTAATATATTACATCTTTTGATTTTCTACATAGTTAATGTTTATTTTAAAATTCCTTTATATATTACTATTTAATATACGATTTTGTTCTCTTTATGTCTTATTGATTTTTTAAATTTTCATACATATCATTTGTTTATTTATTTATTTTATTATTTATATATATCAATGATTTCAAATTGATCTTCTTACAAATTATTTGTTTTTTTAAATTTGTTATACTTTATTTGTGTTAATTGGCTTGGTATTTCTTTTTAAAATTAGTTTAATATTAATGCTATTATTCATTTTGTATAAGTGTTATCCCTATAAATCCATATTTCATGCTTGTAATTATGCTTGTATTTCTTTTTGTTGTATCACGATTCCAATTCCAACTTTCATCCAATTTCAAACCAAATGTTTTGAACCGGTTTCAAAATCACCTATTTAAAAACCTTTTGAAATAAGGCAATATTTAGTGTTTAGAAACTCGGGAAATTGTGCCCTAATGTGCTGAGTTGCATTTTTCCGTTTGACCAAATAACTAAATAACCTTTTAATTGCTCGTTTTGAAAATCAAAGATAATCTCGGTATTGAGGCATAAATATGTCATACCCTAACGTGTTGGATGTGATGTCTTATTTCCTTAGAACGAGTGAATCTTGAGATTCAATTCAAATCGATCAGCCTTTTCCAAAAAAAGATTACATTTTTAAATTTTTAAATTTTCAACATAAGGACATTAGTTAATCAATTTGGTACCAGTTTTGGGCATACGAGGGTGCTAATCCTTCCTCGTGTGCAATCGACTCCCAAACCCGTTTTTCTATTTCGTAGACCAAAATTGTTTTTTACAATGTGATCCAATCTCACCTAAACAAAAAAGGTTGGTGGCGACTCCATATTTTTAAAGTCGATCCCGTTTTCTAAAAATAAAAAAAAATGGTTTCGACATTATATATAATTTTTCTAATTTTTAAGATTTTTTAATAATTTTTATGAGAAAAATATTAGATTAAATAAGAAGTTGTCATGTGTCACTATTTGATTGATTCGTCTAAATTATTTTAACGGTCCACATGATCAATGACAAAAACCATTAACGAAAGGACTTAATTAATTATTTTAGTTAATGATAAAGTTTTAATTGGGTGCAAATTTAATACAAGCTTAATTGATTTTTACATTTCTAAAATATAAGCCAAAAATAAAACAAAATTAAAAAAAAAAACATATGTTAATATATTCACTTTGAAATTTATTATAAATAGCAATTAAAGTTTCTGAACTTATAAAATATAAATTATACGAATCAGTATTATCTACGGTAAACACTCGTCACTCTCGCATACGTCTCTTACCAAATACCAACCCACTCATATTTTTCACTTTTTAAGGGTTTCTTCGTTAAACCCAAAGTACCCAGCTACAGCAGATGGCCTCACTCGCCAACACAACCGCAGGTGCCGTTGCCGGCGCCCGGAAAATTTCCAACGGAAAACCTATTCCCTTCATTTCTTCCAAATCCCTCTCCTTTCCCTCTTTCAGGCCTTCCATTTCCTCACTGAAACCCTTAATCCCCACCAAACTCTCCTCTCTTTCCCCTCTCCAATGCTCCCATAATCCCTCCACTTCTACCTCCCCGCCTTCCCTCAAATCTCGCCTCCGCAACGGCGAAACCCTCTACGGCATCTTCCTCCTCTCATTCTCCCCCACTTTGGCTGAGATCGTCGCCTTCTCTGGCTACGACTTCGTAGTCATCGACATGGAACACGGCCCCGGGGGAATCCATGAGTCCCTCCAAATGCTCCGCGCTGTCGCCACGACCAACACCCCAGCCATCATCCGCCTCCCTGAGTCCTCCGCAGTTTGGGCCAAAAAAGCCCTTGACCTTGGTCCACAAGGGATCATGTTTCCAATGATCGACTCCCCTAAAGACGCTAGAAAGGCGGTGTCGTATTGCCGTTTCCCTCCCAACGGAATCCGTGGATCCGCTCACACGGTGGTGAGAGCTTCCAACTACGGAATCAACGAAGGGTATCTGAGCAACTACAAGGAGGATCTGTTAATAATGTGCCAAGTCGAGACGGTAGATGGTGTAAAAAAAGTGGAAGAAATCGCCGCCGTTGAAGGGGTAGACTGTATTCAAATGGGTCCATTGGATTTAAGTGCTAGCCTGGGTTACCTCTGGGACCCGGGCCACAAGAAGGTAAGGGAGATATTGAGGACAGCGGAGAAAGAAGTGCTTAAGTCCGACCGGAAAGACGGCGGAGCCTTCTTGGCCGGTTTCGCAATGCCACATGATCCGCCGGAGGCACTCGGGAAGCGCGGGTATCATATGGTTTCCGGTGCCGTTGATGTTGGGTTGTTCAGAAATGCGGCGGTGGAGGATGTTAGGAAGTTTAAGATTAGTCTCAATGCTGATTCTGATGATTCCGATGATGATAAAGATTCCGATGAGAAGTATTGGAGTGAATAAAAAATATAGATAGAAAATTTCATTTTGGTTTGCTGTTTGGGTTTATCGTTTGGTTGCAATCCTTTTGTAAATGTAGTTGAACGGCTTGGTTTCTTAGAGGGCAATGAAATCGAGTTCCAATTCAGTTCTTCAATTTATCTATGAGACTTCAACCATGTTTTGAGTTCCATTTGGCATAACAATATTTATCTATGAAACACTACTTTCCATTTACAAACCTGAAATGAAATTCTAAACTCTTATCTTACGGGATTCCGGTCAATTGGTCAATTTTCCGGTAACAGGAATAATAATCTTTCGGCCTAAGAGTTGGGTGGAGCTCGAGTATCATCCCCCCATGACATGGTGGTGATCCCTCCACCATTTCAGGTATTTGAAAGGGTGGATACTTTAGTATTTCTTGTGATGAAATGAAATCGCTACTTGGTATAACAAAGATGCAAACAATGAATGAAGTACCGTCAGCTAACGGCCGTGGAGATTAGTCGAAGAAAGTTGACGTCTGAGAGAAACATTGGTAAAAAAGTATTGCACAAAAGATGACATCCTTCAATGCCAGCCAAAACCAAGGGATTCATGGACATGGTAGGTCATACTAATGAGCAAGGAAGATCATACAAATGGGCGAGGAAGTGATTGAAAAATAACATCACCACAACAGATGGAGTTGACAAAAAATTTACAAAACCATAGGATAAACATGTTATCAGAGGCGGAATTGGACAACCAAAACTTGAACTTTGATTGAGGGTCAGGTCAGCTTCTGAATAACACGCATTTTGTAGGTTGGAATGTTCATGGTCCCAACGTTTCGAAGAAAATCTTCAACTTTCTATGGACACTGGAAGTCCATTTTAAAGTGATTATCTTTCTCTGGAAAGTCCTCTATTGTAAATCAGAGTTAAAAAAGAGAATTAACTCTACAAATCCGCTTCCTAGTTGGCAACTGGTACCATTCCCACAATGGTAGTATTGCTTTCATATAGAAACTATGGTCTTCCCACAAGGGACTTTCAAAAGAATACAAAAAATTTCCATCCTTTTTAGATGGTAAAAAATTATGTAAAGCAATCATCCAGAATAAGCAAGCCAACGGTTGATCCTACCATAGAACTGCTAAAGTATGCTACAGCTCTTCAAGTTTATATTTAATCAAATAAAAATGATTGTGGAGTGTCCATGTGAGAGAGGAGACAACTCCTCAGCTGTATGTATTCTAGTGTTGAAGTTCAACGCACATGGTACAAGTGAGGCAATCTATCTAATCTCTATACTGTAAATACAACCAATTTAAGGAATTTACTAAATGTCTTGATTGCATTTAAGCTATGGTAGAATCTCAATTCCAAAGCGTGATTATGATATAAAACATCCCCACATCCCTTGTTCAAGTTCCAGCCGACTATCCAACTTGGCCATGTGACAATCATACATCATTAGTCATATGATTGATTTCCTTCCCAATTCTACCCTCCAAAGTTGCTATGTTTCCATTCCAATCCCAAGTCTTCATATCATCCTTGAATATCATACATTTTCAACCTTAACTGATAACATACATGCATGCATGCATACATACATACATACAAGACGCAGCTAAAAGATGGATTTCCTATAACATCTCTAATTTATCAAACTCTTGTGTTTGTGTGACTACTGACTACAATGTTTGATGATGTGACATTTTTAAGTGATAAGGTAGCATTGAATTTTTACATCTTTTCAAATTTAAAAATTAAAATGAACTTAGTTGTGAATTTGAAATACCAAAGTGTATCTAATTACCAAATTCATATGCTTAAAACTAATAAAGTATATATCCCTCACGAGGGTATTAAGGTCAATAACTCAACAAAGCATGTTCTTTAAGCCCCACCAATCTATGTATTTTAGATGCTGAGTTGAGGCCAATAAGATTTGATTTTTGATTTCACATCTCCATTGTCCTTCACTCCCAACATTTGAGAAACAAGCAAAGAAAGATGGCCAATCTTAGAAGTCTCACAAAACATTTCATATGTGCTTGTCAGCTTCTCTTGTTATTGCAAGCCAAAGTCTCTTGTTCTCAGTACAAGGTTGGAGATTTAGATGCTTGGGGCATTCCAACATCAGCAAATCCCCAAGTATATGCCAGATGGTCCAAAAACCATTCCTTCAAGCTCGGAGACTCTCTCTGTAAGTTCCTCTTCTTCTCCGTGTTTGTTTCATCCAAAATAGCTTTCAAAAACTGATATTTCCCCACTCTTTTTGCAGTGTTCCTATACCCACCAAGTCAAGATTCAGTGATCCAAGTGACGGAACAATCCTACAACAGTTGTAACCTCAAAGATCCAATCTTGTACATGAACAATGGCAACTCACTGTTCAACATCACTAAGCCTGGGGAGTATTTCTTCACCAGTGGGGAGCCTGGTCACTGTGGAAAGAAGCAGAAGCTGTACATCGCTGTGCTTTCAGGCAACGGCTCTGCAGCAGTTGCTCCTTCTTACGGTCCCTCTGCATTACCGGACACTGCATCGTCACCGTCTTACACGACTGTCTTCGGCAACATCCCTCAACCGCCTTCTTCATCGCCGTCACTAGGGTTCCCATTATTCGTTACAGCAGTTATTGCATCAGCCACATGTGGAATAATCAATGCCATGATATGAAGAAGGGGACATAGTTACTCGTTCTATACTGTCAAATTGTCAAACCATTCCATTTGGCATTTTATTTATTTTTCATTCAAATGTTATTTCTAGAATTTGGGTTTTATTCTTCGGATTTGTGATTCATTTTTCGGTGATGAAACTTGCAAAGAGAATACGAACAGTGAAATGAGAGATCTACAGAGTATTGTATTGTATTCTATAATATAGCTTATTCTTTCTGTGTTTTCATCCATATAGATTTTTACAGCCAGGACAGGAAAGAATCTATGAGCTTGAAAAGAAGAGATTTTGGACATCTGGTTTTGATGTTTTTAAGAAAAAGGAAAAGAGGGAAAGCCCCACTCTATGAAAACTACATTTAATTTGGAGGATAGAATAGGTCCGAGAGAACACCGCCTGAAATTATGGTTGGTGAGTTGTGAGACATGGACATAACATACCATAAGCTCTCAGTTCCCATTGATTTTTTTTATGTTCTAATCGCCAGCTGGTTATGATTCTTGCCAATACTACACCGACAACCCTTTCTCTCTCTGGCTCACTACCACTGTGTATCTTCCAAGTTTGGAACTTTAGATGAACTGAACTGAAGGGTTAATTCCATAATTTAATTGAGTTGATCTTGATTTTAGAATCAGCCCCAATACAAATGCACGTTGAACATCTTGGAAGCCCACAAAGCCGAATCCCATCCATGTTTAATTGTGATTCGCCCTCACTTTTATAACATTGTATAGTCATCAAATCAAGGAATCATGGAGTTTGACCGGTGATCTTGTAGTGTGTGTACTAAACACAATCAATTCCTAGAATTTGATGGACACGAAAATGGTAAATTTGCTACTAGGCACTTTTGCCTTTTGGTGTTCAGGGTTTAACATTCTTATAGAAATTCTGCTCTTTTTAAGATTCATAGTTCTTAGATGAGATTGAACCCCCTCCCCCTTTTTTGTTGATTGGGTTTTACCATTTCTTGCTTATTGGTGTGAAAATTGTTATATCAGTCTCGGTTCGTATAAGAATATGCTTCAAACCTCTTATAAGATGATGGATTGGTACATAATACAAAAGTAGAGAGTAATTATCAATTTGACAATAATACCTGTTATAGTTCAGAAGACGAGCTTAAAAAAATAATATGGACAAGTCAAAAACACTAGCCCTTGCTCTAATGCAACTAATAACTTTTGACACGTTTGGTTCACAGGAATGGAATAGAGTTGTACTCAGTAATTTAATTGTTTGGATGAATATAATGGAATGGAACTTTAATAGTATTGTTGTGTTTGGTTGAATGGAATAGATATGTAATAACATAAAGAAAAAAAACTAAAATGACCATAATACCCTTAGTAGAATTTTTGTTAGATATGAGTATTAAATTTTAATAAGATTATTATTAAATATAATTTAATAAAAATAAAAATAAATAATTTAATCATATTTTAATATAATTATTAATAAATATAATTTAATAACATTCTTAATATAATTATTTTTATATTTAATTATATTAAAATATTTAAAAAATTTATTTACTATATTTTAAAATGCATTGCTTCTCAAGTTGAAATTTGTTATTTACATAATTTTTATATAAAATTTTTTACCTGTGTTATAATTTAAAATTAATTAATTGTATTAAACACAATTTTTATTACCAAAAAATAAAAAAAGTCACAAAGCATCCAAAAGAAAAACAGCATCTTTTTATTTTTCTTTTTTCAATTAAGAGAAACAAAAAATGTTTATCTACATTATAAAATTGGAAAAGGGTGATGTTAATGAGAAAGTTTTGCATTAATGATTGCTTTAAAGGAAATGATTAAACAAATTATACCAAATGATATAACCCCAAAAGGCTCAAGATTTGGCTTCTCTTCATTTCTTCTAACAAATGAAAAATTTCCCAAAATACAAATTGTTGGGGCTTTTCTCTCGTTGCAGGTGCATCATTTTCTCACCCTTTTTTTTTGGTGTTACAAGTCAAATACATCTCTTTCGGATGAAGCTTGATTTATTTGATTAAAAATTGACTTCATCAATGTACTTCAAATAAAAAAGCTTTGCTTCCAATTTAAGTTTCCCTGGAATTGCCAATTTATCTGCTTAGTTACTTTGTCCACCAAATCCCAATGCTCCATAACAATACTCCCTCAACAGCTTTGCCATCCGGTTCGATATCGAAGAGATAAATACAATTTATTCATCAATGTACTCTTCTTGCTTTGCCAAACCAAAGCCCTGCCATCTTATTCTACCAAATTTGTCAAGCGAGAAAATATACCTTCAAACAAGTGAAAAAGCATCTTCTCAGACTAACAAAACAGAACTGTATGAATATTAGTTATGTTATTGATTAGGATATAAGAAACTTTTGATTACCCAGTTAGAAGGTTCAGTATCTTAAGTTCCTTTCGGAAGTAATAATGATCACCACTGAAGAGCATCCTTCGCTCCATCACTAGATTTCCTCATAAATCGAAGAAGTAGTCGTTTAATGGGATTCAAGCATAAGAGCCAAGAGTCTATAAAAGATACCTGATAACAGCAAAAATATTATCATTTAGCAACACATAATAATTTCCAAACACGAGTATTTTAACAAATAACTTATATAAAACATAAAATCAACTGCCAAGAATTTCCATTCAAATACAGTAAATAAAAGGACAACTGCATTATTAATTATAGGCTGATCTGATGAGCTATAAGCTCAACTAGGACGGTCATAACTCATAAGTCATACCAGCATGGTTATCTTCTATTCTTGTTCGCTGTTTTATTTGTTTGTTAATATTATTGACTACAGATGCATGTAACTATAAGTTCTTTCTAGGAACAAAAAACTGAGAACAGTTGATTCACCACACATGCCAAAAAGGAATGAAAAGTTAAATAGAAAAAATATAGAACCTCATATAGCCGCACGCTCTTGGACTCACTAAAGGCATCATAAAAAGGCTTGCTCCAAGAATCGACCATAGCCTGACAAGGAAAATGAGTTAAAATGCATCATCAACAACAATAACCAGAAACAAGAGAAAAGAAAAGTTAGCAACCAACATCATCTTTTGTTTCTCATGTTTTTGTTGTTTTCATTATTCCAATTTAGTGCCAACCCCTCCATTTCCATGGAGTCGCTGATATGCCTCTTATCACAATTTTAAAGCAATGCACTATCTATTCAACATTCTGTTATCATGATAAAACTGGAAGATTTATAACATCATTAAGAAATACATAAATTTAATCCAAAACAAACATAGAAAAAGGAAACCATATCTGAGAGTTTGCTCTAAATGATAGATAGACTAAAGATGCTTCAGGGACAGCCAACTTGCTAGCATCAACGCCAGTTGCATCAAAAACAATCGGTAGCTTTGATTTTATACCATCAGAATATATAACATCCACGGCAGGAAACTTCCTTGCTACAATTCCGGGAATTAGAATCTTATTTGCCAGTGCAATCTGCCAGGAAAAAAAAAAAACTAACAATTAAAATGTTTACAGAAAGTAACATTAATTTTACTCAGAAATCAATTGCAATTCAACTAATTTGAACAGAATTGCAAATGATATAGCCTATATGTATATAAAAAGAACAAATCAGTTAATACCTTACAACCGTGTTGTTTTAGCTCAGACATATCATCAAAATATCCTCTATTCCATTATCAGCACTGCCCTAAATCAAATTAAAATAATTATTTATATTAAATTTCACGGAAAAAAGAGCACGTAACAAAATTTCAATAAACAAACAAAGCTTAAACTTACAGTCTTGCTCGTTCTTTCTCCATTTTTTCCTTGCTTGCAAGCTGCACACACAAGACAAAAAGTTAAAAAGAACTATAACTTAAAAAATCAAATATTTTAGAGTTAAAAAGAGGGAGATGGAGGAATTGCCTTGTAATTATCGAAGAAGCGAATGGATGGTTTTGAAGCGAAATGTTGAGGAGGTGAAGGGGAAATCTTTGGGTCATGACTTAGGAGGTATTGACAATTTGAAATCGAAGCTCGTGCCCGGTTTATCACTCGATTTACCCTCAACATTTTCGGTTTTCGATTTAGATTTCAATTCCCCGTCTAAGAACCCTCTTGCTCCTTTCAACAATCGATGGAATTTTATAGATGAAGAAAAAGAAATGGAAGAGAGGAAAAGAAAAACTCTATAGAGAGAAAGAAAAATAAAGCAGAAAAAGAGGGTAGAAAAATTGGAAGAGAGGAATATGGAAGGAACGAGGGAGAAAATGTTTTAGCTGATGCTGCGATGAAGTTGATTGTGGGAGAAGGCAAAGTGGGGAGCATTTTTGTGGTGAATCGGTGGTGAGGAAATAGAATAGAAATCAGATAAAGCCCGTAATGGGACATTCCATTGAACCAAATAAGTGTTTAACGTGGGGCCACGAAATAGGGTTGTAATAGCTATGCTATTATTCATCCCTGCAACTTGTATGGAATAGTTCATAGTTGATGAGAGTGGGAACAACTCAAGTTATAATGACGTGATTTTGGAATTTGAAGTGGAGGGCCTTGATGCAATCAACAAAGGATGAGGCCCTTTGATTGGCCAGTTTGAAGCTGTGATATATGTGACCGCAAGTAAAATCAAAGAAAAAAAGATTGATGGTAGTGATATAAATGTCAAATTGCATCTAGATTATTTGTTTTCTCCAAGCTCATAATCTCAATGTAGAAGTGAATTTTCTTCCTTAAGCATTTAAATCAAGTTTTAATCATAGAGCCACATTATTAGAAATGCTTTACTTGAAAACTACCTTCAGCCTAAACAAAACTATATTCAAACTATAAAACAGACGATTTATACACACACACACACAAAAAAAAAGGTAGAGTTTGATAGTAATAACAGTCAAAGTCAAACTTTTCCAAAGTAGATAAAATGTGCTTTATGGTGTGATTAAGAACTATATCAGGCGTGCCTGTTACTATGTTAATGTTGCAGGTCCAAAACTCATACTAACCTAGAATCAACCTTCACTCATCCTGAAAAGATAAACTTAGTAACGACATGAAATAGCTGGAGCTGGACCAAGGTTTTATAGTTGCTGGAATTGCAAAAAAAACCTAGTTGCCCTTCACGATAAGCTTATCTCCATACAAATTTTGATGCATTTTTTTTTTTTGATAAAAATTTTGATGCATTTATACCCTTGATAAAAGGATAGCAACAAACTGAATGGGAGAACTTGAGAAAGTTGCTTGTGAAAACATTGACTTTATGTTATTTTAGGTTGAGTAATATGAAAACTTCATCCCCCTTTCCACTTTTTCTTGTAAGCATGAGATGGAATAAAATAGAGAGTTGACAATATACTCCATAGTCGTAGTTTGTTTTAAATTATGGAACAGCTTAGTATATTATCATAAGATGCCTTATCAGATTTAGATTTATATGCCAACTGGAGATTTGAGTTTGCTTAAATATTAATGTTTATATGGGCATCAAATGCCTTGGCCAAATCAAAGGCACAATTTCTGGGATATCTTTATGTTAGTAATACAAGTTGCCCTTTGGTCCGGTCTACGGGACGTTGATGATATTAAGCTTAAAGCTTACAAAATTTTGACCTTTAGAGCTTAAAACCCACGTGCATTTACTCTATCAACAAGCTACTTGGTTATGGAGTTTGACAATTTAGTTATACTTCAAATCTAATACCAGAATTTTTATCATTTTAATTTCTATATTTAAAAGGATTTAAAGATTGAGATTGAAATTTAGAGTCTCAAGGTTTAAATGGACTCAGATCCAAACATACATCCAATATTTAGTAACATTAAAAAAAAAATGAAATCTGTCAACAACTGAGTTTCTATATTAAAAAAAAAAAAAAAAAAAATACTAAAGGGTGAAGAGGGAAACTGCACATCACATAACAGATACTTTCTTCTTTGTTATCCACCTCTTTTTGGCGTTCTCCATTGCTGCATTTTTCAACCTCATGAGCTCTTGGAAACACTGCTGATACTGTAAATTAATGGCATCAAGCTCAAACTTCAGCTCCTCAAACTTATCCTTGTCTTCCACTGACATAGAACAAATACTTGACAAGCTCATATCTTGTGATGCAAATGAACATGAATCCATTAAGTAGGATGTATCGGAGTAATTTACAGAGTCATTTATCACAAAAGATTCGCAATGGTTTTCCTCGTCGCTCGCTTCTTTATGTCCGAGATGATTATAAACACATCCAATATCTAAACCAAAATCATATGTTCTTGAATCAGTATGGTACTCACCATTACTGTAACCAGAAGATCCCATCAGCTTGTTATTACTTCCATCTGAGGCTACCACTCCGTCACATTTGGTTGATATATCGGAACTGAGAGATTCTTGGGTGTCTTGACATTTCACAACAGCCAACTCTGAGAAAACTCCTTGCTCACTGACTGTTTTGATAGTGACATCACTAAGGCTTCCAGATGAAGGTTTCCAGTAGGGTACAAGCTCCAAGATCATGCTGTCAATCAACTCTGCAATGGCTATTATATCTTCATTTGACAAATCAAGTTGTTCGACCATCTCCTCAGTGATTGAAATAGCAGTATCGGAACCTAGATAAAATGAAAAATGGATATTCCTTGCTCGACCTGTTAAAAGATACACGGTGCATAAGTCGTTCTTTGAACATAAAGAGTAAGAATTTTTCTATAGCAGAATATTCACTTACCATATCGATCGGCAATATGCAAGGTCAATGAAATTGTATGATCGTCATTTTTCTCCCCTTTTAACCTGAATTCATTATTCTCTGTGAAACATTGTAGCTCAAGAGTTGAGGACCGAGGAGCTGCATTGATGCTTTTCGTAAGCTTTTTGCAGTTAGGATCTATGTCCATTGGATGAGGTTCAGACTGCATCAAATTTACTAATTGGGGCATAACATTTGGTAACTGCAGTGGACCACCGCGAACTTCCTTGGCGGTTTCAGCCAAAAGGAATGGATCTTTCAAGAGCGCCGCAGCTGGCAATCTAATAGATGCTGGAAGAAGACATTTCTCAATAAACTGCTTAACTCGGGGATCATTCACTTTGCCAAGGGAAGCAGGTTTAATACCCTGCAGGGAAAAGAGTTAGAGATAGCATAAACAGGAATACTGGAAGAAATTAAATATTGGAGAGAGTTGTCAACTTACAGAGGAAACTTTCTTATATATTTGTGCAGGATTTTTGCATTCATTATATGGATATTCACAAGTAACCATCTCCAACATGCACAGACCAAAAGAATAAATGTCGACAAGCTCATTATATTCCTCATCATAAAGCTCTGGAGCCATGAATTCAGGTGTTCCTACACCAAAGAACAAAGCATTACAAATTTCAACTGAAATGGATTAGCTGAAGCCACAGCATTACTTATTTTTGTGAAAATGAAGTACCAATTACACTTTGAGCAGTGGGTTGCTGCATGACGGTTGCCAACCCGAGATCTCCGATCTTGACTTCTCCATTGTTTCCATTTACAAATATATTATCACATTTTAAATCTCTGTGAATGATTGGAGGATTGTGACTATGCAGATAGTGTAAACCTCTAAGGATCTGCCGTGACCAGTTCTTGATGGCTTTCAAATCAACATTTTTATGCTTCTTACGGTATCTAAAAGGAGAAAGTAAATTCCAAATATCATAAACGAACGACAAAGCCAAGCAGAAAAGAAGTTCATGGAACTTACTGCCTCAAACTTCCAGAAGTAAACAACTCTGTTATCATGTTGATGGAATTGTTCTTATCATCCACCCAGGAATTGTAGAACTTCATAATATTTTCATGTTTCAATGACTTCAAAAGGTGAACCTCCGAATATAATCTTTCCAGCTGTTCAGATGTCTGCAATACATCTTCGATATTGACTTGGTTCCACGCAACCTCTATTCCATCAGCTTCGTCAAATCCCTTGAAACTACAAAAAAGACAATGTGGCAGCCAAAATGGAACCATCAATCAAAACCATATTCCTATACAAGTTAAAAAATTTAGAGAAGATATGCCTTGAAACCATACACAGTCTTGAATGCTCCCTTCCCCAGGATCTCATCATACTGAAGGAATAAAAACAAGAACCATAAAGATTACATCACTAAATCCAAAAGATGAAGCAACTTCTAATAAAGCAAAATACTTAAGAATAATATAAGGATTTAAGGATACACATTTTAAGCTTAATTTTGTTAAAGGCATTTCTTATAATCAAATTTTGTCATGTTCATTAAAATGCAAGCAATAAAAGTAATTATTTCACCTTGTAACAAAAAAAAAAAAAAAAAAAAAAAAACACTTAGAACAGCTCTAAAATGAGCAAAGATGAGAAATTTGCAAACTTAATAATATAGAAGTTCGAAGACAATCAAATTTGGTTAAATTCAGGCCAATTGACTGCATTACTCAAACTTTACGCTGTTTGGTTGCTTAGAAAATAGGTGGGAAAATAATTACCTTGGACTGCTATTTACAAAAAATTATATCGACAGGCTTAAACAATAAGCAACTAGTTGATTATTCTGTAAAAGTTCCAAATTTTCCTTCAGAATTCGAAAATTTATGTCAAATTGCTTTGCTCCAAGTTTCTTGGCAACCAAACAGATAGGTAAACCATAAACAATGCAAAAGAGAAACAACAATAAACATATATAAAAAGGTACCGAAAAATATACCCGAACGTATCGACCCGACGGATCTTTCTCAGCAAAATCACAACCATCAGCCGCCTCCATTTTTTTTTTTATGTGCAGAAAGAACTAACCGACGCCACAACTATAAAACCAGATCGAAAATTCCAACAAAAACAGCCAAAATACACAAAAAAAGAGGGAAAAAAGACAAATTATGAGGGGGGAAAAGGCAGAAAAGGCTGTTATAGGTCAAAATTGACCCTGATCGGAAGCAAAGACGAGGAGGAGGAGAGAATCTGTTGTTGTTTTTCAGAGAATGCCTCAGAAGCTATTGAATACGAATCGATTACCGATCGGAATCGAAATCGGAATTGACATCCAAATGCAACGACGGAATCCATATATTCTTCTACCGGTTTCCGATAATCCAATTTCATACGGTTGTTTGTACCTTGAATCGAATTTCCAATGAATTTCATACCAATCCCATATTCTCCCCCCATAATGCTACCCGCATTTTAATTTTATTCCCCAAAAGTTTTCACGGAATTTTTGAAAATTCGAGGCAGCAAGAAATCCTTTAAAAAAAACACTTGAAATTTTGGAGACAGAGAGATTGAAAAGAAGAAGTGGCAGAGCTAGAGGCTAAAGAAGCAAAAAAAAGGCAACCTAGTCGTGGGGGTAGGGGCATATTGAGAAGTACTTTAAAAGGGTTGCACCGATTTTCACGGGGTAGGGTGCGGTGCGGTTTTAATTGCTATTACCAAGTTGTTGTCCTGGAAGGGAATTCTTTTTCCTCCTCCAATTTACTTACCAAGGAGCTCCAAAACATCTCCTTTAAATTCCCACCAAATTCATCAATACCCTACTTAATGGAGCTTGGCTGGATTAATATCAACTTTAGCCCTCTCCAATTATAAAATATTTAATACAAGTCATTTAAATACTTTTTTACTTTCACCCCCACTAAACATTTAAAATTTTATTTCAACCCTCTAAAATCGAGTTTGTTATTAAAAATTGGCTAATACTTTAAATTTTTAAGTTAAAAAGTTTGTTAAAGAGACAAGAAGGTTATCTATCTTAAAGTTGAAGAGTTTAAGGACCGAAAAATTAAGCAAGCAATAGCAATTGTAATAGGTCAATTTAGCCCGGGCCCATACAAAAAATAACAAACCCAAAATAATAAAACAAAGTCCAAGTCCAGTTCAAAATATATCATTTGGCCCGATCGGAATGGCCCATTACTTGAAAAGATTAAAGGTCTATCTACAAGCTTGACATATATGGAAGTACAATCTTCAAGGATATGCAATCTTAGATATGATATGCAATCCTAGAAGATATGGTATGCAATCTTAGATATGATATGCAATCCTAGAAGATATGATATGCAATCTTAGAAGATATGATATGCAATGTTAGATATGATATGCAATCTTAGAAGATATGGTATGCAATCTTAGAAGATATAATTTTGTAATCTTAGAGATTTAATTTGTAAATACCTTTTAATCTTAGCCGTTGATGTAATTGATCTGTACCGTTGGATTTGGGGAGGCTCAACTATAAATAGAGGCCTCTCCCTTCATTGTAAAGCACACTGGAGTTTTGAGTAATAAAAATTCTTGAGAGCATTCACTCAAATTTCTCTCTCTTTTGCGTTCTTATTTTCTGTGGCTTGTTCATATTTTGTTCTTTGTTCATCTTCGTTTCTTTTTTGAGTTGCTTCCATTCGAGTTAGATTTTGGTGGAGGAATTTCGTTGAATCTTCATATTGCGGGAGTTAGGTTGACTTATTCGTTTTTTTAAACCTTTTTTTTATTTATACATTTAAAAATGAGATCATTCTCATGACATTCTACATTTATGCAAATGTCGTCCATAATTCATTTAGTTAGATTATAACATCTTGATCATTTGGCATAAACTTATGCATGTGGAATCGAGTCTATAGGACATGTCCCTCAAAGGACGATGTAGCAATATTAGTGAATTCATAGATCTTATCTCCCTAAGCGGTAGCGTAACAGATCGAATTTGGCAAACGTTATCTCCACTGAGCAGGAGTGGGGCAGATCAAAGACAGCAAGTCTTATCTCCATGTATCGGCAATAGAGCAGACTGAAGAAATCAGATCTTATCTCCACTGAGCCGGAGTGGAGCAGATCGAATTTGAGCAAGTCTTATCTCCATGTATTGGCAATGGAGCAGACTGAAGATAACAGATTTTAATAAATCAAATTTTTTTATTAAAATGATTAACCTCAAGGTTACCCGATCACACCTCGAAAAAAAGATTGGTGGCGACTCCATTTTTGTTTTTAGAGTCGACCCCCTTTTTTCAAAACTCTAAGAATGGTTTCGACAGCTTGACGACTCCGCTGGGGAAATAATAAGAGAGTCAAGTCGTAAAATTGATTATTTCCTGTCCTTTTGTCCAAATTTAAAAATCTGATTTGAAAAACTATGATCCTTTTTATTGCATGAGGTTCTATTTTTATAAAATATCTCTGCATTGCATTGCATGACTGTTGTGATCACACCCTTTTAAGTGGGAGTGAGAAACTATGCCTTCGTGAGGTTTTCACCTCCACATGGGCTAGTGGACTGCTTCCGGGATACATCTGTACCTATGTCTTCGTGAGGTTTTCACCTCCGCATGGCCATAGGGAAATGTATTCCCCTAAACTGAACTCGATCCATATGAGCCTATAATGGGTGAGGATTGAGGAATCTGCTAGTTCAGGTACCCTCCCTTTAGAACTAAGCCACATATAGTGATCCTTAAGAGCCAACCCTAGATAGAGCTATATTGAACCCTAGTGGTCACCCAGATAAGTGCCCTATTTTGTTATTTCTCTTGTGCTAACGTGTTCTCTTTTGTTTTGATTGCATTGCATCCACATCATAGAAAAGAGGTGTTGATTCAAATTTGATTACTAAATAGAAGAGTTTGTCATGAGAAAATAGATTTTTTGATAACGTGGATTATAATACGGTCGTCCAAATATGGTCCAAGTAAACACAGCGAGAGAAGGCTGATAGTCCGTGAAGGAATACAAGGCTTTATTGCCTAAGGATTCAAGCTGACAAAGACTATTCGAGAATCACCACGTCTCAGCTTTCTTGAAGAGGCTAACGAGCATTATGGAAATAAGTAAGCAGTGAGTCGCTGCCCAAATCAAGCAAAAAGGAGCTAGTAGAGGCATCTATTGAGAAAGTTCATGAGACACGATCATAACATCCGGAGACGAAAAGGATTGGTGTCTTTACCTGGACTATGAGGACAAAGCCACATATGTAATCCGTTTTATGTAAAGGAATTTATTTTCTAAAAAAGTTCTTCTAATGGAATTGGATTTAGAATTAATGCCTCTTTTTCTTTTTTGCATTCATTCCATGCATTTGCATTGCATTTCATGAATTCACATTACATCACATCATATGCATTAAAATTTGTAGAAAGATCCTAATTAATTAAAAATTATTTCAGCAACCTGGAAACTGACGAAAGTCTACTGAATTGATATCAGGGCCTTAGTGCAATGCCTGATGGATAATAAATTGAAGAGATCAAAGACCCGAAGGAATATTAGGGAATCTGAATATTAATGACATATCCAAAGAGAGAATCGGGGAATAAAAGTTTCCAAAGCCCTTACATACTTGGGAAGATTTTAGATAATGGGACTGTGGAAGGGATCCCTGTATTTTTAGAGCTAATCTAAAGTAATATTCAGAACATGCTTGTTGCTTTAAGCCTAGAGGCAATAAGAATCCTTTTGTGAAATAGGCTTATGTTCAGAATTTTTATTTCAATAAAATGCATCTTTTTAAGCAAATATTTTTTTATTCTTTACATTTCATACTGTACATTCTTTTATTTTTTACAATATTCTTTCATTCTTTATTCATGACCATACCATACAAATAATCATCCTTAGAATCATTTATTCTTTGGATTTTTTGCCTTCGTACCTAGGTACCCAAATATCAATGACATGAGCGACGTTGTTACTGACTCCCTTTTTGAATGAGATATGGGTCTAAGGGATCTAAGGACTTTGAAGATGACAGAAATTGTAGCCTATCTTTTGATTTGTTAAAGATGGTAGAACAAGTGAAAATAGACTCTACTTTGCAAAGGGTCAGGGGACATTGCGAGCTTAGGAAAGGGGTAAAGATCGAAGCCTAACTCACCGCAGAAATAAGACAAGACATCATCAAGCCATTTTCAAGACTTCCAAGATGTTTTCGCACAATCATATCGAGGAACACCAAGCTTGAAATGTGGGTATACTGTTTAAAAGACCCATGGTAATAGTTCTACGGTGGTCAGGCTAATCAAGAGGATCGGGCTACTGGTTTACCAAGAAAAAGAAATTGCATCAGTTACATTGTAAATGCCAAATGGAGGAAGACACAACTCATGTGTCTCAGCTATTTCTTCACAGATTTTTTTTATATGTGGGGAATGGATATTATGGAGCCGATCTCTTCTAGTCGACATCGACTCATTGTCATGGTCGTCGTTTACTTCACTAAGAGGGTGGAAGTAGCTTCATATGTCAATGTTATAAAGTCGATAGTCATCAAATTCTTAAAAAAGAAAAAGGATCAGGTGTCGACAAAGAGTGCTAAAAAGGACAATGTCAAAAGTTTGGGAAGTTTGTTCAAAGATTAGATGCCATATCCTAATGCAGTAAAAGCAGCAAAAAATAAAAACAAAAACAAAAACAAAAACAACAAAATAAGGATCATGGGAAAAATGCTGAGACTTGTGAATATTGACATAAAAAAGTTACCATTTACCCTCTGTCTTATCAAACGTCGACTAGAACCTTTGTTGGGGTAACACATTTCTCATTGGAATAGAAACAGTTTTGCCAATTGAACCTAATTGAAGAAAAGGTTAAAAGTTATCCATCACTGTCGGATGGTACAAGCTTCTGACAAAAGGTTTGCCCAAGAGAATTTCATAATGGGGACCTGGCATTAAGAAGGATTCTTCTCATACAAAAGGACTTCAGAGGAAAATTAATGCCAAAATTTGAAAAAAAAAAACCCTTATGTGGTGAAGAAGGCTTGTTCTGGAAGATCATTAACCTTGACCAAGATGTATGGCAAGGACATGCTCAGGCTGGTGAATTCAGATTTCATCTAAAAGGAGAGGCCAATGTGAAAACCTGCAAAGGGCGCCTTTAGACCTTAAAAAGAAAAAGGGAGATGTCAAGGCGAAAACCCGCAAAGGGCATTTTGAGACCAAAGGGGTTTTGAGCCGAAAACCCGAAAAGGGCAGCTCAAATTTTGATCAAAAGTGGGGCATACAGTAGTCTTGCTACGCTTGAATTAACAATGAGGAAGTATGTTATGTCTTGAGGCATCGACAAAGTACTCCGAATCCCCTAAACACATGTTGAGCTTAAAATGGTCCTCAAGAAGTTTGAACAGAGAAGCTCAGGCTGCGATATCTAGGGCACTTAGCTTCTACATTCAGTTAGATTATAACATCTTGATCATTTGGCATAAACATATGCATGTGGAACCGAATCTATAGGACATGTCCCTTAGAGGACGGTGTAGCAACATCAGTGAATTCATAGATCTTATCTCCCTAAGCGGTAGCGTAACAGATCGAATTTGGCAAATGTTATCTCCACTGAGTAGGAGTAGGGCAGATCAAAGACAGCAAGTCTTATCTCCATGTATCGACAATAGAGCAAACTGAAGAAATCAGATCTTATCTCCACTGAGCAGGAGTGGAGCAGATCGAATTTGAGCAAGTCTTATCTCCATGTATTGGCAATGGAGCAGACTGAAGATAATAGATCTTATCTCCACTGAGCAGGAGTGTAGTAGATTAAAGACAGCAAGTCTTATCTCCATGTATCAGCAATGGAGCAAACTGAAAAAAATCATATCTTATCTCCACTGAGCAGGAGTGGAGTAGATCGAATTTGAGCAAGTCTTATCTCTATGTATTGGCAATGGAGTAGACTGAAGATAACAAATCTTATCTCCACTGAACAGGAGTAGGGCAGATCAAAGACAGCACGTCTTATCTCCATGTATCGGTAATGGAGTAGACTGAAGAAATCAGATATTATCTCCACTGAGCAGAAGTGGAGTAGATCGAATTTAAGCAAGCCTTATCTCCATGTATTGGCAATGGAGCAGACTGAAGATAACAGATCTTATCTCCACTGAGCAGGAGTGGGGCAGATCAAAGAAAGTAAGTCTTATCTCCATGTATCGGCAATGAAGCAGACTAAAGAAATCAGATATTATCTTCCTGAAGTTGCTGTGAAGCAGATCGAAGATATTAACTTGCCTTCCCGTTGCAAATGAGCAGCATCAAGACAATGAGATCTTATCTTCCTGAAGTTACAGGAAACAGATCAAAGATATTAGTTTGCTTCCCTTAGTTTGTAGCGGAGCATACTAAAGACAGTAAATCTTATCTTCCTGAAGTTGTAGAACGCAGATCGAAGATATTAGCCTGCCTCCCTAAAGTTGCAGCGGAGCAGACTGAAGACAGCAGATCTTATCTTCCTGAAGTTGCAGGAAACAGATCAAAGATATTAGTTTGCTTCCCTTAGTTTGTAGCGGAGCATACTAAAGACAGTAAATCTTATCTTCCTGAAGTTGTAGAACGCAGATCGAAGATATTAGCCTGCCTCCCTAAAGTTGCAAATGAGAGCAGATCAAGACAAAGCAGATCTTATATTCCCCGGTTGCGCAGAAGCGGATCGAAGATATTAGCCCGCCTTTCCCGAGTTTTGTAAATGAAAGCGATCAAGACAAAGAGATCTTATCTTTCTGAAGTTGCAGTGAAACATATCGAAGATATTAGCCTGACTCCTTGAAGTTGCAGCGGAGCAGACTGAAAACGGCAGATCTTATCTTCCTGAAGTTGTAGGAAGCAGATCGAAGATATTAGCCTGCCTCCCTGAGTTTGCAGCGGAGTAGAATGAAGACAGCAGATCTTATCTTCCTAAAGTTGCAATGAGCAGATCAAGACAAGAGATCTTATCTTCCGGTTGCGAGAAGTAGATCGAAGATATTAGCTTGCCTCCCTGAGTTTGCAGTGGAGCAGACTGAAGACAGCAGATCTTATCTTCTTAAAGTTGCAAGAAGCAGATCGAAGATATTAGCCCGCTTCCCGGTCAGTAGGCAGAAAAGAGCAGATCAAGACAAGAGATCTTATCTTCCCGGTTGCGAGAAGTAGATCGAAGATATTAGCCGCCTCCCGAGTTTGCAATGAGCAGCATCAAGACAGAGATCTTATCTTCCTGAAGTTACAGTGAAGTAGATCGAAGATATTAGCCTACCTCATTGAAGTTACAATGAGTAGATCAAGACAATGAGATCTTATTTTCCCACGGTTGTAGGAAGCAGATTGAAGATATTAGCCTATCTCCCGAGTTTTGCAGCGAGCAGATCAAGACAAGCAGATCTTATCTTCCCGGTTGCAGAAGCGGATCGAAGATATTAGCTCGCTCTCGACGCTGGGCAATGAGCGCATCAAGACAACAGATCTTATCTTCCTGAAGTTGCAGGAAGTAGATCGAAGATATTAGCTTGCCTCCCTGAGTTTGCAAATGAATGCATCAAGACAAAGCAGATCTTATCTTCCCGAAGTTGCAAATGAAGCGGATCGAAGATATTAGCCCGCCTCCCGAAATTACAATGAGCAGATCATCAAGACATCGATCTTATCTTCCCGGTTGCAGGAAGCGGATCGAAGATATTAGCTTGCCTCCCCGAGTTTGCAGTGGAGCAAATCGAAAAATAAAGCAGATCTTGTCTTCTCCGAAATTGCAGGTGAAGCAAGATCAAAGATACTAGTCTCACTTTCCCCGGTTACAAAGAGGATGGATTAAACCTACAAGAGCAGGTCTTATCTCCTTGAAGTTACAGTAGAATAAGATTAAAGCTACAGATTCAATCTCTTTGAAGTTACAGTTGGGTTAAAGACTACTTGAAGAAGATGAGGATCGAAAGGTTAAGGCTCGGCGAGACCGGGCAAAATTGGTCCTTTTATAGTTTTTGCTCCATTCTCGTTACACGAAAATGAACAAAGAAGGGTAGCTGTAATAGGCCAATTTAGCCCGGGCCCATACAAAAAATAATAAACCAAAAATAATAAAACAAAGTCCAAGTCCAGTCCAAAATATATCATTTGGCCCGATCAGAATGGCCCATTACTTGAAAAGATTAAAGGTTTATCTACAAGCTTGACGTATATGGAAGTACAATCTTCAAGGATATGCAATCTTAGATATGGTATGCAAATCTTAGATATGATATGCAATCCTAGAAGATATGGTATGCAATTTTAGATATGATATGCAATCCTAGAAGATATGGTATGCAATCTTAGAAGATATGATATTCAATCTTAGATATGATATGCAAATCTTAGATATGATATGCAATATTAGAAGATATGGTATGCAACCTTAGAAGATATGATTTTGTAATCTTAGAGATTTAATTTGTAGATATCTTTTAATCTTAGCCATTAATGTAATTGATCTGTACCGTTGGATTTGGGGAGGCTCAACTATAAATAGAGGCCTCTCCCTTCATTGTAAAGCACACTAGAATTTTGAGTAATAAAAATTCTTGAGAGCATTCACTCAAATTTCTCTCTCTTTTGCGTTCTTATTTTCTGTGGCTTGTTCGGATTTCATTGAATCCTCATATTGCGGGAGTTAGGTTGACTTAAGCGTTTTTTTTAAACCCTTTTTTTATTTATCCGTTTAATTGCTTAATCATTATTTATTCATTTATTTTAATTATTTTAAAATTTTTTTGCTTTTCCCTATTTACATTAAATTGTTTTATCATATATATTATTATTTTTATTTGTTATATATTATCTATGCATTATATATTATTTAACTTTAATCATATTATGTAGTATTTAAAAATTTGTATGTTGTACATCATCTAGATTGTTTTATTATTAAGGCAAAATTTTCCACATATTGTTTATTTAAAATATGTATATTATCTATTTTTAAATGGTATATTATATACTTATTATAAGTTATCCCTTATACCTTTTTATTTAAAGTTTTTCTTAAATAAGGCAATGTTTTGTGTTTAGAAATTCGGGAAATAGTGCCCTAACGTGCTGGGTACGATTTCCCATTTGACCAAACAACTAAATATCCTTTTAATGAATTTTGTAAATCATGAGATGATTTTGGTTACGAGGGTTTAAAACATCATGTCCTAACGTGCTGGATGTGATGTTTGTATTCTTTCGGAACAAAGGAATCTCAAGTTCCAACTCAAATTGTTCAAGTTTTTAAAGAAATCATGTTTTCAAATCTTTTCGAATTTTCGACATTAGGACCATAACTAATCAATCTGGTACCAATTTTGGGCGTTATGAGGGTGCTAATCCTTCCTCGTACGTAACCGACTCCCGAACCTGTTTTCTTGAATTTTGTAGATCAAAATCATTGTTTTAATAAATCAAGTTTTTTTATTAAAATGATTAATCTCAAGGTGACCCGATCACACCTCGAAAAAAAGATTGGTGGCGAGTCCATTTTCGTTTTTAGAGTCGACCTCCGTTTTTTCAAAACTCTAAAAATGGTTTCGACAGCAATCAATTTATGAGATTTCCTGAACTGAAGGCGGTGCATTTTGGATTTGGTTGATCATTAAAGAAAGCACGTGGGAAGAGCTAGGATGATTTTTTTTTAAATAATCTCATTATAGAATCTGATCATATTTGTTCTTTTTGACACAATGTCTAGAATTGCCCATAGCCTTCCCTACCCATAAATAGGAGGATAATACGCTTTAAGGCACTTAAACCCACGTCCTCCTGCATTGGCAACAATGTCATGCTAATCGATTTAACACTCAATCGACATATTTAAGGTGATTTAACTTCTACTAAATTTACATTTCGATAATTTAACTTCGTAATATTATAAAATGATCATTGAATTATTCGAAAATTTTGAATTTAAGTTATTAGACCAATAAAATTACTATTGTACAACCTTCTTTGCATTGCCTGCACCAATGCTTTTGTTCTCTTTTTCATCTACAATTTCTTTTTTTTTTATAAAACAATTTTGAACGTCAAAATCTACGAACTAAATTTCAAACAATTTTTTTTCGATTTTCGACACTAACTGTTAGATTAACTTGGATGCAAGGTATGTTTTTCTACTTTTTGATAGGTATTAATCTACCGACCAATTGTCAAATTATAGCTTAGAACTTGTTAACCGAACTTTTAAAAAAAAAAACTTAATAGTCTAGTGATTAAAATAAAAGTATTAGTTAAATAAAAAATTTTAAATTATTTAATAATTATTTTGTAATTTTTTAAAGCTAATTTAAAAAAAATTAAAGCTTTTTGCGTACAGAAAGGATGGTGCATTTTGAAATGCATGGGAATCCACAGTCCAAATGATGTAATTTGTTGAAGAGGAAATGAATGATTGATGTATGAATTTCATGCAAAGCAACAATCCATATGAAACCACTTCCATGTTTCTCGGATGCACTGTTTGCTTCTGATCGATTATTATGGGCACACCACCCATCTTTTCCAATTAAATTGTTATTATTCCCCTTAATAAGGAGAGAATAATTAAGCTAGGGATGAAATATTAAAATATTTAAAATTTAATCTAATAATGGATATTTTATTTTTAAACAATAATTAATATAAAAAATAAAATTGGTGGAAAATATTAGAAACTTTTATCAATCATAAGCCAATATTGAATGATATATATATATTAATACAAATCGATAATCAAGATGCTACTACTTAAATCTTGATACATTAATAATTTTATTATATAAATTTTAAAGATTCATATTATTTTTATATTCAAAATTTAATACTAAATTATTATTTTTATATTTTTATTCCCATAATTACCCTTAAAATCATTGCATATGACATGCATTACGTGACAATAAGAGAATACCTTTAATTAGCACTCCCGAAGCTTGAGGGACAACTTTCATTGTAGGTATAGATTAGCTAATTGAAGGTAGTTTCAAAACTCATCCTATTTTATCCATAAAACATATTATACTTTAAGAGAAAATATATATATATTCTAATTTTAGAGGTAAAATTATTGAGAGGGACAACTTTAAACCCGAAATATAAAAATAATAATCATATTTAAAATAATTCTTTTGATGGAATATAAATTATAAAAAAGAAGAAAAATCGAAATAATGTGATTATTTCATATATTCATTTGTTTCTATTTTATTAGTAAAAGTATTACGGAGGCCCTTATATTATGAATTAAACTGCATTTTGCCCTCTATACTAAAAAATAAGCAAATTAGTCCCTACACGTTAGATTAAAGAGCAAATTGATTATCTTATTAAAAGTTCCATCAATTTTTACAGTTAAAATTGGTCTATGTATGTCAGAATGAAGCACATGTGACACATCACGTGTAATTGTCTGATTATTCTATCAAGTACACCGGTTTTTAACAATAGGAATAGATTAATTTTTTAACAAAAAGGACCAATTTACTCTTTAATATAATATACAAGGATTAATTTACTCATTTTTTAAGTAAATGAGACAAAATATAATCTGACTCCTATTATAGGGCTTGCATGCATGATGCACTTTTATCATGTTTTCTCATCTATAAAGCAAAGAAGTCATAGAATTCCTTGATGGCAACTTCCGTCAATCAATTTAAAATAGTCAGCATATAAGGATTAGATGAAGAGAAGAAGTGTTCAAGAATTAAAAAAATTATTGGATAATGACTTTATCTAAAAAATAATTAATTTACAGATATGATAAATCAATTTTGCTTAACAATCGTTGTGACAACATTTAGAACAAAAACTGACAAATACAAATATTCTCGCCTATACACTCGCTTCTATAGATTACATGAATGCTCGTGCACATTCCTTGCACACCAGATGCAATACAATCCATCATTAATTTTCTAACTGATTTATCTTTATTATTGACGTTGAAAGTCCATACATTTATATTCATACGAATATATGACATTCTAAAACTAGGATTTAAGATCTATGTACTTGCTTATCTCCATCCATTCTAACATGTCTCGGGACAGGGATGGAATCTAGAAGTTGTTTGGGCAGTATTCAACGACCAAGTTGCACATCCATGGGGTACCTGCGATTTATTGAATTGTATTAAGCCTAACAAGGCCAACACTCAGCATGGCTCGCCGCCTAATGTCTTTCCACAAGTTTCTGATATGTCCCTCCAAATATCATCAGAGACTCCTTTTTGTTCAACGTATACGGGTTGTATTTAACTACTTCCCTAATCTTTACGACTAACAATGCACTTGTTATTACGACCACATGCAATTCACACTATTCGCTGCTGGGGCCGTGTCCTAATAACATGGCAAGTCATCTTCTGGAGATTAAATAAATACTATAAGATATACTGCTCATACATAAGACTGATGTCAAATTACTAACATCCATTGCATCACTTACGAACTAAAGATTATTACTTTCTTCACAGTTTGTTTTGTTGTTTTTAGCTTTATGTTTCTGTCTCCCTATGCTTTCAAGCACTTGATCCGTTATTATTAAAAAACATTAAACAAATAACACACCATAATCGGATAGAAATTCTTATTCAGTCCTAAAAGTCCCATGTTTAACATCCTCCATTTGGTTGACAGGGTCTTAATTGAAGAAAAGTGGGGAAAAAAAAATCCAGTGACTTGAAGCTGTGTGTTTTTCTCAATTTGTCATTGCTAAATTATGTTGAAATGAAGAAACATAAGAAAATAGTGGGTCTACCAGCAGGTATCTTTGAAACTACCATTCATCATACAACTTCACACTATCAACTTCTTCAGACTAGTTTAGCTCCACAAAGAGGCTGGCCTGAGGATGTAATCCGGCCTCTTTCAAGGTCAGTGAGCGCTTCTCTGTACCATATGTTACTCGAGGAAAGTTGGAGACAAGGTTGTAATCCTCAACTTCTAAGCAACCCAATGAATCAACATAATCATAAACAGCTTGGATTGGTGCAGTACTGTGAAACCTCCTTTCTTTGCGTTCTCCAGTAGGAAAACGTACCAAAACCTGATTCACCGACACAACAGGCAAATATTTAATTTTGGGAACTAACAAATATGCTTGCCAACAGAGAAAGTCGAAAATGCAGGTGATTTATAACAGAACCACATCATTGGAACTGAGAAGAAAGGTATTTAGGCTGCTTAACCAGATCTAAAAACTTGTGAAGTCAAAACAAAAGAGTCATTACTTGTGTAACATTAGGTCCTTTCTCAGGTTCATCACCAAGTGACAAGGCTTTCTCTTGCCGCAATCTGGCTCGGGCAGCTTCCTTTTCAGCAGTTTCACGTGCTGCTCTTTCACGAGCCTCTTCTTCTTCCTTACGTTTCCGCTCAGCTTCTGCTGCTTCCCTTTCCAGACGTTCTTGCTCCTCTCTCCTCTGGCGTTCCCTAGCCTTAAATCATAAAAAAGAAATGACAAGGTTTAGACAGTGTCGAGTCATTAGTCAAACAGTAGGTTTGACAGCACAGATCCATTCAATGAGCAAGAGAGGGATAGCAATTTCACATTTCTAGTCGTCTTCGAATATGATGGTACCAATGAGGAAGTATTATTAAAGTTACTAATTTAAGATTACAAATCAGCCTACCCGATCAGCTTCAAGCGCTGCTCTATAAGCAGCATCTTGCTCCTCCCTTAAACGCATGTTGTTTCTTCTCTCTTCTGCATCTAGTCTTGCAGCAACAAGAGCAGGAGCACTTTCTTCAAGCACTCTCTGTAGTATTGTGAGCATTTCTTCAGGAGATTTAGGTCCCTCAACCTACAGTGAAAGAGAATAGTTCATTGTAATACTCAAAAGGAAAGATCACCATCAACAATATTGGCATTCCAGGGTTCAAGACTTAAGTTTAAGAAAGAGATAATTTCACACGGAATGTAGTAAGAGCTAGAGTGAATGACATTGAAACTGTATAAACCTGATTTGTGAAAGCAAAGAATGACATTTATTAAGACAAGTCACAACCAAAAAATAATGAGAAGCACTAGTGCTATTAAATTTTCCAATGAAGTCAAGTAACTAAAACATACGCAGGCAGAGAAGTTTAACATGTAGTCAGGAATGTTGCGCACACAATTTAGGTTTCAGCTGCATCTTAATGTAAAGAAACAGAGAAGCTAGTACCCAAAAGTAAGCACAATAAAAGTCTCAAAAAATGCCTTAGAACAAAATAGGAGGAACTACTATTTGGCATGCGGAAAATTGGATAAGATAAGCTTTATGCTAATTAATCATTAAAAGAAAATTCATTCTACATTTATTTGTACTTAACAACTATTTGACTTACCTCGTTATTGGCTTGTAAACTCTAGTTACTATATAGTAAATCCGTTGTCAACATTATGTATTATGCATAAAACAAAAGTAAGAAGAAATTCAACTAAGCTCTGTACTCATCAGAAACACAAGGACAAAATAACAATTAGAATGAAATCCCTGATTTTTTTTACCTACTTATCCAGAATCATGTGACTAATTGAAGTCATAAATGAACTTAAACTTATCTGAGAGTATGAACAATGGGTCAATTTCAGTTTCTGAAATTTCCAAAATGAAAGCTAATCACTATGATTCTTTTGCCCTTGAAAACAGTATTAAATTACATTATCAATAATTTCATCCAAAGTGAGAATCACAATGGTACGCACCTGTTGAAGAAGCGCGATCCTCTGATTGGTAGCAGGCATAACGACTGCACAAAACGGGAACCTGGAGGCTTTCAAGCTATTACTCATCTTAAAACCTTCACTAGCCCTAATGCTTCCGCCCCACGCTACGAAATTCTCATTCACAAAGGCCGCCAGAGCCTCGGAACACAACGTCCTTTCGCAGAACACGGGCGAATCCGGGTGGTCCGGCGAGTGCAAGTACACAAATAACAGCTTGAAGGCGTTCCTCGACCTCTGCAACGCGTCCATAAAACCCTCGCCGACAAAATTCGGCCCCCTCGTTCCGTACTCCCTCTCAAACACCGCCACGAAATCCATCGCTTCAGAAGCCGCAGCTGAGACCGATACCAACCCGGCCGATGATTCCCCGCCCTGCCCAGAGCCTAGCCCGATCATCCCAAGGGAATACGAAAGAACTCCACCCGCAGCCCATAGACCCAGCCCAACAGCGCCAGAGATCAACCCTAAACTTCCGGATATCACGGAAATCGGTAATGTAACAAGTCTCCAGGCTAAGCCCGGTGCGGGAGCGGTAATAGGACCGGAGGCGGAGGCGGAATCAATCCGGGCCCGTGAATCGAGAGGGTCGGAATCAGAGACAGTGGAAGAAGCGGAGGGTTGAGTAGAAGAGGTGAAGGAAGAGATGGCGAGTTCAAGGTCCCAACCATGGGCCCGAAGGATTTCCGTACACAAATCGGGATCTTCGAGTCCCGTGATGGCTTGAAAATATGCCAATTTATCGGCTACATCAACCATTTCTCAAGAATTCACAAAACAAAAAAAGAGGAAAATTCTTTCCTTCGTTCTTGCAGATAAATGAAATGAAATGAATTGAAGTCCAACAACGAGAAGAAGACAAGGGAACTTCCTACCTTAATTTTTTTTTTCCTTTTTAATTTTCTGTTTTACGTGAGAAACGCACTGGAATGTTCTAAAATAAAAGTCGCGGTTGGGATCGCGTTTTGCCTACCAGAATTGGGCGCCACGGTGTGTTGTTAATTTACAAAACTACCACTGTCTGAGATTCTTTTTAGGATAAATTACACTTATAGATATTTTTGTTTATCTCAAGTTATATTTTAGTTATTTATGTTCAAAATATTACGTTTTAATTACTTATATTAATGTGTTGTAACATTTTAATCACTAAGCTATTAATTGTCATTAACGATGTAACGGTAAGCTAACATGATACGTTAAATTATCATTTCAAACAAAAAAATTTAGGTTAAATTATACAATTAGTTCCCGTACTTTTTTGTTTTAAGCAATTTAATTTTTTCTTTTATGTTCTTTAAATTTTTCTCTTTTTTTTCTTAATTTTTCATTCTCTTTTGCTTCTCCCTCTATTTTTCTATTTCTCCATTTCTTTTAACATATCAAGAAGTCGAATTGGCAGTGAAGAAAGAAGGTGGAAGTCGAAAGCCATAATTGTAATACCTCTCACCCGTATCCAACACCAGAATAGGGTTTGAGGCATTATCGGAATTAAAATTCACAATCATACAAAATCGGGTTACCAAATTTCGCCCAAAATTTAAAACTTTTCAGACACATGCATTTGACATTGTCATCTATTTAATCACTTATACTATGGACAAATAGGCTTACGAGCCAAAATCATTATAAGCCACATCTCATGGCTGTAATTAACAAATCAATATAAGCTAATACATTTGGCTAATCACAACAACATCTGTCATAGAAAAACTAAATCCTTATACATGCCAATACTCCTAGAATAATGACTCGATAGTGTGATGCTGCCTCCGACGATCTCCAACCCTGAGCTGACCTAACAAAACTAAAAGAAAGGAAATGAGGGAGTAAGCTTTACGCTTAGTAAGCTCGCATGAAAATAATAAGCAATACGATAACATGCTATTTTCATATTCTTTCCATTCATTCAAATTCCAGTTAAGCTATTTCCTTAAGTCATAGTCATTAAATAATTTATATCTGGAGCTACAGAACTCCAAATTAAGATCTGTTAATTTTCCCTAAAACTTGACTCATTTATATTCTTACCATAAAATTTTCAGAATTTTTGGCTTAGCCAATTGGTACAGTTTATTCATTAAAGTTTCCCCTATTTCACCATTCAACTACTCTGACCTCTCTTCACTATAAATCAATTTTCTCTTTGTACAGAATTTATATGGCCTCCTTGTTTTGTTCAATTGAAAATAGATTCATTCAGGATTTCAGGCATATAAATTATATCTCATAATTATTTATGTATGAATTTTAATAATTTTTCAAATGCAGAGCAGGGGATCATGTAATCATTCTGAACCAGTCTCACCGAAATTCAAATATCTCAAAATATACAAATCATTTGTTTTCTATTTTTCTTTTATATGAAAATAGACTCAATAAGCTTTAAATAAATATCTCATCCAACTTATAATTCAATTTCTACTATTTTTGGTGATTTTTCAAATTTACATCACTGCTACTGCACAAAGCAGTTCTATTGTAAATGTTTGCTCTTTTTCACTTTAGTTGTGTTCTTCACTTGCTTATACCAATCTTTCCAATCTCCGATTACATATTGAACATATTGTTCATACATACATTTGCCACATTTCTCAATTGGTCACATTCACACTTGCACTTATTCATAACATGATCATTTTCAATTACACTTAGTCAATTTTCCGTTGAACTCATCGTAATGATAATGTATATACATGGTGGCTTACACATGGTACCACCCTTGTAGCCGGCTTATCTGGTACATATAGTAGCCTGTATTTAGTACTATACATGTGACCAAAACCATTTCATAACTCTCTTGTACACATAATTGAGCTCAACATTAACAATCACTCAATCTCTTTCATTTGATTCACTCCTTTTTGTATTACTTATTATCAAATTAGGAAACGTCTTACGAATTTGAGTACGTTGTTGCTCAGTGCCACGTTTCACAACTCGGTATGATTTTCCTCATTGAAATACCATACCTACATTTCATAACTCGGTATGGAAACACCATACCTACATTTCTTAACTCAGTATGGTTAATACCATACCTATATTTCACAACTCAGTATGGATGATACCATACCTACATTTCATATCTCAGTATGGATGATACCATACCTACATTTCACACTTTGCCATGGATTAACCATGGTCTTATTCGTCAATTCATCACATGTCACGATACGAACATACTCAATTCTGCGTTTTTCCTAATTTGAATTACCGCATTTATTCTTCCATTTTATCATAATTTTCACAATCCCACAGCAAATTCATATTTAACAACGCATTATATCATTCAATCATTCACTAATAAACATGTAAACTCAACCATATGAACTTACTTGCTGAAATCTCGTCAGGTACAGCTGTGTAGCAACTCATACAACCCATGTAATATTAATTTAAAATTCAATTCATTTAACATTAATTTTTCCATTCAATTTCACACAACACAACCAACATCGCATTTTCCATATCATACATCAACTTCTCCTAAACATATTAAATCATACAATTTATGCCATATCAATAGAAAATTACAATTCAAGCACGATGTTGCATTATTATTAACACACGAACTTACCTCGAATGCCGAAACGACCATTTTACCAACTTTCTCGATTTTCGATTTTCCTCCAGTTCTAGGTCCAAATCTCATTTTTCGGGATCTAAAACATCACATTTCACTTATTCTATTAATATACTGCTCAAAACAGTCCCTAACTCAAACTTTACCAAAATTACAATTTTGCCCCTAAACTTTTGCATAATTACGATTTTGCCCCTAGGCTCGAAAATTAAACTTTATTCCTTTTTCTTATGTTTTATGACATGCTGGACATTTTTCCCTTCTATAGTAACTTCAAATTCTTACTATAACACATACTTATGAACAATAACAACTTTTACCGATTAACTCGTTTTACTCGTTTTCACCAAAAATCATTTAGCAAACATCGCTCTACTAACCTCAAACATCCATATTCTACCATTAGATATCAAAATACATGCTTATCTAGCATGGGTATATTTTTTTTAAACTTTGATTACACTTCAAATTAATGGTAGAAATAGACAAATTAAGCTTTGAGGATCTCAAAATATGAAAATCATTAAAAACGGACAAAAACCGTACCTATATAAGCCATAGAAGCTTGGCCGAATGGAGCTCACCCATGGCTGCCATTTTTCTTCTCACATTCGGCTGGAGAAGAAGGAAAGAATGATATTTTTTTACTATTTTTGTCTTATTACCATTTAACTTAACTTCCAAATTTGCCCTTTTTCTTTTCAACTAACTTCAAAAATACCAAACAAATATCTTCATCAACTTATAAGTGGTCTAATTTCTTCATAAGGACCTTCACTTTAAAAACCCATCACAATCACACCTTTTATCATCTGGAACATACACTTCGCACCTATAACAATTTAATCCTACTAACCAAATTAAACACTTTTTCGATAAAATTTCTCAACGAAGTTTCCACACAACAATTTAATCACATTATAGACCTCAAATTGATAATCCAAGCTATTTCATACTTAAAGATTCTTGGGCCTCATATTTTGCAACTTATTGCAATTTAATCCCAATAATAAAATTGGGCACTTTATCGATAAAAATTACTTAACAAAATTTGCACACCATCACTCAACATGTCATAGACTCTAAAACATTCATAAATTAAATATTTTTACTTCGAGTTTGTGGTCTTGAAACCACTATTCCGACTAAGCCCTATTTTGGGCTATTACAATAATTGCCTATAACCAAAACTTATAAACTCTTACTATCTACTAACCATCAAAACCCTCCACCACCACCACCCATCATCTTCATTTCATCTACTAATACCTTCACCACTATCATGGCCTCCTTTCAAAAACATCTCAAAAAATCCCCAACATTTAGACTACTCAAAACCGAATCTCCATCACCAACCATTAGATCGGCTCGATTTTCTTATATGTGCTCCTCCATTACTGGTCATTGTCTAATCTGTGGCTTTCTGTGATTTTTCAGGGCTTATTGATTGTTGTTTACTTGGATTCTTGATTGATTTGAATGTGGGTTTATTTAGTGAGGAGGATAATATTGTTGGATTTGTCATGAATGAGGTCATGGTAGTGGTGAATGTGTTAGTGGATGAAATGAAGATGATGGGTGATGGTGGAGGGTTTTGATAATTAATAGATGGTATGGGTCTATGGGTTTTGATAGCTTTCGGCTTCCTGCTTTTTTCTTCATTGCCAAATCGACTTCCTGATATGTTAAAAGAAATGGAGAAGTAGAAAAACAGAAGGAGAAGCAAAAGAGAATAGAAAATAAAGAAAAAAAAAAGGAAAATTTAAAGAACATAAAAAATTAAATTAAATTGCTCAAAAAAAATATAGGGACCAATTGTATAATTTAATCTAAAATTTTTGTTTGAAATGATGATTTAACGTGGCATGCTAGCTTACCGTTACATCATTAATGGCAATTAACAACTTAGTGACTAAAATGTTACAACATGATAATGAAAGTGACTAAAATGTAACATTTCAAAACATAAATGACTAAAATGTAACTTATTACAAACAAAAGTGACTATAGGTGTAATTTACCCTTTTTCTTAACTCGAAATAAATAAATAATTTGATTATATTTATTAAATAAATAAATAAATATTTTTTTTCCTAAATGAGGTGCATAATTAAACCAAAATTAAGATTTTATATGTATAATTTTATCAAATTAAAAGTTTGCTAAATTATATCAAACCCACAAGGAGTTAGATTGTATTTTGCTCTCTTCATTTAAAAAATAGACAAATTAACCTAGGTGCATTAGATCAAAGAGCAAATTAATTCTTTTTGGTAAAAATTTCATTAATTTCTACTATTAAAAAAACAACGTGAAAGGCAGAATAATTGAACAATTACACGTAGAATGCCACATGTACCTCATTTTAACGTCCAATGACTGATTTTTAATAGTAGAAATGGATGAAAATTTTAACATAAATACTAACTTACACTTTAATTCAATGTACAATGACTAATTTATGTATTTTTTTTTTTTGCAAAAATAGTCAAATGCAATCTAATTTTTATTGAAAGAACTTTTACTCACCTATATTATAGATGAAAGAAAAAATATATTTATTAAAATTTTAGTTTGTTCATAACTTCCGGGTTATAACTATCATGAAACAATGCAGTATACTTGTGACACTAACTTTGACTTTGTTTACCAAGAATATGGGAATGGCACTAAAAATAATGAAATTTATTTATTAATATATTAACCTCGAATTAAGCAATTTATTAAAAACAAGAATAATTAAAAATAATAATAATAATGAAGCTGATCAATACAAAGGAAGGAAATAATCACATCATAAGCGCATACAAAACAGATCAGTGATGGATAACAGTAAGATTACACTTCACAATGGCATCCCCAATAGGAATATCCAAGAAGTGAGTTTTAAACCTTGCGAACCCTTTGGCCATCCTGAAACCTTCCAGAACATGCTAATAGAGCTACCGTTGAATTTACCCCGACTGAACCCTATATCCCAGTAAACCACCTAATTTAACACATCCTGGGTGGTGGAAGCCCAGGACCAACAGTAAACTGCCGAATGGTATCGGTGAGTTGTTGAAGGCGGTGGTGAAGTTAGGACGAGCGACCAAGACAGCACTGGGGTTTTTGGCAGTGGAGGTTCGTAGCCTTCTCTCTCGGAGAACGTATGGCTCGCTTTGGGAGTAGTAACCATGACAAGGTATATTGTTATGGCGCAGAGAGCCAAAATCCATGTCAAAATCAATCTTCTTGTCGCCATTTTTTCTTTCTGCTTGTTTTAAACGAATCCTAGCATTCTGGTGTTTATATAGATCATGAAAGCCGATCAGGGAAAAAAATAATCATGAAATTGTCTCCTCAGGTCATATATTCAATGTATACAACTTTTCTTTTCTTTTTCATGAACTATTATCGATTAGCCTTTTCCTCCTATACGATATAAAATCTATCTATCTTTGAAAAAGTTGTGGTAATTCAAATGGCATTACTTTTCCATTGATAATGTTCATTAGGTGTACTAAAAGTTGTCAAAAGTTTGAACTTTTCTGTTAGCATGATTTGCTAGAATCCCAATTTACAATCAAATTTATTAAAATATTTTGCTTGATTAATTAAAACATCATTTCTTGGAATAAAATAACCATCAAAAATAATATTTTGATTTAATCTTTTATAATTAATGACCATTCTAACTTTTCCTCTTTTTATTTCGACATGATTTCTAACCATAAAGGTTGGACTACAATGTGGACTATTAATTTTTTCTATTAATCATTTTTCTAATAACTCCTTAATTTGTATGTCAAATTCATCTATATCTTGTTTAGTATAGATGATTGATTTAACTCTAATAATTTTATTAGAATTTTCTAATTTAATATCACAATATCTAAGGATATTTTGCCATGATTTTAATGGTTCTTCACTAAAATTATTATATAATATTTTAAACAACCAATGACTTGTTTCGAGTTGTTTAATTTGTTCTTATCTTGGTGGTGTAAATTTTTTTATAACAAACAAATTTATGATTTTCTATTAATGGTATTTCTATAGAAGTTTTTTCTACCGATAACATAATTAAATTTCTATCAATAGAAAACAGCAAATTTGAATATATAAAATTATTACCTAATAATATATCTCCATGCATTTCTGAAAAGTATAATATTTTAGGTATCACAAATCTTACATTATTTATGTAAACTGGTACGTTTTTAGCTTTATATTGAATTATGGTTCTATTCCTATGGCTCTTATTGGATACTTCATAGGCTCTCATTTTTCTAAAGGAATGGTATTTTTTTCTGCAACTACTAGTTGTAGCTCCAGTATCTAGTGAAGCATGTAAAGAATATGTTTTATATTCTCTAAATTGAAATGTAATTTCAATATATGTGTAATATTTGTAACGCCCCAAAATTTCTATCTTTATTTCTGTGAAATCTTGACACAAATGTGTACTTGCTTCAGTGGTTAAGTGTTCTGGGAGTGTCTGAGAGGTATTAAGTTCAAGCCTTATCTTTGGTAAATTTTGGTATTTTTCTAACTTAAGCCTTAGACTTGCTCAATGGGCTTATATTAAATTATTTGTAATACATATTAGAATGGGTTTGCTAGTCTGGTGGTTAGGTGGAGTGTGGGGTTGCCAAAGGTCTTGTGTTTGAATCCTTGCACAAGTGTGATTGCTAATATTTTTATTCTGTTAGCTTGTAGAGTTTCGGTAGAATGAAAAGTCTGAGTAGTGGGATTAGTGGAGTAAATTGAGGGATTTAGGGATAAGTGGTGTTTATTTCTTTGTTATTTTATTTTTTAAAAATCCCCAAGATTCTTCCAAGTTTAACGTCAATTTTTGTTCTCCTCTGTTTTGTCAAATTTTCTCCATTTGCTTTCTTATTCTTTTTCGTCTTCCTAATTTTGGTATGTTCGGCTTTTGGATTTCGTATTTTGTGTTAAGTTTCCGATCGGGTTAAGAAAGGGCTTCCGTATAGTATCGTTCTAAGTTGATATGTTAATTTCATCTGGTCTTTGGCAGAACAAATCACGAGGAGCGAGGCTCTCATCCTGCGAAATCGTAATTGAAAAGTTCGGAGTGTTGGGGTAAGAGATGGTTTTGTGAATTGAACTGTTGTCGGCTTTATGGTTTAGATTAACCATACATTAAAGTATGATTTTGAGCATTGGTATACTGATTTTTTTTAGGTTCTAGAGTGTTCGTAGTTGCAGTAGCATCGAAATCGTACCAGGTGTATACCCGAAACGTCAGAAAACGAGTTTTCATCAAAAGCTAAAAACCTTACTGTCGACGCCACACAGCCGTGTAGTAGGCTGTGTGCGATGACACGGTTGTGTGATCGATGAAGGCCAGGCTGTGAGCAAGACATGGCCGTGTGGGCCTACGGGTTACGCTAAATTAGGCCTTTGGGCCCACACGGGCACGTCACATGGGCGTGTGATATCTGGGCCAGGCCGTGTAATCGACATGGGTAAGGCCAATCTGGGCGTGTGGGGCCACACGGACATGTGGGCCCACACAGGCATGTGGGCCCATTATACTAAAATTTTCCGTAGGGTCGCATGGGTTGTCTTAATCGACTGTGGACATATCGTAGGGTCGGTAAAGGCTTACTAAACCCTAAAACTGTATGTTCTGTTAAACTGATGTACTGTTATAGGCATGTTAAGAATGACTTATTTGATAATTTTGTATGCATGTTTTGTTACTATGATTGGGGTGGGATGATATACATATTGGAGAAAGTGTTCTGAAAGGCAAATTATGCCTAACATCTGGCAGCGCAGCTGCATTATATCTGATATGTGTCGCATCTTACAGCATGATGTGTAGGGCTGGGTGGGTGTTTTAAACCCCACATGGTGTGTAAGGATGGTTGGAGATGGTGTGTAGAGGATGGGAGTAGGATTATGTTATCTGCTTTGCATGTCTGTAACTGTATATGTATCTGAAATGGGCTCAGGCCCGAATCTGTATCTGTGTCTGACAAGGGCTCAGGCTCGAATGTGAATATGTCTAATGTGTAATATTCTGTATGTATATATGCTTAACTCTGCTGGGTTACACACTGAGTTTATGTAAACTCACCCCTTTTCTATTTGTCTGTATAGGTAACCCACATTCTTAGGCAGAATAGAGCTGCGAAGTCCTTCGGTGACCACATGTTCAGGCTGATTTAAGTTTTAACTAATTTATATGTTCTGGTTTATTCTAGGTTTGTTTTATGTAATTTGGACTTTATACACTATTTTACTTTAAATTGGGTTGGACTGCAATTTTATGATTTAATAACTACAAAATGCATTTTAACTCAAATTTTATCAAAAGTACGGATTTTCTTAAACCTTGAATGGTTTCCTAAACACGACAATTTTTAAAAGCTTTCGCTACAAAATACATTTTATCGCTAGATAATTAAATGAAAGAAAGTTTTGAAATTAATAATAGTGATAAAGGTTAGTCAAACTAGAAAGGGTTTTCAATTTAATGACAATGATTTTTCAACTCATTTCATGTGATGCTTCCAGATTCGGCCATAATGTCTAGGCCGAATTCGGGGTGTTACATTTAATGGTATCAAAACTAGGTTGCAAAATTCGGCTATGGATTTTGGGTTCCAAAATTTGGTTTTAAAGAATTCGTTTTCAAATGATTTTAAACACTCTGATTAAGTATGTGGTACATTGAGTCTCCGGCGCCGATCCTGTAAGTATTTCTGATTTCTGATAGAAAATTCTAAAAAACATTATTGATAGACTACTTGAAAACACTATAGTTAGTAAACTCTGAAACTGTAGTGAAACTGATTAAGACTAAAACTTTCGTAAACAACTCTGAATTTCTGATACTTCATGCATAAAACATCTGTTAATTAAAACTGAAACTGATGCATAAAATTTTTAATGTAGATAAACTCAAATTAGACAATGAGTGCTTGTGGAATTTGCAGACGTGGTACTCGAGGCCGTAGTAAAGGCCGTAGGAGGGCTCAAATTGAGTGAAACACCTGTGTCACCTGCTATTGAAACCGGGTTTCAGAGTCGCTCAGTTGGGGACGATGCACTGTCCTAAGCCATGCTGAGGATATTGGAGAGGGTCACTGGACCCAATTCTGGATATGTGGCCGAGGGTTGGTGACTGAACGACTCTGGTCCAATGGAGCTAAGTTATTTATGGGTCTTACAGGAGTCGCTCCTAATGTGGCTGAGTATTTGGAGGCCACTAAGAGGATCATGGATGACTTGGACTATACCCTTGAGCAGAAATTGAAGGGTGCAGTCTCCTTGCTTCATGATGAGGCTTACCAATGGTGGTTGACTGTTAAGGAGGGTACTCAGCTTGACTGTCTGACTTGGGAGTTCTTTAAGACTGCATTTTAGAGCAAGTATGTGGGAGAGAGTTATGTGGATGCTCACAGGCGTGAGTTTCTGAATCTCACACAAGGTGACCGATCTGTGGCCAAATATGAGGCCGAGTTTCTGAGGCTGAGCCGCTATGCTCGAGGTATGATGGCAGCGGAGTATGAGAGATGTGTTAGGTTCGAGGACAGTCTGAGGAATAATTTGAGGGTTCTGATAGCTCAACAAAGGAAGCATGAGTTCGTGGTACTGATAAAGAAAGTAAAGATTACTGAGGATGTTAAGCGTGCGGAGTGCCAGAACAGGGACCGTGAGAGAGGTAAGAGCAAGAGGGATTCGGAGTCCTCGAGTTCTGTGCAGAGGAATAAGAAAAAGGGCAGATCTAATGGGCCACTTAAAGTGGGGGCCCCTGTTGCTTCTATTATGATATTGCCGTATGGAGATTGTGGTAGGCGCCATTCGGGTGAGTGTCAGAGGAGGTGTCGTAACCATTTTTTGAAAAAAATGGGAATCGACTTTTAAAAATAGGGAGTCGCCACCGATCTTTGTTAGGTGTGATCGGATCACCTTTGTTTTAATAAAACATTTTGATTTACTAAAACAGTGTTTTTGGTCTACGAAAATTTGAGAAAACGAGTTTGGGAGTCGGTTACGTGTGAGGAAGGATTAGCACCCCCGCAACGCCCAAAATTGGTACCAAATTAATTTATTAATGTCTCAATATCGAAAGTTGAAAATTCGAAAGTCGAAAATTTTAAAGAGAATTTATTGAAATTAAATCATGATAAGTGTGACAGAATAAAAAATGGATAGTATGAACGACAGAAATAAAAGAAACAAGACAAACAAACTGTGCAACCTTTTTAAAAAAAACATAATAGGCAAAAATAATGAGAAGATAAAATTAAAACAAATGAGAATAATAACAACAAAATAAAAAGGAAACTCAATAATAAATCGATAAATAAATAAGTAACATAATAATAATAATAATAATAATAATAATAATAATAATAATAATAATAATAATAATAATAATAATAAAGACATGAGTTGAAATTTGTTAATAAGGATAATAATAATAAAAGAAAATAATAATAATAATATTAAAAATAGTTAATTTAATAGCAAAACAGTCAATATGATCGAAGAAGGACTAAAATCGCGTTGAAAACAAGTTGTTAGGGCAAATCTGTAATAAAAATGAAAAGAGAGGACTTATTCGAGACTCGCAGACAACATAAGGGATCGAAATGGGCAATAGCCCATCCTTCTAAAATGCGCAGCATAGGCGGGGGTCGAATTGCAAACTACATAAATTTTCGGGGTCCGATTAAAAATACTGAAAAAAGACCTGATTTCAAATCTATGGAAAAGCGAAGGGGCTAAAAGTGCAATTAGCCCCTCCGATGAAAACACGCGGATCCTCTTTGGGGACGGGTCAAATTCGGGTTCGACCTAGCATGAAACGATGCCGTTTTGGGGTCTAAAGACCCAAGCCAAAACGATGTCGTTTTTGCTCCTTTATAAAGTCAATTTTTTTCTTTCTTTTTCATTTCTGCAATCAAATCTAAAAAAAAAATTTTTTTTTTCTCCTTCTCACAACCCCTATTCTGGTTTTTTTAAGAATCCAAAAGGGGCCCTCTCTCTGCTTTTATTCGTCGATTGGCCTCCCCGACGTTCCTTCGTACCATCATCTCATTCGGTGGCCATGGTCTCACGGAGAGGAGCCTTCGATGCTCCGTTCGAATCCCTTATTTCAAAGGTAAACTTGAATCCCTTATTTCGAAGGTAAACTCCGACGTCTCGAGCCCTTTTTGGAGGAGGAGATTCCCCTTTTGTGGTTTGGCTTCGAGAAAGGCGAAGAGGCTCCGACGACGGCTCCAATTTAGGTTCGTTTCTTTTCCCCTCTCTCTTGTTTTTTTTTTGAAAGAAACTTAACAAAATAGAACGATGGAAACGAAACAACGAATCAAACGACAATAAGTAATAACCGGGAATAAAAAGTAAAATCAACCTTCGATTTTTTGATTTCTTTTTAATTCTGAGCGCGTAAAAGAGTTACAAAAGTTCTCCCTTTTTTAGGATCCTCCCCCCCTTTACAATCGTTTTGCCTCGGTTTATATATCCGATTTACAGAGTTTTGTCATTTTCTATTATTCTTTTCTTCATTTTCTGTTGTTTGGTTTCGTTCTCCATTGCAGGTGATGGGCGATGCATGCGTGGGTGCCGACCGAGGCACGGGGATTTGCAGTCGTCAAGAGGTATGGGCATGGAAACCGACGCGCGTGGGAAGCTGAAACGATGCAGGGCGCGCGTGTGAAGGACGCGGTGGCAGACGAAAGGTCAGTACGCATGGTGGGCAGACGAAGGGTCAGCGGCTAGTGGGGCAGACGAAGGGTCGCAGCTAGGGGTGATTAAACCCTAGGGTTTTCTGATTTTGCTTAGTCCCTGGGCCATATTGGGCTTTTTTTTTGTAAATGGACATTATTGGATGTTAAAGTTTATTTGTTTTGGTTTTGTGTATTGGGTTTTTAGTTTGTATTGGGCCCGGGCAAAAATTGGTTATTACAGCTGCCCCTCTTTACTCGTTGTCGTGAAACGAGAATAGAGCAAAGACAATAGAAGAACCAATTTTGCCCGGTCTTGGCCAAGCCTTGACTTATTGGTCCTCGCCTTCCACAAACATCTTTAAACTCTACTGTAACCTGTTGCTTTGATCCACTCCATCACTGCTTCTGCGAGATATGACCCGTAGCTTCAATTCACTTTTCCTCAATCTTGTTTATTTTTTTTAACTTGCTCCAATATGACTTCAGGACACGAAGAGATTTGTAGCTTCGATCTACTAATTGCTCCACTGGGACTTCGATGAAACCTGAACTTTTCAAACTGCTTCTTTATTCTCGCAATATGAGTTGACCCCTTTTTCCTTTTTTGTTGTTGTTTATTTTTTTTTTGAAAAACAGAAATTGAAAAACAGAAATGCAAATAGAAATTGAAAAACGGAAATTGAAAATACCTCAGCGTGCGACCTGAGGAGTTGATTTTTGCAGACAGAAATTGAAAAACAGGAATTAAAATACCTCAGCGCGCAACTTGAGGAGTTGATTTTTGCAAACAGGAATTAAAAAACAGAAATTAAAAATACCTCAGCGTGCGGCCTGAGGAGTTGATTTTTGCAAACAGAAATTAAAAAATAGAAATTAAAAATACCTCAGCGTGCGACGTGAGGAGTTGATTTTTGCAAACAGAAATTAAAAAACGGAAATTGAAAATACCTCAGCGTGCGACCTGAGGAGTTGATTTTTGCGCATGAGGGTTGAAAAACAGAAATTAAAAATACCTCGGCGTGTCCCGAGGCTCAACTCACCTCTCGTATTATGAGTTGATTTTTGAACAGAAATTGAAAGACAGAAATTAAAAATACCTCGGCGTGCCCCGAGGCTCAACTCAACTCTCGTATTATGAGTTGATTTTTAAATAGAAATTGAAAGACTAAAATTAAAAACACTTCGGTCTGCTTCACTTAGGAAGGCAAGATCTGTTATCTTCGATCTGCTTCGCTTAGGAAGGCAAGATCTGCTATGCTCGATCTGCTTCGCTTAGGAAGGCAAGATCTGTTATCATCGATCTGCTTCGCTTAATCTATTATCTTCGATCTGCTTCGTTTAGGGAGGCAAGATCTGTTATCTTCGATTTGCTTCGCTTAGGAAGGCAAGATCTGCTACGCTTGATCTGCTTTGCTTAGGAAGGCAAGATCTGCTATCATCGATCTGCTTCACTTAGGAAGGTAAGATCTGCTATCTTCGATCTGCTTCATTTAGGAAGGCAAGATCTGTTATCATTGATCTGCTTCGCTTAGGAAGGCAAGATCTGCTATCTTCGATCTGCTTCGCTTAGGAAGGCAAGATCTACTATCTTTGATCTGCTTTGTTTAGGAAGGCAAGATCTGTTATCTTCGATCTGCTTCACTTAGGAAGGCAAGATCTGCTATCATCGACCTGCTTCGCTTAGGAAGGTAAGATCTGCTATTTTCGATCTGCTTCGTTTAGGAAGGCAAGATCTGTTATCATCGACCCGCTTCGTTTAGGAAGGCAAGATCTGCTATCTTCGATCTGCTTCGCTTAGGAAGGCAAGATCTGCTGTGCTCGATCTGTTTCGCTTAGGAAGGTAAGATCTGCTATCATCGATCTGCTTCGCTTAGGAAGGCAAGATCTGTTATCTTCGATCTGCTTCGCTTAGGAAGGCAAGATCTTCAAATTCACTGATGTTGCGACAATGTCCTCTAGAGAATCTGTCCTGTAAAATCAGTTTTGTGTTTATGTTTATGCTAAATGGCTAGGATGCAATGATCGGAATGAATCTAATGCTCCTCAATAAATGTACTATGGCTGACATTTGCATGGATGCAGAATGTCATGAGAATGGTCTTTTTTCAAAGATTAGGATGCAATGATCGGAATGGATCGAATGCCCCTAAATAGATGTGTCTTATGGATGACATTTGTATGAATGCAGAATGTCATAAGTATGTTTATGCAATGATTATGATGTAATGATTGGAATAAATCAAATTCTCCTAACTGAATGTGTTTTTTTTTGCATGAATGTGGTGTTTCATGAGAATGATCCCCTTCTAATAGTTTAAGGTGGTCATCGCTCGTTATATCACCGATGTCTTAGGCTGTGATCTTGTTCTGCTGGTATTCATGACAGAAAACCCAGGAAAACAAATATCTTGCTCAACAAATTTGCCCCACTATAGCTTCAGGGTTCATCTCATTGTGAACTGGGGGTATAGGATTTGAATATCCTCCATTCATCCCACTGCGACTCTAAAATATAGGATTTGTCTCTTCTTCAACCCACCCTCTTGTTATTCAAAGGTACAGGATCTGTATCAGCTTCCTTCTAATGATCACTCTTTAGGTGACCCAACCAGATGTATATGCATGATGCTCGCATGAATGCAGAATATCATTTCCTTTCGAGAATGATTCTGGTTTTGCACTTGGGTTAACAATGCCCATTTTTCGTCAGGATTGTATTACTGACGCGATACTTTGTCATTTTGTTCAATCACTATTTTTTTGACAAAAATTTGAAGTGGTAACCTTAATTTGGACTCAGATATTTCCAACCCTTAAGCTTGGTGAATCTTAAGCAATAATCCTGTTTCAGACTCCTGTATTGTTTAGAGGTTTCCAGAGTAATATACGAAACTCCTTTTATGAAAGTATTATTAGTCCAATAATCGTTATTTCAATGCAAAATGCTCAAAAAAGGACCATAATGATGGATGAAATGGAAATTTATTGGGAGCATAGCTCGAAGCAAACAAGTTAATCCAAACTAGCGAATGCACTGAAGAAGCAAGTTTATTTAGAGTGTATTTTGAAAAGACAAAGATAGCAGACTCAAAATGGGTAAAACGGAAACTAGGCGCCCCAGATATCGCAGCTTGAACTTCTCTGTTCAAACTTCTTGAGGGCCATTCTAAACTCAATATGTATTTAGAGGATCCGGAGTACTTTGTCGATGCCCTAAGGCGTAAGATTCCTCTTCATTGTTACTTCAAGCGTAGCAAGGCTGCTGTATGCCCTATTTTTTTATCAAAATTTGAGTTGCCCTTTTCAGGTTTTCAACTCAAACCCACCTTTGATCTCAAAGCGCCCTTTGCGGGTTTTCGCCTTTGGCCTCTCCTTTTTCTTTCTTTTTTTGATGAGAATTTTTTTTTGATCCCCCCTTTGTAGGTCGAATCTGAATTCACCGAATCGGACAGGTCCTTGCCATCCATCTCTGTCAATATCCATGCTTCTATAGAACAAGCCTTCTTTGCTACATGAGGTCTTTCCTGGTTTGACATTTACTTTCTTCTGATGTCTCTTTTGCATGAGAGAATTTTTCTTTCAAAGCCCTATCATGAAATTTTCTAAGGCGATTATTTTTGTTGTAAACTCGCTTCATCTGATCGTGACAGATATCTCTCAACATTTTCTTTTCAATTTCACTTGATCACATCTGGATTGGATCCATTCCACCTTATCCAATTTTGGCTCGGTCTGTGCCTGGGGAAAAGAGCATTTTGACTTCACTAGGTAAAACCTAATGAGGAAAGCGTTGTCCCAGCAGAGGTCCTGGCCAAAGTTTAATGAGCATAGAAAGGGTAAACGTAACTTCTATATGCCAACATTCACAAGTTTAGGTCATCTTCTTAACACTCTTTATTTTGTTGCCCTTTTTTTTTACTATGATGTGGCACTTGATCTTTGAAAAGACCGCAAGCTTTTGACATTGTACAGTTAAATATGATCTTTTCGCCTTTTTGTTAATATTTTTTTTCCCTTTTTGGTCTAATGACTATCGACTTTGTAATATTGGCATATGAAACGACTCTCACCCTCTTAGTGAAGAGATTGATGTCCACAAAAATGGATCGATGTGGACCAGAAGCTTTCGAGGAGATTGGCTTGATAACGTCCATGCCCCACGTGTAGAAAAAAAGAAGAGGCACATAGGTTCTGTCCTCCTCGATTTGGCGTTTGATGCAATTTTCCTTTCTGGGTAGACCAGTAGCTCGAACCTCTTGATTGGCTTAGTCAGGGTAGAACCATCAGCATGTGATCTTCAAATATCCTTATGGAATTCTTCTGTGACTTCCTTAGCTTTAACAGCATACTCGTGCCTTAGTAGTCCCGGCGTGTCTTAACGTGATCATACGAAAATATCTTTGAACTCTTAGAGATAACTCAATGATTCCTTGCCTTGTTCCTGTGGTAAGCCAAGCTTTCATCTTCATCTCCCTTGTAGTGTTTGCTGACACTTCGTGAGATAGGATCCACCATTCTTGACAATTTAGGAAATAAGTTGTGACCTCTGTCATCTCCACGGTCCTCCAATCCCTTTAGACACATATCTCGTGAAAAAGAGAGTCAGTAACAGCGTCGTTCATGTCATTGGTATCTGGGGGACCCATTGTGGGAATGAAGGTAGAAAATTAAAAGTATGATATGAACATGAAACGATGTAGAGTATGAAATGCGAGGAGTGAAAATAAAGATGCATTTTATTGAAATAACAATTCTGGAAATAAGCCCATTTCACGAAAGGACTCTTGTTGCCTCTAGGCTTAAAGCAATGAGCATGTTTTGAATATTACTCCAGATTAGCTAAAAATGCAGGTTTCTTCCACAGTTTTATTGTTCAAAACACTCCCAAGTGTGTAAGGCTTCGGAAAGCTTTATGCCCCCGTTTTCTCTTCGAATGTGTCATTGGTGTTCTGACTTCTCGATTTCTAGGCTTCTGATAACTTCTTTAAGGAATCAAGACTCTCTTGCCCCCTCCTTCAATTATCGCAAATTATTACTTCGGTCGACTCATCGAACTTCAAAACCCCTATATTAATAAGCCTCTCCACCAATTTCTTAAATGCAATGCAGTTATCGGTTGAGTGAGTTATTATTCCCGCGTGATACTCGTATTGAGCATTCGAATCATACCATTTGGGGTATGGGGGTTACACTAGTTTCATGTAGTGAGGAGCCACCCTATGTGCATCAAACAGGCTTTGATACAACTCCCAATATGTCATTGGAATTGGTGTAAACTGGAGACGCTTTGCATTGGATTCTTGTCTTGATGATCCCTGATGACCAGTGGTCACAGCCCTCGGTTGACCTGCAGAGACTGACTTGAAAAGCTTGCTCATGTTGTTCACTTCATTTTCCATATTTCTCGAGCTTGACCTTTTGACACTTTCTCTTGCATCTATTTTTCCACTCTTTATGGCATTCTCAATGAGTTCCCCAGACATTACGATATCGGCGAAGTGTTTTGTGGCGTTTCCCACCAGCTTGTCATAAAATGGCACTTTCAAAGTGTTGATAAAGAGGACCGTTATCTCAGTTTTAATCAGTGGGGGTTCTACTTGGGCCGAGATATCCCTCCACCTTTGAGCGTATTGTCTAAAAGTCTCTGTTGGCTTCTTTCCATCATCTGCAGCGTTAGTCGATCGGGCGCCATATCGGAGACATGCTTGTACTGTTCACAAAGTGCTGATGCTAGGTCCTTCCACGATTGGATCCTCTCTCTGCTGAGTTGATTATACCATCGGAGGGTTGATCCGATCAAGCTATCTTGAAAATAGTGTATTAACAATTTGTTTTCATTCACATAACCAGCCATTTTCCGACAAAACATGATAAGATGCGCCTTTGGACATCTCGTTCCATCATATTTTTCAAAATCTGGCACTTTAAATTTCAGAGGCAGAACCAGATCGGGCACCAAACTGAGCTCTTTGGCACTTAGTGCAGAGAAGACTTCGGTACCTTCTATCGCCTGGAGTCTTTCTTCCAGACTCTTATACTTGTCCTGAGCATCACGACCTTCCATTTTCAACCTGGCTATTTCTACTGGGTCGTCCAAATCTGAAACCATTGAATCAGCGGAACTAGCTCCGGGGTTCGATACGAATACACCTTGCCCTAGATGAGCAGGTGGTTGTTCTAGGCCCACTGATTCCTCTTGAGGCCAACCTCCATGCATTGCATGGGCATGAGGTGGAGTGTATCCTGGGGGATGGAGCGGACTCTGATTAACTCTTAAATGGGGTTACAGAATATCGTGGCTCATGAGTCCCTTTTCCTTTGACCAGAGCGGTAATCATTTCCATCATTTTGGCCATTTGATCCTTTTACTCGAGCGATTCCTCTCGGGATCTTACCATCAGGTCCCTTACTTCCTGCTGTGACCTGGCCAACTGCTCTTGTAACTCTCTTTGGATCTTTTCCATTCTTTCAATTCTTTCATTGAGTTCAGCATCCATAACTCTAGCTCTTAGACGTGTCCTATAAGGATGACGTGATTCCAGATTCGTAGTATCGCAACTGTGGATTATATAGTTTTAGCCTCAGTGAGATATTGTAGTGATATGCACATATAATGAATGGATGAATGCATAAATGACAAATGAATGTTAGTCATGAATAAATATGCAAGAATTTGGTGTTGATTTCAAGATAGCCCTATACTTAGGCATTCCATTAATCAAAAGAATCTACTACAAAGAGTTTTGCCATATCTGATCTAACGGTTACACTAGTTTCCTAGCCATATCGCCTTGTTTTTTTACTCGTTCTAGGAACTCTGCCATGCTTGATCCTTTTCTCTGTGGGAATTGGCAACTGAGAGCTTCAGCTTCATCTGATAATTGCACGATTTGCATAGCCGCTTTGCGAATTTCATTGATCATATCGCTGAGATACATATCTTTTTCTTGGAGAGCTCTCTTGTAGACCTGAATGTCTCTGTCATGCTGACCTTCTTTTCTTCTAAGGTTTTCAGGAGAGTGTCCAAATACTGCCGATGAGCTTGCAGCGTATCTTCTAAATCTCGTATCTTCCTTCTTAGCTCTTGGCGTTCAGACTGACTAGTCAATAATTCAGCGAGCACAGATTCGTATTTAACATTCTTCTTTCTTAACTCTGTCATAGCACGTGCAGCCTTTTCCTCTTCATTCTTTGCTTTTCCTTTCCAGAATTCCACTCTGCCTTTGATGTTATTTAGTTCTTCCTTCCATTCTACATCGTCGATTTGCCCAAATTTCACTATTCTTTATAGTTTCTCTTAATTTCTTATTTTCCAAATGGAGATCCCTTAAGTCATTACTCATGGTCTCAGTTTCTTTCTGGGCTTTCTCGGTTCTGGATTTTCAATTTGCACGTCGATCTTCAGTTGGTAGTTTTCCTCTTGAAGAGAATTAATATCCCGTAACAGCTTGGTCTTTTCACGTTCAAATTCATGTCTTGCCATTTCTAGTTCGGACGGTATTTCTTTTAAGAAAGGACTCTGGGAAGTATAATCTGTTGGCGACATTTCCTGACTACTCACTCGCTGTTGTCTCCATACTTCATAATCTTGAGTGATAGTGTCTGCGTACAGAGCTAGCTCCACTAGGCAGATTTCTTTCCAAGACTTTGCAATATCCCAGACCTTTTTCATGTAATTCTCACCTGTAAAAGTGAATTTAGACTGTGCCAATCCTCCGGTAGCTGGTATGAACTGTCGCAAAGCGAATTGCCTTTGAACCATTAACGGAGCGTATCCAATTCCTCCCCATAATCCGAGCAAAGGCAGCCAATCCTGGCCCCCACATTTGTATAACAGAGTCGAAGGACGGATCCATGGTACTCTCCAAGTTATATCTTCGGTGCGAAGATTCTGAAAAACTGAAACCCAGTGCTGTTCGGTGACATCCTTTGGCCAATCTTTCCCAAGGTGAGCTTCCAATGGAGAGAATGTTTTCGAAAACATGTGGAAAGGTGTGCGTTCCACTTTCCAGAAGTGGCTCAGAATCCAAACGTTAAGTAACTGTGCACATTCGACGAAACGTCCTTCCCCTTTCCTCCTTCAGCTACGTAGAGATCTAAAAGTCTCAGCTAAGATGGTTGGAACGGGATTGATTCCTTGCTTCAATTTTTCGAAAAAATCCACTACCGCAACTTCAATATGTCCAAGAACTTTTTGAAAGATGATTAATCCGTAAATGGACAAAGCAAAAAGATCCACTCTTTTTGTAACATCTGGATGGTTTTGAACTAAGGCTCGTAGAGAAAACCACGGAACACAACTGACTTCATTCTTTTTCTTTATCTTTTTTTCAGCCCATGTATCGGTCATTCCCGTCAACTTCGTTAGCTTTTTCTTGAAAGTGATTGGCTTGGGCGTCTTCACATATATCTTGTTGGATTGTGCATTGTCAACGCGGAGCAAGGCGGTATACTCTTCTATGGTTGGAGTCATATCTTCTTGATTGAAAGTAAAACATTGGTAAGTTGGGTCCAAAATCGAACCAATGCTTGAATCAGCTGTTCATCGACATTGATAGCGATCAAGTGAGCTATATCCCCGTACTTTTCAGTGAAGGTGCCCCTAGTGTCTGAGTCCCACTATTTCCATATCCGAGTCAGGTCTTCGAGGTTATTCTGACGAGCATTCGTAGTCACATGCTCAGGAAGGTTGGAGATACCTCTTTCCTTTAAGCTGTCTCCTTTTGCTTTCTGGGTTTTCAAAGACCAATATCGAACCATGGCATTTTTCTCGGTTACTCGTATAATTAACTCCTCCATTAGAAACCCGTTTGTGGCAACCAATCTCTAATCAACACCCTCCTAACAGAATGCCTATGATGCATGATGAAAAAAAAAATAAAATGAAGACAAATAACCTTGGTTAGTAATCACAACAAATATAAACGATGAAAAACATAGAAAATCTACAAATTAAGCCATTCAATCCTACATTTTGGTGACTATTCTATGGACAGAGGTTCAGTATGGCTCTAATTGGGGTGGTCCATAAGGTTCACTATATGAGGTTTTGGTTCTAAAAATGGTACTCGAATTGTCCGTACTATCGCCTACTAAGGCTAGTACGGAGCCTCGGTTATCGTCCATCATAGGCTCACGAGCTCAATTCGAGGGATTACATTTACTTATGCCTATACGGAGGGACAAGGTAACTCACGAAAGCATAATTCATATGTAACCCGGAAGTATTCACTAGCCTGTGCGGAGGGACGTGTTAACTCACGAAGGCATAGCGTTTACTTCCACTTAAGCGGACGGAGCCCGGGTAGAGAGCTCATGTTAAGCAAAAATGCAAGTGCATGGTGTGTGGGGAGAAACTCACAAACCCTTCGTTTTTATTAAAAAACTAAAAAACTAAAACCGTAAAAACTTAAAGCTGAAAAACAAAAGATAAAATAAGTTAGAAAACTATTTACAACATGATGCAGAACAAAGAGTTTCGAAAACTTTTAATTCCAGAGTCGACTTATAATCTTTCAAATCAATTTTTCAATTTTCGACAGAAGGACAAAAATTAATTTTGATTTACTAAAACAGCTTGGCGACTCCACTGGGGAACTCGAGAGTCCGGCCGTAAATTGATTAATTTTTTTCATTTTTTGAAAAAAAAGGAATCGACTTTTTAAAATAGGGAGTCGCCACCGATCTTTGTTAGGTGTGATCGGATCACCTTTGTTTTAATAAAACATTTTAATTTACTAAAACAGTGTTTTTGGTCTACGAAAATTTGAAAAAATGAGTTTGGGAGTCGGTTACGTACGAGGAAGGATTAGCACCACCGCAATGCTCAAAATTGGTACCAAATTAATTAATTAATGTCTTAATGTCGAAAGTTTAAAATTCGAAAGTCGAAAATTTTAAAGAGAATTTATTGAAATTAAATCATGATAAGTGTGACAGAATAAAAATGGGTAGTCCGAATCTATTGAAATAAAAGAAACAAGACAAACAAACATGCAACAACCTTTTTAAAAAAAAAACATAATAGGCAAAAATAATGAGAAGATAAAATTAAAACAAATGAGAATAATAACAACAAAATAAAAAGGAAACTCAGTAATAAACCGATAAATAAATAAGTAACATAATAATAATAATAATAATAATAATAATAATAATAATAATAATAATAATAATAATAATAATAATAATAATAATAAAGACATGAGTTGAAATTTGTTAATAAGGATAATAATAATAAAAGAAAATAATAATAATAATAATAATAATAATAGTTAATTTAATAGCAAAATAGTCAATATGATCGAAGAAGGACTAAAATCGCGTTGAAAACAAGTTGTTAGGACAAATCTGTAATAAAAATGAAAAGAGAGGACTTATTCGAGACTCGCAGACAACGTAAGGGACCGAAATGGGCAATAGCCCATCATTCTAAAACGCGCAGCATAGGCGGGGGCCGAATTGCAAACTATATAAATTTTCGGGGTTCGATTAAAAATACTAAAAAAAGACCTGATTTCAAATCTATGGAAAAGTGGAGGGGCTAAAAGTGCAATTAGCCCCTCCGATGAAAACACGCGGATCCCCTTTGGGGACGGGTCGGATTCGGGTTCGACCTAGCATGAAACGACGCCGTTTTGGGGTCTAAAGACCCAAGCCAAAACGAAGTCGTTTTTGCTCATTTATAAAGTCAATTTTTTTCTTTCTTTTTCATTTCTGCAATCGAATCTAAAAAAAAAAAAAAAAAAAAACTTTTCTCCTTCTCTCAACCCTTCTTCTGGTTTTTTTAAGAATCCAAAAGGGGCCCTCTCTCTGCTTTTGTCCGTCGATTAGCCTCCCCGACGTTGCTCTGCACCATTATCTCATTCGGTGGCCATGGTCGCACGAAGAGTAGCGTTCGATGCTCCGTTCGAAGCCCTTATTTCGAAGGAAAACTCCAACGTGTAGAGCCCCTTCTGGAGGAGGAGATTCCCCTTTTATGGTTTGGCTTCAAGGAAGGCGAAGAGGCTCCGACGACGGCTCTAATTTAGGTTCGTTTCTTTTCCCCTTTCTCTTGTTTTTTTTTTTAAAAAGAAACTTAACAAAATAGAACGATGGAAATGAAATAGCGAATCAAACGACAGTAAGCAATAACCAGGAATAAAAACTAAAAGCAACCTTCGATTTTCTGATTTCTTTTTATTTCTGATAGCGTAAAAGAGTTACAAAAGTTCTCTCTTTTTTTAGGATCCTCCCCCCTTTACAATTATTTTGCCTCGGTTTATATATCCGATTTACAGAGTTTTGTTATTTTCTATTATTCTTTTCTTTGTTTTCTGTTGTTTGGTTTCGTTCTCCTTTGCAGGTAATGGGTGATGCATGCGTGGGTGCCGACCGAGGCGCGGGGAGTTGCAGTCGTCAGGAGGTATGGGCATGGAAACCAACGCGCGTGGGAAGCCAAAACGATGCGGGGCGCGCATGTGAAGGACGCGTGGCGCATTTAAAGGTCGGTCTTGCGCGCGTGGGCGATTGAAGAAGTCGGCGGCTAGGGGTGATGAAACCCTGGGGTTTTCTGATTTTGCTTAGTCCTTGGGCCATATTGGGCGTTTTTATTTTTGTAAATGGACATTATTGGACTGTTAAAGTTTATTTGTTTTGGTTTTGTGTATTGGGTTTTTAGTCTGTATTGGGCCCGAGAAAAAAGTGGTTATTAGAGGAGGATGAAAAAACTGGTTGGTCAAGCACCGGGTTAGTCTAGATTGTGCGACTAAGAGGGTTATTTTAAGAACTGAGGATGATGAAGAGGTGGTTATAATTGGAAAGCATCGGGATTATCTGTCAAATGTGATCTCAGCACTGGTAGCTGAGAAACTGGTCCTAAAATGGTGTTAGGCATATTTGGCTTACGTCAGTTGTACTGCTTTTAGAAGCTCTTCGATTGGGGATATTAGAACTATGAAGGATTTTTCGGATGTGTTTTCTGAAGAGTTACTGGGATTGCCTCCGAACCGAGAGGTTAAGTTTGGGATCGAGCTTCTTCCGGGTACAGCTCTGGTGTCTATCGCTCCCTATCGAATGGCACTGAATGAGCTTACAGAGCTTAAAGCTCAACTGTAGAAACTTTTAGACCGTGGTTTCATCCGTCCTAGTGTGTCTCCGTGGGGAGCACCAGTACTGTTTGTTAAGAAGAAGGATGGGACTATGAGGATGTGCATAGACTATCGACCGTTGAAAAAGCTATCGACCGTTGAAAAAGCTTACTATTAAGAATAAGTATCTACTTTCGAGGATCGACGACTTATTTAATTAGTTCCGAGGGGCTTCTGTATTCTCTAATATCAATCTCTGTTCAAGGCATCATCAGTAGAGGGTTAAGGAGGTGGATGTGCATAAGACTGCATTTAGGACTTGTTATGGGCATTAAGAGCTCATAATGATGCTTTTCGGCATTACGAATACACCGGCTGCATTCATGGATCTGATGAATCGAGTGTTCCAGCCCTATCTGGATCAGTTCATTGTAGTCTTCATCAATGACATTCTGGTATACTCCAAGACTAAGGATGAGCATGATGAGTATCTTAGAGTAGTGCTTCAAATTATGCATGAGCAGCAGCTGTACGCTAAACTTAGCAAATGTGAGTTCTGGCTACGTGAAGTAACTTTTCTAGGGAACGTGGTTTTTGCAAAGGGGATTTGAGTTGATCCTCAAAATATCGAGGCTGTGCTGGATTGGAAATAGCTTAAGAATGTCTTTGAGATCTTTAGCTTTCTAGGTTTAGCGAGATATTATCGTCGGTTTGTCGAGGGATTCTATCTTATTGCAGCTCCCTTGACTAAGCTTTTGCATAAGGGTGTCCCATTTGTCTAGATTGATGCACAGTAAGAGAGTTTTGAGAAACTCAAGTCCTGCTTTCGACTTAGGCTCTGCTTCGTCTGACTGGCCCGGAAAGGAGTTTGTCGTGTACAATGATGCATCGTACATTGGTTTGGGTTATGTTCCGATGCAGGATGGTAAGGTTGTGGCTTATGCGTCCCATCAGCTTAAGACACATGAGGCCAACTATCCGACACATGACCTTGAGTTAGCTGCTGTGGTCTTTGTACTGAAAATTTGGAGGCACTATCTGTTTGGTGAGTGGTGTATCATCTACACTGATCACAATAGCCTCAAGTATCTCCTTACCCAGAAGGAGTTGAATCTTAGGCAGCGTCGACGGATTGAGCTGCTTAAAGGCTATAACTGCACCATCGAGTATCATCCTAGTAAGGCCAATGTGGTGGCCAACATTCTAAGCCAAAGAGCGATGTTTGCTCGCCTTAGTTTGTTTGATGATGGGAGTCTGTTGGCCAAGTTGCAAGTTAAGTCGACTTGGATTGAGTGGATTCGAGATAAGCAGTTGGGGGATGAGTCTATGAGTTTACGGTTCCGTTAGATTAAGAGTGGTACTACTGCCGATTTTAGGTTAAACAGTGATGGTGTGTTGTGTTTTTGAGGATAGATCTGTGTGCCGAATGATTCTGATCTGGGACAGTCTATTCTGAGAGAGGCGTATAGTAGCTCTTATGCTATGCATCTCGGCGGCAATAAGATGTATTAAGACCTTCGCGAGTTATACTGGTGGTCGGGTTTGAAGTGTAACGTTACTGACTTTGTGGCTCGATATCTGACGTGCCAGCAAGTTAAGAATGAGCACCAGTTGCCTTCGGGTTTATTATAGCCAGTCAAGATTCTCTTATGGAAATGAGAATGAGTAACTGTGGATTTTGTTAGTGGGTTACCCTTGACACCCACTAAGAAAGATTCTGTTTAGGTCATCGTGGATCAATAGACCAAGTCTGCTCACTTCATTCTGGTTCGATTGATTCGAGATCAATTAAAAGCAATTTTTGATAGACAAAAATCGTATGTAGATCTAAAGATACGTGAGATTGAGTATTCTTTGGGGGGACTTCATTTTTCTCAAGGTTTCTACATGGAATAAGGTTCTGAGGTTCGGTCGTAAGGGCAAGCTGAGCCCTAGGTTTATTGGACCGTATCGGATTCTGAAGCGAGTGGGACCAGTTGCTTATCAGTTGGAGTTACCTCCTGAGTTGGACCGTATTCACGATGTGTTCCACGTCTCGATGTTGAGGCGATATCGATCTGACCCATTTCACGTTGTCTTTGTTGAGGAGGTCAAGGTTAGACCGGACTTGACCTTTGAGGAGGAGCAGGTTCAGATTCTGGATCACGATGTTAAAGTTCTGAGGATGAAGTCCATTCCACTAGTGAAGGTCTTGTGGCGGAATCATAGCATTGAGGAGGCCAAGTGGGAACTTGAGGACTCGATGCGTTAGCAGTATCCTCATCTGTTCTATTCAGGTAAATTTCGAGGTCAAAATTTCTTTTAGAGGGTAGAGTTGTAACGCCCCAAATTTCTATCTTTAGTTCTGTGAAATCTTGATAGAAATGTGTATCTGCTTTAGTGGTTAAGTGTTCTGGGAGTCTCTGAGATGTCCCAAGTTCAAGCCTTATCTTTGGTAAATTCTGGTATTTTTCTGACTTCAGCCTTAGACTTGCTCAGTGGGCTTATATTAAATTATTTGTAAAACATATCAGAAAGGGCCTGCTGGTTTGGTGGTTAGGTGGAGTGCGGGGCTGTCAGGGATCTTATGTTCGAATCCTTGAACAAGCGTGATTGCAAATATTTTTGTTCTGTTGGCTTGTAGAGTTTCGGTAGAATGAAAAGTTTGAATAGTAGGATTAGTGGAGTAAATTGAGGGATTTAGGGATAAGTGTTGTTTATTTCTTTGTTATTTTATTTTATTTATTTTTGAAAAATCCCCAAGATTCTTCCAAGTTTAACGTCAATTTCTGTTCTCCTCTTTTTTGTCAAATTTTCGCTTTTGCTTTCATATTCTTTTTCGTCTTCCTAATTTTAGTGCGTTCGACTTTTGGATTTCGTATTTTGTGGTAAGTTTTTGATCGGGTTAAGAAAGGGCTTCCATATAGTGTTGTTCTAAGTTGTTATGTTGATTTCGTTAGTCTAATTTTTGGGCTTTGGCAGCAACAAATCACGAGGAGCGAGGCTCATCCTGCGAAATCGTAATCGAAAAGTTCGGAGTGTTGGGGTAAGAGATGGTTTTGTGAATTGAACTGTTTCGGCTTTATGGTTTAGATTAACCGTACATTAAAGTCTGATTCTAAGTGTTGGTATACTGATTTTTAGGTTCTGGAGTGTTCGTTATTGCAATAGCATCAAAATTGTACCAGGTGTGTACCCGAAATGTCAGAAAATGAGTTTTCGACAAAAGCCGAAAACCTTACTGTTGACACCACACGACCGTGTGGTAGGCCGTGTGCGACGACACGACCGTGTGATGGCCAGAGTGTGGCTCTATGGGCCAACGGGCTACGCCAAATTGGGCCTGTGGGCTATACGACCATGTGGGCCCACACGGGCACGTCACACAGACATGTGATATCTAGGCTAGGCCGTGTGATCCACAGGGGCAAGGCCAATCTGGGCGTGTAGGCCTATTATACTGAAATTTTTTGTAGGGTCGCACGGGTCGTCTTAATCGACTATGGACCTATCGTAGAGTAGGTAAATGCTTACTAAACTCTAAAACTATATGTTATGTTAGACTGGTGTACTGTTATAAGCATGTTAAGCATGATTTATTTGATAATTCTGTATGCATGTTCTGTTACTATGATTGGGGTAGGATGATATACATATTGGAGGAAGTGTTCTGAAAGGCAAATTATGTCTAATATCTGGCAGCGTAGCTGCATTATATCTGATATGTGCCGCATCAGTACAACATGGTGTGTAGGGCTGAATGGGTGTTTTAAACCCTACGTGGTGTGTAAGGATGGTCGGAGATGGTGTGTAAGGATGGTCGGAGATGGTGTGTAGAGGATGGGGGTAGAATTCTATTATCTACTTTGCATGTCTGTAACTGTATATGTGTCTGAAATGGGCTCAGGCCTGAATCTGAATGTGTCTGATAGGGGCTTAGGCCCGAATGTGAATCTGTCTGATGTGTAATATTCTGTATGTATATATGCTTAACTCTGCTGGGTTACACATTTAATTTACGTAAACTCATCCCTTTTCTATTTTTCTGTACAGGTAACCCACAGTCTTATGTGAATCGGAGCTACGGAGTCCCTCGGTGACCACATGTTCGGGCTGGTTTAAGTTTTAACTAATTTATATGTTCTGGTTTATTCTGGGTTTGTTTTATGTAATTTGGACTTTATGGACTGTTTTACTTTAAATTGGGTTAAACTGCGATTTTATGATTTAATAACTGCAAAACACGTTTTAACTTAGATTTTATCAAAAGCACGAATTTTTTTAAACCTTGAACGGTTTCCTAAACACAACAATTTTTAAAAGCTTCCACTACAAAATATGTTTTATCGCTAGATAATTAAATGAAAGAAAGTTTTGAAATTAATAATAGTGATAAAGGTTAGTCGAACTTGAAAGGGTTTTCAATTTAATGACAATGATTTTTCAACTCATTCCATGTGACGCTTCCGGATTCGGCCATAATGTCTAGGCTGGGTTTGGGGTGTTACATATTTCCTGGATTGGAAATTTGAAAATGTAATCACATCACTTGTTTCAAGTTTTATTTGTTAGAGTGTTATCGAAGTTTGTATTTCTTCCATTCTAGTGTTTCTAGAAGATACAAAGTTTCCGCTTGGTTCTGTGGGAAAAATAAGAATATGGATTGTTTTCATTCCTATTGGCGTTGAAGATATAGAAATTCTACTTGGATTTTCCTTATCTTTCTCTATTTGAGTATTTGAGGGTAAAACCAAATTATTATTTGTATTTGGTATAGCTGTATTTTTTAAAATATAATTTATCACCAGACGACATAATATTCTATTCTACTTATTGGTTTAGAAGTACTTGCACTATTTATCCTTGGTATTGATAGATCTCTTAAATGTAATAATTTTGGTTATATTTTAGTAGTGATTTTATTAGGTTCAAAGAGTTCAGTAATTTTATTATTAATTTCTTTGATTTCTACTTTCGCTGTATTAGTATATTCATTAATAGAAATCCAACTGATTGCTAGATCTTCTGCTAAATCATTAATTTCAGAATTTTTTGTCTGAATTCTAAGACATAAACATTCTTCTATCAAAGGATCTATAATAAATATAAAGTAATTTGGTTTAACTTTAAATCATATTTCATGCTTGCAAAATTTGATTGAATTCCCCTAATAAGTGCCTTTATTGGATTTTCAAATATTTTATCTAGTAATAATGCTATTATTGGTATACTATGACCTTTTCTAAACAATGCTCTTATAGTTATCATTATAATTCCTAAATGTATATATCTAACTTTGGGATATTTCTTTTTAATCCTCTTAATTTTATCTTTATTAAATAGTGGGATTTCCGTTAATCCACCTCTAGTGTATTTGGCAACTGTATTACCACTGATTTTTTTCTATATGTCTTGACACCATATTTTATATTCAGATATTTTATAAATTTCTTCTTTAGAAATATGATTTTTATTAAATTTTTCTATCATTTCATCAGAAAAGTCTTTTTCTTCTCCGATTATATTTCCTAATTTTATATCTTATTGTTCATCCTTAGGAATTTCTTCTAACTGATTATTAGAATTGCTTCCTATATTAAACGTAAATATATATATTCTTCATCATCTGTATCAAAATCTGTTTCTGATATTAATTCGTATAAGATTTCCTCAAGATTTATTTCCTCTTCTGAACATATTTCTAGATCTTGTTCTTCAAGTGTTTTAATCATTTTTCTTGCACTTTTTTCCTTTATTAGGACAATTTGGTGCTATATGACCTTCTTCATCACATATGAAACATTTACACTTTTGTTTTTTAGGATTTTTAGAAGTTTTTCTTCTAATAAATCTTTTTTTTTTTACTATAACCAGAATTTTTCGTATTTCTTGGTTTTCATCTGACTTATATCTTCTATTTTTCTTTTTATGGTTTTTTATAAGTATTTGGACATACTGATTTATATCCAAATTCCCATTCATTTTCTAAAATTTTTGTACAATGCTTATTACTTAGTTTATGCTTAACTTGTTTAGAAGCCTTACTTTGTAAACAAGTATTCTTTCTTTTGCAATTAATTCTATTTCCTATTGAATCTATGATTTTTTATTCCACTCCAGATATTTTACTATGCTTTTCTAAATAAGAATCATTTTTTTATACAAATCTCATCCCATGGTGGTGGTAATTTATGGAAATATTGTTTTTTTTTTTTTCCAAAATTCTATATTTTCATTTTTTCGTTTTTGATATTCATGAAGAAATTTTTTAGAAAATTCTTGTAGATATCTAATATCACATAATTTAATTTTTGACAATACATAACTAGACAGACTATCTTGATCTTTTTTATCAGTATAGCCTCAAAATTCTGTTTTTAAAATATAAGTTAACCCTTTTAATAAATCTTTGAGAGTTTGAATCTGGTTGATTAACTGCCTTTTTGTTCTTTTTCTTTTTTCTGATTCTTCCCATCTTCTTAAAAATTGTAGAACATCTCCTTGAAATGTTCCAACAAAGTAATTTAAAAATTTCTCTTTCGACCACATGTTGTTGTTAACAACTATAGTCATAGACTGTGCCCAATCATCTATGGTTTTTTCATAGTCTACTATAGGAATGTTAGTTAGATCTAAATATATTTCTCATTAAGCAACATTTATAGATGATTCCCCTAAATTTTTAGATTCTATTTCATTTATAGTAATATTTTCGGTTTGATTATAAAAAATTCTAGTTGTATTTTCAACTTGTTCATAATTTTTATTGAAGGATCTTAAATAACCAACTTTTTGAAAATCTAGTTCTAGTTTTCTTTTTCCTTAAGGATCTTGATCTGTTTTATCAGTGTAAAAGCCCGATTTAGGGGCTAGTTAGAACAGTGGTTTCGGGACCACTAAATCGAGGTCAAGGAAAATTATTTTGATATTATTTTATGTGTTGTAGCATAATTATATGGATGCATGAAAATTTTGGTGCTTTAATTTGAGCGATAGCATGCTTAATTGTGAGGAAGGACTAAATCGCATAAAGTGCGAAAGTTCTATTTTGCAAGGTAGAGGTACCTAATAACTATAGAAAGTAAATTGGAGGTCTTTAAAGTGCAATTAGGCCATTTGGAGTGTGATGGTTGGCCATGTAGACAAGGGGGACAAGAGCATTAAATTTTTAGTCAAATTTGGTGGAAATTAGGTGATAAAATGAATAAAATAAGATGAGTAAAAGATGTTATCATATTTCACTATTCACCCTCCTTCTTTCCACCGAAAATTGAAGAAAAATTAGAGCTTTGGGGGTTCAAAATTTCAGCCAATCTATCTCCCTTGCTAGTAAGTGATTTAGATGGTTTTAATTGATGATTTTTGTGTTTTTGGAGTCCCCAAAGCTTAAGCTAGCTAATTGGGGGACCAATTTGCAATATGGTTGAAAGTATAGGGACTTTCCATGAGAGAGTTTATGTTGTTAGCTGAGTTTTTGTTGAAGAAAATGAATGTTAGGAAGATGAGAAATATTTTTTGTGAAAAGTGTTAGCATGAAAACACCTAAATAGGACTTAAATGCAAAGAATGAAATTGTGTCATAAATGCATGAAATGTTTGGAATGATGAGTAGTTGTAAGAGAAATAAATGTTCAGCTAGGCTTGTTTATTGAGAAAATGTGTTGAAAAATGATTTACTAGCCTAGGGGCAAAATCATAATTTTTCCATGGTACAAGCAAAATGGTCATTTTTGCCTAAGTTAAGATTTTGATGCAATATGATCATAGAATGATTTAAATGAATGAATTTTATTGTTATAGATAAAGAAGAGCACAACATTAACCTTGACCGGGGAAAAAGCAAGGTTAGGGATTGAATAGCGAATTGAAACGTTTTGCACCGAGGTAAGTTTATGTGTAAACGATGCTTTTTTTTATATGCACATTGTTGTTGCTAATTAGTGCATGGCATAATTGAGAACATGTGTGGTTCATGTGCCCTGAATGCGATAATTATTGAATAATTATTGTATGAATGACGAAATAGTCATATAATCGTGTAATGGCAACACTTGATGGTGGGTTGTGTGTGATACCACCTTGTGATTTAATTACGATGGGCTATGTGCGATACCACCGTAACTAACATCTTCGTGGGCTATGTGCAATACCACCCCAATAAAGACTAATGGTGGGCTAAGTGCGAAACCATTGAGTAATTTGATTATGAGTAGTTGATTACGAGATTGTGATGTGTTGTGTTATATGACGTTGTGGTGCTAAGTGCAGGGAAGCATGCTAATGAATGTATACTTTAAGCTTGTGATGTAACACCCCTTACCCGTATTCGACACCGAAATAGGGTACGAGGCATTACCGGAACACATACACTTGTAAACGTATTAAACCGAGTCATAAAATTTCATCCAAATTAACACCTTTCAATTTTCATCACAATGTCCCTAATATGGACCTACGAGGCCCAAAACATATTTTGGAAGTGGTCCGGGACTAAACTGAGAACTTTGGAAAACATTAAAAAATTTCTTTAAAAATAGGGGCACACGCCCGTGTCCAAAGTTGTGTCCTTCTTACAACTATTAACATGCCACACTTTTCCTTATTTAATCATCATATACTTATTCACCCAAATTATGCATCTCATAAATTTCATCATCACAAACATATAACTTGAATAATACTAACCAACATCAATGGCCTTATACAAAATGAACTACTAAATATTAAAGGCCAACATTTTAGGCCAAACCAATTATGACACATACAAATGTCTATGTAATGTCTCTAACCCGAATCCGTTACCGGAATAGAGTTACGGAGCATTACCGAAGTTACAAATTTATTTATCAGACATTTTATTTCATCTAGCATTCATATTTGGAACCAATCAAAATCAAACATATTGTCCCTTAAACATATTTATTTTTCTCGACATGTCTTACTTGAATTTATTACTCGTTACAACATACTTAATTTCCTTGTATCAACGTATCAAAGATAATCACATATTTACATATCATGATAAATATCATTCTCTTGCCGTTTCTTCATAAACATAAATCAGTTAATTCATTATATCAATATTTCGCGTACCATCAACTCATATTTCTTTATATCACATAATTAAGTTACACGAACTTACCTGGCTAAATTGCAACAATACCAAGATTCAGGGGTATTTTGGTAATTTTCTATTTTCATCGATTTTTGAACCGATCTTAATCTAAAGTAATAATTTCATTCAATTTATTAATTTATACAATAAAATAATTCATTTTACTCAATTTGGTCATTTTTGATATTTTTACAAAATTACCCCTAAAGTTTTACTTTTATTCAATTTAGTCCCTGAGTCTAAAACATGCAAATTATCCATTTAACAAAAATCCATGCTTGCTTATTATTCATAAACATATTTTTCCTCCTCCTCTTCTCCATACCACATCCTTAGTATAAATAACACACTTGTAAGTAACATTATCTATAATTTTCACTATTTACTTATATGGAAATTCAAGTTGTCCATCCGTGTCACAGTCACTAAATCATTTTTATCTTTAGCTAAAGAACTCGAAATTAATATCCTCTAATTTTCCCTGAAACTAGACTCACATATCTTCTTACCATAATATTTTCAGAATTTTCAATTTATCCAATAAGTACAGTTTATTCTTTAAGTTCACCCCTATTATGCTGTCTGATAGTTCCAACCCTTCTTCACTAAAAATTAATTATCTCCTCATACGGGATTCAGATGATGTTCCCATTTATTTCTATTGAAAATAGACTCATTAAGTATTTGAAACATATAAATTTAAGCCCCTAATTATATTGCTCCAATTTGTTATGATTTTCCAAAGTCAGAAGAGGGGAACCTGAAATCATTCTGACCTTGTCTGACAAAACCTATTATATCTCATGATTTACAATTCCAGTACTTACATTGTTTCTTCTATAAGAAACGAGACTCAATAATATTTAATTCCATATTTTACTCATCCTCTAAATCGATTTCTACAATTTTTGGTGATTTTTCAAATTTAGCCTACTGCTGCTGTCCAAAACTGTTTTAGTGCAAAGTATTGATTACTAAGTTTATAACACCCTTATTTCCTTTCTCTACAATTAGAGCTGAGCATGGGCCGGGCCGGGCCGGGCCAAAAAAATTTTTCGGCCCGCGTTTAAGGCCCAAGCCCGGCCCGGCCCAAAATATAGGCTTGGGAAATTGTCCATGCCCGGCCCGACGTAAAATTGGTAGGCCCAAGCCCGGCCCGGATAATATTAAATTTTTAACTTATTTTATTAAAAAATAAAATACAATAAATTAAATACATTTAAAAAAATAAAAACAAATATTAAAACAAGAAACAAATAAAAATGATACTAAAGCAAAATACAAAAACATTGAAATTTTTTTGCCAAATATTTATACAACTATAAGCTGTATATAGAAAGACAAAAAATTAAGGGTTTGGGTTATACTTTTAATAAAATTGACATGTCATAATTTCCTATAAACAACTTTGTAAATACTAATTTTTATCCAACCTTATAATATAATCGTATTTTTTGGAATAAGTTCAATCTTAGTTCCAAATTTTCATATTAGACCCAATTTTGACAGGTTCAAATTTTAAATTTGTTTTAAACAATTGTCAATGTTATTGAAATCATACCTACCAAATCACAAACTAACAGATGTATCAATCTATAGGATCTCAAAAGTTGACTATTATGTGCTCAACATTGACTAATCTCCATTCCTAGCAAATAAAATCAAGTAGCAAACTATAGGATCTCAAAGATCATATCGAAGTAATATTAAAAACGACAACAAAACAATAAGAAGCAGTTATATTAAAATTGAAACAACTTGTTTGAACTAAAATAATAACCAAGTTGATAATAAAACAAAAGTTCTACAATATCGAAATAATATTAAAAACGACAACAGAACAATAAAATACCATAAAAGAACAATAAAACAAAGATCAAAACAAAGACCAAAACAAAGACTAAACAAAGATCAAATAGCAACAAAACAAGACTCAAACAAAGATAAAACAAAGACTAAACAAAGAGAAAACCAACATCCCCAAAACAGTTCCAAAAACCTGCAAAATATAATCAACCAACCAAAATATCTATACATTAACCAATTAACATATTTAATTTTATAAGAAACTATAAATTGTAAGCTAAATTAAATTGTTAACAGTTAGAAAGGAAGGTAACCTAAAAAGCAACCGAAGAAACATCGCCATCATCGTCCTCATCGTCTTCATCTTCTTCATCGTCATCGTCATTCTTCTTACCAATTTCTAACATGAAATAAGAATAAATAATTAGATTATCAAATTGATAAAAAAATAATATAAAATTAACAATAAAATGAGAATAATAATTACCCGTTGAAAATCCCTTAGCTCGCATCCAATCATCAAGGCAAACAACAGCTTGAACCATTTTTGGCTTAAGTGAACTTCTCAAAGGTGTGATAACTTTCTTACCCATGCTAAAAGCGGACTCGGAAGCTACAATGATATTGGAATCGCCAAAAGATCACGAGCCAATAATGAAAGCTCATTATATCGAACTGAACTTTTGCTCCAATAGTCCAAAACATCTATTTGACTATTCAACTCAAGCTCCGGTTCTTCTAAATAAATGTCTAACTGTGACTTTTCACTCTTAGTGGTAGATTCATTTAAATACCGCTTAAAATCATCACTCTCATCAAAACCAACACTATTAACATTGATTTTCAAACTAGAGTTAACGGGATCTTTATCCGAGACATTAGAATTCTCGGCCAAAGAGGAAGACGTTGATTTGGATTTCTTAGCATACTCATCAAGCAAGAGTCTAAGATTGCTAAGAATGGTATTAACAAAATCCGAAGCATGAATACCATAGATTGTAGTAAAGCAATACTGCACATAATTCAACTTGTAACGAGGATCTAAAATTGCAAAGACACTGCGACAATATCAACGAATACTCATTTCAATATTTATTAAATTTCTCTTGCATTTGTTTAACCATTGGAGTTAAAAAGAATAAGGTCCTTCAATCAGATCAAGCAAGACTTTGTGAACCTTCCAAACCTCTCTCTCAAATAAATATTGGTCGTCGGATAATTAGAACTAGAAAAAACACAAGTCACATCATAAAAGACTTTCAAAAATTTGCAAAGAATATCAACATTTCTCCACTCCTCGTCAGAAAGTGCAAACATTTTATAGTCTTTATCCCGTTGGCCCCAATAATCTAGCACATCTTTATAGTACAAAGAAGATTCAAGCATCAAATAAGTAGAAATCCATCTCACACACACATCTTGACGCAACTTTTTGGTCACATTCAAATGAAAACTTTTGTCGGCCACATCATAAAATCTTTTCCTACGAATTCCGACTTTTTATGTACTTAATTCCATTTCGAATCTTACCAACAACATCATCAACAAGTTCCAAACCAGCTTTAACTATAAGATTCAAAATATGTGCACAACATCTAACTTGGAAAAAAGCGCCATCACACAAAATAGCTCGGTTCGCACGAAAACGATTTTTAAGAGAAGAAACCAACACATCATTATAAGAAGCATTATCCAAAGTGATGCTAAAAATTTTCTTGTCTATACCCCATTGAGATAAACATAAAACAACTTCATCTCGCTATGTTCAAACCATCATACGGGGAAGTAAAGATCTAAACTCGATGATTCTCTTTTGTAGCTTCCAATCTTTATCAATCCAATGTGCGATAATGCAAATATATTCATCATTAGTATGCTCAAATTCCAATTATCGGAAGTTAGACAAATTAAACCGGGTGCTTTAGCTAACTCTTCTTTAACATAATCTCTCTCTTTTGCATAATACATTACGACGTCCCTAGCAGCTGTAAATCTACTTATATTCTTAAAATTAGGACTAGCAATTCTCATCATGTATCTAAATCCTGGTTCTTCAATCACATAAATGAATGCTTGCCACACACAATAAAAAAGTAAAAACAATTTCGACGACACTCATCAAGATCAAATTTGTAGTTTTTATAGATGGACCACCTACTAATGATGGTTGATTAGCTATGGTGTATTGAGTGATGTCCTTATTAAGTTTTTTCAAACATTGATTTAGATGACGTCTTAAATGAGAGGTTCCACTAGAAGATTTAGCAGAAAAGATACTCTTACAATGATTACATTGTGCCTTCAATTCATTTTTGTCCTCGCATTCAAGCTTTGTCATTTCATCCCACACCTTTGAAGTGGTAGACTTTTGACGTTTGGTACCACTTACATACTCATTAAACCCATCTTCCACATGTATAGGAGTGTTCGAACTAGCCATAGACATAAAAACTCAAGTCCTGAAATCCAAATAAACCAAAAGTTAATATAATTGTTCAACAATTATATATAATATATAAATCATTTATAAATTATATGGATAAGACAAAATGTGACATATGCTGCTAAACTAAAATGGGATAGTATCAAATCTGAACTCAAGCTCAATTTAATAACCAAACAGAGTTTAAATGAAAAACTTTTGTTTTTTTTTTTGTGGAAATACTTATGAAAAATATTTTAGAATTTTATCAAATAATATTTAAAAATCATAAAACAAACTAAACTTAATCAAAATAATACCTAAAATTAATAAAATTAATATAAACTATATGATTAAAACATAACTGTTGAGATTATTAAATCAATAAAATCATGATAATTAGATAATATAACCAATTTATTGTCTTCAACTAACAAGACATTTTTCTGGTATAACATGAAGAATATTAATAGCATGTAAATAATAAAAAATCGTTTTACTGATAAAATATTTATATTTAAAAATCTAAAATCGTGTAACATGAAGAATATTTTAGAATTTTATCAAATAATATTTAAAAATCATAAAACAAACTAAATCAAAATAATACCTAAAATTAATAAAATTAATATAAACTATATGATTAAAACATAACTGTTATGATTATTAAATCAATAAAATCATGATAATTAGATAATGTAACCAATTCATTGTCTTCAACTAACAAGGCATTTTTCTAGTATAACATGAAGAATATTAATAGCATGTAAATAATACCTGATATTTGCTATCTCCTTTAAAAACCCATCTTCAATATTTTATTTTCTAAACCCACAAGTGCCTAAAATGATTGATTGAGAGCTATGGTGTTAAGCATAACTGGAACTATTCAAGTAAAGACGTAGGCCAGGGCAGAATAATGAGCAAAGTGTCATATATTATATTTTGTATATAAGAAATAGAAAGAAAATAAAACCCCACAACAGCTAAAGCAAAAGAAGAAAAAAGAAAAAAATTTTTCATGGCTTCTGGTTGGTTATTAATTAGAAACCATCAAACCAAGTTCAAGCCATGATCCATCACCAAGATAATCAAACAGAAAAATTTAAAAATCTAATAAAATGAAAGATACAGAACATAAGCAATAAAGGAAATAACCAACATTTTAAAGCAAAAAAAGGAAGAAGAAGAAGGAGAATAAGCTGTAAGTAACAGCTTACTGTCTTGTTGTGGTCGTGGCACTTGGGTAGAGAAAATAGCTGAGCTGAGCTGAGCTTCAGGTGGAGAGTGGAGGCGAATGGTGTTCGGGAGGGCTAGATCGGAGTTGAGCTTACTGCTGGATCGGAGTTGAGCCAAAGTTCGAGGGCTGGATCGGAGGTGGAGAGGGTTGGTAACGCAGGAGCTAAAGTCGGCAAAGGATTGGCAAAGATGGAAAATGAAGCTAGGTTATGAAACTATGAAAGGTAAAGGTAAAGACTAAAAAATATTAAAAAATAAATTATTTAATATATTTCAGTAAGTAGGCTAAGCAGACTCGCCAAGAAATTTTTACCCGAAGCCCGGCCCGTTTTTTAAACGGGCCTCATTTTCTGCCCAAGTCCATTTTTCAGCCTACATTTTTACCCAAACCTGCCCATTTTTCGGGCGGGCACTCGGCCCGGCCCATGCTCAACTCTATCTACAATATTTCCCATTATTTTCCTTCACTAACATATCAAGAACACAAAACCTTATATAAGAAAACTCTACATTAACATCATTTCCATGCTTTTTCAACAATATCAAACTTGAAATCTTAATGTTCTTACCTTGTCTTATTGATTTCAATCTTTAACTTAATTTTCTCTCTCCTCTAGCTTTTATTTCTTGAATCTAACTTAATATTCTTGCACCCCATAATCTCCTTGTCATCTTCCTCTCTTGATGGCTATAGAAATTCTTTTGAATTCTAAGTGAAAATGGTGAATTTTTGGTGGAAGGACCTAATTGTAAAGAAAGCAAAACTTTCTTTCGTTCTCTCTTCACAAACGTTGGATGCAAGGGAAGGGTAGTAGATGGTGTGTTGCTGTTTTTTTTCTTTCCCCATACACACACACATATATATACTAAATAAAATAATAAAATAATAATAAATATCTTATTAAAATATTAATAAAGTAATATTTATCTAATTAATTAATTTAAAATATCATCAACATAATCATTACATTCTAGAATTCTCTCTCTTACTAATTGACCATTTTACCCTTCATGATCTTTTAAAATTCCATCATTGAGTCATCACTTAATTTGGAAAAATTGTAATTTAGTCCCTCATAATTCTTCACCTATTCAATTTGGTCCTAATTCATCCATTTTCTTCTTTTTCTAGATTATTCCACCCCTAAAATATTTACACTATTGGTCCTTCAACTTTTTCATATTTACACTTTAACCCTCAAATTTTGAGTATTTACTCTTAGGCAACAAAACTTTTTTCACTTTTACAATTTAGTCCTTTCTTGAATTAATAATGTAATAAATCATAATCTACTTTCCAATGTTGACATAATCCAAAAATTCCCTTTTTGTCACTTTATTTCCTTACTTAACTATATCAAGGATAATATATTACTTTCTTACTGTAGTAATTTTCGGGTTATTACATGTGATATGGTCAGAATATGGAAATGGGAAGGAAAGAGTAAGCATGATTATGAATGTGGATTGTTTCTCACTTAGTATGTGATGCTATATAATTGTTTATCACATATTATAATGTTATATTATTTACATGTAAACTTACTAAGCTTAAAGCTTACATGTAAACTTACTAAGCTTAAAGCTTACATGTAAACTTACTAAGCTTAAAGCTTACTCCCCTTCTCTTTTCCCTTGTTTTATAGAGTTTAAGAGCCGAGCCGGGATACGCGAATAGCCATAAGACCACCCACACTATCAGCTCATCTCGGTATATTAGACTTAGAGATTTTGAATATAGCATGTATAGGGGCTAGACTAGCTGTATTATTTTGTTATTTTGGCCAATAGTGTGTTGGCCCCTTTAATGAGAAAATTCTCATGTATATATATAGCCATAGTTGTTGTCTCTTTACTACATATATAGAAATATGAAGTTATTCATGGAAGTTCATATTACAAATTATGAGTTTTTATTTGATAGGTTGAATGGATTCATGTGGTGTGATCTAGAGGGATGCAAAGAGCTTGACAAATAGCCTTGTTCTTGTTCACATGAGTAGGCACACGAGCGTGTACCTAGGCCGTGTGTGGCATATGGCCAGTACATGGGCGTGTGCCCAGGCCGTGTGAAGTCTGCACATTGAAATTGGAATTTGAATCGCCATACGGTTGAAACACACGGGCGTGCCCAGGCCGTATAGATTAATTAGAGGTGACCACGGGCCAGCCATATGGGCGTATGTCCAGGTCGTGCGTGTCATCTCCCCCACGGGTGTGCGGCCCCTGTTCAGGTAAAATTTTCTTAAGTGCATAAAAGTTTCCAAATTATCTCCGAAACCTTTTGGAAACGTGTTTAGGATATCGTAGGTCCATTATAAGGACGATAGGCATATGAATGGAAAACTTTTAGTCTGAAATAAGTCTGATAGCCCGAAGTTGTAAAATCGTGCGAGTTAATTATGGTAACATCTAGTGCCTGGTTCAGGTGTAGAAAACGGGCAATGGGTGTTACATTTAGTGGTATCAGAGATATGGTTTAGTCGGTTCTCGAACTACCGTAGCGTGTGTAAGAGTCTAGCTATACATGCCATAAGTGTATAATGATAGTGTGGTGGCTTCTGATAATTTTAAAACTTTGTTTTTATGTAGTATATGGATCTCGATCAATCAGCTACTGATGACGTAGCTAATACTACGCCGACTCCCGCGCAAAGGATCGCGCCAGTGTAGAGTGGACCCGAGACAAGGGGTCAGGGAGAAGGGGCTCGGGAAGCCTTTCTCCAAATGATGAGTAACTGGTACACAAAATATGTGTGAGCAAACTCCAATGCTCAACCTTCTCCACCCCCTCCTATACCGCAGCTAGTTCCTGTGGCTCTCCAAGGTATAGAATTAGTGAGGCCAACTAAGCCCTCGGTGGACAAAATTTAGAAGCGAGGGGCTAAGGACTTTCGAGCTAATATAGATGATGACCTTGAGAGGGAAGAGTTCTGGCTTTAGAACTCAATGAGAGTATTTGATGAACTCTCCTGTACACCTGAGGAGAGCTTAAAGTGTGCCGTGTCCTTGTTGAGGGACTCGGCATACCATTGGTGGAAAACATTAACATCAGTGGTTCCGAATGAGAGAGTGACGTGGGACTTCTTTTTGGAAGAGTTCCGAAAAAAGTATATAAGTCAGAGGTTTGTAGACCAGAAACGATAGGAGTTCCTTGAGTTAAAACAAGGAAAAATGACTGTGGCGGAATATGAGCGCGAATTTGTTAGGCTCAGTAAATACGCGCAAGAGTGCGGGTCCACAGAAGCCATTTTATGCATGAGATTTGAAGATGGACTGAATGAGGATGTCAGACTTTTAGTTGGGATTTTAGAACTAAAAAAATTTGTGGTATTGGTGGACAGAGTTAGTAAGGCCAAAGAATTGAGTAAGGAAAAGAGGAAGGCAGTGAGTAAGGCCTGAGATGCAAGAAAAAGGCAGATGAGTAAATCCTATCAAGCTCAATCAAAGAAGTCCAAGAAAGTGAACTCTCGGACGACTACATCAGTCGGGTATTCACAAAAAGAGCGAGACAACATGTACTCGGGTTCTAGAGTTCAGGCCACCTCGATGGCAAGGGTGGGCAATCCAAAGTCCAAACCGGAGTGCCCAAGTTGTGGCAGACATCACACTGGGGAGTGTTGGAGAAACAACCGAAATTGTTATAAGTGTGGGTCTCCTGACCATTTCATCCGAAACTGCCCCGAAAGGGATGACAAGGAGAGGAAGTAAGAGATAAGATCAAGCAATGTATCTTCTAGGGGTAGGCCACAAAAGAACCCGGGAGGTAGGACTAGTGGTAGAGGTGTATCACGAGACTCTATTGTGAGGCCAGAGGGTCAGGCGCCAACAAGGACTTATGTTATTTGCGCTCGAGAAGAGGCATCATCGCCAGACGTAATAACGGGTACTTTTTCTCTTTATGACACCTTTGTTATTGCTTTGATTGATCCGGGGTCTACCCATTCTTATATTTGTATGAGATTAGTATTTAGTTTGAGTATAACTGTTGAGCCTATGAAATTTGTGGTAAATGTGTCAAACCCGTTAGGTAAACATGTGTTAGTTGACAAGGTGTGTAGAAATTATCCTTTGACAATTAGGGGTCATTGTTTTCCAGCGAACCTTATGTTGTTGCCATTTGATGAATTTGATTTGATTCTTGGTATGGATTGGTTGACTACCCATAGTGTTTTAGTGAACTGTGGTAGTAAATTTATTGAATTGAAATGTGAAAATAGAGATGTTATTCGGGTTGAATCAGGTGGGTCAGATAGTTTACCGGTGATAATTTCTTCCATGGTGGCTGAGAGATATTTAAGAAAAGGGTACGAGTCTTATCTCGCCTTCGTGTTAAATACTCAAGGGTTTGAAGTAAAGATTGAAACAGTGCCAGTTGTATATGAGTATTCGGATGTATTCCCGGAAGAGTTACCCAGATTACCTCAAGTTAGAGAGGTCGAGTTTGGAATTGAGTTAGTTTTGGGAACGACACCTATTTCAGTTGCTCCGTATAGGGTGGCTCCATTAGAGTTGAAGGAACTAAAGGTTCAGTTGCAAGAGTTGACAGATAAGGGTTTTGCAAGACCGAGCTATTCACCGTAGGGTGCTTCGGTACTATTTGTAAAGAAGTAAGACGGGTCGTTGAGATTGTACATAGACTACAGGCAACTCAACAAGGTGACGGTGAAAAATAAGTATCCTTTACCAAGGATAGATGATCTATTTGATCAACTGAAAGGAGCCACAGTGTTTTCCAAGATAGACTTGAGGTCTGCTATTATTAGTTGAGAGTTAAGGAACAAGATGTGCCGAAAATGGCATTCCGGACAAGGTATGGCCATTACGAGTTTCTGGTCATGCCGCTCGGTTTAACGAATGCTCCTGCGATTTTTATGGACTTAATGAACCGTGTCTTCCGACTGTATTTGGATAAGTTTGTGGTTATCTTTATTGATGACATATTGATTTATTCTCGAGATGAGAGTGAACATGCAGAGAATCTGAGAACTGTCTTACAGACTTTAAGAGACAAGCAGTTGTATGCTAAATTTAGCAAGAGCGAGTTTTGGCTCTAAGAAGTCAGATTCCTAGGACACATCGTGTCGGGTGATGGTATTAGAGTTGATCCGAGTAAGATCGCGGTTATTGTGGAGTGGAAGGCATCGAAGAATGTGTCGAAAGTCAGAAGCTTTTTGGGTCTGGCAGGATACTATAGACAGTTCGTAAAAGGATTTTCTACGATTGCCACCCTGATGACGAAACTGTTGCATAATGATGTTAAGTTTTTATGGACTGAAAAATGTCAACAGGGTTTCGAGAGATTGTAAACATTGTTGATTGAGGCGCTAATTTTAGTGCAACCTGAGTCGGGGAAAGAGTTTGTGGTCTACAGTGACGCGTCATTAAATGGTCTCAGCTGTGTGTTGATGCAAGAGGGTAAGGTAGTCGCTTACATCTCGAGATAGTTAAAATCACATGAGAAAAACTATCCAACTCATGACTTGGAGTTGGCCGTAATTGTTTTTGCGTTAAAAATTTGGTGACATTATTTGTATGGTGAGAAGTGCCAAATCTTCACAGACTATAAAAGCTTGAAGTACTTGATGGATCAAAAGGATTTGAATTTGCGACAACGGCGGTGGCTTCAGTTATTGAAAGACTATGAGTTAGTAATCGGTTACCATCCGGGGAAAGCGAATGTGGTTGTGGATGCCCTGAGTAGGAAATCTTTGTATGCTTTGAGAGCTATGAGCACGAGTTTAGCACGGTGTAACGATGGTGCTATATTAGCCGAGTTAAGGGCTAGGCCACTGTTTGTTCAATAGATATGTGAAACTCAAAAGAATGATAATGAGATGCAAGCTAAGAGAGCTAATTGTGAATCAGGAGATGATTCTAATTTTCGGGTGAGTTTGGATTGTTTTTTGATGTTTCATGATAGGATTTGTGTACCTAAAAATGATGAATTGATCCGAAAGATATTAAATGAAGCACATAGTGGTTATTTGCCAGTACATCCGGGTAGTACGAAAATGTACAATGATCTAAAGAAATTTTTTTGGTGGCCGGGAATGAAAAAGGACATCTGTGAGTTTGTAACAAGATGTCTAATTTGTCAACAAGTGAAAGCTGAGTATCAAGTACCTTCGAGATTGCTTCAACCAGTGATGGTTCCCGAGTGGAAGTGGGATCGGATCACCATGGATTTTATAACGGGGTTACCTATGACTTCGAAAAAGAAACATACCGTGTGGGTTGTCGTAGATAGACAAACGAAGTTGGCTCATTTTATACCGGTGCGTATTGATTATTCATTGGATAAATTAGCCGAGTTGTATATTGCGGAGGTGGTGAGGTTACATGGAGTACCTGTATCCATTATTTCGGATAGAGATTCGAGATTTACTTCGAGATTTTCGAAGAAATTTTAGGAAGCCTTGGGTACAAGGTTAAATATTAGTACTGCATTCCATACTCAAACTGACGGTCAATCTGAGAGAGTAATCCAAGTTCTTGAAGATATGCTCCGATGCTGTGTGTTAAAGTTCGAAGGTAGTTAGGAAAGATACCTACCCTTGGTCGAATTTGCTTACAACAACAGTTATCAGTCGAGTACACGGATGGCACCGTATGAAGCCTTGTATGGTCGTAAATGTCAGACTCTTTTGTATTGGACCGAGCTGAGTGAGAAGCAAATTCATGAGGCCGACCTGGTTAAAGAGACTGAGGAAAAAGTGAAAGTGATCAGGGATAGTCTGAAAGCTGCTTCCGACCGACAAAGGTCGTACGCGGATTTGAAAAGGAAGGAAATCGAGTTTAAGGTGGGTGACAAGGTATTCCTGAAAGTGTCCCCATGGAAGAAAATATTGAGATTTGGTCGAAAGGGAAAATTGAGTCTGCGGTTTATAGGGCTATATGAGATTACCGAAAGGATTGGGCCAGTGGCATACCGATTGGCTTTGCCGGTAGAGTTAGAGAGAATACACAATGTATTTCATGTTTTGATGTTAAGGCGTTATCGCTCCGATCCTTCGCATGTGATTCCTCCCACAGAAATTGAGATACGACCAGATATAACTTATGAAGAGGAGCCGATTAAAATCTTGGCTTGAGAGGTGAAACAATTAAGGGCAAAAACACGGTGTAGAAGAAGCTATGTGGGAACCGGAAGAAGCCATTAGAGAGCAATATCCAAACCTCTTTACCGGTAAGATTTTCGAGGGCAAAAATCTCTAAAGGGGGGAGAGTTGTAACAGCCTGATTTAGGGGCTAGTCAGAACAGTGGTTTCGGGACCACTAAAACGAAGTCAAGGAAAATTATTTTGATATTATTTTATGTGTTGTAGCATAATTATATGGATGCATGAAAATTTTGGTGCTTTAATTTGAGCGATAGCATGCTTAATTGTGAGGAAGGACTAAATCGCATAAAGTGTGAAAGTTTTATTTTGCAAGGTAGAGGTACCTAATAATTATAGAATGTAAATTGGAGGTATTTAAAGTGCAATTAGGCCATTTGGAGTGTGATGGCCGGCCATGTAGAAAAGGGGGATAAGAGTATTAAAATTTTAGTTAAATTTGGTAGAAATTAGGTGATAAAATGAATAAAATAAGATGAGTAAAAGATGTTATCATCTTTCACTATTCACCCTCCTTCTTTCCACCAAAAATTGAAGATAAAATAGAGCTTTGGGGGTTCAAAATTTCAGCCAATCTATCTCCCTTGCTAGTAAGTGATTTAGATGGTTTTAATTGATGATTTTTGTGTTTTTGGAGTCCCCAAAGCTTAAGCTAGCTAATGGGGGGGACCAATTTGCAATATGGTTGAAATTATAGGGACTTTACATGAGAGATTTTATGTGGTTAGCTGAGTTTTTATGGAAGAAAATGAATGTTAGGAAGATGAGAAACATTTTTTGTGAAAGGTGTTAGCATGAAAACACCTAAATAGGACTTAAATGCAAAGAATGAAATTGTGTCATAAATGCATGAAATGTTTGGAATGGTGAGTAGTTGTAAGAGAAATAAATATTCAGTTAGGTTTGTTTTTTGAGAAAATATGTTGAAAAATGATTTACGAGCCTAGGGGCAAAACTGTAATTTTACCATAGTACAAGGGCAAAATGGTCATTTTTGCCTAAGTGAAGATTTTGATGCAATATGATCATAGAATGATTTAAATAAATGAATGTCTTTGTTGTAGATCAAGAAGAGCGCAACATTAACCTTGACCGGGGAAAAGGCAAGGTTAAGGATTGAATCGCGAATTGAAACGTTTTGCACCGAGGTAAGTTTATGTGTAAACGATGCATTTTTTTATATACACATTGTTGTTGCTAATTAGTGCATGGCATAATTGAGAACATGTGTGGTTCATGTGGCTTGAATGCGATAGTTATTGAATAATTATTGTATGAATAACGAAATAGTCATATAATCGTGTAATGACAACACTTGATGGTGGGCTGTGTGCGATACCACCTTGTTATTTAATTACGATGGGCTATGTGTGAGACCATCGTCTATTTATCATTTGGTGGGCTATGTGCGATACCACCGTAACTAACATCTCGGTGGGCTATGTGCGATACCACCGAGTAATTTGATTATGAGTAGTTGATTACAAGATTGTAGTGTGTTGTGTTATATGACGCTATGGTGCTAAGTGCAGGGAAGCATGCTAATGAATGTATACTTTAAGCTTGTGATATGATTGGAATGTGGAAATGGGAAGGAAAGAGTAAGCATGATTGTGAATGTGGATTGTTTCTCGCTTAGTATGTGATGCTATATAATTGTTTAGCACATACTATAATGTTATATTATTTACATGTAAACTTATTAAGCTTAAAGCTTACTACCCTTCTCTTTTTCCTTATTTTATAGAGTTTAAGAGCCGAGTCGGGATACGTGAATAGCCATAAAACCGCCCAGACTATCAGCTCATCTCGATATATTTAGACTTAGAGATTTTTAATATGGCATGTATAGGCGCTAGACTAGGTGTATTATTTTGTTATTTTGGCCAAGAGTGTGTTGGCCCCTTTAATGAGAAAATTCTTGTGTATATATATAGCCATAGTTGTTGGCTCTTTACTACATATATGGAAATATGAAGTTATTCATAGAAGTTCATATTACAAATTATGAGTTGTTATTTGATAGGTTGAATGGATTCATTTGGTGTGATCTAGAGGGATGAAAAGAGCTTGGCAAATAGCCTTGTTCTTGTTCACATAAGTAGGCACACGGGCGTGTACCTAGGCCGTGTGTGACATACGGCCAGTCCATGGGCGTGTGCCTAGGCCGTGTGAAGTCTGCGCATTGAAATTGGAATTTGAATCGCCACACGGTTGAAGCACAAGGGCGTGCCCAGGCCGTGTAGATTAATCAGAGGTGACCACGGGCCAGCCATATAGGTGTGTGCACAGGTCGTGTGATTCAAGTCAGTGTCAACCATGGGCGTCGAACACGGGCGTGTGAGGTGATACACGGGCGTGTCATCTCCCACGGGCGTGCGGCCCCTGTTTAGGTAAAATTTTCTTAAGTGGGTAAAAGTTTCCAAATTATCTCCAAAACCTTTTGGAAACGTGTTTAGGGCATCGTAGGTCCATTATAAGGACGATAGGCATATGAATGGAAAACTTTTAGTCTGAAATAAGTCTGATAGCCCGAAGTTGTAAAATCGTGCGAGTTAATTATGGTAACGCCTAGTGCCCGGTTTAAGTGTAGAAGACAGGCAAGGGGTGTTACAATCAGTATCCATTGGTTCTGGTATTTCTATATTTTCTTCTTTATCTGTTGAAGTATTTTGTTTATCAGATTTGTAACTAGTAACATTTATATCTTCTAAGTTTATAGAATTATCAGAATTATTTGAACTACTATTACTACTATTTGTAGTGTCATAGTTTAACATATAATGATAATTGAATAATACAAATAGGTTTTTATGTTTTTCATAAAGTTGTTCTATTAGTTTTAGATATTCTATTCTTTCATTTTTATTAGATGTCTTAGTGAATGTATTCTTCCAATGTTCTATAAGTTGTTTATAGGACTGGAAATTATATTTTTGTTGATAAGTATAATTTCTTTTCTGTTTTTCATATTTTTTACGTCTTTTGTTTTTGGAAGACGATTCTTCAGGGGAAGTGTCTCTTTTTCTGACAAAGCTAATATTATGTTACTATTTCCACAATATAAAGGTTCTAAATCTATTTTTGTTCTATATTTTTATTAATAAAAACTTGTTCTAATTTATTATTAACTTCAGATAAAGTATCTTTAGATTCGTTGTTCAAATCTAATTCTGTAACTTCTCCTAAATTTTTTATTTGTTATTCTGTTTTACTTACTTTATTATTTAACTTACAAAAATATATAGAAATAATATTTATTAAACTATTAAAAATATATTAAATAGGATACAATGTGCGATGTAGAGGTCTTCATGGGCCGGGTCGGGCTTAACTAAAAATTTTGGCCCATTCATTAGGCTCGGGCCCAAAAAATGGGCCTAAATTTTTTCCCAAGGGCCGATATAAAAATTCTAAAACCCGAGCCCGGCCCAGCCCGTCCGTATTAAATTTTTATATTATTTTATATAATTTTTAAATATATATAATGCATCAAAAATACTAAAAAAATCAAAATATATTTCCCAACAATTTGAAAATAAATTTTAAAAAAATATGTAGACTTAAAAAACACTAAGATAGATGTAACTTAACAAGCAAATACCTCTATAATAATAATAAAATTAACAAATACCTTCAAAATAATAACAAAATTAAAAATAAAATAAGTTTTATACAATATTCAATCAATAACAATAAAATAGTAGTAACATAATAGTAATATGGTAGCAAAATAGGGAGAAAACAACAAGAAAATAACATTCAAAAAACAAAAAAAATAGCAGATTTTTTTTGTCATTTAGTGAATTCGGGCCGGGCTCGGGCCAAAAATACCTTACCCGAGGCTCGACCCATTTTTAAAATGGACCTTATTTTTTGTCCAAGCCCATTTTTCGGGCTTATATTTTTACCCAAACCCTCTTAAATTTCGGTCAAGCCTTCGAGCCGGGCCGGGTCGCCCGGCCCATCAACACCTCTAGTGCGATGCAGGTGCAGCCACCGTGCTATATTACGCTGAATATATATGAAGGGACATTAACCCATTCAACTTCAAAAAGCATTTGAACATTCATAACTTTTGGGACTTTGAATCCTACAGATTCTATACAACACATGATCTGGTTCTGCAATTCACCATCTTTTTAAAAAAATGAATTTCCCTTTATTTTCATTATAATATTTTATCGAGAAAGTAATTTAATATTTTTCTATTATTTAAAGACCTAATGATATATGTAATGATAGTTACTCCCAACAATTTCATTAACATAAACATTTTTGTCTTTTGTCTTATTTTCTAGATGCAAGGTGGTGATATTGAGATTAGATGAATTTGTTGAAAAAAATTGTATTTTATGAGAACTTTAAAGCATATTCCCAATAGGTAAAGGTAGGGAATTGAATCATAAAATTATGGTTTCATATTCTACTTCATGAGACTTTTACAACGGTATATCATATGCTCACAATAATTAAGTGATGAATGAGAAATTGATGCTCAAAGTAAGCTAATTAAAAATATTTGTTGAGGAAAAGTAAATGCTTAGATTCCATATTGGTTAAATAACAAGTGTGAGATCTGTTTATATATAGGAACTCTCTTAAAGGGTGATTGAATGACTAAGTTTAGAACCCTGCCTTACTCGCAAGTGGGGTGCAAGTCCAAACCCGACGGGGTTGGGGTGTACAGGTGCACCCGCACGACGTGAGCGACACGAAATGTCCGAATCAATCGGGCCCAAAGTGGGCCTGCAGATATTTTAGCCTAACACAAAATTATTTCTCCTCAATAGACAGAATCTATTTATATAAGGATATTTATGTTATTTATTTGATTCCAATCAAATTGTTTCATTGACTCCTTAATAGCAAATTTTGTGGAAATTTTCAAAATTCCAACATTCTCAATGCCTATAAAATGCTATGAATTCTGTAAAATTTTACACACTCTCATATTCTCTCACACCGAATTTCTGTTGCTCTCAAAACTCTTCTTTTCCTTTCTGTATTTTTCAAATGTTCTGGTGATAGAAAAAGGCATCTTTTGTTTGTTGACCGCTGCAGAGGTGTTGTTGCTTTAATAATTGTGTTGTTGTATCCTAGGAGACATTCAACCAACATTTCTCTAAGTACCATAAGAGCGACCGAATCTGTCTTAAAGAGACTGTGTTAAACAAGCCTCAACGTTTAGTAAATCTCTATTTTTATTTTTGATTTCAACTTTTGTTACGGTTTTATTGATTTACGTATTTGACAACTTAAATATAAAGTATTCTATCTATATTTTACATTATATATAAATATGTGTTTAGTTATATTTAAATATTTTGTTCGCTAACGTGCTTTATCCAATAGAATTTCTGAAATTTAAATGTTCTGTTTATTTATTATTTTTTTTTTGTAATTTGTTAATTGATTTATATCATATTACAATCATAATAGCTTTCCTTTTTCATCAAGATAGATCCAATTGTTTTTTTTTTTCTCAGCAAAAAAATATTGTATTAAAATTAAAAAAAAGTAAAAGTTTATCGGTATGAAAACAAATGGAAAGCAAACGCCACCTAAACATAAAATCAATGCAGCAACCCGAAAATACCAGGAAATAAAATCCCAAAAACACATATCAACACCAAATCAACAGCCTAGCATGCAACACCTAAAAATGAACACAAACCAAAACAAAATCATCAAGACATAACCCGAATCCCAAACACTCAACAACCTAAAGCATTGCTGAAAAAAGAGAACATTTATGACACCAAGCCATCATCATTCCTCAACACCCCAAAACACCAAGACCAAATTGATGCAATAATTGAAATTCCGCAAAGGACTTAATGGAGATCGATCAAATTGATTCTCAAATCTTGGGGATGGACTTCATCTCAATAATCTTTTGATGCTCAAATGAAACACCAAACCACCCTTCTTTCAGAGAACCAAACTGTAACTTCCTACAAGTCAATAAATCCCAAAACAACAAACACCTATTGAACTTTCAACTCAAGTGAGCCAACACATCAACGGTTCCTTATGCAGCTATTGAGAAGAACAGAAAGTTGCAAAGTTGTTTAGACAACAAATAACTTGGCTTCATTGGATTCATCACACCACACCTTTATTGTCCCTCAATATTCCACTGCATTCAGCGGGCCCCAGTTATCTCCGTGCTGTGATCCATCGGCATTGAAATTAACGACATTAGGCATTGGATAATCCCAAGAAAATAGGGACAAGGCTCCACAACTTACTCGTAGCATCCTTCAAATAATATCTGACTTTGAGAGGACATTATCTCCTTTGATATCATAACAGAATCACCCCACTCACAACCACTTCTTTCCTCTGCATATAAAGTTTTATTTAAATCGCTTCCCAGGACCCAATTCCTTTAAGGTCACTCTTACCTTCAAGTAGATATGCCGTAGCTAACGTTTGCCTTTTCAGATTACACGCGACGTAAACAATCATGATAGAACTGGGGAATTCCCTAGAATCCCTATAGAATTGTTGTTCCAAATTATGAGATGTTAAAGTTGATTATATTTTGAGGAATCATATTATAGTTTTATGATTTTTAAATCAAATTTATGAATATTTATTTCTAGGTATTTCATTTTTTTCTAAATTTAAGTATTGAAAAAAAACTCTTGAAATATAATTAAAAGATCAATTGAGTCATTCAAAACTGCAATTAATTATGCTCTTAATTGAAACTTGGTAATTAATTGAGCCTTTGGATTATGGTTCTTTGTTAAAGCACTGTTAAGTGTTGATCTGGAAAAAATGATTTGACAACCGACATGATGACTTAATTGATCTTTAATTATTTTACAAAGACTTAATTGATTTTCTAAAAATTATTTTAGAAGGACTTACTTGATTTTTAATTATTTAAGACAAAAAATTATAAAAATATTATAGTTTTTTGGAAATGTTAAAATTATAGAAAAACTATAAATATTATTGAATATTATAAAAATCTAGAAAAATTATAAAATTTTATTAATATGTTATGAAAAATATGAACATATTATATAAATAATATAAAATTTTAAAAATATAAAAAAATTATAAAAGAGATTTTATAAAAGAAGACCTCATCACATATAAGTGTTAAAGTGATTTTAAAAGTAACTCTAAATCTAGTTTATAAAAGAAGGGGGGACTAACCGGTAAAAACTTATACAAGGCCATTCAACAAGGATACACAATTCTTTTACTAAGAATCTTTTTTCAATTTTTTTTCCTTCTTCAGTTTATATGTCATTATTTCGATCAGCACAAAAATTTAATTAATATTAAGTTTTAGCGTCTTTTATCATTAAATTGTTGACACATTTAAAAAAAAAATAATTAGCCTATTATTTTTAATATAATTTTATAATTTTTTAAAAAATTATAATTTTTATAATAAAAAAAGGTAAGGGTCAAATTGACAAAAATTATACAGGTTAGGGGCTAAATTTATGACTATACCTAATTTTTTAGCAAAGTTAATAGGAAAAAGTTAACAGCAAAAGTTAACAGAGGGACTGAAAATGAACAAATTGAAAAGTAGATGAACCATTTGAGCAAATAAAAGTAGAGAGACTAAAGTCACACAAATTGATAAGTAAAGGGACTTTTCTCAAAATTTAATCTATTTTAAATCAATTATCGTTTAATTTTTAATATCAATTATATTATAAATAACATCCAACAAATTGACATTCGAGATTTTCTCACCTTTTCAAAGTTTTTCATCTACTCGATTTTTCTTTGCTAAGCACAACTTTGCAAGAATCTTACACTGACTATACTATATTATCCCTTAGTTTTCACTCTCAATTATCCTTAAACCTTTATAATGTATCTATCTAACCCTCAATATTAATGACCTGATGTCTAAGTTCGTGTTGGGGCCAAAAAGAAAAATGATCAAGAAATTATGCATTAAGCTCATGATTTCATTTGAGGTTAATCAAAAAGTGGAATTAGGTTAAAATATTGGGTACTAGGGAATTTTCGTATAGGGGGCTTTTTGGCTCTAGTAGTGACCAAACAATGCCTTTGGTCATCCCTAAATATCTCAATTCATGGATTCAATTAACCAAATTTCAACAATTTAACAACTTATAATTCAAACGAACACATATGATTTTCATGCACTTATTTTTCATTCGGTATACTTAACACACTTTCACCTATTTTACAGTGTAAAAAAATGAACTAATTAGTTTAATACTAAACAACCTAAAATCAATTATGATCGAGCTAAATTTACAGTTTAAACACAAAATCCTATTCACATGCTCCTAACCAATCACTTGTATTTCTATAAGTTCATGCACAAACAACACATAAAATTAAAATTTACAGTACTAAACTACTAAAAAAAAAAAAACAGAACAATTTTGAAAAATTTCTATGTTATACCCCACACTTTATTTGACACATTGTCCTTAATATGCACCTAATAGATAAGAGAAGAGATTACCCGATTTAAGCAATGAAGTGCTTCAGATGTAATCGAGTGATTCTCCCGTGTCGGTTTAGCTCCAAATTGTCGCGTCGCCTAATGAATGGGTTCCCACACATAATAACACACTTTTTTTTACAATGAAAATAAAATTAAAGCTAAATAATAATAATAAATCATTTTTTAAAGTTCTGGATAAACAACAGGACAGTTCAAACATGTTAACACAATTAACAGACTCAATGTACAAAAGAACTCACTAGAAACCTTCACACAGAGTTTTCTACTCGACGGATTCTTTTCCTTTAGCACTGGGACCTTCTCCTGTATCTTTAGCTAAAAAACAATCAAATAACTCCTTTAAATACAAGAACAACCGAAATTTAACATAATAACAAGAATTGATAAACATGCAAACATTTTCAAGAATGAAGTTTTCTTTTTGTCCGATAATAAGATGGAAACCTTACTGAACAACTCTTACAACTACTTCCTATCTGGTAAAACTTAAAGAAGGATTTAAGAATTTACTAGCAGACAATTTAAAGAAGGAAGCTTGTACAAGTGTAACAAACAACTCATTCCGTTAACAGCGAAAAACACCTCTGGGTTTTTCTTTGATGATAACGAAGGTAAGTAGAGAAGATGAAATAAAAATCTTCTCTCCACTATCAGGTTATCCTATTTATAGCTAACTCTAGCGTAAATCCCACTCAAGTAAATCTCTAATCAGTAATCATGCACACACGTTTCCACTAATTAATCTCATCTTACGAAGCTCTTCAGGTGTCCTGGTTATTAACACGTTACCTCCATTAGGATGCCAGATGACTTAAACATGTCCCAATAACCATTATTTCTAATACCCAATCACATCTACAACAACACAAAATATGGGTGGTAGACTTATTAACAAGAAAGTCCGCCAAAAGGATTTCGCCAAAACAAGGAACTCACCAACTGCGAAATAAGAATCCGCAAACTTGATAAGCTCAGTGAAATACTTCACCAGGAAATTCACCAATGCTAACCAGTCTAAGTCTCACGACTTAGGAAGTCTCGCCAACACAATCTTCCAAACAGATCGGTTCGCCAAATAAAAGTGTGACAGAGTGAACTATCATGATACCTTTTCCCTTGTTGTTAAACAAATCACAATGAGATTTGTCATAGTTGTAGCTGCAATGTATGATTGGCCTCTATATCACAGGGAACTTGCTCAGTTGATTTTGTAGACAAGGGAGAATAAGGTATGTAAAACTAAAAAAATCTTTTTATGGTTTAAAATAGGCTTCTAGACGGTGGAATGTGAAGCTTAAAGAAGCACTTATAAATGTTGGCTATGTTCAGAGTAAATATGACTATTCTTTATCAAAAAAGAAACAAGGTAATAGACTTGTGATCATGATCATTTATGTCGATGGTTTGCTTATAACGGGGAATGATGTTGCCTTAATTATTTAATTAAAAGTTATCTTGAACTAGAATTTCAAAATGAAAGACCTTGAAGACTTGAAATTCTTCCTTGAGGTAGAAGTTGCAAGACTGAAGGGTGGTATTTTTGTCAACCAAAGGAAGTATGCTTTGGAGCTTATACCTGATACAAGTTTAGGGGGAGAAAAACTTGCCAATACTCCTTTAGAACAGAATCAAAAGTTTACTACTATGGAACAACAAAATGAAGATGATTTTCTGAAATATGTGGGTTTCTTTCAAAGGCTTATTGGAAGATTGATTTACTTAACTCGTACATGACCAGATATTACTTTTGTTGTACAACATTCGAGTCAATTTATGCAAAGGCCAAAACAATCTTATTACAAGGCAGCAACTAGAGTTGTGTGAATATAAATAAGGATCCAGGTTAAGGAATTTTCTTTCTTGCATCATGTTCAAACTAGCTACATGTTTTTTGTTACTCAAATTGGGCTTCTTGTCCCATGACTAGAAATTCAATTACTGGTTTTTGTGTTAAGCTAGGAGAGTCTCTCATCTACTGGAAGTCTAAAAAATAAAATACAGTTGTAAGATCTTTAGCAAAGGCTAAATACAAAATTATGGCGTTGACTACAGTTAAAATCACACTGTTTAAAGGATTGCTAGAAGAAATTGGAGTAAAAGTTGGGGAGCCTGTCAAATTATATTGTGATAGTCAAGTTGCACTTTAAATTATAGCTAATCCTGTTTATCATGAAAGAACGAAGCATATCAAAATTGATTGTCATTTTATAAGGGAGAAAATACAACAAGGTCTCGTTAAAACTGAGCATGTGTCTACAAAGGAACAACTTGAAAATATCATGACAAAACCTTTCAGAATACAACAATATTGTTACTTGACTTCCAAGTTGGGGGTAAAAGATCTTTACCACCCTCCAACTTGAGAGGGAACGTAGAAAAGTTAGTTGTAAATTAGTTAGTTGAGCCACTAGTTAATTAATTGATCAGTGTATAAATAGCTAACAATGTAAACATTAGTAAGTTTTTTTTTATGTTATTCCTATAATTTGTAGTTTTTCAACTAATCATCAATTGTAACATTTAAAATAAATGTTATAATTTGAGGATGTTTGGTGGAATTAACACTTTTGCTTCTTATTCAAATTATACTATTATTTTAAACTCACATTTATTCACTTTTCCCTATCATTGTCTATGTAACATCCTGATTTATTGAAGTCTGTTTTACAAATTTTGTCATAATTAAGTATATGTATCAGTGGTTAAGTGTCTTAATTCTGTGTCTGAGGTCTTAGGTTTGAGTTTCAGTTCAATTGTTTTTTTGTACCTAAGCCTATCTGATTTTAAATAAAATATGTTTTGTTGTCAAAATAATTTTGAAGTGTTTTTAAATGAGTTTGTTAAAAAATATATATTAATAATAATTCAAGTGCTTATTTTCAATATTGTGTCTCTTGGGTTTGTTTTGAAATAAACAAATAAATTAAGTATTTGAATTACTTTGTGTTTATCCATCTTGTTTTTTTTTTAAAAAAAAAGGGAAAAAAACATTAATTAAATCCATTTTACCTTTGATTTGTTTTTTTTTTTTGTTACAAACCAAAAAAACCTACGTTCTTTCCTCTAACATTTTCCCTAGTCACGTCGCAAACCCCAATTTCAAAATTGGGTTTTCTTGCTTTCTTCTTCTTACCCATTCTTTCAATTTTAGTTTGGGAAATTTTTTTTAGCGTGGGTTGCTATTAGTTTTTGAAGCCGTAGGGTGATTCTTTGACTGCAATCCAAGGGTAAGTATTCAAGTTTAGTATAGTATGCGTTTTTCTAGAGGTGTTGGTCGTTGGATTGTGTTTAATTAGATTACTGACCTTGAATAAATTCTAATGCGTTTTAGGAGTAGAGCAAGAGGCAGGGGACAATTGTAACATCCCGATTTTGGGCCTAGTCGGAATAGTGGTTTCGGGACCACAAATCTGACACAACAAATTTCATTTTTATTATATTTTTGTGGTTTACAATTTCACGGAATGATTTTGTGAAAATTTCATTAAAAAATTTTGACGTTTGGGTACTTAATTTAGTCAAAAGGACTAAATTGTAAAAAGTGCAAAAGTTGAGTTCTACATGTTAGAAGTGTCTAATTGCTATGGGATTTTAAATTTGAGGTCCTTATATGATAATTAGACCATTTCTTAAGATAGTGGACAAAAATGGATATGGTGAGATAAAATTTTAAAGTTTGGCAAAAAGGGCATTTTGGTCATTTGATTAATAAATGAATAAAAAGGGAAAATAAAGCCAAAATTTGCTAATCTTTCTTATACCTTGGCCGATTTTCATAAGGGCTCCATAGCTAGGGTTTTGCCACTTTTCAAGCTTGATACTAAGTGCATCGTAGCCCCGTTTTTAATGCTCTTTACATTTTTGAAGTCCTCGTAACCCGGTTTACCTATTTCTACCATTATTTTGAAGTAGGGTTCACGTTTAAAAATTTACCCATGTGTGACATGCATTTATTTTGATATTTGATGGAAGATAAGGCCCATTTTTTTCACTGAGCTTAAGGTGTGATAAACAACTTTTACTAAGTGATTTTTAGTGAAAATGTATAACAAGGACTTATTTGTAAAAAGTTGTAAAATGGGTAATAAAAAAATCTGATTTGATGAAAAATGTGGGCTGTTATGAGCATGATTTAGGTTCGGCTAGGCTTGGGATTCAAGGAAAATGGATACATTTCATTTTACGAGCCTAGGGACAAAAATGTAAACATGTCAAAGTTTAGGGGGGCAAAAGTGTAATTTTGCCATAATAGGATTTTGGACTGAGTTGAGTAATGTGGATAATAAATAAGTTAAATTTTCTATTATTGTATGAATTGTGATTTACTCTTTGAACGAATTCAAAAAAGTTTGACAAGCGAGAAAAAAAATCCCGGTTGAACCTTAGGAATTGTTAGGATACAAATGTCATGACATTAGGGTTAGTTGAGATTACGTGTAAGACCATATCTGAGATATGGCATTGGTATGGTACTATGCGTGTGAGGTTTCCCGGGTATCCTTTAGTATTCCAAGTGGTTCAACGGGAAACTTAACGGCAAAGTCTAAGTTGTGAAAGACTATGGTATGATGTGAAAGATTATGGTAAGTTGCAAGTTGGTACAGGTATGTACATAAAACTCATGATTAATGAGCTCGATATGTGATGAAACCTTGGATTGGTTCGATTGAGTAAGTTATGATGTTAAGATTTTAATAACATCTATGCTAAGCTTGATTATGAATTCAAAATGACATTTATGTTAATTTACTTTATGTTAAATATATGTTAGAGTGTGTATGATGCTTATTATTTGCATAGGAACTTACTAAGCTTTAAAGCTTACTTCCTTTCTCTTTCTCTTATCTTATAGTGTCACCAAGCCAGCTCGGGGATCGAAGATGGTCGGAGATTCATTCACACTATAAAATTATCATTTTGGGTACTTATAATTTCAATATTTTGAGTTATGGCATGTATAGGGACTTGGTCTTTTTGTTATGTATCATAATTGATTTGGCCATAAGTGATGGCTTCAATAGTTGATAATTCATTTTGTAAATAGCCATTTGATATTGGCTAATATTGGTTAAGTATATATATATAAATATATATGATGATGATGATGATGTTTTCATGAATGTGGGAAATTGCATGGTTTGAGATGCTAAGTATGTGATGTATGTATGTGATAAATGACAGTATGTAAATGATATGTGGATGCCTTGTGTATGGCTAATTGGGTTGAAAGCATATGCTTGGATTGAGATATGTTTTGTTGTGCAGGTTGGTGCATAGAAGGGTGGCAAAAAGGCTTTGTAAATAGCCTTATATTTGTCCACACGTGTAGACATAGGAGCGTGTGTCTAGGCCGTGTGTGACACACGGTCTGCCCCATGGGCATGTGTTTCGGCCGTGTGTCCCTGCACCTTAATTGTTGTAAAATAGAATGCTCAGTAATGAGCACACGGGCAGAGACACGGATGTGTGTCTCAGCCGTGTGGATGGTACGGCCTCGAACACGGGCGTGTGCCCTGGCCATGTGAAGTCTGCACCTAATTTATGAAAAATTATGAAAATTTAATCAATCACACGGCCTAAGCACACAGGCGTGTGACCTTAATTTGATGATGATGTCATAAACAGAAAGCTCCCTAATTTGAACACGGCCTGAAGCACGAGCGTGTCTTAGGGTCACACGGGCGTGTCCCAAACCCACACAGGCGTTGACTCCTTTTACATGAAAAAATTTCTAAGTTTTACAAAGTTTTAGGTTTAGTCCCGAACCACTTCTGTTGCATATTTTGGGCCTCGTAGGTTCGTTTTAGGGACGATATGAATGTTTTTGAAAATTTTTAAATTTACGTGGAAATTCATGTCTCGATTTTGAATGTTTGCTTGTGAATAAGTCCGGTAATGCCTCGTACCCTATTCCAGCGTCGAATACGGGTAAGGGGTGTTACAACAATCCTCCAACACTTTAGAATTTGCGTAGTGGCGGCTTGTTCATTGGTAAGTGTATGGTTGTGTTCAAGGGTTATTTTAGTTTGATTGAGGGTCGTTATTGGCTACGTTTCTGCGAATTGTCATTTAAATTGGTTACGTTAATTATCAATATAGGTTCTTGGATTATTTGCGTTGCATCAGCATCAGGAAAATACCAGGTGTGTAACGAGAAATACAAAAATTAGCAGATGATGAAAGCCAAAATTGGGGCCTGTTAATGCCACACGGCCGTTTGATAGGCCGTGTGCAAGGCCGTCACAGCCTAGGCCATTTTTGTCGTGTGGGCCACACGGCCGTGTTGGCCCAAATTTCAAAAAATTTCCCTAGGGCCGTACATGTCATCCCGATCAATTGTTAGTTTTTCGTGGGGTCAGTATGTGTTTAGACAAGCCTTAAAGCATGAAATCTGATAATTTGTTTGTATGGAATTTGACGTACACCTAAATGCATGACAGGTAATGCGAAATGTCTTATCTGCTATGTATATGCATGTTTAATATTTGTTATACGAGCATGCCTGATATATTAATTCTGGCATTTGTTAATTTTTTTGTATCTGGTATTCTGTTTGTATCTGACTATGGGGTGGGGTATGTATTATGTGGAAGAAGTATTCTGTGTGAGGCGATATCTTGCCAATCTATTGGCAGCACTACTACGATCATTCTGAAAACTGTCGTATGGACACTATGCGGTGTGTAGGGTTGGGTGGGTATTTAATACCCCATAAGGTGTGTTAGGATAACCGTTACTGATGTGTAGAGGATGGGGGTTAGGATTATGCATATCTGTATCTGTACAACTTTGTTATGAATCTAATTCTGACTTATGTCTGTATTTATTTTGCCATGTGATTGAATTTGAATTTATGTTTAAGTATGCATTACACTCTTTTTTTGTTTGTTACTTTCAGGTAACCCTCTACGTAGGCGGGTCGGTGCGACGGAAGCTCGGATGTGCCACGACTTCGTAAGACATTAATTACAATAATTTGCGTAGTTAAATTTTTGGTTTTAAGAGTTTTGTAATTTGGGACACTTTAGACATTTGGGTTTTATTTTGAATTTGGATTTTAATTTGGGATATCTTACATGATATTTGATAAAACGATTTACGAAATCAACCGTTTTTTAGAAAACAAAATCAGGTTTTTGAAAATGTGAACAGCCCAATTTGCCCAGGCCCGTCAGAAGCCCAAAAACAATAAATTAAACCCACCCCAAACCAGAAACCAAAACCAAACAAATTAAACCAACCTATAAAACCCCAAATAGACTCAAGCCCACTAAAATACAAACCAAATTACAAGACACAATAAAAATAATAAAAAACCTAGCCCAATATAGTCCAGACTCAAATCAGAAAAAACAAGGAGTAACCAAAACCTAGGTGCGCCGCACCTAGGGTCTTCTGACCGCCACTTGCCCTCTGCACCGCGATCTTGTCCACCGCCACTGTGTAGCACCACCCAAGCACCTGCAACATTAAATACGGAAATGACAACAAAAAAGAAAGACTTGGTAAAAGGCTATAAAAAGCCATGGAAACGATTGTATTTTTTTAGACTGAAAAAAATCCGAATAAAAACGAAAAATTTCCAAGCAATAAAAAATAGTCAATAGATTGAAGAAGAAAACTTGTTCTTAATCGCGCAAGGGGTATTTCTTTGTTTTCTTTTTATTTTCTTCACTTTTCTCTTGGAACTGTTTCGCATATACACATATATTTTCCTTATTTCCCAAAAAATAGTTTATATACATGTAGAAGCATATCGAAAATAAAAAATATAAATTTTTTTTACCTTTTCGGGACTCCGGCCATGACACTGGCGCGCGCCCATCTGAATCGCGGACACTCTCGCCAAACTCCCACGCCCTACAGAGAAAACAAAAAGGGTTAGGGTTTTTTTTTTAAAGCAGCTGAAAAATGAAATTTTTGGATTTTTTTAAACTTATATAGGCAACATAAAACGACGCTGTTTTGGTCGGTGCCCCTAAGCCCCAAAACGATGTTGTTTTGGCCTAACTCGCGCACCGACCCGACCCGCTCCTAGGATCCGTGTGTTTTTCATCGGTGGGGCTAATTGCACTTTTAACCCTTCCGCCCTTTTATGATTTTGCAATTAGGTTTTCATTCTTTTTAATTTGACCCTGAACTTTTGCTCGGATTTCAATTGGGTCCTCCCTAATGCTGCACATTTTAAGGAGGGGTTATTGTCCATTTTAGTCCCTCCACTTCTTTCACGCGTTACAATTTGGTCCTTCCCCTTTCTTTTTCTTTCAAATTTGCCCCGAATATCTTGTTTTTAATTCAATTTAGTCTCTTTTTGTTATTTTCACTATTTTATTATTAATTTATTATTAATTTAACTAACTTCCTTATTATTATTATTATTATTATTATTATTATTATTATTAACATGTTTTTTTTTTATATTTTTAAGAGCATTATTATTATTATTTCAATATTGTCATATTTTACTATTATATTCATATTTATTTTTATTACTATTATTATTCTTTTTATTACCATTATATTAATGTAATATTATTGTTATTATTACTATTATTCCTTTTTATTTATTTACATATTACTTACACTCATTTTATTTTTATCATCATTCTAATTATTATTATTATTATTATTATTATTATTATTATTATTATTATTATTATTTATTTATATCATTTTATATCATTTCAAACTTTGAATTATTCATCACTTGTACTTTTATTCATTCGTTTTTTAATATTAAATATTTTTTAGCTTGCTTATTATTTTCTTTCTTATTTTTTAACTTATTCGTTTTATTCATTTATTTCATTTTCGTCCTTTATGTTGCCACTCACGCTAACGCATTTATTACTATTTCTCTACACATATTAGTATTGTAATTTGTTTTTTCATTTTATTGTTATATTAACTTTTACCTAATACAAAATTGATATCTTTCATAAAGGAAATATTCCGTATTTAGAAATTCGAGAAGTCGTGCCCTAACGTATTGGGTTTCGATTTTTTTCGTTTAATCTAAACAACCGAATATCTTTTTTAAAACAAATACATAAATTTTAAATAAAAAACTTATTCTCGAGAATTTGAGACGTCGTGTCCTAACGCATTGGATGTGACGTTTTGTTATTTTGAGATAAGATTTTCTAAACCAATGCAATCTTCTGTATTTAGAAACTCGAGAAATCGTGCCCTAACGTATTGAGTTTTCGATTTTCTCGTTCGTTCTAAGTAACCGAATATCCTTTCAAAATTAAATACATGAGTTTCGAATAAAAGGTAGGTTTAGCCTCGAAGGTCGAGGTGTTGTGTCCTAACGTATTGGATATGACATTTTATCTTGAGAGGAGACAGCCTTTGGCACACATTTTCAGTTTACCCAAACGATTTTTTTAGCATCACCATAAAAGAGGGATCAGATTTTTAATTCTTTCAAGTTTTCAAATCTTCGACACTAAAACATTGATTAATCAACTAGGTACCAATTTTGGGCGTATCGAGGGTGCTAATCCTTCCTCGTGCGTAACTAGCTCCCGAACCTGTCTTTCTTATTTTTGTAAACCAAAATCACTGTTTTGATAAATCAAAATGTTTATTAAAAACAACCACTTTTCGAGGTGACCCGATCACACCTCAGTAAAAAAAAGATTGGTGGCGACTCCCGTTTTTACGTTTTCATTTTCAAAACCAAAGTTGACCCCGTTTTCTCAAAAAAATGGTTTCAACAGCTTGGCGACTTCGCTGGGGACTACAAATAAGAGAGTCAAGCCACGAGTTGATTACTTTTTGTCTTTTTGTCGAAAATTGAAAACTTGTTTTAAATGTACGATCCTTTCGTTACATGTCATTCATCTTTTTTACGACTTTTATCATTTTAGTTCGCCTTTTCCGGTTTGATTTTTTGGTATGTTTCTGCACTTGCATTACATGACCGCTCGATTATACCCTTTTAAGTGGGAGTGAGAAACTATTCCTTCGTGAGGTCTTCACCTCCGTGCAGGATAGTGGATCACTTTCGGGATACATTCGTACCTATGTATTCGTGAGTTTTTCATCTCCGTGCAGCCATAGGGAAATGTATTTCCCTGAACTGAACTCGGTCTATATGAGCCTATAATGGGTGAGGATCGAGGAATCTGCTGGTTCAGGTACCTTTACTCTAGAACTGAACCCCATATAGCAAGCCTTAAGAGCCACCCTAGGTAGAGTCGTGCCAAACCCTAGTTGTTACCCGACTAGATATTTTATTCTTTGCTTACTGTGTATGAAATACTAACTTACTCTTATTTTGATTGCATGGCATATTCATCACAAAAAAGGTGTTGATTCACATTCGGTTGCTAAATATGTAACTTGTCATGGAAAAGGGGTTTCTTGATAAAGTGGAGGATAATGCGACCGTCCGGATATGGGCTGAGATAGTGCAGTAAGAGAAAGGTGATAGTCTTACAGAGGGGTACATGTCAGAGTTGTGGGATTTCACACGCATCAGCGTAACCCAAAATAATCTTCAAGAGATGAAAGAAATATGGGGTCAGTGGGATGACGGGATCAAACAACTATTCTACTGTCATTATGGTGATTTGCCCTATCTGTTTGATATCAAGGTGGACCAGTACCTATTCTGAGCTATCGCCCAGTTTTGGAACCCTGCTTATAGTTGCTTTACTTTTGGGAAAGTGGATTTGGTACCTACCATAGAAGAGTAGACAACTTTGCTCCGTTGTCCGAAGATTCAAACTGACAAGGCTTATTTGAGAGTTGTTAATGCTCCTACATTCTTAAAAAAGCTGATGAATATTACATGGATGAGCGAACAGTAGATTACAGACCGGATAAAACAAAAAGGAGATTGCAAGTGCATCCCGTGGAGAAATTTGAGGGATTTGATCATAGCGCATCCCGATGTGAAGAAAAGGGACGACGTTTTTGCTTTGAGCATTTATGGACTGGTTATATTCCCCAAAGCCCTAGGGCATATAGATGAGGCGGTCTCTAACTTATTTGACAGACTGGATAGAAGGATCACACCCGTTCCTACAATTCTAGCCGAAACCTTCAGGTCCCTGAGCGCATGCCGAAAAGCGGACGAAGAGAGATTCATCGGGTGTGCACAACTCTTACTAGCATGGTTCCACAGCCATTTCTAGAAAGTGGAAAAAGTATCATATCAAATATTCTTCGAAAACTATTCTCCGTTGAAGGAGTTAGTAGCCATGCCAAGACGGGACGATATTACAGAAGAACACTGGATGATGATTTTGCAAAATTTGCAAGAGGAAGATGTCGAATGGAGAGCCCCCTGGATGGTTCTTGACGAGATCTTATATCGGTGTGGGGATTTTGATTGGGTTCCCCTGCTTGGAATATGGGGAGCTGTCGGGTACGCTCCTCTTCTCGTATTAAGACAGTACAGATCGGGACAGTTTACACCAGGAACACAATGTTTAACTCGGTGTAAATTTGACTATAAAAAAGATAATTACAAAAAGAAAGTTCATGAAATATCGAACTCTTGGAAACAAACTCGTAGAATGAAAAGGTTTGCTAGTAACCCGATGACAACTCCTGAGTATGATCGGTGGTGGAGCTAGAGAATCAATGACAACATTCCTATGTTAGGCCAAGAAAACACCCAATCAGTAAAAGAACACTTGCAGGTTATCCCATCTGAGCTAGAAATCATCAAACAGGATTTTGAGAAAAAGAGTTTGGAATTAGGAAAAAGGATAGAGCAATTAGAGGAAGAGAAAATGCAGCTGGGATTGGATGTCGACGTTTAGAAACTAGAAACTGTGAAGCTGAGAAAGGGAAAGAATAAGGCTGAAGAGGATCTGGACAGTTTGAAAATAGACTACAAGAAGCTGCGAAGGTCAATGAAAACCGCTGGACTGGGAAAAACGTCAGAGCAATGGAGTCAAGAAATTAAAGAGGAAAAGAATAGAGCCAGTAAATGGGAAAGGAAACTCCGAGATGCTCAAGTTCGAGAGGATACTCTGAAAAGGAGTTTGGTAGAAAGTCAAAATGAGAAGGAGGAATTAAAGACTCAGGTGTCAGAGTTAGAAAGATCATTGTATCAGTATCGTAGTCGTAATTCTGTAGTCGAGTTGAAGGCTAGTCTGAGCAAAATTGAAGAATTAAAAGGGAAGATAGAAGAGCTTGAAACCACGTTGCAAAACTGTGAGCTTCAAGTTGAGCTCCTCGAGGCAAATAATGAGTAATGGAAGGAGCAGCTTCATCAATCACAGGATCAGGTTAGAGATAGGGATTACATAATGAGTCCAGCCCTGGCTCAAGTGCGAGAGGTGGCAGATCACTTGCAAACATAAGCATTCCAGGCTGATGTACTAAGTTTAAAGTACGAGTCAGAGTCAGATCGAGGCCAAGAGTTAGGTTGGCTTCTTAAGAAAGTCAATGCCTTAAGTATTAGGGCAAGGCCTTATATGTAATCCGTTTTATGTAAAGAAATTTGTTTTCTAGAAAAGTTATCCTAATGAAATGGAATCAGAATCAATGCCTTTTTGTTGCATACATTTCATGCATCAGTATTACATTGCATCATGTGCATTAAATCTCACAAAGGGACCCTAAAATTATGGCAGTTACCTTGGAACATCGTTACGGTACACGAGGAAAAACTAAAGCTATGGACCAAAGGTTGGAAAAATTAGAACAGATGCAAAGGGATATGCAAGATCAATTACAAGCACAAATGCAAGAGCAATTAGCTGAAATACAACAATACATGATGGAGCAAATGCAAGAATCCCAAAATAGTATAATAAGCCAGTTGGCACAGTTGCTAGCTAAAGAACATGAAAAAGGAAAAAGCACTGCTGTTAGTTTAGGAAATGATAATGAGGACCCTATCTATCCTCCAGGTTTTACCCCGAAAAATATTCCACCACAACCAGATGTGAATCCTCAAAGGGCCCCTGCTACCATCAGGCCTCAATATCAGGCTAGCGCTTCGGCACCAATGAGTTTTCCAACATGTTCGGGCTCTAATCCAAGAGATAGTCCAACTAATCCCATTGTCCCCGACCTCAATGATATAGCAGAAATGGAGAAGAAGAGAGTAGATGTGTCTAAACAACTCGAAGACCGTTGTAGATGGCTGGAAGAGAAGTTTAAAGCAATGGAAAATGAAGACTACCATAGCGGAGTTGATGCTAAGGACTTAAGCTTGATCCTAGACCTAATATTCCCACCAAGGTTCAAGACTCTGGAGTTTGGGAAATATAATGAGACTAGCTGCCATGAAGCTCACATTACGATGTTCTGTCAGAAGATAACAGGATACGTCAACAATGATCAGCTATTAATTCACTACTTTCAAGATAGTTTGATCTGGTCTGCGACCAAGTGGTACAACCCGCTAAGCCGTGCTCAAATTAATTCATGGAAGGATTTGGCACAGGCTTTTATGAAGCAATATGGCCACGTAACAGACATAGCCCCAGACAAAATTACATTGCAAAACATAAAGAAAAAGCCGAGTGAGAGCTTCAGACAGTATGCCCAGAGGTGGAGAGAGGTAGCTACATAAGTCCAACCCCTCTTCTAGAGAAAGAAACGACCATGCTTTTTATCAACACTCTGAAGGCTCTATTCATCAACCACATGCTGGGAAACACTACTAAGAGCTTTTCAGACATAGTGATGTCCAGAGAGATGATAGAAAATGCAATCAGATGTGGCAAGATAGAGGCATAGGAAGGTGCTAGAAAGACGATCCCACAGAAAATAGAAATTGAGGTGAATAACATAAGTACCCGTAACAAAAGTTATTTAAAAGCCAATCGCTGTGAGCCAGCCCAAAACAGTAATTATCATCAAAGCCCATCTAGACAGGAATCTAATACAAAGTAGAATACGGAGAAACTCTAATTTACGCTGATCCTAATGACATACAGGGAATTGTACTAGAACTTTTTCGATGCGCATGTTGTTTCCCCCCGTTACTTAAAGCCCCTACAGCCCCCACACCCTAATGGTATGATGCAAATGCACAATGTGAGTACCATGCGGGGATCGTGGGGTATTCCATAGAGCATTGCCTCGCTTTCAAGAAATTAATAGAAAAATTCATCCAAATGGGCATTGCAAAATTTGATGATGCCCCTAGCGCAGAACACCTGCTACCTAACCATGCTAACAATAGGGTAAATATGATAGGCGAGAATGTGGGGAAAAAAGTTAAAATGGATATTGCGGAAGTGAAAACCCCGATAGATGGGTTTGGAAGGAAATGATAAAGAGGGGATTAGCTGTATCAGATCTGGAGGGAGAATGTGAAGACGACTGTGAGTTCCATAACATAGAGGGGCACGAGACCCAAAACTGTATCGAATTCAGAACTCTAGTGTAAGGTCTGATGGACAATAAAAAGGTGGAATTTTATGAAGTTGATAAAAGCCAAGAAGAAGAAAACATCTGCGCGTTGGAAGAAGAATCAATAGCAACAGTCTCGAAAATTAGCTACCCATTGGTCATCATCTCGCGACCAAAAAATAATGAAGTTGGAGTAAAGATAACACCAAAGGTCGTGATTCAGAAACCTGCAGTTTTTTCTTATAAAGATAACAAAAAGGTTCCCTGGAACTATGACTACAATGTGATGATTCTTAGGGAGGGGAACTCGTCCAGCACTTCAAAGGGAGATCAAGAGGTGGGTTCCTATACGCTTAGCGAAAAGCCTACGACGAAGCAAACGCACGAATAGAGCCCATAAAAGAGAAAGCCTTGATGGGTGAACAAAAGAGGGAAAAGGCGACCAAACATGAATCGCCTATAAATGAGCCAGTAAAGGAAGAAGAGGCTAAAGAATTCTTGAAATTCTTAAAGCATAGTGAGTACAGTGTTGTGGAACAACTGCATAAACAACCGGCTCGCATATCTATAATAGACTTACTTTTAAGCTCGAGGGGCATCGCAGCGCACTGTTGAAAGTACTGAATGAAACTTATGTTGCTAACGATATCTCTATTAACAAGCTGGATCGCTTGATTAGCAATATAAGTGTCGATAACTTCATTTTCTTTAATGATGAAGAAATCCCACCGGGGGTATGGGCTCTACTAAAGCTCTTCACATCACCATACGTTGCAAAGGGTATATATTACCAGGGGTACTGGTCGACAATGGATTGGCGCTCAATGTCTTGCCACTATCGACGCTGAATCGATTACCCATAGATAGCTCTCACATAAAGGCCTGCCACAATGTAGTGAGGGCATTCGATGGAACTGAAAGGAAAGTAATGGGAAGGATCGAAGTACCTTTGTTAATTAGTCCAGGTACGTATGAAGTGGACTTCATAGTAATGGATATCAAGCCTTCCTATAATTGTTTAATGAGGAGACCTTGGATACACTCAATGGGAGCAGTACCCTCGTCTCTACACCAAAAGTTGAAATTAGTTATAGAGGTTCATCTGGTGACGATAAATGCTGAAGAAGATATCATCGTGACTTTAATTAACGGTGCACCATATTTAGAGGCAAACGGCGAAGCGACTGAGTGTTCCTTCCGCTCCTTGGAATTTGTCAATACAACATTAATCATCAAGGGGAACAAGATCCCAGTGCCTCAAATATCCAAAACTACGAAAATGGGTTTACAACTGATGGTCGGGAAAGGGCTTGAAAGGTGTCTCCAAGGAAAAATCAAAGCCCCAAGGTTGAAAGAAAAACGAGACCTCTTCGGCTTAGGATTCAAGCCAGACGCAAGGCAAAGGAAGAAAGAGTTAAAGAAAAACAAGAAAGAAGGAAAGCACGGTTGAGTGGGGATGAGATTAAATGGGAACCAATGATAATTCCCCACATATACAGAACATTTGTATTAGGAGGGATTATTTATCCAGAACGAGTAACGCAAAATGAAGAAACCACAGAAGAAACATGGGTAAGCATGCACATCAATGCTATATCCAAAGGAAAAACTGAAGAGGAAAACTGGAATGGCATCCGCCCCTATGAGCCTGGCAGTGTTTTAAACAACTAGACTGCGGAGGAAATTCCTGTAGCTTTTAGAACTTATTAAGAGTAATATTCGGAACACTTGTTGCTTTAAGTCTAGAAGCAATAAGATTCCCTTTTCTGAAGCATGGCTTATGTCTAAAATATCGTTATTTTCAATGAAATGCATCTTCGCTACCTTTTGAGCAAATCTTCTTCTATTATTTCCACTTCACATGATTATTCTTTTATTCTTTAGATATTTTTTTAAATATGTCCATTCTTCATTCATAATCATACCATGTCAATAAATATGTTTAGATTCTTTTGTTCTATGGACCTTTATTCATCTCCATAATAGGTCCCCAAATATCAATGATCTGAGTAACGCTACCAATGACTCAGAATGTCCTTTTGAGCAAGATATGGGTATGAAAGGTTTTCAGGATTTGGAAGATGACCAAGGTTGTGACCTGTCTCTTGAACTGTTAAGGATGGTAGAACAAAAAGAGAAACAGATCCTACCTCACAAAGAGTCAGTAGAAATAGTGAACCTGGGAGACGATAAGAAAAGAAAAAAGTGAAGATCGGAGCTTGTATTACCGTAGAGACAAAGCGAGACGTCATTGAGTTACTCCAAGAATTCAAAGATGTCTTTGCGTGGTCGTATCAAGATATGCCCGAGCTAAGTACTGATATTGTGGTACACCGGCTGCCCATAAAAGTGGAGTACAAGTCATTCCAATAGAAACTTCGAAGGATGAGGCCAGATGTTCTGCTGAAAATAAAAGAAGAGGTCAAGAAGCAATTTGGACTATCGGAATGGTAGCCAATATCGTCCCCGTCCCTGAGAAAGATGGGAAAGTATGAATGTGTGTAGATTACAGGGATCTGAACAAGGCTTGCCTGAAAGACAATTTCCCGTTGCCTCAGATCGACACCTTAGTGGACAATACGGCGGGTTATTCGTTGTTCTCCTTCATGGATGGCTTTTCAGGATACAACCAAATAAAAATGCATCCAGAAGACATGGATAAGACCACATTTGTAACCATGTGGGGAACGTTTTGCTATAAGGTGATGCCATTTGGACTAAAAAATGCGGGAGGGACATATCAGAGAGCCATGGTAACCCTATTTCATGATATGATGCACAAAGAAATTGAAGTTTATATCGATGATATGATCGCCAAATCCCAAACTGAAAAGGAGCATGTGCAAGTCTTGAGGAAATTATTCTTGAGGTTGAGAAAATTCCAGCTAAAGCTTAATCCAGCAAAATGTACCTTCAGAGCCAGGTCAGGGAAACTGCTAGGATTCATAGTCAGTGAAAAAGGGATTGAGATTGACCTAGACAAGGTCAAAGCTATACAAGAATTGCCTCCACCGCGCACTCAAAAAGACGTTTGAGGTTTCCTAGGAAGACTAAATTATATTGCCTGGTTTATTTCACAACTAATTGAGAAATGTGACCTCATATTCTGTCTTCTTAAGAAACACAATCTAGGTGTATGAGATGATGAATGCCAGAAGACCTTTGACAAAGTGAAGCAATACCTGTCCAACGCCCCAGTGCTGACGCCGCCTAATCCAGATAAGCCATTAATCCTATTTTTGATAGTATTTGATAATTCAATGGGATGTGTGCTTAGCCAACACGATGAGTTAGGAAAGAAAGAAAAGGTAATATACTACCTTAGTAAAAAAGTTCACTGGATGTGAAACAATGTACTCACCAATCGAGAAACTGTGTTGTGCCTTGATCTGGACAACTCGGAGATTGAGGCAGTATATGTTGTATCATACGACTTCGCTCATCTCGAAGCTAGACCCTCTAAAATATATGATTGAGTCGACTGCTTTAAATGGAAGGATAGCCAGATGGCAAATTTTGCTTTCTGAATTTAACATAGTTTATGTGAACCAAAAGGCGGTGAAAGGGAGTACAATAGCATATTTTCTAGCCAGTAGAGCTCTGGAAGATTACGAGCCTTTGGACTTTGATTTCCCTAATGAAGACCTAATGTATGTGGCAACCATCGAAGAAGGTACCGCAGAAGATTGTCCTTAGAAACTGAACTTCGACGGGGCATCAAATGCTTTTGGTAATGTAATTGGGGCAGTTTTGGTATCCCCAAACGGAGATCATTATCCACTTACTTGTAAATTGGATTTTGATTGCACAAATAATATGATGGAGTATGAAGCATGTATCATGGGATTCCGTGCAGCATAGAACCTAAAATTAGAGTGCTAGAAGTATATTGAGATTCTACATTGGTGATCTACCAACTGAAAGGTGAATGGGAGACAAGAGACCCCAAATTGATATTTATCGAATGATAGTTCTGGGGTTGATTGAAGAGTTTGATGACATTACTTTCAATTATCTCCCGCGAGACGAAAACCAAATGGCTGATGCTTTGGCTACTTTGGCTTCCATGATTAAAGCGAACAAGAAAGAGGATGTAAAACCCATTCAAATGAGTATTTACGAGGCCCCAGTTCATTGTTACAATGTAGAGGAAGAAGAAAAAGATAATCACCCCTGGTACCAAGATATATTGTGATATGTGAGAAATCGTGATTATCCTAAACAAGTGACCGAGAACAATAAGAGGATGTTGAGAAGACTAGCCTGTGATTATGTCTTAGACGGGGAGATCTTGTATAAAAGAAGAAAGGATCAGATACTGTTGAGATGTGTGGACGCTGAAGAAGTTAAGAAAATTCTGGAAGAAGTCCACAAGGGTGTTTGTGGAACACATGCCAATGGTTTCACAATGGTTGACAAATTATGAGATTCGGATACTATTGGTCTACCATGGAAGTAGACTGCATCAATTATGCTAAAACATGTCACAAATGCCAGATCCATGGAGACAAAATTCATGTACCTCCTTTGCCTTTGCATGTTATGACTTCCCCATGGCCTTTCTCTATGTGGGGCATGGATGTCATCGACCGATCTCTCCAAAAGCTTCAAATGGGCATTGGTTCATTTTTGTAGTCATCGACTATTTCACCAAGTGGGTAGAAGCTGCTTCATATGCCAGTGTTACTAAGTCGGCAGTCAGCAGATTCCTAAAAAAAGAAATCATATGTCGATATGGAATGCCCAATAGGATCATATCCGACAATGCGTTAAACTTGAACAACAGCATGATCGTAGAGGTTTGCAGTCAATTCAGGATCAGACACCACAACTTATTACCGTATCGTCCAAAAATGAATGGTGCAGTGGAAGAAGCCAATAAAAACATTAAGAAAATTGTGGGGAAAATGGTTGAAACCTATAAAGATTGGCACGAGAAGTTACCATTTGCTCTTTATGCTTATCGAACATCAGTCAGGACCTCCATAGAGGCAACTCCTTTCTCATTGGTTTATGAAATGGAGGCAGTGTTACCCATCGAAGTGGAAATTCCTTCCCTTCAAGTCTTGTCAGAGTTAAAGTTAGATGAAGCAGAGTGGATCCAATCTCGATACGATTAGTTGAATTTGATTGAGGAAAAGAGGCTAAGAGCTATCCGTCATGGTCAGATGCACCAAAAGCGAATGATTTGAGCGTATGATAAAAAGGTATGCCGAAGAGAATTTCACGAGGGGGACTTAGTTTTGAAAAAGATCTTCCCCATACAAAAAGATTTCAGAGGGAAATGGATGCCAAATTGGGAAGGACCTTATGTGGTGAAAAAGGCTTTCTCTGGAGGAGCACTGATCTTAGCCGGGATGGATGGGAAAAACTTATCCAATCCTATAAATTCAGATTCAGTCAAGAAGTATTATACTTACAGAGGAAAAGAGGCCAAAGTGAAAACCCGCAAATGGCGCTTTGAGACCAAAGGGGTTTTGAGTCGAAAACCCTAAAAGGGCAGCTCAAATTTTGACAAAAGAGGGGGTATGTGATGATTTTGTCCTCTCAGAATTAACAAAAAGAAGAAATGTTACACCTCAGGACATCTACAAAGCACTGCAGATCTCCCAAACACCTATTCAGCTCAAAATGATCTTAAAAAAGATTGGATAGTGAAGCTCAGACTGTGATATCTAGGGCACCTACTTTTCCCCTTTGTACATTTTGTATTCCAATAATGTTCGCTTTTGTTGATTAATTCAATTCTATTCTTTATACATTCCAGTGTTGTCCATCATTTAAATCTTTTTAAGCAGTTTGCAATTGAAATAACGGTTAATGGACCCATAATGCTTCCATAAAAGAAGTTCTGCCTATTACTCTGGAAGTCTCTAAACAGCGCAGAAACCTAAAATAGGACTGTTGTCTAGAACCACCACGCCTAAGGGTTGGAAACATTCGAGAAAGATGAGTCTAAAATTATGACTATCTCTCCAGATTCTCTGTCAAAGATATCAGTTGCATAAGAAAACGAGATATTGCGTTTGTGACGCGACCTTGACGAATAAACGAGCAATAACAATCCTAGGCATAAAAAAGGATCATTCTCATAACATTTCTGCATGCATATATCATGAGCATTTGACTCATTCTGATCATGGCATCCTAATCATATGACATAAACATAGACCGTAAAATCGATTCTACAAGACATGTTCCCTAGAGGACAATGTAGCAACATCAGTGAATTCACAGTCTTATCTCCCTGACCAATAGTGGAATAGGTTGAAGATTGTAGATCTTGTCACCTTAAACAGTAGTGGGACAAGATCGAAGGCAAATCTTGTCTCCCTAAATAGTAGTGGAACATGATTTAAGCCACCATCCTATCTCCCTGACCAGCAGTGGAATAGGTTGAATATTGTAGATCTTGTCACCCTAAGCAAATTTGGGGCAAGATCGAAGGCAAATCTTGTCTCTCTAAACAGTAGTGGAACATGATTTAAGCCACCATCCTATCTCCCTAACTAGCAGTGGAATAGGTTTTAGATCTTGTCACCCTAAGCAAATTTGGGCAAGATCGAAGGCAAATCTTGTCACCCTAAACAGTAGTGGAACATGATTTAAGCCATCATGTTATCTCCCTGACCAGCAGTGGAATAGGCTGAAGATTACAAATCTTATCTCAGCGGAGCAGGTTGAAATTACCAATTCTCACCTCCTTGAAGTTCCAACGGAGAAGTTTGAGGCTACAAATCCCTTTTTCCTGAAGTCACAGTGAAGCAAGTTAAAAATAAGCAAATCTCATCCCCCAAAGTTGCAGTAGGAGCAAATTGAAGCTACAGGTCCTATCTCTCTGAAGTAGCGATGGATTAGATCAAAGCAACAAGATGCGGTGGACTAGAACGAGGCTACTTGATGAAAAAGAAACCAAGAAGTCAAGACTCAGCGAGACCAGGCAAAATTGGTCTTTCTTTAAAGTCTTCGCTCTGTTCTTGATACACAATAACGAGCAAAGAGGGACAGCTGTGAATAGCCCAATTTGCCCAAGCCCGTCAGAAGCCCAAAAACATAAATTAAACCCACCCCAAACTAGAAACCAAAATCAAACAAATTAAACCAACCCATAAAATCCCAAATAGACTCAAGCCCACTAAAATACAAATCCAATTACAAGACCCAATAAAAATAATAAAAAACCTAGCCCAATATAGCCCAGACTCAAATCAGAAAAAATAAGGAGTAACCAAACGCTAAGTGTGCCGCACCTAGGGTCTTCTGACCGCCACTTGCCCTCTACACCGCGGTCTTGTACACCGCCACTGCGCAGCACCGCCCAAACACCTGCAACATTAAGTACGAAAATGACAACAAAAAAGAAAGACTTGGTAAAAGGCTATCAAAAGCCATGGAAACGATTGTATTTTTTTAGACTAAAAAAAAAATCTGAATAAAAACGAAAAATTTCCAAGCAATAAAAAACAGTCAGTAGATTGAAGAAGAAAACTAGTTCTTAATCGCGCAAGGGGTATTTCTTTGTTTTCTTTTTATTTTCTTCTCTTTTCTCTTGGAACTGTTTCGCATACACATATATTTTCCTTATTTCCCAAAAAGAAATTTATATACATGTAGAAGCATATCGAAAATAAAAAATATAATTTTTTTTACCTTTTTGGGATTCCAGCCGCCGTACACGGCGGCGCCCCATCGGAACGGTGCCGGACACTCGCCAAACTCCCATGCCCTGCAGTGAAAACAAAAAGGGTTGGGGTTTTTTTTAAAGCAGCTGAAAAATAAAATTTTTGGATTTTTTTTTAAACTTATATAAGCAACATAAAATGACGACGTTTTGGTCGGTACCCTTAAGCCCCAAAACGACGTCATTTTGGCCTAACCCGCGCACGAACCTGACCTGCTCCTAGGATCCGCATGTTTTTTATCGGTTGGGCTAATTGTACTTTTAGCCCCTCCGTCCTTTTATGATTTTGCGATCAGGTTTACATTCTTTTTAATTTTACCCCGAACTTTTGTTCGGATTTCAATTGGGTCCTCTCTGATGCTGCGCATTTTAAAGGAAGGGGTTATTGTCCATTTTAGTCCCTCCACTTCTTTAACGCGTTACAATTTGGTCCTTCCCCTTTCTTTTTATTTCAAATTTGCCCCGGATATCTTGTTTTTAATTCAATTTAGTCTCTTTTTGTTATTTTCACTATTTTATTATTAATTTAACTAACTTCCTTTTTGTTGTTGTTGTTGTTATTATTATTATTATTATTATTATTAACATGTTTATTTTTTATATTTTTAAGAGCATTATTATTTTCGATTAATATTGTTATAAATATATTATTATTTCAATATTATCATATTTTGCTATTATATTCATATTTATTTTTATTACTATTATTATTTTCATTATTCTTTTTATTACCATTATATTAATGTAATATTATTGTTATTATTACTATTATTCCTTTTTATTTATTTACATATTACTTACACTCATTTTATTTTTTATCACCATTCTCATTATTATTATTATTATTATTATTATTATTATTATTTATTTATATCCTTTTATATCATTTCAAACTTTGAATTATTCATCACTTGTACTATTATCATTGATATTATCAGTACCATTATTATTATTATTATTATTATTATTATTATTATTATTATTATTATTATTATTATTATTATTATTATTATTATTATTAATTTTACATATTATTCATTCGTTTTCTCATTTCCTACTAGTTTTTTTTAATACTAAATATTTTTTAGCTTGCTTATTATTTTCTTTCTTATTTTTTAGCTTATTCGTTTTATTCATTTATTTCATTTTCGTCATTTATGTTGTCACTCACGCTAACGTATTTATTGCTATTTTGGTACACATATTAGTATTGTAATTTGTTTTTTTAATTTTATTGTTATATTAACTTTTACCCGATACAAATTGATTTCTTTCATAAAGGCAATATTCCGTATTTAGAAATTCGGGAAGTCGTGCTGTAACGTATTGGGTTTCAATTTTTCTCGTTTAATCTAAACAACTGAATATCCTTTTTAAAACAAATATATAAATTTTAAATAAAAAGCTTATTCTCGAGAATTCGAGACGTCGTGTCCTAACGCATTGGATGTGATGTTTTGTTATTTCGAGATAAGATTTTCTAAACCATTGCAATATTCTGTATTTAGAAACTTGAGAAATCGTGCCCTAACGTATTGGGTTTTTGATTTTCTCGTTCATTCTAAGTAACCGAATATCCTTTCAAAATTAAATACATGAGTTTCGAATAAAAGGCAAGTTTAGCCTCGAAGGTCGAGGTGTTGTGTGCTAACGTACTGGATATGACATTTTACCTTGAGACGAGACAGCCTTTGGCACACATTTTCAATTTATCCAAATGGTTTTTTGTAGCATCACCATAAAAGAGGGATCGGATTTTTAATTCTTTCAAGTTTTCAAATCATCGACACTAAAACATTGATTAATCAACTAGGTACCAATTTTGAGCATATCGAGGGTGCTAATCCTTCCTCGTGCGTAACCGGCTCCCGAACCTATCTTTCTGATTTTTGTAAACCAAAATCGTTGTTTTGATAAATCAAAATGTTTATTAAAAACAACCACTTTTCGAGGTGATCCAATCACACCTCAGCAAAAAAAGATTGGTGGCGACTCCCTTTTTTCGTTTTCATTTTCAAAACCAAAGTCAACCCCGTTTTCTCAAAAAAAATGGTTTCGACAGAAAATATAACTACTTAAGAACTTTTGCTGCAAATTATTTATTTTATTTGAAAATGTAAACAATTGACGGTTTTAACTGATAAGTATAACATGTTTTTAAATAATTGGATTCTTTTAGCAACAAAGATATATGTTGTATCAGGTTTATAACTTTTCTTCGTAACATTCCCAGATTCGACCATAAGGTCTTGACCGAATTTGGGGTGTTACATTTAGTGGTATCAGAGCCAGGTTGCAAAACTCAGGCTGTGAAATTTTGGGTTCAAAATTTTATTTGTAAAAACTATTTTTCCGAGTAAAGTTTATTTTTTAATCTGAAAAGTGAGTATTTGGTATATTGAGTCTCCGGCGCCGATCCTGTAATTACTTCTAACTTAGAAATACTTTAGTTAGAAAAATTTAAAAACTGTATCGAGTTAGTTAGAGACTGAAAATTTTTGAAATTTTTGAAATTTTTGAAACTACTTCAGATAATTATTTGAAGTATAAAATACTTGCTAATAAATATTGAAACTGGTTCATAAAATTTCGTAATGTAGATAGATCTGATAATACGATGAGTACTCATGGAATGCGTGGCCATGATACTCATAGGAGCGGCGGGCGCTGTAGAGAGACTTGACCTGAGTCGTCCTCGATGGGTCAGATACCTAACCTAGATACGAGTGAGACATCGGCTACACCTATTGTTAAGACCGGGTCTCAAAGCCGCTAGGTTGCGGATGACACATTGTGCCAAGCCATACTTAGAATATTGGAGAGGGTCGTTGGGCCCAATTCTAGTTCTGCGAATCGTGGGTTGGTAACTGAATGACTCCGGTCTATTGGTGTTGAACTGTTTAGGGGCGTCACTAGAGTGTAACACCCCTCACCCGTATTCAATGCCGAAATAGGGTTACAGAGCATTACTGAACTTACAACACTTTAAAACACACATTTCATATACAATTTATCATTTCAAATACAATTCAATCACAACCAATGATAGTGTCCCTTAAACAAGCCTATGAGGCCTTAAACATACATTAGGAATGGTTCGGGACTAAACTGATAACTCGGGAAATTTTTCAATACTTAGCAAATTTTGTTTCCAATACGGGACACAAGCCCGTGTAGCCAGGCCGTGTGTCTCACACGACCACCAGACACGCATGTGTCACAGGCCGTATGAAAACAGAGGGTACATACTGACTTGGGTCACACGGCCAACCACACGCCCGTGTGTCTAGCCCGTGTGCTCTTCAAAGTGGACACACATGCCCATGTGCCATGCCGTTTGTTAGGTCGTGCCAAACCAGTAGGGTATACTGACTTATGCAACACGGCCAAGTCATACGCTTGTGTGCTAGGCCGTGTGCCAATTAGGGGGGTATACTGACTTGTACCACACGGCCGATCACACGCCCGTGTGTGAGACTGTGTGGAGCATACTGACTTCATTTCAATTTCAACACTAGGGGACACACGGCCGTGTGTCACACACGACTGAAACACATGCCCGTGTCTATGCCAGTGTGGACAAAAATAGGATATTTACCAAGCCATTTTGCCACCTATTTTGTACATACCTAAACAATCTCAAATGGTGCCAAATCATAGCATAAATAACATTCAATTCAGCCACATTCAAGACTAATCCATACCATTTTCAATACCAACATTCAACATGCTTATAACCTCAAACATTATTCCATCAAAACATACCAATTCAACTAACTAAACATTTACTAAACATACATTATATTAAACCAATTCACAAACAAAATTCACATCTAATATCAACCATATCTTCACATATATGTACATAACCAAAAATTCACCAAATTAAGCCAACTCTCATGGCTATATTTACAACTCAAAATATAAATATTTACAAACCAATTCATTTGGCTAAAGTCATTACCAAAACATAACTAACATGACTCAAAGTCCCTATACATGCCATACAACCAAACCATAAGTTCAAAAGTACCAAAGTATAGGTTGGATAGTGTGACGATGTCTCTGACGATCCGCGAATCTGAGCTAGCCTTGAATTCACTATAAAACACGGGAAACATAAACAAGGTAAGCTTTATAGCTTAGTAAGCTCGTATGAATTAAACTCAACAAATAATATTACATAAATCAACAACTTGAACTATTTAACATGTAATTCATGGTAACAACAAGCTTTCCATATGCTTAATTATGAACTTATATGCAAATTCATAACTCTTCCAATTGAGGTTTACTTTCCATGTACATACCTGTATAAACTCGTAACCAACTCATACCTGTTCGAAATACTGTCGAATACTCGATATCTCGCAAATGCCATTACATAGCCGAAGCTATTTTAATCTCGCATACTAAGTGCCATACATAGACGAAACTATCTAGGTATCGCACACGAAGTGCCATACGTAACTGGAGCTATCTCAAATCGCACACCAAGTGCTATACATAATTGAAGCTATCTCGATCTCGCACACTAAATGCTGATACATAACCAAAGCTTTTTTGAATGTTTCCTTACAATTGTATTCATCAACAATTCAATATAAAGCATTAAATATCAATTATAATAATGCTTATTAACATACGAACTTACCTCGGGCGTAAAAATGATAATGCGAATCAACTAATCTGACACTTTGTTCTTCCCTCGATCTAGGTTCGAATTTTGTTTTTCTTAATATAAATATATTCAAAATTAACTCATTTATCAACTATTTATTTAGTTCAATTCAAAATATACATTAGGGCTATTTTATACATTTGCCCCTAAACTTTCACATCTTTTACAATTTAGCCCTTTGTTTTTCTTAATATAAATATATTCAAAATTAACTCATTTATCAACTATTTATTTAGTTCAATTCAAAATATACATTAGGGCTATTTTATACATTTGCCCCTAAACTTTCACATCTTTTACAATTTAGCCCTTATTACATCAAAATCACAAATTGATGCAATTTAATCCACTCACATGCTAGCCGAATTTCCCCAATACACATTTTTCCCCATATTTTTCATTTATTTCTCATTTTTACCACACAATTCACACATTTCTCAATTTAATACCTATTTTGCATTTTCTTTAAAAATTACTTTACAAAACATGTGTATCTATCAACAATCATTCAAAATCTATTCAGAAACTTCAAAACACATGCTTATTCATCAATGGAATCATTCAAAATCTTAAACATTTTTACAAATTAATCTCTGGGCTAGCTAGTACTAGCTGCAACGATCTCAAAAACGTAGAAATCAATAAAAAGGGGACAACAACTGTACCTAATTGAGCTTAAATGTCTTGGCCGAATATAAAAGAGAAAATAGCTTCCTTCTTGCCCTAAATTAGGTGAAGAAGATGGGTAATTTTTTTGTTTTTGTTTTATTTATTTTAAGTTAAAATACTAATGTACTAATATAACCTTAACTAATCATACAAATTTCAAAAATACCATTCTCATAATTCTCATAAATGTCCACTATCATATAAATGGTCCAATTACCACTTAACGACCTTAAATGTAAGGTTCTATAGCTATTAAACACTTTTAGCTAATAGAACACAACTTTCGCACTTTACGCGATTTAGTCCTTTTTATCAAATTGACCAATCAAACGATAAAATTTGTTCACGAAATTTTCACACATATATGTTATCATGCTGTAAAAATTAAAATAATAACATAATAAATATTTTAACTTTATATTTGTGGTCCCGAAACCACTATTACGATTTGACTATAAATGAGCTGTTACATGGAGTCACCCCAACAGTGGCCGAATACTGGTTGGAGGCTACCGAGAGGATAATGAATGATATTGACTGCACCCCTGAGCAGAAATTGAAGGGTGCAGTATCTCTGCTTTGCGATGAAGCATATCAATAGTGGTTAACAGTTGATGAGGGTGTTTAGCCATATCAGATTAATTGGGAATATTTTAATAACACATTCTAGAGGAAATATATGAGGGTGAGTTATATGGATGCTCGCAGACGCAAGCTCATGAACCTCACTCAGGGGGATAGGACTTTGGCCGAGAATTTAAAGCCAAATTTCTGAGATTGAGCCGTTACACTATGGAATGGTAGCGACTGAGTACGAGAAATGTGTCCATTTTAAGGATGGTTTAAAGGATAATTTGAGAGTTCTGATAGCTCCGCATAGGGAGCGAGAGTTCGCCATCTTGTTTGAGAAGGCAAAGATCACCGAAGAGGTTAAGTGTATTGAGCGTCATAATAGAAATCATGAGAGAGGTAAGAATAAGAGAGATTCGGAGCCCTCTAATTCTGCTTTAAGGCCTAAGAAACATGCCAGATCTGATGGGCCTTCTAGAGTTGGGCTTCCAGTTACTCTTACTATGGTTCAGCCGTGTAGTGATTGTGGTAGACGCCATCCGGGTGAGTGTTGGAGAATGTTGGGAACGTGTCTGCAATGTGGGTTGATGTAGCATTGTATTAAAGATTGCCCACAGCGTGCTGATCAGATGCAAGATCTAGCTTCGGCTTTGTTTAGCCTTAGCGGGTAGTTCAGTAGCTGCCTAAGGGCCATGGTCCGGCCAGGGGTGATAATGGTAGGGGTAGAGGACAAAGAGCACTGGGCAGAGGTGCTAATCAGATTGAAGTAAGGCAGCCTACATTAGTTTATGTTGCTAGACGTCGTGAGGACAAAGACGTCGCTGATATGATTATGGGTACCTTCTTTATTTTTGATGCCCCTTATTTTACACTGATAGACATAAGGTCAACACATTCCTATGTAACTAGTTCTATTATTGTAAACTTGGGGAATCCTATTGAGAGCACTTCTGATGATATTTCTGAACTTAGTTCGTTTGGTCAATCTGTTCAGGTGAATAGGCTGTATAAGAATGTACCGTTGGATGTACAAAGGGTTATGTTTTCAGCTAATCTAATGGGGCTATCGTTAGGAAAATTTGATCTGATTTTGGGAATAGACTGGTTCGTGAAGAATCGAGTTAGTTTAGATTGTGCTACTAAAAGGGTAGTTGTGAGATCTAAGAATGATGTGGAGGTGGTTATGATCTATGAGTATCGAGATTACTGATCAAATGTGATCTCTACTTTTGTGGCCAAAAAATTGGTTCGAAAGGGATGTGAAGTGTATTTGGCTTTTGTAAACGATTTAGCTTTTGTGGACTCTTCTGTTGGGAACATATGAATAGTTAAGGAATTTTTTGATGTTTTTCCTAAGGAATTACCAGTTTTGCCTCCAAATCAGAAAGTTGAATTCGGTATTGAGCTTCTGTCAGATACAGCTCCAGTGTCCATTGCTCCTTACTGTATGGCACTGAAAGAGCTTATAGAGCTAAAGGCTCAACTTTAGGAACTCTTGGATCGTGGGTTCATCTATCCTAGTGTATCTTCGTGGGGGCACCGGTTTTGTTTATAAAGAAAAAGGATGATATCATGAGAATGTGTACCGATTACCGACAGTTAAATAAGCTAACTGTGAAGAACAAGTACCCACTTCCTAGAATCGACAACTTGTTTGATCATTTTTATAGGGCTTCAGAATTTTCTAAGATAGATCTCTGTTCTAGGTACCATCAGCTTAAGGTTAAAGAGGTTAGTGTCCATAAGATTGTATTTAGGACTCGTTATGGGCACTACGAGTTCCTAGTCATGCCCTTTGGTTTGACAAATGCTCCGGCAACATTCATGGATATTATGAACTGGGTTTTCCAACCGTATTTGGATCGATTCATCATGGTCTTCATCGACGATATTCTGGTATACTCTAAGATCAAAGATGATCATGATAAGTATCTTAAAGTAGTCATTTAGATACTTCGAGAGAAACAACTCTACGCTAGGTTGAGCAAGTGTGAATTTTGGTTGAGGGAAGTGACTTTTTTAGGACATGTGGAGCAGATCCAAGTTGATCCTAAAAAAAATTGAAGCTCTGCTTGATTGGAAACAACCTAAGAATGGTTCTGAGATCCGCAGTTTTCTGGATCTCGTGGGCTATTATTGGAGATTTGTTGAAGGGTTCTCGTCAATTACAGCTCCTTTGACTAAGCTGTTCCGTAAAAACTCCTCTCTTGTTTGGACTAGTGAGCAGCAAGAGAGCTTTGAGAAGCTCAAATCTATTTTAACTCAAGCTCATATTCTGATATAGCTTGAATCTGGTAAGGATTTCGTGGTATATATGCTTCGAAGTTGTGTGATCGATTTCCGAGGTAGTTGGGAGGATTTTCTACCATTAGCCAAGTTAGGCTATAATAACAGCTTTTAGTCCAGTATTTAAATGACACCTTACGAGGCTCTGTATGGTCATAAGTGTCGTATTCCATTGTGTTGGACTAAGTTGGGTGAACGATGAGTTTTGGGTCTTGAGCTGGTTTGTGAGACTAAGGACAAAGTCAGACTGATTCGGGATTGTCTTAAGGTAGCTTCTGATAGACAAAAGTCCTATGTGGATGTAAAGAGGAGGGACATTGAGTACTTCATAGGTGACTATATGTTTCTTAAGGTGTCTTCATCGAAGAAAGTTTTGCGATTTGGAGTAAAGGCAAGTTGAGACCTAAGTTCATTGGGCCGTATAGGATTTTGAAACGTGTAAGACCAGTTGTTTATCAGTTGGAGCTACCTTTGGTGTTAGATTGTATCCATGATGTGTTTTACGTCTATATGTAAAGTGGTATTGGTCGAACCCATCTCATATTGTTTCGGTTGAGGAGAGTGAGGTTAGACTAGATTTAACATTTGAGGAGGAGCCGGTTTAGATTCTAAATTGAGTTGTTAAGGTCTTATGGAGGAAATCTATTCCATTAGTGAAGGTTTTGTGGTAGAATCATGGCACTGAGAAAGCCATGTAGGAACCTGAGAACTCGATTCTGCAACAGTACCCGCATCTGTTTGAATTAGGTAAATTTTGGGGTCGAAATTTTTTTTAGAGGGTAGAGTTGTAATGTCCTGATTTATTAAAGTTTGTTTTGCAAATTTCGTCATAATTAAGTATTTGTATTAGTGGTTAAATACCTTAATTCTGTGTCTAAGGTCTTGGGTTCGAGTCTCAGTTCGATTGTTTTTTTGTTCCTAAGCCTATCTGATTTTAAATAAAATATGTTTTGTTGTCAAAATAATTTTGAAGTGTTTTAAATGAGTTTGTTAGAAAATATATATTAATAATAATTCAAGTGCTTATTTTAATCTCTTGGGTTTGTTTTGAAATAAACAAATAAATTAAGTATTTGAATTACTTTGTGTTTATCCATCTTGTTTTTTTTAGAAAGGGAAAAAAAAAATTAATTAAATCCATTTTACCTTTGATTTGTTTTTTTTTTACAAACCAAAAAACCCCACGTTCTTTCCTCTAACATTTTCCCTAGTCATGTCGTAAACCCCAATTTCAAAATTGGGTTTTCTTACTTTCGTCTTCTTGTCTGTTCCTTCAATTTTCGTTTGGGAAATTTCTTTTAGTGTGGGTTGCTGTTAATTTTTGAAGCTGTAGGGTGATTCTTTGACTACAATCCAAGGGTAAGCATTCAAGTTTAGTATACTGTGTTTTTCTAGAGGTGTTGGTCATTGGATTGTGTTTAATCGGATTAGTGACCTTGTATAAATTTTGATGCGTTTTAGGAGTAGAGCAAGAGGCAGTGGACGTGTAACACCCCTAACCTGAAACTGTCACCGGAATAGAGTTAAGAGGCATTACCGAACAATCAGAACATTTCACATCTATTTCACGATAAAAAGTCAATCATCATTAAAAACAAATCACAACATAATCATATAGTCCCTTAATGAGGTCCACGAGACCTTAAACACATGCTAGAAAGGGGTCGGGACTAAACTGAACACTTACGAAAGTTTTCAAAATTTCAAGCATTCTTCAATACTGTTGAGGTTACATGTCCGTGCAGTCAGGTCGTGTGCCTCACACGGCTACCAGACATACCCATGTGTCCAGGCCGTGTCAAAACAGAGAATGCATACTGACTTATCTTCACGGCCACTAGACACGCCCGTGTGTCATGGTTGTGTATTACTAGACTAGCTACTAACTTGATCACACGGCTACCATGCACGCCCGTGGGCCTCAGCCGTGTACCATATCTAGACACAACTAAAAGTGACCTTTAAACCACACGGTAGAGACACACGCCCGTGTCTCTTGACCATATATGCAAAATAGGCCATTTGTAAGGCCAATGTTCCACCCATACAAAGGTCAACCCACATGTTCAATTAAACATCTTTCCATGTACAAATAGCAACCAAAAACACATCAAAATATTCATCATATCAACCTAATTCAATCTCAATTCTAGTATATCAACTTATATACCAATTTGCTCAACTAACACATACAAGCATGCTTTATCTACATTATCATTTGAATACAATGACTTCAATTCATCACTAAACTTACCATTCATAAGACATTTCATATGCTATCAAGTCATGCCAAAATATACTTCATAAACCACAATCATTCATGCATTTTACCAACATCTTGTCTAGCCATATCACATGACTATTTACATATCACAAACATGTTTCAAATAACTAGCCTATACATGCCGTATTCAAATATACACATCTTTAAAAGTACCAAAGTAGATTGTCGATAGTGTGATAAAGATACTAACGATCCCCAGATCCGAGCTAGCTTTACTGACACTGCAAAGCAGAGAAACAAATCACACAGTAAGCTTTCCAAAGCTTAGTAAGTTGTAACATAATACATTATACCGAAACAAGCTATCACATAGATTAATTCACAATCACATATATCATACCATCCAAAACGAATATGTTCAATTAACCTTCCATAAACTCATTCATAGTTTCATCAGCCACAAAGGTTCCAAACGTACCTTAGCCAACACTTAGTTGCCGATTACATATGCTACTCATTACTCACTATTTCATTTCGATCGCCTTTTATCTCTTCTTTAATTCAATCGCACACTTATTGCTTAAATAGTAAGCCAAAGCTCAATTAACATCGCACACTTAGTGCATCCATACCAAGCAAATCTTATATCGGTATCGCACATACAGTGCCAACTACAAAGCCGAAGCTTATACTATCTCGCACACACAGTGCTAATTATCTCTGTTACATTTCCGATTACGAACACTTAGTGCCACATAATTCAAGACCTCACATAGCATTCACAATTCAATAATATCATATCATACATCTCATTACATTAAGCATAGCTAAATACACGTGTTATGTCCGAACTTACCTCGGACATCAAAATACCGAAATGGTCGATTAATCGAGCACCTTGTCTGTACCTCGATCTCGATCTGAATCTCTCCTTTCTTCATCTATACACATTCAAATTCAATCCATTCAATCACCAATTTATTCAATTAAATCCACACACACATATTTAGGGCACTTTACGAAATAGCCCTCACATTTTCACATTTTGACACTTTAGTCCCTAATTCACAAAATCACCAAATACATCAAATTTCTACTCACAAAAGCTTAACCGAATTCTTCCCATGCTAATTCAAGTCCACACATTTCATTTACTTCACATTTTAGTCCTTGAATTTACAATTTTCTCAATTTAACCCAAATTACTCAATTTCATCAAAAATCCAAACACAAACTATGTTAACCCAACACTAAGTTTTCATATTTCACCAATTAACAACACAAAGCTCACATACTCATCAATAGAACATCTCAAAATCACCATCAATTTCTAAAATTTAAGCATGGGTTAGCAAGAGCACGAAGTAACGATTACAAAGACGTAGAAATTATCAAAAACCGAAACCAAAACATACCTCAATTGAGCTTAGCAAGTGCCGAAATTTCAAAAGCTCCAATGGCTATTCTCTTTTCTATTTTTCGGTGGAAAGATGGATAGAAAATGGCCATTTCAATTTTTTTGTTTTGTTATAAATTAACTTAATTATCAAATACCATCTTTGCCCTTAATGAAATACTTATGGAATCATTTAAACTATGGACATATTTGTCTGTCAATCACCCCACTACCACATAATGGATTAATTCCCTTTTAAGGGCTTCACATTATAAAGACATCAACAATTGAACACTTAACAATCAGCACACAGCATTTTACACTTTACGCGATTAAGTCCTTTTTCTTAATTTGACACATAGTCAATAAAATTACCACACAAAATTTTCACACAAATATACACCAAAAATAATATTAGAATATTATTTTGACCTCGAATTTGTGGTCTCGAAACTACTGTTCCGACTAGGGTTTAAACCAGGCTGTTACAGGATGATCATCCAGCACTTTAGAATTTGCGTAGTGGCGTCTCATTCACCGATAAGTGTGTGGTTGTGTTGAAGGGTTATTTTAGTTTGATTGGAGGTCGATATTAGTTACGTCTTTTCCAATTTTCATTTAAATTGGTTACGTTAATTATCAATATAGGTTTTGGGATTATTTGCATTGCATTAGCATCAGGAAAATACCAGGAGTGTAACGAGAAACCCAAAAATCAGTGAACGGCAAAAGCTGAAATTGGGGCGTATCGATGCCACACGATCATGTGTCAGGCTGTGTGGTAGGTCATTTGTGACACACGGCCGTGTAACAAGCCTTGTGCTACACACCACCATGTGCTAAGCTATGTGGGCCCAAATTTCAGGAAATTTCCCTAATGATGTAAGCACACCTGGGGTAACCTTAGATTCGAATTCCGATGCTATCGAGTTTCCAAAAGGTTCTATGATTATGCTCAAGCTAAGTGAATGCACGAGGCTGTGGCAGCTTTAACGAGTCAATTGTGGAATGAATTTCACTTCGGAGACGAAGGACCAACTCGGGCCCAAACTTTGAGCAAGCTGTGCACTTTGGTACAAATCAAATTTAACTCGGTTCAGCTCACATGAGCTTACTTCAGCTCATTTAGCTCAATTAATTATTTTTAGCTCGCTACTTTAATATTTGAATAAATTAAATATTTCCTATAGCTTATAAATATGTTTATGTTATTACATGATTTTAATATGCTTTGTCGTAGCTGAATTAATTGTGTCTTAGCTTAATTAAATTTGTCTTAGTTTATTACATGTTTTTATTATGTCCAGGTCTTAGCCCAATTTTAATGTGTCATGTATAGTCTTTATTTAATTTGTCTAAGTGTCATTTACTATGTCTAAATTATGTTTTAATTGTGTTCAGATGAAATTAGAATGAATTATTATGGGTTTTTATCTTTAATAAGTGTAGCCGAATATTGGAGGACAATTTAAGAAAGTGCATGCATGTAGGTACAATGTATGTGGAAGATGCATGTTTGGCTGGTGCAATGCATTAAAGCCGATCTCCTTTGGCTCCCCAAGGCACCCTTTTGGCCAAAAGGGGTCCAACCATTAACTCCCTAAGGCTTGGCCGATACTCTTCCCAAAGCAGCATAATCCCTTTCACACCATGTGTTCACACCTTCATGACTATTCAGCTTGGTGTTCACATGGGAAAGACCTTTCAAGGCCAACCATTCACACTCAAAAAGGTTGTTCGAATGAAACTTAAATGTTGATAACTTTCCAGCTAAAAGATGGTATTTTAATGAGCTTAATTAAGCCTTGGCCGAACCTAGCTGCTGCCGCGTACCAAGTAAAAGCTTCCAAGTTCAATTGGCCTTCTAGAAACCATCCATTGAGCTCCAAATCAGCTGAATTTAGCTACAGCAATATAAGTCTTTGTTTCTAGAATTTTCTAGTTTATTCTAGCTTAGATTTGCTTAGCTATTAAGCTTTTCTTAGGCCATTCGCCTGCCTAGCTAAGTACTATAAATACTTTGTTATTTCCATTGTAAAAGCACTTTTGCCAAATTTATTAATGAACTTTTGTTCAAGTGAGGTTCTCCCTCTCATAGTTCGTGTAGTCTCGAATTGACTTATCTAGGGAGCTAGTGGCGTCAATTGAACTCCTTTTGAACTTATCACCACTCTTGGTGTGGTGTTCATTCTATTATCTACATCCGACCACCTTAACCACATAAGAACCGAGGTGACACTTTCTTATAGTGTTGAATTGTTCTTGAGTTAAGTTCGCTTTCCATCCCCATCTTCCTATTTTCATTTCCCACCTTAAGCCATTTAAGTCCCGGGGAGATGCTCACTATAGTATCAAATTGATCTTGTTGCTTACGTTCGTTATCCATATCCACCATTTATCTCGAACTTATCTATCCTCTATTTTATTACTAAACCGAACCTACCAAATTTATAACCTATCTTTTATTTTAAACGCATTGTTAAGACTTCCGCTACCGTACTCCAAGTTTTAAACCATTTTTGACAACTTGAACTTCTTCTCGTTGACGATCGTGCAACTTCGTGAAACGACTCGAATTAACTTGGGGCGTCACATCATTTGGTATCAATGCTAGAAAACGAGGAGCGCCAACGTTTGTAGCTACCTGGAGTAGGTTCGTGAAAAAAAATTCGAAATAAAAAAATTCAAGTTGTATTTTATTTTCTCTTGTATTCAGCAATTGGAGATGAAGTGAAAAAAAAATATGAAAATTAGAAAAAAAAAATTATATATATATATATATATATATATACACGAGTTTAAAAAAAAGAGTGTGAAATTTTTGAAAGTTTTGTGATCATTTCCTTCTACTACGATCATTGAAGATTGTTTTTCTATCATTTCTTCTACCCCAATGCCACACTCAATCCAAAACTTCTTTTTGTTTCAGCTTACCTACTAACATCACATTCCTTGCAACCATTTTGAAACCAACCCCAAAGCCGTAAATAAATTTACACGAGACAAAATATGAACTTACGAGAGTGAGAACGAGCAGTAAAAGGCAAGAGAGTGTGACATCATTCGAGAGAAGAAAAATACAAAAACGAGCGAAAACACGAGTGGAGTGAAAACCTTTTATTTTCTTTCCGAGTGATTGGTGAGAATTTGTGGTGAGGTTGACTATTTATTTTCTTTGTTAAAACATGGATCAAAGCATAAGTGGAATCGAGGCCGGATCAATAAGCCATGAGGAGGAGGGGTCCATGTCCTTTCATGCTAGCAAGCTACTCATCGTCAAAAGAAGCCTAAGTATCCAATGTCTGGAAAATGAGCAACAACGGGAAAACAACTTCCACTCCTGATGCCAAGTACATGGAAAGGTTTGTAGTTTGATAATCGATGGAGGAAGCTGTACAATGTGGCGAGTACTTTTATGGTGGAACTACTTTGCCTGCCAACCATCCTGTACCCGAGCCCTTACAAGCTTCAATGGCTCAACGACGGTGGAGAATCAAGGTAACTAAACAAGTTCGCGTGACTTTCTCAATCGGAAAATATGAAGACGAAGTACTTTGTGATGTCGTACCCATGCATGCAGGACACTTGTTGCTAGGAAGGCCATGGCAATATGATCGACGCTTCATCCACGACGCATACTCCAATAGGTACACGTTTCGGTATGTGGGAAAACAAATCGCTTTAGCCCCATTGACTCCAACGCAACTCCATGAAGATCAAATGAGGTTGAAAACATCTGTAAAGCAATTGAAAGAAAAAGAAAAGAATGTGATTGTGAAAGAGAAAAGAAAACGAAAAAGAAAATAAAAGTGAGAAAAAGAAAATAAAAACAAAAAAAAAAGAAGAAAATGGGAAAGGAAATGAAAAAAAGAGTTTGACTGCAAAAGAAAGTGAAGTTCGGAAGGCCCTCTTGACGAACCAAACTATTCTTGTAATTATGTACAAGGAATCCCTTCTTAACATTAACGAGTTACCCAAGGAATTGCCTTCTTCTATGTTGGTTCTTTTGCAGGATTTCCAAGACGTTTTCCCAAAAGAGACTCCGAGTGGATTGCCACCTCTTCGCAGAATCGAGCATCAAATTGATTTCGTTCTCGGAACCGTTATTCCAAGCCGACCCACTTATAGAACGAATCTCGAAGAGATCAAAGAGTTACAATGGCAAGTTAACGAGTTGATGGAGAAGGGTTTTATTCGAGAGAGTCTAAGTCCTTGTGTCGTTCCAGTTCTTTTGATACCCAAGAAAGATGGCACATGACGAATGTGCGTAGATTGTCGTGTCGTGAATAAAATCACGATCAAATACCGGCACCCAATTCCTCAACTAGACGACATGTTAGATGAGTTAAGTGGAGCCAAATTGTTCTCGAAGATCGATTTGAAAAGCAGCTACCACTAAATCCGAATGCGAGAAGGCGACGAATAGAAAATAGCCTTCAAAATAAATCATGGTTTGTATGTGTGGTTGGTCTTGCCATTCGGCTTAACCAACGCACTTAACACTTTTATGAGACTAATGAACCATGTTTTGAGGTCGTTCATTGGTAAGTTTTGAATCATTTATTTCAATGACATTTTGATCTATAGCAAGATGTTGGAAGACCATGTAATGCATCTAAAAGCTACTTTGGAAACTTTATGTAAGGAAGCTCTTTTTGTTAATTTAAATAAATGTACTTTTTGTTCTTGGATTTGTAGTGAGTTCACAAGGATTGGAAGTGGACCAAGAAAAGATAAAGGCCATACAAGATTGGCCGAGACCCAAGACCGTTAGCCAAGTCCGGAGCTTCCATGGCTTAGTAAGTTTTTATCGGCGATTCGTGCCCAATTTTAGCACCATCGCCGCACCGTTGACAAGTGTGATCAAGAAGGACTCTGCCTTCCATTGAATCGATGAACAAGAGAAGTCCTTCATCGAAATCAAAAATTTCCTTACTAATACACCATTACTTGTGTTACCTGATTTTGCAAAGACTTTCGAACTTGAGTGTGATGCATCAGCTGTTGGCATAGGAATTCAAAACGTTGTATCCTAACTTATTGGATATGATGTTTTGTGTCTCAAGGTAAGAATTTTCTACAAATAAAGGCGAGCCTAGTCTCGAAGTCATGAGATGTTACATCCTAACTTATTGGGTATAGCATTTTATTTCTTTGAAATAAATAAGTCTTGGTTTTCTTTCAAATAAAAGGATCGTATTTTAAATTTTTCAAAATTTCAACATTAAAACATGAGATTATCAATTAGGTACCAAATTTTGGGCGTTACGAGGGCGCTATCCCTTCCTCATACGTAACCGACTCCCAAACTCGTTTTCTTGTATTTCATGGACCAAAATCAATGTTTTGAAATAAAACATTTTATAAGGTGATCCAATCACACCAAAGCAAAAAGGGATTGGTGGCGACTCCCGTTTTCTTTTTTTTTAAAGTCGATCCTCGTTTTTATTGCATGTTGTTTTCATCTTGTAAAGTATTTCTGCATTGCATTGCATGACCGTTGTGGTCACACCCTTTTAAGTGGGAGTGAGAAGCTACTCCTTCGTGAGGTTTTCACCTCTGTGCAGGATAGTGGATCACTTTCGGGATACATCTATACCTATATCTTCGTCAGATTTTCATCTCCATGCAGCCATAGGGAAATGTATTCCCCTGAACTGAACTCAAACTGCATGAGCCTATAATGGGTGAAGATTGAAAAATCTGCTGGTTTAGGTACCTTTTCTTTAGAACTAAATCGCATATAGTGAACCTAAGGGCTTACCCTAGGTAGAACTATGCCAAACCCTAGTGGTCACCCAGATAGGTGCCCTATTTTGTTATTTATTTCTCTTGTGCTAACGTGTTCTCTTTTGTTTTGATTGCATTGCATTCACATCATAGAAAAGAGATGTTGATTCAAATTCGATTGCTAAATAGAAGAGTTTGTCATGAGAAAATGGATTTCTTGATAAAGTAGATTATAATACGGTTGTTCGAATATGGTCCAAGTAAACACAACAAGAGAAGACTGATAGTCCGTGAGGTAATACAAGACTTTATTGCCCAAGGATTCAAGCTGACAAAGACTATTCGAGAATCACTAAGTCTTGGCTTTCTTGAAGAGACTAACGAGCATTGTGGAAATAAATGAGCAGTGAGTCGCGGCCCAGATCAAGTAAAAAGAGCTAGTAGAGACATTTATTAGAAAGTTCGTGAGATTGGACCTTAATATCTAGATAAGAAGAAAGGGATCAATGTCTTTTCTTGGAATATGAGGGAAAGGCCATATAAATATCCATTTTATGTAAAGGAATTTATTTTCTAGAAAATTTTTTCTAAAGGAATTAAATTCAGAATCAACGCATCTCTTTCTTTTTGCATTCATTTCATGCATTTGAATTACATCGCATCATATGCATTAAAATCCATAGAAGGACCCTAATTAGTTGAAGTTATTTCAAAAAAAGAAAGAAAGTTAATCTGGAAACTAAACATCATTACGGTACTCGAGCTAAAATAAGAGATATGGATCAAAGATTAGAAAGACTCGAACAGTTCCAAAGAGACATGCAAGACCAGATGCAAGAGCAATTGGCAAAGCTCCAACAAGAAATGAGAGACCAAATGATGGAAGCCCAAAGGAATATGGTGGCTAAAATGACTCAGCTACTGAGTAGGGCAATGGACAAGGGAAAAGGCCCCACGACTAATGCTGGAGAAGATAACGAAAAGTATCCTCCGGGTTTCACCCCACCACATGCACAGATACAACCTGAGGTGCATCCTCAAAGGCCATCTATCATGATTAAGACTCAACGAGGTCAAGTTGATACTGGAGTGCCCATGAACTCCCAAGTTGGCTCAGGATCTAACCCTGGAGATAACCCAGCTAATCCTGTTATCCCTGATTTGGATATAGCAGAGAGAGAAGGGGCAATAACTGAATTGCCAAGGCAGTTAGAGGACCGTTGCAAATGGTTGGAAGAAAAATTCAAGGCCTTGGAAAATGCTGATAATCACAATGGAATTGATGCTAAGGACCTGAGTTTGGTTCCAGATTTGGTGCTTCCTCACAAGTTTAAAATGCCAGGCTTCAAGAAGTACAACGGGACTAGTTGCCCTGAAACTCATATTACCATGTTCTGTAGACGGATGACTGGGTATGTTAATAATGATCAATTGATGATCCACTACTTCCAAGATAGTTTGGTGGGGGCAGCATCCAAGTGGTATAATCAACTGAGCCGTGCTAGGATTAATTCGTGGAGAGACCTAGCGCAAGCATTTATGAAGCAATACAGTTATGTGATAGACATGACCCCTGACAGAATCACCTTATAGAACATGGAGAAGAAGTCAAATGAAAGCTTCAGGCAGTATGCGTAAAGATGGAGGGAGGTTTCCATACAAGTTCAGCCGCCACTTTTAGAAAAAGAGACCACAATGCTTTTCATCAATACTCTAAAAGCCCCATTCATTAACCATTTGTTGGGAAGTGCCACCATAAGCTTTTCAGATATAATAATGTCTGGCGAGATAATTGAAAATGCGGTAATGAGTGGGAGGATAGAAACAGGAGAAAGTGTCAAAAGATCAGCCCCGAGAAACATGGAAAATGAAGTGAGTATCCTGAGCATCCATCCTAAATCAGTCACCATAGGCCAGCTGAAGGCTGTAACCACTAGCTATCAAGGCTCTTCAAGGCAGGAATACAATTTGAGGCCAAATACAGAAAAGCTCCAGTTCACACCCATCCCGATGACATATAAGGAGCTATATCAGAATCTTTTTTATGTGCATGTGGTGTCTCCGTCCTACTCGGAACCCGTGCAACCTCCGTTCCCAAAATGGTATAATAAGAAGCCCAATGCGAGTACCACGCCAGAATAACAGGTCACTAAATTAAAAATTGTACTACATTTAAAAAGCTGGTCGAAAGATTCATTAAAATGCAAATTGTGAAGTTCAACGTTTCATCAGAACCTGATCACTTTGACAAGGCAGTAAATGCAATAATTGAAGGAGGAGACAAGAAAGTTGAGACTCTTTGAAGAAATCAAAAGCAAAGAGGGAACCAGGGAACGAGGTTTCCAAGCCCTTGCGTACTTGGGAGTGTTTTGAATAATGGGACTGTGGAAGAGATCCCTGTATTTTTAGAGCTAATCTAGAGTAATATTAAAAACACGCTTGTTACCTTAAGCCTAAAGGCAATAAGAACCCTTTTGTGAAATAGGCTTGTGTCTGAAATTTTTATTTCAATAAAATGCATCTTTTTGAGAAAATATTCTTCATTTTATATTGTACAAACTATTGTTCTTAGTTTTTTCTTTGGACTTTCTTTCAAGTATTCTTTCATTCTTCATTCATAACCATATAAATAATCATTCTTTGAATCATTTATTCTTTGGAATCTTCCTTCGAACCTACAATAGGTCCCCAGATATCAACGATGTGAGCAACGCCGCTACTGACTCAGAGTCTCCTCTCAAGTAAGATATGTGTTTAGAGGGATCTCAGGACTTTGAAGATGATAAAGATTGTAACCTATCTTCTGATTTGTTAAGAATGGTAGAACAAGATGAAAAACAAATCCTACCTTACATAGGGTTAATGGACATTGCGAGCTTAGGAAAGGGGTGAAGATCGAAGCCTAGCTCATTACAGAAATAAAGCGAGACATCATTGAGTTATTTTCAAGAACTCAAAGATGTTTTTGCATGATCATATCAAGACATGCCTTGGCTACTAAGACGTGGGCTAAACATGAGGATCAAGTACTGTTGGTCTACCATGGAAGGGGATCGCATCTGTTATACCGCAAATTCTAAATTGAAGAAGACAAGATTTATGTGACTCTTCCATTTTCTTCACAGACTTTTCTATATATGGGGCATGGATGTTATGGGGTCGATATCTTCAAAAGCTTCTAATTGACATCAAACTATCTTTGTGGTCATTGATTACGTCACTAAGAGGGTGAATGTTGCTTTATATGCCAATATTGCAAGTCGACAGTCATCAAATTTCAAAAAAAAAAGGGAAATGATCAGGTGCTGGCAAAGAATGCCAAAAAGGATCATGTTTAATAATGCATAACTGTACAATGTCAAAGGTTACAGTTTGCTCAAAGATCAGGCAGCCTATCACAATGCAGCAAAGGTTACCAAAAGAAAAAAATACAAAAAGAAAAAATATGAAAGGTGACCAAGACTTGTAAAGATTGGCATAAAGAAGTTATTATTTATCCTCTATGATTATCGAACATTGGCCAGGATCTTTGCCGGGGCAACATCCTACCCATTGGTTTATAGAATGGAAGCGTTTTTGCCAATTGAACCTAATCGAAGAAAAGGTTAAAAGTTATCCATCACGGTCAGATGATGCAAGCTTACGACAAAGAGGTTCATCCTAAAGAATTCCACGAGGGGAACTTGATGTTGAAAAAGATCTTTCTTATACAAAAGAAAGCGGATACCGAATTGGGAAGGACCATATGTGGTGAAGAAGGCTTTCTCTGGAGGTGCACTGATTCTGACCGAAATGGATAGGAAAAGTTTACCCAATCCTGTGGATTCAGATTCAGTAAAAAAATATTTTGCTTAAAGAGGATAAGAGGCCAAGGTGAAAACTCGCAAAGGGCGCTTTTAGTCCAAAAGGGTTTTGAGCTGAAAACCCAAAAATGGCGGCTCAATTTTTTTATCAAAGATAGGGCATGCGGTAGTCTTGCTATGCCTAAATTAACAATGAGGAAGTATGCTACGTCTTGGGGCATTGACAAAGTACTCCGGATCCTTTAAACACATATTGAGCTCAAAATGATCCTCAAGAAGTTTGTATAGAGAAGCTCAGGCTGCGATATCGGAGCCACGTAGCTTCTATCTTACCCATTTTGAATTTGTTATATTTGATTACTTTATTCTTTTCAAGATACACCCCAATCAATTTTCTTATATTGCCTTGGTTATCTTTGATTAACTTATTTGTTTCAAGCTATGCTCCTGATTAATTTCTTTCTCATCCATTGTTGTGATCTTTTTCAAGCATTTTATACTGAAATAACGATTAATGGACTAATAATACTATCATAAAAGGAGTTTCGCATATTACTCTGGAAGCTTCTAAATAATATAAGAATCTGAAACAGGACTATTGTTTAGAACTCACCAAGCCTAAGGGTTAGAAACATTGAAAGATGATTATCTCTTCGGATTTTTATTGGATAAGACATTTCATCGGTGATACCATCTCGAAAAATGATGAGCAATGTCAACCCAAGTGTAAAAGGGGATCATTCTCAGGAAAAGAAAAATGATACCCTGCATTCATGCAAATTTCAGGCACATACATCTGGTCATTAAAACCAGGGAATGGTGTAACAGATCAAATTGATTGAAGATGATACAAATTTCATACCTCTGAGTGGTAACAGATTGGATGGAAAGAACCAAATGTTATTCCCCTGAAGTTGCAATGGGAGGTACAAACTTTATGTCCCAAGGTTCAAGTAGAGTGGACTCAGAATTACCATGGGGCAAATTATTTGAGCAGAATATGATTGATTCTTTGTGAGGAACGAAGATGAAACCTTGACGAATAAATGAGTGATGACACCTGAAATAGGAATCATTCTCATAACATTTTTGCATTAATATATCATAGCATGTCTAAATAGGAGCATTTGACTCATTTCGATCAAGGCATCCTAATTATTAGGCATAAGCATATACCCATTCTACAGGTTATGTCCTCTAGAGGACAATGTATTAAGGTAGATTGAATATATTAGCCTGGTCTCCCTAAGTTTGCAGTGGAGCAGACTAAAAATAACAGATCTAGCATTCTTGAAGTTGCAGTGAAGCAGATCAAAGACATCAGATCTTATCTCCCTGAGTTTGTAGTAGAGCAGATTAAAATAGCAGATCTAGTATTCTTAAAATTGCAGTGAAGCAGATCGAAGAAATCAGTCTTGTCTCCCTGAGTTTGCGGTGGAGCAGACTAAAAATGGCAGATCTGGCATTCCTAAAGTTGCAGTGAAGCAGATCGAAGACATCAAATCTTATCTCCCTGAAGTTGCAGTGAAGCAGATCGAAGACATCAGTCTTGTCTCCCTGGGTTTCCGGTGGAGCAGACTAAAAATGGCAGATCTGGCATTCCTGAAGTTACAGTGAAGCAGATCGAAGATATCAGTCTTGTCTCCCTGAGTTTGTGGTGGAGCAGACTAAAAATGGCAGATTTGGCATTCCTGAAGTTGCAGTGAAGCAGATCGAAGACATCAGATCTTATCTTCCTGAAGTTGCAGGAAGCAGATCGAAGATATTAGCCTGCCTCCCTGAAGTTGCAGTGGAGCGGACTGAAGACAACAGAACTTATCTTCCTGAAGTTGCAAGAAGCAGATCGAGGATACTAGCTTGCCTCCCTGATGTTGCAATGGAGCAGACTGAAGACAGCAGATCTTATCTTCCTGAAATTGCAGGAAGCAGATCGAAGATGCTTGCTTGCCTCTCTGAAGTTGCAGCGGAGCAGACTGAAGAAACAGATCTTATCTCCCTGAAGTTGCAGGAAGGAGATCGAAGATATTTTGTCTGACATCCCTGAGTTTGTAGGGGTGCAGAATGAAGATAGTAGATCTTGTTTTCCTGAGATTGCAGTGAAGTAGATCGAAGATACTAGTCTGGCATCCCTATATTTGCAGTGGAGTAGACTGAAGATAGCAAATTGAAGCTGTCAGACTTATAGTCCAATACCTCTGAAATTGCAGATGGGTTGGAAGTTATTTGAAGAAAGCAAGGACCAAGAAGTCAAGACTCGGCAAGACCGGGCAAAATTGGTCTTTTTATAGTCTTTGCTCTATTTTCGTTTCACGACAATGAGCAAAGAGGGGCAGCTATAATAGGCCCATTTTGCCCGGCCCATCAGAATCCAACATAAAAAAGGAAACAAACCAAAATTGAAATAAAATGTCCAGTCCAGACAACAAAAAATGGCCCAAATCAATAACCCTTAAACTCAATTACACCCTAAGCCCAAAAGGACCCAAAAACCATAAAATTTTCAGCAAACCCTAGCCTAACAACATGGTGCCGCCGCAACCTCCATCATGCCATCACTGCCAGACATCGTGCCACAATTAGCGTGCCCTATCGCCGCCGTACATGCCTACAAAAACACAATTAATAGTGAAAATCGGGATCTTGTATTTATTATTTTAGGATTGATTTTGATTATTAAAACCGAGTGTAACTAAACAAAAAGGGGATGATTTCTTTTACAAAGGCATATATATAATACAATATACAAAAAAAAAATCAAAAAAACAGACGAGCAAAGGTTTTTTTTTTCTTCGTTATTTTTATTCTCTTTCGAATCTGTTTTTTTTTTTTTAGTTTCTTTTTTACATATATTAAAGTTTATAATATAGAAAAAAAAAAGGAAAAAAAAACTTACCTTTTTACACCGTATAGAGGCAACCCGTGCGACCCGACCCGATTAAGCCGAGGATCTGCGTGTTTTCTTGCAGAAGGGTTATTTACGCTTTTTGCCCTTCTGCTTTTTCATGATTTCGCAATCAAGTTTTTATTTTTTTATTTTTACCCCACAATTCCGCTGCTATTTGAATCTGGTCCTTCCTCAAGCTGTGCGTTTTGGAGGCCAGGGTTAATTTCCCATTTGGTCCTCCCCTTTTTTATGCGCGTTGCTATAGGGCCCTAATTCATTTATTTCTTTTAAAATTCGCCCCAAAGTTTTTATTTTAAATTTAATTCTGTCCTTTTTCTTATTTCCTTTTATTATTTTTCTATTATTGTTATTATTTTGGTTATTATTCTTATCTTTAATATTATTATTACTGTATTTATTATTATTACCCTCCTTATTATTAATATTGTAATTATTACTATTCTTACTATTATTATTTTTGTTTTGAGTATTATTATTTCTTATATTTATTATTACTACTATTTTATTATTAATATGATTTTTATTTTTACTATTACTTTTTTATTATTTTCATTACTATCAATATTATTATTACTATTATTATTACTATTATTATCACTAATTTAGTATTACTTTTATTTTTATGATCATTATTTTAATATTACTACTACTATAGTTATTTTTATGTTTTATTCATTAGTATTATTATTTTATCGTCATTATTATCACTATTTTTTTATATACATATTATTAGTACTATAATTGTATTTATTATTAATAATTATTATTATCATCATCGACATTATTATTGCTATTTTTATTATTTCTATCGTTTTATTTTTACTGTTTGTTTATTAATATATTTTATTATTATTATTTTATTTTTTTACCATTATTATTATTTTATTATTTTTTAAATTAGCCTATAGTATTTATTTATTTATTGATTTACCACTAACTTTTATTTTTGCTATTATTTTCTTTTATTTATTTATTCTTTTTCTTATCATTTCATGTAGATTGTTGATTTTAGGTTTTATTTCATTGTATTTTATTTCTGCTGTTATTTTGTTATTTACGTTATTATCCTAATTATATTCAATTATGCATGTGTACTATACCCCATCTTCCATTTTATTACGATCAAATCACATATTACCCGATGCACTAAAATTTTCATTTTGAAATTAGGAAACATTCTGCGTTCTAAGGTTCGAAAGAAATCGTACCCTAACTTACTGGGTTTTAATTTTTCTCATCGAATCTAAAGAACCTATTGTTTTCCTTTTAAAATTAAAACCCATAAACTTCAAATCAAAACTTATTCTCAGCAATTCAAAATGTTATATCCTAACTTATTTGATATAACGTTTTGTGTTTCGAGGTAAGGATCTTTTATAAATAAAGGCAAGTTTAGTTTTGAAGTCTTGAAATGTTGCATCCTAACTTATTGGGTGTGGCATTTTATTTCTTTGAGATAAGCAAGTCTTAGCTTTTTTTTTTAAATAAAAGGATCGTATTTTAAAATTTTTTAATTTTCGACATGAGGACATGAGTTTATCAATTAGGTACCAATTTTGGGCGTTACGAGGGTGCTAACCCTTCCTCGTACATAACCGACTCCCAAACCCGTTTTCTTGAATTTCGTAGGCCAAAATCAACATTTTAAATAAAACAAAAAATGTTTTATAAGGTGATCCAATCACACCTAAGTAAAAAAGATCAGTGGTGACTCCATTTTTCATATTTTTTAAAGTCGATTCCCATTTTTAAGGTTTTATGAAAAACGAGGATCGACTTTAAAAAAAATGAAAACGGGAGTCGCCACCAATCCCTTTTATCTTTGGTGTGATTGGATCACCTTATAAAACGTTTTATTTCAAAACATTGATTTTGGTCCACGAAATACAAGAAAACGGGTTCAGGGGTCGCTTATGTACTAGGAAGGGATAGCGCCCTCGTAACGCCCAAAATTTGGTACCTAATTGATAATCTTATGTCGTAATGTCAAAATTTTGAAAAATTTAAAATATGATCCTTTTATTTGAAAGAAAACCAAGACTTACTTAACTCGAAGAAATAAAATGCTATATCCAATAAGTTAGGATGTAACATCTTATGACTTCGAGACTAGGCTCGCCTTTATTTGTCGAAAATTCTTACCTCGAGACACAAAATATCATATCCAGTAAGTTAGGATACAACGTTCTGAATTCTCGAGAATAAGTGTTGATTTGAAGTTTATTAGTTTCAATTTCGAAAGAAAAAGGATGCTTAATATTTTAAGTTCAACGAGAAAAATTGAAACCTAGTGAGTTAGGGCACAATTTTTCTCGAAGCCCCCAAATATTAAGTATCACCGTATTTTTTGAGAAAAACTTTGAATAAAAATGCAACAATTTAGCAAAATATATTTTTTATAAAAAATTATTTGAATAAAATATTGTATCAATGCATTACAAAACATAAATTTCATATAGTAATTCACCATAATTACAAGTTATATTAACAATTAATACTAATATAGACAATTAAAGAAATAATAATATAAGATAACGAATAATATAAATAATAAAATAACTATACTAAAGCAATCATAAAATAATAAATAAATATAAGAACATGGAAAAATAAAAGATATAAGCAATAAATAACAAAAAAGAAAAAAGAAAACTACTAAATAAATATGAAACTTTACATGCGAGATCTAATATAGAAAAAAAATGAATGATATATTTAAAAACATCGAATGATTAAAAAAATATGATAATTTCTAAAATGATTAATATGTATAAACAATATATTTTAAATGAATAGTATAAAAACTTAGAGTATACAAAAAAAATATAAGTTTACTTATAATAAATATATAATTCAATAATTTAATATGTATAACTATAAATAATAATACGTGATAAAAACAGTTTTAAGTAAATAACGTATATAACTTTAAATAAAAATATATTTATAATACAATAATCATAAAAACTACATATTTAATATAAACAATATAAATAATATATGTTATATAATATACAGGATTTATATAATATAAAGGATAAAATAATTTAAATTATACATATAATACAATATATAATATACAAAATTTTAAAAATGTATAATATAATAACTAATATACAAATTATAAAATAAAATGTAATATATAAATAATATTAAATAAAATAAAATAACCTAGAAAATAATAAATAGTAATAACTTAATACATATATAATACTAAATAATTAAAATAAGAATGAAAATAAAAAGAATAAAAAAATTAAAGGATTAAATCAGAAAATAAAAAAAAATCCAAGGTAAAAATGTAAAAGGATAAGATTAGAACATGCGTCATAATTAGGGACTTATTAGGAAATTAGGCCTTATCTCCGAAACGACACCGTTCCGTCTCTTGCCTTGAAATAGCCTGAAGGACTAAATTGAAGTGAAATACAGATTACAGGGCTAATTTAAATATAAAAGAAAATTCAAATTGGGACGGAATTATAAAGAATAAAATTGCGGAGGGAGTAAAGTGGAAATTTGCCCTTTTTATAAAAACACGCGGATCCTCCCCGGGTATCGGGTCAACGCGCGAATCCTAGCCCCTGAACGACGTCGTTTTGGCCTTTAAAGGGGACCTCCAAAACGACGTCGTATGGATGGTTTATATAAGCTAAAATTTTGTTTTTAAAAATCATTTTGAAACACTTCAGAAAAAAATAAACCGAGTTTAGAAAAACAAACCGGTCCGATCTGCCACCACGCGCTACCACACCCGCCACCATATCCGGTGGCCGGAGGCTCGAAACTTCGCTTTTTCAAAAGCAGATTGAAACGTGAACTCCTTACTTTGTTTATAATCGAAAATAAAACGAAGAAAAGAGAAAAATATATGTCGAAACCATTTTTTTTATTTTTTGGAAAACGGGGTCGACTTTGAAAAACGAAAATGGAGTCGTCACCGACCCTTTTTTGAGGTGTGATCAGATCACCTTGAAATTGAAAACTTTGATTTATTAAAACATATTTTGATATACAAAAACTCGAGAAAATGGGTTCGGGAGTCGGTTACGTACGAGGAAGGGTTAGCAGCCTCGTAACGCCCAAAAATTGGTACCTAATTGATTACTTAATGTCTTAATGTCGAAAATTTGAAAAGATTCTAGATTACGATCCGTTTGCTTAAGATACATTTGGACAGAATCATATTGGATGCCAAAACTTCTTATTTTGAAGAAATAAAATGTCGTACTCAGTAAGTTAGGGTACAACATCTTATACTCTCGAAATTAAATTTATCTTTTGATTTTTAAAACCCACGTAATAAAGTTTGAGAAGGGTATTCGGTTATTTGGGCTTTATGAAAAATTGGAACCCAGTAAGTTAAGGCACAATTTCTCAAAATTCCCGAATACGGAATATTGCCTTGTTTTTTAAAGCTAAGAAAACGTGAATGAAATCTTAAAAGGATATTCGGTTATTTGGTCAAATGAAAAATGAGAACCCAGCACGTTAGGGCACGATTTCTCAAATTTCCAAACATTAAATATTGCCTTATTTTGAGAAATTTTTTAAACGGTCAATTTTAAAATTGACTTATAAAGTATTTTATTTGGTTTGTGTGGATAGAAAAACACTTGAACGAGTAAGTTGGAAATCTCGGTTACAATGCGATGATAAAAATGAAGTTGTAGCAAACATGGAATAATAATACATGGTAACAATAACATATAAAGGAACATAACCATATGAAAATACCAAAAAAAAAAAAACAAATTAATACACATACGATGGCAATACAACATATACTTTACAAATATTAACAGTCGAAATCCATAAATTAAAAGACAATTTTTGAAAGAATATTAAACAAATTGGCATAATTCAAATGCGACAAATATATAAAAATGAATAACATAAAAGAAAAACCATTTGCAACCGATGTTATACGAGTTATAAATTATATGTTCATAAATTTGAAAATTGTATGTAAAGAGAAAACCAATACAAATCATATTCAAAATAGTAAATAGAAACAATATAAGTAATATATGTACTATGGAATTTTTGAAATAAACAAAGATATGAATAAAGTTGAAGTTAAAACAAAAATTTATTTAACTAAATTTATAAGGGAAAACATATACGTATAGATAAGTTTAAAATAAAATATATACATAAAGTAATATGAAATTAATAATGAATACATAAAATAAGATGATTTTAATATGAATTATGTATACATATATATATAAAATAATACATAAGAGTATGCATATTGTACAAATGATTAAAACAAAGCAACACATAAAAGAAAATTTTGAAATTAAAAATTATGTAACAAATAAAAATATAAAAATGAAAATAAAACCAATTAGAACATTGTAAAATCAATTCGCAAATAATTTCACTAAAGTAGCTTCTAAAAGGGTAAATAAAACAAAAACTAAGAAAATACTTAATCGAAATAATAATAAAATCGACATGCTATTTTATAAATAAAGAAACTGATTTAAGCAAAGTCAGGGACCAAGATAAAATGTGCGCAAATAATCAGGGACTAAACCAGAAAATATTTCCAAAGCCCAAAACACAGCATTCAAGTTGGACTAAATTGAAAGCGTGCTTGAATTACAGAGACTAATTAATTAAAAAAATAAATAAAAAGTATCCAGGGTCTAATCAAATAACGACGCAGAAAAGGAGGGACTGAGGACGCAATTATCCCGTTAACACGTAAACACGCAGATCCTCAGGGCATTGGGTCGAATCGAAACGGGTCACCCTATACGACACCGTTTTAGAGCCACTGAAACAGGCCCTAAACTGTATCGTTTCACGCGTCTTAATAAACTAAAAACCTAATCACTCAGCCATTCAAAGCAAAAACCTATATACTCCTAATCCCTCTCTTTGTTCGGCCGCCGCGAAAACCAAACGTCACAAGCCTCCTCCCCTTCGACGGCCATCCAAAACGCCATCATGTATGGCGACTGACGGAACTCGAAGGCGCCCCACCACAGTCTTGAACCTCCTCAGTCTTGAACCTCCTTACTTCGATTACAACGAAGAAGGCGGACCGACTCCAGGTAAATCTCTCTCTTTTACTTACTATTTCGTGTTTTTTCCGAATCAAAAAGAAAATGACATGAAAATAGAAAAAGAAAATAAAACAAGAACATCGACAGAATAAAGAGGCAAATCACCTTTTTCTTTTTTTGTATATTTTTCTGTATGCTTCAAAATAGTGTTTGTAAACCCAATACAAGAATTTCAATTCGGTTTTATAGCCGAAAAACCTAAGAAGAAAAACAAACAAAAAGAAATACATTTTTATCTGCTATTCTCTGCTGTCATTTGTTGTTGTTTTCGCAGGTACAAGGGGCGGACATGGCGTACGGAGGCGCGTGGGTACACGCAGGGCGCGCGTGGGAGAAGGCTGCAGTGCACGAACAGTCTGGAAGCCTCTAGGGTTTCCTCCGATTCTGATTTGCTTTAGGCTAGGGTCTGATTTTGGGCTTCAATTGGGTCTAGAGCTTGTTTGTAAATTTGGGTTAGTTTAATTTGGATTGATATTGGACTGTTTTGGACTTGGACTATTATTATTGGTTCTATTTGGTTATTGTTTTTAGTTTAAAACTGGTTGACTAATGGGCCCGGGCAAATTGGGCCTATTACAGTATAAACAGAATAGTACTGTTGAAAATCACCTTCTGTATTTCGAAGATTTAGTTCTTTATTTGTATTTTTTTTGTTGCGTGGTATCTTGTTTGTATGTGTCCTGTAACACCCCAAACCCGGTCAATACACTACGACCGAATCCGGCATGTCACAAGGTAAAATATTTTGATCAAAACAAGTTATAGGTTCACTTTGAAAGAAGCGATATTTGAAAATATGTTGGATGTTTTAAAAATCTTTGAACGAAAGAAGAACCTCTTTGATAAAACCACATGTCATCGTTTATTTTAAGAAAACCATGTGATTTTAGGAAAATCCCGACTTTATTTAGGTGTAAAGTTGAAAACCGTTTTTAAAACATTCTGACTTGAAGTAACTTATTTTAAAAGAAGTTTGAGCCGAATCGCTGTTATCACTTATTTATTCTAACCTATGGTAAAGTTTAGAAAACCCAGCGAGATGTGTAACTTAGAAAAACATTGATTTGCAGGTTATTTTAACATGCCACGTTGTTTACTTAAGCAAAATATATGATAAACTTTAACAAGATAAAACAACCCAAAAATATTAATTAGTGGCCTTATTACAAACCCAAATAAAATTGAATTAAAAATAAAGTACCCAAAAGAGTAAACAAACTAAAACCGAAAGCAATGTGCATGGCCACCCCGATTCCGCCCGGCTCCACATCCGCGATCTACGAGTCATCTGCAAAATGTAAGGGAAGGGGTGAGTCACCGAGACTCAGTGTATAAGTTCCCCTCCTGATTATAACCACACTCTTACATAGTTTCATAGCTAAGTAAGTATGTCATGCAACCCAAACCTAGCCATCCAAAACTCCATATTCTACCCCGTGTGGTACCAAACCACTGGTGGTGCCAAACCACTGGTGACCCAAAGTCACAATCAAAGTATATACAAATGTGGTACCAAACCACTAGTGGTGCCAAACCACTGGTGACCCAAAGTCACAATTATCCATATGTGGGGCCAACCCACTTTGTGGTACCAAACCACTGGCGACAATCCCTTTTCAGTGTAAGATGTGGGGCCAACCCACTGTAGTACTAAGCCACTGGGACGAGTCGCTAAAATCCAATGTGGTGCAAAACCACTGGTGACCCAAAGTCACAAATATCATATGTGGTACCAAACCACTGGTGGTGCCAAACCACTGGTGACCCAAAGTCACAAATATCACATCTTCCCCCTCCTCTTATAATACCCATTTTAATGCACATGCATATTCATACATACTAACATGCTTTATCAAATAACAATATACTGCAACATAGCATATACATATTCATCAGAAATCAAATGTCCTTAACTAACAGAACGGACTTACCCGGAGTCCTTGCTCGTACCCGTAAGGGTAACTTATCGATAGCCACACTTATTCCAGCTTTTAACAGTGTTTAAATTATTAACATACTATACATCGAATATGAAGTGTGTAAGAGATACACACCTGATCACGCGCAACACTACACTTTCTACGTTGGTACTGTCGTTAATCGACACCACCGCGATTTGTCTACTCTCCTGCTCGGATGCTGGTCCACACCCCGGTGGCCAATCACGAACTGCCGAGACAGCCCTCTTCTTAAACTTAGGGGCTGGGGTCTCAGATCTAACCCCACTTACTGCTTGATTAGCCTTTGAATCCATAATATACCTTATCACTAAATCGGGTTAAAGAAGCAACTAACATATAAAGAACTAGAATCCTGGAGTTAGATCCCTTACCTAAGTCGGCGAATCCGAAAACTCCACACGAAATGGCGTCAACCCCTCTTTCCTGCATTCGGCCAAACATCAACTAATCATGGGGTATTTACCTTCGACATTAGCACAAAAAAAATTGATTGTCGACAGGAATACTTACCCTCCTACACCAACGAAACAGATTAGAAGTGATTACGAATGGTCCTCGTTGAATCTGCTATCACAAAACCCGAAAGAACACTTATGAGTGCCAAAAGAATTTAACTTCATAGAGGAATAAGAATCATGTCAAGCAAATGTTGAAATCCAGCTTTTGTTCCATATGAGTCGATAGAGAAAGAAAAGAAGAGGTAAGAGAGATTCGGCCAAGAGCAAGACTTACCCCCCAAGTGCCGAAGTCGATCCACGAAGCAACAAGAGAAAAAGAAAAGAGAGAGATCTTTAATGGTTGATATTCGGCCCAAGTGTTGAAACAAAAAGAGAAGAGTAGAGAGGTTTCAGCAAAAGATAAGGCTACCAAGGAGTTCGGCTAAACAACAAAATGAAAGTAGAAAGCAGAGAGATGAATGATAGGTGAGGTTTTCAGTTCTTAAGGTTTCGGCAAGAGAGTAAGTCGCAACTGTGGTGTGATGATCAATGTGGATTCGGCTAAGCACTTAAGAAGAAAAAGAGAAGACAATAAGGGAAGTTTAGATGAGCATTCGGCTAAGGGTGTTTTGAGAGAAGAGAAAAAGAACCAAAATGCAATAGTGGTAAATGTGAGAAGGTGATTTCGGCACAACAAGAATGAGAGGAAAAACCGAAGTTCAAAGGTGAGACACCATCACCAAATGCCGAATAGTACTACCCCAAAACAAATCCTAAATTTGGCACACTAACCACACCAAAACCGAATGCTTCAAGCTCTCATAGCCACTCCCACAATTCGGCTAAGCCTTCCCCCACTTCAATCCCTCTTTTCTCTCCTCGTTTTTTCCCCTGGCCAACTATTCAAACTAGTATAAATAGTTCAAACTCTAATATTTTCTCTTCACCATCCATTTCAAATGTGTTGACTCCTTCACCACTTATCCAAGAGAGTCCATCCTGAGCATACTACCTCTCAGTTCTGGCGTCAAAAAGAAAAACCCAAAGAGGGATTCCTGTAGCTCGAACCAAGGCTCCTTCCCCCTGCTTGTGGCGTCACTCCCCTGAGCTCTAAGTGGCGCCTCCCTTGCCACTTTACCCCTGGTACTCTTGTGTCAAAACACTCTATTAATTTCTCTTATCCCCTAACTCACTCAGCTCTCCCTTCCAAGTACCCAAAATAAAAATTTTTGCTATAGTTCCGGCCTACCCTTGGCTCATACCCAGACCTTAAGATACCCCCCTTAAAAATAATTTCGGCCTCGAAATTACCTGGTCAAAAGAGTTGAGGGTATTGCTGCCGCATCACATCCTTTGGTTCCCACGTGGCCTCTTCTGTACCATGGTTCCACCATAATACCTTTACCAGTGGAACCAACTTCTTATGCAACACCTTAACATCCCGATCCAGGATCTGCACTGGTTCCACTTCCATGGACAAATATGGGCTCACCTCGATCTCTTCCACTGACACAACATGCGACGGATCAGGACGATAGCGCTTAAGCATGGAGACATGAAACACATCGTGAATCTGACTCAATTCTACTGGCAACTCGAGTTGGTAAGCTACAGATCCCACACGTTTCAACACCCTATACGGCCCGATAAACCTAGGGCTCAGCTTGCCTTTTCGACCAAACCTCAGCACTTTCTTCCACGGCGAGACCTTCAGAAAACCACATCACCTCATCGCAAACTCTATATCTCTTCGCTTAAGATCGCGCCAGACTTACTCGCTGTCAAGCTTCCTTCAAACGAGCTCGAATCAGCTTAACCTTTTCCTCTGTTTCAGCAACCAACTCCGGACCCAACATCTGACGCTCACCAACTCTATCCAGCACGTAGATGTACGACACTTCCGACCATATAACGCCTCATATGGTGCCATCTTAATGCTTGCCTGGTAACTATTATTGTTCGCGAATTCTGCCAGTGGTAGAAAGTCTTCCCAGCTACCTCTGAAATCCAAGACATAACCTCTCAACATATCCTCTAGAATTTGTATTACCCTTTCGATTGCCCATCCGATCATGCGGATGAAATGTCAGATCTTGAAATCCAATCTCGTACCCAGTGCCTGATGCAACGCTTTCCAGAACCTTGACGTGAATCTGGAATCTCTATCAGAGATAATCGATACTGGCACTCCATGCAACCTCACTATCTCCGCCACATACAACTTGGCTAACTTTTGGAGTGAATAATCAACCCGAATCGGTATGAAATGAGCTGATTTAGTCAGACGATCCACAATCACCCAGACTGAATCCTTCTTGCTATGCGTAAGGGGTAGCCCACTGACAAAATCTATCGTAATCCTTTCGCACTTCCACTGCGGAATCTTCACTGGCTGCAACAAACCCAGCGGTAAATGATGTTCAGCTTTGACCTGCTGACACGTTAGACATTTACCCACAAATTCAGTTACTTTCCGCTTCAGACCCAGCCACCAATACTATTCTCGTAAATCTCGATACATCTTGCTACCTCAAGGATGCATAGCGTATGGACTGCTATGTGCCTCTTGAAGAATCTTCCGCCTTAACTCGACGTCCTTCGGCATACACACTCTCCCTTGAAAACACAGCACTCCATCACTGGTCAAGTTGTAACCCTCCAATCCACCACTCTGCACTTGCAACCTTTGAGCACGCAGCCCCTCATCCACTAGCTGCTTCTCTTTAACCTGATCTACCCAATTCGGCTTTACCTGCAATTCTGCTAATAGACTCCCATCATCATACAAACTGAGATGAGCAAACATTGCTCTCAAGTCTGACTCTACCTTACGGCTCAACGCGTCTGGCACCACGTTGGCCTTGCCCGGATGATACTCAATCGAACAGTCGTAGTCCTTCAACAACTCGATCCACCTTCGCTGCCTCAAATTCAAGTCCTTCTGAGTCAAGAGGTACTTCAGACTCTAGTGATCCGTGTAAACTATTGACTTCTCCCTGTACAAATAATGCCTCCATATCTTCAAGGCGAAAACCATTGCAGCCAATTCCAGATCATGCGTCGGGATAGTTAACTTTGTGCGATCTCAGCTGTCGAGACGCATATGCCACTACTTTCCCTTCTTGCATTAGCACACATCCCAAACCAGTATGCGATGCATCACAATATACCGTAAACTCTTTTCCTGCTTCAGGTTGAATCAAGACTGGAGCCTCTGTCAGAATCCTCTTTAACTTGTCGAAACTTTCCTGTTACTTACCAGACCATACAAATGGAACTCATTTTCTCAACAACTTGGTCAACGGCGCAGCAATCAAAGAAAATCCTTCCACAAATCTTCTGTAATACCCTGCCAGACCCAGAAAACTCTGAACTTCTGCTACCGACTTAGGTGGTTTCCAGTCCAACGCTGCCTCAATCTTCCGAGGGTCCACTCTGATTCCTTCCGCCCACACCACATGACCCAAGAAAGTTACCTCCTTAAGCCAAAACTCACATTTACTAAACTTGGCAAATAATTGCTTTTCCCTCAGAATCTGCAAAACCACCCGCAGATGCGCATCATGATCCTCTTCAGATCTTGAGTACACCAATATGTCGTCTATAAACACCACGACGAACTGGTCCAAGTACGGCTGGAACACCCGATTCATCATATCCATGAACGTTGCTGGCGCGTTGGTCAACTCGAATAGCATTACCAAAAACTCGTAGTGCCCATACCGAGTGCGAAACGTCGTTTTATGGATATCAGCCTCCTTTACCTTAAGCTGATGATACCTTGACCTCAAATCGATCTTAAAGAAGACTGATGCCCCCTTAAGCTGATCAAACAAGTCGTCTATCCTGGGCAACGGATACTTGTTCTTGATCGTCAACTTATTCAGCTGGCGATAGTCTATACACATCCGCATTGTACCATCTTTCTTCTTAACAAAGAGCACAGGCGCTCCCCAAGGCGAAACACTTGGCCGGATAAAACCCTGGTCCAACAATTCCTGGATCTGTGCTTCCAGTTCCACCAATTTCTTTGGCGCCATCCTATACGGGGCAATAGACACTGGCGCAGTTCCGGGTAACAGATCTATGCCAAATTCGACTTCACGATCCGGAGGCAGACCCGGGAGTTCTTCTGGGAATACGTCAGTAAATTCCTTCACTGTTCGGACATTCCCTACAGCTGATTCCTTGGCCTCCAAAGCACACACATGAACTATGAACACCTCACACCCCTTCCTGACCATTTTCTCAGCCTTCAGAGCCGATACAACGTTAGATAGATAATCCCTTCTATTACCTATCATTACCACTTCTTCACCTTCAACTGTTTTCAATACCATACGCTTAGCCGCGCAGTCAAACTCGCTTGGTACTTCACCAGCCAATCCATCCCAAGGATCAGATCGAACTCCTCAAATGGCAGTTCCATCAGATCAGCCATGAACACTACCCCTTAGAGTTCTAGGGGTACATCCCTATACAGTTTATTCACTTCTACAGAGTGACCTGTAGGGCTAATTATCATCATCTCCTAGAAGTAATCTCAAAGTCTAAGTTCATGGTTTCCACTATGCTACTGGCAACATACGAGTGCGTCGAACCAACATCTATCAAAGCAGTATAAGGTAGTCCAAAGATTAAGAACATATCGGTTATGATGACCGGTGCGTCGCCCTCCTCTCGACGCCTCGCTGCATATACCAACCCAGGCTGTCTAGCTTCAGTATTACCTGTACCTCTGCCCGATGCTCCGCAGCTTCGACCAAAACCATTACCTCCCCTGACAGAACCACGACCCCACTGTGGTTGCTGTCCACCGTTTCTGAACTGAGGACGCCCCTAACTCTCAGATTGCATCCTAGCTAGCTTACGTGGACAATCCATTACACGATGATCCAACGACCCACACTCAAAGCATCCTCTGCCACCAGTCCAACATTCACCCAATGGAATTTCTTCACAGATTGATTCGGCCCACCATATCTAGCCCTTTTCTGAGAATTTCCAGTCGATCCTGACGATCCAAAACTCCTTTTCTGTCTATTCCTTTCCAGATTCTATTTTGTAGACTCCTTCACCCCTTCGGCTATCTTAGCCTTCTCTACCAACACAGTAAACTCCCTCTCTTGTTGTGAAGCGATCAGTAACCTCAGTTCATCTCTCAGCTCGTCTTCAAACCTGACACAGCGTTCATACTCCGTAGCCACGATACCCCGAGCGTAACGGCTCAACCTTAAGAATTCTACCTCATAGTCAGATACTGACCTACTCCCCTAAACCAGCCTTAGAAACGCCTTCCTCTGTGTATCCATGTAACTGGACCCAATGTATTTCCTCTGATAAGCTACCTTAAAATAGTCCCAAGTGAGATCATCAGCTATCGCACCATCCCGAACCGTGAGCCACCACTGATATGACTCATCCCGGAGAAGGGACACTATACCCTTCAACTTCTCCTCAACCGTAAGGTCTAAATCGTCCATGATACGCTCTGTCGCCTCCAACCAATACTCAGTCGTATTGGGAGCCACACCAGAAACACCCCGGAATACCTCTGCTCCATTGGCTCGAAGTCGCTCAAACACAGATTTTCGAGCTCCGCTCCCACCACGCACTCACCTACCCTCTCCAAAACTTGCAAAGATCGCTGCGACACATCGCATTATCACCTATCTCGATCCTCGAAACTCGTGCCGCGCGGTGGTGGCGGTGGTACCTCATTTTTGACCCCGACTGCACTCCCATCGGTTCGGTACACGATCATCTTACCCCGACCACGTCCACGCGTGTTACGACCACATCTTCGGGTGCTCATGACTAACGTTCTCGATTTATTTGATTTAAAAGTTTTATGCATTAGACTTTATTCTACTGTTATTACAGCACAGTTTTATGAAGAGTTTTATTACGAGGTTTTGTTTTCGCGAGTTCACAGAATCCTATGAGTTTCAGTCTCTAAGGTAATCCACTAGTACTATCAATCATATATATATATAAACACAGCAGTTAAGGGTACTCACCTTGGCGGATCGGTGCTGGAGACTCGGTGACATGCTTCCCAGACCATGTATTTTCCAACCAGACCTTTTTAAAACCCACTTTTAAAACATTTTGGGCCTCAAGCCAACAGTCGAGCTCTTGAACTTAGCTCTGATACCAAAATTGCAACACCCCAAACCCGGTCAATACACTACGACCGAATCTGGCATGTCATAAGGTAAAATATTTTGATCAAAACAAGTTATAGGTTCACTTTGAAAGAAGCGATATTTGAAAATATGTTGGATGTTTTAAAAATCTTTGAACGAAAGAAGAACCTCTTTGATAAAACCACATGTCTTCGTTTATTTTAAGAAAACCATGTGATTTTAGGAAAATCCCGACTTTATTTAGGTGTAAAGTTGAAAACCGTTTTTAAAACATTCTGACTTGAAGTATTAAAAGAAGTTTGAGCCGAATCGTTGTTATCACTTATTTATTCTTTTACTTAAGTAAAATATATGATAAACTTTAACAAGATAAAACAACACAAAAATATTAATTAGTGGCCTTATTACAAACCCAAATAAAACCAAATTAAAAATAAAGTACCCAAAAGAGTAAACAAACTAAAACCGAAAGCAATGTGCATGGCCATCCCGAGTCCGCCCGGCTCCACATCCGCGATCTACGAGTCATCTGCAAAATGTAAGGGAAGAGGTGAGTCAACGAGACTCAGTGTATAAGTCCCCCTCCCGATTATAAACACGCTCTTACACAGTTTCATAGCGAAGTAAGTATGTCATGCAACCCAAACCTAGCCATCCAAAACTCCATATTCTACCCCGTGTGGTACCAAACCACTGGTGGTGCCAAACTACTGGTGACCCAAAGTCACAATCAAAGTATATACAAATGTGGTACCAAACCACTAGTGGTGCCAAACCACTGGTGACCCAAAGTCACAATTATCCCTATGTGGGGCCAACCCACTTTGTGGTACCAAACCACTAGCGACAATCCCTTTTCAGTGTAAGATGTGAGGCCAACCCACTGTGGTACTAAGCCACTGGGACGAGTAGCTAAAATCCAATGTGGTGCCAAACCACTGGTGACCCAAAGTTACAAATATTATATGCGGTACCAAACCACTGGTGGTGTCAAACCACTGGTGACCCAAAGTCACAAATACCACATCTTCCCCCTCCTCTCATAATACCCATTTTAATGCACATGCTTATTTATACATACTAACATTCTTTATCAAATAACAATTTACTACAACATAGCGTATACATATTCATCAGAAATCAAATGTCATTAACTAACAGAACGGACTTACCCGGAGTCCTTGCTCGTACCCGTAAGGGTAACTTATCGATATCCACACTTATTCCAGCTTTTAACAGTGTTTAAATTATTACCATACTATACATCGAATATGAAGTGTGTAAGACATACGCACCTGATCACGAACAACACTATACTTTCTACATCGGTAGTGTCATTAATCGACACCACCACGATTTGTCTACTCTCCTGCTCGGATGCTGGTCCACACACCGATGGCCAATCACGAACCGTCGAGACAGCCCTCTTCTTGAACTTAGGGGCTGGGGTCTCAGATCTAACCCCACTTACTGCTTGATTAGCCTTTGAATCCATAATATACCTTATCACTAAATCGGGTTAAAGAAGCAACTAACATATAAAGAATTAGAACCCCAGAGTTAGATCCCTTACCTAAGTTGGCAAATCCCGAAAACTCCACACAAAATAGCGTCAACCTCTCTTTCCTGCATTCGGCCAAACATCAACTAATCATGGGGTATTTGCCTTCGACATTAGCACAAAAAGAATTGATTGTCGACAGGAATACTTACCCTCCTACACCAACGAAACCGATTAGAAGTGATCACAAATGGTCCTCGTTGAATCTGCTATCACAAAACTCGAAAGAACACTTATGAGTGCCAAAAGAATTCGGTTTCATAGAAGAATAACAATCATGTCAAGCAAATGTCGAAATCTAGCTTTTGTTCCATATGAGTCGATAGAGAAAGAAAAGAATAGGTAAGAGAGATTCGGCCAAGAGCAAGACTTACCCCCCAAGTGCCGAAGTCGATCCACGAAGCAACGAGAGAAAAAGAAAATAGAGAGATCTTCAATGATTGATATTTGGCCCAAATGTTGAAACAAAAAGAGGAGAGTAGAGAGGTTTCGGCAAAAGATAAGGCTACCAAGGAGTTCAGCTAAACAACAAAATGAAAGTAGAAAGCAGAGAGATGAATGATAGGTGAGGTTTTCGGTTCTTAAGGTTTCGGCAAGAGAGTAAGCCGCAACTGTGGTGTGATGATCAAAGTGGATTCAGCTAAGCACTTAAGAAGAAAAAGAAAAGACAATAAGGGAAGTTTAGATAAGCATTCGGCTAAGAAAAAGAAAAGACAATAAGGGAAGTTTAGATGAGCATTCGACAAACGGTGTTTTGAGAGAAGAGAAAAATAACCAAAATGCAATAGTGGCAAATGTGAGAAAGTGTTTTTTGTACAACAAGAATGAGAGGAAAAACTGAAGTTTAAAGGTGAGACACCATTACCAAATTCTGAAAAGTACTACCCCAAAACAAATCCTAAATCCGACACACTAACCACACCGAAACTGAATACTTCAAGCTCTCATAGCCACTCCCACAATTTGGCTAAGCCTTCCCCCACTTCAATCCCTCTTTTCTCTCCTCGTTTTTCTCCTGGCCAACTATTCAAACTAGTTTAAATAGTTTAAACTCCAATATTTTCTCTTCTCCATCCATTTCAAATGTGTTGACTCCTTCAAAACGTATCCAAGAGAGTCCATCCTGAGCACACTACCTCTCAATTCTGGCGTCAAAAAAAATACACAAAGAACGATTCCCGCAGCTCAAACCAAGGCTCCTTCCCCCTGCTTGTGGCGTCACTCCCTTGAGCTCTAAGTGGCGCCTCCCTTGCCACTTTACCACTGGTACTCTTGTGTCAAAACACTCCATTAATTTCTCTTATCCCCTAACTCACTCAGCTCTCCCTTCCAAGCACCCAAAACAGAAGTTTTTGCTATAGTTCTGGCCTACCCTTGGCTCATACCCAGACCCTAAGACACCCTAACTAGCATCATATTCAAACCATTCACATGCAAACAATTAAAATGCACGAGTCCCTATTTAAGATGTTACATGTCCTTTTACAAATTTCATTGGGGTTTTTATAACCCAAAAAAATCGCAAAACAAATTCAATAGATACTGTCTTGATGTTTCCTCGCCATTTTTGCTGTGGTTTTCTTTCCTTCTGCAGGTTAATAGCGAGGATTTTGGCAGTGATGAAGGTTGTGGCTGCGGCGCGAGGGTTTGTGTCGAGTGCTTGCGGCGCACTGGAAACCTAGGTTTCCTGTGGCTGCAAGCTATTTGGGTCACTTGGGCCGGCTTAGTTTGTTGGGTTTGGTTAGGATTGGGTCTGTGGGTGTAATTGGGTAATGGGTTTATGGTTTATTGGGTCTGGGTGTAACGAATTGGGCTTGGGTTATTTGTTTTGGGTATTGGCTTGTAATTAGGCTACTGTAATGGATTGTAAAAACAAACTGGACATTTGTTTTCTATTTTATTTTTATTTTGCTTTTGTTTGTTTAGGCCCAGGCATAAATGGGCTACTACAGCTGCCCCTCTTTGGTCATTACCGTGTAACGAGAATAGAGCAAAGACGATAAAAGGACTCATTTTGCCCGGTATTGTCAAATGGCTGTATCTTCAGGGAGATAGGCTAGTATCTTCAATCTGCTTCACTACAACTTCAAGAAGACTAGATTTACTATCTTTAGTCTGCTCCACTGCAAACTCAGGGATGTCAGATTGATATCTTTGATCTGCTTCCTGCAATCTTCAGGAAGATAATATCTGCTATCTTCAGTCTGCTCCACTGTAACTTCAAGGACGTTAGACTAGTATCTTTGATCTGCTTCCTGCAACTTCAAGAAGATAAGATCTGTTGTTTTTAGTCTACTCCGCTGCATCTTCAAGGAGGTCAGACTAATATCTTTGATCTGCTTCACTGTAACTTCAGGAAGATAAGATCTGTTGTCTTCAGTCTGCTCCGATGCATCTTCAGAGAGGCAAGGTTGATATATTTGATCTGCTTCACTGCAACCTCAGGAAGACAAGATTTGTTGTCTTTTGGCATGCTCTACTGAAAACTCAGATATGCAAGGCTAATGTCTTTGATCTGCTTCACTGTAACTTCAGGAATGCCATATCTGCTATTTTTTAGTCTGCTCCACTGCAACTTCAGGGTTACAAGACTGATGTCTTCGATCTACTTCACAGCAACTTCAGGAATGCCAGCTCTGCTATTTTTTAGTATGCTCCACTGCAACTTCAGGGAGGTCAGGCTGAAAGTGACAAATTACCCTACTACATCGTCCTATGACCAGTAGAATGGGTATATGCTTATGCCGAATGATTAGGATGCCCTGATCGAAATGATTCAAATGCTCCTATTCAGACATGCTATGATATGTGAATGCAAAAATGATATGAATATGATTCCTGCTCAAGGTGTTATCACTCATGTAACACCCCAAACCCGGCCTAGACGATACAAACAGATCTGGAATGCTACATAGAAGGGTTGTTTAAAAACTCAAGCGCTCGTTAAAAAGTTTGCATTCTTTTTTAAACTTCGAGCTTTGTTGTTTGTGAAAAACCAGATTTGTTTTTATGGTTTTCTTGTGAAAACGCTATTATTATATTAATTAACATGATCTCCAAAAACTTGTTTATATCATAAATCAGGTTCAGTGATTTGTGAAGATGTGATATTTTGAAAATAGTTATCGTCGTTTTAAGAAAACCCAATGTTCCTACATCTAACAAATTAAAAGCGATCGAGATGAAAATTTAAAAGGAAAATTAAAACCAATGGCCGTATTACAACAATTTTAACCCAAATTAATAATAAAACTAAAATAAAGTAAAACGAAAATTTACTAAGTTGCGATAATTAATCCTAATGTATGGCAACCACAAAATCCTCCACAGCTCCAAATCCACTAATGCGGGGATTACCTGCAAGGTTGAAATAACGGAGTGAGTTACAAGAACTCAGTGTGTAATCCCAATTCCAGTCATAGCCATGGTCTCAGTCTGGGCCTAAGCCCCATACAGTATCAATTTGGGCACACGGCCCTTAAAATCAGGGTAATGCAAACAGAAAATGCAACCCAACCTAATAGTCCATCTGCTACACTCCACCCGTACCAGCCCCACACTCCATGTGGGGACCAAGCCAACCCACCCAACCCTACACTCCAAGAATGCATTGAGTTTGCCAAGATAAAAACGCAAAGAAAGTCGCCAAAGACGATATATATGGCTGAGCCACTGAAATCAGTATATTATGGAATAGCCACCAGTACAGCACTTCCTCCATCATTATAACCCATCCCAATGCAACATGTCATGGCATAATAATTCAGTGTATGCAAAATGTATCATCATGGCAATTAATCAAGTTATACACAATCATACAAAAATTGCCCCTAAGGGTATAACAGTAATTTTACCCAACGAGGGTATCTTAGTAATTTACCCACCAAGGGTATTTCAATAATTTTACCCACTGAGGGCATTTCAGTAATTTTACCCACTGAGGGTATTTTAGTAATTTTACTCACCGAGAGTATTTCAGTAATTTTCCCACCGAAGGTATTTCAGTAATTTACCAATTTACGGCTTTTCAATAGCTTACTGTCGCCTCGAACGACATGGGACTCATATTGGGTCTCTACGAAACTAATGGGCCTTAAATCCATTTCAGGCCCAACGGGCCCACACGCCTATGTGGCCCATTTCACATGGTTTCAGTCTCAGATTTCCAGATTTCGCAACCGCACTTACCCTTTGACAGTTGTCCACCAACTTCGCCCATGTGGACCGGAAAGCCCATTGGGCCCGTTAAGCCCGTATTGGCTCAATTAGGGCCATTACAGCCTTAATGTCGTGAGAGTGCATGTGACACTCTCAATGACTTACCGTCACTACTCGTATCTCGCTTTACCACTACGAGCGCTCGCAAACTCAGGTGGCACAAATGTCGATTATTCAGCTTTTTAGCTTTTGGCCGATTCGCAAGTCATCACATGCAGTCATTCAGAAGGGTGTGAGATTACACACCTGATCACGTAGAGCACTATACACTCACGATCGTCTCACCTTCACTAGAGCGAGCCACCGCGATTTGCCTATCCAAACCAGACGCCGACGTCCCTCCACAACCCGGCAGAAAGTCCTGAACCGCTGACACTCTACGCCGCTTAAACTTGGGAGCAGGGGGTCATGACTCCACTTCCATTAGGCACCCTCCTGATCCCCCCTCAGATCGGCTATTACCTGTCTCCATGAAGAACTCTCGGTTAGCAAGCGCCAATCTCCTATCCCTCCTCGAATGACCCTGACATAATCCCACATCAAACTTAGGAAGGGGAAAGACCCTTCTTCTCTTACTCTGCCAATGACGCCACACCAACCACACTATCCTCGAATGACCCTTCTCCTCCTACTCTGCCAATGACGCCACAGCCACCACAGCACTCACTCCACTTGTGTCTCCTAACACACCCAATTTTACTTAAGTACTACTTCCAGTTGCCCTCTCCCCTAAAGAGCCAAAAATCAAAATTTTCCCTATGGCCTATCTTGAACCCAGGACTTCATAGAACCCTGTAACCTTACAAAATCATATTCCTAACAGGTCTAACTCGAAATAATGTTTTTCTCATATTCCCAATAAAATTTTAAAACGCGCCTACGCTCGTGCCCAATAGGCCCAATTCTCCTAGGCCTAAATTCGGGGTGTTACAAATTATTTATTTATTAAGGTTTCATCTTCGTTCCTCTTGAAGCATCATATTCTTGCTCAAATAATTTTCCCCATGGAAATCTTGAGGCCCACTCCATTTGGGAACACAAGATTTGTACCACCTTCAATCCATCCCACCAGAAATCGTAACTTTTTCAGTCTGTCCCTACTGCAATTTAAGGATGCAGGATCTGTTTCAACTCTAAATCATTCCTCCACAATTCAGGGTTTTGAATTTTCCCATCAATTTGGTTTGTCATATCATTCCCCAAATGTTATGACTCGATGCCATCAACTCATTATTTTGTCCAATTACCATTTAGACAGAGAATTCAAAGAAATAGTCTTCATCTAGACTTTTCTTTCTCAAATATTTCCAATCCATGTACATGTAAATTCTAAACAATTGTCCTGTTTCAGTTTCTTGTATTATCTAGAAATTTCCAAAGTAATATGTAGAACTTCTTTTGTGAAATTATTAGTTCACCAATCATTATTTCAATGCAATATGCTTATGAATAATGGGTAACAAATAAATTGATCTCAAGGATAGTTAGAGTTAAATGAATTATCAAAAATACAAAGGAAATCAACTTGGAACATATCTTTGAGAAGAAAAAGAATCCAAAGATAGTAAAATGAATAGGACAAAGACCAAGTGCCCTAGATATCGCAGATTGAGCTTCTATATACAAACTCCATGAAGACTGCTTTGAGCTTAACATGTGTTTAGAAGATCCAAAGTACTTTGTTGATGCCCCAATATGCAACATACTTCATTTCTTGTTGATCCAGGTATAGCAAGATCGCTGCATGTCTATTCAAAATTTGAGCCGCCCTTTTCGGGTTTTCAACTCAAAACCCCATTGGTCTCAAGGCGCCCTTTGCGGGTTTTCACCTTGGCATCTTCTCCTCTTTAAGCAATATTTTTTGGCTAAATCTGACTTCACAAGATTGGGTAAGCTTTTTCCATCCATTTCGGTCAGAATCAATGCACCTCCAGAGAAAGCTTTCTTCACCACATATGGTCCTTCCCAATTCGGCATTCATTTTCCTCTGAAATCATTTTGTATGAGAAGGATCTTTTTCAGTACAAGGTCCCCCTCGTGAAACTCTCTTGGGTGGACTTTTTTATCATAGGCTCGCATCATTCGTTTTTGGTACATCTGACCGTGACGAATAGCCCTTAACCTCTTTTCCTCAATCAAGTTCAACTGGTCATATCGGGCCTGGATCCATTCAGCTTCATCCAATTTTATTTCTGACAAAACTCGGAGAGAAGGTATTTCTACTTCAATAGGTAGAACTGCCTCCATCCCATAGACCAATGAGAAAGGAGTTGCCTTCGTAGAGGTTTTGACGGACGTCCGATAAGTATAGAGTGCAAATGGTAATTTCTCATGCCAATCCTTGTAAGTCTCAGTCATTTTTCCTACTATATTCTTGATGTTTTTATTGGCCGCTTCCACTGTCCCATTCATTTTTGGACGATACGGAGACAAGTTGTGGTGTTTGATCTTGAATTGACTACAAACTTCCATTATCGTACTATTGTTCAAGTTTAAAGTGTTGTCTGATATGATCCTCTCGAGCATTCCATATCGACAAATGATCTCCTTTTTCAAGAACCAACTAACTGCTGACTTAGTAACGCTAGCGTATGAAGCAGCCTCTACCCATTTTGTGAAATAGTCAATAACTACAAAGATGAATCGATGCCCGTTTGAAGCTTTCGGTGAGATTGGTCCAATAACATCCATGCGCCACAAGGAAAAATACAATGGGGAAGTCATAACATGCAAAGGCGGCGGGGGCACATGAATTTTGTCTCCATAAATCTGGCATTTATGACATTTCTTGGCATAGTTGATACAATCTTCTTCCATGGTGGACCAATAATATCCGTATCTCATTATTTGTCTAGCCATTGTGAATCTATTAGCGTGTGTTCCACAAACGCCTTCATGAACTTCTTCTAGGATTTTCCTAGATGGGACAACATCAACGCATCTCAATAGTACCTGATCTTTTCTCCTTTTGTACAAGATATCCCCGTCTAAAACATAGTCAGAGGCCAATCTTTTTAATGTCCTTTTATCATTCTCAGTTGCATGCTCCGGGTATTCACGATTTTTTACGTATCGCAATATACATCATGATACCAAGGGTGGTCATCTTTTTCCTCCTCTTTCATGTTATAACAATGAGCTGGAACTTCAAAAATACTCATCTGAATAGGTCTCATATCCTCTGGTTTGTTTACTTTGATCATAAAAGCTAGGGTTGCTAAAGCATCTGCCATCTAGTTTTCATCTCATGGGAGATAATTAAAAGTAATGTCATCGAACTCCTCAATCAATCCCAGGACTATTTTTCGGTAATCAATTAGTTTAGGATCTCTTGTCTCCCATTCTCCTTTAAACTGGTAGATTACTAAGGCAGAATCTCCATATACTTCTAGTACTCTGATTTTACGCTCTACAGCTGCTCGAATTCCCATGATGCATGCTTCATACTCTGCCATGTTGTTTGTGCAATCAAAATTCAATTTGCATGTGAATGGATAATGATCACCACTAAGGGATACCAAGATTGCTCCAATTCCATTTCCCACAGCATTTGATGCCCCATCAAAATTTAGCTTCCACGGACATTCTTCAGTAGTCGCCACATACATTAACTCTTCATTAGGGAAATCAAAGCTTAAAGGTTTATAATCCTCTAAAGCCCTGCTAGACAAGAATTCTGCTATTACGCTCCCTTTTATAGCCTTTTGGTTTACATAGACTATATCAAATTCAGAAAGCAAAATCTGCCACATTGCCATCCTTCCATTCAAAGCAGTTGACTCCATCATATACTTTAACGGATCCAACTTCGAAATTAACCAGGTTGTATGATATAGCATATACTGCCTCAATCTCCAAGTTGTCCAAAACAAGGCGCAACACAATTTTTCAATCGATGAATATCTCATTTCACATTCAAGGATTTCCTGACTTATCATGTTGACCAAGCACACATGCCATGGAGTTATTGAACACTGTCAAGTACAGTATTAGTGGTCTATCTGGATTAGGCGGAGGTAGTACTGGGGCATTTGACAGATATTGTTTGACTTTGTCAAAAGCTTTCTGCCACTCATCGTTCCATACACCTTGATTGTGTTTCTTAAGAAGACGAAATATGGGATCACATTTCTCAGTTAATTGTGAAATAAACCGAGCAATGTAATTTAACCTTCCGAGAAAACCTTGAACTTCTTTTTGAGTGCATGGTGGAGGCAATTCTTGTATAGCTTTAACCTTAGTTGAGTCAACTTTGATTCCTCTCTTACTAACTACGAAACCCAGTAATTTCCCTGACCGAGCTCTGAAAGTACCCTTTGCCGGGTTGAGCTTCAATTGAAATTTTCTCAATCTCAAAAACAATTTCTTCAAAACTTCAATGTATTCCTTTTTTGTTCGAGATTTGGCGATCATATCATCAACATATACCTCAATCTCTTTGTACATCATGTCATGGAATAAGGTTACCATGGCCCTTTGATATGTTGCTCCTGCATTTTTTTAGCCCAAATGGCATTACTTTATAATAAAAAGTACCCCACAATGTTATGAAAGTAGTTTTCTCCATATCCTCAGGGTGCATCTTGATCTGATTATATCCCGAAAAACTATCCATGAAAAAAAACAGTGAGTATCCTGCCGTATTATCCACCAACGTGTCAATATGAGGCAAAGGGAAATTGTCCTTTGGGCTGGCTTTCAATCCTTCTTAGGGACAGGAACAATATTGGCAACCCACTCTGAGTATTTGACCACCTGAAGAAAACCAGCATCAAACTATTTCTTGACTTCCTCTTTTATTCTCAACACCACATCAGGCCTCATCCTTTGTAGCTTTTGCTGAACTGGTTTGCACTCTTCTCTTATGGGAAGGCGATGCACTATAATATTAGTACTTAGCCCAGGCATATCTTGGTATGACCATGCAAAGACGTCTTTGAATTCCCACAATAACTCAATAAGATTTTGCTTCATTTCCTCGGCTATGTGCGTCTCAATTTTCACAACCTTTCCTTCCTCTAAAACAATATTCTCTACTACCTCTTCATGGGGAAAATCAGCTTCTCTTCTTGATTTACCATTCTCAACAAATCTGGAGACAAGTCACAATCTCTGTCACCTTCAAAATCCTGAGATTCCTCTAAACACATGTCTTGCTCAAAATGGACCTCTGAATTTGTAGTATCGTTACTCATGTCATTGATATCTATGGACTTGTGGTAAGCATAAAAGAATGTACAAAGAATAAAGGAATTCGAGAACAACTATTTACATGGTATGAATGAGAATAAAAAAATTGGAATGAGATTAGAGGATCAAAAGGATAAAAAATGAAATAATATTTGCCCGAATTGATCATTAAAGATGTATTTTATTGAAACAATAGATATCTGAACATGAGCCTATTTCACAAAAGAAATCTTATTTTTCCTAGGCTTAAAAACAATAAGTGTGTTCTAAACATTACTCTGTGTAATCTCTAAAAACTACAGGAAGTTCCTCTACAGTCCAATTGTTCAAAATGCTTCCAGATCATAAGGGCGAATGCCCAACAGGTTTCTTTGCCCAGTTTCTTCCTCGTGTATGGCATTTATGTGAAGATTTTCATTTTCTAATAATCCTCTCTCCGGATGAATTATCTCTCCTGATAGAAAAGTCTGGGATATGTGAGGGAATGTCATCGATTGCCACTTGACTTCTTCCCTATTCAGCCGTGCCCTTCTTCTCTCAAGCTTCTTCTCAATTTCCCTCTTCCTTTGTCTAGCATCTAGCCTGAAACCCAAGCCAAGACGATCCTTTTTCTCTTTCAGCATTGGAATTTGAATCTCTCCTTGACGATGTCTGCCCAATCCTTTTCCTGGTAAGGCTCCTTTCCCCATCATCATTTGCAGACCCATTCTCGTGGTCCTGAATATCTTAGGCACCGGAACCACATTTTCTTCCAATATGAAAGTTGTATTTACGAACTCTAAAGATCAAAAGAAGCATTCAGTTGCCTCTTCATTCGCCTCTAAATATGGCGCGTCGTTGGTAACAGTGGCCATGATGTCCTCTTCTATTACCAATTTCAATTTTTGATGCAGTGATGAGGGTACTGCCCCTGTTGAATGAATCCAGGGCCTCCCCAACAAGAAATTGTAAGAGGGCTTGATATCTATTACCAAAAAATCCACTTCATATGTGTTTGGCCCAATCAACAACGGTATGTCAATCCTTCTCATCACTCTTCTCTCAGTGCCATCAAATGCTCTCACTATGTTCTGGCATGTCTTCATGTGAGAACTGTCTATAGGCAATCTTTTCAGCGTAGACAATGGTAAGACATTCAAAGTCGATCCATTATCTATTAACACACTTGGCAGAGTTAATCCCTTGCAACGAGTAGTAAAATACAAAGCTTTGGTCTATCCCATACCCCTAGGCGAAATTTCGTCATCACTGAAGTAAATGAAGTTGTCGGCACTTATATTACTAACCAAACGGTCAAGTTTATTGACAGATATATCTTTATTAACATAGTTCTCCTTCAACACTTTCATCAATGCCTCATGATACACTTCTGAACTTAAAAGCAAGGCTAGCACTGATATGCGAGCCGGATGTTTGCGCAGCTGCTCTACCACGATGTATTCACTATGCTTCAAGAATTTTAGAAATTCTTTAGCCTCTTCCTCTTATACAGGTTCATTGATAAATGCTTCAGCCCCTTTCTCTCGCTTAACTACCAAGGTCCTTGATTTTACTGGTTCTGTTCTGACGTTTCCTGAGTCGTAACGCCTTCCACTACTCGTGTAAGATCCTTTATCTTGGACCTCCTTGGAAGTGCCAACTAAGTTTTCTACTCCTGGTATTGTCACATTATAGTCATAATTCCAAGGTACCATTTTGTTATCCTTGTAAAGAAAGGAAACAGGTTTCTGAATTACGACCTTTAGCACCACTTGTGTTCCGCTCTCCGTATTTCTTGGCCGGGAGATGATGATCTTTGGGTAATTGACTTTTTGCTTTGTCAACTTTCCTTCTGTTGCATATATGTTTCCTCCCTCTGAGCCTTCTTCATAAAATTTCAATTCCTTATTATCCATAAGGCTTTGTACCAAGACCCTACTCTCAGCACATTCATGGATCTCATACCTTCTGTTTTATGGAACTCACAGTAGTCCCTTACTCCTTCACATCCTTCCACAAAATCTGATAATATCAATCTTCTCTTTACCATTTCTCTCCAAACCATTCTCAACGGGGGTTTTACCTCTATAATATCCTCTTTGATCTTTCTCACGACCTTTTCATCGATCGCATTTATCCCCTTATCTCCATGGTTAGGTAATGGGTTCTCCGCACTAGGTGTATCATCGAACTTCACAATCCCCATCTTGATGAGTCTCTCTACTACCTTTTTGAAGGCAGTGCAGTTTTCTATTGAATGCCTCGATATTTCCGCATGGTAATCACATTGAACGTTTGAGTCATATAATTTAGGATATAGGGACTGTAACGGTTTTAGATAAAATGGAGACACAACATGTGCGTCAAATAAACTTTGATATATCTCCTTATACGTCATTGAGATTGGCGTAAATTGGAGCTTTTCAGAGTTTTACCTTGCGTCAGATTCTTGTCTTGCTGACCCTTGTAGTCCAGCATTAATTACCTTTGGTTGGCTAAAAATGATTGCCTTCGAGTACCCTTTATTATATGTACTCATATTATTCACCTCATTATCCTTTTTCCTAGGAGCAGACCTTTTAGTGGTTTCCCCTACTTCAATCTTGCCACCCTTCAATCATTTCTCCTGCCATCACTATATCTGCAAATCTCTTAGTAGTACTTCGTATCATGTGGGTGATGAATAGAGCCTTCAAGGTATTGATAAAAAGCATTGTAGTTTCCTTTTCTAGGAGTGGTGGCTGAACTTGCATAGAAACCTCCCTCCATCTTTGCGCATACTGCCTGAAGCTTTCATTTAACTTCTTTTCCATATTCTGCAAAGTGATTCTGTCAAGCGTCATGTCTGTGACATGATTGTATTGCTTCATGAAGGCTTGGGTCTGATCTCTCCAAGAGCTAATCCTAGCACGGCTGAGTTGATTGTACCACCTGGACGCTGCCCCCACCAAACTGTCTTAGAAACAATGAATCAAGAGTTGATCATTGTTAACGTAGCCGATCATCCATCTACAGAACATAGTAATATGGGCTTCAGGGCAGCTGGTCCCATTGTACTTATCAAATTCTAGCATTTTGAACTTATGAGGAAGTACCAAATCTGGAACCAAGCTCAAGCCTTTAGCATCAATCTCATGGTGATTATCAGCATTTTCCAAAGCTTTGAACTTTTCTTCTAACCATCTACAGCGATCCTCTAACTGCCTTGAGGATTCAGTTCTTGTCCCCTCCCTCTATGCTATATCTAAGTCAGGGATAACAGGATTAGCAGGGTTATCTCCTGTGTTGGATCCTGTGCCAACTTGGAAATTCATGGGCACTCCAGTGTTAATTTGCCCTTGTTGAGGCCTAATCATGACAGACGGCCTTCGGGGATACTCCTGAGGTTGTACATGCAGTGGGGTGAAACCCCGAGGAAAGTCTTCATTATCTTTAGCATTAATTATGGGACCTTTTCCTTTGTGCATCACCCTATTCAGTAGCTGAGCCATTTGAGCCATCATACTTCTTTGGGCTTCCAGCATTTGGTCTCTCATCTCTTGTTGGAGCTTTGCTGATTGCTCTTGCATCTGGTCTTGCATGTCTCTTTGAAACTGTTTAAGTCTTTGATCCATGATTTTTGTCTTGGAGCGTGTAACGTAATGGTGTTTAGTTTCCAGATTTTTCCTTCTCACTCTCTCTCTTCTCTCTTTCTCTTCTATAATAATTTAAACTAATTAGGATCTTTCTATGGACCTAAATGCAAATGCATGAATGCAAAAAGGCATCGATCTTGGTTCAATTTCATTTAGAAAACTTTATTAGAAAACAAAATCCTTTACATAAAACGGACTACAAATATACTTTTGCCCTAAGACCCAAAGTTTTGATTTTCCTAAACAACAAGGCTAGCTCTTGACCACGATCTGACTGTAGCTCATATTTCATGCTCAATGTATCAGCCTAAACTGCCAATGTCAGTAGGTGATCAGCTACCTCTCGAATCTGAACTATTGCTTCACCTATGAGATAATCCTGATTTCTAACTTGATCATGAGAATGATGGAGCTCTTCCTTCTAATGCCTTTTTCTTGCTTCAAGAAGCTTGATCCGGAGTTCACAATCTTGCAACGTCTATTCTAATTTTTCGATCTTACCCTTCATTTCCTCAATCTTGTTTAGACTTGACTCCAGCTCGTTTGCAGAATTGCAGCTTCGATGGTGGTGAAGAGACTATCCCAGTTCAATCACTTTAGCCTTTAATCCACATTTCTCATTTTGGTTTTCTTCTAAACTCCTTTCTAAGGCCTCGTTTCGCATCTGCATCTCTTGGAACTTCCTCTCCCAATGGTTAGCTTTGGCCTTTTCCTCTCGAATATCCTATTTCCACTGTTCCGAAGTCTTCCCCAATCTGGTATTTTTCATTGATAGACGTAGCTTCTTATATTCTGTCTTTAGACTATCCAAATCTTCCTCGACCCTTTTCTTCCTTTTCTTAACTTTTCGGCCTCCATTTTCTGAACATCCACGTCTAATCTCAGGTGTATTTTTTCTTTTTCCAACATCTCTATTCTCCTTCTGAGCTCTGAATTCCTCCTTTCGAAATCTTGTTTTATAATCTCCAGTTCTGATGGGACCACTCGTAAGTACTCTTCGATCGATCGAGCGCCTTCTAAACTTGGCGCAGGGATATTATCATTAACTCTTCTACTTCACCATCCAGTATATTTTGGGGTCGTCATTGGGCTTACGTCCACTCTCTTCATGCGACGGGTCTGATTCCATGCATTAGAAATCTCCTTAACCCTTTTCTTGTAGCTATCTCCCTTATACGAAAACTCACTTTGAGCCAATCCATGCGTAGCTGGTACAAACTGCCTTGATCTGTATTGTCTTAGTATGAGTAAGGGCGCATATCCAGTGGCTCCTCAAATTCCAAGTAGAGGGACCCAATCAAAACTCCCACACCGATATAGAACTTCATTAGGAACCATCTAGGGAGCTCTCCAGTCAACGTCTTCTTCTCAGAGATTTCGTAGAAGCGCTATCCAATTTTCTTCTGATATGTCATCTCTCCTTGGAGTGTCCGTTATTTCTTTTAATGGGGAGTAATTTTCTAAAAAGACCCGATAAGAAACCTTATCCACTTTCCAAAAATGACTGTGGAACCAAGCCAATAACAACTGCGCACATCCTATAAATCTGCCTTCTCTAGCTCTCCTACATGCATTCAATGCTCGAAATGTCTCCGCCAAGATCGCAGGAACAAGTGTGACTTGTTTGTTAAGTCGATTAAAAAGATCTAAGACTGCTTCATCCACATATCCCAATGCCCTAGGGAAGATCACTAATCCATATATACTCAAAGCAAATACATTAACTCTCTTTTTCATATCAGGATGTACTAAAATCAAATCCTTCAAAGTTTTCCATGAGATGCACTTATACTCACCTTTTTGCTTGATTCTGGCTGTGACCCACTGTTCACTCATCCCCGTAATATTCATCAATTTCCTCCAAAAGGTTGGAACACTAGGAGCCTTTGAGTAAGCTTTATCAATTTGAATCTTGGGACAACGCAATAAAATTGTATACTCCTCCACCGTAGGTACCGAATCAACCCATCCGAAAGTAAAGCAACTGTACGCAGGGCTCCAATATTAGGTGATAGCCCGAAACAAACGTTCATCTACCTTAATGTTCAGCAAGTACGGCAAATCCCTATAGCTACAGTAAAACAATTGCTTGGTCTCGTCACTCCACCAGTCTCATACTTCTCTTAATTCTTGGAGATTATTTTGTGTCACACTGATGCGAGTGTAGTCCCATAGTTCTGATTTGTACCCTTCGGCTAGGCTATCTCCTTTCTCAATTGTGTTTGCTCTGACCATATGCGGACGGCTGCATTGTCTTCCACTTTATCAAGGGATTCGTTCTCCATAACCAGTTTTCTAACTTAGTAACTGACCGTGAATCGATACTTTTTAAAATATGAAATGACATGCACCAAAATAAAACACAACCAGTTAGTAACATGAAATAAAACATAAAGCAAATAATCAAACGCATATCTAGGTGATTGCTAAGGTTTGGTATAATTCTACTTAGGGTAAGTCCTTAGGTTTTTTACATGTGGTTTAGCTCTAAAGTTGAGGTACCTGAACCAGCAGATTCCTCGATCCTCACCCATTATAGGCTCATATGGACAGAGTTCAGTTCAGGGGAATACATTTCCCTATGGCTGCACGGAGATGAAAATCTCACGAAGACATAGGTACGGATGTATCCCAAAAGCAATTCACTACCCTGCACGAAGGTGAAAACCTCACGAAGGAGTAGCTTCTCACTCCCACTTAAAAGGGTGTGACCACGACGGTCATGCAATGCAATGCAGAGATATTTTATAAAATTAGAACGACATATAATAAAAAGGATCATAGTTTTTCAAATCATATTTTCAAATAAGGACAGGAAATAATCAATTTTACGGCTTGACTCTCTTATACAGTCCCCAGCGGAGTCGCCAAGCTGTCAAAACCATTTTTAAGTTGATTTAAAAAAAGAAGAATCGACTTTAAAAAATATGAAAAATAAAGTCGCCACCGATCTTTTTTACTTAGGTGTGATCGGATCACCTTATAAAACATTTTTTGTTTTATTTAAAATGTTGATTTTGGCCTACGAAATTCAAGAAAATGGGTTTGGGAGTCGGTTACGTACGAGGAAGGGTTAGCACCCTCGTAACGCCCAAAATTGGTACCTAATTGATAAAATCATGTCCTCATGTCGAAAAATAAAAAAGTTTAAAATACGATCCTTTTATTTAAAAAAAAAAGCTAAGACTCGCTTATCTCAAAGAAATAAAATGCCACACCCAATAGGATGCAACATTTCAAGACTTTGAAACTAAACATGCCTTTATTTGTAGAAGATCCTTACCTCGAAACACAAAACATTATATCAAATAAGTTAGGATATAACATTTTAAATTTCCGAGAATAAGTTTTTATTTGAAGTTTATGGGTTTTAATTTTAAAAGGAAAACAATAGGTTCTTTAGATTCAATGAGAAAAATCGAAACCCAGTAAGTTAGGGTACGGTTTCTTTCGAACCTTAGAATGCGGAATGTTTGCTAATTTCAAAATGAAAATTTTAGTGCATCGGGTAATATGTGATTTGATCGTAATAAAATGAAAGATGGGGTATAGTACACATGCATAATTGAATATAATGAAGATAATAACGTAAATAACAAAATAACAGCAGAAATAAAATACAATGAAATAAAATCTAAAATCAACAATCTACATGAAATGATAAGAAAAAGAATAAATAAATAAAAGAAAATAATAGCAAAAATAAAAGTTAGTGGTAAATAAATAAATAAATACTATAGGCTAATTTAAAAAATAATAAAATAATAATAATGGTAAAAAAATAAAATAATAATAATAAAATATATTAATAAACAAACAGTAAAAATAAAATAATAGAAATAATAAAAATAGCAATAATAATGTCGATGATGATGATGATGATAATAATAATAATAATAATAATAAATACAATTATAGTAATAATAATATGTATATAAAAAATAATAGTGATAATAATGAAGATAAAATAATAATACTAATGAATAAAACATAAAAAAACTATAGTAGTAGTAATATTAAAATAATTATCATAAAAATAAAAGTAATACTAAATTAGTAATAATAATAGTAATAATAATATTGATAGTAATGAAAATAATAACAAAAGTAATAGTAAAAATAAAAATCATATTAATAATAAAATAGTAGTAATAATAAATATAAGAAATAATACTACTCAAAACAAAAATAATAATAATAGTAAGAATAGTAATAATTACAATATTAATAATAAGGAGGGTAATAATAATAATAATAAATACAGTAATAATAATATTAAAGATAAAAATAATAACCAAAATAATAACAATAATAGCAAAATAATAAAAGGAAATAAGAAAAAGGATAGAATTAAATTTAAATAAAAACTTTGGGGCGAATTTTAAAAGAAATAAATGAATTAGGGCCCCATAACAACGCGCATAAAAAAGGCGAGGACCAAATGGGAAATTAACCCTGGCCTCCAAAACGCACAGCTTGAGGAAGGACTAGATTCAAATCGCAGCGAAATTGTGGGGTAAAAATAAAAAAAATAAAAACTTGATTGCAAAATCATGAAAAAGCGGCAGGGCTAAAAGCGTAAATAACCCTTCCGCAAGAAAACATGCGGATTTTGGGCTTAATCGGGTCTGGTCGCACGGGTCACCTCTATACGGCGTCGTTTTGGACGCTCAGAGGAGGGACCAAAACGGCGCCGTTTTGCCCCTCTATAAAAGCCCAAAATTTTTTTAAAAAATTCATTTTAATCCTCTCTTAAAAAATCTGCCCTCCCCTTTTCTCTCAAATGGGCGATTTCCGGCAGGGCCTTCGGCGAGGCTCCGGCGCCATCGCCGCAGCTCGTCATCGTTGCCGCCCACTGCGCACGATGGCTGGAACCCCAAAAAGGTAATTTTTTTTTCCTTTTTTTCTATATTATAAACTTTAATATATGTAAAAAAAGAAACTAAAAAAATAGCTTCGAAAAAGAATAAAAATAACAAAGAAAAAAAAACATTTGCTCATCTATTTTTTTATTTTTTTATTTTTTTATATATTGTATTGTATATATGCCTTTGTGAAAGAAATCGTCCCCCTTTTTTGTTTAGTTATAGTCGGTTTTTATAACCGAAATCAATCCTAAAATAATAAATACAATATCCTGATTTTCACTGTTAATTGCGTTTTTGCAGGCATGTACGGCGGCGATAGGGCACGCTAATTGTGGCGCAATGTCCGGCATGATGGCACTATGTTGTTAGGCTAGGGTTTGCTGAAAATTTTAGGGTTTTTGGGTCCTTTTGGGCTTAGGGTGTAATTGGGTTAAAGGGTTATTGATTTGGGCCATTTTTGTAATCTGGACTGGACATTTTATTTCAATTTTGGTTTGTTTCCTTCTTTTTATTTTGGATTCTGATGGGCCGGGCAAAATGGGCCTATTACAGTTGTCTTCACTTGAATCAAAACTGATTGGATTTTCTTTTCTAAAGGACTTGTATGTTAATGATCCTGACTTTGATGAAATTTATTCTGCCTGTGAGAAAACTACGTTCGAGAATTTTTATAGGTATGACGGATTTCTGTTTAAGGAAGGAAAGCTCTGTGTTCCCCAAAGCTCAATTCGAGACGTCCTAGTTCATGAAGCCCATAGTGGAGGTCTTACGGGTCATTTCGGAGTTAGCAAGACTCTCGCGACACTTAACGAGCACTGCTATTGGCCAAGGATGAGGCGAGACGTGGAACGAATTTGTGAGCGCTGCTTGACTTGTAAACGCGCAAAGTCCAAGATTCAACCTGATGGGCTTTACACTCTCCTTCCGATACCTGAAACTTCATGGATGGATATATCCATGGATTTTATCCTTGGATTGCCTAGAATAAAAACGAGGAAGGATTCCATTTTTGTGGTCGTCGAACGGTTTTCTAAAATGTCACATTTTATTGCATGTACTAAAACTGACGATGTTGTTCATATTTTTAACTTGTTCCTTAGGGAAATTGTTTGTTTACATGGAATTCCGTGCACCATCGTGTCTGATCGTGATGCCAAGTTCCTTAGCCACTTCTAGAGGTTCTTGTGGGATAAACTAGGAACAAAGCTGTTATTTTCAACCACTTGCCATCCTCAAATGGATGGGCAAACGGAAGTGGTCAATCGGGTTCTTTCCACCTTACTACGAGCTAGAATTCGAAAGAATTTAAAGTCGTGGGAAGAATGTTTGCCCCATATTGAATTTGCTTATAGCAGAATTGTTCATTCGGCAACAAAACATTCTCCTTTTGAAGTAATTTACGGGTTTAACCCATTGACGCCTTTAGATTTATTACCTTTGCCTAATAATAAATTGGTTCATTCTGATGCTAGGAAAAAGGCTGACTTTGTGAAGAGGCTACATCAAAAGGTGCGGGCTAACATAGAGGCAAGGACCAAATCTTATGTTCGACAAGCAAACAAAGGTCGAAAGAAAGTTGTGTTTGAGCCTAGAGACTGGGTTTGGGTCCATATGCGCAAAGAGCGCTTCCTAGCCCAACGGAGGTCTAAATTATTTCCTGGAGGAGACGAGCCCTTTCAAGTTTTAGAACGTATCAACGAGAACTCTTACAAACTTGATTTTTCGGGTGACTATAATATAAGTGCCAGCTTTAATGTATGAGATTTGTCCCCTTTTGATGAAGATTTCGACTTGAGGACAAGTCACTTTGAAGAGGGGGGATGATGTAAGCACACCCGAGGCGTCCTAGAATTTGAATTCCGATCCTCTCGAGCTTCTTAAAGGCCCTATAACTCGAGCTCGAGCTAAGTGAATGCAAGAGGCTGTAGCAGCTTTAACGAGTCCATTGTGGAATGAATTTCAACCCGAAGGCAAATGATCAGCTGGGGCATAAACTTTGAGCAACCCGTGCACTTTGGTGCAAGCCGAATTTAGCTCGGTTCAACTCACATGAGCTTACTTCAGGTCATTGAGCTCATTTAATTAATTCAACTCATTACTTTAATATTTGAATAAATTTCCTACAGCTTATAAATATGTTTAAGTTATTACATGTTTTTAATATGCCTTGTGCTAGCCGAATTAATTGTGTCTTAGCTTAATTAAATTTGTCTTAGTTTATTACATGTTTTTATTATGTCCAGGTCATAGCCGATTTTAATGTGTCTTGCTTAAGTCTTATTTATTTTGTCTAAGTGATATTTAATTTGTCTAATTTGTGTTTTAATTATGTTCAGCTGAAATTAGTGTGATATAATTTGGGTTTTTATATTTAATAGGTGCAGTCGAATTTATTAAGGAGCATTAAGCAAGATGCATGAATGAAGATTCAATGTATGAGGAAGGTGCATGTTCGGCTGGTGTAATGCATGGAGGCTGACCCCTTTAGGCTCCCCAAGACACCCATTCGGCCAAAAGTCACCATCCCTCAAGCTCCCCAAGACAGCCATCAATGACGTTCACACTAGCTGCCCACACCAATGACCATTCGATTGGTCATGTTCACACTTCAAAGACTCTTCAAGCTCCATTTTTCACACCTTCATGGCTGTTCAAAGTTCACCTTTAATGCTGGTAATTTTTCAGCAAAAGTTGCACATTAATTGAGCTCCATTAAAGCCATTGGCCGAACCTAGCTACTGCCATGCACCAAGCAAAATTCTCCAAGTACATTTGCCTTTCTAGAAACCATCCATTGAGCTTCAAATCAGCTGAATTTAGCTACAGCAATTTAAGTCTTTGTTTCTAGAATTTTCTACCTTAGTTTTGCTTAGCTATTAAGCTTTTGTTTAGGCCATTTGGCTACCTAGCTAAGTACTATAAATACTTTGTTATTTCCATTGTAAAAGCACTTTTGCCAAATTTATTAATGAACTTTTGTTCAAGTGAGATTCTCCCTCTCATATTTCGTGTGAGTCTCGAATTGACTTATCTAGCGAGCTAGTGGTGTCAACCGAACTCCTTTTGAACTTATCACCAACTTTGGCATGTCGTTCATTCTATTATCTCCATCCGACCACCTTAACCACATAAGAATCGATGTGACACTTTCTTATAGTGTTGAATCGTTCTTGAGTTAAGTTCATTTTCCATCCCCATCCTCCTATTTTCGTTTCCCACCTTAAGTCATATAAGTCCCGAGGCGATATTCGCTATAGTATCGAATCGATCTTGCCACTTAAGTTCGTTTTCCATATCCACTATTTATCCCAAACTTATCTATCCTCTATTTTATTACTAAACTGAACCTACCAAACTTATAACCTATCTTTTATTTTAAATGCATTGTTAAGACTTTCGCTACCGTACTCCAAGTTTTAAACCATTTTTGACAACTTGAACTTCTCCTCGTCGACGATCGGGCAACTTCGTGAAACGACTCGAATTAACTTGGGGCGTCTCACATCACCTAAGATCGTAAATGTCATCCCGATCGATTGTGGACCTTCCGTGGGGTTGGTATGTGTTCAAACAAGCCTTAAAGCATGAAATTTGATAATCTGTTTGTATAGAATTTGATGTAAACAATACCTAAATGCATGTAAGGTAATGCGAAATGTCTAATCTGCTATGTATATGCATGTTTAATATTTGTTATACGAGCATGCCTGATATATTAATTATGGTATCTATTAATTCTGTTGTATCTGGTATTCTGCTTGTATCTGACTATGGGGCGAGGTATGTATTATGTGAAGGAAGTATTCTGTGTGAGGTGATATCTCGCCAATCTACTAGCAGCACTACTGCGATTATTCTAAAAAGTGTCGTATGGACACTATGCGGTGTGTAGGGCTAGGTGGTTGTTTAATACCCCACATGGTGTGTCAGGATAGTCGGAGCTGGTGTGTAGAGGATGAGGGTAGGACTATGCATATCTGTATCTGTACGACTCAGTTATAAATCTGATTCTGTAAAAGACTTATGTCTGTATCTGTTCTGCCATGCGACTGAATCTGCATTTATGTTTAAGTATGCGTTACACACTGAGTTATCAAAACTCACCCTTTGTTTGTCAGTTACTTCCAGTTAACCCTCAGACTTAGGCGGGTCAGTGCGACGGAAGCTCGGATGTGCCATGACTTCGTAGAACATTAATTACAATATTTTGCATAGTTAAAATTTTGGTTTTGAGAGTTTTGTAATTTTGGGACTCTCTGGACATTTGGGTTTTATTTTGAATTTGGATTATAATTTGGGATATCTTGCATGACATTTGATAAAACGATTTATGGAATCAATCGTTTTTAAGAAAATAAACTCGGGTTTTCAAAATATAAGGACTTAAGAACTTCCGCTGCAAATTATTTGTTTTATTTGAAAATGTAAACAATTGATGGTTTTAACTGATAAGTATAACAATATGTTTTTAAATATCTTTTAGCAACAAAGATATACGTTGATTTCAAAAAGTAAAAGTCGGATTTATAACTTTTCTTCGTAACATTTCTAAATTCGACCATAATGTTTAGGCCGGATTTGGGGTGTTATAGTCTAATATTAAAACTTCACTTTATAATTGTATGTTTTTATCAATTTTAATATTATTTTATACTTTTTTTTTTCTAATTAGTATTATATTTATAATTTTATAAAAATTTTCAATTTGTCATTATTTTTTTAGTAATTTGTAACTCGAAAGCAATTAATTGTATCAAAAGTCCAATGTTAATCAAAGAGATGACAATGATTATAAATTATAGATTGAATTAGAAAATCAATATGAAAGATGATGGACAAAATGATAGATCGAAATAGGAGATTAAGATAGAAAAATTAAATATATTTGTAATAATATTAATATTTATTTTTTAAATTAGATTTTATTTTAACTTTTTAAGAAGTTGAATTTTAAATTTATCTTTATTTTATTCCATTGTAATTTTTTTATAATACAATTAGATTAATTAATCTAAATAATTGTTACACTTACAAAAATAAATTATTAGAAAATTAAAAATATATTACGATTTCTAAAGTTTAATTCGAGATACAATTTGAATTTACTTTTTAATTAATAACATTGTTATTTAGTTTTAAATTAGAAAAAGAAAATGCTAAGATAGCTTTTAATACTGAAATTAATATTTTAACATTAATACATTAAAATATAAATGTTTTATTAAATAATAAAAATATGTGTAATTTTAATATATTAAAATCTTAATTAATATTATCTATTATTAGCGTGCATATACAAATTTAATCAAATTCTAATCTCAATTATTAACATATTTTTTAATTTTTAAAGTTTAATCTTTAAGACATTTACATAAAATTTTAACATAAAGTTGTCTTTCTCTTTTTAGCTTTATTCAAAAATGAAATAATACATCTTTAATTATGTTTTCATTATAATTTAAATTATTCGATTTAATCAATAAACAATATATTTTTATTTTAAAATATTTAATTATTTTATTTACATCAAGTTTGTAATGATCAAAAGTATATATCTGCAGTATATTCATATTTTAAACATAGAGTGCAAATATTTCTTTAATGTTGAAATAAGAATATATAATATATTCACAATGTATGATATTGAAGACTAATATTATAAAAGTGTTTGATATATTAATAAAAAAAATAAGTAATGAATATAATTATGGTATACCTTTATATTTATTTTATAATATTTTATATTAGTTTAGATAGTTTTAGATAAATGTTCAATATAATATTTTGAGTATTTGTAATTTCGCAAAAGTAAAAGGAATATTTCAAAAGATAATAAAATTTAATTTGATTATCAAATGCTTTAAAAAAACAAATGCCGTTTCAATATAATAAATATTTTCGATACTTGGTAGTAATCGGAAAGGAACAATGGCGAGGCCAACAGCCAGCAATCAATAATGAGTCATTTAAAGCAACTAGGAGTGAAGCAAATTTTCTTACCATCTTCATACTAACTCTTACATTCTTGTGTTTTATGTAATATTTTTTACACCGGTGCTTTACTTTTGTTCTTCCTTCTTACTATATGAATTCATTTTTAGGAACTCAGACCCTTTGAAGAGCCTTCATGGTTCCTTCAGGTTTCTCTTCTTTTGCTACAATCTTATCTTTCATTTCGCTTTCCTTGACTAGTTCTTCCACAGAACCAACAAGGACTTCAATCCGCGCAGAGATTTCAATTAGTATAGAAGCCAAAGTCACCACTGGTATGATTTCCATGAAAGGGACTAAACCAGTTGCAGATATTTGGTTTTCTGCAGTTGTTGATGGATTCAGCAAATGAGAAAGAGATTTTAAGTCATTGTGAAGTTCTTCCACTGCGCTGTTCATTTCTTCAACCAACAAATCTATGGTGGGTGACTTGTTCATTTTCTTCACAGATTCTGCTAACTCTTTTATGGCACTTGAAGAGCTAGAGCTTACTTTCAAGCAACTAGTGCTTAGATGTTTCTTTATTGATTCAGCTGCCTGTGTAGAACATAAAGCAAAGTGATGGCAGCCTATGTTTAGTACCTTTGTTATATCATTATCATGGAACAGATAATCAGATCAAACAATTTGGACTAGTTTTGACCTGATTTTCTGAGTTGATGCAACTGTTGAGAGCCTCTATACAGTAAGCACAACTGCGCATCGATGCCCCGATTTTCAGGTATTGTTTCCATGGATGCCGGAAGTTGAACCGTCCATGGGAAGGCTCCCACCTAGCAAAATTTGCCTACAGGAAATCATGCCAATTTACTAATCAGATCAAAGACGTAATAGTCTTCTTATGTTTCTCAAACTTGGTGTCGGACTTACCATTGATTCTTCTGATGCCTTCGAGCTCAGCACGCACTTGTAACCTTGCAACTTTTGATCATCTTCTCCATTGCTGTTGGTAAAATACTGTGTTACACAACCTGCAACCGTGGTGAGAAAGATAGGTTCTTAGCATGTCATGTAAGAACAAACTAAGTATATTGCGAACGAGAACGAAACCAACCGTCGAGGGAATCGGAGAGTTTGTCCATGTTACGAACAGTGAGGCTATGGAGCTCTTGACCGGACCAAATGGGGCAGACCAGCATGATTACAAGAATGCATAAGGAAGTTCCAATGATAATGGTGGATATTCTTTGATGGGCCAGGTCAAATAACTTATCTACCCTATAGCCTGATATAGCAACGATGCTAAAGGTGAGGATGAAGATCATGGCACCATAATCGAACATGGATTTCACTGATGGAATGAATCTCGAGAAGGTTGCTATCGAAGCTGAAAAAAATGAAATAAAGATAAGTAACACCAAGGTTCAGCTTCAGCATTAAATAAACACAATGAAAGCAACATACCTAATATGAAAACCGATGCACCTACGACTAAGGGTTCAAATCTGTCTCCGGACTGACTCGCGATCCAGTGTACACCGACGGCAAGAAATCCAGCCAGACAAGTTGCACAAACTCTGTTCAAACATTTGTATAAGGTGGCGCCTGTGATGAAGAAAAGAAAACGTTTGTACCAGGGAAAAAAGTACAGAAGAAGTAGATTTTGAAGAACTTGGAATTGGATACTTTGTTACTTACCAACTGTTGGCTCGAATACTACTACGACGGTCATAATAGCCCACATAGCATTGCCTCCAACACCATCATACAAAGGTCTCATGAAGTAGACCAGTGATACAATTGTAAGTGCTAGTCCTACCTTAATGCAGTGGATCACTTTTCTAGGATCATTAGCTCCCATGTCCCATGCTTGCTTCAGAAACATCCGCACTTTCATACCCAAACCTGAAATTAAGCCTTTTGTTCTTAGCCACACCTTTCTTGCAAGCCCTGGAGGTGGAACCAAAACCTCGGATGAGCCATCAACCACCCTTATCCTCCATTCCACTCCCTCACATAATTCCTTCCCAGAAGCCATCATTTTTTTTTTCACTAAGTTGGGTTTACAACAGAAATGATTGTTGTTGATATGTTGCGTGTAGGAAGCAAAGACAGCAAAGGCATGCAAATATGAGGGTGAGGCTTTGGTGATCAAAATCAATATGACTATTGGACTGTATATAAAGGACATTGAATATGGTGTTGCTAATCTTTTCAAGAAAATGTAATTAAAAACAAATCCCAATAGCATGGGGGATTTTTTATTTTTTATTAGGTATCATTAAGCTTATGATGTGGATACAAGTATGAATTGCGGGGAAAAGGTAATCTCTAGCTTACAATTTTTAACAAGAGTTGGATGCAATGATAAAGTTTATTATATTCATAGAGAAAAATTTTGAGTTTGAATTCTAAAAACAATATGATGGGATAATAAAAATATTTGATTTAAAAATAAGTTTATGTTGGGAGAGGTGTTGAAATAATGTGTTCTAAATTGAAAAGTAAAACGTCAGCCGACCAAGATTTAGGTCAAAGAAAATTCTATAAATTTGACATTTTTTTAATTGTATTCTTTAGTGGATCTATGAATGGAATTCTCTCTAATCTTGTCTTTTCTAGATAAGAAAATTAGGAAACAGCACCAATCTTTTAGTTAAAGTATTTGATATCTTCATTTTTATTTATTTGTGAAATCATCACAGTGATATTATGTGCTATTACAATTGATATGTATATTCGCTTTGCATTGAATCAATGTGCAAAAGTCATCAAATATCATTTGTTAATAAGCTGGACATCACATTCATAAAGTAATATAGCCCCAGTATATAAAATCTCATCCCCAAGGCAAATTAGGTCTTGAATAGGACCATAAAGGTTCCCCATCTTTGAATAAAGTGGGAGGGGCAATAAGATGTTAAACAAGGCTTGCGTTGACTTGTGTTGATTTCACTTGAATGGAGAGAACACTTCCGATGCAGTGCACTGATTTGAAAGGCTAATTCAGCTATCAGAATTTGCATTACACTCAACAAGGGTTTACTTTTCTAGTATATATGTAAGTGCGAACCATGTTTAACCCTTCGTCCGTTTCCATGAATCAAATAACTTTTGGAATGCTTTGCATGTAATTAAAATTTGTATAAACAAGTTAATCTGAAGGGAAATTTCAAGCAAGTATATATCGCAGTAATGCAACATTTGGGGAGACAAAGCAAGCTAATTCTATTTGATTATTTGCTAATCAAACAACCACAAAAGGATCAAGAAAAAAAAAATTACCTGTTAGCCTACAACTGTGTCATTTGCTTTGGATTATGAACAATCTATTGCAGGAGCAGCATGCAAGAAGCTAAAAACTAAGATCTATAATTCAAACCAGCTTGGTCCGCCGATGATGAAATGAGTTTCGATCATGTTCTTGCTACTTGTGTAGGCATGCTCCACCATTCCATGGTCTCTCCTCACTTTTCAGAGATGGTATGGGGAGCAGACAATTCGCTTGCTGCTCCTTTGAGAATATTTCCTAGTCAACCATATACATTATGTCTAAAGGAAGTTGAAAATGCAACGAAATCTTCAGTTTTGGCTTTTCAATTACCAGAACACCAATCACCGCAGGCCCTTTAGATGTCAATGCTCAAGGTACTTCTGGAACCCTTAAATGTGTGTTCTAATTATTGAAATGTCTCAGCCGTCTTGAGAGGAGGTAGCGGAAAAGGTTGCAGGTAATTGTTTGATAGCGGAATCCCACCATTCACATCATTGCTTGGCTGACTGGCAGAATCAATCCCACTGCCACCTGTCTGTTGCAGAAGCGGGAGAAGAGACCAGATTATACATGTCCTTTCAACTTGCTCCTTTGCCTGTCATATTCACTTTAGGGTCAGTTCTTTGAAATCATTTTAAGTAGTCTTAGTACATTGCTTTGAATTCTTAACTTTGGTATTTACCTCAACAATGAACCGTGCCCATATCTTATCTTCTTGGAGCTCCATCACCGCCCTCAAGATATTCAACCCAATGCCCCGAATGACATTTGCTATTTCAAGAAAGAATCCTTGATATTCACAGAGCATCTGCAACCAAGAAATGATGAGCTTGAGTAAAACTGCCAAGATTGTTTAATTAACCAACTTTGAGGAGTCTTTTCATACCTCTATAAGCATTTGCCCAGGTGGATTTAGGTCCTTAACTACAATAGGGATACTCTGAGCCCCAACTTCAAATGCCCATGTAGCACCACCACTTATCATGTTATGTTTTGGAAGCATTCCATCCTCGTTGCCAATAATCTAAAGCCCAAGCAAGTTTATTAACGCATTAGTGAACTACAATCACCAAACTCTGGGCTTCTTCAGCATCACATGTCACTGAAATAAAACAACAGGTTACCTTTGGTTCATCAGCTTGTTTAATCTTGTCCGCATATTTTGTCACGCCTTGCAAGAAAATCAGGTATTTGATGGTCTGCTCCAGTAAATGATCAATGCTCAATGGCTGCATTATGGGAATAACATAAGCCACATTATAATGAATCAAATGCTTCATTGTGTTGCAATTTGGTACCAGAAATAATTTTAGGCGATAATGCTTAAATAAAAGAGTCATCACTAGTACCTTTCCATTGTGAGGGATAATCCCTCTCAACTCTTTTATACGATCTTGGATCAACTGACGGTCTTTGGGCCTGGGTCGAGTACTTTCACCAGGTTTAGCTCTTTTCTTGGCTGGCTTCTTTGAAGTTGCAGCAACAGCTTGGCCACCATTTACACTGTAGCTATCGTCTATCCACGCACCAACTTGTGATTTTCGATGAATGTCTTTGTTGAATATAGTATGTGAATGATGCACTGGATTCATGCTCCCGCCAGAGTAAGAAAGCCCCACAAACTGACCTTGACAAAAACTAGACGAAGAACTTTCAGTTTTCCTTCTTTTAGTAATAGAAAGTTGATCTTCAACACTAGATTTCGTAGCATGAGAAGAATTGTTAACACCATCTAGAAGCTTTTCAAGGCCTAGTTCAGAGAATAAGCCTTTTCGCTTGCCATTCATGGCACGGACATCCAATTGCGAAATGGTTTCTGACATTCCAGAAGTAACAGTTGAGTTATCACCATGCAACAATGGCACGATAATATCTTCCAAGGACTCCCCAGTTTTTCCAAATGCATAATCAAGCCCCACACTATCGAACAGATCAGTCCCGCTATCATAAACAATGGTAGATTTCTCTGCATTAGATATGGATGCTTCAGTGATGGAGCTTTGCAATGAATTAGCTGTTTGTCGGACAGGAATGTCAACTAAGGTATCACCTCCAACCAGAGCAGATGACACTGATGTAACTCCCACCGAAGATGAAACATCACTAACGATAGTAGCTCCTGTTCCATTGATGTCATGCTGGGGCAAAGGAGAAAACAACTGAGAAAGATCATCCAGATTAAAGGAGTTACAGAGATCTATTGTAAAGTCAGCTGGGTTAAACTCCTCAGTGATTCTTTGTTGGTTAATCGCATCATCAAGAAGTCCGCTGTTAGTGCCAAAAGAGCATTGATACTCAGCTGTTTTCCCATAGCTGTCTAGAGTAGGTAATTCTGCATCAACAAGTTCCCCTATGCTGTAAAGTGAACTGAATGTTGAAGCACCTTGCAACTTTTGTTCCATATTTCCACTAAGTGCAAGATCGTTTGCCTTAGGAAGCATATTCGGTGAATCCCATATTCCACTTTCCGATGGAAATGATGTCTCAAATGAAGTTAAAATTGAACCCTCACTACGCCATGTACTAGTGCAAGGGGTATAAGCAGCCAAGCAGTTAACAGGAGAGATCTTACCGGACGATAAAAATAGAGCTTCTGCATTACTTGTTTGCAGTTGATTTCTGAGATGAGATAAGTTCTGTACCACCGAGTTCACACTTGGGTCTCGAATCTCGCGCATGAAAATGGAGGATTCAGTGACATTTTTTAAGGAACATGGCCACCCTTTTGGCTCTCTAGGGAAGCCATACAGTTCAGTTTCCAGATTCTCATTGTAAATATTTCCACATGATCTTAGTGCCGCAAAACTATCGTCTTGATTGCAAGCTTCAATTTCCAAAGGGGTAAGCCCATGAAAACTCCCCACATCACAAAATAACTTCTTTGTTTCATCCAAAAAGTCCAATCTCTCTAAAATCTGCAACCACAGCAAACAATAATTAGAAATTTTTGCAACAGGGGTGCTTGTGCACGGGACGAATGCTTACTTGCAAATTAATTTATCAATCCATTTGCTTTAATTATATATTTCTGAAGTAGAAATCAAAATATAAAGAAGACTAACCAAATACACTAGTTTGGGTAATCCATATAAACATGAACAGATAAGACTGAAAATGGAATCGCTAAATGCTAATAAAAAAGAATATATTATATCTTTCATTTTCATATGTACTAACCTTTTGTGTGGATCCAACCTGAACCACTCCTTGTCTTCCCAAAGAGATTATTGCTATTGTCTGCAGATCATATTCGATCGTAAATAATACAAACATAGAGAAATATTACTGACAGGGTTAAACATTTTGTCAAATTCAAAAGTTACCTTGATCCCACATGAAATTTGGTTTTGTAACTCAGATTCATCCTGCAAAATGGGGGGGAAATCTCAAATTATAAACTAAAACATTGCAATGCCATATGTCCTATTTTTTTATTTTGAAAAAACTAGAATGTTTGTTTCTTTGACTTACTAAAAGATATAAGCATGCAAAACAGTGTGTATGGGACATAGGGGGAGTATTAAAGTAACCCACAAATGAAAAGTAAGAAAAAAATTGAGGGAAAAGCAGAAATGGGAAAAAACATACCTGAAATGTAATTTGATTTCCAGTGTAACTATTTGAACTTTTACCATAGGAGTCTGAGAAAATCCATCGATGCTTTCCTGTGAAAGAAGCTTGGCCAATGATCCTAAGTTGACAAAAAAAAAAAAAAAAAAAACAACAACAAGAAGATTTTGCTGTTAGAGATCCTTGTTTTACTCTCTTTTTTTTTTTTTGGCCAAATTTTGAATGTATTTTCACTACAATTATTGGATTAAAAAAGAAGCAGCAAAAACTGAAACAGATTAGTTGATAATCAAGCATACCCTTCACCCAGGATGTGGAATTTTTGAAGCATACTGTTAACCAATGGCCTCATTTGTTCTTCATAGTAGGCATCTTCCATTGTTAACAACCTGTTAAAGTTCCAAGTAAAAAAATCCATGTTTAGAAAAAAAATGAAAAAGTCACTTTAATTTAGTATAGGAAACTAAGAAAATGATGTTTATCACGGTAAACTATCTCTTTATTTGCTTCTCATTGGAGGATGTAAAACAAATTGGGAAGAAATTTTAGTAATAAAATCACTATATTTGGATTTTCTTTAATTAACAAAAAATATTCTAAGAAAAGGAAAAAAAAAAGTATGGATTGAAACATGCATGGCAAAAGTATGAAGTGAAAAAAAAAAAAAAAGAGAAGAATATGCAGCTAAAAGTTCAGATCTTGAAACAAACTAAAAGCCAAAGATAATATATAAATTTGGAAGAAACCAACGAAATAGACAAGAAAACAAGGACGAAGCAAACATTACAAAAACAAAAGAACAAAACTTTACATGGAATTTCTCTGATCAAAGCGCCAAAAAACACCATAACACCACCCATTACTGCAACAAAGATTTTTAAGTGTCTGCTTTAGCATTGAACCCTTCTCTGCTTCCCCCATTTTCCACAAAAAAAAAAAAAAAAGCTTCACGATTCAAAACTTCACTTCCTTGAACCCCATTAAACGCCTAAACTTAAATCCCAGTAAAATCCCAGAAAGGAAAAAAAAAACCCAGAAATTTTCTGAAGCAAAAGGGTAGGACAAAGAAAAGGAGCTTTTTCCTTTGTCTTAGTTTCACTACTGTAAGAGAAATGAAAACAGAAAGTGGTTGGTGTAAGAGAGATGTCGAGAAAAAAAAGTTGGGTTTAATATATATAACATAAGAATGAAAGAAAGAAAGGGTGGTGATTGTTTTGTAGTTTTGTAGTTTTGTCTCACTTTAATTTAATCTTCTTTTCTTTTTTTGGTGTAATTTATTTAGTCCATACAAGTGGGTTTGTTGTTGTAATAATTCTGTAGATTCTTATATTTAGTCCATAGAGGCAGAGAAAAGGAAATGTGATAGAAGGTTGAAGAGAATTACAGTGGGTTTAAAACACCCTACTTTCTAAGGTTGGGTTTCTTTTTCTTTTTCTCATTTGTGGGATGAGAAAGAAATTCTTTGATAGATACAAAATGAAGAAAACAAATTATATAAACAAAATCAAAGATCGAATTTTGTTTTATTTTATTTTAATACAAGAGTGTAGTTTCAAGTTATTTTTTTATAATTTACTGAATTAATTTGATGTTTTTAGCTCATCACATTAAATTCAATCAACCGGTCTGTCGTTGCATGGTTAATATTTTTGCTTTTAAATTTTATAATTTCATTATTAAATATTTAAATAGATTTTAGATGCTCCGGGAAGATTTGGTGTAGATTTGCTTACGGAAAATTTAATTCTATTATTTTGTATATGTAAATGATATTATCCGTAATTAATATGAAATTTATCATTAAATTGTTATTACAAATCAATGTGTTTTCTACTTGTACAAAACCTACAATAGCTTAGGGGTAAGTTAATCCATATATAATAGGAGTTATTGCATATTTAATTTTAAAGCAAATAAATAAAATTGCAAACAAATGTTGATTTATCGTTTTAAAGTAATGTTGAAAATCAATAATTTAATCTTTTTTCGTGTTTTAAAAAGCTTACTAAATTGGCTAATTAGGGCTTCCTATGTCTTCACAACAAGATTCAAGTGATTATGTCTATGGGATAGGCCAGATCACCAAAAAAGTGTGTTGTTGGGATAAAGATCCATCGGATGGTGGTATGGTAGCTATGGAGGACAATATAGCTGGCTCGATAAATTTTAAGGTTACGTTTTTCAACAGCAAGCTGGATGAAGAGGAAGAGGACATTAAGAAAGATGATTTTCAACTTATTGATGGTGATGTGACGACTCAAATGGTTGATAGCGTTCCTGATATTCAATTCTCAGACAAGTATGTGCATTGCTCCATAAGAGCATGTCCAAGTCTGTTGTTATCAAGTTACTAGGGCAACAGAATGGTTTCAGTGTCTTATGCTATAAACTATATGCTTTGTGGAAACCGAAACGCTCATTTCAGTTGATGGATTTGGAAAATGATTACTATGTTGTTATGTTCCAAGCATAGGCAGTTCACAAGATTATCCTCATTAAGTAGTTGTCTGGGTTTAGCTTTCAGGGTTCTCTAGGGTTATGTATAAAAATAATATTATCCAAGCTACTGGTGATGCTTTGCGCACAAGGCCATTAGTATTGATCTTCAGATACCTCTAATATCAAAAATTCGGATAGAGGTGTAACAGACCAATATTGACCCTAGTCGAAACGGTGGTTTCGGGACCACGAATTCGACTTAGAAAATCTCGTAAATATATATATACATAATTATTGTGCTATGTGTGTGTCGAATTGTATGGAATATATGGTTGATATGTTTGAATTTAGAGAAAGGACCGAATAGATAAAAATTTAAGAGTGACTTTTAATAGATTGAGAGGGACAAAATTTAAATGTGACATAGAACAAAGGGATTTGCATGTCAATTTGTCCAAAAAAAAAATTATAGTAGTGGACGGTAATGTTGATGAATAATATTAAATATAATAAAAAATTATGATAGTGGAATATAGATTAAATATTTCATGTGAATAAAGAAAAAAGGGAAAATGAGGCTTTAAAAGAAACTCCGTGTGAAGCATGAAACAAGGAACCATGTGGTAAAATGGCATGTTTTATGAATTATGAATGTGTTATGTGAATTCTAGAAATAAGGAAAATGTAAGGAAATGTAAGGAAACGTATGGAAATGTAAGGAAATGTAAGGAAATGTATGAAAATGTAAGGAAATGTAAGGAAATGTATGGAAATGTATGGAAATGTAAGGAAATGTATGGAAATGTAAGGAAATGCCTTGTCTTGGAAATGTAAGGAAATGTAAGAAAATGTCTTGTCTTGGAAATGTAGGGAAATGTGTTGGAAATGTAAGAAAATGTCTTGTCTTGGAAATGTAGGGAAATGTGTTGAAATGTAAGGAAATGTCTTGTCTTGGAAATGTGAGGAAATGTCCTGGAAATGTAAGGAAATGATGTGAAAATGATTCAAAAGAGGAAAGTAAACATTTCTGGAAACTTGGAAATGTAAGAAAAATGGCAAGTTACAGAGCCGATCGAAAATTTTAAGAAACTTAGAAATAACCAAGAAATGTCAAGTTTTAAGGTTTAAAATAGGAAATTAAGGCAAAGGGGCCTTAAAAGTAAAAGTTGGTAAAATTTGACACACAAACAGGCTTGGAAAAGTGGACTGAAGATGCCACATAGGGCTTAGAGAAATGGCGCCACATACAAGGTGTTGGGCCTGAGTTCGAGTCACTTGGGAAGCAAATAATGAAGGTTTTATTTTTGCTTCCAGAAGGCTGAGGTGGACGGCACTGGTTTCTAGAAAAAGGAGGTGTTTTATTTTTACAAATATGTGAATAATAAGTGATAAATATAGGATTATTTTTAATATGATTATTGAGGAGATAAATGATGGATTAAACACTTTTATTTTTAAATAAAAGAGATAATATTATCATAAAGGAAGAGTGGTGGCCAAGTCAAGGACTCTTGGCCTGGTAATTTCGGCTATAAAAGGAAAAGAGAGGCCAACCTTCATTCTTCCTTTTCTCTTTTGTTCATCTGCCGAAATTCTCTAGCAAAATTCTCTCTTCTCTGTTTTGCCAAACCAAAATACCTTGTGTTCTAGCCGAATCCTCCATCTTTATTCTCTTTTTCTTTTCTTTCTAATCCCTCCAAAAGCCGAAAGTTGTGAGAGCATCATTTAGCCATAGCCGAATCTCTGAAAGTTGAAGTGAAGGTGCAATCGATTTCTTCAAATAAGGGTAAGATCCAAGTTTGGTTTCCATTCTTTTATATTTTAGACTTATCGAAATTTAGGAACTAATTCCTATTATTGATCTTGGCCGAATCATGGAAGGAAAGTTTCGGGATTTATTAAGTGTCAACTACAAGGAAGGAGAAGTTCTTTTCCCGAAGGTACACCATAGGCCGCGTGTTCCCTAGTTATTCGGTGAATTTCGGGATTTAAGAATCTAAGGTAAGTCATATTTAACATTCGGCTAAGGGTTATTTGTTGTGAATAAATGTTAGAAATTGATCTAACATGTAGTTATAGGGATATCGACAGAGGGATACAAAGATTCCGGGCTTTGAGAATTTCAAGGTAAGTTTAAGAATACTAATCCTACTAGGATTTGGATTTATGGCCGAATGGCTTTTTATTAAAATAGTAAGTGAATAATCAAATGTAGGGATTAAGGATCTAAGCGGTAGATCAGATTTCGAGATCTCAAGGAATTTGCTAAGTGAATCAGGTGTGTACTCCCACTAACTTTTGATATATCATATGGCAATTATTTTAATATATGAATATGCATAAGAATGAGAATGTGGCTAAGTACCACAAATGTGGTAAAGAGTACCCAGGTACGTTTCCTACTTCTGATAGGATTACGAATATGATATATTTTGAACATGTGAATAGTAACATGAATGAGAAATAAGTATGTTATGCATGATATAATAAAATTTGGGGCATTTCGGGCTATATGTGAAAGGGGAAGAAGGTGTTGACTTCGGTCTCACCAACGGAATATGGTGACTACGGTCACATAATTTGAATATGGTAACTTCGTTTACATTATCTCGAATTTGGTAACTTCGTTACATTATCTCGAATATGGTGTCTAATGACACAAATTATATGGGCGATGAGCACGTCATTGCAAATGATCGCCTTCGATGGTGTGTAGCGGATGGAGGGTGGACTTAGTAGTCCCACGCGGTGTGGACCGGCGTGCGGGTGGTGTGTAGCGGATGGACCATTAGGATTGGGTTTGGGGTGCATCATCATGTATTGCATATGAATATGAATTGATTTGAACTTGTATGCCCGATTTATTGAATATTAGTATTTGTGTGCACATTGAGTCTGTTGACTCACCCGTTGGGGAATTATTTTTCGTGTGATGAGCAATAATGGACCGGGTCATGAGCTAAAGGTGGCCATGCATCACTTGAAGAATTTATTTAGAATTTGGACTTCACATTTTCTAAGTACTTTTAATTTTATTTTTGGGTTATTTGATGTAATAAGGCCCTAAGGCCCAAGAGGATTTCTATACTTTTACTTTACGTTTAATTATTATGTTACGAACTATGTTGTTTTAAAGTTAAGTAAAAATTTATTTCCTTAAAAATAAACCTAAAATTATTTTGTCACCCTAGTTAAATTGGATTTAAAAAAAATTGATTAAATGGGTTTCCAACCTAAGCCCAACCCAAACCAATAATTTTTTCTAAATTTTACAAATTTTTCTCTAAGTAACAAAGAATTTGAAAATCGGTTTACTCAAGGAACATACCAGATCCGGTTCAGGCTCGTGGGCTGGGTTTGGGGTGTTTCAGTTTGGTATCAGAGCCCAGTTTTAAACTCTCGGCCTGTGGGCTAAGGCCCAAAACATTTTCAAATCGAGCCCAAATGAGTTTTATGAAAGTATTTTTGAAATAAGCAGGTTTTTTCTGGCATGGCACCCAAGTCTCCAGACCATGATCCAAATCCACTAGGTAAGTACTTGATCTCTTGTGTGATTTATATTATGATTTGTAGAAGGGTAGAAATGGAACGTAGATTAGAATATTAAGTATGTGAACCCTAGGACTAGTCTACTCAAACACAAGTGCATAAGACTTAAGAACCATTAAACCAACCTATGATTAAGTCGCCAGAGCTAGGGTGTAAGCCATTGTGCGCATGTCTGAGAGTGGACTCGATGAAGAGCTTGGTATTTAAGCGATCCTAGCGACTCACCTCCTCTTTACTCGAATCCTACTGCAGTGCGTAAACTGCTTCACCCTAACCAAGAGGACTTAGTCATCGGCTAAACACAATCACTAAAACCCAAAAGGGAACTAGCCGTGCTTTTATAAAAACCCTAGTTTTAAAACTCTTAAAATTACTCTTTAAATTTGTGAAAACTATCTTTACAAAATTTTTCGAAAAATTTCCGATTTATGAAATTACAAAAATACCCCTAGTGGTAAAATTACCAAAATGCCCTTGATTGACAAAATGTCGAACTTTTCAACAGTTTTACCAAAATTTCATTATTTCATAAATGTTCAAAAACCCTAAAATTGCAAACTCTCAAAATACCTTGATTTTGGAAAAAAAATTACAAAATTGCCCCTAACTTACAAAATTACCAAAATAGCCCTAATTTCCAAAATTTTTGCAACATCACTATTTTGGAAAGTACAATTCTCAAAAAGAACCCTCAAAGTTTTGTAACTTTTAAAACATCCCTGATTTATTAGATTTTACGAATTTATCCTTTGTGAAAAATTACCGAATACCCTGTGATTTTGAATTTTCCAAAATACCCCGAAAATTCAAAATTTCCAAAATACTTTTTGACAAAATCACCAAGAAACTTTTTCTTTTGAAAAAAATTACGAAAATACCCCTGTAGGACAAAATTGCGAAAATACCCCTAGGTAGTGGAGAAACAACAACAATGAAAACTACAACGTTTCTCTGAATGAACGAAAGTTCATAATTGGTTGATGAATGTGAACGTGACTTTTTGAATAGTGAACTTGAGCTGAGAACTTTGTTTGATCGAAAGAACCACTTTTAAACATCTCTTTTCATAAAACTGTTGGCGGTTAATCAGTGAAACAAAAGTACTAATGTATAAAACTCTTAAATTAGATTAAATCGCGACGTTAGAAAATGAGTTCTAATGGATGTGAACTTAGAGATTGTGCCTAGAAGGTATGATGGCTCTATTAAGATCAGAGTGCGCAGCGTAAGCATAGTGCGGTGAGAAGGATTGTACGACTGTTAGTAAGTAATTTCGAGGACGAAATTATTTTTAAGGAGGGTAGAACTGTAACATCCTAGATTAGGGGTTATGCGTTCGTGCCTAATTCATGAGTTAGTAGGTTTTGGCAGTGTTGGAAGTGTATTAAGGGTTTCTAGAATTCTAGGATGGAAGAAGAAAGCTTTGGAAAATTATTGGTTTTTAAGTAAAAAGGGGAGCTAGGTAAATGAGGCTTTAAAAGAAACTCCGTGTGAAGCATGAAACAAGGAACCATGTGGTAAAATGGCATGTTTTATGAATTATGAATGTGTTATGTGAATTCTAGAAATAAGGAAAATGTAAGGAAATGTAAGGAAACGTATGGAAATGTAAGGAAATGTATGGAAATGTATGGAAATGTAAGGAAATGTATGGAAATGTATGGAAATGTAAGGAAATGCCTTGTCTTGGAAATGTAAGGAAATGTAAGAAAATGTCTTGTCTTGGAAATGTATGGAAATGTGTTGGAAATGTAAATGTCTTGTCTTGGAAATGTAGGGAAATGTGTTGGAAATGTAAGGAAATGTCTTGTCTTGGAAATGTGAGGAAATGTCCTGGAAATGTAAGGAAATGATGTGGAAATGATTCAAAAGAGGAAAGTAAACATTTCTGGAAACTTGGAAATGTAAGAAAAATGGCAAGTTACAGAGCCGATCGAAAATTTTAAGAAACTTAGAAATAACCAAGAAATGTCAAGTTTTAAGGTTTAAAATAGGAAATTAAGGCAAAGGGGCCTTAAAAGTAAAAGTTGGTAAAATTTGACACACAAACAGGCTTGGAAAAGTGGACTGAAGATGCCACATAGGGCTTAGAGAAATGGCGCCACATACAAGGTGTTGGTCCTGAGTTCGAGTCACTTGGGAAGCAAATAATGAAGGTTTTATTTTTGCTTCCAGAAGGCTGAGGTGGACGGCACTGGTTTCTAGAAAAAGGAGGTGTTTTATTTTCACAAATATGTGAATAATAAGTGATAAATATAGGATTATTTTTAATATGATTATTGAGGAGATAAATGATGGATTAAACACTTTTATTTTTAAATAAAAGAGATAATATTATCATAAAGGAAGAGTGGTGGCCAAGTCAAGGACTCTTGGCACAGTAATTCGGTTATAAAAGGAAAAGAGGCCAACCTTCATTCTTCCTTTTCTCTTTTGTTCATCTGCAAAAATTCTCTAGCAAAATTCTCTCTTCTCTGTTTTGCCAAACCAAAATACCTTGTGTTCTAGCCGAATCCTCCATCTTTATTCTCTTTTTCTTTTCTTTCTAATCCCTCCAAAAGCCGAAAGTTGTGAGAGCATCATTTAGCCATAGCCGAATCTCTGAAAGTTGAAGTGAAGGTGCAATCGATTTCTTCAAATAAGGGTAAGATCCAAGTTTGGTTTCCATTCTTTTATATTTTAGACTTATCGAAATTTAGGAACTAATTCCTATTATTGATCTTGGCCAAATCATGGAAGGAAAGTTTCGGGATTTATTAAGTGTCGACTACAAGGAAGGAGAAGTTCTTTTCCCGAAGGTACACCATAGGCCACGTGTTCCCTAGTTATTCAGTGAATTTCGGGATTTAAGAATCTAAGGTAAGTCATATTTAACATTCGGCTAAGGGTTATTTGTTGTGAATAAATGTTAGAAATTGATCTAACATGTAGTTATAGGGATATCGACAGAGGGATACAAAGATTTCGGGATTTGAGAATTTCAAGGTAAGTTTAAGAATACTAATCCTACTAGGATTGGATTTATGGCCGAATGGCTTTTTATTAAAATAGTAAGTGAATAATCAAATGTAGGGATTAAGGATCTAAGCGGTAGATCAGATTTCGAGATCTCAAGGAATTTGCTAAGTGAATCAGGTGTGTACTCCCACTAACTTTCGATATATCATATGGCAATTATTTTAATATATGAATATGCATAAGAATGAGAATGTGGCTAAGTACCACAAATGTGGTAAAGAGTACCCAGGTACGTTTCCTACTTCTGATAGGATTACGAATATGATATATTTTGAACATGTGAATAGTAACATGAATGAGAAATAAGTATGTTATGCATGATATAATAAAACTTGGGGCATTTCGGGCTATATGTGAAAGGGGAAGAAGGTGTTGACTTCGGTCTCACCAACGGAATATGGTGACTACGGTCACATAATTTGAATATGGTAACCGGTTACATTATCTCGAATTTGGTAACTTCGGTTACATTATCGAATATGGTGTCTAATGACACAAATTATAGAGGCGATGAGCACGCCGATCGCAATGATCGCTTCGATGGTGTGTGTAGCGGATGGAGGGTCGACTTAGTAGTCCCCACGATGTGACCGGCGAGTGCGGGTGGTGTGTAGCGGATGGACAAATAGGCTTGGGTTTTGGGTTGCATCATCATTTTATCTCATTATATGAATAAGTATTTGATATGAAAATGTATGCCCGATCTATTGAATTTTAGTGTTGTGTACACATTGAGTCTGTTGACTGACTCACCCTTTGTGGGACTATTTTTCGATTGACGATCAATAATGGACCTGATTCTAATTGAAGCTTAGGGATGGCCATGCTCAAAGATGAATTTTTATTCAATATGGATATTTAATTTTATTTAAGTATTTTAGAATTTTATTTTGGGATTTTACTTGATGTAATAAGGCCATAAGTTACATTTCTTTATTTTTATTTTTAATCACTATGTTACGAATTATTTTCAATTAAAGTTAAGTAAAATTTATTTCTTTAAAAATAAACCCCAATTGTTTTGTCACTTTAATTAATTGGATTTTAAATGGGTTTTTAACTCAAGCCCAACCCAAAACGATATTTTTCTTAAAATCGCACAAGTTTTTCCCAAGAAACAAACGAACTTTGAATCGGTTTACTTGAGAAACATACCAGATTCGGTCCAGGCTCGTGGGCCGGGTTTGGGGTGTTTCAGGAGGTATAAGGTTCGTTATTTAAGAGGAATTATTCCAAGTTTTATGAATATTTAGTGAATTTGTTTAGGGACTAAATTTGCAAGGAAACTGAATTAGGGAGGAGTAAATTGCTATTAAACAAATTTGTTATTAATGAATGGGAATGTTCTAATCGTAGCTATGAGAGATGAAATTATGTCTAAAATTGAATTGTAAGAATGGTTATAATAATAATGGGCATTCGGTCTTGGGGAAAATCGAATTATGACCATATTTATATAATTGATTTGTGAATGATAGATTTGGGACTTAATCGAATAGGGTGTGAACTTGTAAGGGTAAAATTTAAATGATTGTATAAATTTTGAGGTTGAATTGAATTGAGTTGAATTAATTGAAAAATGTATTGAATAAAGGTTACTTGATATTTTCTTAGACCGGGATCAAAAAGAAAAGGAGATAGATCGAGGAAAGATAAAGGTTCTCGAATAGCCGATTTACATGGTCTATCGACAACCGAGGTAAGTCCTTAAGCTATGATATATTGAAGAATTATTTATGAATCTATTGTATGATAATATTTGATAAATTTTAGTACATATTCATGTCATAGCCGAATGTATATAAGCCTATTATAATGGTTTTGATTGTTTGATGTAAATAAGCCAAAGTAAATTCAATATGTGATATAGTTATGAAAAGTGTTAGCAATGATTGATCGTATTAATGTGTTTCGGGCTTTAAGCCTAGCAGGCCTAGTGCCGGTGATTTATTTCAGGCTTTAAGCCTAGCAGGCCTAGTGCCAGTGATTATTTTCGGGCTTTGAGCCTAGCAGGCCTCGTGCCGGTGTTACTTATCGGGCTTTACCGCCTAGCAGGCTTGATGTCGGTGATGTGTTTTACAAAAAAAAAAAGAATCGAATATTGTTCAAGGCAAACCTTAATTATGGTATTTAGCTAACGGCTCAGGTAAGCATGTAAGGTATGTTATGCGTAATATTACTTGAGTCAAGTTAATACTATGAGAACTATGTTATGTATATTTGAGTTTAAGATGGATGTGTATGAGTATCATATGGTCGAAATTAAGGTTGATGTACTATTATGGAGATTCGGTTTTCATGTATAAATGCTAAGAACAAAAGAAATTTTTAATACGGTAGTATGATGGATATGAATGCTATAATTACATGATTTGGAGTATGTGATTCTTGGAATATATTTTAATCGTGATTTCGAAGTAATACAGGTCTATGAAATGAAGTGCAATTATTTCGGTTGATGAACTAATAGTAATCGGCCTTGTGGAAATTTACATATTTCTTTTTAATGTATATGTGCAATGTCATAAGTTGAATATTTTAAATGTTATATTATCATGAACTTAGGACTTACTAAGCAAGTAAGCTTATGTGTGCGAAATGTTTCCTCTGTTTTATAGATTAGGTGCAAGCTACAAGCTCGTCGGGATCGTTCAGAAAGTCGTCCACACTATCAAACCGTTTTGGTACTCTTTCATTTTAGTTTTCGAATGAAGGCATGTATAGGAAAGGCTTTGTCTTTGTTTTGATGAAAACTTTTGGTTCATGTATATAATAGCCATGCGAATATGGCTAAATTTTTAGTTAAGTATGCTTTATGGACTTTTGATACAAATGTCGGTTTATGTCGGTAATGTTTGTGCACTCTTAATCGAAGTTTACTCGGTTATATAGAACCATAGTCGTGTTTTGTTAATAAATCGATGATGTTATGATATTACGTGAATGTTTTAGGTACAAGTTAAATTGCGTAAATGATTAAAATGCATGGATAGTACGAGTTGTATGTGGGTATATTCGGTTATAAACTAGTTAATCATATTTTGTAATGAAACAGTTTTTAGTTAGCAGCAGTGATGTGATTTTGAAAAATCACCAAAAATAGGATAAATTGAATTAGAAGGTGAATGAGGTATAGAATCAAAGATTATTGTGTCTATTTTGATATGAAAGAAACAGAGTAGGCAAAGGAGTTTTATGTTATGAGATATTTAAATTTTAGTGAGACTTGTTCTGAATGAATTCGTGAGTCCATGTTCTGTCTTGGGAAAATTGTCAAAAATTGTACAAAAATAATTGGGGACATAGTTTATATGCTTAGAATCCTTAATGAGTCTATTTTTTATTGGAATAAACAAGAACATTATTGAAAATTTTTGCAATGAGGTAACTGAGTTTTTGTAACGATAGGTCAGAATCATCAATAGTGAAATAGGGGAAATTTTGATGAATAAACTGTACTAATTGGCCACATGAAAAATTCTGGAAAAATTATGGTATATATTTAAATGAGTCTAGTTTCAAGGAAAATTTACGGATCTAAATTTTGAGTTTCGTAACTCGAGTTATGATCAATTTAGTCAGCATGACGCAGTTGGACAGTTTTAAATCCTTATGCCCCGAACTAGTAGTCAAGTTTAGTAATGCCACATACTCGACTCCGGTAAAGGTCTCGGGTAAGGGGTGTTACAAGAGGGGTGCTTATAAATGTTAAAAATGTTCAATAATCAAGTGGATATTTTACTAAGTCATAATACGTTACTTGTAGGTGTACTATGAGACGTTAAGTTAATCGATTTGGGTAATGTTTATGTTGTACTAGAAACCTCTAATGTCACCGGAGCGTTATTTGATAATGGTCCGAGCTCAATATCGATTAAGCCTATTGGGTCACACCTAATGCAATGTGAATATCATTTTGTGTGTGAAATTAGTTAAGACTAATTATTGTGTACATTAGTCTGGCTGGACTAGATAATATGTATGTATCTAATTAAAAGAGTTTAATTAGACTAAGTGTATGGTGTATTAAAAGGGATGTATATAAATGTTATGTAACACCCCTTAGTAATGCTCATTAGTGGTGTTTATGAGGCTTAATCATAGCTGAAATTTCAGTCAAATATACATAATATATGGGCATAATTTTCAGTTATTTAAGTGTTATTATTGGGGCTATTATGGGAGATTTGTAACTCCCTCAATAATGGGTCATTATACCCACTAATGCTCTAGCATTGATTGCTTAGTATAACTGAAAAGTTTTTTCTACTTTTTGCTCTTTTTATTTTTTAGAGATAAAGAGAAAGATTTTTCTCATTATTAAGAGCTTTTTCATTAGTATTAAACATACACTTAGATCAAAAAAACACAAAGTTTTGTGCACACAAGATAGTTTTAGGAATCGTTCCTACAACTACGAGCTAGTACTCAGAATCGTTGCAGGGTGGACTTTCAATAAAGGGACTTCGCTTGCGGTCCTCCGTCTTAAAGTGTACCTTTGGGAATTGGATTCACGTGACAAAGGTATAATTTCTAACTATTTCTTGTTATGTTCATTACATGTCAAATAATGGATCTTGGGCATGGTTTTTAGTTTTCCGCATGATTAATAGTTAATCATACTAATTCCTAACAATAAAGGGTCAAGTAGGAAAGCTTGCCCATACTTTGACTGTGGGTTATATGGCCATTAAAAGATTTATGTTCTAAAGCTCGTACTAGTGATCCGCCTATAGAGGAGGAAACGAATGCACAGAGTGTGGTTGACCCGAGAGTTACACAGCAACCAACTCTGACATGTTTCAATATATGTGCAGGAACAGAGGCTTGTGGCTCATGGATGGTTGTGTCTAGACACAATAGGTGCCCACTCAAGAAATAAGTAGAGATAAGGTAATCTTTGCACTAGAGTAATTTGGGGGCACGTATCAATCTTATAACTGATTTGAATGACCAAGGTGATGGTTTGAAGTTAGGTCCTAGAGGGGTCTCGATGGCTATCAATAGTGGGATTGAAGGGGCACTAATTGTGGCCCAAGCTAAGGGGCCTATACCAAAGCCAATGGGGAATAAGGAGAAGGCAGTGGCACTGGTTAGCCTAGCATTCATAAAGGTTTTAGTAAGGGATTGGCTTTGACTAATAGGTCTTGTTCACGAGAGATTGTGATAAGAGAACCATTGTAAAGGAGTGGGACTGAAAACTATAAATTGTGCTACTAAAGGCATGGGATTGTGCAACGATAAGTTCATTTGGACCCGAAAGCTCACTTAGTAGTGGTTCTATATGAGAATAGGGACCCGAATGTTGGCATTTCAAGTGGTAATTAAATGAGCAGGCTTGCCTTTCAAGAGGGTGGATTATCAACTTCAATTCTACTTGAGGAGGGTACTGGTAAGGGTGGTATTGATAGAAATGAAAGTGGCACTACCCTAGATAGGCTTGGATTTGCTGGAAGGTCGATGGTGTTGATTCAGGATATGGTTCAATCCTTATACATGTACTTGGTACAGGTGTTCACAAAAATTCTATTAAGGCCATGGATGTTAGTGAGGGACATAACTACATTGAGGGCTTATAGATAGCTTTAATAGAGCAGGTTAGTATATTTAGCTTTCTATTTGATTTTGTGTTTTTTTATGTATGTGTCGATATTTGTTTAGAATTTTCAAAGTTGTGGCCACCAACATTTTCACCTCATTGTCAGTGAGTATCAGAAGGATTTTAGTTTTAAGATCACGACTTTAGTTGAGACAGGTCTGACTGGGAGTAAGGAGGACCTAGTGATCTTTCGTCTTGGATTTTCATATTTTCATCAAGTTGAAGCTAAGGGTTTCTATGGTGGCATTTGGATATTGTGGAATGATATGGTGGATATTGTGGCCTTGAGAACCTTTTCTAATTTTTACATTTGGATGTTTAAGTTCAAGTAACGGGTACGACTTTCTTGTGTACTATCATGTATGGTAGTTCAGAACCTTACTTTTGATAAGTATAGAAGACCTCGGATACCAAGGGTTTGAGGTAGTTAGGACTTTCATGACTTCTTATCTCAGTATTATTTTTTAAATATGAGGTTTAGTGAATCAAAGTTTACATGGAATAGGGGAAGGTTCCAAAATGACTTTCTAGGGAAGTTTGCAACCTTGAGTGGTGTACGGCTTTCGCACGGCATAAGGTGTTCCATCTTCATCGACTGAAGTCAGATCATAGGCTTTTTTTATTCAGTTGGGTAGAGAAGAGAGTAGGAAAATGTTTCATCCTTTTCGATTCTTTGCTGGTTGGCTAATGACTCTTTGTTTAAGAAGATGGTTTAATCCAACTAGTTGTCACTATCAAGCTTGCACGACACCGTTTAGAGTTTTGTACATGCTGCATAATGCTGGAATAATGATGTTTTTAGTAGTTTAGTTGCCCTAAAAAGGAGGGTTATTACAAGACTCAAGGGTGTATAAGATGAAATGGATAAACAGACCACTAGGAATTTATGAAAGTTGAAATGTAGTCTAGGTATTGAATTGGAAGATATTTTAGACCTAAAGAAGTTATTATGTGGCAATGATCGAGGTGTGATTGGGTGGTTCATGGGGATATGAACATAGTTTTATCACCACCAGACTATGAGCTATGGTCGCAAGAATCAGATTGATGCACTTAAGTTAAAGAGTGGAGAGTGGTGTTTTGATGATGATGTACTCAAGTAAGAGTCTATAAATTATTTCATGCAAATCTATTCTCTTGAAGGGGTTATGTTAGATCGATTAAATGAAGTTGGCACATTTCGGACTCTTGATGTTGTACTGGTGAAAGTTTGGTTGTTGAAATGACAGATGAAGAAATTAAGATAACTCTTTATTCTCTGTATTTATTGAAGGCCCCTAGGGTTGATGGGTTGCATGTGAAGTTTTTTCAAAGTCAGTAGGTGGTTCAAGATGTTTTTATGAGTGGGCACATTAAGCCGGATATGAATAGGACCTTTCTTATTTTCATCCCAAAAGCTTTTCCCTGAAAAAAGTTAGCTCATTATATACCAATCAGTTTTGTGTTCTGTAAGATTATTACCAAGACAGTGGTGATGTGACATAAGTCTCTGATGCATTATTTATTCGGCCCTACACAAGTGAATTTTCTAGCTGGTCGTTCCATCACTGATAATGTCCTTATTGCTTAGGAGGTTATTCACACGATACGAACAAGTAAAAGGGGCCAAGGTTGGATAGCAATTAAGATGGACCTTGAAAAAGCTTATGATCGTATTCGATGAGATTTCTTGGCTAGGACTCTTGAGTATGTGAGGTTCTAGCTATAACTTCGTATAGTAATTATGAATTGCGTTACAACAACATCAATGCAAATTCTCTGGAATAGAAAGATGACTGTGAATTTTGAGCTTCCACGAGGTCATCGACATGGTTATGCTCTTTCTTTTTATATTTTTGTCTTGTGTATGGAACGATTAGGTCATTGCATTAATATGTAACAACCCAATTTTCAACGGTGCCAGAAAAGGCGGTTTCGGAACCCCATTTCTGTGAACTAGGTCCATAAATATTAAATTAGAATATTTACAGAATTAATATAAAAGAATATTAAAGCCTAGTCCTTAAATTTTGTTTATTAATTGTTTAATTAAGGTACAGGAACATCAAGTTTTGTTTAGACTTTTACAGCCTATATTGATTCCAAAGTGGAAATAAGAACGAATCACTATGGATTTTTTATCGGGTTTGCCTTTAACGCTGAAACAGAAAGATGCAGTATGGGTAATAGTTGACAGATTGACTAAATTGACTCACTTCATTCATGTGAGAACCGACTATTCCTTCAAAAAATTGGTTGAATTTTATATATCTGAAATTGGAGATTACACGACATACTTTTGTCTATCATTTCAGATTGGGATCCTAGGTTTACTTCAATATTTTGGAGCAAGTTACACAAAGCTTTGGAAACTAAGCTAAATTTTAATATAGCGTTTCATCCACAGACTGAGGAACAATTAGAGTGAGTGATTGATATACTCGAGGACATGCTACGTTGTTTTCTCATTGAATTTGAAGGCAGCTGAGAAAGATTCTTACCGTTAGCTGGGAAAGAATTATTGCAGAAATTCTTTATAGAATAATAAAATATGAAGGAGAATAAAAAGAAACAAAAGTTTCTATATATATATTTTTTTATGTACTAAAAAAATGAATTTTAACTCATATTTATAGGAGTTCTCATGCCTCTTCATAGAAACATAACTATCCAAATGGATAGTAATATCTTTAGCAATAAACGTAGTTATTCAATATATATCTACTTGAATAATTATGACTATTTGTTAATAATCAAGCGATATAACTTTTGGTATTTAAGAGACATACATTATCACTATGAATAGTGGCAACTCTTAATCAATAGCCAAGTGATATAACTTTTGGGTCACTTATAACCTTTCATTTGTAACTTTTGGAACATTATAAATATTTTGAAAATGTTCCAACATACTATTTTGAGCAGTTACAAAGTTTTGCGACAAGCTGGTTGGGCACCTCGTGAGTCGAAATGGAAGTTGGTATGGAAGCTCAGTGTCTTGTAGCGTGATCGCCAATTTTTGTGGCTTGTGCTACATGACCGATTAATAATAAATGCAAAGTGAAAAAGATTAAAATTGGCTGATGATGCCAACTGTTCTATATATGAGCACCATTAGAAGTCCATCGTTCATGTGTTGCGTGATTGTCCTGCTGCATGTCCTACATAGTGTTTGATTTTACCATGACAAATTAGAGTAGGTTTCTTTCGCCTTCCTATCGATTGCTGGGTGGTAGAGAACAACTAAAATTATGGGCCAATTTTGGTTAATGGGGTTCACTGGGAGACGATGTTTGGTATTCTTGCATGTAGTTTGTGGAGAGGTCGTAACCAGGTAGTCTTCCAATAGGCGCATCATAACACAGTCGCCATTGTTGCTGTGATTATGTCTTTGGCAAGGATTATCAAGGAATCACAAGTACTAGCTTAGTATTTTGACAGTGGTGAAGTGGATGTCGCTTTTGGAGGGAAGGCACAAGTTGAACATAGATGATGGAGTTAATAACGCCACGAGAGCGGCAGAGGGTGGAGGCCTGATACACTCATTGGGCTATTGGGTTATGGGGTATTGTCGAAGTACCGATTGTTATTTGGTGTTACAAGCTAAGCTTTAGGGGTTGTATGACGGTTTGCCCATGGATTAGGATGCTGGCTTTCGGTGCTTGGTGGTGGAATCTAGCAATTAGGCTATAGTTGACCTTGTCACGAATGTTATTGGGGAAGAGATGTTGGAGATTGTAATGACTGTTCGTGGCCTTTTGTCTTGATCCTAGAAGGTATTAGGGCGTCATATTTCGCAGGGTGCTGATGCGGTAATGAATGTTGTCACTAAGCTTGTTAGGGATCGTTTACTGGTTTGCAATTGGTTCAACACCTTCCTCCAACTGTCCAACTTATGGTTGAACGGAAGGAGCATGCCATCTTTCACCCATGAATATTAATCTTGGTTGGTGTTAGAGTTGTGTGACCCAAATCCTTGTTAAAGAAAAGACAATGGTAAAACTATGAGATATGTGTAAGGCTTAAGGTTGAATGCATGATACACAAGTAGAACTCGTATAGAACTACACATCGTCTATTTGACATTGACTAGAATAAGGTTTTTCAATCTTTAAATAGATGTAGTCGAAACTCCTCTTGTATCATTCATTTTTCAACATTAGTAAATTTCTCTTCCTCTACTCGTGATCTTTTTCCCGAAAGGGTTTTCACATAAAAATCTGTGTTTTATTTTTTTTCTTTATATCATTCTATATTGCCATTATCAACATTAGTTTCAACAGCCAGCTTTATTTCGTTATTTTCTCCAAAAAAAAAAAAGAAGTTACTAAAGTTTTATTTTTCTTTCTTTTCCATCCCAATTCATGTAAAAATCTGTGTTTTATTTTTTTTTTCTTTATATCATTCTATATTACCATTATCAACATTAGTTTCAACAGCGGGCTTTATTTCGTTATTTTATCAAAAAAAAAAGAAGTTACTAAAGTTTTATTTTCTTTCTTTTCCATCCCAATTCAAATGCAAATTAATATTTTTTTTAACATTTGAAGTAATGACTTTTTATAGTTTTATTTTTATAAATATTAGAGTATGATATACGTAGAAAGTTGGTGAAAAACTTTATGTAATAAATCTATAAAAGAAATTATTGAACGTTGCTTTGGTTCAAATAGTATATGTAATTTTTCTAAATTGTATATAAAAAGAAAAAAAAATTCCAAAATTATATTTGTTGTTTTATAAAAAGATTGAGGTTTTGGTAATTTCATAATGAGATAAAAATCAAATTTATACATGAACTTTGGTGCAATGTGATATATAAATTTTGATTTGGTGCAATTATACATATGAAACTTAAATTGTGATTTATATGTATATATAAAATCTTTATTTTGATTCAGTTGTGCACATTTAAAGAAATGAATACATATATTTATTTTCTGATTCAATTAATATAATTATTTGCGTATGCAATATATCATCATAAAATGATATTGATTCGATAATGTTGTTAACGATTTGTGAAAATTAAATTAAATCAAATTTTCATATATAAAATAGCACAAAATCAAAATTTATGTATGACATTGCACATTGGGCCAAAGTTCATGATAGTTTTGATATTTACTCCTTTCACAATTGAGTTAAGATTCCGCTGAGGGTGCCAGCAACTCAATCAAAGTTTTAAATAATAATATCAAAGTTCATAAGTACAATACAACATGAATACATGTTTAAAAAATTATAACTTATAATCAAATCAATATAAAGCACGATGGTCGAAGAACCAAAAAGAATGAAATGATGCCCATGTTATAATTGAAGACTCACATATCACAATTACACCTAATAAAACTTGAACTTGTTGTTTAGTTTAGGCAAAATAATTTATTTGGCCCTCTAACTTTATTTTTAAAACAAAAAGTCATTTTATTCCTCCATTTAATTTGTTGCCTCTTTTGGCTCTTAAACTTGTATTATTTGTTAAATCACCCTAAAATGGATAAAAAATTTAATATTTTGTTAACTTTATTAATATGGCATCCATGTGGATTGTGATGTGAATATGTCAACAATTAATTAATTTTTAAAAATTAAAAAATCTAAATAAATATAAAAATATTTTTAAAAAAATAAATTATTAAATTTATTTTAAAAGTATAAAAATATAAAAAATTAATTTTAAAAAAATTAATTAATTACTAATGTGACATACATGTAGACTGTCATGTAGAAGTCTCATCAACAAATTTAACAAATATTTATTTTTTTATCCATTTGGGGTGTTTGACAAATAATACAAGTTCAAAAGCTAAAAAGGATAAAAAATTAAATAGATAACTAAAATAATTTTTTTTATAAAATTAAATGGTTAAATAAATCATTATATTTTTAATTTACTATACACAAACCAACATCCCCACCCTACCCCACAAAATAAAAAAAACTATGCTATGCTTTGTGATTACGTTATCTATTACTCAAAGGCAGTAGAAAGGAATAGAGCTGCAGCACCCCATCCAGTGAGGAGAGCTGAGCAGTCAGCTGTAGTAGAGGCGTTAGCAGACAAAACCCAGAGCCGAGAGTGGTGGCAACTGTCAGCCCCTCCCGTGCAGTGGTGCAGAGCCACCCAGCCTACACACCATTTTTTTTTTTTTTTTAAATTTTAGCTTACTCCCACAACGACCTCAAAAAAAAGACGAACCATGAGCCCCATGGCCAGTGGGGACTCGTCTCTACAGTGGACCAAATTGCTTACACAACTACCCAGCTCTTTTCTCTTTGAACCGTGTGCTCATCATCACCATTCAACTATAGTCTTTGTATTTTTGTTGCTTCTAAATAAATAGAAATGTCTATTAAACATCAACACTATTATTTAAATATTGATTTAATGAGTTAGTAAAGTATTAATTCGATTAGTAAAGTATCAATTCGATTAAAAAAATTACGAAAATATATTTCCATATTTAGAATAAAAGTTTCTTAAACATCTACATTATTATTTAAATACATTGATGTCATGAATTAACAAAGTACCAATTGGATTAAAAAAATTACAAAAACATCCTTCTGTGTTTAGATATTATTCTAAAGTACTTCAGTTTTTTTTAAATCAATAAAAATTTACATATGGTGATATTTAAATTCTTGACATTTGTGTTAATAATATTTTGAACTTTACACTCAAACAAAACTTCGACTTCCTATATTTTCTACATTTTAATTTTATTATGCACACTTTATTATTTGCGTCAATTATATTTATTGATAATGTTATTGATTAAGCTGATGTCACAAGTTAACTCGACATTAACTCAAGTAGATGACAATATAATGATAAACAATTACAGTGCATTTAATATTCTTAAATAAGCCAATTGAGTTTTAGCTCAGTTGATACTAACATTGTTGTCAATGCAGGAGAATGTGAGTTTGAACGCGCTAAAACACGTTTATCATCCTATTTAAGGGTTGAAGAGGGGTTATGGGTAATTTTGAGCATTGTATAAAAATATTTTTAATCTAATGTATTACATGCTTAAAGTCCGTTTTACTCACAATTTTATCTAATTTTTTATTTTAATATCTTACAAATTACAAGTGTTATTATTAATTGATTTCAAAGAATACATTTCATTATTTATTATATATTATTTTTAAACATATCATTATTTCTAAATATGCAATTTCCACATGCATACGTGTGTGATAGAATTTCTAGTATTGGTAATATCATTTATTGAGTTTGTGTGATCAATCAGCTCAATATTGATTTTTTTTATTTTTTATATAGAAAAATAGAAATAGCATGATAAACAATTTGAATGCATTTAATATTTTTTAAACGTGATGCATTTACCTATTTAATTTTTTTACTCACAATTTAAACGAATTTTTCATTTTAATTTCGCACATATCAAACATGTGTTATTATTTTTAGTTTCAAATAATACATTTTTTATTTATTGTATGTGACTTTTAAACACATACATGTGTTTTAAATATATGGTTTCTATACACGTACACGTATGATAGAATTTTCAATATTGTTAATGTTGTTGATTCAATTGGATAATTTTTTAATTTTAATTTTGTGCATATTGCATATGTGTTGTTATTATTAGTTTCGAACTTTACGTTTTAATTATTTATTATATGTTATTTTTAAACGCACATCTATATTCTAAATATGTAGTTTCCACAAGCATATGTGTGATAGATTTTCTAGTTATACTTATAAGTTTTTAATTTCATAAATAAAATTATAAAAGCCTTTATTAATATTTAAAAAATGTTGAAATGCCAATAAGCCCTAGAAAATAATTAAAAAATCAATTAATCTCCTCGTTGAAAAATGCACATATTTGAAACCTTTGAACCATGATTTGTACCTAATTGAACATCTTAAATTCAATTTTCCATTGAAGCTCCTGACGGGTTGTTAAGTGTTGATGTGTCAAACTGACATGGCGACTGACATGGAAATTAATATTTTAACAATAGTTTTAAAAATTAATGGTTAACTCGATAATTATAATACATTAAAATAATAGTTAATTCTATTTATTATTAGTGTGCACGTACAAATTAAATCAAACTGTAATATCATTTTTTTAAATATTTTTTTTTGAAATTTAATCTTTTAAGATATGTAGTTATTTTACATATATTGAAATCCATAATAAATGTTAAAAGTAATTACTTTTTACTTATACTTTTATTATAATTTAAACTATTAAATTTAATTAATAAATAATATTTTATTATTTTATTGACATCAAGATAATATGTCTAGATTTTAACTATTGTACATATATACTTAGAAATAATTTAAAAAAAATCGAAAATTAGTTAAAGTAAGTGTTGGTGAGCACATTGTATATGCTACCAAGAAACAAATATGTTGATTTGACCAAAGAGGTGAAGCCTTTAAAGGGCTAGAGTGCATCTTGCCTCATAAAAGTTATGGTAATTTAGTAAGTTAGACCCTCAAGATATTAGATAATTTACGAAAGCATGTATATGGTAAATTAAATTAAATTGGCCCCTCAAAATATATTTTATATATTTATTTATAACTTAATTTTATGTGAAAGTTAAAAAAACTCTATTTTTTATTTATCTTTTATTATCATTAATCATTCAAAAAATATTTACACCTAATTTATTAATAAAAGATTATAACTAAAATGTTAATTTATATAAAATACAAGTGGAATATAAATAAAGATATGAGGTGGTAGAATTTATTGGATAATTACCTATTATGTGTCAATATCATGAGATGAAGTTTAATAGATTTGGATGTATAATTAATGAGATATAAATTCAATCCATGAATTTAAATAACTTTTTTTTTTAAAAAAAAGGAAATGAAATGATAGGTCCCCACAATAGTGTTGTGGGGGTTTGTAGGGTTCCTTTTCTTACCCAAATAATTACATACATTTATTTATATTTTTTGCCTACGTTTTCAATTTCTCTTATATGCTTTTCTCATTTCTCAATTTTAGTTTAGATGTTTCGATTTTAAAATTTTAATTTTTTTTATTTAATTGAATTGAGTTTTTTAATTTTTTCGAGTCAACTTAAATAAGTAATTCGAGTTTCGAGTTAAATTTTACTAATCGAATAACTCAAATAATCCGAATAACAGTCTGATGTAAATACTCATTTAATTCCTGTCAATTTCGAAAATAAACAAATTAGTCTCTCTTAACAAAAATTACAAAAAGAAAATTCAAAATCAATTTTAAGAATATCAAATTTTATATATATATTTTTTAAAAAATTTAAACATTATAAAAAATATATAAAGAAAATAAAAAATTTAAATTTTTTCTAAAATAATAATTTTGGGACATAAATAAGCTAAATAATGGTTCAAGTTTATCATATTAAAGTTTTTTTTCTTATTTTGCTTTGAAAAAGTTTTAAAATTTTAAAATATATATAGTTTCAAATTTATGTGCTCTAATATGAAATTAGTTATACTGTAACAATATTTTAATTTGACATGTTTAATTTTTAATTTTACTTAATTCAACTCGACTTGAATTTTATGTCACTCGACTCAATTCGAAAAAAATTTTAAATCAAGTTAGTATGATAAAATAGGACTCGCCAACTCAATTAACTTGAATCTTTTTTCATTCAATTTGATCGAACGCTAATCCTAATTATATCTTAACCTATTTGTAATGTAATAATTTGATTCTGCAATACGATTACTCAAATTGTTCGTTTATAATAATTTAATATTTATAATAATTTGAATTTAGATTTATACTTTGATTATATTATAATTTTTAGAGTTAAAATAAATCCTTCATGAAATTTTAATTATCTACTATATAGTAAATTATTATACATGTTTAGGTATGAATTAAAAAGAATTGAGAACATCATATTATGGTTTAAAAAAAGATCATATTATAATCGTATGGATAGTGGTCCACTAAAACATAGCATGGATATCTTAATCTGGATGATCATGATTGTGATGTGATCTGATCTGATGGATGACAGCAATATATTTCTTCTTCTTCACTAGATTAAATATGAATTCATTGTAATTTAAGTTTATGTACTATTCCCTCTTTTCTAATTGAAAGCAATTTAAGTGGAAAAAGTAAGAAAATATATAAAATTTATACATAAACCGTAAAATTTTATCATAATTAATTTTTAAAAAATAAAATATACCAAAATTTATGTTTTTCTTATAAACTAATAAACTATGTGTGAATACTTTAAGATTTTTATGTATTTTGATAATTTGTGAAGGATTATATCCTTATATTTGGATATGCATCGGATATTAATACCCCTCACTTAATTTGATCGTTAGGTCCAAGCTGCGAAATGCTATATTCGTTGCCGGAGCAACCATGGACATTTATATAATTTCCAACCAATTTAACATGTAATTCAACATTAAAAAGTACTCACAACATGATACACAATCATTTTGCGGTTTCACACGAGCTTATAAAGTTGTTTTGCTAACCTGAATATAAAGCAAGACCAAAGTGTAAAGTTTTTAAAAGTTTTAGGTCGACGTCACGACCTCAAGTTTCCTTGTCGAGGTGACATCATCATAGTGAGTCATGTCATGACGACATGCATACCCACGTTGCGATATCACTCACTGTTGATCGACATTTCGACATCAAAGACTTCTCGTCGTAATGTTGCCCCTGTTTTTGCCAAAATGCACATTCAATACCTACACCAATTCTAATTAATTCCAAACATGTTTACATCCATATTCAGCAAAACCAAGGTCATTTAACTTAACCAGTTAACAACCAATTCATGTATAAACTAATCAATCAACCATACAATACCTTACTATCTAATTATTCACATTTAGATATATACTTGACTGTTCCACCTAATTCTACCAAAATGCCTTCAATTTTCAGCTCAACATAATCACCTTACCAAATGAAAACCACCAATACAAAAGGATGACATAAATAAGTCAAAACATATACCAAATTGCACAACATACTTATCATAAACCTTACCATGTCCAAAGCATTATTTAACATAACTAATTCAAATGGCTTAATTAATAGTTTAACATGCCAAACTAATTAAAAGCATAATCATCATTCAAACATCATTCAAGCTTAACCAAAATATGCACTATTAACTTAAATACCAAATGGTACATCCAACATTAACCATCACCATAGACAAATAATGCTATCCAACTCAAAATGACCATAAGCGTACTGAAGACCCTTAAGTATATGACACATAGTCTAGATTCAAAATGTACATATATCTACTATATCGAAATACTCAAAATGTACATTCATAAACTCATAGATATTCTCAAGTAATCATTTATATATTTGCATACATATCCTATTCATACTATACTTTTCATGATTTTGGATTCATAATTTGGTCAAATTTTCTATAGATATGCTTCGGTATGAACATTATACATGTAGGATTCAGCATAGGAACTCACCTTATTCTCACTAACAGTAGTTCAAAACTCTAGATCCGGATATCCATCACGAACCAACAACAACCACTACTTTTAGAACATAAGAACATCATTAAGACTCATTCATATACAATTTACCATCAATTTGAGCACTGACAACTCCCATGCAAAGCCTTATACTTACATCTTACTGTTCATGCACCTCTTATACTTACATCTTACTGTTCATGCACCTCTTATAGACTTACTCTTTCAGAATTTAACATGCAGAATAGTAATACTTACCATTGAATGAAATAGCCACTGATCATAACATAACTTTAGCTTCTAGATTATCGATAAAGAGATACATCCAAACTTAAGGAAGAAGAAGAAGAACCCCTTTTCAGAACACACTTTCACATATAAATATGACTTGTCTTGCTTAGTGGAATTTAACAAGTGTCATACGTATCAGAACTTGCCTTCTTATTGGCCTACAGTTTTAGAGAAAAATATAAATAAGTTCCTTTCATCATACTTATCAGGCTAAGCTATACAATTGGTTTCGAACTAGATTACTTAAAGTTTAACTAGTATAGTATTCCATACAAACCAGACGTACTATACCTTTGGCGAATACTCATTTCATACTTCCCTTTTATCCCTTAATACGAACGTCTTCTTAATATAATAGAATATCATGAAGTCAAATTCTTACTAACTCATGTGGCAGTTAATATACACTTGCATGTATACGCCAAAATAATCATTTAGGTGGATAACACTTCACCAGTCAAATTATTTACTATTATATGTCAAAACTTTAGACCTATCAGATCTGGGGTGTTACAATGGAAGCTTACTGTTATAGGAGTCGTGATATTGAGCCAATGTCATGATATCAAGCCTCTAAAGTCGTGATACCCTTGAAGGTGTTGAAGTGAAGAAAATTAAGGTCAAATCTAGTGATGTTGCAACACCAATAAGTGGGTGTCACGACACCAAAACCCTTAAATTCGTTATTGTTTTGCGTATCGCAACATTGAAGCCTGGGTGTCGACGCTGCCTGACTGGGAAAAAATAGTTGCAAGGGTAGTATTTTGCCTAACACTTCACCCAATCAAAACACAACTTCTAGGGGCATTCTAGTCAACAAATTTTTATTATAATTAGATGTTTTAAAGCCACTTTTGGCTGAGAACAAAAGAGGCTATTAACTTTACTTTCTTTTCATCCTTTTAGCTTTCTAGTTAGTTTTTTTTTTTCCTTTTTTAGGGTTTAGTTTCAAGCTTTTTCTATTTTTAGTGTTAGTTTTTATTGTAGCTTGGTTTCATTTGCATTTTGGTACTTAAACTTTCTTTGTATATTCAGTTTAATCTATAATCTTTAATATAACTCAATTCCATTTTCTTTGCTTAGATAAATATTTAAACTTTAGTTTTATTTTTTCACCTTCATTGTTGCCACCTTCATCTTCTCCAAGCAACCCTCAAGAAAACACAAAGCTTTCTTTAACCTTAACTTTGTCCTTATTTTAATGTATACTTTGAATGCATGTTTAGTTGTTGCTTTATGGAAATGATATTGAGTAGCTAAATCTATAGTGGTTGGTTGATGGAAATGTTGTTTGGTTGGCTTTTGGTACTAGGACTAAATCGTAAAAATTAGACTAAATCATAAAAACTGGACTAAATTGAATAAACTTTAAAACTTAAAATTGATGCCTCTAAGGGAAAACATAGATAGGTGAGATTGAGAGGAGATACTATTGAGCACCAATTTGGTTGTCCCTAGTTAGTTTGGTGAGGTCAAGAGATAGACCAGACTAAACCGTCTAATTTAGTAAAATAGAGATCGAGAGGTAAATTTGAGTCAATTAGAAGTTTAGGCTTTTTAGATCCCTAATCTGAAGATTAATCAGCAACATGAGAGTTAACCAACCGTACTTATGGTAGTTTTGGAGGAGCTGCAACTATTCAAGATGTCAATGGAAATCAAATAATTCTTTGGCGCGCAATTGATGGTAACAACAAACTCCACTATAGATTTCTCTTGCATTTAATATTACTACATTTAAAGCAATTGACTATCCAACACTGTGTATGCAGGGACTCATCTAAAAAGTGGCTTAATATATACTATAGGGAAAGACGGTAGTTAACTGGCAACTCCATCCAATTAGGGAAGACATTTTTTTGTTGTAACGTGAAGTCAAAGTGCATGGCATCGAAAAAAGAGACGTGTCGCGAAATTGAGTTAATCTTATGGCGAAGATAGTTGCAAGTCATAAAATATACTATAGTTGGACGTACAGTTAATAAAACTATTAGGTTAAATTCTGTTATTATTCCTTGTAATTTGTGAAAGTTGTGGATTTAGTCACTATATTTTAATTTTATCAGTTTTAGTCATTGTACTTTTCGAAATAATCAATGTTAGTCCATGTACTTTTCGAAATTTAAAATTTTAGTCTCGACCTAAACGGTAGCAACTAAATCCATTTTGTTAAATTCAATTGCTAGTTTTGTACTATATGTATAGTTATAGATTTAGTCCATATTCTCCAATTGGATCATTCTAAGTCCCTATAGTTTTTGAATTTTAAACTTTTAGTCTTGACGGAAATGACAGTCGTTAATCCATTTCTAGACTTTTAATATGTAATGTGTGGAAATAATAAGTTGACATGACAATATACATATGATAATATGTTTGCGCCATTAGATTTTGAAAATAATAGAACTTAACTTAATGAATTTAACAATTATCGTTTGGTAATAACTAAAATTTTAAAATTTGAGACTAAAATTGACTAAATCGAAGTACATGGATTAAATTCATAACTTTTGTAGAATATAAAGATCAATAGCATAATTTAACCAAAATATTATTCTTAAAAGTCAATATTTGCACTCCGTCGGTATCCATAACATAGTACTTATATAGAGAGTAAGGTTTCCAAATCATCCTACTTCGAAAGTATGAAGAAAGAACCAAAAGCGATGAGTTTTATAAACTTGAAAAAAGGGGGGAAATATTTATCTTTTTGCATGTGTAATCATTTCTCAATTGCTTAATTAATTAGCAACATTATTTTCCTTTCATCAAAAGTAATTTTTATGGTTGATAAAATTTTAATAATTTAAAACCATTTTATTATCCTTTAAATTTTAAAAGAAGAACCAAAATTAAAAATCCCAATTAGCCACAACCAAACATTTTCTATTCTGGGAGAGATTGAACCTATATGATGATATTAATTAGAGAAATGCTGCCAAATTACGATACGTAAAACGATGAGTTTGATATATTATTCCATGCAATTTGATTGTTTTGGATTATTGATAAATATTCCAGGCAAAGATGTTATCATATACGCTTTTTTTCACTAATAAAAGTTTATATAAAGATAGAATTTATTGATGTAATTGAATCGAGTTCAACCTAAATAATCACATACTTGAGTTCGAGTTAAAATTTAAGATTCAATAATTGGTTTGAGTTCAATTAAATCTAAATTTCTAAATTCGATTGTCTAATCTCATTTATCAATTTTCATACTCAATATCGAACACAAGTTTGATTATGTTTATTCATATTTAAGCTCAAGCTTGTTTGTAGTTAAGCTCTTTTTATATAATAGAGGTAAAAATATAATTGCATAACTATGAAAATATATTAAAATTAAATACTTGATTAGGTTTGCAAGTCATTCGAATAAAGTATTACGGTGTTTGAATTCGACTTGACCGAGAGCTTGAGCTCCACTAGATAATTACCGAATCAAATTTGATTTTTTTTTCAACTCGAACTCAAATAACTTGTGAACACTAGTGTCTCATTTACACCTCTATTTAGCTCCTAAAAACTCGTAATCCAATCTTAGCTCCCTTTAACAATTGTGAAATTATAATATAATACACTAATAAAATTACACTTTTACCCCTCCTAAAATTTATAAATCCTTTGCACTAATCTCATGTAACAACATTGTTTCACTAATCAAGTCAACAAATTTCTAATTTCAAGAAAAGCAAACTAGGTATGTGTGAGAGTTCCATATTTAGGATCCTTCCCTCAAAATCTCTTTTCTGAAAATGTAGGGTATCCAAGGTCCAAACTCTTAAAAGTTAAAGGGACATGCATTATTTTTCATAATATAAGGAAAGGAATGTTGGGGGCACTAGTGCATTAGTTTGATACGTGAGGGGTCCCCTCTAATATTTCTCAAATCTTTTCTCACTGTCTGAGAATCTTGACTAATTACCCCTAACTCCAAAACTTTCAATACCCCAAAATCTCACAATATCCCACCATTTGAAAAAAAAAAAACTCTACAAATATTGATCCCTACACACTTTTTTTAACAACAGCTAAGGCCCTCTCCCTCTTTTGTCTTGTTTTTGGAAGGTTGAATCCATCATGCCACCATTTTTATATTGTCCAGTTTTTCAAATTCAAACTGTTGGTTCAACTGATTTTAGGAGTCCGGTTTAATCAATTCTTCAACCAGTTTTTGCTTTGCTCCAGACTGGTGTACTGGACTGTCTAGTTTGAACAACCTTTAAACACATTGATTTGGGTGTTAATTGGTTACTTAGCAAGGGCAATAATAAGGTGTTTGGTTTAGAACGTTATGGCAGCTCACTTCCTCTTTAGTGGGTGGGTGATGCTCTCTGCTTATAAGAAAGAAAAAAAGAAAAGAAAAAAAGGAATTGCAGGCATTTTTCATCTTCACTAATACCCAACAAAAAAAAAACCCTTCATTTAAAGATAGAAAAAGGCTTATGATTCAGTCTCCTGCAAGCAACACAAGCTTCATCCATCATCATAGCTATGGATATTTAAGTCAACGGCATCTCAAAAGCCTTGTTTTCACCTTTTATTATTTTTTCCTAATAAAAGAGAAGAAGTAAATCTGAGACCAAGATTTAGCCATTAATATGTTGATGAAAGCTCCTTTATTATCCTTTTTTTCCCCTTTAAACTTTGAACAAAAGTTATACACTTGCATGCATAAGTGACAGTTTGAATTAAACCATGAAATGATGATTGAAAAGAAGAAAAACAAATGAGATTTTGCTAAAATTATTGTGTCCTAGAAAAGAAAAAACATGCTTTGGCCTAACAAAATGGGGGAAAGGGGTCCTATTTAAGGGCTAGCAAACAGAAAGGATTATGATAAATTGCTTGAGTTTTGACTGACGTTATAAAGGACAACTTTTAGGTTTTTGTTTTGGCAATACTAATAAATATTAAGCATTATAATTAGCATATATCCTTTTTGCAATTTGAGCTCCATAATTCACTACTTCTAGGGATATGCCTCATCAATGTTTTTTGTTTCTTTGAACAAACTGCCTTTTGTCTTTTCTTCTAAACATATTTTTATCAAAGTTACACAATTTTTACTTTTCTCTTTACCTTTACCTTCATCTTCATTTTGAATTTAAACATTTTACTTTCTTATTTATTTTAATACCTTCTTCACTGTTTTAAGTTTCTCACAAACCTGGATTATATACACTAAAAATTAGAAATTCTATGTGTGTGACGATATAATAAATAATAAAAATTTGGTTTGAATTACATATATTGCAAATGTTTATGAGTATCAAGGTGTAATTATAAATATATGTCTAAACAATTACAATGTAAATCAAACCAATGCAAAACATACACAAACTAAGAATCAAAATAATTCACACTAAAATCAACCCGTTAGATTAAAACCTACATGTGACATTACACATGGTAAATCTTGAATCCTTCAACTTTTGCCAACAATATCAAAATGTTATGGGAAGAATAGGAGTAACTTATCAGATTATATCCCCATGAAAATGGGAGAATTTTACCTATATATTCCCTCTTCTCATTAACCATGTCACATGACTTTGAATGGTAAAAAAAAAAAAGAAAGAAAATTTAACTTCTTAGTTTTTAGAATTTATTAGGGATAAAAAATTTGAAATAAAATAAAATATTATAAAAAATTCAAAAAAGTAAGATTTAAATATATTTTTACAGGTCAATTGAGTCTTAGTTCAGTTAGCACCGATATTGTTGTTAGTGTAAAAGGATGTGGGCTCGAGTACGCTGAAACACATTACCGACAAAGGAAGTAGTATATAGTATGGGGGATGCAAGTCATTTGTGACTATACTTAAAATTCAACTAAAGCACAATCTATGGAGTATGATGAGGTTAAATTATTAGATATTAATTTCTGGGCAATAGGTGACGTTGTAAAAAAAGGTTACAGCATTTTGAAATCATTAAAGCTTTCTTTTACGATAGAGAATATATTATGAATTTGACTATGAACATATACAAGTCAATAATGGTCGGTTTCTTACCATTTGATTAGTCAAAGGATTTTTATGTATTTACTATTATTCTTATCATTTTATTCATAATATATATTGAACTTGATGCTATTCTACAACTCCACGATGTTCATCGGATTCTCTCTTCTTGGTTGACATATTCGTACCCCATCATATATGTGTTGCTTTACTAGGTATATTCAGATTTTAGTAATTTTTATATCTGTTTAATTATTTATATCCACAAGTAGGTTGTTTTATTAAGAGAGATATATTTTATTTCTATATATATAAAATTATATATTAATATAAAATATAAAGTCGTTAAGATTTTTGTAATGAAGTAATGAGATAGTATGATGAGTGAGGGTAAAAGAAAGATTGTAGTGAAAAAGGTGTTGGATTCTTGTACTTCCTTTGCTTGTATGTTCAGCAACCCACTTTGACAACGTACAAACACTTGTTTCATTTGCCTTGAAATTAGTGAATGAATCTAAATATAAAATTACAAAAGCAAGAAAGGGGGAAGATGAATGATAAAGAAGTTGACTGAGAGCACAGTGATGATCAGCTGCATGCACAGTGGAAGCAATGGCTGATCAGCTTTTATTAACAAAAGTGAAAAGAGTTTAAAGCAGCAATCCACCATTAATGAACCAATCATGAAACTTGGTAAATATTCAGAAAACTAAATAAAGTAAAAATAAAAAAGTGGGTTATGTTATGTCTGTCTGTCCTGCAAACAGGTCCCTCCAAAACAGTAACATCAACATCACACCCGACCATTATTTTTCCAAAACCTTAGATTAAAAAACAGTGTTAGCAGAGAATGTCTGTCTACCCTTATTTGGTACAAAACCTCTGTTGCTTCACAGCTTGGATTCTTCTCTTTCTCTGGAACCCTAAAACTATATCCCTTTTCCTTAGGAATTCATGTTCTTTATAAGGTAAACTAACTACTTAGTCACTCGAGTTTATTGTGTTGTTATTATTTTATTCACTCTTATTAGATAAGTCGTAAATTTTAGTCACTCCCATTAAATTAGTTGTCAATTTTAATTTCTCTACCGTTAAAATGAGTTTGATAACTAAACGGAATGTTGACGTTATCTAGTATAATAACAAAATCAATCTTCAATGCTTACTCATTTTATTAATTTAATTTTGATTTAAAAAATAAATTTAACCCTTAATATTTACACATTAAACTAATTTGATCATGATTCTAAAAATTTAAAAATACGTAAAAATTCAAAAGTTATTAAAATTTATAAAAAATATATATAAAATACTCAAAAAGATGTAAAAAATAATAATGATGCAAAGTATTTGACATATATCATTCTTGGAGGCCTTCATTGGAGAGTATCATGGAAGACCAACCTCAAGGACTTGAATAAATGGAAGAAAATAGATCATGAAGGCTTCAACTTTTTTTTTTTTTTTTTTTTTGTAAACTACTAATATATATAATCTTCTTCTCCTCATGCTGGTTTTTTTTAGTCATATTTTTATTTGGGAACTCCATGCGAGAGGGTATACCAGAATTTTCATTTATTTAAACACAAGATTGTGGCATTAAGTGTAGAGAGTGTATACTCATTTAATGATAGAGATTGTAAACAAAAAATTTGTGGTATTAATGAAATTAGTTTTTAGCTATATGTGGAGTACTTTGCTTTGCATAATTAATTTTAATTTTTTTTGAGTATTTTATATATTCTTATAAATTTTAATAATTTTTAAATTTGTATGTATTTTAATTATTTTAATTTATATTATTTAAAATTTAAGAATCATGATCAAATTGGTATAACATGTAAATATTAAGGGTTAATTTTGTTTTTTTTTTAAATCGGGGTTAAATTAATAAAATTAATAAACATTGTGGGCTAATTTTGTTATTAAACTAGGTCATTTTAGCATTCCGTTTGATGATTAAACCCATTTTAATGGTAAAGTAATTAAAATTAACAACTTATTTAACATGAGTGCCTAAAATAACCATTTTTTTTTAGATGAGTGATTTAATTATATGATGAATTTTTTTTTAAATGTTGAATAAAATGTAGTAATAATGTACTAAATGTTTACCTACAATAAATTTTCTTTATATCTTAGAATTGATTTTCTTTTATTATAAGTGAATGTAAACTATTGGTTTAATTTTCTTTGAGAAAAAAGATTTAAGTTAATGGATTCAATAAATATTGAACAGATTTGTATATTAAGAATATTAAAAGATGAAATTAAATATTTAATTGAAGAAGGGTGAGGTGGATGGACGACACAGATGCTTTTCACCTGTCACTTACTTATGGGGAAGCGAAAGGGCCGGCTGTTACCAGGACCACTGTGGTCCCCACTTCTGTCTTTTTTTTTTGGGGGTGGAATGATCACTGTTTCTGTTATGATTTATGATGATATCATACGTAATAAATAATATTCAACATATTTTTCTATGTTATTCTCAACCAAATCATCAATTCCATTAAAATAAGTTATATTATTAAAGAGAATTTTAGTTTTTTTATTTTAAAAGAATAAATAAAAATATACATATAATGATATTTGAACCTGAACTAATTACATTATAAATTTTTTAATTTTATTACTTCCATCAATTATATATCTATACTTACTATAATTTAAGTTCATGACTGTGTTGATGTCACTTTCAACCGGGTCACTAAGGTTAACAAAATTACAGAAATGTCCTTTTGCAATTAAAAATAAGTTATGTTATTCAATGGTACATTAGTTTTTATTATTAGTTAAAAATAACATATAATAGGATTTGAATCTAACCCAATTGCATTAGTAAAACTTTTAATTTATCACTTAACTAAAGCTTTATTTTGATACTTTTACAAATTTTAATTTTATTATAGTCACTTTATTACTTTCATCATACACTAATAATGTATTTGATTAAGTTTGTGTTATAAATTAACTCGACATCGACTTAATATTAATGACAACACAAGAATAACAATTTAATTTAATTATTTTTTATTTTAGTATCGTATTATTATTAACTAGTTTCAAGCTATAGAGGTTTAATTGGATGCATATATATTGGACCATTTGATTTTCCAAAGAAAGCCCAAATGGCAATATTTGAAACTACCATCAACAACATACCTTGGATTTTAAGTTTCAACTTTTATTTCCTTCCTTTAAATTATGAATTGCTTTGTTGCTTAATTTAGAGCCATAATAACATTTTATATTTACGTATTTAATATTTAATTAAAATTTTTAAAATATTATAGTGTTAATTATAATAATTAACATAAACTAATATTTATTATTTTAATTATTGAATATAATTAAAATATATTAATTTAAATATTATAATTAAAGCAATTTTAATATATTCAACATAAAATATAGTTTTACTTTATTTAATTAATGCAAAGTAATATTATTCAAAACAATAGCTTAATATAATTAACTCTAATATTAATTTATTGATAATTAAGATGATTAAATTTCTATTCAAGTAATAACTTTATCTTAAAATTAGCATAATTTTTTAACTAATAATTGTAAATTAAATTATAATTGTTTAAAATGTACAATTAAAATAACTTATATTAAATTATAATTATTTTTATATTTGTAATTATCATAACTACTATTTTACTTCAATTTTTTTTAAATGTGAATTTCATAATATGATGGACAATAAAAGGATATTCTCATTAATTCAAAAGTTTTTCCAAACTCGCACTTTTATATACACTTGCCTCTAATATTACATGTAAGGCCCAAATTTTTGCCCCGGGCCCAGCACCGTTAACCAAAAAAAACAAAATAACAAAGTCCAAAATTTAAAAATCAGTCCATTAGTACTAATCCTAGAACCCAAATATTAACCCAACACATTGCAGGCCCAAATGGCCCAAACTCTTCAGCAAGCAGACAAACCCTAGAGGCTACTTTGCGCCGCCAGCAGCCACGACAACCTCCCCAAGCCGCACTTCTCTGGCAGCTCCGCAACGTGCGCCTCCACGTCGCTTATACCTACAAAACAAAACAACAGAAAAGGGGCCAGCATAGCAAAAAAACGGGTTGTATTTTGTTTTTTTGGGATTTTAGGCTATAAAAGCCAAAGAGAATGAATGTAAACGGGGGACTTTCTTTTTTTACAAACACACTCAATATCAAAAAGATATACAAAGTCAGATAGAAATCAGTAGAGGTTTATTTTTTTTTCCTTTTTTCTATTTCTGTTCATTCGGATTCAAATATTCTCGTCGTTATTTTGTTTTATTTTTTAAAAAAATCACAATATACATATATATATTAAAGCATTTTATTTAAAAAAAAAAAAACTAACCTTTAGAATTTTGGCCACCGCGTGGTGCCGGAGCCTAGCCGGAGGGCTTGCCAGAAATCGCCTAGAGGGGGGAAGGGGGAGAGCTCCTCTTTGTTTTATTTTTGAATGAAGGAGAATGAAGTTTTTTTTTTAAAAAATTCAACTTTTATACCCCCTAAACGGCGTCGTTTAGGGCTGAGCTTAGCCCCAAAACGGCGCCGTTTTGCTTATATTCGACCCGCGCGACCCGACCAGCAAGGAGGGTCCGCGTGTTTTTTTAAAAATGGGCTATTTATGCTCCAGGTCCCTCTTCTTTTGTGGGGTCTTTGCAATTTGGTGCTTGTTTATTTGTTTTCCCTTTCGAATTGCGCCACATAATTTTGCGTTTGTGCCAACTTGGTCCACGCTGAAATACAGCGCATAGAGGGCGTGGGAATTTTCCCAATCTGGTCCCTCTCTTTTTAAGCGCGTCACAGTATGGCCCATTCACCTTCATTTGTTCTTGATTTGGCCCTAAACTTCTGTTTTCAATCCAATTTAGTCCCTTTTTCAATATTTCCACCATTTTTCTATTAAATTAATTAATTTGAGCTTCATTATTATTTTTTATTTTTAATATATTATTTTCATTACTGTTAACATTATTATTACTAATTTAGTATTATTGTTAATTTTACAATTATTCTTTTAATATTTCTATTAATATTTTTTATTTTTTATTTTTTATTATTTTATTTAAAATCAACTCTGTATATATTATTATTACACCTACCATTATTATTTCTTATATTTATCACATTTATTATTAGACTATTTTATTACTAACATGTTTTTACTATTACTTTTATTATTACTTTCATCTACTACTAATATTATGTTTTTACCACTATTTATTTTATTATTATTATATTTTTTATGTCCTATTATTCCTTTAACGGTATTTATTATTATTATTATCTTGCTTCTTACTATTATTATTATATTATTTTTAGATTAGCATATAAGTTATTAATTGATTTATCATTAACTTTTATTTTTGCTATCATTTTCTTTATTTTCTTTATCCTTTTTCCAATTATTTCTTATAGGTTGTTGATTTTAAATGTCATTTTGTTGTATTATTTTTGCTTTTATTTTTGTTGTTTGCATTATCACTAGTTGCTTAGTAGAACCTTTCTTGTTTAAACTGATTTTTAATTTTAAAGATTACATCGACTTTTCTTTTTACCACTTTTTTACCCAAATTCATAAAAAGGGGTTTCACAAATGTAATATTTCGTGTTTGGAAGTTCGAGAAATCGTGCCTAATCGTGTTGGGTTTCGATCGTTCGTCTGGATGACTAAATATCCTTTAAAGATTTTGATCCTGTTTTCTTAAATAAGGCAATGTTTCGTGTTTGGAAGTTCGAGGGATCGTGCCCAATCGTGCTGGGTTTTGATTTTCCATTCGTCCAAATAACTAAATATCCTTTAGAGATTTTGACCGGGTTTTCTTAAAAACAATATTTCATATTTGGGAATTCGAGGAATCGTGCTCAATCGTGCTGGGTTTCAGTTTTTAGTTTGGCCTAATAATGGAATATCCTTTTAAAGTGCAATACATGAATTTTGGAAATCATGGAATGATCTTGATATCGAAGGTTTGATACATCGTGTCCTATCGTGCTGGATGTGGTATTTCATCTTTTCGGAACAAGAAAATTTTGATATCCAATTTGAATTATCCAAACATTTTCTAAAGGATTCGTCTTTTAAAATCTTTTTCAATTTTCGACATTAGGACATTAATCAATCAATAAGGTACCAATTTTGGGCGTTGCGAGGGTGCTAATCCTTCCTCGGGCGTAACCGACTCCCGGACTTGTTTTCTTAAAATTCGTAGACCAATATGTTTTCTAAAGTGACCCAATCGCACTTCAAAAAAGATTGGTGGCGACTCTGTTTTTCTTCTTAAAATCGGCCCGTTTTCCAAACAAAAAAATGGTTTCGACATTACATATATTGCAAATAATTTTATACATTTAATATTTAATTAATTTTTTAAATATTGTATTTTTATTGTATTTACTAGCATAAAATAGTATATCTTATTTGAATTATTGAATGTAATAAAATATATTAACTTATTAGTGCAAACATTATAATAAACAAATTTAAATAATAATTAAAGGATTTTTAATATATTCAACATCCAAAATAACATTATTCAAAATAGTAACTAATTAACGTAATTAACTCTAATATTAATTAAGTGTTAATTAATATGCTTAAAATCCTATTCAAGTAATAATTTTATTTAAATCAATAAAATTAATACAACTTTTTTACGTCAAAAATTTTTAACTAATTATTGCAATTATAATTATCACAATTTTTTTCATGTATTTTGTACTTGTAATTTTATTAAACTAATAATTCTATTTTAAAATTAGCAAAATTTTTTAACTAATATTTGTAAGTTAAATTCTAATTATTTTTAAAATGTATTTATCATAGATTCTATTAAATTATAATTAATTTTAAATATATAATTATCAAAACATTTATTTTGTATCAGCTTTTTTTTAACTAATAATGCTAAATTAAATATTATAATCATTTTTAAATGTGAATTTAGTAATATGATAAAAAGTAATAGGTATTCTCATATATATATATATTATAGATTAGAGTTGCAAATAAAAAACATGGTAAATTACACAAATAGTCAGTCAACTAAATCAAAATCATTTTAGGCACCCAATTAAAAAAAATTGTAATTTAGACACTTACATTACATGATTCAATCATTTTGGTCACCACGTTAAAACCCCAAACGAGAATCTATGAGGATATTTTTCTTTTAAAATTTGATTTTTCACCTAATTAAATTAAAATCTACGTTATTATTAGCCATAAAAATTTATCATTTTAGTGGCCCAAATTTCAACCGATTTGGAAGAAGCCCAAAGATGGAATTATTTGTTCAATTTGTGGGGAAAAAAAAAAAAAAAGGAAGTGAAATCAATGGCTTCTTTACGGCCTTCAAATGGGCAAACCGAAGACAAAGAATCACCGTCGAAATCATCGTTGACCCAAGACAATTCATCCCCTCTGGTAGTCTTCGCTCATGGCGCTGGTGCTCCTTCGTCTTTTGATTGGATGATCAGGTCCCTCCTCTCCCCTTCTTCCTTCATAAGATTATATGGGTTTTTCGTTTGCTATTATATGGTTAAGTGAGTGGAATTTATGCAGATGGAATGAAATGCTAAAGAAGGCTTTGAATGCTGTTGAAGTAGTGACATTTGATTACCCTCCTGACTTCACTTTTTAATTATTTGATGTTGGGTTTTTTAAAAAAACAGAAAGGGAAATATTTTCATTTTTGTAATGTAAACTTTAAGGATTTGTTGTGGTATTTGCAGATATGTCTGCGAAAAGGAAAGTCTCCACCCAAGGCAGAAACTGACACTAGAGGCTGACAAATGCAAATGTCCAAAATCTTTTAAGGTTATACCTTATTTAAATTAAATTAAAAGTTCTGGATTAAAATGATAATTTTTTATGAATAATAATAACCTGAATTTTAATTTAATTAAGCGAAAAATCAAAATTTAAAAGAAAAAAAATGCCTTATTAGATTTCTGTTTTGGGATTTTAATGACAGTGATCAGACTATGCAACTAGAGTCCCCTAAATTGTAAAACTTCTTTTAATTTAAGTGCTTAAAATAAAAAAAATTATAATTGAATCACTATTTATATAGTTTACCCAAACAAATATCAGAAGGATTAAATAACTATCATTAACATTGTTTTTCTCAGTCCCTGTATTTTCCTCTCCCATTTTGTAATCCTTTAGCCACTGAAGGCAGTCTTATGGTCGATCGCCGGCCCTCTCCTCCCTTCCTCTTTCCCCTTACTCTCTCCTTCCCCATCTTCACTCCCATCCTCATTTTTTCCTTTTCCTTATTTTCAGCAGAATAATCAGGTCCCCTACTTCCACTCGGCTTTCAGCCATTGGAGAGATGGAAGAGAGACCCTTGTCTTTTTCGTGGTCTTTTCACGATTTTTGTACAAGAGTTTGTCTCCTTTTGTCTGGTCGGAAGCTTTTTGAGCCTCATTTTTGTTCGTTTTGGTAAGGATGTTGTACGGGGCGGAGCACCATTGACATTGGTCTCGAAGGCTCGTGCATGGTGATGTCGATGTGGGTGCTCTGGATCTTTGTGATTTGGATGCTGATGCCCTCTTGAAGGCTCAGGATTTACAACAATCGATGGCCCTTACGTGCTCTATGGTGTCAACCGAGGTCCTCTTGAACCTCTTCGGTAGTAGACTTGTAGGTTGGGAGTAGGACTGCTTCATTGGGATTGAGGTTCCAGTTTCTTCTATTCATCCCTTCGGATTGGAAAAGGTGGGACTAAGGTTTGTCTCCTTTCGGGATAGGCGGGACCATTTTAACCCTTATACTTCATCTTTCGTTATCTAGACTTTTTGAACCCATGTACTTTTGGAGGCCTTTTAATGAAATTGTTGTACTTTCAAAAAACAAAAAACATCATGTAGATCGGAGAAGCAGCAAACAAGAGTTTTCTTTAGCCAACTAGTCCAATATTAAGAACTCTACATTGAACTTTGACTCCATTTTTTCAGTCAAATAAATTTATTTCATAAAAAACTTCTAAAGAGTTACACAAAAAGACACTCAATAGACACTAAACTCATTACAAACACCACACAAAGAGTTGACCATGTTAACTCGTCCAAGTTGTTAACACTGCAAGGGTTTGCATTTGGGTACGTAAAGTAAATTTCAATACGGTTTCATACAGTCTTTCAAATGTCGAGACAACAGCAGCGGTTTTCACCGGTGGAAGTAACACACTCGACGGCATCAGGGTTGCGGCCCAAGGCAGCGCATGCCTGCCTACAATCTCCTCCGCTGCTGCATGTTCCAGCAAAATGACACCCTTTACCGTTCCCTTCTTTTGCATGCGCTGAACACTCCCCACTGGAATGAAACTTGCATGGACCCTTTTCTGCACCTTCAGCAAACACATAAATATAATTAATTAGTTTGCTTGCAAAAAGAGGAAGTAATTTTGCTACATGATCAATTAAAGTACCAGAGCAGGAAAACAGCTACCACAAGAAGCTTTGATGATACCATGGTTTTGTTTGTGTTGATTGTGCAATGGGGTTTTGTTTTTATATATAAGAGACCAGTTGGAGCCATAACTTTTTCATTAAATTCGGTAAGAGATGTCACAAAATCCACCTCTTGCAATGTGACTGAATCTCATAACTGTTGTGTTTGTTTGCTCATGTAAGATGGGGGCGGCTTCTCACATTTCTAACAAGGCTATTTTTATTGCTGTGCTTGCTTTTTTAGGTGGGAAAAAAAAAATACTAAGCTTTCCACCCTGTACTCTCACATGAGATGGGTGGCTATGCAAAAAAGTCTGAAGTGGGATGTCTCTGATTGATTTCCCAATCTACATTTTACATTATCAGTCCTTCCACAATTTCAAAATCTCTTTCATGCAAAATTTGAACTGTTTTTTATGAATAAAATCGTAAAAATTCGAATCAAATTGGATAATATCTAAAATTTTCTTCGACTCCATGTTGTTATGGTTACGGCCTTCTAAAGATATATAATTTATTTACAGATGTTCAGAGGAGTACTTGACAAAAGCTTGCATATGTGACATGCAGTGGATTCAAATCTCTCTACCCATCTATTATAATTTGATTGTTAATGCACATACTAATAGAAATGATTTCCTGTAGGGAAGATGAATCACCATGCCTATGAAATTTCTACTAGGTAGCATTTCTTGGGGTTTAAAAAAAAACTGACATTTTAGCTTTTTGCTTATTTTTTTTACTTTTTTTAATTTATATTTTTTATCAAATCACTCCAAATGAATAAAAAATTAATATTTTTTTAACTTTGTTGAGGTTCCATACAGGTGGATGGTACGTTTGTATTTAATTAATATTTTAAAATTTAAAAATTTAAAAAACAATTAAAACTATTTTTAGAAATTAAAAATCATTAAAATTATTTTAAAATTTAAAAATTATGAAAAAATATTTTTTTCAAATTTAAAAAATTAATTAAATACTAATTGTCATTTACATAGCAATTTGATAGCAAGCTAATTTTGTGTGTTTAATGTTCTTATTTGTGGTCAAATTTTGAATAGAATGCTACTAAGCTTGTGATTTCTTGTTTTAATTTTGTCAGGACGCAATTGGAATACCGAAGTTCAAATAAACAATCAAATTTGGCTTAATTGGAATAGAAAGCAATAAAAGGGGACAAATTGAAAAGTTGCAGAATTAGTGACTGAATAAAAATCAAATTGTGAATTTGTCAAACTCTATAAATAGAAATAAATATGATTTTAATTAGTTTGTTGTTAGGCATAATCTTAGGAGGAATCTTGCTGAATTTGACATATGAAATTTGTATAAATACCTTGTAATGATGGCTTGGAAAGGACACACTGGAATAGAATTAAAACAATTCTTATTTTTTCTCTTTCACGCATAAGTAGCTATTCAAGTTTACTAACAATTATTTTTGTTTAATCAGGCCCTTCTAGCTAAGCATGTTTGGCGAATTTTGACTCAACCACATTGTCTTTTAGCTCGAGTATTAAAAGCGCGTTATTTCCCGTTCATCGATATTCTAGCAGCTAAAATTGGTTCTTACCCATCTCTTACCTGGAGGAGTATTTGCAATGCACGAGAACTAATTGAGGAAGGCTTGGTGTGGAGGATTGGCAAGGGCGATAGAGTCAATATCTGGAACGATCCTTGGCTCCCTGGAAGAGAAAATAACAGATTATCAGGTCAAGACATTAACATCAGGTAGAGCACGGTTAGTCAGCTAATGCAATCTGATTTTTCTACCTGGAATGAGGAGCTGATTTGCAGGTTATTTGATGAAGACACCGTAAGCAGGATCCTTTCTATTCCTATCTCTAGCAGCAGTTTGGAAGATACATTGGTATGGAAGTTTGAGGGTTCGGGTACATATACAGTGCGAAGTGGGTACCGGGTACTCTCTAAAACCCTAATACAGTCTATTGGTTACAGGCCCTATCATGATGAATCAAATAATTTTTACAAGAATCTTTGGGGGTTGAACATCCCCGAAAAAATCAAAATACATATTTGGCGATTATTTAATAATTTGATTCCCCATTTTGGCAATCTGGCGAAGAGAAAGCTGACTGTCGATACGTATTGCCCGCTGTGCAAAGAAGAGGGGGAAAATCTAGATCACTTGCTATGGAACTGCAGTACATTGCGAAAGGTCTGGGCTTACTTTCAAATTCCTGTTCAATGTTTCAAAGGGCCGATGTGCGTAACAAGAAATTTTGCTCGAGCTTTTGCTGCTGCGAAAAATCAACAAAAATGCATTATGGCTGTCTCATTATGGAGCTTATGGTTTCGACGAAATAAATTTATACACGAAGGGGTAAAATTCAAATTTGAAGATGTAGTGGGATTCATTAGGGGATTTGCGAATGAACTCATTTTCACCAATACAAATCTTCAATCCACTCTTAAAATTCACATGCAAGACCAATGGAAGGCCCCGGAGGCAGAGTTTGTTAAGATTAATTTCGACACTTCATTTCTCAGTAAAGACAGAATGGCATTTACGGCAGTAATAGCTAGAAATTCTATAAGGTCTATCCTGGGGCAGAGACTTATCTTTTTGAAAACATAGAGGATCCTTTTGTTGCGGAGGCGAGGGCGTGCGAAAGGGTGTTGCTGTTTGCGAAAACCATGGGTTTCAGGAGGCTGGAGGTGGAGGGCGATGCTCTCTCTGTTATTAAGAGCATAAAAAGAGGGGTAATGATTTTTCTATGATTAGATCGATTACTCACAATATTTATGCTATGGGTCTAAGTTTTGATCGGATCTCTTACCTTTTTATGCCGAGAACTGCTAATGGGATGGCTCATGCTTTGACGCTAGAGGGAAGGAGAAGTGGTTACTGTGGAGTTTGGAACCATGGGTTACCATCATCGGTGGTCTCGATCGCGAGGAAGGAAGGGCTACAGTTGAATCTTGATGGCTAAGGGATGTTTTCTTTGCTTTGTTCTTTGGGGAAGGTTCTCTGAATCCTCAAATTTGTTTGATGGTGAACAAGGCGTCTGTCGCATTTATGGCCTGCGACGTTTTGACTGATATCTTGCTGTTTTATCTTCTTGGGCAGTGGGCTATTGTTTTGCTTTTTTACTTCGTTTGCTGAACTTATTTATTTGTTGTTGTCAGGTTGTTGTTTATTTCGGTTTTATGTTTTTTGTTTTTCTGGACTTTGTTTTGTTTTATGAGCCGGCCCAATAAGATATCAGAATGTTTATATCAAAAAAAAAAAGTTTACTAACAATTTGTTTCCATTTCCTTATTTTTGGGTCAATTGCTTTTTAAGTCATTTCTCATTTTCACCTATCACCATTACGTTCAAATCTACTTTTAAACCCCAATCAAGTATGATTAATTTCATGCTTAACAAAACCCCATTTAGCCTTAGGTCGGTTATCATTCCTACCAAAAATCGTGAGATATGAACTCGCGCTAAAACATTTCAAAATGGTATTTATTATCTCTCTAGTATATGGGATAATCACATTTGTCCTTTAAAGTTGATCCAATTTCAGCTCAAAGTGTGCGTTGGGGAGGAGTTGTTTTGGCATACAGTTGGGAAAATGAGTCGGTTGTTTGCCATATTTGAGTTCCCGCGAACAAATTGGCGTGCCGAATTAGAAAAAGCTAGTTGGGTTCTGTCAAGAGAGATAGTGATCAGATTTTAACAACCTACGCAATTGCAATCATTAATTCGAGTTGGGTTTTTCTAGATCGCAAGGCTACTAAGATCTTAAATCGCGAACGCGTGTTATGTGGTTAGATAATCGGTAAAGGTTGGTTTGCAGGTTGTACAAGAACCAACTACACAAGGAAGAGTTGGCGGTTGGGGCGTCCTTGGTAGCTATAACTAACTTATTTTCAAGTACCGGCTCAAGTTCGGATTGTACTGAGACTAAAGCTAAGCATTCACAAATTGATTTACCAATTTAATTTAAATTACTTAATTTTATTTTGCAACCTTCATTTTGTTAGTTTCATTTTATACTCGTTTTTTTTTCCTTTATCAACTAAAATCCGCATTTATTTATTTCAGCTTTGCACATACAAGTCGTAGGCACGATGACTACCTAGATTCAGGAATTTGGTCACGTAAATAGGAAATTAGGAATCTCAGTTCCTGTGGGATCGACCCTGCTACTCTATACTACTCTTTAGTTCAATTAGAGCATATGAGATTATATTTGGTGGTTTCGACGCTTATCATAATCCATTTGTATGCCAGATCAGCAAAGTTAACAAACGTTAATTTTTTTCATTCATTTTGAGATGATTTGACAAAAAAAATACAAATTTAAGAGCTAAAAGAAATGAAAAATTAAATGAAAGGTTAAAATAATTTTTTTTTGCAAAATTAGATGGCCAGAAATAACATTATGCCTGATTTTTTAAAACGAATTTTTTTTGGCTTTTTGACAATTTAGATTTTATTTGCTCAATCGTATCAATGAACTGCGAGATATTATTTATTACATCAAATTCTATTATTAGTATTTGTATTATGAAGGATACAATCTTTGTATTTTAATTTACTTAAATTTAATTTTTATATTTTCTAAATTGGTTTATTTTAATGCTTGTACTCTTTAAAATTTGAAATTTTAATTTGAAATTTTAGTTCTAACTCAAACAATACTAATTCACTTCGCTTGGTTAAATTTTTATATTAGTTGTGTAGTATGGTAAAGTTGTATATTTAATATATGTTCTCCAATTTGATTATTCTTAGTCTCTATAGTTTTCGAATTTTAAAATATCGATCTTGGCACATACAACAACAATTAAATCCATTAACTAACTATTTTGTGAGTAATACGTAAAAATAACAAATTGACATGATATTGCACACGTGATAATATGCTTATCACATAAGATTTTGTAAAAAACATAACTTAATAAATTAACAACTATAATTTGGTTAAGACTGAAATTCCAAAATTGAAAAAGCACATAAATTAAAATGACCAAATTAAACAATTTGCGTATAGTATAAGGATTAATAACAACACTTAACATATATTAAAGTATATTTAATTATTTTTAGTGATTTTTAAAATTATTGATTAATTTATGGGTTAAATTACTTTTTGGGGCATGAACTTAAAAAAATTCACACATTGGTGCCTCAATTGTTTTTGTCCGAGTTAGGCCATAAACTTGGAAATTTTTCCCACATTGGAGCTTGAACTTTTTTTTTTGTCTAAGATAGTCCTTGAAAACCCTAAAGTTCAAGGATAATATGGGAACAATTGTCGAGTTTAAGCCTTAATGTGGGAAAATTTGTTAAATTCAGAGACTAATTTGGTTAAAAAAAGGTCAAGCCTCAATGTGGGAACAATTGCCGAGCCCAGGCCCCAATATGGGAACAATTGTCAAGTTTAGGATCTAACTTGGATAAAAAAAAAGTTCAGGCCTCAATGTGGGAAAAATTGCCAAGTTCAAGCTCCAAATAGTGATTTAACCCTTATTTTTTTAATGACCCTATTTATTATCTTAACTAAATTGGAATTTTTTATGAATCGATTTCAGTCAAATGAAATTCGAGTCGAATCAATTAGTCAGATAAATTTGTTCGAATTAAATTAAAAATATCTAAACAAGCCCAATTAAAACCATGTTAACAATATGACTAAATTCCAAACTAGAGTGTATGAGTTTCAAATTATATATATATATATATATATAAACTTCTTTCAAAGCAAAATAAAGAAGAAAAAAAAAAAAAAGAAGAGACGCTTTGGTACGATAAATTTAATTTTGTAATTTACTTATTTAATGCTTAAATCTATTGAAACTTTAATTAACTCAAATGATTATAAGTTAAATTCTGCTATTAGTCCATATATTTTGTAAAAGTATTGGATATAGTCATTACATTTTAATTTGATCAATTTTATTGCATGTGCTTTTTGAAATTTGAGTCTTAACTCAAACAGTAGCAGTTAACCCCTTAGATTAAATTCAATTATTAACCTTGAACAATGCTTATAGTTATAGATGTAGTTCCTATTCTCAAATTGGATCAATCCAAGTCCCTATACTTTTTGAATTTGAAATTTTTATCTTGACGCAAATGACAGTCATTAATTTATTAAATGAGTTTTTAGTTGGTAATATGTGGAAATGATAAGTTGAAATGACATTACAAATATGATAATATGTTTGCCGCATCAAATTTTAAAAATAGTAGAACTTAATGAATTTAACAATTGAAAAAATATAAAAATTAAATTGACCAAATTATAATATAATGATTAAATCTATAACTTCAAGTAAATTAGAGCCACCGATAGCAGAATTTAGCCATGATTATATAACTTTTTTTTATTATCTTTGTTAAATGATATCTCTAGGGATATGAAAAAAAATGTTGTAATACTGTATTGGAAGAGTAATGTAAGAGGCACAAGTAATAATACTTCTAAATTCTTAATTAAAATTTACTTATTTAGATAAATATATCAGAGAAATTTAAAATTTGCGAGTAATTTTAAGGAGAATTTTAGTAGCTCAATTTCCTTTTTAAATTTCACTTAAATAGGTGGTTATTCAAAATTCATCATAATTTTATTTGATTTAATACTAATAGTTTCACTATAATATAAAAATTTAAACTTCAAAAATTATTATTTTAATTATAATATATATTTTTGAATTTTATTTTATTAAAACTATGTATAAATTTTACAAATATAATGATATCCATGTTGGATATTTTATATGTTATTTATTTGTAATATAATTATTCTTCTTTTATAATTATTTTTTTAATTTTTAAAATCTAATATTTTTAAATCAATTATTTATTCAAACAAAGTAATTATAAATCCTAACATTTTGAACGTTTTGAGTGAACACATTATTTTTTAGGAACCGTTATTGAATTTTCTATAAAACCCAAAAATAAGTGGCAATAACAAAATATATTGAATATATTTTTGTTATTTTGAAGGTTTGGAGTTTTTAATTAATAAGAGGTCGGAGAGTTTGAGGTGTGGTGGTGATCGGACTCGTATGAGGTACCGAGTGAGGGATTTGAGTGACAATGAGTTTAGTGTTTGATGGCTTAATGTGAGTGATGAAAAATGATTTTGATTGAGGAGAGGTGTGATAGCAAGATAAATTCATATTTCTAATATATTTATTTTTGACTAATTATCGGATAAAATACTTGGTGTGCTGAATTTAAACTCTTACAAAAAGTGGCTAAATTGGAACAAAAAGCAAAGAAGAGAACTTAATTGAAAGATTGAAGATTCAAAGATGATTGGATAAAGATTGAAGGGTTGAAGATTTTTTTTAAAAGTGGCTGAATAAAGATTGAAGGATTTTTGATATTGTTACAACTCTGTAACTAGTTTAAATTTGATTTTTAAATTTCAAATTTTTAGTGATAATATTTAGAATTATTTAATGATAATATTTAAGAAAAATATAAATAAATTTTAACAGTAAAGTGTATATAAATATCTAGTAGCTATAACTAATTGAACACACTTTTACCTTTAGGATTTAATAAATTATTTATTCCTTTTCTTCTTTGCCCTTCCCGCGTCACCCCTATTCTGTTCTTTCAAATTTTTTTCTTTTACTTTAGGTTTAATTACCTTCCAAGGCCATTTTCCTTCCCACTTTCCATAATTCCATTTAAATTATTTATTATGCTTCTTTTCATGATTAATTAAACCCTTTTTAGCTTTAGCCCGAAAATTGCTCCAACAAAACAATCGTGAGATACGAACCCGCTCAAAAAAACCTTTCAATTCGGTATTCGTTATCTCTCCGATATATGGGATAGTATAAATTCGTCCCTCAAAGTTGATTCAATTTTAACTCAAAAAGCGTGCGTTGGGTTGGAATTGTTTGGCGTACAGTTGGGAAGTTGAGTCGGAGATGCTGTATTCAAAATCATGCGAACAAATTGGCGTGTTCAGTTGGAAAAAGCTAGTTGGATTCCGTCAAGGGAGATAGTGATCGAATTTAAACGACCCACATGGTTGAGGTCGTTAATTCAAGTTGGGCTTTTCAGATCGCAAGGCTGTCGAAGTCTTAAATTACAGGTACGTGCCACATGGTTGGAAATTCGACAAGAGTCGATTTGCAGGTGATACCAGGATCGACTACAAAAGGAAGATTTGGCGATTTGAGGGATCCTGGATTGCTATAACCAGTTTATTGCTTGGAAAAGAAATATTGTTTCAAGGATTGATTCAAGATCGGAGTACACCGAGGCTAAAGCTAAGCTTAAAAATATTTTATTTACCAATTCATTTTATTTTCTTAAATTTATTTTTGTATTTTCAAATTTCATTTTATTACACTTCATATTTCCTTACTTTATTATCTTAATCAATTTAAACCCCCATTTTATTTCTTTTTTTTTTTAGCACTACTGCGCACAAGTTGTGGGGACGACTGTGACCACGACAACGAATCTGGTCACAAGAAAAGGCGAAATTAGATAACCAGTCCCTGTGGATTCGACCCTACTGCTCTATATTTCAATTTACTGTTATATTTGTCGTAGGAATTTATATTTGGTAGTTTCGACGCCCATCAATGTGATACAAGGAAAGTTGATAAGGATTACTAAAATGTGATGTAGAGCAATATGTGAGGGAAAACAAAAATGAGTAGTAATTTTTTATTAAAATTTTTTAGAAATTATTATAAATTATCAAAATATTATAAAAATTATAGAAATTACAGAAAACTTATTATTCAAATATTTTTAAAAATAATAAAATTTTAAAAATGACTACTCTTCTATAAATTTTATGATTTTTTTTTTCATTTTAGTAATTTTTTAAAACATTTTTATAGTTTTTAATTTTTTTATTATTTCTAAAAATTAATTAAACCATGATAAAATAATTAAAAACTCCATTAAACCCTTCACACCAAGTGCCTTGTTAATTGTCACATCATCATTTTTCCATGCCAAAAGTTATATTAGTTGGCTGACACATCATCACTTAACGACAAAAAAAAAATAGTAATTTTGGACTCAATTGATTGTTAAGTTTATATTCATAAGTTAATGGATTGTGATTTTTACAGTTAAAAACTTAATTAAATAAAAATTTAATTATTTCAGGGTGACTTTGTTTGCATTTAAGCCGATTTACAGTATGCAGTGGAATATCTATTTTAAAGCATGTAAAACGAGTTATGTGTAACATAAAAACTCTAGGTGATTCCAAGTCTTCACATCAGATCACAAATCCAGAGAAGAAAACAACAACTACCCTTTCCATAATTTAACCTTGGTTTCCATTTCCCCTATGATTTCCCCCACCCCCCCAAAAATAGCTTCCTTAGGCTTGGAAAACATCTTCAGTCCCACCTCCATTCTAGTTGTTTAAGGACACAAATTATTTTATTTCAGGCATTGTTGTTTAGACTAAAATGTAGATTGGGGGGGGGGTTGAGTGGATCAATGTTCTGGTTTCCTAAAACACTCCATTAGACAAAGTAATTTCATTAACTTAAATAATAAAAACAGAAATGGTGGTAAAGAATTCAACATCCTAATGTTTTGAGTTCCCATTTTGTAAAAAAAAAAAATTTCAAAAGTTTTACCCTTGTTTAGAGATTACCCTAATCTAACTTTGGATTTTATAATATCTTACTGTAATTATAGAATGATGATAATAAGGTAACATTAGGTATAATGGAAAGTGATGATGATGATATATTAAGGTAAAATTAACCCTATATTATTTTGATTTATGGTATTAATCTATCAAACTTAAAAAAAAAAAAAAAAAAGGAAAAAAAGGTTGTTGCCTCCTCCTTTCTTCTTGCTACTGATTCTCTTGTTTTTAACATCTTCTACTTCAAGTGATTCCTCGAAAATTAGTGTTTAATTTACAAACGTGATTTTAATTATTGCAAAATAAGTTTTATATATGCATGGTTATATTTAGGAAATACGTACAAACTAAATTTGAAACAAAGTTCTTTCCAATTAAAATTAACAATTAAAATATTATCATTAAATATTTAATCAAAATTGTTAATAATAAAGCTTATGGTAAACTATTCAAAAAAATTATAGTAAAATATTAAATATATAAATTTGGATAAATTCGTATTCATTAACATATTTTTAAGAAAATATTTAAAAAATAAAAAATGATAATGTATATATATATTTGAAGGTTTTAATCAATACATTCTAATATTGTAAAATAACTTTCTCAATAATTATATATTCATGAATTATATTTTAATAATACGAGAAAACAACAAAGCATATCTAAAAGGGATGGTTTAATTTAGGGAATGGAAAGAGACTTGCATGATAGAGAGAGAGAAGAGCTTAAAACATATATATTTGACAGATATTGTGCACATATAAGTGGCTTACAGCAAAGATCAAAAATTGAACCAACATATTAAAAAGAAAATAAAGGGGGGATCAAGATCTGGATTAGATTGATCAAAAACCTTAGTGGGGGGTTGTATTATTCTTTCAGGCACACTTGTCGAGGGGAATGTTTGTGGGTCCCTTTTCTCAAAGACCAAAGGCAAAGAAGGGCTTCGCCTTTGTCAGATCTTTCTTAATCTTTCAATTGAAAAAGATAGGTGAAGAAGGTGGCATGGAAGCAATCATCACTCTCATGGAAAATAACATATATATATATATATGGTCTTCAAAACACTGTTTGGATATATAGAAAATTCAGTAGGTGAGAAGAACTTTTGGGTTCATCACATTTTCTTACTTGCCACATATCTTCTCTTTAATATCCCTTCTATTTTCTGGAACGTGTATGAAATTGCCATCATCTCAAACAATGGATTAAGGAAAAAAGACAACTTGACCTTAAATGATAAAATTTTCAATGTCTCTTAAATAAAATTTCAAATTTAGATTTTATAAACCTAAGAAATAACATTAGAAAACTTTTGTTTAAAAGGTCGACCTACCCGGATATTTAATTTAATTGAAACACAAAGTGATACGGAATTCCATACAAACTTCAACTTTATACCATTTTCATTTTAGTACTTGTACCAAGCCTAATGACATATAGGGTTGCCTTTCTGCTATGATAATATCAAATTGCAATTAAAAAAGGGTATACAGACATGCCTATTCTCTCCCACATTTTTGCCCTAAAAAAATCTGGGTTTAGCTTTAATCTCTTCATACATACTAACAGTAAAGCATGTCAGAAGCCAACCTAAAAACAAAAAAGCTTCAAATTCCCACCATAATTAACAAGAAAAAAGGAAGGATAAATAATATATATATATAGAGAGAGAGAGAGAGAGAGAAACCCATGTATTCCTATCTGTTAGTAATGAAGAAATCCAAACAAGTCACCCCACCTTAACAAATTAATAATAATAAAAAAGGTTACAAAGAAAAGCCAAGAAAAAAAAAAAAAAAAAGGACCCATTTTTACTTTTGATCTTGTAGTTTACCATGATCCTCCACCTAACATTCCAGTCCAGTATCCAGTTGAATCTCCTTGTTCTTTATTTTGGTCAGTATCAGTTGTGTTTTGGATTTGTTTCAGATCTTCAAACGGAAACAAAAGCCTCCCAGTTGTTGTTTCTTGAACCCCTTGAAGACTCCCATAATGACCACTCCCAATCCCATCCAAGGAGAAATTTAAGATTGGCTTGAAATCTTGCATGGGAATTAACCCAGATGTATATACTGTGTCTGGATCTGGAACTGGCATGGGAATGAAAGAACTGAAAGAATTAGGGATTTGGTTCTTGTTGTTATCTAAGCTGTTGGGGATTTGAACCAATTCAGGAACATTACCACTTGTGTAACCTTGAGTGGTAGTTTTGAAAGCTAGGTTGAGATCTTGGGGTTGATGGATCTTAGGGTTTTTGGATGAAGATGATAATGAAGGTGATGAAGAAGATGATGATGGTCTTTTGTTCTTTCTAGAACCACCTCCGACAGGGATGTTTCTAAGGGAACCGCCTTCAGTCCAGTACCTCCGACAAGTCTTGCAAAAGTACCTAGGTTGAGTTAGACTGTAGTTGTTGTAATAGCAGAACTTGGTGTTGGTTGAATTGCACCTGGGACAGTTCAAAGCTTGTTCCTTTTGTGGCCTTGTTCTCCTCTCTAAACTTGCAGGTTTTGGACATGTATTTGTCACTATCTCTTCTATTGGTTTCACCACAATCTCCTACATAAACCCCCCCAAAAAAAGAGAAGAAAAGCAATAACTTCAAGATCAAAAAGCTGATGAACATTAAAAGGAAGATGGCAAACAAACTACAACAAGCCAAATATAAAAGTGAAAAAGCAGAAAAAAAAGTTAAAAAAGAAAAAAAGAAAAGAAAGAGAAAGGTAAAGTGCAAAATGGTTTGAAGATAAACTGATAAAAACTAAATCCAATTGAGTGGGGACTTCAAGTCTTTCAACTATAGCCATGAACACAACACACACACACACACACACACACACACACACACACACACACACACACACACACCATGATCATCTTTTTTCTTTTTGACAATATGAACAAACACCATCATCTTTTACAAAGTAAAGTAACCCAATAAAACCATATACAATTGACTCCAAATTATTCTTCTTTTGAAAAAGCTAAAAAGGGGGAGAGAAAAAACAAGAACTATATCCAGGTGAAGATTTCTCTACCTGTGGCCATTGAGCTGCAGTATCCATGGATATGAAACTGGTGATCAAAGAGAAGGGAAACCAGCAAACTTTTTTTTTTTTTTTTTTAACTAGAAACTGGTTTAAAAGGCAGGAGAAAATGAAATGTTTGCTGGTTTTCGTTGTATATCAGCTTACTTTATGGATGGGGGGGTGTTTTGTCTAATAATTTATTAAGTACACATATTACATGTGTATTTTATTCTATATATACAAGTACTAAATGGGAATATTTTGTTTATGCAAATGTAACATTTTTTTAAGAGAAAAAAACTATACAGTTTAAAACATTACATTGATTGATAATTCTTCATCATCTTTTTTTTTTAATTTGTAAAATTTCATTATAAAATAATTATGTATCTCTTTATGTGAAATGTTTTGGTGTTTTCTAGTTGTATGTTTGTATATATATCCTTATGTTATAATGGCCTTCCTTTTTCTAGATGAAATGATGGATTATTTCAACTTGTTTTTATAAGTTCATAATATAGATTATTATATTTCATATTAACAAATGAGTTAAAATTTGTCATGTGTAGTTAATTGAGTCTTACTTCAGTTAATATTGATATTGTTGTTAGTGCAGGAGAGCGCGGGTTTGAGTATACTCAAAAGACATTTTAATCTATTATTTAAGGATTAAGTGCTTCTAAGTATTGGCGTGGTGGTTGCTCACCTTAATTTTGATAAAAAAATCATATATTTCATGTATTTTTTTAAAATATTAATTAAGAAAGTATTACCCATCAAATTAGGAAATATAATATTAAAATGGCATCATTAAAAGCTTATTTATATTGTTCATTGACTTAAGTTTGACAAATTTAAGTAGATATCAATTAAGGAGAGGAGAAACAAAGCACAAAAAACATGAATTAAATAGGAGTAAAAGGTTTAAAAATCCCACAAATCATTCATACCCTCTTTATTTCACACATTTAATAAAAAATTGAAGGAAAAGAAAAGGGTATCAGATGAAAAACACAATTTGGGGTCCCCAACACTTTTAAATGCAGATGGTGAATTGGTCCATAGAACATGCAACGGAATGACACCACTTATAGGTTCGCATAGATTATAAGTACCACACGCAAAGTAATTTAATTACACATATAAGCCTACCTTAGCTAGCTAGCATGCACGTAAAGTGCCTTACTATAAATATTTCCTTACATTTAATTTTTATTTTTAGAATTTTTTGAATAATTACACGTAAAAGGAATCTATATTTATTTTCTAATAAAAATGTTTTTAATAAATTAAACATTGATATGAAAGAAAAAAAAATTATGCATATATGACATTTCCGTTTTGCTTTTGTATGAATATGGATGGATAGGTCAGAGCTGTATTTTTATTTATTTGGCTTTATTGTACGGAAACACTTTTTGACCTTTATCCAACTGTCTGATGGAAGAAATTAATGAAACCGAATCTACTGTTCCATAATAATATTGATTATTAATGAGTAAAAAAAATGTGTTTCAAAACATTGTCTTTATGTCTTAACCCTTCACATGCACATCATTTACAGATTAGGGTTTTGCTAAAGCTCAAGTCATTCAATATTATCCCAAAATTGAAAAGTTCATTCATTTACTTTAACTTGTCTAATACATTACAAAAACTAAGAAATTAGTCCAATTACATAATATTAATTTTTGATTTCAAAATCAATAAATTGGTAAATTAAATGTAAAGAATTAGTAAAATTAAGTATTTAACGAGAAAACCAGCTATTTAAGTTCATGTATTTTCATAAATTGGACTAAGTAAAGGGATGAAATTTAGAATTAAACCAAGCAAAATTCTATTACGAGAAAGAACAGGTCACGTCTTTAAGTTATATGATCCGACGGTTGTGATTGGCTCGATTACTTTTGGTGTTGAATTTGATTGATTAAACGGGACCTTGGCCTTCAAGGGTGGTGCCACGTGGTTATCTTTTAGAGCAAAACACCGGTGATATTATAGTTATCACCGTACGTAATTATATCCGCTTGCAGTGCTTAGAGCTACTATAATACATTTACATGCACACGTGGTTAACATCCACTGGGCTTTTCCATATCAATCTTAACATTCCTCAAGTAAAAGGAAAAAAAAACAAACGTAATTAATATGAGAGGTTCGTTTGGCAAACTAATAGGTTCTTTGATCATCTTTGCATGAGTAAATAGTATAATATTAGTCTTAGATTTCTTTTAGTTATAAAATATTCATTTAAGTATTCCCAACTTTTAAAATTTTATTTTGACTTTTTTTATAATAGTAGTGAGAATTGTATTGGTATTAGTACTGATTAGAATGTGTCGTTCTCATCTTAAGTATGTATCAAATAAATTAAATTTTGTTTCAATTAAAAATTTGATGTGTCCATCTATTTTGTTCGTTCGATCAATATTAACTTGTACTAATTTGTACTCACTTAGTACAAGATTTTTAAAGTAGTTAATATTTTTAAGGTACTTACACTACAACAAAAAAGGCCTATAGCGACACTTATGGGGTGACACTTTCATAAGTGTTGGGATAGACTGGCCAACATACGCTTTAGCCAACTCTTTTATAAGGGTTGGGATATGCATGCCTAAGGCAACGCTTAAATAAGAGTTGGCTTTGTCTAGTCCTAAGACAGCGCTTTTTGGGGCGACACTTTCCTAAGTGTTGGGATAGACTTACCAACATACGCTTTAGCCAACTCTTTGTACAAGGGTTGTGATATGTATGCCTAAGGCAACGCTTGAGTAAGAGTTGGCTTTTGTGTAGTCCTAAGACGACAGTTTTGGGGCGACACTTTCCTAAGTGTTGGAATAGACTACACTTTTGCCAACTCTTTGTATAAGAGTTGGGATATGTATGCCTAAGGCAACACTTGAATAAAAGTTGGCTTTTGTGTAGTCCTAATATGACACTTTTGTGGCGACACTTTCCTAAGTGTTGGGATAGACTATGCTTTGGCCAACTCTTTATATAAGGGTTGGGATATGTGTAGTCCTAAGACAACAGTTTTGGGGCGACACTTTCTTAAGTGTTGGGATAGACGTGTCAATATAAGCTCTAGCCAACTCTTTGTATAAAGGTTGAGATATGCATGCCTAAGGCAACGCTTAAGTAATTGGATTTGTCTAGTCTTAAGACGATATTTTCCTAAATGTTGTGGCCTTTTTTTAAATGTGTAGCACCAAAAAATTGGATTTAAAATATGAATATTCTTAAAATTTTACATCATCAGTTTGTGAATAATTATATATATTCAAATTAAAAATAACTTAATAGTTTCGAGTGTGAATAAGGTTTTTAATAAAAATGTCGCAAAAAATCAATTTAGTTTAGGGTTTAAGGTTTAGTGTTTAGAGTTTAGGGTTTAGGGATTATAGTTTATTGTTTAAGGTTTTAGGGTTTTGTGTTTATGGGTTTGGGGTTTATGATTTTAGGATTTTGTAATTATGGGTTTGGGGTTTAATATTTTAGGGTTTATTTAATATAAATGTTTCAAAATTTATGTTATATATATTTAAAAATTTTAATCATAAATAAGATAAATATAAATTATTATTTTTCAAATAATAAAATATCAAAATGGGATAAATCCCAAAAGCATACATGAACAATGGTTTAATGTGCAATTGAATATATGAACTTTAATTTGATCTAGTTCTTGTTTATTAACACAATTATTGATATAACATAATTTGAAACAAAATTAAAATTAAAAATATTGAAAGAATATATAATATTTAATTAATTTAGGGTTTAAGGTTTAGAGTTAAGAGTTTAGGGGTTTTGTAGTCTATGGGATATGGTTTTGAGTTTAGGGTTCTAATATTTAAGGGTTATGGTTTATGGTATAGAGTGAGTGTTTTAGAATTTGGGTTTTAGAATAATAAGGTTTAGGATTTAGGGTAGATCAAATGAAGACGTGAGTGAATGAGAGGCCAATGCTACTAAAGAACGGTTTGGTCTGTAAATCAGTTAACCGATGTTAATCGGAACTGAGCTATTTTTAATCAAGCCTTTTTCACCCTTATTTGTAGGGTTCTTAGAATGTCATATGTTCGTGCTTGTATTAGAAATCGAACTAATCTAATTAGAATTAATCAGTTCGGTTTGACCAGGTTTTTCGGTTTCTCATTCATTGTTAGGCTAGATAATGATACCATTCTAGAAATCAATTTACTATTTAAGTGTTGTATTGCCCTTTACAATCTGATCCATCATCCAAGTGCCCTTCATGATAAAGTTTTTTTTTGGATATATGACTGATTATTTTTTAATTTATATATTAAATAATTTCAAATTGTAAAGATTTCAAAATTTAAATAATTTTATAGATTTCAAACTTTATCTAATTATTTTAAATATTACTTAATTTTTTTAAAAATATTTATTTAAATGAAAAAATTAAAATACTATTATTTAAAAAAAATTAAATTTTTTTGGGTATATGACTTATTGTTTTTTAATTTATATATTAAATAATTTTAAAATTTAAAGATTTCAAATTTTAAATAATTTTAAAGATTTTAAAATTTATCTAATTATTTTAAATATTACTTAAATTTTAAAAAAACTATTTATTTAAATGAAAAATTAAAATACTATTATTTAAAATTTTTAGGTATATGAGTGATTGTTTTTAATTTATATATTAAATAATTTTAAATTTTAAATATTTTAAAATTTATCCAATTCTTTTAAATATACTTAAAACTTTAAAATAAAGAAAAAATTAAATTAAATCTTTAAATATATATTAGTATACCCCAAAACCCTTAATTTTTCCCCTAAAATTTCCCCCAATTCCTAAATTTTTCCCAAAAAAATTTTTCCCCTAAATTTTTCCCCAAACTCCCTTCATTTTGTCGATCAGCCTAAAATTTCCCCCATTTCCTCCTTTTTCCTTTCATTTTCTTCCTCGTTCTTCTCTCTCCTTCCCTCCCTCCGTCCCTCCTCATCATTGCCAATCAATTCTCCATAAGGTATTTTTTATTTTTATTTTATTTTTTATTTTGGTATTGGATTGAAGCTTTTCATTATAAACAATATCTGGAATTGTATTTAAATGTTCTTCTTAATATGGGGTTTTTGATGATAAAGCTGTTTCTCAATGTATCTCATAACTGGGTCTGTTTCTCAATGCACTGTTTCAGATTTGAAGCATAAAGACATGTTGGTATCTTAACCTATTGTATATATACATAGTAAAAATCAGAGGGACATATGTTTTGATTGAGAAGATTTTGGGATATTATTGTATTTTTGCAGTTCAAACTTTGAGAATCCAGTTTTGTCTTCTGTTTTTCTTTTAAACTACTCTTTCCCACTCGTAGAAAATTTCCTTTCCTTGTTTTCCTGCATTTATTCATGTATATGAACACCATGAACCATTTATTGTTTCCTTTTCAACGAAGAAACATGATAAAAATTACAGATATTTCCCCATTTAATCTTTAAAACCAAGCTAACACACATACACACACAACAACTTGCTTACGAATTCTTCTTCACCACTTTATATTTTCATGATTTAAAGATTCTATAAACACTCAACTATATATATATAGTGAATTTCATAAGTTTGATGTTTAACAAACAAAAATTGCGAAAAAGCTCGGAAAGGTGTGTTCCATAAAGAAGGAAGATGGAGATTGTTTACCAACCTTATATTGACCCTGAATTTCAATCCCTTCTTGATAGAATCCATCCTCCTAGGTATTTATTTTACTTCCATTTCTTTCATAATTGAGATGAAATTATGGGAAAGAGAAATTGTTTGTTTGGGTTTGGTGGAAATGAAATTTTGAATAAATCCTTACATTTTTCCAAATTCTAAATCAAGTCCTTGCACTTCGTATTTCTAGCGGATTTAGTCGAAAATTATAGATGCATTTTTTTGTTGAAAATTATAATGTTTAATATGTTATTAATGGTGTTGGTTTTGTGTTTTGATGTTCTCCTAGACCTCCATTGTTTTGTCTGACTTTATCTATTTATTTATTCTTATTCTCGCAAATATTGAAGATTTGACTCGGAAAAGTTTTCATTGCAACGAGCACTTGAGGCTTCACGTACATTAGCGTAATTGTTGGTCACTGAAAATTCATCCTTGACTCGATGATTACAATCAACGAGTTTGTTTCAAATATAATATTTTTATGGCATCACTATAATGTCATGGTCGTAGACAATTGTCTAATGCGCATGCTTAGGCTGTGTGAATATATATAGTTATCTTGTCATTTACATAATTATTAACATTAAAATATTTGCTTGTTTTCTCCTGTTCTTGTTTTCGTTTTCTGTCCTCCTTTATATTTGCTTCCTGATTATGTTACTTGAATTGGTTTTGGGGATGCAAGACTATCCAGATCAGTTGCGTTCTTGCCCACTGGTCTGTGAATTGTTGATTGTATGAGCGTAAAATGAGGAGCCTATGCTCATTAGTGTAGTTAAAGGACAGTGAACCAAGTCAGTAAATCCTTCTCAAGCCATATAAAGTAGACTAAGGAAATGAGTTTTACGTTTATAAACAATTATTTGATACATTAAAGGTAGAAAAAAATATAATACATTCAATCCATCCATTTTTTTTAACAACATAATTACATCAGAAATTTATAATAGCGCATGAAATTATAAAACAAAAATAATAAATCTCATGGACTTACCGAACAGCAGTCAAGCCTACTCTTGAGAAGTTTCTTTCCGAACAGCAGTCAAGAACAATTTGCCTTGGGACTTTGTATTTTTTTTCAGTCATGATATGCTTTTGAAAGTCAAGACTATTCCTGGTTTTAGAATGCAGGAGGGTTATATGAATAGGTAGGAGCAGGACTAACAAGTGTCAAGATTTCTCATATTTTATTTGATTGTCAGTCTTTGAAAGTGCTAAACTGTATTTTTTTTTAATTTGCAAAGCTGTATATTGGATTGAAATTTTTTGGGATAATAGTCGGTTAGACCCTTAAAATTTTGACCATTTAGGATTCGAATAGATTTTCTTCCAAAACTTGCTACGATGTTCTCCATCAGTGGTATTTTCAAATTGGTCCCAAGCTTGAATAATTCATCAGTCTTTGGCATAAATTTAGTCTTCTAATACTTTGAGAATTTTCAATAGTGGATTATAGTAAGTTCTACAATTTTAGATTCTGCTAATCTTGTGCTAAGAAAGAGACAACACAGCAGAGTCTAGAAGCTGGAAATTGCTGAAAATGTCAAATAGAACAGATCTAGAGTTATGTTTATCATATTTTACCATATAATGTTTAAAAATAAGATAAAATTGTCGCAATCACTTTAAAACCTAGATTTTTTTATGCTATGGCAAAGTAGTTGTACAATTATAGTGCTTAATGCTAGTAATCTAATTTAAGCAAGATGGGCTGCAAAACCATATGTGTAAACTTGTTTTTTCTGTACTTCTTTGCTATAATGTTCTTGTGGGACTTGCATTTCTATTGTACCTCTTCTTTGCTATAATGTTTTTTCTGCACTTTTTAAGTGTGGATGATAGATTGTAACTAGATTTATCTGCCAAAATGACGATGAATCTGATCATTTGGTTTTTTCATCCTTTAGATATTGAAGGTGCAGCAGAGGATTCAATCTTTTCAAGCTAGAAAAGCCAAGGCATACCATTTTTTCAAGTGGCATGTTATTTAATGTTGCATTGAGTTGTTTACTTTTGTACATTGAGTTAAATGTTAGTGGTATACATTTCAGCTAAATGTTAGTGTATTTTTATTGTTGGATAGATTTTTGTAGTGAATATTCAATCTTTATTTTAATTTTAATTTTAATTTTATATTTTTTAGTTGTATTTAAGGTACAATTCCTATAATTATTTACTGTAAATATTTATAAAAATATATTAATATTGAAATAATAAAAAATAGAAAAAATTACATTATACGTGTCTATTCCAATTTTACAAAAGGTTGCCTTAGATGTGGTCTATACCAACCTAATTAAAGTTGCCTTAGACGATTCTATCTCAATCTTTTTTAAAAGTCGCCTTAGACAAGGTTTATCCCAACCTTTTTTAAGGGTTGCCGGCTGGTTTATCCCAACCTTTTTTAAGGGTTGCCTTAGGATGGTCTATCCCAACCTTTTTTAAGGGTTAACTTAGGCTAGTCTATCCCAACTTTTTTAAGGTTGCCTTAAACATGTCTATAGCAACCTTTTCCAAAGGTTGGACTTGACTAGGTCTTTCCCAACCTTTTTTAAAGGTCGCCATTGACCAAACTTTTCACAACCCTTCAATAAGGGTCGGCTTATGTTGACTTATTGCGACGCTTTTTCAAAAGCGTCGCAATGCCTATACCAACCACACTATATACAACCATTTTCGAAGCGTCGGACGAAGCGTCGCAAAACCTATGGCAACCTTTTTTGCGTCGTCTTATGTCAAAAAAACTGTCGCTATAGGACCTTTTTGTTGTAGTGTTATATAATATATTTATTCATGTATAATTGAGGTCATAAGATCTTAAGCATCGAGATTTGAATCCCATCATGAATAAATGTGATGTGTGAGTTCTTCTCCAAATGTGGGTCTTGTTTAGATTTTTTCTGATCTAGGTCTAAATATATCCTATTTTTAGACTGTTGTGCTTTGTATTGACTTTAATCTAGCTCTAATTTATTCGACATGTGTTATTTATATTTTGTGTTGTTTGTAAACTCCTTCAAAAAATAGAAACTTGACTATATATATATGATATTTTTAAAATACCAATAAATATAAAATGATATACCAAAACACATGTATACAAAAGATGATATATGGAGTGTAAGCTTATGCATATATAATCGCGATGGTGGGAATAAGTGAGAAATGTGTTTTCTCTGGTCCTATATATTTTCATATTGGCAATGGAAGCTACTAAGTGAAAATAGTAACTAAGACTTTGTTTGAGAGGAATGATTAAATTGGATGAAGTTGAAAATTTTATTAACTTAATCTATTTTTTCCCGTAAGTGCATAAATTTAATTAACAATTTCTTTTTATATAAAACCATATAAAATCGAAAGAGGTTGAGGGCATTTAATACAATCGACTGTTTTGCTTAGATTTATGATAACAGTAGCAGCAATAATAACTAATTATAAATAATAATAATATTATTATGACTACTCTTTAATCATTATGCTAATATTTTGAAATTTATTTATGTATGTATTATATATGAATTATATTATTGTACCAAAAAAATTATATATGAATTATATCTAGTTGTGTAAATTTCACATTCAATAATGAAATTCATACATAGCATTTTTAATGGAAGATATAGGTTTGAATATTAAAAACAATATTGTTAAGAGGAATAACTATGAACCTTAAATATAGATCGTAAAATGAACATGTAAAATACTAAAGATGATAGAAAGATTCGGAGCCCTGGATTGACCATGCCTTGGAAACTATAACTTTCAAAAGTAAATTTTTTGTTGTTGAGTGAATGGTGAAAATGAAAGTTGAAGGACTTCAAGGTTAATGTAAGATCCTCTTGAAGTTCTCGACTACCATAGTCACTTTTTCTTTTGTTCAAATGTCATTAAGAGCTCACCTACCTTAAACAACAAAAGGATTTGGTTAGTTAATCTCTAATGGTATTGAGCACAACCAAGTTTGGTGCGTTTTAAGGTCTCCAGCAATTAATTTAATGATATAGTTGAGTCTCTTCGCAATAACTTTATTTGTTTGTCTAGATTTTTTCTGTTATATAGAAGTGACGGTTATAAATATGTAATAACATGTTGTTATAAGGAGATCGTCATTATAAACTTACCATAGAATTCATGTAATGAATATCCATCAAATAAAAAAAGTGCGAATTATGTTCAACAAAGAAAAATAGTGAGAATTAAATCAACAAAATTAAAAGACGTGTAATAGGTACATTATTGTTTTTATGCATATTTTATATTACATTCTTTCGCATAGTTAATTATAAAGTTTAATTAATTAATATGAGTTATCAAATTAATTGATTATGAGTTACTAAATTCAAATAATTAATTTATAAGTTTATGATGTTCCAAATTCATAATAGAATATTTAATTAGAAAACTTAATAGTTCATTGAATTTATATCCTTAATTCCACTCATTGAAGATTATTTTCATTTGATAAAATATGATTAATAGATTTTTTTTTCACGTCAAATTTAATCTTTTTATTGAAATAATATTTTAATTAAAATTATCTTCATTTAATAAATGATAATTAATAAATTTACTTATTTGAATTAAGTATAAATTTACTTAAAAATTTTAGGCAATATATTGTTATAAATAATTAATTTAATAAATAATGTATTTTATAATTATATATATTATTGTCATAAGTGAAAATCTGTAATAAAAGATTAAAATAAAATATAAAAAATTGGTTCTATATAGCAAAATGGTATTATAGCTTGTAATTGTTGTATAAAGTAACCAAGAACGCAAGGTAGAGGGCTTAAACACAGTCCCCACTTCCAAATATATTGCCAAAGTAAAACTAGAAAATACGGTAAAAAGGAGTGGAAGTCCCCAACAAGACAAGACAATAGCTAACAAACAACAAAGACTACTCGAAGCATGAAATTCATAAAATTCTCCACCAGTGAATAAGAACGGAAGAAGAGTCAATTCCCTGTTTTGCAAGGTTGTTTAGCTATATCCATTTCCTTCACGAGACCAAGAGATGTCCTTGAAAAATTTTCCAAAGACTCCAAGGTCTCGGAGTTTTGCATTGGCATCAATTCAACGCCTCAAGCGAATCAGATTCTACAATTAAGCCTGCAGAGTCAGTAAAAACTTGTAACGCTACTTTAATTGCCCATAACTCCGTGGCATTCGAATCATCGCTGATAGAAGACCGTTTGTTCTTATTGACAGCTTGAGTAGTCTTTGCATGTCACGAGACACTATTTTTTTTTTCTTCTTAAATTTACTTTACAGCAGTGGCTTGTTGATTTTGGAGTTTCATTGTTGCTGCGGTATTTTAGGTGCAAAATGCATCTTATCTTCCGTTCTTGGGTGTCTTTGGTGTTCATCCTTTGGGTGTTTTCTTGTTGGCAGACATTTTTACTAACCCTCAAGTTAGGTTTTTCTCTAATGATGGTTTTTTTTTGGCTGAGCAAAAGGGAAAAAAAGAAGAAGCTTAATTATGAAAGTAGGATTAAAGAATGTTAACGATTTTTAAGAGTTTTTTTTTCCTTCAAACGTAAGATCTTAAAGTTTTTAGGGGCTTAGCCATTAAGTAAATGCCTCATTGATTGTATATACTTCTTAGAAAACCCATTGTGAATGATAATTATATTTTATTTTTGTCATCTCTTTAAAAATATGAAAATACATGTTAAATAATTTTAATTTAATTTAGTTATATATTAAATTTGAAATGAGCTTTTTTATATTTTTATTAATTTTTCATTAAAACTTTCTAAATAGTGGTAACTAATTAATTTTGCATAAAAAAATTTTAATGAGTTCATCTCAAGTGTACAATGTAATTAACTTAAATATAAAAAAAATAAAATATTTACTTTTAATTGAAATCAAATATATTCTTCTATATAATAAGTCAAAAATTATTTAATTTTATACTACTTCAATATATAATTAAATTTTTATTATTTGTAATTAAAAATAGAAAAATACATAGTTAAATAATGATATAATTTTTTTATTTTAAACTTATTTAGTGAATAAATTTTTTTTGATAGAACAAGAATACTATTAGTGGCCTTAAGACCTATTAGTCGTTACATAAGAATTTACAGCTTTATCATCTAATAACATCTTCCTAACATTATTTAAAGGTATCTCAAATATGACTAACTCTAAAATTTAATGGAGTTTATGAAATTTTATTTAAAGCTAAAGGGGTAAATTGGTAACTATCTTTAATTCTTTACATTTAGAATAAATTTCAAAATTAGATATAAGTTTTGATCAAATGTTTAATGTTATACATAATTTTTATTTTGTGTAATTTTATATATAAAATTTTTATTTGATTCAATTTTTACAAATCACTAGCACAAATATTAATGTAGAACCATTTTAGAATTACGTATTGCATATAAAATAATTATTTAATCTAAATTGATTTATTTATTTTTTTAAATGCGTACAATTAAATTAAAATTAAAAATTTATATCTATATTTGAATCATAATAAAAATTTTATGTATATAAAGATTTATATATCAAATTATACACTATTGATTTGTAGTTTTGAGATTTATTTATTTTTATATAAGGAAACATTATCCAGCAGTACAATACTGTGCAGTGACAGTAGACTAGCAAAGGTCGCGAATTGAAGCCGTCGGATATGAGGGCATCATTCATCAGGAAAGAAATGGCCCCACCTGAAATGGAACCCTCACATCACCGACCCAACCAAAAATCTCAACGCCACCCATTAATTTGAAACCTCAAAGTCTTCCTCGAAAAGAAAATGAATTAATTTTTAATATATATAAAAAAAGGGATGGTGGGGATGATGAGTATGATGAATATTGAAAATGTGGGCTGCGTCTTGTGATGGGAACAAGTGGGCGGTGGCGCTGCTGCTACTGCTAGTGGTGGCCTTTTATTTTGGGTGGACCCCATTTCCATCCGCATGCTCCATCATCACAACTTCCTACAATCACAGCCGTGTGATTAAATTCTCAAACAACAACAACCCTTCACAAAAATAAAGGAACTCTCTCCTGTCCTTCATCTTGTCACGTGACTAACCCCTCCTTTGACGTGGACCGCAGGTGAAGAATCTAGTGCATCCCACTTCATCAACTAAATGATTTAATAATATTTCTATTTGGGGTGAGCTCATAGTGTTTGGAAAATGAGTTTGATTTATAATTTTTATTTCAGTTTTTTAAAAAACTTTCCGCCTAATTTTAATTCATTTAGAACATATGATTTTATTATAAAATAAAAATTTTAAATTTCAAGAATCATTTTTATCTATACTATTATTTAAGTCTTTAATTGAATAGATGTCACGAGCCAATCAAGCACCAACTTAGTTAAGAAAATTATGGAAATGTCCTTCCGTAATTTAAATAATTTATATTATTTAAGAGTATTTTAGTTTTTTTTATTCAAAAATAATAAAATATGCATAAAGTAGGATTTAAACTCATGTCAATTAGGTTCGTAAAATCTTAAATTTACCACTCGATCAAAGCTTTATTTTAAATTTTCTGTACATTTTTATTTCAATATCTACATTTTATTACATCCATCAATTGTAAATATTAGTAATGTTATTGATTGAGTTGGTGTCACAAATTAACTTGACATCAATTTAGGATTGATGACAGCGCTGTGTTAAACAATTGTATTTATTTAATTTTTTTAATATGATGTATTTATGTGTTTAAATTTCGTTTTACTTACAATTTAATCTATTTTTTTATTTTAATATCGTACACATTTCATGTTCTATGATTAACTAGTTTCAAAACATAAATTTCATTACTTATTATATGCTATTTTTATTCATATATTTATATTTTAAATACTACGCATGTGATAAAATTTTAGTTTAATTTTAATATATATTTTTAATATTTTATTTATTAAAAACATTTATAAAAGTTTTCAAATCTAATGATATCCATATTAAATATATTATTTATTTTAATATAGTTATTTTTTAATTTATAAATTTCAATAACTTAATTTTTATTAAAACAATAATTTAAACCAAACAAAGCAATTATAATAAAATCTCCAAAATTTTTAAAACGCTAAAGTGATAATATTTTCAAAATTTTCAAAACTTTAAAATTATTCATTCAAACAGATGTTAAAATTTTTTAAAATTATGCACAATTTAATAATTTATCAAGAGCCAAGCAATTAATATTTTTAGTTATTTGAAAATTATTTTATATAATAGATTTATGTGAAAAATATCGTCGGTAATGACAAATATATCACAAAGAAAAGAAAAAATAAAAATAAAAAACACACAGATTTTACGTGGAAACCCTTTCGGGAAAAAAACCACGGGCAGAGGAAAAGAAAATTCACTATGTCGAATTCAAATCAATTACAAAAGGAATAGACCATGTCTATTTATAGGCTTGTAAAGCCATATTCTAATAGGAGTGTAGTAAGATTAAAAACTCCTTATTCTAATCAATATCAAATAGATGGAGTTTAATAAGGTTTAAAAACCTTATTTAAAACAAAATAAAAAAAGTGTAATTCTATAGGGATTCTTCTTTTATTTTATTTTACCATGTATTTTATTTAAATAAGGATTCGGGTCACGAATTCTTAATAAACAAGTTCTTCATCGCGAACTCTCAACGAACAAGTTCTCCATCTCTTCCATAAAACCCCTTAAGGGTTTAACTTCAACAATGAACACCAACCAAGTCTAAGCAATGCTCAAACTTGGTTATAGGAAGTGACTTAGTCATCATATCTGCAGGATTTTCATGAGTACTAATTTTGCTCACAACTATATCACCACGAGCAATAATATCACGAACAAAATGATACCGAACATCAATGTGTTTTGTTCTCTCATGAAACATTTGATCTTTTGTAAGGAAGATGGCACTTTAATCTGTCACAAAATCATCATCTTTGATTTGAAGGTCTTCATTGAGCTCACTAAAGAGTCCCTTCAACCAAATAGCTTCTTTACAAGCTTCATGAATCGCCATATACTCACTCGGCTTGATTGGTAGACAAAGCGGCGTCAGTAGTTTGCAAAGTAGCTTTCCAACCGATTGCACAACCTCCTATTGTAAAGACATAACCAAAGTGAGAGATCTTCTTCTATCAAGGTCTCCAAAGAAAATCAAAGATCAACATACCCAATGACTCTATCTCTAGTTCTTCCAAACTGTAAGCAAACATCAGTAGTACCTCGTAAGTATATTAAAATCCACTGAGCTGCTTTCTAATGTTCTTTACCAGGATTCGCCATGTATCTGCTAAATGCACTGACTGCATATGATAAATCTGGACGTGAACAAACCATAGCATACATGAGAGATCCCACTACACTAGAGTATGGAACATGTGACATGTACTCAATCTCATCATCCGATTGTGGAGACAAAGTCGATGAAAGTCCGAAAATGGTTTAAAGGAGTACTAACAAAGCTTAGCACTCTGCATATTGAACCTGCAAAGAACTTTCTCAATGTACCCATTCTGACTTAGGTACAATTTACTTGTTTTTCTATCTCTGAGAATCTCTATACCAAGTATCTTCTTTGCTGGTCCCAAATCTTTCATCTCAAATTCTTCACTTAGTTGGGCTTTGACCTTTCTTATCTCTGCTTTATCTTTTACTGCTATCAACATGTCATCAATATAAAGAAGTAGATACACAAAAGAACCATCACTGTTTTTCTTAAAGTAAACACAGCTGTCAAAACTACTTATTTTAAAATCATGAGAAGTTATAAAGGAATTAAACCTCTTGTACCACTGTCTTGGAGACTGTTTCAAACCGTAAAGAGACTTTTTCAGCAAGCAAACATAGTCTTCTTTTCCTGAGACTGTAAAACCCTCTGGTTGTTGCATGTAAATATCCTCCTCAAGTTCTCCATGCAAAAATGCAGTTTTTACATCTAACTGCTTAAGCTCCAAATCATGTATGGCCACAATACCAAGCAAAGCTCTAATCGAACTATGCTTCACAATTGGAGAGAACACATCTGTGAAGTCCACTCCTGGAATTTGACTGTAACCCTTTGCAACAAGCCTTGCTTTATATCTGAGTTCTTTAACTCCTAGAGTCCCTTCTTTCTTTTTAAACACCCATTTACAGCGAAAAACCTTTTTACCTTTAGGAAGTTTTACAAGATCCCATGTTCTGTTTTTGTGGAGTGATTCCATCTCCTATTGCATAGTAAACATCCACTTTTCTGAATCTTCATAGCTAACCGCCTCAGAATAATTAAACGGCTCTTGGTTTGCATCTATATCTTCAGCCACATTTAAAGTACAAGCAACTAGATCAGCCTCGGCATACTTCTTTGGAGGTTTAATTTCTCTTCTAGTTCTATTTTTGGCGATAGAGTATTGTGGTGAAGAAGCAACTCTATTATCAATTTTTGTACTGGCTTGAGGAGTTGACTCTGTATTAATCTGATGCTCCAACTGGTTTTGATTTTCTTTATTGGAAGAGTCTTTAAGAGATAAGTTAGGTAGCATAGCAATTTCATCAAAAACAACATCTCTGCTAATCACAACTTTTCTATTTTCAGGACACCATAACTTATCCCCTTTTACACCAGCTTTATAACCAAGAAAAACACATTTAATGGATTTCAGTTTCAATTTTTCATTATCAACATGAGCATATGCAGGACATCCAAAGATCTTTAAATCAGAATAATTAGCAGGATTACCTGACCATACCTCTTGTGGAGTCTTTTTCTCAATGACAATTGATAGAGATCGGTTGATCAAAAAACATGCAGTAGAGGCTGCTTCGGCCCAAAACGACTTTGGTAAGTTGGCATTTGACAACATACATCATACCTTCTCTATGATCGTTCTGTTCATTCGTTCTGCAACACCATTTTGCTGTAGAATATAACGAACTGTCAAGTGTCTCACGATCCCTTCTGACTTGCACAGTTTATTAAACTCATCAGAACAAAACTCTAAGCCATTGTCTGTGCGGAGGTATTTTATTTGTTTTCCCGTATGTTTTTCAATCATAGTTTTCCAAGACTTAAATGCGGAAAACACATCACTTTTTTCTCGCTTTCAGAAGAATGCCCAAACTTTTCTGGAAAAATCATCAATAAAAGTTAGCATATAATTAGCTCCACCTCTTGAAGGCACTCTTGATGGCCCCCACAGATCAGAATAAATATACTCCAACGTTCCCTTCGTTTTATGGATTCCTCTGGTGAATCGAACTCTCTTTTGCTTCCCAAAAACGCAATGCTCACAAAACTTCAGTTTGCAAATTCCTTGCCCATTAAAAAGTCCTCTTTTGCTCAATTCTGCCATGCCATTCTCACTCATATGCCTTAGGCGCATATGCCAAAGTTTAGTAATATCATCATCTGACAAGGAAGAGGAAGCGACAGCTGCATCACCAATAATAGTAGAACCTTGCAAAACATATAACTTGACAGTCTTTCTCTGCCATTTCATCACAACGAGGGAACCTTTGGAAATATTCAAAATCCCACTTTCAGCTGTGTATTTGTACCCTTTTGAATCAAGAGTACTTAACGAAATTAAATTTCTCTTCAATTCTGGAACATGACGTACGTTACTAAGTGTTCTGACAACTCCATCAAAATATTAACTTTAATTGTTCCAACACCTGCGATTTTACATGCAGCATTATTTCCCATCAAAACAACACCTTCAGACACTATTTCGTAATTTGTAAACCAATCCCGATTGGGACACATGTGGAAGGTGCAACCTGAATCAAGTATCCACTCCTCGCTCACTTTAGAATTGTTGATCGAAGCGACCAGAAGTTCACCATCGCTGTAGTCTTCTACAACATCAACTTCACCAGAATTTTCTGGTTGCTTTCCCTTTTGATTCGAAGCCTCCCTTTTGATCTTATTTTGTAGCTTATAGCATTCAGATTTAATGTGTCCTTTCTTCTTGCAGAAGTTACAAGTTTTACCTCTATTTAAAGACTTGTATCTACCTTTAGATTTACCACGAGGATTCCGTTCCCGTGTGCTTCCATGATCATTTTCAGCATTCTGATCTTGTCTCTTACGAACAATGAGACCCTCTCCCTGAGAGTCAGTTTTAACCACAAGATGCTTCATCTTACCATACAAGTTCAAAGAATCATAAACCTCATCAACTGTGAGAGACTCGCGGTTATATAAAATCGTGTCTCTAAAGGTTGAATAAGACGGGGGCAATGAACAAAGTAGAATCAACCCTAGATCTTCCTTATCATACTGAACCTCCATGGCCTCCAAGTTTGAGAGAATTTCTTTAAACACTGTTAAGTGTTCGTGCACAGACGCACCTTCCTCCAAACGATGAGCATAAAGACGTTGCTTCATATGCAACTTGCTAGTTAGAGTTTTCGACATACATATTGTTCTAGCCTCTTCCATAATGCCGCGGCGATCTTCTCCTTCATCACATCTTGCAAAATTTCGTTAGACAAATGTAGATGTAATTATGTTAACGCCTTTTGATCCTTGCGCTTCTTCTCTTCCTCCGTGAATGTCGAAGTCTACCCCTAGTAGGGCTTCTCTAAATCCATCTGTGCAAGAACTGCCTACATCTTTATCTGCCACAATGCGAATCTGGTGTTGTGATCCAACAATGGAATTTCATACTTCAAAGACGCCATTACCGTGATCGAGATGAAAAACCCGGAAGCTCGGATACCAATTTGTGAAAAATATCGTCGGTAATGACAAATATATCACAAAGAAAAGAAAAAATAAAAATAAAGAACACACAGATTTTACGTGGAAACCCTTTCGGGAAAAAAAACCACGGGCAGAGGAGAAGAAAATTCATTATGTCGAATTCGAATCAATTACAAGAGGAATAGACCATCTCTATTTATAGGCTTGTAAAGCCATATTCTAATAGGAGTGTAGTAAAATTAAAACTCCTTATTCTAATCAATATCAAATAGATGGAGTTTAATAAGGTTTAAAAACCTTATTTAAAATAAAATAAAAGAAGTGTAATTCTATAGGGATTCTTATTTTATTTTACCATGTATTTTATTTAAATAAGGATTCGAGTCACTTAATTCTAACAATTTAACTATGTTGTTTTGACTTACTAATTGATATATCGTTTTAAAATTTTTCTATATATTTATATTTATTTACTATCATATTTTCATATAAATTAATCTAATTTTTAAATTAATTTATATTTTAATGCTTATCTTACACAATTAATTAACCAATTTCAATAATTTTTAAAAATAATTTCAAAAAAATATTGGTTAATTTTTTTAATATAAACTAAAAATCCTATCACATATGTGTGTGGAAATCACAAATTTAGAACACAAATATCTGTTTAAAAATAATATACAATAAATAATGAAATGTATGGTTTGAAACTAATTAATAATAACACATGAAATATGTACAATGCTAAAATTAAAAAATATTAAAATTATTTATCATGATGTTGTCATTAATTTTGAGTTGGTGTTGAGTTAACTTGTGACACCAACTCAATCAAATGCATTAATATATACTAAAAATCTTCTCACACGCGTATGCGTGTGGAAACCACAAATTTAGAACAGAAATGTGTGTTTAAAAATAACATAGAATAAACAATAAAATGTATAGTTTAAAACTAATCAATCATAATAACACAAGAAATATGTATGATATTAAAATTAAAAAAATAGATTAAATTATAAGTAAAACAAAATTTAAACAGATAAATACATCAGATAAACAATACTAAATGAGTACAATTGTTTATCATGATATTGTTATTAATCTTGAGTTGGTGTCAAGTTAACTTATGACACCAACTCATTAACAATATTATTAATATATACAACTAATGGAAATAATAAATTGTGCATAAAGCACATCAAAATGAAACTTGAGTGATAAATTTAAGGTTTAATGGATTCAATTATTGCAGATTCAAATCCCACCATATGCATATTTTTATTAGTTTTTATTAAAATAAAAAGACTAAAGTACCCTAAAATAATATAACATATTTTAGTGCCCTTAAATAATATAACATATTTTAATTACGAAAGGACATTTTTGTAATTTCTCTAACTGAGTTGGTGCTCTGCTGACTCGTGGCACCAACTTAGTCAAGAGTTTTATTAATAGTATAGATATAGATATACAATTGGTGCATGTTTAAATCCCACAATATGCATATTTTTATTGGTTTTTGTTAAAATAAAAAAAACTAAAATACCCTAAAATAATGTAACTTATTTTGATTATGGAAGGGCATTTATGTAATTTCTCTAACTGAGTTGGTGTCCGGTTAACTCATGGCACCAACTTAGTCAAGGGTTTAGTAATAGTATAGATACAATTGATGGAGGTAATAAAGTGGGAAAAATAAAAATTAAAATGTATAAAAATATCAAAATAAAATTTTGATTGAGTGTTAAATTAAAATGTTTGCTAATGCAACAATTGGTTTGAGTTCAAATCCTACTATATGTATATTATTATTATTATTATTTTTAAATTAAAAGACTAAATTACCCTGGAATAATATAAGTTATTTTAATTATGGAAGGGCATTTTCATAATTTTCCTAATTAAGTTGGTAATTCAGTTGGAGATGACATCAATTCAGTAAAATACTTAATAAATAGTATAAATATATTAAAATCAATTTTATTTTATTAAATTTTATTTTTAAATATTTTATATATTAATTGTTTTATTTTGTTTTTAATTAATTTAACCCTAATGTTTATAAGATTTAACAAACATAATGATAATTTAAAGTTGTTTTTTAATTCAAAAATTCAAAAGAAAACTTTGACCTTTCGCTTTGTTTTTTAAAAAAAAATTATGAAAATAAAATTCAAAATTCTACTAAAATTTTGATTTGAATGAAGTGGTGATTAAAACTTTTATTAAATATTGGTTTGATACGAATTTAAACTATATAACTTTCATCCACTACTCCTAATATTATATATAAAAATTAACATATTACTTATCAAAATTTCTAAAAACTAATTTACTATTATTAAATTGATTGGAATTGATTATAATCCACTATCTATAATAAGTCAATATTTTTTATTTCTCCAACTTAGATATCATTACTTATTAACATACTATTTTATCATGAAATCAAACTATTTATTAGATTTTTTTAAAAAATTTCTTAACAATGATATTAGAACATTTATAATTTTGTGGTGGTGATATTAGATCAAATTAGATGTGTTTATGAATCAGGTTAGGTTAGGTCTATGCTTGGTATTAATACCATACATACTTGTTTAAGCTTCACTCAATCTAAAATATGGACATTAAATTTTGCTCAAGTTTGTCTATATTTATAAATAACTAGCTCAAGCTCATTTAGATCTGCCCATATATTTTTTCATGTTTAAAATTTAATATTTAAAAATTATATATATTTACTACTTATATAAATTTTCATTAAATTATTATACATAACAATTTAATATATATTTTATTACTTACATTATAGCATAATATATTTATTTTTGTATGTTATAAATTATATAATATATAAAAGAAAAGAGTATATATTATAAACTTAAAAATGGGTCAAGTCAGAATGGATTCAAGCTTTGATATTGGAGCACGAACCCACCCCATGTTTTATATAGACCTAATTTTTCTACCTAACCCCTTTTTAGGACTTAATATTTTTGTTCAAATCTTCTCAAAATTTGGATGATCCTCCTAGGTTGAACAAATAGTCCAACCATCGAATAAGCCTAGATAAAGTGGATTCATAGTAATTATGAGACATTAGAAAAGACTAATTTTTAAAAAAAAATATTTAGGGTTTTAGGTCGTTTTTTTTCTATATTTAGGGAAATAGGTCGATTTTGGAGAGAGAAATAGAAAACTCGTCTAGTAGGACGCGTTTTCAATTTAGGTGGCAGAAAGCACGCTTTACAGGATGCGTTTTTTATTTCTCTCTCCAAAATTGTTTTTGTTTTGAGTGTTGGAAATTTGAGGAGAAAGATTTGTTTGTGTTTGTGTTTGAGGGAGACATTGTGATAGTGTTAAGGTATATTTGAGTTCACAGTGATGTGATAGCGTTTGGAGACCCATGCATTTCATTTGCTGTGCCGAGATGGAACCATCACCTTAGAAGCCCATCACATTGCAACTCAGGCTCCTAGTTCACAGTGGTTATAGGGTCATGAGTTGAAGTATAACTAGGGCTCTTAGTTGATGGTGGTTATACAATCACGGGTTGGAGTCTAACTCGGGATCCTAGTTGATAGTGGTTATGCGGTCACGGGTTCAAGTTTCATGATACTGGAAGAGGATGCTTTATAAACCTCATACATAAGTTTGAGACCGTAATCATCGGGTAAAACAAAAGGGCTTTCTAGTACTGTAACAGCCTTAACTCGTATCCGTCGTTGGAACAGGGTTACGGAGCATTACTGGGACTTTCAGAACATTTTTCAGATAATTCACGCCAATTACTATTCATTAACCGAGATCATTCGTAACATCTCTTAAATGGACCCTCGAGGCCCGATATTAACAGTAGAAACAAATCGGGACTTAATCAGAACCTCTAAAAATTTTTCATGAAATTACAAAAATTTTCTAAGTTGCCAGTGTGGTCTAGGGACATGCCCATGTGGTCAGGCCGTGTGACTACACACGCCCGTGTCCCTAACCCGTGTAACTCTCTGACTTACAAGGCATGAAGAAATTGAAGTCACACAGCCAAATCACACGCCCATGTGTTAGGCCGTGTGGCAAATTTTATTTTCAAAATTTAGGTGCAGTTTTCACACGGCGGTGTAACACGCCTGTGTCCAAGGCCGTGTCAACCACACGACTGAGACACACGCCCGTGTGTCCAATTCTGAGCATTCTGATTCTCATTTTTAAGATGCAAGGGATACACGGCCAAATCACATGCCCATAGGACAGGCCGTGTGACACACGCCCGTGTGTCTACCGATGTGGACAAAATAAAGCCATTTCCTAGCTTCATTTTCTCACCCATTTACCACAACCCTACACCAAATCATGCAAACATATATCAACCAATCCAAATATTATAATTGTGCAAGTTAAATGTCTAATATGTTATAGCATCACATGTACTCTTAGCTTAAATATACTCTAATCATAAACACATAATCTTGATATAATTCCATCAACCAACACATAATAAACTTAAGTAATTACCATAAAATAACTTCATACATAACCAAACTTAAACTATCACTAGCCATTCCAATGGCTAGATTACAAAACATCACTTACAAGCCATCATTTGGCCAAATAAGTTTATACATACCATTATACCAAAATGAGATTTCTATTTATACCAAAATGAGATAGTGGATAGTGTGATTAATGCTCCGACCGACCTTCAACCTTCGTGAGCTTACGAGCACTATAAAACAGGGAAAATTTAAACGGGTTAAGCATTTTCATGCTTAGTAAGTTCGTATAACGGGAAATAAACTTACCGGTTATATTTATTAATACAAGCATACACAAATACACAATCCATCAATTTTGGGTAAGTTACCTAAGCACATACACTTATTCAAACAAGTTAGTCACACACTCTCATATGAATATCAAATAAACATAGATGAGCTCATCACAAAATAAACTTTCATTTAATTTCACCTTCCCACATTTTAAGAATCCTTTCTGTTGAGCTATTGAAATGTCGATGGACATCCGGTTAATATGCTCAAGGTATACATGACAACTATCTGTCAACTCATACCCAAAAGTACCCATTAGTGCACAAAATTGACGAGCACACTCTTGAGCCACATGTTATGTTACAGGATTACCTGTCCAGGCTAAATCTTTTTCATATCATATACTCTGAAGAGCTTAATCTGGATTACCCGTCCGGGCTAAATCCAACTATAGCATGTGCTCGAGCGGCTTACATCAATATTACCCGTCCGGGATAAATCTTTTATACAACATGTGTAGTATTATTCTCGTTCAAGAATATCACCTTAATCCATCGAATTTCAACGTTCAACCGGGACATGACAATTTGTCCACATTTCACAACTTATGATTATTTCACTATGTATATAATCTCATATATATCAACACAATCATACATTTCAATTCAAGCATTTAACATATATATTTAAGTTACACGAACTTACCTTGAAAATGGTTCATTTTTTTGAATTTCAACTAATCCGAAAACTTTTGCTTTCCTCAATCTAGTTCCATAGTTGGTTTTTCTGGATCTATATGGATAAATTTAACTATTAATTTATCACATTTCATATACATTTGCATTCTATTACTTCCTAGGAAAAATTACCATTTTGCCCCTATCATTTTCAAAAATTCTGATTTCATCCCTAGGCTCGAAAAATGAAATTCATGAAATTTAACCCTCTTTCCAAGCCTAGTAAAAATATATATATTACATTTACAGCACATACATTTCATAAATTTCAGAATTTTTCATGAGTTTTACCACTTTTTCATTTTAGTCCTTAAATCAAGTTTTCATAAAAAATTGCTTTGTAAAAGTTGTTTATCTATGAATAACTTTTCATTTCCTACCATAAACTTATAATTTTAATCATATTCATCCATGACCCAAGTTTCATACCTTGATAACTTTTCAAATAAATTTGCTAAATAGAAAGATTAGACTATCCCGATACCAAAAATATAAAAATTACTAAAAACGAGACTTGATTTCAAACCTTTTTAAGCTTGAAAAGTTTTCTTCCTCTCTCCTAGGGTTTCCATAGAAATTTTGGGGAAGATGATATGATTTTTTCTTTTTAATTATCATCCATTAATTTTATTGATTTCTAATTTAGTCCCTAAGCTTTTTTAATTTTTCCATGGATGAGTCATTAAAATATCTACTAACTACTCTTCAATGGTCTAATTACTATATAAAGACCTTAATTTTTGAAATCCATAGTTATTTGATACCTATAGCTACTAGAAGGCAACTTTTGTATTTTATGCAATTTAGTCCTGTCCCTAATTAAACATGAAACTGGTAAAATTTTCGTATCAAAATTTTCGTAATAATGCAAATCATAAAATAATATTAAAATAAATTTTATATTTGGCTCAGATTTGTGGCCCCGAAACCATTGTTCTGATTTCACCGAAATTAGACTGTTACAAGTACAATCAATTTATTCTTTTTCCCTATCTTTGCCAAAGCATTATTTTTAACCTCATTGTCCAAAACCTGTGATAGAATTGGGGGCAAGAGGTGTAACAACCTGATTTAGGGGCTAGTCGAAACAGTGGTTTCGAAATCACTAATTTGAGGTCAGAGAAATTTTTTTATGTTATTTTATGAATTAGAGCATGATTATATAGGTGCATGAAAATTTTGGTGCTTTAAATTTAGCGATTTCATTCTTAATCGCGAAAAAGGACTAAATTGCATAAAGTGTGAAAGTTCAATTATACAAGCTAAAGATGCTTAATAACCATAGAATATTAATTGGAGGTCCCAAATGTGCAAATTAGGCCTTGTTTTAAGAGGTGGCCGGCCATAGGGGGACAAAGAAGTCAAAATTAGTCAAAGTTGGTGTAGTAGGTGGATTAAATTGATGAAATAGAATAAAATAAAGAAAGAAAAGATATCATCCTTTCTCCTTCACTCATCCACCAAAAATTAGCAGCAAATAGGGGTTTTGAAAGCTCAAAAAATTTCAGCAAACTCTTCTCCTTACAAGTAAGTGTTTTAGTGATCATTTCTTGATAATATTTGTACTTTTGGAACCCCTAAAGCTTAAGCTATCTAAAGAGGGGACTATTTTGCAAAATGGTGAAAAGTTTAGAGTTTTGCCATGTGAGATTTTAAGTTGTTTGCTGCATTTTTATGAAAGAAAATGAGTCTTAGTTGTTAGATGAACAACTTTTGTGAAAGGTGTTACCATGAAAACACCAAAAAGTGACCTTTTTGTGAAGGTTGCAAAATATGTGGTAAATGTGTAAAATAAAGTGTATTGAGGGATTCCATAAGAGTAATAAATGTTCACCTAGGCTCGTTAAAGAAAGAAATTTGATTAGAATTGATTTCCGAGCCTAGGGGTAAAATGGTCATTTTGAAAATGTTTAAGGGCAAAATGGTAATTTTGCCAAAATGTGATTATTGAAATGTGTTTAATAATGTGGCAACTAGATGATCTAAATTTTTATTATAGATCAAGAAGAGCAAAAAATTAACCTCGACTGAGGAAAGAGCAAAGTATTGGACTAGATCGACAATCTAGCCTATTTTGATTATCGAGGTAAGTTTGTATGTAATAAATACAACATCATGTTACTAAGTTTCTAAATGTTTGATATTAGCGATGTTGTGTAATATTTCTATAAATTTGAGTTATGATGTTGAATGAGAAAAATGATGAAAATTGTGATATTAAAGTCCCGGTGGGACTATAGTGAATGTGAGAACACTATTAACGAGATAGGAGATGGATAAGGTCTCGTGTAAGACCATGTTTGGGACATGGCCTTGGCATCGAATGTAGATCTCGTATAAGACCATATCAGGGATATGATATCGACATTGAATAAGAAAAATCGTATAAGACCATATCCGGGATGTGGCATCGATAATTGATGTGAGATCCCGTATAAGACCATATCTGGGATATGACATCGGCACTCAGAGGTGACCCCATGTAAGACCACATCTGGGATGTGGCATTGGTGTCATATTATGTGAATGACAATAAACAGGTATCATCAAATATCTGACAATGAACAGGTATCATCAAATATCTCAAGTGATTTAGTGGGATAAATAGTTAAACTTGGAATAAAAATTAGATTATACTAAAGTGATATGATTGAGTGATCATAGGTACACGTGAGTAATTCACGAGAAATGTTTACGATATGTGACATGGTATGTACTCGATAAGAATAAGCATGAGTAAGTGTTGGCAAAGTGCTTAAGACTTTATGTTTTATCCAATGCCATGGTTGGATGACATTGTGAGCTTATGTTGTTATTTATTTTCATGCAAACTTACTAAGCTTTATGCTTACCCCTCTCATTTCCCTTTCCCTTGTAGCATTGCCAAGTTAGCTCGAGAATTCATGGAACATCAGAGTTCAAAAATAACACTATGGACTATTCTTTGGTATAGCAAAGTTAGATTCATTTTGAGTATGACATGTATAGGACTTAGTCTCTTTTGTTATGTCATATTTGTTAGCCAAAGTGTTGGCTATTAATGTTGTTGAATTCATTTTGTAAGTGGTTATTGGGATTGAGCCAATACTTGACAAGTTTATATCTATTCAATAATAATTAAATTCATTAAGTGTATGCTTGTGTGGATGTCTTGATTTTGAGTCATTAGAAGTGCTTTATAGTTATGATATATGTTAGATTGAATTGGTGTAAGTATGATTGCTGTTTAGCTTGGTAGATAGCCTTTCAAATGTCTAGACGGGTAGACACACAGGCGTGTGTGACACACGGTCAGCCCCATGGCCGTGTTGGTTGGCTATGTGACCCATGCATGCTAGGTTTACAAGTCAGTATGCTCAATAGTAAACAGACGGGCAGAGACACGGCTGTGTGTCTAAGCCATGTGGGAGGCGCGGCCATGGACATGGGCATGTGCCCAAGTCGTGTGAAGTCTACACCTAAAATTAAGAATTTAATTTGACACACGATCTAAGGACATGGATGTGTGCCTTGGCCGTGTGACCATAGTGAGGTGATTACGTCATAAACAGGATGCCATGGTTTTTGGCACACGAGCTAAGACACGGGCGTGTCGAGGCTGTGTGATGGACACGAGCATGTGTCCAGCTGTGTGAAAGCCTCTTTAGGTTCGAAACAAAAAATAAATTTCACACGGGCTAGGAACATGGGCGTGTGAGATCACATGGCCTACCCACACGGACGTGTTCCATTTCACACGGGCGTGTGGCCCTGTTTAAGCAAAATATTTCTAAGTGCGCAAAAGTTTCTAGTTTGGTCTTGAATCACTCCAAATGTATGTTTAGGGTCTCGTAGATCCTTGATAGGGACATTATGATTATAAATGAAAAGTTTTAAGTTAGAATGAAACTTTATGGCCTGATGTTGTGGGTTTAAGCAAGTTAAGTTTGGTAATGCCTCGTATCCGATTCAGGTGTTGAATACGGGTAAGGGGTTTTACATTTAGTGGTATCAGAGCTACGATTTAGTCGATTCTTAGACTAACGTAGCGTAAGTATGAGTCTAGCTATACATGCCATACGTAAGAGTATTTGTGTAATGATAATGTGATAACTCTTGACGATTTGAATTGTGTTTTTATATAGTAAATGGATCCTGATCTCGAGCGAGCTGTAGTCGAAGATGCTGCAAGTAATGCACCGGCTCCTGCGCAAGGGACTGCACTAGTAGAGAGTAGACCCGAGACTATGGGTCAGGAAGAAGAGGCTCGAGAAGCCTTTCTCTATATGATGAGCGACTGGTGTACCGGATATATTTGAGCAAATCCTAATGCTCAACCCCCTCTACCCCCACATATTACTCAGGCCGCTCCTGTAGCTCCTCAAGTGGTCGAGGTGGTACGAAGAGAAAGGCCTCTAGTCGATAAGATCCGTAAACAAGGAGTTGAGGAATTTTGAGCTAGTAAGGACGATGAATAGGAGAGGGCAGAATTCTGGCTTGAGAATACCATCAGGGTATTCAATGAGTTATCATGCACGTCTGAAGAGTGCATGAAGTATGTAGTATCTCTCTTGAGAGATTCGGCCTATTAGTGGTGGAACACTCTTGTGTCGGTGGTACCAATGGAGAGAGTTAATTGGGAATTCTTCCAAGAGGAATTCCAGAAGAAGTACATTATTCAAAGGTTCATTGACCAGAAAAGAAAGGAATTCTTGGAGTTAAAGCAAGGCTGAATGACGGTGACTGAATATGAGCGTGAGTTCGTAAGGCTCAGCAAATACGCTCAAGAGTGTATATCAAAAGAAGCCATTATGTGCAAAAGATTCGAGGATGGGTTAAATGAGGATGTCTATTTGTTTATTAGTCTCCTTAAACTAAAAGAGTTTGTGGTGCTGGTAGATCAAGCCATTAAGGCTGAGAAGTTAGTCAAAGAGAAAAATAAAGATGAAATTGAGTCTCGCGACTCGAAGAAGAGGCAGTTAGGTAAGTCATTCCAATCCTCATCCAAGAAGTCAAAAGAGTTTACTGTTCGATCAGCTACTTCAGCTGGGTTTTCAAACAGAAGTAAATGTAGACAGTATCTAGGGTCTAAGGCTTATATTACTTCGGTTGCTAGTGTTGGCAACGTTCGACCGAGTAGACTGGAATGCCCGCAGTGTGGCAAACATCACCCCGGCGAGTGTCGAGCAAACGAGAAGGCTTGTTTCAAGTGCGGATCTTTAGATCATTTTATCAGAGATTGCCCCGAGACGAATGAGAAAAAAAAGCCTCAGATTGCAAAACTGGGAAGTACTGCTAGAGGAAAACCATAGAGAAACCCTGGAAATGAAATGAGTAGCAAGAATTCATCTAGAGAGCAAATTGCAAAAGTTGAGGGTAGAGCATCAGCGAGAACATATACCATTCGTGCTCGCGAAGAGGCGTCTTCCCCCGACGTGATCATGGGTACATTTTCTCTCTATGATACACATGTTATAGCTATAATTGATCCGGGATCTAGCCAATTGTATATTTGCATGAAATTAGTCTCTAGCATGAGTATGCCTATAGAGTCTACTAAATTTGTGATAAGAGTGTCAAATCCCATAGGTAAATGTGTATTGGTCGATAAAGTATGCAAAGGTTGCACATTGATGATTATGGATCATTGTTTTCCTACTAATCTCATGTTATTACCATTTGATGAGTTCGATGTCATCCTTGCGATGGATTGGTTAACTACTCATGATGTGGATAGTGAATTATGGAAGGAAGTTTATTGAGTTAAAATGTGAGAGTGGGGATCTTATTCGTGTTGAATCAGATAAGCAAGACAGATTGCCAGTAGTGATATCTTCCTTGTTGACTCAAAAGTATTTAAGAAAGGGGTACAAAGCTTACCTTGCCTTTTTGATGAATGTTAAAGAGATTGAGTTTAGAATGGAGTCGGTACCCATAGTACGTGATTATCCAGACGTTTTCCCAGAGGAATTTCCAAGGCTATCTCCAGCTAGAGAAGTTGAATTTGGGATTAAGTTAGCTCCTGGTACTGCCCCCATTTCTATTGCTCCATACAGAATGACTCCAACCGAGCTAAAAGAACTGAAGGCACAGTTGTAAAAGTTAATAGATAAAGGCTTCACAAGATCGAGTTTTTCTTCGTGGGGTGCTCCCGTATTATTTGTGAAGAAGAAAGAGGGTTCTATGAGGTTATGTATGGATTATCGGCAACTCAATAAGATAACAGTAAAGAACAAGTACCTGTTGCCAAGAATCGATGATTTATTTGATCAATTAAAGGGAGCCATGATATTTTCCAAAATAGACTTGAGGTCTGGATATTATCAGTTGAGAGTCAAGGACTCGGATGTGCCGAAAACCTCATTTAGGACAAGGTGTGGCCACTATGAATTTTTGGTCATGCCTTTTGGTTTAAAAAATGCCCCTGCCGTTTTCATGAATTTGATGAATCGTATTTTTCGACCGTATTTAGATAAATTTGTGGTGGTCTTTATCGATGATATATTGATTTACTCTCGGGATGAGAACGAGCATGCCGAGCATGTGAGGACGGTTTTGCAAATTTTGAGAGATAAACAATTATATACCAAGTTTAGTAAAAGTGAATTTTGGCTGAAGGAAATTGGATTTTTGGGGCATATCATCTCGGGAGATAGAATCAGAGTCGACCCGAGTAAGATCTCAGTAATTGTAGATTGGAAGTCACTAAGGAATGTAATTAAATTTAGGAGTTTTCTGGACCTAGCTGGCTACTATAGGCGATTTGTCAAGGGGTTTTCCATGATAGCTACTCCGATGACGAGGCTATTGCTAAAAGATGTGAAGTTTGATTGGATAGAAAAATGCCAATAGAGTTTTGAGAGGCTAAAGGCGTTGTTGATTAAGGCTCCTGTTTTGGTGCAACCTGGGCCGATAAGAGAATTTGTGGTTTACAGTGATGCATCCATGAATGGATTGGGTTGTGTATTTATCCAAGAGGGCAAGGTGATTGCATATGCTTCTAGGCAATTAAAGCCACACGAGAAGAATTACCCGACCCATGATTTAGAGTTGGCTGCCATTGTGTTTGCAATAAAGATATGGAGACACCATTTATATGGTGAAAGATGTCGGATATTCATTTACCATAAGAGCCTGAAATACTTGATGACACAAAAGGAATTGAATTTGAGGCAACGAAGATGGTTAGAGCTGATAAAGGATTATGAACTAGTGATTGACTATCATCCGGGAAAGGCGAACGGGGTCACCGATGCTTTGAGCAGAAAATCCTTGTTTGCGCTGAGAGCTATGAATACACGGATGGCTTTGTCAGATGATGGAGTACCATTGTCAATTATTTCAGATAGAGATCCGAAATTTACGTCATGGTTTTGGAAAAAGTTACAAGAGGCTTTGGGCACAAAATTGAGCTTTGGTACAGCTTTCCATCTGCAAACCTGTGGGCAGTTTGAGAGAATAATTCAGATACTTGAAGACATGCTTCGATGTTATGTTTTGGAATTCCAAGGTTATTGGGAAAAACACCTACCGTTGATGGAATTCGCCTACAACAACAGTTTTCAGTCAAGTTTAAAAATGGCACCTTATGAAGTATTGTACGAGCGTAAGTGCTGGACGCCCTTGTATTGGACATAACTTAGAGAGAATCAGATTCACGGGGTCGATTTGGTAGGGGAAACTGAAGAGAAAGTAAAGGTGATACGTGAATGTTTGAAAGCGGCCTCAGATAGACAAAAGTCCTATTTGGATTTGAAAAGGAAAGAGATTGAGTTCCAAGTAGGTGATAAAGTGTTTCTGAAAGTATCACCATGGAGAAAAGTCCTCAGATATGGCCGGAAAGGCAAATTGAGTCCGCGTTTTATCGGACCATATGAGATTACAGAGAAGATAAGGCCAGTAGCTTATCATTTGGCCTTGCCACCTGAGTTGGAAAAGATTTATGTTGTCTTTCATGTGTCTATGTTACGCCAATACCGTTCGGACGCTTCACATGTGATTGTACCAACAGAGGTAGAAATTCAACCGGACATTACTTGTGGTGAAGAGCCAATTAAGGTTTTGGCACGAGAAGTCAAACAGTTGAAAAGCAAAAGTATAGTCCTTGTTAAAGTATTATGGCAAAGACTTGGAATAGAAGAGGCTATATGGGAGCCTGAGAAGACTATGAGAAACCAATATCACAACCTTTTTATTGGTAAGATTTTCGAGGACGAAAATCCTTAAGGGGGAAAATTGTAACAGCCCAATTTAGGGGCTAGTCAAAAAAATGGTTTCAAAATCACTAATCTGAGGTCGGAGAATTTTTTTTATGTTATCTTATGAGTTAGAGCATGATTATTTAGGTGCATGAAAATTTTGGTGCTTTAAATTTAGCGATTTCATGCTTAATCACGAAAAAGGACTAAATTGCATAAAGTGCAAAAGTTGAATTTTAAAAGCTAAAGGTTCCTAATAGGCATAGAATATTAATTGGAGGTCCCAAATGTGCAATTAGGCCTTGTTTTAACAGGTGGCCAGCCATAGGGGGACAAAGAAGTCAAAATTAGTCAAAGTTGGTGTAGTAGGTGGATTAAATTGATGAAATAGAATAAAATAAAGAAAGAAAAGATATCATCTTTTCTCCTTCACTCATCCACTGAAAATTAGCAGCAAATAGGGGTTTTGAAAGCTCAAAAATTTTAGCAAATTCTTTTCCTCACAAGTAAGTGTTTTAGTGATCATTTTTTGATAATATTTGTACTTTTGGAACCCCTAAAGCTTAAGCTATCTAAAGAGGGGACTATTTTGCAAAATGGTAACAAGTTTAGAGTTTTTCCATGTGAGCTTTTAAGTTATTTGCTACATTTTTATGGATGAAAATGAGTCTTAGTTGTTAGATGAACAGCTTTTGTGAAAGGTGTTACCATGAAAACACCAAAAATGACCTTTTTGTGAAGGTTGCAAAATAGGTGGTAAATGTGTAAAATAAAGTGTATTGAGGGATTCCATAAGAGTAATAAGTGTTCACGTAGGCTCGTTAAAGAAAGAAATTTGATTAGAATTAATTTTCGAGCCTAGGGGTAAAATGGTCATTTTGAGAAAGTTTAAGGGCAAAATGGTAATTTTGCCAAAATGTGATTATTGAAAAGTGTTTAATAATGTGGAAACTAAATGATCTAAATTGTTATTATAGATCAAAAAGAGCGAAGAATTAACCTCGACCGAGGAAAGAGCAAAGTATTGGACTAGATCGACAATCTAGCCTATTTTGATTGTCGAGGTAAGTTTGTATGTAATAAATACAACATCATGTTATTAAGTTTCTAAATTTTTGATATTAGTGATGTTGTTTATCTATAAATTTGAGTTATAATGTTGAATGAGAAAATTGATGAAAATTGTGACGTTGAAGTCCCGGTGGGACTATAGTGAATGTGAGAACACTATTAACGAGATAGAAGATGGATAAGGTCTCGTGTAAGACCATGTCTGAGACATGGTCTCGGCACCGAATGTAGATCCCGTATAAGATAATATCTATGATATGGCATCGACATTGAATAAGAAAAATCGTATAAGACCATATCCAGGATGTGGTATTGATAATTGATATGAGATCCCGTATAAGACCATATTTGGGATATGGCATCGACATTGAATAAGAAAAATCGTATAAGACCATATTCGGGATGTGGCATCGATAATTGAAATGAGATCCCGTATAAGACCATATTTGGGATATGGCATCGGCACTCAGAGGTGACCCCATGTAAGACCACATCTGGGATGTAGCATTGGCGTCGTATTATGTGAATGATGATGAAAAGGTATCATCAAATATCCCAAGTGATTTAGTGGGATAAATAGTTAAACTTGGAATAGAAATAAGATTAGTGCTAAAGTGATGTGATTGAGTGATCACAGGTACCCGTAAGTAATTCACGAGAAATGTTTACGATATGTGACATGGTATGTATTCGATAAGAATAAGCATGAGTAAGTGTTGGCAAAGTGTTTAAGACTTTATGTTTTATCCAATGCCATTGTTGGATGACATTGTGAGCTTATGTTGTTATTTATTTTCATGTAAACTTACTAAGCTTTATGCTTAGCTCTCTCATTTCCTTTTTCATTGTAGCATTGCCAAGTTAGCTCGAGAATTCATGGAACGTCGGAGTTCGGAAATCACACTATCAACTATTCTTTGGTATAGAAAAGTTAGATTCATTTTGAGTATGGCATGTATAGGACTTAGTCTCTTTTGTTATGTCATATTTGTTAGTCAAAGTGTTGGCTATTAATGTTGTTAAATTCATTTTGTAAGTGGTCATTAGATTTGGGCCAATACTTGACAAGTTTATATCTGTTCAATGATGATGAAATTCATTAAGTGTGTGCTTTTGTGGATGTCTTGATTTTGAGTCTTTAGAAGTGCTTTATAGTCCTGATATATGTTGGATTTAATTGGTGTAAGTATGATTTTTGTATAGGGTGGCATTTGGCTTGGTAGATAGCCTTTCAAATGTCCACATGGGTAGACACACGGGCGTGTTTCTAGGCTGTGTGTGACACACGGTCAGCCCCATGGCCGTGTTGGTTGGCCGTATGACCCCATGCATGCTAGGTTTACAAGTCAGTATGCTCAGTAGTAAACACACGGGTAAAGACACATCCGTGTGTCTTAGCCGTGTGAGAGGCACGACTATGGACATGGGCGTGTGCCCAGGCCGTATGAAGTCTGCAACTGAAATTAGGAATTTAATTCGACACACGGTCTAAGGACACGGGCGTGTGCCTTAGCCGTGTTACCATAGTGAAGTGATGACGTCATAAACAAAATGCCATGATTTTTGGCACACAGGCTAAGACACGGGCGTGTGTCTGGCCGTGTGAAAACCCTTGTAGGTTCGAAATGAAAAATAAATTCCACACGGGCTAGGAACATAGGCGTGTGTGATCACGCGGGCTGCCCACATAGGAATGTTCAATTTCACACGGGCGTGTGGCCCTATTTAAGCAAAATTTTTCTTAGTGCGCGAAAGTTTCCAGTTTGGTCCCGAATCACTCCAAATGTATGTTTAGGGTCTCGTAGACCCTTGATATGGACATTTTGATTATAAATGAAGTTTTAAGTTAGAATGAAACTTTATGGCCTGATGTTGTAGGTTTAAGCAAGTTAAGTTCTGTAACACCCCTAACTAGTAACCATCGCCGTCTAGAAAGGGGTCGGGACTAAACCGAACACATACAGAAATTTTTAGAAATTTAAAAAATTTTCAAACATACAGAGGTCACATGCCCGTGTGGGCCGACCGTGTGCCTCCCATGGCCTCAGACACGCCCGTGTGTCTAAGCCGTGTCAAAATAGGGCATACATACTGACTTGTCCATACGGCTGTGGGCATGCTCGTGTGCCTCACCCGTGGTCGCTACTGACTTGCACCACACGGCTTGTCACATTCCCGTGTGTCTAGCACGTGGTCGAGTCTGACTTGTTTTGAAATACAACCAAGAGGGACACGGTCGATGTAACACCCCATACCCGATGTCTGGCACCAAGATCGAATACGAGGCATTACCATGCTTAATCTTACTGAATTCTTCGAAACGGGCTATAAAATTTCATTTAAGCCTATCACTTACGCAATCTCGGCCTACGAGGCCTTAAACATACCTCCAAGAGGTTTTTTTGAACTAATCCCGAAACTTTTATGAACTTGAGATACTTTTCCTCAAAACAGGGGCCACACGCCTGTGTTGGTCTAGGGACACGCCCGTGTACCCTTAAGACATGCCCGTGTCTACAAACCGTGGTCGAATCTAACTAAAACCACACGGCCTTGACACACCCGTGGCCCTAAATCGTGTGCCTTACCTTGACATTCTGACTTATCTACTCGGCCTGGGGCACACGTCCATATGCTAACCGTGTGTCACACACGGCCTAGACATACGGCCGTGTGTCTATCCATGTGGGCACTTAGAGGCTATCTACCAAGCCTTTTACCACTCTCATATGCATACATTCATACATCATTACATAACGCCACATAACATCAAAATAACTCTTGAATTATAGACATTTAATCATAAGAGAAGTAAAGTCTTCATCCCATACACTAGGGAGAACTATATCCAATACAATTACAAACAACTTAAGCCATCATCTATGGCTATACACAACCAAACTATAAGTTCTCTTAGGCCAACACAATTTCGTTACATCAATTAAAACTTAATCAACTTTAAAAGAATCCCTATACATGCCATGACTCATAAGAACTTGAAACACCATACCAGGAGTCTACTCGATAGTGTGAAAACATCTCCAGCGGCCTTCAACCCGAGCTAGCTAAATAACTTATAAGAGATGGGAAAAAGTAAATGAGTAAGCACTAATGCTTAGTAAGTTCATCTGCATAGAACTGATAAATACTGATATTCATTGAATATACACAACCACAAAGTATTATAATGAGTGTTACTCATAAACTCATGGTTACTTACTTGGCCATTCTTGAAACTTACTTATTCTATCTTTTACCACATTCAAATCATGCCACAAGCCAATTGCTCGTGTTAATTAGCATACATTCCTGCACTGATCACCACATGATCACATAAAACAACACATCAAGCATTTTTAATAAGTCACTCATATACTAATCTCTCGGTGGTTTCGCACTTAGCCCGCCAATCATTGATAACTATGGTAGTTTCGCACTTAGCCCACCAAATAATTTCATATACTAATCTCTCGGTGATTTCTCACTTAGCTCACCAATCATTTATAACTATGGTAGTTTCGCACTTAGCCCACCCAATAATTTCATAAGCGATGGTATCAGACACAGCCCATCAATTAGTAATTAATCGGGTGGTAACGCACACAGCCCACTGATAATAATATGGTTGATGGTATCGCACACAGCCCATCGATTAGTAATTAATTGGGTGGTAATGCACACAACCCATCGATAATAATATGGTTGATGGTATCACACACAGCCCATGGATTAGTAATTAATCGGGTGGTAACGCACACAGCCCACCGATAATAATATGGTTGATGGTATCGCACACAGCCCATCACTAACCATCAATAAGGTGATTTCGTATATAGCTCACCGTTATTATACATTCATGGATAATTATCCTTATGTACTTCTCTATTTCAAATGTTCTTATGGGAACATCCTCACACACTACTATTCTTGCTTAACTTTCTACGATACTCATTCGCATTCACATAATGCATTTATAAATATAACTTATGCGACTGAGGTACATCAATTACATATAACCCACCAGGGGTTCATCATATACCGAATTTCCCTCCATTTAGTTCTAACACATACTTGTGCTTCTCATGGTACAGCCACATACTCTCTCTCTCTTTGAACATATCCATTGAATCACTCAAATTGTTAAATAACACTCTTGAGTCTCATACACATAATGTCATATTGACATTATACCCCAATAGGGTCTTACATGTATTAACATATCGATGCCATGTCCCCGACATGGCCTTATATGAATTTTCACACAGAGGCCATATTCCAATATGGTCTTGCACGGGACCTTAATTATCAACATATCATGCAAATTTCTTTTCCCTCTAGTCTTAAATTAAAATAAGACTCTCATTTCTTGACATTCTGTCAAAATGTACTTAACGTACACATAAAGGCAATTAAACAATCCATACAACTTTAAAATGTTAAGTACTTCACTTAGAATTTCATAATTTAGCATATGAACTTACCTCGAAGTCGAAAGGGTCAAAAGGAACTTTTTGCCCACATTTCTCTTTTCACCATTCTAGGTCCGAATCTCATTTTTTCATGATCTATCATATCACATTTAGCTCAATTATTAGTCACATAAATCAGTGTGACCCAAAAATCATCTTATGAAAAATTTATGTTTTTACTCCTAAACTTTCACATAATTACACTTTTGCCCCAAGGCTCGTAAATTGATTTTTATTCAATTTCTTGTATTCTGGACTTAGCCAAACCATTTTCATAACTATAGCTATCCACATTTCTCACTAATTCATGCACTTAGGACCAATTTTACAACTTTTGCAACTCGGTCCTTTTTGTCATTTTCGTCGAAAATCACTTTGTAAAACTTGTTTCTCTTCTCATGGACATGCATAATCCACCATTAATCATCAAAATACACACTTAAACAACTATGGCAAAATTCACAAACTTCAACAGTTTTGAAAATGAAGGTACGTGATATCTAAATCGAGTTACCACGACTCTGAAAACGTAGAAATCATTAAAAATAGGGCAAAAACCACTCACCTATCAAGCTCCCAAGCTTGGCCGAACATGGCTTTCTCCATGGCCGCCCATTTCTTTTCTCACAATCGGCTTGAGAAGAAAATAGAAAATAATGGTGCCTTTTTACTATTTTTGTCTTATATACCCATTTAACTTAACTTCCAAATTTGCCTTTTTTCTTTTCAACTAACTTCAAAAATACCAAACAAATATCTTCCATCAACTTATAAATGGGCTAATTTCTTCATAAGGACCTTCACTTTAAAAACCCATCACAATTACACCCTTTATCATCTAGAACACACACTTCGCACTTATAACAATTTAATCTTACTAACCAAATTAAACACTTTTTTGATAAAATTTCTCAACGAAATTTTCACACAACAATTCAATCACATTATAGACCTCAAATTGATAATCCAAGCTATTTCATACTTAAAGCATCTAGGACCTCATATTTTGCAACTTATTTAATTTAGTCTAAAAGTCAAATTGGACACTTTATGCCTAAAATTTCAAAGAAGTTTTTACACATGCATACGAACATATCATAAACCTCATAACAGTCATAAAATAATTATTTCTACTTTAGATTCGTGGTCTCAAACCACTATTTAGACTAGGCCTTAATTCGGGATGTTACAGTCGAGCCACACGCCCGTATGCTCAACTGTGTGGGCAATTATAGGCCATTTGCAAGGCCAAAATGCCACTCACACTTTGGGTCATTCCTACAAGCACAATTAAGCACCAATCCAAGCAAAACATACCAAAATGTACTTCATTTCTAACCATTTATGAGCTTACAATCACACCAACTTATAAGACATTTGGTTCAATCCAATCACATACATTTCAAAGTATAATCCATCACAAACTTATCATTAATAATATGCTAACTATGCATCAATAAGCTTACCATTCATATGACCATTTCATTTGCTATCAAGCTATACCAAAACTAATCATCATAGGACATGACTAGTCATTCATAACACAACCATTTATCTAGCCAAATCGCATGGCTATGTACATATCTCAAACATATTCCAAAATAACTAGCCTATACATGCCATATTTAGCTCTATACACATTCAAAAGTACCAAAATAGAGATTGATATTATGGTGATGATCCTCGACGATTCCTGAGCCTTTCGTATCTTCGACGATCTATAAAACAAAGCAAACACACACAAAGTAAGCTTTCCAAAGCTTAGTAGGCTATATACAAATAAACTTAACATAAAATGCACATAATCATATAATAAAATTTCATTTATATTTCTCAATTACAAATTCATAACATTTTCTTTGGCTCATTTGTTTAGCCATAGCTTACCAACATATCATATATCAAAGCATCTCTTTTACTCATATCGTAGTCATACATATATCACATTTTATCATATTACACCAATGCACATATTTCTCTTTTGCAAGTCCATAATACTCACCTTCCATTCTTAAACAAAGCATATACATCAAATGTACCTGAAACGAATATACAATTCACATAGTCATTCATTTCTCAGACTTGCCCATTGAACCGTTCGGAACCAAATAGGATACTCAGAATGCTCGGAATAGACGTACAATGCCAATGTCCCAGACGTGGTCTTACATGTATTCAGATATCGATGCCACAGTCCCAGACAGGGTTTTACACGAATCAAATACGATGCCAATGTCCCAGACATGGTCTTACACGTAAATCTCAAATTGACTCCAACGTCCCAGATGTGGTCTTACACGATATCACATATCAGAAACTTATGTCATGACATATGTAATCCTATCTATTCCTAAGTTCGTACGGGGCTTCTCGGATATTGACCAATTGTCGATACTTCCTCGGATTTCATTTACATAACATCTCAAGCACATTCATTGCAATCTAAATTTCATAAATGCATAAATAACTCAATTCAAAGACATTTATTTGTATATCGACTTACCTCAGATTCGGATAAACGTACGGACTCGACTATTCGATCACTTTCGACTTTCCGCGATCTAAATATGTTTTCTTCGGTTCTTGATCTATACATATTCAAAGTTAACTCTTTTATTCACCAATTCATTCAATTCAATCCAAGAACACACATTTAGGGCAATTTACAGATGAGCCCTCACATTTTCACATTTTGACATTTTAGTCCCTATTTCACAAAATCACAAAATACACAAAATTTCATATTACTCATGCCTAGCCAAATTCTCATGTATTTCATACAAGTCCATACATTTCATTTATTTCACATTTTAGTCCCTCAAAATATTATTTTCTCAATTTAGTCTAAATTACTCAAATTCACTAAAAATTCAAAGACAAAACATGTTAATCTCACACATATATTTCATATTTCATCATAAAACATAACAAAGCTCATGAATTCATCAATGTCATATTTCAAAATCTTCATCAATTCAAAAAATCAAGACATGGGTTTTGAAGAGCACGAAGCAACGGTTACAAAAACGTAGAAATTATCAAAAACTGAAGTACAACATACCTTGAATTAAGCTTGATAGTAGCCGAAACCTAAGAACACTTTTCTTCTTTTCTTTCTTTGCTATATTCGGCCAACAACATGAACAATGGCCTATTTTCATGCTTTTGTTTTATGTAATTAATATTATTAACTAATTTACAATTTTAACATTTAATTATTAACATATAAAGCTTATAATATTAAGGCCATTAATGTCCATTATCAATCATAATGCTTTAATTACTTCATAAGGCCATTACATTATAAAGAAAACTCAAATAAGCACATTAACATATTGAATGTCACTTTTGCCTTTTATGCGATTTAGTCATTTTCTCAAATTAAGCACACAAATAATCAAATTAAATCACAGAAATTTCACACATAATAATTCTCATACTATAGACTTGAAAAATAATATTAAAATATTTTTCTAACTCTGATTTGTGGTCCCAAAACCATTATTCCGACTAGGGTCTAAACCAAACTGTTACAAGTTCGGTAATGCCTCGTATCCAATTCAGGCGTTGAATACGGGTAAGGGGTGTTACAAGAGGACCTTCAAGGGGAGGAGTGATTGTGATGCTGGAGAAAAGCTAAAACGTAACTCGGGGCGACAACAATTGCTATGGTTAAAGAACTCATTAGTAACTACAACCATTGCTGCCCCGACTCGAGTTTCAACATTTTCTCCAGCATTACAGTCGCTTCCCTTGAAAGTCCTCTTGCCCCCAACTCCGTCACAGGTTTCGAACAATGAAGTTAAGGATACTACTTTGGTGGAGATAGGCAAAAAGTATAAGTTGATTATACTAGAAAGACCCTTTTGTTTTTATGGTCTCAAACTTATGTATGAGGTTTATAAAACATCCTTATCCCATGGCATTAAACTTGAACCCGTGATCTCATAACCACCGCCAACTGGGGCTCGAGTTATACTTGAACCTGTGACTATATAACCACCGTCAATTGGGAGCCTAGTTATACTTCAACTCGTGACTGTATAACTATTGTGAACTTGGAGCTGAGTTGCAATACGATAGGCTTCTAAGGTGATGGTCCAATCCCCACATGACAGATGAAATGTGTGGCTCTTCGAGCGCTACCGCATCACCGTGAACTCAAAAACACCTTAAAACTATGAGAATGTCTCCCTCAGACACAAACAAAAATAAATCATTCCGTCCAAAAATTTCAACCCGCCTCCAAAAAAATTAGAAGAGGATTGATTATTTTGTAAGGGATGGTGGGTGAGAGAGTTGATGGAGTAGGGGGAGTAAAATCCCTTTAAGTAGGCAACCAGGGGGAATTAAAAAAAACAAATGATGTAGTAGCCCATGACTGTCTGGGATTCCCTCGATGTTTAAAAATTATCCTGGGATTCTTGGGTTGTAAAATTTTTTCATGGGTTAGGGTTGAGATTAAAAATGTGAAGGAAGAAAAAGCCTCCTGCAGAAGGTGTTTTTAGCTTAGGTAGCAGGTGTTGGAAAAACTCCAATTTAAAAATAGTTTTCTTGCACGACGGAAAATTAAAATTTTGAAATCGATAAAGTTTGTGATATTTAGAGCAATAAACCTTAATTGAATGCGTACCTATGTTTTTGGCTTGGCGGATGTTTGTTGTTCTCAGGTTTTGATGGAGCTCGAAACTAACTATTATTTTGACAAAGACAAGCGCATCTATCGAATAGTAGTATCGCTGTGGTGAGTTCGGAATATCGTATCCTCAAGGACCAAGATTACTAGTATTAACTATCTTTTTATTATCTAGCCTAATAATTAAGGGGATTTATTTTTAAGCTAAAATTAACTAACTAATTTAACTAACTATGAACACGACAGAGTAAATTGGGAAAATACTTTTTGACAACTTATATGAGATAGGCAATACCTAAGGAAGAATCCACCTAGACTTCACTTATTACTGTTGATTCATGCGATTTATTCACTTGACTTAATCCATAGAAATCCCTAAATTATATTAATACCTCTTTCGAGGCTACTAACAACTGACTCTAGGTTGATTAATTGAAATCTCTTTCTAATTAAAACCCCTATTGTCGCATTAACTCGATCTATGGATTCCCTTATTAGGTTTGACCCTAATCCGGTAGATTTTCGTCGTCCTATTTCTAAGGTTGCAATCAACTCCGCTTAATTGTGTTAATCTACTCTTAAACAGGGACTTTTGCTCCACTGAATAAGCACATTTGATTTTAAATCAATAACCTGAATTATCAAAACAAGAATAAGAACTCACAATTAAGAATAAGAACAAGTATTTATCTCATAAATCAAATAATAATAAGATTCGTCTTAGGTTTCATCCCGTAAGGTATTTGAGGGATTTAGTTCATACTAAAAGAGGGAAACATATTAGAATAGGGAAAACAAAAAAACATAAGAAAACCCAAAAACTTATAAAGAACTTGATGGGAGATCCTCAATTCATAACCCAAAAACATAAGAAAACCCATTTTGTCCCTTTTTGGCCCATTTCTTGTTTTTTTTGACTCCCTAAGCTCTCCTGAGTATAAAACATAAAATTAAGAGATTAGGAGTATTGAATTCAACAAATCCAATTGAAAATCATCCAAAATTAAGCCTAGTATGGGGTTAAAATATGTGTAAATTATGGTTTATCAAATATCCCTACACTTAAGCCTTTGCTTGTCCTCAAGCAAAATCCTTAACTCACAATTAAAATTAACTTCCTCAATTCATAATCCTCATCACTAATGTTTCATCATAATTTATAGATAATTCATATATTGATAATTTGAACTAAAAGAGTCATAAAGATTCAAACAATCTAAGTCATAAATTTTTGTAGCACGAAAATATAGGTGTTTCCCCTTACCTAAATAGTTACCTCTAATTCAAAACCGACAAGAATTGACATCCTCACTAAAGATTCACTCAAATCACTTAAGGTGTTTAAGGTTTAAATTAAGCACTCAAAATTCAAACATGAAGAGTTAATCCCATAGGCTTGCATGAAAATCAAATCTCCACCACTATAAAATGAGATGATACACAAATCAAAAGGTCTTAAAAGAGTTGTAATGGGGCTTGGGTTAAAGGTGTGGATATAGGCTTAATTAGAAGGTTAGAATCGAGATTGAATTGACAAATTCCCTAACTAGAAACAATGAACTAATGATGAATAATTACATTAATAGCAAGATCTTCTTCTAAAGATGTGAATTTAACTGTTTACTTTCATAAAAAATGGAACTATTAATGAATATACTTTCAATTTTTTTAAGAATAAGAATAAACACAAACAATTAATAAGAAATGACTTAACAACGGAAATAGAGAACATAGTTAGGCAACTGATCACATCGAATCTCGAAAAAAAGGGTTAAAACAAGAGGGGAAAATCTCAATGAATAAAAAAGAATAGGTCTTGGGTTAATATTAAAGGTGAATCAAGAAATGGTTTATTAGGCTAAAACGGGGTTCCCTAGGGGTTAATTATGGAGGTAGGCTTTTTGAGATAAGTGGGTTAGATCCTAGGTGCCTTTATCATCTCAGTATATCAAATAAAAAATGTAGTCCTGACATGTATAATCGAAGCAAGTTCTAAAATAACAAATCAATGTTGACACACTCATAATCAAGAAAGTGAGCAAGAAAAGATATATGCTCTAAAAGGCTCAAAATCTCACAAAATTATGGTTTTTGATGTCAACCATATAAATTTAAAACTTCAAAGAAATATTTAAGATTAGGGAAACAACCTAATGAATTTTTAATTCTGAAAATAGACTTATCATGCTTGATTCTCTAATATCTTAAAGTTTAAACCATTTATGCACAATTATCTATGACTTAATCTGGAACATATTAATGAAAATCATAAATCAATAGAAATTTCATTCAAATAGTAAATATGAGAAAATTACTTAGGAATAAAGCATAATTTAGTATTGTTGACACCTCCCTACACTTAAGATGTACATTATTCTCAATGTACAAAAATAAATATGTACAATATATAAAATCATAAGATAGGGAGAGAAGTGAACTTCTTGAATTTTGGATGGAGTCAAGGAAAAGAAACGGTAAGTTGGGCATAGATGAATGTGGAGGTGGATACTAGGGTCGTGGTATGGTGATTCCTTAATAGCCTTTTGAACCTAAATTAAAGAAATCAAAATATAATAATATAAATTAAGCACAAGAAAGATAAAGAGAAGGAAAATAAATGAGAAGAGAGAAGAAAAAGAGAAAGTGAATGGATTTAAAGGTCCTCGGCCTGTCGAGTTAATGAAGAGGCCGGTATGAACTTATGTAGATCGATCTCGTATAGGGAGACTGTGCTAGGGTCCTTTTGCTTCTTCGACATGGTGATGGTGATGTAAAGAAAGAATGAGGGAGAGAGGGAGAGGAAAATGAAAGGAAAAAGATGATAGAAAAAGAAAGGGGTATGGTGGTTAGGGTTTGGAAGAAGAAGAAATTGGGGAGAAAGTGAGAAGAATGGGGGTTTTAAATAGGAATCTGTGGCCCACGACTGTGTCGCACGGTCATGTCGCACGACTGTGGTATTTTATCATAGCCCGTGTTTTGGGAAAATTATTGTCCACAGCAGTTTACTTACTTGTGATGTCCACATGGCATGGCCACACCTGTGTGCAAGGCCGTGTGGCAGGGAAACCTGCATTTCATTACTTTGTTAGTGTGTAGTTAGGTGCTAAAAATCAAAAATATGAAAATTAATGGGGTTAGTGCTCGGGTTGTCTCCCGAGAAGCGTTCGTTTAAAGTCTTAAACTAGACTTACCCTTCATTCGCATAATCATAGTGGTTTGAGGAGTTGAAACTCCTCACCCCTGTTATCAGTTCTATGATCACTATATAGTTTGAGTCGAGTGGCGTTTACCTTAAAAATGTCGAAGGTAGGATTAGTTACCTCGACTGTTCCGTATGAGAAGATATTCAGTACTGTGAAAGGGATCTTTTCATTTGTATTAAGGTCTAAAGTGGCGATCTGAGGGTCTATTTTATCTAACAATACCTGATCTCCGATCTTAAATTGGTTTGGCTCATGGAGTCGCTTTGGTTCATCGTGTTTTCTTGGTTTCTCTTTGAAATGTGTCTTCCACTTGTCTAGTTCATCGATCTAAAGCCTTAGCTCCTCATAAGCTATTTCTTTGTTGGCACGAGGTCTAAGATATGGCTTAGTTGTGTAATTTCGTGGTGCTTCCTGAAAAGAAGGTTGAACCGAATGGTCATTAATAGAATTCATGTTATCACCTTTATTACTTAATGTCCTAGCCGTGTCAATAGCCTGAACAGTGATTGTTTCATCACCTACACGAAGTATGAGTTTACCAATTAATCACGAAATTGTAAAACTCCCTGGGTCTTTTAACTTTCGTGGTAGTTTATTTTGTAAAATTGCTGAGCACATTGTATTTAGTTCCATATGCGACGTATCGCCTAACCTCCGTTTGTTTGTCAAAAGCTCTTTTAAAAATTTCCTTAAATCTGGCATTTGCGAAAGAGCTTCAAGAAATGGTATGTTAATATGTAATTTCTTTAGAAGTTTAAGAAATTTACCAAATTATTCATCTGTTTGGTCTTTCTTCATCGCATTGGGGTATGGCCCACGTGGTCGGTACTCTGTAATTACCAATTTTGGTTTATCATGGCTTACCTTAACCTTACCTTCCTCTACCACTTTCTCTAGCCTCAATTCTGGTTCATCTAACCCTTCACTATCATGAGCTGTTATGGCTTGAAGCTGCTCTTTTTGGTTAGTTTCAGTGTTGCTTGGCAAGCTATCTTGTGGTGGTTCAGATATGATCTTAGCAAGTTGTCCTAATTGGTTCTTGATCCATTGAATTGATGTTTGCTGATTTTTGAGTGCTTTTTCGGTGTTTTGGAAACGGGTTTCTGACACCGCGATAAATTTTGTTAGCATCTCCTCAAGGTTCGACTTTTTCTTTTGTGGGTAGGGTTGCTGTTGAAAACCTGGGAGGGATTGTTGTCTTTGATTTCCTTGGCCACCCCATGAGAAGTTGGGATGGTTCCTCTAACCTAGATTGTAAGTGTTACTATAAGGGTTATTTTGAGGTCTAGAATTATTACCCATATAGTTCATCTATTTGTTTTTTATGCCAGGGTTGTAGGATAGATATTTTGTATTGCTCATCCCTCCTCCATTTGTATCGCACTACATCACTGGATGTACCTGCGAAGAACCACACAAACCATCAATTTTCTTACTTAAAAGTTCTACCTGATTTGATAGCATGGTCACTGCGTCGAGGTTGAAAACACTGGCAACTTTTGTTGGCCTTGTCCTTGTAACTTGCCACTGATAGTTATTCAGTGACATCTCCTCTATAAACTCTTAAGCCACTTCAGGGGTTTTGTTATTTAGGGTTCCACCGGCGGCTGAATCAATCAACTGCCTAGTTGAGGGGTTTACACCGTTGTAAAAGGTTTAAACATGTAGCCACAAGGGTAACCCATGGTGAGGGCACCTTCTTAATAAATCCTTGTATCTCTCTCATGCATCGTAAAGTGTCTCTAAATCCATCTGCACAAAAGAAGAGATATCATTCCTCAACTTAGCCGTTTTAGCCGGTGAAAAATACTTTAATAAAAAATTTTCAGTCATTTGTCCCCTTGTAGTGATTGATCCTCGTGGTAACGAGTTCAACCACTTTTTAGCTTTGTTCCTCAACAAAAAGAGAAACAACCGAAGGCGAATGGCATCATCAGAAACGCCATTGATTTTGAAGGTATCGCATAAATCAAGAAAATTCGCTGAGTGATTGTTTGGATCCTCATCCTGCAAACCATCAAACTGAACAAACTGTTGAATCATCTGTGTAGTGTTAGGTTTCAGTTTAAAATTATTTGCAGCAATAGCAGGTCTAACAATACTTGATTCGGTTCCTGTTAAATTAGGTTTAGCATAATCATACATAGTAAGAGGGGCAAGATTTTGATTCACGGGTTTGCGGCAACCACAAGAGGTAGCAAATTATTATCAGCCATCTCTTCTATAGTGTTAGTATCGTCCTCTTGCTTTTCTTCTATGTATTGTAGGCTTCGCCTTATTTCTCTACGGTTTCTGCAAACGGTACCTTCTATATCACTGTAAAAAAGTAATAGTCCGACGGGTTCCTTCTAGTCATAAACTAGAATTACCTACAAGAAAAAAATAAAGAAAAATTAGCGAAGTTAAAATAAATATAAATTGCAAATAAATAAAATGACTAAAGTAATAAAAATTTAGTGTTCTTAATATCTTAGTCCTCGACAACGGCGCCAAAAACTTGATGGAGCTCAAAACTAACTATTATTTGGACAAAGGCAAGCGCACCTATTGAACAGTAGTATGGTTGTGGTGAGTCCGGAATATCGTATCCTCAAGGACCAAAATTACTAGTATTAACTATCTTTTTATTATCTACCCTAATAATTAAGGGGATTTATTTTTAAGCTAAAATTAGCTAACTAATTTAACTAACTATGAACGCGACAGAGAGTAAATTGGGAAAATACTTTTGGACAACTTATATGAGATAGGCAATACCTAAGAAAGAATCCACTTAGACTTCACTTATTACTTTTGATTCATGCAATTTATTCACATGACTTAATCCGTAAAAATCCCTAAATTATATTAATACCTCTTTTGAGGCTACTAACAACTGACTCTAGGTTGATTAATTGAAATCTCTTTCTAATTAAAACCCCTACTGTCGCATTAACTCGATCTATGGATTCCCTTATTAAGTTTGACCCTAATCCGGCAGATTTTCGTTGCCATATTTCTAGGGTTGCAATCAACTCCGCATAATTGTGTTGATCTAGTCTTAAACAGGGACTTTTGCTCCATTGAATAAGCACATTCGATTTTGAATCAATAACCTAAATTATCAAAACAAGAATAAGAACTTACAATTAAGAATAATAACAAGTATTTATCTCATAAATCAAATAATAATAAGATTCGTTTTAGGTTTCATCCCCTAAGGTATTTGAAGGATTTTGTTCATACTAAAAGAGGGAAACATATTAGAATAGGGAAAACAACAAAACATAAGAAAACCCAAAAACTTATAAAGAACTTGATGGGAGATCCTCAGTCTTGATGGAGATCCTTCTCCTAAGCTGTTCCCGATGTTTGTCTTGGAGTATCTTCTCCTTCTACTCGGCATCTATTCGACGACCTGTCGAACTCCCTTTTAGGTTGTCCCCTAGGGTGTTTATATAGGTTTTTGAGATGCCTTACTTGGCCCATAAGTATCCTATTCCGAATAGAATCCTTCCCTAGTTTTGGCAGGGACACGCCTGTGTGACATGCCCGTGGTGGACTCCTTTGGCTGTGGTCGATTTTGCTCGCCACACACGACCGTGTGATCTGCCCGTGATCCGATAGTCCAGGCCGTGTGATTTTTAATGTAGGCCCATTTTGTCCCTTTTTGGCCCGTTTCTGATTCTTTTCGACTCCCTAAGATCTTTTGAGTATAAAACATAAAATTAAGAGATTAGGAGTATCGAATTCAACAAATCCAATGGAAAATCATCCAAAATTAAGCCAAGCATGGGGTTAAAATATGTGTAAATTATGGTTTATCAACTTTCACCCAAACTATCTTCTTCGCTATTCCCGTACCACGAACTGCTTCGAGTGTGGGCTTGAACCAATTGAATCAAAATACAAAACTAGAAAAATTTTTCTATCCTTTTGGGATGAAAATGAAATATCACTATTCTTAATAGAAATCGATAGAATTGTTAATTTGAAAAATTATATGTAATAGTTGAGAATAAAATCTCTCTATTTTTCGGTAGAATAACGATCTCTTAAAATTTTATTAATATCTCTATCGGTGCCATCTATTTATAAGAAGAGAAGGTAGAACCCTTTTTAAGTTGTAGTGGTTTATTTCAAATAGAGAAACAATATTTTACTTAGAAAAGGACTAGGGTGGACGGCACACCTTAATATTCCTACTAGGGTTGCTGCCCCCTTCATGTCCATGAGGGGTTTTTGGGCCTCTCTTATATTGGGTCCAATTATGAGTAGTTGCAGGGTAGCTTGGCTTCCGAACATGTCTTCTAGCTTATCTAGAATTGCTTTGGTAGTCTTACAGCTCTCCATTTGCTTATATAAAGTGTTGGTCATGCTTGTTAGCATATAGAAACAAGTTAACTCATTAGACTTTTCCCAACATTTTTTAGCCTCAACTTGAGTGGTCGGAGGGCACTTAGTATCAAGAACTATTTTAAGATTCTCACAGCTCAGGACAATTATTAGGTTCCTTTTTCATTCCTTATAGTTGTTTGCATTTAGTTTGTTTTCAGTGTGTATGTTTAATAAGGTAGTTGGTGCCATTTTCGAACTGAAAATAAAAACATTCATATATTAGTATCTTTGTATTAAACAAATGTTTGAATTTTTTTTGCAACATTATGATATACATTAAGATGATACATGTGTCTTACATTAAACCTTGAAAGCATTTGTAAGTCGTTGCCATGATAATTCACACACCTATTGAATCAAGCCACCGTAGGGTGATCATGATCAACTAGTATGAACATGGATTTCCACCCAATTAGTACATGAGCCTAATTCCTTAAGCATTCATGCGTAATAATAGTCATGAACCTAATTCCTTAAGCATTCATGCGTAATAATAATCGTGTAATGTTTGGTCATCATTCTAACTTAAGTAGAGCTCCGTGGGGAGTTACTTAACTAGAAGATCTTGAGTGTATAACCATCAACTCAACACTTATCGCATCATGTGCCACAAATGAGTCATCGTGGAAATATCTCATTGGGTAGCATGCTTTGACTAGTTATTCTCTTTTGAAGGTAGAATTTATTGACCTATCACTTGATAATGCCTACCACAAGGGTCCATCCAATTATAATTTGATCACAAGAGAATTCTTCTTACTTTCAGGAAATCTCCTCAGTAAAATCCACATAACAATTCTATCGTATGATAATGCACTTGCCATGCCATCACAAGAGACCATTGATAGAGGCCGTAGGTCTTGTTTAGGGATCTTCTTCCATTCGATATTTTAAAAAACATGCAAAGTTTTTATAATTTTCGGTTTCAATCATGTATGATCAATATATGCATGATAAATGCATGTGGTATTCTTTCCTAAACTATATGCCATGCTTATCTCATATATGCATGACATGCTATGACAATTTTATAATATTCACATTTAATTATTCAGAGTCAATCAAACAATTTTGATTAATTATTCAGAGTCAATCAAACAATTTTGATTCTCCACAATTTCTCTTTTAAAGGAAAAATCAGAGAAGTGAATGTTAACCATGCACTATCCAAGGAAAGGAAGGTGAGTCATATTTGACTACTTAAAAACCAAGCCTTTCCTTGCCAGATCCAATCTTAGATATGCACCTTCTCATTACCACACTTCTCATAGTAATCGAATAACTTAAAGCAGTGAATGGAACAATACAACACATATATTTTTTCATTACTACACTTTTCATCTTTAATAGGTCAACTGTGGATCATCTCATACATATATATCACAATTATATCATAAAAAATTATTAAACAAATATATAACGAAATGGGCGATAAAATAAAATTGCCAACCAAGATTTTCGTGGTTCTATTTATAGAAAATAAATGAAAAACAAAAAAAAAATTATATAGTTTTCGCTACAAGATATTGCTTGTGTCTTCGACCACCATCGCTCCATCTTCTCCTCATCATGGACTCTTTTTTGGAAAAATTACATTTATTTCCCATGTCCTATGTCCGTTTTTGGCTTGCATGAATTCTATAAAAAAAAAATTCCTACGTGAAGATGATAATTCACGATCTATTTTCTAATAATCACAACATTGACAAAAATAATAATTATATAACAAATTTATATAATACTAATCAAATACTTATCAATATTAATCAAACAAGATGAAGAGAGATTTATTCTCGGTTTACACCATAAACATAGCGCAACCTGACGCTCTGATGCCAATTGTTAGAAAAAATCCTATTTGTAAACGGTTTTCTTGCACATAAAAAAAATTAAAATCTTAAAAATCGCTCTAGTTTGTGACATTTATAGCAATAAACCTTAACTGAATTCATAGCTGTGTTTTTGGCTTCGCAGATGTTTGTTGTTCTCAGCTTTCAACCAAACAATCTTCTTGACTATTCTCATACCATGAACTACTTCGAGTGTTGGCTTGAACCAATTGAATTGAAACATAAAACTAGAAAAAATTCCAGTTCCCTTTTGACGTCCCTTTTCCCTTTCTTGCAATTCTGTTCCCTTTTGTTTTTCCAATTTTTTCGTCACTCTTTAACTCTTATTGTTGTTTTGGAACCTCGTTGCTCCTCGCTCGGTTAAGGTAAGTAGGGTTGCGTCTGTTGGGTTTCGTTTTCTATAAGGTGGGTGTTCCTTTTGTGATGGCGTGTTACTGAAATCGTGAAATATGATTCTTTTCTATGTTTATTTTGGTGTAGGAGAAGGCGGTGAACTGTAAGATTTGTTCAGGCGATCTAAACCGTGTTAGTATCTGTTCTTGTCAGCGGTAAGTTTCGTGTGTTATTTTGGGATTTTGTGTTGTCTCATAAATTGTTTGCTAAGTGGTCAATGGATTACTATTTCTTAAGTTTCGAAGGGCTCGGGCTTGCTGTAGCGTCTTAAATGAATCAGGTATGTTCCCAAAATACGAAAAGCGAGGTTTCAGTGGAAGCTGGAACTGCCTACTATTGACACCACTCGGGCGTGTGGCCAACTGTGTGGGTGGCCGTGTGTTTGACGTGAGCATGGCTGTGCGTAAGACACGGTCGTATGGTGGCTGGAGTGTAGCTTTGTGGGCCACACGGGCTTGTGGGTTTTGGTCCAGACCATGTGAGCCACACGGGCAAGGCCAATCTGGGCGTGTGGGCCCACACGGGCAGGTCACACGGTCATGTAGGCCCATTTTTCTAAAATTTTCCCTAGGGTCGCACGAGTTGTTCCGATCGACTGGAGGCCTACCGTAGGGCTGGTATGGGCTAACCAAACCCTAAAACTATGTGATCTACTAGTCTGATATTCTGATATGAACGTAACACTGTTATGCATGTCTGATTAATCTGATGTATGTATATATCTGATATCTGTACACAAACATGATAAGCATGTTATATCTGTATTTGTATCAGTATTCTGTATCTGTTTTAGGGCAGGATCTATATATATGTGAGGAAAGTTTTCTGAATGATGTTCATCACCTATATTCTGGCAACATGGTTGCACTTTATCTGATATGTTTCATAATAGCACGATACGGTGTGTAGGGCTGGATGAGTGTTTTTAACCCCACATAGTGTGATAGGATGGTCAGAGTTGGTATGTAGAGGATGGGGGTAGGATTCTGTTTATTTGATCTGCATAACTATATCCGTTATCTATATTTGAAATAAAGATGAGTCTGAATCTGTATCTGACTGTATATATATGAGAATTCTGTATAATTTGTATGTTTAATTCTGTTGGGTTACACACTGAGTTTAGGAAAACTCACATCTATTGTCTGTTCTGTTCAGGTAATCCACAAACTTAGGCGGATCGGTGCGACAGAGCCTTTCGGTGACCACGAGTTCGTTTACTTTAATTTAAGGATTATTGTTGGGGTTTTGTAGTAATTGGACTATTCAGACTTTTTGGTTGAAATTTTGGATTTTCGTTTTAGTGCTTTATTTGCGACTGTTACCTAAAAACCGTGGTTTTTACTAAAACAAATGATTTCTAAAAATACTAATTGCATTTTTAAAATATAACTGTTTTAAGACTTTCGCTGCAGATTATGTTTAGGCAAATAAAGGAATTAAGTAACACTTTCGAAAATTTGACATAAATGAATATGAATTATGAAACATGAATGATTTGATGAGACGGTTCTATTTTCAAACCCCTACCTTGTGACACCTCCAAATTCGACCATAACATCTAGGCAGAGTTTGGGGTGTTACATTTAGTGGTATCAGAGGTAGGTTGCAAAACTCGGGCTGTGAATTTTGGGTTCCAAAACTTTGTTTTAAAAGAATTGGTTTTCAATTAGTTTGAATAAATTGAGAAAGTATGTGGTACACCGAGTCTTTGGCGTCGATCTTGTAAGTATTCCTGAAACTTAGATAGTATATTTTGAAAACACTATAGATAATACTTTTTGAAACTGTACTGATATAGTTAGAGACTGAAACTTCTGAAAACATTTTTGAACTTCTGATAATTTATGCATAAAATATCTGCTATTAAACACTGAAACTGATACAAAAAATTTTATAATGTAGATAAAAATTTGAAATTTACAATGAGCGCTTGTGGAACTGGCGAACTTGGTATTCGTGGCCGTGGTAGAGGCTTTAGGGGGCTCGAGCTGAGTCTTCCTCTCTGGGCAGTATGCCAAACTTAGATATGAGTATCGGTGGTAGAAAAGATGGAACAAACATGTATTTTACTTAATGTTTTATTTAATATAACATAATTGACATATTACCATTTTACCCTTAATGAATCTTAATAATAACACCAATTGCCATGCCATTATCATCCATTAACTATTTAATGGTATAATATCAACATAAAGACCTCTCTTTTAATAAACCATGTCAAATTAGCACTTTAACAATCAGCATACAGCTTTTACAATTTACGCGATTAAGTCCTTTCTCCTAATTCGACAGACAATCGATAAAATTTTCACACAAAATTTTCACATATGCTCAATCACATATTGTAAACACAGGAAATAATATTAAAATATTTTTTGGACCTCGAATTTGTGGTCTCGAAACCACTATTCTGACTAGGGTCAAAATCGAGCTGTTACAAGTCTCGCCCTTAGGGATTTTCATCCCCGAAAATCTTACCAGTAAATAGATGTGGATATTGTCCTTTCATAGCATCTTCAGGCTCCCACATAGCCTTTTCTACTCCGTGTTTGTGCCACAACACTTTCACTAAGGAAATTGTTTTGTTTCTCAACTCTTTGGTCTCTCGTGCTATAATTTGAATTGGTTCTTCACTATATTACAAGTCTGATTGAATTTCAACCTCAGTAGGAGCAATCACATGAGACGGATCAGATCTATATCGGTGAAGCATCGATACATGAAACACATTATGAATCTTTTCTAACTCAGGTGACAACATCAATCTATAAGCAACCGGCCCTATTCTTTCGATGATCTCAAATGGCCCGATAAACCTCGGACTCAGCTTGCTTGTTTGGCCAAATCGAAGTATTTTCTTCCATGGAGACACTTTCAAAAACACTTTGTCACCAACTTCGAATTCAATATCTTTTCATTTCAAGTCTGTGTAAGACTTTTGACGATCTGAGGCTGCTTTTAAACTATCACGAATAACTTCCACTTTCTGCTCAATCTCTTTGATCAAATCAACTCGTTGAACCTTATTCTCACTCAGCTCAGTCCAATATAATGGAGTTCGACATTTTTGACCGTAAAGAGCTTCATAAGGTTCTATTTTAACGCTTGATTGAAAACTATTATTATACGCGAGTTCAATCAACGACAGATGCTTTTCCCATGTACTTTCAAATTCAAGAATACAATATCTCAACATATCCTCGAGAATCTGAATGATCCGCTTGGATTGTCCATCCGTTTGTAGATGAAATGCAATGCTGAAATGTAATTTTGTGCCTAAAGCCTCTTGCAATTTCTTCCAAAGTTGCGAGGTAAATCTCGGGTCTCTGTCAGATACAATAGATAGTGGCACTCCGTGCAATCTCACAACTCGATATTCTAAATCGGAATTCAAATCACATTGAGCTCGTTTAGTCATTATTTCAGCATCCTTTTTTTGTGCATCAAAAATCTGACGTATGAACATTGGCTTTACTTTCAACTCAGCCAAAATTGAATCATCATCACATAGATATATTTGAGTACTCTTTCGACTCAAGGTATCAGCAGCAACATTAGCTTTGCCCGGATGATAATCAATCACAAGTTCGTAATCTTTCAACAATTCTGACCATCTTCCCTGTCGCAAATTTAATTCTTTCAGAGTTATCAAGTACTTCAAACTCTTGTGGTCGGTATAAATATGACATTTCTCACCAAATAGGTAGTGACGTAAAATCTTTAATGCAAACACAATCGCGGCCAATTCAAGGTCATCCATCAGATAGTTCTTTTCATGCGGCTTTAACTGCCTCGAAGCATAAGCGATGACTTTTCCTTCTTGCATCAGCACATAGCCCAATCCATTCAACGATGCATCACTGTAAACTATAAATTCTTTGCCCGATTCAGGTTGAACTAACACTACTCCTTTTGTCAACAACACTTTCAACTATTCAAAACTCTGATGGCACTTTTTCGACCATTCAAATTTAACATCTTTCTGTAGCAACTTCGTTAACGGAGTCACAATCAACGAGAAGCCTTTCAAAAATCATCTATAATATCCCGCTAGTCCCAGAAAACTACGAACTTCAGACACATTTCTTGGAGGCTTCCATTCTAGAATAGCTGAGATTTTACTCGGATCAACTCGTATTCTCACAGCTGATACAATGTGCCCCAGAAAACTAACCTCATGCAACCAAAACTCACATTTGCTAAACTTTGCATACAATTGTTTCTCACGCAGAGTCTATAACACAACTCTCAAATGCTTGGCATGCTGCGTCTCATCACATGAGTAAATCAAAATATCATCAATGAACACCATAACAAAACGATCCAAATATGGTCTGAATATCCGGTTCATCAAGTCCATAAACACTGTAGGAGCATTCGTTAGTCTGAATGGCATAACTAAAAATTCATAGTGTTCGTACCTCGTTCTGAAAGCAGTCTTTGGTACATCTGACTCTTTGACTCGTAGTTGACAATAGCCCGGTCTCAATTCTATCTTAGAAAATACTGTAGCTCCTTTCAGATGATCGAACAAATCATCAGTACGAGGCAACGAATATTTATTATTTATTGTCACTTTGTTCAGCTGTCTATAGTCGATAAACATCCTCATAGTGCCGTCTTTCTTTTGCACAAACAACACAGGAGCACCCCTGGGCGAGAAACTCGGTCGAGCAAATCTTCTATCAGTCAAGTCTTGCAACTGAGACTCTAACTCTTTCAGTTCCGTTTGTGCCATTCTACACGGAGCTATTGAGATAGAAGTCATTCCCGGCACCAATTCAATTCCAAATTCAACTTCTAAAATCGGAGGTAATCGCGGTAACTCTTCAGGAAACACATCAGGGAATTCACAAACCACAGGCACAAATTCAACTTTCTTTTCTGTCACTTTTGTATCAATAACATATGCCAAATAAGCTTGGCAACCCTTTCTCACATATTTCAAAGCTTTCATCTAAGTTATAACAGCCGGTAACCCATTCAAATCACTAGATTCAATTCGAACTATCTCACCATTCTGACTTCTCAATTCAATACTCTTTCTTTTACAATTCACAATGGCGTTATACAAAGTGAGCCAATCCATACCTAGAATTATATTAAAGTCATCGAATGGTAGCAACATCAAATTAGCTGGAAAACAAACATCCCGAAACATCAATGGACAGTTCTTGCACACTTTATCCACCAAGACACACTTGTCCAAGGGGTTCGATACTCTAATTACAAATTCAGTAGACTGAACAGGTAGAGTCTTACTTAATACTAAATTCACACACACATATGAATGAGTAGATCCTGGATCTATTAATGCAATCACATCAGTATCAAATAGAGTAAAAGTAACAGTAATAACGTCGGGAGTTAACGCTTATTCTCATGCGTGTATAGCATAGGCTCGGGCAGGTGCTCTCGCCTCCAATATCACAGCTGTATCGGTAGTCCCTCTTTGAATTCCACTCATATTTTCGACATTTCTGGGTGGTCTACCCCTAGCCATCACATTACTCGGTCTCGCACTTTGAACATTTTCTTCCTCAGCTAACTTTGGGCAGTCTCGAAGGAAGTGATCTCGTGATCCACACTTATAACAAGTTCGATTATTGTACTTGCCCTAGCATTCTCCCACATGTCGTCTACCGCACTGTCTACACTCAGGCTTGCTGCTTTTAACACTTCCAAGACTTGATTCAATTGGAGCTTGAATTCTTAGACTAACATTTTGTCTCGCACGATCTCTACTCGGATGTCCAAATGAAGCATTTGAACGGTTGCTTGCATCTTTAAATCTCTTTATTGAGTGTTGAGAAGACTTATTCATCAATTTTTTTCTTTCATCTCTAGCCTCAGAATCGGCTTTCTTCTTTTCTTTACTAAGCTCCTCAGCCTTGCAGGCGCATTCCACTAGCACAACAAATTCATTTATGTCAAGTATTTCGACCAATAATTTAATGTCTTCATTCAACCCTTCAATGAAACATTTGCACATAGTAGCTTCGGTCGAAACACATTCTTGTGCGTATTGGCTCAGTCTTACAAACTCCAGTTAATACTCAGTAACAGACATACGGCCCTGTTTCAGTTCCAGAAACTCTTTACGTTTTTGATCTATGAATCGTTGACTAATATATTTCTTTCAAAATTCAGCTTGAGAGAAATCCCAGTGATTCTTTCTCTCGGAACCATGGATGTCAACATCATCCACCAGTTATAAGCCGTATCTCTCAACAAGGAAACTGCACACTAAATACATTCATCAGGGTTCAACGACATCCCATCAAACACTCGAATTGTATTCTCGAGCCAAAAATCGACTTGCTCAGCATCGTCATCCGCTGTTGCCCTAAACTCTTAGGCCCCGTACTTTCAGATTTTATCCACAGGAGGCTTATTCAATCGATTTGGATCTACAACTTGTGGCACAACAGGTACTTGTGGGGGTGGATGTTGTGGAGCAGTTAGACTCATTCGAACGAACTTCGAAAACCACTCACTCATCATTCAGAAGAAGTCATGTTTAGCCTCTCACCCTTGGCTACCATCGTTCGACCCAGATGTGGCTGGTGCTGTCCCTTGACCGAGAGCAGACGCGTTACTCTCTACATCGTCAGCAACTGCTCGATCGGGATCCATTACTGTATGAAAACACATTTTCAACTGTCAGGATTCATCACACTATCGCAATTATATATATGGCATGTATAGCTAGACTCACACGCGCTACATTAGTTCGAGAATCGACTAAGTCGTAGTTTTGATACCAATAAAATGTAACACCCCTTACCCGTAACCGTCGCCAATTAGGGTTAAGAGGTATTACAAATCATTTCTGAACATTTCATAACATTTCACATCCAAACATAACAGTTCATATACAATGAGTCCCTTAATGAGGTCTACGAGACCTTAATCACATGCTAGAAAGGGGTCGGGACTAAACCGAACACATACGAGAGTTCACAAAAATTTAAACATTTTTCAAAACTGCAGAGGTCACACACCCGTGTAGGTAGGCCGTGTGCCTCACACGGCCTCGGACACGCCCATCCGTCCAAGCCATGTCAAAACAGGGCATACATACTGACTTGTCCACATGGCCTGAGACACGCCCGTGTGCCTCACCGGTGGTCGATCCTCACTTGCACCACACAGCCAGTCACACGACCGTGTGTCCAGCCTGTGGTCGAACCTGACTTGTTTCACTTGGCAAACTTAAACGACACGATCGAGCCACATGCCCGTGTGCTCAACTGTGTGGAAAATTATAGGCCATTTTCAAGGCCAAACTTGCCACCGACACTTAGGTACCCCTACAAGCTTCAAAGCAATACCAATTCATGCCTCAAAATGCATCCAAACATACCATTTCATGCACCAATTGATCACTAACTATACCATCTATAATAATACTCAATTTCATCTCACATTGGTTCAACCAAAGTACCAAAATTCATATCTCAAACATATAGACTAAACATCATATAAACCTTACCACCATACACATTTTATCCATCATTCTCATCAACTAATTCAAACATAATATATGCCATTTCCATTCTCACTATTTCATATCTCATTCATCATATTCATAGTCTATCTATATGTATCAACACCATTCAATTTCTAAGCCATATCACATTGCATAGACCAAACATCTCAAAATATACTATATCACCTAGCCTATACATGCCATATACCAACTATATACATCTTTCTAAAGTACCCAAAATAAATAGCCGATAGTGTGATAGAGCTGACGATTCCCGGATCTGAGCTAGCTTTACTGACATTGTAAAACAGAGAAACAAATCACACAGTAATCTTTCAGAGCTTAGTAAGTTCAAAATACAATACATACTACTCAATATTACTACATCAATGTATGATTTAAACCATCACATAGATAAATGCACAAATAGGTATATCATCAATCTCAACCATATGTTCGAATATCTATTCAATCGACTTTTAAAACTATCCTCAACCACATAGGTTCAAACATACCTTGATCAACACATAGTTACCGTTCATGCTACTCAATTGCTCGATATTACATCTCGTTCAACCTTTGCTATTCTTTTGATTTATTTGCACACTTAGTGCCAGATTCATAACCAAAACATAATCGTCATCGCACATTTAGTGCCATTATGTTAAATCGAACTATATCGATATCACACACACAGTGCCAAATCAATAAGCTGAAGCATCTATCTTTTCGTACACACAGTGCTAATCAGCTCTGTCTCGTTTCTAATGTCGCACACTTAGTGCCATCTAATTCAATTTTCGTACATAGTATTTCTAATATCTTAATTATATATATAAGTTCATTCAATTCACATCACAAAGATATAATTTAACAACTAGTATTATATCCGAACTTATCTCAGACGTCGAAATACCGAAACGGTCGATTAATCGAGCACTTTGTCTTTGCCTCGATCTCGATCCGAACCTCAAGAAAGTCTTGGCCTCGATCTCGATCCGAACCTCTCTTTTCTTGGTATATACACATTTAAATTTAACTTATTCAATCACCAATTCATTCAATTTAGTCCAAACACACATATTTAGAGCATTTTACAAAATAGCCCTCAAATTTTCACATTTCGACACTTTAGTCCCTAATTCATCAAACCACAAAATACACAAAATTTTCATTCACATATGCTTAGCCAAATTTTCACTATGCTCATACAAGCCCATATATTTCATTCATTTCACATTTTAGTCCCTCAATTTACACTTTTCTCAATTTAGCCCAAATTACTCAAATTCACCCAAAATTCAAAGACAATATGGTAATTTATCACATATCTTTCATATTTCATCACCAACTATTACAAAGCTCAAGAACTCATCAATGACATAACTCCAAATCACCATCAAATTCTAAAATTAAAGCATGGGTTTGATAGTACACTAAGCAACGATCACAAAAACATAGAAATTATTAAAAACTGAACAAAAACGGACCTTTAATCAAGCTGTGGATGTGCCGAAACCTCAAAAGCTTCCATGGCTATTCTTCTCTTCAAAAATCGGTGGTAGAAAAGATGAAACAAACATGTATTTTACTTAATGTTTTATTTAATATAACATAATTGACGTATTACCATTTTACCCTTAATGAATCTTAATAATAACACCATTTGCCATGCCATTATCATCCATTAACTATTTAATGGTATAATATCAACATAAGGACCTCTCCTTTAATAAACCATGTCAAATTAGAACTTTAACAATAAGCACACAACTTTTACAATTTACGCGATTAAGTCCTTTCTCATAATTTGGCACACAATCGATAAAATTTTCACACAGAATTTTCACACATGCTCAATCACAAACTACAAACATAGGAAATAATATTAAAATATTTTCTTGACTTCAGATTTGTGGTCTAAAAACCACTATTCTGACTAGGGTCTAAATCGGGCTGTTACACTTCTAGGCCCAAAATTCAGGGCGTTACAGTGTGTCTCTATTTCAATTGTTACACGGCCTAAGACACGGGCGTGTGTCTCAGCCGTGTGAGGCACACGGATGTATGACCCCTGCAGTTTAATTTGTCTAACTTTTTCTTATATTTTCCAAATTTTTTCTAAGGTATTTCTAGAGCCTCGTGGGCTCGATCAAGGGACATTATATATGTGATTAAACGTATTTAGATTATGTTTGCAATGATGTATGAAACAAATGTTTTAATGCTTTGTTTGTATCGTAACCCTATTTCGGCGATGAATACGGGTTAGAGCTGTTACATATCTAATAGAAATTCTCATTTCCTAATCCTAACTTCATATATCCCTTCAATACCTCTCCCTTCGTACCCCAGAATTTATAATTATTCAAGCACATGCATATGATCACAAGAACATACTAAGGTGGATGATGCAAAACTTAAACATTAATTTCAACAATCATTCAATGCATACCGACACACTTGCGGTTACTTAGGTACCTATTCAACCTTAAGCATATACAACACTTTCAAACACAAAGATCATAAAACTCATTCTAGACTAAACATAGAATCATGCCAATCATGCAGCATCCTAGAAATGGAGTATTGAAACTCACCTGCTACTTCTTCATCTTACCAACTTAGCTTTTCCAAACACCAGAGCTTCCATTCTCCTAGAAGCTAAATAGTATAACCAAAATCATGAGTTAATCTTAGTATTTTCTGCTTAAAACTCAGTTTTCTAGAAACATGCAGAACCCTTAAAATGGTTCTGAAAGCCCTTAACTTTATTTTCTAAATCTGACTCACATCGAAAGACTTAGAACCTTACTAGTTTACTGGATTCTCTACTTTTCTGACTAAATCCTCACGATCATCGTTCCATGTAGAACTTCCCATAACCATTTCTTGTTTGAAGCAACTAGGGAAAAAATGAAGAAGAGAAGAAAATGAAACAAAACTGAGAAGAACTCTCCCTAGGAAGTTATTTCTTAGCTATTTATAGCCTTTCATGCGTGAGTTTCAACCTTATAGAAACCATTCACTGGTAATCATTTTGTCTCCCACCAATGAACCAATAGGTTTTAATCCAACCAAACCAGAATTGGATCCCAATTAGGTCCAATTCAGTCACTTTATTTTCTTGACTTTTCAGTAGAGGCCACCAAATTATGGCTTCTTTCAATTTAACCCTTACTTGTTCCAAATTTCCGAATTTAAAGGAAACAGGGTGTGACGTCCCTTTTCATGCCAAAACAAATTTTAATTCAAATGGTGCCTTAAATACAACACCAAAGCTTACACGAAAACCTTGCCCTATTCATATTCAAATTATACCATTGAGCTTTCAACTTGCCATTCATATTGATTCCCTTATATAACCTAACATATTGTCCAAAACATACATTATTGCATATATGAATATTAGCTTCCCACCAACAAGTATTAAACAAGATTTCAACTAAACCAATATTCAAACTCAACAATTACATAACACCTATGTAGATGCCACAAAATCGAGCTTAAAATGATAAAAAGAATACTGAATAAATAAAAGGATAGTGTAAGCTTCTCAATGATCCGCTTGACACATTCCACAAGTTGGCAATCTATTAGGAAAGGGAAACAATAGGGTAAGCATTATAAATGCTTAGTAAGTTCATGTAATGCCCTCAACCTGATTTGATTCGCCGGACCCGAATCTCAGGTGTTACAACTCAAAAACATACTCATGCTAAATTACTCTTACAAATTTACAACATAGTTCAAAAGCATCTTCAAACTAAATTGTAAATGAATATATAGCAAGTAATTATGATCATTGTACAAGGGGTATCAATTACAAGGAATTACATGCGAATCTCATAGCTTAATTAAATAACTTCAATATATAAAACTTAAGTAATATTATTGGCTTGATCTATATTCAAAATAGTTTGTCTCACCATTACTTTGGCTTTATCCTAGCGTCATCTCTCCTGACGTAGACCCTACTCAGCTTACCTGCAACATAAATACACAAAGGTAAGTTCCTAAGAACTTAGTTAGAAAACTCAATTCCTGAATCATATTTGTGCACTGTATCAGGTAGTTCAAATGACCTTCTCATTGCTCTTTATTCTTTAAGCTGTCAATGACAATACCTTTCTTAGATACGTTACTTATGTTCTCTACTCTGCACTTTCATGATCCATTGACCAATCCCATCCCAGTAATCCGTAAAGTACTACCATTCTTTCATACCTACTTTAAGTCTTTATTCCTTCAAGATTCATGAGTGTTTGTGTACATAGATAGAAGATACATTCTCAAATTTTACAATTCAATCTTTGTTGAAGAATACCCCTTCTTCTCCTTCATATTTTATATATATAACCTCTTTCAACTTCAACAAACATAGTCATTACTCAGTTTTGTTCTTCCAGTCCCTTTTGCTTATACTTTGAGTCTGCCATATATTCTGGCATATTCTAGTTCCTCTGTTATTATCTTAGGACCATGCAGGATACACTATTACAATTCATGTAGAGTTCGCCACAAAAAAAATATCATGAGAATACCTTATCGAAGGTATAACAAGTTAAGCCACAATGACTCTTCCTTCAAAGTTCATTATTCTTATCGTTCCTTCAGTGTTCCCTGTACATACTATTCCTTCCAAGTTCCTCGTGAAAAACCATTACTTTCTTTCAGGGTCCACCAAAAAGAAACTTTTTTCAAATGATCACCACAAGGGCTATCCTTTCAATTCCATGCCATAAACGCTACTATGTCAAGATCTGCAACATATGCTATACTTGCATGGTTTTCCACAAAAGCTTGCATTAACGAATTGCCACAAAGGCTTTAAATTTTTGGCATGTTCACAGTAGGGATTCACCTTGACTCACATTTGGTGAGGTTTGCCCCTGATTGCCCTGGGTCACGAAGAGGAACCTTTGTTCTTTCCACATGATGCCATAGCCCACCAGCTATGGTCTTACACAATATGGAGCCATGGCCATGGAGTTTTCCATTCAGAGGTCGTGTTTAAAGGTCTGACGGACCCTTTTAGATGACTCCATGGAGATAGATACAGACTCACTAGTAGAGCTTTCATGCATTGACACTATATAAAATTAACACACTATTCACCTCATACATTCAAAACATGCCCATACAGTCAAGCATCAATTTTAGATTATTTATCACATACTCTATCCTTATAAGATTTATACGAATCATACATGTAACCCTCAACTAATATTCACACATCAGCATATTTATCATACCATCCTTTTCTAGTTTCAGTTCGCAGTTATATGGCTCTTCGCTGAAGCATCTAGAACAAACAGTATACATACATGAGTCAGTTTAAAGACTCACTTAACAAGCATAAAACAACAACTTGATCCCCATGTCCAAACATCCGTAAAGAAATCTTAGCAACCATTACTTATAAAATATAGGAATACCATTAAAACTCATTCATATGACTTTGTTTAACATATGGAACCCAAATAACCCCCATGCAACATCTTACTATTTATGCACATAAAACAGACTTACTCTTTTTAGAAGTCAACATACAAGTTCATAATACTTACCCAGAATACGAAACAACCTTTTGCATGAACTCCGATCCTTAGTTTTAGCTCAGCAATAAAGATCCTATTCAGCCCCAAAGCAAATCGATGGTGTTTCAAATAGAAGGAAGAAGATAACTCCCCTATTTTCTCAAGCCCTCAACAATAAAAATCTCACATCCTCATAAGAGAACCATACACATGTCACAATCCTTTTTAACCTATCCTATACATGGTTTACACCTATAAGAAAACGTATGTGAGAATCCATAGTTTTATTATATATATTTAATTCATTACTTCATTCATTCCTAACTATTTCGTTAGAGTTTAATTAGCTTAACAACTAGGTAAACTTGGCGTACTATACCTTTGGCGAAACTCGTCATTCAAAAACCCTCAAAACTTTTACCAATTATCTTCTTCTTTGCATTTCCCATTCGTCTATATAAACATCCTTACCTAGAGCTCTAATATTGAATATGCATCATATAGTAATTCAAGCATATAATACTCCCAAACACTTATAATCAACAATACATCCAAATTCAATATCATGTAATTCACTATTTCAGTTTATTATTCGAATTTCACACCGGAATCATTAATTTGTCACATTATCATCTCGGCCTCCAGGCTCGTATAATAAGTTCGCACGATCTCTAATAAATTACAACATGTATTTGTATCATCGAATCATATTATCAACTCAATTCATATATCATTAATCCCATTTACATTTTCATACCTCTATTAACCTGACTCAGACTTGAACAGATATACGGATCCATTCAACACACCAATTTGGCACCCAATGCCTCATCAAACAATGAAAAAGTAAATAGTTTGCGCCTAGCACTCATTAATGTGTTTGGCACCCAATGCCTCATCATTATAATTGATGTAAAAGTTGTGTCCAACTATAATAGTCTGATTTATACCCTAGTCGAGACAGTGGTTTCGAGACCACAAATCTGAGTCCGTATAATTTTTTTAATATTATTTTCTGTGCCGTTGATATGTGACTAAGCATGTGGTAAATTTTCGTGAGCAATTTGTCTGTCTGTGTGTTTAATTTGACAAAAGGATTGAATTGTATTAAATGTGAAAGTTGCTTTCTATTTGTTAAAGTACCAATGTGTTGTGTCTTTGTAAAGGTGAAGGCCTTATATGGCAATTAAGCCATTACAATAGATAGTGGACGGTTAGGGTCCATATTAACCTTTGAAAAAAAATGTTTTATAAGTTTATATTATAAGGGCAATTATGTTATTCATGTATTAAATATATTATGGTTTAGTAAAAGCATGAAATTAGACTTTTATATCATCTTTTTGCCGAATGTCTTAAAGAAAAAAAAAAGAACAAAGGCTTAAGGGTTTCGGTTGGTTTTCATCTTGATTAAGGTATGATTTTGAGTCGGTTTTCAATAATTTTTACGTTTTTGCAATCGTTACTTTATCTACTATCAAGCCCATGTCTCAATTTTGTGTATTGATGATGTTTGTGAGATATGCCATTGATGATATGTTGAGCTTTGTGATGAATTTAGTTGTTAAATGAAAGTTTTGAGCTAGATAAACATACTTTGTTCTTGAATTTTTGATGAATTTAGCTAATTAGGGCTAAATTGAGAAAACAGCAATTTGAGGGACTAAATTGCAAATTTAATGGAACATATAGACTTGTATGTGATGTATGAACATTCGGATTAGCATGGGTATGTAATGATTTTGTGAATTTGTTGTTTTGAGAAAAATAGACTAAATTGATAAATTATGCAAAAATGAGGGTTAATTTGAAAATAGCCCTAAATGTGTGTCTTTGGATTGAATTGAATGAGTTAGTGAATAAAAGGGTTAATTTTGAATATGTATAGATCAAGAACCGAGGAAAACAGACTTAGATCGTGGGAAAACGAAAGTAACCGAGTAGCCATTTTCGTTTCTTAAATCAAATCCGAGGTAAGTCATTATGCAAATAAACGTATTCATATTGAATTATGTGTTCTTATGACCATTGATATCGATGAATACTTATTATATGATCTGTTCATGAATTTCGAGATAAGGATTACTTAGTGACAATGTCTGAGAAGTCCCGTACGAACCTAGGAATAGATAGGATTAGCTATGTCATGACACAGGTATCTGTTTTGTTTTTATCATGTAAGACCACGTCTGGGACGTTGGCATTGATTTGAGATTACGTGTAAGACCGCGTCTGGGACGTTGGCATCTATATGATCTTTAAGTGTAAGACCACGTCTGGGACGTTGGCATCGATTTGATATTTACGTGTAAGACCATGTCTGGGACATCGGCATCGCTTCGATTCTGTAAGACCACATGCGGGACAAAGGGCATCGATATCTAAGTGCATATAAGACCACGTCTTGGACGTTGGCATTGTACTACTAGTCTGAGCTTTCTGAGTATCCTACTAGATTCCTTATGGTTCAACGGGCAAGTCTGTGATATAAATGGCTATGCAAATAGTGAATCCGTTTCAGGTACGTTAAATTATACACTAAGTGTGTATATAAGGTAAGTATCTATGTGATCTTACTATGATGATTATGTATATTGGGATAACATTATCATATGTGATAGTAAGCATGAAAGAGCTTTGTATATATAAGACTTTTGAATTGATGAATGTGGCAAATATGGCCAAGTACATAAACCACAGCATATATGTGATAGTTTGTTAAGTAATTAAGATGTGCCAATGTACCTATGTGCATATATGCCTTTTATGTTAATTTTGTTTGTATTATGACTTATTAAGCTTTTGGAAAGCTTACTCTGTGTGTGTGTGTGTTTTCTCTGTTTATAGGTTGTCAAAGCTACTGAAGGCTCGGGACCGTTAAGGATCGTCATCACACTACTAAACTCATTTTGGTACACTTTGGAAATGTATATAGCTAGATATGGCGTGTATTGGCTAGTATTTGATATAAGTTGGTTATATGAATTTAGCCATGAGATTTGGCTAGTTATAAGTTGAGAATTTGCTTGAATGAATGTGATATGTGAAGTATGTTTTTGGCATGGTTAGTTGATTCATGTAATAGTCAAGTTTTGGTTAAGAAATTGATTGAATTATGCTTGTGGTGAGATGAGTTTTAGTCTTAATAAATTTTGCTTGTAGGTAATACCCTTATAGGTGGCATTTTGGCCTTGCAAATGGCCTATTTTGCCACACAGTTGTGACACGGGCGTGCCTAGTGACCGTGGGGCTATGTCAGTAGCTAGCATAAGAGTACACGGCCTTGGCACACGAACGTGCCTAGTAGCCGTGTGATTTTTGACAAGATCGACCACAGCCAAAGTATATGGACGTGCTTGGTGGCCGTGGAGTAAAGGTCAATTTCTACCACGGGGAGGAAACACGAGTGTGTCCAGCAGTCGTGGGAGGCACACGGCCTGCCCACACGGGCGTGTAACCCTTGAAACTTAGAAAAGTTTTAAATTTTCTGAGAATTTTATATGTGTTCTGATTTAGTCCTGACCCGGTTTATAGCATGTTTTAGGTCTCGATGACCTAATACGGGGACATTATGGTTGAGGTTAATATTCAATTGTACGACATTTCTTTAAGCGTTTTCGATCTATTTGGTGACGCCTTTAAGCTTAGTCCGACGACGGATACGGGTTAGGGGTGTTACATTTGGTTGGTATCAGAGCTACAATTTAGTCGATTCTCGGACTAACGTGGCGTGTTAGTGTCTAGCTATACATGCCGTATATCTGAATTGTGATAGTGTGATGAATCCTGACGTGTAAAATGTGATTTTCGTATTGTAATGGATCCCGAAAGAGTCAGAGTAGACGACGTAAAAAGTAATGCACTGCTTCGCGCGCAGTGGACAAATGGCGATTCGATTCGAGGCCATTCTACGAGCGGTCAAGAGGGAGAAGCTAAACAAGCTTTCTTCTAGATGATGAGTGAGTGGTTCACTCAATTTGTAAAGAATAACCTGACTGTTTTGCAACCCCGCCCTCAGTTAATCCCTCTCAGACATCTGATATACCTCTAATTGCAAATCTGAATTTGTAGAATAAGCTTTCGGTTGACAAGATCCGTAAGTAGGGGGCCGAAGAGTTTCGGGCTACTAATGATGATGATGCTGAAAGGGCTGAGTTCTGGTTAGAAAATACTATATGGGTATTCGACGAAATGTCTTTGACTCCGGAAGAATGCAAAGTGTGTTGTGTCATTACTCCGAGATGTAGCTTATCAATGGTGGAAAACTTTGATTTCTGTTGTTCCGAAAGAGCGAGTTACATGTGATTTCTTTCAGAGTGAATTTCAGAAGAAATATATTAGTGAGAGATTTGTCGATCAGAAACGAAAGGAATTTCTAAAACTAAAACAGGGTCGAATCGCTGTTTCGGAATATGAACGAGAATTTGTAAGATTGAGTCAGTATGCTTGGGAATGTGTATCATTTGAAGCTATAATGCGCAAAAGATTTGAAAATGGTCTTAATGAAGATATTCGTCTGCTAGTCAGGATATTAGAAATAAAAGAGTTCATCATACTCGTTGATCGGGTGTGCAAAGCTGAGGCACTCGGGAAAGATAAAAGAAAAGCTGAGTCTGAAGCTCGAGATATGAGAAAGAGATTTTAGAGTAAATCATTTCAGTCTGCTCTGAAAAGATTCAGAGATAATCAAAGTCATTCTAGAGATAATGTGGGACATTCGAATAGAAACTGATTTAGACTGCAAATGAGTTCCAAAACCCAGCAACTTCAGTGGCCAGTGTTGGTAATGTCCAGAATGAGAGACCTGAATGTAAATATTGTAGAAAAAGGCATCCGGAAAGTTGTAGATTAAATGGTAGAGCTTGTTTTAGATGTGGATCACTTGATCATTTTGTCCGTGATTGCCCCAAATCTGTCGAGCCAGAGATTGTTCAGAATTTGAGATATGATAATGCACCTGTGAGAGGTAGATCTTCAAAGAATGCAAGAAATGCCAGTGGTAGTCAGAGAACTACGAGAGACACTGTTGCGAGATCTGAAGCTACAGCGCCTGCCAGAGCGTATGCTATTCTAGCTCGTGAGGAAGCTTCATCACCTGATGTTATAACGGGTACTTTTATACTTTATGATACTTCTGTGATTGCATTATGGTTTAATAAAGAACAAAGGCTTAAGGGTTTTGGTTGGTTTTCATCTTGATTAAGGTATGATTTTGAGTCGGTTTTCGATAATTTTTATGTTTTTGCAATCACTGCTTTGTCTACTATCAAGCCCATGTCTCAATTTTGTGTATTGATGATGTTTGTAAGATATTCCATTGATGATATGTTGAGCTTTGTGATGAATTTAGTTGTTAAATGAAAGTTTTGAGCTAGATGAACATACTTTGTTTTTGAATTTTTGATGAATTTAGCTAATTAGGGCTAGATTGAGAAAATAGCAATTTGAGGGACTAAATTGCAAATTTGATAGAAAATATGGGCTTGTATGTGATGTATGAACATTCGGCTAAGCATGAGTATGTAATGATTTTTTGAATTTGATGTTTTGAGAAAAATGGACTAAATTGATAAATTGTGCAAAAATGAGGGTTAAATTGCAAATAGCCCTAAATGTGTGTCTTTGGATTGAATTGAATGAGTTAGTGAATAACAGGGTTAATTTTGAATATGTATAGATCAAGAATCGAGGAAAATGGACTTAGATTGCGGGAAAGCGAAAGTAACCGAGTAGCCGTTTCCGTTTCTGTTAAATCGAATTCGAGGTAAGTCATTATGCAAATAAACGTATTCGTATTGAATTATGTGTTCTTATGACCATTGTTATCGATGAATACTTATTATATGACCTGTTCATGAATTTCGAGATAAGGATTACTTAGTGACAATGTCCGAGAAGTCCCGTACAAACCTAGGAATAGATAGGATTAGCTATGTCATGACATAAGTATCTGTTCTGTTTTTATCATGTAAGACCACGTCTGGGACGTTGGCGTTGATTGGAGATTACGTGTAAGAGCACGTCTGGGACGTTGGCATCGATATGATCTTTAAGTGTAAGACCACGTCTGGGACGTTGGCATCGATTTGATATTTACGTGTAAGACCATGTCTGGGACATCGGCATCGTATTGATTCATGTAAGACCCTGTCTAGGACAGTGGCATTTATATCTGAGTGCATATAAGACCACGTCTTGGATGTTGGCATTGTACGACTAGTTCGAGCTTTCTTAGTATTCTACTAGATTCCTTACAGTTCAACGGGCAAGTCTGTGATATAAATGGCTATGCAAATAGTGAATCCGTTTCAGGTACGTTGAATTATACACTAAGTGTGTATATAAGGTAAGTATCTATGTGATCTTACTATGATGATTATGTATATTGGGATAACATTATCATATGTGATATGAAGCATGAAAGAGCTTTGTATATATAAGACTTTTGAATTGATGAATGTGGCAAATATGGCCAAGTACATGAACCAAAGCATATATATGATAGTTTGTTAGGTAATTAAGATGTGCCAATGTACCTATGTGTATATATGCCTTTTATGTTAAATTTATTTGTATTATGAGTTACTAAGCTTTTGGAAAGCTTACTCTCTGTGTGTGTGTGTTTTCTCTGCTTATAGGTCGTCAAAGCTACTGAAGGCTTGGGACCGTCAAGGATCATCATCACACTACTAAACTCATTTTGGTACACTTTGGAAATGTATATAGCTAGATATGGCATGTATTGGCTAGTATTTGATATAATTTTGTTATATGAATTTAGCCATGAGATTTGGCTAGTTATGAGTTGAGAATTTGCTTGAATGAATGTGATATGTGAAGTATGTTTTTGGCATGGTTAGTTGATTCATGTAATGGTCAAGTTTTTGTTAAGCAATTGATTGAATTATGCTTGTGATGAGATGAGTTTTAGTCTTGTAATTTGGAGGGTTATTTTGGTATGTTTTTGGTTGCCAAATAGGCATGAGATGTCTTAATGAATTTGCTTGTAGGTAAGACCCTTCTAGGTGGCATTTTGGCCTTGCAAATGGCTTATTTTGCCACACGGTTAGGACACACGGGCGTGCCTAGTGATCGTGGGGCTAAGTCAGTAGCTAGCATAAGAGTACACGGCCTTAGCACACGGACGTGCCTTGTAGCCGTGTGATTTTTGATAGGATTGACCATGACCAAAGTACACGGGCGTGCTTGGTGGCTGTGGAACAAAGGTCAGTTTCGACCACGAGGAGTACACACGGGTGTGTCCAGCAGTCATAGGAGGCACACGGCCTGTCCACACGAGCGTGTAACCCCTGAAACTTAGAAAATTTTTAAATTTTTCGAGAATTTTGTATGTGTTCCGATTTAGTCCCGACCCGGTTTATAGCATGTTTTAGGTCTCGATGACCTAATAAGGGGACATTATGGTTGAGGTTAATATTCAAATGTACGACATTTTTGTAAATGTTTCTGATCTATTCGGTAACGCCTTTAGCCTAGTCCGGCGACGGATACAGGTTAGGGGTGTTACACCAACACTCATCGACACGTAGTCAAAGTAACTCGTACTCTATTTATGCTATAGCATGCCAACTATATATGACTCTACCCGAACAGTTAATTGGGTAACCAATAATCAAACTTTATAGTTCGATGCTTGTTTATTCGATCTCAATATCATCAATTCATCAATCCAGACATCATTTAATACATAGCATAGCATTATTCATTACAATACTAAACCAATTTCACAATTTCATCAATTTATACTATTTTAAATCCTAATCAATATAGTCCTCTATCTCAAAAATCATACATAATTGATAAACCATAATTTACACATATTTCAACCCCATGCTTGGTTTAATTTTGGATGATTTTCCATTGAATTTAATGAATTCGATGCTCCTAATCATTTAATTTCATAATTTATACTCATGAGGGTTTAGGAGTTGGAAAGAACGAGAAATGGGCCAAAAAGGGACAAAATGGGCCTGAACTCTCAACAAGCTGGAACTAATCAAGATCAATAGGAAGAGGAGTTAGCTAGGAATCTATTGACAAAGTTCATGCACCTATATGGAAGGGCTTTGTTTTGTTGATGTATTCCTGTCGAGAATGAAGAAGAAGAAAAAGAGCCTTTTCAACCGGCCCAGATCTATTATCACGAACCCTAAAATTTTTCTTCAGATATTTTTATTTCTTTTATTTTATTTTATTTTTTTACTTTTCTTTTGGTGTTGCTACTGTTCAACTCCATACTAACATTTTTAAATTCCTATCATCATCGTTGCAGCTTGCAATAATGCCTTTGCTTCAAGACGCTATTTACCAGGAAAAAGACACTACCCTTTTTTTTTGAATTGAAAAAGCCGAAGGGGCGAACGAGCGCTGCGGTAACGAGCCGTAAGAAAGATGAGCAGAGCATTCCTTTCACCGGCCCTTATAGGAGTAGGGGCGTGGTGAGATGGCCTGGACCACTTCACACGGGCGAACCACACGGCCGTGTGTGACAAGCAGGATCAAACACGGCCTGGACTATCAACCACGGGCATGTCACACGGGCGTGTCCTTGCCGAAATCAGGATGAATTCTATTCGGAATAGGATACTTATGGGCCAAGTAAGGCATCTCAAAGCCTATATAAACACCCTGGAGGGCAACCTAAAAGAGGGGGTTCAACAGGACGTCGAATAGACGCCGAGTAGAAGGAGAAAATACTCTAAGACAGCTGTCGAGAATAGCTTAGGAGAAGGATCTCCGTCCAGACTGAGGATCTCCCATCAAGTTCTTTAGAAGTTTTTGGGTTTTCTTATGATTTGTTGTATTTTTCCTATTCTAATATGTTTCCCTCTATCAGTATGAACTAAATCCTTTAAATACCTATGGGGATGAAACCTAAGACAGATCTTATTATTATTTGATTTATGAGATAAATACTTGTGTTTATTCTTAATTGTGAGTTCTTATTCTTGTTTGATAATTTAGGTTATTGATTCAAGTCGAATGTGCTTATTCAGTGGAGTAAAAGTCCCTGTCTAATAGTAGATCAACACAACTAAGCAGAGTTGATTGCAACCCCAGAAATAGGGCGACAAAAATCTGCCGGATTAGGGTCAAACCTAAAAAGGGAATCCATAGATCGAGTTAATGCGACAATAAGGGTTTTAATTAGAAAGAGATTTCAATTAATCAACCTAGAGTCCGTTGTTTTTAGTCTTGAAAGAGATATTAACATAAATCAAGGATTTCTATGGATTAAGCCAAGTGAATAAATCACACGAATCAAAAGTAATAAGTGAACTCTAGGTGGAGTCTTCCTTAGGTATTGCCTATCTCCTATAAGTTGTCCAAAAGTATTTTCCCAATTCACTCTCTGTCGCATTCATAATAATTTAGTTAGTTAAATTAGTTAGTTAAATTCAGATTAAAAATAAATCCCCTTAATTACTAGGCTAGATAATAAAAAGTGTAACACCTTGGTTTAGGGGGCTATGCAGTTTGAGTATGATGTGGGTGTTTGGAAGGTTCTTGGGTATGCTTGGAGGTGTTTTGAGGTTTTAAGAACGCTCGGGGTAACCGGGAAAATCTTGGAAAATTTTTAGATTTTTGGTGTGGAAAGGGAATCGGGCCAAGGGAGGCCTTAAGAATTATTTTGGTAATTTATGGCACAAGTAAGGCTTTGGCAAAGTGGCTGTACGCGCAGCTTAAGGGGCTGGAGGTAGCGCCTTTGAGGGTCTTAGGTTCGATCCAAGAAGGCAGCAGTTGGGTTTTAATTTTTGGTTTATGGTGCTACAGGGAGAGAAGCCTTAAAAGGGAGTGGGGGCGTGTTTTGACGTAAGAAGCAGCTTGTCCAGGTGGTTCTCGTGCGGCACATTGGAGTTGGAGGGGAGCGGAGGCGCAGGTTCGAGCGCCTGGAGCATCATTTTTGGGCGTGATTTTATTTTATGCGGTTATGGGGCTGGGCTAGAAAGGGTTAAGATTAAATGATGGGGGTTTTTGTCATAAAAATCAAGGTGGCCGAGTGGCACAGGCGTTGGGGTAAGGCGTGCAGCCAAGAAGGTCCCGTGTGTTCGAACCTTGAAATTTGCATTTGTTTTTATCTTCTTTGGCTTTTTGCTAGTGGGCGGCACATGGAGTTTAAAATTGGAAGATAAGGATGAGTTTTGTATTTTATTTTTACATTGAATTCGGTGGGATAATGATTTGATATTGGTTTGTTTTTATTTTTTTAATTTGAAGGGAGGTAGGATAAAGGTGGGTTTTATATTGTTTTTAATTTGAATTGATTTCAAATGGGTGGCTGGGAGTGAGTTAAGTGACTTGATTAATTCAAATCAATTTGAATTATCTGGCGAGAAAGGTGGTAGCCGAATTTGGGGAGCTTGGGGGCATTTTCGGTTTGTTGCATGTGAGTAGGTGTGAGCCAGAATTTTGTGCTATAAATAGGGAAGTGCTCACCTTTTTGTTCCTTTTTCCATCGTTTGATCTCTTTGCCAAAATTGCTAGTAGTTTGCTCTCAAACACTTTAGTAGCCGAATCACTCATCTTTTATCCCTCCTTTTCCTTCATTTTTTTATTAAACCGAAAGTACACCCCACACTTCTTCTTTCCCTCTTTTCAAACCTCTTTGGCCGAAATTGCTATTCTCTCTCCTTGATTTTCTTGTTAGCTGAATCCACACCACCTTGGTACCGAATTTTCCTTCCCTCGCCTTTGGTAGTGCTTTTGGCCGAATGTTAGATGTAGCATAGACCTCTTCGGGTTCCATAGCAATCGTTGTTAAAAGGGTACTTTGGGATTGGTAGTAGCCAGTCAAGCTTTCTCTTGTTAGCAATCGATTTTGGTAAGGCTTTGTTTTAATAAGCTATGTATTTAGTATTCGTTTTAAACTAAGGTTTTGATGCTAAGGCCGAATGTAGGGGAGGAGAGCCTAGCGCAGGAGACCTTTTCGGGAGTCGTGTAGGCAGCATTTGCAGAGGCATAGAGCATTTAGGATTTGATCGATTGTAGCTATCAAGGTGCGTAATCATCGCACAATTTCTCGGTTTGGTTGCTAACGTTTAAAACTATGTATAATGGCTTAAGTGATGAGAACTGGTGATGGTAAGATTATTTGTGATGTATTTATGTATGTATATATATATTTATATACTTATGTGATATGATGGTTTAACATGTAGTATCTACATATTTGCATGAGGTGGGGCTTGATTCGAAGAAGGAGGAAGTGTACACAAGGTGTACGTGGTCTAATGATAGCTCCGGCTACATTAGCGTTTGATGGTTAGCTTTGTGCTACCTCAAGGGGGATGTTGGCTAGGTGCCCATCTCGGCGGTTGATTGCTATGTGCATCACTGTAGACAGATATTGATGTTGAGATCATTTTGGTTGATCGGTGGCTCAGCCACGGCCTTGTGCAGCGAGTAGCCAAGGTAAGATTATGGATCACGATGTGATCAGTGGTGGGTTATCCACGGCCTTATGCAGGGAGTCTGCTAAGGTTGGCGTACGGTTGGTTTGTGGGGTGGGCTGAGATGCATATTTGCATGACTTGCTATAAGAAAAGTATGGTTATGGGCCAAGCCCATATGTGTGGGAAATACGTGTTATGATTATGCTCTGAGTCAGTGGACTCACTCTTTTCATTAACCATTTCAGGTGATGCGTAGACTGGACCGGGGTCGGAGAAGACACGTGGTGGCCCATGCGGAAAGAGGAATTTAAATATTTTAAGTTATTTTTATTAAGTATTTGATCTTTTAAATATTGATGTAATAAGGCCCTTTTGACTTTTATTTATTTCTGGGAACTATTTTATTATTATTTTAAATTATGGTTGGATTATATTAAATTAGTGAAGACAAATTTGTACCAGCAACTTGATTTCCAAATGGGCTTTATGTAATCACTAAAGTTGACTTAGTTTGGTTATGTTCCAAAAGAACTTGGTTTCAAAGGAAAATACAAAATTTTCATGTTTTAAATCTTAAGTGAAGAAAAATATTTTCACTAACATAACCAGATTCGGTCGTAGTGAATGGGCCGGGTTTGGGGATGTTACAAAAAGATAGTTATTACTAGTAATTTTAGTCCTCGAGGATACGATATTCTGGACTCACAATAACTATACTACTATTCGATAGGCGCACTTGCCTTTATCGAAATATTAGTTAGTTTTGAGCCCATCAATAAGTAAATCAATTTGATTCACTTCAACTAATAAATCTCATATTGCAATTCACTATATTCAATTTATCATTCAATTTGTCATTTCTTCATGATTTAGTCTATATTTGACCTTTTTGTACCAAATCGTAAATAATCAAAATTTTTATTAAACATATTTACAACTATAATTTTAAATACATAACAATTTAATACAAACATATCATATGAACTTATCTAGTCAAAACGACAAACAACCAAATCTTTAAGGTCTAATCAGTAATTTTGCCTTTTTCCCAATTATCTCCGATTTGGTTCAATTCTCGATCTATACAATAATTCAATTCATTTTATTAATTCCAACTCTCTTATTTCATCCTATTATATGTATATACCAGCTCAATTTCATTATTTGAATGCTCCTAAAGTTTTGCATTTTATTCAATTTAGTCTCTAAAATCAAAATTGCAATATCATTCAAATTTGAGCGTCGATTTCGAAATCAATGTCAATTACATCCTTTTAAGACCCTCTAGTGTCCATTGTTACAAAATTTCATACCAATTTCAATATATTTAAAATTTAGTCCTTATGTTCAAAATTAACAATTTTCACTTTACAAACTAGTCCTTGTTCATATCTAAGCTTAAAATCTAATCATTTAACACCGATTTCATCAAGTATTCAAAAATGATAACTTTTGAAACTTTAACAGTTTTTCAAATTGGTACACAAGTTACCTATATCAAGTTCCCAAGACCTCAAAAACATAAAAATCCTATCTTTTCTCCTTGTTGCTACGGTGAACGGAAGAAGATGAACAAAAATGATTTTGTTTCCTTTTAAATTTTAACTTACATAGTTTAATTAGTTTATTAATCAATTAAAATTAATCTAATTAACCTTATCTAGTTAATACTAAATATACTTGCTAATTTGGTGAATGAAAACTAGTCTCTACCACCGTTTAGTTTTTTACTTATAGTCTAATTGCACATATGGTCCTCCAATTCAGTAAAAATTCATTAGGATTAACTTTTACGACTTTTACAATTGATTCCCTATGCCTTAATTAACTATCCAATTAACAAAGTTAGTGAACCAAATTATAATTAGACTTTTTACTAACCTCATAAATATTAAAAAATAATATTTACAGACGTGAACATCAAAAATGGGGTTTCAAAATTGTATTTTTTGACGCCCACTGAATTTTGGGTCGTTACAAATCCAATTCAGAAATTCGGGCTGGCTTGTTCGAAAATTGTTTTATTTTCTGAATCAGAGCCCATTCCTACTAAACAAAGAGAGTGATTCTGACAGTAAAGGTTCGGACAATGCTGAAGGAACCCATCCAAATTTCACGCCATACGGTATCTCAGCTTCACATGGTTAATGGTGACCTCTAGGTTGAATGTGGGTTAGAATTTCTAGAACTTCCTCACAGAAGATCGGGCCATGCAAGTTCTTTATTAAATATTGACGATTTACAAGTTGAAATGGGGTTTCCCTCGAGATATGCTTTTTTTTTGTTGCAATGAAGCGGTACAGCATAAAACATGGGGTGAATCATGGCATTTGCGAGAAAGAAGATGAGGTACTACACAATTATGAAATATAACGCTCCACATCTTAAGTTGTTGCAGGTATGCCACAGGATCATCCAAAATTGGATTCTGACATGATCTCTAACATTATCTTACCTATGGTGAAAGTGAGTCCTAGGATTCTTATGTCGATTTTGATTACCAATATCCATGGTCAGTATGATTACACCATGTTGTACTAAAAGGCATGGTTGCAAAATAGAAGGCTATGGAAAAAATGCATAATGGGTGGGATAAATCATATAATGATTTGTGGCAATGGTGTTCTATACTGAATCTGTACGTCCTAGGTACCATAACCAATCTATAAACAGAACTTGCATATTATGGCGATCAATTGGTCTTAGGGAAAAACGTTTTCCATCATTTTTTGGACATTCAAGCAACACATCTCAAAATTTTGATACTGTAAGCCATAGTCCAAATTGACGGCACATTCATGTACGAGAGATTTGAGCATTAGTTGTTTTTGGCTATTGTACATGATGGTATTCAAAAAAATCTTGCCAATAGGTTTTCCAATAACAGAAGGAGAATCCGATGGTGATTGGAATTTCTTCCTGACTAACTTGAGAAGGCATGTTGTGCCACAACCCGGTATATACATCATTTTTATAGGGGACCCAGAATTCGAGCTGTAATTGATCGATATGGAAGCCTTTGGGACCGTACACACCATAGGTATTGTATACAACATGTAGGGTCTAACTATTTGGGTCGATAGCATAAAGATGCTAAGTAGCAACATGTTATTAACATGTACATTGTCAAACTTCATGGATATACTATTTATTTTCTTCGACAGGGTTTGAGCTCATCTAATATCGTTTCCATGAAATGTTGGAGAACTTGCAGGCTATAAACGAACACAATACGTAATACCTTGATGGGATACCCAAAGAGCAGTGGACTCAATCATATGATAGAGGTCTACGATATAGGCACATGACAATGAACCTAGTGGAATGAATAAATTCGTATTGAAGGGGACGCGTCATTTTTCGATAACCTCGATGGTTAAAAAAACTTATTTCCATTTAGTAACCTTATTTCGAAAGCAAGTGGAAAAATATATTGGACATATGAAGTACGGTCAAGTTTGATTCAATAATGTGATAAAAGAAATTAGAGAAAATGCAAAAGAACGAACTCTATGTCTGTAGTGTGTTACTTGCATCCAAATCAAATATTTTAGGTTTCAGAGTTCCATAGACCCAAAGAAGGTATTATCAAGGGATCATACCATGTATACCTGGGATGAAGAACCTGCGACTATGGAGATTTCAAGCACTTCGTTTTCCATGCACACATGCAATTGCTACATGTGCCTTGGCATGTGTGGATTGCATATATAAAATATGGAAATCTGAATTCCCACCGATTCCAAATGAAAGTATGTGGTCTTCTGTATCGAGTGCTCCATTCAAGTTGGTGCCAAATATTATGTTGCTTCGTAAGCCAAAAAGTTGGTCGAATTCTACTCGGAAACACGACAATATGGATATTCGAGAGAGGACAGACTAACCGTGGTTATGTAGTTATTGTAGGAACCCAGGGCATACTAAGCCAAATATCCACACTTGGGGGCAACATTAAGGCGAGACTTAATTAAAACATTTATTCTTTTTTCATAGACATACAAAAAAATAAACAAACAAAAAAGTTTGTTTATTTTTTCATTGCTTCTCATTTTTTGGTAAATTGTAAACATTGATGTAAAATACAGTAGAATACATTAAAAAAAATTTTTAAATTTTTTTGTAGATTGTAAATAAGTATATCATTGATGTAAAATACAATAGAACGAAGTTTTTGATATAATTGGAATAATTACATTATGGATGGAAAATTTTAATACTGTACAAATTAAAATATAACAAAGTAAATGATGATTTACATGACAAAAATTTAAAAAAAATTCATCCGCGTTGTTGACCCAATGTTTGCTACAACCCTGTGGGTGTCAGTTGTGAGTAGGATTTCTTCGTAGCTGGGGTTCCAGCTCCTCATCATCTTCTTCTTCATCTTCACCTCCACCTCTATCTTCATATTTATCTTCATCTTGTTCCTGCATGCTTGAGTGCCATGTCATTACAAGTGGTTCAGAAGATGAGCCATATCTGTAGAACAATAATGTTGAGGGTGTTTGCAACACTATCATTGGATAAATGTATTGTCTCACATAATTCTATTGCGAATAAAATGTTGAAATTGTCGAAGATGGTAGATACGTCGATGTTGTTACTGGCATTTGCGTGTAATATGGTGCTGGGAGTGGAGGTGGTGCACAAAATATTCCTAAAGAAGGTGTTGATGCATGATATAGTGGTGCATAATGTGGTGCTTGTGTAAAAAAAAATTGGGGTTAGAGAAAGCACTAGAATAATATAAATTAGTGAAAGCACTAGAATAATATAAACTTTATTGACTAGGGGGTGGTGCATCCATCGATGCTTCATGTTGAGTTTGAGTTGATGATAACTCCATTGAGATATGTATTCCCGATCGTAGCCTCATGTGGGGTCATGTTGGCCTCCTACGATGAGATTGCCTACTCCTTTCCTGCTCTAGTAGTAGATGTGGCTTACCGTGATATCTAAACATTTTATGCAATCTGGAGAGGTCACCAAATCCTATGGGAGAATTGGTTCGCATATATGTATGAAATCATATCTATGTTCCCAAATGTAGATTTATTTGGTGTGGAATTTCGGCCAATCTTTATCGGTTATCCCCCGTAAGTCAACCTATGCAGTTTTTCAAGGTCCTAGGGAGATGGTAGAATACTTTAACTAAACCGAAACTAGCATATCACTTGATCAGCTTCGTGCCTCTCGACCATCGCAAAAACTATCAATGGTACCTTAACATGCCAGATATTGCGATTGGCCAATGATTTGGCCGAGATGAATTCTTGAATTTTCAGATCAGAGTATGGCATCTGGAACGGTGAAAATGTGCAAGTGTACACAATCGCAACGAGTAATAAAGTGACAAGTAAATGTCGAGTTATCGTACCCACAGGGACTGTAAAAGAATTATCTATGAAAATGATTTCAAACACTTTGGTGAAGGGAAAATATTTGGATTTAATAAAAATTTAAAAACTAAAATAAACAAAGTAAAATAAAATAAAACAAAGTTCTAATGCACGATTTCAAAAGTGATTTTTAATCAAGATGATATAATTGTGTTGGATTAATTACATTTCTTACCTTAGAATTATTAAACTTATGCTTATACTTGTTACGAATAAATCACAGCAACTCGGTAATTTGCTAACTTATGAACATATTTACAATACAAAAATCCATTCATCTCTTGTACATATTCCTATGTCAATTCGACCGATTAAACAGGTTTATAAAGGTAAACATGTCATTGCACGTACATACTTATTAGATTAAACAATCTCTCGCATATTCTTATGTCGATTCAAATGATTAATTCAACCTAATAAGCATATAAAAGACCATGTGAGGTAACAAAGTTCCTTACCTTGAAACAATTTAATCACAACAATCTTGCAAGCTATGCAAGACATATGTATCGCCAAATACAGTGCTAATTTAATCTTCAGCTACCTTAGAAGAATTAAACATGCACTGACTAAGTACTGTGTCCATTAATTACAATTTCAATGCGTTTAAATAATTAATTCTTTAGTTATCTAAACAATTATAATGCCAGAATAACTTAAGCATGATTTTACTTAATCAAGCATTTTACCGAGGCCTATAACAACATAAACACAATTTTAATAATTTAAGGGGACGAAATGCAATCAACCCAACACGAATTAAATTCAAGCTAAGCTGATTAAATTAACTATTCCAATAGCATAAATATTCATAAACATGTCTGTCAAAACAACAACGAAATTTAAAGAGATAGGGAACAAGAAGCAAATCTGGTGTTTTTCCGTAGCTTGACTGATTGCTCCGTTCTTCGTTCTCCGTTGTCCTCGGCTATCAAGGTGGCTTATGAACACTCCAATTGCTGCTCCAAATGGCTGAGAAAACACCTCTTTTCCAAGAGGAGAAATCGACACAAGAAGGCTTGGGTGTTTGGAGAAAAGGAGAGAAATGAGAGAAGAGAAGTGATGAGAGAATGAGAGAGTGAAAGAGATATGAGGGATGGTTTGAATGATCAGCAAGGGGTGGTATTTATAGCTGATTGTGGCTGTTAAAAATAGAAAATCCCATCATCCAAAGAGACCTCCCTTGGCCGGCCATCTATGTGGCAAAGTTGATGGATTCAACTTTGCTAAATATGGCATGGGGCAATCTACAAAGCCACTAAATTTGGAGGGGGTTGAATGCAACTTTGAAAAGTCTTCAAGGGCTTCTTATCAGCTAATTAAGCTAATTTGGGCCAGCATATGGACGGTTTGGGCTGCCCATTTCTTTGCTCGGTTCTGTTCAATCGGTTTGGTTCAACTGATGCGGTTCAACTGGGCCTTTTTCATAATTAATTAAGATTAATTTATCTAGCCCAAATTAAATTGGGAATAAAGTAAAATTAATTATATTATGATTAAATATTCATAATTGGACCGTCTTGGGCTAGAAATAAATTCTCCTTGATACTTCAAATTGCCTCTCGGTTTTGTTTTTCGAGCAGTGTCTGCCGAGCCAATTTTCACCCTTTGTGCGAATCTGTCGAAAATAGTCAAAATAAATCAAAATTAACTATAAAATTAATTAAAATTCATCATGTTCATATTTTTAGCACAATTTAATTATTTTATAATATTTAATTATTTTCCGACAAGAATTTAATCGAAACTGCATAAATTTGAGTTAAAAAGGGCATGAAAAGGGTATAAATTTTTGTGTTTCCACACCCCCAAACTTAATTCATTGCTCGTCCCGAGTAATGCAAAAATTTGGAAAGAATTTTCTCGGAAACACCTTTGAAAACTCATTCAGAACAACTTTCTCTCAAAATTATAAATTTAATATACTTATGCTCAAAAATAAGAGATTTGATAGTTATGCTACTTATGTATACATATCGTTCAAATTACCTCCAACAACTATTATACTAGCAAAATTAGACTAAATGTTTCTTAATAAAGACATGTTACTCACTACCAAGTTGATTTTAATCCCTTATTCAAAATTAAACTGCAATCATTAAGCTTAATTGATGTCTTCATATGTTGAATAGAGCAATTTCTCTCCACTAATGTAGGTAACATTGGAATTTTGAATCAATAGGTCTTTAATAAGGTTGTAACGTGGCTGGGCTTAGGGGTAGGTAAAAGATAGACAAATTTTTGGCTTAAAAACCTTAGACTCAGCTTAAAATCGAACCTTCAAAATTCTTACCCTTGATATCCTAACTTATGCTCTTTCGACCATCTCTTTCATTTCGAGTTTTTTTTTTCAAATTCGAGTACTTGCTTCATGTACTACAATTTTCGAGAAATTGATTCTTCTTTTCAACTCCCCCAAACTTATTTTCAAACGATATTCTCAATAGTACTGAGTCTAGTGTTTGGGACAATTTTAGAAGTAATGAAGAGAAAAATGATGGCTAAATATTGCATAGGTCCAAAAAAAAGTAGGCCATATAGTCTCAAAATTGGGTTTCAAAGGATAATTTTATCAGGCTCGGCTTGAAAGGCTCAAACGGTCGAAACAATAGTTGCCTAAATCATTTTCAGTATTCCATGCTTCTTAGGATTTCGCCTCAAGAAATTACTAAGTCAATTCTAAAGACTTAAACTTTCATGCATGCCTAATTTTGTCATAGGGAACTAAAAATTTTATGGTACGAATTTGCATGCTTTATTAAAAATACATTCATATCCCCCCTACTTAAGGTGAAAAATGTCCTCATTGTTTAAAGTGAATAGATACTATACACTAGGTAGGATTTTTAGAAAAGAGAAGGTGAGTCAATTTGACTGCTTAAGTACCAGGCTCTCTCTAAAATCCAATCCTAGACATGTATATATCTATTGCCACACTTTAGCCTTTGTGACTTGTTCAGATTTTATTCATGATTCCTATATCTTGTTTTATTGTGAAAAAATAAAAATTCCTAATTAACCTAATCCTAAAACAGCTTAAGAAAAAATAAACTAAAGTTGAAGTCCTCCCCTTTTTTTATTTGTTTGTCGATCCTTCTGAATTCGACTCATCTTTTGCTCCATCAGTATTGCTTTTACATGAATCGCCTCGCTCCCTTTTTGATGATGAAATCCATGGTTCAAATATGAAATCTGGAAACTCAGGCACAAAAATAAATGGGTCATTATAAATTTTCTTGAGGGCAGTCCTTATCGAGTCATCCCTTAGTTTTTAGTATCTCCAGTAGGCTTGTTGCTGCCATTCCATGTGTTGCATTAAGTCCATCAGATTTAACAGCTTATCATGAAGATCTGGGCTAGGTAGTGGAGCTCCAAACATTGAGGGCAGTCCTCGCTCTCTTTAACTCGTTGCTGTAGAATAAAACCTCCAGCTACTCGGTAGAGGTCCCAATCGGTGATTGTACCTTGACTATATTCTGTCCCACTTCACGCCTGCAAAGAGTTTTGCTTTTAAGCATAAAATTTTTATTGTAAAGGGGAAATAGGCCGGGCTAGAACGTCTAATGGCACAATTTTGCACTTCTCTTAGGATGATTTTTCCCACATCAATGGTCTTTCCAGTTAGAATCAAGTATAATAGGACTATTCACTCTAATGAGATTGTAGTCCCATGCGAACTAGGCATAAGGCTGAAACGGATGAAATAGAGCCATACCTTCGCAAGTGGTGTCAAATACTCTCTTCGACACGTGTGGAATCCTTGCTTTGACACAGTCCACTTATAACCTTGAACTGTAAGTTCCTCGAGAATTTCTTGCAAATTTTCAGGCTTAATGTTGCTCAACAGAGAAAAATATTCATCATTGTCGAAATCAGGCAATCCAAAGAATTCATTAATAGCATTTGAATTTATTGGTACCTTAATTCCGCGGACTGGAACTTCAATTAATTCACTTGAAGTTAAGTTCGCGTAGAATTCACGAACTAGTTCCTCATCCACACTTGGTCTCTTTTCATAAAACAATTCCCAATTGAGGGCTTTAGCAACTTGACGAATACGTGCCATAAAGTCTCCGTAGTTGCTTTCCTTCAATGTGAAACCTTTCTCTGGATGCATCTGTTGATTTTTGAAGATATTTTCGTATCTTGCTTTGGCTTCTTCACAGTGAGATTTGTTTTGTGCTTCGTCAATTTGGACGAAAGCACGAGATCTCTTGTGAGGCATGATTGACCTGAACATAAGATGGAAAAAGTTATTCTCTTAAAAATTTAATTAATAAACATTACTAATATTTCAATAAATTGAAAAATTAGATAATTGAACAAAAATTAAACTTAAGGAAAAAAAATTGTTCTTACCACCTTCCTCGTAATAATTAAGAACTCCTAAAATAAAATATACTAATAAACAAAAGATGGAAATTTAAAAGGAGGGTTGAAGGCTTTTGGCTTAGGTTGGGCGTGTAACATCCTAGAAATGGGCCTATGCATTTTTGATTTAATTATACAAAATGACATGTCTTATGCGTTATGAATGTATTGTGAACATTTTTGGAAACTTGGAAATGTAAGGAAATGTTTCAGAAATGTTAAGTTTCAAAAGAGGAAAGTAAACATTTTTGGGAACTTGAAAATGTAAGGAAATGTTTCAGAAATGTTAAGTTTCAAAAGAGGATAGTAAACATTTTTGGAAACTTGAAAATGTAAGGAAATGTCCAGTTGAAAAGAGGAAACTAAGGCAAGGTGGCCTTAAAAAAATTAATAGAGGAAATTTGACATAGGAACTGGCTTGGAAAAGTGGCAAGGAGGCGCCACTTAAAGCCCAGTAAGTGACGCCACAATCAAGGGGGAATGAGGCTAGGTTCGAGTCACATGGGAAGTAAATAAAAGAGTTTTATTTTGCTGCAAGGAGCAAGGGAGTTGGACGGCATTAAGGCTCTTAAAAGAGGAGTTTAATTCTCTTTAAAATTTGGCTAAATAGGTGGATAAATGATGGATAATTATCGGTATTTTTAATTAAGAGATAAGAGATAATTAAAGGATTATTTCTTTAATTTTAAAACAACGTGATGAGGGAGGAAAATATGGGAGAAGTGATGGCCAAGTAAGGGACTTTAGCCTAGTAATTTCGGCTACTAGAGGAAAAGAGGGCCATTTATTCTTTCTTCTCCTTTTCTTATATGCCGAATTCTCTAAGCATCTCTTCATCTCTTTTATTTTTACTAAAGCCGAAATACTCTGTGATTTAGCCGAAACTTCTTCCAAATTCCATTAGTGCCTATTCCTTCTAAGCCTAATATCCCTCTCTCCTTTCATCTTTGAAACCAAATGCATAGGGGGCTCATAGCCGATTGTTCATCAAGTCTCTAAGCTGAATCTCTGAAGTGGTGTCAGGAGGGATCTATCGAATTCAATATTAAGGGTAAGAATTTTATGGTCATCAATTTATTCTCTTCTTTAAGCCGAAACATAGGAACTAATATCATTATTATTTTGTGGCCGAAATTATAAGGAGTGTTTCGGGGTTTTGCAACTGTCGACTTCAAGAAGGGATCTTTCGGGAATTCAAGGATCTAAGGTAAGTCAGGATTTACATTCAGCCAATGGCCAACTATGATGGTTTAATGTTAGAATCGAACCTAACATATGTGTATAGGTATTTCGTCAGATATTTAAGACAAGGGATACTTTTGGGAGTTGAAACTCGCCAGGTGAATACATAAGCACAATCGGCCAAAACCTAGTTTAGTATTTAGATTTGGTCTTTAAATATTTAAAAGCCAAACTAACCAAGCCTAGTGATTGTAGTGCTTGCCGATTTCAAGAAAGAAGGATACAAAGTTTCTGACATTTAACTAGACATCAATCGGCACCAAGGTATGTTTTGAGTAATAACAAATGCTAATAGGATTTGGTTTTATGGCCGAATGGTCTTCATTAAACTTTTAAAGTGATGGCCGAATGTAGGAAGTTAAGGATCTAAGGCAGTAGATCGAATTTCGGGATTCCAGTGAATTGCTAAGTGAATCAGGTGTGTACCCCACACTAATCTTAATAGATTTATGGCTTAAACTTGATATATGTATTAATATGAAAGTGTAAGAATGTGGCTAAGGTACCATGTTATGGTACAAAGTACTCAGGTACGTTTCCTACTCCTACTAGGATTATGAAATATGTTATATTTAACATGTGATAAGTGATAAGAATGTGAAATTTGGCATGTAATGCATAATATGTATGATAGGGGGCATATGGGTTATTGAAAAGGGGAAGTGAATGTGGTGACCTAAGACCACGGTATCTGAATGTGGTGACCTAAGACCACGATATCTGAATGTGGTGACCTAAGACCACGAATACTCATAAGGGCGATGAGCACGTCGACTGCAGCGACTGCCTTCGATGGTGTGTAGCGGATGGAGGGTTGACTTAGTAGTCCCCACTGTGTGCAGGATGGTACGGGTGATGTGTAGCGGATGGCATATAGGTTTGGGTTCGGGTTGCATCATTTTTAATTTAATGATATATGAATATGTATGTTATGAAATGCCTGAATTTATTTGGACTTAGTGTTTGTGTACACATTGAGTCTGTTGACTCACCCCGTTGTGGGAACATTTTTCAGTGATGATCGATAATGGACCGGCCTGCGGGAGCTTAGTGGTGGCCATGCCCAAAGAGGAAATTATTATGTGGACCCTTTTATTTTTCTAAGTATTTTAAATTTCATTTTGGGTTTTATTTGATGTAATAAAGCCATAGTGAACTATGTTATTTTCTGTTTTATTTACTATGTTACGTAATTTTATTTATGAGAGATTAAGTCAATTTAATTTAAAATAAACTTTAAAATATTTTGTCACTTGAAACTAAATGGGTTTCAATATAAAATAAATTTGTTTTCAACTCGAGCCCAACCCACCAGCAAACTATCTTTAAAACACAGATTTTCAAAGTAATAAAAGAATTTTTAACCGGTTTACTTCGAGGAACATACCAGATCCGGTCTAGGCTCGTGGGCCGGGTGTGGGGTGTTTCAATTTGGTATCAGAGCCCGTTTCAAACTCTCGGCCTGAGGTTTAAGGCCCAAAATGTTTTCAAAGCGAGCCCAAATAAATTTTATGAAAACATTTTTTTTGAAATAAGCAGGTTTTGGCATGGCACCCAGGTTTCCGACCCGCAGTCCACCAGGTAAGTACCCCTATCTATTGTGTGAATTATAGTATGAATTGTAGAAGGGTAGAAATGGAACGTAGATTAGAACATTAAGTATGTGAACCCTAGGACTAGTGTACCCTAACAAATACATAAGACTTAAATGCTTAATTAAACAAACCTATGGTTAAGTCGCCGAGTTAGGGTGTTGCAACCATGGTGCGCATGTCTAGGATTGGATCCTAAGAGAAGAGCACAGTACTTAGCGGTCTTAGTGACTCACCTCCTCTTGCTCGCAGAATCCTACAGTGCGTAGCTACTGTTCACCCCAACCATGAGGACTTATTCATAGGCTAATCCCAATAACTAAAACCCGAAAGGGACTAGCCATGTTTTTATGGAAACCCTAGTTTTAAATCCCCAAATTTATTCCATTGAATAGTAACAAAAACTTATTTTTAGAAAGTTTGCAAAATATTCCCAATTTACAAAAATTACCAAAAAGCCCCTAATGGCGAAATTACAAAAATGCCCCTGGTTTCTAAAATTACCGTACTACCCCGATTTCAATGAAAATTTCCCTACTTAATAAAATGACCAAAAATTCTAAATTATAAAATATCAAAATATCTTGATTTTGGAAATTACGAAATTGCCCCTGACTTACAAAATTACCAAAATGACCCTGATTTCCAAAATTTTTGCAACATCACCGTTTTGGAGAATAAAAGTATAAAAAAGAACCCTTAAAGTTTTGCAAATTTTGAAATACCCCTGAATTATTAAACTTTACAAATTTGCCCTGGTTTATTACCAAAATACCCTCGAGTTTCAAAATTACCGAAATACCCCTGGGAACTCAAAATTACTAAAATACCCTTATTGACAAAATCAAGAAGGAGCCTTATTTTGAAAAATTACGAAAATACCCCTATAGGACAAATGATGAAAATACCCCTGGGATAGGAACGGACAGAAATGTCCGAAGAGTGAACGTGTATGGGAGATACTATGGAATGGATGTCACTGAATGAATGCTTGAATGAATGTACTTCTCTGAATTAGGATAGAAGACATGAAAACTTTGATTGAATAGAAAGAACCACTACTGAGTTTCTATCCATAAAATTCCTTCGCGGATAATCAGTGAAACAAGTACTAATTCATAAAATTTCTTAATCAGATTAAAGCACGGTAGTAGAAATGAGCTCTAGGGGCCATGGTCGAAACGTGCGAGGACGCGGTAGAGGTAGGATGATCGTGTCGGAACCCGTTAGGTCAGGTCAGGGGTCTGACAACGAGGTACCACCGCCACCACCACCCCCAGTTGTTGGTGTTGAGCAGCAAGCTCAGACGGGGGATGATGCTGTGTCGCAGGCTGTGCTGCGAGTTCTTGAGTTGGTGGCTGTTGCAGGAGCAAATTCGGGAGCTCGGAAGTCGGTACCTGAGCGACTTCGTGCCAACGGAGCTGAGGTATTCTGTGGAGTGTAAGGAGTGGCACCCAGTACCGCTGAGTATTGGTTGGAACCAACTGAGCGGATTATGGATGAACTAGATCTGACTCCTGAGGAGAAACTAAAAGGAATGGTGGCATTCCTACGCGATGAAGCGTACCAATGGTGGCTCACAGTTCGTGATGGTGCCACAGCTGAGGATCTACCGTGGGACTATGTTAAGACGGCTTATCAGAAGAAGTATGTCGGTACCCGGTATACTGATGAGCAAAGAAAGGCATTTATGGGGCTGGTTCAAGGGAACAAGTCCATGGCGGAGTATGACGCTGAGTTTCTGAGGTTGAGCTGTTATGCCCGAGGAAAGGTGGCTACGAAGCATGAACGGTGTGTCCGATTTAAGGACGGTTTGAGGGATGATTTAAGGTTGTTGATAGCCCCACATTAGGAACGGGAATTTTTCACGTTAGTGGAAAAGGCTAAGGTAGCCGAGGGAATCAAGGACTCGGTAAAGCAGAGCTCTGATAGGAATAGGCCCAAGAGGGGTTATGGGTCGTCGGGGCCGTGCAGGAGTGTGCGAAAAAGGCCCGAGTTGGTGGGCCACGAGGTCGCAAGTTGGTGCGGGAGGCGATGTCGTCCTTGTGATCGGTGTGGGAAGAGACACTTAGGAGAGTGTTGGAAGAGGACGGGAGGATGTTTCAAAGTGTGGGTCCAAGGACCATATGATTAAGGATTGTCCAATGAAACCGGAGGAAGTTGGCGGCCACCTTAGAACGCGTTCATCGGTGGTAGAGGTGGGCGATGCCGCAACGTGGTCGTGGTCCGAATAATAGAGGTAATGGTGCTTTGCAGAGGGCGTGGAACACCGAGCGAGAGGTGCTTAAACACCGAGGCAAGGCAACCGGGTTTGGTTTATGCGATTCACGGAGGAGGATGGAGACGCACCGGACGTCATAACCTGCGTTCCTTATTCATGGCAAGCCCTATTTTGCTCTTATTGATGTGGGCTCGACCCATTCATATGTTGCATGTAGTATAGTGGAAACACTAGGCCTGAGACTCAACTTTCGATAGGGAGATGATCGTAGTAAGCCCATTAGGCCAAACGTAGTGGTGGATAAGGTCTTTCGGAGTGTACCCCTAGAAATTCAGGGAGTAAACTTTCGGGCTGACTTAATGGAGTTACCCTTTGGAGATTTTGACCTCATACTTGGTATGAATTGGTTAGTAGAGCACCAGGCCGTGTTGGATTGTGCGGCTAAATGAATGGAACTAAGAACCCCGAAGGGTGAGGTGGTTATCATGATAGGAGAAAGAAGGAACTACTTGTCTAATGTAGTTTCAGCACTAAAGGCTGAAAGGATGGTTCGGAAAGGGTGCAAGGCGTTTCTAGCCTTCGTAAATACGTTAGATGGAAAGGAAGAAGGTGTCAGTAGAGTCAGAAAGGTAAAGGACTTCGTGGATGTGTTCCCAGAGGAATTACCAGGAATACCCCCAGATAGGGAGGTGGAATTTGGAATAGATTTGCTACCTGGTACAGCTCCTGTGTCAATTGCCCCGTACAGAATGGCACCAAAGGAGTTGGTGGAACTCAAGGCTCAGATTCAAGAATTGCTGGATCGTGGATTCATTCGACCCAGTGTGTCTCTGTGGGGAGCACCGGTTCTATTTGTGAAAAAGAAGGATGGAACTATGCGAATGTGCATAGACTATCGTCAGTTGAATAAACTGACCATCAAGAACAAGTACCCTTTGCTAAGGATAGACGACTTGGTCGATCAGCTAAAGGGGGCAGCTGTGTTTTTGAAGATAGATTTACGGCCGGGATATCATCAGTTGAAGGTAAAGGAGGCAGATATCCATAAGACCGCCTTTAGGATAATATACGGCCATTATGAGTTTGTAGTAATGCCGTTTGGATTGACAAACGCACCAGCCGCATTCATGGATATGATGAACCGAGTTTTCCAACCCTACTTAGATAGGTTCATTGTCGTGTTTATCGATAATATCCTCGTGTATTCGAAGTCGGAGGAAGAGCATGATGAGCACCTACGGATAGTGTTACAAGTATTAAGGGAGAAGAAGCTCTATGCCAAATTCAGCAAGTGTGAATTTTGGCTTAAGGAGGTGGCATTCTTAAGACATGTTGTATCCGCAGAGGGAATAAGGGTGGATCCTAGGAAGATCGAAGCAGTGTAGGATAGGAAACCACCTAGGTCCGTGGCTGAGATCCGAAGTTTCTTAGGTTTGGCAGGCTATTACAGGAGGTTCGTGAAAGGGTTCTCGTCAATAGCCGTGCCTTTGACAAAGTTATTGAGGAAGAAAGTACCCTTTGTATGGACAGATAAGCAACATGAGAGCTTTGAGAAGCTTAAGAAGGGCTTGACAGAAGCTCCAGTTCTGATTCAGCCTGAGGCAGGAAAGGATTTTGTGGTGTACTGTGACGCTTCGCATACGGGATTAGGCTGTTTTCTAATGCAAGATGGTAAAGTAGTCGCATATGCGTCTCGAAAACTAAGGCCTCATGAGGTTAACTACCCAACTCATGACTTGGAATTGGCAGCAGTGGTTTTCACTCTTAAGGTGTAGAGGCATTACCTTTATGGAGAAAAGTCGATAATCTACACGGACCACAAAAGTCTTAAGTATCTGTTGACTCAGAAAGAGTTGAACTTAAGACAGCGAAGGTGGGTGAAGCTATTAAAGGATTATGATTGTTCGATCGAGTATCAGCCAGGCAAGGCGAATGTGGTAGCGGATGCTTTAAGTCAAAAGGTAGTGTCGGATCTGAGGGTGATGTTCGCACACTTAAGTTTGTATGATGATGGAAGTCTGCTGGCAAAATTGCAAGTCAAACCCACGTGGTTGAATGAGGTAAAGGAAAGTCAATTGTTGGATGAGGACTTAGGTGCTAAGCTACAGCAAGTACAGAATGGAGAGTTAGAAGATTATGGTGTTAACAATGAGGGAGTATTGTGCTTCAAGGGAAAGGTCTGTATGCCAAAGGACGAGGAGTTAAGACAAAGGATTCTTCGGGAGACGCATAGTAGCCCTTATGCTATGCATCCCGGAGGCACTAAGTTGTACAGGGATCTAAAGGAACAGTTTTGGTGGCCTGATCTTAAACGAGAAGTTACTGAATTCGTAGGAAAATGTCTGACGTGTCAGCAAGTTAAGGCTGAACACTAAGTTCCATCAGGATTACTTCAGCCAATCGAGATTCCGTAATGGAAGTGGGAAAGAATTACCATGGATTTCGTTAGTGGGCTTCCCCTTACGCCTACTAAAAAGGACTCGTTATGGGTAATAGTGGACCGTTTGACCAAGTCCGCGCATTTCATTCCGGTAAGAGTGGATTCTTCTCTTCAGAAGTTGGCCAAGTTATAAATGGCAGAAATTGTGAGGTTACACGGAGTGCTGGTGTCAATCATTTCGGATAGAGACCCCAGATTTACGTCTCGATTTTGGAGGGCACTTCATCAAGCTTTAGGTACTAAGTTGGATTTCACTACGGCTTTTCATCCACAGTCGAATGGGCAGTCTGAATGGGTAGTTCAGGTGTTAGAGGATATGCTGAGGGGCTGTGTGATGGATTTCCGAGGAAGTTGGAAGGACTATTTGCCTTTAGCAGAGTTCGCCTACAACAATAGCTACCAAGCTAGTATTCGGATGGCACCGTACGAAGCACTGTATGGTTGAAGGTGTCGGACTCCTACGTGTTGGACAAAATTGGGAGAACGTCGAGTTTTGGGTCCTGAGATTGTGGCCGAATCCGAAAAGAAGGCGGAGATAATTCGGGCACGGTTGAAAGAAGCCTCTGACAGGCAAAAGTCATATGCCGACCTCAAGCGGAAATAGATAGAGTTTGAAGTGGGGGACCAAGTGTTTCTGAAAATCTCGCCTTGGAAGAAGGTGATGAGGTTTGGTCGCAAAGGGAAGTTAAGCCCAAGGTTTATAGGGCCCTATCAAGTGTTGAAGCGAGTTGGACCAGTGGCATATCAGTTAGAGCTGCCACCGGAGTTGAAGCAGATGCACGATGTATTCCATGTTTCCATGCTACATCGATATCGATCGGATCCATCTCACGTAGTACCGGTTGAAGAGGTGGAGCTAAGGCCACACTTATCGAACGAAGAAGAGCCGATTCAGATCTTGGAACGAGATGTAAAAGTGTTACGGAAGAAGTCAGTTCCTCTAGTCAAAGTGTTATGGTTCAACCATGGATCGGAGGAAGCTTCGTGGGAGCCAGAAGAGGCAATGCGACAGCAATACCCTCATTTATTTTAGCCAGGCAATTTCAAGGACGAAATTATTTTAAGGGGCTAGAACTGTAACATCCTAGAAATGGTGAACATTTTTGGAAACTTGGAAATGTAAGGAAATGTTTCAGAAATGTTAAGTTTCAAAAGAGGAAAGTAAACATTTTTGGGAACTTGAAAATGTAAGGAAATGTTTCAGAAATGTTAAGTTTCAAAAGAGGAAAGTAAACATTTTTGGAAACTTGAAAATGTAAGGAAATGTCCAGTTGAAAAGAAGAAACTAAGGCAAGGTGGCCTTAAGAAAATTAATAGAGGAAATTTGACACAAGAACGGGCTTGGAAAAGTGGCAAGGAAGCGCCACTTAAAGCCCAGTAAGTGAAGCCACAATCAAGGGGGAAGGAGCCTAGGTTCGAGTCACATGGGAAGCAAATGAAAGAGTTTTATTTTGCTGTAAGGAGCAAGGGAGTTGGACGGCATTAAGGCTCTTAAAAGAGGAGTTTAATTCTCTTTAAAATTCGGCTAAATAGGTGGATAAATGATGGATAATTATTGGTATTTTTAATTAAGAGATAAGAGATAATTAAAGGATTATTTCTTTAATTTTAAAACAAAGTGATAAGGGAGGAAAATATGGGAGAAGTGATGGCCAAGTAAGGGACTTTAGCCTAGTAATTTCGGCTACTAGAGGAAAAGAGGGCCATTCATTCTTTCTTCTCCTTTTCTCATATGTCGAATTCTCTAAGCATCTCTTCATCTCTTTTATTTTTACTAAAGCCGAAATACTCTGTGATTTAGCCGAAACTTCTTCCAAATTCCATTAGTGCCGATTCCTTCTAAGCCTAATATCCCTCTCTCCTTTCATCTTTGAAACTAAATGCATAGGGGGCTCATAGCCGATTGTTCATCAAGTCTCTAAGCCGAATCTCTGAAGTGGTGTCAGGAGGGATCTGTCGAATTCAATATTAAGGGTAAGAATTTTTTGGTCATCAATTTATTCTCTTCTTTAAGCCGAAACATAGGAACTAATATCATTATTATTTTGTGGTCGAAATTATAAGGAGTGTTTCGAGGTTTTGCAACTGTCGACTTCAAGAAAGGATCTTTCCGGAATTCAAGGATCTAAGGTAAGTCAGGATTTACATTCGGCCAAGGGCCATCTATGATGGTTTAATGTTAGAATCGAACCTAACATATGTGTATAGGTATTTCGTCAGATATTTAAGACAAGGGATACTTTCGAGAGTTGAAAATCGCAAGGTGAGTACATAAGCACAATCGGCCAAAGCCTAGTTTAGTATTTATATTTGGTCTTTAAATATTTAAAAGCCGAACTAACCAAGCCTAGTGATTGTAGTGCTTGTCGATTTCAAGAAAGAAGGATACAAAGTTTCCGGCATTTGATTAGACATCAATCGGCACCAAGGTAAGTTTTGACTAATAACAATCCTAATAGGATTTGGTTTTATGGGCGAATGGTCTTCATTAAAATTTTAAAGTGATGGCCGAATGTAGGAAGTTAAGGATCTAAGGTAGTAGATCGGATTTCGGGATTCCAGTGAATTGCTAAGTGAATCAGGTGTGTACCCCACACTAATCTTAATAGATTTATGGCTTAAACTTGATATATGTATTAATATGAAAGTGTAAGAATGTGGCTAAGGTACCATGTTATGGTACAAAGTACACAGGTACGTTTCCTACTCCTACTAGGATTATGAAATATGTTATATTTAACATGTGATAAGTGATAAGAATGTGAAATTTGGCATGTAATGCATAATATGTATGATATGGGGCATATGGGTTATTGAAAAGGGGAAGTGAATGTGGTGACCTAAGACCACGATATCTGAATGTGGTGACCTAAGACCACGATATCTGAATGTGGTGACCTAAGACCACAATATCTGAATGTGGTGACCTAAGACCACGATATCTGAATGTGGTGACCTAAGACCACGATATTTGAATGTGGTGACCTAAGACCACGAATACTCATAAGGGCGATGAGCACGCCGATCGCAAATGATCGCACGCCGATGGTGTGTAGCGGATGGAGGGTTGACTTAGTAGTCCCCACGGTGTGCGCGATGGTACGGGTGATGTGTAGCAGATGGCATATAGGTTTGGGTTCAGGTTGCATCATTTTTAATTTAATGATATATGAATATGTACGTTATGAAATGCCTGAATTTATTTGGACTTAGTGTTTGTGTACACATTGAGTCTCATTGACTCACCCTGTTAGGGAACATTTTTCGTGTGATGATCGATAATGGACCGGGTCGGCAGGAGCTTAGTGGTGGCCATGCCCAGCAAGGAAATTATTATGTGGACCCTTTTATTTTTCTAAGTATTTTAAATTTCATTTTGGGTTTTATTTGATGTAATAAAGCCATAGTGAACTATGTTATTTTCTGTTTTATTTACTATGTTACGTAATTTTATTTATTAGAGATTAAGTCAATTTAATTTAAAATAAACTTTAAAATATTTTGTCACTTGAAATTAAATGGGTTTCAATATAAAATAAATTTGTTTTCAACTCGAGCCCAACCCACCAGCAAACTATCTTTAAAACACACAGATTTTCAAAGTAATAGAAACCGGTTTACTTCGAGGAACATACCAGATCCGGTCCAGGCTCGTGGGCCGGGTGTGGGGTGTTTCAGGGTGGATGGGTGTGTGGTAGGGGCTGCACGCAAGCAGCAGCGCACAAGGTCTTGTGCAGGTAGGCCACGGACGTGCGCAGGTACGGCGCGCAGGAGCAGGACACCGCCTGGGCTGGTCGGGTGTGCAGCGCAACGCGAGCTGGAGGCAGCAGGTGTGAAGCCAAAACCTAGGCAGATGCTGCAGCTGGGACGTGCGGTGTGTTGAGGTTCACTGCTAGCGAATGGCTGTGTGGCTAGGGACTTGCGGCGCTTTGATGAGTTGGTGATTTGGGGTTTTGAGTGATGAATGAATGGGGAGAAGCAAGGGTGTAATTTATAGTAGGAGTAATGGGACTTAGACTAGAACTCTTAGTAAAATTTAATGATTAAAAAAAAGAGTCCAATTCTAATTTTACTCAAGATTAACAACAATTAATAATTAAATATACACATATAAAATTATCAATTGCTATTAAATTATTAAGATAAACATAAAATAAAATAAATCCTAATCCTAAGCTAAGTTGATAAAAATTAATATATAAATTATAATGAATATAATTATATATTAAAGTTTATAAATAATTTATAAATATGATATTAAGTAAAAATATTTATTCTAGGTGCCTTTTAAAAATATTTACAAAAAGAGGCACCTAGTTTTTATTATTTACGAAAATAGCAACCAAATTTTAAAAATAATTCAATTGAGTCCCTAGACTAAATGAAAATTTGAAATTGAGTTGCAATTTAAGACTTGGGTCAAAACTGACCTTTTTGGAAAACCAAAAATTTATTTTGTCATTTAGGGGCTAATTTCTTGGAAAATTATGTAAAAATCAATTCCCAGGAAATATTGGAAGGGTCACAGCGGTCCCGCTTAAGTTCCAATCTCCTAGACAAAATTTATTTAAACATAATAAACCCGGAAATATACCCTAAATAATTTATTGAAAACAAGAAAATCTAAAGATCAGATAAACTGAACAAGATTTGATCTCGTTCAGGTCTTTCTCCGTAGTAATGTTTCAAATGTTTAGCATTGACTTGAAAATTACCTCCCTTACCTTGGAGTTCAACAACTCCGTATGGATAGATGGAATGAATCATAAATGGACCGAACCAATGTGATTTTAGCTTACTTGGAAAGAACTTCAATCTGGAATTAAATAACAAGACTTGCTAACTTGCTTCAAACTCTCGAACTCGAATATGCTTGTCATGCCATTTCTTGAGTCTTTCTTTGAGTAATTTGGCATTTTCATATGAGAACATTCGAAATTCCTCTAGTTCGTTGAGTTGGAGCATCCGTTTCTCTTTAGCAGACTTAAGATCCAAGTTGACTCGTCGAAGGGCCCAGTAGGCTTTGTGCTCTAACTCCAAAGGTAGATGACAGGCTTTCCCAAAGACCAACCTATAGGGTGACATTCCTAAAGGTGTATTGTATGCCGTTCTGTAAGCCCATAAAGCATCATCTAGTCTCTTGGACCAATCTCGTCGGTTCGAGCAAACTACCTTCTCAAGTATGCCTTTGATCTCCTTATTCGCTAGCTTCGCTTGCCCATTTGTCTGCAGATGGTAAGCTGTAGCAACCTTGTGTTTCACTCCATGTTTATCTAGCAACCATTTTAACCACTTATTCACAAAATGGGTCCCTTCATCGCTGATAATAGCTCTTGGGGTTCCGAACGTTGTGAACACATGTTTCTACATGAACTTCATCACAACTATGGCATCATTCGTCGGATAAGCTTCAGCCTCGACCTACTTAGACACGTAATCTACTGCTACCAATATGTATTTGTGACCAAAAGACTGAGGGAACGAACCAAGAAAGTTAATACCCCAAACATCGAACAATTCCACCTCAATGATATTTGTTCTAGGCATCTCATTTCTGTTGGTGACATTTCCAACCCTCTGACATCGATACATCTCTTTACATAAGCGTATGCATCCTAGAATAGTGTTGGCCAAAAGAATCCGACTTGCAATACTTTGGCCACTGTACGAGTACCTCCGAAGTGTCCCCCACTTGGGGCTGAATGACAGTGGTATAAAATCTTCGGTATTTCATTTTCTGTCACACAACTCCTAATCATCTGATCTATACACTTTTTAGACAAATATGGATCTTCTTAGAAATAGTGCTTCACATCGTGAAGAAACTTTTTTCTTTGTGGATATGTTTTATCAATCGGCATCAAACCACAAGCTAAATAGTTAGCAAACTCAGCAAACCGAGGAATATTATGGACATGATTTACCTTCAATATGTGTTAATCTGGAAATGTCTCTTGGCAGTAAAAGTGGAGAATTTCCCTCTTGCGACTTTAATCTAGATAAGTGATCTGCTACTTCGTTTTCTACCCCCTTCGTTCTTGAATTTCTAGATCAAACTCTTGAAGTAGAAGCACCCACCGGATCAATCTCAGCTTAGCATCTTTCTTGGCCAATAAGTACTTAATTGCGGAGTGGTCCGTATAGATAATCACTTTGGTACCTACGAGATAAGATTGAAACTTGTCGAAAGCAAACACAATATCAAGTAACTCTTTTTCTATTACCGTATAGTTCAGTTGAGCTCCGGTTAGAGTTCTACTTGTGTAGTAGATGGGATGAAAAACTTTGTTCCTTCGCTGGCTCAAGACAGCTCCAATGGCGAAGTCACTTGCGTCACACATCAACACAAATGGCGAATCCCAGTTTGTTGTGAAGATTATGGGTGCCGTGACTAATTAATTTTTCAGATCATTGAAGGCTTTTAAGCATTCCTTATCAAACTTGAATATCGAGTCTTTCTCCAATAGCTTGCATAAGGGTTTAGCCACTCTGGAAAAGTCCTTGATAAATCTTCGATAAAAATTGGTGTGACCCAAAAAGCTCCTAACACCTTTTACAGATGTTGGAGGTGGGAGTTTCTCAATAACATCTACTTTTTCTTTGTCCACCTAGATCCCATGTCTCGTTATCCGATGACCTAGAACAATTCCTTCTCGTACCATAAAATGGCACTTTCCTAGTTGAGTACGAGATTCATTTCTTCGCATCGCCTTAGTACCTTAGCTAGATTGGCTAAGCAATCATCTTAAGTATCTCTGAATATTGAGAAATCTTCCATGAAAACTTCCAAGTATTTCTCAACCATGTTAATAAAAAAAGACATCATACATATTTGAAATGTAGCTGGTGCATTACATAAACCAAATGGCATGCATCTAAATGCAAATGTACCGTACGGACAGGTGAATGTCATTTTGTGTTGATCTTCCGGTGCTACCATAATCTGATTATACCCTGAGTATCCGTCGAGAAAATGATAGTAATCTCATTCTATGAGTCTATCCAACATCTGGTCTAAAAACGGTAAAGGAAAGTGATCTTTCCTAGTCGCCTTGTTCAGCTTCCAGTAATCGATGCAGATTCTCCATCCTGTAACTGTTCTCGTTGGTATTAACTCATTGTTCTCGTTTACCACGATCGTGATACCTCCTTTCTTCGGCACACACTGGACTGGACTCACCCATGAACTGTCTGAGATGGGGTAAATTATACCCGCATCCAACCATTTGATAATTTCCTTTTTTACTACATCTTTCATGATGGGGTTCAGTCTCCGTTGTCCATCAATTGTTCCTCTCTCGCCATGTTCTAATATGATCTTGTGCATGCATACAGATGGTCTAATACCGCGAATATCGGCTATGGTCCATCCGATAGCCTTCTTGAATTGTTTCAAAACTATGATAAGTTTCTCTTCTTATTCAGTAGTTAATTTTGCTGAAACAATCACAGGCAAAGTATAGGCGTTACCTAAATAAACATATTTTAAGTGTGAAGGTAATAGCTTGAGTTCTAACTTAGGTGGCTCCTCGATTGATGCTTTTGGATGGCTGTAATCTCTTTTTTCTAATTCCAAAGATTCAAAACGAGATTGCAGATTAAATCCCTTTTGATTAGCTTTTAGCATAGCTAAGTATTCATCCTCCTCTTTATCATTTGGGGGATCTGATGTCAAAATTCTTTCCAGTGGGTCCTCAACATAGTTAAGTTCCTTCTAATTCCTCTAAATCTGATACTGCAAAACAATCATCCATTGTGTCAGGAAATCACATTGACTTAAAAAATTAAATGTTACCTGATCATCCTAAACACGCATAGTCAGCTCGCCCTTTTGCACATCAATAAGGGTCCTTCTAGTTGCTAAGAATGGTCTCCCTAGGATAATTGGCACTTCTTTGTCTGCTTTAAAGTCTAGAATTACAAACTCAACAGGAAAGATAAATTTTTCTACGCGTACCAATACGTCCTCGATTTTTCCTTCTGGATGTGCTAAGGATCGATCTGCTAGTTGAAGTGTAACCGTAGTTGGTCTAACCTCTCCTATCGCCAACTTCCTGAATATTGACATACGCATCAAGTTGATACTTGCGCCTAAGTCACATAATGCCTTACCATAATATGTTGCTCCAATGTTGCACAGTATGGTAAAACATCTAGGATCCTTCAGTTTTGGGGGTAGTTTATCTTAAAAATATGCACTGCACTCCTTCGTCAGAGCTATCGTCTCAAATTCTCCAAGTTTTCGTTTCTTAGACAAGATATCTTTCTTGAACTTGACATAGTTCGGCATTTGCTCAAGTGCTTCAAACAACGGGATGTTGATGTAAAGTTGCCTGAGTACGTCAAGGAACTTCTTGAACTGAATCTCCTGCTTCGGCTTCTGAAGTCTTTGAGGGTAGGGTGGTGGTGGTTTCATTACTGGAAATAATTCTGGTTGATTCACCTTTGGCGGTAATTCTGCCTCTAATGAAGTTGTTGGTTGATTAGAATTGACTGGTCCTGAGGTTACTTTACCTGGTTTTGCAGATTTCGGTTATGGTAAAACTGGGATTTCAACACTTGGTTGAACTTCTTCTGAGTCTTGAGCATCAGCTTGCTCCTTTTCAACTTCGACAGTGTTGGGCTCTACTATCTTTCCGCTCCTCAATGTCAACGCTTTGCAATGTTCCTTCCCCGACTTTTTCAGATTTTTTGTGTCACTAGGTAGAGCACCTTGTGGTCGGTTCCTGAGTTCAGTAGCAAGCTGGCCCACTTGATTCTCCAATTCTTCAATGCAGCTGCTTGGCTCTGGATTAAGGCATCATTCTTTACCATGTATGCCTTCAACAAATTCTCCAACCTATTGGATGCTTCAGCTTGAACTGGTTTCTGAACTTGTTGCGGAAAATTAGGCGGCTGGGTTGGTCTGGGTTGGGTGTAAGTTGTATTGGTTCCAGCCCCTTGGTTACTCCAGGAGAAATTCGACTTGTTTCTCTACGATGGGTTATAAAAATTTGATTGCAGCCCTTGCCTTCCTCGGTTTTGGTTCAGATGACCCATGTAGTATACAGATTCTGGTTTCGACGGACATTTTTCGAACAAATGCCCTTCCCCACAATAGACACAGGCTATATTTTCAAATTGATTAGGCGGTTGTGCTGTAAAACTATTAGACCCATTAGTAGTAAGATTTTTAAGCATTGAGGATATTGATGATACCTGAGATGCGAGTGAAGTAAGAGCGTCTACTTCATGAATTCCAGCGACTAGTCTTCCTGACGCTGCACGACTGGTTGGCCATTGTTAATTGTTGCTGGCAATCCTCTCAATAATTTCATAAGCCTCGTTATAAGACTTAGAAAGGAGATCACCATTAGTAGAGGCCTCCACTACCATCCTTGTGGGAGCGTTGAGACCATTATAGAATGTCTCAAGTTGAATGCAATGTAGGATTCCATGATGAGGGCATTTTTGTAATAACTCTTTAAATCTTTCCCATGCCTCATACAAGGACTCGTCATCCATTTGGTGGAAGGCAGTGATCTCGTTCCTCAACTTAGCATTCTTGCTTGGCGGAAAATACTTCATGAGGAATCTCTCGGCTAACTCTTGCCATGTAGAAATGGAGTTCGATGGTAATGAATTCAACTAGGCACAAGCTCTGTCCCTTAGCAAATATGGGAACAACTTCAATCGTAAGGCATCTTTAGAAACTCCGGCTAACTTGAAAGAACCGTTCACTTCTATAAATAGTCTTAAGTGAAGATGAGGATCTTCGATGAGGCATTCCACCGAATTATTGCCCATGCGAAGCATCCGCAGAAGCGATCGGCTTCAGCTTAAATTGTTGTGCCTCGATTTTGGGTCTCTTAATTCCCGAATTAAGATCGTTAAATACTGGCACGGCATATTGTCTTAAGGCTCTATCCCTATCGTCAGCAACAAGGATAGGATTTTGAGCAGGGTTTGCTCCGTTTCCTTGGTTTCATATTCTCGAAGTTCATTTCTTCAATCCCTCTCTAGTTCACTTGTCTTCTTCGTTGTCGAAAGGTTCGTTCTATTTCAGGGTCCACAAGGAGTAAGTCAATAATCTGGTCAATACTCATAAACACCTGAAATAATCACAGAAAAATTGAGTAAGTAAAAATTTCAATACGAAAATAAATAAACCAAAATGTAAAATAGATTCACAAATAATGACTTTAAAAAATAGTCCCCGGCAACGGTGCAAAAAACTTGGAACGGTGGAAATGTGCAAGTGTACACAATCCCAACAAGTAATAAAGTGACAAGTAAATGTCGAGTTATCGTACCCACAGGGACTGTAAAAGAATAATTTATGAAAATGATTTCAAACACTTTGGTGAAGGGAAAATATTTGGATTTAATAAAAATTTAAAAACTAAAATAAACAAAGTAAAATAAAATAAAACAAAGTTCTAATGCACGGTTTCAAAAGCTGATTTTAATCAAGATGATATAATTGTGTTGGATTAATTACATTTCTTACCTTAGAATTATTAAACTTATGCTTATACTTGTTACGAATAAATCACAGCGACTCGGTAATTTGCTAACTTATGAACATATGTACAAAACAAAAATCCATTCATCTCTTGTACATATTCCTATGTCAATTCGACCTATTAAACAGGTTTATAAAGGTAAACATGTTATTGCACATACATACTTATTAGATTAAACAATCTCTCGCATATTCCTATGTTGATTCAAACGATTAATTCAACCTAATAAGCATATAAAAGACCATGTGAGGTAACAAACTATCCTTACCTTGAAACAATTTAATCACAACAATCTTGCAAGCTATGCAAGGCATATGTATCGCCAAATACAACGCTAATTTAATCTTTAGCTATCTTAGAAGAATTAAACATGCACTGACTAAGTACTGTGTCCATTAATTACAATTTCAATACGTTTAAATAATTAATTCTTTAGTTATCTAAACAATTATAATGCCAGAATAACTTAAGCATGATTTTACTTAATCAAGCATTTTACCGAGGCCTATAACATCATAAACACAATTTTAATAATTTAAGAGGACGAAATGCAATCAACCCAACATGAATTAAATTCAAACTAAGCTGATTAAATTAACTATTCCAATAGCATAAATATTCATAAACATGTTTGTCAAAACAACAACGAAATTTAAAGAGACAGGGAACAAGAAGCAAATCTGGTGTTTCTCCGTGGCTTGACTGATTGCTTCGTTCTTCATTCTCCGTTGTCCTCGGCTATCAAGGTGGCTTATGAACACTCCAATTGCTGCTCCAAATGTCTGATAAAAAACCTCTTTTCCAAGAGGAGAAATTGGCACAAGAAGGCTTGGGTGTTTGGAGAAAAAGAGAGAAATGAGAGAAGAGAAGTGATGAGAGAATGAGAGAGTGAATAAGAAATGAGGAATGGTTTGAATGATCAGCAAAGGGTGGTATTTATAGCTGATTGTGGCTGCTAGCAAATACCATTAGCCAAAGAGACCTCCCTTGGCCGTCTATCTATGTGGCAGTTGATGGATTCAACTTTGCTAAATATGGCATGGCGCAATCTACAAAGCCACTAAATTTGGAGGGGGTTGAATGCAACTTTGAAAAGTCTTCAAGGGCTTCTTTGCAAGCTTAATTAATAAGCTAATTAAGCTAATTTGGGCCAGCATATGGACGGTTTGGGCTGCCCAATTCTTTGCTCGGTTCAGTTCAATCGGTTTGGTTCAACTGATTCGGTTCAACTGGGCCTTTTTCATAATTAATTAAGATTAATTTATCTAGTCCAAATTAAATTGGGAATAAATTAAAATTAATTATATTATGATTAAATATTCATAATTGGACCATCTTGGGCTGGAAATAAATTCGCCTTGATACTTCAAATTGCTTCTCGATTTTGTTCTTCGAGCAGTGTCTGCCGAGCCAATTTTCGCCCTTTCTGCGAATCTGTCGAAAATAGTCAAAATAAATAAAAATTAACTATAAAATTAATTAAAATTCATCATGTTCGTATTTTTAGCACAATTTAATTATTTTATAATATTTAATTATTTTTCGACAAGAATTTAATCGAAACTGCATAAATTTGAGTTAAAAGGGCAAGAAAAGTGTATAAATTTCTGTGTTTCCAGCATCCATTCAAACTACAATATGAAATTATAAATTTTATTACATACCTAATATTAAATTTCAAATACTTACATAAATATTATATAATTGATCTATCAATAGCCGGATATCTTTGAGCTCGTCTGCTATACCCACATGACTCGCCTTATTATTCCACCTATTCAAATAACATGTTATTTCAAATATATAATTATGAAAAAAAATATTATGATAACTATATTATCAAATGAATTTTACCTTATTATAAGTGGGAATACATAAGGGTGTTTACGCAGGGACGTAAAATTGGTAGTCGATAACATGCCTATGACTGAAGAAGGAGTATGCAACCATCGATTTTAATTTTTTATGGTTCCGTCGTCCGACACATCTCTTGGTACAATGTCGCCAACACAGCTGAACCCTAATGAGTCATCCAACTTCTTTCAAGTCGACGAGTTGTAGTAGCCACTTTAAATGCACTGGATTTTGAGATTTATCAAGCACTTAAGACCCCCGATTAACCTCACGATGAATGTTGGGGCATATTTTTCTCTTTCAATGGCACTCGCAGAGTTGTCAATATAATTGAAATTGTCTTCCAACCGTTTCAACTCTATTCGACTACCACTAAACGTATCCGGTACCTTACCTAATAGTTTGATAAACCATAAAAGTAACATAATTTAAGCCCACATTTAACATGCTTTTGGATGATTTAAGCCTTGAATTATGTAATTTGGTGCTCCTAATCCTTTCTTTTCATGTTTTATACTCAAAAGAGCACCGGATGACAAAAAGAACGGAAAAATGGGCCCAAAACAGAGTAAATGGGCCATATCGCAAAATCCATACGGCCTGGGCCCAAGACCACACGGCCGTGCCTCATTCAACAGCTTCGAACACAGCCTGGCCATGACTTACACGGGCGTGTGCCATGGGCGTGTCCCTGCCATGAGAAAGAAGAGTTTCACTCGAATTAGGATACTTAGGGGCAAAGTAACACATTCCGAAGCCTATAAAAACACCCTAAGTATGACCTAAAAAGAGGAACCCAATGCTTTAGTCAAGGGGCGTCCAGCTAGGCCAAAGAGGGCAGATTTGTGGGGATTTACTCGAAGATAGCCAGTTGATTCATCTCAAGGAGCCAGAATCATACTCAAGATGGAGGATCTCTCCTTCAAATCCTTCGGGGGGTTTTAGGGATTTCTTATGTTTTGTTTTATCTTTTCTTCTGAGATGTTTTCTTTTATTATTATTATGAACTAAACCCTCAGATACCTAAGGGGGATGAAACCTAAGATGAATCTTGTTATCGTTTGCTGAACTATATGATAAATATTTGACTTGTTCTTAATTATGTGTTCTTAATTCTTGTGTTGATATATCCGGGATATTAATTCAAGTATGATGTGCTTAGGTGGAGGAGCAAAAGTCCCTGCCTAAGAGTAGATCTAGCATAATTAAGCAGAGCTAATCGTAGCCTAGAGATAGGGTGACGAGATTTTGCCGGATTAGGGTGAAACCTAATATGGGAGTCCATAGATCGAGTTAATGCAATTCTAGGATTTTTAATTAGAAAGAGATTTCAATTAATCAACCTAGGGTTAGATGTTATTCGCCTCGAGAGAGGGATTAATATAACTTAGGGAATCTTACGGATCAAGTCAAATGAATAAATCATCTAGTTCAGGGTTAGATAACAAGCGAAGTCTAGGTGGATTCTTCCTTGGGTGTCATCTTAATCAATTGGTTTTTCCTCAAAGTTATTTTTCCAATTTCATTCTTCTTTGTCTTAGAGTCTTTAGTTTAGTTTAGTAGATAGTTAATTTTAGATTAGATAAAAATTCATTTAATTCTTAGGCTAAATAATAAAAAGAGAATTAGTATTAGTACTTTTGGTTCCTTTGGGTTCGACATTCCAGTCTTACCTTAACTATACTACTATTCGATAGGTGCGCTTGCCTCGAATCATTGTCATAGTTAGTTTCCAGGTTCGATCATTCTTTATATAAATTTTAAGACTTTGACATCGCATAAAACAACGATCATATTTTCTCACAAATTGCGCTCTAATCGCCAACACCCACTGCCCCTGTAATGACTGGCCCATGAAACACCCCTAACCCGTATCCATTGCCAAGACAGGGTTACGGAGTATTATCGGAGTTTACAGTACAATCAAACAAAATTTTGAATATTACATATCTTAACAATATTCATATAAAAAACCAATCAAAATCATTCATATTATCCCTTATGCGAGCCCTCAATGCCCTAAAATCGTGTTAGAAACAAGTCGGGACTAAATTAGGAACTCAAAGAATTTTTTAGAAAAAGATGAAATTTTACACACTGTAGAGGTCACACAACTGTGTGGCTAGGCCGTGTGAAGAGACATGCCTGTGTCTTACACCATGTGGGCATTCAAAATAGGGACACACACGCCATGTCCCAACCCTTGTCTGTACCCGTGTAACTCACTAACTTGGTCACACGGCCAAGTGACACGCCCATGTGCTAGGTCGTGTACCCTTTGAAGTAACCTTACACGCCTATGTGCCAAGCCATGTGCTAGGCCTTGCAACAACCTAACTTGCAACCCTTCAAAAACTATAAGGGACACACGACCGTGTCACTTGGCCGTGTGTCACACACGGCTGAGACACACGCCCGTGTCTCTGCTAGTGTGGATGAAAATAGGTCATTTTACAAGCCATATTTCTCACCTAATTTTGCATCCACCTACACTTAACATTATGCATATAAACAAGCCATATTATGGCATCCAGAACAAGCAAAATCAAGCCTTAAACATGTAGTATATTGACATACAACCAATATGCCCTTAGGCACCTCAAATGACAATTATGAACATATTTAACCATGTATTCACTATAACCAAATGTTCAACTAAATTATATGCATAATTGCATCATTACATATCATGTAGATCACTTTACCAAAACATACCAGTTGATGTTAAACATGCCCTTCAATTTCTAACATAATTAGACATATAAGTCTTACACAATAAGGTACCAATTCACAACCAATTCATCAACTCACAAAACACTTATACTAAGTGCACATATAACTATCATTTTACCTTTCATCATTCAACCACCAATCAAGCCACACCTCAACCAAATTAAGGCCACATATATCCATACCAAAATATACCAAAACACAAGCCAACTCAAATGGCTATAATCACAACAAAACATATAGGCCAACATTAGCTAAAATAGCCTACACATGCCATTATAACCAAACTTAAACCAACCGAAAATACTAAGTGAGTCTGAAAAGTAAAAGAAAACAACTACGTAAACAATGAATGCTTAGTAAGCTCGTATAAACTTTAATCATATTAGTTCATTATGAAATTTATACATATCAAGAATAATCCAATACCGATACTGCAAGATTGATGAAGCTATATTCAACAGCTCACAAGGTGAATAAATCCACAACATCACTTATACATATCATCCCTAGCATAGTAGGATTTTAAATAACTTTAAACCATTTCAAATTTTTATTATTTTCATTTTCATTTCATTACTTTCCATTGCATTTACTCTCATTAGTTCAAATAAAATCAATTCAATTCATCATTCCCTTTTTCATCATTTTGCACTTCAAGTATTAACTTACAATTTTATTACCTTTCCACACTCATTTTATATGCATAACACACAAGACATAAGCATATCATTCAATCATAGCCACAAGCTAGTGCATTTAAACATAATTTGTTTTTAAACTAACCATATCGTAAACCATTTCAATAGGAATTACATAATTTAAACCTTACTACCCTTTCATGATCACAAGCATATTTCCATTTAGGCATTTACCATTTCATTGCATAACTTATAAGTTTAACGTGGTATAATCCAACCACAATTTGGCCAAAGCCTATGCACATATACACTAACCATGTTAGTCATGTAAATTCATATATGAATCAATAATCATGGATCAACTCAACAATTAATCAAATTTCCATATACATGTAACATCCATATCATGTATCAATACATCATGTAAAATTATTTCCATGTATTTCATGTAAAACTCGTAATAGTTCGTATCGAACTCATATCATCTCGAAACAAAACATTGCCCGTTGAACCATTTAGAATATCGTTGGATACTCGGGATAGCTCACACATAGTGTGCTAAAATGTAATCTGTCAATTCCTGTACATGTATGATCATACGGGCTATGAATCGGTATGCTCTCACGACCTGTGAATCGGTAAGCTCATACGAGCTAAGAATCCATAAATTCATAAGAGTTTGGTGTGTCTGCAACACATGCAAGACCTCAACCAAATCGGTAACCCTAATGACATGTCATCTGTATCATATGAATTCCTAAGGTTCAAACGGGACTCGATAATCGTTGTACATCGTTGGATTTACGTAGTTTCATAACACGGTAAACTGCATACTAACATATATATATTGATTTAATCACAATATAATCACATTTTAGTATTCAATTTAATCAAGATTATACAGAATACAATTTATACAAACGTACCTGGCTAAATGGAAGAAATATCGAAGTTCATGGGCATTTTGGTAATTTTCCGTTTTCTTCGATTTTCCACTCTATCTTGATCTAAATTAACAATTTCATTCAATATATTAATTTAAACAATAAAAAAAGTCATTTAATACAATTACTTCACTTTTTAAATTTTTAAAAAATTTCCTCTAAAGTTTTACTTTTATTCAATTTAGTTCTTGAGCCCAAAACATGCAAATTAACAATTTTTACCCAAAATTGAGCTTAGCTGAATGTTCATTGTATCCAAAACAGCCCATTTATGTAACAATTTCACATTGAACCCTTTAGTCCCTAATAAGTAAATTCATAAAAAATCACGTAATAAAATACTTTTAAATATCAATCAACATTCTAAATTCATCATTTAACATCTAAAACCACAAGGTTCATCAATGGAAACATCCAAAATCTTTAATAGTTTCAAAATCGAAGGTACGGGCTAGCTGGACCTAGTTGCAACGATATCAAAAACATAAAAAATTAAAGAAACGGGTGAAAAATGGCTTGCCATGCATAGATGAAACCATTGTCGAACCTTTCTCATCTTCTAATGAGTTTTATGCTTTCAAATTTGGTGAGTTCAAATTGGAAGATGACAATCAATTTTTATCTTATTTTTTTCTAATTATTTCTTTATTAAATTACTAATTTACCCTTTAATTATACATGCATTTTTAACTTATTTCATGCTTTAACCGTCCACTCATTTATACTATGGTATATTTACCATATTGGTCCATATACTTTCATTCATTAAACCATTTAATCACTCAAATCAAAAAGTGATCAAATTTTACATCTTTTACAATTTAGTCCTTTTTAATTAATTAACCATTGATACGTTAAAATTTTTCTACGAAACTTTAATACCATCTTAATGCTACTCTATAAATATTTATGAAAATATTTATGACTCGATTTATAGAAATGAGGTCTCAATTCCTCATTTTCTAAAACCACTTGACCTTAGGGTCAAACTATAACAGCCCATTTTTGGTAAAATCAGAACAGTGGTTTCGGGACAAAAAATTTAAAGTTGAAATGATTATTTTATTATTATTTTAATATTTACAGTACGATATTATGATTGTGTGAAAATTTCATTAAGAAATTTTATCGTTTGATTACTCAATTTGATAAAAAGGACTTAAATCGCGTAAGGTGCAAAAATTTAGTGTTCTATAAGTTAAAAGTACTAAATGGCCATGGAATTAAATATTTGAGGGATTTATGTGGAAATTATTCCATTGATTAATTGAATGGACAAGGATGGACATGTATTAAGTTATTTTAATGTTTTATAACTAGGGAAATTTTGGTATTTAGTAAAAAAGATAAATTAAATAAAACAAAAATCCAGTTTTCTTCCATTCATCATCTTCTTAGCTGAATGTTAGGGAAAAGAAAGCCATGAAAATGGTTTGAAGATTCAGCCAACTATTCTTGGTTCATGTAAGTCCGTTTTTTGTCCCGTTTTTATTGATTTCTATGTTTTTGAGATCGTTTCAACTATGTCTAGCTAGCCCAGGGACTATTTTGCAAAAATGTTAAAGATTTTGAGTTTTTCCATTGATAAGTTTATGTGTATTTTGATTTTTGATGCTAGATTATGAATATTTGATGATAGTTAAACAAGTTTTGTTAAGTGATTTTTAGTGAAAATGCAAATTAGGGATTAAATTGTGAAATATTGAAGTTTGGTGGTTAAAATGTGAAATAAATGAAAAATATGGGCTGCTAGGGATCTAATTGAAATTTAGCTAGCATGGTTTTTGGTTGAATTGTATGAATTTGTGATTTTATGAAATAAGGACTAAAGTGTAAAAATGTGAAATACTAGGGGCAAATGTGTAATTTTTCCATAATGTGGTTTTGGGCTAAATTGAATATCTTGATAATTAAATAAGCTAAATTTGATTATATATAGATCAAGAAAAGTGATATTCAGACTTAGATCGGGGGAAAAACAAAGTGTTGGACTAAACTATCTATTTCGTCGTTTTTGAATTCGAGGTAAGTTTGTATGGAATAAGCATTGTTATAATTATGTTTTAAATGCTTTGATATTGCATAAATAGTAAATATGAGACTATAGACATGTTTGACGATGGTTCGGTTATATATTGGCACTCAGTGTGCGACACAGAGATAGCTTCGACTATACATATTGGCACTTAGTTTGTGTGATTGAGATAGCTCCGGCTATATATATATATATATATAGGCACTTAGTGTGTGTGATTGAGATAGCTTCGTCTATATATATATTGGCACTTAGTGTGCGAGATCGATATAGCTTCATGTAATAGCCCGATTTTTGGGCTAGTCGGAGCAGTGGTTTCGGGACCAATAATTCGAGGTTGAAGAAAATGATTTTAATATTATTTTATGTGTTATAGAAAGTTTTTAAGGATGCATGAAAATTTTGGTGCCTTAATTTTAGCGATTGTATGCTTAATTGCGAAAAAGGACTAAATCGCATAAAGTGTAAAAGTTCTATTTTACAAGCTAGGGGTGTCTAATAACTATGGAATATTAAATTAGAGGTCCTTAAAGTGCAATTAGACCTCCCTAAAGATGATGCCCGGCCAAGGGAACCAAAAGAGACAAGAGCATTAAATGAGTAAAAAATTTGGTGGTGTTAGGTGACTAAAATAAATAAAATAAGATAAGTAAGGAGAAAGCTATCATCCTTTTCATTTCTCTTCTTCTTCTACCGAAATTTTCAGCAAGAAATAGGGGTTTTGAAGCTCAAACTTTCAGCCAACATATCCTCTAGCAAATAAGTGATTTTAGAGGTCTTTCTTGATAATTTTTGTACTTTTGGAACCCCCAAAGCTTAAGCTAGCTAATGAGGGGACTATTTTGAAAAGGGGTTGAAAGTTTAGGGATTTTCCATGAGAGTGTTCATGTTGTTTCCTGAGTTTTTATGGAATAAAATGAATGTTAGTAAGTTAAGGAACAACTTTTGTGAAAGGTGTTACCATGAAAACACCTAAATGGGACCTATTAGTAAATGTTGAATTTGTGTAATAAATGCATGAAATAATTGGTTTTGTGAGTTGTTGTAAGAGAAATAAATGTTCAACTAGGCTTGTTTAATGAGATAATGTGTTGAAAAATGATTTACGAGCCTAGGGGAAAAATCGTAATTTTTCTAAAGTAGAAAGGCAAAATAGTCATTTTTTGCCTAAGTAGAAATTTTGATATATCATGAATTATAAAGTGGCTGAATGAGGGAATTTTATTATTATAGATCAAGAAGAGTGCGGAAACAACCTTGACCGAGGAAAAGGCAAGGTTACGGACTAAAATATCGATTAATACATTTTGCACCGAGGTAAGTTTATGTGTAAATGATACATCTTTAATACATATGTTGTTACTTATTGGTGTATTGTATGAATAAGACAAATTATGATTGAAATTGATAGATGGTGAGTAGTTCTCGTATGAACCTCAGAATACGTAAGCGCGGAAAAATATCTATAATGATTAATTGGTGGGCTGTGCGCGATACCCCCGTAATCATCCTTTTTGGTGGGCTATGTGCGATACCACCTTATTACTTATTCACGATAGGCTGTGTGCGATACCATCGTTTATATTATCATTTGGTGGGCTATGTGCGAAACCACCTTAATTACTCTTGTTGGTGGGCTATGTGCGATACCACCCTATTATAGATTAACGGTGGGCTGTGTGCGAAACCACCGAGTACATAGTATTATTCCGAGGGGTTCATCGAGAAATGGTATAAGTGAATGTTTCATGTTGCTTTGTGGTGATGAGTGCAGGGAATGTGTACAAGTAATTGTGAGTAATATAATTGTTATGTGATTGGAAGGTGATAAGAGATGAGATTAGTAAGCATGGTTATGAAAATGTGAATTATTCTTGTTTAGTATGAAATGTTATTGACTGATTAGCACATGCTATGATGCTTATTGTTTACATGTAAACTTACTAAGCTTAAAGCTTACTCCCTTTCTTTTTCCCTTGTTATATAGTGTCAAAAAGCTGGTTCGGGATACGAAGATAATTTGAAGATCATTGACACTATCAGCTCATCTCGGTATATCTAGACTTAGCATTTTGTGTATGGCATGTATAGGGACTAGGCTTAGTGAGATGTCTTGATATTTTGGCCAAGTGTGTTGGCTTCTTAAAAGAAGAACCTTTGTAAATAGCCATAGTTGATGGCTTATTGTTATTAATATATGAAAAGATGAAGTTATTCATTAATGTGTATGATGCATGAGTTGCTTGGTAAATGGTTGAATGTGATTGATGTTGTGTGAATTAAGGTGATAAAAAGAGCTTGGCAAATAGCCTTGTTCCTGTCCACACGAGTAGGCATACGGACGTGTGTCTAGGCCGTGTATGACGCACGGTTAGTCCCATGGGTGTGTGACCAGGGCCGTGTGTCGCCTGCATTTTAATGTTGCAAGTCAGTGTCGACCACGGGCTAGACACACGGGCGTGTGCCTAGGCCGTATGCCTCTTATTTGGTTGTTGACGTCACAAACAGAATACCCAATTTTTCACACACAGGGCGTGTCTATGCCGTGTGGAGGACACGGGCCAAGGACACGGGCGTGTGAAAACCCCTATAGGTTCGAATTGAAAATAAATTCTACACGGGCTAAAGACATGGGTGTGTGTGACCACACGGCCTGCCCACACGGGCGTGTCCCATTTCACAAGGGCATGTGGCCCTGTTAAGGTAAAATTTTCCTAAGTTTACAAAAGATCCCGGTTTGATTCTGAGGCCCTCTGTTTCCATGTGTAAGGCCTCATAGGCCTATAATAAGAATGTTATGAATGTGAATGAAAGATTTTAAATTCGAATGAAACTTGATAGCCCAAAGTTGTATGTTAAAGTGTGTTAGTAATGCCTCGTACCCGGCTCCTGCGTTGAATATGGGTAAGGGGTGTTACACTTCGGCTATTTATTTGGCACTTATTGTGCGAGTTTCCCGCGTATCCAATAATATTCTGAATGGTTCAACTAGTACTTCAAAGATGTGGATGAGTATGAGTTTGATACGGAATGGTATAGGTATGTACGTGAACCGTGCAAGCATTGAAATAAGGAGATTATGAAAGTGATAGCTGTAACAGCCCGATTTAAGGCCTAGTCAGAATAGTGGTTGCGAGACCACAAATTTGAGGTAGAAAGATGTGTTTTATGGCTTTTATGAGGTCTTTAGCATGTTTTCATAATTGTGTGAAAATTTCATGAAGATATTTTAGGAACTAGTGAACAATTTGTCTATTAGGACTAAATTGCAAAGATTGGAAAATATGAGATTCTAGAAGATTTAAATATGAAATAGCATTATAAAAATTATTAGAAGTCCTTATTTAGCAGTTAGAACAATATATTTCAAGATGGACAAAAATAGACATGGGAAGGAAAAATCTCAAGAAATGGGCCTTAAGGGCATTTTTGTCATTTGGTTAATTAATGAATTAAAAGGGAAAAATAAGTAAAAAATGGTGTCCATCTTCTCTAAGCTTGGTCGAAAATCACAAGAACACCATAGCTAAGGTTTCTTCAACTTCCGAGCTTGATAGTAAGTGCATCCTAGCCCCGTTTTTAATGTTTTTTGTATTTTTTAGATCATCGTAGCTCGATTTAGCTATTTCTAGCTATCTTTTGAGCTAGGGTTTATGTTGAAAAATTTACCCATGTATGACATGCATATATTTTGATGTTTTATGAAAAAATATGAAAGTTTGATGTATGATAAACATCTTTTTCTAAGTGATGTCTATGGAAAATGCATAAAAGGACCAAATTGTAAACGTTATAAAAATGGTCATACATGAGTGAATTAGTGGAAATTGAAGGCTGTTCTAGTTATGAAAATGATTCGGCTAGGCTTAAAATGCAAAGAAATTGAATGAAAATCATCTTACGAGCCTAGGGGAAAAAATGTAAATATGAAAATGTTTAGGGGCAAAATTATAATTTTGCCAAAGTATGATTCATGGGTTAATTTAGTCAATGTGAGTATTAAACAAATGAAATTGTTATTATAGATCAAGAAACACGAAGTCTGGACTGAAATCGAGGTAAGAACAAGGTTGTGGACTAAATCGAATCTCTTCATACATTTTGAGTACCGAGATAAGTTTGTGTGAAATTAAAGCTACATAATGTTTTTATATTAAATTGCTTGATATTATGAAAATGAATATCATTTCCATAAAAATCAACTAATGATGCCTTGATGAGAAAATGATGAGAATATGTTAGCTTGAAGTCCCGGTTGAATATTCGGAATAACAAGGATACCTATGTCACAACATGAGATAAGGAAGGTCCTGTATAAGACCATGTCTGGGACATGGCATTGGCACCGAATAAGGAAGGCCCTATATAAAACCATGTCAGGAACATGGCATCGGCACCAAATGAAGGAGGTCCCATATAAGACCATGTTAGGGACATGGCATCGGCACCAAAGGAAGATCTCGTGTAAGACCATGTCTGGGACATGGCATCGACATCTATATACGATCTCGTGTAAGACTATATCTGGGATATGGCATCGACATCTAGGCAAGAGATCCCGTGTAAGACCATATCTAGGATATGGCATCGGCATCAAAAAGTGATCCCATGTAAGACCATATATGGGATATGGCATTGGCATCGCTATAAATGTACGATGAGATTGAGTATCCTCCGGTATTCAGAGTAGTTCAACAGGAAAAGAGCTAAGTTTATGTACAGATAACAAAGAGCTAAGTTTATGATTAAAGAGTATAAAAGTCTAAAGTTATGTGATGAAGTGATACAGGTACCGGTGATTAACTTACGATAAATGCATGCAATAGGTGATATGTAGTTTGGCAAGGGTATACATGAGTAAGTTATGTTGATGTGTTTGAGAATTGGTGTATCTTTTGATGAGATGAATGGATGCTATTATAAGTTTTAATGATGTTATTTATTTCATGCAAACTTACTAAGCTCTATGCTTACCCCTCTCTTTTCCCTTTTCCTTATAGTATCGCCAAGCTAGCTCGAGGATCGTAGGACATCGGAGTTCGGATCACACTATCAACTATTCTTTTGGCATAGTAAAGTTGATTTATTTTGAATATGGCATGTATAGGAACTTGGTCATTTTGATATGTCATATTTGTTAGCAAGAGTGTTGGCTATTATGGTTACTCATTCATTTTGTAAATGGCCAATGGAATTTGGTCAATACTAGTTAAGTGTATGTAATCGATCGAGTAAATAGCCAATGAATGAAGATATTCATGAAGTGTAAGTTCATGTAATCGATCGAGTAAAATGTGAAGTGTATGTATGATGAATTAGTGAGTCTTCATAGTGTATTATTGCTACATTATGTGTTACTTGTGGTGGCATAAATGTGTTTGTTTTTCAGGGTGGCAATTGGCTTAGTAAATGGCCTTCTAATTGTCTACACGGGTAGACACATGGGCGTGTGTCTAGGCCGTATGTGTAACAGCCTGATTTTGGAGCTAGTCGGAACAGTGGTTTTGAGACTACTAAACCGAGGTTAAGGAAAATCATTTCGATGTTATTTTATGTGTCATAGCATTAAAATATGACTATGTGAAAATTTTGGTGTTTTAATTTTAATGATTTCATGCTTAATTGTGATAAAGGACTAAATCACATAAAGAGCAAAAGTTCTATTTTATTTGCTAGAGTGCCAAATAGCTATGAATTATTAATTGGAGGTCCAAATGTGCAAATTGGCCTTGTTTAAGTGAGTTGGCCGGCCATAGCATGCATAGGGGACAAGAGCATTTAATTTGGTCAATGGTTGGTGATATTAGTTGGTAAAATGAATAAAATAAGATTATATAAGCAAAAGTTATAAATCTTTTCAATTAGTCTTCTTCTCCAACCGAAACTATCACCAAGGTAGGGCTTTGAAAGCTTGAAAATTTTAGCAACTCATTTTCTCTACAAGTAAGTGATTTAGGTGGTTTTAACTGATAATTTTTGTGTTGTTGGAGTCCTCAAAACTTAAGCTAGCTAATTAGGAGAGTAATTTGTGATATGGTTGAAAGTCTAGGGACTTTCCATGAGAGTTTTTATGTGGTTAGCTGAGTTTTTATGGAAGAAAATGAATGTTAGGAAGTTGTGAAACAACTTTTGTGAAAGGTGTTTGCATGAAAACACCTAAGTAGCACCTAAATGCAAAGGTTGGGATTGTGTCATAAGTGCATGAAATAGTTGGAATTGTTAGTAGTTGTAATAAATAAATGTTTAGCTAGGCTTGTTTATTTAGAAAGTGGGTTGAAAAATGAATTACGAGCCTAAGGGCAAAATCGTAATTTTTGCCATAGTACAAGGGCAAAATGGTCATTTTTGCCTAAGTGTAGATTTCGTTGCATTATGATCATGGAATGATCTAAATGAATGAATTTCATTGTTATAGATCATGGAGAGCGCGGAATCAACCTTGACCGTGTAAAAGGCAAGGTGACAGATTGAACCATTAGTTAACACATTTTGCACCGAGGTAAGTTTATGTGTAAACGATGCATTTTATATATACATTGCTGTTGCTAATTAGTGCATTGCACAATTGAGAACATGTATGATTCAAACGAATAGATTGTGGTAGTTATTGAATAACCCTAGTGTGGATGATAGAATGGATATGTAAGTGTGGTATATCAATACTTGACGGTAGGCTATGTGTGATACCACCTTAATATTTAATTACGATGGGCTATGTGCGATACCATCGACTAGTTATCATTTGGTGGGCCATGTGCGATACCACCGTAACTAACCTCTTTGGTGGGCTATGTGCGATACCACCCTAAAAAAGACTGACGGGGGGCTAAGTGCGGAATCATCGAGTAATTTGATTATAATTAGTTGATTGAAAGATTATGATGTGTTGTATTATGTGACATTGTGGTGCAAAGTGCAGGGAGGCATGCTAATGAATGTATACATTAAGCTTGTGATATGGTTTGGATGTAGAAATGGAAGAAATGAGTAAGCATGATTATGATTGTGGAATGTTTCTTGTTTAGTATGTAATGTTATTTATTGTTTAGCACATACTATAATGCTAATTGTTTACATGTAAACTTACTAAGCTTAAGCTTACTCCCCTTTCTTTTCCCTTGTTTTATTGAGTTTAAAAGCTGAACCGGGATATGTTGATAATTAGAAGATCGCCCACACTATCAGCTCATCTTGTTATATTTAGACTTAATGATTTTGTGTATGGCATGTATAGGGGCTGGACTAGATAGTTTATTTTGTTATTTTGGCCAAAAGAGTGTTGGCCCCTTTTAAAGAGAAACTATTTTGTACATTGCCATGGTTGATGGCTCATCTTTTCATCTATAAAAATCTGAAGTTATTCATGGCAGTTCATATTTCAAAATTATGAGTTGTTTATTGATATGTTGAATGGATTCATATGGTGTGAACTAGAGGGTTGCAAAGAACTTGGCAAATAGCCTTGTTCTTGTCCACATGGATAGGCACACGGGCGTCTGTCTAGTCCGTGTGTGAGACCCGGTTAGTCTATGGGTGTGTGCCTAGGCCGTGTGAGGTCTGCACCTAGGATTTGGAATTTAAATCGCCACACAGTAGAAGCATATGGGTGTGCGATCAGCCATGTGGATAAATCAGAGGCGGCCACAGCCTAGCAACGCGGGCATGTGCTTTGGTCGTGTGCTAATTAAGGGTTGATGATGTCATAGTCAGAGAGCTCCACGGGTAGAAGACACGGGCGTGTTTAGGTCGTGTGATTCAAGTCAGTGTCGTGCACGGGCATCTAACACGGGCGTGTGGCCCTGTTTTGAGGAAAATTTCCTCGGGTTCGTAAAAGTTTCGAGATCAATTTTGAAGCCTCTCGGAGGTATGTTTAGGTCATCGTTGGCCAAGATTGAGTTTTGCGATAGGTTTAACAACGATATTTTATAGCTCGTTTCGAGACGTTAAGTGTGATAAGTTAGGTAACACCTCAAACCCGATTTTGACTTCGGATACGGGTAAGGGGTGTTACATTTAGTGGTATCAGAGCTATGGTTTAGTCGGTTCTCGAACTACAATAGCGTCTGCGAGAATATAGCTATACATGCCATAAGTGTATAATGATAGTGCGGTGGCTTCTGATGATTTTAAACTTTATTTCTATGTAGTATATGGATCTCGATCAATCAGCTGCTGATGATGCAGCTAGTAATACACCGGCTCCCGCGCAAGGGACCGCGCCTGTGCAGAATGGACCCAAGACAAGGGGTCAAAGAGAAGAGGCTCAGGAAGCCTTTCTCCAAATGATGAGTAACTGGTACACAAAATATGTACGAGGAAACCCCAATGCTCAACCTCCTCCACCCCCTCCTATACCTCAGCCAATTCTTGTGGCTCCTCAAAGTATAGAAGTCGGGAGAATAAGTAAGCCCCCGGTAGACAAAATTCAGAAGCAAGGGGTTGAGGACTTTTGAGCTAATATAGATGATGACCCTGAGAGGGCAGAGTTCTAGTTTGAGAACTTGATGACAGTATTTGATGAACTCTCCTGTACATCTGAGGAGAGCTTAAAATGTGTCGTGTCTTTGCTGAGGGACTCGGCGTACCATTGGTGGAAAATGTTGATGTCAGTGGTTTATAAGGAGAGAGTAACATGGAACTTCTTTTTGGAGGAGTTCCGAAAGAAGTACATAAGTTAGTGATTTGTTGAGCAGAAACGAAAGGAATTCGTTGAGTTAAAATAAGGAAAAATGACTGTGGTGGAATATGAGCGCGAATTTGTTAGGCTCATCAAGTACGCGCAAGAGTGCGTGTCTACAAAAGCCATTTTATGTAAGAGGTTTAAAGATGGGCTAAATGAAGATGTTAGACTTTTATCGGGATTTTAGAGCTAAAAGAATTTGTGGTGTTGGTGGATAGGGCCAGTAAGGCCAAAGAATTGAGTACGGAAAAGAGGAAGGCCGTGAGTAAGGCCCAAGATGCAAGAAAAAGCCGAAGAATTGAGTAAGGAAAAGAGGAAGGCCGTGAGTGAGGCCCGAGATGCAAGAAAAAGGCCGATGAGTAAATCCTACCAAGCTCAATCGAAGAGGTCCAAGGAAGTGAACCCTCGGACGACTACATCAGTCAGGTATTCGCAAAAAGAGTGAGGCAACTCGTACTCGGGTTCAAGAGTTCAGGCTACCTTGATGGCAAGTGTGGGCAATCCAAAGTCCAAATTGGAGTGCCCAAGTTGTGGCAGACTTCACACTGGTGAGTGTTGGGGAAACAATCGGAATTGCTACAATTGTGGTTGTCCCGACCATTTCATCCGAAACTGCCCTGAAAAAGATGACAAGGAGAAGAATCAAGAGATAAGATCAGGCAATGTATCTTCTAGGGGCAAGCCACAGAAGAACCCGGGAAGTGGGGCTAGTACTAGAGGTGCATCACGAGACTCTGCTATGAGGCCAGAGGGTAGGGCACCTGCAAGGACTTATGCCATTCGCGCTCGTGAAGAGGCATCATCGCCGGATGTAATAATGGGTACTTTCTCTCTTCATGACACCTTTGTTATTACTTTAATTGATTCGGGGTCTACCCATTCTTATATTTGTATGAGATTGGCGTCTAGTTTGAGTATGACTGTTGAGTCTACAAGATTTGTGGTAAAGGTGTCAAACCCATTAGGTAAACATGTGTTAGTTAACAAGGTGTGTAAAAATTGTCCTTTGACAATTAGGGGTCATTGTTTTCGGGCAAACCTTATGTTGTTGCCATTTGATGAATTTGATTTGATTCTTGCTATGGATTGGTTGACTACCCATAGTCGTTTACTGATCTTTTACTGAACTATGGTAGTAAATTTATTGAATTGAAATATGAAAATGGAAATATTTTTCAGGTTGAGTCAGGTGGGTCAGATAGTTTATCGATGATGATTTTTTCGTTGGTGGCTAAGAGACATTTGAGAAAGGGATGTGAGTCCTATCTCGTTTTTTTACTGAATACTTAGGACTCTGAAGCACAAATTGAAACAGTGTCGGTTGTATGTGAGTATCCAGATGTGTTCCCGGAAGAGTTATGTGGATTGCCTCCGGTTAGAGAGGTCGAGTTTGGAATTGAGTTAGCTCCAGGAACAGCACCTATTTCAGTTGCTCCATATAGGATGGCACCCTAAGAGTTGAAAGAACTGAAGGTTCAGTTGCAAGAGTTGACGGATAAGGGTTTTGCGAGATCGAGCTATTCACCGTGGGGTGCTCCGATACTATTTGTGAAGAAGAAAGAAGGGTTGATGAGATTGTGCATAGAATACAAGCAACTCAACACGGTGACGGTGAAAAATAAGTATCCTTTGCCAAGATAGATGATCTATTTGATCAACTAAAGGGAGCTGCGGTGTTCTCCAAGATTGACCTGAGGTCCAGTTATTACCAGTTGAGAGTTAAGGAGCAAGACGTGCCGAAAACTGCATTTCAGACGAGGTACGACCATTATGAGTTTCTGGACACGCCCTTCGATTTAATGAATGCTCCTAGAATTTTTATGGATTTAGTGAACCGTGTCTTCTGACCGTATTTGGACAAGTTTGTGGTTGTCTTCATTGATGACATATTGATTTATTCTCGGGATGAGAGTGAACATGCAGAGCATCTGAGAATTGTCTTACAGACTTTAAGAGATAAGGAATTGTATGCAAAATTTAGCAATAGCGAGTTTGGGCTTAGCGAGGTCGGGTTCCTAGGACACATTGTGTCGGGCGAAGGTATTAGAGTTGTTCCGGGTAAGATCTAAACTATTGTGGAGTGGAAACCATCGAGAAACGTATCGGAAGTTAGAAGCTTTTTGGGTTTAGTGGGGTATTACAGACTGTTTATGATTGCTACACCGATGACAAAGATGTTGCACAAAGATGTTAGGTTTGAATGGACTGAGAAATGTCAACAGAGTTTTGAGAGATTGAAAACATTGTTGACGGAGGCGCCAATTTGGGTTCAACCTGAGTCGGGGAAAGAGTTTGTGGTCTACAGTGACGCGTCGTCTAATGGTCTCAGTTGTGTGTTATTGCAAGAGGGTAAGGTAGTCGCTTACGCCTCGAGGCAGCTAAAACCGCATGAGAGGAATTATCCGACTCATGGCTTGGAGTTGGCCGCGATTGTTTTCGCGTTAAAAATTTGGCGACATTATTTATGTGGTAAGAAGTGTCGAATCTTCACAGATCATAAGAGTTGGAATTACTTGATGGATCAAAAGGAATTGAATTTGCGACAACGGCAGTGGCTTGAGTTATTGAAGGACTATGAGCTAGTAATCTATTTCCATCCGGGGAAGGCGAATGTGGTTGCGGATGCCCTGAGTAGGAAATCCCTGTATGCTTTGAGAGCTATGAGCACGAGCTTAGAATGGTCTAACGATGGTGCTGTTTTAGCCTAGTTGAGGAATAGGCCACTATTTGTTCAACAAATATATGAAGCTCAAAAGAATGATAATGAGATGCAAGTTAAGAAAGCTAAGTGTGAATCAAGAAATGATTTTGAATTATGGGTGAATTCGGATGGTTGTTTAATGTTTCATGACAAAATTTGTGTACTTAAAGATGATGAGTTGATTCGGAAGATACTGAATGAAGCACATAGTGGTTATTTGTCAGTACATCTGGGTAGTACAAAAATGTACAATGATCTAAAGAAAATTTATTGGTGGCCGAGTATGAAAAGAGACATCTCAGAATTTGTGACGAGATGTCTGATTTGTCAAAAAGTGAAAGCCGAACATCAAGTACCTTCGGGATTGCTTCAGCTAGTGATGGTTCCCGAGTGGAAATGGGATAGGATCACTATGGATTTTGTGACGGGGTTACCTATGACTCCAAAAAAGAAAGATGTTGTGTGGGTTGTCGTTGATAGACTAACGAAGTCGGCTCACTTTATTCAAGTGCGAGTTGGTTATTGATCACTGTAAATTAGAGTTTTAAAATTTATAAAAGAATGATCAAAACCTGAAAACTAACTCTGACAATGATTAAAGGCAAGTGTACCTATCGAACAGTAGTATAGCTTAGGCAAGACTGAATATCGAACCCAAAGGAACTAAAAGTACTAATACTAACTTTCTTTTTATTATTTAGCCTTAAAATTAGAGTGAAGTTGCTTTTGACGAAGACTAAACTAAGGACACAAAGACAAAAAGGATGAATAGGAGAATAACTTTGAAGGAAAACTCAGTTGATTGCGATGATACCCTCAGAAAGAATCCACCTAAACTTCACTTACTAATTAACCCTAAATTATATGATTTCTTTTAGTTAGTTTGATCCGTAAGACTCCCTAACCTATATTAAACCCTCTCTCGAGGCGAATAACGTCTAGCCCTAGGTTAATTAGTGGAACTCTCGCTCGCTTATAATAACCCCCTAGGATAGCAGTAAATCAATCAATGGACTCCCGTATTAGGTTTCACCATAATCCGGTAAAATCTCGTAACCCTATCTCTAGGTGTTCGATCAACTCTGCTTAATCATGTTAGATCTACTCTTAGGCAAGGTCTATTCCTCCTCCACCTAAGTACATTAGATTTGGATTAAGCAACATAATTAAGAACAAACTAAGTAATTATCATATAACTTAAAAATCAAATAAAAGGATCCATCTAGGTTTCATCCTCTTCAGGTATCTGAAGGGTTTAGTTCATAATGAATAAACAAAACATCGCAAGAGAAAAGATAAAACAAAACATAAGAAAATCCTAAAACTCCCTGAAGGAATTCAAGGAGAATTCCGCCGTCTTGAGTATAATTCCGACTTTTTGGGATGGATCAAATGGCTATCTTCGCGTTATTTCCTAACTTTGACCTTCTCGGCTTGGCTCCTTGGCCTAGCTTTGACGCCTTTCCAAAGGTGGTACTTAGGGGATATATATAGGCTCTTGGAATGCGATTCTTTCTCCCCAAGTATCCTTTTCCGACTGAAATTGCTCTTTCCAGCGACAGAGGCACGGCCATGAAGCACGCCCGTGTGGGTCGACTCCAGGCCATGTTCAAATTTCTAACTTGAGGCACGACCGTGTTTATCGGTGTCCAGGCCGTGTTCTAGTAATTTAATGAGGCACGGCTGTGTGGCTTGAAGTCCAGGCCGTGTTGATTTAGTAAATTGGCCCATTTTTCCCGTTTTAAGCCCGTTTTACATTATTTTCATCCTTTGGTGCTTTCCTGAGTATAAGACATGAAAAGAAAGGATTAAGAGCACCTTTTTACATAAATCAAGGGAGAAATCATCCAAAAGCATATTAAATGTGGGCTTAAAATATGTTACTTTTACGGTTTATCAAATACCCCCACACTTAAGCTTTTGCTTGTCCTCAAGCAAAATTCTCAACTTACAATTAAAACGAACCTTCCATGATTCATAATTCCTATCAACAATGCCTTATCCTAATTCATAGATAATTTATACATGGATAATTCAACTCAAAGATTCCTAAAGATCCAAACAAGATAAGTCATACATTTGTAGCACGAAAACATAGGTGTTTCCCTTCATCTAAATAATTACCTTTAATTCAAAACCTACAAGGATTGACATCCTCACAAAAGATTCACTCAAATCACTCGAAATGTGTTTTAAGGGTCAAAATTAAGCACTCATAAGTCGAAGCTAAAAAGTTAATCCCATAGGCTTGCCTAAAAATCAAATCTCCACCACTGTAAAATGAAATGATAAACAGAGCAAAGGGTCTTTGTCAGGGTTGTAACGGGGCTAGGGTTAAAGGTGTGGATAAAGGCTGAAATTAGAAGGTTTGAATCGAGATTGAATTGATAAGTTACTACCTAAAAATTTCTAAGATAACAATTGCATAAACTGAAAATAATCCTACTAATATGAGCTTTTCTTTTGATAATTAGACTTTAACTTTTATAAGCTCACTCTTCATAATACTAATACTGAATAAACTTTTTTTTAAGAATCAAACTAAATACAAGATAAATTTAACGACCAGAATAATAAACTTAGGTAACTAGCTCAAATCAAATCTCGATTAAGGGGTAGTCAAAAGAAAGGGTGATAACAAATACAAAGGGTTTTGTGTTAAGGCAGGTAAGTCAATAAAAGGGTTGTTAGGCTCAACGGGGTTCACTAAGGGTTAATTATAAGGGTAGGCTATTTAGTGAAGTAAGTGGGTTAAAACCTAAGTGCCTTTATCATCTCGGTATATCAAATCATAACTGTGGTCTTGACATGAATAATCGAAGCAAGTTCTAGAATAACAGTTCATAGTTGACACACTCATAATCAAGAAGTGAGCATGAAAAAAAATGTATGCTCTATAAGGCTCAAATTCTCACAAAAATTATGGGTGTTTTTGACATGAACCTTGTAAATCTCAAATTTGAAGATAACATTCAAATTCCGGTTGACAACATAAAATTTTAATTTTAGAAAATTAGATTTAACCTAAAATTTTAATTTTTGAAAATTAGACTTATCATGCTTGATTCCCTAGTATTCTTCAAATTTAATCATCAATGCACAATTAACTATGACTTATTCAAAAGCATATCAATAAAAATCACAAATCATCAGAAATTTCATCTTAATTAGTAATATGAGAAAATTACTTTAAAAACAAGGTTAAAGTCAGGGTTTTGGGAACAATACAGAAAGTTAGGCATTTTTATCCTCAGGGTTTGAGAATAATTAAAAAAATTAGGCATTTTCTCAGAATAACAATTCACCCCCCACACTTAAGATGTACATTGCCCTCAATGTACAAAGATAGATAATGACATTTAAGGGATAAATCAAAAGAGAAGGGGAAAGAATTACTCCCTGAGTTGTGGATGTTTTCCCGAATGAGTGTCTTTGGTGGCGGTGATGGTCAGTCGGGATAACATTCCTGCGCTAGATGAAGAAATTGGGTAGCGCTTTGAGAAGTAGCCAGGCTTTATTAAGACCTAATACAAATAAACTAAATATGAAGTTATAGAAAAACAAATTAAAGGGAAGGAGACTAAGAAGAAAACTAAAATGAAAAGAAAATATTAATGGACTGTGAAGTCCTTATTGAAGGATGGTTTGCAAGGTGGGTGTGACTTCTAAGGCTGGGGAGGTGCTGGCGGTGGCAGAAGTGAAGAGATTATCGTGGTGGTCGGCGTGATTCCCTAGCAGCCTGGCGAACCTAACACTACGAAACTAAATTAAGCTAAACTAAATTAAACATAAGATTATTAAAGAATAGGAGAATGAAAGGAAAGAGAAATAGAGAATAAAAATTAATTGGTCTCAAAGATCCTTGGCTTGGTGTTGAGACGAAGCTGCCGGCATGAACTAATGTTGATCGTTCTTTATTAAGGAGCCTATGCTTAGCTTTCTCTGTTTCTTCGGCATGGTGTTGGCTTGCTCAAGGATCTAGAGTCTTAGTGAGTGAAGAATCTGAGATGGAAGAGAGTGAGAAGAAAAGAAGATGGGGGTGAAAATCAGATGGAGGGAAGGGGAAGAATTGAGGGGTTTTAAATAGATGCTCAAGTTTGGTACTCCCCTACGGCCTTGGTCCCAGGGTGTGTCGATTTACATGGCCTCCTCACACGGCCGTGTTATAGAGGGTGTTGTCACCCTATGCCCGTGTTTGGTCCCTCTATGCCCGTGCTAGTGAAGTTTTTCTTTTGGCATGGTAAGGTCCCACAGGCGTGTGTAGCCCGTGTGTAACAAGTCAATATCCTCAGAATTTTCACACGGTTATGTGGCACGGTCGTGTTTTGTCTGTCGGTGCCCATGAGAAGGGTGGACTGATCCGTGACGTTGTGGGGTGGTTGGACTGACTTGCACGGCCTCTGCTCTGTCAATGTGGACGTTCCAGTGGTCCACACGGCCACGGACACGGCCGTGTGTAAGGCCGTGTGACCTAGAAATCCTGCATTTTTGGTTAGTTCAAAAAAAAGAAGAAAAAGGAAAATAGATTTAAATGCAAATAAAAGTAAAAATAAATAAAGTTAGTGCTCGGGTTGCCTCCCGAGAAGCGCTTGTTTATAGTCTTAAGCTAGACTTTGCCACGTTATTTGAAAATTTTGGGGAGGCTTGAAAGTTTGGATATCTTCCCTCATGCCTATAGTCCTATTTTCTTGACAAAAGTTGAGTCGAGAAGCGTTTATATTGGACCGAGCTTAGTGAAAAGCAAATTCATGGGGTCGGTCTGGTTAAAGAGATCGAGGAGAAAGTGAAAGTGATTCGGGACAGCCTGGAAGCTGCTTCAGACCGACAAAAGTCGTATGCGAACTTGAAAAGAAAGGAAATCGAGTTTGATGTAGGTGACAAAGTATTTCTGAAAGTGTCCCCGTAGAAGAAAATATTGAGATTTGGTCAAAAAGGGAAATTGAGTCCGCGGTTCATAGGGCCGTATGAGATTACCGAAAGAATTAGGCCAGTGGCATATCGATTGGCTTTACCGATAGAGTTTGGGAAAATTCACAATGTGTTTCATGTACCGATGTTAATGCGTTATTGCTCTGATCCTTCGCATGTGATCCCTTCAACAGAAATCGAGGTACGACCGGATATGACATACGAGAAAGAGCCGACTAAGATTTTGGCTCGAGAGGTGAAACATTTGAGGAATAAGAGCATAGCCTTAGTAAAAGTGTTATGGAAAAAACACGGTGTAGAAGAAGCTACATGGGAATCGGAAGAAGCCATGAGAGAGCAATATCCAAACCTCTTTGCCGGTAAGATTTTCGAGGGCGAAAATCTCTAAAGGGGGGAGAGTTGTAACAGTCCGATTTTGGGACTAGTCAGAACAGTGGTTTTGAGACCACTAAACCAAGGTTAAGGAAAATTATTTCGATGTTATTTTATGTTTCATAGCATTAAAATATGGCTATATGAAAATTTTGATGTTTTAATTTTAATGATTCATGCTTAATTGTGATAAAGGACTAAATTGCATAAAGTGCAAAAGTTCTATTTTATTTGTTAGAGGTGCCAAATAGCTTAATTGGAGGTCCCTGATAAACCATAAAAGTAACATATTTTAAGCCCACATTTAGCATGCTTTTGGATGATTTAAGCCTTGAATTATGTAATTTGGTGCTCTTAATCCTTTGTTTTCATGTTGTATACTCAGAAGAGCACCAGGTGACGAAAAGAATGGAAAACGGGCCCAAAACTGAGTAAATGGGCCATGTCACGAAATCCACATGGTCTAGGCCCAAGACCACACGACCTGCCCCATTCAACAGCCTCGAACACGGCCTGGCCACTACTTACATGGGCGTGCTCCATTGGCGTGTCCCTGCCGTGAGGAAGAAGAGTTTCACTCGAATTAGGATACTTAGGGGCAAAAAAACACATTCAGAAGCCTATATAAAGACCCTAAGTATGGCCTAAAAGGGGGAACCTAAGGCTTTAGTCAATGGGCGTCCAGCTAGGCCAAAGAGGGCAGATTTGTGGGGATTTACTCGAAGATAGCCAGTTGATTCATCTCAAGAAGCCAAAATCATACTCAAGATGGAGGATCTCTCTTTCAAATCCTTCAGGGTGTTTTAGGGATTTTTTACATTTTGTTTTATCTTTTCTTCTAAGATGTTTTCTTTTATTGTTATGAACTAAACCCTCAGATATCTGAGGGAGATGAAACCTAATATGAATCTTGTTATCGTTTGCTGAACTATATGATAAATATTTGACTTGTTCTTAATTATGTATTCTTAATTCTTGTGTTGATATTTCTGGGATATTAATTCAAGTGTGATGTGCTTAGGTGGAGGAGCAAAAGTCCCTGCCTAAGAGTAAATCTAGCGTAGTTAAGCGGAGTTGCTCGCGCGCCTAGAGATAGGGTGACGAGATTTTGCCGGATTAGGGTGAAACCTAATATGGGAGTCCATAGATCGAGTTAATGCAATTCTAGGGGTTTTAATTAGAAAGAGATTTCAATTAATCAACCTAGGGTTAGACGTTAGTCGCCTCGAGAGAGGGATTAATATAACTTAGAGAATCTTACGGATCAAGTTAAATGAATAAATCGTCTATGTAACAGACCAATTTTGACCCTAATCGGAACGGTGGTTTCGGGACCACGAATCCGAGCCCGAGTAATATTCTAATAATTTATTCTGTGTCAATTATATGTGAATTATTAGGGGTGAAAGTTTCGTAGAAGAAATTCATAGTTTAAGTGCTTAAATTGATAAAAAGGATTTAATCGCGAAAAGCGTAAATGTTACATGCTAAGGTGCAATGTACTAAATTGTTTTTGGCTTTTTAAGTGGGTGTCCTAAAAGGGCAATTAGCCATTGACAATAGGGATGGACGGCAATGGGCTAAGTTAGCTAAATATATATGTTAGTTTAATTATATTTTTATTTTGTGCTTATGATAGTATTTTATAAAGAAATAATGTAAGTGTACATGATAAATAAAACATAAAATAAGGCCACTATCTTCTTCATTCTATCATGGCCGATTTTATCTAGTGAAAGGGGTAAATTAAATTGTTTCCTTACATGGGAGGACTTGCATGTCAAATTCTCCACAATTTAATATGGTGGACGGTAACCATGCTAGGAAAATTATAGTTTTAGTATTTTTTGACTAAAATATTATTATTATAATAAGCATGCTAATATGTGTTAGGAAATTAAAACAAAAAGAAGTATTTTCTATTTTAATTTCTCTTCTCTCCCCACCTTCTTCACGAATTCAAATTGAAAGAAGAGAAGAAACTTGAAACCTCCATTGTTCAAATTTTGCATGTAGTAGTAAGGTGGGTATTTTGGCTTGATTTTAGTAAGTCTTTTTATATAGTAATTGTTTGCTTTGGATGTTAATAAAATCATGTTAAAATTTTGGGTTTAAGCAAGCTAATATTCGGCCTAAGATGAGCACCCTTGAGCTGTTTTTTTTTTGATTTGATAAATGTTTAGTTTGGATTCAAAAATGACATGAATAGCTTAAGAGACTTACAAGAATTGAATGACTTGTGGTTTAAAGTATATGGAAGTTATAGGAATTTGTTTGAAATTGAGCATAGAGATGCTCTTATTATTCGGCTGGAATTTGGATGAATAAATTGTGGTTATTTAGCTTGTTGCTTGGTCTTATGTTGAAGAAAATGCATGGGTACATTGAACTAGCAGATTCGGCCATAAGAGAATATGAAATTGAGCTATTGTATTCATTATATATGTATACATATATAAAGTTAATGTACGACCATAGATAAGAAGGTAAGTTTTAAGTTAAAGTACATTAAATAGATTATTGCCAATATGTTCAATAATATTATTGGATATGCTTGAACAAAATAGTGGGTGATAGCCGAATATAAATGTTCATGTCTTGGATTGAATATGTTTGGAAATGTAACGTGGGTTAATACAGTTGATATGGTATGTGAATGTGATGTACGTGTGTGGGTTAAAAATGATGTACGACTTGAGCAATGTTTGTGAGTTAAATATTACAAATGTCGGGGAAAAATTGACAAATTATATATTATATGATTTTGCTTTTAAATTGAATAGAAGTGTGGTTTAATTGGTTTAATTGAACCGAATTAGATCAAGAACAAAAGGAGAAGAATTTGGAGCGAGGAAAAGCTAAACTAAACGAATAGTTGGAGATTTCGAATCTACCGACTTCTAAGGTAAGTCCTTAAGCTATAGTATATTGAAGAATTATTTACGAATCTATCGTACGATAATGTTTGATAAATTTTAGTAGATATTCATGTCATAGCCGAATGTATATAAGCCTATTAGAATGGTTTTGATTGTTTGATGTAAATAAGCCAAAGTACTTTCACTATGTGATATAGTATGAAAGGTGTTAGCGATGATTGACTGCATTAATGTGTTTCGGGCTTTAAGCCTAGCAGGCCTTGTGCCGGTGTTATTTATCGGGCTTTTACGCCTAGCAGGCCTTGTGCCGATGTTATTTTTCGGGCTTTTATGCCTAGCAGGCTTGATGCCGGTGTTGTATTTTCACAAACTAGAAACCGAAATTGTGTTCAAGGCGAATTAAAGCATATTTATCGAGTTAAGGGCTCAGGTAAGCATGTAAAGTAGGAATGTATTTCTTACCTATTTAAGACAAGTTAAACCAGTGATTTATTACAAATGGTATGTGTTACGAGTGAAGTGTATATATGTATAATTATGGTTATAATATGTATTCTCGGTTTTACTAATGAATGATACGGATATTGTGACTTTGGTTTCTTAATATGTGGATATCAGACTAGGTATATTCGGCCACATGGGTGGTTATGTAATTGATGCCCAGTTATAATAATTGAAATTTAAGTATGTGAATGTTTGTACCTATGGTTACAAGATGACATTTTAGGTTTGAAAGATCGGATTATGGATAAGTAATTTATCATAAAAAAATGTGGGTAAAGAGAAATTTTCCTATGAATTCATACTTATTTACATGAGTATGAAAATGGAAAGCTTGATAATAAATATGAGTACAAACGCACAAGTTGAATTATAGTAATTTAAATATTGATATTTGAATGTTATTTTTATCATGAAATTAGGACTTACTAAGCTAGTAAGCTTACTGTGTGAAATGTTTCCTCTGTTCTATAGATTAGGTTCAAGCTACAAGCTCGTCGGGATCGTTCGGAAAGTCACCCACACTATCATTCTACATTTTGGTACTCTTTCATTTTGGTTTTTAAACGAAGGCATGTATAGGAAAGACTTTGTCTTTGTTTTGATGAAAACTCAAGGTTCATGTATATAATAGCCATGCGAATATGGCTAAATTTTTAGTTAAGTATGCTTTTTGTGTTTTTGATACGAATGTCGGTTTATGTTGAAAATGTTTATACATTCTTAATTGAAGTTTAATCATTTTTGATAAGGAAATGTATGTATACGAAATGAATCCTTGAATTAGGGATGTGGGTATGTTCGGTTAGAAACTAGTTTTTCATATATTGCAACGAGACAGTTTGTAGTAGCAGCAGTGATGTGATTTTGAAAAATCACTAAAAATAGGGTATATTGAATTAGAAAGTGAATAAGATATGAAATTAAACCTTATTGTGTCTATTTTTACATGAAAGAAACAGAGTAGGCAAAGGATTTATATATTGTGAGATATTTAAGTTTTAGTGAGACTTGCTCTGAATGAATTTGTGAGTCTCTGTTCTGTTTTGGAAAAATTTTTAAAAATCGTACAAAAATAATTATGGAGCATGGTTTATATATTTAGAATCCTTAATGAGTCTATTTTTGATTGGAATAAACAAGAACATTATTAAAAATTTGTACAATGAGATAACTGTATTTTTGTAAAGATAGGTCAGAATTGTCAAGCAGTGAAATAGAGGTAACTTTGATGAATAAACTGTACCAATTGACCACATGAAAAATTCTGTAAAAATTATGGTAAAAATTTATATGAGTCTAGTTTCAAGGAAAATTTACGGATCTAAATTTCGAGTTTTGTAACTCGAGTTATGGTCAATTTAGTCAGTGTGACGCAGTTGGACAGATTTAAAACTTTATGCCCCGAATTAATAGTCAAGTCTAGTAATGTCACATACTCGACTCCGGCAAAGGTTTCGGGTAAGGGGTGTTACAGTCTAGTTCAGAGTTAGATAACAATTGAAGTCTAGGTGGATTCTTTCTTGGGTATCGTCTTAATCAATTGGTTTTCCTCAAAGTTATTTTCCCAATTTCATTCTTCTTTGTCTTAGAGTCTTTAGTTTTGTTTGGTAGATAGTTACTTTTAGATTAGATAAAAGTTCACTTAATTCTTAGGCTAAAAAAATAAAAAGAAAGTTAGTATTAGTACTTTTGGTTCCTTTGGGTTCGACAATCTGGTCTTGCCTTAACTATACTACTGTTCGATAGGTGCGCTTGCCTTAAATCGTTGTCATAGTTAGTTTCTAGGTTCGATCATTCTTTATATAAATTTTAAGACTTTGACATCACATAAAACAATGATCAGTCCCAAATGTGTAAATTGGCTTTGTTTAAGTGAGTTGGCCGGCCATAGCATGCATAGGGGACAAGAGCATTTAATTTGGTCAATGGTTGGTGATATTAGTTGGTAAAATGAATAAAATGAGATGATATAAGCAAAAGTTATCATCTTTTCATTTAGTCTTCTTCTCCAACCGCAAAATATCACCAAGGGAGGGCTTTGAAAGCTTGAAAATTTCAGCAACTCATCTTGTCTACAAGTAAGTGATTTAGGTGGTTTTAATTGGTAATATTTGTGTTGTTAGAGTCCCCAAAATTAAGCTAACTAATGAGGGGAGTAATTTGTGATATGGTTGAAAGTCTAGGGACTTTCCATGAGAGTGTTTATGTGGTTAGCTGAGTTTTTATGGAAGAAAATGAATGTTAGGGAGTTGTAAAACAACTTTTGTGAAAGGTGTTTGCATGAAAACACCTAAGTAGGACCTAAATGCAAAGGTTGGGATTGTGTCATAAATGCATGAAATAGTTGGAATTGTGAGTAGTTGTAGAATAAATAAATGTTCAGCTAGGCTTGTGTATTTAGAAAGTGGGTTGAAAAATGAATTATGAGCCTAAGGGCAAAATCATAATTTTTGCAATAATACAAGGGAAAAATGGTCATTTTTGCCTAAGTGTAGATTTTGATGCATTATGATCATGGAATGATCTAAATGAATGAATTTCATTGTTATAGATCAAGAAGAGCGCGGAATCAACCTTGACCATGGAAAAGGCAAGGTGACGGATTAAACCATTAGTTAACACGTTTTGCACCGAGGTAAGTTTATGTGTAAATGATGCATTTTATATATACATTCTTGTTGATAATTAGTGCATGGCACAATTGAAAACATGTATGATTCAAAAGAGTAGATTGTGGTAGTTATTGAATAACCCTAGTGTGAATGATAGAATGGATATGTAAGTGTGGTATACCAATACTTGACGGTTGGCTAAGTGCGATACCAACTTAATATTTAATTACGATGGGCTATGTGCGATACCATCAAATATTTATCATTTGGTGGGCCATGTGCGAAACCACCGTAACTAACCTCTTTGGTGGGCTATGTACGATACTACCCTAGTAAAGACTGATGGTGGGCTAAGTGCGGAACAACCGAGTAATTTGATTATGATTAGTTGATTGAAAGATTGTGATATGTTGTATTATATGACATTGTGGTGCTAAGTGCAGGGAGGCATGCTAATGAATGTATACATTAAGCTTGTGATATGGTTTGGATGTGGAAATGGAAAAAATGAGTAAGCATGATTATGAATGTGGAATGTTTCTTGTTTAGTATGTAATGTTATTTATTGTTTAGCACATACTATAATGCTAATTGTTTAAATGTAAACTTACTAAGCTTAAGCTTACTCCCCTTTCTTTTCCTTTGTTTTATAGAGTTTAAAAGCTAAACTGGGATACGTGGATAACAAGAAGATTGCCCACACTATCAGCTCACCTTGGTATATTTAGACTTAATGATTTTGTATATGACATGTATAGGGGCTAGACTAGATAGTTTATTTTGTTATTTTGGCCAAAAGAGTGTTGGCCCCTTTTAAGACAAACTATTTTGTTCATTGCCATGGTTGATGGCTCATCTTTTCATTTATGAAAATATGAAGTTATTCATGGAAGTTCATATTGTAAAACTATGAGTTGTTTATTGATATGTTGAATGGACATATGGTGTGAACTAGAGGGTTGCAAAGAGCTTGGCAATAGCCTTGCTCTTGTCCACATGGATAGGCCCACGGGCGTGTGTCTGAGCCGTGTGTGACACACGGTCAGTCCATGGACGTGTGCCCAGGCTGTGTGAGGTTTGCACCTAGGATTTGGAATTTAAATCGCCACACAATAGAAGCACACGGGCGTACGATCAGCCGTATGGATAAATCAGAGCGGCCATGGCCCAGCCACACGGGTGTGTGCTTTGGCCGTGTGCTAATTAAAGGTTAATGATGTCATAGTCAGAGAGCTCCATGGGTAGAAGACACGGGCGTGTCGAGGTCGTGTAATTCAAGTCAGTGTCGTCCACGGGCATCTAACACGGCCGTGTGGCCCTTTTTGAGGAAAAGTTCCTAAGGTTCGTAAATGTTCCGGAATCAGTTCCGAAGCCTCTCAGAGATATATTTAGGGCCTCGTAGGCCAAGATTGAGCTTTGCGATAGGTTTAACAATGATAGTTTATAGCCCGTTTCGAGATATTAAGTGTGATAAGTTAGGTAACGCCTCAAACCCGATTTTGGCTTCGGATACGGGTAACGAGTGTTACAGTGTGTGACACATGGTCAGCCCCATGAGTGTGTTGATAGGCCGTGTGTCCCCTACATCAAATTTGCGAGAATTCAATTCGTCACACGGGCCAGCACGCTAGCGTGTAACTAGGCCGTGTGCCCTTTAAGAGTTTGCTGACGTCATAAACTGAAAACCATGGTTTTAAGACACGAGCGTGTCTAGGCCGTGTGAGGGACACGTTGCATAGACACGGGTATGTGTCAAGCCATGTGAAAACCCGTGTAGGTTTGAAATGAAAAATTAATTCCAAATGGGCTAGGAACATGGGCGTGTGTGACCACATGGCCTGCCCACATGGGCATGTTCATTTCACACGGGCATATGGCCCTGTTTTAAGAAAAGAATTCTAAGTGTGTAAAAATTTTTAGTTTGGTCCCGAACCATTCCGAATATATGTTTAGGGTCTTGTAGACCCATAATAAGGACGTTATGAATATGAATGAAAAAGTTTTAAGTTAGATTGAAATTTTATGGCCCGATGTCAAATGTTTAAGCAACCTAAGTTCAGTAATACCTCGTATTCTATTTCTGCGTTAAATACGAGTAAGAGGTGTTACATTGAGTGGTATCAGAGCTACGGTTTAGTCGATTCTCGAACTAACGTAGCGTAAGCATGGGTCTAGCTATACATGCCATACATGTGAGTATTTACATAATGGTAGTGTGATGACTCTTGACGATTTAAATTGTGTTTTCATATAGTAAATGGATCCCGATAGAGCTGTGGCAGATGATGTAGAAAGTAACGCGCCGGCTCCCACTGAAGGGACGGTGCCGAATGAAAATAAGAATAGACCAATAACTGTGAGTCAGTGAGGATGAGAAGAGGCTAGGGAAGCCTTTATCCACATGATGAATGCATGGTATACGAAGTTCGTTTGTACGAGCCCGAATGTGTAACCCCCTCCACCCCCACCTATTCCTCAGCCTACCCCTGTAGCTCCCCAAGTGGTAGAAGCGGTAAAGAGAGAAAAGCCTCTGGTTGACAGAATCCGGAAATAAAGAGCTGAGGAATATCAAGCTAGTAAAGATGATGATCCAGAAAGGGCAGAATTTTGGCTCGAAAATACCATCAGGGTATTTGATGAATTATCTTACCCACTTGAAGAGTGCATAAAATGTGTGGTGTCTCTCTTGAGAGATTTTGCTTACCAATGGTGGAACAGCCTTGTGTCGGTTGTACCAAGAGAAAGAATCGCATGGGATTTTTTCCAAGAAGAGTTCCGGAAGAAGTACATTAGCTAATGGTTTATCGACCAGAAAAGAAAGAAATTCCTTGAACTAAAACAAGGAAGAATGATAGTAACTGAGTATGAGCGTAAGTTTGTAAGGCTCAGCAAATGCGCTCGAGAGTGTGTATTCACTGAAGCCATTATGTATAAATGGTTTGAGGACGGGTTAAATGAATATATTCGATTATTTATTGGTGTTCTCGAATTGAAGGAATTTGTTGTGCTAGTAGATCGAGCTTGTAAAATTGAGGAGTTGGTTAAAGAGAAAAGAAAAGATGAAATGGAGTCTCATGACTCAATAAAGAGACAACTAACAAGTCGTTTCAATCCTCCTCTAAGAAGTCAAGAGACTTCCCTACCCGATCAGCTACTTCAGCTGGGTTTTTGAATAGAAGTAAGGGTAAATAGTACTCAGGGTCCAAAGCTCAAACTACTTCAATTGCTAGTGTTGGGAACGCTTGACCTAATAGACTGGAATGTCCACAGTGTGGCAAACGTCACCCCAGTGAGTGACGAGCACATGAGAGAGCCTGTTTTAAGTGTGGTTCCCAAGATCATTTTATTAAAGAATACCCTGAGCTGGTTGAAAAATAGAAAATTTAGAGTGCAAGATCGGGAAGTACTACTAGAGGGAGGCAACAGAGAAACTCGGGAAGTGGAACGAGTAGTAATAGTACACCCAGAGAGCAGAATGTAAGATCTGAGGGTAGAACACCTGCGAGGACCTATGCCATTCGCGCTCGCGAAGAGGCGTTATCCCCTGATGTAATTACGGGTACATTTTCTCTTCATGATATTCATATTGTTGCTTTAATTGATCTGGGATCTACCCACTCATACATTTGCATGAAATTAGTATCTAGTATGAGCATGCCTGTAGAGTCTACAGAATTCGTGATAAAAGTGTCCAATCCTTTAGGCAAATGTGTATTAGTTGATAAGGTATGCAAAGATTTCCCATTGATGATTAGAGGTCATTATTTTAAGGTGAATCTCATGCTATTATCATTTGATGAATTCAATATAATTCTTTGTATGGACTGGTTAATCGCTCATGATGTGACAGTAAATTGTCGAAAGAAATACATTGAATTGAGATGTGAAAATGGGGACACCCTTCGTGTTGAATCAGATGAACATGATATATCACCTGTAGTGATTTCTCATATGTCTGCCTAGAAATATGTAAGAAAGGGATATGGAGCATATATTGCCTTTGTGATGAATGCCAAAGAGACTGAGTTAAAAATTGAATCAGTGCCGATAGTATGTGAATATCTAGATGTATTCCCAGAAGAATTGCCAGGGTTGCCTCCGATTAGAGAGGTTGAATTTGGCATTGAGTTAGCTCCTGGTACTGCACCTATATCGATTGCTCCTTACAGAACGGCTCCAACTAAGTTGAAGGAATTGAAGGCACAGTTACAAGAGTTGACGGACAAATGTTTTGCAAGACCGAGTTATTCTCCATGTGGTGCTCCAGTATTATTTGTGAAAAAGATAGATGGTTCTATGAAGTTATGTATAGATTACTGGCAACTTAATAAGGTAACCGTGAAGAACAAGTATCCATTGCCAAGGATTGATGATTTATTTGATCAATTGAAGAGAGCCACTATGTTTTCCAGGATAGATTTGAGATCGGTATATTACCAGTTGAGAGTAAAAGACTCAGATGTGACGAAAATTGCATTTTGGACAAGGTATGGGCACTATGAATTTTTAGTCATGCCTTTCGGTTTAACAAATGCCCTTGCTGTGTTTATGGATTTAATGAACTGCATCTTTCAGCCATACTTGGATAAGTTTGATGTGGTTTTTATATAGATGACATAATTATTTATTCTCGTGATGAGAATGAGCATGCCGAGCATTTCAGGATGGTTTTACAGATTTTACAGGACAATCATTTGCATGCCAAGTTTAGTAAAAGTGAATTTTGGCTCAAAGAAGTTGGATTTTTGGGGCACATTGTCTCAGGAGATGGAATCTGAGTTGACCCGAGCAAGATTTCATCTATTGTTGACTGGAAACCGCAGAGAAATGTATCAAAAGTTAGAAGTTTTTTGGGCCTAGTTGGTTATTATAGACGGTTTGTCAATGGATTTTCCATGATAGCTACATCGATGACGAGGTTGTTACAAAAAGATGTGAAATTCAAATGGACAGAAAAGTGCCAATAGAGTTTCGAGAAATTAAAGGTATTATTGACTAAGGCTCCAGTTCTAGTGCAACCTGAACCGAGAAAAGAATTTGTGATTTATAGTGATGCATCCTTGAATGGATTGGGCTGTGTGCTTTATGCAATAGGGCAAGGTGATAGCATATCTAGACAGTTAAAGCCGCTTAAAAAGAATTACCCGACACATGATTTAGAGTTGGCTGCCATTGTGTTTGCATTGAAGATATGGAGACACCATTTGTATGGTGAAAAATGTCGGATATTCACCGATCATAAAAGTATAAAGTACTTGATGATTCAAAAGGAATTGAACTTAAGGCAACGAAGATGGTTGGGGCAGATAAAGGATTATGAGCTAGTGATTGACTACCACCCGGGAAAGGCAAATGTAGTTGCCGATGCTTTGAGTAGAAAATATTTGTTTGCATTGAGGGCTATGATTACACGGATGACTTTGTCGAGTGATGGTTCTATTCTAGCTGAGTTGAGGGCTAGACCAATGTTTCTTCAAAAGATTTGTGAAGCTTAGAAGGGTGATAACGACTTGCAAGCCAAAAGAGTTCATTGTGAGTCGGGTGTTGAGTCTGACTTTTGAATTAATTTCGATGGATGCTTGATGTTCAGAGACAGAGTCCGTGTACCGGGAGATGATGAGCTCATTCAGAAAGTTTTTCATGAGGCACATAGTGGATGTCTATCTGTCCATCCAGGCAGCAAAAAAAATGTATAATGATTTGAAGAAATGGTATTGGTGGCCGAGTATAAAGAAAGATATTTCTGAGTTTGTATCAAAATGCTTGATTTGTCAGCAAGTGAAAGCTGAACACCAAGTACCTTCGGGTTTGCTTCAACCTATTATGGATCCCAAGTGGAAATGGGACCGTGTTACTATGGACTTTGTAACGGGTTTACTGTTGACACTGAACAAGAAAGATGCCATATTGGTTGTGGTAGATAGACTTATGAAGTCGGCCCATTTCATACCTGTACGCTTTGATTATTCACTTGATAAGTTGGCAGACTTGTATGTTTCAGAGATTGTAAGACTACATGAAGTGCCTTTGTCGATTATATTGGGCAGAGATCTGATATTCACATCCCGATTTTGGAAAAAGTTGCAAGAAGCTTTGGGCACAAAGTTCAGTTTTAGTACAGCTTTTCACCCACAAACCGACAGACAGTCGGAGAGATTAATACAAATAATTGAGGATATGCTTCGATGTTGTGTTCTTGAGTTTCAAGGCAGCTGGGAAAAGTACTTACCATTGGTAGAGTTTGCATATAATAACAGTTTTCAGTCGAGTTTAAGAATGGTGCCTTACGAGGCTTTGTATGGGCGTAAGTGTCGAACTCCTTTGTATTGGGCTGAAATCAAGGAAAATCAGATTCACGGGGTCGATTTGGTTAGAGAAACCGAAGGGAAGGTAAAAATAATCCATGATTGTTTAAAAGCTGCTTCTGATAGACAAAAATCCTACTCGGACTTGAAACGAAAAGAGATCGAGTTTCAAGTTGGTAATAAGGTATTCTTAAATGTGTCACCATTGAAGAAGGTTCTCAGATTTGGCCAGAAAGGCAAATTTAGTCCGTGTTTTATTGGACCATATGAGATTACCGAAAGGATAGGACCTGTAGCTTATCGACTGGCTTTGCCATCTGAGTTGGAAAAGATTCATGATTTGTTCCACGTGTTGATGTTACGTCGTTACCGGTTAGATACTTTGCATGTGATTACACCGATAGAGGTTGAAATTCAACCCGACATGACTTATGGTGAAGAACCAGTTAAGATTTTGCCAAGGGAAGTCAAACAGTTAAGGAATAAAAGTATATCCCTTGTGAAAGTACTATGGAAAAGCCATGGGGTAGAAGAGGCTACATGGGAGCCCGAGGAGACTATGAGAAACCAACATCCAAACTTTTTTACTGGTAAGATTTTGGGGGACGAAAATCCCTAGTGGGGAGAACTGTAACAGCCCGATCTAGGGCCAAGTCAGAATAGTGGTTGCGAGACCATAAATTTGAGGTAGAAATATGTATTTTATGCTTTTATAAGGTCTTTAGCATGTTTGCATAATTGTGAGAAAATTTCATGAAGAAATTTTATGAATTAGTGAACAATTTGTCTATTAGGACTAAATTGAAAAGATTGAAAATATGAGATTCTAGAAGATTTAAATATGAAATAGCATTATAAAAATTATTAGAAGTCCTTATTTAGCAATTAGACCAATATATTTCAAGATGGACAAAAATAGACATGGGAAGGAAAAATCTCAAGAAAGGGACCTTAAGGGCATTTTTGTCATTTGGTTATTTAATGAATTAAAAGGGAAAAATAAGTCAAAAATGGTGTCCATCTTTCAAAAATGGTGTCCATCTTCTCTAAGCTTGGCCGAAAATCACAAGAACACCATAGCTAGGGTTTCTTCAACTTCCAAGCTTGATAGTAAGTGCATCCTAGCCCCGTTTTTAATGTTCTTCATATTTTTGAGATCCTCGTAGCTCGATTGAGCTATTTCTAGCTATCTTTTGAGCTAGGGTTTTTGTTCAAAAATTTACCTATGTATGACATACACGTATTTTGATATTTTATGAAAGAATATGAAAGTTTGATGTATGATAAACATCTTTTTCTAAGTGATTTTTATGGAAAATGCATAAAAGGACCAAATTGTAAAAGTTATAAAACGTGCAATACATGAGTGAAATAGTGGAAATTGGAGGCTGTTGTAGTTATGAAAATGATTCAGCTAGGCTTGGAATGCAAAGAAATTGAATGAAAATCATCTTACGAGCCTAGGTGAAAAAGTATAAATATATAAATGTTTAGGGGCAAAATCGTAATTTTTTCAAAGTATGATTCGTGGGTTAATTTAGTCAATGTGAGTATTAAACAAATGAAATTGTTATTATAGATCAAGAAACACGAAGCCCAAATAGAAACCGATGCAAGAACAAGGTTGTGGACTAAATCGAATATCCTCACACATTTTGAGTACCGAGGTAAGTTTGCGTGAAATTTTAGGGTTTGGCACGGCCTAGCACAAGGCCTGGTACACGGGTGTGCGTAGCCATTTTTAGGGTACACGGATTAGTCGCACGGGCGTGTATGTTGGCCATGTCACCCAAGACAGAGAGTTACACGGGGTCAGACACGGGCTGGGACATGGCCATGTGATCCCATTTCGAATGTCCACACGTCCTAAGACACGGGCGTGTCTCTTGGCTGTGTTAGTGACACGGTCGGGGCACACGAGTGTGTAACCGCTGCAGTTTGAAAATAAAAATTTCTAAGTTTCATAAAAGTTTCCCAAGTTATTGGTTTAGTCCTGAACCACTCCCAAAGCATGTTTAGGGTATCGTAGGCTCGTATTAGGGACAATATGATTGGTTGTGAATGAATTGTATTTGAATTGGCTAATAGTATGAGAAATGTATGTGTAAATGTATGATTAGTTTTGTAATACTCCGTAACCCTATTCTGGCATTGAATACAGGTGAGGGGTATTACACTTAGCACTTAAACTTAATAAACCGTTTATAAAACAAAAAATCACTATATCAAAAATCTTTTCAAATTCACAATTAACTCGTAAATATTAAATATAATATTTATGAATTTACTCGTTGGATTTGGTGGCCCCAAAACCACCATTTTCGACACCACTAAAAAATAGATTGTTACAGCCCATCCACAGGTAAACCTAGTTGTAAAGCTTATTTAGTCCCCCCCGAGCATACGATACATGTGCAAAGTGTTGCTCAATAACACACCGTGCGCTTCCAGTTAAAGTGTGACCCCTAAGTAAGGAAAGGGTTATAAAGTTATCAAGTTTTTAAGGTTTATGAATGTGGCCTTAGGGGAAGTCCTGATTTAGACGAACTCTGATGTTTAGCAGACTCTTCGATAGAGTATACGTCGCCATAGTGGATAGATGAAAAAAGTGAGTCCAATTGTTAATCCCCTAGTCTAATAGGAATTATGAATATATTGTTATCTTATTCTCTAATTAAACCATTTAGTTGGTCTAATGATGACTAGCCAGGATTAGACAAAGTTTCTGAATATGAAAGGACATGCATTTAAGATGTTAGAGAAAACTATTAGTCATGAATACCAAAGGAAGGTTAGTGGAGGGAAATAAGCTTCTCTACTAAGCTTTCCTTCCATTTGCACCTGTATAAAGTCAACCTTAGCTTTTTAAACAAGTTCTAAATTTTCTTTGGCAATTCATACTTCCTTTCAGTAGTTCTCTTTACGTTTTTCGGGAAAATGACAGAGCCGAGAGTTGCTTGAAGGGTTACAGTTTGTTGTAATCAGCCAACTTCACCATTGTGAAACCTGGTAAATAACGATGAAACTTTAGTTTTTTTCGTGATTGTTTACGGGATCCTAAGTTTCATGCTTTAGGGACAGACTAATAATTTAGGAAAGGAAACTTCCAGATTTTGGGTTTCCTAATTAAGTGTTCTTGAAATCTTGTTTAGTTCTTTTAGAAAACATGATCTAATAAGTTAGTTAATTATGTTATAGCTCAAGAAACTCTCAAAAGTTCTTGAGATAAGGGCAATGGTCCTACTGTTTAGTCTTTGCTGCATCTTCTAGTGAGTTCCTTCATACCTTGTGTGTTCATTGTACATAACTGGCTCAAGGTAAGTTTAGCTAACTGGTGAAAGGCCTGACTTTTTATGTTTGTATAAGAAATAAAAGGGTTTTACTTCATGTTGAGTCATTCCCCACTTTACTTTAGAAAAAGGAACCATATGGTTAGAACAAAAGAAGTGAATTCATGGCATTGTCTTCATTGTAAAATGCATTGAACTAGCAGATCATGATACATGAATGATGTTATGTAGCTTCTGGTAGGTCAAGTGTAATGCAAACCAGAATGGCAAAATGTAACAGAGTAAAAAGGAATGAATGTTACAATCTCTGAACACGAACTTTGGTTTTTGGTAACGCGAAAGAGGTTGTCTGCATGAATGCATGGGCATAGTGTATGCGCCAAAGTGAGTCTTACACTGTTAAATTCTATGCAAGTTCGGTATTCACTAATAAGTGATCTACATAAAGTCAGTCTGTGTGATGTTTTTGCCAAGAGGCGAAGTGTAAGTCCTACTGAGTAGGCAAGAGTCCCTCTGTCTGTGTGACATATAGATATTTTGATGTTGCCTTGGAACTCACTAAGGTCTATGAACTTACCCCATTTATCTTCCCTTCTGAGGACCACTAAAAAAGTAAAGAAATTCTCAAGAACTGTGCCAAAGGACACATACTGTGTGAGGCTTATAGTGATTTTGTATTATGCGTGACACATGAGGGCAGCGTCAAGGATTGGGTTTTGAAGAACACTATTTTGTAACTAGAATTTGTATTTTCCATATTGTACTCTTTCCTCAAATCTTTACAATGAACCTTTATGTTTTAAAAGTGGTTGAGCCCTTAAACTTAAATGTTTTATATATTTCTGCTATGGTAATTACTTAACTGTCTTTTTGTAAACCTAAGGTTTCGCCAATTACGTTACTATAAGGAAAAGACTTAAAGGTTCTAACACAGCATTCCTAGATCCTCCTTAAGAGTCGGGAGTAGGGCATTAAGAGTTTTTTTGTATTAGAGCCTAGGTTTAGTTGATTCTTGAATAAACCAAAGTTAGTGTCACGCCCCTGTCATGCATAATACGCCTCTATCTTAGTCTCTAGTAATTGGTGCTAAGATAATCTTTCGCTTGTAGCAAAAAAAATAATGTTTGAAAGTTCAAGAGAAGAAACTGGTGAGGATATGGAAAAGCCATGTCCCCACCCAAGAATAGGTTAGTACAACTAACAACAACAATGTTGGAAATGTAGGAAACGCATTCATAAATATGTTCTTTACCATGATGACTCAAATATTTGAGCAATTCATGGGAACCAAAACAGAGTAGCAGCCTCAACAACCGCAACATCTTCCACAACCACGACAAGAGGCAGTGAGCCCAGTGCCACTTGTTCCACCTGCACCTTCACCTACAATAGCCTCCCTTAGGTCGTATCCTTTCCAAGAGATTCAGAAAAGAGGAGCAAAAGAATTTTTGGGATATAAAAGAGATGATCCCAATACAGTGAAGCAGTGGTTGTCTCGAATAGGAAGGGTTATGAAGGAGCTAAAGTGTAATGAAGAAAATAGTCTCTGATTCGTTGTATCCTTGCTGGAAATAGAAGTGTACCAATGGTGGGAAAATGTAATCACCATTACCCCTAAGTATCAAATTGATTGGGAATTCTTTTAGAAAGGTTCCATAAGAAGTATATTAATCAAGCGTTTGTCGAACAAATGAAGAAGGACTTCTTGTATCTGAAACAAGGTAGAATATCTATCCCGGAATATGAGTGTGAATTTATACGACTGAATAGGTACGCCAAAAGTATGTTTTCGTTAGAAAAATACATGTTTGATAAATTTGAATGGGAACTTAGAGATGAGCTTCACACCTTGGTGGCAACCTATCAGTGAAAGATTTATCTAAAATGACAGGTACAGCTCATAAGATGGAGTCGATTCTTGAGGAAAATATCAAGAATTATGAGAAGGAAAGAATAAAGAGAGGAAGATCAAGTCCTCCACCTCCTTCAAACTTTAAGAAGCCAAAAGATCACCCTTTTCCAACTTCAATGAGGGAATCACAGACCTCTAGCTTCAGGCGTGAGGGATGCTTTAGGCTAGCTGCATCTAAGGCCAGTCCTAGCGGTTCTCGAATGGGGAAAGTGGGCTGTGACTTCTGTGGTAGGAATCATTGAGGTGAGTGCCGAAATAAATTAGAGGCTTGTTTTAGTTGTGGGTCTAGAGACCACATGATTAAAGATTGTCCGACCAAGTCTAAGTACACTATAAAAAAAAATCAGTAAAAAGCCCATCGAAATACCAGCAAGAAAGCAGATAAGAAATGTGGCTAAGTCTAGCTCGATCCAAGGGTCATAGAGGTAAAATTACAGTAGCACGAGTTATGGTGCATCAGCATGGGCCTACGTGATGAAAACCAAGGAAGATGCAGACCTACCTAAAGTCATCACTGGTATTTTTTCTTTCCATGGTAATGAAATTTAAACATTGAGTAACCTTGGGTCTACACATTCTTACATATGTGCTAAAGTCATAAAAAGTTTAAGTCTCGATGCAGAATGTTCTAAACCCAATATATTGGTAACGAATCCTTCAGGGCAAAGTACTGTAGTGAACAAGTTAATATGGAATTGTCCTACAACTGTGGGTGAATACATATTTTTACCAGATTTTCTACTGTTGAGCCTTCATGAGTTTGATGCTATATTAGGATTAGACTGGTTGACTAGGCATAATGCTACGGTTGACTGTCGGACTAGAAGTGTTCATTTAGTAAGTTCGGAGGGAAAAATATTATTATCTTGGAAAATTTTAGAAGTGGCGGATAGGATTATTTTCGTGTTGACCGCTAGAAAATTGTTTGTTTAGGGCGCAAATGCCTACTTGGCGTATATTTAGGACCTGCCCAAGTCCAGAAGCGAAGTTAGCCAAGGTCAATAGCAAAGGAATTTATGGATGTGTTCTCTGATGAACTCCTCGGTATGCCAAAGGATAGAGAAATAAAATTTTCAAAAGATTTGGAACCTAGAATAACTCCAAAATCATGCCTGCCCTATAGGATGGCATCGGGTATCACCTTAGAATAAAGGCTTCATCAGGCCTAATGTATTGCCTTGGGGTGCACAAATTTTGTTCGTTAAGAATAAAGATGGACATATCCGCCTATGCATAGACTATCATCAGTTGAATAAGGTCACCATTAACAATAAGTACCCCTTATCCAGAATCGAAGACTTTTTTATCAATTAAGTGGAGCTTCGTTGTTCTGCAAGATTAACTTAAGGTCCAGATACTATCAAACAAAGATCAAGAGTGATGATGTACTTAAAATAGCATTCTGATCAAGGTATGAGTACTATTAGTTTTTGTTGATGCCATTTGGATTGACCAACGTGCCTGCAGAGTTCATAAATTTAATGATCAGAGTGTTTCAACCTTACTTGGATCAATTTTTTGTAGCCTTCATTGATGACATATTGGTTTATTTCAAGAACGAGCTTGACCATGAGAAACAATTAAGAGTTGTAATTAGGGACCTTGCGTGAACATCAATTGTACGTGAAGTTTAGCAAGTGTGAGTTTCAATTAATAGAGGCACATTTCCTTGGACACGTCATTTCAGGGGAAGGTATCATGGTAGACCCTACAAAAGTAAAGATAGGTCTTGATAAGAACCTGCCTAAGAATGTCACTGAAGTACATCGTTTCTTAAGGTTGTGTAACAACCCAATTTTAGCTAAATTAGAACAGTGGTTTCTGAACCACAAATATAATATCAAAAAATTATTTTAATATTATTTTATGTGTTTACAGCATGTTATTTGATATGTGTGAAAATTTCGTGAGCTAATTTTATCATTTAAATGGTCAATTTGAAAAAAATGACTAAATCATGTAAAGTGAAAAAGTGGTGTTCTAATAGAAAAAGCTGCTAGATGGCTATGGAACTATATAGTTGAGGGATTTATGTGGCTATTATACCATTGTTTTATTAAATGGACAAAGATGGACATGAGATTAAGTGTTTTTAATATTAATAGCCAAGGTTAAATAAGTAATTTAGTAATAAAATTAAAAATAAGTAAAACCAAAGTCCATATTTTGTTCAACTTTCTTTCTAATTGCCAAAATTGAAGAGGGAAGAAACCAATTTAGGGTTTGAAGCATTCGGTCACTTTGGTGTCCAATTGTAAGTCCATTTTTGATCGGCTTTGATGATTTCTATGTTTTTGTAATCATTGCAGCTCAACCTAGCTAGCCCGTACCTTTAATTTCAAAATTGTTAAAGATTTTGAGAGTTTCCATTGTTGAGTCTATGTGTTATTTGATGTTTAATGTTGAAATACGGAAGCTTGATGATAGTTTTACATGTTTTGTTAAGTGATTTTTTGACAAAAATGTCAAAAAGGGATTAAATTGTGAAATATGCAAATTGAGTGGTTGAAATGTGAAATAAATGAAAGTTTTCGGCTACTGGGGGCACTATGGTAATTCGGCCAAGCTTTGGTTTATTGAAATTATGTGAATTATGTGTATTTATGAAATAGGGACTAAATTGTGTTAATGTGAAAGTTTAAGGGCTAATAGGCAAAAAATCCCAAATGTGTGTTTTCGGATTAAATTGAATGAGTAGATGATTAAATGAGTTAATTTTGAATACATAAGATCAAGAAAGAAAGAATTCGGATTTAGATCAGGGGAAAAGCAAGGTTATCGAGTAGTCGATCCAATTCGTCATTTCTGAATACGAGGAAAGTTCGTATGCAATGAGCTTATGATTCGATAGTAATTCAAAATGATTCGACTATGATTTGGTATTGGAAAATTCCCTGTTGAACCTTAGGGATAGTCTAGGATGTTAGTGACATGTCATTAGGCTATTGTGTTGGCTTCGGGCCATGATATTGACACTTCAGGTGCGAGTTATACCTTGATTTGGCTTCGGGCCATGGTAAAGGTATTTCGGAGGTGAGTTACCTTGATTTGGCTACGGGCCATGGTATAGGTACTCCGAGGATAAGTTACCTTGATTTGGCTACGGGCCATGGTATATGTACTTATCGATTGAGATCCTTGAATATCTGAATTCTATTCCAAATGGTTCAACGGGAAAATGAAAGATATGGGCAAGAATGAGATTAGTACGAGTTGGTTCAGGTATGTACGCAAAGTTTATAAACATTTAATCCATGAAACGGATGAATTCTTGGTAAGTTAGTGAATGAATGATTGAATGCCTTGAGATTTAATGTATTTTATTATCTTACATTTATATTATTTGAATTATGAATGATTGGTGAAGTTGCTCATTACGTTAATACGAACTTACTAAGCTATGAAGCTTACCTCATGTTGTTTTTCTATGTTTTATAGTGAATCAAGGCTCGGATCTGGGAGTCGTCAGGAACATCATCACACTATCAAACATCCAAATTGGTATTTTTGAGTTGTTTAAATATGGTATATGGCATGTATAGGGTAGATGAGGTATTTTGGTTGTGATTATAGCCATGAGAGTTGGCTTGTAAATGATGTAAATATTGATGTGTGTTTGGCTATTAGAAATGGCTTGTGAATGTATATGTTTTGGTATATATATATATATATATATAGCCATGAATGATGGCTTATTATGGCATGTTTGTTATGAATATGGTTATGGATTTATAGTTTCTCAAATGAATAATTGATTTATGGAGTATAAAAGCTTGAGAAAATGCTTTGATAAAGTATGATTTTATAAATTAAGTTGATAAGTATTTGATTAGGAAAATGGCATTCAATTGAGTATTGATTTTGGTTGAAATGGATATGGTATGAATTGTGCATTGGTTGATGATTTTGGCTACCTAATTGTATGATGATACGGTACCATTTGTTATTTAGGTGAGCATAAGTTGGGTGGAAAATTGGCCTTGCAAATGGCCTATTTTTGTCCAGACGGGCAGAGACACAGGCGTGTGTCTTAGCAGTGTGCGACACACGGTCATGTTACACGGCCAGGTGTCCCTTGGTGTTGAAATTAAATGAAGTTAGTATGCTCCACACGGGCGTGTGATCGGCTATGTGGTACAAGTTAGTATACCCCCTAATTGGCACACGGCGTAGCACATGGGCGTGTGACTTGGCCGTGTTGCATAAGTCAGTATACCCTACAGTTTTGGCACGACTTGGCACACAGTCGTGTGTGGCCACTTCAAAGGGCACATGGGATAGACACACGAGCGTGTGGTTGGCCGTGTGACCCAAGTCAGTATGTATGCCCTATTTCCACACGACCTGAGACACAGGAGTGTCTAGAGCCGTGTGAGGCACACGGCCTGTTCACATGGGCGTGTAACCCCTATATTGATGAAAAATTTCTAAATTTTCCAAAATTTTTGAATATTATCGGTTTAGTTCTGAACCATTTCTAAAGCATTCTAAGGCTTCATAGGCCCTAATAAGGCACAATGTGATTGTGTTAAATGGTATTTGAGTATAAATGTATGAGTTATGTATGCTTTATGATGTATACTGATCCGTAATGCCTCGTAACCTTACTCCAGCGACGAATACGAGTTAGGGTGTTACATTTTATTGGTATCAGAGCAACGGTTTAGTCGATGATAGGACTAACCTAGCGTGTGTGAGAATCTAGCTATACATGCCATATATCATAATTTACACATATTTTAACCCCATGTTTAGCTTAATATTGGATGATTTTCCATTTAATTTGATGAATTCGATGCTCCTAATCTCTTAATTTCATGTTTTATACTCAGGAGAGCTTAGGAAATCTAAAAGAACGAGAAACGGGCCAAAAAGGGACAAAATGGGCCTACACGGCCTGGACCACTGCACACGGGCAGACCGCACGACCGTGTGTGACAAGCATGATCGAACACGGCCTGGACTATCGAGCACGGCCGTGTCCCTGCCAAAACTAGGATGAATTCTATTCGGAATAGGATACTTGTAAGCCAAGTAAGGCTTCTCAAAGCCTATATAAACACCCTAGGGGGCAACCTAAAAGGGGTGTTTGACAGGATGTCGAATAGACGCCGAGTAGAAGGCAGAAATTATCCAAGACAGCCGTTGGGAATAGTTCAGGAGAAAGACGTCCATCAAGACTGAAGATCTATCTTATTCTTTTGAAGTTTTTTGGGTTTTCTTATATTTTTTTGTCTTTCCTCTTTTATGTTGTTTCCTTCTTTTAGTATGAACTAAATCCCTTAAATACCTAAGGGGATAAAACCTAAGACAAATCTTATTATTATTTGATTTATGAGATAAATACTTGTTTTTATTCTTAATTGTAAGTTCTTATTCTTGTTTGATAATTCAGTTTATTGATTTAAGTCGAATGTGCTTATTCAGTGGAGCAAAAGTCCTTGTCTAAGAGTAGATCAACACAATTAAGTAGAGTTTATTGCAACCCTAGAAATAGGGCGACGAAAATCTACCAGATTAGGGTCAAACCTAATAAGAGAATCCATAGATCGAGTTAATGCGACAATAGGGGTTTTAATTAGAAAGAGATTTCAATTAATCAACCTAGAGTCAATTGTTTTTAGTCTTGAAAGAGATATTAACATAAATTAGGGATTTCTATGGACTAAGCCAAGTGAATAAATTGTATGAATCAAAAGTAATAAGTGAAGTCTAGGTGGATTCTTCCTTAGGTATTGCCTATCTCATATAAAGTTGTGTAAAAGTATTTTCCCAATTTACTCTTTGTCGCGTTCATAGTTAGCTAAATTAGTTAGTTAATTTTAGATTAAAAATAAATCCCCTTAATTATTAGGCTAGACAATAAAAAGATAGTTAATACTAGTACTGTTGGTCCTTGAGGATACGATATTCCGGACTCACCACAGCAATGCTACCGTTCGATAGGTGCGCTTGCCTTTGTCGAAATAATAGTTAGTTTCGAGCTCCATCAAGTTTTTGGCGCTGTTGCCGGGGACTAAGATATTAGGAACACAAAATTTTTATTACTTTATCCATTTTATTTATTTGCAATTTATATTTACTTTATTTTTAGCTCATCTAATTTTTCTTTATTTGCTTTTGGCATGTAATTCTAATTTATGAGTAGAAGGAACCCGTCAGGACCATTACTTTTTGACAATGATATAGAAAGTTCCATGTAATTCATGGGAGAGATACAAGGATATATTAAGAAGGTGCCCTCACCATGGGTTACCCTTGTGGCTACAGGTTCAAACCTTTTACAACAGTGTGAACCCCTCAACTAGGCTGTTGATTGATTCAACCACCGGTGGAACCCTAAATAACAAAACCCCTAAAGCAGCTTATGAGTTTATAGAGGATATGTCACTGAATAACTATCAGTAGCAAGTTACAAGGACAAAGCCAACAAAAGCCGCTAGTATTTTCAACCTCGACGAAGTAACCATGCTATCAAATCAGGTAGAACTTTTAAGTAAGAAAATTGATGGTTTGTGTGGTTCTTCGCAGGTACATCCAGTGATGCAGTGCGATACAAATGGAGGAGGGATGAGCAATACAGAATATCCATCCTACAACCGTGGCATAGAAAGCGAACAGATGAACTATATGGGTAACAATTCTAGACCTTAAAATAACCCTTATAGTAACACTTACAATCCAGGTTGGAGCAACCACCCAAACTTGTCATGGGGTGGTCAAAGAAATCAAAGACAACAACCCCCTCCAGGCTTTCAACAGCAACCTTACCCACAAAAGAAGAAGCTGAACCTTGAAGAGATGCTAATAAAATTCATAATGGTGTCAGAAACTCGTTTCCAAAACACAAAAATAGTGCTCAAAAATCAACAAGCATTAATTCAAGGGCTCGAGAATCAAATTAAATAGTTGGTTAAGTTAGTTTTCGACAGGCAACAAGGTAGTTCACTTAGCAACATCAAACCTAACCCAAAAGAGTACGTGAAGGCAGTCACACTAAGAAATGGGAAAGAATTGATGGAAGTTGAAAAGAAGATGCCAAAAGAAACTGATAAGAAAAAGGATGAGGAAGTAAACGAGAATGAAACTCCGATTCTTAAAGAACATAAACCACCAATCCCTTATCCAGCAAAGTTGAAGAAAGACCGCATAGACGCACAATTCGGTAAATTTCTTGAACTTTTTAAACAATTACATATTAACTTACATTTTGTTGAAGCTATTTCACAGATGTCGACATACATAAAATTCCTAAAAAAGCTTTTAACAAACAAAAGAAAGTTTGAAAAGCTATCGACCATGGAGCTTAACGAGGAATGTTCAGCTATTCTCCAAAAAAAGCTACCAACCAAATTGAAAGATCTAGGAAGTTTCACCATTCCTTGTTTAATTGGTAGTTTAAATATTGAAAAAGCGTTAGCTGATTTAGGTGCTAGTATTAATTTAATGCCTTATAAAATGATCAAGCAGCTTGGTCTTGGGGAACCAAAACCCACTAGGATGAGTATTCAATTAGTTGATAGATCTATTAAATACCCTAAAGGAATTATTGAAGATGTTTTGGTAAGATTTGATAAATTTATATTCCCTGTTGATTTTTTCGTGCTTGATATTGATGAGGACGTTGAGGTACCTTTAATTTTGGGACGCCCATTTTTAGCTACTGCTAGGGTTGTAATTGATGTAGGTGATGGCAAACTTGTGCTAAGGGTAGGCGATGAGGAAATTATTTTTAAAATTTATGATGTTATGCGATATTCTAGAGAACAAGATGATTCCTGTTATTTTATTGATGTAATTGATCATGTTATTCAAGATTCTTTTCAGTAAATCATACATGTTGACACGTTGGAACTGTGTCTTACCCAAGGTGAGAGGGAAGATGACGATACCAATGAGTTGGGGGAGACAAAAAGTGAGTTAAATTCTAATACTTCTTCCCCAAGACAACATAACTATGAGGGTATTGAAATAAATGACAAACTTAAACAAAAACCCTCTATTGAAGAACCCCCCAAATTGGATTTGAAATAGTTACCAAATCACTTAAAGTGTGCATTCCTTGGAGATAATTCTACATTACCAGTAATCATCTCTTCAGAACTGAAACCTAGAGAGAAAGACGAGTTACTACATGTACTAAATGAGCATAAAAGAGACATTTCTTGGAAAATTTCTGACATTAAAGGAATAAGTCCATCATTTTGCACCAACAAAATTTTAATGGAAGATGAATATAAACCATTTGTGCAACCTCAAAGAGGATTGAATCCCAACATGAAGGAAGTTGTTAAGGCTGAGGTAATTAAACTTCTAGATGTTGGAGTTATTTATCCTATTTCTGACATTACTTGGGTAAGTCCTGTGTAGGTCATTCCAAAGAAGGAAGGCATGACTGTTGTAGCTAACGAAAAGAATGAATTGATTCCAACAAAAACAGTCACAGGTTGGAGAGTCTGCATTGACTATAGGAAGTTGAACGATGCCACAAGAAAAGATCACTTTCCTTTACCCTTGGTTGATTAGATGATAGAAAGATTATTTGGGCACATGTACTATTGCTTCCTAGACGGACTCTCTGGCTACTTCCAAATCCCGATAGCTCTTGAGGATCAGGAAAAGACAACATTCACATGTCCATATGGTACGTTTGCTTATCATAGAATGCCTTTTGGATTATGTAATGTTCCTGCTACTTTTTAGCGCTGCATGCTAGCCATCTTTGATGAACTCGTGGAAGATATTATGGATGTATTTAAGGATGATTTTTCGGTATTTGGTAACTCCTTCCACCTTTGCCTTCAAAATTTAAAACGAGTTTTAATGAGATGTGAGGAAACGAACCTTGTACTTAACTGGTAAAAATGTCACTTTATGGTTCGAGAAGGGATTGTGTTAGGTCACAAAATTTCTAGTAAAGGGATTGAGGTTGATAAAGCAAAAATTAAAACCATAGAAAAATTACCTCCTCCTAGTTCAGTTAAGGCTATTAGAAGTTTCTTAGGACGTGCTGGATTTTATAAAAGATTTATTAAGGATTTTTCTAAAATAGCTAAGCCTTTAACGAAACTACTAGAAAAAGATGTAACCTTCAATTTTGATTAGGAATGTTTAGATGCATTTAATACCTTTAAAAATAAATTAATAAATGCTCCAATTATAATTGCACTTGATTGGAATTTACCCTTTGAACTAATGTGTCATGCAAGTGACTTTGTAGTAAGTGCGGTTTTGGGACAGCGAAGAGACAAGCATTTTCAGCCAATCTATTATGCTAGCAAAACATTGATGGCCGCACAAGAAAATTACACCACCATAGAAAAAGAATTGCTAGCTGTAGTTTTTGCATTTGATAAATTTAGACAATATTTAATATTATCTAAAGTTGTCGTTTACACTGACCATTCAGCTCTTCGTTATCTTTTAATTAAATCTGATGCAAAACCTCGACTCATAAGATAGATTTTACTCTTACAGGAATTTGATTTGGAAATTCAGGATAAGAAAGGAGCTGAAAATCTTGCAGCAGACCATCTTTCTAGGCTTAAAAATCCACATATCAAAAAACTCGATAAAAGTGAGTTAAATGACTCGTTTCCTGAAGAACAACTTTTTACTATATCTAACGTCGAGGTACCTTGGTTTGCAGATATTGCAAATTACTTAACTGCTAACATCCTACCAAAAAGGTTAACCCATCATCAAAAGAAGCGATTCTTTGCTGATGCGAAAAACTATTTTTGGGAGGACCCTTTTCTTTTTCGTATATGTGCAGATCAAGTAATTTGGAGATGTGTTACAAAGGCAGAAGCAAGCAAAATCCTAGAACATTGCCATTCAGGATCTTCAGGAGGACATTACAACGGGATTAGGACAGCACATAAAATGCTCGAATCAGGTTTTTATTGGCCCACTTTGTTCAAAGACGCTAACAGGTATGTTGTTTCTTGTGATAGATGTCAGGGAACAGGTAATATTTCTAAACGTGATGAAATGCCTCAAACGTATATGCTACCATGTGAAATATTTGATGTATGGGATATTGATTTTATGGGTCCATTCCCTAGCTCATTTGGGAATAAATACATCTTAGTAGTAGTGGATTATATGTCAAAATGGGTGGAAGCTCAAGCTTTACCTATAATGATGCCAGAATGGTAGTGAGATTTCTTAAGAAACTCTTCTATCGTTTTTGAACACCTACAACAATTATTAGTGATAGGGGTACTCAGTTTTGTAATACTCAATTTGACAAAGTCTTAAAGAAATATAGAGTACACCACAAAACAGCTACCCCTTATTACCCTCAAACCAATAGACAAGTGGAGGTAGCAAATCGAGAGCTTAAGCGTATTCTAGAGAAAATAGTAGAATCAAACAGGAAGGATTGGGCATTAAAAGTATACGATGCTTTATGGGCCTATAGAACCGCCTTTAAAACTCCTATAGGAACATCCCCATACAGACTTGTCTACAGAAAAAGTTGTCATCTACCATTTGAATTAGAGCACAAAGCATTTTGGGCAATAAAATTCTTAAATTATGGTTTTAAACTTGCAGGTGAGAAAAGAATGATGCAGTTGAACGAGCTTGATGAATGGTGGGCTAATGCCTATAAGAACTCACGTCTATATAAGGAGGCAACAAAATGACGCCATGATTCTCGTTTGAAGCAACCAAAGCAATTCGAAGCGGGAGATCTTGTTCTGCTATACAATTCAAGGCTCAAATTGTTTCTTGGAAAGCTGAAATCAAGATGGTTAGGTCTATTCGTAATCAAAACTATATTTCCCGATGGCACAATCAAGGTAACTCATTCGACTTATGGCACATTCAAGGTAAACGTTTTGTAACACCCCAAACCCGGTCAATATGCCATGACCAAATCTGGCATGCCACAGAGGAAAACGTTTTGAAGAAATTGAGTTACCGATTAAATTTTAGAAAAATAGGTGCATGATAGTTTACTTTTAAAATCCCATAAGTAAATCTTTTAAAACTAAGTTGACAATCCATAGTTTAGAAAGCATTTTTTTTTTGTCATTTTAAGAAAAACCCGAATTATTACTTTGAAAACCGTTTGCATTTGAGTGTAGAAATTTCAATTTGTAAAACATTTAAGTTGTTGAAAACACTTAAGTTGTAATTTTACTATCAAACAATTTATATTACCCGATGGTAAGATTTTGAAAAACTATTGCGTTTTTATAATTTAGAAAACTTTGGCCTCAATTATAATTCAACCGTGATGATTATTTAGCCATATTTAAAGCAAGTTCAAAGCATATAATAATCCAAAAACATAATTAAAGAGGCCTTATTACAAATCCACATAAAGATATAAACCAAATTAAGATAAAATAAAGTACCCAAATCGAAGTTCTTATAAAACCAAATTTTTACTGCATGGCCTCCTCGAGTTCATCCGGCTCCTCATCCGCGATCTACGAATCACCTGAAAAGATAAGGGAGAAGGTGAGTCACCAAGACTCAGTGCATAAATCCTTCCCCCAGTTAATGCAACATTCTTACACAATTCATAACCAAGCAAAATATATATAATGCACCCAACCTAGCCATCCATAACTCCTTTTCTACCCCGTGTGGTACCAAACCACTGGTGACCCAAAGTCACGATATCCAATAATGTGATGTCAAATCACTGGTGACCCAAAGTCACAAATAATCAAGTTGTGGGGCCAACCCACGTGTGATACCAAATCACTGGCGACGATCCCAATATATCAAAAGTGGGGCCAACCGACGGTGGTACTAAGCCACTGGGACGAGTTGCTATGAGGTGCCAAACCTCTGGCGTCCCAAAGACACGAAATAAATATGGTACCAAACCACTGGAGGTGCCAAACCTCTGGTGTCCCAAAGACACGGATATCAAATCCTTCCCCCTCCTCTCATATCACCCAAATCAATGTATTACGAGTGTAAATCATGCCATCATACTTTGATATGAACATATAACACATATATATATATATATCGTAGATCATGATATCAATCAGCATATATCAACATCATATCGAAACGGACTTACCCGAATCCTTGCTCATACCCATCAAGGTATCATATCATGATTTCACAATTTTCGGCTTTAACAACATGATTAGTATATTTACATATATATATATTACCGAGTTATAAAGTGTATAAGGTACACACCTGATAATAGCGAAATCACTAAATCCCAAAGACCCGATCTACCACACTAGATTTCCATGCCCTACACTCGGCCAATACTTAGATCATTACCATAGACCATTCGGCCAACAACAAGCCTTATTCACCATAGCCTTCGGCTTTACATCCATTTAAAGAATAAAGAACCAACATAAACCTTACCACTTGACCTACCAGAATCGATTGCTTCCAAAATCCGAAGAGCCTTAAAAGAAATAAGTTCCTATGGTTAGAATCTTACTATCACATACCCAAAATTTGGCTTTTGCCCTCATGAGAATCAATAGAGAAAATAGGAAAGAAATTCAGCCAAGACACTTACCTATCTTCTAAAACCGATTATAGATGAACACTTAGAAAATCTACCCTTGATGATTTTCGGCCAAGATAACACCAAAAGAGAGAACGAAGATTCGGCTATGGTGGAGAAAAAGAAAGGAAAATAAAAGTGAAAATGAAATAGGAGAAGGAGGATTCGAAAATAAAAGAAAGAAGAAAATGGAAGGAGAAAATAGAATGAGGATGGATGTTTTTAACTTTGAGCAAAAGTGAAAGAAATGAGATTTGGAAAAGAGGAAGATTCAGCCAAGAGAAAGTAAAAAGGAAATGTGGTTTTGAGCAAATATCAAAAGAAAGAAAAGAGAGAGATGGGAGAAAGAGGTTTGGCTAAACACCCTGTTTGCCAAAAAAGAAAAGTGCACAAAGTGCGAAGTGTGGTTTCGGTTTCAAAAGGGAAATGAGAGGAAGAGATTAGAATTTGGTTCAAACAAAAATGAGAGCTAAAACAAAAACAAAATTGCACCTAATGGCTAAGGTACATTCGGCTAAGGAAGAAAATTTTGGAGAGGAAAAGAAGAAATGCTAAATGGTGCACAAAATGCTAAAATTGGCCAACCAATCCCCCCCAACTTCCTATCAACATTCGGCCACCCCCTAGCCACACATGCCGTCCACATTCATGGACTAATGGCCTTAGAATAGTTTCCAAAACACTCTCCATCATCCAAGCCCTTTGTCCCCCCATCCTTCCATAAACCTTAAGATTCTTATCCCAAAATACAAGCTTTCCTAAACTAATATTCAAATTGCCATAAAAATTGAAAGTCCAACCTTCCATAATTAGAGCTTGGCCGACACTTAATGTTAGGATGCATAAAAAATAAAGTCTTCCAAATGCAATCCATGCAACTCGAACCACTTCCCTGAAGCAACCCTTCAAGCGCCATAACCATCTTGCCACTAACTCCTCTTGTGCTAAATTTAACACTTAAATTTACTTAAGTGTCAAGTTCACCTAATCCACTTCACATAATTCTTAATACTAATAATTATTCTAGCTTCATAAATAAAATCAAGCCTTCACAAGACTATGCTAAACACACAAAATTCATACCAGAGCCAACAAAAATAACAAGATGATACTCTAATTTTTAGGATATTACAATTCTACCCCCTTAAGAAAAATTCGTCCTCGAAATTACCTGATCAAAAGAGTTGAGGGAACTGCTACTTCATCACATCCTCAGGTTCCCACGTAGCTTCTTCTACGCCATGGTTCCGCCATAAAACCTTCACTAAAGGAACTGATTTCCTACGCAAAACTTTCACGTCTCGATCTAGAATTTGCACAGGTTCTTCTTCTATTGTCAAATCTGGACTCACCTCTATTTCCTCTACTGCCACAACATGTGATGGATCAGAACGATAGCGTCTAAGCATGGAGACATGGAACACATCGTGAATCGACTCTCACTCTGCTGCAACTCGAGCTGATAGGCTACTGGTCCCACTCGTCTCAACACCTTATACGGCCCAATAAACCTTGGACTTAACTTGCCTTTTCTCCCAAATCTTAACACTTTCTTCCATGGCGAGACCTTCAGAAAGACCTTGTCACCCACGGCAAACTCTATATCCCTCCGCTTGAGATCGGCATATGACTTCTGCCTATCCGAAGCTTCCTTCAACCGAGCTTGAATCAACTTCACCTTATCCTCAGTTTCTGTAACCAACTCTGGTCCTAACATCTGACGCTCACCCAACTCTGTCTAGTATGTAGGTGTGCGACACCTCTTACCATACAACGCCTCATATGGTGCCATCTTAATGCTTGCCTGATAACTATTGTTGTATGCGAACTCAGCTAATGGTAAAAACTCTTCCCAGCTGCCTCTGAAATCCAAAACACATCCTCTCAACATATCCTCTAAAATCTGTATAACCCTTTCCGACTACCCATCAGACTGTGGATGAAATACGATACTGAAATCCAACCGCATACCCAAAGCTTGATGTAACGCTCTCCAAAACCTCGACGTAAATCTAGGATCTCTGTCCGAGATGATCGACACTGGTACACCGTGCAACCTCACTATCTCCGCCACATACAACTTAGCTAACTTCTGAAACGAGTAATCCACCCTTACCGGAATAAAATGAGCTGGCTTAGTCAGACGATCCACAATCACCCAAACTGAGTCCTTCTTGCTAGGTGTAAGAGGTAATCCACTGACAAAGTCCATAGTGATCCTTTCCCACTTCCACTGTGGAATCTTCACCGGCTGAAGTAACCCAGACGGCAAGATCGATGTTCCGCTTTGACTGACACACGTCGGACATTTACCCACAAACTCGCCACCTCCCGCCTGCACCGCCACCAAAACTGCTCTCTTAAATCCCGATACATCTTGCTACCTCCAGGATGCATAGCGTATGGGCTGCTATGTGCGTCCCGAAGAATCCTTTGCCTCAATTCAACATCCTTCGGCATACAAGCTCTCCCTTGAAAATACAATACTCTATCACTGGACAAACTATAATCTTCTAAACTACCATTCTGAACTTGCAACCTCCGATCATTCAAACTATCATCCTCTAACTGTTTCTTCTTGATCTGCTCTAACCAAGTCGGCTTGACTTGCAATTCTGCCAAAAGACTCCCATCGTCATATAAGCTAAGATGAGTAAACATCGATCTTAAGTCTGATACAAGCTTACGGCTCAACGCGTCTACCACCACGTTAGCCTTGCCTGGATGATACTCAATCGAACAGTCGTAGTCCTTCAACAACTCAATCCATCTACACTGCCTCAAGTTCAAATCCTTCTGAGTCAAAAGACACTTAAGACTCTTGTGATCCGTGTAGACTATCAACTTTTCTCCGTACAAATAGTGTCTCAAAATCTTCAAAGCAAAAACCACTGCAGCTAATTCCAAATCATGCATCGGATAGTTAACTTCATATGGTCTCAACTGTCGAGATGCATAAACCACTACCTTCCCTTCCTGCATCAACACACATCCCAAGCCAGTATGTGATGCATCACAATAAACCGTGAATTCCTTGCCTGCCTCAGGTTGAATCAAAACCGAAGCTTCAGTCAGAATCTTCTTTAACTTGTCGAAACTTTCTTATTGCTTCTCAGTCCACACAAATGGAACTCATTTCCTCAACAACTTGGTCATTGGTGCTGCAATCAAAGAAAATCCTTCCACAAATCTTCGGTAATATCCCGCCAGACCTAGAAAACTCCGAATCTCAGCCACTGACTTAGGCGGCTTCCAATCCAACACTGCTTCAATCTTCCGGGGATCCACTCTAATCCCCTCAGCTGATACTACGTGACCCAAGAAAGTCACCTCCCTAAGCCAGAATTCGCACTTACTAAATTTAGCATAAAGCTGCTTTTCCCTCAGAATCTGCAACACTACTCGCAAATGCGCATCATGCTCCTCCTCTGACTTGGAGTATACCAAAATATCGTCTATAAATACCACAACAAACTGATCCAAAAACTGCTGGAATACTCGATTCATCATGTCCATGAATGCTGCCGGCGCGTTAGTCAACCCAAACGGCATTACCAAAAACTTGTAGTGCCCATACCGAGTGCGAAATGTCGTCTTATGGATATCAGCCTTTTTCACCTTTAGCTGATGATACCTAGACCTTAAATCAATCTTGGAGAAAGCCGCTTTCCCTTTAAGCTGATCAAACAAGTCATCTATCCTTGGCAATGGATACTTGTTTTTGATCGTCAGCTTATTCAACTGGCGGTATTCTATACACATTCGCATCGTACCATCCTTCTTCTTGAGAAAAAGTGCCAGCGTTCTCCAAGGCGAAACACTTGGTCGGATAAAACCTTGATCCAATAACTCCTGAATCTGAGCCTTTAATTCCACCAATTCATTCGGTGCCATCCTATACGGAGTGATAGACACTGGCGCAGTTCCGGGTAACAGATCTATACCAAATTCAACTTCACGATCCGAAGGCAGTCCCGAAAGTTCTTCTGGAAATACGTCAACACATTCTTTTACCGTTCGAACATTCCCTACTGTTGACTCCTTAGCCTCCAAAGCACATACATGGACTACATACGCCTCACAGCCCTTCCTGACCATCTTCACAGCTTTTAATGCAGATACCACTTTGGATAGATAGTCTCTTCTATTACCTATCATAACCACCTCTTTACCCTCAGCTGTCTTCAAAACCATGCACTTAGCAGCACAATCCAAACTTGCCTGGTACTTGACCAACCAGTCCATCCCAAGAATCAGATCAAACCCCCGAAACGGCAGTTACATCAGATCAGCTACAAACACAACCCCTTGGAGTTCTAGTGGTACTTCCCTATACAGTTTATTTACTTCTACAGAGTGACCTAGAGGGCTAAGTACTGTCATCCTCCTAGAAGTAGTCTTAAAGTCTAGATTCATAATCTCAACTATGCTACTAGCAATATACGAATGTGTCGAACCCACATCTATCAAAGCAGTACATGGTGCACCAAAGATTAAGAACGTACCGGTTATGACGTCTGGTGCGTCGCCCTCTTCTCGACCTCTCGCTGCATACACCAGACCAGGCTGTCTTGCCTCAGTGTTATTTGCATCTCTGTCCGATGCTCCGCGGCCTCGACTAGAACCATTACCTCCTTTACCATTACCACGACCTCTCTGCGGTAACGGTCCCTCCTTTCTGAACTGAGCACGACCTTGACCCTCAGTCTGATTCCTGGCTAGCTTACGAGGACAATCCCTCATACGATGATCCAACGAGCCACACTCAAAACATCCTTTCCCTCCGGTCCAACATTCGCCCCAATGAGATTTCCCACATCGGTTACAACTGTCTTTGGACCACGATTAGCGATAATGAAGCCTTCCAGATTGATTCGGCCCACTCGCTAAACCTCTTACGAGAATTACCACGACCTGGATGATCCAAAACCTCTCTTATTCTTATTCCTGTCGTGACTCTGCCTTACAGATTCCTTTATCCCTTCAGCTATCTTAGTTTTTTCAACCAACGCAGCAAACTCTCGCTCCTGATGTGGAGTAATCAGCAACCTCAGCTCATCCCTCAATCCATCTTTAAACTGGACACATCGCTCGTGCTCTGAAACCACGATACCTCCAGCATACCGGCTCAATCTTAAAAATTCTACCTCATATTCGGATACGGGCTTACTCCCCTGGACCAAACTCAGAAATGCCTTACGCTGCGCATCAATGTAACTCGACCCAACATATTTCTTCTGATACGCTGCCTTAAAATAATCCCAAGTGAGATCCTCCGCCGCAGCACTATTCTGCACTGTGAGCCACCATTGATATGACTCATCCCGAAGAAGCGACACTATCCCTTTCAGCTTTTCTTCAGCATTCAGATCCAAGTCATCCATGATTCGCTCTGTCGCCTCTAACCAATACTCGGTCGTACTGGGAGCCACACCCGAAACACTTCAAAATACCTCAGCTCCATTGGCTCGGAGTCGCTCAGGTACAGATTTTCGAACTCCCGCGCCTCCACCTATTCCAGCTACCCTCTCAAGAACTCGCGCGACATCGCTCGAGACAACGTGTCATCCCCCGTTTGATCCTGATGCTCAACTCCAACCGCTGGTGGTGGGGGTGGTGGTACCTCATTCTCGGATCCTTGACCAGACCTCACTGGCTCAGACACAGCCATCCTACCCCGACCGCGTCCACGCATAACACGACCCCGACCTCGAGTACTCAGGTCTAAAGTCTCGACTTATCTGATTTAAAAGTTTTATGCATTAGTCATTATTCCGCTATCTTTAAAGTACAGTCTTATGAAAAGTTTTAATAAGAGGTTGTTTCGCGAGTACATCCAACCTAAAATTTTATGTCTCTAGAGTAGTTCCTACCACTATACAGTCATGCCATCATCATCATAATCGTACCATCGAAATCAACAGTTTGAGGTACTTACCTGGGCGGATCGGTGCCAGAGACTCGGTGCCATGCCTTTCTAACCATATAATTTTAAACAAAAACATTTTAAGACCATACTTTTAAATCATTTTGGGCTTCGGGGCCACAGCCGAGCTTTTGAACTTGGCTCTGATACCAATTTGTAACACCCCAAACCCGGTCAATACGCCATGACCAAATCTGGCATGCCACAGAGGAAAACGTTTTGAAGAAATTGAGTTACCGATTAAATTTTAGAAAAATAGGTGCATGATAGTTTACTTTTAAAATCCCGTAAGTAAATCTTTTAAAACTAAGTTGACAATCCATAGTTTAAAAAACATTTTTTTTGTCATTTTAAGAAAAACCCGAATTATTACTTTGAAAACCGTTTGCATTTGAGTGTAGAAATTTCAATTTGTAAAACATTTAAGTTCTCGAAAACACTTAAGTTGTAATTTTACTATCAAACGATTTATATTACCTGATGGTAAGATTTTGAAAAACTATTGCATTTTTATAATTTAGAAAACTTTGGGCTCAATTATAATTCAACCATGATGATTATTTAGCCATATTTAAAGCAAGTTCAAAGCATATAATAATCCAAAAACATAATTAAAGAGGCCTTATTACAAATCCACATAAAGATATAAACCAAATTAAGATAAAATAAAGTACCCAAATCGAAGTTCTTATAAAACCAAATTTTTACTGCATGGCCTCCTCGAGTTCATCCGGATCCTCATCCGCGATCTACGAATCACCTGAAAAGATAAGGGAGAAGGTGAGTCACCCAGACTCAGTGCATAAATCCCTCCCCCGGTTAATGCAACATTCTTACACAATTCATAACCAAGCAAAATATATATAATGCACCCAACCTAGACATCCATAACTCCTTTTCTACCCCGTGTGGTACCAAACCACTGGTGACCCAAAGTCACGATATCCAATAATGTGATGCCAAATCACTGGTGACCCAAAGTCACAAATAATCAAGTTGTGGGGCCAACCCACGTGTGATACCAAATCACTGGCGACGATCCCAATATATCAAAAGTAGGGCCAACCCACGGTGGTACAAAGCCACTGGGACGAGTCGCTATGAGGTGCCAAACGTCTGGTGTCCCAAAGACACGAAATAAATGTGGTACCAAACCACTGGAGGTGCCAAACCTCTGGTGTCCCAAAGACATGGATATCAAATCCTTCCCCCTCCTCTCATATCACCCAAATCAATGTATTACGAGTGTAAATCATGCCATCATACTTTGATATGAACATATAACACACATATATATATATATGTATATATATATATATATAACGTAGATCATGATATCAATCAACATATATCAACATCATATCGAAACGGACTTACCCGAATCCTTGCTCATACCCATCAAGGTATCATATCATGATTTCACAATTTTCGGCTTTAACAACATGATTAGTATATTTACATATATATATATTACCGAGTTATAAAGTGTGTAAGGTACACACCTGATAATAGCGAAATCACTAAATCCCGAAGACCCGATCTACCACACTAGATTTTCTTGCCCTACATTCGGCTAATACTTAGATCATTACCATAGACCATTCGGCCAACAACAAGCCTTATTCACCATAGCCTTCGGCTTTACAACCATTTAAAGAATAAAGAACCAACATAAACCTTACCACTTGACTTACTAGAATTGATTGCTTCCAAAATCTGAAGAGCCTTAAAAGAAATAAGTTCCTATGGTTAGAATCTTACTATCACATACCCAAAATTTGGCTTTTGCCCTCATGAGAATCAATAGAGAAAATAGGAAAGAAATTCGGCCAAGACACTTACCTATCTTCCAAAACCGATTATAGATGAACACTTAGAAAATCTACCCTTTATGATTTTCGGCCAAGATAACACCAAAAGAGAGAAAGAAGATTCGGCTATGGTGGAGAAAAAGTAAGGAAAATAAAAGTGAAAATGAAATAGGAGAAGGAGGATTCGAAAATAAAAGAAAGAAGAAAATGGAAGGAGAAAATAGAATGAGGATGGATGTTTTTAACTTTGAGCAAAAGTGAAAGAAATGAGATTTGGGAAAGAGGAAGATTCGGCCAAGAGAAAGTAAAAGGAAATGTGGTTTTGAGTAAATATCAAAAGAAAGAAAAGAGAGAGATGGGAGAAAGAGGTTCGGCCAAACACCTTGTTTGCCGAAAAAGAAAAGTGCACAAAGTGCTAAGTGTGGTTTCGGTTTCAAAAGAGAAATGAGAGGAAGATATTAGAATTTGGTTTAAACAAAAATGAGAGCTAAAACAAAAACAAAATTGCACCTAATGTCTAAGGTACATTCGGCTAAGGAAGAAAATTTTGGAGAGGAAAAGAAGAAATGCCAAATGGTGCACAAAATGCTAAAATTGGCCAACCAATCCCCTCCAACTTCCTATCAACATTCGGCCACCCCCTAGCCACACATGCCGTCCACATTCATGGACTAATGGCCTTAGAATAGTTTCCAAAACACTCTTCATCATCCAAGCCCTTTGTCCCCCCATCCCTCCATAAATCTTAAGAGTCTTATCCCAAAATACAAGCTTTCCTAAACTAATATTCAACTTGCCATAAAAATTGAAAGTCCAACCTTCCATAATTAGAGCTTGGCCGACACTTAATGTTAGGATGCATATAAATAAAGTCTTCCAAATGCAATCCATGCAACTCGAACCACTTCCCTCAAGCAACCCTTCAAGCGCCATAACCATCTTGCCACTAACTCCTCTTGTGCTAAATTTAACACTTAAATTTACTTAAGTGTCAAGTTCACCTAATCCACTTCACATAATTCTTAATACTAATAATTATTCTAGCTTCATAAATAAAATCAAGCCTTCACAAGACTATGCTAAACACACAAAATTCATACCCGAGCCAACACAAATAACAAGATGATACTCTAATTTTTAGGATATTACACGTTTATCAACTTAATATTTATAATGGTAAAGATTTTAGGGATATGAGAGAAGAGCTTCAGCTCCATGAACCTTCATATAGAAATGAAAACAGGGTAAGTCTAGCTTAAGACTTTAAACGAGCGCTTCTCGAGAGGCAACCTGAGCACTAACCTTACTGACATCCATATTTTTTTATTTTAGCATCTAACTAAGAACTAACCAATCTACTAGGCATAGGATTTCCTACCCACACAGCCTAACACACGGGCGTGGCGATGGCCGTGTGGACACCACGGGAAGAGACACTGGCATGGCGGGGACCGTGCGAGCCAAGAAGGAAAAACTTTTCCCCAACACAAGCTACGATAAAATACCATGACCTTGGTCAAAACTGACTCGAAAACATGGGCTACAATAAAAGGGCCACGATCGTGCGATGCAGCCATGGTCGATACTGAGCAAATGACATAGGCATGTGACACGCCCGTGCCCATAAGCTGTGGTTGAAATTAGAAGAGCCTTTAGGTCGTGGTCGATACTGACTAATTACCACGGGCATAGGACCCTCAACACGAGAGTGGGAGAAAGGAATGAACCATATTACGGTCGTGCGATGAGGCCGTGTGACCCAACACGCCCAGGGGACACGGGCGCGGGACAAGGCACAGACGCGCCCAAATTTAAAATTCACGAATCACACGGGCTAAATAAAGGCCCCACTGGCGTGCCCAGTAGCCGTGTGCCCCACTTCCTATTTAAACCCCCCCACTATTCATCTTCTCCTCACAAAAAACCATAGCCGTTTTCACCCAAGCACCCCCTTGCTCCTCTTTCCTGCCACTGTCGACTTTGTAACGCCCCAGACCCGACCCAGACGTTATGGCCGAATCTGGTGATGTCACATCAAAGGGATAATTCCAAAATGACTTTGTTTAGTTAAATTTATATTCAGTAGGAAATCTTCATAGTTAAAAACTTAAGTTTAAGATTTAGAAACCCAAAATCCTTGTAACTTGTTAAGTTATGATGAAAGCCCATGTTTTAAGAAAACGTCCATATGTTATAGTTATTTCGAAAACCATGTAAAACTTTAGAAATTTATTTAAGTTTAATAATTAGGAAGTTCAAACAATAATAAAACCCAAATGTAAAGTCAAATTGGAGATACAAGGCCTCATTACATCCCAACGAAAATAAAGTAATTAAAAAAAAGTCATTCGAAACTAATTAAAAACTTATAAGTAGCTTGCAGTGTGGCCACCTCCGAGTCCTCTTCCACGTTGAGCCGTCTACTGAGAGTCACCTGAAACATAAATAAAAGGATGTGAGTTTCGAAACTCAGTGTGTATGACCCTTGGTAATCCAACCAACATGCGATTATCACATTGGGCCTAAGCCCTATCAAAATCGATGGTCTTGGGCCTTAGCCCACAATGACCTCATATCACATCAATATCACATGAATGTAATTCTCCCATCCCAAATCCAACCATGCACTCCATTTCCCTTCCAACCCTACACTCCTGTGGGGATATAAATATCAACCCACCCATCCCTACACTCCAAAGGTAGCACCAACAACGGCACTACTCAAGCGTTGCAGCAAGGCTACTAAGCATATAATGGGCTTAAAGCCACCGGTGGATCCACGGTCGTCAAACGACTATGCAATCCTCACATATCTTCCTCCATATCATCAAACTCACCCAAGTGCAACATATATCTCATGAATACAACATACACATTAAGCACATTAAGCACCTAGGGGTATTTTAGTCATTTCACTACCTAGGGGTAGTTTTGTAAATCTACCCTACAGGGTATTTTCATAATTTCTTTCATCTCAGGTTTTAGTTATAAACTTTGGCCCATCAACAAGTCCTTGCGACTAAAGTGAACAGACACTATGCACCACGTAAGATCCCAAAGAAGAGGAGGTAGGTCACTAGGACCGCTTAAGTACCAAGCTCTCCCTAGATCCAATCCTAGACATGCATATGTCCATTGCCACACTCTAACCCAGCGACTTGTCCACATACATGTTTGATTATTAAATTAATTTTTATGCTATTTAAGAATTTATCAGAACTAGGCCTAGAGTCCATTAAAACCCTAGCATGCATTTTTAAAATCCCATAAGGCCCACTAAGCCCAATCATATCTATATAGCCCACTAAGCCCAATCATGTTTATATAGCCCATTAGTCCCGATCATAATCAAGCTATACAACCATCCATATCAATCCATCATTCAATTTCACATGTCAACTCTTGCCGATTTGGGCCCACGAGCTCGGCAAGCCCGTTTAGCCCCTTCTGGCTCGGTCAGCCAAATAGTGGCCCGAGAACATGAGATCGCTCTCTTGGCCCCAGTAATCGTAATGGTGTTCCCACATGAATGTTCGCACGCTCATGTGGTTATCGGCGCCAACCTTTCGGCTTTTTCACATTCTGGGTTTTTTTGGGATTTCGGCTTTTGCCGATTTGTCGTGTGTGAAGTGTATATACACACTCGTTAATGCGACATGCTATACTATCCCCAGCCTTGAACCTACAACCAATACCAATCTCCAATCAATCACACACTTAACCACAATATTTACCCAAAAAAACCGAAGCCTTACCATAACCTTACCGTGTGCCACCAATTCTAGTAGCCCTTCCTTAGCTACTATTCACAAATATCCCCTAGATCTGCACCCACACATATACTATCAAAAATTAAGTGACTCATATTCCACACAAGTCACCTCTATAAGCCACACTTATATTCGGCCACTTACTAATCCACAATTGAGAAGAGTACACTTACCACTTGCTAGCGATCCTTACCACGCTTGCGATCTTTGAACCATACCCTTTTTAATACAAGGTTAACGACAAGAAAGAGTTAGATAGCCCTCCAGCTTTTACCAAAACACACTAAAGGAGGTTGACTAAGTACTTACTGAATCTAACCTTTGATCTGGCGGTCTAGGTAGCCACTGAATGAGATCCGGCTTTTAAAACTTGATTAAGAGTAGATAACAACAACCGATTTGTGATGGAGGAAAAACAACAAGGAATCGGCAAAATGATAAGGCTATTCGATTATAAGGGAATATTCAGCTTTCAGAGAAAGAAGAAGAACGCAACACCAATAGGGGTTTTGGCAAAAAGGAATGATGATTTTTCGACAATGGAAGAATTCGGCAATGGAAGAAACAGAATGAGGGGGAGAAAAGAAAAGTAATGGAAAACCCAAGGAACCTCTCAAAGGAATTCGGCACCCCCTTTTATAGCCAAAAGCTGAAACTACCTTCCCCAAAGTCCCATTTGGCACCAACTCTTCACACTTCTCAGCTCCTAACTTTTCTCCCTGATAACTCCTCAATCTCTTCCTAAATTTCCTCCACAACCATTCCACAAGACCAATTCAAACTCTCTAATGCAAGAGTTCAAATCCAACACAAACTTTGGTCATCCAACCTATGAAATAAACACTCCAATAAAATACCATGCCACTACTCGAACCTTGGACTCCTTTGTTTGCTAATGACGCCACCTCCCTGCTCCCTAAGTGGCGCCACTTTGCCACTACACTAGAAGCTCTTTTGTGTCATTTTTCTTTTTTATTTATTTAAAAGGCCTACTAACTGAAGTCATAGTTCCCTTGGGGCTTAAACCAAAATTTTTCCTATACCCTTACTTGATCCCAAGACATCTCCAACACCCCTAAACACTCCAAATTTATTAACCCTCAAAGCCCACATGCCAATTGTCATTTTCTCGCTCACTTAAAAATTTTCTAAGACCCAAACCCAATAGGCCCAATTCTACTAGGACCAAATTCGGGGCATTACAGACTTTTCCCCTCTCCTCCCTTCACTTTCCTTTCTCCCCTCTCCCTCATTTCCCTTTCCCTGCTCTCTTTTCCCCTTTCTCTTCCACGCACACTAGCATGCAGTCCACACCCATGTAAACACCGCCACGACCATACGCCACCGCCACGCCACCACTCCAACACTCTCATCGCTTCACCATGCTTCACCACTGTCGCTTATTTCATTCATTCTTAATTATTTATATGATACTATTCTTTATTCTTACTATTATTTCCATTATTATTAATGTTTCAATTTTTTATTTCAAATGCAATAGTTCTTTTCATAGTTTAAGTTAGTTGGATTTTATTAGTTTTATATTCCTTAGGAATCTTGTCAATTTAGTGGATTTTATTTTCCTTTTCAAATTCTATTGTCAATAATAATATTGAACTTGTTTTTAATTCGTACTAGTATTTACATTTCATACTATGTGATGAACTATTATAGGATTATACTAAGATAAAACAATTGTTTGGTTGGCATTGTTATTTGATTTATTAAAATTCTTTTTTTTTAGGTACATAATGACTCCCCCACGTGGGAAGAAGACCGTTGTCCTCGCCTCTAAAAAGGTGCGACCTTCTTGAGCACCTCCGCCGAAGTGCGCCATCCATTCCTTCGGTTTCCTCCAGGATTCGAGGAGGACCTTTTCAGATACTTTGCGCACGACCTCTCGGCGTGGGGAGGTGCATTGACTGGGCCGCTTTGGAGCAGGTCCAATTTGCCGACGACGTCTGGGCCCTCCTGACTATCGACCTATTGGGGAAATTCTTCGAGATCGTCGAGCCCACATACCTTGAGCTCACTTTAGAGCTCTGTTCCAAATTACACCTCCAGACGGTGATGACGAACTTCGATGACCCCGTCACAGTCCAATTCCATCTCGGAGGCCTTGTATGTGAGCTGAGTGTCCCACAGTTCGGGACCACTTTGGGACTCTACACCAACGAATTTATGGAGGATAATGATCTCGAGGACCTCTACCGCCACATCCATAACTCCCCCTTCGCCTGTTGGAGAGCCTTAGCCCCCGTATCGGCCACCTATGACCTAGTCGCTCCAAGGCGACAGCTATTGCCCCATCTCTGAGGTACTTACACGTCATCTTAGCTCATACATTGACAGGTAGGCGAGAGAGCATCGGAGTCGTCAACACTCACGATGCCTACTTTTTATGATGCATGGCGAACGGGCATGTCATCGACTTAGCTTACTTCATAGCTCGCGCCATTCAACATCAGACGGAGCAGCATAGGAGAGGTTTCATCTCCATGGGTCCCTACATCACACGTCTGGCTCGATATTTTGGGCTTCCCAACACCGCTGCTCAATCCTCTTCACTCACACTCATAAGACAGATACCCCCACAGGGCACCCAGACGATGCTCAACATGAGGATGATTGAGCGACGCCGTGGGTTTGATCCTCCCCAGTATAGGCTGTCGCAAGCCACAAACGATCCAGAGGATATTACTGATGATGTCCCCCCACATCATGAGGAGCCACCTTCAGTGCCACACCCCCCTCGCTGACCAGTTCATGTGACTACTTCACGTTCAGACATCTCTGAACGCCTCACTAGGTACGAGCATTACTGTACTCAACAATTTAATAACCCTGCTCGACAATTTGACGGAATTGAGGCAACACTCCAACAAATTTGTCAACATTTTCACATATCACCGCCACCTCTAACTCACGATCCATCTGGGGATGAGGACCTTTGAGTCCACTTATTTTCATTTCTCTTTTTTGTTGTTTTTATTTTATTTACATTTTTAAGCTATTGAACTATTTTCTTTTATTGTCTTTAAATTATATTAATTATGTTGATTTCTTTTTCTCTTTTACTGTTCTCAAGCAATCATGACAAAACCCATGTAATCCTACCCCCTAAAAACTTTACTGATGTCTATGCAGTTTCAAAAAGGGTCAAGGTGCTACTAAGGAATGAACAAACTACCAGAGTATTCTCCCCCACCTTCACCTCTGCCTAGTTCATCATGTTTATCATTGGCTCTACTTTCACTCCCTAAGGATTTCATCCATAATTCAGGAAGTTTCACTTCTCTTCCTATCTTATGATTTTCTTAGTATATTGCTATTATCTATCTTTGTACATTGAGGACAATGTACATCTTAAGTGTAGGGAGGTTATCAGAAAATCCCTGAATTATGTCTTAAGTAATTCTCTCATATTACTATTAGAATCAAACTTCTATTGGTTTATGATTTTCATTGATATGTTTCGGATTTAGTCATAGATAATTGTGCATTAATGGTTTAGACTTTAAGACATTAGAGAATCAAGCATGATAAGTCTATTTTTAGAATTAAAAAATTTTTAGGTTGTTTCCCTAATCTTAAATATTACTTTGAAGTTTGGAATTTACAAGGTTGACATCAAAAACCATAATTTTTGTGAGATTTTGAACCTTTAAGAGCATATATTTTTCTTGCTCACTGTATTGATTATGAGTGTGTCAACATTGATTTGTTATTCTAGAACTTGCTTTGATTATACATGTCAAGACCACACTTTTGATTTGATATACTGAGATGATAAAGGCACCTAGGTTTTAACCCACTTACTCCATAAAAAGCCTACCCTCATAATTAACCCTTAGTGAACCCTTTTTAGCCTAATAAACCGTTCCTTGACTCACCCATTAATATTAACCTAAAACCAAAATTTTTTAATTCCCCTAATCTTTTGACGCCTTTTTTGTCGAGATTTGATTGAAGCAGTTGCCTAACTATTTTCGGTATTTCAGTTGTTAAATTCTATCTTATTATTTTAACTACTTATTCTAAAAAAAAAACAAAAAGTTGAAAGTATATTCATTATTAGTTCCATTTTTTATGAGAGTAAACAGTTAAATTCACATCTTTAGAAGAAGCTCTTGTTATTAATGTAATTATTCATTATTAGTTCATTGTTTCTAGTTAGGTAGTTTGTTAATTTAATCTCGATTCTAACCTTCTAATTCAGCTTATATCCACACCGTTAACCCATGCCCCATTACAACCCTGTTAAAGACCTTTTGATTTGTGTATCATCTCATTTTACAGTGGTGGAGATTTGATTTTCATGCAAGCCTATGGGATTAACTCTTCTTCTTTGACTTTTGAGTGCTTAATTTAAACCTTAAACACCTTGAGTGATTTGAGTAAATCTTTAGTAAGGATGTCAATTCTTGTCAGTTTTAAATTAGAGGTAATTATTTAGGTAAGGGGAAACACCTATGTTTTTGTGTTATACAAATTTATGACTTAGATTGTTTGAATCTTTAGGACTCTTTTAGTTAAGTTATCAATGTATACATTATCTATGAATTATGATGAAACATTATTGATAAGAATTATGAATTAAGGAAGTTAATTTTAATTAGGAGTTGAGGATTTTGCTTGAGGACAAGCAAAGGCTTAAGTGTGGGGATATTTGAAAAAAGCATAATTTACACATATTTTAACCCTATTTGGCTTAATCTTGGATGATTTTCCAATTAATTTGATGAATTCGATGCTCCTAATATCTTAATTTCATGTTTTATACTCAAGAGAGCTTAGGAAATCGAAAAGAACAAGAAATGGGCCAAAAAGGGATAAAATGGGCCTACACGGCCTGGACCACTGTACACGGGCGGACCACACGGCCGTGTGTGACAAGCAGGATCGAACACGGCCTGGACTATCGACCACGGGTATGTCACATGGGTGTGTCCCTACTGAAACTAGGATGAATTCTATTCGGAATAGGATACTTGTGGGCCAAATAAGACATCTCAAAGCCTATATAAACACCCTAGGGGGCAACCTAAAAGGGGAGTTCGATAGGACGTCGAATAGAAGCCGAGTAGAAGGCAGAAATTACTCTAAGACAGCCGTCGAGAACAGTTTAGGAGAAGGATCTCCATCAAGACTGAAGATCTCCTATCAAGTTCTTTAGAAGTTTTTGGATTTTCTTATGTTTTGTTTTCTTTCCTCTTTTATGATGTTTCTGTAACACCCCTAACCCATATCCGTAGTCGGACTAGGGTTAAAGGCGTTACCGAACATATCGGAAACATTTACAGAAATGTCATACAATTGAATATTAACCTCAACCATAATGTCCCCTTAATAGGTTATCGAGACCTAAAACATGCTATAAATAGGGTCGGGACTAAACTGGAACACATACAAAATTTCATGGAAATTTAAAAGTTTTCTAAGTTTCAAGGGTTACACGCCCGTATGGGCAGGCCGTGTGCCTCGCACATCTGCTAGACACACCCGTGTGTCCTTCCCGTGGTCGAAACTGACTTTACTCCACGGCCACCAAGCACGCCCATGTACTTTGGTCGTGGTCGATCCTGTTGAAAACCACACGGTTACTAGGCACGTCCGTGTGCCAAAGCTGTGTACTCTTATGCTAGCCACTGACTTTGTCCCACGGTCACTAGGCACGTCCGTGTGCCACAACCGTGTGGGAAAATAGGCCATTTGCAAGCCCAAAATGCCACCCACATGGGTCTTACCTACAAGCAAAATCATCAAGACATCTCATGCCTATTTGGCAACCAATAACATACCAAAATAACCATCCAAATTACAAGATTAAAACTCAACTCATCACAAGCATAATTTATTCATTTGCTTAATCAAAACTTAACCATTTCATGAATCAACTAACCATGCCAAAAACATACTTCACATATCGCATTCATTCAATCAAATTCTCAACTCCTAACTAGCCAAATCACATGGCAAAGTTCATATAACAAAGTTCATATAACAAACTTATATCAAATACTAGCCAACACATTTCCAAAGTGTACCAAAATGAGTTAAGTAGTGTGATGACGATCCTTGATAGTCCCGAGCCTTCAGTAGCTTTGACGACCTATAAAATAGGGAAAAACACACACACGGAGTAAGCTTTCCAAAAGCTTAGTAAGTTATAATACAAACAATCTTAACATGGAAGGCATATGTGTACATAAGTACATTGGCACATCTTAATTACTTAACAAACTATCACATATATGCTTTGATCCATGTACTTGGCCATATTTGCCACATTCATCAATTCAAAAGTCTTATATATACAAAGCTCTTTCATGCTTATTTTCACATATCCTAATGTTATCCCAATATACATAATCATCATAGTAAGATCACATAGATAGTTACCTTATATACACATTTAGTGTATAAATCAACGTATATAAAATGGAATCACTATTTACATAGCCATTCGTATCACAGACTTGCCCGTTGAACCATAAGGAACCTAGTAGGATACTCAGAAAGCTTGAAATAGTCGTACACTGCCAACGTCCCAGACAAGGTCTTATATGCACTCAGATATTGATGCCACTATCCCAGACAGGGTCTTACACGAATCAATATGATACCGATGTCCCAGACATGGTCTTACACGTAAAGATCATATCGATGCCAATGTCCCAGACGTGGTCTTACACGTAACGCTCATATCAATGCATACGTCCCAGACGGGGTCTTACACGAAATCTCAAATCAACGCTAACGTCCCATACGTGGTCTTACATGATAAAAACAGAACAAATACCTATGTCATGACATAGCTAATCCTATCTATTCCTAGGTTCATACGGGACTTCTCGGACATTGTCACTAAGTAATCCTTATCTCGGAATTCATGAACAGATCATATCATGAGTATTCATCGATAACAATAGTCATAAGAACATACATAATTCAATACGAATACGTTTATTTGCATAATGACTTACCTCGGATTCGATTTAACGGAAATGGAAATGGCTACTCAGTTACTTTCTCTTTCCCGCGATCTAAGTCCTTTTTCTTCGGTTCTTGATCTATACATATTCAGAATTAACCCTTTTATTCACTACCTCATTCAATTCAATCCAAGGGCACATATTTAGGGCTATTTACAAATTAACCCTCACATTTGCATAATTTATCAATTTAGTCCATTTTCCCCAAAACATCAAATTCACAAAATCATTACATACTCATGCTTAGCCGAATTTTCATACATCACAGATAAGCCCATATTTTCCATCAAATTTGCAATTTAGTCCCTCAAATTACTATTTTCTCAATTTAGCCCTACTTTTTTCCCTCGAAGTATGTTCATCTAGCTCAAATCTTTCATTTACAACTAAATTCATTACAAAGCTCAACGTATCATCAATGGCATTTCTCACAAACATCATCAATACACAAAATTGAGGCATGGGCTTGATAGTAGACAAAGCAACGATTGCAAAAACGTAGAAATTATCAAAAAACGAAGTCAAAACTCACCTTAATTCAAGCTTGTAAGTGCTGAAACCTACGATAGTTTTCTTTCTTTTATTCCTTCAATACTCGGCTAGGTGAAGGATGATAATGGCTTATTATCATGTTATTTCATTTACTAAATTAACCTTCCAATTAATAAATAAAACAACCATGCATTAAGGATATATTTGTTCATATCCATCCACTAACTAAATAGTGGTTTAATAGCCATATAAGTCCTCAACTTATAAAGTCATAACAAATAGGCACTTTAACATATAACATACAACTTTCACACTTAATGTAATTCAATCCTTTTGTCAAATTAAACACACAGACAGACAAATTAGCTCACGAAAATTTACCACATGCTTAGTCACATATCAACGACACAGAAAATAATATTAAAATATTATATAGACTCGGATTTGTGGTCCCGAAACCACTATTTCGACTAGGGTATAAACCAGACTGTTACAGTTTCCCTCTTTTAGTGTGAACTAAATCCCTTAAATACCTATGGGGATGAAACCTAAGACAGATCTTATTATTATTTGATTTATGAGATAAATACTTGTGTTTATTCTTAATTGTGAGTTCTTATTCTTGTTTGATAATTCAGGTTATTGATTCAAGTCGAATATGCTTATTCAGTGGAGCAAAAGTCTCTGTCTAAGAGTAGATCAACACAGTTAAGCGGAGTTAATTGCAACCCTAGAAATAGGGCGACGAAAATCTGCCGGATTAGGGTCAAACCTAACAAGGGAATCCATAGATCGAGTTAATTCGACAATAGGGGTTTTAATTAGAAAGAGATTTCAATTAATCAACCTAGAGTCAGTTGTTTTTAGTCTTGAAAGAGATATTAACATAAATCAAGGATTTCTATGGATTAAGCCAAGTGAATAAATCGCATGAATCAAAAGTAATAAGTGAAGTCTAGGTGGATTCTTCCTTAGGTATTGCCTATCTCATATAAAGTTGTCTAAAAGTATTTTCCCAATTTACTCTTTGTCGCGTTCATAGTTAGTTAAATTAGTTAATTAATTTTAGATTAAAAATAAATCCCCTTACTTATTAGGATAGATAATAAAAAGATAGTTAATACAGTACTCTTAGTCCTTGAGGATACGATATTCCGGACTCACCAAAACTATACTACTGTTTGATAGGTGCGCTTGCATTTGTCAAAATAATAGTTAGTTTCGAGCTCCATCAATACTCTACGATAGTGTGATGATTTTTGACTGCTTAAATTTTATTTTTGTATAGTAATGGATCCCGAACTAGCTGTAGCTGATGATGTAGAGAGTAATGCGCTTGCTCCTGCTTAAGGGACAGCGCCTATTGAATCTAGACCCGTGTCGAGTAGTCACGGAGGTGAGGCTAAAAAATCCTTTTTCCAGATGATGAACGAGTGGTTCACTTAGTATGTCCGGACAAATTCGGCTGTTCAATAACCTCTACTCCCACCTATTCCTCAACAAATCCCTGTTGTTCCTCATGTTATAGATCTGATACGGTTGAATAAGCCGCCAGTAGATAAGATACATAAACATGGGGCTGAAGAGTTACAGGCTAGTACTGATTATGATGCTGGGAGAGCTGAGTTCTGGCTCGAAAATACGATTTGAGTATTTGATTAATTGTCTTGTACTCTCGAAGAATGTATTAAATGTGTTGTATATTTGCTGAGAGATATCGCGTACCAATGGTGGAACACGTTGATATCTATAGTTCCAAAAGAATAGGTTACTTGGGAGTTCTTTCAATCCAAATTTTGAAAGAAATACATCAGTAAAAAATTTCTCGATCAGAAGCATAAAGAATCTCTAGAGTTGAAATAGGGCCGAATGACTGTAACAGTGTATGAATGAGAATTTGTACAGTTGAGCAAGTATGCTCAGGAATATGTTTCCACTGAATAAATTATGTGCAAGCGATTCGTAGATGGATTGAATGAAGATATAAAACTACTAGTTGGAATTCCAGAGTTGAAAGAATTCGTCATTCTGGTTGAAAGGGCTTGTAAAGTCGAAGATCTTAGCAAAGAAAAGAGAAAGGAAAATTCAGAAGCTAGAGACTCAAGAAAAAGATCAATGAGTAAGCCGTATCAAACTTCATCGAAGAAATCCAGAGATTCATACGCTCGCTCAAATGCTTCAAATGAATATTGAAACAGAGATCGTAGAAAACAATACTCAGGTTCTAAAGGTCAAGCTACATCATTATCGAGTGTTGGCAGTGTGAGAGACAACAAACCCGAATGTTAGCAGTGTGGAAGACGACATTTTGGAGAATGCTGGAATAAAAGTAATAAAGCTTGTTACAAATGTGGTTCATTAGATCACTTCATCCTAGAATGTCCTAAGCTAGGTGAGAAAGATAAAGTTCAGAATATGAGAACAAGTAACACGTTGAATAGAGGTAGACCACCTAGAACTGCTGGAAATGTAAGTGGTAGTAGAGGGGTGACAAAGGATTCAGCTGTGAGATCCGAGGCCAGAGCACCTGCTAGAGCCTACGCTATTCACGCTTGCAAAGAAGCGCCATCTCTAGATGTTATCACTGGTACTTTCAGTCTTTATGATACTAATGTGATTGCATTGATAGATCCAGAATCAACTCATTCTTCTATATGTATGAATTTAGTATCTAGTAATACTTTGCCTGTAGAGTCTACTGAATTTTTTATTAGAGTATCGAACCCCTTAGGCAAATGTGTTTTGGTTGACAAAGTCTGCAAGAATTGTCTATTAATGTATCAAGATTTCTGTTTTCTGACTAATCTGATGTTGATGCCATTTGATGAATTTGATATGGTTCTGGGTATGGATTGGCTAACGATGGATGAGGCTATAGTGAATTGTAGAAGAAAGACAATTGAATTGAAATGTTAGAATAATGAGACTATTAGAATTAAATCAGATGATCTGAATAGTTTGCCAGTTTTGATCTCGTCTATGTTAGCTCAGAGATTTGTGAGAAAAGTGTGTGAAGCTTACCTTGCTTATGTACTTGATACGAAAGTGACAGAAATAAAGATTGAATCAGTACCAGTTGTATGTGAATACCCAGATGTATTTCCTGAAGAGTTATCGGGTTTACCACCCATCAGAGAAGTTGAGTTTGGTATTGAATTAGTACCGGGAACAACGCTGATATCGATAGCTCCATATAGAATGGCTCCGACAGAGTTAAAGAATTGAAAGCTCAGTTACAACAGTTGACAGATAAACATTTTGCTAGACTGAGTTTCTCTCCCTGGTGTGCGCTGGTGTTATTTGTGAAAAAGAAAGATGGCACGATGAGAATGTGTATAGATTATCGAAAGCTCAACAAAGTGACAATCAAGAATAAATACCCTTTGCCACAAATAGATGATTTGTTTGATCAGTTAAAATGGCCAACAATGTTTTCAAAAATTGATTTGAGCTTAGGTTATTACCAGTTGCAGGTTAAAGACTCCGATATGCCAAAGACTGCATTTAGAACAAGGTACGGACACTATGAATTTCTTTTTATGCCTTTTGGACTAACAAATGCACCTGTTATTTTTATGGACTTAATGAACTGGATTTTCAGGCCGCACTTAGACTGATTCATAGTTGTGTTTATGATGATATTTTTATTTACTCTCGTGATAAATCTGAGCATGCTGAGCATTTGAGAGATAAACAATCGTTTGCAAAGTTCAGCAAATGTGAGTTTTGGTTATGAGAGGTTGGTTTTCTGGGACATATAGTTTCAGCTGAGGGTATTCGAGTTGACCCGAGAAAAATTTCTGCGATTATAGATTGGAAGCCTCCGAGAAATGTATCCGAAGTCCAGAGTTTTCAGGGACTAGCCGGCTATTATAGACGATTTGTGAAAGGTTTCTCGATGATTGCGACTCCGATGACATGATTTCTTCAAAAAGATGTTAAATTTGAGTGGTTAGAAAAGTGTCAGCAGAGCTTGGAGCAGTTGAAAGCATTATTGACAGAAGCACCAGTGTTAATTTAGCCTGAGTCGGGTAAAGAATTCGTAGTTTATAGTGATGCAATGTTAAATGGTCTGGGTTGTGTTTTGATGTAGGAAGGCAAAGTTGTAGCTTATGCCTCGAGACAGTTGAAGCCGCACGAAAAGAATTATCCGACGCACGATCTAGAGTTAGCTGCCATAATGTTCGCATTGAAAATTTGGCGTCATTATTTGTTTGGTGAGAAATGACATATTTATACTGACCACAAAAGCTTGAAATATCTGATGACTCAGAATGATTTGAATTTGCGATAGCGGAGATGGTTAGAATTATTAAAGATTATGAATTAGTGATTGACTGTCATCCGAGGAGCTGATGCTTTGAGCCGAAAGTCCTTATTTGCTTTGTGTGCTTTGAACACACAATTAGCTTTGTCTGACGACGGTTCGATAGTAACCGAGTTGAAAGCGAGATGATATTTATACAACAGATATGTGAGGCTCAAAAATTTGATAATGAATTGCAAGCAAAATGAGTTCAATGTGAGTTGACTTCTGATTCAGAGTTTCGAATAGGGCCTAATGATTGTTTGATGTTTCGTGACAGAATATGTGTACCAAGAAATTTTGAGCTTATTCGGAAGATTCTAAACGAAGCACATAGTAGTCGTTTATCAGTACATCTGGGAAGCACGAAAATGTATAATGATTTAAAACAACTTTATTGGTGGCACGGCATGAAATGAGATATCTCAGAATTTTTTTCAAAACGTTTGATTTGTCAACACGTCAAAGTTGAGCATCAAGTGCCATCAGGTTTATTACAACCTATTGTGTTTCCTAAATGGAAAAGGGATAGAGTAACAATCAATTTTATATCAGGTTTGCCCTTATCTCTGGAAAAGAAAGATGCTATCTGGGTTGTTGTTGACAAAATCAGCGCATTTCATTCCTGTACGTACAGATTATTCACTTGATAAATTAGTTAAGTTGTATATTTCAAAGATTCTTTGATTGCACAGAGTGTCACATATATTGTTTCGTATAGAAATCCGAGATTCACTTCGTGATTTTGGAAGAAATTGCAAGAAGCTTTAGGTACAAAGCTGCATTTTAGCACTGCATTTCACTCACAAACAAATGATCAATCCGAGCGAGTTATTCAGATACTTGAGGATATGTTGCGTTGTTGTATTCTTGAGTTTGAAGGTAACTGGGAGAAATATCTACCACTGATTGAATTTGTTTATAATAATAGCTTCCAATTGAGTATAAAGATGGCACCGTACGAAGCTCTATACAGTCGTAAATGTCAAACACTGTTGTACTAGGCTAATTTGAGTGAAAATAAGATTCACGAGGTTGATCTGATCAAAGAGACTGAAGAAAAAGTGAAGGTAACTCGCGATAGTTTAAAAGCAGCTTCGGATTGACAGAAATCATACGCAAACTTGAAACGAAAATATATTGAGTTACAGATCGGGGATAAAGTGTTTTTAAAAGTGTCTCCATGGAAAAAGATATTGTGGTTTGGTCGAAAAGGGAAATTGAGTCCGAGATTCATCGGACCATACGAGATTATTGAGCGAATCGGGCGAGTTGCTTATTGACTATCTTTACTATCTGAGTTAGATAAAATACATAATGTGTTTTATGTGTAGATGCTTCGACGATACCAATTCGGCCCTTCACATATAATTTCCCCGACCGAGGTTGAAATTCAGTCTGATATGTCAAATGCTGAAAAACCAATTTGAATTTTAGATCGTAAGATCAAATAGCTGAGAAATAAGATAATCGCATTAGTGAAAGTATTACGGCATCGACACGGGGTTGAAGAAGCTACATGGGAACCCGAGGATACTATGAGAAAATAATACCTGAACCTATTCACTGGCAAGATTTTCGGGGACGAAAATCCCTGAGGGGGGAGAGCTGTAACAGCCTGGTTTTAGCTAAATCAAAACAATAGTTTTGGAACCACAAATTTGATGTCAAAAAATTATTTTAATATTATTTTATGTGTTTACAGCATGTTATTTGATATGTGTGAAAATTTCGTGAGCTAATTTTATCGTTTAAATGGTCAATTTGAGAAAAAGGACTAAATCGCGTAAAGTGCAAAAGTGGTGCTCTAATAAGAAAGGTACTAGATGGCTATGGAACTATATATTTGAGGGATTTATATGGCTATTATACCATTTTTTTATTAAATGGACAAAGATGGACAAGAGATTAAGTGTTTTTAATATTAATAGCCAAGGTTAAATAAGTAATTTAGTAATAAAATTAAAAAAAGTAAAACCAAAGTCAACATTTTGTTCATATTTATTTCTAATTGCCTAAATTGAAGAGGGGAGAAACCAATTTAGGGTTTGAATCATTCGATCACTTTGGTGTCCAATTGTAAGTCCATTTTTGCTCGGTTTTTGATGATTTTTATATTTTTGTAACCGTTGCAGCTCAACCTAGCTAGCTCGTACCTTTAGTTTCAAAATTTTTAAAGATTTTGAGAGTTTCTGTTGTTGATTCTATGTGTTCTTTGATGTTTAATGTTGAAATATGAAAGCTTGATGATAGTTTTACATGTTTTGTTAAGTGATTTTTGACAAAAATGTTAAAAAGGGATTAAATTGTGAAATATGCAAATTAAGTTGTTGAAATGTGAAATAAATGAAAGTTTTGGGCTACTAAGGGCACTATGGTAATTCAGCCAAGCTTGGGTTTATTGAAATATGTGAATTTTGTGTATTTCTGAAATATGGACTAAATTGTAAAAATGTGAAAGTTTAGGGGCTAATATGAAAAAATGCCCAAATGTGTGTTTTCGAATTAAATTGAATGAGTAGATGATTAAATGAGTTAATTTGAATACATATAGATCGAGAAAGAAAGAATTCAGATTTAGATCGGGGGAAAAGCAAGGTTATCGAGTAGTCGATCCGATCCGTCAATTCCAGATACTAGGTAAGTTCGTATGCAATGAGCTTATTTATAATTCTATTTTATATGCTTTGATATAGCATGAATTGAAATTTTGTGATTATGGACAAGTTTGAGAACGATTCGACAGTAATTCAAAATGATTCGACTACGATTTGGTATTGAAAAATTCCCGGTTGAACCTTAGGGATAGTCTAGGATGTTAGTGACATGTCATTAGGCTATTGTGTTGGCTTCGGGCCATGATATTGGCACTTCATGTAACAGCCCGATTTAGGGTCTAGTCAGAATAGTGATCTTAGGATCACTAATCCGAGGTTAGGGAAAATTATTTTCATATTGTTTTATGTGTTAGAGCATGATTTTAAATTACATGAAAATTTTGGTACGTTAATTTTAGCGATTTCTTATTTAATCGCTAAAAAGGACTAAATCGCATAAAGTGTAAAAGTTCCATTATATAAGCTAAAGGTACCAAATAGCCATAGATTGATAATTGGAGGTCTTTAAAAAGCAATTAGACCCCCAATATAGGCTTCGCCGGCCATAGGGGACAAGAATTGACCAAATTGGTCAAAGTTGGTAATGTTTTGTAGATTAAATTGATAGTTTAATATCGAAATAAAGAAATGATGATGTCCAACTTTCTTCTTCACTTCTTCCACTGAAATTTGCAAGAGAAATAAGGGTGAAAGCTCCAAAAATTTCAACACACTCATCTCTTCATTAGTAAGTGTTCTAGTGATCTTTTCTTGAAAATAATTGTACTTTTGAGACCCCTAAAGCTTAACCTTTCAAATGAGGGGACTATTGTGCAATATTGTGAAAATTTTAGAGGTTTTCAATGAGAACTATCATTGTTTTTTGCTGCATTATTAGGGAAGAAATTGAGTCTTAGCTGTTAGAGAAACAACTTTTGTGAAAGTTGTTAGCATGAAAACACCTAAATAGGACTTGAATGCAAAGATTAAATTGTGTCATAAATGCATGAAATAGTTGGAATTTTAAACGCTCACTTAGGCTTGTTGAAGGTGGAAATATGATTAGAATTCATTTCCGAGCCTAGGGGCAAAATGGTCATTTTGCCAAAGTCTAGGGGCAAAATAGAAATTTTACCAAAGCATGATTATCGAAATGTTGTTATTGATGTGATGATTTAAATGAGCTAAATTGTTATTATAGATCAAGAAATACGAAGCCCGGATCGAAATTAAGGCAAAAACAAAGTCGTGGACTAAATTGCATATCTACATACATTTTGAATAGCAAGGCAAGTTTGTATGAAATAGGTGTTTCATAATGTTCGATATTTGAAATTGTTTGATATTATGGTTATATGCATTATTACTGTTAAACTCGAGCAGTGAAGTCTCGATAGTAAATGGTGTGAATAGGTTAAAGTTAAGTCTCGGATCAGGTTCTAGACTAAGGATGATATTATGCCTTCATATAAGACAAGGAAGGTCCCGTATAAGACCATGTCTGGGACATGGCCTCGGCACCAAAGAAAGATCTCGTATAAGACCATGTCGGGGACCTGGCATTGACATCTAAGTACGATCTCGTATAAGACCATGTCTGGGATATGGCATCGACATCGAGTTATGAGATCCCGATAAGACCATATCTTGGATATGGCATCGGCAGTAAAGAATAATCCCATATAAGACCGTATCTGGGATATGGCGTTGGTATCAAAACTTATGTATGATAAGTTTGAATAATTCATGATGAGCCGATTTATTTATAGGCAAAAGAGTTGAGTATGTGAGTTGGCCTAGATCCAAATTTGTTATTGGATGGCCTTGAGTAAAGATCATGATATGAATGTTAAAGATGTGAATTTATGGTTATGTTAGCATATGTGCTAAATCATGTGATTTAGTGATACAGGTAACGCGAGTAATTAAAAGTTACTAGATTATGTTGACATGAGGTGGGTAAGAGTAAATGTGAATAAGTACGAGTACGTACTTTTATTCATTTGAGACTATGTTGCCATTGTTCCATGATATGAATGTTTATAGTTGGAGTAAATATGTTATCCTAGAGTTTCATGCAAACTTACTAAGCTATATGCTTACCTTTCTTCTTTCCCTTTTCCTTGTAGTTTCACCGAGTTAGCTCGAGGATCATAGGACGTCGGAGCTTGGGTCACACTATCAACTGCTCTTCTGGTATAGTATAGTTAATTCATTTTGGGTATGGCATGCATAGGGAATTGAACATTTTGTGTTATATCATGTTTAGAAGCCAAAGTGTTGGCTACCAATGATTACATTCATTTTGTAAAAGGGTCATGGTAAATTGGCCATGTAACACCCCCAGACCCGGCCCAGACGTTATAGCCATATCTGGTGAAGTCACATGAAAGGAATAATTCAAAACGACTTTGCTTAGTTAAAACTTGAGTTTAAGGCTTAGAAACCCGAAAATCTAAGCAACTTGTTAAATAATGATAAAAGCCCATGTTTTAAGTATTTCGAAAACCATGTTTAAACTTAAGAAATTTATTCAAGTTTAACAATTACGCAGTTGAAAACATAAGGAAACCCAAATGTAAAGTCAAATGAAGATACAAGGCCTTACTACAAATGAAATAATTAACAATAAGTCATTCGAAAACAAATAAACAAAAACTTCTAGGTAACTTGTAGTGTGGCCATCTCCGAGTCCTCTCCCAAGTCGAGCCGTCTACTGAGGGTCACCTGAAACATTTAATAAAAGGGTGTGAGTTTTGAAACTCAGTGTGTACGACCCTTGGTAATCCAATCAGCATGCAATTATCACATTGGCCCTAAGCCCTATAAAAAATGGTGGTCTTGGGGTTTAGCCCACAATGACCTCATATCACATCAGTATCACATGAATGCAATGCTCCCATCCCAAATCCAACACTGCACTCTATTTCCCTTCCAACCCTACACTCCTGTGGGGCTATAAATATCAACCGGCCAATCCCTAAACTCCAAAGGTAGTACCAACATCGACACTAGTCAAACGTTGCAGCAAGGCTGCTAAGCATATAATGGGCTTAAAGCCACTGGTGGATCCACGGTCGTCAAACGACTATGCGATCCTCACATATCTTCCTCCGTATCATCAAACCCACCCAAGTGCAACATATATCTCATGAATGCAACATACACATTTCACATATTAAGCACCTAGGGGTATTTTAGTCATTTCACTACCCAGGGGTATTTCTGTAAATCTACCCTACAGGGGTATTTCAGTAATGTTGCAAATCAAGGGTATTTTGGTAATTCCAGAAACTAGGGTATTTGGTAATTTTTCAAATCAAGGGTATTTTGGTAATTTTGCAAATCAAGGGTATTTTGGTAATTTTGCAAATTACGGGTTTTAGTTATGAACTTTGGCCCATTAACAAGTCCTTGTGGCTAAAGTAAACAGACACTATGCACCAGGTAGGGTCCCAGAGAAGAGGAGGTGGGTTACTAAGATCGCTTAAGTGCCAAGCTCTCCCTAGATCCAATCCTAGACATGCATATGTCTATTGCCGCACTTTAACTTAACGACTCGTTCACAGACATAGTTGATTATTACATTAAGTTTTATGATATTTATGAATTTATCAGAACTAGGCCTAGAGTCCATAAACCCTAGCAGACATTTCTAAAATCCCATAAGGCCCACTAAGCTTATTCATGTCCACATAGCCCATTAAACCCCATCATGTTTATAAAGCCCATTAGGCCCAATCTTATTCAAATCACACAACCATATCAATCCATCATTCAATTTGCACATATTAATTCCTGCCGATTTAGGCCCACGAGCTTGACAAGCCCATTTAGCGCCTTTTGGCCCGGTCAGCCAAATAGTGGCCCGAGACCATGAGATCGCTCTCTTGCCCCCAGTAATCGTATTAGTGTTCCCACACGAATGTTCTCACGCTCGTGTGGTTGTCGGTGCCAACCTTTCGGCTTTTTGGCTTTTTCAGAATTTCAACTTTTCGAGATTTCAACTTTTGCCAATTTGTCGTGTGTGAAATGTATGTACACACTTGGTTAATGTGACGTGATACACTATCCTCAGCCTTGAACCTACAATGAATACCAATCTCCAATCAATCACACACTTAACCACAGTATTTACCCAAAAAACGAAGCCTTACCATAACCTTACCGTGTGCCACCAGTTCTAGTAGCCCTTCCTTGGCTACTATTCACGTAAATCTGCACCCACACATATACTATCAACAATCAGTGACTCATATTCCACACAAGTCACCTCCATAAGCCATACTTACATTCGACCACTTACTAATCCACAATTGAGACGAGTACACTTAACACCTCCTAGCGATGCTTACCACGCTTGCGATCTTTGAACCTTACCCTTGTTAATACAAGGTTAACGACAGAAAAGAGTTAAATAGCCCTCCGACTTTTACCAAAACGCACTAAAGAAGGTTGACTAAGTACTTACCGAATCCAACCTTTGATCCTGCGGCCTAGATAGCTACTGAACGAGATTCGGCTTTTAAAACTTGTAAGAGTAGATAACAGCAACCGATTTGTGATGGAGGAAAAACAACCAGGAATTGGCAAAAAGATAGGGCTATTCGATTATAAGGGAGTATTTGGAAAAAGGGAATGATGGTTTTTTGGAAATGGAAGAATTCGGGAACAGAAGAAAAAGAATAAGGGGAAGAAAAGAAAAAATAATGGAAACCCAAGGAACCTTTCAAAGGAATTCGGCACCCCCCTTTTATAACCAAAGCTGAAACTATCTTCCCCCAAAGCCCAATTCGGCACCAACACATCCACACCTCAATCCCCTATCTTTTCTCTCTTATCTTTACCTTAAATTTCTCTCCTGAACACTCCCTTCCAGAGTCCATTCTAGTGCCACTACCTTTCTTCCATGTGCAAAAATAAAACCCCTCAATTTACCACTCTTAAGCCTCGAATCTTGGACCTCTTCACCTGATAGTAACGCCACCTTGTAGCTCCCTAAGTGACGCCACCTTGCCACTGGACTACAGGCCCAATTGTGTCATATTTCCCATTAATCTGCTTAAAAGGCCTAATACCTGAGAGTAGGGTCCACTAAGGCAAAAATTAATTTTGCCCTATGGTCTTCCCTATCCCTGAGACTTCAAATAACCCTCAAAGCCCACATGCCAATTGTCATTTTCTTGCTCACTTAAAAATTTTTCTGAGACTCAAAGCCCAATAGGCCCAATTCTTCTAGGCCCAAATTTGGGGCGTTACAATTCTACCCCCTTAAAGAAATTTCATCCTCGAAATTTCCAACTAACTATTAATCGCACCGCTCAAGTCACACCAATATGCTTTCCCTGTGCACTCTGATTTTAAAAACTGTAACACACTTTAACTCTAATTTAACACCCCCAGACCCGCATCTGAAACACGTTTCTGACTTCCTCCAGCATTCGCCCGATGACGCCTTCTGTAAAATTTGTAAGCCCGAAAGTTTGGACGTACCTTAACATGCTTCAAAGAATTAGACTACAGTCCTAGAGAACTGCGATCTCTTTTTTTTCTTACAGTCCACGCACCTAACTCGAAGTGTTTCACCAATTTCTTTAACCTCCTCCAGTACCTTCCTTACTAGCTGCGTCAGCACATCTGTAACAAATTTCGGGTTACCGCTACTCGAGGTTGGTGGCCTCACTCTGACCTCTGTGTACTGGACCATCTCATGCTCTGGTGAAGTCAGTGCCTACCTAGCAGATGTGTGGCCTGATGCTGATGATCCAGCCCTAATACTTTCACGGCCTCTGCCGCAACCTCTTGCACCTCTTCTAGCGCTCATCGTTGATTCTCGTATTATCAGAATTAGGAATTTTATGAAATTAGTTCATAGTTCCACTGTTTAAAGCACATGTCTTATGCAAGTAACAATTTAAAAGTTGTTTTGCAATTGTAAATCCACTACAGACTTAAGTTTCCTACGGGCTTTAGTCTCTAAGAACCTATTGTTTAAAGTAGCCCAATATCTAAATATAGTTCAGTAATTTAAACAAGTGTAACAACAGAAAAACTTACTTGGCCCGACGCCGAGGGCTTGGTGAACCACACTTCAAGAATCCTGCAAAAACTTTTTAATCTAATTGTTTTAAAAACCCAAAATCTAAGGCCCATTTCACAGCCCGAGCTTTGAAACTAGGCTCTGATGCCACTAAATATAACACCCCCAGACCCGGCCCAGACATTATGGCCGAATCCAATGAAGTCACACGAAAAGAATAATTCAAAATGACTTTGCTAAGTGAAAACTTGAGTTTAAGGCTTAGAAACCCGAAAATCTAAGCAACTTGTTAAGTAATGATAAAAGCCCATGTTTTAAGTATTTCGAAAACCATGTTTAAACTTAAGAAATTTATTCAAGTTTAACAATTACGCAGTTGGAAACATAAGGAAACCCAAATGTAAAGTCAAATGAAGATACAAGGCCTTACTACAAATGAAATAATTAATAATAAGTCATTCGAAAACAAATAAACAAAAACTTCTAGGTAACTTGTAGTGTGGCCATCTCCGAGTCCTCTCCCAAGTCGAGCCGTCTACTGAGGGTCACCTGAAACATTTAAAAAAAAGGTGTGAGTTTCAAAACTCAGTGTGTACGATCCTTGGTAATCTAATCAGCATGCAATTATCACATTGGCCCTAAGCCCTATAAAAAATGGTGGTCTTGGGGTTTAGCCCGCAATAACCTCATATCACATCAGTATCACATGAATGCAATGCTCCTATCCCAAATCCAACCCTGCACTCTATTTCCCTTCAAACCCTACACTCCTGTGGGGATATAAATATCAACCCACCCATCCCTACACTCCAAAGGTAGCACCAACAGTGGCACTACTCAAACTTTGCAGCAAGGCTGCTAAGCATATAATGGGCTTAAAGCCACCGGTGGATCCACGATCGTCAAACGACTATGCGATCCTCACATATCTTCCTCCGTATTATTAAACCCACCCAAGTGGAACATATATCTCATGAATGCAACATACACATTCCACACATTAAGCACCTAGGGGTATTTTAGTCATTTCACTACCCAGGGGTATTTTTATAAATCTACCACACAGGGGTATTTTAGTAATGCTGCAAATCAAGGGTATTTTGGTAATTCCACAAACTGGGGTATTTTGGTAGTTTTGCAAATCAAGGGTATTTTGGTAATTTTGTAAATCAAGGGTATTTTGGTAATTTTGCAAATTACGGCTTTTAGTTATGAACTTTGGCCCATTAACAAGTCCTTGCAGCTAAAGTGAACAGACACTATGCACCAGGTAGGATCCGAGAGAAGATGAGGTGGGTTGCTAGGATCGCTTAAGTGCCAAGCTCTCCCTAGATCCAATCCTAGACATGCTTATGTCCATTGCCACACTTTAACCTAACGACTCGTTCACAGACATGCTTGATTGTTACATTAAGTTTTATGATATTTAAGAATTTATCAGAACTAGGCCTAGAGTCCATAAACCCTAGCAGGCATTTCTAAAATCCCACATGACCCACTAAGCCTATTCATGTCATTATAGCCCATTAAACCCCATCATGTTGATATAGCCCATTAGGCCCAATCTTATTCAAATCACACAACCATATCAATCCATCATTCAATTTGCACATATCAATTCCTGTCGATTTGGGTCCACGAGCTCGGTAGGCCCATTTAGCCCCTTTTGGCCCGATCGGCCAAATAGTGGCCCAAGACCATGAGATCACTCTCTTGCCCCCAGTAATCGTATCAGTGTTCCCATACAAATGTTCACGCGCTCGTGTGGTTTCCGGTGCCAACCTTTCGACTTTTTGGCTTTTTTGGAATTTTGACTTTTTGGGGTTTCGACTTTCGCCGATTTGTCGTGTGTGAAGTGTATGTACACATCTGGTTAATGCAACTTGCTACACGATCCTCAGCCTTAAACCTACAACCAATACTAATATCTAATCAATCACACACTTAACCATAGTATTTACCCAAAAATCGAAGCCTTACCATAACCTTACCGTGTGCCACCAGTTCTAGTAGCCCTTCCTTAGCTACTATTCACGTAGATCTGCACCCACACATATACTATCAACAATCAGTGGCTCATATTCCACACAAGTCACCTCTATAAGCCATACTTACATCCACTTACTATGTTACGCCCCAAAAATCCTGAAACTTTAAATTTCTGTGCATTGAGGTTGGTATGTATGAGTAGCACTTAGAATATTAATTTTAAGGTATTATCGGGATTATTTGAAGTCTTAGAGATAGGGAAGACCATAGGAAAATATTTATTTTTCTTACTTTAGTGGACCTTAGTCCCAGGCATTTGTCCTCTTAAGCAGATTAAGAGAAAATAGGACACAAATGGGCTTATGGTCCAGTGGCAAGTGACGTCACTTAGGGGGCTATAAGGTGGCGTGTTGTCAGTTGAGGCGGTCCAAGGTTCGAGCATTAGGAGTGGTTTTTTTGGAGTGTTTTATTTTGGATAGGTGGAAGGCCAGAGTTGTGTTGAATATGAACTCTTGCGTTAGAGTGTTTGAGTGGTAAGGGGAAGTGATAATGGAGGAAAATTCAGATAAGGCTAAGGTGTTATCAGGAGAAAAGTTAGGAGATGAGGAGAGGGAGGAATTGGTGCCGAATTGGACTGTGGGGAAAGGAGCATTCGGCTGGTGGCTATAAAAGGAGAGGCCGAATGCTTTGAAGGGTTTTGGAGCTTTCATTAGTCTTTCTTTTCTTCCCTTACTCAATTTTCCCGTAGCTGAATTCTCCCAATTGCCGAAATCTCCTATAGCCGAATCCTTTTTGCCAAATTCTCTCATAGCCAAACTCTCCTATTGTCGAATTACCATCAGCCTTCCTTGCCGAAATTCCTATTTGTGCCAAACACTTGTTGTTTTCCTCCATCACAAATCGATTATTATCTACTATCAGTCAAGGTTAAAAGCCGACTTTAGGTCATAGGATCGAAAGTGGATTTGGTAAGTATTCGGTTAACCTCTCTTATACGTTTTGCTAAAAGCCAAAAGGCTATCTAACTATCCTTCGTTAACTCTGTGTTAACAAGGATAAGGTTCAAAGATCGCAAGCGTGGTAGAATCATTAGCAGGGGTGAGTGTACTCAACTCGATTGTGGTTTAAGTAAATGGCAGAATGTGTGTATGATCGATAGGGTGACTTGTGTGGATTATGAGTCACTCAGATTTTGATGGTGTATGTGTGAATTCAGATCTAGGGGATACTCCTGATTAGTAGCTAAGGAAGGGCTATTAGAACCCGATGGCACAGGGTAAGGTTACGGTAAGGTTTCAGCTTTTGGTAAATGTTTTGACTTAGTGATTGATTGAAGGTTGGTTGGTTGTAGGTTCAAGGCTAAGGATAGTATAGCACGTCGCAGTAACCAGGTGTGTACAAACACTACATACACACGATATTAGCAATACCGGAAAGCCATAAAGCTGAAAGTGGCTAAATGAGCTTGGTGGGCCCTAAGGCTAAGTTTGATGAAATTGTTTGGTTTGGTTAAATGAATTGAGTTAATCATGCGTGTTACACGATCTAGAATTGTTTTGGGCCTAATAGGCCATATGGATGAGATTTGGGCCTAATGGGTCGTAAGGATGTGATTTGGGCTTAATGGGATTTATGGGGACGTAGACAAGTGTGTTAGGGTTTAATGGACTTTAGGCCTAGTTCTAAACAACTCTTAAACCGCATAAGACTTAATCTAATAATTAAACATGTCCGTGGACAAGACCCTGGGTTAGAGTGTGGCAACAGACATATGCATGTCTAGGATTGGATCTAGGGAGAGCTTGGTACTTAAGCGGTCCTAGTGGCCCACCTCCTCTTCTCTGGAATCCTACCTGGTGCATAGTGTCTGTTCACTTTAGCCGCAAGGACTTGTTAATGGGCCAAAGCTCATAACTAAAACCCGAGAGGGACCAAATATCCTTATATTTGTAAAATTACTAAAATACCCCTAAAATGGAAATTACCAAAATACCCTTAGATTTGTAAAATTACTAAAATACCCTTGATTTGGAAATTACTAAATATCCTTAGATTTGTAAAATTACTAAAATACCCCTAATTTGGAAATTACCGAAATACCTCTATAGGGTAGAATTACAAAAATACCCTTGGGTAGTGAAATGACTAAAATACCCTTAGGTGCTTAAAGTGTGAAAGTATGTGTTGCATTCACAAAATAGATGTTGCACTTGGGTGGGTTTTGATGATACGGAAGAAGGTTTGTGGATCGCATAGTCACTTGACGATTGTGGATCCACCGGTGGCTTTAACCCATTATAGCAGCTTGCTGCAACGTTTGTATAGTGCCGCTGCTGGTGCTACCTTTGGTGTGGAGGGATGGGTGGGTTGATATTTATATTCCTACAGGTGTGTAGGGTTGGAAGGGAAATGGTGTGCAGGGTTGGATTTGGGATAGGTGCATTGCATTCATGTGATACTGATGTGATATGAGGTCGTTGTGGGTTAAAGCCAAGACCAGTAATTTTGATAGGGCTTAGGCCCAATGTAATATTTGCATATTGATTGGATTGCCAAGGGTCGTACACACTGGGTTTCGAAACTCACACCCTTTTTATTAAATGTTTCACGTGATCCTCAGTAAGCGACTCGATGAGGGAGAGGACTCGGAGATGGCCACACTACAAGATATTTAGACGTTTTATTTGTTTGTTTCAAAAGACATGATTTAAATTGATTTATTTTCATTGGATGTAATAAGGCCTTGTACTCCGTTTTGACTTTGGATTTTGAGTTTTGTTGTTTCAACTGTTTACTTAATTATTAAACCTGAGTAATTTCTTATGTTTAAACATGGTTTTCAAAATAATTAAAATAACAAAATCGGCTTTTATCATTACTTAACAAGAATCAAGGATTTCAGGCTTTTAGGCCTTTAACTTTAATTTAGCAAAATTGTTTTGAATTGTGCCTTTAATGTGACATTCCCGAATTCGGGCATAACGTCTGGGCTGGGTTTGGGGTGTTATATACTAATCCACAATTAAGATGAGTACACTTACCACTTGCTAGCGATCCTTACCACGCTTGCGATCTTTGAACCCGACCCTTGTTAATACAAGTTTAACGACAAGAAAGAGTTAGATAGCCCTCTGGCTTTTACCAAAACACACTAAAGAAGGTTGACTAAGTACTTACCAAATCCAACCTTTGATCTTGCGGCCTAAATAGCTACCGAACGAGATCTGGCTTTTAAAACTTGATTAAGAGTAGATAACAGCAATCGATTTGTGATGGAGGAAAAACAACTAGGAATTGGCAAAAATATAGGGCTATTCGATTATAAAGGAGTATTCGACAAAAAGGAATGATGGTTTTTCGGCAATGGAAGAATTTGGCAACAGAAGAAAAAGAATGAGGGGAAGAAAAGAAAAAATAATGGAAACCCAAGGAACATTTGAAAGGATTTTGGCACCCCCCTTTTATAGCTAAAGCCGAAACTACACATCCACACCTCAATCCCCTATCTTTTCTCTCCTGAACACTCTCTTCCAGAGTCCATTCTAGCGCCACTACCTTTATTCCATGTGCAAAAATAAAACCCCTCAATTTACCACTCTTAAGCCTCGAACCTTGGACCTCTTCACCTGATAGTAATGCCACCTTGTAGCTCCCCAAGTGACGCCACCTTGCCACTGGACCATAGGCCCAATTGTGTCCTATTTTCCCATTAATCTGCTTAAGTGGCCTCATACCTGAGACTAGGGTCCACTAAGGCAAAAATTAATTTTTCCCTATGGTCTTCCCTATCCCTAAGACTTCAAATAACCCTCAAAGCCCACATGCTAATTGTCATTTTCTCGCTCACTTAAAATTTTTTCTGAGACCCAAAGCCCAATAGCCCAATTCTACTAGGCCAAATTTAGGGTGTCACAGGCCAGAGTTACTAAGTTTATGTTCTAAGTTGACAAGTATTATGAAATGAACGTTCATGCTTGATATTGAGTAGAAAGTGATGGTATGAACAAGAATCTAAAGATTCTTCATAGTAAATAATGTAATTTATGTGCTATAAATGTTGAAATGTATGAGTTACTCTTTCAGGGTGGTAAAAGGGCTTGGATTAGCCTTTGGTTGTCCATATGGATAGACACACGGGCGTGTGTCTAGGCCGTGTATGACACACGGTCACTTTTTATGGGTGTGTTACCAGGCTGTGTGTCCCTTGCATATTGATGTTTTAACCAGTGTCGACCACGGGATAGCCACACGGGCGTATGCCTAGGCCGTGTGACATAAATAGAATACCCAAGTTTTTACACACGTGCGTGTCTAGGCCGTGTGAAAATTCTAGTAAGTTCAAAGTAAGAATTAATCCGACACGGGGTAGGGACATAGGCGTTTGTGACCACACGACCTGACCCTACGGGTGTGTCCCATATTACATGTGCGTGTGATCCCTGTTCTGATGAAAAGTTTCTCTAAGTTCGTAAAAGTTTTTGGATGTGAGTTTAAGGCCTCGTAGGCTCATAATATGCACGTTATGAATAGGAAACAAGGGTTTTAAGTTTCAATGAAACTTTATAGCCTATTATTACAAGTTTAAGTAAAGTTGAGCAGAGTAATGCCTCGTATTCAGTCTGATGTTAGACTCGGGTAAGGGGTGTTACATTTAGTGGTATCAGAGCTACACTTTAGTCGGTTCTAGAACTAACATAGCGTAAGTATGAGTCTAGCTATATATGCCATACGTATGTGAATCTATATAATGATAGTGTGACGAATCCTGATGGCTTAAATTGTATTTTCATATAGTTGGTAGATCATGATCCTGATCGAGCTGTAGGTGATGATGCTGCAAGTAATGCATCGGCTCCCGCGTAAGGGACCGTGTGAGTTAAAAGTAGACCTGAGACTTTGGGTTAGGGAAAAGAGGCCCGAGAAGCCTTTCTCCGAATGATGAGTAATTGGTATACTGAGTACGTCCGAGCAAATCCGAGTGCTCAACCTCCTCCACCCCCGCCTACTCCTCAGCCTGCCCATGTAGCGCCCCAAGTGGTAGAAGTTGTAAGAACAGAAAATCCTCCTATTGATAGAATCTTGAAACAAGGGGCAGAAGAATTTAGGGCTAGTAAGGATGATGACCCAGAAAGAGTCGAATTTTGGCTAGAAAACACCATTCGGGTGTTTGACGAATTGTCGTACACACCCGAAGAGTGCATGAAGTGTGTGGTTTCTCTTCTGAGAGACTCCGCTTATCAGTGGTGGAACACCCTTGTGTCGTTGATACCAAAAGGAAAGGATCGATTATCAACAGCTTAATAATGTAACCGTGAAGAACAAGTACCCTTTACCAAGGATTAATGATCTGTTTGATTAATTGAAGGGGGCCACTGTGTTTTCCAAGATAGACGTGAGGTCGGGATAATACTAGTTGAGGGTAAAAGACTCAGATGTGCTGAAGATGGCTTTTCGAGCAAGGTATGGGCATTATGAATTTCTAGTCATGCCATTCGCTTTGACAAATGCTCCTGTGGTGTTCATGGACTTAATGAACCACATTTTTTTACCATTATTAGACAAGTTTGTTGTGGTGTTTATTGATGATATATTAATATACTCCTGGGAGGAGCATGAGCATGCCGAACACTTAAGGACAGTTTTACAGATTTTGCGAGATAATCAACTGTATGCCAAGTTTAGTAAAGGTGAGTTTTGGCTAAAGGAAGTTGGATTCTTGGGACACATTGTCTCGAGTGATAGGGTTCGAGTTGACTCGGGCAAAATCTCAGCTATTGTTGATTGGAAACCGCCGAAAAATGTATCAGAGGTTAGAAGATTTTTAGGCTTAGCTGGCTACTATAGGCGGTTTGTCAAGGGGTTTTCTATGGTAGCTACCCCGATGATGAGATTATTACAGAAAAATGTAAAGTTTGGATGGACAGAAAAATGCGAACAAAGTTTCGAGAGATTAAAAGCCATGTTAACAGAGGCTCCAATCCTAGTACAACTCGAGTCGGGGAAAGAATTTGTGATCTTCAGTGATACATCCTTAAACGGATTAGGCTTTGCACTTATGCAAGAAGGCAAGGTGATAGCGTATGCTTCCAGATAGCTAAAACCCCACAAGAGGAATTATCTGACACATGACTTAGAATTGGCTGCCATTGTTTTTGCATTGAAAATTTAGAGGCACCATTTGTATGGCGAAAGATGTCGGATATTCACAGATCATAAGAGTTTAAAGTACTTGATGACTCAAAAGGAATTGAACCTAAGGCAGCGAAGATAGTTAGAATTGATAAAAGATTATGAGTTGGTCATTGACTACCATCCGAGAAAGGCGAACGTAGTCGCTGATGCTTTAAGTAGAAAGTCCTTATTTGCATTAAGGGCCTTGAATTCGCGGATGATCTTATCCGAGGATGGTGCTATTCTAGCTGAACTGAGAGCTAGACTGATGTTCCTTCAAGAAATTTATGAGGCCCAGAGAAATGACCGTGAGTTACAAGCCAGAAGGACTCGGTGCAAGTCGGGTGTGAAGTCTGATTTTTGGATTAATCTGGACGGGTGTTTAATGTTCAGGGACCGAATATGTGTACCAAGAAATGATGAGCTCATTCGTAAAGTTTTGCATGAAGCACATAAAGGATGCTTATCTGTGCATCCAGGTAGCACCAAAATGTATAATGACTTGAAGCAATGGCATTGGTGGCCGAGTATGAAGAAAGATATTTCTGAGTTTGTCTCAAGATGCTTAATTTGCCAACAAGTGAAATTTGAACATCAAGTACCCTAGGGTTTGTTACAATCTATAATGGTACCCGAGTGGAAATGGGATCAAGTCACTATGGATTTTGTAACAGGTTTGCCGTCGACACTGAGCAAGAAAGATGTTGTATAGGTCGTAGTCGATAAACTTACGAAGTCAGCCCATTTCATACCAGTGCGTGTCAATTATTCACTGGACAAGTTGGCAAACTTGTATACCTCTGAGATTGTGAGGCTACACAGAGTGCCTTTATCGATTATATCAGATAGAGATCCGAGGTTCACTTCCAGATTTTGGAAAAAGTTGCAAGAGGCCTTGGGACAAAATTGAATTTAGTACGACTTTTCACCCCCAAACTGATGGTCAATCGGAGAGGTTGATACAAGTATTAGAAGATATACTCCGATGTTGTGTTCTTGAATTTCAAGGTAGCTGGGAAAAGTACCTACTGTTGATAGAGTTTGTTTACAACAATAGTTTTCAGTCAAGCTTAAAGATGGCGCCTTATGAGGCCTTGTATGGGCGTAAATGTCGAATGCCTTTATATTGGATAGAACTTAAGGAAAACTAGATTCAGAGGGTTGATTTGGTTAAAGAAACAGAAGAAAAAGTAAAGGTGATTTGAGATTGTTTAAAAGCTGCCTCTGATAGACAAAAATCTTACTCGAATTTAAAAAGAAAAGAGATAGAGTACCAAATTGGCGATAAGGTATTTTTGAAAGTTTCACCAAGGAAGAAAGTCCTCAGATTTGGTCGGAAAGGAAAGTTGAGTCCGCATTTTATCAGACCATATAAGATCACTGAAAGAGTTGGGCCGGAAGCCTATCGGTTGGTTTTTCTGTCTGAGTTAGGGAAGATTCATGACGTCTTTCATGTGTCTATGTTGCGACACTACCGATCAGATCCTTCGCATGTGATTACACCGACAGAGGTAGAGATAGAACCCGACTTGACTTATGGCGAAGAGTCGGTTAGAATTTTGGCACGAGAGGTCAAACAGTTAAGAAACAAAAGCATAGGCCTAGTGAAAGTTCTATGGAAAAGGCACGGAATAGAAGAGACTACATGGGAGTCCGAGGAAACGATGAGAAACCAATACCCTAACCTTTTCACCGATAAGATTTTCGGGGACGAAAATCCCTAAGGGGGAGAATTGTAACAGCCCGATTTAGGGGCTAGTCAAAAAAGTGGTCTCGGGATCACTAATCCGAGGTTAGTAAAAAATATTTTCATATTATTTTATGAGTTAGAGCATGATTTTAGAAATACATGAAAATTTTGGTACGTTAATTTTAACGATTTTTTTGTTTAATCGCGAAAAAGGACTAAATTGCATAAAGTGTGAAAGTTCCATTCTATAAGCTAAAGGTACCAAATAGCCATAGATTGATAATTGGAGGTCTTTAAAAGGCAATTAGATCCCCAATATAGGCTTGGCCGGCCATAGGGGACAATAATTGACCAAGTTGGTCAAAGTTGGTGATGTTTGGTAGATTAAATTGATAGTTTAATATTAAAATAAAGAAATGATAATGTCCATATTTCTTCTTCACTTCTTCCACCTAAATTTGCAAGATAAATAAGGGTTGAAGGCTTCAAAAATTTCAGCACACTCATCTCTTCATTAGTAAGTGTTCTAGTGATCTTTTCTTGAAAATAATTGTACTTTTGAGACCCTTAAAGCTTAAGCTTTCAAATGAGGGGACTATTGTGCAATATTATGAAACATTTAGAGTTTGTCCATGAGAGCTATCATTGTTGTTTGCTGCATTTTTAGGGAAGAAATTGAGTCTTAGTTGTTAGAGAAACAACTTTTGTGAAAGCTGTTAGCATGAAAACACCTAAATAGGACTTGAATGCAAAGATTAAATTGTGTCATAAATGCATGAAATAGTTGGAATTGTGAGTAGTTGTAAGAGAGATAAACATTCACCTAGGCTCGTTGAAGGTGGAAATACGATTAGAATTCATTTTCGAGCCTATGGGCAAAATGGTCATTTTGCCAAAGTCTAGGGGCAAAATAGAAATTTTACCAAAGCATGATTGTCGAAATTTTGTTATTAATGTGATGATTAAAATGAGCTAAATTTTTATTATAGATCAAGAAATACGAAGCCCGGATCGAAATCGAGGTAAGAATAAAGTCGAGGACTAAATTGCATATCTACATACATTTTGAATACCAAGGTAAGTTTGTAGAAATTGGTGTTTCATAATGTTCGATATTTGAAATCGTTTGATATTACGGTTCTGTGCATTATTACTGTTAAACTCGAGCGGTGAAGTCTAGATCGGTAAATGGTGTGAATAGGTTAAATTTAAGTCTCGGATCAGGTTCTAGACTAAGGCTGATATTATGCCTTCATATGAGACAAGGAAGGTCCCGTATAAGACCATGTCTGAGACATGGCCTCGGCACCAAAGAAAGATCTCTTATAAGACCATGTCGAGGACCTGGCATCGACATCTAAGTACGATCTCGTATAAGACCATGTCTGGGATATGGCATCGACATCGAGTTATGAGATCCCGTATAAGACCATATCTGGGATATGGCATCGGCATCAAAGAATAATCCCATATAAGACCATATTCGGGATATGGCGTTGGTATTATTATGTATGATAAGTTCGAATAATTTATGATGAACCAATTTATTTATAGGCAAAAGAGTTGAGTATGTGAGTTGGCCTAGATCCAAATTTGTTATTGGATGGCCTTGAGTAAAACTAATGAGATGAATGTTAAAGATGTGAATTTATGGTTATGTTAGCATATGTACTAAATCATGTGATTTAGTGATACAAGTAACGCGAGTAATTAAAAGTTACTGGGTTATGTTGACATGAGGTGGGTAAGAGTAAATGTGAATAATTACGAGTAAGTACTTTTATTCATTTGAGACTATGTTGCCATTGTTCCATGATATGAATGTTTATAGTTGGAGTAAATATGTTATCCTAGAGTTTCATGCAAACTTACTAAGCTATACGCTTATCCCTCTCCTTTCTCTTTTCCTTGTAGTTTCGCCAAGTTAGCTCGAGGATCATAGGACGTCGGATCTTGGGTCACACTATCAACCGCTCTTTTAGTATAGTAAAGTTAATTCATTTTGGGTATGGCATGTTGATAAACCGTAATTATGACATATTTTAGGACCACATTTAGCATGCTTTTGGATAATTTAAGCCTCAATTTATGTAAAAAGGTGCTCCTAATCCTTTCTTTTCATGTCTTATACTCAGGAAAGCACCCACAGATGAAAAGAACGTAAAACGAGCCAAATGGGCCAATTCACGAAATCGACACGTCCTGGACTTCAAGCCACACGGCCGTGCCTCATTAAAATTACTAGAACACGGGCTGGACCCCGATAAACACGGGCGTGCCTCATTAAAAGTCCAAACACTGCCTGGCCACGATTCACACGGGCGTGTGCCATGGCCGTGTCCCTGTCGCTGGAAAGAGTAATTTCATTCGGGAAAGGATACTTGGAGGCAAAGAAACACATTCCAAAGCCTATTCAAACACCCTATTAGGAATTTTACTTAAATTAGGATACTTAGGGGCCAAGTAAGGCATCTCAAAGTCTATATAAACACCCAATGGGGCAACTTGAAGGGGAGTTCGGCAGAAGCTGAAACTTGCGTCAAAGCTAGGCTAAGGAGCCAAGCCGAGAAGGTCAGAGTTAGGAAATAATGTGAAGATAGCTAGTTGATCCATCCCAAGAAGCCGGAATTATACTCAAGATGGTAGAATTCTCCTTCAAATTCCTTCAGGGAGTTTTAGGATTTTCTTATGTTTTGCTTTATCTTTTCTCTTGCGATGTTTTGTTTATTCATTATGAACTAAACCCTTCAGATACCTGAAGGGGATGAAATCTAGATGAATCTTTTTATTTGATTTTTAAGTTATATGATAATTACTTAGTTTGTTCTTAATTATGTTGCTTAATCCAAATCTAATGTGCTTAGGTGGAGGAGGAATAGACCTGCCTAAGAGTAGATCTAACATAATTAAGCAGAGTTGATCGAACGCCTAGAGATAGGGTTACGAGATTTTGCCGGATTAGGGTGAAACCTAATATGGGAGTCCATTGATTGATTTACTGCTATCCTAGGGGGTTATTATAAACGAACGAGAGTTCCACTAATTAACCTAGGGTTAGACGTTATTCGCCTCGAGAGAGGGTTTAATATAGGTTAGGGAGTCTTACGGATCAATCTAAGTAAAATAAATCATATAATTTAGGGTTAATTAATAAGTGAAGTCTAGGTGGATTCTTCCTGAGGGTATCGTCGCAATCAACTGAGTTTTTCTTTAAAGTTATTTTCCTATTCGTCCTTTTTGTCTTTGTGTCCTTAGTTTAGTCTTCGTCAAAAGCAACTTCACTCTATTTTTAAGGCTAAATAATAAAAAGAAAGTTAGTATTAGTACTTTTAGTTCATTTGGGTTCGATATCCGGTCTTGCCTAAGCTATACTACTGTTCGATAGGTACACTTGCCTTTAATCGTTGTCAGAGTTAGTTTCTAGTTTTGATCATTCTTTTATAAATTTTAAAACTCTGATTTACAGCGATCAAGTTTTTGGCGCCGTTGCCGGAGAACTAAAATATTAAGAAAGCTCTATTTTTATTACTTTAGCCATTTTTTTATTGCAATTTATTTTCATTATTATTTCTTTATTTTTTTATTGTTATTTTTACTTTGCTAATTTTTCCTCTATTTTGCTTTTGGCAGATAATTTTAGTCTATAGAGAAGATGGCACTGAATAATTATCAGTGGCAAGTCATGAGGACAATTCCTACTAAAGCAGTCAGTGCCTTCGACCACGACGTGTTCACCAAGTTATCTACCCAGCTAGAGATGATGAATAAAAAGATCGATGGTTTGTGTAGTCGCTCGCAGGCAAACCCAGTAATGCAATATGACTCGAATCCAAGAGGCGTGGCGAATCCTGAGTACCCACCCTACGGATATGGCATGGAGAACGAACAAGTCCACTATATGGGTAACTACTCTAGACCTCGAAATAATTTTTATAATGACACTTATAATGCAGGTTAGAGGTACCATCCCAATTTCTCATGGAATGATTAAAGTAGCCAAAGACAGGAACTTCCTCCAAATTTTCAACAACCACCTCACCAACAGGAAGAGGAGTCGAACATTGAAGACATGATGACAAAATTCATGGCAACCACAGATACCCGTCTCCAAGACACTGAAAAAACATTTAAAAATCAACAAACACTGGTTGAAGAGAACAAGAACCGATTAGAGGAAGTTACTAAGTCAGTATTGGAAGTCACTAAGGCAGTCGAACAACTCGCAAAGCTCATGTCAGAACGACCGCAAGGACGTCTGCCGAGTAACACCGAGATTAATCCAAAGGAGCAAATTCAAGCCAAAGCAGCTCAGGAAAATGCAGAGATAGACGAACCCATCTCGCAACAAGAAAACAAGGTAGACAAAAGAAAAATAGAGGTAACGTAAGAAAAGCCGAAACTGCTAATAAAGGAGTATCAACCTCGCATTCCTTATCCTGAAGCATTAAAAAGAGACGATTCAGAAGACCAGTTCGGTAAGTTTCTTAAACTTTTAAAGAAATTACATAGCAACTTACCTCTTCTTGAAGCTCTTTTTCAGATGCCAGACTCTAGAAAATTTTTAGGGGAGCTGTTAATGAAAAAGCAAAGGATAGACGAGGAATCACATGTGGAACTCAACGCAAAGTGCTTGGCAATTCTACAGAATAGACTACCACAGAAATTAAAAGATTCAGGGAGTTTTACAATTCCATGCATAATTGGTAATTTATCTATAGAAAATGCGTTAGCCGATTTAGGGACAAGCATAAATGTTATGCCTTATAAACTGTTTAAACAACTAGGTCTAGGGAAACCCAAACAAACTAGGATGAGCGTTCAATTAACTGATAAAACTATCAGAATTCCTAGGGGTATAATAGAAAATGTTCTAATCAAAATTGATAAATTCGTATTCCCAGTAGACTTTTTCATTTTAGACATAGAAAAGGACAATAATATTCCTTTAATTTTAGGAAAACCCTTTCTAACAACTGCCAGGACTAAAATTGATGTTGGTATAGGAGAACTCATTCTTCGTGTAGGTGATGAATCAATCAGTCTACGACTCGGTCAGGACATCAAGTGATGAAGGTGAGAAAGTAAATTTAGTTGATAACCAAATTGTTCAACTTTCACCACAGGAAACACCACAAGGCTATAAACATGAGCCGAATTATGGGCCCCAAGATGTACAAGCTCATAACAGTGAATTGTTAGTGGAATCTGACCCAAGGCAAGAACCTGTGGTAAGTGAAGGTAAGGTTGAGGTAAGCCATGATTTACCAAACCCGGTAATTACAGATTCCCAAGCTTGTGTGCCATATCTCGATGTAATAAAGAAAAACCACATAGAGGAAGAATCTGGTGAACTCACACTTCATGAAGATGACGAAACAATCACTCTTCAAGCTCTTAACTCAGCTAGGACATCCAGTAATAAAGGTACGAACGTTAATTTGGTTCAACCTTCTTTACAGCAAGCAACACGAAATCGCTTAGCTGAGCTAGATCTTAGAACTCGTGCCAACAAAGAAGAAATACCTAAGGAACAAAGCCTTAGGGTTGACAAACTAGAAGAGTGGAAAACATATCTTAAAGAAGAGTCGGAACCACACGAAGTGAAACCGAAGGAAACCCTAAACGAGCTGATAGGAACAACTTCAAAATAGGGGATCAGGTATTGTTGAATAAGGAAGACTCTCGAATCACCAATTCAGACCTCAAGACAAATGAAGAAATCACTTTTGAAGTACTTAATGTCTTCCTATATGGCAAGGTCGAGGTAAGCAATCCTAAATTCAACACTTTTGGCGTAAACATTACTCGACTTAAACTATATATCCATAACCAAAGTGATCGCATGAGAAAAGATTTTCACCTCCTCAAACCACCATGACCATACGAATGAAATGTAAAGTCTAGCTTAAGACTATAAACGAGCGCTTCTCGGGAGGCAACCCCAGCACTAACCCTATTTTTACATTTTTTTATTTTTTATTTTTTTCCTTTTATTTTTCCTTTTAAGCACCTAACCATAAAATAACCAAAGAGCAGATTTCTAGGACACACGGCCTTACACACGGGCGTGCCCGTGGCCTTGTGGAAGCCAGGGAATGAACCATGGGCGTGCCAGTGGCCGTGCACCACCAGAGAAGAATTTTGTTTCCCAACACGGGTTGCGATACTAGGCCACGCCCGTGCAAACTACCCGTGCGAGGTTACTGACTTGTCGAGCACGGGGTATACACGTCCGTGCCCCACGACCGTGTAAACTCACCGACTTGCATACCATGGGCTAAACACGCCCGTGCTACCTACCCGTGCAAAGTTATTGATTTGTCGAGCACGGGCGTGTCAGCTATAAGACGGCCGTGGCTACCTCACCTGAAAGCACCCAAAATTCCAAATCCCAAAACACAGGCTACATCTCTATTTAAACCTCATTCTCCATTTTTCTAGTTGTCTTTCATTTTCCATTATTTATTTTTGTTTTTATTTTTATTTTCATTTCATTTTTTTACTTTATTTTATTTTATTTTCTTCTTCTTCTTCTTTATGATATTTAGATTTAGCTTAGGATACAATAAAATCAGACTGGCTGCTTCGAGGATTCAATTTCAAACGGTTCGAGACGCTTCCCCATGTTCACCTCCAATCCTATCTGGTTTCTTTTCATTGACTTCATCCAAAATTCAAGAAGTTTCACTTCTCTCCCTATCTTATGATTTTATGATTATTTTGATATCATCTATCTTTGTACATTGAGGGCAATGTACATCTTAAGTGTAGGGGGTTAATTATAGTATTATCTGAAAATCCCTGAATTATGCCTTGATCTTAAAGTAAGTTTCTCATATTACGATTTGAAAGAAATTTTCTTTGATTTATGATTTCTATTGATATGTTTTAGATTAAGTCATTGATAATTGTGCATTGATAATTAAATTTGAAGAATACTAGGGGATCAAGCATGATAAGTCTAATTTTCAAAAATATAAAATTTTAGGTCGTTAATTTGAATTTGAATATTATCTTGAAATTTGAAATTTATAAGGTTGATGTCAAAAACACCCATAATTTTTGTGAGATTTTGAGCCTTACAGAGCATACATTCCTTTTCACGCTCATTCTTTTATTATGAGTGTGTCAACTATGAACTGTTATTCTAGAACTTGCCTTGATTATACATGTTGAGACCACAGTTATGATTTGATATACTGAGATGATAAAGGCACCTAGGTTTTAACCCACTTACACCACTAAAACGCCTACCCTCATAATTAACCCCTAGTGAACCCCGTTGAGCCTAACACCCCTTTTATTGACTCACCCACTAATATTAACCCAAAACCCTTAGTATTTGTTATCACCCTTCTTTTTGACTACCTTTTAATCGAGATATGATTTGACTAGTTACCTAAGTTTTTATTATGAGTTGAAGTTGTCTATATTAGTTTGTTCTTAAAAAAAAAACTACAGCAAAGTATATTCAGTATTAGTATTATGAAGAGTGAGCTTATACAAGTTAAAGTCTAATTATCAAAAGAAAAAGCTCGTATTAGTAGGATTATTATTATTTTCAGTTGATGTAATTATTATCTTAGAAATTTTTAGATAGGTAACATATCAATTCAATATCGATTCTAACCTTCTAATTCAGCATTTATCCACACCTTTAACCCTAGCCCCGTTACAACCCTAACAAAGACCTTTTGATTTGTTTATCATTTCATTTTACAGTGGTGGAGATTTGATTTTCAGGCAAGCCTATGGGATTAAATTTTTAGGTTTGACTTATGAGTGCTTAATTTTGACCTTTAAACACTTTTCGAGTGATTTGAGTGAATCTTTTGTGAGGATGTCAATCCTTGTAGGTTTTGAATTAAAGGTAATTATTTAGATGAAGGGGAACATCTATGTTTTCGTGCTACAAAAATATGGCTTATCTTGTTTGAATCTTTAGGAATCTTTGAGTTGAATTATCCATGTATAAATTATCTATGAATTAGGATAAGGCATTGTTGATAGGAATTATGAATCATGGAAAGTTCCTTCGAATTGTAAGCTGAGAATTTTGCTTGAGGACAAGCAAAAGCTTAAGTGTGGGGGTATTTGATAAACCGTAATTATAACATATTTTAGGCCCACATTTAGCATGCTTTTGGATAATTTAAGCCTCGATTTATGTAAAAAGGTGCTCTTAATCCTTTCTTTTCATGTCTTATACTCAGGAAAGCACCCACAGATGAAAAAAAACGTAAAACAGGCTTAAAACGGGCAAATGGGCCAATTCATGAAATCGACACGGCCTGGACCCCGATAAACACGGCCGTGCCTCATTAAAAGTCCAAACACGGCACACGACGATTCACGCGGCCTGCATGCCATGGCCGTGTCCCCTGTCATTGGAAAGAGTAATTTCATTCGGAAAGGATACTTGGAGGCAAAGAAACACATTCCAAAGCCTATTCAAACACCCTATTAGGAATTCTACTTAAATTAGGATACTTCGGGGCCAAGTAAGGCATCTCAAAGTCTATATAAACACCCAATGGGGCAACTTGAAGGGGAGTTCGACAGAAGCTGAAACCCGCGTCAAAGCTAGGCCAAGGAGCCAAGCTGAGAAGGTCAGAGTTAGGAAATAACGTGAAGATAGCCAGTTGATCCATCCCAAGAAGCTAGAATTATACTCAAGACGGCAGAATTCTCCTTCAAATTCCTTCAGGGAGTTTTAGGATTTTCTTATGTTTTTTTATCTTTTCTCTTGCGATGTTTTGTTTATTCATTATGAACTAAACCCTTCAGATACCTGAAGGGGATGAAACCTAGATGAATCTTTTTATTTGATTTTTAAGTTATATGATAATTACTTAGTTTGTTATTAATTATGTTGCTTAATCCAAATCTAATGTGCTTAGGTGGAGGAAGAATAGACCCTGTCTAAGAGTAGATCTAACATAATTAAGCGGAGTTGATCAAACGCCTAGAGATAGGGTTACGAGATTTTACTGGATTAAGGTGAAACCTAATATGGAGTCCATTGATCGATTTACTGCTATCCTAGGGGGTTATTATAAGCGAATGAGAGTTCCACTAATTAACCTAGGGTTAGACGTTATTCGCCTCGAGAGAGGGTTTAATATAGGTTAGGGAGTCTTACGGATCAAGCTAAGTAAAAGAAATCATATAATTTAGGGTTAATTAATAAGTGAAGTCTAGGTGGATTCTTCCTGAGGGTATCGTCGCAATCAACTGAGTTTTTCTTCAAAGTTATTTTCCTATTCGTCCTTTTTGTCTTTGTGTCCTTAGTTTAGTCTTCGTCAAAAGCAGCTTCACTCTATTTTTAAGGCTAAATAATAAAAAGAAATTTAGTATTAGTACTTTTAGTTCATTTGGGTTCGATACCCAGTCTTGCCTAAGCTATACTACTGTTCGATAGGTACACTTGCCTTTAATCATTGTCAGAGTTAGTTTCCAGGTTTGATTATTCTTTTATAAATTTTAAAACTCTGATTTACAGCGATCACATGTATAGGGAATTGATCTGTAACACCCCCAGACCTGGCCTAGACGTTATGGCCGAATCCGAGTACGTCACATCAAATGCATAATTTAAAATGATTTTGCTAAGTTAAAATTTAAGGCCTAAAAGCCCAAAATCTATGAATCTTGTTAAGTAATGATAAAAGCCCATATTTTTAGGTATTTCGAAAACCATGTTTAAGAAAATTTATTTAAGTTTAACAATTAAGTAAATAGTTGAACAATGATAACAAAACACAAAATATAAAGTCAAACTCGAGTACAAGGCCTTATTATAACCAAATAAAAATAAAGTAATTAAAATCATGTCCTTTGAAACAAATAAACAAAACTCCTAAGTATCTTGTAGTGAGGCCATCTTCGAGTCCTCTCCCATGTCGAGCCGTCTACTGAGGGTCACCTGAAACATTTAATAAAAGGGTGTGAGTTTCGAAACTCAGTGTGAACAACCCTTGGTAATCAAATCAGATGCATTTATAACATTGGGCCTAAGCCCTATCAAAAACAGTGGACTTGGGGTTTAGCCCACAATGACCTCATATCACATCAATATCACATGAATGCAATGCACCCATCCCAAATCCAATCCTGCACTCCATTTCCCTTCCAACCCTACACTCCTGTAGGGATATAAATATCAACCGACCCATCCCTACACTCCAAAGGTAGCACCAACAGCAGCACTACTCAACGTTGCAGCAAGGTTGCTAAGCATATAATGGGCTTAAAGCCACCCGTGGATCCACGATCATCAAGCGACTATGCGATCCTCACATATCTTCCTCCACATTATCAAACCCACCCAAATGCAACATATATTTCATGAATGCAACATACCCAATTTCACACATTAAGCACTTAGGGGTATTTTAGTCATTTCACTACCTAGGGGTATTTTCGTAAATCTACCCTACAAGGGTATTTAGGTAATTTTACAAAATAGGGGTATTTTGGAAATTTTGTAAATCAAGGATATTTCGGTAATTTTGCAAATATAGGGTATTCTAGTAATTTTACAAATCAGGGGTATTTTAGTAATTTTGCAAATCTAAGGATATTTTGGAAATTTTCAAATCAGGGGTATTTTGTCCCTCTCGGGTTTTGGTTATGAACTTTGGCCCATTAACAAGTCCTTGAGGCTAAAGTGAACAGACACTATGCACCAGGTAGGATTCCAGAGAAGAGGAGGTGGGCCACTAGGACCGCTTAAGTACCAAGCTCTCCCTAGATCCAATCTTGGACATGCATATGTCTATTGCCACACTCTAACCCAGCGACTTGTCCCCGGACATATTGATTATAGAATTAAGTCTTATGCGGTTTAAGAGTTGTTTAAAACTAGGCCTAAAGTCCATTAAACCCTAGCATACTTGTCAACATCCCCATAAAGCCCATCAAACCCATTTCACGTTCATATAACCCATTAAGCCCAAATCACATCCTTATGGCCCATTAGGCCCAGATCTCATTCACATGGCCTATTAGGCCCAAAACAATTCTAGATAATGTAACATGCATGACTAACTCAATTCATATAACCAAATCAATTAATTTAATCAAACTTAGCCTCAGGGCCCACCGTCCCTATTTAGCCACTTTTGGCTTTTCGGTATTGCCGATATCATGTGTGTGTAGTGTTTGCACACACCTGGTTACTGCGACATGCTATACTATCCTTGGTCTTGAACCTACAACCAACCAGCCTTCAATCAATCACCCATACTTAGTCAAAATATTTACCAAAAGCCAAAGCCTTACCGTAACCTTACCGTGTGCCACCGGGTTCTAATAGCCCTTTCTTAGCTTCTAATCACGAGTATCCTCTAGTTCTGCACTCATATATGCACCATCAAACTTCGAGTGACTCATAATCCACACAAGTCACCCCTATAGATCATACTCACATTTGGCCCTTTACTTAAACCATAATCAAGATGAGTGTACTAACCACTTGCTTGCGATTCTTACCACGCTCGCGATCCTGGAACCCTATCCTTGTTATTACAGGGTTAACAACAGGAAAAGTTAGATAGCCCTTCGGCTTTTAGCAAAACATACAAAAGAGGTTAACCGAATACTTACCAAATCCCTTTTTGATCCTACGGCCTAGATAGCTACTAAACTAGATCCGACTTTAACACTTGACTGAGAGTAGGTAACAATCAATTTTTGATGGAGGAACAACCACAAAGATTCAGTACTCATAGGAATTTTGACAAGGAAAAAGATGGTGGTAATTCGGCAATGAGAGAACTCGGCTATAGGAGAGAAGAGAAAAGTATTGAAAACCGAAAGAGCCCTTCAAAAGAATGCGACACAAAGGCATTCGGCTTTAGGAGATTTTGGCAACAAGGCAAGGTATTTTTGGTTGTAAAGAAATAAGGTTTTGACAAAGAAAAAAAATAGAATGGAAAATTTGACATTACCTAGGACCCCAGAATCGACACACACATATTTATATAGCCTATAGCCGGAACTTAACCACCCCTAAAGTCCAATTCGGCACCACTTCATCCATTGCTCATCTCCTAATTTTTCTCCATGATATCTCCCTTATCCTTCTCCTAAATTCTCTCTACTAATCACTTCTCCTTAGAGCCCCTCTACACGCCACTTCCAGCTTTCTAGAAGCCTAAAATTAAACTCCAAAATAAAGCTAAGCTAGCACTCGAACCTCAGACCTTCCTGCATGCATATGTCGCCACCTCTCAACACCCTAGTGGTGTCACTTAGCCACTTCACCACAGGCTTCTTTGTGCCATTTTTCACTTATTTTTATTTAAAAGCCCACTACTCACAACCCTAATTCCTTAATTAATTAAATTAAGAATCCTCCACCACAAAACTTGAACCCAGAGCTTCTCCAACACACCTAGAGATTCATTAAACCTTTAAAGTCGTCATGTCATTTGTCTTTTTCTTGCTCACTTAAAAATTTTATGAGACCCAAAGCCCAATAGGCCCAATTCTTTTAAGCCCAAATTTGGGGCGTTACATGATCATTTTTTGTTATATCATGTTTAGAAGCTAAAGAGTTGGCTACCAATGATTACATTCATTTTGTAAAAAGGTCATGGTAAATTGGCCAGAATTACTAAGTTTATGTTCTAAGTTGACAAGTATTGTGAAATGAATGTTCATGCTTGATATTGAGTAGAAAGTGATGGTATGAACAAGAATCTAAGGATTCTTCATAGTAAATAATGTTATTTATGTGCTATAAGTGTTGAATGAATGAGTTACTCTTTCAGGGTGGCAAAAGGGCTTGGATTAGCCTTTGGTTATCCACATGGATAGACACAAAGGCGTGTGTCTAGGCCATGTGTGACACACGGTCACTTCCCATGGGTGTGTTACCAGGCCGTGTGCCTTATGCATGTTAATGTTTTAAGTCAGTGTCGACCACGGGCTAGCCACACGGGCGTGTGCCTAGGTTGTGTGACATAAAGAGAATACCCAAGTTTTTACACACGAGCAAGACATGGGTGTGTTTAGGCCGTGTGAAAATTCCTGTAGGTTCGAAGTAAGAATTAATCCCACACGGGGTAAGGACATGAGCGTGTGTTACCACACAACCTGACCCCACGTGTCCCATATCATTTGGGCGTGTAATCCCTGTTCTGATGAAAAGTTTTTCTAAGTTTGTAAAAGTTTCCTAATGTGAGTTTAAGGCCTCGTAGGCCCATAATATGCACGTTATCAATAAGAAAGATATTTTAAGTTTCGATGAAACTTTATAGCCCATTATTACAAGTTTAAGTAAAGTTAAGCATAGTAATGGCTCGTATTCGGCCCGATGTTGGACTCGGGTAAGGGGAGTTACACTTCAGGTGTGAGTTATACCTTGATTTGGCTTCGGGCCATGGTATAGGTATTTCATAGATAAGTTACCTTGATTTGGCTACGGGTTATGGTATAGGTATCCGAGGATAAGTTACCTTGATTTGGCTACGGGTCATGGTATAGGTACTTATCGATTGAGATCCTTGAATATCCGACTTTTATGCCGAATGGTTTAATGGGAAAATGAAAGATATGGACAAGAATGAGATTAGTACGAGTTGGTACAAGTATGTACGCAAAGTTTATAAACATTGAATCCATGAAATGGATGAATTCTTGGTAAGTTAGTGAATGAATGATTGAATGGCTTGAGATTTAATGTATTTTGTTATCTTACATTTATATTATTTGAATTGTGAATGATTGGTGAAGTTGTTCATTACGTTAATATGAACTTACTAAGCTATGAAGCTTACTTCGTGTTATTTTTCTATGTTTTATAGTGGATCAAGTCTAGCTCGGATTTGGGAGTCGTCGGGAACAGCATCGCACTACCAAACATCTAAGTTGGTACTTTTGAGTTGTGTAAATATGGTATATGGCATGGATAGGCTAGATAAGGTATTTTGGTTGTGATTATAGCCATGAGAGTTGGCTTCTAAATAATGTAAATATTGATGTGTGTTTGGCTATTAGAAATGGCTTGTGAATGTATATGTTTTGGTATATATATAGCCATGAGTGATGCTTATTATGGCATGTTTGTTATGAATATGGTTATGGATTTATAGTTGCTCAAATGGATAATTGATTTGTGGAGTATAAAAGCTTGAGAAAATGCTTTGATGAAGTATGATTTTAGAAATTGAGTTGATAAGTATTTGATTAGGTAAATGGCATTGAATTGAGCATTGATTTTGGTTGAAATGGATATGGTATGAATTGTGCATTGGTTTATGATTTTGGCTGCCTAATTGTATGATGATATGGTACCAATTTGGTTGTTTAGGTGAGCATAAGTTGGGTTGGCAAATTGGCCTTGCAAATGGCTAATTTTTGTCCACAGGGCAGAGACACAGGCGTGTGTCTCAGTCGTGTGTGACACACGGTCATCTTACATGGCCATGTGTCCCCTGGTGTTGAAATTAAATGAAGTCAGTATGCTCCACACGGTCTCACACACGGGCGTGTGACCGGCCGTTAGGTACAAGTCAGTATACCACCTAATTGGCACACGGCCTAGCACATGGGTGTGTGACTTGGCCATGTTGCATAAGTCAGTATACCTTACAGTTTTGGCACGGCCTGGCACACAAGCGTGTGTGGCCATTTAAAAGGGCACACGTGCTAGACGCACGGGCGTGTGGTTGACTGTGTAACCCAAGTTAGTATGTATGCCCTATTTCCACACGGCCTGAGACACGGGCATGTCTGGAGCCGTGTGAGGCACACGGCCTATTCACACGGGCATGTGACCCCTGTATTGATGAAAAATTTCCAAGTTTTCCAAAATTTTCGTATGTTATCGTTTTAGTTCCGAACCATTTCTATAGCATTTTAAGGCCTCATAGGCCCTAATAAGGGACAATGTGATTATGTTGAATGTTATTTGAGTATGAATGCATAAATTGTATGAGTTATGTATGCTTTATAATGTATATTGATCGGTAATGCCTCGTAACCCTATTCTAACGATGGATACGGGTTAGGGGTGTTACAGGTTGGCTGGGTATTACATGAGATTTTGAAAGGTTTCTCTATTATAGAAGCACCCCTTACCAGACTGTTGAGGAAGAATGAGAAGTTGTGGAGAAATAAATGTTAGCAAAGCTTCAAAAAGCTAAAGGCAGTTCTAACTGAAACTCCAATGTTGGCACAACCTGAGCCTAGAGTTGAGTATATAGTATATATAGATGCATCATTGAATGGATTGGGTTATGTCCTTATGTATTAACGGAAATATCATCGCGTATGTGTATGCTTCACGCCAATTAAAACTGCATGGAAAGAACTACCCCACGCATGATCTGGAATTAGTAGTTGTGGTCTTAACACTAAAGCTCTAGAGACATTACTTGTACAGGGCAAGGAGTCATATCTTTCTGATCATAAAAGTTTAAAGTACTTGATGACCTAGAAAGAATTGAACCTACACAAAAGGAGATACTTGGAGCTGTTAAAAGGCTATGACTTGATTATCGAATACCACCCAAGAAAAGCAAATATTGTGGCAGATGCTTTAAGCAGGAAAACGACGGTAGCCTTGTTGTCCCTGCTAGCTGAAGTGACTCTGACCAATAATGGAGCATTGTTGGTGGAGTTGGTAGTGAAACCAACTCATCTCTCTCAAATTTTGGAAGAATAGAAGAAATATATCCAATGCAAATGATTTAAACAAACGATACTGGAACGATGGAAATGTGCAAGTGTACACAATCGCAACAAGTAATAAACTGACAAATAAATGTCGAGTTATCATACCTACAGGGACTATAAAAGAATTATTCATGGAAGTAATTTTAAACACTTTGGTGAAGGAAAAATATTTGGATTTGGAAAATGATTAAAAACTAGAAAACAAAGTAAAATAAAATAAAGTTCTAATACACGATTTCAAAAGCTGATTTTAATCAAGATGATATAATTGTGTTGGATTAATTATATTTTCTTATGTTAGAATTATTAAACTTATGCTTATACTGCTTCACTTAATAAATCACTAAGAACTCAAGAATTTGCTAACTTATGAACATATTTACAAATCAAAAATCCATTCATCTCTTGTACATATTCCTATGTCAATTCGACCGATAAAACGGATTTATAAAGGTAAATATGTTATTGCACATAATACTTATTAAATTAAACAATCTCTTGCATATTCCTATGTCGATACGAATGATTAATTCAACCTAATAAGCATATAAAATACTATGTGAGGTAACAAAGTATCCTTACCTTGAAACAGTTTAATCACAATAATCTTGCAAGTTATGCAAGGCATATGTATCGCCAAATACAATTCTGATCTAATCTTCAGCTACCTTAGAAGAATTAAACATGCACTGATTAAGTACTGTGTCCATTAATTACAATTTCAATGCATTTAAATAATTAATTCTTTAGTTATCTAAATAATTATAATGCCAAAATAACTTAGTATGGTTTTACTTAATCAAGTATTTTACCGAGGCCTATAACAGCATAAACATAAATTTAACAAATCAAGAGGATGAAATGCAATCAACCCAACACGAATTAAATTCAAGCTAAGCTGATTAAATTGACCATTTCAACAACATAAATATTCATAGATATGTTCATCATAAAAACAACAAAAATTAAAGAGATAGGGAATAAGAATCAAATCCGGTGGTTTTCCGTGGCTTGACTAGGTTGCTCCATTCCTCCTTCTTTGTTGTCCTCACCGATCAAGGCTGCTATGAACACTCAATTGCTGCTCCAAAATGGCTGAAGAAGACCCCTTTTCCAAGAGGAGAAATCGGCACAAGAGCAAGGAACTTTGAATGGGAAAATGAGAGAAAAAGTGAGAAAGGAGAGAAGAGTTGTGAGAGAAGAGATGTGAATGAGGGATGATTTGAATGGGCAGAAGGATGGCTGCTAAAAATAGCAAGTTTCAGTAGCCAAAGAGCCCCCTCATGGCCGGCCATCCTACATTGCAAAGTTGAGACTTTCAACTTTGCTAAAATTAGCCTGGGGCAAATCTGTAAAGCCTTAATTTAAGGTGGGGTTTGAATGCAATTTGGAAGTCTTCCAAGGGCCTTTTTGCAAGCTCATTTAATCAGCTAAAATGCTTATTTGGGTCAGCATTTGAATGGTTCTGGGCTGCCCAATTGGTGGCTGGTTTGGTTCGCTCAATTTGGTTCAACTGGTGTGATTCAACTGTGGCCCCTTTTTTCCATAATTAATTAAAATCAATTTATTTAACCCAAATTAAATTGGGAATAAATTAAAATTAATTATATTATAAATTAATACACATATTTGGACCATCTTAGGCTGGAAACTATTTCGCCTTGTTACTTCGAATTGCTTCTCGGTTTTGTTTTTCTAACGGTGTTTGCCGGGTCAATTTTGCCTTTTGTACGAATCTGTCAAAAATAATTAAAATTCACTAAAGATAATTGTAAAATTGATTAAAAATTAACATGTTCAAATTTTTAATACAATTTAATTATTTTATAGAAATTACTTATTTTATGACAAAAATTTTATCGAAAATGCATGATTTTAAGTAAAATTAGGTATGAAAAAGTATATAAATCTTTTTTGTTTCCACGCCCCCAAACTTAAATCATTGCTCATCCCTAGTAATGCACAAATTTCGAAAAGAATTTATCGGAAACACTTTTGAAAAACTGCTTCAGAACAACTTTCTTTTCAAAATTATGAATTTAATATACTTAGGCTCAAAAATAAGAAATTTGATAATTATGCTACTTAAGTATACATATCGTTCAAATTACATCCAACAACCATTATAATAGCAAAATTAGACTAAATGCCTCTTTAACAAAGACATGTTAACCCTTACCAATTTGATTTTTTTATTCCCTTATTCAAGGCTAAGTTGCAACCATTAAGTTTAACTTATGTCTTCATATGTTGATCTTAGCAATTTCTCTCCACTAATGTAGGTAGCATAGAAGCTTGAATCAATAAGTCTTTATAAAGGTTGTAACGTGGCTAGGCTATGGGTAGGTAAAATATAAATAAATTTTGGCTTAAAAACCCTAGACTCAACGTGAAATCGAACCTTCAGAATTTTTACCTTCGATACACCAACTTATTTTACTTTCACATGCTCTTTTGTACATCTATTTTCTTTTGAGTATATGTGTATTCTCTTCTTTCTTTCTTTCCTTTTTTTTTTTTGCATTCAAATACGAGCACTTGCTTCATGTACTACAATTTTCGAGCAATTGATACTTCTTTTCAATTCCCCCAAACTTATTTTCAAATGATATTCTGAATAGTACCGAGTCTAGTGTTTGGGACAATTTTAAAGATAATGAAGAGAAAAGTGATGGCTAAATATTACAAAGGTCCAAATAAAACTAGGCCATATAGTCTCAAAGTTAGGTTTCAAAGGATAATTTTATCATGGTCGGTTTGAAAGGCTTAAGCGGTCCAAACAATAATTGCCTAAATCATTTTCAATATTCCATGCTTCCTAGGATTTCACCTAAAGAAATTACTAAGTCAATTCTAAAGATTTAAACTTTCATGCATGCCTAATTTTTTCGTAGGGAACTCAAAAATTTTATGATACGAATTTGCATGCTTTGTCCAAGATACATTCATATCATTATTAAGCTAACATAATAACTTATTGAAATAATAGAACTTTATTAATACTGAAGTTTAGCATACTTAAAAAAATTTCAAATTATTGAACAAAATATATCCTAATCATGATTAAAAGAAAATTTTATTCTGAGTGGAATTAATTCAAATTTTCGGTCCCCCTACTTAAAGTGAACAATGTTCTCATTGTTTAAAGTGAATAGATACTATACACCAGGTAGGATTTTAGAAAAGAGGAGGTGAGTCAAATTGACTGCTTAAGTACCAAGCTCTCTCTAAATCCAATCCTAGACATGTATATACCTATTGCCACACTTTAGCCTTTTTGACTTGTTCATATTTTATTCATGATTCCTATCTCTTGTTTTATTGTGCAAAAATAAAAATTCCTAATTAACCTAATCCTAAAATAACTTAAGAATAAAAATAAAATAAAATTGAGGTCCTCCTTTTTTTTATTTGTTTGTCGATCCTTCCGAATTTGACTCATCTTTTGCTCCATCATTATTGCCTTTACATGAATCACTTTGCTCCCTCTTCGATACTGAAATCTTGAAACTTGATTCAAATATGAAATCTTGAAACTCAGGCACAAAAATAAATGGGTCATATATAAATTTTCCTAAGGGCACTCCTCATCGATTCATCTCTTATTTTTGAGTATCTCCAGTAGGCTTGTTGCTGCCATTGCATGTGTTACATTAAGTCCATCAGCTTTGACAGCTCATCACGAAGATCTGGGCTAGGCGGTGGAGCTCCAAACATTGAGGTTTCGATATCAGGTTCAGCTTCTGGTTCCATTGGTTCTGCCTCATTAGGGACTTCCATTGATTGCTCTGGCGGGATCTCTGTGGGGTCATTTTCCGCTTCTTCAGGATCCTCACTTTCTCCAACTCGTTGTTGTAGAACAGAAGCTCTAGCTACTAGGTAGAGGTCCCAATCGGTGATTGTGCCCTGACTATACCCTGTCTTCTTTACGTTCACAAGAATTTTTTCTTTTAAGCACAAAATTGTTATCGTAAAGGGGAAATAGGCTAGGCCAGAACATCTAACGGCACAATTTCACATTTCTTTTAGGATGGTTTTGCCCACATCAATGGTCTTTCCAGTTAGAATCGAGTATAATAGGACCATTCCCATGCGAATTGTAACACCCCAAACCCAGCCTAGTAGTTAGGCCCGAATCTGGCGTGTCACATTGAGGTGCTTTTCGAAAACCAAGTTTTTATAGGGAACCTTTCTTGTGAGTAAAATCCAGTTACAACGGTTTATTACTAATATTATTTGTGATTTATTAATAAGTTATTACCCTCAAAACCTAGTTTGTTGCGGAAGCTTAATTTAAAACAATTGACTAGTGAAAACGTGATATTTTCAACTTAGTTGCGAAAGCGTAGTGTTTTGGAAACAGATATTGTTTTGGAAAACCGCGATTCAATGTTGAGCAGGTTTAAAACATAAAAAAAAAACTAAAAACCCCGAACTAAAAATCCGAATTTCAGAGAGGCCTTATTACAAAATATTAACCCAAATTAAAGAAAAGTAGAATACTAAAATCCAAAACTGCTCGTAGTGTGGCCACCTCCGAGTCCTCCAGTACGTCGAACCACCTACTGAGGGTTAAAAAAACATAAAAGAGGGGGTGAGTTAACAAAAACTCAGTGTGTACAACCCTCATCAGTAAGAACATGCATCACAATAGTCCGGGCCGAAGCCCATTACAGTAACGGTGGCAATTGGGCCTTAGCCCAAAATAGCCTCGGTTGGGTTTTAGCCCATAACAAAAGTCACATATCAAATTTATCCGGGCCTAAGCCCATCACAATCAGATCATGAGAATGTAATGCATTAATGCCCATACCAGCCCTGCACTCCGTCTCCTGTCCAACCCTGCACTCCTGTGGGGATTTAATCAACCCACCCATACCTACACTCCTTATGTAGCACCGGTTGCGGCACTAACTTATCGTTGCAGCAAAGCTGCTCATGGCTTAAAAGCCTCCGGTGGATCCACATCATCAAGCGACCATCCGATCCTATTAGCACTTCCTCCTTATTAATAATCCATCCCCATGCAACATAATAACACATAAATGTAACATACCATAATAAACATACGATCGCATTCATATAACATGTAGAACATTTTAGTAATTCTGCCCTTCAGGGGCGTAACGATCATCTTACCCTCCAGGGGTATTTCGTTAATTTTACTCTCTAGGGTAATTCGGTAATTTCATGACCTTTCTGAAGGTCTACAGTCGCCTCAAGTGACACAGGACCCTTTTTGGGTCACTACAGAACTAGTGGGCCTAATGATCATTCCAGGCCCAACCGAGCCCACATACTCGTGTGGCCCATTTCACATAGTTTCGGTCTTAGATTTTTAGATTTCATAACCACATCTATCATTTAGTAGATATCCATCAATTTTTCCCATTTGGGCCGTATAGCCTATTAGGCCCATTTGGCCGGTTTCGGCTCGGTCAGGCCCATTACAGCCCCAATTCCGCGAGAGTGCTCGCGACATTCTCAACGGCTTACCGTCATTATACACATTTTGATTATCACTATGAGCGTTCGCACACTCGAGTGGTCACAGATACCAGTTTTTGGCTTTTCGGCATTTGCCGATCTATAGTTAGAACAGTGTGAGTACACACCTTAGCGAGACGCACAATTAGCCCTTTGTATCAACCCTACAGATCACCAGATTCCTTATTAGCTAAACGTTGCTTAGGATTAATCACTTAGAGAACTAACCCAAAACGTTCCCCTCACCTTGTTTGAGTAAGCGACCCTAAACACCCAGATTATTAGGCAGGGTTGGTTGGATTCCCGTCCTTAACAAGAATCTCCTTTGAACGATGAGTCTACAGTCGAGGATTGATTAACACAAACCACTTACTCCCCTTCACCTTATAGAAAACCACAAACCCGATGATGGCCAAAACATTGAAAAATGAATGTAACCTTAGCCACAGAGTGAAAGAGATAACATATTGTTGTTAACGTCGAAATTGAATAGGAATAGAGTTACTGACAAAGAAAATCTATAACTTACCAGTTGTCACACTTCTTGCACAATCGTAGATGAAGGGAAAAGAATTGTCCAAAGCACTACTAAGCCGCAAGAGCACAAAAATTCGACCAATTACCACCAGAGTATTTGAGAGAGTAGTAAGGGGAGTAACATTCGGTTAGAAGAAGAAAAAGAAGAGTAACGCAAGTGGAGGCTTACCAATTAAAGAATCCCAAGACAAGGGGTTGGTGGAGAATAGATTCGAATAAGAGAATTAAACTGCAAAGAACAGTCGAATGATGTTGAAAGGAAAAAGAAGAACAATTATAGATTAGAGGAGAGATAGGAGATTCGGCTTATGGGGAGGGAGGAGTAGAAAAGAAAACGAAGAAGAAGAGAGAAAGTGAGATTAAGATTTTGGCAAGAAAGAAAATACAAAGAAAATGACCCAAAAGTTCAAGGAAAAAGTGCCCAAAATGTAAAACACCAAAGAAAGCTAGAGAAATTCGGCACTTCTCCTTGACAAAACCGAAAATGCACTTTATAAGATGCCAAGCCTTTTGGCCGAATTTTCCTATCCACTTCCCCATATTCGGCCAACTCCTCCCCCACTTAAATCCTACAATTTTCTCCCCTTTTTCCTCCTGCAAACCCTCTACTTCATCCATTTGAACCATTTGACCCATTCAAACACTTCTCCACCAGAATTTGATTCCAACACAACCTCTTGGCTCCTCCTGAGCAAAATAAATGCCTTTAATTTGCCAACTGTGGGATTCAAACTCCTTCCTCCTTGCTCCCTCTTAACGCCACAACCACCCTGCCATATGCTCACCTTGTGTCTCTTACACACACATAATTAAACTTAAGTCCTACTTTCCGTAGCCCTCTTTTCCAAGGCTCAACCTCAAACCCAAGCCTTTAAAGGACCCCCCAAACTCACTCAAATAGCAAGCCAAATAAAAACAACATGGATTTAAGCAAAACTACTAACCCCTAACTTTTGGGATGCTACACGAACAAGGCATAAGGCTGAAACAGATGAAATAGAACCATACCTTTGCAAGTTGTGTCAAATATTGTTTTCGACAAGTGTGGATTCCTTGCTTTGACACAGTCCACTTAGAACCTGGAACTGTGAGTTCCTCAAGAATTTCTTGCAAATTTTCAGGCTTAATGTTGCTCAACAAAGAAGAATACTCATCGTTTTCGAAATCAGGTAATTCAAAGAACTCATTAATAGCATTTGAATTTATTGGTACCTTGATTCCGCGAACTGGAGCTTCGGTCAATTCACTTGAGGTTAAGTTCGCATAGAATTCACAAACTAGTTCCTCATCCACACTTAGTCTCTTTTCACAAAACAATTCCCAATTGAGGGCTTCAGCAACTTGATGAATACGTGTCATAAAGTCTCTGTAATGGTTTTCCTTCAATGTGAAGCCTTTCTTTGGATGCATCTGTTGATTTTTGAAGATACTTTCATATCTTACTTTGGCTTATTCACAATGGAACTTATTTTGCGTTTCATCGATTTGGGCGGAGGCACGAGTTCTCTTGTGAGGCATGATTAACCTGAACATAAAATGGGAAAAATTATTTTCTCAAAAATTTTAAAAATTATTAATAATTCAATGATTTGAAAAATTAAATAATTGAATAAATTAAAATTCAAGAGAAAATTCAGTCTTACCACCCTTTTTTAAGAACTCCTAAAAAATATAATTAAAAGCCAAAGAGGTCGATTTAAGGTAGGTTGGAGGATTTGGCTAAGGATGGGTGAAGGTGTGTGCCAAAAAAGTGTTGGAAGGTTGCTAGGTGTGCGGGCGAATGGGTGCGGAAGCAGGAAACAACGCACAGTAAAGGTTGCGTGCAAGCATCAGAGTGCGGGACCTTCGGCAAGCAGGCCTGATGCGCTGGGACCTACGCAGGTGTGGCGTACAAGAGCAAGACACGGCCTAGGCGACTGCTGGGGCTGGAGTGTACGGCATGCTGAGGCTGCTAGCCAAGCAATGTACGATTGAGGCTTGCGGCACTTAAGGGATTTGGTGCTTTGGGGTTTTGAGTGATGAATGAATGGGGGGAAGTAAGGGTGGAATTTATAGTGGGAGAAGTAGGAATTAGAGTAGAATTCCTAGAGAAATTTAATAATTTAAAAATTATAAGTCTAGTCCTACTCAAAGTTAACAACAATTAATAATTAAATATATGTATATGAAATTATCCATTGCTATTAAATTATTAAAACAAGAATAAAATATGATTAAAATTAAACTAATCATAATTCTATACTAAGTTGATAAAAATTAATATATAAATTATAAGAGATATAATTATATATTAAAGTTTATCATATTTATATAAATATATATATTAAGTAAAAATATTTATTTTAGATGCCTTTTGGAAATATTTACAAAAAGAGGCACCTAGTTTATGTTATTTATGAAATTAGCAACCAAATTTTAAAAATAATTCAATTAAGTCCCTAGACTTAATGAAAATTTGAAATTGAGTTGTAATTTAAAAGTTGGATCACAATTTGGCCCTTTTATTTGAAAAAATAAAAATTTGTTTTGTCATTCATGGAATAATTTCTCGGAAAATTATGTAAAAATCAATTCCCAGGAAGATTGGAGGAGTCACAAGCGGTCCCGCTTAAGTTCCAATCTCCTAGACAAAATTTATTTAAACATAATAAACCCGAAAATATACCCTAAATAATTTATCAAAAATAAGAAAATTTAAATATCTGATAAACTGAACAAGATTTGATCCCATTCACGTTTTTCTCCGTAGTAATGTTTCAAACGCTGAGAATTAACTTGAAAATTACCTCCCTTACCTTGGAGTTCAACAACTCCATATCGATAACCGCGATGAATCGTAAATGGACCGGACCAACGTGATTTTAACTTACCTAGGAAGATCTTCAATCTGGAATTGAATAACAAGACTTGCTGACCTGCTTCAAATTCTCTAACTCGAATGTGCTTGTCATGCCATTTCTTGAGTCTTTCTTTGAGTAATTTGGCATTTTCGTATGAGAACATTCGGAATTCCTCTAGCTCGTTAAGTTGGAGCATCCATTTCTCTCTAGCAAGCTTAAGGTCCAAGTTGAGTCGTCGAAGACCCCAATAAGTTTTGTGCTCTAACTCCAGAGGTAGATGACAGGCTTTACCAAAGACCAACCTGTAGGGCGACATTCCTAAAGGTGTCTTGTATGCTATTTTGTAAGCCCATAAAGCATCATCTAGTCTCTTGGACCAATCTCGCCGGTTAGGGCAAACTACCTTCTCAAGTGTGCCCTTGATCTCCTTATTCACCAGCTCAGCTTGCCCATTCGTTTACGGATGGTAAGCTGTAGCAACCTTATGTTTCACTCCATGTTTATCTAACAACCATTTTAACCACTTGTTCACAAAATGGGTCCATTCATCACTAATAATAGATCTTGGGGTTCCAAACCTTGTGAGCACGTGTTTCTGCAAGAACTTCATCACAACCTTAGCATCTTTCGTCGGATAAGCTTCAGCCTCGACCCACTTAAACACATAATCTACTGCTACCAATATGTGCCTGTGAGCAAAAGACGGAAGGAAAGGACCAAGAAAGTCAATACCCCAAATATCGAACAATTCTACCTCAATGATATTTGTTCGAGGCATCTCATTTCTGTTGGTGACATTTCCAAACCTCTGACATCGATCACAACTCTTTACGTAAGCGTATGCATCCTTGAATAGTGTGGGCCAAAAGAATCCGACTTGTAATACTTTGGCTGCAGTGCGAGTACTTTCAATGTGTCCTCCACTCGGAGCTGAGTAATAGTGGTATAAAATCTTCGGTATTTCATCTTCTGCCACACATCTCCTGATCATCTGATCTACACACTTTTTAAACAAATATGGCTCTTCCCAGAAATAGTACTTTGCATCGTGAAGAAACTTTTTCCTTTGTTGATACGTTTTATCAATCGGCATCAAACCATAAGCGAAATAGTTAGCAATATCAGCAAACCAAGGAATATTATGGACATGATTTACCTTCAGTATGTGTTCATTTGGAAATGTCTCTTGAATCGGTACAAGTGGGGAATTTCCATCTTACAGCTCCAATCTGGACAAGTGATCTGCTACTTTATTTTCTACTCCCTTTCAATCTTAAATTTCTAGATCAAACTTTTGAAGTAGAAGTACCCATCGGATCAATCTCGGCTTAGCGTCTTTCTTGGCCAATAAATATTTAATTACCGAGTGGTCTATATAAACAGTCACTTTGGTACTTATAAGATAAGATTGAAACTTGTTGAAAGTTGATACAATAGCAAGTAACTCTTTTTCTGTTACCATATAATTTAGTTGTGCTCCTGTTAGAGTCCGACTTGCGTAGTAGATGGGGTGAAAAACTTTGTTCCTTCGCTGGCCCATGACAGCTCCAATTGCGAAGTCACTTGCATCACACATCAATTTGAATGGCAGATCCCAATTTGGTGTGACGATGATGGGTGCTGTAACTAATCGATTCTTCAACTATTTGAATGCTCTTAAACATTCATCATCAAACTTGAATGTCGTGTCCTTCTCTAATAATTTGCACAAAGGTTTCGCAATTTTGGAGAAGTCTTTGATAAATTTACGATAAAAATCAGCGTGGCCCAAGAAACTTCTAAACCCTTTACAGATGTTGGAGGTAGGAGTTTCTCAATAACATCTACCTTTGCTTTGCCTACCCCGATTCCATGTCTCGATATCCGATGCCTTAGAACAATCCCTTCTTGTACCATGAAATGGCACTTTTCCCAGTTGAGTACTAGGTTTATTTCTTCATATCGTCTTAGTACCTTAGCTAGATTGGCTAAAAAATCATCATAAGTGTCTCCAAATACTGAAAAGTCATCCATAAAAACTTCTAGACACTTCTCAAAAATGTCAATAAAAATTGACATCATACATCTTTGAAATGTAGCAGGTGCATTACATAAACCAAATGGCATGCGTCTAAATGCAAACGTACTGTACGGGCAGGTGAATGTCATCTTGTGCTGATCTTCGGATGCTACTTAATCTGATTATACCCTGAGTATCCATCGAGAAAATAGTAATAGTCTCGCCCAGAAAGTCTATCAAGCATCTGGTCCAAGAACGGCAAGGGAAAGTGATCTTTCTTGGTCGCCTTGTTCAACTTTCGGTAATCGATGCAAATTCTCCATCCTGTAACCATTTTGGTAGGTATCAAGTCGTTATTCTCATTTTCAATGACCGTGATACCTCTTTTCTTCAGCACGCACTGGACCAGACTTACCCACGAACTGTCTGAGATGGGGTAAATTACACCCACATCCAACCACTTGACAATTTCCTTCTTTACTACATACTTCATGATAGGGTTCAGTCTCCATTTTCCATCAATCGTTCCTCTCTCCCCATCTTCTAATTTGATCTTGTGCATGCATACAGATGGGCTAATACCGTGAATATCGACTATGGTCCATCCGATAGCCTTCTTGAATTGTTTCAAGACTATGATAAGTTTCTCTTCTTGTTCAGTAGTTAATTCTACTGAAACAATCACAGGCAGAGTAGAAGCGTTACCTAAATAAACATATTTTAAGTGTGTAGTAATACCTTGAGTTCTAACTTAGGTGGCTCCTCGATTGATGCTTTTGGTTGGGTGTAATCCCTTTTCTCTAATTCCAAAGTTTCAAAATGGGATTGTGGATTAAATCCCTTTTGATTAGCTTCTAGCAGAGCTAAGTATTCATTCTCCTCTTCATCATTTGAAGGGTCTGATGTCAGAATTTGTTCCAATGGATCCTCAACATAGTTGAGTTCCTTCTCCACTATTAATTCCTCTAGATCAGATACTACAGAACAATCATCAATTGTGTCAGGAAATCGCATTGACTTAAAAACATTAAATGTTACCTGATCATCCTGAACACGCATTGCTAGCTCGTCCTTCTGCACATCAATAAGGGTCCTTCCAGTTGTTAAGTATGGTCTTCCTAGGATAATTGGCACTTCTTTGTCTGCCTCAAAGTGTAGAATTACAAAGTCAGTAGGAAAGATAAATTTATCTATACGTACCAATACATCTTTAATTTTTCCTTCTGGATGTGCTAAGGATCGATCTGCTAGTTAAAGTGTAACCGTAGTAGGTCTAACTTCACCTATCCCCAACTTTCTAAATATTGACATAGGCATCAAGTTAATGCTCGCATCTAAGTCACATAATGCCTTACCACAATAGGTTGCTCCAATATTACACGGTATGGTAAAACATCCAGGATCCTTCAATTTTGGGGGTAGTTTGTCCTGAAGATATGCATTGCATTCCTTCGTCAGGGCTACCGTCTCAAATTCTCCAAGTCTTCGTTTCTTAGACAGGATATCTTTCATGAACTTGACATAATTCGACATTTGCTCAAGTGCTTCAACCAACGAGATGTTGATGTGAAATTGCTTAAGTACATCAAGGAACTTCTTGAATTGAATCTCCTAACTCGGCTTCTGAAGTCTTTAAGGGTAGGGTGGTAATGGTTTCTTTACTGGAACTGGTAATGGTTTATTCGTCTTCTGTGGTAACTCTGCACCTAACGGAGTTGTTAGTTAATCAGATTTAGCTGGTTCTGAGGTTACCTTGTTGGGTTTTGCATATTTTGGTTCTTGTGAAACTGGAATTTCAACACTCGGTTGAACTTTCTCTGAGTCTTGAGCCTCAGCATGCTCCTTTTCAGCTTCAATGGTATTGGGATCTACCGTCTTTCCACTCCTCAATGTCAGCGCTTTGCAGTGCTCCATTCCCGTATTTCTCGAATTTTCAGTATCACTAGGTAAGGTACCCTGTGGTTAGTTCCTAGGTTCAGTTGCAAGCTGGCCCATTTGCTTTTCCAAATTCTTCAATGTAGCTGTTTGGCTTTGGATTAAGGCATCATTCTTTTCCATGTATGCCTTCAGCAAACTCTCCAAGCTATTGGATGCTTTAGCTTGAACTGGTTTTTAAACTTGTTGAGGGAAACTAGGCAGCTGGGTTGGTCTGGGTTGGGTGTAAGTGTTACTGGTTCCAACCCCTTGGTTACTCCGGGACAAATTCGGGTGGTTTCTCCATGATGGATTATAAGAATTGGATTATAGCCCTTGCCTTCCTCAGTTTTGGTTCTGATTACCCATGTAGTATATAAATTCTAGGTTCAACAGACATTCTTCAAACAAATTTCCTTCCCCATAATAGACACAGGCTATATTCTCAAATTGATTAGGTGGTTGTGCTGTAAAACTATTAGACCCATTAGTAGTAAGGTTTTTAAGCATTAAAGATATTGATGATACCTGAGATGCGAGTGAAGTAAGAGTGTCTACTTCATGTATTCCAGCGACTCGTCTTCCTAACGCTGCTCAACTGGTTGGCCATTGATAGTTGTTGCTGGCAATCCTCTCGATAATTTCATAAGCCTCATTATAAGACTTAGAAAGGAGAGCACCATTAGCAGAAGCATCCACTACCATACACATGTGAGCGTTGAGACCATTGTAAAACGTCTCAAGTTGGATGCAATGTGGAATTCCATGATGAGGGCACTTTCGTAATAACTCTTTAAATCTTTCCCATGCGTCATACAAGGATTCATCATCCATTTTTTGGAAGGCAATGATCTCATTCCTCAACTTAGCATTCTTGTTAAGGGAAATACTTCATAAGAAATCTCTCTGCTAACTCTTGCCATGTGGAAATTGAGTTTGGTGGCACTGAGTTCAACCAGGCTCGAGCTTTGTCCCTTAGCGAATGTGGGAACAACTTCAATCGTAATTCATCTTTGGGTACTCCGACTAATTTGAAAGATTTGCTCACCTCCATGAATAGTCTCAAGTGTAGATGAGGGTCTTCAGTAGGCATCCACTGAATTGGCCCACTGTCTGAAGCATCTGGAACATGTCTGACTTCAGCTCAAATTGTTGTTGCTCAATTTCGGGTCTTCTAATACCCGGATCAAGATAATTGAACATTGGCACGGGATATTGGCTTAAGGCTCTAACCCTATCATTAGCAATAAGGATAGGATTTTGAGCAAGGTTTGCTCCATTTTCCTGATTCATATTTTCGAAATTCATCTCTTCGATCCTCCTTTGATTTGCTTGTCTTCTACGTTGTCGAAAGGTTCGTTCTATCTCAGGGTCTATAGGGAGTAAATCAATAATTTGGTCAATACTCATAAACACCTGAAATATTCACACAAAAGTTAATTAAGTTAAAAATTAAATAGAAAATTAAACCAAATTGTAAGACTAACAAATTCACAAATAATGGCTTGGGAAAAATAGTCCCCAGCAACAGCGCTAAAAACTTGGAACGATAGAAATGTGCAAGTGTACACAATTGCAACAAGTAATAAAGTGACAAGTAAATGTCAAGTTATCATACCCACAGGGACTGTAAAAGAATTATTTATGAAAGTAATTTTAAACACTTTGGTGAAGGAAAAATATTTGGATTTGGGAAATGATTAAAAACTAGAAAACAAAGTAAAATAAAATAAAGTTCTAATGCTCGATTTCAAAAGCTGATTTTAATAAAGATGATATAATTGTGTTGGATTAATTATATTTCCTTACCTTAGAATTATTAAACTTATGCTTATACTTGTTACGAATAAATCATGGCAACTCGATATTTTGCTAACTTATGAACATATTTACAAATCAAAAATCCATTCATCTCTTGTACATATTCCTATGTCAATTCGACCGATAAAACAGATTTATAAAGGTAAACATGTTATTGCACATACATACTTATTAAATTAAACAATCTCTCGCATATTCCTATGTCGATTCAAACGATTAATTCAACCTAATAAGCATATAAAATACTATGTGAGGTAACAAAGTATCCTTACCTTGAAACAGTTTAATCACAATAATCTTGCAAGTTATGCAAGGCATATGTATCGCCAAATACAATGCAGATCTAATCTTCAACTACCTTAGAAGAATTAAACATGCACTGATTAAGTACTGTGTCCATTAATTACAATTTAAATGTGCTTAAATAATTAATGCTAGAATAACTTAGGCATGATTTTACTGAATCAAGCATTTTACTGAGCCCTATAACAGCATAAACATAAATTTAACAAATCAAGAGGATGAAATGCAATCAACCCAACACGAATTAAATTCAAGCTAAGTTGATTAAATTGTCCATTCCAACAACATAAATAGTCATAGATATGTTCATCATAAAGACAACAAAAATTAAAGAGATAGGGACCAAGAATCAAATTAGGTGGTTTTCCGTGGCTTGACTAGGTTGCTTCGTTCCTCCTTTTTTGTTGTCCTCGCCGATCAAGGCTGCTATAACACTCAATTGCTGCTCCAAAATGGCTGAAGAAGACCCCTTTCCCAAGAGGAGAAATAGGCACAAGAGCAAGGAAATTTGAATGGGAAAATGAGAGAAAAAGTGAGAGAGGAGAGAAGAGTTGCGAGAGAAGAGATGTGAATAAGGGATGATTTGAATGGGCAGAAAAGGGGGTTTATATAGCTGAGGATGGCTGCTAAAAATAACAAATTTCAGCAGCCAAAGAGCCCTCTCATGGCTAGCCATCCTACATGGCAAAGTTGAGACTTTCAACTTTGCTAAAATTAGCCTGGGGCAAATCCATACAGCCTTAATTTAAGGTGGGGTTTGAATGCAATTTGGAAGTCTTCCAAGGACCTTTTTGCAATCTCATTTAATCAGCTAAAATGCTGATTTGGGTCAGCATTTGAATGGTTCTGGGCTGCCCAATTGGTGGCTGGTTCGGTTCGCTCAATTTGGTTCAACTGATGCGGTTCAACTGGGCCATTTTTCCATAATTAATTAAAATTAATTTATTTAACCCAAATTAAATTGGAAATAAATTAAAATAATTATATTATGTATTAATACACATATTTGGACCGTCTTAGGCTGGAAATTTTTTCTCCTTGTTACTTCGAATTACTTATCGGTTTTGTTCTTCTAACGATGTCTGTCAGGTCAATTTTCGCCCTTTGTACGAATCTATCAAAAATAATCAAAATTCACTAAAAATAATTGTAAAATTGAATAAAAATTAACATGTTAAAATTTTTAATATATTTTAATTATTTTATAAAAATTAATTATTTTATGACAAAAATTCTATCGAAAATGCATGATTTTAAGTAAAATTAGGTATGAAAAAGTATATAAATCTTTGTGTTTCCAGATACTCTCAGGCAAGTAGTGCACTTTAGTATTGGTAAGGAGGGTGAACTTAGATTCAAAAATCGAATGTTTATACTGGTAGGGAATGAATTGAGAAATGAATTATTAAGAGAAGCCCACCAAGGACCTTTTTCACTTTACCCTGGTAGCATTAGGATGTGTAGAGACTTGAAGGAATCTTATTGGTGGCCTAGAATGAAGAAAGAGATCTCAGAATATGTTTCCATATGCCTAACATGACAAAGAATGAAGGTAGAGCATCAAGTTTCATCAAGAAAGTTGTATCCTCTGGAAATTCCCGAGTGGAAATGGGATAGAATCACCACGGACTTTGTATCAAGATTACTCCTCAGTCCCTCTGAGAAGAATTTTGTTCGGGTGGTGGTAGATAGACTCACAAAATCAGCACACTTTTTGCTTTTGAACACTACATATTCTTTAGAAAAGCTAGTTGAACTATATATTGCTAAAGTGGTGTGTCTCCATGGAGTGTCATTGTCCATTGTGTCTAATAAGGATCTAAGATTTACCTCTAGATTCTAGCAACAATTATAGCAATCATTGGGAACCAAGTTGAAATTTAGCACTATGTTTCACCCTAAGACAGATGACCAATCTGAAAGAGTAATTCAAGTTTTAGAAGATATGATGCATTTTGTGTGATCAACTTTGAGATAAATTGGGAAAGGTATGTTCCTCCAATCGAATTCGCCTACAACAATAACTACCACGCCAGTTTAGAGATGTCATCTTTTAAGGCCTTATATGGTAAAAGGTGTAGGACACCTACTTGTTAGATAAAGTTAAGTGAAAGAAAAATTGTGGGGCAAGACTTAGTGTATGAAATTGAAGAAAATTTTGTTGTTATTCGCAACCACTTCAAGGCCGCTCAGAATCGGCAAAAGTCCTACACATATTTAAAGAGAAAGGAAATCTCCTTCGAGGTGGGAGACAAAGTGTTCTTGAAGGTATCCCCTTGGAAGAGGATTATATGATTCGGCCAGAAAGGAAAGCTAAACCCAAGATTTGTGGGACGCTATGAAATTCTAGAAAGATTTGGTTTGATGGCATATAAATTGGCTTTTCCTCCTGAACTATCAAAGATTCATAATGTTTTCCATGTACCAATGTTGCGAAGATATAGATCCAACCCTAAACGTGTGGTACAGACTAAAAAACTTAAGATTGAACCAAGCCTATCCTATGAGGAAGAACTATTTCATATTTTGGCCAAGGAAGCTAAAGAACTGAGGAATAAGATAATTCGCTTAGTAAAGGTACAATGGAGAAATCACAACACTAAGGAAGTCACTTGGGAAAGGAGAGCATAATAAAATAGCAGAATCCACAATTGTTTTTATGTATGAATTTCAGGGACGAAATTTCCTAAATAGGGGAGAGTTGTAACATCTCGCCCGACAAAGTGTAGTACTCGAGTATTGTTAATTGAACTAAGGTTTATAGTTTGACACTCGAGTAAGGAAAGGGTTAGAAATTTATCAAGTATTTAAGGTTTGTGAATATGTCATTAGGTGAAGTCCTGATTTAGGCGAGCTCTGAGGTTTGGTGGACTCTTCTATAGAGTATACGCTGCCCTAGAAAATAGATGAAAATAGTGAGTCCTATTGTTAAGCCCCTAGTCTAATAAGAACGATGAATATATTTTTATCTTATTCTCTAATTAAATCATTTAGACTAGCCAGGATTAGACAAAGTTTCTGAATATGAAAGGACATGCATTTAAGATAAGAGAGAAAACTATTAGTCACGGGAATCGAAGGAAGCTTAGAGGAGGGAAATAAGCTTGTCCACTAAGTTTTCCTTCTGTGTGCACATATATAAATCTAACCTTCGCTTCCTAAACAAGTTCTAAAGTTTTTTTGGCAATTCATACTTCCTCTTAGAAATTCTTTCTGCATTTTTAGGGAAAACGATAGAGTAAAAGCCTGCTTGAAAGGTTAAAATTCATTGTAATCAACCAACTACACCATTTTGAAATATGGTAAATAACAATGAAACTTTAGTTGTTTTCGTGATTATTTACGGGGCCCTAAGATTCATGCTTTAGGGATGGACTGATGATTTAGGAAAAGAAACTTCCAAATTTTGGGTTTCCTGATTACGTTTTCTTGAAAGGTTGTTTAGTTCTTCCGAAAAACATGATCTGATAAGTTAACTATGTGTGTTATAGCTCAAGAAACTTCCGAAAGCTCTCAAGGCAAGGGCAGGGGACATGTTGTAATAGCCCGATTTTGGGGCTAATTAGAATAGTGGTTTCAAAACTACTAATCTGAGACTAGATAAATTATTTTTAATAATTTTATATGTGTTGTATCATGATTATATGGATGCGTGAAAATTTTGATGCATTAATTTTAGTGATTTCATGTTTAATTGCGAAAAAGGACTAAATCGCATAAAGTGCAAAAGTTTTATTTTACAAGATAGAGGTGTCTAATAGCTATAGAATATTAAATTGGAGGTCCTTAAAGTGCAATTAGGCCATTGGGGAAGTGAAGGACAGCCATAGGGGACAAATTAGAGACATGGTCAATGTTAGGTGAGGTTTTGGTGACTTAATTGATAAATAAAATAAAATAAAGAGAGGCTATCATTTTTTTTCATTTTTCCTTCATCTTCCACCAAAAATATCAGCAAGATTAAGAGTTTGGAAGCTTGAAAATTTTAGCTACTTCTCATTCTTGCAAGTAAGTCATTTTGATGGTTATTTTTTATGATTTTTGTGTTTTTGGAACCCCTAAAGCTTAAGTGTAATACCCCAAACCCGGGCTATGCATTAAGACCAAATTTGGCATGTCACACAAAATGAACATACATCTAGTCTTTTAAAGAAATCGGATTTTTAACAAAAGATTTTGACATGGAGTTGTTAAAAACTAAGGTTGATTACTAAATCTAATAATTTGAGTCGTATAAATTGAAACTTAGAAAAAAATTGGATTTAATATTTTGAGAAAATTTAAAGAGTTCGAAAGTAATTTGAAAACAAAAATTTAAAATATTGTTATAGAAAATTTCTGAGTTAAAATTATATAAGAATAAAATCCTTTTCGTACATTTATTTAAGAAAAACGTTTATTTCTATTTTTAGAAAAGAAATCCCACTTACGTATTTAAAACGTATTATAAAATCCATCCACAAGTAAAACATCCATAAAAATTTAACTAGAGGCCTTATTACAGCTTAACTTAAATAGTAATAATAATAAAAAGTACTTAAAAAGAAATCCGGAATGTAAATAACCCATTATTCGTAGTATGGCCTCCACTGAGTCGTCCACAGCCCAAGTCTTCGTCACTGATCATTACCTGAGATGAGTAAGGAAAACGGGGTGAGTTACTTTGAACTCAGTGTGTAACTCACTTACCATTGTCCACTAGGCTGAAATCCAATTAAGTAATTATTGGGCCAAAGCCCTTTTACAAATATGACAAAATAACATGTTTAAAATGAATGTGATATGCAATTTCCCAACCAAACCTATTTTTCCATCCGCTACAAACCACCCGTACCAACCAACACACCTGTGGGGAGCTTTAGTCACCCACCCCGCCAACACACCAACTGGGCATTAAGCCATATATCAAACTGGGCATTAAGCCATATATCAATATGTGGACAAGCCACCAGAATTTTGTAGCAAAGCTACCAAAACTTCTCTTCGTCAAATATCCCAACCCATGCAAATCATGTATAAAATATGTACATTCAATTACTACAATCCATTTCTATAATTATTACAAACATATGTCCCATTATCAAAATTCTCACAATCTGGCCCATATCACATTTTGTCCCATGTAACCAATATCATATTTGGCCCATAAGTCAAGTATCACAATTGGCCCATAAATCAAGTATCACATTTGGCTCATTCATCATATATCACATTTGGCCCATTTATCACCGTCTTAATACCGATTTTTATAGTCTTTACCACTAAAGTGATAAAAATGCCATTTTACCCGATTTCACTAACTTGTGATTTAATCAAGCGATTAATACGATATAGTTATCTAACCCATGAAATACGGTGTGAGAATACACACCTGATTACGGTAAGCACTACGCTCTCCTGATCGTTGACACCTAAAATTATGTTTAACGCTCGATTAGAAAATAAACGCGATCTAATAAAGCTATTCTAAAGAAACGATCTAAGATTTACCCTCGGAATCGCGAATAACTATGATTTGTGGATTTTCCCCGGTTGACGGTCCATAACCCGTTGGAAATGGAAAACCCCGAACAGCTAATGGCTCTGAACTGCGAATAACCTTGAATAATTGATTTTTACCAGAGGAGGGTCCACAACCCGGTGGAAAATCTCAGATTGCCGAAACTGCCCTTCGTTTGAATCTAGAGGGAATAGTAAATTCGCTCCTTTTCCGATCACTATGCACCACTCCTTTTGATTCGATCTTGTTTGCCTCCATTGATAAAAGAATATTAGTCCAAACTAATACTTCATTATTAAAACGATTGATCTTAATGAGCGAAGTCGGCTTACCATGAAATCCTTATGTTCAAAGGTTGAAAATCAAGTGATAGAGTCCCTAAGATAAAATCGGTTAATAAACCCCATCTTTAACGAAATATAGAGTAATATGGAATCCTTGATAGAAATCCTTACCTTAAAGTTTTGGACTGAATCCTAGCGATACACGATGATTTCGGACACTCCAAGTTTCGGCCTTCCACTAAGTTTCTATGATAAAGAAAAATTCGAATGAGATATAGTATGATGATGGTCTCGGTCCAAAAAGGCCATCCCATACCAACATGTAAATTCGGCACAAAGAAAAAGGGAAAATAACAATATCGAAGTGTGAGTAGAAAGAAAGAAATGATTGAGATGGAGATAAGTGTGGTAGAAGATTCGGCTATGAAGGAAAAATTGAAGGGGATGGTGTTTAGTAACATTCAGCCATGGTGAAAATAAAAGGGAAAAGAATATTTGAGAACTTTTTGTAAGAAGAAAAAGATGAAGAAAGGTATAAGAAAAATAAGGTGTTTATGTTTCGGTTCTTTTCAAGAATGGAAGATGAACAAAGAGAAGGGTTTGAGGCTAGTGTGCATTCGGAAAGGGTGAAAAAGAAAAGAAAAGAGAACATGGCCTTCCAAGGTTTTGGTGATTTCGGCACCTAGGAGGAAAAGGTTTGAAGAGAAAAGGAGCAATAAGACCGAAATGGTCAAAAATATGAAATGACTAAAACAGAAACAAAAGATGTTTACCTATTGTTCAAAGTGCATTCGGCTAAGGAGAGGAAATAGAGAGAAAAGTGTTGTAGAAAAAAAAAAAACAAAAATGACCAAAAGCCAAAGTGACCAACTAGTTACCAAAAGCCATCAAAATTTAGGTCACTCCCCTCTAGCCCCTAAAACCGTCCAAGTACATGGTCACAAAGTCAAAGTTTGGCCACTCCAAACTTTCCAAAACATCTTCCTTGTTATGTGCCTTGTGTTCCCCCTGCATACCTTATTCATATGATTCCCTTCCTTAAGTTTACACTTGCCTTTTTTCTTAACCACCTTACCATAAAAATTAAAGTCCAACCTACCATAAATACTAGGCTTAACTGACACTATGAGGAAAGAAAATAAAATTCACATGCACATCAAGGGATTCGAACCTCTTCCCTCAAGGAGCACACATGGCGCCATATCCCCTTTACTACTTGCTCATCTTATGTTAACTTATACCTCTTAATTACTTTAAGCTTGAAGGTCACTTGTTCCACTTCATTAAAATACTAATTTCCAAAAATTATACCAAATCCAAATAAATCTCGAACCTTCTCAGGACTATTTTAACACACACATAGGATAAATAAACTAGCTGAGTACCAAAATAATGCAACATATAAAAATTCAAATTTTAGGATGTTACGATTCTACCCCCTAAAAGAAAATTTCGTCCTCGAAATTTACCTGATTAAAAGAGGTGAAGATATTGCTGTCGTGTCATGTCCTCAGACTCCCATGTAGCTTCCTCCACTCCGTGATTACGCCATAGAACTTTAACCATCGATACTGATTTCTTTCTTAGCACCTTAACATCTCGATCTAAAATTTTCACTGGTTCTTCCTCGAACGACAAGTCAGGCCTTAACTCAACTTCTTCTATCGGTACTATGTGAGACAGATCCGATCGATAATACCTTAACATAGAGACATGGAAAACACTATGAATCTAACTCAACTCCGGAGGTAATTCAAGCTGATAAGCCACTGGTCCTACACGTTTCAACATGTGGTACGGTCCAATGAACCTAGGGCTCAACTTGCCCTTCCTTCCAAATCTGAAGATCTTCTTCAAAGGTAAGACCTTTAAAAAGACCTGATCTCCCACCGCAAACTCAATATCCTTACGCCTCAGATCCGCATACGACTTTTGTCTATCTGAAGCTTCCTTTAACTGTGCTCGAATCACCTTAACTTTTTCTTTCGTCTCTAATATCAATTTAGGACCCTATAACTGCTGTTCCCCTAATTCAGTCCAACAAGTAGGGGTACGACACCTACGACCATATAATGCTTCATAAGGTGCCATTTGGATACTGGATTGATAACTATTGTTATACGCAAACTCTGCCAATGGTAGAAAATCCTCCCAACTACCCCTGAAGTCAATCACACAACCCCTTGACATGTCTTTCAAAATCTAGATTACTCTTTTCGACTGACCATCTGACTGAGGATGAAAAGCTGTGCTGAAATTTAACTTTGTTCCCAAGGCTTCATACAAAGCTTTCCAAAATCGCGATGTAAACGTAGGGTCCCTGTCCAAAATAATAGACACTGGTACCCCATGCAACCTCACGATCTCCGCTACGTATAACTTAGCCAGCTTCTGCAGTGCGTAATCTGTACAAACAGGTAGAAAATAAGTAGTCTTCATCAATCGATCCACTATAGCCCAGATGGAATCTTTCTTAGTAGGTGATAAGGGTAACCCACTAACAAAGTCCATCGTTATCCGTTCCCATTTCCATAATGGAATCTTCATCGGTTGTAGTAATCCCGACGGCAATTGGTGTTCCACCTTAACTTGCTGACACGTTAGGCACTTACTCACAAAATCTGTAACTTCTCGTTTCAACCCTGGCCACCAATACTGATGTAACATCCCGAAATTGGGCCTAGTAGAATTGGGCCCAATGGGCCTTGAGCGTAGTAGCATTTAAATTTTTGGGAGCAAGAGAACGACTTTAGCATAAGTTGAACCTACTAAGTGAGCGATTTTGGAAGATTAGAGGGCTTCTATGAAGTCCCGGGATCAAACTTTGGTTTTAGGGAAATTTTGGTTTTAGACGGAAAAACCCTGGAAGTTAGTAGGTAGGCTTTAAGAATAAAATATGGAGAAAAATAACACAAGTGGAGTGTGTGGTGTAGTGGCAAAGTGACGCCACTTAGGGGGCATGGGAGTGACGCCACAAGGAAGGAAGGAGGTCAAGGGTTCAAGTCTTGGCTCTTACATTTTGATTTTCCTTTTTAAATGGACTTTAGAATTTGGCATTAGATTTATATTTAGTTGCGCATGGTTTTAGACACAAGAGGAGCTTGTGGCCTAGTGGTTAGCGACGTGGATTATGTTGCAAGAGAGCCTGGGTTCAAATCTCATGAGAAGCAAGGGAATATTTATTTTGCGGTCTGAACAGGAAGAGTTTGAGTTGGATTTAAACTCTGCAGATGGAAGGATCCCACATCGGAAAGATACAAAGAAGGAAGGTGAGAAGCTAGCTATATATAGAGCATTTTATGAGGTGAGTTAATATACCTTGGTGGGCGTTTGGGCACAGGAGTGAACGAAGTACGAATTAGCACCAGATTTCTATCAGGTATGTAACTCTCTCTACTCTAGCTGTAGAGCGGCAAATGCCGAAGTGCCGATCACGACAATAGTAGCTACACGAGCGTGCGAGTGCACGTGTGGGGCTTCGACGCGATAGTTGAGGCCATTAGTAGTATTCTTGTGGGTTGAGGCTGCTTAGGCCACGATGGGCTGAAGTGGGCCCAATAGGCCCGTGAGCCCAATTGATTAAAATTGTATGATGGTGTTGTATATAGTGAACTAGACTAGGTGAATCTTATATACGTGGCTAGATTTATGCTAGATGGGCCACACGAGCGTGTGGGCCCGAATAGGCCAAAATTAGGTTTTAGGCCCAATAGTCCGGTAACGATCGGGAATGGTAGTTGAGCCGCTCGAGGTGACATTAAGCCTTCAGAAAGGCCACTGTAGGCGTGAAATTACTGAAATACCCTCGATAGGTAAATTACGGAAATACCCCTGAAAGGTAAATTATTGTTATACCCCTAGAGGTTGATTTGCTTGATTATGTTGTATTTGTTATTCTGATTATGATGGTAACCCGTTTCATATGTTATATTTGATATATGATTTGCATATATGTCATACTGCATATACGAATTATTATGTCACGACATGTTGCATGGGCTTGGGATATGATGAAAGGGAAAGTGTTGTAGTGGCTCTGCCATGATCTATTGTAGTGGCTCTGCCACGATCTGTTGTAGTGGCTCTGCCAGGATCTGTTGTAGTGGCTCTGCCACGATCTGTTCTGGTGACTCTGTCACGATTCTGACGATGAGCAGATGACTGCCATCAATGGTGTGTAGCGGTGAGGGTTGATTGTAGAAATCCCCAATGGTGATTGGCTGGTACGGGAGGAGTGTAGCGGATGGAAATCTAGGTTGGGATGGGCTTTGCATCATCTTGCATATGCTATCTGTTATTCTGTACTGTAAGGCTAAGGCCCAGTTGGTATTTGAATGGGCTCGAGCCCAGCTATGGTTGGTGTGGAGTGATTGCACACTGAGTCTTCTTGACTCACCCCTTCTGCTTAAATTTTTACAGGTAATTCATAGATCGTGGGTTTTGGAGCCGGGGCAGACTCGAGGTGGCCATGTGTTACGATTACTTCTTTCGTAAACTCCGTTTTAATTTAAACTTATTTTAATTCGGGATTTTATTTTGTAATAAGGCCATTATTACTTTAAATTTGGTATTTTATTTGGTTTAGCTTTTAATTTGATTACTGCCTATTATTAGTAAATGTTCAATACGGGAATTTCCTAAACCCTTAATATTCATTTTCCAAAATGTTAAATAAAGGATTACCAATGAATAAATAATTAAACTCAAAAATTTTAACGAACGCGCAGTTTTAAACAACCCTTTTATGTGACATGCCAGATCCGGTCGTAACGTCTAGGCTGGGTTTGGGGTGTTACAACTGATCACGAAGGTCTCGATACATCTTATTTCTCCCGGGGTACATAGCATAAGGGCCACTATGCGCCTCTCGCAGAATCATTTGTCTTAATTCCGAATATTTGGGCATATAGATTCTTCCGCGAAAACACAGTACTCCGTCATTATTCAATCCAAAATCCTCTATCACTCCACCTTCCACTTGCTGAAATAAGGAACCCAGTTTTTCATCTAATGACTGCTTTTCCTTGATTTGATCTAACCACACCGGTTTCACCTGAAGTTCAGCTAACAGACTTCCATCCTCATACAAACTGAGATGAGTGAACATCGCTCTCAAATCTGATATTACCTTACGACTCAACGCGCCCGCCACCACGTTAGCTTTTCCAGGGTGATACTCGATTGAGAAGTCGTAATCCTTCAACAAATCTAACCACCTCCGTTGTCTTAAATTCAACTCCTTTTGGGTAAGGAGGTACTTTAAACTCTTATGGTCCATATAAATAATCGACTTCTCACCGTAGAGATAGTGCCTCCAAATCTTCAAAGCAAAAACTACCGCAGCCAACTCCAAATCATGGGTAGGATAGTTGACTTCGTGTGGCCTTAACTGATGAGATGCATAAGCCACCACTTTTCCACCCTGCATCAACACACAACCTAAACCCATATGTGACGCATCACAGTAAAGGATAAACTCTTTTCCAGCTTCAGGTTGAATCAGTACTGGTACTTCCGTCAAAATCTTATTCAATTTCTCAAAACTTTCTTGTTGTTTCTCTGTCCACACAAATGGTACTCCCTTTCGCAATAGTTTAGTTAGAGGTGCGGCAATCAACAAAAACCCCTCAACAAAACATCTATAATAACCAGGTAATCCTAGAAAACTTCGAATCTCAGCCACTGACTTTGGTGGTTTCCAATCCAACACAGCCTCTACCTTTCGAGGATCAACTCTGATTCCTTCGGCCGACACAACATGTCCCAAGAAAGTCACTTCCTTCAGCCAAAATTCACACTTACTGAATTTGGCATAAAGTTGCTTTTCTCGCAGTAATTGCAATATTATCCGCAGATATGAGTCATGCTCTTCTTCATTCCTCGAGTATACTAAGATATCATCTATAACACCACCACGAACTGGTCTAGGTAGGGTTGAAAGAATCGGTTCATCATGTCCATAAATGCAGCTGGTGCATTGGTCAATCCAAATAGCATCACCAAGAACTCATAATGTCCATAACGAGTTTGAAATGTTGTCTTATGAATATCTGCCTCCTTAACCTTAAGTTGATGATAACCCGATCTCAAATCTATCTTGGAAAAAACTGAAGCTCCTCTCAACTGATCAAATAGCTCATCGATTCTCGGCAATGGATACCTATTCTTGATTGTCAATTTATTCAACTGCCTATAATCAATGCACATAAGCATCGACCCATCCTTCTTTTTGACGAACAAAACTGGTGCTCCCCACAGAGACACGCTTGGTCGAATAAATCCCCGATCCAACAATTCTTGAATTTGAGCCTTAAGCTCCGCTAACTCCTTCGGCGCCATTCTATAAGGAGCAACAGACACCGGAGCCGTTCTGGGCAAAAGCTCAATGCCAAACTCTACTTCCCAGTCTAGAGGTAGACCCGGAAGTTCTTCGGGAAAGACATCAGGAAATTCTTTCACCGTTCTAACACCTTCCACTGATAATTCCTTGGTATCCAAAGCACTAATGAAGGCTAGAAGTGCTCCATACCCTTTTCGCACCAACTTTTCTGCTTTAAAGCAGATGCCACATTTGCTAAATAGTTTCTCCGTTCGCCTATCATTACTACTTCCTTATCTTCCAAAGTCCTTATCGACATCCGCTTTACAGCACAATCCAAGTGCGCACGGTGCTTTGCCAACCAATCCATGCCCAAAATAAGATCGAACTCACCGAAAGGCAGCTTCAACAAATCTGCCAAAAATATTTCTCTTTGAAATTCTAGAGGCACGTCTCTATACAGTTTATTCACTACCAAAGACTGCCCTAGAGGACTAATTACCGTCATCTCTCTATTGGTAATCTTAGATCTAATATTCAGATTTCCAGATATAGCACTAGTAACATACGAATGGGTAGATCTGATATCTATCAAAGCAATAATAGGTACATCAGAGATGAAAAACATACCAGTTATCACATCAGGTGTGTCACCATCCTCTCGACGTCTGACCGCATACACCAACCCTGGCTGTCTCGCCTCTGCGTTACCTCTGAAGCCATTTCCTCTACCCGCTGCACCTTGACCTCGTCCTCCACCATTACCACCTTGACCTGGCCCACGGCCTCTCAGTGGCTACTGCACGCCTCTAGTTGGCTGTGCAACATGGTTACGAGCTTCCTAATTCGGAGCTGTTCGTTGAGGACAATCTTTAAACCGGTGGTCCTTAGAACCACATTTGAAACACCCACCGGTTCTTTTTCAGCATTCACCTGGGTGTCGTCTTCCACAGTTAGCACATGGTTGAATCTGATTGGTAGTAGCAGGTGCTCTAGTCTAAGCTGGCATCATTCCGAGGCCTCTTCTGAAACCTTTTAGCGGGACCCGAGTACATAAAGTCCCTCTTGCTTCTGCCTCTATCTCTTTCTCAGTTCTGACGCTCAGAGTTCTTAGCCTCTTCAGCTATTTTGGCTTTCTCCACAAGCGTGGCAAAAGTCCTTTCTTGTTGTGGGGCTATCAGTACCCGCAACTCATCACTCGGCCCATCCTCAAAGCGTACACAACGCTCATGATCATTTGGCACTATTGTTCGAGCATAACGGCTCAAGCGTAGAAATTCTGCCTCGTAAGCTGCCACCGCCTTATTTCCTTGAACCAGATTTAGGAATTCCTTCCTCCGGGCATCCACATAACTTGCCCCGACATACTTTCCTTGGAATGCAGTTTTGAAGAAATCCAAGTAACACGATCGGCCTGAGTGCCATCCCGAATAGTGAGCCACCATTGATACGCTTCGTCCCTCAACAAGGACACAGCTCCGCTTAGTTTCTGCTCGGTGGTACACTCAAGGTCGTCCATGATCCGCTCCACAGCCTCGAGCAAATACTCTGCGACATTTGGGGCTACTCCCAAGATACCCCTAAAAGTCTAAGCATCATTTGATCTGAGTCGCTCCGATATTGACCCACGAGCTATTGGCCCTGATCTAGCCCCAGCAACCCTTTCCAAGACTCGTGACATTGCTTGGGACAGAGTAATGTCTTCTTTCATATGGTCATGTGATCCATTATCTGACACAGGTGACGCCAATGCGTCCATTTTCGGCATATGTCTCGATGCCTCAGACACAACTCTAGCACCTCGGCCTCTACCACGGCCATGTCTACCACGTCCTCGTCCTCTAGCGCTCATATTGACTACTTTGTTTTGATCTGATTACAAGTTTTATGAATCAGTATACTATTTTAGTGTTTATTAACGATATTTTATGAGATATAAGAAGTAGAGTTGTTTTCGTAAATGCTTCCTATAGTCTCAATCTCTATAGTTTTCAACACCTAAAACTAAAAGTTCTAGAGTGTTCCTATAGTCATATCACAATAATAAGAATTATTCAATTCACATACACTTACTTGACTTGGTGCCGGATACTCGTGGTGCCATACTACCTTTAAAAACATAAGTTCAATAATTCAAAACAATTTTGAACCATAAATGTCTTTGAACCCAAACCACAATCGAGTTTTAAACCAGGCTCTGATACCATAAAATGTAACACCCCAAACCCGGTCTATGCGTTAAGACCAAATTTGGCATGTCACACCAAATGAACATACATCTAATCTTTTAAAGAAATCGGACTTTTAACAAAAGATTTTGACATGGAGTTATTAAAAACTAAGGTTGATTACTAAATCAAATAATTTGAGTCGTATAAATTGAAACTTAGAAAAAAATTGGATTTAATATTTTGAGAAAATTTAAAGAGTTCGAAAGTAATTTGAAAACAAAAATTTAAAATATTGTTATAGAAAATTTCTGAGTTAAAATTATATAAGAATAAAATCCTTTTCGTACATTTATTTAAGAAAAATGTTTATTTCTATTTTTAGAAAAGAAATCCCACCTAAGTATTTAAAACGTATTATAAAATTCATCCACAAGTAAAACATCTATAAAAATTTAACTAGAGGCCTTATTACAGCTTAACTTAAATAGTAATAATAAAAAGTACTTAAAAATAAATTCGAAATGTAAATAACCCATTATTCGTAGTATGGTCTCCACTGAGTCGTCCACAGCCCAAGTCTCCGTCACTGATCATTACCTGAGATGAGTAAGGAAAACGGGGTGAGTTACTTTGAACTCAGTGTGTAACTCACTTACCATTGTCCACTGGGCCAAAATCCAATTAAGCAATTATTGGGCCAAAGCCCTTTTACAAATATGACAAAATAACATGTACAAAAAGAATGTGATATGCAACTTCCCAACCAAACCTAGTTTTCCATCCGCTACACACCACCCGTACCAACCAACACACCTGTGGGGAGCTTTAGTCACCCACCCCGCCAACACACCAACTGGGCATTAAGCCATCTATCAAATTGGGCATTAAGCCATATATCAATTTGTGGACAAGCCACCAGAATTTTGTAGCAAAGCTACCAGAACTTCTCTTCGTCAAATATCCCAACCCATGCAAATCATGTATAAAATATGTACATTCAAGTACTAAAATCCATTTCTATAATTATTACAAACATATGGCCCATTATCAAAATTCTCACAATCTGGCCCATATCACATTTTGGCCCATGTAACCAATATCATATTTGGCCCATAAATCAAGTATCACAATTGGCCCATAAATCAAGTATCACATTTGGCCCATTTATCACATATCACATTTGGCCCATTTATCACATATCACATTTGGCCCATTTATCACCATCTTAATACCAATTTTTATAGTCTTTACCACTAAAGTGATAAAAATGACATTTTACCCGATTTCACTAACTTGTGATTTAATCAAGCGATTAATACGATATAGTTATCTAACCCATGAAATACGGTGTGAGAATACACACCTGATTACGGTAAGCACTACGCTCTCCTGATCGTTGACACCTAAAATTATGTTTAACGCTCGATTAGAAAATAAACGTGATCTAATAAAGCTATTCTAAAGAAACGATCTAAGATTTACCCTCGGAATCGCGAATAACTACAATTTGTTGATTTTCCCCGGTTGATGGTCCACAACCCGTTGGAAATGGAAAACCCCAAACAGCTAATGGCTCTGAACTGCGAATAACCTCGAATAATTGATTTTCACCAGAGGAGGGTCCACAACCCGGCGAAAAATCTCGAATTGCCAAAACTGCCCTTTGTTTGAATCTAGAGGGAATAGCGAATCCACTCCTTTTTCGATCACTATTCACCACTCCTTTTGATTCGATCTTGTTTGCCTCCATTAACAAAAGAATACTAGTCCAAACTAATACTTCGTTATTAAAATGATTGATCTTAATGAGCGAAGTCGGCTTACCACGAAATCCTTACGTTCAAAGGATAAAAATCAAGCGATAGAGTCCCTAAGATAAAATCAGTTACTAAACCCCATCGTTAACGAAATATAGAGTAATATGGAATCCTTGATAGAAATCCTTACCTTAAAGTTTTGGACCGAATCCTAGCGATACACGATGATTTCGGACACTCCAAGTTTAGGCCTTCCACTAAGTTTCTATGATAAAGAAAAGATTCGAATGAGATATGGTATGATGATGTCTCGGTCCAAAAAGGCCATCCCATACCAACATGTAAATTCGGCACAAAGAAAAAGGGAAAATAACAATACCAAAGTATTGTACTAGTCACTTACCGATTGATCAAAGTGTGAGTAGAAAGAAAGAAATGATTGAGATGGAGATAAGTGTGGTAGAAGATTCGGCTATGAAGGAAAAACTGAAGGGGATGGTGTTTAGTAACATTCAACCATGGTGAAAATAAAAGGGAAAATAATATTTGAGAACTTTTTGTAAGAAGAAAAAGATGAATAAAGGTATAAGAAAATAAGGTGTTTAGGTTTCGGTTCTTTTCAAGAATGGAAGATGAACAAAGAGAAGGGTTTGAAGCTAGTGTGCATTCGGCAATGGTGAAAAAGAATAGAAAAGAGAAAATGGCCTTCCAAGGTTTTGGTGATTTCGGCACCTAGGAGGAAAAGGTTTAAAGAGAAAAAGAGCAATAAGACCGAAGTGGTCAAAAATATGAAATGACTAAAACAAAAACAAAAGATGTTTACCTATTGTTCAAAGTGCATTCGGCTAAGGAGAGGAAATAGAGAGAACAATGTTGTAGAAAAAAAAAACAAAAATGACCAAAAGCCAAAGTGACCAACTAGCCACCAAAAGTCATCAAAATTTCGGTTACTCCCCCCTAGCCCCTAAAACCGTCCAAGTACATGGTCACAAAGTCAAAGTTTAGCCACTCCAAACTTTCCAAAACATCTTCCTTGTTATGTGCCTTGTGTTCCCCCTACATACCTTATTCATATGATTCCCTTCCTTAAGTTTACACTTGCCTTTTTTCTTAACCACCTTACCATAAAAAAATTAAAGTCCAACCTACCATAAATACTAGGCTTGACCGAGACTATGAGGAAAGAAAATAAAATTCACATGCACATCAAGGGACTCGAACCTCTTCCCTCAAGGAACACACATGGCGCCATATCCCCTTTACTACTTGCTCATCTTATGTTAACTTATACCTCTTAATTACCTTAAACTTGAAGGTCACTTGTTCCATTTCATTAAAATACTAATTTCCAAAAATTATACCAAATCCAAATAAATTCTGAACCTTCTCAGGACTATTTTAACACACACATAGGATAAATAAACTAGCTGAGCACCGAAATAATGCAACATATAAAAATTCAAATTTTAGGATGTTACATTAAGCTAGCTAATGAATGGACTGTTTTTTAAAATGGTTGAAAGATTATGGATTTTCCATGAGTTTTTTGCTAAGTATTGATGGAATAAAATGAACCTTAGTGGGTTAAAGAACAACTTTTGTGAAAGGACTTTGCATGAAAACACCTAAAAGGACCTATTTGTAGAGGTTGTAAATTGAGTAGTAAATGTATGAAACGATTGGTATTATGAGTTGTTATAAGAGTAATAAATGTTCAGGTAGGCTTGTTAAATAAGGAAATTTGATGAAAAACGATTTACGAGCCTAGGGGCAAAATCGTAATTTTGCCAGAATATAAGGGCAAAATGGTAATTTTTGTTAAAGTAGGAATTTTGAAGTATTTCGATTTATGTAGTGATTAAATGAGTAAATTTTATTATTATAGATAAAGAAGAACGTGGAATCAACCTTGACTAGAGGAAAGGCAAGGTTTCGGATTAAACTACAAATTGACATATTTTGTATCGAGGTAAGTTTATGTGTAACCGATACATCCTTATTACATATGTTTTACCTATTAATGCATTGTGTGAATGTAATTGATTATTGGTGAGACTTATTGAAAATGATGGTGATCGTGTGTCAGAGTCTTAAAAATTTATAAAAAGAATGATCGAGCCTAGAAACTATCTGTGACAACGAGTTGAGGCAAGTGCACCTATCGAACAGTAGTATAGCTTATCAGCAAGACCGGAATGTCGAACCTAAAGGAACCTGAAGTACTAATACTAACTTTCTTTTTATTTTTTAGCCTAAGAATTAAAGGAATTTTTATCTAATCTAAATTTAATTAACAACTAAGCTAAAGATGCAAAGACAAAGAGAATGAATTTAGGAACATACTTTGGGAAAAACCAATTGATTAAGACAATAAACGAGGAAGAATCCACCTAGACTTCACTTGTTATCTAACACTGAACCAGATGATTTATTCACTTGACTTGATCCATAGGATTCCCTAATGTATATTAATCCCTCTCTCGAGGCAACTAATGTCTAACCCTAGGTTGATTAATTGAAATCTCTTTCTAATTAAAACCCCTAGAATTGTATTAACTCGATCTATGGACTCCCATATTAGGTTTCACCCTAATCCAGCAAAATCTCATCACCCTATGTCTAGGCGTGTGATCAACTCTGCTTAATTATGCTAGATCTACTCTTAGACAGGGACTTCTGCTCCTCCACCTAAGCACATCACACTTGAATTAATATCCCAAAAATATCAAAACAAGAATTAAGAACACATAATTAAGAACAAATCAAGTATTTATCATATAGTTCAGCAAACAATAACAAGATTCATCTTAGGTTTCATCCCCCTCAGGTATCTGAGGGTTTAGTTCATAATCATAAAAGAATACATCACAGAAGAAAAGATAAAACAAAACATAAGAAAAACCCTAAAACTCCCTGAAGGAATTGAAGAGAGATCCTACGTCTTGAGTATGACTCCGGCTTCTTGAGATGAATTAACTGGCTTTCTTCGAGTAACTTTCACAATTCTGACCCCTCTGGCTCGGCTCTTTGGCCTCGCTGGATGCCTCCTAAAGGTTGGCCTTTAGGGTGTATATATAGGCTCTTGGAATGTGTTTCTTTGCCTCTAAGTATCCTAATCCGTGTGAAATTCCTCTTTGTCACGTCAGGGACACGCCCACGGCACATGCCCTGTGAATCGTGGTCAGGCTGTGTTGAGTCTATTAATGAGGCACAGCCGTGTGGTGTTGGGCCCAGGTTATGTTAATTTCGTGTTATGGCCCATTTACTCTGTTTTGTCCCGTTTCTCGTTCTTTTCATCCTCTGGTGCTTTCTTGAATATAAAACATGAAAACAAAGGATTAAGAGCGCCAATTTATACAATTCAGGGCTTAAATCATCCAAAAGTATGCTAAATGTGGGATCAAAATATGTTATTATTACGGTTTATCAGATAGAAAATGGGAAATTCTCAGATGAACTTTCGGAATAGAAATATGGGTATGGATAAATAATTGTAAACATGTAATTATTGGTGAGTTGTGTGTGATACCACTTTGCTATTTATTAACGATGGGCTATGTGCGATACCATCGTATTTATTATCATTTTGGTGGGCTGAGCCATACCACCGTGATTATCATTGTTGGTGGGCTGTGTGCGATACCACCCTATTTTTGATTAATAGTGGGCTATGTGCGAAACCACCAGGCATCTTGTATCATTCCGAAGGGTTCATCGAGAAACTTATCTAATTGAAATTAGATGTGGCTTTGTGGTGATTAGTGCAGGGTATATGTGCAAGTAATTGTAAGCAATGTTTTTTATATGTGTTTGGGATGTGGTAAGGTTCAAAATGGGTAAGCATGATTATGAGGATATGAATTGCTTTTACATAACATGTAGTCTTTGACTGATTATAATGTGGTACGATGATTATTGTTTACATGTAGACATACTAAGCTTGTTTTATAGTGTCGAAGAGCCAGCTCGGGATACGGTGAAAGCAAAGGATCACTCACACTATCAGCACATCTTGGTATAGTTAGACTTAGCATTTTGGGTATGACATGTATAGGGACTAGACTTAGTTGAATGTCATATTGTTTGGCCAAATGTGTAGGCTCATTCAAAGATGAATTCTTTTGTATAAGGCCATAGTTGATGGCTCTTTCTTATTAATTATGAAAAGATGAGGTTATTCATGAATGTGCAAGTTGCATGATTGGTTTACTTAGTTTAATTATGTATGAATAGCTTGATGATTTGATGAGATTTATGTTTGTATGAGTCGGGGTGATAGAAAGAGCATGGCAAATAGCCTTGTTCTTGTCCACACGGGTAGACACACGGGCGTGTGTCTAGGCCGTGTGTGACACACAGTCAGCCTCATAGGCGTATGGTTAGGCCATGTGTCCTTTTGCATGCTAGGTTGGTAAGTCAGTATGCTCAGTAGTAACTACACGGGCAGAGACACGGTCGTGTATGGACACGGGTGTGTGCCTTGGCCGTGTGACATTTATGGGGTGATGACATCAGAAACAGAATACCAAGGTTTTTGCACATGGGCTAAGACACGGGCGTGTCATGGCCGTGTAAGGGACACGGGCCATGGACACGGGCGTGTGTCTAACCATGTGAAAACCCCTTGTAGGTTCGAATTGAAAAATAATTCCACACAGGTGTGGAACACGGGCATGTGATATGCCATACGGGCGTGTCCCCTGCTTGGACTGTTTAATGAAAATTATTCTAAGTCTTTTAGGGATCTTTTAAAGAGTTCAGTTTGATCCCGAACCATTCCTAAAGTATGATTTAGGCCTCGTAGGCTTGTTTAAGAGGTGTTACGAAAAGTTTTAATTTTAAGTGGAAAGTCATGTCCCGATATTACATAGTTGCTTGCGTGTGAGCCTAGTAATGCCTCGTACCCTGTTCCAGTGTTGAATATAGGTAATGGGTGTTACACATGTTGTTTAGTCTCTGTTGCATCTTCTGGTGAGTTTCTTCATACCTTGTGTGTGCGTTGTACATAATAGGTTCAAAGTAAGTTTACCTGACTTGTGAAAGGTTTTATTTTTCATGTTTGTCTAAGAAATAAAAGGGCTTTACCTCGTGCTGAGACATTCCTCACTTTATTATAGAAAGAGGAACCATATAGTAAAAACAAAAGAAGTGAATTCATGGCGTTGTCTTCATTGCAAGATGCAGTGAACTAGTAGATTGTGATACATGAATGATGTTATGTAGCTTCTGGTAAGGCAAGTGTAATGCAAACTACATTGGCAAAATGTAACAAATGAAAAGGGAACTAACGTTACAACCTCTAGACACGAATTAGGGTTTTTGGCTAGCGCGAAGGAGGTTATCTGCATGAATGCATGGGCATAATGTATGCGCCAAATTGAGTCTTACTATGTTAAATTTCTGCAAGTTCAGTATTCGCCAATAGGTGATCTACATGAAGACAGTTTGTGTGATGTCTTCGCCAATGGGTGAAGTGTAAGTCGCACTGAGTTAGGAAGAGTCCCTTTGTCTATGTGACGTATAGACATTCTAATGTTGCCTTGGAATTCACTAAGTTCTCTGAACTTACCCCGTTTATCCACCCTTCTAAGGACCACTAAAGAAGTAAAAGTATTCTCAAGAACTGTGCCAGAGAACACATATTGTGTGATGCTTATAATGATTTTGTATTATGCTTGACATATGAGGGCGGCGTCAAGGCTTGGGTTTTGAAGAACACTATTTTGTAACTAAAATTTTTATTCAACATATTGTACTATTTCCTCAAACCTTAAAGGAAACTTGACGTTTCGCCAATTACATTACTATAAGAAAAAGACTTAAAGGCTATAACGCACCATTCCTAGATCTGCCTTAAGGATCAGGAATGGGGCGTTACATGTACGTCTCTAAAATCTGATCTTTGATCTGATTATATAAACATAAAAAAATTATGAAATTAATAATGTTAACAACTTAATAATGAACTTAATTTAAATTTAAAATTTTAATAATATTTTCTTATCATTTGCATTTGGTAGCCGAAAATGTGTTTGTCTTCCAAATGAATAAGTGGAATTGTCATTATAAAAATCAAATATATTATGAAATATAAAATTAAAACAACTATAATTTGAGAGAAAGTGAATAAAAAATTAAGAACTAAAAAGTTGAGATGTAACACCCCTCACCTGTATTCTACGCCGGAACTGAGTACGAGGTGTTACCGTACTTGCTCACATGGTCATACAACTTTGGGTTACCAAATTCCATTCCAAATTAAAACCTTTCCATTCTGATATCTAACCTCATTATAATGGACTTACGAGGCCCTAAACATACTTCCGGAAGGTTTTGGAAATAAATCAGAAACTTTTACGCACTTAGAAAAATTTTACCTAAACAGGGGCCACACACCCGTGTGAAATGGGACACGCCAGTGGGGGCAGGCCGTGTGGTCACACACACCCATATCCCTTACCCGTGGTCGACACTGACTTATTTCACACTGCCAGACACAACCCGTGTCCCTTTTACGGCCTCAACACGCCTGTGTCTCAGCCCGTGTGCCAAAACCTTGGCATTCTGTTTATGACGTCATCACCTCACTATGGTCACACGGCCAAGGCACACGCCTGTGTCCTTAGACCGTGTGTCAAATTAAATTCCTAAATTCAGGTGCAGACTTCACACGGCCTGGGCACACGTCCATGTCTTTGACCGTGCCTCCCACACGACTGAGACACACGGCCGTGTCTCTGCCCGTGTGTTTACTATTGAGCTTACTGACTTGCATTTCTAGCATGCAAGGGGACACACGACCAAGTCACATGCCCATGGGGTCAACCATGTGTCACACACGGTCTAGACACATGCCCGTGTGCCTATCCGTGTGGACTAATTCAAGGCTATTTTCCAAGCCAATTAGCCACCCTCACTTGCACACATTCACACACCATCACATAACATTTCCAAATCATCAATTATAACTCTTGAATTATCACATTTGAATCATGAAAATAAAATCTTCATCCCATATACGAGGGGAAACTATTACTAGTACAATTACAATAGACTTGAGCCATCATCTATGGCTATACACAACCAAACCATAAACTCTTTTAGGCCAACACCTTTGGCTACTTTAACTATGACTTAATTAAACCAAAATAAGATCCCTATACATGCCATATCTCAAGAAGACTTGAATCTCATACCCAAGTGTCTGCTCGATAATGTGAAAACATCTCCAGCGGTTTCCAACCCGATCTAGTTAAGTTAACCTATAAGAGATAGGAAAGGAGGAGGAGTAAGCAATAATGCTTAGTAAGTTCATATGAAAATAATAATCAAGTATTGACATTCATTGATTATACTCAACCACAAAGGTATTTTAATGAGATTTACTCTTAAACTTGTGGTTACCCATTCAATCGTTTGTAATACTTACTCATTCCGTCTCGTACCACATTCTAACCATGTGACAATTATAGCACTCTCATTTATTAGCACATAATCCCTGCATCTATCATCACAATAATCCATGAAACATTTACTTAAACAATTTCTCAATAATCTATTCAGGATAATACCAAACTCTCGATGGTTCCGTACACAACCCACCATTTAATAATTTATAAGGTGGTATCGCACATAGCCCACCATTTAATAATTTATAAGGCGGTATCACACATAGCCCACCATTCAACACTAAGCACGATGGTATCGCACACAGCCCATCGGTTACAAATAGTAAGGTGGTAATGCACATAGCCCACCATTGATAATATTGGCGATGGTATCGCACACAGCCCATCGCTAACAATTAATAAGGTGGTAACGCACACAGCCCACCATTGATTACACATTCACCGATATTTATCGACACACCTTTTCATATTTCGAATGTTCATCTAGGAATGTCCTCACACACTATCATTCTTAAATAGATTTCTACAATAATCATTTCTATTCACGCAATGCATTAATAAATATAACATATACAATCAGGATTTATCATTTACACATAATTCACCATGGGTTCATCATATACCGAAATTCACCTCAATTGAGTTTTGGCACATACCTGTACCTCTCATGATATAACCACATACTTTCTCATTTTCAACATACCTGTTGAGATGTTCAAAATACTAAAGAATACTCTTATGACTCATACATCTAGTATCATAGCAACATCATACCCCCGATAGGGTCTTACATTAAATATCATATATATGCCATGTCCTTGACATGGTCTTATACGAAATCTCACACCGAAGCCATATTCCAAATATGGTTTTACATGGGACCTTAATTATCATAGTATCATGCTATTTGCATTCCCTCTATTCTCAGATTCAATTTAAGACTTTCAATTCTTGACATCTCGTCAAAACGTATTTAATATATTCATAGAGTCAATATGCAATTCATACATCATCGGAATATTAAATACTTCACTATAGTTGCATTATGAGCACACGAACTTACCTCGATACCGAAAATGGTAGAAAGGGACCTATTTGTCCATATCTCTCTTTTCTCCCGTTCTAGGTCCAAAATGTCATTTTCTTTGATCTAGAATAATAAAATTTACTTATTTAATCATTTTATGATCATATTACATCATAATCTCTACTTAGGCAAAAATGACCATTTTGCCCTTGTACTATGGCAAAATTACGATTTTGCCCCTAGGCTTGTAAATCATTTTTATCACATTTTTTTTATTAAACAAGCCTAGATGAACATTTATTTCTCTTACAACTACTCACAAATCCAACTATTTCATGCATTTATTATCAAATTACAACATTTACAACTTAGTCCCATTTAGGTGTTTTCATGATAACACCTTTCACAAAAGTTGTTTCTCATCTCTGCAACATTCATTTTCTTCCATAAAAACCCAGCTAACAACATAAACTCTCTCATGGAAATCCCTAAACTTTCAACCATTTAACAAATTAGTCCCCTCATTAGCTAGCTTAAGTTTTGGGGACTCCAAAAGTACAAAAATCATCAACTAAAACCATCAAAATCACTTACTTGCAACATGATTGCTTGGCTGAAATTTTGAGCTTCAAGAACCCTCATTCTTGCTTGTATTTTCCGTGGGAGAAGAAAAGAAAATGAAAAGATGATAGCCTTTGCTTATTTCATCTTATTTTATTCATTTAGTCAACTAATGTCACCAACCCTTGTCAAATTTTAATTTCCTTGTCCCCTTGATAAGCCATCACCTATAGGAAGGCTTAATTGCACTTTAAGGACCTCAATATTTGTATTCCTTAGATAATTGACACCTTTAGCAATTAAAATAGAACTTTTGTACTTTACGCGATTTAGTCATTTTTCGCGATTAAGCATGAAATCGCTAAAATTGAAACACCAGGATTTTCACGTACCCTTATAATCATGCTCTGACTCATAAAATAAAATTAAAATAAATTTTCTCTGACCCCAGATTAGTGGTCCCAAGACCACTATTCTGACTGGCCCTTAATTCGGGCTGTTACATGAGAGAAATGAGATAATTGAGACAATATGATTTGAATGCAAAAGAAATAAAATGACTTAGGTTTACATAAAAAAATTTTGCCGTTGGATTTTTTACCATTGGGAAAAGATACTGTTGGACGAAAAGGCATCTAGCAGGACTCGTTTTCCGCTGAGGTGGTAGGAAAGCACGCCCTATACGTGTATATTGTTTCTCTCTCCAAATCAACCTATTTCTTTAAATATAAAAATGACCTAAAACCCTAAATATTTTTTAAAAATTGACATTTTCTTCTAATTTAATCAAAATTATGCTGTACTATTTTAATTTTATAATTACTTTAAATTGTAAACATCATCATTTTTTCTGGTATTCATTTCATTTTGATCAAGCCTAACTAGACAAGAAATTTTTGTTATGAGCGGTTTAAATTGTGATGCCTTATAGAAAAAGAATTTAGACTTTGAAACTTGGACTATAATAATCATCATATTAAATTTTGTTATAAAAAATATTTCATATAATTATTTTTTAAAAAAATTTATTTATTTTTGTTATAAAATAAAGAGAGATGGAGAGAATTAAGAACAAAGAAAATATGAAAGAAATATAGGATGTACTTTATTGATCAAAAGGGATGATTACAATGCTTTATCAGAGTCTATATTTATACGCATAAGAAGTATAAAAGAAGTAGAGATCTAATTCTAATAACTATTAGAATTTAAAGTACATTAAAACTTTATCTTAATCATGATGGACATCCAGTTAATAAGATATTCATAACACACCCCCTTGGATGTCCATTGATAGATAATATGCCTCGTTAAAACCTTAATAGGAAAAACCTTGTGGGATAAAAAACTAATGAAGGAAAAAGAGTACACAATTTATAATATGCATAATATGCTGCCTCATTAAAAACCTTACCAAGAAAACCCAATGGGACAAAACCTCGATTAAGGGAGAAAGAGTGCAACGCGTATTTACTCCCCCTTATGAAAACATCACATATTTTCTCATATTTTATGTATTTAGTCTTGAATACTAGTTTTTCAAATGACTATTTGAATGTATTTGCTAAGCATTTATATTATCATTCTTTTAAAAGTCATGATTGAGGGAAATTTGAGGAAATATATTTTGATCTCTTCAGGAGATTCAACAATAATCATAACAAACTTTAATCATGATTCTTTTATAAAAACACAAATAGGTATTTTGGATTATTTATAATCCTCCTTCAACTACTATTCACTAAGTCAAATTTACCACATATGTTTAAATTATTTCAATTAATATAAATGAACAATTTCTCAAGAAATTTAGTATGCTTCTAGCATCCTAAATCCTTCAAGGATTTTAATATAAACTTTACTATATAGTGATTCATAAAGGTTGTAACACTAACCATTAGAAGCAAGTTAAATCTTTTATGAATTGTCAATTTAACAATATATCTAAAGGTTATTGCATCCACCACAAAAGAATATTATATCTTTACATAATCAATGTCAGGACTTAGCAAAAATTTTCATATTTTATTCCGCTTTTGTAAAATTACTTCAATTGCACCCTCATTGGCTTAATACCTTTAGATGTTTGGACTACTGGTCCAAAAACTCCACGAATTTAATTGTACTTGAGTTGCATTTTTCAATTTTGATTATTCCATATCTATATTTCTCAATAGATTTATTCAAGATCCTCCTTTTATTTCATTATTTCAATAATAATATTGCATGCAAAATCATGTCGACCACTTTTATTATTCGATTCCACATTTTATGGATTTGACATAACTTATCGAGATATCTTATTTTCATTATTTTAAAATTCAGCTTCAGGTACCTGAATCTCTTCTGAAGTTTTACTTATTAGTTATGTCTTGCGTCTTTTCTGGAGAACCCACCTCCACTATATGACCATTTAGAAGAATTTTCATCTTTGGAACCGATCAATCTATTATTTATTCTAACTGATTGTCCTACTAGGACTATAACAGCCTGTTTTTATTCAAATCAGAAAGTGGTTTTGGGACCACAAATCCGAAGTTGAAATAATTATTTTATTATTATTTTAAATGTTTATAGCATGATAAAATGACTGTATGAAAATTTCGTTAAGAAATTTTATCATTTGATTAGTCAATTTGATAAAAAGGACTAAATCGCGTAAAGTGTAAAACTTGTGTTCTAATAGCTAAAGGTGTCTAATAGCTATAGAACTTTAAAGTAAAGGTCCTTATGTGGTAATTAGCCCATTTATGAGATAGTGGATGTTAGTGGCTTGGTATTTTGTTTAATTGTTAAGTTTTTTAAAGGTTATAAAAGTAATTTGGTAATTAAGTGATAATTAAAATTAGTAAAAACCATTCATCTTCTTCATTTCATCAAAACACCATCGAAAATACATGGTTATTCTAAGATAGGGTTTTTCCATCTTAAATTCTTACAATTTGGTATGTATTTTGTTTCGTTTATAGTGATTTCTATGTTTTTGAGATCGTTGCAGTTAGGTCTAGCTAGCCTAGGGACTATTTTGCAAAACAGTTAAAGATTTTAGATGTTGCCATTGATGAATACATGAGTATTTTGATAATTAATGATAGATTATGAATGTTTGATGATAGTTATACAAGTTTTATTAAGTGGTTTTTAGTAAAAATGCAAATTAGAGATTAAATTGTGAAATGTGGAAACTTTGTGGTTAAAATGTGAAATCAATAAAAATATGGGCTTCTAGGGACCTAATTGAAATTTGGATAGCATGAGTTTGGGTGGAATTGCATGAATTTGTAATTTTATGAAATAAGGACTAAATTGTAAAAGTTGTGAAATACTTGGGGCAAAAGTGTAAATATGCTTTAATGAGTGTTTTGGACTAAATTGAATAGAGATATAATTAATTAAGTTAATTTTGATTACATATAGATCAAGAAAAGCGAAATTTGGATCTAGATCGGGGGAAAAACAAAGTACTCGACTAATCGACCTGTTTCATCGTTTTTACATCCGAGGTAAGTTCGTATGTAATAATTTTCATTATAAATGTATTTTAATTGCTTTGATATTGCATAAATGTGAATACGAGACTATGTACAAGTTCGACAATGAATCGATGATGATTTTGCATTGGAAATCCCGGTTGAACCTTAGGAATAGATTAGGATATGAATGACATGTCACTAGGGCTTATTGTAATTACGTGATTCAGGTGCTGGTCCTGTACGTCCTACCGGTGGCTGGGTATACCGGTATGTGTTGCAGTTACTTGATAGCTTGTGTAAGCAGCACCGTGTAGCTATGTCTTAACCCACAGCTTATGTGAGCAGGCCCGTTGATAGCTCGAGAGTGAGCATATATGTGATATGAGATTGAGATAGAATTGGCTATGTATGAGGCACTTCGATGCGAGTTTCTCAAGTATCCAATAGTATTCCAAATGGTTCAACGGGTAAATAAAAGACGTGGTTGAGTATGAGATTGATACGAGATGGTACAGGTATGTACATGAACCATATAAGCTTTAAATCGAAGAAATTGTGAAGTTTGCAAATAATGTAACACCCCTTACCCGGATTCTAAGCCAAAACCGGGCACGAGGCATTACCGGACTTGACTTGCTTGATCATTCCACTTTAGGCTATAAAAATTCTCTCCAATTTAAAACTTTTCATTCACCATCGTAACATCCCTATCATGGGTCAACGAGAACCTTTACACCACTCGAGATGTCGTGGAACCAAATAGGAACTTTTCAAACACTTAAAAAATTTTCACCTAAACAGGGGCCACACGCCCGTGTGAAATGGGACATGCCCGTGTGGGCAGGCCATGTGGTCTCCCACGCCCATGTTCCTACCCCGTGTGGGATTTATTTTCACTTCAAACCTACAGGGGTTTTCACACGGCCTAGGCACGCCCGTGTGTAAAAACTTGGGTATTCTATTTGTGACGTCAACAGCCTCATAAGGGTCACACGGCCTAGGAACATGCCCGTGTGGCTAGCCCATGGTCGACCCTGACTTACAACACTAACATACAGTGGGCACACGGCCAAGTCACACACCCATGGGGCTGACCGTGTGTCTCACACGGCCTAGAGACACCCCCGTGTGTCTACCCGTGTGGACCAATTTAAGGCTATTTTCCAAGCCATTAGCCACCCTCACTTGCATACATTCATACACCATCACAAAACATTCTCAAATCATCAATTATAACACATTTGATTTATGAAAATGAAGTCTTCATCTCATCCACGAGGGAGAACTATTTCTGGTATAATTACAATCGACTTAAGCCATCATCTATGGCTATACACAACCAAACCATAAACTCTCTTAGGCCAACACATTTGGCTATACCAACTATGGCTTAATCAACTTTAAAAAGATCCCTATACATGCCAAAACTCATAAAGACTTGAAACCTCATACCAAGTGTCTGCTTGATAGTGTGAAAACATCTCCTGCGGTCTCCAACCCGAGCTAGTTAAGCTAACCTATAAGAGATGGGAAAGGAAAAGGAGTAAGCAATAATGCTTAGTAAGTTCATATGCATATAATAATAAACTATTGATATCCATTGATTATACTCAACCACAAGGTAGTATAATGAGTTTTACATCTTAAACCCATGGCTACCTACACAATCATTCTTGAAGCTTACTCATTATGTCTCTTACAACATTCTAACCATGCCACAAGCCAAATGCTCATGTTAATTAGCATATGTCCCTGCACTTGTCACCACATGATCACATAAAACAACACATCAAACATTTTCAATAAGCCACTCATACTACCAATCACTCGGTGGTTTCGCACTTAGCCCACCCTCAATCTCTAATAGGGTGGTATTGCACATAGCCCACAAATCATTTATAATTATGGTGGTATCGCACTTAGCCTACCAAATGATAATATAAGCGATGGTATCACACACAGCCAATCATTTAATAATTAATAAGGTGGTAATGCATACAGCCCACCGTTAAAAATTAATAAGGTGGTAGCGCAGACAGCCCACCGTTATTAATATTGTTGATGGTATCGCACACAGCCCATCACTAACAATTAATAAGGTGGTATTACACTGATAAACTGTAAAAGTAACATGTTTTAATCCCACATTTAGCTTACTTTTGGATGATTTATTCCTTGATTCATGTAAAAAGGTGCTCTTAATCCTTTCTTTTCATGTCTTATAAGTAGAAAAGCACCCGAGGATGAAAAGAACATAAAATAGGCCCAAAACGAAGTAAATGGGCCATATCACGAAATCTACACGGCCTGGCCCAAAGATCACACGGTCGTGCCATGCTAGTCATCTAGAACATGGCCTGACCCCTTATTTACATGGCCGTGCCACATTAAAGAACTCCGACACGGCCTGGCCACGATCTACACGAGCGTGTGCCATGGTCGTGTCCCTGTCGCTGGAAAGAACAATTTCATTTGGGGAAGGATACTTGGAGGCAAAGAAACACATTCCAAAGCCTATTCAAACACCCTAGTAGGAATTCTACTTAAATTAGGATACCTAGGGGCCAAGTAAGGCATCTCAAAGTCTATATAAACACCCAAAGGGGCAACTTCAAAGGGGAGTTCGGCAGAAGCCCTCTGTCAGGGCGGTTAGCTAGGCCAAGGAGCCAAGCCGAAAAGGTCAGATTTGTGGGAATCACTTGAAGATAGCCAGTTGATCCATCTCAAGAAGCCAAAATTCTACTCAAGACGGCGGATTTCTCTTTCAATTCCTTCAGGGAGTTTTAGGGATTTCTTATGTTTTGTTTTATCTTTTTTATGTTTTCTTATTTTGTTATGAACTAAACCCTTCATATACCTGAAGGGGATGAAACCTATGATGGATCTTGTTATTATTTTCTGAATTATATGATAAATAATTAGTTTGTTCTTAATTATGCATGCTTAATCCAAATTTGATGTGCTTAGAAGGAGGAGGAATAGACCCTACCTAAGAGTAGATCTAGCATAATTAAGCGGAGTTGATCGCACGCCTAGAGATAGGGTGACGAGATTTTGCCGGATTAGGGTGAACCCTAATATGGGAGTCCATAAATCGATTTACTGCTATTCTAGGGGGTTATTATAAGAGAACGAGAGTTCCACTAATTAACCTAGGGTTAGACGTTATTCACCTCGGGAGAGGGTTTAATATACATTAGGGAGTCTTACAGATCAAACTAAGTAAATAAATCATATGGTTCAGGGTTTAATAACAAGTGAAGTCTAGGAGGATTCTTCTTGAGTGTATTGTCTAAATCAACTAAGTTTTCCTAAAGTTATCTCCCCAATTTAGTCTTTTTGCCTTTGTGTCTTTAGCTTAGTAATTCGTTAATTTTAGATTAAATAACAACTTCATTTATTTTAGGCTAAATAATTAAAAGAAAATTAGTATTAGTACTTTTAGTTCCTTTGGGTTCGACAATTCGGTCTTGCCTTAGCTATACTGCTGTTCGATAGGTACACTTGCCTTTAATCGTTGTCAGAGTTAGTTTCTAGGTTCAATCATTCTTTTATAAATTTTAAAGCTCTGATCACAGCGATCAAGTTTTTGGCGCCGTTGCCGGGGAACTAAAAAATTAAGAAAGCTTAATTTTTATTATTTTAGCCATTATTATTATTAGTATTATTATTTATTATTTTATTTTTTTTTACTTTGCCAATTTTTCTTTTATTTGCTCTTGGCAGATAATTATAGTTTATAGAGGAGATGGTGCTAAATAACTATCAGTGGCAAGTTATGAGGACAATGCCAACAAAAGCAGCTGATGTTTTCAACCTCGATGCGGTCACCATGTTATCTAACCAGGTAGAGCTTTTAAATAAAAAATTTGACGGTTGGTATGGTTCTACATAGGTACAACCAAAAATGCAATATGACTCGAATCCAGGAGGCGTGGCGAATCCTGAGTAGCCACCCTATGGATATGGCATGGAGAATGAACAAGTCCACTATATGGGTAACTATTCTAGACCTCAAAATAATTTTTATAATGACACTTATAATGCAGGTTGGAGGTACCATCCCAATTTCTCATGGGATGATCAAAGTAGCCAAAGACAGGAACTTCCTCCCAATTTTCAACAACCACCTCACCAACAGGAAGAGGAGTCGATCCTTGAGGAGATGCTGATAAAATTTATAGCGATGATAGAAACTCGTTTCCAAAACATTGAATTAGCACTCGAAGATCAAGAAGTATCGATTCAAAGGATTGAGAACCAAGTTGGGGAACTTACTAAGTCAGTTGGACAACTTACTAGGATAATTCCTGAAATTCGATCAGAGATTTTTGAACTACCACAAGAAAGCTTGCCAACCAACACTGAAACTAACCCAAAAGAGCAAATTCAAGCCGTAACAGCTCATGATAGTGAAAGGTTAGTGGAATCAAACCCAAGGGAAGAACCTGTGGTAAGTGAAGGTAAGGTTGAGGTGAGCCATGAAATACCAAAATCAGCAATTACAGAGTACCAAACTCGTATACCATATTCCGAAGCAATGAAGAAAGACAACACAGAGGAACAGTTTGGAGAACTCATTCTTCGTATAGGTGACGAATCAATCAGTCTACAAGCTCTTGACTCGGCCAGTATATCGACTAATGAAGGTGAGAAAGTAAATTCAGTTGATAACAAATTTGTTCAACCTTCATCACATGAAACACCACGAAGCCACAAACCTGAGCCGAATCATAGAACTTGTACCAATAAAGAAGAATTATATGAGGAACAAAGCCTTAAGGTCAACAAACTAGAAGAGTGGAAGACACACTTTAAAGAGAAACCGAAACAACACGAAGAAAAATCAAAGGAACCCCCAAACAAGCCGATAGGAACAACAAATCACTTCAAAATAGGGGATCAGGTATTGTTGAATAAGGAAGACCCTCTAATCACCAATTCAGACCTAAAGACAAACGAAGAAATCACTTTTGAGGTACTTAGTGTCTTCCTATACGGGACAGTCGAGGTAAGCAATCCTAAATTCAGCACTTTTGAGGTAAACACTACTCGACTTAAACTCTATGTTAAAAATGAGTTGATCGCATGAGAAAAGATTTTCACCTACTCAAACCACCATGTCCATACGAATGAGAGGTAAAGTCTAGCTTAAGACTATAAACGAGCGCTTCTCGGGAGGCAACCCGAGCACTAACCTCATTTAATTTTCATATTTTATTTTAATTTTTACTTTCATATTTTATTTTTTTTTTACTTTCAGCATCTAACTACAAACTAACCGAATAAGTGAAACACGATTTCCATACCACACGGCCTTGCACACGGCCGTGGCCGTGGTCGTGTGGACACTACGGGTAGGCACATGGGCGTGGACCGTATCACTATTTACTTTTATTTTTATTTTCATTTATTTTTTTATTTTTTATTTTTTTATTTTCATTTATTTATTTATTTATTTTTATTATTTTCTTCTTATTTTTCGTACCATTTAGATTTAGCTTAGGATACAATAAAATCAAGACGGCTGCTTCGAGGATTCAATTTCAAACGGTTCAAGGCGCTTCCCCACTTTCACCACCAATCCTATCCGGTTTCTTTTCATTAACTTCATCCAAAATTTAGGAAGTTTCACTTCTCTCCCTGTCTTTTGATTTTCTCACTATATTTTCATATTATCTATCTTTTTACATTGAGGACAATGTACATCTTAACTGTGGGGGGATTAACTATAGTATTATTTGAAAATCCCTGAACTATGCCTTGTTCTAAAGTAAGTCTCTCATACTATAATTAGAATGAAATTTCTGATGATTTATGATTTTTATTGATGTGTTTTGGATTAAGTCATTGATAATTATGCATTGATGATTAAATTTGAAGAATACTAGAGAATCAAGCTTGATAAGTCTATTTTTCAGAATTAAAATTTTTAGGTTGTTAACCTGAATTTGAATGTTATCTTGAAGTTTGAAATTTATAAGGTTGATTTCAAAAATACCCATAATTTTTGTGAGATTTTAAGCCTTATAGAGCATATATTCTTTTTCATGCTCACTTTATTGATTATGAGTGTGTCAACATTGAACTGTTATTCTAGAACTTGCCTTGATTATACATGTCAAGACCATAGTTATGATTTGATATACCGAGATGATAAAGGCACCTAGGATTTAACCCACTCACTCCACTAAAAAGCCTACCTCCATAATTAACCCTTAGTGAACCCCCTTGAGCCTAACAACCCTTTTTATTGACTAAGCCACTAATATTAACCCAAAACCTTTTGTATTTGTTATCACCATTCCTTTTTTACTACCCTTATATCGAGATTTGATTTGATTAGCTATCTAATTATATTATTTCAGTAGTTAAATTTAGCTTTTATTACTTAATTTTGTTCTTAAAAAAAATCAAAGTATATTCAGTATTAGGATTAGGGAGAGTGAGCTTATACAGTTAAAGTCAAATTATCAAAAGAAAAAGCTCGTATTATTAGTATTGTAAATTCTCAATTGATGTAATTATCAATTTAATTTTTCTAGATAGGTAACTTGTCAATTCAATCTCGATTCTAACCCTCTAATTTAGCCTATATCCATACCCTTAACCTAGCCCCGTTACAACCCTGTTAAAGACCTTTTGATCTGGTTGTCATCTCATTTTATAGTGGTGGAGATTTGATTCGCAGGCAAGCCTATGGGATTAACTTTTCATGTTCGACTTATGAGTGATCTTCTAATTCTAAACCTTAAACACTCTTTGAGTGATTTGAGTGAATCTTTTGTGAGGATGTCAATCCTTTTCGGTTTTGAATTAAAGGTAATTATTTACATAAACGGAAACGCCTATGTTTTCGTGCTACAAATATATGACTTATCTTGTTTTGAATCTTTAGGACTCTTTGAGTTGAATTATCCATGTATGAATTATCTATGAATTATGATAAGACATTGTTGATAGGAATTATGAATTATGGAAAGTTAGTTTTGATTGTAAGTTGAGAATTTTGCTTGAGGACAACCAAAAGCTTAAGTGTGGGGGTATTTGATAAACCGTAAAAGTAACATACTTTAATCCCACATTTAGCTTACTTTTGGATGATTTATCCCTTGATTCATGTAAAAAGGTGCTCTTAATCCTTTCTTTTCATGTCTTATACCCAGGAAAGCACCCGAGGATGAAAGGAACATAAAACGGGCCCAAAACGGAGTAAATGAGCCATATCACAAAATCCACACGGCCTGGCCCAAAGATCACACGACCGTGCCATGCCAGTCATCTAGAACACGGCCTGACCCACGATTTACATGGCCGTGCCCCATTAAAGAAGTCCGAGCATGGCCTAGACATGATCTACACGGGCGTGTGCCATGGTCGTGTCCCTGTCACTGAAAAGAGCAATTTCATTCGGGAAAGGATACTTGGAGGCAAAGAACCACATTCCAAAGCCTATTCAAACACCCTAGTAGGAATTCTACTTAAATTAGGATACTTAGGGGCCAAGTAAGGCATCTTAAAGTCTATATAAACACCCAAGGGGGCAACTTCAATGGGGAGTTCAGCAGAAGCCCTCTGTCAGGGTGGTTAGCTAGGCCAAGGAGCCAAGCCGAAAATGTCAGATTTGTGGGAATCACTTGAAGATAGCCAGTTGATCCATCTCAAGAAGCCAGAATTCTACTCAAGACAGCAAATTTCTCCTTCAATTCCTTCAGGGAGTTTTAGGGATTTCTTATGTTTTGTTTTATCTTTTCTCTTGAGATGTTTTCTTATTTTGTTATGAACTAAACCCTTCAGATACTTTAAGGGGATGAAACCTATGATGGATCTTGTTATTATTTTCTGAATTATATGATAAATACTTAGTTTGTTCTTAATTATGCATGCTTAATCCAAATTTGATGTGCTTAGGTAGAGGAGGAATAGACCCTACCTAAGAGTAGATCTAGCATAATTAAGCGGAGTTGATCGCAAGCCTAGAGATAGGGTGACGAGATTTTGCTGGATTAGGGTGAAACCTAATATGGGAGTCTATAGATCAATTTACTGCTATTATAGGGGGTTATTATAAGAGAACAAGAGTTCCACTAATTAACCTAGGGTTAGACGTTATTCGCCTCGAGAGAGGGTTTAATATACGTTAGGGAGTCTTACGGATCAAACTAAGTAAATAAATCATATGGTTCAGGGTTTAATAATAAGTGAAGTCTATGTGGATTCTTCTTGAGGGTATCGTCTAAATCAACTGAGCTTTCCTAAAGTTATCTCCCCAATTTAGTCTTTTTGTCTTTGTGTCTTTAGCTTAGTAATTCGTTAATTTTAGATTAAATAACAACTTCATTTATTTTAGGCTAAATAATAAAAAGAAAGTTAGTATTAGTACTTTTAGTTCCTTTGGGTTCGACAATCCGGTCTTGCCTTAGCTGTACTACTGTTCGATAGGTACATTTGCCTTTAATCATTGTCAAAGTTAGTTTCTAGGTTCGATCATTCTTTTACAAATTTTAAAGCTCTGATTACAGCGATCATGCACATAGCCCACCGTGATAGTTATCCACATGTATTTCTCTATTTCAAATGTTCATCTGGGAACATTCTACCACACTACCATTCTTACTTAGCTTTCTACGATAATCGTTCGCATTCGCGCAATGCATTAATAATTATAACTTATGCAACCAAGGTGCATCATTTACACATAACCCACTGTGGGTTCATCATATACCAAATTCATCTCAATTTAGTTCTAACACATACATGTACTTCTCGTGGTACAACCACATTCATTCTTATTTCCAACATACTTGTTGAATAACTCAAATTGTTAAATAACACCCTTGAGTCTCATACACATAATGTCACATTGACATCATACCCCCGATAGGGTCTTACATGAATTAACATATCGATGCCATGTCCCTGACATAGTCTTACACAGAATCCCACACCGAGGCCATATTCTAAATATGGTCTTACACGGGACCTTAATTACCATTATATCATGCTATTTGCATTTCCACTATTCATGGTTTAAATCAAGACTTTCATTTCTTGACATCACACCAGAACGTATTTAACGTATACATGGAAGTAATAGACAATTTATACAACATCGAAATATTAAAAATGCTTCACTTAGAGTTGTACAATTAACACATGAACTTACCTCGATACCGAAAAGGGTAAAAAGCGACCTTTTTGCCCACATTTCTCTTTTCTCCCGTTCTAGGCCCGAATCTCGTTTTCTTTGATCTAGAACAATAAAATTTACTCTTTTAATCACCACACTAATCATAATACTTCATAATCTCCACTTAGGCAAAAATGACTATTTTGCCTTTATCCTTTGGCAAAATTACAATTTTGCCCTTAGGCTCGTAAATCATTTTTCATCACATTTTCTTATTAAACAAGGCTAGCTGAACATTAAATCCTCTTACAGCTACTCACAATTCCAACTATTCCATGCCTTAATGAATAAACTACAACCTTTGCATTTTAGTCCCAATTAGGTGTTTTCATGACAACACCTTTCACAAAAGTTGTTTCTCATCTCCCTAACATTCATTTTCTTCCATAAAAATGCAGCAAACAACTTAAAAGCTCACATGGAAAATCTCTAAACTTTTTACCATAATGCAAAATAGTCCCCTCTTTAGAAAGCTTGAGATTTAGGGGTCTCAAAAGTACAATTATCTTCAAGAAATACCATCAAAGTCACTTCTTGAGTGGAAAAAAAGCTTGCTAAAATTTTGAGCTTTCAAACACCCCTTTTTTGCTGAAAATTTCGGTGGAGAAGAAGAGAGGAAAGATGACATCTTTTTCCTTTCTTTATTTTATTATAAAACATCAATTTAATCCACCAAACTTACCAACTTCGACCAAAAATTAAATGCTCTTGTCCCCTTGTCTACATGGCTGACCAACACATTCTAGATGGTCTAATTGCCCTTTAAAGATTTTCGATTAACATTTCATGGCTATTTGGTACCTGTAGCCTATAGAATGGAACTTTCGCACTTTATGCGATTTAGTCCTTTTTCGAGATTAAGCATGAAATTGCTAAAATTAAAGCACCAAAATTTTCATGCACCCTTATCGACATGTTATAAATCATAAAATAACATGAAAATAATTTCTCTAACCTCAGATTAGTGATCCCGAGATCACTATTTCGACTAGCCCCTAAATTAGGCTGTTACAAATAATCTTATGATTTAAGAATGTGAAAGGTTTGTTAGTTAATATGAACTACATATTGATATATTCAATTTATTGAATTGTGTATTTATGGTTATATTGAGTGTATTTCATATGAGCTTACTAAGCTATAAAGCTTTGTTTATTTTACTGTGTTTTATAGTGACTTCAAAGCTAGCTCGGATTCAGGGATCGTCGAAGACTATGTCACACTATCCTACTATCACTTAGTACTTTTGAACTGTGGTATTTTGGTATATGGCATGTATAGGGTTTTGGTCATTTTTATATATGTGTTGTTAATGACTTTGGTCATTTGAAATGGCGTGTAAATGTTAAGTGCTTGGTTTGTATATATAGCCATAAGAGTTGGCTTATTTCGGTTGTGTAAGTATTTGTGCGAATGGCTCTTGTTATGTGCTTGATTATGGATATGTGATGATAGTTGGTATTTGGTATTTAGGGGTACTAAATGGTTATAAATTGAGTTTGGTATGAGATTTGTCTAAATGATGCATGATTGAAAATAGTCATATTGATGATTTGAAAATTTTGAGTTTTTGGTGTAATTTGAATGGCACTTTGTGGTATTGATATGTTTGATATTGCTTAGTATTGAAATGGTATAAATGAAGCTTGGTTGAAGTTGATTTGAATGCCTATTTATGTCTTGTTTTGGTGCCATTTGACTTGATGTAGGTGTATACAAATTTAGTTGGCAAAATGGCTTGGTAAATAGCTTATTTTTTTCCACACGGGCAGAGATACGGGCGTGTGTCTTAGTCGTGTGTGACACACGATCATAATACACGACCGTGCTTCCCCTGGTATTGAATTAATACCCAAGTCAATATGCTCCACAAGGCCTAGCACACGGGTGTGTGATTGGTCATATGGCATAAGTCAGTATACCCTACAAATTTGACACGACTTAGCACACGGGCGTATGACTTGGCCGTGTGGCATAAGTCAGTATACCTTATAGGTTTGACATGGCCTGGCACACGGGCGTGTGAGGCCAATTTGAATGGGCACACGGGCTGTACACACAGGCGTGTGGTTGGCCGTGTGACCCAAGTCAGTAAGTGGAATGAGATTGAACACGGCCTAAGACACGGGCGTGTCTTTGGCCATGTGTGACATACGGCTTGGTCACACGGGTGTGTGACCCTTGTATTTTGGAAAAAATTTCTAAGTATTTCAAAATTTTCTTAAGTTATCGGTTTAGTCCTGAACCACTCCTAAAGCATGTTTTGAGCCTCGTAGGCTCATATTAGCGGCAATGTGATTGAAGTAAATGATGTTTGCTATGAATTTGAGAAATGTATGTGAAATGTTTGAATATTGTGTTATAAGTCCAGTAATGCTCCGAAACCCTATTCTAGTGTTGAATACGGGTGACGGGTGTTACAAGGACTTTGATTGAAATTAAAATATTAGATGGTATATGACACTTGGTTATTCTAATTAAGGTTGTAAATACATCTAAGAATTAACTTGTAATGAGTTATCCTTATTGAAATTTTGGTTCAATTACTCTTCCCCTAACTCATTACAAGTTATTGTTTCTATCCCCCTAATGTCGGGAAAACTATTGAATCAAAATTGTAATCACAAATCATGTCATAATTGAATCTCGAATACATTCAAAACATCTAATAATATTAAGAAAATTGTAATTAATATATATTCCCAACTTTCTTTGAGGATTCACTCATCTTTGTGCGTTGTGGTGGAGCAATTGGAACATATACGCATATACAAAAATTCAAAGATGAGAAGTATTTAGCTCTTGATCAAAAACCAACTGTAATGGGGAGTATTTGTAACTTATTGGCTTGATGCGTACAACACGTAAATCAACATAATCTCATGTTGAAATAGAAAGTTTTGTACTCATAAGTAATAATTTAGCTATTAGTTGAAGGCATTTGATAAACAATTCAACTAAATCATTTTGTGTGTGAACATGAGTATTCCAATTGACATGCAATAATTATTGAAAACTTGGGATGTAAACTCACAAACATTAGCAAGATGAATTATTTTAATTGCATAATCTAAAATTAATCATTTAAAAAAGCAATGTTGCAAACAACAAGTTGCAAATTGATAGCCCATATGTGATTATTTTGTAAATGCATCTACCAAAATCATATAATATCAAAACCATCCACATGGTGGATGAATGTGCCCATATTCGTTTCAGAAATGCAAGAATTAAATCTCAACTTTAGCTAGTGAGTTTCTAATAATCAATTTTTGTTGATAACAAGCAGCATGTGATAATTCTTTTAAATTAAAGAATCTTCTGCTTCTTTAATGAATGTCCATATGAATTCTTAATTACTTGTCGCATCATATATGATCCAAGATGGTCTAACTGATCACGCTAGGTAGTAAATGCATTTGTATCAGTAAACTTCTGGTTTACTTTAGCATGTGTTTCAATTGTACTAAATTGTAACAAATTAATAATTTTACTATCATTCCTTTTACTTTGTATCCACATATAAGTGCTATTGTGACATTTCCTACTGGAAATGTCTAAATCAATGTGAATATTATAATATCACTAAGTCAACAAAATAAATATAATTTCCAAACAATTATATGCAATATTCGCTTCACGGAATATGCCAGAATCTTCAAATATCTTAAAAAAAAATTTGCAACTTCAGGTGCATCCTACCATAACGAGCTTTAGATAGAATTATCATATTTTATTACTCATAAATATATCTTTCATAGTCAAATATTTTACTTCCAACCCCTTAATGGGAATGGGGATGATAACAAAAGAATATCACAAAGATCATAAAATAAATATAAATTAATAACCCAATCCTCTCTTTTTCATCCTTTCAAAATATATATTTATAGAAATAGTGATTCATATGAAATATAATATTTTCCTCATTCACAATCTCAATATAAGATCTATTATAAATATATTTTAAAACCAATAGATTAACCATCATAAGATATTAATATATTAGCTCTTCTAGAGCTTTCGTGTAACACCCCTAACCCATATCCGTTGTCGGAATAGAGTTACGAGCATTACCAGAGTTTACCGATCATATAACAGACATTTCATATCATTTAACATTCATATCAGAAAATAATCAAAATCAATCATATTGTCTCTTATTGTAACTGCCTGTTTTTAGTCAAATCAGAATAGTGGTTTCAGGACCACAAATCTGAGGTCAAAATAATTATTTTATTATTTTATTAAAGTTTAAAGCATGATAGAATTATTGTGTGAAAGTATCGTAAAGAAATTTTACTGTTTGGATGCTTAATTCGATAAAAAGGACTAAATCGCGTAAAGTGTAAAAGTGGAGTTCTATTAGCTAAAAGCATCTAATAGCTATAGAACCTTAAAGTAAAGGTTCTTATGTTGTAATTAAACCATTATTAGTATGAGTGGACTTATATGGACATATTATTAGGTGTTTAAATAGTTTATAATAAGGTTATTAATGTAATTTGGTATTAAATGACGAATTAAATTAAAGAAAAAATAAGATATCATCTTGTTTCTTCTTTATCTAGCCGAATTTAGGAAACACAAACACCATTAAAAGAGTTTCAAAGGTTCGGCCATCAATCTTTAAGCATGTAAGTCCATTTTGGCTCGATTTTTAATGGTTTTTACGTTTTTGAGATCATTGCTTCGTATTCTAGCTAGCCCATACCTTAGATTTTGAAATTGTTAAAGATTTATCATGTTTCCATTGTTGAATGCTTGAGTAATTTGATGAATTATGATAGATTTGGAAGGTTTAATGTTAGATTAATAGTTTTTGTAAAGTGATTTTTGACAAAAATGTCAAAAAGGGGATTAATTTTTGAAATTGTAAAATTATGTAGGTAAAAGTGTGAATAAATAAAAGGTATGGGCTGCTAGGGACTACATTAAAATTCAGCTAGCATAGCTAAGGGTCTAATTGCATGAATTTGCATTTTTACGAGCTAAGGACTAAATTGTAAAAATGTCAAAATAGTAGGGGCAAAAGTGTGATCTTGCCATAAGGTGATTTTTGGACTATATTGAATAGACCGAATACTGAATGTGTTAGTTTTGAAATATATATAGATCAAGATAAGCGGAGATCAGAATTAGATCTGGGAAAAAAAAAGTAGACGAATAGCCGATATTTGTTATCCAAGCGATACGAGGTAAGTTCGTATAATTAGAATCGAACTTTTAAATAATTTGTAATTATTTGAAATGAATGTATGTAATTGATTAAATGATCTACTTGAAATTTAAATTCCTTATTGATATGGTTTGATGGTTAACGAGCCCCGTTTGAACCGTAGGAATTTGTAAGATATGAGTGACATGTCACTAGGGTTACCGTTTAGGTTGAGATTCTGCATGTGTTGTGGACTCACCGCAGCTCGTATGAGCTTATTGATATATCAACTCGTAAGAGCTTACTGTTCTTAGCTCGTTAGAGCTTACCATTTCAGCTTAATAGAGCTCACTGTCCATCAGCTCAGGAGGAGCTTACTGATCATAGCTCGAAAGAGCGAAAATGATAATGAATTGATGGATTACTGATGTATATTTTATGTATATCACCCGAGTATCCCTCGATTTTCTAATAGGTTCAACGAGCATAAATTCTGTTATTGGTTATGTGAAAAAGATATGTGTTATATGGATGAAGTATTGTTTATACGAATGAGTTATTATTACTGTTATCGAATAAATTACTGTTTATACTATTAAGAATGAAATGTTATAAATGATGTACATGATATATGTGAATTTGACATGATACAATATATTGAGTATTGAATTGAGATAGTGGATGATTACATGCACTTATATGACTAACTTGTTGATGAATGCTTGTGTATAGGAATTTGGAAAGTGAATTTGATATACGTTGTTTAATTGTTTGATTATGTATAATGGTAAGTTAAATTTTGAATTATACGGGCTTATTAAGCTTTAAAGCTTACTCTATTTCTTTTCCATGTTTTATAGAGGTTCAATAGCTTGCTCGATCCGGATAAAGTTAGAGTTACACATCACACTATCCAGTTGCTGTTTGGTGCTTTTGAACTCTTGGATATTTGTAAATATGGCATGTATAAGCTAGTTATAAAGATGATAGTTATGGTTACTTGAGATAGTGATTTCGGTACATGTTGTGGTATAAGTTAAAGCCATGTGATTTGGCTTAACTTGGTGTAATGTTTTGGTTGTGTATAAGTGTTCAAATATGGTATGTTTTGGCAAATAGTAGATGGAATGGAAATATGCAAATGCTGTCTTGATTTGTAATAGGCATATGAATGGAAAATTCATGATATAAATTAGGTATTTGAATACTATGTTGAATTGTTATAAAATGTGTATGAAATGTTATGGATTGGCTGCCCATTGGGTTATAAAATGTTGCAATCTATACTTGTGCAGGTATATGACAATAGGGTGGCAAAATGGCTTTCCAAATAGCCTATTTTTGTCCACACGGGTGTGTGTCTCGGCCGTGTGCGACACACGGTCATGTTACACGGCACTATGTCCCCTACTGTTGAAATTAAAACCAAGTCAATATGCTCCACACGGTCTCACACACAGGCGTGTGACTGGCCGTGTGGTACAAGTTAGTATACCCCCTAATTGGCACACGGCCTAGCACAGGGTGTGTGACTTAGCTGTTTTGCATAAGTTAGTATACCCTACAGGATTGGCACGGCTAGCACACGGCCTGGCACACGGGCGTGTGTGGCCAATTCGAAGGGCACATGGGCATGTGGTTGGCCGTGTGACCCAAGTCAGTATGTACCCCCTGTTTTCACACGACTGGAGATATGGGCGTGTCTGGTGGCCGTGTGAGACATATGGCCTGGTCACACGAGTGTGTGTGTGTAACACCCCTAACCCGTAACCGTCGCAGGTCTAGGGTTAAGAGACATTACCGGACAATCAAAAATTTTTACAGATATTTCAAAACATAATTTAAAAAATCACATTAAAATGTCCCTTAAATAGGTCTTCGAGACCTTAAACATGCTTTAGAATAGGGCCGGGACTAAACCCAACACATAAAGAAATTCTCATAAATTTAAAAAAAAAAAATTCAAAGTTACAGAGGTCACACGCCCGTGTGAGCAGGTCGTGTGCCTCACACGGCCTCAGACACGCCCGTGTGTCTAAGCCGTATCAAAACAGTGCATACAAATTGACTTGTCCACACGACCATGGACACGCTCGTGTGCCTCACCAGTGGTCGCTTCTGACTTGCACCACACGACCAGTCACACACCCGTGTGTCCAGCCCGTGGTCGACACTAAATTAATCCACACGGCCAGACGCACGCCCGTGTGACTTGCCCGTGGTCAAACTTGTAACAGTCTGCTTTATACCTTAGTCGGAACAGTGGTTTCGGAACCACAAATCCGAGTCTAAATAATATTTTAATATTATTTTATGTGCTTAAGATATGTGTTAAAGCATGTGCTAAATTTATGTGAATTAATTCGTTCGTCTGCGTGCTTAATTTTGACAAAATGACTAACTCGCATAATGTTTAAAAGTGGCTTTTCATTTGATTAAGTGGTTAAATTGATGTGGCTTCTATTTGTAAGGGCCTTATGAGGCAATTTGCCTATTATCTTTGATAGTGGACGGTTATAACCCATAATAACCTTAGAAATTATGTTTTGTAATTTTATATTATAAGGTCAAAATTGGAAATTGTTTATTAATGAAATTATGAAAATAAAGCATGAAAATGGACATTAATTCATCCATTTCTTCCACCGAAAACACAAAAGAAAAAGAAAGAACAAAAGCTTCAAGGGTTTCGGCTATTCCAAGCTCAAATTTAGGTATGTTTTGGCTTTAGTTTTTGATAATTTTTATGTTTTTGAGATTGTTGCTTAGTCTACTATCAAGCCCATGTCTCAATTTTGTGTATTGATGATATTTGTGATAAGCTTTATGACGAGTTTAATTGTTAAATAAAAGATATGTGTTTAACGGACATGCTTTGTTCTTGAAATTTTGATGAATTTAGCTAAATAAGGCTAAATTCTGAAAATAGCAAATTGAGGGACTAAATTGCAAATTTGATGGAAATTATGGGCTTGTATGATGTTAATAAGCATTCAACTAAGCATAGATATATGATGATTTTGTGTATTTGATGTTTTGAGAAAAATGGACTAAATTGATAAATTGTGTAAATGTGAGGGTTAATTTTCAAATAACCCTAAATGTGTGTCCTTGGATTGAATTGAATGAGTTAGTGAATAAAAGGGTTAATTCTGAATATGTATAGATCAAGAACCGAGGAAAACAGACTTACACTGCGAGAAAGTGAAAGTAACCGAGTAGCCGTTTCCATTTCCGTTAAATCAAATCCGAGTTAAGTCATTATGCAAATAAATGTATTTGTATTGAATTGTGCATATTCATAAGACTATATATAACAGTGAATGCTTATGAGATCCTATGTATATGAATATTGGGATAAGATCTATATAGTGACAATGTCCGAGCAGTCCCGTACGAACCTAGGAATAGATAGGATTAGCTATGTCATGACATAGGTGTCAGTTCTGTGATATCATGTAAGACCACGTCTGGGATGTCAGCGTTGATTTGAGATTTCATGTAAGACCACGTTTGGGACGTTGGCATCGATACAAGATTTACGTGTAAGACCATGTCTGGGACATTGGCATCCTATTGATTCATGTAAGACCCTGTCTGGGACAATGGCATCGATATCTAAGTACATGTAAGACCTCGTCTGAGACGTTAGCATTGTACTACTATTCCGAGCTTTCTGAGTATCCTATTAGGTTCCTAACGGTTTAACGGGCAAGTCTGTGATATGAATGGCTATGTGAATTTCAAATCCGTTTCAGGTACGTTGACTTATACACTAAGTGTGTATACAAGGTAAGTATCTATATGATCTTACTATAATGAATATATATATTGGAACAATAATATGATATGTGAAAGTATGAATGAATGAACTATATGTATATAAGAGTTTTTTTTGAATTGATGAATGTGGCAAAATGTGGCCAAGTACATGGACCAAAGCATACATGTGATAAATTTGCTATGAAAGTAAACTGTGCCAATGTTCCTATATGCCTATATGCCTTTCATATTAAATTTATTTGTATATGACTTACTAAGCTTTTGGAAAGCTTACTCTGTGTGCGTGTGTTTTCTCTGTTTTAGAGATCGTCAAAGCTACTGAAGGCCTAGGGGATCGTCGAGGATTGTCATCACACTACTCTACTTGTTTTGGTACATTTTGGAAATGTATATAGCTAGATATGGCATGTATAGGCTAGTATTTTGGTATAAGTTTGCTGTATAAACTTAGCCATGAATGTGGCTAATTATAAGTTGATATTTTGCCTTAATGAATATGATATGTGATGTATGTCTAGGTATGGTTAGATGACTTTGGAAATGGTCAAGTTTTTGGGTAAGTATTTGGATGTATTATGCTTGTGAATTCATAAGTTTTAGTCTTATAATTTGTTATGAATGGAGTTGAACTTCAATATAGAGTTTGAATGAGTATCTTGATATGTTTTTGATGACTAATTGTGCATAAACTGAATTGGTAATTTTACTTGTAGGTAAGAACTTAATGTGGGTGGCATATTGGCATTACAAATGGCCTATTTTTGCCACACGGGCGTGCCTAATGACCGTGGGGCTAAGTCAGTAGCTAGCTAACAGTACACAGCCTTAGCACATGGACGTGCTTGGTGGCCGTGGAGCCAAGTCAGATTCGACCATGGCCAAGGTACACGAGCGTGCTTGGTGGTCGTGGGGTTAAGTCAGATTCGACCACAGGGGAAACACATGGGCGTGCCTAGCTACCATGGAAGGCACACGATCTACCCACACGGGCGTGTAAGCCCTGAAACTTAGAATAGTTTTAAAATTTTGAAAATTTCTATATGTGTCCCGAATTAGTTCTGACCCTATTTCTGAGCATGTTTTAGGTCTTGTTGACCTACAGAGGGGACTCTATGATTGATATTGATCATTTACTTTACGAATTGTCTGATAAAGTTTTTGATCTGTCAGGTAATGCCCTTAACCCTAATCCGGCGACGGACACGGGATAAGTGTGTTACATTTGGTTGGTATCAGAGATACAGTTTAGTCAGTTCTCGAATTAACGTAGCGTGTCGGAGTCTAGCTATACATGCCATATATCTGAATTGGGATAGTGTTATGAATCCTGACGTGTGAAATGTGATTTTTGTATAGCAATGGATCCTAAAAGAGCCGTAGCTGACGATGTAGAAAGTAATGCGCCTGCTCCCGCACAAGGGACAGCGCCCTCTCATTTGAGACCAGCTGCGAGCGATCAAGAAGGAGAAGCTAAACAAGCTTTCTTCCAGATGATGAGTGAGTGGTTCACTCAATTCGTAAGAAATAACCCGACTATTTCGCAACCTCCACCCCTAGCTATTCCCCCTCAGACTATAGTTGTGCCATCGGTTATGTATTCGAATCTGTTGAATAAGCCTCCAGTTGACAAGATCAGTAAATATGGGGCTGAAGAGTTCCAGGCTACTAAAGATGATGATGCTGAAAAGGCCGAGTTCTGGTTAGAAAATACTATCCGTGTATTAGAAAAATGTCTCTGACTCTGAAAGAATGCATAAAGTGTGTTGTATCTTTGCTCCGAGATGCAGCTTATCAATGGTGGAAAACTTTGATTTCTATTGTTCCGAAAGAGCAAGTTACGTGGGATTTCTTTCAGAACGAGTTTCGAAAGAAATATATTAGTGAGAGATTCATCGATCAAAAATGAAAGGAATTTCTGGAACTAAAACAGGGCCGAATGACTGTTACGGAGTATGAACAAGAATTTGTAAGATTGAGTCAGTATGCTCGGGAATACGTATCTACCGAAGCAATAATGTGCAAAAGATTTGAAGATGGTGTTAATGAAGATATTCACTTGTTAGTCGGGATCTTAGAAATAAAAGAATTCGTTGTACTCGTTGATCAAGCGTGCAAAACTGAGACACTCAGGAAAGATAAAAGAAAAGCTGAGTCTGAAGCTAGAGATGTGAGAAAGAGATTTCAGAGTAGATCATTTCAGTCTGCTTAGAAGAAATTCAGAGATGATCAAAGTCGTTCAAGAGATAATATGGGGCATTCGAATAGAAATTGAGCTAGATCACAAATGAGTTCCAAAACTCCAGCAACTTCAGTAGCGAGTATTGGTAATGTTTGATCCGAGAAACCTGAATGTAAGCATTGTGGAAAAAGGAATCTGGGAAGTTGTAGATTAAATGGCAGAGCTTGCTTCAGATGTGGATCACTTGATCATTTTATCCGTGATTGCCCTGGGTCTGTCGTGCCAGATACTGTTCAGAATCTGAGATCTGATAATGTACCTGTGAGAGATAGACCTTCAAAGTATGTAAGAAATGTCAGTGGTAGTTAGAGAACTATAAGAGATACTGTTGCGAGATTCGAAGCTAGAGCTCCTGCCAGAACGTATAGTATCCGAGCTCGTGAGGAAGCTTCATCACTTGATGTTATAATGGGTACTTTTACACTTTATGATACTTCTGTGATTGCATTGATAGACCCTGGTTCTACGCATTCGTATGTATGCATGAGTTTAGTATTCAGTAAGACTTTACCTGTAGAGTCTACTGAGTTTGCAATAAAAGTATCGAACCCCTTAGGTAAAAGTGTCCTTGTTGATAAAGTATGCAAGAACTATCCATTAATGTTTCGAGATATCTGTTTCCCTGCTGATCTGATTCTTTTGCCATTTGATGAGTTTGATATTATTCTGGGTATGGACTAGTTAACATTGCATGATGCTGTTGTAAACTGTAAAAGAAAGACTATTGATTTGAGATGTCCGAATGATGAAATTGTACAGGTTGAGTCTAATGATTTAAATGGATTACCTGCCGTGATATTGGTATTGAAAGCTCAAAGATATGTCAAAAAGGGTTATGAGCCATATTTTGCTTATGTTATTGATTCGAAAGTGTCTAAAAAGAATGTTGAATCAGTGCCTATTGTCTGTGAGTTTTCTGATGTTTTCCTTGAAGAATTGTCGGGTTTGCCTCCAATACGTGAAGTTGAATTTGGTAATGAGTTGTTGCCTGGTACTACACCTATTTCGGTAGCTCCGTATAGAATGAAACCAACAGAGTTGAAAGAGTTAAAGTCTCAGTTGCAAGAATTGACTGATAGAGGGTTCGTTAAACCGAGTTTCTCACCTTGGGGTGCTCCTGTTCTATTTGTGAAAAAAAAAGATGGTACAATGAGAATGTGCATTGATTATCGTCAACTGAACAAGGTGACAATAAAGAATAAATATCCGCTGCCCAGGATTGATGATTTATTTGATCAGTTAAAAGGAGCTACTGTGTTTTCAAAGATAGATTTGAGATCGGGATATTATCAATTAAGAGTGAAAGATTCAGACATACCAAAAACCGCTTTCAGAACAATGTACGGGCACTATGAGTTTTTAGTTATGCCATTTGTATTAACGAATGCTCTTGCTGTTTTTATGGATCTGATGAACAGAATTTTCAGACCGTACCTAGATCGATTTGTTGTGGTATTCATAGATGACATCTTGATTTATTCACGTGATGAAAATGAGCATGCTGAACATTTGAGAATCGTGTTGCAAACTCTGGGAGAAAAACAATTGTATGCAAAATTCAGCAAATGTGAATTTTGATTGCACGAGGTTAGTTTTCTGGGACATATTGTGTCAGCTTCTGGAATTCGAGTTGATTCGAGCAAGATTTCTGCTATTCTGGATTGGAAACCTCCAAAGAATGTGTCTGAAGTCCGTAGCTTTCTGAGTTTAGCTGGTTATTATTGTCGTTTTGTGAAAGGATTTTCAATGATAGCTACTCCATTGACTAGACTACTTCAGAAAGATGTTAGATTTGAATGGTCTGATAAAAGTCAGAAAAGTTTTGATCAGTTGAAAACTCTGTTAACAGAAGCTTCAGTGTTAGTACAGCCAGAATCGGGTAAAGAATTTGTTATATATAGTGATGCTTCGTTAACGGTCTGGGATGTGTTTTAATGCAAGAAGGCAAAGTTGTAGCTTATGCCTCGAGACAGCTGAAGCCTCATGAAAAGAACTATCCAACACACGACCTTGAGCTAGCTGCAATTGTATTTACACTAAAGATCTAGCGTCATTATCTGTATGGTGAAAAATGTCAGGTATTTTCAGATCATAAAAGTCTGAAATATCTGAAGACTCAGAAAGATTTGAACCTACGTCAGAGAATATGGCTAAAGTTGTTAAAGGACTTCGAGCTTATGATAGACTATCATCCGGGTAAAGCAAATGTTGTTGCTGATGCACTGAGTAGGAAATCATTGTTTGCACTGTGTACTTTGAATGCTTAGTTAGATTTGTCTGATGATAGTTCTGTGATAGCTGAATTAAAAGTGAAACTGTTGTTTATACAGCAGATATGTGATGCTCAGAAATCAGATAATGAGTTATTAGCGAAACGAGCTCAGTGTGGTTTAAATTCTGAATCTGAATTACGAGTTGTTGATGATTGTTTAAAATTTCGAAATCATATTTGTGTTCCGAGAAATCCGGAGTTGATTCAGCTAATTTTGAGTGAAGCACATAATAGTCATTTATCTGTCCATCCTGGAAGTACAAAGATGTATCATGATTTGGAGCCACATTATTGGTGGTCTGGTATGAAACGAAACATTTTTGACTTTGTTTCAAAATGTTTAGTCTGTCAACAAGTGAAAGCTAAAAATCAAGTTCCTTCTGGTTTGTTACAACTGATTTTGATTACTGAATGGAAACGGGATAGAATGACTATGGATTTTGTTTCTGGTTTGCCTCAGATTCCGAGAAAGAGATGTGATTTGGGTCGTAGTTGATCTATTAACGGAATCTGCCATTTTGTTCCGGTAAGATCTAATTATTCGCTTGACAGATTAACCGAGCTTTACATTTCTGAGATTGTTAGATTGCACGGGGTGCCACTATCTATTATGTCAGATAAAGATCTAAGGTTTACATCAAGATTCTGGAAGAAATTTCAAGAAGCATTAGGCACGAAATTACATTTCAGTACAGCTTTTCATCCACAAACCGATGGTCAGTCCGAAAGAATTATTCATATTCTTGAAGATATGTTAAGATGTTGTATACTTGAGTTTAACGATACGTGGGAACAGTACCTACCATTCATTGAATTTGCGTACAATAATAGTTTTAAGTCAAGCATCAAAATGGTACCTTATGAAGCTTTGTACGGTCGTAAATGTCGTACACCTCTGTATTGGACTGAGCTCAGTGAAAATAAGCTACACGAGGTCGATTTGATAAAAGATTCAAAACAGAAAGTGAAACAAATTCGAGATTATTTGAAAGCAGCATCTAATCATCAGAAGTCTTATGCGGACTTGAAACGAAAAGATATAAAATTTGAGATTGGTGACAAAGTATTTTTGAAAGTGTCTCCACGGAAGAAAGTACTCTGTTTCGGACGCAAAGGCAAGTTAAGTCCAAGGTTCATTGGGCCATACAAAATTATCGAACGTGTTGGACCTATTGCATATAGATTAAGGTTGCCCTCTGAGCTAGAAATGATCCACAATGTATTCCATGTCTCGATGCTCCGTAGATATCGATTTGATCCGTCACATGTGATCACCCTATCTGAAATTGAAATCCGATCTGATATGACATATGAAGAGGAACCGATTCGTATCTTAGCTCGTGAAGTGAAGGAGTTGAGAAATAAGAAAATTCTGTTAGTGAAAGTACTGTGGAATCGACACGGAATAGAAGAGGTTACGTGGGAGCCTGAAGATTCAATGAGACAGCAATATCCGAATCTGTTTAACAGTATGATTTTCGGGACGAAAATCCCTAAAGGGGGAGAATTGTAACAGTCCGGTTTATACCTTAGTCGGAACAGTGGTTTCGGGACCACAAATCCAAGTCTGAATAATATTTTAATATTATTTTCTGTGCTTAAGATATGTGTTAAAGCATGTGCTAAATTTATGTGAATTAATCCGTCCGTCTGCGTGCTTAATTTGGACAAAAGGACTAAATCGCATAATGTTTAAAAGTGGCTTTTCAGTTGATTAAGTGGTTAAATTGATGTGGCTTCTATTTGTAAGGGCCTTATGAGGCAATTTGCCTATTACCTTTGATAGTGGACGGTTATAGCCCATAATAACCTTAGAAATTATGTTTTGTAATTTTATATTATAAGGTCAAAATTGGAAATTGTTTATTAATGAAATTATGAAAATAAAGCATGAAAATGGACATTAATTCATCCATTTCTACGACCAAAAACACAAAAGAAAAAGAAAGAACAAAATCTTCAAGGGTTTCGGCTATTCCAAGCTCAAATTTAAGTATGTTTTGGCTTTAGTTTTTGATAATTTTTATGTTTTTGAGATTGTTGCTTAGTCTACTATCAAGCCCATGTCTCAATTTTGTGTATTGATGATATTTTTAAGTTGTGCCATTGATGATATGGTAAGCTTTATGATGAGTTTAATTGTTAAATGAAAGATATGTGTTTAACGGACATGCTTTGTTCTTGAAATTTTGATGAATTTAGCTAAATAGGGCTAAATTCTGAAAATAGCAAATTGAGGGACTAAATTGCAAATTTGATGGAAATTATGGGCTTGCATGATGTTAATAAGCATTCAGCTATGCATAGATATGTGATGATTTTGTGTATTTTTTGTTTTGAGAAAAATGGACTAAATTGATAAATTGTGCAAATGTGAGGGTTAATTTGCAAATAACCCTAAATGTGTGTCCTTGTATTGAATTGAGTGAGTTAGTGAATAAAAGGGTTAATTTTGAATATGCGTAGATCAAGAACCGAGGAAAATGGAGTTTGACCACGGGAAAGCGAAAGTAACCGAGTAGCCGTTTCCATATCCGTTAAATCGAATTCGAGGTAAGTCATTATGCAAATAAATGTATTTGTATTGAATTGTGCATATTCATAAGACTATTGATAACAATGAATGCTTACGAGATGCTATGTATATGAATTCCGGGATAAGATCTATATAGTGACAATGTCCGAGAAGTGCCGTCCGAACCTAGGAATAGATAGGATTAGCTATGTCATGACATAGGTGTCAGTTCTGTGATATCATGTAAGACCACGTCTGGGACATCGACGTTGATTTGAGATTTCGTGTAAGACCAAATCTGGGATGTTGGCATCGATACGAGATTTACGTGTAAGACCATGTCTAGGACATTGGCACCATACTGATTCGTGTAAGACCCTGTCTGGGACAGTGGCAACGATATCTGAATACATGTAAGACCTCGTCTGGGACGTTGGCATTGTACTACTATTCTGAGCTTTCTGAGTATCCTATTAGGTTCCTAACGGTTCAATAGGCAAGTCTATGATACGAATGGCTATGTGAATTGTAAATCCGTTTCAGGTACATTGACTTATACACTAAGTGTGTATACAAGGTAAGTATCTATATGATCTTACTATAATGAATATGTATATTGGAACAATAATATGATATGTGAAAGTATGCATGAAAGAACTATATGTATATAAGATTTTTTTTGAATTGATGAATGTGGCAAAATGTGGCCAAGTACATGGACTAAAGCATACATGTGATAAATTTGCTATGAAAGTTAATTGTGTCAATGTTCCTATATGCCTATATGCCTTTCATGTTAAATTTATTTGTATGTGACTTACTAAGCTTTTGGAAAGCTTACTCTGTGTGTGTGTGTGTGTTTTCTCTGTTTTATAGATCATCAAAGCTACTGAAAGCTTGGGGGACCGTCGAGGATTGTCATCACACTACTCTACTTGTTTTGGTACATTTTGGAAATGTATATAGCTAGATATGGCATGTATAGGCTAGTATTTTGGTATAAGTTTGCTTTATAAACTTAGCCATGAGATGTGGCTAATTATAAGTTGATATTTTTCCTTAATGAATATGATATGTGATGTATGTCTAGGTATGGTTAGATGACTTTGGAAATGGTCAAGTTTTTGGGTAAGTATTTGGGTGTATTATGCTTGTGAATTCATGAGTTTTGGTCTTATAATTTGTCATGAATGGGGTTGAACTTCAATATAGAGTTTGAATGAGTATCTTGATATGTTTTTGATGACTAATTGTGCATAAATTGAATTGATAATTTTGCTTGTAGGTAAGAACTTAATGTGGGTGGTATATTGGCCTTACAAATGGCCTATTTTTGCCACACGGTTGTGGCACACGGGCATGCCTAGTGACCGTGGGGCTAAGGTAGTAGCTAGCTAAGAGTACATGGCCTTAGCACACGGACGTGCTTGGTGGCCATGGAGCCAAGTCAGATTCGACCACGGCCAAGGTACACGGGCATGCTTGGTGGCTATGGGGTTAAGTTAGATTCGATCACGGGGGAAACATATGGGCGTGTCTAGCTACCGTGGGAGGCACACGGTCTGCCAACACGGGTGTGTAAGCCCTGAAACTTAGAATAGTTTTAAAATTTCGAAAAATTCTTTATGTGTCCCGGATTAGTTCCGACCCTGTTTCTGAGCATGTTTTAGGTCTTGTTGACCTACATAGGGGACTTTATGATTGATATTGATGATTTACTTTACGAATTGTGTGATAAAGTTTCCGATCTGTCAGGTAATACCCTTAACCCTAATCTGGCGACGGATACGAGATAGGGGTGTTACAGAGTCTGACTTGTTTTGAAATGCAACCACGAAGGACACGATCGAGACACACACCTGTGTGCTCAACCGTGTGGGCAATTATAGGCCATTTTCAAGGCCAAAATGCCACCCACACTATGGGATATCCTTACAAGCATCATAGCAATTCAATTCATGCCAAAATAACCAACTTTTCCAAGCATTCAAAGGCATCTCAAGCATACCATTTAAAGCAACATTTAGCTCAACTTATTCACAAGCATTTCTAAACATGATCCATTCACAAACTTACCATTAGCATGACCATTTCAACAGCCATCAAACGTCCCCAAACAAGGCATCATATAACAAGATTACTTAATCATAACACAACCATATATCTAGCCATATCACATGGCTATGTACTTATCTCAAACATACTCCAAAACAACTAGCCTATACATGCCATATTTAACTATATTCACATTCAAAAGTACCAAAGAAGAGTTTCATAGTGTGGGGATGATCCTCGACGATTCCCATGCCTTTCGTAGCCTTGACAACCTATTAAACAGAGTAAACACATACAAAGTAAGCTTTCCAAAAGCTTAGTAAGCCATATACAAATAAACTTAACATATAGGCATTCATTATTCGTATCAAATATGAGATTACTACTAGCTGATTTGCACATTCATAATTCTTCTTGGCTCATTTATTTAGCCATTTGCTTACCAACATATTTTTCACCTTGTATTTCTTTAGATCATAGATCATTCACACATATATCACATTTTACCTCATCAAATCTATTCACATATCTCATCTAGGTAAGTTCATATACAAACTTACCTTTCATACACTTGTTTAGTGTACAATTCAAACGTACCTGATTCGTTTATACATATCACGTAGACTTTCATTTCTCAGATTTGCTCGTTGAACCCTTAGGAATCAAATAGGATACTCAGAGTACTCAAAATAGTCGTACAATGCCAACGTCCCAGACGTGGTCTTACATGGACTCAGTTATCGATGCCATTGTCTCAAACAGGGTCTTACACGAATCAATACGATGCTAATGTCCCAGACATGATCTTACACGTAAATCTCATATCGATGCCAACATCCTAGACGTGGTCTTACACGATATTACATATCAATGCCAACGTCCCAAACATGGTCTTACATGATATAACATATCGGAAACCTATGTCATGACATATGTAATCCTATCTATTCCTAGGTTCGTACGGAGCTTCTCAGACACTGATACATTATCGATACTTTCTCGGATTTCATATATTCATCATTTCATACACTTTCATCACAATTTAGTTTCATATGAATATACATAAATCAATACAAATACATTTATATCTATAGACTTACCTCGGATTCGGATAAACAGAAATGAACTCGGCTACTCAATTACTTTCGATTTCCCACGATCTAAGTCCGTTTTCTTCGGTTCTTGATCTATACATATTCAAATTTAACACATTTATTCGCTAATTCATTCAATTTAATCCAAAAACACATATTTAAGGCAATTTCCAAATTAGCCCTCATATATTCACATTTTGACATTTTAGTCCATATTTCACAAAATCACAAAATACACAAAATCTCATGTTACCCATACCTAGCTGAATTTTACTCATGCTCATATAAGTCCATATATTTCATTTATTTCACAATTTAGTCCTTCAAAATATTATTTTCTCAATTAAGTCCAAATTACTAAAATTCATCAAAAATCCAAAGACAAACTATGTTAATCTATCACATTTCTTTCATAATTCATCTTCAAACATCACAAAACTCATGTGTTCATAAATGGCACATTTCAAAATCTTCATCAATTCACAAAATTGAAGCATGGGTTTTGAAGAACACAAAGCAACGTTTACAAAAACGTAGAAATTATCAAAAACCGAGTCAAAAACTTACCTTAATTTTTGCTTCAAACTAGCCGATTGTTCAAAGCTTTAAACTTTCTTTTCTTTTCTTGTTTTCGATGGTGGATGATACCAAAATAATGAAACCATTTTTTTATTTTATGTTTTCATTACCTTATTAGATATTTTACAATTTTAACCTTTATTAAACCTTATAAAAATCATGTATAATATGGACATAAATGTCCACTAGCATAAACAAAGGTATAATATCCACTTAAGGTCTTCACCTTTAATAAGCCATATCAAATCAACACATTAACAAATGAATTGCTACTTTTACCTTTTATGCAATTTAGTCCTTTTTCTCAAATTAAGCACACAAACTATAAATTTCACACATGCTTAATCATATACTGCAGGCACAAAAAATAATATTAAAATATTTTTCTGACTCGGATTTGTGGTTCTGAAACCACTATTCTGATTAGGATCTAAACCGGACTGTGACAGTGTGTCCTCTATATTGAGAAAATTTTTCAATGTTTTGTGGAAGTTTATAAGTTTTCAATTTAGTCCTAAACCACCCCTAAAGCATGTTTAAGGCCTCGTAGGCTATTGTAAGGGACAAATTGAATGAAGATTGTATGAAATGGTTGAATGTATGAGAAAAGTATTGTTATATATGTTAAAAGTCAAGTAATGCTTTGTAACCCTATTCCGGCATTGAATACGGGTGAGGGGTGTTACACTTATGTGAGCCCTCGAGGCCCAAAATACACATTAGAAACAGATCGGCACTAAACCAGGTACTCAAACAATTTTTAAGAAAACATTAAAAAAACTTTCAAAGTTTCAAGGGACACACGCCCGTATGGCCAAGCTGTGTGTCTCACACGGTCAAAAGACACGCCCGTGTCTCAGGTCGTGTGGACATTCGAAATAGGGACACATGGCCATGTCCCAGCCCGTGTGCAAACTTGGGAGTTTACTGACTTGGGTCACACGGCCAAGCCACACGCCCATGTACTAGGCCGTGTGAGTATACTGACTTGTATAAATAAGGTACAGGGGTCACACGGCCATGTCACACGCCCGTGTGCCAGGCCGTGTGAATAATTTGAGCATTCTTACTTGTAATTTATAAAAAGTAGGGGACACACGACCAAGCCACATGTCCGTGTGCTAGGCCGTCTAATCAAATTTGGGTATACTGACTTGTGCAAAATTTTAAATACAGGGGACACATGACCGTGCAACATGGTTGTGTGTCACACACGGCTGAGACACATGCCCGTGTGGACTAAATAGGCTATTTTTCTAGCCGCATTTCTCACCTAATTTGTCTTCCACCTATTAACACATTCACAAGCCAATTCAAGACATTTAAACCAAGCCAAAACCAAGTCTTATACATGATATAATACCTCACATAACCAAATATACAAACTTATCTAACCTATCAAATACTCTTAGCATATTCGATTCTCATTTCACTTTCATTCATTCACCCACGCACATATCAATTTGATGAAGCCATACACACACACACACACACACACACACACACATATATATGTATATCAAAATATACTAAACATTAGCCATTCAAATGGCTAATCACAACAAAACATTTACATACCAACATCTGGCCAAAATTACCTATACATGCCATTACAACCAAAATAATTTACTATATATTTACTGAAATGAGTCGATGGATAGTATGAGATATCTCCGCCAAGCTTCTAACCCAACGAGCTTCCAAATTACTATAAAACAGGAGAAACAAAATAGAGTAAGCTTTAAATCTTAGTAAGTTCGTATAACATGGAATTTAACTTACCATTTAATTCACATTTAAGGTAAGCAAACTAAACATGCTCAAGCCAATTTGGCCAAATGCCCAAACACATATCCTCATCAAGCATGTTCTTCATGTAATTCATATAATAACTCATAAACACGGTTGAACATAGTTACCAAGCAAGTTCCATACATGAATCTTTATTTCACTTTTCAACTTATCATGTAATATCATTTCCATGTAATTTTATGTATACACTGATAACAGTTCGTATCGAATTCACATTTTCCTATAATAGTACATTGCCTGTTGAACCATTTAAATATCGTTGGATACACGAGTAGTACACACTAAGTGTACAAATCTGTAATCTGTCAATTCGTATAATATTTGTCAATTTATATTCAAGAATGCTCATGTGAGCATATATCGAGTAGCTCTTTCGAGTCATATAATAGGAAGCTCATATGAGCCATGTAATGAGAAGCTCGATCGAGCTGTACATCGGGAAGCTCCGGAGAGCCAATTATCGAGAAGCTTATACGAGCCATAAAAGAGAAGCTCATACGAGCCAATATCGGGAAGCTCCGAAGAGCCAAAAAATGGGAAGCTCGTGAGAGCCAAGTTTCGGGACGCTCATAAGAGCTGTGGTGTGTCCAACACATGCAGGACCACAACCAATCCGGGAACCCTTAATGACAATGTCATTTGTATCCATCAAATTTCTTAGGTTCAAACGGGGACTTGGTACTTGTCAGATATCTTTGGATATGTGATCAATGCTTAGACATGGCAATTATACATTTCACATACATATCATTCAATTTAAACATATAAATATACAATTTTGTTCCACGAACTTACCTCGACAAATGTTCGTAGACTTGTAAGCTACTAATCCGATACTTTTTCTTTTCCTCGTTCTAACTCCGTATTTGGTCTATCCAGATCTATATGAATGAAATTAACTCAATTTAATACAATTTATATTCAATTTGATCCAACACACATCTTTGGTAAAATTACTATTTTGCCCTTATACCTTTAATTAATTACGATTTTATCCCTAGGCTCAGAAAATGAAATTCATACAATTTAATCCTTAATCCAAGCCTAGTCGATTTTTATATGTCACAATAACAGCCAATGTATTTCATAAAATTTAAAATTTTTCCATGAATATTCCATCTTTTCAATCTTGTCCCTAAATCATAATTTCATCAAAATTCTCTTTACGAAAGTTGTTTATCTATCAACAACCTTTCATTTTCTATCATAAAACCTTAAAATTCATACATACTCATCCATGGAAAAACCCTAACACTTTAATAATTTTACAAATTAATCCCCAAGATAGCTAGTTTAAGCTATTACGATCTCAGAAACATAAAAATCATTAAAAACGGGACAATACTCACTTAATTAAGCAAAATAAGCTTGCTAATTTCGAGCTCCCATAACTAGGGTTTCCATGTAACACCCCAAACCCGGCCTATTCAATATGACCGAATTTGAAATGCCACTGCGGAACACTTTCGAAAAATATTCTTACTAAGAGTAAAACCGTTGAAAAATTTGTTTCCTTTAATAAAACTTTTTCGTGATTTGTAATATTCTAAGTAAAAATCAAAGTTTGTTATAAAAATATCGGATTCAAGCTTTATTTTAGAAAATAAAACCATTTGCAATCAACATTTAAACTATCTTTCCATAATAGGGCATAATAATAAAGATGCTTTAGTGGGCCTTTTTACATCAAACACTTAATCGGAATAATGAAAATGTAGATACTTAATAAATCAAACAAAATGTCCTTTTTCATAAAATCCACTTCCTCATGGCCACCTTTGTATCCTCTCCGACCCGGTCCAAGCTTTACGCACCACCTGAAAGGGTTGAGAAAAATTGAGTGAGTCACCAAGACTCAGTGCATAGTTAATACACATGTCCTCACATATGGGCTTATCCCATATCCACACAATCCATATATATATAAATATGCAAATTTTAAACATGCAATTATGAATATACAATGTAATTATGAAGCCCCATCCACATAGTAATCCACATATCTTAACTTTAGTAGACTTACTGCTCAAGGTCGTGGTTGGCCCAACCACCGATCCCATAGGGATCCCACATATAAATCGCTTCACTAATCATCAAGCGCGAATGTAGCACGAGGCTAGCATTAGACCACTCACATAGTGTACACCCTTTTCTCCAATAGCCACATTCCAATTTTCCATGCATAAATATATGTATCATGATAACATATCACTCAAAACAAATATACATCACATGCCATCACATTTTTATACATTCATCAATAATCAATTATTATCGCAAATCACTGAAAGGTTAATATCATAACCACTAACCTGATTATTCGATCACTCACTTTGGTATCCATACTTTAGCCTTTATTTCGGCTAACATGCACAACATATACATTTACATAAAATAACACGTACAACACATATAACAAGCGAGAGAACAGTGCGATAACTACGCACCTAACTATAGCGAGATTCTGATTTATCGATTCTAACAAAGTCTAAAATCCCGAAAGCTTCTGTTACTTCTATCGTTTTGCCCCTAGAACACATAACCAAAATCGATCACACTTAATACCAATAATATGGCCTTAGGCCAAATACCATGAGTCATTTACCTTGAGCACTTCAATTCCCGAAAGAGTCATTTGTGCTCCTTAACACTTACTTATTTCGATCCCGAAACACCATTTGTTCCTGTCGAGTTGCTCCCGAAGTTATCAAAATTCCTTGATGTTCAAAATCCCGGGAGCTCCCTTAAAGTTCTTTCCTTCAACACAAGATTCAGCAATAGTGACAATATTCGGCTAACAACGAGAGTAAAGACTGGTCTTTGGGAAGATAATGATTCGGCCAAGCTAACAAGTAGGAAGAAAAAGAATAAAAAATACAAATGGTCTTAAAGCTCTTTAAGTTTTCGGTCACAAACAAAAGAGAGTGTAAGCCAAAACTAGATAGCTTTTTTTTTTCTCAAAAAGAAAATGGCAGAAAAAGAGAGAAAGGAGAACAAAATTTGGTACACACACTAGCATACTTCAAAGCCGAAAATGCCACCCTAAGAAGCCCTATTTCAGCCATGCACAAAGTGGGAAGAAAGAAATTTTGAATATCAAAGATGATAAATTCGGCCAAGACAAAAAGGAAGAAGAAGAAAAACAAAAACAAGGCAAAGGCCACCTCCCTAGCTAATCAAAACCGAGAATGAAGGCTCCTAGGTAGACCACATTCGGCCATGCTCAAGTGGGAGGGAAAACAAGACAAAACCATGCATTTTGGCCATGCCTTTCCCAAGCTCAAGGCTGACCAAAAAGCTCCCAAGTCCAAAGCTTCATTCGGTCAAGACAATTTGGAAATGAAAGAAAAACCAAAGCATGAAATTCGGCCATGCTTTTCTTTTTACTAAAACCAAGGCCGGCCATACATTTGCAACTCCAATGCCGCACATGTTTCCTTCTCTAAAGCCAGGACCCATCCTTGTATACTAATAATAATAATAATAATAATAATAATTTATAAACTATCCTGTCATTCTAAGCAAACAAAAATAATAATAAAAACAATGGTTCATTCCCATGCTCCTGCAGCTAAATAATAAAAACAATAAATAAAAGATTGAAGCTACATACTTCAAAACAATTAAAATAATAAAACAATAATAAAAATAGCACAAGCAGCAGCTCCTTATGCTGCATGCGTGCATGGGCCATGCACCCTTTCCCATGCAGGCCAAAATAAAACAAGGCCAAGCTGCAGCCCCCAGGTCTCGAACCCGAGACCTGGAGAGAATCTTCCAAACTTCCTGCCATTCTGCTACTGAGACTTTCATGCTATATCTCGCCGTGAAATTCTTTTAAACCTTCATTCACAGCGCCCCTTGCTTGACGCAAAACAGCAATAAAAACGAAATCAAGCGCCGCCTTACGACTCGAACGCGAGTCCTCCAAGTCGTATCTTTCCAGCAGTGTCCTTAGCCACTCGGCCACTTTGAATTTTATGACAATATTACGGCACAAATTTCTTTTAATTTATGCTTCGCTGGCTCCCTTACCTTAACGCCAGGAGCCAAAATAAAACATTCACAAGATCGCCATCGGGACTCGAACACGAGTCCTCGTGAAGCTTCTCTCTGCTAAGCGTCCTTGCCACCTCGCCCAGGCGCCATTTTGTGACATAATTCTGCCCCGATTTCTTTTAAAGCCTTCCTTAATGTAGCGCCAACTTGCAAAATAAAATGCTTATGCGTCCCTATGCTACTCGAACCCCTGACCTGTTTTGGCGCCAAACCAAAGCCTTAAGTGGTACTCGAAAACCACTTTACCAGGGCATTTTATATGCCACAGCTTTACAAATTTATTCTTAAGGCCTCCTTCCATACTCTCCTCTTTTAACCCAAAATTTTCAAAAATTTTCAAAATACTCCCTTTTTATCCTCGAGCTTTAAGAACTCCAAAAACACATCAAAACCACTCGCAACCCCTATTTTGGGATATTACAATTCTACCCCCTTAAAAAAATAATTTCGTCCTCGAAATTACTTACAAACGAACATCCGTACATTTCAATTCACCACATATCAATCACATGAACCCAATTATACACATATGCAAACATACCCAACCTCAACCTCTTTCACATTTAGCATTTTCATATATGGCCACTTTTCTTAATAAGCATATTCAAGCTTCAATTCCATTATACATAAATCATACACATCAATGGTAAGATCAATGGCACATATTAAAAGTCTTACCGAAGCTTTAACTATATCACATCTTACTTAACTCAAATGGGAATATACTAGCTTACCTTATTTCTTGCAAATATGAAAGACTTGCACTTACCCGAGTATTTAGCTTATGGTAATAAACATGTTCCATCTTGTAAGTGATTCATGAATTCTCTATTATAACACATCACCGGCATTAAGCCTGCTAGGCATCGAAGCCTGAAATACACACCGGCATTAAGCCTGCTAGGCATCAAAGCCTGAAATATACACCCAAGACAAGGCACATGCAGGCATCAAAGCTCTGAATATACACCCAAGGCACAAGGCTCGCTGGGCATCAAAGCTCAAATACACACAAGCACAAGGCACATTAGGCATCAAAGCTCGAAACACACACAAGACAAGGCTCTAGGCATCAAAGCTCAAATATAATATTATCGCCATCTGAATCACATTACAAGCTGACCAAAATTATAACCCATATATAATTCATATCACTTGTACTTATCAATTCAATAAAAATTCAATAACATTTCATGATAAAATGTCTATCCACAGTCGGCTTTCCGTATATTTATAACTAGGATTCCATAATTCAGCATGCATTCACGATATTCAACTGTTCATAGACTTACACCTAAAACATTCTCAATTTCGGCTCCAACATTCGCCGACATGATACCTTCCATACTGAGCACACAGACGGTCCTGATTTCTCATAGCTGGCTTAGTCACATGAGCAAAACTTTCAACTCTGGGTCTCTTCCGAAGACCCTCAGATAATTTAGACGATCCAAATTTTCTTCTATCACGGTTCATATCCTTATCTCTGTTTTATCTCATCGAGTTCTTAATTTCTTCAGATACCTTAGCTTTTTCGACTAACACAGCAAATTCCCATTCTTGTTGAGGAGCTATCAACAGTTTCAGGCCGTCCTTTAATCTGTCCTTAAATCGGACACATCGTTCATATCCCGTAGCCACTACTCTTCGAGTATATCGGCTTAACTTTAGGAATTCAGCCTCGTGTTTCGCCATGGACTTGTTCCGTTGAACCAGCCCCAAAAACACATTCCTCTGAGCATCAATGTAGTAAGTATTGACATACTTCTTCTGGTATGCCGTCTTGACATATTCCCAAGTGAGGTTCTCAGCTATGACTCTATCCCGAACCGTGAGCCACCATTGATACACCTCGTTGCAAAGTAGTGTTACCATTCCTTTCACTTTTCCTCAGGGCTCAGATCGAGCTCATCCATAACTCGTTTGGTTGCTTCCAACCAATATTCAATCGTACTGGGCGCCACGCCTGATACATCATGGAACAACTCCGCTTCATTGGTTCAAAATTGCTCGGGAACAGATTTTCGAGCTCTCATATTTCCTCCCTCTCCAGCCACCATTTCTAAAACTCGCAGCGCCGCCTATGATACAGCATTATCCCTCGTCTGATCTTGCTGCTCATTATCAAAGGCTGGTGGTGGAGGTGGTACCTCAATATCAAACCCTTGACCCGATCTAACGGGTTCTGATACGGCCATTTTGCTTCGACTACGTCCTCTAGAACTCATCTCTTATCGCGCAATCTGACTTAAAAAGTCTTATGCATTAGAAATTTGTTCCACTGATTATCCGCGAACAATTTTTATGGAATAAAGTATTTAGAAGTGGTTCTTTCGATCACACATAGGTTCAATTCAAGTTCGCTATTCTAATTCAGAGAGTCACATACACATTCATAAGCAGGGACACATTCATTCACTACACCTCTATGGTCATTTCAGTCCTCAAGTCTTATGCACTTGTTTTTGAGTAGACTAGTCCTAGGGTTCGATAGCCCAAATTTTCTAATCTACGAGCCCAATTATGCCCATACAATTCACATATTCAATATACCTCAATAGTCAGAGGTACTTACTAGGTGGACTTCGGGTCGGAGGTACAGATGCCATGCCAGAACAAGCCCAAAATAGAAGTTCACATTTTGAAAAGCCCACCTTTGAAAACTACTTTCGGGCCCAAAACCTCAAAGCCGAGTTTTGAACCATGCTCTGATACCAAAATGTAACACCCTAAACCCGGCCTATTCAATATGATCGAATTTGAAATGCCACTGCGGAACACTTTCGAAAAATATTCTTACTGAGAGTAAAACCGTTGAAAAATTTGTTTCCTTTAATAAAACTTTTTCGTGACTTGTAATATTCTAAGTAAAAATCGAAGTTTGTTATAAAAATATCGGATTCAAACTTTATTTGAGAAAATAAAACCATTTGCAATCAACATTTAAACTATCTTTCCATAATAGGGCATAATAATAAAGATGCTTTAGTGGGCCTTTTTACATCAAACACTTAATCGGAATAATGAAAATGTAGATACTTAATAAATCAAACAAAATGTCCTTTTTCATAAAATCCACTTCATCATGGCCACCTTTGTATCCTCTCCGACCCGGTCCAAGCTTTACGCACCACCTGAAAGGGTTGAGAAAAATTGAGTGAGTCACCAAGACTCAGTGCATAGTTAATACACATGTCCTCAAATATGGGCTTATCCCATATCCACACAATCCATATATATATAAATATGCAAATTTTAAACATGCAATTATGAATATACAATGTAATTATGAAGCCCCATCCACATAGTAATCCACATATCTTACTTTAGCAGACTTACTGCTCAAGGTCGTGGCCAAGCCACCGATCCCATAGGGATCCCACATATCAATCAGTTCACTAATCATCAAGCGCGAATGTAGCACGAGGCTAGCATTAGACCACTCACATAGTGTACACCCTTTTCTCCAATAGCCACATTCCAATTTTCCATGCATAAATATATGTATCATGATAACATATCACTCAAAACAAATATACATCACATGCCATCACATTTTTATACATTCATCAATAATCAATTATTATCGCAAATCATAACCACTAACCTGATTATTTGATCACTCACTTTGGTATCCATACTTTAGCCTTTATTTCGGCTAACATGCACAACATATACATTTACATAAAACAACACGCACAACACATATAACAAGCGAGAGAACAGTGCGATAACTACGCACCTGACTATAGCGAGATTCTGATTTATCGATTCTGACAAAGTCTAAAATCCCAAAAGCTTCTGTTACTTCTATCGTTTTGCCCCTAGAACACATAACCAAAATCGGTCCCACTTAATACCAATAATATGGCCTTAGGCCGAATACCATGAGTCATTTACTTGAGCACTTCAATTCCCGAAAGAGTCATTTGTGCTCCGTAACACTTGCTTATTTCGATCCCGAAACACCATTTGTTCCTGTCGAGTTACTCCCGAAGTTATCAAAATTCCTTGATGTTCAAAATCCCGGGAGCTCCCTTAAAGTTCCTTCCTTCAACACAAGATTCGGCAATAGTGACAATATTCGGCTAACAACGAGAGTAAAAACTGGTCTTTGGGAAGATGATGATTCGGCCAAGCTAACAAGTAGGAAGAAAAAGAATAAAAAATACAAATGGTCTTAAAGCTCTTTAAGGTTTCGGTCACAAACAAAAGAGAGTGTAAGTTTAAACTAGATAGCTTTTTTTTCTCAAAAAGAAAGTGGCGAGAAAAGAGAGAAAGGAGAACAAAATTCGGTACACACACACTAGCATACTTCAAAGCCGAAAATGCCACCCTAAGAAGCCCTATTTCAGCCATGCACAAAGTGGGAAGAAAGAAATTTTGAATATCAAAGATGATAAATTCGGCCAAGACAAAAAGGAAGAAGAAGAAAAACAAAAAACAAGGCAAAGGCCACCTCCCTAGCTAATCAAAACCGAGAATGAAGGCTCCTAGGTAGCCCACATTCGGCCATGCTCAAGTGGGAGGGAAAACAAGACAAAACCATGCATTTTGGCCATGCTTTTCCCAAGCTCAAGGCTGACCAAAAAGCTCCCAAGTCCAAAGCTTCATTCGGTCAAGACAATTTGGAAATGAAAGAAAAACCAAAGCATGAAATTTGGCCATGCTTTTCTTTTTACTAAAACCAAGGCCGGCCATACATTTGCAACTCCAATGCCGCACATGTTTCCTTCTCCAAAGCCAAGACCCATCCTGGCATACTAATAATAATAATAATAATAATTTATAAACTATCCCGTCATTCTAAGCAAACAAAAATAATAATAAAAACAATGGTTCATTCCCATGCTCCTACAGCTAAATAATAAAAACAATAAATAAAAGATTGAAGCTACATACTTCAAAAAAATTAAAATAATAAAATAATAATAAAAATAGCACAAGCAGCAGCTCCTTATGCTGCATGCGTGCATGGGCCATGCACCCTTTCCCACGCAGGCCAAAATAAAACAAGGCCAAGTCAGCGGCTTCCAGTGTCTCGAACCCGAGACACGGAGAATCTTCCAAACTTCCCGCCATTCTCGCTCATCGAGACTTTCATGCTATATCTCGCCGTGAAATTCTTTTAAACCTTCATTCACAGCGCCCCTTGCTTGACGCAAAAGCGCAATAAAACGAAATCGAAGCGCGCTTTCGGACTCGAACGCGAGTCCTCCAAGTCGTATCTTTCCAGCAGTGTCCTTAGCCACTCGGCCACTTTGAATTTTATGACAATATTACGGCACAAATTTCTTTTAATTTATATGCCATTGCTCCTTTACCTTAACGCCAGAGCCAAAATAAAACATTCGCACACGCCATCAGACTCGAACACGAGTCCTCGTGAAGCTCTTCTCGCTAGCTAGCGTCCTTGCCACCTCGCCCGAGCGCCATTTTGTGACATAATTCTGCCCCGATTTCTTTTAAAGCCTTCCTTAATGTAGCACCAACTTGCAAAATAAAATGCTTATGTGCCCCCATGCTACTCGAACCCCTGACCTGTTTTGGCGCCGAACCAAAGCCTTAAGTGGTACTCGAAAACCACTTTACCAGGGCATTTTATATGCCACAACTTTACAAATTTATTCTTAAGGCCTCCTTCCATACTCTCCTCTTTTAACCCAAAATTTTCAAAAATTTTCAAAATACTCCCTTTTTATCCTCGAGCTTTAAGAACTCCAAAAACACATCAAAACCACTCTTGAGGCCCACTAACACTTGAGTTATTTTCCAAACTCACAACCCCTATTTCGGGATATTACATTCCATGTTTTTAATTTAAGAAAGATGATGAAAATGATGATATTTTATTATTTAATTCATTTATTATCTTTTATTTTATCACCTTTCCAATTTAACCTTTAATAATTTACTAATATTCGATGATGAATAATCATCCTTATCTACTAACTCCTCTAATTTGTCTATTTTCCATATAAGGACCTCAAATTTTGAATTCCATGGCTATTTGATAAGAGCTACTAGAATTCAACTTTTTAGTCCGTTTTATCAGATTAAACATGTAGTAAAACTCTCTTACCGAAATTTTCATACGATATTTCTGTCATAATGTAAACTATCAAATAATATTAAAATAAATTTTCTTCCGGCCTCGAATTTGTAGTCCCGAACCCATTGTTCTGATTTTACTGAAAGCGGGTTGTTACAACTCTCCCCCATAAGAAATTTTCGTCCTCGAAAATCTTACCATTAAAGAGGTTTGGATATTGCTTTGTCATGGTCTCCTCAGGTCTGCAGGTAGCTTCTTCTCTTCCATGTCGTTGCCAGAGAACTTTTACTAAAGCTACCTTTTTATTTCTCAATTCTTTCACTTCACGTGCTAGAATTCTGATCGGTTTCTCACTGTATGTCATGTCAGGCTGAATCTCGACATCCATCGAACAGATAACATGTGAAGGATCTGATTGATACCGTCATAACATAGACACATGAAAAACATTGTGAATTCTGTCAAGCTCTGGTGGTAGAGCTAATCGATACGCAACAGGTTTGATTCTCTCCGTAATCCTATATGGCCCGATAAATCGTGGACTCAATTTACCTTTACAGCCAAACTAAAGAATTTTCTTCCAACGTGAAACTTTTAAAAATACTTTGTCACCAACTTGGAATTCTATTTCTTTATGTTTAAGATCCACATAAGATTTCTGACGATCAGAAGCTGCTTTCAAGCTATCTCAGATCACTTTCACTTTTTCTTCAGTTTCTCTATATATTATTTTCCCACTGAGCTCAGTCCAATACAAGGGATTTCGACATTCACAACCATACAAAGCCTCGCACGGTGCCATCTTTATACTTGACTGATAACTATTATTATATGTGAATTCGACTAACAGTAGATTGTTTCCTAATTGCCTTCGAAATCTAAAACACAGCTCCAAAGCATATCTTCAAGAATCTGAATCACAAGTTCAGATTGACCATCCTTCTGAGTATGAAATACGGTACTAATATATAATTGCGTACCCAAAGCTTCTTGTAATTTGTTCCAGAATTAGGATGTGAAATGCAGATCTCTATCTGAAATAATGGAGATTGGTACTCCATGCAAACTGACAATCTTAGAAGCATATAATTCTACTAATCTATCCAGGGAGAAACCTATACGTACCAAATTAACATGTGCAGACTTCGTCAAACGGTCGACAATAACCCATATGGCATATTTCTTTTTTGGAGATAGAGGTAACCCCGATACAAAATCTATAGTAACTCTATCTCATTTCCATTTCGGTATAGTGACTGGCTGTAACAATCCTGAAGGTACCTGATGTTCAGCTTTAAATTGCTGACATATCAAACATCTAGATACGAATTTAGAAATATCACGTTTCATTCCCGGCCATCAGTATATTTGTTTCAAATCATTGTACATTTTATTACTCCCTGGGTGAACAGACATTGTACCATTATGAGCTTCGTGCAAAAGTTTCCGTACAAACTCTAAATTCTTCGGTACACAAACTCTACCTCTAAATAACAGACAGTCATCGAGTCCTAATTGAAATTCTGAATCAGAAGTCGATTCATACTGTACCCATTTAGCTTGCAACTCATTATCACTTTTCTAAGCTTCGTAGATCTATTATAGAAACATCAGTTTAGCTTTTAACTCAACTAAGATTGAGCCATCATCAGACAATGACAATCGGGTATTCATTGCTTGCAAGGCAAACAGAAACTTTCTACCCAGAGCATATGCCACTACATTTGCCTTTCCCGGATGATAATCAATTACCAAGTCATAATCTTTCAACAATTCAAGCCATATACGCTATCTCATATTCAAATCTTTCCGATTCAGGCTGAACTAGAACTGGAGCTTCAGTCAGCAAGGATTTCAACTAGTCAAAACTTTGCTGACATTTATCAGACCACTCAAATTTCATATCTTTCTGTAATAGCCGTGTCATCGGCGAAGCTATCATCGAAAACCTTTTTTCAAATCTCTGATAATAACCAACCAATCCTAGAAAACTTTTGACTTCAGATACATTTTTCAGTGGTTTCCAGTTAACAATAGCTGATATTTTATTCAGATCAACTCTAATACCTTTAGTCGATACTATATGTTCCAAAAAACCAACTTTCCGAAGCCAAAATTCACATTTTCTAAATTTAGCAAACAGTTGTTTTTCTCACAAAGTTTGCAGTATAATTCTTAGATGTTCGGCATGCTCAGTCTCATCTCGAGAATATACCGAGATATCATCAATAAATACCACCACAAATCTATCCAGATACAGTTTGAAAATTCTATTCATTAAGTCCATAAATACTGCGGGTGCATTTGTTAAACCGAATGACATCACAAGGAATTCATAATGTCTGTACCTGGTTTTGAATACTGTTTTCAGCACATCCGGCTCTTTCACCCATAGCTGATAATAACCAGAACGAAGATCAATCTTCGAAAACACTATGGCACCTTTCAACTGATCAAACAAGTCATCAATACGGGGCAGTGGATACTTATTCTTGATTGTAACTTTATTGAGCTACCGGTAATCAATACATAATCTCAAGGATCCATCTTTCTTTCTTAACAAACAGAACCGGTGCACCCCAAAATGAAGAGCTAGGTCAAGAAAAACCCCTATCAGTCAACTCTTACAACTGTGCTTTCAACTCTTTTAATTTTGTAGGAGTCATTCTATATGGTGCTATAGATATTGGTGTTGTTCCTAGTACCAGATCTGTAGCAAATTCAACTTCTCTAACTGGTGGTAATCCAGGTAACTCCTCTAGAAACACATCAAGATACTCACAAACCACTAGTACTGATTTAATCTTTGATTCAGACACTTTAGTATCCAACACATAAGCAAGGTAAACATTACACCCTTTTCTGACATATTTCTGTCTGACATGGCTGATATTACATTAGACAACCCATCCATTTTATCTGATTCAATACAGAGCATTTCACCATTCTGACATTTCAACATAATATGCTTCTGTTTACAATTTACCACGACATCATGCTGAGTTAACCAATTCATACCCAGACTCACATCGAATTCATCAAACGATAATAACATCAAATTAGTCGGGAAGTAATAACCTCGTATTATTAACGGATAATTCTTGCAAATTTTATCAATCATCACATACTGGCCCAGGGGGTTTGAAACTTTAACCACGAATTTAGTGGACTCAACAGGTAAATTTTTATTAGACACTAAATTTATACAAATGTAAGAATGGGTTAAACCGAGATCAATTAAAGCAGTTACATCAGTATCAATAAAAGAGAAAGTACCAGTAATAACATCTAGAGCAGAGGCATCCTCACGTGCACGAATAGCATAAGTTCTGGCTGGTGCTCGTGCTTCAAATCTGACAGTGGAATCTTTTTTCATACCCCGGCTACCACTCACATTGCCAGGATTACGAGGTGGTCTACCTCTTGTAGCGGGGTTGCTTGGCCTTGAAGATTGAACGGTATCTTTTTTAGGTTTCTTTGGGCAGTCTCTAAAATAGTGGTCAAAGGAACCACATATAAATACTTTCTATCTATAATGATAGAATTTATTACTATATTCTCATATCCTTCCTCAAAGAATATTAACAGAAACAAAATATTTAAGCATATGCCACATATGTGGCCAATAATCTTTCATATCACATTGATAACATAAGTTATCTTTACCCTTTGAAGAGTTATCTTGAGAACTCTCATTGTTCTCTTATTTATTACTATGTTCCTACTTTTAGTGGTTCATGATTATATCTTTTATTTTCTTTATGTTTGCATTCACTTCAGGGAATGCAATAAATCTAGTAGGATAGACTTCTAAACACCTCAAGTGATTCTTTATTTCATAATCACCATCGTAAAACATGCGTAGATTTCAAATCAAAATCTATCTATTTATGTTGTCATGATTAGTCTCCAATCACATCCTTAATTATAACAACAATCATGATCTCTATATTTTCATTTTTCTTATTGTTATGAACTGCTACATTCACTTTAGAGAATGAAGCAAAACTAGTGGGAAGAATTTCATAGTTTTTCATTAGTAACTTATTACTTTTCTTAGCCACTAGAAGGAATGAGATCGTTCGAAAATACTGTTAAAGTCATTTTCACAATATTGCTACTGCAGCAGCACATTAGATATTTCAATCATATAGTGTAATGTATTCCTTCGGGGATATATATAATACAAATACATGGGTATCTCATGTTATTTATATATATGGTTTTAATGTAAAACACATGAAGGTTTTATTCAACATATATTTTCTTGATCTGGAAAACACTATTATATTTTATAAAATTTTGCATCACAAGGAGCTAAAATATAAGCTTTTAAAGAGCTTTTTACAGTTTGATGCAATATTAGCTCTTCAAGAGCATATAATTATTTTATTGTATAACCTTAATGAATGCTTAATTTATTTTAAATAAAGTCTTATTTATTCATATAAAAATAAAATGAATAGATATAAAAAAAACATATATTAAACATAACAAGTAATAAATTCATGTCACTAATAAAATTTTATTGTATAACCTTAATGAATGCTTAATTTATTTTAAATAAAATCTTATTTATTCATATAAAAATAAAATGAATATATATAAATAAAACATATATTAAATGTAACAAATAATAAATTCATGTCACTAATAAATCATTGTGGTTAAATAATATATATTTTATATATCATACCACAACAAAATACAAAATATTATAATGTCAAATTAAAATAACTTTAAAACTATAAAAGTTTAAACATAAAAATTTTCTAACATCCACCTCTTATGACATAATTTCATCTCAAATTTTACAATGATATGAAATTATCACAAACAGGGTGAATATTTCAAATTTCATGACAAATAAGTATTTTTACTCACATTATGCAATAATCATATATTTTAATCAAAATCAAAATTAAACCAATCAATTTTAAAAATAAAAAAAATATTTATCTTGACATAAAAATCTCAATAACTAAATGCGTGAAGGATTTTATAAATTCATAGAAATACAGATTGTGAATTATATAAATTGAACATTTTAATAAAAATCAAATCAAATTTCAAAAGAAGTTGATTAGATTGACTTGCGTTACCATGGATGGGAAGTAGTGATTATAAATATACTTTGTAATGAAGAAAAAGAGATCATCCCCAAGCAAATATCAAAAAGCAAACTTTGAGAGTGAATCCTACTTCTCAAATTCAGATAACAGTATCAAATATTTCACCATCCTTAAAAAAAATGTAAATTAAGTTAATCAAAACAATGATAAAGTATAATGAGAGAAAAATGAAAAATAATAATCAGATATGAAATGTTAAATAAAAGAAACTTCCTGTAAAAACTTTGCATCTTGCCGTCAAAGATATTGAAAATCATGAAGGATAAATTTGATCGACAAACTATCACTTTGAGCAAGATCGTGCTGATAATGTGTTATAAAATAAAGAGAGATGGAGAGAATAAAAAACAAAGAAAATATGAAAGCAATATAGGATGTACTTTATTGACCAAAAGGGATGATTACAATGCTTCATCAGAGTCTCTATTTATAGGCATAAGAAGTATAAAAGAAGTATAAAAGAAGTAGAGATCTAATTCTAATAACTATTAGATTTTAAAGTATATTAAAATTTCATCTTAATCATGATGGACATCCACTTAATAAGATATTCATAACAATTTTGACATTTTTAATTAAATTTTCATATATCATACTTTTTTTTCCTTTTTAATTTTTTTCAAATACTTCATATGAAGATTATCATATATTCTTTAAAAAGATAACTTATTGTATTGAATTTACTTTATATTTAAAAATAATTTATAAAAATTCAATTGGTTAAATTTTGGCATTGAAATTAATTTTTGTAGTTGCTTATTTTAGTTATTTATTCATTTCCGATTACATGGAGCAATATTAATTGGATTTCGATATATTTAAATAAAAATAATATTGTTTACTTTTAATTAAGTTTCAATTAATTTAAAATAAAAAATCATAAATAAACGGAATAAATACATTGAAATGGAATTTGAATGAATAAAAGCAAGTGACCAATAATTTCATGTAAATAGCACGGCACTATTTTATACCACATGCCATGAATAACAAAGGCACTATATGAGGCCATTAGTAGAGAATAGGATAGGAAGAGAGTAATATGAATATGATTTGCCATTAGTAGAGGCCGGCGCCAACATTAACCTACTCTAAGGGACCACATTTCCTCTACCACTTAAGTTTCTTACAACTAACTCGTGCAAATGTATGGGAATTAAATCTATTTATGGATTTTCATTAAAAAAAAGTAAAAAAAACAATTGTTTAATATTCCATTTTTCCATTTTCCATTTTCCTCTCATTTTCATATTCCATTTATATAGATTATAATTTAATGTAAATTAAAATTTTTAACTATTTATTTTATATAAAAAAATTTATCTATTTAAATATTAATATATACAATATTTCATATCAATATAATAGAGATATCAGATCAATTTAAAGATTTACATATATGACATATACAATTATATTGATAAATTTAAGGATTGACTCATTAAAATATTAATTTATAAAAATATATGAAAAATTGTAAAATTAAACTGGTGTAAGCTAATCCTGCCAATATTAATATATTGGCAGAAAAACTAAAGATATGAAATTATAGTTATATTATTATATATTAGAAATGACACATTTATTATGTAGATAAAAATTAATATATATTAATAATACTTAAGAAAGAAACCAAAATATTTGTCGCAATTAGAATATGGCTAATTAAAAAGAATAAGGAAGTCAACTGTGTGATTATATAGTGATAAAAGATGGTTATAATTTTGAAAAGGTAAAAAACATAAAATTGAAATTTTTTGGTCCAGTTAGAAAACTTCATTAGTAATGGCCAAATATCATTATGTATTTTGAGAGAATATTAAAAATAAATTAAAATAGATACATGTCATGTACTAAACCCTGATAAAATATTAATTTAAAAATATTTTTGCAGAGTTTTTAAATTCCACAAATAAATTTAGGAGGTCGATAAGTATCTTATAAAAAATATAATAAAATATTTTTTAAAAATAAATATTTAAAAAAAAACAGCTTACGATTGTATCAAATACTAACTCATATCTATAATCATATACTTTTTACTTTAATATTTGATTCTTGTTTAAATAATTTCATCAATTAGGTTGATGTCTGATTGATTCATTAAGTCATTTCTATTGGAGACCAAATGGTGGGTCAAAAAGTAAACCCACGTGGTTGATGGTCTGGCCATGGAAGGGACTGGTTTCCACCATAGCAAAGAGTACGAAGCCCACAATTGAAGCAAACAAACAAGGGACCATTTTAGACCACCAGGCCTTCTTCATCATCTTTAATTTCTCTCCTTCCATTTTAAAGCGACTGCAAATTGCAGACAAAATGAAGAAAAAGAAGCAGCTTGAATTTCCATATTTGACTGCTTGTTATACGATCATATAAAGCTTATTTTCAATATAAATTCTTCCTCTTGAAGCAGATATTTAGATTGAAATTGAATTAACACTAATTCTACCACAGATAAACCTATGAACTACGTTTCAACATGAAATGCCATAAGGGTCACACAAGTGGCCCTTATTTTGCCAGTGTAGGCATCAAGTTTCCGTACTCCATTTTGTTTCAAGGGCTCTCTGCATTAAACTGCGTGTAAAGAATTCTACCATATTTGCGAGTTCGATTTTAGTACACTAACAATATCATTTCAATGTCTTTCTCTCAACCCCACGTCACTCTTGATTCTCAATTCGATTAAAACATTATGTGAATATTTTTCGTAATTAAAATAAGAATTATTATTTAAGTGTATTTTAATATTTTCACTTTAAAAAATTGATAAAAAATGTATAAGGTGAAATTTGAATCCATATCGATTGTATTCGTAAAATTTTTAACTTTTTATTCAAATAAAACTTTATTTTGACATTTTGATATATTTTAATTTTATAATGCATGCTTTATTATTTCCATCAGTTTTATATATTAAAAATGTATTTAATTGAGTTAGTATAAGAAGTTAACTCAACATTGATGACAACACCATGATAAATAATTTAATATATTTTTTATTTAAATAATGTACATATTTCATTTGTTTTTATTAATTAATTTCAAACAATACATTTCATTATATTCTAAATTTTTGGTTCCCACACGTATACGCGTGTAGTAAAATTTTTATTGAAATTTAAAAAAAATCAATTAACATTCATTATGATAATTTTCTTAATAAGAAGTTTGTCCATTGATGAAAAGTAAACCTTTCAAAATTGTCTACAAATCAACTTACTTCAAAATTTTAAGGTATTATCTAGAAAGGTACTTAGTAATTGGATTTGGACATAATTACTTGTAACTGTAGAATGGTGATATATTTGGGTAACCATTGTAATTAGTAGGTCCCATCAAATTAGGTTTAATTTAAATACCCAATTACACTTTCCAATTCGAAGGTGAGAATTGGTGTAATTACATGTGTAATTACACCGAAATCCCATTTTTAAAAAATATTTTTATACAAGTTATAAAAATTATATTATAAACATGAACACGTGTGAATGTTTCGGGACGGTTATGGCCAAAAAATTATTAGGTAAGAAGTCTTAAAAAATTATATTATAAAAATATTTTTGTGTATTTTATAAAGTTATAATAAAAATATATATTACTTAAATCTTAATGTTTTAGAAGTGTTATAGTATATTTATTATTTATGTGTATGTGTTATATATTATAAAAATAATATACTTATTCATAAAAAAAATATGTTATAGTTTTTTTATCATAATTTATTTATAAAAAATTAAATTTCTGAAGTTATGAAAAAGTTATATTATTTATAAGAAGTGTTATTAAAGTTTATAAATTTTTTTTATAAAGGTTATATATTATAAATTTTATATCGTTTTTTACTTAATTTACATATTATAAAATGGGTTATAACTTAGTATAAACTTTTCTCCAAATTAAGTTTATATAATTTGTTATATTAAAGTTGATGCTAATTATGCAAATATAAAAAGTTTTCTTACACCATAGCGTGGGTATAATACCATTTAAGAGAATGGTGGAAGATACAAACACCATAGACAGCTCACGAACTCTTTATTTTAAAACATTTAAAGCTTCAAAATATGGTTGACAAGACATTTGTTGTTGTAAAAATATATATATTTCTCATATTAACACCACCACCTTAGTATAGCATAAAAAAAACATGGTTGGATCGTACTAGCATGTTGCGCATTATATAACTTCAATTATAGGTGGAATTGAGATTATACATACTTCGTAAAGTACATAGAAGAAAGAGATCTTGATCATCTTAATGATGCAAATTCAAATTCAAATGATGATAAACTCGATCAAGGATAGACTGATGGCGATAATGAGCATATGTTAAATATTAAAGAGGGAATAACCCAACAAATATGCACTTGAACAATTAGATAAAATTGCATATGATGTTTATTTTTTTTTTTCTATTTTTATTAGTAATCATATTATTAACTACTTTTTAGACTAACATAATATATATGATTATTTGATTTTAATTTTTGTTACTTGCTTAGAAATTATTTTTATCATACTACTATTTTTTCATAATAATTAATATTTTTTTTAAAACTATAAAGTATATAACCGTGTAATTACAATTTGTACTACCAAACATAACATAAGGAACTACGATGTAATTACACTCTTTTAGCCAAACATTTCTAAGGAATTATAATTCTTTGTGATTACAAGAGAGTGTAATTATTACCCTAGGTATTTGGGCCAAGTTCAATTTTTGGAGTCAACATTGGAAGGGAGGGCTTTACCTAAATATTACCCTCAACTCAAACAAAACTAGACTCAGACCATAAAATGGATGAATAAACTTGTGATTATACAAAAAAAAAAATATTATTGTTGGTATATAAAAAAAAAGTTGAAGGTATTGGAGGTTCACACAAGGAGTTGTGTTGAAAGCTAAAGGAGGATCTTGACTTCTCCTTAGTAAGCGGGAGTATATGTATATATATGTTCCCTTGTAACACTCCTCATTCGTATTCACTATCAGAATAGGGTTACGAGGTATTACCGATCAATACACATTATTTATCAAATATAACTTATACATTTAAGCATTCATTCTCAAACACCATTCAATCATATTCACTATGTCCTTTATACGGGCCTACGACGTAGGCCTTAAACATGCTTTAGAAGTGGTTCGGGACTAAACCGATAACTTATAAAAATTTTGGAAACTTAGAAAAATTTCAAACATATAAGGGTCACACACCTGTATGAACAGGTTGTGTGCCTCACACAGCTCCAGACTCGCCCATGTCTCAGGCCGTGCGAAAACAGGGCATACATACTGACTTGGGTCACACGGCCGACCACACGCCCTTAAGTCTAGCCCGTATGCCCTTCAAAGTGGCCACACACGTCGTGTGCCAGGCCGTGTCAATCCTGTAGGGTATACTGACTTATGCAGCACGGCCAAGTCACACGCCCGTGTGCTAGGCTGTGTGCCATTTAGGGGGTATACTGACTTGTGTCACATGGCCGGTCACACGCCCATGTGTGAGGCTATGTGGAGCATACTGACTTCAATTCAATTTCAACACCAGGGGACACACGGCCGTGTAGCATGACCGTGTGTCACACGTGGTTGAGACACACGCCCGTGTCTCTACCCGTGTGGACAAAAATAAGCCAATTTGCCACCCTTTCTCATGCTCACCTAAACAATCAAAAGTAACCACATAAATAGTACAAGTTTTAGCTATCAAATCACAAGCCAAAATATGCCATTTCATATCCAAATCATATCTATTCACATAATAAAATCATACATATCACTTCACATTTTCCAAACCTATATCCATTCACTAATTTATAGCAAAAAACACACTTCCAAAACAGATCTAGATCATGACCGAATATACACATGTTCTTCCATACCTTATAGCCGAACATACATATGCAAATTACTAGTTACTTTCGATACAAGCTTAAACCATGACTAAATTCAAACAATCATTAGCAAAGCATAATACACAAATCACACATAAATATACCATGACCGAAATTATGTAACTTAAGCATTATAACTAGCCATTTTCACATGGCTTTATATTTACAACCTCAAAACTAATCAAAACATAAGCTAGCCTATACATGCCATAGGTTCAAAGTTCAAATTTTTATAAGTACCGAAAAACGATCGATAGTGTGACAGATTTCTCTGACGATCCCCTAGCTCTTACCTAGCTTCCAAAATCTATAAAACAATGAACAAACACACACAGAGTAAGCTGTCACAGCTTAGTAACTTATAAGCAAATAATTTTCCAAATGAACATTAACATTATATTCAATTAGCGAATCAATCCAAACCTTAACTAAATGTACATATATCACATTCACAAATTCGTATATCATCAAATATACATTAGCATTTTAACATCATATGGCCGAATGCACAAATACTCATGAGCATATATAATTCTCACTTTTAATATCACATACACATCATTTGGCCGAATATAAGCATTCATATATACATATAATTCACTTTGTATCATGTATAATTTATATCACCATTTTAAATAACCAGTTTACCTTATTTTCATTAACATTAAATTTGGCACGTACCTGAACCCTTTAGCTCGATTTCACATTCATTCATAACTCATTAATGCCCGTTGAACCCTTTGGAATTAAAAAGGATACTCGGATAGTCGAAAAACTCGTACAATGCAACGTCCCATACTTGGTCTTACATGTAATCACATATCGATGCCACTGTCCCAGACAGGGTCTTACACGTACATCACAAGTCGATGCCAACGTCCTAGATGTGGTATTACACGTAAATATATATCGAAAATCCTATGTCATGACATATGTATCCTAACTATTCCTAAGGTTCGTACGGGGCTTTCGGATGTCATAACTCGATCGATTCAGGCTCGTAGACAATTCTCCCATACTTTTACCAATTCGGCATACACATATATTTTGTACTAAAATTCAATTTAGCATAATAAACACATTTTCATATAAATTTAACAACGATTATTTACTTATGAACTTACCTCGGACAACGACGGACGAAATGGGACGATTATTCAGCCACTTTAGATTTTCCCCGATCCAATTCCTATTTCCTTTTTTCTTGATCTAAATTAATACAAATTTATCTTGTTTATTAACATATTCATTCAATTTAGTCCAAAAACACATAAATGGGAAAATTACACTTTTGCCCTTGGCATTTCACGTATTTCACAATTTAGTCCATATTTCACAAAACACAAAATATGCATAATTTCATTACACTATATCTTGGCCGAATATTCACCTAGCTCATACAAGTCCACATATTTCATTTATTTCACATTTTAGTCCTTCATAATATTATTTTCACAATTTAGCCCAAATTACTCACATTCATCAAAAATACAAATACAAAATATATTAATCTATCACATATCTTTCATATTTCACCAACTAACATCACAAAGCTCAGAATTTCATCAATGGCATATCTCAAAATCTTCATCAAATTCAAAAATTGAAACATGGGCTTGATAGATTACATAGCAACTATCTCAAAAACGTAAAATTTATCAAAACCCGAGCAAAACGCATACTCGAATTAAACTTAGAAGTGGTCGAACCTTATTTTGTAACAGCCCAATTTTGGGGCTAGTCGAAATAGTGGTTTCGAGACCGCTAATCCGAGGATGAAGAAAATTATTTTTGACATTATTTTATGTGTTATAGTATGATCATAAGGATGCATGAAAATTTTGGTGCATTAATTTTAGTGATTTAAGGCTTAATTACGAAAAAGGACTAAATCGCATAAAGTGCAAAAGTTTCATTTTACAAGCTAGAAGTATTAAATAGATAAGGAACTTTAAATTAAAGGTCTTGAATGTGAAATTAGACCTTCCTAATGTTGATAGCCGGCCATAGGGGACAATAGACTCAAAATTGGTCAAAATTGGGTGGGTTAGGTGGACTATTTTGAAGGAAATAAATAAAATAAGAAAAGATGATATCATCCATTTTTCTTCATCACCTTCACCACCGAAAATACCAGCATAGAGGGGGTTTTGAAAGCTTTGAAATTTCAGCAACTTATCCTCACACAAGTAAGTAATTTTGATGGTTTTAGTTGATAATTTTTATACTTTTGGAACCCCCAAAGCTTAAGCTAGCTAATGAGGGGACTAATTTGCAATATGGTTGAAAGTATAGGGACTTGCCATGAGAGAGTTTATGTTGTTTTCTGAATTTTTATAGAAGAAAATGGATGTTAGTGAGTTAAGGAACAACTTTTGTGAAAGGTGTTACCATGAAAACACCAAAATGGGACTAAGTTGTAAAAGTTGAAATTGTGTAATAGATTCATGAAATAGTTGGAATTATGAGTAGTTGTAAGAGAAATACATGTTCAGCTAGGCTTGTTTAATGAGAAAATGTGATGAAAAATGATTTACGAACCTAAGGGTGAAATCATAACTTTGCCATAGTACAAGGGCAAAATGGTCATTTTTGCCTAAGTAGAGATTATGATGTATTATGATTATAAAATGATTGAATGAGTGAATTTTGTTGTTATAGACCAAGAAGAACGCGAAATTAACCTTGACCGGGGAAAAGGAAAGGTTTCGGATTAAACCGCAAATTAACACATTTTGCACCAATGTAAGTTTATGTGTAAACGATGCATCTTAAATACACAAGTTGTTACTTATTGGTGCACTGTATGATTGAGGACATTTATGATTTAAATAGACTGAATTCAGTAGATACTGAATAATTTTCGTATGAACGTTGAAATAGATATGTAAATGTGGAATATTATCCGTAGTAATTAATGGTGGGCTGTATGCGATACCACCTTAATTATTCTTGTTGGTGGGCTATTTTCGATACCACCTTACTATTTATTTACGATGGGCTGTGTGCGATACCATCGTTTATATTAACATTTGGTGGGCTATGTGCGATACCACCGTAAAAATTCTTGTTGGTGGGCTATGTGCGATACAATCATGTTAAAGATTAATGGTGGGCTAAGTGCGAAACCACCGAGTGTTTGGTATTACTGTGAATGGGTTATTATGAAATTGTGATGTGTTGTTTCATGTGATCATATGGTAATTAGTGCAGGGATGTATGTTAAATAATATGAGCATTTGGCTTGTGATATGGTTGGAATGTGGTAAGAGATGAAATGAGTAAGCATGATATTGGAATATGGAATGTTCTTACTTATTATGAAATGCTATTTATTTATTAGCACATATTATGATATTTATGGTTTACATGTAAACTTACTAAGCTTAAAGCTTACTCCCTTTCTTTTCTCTTGTTTTATAGTGTCAAAGAGTCGGGTCGGGATATGAAGATAATTGAAAGATCACCCACACTATCAACTTATCTCGGTATATCTAGACTTAGTATTTTGAATATGGTATGTATAGGGGCTAGACTAGGTGAATTTTTTTGTTATTTTGGCCATGTATTGGCTCCTTTAAGGATGAACTCTTTTGTATATTGCCATAGTTGATGGCTCATTACTACTAATCTATGAAAAAATGAAGTTATTCATGGAAGTGTATGTGGCAAATTTGGGTTGCTTAGTGATTTGTTGAATGGGATTATGTTGTGTGAGCTAGGGTGATGAAAAGAGTTTGGCGAATAGCCTTGTTCTTGTCTACACGGGTAGGCACATGGGCGTGTGTCTAGGCTATTTGAGACACACGGGCAGTCTCATGGGTGTGTGACGAGGCCATGTGTCCCCTACATGTTAGTGTTTCAAGTTAGTGTCGACCACGGGCTACCCACACGGGCGTGTGCCTAGGCCGTGTGCCCCTTATGAGGTTACTGATGTCACAAACAGAATACCCAGGTTTTTTATACAAGGGCGAGGACACGGGCGTGTCTAGGCCATGTGGAGCACACGGGTGATAAACCGTAAAAGTAACATATTTTAATCCCACATTTATTATGCTTTTTGAAGATTTAAGCCTTGTTTTATATAAAAAGGTGCTTTTAATCCTTTCTTTTCATTTCTTATACCCAGGAAAGCACCCGAGGATGAAAAGAACACAAAACGGGCCTAAAACGAAGCAAATGGGCCTTTTCACGAAATCGACACGGCTCGGGCAAGGACCACACTACCGTCTTCGCAAATATCAAGAACATGACCTGACCTCGACTCACATGGCCGTGCTTCATTAAAGAAATCTAAACACGGTCAGGTCTCAATTTGCACGAGCGTGTGACATGGCCGTGCCTCTGTCGCTGGAAAGAGCAATTTCAGTCGGAAAAGGATACTTAGAGAGAAAGAATCGCATTCCAAGAGCCTATAAATATTCCCCAAGTACTACCTTGAAGAGGGGGCGAAAGCTAGGCCAAGGAGCCAAGCCGAGAAGTTTAGAGTTAGGGAATAAAGCGAGGATAGCCAGTTGATTCATCCCAAGAAGTCGGAATTATACTCAAGACAGCGAAATTCTCCTTCAATTCCGTCAGGGAGTTTTAGGATTTTTCTTATGTTTTGTTTTATCTTTTGTCTTGTGATGTTTTATTTTTACATTATGAACTAAATCCTTCAGATACCTGAATGGGGATGAAACCTAGACAGATTTTATTATTCGATTTTTAAGTTATATGATAAATTACTTAGTTTGTTCTTAATTATGTTGCTTAATCCAAATCTAATGTACTGAGGTAGAGGAGGAATAGACCCTGCCTAAGAGAAGATCTAACATAATTAAGCGAAGTTGATCGGGCGCCTAGAGATAGGGTTACGAGATTTTACCGGATTAGGGTGAAACCTAATATGGGAATCCATTGATCGATTTACTGCTTTCCTAGGGGGTTATTATAAGCGAACGAGAGTTCCACTAATTAACCTAGGATTAGACGTTATTCGCTTCGAGAGAGGGTTTAACATAGGTTAGGGAGTATCACGGATCAAGCTGAGTAAAGAAATCATATAATTTAGGGTTAGATAATAAGTGAAGTCTAGGTGGATTCTTCCCTAAGGTATCATCAAAATCAACTGAGTCTTTTTCAAGTTATCCCTAAATTCATCTTTTTGTCTTTGTTTCCTTAGTTTAGTTGTCGTCAATTTAGTTTAAAAGCAACCTTTATCTTAGTTAGGTTAAATAATAAAAAGAAAGTGAGTATTAATACTTTTAGTTCCTTTGGGTTCGATATCCAGTCTTGCCTTACTATTGTTCGATAGGTACACTTGCCTTAATATCATTGTCAGAGTTAGTCTCCAGGTTTGATCATTCTTTTATAAATATTTAAAACTCTGATTTTACAGCGATCAACGAGCCAAGAACACGGGAGTGTGTCCGGCCATGTGAAAACCCCTGTAGGTTCGAAATGAAAATAAATCCCACATGGGTTAAGGACATAAGCGTGTGTGACCACATGGCCTGCCGACACGGGCGTGTCCCATTTTATACGGCCATGTGGCCCCTATTTAGACAAAAAAAATTTAAAAGCACAAAAATTTCTGGTTGGGTTCTGAGACCCTCCGTAAGCTTGATTGAGGCCTCGTAGACCCTTAATGAGAAATGTTAAGTTAGGGTGAAGTTTTATAGCTTAAAGTTGTATGACCGAGTGAGTTAAGTACGGTAATGCCTCGTACCCGATTCTGGCGTAGAATACAGGTAGGGGGTGTTACAGTTCTTCTTTCTTTCTTTTTTTTTTCTAATTTCGGCTATGGATGAACACATAATGCATGGCTTTTAATTTATGTTTTATTATAATAACATAATTAACATATTTACTAAATTAACCTTATTAATTTAATTAATAAACCATATACTTCAAACCTAAAACCGTCCATGCTATTTTCTAATGGTATATTTTCCACATAACGACCCCACATTAAAAGAAAAAGGCAATTTAACACTTTAACAAATAGTTAGCTACTTTTACATTTTACGAGATTAAGCCATTTTAATTAAATCAAGCACACAGGCACTAAAATTAAATCACAAAAATTTCACAGATATCAATTCACACATTACAAACACAGAAATAATATTTAAATATTTTTTGACTCGGATTTGTGGTCCCGAAACCACTATTCCGATTATGGTCTAAATTGAACTGTTACAACTCTCCCCCCTTAAGATTTTCGTCCCAAAAATCTTACCGGTGAATAGATATGGGTAACGTTCTCTCATAGCATCTTCGGGCTCCCAAGTAGCTTCTTCAACCTCGTGTCGATGCCATAAGACTTTTACTAAAAAATTTTTCTTATTTCTCAATTCTTTCACTTAGCGATCTAAAATCCAGATTGGTTCTTCCTGGTATGTCATATCAGATCAAATCTCAATCTCAGACGGGGAAATTACATGCGATAGGTCGGATCGATATCGTCGAAGCATCGAAACAGTAAATACATTATGGATCTTTTCTAACTTAGGTGGCAACTGTTGGAACGCCGATACCCCATGGCGCAGCAGAATAAAATTAGATCCAGCGATCCAAACCATGGATCCATGTGTGAGGAACGAATCGGGGTGAAATAAAGGTTTCGAAATTACCAAAACTTCAACTGAGTAGACAATGACGCCTTGGCAACAAGAGTTTTGATCTACCGTCGAATCAAGCCACAACCTTTTCGATGTCGGCCTCTACGTGATTCACCCTGGTTTGACTATGAACGGAAGAAATCTCCAAAACTATTTTGAGGTTTATTTGCTTGACTACCGCTAGACCTAACAAGCAATCTCTTAGGGTTTTCACATAAGCTTTGCCTCTTTTAAATACCTTTTATATTGGGTATCCTTTTAATTGGGCCTTTTATAATGGGTATTTTTTTCATTGGGCCCATTATTTGGTATCCTTTTAATACCCTTTTATAATTGGTATCTCTTGAATGTATCATAAGATTAAATAAATATAATGAAGTTTTTAACCAAAATTATAATTACATTAATTATATCCAAAAATTATAATTACATTAATTATAATAAGGATTTCAGTAAACTATATTTATTTAAATTTATATATGAATCAAATTCATATATTAATAGAATTATGTTGTCATTATGTGTACAACATCCTTGTACATATAATATGTTCAATATTTGATTGCCCAATTAAATTAATTCTTTAATTAATTTAATTCATGTGACAACTAAAAACAATACCAATTATATTTTATTCCGCTTCATTTAAACCATAGGGTGTGACCACAGAGGTTCTTGCAACGTTAGCGATAATAATAGAACGATTCTAATGTCACAAACAATGAGTGGCATCTAGCAATGCATCATTGCTACCTAAGTTACAAGAAGTCATGATTCCATATAACTTTTTTTTTGTGATTAACCTTTCATACATTAATCCTTAAGTCCTTTATCTCTCGAATGGACACAAGTCATGGAATAGTCACACTTGTATAGTCCATCCCATGTTTCTTGATATCTTGAGTAGACTATGATATACAAATTAGTATGACATCTCATGTCAACTTATTTGAGCATGGCCATGCATTTCTAGTCTCACTCAATCAAGTGGCCTAAGATATTACTCCCATTATGTAGGAGGAACTTATCCTATATTGATCAACCATATCCTCTACATAGATTGTGGTATATCCAACATCGTCTTTATAGAACAACCAATTATGGTGTACGCTTGATCAGATCAAAATATACAACTCACGATGTTGAGATAATAATTATCTCAAGTCCGAGGATCATATACATATGAATCACTATGAGTAATGTTGTGACAATTACATAATAATCCAATAAACATACTCATAACGGGTCAATCCAATATGTTGTTCTCTAACACACATATTCATGCATTGATTTTGACAATCCACATCAATGACAACTCTTTATCATCAATCAACTACATGTTAGTCTTAATGCATTATTGTTGTCCTAGTCAACAATAATACTCGACTAAGGATCTTTTAAGAATAATCATATTATTCTTAGGACATTATTATAAAACAGTTTATTTATACACACGTAAAGAAAAATCAAATAATAATGACAACGCTTTATATTAATAAACATGGTAAATTAAGTATGTTATTACAACCATCTCATGATTGGTCTTTGGGCATACTCTTACAGCAACAACAGTCTGTAAGCAACCGGCCCGCTATGCTCAATAATCTCATACGGCCCAATAAATCTCGGACTCAATTTGCCTTTGCGACCGAATCGAAGTATTTTATTCCACAGTGAGACTTTCAAAAACACTTTGTCCCCGATCCAAAACTCAATATCTTTTCGTTTCAGGTCTGCATACGATTTCTGACGATCTGATGGTACTTTCAAACTATTGCAAATCATTTTTACTTTCTGTTTAGTCTCTTTGATCAATTCAACCCCGTGTATCTTATTCTCACTGAGCTCAATCCAATATAATGGTGTTCGACATTTGTTCGACATTTGCAACCGTACAAAGCCTAGTAAAGTGCCATTTTGCTACTCGATAGGAAGTTATTATTATACGCAAATTCAATCAATGGCAGGTATCATTCCCACATACATTTAAACTCAAGAATGTAACATCTCAACATATCTTCGAGTATCTAAATGATTTGTTCGAACTAACCATCTGTCTGCAGATGGAAAGCAGTGCTGAAATGTAATTTTATACCTAATGCATCTTGTAGTTTCTTCCAAAACCGTGATGTGAATCTCGGATCTCTATCCGAAACAATAGAAATATGTACTCCGTGCAATCTCACAATCTGAGAAATGTACAACTCAGCAAGCTTATCAAGTGAATAATCTATGCGAACCGGAATGAAATGAGCCGATTTAGTCAATCTATCCACAACAACCCAGATTGCATCTTTCTTGCTCGATGCCAATGGTAAACCCGATACAAAATCCATCATGCCTCTGTCCCATGATAAACCGTAATATATACATATTTTAATCCCACATTTGGCATACTTTTGGATGATTTATCCCTTTAATTATGGAATTTAATGCTCCTAATCCTTTAATTTCATGTTTTATACTTAGGAGAGCATAAAAGGATGAAAAGAACGAGAAACTGGCCAAAACGGAGAAAATGGGCCAAAGTAAGAAATCAACACGGGCTGGAGTTCACCACACGGCCGTGCCATTTTAGCAGACTCGAACACGGCCTTGGGCTTGATTCACACGGGCGTGTCCCTGCCATGACCTGTTTTAATTCCACTCGGAATAGGATACTTGTGGGCCAAGTAAAGCATCCCGAAAGCCTATATAAACACCCTAGGGGACAACCTAAAGGAGGAGTTCGACAAAAGGCCTCTGTCAGGGCTTTTGGCGAAGAGCAAAGCCAGAGAGGGCTGAATATAGGGAATTACTTGAAGAAAGCTAGTTGATCCATCTCAGAAGCCAGAATTACGCTCAAGACTGAAGATTTTCCCTTCAAATTCCTTCAGGGGGTTTTAGGGTCTTTCTTTATGTTTTGTTACTTAATTTCTTCTGAGATGTATTCTTTTATAAACATGAACTAAACCCCTCAAATACCTGAGGGGGATGAAACCTAGGTCGGATCTTGTTATTGTTTTCTGAACTGTATGATAAATGCTTGATTTGTTCTTAATTATGTGTTCTTAATTCTTGCTTTAATATTTCAGGATATTGATTCAAGTATTAATGTGCTTATTCAGAGGAGCAAAAGTCCCTGTTTAAGAGTAGATCTAGCATAATTAAGTGGAGTTGATCGCACTCCTAGAGATAGGACGGCGAAAATCTATCGAATGAGGGTCAAACCTAATATGGGAGTCCATGAATCGAGTTAATGCAACACTAGGGGTTTTAATTAGAAAGAGATTTCAATTAATCAACCAAGGGTTAGACATAGTAGCCTCGAAAGAGGTATTAATATAAATTAGGGAATCCTACGGATCAAGTCAAGTGAATAAATCGTCTGGTTCAGAGTTAAATAACAAGTGAAGTCTAGGTGGATTCTTCCTCGGGTATTGTCTTAATCAATTGGTTTTCTCAAGAGTATTTTCCCAATTCATTCTCTGTGTTTTGGCATCCTTAGCTTAGGAATTAGTTAGACAAACATTAATCACTTTTATTTTTAGGCTAGATAATAAAAAGAAAGTCAGTACTAGTACTTTTGGTTCCCTTGGGTTCGACATTCCGGTCTTACCACTAAGCTATACTACTGTTCGATAGGTCCGCTTGCCTCAATCGTGGTGATAGTTAGTTTCTAGGCTCAATCATTCATTATATAAGTATTAAAAGTCTCAGACACGATCATCCCATTTCCATTCAAGTATCATAATCGGCTAAAGTAACCCAGAAGGTACCAGATGCTTAGCTTTGACTTGTTAACAAATTAGACATTTCGAAACAATTTTAGAGATGTCTCGTTTCATACCAGGCCACCAGTAAAACTTTTTTAAATCATTATACATTTTTGTACTACCCGGGTGAACAGATAACCGACTGCTATGAGCTTCATTCAAAATCATTTGAATCAACTCTAAACTCCTCGGAACACACATTCGGTCTTTGAACCTCAAATAACCTTCAATATCAACTCGGAACTCTAAATCAGTATTCGCATCACATTGAGCCCGTTTTGCTACCAATTCATTATCAACTTTCTGAGCCTCACAAATCTACTAATAAATAACGGTTTTGCTTTCAACTCATCTACTATCGAACTGTCATCGGATAAGGCCAACTGGGTATTCATCGCATGAAGGGCAAACAACGATTTATGACTCAAAGCATCAGCAACAACATTGGTTTTCCTCGGATGGTAGTTAATTACAAGCTCGTAATCTTTTAACAACTCTAACCATCTTCGCTGTCATAAATTCAGATCTTTTTGAGTCATCAAATATTTTAAACTTTTGTGGTCAGAATAGACGTGACATTTCTCACCGAACAGTTAGTGGCGCCAAATTTTCAACGCAAACACAGCAGCTGCCAATTCCAGATCATGTGTCAGATAGTTCTTTTCATGTGGCTTTAACTGTCTTGAGGCATAAACTATAGTTTTGCCTTCCTGCATCAAAACACAGCCTAAATCGTTCAAAGATGCATCACTATAGATAACGAATTCTTTACCCGATTCTGACTGAACTTGCACTGGAGCTTCGGTGAACAAAGCTTTCAACTGATCGAAACTTTTCTGGCACTTTTCTGGCCACTCGAACTTAACATCTTTCTGAAGTAGTCGCGTCATCGGGGTTGCAATCATAGAGAAACCTTTTACAAACCGTCTATAGTAACCAGCTAGTCCCAGAAAACTTCGAACTTCGGATACATTTCTAGGAGGCTTCCAATCTAGTATTGCCGAAACCTTGTTTGGATCAACCCGAATACCCGATGCTGATACAGCATGTCCAAGAAAACTGACTTATCGTAACTAGAACTCACATTTACTGAACTTTGTATACAACTACTTGTTGCGCAAAATCTGTAACACTATTTTCAAATGCCCGGCATGCTCGATTTCATCACGAGAATATATTAAAATGTCATCTACAAACACAACCACAAATCGATCCAAATATTGTCTGAAGACCAGATTCATTAGATCCATAAAAGCAGCAGGGGCATTAGTAAGTTCGAAAGGCATAACCAGAAACTCATAATGTCCGTACCACGTTTAGAAAGCAATTTTTGGCACATCGGAGTCTTTAACTCGTAGCTGATAATAACCAGATCTTAGATCTATCTTAGAAAACAGAGTAGCCCCTTTCAACTGATTGAACAAGTCGTAAATCCGTGGAAAAGGATATTTATTCTTTATAGTTACTTTATTAAGCTGTCGGTAATCGATGCACATTCTCATAGTTTCGTCTTTCTTTTTCACAAACAAAATCGGTGCACCCCAGGGAGAAAAACTCGATTGTGCAAAGCCTTTACCCGTCAATTCTTGCAACTGAGCTTTCAATTCTTTTAATTCAGTCGGTGCCATTCTGTACAGAGCTATCGAAATCAGAGTTGTCCCCGGCACCAACTCAATACCAAACTCTACCTCTCGAATCGGCGGCAAACCCGACAATTCTTCAGGAAACACATCCGGATACTCACACACAACTGGTACTGACTCAATCTTCTTTTCGGTTACTTTAGAATCGAGCACATAAACAAAGTAGGCTTCATAATCCTTTCTCACATATTTCCGAGCTAACATCAAAGAAATCACTGTTGGTAAACCATTCAGATCATTAGACTCAATCCGAATAATCTCATTATTCTGACATCGCAAAACAATAGTCTTCCGTTTGCAGTTCACAATAGCATCATGCAATGTTAACCAATCCATGCCCAGAATTATATCAAACTCGTCGAATGGCAACAACATCAAATTAGCTGGAAAACATGAATCGCGAACCATCAACGGGCAATTCTTACATACTTTATCAACCAAAACACACTGGCCTAAGAGGTTCGATACTCTAATCACAAACTCAGTAGACTCTACAGGCAAAGTCTTACTAAATATTAAAGTCTCACATACATAAGAATGAGTCGAACCAGGATCAATCTGTAACACCCCTAACCCATAACCGTCGCCAGACTAGGGTTAAAGGTGTTACCGGACAGATCGGAAACATTTACAGACATTGAGTAAAACAATTCACCAATTTCGATCAAAGTGTCCCTTATATAGGTCAACGAGACCTTAATCATGCTTTAGAGTAGGGTCGGGACTAAACCAAATATATATGAAAATTCTCAAAAATTTAAGACTTTTCCAAAGCTGTCAAGGTCACACGCTCATGTGACTAGGCCGTGTGCCTCCCACGGCTACTAGACACACCCATGTGTCCTGGTCGTGCCAAATCAGGGTATGTATACTGACTTATCCACACGGCCACCAGACACGCCCGTGCCATGATCGTGTAAAATTATGCTAGCTACTGATTTGATCACACGGCTACTAGACACGTCCGTGTGCCATGGTCATGTACACTTGGGCTAGCTACTGACTTAATCCCACGGTCACTAGGCATGCCCGTGTGCCTCAACCGTGTATGCAAAACAGGCCATTTGCAAGGCCAAAATGCCACCAATTCATTTCATGCACAATTAACATCCAAAAACATATCAAACTAATCCACAAAGCTTTGCATCCAATCTCATTTTCAAACATGCCAATTTACACAACTAAAAACATATATACATTCAAGCATGATTCATCTACATTTACCTTTCATAATATCATTTCTTTGCTCAAACATTCAAACTCATAATGTATTTATAAGCTTACCATAGTCTTGGACATTTCATTAACTAACTAGCCATACCAAACCATGCATCATATAACATAATCATTCAAACACTTAACCAACATTTATCTAGCCACATCTCATGGTTATATATATACACATTTCAAATATAACTCAAAGTGACTAGCCTATACATGTCATATTTAGATATATATATATACATTTTCAAGGTACCAAAATGAGTTTGTATAGTGTGTTGACGATCCTTGACTGTCCCTGAGCCTTTAGTAGCTTTGACGATCTATAAAACAGAGAAAACACACACAAAGTAAGCTTTCAAAAGCTTAGTAAGCCATATATAAATAATCTTAACATAAAATGCACATAACCGTATTGATGGAATAACAATAATGGTTCTCATAGTATATACATCTCATATAGAGATGGCTCACTTGCTTAGCCAAATCTTACCACATTCTTCAACCTAAATACCACATATACACATAGCTTATTTAAGCATATTTTCACATATCATTTCATCATTCCATTGCACATATTCATCTTAGTAAGTTCATATAGATACTTACCTTTCGTACACACTTAGTGTACAGATGAAACGTACCTAAAACGGATATACAATTGCATAATCGTTCGTATCTCAGATTTTTCCGTTGAACCGTTCGGAATCTAATAGGTTACACAGAGTGCTCAGAATAGTCGTACAATGCCAACGTCCCAGACGTGGTCTTACATGTAATCAGATATTGATGCCACTGTCTCAGATAGGGTCTTACACAAATCAATACGATGCTAATGTCCCAGACATGGTCTTACACGTAAATCTCATATCGATGCCAACGCCCCAGACGTGGTCTTACACAAAATCTCAAATCAACGCCAACGTTCCAGCCGTGGTCTTACATGATATAACATAACAGACACATATGTCATGATATAGTTAATCCTATCTATTCCTAGGTTCGAGATTTTAACTTCTAAACATTAATGCTATGTCGATTCTAACTCGTAATTCATGTTTGCAACATCTCATATACATTCATTAATATGGATAGTCATAAGAACATACTTAATTCAATATCAAATACATTTATTTGTATTTGAACTTACCTCGGATTCGAATATTCGTTCGGACTCAGTTATTCGACTACCTTCGCTTTCCCATGATCTAAGTCCGTTTTCTTCAGTTCTTGATCTATACATATTCAAATTTAACCCTTTTATTTACCAACATATTCATTTCAATGCAAAAACACACATTTAGGGCTATTTGCAACTTAGCCCTCACATTTGCACATTTTATCAATTTAGTTCATTTTTCTCAAAACATCAAATAGACAAAATTACCATATAACCATGCTTAGTCGAATGGCCATGTATCTCATATAAGTCGAAAAATTTCATCAAATTCACAATTTATTCCCTCAAATTGCTATTTTTACAATTTAGCCCTAATTAGCTAAATCCATCAAATATTCAAAAACAAAACATGTTCATTTAACACATATCTTTCATTAAACACCTAAACTCATCATAAAACTCACTATTTCATCAATGGCACATTTCATAAACATCATCAATTCTTCAAATTACAACATGGGCTTGATAGTAGACTAAGCAACAATCTCAAAAACATAAAATCATGAAAAATCAAAGTCAAAATATACCTTAATTTTGGCCACAAAAGTGCCGAAACCTAGCTTGTGTTTTCTTTTCTTCTTCTTTTATATTTTCGGTCAAAAGATGAATGAATATAGCCATTTTATTTCATGTTTTATCATATTATAACATACATATTAATATATTTACCTTATTAAGCTTTCATTTAATAATTAAAACAAACATACATTAAGGATATATTTGTCCTTAGTCCATCCACTAACTAATTAGTGGTTTAATTGCCTCATAAGGTCTCCTCTTTTAATAGCCACAACACATAGGTGTTTTAACATATACCATGCGAATTTTGCATTTAATGCAATTCATTTCTTTTGTCAACTTAAGCATACAGACAAACAAATTAACTTACGGAACTTTAACACATGCTTAATCACATATCAACGGCACAGAAAATAATATTGAAATATTTTACTGACTCAGATTTGTGGTCCCAAAACCACTGTTCTGACTAGGGTCTAAACCGGACTGTTGCACAATCAATGTAACAACACTAGTACCATAGAGAGTAAAAAGTACCGGTAATAACATCTGGGGATGAAGCCTCTTCACGAGCGTGAATAGCATAAGCTCTGGCAGGTGCACGAGCCTCAGATCTAACAACTGTGTCTTTAGTTCCTTTCCGACTACTACTCACATTACCTGTATTTCTGGGTGGTCTACCTCGAGCTGACATGTTACTCGGTCTCGCATTTTTTTTTGCCCAGCTAATTTAGGGTATTCACGGATAAAATGATCTAATGATCCACATTTGAAACAGGCTCGATCATTCAATCTACAACTACCGGGATGTCGTTTAACACAATATTTGCACTCCAGTTAATTTGGTCTGACGTTACCAACACTAGCTACTGAGGTAGCTTTCGAACTCACAGGTGGTATGTTCTGATCACGTTTAGAATAACCTGCAGTAGCCTTTGAATGGCTAGAATCATCTCGGAATCTCTTTGATGCCGACTAGAATGACTTACTCGATGATCTCTTACTTAAATCTCTAGCTTCAAAGTCAGCTTTTGTTTTTTCTTTCCCAAGCTCTTCAGCTTTGCACGCTCGTTCAACAAGTACGATGAACTCTTTTATTTCAAGAATCCCAACTAACATCTTAATGTCTTCATTCAATTCGCCTTCAAATCTTTTACACATTATTGCTTCAGTCGATACATACTCCCGGGCATATCTGCTAAGTCTCACGAATTTTCGTTCATATTCTGTTATGGTCTTACGACCTTGTTTCAACTTGAGGAATTCCTTGCGTTTTTTATCAATGAATCTCTAACTGATGTATTTCTTCTAGAATTCAGTCTGAAAGAACTCCCAAGTAACCCGTTCCTTCAGAACTACAGATATCAGTGAATTCCACTAGTGATACGCAGAATCTCGAATCAAGAATACAGCATATTTAATACACTTGTCACGGGTACATGATAGTTTATCAAACACACGAATCGTATTATCAAGCCAGAATTCAGATCGCTCAGCATCATCATCAACAGTGGCTTTGAATTCTTTAGCCCCATGTTTTCTGATTTTATCAACCGGTGGCTTATTCATTCACACTGGATCAGTAACTTGTGGCATAACAGGTATTTGAGGAGGAATCGATGGGGGAGAAGGTTGTGCAACAGCCAGATTCGTTCGGATATACTAAGTAAACCATTCATTCATCATTTGGTAAAAGGCTTCTTTAGCCTTTCCCTCTTGGTTACTCGAAGTCAGCCGAGATTTAGCCGGTGCTGTCCCTTGAGTGGGAGCAGACGCTATACTTTCTACATCATCAGCTACAGCTCAATCGGGATCCATTTACTATATGAAAACACATTTCAATTATCAAGAATCATCACACTATCACAGTTTATAAATATGGCATGTATAGCTAGACTCACACACGCTACGTTAGTCCTAGAATCGATTAAACCGTAGTTTTGATACCAATTAAATATAACGCCCCTCACCCGTATTCACTATCAGAATAGGGTTATGGGTATTACCGATCAATACACATTATTTATCAAATATAACTTATACATTTAAGCATTCATTCTCAAACACCATTCAATCATATTCACTATGTCCTTTATACGGGCCTAGGAGGCCTTAACATGCTTTAGAAGTGGTTCAGGGCTAAGCCGATAACTTATAAAAATTTTGGAAACTTAGAAAAATTTCAAACATATAAGGGTCACACGCCTGTATGAACAGGTTGTGTGCCTCACACAGCTCCAGACACGCCCATGTCTCAAGCCATATGAAAATAGGGCATATATACTGACTTGGGTCACATGGCCGACCACACGTCTGTGTATCCTTTAAAGTGGCCACACATGCCCGTGTGCTAGGCCGTGTCAATCTTGTAGGGTATATTGACTTATGCAACACGGCCAAGTCACACGCCCATGTGCCATTTAGGGGGTATACTGACTTGTGCCACACGACCGGTCACACGTCCGTGTGTGAGGCCATGTGGGGCATACTGACTTCAATTCAATTTCAGCACCAGGGGACACACGGCTGTGTAACACAATCGTGTGTCGCACACGACTAAGACACACGCCTATGTCTCTGCCCATGTGGACAAAAATAGGCCATTTGTAAGGCCAATTTTCCACCCTTTCTCATGCTCACCTAAACAACCAAAAGTAACCACATAAATAGTACAAGTTTTAGCTATCAAATCACAAGCCAAAATATGCCATTTCATATTCAAATCATATCAATTCACATAATAAAATCATACATATCACTTCACATTTTCCAAACCTACATCCATTCACCAATTTATAGCATAAAACACACTTCTAAAATAGGTCTAGATCATGACCGAATATACACATGTTCTTCCATACCTTATAGCCGAACATACATATGCAAATTACTAGTTACTTTCTATACAGGCCTAAACCATGACTAAATTTAGACAATCATTAGCAAAGCATAATAAACAAATCACACATAAATATACCATGACTGAAATTATATAACTTAAGCATTATAACTAGCCATTTTCACATAGCTTTATATTTACAACCTCAAAACTAATCAAAACATAAGCTAGCCTATACATGTCATAGGTTCAAAGTTCAAATTTTTATAAGTACTGAAAAACAATCGATAGTGTGACGAATTTCTCTAACGATCCCCTAGCTCTTACCTAGCTTTCAAAATCTATAAAACAATGAACAAACACACACAGAGTAAGCTGTCATAGCTTAGTAAGTCATAAGCAAATAATTTTCCAAATGAACATTATCATTATATTCAATTAGCGAATCAATCAAACCTGAACTAAATGTACATATATCACACTCACAAATTCGTATATCATCAAATATACATTAGCATTTTAACATCATATGGCCGAACACACAAATACTCATGAGCATATATAATTCTCACTTTTAATATCACATATAAATCATTTGGTCGAATATAAGCATTCATATATACATATAATTCACTTTGTATCATGTATAATTTATATCACCATTTCAAATAACAAGCTACCTTATTTTTATTAACATTAAACTTGGCACGTACTGAACCTTTTAACTCGATTTCACATTCATTCATAACTCGTTAATGCCTGTTGAACCATTCAGAATTAAGAAGGATACTCGGATAGTCGAAAAGCTCGTACAATGCCAACGTCCCAGATGTGGTCTTACATGTAATCACATATCGATGCCACTATCCCAGACAGGGTCTTACATGTACATCACAAGTCGATACCAACGTCTCAAACGTGGTCTTACATGTAAACACATATCGAAAATCCTATGTCATGACATATGTGTCCTAACTATTCTTAAGGTTCATACGGGGCTTTCGAACGTCGTAACTCGATCGATTTAGGCTCGTAGACAATTCTCTCATACTTTTACCAACTCGGCATACACATATATTTTCTACTAAAATTCAATTCAGTATAATAAACACATTTTCATATAAATTTAACAAAGATTATTTACTTATCAACTTACCTCGGATAACGACGGACGAAATGGGATGATTATTCAACCACTTTAGGTTTCCCCCGATCCAATTACGATTTCCTCTTTTCTTGATCTAAAGTAATAAAAATTTATCTTGTTTATGAACATGTTCATTCAATTTAGTCCAAAAACACATAAATGGGCAAATTACACTTTTGCCCCTAACATTTTACATATTTCACAATTTAGTCCCTATTTCACAAAACACAAAATATGCATAATTTCATTACACTATATCTTGGCCGAATATTCACCTAGCTCATACAAGTCCACATGTTTCATTTATTTTACATTTTAGTCCCTCATAATATTATTTTCACAATTTAGCCCAAATTACTCAAATTCATCAAATTTTCAAATACAAAATATATTAATCTATCACATATATTTCATATTTCACAAACTAACATCACAAAGCTCACAATTTCATCAATGGCATATCTCAAAATCTTCATCAAATTCAAAAATTGAAACATGGGCTTGATAGATTACATAGCAATGATCTCAAAAACGAAAAATTTATCAAAAACCGAGCAAAACACATACCCGAATTAAACTTAGAAGTGGTCGAACCTTGTTGTTCTTCTTTCTTTCTTTTTCTTTTCTAATTTTGGCTATGGATGAACACATAATGCATGGCTTTTAATTTATGTTTTATTATAATAACATAATTAACATATTTACTAAATTAACCTTATTAATTTAATTAATAAACCATATACTTCAAACCTAAAACCGTCCATGCTATCTTCTAATGGTCCATTTGCCACATAAGGACCCCACATCAAAAGAACAAGGCAATTTAACACTTTAAAAAATAGTTAGCTACTTTTACATTTTACTCGATTAAGTTCTTTTAATTAAATCATGAAAATTTCACAGATATCAATTCACACATTATAAGCACAGAAATAATATTTAAATATTTTTTTGACTTAGATTTTTGGTCCCGAAACCACTATTCTGATTAGGGTCTAAATTGGACTGTTACATCCCTTGTCAAGTGTCCATTCATTATAGATTTGAAGCTAAGTCATATGAGTTTGTTTTGCATGTATGTTAGGGCTTGGTTCTTAGACCACGTGTTGCTTCTTGAAGCTCCCTTAGGCTACATGATGATTGGGTGATACGCTTTACAGATGGCAAGTAATATGTCTTTTGACAGGGTTCTTGCTGTTAGTGAGGTAATGAATCTTTGTAATTGGTGAGGTGACCATTTGGAATGTTCTCATCGTAATAGAGTTATAGGCATATAACAACTTCCCCCACCCAAGCCCTCCAAATTGAGGGGAAGGATATGAAATGATCTTACTCGAGACTCATGGTAGGTCATTTCCTTGGTAGAGTTTTTAAATTTGCTATGTTATTGTTGTGGTAGCTCATTCATAGTTGTAATATCCCTAATTTACTATTGAGTTAGGAACAATACAAAATCGAGTTAGGTATACTTGATAATTATATAAATAGATAAAATGGAAGTTTTTGAGTGTTAGTATAGAAAGTAGTTAGAATCGATAGAAAATTAAAAATACTCTTAATATGAGAAAAATTAATCTAGGGTGTTGACTAATTTGTTAGAGAATAAAAAGTATTGGGGCAAAAGCAGAAAATAAAAATTTGAAATGATTGTATTAAATTGAAGGAAAAAGGAGGAAGGATTAAAAGTGGAATTTTACCAAAATCGTAACACCCGTCACTTGTCTCCATTGTCGAAATAGCGTTACGTGATGCTACAATAATTAATAGAACTGAAACATGCAATTTTAATTCAAAAATTCATTTAAACATTCATTAAAATCCCTACCATTCAGTTAAAACATGTTTTACATGCAAGATTGGGCTTAAATCGAGCTTACAAAAGCTTTGGAATTAATTCAAAATCAATCAAGGACTGAATTGAAACATTTCAGAAAAGATAGGTAAATATGCAAAACAAGGGTCACACAACCGTGTGGTTAGGCCGTGTAATAGGCTGAGGCCGTGTTGTGTTGTATAACACAACGGTGTACTCAAACCGTGCTAAAGTCTGAAGCCACGTAAATCTGAGTCTGAGTCACACGGCCGTGTCGCTAGGTTGTGTAACAAAATAATACCGTGTGGACCTAAATGTAAAATCTTACGAAAATTCACACGGTCATGTGGCTGGGTCGCATGAGAGATTGAGACCGTGTCAATAATCATGCATTCTAGTTAGAATTGGCACACGACTGTGTTACCAAACCATGTGTGACACACAACCATGTGGTAAACTATGTGATCTAAATTCATACCATTTAACCATGATTCAATCAATTCAAATAGGCAATTCAAAGACATAAAATGGTACTATAAATACATGCTCAATTCATATCCAAAAACCAAACATAAACATGAAATAATTCAACCTAAAAGTGTCTAACCAATATGTCATTTAGGCATTCTCACACTCAATCTATATACTTGCTAAATTTCACTTTTTAATCGATCAAAACATGCTATAATTCCAAAACCAAAAACACCAAATAAGTTCATACAACACCATTACCGTATAACATGTATAACTCAACCATTCATCCAAGCATTACCATATCATAATCTTGCATAACTTAAGACTAAGCACACATAATCTAAACATACATATCCCATTCATTCCATCAAACATGCCAAATAACCTTTAAAAACGACATTACATATAAACCATTATAATCACATTACAAATTCAACTTATAACTACATGCCATAAACCCAAATAACCTATATACATGCCACAAAACCAGAATATAATGATTTCAAGATCTACCGAGATTGAAGCTTTATAGTGTGAACTTTGATTAAGATCTACCCAAATATACTATACACATAATCTAATATTTTTTTGTCACAATTTTGCTATGTGCAAAACATGAAAGACAAAAACACAAAAGATATAACAGTGAAATGTGAAATTAACTTTATTTATTTATTCGTCATTCAAATACATAAAAAATGGTTACATGTTTACTAAAATATGGGAACATTTCCCAACATGTCCCTTACCATATGCAGACCTTCACAAATGAAGCATTTCAATAGCCCATTCAGTTTATTGTTGGGCTTCCTTTTCCCATGTTTTGGTTTCTCATTGTCTACATTATCATTGCAATTCTAAACTTTTTATTCTTCATCTTCCCTACCATTACCCTTCCCCTTGGGCTTGGAAGACCCGAACTTGTCTTTCCTCGAAACAAACTTAATTAAAGACTCTATCATGATCATAGCTTTAGATAGTTCTCGAACCCCTCGATGTTTCAATTCTTGTTTAAACCAAAAATTCAACCCATCCATGAAATTGAAGAATGCCTTCTCATTCAGAACCATAATCTGGAGCATCAATTCACTGAACTCCTTCACATACTCTCAAATTATGCCTTATTGCGAAAACTCACAAAACTTAAGCTTCCTTCTCACCATATTGAGGGTAATAAACTCTTTTTGGAACTCCTCCCAAGTCCCAATTGTGGAATGACCACGCCTTTCAATTGTGGACCTACACCGCCACATAAAAGAGAAAAATTAGTAAAATATCGAGTAATAGTATTTACTATAGCATCATCATCCTTGATACCCACGACGTGAAAGTATTGCTCCATCTCCCACAAGAAGTTGCCCACTTCTATCGCGAACGTTGCCCCCTTGAACTTCTCTGACTTGGAGACATCAATCTTATGGCTTGATGTTGCATTCAACTCCCCTTTTCCCAGAACAACTCTACACACCGCGAGCTCTCCCTCGAGCTCCTCGATCTTTGTGTTCAAAGTCGTCACTTTGGCTTCAAGAGCATTATTGATTTTAGCCAACTTATCCACAACAATGTTAAGGAGCGTTTGCAATGTGTACACATTGGAACTAAGGGCCTTCGCCACATATTCCCTGAATTGCTCTTTTATCGGGTCTAGCTCCTTAGTTCGTTTCTTCACTACTTCGAGTGTTTCATTCACTTCACCCATGGATTCTTCGAGATAGACCACACAACTTTCCAAAGCCGACAACATATCCCTTGATCTGCTCTGTTGCCTGCCCCTCCTAGCACAGGTCTCTATCGGGATATTCTGCTCATCTACTCCTTTTGACATCTCCATGGAACCTTCAAACCTTAGCTCTGATATTAACTGTCGGGGCTAAAACTTTGGTCTCACAATCTGTGCGGTCTTATGCAATTTTTTCGCTTCAAATCTGCCTAAATCAACCTAACTCTCACAGAGTGCAAATTATAAAGCGAAAGCAAACTTGAAATGAAAGTGCAAAGAATAATAGAAAAGTCAAAGAAAAATAACACACACTAAGTGTTTGAGTAAATGCTCTCAAATATATTCACAACTATGAATGGAATTCTTACAAATGAAGGAGAATGTCTCTATTTATAGTTGAGATCCCCCGAAACTAATGGTACAGATTGAGTTACATCGACAATTAAAATTAGAGTCTATCTATAATTGAGAGTCTTAAGGGATTTAAACTCTATACAATCTCATCTCTTACGGATTTACACTATTTATCCCAGTAACTCTAGTTTTATTGGAGCGTTTTACTAGGCCACCAAGGCTTCAAGTGGATGGACTTATCTATGGGTTCTACAAGCCAGGGTAGTTCAATTAAGTTAAATGAGCCATGTTTTATCAATTGACTTCTACGAGACGCTCTTTACGCAATCATCACGGGCCGGCATACGAACTTGATTCCTATACCACATGTCACTTAAAGCTTCCTTAATTTACATGATGATTGATTAATGCACTTTTCAAAAGACAAATAATGTCTTTTTGTCAAAGTTCTTGTTATTGACGAAGTAATGAATCTTCGTCACCGGTGAGATGACTAACTAACATAATCTCATTGTAATAGAGTTAACAATTATATATAAATAAAGAGAATGTACACCATTTGAACAATATTTTTTGTTCATACCATTTGAATAATATTGAAGCAGTGGTTCAACAACTCTACAAATATGAAAGGACTTTTCTTCTAAGCTACTCATTGAAGCAAATAGATGAAAGTTTGACCAAGTTTGTAAAAAGCGGATTTTAATGCTTATATATTATGTTTATTGTACTTCATACTCTTACAAACTGCATATATAAAAACAAAGCTGGTCGGTTGGCGATGTTAAATTACTACGTTGCCAAGATTTGGAAGATGGTGATGAGGATGCGACAAAATGAATAAAAAAAGAAGAAGAAAGCCTATAAGGTTATATAACGAACTCTAAAAGCTTATAACTAACCTGAGCCCCAAGGACCACCAAAGGTTCCTTATCTTGTCCGTAAAGATCGATGAGGATAATGCTTTGGGGTTGAAGAAGATTTTTTCTTGGTGGGAGACAAAGGAAGTGTCATTGTAACATTAAAATATTCTTTTGTCTCCAAAAAGCTGCAACCCAACTTCATGATGAAAATGGCAGAAATACATAACATTAGAACCATTAAATGATGGATTGCCTATGGTTAATAAAATACATTAATGTATAAATAAATATGAATATTATATATTAATGTAAATATAGAAGTTAGAAAATTACATAGCTACTTTTTCTTGGTTTGGAATTTTCAGTAAATGGAAAGGGTCAAAGGGGGAGATGAAAGAAATGAGGATCATGGGATGAGAGAGTTGAAAGTCAAATAATCCACCTTTTTTTTTTTTTTTTTTTTTTTTTTTTTTTGTTTTTGTTCTAATTTTCGTAACCGGCTGGCTAATTGGAAGGCAATTTGCTGGTCAACTTTAAAATGGGCAGTCTCAGTCTTCACATAAAAACATTTAGATATTTGTCATGGCGACTTGGCGTTATCAAGCTTTTGGGTTGGGTGGTGGACAATGCTCGGTTGACACTTCGACAACCCACATATTTAGGTATGACCAACTCTTTTAACTTTTTATTCTTTTCATTTGTTGAACTGATTATCTTCAAATAATTAAAATAATCAATTTTAGATGTGGTAAACTCATTCTAGCCTAAAATTACGCAATAAGAGAAGTCATTTAAAGAGGATAAGCATTATCCATCAAGTAATGATTAAATTTTTATTTTTCTAATCTTTTCACGCTCCATAGTCTCAAAATTTACAGAAGAATGTTATATAGGTTTTTGGAAATGTATAGAGTAGTATTTTTTAACTTAAAAATAAAACCTTAATCACTTACTCCTAAACTTTTCAATTAATTGTTACTCCGAAATACTTTTTCTAAGAAAACTATATATGAGATTATCTCTAGTTAATATGATTTTATAGTTAAAGTATTATTTGGTAAATTATAAATTTAAGTGTTAGAAAAATTAAGTATCAGTTTAATTTATAAAATTTGTTTAATATATTACTTAAAACTAAGTGCAAAATATAATTACATTGTTTCATAACTGTAAATATTTTATGAATTTTTGTATTTCACAATTTTATCCTTATTTTTAAAAATATTGCATTTTTTTTTCTAAAAAATGTCAAATTTTAAACATGAAATCTTTAAAGGATAATTTAATGCTAAAATAAATAAAATTAAATGAAAATATTCTCTATACTTCCTCTCTATACTTCCTTATTTAGTTGTTATTTTTCACACTTTTTATAGAAAAATTTCAAGTTAAAATATGCCACATGTCCCTATATTCTTCACAAATTTGTAATTTAGTTCATAAATTTTTATTTCCAAGAATTTCGTACTTCTACTTTTGCATATTTTAAAATCTAGGGCCAAGTATTCTCACTGTTATTTTTTGTTAAATTTGTTAGTGACATTTTCAAATAAAAAAAATACTCACTTGATAGCAATGTAACTAAAAACAACTTGTGATGAACTTGAGTTTAACAAAATAATTTTAACAGCGTTAACAATTAGATTCAAATTTTGAAATCTGAAAATTTGAGGACTAGACTCCAAAAAATTAAGATACATGAACTAAATTCTAAATTTACGAAAACTTTAAGAGCTTGTAACATATTTTAACTAAAATTTTATCAGTTAACTATTATTATGAATCACAATGTGTTTAAAAATGAAATCATTGAAAATATTAATTTTTTTCAATGAATTATAATATGGTCTTATTCTTTTAAAAATTTACCATTATTATTACTATTTGTTATATATATAGAGCAGGGGTGTATCTAATGGCTCGATTCCTATATGTGGGTGTCAACACTTAACCTCTTAACCACTATATTAATGACATCATCAAATTATTATGGTACATGAACAAGAATAATTTATTATTTTTTATTAAAATAAATTAGATAAGTTTAAACCTTCTTAACTACTTATAACTGTGTAAAGTTTGATGGCCACTTTATTGATTTCTTTCTTTCAAAAAGAGGATTAAGGCAAAGTGATTCCTGTCCCTATACTTGTTCCTATTATACATGCAAGGTTTATTGGCCCTTCTTACAAGGGCTCAAGATAATGGTTTGGTCAAAGTGATTCAAGTTAGCCAAAAGAGGCCAAAGCTGATCTCTTTTCTTTGCGAATGATAGTTTGCTCTTCCTTCAAAATAAAGAAAGGGAGGTCAGAGCTATAAAAGACATCCTAAATTTGTTTGAGAGATACTAAGGACAAAAGATTAATCTAGAAAAATATTCACTCTATTTTAGCCGCAATACTTGATTGGAGTTAAGAAGCCTCCTAAGTACCATTATGAAAGTTCGTCTGGTTGACGAACTTGATTCCTATTTAGGTTTACCCTTAGTGGTTGGAAAAATAAAACCAATTCTTTTAAATGGGTGATGGATTATATATCCCAGTGTGTTCATAGTTGAATAAAGCACCTTCTATCCTATGGTGGGAAGGAGATTTTCATCAAATTGGTATTACAAGCTATTCCAATTTATATTCTGAACATCTTTCTATTGCCAAAAGGTATTAGTAATGATATTACTAAGGCATTTAGGAAATATTGGTGGGAAAAAGCGAGAGAGGATAAAGGTTGGGCAATGTTAGACTAGAAACAAATGAGAAAACCTAAGGGTATGGGAGGACTTGGGTTCATGGATATTCGATTATTTAGTATTGCCCTTCTTGGGCAACAATTATAGATGTTGATGCACCATAAGGAGACTCTTTGTTTCAAAGTTCTTTCGGTAAAATACTTCCCTTTAGGTGATATTTGTGTCAGACACAATGTTGATACACTATCTTTCATTTGGAAGGGTTTTATGAAAGTGTTAAATGTGCTTCTTCGAGCTTCAACTGGAGGATAGAGAATGGTAATACGACTAGGATCTGGACAAATAGATGTGGGACATTTATAAATGGATTGAATATAGGCCATTGTGACGCTATTCCTCATGATGCTAGGGTGTCTTAATTGCTACTAGAAGATCGGAGATGGAATGAGACATTAGTTCGATCTTGTTGCAATGAAGAAATAACTTCTTGAATTCTTCATTTGCCTATTAGTAAGGCAAATGAAGAAGACCAGTTGGTTTGGGGCATGCCCCCAATAATGCTTGTACCACACAGTCGAGGTATAATTGGTTAATTATTCAGACTTTGGGTTTGGGACCTCATAGAATCTTTTGGAAAGAACTTTTGAAGGAAAAAAAAACCTTCTAAATATTTGACTGTTTGGGTGGAGATTGGATCATGGTATCCTCCTTATGGCTGATAGATGTGCTCTGTTATCCCTATGGGCAGATTTGAGTTACCATAGATGTAGGGCCCCTAAGGAGGATGTTATACATGCTCTTCGGGATTGCCTAATTTTTAGGGAGGCTTTAATCTTATGTAATATTCATAATGATTTGCTTTATTCTGTCTTTTTGCAATGCGATCGATTGGCTCGAGGTGGCTATGAGGAAGATGGACAAAGGAGCTTTCACTAGTTTTCTTGTGCTACAATGGCAACTATGGGAGGCAAGGAACTTATTTGTGATTCAAATGTGGGTTTCTTTTTGACAAGATGTGGTTTTAAGAGCTCGTTCGATCCAACATAAGTTTTGGGTGCATAACCTTCTTTATGCGTCATTGTTACCTTGAAGTCTGACTGTGGCCTGATGGTTTCTGCCTAGTGAAGATACAATCAAAATCAATGTTGACGCGACATAGAATGCAGAGATGAGAGTTGCTTCTTGAGGTGCCATTGTTCATCACCATGAAGGCATGGTGCTAGTTGGTTATGCTTGTTCGATCATCAAGTCTTTTGGCCCCCCTTTAGTTGAGGCTATTGCCTTGGCTTGTGCTGCTCAAAAGGCACTTGTGAAGGGTTTTTCTAGGGTTACTTTTGAGTTTGATTTTATTATTAATAAGTTCAACAATCAGACTCTTGATTTATCCTTTTATGATCGTATTGTTAGAGGGGCCTCAATCGTGTAGCTTATAGCTTCGCACATTGGTTAATGGATGGGAATGTTGCTTTAGATTTTGGCTTGGCTATCCAGATCTTATCCACCTGTTAGTGTTGGATGATACTTTCTAATTTAATATAATTGGATCTTATTCTTTCAAAAAGAAATTAAATGGATAACAAAATATTAGATGATAAATACAACTTTTTGCGCTCAAAATATTTAAGTAGTTAGTGAGTGTAAAAAAAGTATTTCTATAGGATTTGGCTTCCTTTACTATTTTTATATTTATTGTTTTTATTTATTTATGATTTTTTGGTATTTAAAATCATATTATGCTTTGATTAAATTTGATATATAGTTAAATTAGATTTCTCTAAAGCTAACATAATCTTTCATATTTCTTTTCATGCATAAAGTCAAACTCCATACTAGTTAACAAACATTGATGTATTTATTGATGTATAGAGTTGAATCACTATCTAAAAACATATAATTTCACAATCTAATAAATAAATCTTACGCATTTAAATAATAATAATTTTACAGTAATAGTGATATACACTAAAATAATAATTAGAAACATTATACTATGCTTTATTTTAATGTATTATATCGTGATATCTTGAATTTTACTAAACGAATTAATCTCATCCACACGTCTAAATATAATATATTATGTGACCATTTAAGTTTAAAAAAAAAAAAAAACGCATGCACGTTTTTAATAATAAAATCATGATTAATCAAAAAGTTATTATTATTGTGATTCCCAAAGAAGAAAACCATATTAGTTTTATCATTATATGGATTGCCACTTGATTAATGAGGTTATGTCACTACTCATAACGACACTTACATAGAAAAACTGAAAGGCTGGGAAAAAAGATGAGAAAAAACTTAAGGCACATTATCACCAAAATTGTACTTTAAAGGAAACAAAAATTTAAAGCTTCTTTGATTAGTGTTTTTTGTTTTTTATGCTTTTTGTTACGATGAAAGAGTAAACAGCAACTAAGCTTTTGGTTGTATTTTAGTCGCTCACTAAGGTTTTTTTATTTTACTTTGTTCATCAACTATTAATTATTTAACCTTTTTTAAATTAAATTTGTAATCTAGGATAGTTTAGCTACAATTTTATCTTAATCTAGGACATTTTTTTTTACAATAAAACTGACTGATATTTATTGCTGAGGGGCCCAAGGCAAAATAAAAAAAACAAGCTACAACCAGAGTAGATGAAACGACAAGCAGATATAAAACAACAAACAAGATAAACAGTTATAAAACCTTAAAACACCTAGAAACAGTAGAACAAAACCAGGAAAAGAAACCGCCTGCGCCCACAGCAATCCTCAACCAACCAAATATCAGCCAAAACATTTCTTCTCGTTCAGATAAACAGATTAGAAGAGAGAGGAAACAAATGCTTCAAAAATACAGTGGAGATTCAACGAACCTTCTCCACCATCAAAGCAAATCAAGAAACCCCCTGATGCCAATGAATCTAAGCCTTTTTTCTCAAAAGAATTAACAATCTCGTTAAAATCTCCTAACACAACCCACGGTAAGATTTGATCATGACTCAAGCACTTAAGTAAATTCCAAGATTCATTACACCTTCGACCATCAGGATTTCCATAGAACCCCGTTAAGCGCCAGACCTCACCACATTCATTGTCATGGATTTCAACATCAATATGGAATGAGGAGAAGCTCTTAAGACTCACCAAAGAGTTCCCTTTCCATCCCAAAGACAAACCCCCACTAGAACCAATTGCGCCAACGTCAATACCATTTTCAAAGCCGCATTTCAGCCTCACCATCTCCATTCACTTAGTACTTATTTTTGTTTCCATAAGAAACAAATTTTGGGGATTAATGGCTCGTAATTTGTTCTTGAGCCTATTAACAGTTCGCGGTCTCCCCAAACCACGAACATTCCAGCTTAGTATTTTCATAATGCTCGGCTGCTCTGAGCACCAGAGCTAGCCATTAAGTCAAAAGAACCTCCGTCATTAGCAGCGCCCAAAAGAGCTTCAGGTTCCTCCACTCTCCGCTGTCTCTTTTTTCCTTCTAACATAGCTATTGGATCCTGTTCTGCCTCCAAAACTAAGTCATAGTCCCATTAACCACACCACCAATATTCGAAGGATCTATTAAATGTATTATTTAAAGATTCAATTATATAGGACTTGTAAGCTCAAATTTTTAATTAATTTTTAAAAATTTATATTTGTTTTAAACTTTAGCATTTAAAGGTCTATAAACACTTTCACTTTGCCAAACATTGTAAAAGATGGAGTTTTAAATTTAATAAACTTCGCTTTAAGCATTTATTTTCAAGAATGAGAAATTCACTTCTTCTTCTTTTTTCCTATTATTCATGTTTTTGGGTAATTTACTAAAATATACCAAAATTAAAAAAAATTACGAAAATGGGCTGAAAATTTAATTATTTACGGAAAAGAGTCATTTCCCCTCAAAACGCGTCCACGTCAGTGCGTTTTCAGGGGATGCAGTAGGAAAACGCGTCCACAATGGAGTGTTTTCTGCCACATCAGCAAAAAACGCTTCCTTGAGGGTGCGCTTTGCTGATGTGGCAAAAATGCTCCCCCAAAGACGCGTTTTAGCCTGTGTTTTTAAAAAAAAACTATTCTCGAATTTTTTTAAAAATTTACAAGAATAAACCTTTATAAAGGCTCAAAGTGACAACACCATATTTTTTAAGGTGTCATCAATTAATAAGGAAATATAACTTACAAAGGAAATCTTTATATAGACCCAAAGTCTCATTTCCCTTGTTTTCTTGAGCAATGTGAGATATGAGATATGTCTATATATAGACTCATGAACAGTTTTGCAACTTGTTCCTAAACAATGTGGGATTCCTTCTTCTTTTAACTAACAACATGGGATTAAAGGCTACACTATAAATCTCTAGTTGGTAATATATTTCAATCTAAACAATTGCTGCATGCCCTCATTTTTGCTTTTATTTTATCATGGTTTAAAGCAGTAACACAAACAGTTTCTCACTCCATCCTCTTCTATCAATTTCCCAAGCTGAAAAGATTTCCAAGCAAGACGATATACTAAGAGCTTAGAAATGTGAAATCTTTGGCTAAAGTGGGAGAAGACGACCCGTTTTCCCCTTCTTTAATATTTCAGTTTTCTCTTTATGGCTAAAATTGATAAGCACAAAATTAAAAATATTTCCTAGTATAAACACACCATCTTGAATGTTTATTATATTATTGATTTTGTAGTTTTAAATATATATTTTTTATTATGATAAAGATTTATCACATTTTTAAATAAAAATTATATTTTTATTAAAATGTTTGTTTAATTAAATTTATTAAATGAATTTAGATTTTTTCAATAAAAACTTTATTGAATGAATTAATATCATAATACATAAAAACTTATAAATTAGAATTTAGATTTTGTCAAAAAAAAAATTTTATTAAATGAATTAATATCATAATACATAAAACGGTTAAAATTTATATTGAATTATCTTATATTTAAAGTATTATTTTTATTAACTATGCAAGAATTACATTATTTTAGTTTTAAATATCATATGTTCTATAATTTTATTTTGTATATAGTACATTTCTATAATATAAGCTAATATATTATATTATGTATATATTGTCTATGAATTAATATAGTTACATTTATTATTAAAAATATAAAAATGACGCGTAGGGAGTATTAATTTATAATATGTCAAAATTTTTGTCCTATAAAAATACTCTAAAATTGTTAAGAATTATTTTATTATTATAATATTTTGAATATCAAATTAATTGATATATTTTAATTATGCTTACTAATTAATATTTTAAATAATGTTACTTTGCATTTCATCTCATGTTGTTAGTTAAAAGAAGAAGGAATCCCACATTGTTTAGGAACAAGCTGCAAAACTGTTCATGAGTCTATATATAGACATATCTCATATCTCACATTGTTCAAGAAAATAAGGGAAATGGGACTTTGGATTTATATAAAGATTTCCTTTGTAAGTTATATTTCCATATTAATTGATGACACCTTAAAAAAAATGGTGTTGTTACTTTGAGCCTTTATAAAAGTTTATTCTCGTAAATTTTTAAAAAATTCGAGAATAGTTTTTTTTTAAAAAAAAAACAAGGGCTAAAACGCGCCCTTGGGGGAGCGTTTTTGCCACATCAGCAAAGCGCGCCTCAAGGAAGCGTTTTTTGCTTATGTGGCAGAAAACGCTCCCTCGTGGATGCTTTTTCCTGCTGCATCCCCTGAAAACGCGCTGACGTGGAAGCGTTTTGGGGGGAAATGACCCTTTTCCGTAAATAATTAAATTTTCGGCCCATTTCCATAATTTTTTTAATTTTGGTATATTTTAGTAAATTGCCCCATGTTTTTAGATACAAATTATCGAGGTGTGTAATAGAGAATTGTCTGATTTATTGTTAGTGATAGAGTTAGTAATACTAGTAAATTAGTCAGTTACTAAGTTGTTAGTATGGTTCAAACTGTTAGTGCAATTAGTTAGATCAACAGATAGCTAACAGCTATTATATAAATCAATTGTAAAATAGAAACAGATTAGTGGTTATTCATTCAAGAAACAGAGTAATCTTCATTCTCAAATTCATTCATTTCTCTAAAGTACCCAGTAGCTATATATTTCTTTTAATACCTTTCAACATGATAGAGTTAGTAATACTAGTAAATTAGTCAGTTACTAAGTTGTTAGTATGGTTCAAACTGTTAGTGCAATTAGTTAGATCAACAGATGGCTAACAGCTATTATATAAATCAATTGTAAAATAGAAACAGATCAGTGGTTATTCATTCAAGAAACAGAGTAATCTTCATTTTCAAATTCATTCATTTCTCTAAAGTAGTCAGTAGCTGTATATTTCTTTTAACACCTTTCACATGGTATCAGTCGCTCGTTAAGATTCCTCGACCTTCAACCATGGCTACGCATACCGCTGACCCCGCTCTCGTCGATCTTCCTGGATCTCCCTTCTCCGGTGATCGGTTAGTCAATTCCTTTCCTCGTCATGAGATTATCAAGCTTGAAGGCAGTACGTTTCTTCAATGGCAGAAGCAAGTTCGTCTCATTGTTGCCGGCTATGATTTAGCAGGCTTTCTTGATGGATCGGTGCATGCTCTGGCAAGATTTATTCACACAACCGATGGCACTCATGTTCTAAATCCAGCCGCATTGGCTTTCACTTAACAAGATAACTTGCTTACCTCGTGGTTGCTGTCCACCATTAGCTCCTCTTGTCTGTGTGGACGATGGCAACTAAACTTTTTGCCGCAGACACTGGTGCCAAACAGTCTCGATTGCGTCATGAACTTCATTCGCTCCAAAAATGTACTCTCTCGATCTCGAATCTAGTTGCAAAGATGCAGGGTTTGTGCGCTCTCTTGGAGGCATCGGGATCCTCGATCTCCAAGGCTGAGAGGACTGAAATTCTTCTTGCGAGCCTTCTCCATGAGTTTGACGCTGTTGTTTCGTTGGCCTCTATTTCCTCGAACCCCTTGCCTCTTGAACGTGTTGTGGATGCACTTCTCGAGTGCGAACGACGTCAAGAGCGAGCCATCCATGATGTTCTCCTTGCGGCAAATCTGGTGGAAAATGCTCCATTTGAAATGGCGGAGGCTCCTGCTAGTGGCGGCCGTTCGTTCTCCTGTGGTCGTGGCCGAAGCTTTCAGGCGCACCTTCAATGTTAGATTTACGCTCGCTATGGCCATGTAGTGCAATGGTGCTACTATCGTTACTATCGCGACGATGCTGTGCCACAGGAGGTCGTGCTGTCTTTTCTTGAAGGGCCAGTCACTGATCTTCCTTCTACCTTGCGTCCGGTTGCTGTGAGAAATGGGTGGTCTATTCCGTCGAATGGTAGACCCAGGCTTGAACAAAATGGTGGTCAAATGTACCCTAATAATGGTCAAAATTGTTATGGCCAAAATTACTATGTGGGGCCACATCAATTTACTAGGCCGAATGGTGGATACGCCTATCCCTCAACACGTTGGCCACCATCTTTTCAATACCCACCTATATCAAGGCCATGTTTTAATGGGCAGCAAGGAGTTGGGCCATTTCATGCGCACACCAGGCCTAATGCACCGTTACCTCCTAGGCCCGCTATTAATAACATTTAACTTGATTCTCCTACTATACGGCCTCGTGATGATTATTCAGAAGGTGTTCCGAGTCAATGGCATACTAAGCCACGTGCACGTGTCTATTCTGGATCGGATCCCTGTATTGGACTTCCGTGGCTAGGTGATCTTCACCCATCGGATTACTACGATTCTTCCGATTCTAATACAAACACTGCTCAACTTGGGACTCAGGGGACAGATCCGATTCTTATATTCCTGTGCCAGTGGGCACTACTTCTTGGTATCTGGATTCGAGCGCTATTAACCATGTGTGTCGGGATGCGTCCGCTCTAAATCACACTACTCCGTATTTAGGTACTTCAAAACTCTTAATGGGTAATGGCACTCCCGCCTCAATTGAGTCAGTTGGTAATGGTTTTCTGCCTACTCAGTCTAAATTGCTACGGTTATCTAATGTTTTGTGTGTTCCGAGCATCAGGAAGAATCTTTTATCTGTATCTCAATTTGCTAATGACAATGGTGTGTTTTTTGAATTTCATCCAACTTACTGTGTTATCAAGGACACCGTGACCCAGAAAACTTTGCTGAAGGGCCACATTCGTGATGGTCTATACCATTTTTCGGTGCCCGTACTGTCTACTCAGTCGGTTGAAGCTCCAGCTGCTAGTTCTTCTTCAGTTCAGAATAAGTCCAAGGACTGTAAGGATTTTTTGTTGTGGCACAACCGGTTAGGTCATCCAGCTACTAGTGCTGTTAAAGCTGTTTTAGATAAATGTCGTATTCCAGTAAATAAATACTGTTGTGATGTTGTGTGTACTGTGTGTCAAATGGGATAGTCACATAAATTGCCCTTTCCTGTTTCTACCACTGAATATAGTGAACCTTTTGATTTGGTCGTGTCTAATCTCTGGGGACCTGCTTCTGTTACATGTGGAAATTATTCATATTATATCTCATTTATTGATGTTTGCACAAGGTTTACGTGGAACTATTTGCTTCGACAAAAGTCTCAAGCTGTGCAATGTTTTGTTCAGTTCCAACAACTTGTAAAGACTCAATTTGGGAAAACTATCAAACAATTGCAGAGTGACTGGGGTGGTGAATATCGAGCTTTTACGTCTATTCTTGCGTCCCAAGGGATAGTTCATCGGCTGACATGTCCATATACCTCTGAACAGAATGGAGTAGCTGAGCGCAAGCATCGTCACATCGTTACATGGGCATCACTCTGTTGGCCCAAGCAAATATGTTTATGGAGTACTAGGGCTATCCATTCTCTTGTGCAGTAAAACTCCGTTCAAAGCAAGTGATCATTAATCGACTTCCTACTCTAGTATTAAAAGGTCAAACTCCGTTCAAAGCACTCTATGGGTGTGAACCCAATTATGATCACTTGAAGGAGTTTGGCTGTGTAACACCCCTAACCTGTATCCTTTGCCAAATTAGGGTTACGGGTATTACCAGATAATCATTACTTTTATTCAATCAATTAGATCATATTTAAACAAACTTATATAATAATACACATATAAGCAAATAATTACATATGCATAAAACATATTTATTCCACTAAACCAAATCATATATGGCACAAGCATTGACAAACATAACCTGAACATGCAAAATACATTTTATTACAAAATAATGTAAATACTCAAGCAATTAACCCATTCGTATCTATATGATTGAATAACATGATTCAATTATCATTTTATACTAACTCACTTAAAAGGGCCGAATATACCAGCATAAAAGATATTAGCAGATGTCCAAACTTACAAACTCAATAAACATCATAAAAATACATACCTACTTGACCAAATATACAGAGACACATATATGCAATTATATGTACCTAGCTCATACCAAAGTTCAGATAGATTCAAATAATCAATCAGATCAATGTTCACATGAATTCGTTTGTATGCACATAGTTGCACCGAAAATAACTATACGGTATATACATTATTTTTGTAATAGTTAGATTCATATACAAACATTTATTATAATTTAATAAGACTATATCAACTCATGCATTTTTATCGTTTCCAACAAATCATATTATCAAGCTATCTAAATTCCTATTCAGCCTATACTCATCATTTCAAACCAATTAATCATGCCAAAACTCTTATATATATATATACACCAAATGTTACACATTTACCAATTACATGTGTCATTTAACATTTTATCAAAAATGAGTTTAAGTCTTCATTAGACATAATTGAATACAGAACATAAACATAACAAACACATCACACTTGTATTCCATGGCTAATTACACATTATTAAGACATTATCTTAATCCATAATGCCATTTCCCACAAGGTCGATTTACACCTACTATATGCACATATACCATAGCCGAATATAAGCTAAATAAAATCCATACAACCCTTGCATCATAATGACATAAACATATACACCAGTTTATCATTAAAAATCATACGTCTTAACATCAACTAACACAGGATATAAGCCATATTCGTATGGCTATAATACATATAAAGACAAAGTTTTCAACTCAAACATAGACATTATCCATTCTATACATGCCTTTATCCAAAATAAACCAAACTAAAAGAGTACCAAAAAGATGATAGTGTGGTTGACTTTGCTGATGATTTCCCGAGCCCGTAGCTTGACCAAAATCTATAAAACAGAACATTGAACATAAACAGAGTAAGCTTACTAGCTTAGTAAGTCTTAAGCAAATTCTCTATAACAATTAAACATTTTAATCATTAGGTTTATGGCATTGAGTATAAATATTTTAATATGTACATTAATCATAGTTGAATGCTATCATTACCCTTAACCTAAGTATTACCACTTTATTTCTCAGGACATATACATCATCAAAATACATAAATATCACATGTACTCGCATAATCCAAGTCAAATGAATATATCATACATACGTTAACATATACTTAATTGTACACATATACAAACACATCCAAAACTCTCTCACCATCAACCTCGCCACTTATAGCCGATTCTTCGAAATAATGCATTTAAACTCAATTTCATATATATATGTCCATACTTAACTCAAGTGATGCTATACCGACTTACCTCATTCCTTACTAATATGTATAAGGCTTATACTTACCCGAGCTTTTAACTCGTTGCACTAAATATGTCTCACCTTGTATGATTCCCAAATTCTCTGTTTATAATGTATCACCAGCATTAAGCCTGCTAGTCATCAAAGCCCGAAATACACACCGGCATTGAGCCTGCTAGACCAGAGGTCCGAGACTTAAACACCGGCATTTAGCCTGCTAGGCAATAAGCCCTTTATAATTCACCGGCACGAGGCCTGCTAGGCATTAAACCCGATATAATTCACCGGCATGAGGCCTGCTAGGCATTAAGCCCGATATAGATCGCCGACACCAGGCCTGCTAGGCTCGAAGCCCGAATATCAACATAATTAACCATTCCATGCACATTTATTAATTCCAAAATCACATATAACACATATATTTCATAATATCACATACCAAATTTGGATAAACTTAACCTCATTACATCAAATAAAATCAATTCCATATTATACTAATCACATTCGGCAATTCCACATATATATTTTCAAAATTTCTGAATTTCATCATTTATTATAATACGTAAATAATTTTCGACATATAATTGCTTAAAGACTTACCTCGACTATCGACGGACAACGAAGACCGGCTATTCGATAACCTTTGCCTTTCCCCGATTCAAATCCGTTTTTCTCTGTTCTTAATCTAAACACATTAAAATTTAGCTCATTCAAGCACATTTCATCTCAATTTAGACCCAAAACACATAAATAGGCAAATTACCATTTTACCCTTAATGTTTCACATTATTACAATTTAGTCCTATTTGCCCAAAACACAAAATACACAAAATTTCATTACACAACCTAAGGGCCGAATATTCATAGGGACTATACAAGTCCATTTATTTCATTTATTTTGCATTTTAAGCCTTCAAAATTTATTTTTGCAATTTAGCCCAAAATACTCAAATTCACCAAAATTTCCAATACAAAACATTTTAATCTATAACATAACTTTAACATATATTCATTAAACATCACAAAGCATAAGCTTCTATCATGGCCGAACATTACATACACACTAATCTCAAAAATTCTAGCATGGGTCGGATAGTATTCAAAGCAACGATTACAAAAACGTAAAAAATTATCAAAAACCGAAATCAAACTAACCATGGATTTAAGCTTACAAGTGCCGAAATTTAAGCTTGTATTTCTCTTTTCTTCCTTAGCACATTCAGCCTTAAGAAACAAAAAAGATGATAATGGCTTTTCATGTGTTTTATTTAACATATAATATTTTATTTATTTATTTACTAATATAACCCTATATTATAAGATTTTATAACATATAACTTAAGGTTACTATTGTCATATACCACCCACTAACCTTAAAAATGGGCTATTTTCCCTTTTAATACCTCATATTAAAAAGCCATTATCATTTTAGCACTTTTCACTATTGTTTGCAACTTTTGCACTTTACGCGATTAAGTCCTTTTTGTCAAATTAAGCACACAAACGATCAAATTTTCATACGAAACTTTCACACACATTAATTCACATATAATAAGCACTGAAAATAATATTTAAAAATTTTCCAGACTCGGAGTCGTGGTCCCGAAACCACCATTCCGATTAGGGTCAAATTCGGATTGTTACAACTCTCCACCCTTAGGGATTTTCGTCCCCGAAAATCTTACCGTTAAACAAAGTCGGATATTGTTGTCTCATTGAACCCTCAGGCTCCCACGTAGCCTCTTCTATTCTGTGTCGATTCCATAGTACTTTTACTAACGAAATTTTCTTGTTTCTTAACCCTTTCATTTCACGGGCTAAAATACGGATCGGTTCCTCCTCGTACGTCATACCGGATCAGATTTCAATTTCAGATAGAGAAATCACATGTGACGGATCATATTTATATCTATGAAGCATCGAAACATGAAATACATTGTGTATCTTTTCTAATTCAGAAGGCAACTTCAATCTATAAGCAACAGGCCCGATACGTTCGATGATCTCATATGGTCCGATGAATCTCGGACTTAGTTTGCCTTTTCGACAAAATCGGAGTACTTTCTTCCACGGTGAAACTTTCAAAAATACCTAATCTCCGATCTGAAACTCAATGTCTTTACGTTTCAAATCAATGTAGGACTTCTGGCGATTCGATGCAGCTTTCAAACTATCTCTGATTATAGCCACCTTCTGTTCAGTCTCTTTAATCAAATCAACCCCGTGTATCTTATTTTCACTAAGCTCGATCCAATACAACGGTGTACGACACTTGCGGCCATATAAAGCTTCGTAAGGTGCCATTTTGATACTAGATTGAAAACTGTTATTATAAGCAAATTCAATCATAGGTAAGTATCTTTCCTACGTACCTTCAAACTCAAGGACGCAACATCTCAACATGTCCTCAAGTATCTGAATGGTTCGTTCAGACGGACCGTCTGTCTGCGGATGGAAGGCTGTGCTAAAGTGGAGTTTAGTATATAAAGCATCTTGCAACTTCTTCCAAAACCGTGATGTAAATCTCGGATCTCTATCTGAAACAATGGAACTCGGCACACCATGTAATCTCACAATTTGAGATACATACAACTCAGCAAGTTTATCGAGTGAATAGTTCGTACGAACTGGAACAAAGTGAGCTGATTTGGTCAGTCTATCCACTATAACCCAGACCGCATCTTTCTTGCTCGGTGTCATAGGCAAACCGAAGACAAATCCATAGTAATTCTATCCCATTTCCATTCAGGTATCATGATCGGCTGAAGTAACCCAAAAGGCACCTGATGTTCGGCTTTTACTTGTTGACAAATTAAGCACTTCGAGACAAATTCAGATATATCTCGTTTCATACCAGGCCACCAATAGAACTTTTTCAAACCATTATACATTTTCGTGCTACCCGGATGTACCGATAATCGACTATTATTAACCTCGTTCAATATCATCTGAATCAAATCCACATTCCTCGGAACACATATTCGGCCTTTGAAGTTCAAACAATCATTTTCATCGATTTGAAACTCTGACTCTGCATCATTTCCACACTGAACTCGTCTAGCAATCATATCTTTGTAAATTTTTTATGCATCACAAATTTGTTGAATAAACAACGGCCTTGCCTTCAACTTGGCTATGATCGAACCATCACCAGATATAACCATATGTGCGTTCAACGTACGAAGAGCAAATAATGATTTTTGACTTAAGGCATCCGCAACAACGTTGGCTTTCCCCAGATGGTAGTCAATCACTAATTCATAATCTTTCAACAGCTCTAACCATCTGCGTTGTCTCAAGTTCAAATCTTTCTGAGTCATCAAATACTTTAAACTTTTGTGATCTGAATAAACATGACATTTCTCATCGAATAAGTAATGACGCCAAATCTTCAACGCAAAAACAATGGCTGCTAACTCCAGATCATAAGTTGGGTAATTTCTTTCATGAGGCTTCAACTGTCTTGAAGCATAGGCTACTACTTTGCCTTCTTGCATTAAAACGCAACCCAAACCATTCAAAGAAGCATCACTATACACAACAAATTCTTTACCCGATTCAGGCAGAATCAACACTGGAGCTTCAGTCAAAAGAGCTTTCAACTGATCGAAACTTTGCTGACATTTTTCCGTCCATTTGAACTTGACATCTTTCTATAATAGCTTTGTCAATGGGGTAGCTATCATAGAAACACCTTTCACGAATCATCTGTAATATCCAGCAAGTCTCAAAAAGCTTTGAATTTCAGAAACATTCCTTGGTGGCTTCCAATCAAGTATAGCCGATATTTTATTCGGATCAACCCGAATGCCTGATGCTGAAACAACATGACCCAAAAAGCTGACTTCCTTCATCCAGAACTCACACTTACTAAACTTTGCATACAACTGTTGATCTCGCAAAGTTTGTAACACCAATCTCAAATGCTTAGCATGTTCGGTTTCATTTCTGGAATAGATCAGGATATCATCTATAAACACTACCACAAACCGATCCAAATACTCTCTGAAAACTCGATTTATCAAATCTATAAAAACAACAGGTGCATTAGTAAGTCCAAAAGGCATAACCTGGAACTCAAAATGTCCGTACCTCGTTCGAAATGCAGTCTTTGGCACATTGGAATCTCTGACTCGCAACTGATAATAACCCGATCTCAAATCTATCTTCGAAAACACTGAAGCCCCTTTCAACTGGTCAAACAAGTCATCAATCCGAGGCAACGGGTGTTTATTCTTTATAGTCACCTTATTCAGCTGCCGATAATCAATACACATTCGCATAGTCCCATCTTTCTTTTTCACAAATAGAACTGGTGCACCCCAAGGGGAAAAACTTGGTCGTGCAAAGCCTCTATCTGTCAACTCTTGCAACTGTGCTTTCAACTCTTTCAATTCAGTAGGTGCCATCCGATACGGAGCTATTGAAATTGGAGTCGTCCCTGGTACTAATTCAATACCAAGCTCTATCTCTCGAACTGGTGGTAAACCCGGTAATTCTTCAAGGAACATATTTGGGTATTCACATACAACTAGTACGGATTCAATCTGCTTTTCAGACACTTTATTATCCAACATATAGGCCAAGTAAGCTTCACATCCTTTTCTCACGTACTTACAAGCTAACATCGAAGATATTACTACCGATAACCCATTCAAGTCATTAGATTCAATCCAGATGATCTCACCGTTCTGACATCTCAAATCAATGGTCTTTCTTTTGCAATTCACCACAGCATCATGCAAAGTTAACCATTCCATTCCCAAAATGATATCAAATTCGTCGAAAGGCAACAACATTAAATTAGCTGGAAAGCATGAATCCCGAATCATCAACGGGCAACCTTTACACATTTGTCAACGAGTACACATCGACCCAAGGGGTTGGACACACGAATCACAAACTCAGTAGACTCAACAGGCAGAGTCTTACTAGATACTAGAGTTTCACACACATATGAATGAGTCGAACCAGGATCAATCAATGCAATCACAGTAGTATCATAAAGAATGAAAGTACCAGTGATAACATCTGTGGAAGAAGCATCATCTCTGACACGTATAGCATATGCTCTAGCTGGTGCACAAGCCTCTGATCTAACTGCAGTGTCTTTGGTTCCTCTCTGATTGCCACTTACATTTCCCGAATGTCTAGGGGGTCTGCCTCGCACTGACATATTACTCAGTCTGACATTCTGAGCCGTATTTTGCTCGGCTAACATCGAGCACTCTCTAATAAAATGATCTGATGATCCACATTTAAAGCAGGACCAATCACGGAATCTACAACTCCCAGAATGCCATTTACCACAATGCTTGCATTCAACCCGATTCTGCTGAACATTACCAACGCTGGCCATCGAAGTAGCCCGGGAACCCACAGGAGGTCGATCTCGTCTAGATATGTCTGCCAAAGTCATCTTTGAACTTCTTAGATACAGAATGGAAAGTCTTACTCGATGATATTTTACGAGTGTCTCTAGCTTCCATTTCGGTATTTCTTTTCTCTTTTACAAGCTCTCCAGCTTTGCAAGCACGTTCAACAAGTACCACAAACTCTTTGATTTCAAGTATGCCAACTAGCAACTTTATATCTTCATTCAGACAATCTTCGAATCTTTTGCACATAATGGCTTCAGTTGATACACACTCTCGGGCATATCGGCTCAATCTAACAAACTTCCGCTCATACTCAGTTACAGTCATGCGACCCTGTTTCAGTTCTAGAAATTCTTTTTGTTTCTGATCGATGAATCTCTGACTGATATATTTCTTACGGAACTCGATCTGGAAAAATCCCAAGTCACTTATTCTTTCAGAACCACCGATACTAGTGTATTCCACCAGTGATATGCAGTGTCCTGCAGTAAAGATATAACACACTTCAGGAATTCGTCTGGAGTCCATGACAGCTCATCAAACACCCGAATAGTGTTATCAAGCCACATCTCAGCTCCTTCCGCGTCATCATCATCATTAGCTTTGAATTCTTCAGCCCCATATTTTCTGATTTTATCAACGGGAGGCCTACTAGATCTCATCGGATCTATCATCGGAGGTGCTAAAGGTATCGGAGTTGGATTATTCGGGGGTGGAGGTTGTTGTACAGCCAGATTAGTCTGAATAAATTGGGTAAACCATTCATTCATCATCTGGTAGAAGGCTTGTTTAGCCTCCCCCTCATGGCTACCCGAGACAGGTCGAGAGTCTACTGGCGCTGACCCACGTGCGAGATCAGGTGCTAACTCTCTACATCATCATCTACGGCTTTGTCGGGATCCATTTACTATATAAAACATAATTTTAAACGCCAGAAGTCACCACACTATCGCATATATAATAAAGGCATGTATAGCTAGACTCTCACACGCTACGATAGTCCTAGAATCGACTAAACCGTAAGCTCTGATACCAATCAAATGTAACACCCCTAAATCGTATCCGTCGCCGAATTAGGGTTATGGGCATTACCAGATAATCATTACTTTTATTCAATCAATTAGATCATATTTAAACAAACTTATATAATAATACACATATAAGCAAACAATTACATATGCATAAAACATATTTATTCCACTAAACCAAATCATATATGGCACAAGCATTGACAAACATAAGCTGAACATGCAAAATACATTTTATTAAAATTACAAAATAGTGCAAGTACCGTAAACCTCATTTGCTATGTCCTTATTTACTTATGAAATACTCAAGCAATTAACCCATTCGTATCTATATGATTGAATAACATGATTCAATTATCATTTTATACTAACTCACTTAAAAGGGCCGAATATACCAGTATAAAAGATATTAGCAGATGTCCAAACTTACAAACTCAATAAATATCATATAAATACATACCTACTTGACCAAATATACAGAGACACATATATGCAATTATATGTACCTAGCTCATATCAAAGTTCAGATAGATCCAAATAATCAATCAGATCAATGTTCACATTAATTTGTTTGTATGCACATAGTTGCACCGAAAATAACTATACGGTATATACATTATTTTTGTAATACTTATATTCATATACAGACATTTATTATAATTTAATAAGACCATATCAACTCATGCATTTTTATCGTTTCCAACAAATCATATTATCAAGCTATCTAAATTCCTATTTGGCCTATACTCATCATTTCAAACCAATTAATCATGCCAAAACTCTTATATATATATACACCAAATGTTACACATTTACCAATTACATGTGTCATTTAACATTTTATCACAAATGAGTTTAAGTCTTCATTAGACATAATTGAATACAGAACATAAACATAACAAACACATCACACTTGTATTCCATGGCTAATTACACATTATTAAGACATTATCTTAATCCATAATGCCATTTCCCACAAGGCCGAATTACACCTACTATATGCACATATACCATAGCCGAATATAAGCTAAATAAAATCCATACAACCCTTGCATCATAATGACATAAACATATACACCATTTTATCATTAAAAATCATACGTCTCAACATCAACTAACACGGGATATAAGCCATATTCGTATGGCTATAATACATATAAAGACAAAGTTTTCAACTCAAACATAGACATTATCCATTCTATACATGCCTTTATCCAAAATAAACCAAACTAAAAGAGTACCAAAAAGATGATAGTGTGGTTGACTTTGCTGACGATTTCCCGAGCCCGTAACTTGACCAAAATCTATAAAACAAAACATTGAACATAAACAGAGTAAGCTTACTAGCTTAGTAAGTCTTAAGCAAATTCTCTATAACAATTAAACATTTTAATCGTTAGGTTTATGGCATTGAGTATAAATATTTTAATATGTACATTAATCATAGCCGAATGCTATCATTACCCTTAACCTAAGTATTAGCACTTTATTTCTAAGGACATATACATCATCAAAACACATAAATATCACATGTCAAATGAATATATCATACATACGTTCACATATACTTAATTGTAAACATATACAAACACATCCAAAACTCTCTCACCATCAACCTTGCCACTTATAGCCGATTCTTCGAAATAATGCATTTAAACTCAATTTTATATATATATGTTCATGCTTAACTCAAGTGATGATATACCGACTTACCTCATTCCTTACTAATATATATAAGGCTTATACTTACCCGGGCTTTTAACTCGTTGCACTAAATATGTCTCACCTTGTATGATTCCCGAATTCTCTGTTTATAATGTATCACCAGCATTAAGCCTGCTAGGCATCAAAGCCCGAAATACACATCAGCATTGAGCCTGCTAGACCAGAGGTCCGAGATTTAAACACCGGCATTTAGCCTGCTAGGCAATAAGCCCGTTATAATTCATCGGCACGAGGCCTGCTAGGCATTAAACCCGATATATTTCACCGGCATGAGGCCTGCTAGGCTTGAAGCCCGAATATCAACATAATTAACCATTCCATGCACATTTATTAATTTCAAAATCACATATAACACATATATTTCATAATATCACATACCAAATTTGGATAAACTTAACCTCATTACATCAAATAAAATCAATTCCATATTATACTAATCACATTCGGCAATTCCACATATATATTTTCAAAATTTCTGAATTTCATCATTTATTATAATACGTAAATAATTTTCGACATATAATTGCTTAAAGACTTACCTCGACTATCGATGGACAACAAAGACCGGCTATTCGATAACCTTTGCCTTTCCCCGATTCAAATCCGTTTTTCTTTGTTCTTGATCTAAACACATTAAAATTTAGCTCATTCAAGAACATTTCATCTCAATTTAGTCCCAAAACACATAAATAGGTAAATTACCATTTTACCCTTAACGTTTCACATTTTTACAATTTAGTCCTATTTGCACAAAACACAAAATACACAAAATTTCATTACACAACCTAAGGGCCGAATATTCATAGGGACTATACAAGTCCATTTATTTCATTTATTTTGCATTTTAACCCTTCAAAAATTTATTTTTGCAATTTAGCCCAAAACACTCAAATTCATCAAAATTGCCAATACAAAACATTTTAATCTATAACATAACTTTAACATATATTCATCAAACATCACAAAGTATAAGCTTCTATCATGGCTGAACATCACATACACACTAATCTAAAAAATTCTAGCATGGGTCGGATAGTATTCAAAGCAACGATTACACAAAAGTAAAAATTATCAAAAACCGAAATCAAACTAACCTTGGATTTAAGCTTACAAGTGCTGAAATTTAAGGTTGTATTTCTCTTTTCTTCTTTAGCACATTCGGCCTTAATAAACAAAAAAGATGATAATGGCTTTTCATGTGTTTTATTTAACATATAATATTTTATTTATTTATTTACTAATATAACCTTATATTATAAGATTTTATAACATATAACTTAAGGTTACTATTGTCATATACCACCCACTAACCTTAAAAATGGGCTATTTGGCCTTCTAATACCTCATATTAAAAAGCCATTATCATTTTAGCACTTTTCACTATAGTTTGCAACTTTTGCACTTTACACGATTAAGTCCTTTTTGTCAAATTAAACACACAAACGATCAAATTTTCATACGAAACTTTCACACACATTAATTCACATATAATAAGCACTGAAAATAATATTTAAAAATTTTTCGAACTCGGATTCGTGGTCTTGAAACCACTGTTCCGATTAGGGTCAAATTCAGACTGTTACAGGCTGTTGCTATTATCCGTGTTTACGACCTTTTATGACACATAAGTTGGATTTTTGGTCTCAACCATCTACGTTCTTGGGTTATAGTGCTCAACACAAAGGGTACCAATGCCTTCTTCCGACTGGCAAGATAATTATCTCTCGACACGTTGTGTTTGACGAGAATGGGTTTCTGTTAACTGCATCTGGTCCTAAAGAGAGGATACCGAGTCACGATCGAGCTGTCTCCACGTTTATACCACTACTTAGACATATGTCGCCTCAGCCCCCATCTGTTCCTCTGCCTTCTTTGTCTACCTAACCAGTGGACGATTCCGATTTATCTACTCCTACTGCTCCTGCTGCAGCTCAGTCTGGGGTTGGTTCTGGTCTTGAACCACAGGGTTCAGCTGTACCTAGTGATGGTAGGACTCGATCTAATGGTGTTCATGAATCTTCTGATGATTGTCAACTACGCCGTGTGTCCGTTATCAATAATCACCCAATGGTGACTCAGTCGAAAGCTGGAGTTTTTAAGCCTAAAGTGTTGACGGTTGAGGCTATTGAACCCACAACAATTAGGGAAGCATTTTCTACTTCTGAATGGCGTGAGGCTGCTCAAGCTAAATATGATGCCTTAGTTTGTAACTCTACATGGGATCTCGTGTCGCACCCACCCAATTGTAAGGTCATCGGGTGTAAGTGACTCTTCAAGATCAAGAAGAATCCTAATGGTACCATTGCTCGTCGGAAGGCTCGGTTAGTTACGAAAGGTTACTCCCAAGTTCCTGGATGCGATTTCAAGGAGACTTTCAGTCTAGTGGTTAAACCTGCTACTATTTGTGTCATTTTGTCCATTGCTGTTTCAAAAGGGTGGCAACTGCGACAAGTTGATGTGAACAACGTATTTTTAAATGGGGATCTTGATACTGAGGTTTTTATGCATCAACCTCCAGGATATGAAAAGTATGCTTCGGATGGTACGCTTTTGGTCTGTCGCTTGAAAAAAGCTTTGTATGGTCTTCGTCAGGATCCTCGTGCCTGGTTCGAGAAATAAAAGCAGTTTCTCGTGTCAGTTGGCTTCGTTGCCTCCAAAACAGATGCATCTCTATTTGTTCGGGTAGTGTCTGGCTCCACTCTATATGTACTTGTCTATGTCGATGATATTATAATCACTGGGAATTTGTCAGCTTCTATTGACTGGTTTGTTCAGCCGTTGAACTGTAAGTTCTCACTTAAGGATATGGGTGATCTTCACTATTTTCTTGGGATAGAGGTGGTTCGTTCCTTAGGTTGTCTACATCTTCGTCAAAAGAAGTATATTCGTGATTTTCTTGCTCGTTGTTCCATGTTAACGACAAAAAGTGTTCATACACCGATGAACAGTTCTTCTAACATGTCAAAGCATGATGGAGACTATTTGACAGATCTTACTGAGTACAGAAGTCTTGCAGGTGCATTTCAGTATGTGGTGCTGATCAGGCCTGATATTGCCTATGCTGTCAACCGGGCCTGTCAGTTCATGCACAAACCAACCACAACACACATGGTGGCGCTTAAACGCATTTTGAGGTATCTATGTGGTACTCTTGATTTTGGCATTGTTTTTCGTTCGTCTGATCGGCTGTCCCTGGTTGGGTATGCCGATGTCAACTGGGGGTTGGATTTTGACGATCGGCGTTCCACTTCTAGATACTGTGTATATTTTAGTCAAACTCCTGTCACTTGGTGCTCCAAGAAACAACAGGTGGTGTCTCGATCCACAGCCGAGGCAGAATATCGAAGTCTTGTTGTTGCCACGAGTGAGGTTGCTTGGTTACTATCGTTGTTTCAAGAACTACAAATTCAGTCTGATGATATTCCTAGTATTTGGTGTAATAGCTCTAGTGCGGTGGCCGTTGCAGCCAATCCTGTTCTGTATTCTAAGTTCAAACATGTAGAGCTTGATCTTTTCTTTGTTCGTGAGAAAGTCGCGGATGGGTCACTTTAAGTTGGTGAGGTTCCTGCTTGTGATCAAGCGGCTGATATATTCACTAAGCCGCTGTCAGTTACTTTGTTTTCTCGATTTCGCTAGGTGCTTCAAGTGTTACCGATTGAGAAGATGGGTGCATGATAGAGTTAGTAATACTAGTAAATTAGTCAGTTACTAAGTTATTAGTATGGTTCAAACTGTTAGTGCAATTAGTTAGATCAACAGATAGCTAACAGCTATTATATAAATCAATTGTAAAATAGAAAAGTGGTTATTCATTCAAGAAACAGAGTAATCTTCATTCTCAAATTCATTCATTTCTATAAAGTAGTCAGTAGCTGTATATTTCTTTTAATACCTTTCAACAGTTAGCTACAAATTGATTAGAGATGGCATATGATAAATTATTTTCTTAACTTTTATATATAAAAAAAACACATGTTCTCTTGCCGAGTTGTTGATCTCAAAGATTTAAAAATATTTTTGACTTTTGAGTTCCACATCTACATCCATAAAAAGAATATCAAGTAATCAAGAAAAAATGTTTATTTATTTAGTGAGTTCCAAAATTACATGACAAAATCACTATAAGCACAAATCCTCATATATTAACCATGCTTTAAATACGGTTGCTAAGCTGACATGGCCAAATTGCTAGAAATTATAGATTGTGAATTCATAAATTCATCAATATTCATGAGCACTTATTAGAAAGTTATGATTTATTTAAATGATACATTTGTTTTCCATAAGTCATGTTTTTCTAAAAAGTATGTCTAATAGAAATCAAATATAAAGGGTTATGGCTCTTCAATAGTGTCTATTGAGAGTACAATCAATCCAATTTCAAATATTAGAGTAAGAGTTAATGAATTCCTCGATTTTACTAATAAAAGGAAATTCAAAAATTTCGTTGCATTACAGGAGCACATTTGTATTAACCTTCTAACAACTTTAGGATTGGGGCAAATAGTTCTATTCAGAAAGCGTTACCTACACCTCAAAATCTACTGTTTAATTTTATATAGTCTCCGAATCTATCGTCTCCACTCAATTTATCCAATACAAACAAACGCACATTACAAATCTAATCATTGAGTTCTGTTATTAGCCTTCATTCTAACAATAAATTGCTTGATAATTGCAAGAATTTGTTGAAAGAGATCCAGAATAAACAGATACTTCATGTGTACCATCAAAGGGACCGTAGTGAATGAAAGGAGCTAGCTACGACTCCACTTTTGCTCTTACTGGACTTGATTGTTACTGTCTCCTGAATATTCACATTTATAGCATCAATTTATGGTGAATAAATGTGTTAGTAAAACCATAATGAAATTTATTTGAATTTTAGCCTATAGATGATGAAATGACATTTATGGTAAAATAATCTTGTCCATTAGCGTTCTTTTCCCTCTATAATGTTTTTTATTTTTTATTTTTTTATGAAAACGCGCTTAGGGCAATGAGAAAGACAATGCAATACAATTTTACCCTCTCTTTTTTTTTTTCCAACTTTTGACTTTTCAATTTTGTTTAAATAAAGAGTAAACTATAAAAACCAGTCTCCTAACTATTCCTTCGATTTTATTTTAGTCACTAAAGTATTAACTTTTTTTATTAAATCATTGAACTTTTCAAAATAAAATACTTTAATCACTCTCTCGTTAATTGTTATTAGATGAGTAACGAAAAGCTAATATGATTTTTTTATTGGTATAATAATAAATTTAGCCTTTAATATTAAAAAAATTTTCATTTTAATTGTAACTCTAAAAAAAATTAATAAACTTAACCTTCAACATTTACAAAATTTGTCAATTTAATTATAGTGCTAGAAGTTTAAAAAAATGAAAAATATTAAAAATGTTCATTTTTTTGGATAAAAATTATAAAATTAATTAAAAACCTAATAAGTATAAATAAATTAGAAATACAAAAATACAACAAAAGGGAAATATAGCAAATTATTCAAAAAGAAATCAACACGAAATGAATTGATGTATATCAGAGAGAGATGAAGTTGGACAATCCCATGAGACATGGAATCCACAAAATTATATTCTTTAGTTTAGTTCAGCTAGTATTTTCAATTTATGGACAAGATTTTCTGAGACTTTGGTCGTTTGATCGACATGCTTGGACTACCTAAGATTGGAAGTTATTGATAACATGTCCAAATAGGAAAAAAGTAAGGGGAAAAAAAAACTTTTCTAAGTTTTTCATTTCGTAAAAGATTTCACTTTGTGTTGTTTTTTCTAGCCAATCATTAGGTCTTTGTATATTTTTAAAATAAGAAAAAAATTAAAAAAAATTGTTTTGTAATGGTTAAAAAGTGCTATTTTTTAGAGTAATTTAATTAAATAATATGATATTAATCTAAAACATCACACTTATATAGTTGGATTTAAGCCAACTACTTTTTTACCATATTCATGAAGGTGACAGTTTAAAATGAGCGCAATACAAATGGTGTTTAATACTCTTCTTGTTCAGTGGATTATGGAGTTACGTTAAAGAATTTAAAAAATTAGATTTTTAAAATATTTTTCTTTTTTAAAAATAATTAAAATTATTCCTAAATTGAGAAATTGAAAATATTGAAGGTTAAATTTATTGATTTTTTAGAATTTGAACTAAAATGATAAATTTTATAAACACTGAAGGTTAAATTTATTGAATTTTTTAGATTTATAAGTAAATTAATAAAATATGTAAACATTAAAAGATTAAATTTATTATTATGTAAATAAAAATATTCAAATTAATTTTATTTTATTCATCTAATTATAATTAATAGTTGAATGACTAAATCGAAAAATTGAGGGAATAAATAGTTGAATTTAGGTGAGTATGGTTGTAGTTTTCCCTTAAAAAAAAAAAGGTCGTTAGCTACTGTGTGAAGGCCGGGACGAAAGTGCAAGTCACACGGTTATAATGATTCGTCCCTTTTTCAAAATTTTGGATTTTGCTGAACGCTCTTTTTCAATTTTCATTTTGGCTAATTTTAGGAATAAATAATGATTCAAAGAATTATGATTTTTCAAGTCGTGAAACTTAACTGCTGTCTTAAAAGAGATGGCGATTAGAAAGAACTCAACACACGCTACTAATATTATTTTAACTTTGGTGAGAAAAAGAAAATCACCAAAGCCAAAAAAGCAAAAACAGACCAACGGACTAACCAAAGCAATTGACTTCAAAGAGAGAGAAATAAAGCAGACACAGACAGAACAGATACAGAAACAAATAAACCACCACCTATCAATCCCCCCTTTAGGAATTAGGATCTTCTCCTCCTTTGTGTTTACGCCATTCCCAACACTTGTTTTTGCTTTCATTTATTATTATTTTATTATTTTGGCTGTAATTGTTGTGAGAGAAAGAAAGAAGGAAGGGGCAAGACGGTGTTTGTTCAAGTGAGGAAATCTGTGGAATTCTGGGGTTTTGACCAATTATTTCGTGGTGACCCTGGTGAGTATATCTCTTCTTTTTTCTGGGTTTCTATGTCTTTTGTTTTATGGATTTGGGTCTTCTTCTTCTTCTTTTTTTTAGTTTTCTTTAAAGCCCTCTCTCATCTTTGTCTTTTGGTGTTTGAGAATTTGCAAATACATGTCCTTTTTATGTTTCTTCTTACACGTTTGTCGGTGGTTTTATCATTTATGTTGTTCTTTAAATAATATAAGGGAAAATATGAAATTAAAAAAAACAAAAGAATTCTTAGATTGAGGGCGAAAACTTAGTAGTGACTTGATGTTTCAGGATTTTCATGGATTGAGAGAAGAGAAAACAAGGGTATATAATGGGGAGTTATTTAGAAGAAGAAGAAGATGATAAATTCTTTGATAGCAGGGAGGAGATTTCTTCTGCATCGGAGGAATGTGGTCCTAGTCCTGATTTAGGCTTAGTTAATGATTTTTTGGATAGTTTTGATCATTTCGAGTTCTGGTCTGCGTTCCCACAAAGTGTTGATAAGCGTCGGCATAACTTTAGAAGATGGATGGATCTAAGTTTCGATGGGAATTCGATTACCGGGGAGGTTCCTGGTATTTCCGACAGAGATGAACTTGAATTGGGAATTTCTAGAATCTCACTAGATAGTGGAGCTGTGTTGAGGACTTCAGGTCTTGAACATGGGGTTTCATCCAACCAGTCCTTGGTGTCTTCTCGGTTCGATGATGCTCAACAGCCTGAGGATGGTTTTGCATGTCAAGCCGATAATTTGGATGGTCAAGTGGAATCAGTAACAGTTGAACAATGTCAGAATGGAATAAAAAGCTGTTTACAAAGTTCAAGTTCAAGTAGATCTGTTTGTTCCCAAGTGTCTGAGCGAACTACTATGTTGTCTCCTTTGGTTGAGCGGCACTTGGATGGGGAGGTCAAGGGAAGACCTGCAATAGATGTGAAAAGGAAAGTGAAAAGGAGTTGGTTAAGAAAATTAGGTGCCATGGCTCATATTATTGATGTTGATGTTTCATCGAAGCCCGGTAATCATGATTCGGTGCCCAGGGAAAGGATGAAAAGGGTAAGACCTCATCCATCTAGCAAGCATTCCAAGGAGTTGTCTTCCCTTTATTGTGGGCAAGAATTTGTAGCACATGAAGGGTCCATCTTGACGATGAAGTTCAGTCTGGATGGCGAATTCCTAGCAACTGCAGGTGAAGATTGTATTGTGCGTGTATGGAAGATTGTTGAGGATGACAGTTTAGACAAATTTGATATCCAAGACCTTGATCCGTCATGTCTCTACTTCAGAATGAATCATCTCTCACAGCTGATTCCTCTTAATGTCGACAAAGAAAATATAGATAAAATTAAGAGGTTAAGGAGATCATCCGATTCAACTTGCGTCATTTTCCCACCCAAGGTCTTCCGAGTTTTGGAGAAGCCTGTGCATGAATTCCAGGGGCACAGCGCAGAAATTTTGGCTCTTTCGTGGTCTAAGAAAGGGGTAAAGTTCCTAGACTTCATCTTCCTTGTTAAGTTGCTTTCGGTCTCTATTGACAGATAAAAATATAATATATATCCTTTATTGTAGTTTCTACTGTCATCTTCTGTCGACATGACCGTTCGTCTGTGGCAAGTGGGATACAATGGATGCTTGAGGGTTTTTTCTCATAACAATTATGGTAGGCCTTCCATAACCCTAATCCAAGCTGTACAGAAATAGTAGTTAATTACATTTTTTTGTTTTGTTAGCTGGTCATCGTCTTTCATTACATGACATTAACATGTGTATTATTCTGTAGTAACTTCTGTTGCCTTCAACCCTGTGGATGACAATTATTTCATCAGTGGTTCAATTGATGGAAAAGTTCGCATTTGGGAGGTGCTTCGTTGTCGAGTCATTGATTATACAGATGTAAGGGATATAGTCACTGCTGTTTGTTATCGGCCTGATGGAAAGGTTTGTCGAATCTTTTTCTTTTATTATTGTTGAAAATTTTGGTTTCTTTCCTGAAATTTAAAAAATAATAATGTTTGATTATTGTAGGGAGGAATTGTTGGTTCAATGACTGGCAGCTGCCGCTTCTATGATATCATAGGTATGTTCATGTACAAAAGCCTGGATTTTATAGTACATTAATGGGGCTATTGAACATTGAATTCTAATAATACGAGTATATAGCCGTTAAAAAAAGATTTAATCATGGGATAATATTAAGTTCATCCAACTTGCTAAGGCCTAAGGTGGTCGGTTTTGCAATAAACATACAGTGTTCTGCACCAATGGTCCTTTTGTTGCTAGTAGTTTCTGCTTAAACCTCGGTGAATAATTTTAACTGTTCCTATAGGTACTCGACTTCAACTTGATGAACCGATATATTTACAAGGCAAAAAAAAGTTACCTGGAAAAAGGATAACTGGCTTCGAGGTGGTTAATTTTAATCCTTACATTTCTTTTTCATTATATTTTTTTCTCCCAGGTGAAGGCTTACATATTGCTGTTTCACTTTGTAGTTCTCTCCTACTGATCCAAGCAAAGTGATCATTACTTCAGCTGATTCACTTGTCCGTGTCGTGTCCGGGAGAGATGTCATATGCAAAGTGAAGGGTGAGTATTTCACACTTCTGTTTATATAATCTGTTGTTCGTTATCACGAGGTGGTAGTTGATTTAGATTCTTTTCATCTTCCAGCATCCAGCTTTCGAGTTGCAACAAGTCAGATATCTGCAACTTTTAGCCAAGATGGGAAACAGATCATCTCAGCCAGCGAGGATTCCAATATCTACATCTGGAATTACGCTAACCAGGAGAAGAACAGTTCCAAGGTGAAAAGCATTTCGTCTTGCGAGAGTTTCCTCTCCCACAATGCATCGGTTGCTATACCTTGGCGTGGAATCGAGACCATTCCTGCAACACTTACATCCCTAGAACTGGGTGGTGGGGACGTGAGGAGAAACAGCCACCCAAGCGGGCAAAAACATCAAAGTCCAAAGGTGGAGCCGGAACAACCTATGCCTAATTCTTCACCAGATTGTTTCTCTTTAACGCGTGTTCTATTGGAGTCATTAACAAAGGGGTCTCCAACTTGGCCTGAAGAGACACTCCCCAATGCGAGTCCGGTGACAGTTGCATCTGACATGTGCAAGTTCGAGTTAAAGGTTTTGAAAAGTGCCTATCAAAGCATGTTGAGTTCCCACAAGTGGGGACTTGTGATAGTTACTGCAGGCTGGGATGGACGGATTCGAACCTACCTCAATTATGGTCTACCTATTCGATTATAAGACCCCTCCAAAGATTCAGCAAGCTTTAACCAGGGACTGAATTCATGGCTGTTGCTGCAACAGGCTAAGGTTCGTGTGGTCCCCCTTCCTGCATGTGGGTTTGGACCCATCTTAGATTTGGAAGTGTATTTGAGTGCTATCAGTTCAAAGGTTCGTTAATTTAGGGTCAAATACAGTCAGGTCCCAACAAGTGGCTGGGGTTTAATATTTTGTTGGATCACAGCTTATAGATATCAAATATATATATATATATATATATATATATGTTTTATATATATATTTTATTTTACTGATTCTTTGATTTGTTTGAGGGACTATGAGCTCTAAATTATGTGCTAACGGGCCCTTTCTTTTTGTAAGTAATTATTTTTAGCAGTATAAAGGAACTTGTAACAATCATATTTGCATATCAATATTTTTCAAAAGAAAATATTTTCGATTTTCCATAATTTTATTCAAAAATGCAACTAGTTTTCTTTGTCGTGCGATGCACGAGTTATTCTTGTAATTTTTTTTGTTTAATTAACAAATATTACAAGCGATAAAATATAAATTTAATTGAAAAAATAAAATATAATTAAAATACTTATTATTTATTTATAATGTTCATTATAATATTATAATTTTAAATATTTCATCAGTTTAAAAAACATATAATGTAAAAAGTAATAACTTCCATGAATGCTAAATTATATATACATCAAATCATACAACAAAACAAATATAAACAATTTAACCATAATTTATACATAATGTTAAATATTAATATTTAATTTATTTAAATTTTGAAAAAAAAAACCTTGGACCTACCTTTATTGATTGAAATATCTTTTAAACATAATAAATAATTAAAATAAAAAATTACATAATTTTTTTTTCTTTTTTGCTTTTGTGTAACCTTAAGCACTCTATATAAACCAACTAAGGTTCCGTGTAACCTTAAGCACTCTATATAAACCAACTAAGGTTCCGTTTGTTTGCCATTAAAATATTTTTTGAAAAATAATTTTTGGAAAATGATTTACTTTTCTGGAAATGATTTACTTTTCTTGTGTTTAGATGAATCTGTGTAAAATATTTTCTGTTGCTTGGCAGATTTCCTGAAAATATTTCATAAAAACTATTTTAAAATTAAACAAATATATAATTAAGAATACTTAATTATTAAGTTAGAATATTAACCATCATAAATTGAAAACATGACAACAACAACATTATCGAAGTGCATTAGTGTTAATACTTAGAAATTACAGTAATTGGGAACAAAGACCATGAAATTAGTACAATTAATATATTTGTTCCATATTTTCTGAAATGACTTAACGTGCACTGTCATTTCCTCTTAATTCAGTGTATATATAGGACATACATTAATTGCCAAATGAATCAACAAACTCACTACACTTACTAACATTGACATTCAAGAAATTTGATACAATCAAATTAAAATAGAGTAAAATAAAACTTAAAAAAGACAAAAGGTAATTTAACAAACAGACTAAATAAAAAACATTGATTTCAGCACATGTGAACCTTGCTCACACCTCGTCTTGTAGTTCACCAAAATCTTTAACAGCTCGCAATTTGAGTTGAGTTTGCATCTTTGATAAGCTCGCAACTTTGAATATGCTCATAATTGCGGATGAAGTCACAAATTTGAATGAGTTCGTAGGTACGCGATTTGATTTCGCCATTGTATGAATGACCACTTCACAATATTGATATTTAAGAAATCTAATGGTGAATATAGAATCAAATTAAAATAGAAAAAACATATCATGTTAACGCATAATTAAAAAAAGTAAAATAAAACATAAATCACAAAATGATATTCTATAATTGAAATAATATAATAAAAGAACAACAGGAAGGAAAGGTCTTTTCTGAATAAGTAAAATAAGTTTTTTTTAAAGACTTGGGAAAGAACACATGAAATTAGAGAATATAAATATAGGCCAATGAATCAACTTTCGCATAGCATTTCTAGAGCCTACAACCCTTATCTTATAGCAAATTTCCAATTCTGTTTTCCTTAAACATTGCCTCCTTTCATAGCTTGTTCCTTATTAGGTTCTAAAAATGGGAAAGTTTATATGGTTGTGTCAAATTCATAGTCTCCTCTTTGTGCTGTTCTTTCTTTCCGTACTTGATTGTTCTCCAAGTTTGTCTTCCTCATCTCTTAATCTAACTCCTTCATGTCTACCAGAAGGCACTTCAGCCTTGCTCCAATTCAAGAATAATATGTCCAATTCAAGAAAATTTTTGGAGATTTAAACTAGAACTAGATCCAATATAAATACTAAAATACACATCAAGGACCAGATATGGCTAGCTATTGACATCAAGAAATTATAAAGGCAACAATATTATGTGTGAGACTAGTAATATATTATAAAATAGACAAGATAAAATGTACTTTAATCGAAACAAAACAAAGAAGGGGAACTCTTACCTCCATTTTTCCTTGGACTTATATCCAGATGCAAGGTATCCAACAAGATCCTGTTAATGGTTCTGTAGCAATCAAAGCATCCTCTGTGGGAGGGCTTGCTGCAACAATCACACTATTCTTTCTTTTGCTTTGAAATCCCAGAGTTTCTAGAGGAAAGAACTGCACTACCCTGGCATTTTTGCATGAAAAAGAAGAAAAATTGACCGATTTTTCCTTCATTATAGAAGCCTCAACATTGTTTACCACACCAAAAGCCACATTCTGCCCGATTCTACCCCGTGTTATATCACTATGGATGCAATAAGATGAGCCCGCCTTAGAAACAAGCGCTATCAATCTGCCCCCTTAAAACACACAATAACAGAAGCTTCTCAGTTTACAAATTATAGAACCATAAATTTCCGTTATCAACTCCCACGAGATAGTCAAGCATTGAACATTGCTTCTCATAGAAATGCAAAGTCTTAAGCAATTAGCAATTCTAATTTCAAAACTAACTGCAATTAGTAAAAGACCTAAACTGAAATTTCTTCATTAAAACTTGTATCAAGTAGTACTAACCACAACAAAAAGGTTTTCTTAAATTTATAATCTATAATAACATCCACACAAACACTGAAAAAAAGGAATACAGCTTCAATTCTGAATCAAATTCACAACAAATTAAAACAACAAAAAGAATCAAAGAAGAATTAAAACATATTAAGTGAGCCTTTCGAAGTGAACGATGCCTAATTTAAGTCAAAATACAAATCTAAACCAGGTTAAAAAGAACAAAAAAGAAGAAGATTAAAACTAGTTAAGATTATCACCTTGGCTGTCTCGAAGCGATTCAAATCAAAATTCTAGGGTTTAATTTTCAGTGAAATGGAAAAGATGGATGTAGATGGGGAGGGTGACTCCAAATATATATATGTCGACTGGTGTAGTGTCAATTTTAAAAACGAAAGGCGAAGATGAGGAAAATCAAAGATGAACGCCGACGTCTAGTGTTGAGAATCGCTATTGGCTGACGACAAGCAGAAGATCGGAGTGTCAACGATGGGGGAAGGGGAAAGAAAGATCAGGGTGTTGAGAGTTGTTGGCTTCTTTTCCTGAAAATGTCTTACCGAAATAAAAAGGGTAAGACATTTTCCCAATTAAAGGCTTCTTTTCCCGTGTTTTGTAAATCATTTTACCTTACTAAATTATTTTCAGCCAAACAAATACTGGAAAAGTCTAGAAAGCTTTTCCGGAAAATATTTTACTGCCAAACAAAAAGAGCCTAAAGTTCTTTGAAAACACAAAAAAAAGTTTCAACGCTGATAATATTGATCTGTCAAGTCCTTCATTCGATTAAAATAGCCACTAACTTTTGTATGTTTTGTCAAAATGGCTCTAATTATATTTTTGAGCTGATAACATTGATCTGTCAAGTCCGTCATTCGATTAAAATGGCCACTAACTTTTGTATGTTTTGTCAAAATGGCTCTAATTATATTTTTGAGCCTTTTTTGGCCATCAACCTTTATTCTTTTTTTCAACATGCTTTTTCTAACAAATTTAATAAATAAATTCAATGTTTCGATATTTATTTTCTTTCAAAAGGTTTCAATCTTTCATACGTTTGTTTATTAAAAAGTTTTTCTACTGAGTTAATTTTTTTAGATAATTACGCTTGTTTTCTTTAAATTAAGAGTTGTTTTTTTTTTAAATTTAATGTATTATTTATTTATTATTTCCACATGTAATTATCTTATTGGGTTATCTAAGTAATAAATTATATATCATTAAAAATATTCCACATATGAAATTCCACATCATCCCGTTAACTTTTTTAATGGTATTTTCATTAAATATGTTAGAAAAAGCAGATTGAAAAAAAGAACAAAGATTGATGGCCAAAAAGGGCTAAAAAATACAATTAGGGTCATTTTGAAAAAAACATGCAAACATTAGTGGCCGAATTTGTTGTTAAGCCTTTTTTATAGCATCTGACATCAATAATTAATCCACTAAAGAATTGACAAACTAAAATTAGGGCTAAAAATATCATATTTTTAGTAAATTAAGTACATTGTTTGACTAAATAGTAATATAAGTGACAAAATTACCTAAAATTTAAAAGCAAATATAATCATTTGGTTTCAAAACTAATCATGATGGGTGAAACTCAATGAATTATCATATATGAAAAGTAGTAGTATTTATTAAAAACATTAAAATTAAAGCATTAAAAATGTTAGATACTAATGGGTCAACTAATCATAATATTAAAAAAGTTGAAGTGTTAAGCAATTAATGGTGCCACTTGTCAGCATCAGAATTATCCAAGAACTTAAACTTTTCAAATATATATATATATATATATATTAAAATAAATCACTTTGAAAGTTTTCAGTTTTTTTTGAAACAAAGCCAATATGCATTGAAAAAAAGAAAATTAAAACACACAAGGTAAACGGAAAGAAACAGTTGTTACAAGCCTGCTGGTAACTGAAACGGTGCCTCGAGCTTTCCTAAAACATTAACTAAAGAAATGAAAGAGCCTTAATTCCTAGAATCAAAGAAAACCTAACAACTAAACCACAAAACCTTTCTTGTTCCTAAACACATTTCCTTTTCTCTACATTTGTAAACACACCAGAGTCTACTGGTGTATTGCCATCATTGTGTTTTCCTTTGAAGCACCATACTAGACCACTCCAAAACTAAGTTCGTCGGAGAAATAAGCCGCCCCCAAACTCAGAAAGACTAAAATAAACCTTTATTGTTTCAAGAGCCTTCTTTGATTTTTGACGACATTAGGTTCTACTTTCGAAGTTACCTCTTCAATCTAGTAGATCGGGCCAGAGAGATTGTGCCCTCGTGTTACGAGAGTGTGCGTTGCTTCATTTGCCTTCTGAGAGGTATATTGAAAATATAAGTTAAGAAAGCTAGGTCTTTTCTTTTTTATTTCATCAATTATGTTACCAATCACTGATGTATACTTTGAAACAGACTTGATTTTTTTAATAATAGTTAAGGCATCACCTTCCACAATAAGGTCTCAAAATCCCATTTCTTCCCCAAATATGATAGCCTGAAGACATGCCTTTGCTTCCGCGGTGGTCTGGTCCCCAGTTCTTCCTAGAGGGTAGGTGCACGATCCCATCACAAGACCTTCATAATTTCTTATTATGATTCCTGTTGTTGCTTTCAATTCTTGTTGAAAAAATATTGCATTTAAATTAACCTTCATTTGTTCTGCCTTGGAGGGTCTCCAAAAGTCCTCCTTTGGCTTCATATTAATCTCTGTTATGGTTCGTATCTGATTTATTTCCAACACCTAAGCTTTTATAAATCCCACAACCTCTTGTACCTTCCCCTTTTTCCCCTCATGGTAGAATTTATTTCGATTATACCACACTGCATAAAATGAGATTGCCATGACTGCGCACTGTTGAATGTTACTATTTCTAAATGGAAGAACTGACCATTGTTTCCATGTTTGTTCTGTGTTTATTTGTGAGGAATATACACTAACACCCTAAAGGACATTTCGTGTGAACCCGCAGTCTCGAAATAGATGCTCTATAGTTTCCTCTTCCTCTGAAAAAATTGGGCACACAACATCATTCCCGAGTCTTCGAATCTTTAGATTGCTAAGCGCCGAGAGAGAATTGTTTGTTATTCTCCATAATTTTATCTTTATCTTGTTAGGGATCGAGAGATTCCAAAGTTTTGTAAAATAGGCCTTTATAATTGTTTGGTCTATATTAAAATTATCCAGCAGTTGTAGCTCCTCTGTAATTAGCCATTTATATCCGCTCTAGACTGTGTACTCGCCTGACTTATCTCCTCGCCACCAATGAAATAGCAAGGACTGCCTCGGCTTGTTCCCTCTTTAGTAAGTGCCAAATTGCATCATAGTTGATGTTTATATTCTGACTAGTCACTCTTCCATTACTAGGGATAGGCAGCCAAGCATCATTCCAGATGTTTGTTGCCTCGTCGTTTCTCATCCTCTAGTGTAACACCCCAAACCCGGTCAAGACGCTACGACCAAATCTGGCATGTCACAGGAGAGAAAACGTTTTGATACCTAGTTGTCGTTTTGAGTGGGGAAGAAAACCTTTGTGTTTATAAAAGAGTAAAACTTGTACTAAGCGAATTTTCTGAAAATATTTATGAAACTTACTTTGAAAGAAAGTAGAGTTACTTTGTTGTTATTACATACAGGTTAATTACCCGATGGTAAAATTTTGAAAAAATACCCAAACGTTCATTCAAGTTTTTGAAAACGTCCATTTCATAGTTAATTAAGCATGCCTCAATGATCAAAGTATATTTTAAGAAATTAACAAAGTAAGTAACCCAAGTTAAAATTTAAGTGGCCTTATTACATAACCAAAATCCAACTTAAAATAAAAAAAACCCAAAATACTATTAAATTAAAACCCAAAATATCATGCATGGCAACCTCGAGTCCACCTTGGCTCCCGATCCGCGATCTAAGAATCACCTGCAAAATGTTAACGGAAGGGGTGAGTCATTGAGACTCAATGTGTAAATCCCCATCCAAATGATGTTAAGCTCATACAGAAATTCATATGCAAATATGCATGTCATGCAACCCATCCAACCTAGGTATCCATCCAAGTCACCCAAATCTACCCCGTGTGGTACCAAACCACTGGTGGTCCCAAACAACTGGTGACCGAAGTCACAAATAACATATGTGGTACCAAACCATTGGTGACCGAAGTCACAAATAATCATGTGTGGGGCCAACCCACTTTGTGGTACCAAACTACTGGTGACAATCCCTTTTGATATTATGTGGGGCTAACCCACTGTGGTTCCAAACCACTAGGACGAGTCACAAAGATAAACATATGTGGTACCAAACCACTGGTGGTTCCAAACCACTGAGACTTAGTCACAAAGTAATGATAAGTGGGGCCAACCCATTGTGTGGTACCAAACCACTGGTGACAGTCTTAAAATCATATCTTCCCCCTCCTCTCATCATACCCATCTTATGAACATATTTTTCGATGCATTATTATCATACTTAACATTAAGAAATAATATAACATGGAATATACAGATTTGGCAGAGGCAATTAACGTTAGCCACCAACATGGACTTACCCGGAGTCCTCGCTTTTACCCACAAGGGTAACTTATAGTTTTCTACAGTTATTCCAGCTTTTGACAACATACAAAATAATAACATATTAACATATGAAGTTTGTAACAGTGTCAATGTAGAGAGTGTGGTGTTGCGAGTAATCAGGTGGAGTGGATTCGGTTAGCAAAACAAAAGAAGAAGAAAAGAAGAGAGTAAGAAATGGGTTTTGGCTTTGAAGATTGAAGAGAAGAGAAAAGATTTAGGCTTCAAATGGTCTTCTAGTTTCAGCTATGGTCAAGAGATGAGAAAAGAGGAGAGTAGCTTAGGTGTTTTTCGGTACAAGAGAGATTGAGAGAAGAAAAGAAGAAAACAAGTGCACAACGTGAAATGTGGGAGTGGTTCAATTCGGCACAAAAGAAAATAAAAGAGAAAAGCCCTATGTGCTTTTTAACTAGCCGAATGCCACACCTCACCAAGGCCTATACCACATTCGGCCACCTCCCCAACTAGCACCCAACCGAATGCTCCTCTTGCCCAAACCACCTTCAAAATTTCGACTAAACACAATCCCTGCCACTCCCTTCTTTTCTCCACCCTTTTCTCCTGATCACACATTCGAATAGATTTGAATACTTCAAATTCCTAATATTTCTCTCTTCCATTCATCCAAATCTGTTGACTCCTTCAACCCTTATCCAACAAAGTCCATCCCGAGCACAACTTATCATGGTCTTGGCGTAAAAAAAAAAAAAAACAAGAAGAAAGGAGATTTCCACAGCTCGAACCAAGGCTCTCCAGCTCACATGAGGCGTCACTCCCTTGCCTCCTAAGTGGCGCCTCTTGCCACTCCACCACTTGAATTCTTGTGTCAAAACTGACCATCAACTACCTTTAACACCCAGCTCAATCAGCTCCCCCTTCAAAGTGTCTAAAATGCAAATTCCCCTTACAGCTCTGGCCTACCCTTGGCTCATGCCTAGACCCTAAAATAGTCTAAACTAACATGGCATCCATACTGTCCACATGCAAGCTGATAAAATGCAAAGGCCCCGTTTTAAGGATGTTACAGTTCTACCCCCCTTAAAAATAATTTCGGCCTCGAAATTACCTGGTCAAAAGAGTTGAGGGTATTGCTGCCGCATCACATCCTCTGGCTCCCACGTGGCCTCTTCCGTACCATGATTCTGCCATAACACCTTCACCAAAGGGACTGATTTCCTACACAAGACTTTGACATCCCGATCTAGAATCTGCACTGGTTCCTCCTCAAAAGATAAGTCTGAGCTCACTTCAATCTCCTCTACTGGCACAACATGAGACGGATCTGAACGATAGCGTCTAAGCATAGAAACATGAAACACGTTATGGATCTAACTCAATTCTGATGGTAACTCGAGCTGATAGGCTACTGGTCCCACACGCTTCAACACCTTATAAGGCCCGATAAACCTAGGGCTCAGCTTGTCATTTCGACCAAATCTCAGCTCCTTTTTCCACGGTGACACCTTCAGGAAAACCTTGTCACACACTGTAAACTCTATATCCCTTCGCTTAAGTTCGGCATAAGGTTTCTGCCTATCTGAAGCTTCCTTTAAACGAGCCCAAATCAGCTTAACCTTACCCTCTGTTTCAGCAACCAACTCGGGACCCAACAACTGACGTTCACCCAACTCTGTCCAACACGTAGGAGTACGACACTTCCGTCCATACAACGCTTCATACGGTGCCATTTGAATACTTGCCTGGTAACTATTGTTATATGCGAACTCTGCCAACGGTAGAAATTCTTCCCAACTACCTCTGAAATCCAAAACACAGCCCCTCAACATATCTTCTAAAATTTGAATTACCCTCTCTGACTGTCCATCTGACTGAGGATAAAATGCCGTATTGAAATCCAGCCTTGTACCCAATGCCTGATGTAACGCTTTCCAGAATCTTGACGTGAACCTGGAATCTCTATCCGAAGTAATCGACACTGGCACCCCATGCAATCTCACAATTTATGCTATGTATAATATGGCTAACTTCTGAAGAGAGTAATCCATCTGCAAAGGTATGAAATGAGTGGACTTTGTCAAATGATCGACAACCACCCAAACCGAGTCCTTCTTAGTAAGCGTAAGAGGTAGCCAACTGACGAAATCCATCGTGATCCTTTCCCATTTCCATTGCGGAATCTTCACAGGTTGCAACAATCCTGAAGGTAACTGATGTTTGGCCTTGACCTGCTGACACGTCAGACACTTACTCACAAATTCTGTTACTTCTCGCTTCAGACCCGGCCACCAAAATTGCTCCCGTAAATCTTGGTACATCTTACTACCTCCAAGATGTATAGCGTACGGACTGCTATGTGCCTCTTGAAGAATCTTTTGCCTTAACTCCAATTCCTTCGGCATGTAAACCTTTCTCTGGAAACACAACACACCCTCACTGTTTAAGCTATACCCCTCTAATCCACTATTCTGCACTTGCAAACATCGAGCACTTAAAACTTCATCTACCAATTGTTTTTCCTTCGCCTGGTTTACCCATATCGGCTTCACTTGTAGTTTCGCTAGCTGACTTCCGTCATCTTACAGACTAAGGTGGGCAAACATTGCTCTTAAGTCCGACACCACCTTCCGGCTCAACGCGTCTACCACCACGTTGGCTTTCCTCGGGTGGTACTCAATCGAGCAATCGTAGTCCTTCAACAACTCTATCCACCTTCGCTGCCTCACATTCAACTCCTTCTGAGTAAGAAGGTATTTCAAACTCTTATGGTCCGTGTGGACAACAGACTTCTCCCCATACAAGTAATGTCTCCAAATCTTCAAGGCGAAAACCACAGCGGCCAACTCCAGATCATGAGTCGGGTAATTCACTTCGTGAGGTCTCAATTGTCGAGAAGCATATGCTACTACCTTCCCCCCTTGCATCATCACACATCCCAGACCAGTATGCGATGCATCACAATAAACCGTAAACTCCTTCCCTGCTTCAGGCTGAATCAACACTGGAGCTTCTGTCAAAATCTTCTTTAACTTCTCAAAACTCTCCTGTTGCTTGTCTGACCACACAAACAGAATCCCTTTCCTTAGCAACTTGGTTAACAGCGCTGCAATCAAGGAAAAACCTTCCACAAACCTCCTGTAATACCCTGCCAATCCCAAAAATCTCCGAATCTCCGCTACAGACCTAGGTGGTTTCCAGTCCAATACCGCCTCAATCTTCCGAGGGTCCACTCTAATCCCCTCAGCTTATACCACATGACCCAAGAAGGTTACTTCTTTTAGCCAGAACTCGCACTTACTAAACTTTGAGAATAGCTGCTTCTCCCTCAGAATCTGCAAAACCATACGTAGATGCGCATCATGCTCCTCCTTAGATTTCGAATACAACAAAATGTCGTCTATAAACACTACGACGAACCGGTCCAAGTACGGTTGAAAAATGCGATACATCATGTCCATGAACGCTGCTGGCGCGTTGGTCAACAAGAACGGCATTACCAAGAACTCGTAGTGCCCATAAGGAGTGCAGAACACCGTCTTATGGATATCGACCTCCTTTAGCTTAAGCTAGTGATACCCCGACATCAAATCAATCTTAGAGAAAACTGATGCTCCCTTAAGTTATTCGAACAGGTCGTCTATCCTCGACAACAGATACTTATTCAGCTGGCGGTAATCTATACACATCCGCATTGCTCCATCCTTCTTCTTAACAAAAAGCACAGGCACTCCCCAAGGTGATACACTCAGCCGGATAAAACCCCGGTCCAACAATTCCTGAATCTACGCTTTCAGCTCCACCAACTCCTTCAGTGTCATCCTATATGGGGCAATAGACACTGGCGCGGTTCCGGGTAGAAGGTCTATACCAAACTCAACTTCACGATCTGGAGGTAAACCCGGAAGCTCTTCTAGGAATACATCGGTAAATTCTTTCACCATTCGGACATCCCCCATAGTTGAGTCCTTGATTCCCAAAGCAAACATGAACCATGAATGCCTCACATCCTTTCCTCAGCATTTTCTCGGCCTTCAAAGTAGACACCATATTAGCTAAATAGTTCCTCCTCTCACCAATCATCACCACCTCTTCACCCTCAACCGTTCTCAACACCATGCACTTAGCTGCACAGTCTAGATTTGTCTGATACCTCACCAACCAGTCCATACCTAAGATCAAATCGAACTCCCCAAATGGTAGTTCCATCAGATCAGCCAAAAACACTACCCTTTGGAGTTCTAGGGGTACGTCCCTATACAGTTTGTCCACCACCACAGAGTGTCCTAGAGGGCTAACTACAGTCATCTCCCTAGAAGAAATCTCATAGGCTAAGTTCAAAGTTCCTGCTATACTACTAGCAACATAAGAGTGCGTCGAACCAACATTAATTAAAGTAGTATACGGCAATCCATAAATTAAGAACATACCAGTTATGACATCCGGCGTCTGGTGCGTCGCCCTCCTCTCGATGCCTCGCAAAGCGCAGACCAACCCAGTGTCTTGCATCGGTGATTCCAAAGACTCTCGCCGGGTGCTCGCGGCCTCGTCCGAACCATTACCTCCTTGGCGAACCGCGACCCTCTCGTGGTTGCTTTGTCCACCACTCTGAGAACCGAGCACGCCCACGACCCTCGGGATCGCATCTTAGCTAGCTTACGTGGACAATCCCTTACTCGATGATCCATTGACCCGCACTCAAAACACCCTCTGTTACTTATCCAACACTCTCCCAAATGAGACTTCCCACATCGAGCGCATCGTGGTGGCCATTGAGTAGCAGCAACAGGCCTTGCAGTTTGACTCGATCTCCCAAATCTAGCCATCTTCAGAGAATTCCCAGCAGACCCTGACGGCCCAAAACTCCTTTTGTTTCTATTTCTGTCCAGGTTCTGCTTCGTGGACTCCTTCACCCCCTCAGCTATTTTGGCCTTCTCTACAAGAACAGCAAATTCTCTCTCTCACTGTGGAGCGATCAACAACTGCAACTTATCGCTTAGCCCGTCCTCAAACCTGCCACAGCGCTCGTGTTCCGTAGCCACGATACCCCGAGCATAACGGCTCAACCTTAAAAATTCCACCTCGTACTCAAATACTGACTTACTCCCCTGAACCAGACTTAAAAATGCCTTACACTGTGCATCAGTGTAACTAGACCCAACATACTTCCTCTGATAAGCCGCCTTAAAGAAATCCCAAGTGATATCATCGACCATCGCACCATCCATGACCGTGAGCCACCACTGATAAGACTCATCCCGGAGAAGAGACACTATCCCTTTCAACTTTTCCTCAACCGTAAAGTCTAAATTGTCCGTTATGCGCTCAGTCGCCTCAAGCCAGTACTCAGCTGTGCTAGGAGCTACACCACAAACACCCCTAAATACTTCTGCTCCATTAGCTCGGAGTCGTTCGGACACAGATTTCTGAACCCCCGCACCTCCTCCTGCTCCAGCAACTCTCTCCAGAACTCGCAGCATTGCCTGTGACACAACGTCATCACCACCCGTTTGGTCTTGATACTCAGCGCCCACAGCTGGCGGCGGCGGCGGCAGTACCTCATTCTCTAACCCGTGACTAGACTCTACTGGTTCAGGCACAGTCATCCTACCTCTACCACGACCACGCGTATTATGTCCACGTACTTGGGTGCTCATGACTAGCGTTCATGATTTAATCTGATTTAAGAATTTTATGAGTTAGCTTTCTTCCACTGTTTATTACAGCACAGTTTTATGAGCAATTTTTTTTTAAAATAGTTGTTATCGCAAGTTCACACAGTCCTACAGGTTTCAGTCTCTACAGTGAATTCCTATTACCAGCATTCATACCACAATCATTTAAACCACATAAATAGCAGTTAGGGAACTTATCGTTGCGGATTGGTGCCGGAGACTTAGGTGCCATGCTTTCCCAAAACATTTATTTCCACCGAAATTATTTTGCAAACCCTTTTTTTTGAAAACATTTGGGGCCGACACCCACAACCGAGCTTTTAAACCATGCTTTGATACCATAATTGTAACACCCCAAACCCGATCAAGACGCTACAACTAAATCTGGCATATCACAGGAGAGAAAACGTTTTGAAACCTAGTTGTCGTTTTGAGTGGGGAAGAAAACCTTTGTGTTTATAAAAGAGTAAAACTTGTACTAAGCGAATTTATTGAAAATATTTATGAAACTTAGTTTGAAAGAAAGTAGAGTTACTTTGTTGTTATTATATACAGGTTAATTACCCGGTGGTAAAATTTTGAAAAAAAACCCAAACGTTCATTCAAGTTTTTGAAAATGTCCATTTCATAGTTAATTAAGCATACCTCAATGATCAAAGTATATTTTAAGAAATTAACAAAGTAAGTAACCCAAGTTAAAATTTAAGTGGCCTTATTACATAACCAAAATCCAACTTAAAATAAAATAAACTCAAAATACTATTAAATTAAAACCCGAAATATCATGCATGGCCACCTCGAGTCCACCTCGGCTCCCCATCGGCGATCTAAGAATCACCTGCAAAATGTTAACGGAAGGGGTGAGTCATCGAGACTCAATGTGTAAATCCCCATCCAAATAATGTTAAGCTCATACACAAATTCATATGCAAATATGCATGTTATGCAACCCATCCAACCTAGGTATCCATCCAAGTCTCCCAAATCTACCCCGTGTGGTACCAAACCACTGGTGGTCCTAAACCACTGGTGACCGAAGTCACAAATAATATATGTGGTACCAAACCACTGGTGACTGAAGTCACAAATAATCATGTGTGGGGCCAACCCACTTTGTGGTACCAAACCACTGGTGACGATCCCTTTTGATATTATGTGGGGTTAACCCACTGTGGTTCCAAACCACTAGGACGAGTCACAAAGATAAACATATGTGGTACCAAACTACTGGTGGTTCGAAACCACTGAGACTTAGTCACAAAGTAATGATAAGTGGGGCCAACCCACTGTGTGGTACAAAACCACTGGTGACAGTTTGAAAATCATATCTTCCCCCTCCTCTCATCATACCCATCTTATGAACATACTTTTTGATGCATTATTATCATACTTAACATTCAGAAATAATATAACATGGCATATGCAGATTTAGCAGAGGCAATTAACGTTAGCCACCAACATGGACTTACCCGGAGTCCTCGCTTTTACCCACAAGGGTAACTTATCGTTTTCTACAGTTATTCTGGCTTTTGACAACATACAAAATAATAACATATTAACATATGAAGTGTATAAGAGTTACACACCTGATTACTCGCAATACCACACTCTCTACGTTGACACTGTCGTTAACCGACACTACCGCTATCTGCCTACTACTCTGCTCAGATGCCGGCCCACAACCCAGTGGCCAATCACGAACAGCAGACACAACCCTCTTCTTGAATTTAGGAATCAAACCCGAAGGTTGGCTCCCTTCTCCTTCTTGTATATTCCTTGCATCCATTAAAAGCTTCGTCAAATCTCACTACGAGAGATGTGATTTCGGGATTTCTAACCCACTAGATTAACACAACAGATAACCAAATAGATCGATTTATAAAACACTAAAAAGAGAGTTCTTACCTAAATCGATTAGATCCCGGGATTTGCAAGCTTGGCTAACACGTTGATCGTACCTACACAAGTACCTGATGAGATTCGGCAAAAGAGAATGGGGTAAGAGAGTGGCCTTTCGGCCGAACATATCATCATCCACATACCTTCGGCTTCCTTCAGGATTCGGCACAAACAAACACAGCCAAGGAGATTCAGCTTCTAAGGGAAGAAAGAGAAACAACCCAACAGGATTCTCAGCAAAGATTCGGCGAAGAGAGAAAAACAAAGAAAGAAAGAAAGAAGAGGATCGATAAGGTCTTACCAAAATATGTATTGAGATTAGGCTATGATAAAGTCTCTGGAAGAAGAAGCACATAGAATGATTTTGAGATCTAAGAAATTTCGGCTAAGAGCAAAGAAAGTGTGGTCTTCGGCTTTTAGTGATTGAAAGAAGATTTAAGTCAAGGTGATGCGAATCAAGGGGTTTCGGCTAACAAGGTGTTTTGAGAATAATAACAAGATGGAGAAGAGAGAAAAGTGATGATTCAGCTTTGGGAAAAAGATAGAGCAAATTGGGTGGAGTGGATTCTGTTAGCACAACAAAAGAAGAAGAAAAGAAGAGAGCAAGAAAGGGGTTTCGACTTTGAAGATTGAAGAAAAGAGAAAAGATTTAGGCTCCAAATAGTCTTCTAGTTTCGGCTATGGTTAAGAGATGAGAAAAGAGGAGAGTCGCTTAGGTGTTTTTCGGCACAAGAGAGATTGAGAGAAGAAAAGAAGAGAGCAAGTGCACAACGTGAAATGTGGGAGTGGTTCAATTCGGCACAAAAGGAAATAAAAGAGAAAAGCCCTAAGTGCTTTCTAACTAGCCGAATGCCACACCTCACCAAGGCCTATACCATATTCGGCCACCTCCCCAACTAGCACCCAACCAAATGCTCCTCTTGCCCAAACCACCTTTAAAATTTCGGCTAAACACAATCCCTGCCACTCCCTTCTTATCTCCATCCTTTTCTCCTGATCACACATTCGAATAGATTTGAATACTTAAAATTCCTAATATTTCTCTCTTCCATTCATCCAAATATGTTGACTCCTTCAACCCTTATCCAACAAAGTCCATCCTGAGCACAACTCCTCCTGGTCTTGGAGTAAAAAAAAAAAAAAACAAGAAGAAAGGAGATTTCCACAGCTCGAACCAAGGCTCTCCATCTCACATGAGGCGTCACTCCCTTGCCTCCTAAGTGGCACCTCTTGCCACTCCACCACTTGAATTCTTGTGTCAAAACTTACCATCAACTACCTTTAACACCCAGCTCAATCAGCTCCCCCCTTCAAAGTGCCTAAAACGCAAATTCCCCCTACAACTCTGGCCTACCCTTGGCTCATGCCTAGACCCTAAAATAGCCTAAACTAACATGACATCCATACTGTCTACATGCAAGCTGATAAAATGCAAAGGCCCCGTTTTAAGGATGTTACATCTAGCTCGTTCCCTTTTCCAATGAACTACGTGCATTCCAAATGCTACGCTAGGTAAAAGAGGGGTAAGCTCTTAAACCTGCATTTAAAAAATTATCTCAAGGATAATATTTAAATTTCATTACCTGCACAAACAAACAATTAGGTTGGGTGAATAGTCTTTACCCCTTTTTGGCTAATAGGACAATATTAAAAAATGCAAGATCCCTAAAACCCAAACCCCCTAACACCTTTGGACTACACATAGTAAACCAGCTACTCAATGAATACTCTTATTAGTTTTTAAATTTCGCCACCAAAATTTACACATCAGACTTTCTGACTCTCTGTAAAGTGACATTGGTAACTTAAAACACTGCATAGCATAAATGGGAAGCCCTTGTAAAACTGTTTTAATAAATATTTCTTTTAACTCCACAAACACGCCCTTTTTTCTTCTCCCTACCATTATTGGTAAATCCAAATATTTTTCTGGGTTATTTGAAATTCGAACCCCCAACAGCCCTCCTAGTTGCTCTTTGAGATCATTCTGCATATTTTTGCTAAAATAAATCAGAGATTTTTCAAAATTCACTTGCTGACCAGAAATACTTTCGTACTCATTAACCACTGATTTCATTATCGTTGCTCATTCCAACATTGCATGCTATTGTCAGCAAAGAAAAAGTAAGTAATTGATTAGTCTCCTCTACCCACTCTAGCCCTTCCAATTTTTTCTTTCTCTTTTAGCCTTATTTAGCATTTAGAGAAACCCTCTGCGAAATGATAAATAAATATGGACTCAGAGGGTCTCATTGCCTTATTCCTTTTGTTGGTTTAAATTCTACCCCTTGTATCCCATTCAACACCATTGAATAAGAAACAATCCTTACACACCTCATCACAAGTTCTACCATCTGTTTCAAAATCCTAACATCTTCATCATATCTTCTAAATAATTCTACTCCACTTTGTCATAGGCTTTACTGATGTCTAATTTTAGTGCAAAGGAACTTGAACCACATCTCTTCTTTCTTTCTTTTTTTTTTTGAAAGAATGTAGAATTTCATAAGTAATCAGAATGTTATCTGTAACTTGTCTTCCCGGGACAAAAGCACCTTGCGTTTCTTTGATACATAAATGTAGCACCTTCTGAAACCTATTAACTACAACTTTTAATATTATATTGTAAACGATATTGCAAAGGCTTATGGGTCTGAACTGTCCCAAATTTGTTGGAGCTTGTACTTTGGGTATAATCATAATGTTGGTTTTGTTAATTTCTTCAAAATCCTTGCCATTGTTCAACATCTAAAGACAATAAGTAACTACATTCTTCCTAACTATATGCCAAAACTTGTGAAAGAAAAAAGCGGGGTATCCATCTTTTCCGGACGCTTTGAGAGGTGTCATACCTTTCAACGCCTCTACCACTTCTTCTTCCCTAAAATCCTTGCAAAGTTCCTCATTTAAAGGTATTATGATGCAAGGATTGACTTTTCTTCTAAGCTCTTCATAATTCTGTAATGGACTAAAAGAAAAAAATGTTTTTAAAGAAACAAGTTGGAAGATCCATGATAGTATTACCCATTTCCACCCATCCGTCCCTTCCATCCCCTAACTTTTTGATTGTATTTCTTCTTTTGTGATATGTTGCAAAATTGTAAAAAAACCTTGTATTTTGATCCTCCATATGTAACCAATTTTCTCTAGCACGTTGTTCCCAAATACTTCTTCTTTGTCGATTTTCATGCTTAATGAAAGTTTAACTTTTGTTACTTTCGCCAAATTGTCTTCATCTGGATCTTCTTCATTTAAGCTATTTAGACGCAGCTTTAACTCCTCTCTAGTCTTCACACGAGTTTTATTATTATCCTTTGCCCAAATTTTCAACTTCCACTTCAGTTCTTCTAATCTCTTTGGTAGATCTTTCTCCTCAAAATTCCACCATTGGCGTATCTACTCTTCAAAATTTTTTTCCAAAACCCAATCAACATTGAATCAGAACGGGATATCACCATACACAAATCTTCCCCTACCATGCGTTATTGTACTTAGAACTGTAAGATAATAATCAGAGATACTATGGTTTTGATGATGTACTAAGTAATTTGGGAATCTATCCCACCATAATGGATTTGCCACCCCTCTATCAAGTCTCTCACGAATGTTATTACTTGGAAGCCTACCTCTCTCCCAAGTAAACCAATGACATGAAAAACCCAAATCACTTTGTAACACCCCTCACCCGTATCCAACTCCGAGATAGGGTTCGAGGCGTCACCGGACTTAAACATTCACTATCATACAAAATCAGGTTACCAAATTTCACCCAAAATTACAACTTTTCAAATACATGCATTTAACCTTGTCATCTATTTAATCACTTATACCACATAACAATACATTAACACATACCATGGACAAATAGGCTTACAAACCAAAATCATCATAAGCCACATCTCATGGCTATAATCAACAGATCAATATAAGCCAATACATTTGACTAATCACAACAACATCCATCATAGAAAAATTAAGTCCCTATACATGCCACTCACTTGAAAACATTTAACATACATATGCCAATACTCCAAGGATAATGGCTCGATAGTGTGATGCTACCTCCGACGATCTCCAACCCTGAGCTGACCTGACAAAACTAAAAGAAATAGAAAGGAGGGAGTCAGCTTTAAGCTTAGTAAGTTCGCATGAAAATAATAAGCAATGTGATAACATTTTCATATTCTTCCTATTTATTCAAATTCTAGTTAAGCTATTTTTTTGAGTCAAAGTCATTAAATTATTTATATCTGGAGCTACGAAACTCCAAATTAAGATCCGTAATTTTTATATGAAAATAGAATAACATATCTTCTTACCATAAAATATACAGAATTTTTGGTTTAGCCAATAAATAAATTTTATTCATTAAAAATTCCCCTATTTCACTGTTCGACTATTCTGACCTCTCTTCACTACGAATCAATTTTCTCCTTGTACAGAGTTTATATGACCTTTTTATTTGGTTCATTTGACAATAGACTCATTAAGGATTTCAAGCATATAAATTATATTCGATAATTAATTTTTTACAATTTTTAATGATTTTTCCAAGGTAGAATAGGGGATCATGTAATCATTCTGTACCAGTCTCACAGAAATTCAAATATCTAAAAATATACGAATTATTTGTTTGCTATGTTTCTTTATATGAAAATAGACTCAATAATATTTAAATAAATATCTCATCCAACTTATAATTCAATTTCTACTATTTTTGGTGATATTTTAAATTCACGTCACTGCTACTGGCCAAAGCAGTTCTATTGTAAATTTTTTGCTCTCTCTCACTTTAGTTGTGTTCATCACTTGCCTATACCAATCTTTCCAATTTCCAATTACATATCGAGCATATTGTTCATACGTACATTTGCCACATTTCTCAATTGGTCACATTCATGCTTGCACTTATTCATAACATGATCGTACAAATCATCATTAGTAAATTATCTCGTTGACCCCCTTCGAAAAATGCCCGATACTCGGTGGTCTCAGCACATAGCTCCACCTACACATAATTCGGCTTTCTTGTACACATGGTGAAGGTCCCTTATCACCCATGTGACCTAGCCATTCCATCTCGTAGCTTTCTTGTTTGCATGGTGTCCAACACTAGTAACCACTCATGTGACCTAGCTACTCACAACCCGTAACTTTCTTGTACACATGGTATACACACAGTACACATGTGACCTAGTTACATATGAAATTATTATCCCATAACTTCCTTGCACACATGGTGAAAGTCCCTTATCATCCATGTAGCCTAGCTACATATCAAAATTTGCCATCTAGTAGCTTTCTTTTGCACACGGTGAAGGTCCCTTATCACTCGTGTGACCTAGCTACATATTGTCTGTATCTCTCGGTTTTTCGAAGGTTCAATCGAGAATTTCCATTTCCATACATTTTCATATTTTAGTTATCACCCAATGATTTCCATAATATCTAGCAAAGTAATTATTGTACAAGTAAAATAAATGCATTATTTACATATAAACTTTCTTGTCGAAATCTCGTCAGGTACAACCGTGTAGCAACTCATACAACCCATGTAATATTAATTTAACATTCAATTTTTATAACATTAATTTGCCATTCAATTTCACATGACATAACAAACATCACATTTTCCATACCATACATACCATACATCAACTTCTCCTAAACATATTAAATCATACAATTTATGCCATATCAATAGAAAATTACAATTCAAGCATGGTGTTGCATTATTATTAACACACGAACTTACCTCGAAAGCCGAAATGACCATTTTACCAACTTTTTCGATTTTCGATTTTCCTCCAGTTCTAGGTCCAAATCTCATTTTTCGGGGTCTAAAACATCACATTTCACTTATTTAGTTAATGTACTACTCAAAACAGTCCCTAACTCAAACTTTGGCAAAATTACAATTTTGCCCCTAAACTTTTGCATAATTATGATTTTGCCCCTAGGCTCGAAAATTAAACTTTATTCCTTTTCTTATGTTTTATGACATGCTGAACATTTTTCCCTTCTATAGCAACTTCAAATTCTTACTATAACACATTATTATGAACAATAACAACTTTTACCAATTAACTCGTTTTACTCGTTTTCACCGAAAATCACTAGTAAAAATCGTTCCTCTACTCTAACCATGCATAATCTACCAAAATTCATCAAAATACACAATTATTCAACATGGGTCAATTTTTAAAATTAAACTCTAGCTCAAAATAATGGTAGAAATAGCTAAACTAAGTTACCGAGATTTAAAAAAATCGATGAACATTAAAAACGGGGCTTAGAAACACTTACTATGAAGCTTGAAAAGCTTGAAACCCTTAGCCATGGAGTCATGAAATTTTCGGCAGCAACTTGAAGAAGATAAGCAGATTTTTTTCTTGTATTTTTTCTTTTTTATTCATTAAAACACTAAATAACTAAAATACCCTTAAGGCTTTTATTTCAATTTTGTCCTATTCATGCCCATTTTTGTCCATCAAGTTATCCAATGGTCTAAATACCTTTTAAGGACCTCCAATTTAAAACTCATAGCAATTTGACACCTTTAATATATAGAACTCAACTTTTGCACTTTTTACAATTTAGTCCTTTGGACTAAATTGAGTGCCCAAACGTAGAAATTTTCGAACGAAATTTTCATGAAACCTTTTCGTGAAATCGTAGACCATAAAAATATAGTAAAAATAAAATTTTCCTTGTCGGATTTGTAATCTCGAAACCACTGTTCTGACTAGGCCCTAATTCGGGATGTTACACACTTAACTCACAATCCTCTAAAGCCTCCCTAAAAACTAGCATTTGTCTTTCCTCTCATAATCTACCCTTTTTTTTCTAATGAATATAGTACTTCATTAAAATCCCCCATTACAAGCCATGACAACTGACTGCTCCCCTTTAAATGGCTAAGCAGGTTCCATGATTCCCTCATTTTATACTCTATTGGTGAACCATGAAAACCCGTAAAGTAACAGTACTCTTCTCCACTATCCTCCATAACTTCTGTGTCAATGTGGGAATTAGAATAACTCCTCAGCTTAATCGTTGTTCCTTCATTCCATCCAAGAGAAAGTCCACCTTTCAATCCTTTAACACTAACATCAATTCTGTTTGTAAATCCGTATGTCTCCTTATTGCTTCCATTCTTCTCGAGTCAACTTTTGTCTCTATTAGAGACAAAAGTTGAGGCTGAAACTGTCTCAAGCTGTTCTTGACACGTCTCACTATTTACAATTGCCTTAAGCCGCGAATATTAACTTAAGATTTTCATTGCAACTGGCCGGCCTGTTTACTAGCGGCCGCCGATAATTCATTGTCCAATGTAGAAATTGAAAGAGTGTTATGATGACTTCCCTCTATCTGTTGAACCTGTTGTCTTTTCTTCCCTTCCACAAGTCCAATTGGCCTTTCTTCGAGCACCTTATTAGACTCCGTTATCATATTATGTATTGTCTCATCCTCACACATTTAACTTCCAATCTCATTAACCTGATTAAATTTATAAAATCTTCTACTTAATTCCCTTCCCATGCCTTTCCCTTTTGTGTTGTTTACATCCTCTATAACAACCCATTTTTCAGTGGTGACGGAACAATAGTTTCAGGACCAGAAATGTAACACCCCTTGCCCATATTCAACGTTGGAACCGGATAGAGGCATTACCGAACTTAACTTGCTCAAACATACAACATCGGGCCATAAAATTTCGTTTCAATTTAAAACTTTTTCATACATATTCATAACATCCCTATTATGGGTTTACGAGATCCTAAACTTACATACAGAATGGTTCAGAACTAAACAGGAAACCTTTGAACACTTAGATAATTTTTGCTTAAAACAGGGCCACACGCCCATGTGGAATGGAACACGCCCGTGTGGGAAGGTCGTGTGGGCAGGCCGTATGGTCACACACGCCTATGTTTCTAGCCCGTGTGGATTTTATTTTTCATTTCGAACCTACAGGGGTTTTCACACGGCCTGGCACACTCCCGTGTCTATGGCCCGTGTCCTTCACACGGCTAAGACACGTCTGTCTCCTCACTCGTGTGTGGACATCTTAGTATTTTGTTTATGACGTTAGCAAACACTTAGGGGCACACGACTAGTCACACTCCCATGTGCTAGCCCGTGTGACGAATTGATTTTTTGTAAATTTGATGTAGGGGACACACAGCCTATCAACACACCCATGAGGCTGACTGTGTGTCGCACACGGCCTAGACACACGCCCGTGTGTCTACCCGTGTGGACAATTATAAGGCTATTTACAAAGCCAATTGCCACCCTGAAAAGTAAACACACTTATACCATTACAAGTAACGCATAACATAGCAATAATACACTATGGATAATCACTAATTCATCATGCATACATTTCACATTTTACTCAATCAATTGCACGAACTTGCACTTCATAAATCTCATCATCATTGAATATATGAAACTTAAAAAGTATTGACCAATTTCCAATGGCCATTTACAAAATGAATTGAAAGACATTAATAGCCAACACTTTGGCTAACAAATATGACATATCCCAAGATGACCATGTTCCTATACATGCCATACCCAAAATAAATCAAATTTACTATACCAAAAGAATAGTTGATAGTGTGATCCAAACTCCGACGTCCTATGATCCTCGAGTTAGCTTGGCACTACTACAAGGAAAAGGAAAATGAGAGGGGTAAGCATAAAGCTTAGTAAGTTTGTATGAAATAAATAACAACATAAAAGTTCATGATAATATCCATTCATCACATTAAATACTACAAAAGTTCTTAAGCACATCAACATAACTTACTCATGCTTCTTACCAAATCACATATCACATTTTGCATTCATTTATCGTAAGTTACTCATGGGTACCTGTATCACTTCATCACATAACTTTAGCACTTTTATTCTCTTAAACATAGAATTGGCTCTTTGTCGTCTTTAACATAAATTTAGCTTTTTACCCGTTGAACTACTTGGAACATTGAAGGATACTCAATCTCATCATACATGTATCACGATGCCAATGCCATATCCCATATATGGTCTCACATGGGATCACATCTTGATGCTGATGCCATATCCCAGATATGGTCTTACTCAGGATCTCATGTCTTGATGTCGATGCCATATCCTAGATATGGTCTTATATGAGATCTTTCTTCGATGCCAAGGCCATGTCCCAGACATGGTCTTATACGGGACCTTCTTTGTTTGGTACCGATGCCATGTCCCAGACATGGTCTTGTATGGGATCTCTTTTGTTTGGCACCGATGTTGTGTCCCAGACATGGTCTTATACGGGACTTCCTTTGTCTCATGTCGTGACAATGGTATCCTTTTTATTCCTAATGTTTAACCGAGACTTTCACTTAACATGTTTTCATTACACTATCATCAAGGCATCATTAATCAATTTCATAGAAATAATATTCATTTCTCATAATATCAAGCAATTTAAAATATAAAAGAATTATGTAGCCTTAATTTCACACAAACTTACCTTGGTACTCAAAATATGTATAGATGTTCGATTTAGTCCACAACCTTGTTCTTGCCTTGGTTTCAATTCGGGCTTCGTGTTTCTTGATCTATAATAATAATTTCACTTGTTTAATACCTACATTGACTAAATTAACCCATGAATCATACTTTGGAAAAATTATGATTTTACCTCTAAACTTTCACATAATTACACATTTGCCCCTAGGCTCGTTGTAACAGTCCAAATTTGACCCTAATCAGAACAATGGTTTCAGGACTACGAAACCGAGTCTGAATAATATTTTAATATTATTTTCTGTGTCGTAAATATGTGATTAAGCGTGTGGTACATTCTCGTAAGTTAATTTGTTCGTCTGTGTGTTAATTTGATAAAAGGATGAAACTGCATGGAATGTGAAAGTTGCATGCTATTTATTGAGGTATCAAAGTGTTGTGGCTTTTAAAAATTTTGGCCTTGCATGGCAATTAAGCCATTATTATGTTAGTGGACGGCAAGCTAATAAATGGAATGAATTTTATATGTTATAATAATGTTTATTATTTTGTTATGATAATGTATATTATATTTTATATTATATGTATTTTATAATCTATTAGTTTATAATAAAAGAAAATGGTTAGTGGCTTTATGTTATCCATCATCTTGCCCAAACCATAAAAGAAAAAGAAAGAAAAAAATTAGTTAGGCATTCAGCACTTGCAAGCTAAAATTAAGGTGAGTTTTGCCCCCGGTTTTTGATAATTTCTACGTTTTTGTAATCGTTGCTTCGAATACTTCAAGACCCATGCTTGAATTTTTTATTTTGATGAATATTTTGAAATGTGCCATTGATGAGTTCATGAGTTTTATGATGATAGTTGATGAATAGTGAAAGATATATGTTAGATTAATATGTTTTGTATTGAGATTTTTGGTGAATTTGAGTAATTAGGGCTAAATTGTGAAAATAAATTTTTGAGGGGTTAAAATGCAAAATAAATGAAATGTAGGGACTTATATGTTTATGGGGAAAATTCGGCCTAGCTACATTGTTGTGAAATTTTGCTTAATTTGTGTTTTGTGCAAATAGGACCAAATTGTAAAAGTGTGAAATATTAGGGGCAAAATGGTAATTTGCCCATTTAGGTGTTTTTGGGTTAAATTGAAATGAATATACTTGAATGAGCTTATTTTGAGTTTGTTTAGAGCGAGAACAAAGAAAAACGGACTTGGATAGGGGAAAGGCGAAAGTTAACGAATAGCTGGTTCTTGACGTTCGGCGATATCCGAGGTAAGTCTATAAGTAATTTAATACCGTTAATGTCATTTATAACCTTGAATACATATTGAATTATGGAATAATGGTTATGAGATTGGTGAAAGCCGAATGTGGATAGATATTTTGTCATGAAGTGTGATTAAATTTTTAACTGAATTGATAAGTTTATGTGATATGAATTAAGTATGGTTTATATAATTCTGGTCAGCTATAATGTGAATGAGATGGAATAATATCGTATTTCGGGCTTCGAGCCTAGCAGGCCTTGTGCCGGTGAATGGTATCGAGCTTCGAGCCAGCAGGCCTTGTGCCGGTGATGTGTATCAGGCTTATTGCCTAGCACACTAAATGCCGGTGATCAATTTCAGTCCTCGGGTCTAGCAGGCTTAGTGCCGGTGTGTATTTCAGGCTTGATGCCTAGCAAGCTTAATGCCGGTGACGTATTATAAATAGAGAATTCATAAATCATTTACAAGGTGGAATGTAATTACTACGATAAGCTAAATGCTCGGGTAAGTATAAGCTTTTCATAGATGTAAGAAATAAGGTAAGATATTATCTTTCTTTTAGAATTAAGTAAGTTGTGAAGTAGTCAAGGTTTTTAGTGAAGTGTTTATATGTGCATTTGGTCTATTCATTAATAAGTATGATATGTATATTGAAATATAAGCTTGGTAATGTCTTTGAGGTTCGGTCATATGTATAAATGTCGAAGGTGAGAACTATTGGAGATGCTTACATATGTGCATGATTAATTACATGTGATTAAGATGTATGTTATACTTATTAGATATGGAAAAATGCGAATATCTAAGGTATTTAAGCGCTTTGGAGAGTTTGTATGCCTATGATAAGAAAATGACAGATGCTAAGTTAAAGTAATAGAATTTGACCATAATGGAACTAATAGGTTAAATTATTTGTATTCAATGTCACAGACACATTGATATATTTATATATAGTATTTGAATGTTTATTTACTGTATTGTAATCGCTTAAGACTTACTAAGCTAGTAAGCTTACTCTATGTTTGTTTATGGTTCTGTTTTATAGATTTTGATCGAGCTACGGGCTCGGGGAATCATCGTTAAATTCATTCACACTATCGACTTATTTTGGTACTCTTAGAAATTGAATTTTAAGCATAAGGCATGTATAGGCTAGCTTGACATTTTGAATGATACTTGTTAATGTTTATAGCCATGCGAAAATGGCTATCTCTTTTGGTTAAGTTTAATTTCCATACTTTTGTTTTAATGGCTTGTTTATAATGCTATTGGTTGTATAAATTTGGTCATGGTTTAATCATGTATGGAAAGTAGTCATATGATATATATGTTAAGTGTTTAGTCATGTGTTTTGGAAATGAGGAAAATGATGGGTGTTCAATGAGTCATAGTATATAATATATTAGATAAGTAATATGTCTGTCATATATATGTGGTGTATCTGGTACAAGCTTGACATATTGATATGTTTTGCATTTTTGATTTGGTTCAAATGAAGTAGATATGGTTGAAAGATGTACATTTCGGTTGTGGCTTAATTTAGTTTATTTGGATGACTAAAGATGTTAAGTTAATGTTATAAGTAAAATAAGTGTATATGCCATTGTGATAACCATAGGTAGTTGGATATTTAGGTTCGATTTGTGATGACTAATGATGATCATGATTGGTAATGGCAAGTTAGCTTAATATTAAACGGTAAAGCTTTATGTGCCACCTTTGACCCTAATTTTTGAATAGCCGAATGGGTGAAAAAGGAAATGGTTATGTAAGTGTGATTTATGCATGATAATTAGCATGCGAATAGGGTACATTATGGTTTGAATTTTGTGCTCTTATAAGGGTTCATAATGATAGTCTAATACGTGTATTAAATATGTGGTAATAATGTTATGTTCGGCCATATGGTAATGATATTAGGGTTGCATATGTGTTTGGAAAGAAATTTATATGATATTTTCCTTGCTAGCCGAATTTGGTATGAAACATATGGCTAAGTGTATGCAGGTTGTGAATAAATGGCTAATTCGAAATAGTCAAAAACGCATAAAATTTTTGTGACTGTATAATTTGCTTAATTATAAGGTGGATTGAAAATGCAGTATTTGCTTGTGATTGTTAATACATATATCTGCATGCTCAAAAATTTATAAAGCAACGTGTTTAAATTTTATTAAGTAACACCTTGTGATCCCAATTCAGCGATGGATACGGGTTAGGGGTGTTACATTTGATTGGTACCAGAGCTTACGGTTTACGATTCTAGGACTACCGTAGCGCGGGTGAGTCTAGCTATACATGCCTTAGTTTTATAATATGATAGTGTGGTGACTTTTGACATTCAAATTGTGTTTATTATAGTAAATGGATCTTGGCAGAGCTGTAGCTGATGATGTAGAGAGCGTAGCGCCTGATCTCGCACATGGGTCAGCACCGGTAGACTCTCGACCTGTTTCGGATAGCCATGCAAGGAGGCTAAGCAAGCCTTCTGCCAGATGATGGATGAATGGTTTATGTAACATCCTAGATTAGGGGTTATGCGTTCGTGCCTAATTCATGAGTTAGTAGGTTTTGGCAGTGTTAGAAGTGTATTAAGGGTTTTTAGAATTCTAGGATGGAAGAAGAAAGCTTTGGAAAATTATTGGTTTTTAAGTAAAAAGGGGAGCTAGGTAAATGAGGCTTTAAAAGAAACTCCGTGTGAAGCATGACACAAGGAACCATGTGGTAAAATGGCATGTTTTATGAATTATGTATGAATGTGTTATGTGAATTCTAGAAATAAGGAAATGTATGGAAATGTAAGGAAATGTAAGGAAATGTAAGGAAATGTATGAAAATGTATGGAAATGTAAGGAAATGTAAGGAAATGTATGGAAATGTAAGGAAATGCAAGGAAATGTAAGGAAATGTCTTGTCTTGGAAATGTAGGGAAATGTCCTGAAAATGATGGAAATGTTAAGTTTAAAAGAGGAAAGTGAACATTTTTGGAAACCTAGAAATGCATGGAAATGGAAATGGGAAATGGAAATGAACATTTCTGGAAACTTGGAAATGTAAGAAAATGGCAAGTATACAGAGCCGATCGAAAATTTTAGGAAACTTGGAAATGACCTAGAAATGTCAAATTTTAAAGTTTAAAATAGGAAATTAGGGCAAGGAGGCCTTAAAAGAAAAAGTTGGTGAAATTTGACACACAAACAGGCTTGGAAAAGTGGCCAGAAGATGCCACTCAGGGCTTATGGAAATGGCGCCATATGCAAGAGGAATGGGCCTGGGTTCGAGTCACTTGGGAAGCAAATAAAAGGAGTTTTATTTTTGCTTCCAGAAGACTGAGGTAGACGGCACAAGCCTTCTAGAAAGGAGGTGTTTTATTTTCATAAATATTCGATTAAAAAGGTGATAAATAAAGGATTTTTAAATTGGATTATTTAGAAGAGATAAATATTGGATTAAACTCTTTTATTTATGATAATTAAAGGATAAAGTTATCAGATAGAGGAGTGGTGGCCAAGTAAGGGACTTTGAATTATCTAAAAAGATAAATAAGGGATTATTCTTTAATTTTTAAATAAGGAGATAAGGAGGAAAATAAGGAAGAGTGGTGGCCAAGTAAGGGACTCTAGCCTAGTAATTTCAAATTATAAAAGGAAAAGAGAGGCCAACCTTCATTCTTCCTTTTCTCTTTTGTTCATCTGCACAAATTCTCTAGCAAAATTCTCTCTTCTCTGCTTTGCCAAACCAAAATACCTTGTGTTCTAGCCAAATCCTCCATCTTTATTCTTCCTTTTCTTTTCTTTCTAATCCTCCAAAAGTTGAAAGTTGTGAGAGCATCATTTAGCCATAGCCAATCTCTCTCAAAGTTGAAGTGAAGGTGCAATCGATTTCTTCAAATAAGGGTAAGATCCAAGTTTGGTTTCCATTCTTTTATATTTTAGACTTATCGAAATTTAGGGACTAATTCCTATTATTGATCTTGGCTGAATCATGGAAGGAAAGTTTCGGGATTTATTAAGTGTCGACTACAAGGAAGGAGAAGTTCTTTTCCCGAAGGTACACCATAGGCCGCGTGTTCCCTAGTTATTCGGTGAATTTCGAGATTTAAGAATCTAAGGTAAGTCATATTTAACATTCGGCTAAGGGTTATTTGTTGTGAATAAATGTTAGAAATTGATCTAACATGTAGTTATAGGGATTTCGACAGAGGGATACAAAGATTTCGGGATTTGAGAATTTCAAGGTAAGTTTAAGAATACTAATCCTACTAGGATTTGGATTTATGGCCGAATGGCTTTTTATTAAAATAGTAAGTGAATAATCAAATGTAGGGATTAAGGATCTAAGAGGTAGATCAGATTTCGAGATCTCAAGGAATTTGCTAAGTGAATCAGGTGTGTACTCCACACTATTTTTGTAATATGAATTATGGTTGCATATATTAAAATATATGTTAATAGAAATATGAGCATGGCTAAAGTACCATGTTATGGTACTAAGTACTCAGGTACGTTTCCCACTTCTAATAGGAATATGAAATATGTTATTCGTAACATGAGAATATGATAAGAATGTGAACTCTGGCATATTTATGCATATTATTATTATATGGGGCATATGGTTGTATATTGAAAGGGGAAGTGAAAAGTGGTGACTTAAGACCACGATGAATCTGAAAAGTGGTGACTTACGACCACGATGTCCAAAAGTGGTGACTTATGACCACGATGAATCAAAAAGTGGTGACCTAAGACCACGATGAATCTGAAAAGTGGTTTCCTAAGACCACGAGATGCGAGCCTTAAGCCCGCAAATTGGTGTGTAGCGGAAGGAGGGTCGACTTAGTAGTCCCCACGGTGTGTTTGGCGAGTGCACGGGGTGTGTAGCGGATGGACAATTAGGTTTGGGTTTGGGAATGCATCATAACTTGTATTTTATGTTTTGAATGTGTAACTATTGTATGCCCGATTCTATTATGATTTAGTGTCGTGTACACATTGAGTCTGCTTTGACTCACCTGCTGGGGAATATTTTTCAAGTGATGAGCAAGAATGGACCGGGTCGAGAGGGAGCTAAAGGTGCCCATGCTCAGCCTGAAGTTTTATTCAATATGGACATTTTATTTTATTTAAGTACTTTAGAACTTTTATTTTGGGAATTATTTGATGTAATAAGGCCATAAGGCCATGATTGAATTTCTTTATTTCTTTTTACTTTTATTTATTTTGTTTACAAATTATTATTTAGGGATCAAGTAAATTTATTTTTAAAATAAACTCCAAGTGTTTTGTCACCTTAATTAAAAAGGAGTTTTTAATATAAGATTAACTCATTTTCAACCCAAGTCCAACCCAAAAAACTAATTTTCTTTCAAAACACATAAAATTTTTCCAAAGTAATAAAAGAATTTTTAACCAGTTTAGTTGAGGAACATACCAGATCTGGCCAAGGCTCGTGAGCCGGGTTTGGGGTGTTTTAGTTTACCCAATTTATTTGGACTAATCCGGGTGTACAACAACCTCCACCCCCGAATAATCCAACTTTGATACCTTCAGCACCTCCGATAATAGATCCGATGAGATCTAGTAGGCCTCCCGTTGATAAAATCAGAAAATATGGGGCCGAGGAATTTAAAGCTAATGATGACGACGATGCGGAACGAGCTGAAATTTGGCTTGATAACACTATCCGGGTGCTCAATGAGTTGTCATGTACTCCAAACGAATGCTTGAAGTGTGCTATATCTTTACTACGGGACACTGCATATCACTGATGGAATACACTAGTATCGGTGGTTCCGAAAGAAAAAGTGACTTGGGATTTCTTCCAGATCGAGTTCCGTAAGAAATATATCAGTCAGAGATTCATCGATCAGAAACGAAAAGAATTTCTAGAATTTAAACAGGGTCGAATAACCGTGACTGAGTATGAACGAAAGTTCGCCAGATTGAGCCGATATGCCCAAAAATGTGTGTCAACTGAAGCCATTATGTGTAAAAGATTTGAAGACGGTCTGAATGAAGATATTAAGTTGCTAGTCGGCATACTCGAGATTAAAGAGTTCGTGGCACTTGTCGAACGAGCTTACAAAGTCGAAGAGCTTGGAAAGGAGAAAAGAAAAGTCGAGTTTGAAGCTAGAGACATTCGAAAAAGATCATCGGGTAAGACCTTTCATTCCGCATCAAAGAAGTTTAAAGATGAATCCAGTCGACATAAGGCTACTTCAGACTTCTCTAGACGAGATCGACCTCCTGTGGGTTCCCGAGCCACTTCGATGGCTAGTGTTGGTAATGTCTAGCAGAACCAGGTTGAGTGCAAGCATTGTGGGAAATGACATTCTGGGAGTTGTAGATTTCACGATCGGTCCTGCTTTAAATGTGGATCGTTGGATCATTTCATTCGAGAGTGCCCGATGCTAGCCGAGCAAAATACGGCTCAGAATACAAGATTGAGCAACGCATCAGTACGAGGCAGACCACCCAGACATTCAGGGAATGTAGGTGGTAGTTAGAGAGGAACAAAGGACACTGCAGTTCGATTAGAGGCTCGAGCACCTGCTAGAGCATATGCTATACGTGCCAGAGAGGATGCTTCTTCCCTAGATGTTATCATCGGTACTTTCACTATTTATGATACTACTGTGATTGCATTGGTTGATCTGGGTTCGACTCATTCATATGTGTGTGAAACTTTAGTATCCAGTAAGACTTTGCCTGTTGAGTCTACTAAGTTTGTGATTCGTGTATCAAACCCCTTGGGTCGGTATGTTCTTGTTTGTACGGACTATTCGCTCGATAAGCTTGCTAAGTTGTATGTATCTCAAATTGTGAGATTACATGGTATGCCGATGTCCATTATTTCAGACAGAGACCCGAGATTCACGTCGCAGTTTTGGAAGAAATTACAAGATGCTTTAGGTACCAAACTACACTTTAGCACATCTTTTCATCCGCCAACAGACGGCCAATTTGAACGAACCATTCAGATACTTGAGGATATGTTGAGATGTTGCGTCCTCGAGTTTGAAGGTACGTGGGAATGATACTTACCTTTGATTGAATTTGCTTACAATAATAGCTTTCAATCTAGTATCAAAATGGCACCCTACGAAGCTTTCTACGGCCGTAAGTGTCGTACACCATTGTACTCGACTGAGCTCAGTGATAACAAGATACACGGGGTTGATTTGATTAAAGAGACTAAACAAAAAGTGACAGTGATACGTGATAGTTTGAAGGCTGCATCTGATCGTCAAAAATCATACGTGGATTTGAAACGTAAAGACATTGAGTTTAAGGTCGGAGACCGAGTATTTCTAAAAGTTTCACCGTGGAAGAAAGTACTTTGATTTGGACGAAAAGGCAAATTGAGTTTGAGGTTCATCGGACCGTATGAAGTCATTAAACGAGTCGGGCCTGTTGCGTATAGATTACGATTGCCCTCTGAGCTTGAAAAAATCCATAATGTGTTTCATGTCTCAATGCTCCGTAAATATCGATCAGATCCCTCGCATGTGATTGCTCCGTCTGAGATTGAAATCTGATCTGATATGTCGTACGAGGAGGAACTGATCTGTATCTTAGCTCGTGAAGTGAAGGAGTTGAGAAACAAGAAAATTTCGTTAGTAAAAGTGTTGTGGAATCGACATGGAATTGAATAAGCTACATGGGAGCCTGAGGATTCAATGAGACAACAATATCTGACTCTGTTTAACGGTAAGATTTTCGGGGACGACAATCCCTAAAGGGGAGAGTTGTAACAGTCCAAATTTGACCTTAATTAGAGCGGTGGTTTTCGGACCATGAATCGGAGTCTGAATAATATTTAAATATTATTTTCTGTGCCGTAAATATGTGATTAAGCGTGTGGTAAATTCTCGTAAGTTAACTTGTTCGTCTGTGTGTTAATTTGATAAAAGGATGAAATTGCATGGAATGTGAAAGTTGCATGCTATTTATTGAGGTATCAAAGTGTTGTGGCTTTTAAAAATTTTGGCCTTGCATGGCAATTAAGCCATTATTATGTTAGTGGATGGCAAGCTAATAAATGGAATGAATTTTATATGTTATAATAATGTTTATTATTTTGTTATGATAATGTATATTATATTTTATATTATATGTATTTTATAATCTATTAGTTTATAATAAAAGAAAATGGCTAGTGGCTTTATGTTATTCATCCTCTTGCCCAAACCATAAAAGAAAAAGAAAGAAAAAAAATTAGTTAGGCATTCGGCACTTGCAAGCTAAAATTAAGGTGAGTTTTGCCCCCGGTTTTTGATAATTTCTACGTTTTTGTAATCGTTGCTTCGAATACTTCAAGACCCATGCTTGAATTTTTGATTTTGATGAATATTTTAAAATGTGCCATTGATGAGTTCATGAGTTTTATGATGATAGTTGATGAACAGTGAAAGATATATGTTAGATTAATATGTTTTGTATTGAGATTTTTGGTGAATTTGAGTAATTAGGGCTAAATTGAGAAAATAAATTTTTGAGGGGTTAAAATGCAAAATAAATGAAATGTAGGGACTTATATGTTTATGGGGAAAATTCGGCCTAGCTACATTGTTGTGAAATTTTGCTTAATTTGTGTTTTGTGCAAATAGGACCAAATTGTAAAAGTGTAAAATATTAGGGGCAAAATGGTAATTTGCCTATTTAGGTGTTTTTGGGTTAATTGAAATGAATATACTTGAATGAGCTTATTTTGAATTTGTTTAGAGCGAGAACAAAGAAAAACGAACTTGGATAGGGGAAAGGCGAAAGTTAACGAATAGCCGGTTCTTGACGTTCGGCGATATCCGAGGTAAGTCTATAAGCAATTTAATACCGTTAATGTCATTTATAACCTTGAATACATATTGAATTATGGAATAATGGTTATGAGATTGGTGAAAGCCGAATGTGGATAGATATTTTGTCATGAATTGTGATTAAATTTTTAACTGAATTGATAAGTTTATGTGATATGAATTAAGTATGGTTTATATAATTCTGGTCAGCTATAATGTGAATGAGATGGAATAATATCGTATTTCAGGCTTCGAGCCTAGCAGGCCTTGTGCCGGTGAATCGTATCGGGCTTCGAGCCTAGCAGGCCTTGTGCCGGTGATGTGTATCAGGCTTATTGCCTAGCACGCTAAATGCCGGTGATCAATTTCAGTCCTCGGGTCTAGCAGGCTTAGTGCCGGTGTGTATTTTAGGCTTGATGCCTAGCAGGCTTAATGCCGGTGATGTATTATAAATAGAGAATTCATAAATCATTTACAAGGTGGAATGTAATTACTACGATAAGCTAAATGCTCGGGTAAGTATAAGCTTTTCATAGATGTAAGAAATAAGGTAAGTTATTATCTTTCTTTTCGAATTAAGTAAGTTGTGAAGTAGTCAAGGTTTTCAGTGAAGTGTTTATATGTGCATTTGATCTATTCATTAATGAGTATGATATGTATATTGAAATATAAGCTTGGTAATGTCTTTGAGATTCGGTCATATGTATAAATGTCGAAGGTGAGAACTATTGGAGATGCTTACATATGTGCATGATTAATTACATGTGATGAAGATGTATGTTATACTTATTAGATATGGAAAAATGTGAATATCTAAGGTACTTAAGCGCTTTGGAGAGTTTGTATGCCTATGATAAGAAAACGACATATGCTAAGTTAAAGTAATAGCATTCGACCATAATGGAACTAATAGGTTAAATTATTTGTATTCAATGTCATAGACACATTGATATATTTATATATAATATTTGAATGTTTAATTACTGTATTGTAATCGCTTAAGACTTACTAAGCTAGTAAGTTTACTCTATGTGTGTTTATTGTTCTGTTTTATAGATTTTGATCAAGCTACGAGCTCGGGGAATCATCGTTGAAGTCATTCACACAATCGACTTATTTTGGTACTCTTAGAAGTTGAATTTTAAGCATAAGGCATATATAGACTAGCTTGACATTTTGAGTGATACTTGGTAATGTTTATAGCCATGCGAAAATGCTATCTCTTTTGGTTAAGTTTAATTTCCATACTTTTGTTTTAATGGCTTGTTTATAATGCTATTGGTTGTATAAATTTGGTCATGGTTTAATCATGTATGGAAAGTAGTCATATGATATATATGTTAAGTGTTTAGTCATGTGTTTTGGAAATGAGGAAAATGATGGGTGTTCGATGAGTCATAGTATATAATATATTAGCTAAGTAATATGTCTGTCATATATATATATGGTGTATCTGGTACAAGCTTGACATATTGATATGCTTTGCTTTTTTGATTTGGTTCAAATGAAGTAGATATGGTTGAAAGATGTACATTTCGGTTTTGGCTTAATTTAGTTTATTTGGATGACTAAAGATGTTAAGTTAATGTTATAAGTAAAATAAGTGTATATGCCATTGTGATAACCATAGGTAGTTGGATATTTAGGTTTGGTTTGTGATGACTAATGATGATCATGATTGCTAATGGCAAGTTAGCTTAATATTAAACGGTAAAGCTTTATATGCCACCTTTGACCCTAATTTTTGAATAGCCGAACGGGTGAAAAAGGAAATGGTTATGTAAGTGTGATTTATGCATGATAATTAGCATGCGAATAGGGTACATTATGGTTTGTATTTTGTGCTCTTATAAGGGTTCATAATGATAGTCTAATACGCGTATTAAATATATTGTAATAATGTTATGCTCGGCCATAGGGTAATGATATTAGGGTTGCATATGTGTTTGGAAAGAAATTTATATGATATTTTACTTGCTAGCCGAATTTGGTATGAAACATATGGCTAAGTGTATATAGGTTGTGAATAAATGGCTAATTCGAAATAGTCAAAAACGCATAATGTTTTTGTGACTGTATAATTTGCTTAATTATAAGGTGGATTGAAAATGCAGTATTTGCTTGTGATTGTTAATACATATATCTGCATGCTCAAAAATTTATAAAGCAAAGTGTTCAAATTTTATTAAGTAACACCTTGTGACCCCAATTCGGCGACGGATACGGGTTAGGGGTGTTACACTCATAAAATGATTTTTATCCAATTTCTTTCTATTTCAAGCCTTGCCGAATCATTTTCATAACTACAGCATTCAGCAATTTCCACTAATTCACACTTTTATGACAACATTCATAACTTTTACAATTAGGTCCTTTTACAAGTTTCTCATGAAAATCTCTTAGAAAAAGATGTTTATCATACATCAAACTTTCATATTCCTCTATTAATCATCAAAATACATGCATTTCATACATGGGTAAATTTTTGAACATAAACCCTAGCTCAAAATATAGCTAGAAATAGCTAAATCGAGCTACGAGGATCTCAAAAATACGAAGAACATTAAAAACGGGGCTAGGAGGTGCTTATAATCAAGCTTGAAAGATGACAAAACCCTAGCTATGGAGAGCTTGAAATTTTTGCACTTAGGAAGAAGATGGACATGAATTTTGACTTCTTTTTCCCTTTTAATTCTTTTATTAACCAAATGACAAAAATACCCTTAAGGGCCCTTTCTTGAGATTTTTCCTTCCTATGTCTATTTTTGTCCATCTTGACATATAATGGTCTAATTGATAAATAAGGACCTATAACAATTTTTCTAATGCTATTTCATACATAAACCTTCTATAATCTCATATTTTCCAATCTTTGCAATTTAGTCCTAATAGACAAATTGTTCACTAAATTATAAAATTTCTTCATGAAATTTTCACACAATCATGCAAACATTCTATAAGCCTCATAAAAGTTATAAAACACATATTTCTACCTTGAAATTGTGATCTCGCAACCACTATTCCGACTAGGCCCTAAATCGGGCTGTTATAAGAAATTCCAACATGTTGGCCTGTAAATATAATTCGTATAATATTTACGAGGTCATTAGAGTTGTATTAAAATCTGATTAAGAAATTTTAACATTTAGACAACTAATTAAAGAAAAAGAACTAAATTGTAAAAAGTGCAAAAGTTAATAATTATTGATGTTTTAGTGCCGATTTGATATTTTATTAAAAGAGAGGGGTTTAATATGGTAATTAAACCATCCCAATGGTTAGTGGGCGGTAATTGAGATTAAAAATTGATTAAAACATATTATAATGGTAAATTTGTAAATAATGTGAAATTAAGTAAAAGAAAAGTTAAAAAAAAATAATCATTTTCTTCATTTGGAATTTTTTTGGCCGAAACACCATGGAAGGGGAGAGCTTGGAGGTGCAGCCGGTGTATTTCCTTGCATGAGTGAGTTTTTGAGTCCCGTTTTTAATGAATTTTATGTTTTTGAGATTATTTCAATTAGGTCTAGCTAACCCGTACCTTTGTTTTTGAAACTGTTAAAAATTTTGAATGTTATCATTGATGAATATTGATTGTTCTTGATGTTAGTGATGATTTTGAAGTCATGGTTGTGATGTTCGATTGTTTTATAAAGTGATTTTTGTTAGTTTTTAGTTAAAGGAATCAATTATTAAAATGTTAAAATCTCATGGTGTAATTCTAAAATGGTGGTATTTTAAAGACTGTTTTGAAGCCTTAAATATTCAGCTGGATGTAGTGATTTTCAAAAGTGTCTAATTTGATGATTTTCGGGTTAATAGACTAAATCACATAAAGTGTAATAATTAGGGGTAATTGTGTAATTTTAGTAAACAGAAGGGTAGAAATGTTAAAATTAATTAATATATGAAATTTTAGCTAATAAATGAAATAAATTATATTTTAGATCAAGATTTTGTTGATATACGGGGAAAAAATAAAGTAGCGGAATAGTCCCTGAACTTCTCCAACTACTGCAATTTAGCCCAAGTAAGTTCGTTCGGTTTAAAATTTTTTATATATAATGCCTAATGAATTGTAATTGTATTAGTGGTTGTTAAGCTACTATAATGGTGATATGAAATTGTTTGGAAAATATGATTTAAAATGTTATTCTTGAGTCGGATGAATGTTGGATAGAGTATAGTTGGTAATGGAAATGGATTATATTGCGTTTTATATGGAATTGGTGGAGAGGTGATGTTACATGATTTACAGTTATTTCCTCAGTATACCGAAGTTCAGCATTTGTTGCAAACCATCTTGTTATACTATCTTGATATTAGCGTTTTATGAGGGCGGATGTATAGCCTACGGGTTGGGCACTTGGTGCTGAGGCATGTTTTCGGTTGGACTAGCTCTTAAGAGTGTTTGGCATGTTTCAGTTGGTTTACCTGTGTACTCATACCCATATAACATTTACCAGGCAGTAATTCTCGTATTAAAGTATTGTGTTGAATTTTTTGATGGTCCTCTATTATTCATGAATTCCTAGAGCTAACTTGTTTTGAATATGATAGACCTCTTATGAAATTATTAAATGAAGCTTGTACTCAAAGTGTATAAAGTCACTAGTTATAAATTGTGTCTGATAGGAAATATTGACCATTAAGTTTTAATAGTTTAAATTATCATGTTTAGTATGGTAAGATTTACCGTTTTTATCATTCAAACTTACTAAGATTTATTAGTTTACTTGTTTTACTTGATGATTTCTTGTATATATCATTTTGTGGAACGAGCGATCTGATCAACCTTTGAGTCAGCTATCCAGTTGATTTCGATAGTTTTTGGATGTTTATTTTGGCTTATATGGCATGTAATAGGGTGAGATGCAAATGTTTTAAGATTTGGTATGTATATATGATGTACCCTATCATAAGTGCGGTTACTTATAAGATTAAGAAACGAATGACATGGTAATGTTATGTGTTCACTTGTATTGTGGTTAATTTGTAATATTTTTGCATTGTTAATGTTTGGAGAAAAAAATTGGTATGTTTAAAATGGGTAGAAATGTGTACAATTGTGCTAGGTGTGAGCTAATGTTATATATTTGTGGCATGAAAGTATACATTTTATCTTAAATTGGTTTGTTTTGATTTTAGGTGCCTTTGAATGACATATTGGTTAGAAGGTTTAGGTTGTATGAATTGATATGTTATTGAATGTTTAAAGTGTTCTTAAGTCAATTGATTGCAATATAAATTGGGGTAAGTTGTTGGGAAAGTTTAGGTTTTGAAATGGCTTGTTTTGAGGGTTCATAAAGCTCATTTTAAGCATCGTAAATGTATGTTATTATTGAATTTCATTTATTTATTTTATTTTAGTTAAATGTTTATTAATATAATGACTTGATGTTACTTGTTATAAAATGTTAACGTGTCGTAGCATCTCGTAACCCTAATCCAACGACGGTGACGGGTGAGGGGTGTTACATTTAGTGGTATCAGAGCTACAATTTAGTCGATTCTCGGGCTGAATGTAGCGTGTTGAAGTCTAGAATTACAGGTCATATAAACTTGTAATAGTGTGATGTGATTGATCCGATCTAACCCTTCTTTTTCTTATAGATTGTAAAGATATTGGCCGGATCTGATCGTGCTGACTTTGATGAGGTTAATAGTAATGTACCAACTTCAAAACAAGGAACGAGTCATATTATTTTGATTCCACAAGTATCTGAAAACGAGATTAAAACTATGTTTTTCGGGCTTATGAATCAGTGGTTTACTGAATTTGTGCAAACTAATTTTGTGGCTCAATAATCTCTACCCCTTGTTATACCTCGTGTGACACCTCCACATCCTCATATGACCGAATCTAGTTGATGACCGCCAATTTGCAAAATTAGAAAGTGTGGTGTTGAAGAATTTCAAGGTTGATCGGAGATGACCCTGTTATAGCCAAGTATTGGCTTCAAAATATTTTGCGGGCATTTGATGAAATGGCTTTTTCTTTTGACGACTATCTTAGATGTGTTGTTTTATTACTGAAAGAGGAAGCATATAGTTAGTGGACTATATTGGCAGCAATAGTACCGAGAGAGAAAATTTATTGGGATTTTTTCAGAGTTCAAGAAGAAATATATTGGCAAATGGTATCTGGATAAAAAGAAAAGAGAATTTCTTGAATTAAAGCAGGGAAATAAATTGGTAGCTGAGTACGAGAGATAAGTTGTATATCTTAGCAAATATGCTCGTGAAATTGTGCCTACTAAATAAGAAATGTGTATCCGGTTTAAAGATGACTTGAATAATGAGATTAGAATGATGATTGGAGTAAATAAAATTCGAGAATTTTTTGTTCTATCTGATCGTGCATAGAAAATGGAAGAAGTATATAATCACAAGCTGCAAAGAGATAGACGGGCTCGAGAATTTAACAAAAGAAGTTCCTCTAAATCGTTTTTTGTACCGCCGTAAAAGGAAACCAAAGAAGAATTTAGTCGCGCCACCTTAGTATCAGAGTATCTGAGTAAAAGTAAGTCAATTTAACATGATTTAAAGTCTTAAACGAAGCTTGTTGATAGTGTGGGAAGTGTTCAGAATGCTTCGAAGCTAGCCTATAAACACTGCGGAAAACTTCATACTGGTGAATGCAGAACTAAATTGGGAGCATGTTTTAGATGTGGTTCGACTGATTACTTTCTGCGAAATTGTCCGAGACAAGCGGGAGATAGGGAGGATCAGAATGAGAAACAAACATCAACGTATCAGAAAGGTAGACATCCTGGCCAAAGTAGTAATACTGGGACTACTCGTACGGAAATGAAAGACACAGTTGCTCGGTCAGTAGTTAGAGCACCTGCTCAGACATATACTATCTGAGTAGAGAGGAAGCTGTTGCGCTTGATGTGATTGCTGGTACATTCTATCTCTTTGATGTTACTGTGTATGCACTGATTGACCCTAGGTCAACCCACTCTTATATTTACGCTACATTAGTAACAAATAAGAATTTACCTGTTGAATCAACTAAATATGATGTTCAAGTTACTAATCCACTGAGTCAGAGTGTGGTAGTGAATTTAATTTGTTGTAAGTGTCCATTCAAAATTAAGGGCTATGAGTTTCCTACTGATTCGATGTTATTACCCTTTTAGGAATTTTAAATTATTCTGGGTATGGACTGGTTAACATTATATGATGTTATGGTTAACTATAGACAAAAACAGATTGATTTGAAATGTCAAATGGGTGAGATGATCTCAGTTGAATTTGACAGACCAAGCAGTACTGTCAGAATTATTTCAGCTATTTCGGCACAGAATCTGATACGTAAAGGTAGCAAGGCATTTTTGGCATATATACTCGATACTCGAGATTCAGAATTGAAATTAGATTAATTACTAGTTGTTAATGAGTTTATTGATGTGTTCTCTGAAGAGTTACAGGGTTTTCCACCTGAGCGTAAAGTTGAGTTTGTTATTGATTTAGCACCTGGAATCACACCGATATCGATATCGCCGTATCGTATGGTACCAGCTGAGTTAAAAGAGCTGAAAGTACAGTTATAAGAATTATTAGACAGAGGGTTTATTTGGTCGAGTATGTCTCTCTGGGATGCACTTGTGTTATTCGTGAAAAAGAAAGACAGGTCGTTGAGATTGTGCATTAACTACATACGACTAAATAAAATTACAATTAAAAATAAATATTCTATACCACGTATCGACGATTTATTTGATCAGTTAAAAGGTGCAACAGTGTTTTTGAAAATAGATCTCAGATCAGGATATTATCAGTTGCTGGTTAAAGATTGCGACGTACTGAAAATTGCTTGTCGAACTCGTTACGACCACTATGAGTTTCTAGTAATGCCATTCGGATTAACGAATGCTCCTGCTTCTTTTATGGATTTAATGAATCGAGTTTTTCAGCCCCATTTGGATAGATTTGTGGTTGTGTTTATTGACGATATATTGATCTATTCTAAAACAGAATCCAAACATGCTCAACATCTGAGAATTGTGTTACAGACTTTACAAGAAAAAAAGTTGTAGGCAAAATTCAGTAAATATGAATTTTGGCTTCGTGAGGTTGGATTCCTGGGACACATAATACCAGCGGATAAGATTTGAGTCGATCTGAGTGAGGTTTTTGCTATTGTTAATTAACAAGCTCCGAAAAATGTTTCAGAGGTGCGAAGTTTTCTGGCTTTAGTAGGTTATTACCATCGTTTTGTTAAAAAATTCTCGATAGTTGCATCACCAATGACCAAACTGTTACAGAAAATTGTTGATTTTGTTTGATCTAATAAGTGCCAATATAGTTTCAATCATCTAAAAAACATGTTAACAGAAGCCCCAGTATTAACTCAGCTTGAATCTAGGAAAGAATATGTTGTTTATAGCGACACATCTCTTAGCAGACTTGGTTGTGTTTTAATGTAAAATGGGAAAGTAATAGCTTATGCTTCTCGATAGTTGAAGCCATATGAAAGAAACTATCCAACTCACAATCTGGAATTGGCCGCGATTGTTTTCGCTTTGAAAATTTGGCGACACTATCTATACGGTGAAAAATGTCATGTATACACTGATCATAAAAGCTTGAAATATTTGATGACTCAAAAAGAACTGAATTCGAGATAGAGACTGTGGTTAGAGTTATTAAAAGTCTATGATCTGGTTATTGATTATCATTCGGGAAAAGCTAATGTAGTTGCAGATGCACTTAGTCGGAAATCATTATTTTCCCTGAGAGCGTTAAATGCTCATTTGACTCTGAATGAAGATAGTTCCATTTTAGCAGAATTAAGGACTAAGCTATTATTCTTCAACGAATACGAGAATTGCAAAATGATGACTCGAAATTAACAATGAAACAAAATCTGGTTCAAAGAGATTTAACTACTTAATACAATATTGGTACTGATGGTTATGTTGTATTGTCATGGTAGATTATGTGTTCCAAATAGCCTGGATTTGAAACGAGACATTCTGTCCGAAGCTCACGGTAGTACATATTCGATTCATCCTGGTAGCATGAAAATGTATTGTGATTTGAAATAGATGTACTAATGGTCAGGGATGAAATGTGGAATTTCTAAATTTGTAGTTAGATGTTTGATTTGCCAGCAAGTGAAAGTTGAGCATCTGGTACCGTTGGGACTATTACAACCTGTTATGATTCCTGTGTGGAAATGGGAGCAAGTCATGATGGATTTCGTATCTAGTTTACCTGTAACTTTGAGGAAGAAAGATTCAATCTGGTTTATTATTAACAGATTAACCAAATTGACTCATTTTATTTCGGTTAAGACAGATTATTCTCTTAAGAGATTAGCAAAGTTATATATGTCTGAGATTGTTAGATTACATGGTGTTCCAGTATCTATTATTTCAATTAAGGTTCGAGGTGCACATCGAGGTTTTGGAGTAAACTTCATGAAGCTATAGGCACTAAACTCAATTTCAGTACAACATTTCATCCTTAAACTGACGGGCAGTCAGAATGGGTGATACAGATTCTAGAAGATATGTTACGGTGTTGCATCCTTGAGTTCAAGAGTAATTGGGAGAAATATCTACTGTTAGCTGAGTTTGATTATAATAACAATTATCAATCCAATATCAAATTGGCACTGTTTGAAGCTCTATACGGTAGAAAATTTAGAACACCATTGTACTGGTCCGAATTAAGCGAATCCAAACTAGTTGGGATTAACTTGATTCGTGAAATGGAAGGCAAGGTCTGTACCATTTGAAATTATCTGAAAGCTGTATATGATCGTCAGAAGTCATACGCAGATTTGAAAAGAAAAGATATCAAGTTTCTTTTGGTGATCAAGTGCTTTTGAAAGTCTCCCCGTAGAAGAAAATGTTGCGTTTTGGCAGAAAAGAAAAGTTAAGTCCGAGGTTTATCAGTCCGTATGAAGTTATTGAAAGAATCGATCCTGTAGCTTACAGATTAGCTTTGCCTCCTGAACTTGAAAAGATTCGTAATGTTTTCTGTAACACCCCAAACCCGACCCATTCACTACGACCGAATTTGAAATGCCACTGCGGAACACGTTTGAAAATATTCTTACTTAAGAGAAAAAACCGTTAAAAATTTGTTCTCCACGGGACTCGAACACATTTTCGTAATTTAAAACATTCTAAGTAAAAATTAAATTGTTATAAAAATACCGGATTCAAAACTTTATTATACATACTTAAGAAAATAAAATCATTTGTAATTAATATTTAAATTCTCAATCCATAATAGAACATAATAATAAAAATACTTAATAAAAATACTTAAATACTTTAATGGGCCTTATTACAATAAATAATTAAACCAAAATACTTAATAATAAACTGATTGAAATAATCAAAACATCTTCTGCATGGACCACCTCGTATCCACTCCAACCCGGTCCGATCATCATATCACCTGCGATGTTTGATAAATAATTGGGTGAGTCATACAGACTCTGTGTGTAATTAAACCACTGAATTCCACCCATATGTTAACCACATAATAACCCATATATCAGATAACAATTATCATATTCACATATTATCACATTCTGGGCTTGGCCCACATTCAAATCACTTATCAGGTAACAGGGTAATTAACACATAATTCCACATATCGGGCTTAGCCCATTTCCACACTGATCCACATTCATATACTAGGCTTGGCCCATTTCCACATTAGTCCATATATCACTGGGCTTGGCCCATTTTCACATATGTTCACATACGAAATCATGCAATAATGAAACCCAACCCAAACCTAGGGTCCATCCGCTACACACCCCTTATCCAAATTTACCACACACCGTGGATTATCAAATCACCCTCTCCTTTTCACTCCAAAAGGCATTCCATGCCGCCCACGTGCAATTACACAATAATCCACAACGCGACCTCAGTCAGCGCTAATCCACGATGTAGCCGTAGCTAACACCAAAACCACGATGGGACACATAGTCACTCATCAACCACGATATGGCACATAGCCGATATCAACCACGATGAGGCACATAGCTACTCATCAAACCACGCAAACTTAATCGCAAATAATCCACAACGTGACCTCAGTCAACGTCAATCCACGATGTAGCTCAAGGCTAACATCAAACCACGTACTCGAAGTACACCATGTCCTTCTTTCATATCATATCCCACCCATGCACATGCAACGTGAAATAGTGCCATGATAATGCATGAGCATGTTCATCAAACATATCATCACATATTCATATTAATAACCACATCATAGATTTAGTACTTACCTGATTACCGATATACCCCTTGAGGGTATCCATATCACAATTTCCACTGCACTAATTAGCACATTCATAACACATACACATATAACACAAATACCCGGAAAATGGTGGGTTAATCACACACCTGACTTTCTAGCGAAATTCCAAACTACTCGAATCTAACACAATCTAGAATCCGGATACTCAGCTTACTTGTCGATTAGCCCCTAAAAATCATAATACACAATCGGTCACACTTAAACTTATAAAATGGCCTATGGCCAAAACTATATACCATTTACCTTACTTACCGAAAATCCCGAATCACCACTTAACTATGAAACTGTCGAAATCCCTTGAGTACACCAAATCCCGAAACTCCTTTAATGCTTCCACTATCGTTGCTTGCGAAGACTAAAAGAGAATGGATCCCGGCTTTTAGAACTTGTGATAGAAAGAAAAGAATACGGCCTCCTTTGAGATTCGGCTATGGTTATTAATAAAAGAAAAATACAAATAGAAGAAAAGCACTTACAAGGTTCGGCTAAGCCCTTCAAATGTTGATGGAAAAGTCGGCCACAAGAGAAAGAAAGTGTATTCAGTTATGATGTCTCTTTTGGGTGCCAAGCAAAGAAAAGAGAAAGGAAGCTTATAGGATTCGGCTAATGCTAACAAATAGAGGAGAAGAAGAGATACAAATGGCCTTTTTGGCTTCTTAGAATTCAGCACAATGAGGGAGTGAGTTGAGAGGAGAATTTCGGCTAAAGGAAAAATAATTGAAGAAAAGAATTCCAACAGGTGATCACTCCTATTTAACTACACAATTCAGCACACCTATCTCCACTTATCAAATCCAAATCAATCTCTTATTTCCCTCTTCAATACTTATTCAAAATAAATTGAATAAGTCGACATTTATCCATCTCCTATTTAATCTCTAAGCTTATTCAAAAATAACTAAATTAAAACAATTATTATCTTCTCCTTAATCTTCTGTTTATCTATCTAAATAAAATAAAATAAAACTTCAATTATCAAATCCCAATTTAATCTCTTATTTTATCTCTTTTACACATATTCAAAATAACTAAAATAAATCTTCAATTATCCTACCCATCTAAAATAAATAAATAAAAAGAACAATTATCTATTATCTACCAACTTAAAATAAAATAAAACCTTAATTATCTTCTTATCACCTTTTTAATCCAAATAAAATAAACCTACCATTATCTAAAATAAAATAAAACAATCCTTATCTCATACCTTCCAGCCGAATTCTAAAAGGATTTAACAAGCCTTATTCTCTTTCAATTAAAAGTCCAATTGTCGTCCATTGCTTCCTTCTTTCCTGGCGCCAAAAACCAAGAATTAAAACACCCAACTGCTGCTCCCACTCCTCGAACTCAAGACCTGCTGGAGCTTCACTGCAGATAACGCCCCAGCCACTCTGCCAAGATGCCTCTTTGTGATATAATTCACCCTGAACTTCTTTTAACACCTCTTTCCCAAGCTCCTCCTTGTCCTAGCGCCAAAGCAAAATAAAAACACGCCCCATGCTGCCAACGGGATTCGAACCAAGGCCCTTGTTGCCGCAAGCCGCATATAGCGCTCCAAGCCACTCTGCCATGGCGGTTTTTATGACATAAACTTGCCACAAATTCTTTTAAGACCTCCCAAGCCAAGCTCCTACTTGGCGCATAAAAATAAAATCCCATTCGCTTCCTCTGCAACTCGAACCAAAGACCTGCACCAGGCGTCACCTCCAGGCCCTTAAGTGGCGCCTTGCAGCCACTTTACCAAGGCCTGCTTTATGTCCAAAGACCATGCATATTTCCTTAAAGCCATCTTCAGTCCAACCTCCCTTCTTGACGCAAAATACAAAAATAAAACACTCCCATGCTGCCTCAAGACTCGAACTCTGCACCCTTGTTGGCGCTATTCCCGTGCCTTAAGTGGCGCCCTTAAGCCACTTTACCAAGCCCCCTTTCATGACCCAAAACGCCCACAAATTATTCTTAAGGCCTCTCACCCTAATTTCCTCTTTTGCACTTAAATCCAAAATTTTTCCAAAGCTTTCACCTTCATTCTAAAGTTCTAAAAACTCTTAAAACATCTCCAAATACCCTTAAAACCCACTAGCACTTGGGTTATGCTCCAAACGCATAACCCCTAATCTAGGATGTTACAGTTCTACCCTCCTTAAAAGTAATTTTGTCCTCGAAATTACTTACTAACGAATAATCGTACATCCTAACTCACCGCACTACGCTTATGTGCGCAGACTCGATCTTAACAAATCTAACACATCCCCTAGAACTCATTTCTAACGTCGCGATTTAATCTGATTAAAGAGTTTTATGCATTAGTACTTTTGTTTCACTTTGTTAATTCGCGAACAGTTTTATGAAACTAAGTTTTCAGGAGTTGTTCTTTCGATCAATCAAAGTTTCCAGTTCAAATTCACTATTCTAATTCGTAGAATCACATTCACCTTCATCCACAACATTCACTTCACTACTTTGGGCATTTCTCGATCATTCCATACCCTGTGGTAATTTCGCTATTTTTCCTATAGGGTATTTTGGTAATAAATTGAGGTCACAAAAATAATCTTTACAAATCAAGGCATTTTGAAATCTCCAAGTTTCGAGGGTATTTTGAAAATATTTTTCAAATCAAAGGTATTGCAGAAATTTTGGAAATCGGGGTTAAACCGAAAATTTTAAGTCGTCGCGCGTTTTAGTAATTTTCCCAAATCAGGGTATCTTAGTATTTCAAAAATAGGGGTTTCGATATTTTTGTAAAGTGAGAATATTTTCATAAAAGTCGACTGGTAATATGGTAATTTTATAAACCAAGGGTATTTTCAGTAAATTTTTTCAACTGTGGTATTTTCAGTAAATTTTCCCAAATCGTAGTATCTTGATATTTTGAAAACCAGAGATTTTGGTATTTTTGTAAAGTAGAAATATTTTAGCAAACGTCGAGGGTATTTTTGAAAATCTTAAAAACTAAGGGTATTTTAGTAATTTACAATACAGGGGCATTTTTGTAATTTTGTAAATTGGAGATATTTTGGAAAAATTTTCACAATAATCTTTTACTACAATTAAAAAGGTAATTTAGGGATTTTAAAACTAGGAATTTTATAAAACTGCATGGCTAGTCCCTTTCGGGTTTTAATTATCGGGTTTAGCCCGTGAATAAGTCCTCTTAGTTAGGGTGAACCGTAGCTACGCACCAGGTTGGATTCAAGTAAAGAGGAGGTGAGTCGCTAGGACTGCTTAAGTACCAAGCTCTTACTAAATACCAATCCTAGACATGCGTACCATGGTTGCCACACCCTAGCTCGACGACTTAATCACAGGTTTGTTTGATAGCCTTTAGGTCTTATGCATGTGTTTGAGTGCACTAGCCCTAGGGTTCAATAGCCCTAATATTCTAATCTACGAGTCCAAATAAGCCCATAATAGTTCACATAAACAAATCACTTCAATAATTAGAAGTACTTACCTGGTGGACTTCGGGTCGGAGATACAGGTGCCATACCAGAATAACCTGAAATAAAAGTCCATTTTCTTGAAAAGCCCATTTTTGAAAATATTTTTGGACAAAAAACCCTCAAAGCCGAGTTTTGAACCGGGCTTTGATACCAAACTGTAACACCCCAAACCCAGCCCATTCACTACGACCGAATTTGAAATGCCACTGCAGAACACGTTCGAAAATATTCTTACGTAAGAGTAAAAACCGTTAAAAATTTGTTCTCCACGCGACTCGAACACATTTTTGTAATTTAAAACATTATAAGTAAAAATTAAATTGTTATAAAAATACCGGATTCAAAACTTTATTATACATACTTAAGAAAATAAAATCATTTGCAATTAATATTTAAATTCTCAATCCATAATAGAACATAATAATAAAAATACTTAATAAAAATACTTAAATACTTTAATGGGCCTTATTACAATAAATAATTAAACCAAAATACTTAATAATAAACTGATTGAAATAATCAAAACATCTTCTGCATGGACCACCTCGTATCCACTCCAACCCGGTCCGTCCATCATATCACCTGCGATGTTTGATAAATAATTGGGTGACTCATACAGACTCAGTGTGTAATTAAACCACTGAATTCCACCCACATGTTAACCACATAATAACCCATATATCAGATAACAATTATCATATTCACATATTATCACATTCTGGGCTTGGCCCACATTCAAATCACTTATCAGGTAACAGGGTAATTAACCACATAATTCCACATATCGGGCTTAGCCCATTTCCACACTGATCCACATTCATATAGTAGGCTTGGCCCATTTCCACATTAGTCCACATATCACTGGGCTTGGCCCATTTTCACATATGTTCACATACGAAATCATGCAATAATGAAACCCAACCCAAACCTAGGGTCCATCCGCTGCACATCCCCTTATCCAGCCTACCACACACTAGGGGATTATCAAATCACCCTCTCCTTTTCACTCCAAAAGGCATTCCATGCCGTCCACGTGCAATTAAACACAATAATCCACAACGCGACCTCAGTCAGCGCCAATCCACGATGTAGCCGTAGCTAACACCAAAACCACGATGGGACACATAGTCACTCATCAACCACGATATGGCACATAGCCGATATCAACCACGATGAGGCACATAGCTACTCATCAAACCACGCAAACTTAATCGCAAATAATCCACAACGTGACCTCAATCAACGTCAATCCACGATGTAGCTCAAGCTAACATCAAACCACGTACTCGAAGTACACCCTGTCCTTCTTTCATATCATATCCCACTCATGCACATGCAACGTGAAATAGTGCCATGATAATGCATGAGCATGTTCGTCAAACATATCATCACATATTCATATTAATAACCACATCATAGATTTAGTACTTACCTGATTACCGATATACGCCTTGAGGGTATCCATATCACAATTTCCACTGCACTGATTAGCACATTCATAACACATATACATATAACACAAATACCCGGAAAATGGTGGGTTAATCACACACCTGACTTTCTAGTGAAATTCCAAACTACTCGAATCTAACACAATCTAGAATCCCGATACTCAGCTTACTTGTCGATTAGCCCCTAAAAATCATAATACACAATCGGTCACACTTAAACTTATAAAATGGCCTATGGCCAAAACTATATACCACTTACCTTACTTACCGAAAATCCCGAATCACCACTTAACTATGAAACTGTCGAAATCCCTTGAGTACTCCAAATCCCGAAACTCCTTTAATACTTCCACTATCGTTGCTTGCGAAGACTAAAAGAGAATGGATCCTGGCTTTTAGAACTTGCGATAGAAGGAAAAGAATACGGCCTCCTTTGAGATTCGGCTATGGTTATTAATAAAAGAAAAATACAAATAGAAGAAAAGCACTTACAAGGTTCTGCTAAGCCCTTCAAATGTTGATGGAAAAGTCGTACAAGAGAAAGAAAGTGTATTCGGTTATGATGTTTCTTTTGGGTGCCAAGCAAAGAAAAGAGAAAGGAAGCTTATAGGATTCGGCTAATGCTAACAAATAGAGGAGAAGAAGAGACACAATTGGCCTTTTTGGCTTCTTAGAATTCGGCACAATGAGGGAGTGAGTTGAGAGGAGAATTTCGGCTAAAGGATAAATAATTGAAGAAAAGAATTCCAACAGGTGATCACTCCTATTTAACTACACAACTCAAAGACACCTATCTCCACCTATCAAATCCAAATCAATCTCTTATTTCCCTCTTCAATACTTATTCAAAATAAATTGAATAAGTCAACATTTATCCATCTCCTATTTAATCTCTAAGCTTATTCAAAAATAACTAAATTAAAACAATTATTATCTTCTCCTTAATCTTCTATCTATCTATCTAAATAAAATAAAATAAAACTTCAATTATCAAATCCCAATTTAATCTCTTATTTTATCTCTTTTACACATATTCAAAATAACTAAAATAAATCTTCAATTATCCTACCCATCTAAAATAAATAAATAAAAAGAACAATTATCTATTATCTACCAACTTAAAATAAAATAAAACCTTAATTATCTTCTTATCACCTTTTTAATCCAAATAAAATAAACCTACCATTATCTAAAATAAAATAAAACAATCCTTATCTCCTACCTTCCAGCCGAATTCTAAAAGGATTTAACAAGCCTTATTCTCTTTCAATTAAAAGTCCAATTGCCATCCATTGCTTCCTTCTTTCCTGGCGCCAAAAACCAAAAATTAAAACACCCAACTGCTGCTCCCACTCCTCGAACTCAAGACCTGCTGGAGCTTCACTGCAGATAACGCCCCAGCCACTCTGCCAAGACACCTCTTTGTGATATAATTCACCCTGAACTTCTTTTAACACCTCTTTCCCAAGCTCCCCCTTGTTCTAGCGCCAAAGCAAAATAAAAACATGCCCCATGCTGCCAACGGGATTCGAACCAAGGCCCTTGTTGCCGCAAGCAGCATATTGCGCTCCAAGCCACTCTACCGTGGCGGTTTTTATGACATAAACTCGCGACAAATTCTTTTAAGACCTCCCAAGCCAAGCTCCTACTTGACGCATAAAAATAAAATCCCATTCGCTTCCTCTGCAACTCGAACCAAAAACCTGCGCTAGACGTCACCTCCAGGCCCTTAAGTGGCGCCTTGCAGCCACTTTACCAAGGCCTGCTTTATGTCCAAAGACCACTACATATTTCCTTAAAGCCGTCTTCAGTCCAACCTCCCTTCTTGACGCAAAATACAAAAATAAAACACTCCCATGCCGCCTCAAGACTCGAACTCTGACACTTGTTGGCGTCATTCCCGGGCCTTAAGTGGCGTCCCTAAGCCACTTTACCAAGCCCCCTTTCATGACCCAAAACGCCCACAAATTATTCTTAAGGCCTCCTCAGCCTAATTTCCTCTTTTTACACTTAAATCCAAAATTTTTCCAAAGCTTTCACCTTCATTCTAAAGTTCTAAAAGCTCTTAAAACATCTCCAAATACCCTTAAAACCCACTAGCACTTGGGTTATGCTCCAAACGCATAACCCCTAATCTAGGATGTTACATTTTCCATGTTTCAATGCTGAGATGGTATAGATCTGATCCTTCACACGTGATTCCTCATAGTGAGAATGAACTGCAGCCAGATTTGACTTATTCTGAAGAACTAGTGGGAATCTTGTCTCGGGAAGTAAAAGAACTTCAAAATAAATGGGTACCATTAGTAACAGTAATGTGGCATCGGCACGGTACTAAAAAAGCTACCTGGGAAACCAAGGAATCAATGAAACTATAGAATCCGAATTTATTCTAAGGTAACAATTTCGAAGATGAATTTTCCTAATGGGGAGAGTTGTAACAACCTATTTTTCAGTGATGATGGAACAGTAGTTTTTGGACCACAAATTCTGACATGTCAGTCTGTAAATATTATTTGTATAATATTTACAAGGTCATTAGGGTCATATTAAAATTTGGTTAAGAAATTTTAATATTTAGACAACTAATTAAAGAAAAAGAACTAAAATGTAAAAAGTGCAAAAGTTAATAGCTATTAATGTTTTAGTGTTGTTTTGATATTCTATTAAAAGAGGGGGGTTTAATATGGTAATTAAACCATCCCAACGGTTAATGGGTGGTAATTGAGATTAAAAAATTGATTAAAATATGTTATATTGACAATTTTGTAAATAAAGTGAAGTTAAGTAAAAGAAAAGTTAAAAATATTCATCACCTTCTTTGATAACATGTTAATTTTCATGACTTTTTGTGTTTAATTCAGTTAATTTTTGAATTGATCCCTGATGAATTAGTGCTTTTATGTTTTAATCTTTTCAGGGATGCAATTGGGATGCTATAAGTAAAAACTGAGCAGAAAAGGACCAAATTGAAACACAGTCAATAAAGTGAGGCCGAATAAAATATGTAACATCCTAGATTAGGGGTTATGCGTTTGTGCATAATTCATGAGTTAGTAGGTTTTGACAGTGTTTGGAAGTGTATTAAGGGTTTTTAGACTTCTAGGATGGAAGAAGAAAGCTTTGGAAAACTACTTCTAGGATGGAAGAAGAAAGCTTTGGAAAATTATTGGTTTTTAAGTAAAAAGGGGAGCTAGGTAAATGAGGCTTTAAAAGAAACTCCGTGTGAAGCATGACACAAGGAACCATGTGGTAAAATGGCATGTTTTATGAATTATGAATGTGTTATGTGAATTCTAGAAATAATGAAATGTATGGAAATGTAAGGAAATATGGAAATGTAAGGAAATGTCGAGAAACGTATGGAAATGTGAGAAATGTAAGAAATGTATGGAAATGTAAGAAATGTAAGAAATGTATGGAAATGTAAGGAAATATATGGAAATGTATGGAAGTGTATGGAAATGTGTGGAAATGTGTGGAAATGTATGGAAATGTAAGGCAATGTAGGGAAATGTAAGAAAATGTAAGGAAATGTAAGGAAATGTATGGAAATGTATGGAAATGTAAGGAAATGTACGGAAATGTGAGGAAATGTATGAAAATGTAAGAAATGCAAGGAAATGTAAGAAATGTCTTGTCTTGGAAATGTAGGAAATGTCCTGAAAATGTAAAGGAATAAAGAGGAAAGTGAACATTTATGGAAACTTGGAAATGTAAGAAAATGTCAAGTTTACAGAGCCGATCGAAAATTTTAGGAAACTTAGAAATGACTTAGAAATGTCAAGTTTTAAAGTTTTAAATAGGAGATTAAGGCTAAGGGGCCTTAAAAGAAAAGATGGTAAGATTTGACACACAAACGGGCTAGGAAAAGTGGCACTCAAGATGGCACTTAGGGCCTATGGAAATGGCGCCATGTGCAAGAGGCATGGGCCTGGGGTTCGAGTCACAAGGAAGCAATTAAATGAAGGTTTTAATTTTGCTTCCGAAAGGCTTTGAGGTGGACGGCACATGTGTTTAAAAAGAGAGGTGTTTTATTTTCATAAATATTCAATTAAAAAGGTGATAAATAAATGATTTTTAAATTGGATTATTTATAAGAGATAAATATTGGATTAAACTCTTTTATTTATTAAAGGATAAAGTTATCAAAATAGAAGAGTGGTGGCCAAGTAAAGGACTCTAGCTAGTAATTTTGGCTATAAAAGGAAGAGTAAGGCTATTCTTCATTCATTCTTTTCTCTTCAAGAAAACCTCTCACAAAAATTCTCTAAAATTTCTCCTATCCTCTCTGTAGAATTTTCTCTACCATTATTCTCTTTTTCTCTTTTCTTTTCTTCTTCATTCTTTTCCTCTCAATATTCCAAAAGCCGAAAGCTTGCTAAGATCAAGGCCATAGCCGAATCTCTTAAGGTTGAAGTGAAGATGCAATCGATTTCTTCAAGTAAGGGTAAGATTAGGTTAGATTCTCATTCTATTTCTTTTGAGGCTGTCGAAATTAAGATTCTAATACCCTTAATATCTGTTGCCGAAGAGATCTTCCGGGATTTACTAAGTGTCGACTACAAGGAAAGAGAAGTTCTTTTCCCGTAGGTACACCATAGGACGCGTGTTCCCTAGTTATTCGGTGAATTTCGGGATTTAAGAATCTAAGGTAAGTCATATTTAACATTCAGCTAAGGGTTAATTGTTGTGAATAAATGTTAGAAATTGATCTAACAGGTAGTTATAGGGATTTCGACAGAGGGATACAAGGATTTCGGGATTTGAGAATTTCAAGGTAAGTTTTAAGTATACTAATCCTGCTAGGATTTGGATTTATGGCCGAATGGTTTTTATTAAAATAGTAAGTGATTAATAAAATGTAGGAACTTGAGATCTAAATCTGTAGATCATTCTTCGGGATTTCAAGGAATCATTAAGCAAATCAGTGTGTACCCTTACTAACCTTCAATAAATTACGTGGTAATTATTAAATATATGAATATGTATCGGTATGTGAATGTGGTTAAGTACCACAAATGTGGTAAGGAGTACCTGTATGTTTCCTACTTTTGATAGGATTATGAATGTGATATACTTTGAACATGTGATTAGTAACATGAATGAAAATTAAGTATGTGGAATATGTTATAAAATAATTGGGGCATTTGGGATATATGTGAAGGAAGAAAGTGAAGGTGTTGACTTCGGTCTCACTAACGAAGGTGTTGACTTCGGGTCTCACCAACGAAGGTGTTGGTTTCGGCCTCACCAACGAAATATGGTGGCTACGGCCCCATTGCGTGAATATGGTAACTTCGGTTACATTATTTGAATATAGTGTCTAATGACACAACGTAAGTGGGCGATGAGCACGTCGATCGCAGCGGATCGCTTCGATGGTGTGTGTGTAGCGGATGGAGGGTCGACTTAGTAGTCCCCACGGTGTGCGCGGGTTGGTACGGGTGGTGTGTGTAGCGGATGGACCTTTAGGTTTGGGTTTGGGTTGCATCATTATTTGATTTGAATATGCTTTGATATGAATATGTATGCCTGGAATGTTGATTGTTAGTTTGTGTACACATTGAGTCTGTTGACTCACCCCTTTGTGGGACTATTTTTCAGAAATGAGCGATGAATCTGACCGGCCTACGGGAGCTAAAGGTGGCCATGCATCACTTGAAGAATTTATTAGAATTTGGACTTTACTCAATTTTAGTATTTTCAATTTTACCTTTGAGTTTGAATGATGTAATAAGGCCATAAGGCCCAAGTTGGATGGTGTTATTTCCCTGCTTTTATTTTCAGTTGTTACGTTATGAATTATTTTTGACTAAGTTTAATTAAATTTATTTTAGAAATAAACCCTAAATTATTTTGTCACCAAAATTAAATGTTTTCTAAATTAAATAAATGGGTTTCCAACCTAAGCCCAACCCAAAACCAATATCTTTCTAAAAATCCACAAAAATTTTCTAAGTAACAAAAGAATTTGAAGCCGATTTTCTTAAGGAACATACCAGATCCGGTTCAGGCTCGTGGGCCGGGTGTGGGGTGTTTCAGATCCCTGATGAATTAGTGCTTTTATGTTTTAATCTTTTCAGGGATGCAATTGGGATGCTATAAGTAAAAACTGAGCAGAAAAGGACCAAATTGAAACACAGTCAATAAAGTGAGGCCGAATAAAAAATGTAGGAAAACCGAAGGACTCATCAGATTCTTTTGACTTTGTAAAAGCCAAAATTAGAAAAAAAAATCTAATTTTACTTTTTATTTAATTTGAATTATATGTGAAGTGGTTAAAGCCAAATTTAGTAAATATCTTGTATATAAATAGGGCTTTAAGGTACTTTGGAAAAACATATTATATTTTACATTTTGATTTCCATTTGGAATTAAAGAGGAATTATTCTTTTTCTTCCAATTTGGGCATAATTAGCATTCCCTTACTTCCATTTTAATTTATTTGTTCTTTCAAAATTTGTTTAATTGCCTTTCATGTCCTTTCCTTTCCCAATTTTCTCCATTATCATCAAATCACCTTTCATAACCTACAAAGCAAGATTAAATCTACGATTCACTAAATTCCATCTTAGCTTTAGGCCGGTGTTCTTTCCGGTCGGGAATCATGAGATACATATTCGTGCTAAAAATCTTTCATATCGATATTCACATTTTTCCTAAGTATCAGGATTGACAACTCATCCCTTAAAGTTAACTCAATTTCAAGTCAAAAAGTGCACATTTGTAACACCCCAAACCCATCCTAGATGTTATGGCCGAATTTGGCGAGATCACATGGAATGGAATTTGAAATCAAACTTATCGAGTAAAAACCGTCTCCGATTATTATCTTCTATTTATCTCTCGTAAATTTCAAAACTCATTTCCTCGTTAATTTAATTCGTTTAAAAACATAATTTGTAGCGAAAGCTTTTAAAACCGTGATATTTGAAGAACATCGTTCGCGTTCAGGAAAACATCGTATTGAATTAAACTGAGCCATTGATGAGTCTGTAGTTTATAAATCCATGAAAACAGTGAAAATCCAAGGTAAAGCAACACTCCAAGAGTCCAATTTACATAAAAAATAACCCATAAGATAAATAGGAAATAAATACCATAACTGAAAAATAATTCAAAAATCATGTGGTCACTGTCGAGTCCTCCATCGCACCAATCCGTCTAAGTCTGAGGATTGCCTGTACAGATAAAACAAAAAGGGGTGAGTTTACGTAAACTCAATGTTTAATCCCTATAGAAAACATGCATACAGTCAAATAACAAACAGTCAAATGCAGTCTGGGCCTAAGCCCATTTCAGTTTCAGTAGCAGTTCGGGCCTTAGCCCATTTCAGTTTCAATATCATATATGCATTAGGGCTTTAGCCCATCATAGTAACAATAATGCAAACAGTAATCAGTAAACAGAGTCCTACCCACTAGCTTCTACACACCATCTCCGTCCATCCCTACACTCCATGTGGGGGTTTATAACACCCACCCATCCCTACACTCCAAGTCGTACTGAATACGGCACATATCAGTAAATTTGTAGCCGAGCTACCAGATAATAGGCTTAAGAGCCTTTCAGTACACTTCCTCCAATCATAATCATCCCCACCCCATGCAATGCAACATACAGTGTATCAAGCTTTTATGCAACTATCAGTGGTTCATATATAATTATCAGTGATCATGCATAAATTATCATGCTCAATACATGCATTACATACAGTCAAATTACACATCTTGAGGTCTAACTAATGCTTATTGACCCTACAATAGGTTAATAGTTGACTTGGGCGACCCGTGCAACCCTAAGGAACATTTCAGTAAAAATGGGCTCACACGCCCATGTGGCCTACCCTGTGGGCCCACACGGCCTGGCCCAGAATCTTACACGCCCATGTGGACCCACATGCCTATGTGGCCCACATGGCCCAAATCGGTCTAGCTCGTGTGTCGCACACGGCCTATCTGGCCATCACACGGCCGTGTCTTGCATGCACAGTCTGTCCTTGTCAACCGCACGCTCGTGTTATGGCACACGACCTACCACATGTGCAACTACACGCCTGTGTGGCATCGAAAATAGGGTTTTTGACTTTCATCAAAACCTCGATTTTTGCATAATCAGGTACACACCTGGTTTCGACTGATGCTACAACTATCCCCTAGCACTCTAGAACCTATAATTGACTAATAAACCACCGAATTAGTCGCTTAAATCGACACAAGCCCGAACTACCTCGGAATAACACCCTTTATATCCAAAAAAGTTCTTACCTTTGAACTAGTAATAGAAACTCACACACCTACAGCTCCGATTAAAGTACTTCAGCCCCTTGATTATCTCCTAAACACCAAACAAACCCCTTTAAACAATGATTTAACAACACAAAATAGAGATCACACTTACCCTACTTACCAGAACGCACAACACGCTGAAAAACCGTAAAGTAGCAATACGATAACATACAAAAAGAAGGCAGAAATGCAAGAATGGAGAGGGAAAAGAGAAATGGCAGAAAGACAGAGCACTAGCATCAAATTCTTTTGATGAAAGAGAAAATTTTGAAAAAAAAATAGAAATCAAGAGATTACCCACATCCCTCATATCTCTCCCACTAACCCAATACTCAGCAACTTCCACAAAATTTCAACTTAACCGAAACTCTCACCAATAACAGAGTAAAAATAATCTCCTATGCTCGCACAGGGATTCGAACTCCAAACCTCCAACACACCAACAGGCATCTTAACCTCCAGACTAGTAGGCCTATTCTGATATAGTTTTACAAATAATTAAATATAAGCTTGCTGAACTAGTATCAGGCTTAATTCCAAAATAACCAAAAATTGTCAAAAGCAAGGCTTGAACTTGGGACCTCACACACACACCCAGAACACTTAACCACTAAAGTAGATACACATTTGTGTCACATTTTAACAGAACCAAAAATATAAATTTTGCGGCGTTACAAATTGGGTTGGAATCGTGTTTGCGGATAGCTAGAGAAACTAGTCGGCAGTGCTGTATTCGGATCTTCAAGAACAAATCAAGGGAGAAGTGATCGGGTTTAAATGACCCACGTGGTTGAAGTCCTTAATCCGAGTTGGGTTCTTCAGAGTGCAAGGCTGCCGAAATCTTGAATCGGGAACATGCGTATCTCGGTTAGATAATCGATAAGGGTCAATTTGTAGGTCATACCAGGATCAGTTACGAGAGGAAGAAGTGGTGGCTAGGACATTCTTAACTGCTCTAACCAACTTATTGTTTTAGAGGAGAATATTAGTTTTCGAGGATTGATTCTTAATCTGGAATCTACCGAGTCTAGGGCTAAGGCTAAATTTATTTCTCAATTTAAATTTTTTCCATTTTCAATTAATTGTTTATTTATACTTTTTTGATTATTTACTTTCTAAAACATTTTCAAAACTCTCCTAATTTGTTTGTTTAGTTTTTTTCAATAGGTCCGTTTGGAGTCGTGGGCACGACTTTTGCCACAACTTTCGACACGACAAAAATTCTGATCACAAGTTAAACGTGGAAGTTGACTATAATATCCAATCCTTGTGGACTCGACCCTACTACTACTCTTTACTATTGTTTAGAGTTATTTTATTGTAGGAATTATTTTTGGTGGTTTCGACGCCCATCAAATTTTAGCGTCGTTGCTAGGGATTGGAGATATTTTTCTAATTTTTGTTTATTTACCTTATGACCATATCAGAACTGAGAACTCTAGAGTTTGAAGTAGAAATTGAGAAATTGGCCTAGCAACTCCAAAAAGAAGCCATTCAACACGGTAAACGACCAAATCAGGATTCAAAACCATATCTTACACCGATGAAATTTTCCTGTTTTACGAACCAGACGAGATGGCCGAAAAAACTATATGCGAACTCGCACCGGCACCAAATGAACAACAACCCTTATGTATAACCTATCTGGCATGAGGAATGTCGTTTGAGTTAAAGTCGGGTTTGATTCATTTAATACTCACTTTCTGTGGATTACAGAACGAAAAATCACACACCTACATTAAAGAGTTCCATATGGTGTGCACAAGCATGAAGCCTCAGGGAGTAACCGAAGACCAAATCAAACTTTGTGCTTTTCGTTTCTCATCAGCTTACTCTGCTAGACTGTGGCTATTTTATGTACCTCCGGGATCTATCAACACATGGGCTACATGTCTAGTTTGTTTCTTGACAGGTTCTTCCCTACAGATTGAGCCACCGAACTAAGGAGAGACATCGTGGGAATCTATCAGAAGGAGACTGAATCGCTATACGATTACTAGGAGTGATACAAAAAGTTTTGTGTAAGTTGCCCACCACATGGATTGACTGAACAGTCACTCTTGCAATATTTCTATGAGGGATTGCTCCCGATGGAAATGAAAATGATAGATGCTGCAAAGTGGAGGGGCACTAGTTAATATGACTCCTTAGAGAGCACGAGAGTTGATTTCGACAATGGCTGCTAACTCTCAAAATTTTGACCGGACACAGAACCCACGAGACGGGTTAATAGGTTAAGTTCTCTATCTCTAGAAGATAAAATTGATAAGCTGACTAGCATTGTTCAAACTTAGTTTATAGAGAAAATGGGCCCAGCACCGCTGTGCGAAATATGCATTAAGGCCTACCATCCGATGGGCTCATTTCTAATTTTACATGTGTGTGGATTTGACAGAACAAACAAATGTTGTCGGGAACTTTCTAGAACTGCCCCAAAGACGATATGACACCTACTCGAACTCGTATAATGTGGGGTGGAAAAATTATCCGAATCTAAGTTATGGGTCGAATCCTTGGTTCAATCAACTGTACCAACAAAGGCCACCTCCGAATCAATAGTTACCACCCTCAAAGTCATCTTTGGAAGCCATAGTGGAAAGGCTAATCAATAGTACTGAGAAATTTCAACAAAAAAACTAATATATATTTGCAGGAGTTGGATAAGCAAATGAGCAAGCTAGCGCTCACCGTTAGCCATTTGGATTCCCAAGGTAAGCTTTCGTCCCAAACTGAGCCAAACCTTCGACACAATGCAAGTGCTATGACATTGAGGAGTGGGAAGGTTTTGAAGCCCGTACCTGGCACGAGTCGTGCCTACGGCACTAGTTGAGATAAGGAGAAACTTGACACATAGGCTCTAGTAGAGTCAGCACCACAAAAATCATTTGTAGTACCACCTCTATTTCCTGGAAGACTTGTCCAATGAAAGAAGGAGCGAGAAGAGAAGAAGATCCTCGACACCTTTCGAAAGGTAGAAATCAACATACCTCTTCTCAATGTGATTAAGCAGATTCTACAATACGCAAAATTCTTAAAAGAATTACATACGAGTAAGAGGAAGCTTCTAGGTAATGGAAAGGTAAGTGTCAGAGAAAATGTCTCCTCCGTTCTACAAAGAAAAATACCACCCAAATGTAAGGACCAATGTATGTTTCTCATATCTTGTAAAATAGTTAGTGTCGGTATTAAAAAAGCAATGTATGACTTAAATGCATCAATTAGTGTTATGCCTTTGTTAATTTATAAACTACTTAATGCGGGTCTTTTGAAGGAAATAGGTGTAATTATTCAGCTTGTAGATAGATTTGTAGTGCATCCGGAGGGAGTGCTGAATGACGTTCTTGTTAAGGTAAACGAGCTAATATTTCCTGCGAACTTCTACATTATTGACATGGAGTATGATAATTTGACTAATTCATCTAATATACTTCTTGGGAGGTCATTCTTGAGTACTGCACAAACAGATATTGACATACGAAGTGGGATACTCACTATGGAGTTCGATGGGGAAGTGGTGAAATTCAATGTTTATAAGGCCATGAACCGCCCTAGCATGATTTCTAATGTTTCTAATATTGATATAATCGATCCTTTAACTGAATTACATTTAGAATATCATGACGAGTATGAATTATGAACTGTTCTTGGCAGAAGTCTAGACTTTGATGTCATGGAGGAACTAGAGGAGTGGATAACCTTTGAAGAGTCTGTTTATGAAACAGTGGCTCATATAGAGGCACCGTAGTTACGGAAAAATCTAGGTAAAATTTTTGCATTACCTCATTCACAAACTAAGATTTTACCATCTGTTTTGCAAGCTCCAGAGTTGGAACTCAAACCACTTTCGGACTATTTCAGTACGCATTTCTTAGCAAAGGAAATAACTTACCAGTAATAATCTCGAGTAAACTCTCGAAGGTAGAAGAGGAAAATTTGATACGAGTTCTTAGAAATTATAAAGATGTAATTGGATGGACGATAGCCGACAATAAGGGTTTGAGCCTCTCGACTTGCATGCACAAAATTCAAGTTGTAGATAATGCAATTCCCTAAAAAGAGGCTCAAAGGCGTCTCAAAATACCCATGATGGAAGTGGTAAGGAAAAAAGTTCAAAAGTTACTTGATGCTGGGATGATCTATCCCATTTCTGACAGTAATTGGGTCAGCCTAATCTATGTAGTACCAAAAAAAAATTGACGTGACTGTAATTGAGAATTCGGCGGGTGAGATGGTTCCACCCGGGTCCAAACGGGTGGAGAGTCTACATCGATTATAGGAAGTTGAACTCCTTGACTTGGAAAGATCATTTTCCACTTCCTTTTATTGACTAGATGTTAGAACGTTTAGCTGGGAAATCTCATTATTGTTGTTTTGATGGTTACTCAAGGTTTTTCAAAATTCTAGTAGCAGCGGGGGATCAAGAGAAGATGATGTTTACGTGTCCATTTAGCACGTTCGCTTACAGACGGATGCTGTTCGGGCTTTGCAACGCACTAGCCATATTTCAAAGGTGTATGGTAAGTATATTTTCTGACTACGTCGAGAAAATAATTGAGGTGTTCATCGATGACTTTACTGTGTACGGTGAGTTTTTTGAGGTGTGTTTGTAAAATCTTGCAAAATTTTTGGAAAGATATTTAGAATTTAATTTTATTCTAAATTATGAGAAATGTCATTTTGTGGTGGATAAAGGATTAGTTCTAGGTCATATCATTTCTGCTGAGGGAATTTCTGTCGATGAAGTAAAAACTAACATCATTAATTCACTACCATACCCCACAACTGTAAGGAAGATTCGTTCTTTCCTTGGTCATGAAGGTTTCTATAGGTGGTTTATTAAAGACTTTTCAAAATTTGCACAACCACTTTGTAATCTCTTACAGAAGGACAAGGAATTCGAGTTTGACCAATCATGTAGTGATGCATTCGACACACTCAGACATAAACTCATTTCAGCACCCATCGTTCAACCACCAAATTGGAATTATCCTTTCGAAATAATGTGCGATGCAAGTGACCATAGCGTAGGAGTAGTCCTTAGGCAAAGAATTGAGAAAGAACCACACGTTATCTCCTATGCGTATAAGACTTTGGATGCTGCCCAAAACAATTACTCAACTCCTAAAAAAGAGTTTCTAGCTATAGTCTTTACTTTGGAAAATTTTCGTTCATATTTATTAAGGACTAAAGTTGTTGTTTTCTTTGACCATGCAGCTCTTAAATATCTGATCGGGAAAAAGGAAGCAAAATGGAGTCTTATTAGGTGGATATTACTTTTGCAAGAGTTCGATCTCGAAATAAAGGATACGAAAGGACGCGAATATTTAGTAGCTGACCATCTGAGCCGAATACCTCCATCGAAGGATGTCACATCGCTCAAAGATGATTTTTCGGATGAAAACCTACTTGCTACTCAAACAATTTTTCATTGGTATGCAGACATGGCGAATTACCTTGCTACAGGTATAGTTTCTTCTAACTTATCACGATCCGAAAAAGATAAAATCAAATGCGAATCGTGATACTATGTTTGGGATGACCCTACCTTTGGAAAAATTATTCCGATCAGGTAATCCGACGATGCGTTGCAGAAACTGAGGTAAATTCGATTCTATCTTTTTGTCATTCTTACACATGTGGTGGACATTTTGGCTCGAAACGAACTGTGCATAAAATACTTGAATGTGGACTATATTTGCCACATATTTTTCGAGATGCATATTTGTCTTGTAAAACATGCAAAAAGTTTCAAAGTGTAGCGACCTTATGTAACAGCCCGATTTAGGGCCTAGTAGGAATAGTGGTTGCGAGACCACAAATCCGAAGTAGAAATATGTGTTTTATGATTTTTATGAGGCTTATGATGTTTTTGCATGATGGTGTGAAAATTTCATGAGGAAATTTTATTTATTAGTGATTAAATTGTCCACTAGGACTAAATTGCAAAAATTAGAAAATAAGAGATTCTAGAAGATTTAAGTATGAAATAGAATTATAAAAGTTACTAGAGGTTCTTATTTAGCAATTAGACCATTAAATGTTAAGATGGACAAAAATGGACATGGGAAGGAAAAATCTCAAGGAAGGGGCCTTAAGGGTAATTTTGTCATTTGGTTAATAAAAGAATAAAAAGGGAAAAAGAAGTCAAAATGGTGTCCATTTTCTTCTCCCATGGTCAAAAATCACTAAGGAGCCATAGCTAGAGTTTCTTCAACTTTCAAGCTTGATAGTAAGTCCATCCTAGCCCTGTTTTTAATGTTCTTTGTATTTTTGGATATCCTCATAGCTCGATTTAGCTATTTCTAGCTATATTTTGAGCTAGGGTTTATGTTCAAAATTTACCCATGTATGACATGCATGAATTTTGATGTTTTATGGAAGAATATGAAAGTTTGATGTATGATAAACATCTTTTTCTAAGTGATTTTCATGAAAAATGCATAAAAAGGACCAAATTGTAAAAGGTATAACAATGGTCATACATGAGTTAAATAGTGGAAATTGGGGGCTATTATAGTTAAGAAAATAATTCAGCTACGCTTAAAATACAAGAAAGTTGAATAAAAATCATTTCACGAGCCTAGGGGAAAAAGTGTAATTATGAGAAAGTTTAGGGGCAAAATCATAATTTTGCCAAAGTATGATTCATGAGTCAATTTAGTCAATGTGAGTATTAAACAAGTGAAATTGTTATTATAGATCAAGAAACACGAAGCCCAGATCAAAATCGAGGCAAGAACAAAACCGTGGACTAAATCGAACATCTACACCTATTTTGAGTACCGAGGTAAGTTTGTGTGAAATTAAAGTTTCATAGTGTTTTCATATTTTAAATTACTTGATATTATGATAAAGAATATTATTCCCATGAAAATTGACAAATGAAGCCTCGATGAGAAAATGATGAGAATATGCTAAGTTGAAGTCCTGGTTGAAGATTCAGAATAACGAGGATACTTAGGTCACAACATGAGATAATTAAGGTCCCGTATTAGACCATGTCTGGGACATGGCATCGGCACCGAATGTAGGTCTGTATAAGATCATGTCTGGGACATGGCATCGACACCAAACGTAGATCCCGTATAAGACCATGTCTGGGACATGGCATTGGTATCGAATAACGAAGGTCCTGTATAAGACTATGTCTGGGACATTGCTTCGGCACCAAAGGAAGATCTCGTGTAAGACCATGTCTGGGACATGGCATCGACATCTATGTACGATCTCGTATAAGACCATGTATGGGACATGGCATTGACATCGAGATAAGAGATCCCGTGTAAGACCATATCTGGGATATGGCATTGGCATCGTGATACATGTAAGATGAGATCGAGTATCCTCTAGTATTCCGAGTAGCTCAACGGGAAAAAGAGCTAAGTTATGTAAAGATGATAAAGAGTTAAGTTATACATAGATGACAAAGAGTTGCATTTAAGTTAAGGATGACAGTGATTTAAGTTTATGTTCAAGATAGCATACGTGCTAAATCATGTGATGAAGTGATATAGGTACCATGAGTAAAATACGAGTTATGAAACCATAATGTGATATGTAATGGGTAAGAGTAAGTATGAGTAAGTATGTCTAAGTACTTGAGAACTTGTGTTGTTACTGTTCTATGAAATGAATGGATTTTACCATGAGCACTTATGTTACTATTCTTAATTCATGCAAACTTACTAAGCTATTTGTTTACCCCTCCCTTTTCCCTTTTCCTTGTAGTATCGCCAAGCTAGCTCAGGGATTGTAGAACGTTGGAGCTCGGATCACACTATCAATCATTCTTTTGGTATAGTAAAGTTGTTTTATTTTGGGTATGGTATGTATAGGAACTTGGTCATTTTGTGTTATGTCATATTTTGAAAGCGAAAGTGTTGGCTAGTAAGGTTACTCATTCATTTTGTAAATGGCCATTAGAAATTGGCCAATATTTATCATGTTTCATATTTTAATGATGACCAGTTTTATGAAGTGAAAGTTCATGAAATTGATGGAGTAAAATGTGAAGTGGATGAATGATCATTACTGATTCTTCATGGTGTATAATTGCCATGTTATGTGATGCTTGTGCTGGCATATGTGTGTTTATGTTTCAGGGTGGCAATTGGCTTAGAAAATAGCCTTTTAATTCTCCATACGGGTAGACACACGGGCGTGTGTCTAGGCCATATGTGACACACGGTCCGCCCCATGGGTGTGATGATAAGCCGGGTGTCCCCTACATCAAATTTGCAAGAATTTGATTCGTCACACAGGCCAGCACACGGGCGTGTGCCTAGGCCATGTGCCCCTTAAGAGTTTGCTAACGTCATAAACAGAATGCTAAGGTTTTCACACACGGGTGAGAACACGGGCATGGAGGTCTGTGATTGGGGAAGCTACATGGGTGGTCTGAGGATCATGAGGAGGTGGAGGTCTAACGGCCGGATTCGTACGAACGAACTCAGGAAACCTTTCATTCATAACTTGGAAGAAGGCTACTCGAGCCCCTCCACCCTAACTAACTGTAATGGGCCTTTCACTACTATCTGGTGGTGCCGTCTCTTCTGCAGGAGCGGGCGTATTACTCTCTTCATCATCTATACCAGCTCGTTCGGGATCCATAACTATAAAAGAAAAACATTTTTAAAATCGTCAGGAGTCGTCACACCATCAAAATATAAGTATGGCATGTATAGCAAGACTCTTACTCATACTGAATATTCCAAGAACCGACTAAACTCTCGCTCTGATACCAATAAATGTAACATCCCTTACCCGAGTCCATCGCCAGAGTCGAGCACGAGGCATTACTAGACTTAACTTACTAGTTCGGGGTATAAAAATTTTCTTTTAAAATTAATTCGTTCACATACATCCAATATGTTCCTAAAAAAAGCCTTCGAGGCCCTAAAACATGCAATTGAAACGGTTCGGGACTAAACCAGAACCATAAAAAAAATTTCTGATTTCTTAAACAAATCAAAACAATTTATTTGCCTATTCATAATGAAACTGTCCATTTGCGTCATAGTCACTAAATCGACTATAACTCGAGTTACGAAGATAAAAATTTAGATCCATAAATTTTTCTTGAAACTAGACTCATATATCTTCTTACTATAATTTTTCCAGAATTTTTGGTGTGGCAAATTAGTACAGTTTATTAGTTAAAGTCTCCCCTGTTACATTGTCTAACGATTCTTACCCCTCTTCACTAAAAATCAATTATCTCATAATATACAATTCTTTTTCCTACACCGTTTCTTTCATATTAAAATAGACTCAATAATCTTTAATTATATACCTCATTCACACCCTAATTCCATTTCTACTTCCTTAGTGATTTTTTAAAGTCACGTCACTGCTACTGTCCAAAAACTGTTCCATTGCAAATTTTACTCTTTCATAATTTCTATGTAATAATTATCATTTAGGCATACATAACACCCAAAACATGTTCTTAATTAGCCATTTTAATGGCTAATCATCATTAAGTGTTTACAAGCCATTCTTTAGCCATATCATAAGGACATACACACAAAATTGCTAAGTCCCTATACATGCCATAACTTAAAACGTTTCGAGTCACAAAATACCGAAATAATCCTTTGATAGTGTGAAACAATCTCCAACGTCCTTGCGATTCCCAGGTTGGCTTGTGATACTATAAAAAGAGAGAAAGGAATGGTAGTAAGCATAAAGCCTAGTAAGTTTGCATGTAAATGAATAACAACATTCTTAATGAATTATCTTATTCTTTTCTTATCAAGATCATTTAAGCATTTAACTCAATATGCTTAAGTCTTGAATTCTTACATGTATCTTTTTAGCATAAACTTGTCTTACCTTTCCTTTGGTATACTCTTAGAATTTTCCATTGAACCACTTGGAATACTAAGAATACACGGGTACCTTTCTTTTTGAAACTTACCATTGCCATGTCTTAACATGGTCTTACGTGGTATCCTTGCCTTATGAACTCACCAATGCCATGCCTTGGCATGGTCTTACATGAAATCTTTTCTTTATAGAAACTTATTAATGCCATATCTTGACTTGGTCTTACATGATTTCCTTAAATCCTAATGTCATGACATTTGTATCCTACACATTCCTAAGGTTCAACCAGGACTTTCTGAGATTGCTTCTCCATCAATTCATGCTTGAGTCTTTAAATGATAAATTTACAGAATAAATATGTAAATGCTGGAATTTAATAGTATTAAATGTAAAATAATAGAATATTGCATTTATTTACCGCAAACTTACCTCGAAACAAAATACAATCAACTATATTGATTTAGTCCACTATCTTTTTCTTTCCCCGGTCTAACACCGGATTTCATTCTTGTTTCTCTATAATAGCAAATTTAGCTTATTTAATACTTACATTTGTTTAAGCAGTCCTTGACTCTAACTTTGGCAGAATTACGATTTTTGCCACTAAACTTTTACATATTTACACATTTGCCCCAAAGCTCAGAAATTAAACTTTATATCTTACTCTTATGTTTTATGACATGCTGATCATTTTTCCCTTCTGTGACAACACCAAATTCTCACTCTAACATGTACTTATGAACATTAGGTATTTTTACCGATTAAGCCGTTTTACTCGTTTTCACTTAAAATCGCTTGGCAAAAGTTGTTTAACATAATTTTAGACTTCATATTCTATCATAAAACATCAAAAATAAACACATTTCACCTATGGGTATTTGGAATAGGTTAAATTATTGCTAGATTAAGCTAAATCAAGCTACATTAAAACTTTAGTTATTTTTATCTATGTATGTCCATTTTTGTCCATGGAAAATATAATGGTCTAATTACCATTTAAGGAATCCTACTTCAAACCCCCATTTCAATCAAGTACTCTATGAATTAGAACCCCTATTTAGCAACTTTTGCAAACAAGTCCTAATAGGCAATTTAAGCATGCAACCAATAAAATTTCTTATCGATACTCTAACACATGTATTTAATCACTCGGTAAATCATAATAATTAATCGTAATAAACTTTTCTATATCAGATTCGTGGTTTCGCAACCACTGTTCCATTTAGGCCCTATTTTGGGATGTTACATTTCTCCCCCTTTAGGGATTTTCGTCCCCGAAAATCTTACCTGTGAAGAGATTTGAGTACTGTTTTCGCATAGTCTCTTCGGGCTCCCATGTAGCCTCATCTACCCCATTCCTATTCCATAATACTTTCACAAGTGCAATACTTTTGTTCCTTAATTGTTTAACCTCTCGAGCTAGAATTTTTAGCGGTTCTTCACTGTAAGTCATATCTGGCTGAATCTCAACCTCTATCTGCGAAATCACATGCGACGGATCTGAACGATAATGACGTAGCATAAACACATGAAACACATCATGAATCTTATCTAACTCAGTCGGCAAAGTTAACCGATATGCCAACGGCCCAACTCTCTTAATCACCTCAAACGGTCCACTAAAACATGGACTTAGATTGCCTTTCTTGCCAAATCTGAGAACTTCCTTCCACGGGGATACTTTCAAGAATACCCTATCACCAACTTGAAACTTAATCTCTTTTCTTTTCAAATCTGCATAGGATTTCTGTCTATCTGAAGATGCTTTCAAGTAATCTCTAATGACTTTTACTTTCTCTTCTGTTTCTTTGACTAGATCAACCCTGTAACACCCTTTACTCGAGTTCTACGCTTGAACCGAGCCCGAGGCGTTACCATAAGAAAACCACTTGATCGCCACTTAGGCTCATCACGACTACTCTCTTAAGTCATCTCAACAACCTCAATCTCGACTTACGAGGCCTCACTCATACACACGAGGGATCCCGAGGCTATATCGAAACTTTTTCCAATCTTAAAAATTTTCTCTTTTGTAAAGGTTTAACACGCCCGTGCGTAGACCCACACGTCCATGCTCCACAATCGTGGTGAATACTGACCACATACACAGGGCCACAAAGCCTAGTCACATGCCCATGTGGCTAGCCCGTGGCCAACATTAACTAAACTCACACGGCCTATGCACACACCCATGTGGCTAGTCCGTGGTCTATTATGACTTAAAATTTTAATATGTAGGGGACAAATGGCCAAGTCACACGCATGTGGTCTGACCATGTCTCACGCCTGTGGTCTGACCATGTCTCACACATGGTCTAGACACACGCCCGTGTGTCTATCCACATGGACAAAAACAAAGCTATGTGCTAAGTTCCTTTCACCCCTCTGCATACACAATATGCATTCATTCAACACATCCATAATCAACTCAAATTGAAGTGCAATCTTTTCATAAAATAAGATAGCCAACTACTATGGCATTATACAAAATAGACTATCCATCTATAGGCCAACACATCTTAGCCATTTACAACAAAATTCACTAGGCATTATACAAAATAGACTATCCATCTATAGGCCAACACATCTTAGCCATTTACAACAAAATTCACTAGGCATTATACAAAATAGACTATCCATCTATAGGCCAACACATCTTAGGCATTTACAATAAAATTCACTAACTTGTCTAGCCTCTATACATGCCATATACAAAACATTGAGTCTCATGTACCAGAGTGTGCTGACAATATGGGCGATCTTCCAATTGATCCTCGTATCTCAATTCAACACTTTTACTCTATAAGACAAGGGAAAAGAAAGGGAGTAAGCTTAGAGCTTAGTAAGTTTACACTTAAACAATTAAGCATCATAGTATAAGCTAAACAACAATTAGCATCATACTAACATATAATGTACAACAATGCTTACTCTTTCTATTCCTTACCACATTTCCAACACATCATGAGTCACATACTCATAACCATTAAAATGCACCCCTGCATTCAATATCACATTTACACAATATACAACACAACATCATTTCTCGATAATTCATCCACACAGCTAATTAAATCAATAATATAACCACACAGCTAATCCACACAACTAATCCACACAGCTAATTTCTCGGTGGTTTCGCACTTAGCCCACCACAATCAATTAATAAGGTAGTATCGCACTCAGCCTACCACAAAGGTATTCATAGTGGTTTCGCACATAGCCCACTAGAAGATATACCTAACGATAGCATCGCACATAGCCAGCTTATCGTCAATATGCATTAGGATGGTATCGCACTTAGCCCATCATTTAGTATTCTCACTATACATTCACATGTCTACTTACTTAACCATACATCCATTCACAAATTCTACCACATTCATCCCACATAGGTTCTCAATCATTCTCAATCATGCTACACACTAGCTAGCATTAAGAAATTATAAGTATGAATGCATTGTTTAAACATAGACTTACCTAGATACTCAAAAGAATAGAAACGTGCAATTTAGTCCACCACCTTGATTTTGCCTCGGTTTCGATCCGGGCTTCGTTTTTCTTGATCTATAATGATAATTCAACTCATCAATATACACATTGACTAAATTGACTCTTATCTCATACTTTGGAAAAATTACTCTTTTGCCCCTAATCTTTCTCATATTTATACTTTTGGCCCAAGGCTCGGAAAGTGATTTTTATTCAACTTTCTAGCCTTTCATGCTTAGCCGAATCACTTACTCAACTAAAGCAATCATCAATTCTCACTAAATCACACATGTATGACCAAACTTAAAACTTTTACAAACTAGTCCTTACATGCATTTTCATGGAAAATCACTTAACAAAAGATGTTCCTACTACATCAAGCTTTCATAGTCTTCCATAAGACATCAAAATACATGCATGTCATACATGGCCACATTTTTGAACATCCACTATAGCTCATCAAATGGCTAAAAATAGCTTACTCATGCTACAAGGACTTCAAAAATACAAAGAATATCAAAAACGGGGCTAGAATACACTCACTAACTAGCTTGAAAAGTTTGAAGAACCCTAACAATGGCTCTCTCAAATTTTCGGTAGCCTTGGAGAAGAAGATGAATGAATTTTTGTCATCTTTTCTCCCATTTTAATCATTTAATTGTTAAATGACCAAAATGCCCTTTTTGATAAACTTTCCATTTTAACTCATTCATGCCCAAATTTGTCCAAAAAATCAAAAATTGGGAAAATTGCTATTTAAATACCTCTAATTAATATTCTAAAGCAATTTCACACAAATAGCTTCTAGAATCTCACATTTTGCAACTTTTGCAATTTAGTCCTTTTAGACAATTCAACCGCAATTTCACAAAATTGCTTCATAAAAAATTCACACTAACATGAAAACATAGCATAAACCTCTAAAACTCATAGATAGACCTCGAATTTGTGGTCTCACACCACTATTCCGACTAGGCCCGAAATCGGGATGTTACAAACCCCGTAAATCTAATTTTCCTTAAGCTCTGTCCAATACAAAGGTGTGCAACATTTATGCCCATACAAAGCTTCATAAGGTGCCATCTTCAAGCTCGATTGATAACTATTATAATAGGAAAACTCTATTAACGACAAATATTTCTCCCAACTACCTTGAAATTCCAATACACAACATCTAAGCATATCTTCAAGTACCTGAATAACTCTCTCTGACTGACCATCAGTCTGAGGATAGAAAGCTGTACTAAAGCTCAACTTTGTACCTAAAGCTTCCTGCAATTTCTTCCAAAATCGTGAAGTAAATCTCGGATCTCTACCTGAGATAATCGATAACGGTACTCTATGTAGTCTGACTATCTCTGAAATATATGTAAATGGCCCAATTTGCCCGAGCCCATAAAGCAAAAAAAGCAAAGCAGAAAATACAAAAAAAAAAAACAATAATTAAACAGTCCATTTTAAAGAAGACAGGCCATTTACAATTTTTTTTTTATCCCACTACCCAACCTATAGCCCGAATTACAGACCTAAAAATTAGTAGACCCAAGTGGCCCAAATGACTTAACATTTCAGAAACCCTAGAACCCCCTGGCCAAAGCCAGCTCCGCAACAGCCAAGCCTCCAGTTCTCCACCTCCATACGCGCATTCCCAGGTCCTCCTCCGTACGATGGTCGTACCTGCAAATCAAACCACGACAACCGCAAACAACAGTAGCAATTGACAGCAAAGAAAAATTCTTGTATTTTTTGTTTATTTTCAAATATGAGACTATAAAAACAAGAGATAAAGGCCTATTCGTTTTTTTTTTCTACACACTGTTTTTACTAACAAAAATTAATACAATAGAGAAAGAGAAAAGAATCGAAGGTGATTTACCATTTTCTTCCCGTATACTTCTTTTTTATTCTCGTTTGTTTTTCCTTTTTTAACTTAAGAATAAAAGAAAAGAGAATGCACCAAACACCCCACGGTCCCGTCACCGGAAGCCCCTTTCTCCGTCGCGGATTAAACCCGAAAAAGGTCAAAAAACTCTTTTCTTTCGGCTTTTCGAAGCCAGGAAGGCTTGACCTTCGGATATGCCCTAAAACGAGGGCTAAAAAAACCCTTTTTGCATAACGCCGACCACCAGCTACGGTGGTGACACGGCGGTTGTGCGGCGGAATTCCAAGGCTGGATAAGGGAGGGGATTTTAAATTTGAGAGGCTTTCTTTTAATTTTTTTAGGGGAAGAGGTTAAAATGAAGTTTTTTTTTATTTTTTTGGTTTATAATGAGATATGAAACAACGTCATTTTGCAGTGCTTCTTTTGATGTTTAAACGGCGTCATTTTGTTAGAAAACCTGAAACCCGACCCGATTGAGGCCAAGATCCGCGTGTTTTGGTTCTGATAAGTTATTTACCCTTTCAGTCCTTCCGCATTTTGTCTCTTTTTAATTGAGTTTTATTTTATTTTATTTTTGCCCAATAATTTGACGCAGTTTTAATCTAGCTCCTATTTAAACGTTGCGTTTAACAACTTGGGAAAATTGCGCTTTTAATCCCCTTTAATTTACGCGCCATGTGTTTTAGTCTTTTTCGATTTCTCTTTTTTAAATTTATTGCTTTTAGCTCTCTAATTTTGTTCTGTTTTCAATATAGTCATTTAATTATTTATTTAATTAGTTTTTTATTGATTTCTCTAATTCTTCTCTTTTAATAAATATTATATATTATATATTTTAAATTGTTTTAGATATTATTTATTTCTATTTATATGTTATTTTCATTAATTATATATATTTCTTATATATACATGTAATGTATATTAAATTATTTTTATGTATATACTATTGATTTTATATTATTTTATGTATATATCTATTATGTATATAATTTGTCTCTTTAAAAGACCCTATTCTAAATTATACATTTATTTATTCCAAACACTTTTATATATCATTATTATTTTTATATATATATACATTATTTTATATCAAGTTTTTTTTTATTTACGTGTATATTATTTAAATTGACACATATTATTTTATGTATATCATTTGCTTATTTACTTTAAAAATTTGCTATATTTTATTTTAATTTGTTTTTAATTGGCTATATTTTTTAGTTTTTATTGTTTCTTGATTAACAATGTTGGTGTTTTCAAAATAGGAATTGTGAGATTATTGATTTTGTATATATTGAATTGTATGTTCATATTATCATTCTTGTCATCCATTTATACTAACACTGTAATCACATATTATTATTCCATGCTCGATATTATATTTTTGTTTCTCATTATCTAGTGATTCAATAAAAGCATTTTGAGTCGATTTTGAAATCGCTTATTTAAAAGTTTTTTTAAAACAATGCAATATTTGATATTTGGAAATTCGAGGAAATCGTGCCCTATCGTGCTGGATTTCGATTTTCCGTTTGACCAAATAACCGAATATCTTTTTAAATTTTGTCCATGTTTTCAAAATGAGGCAATATTTGTGCGTATGGAAATTCGAGGAATCGTGCCTTATCGTGCTAGTTTTCGGTTTTCTGTTTGACCAAATAACCAAATATCCTTTTAAAATTTTGTCCATGTTTTCAAAATAAGGCAATATTTGTGCGTTTGGAAATTCAAGGAATCGTGCCCTATCGTACTGGGTTTCGGCTTTCCGTTTGACCAAATAACCAAAAATCCTTTTAAAATTTTGTCCATGTTTTCAAAATAGGCAATATTTGTGTGTTTGGAAATTCGAGGAATATTGCCCTATCGTGCTGGGTTTCGATTTTCCATTTGTCCAAATATTTGAATATCCTTATAAAAATCTCAATGCATGATCTTTGGAAATCATGAAGGGATCTTGGCATCGAGGGTTTTGAAAAATCATATCCTATTGTGCTGGATGTGATATTTTATTCCTTTGGAACAAGAGAATCTTATTATTCAAACTCGAGTATCTTCAAATGGTCAAAGAAGATCATAATTTAAAAATCTTTTTAAATTTTAAACATAAGGACATTAGTTAATCAATTTTGTACCAATTTCGGGCGTACGAGGGTGCTAATCCTTCCTCGTACGTAACCGACTCCCGAACCTATTTTTCTTAAAACTCGTACACCAAAATTTATTTCTTTTAAAAATAAAACAAAATGTTTTATAGGTGACCCGATCACACTAAAACAAAAAGGTTGGTAGCGACTCCATCTAACATTTTAAAGTCGATCCCCGTTTTTTCCAAAATACAAAAATTGGTTTCGACAGCTTGGCGACTCCACTGGGGAACGTTGAGAGTCAGGCCATAGAATGATTAATTTTTGTCCTTTTGATTGAAATTTGGGAAATTATTTTGAAAAATCATGTTTCTTTTGATGCATTTGTGCTATGATTAATGTTGAATCTCGTAGAATGCTCTTGCATTGCATTGCATGACCGTTGTGGTTACGTTTTTGAGTAGGAGTGAGAAACTATGCCTTCGTGAGGTTTCACCTCCGCATGGGCTAGTGGACTGCTTCTGGGATACATCCGTACCTATGTGCTTCATGAGATTTTCATCTCCGCATGGCCATAGGGAAATGTATTCCCCTGAACCGAACTCGATCCATATGAGCCTATAATGGGTGAGGATTGAGGAATCTGCTGGTTCAGGTACCCTCAACTTTAGAACCAAATCACATATAGAGAGACCTAGGAGCCTACCCTAGATAGAGCCACGCCAAACCCTAGTGGACACCCAGACAGATGTTCTGTGTTGTTTATTTCTCTTGCACTAACGTGTTTTCTTTTGTTTTAACAACATTGCATTTCATCATCATAGAAAGGAGGTGTTGATTCATATTTGATTGCTAAATAAAAGAGTTTGTCATAAGGAAATGGATTACTTGATAAAGTGGGTTATAATACGGTCGTTCGAATATAGTCCAGGTAAACAACGAGAGAAGGCTGATAGTCCGCAGAAGAATACAAGACTTTGCCCGAGGATTCAAGCTGAAAAAGACTATTCATGGGTCGTCACATCTCGACTTTCTTAAAAGAGCTAACAAGCATAGCGAGGGATAAGTGAATAAAGAGTCATGGCCTAGATCAAGAAACAAGGAGCTAGAAGAGGCATCTATTGAGAAAGTTCACGGGACACGACCATAACATCTGGAGACGAAGAAAAGGATTGGTGTCTTCACCGGGACTCTGAGGACAAAGCCGCATACGCAATCCGTTTTATGTAAAGAAATTTATTTTCTAAAAAGGTTCTTCTAATGAAATTGAATTCAGAATCAATGCTTCTCTTTCTTTTTTGAATTCATTCCATGCATTTATATTGCATTTCATGCATTTGCATTACATCATATCACATGCATTAAAATTTGTAGAAAGACTTTAATTAATTAAAACTCATTTCAGTAACCTGGAAGCCGACAAAATCTTACCAAATACGCATCCCTACGGCACAAGGAAAAAGACCAAGTCAATGGATAAATGACTAGAAAAATTGGAGCAAATGCAGAAGGAGATGCAGGAACAGATGCAAGTACAAATGCAAGAGCAGCTGGTTAAGATCCAGCAAGACATAATGGACAAATAATGGAATCTCAGAGGAGCATGATGACTCAAATGACTCAGATGACGCAGCAGTTGAATGGGTTTATGGATAAGGGAAAGAGCCCCACAGTTAATGTTGAGGAGAATACTAAGTATCCTCAATATCCCCCTGGTTTTACTCTACCACATGTACGAGCACAATCGAAAGTAGCTTTACAAAGGCCATCTATCGCGATCAGGCCTCAACAATTCCAAGCTGGTGCTTCACTGAATCTCCAAACTGGCTCAGGTTCAGGTGATAATCCAATCAATACTAATGTCCCTGATTTGGATGAAATAGCTGAAGGAAAGAGGACAAAAGTAGAATTACCAAAGCAGCTAGAAGATATATGTAAATGGTTGAAGGAGAAATTTAAGGTGATAGAAAGTGCTGATGGCTATTATGGAATTGATGCCAAGGATTTAAGCTTAATCCCAGACTTGGTGCTCCCATAGAAATTCAAAATGCCTGAATTCGAGAAATATAATAGGACAAGTCGCCCCGAAGCTCATATTACTATGTTTTGTAGAAGAATGATAGGGTACATTAATAATGACCAACTATTGATCTATTGCTTCCAGGATAGCCTGGTTGGAGCAGCAGCCAAATGGTATAACCAGTTAACTCGTTCCCAAATTGGTTCATGGAAAAACTTAGCTCAAGCTTTCATAAAACAATACAGCCACGTGACAAACATAGCACCCGACAGGATTACACTTCAGAACATGGAGAAGAAGACAAACGAGAGCTTCAGGTAGTATGCCCAATGATGGAGGGAAGTGGCGACGCAAGTCCAACCACCACTCTTAGAGAAAGAGACGACCATGCTCTTCATCAATACTTGGAAGGCTCCCTTCATCAACCACATGCTGGGAAGCACTACTAAAAGCTTTTCTGATATTGTAATGTCTGGAGAGATGATAGAAAATGCAATAAGATGTGGGAAGATTGAAGTAGGGGAAAGCACCAAAAGATCAACCCTGAGAAATAAGGAAAATGAAGTGAACAGCTTGAGCATGCATTCCAAATCGGTCACTGCAGGTCAACCAAGGGTTGTGACCACTGGTCATCAGGTCTCATCAAAAGAAGAATCCAGTGCAAAGCAACTCCAGTTTACACCAATTCCAATGACATATAGGGAGTTGTATCAAAGCTTATTTGATGCACATGTGGTGGCTCCTCATTACGTGGAACCAATACAACCCCCATACCCCAAATGGTATGATTCAAATGCTCAATGCACGTATCACGCAGGAATAACGGGTCACTCAATCGATAACTGCATTGCATTTAAGAAATTGGTCGAAAGGCTTATTAAAATAGGGGTTGTGAAGTTTGATGAGCTGAACGAAGCAGTAAATTGCGATAATTGAAGGAGGGGGCAGGAGAGTTGCGATTCCTTAAAGAAGTCATTAGAAGGCATATCTGAAACCGAGGAATAAAAGTTTTCCAAGCATCAGCCTTTATATACTTGAGAGTGTTTTGAACAATGGAACTCTGGAAGTGACATGTGTTTTTAAGGCAAATCTAGAGTAATATTCAAAACACGCTTATTGCTTTCAGCCTAGAAGTAATAAGAGTCATTTTTTGAAATAGGCTTGTGTTCAGAATCTTTATTTCAATAAAATGCATCTTTCTGAGCAAATATTTTTCCATTCTTTCTATTTATAGATTCTTTTGTGCTTTGGATTACTATTCAAATATTCTTCATTCTTTATTCATGATCATACCATACAAATAATCATCCTTAGAATCTTTTATTCTTTGGATTTTCTGCCTTCATACTAGGTACCCAGATATCAACGACATGAGCGACGTTGTTACTGACTCCCTTTTTGATTAAAATATGGGTCTAAAGGATCTCAGGACTTTGAAGATGATAGAAATTGTAACCTATCTTTTGATTTGTTAAGGATTTAAGGATGATAGAACTGGATGAAAAATAGATCCTACATCGCGAGCCAAGGAAGGAGATGAAGATCAAAGCCTAGCTCAATGCAGAAATAAGATTTCCTATATGTGAGGCATGGATGTTATCAAGCCAGTCTCATCAAAAGCTTCTGGCCAACATCAATTCAATTTCATGGATGTCAGTTACTTCACTAAGATGGTAAAAGTCGCTTCAAATGCCAATATTACAAAGTCGATAGTCATCAGAACAAAAAAGAGAAAAAGAAAGAAAGAATACCGACAAAAAAAATGTTGAAAAGATTATATTTAATCGCACAATGTTAAAAGTTTACGGTCTGTTCAAAGATCAGGTGCCACATCACAGTGCAACAAAGGCAGCCAGTGAAAAAAATAAATAACAAAATAAAAAAATAAATGATAAAAAAAGTGCAATGAAACAAGGATTATTAGGAAGATGACCTAGACTTGTAAAGATTGGCATAAAAAGGTCACATTTACCCTCCATGCTTATGAAACGTTGGCTAGGACTGTCATCGGGGCAACACATTTCTCATTGGTTTCGCCCATTGAAGTCGAAATTCCTTTTTTCCTAGTCTTGTCAGAACTTAAGATTGGAAGAGGTAGAATGGATTTAGTCCCGATATGATCAGTTGAATTTGAAGAGTAAATGTTAAAAGCTATCTGTCACGGTCAGATGATGCGAGATTGCAACAAAAATGTTTGCCCTAGAAAATTTCATGATAGGGCTTTGAAGAAGATTTTTCCCATGTAGAAGGGACTTCAGAAGAAAGTAGATGCCAAACTGGGAAGGACCTTATGCAGCATTGTCTGAGATAGATGGCAAGGACCTGCCCAATCCGGTGAATTCAGATTCAATAAAAATTTTTCCAAAGAGAAAAAAAAAATGAAAAGAAAGAAAAAGGAAAGGCCAAGGTGAAAACCCGCAAAGGGCGCTTTGAGACCAAAGGGGATTTGAGTTGAAAACTCAAAAAGGGCGGCTAAAATTTTGATCAAAAGTGGGGCATATAGTAGTCTTTCTATACTTGAACTAACAATGAGGAAGTATGTTACGTCTTGGGGTATCAACAAAGTACTATGGATCCTCTAAACGCATATGGAGCTTAAAATGGTTCTCAAGAAGTTTGAACAGAGAAGCTCAGGCTGCGATATCTGGGGCACCTAGTTTCCATTTTACCCATTTTAAATTTGTTATTCGTGATTATATTATTCTTTTCAAAATATGTTCACAATAAATTTCTCTTGATTGCATTTGTTATATTTGCTTAAGTTACTTATTTCGAGCTATGCTCCAGATTAATTTCCTTCTTGTCCATGGTTATGATCTTTTTCAAGCATTTTGCGTTGAAATAATGATTAGTGGACTAATAATATTTTCATAAAAGGAGTTTCACATATTACTCTGGAAGCTTTTGAATAATAAAAGCAACTGAAACAAGACTATTGTTTAAAACTCACCAAGTGTGAGGGATGGAAATATTGGTGGAGGAAGAGTCTAAACTGAGACTATCTCTCTAAATTTTTTGTCAAAAATAGTGGTTGAACAAATGACAAGATATTGCGTCAGTAATACAATCCTGACGAAAAATGGGCATTGTTAACCCAAGTGTAAAACGGGAATCATTCTCGAAAAAAATGATATTCTGCATCCATGCGAGCATCGTGCATACACATCTGGTTGGGTCACCCAAGGAGTGATCAGTTGATGGAACAAGCCACAGACCCTATGCCCCTAAGTTATAGTGGGATAGATGGAAGCTGATACAGATCCTATACCTTTGAATAGCAATGGGATGGATTGAAGAAGAAACAAATCCTATATTTTGAAGTTGCAGTGGGATGGATGGGAAAAGATTCAGATCCTATACGCCTAAGTCACATTGAGATGAACCCTGAAGTTACAGTGGGGCAAATCTGTTGAGCAAGATATATTTGTTTTCTCAGGTTTTTTGTCAAGAATACCAGCCGAACAAGATGGCAGCATAATACGTCAGTGATAAAGCCCTGATAAACAATGAGCGATGACAACCCTAAGCATTTAAAAAAAAAAAGATTATTCTCATAACATTCTGCATTCATACAAATGTCATCCAGTTAGGAGCATTTGATTCATTCCGATCATTGCATCCTAATCATTGTAAGAAATCATTCTCATGACATTTCGCATTCATGCAGATGTCATCCATAATACATTTAGTTAGGAGCATTAGATTCATTCTAATCATTGCATCCTAACCGTTTTGCATAGGCATAAACACATATAATCGATCTTACAGGATAGGTCTCCTAGAGGACGGTGTCGCAACATCGATGAATTCACAGATCTTGTCTTCCTGAGATTGCAGTGAAGCAGATCGAAGATACCATTATGACATCCCTAAGTTTGTAGTGGAACAGATTGAAGATAGCAGATATTGTCTTCTTGAGATTACAGTGAAGCAGATCGAAGATACCAGTCTGGCATCCCTGAGTTTGCAGTGGAGCAAACTAAATATTGTAGATCTTGCCACCCTAAGCAGTAGTGGACCAAGATCGAACGGTAAATCTTGTCTCCTTAAGCAGTAGTGGAACAGATTTAAGCCATCAGCCCTATCTCCCTGACCGGTATTGGAATAGGTCAAAGATTGTAGATCTTGTCACCCTAAGCAATAGTGGACCAAGATCGAACGGAAAATCTTGTCTCCCTAAGAAGTAGTGGAACAGATTTAAGCCACCAGCCCTATCTCCCTGACCAGCAGTGGAATAGGTCGAAGATTGTAGATCTTGTCACCCTAAGTAGTAATGGACCAAGATCGAACGGCAAATCTTGTCTCCCTAAGCAGTAGTGGAACAGATTTAAGCCACCAGTCTGGCATCCCTGAGATTGCAATGGAGCAGATTGAAGATAGTAGATCTTGCCTTTCTGAGTGAAGCGGATCGAAGATACTAGTCTGGCATCCCTGAGTTTGTAGTGGAGCAGACTGAAGATAGCAAATCTTGCCTTCCTAAACGAAGTGGATCGAAGATACTAGTCTGGCATCCCTGAGTTTGCAGTGGAGCAGACTAAAGATTGCAAATCTCATATCCCCAAAGTTACGGTGGAGCAGATTGAGGCTATAAATCTAAATTCTTTGAATTGGTCGAAGCGCTAGTTCTCATGCCCCTAAAGATGCAGCGGGATGGAACGAAGCTACTCGAAGAAGAAAAGCACTGAAAGAGGTCAAGATTTGGCAAGACTGAGCAAAATTGGCCCTTTTTGAAGTCTTTGCTCTTTTCTCATTACACGACAATAAGTAAAGAGGGGCAGCTGTAAATGGCCCAATTTGCCCGGGCCCATAAAACAAAAAAAGCAAAGCAGAAAATATAAAAAAACAACCAATAAATAAATAGTCCATTCTAAAGAAGACAGTCCATTTACAATTGTTTTTAGCCCACTACCCAACCTATAGCCAGAATTACAGACCCAAAAATTAATAGACCCAAGTGGCCCAAATAACTTAACATTTCAGAAACCCTAGAACCCCCTGGCCAAAGCCAGCGCCGCAACAGCCAAGCCTCCAGCGCCCCACCTCCGTACGCACATTGCCAAGTCCTCCTCTGTACGATGTCCGTACCTACAAATCAGACCACGACAATAGTAAACAACAGTAGAAATTGACAGCAAAGAAAAATTCTAGTATTTTTTGTTTATTTTTGAATATGAGGCTATAAAAACAAGAGATAAAGGCCTATTCATTTTTTTTCTAGACACTATTTTTACGAACAAAAATTAATACAACAGAGAAAGAGAAAAGAATCGAAGGTGATTTACCATTTTCTTCACGTATACTCCTTTTTTATTCTCGTTTTGCTTTTCCTTTTTTTAACTTGAGAATAAAAGAAAAGAGAATGCACCAAACACCCCGCGGTCTCGTCGCTGGAGGCCCCTTTATTCGTCGTGGATCGAACCCGAAAGGGGTCGAAAACCTCTTTTCTTTCAGCTTTTCGGAGCTATGAAGGCTTGACCTTCGGATATGCCCTAAAACGGGGGCTAAAAAACCCTTTTTGCATAACGCCGGCCACCAGCTACGGTGGTGACACGGCGGTCGTGCGGCAGAGTTCAAAGGCCGGCTAAGGGAGGGGATTTTAAGTTTGAGAGGTTTTCTTTTAATGTTTTTTAGGGGAAGAGGTTAAAATGAAGTTTTTTTTTTATGTTTTTTGGTTTATAATCAGATGCGAAACGACGTCGTTTCGCAGTGTTTCTTTTGATGTTTAAACGGCACCATTTTGCTGGAAAACCCGAAACTCGACCCGATTGCGGCCAGGATCCGCGTGTTTTGGTTCTGATGGGTTATTTACCCTTCCGGTCCTTCCGCTTTTTGTTTCTTTTTTAATTAAGTTTTATTTTATTTTAATTTTACCTAGTAATTTGACGCAGTTTTAATCTAGCTCCTATTTAAAACAACTTGGGAAAATTGCGCTTTTAATCCCTTTTAATTTACACGCCTTGTGTTTTAGTCCTTTTCGATTTCTTTTTTTTTTAAATTTATTGCTTTTAGCTCTCTAATTTTGTTCTGTTTTTAATATAGTCCTTTAATTATTTATTTAATTAGTTGTTTATTGATTTCTCTAATTATTCTCTTTTAATTAATATTAAATATTAAATATTTTAAATTGTTTTAGATATTATTTATTTATATTTATATGTTATTTTCATTAATTATATATATTTTTTATATATACATATAATTTAAATTAAATTATTTTTATGGTATACACTATTGATTTTATATTATTTTAGGTATATATCTATTATGTATATAATTTGTCTCTTTAAAAGACCCTATTCTAAATTATATATTTATTTATTCCAAACACTTTTATATATAATTATTATTTTTATATATATACATTATTTTATATCAAGTTTTTTTTATTTACATGTATATTATTTAAATTGACACATATTATTTTATGTATATCATTTGCTTATTTACTTTAAAAATTTGCTATATTTTATTTTAATTTGTTTTTAATTAGCTATATTTTTTAGTTTTTGTTGTTTCTTGATTAATAATGTTAGTATTTTCAAAATAGGAATTGTGAGATTATTGATTTTTGTATATATTGAATTGTATGTTCATATTATCATTCTTGTCATCCATTTGTACTAACGTTGTATTCACATATTACTATTCCATGCTCGATACTATATTTTTGTTTCTCATTATCTAGTGATTCAATAAAAGCATTTTGAGTCGATTTTAAAATCGCTTATTTAAAAGTTTTTTAAAACAAGGCAATATTTAATATTTGGAAATTCGAGCAAATCGTGCCCTTTCGTGCTGGGTTTCAGTTTTCTGTTTGACCAAATAACCGAATATCCTTTTAAATTTTGTCCATGTTTTCGAAATAAGGCAATATTTGTGCTTTTGGAAATTCGAGGAATCGTGCCCTATCGTGCTGGGTTTCGATTTTCCATTTGACCAAATAACCAAATATCCTTTTAAAATTTTGTCCATGTTTTCAAAATAAGGCAAAATTTGTGTGTTTGGAAATTCGAGGAATCGTGCCCTATCGTGCTGGGTTTCGGTTTTCCGTTTGACCAAATAACCAAATATCCTTTTAAAATTTTGTCCATGTTTTCAAAATAAGGCAATATTTATGTGTTTGGAAATTCGAGGAATTATGCCATATCGTGCTGCGTTTCAGTTTTCCGTTTGTCCAAATAATTGAATATCCTTATAAAAATCTCAATGCATGAACTTTGGAAATCATGAATGGATCTTGGCATCGAGGGTTTTGAAAAATCATATCCTATCGTGCTGGATGTTATATTTTATTCCTTCGGAACAAGAGAATCTTATTATTCAAACTCGAGTATCTTCAAATGGTCAAAGAAGGTCATAATTTAAAAATCTTTTTAAATGTTCAACATAAGGACATTAGTTAATCAATTTGGTACCAATTTCGGGCGTACGAGGGTGCTAATCCTTCCTCGTACGTAACCGACTCCCGAACCCATTTTTCTTAAAACTCGTACACCAAAATTAATTTCTTTTAAAAATAAAACAAAATGTTTTATAGGTGACCCGATCACATCTAAACAAAAAGGATTGGTGGCGACTCCATCTGACATTTTAAAGTCGATCCCCGTTTTTTCCAAAATACAAAATTGGTTTCGACAGTATACAACTTGGCCAACTCTTCAAGTGAATAATCTATATGAACTGGGATAAAATGAGCCGATTTTGTTAGCTTATCAATCACAACCCATACTGGATCTTTCTTACTCGGTGTCAAAAGCAATCCTGTCACAAAATCCATAGTAACTCGGTCCCATTTCCACTTGGGAACTAATACAGGCTGCAATAAACCTGAAGGTACCTGATGTTCGGCTTTTACCTGCTGACAGATCAAGCATCTAGAAACAATCTGAAATATCTCTTTTATCTCTTTTCATTCCTGCCCACCAATACATTTTCTTCAAATCATTATACATCTTTGTACTACTTGGGTGAATAGCCAAAGAACTGCTATGTGCTTCCTGTAAGATCTTCCGAATAGGCTCATCATTCTTTGGTACACATACCCTGTCTCTGAACATCAAACAACCATCAGAATAGATCTGAAAATCAGACTCTACACCTGACTCGCACTGGACTCTTTTGGCTTGCAACTCACTGTCGTCCTTCTGAGCTTAACAAATTTCTTCAGGAAACATCGGTTTAGCTCTCAACTCAGCTAAGATAGAACCATCATTTGATATGGCCAAACTAGTGTGCAAAGCTCTTAATGCAAATAAAGATTTTCTACTTAAAGCATCAGCAACAACATTTTCCTTACCCTAGTGATAATCGATCACTAGCTCATAACCTTTAATCAACTCTAGCCATCTTCTTTGCCTCAAGTTCAGATCTTTTTGAGTCAGCAAATATTTCAAGTTTTATGATCAGTGAATATTCGACATTTCTCACCATACAAGTGATGTCTCCAAATTTTCAATGCAAATACAATAGCAGCTAGCTCTAAATAATGTGTCGGATAATTTTTCTCATGTGGCTTTAACTGTCTAGAGGCATAAGCAATTACCCTTCCTTCCTGCATAAGTACACAGCCTAGTCCATTCAAGGATGCATCACTGTAAATCACAAACTCTTTACCCGATTCTGGTTGTACTAAGATAGGAGCTTCAGTCAACAATGCATTTAACTTGTCAAAACTTTGCTGACACTTCTCAATCTATTCAAACTTGACAGCTTTCTATAGCAATCTTGTCAATAGAGTAGCTATCATGGAAAATCCCTCTACAAATCGTCTATAATAACTGGCAAGACCAAGAAAACTTCTGACCTCTGATACATTCCTGGGAGGCTTCCAATCAACAATGGCTGAAATCTTGCTCGGATCAACTCTAATACCTTCACCTGAGACAATATGTCCAAGGAAATAGACTTCCCGTAACCAGAACTCACTTTTGCTAAACTTGGCATAAAGCTGATTATCTCTCAAAGTTTGTAAAACTGTTCCCAAATACTCTGCATGCTCAGTCTCATCATGAGAATAAATCAAGATGTCATCAATGAACATAACTACAAACTTGTCCAGTAAGGTCTAAAAATTTAGTTCATTAAATCCATGAAAATGGCAGGAGCATTAGTTAAGCCAAATGGCATCACAAGAAACTCATAGTGACCATACCTAGTTCGGAAAGCAGTCTTCGGAACATCTAACTCTTTAACTCTCAACTGATAGTATCCGGATCTCAAATCTATCTAAGAGAACACAGTGGCTCCCTTCAATTGATCAAACAAATCATTTATCCTAGGCAGTGGATATTTGTTCTTGATGGTTACCTTGTTAAGCTGCCGATAGTCTATGCATAATCTCATGGAACCGTCCTTCTTTTTCACAAATAATACTGGTGCACCTCATGGTGAACAACTAGGTCTTGCAAAGCCTTTATCAGTTAATTCCTGCAACTGAGCTTTCAATTCTTTCAATTCCATTGAAGCCTTTCTATAAGGAGCAATAGGAATAGGTGTGGTACCTAAAATCAATTCAATACCAAACTAAACTTCTCTGATAGGAGGCAAACCTGGTAGTTCTTCCGAAAACACATCAGGTAACTCACTTACCACAGACACTAATTCAATTTTCAATTTCGAATCTTTAGTATTCAACACAAAAGCAAGATAAGCTTCACATCCTTTCCTCAAGCATTTCTAAGCAGACATAACAGAAATCATGGTAATTGAACTATCTGACTCATCTGAATTAACCCGAAGAATTTCACCATTTTCACATTTCAACTCAATAAATTTCTTTCAACAATTCACTATCACATCATGTGTAGTTAACCAATCCATACCAAGAATCACATAAAACTTATCAAATGTCAATAGCATGAGACCGGCCAGAAAACAGTAACCTCTAATCATCAAAGGGCAGTTTTACATACTTTATTTACTAACATATACTGACCTAATGGATTCGATACTTTAATCACAATTCCCGTAAACTCTATGGGCATGTTCATACTAGGCAACAATTTCATGCAAACATAGGAATGGGTTTAACCCAGATCAATCAAAGTAATAACATTAACATCACGAAGAGAAAATGTAGCCGTAATTACGTCAGGGGAAGATGCCTTTTCACGAGCATGGATAGCATAAGTCCTTGCGGGTGCTCTAACATCTAATCTCATTGCTGAATCTTTAAATATACCTATACCTGCCCCTATTCCCAGATTTCTCTGAGTTCTGCCTCTAACGAGGGCATTTCTTGATCTTACACTCGGTATTACTTCTCTTTTAACCATCTCAGGACACTCCCAAATGAAATGATCCGGTGCACCACATCGAAAACAACCAGTCTCAATTGCTCGACATTGACCTAGATGATGTCGACCACATTGAGGACACTCCGGTCTATCAGGCTGAATACTACCAACACTCGCAATCGAAGTGGTATGAGCTTTCAGACCCATAAATCTTCTATCTCTGTTTCGGCTAGAATACCCGATTGAAAAATTAGATCTCATAGAGAACTCTCTAGGCCTCTTGGATGTATATTGAAGCGACTTGCTCATCTATCTTTTCTTCGTATCTTGCATCTCAATTTCAGCTTTACCCTTTTCCTTTCAACAACTCCTCTGCCTTACAGGCTCGTTCAATTAAAACAACAAACTCTTTTATCTCTAGAAATCCAACTGACAGTTGGATATCATCATTGAGCCTATATTCAAATATTTTGCATATGATAGCCTCTGTAAACACAGACTCTCGAGCATAATTGCTAAGTCTGACAAATTCACGTTCATACTCAGTCACAGTCATCTTATCCTGTTTTAACTCAAGGAACCTTTTTCTTTTCTGGTCAGTGAACCTCTGACTGATGTATTTCATATAGAACTCCTCCTGAAAGAAATCCCAGGTAACTTTTTCTTTCGGTACTACTGACACAAGTGTCTTCCACCACTGGTAGACCGAATCTTTAAGAAGTGACACCACACACTTAATACACTCTACCGGTGTGCAGGATAACTCGTCAAAGACTCTAATAGTATTCTCAAGCCAAAATTCAGCTTTCTCTGCATCATCATCTTTGGTAGCCCGAAAATCTTCGGCCCCTTGTTTTCTAATCTTTTCAATTAGTGGCTTCTCTCTTCTGACTGTATCTGTGATTGGGGAAGCTACATAGGTAGTCTGAGGATCATGAGGGGGTGGAGGTCTAACGGCCGGATTCGTACGAACGAACTCAGCAAACCATTCATTCATAACTTGGAAGAAGGCTTCTTGAGCCCCTCTACCCTAATTAACTATAATTTGCCTTTCATTACTATCTGGTGGCACCGTCCCTTCTGCAGGAGCGGGCGTATTACTCTCTACATCATCTGTACCAGCTGTTTGGGATCCATAACTATAAAAGAAAAACATTTTTAAAATCGTCAGGAGTCGTCACACCATCAAAATATAAGTATGGCATGTATAGCTAGACTCTTACTCATACTGAATATTTTGAGAACTGACTAAACTCTCACTCTGATACCAATAAATGTAACACCCCTTACCCGAGACCGTCGCCAGAGTTGAGTACGAGGCATTACCAAACTTAACTTACCAGTTCGGGGCATAAAAATTTTCTTTTAAAATTAATTCGTTCACATACATCCAATATGTTCCTAAAAAGGGCCTTCGATGCCCTAAAACATGCAATTGAAACTGTTCGGGACCAAACCAGAAACATAAAAAAAAAAAATTTGATTTCTTAAACAAATCAAAACAATTTATTTGCCTATTCATAAGGAAACTATCCGTTTGCCTCATAGTCACTAAATTGACTATAACTCGAGTTACGAAGCTAAAAATTTAGATCCGTAAAATTTCCTTGAAACTAGACTCATATATCTTGTTACTGTAATTTTTCCAGAATTTTTGGTGCGGTAAATTAGTACAGTTTATTAGTTAAAGTCTCCTCTGTTACAGTGTCTGACGGTTCTGACCCCTCTTCACTAAAAATCAATTATCTCATAATATACAATTCTTTTTCCTATACTGTTTCTTTCATATAAAAATAGACTCAATAAAATTTAATTCTATACTTCATTCAAACCCTAATTCCATTTCTACTATCCTTAGTGAGTTTTCAAAATCATGTCACTACTACTGTCCAAAAACTGTTCCATTGCAAATTTTACTCTTTCATAATTTCTTTGTAATAATTATTATTTAGGCATACATAACACCCAAAACATGTTCTTAATTAGCCATTTTAATGGCTAATCATTATCAAGTATTTACAAGCCATTCTTTAGCCATATCATAAAGACATACACACAAAATGGCTAAGTCCCTATACATGCCATAACTTAAAACATTTCGAGTCACAAAATATCAAAATAATCCTTTGATAGTGTGAAACGATCTCCGACATCCTTGCAATCCCCAAGTTGGCTTGCGATACAATAAAAAGAGAGAAAGGAATGGGAGTAAGCATAAAACCTAGTAAGTTTGCATGTAAATGAATAACAACATTCTTAATGAATTATCTTATTCTTTTCTAATCAAGATCATTTAAGCCTTTAACTCAATATGCTTAAGTCTTGAATTCTTACTTGTATCTTTTTAGCATGAACTTATCTGACCTTTCCTTTGGTATACTCTTTGAATTTTTTGTCGAACCACTTCGAATACTAAGGATACACGGGTACCTTTCCTTTTGAAACTTACCATTGCCATGTCTTGAGAGGGTCTTACGTGGTATCCTTGCCTTATGAACTCACCAATGCCATGCCTTGGCATGGTCTTACATGGGATATTTGCCTTATAGAAAAATATCAATTCCATGTCTTGACATGGTCTTAAATGATTTCCTTAAACCGTAATGTCATGACATTTGTATCCTACACATTCATAAGTTTCAACCGGGACTTTCTGAGATTGCTTCTCCGTCAATTCATGCTTGAGTATTTTAATGATAAATTTACAGAATAAATATGTAAATGCTGGAATTTAATAGTATTAAATGTAAAATAATAGAATATTACATTTATTTACCGCAAACTTACCTCGGAACAAAATACGATAAACTATATTGATTTAATCCACTATCTTTTTCTTTCCCCGATCTAACGCCGGATTTCGTTCCTCTTGATCTTTAATAGCAATTTAGCTTATTTAATACTCACATTTATTAAAACAGTCCTTGACTCTAACTTTGGCAAAATTATGATTTTTGCCACTAAACTTTTACATATTTACACATTTTCCCCAAAGCTCAAAAATTAAACTTTATTCCTTATTCTTATGTTTTATGACATGCTGATCATTTTTCCCTTCTATGACAACATCAAATTCTCACTCTAACATGTACTTATGAGCATTAGGTATTTTTACTGATTAAGCCGTTTTACTCGTTTTCACTTAAAATCACTTAGCAAAAGTTGTTTAACATAATTTCAAACTTCATATTATATCATAAAACATCAAAATAAACATATTTCACCTATGGGTATTTTTCCAAATATGAACCCTAGGTTAAATTATTGCTAGATTAAACTAAATCAAGTTACCAAGACTCCAAAAATGTAAAGAACATTAAAAACGGGGCTTAGATGCACTTACTATGAGCTTGAGAAGTTGAAAAAACCTTAGCTATGGTGTCCCCTTTGAAATTTTGGCCTAATGAAGAAGGTGGACAACATTTTGCCATATTTTTCCCTTTTAATTCCTTTTTAATTCCAAATAACTAAAATGCCCTTCATTAAAACTTTAGTTATTTTTATCTATGTATTTCCATTTTTGTCCATGGAAAATATATCTAATTACCATTTAAGGACTCCTACTTTAACCCCCCATTTCAATCAAGTACTCTATGAATTAGAACCCCTATTTAGAAATTTTTGCAAACAAGTCTTAATAGGCAATTTAAGCATGCAATCAATAAAATTTCTTATTGATACTCTAACACATATTTAATCACTCGGTAAATCATAATAATTAATCGTAATAAACTTTTCTATCTCAGATTCGTGGTTTCATAACCATTGTTTCATTTAGGCCCTATTTTGGGATGTTACATGATGTGACAGTAAATTGTGGAAAGAAATACATTGAATTGGGATGTGAAAATGGGGACACTCTTTGTGTTGAATCAGATGAACAGGAAAGGTCTCCTGTAGTGATCTCTCATATGTCTGCCCAGAAATATGTAAGAAAGGGATATGAAGCTTATCTTGCCTTTGTTATGAATGCTAAAGAAACTGAGTTAAAGATTGAATCAATGTCGATAGTGTGTGAATACCTAGATGTTTTTCCAGAAGAATTGTTAGGTTTGCCTCTGGTTAGAGAAGTTGAATTTGGCATTGAGTTAGCTCCTAGTACTGCACCGATATCAATTGCTCCTTATAGAATGGCTCCAACTGAGTTGAAGGAATTAAAGGCACAGTTGCAAGAGTGGACAGACAAAGGTTTTGTGAGACCAAGTTATTCTCCGTGGGGTGCTTCAGTATTATTTGTGAAAAAGAAAGATGGTTCCATGAGATTATATATAGATTACCGGCAACTTAATAAGGTAGCCGTGAAGAACAAGTATCCATTGCCAAGGATCGATGATTTGTTTGATCAATTGAAGGGAGCCACGATGTTTTCCAAGATAGGCTTGAGGTCGGGATATTACCAATTGAGAGTAAAAGACTCAGATGTGCCGAAAATAGCATTTCGGACGAGGTATGGGCATTACGAATTTCTAGTTATGCCTTTTGGTTTAACAAATGCCCCTACTGTGTTTATGGATTTAATGAACCATATCTTTCGGCCATACTTGGATAAGTTTGTTGTGGTTTTTATTGATGACATATTGATATATTCTCGTGATGAGCATGAGCATGCCAAGTTTAGCAAAAGTGAATTTTGGCTCAAAGAGGTTGGGTTTTTGGGGCACATTGTCTCAGGAGATGGAATCCGAGTCAACCCAAGTAAGATTTCAGCTATTATTGATTGGAAACCGCCGAAGAATGTATCAGAGGTTAGAAGTTTTCTGGGCCTAGCTGGTTATTACAGACGGTTTGTCAAGGGATTTTTCATGTTAGTGGCTCCAATGACGAGATTGTTACAAAAAGATGTAAAGTTTGAATGTACAGAAAAGTGTCACCAGAGTTTCGAGAACTAAAGGCATTATTGACTGAAGATCCAGTCCTAGTACAACCTGAACCGGGAAAAGAATTTGTGATCTACAGTGATGCATCCTTGAATGGATTGGGCTGTGTGCTTATGCAAGAAGGCAAGGTGATAGCATATGCCTCTAGACAGTTAAAGCCGCATGAAAAGAATTACCCGACACATGATTTAGAGTTGGTTGCCATTGTGTTTGCATTGAAGATATGGAGACACCATTTGTATGGTGAAAGATGTCGAATATTCACCAATCATAAGAGCCTAAAATACTTGATTACTCAAAAGGAATTGAACTTAAGGCAGCGAAGATGGTTAGAGCTAATAAAGGATTATGAGCTAGTCATTGATTACCACTCGGGAAAGGTGAATGTAGTCGCTGATGCTTTGAGTAGAAAATCCCTATTTGCATTGAGGGCTATGAATACACGGGTGACTTTGTCAGGCGATGGTTCCATTCTAGCTGAGTTGAGGGCTAGACTAATGTTCCTTCAAGAGATTTATGAGGCTCAGAAAAATGACGATGATTTGCAAGCCAAAAGAGTTCAGTGCGAGTCAGGTGTTGAGTCTGACTTTTGGATTAATCATGATGGACTTTTGATGTTCAGAGACAGAGTCTGTGTACCGAGAAATGATGAGCTCATTCGGAAAGTTTTGCACGAGGCACATAGTGGATGCCTATCTGTACATCCGGATAGCACCAAGATGTATAATGACTTGAAGAAATGGTATTGGTGGCTGAGTATGAAGAAAGACATCTCAAAGTTTGTGTCGAAATGCTTAATTTGTCAGCAAGTGAAAGCTGAACACCAAGTACCTTCAGGTCTGCTTCAACCTATTATGGTTCCTGAGTGGAAATGGGACAGTGTTACTATGGATTTTGTAACGGGCTTGCCGTTGACACCGAGTAAGAAATATGTGTATGGGTTGTGATAAATAGACTTATGAAGTTGGCCCACTTCATACCAGTACGTGTTGATTATTCGCTTGATAAGTTGGAAGACTTGTATGTTTCTGAGATTGTGAGGCTACATAGAGATCCAAAATTCAAATCTCGATTTTGGAAAAAGTTGCAAGAAGCTTTGGGCACAAAGCTGAGTTTTAGTACGGCTTTTGACCCTCAAACCGATGGGCAGTCGATGAGGTTGATACAGATACTTGAGGATATGCTCCGATGTTGTGTTCTTGAGTTTTAGGGTAGCTGGGGAAAGTACCTACTGTTGGTAGAGTTTGCGTACAATAACAGTTTTAGTCGAGTTTGAAAATGGCATCTTATGAGGATTTGTATGGGCGTAAGTGCTGAACGCCTTTATATTGGACTGAACTCAAGGAAAATCAGATTCACGGGGTCGATCTAGTTAGAGAAACCGAAGAGAAGGTAAAGATAATTCACGATTGTTTAAAAGCTGCTTCTGATAGACAAAAGTCCTACTCGGACTTGAAACGAAAAGAGATCGAGTGTCAAGTGGGTGATAAGGTATTCTTAAAAGTGTCACCATGGAAGAAATTTCTTAGATTTTGCCAAAAAGGCAAATTGCGTTCGCGTTTTATTGAACCGTATGAGATCACCGAGAGGATAGGGCCAGTGGCATATCGACTGGCTTTGCCGTCTGAATTGGAAAAGATTCATGATGTATTTCACATACCGATGTTATGTCGATATCGATCAGATCCTTCGCATGTGATTACACCGATAGAGGTTGACATTCAACCCGACATGACTTATAACGAAGAACCGGTTAAGATTTTGGCACAAGAAGTTAAACAATTAAAAAACAAAAGTATAGCTCTTGTGAAAGTATTTTGGAAAAGACATGGGGTAGAAGAGGCTACATGGGAGCCCGAGGATGCCATGAGAAACCAGTACCCAAACCTTTTTGCTGGTAAGATTTTCGAGGACGAAAATCCCTAAAGGGGGGAATTGTAACAGCCTGATTTAAGGCCTAGTCAGAATAGTGGTTGCAAGACCACAAATTCAAAGTAGAAATATGTGTTTTATGATTTTTATGAGGCTTATGATATTTTTGCATGATGGTGTGAAAATTTCAAGAGGAAATTTTATTTATTAGTGATTAAATTGTCCATTAGGACTAAATTGCAAAGATTAGAAAATATGAGGTTCTAGAAGATTTAAGTATGAAACAGAATTATAAAAATTACTAGAGTTCCATATTTAGCAATTAGACCATTAAATGTTAATATGGACAAAAAATGGACATAGGAAGGAAAAATCTTAAGAAAGGGGCCTTAAGGGCAATTTTGTCATTTGGTTAATAAAAGAATAAAAAGGGAAAAAGAAGTCAAAATGGTGTCCATCTTCTTCTCCCATGGCCGAAAATCACTAAGGAGCCATAGCTAGGGTTTCTTTAACTTTCAAGCTTGATAGTAAGTGCATCCTAGCCCCATTTTTAATGTTCTTCGTATTTTTGGAGATCCTCGTAGCTCGATTTAGCTATTTCTAGCTATATTTTGAGCTAGGGTTTATGTTCAAAAATTTACCCATGCATGACATGCATGTATTTTGATGTTTTATGGAAGAAGATGAAAGTTTGATGTATGATAAACATTTCTTTCTAAGTGATTTTCATGAAAAATGCATAAAATGTCCAAATTGTAAAAGTTATAACAATGGTCATACAGAGTGAAATAGTGGAAATTGGGGGCTGTTATAGCAAAGAAAATAATTCGGCTAGGCTTAAAATACAATAAAGTTGAATAAAAAATCATTTTACGAGCCTAGGGGAAAAAGTGTAATTATGAAAAAGTTTAGGGGCAAAATCATAATTTTGCCAAAGTATGATTCATGAGTCAATTTAGTCAATGTAAGTATTAAACAAGTGAAATTGTTATTATAGATCAAGAAACACGAAGCCCAGATCAAAACTGAGGCAAGAACAAAGTCGTGGACTAAATCGAACATCTACACCTATTTTGAGTACCGAGGTAAGTTTGTATAAAATTCAAGTTTCATAGTGTTTTCATATTTTAAATTACTTGATATTAGGATAAAGAATATTATTCCCATAAAAATTGACAAATGATGCCTCGATGAGAAAATGATGAGAATATGCTAAGTTGAAGTCTCAGTAGAAGATTCAGAATAACGAGGATACTTAGGTCACAACATGAGATAAAGAAGGTCCCAAATAAGACCATGTCTGGGACATGGCATCGGCACCGAATGTAGGTCTCGTATAAGACCATGTCTGGGACATGCTATCGGCACCGAATGTAGGTCCCGTATAAGACCATGTCTGGGACATGGCATCGGCATCGAATAAAGGAAGGTCTCGTATAAGACCATGTCTGGGACATGGCTTCAGGACCAAAGGAAGATCTCGTGTAAGACCATTTCTGGGACATGGCATCGACATCTATGTACGATCTCGTATAGGACCAAGTCTGGGCCATGGCATCGACATCGAGATAAAAGATCCCGTGTAAGACCATATCTAGGATATGACATCGGCATCAAAAGGTGATCCCGTGTAAGACCATATCTGGGATATGGCATTGGCATCGTGATACTTGTATGATGAGATCGAGTATCCTCTGGTATTCTGAGTAGCTCAATCGGTGAAAGAGCTAAGTTATGTAAAGATGATAAAGAGTTAAGTTATACATAGATGACAAAGAGTTACATTTAAGTTAAGGATAACAATGATTTAAGTTTATGTTCAAGATAGCATAAGTGCTAAATCATGTGATGAAGTGATATAAGTACCATGAGTAAAATACGAGTTATGAAACCATAATGTGATGTGTGATGGGTAAGACTAAGTATGAGTAAGTATGTCTAAGTACATGAGAACTTGTGTTGTTACTGTTCTATGAAATGAATGGATTTTACCATGAGTACTTATGTTACTATTCTTAATTCATGCAAACTTACTAAGCTATTTGCTTACTCCTCTCTTTTCCCTTTTCCTTGTAGTATCACCAAGCTAGCTCAGGGATCATAGAACGTCGGAGCTCGAATCACACTATCAATCATTCTTTTGGCATAGTAAAGTTGTTTTATTTTGGGTATGGCATGTATAGGAACTTGGTCGTTTTGTGTTATGTCATATTTTGAAAGCCAAAGTGTTGGCTAGTAAGGTTACTCATTCAATTTGTAAATGGCCATTAGAAATTGGCCAATGTTTGTCAAGTTTCATATTTTAATGATGATGAGTTTTATGAAGTGAAAGTTCATGAAATTGATGGAGTAAAATGTGAAGTGTATGAATGATGATTAGTGATTCTTCATGGTGTATAATTGTCATGTTATGTGTTGCTTGTGCTGACATATGTGTGTTTGTGTTACAGGGTGGCAATTGGCTTGGAAAATAGCCTTTTAATTGTTCACATGGGTAGACACACGAGAGTGTGCATAGGCCATGTGTGACACACAGTCCGCCCCATGGGTGCATTGATAAGCTGTGTGTCCCCTGCATCAAATTTGTGAGAATTTGATTCGTCACATAGGCCAGCACACGGGGGTGTGCCTAGGCCATGTGCCCCTTAAGAGTTTGTTGACGTCATAAACAGAATGCTCAGGTTTTCACGCACGGGTAAGAACACGGGCATGTGTCCGACCATGTGAAAACACCTGTAGTTCGAAATGAAAAGTAAATTCCACACGGGCTAGGAACATGGGCGTGTGTGACCACACGACCTGCCCACACGGGTGTGTTCCATTTCACACAGGCGTGTGGCCTTGTTTAGGCAAAAATTTTCTAAAGTGCAAAAGTTTTCGGTCTAGTTTCGAAACCTTCCGTATGTATGTTTAGGGCCTCGTAGGCCCATTATAAGGATGTTTTGTATATGAATGAAAAGTTTTAAGTTGAAATGAAATTTTATAGCACAATGTTGTATGTTTAAGCAAGTTAAGTCCGATAATACCTCGTACTCGGTTCCGGCATTGAAAATGGGTAAGCAGTGTTACAACTTGAGCCGGAAAAATGAAATGCCTCTAACCCCTATACATATCTGTGAAATATTTGATATATGGGGCATTGATTTTATGGGACCTTTTGTCTCATCATACGATAATATTTATATTTTAATTAATGTTGACTATATGTCAAAGTGGGTAGAAGCAAAAACCACTCGTCATGCTGACGCCAAAATGATAGTCGATTTTCTAAAGAGTTATATTTTTTCCAAATTTGGCACATCGCGAGCATTGATCACCAATCGAGGAACGCATTTTTGTAATAAGGTAATCAACACACTTTTGAATAAATACAGGATAGTACAACGAGTCAGTACGGCTTATCACCCTCAATCAAACGGTCAAGCGGAAGTGTCAAATCGAGAAATCAAGTTGATTTTGGAGAAGATCGTTAAGCTAGATAGGAAAGATTGGAGTTTACGACTAAATGATGCACTGTGGGCGTACTGTACAGCTTATAAATGAACCATAGGTATGTTGCCTTATCAACTAATTTTTGGTAAACCATGTCATCTTCCTGTTGAACTAGAACATAAAGCGTTTTGGGCAGTCAAGCAATGCAACATGGAGTTGGAAGCTACAGGTAAGTATCGTAAGTTGCATATTTAGGAACTTGAGGAAATTTGACAAGAAGTGTATGAAAGTGCCCAAATTTATAAGGATAAGATCAAGGCATACCATGATCAGAAGATAACTCGTAAACAATTTTCGGTAGGACAAAATGTATTACTCTATGACCCTGCATTAATAATTTTTGCAGGTAAGCTTCGAACTAAGTGGTTAGGACCTTTTCTTATTAGTCACATACTTCTACATGGTGCAGTCGAGGTTAAGAGCGAAGAATTCGAAAAAATTTTCAAGGTTAACGGATAACGATTAAAGCCTTTCTACAAAAATTTTCAAGTCTACATGGTTGAGGAATTAGTCCTCGAAGAGCCAATTAAATAAATTTTCAGGTTGTTGAGCTAACGACATTAAACAAAAGCGTTTTTCGGGAGGCAACCCAAATTTATTTTCATTTATTTAATCTAGAGTTTAAGTAAGATTTAGGTTGTAAATAAATAAATTTTTATTTAATCCAGTTAATTTGATGTTTTCAGGAACGTAATACAGGTTGTCAATTTTTCGAGAATTGGATACTGATGGTAGCGTGGGCACAACAAGCTAAATGGTGACAATTATTTACCTACAAAGTAAAAATAAAAAATAAAACCACCATCCCTAGTCTTTATAAAAACCCCAAAACCCAAATCCAATACCCAACCACCAACCCAATACCTAACCCAAATACCAATCCAAATGACCCACATAATTAACCCAATACCCAATGCCAAGATCTAAAACCCTTACAAGCCCAAACAAAACCCAAAGAAAAAAAAAAAGGGAAGAAGAGAATTGGGTCGAACAACCAAGATAGCCCTAAGCAAAGGAAAAAAAAAGAAAAAAAGAAAACACCAAAATCCCTAAATCCCCAAACCCTTTTTCTTTTTCATCTTTTCTAAAAGAAAAACCACACCACACCGCCACTACTTCACCTCACCGTTGTCGTCAAGTATCGTTACCACCGCCACCGACCGTCAGCATCGTCGAGCGCTCACGAGTCACCGTGGGCTCCATCATTCAACCATCATTCTTCCCCATTCTCCATACGTCATTTGACGCCCTCAACGACCATTCGACGACCTTCTCTACCACATCAACTTTGAATTCTTGCCGATCGGAACCCTCACCCATGCACTATCGCTCTATCTTTCCCCAAACACCATCCCATTTATTTTCATTTCTTCTATTCTACCCTAACCATCAAACCCCCAAACCACCCTTCCCACCACCTTAATCGGTGCAATACCTAAACCCCCACCATCACCCTTAAAAAAAATCGACCCAAACCAAGCCATCCACCGTCTGCCACCGTTGTTGCAACCGTTCATCACCGTCACCACTGTCTGCCACTGTTATAGCAAGCAGAACCATTTATTCATAAAGCTTATAAGGAAACCATGGTTCAAACTCAAAACCAAACGACCGACAATATTCCGACTTCACTCAATCGAAGACGACATTAATTTTCAGTGTCTCTAGTCGTCAATTTAGACAATAACAACTCAAAACCTTCTCCACCTCCTACAAGATGAACAACTGCACCAATGAGAACTCGTTGCCGATGAAGTCCAACTCCAGTCGAAACAAAACATTCGAATAGTAGCCCCGCTACTCCCAAAAGGTTGATTCCTAATCCTCAACCTGTTTTACCTTTACTAACGTAATATGCATGTTACTCAAAAGAGATCGAGACTTCTAACGACCATGTCGAAGGTCTCTCAATTACAAACGAGCGTGTCTTTCAATGTTGAACATGATCATCCATCACTCGAGCCTGTCGATGACCGACACATGAGTCAACAATAACCCCACATAGCAGTACTGACGCTGTTGGAAATTCAAGTCCACCACTTGACTCGCCTAACGAATATGTTCGATCATCACGAGACGGTCAATGTAATAGACGAGGTCATGCAAACACTATTCCTACCGAAGGACGATTATGAGGATTTCTAAACTTTTTGACCTTGAAGCATCGCGCAAAATACGACAACATCCGACAACGTTCACTCCCAGTCTGTAAGCAAATCGATCTTTACACTCTTGATATGTTAAATATTCATGATGTTGTGATTGACTATTTTGATGCTATTGGTTGGAGTTCATTTGCAAATATTTCATGTAGAGCATATTATGAATTGATTTATGAATTCTACACCACATTTAGCTTCAATATTAATGCATTATGAACTGTTGTAACACAAAGCATTATCTGTTTTCGGTTACTTGGTAAGGACTTTAGGATGTCGATTTCTAAATTTAACATTGCCATAGCTTTCGTTGACCCTGACAATATGCAATCCGATTCCTATCATACTGCTCTGTTAGATATTCTAAGTAACTTTGATGCTCAAGATGTTTATTGTGCTTTAACTCATTCTAGAAATCAACTGTATAATCCAAAGACCACAAAGGACTTATTGGTGCATGAACCCATTTTAAGATATATTCATTGATTTTTAGCCTTTAGTTTTTTTAGGTCGAAATGATCGTCATATTTTTTAACAAAAATTGAATTGTTTTTTTTTTTTTGCAGTGTATGCATTCTGGATTTAAAGTTAATTTAAGATATTGGTTTGCACAAAAATTTCATGCTGTTTTGCGATGTAATCGTTCACTAATACTTGGGACATATATTACGAATTTAACCTCTCTACTTTTTCCTTTTGAAGTTGATTTCTTGTCCTTAACATGTGCATATAGTATGAATAGACTAGATAAATATTGTTTGGATTCTATAGATTTGCTTGTTGGCACCCCTACTACGTGTTACTTTGTTACTCCAGGTACATGAACTACTCGCGGAAATATGGTTTTTCGCCAACGTCCACACTTCACTACTAGGGAGCAAGAGGAGCAACCTCTATCTGTGGAGGCATGTTTAAGCCGGATCGAAGCTCGACTTGGAACAATGGAAACCCAAGTCTCCACAATCCTCGACATCTTGCAAAGTCGTTACCCCTAACACTGACAACATCGTTAAAAGACACATAGGGAGTATTCTTAACTTTTCTTTTTATTTGTTACTTGGGTTACTGTCTTTTATTTCATATAAAACATGCTTAAGGACAAGCATAGATTAGTGGGGGGTTGAAATGATAAATAAAATGATAAATATGCATGATTTTTGCTGCATGTCTTTCTTTTGCATATGTTCAATCTTATGCTAGATTTATTCGATAGTTTATTTTGACATTGAGCCTCTAATTTCATTACTTAGTCAATTTGGACAATTGGGTAATTTTTGAATTAAAGTGTTCAACTATCTAAATTAGTCGACATTTGTGTTTTAAGGTTGATATATGTAACTAGATTTTTCATATAAATTGATTGTTTGGCAAAAAATATTTGTTTGTAAATAAATAAATAAATAAAATGAAAAATAAATAAATAAATAAGGGCTCAAGTTATGAGTGAAAATTTCGAAAACGTGACCAAATTTAGTGACCAGGGTGAGGTGCTTGGGTTGTCATTTCATCTCACGTAAAAAGGTTCAAGTGACAAATCGAGAGCTTACAAATATTCCGCTAACTGAGCCTGAAAAAAGATTGTTTGAACTGAGTAACCGGGATAGGGTGCTTGGGTGTCATCCTAGTTCGCGTAAAAAGGTTTGACCGTGTCTAAAATTTTTGTTACTACGCGATTAATTAATAATACCTTTCGTATTTTGGATTCAAATTCAATTTAGTGAAATGATTTAGTTCACATATTTTAGTTTTATGACACTTGTTGATCAAACTATAGATTGTGAGCATTTATTTATTTTTTGCCTATGCTGTTTGAATTGATTATGGATGCGAAAAAGAGGCTCAATTTTTAATAAATTGTAGAATAATTTCTAATGTTTGAAAGTACAATATGCTTAAGGACAAGCATGAGCTAAGTAGGGGGATTTGATAACATGTTAATTTGCATGACTTTTTGTGTTTAATTCGATTAATTTTTGAATTGATCCCTATTGAATTAGTGCTTTTATGTTTTAATCTTGTCAGGGATGCAATTGGGATGCTATGTGTCAAAAACGAGCAAAAAGGACCAAACTGAAACACAGTCAATAAAGTGATGCCGAATAAAAAAAGTGGAAAAAGCTAATGACTCATCAGATTCTTTTGGCTTTGTAAAAGCCAAAATTAGAAAAAAAAATCTAATTTTAATTTTTATTTAATTTTAATTATATTTTGAAGTGGTTAAAACCAAATTTAATAAATATCAAGTATATAAATAGGGCTTTAAGGTACCTTGGAAAAACATATTATATTTTACATTTTGATTTTCATTTGGAATTAAAGAGGAATTATTCTTTTTCTTCCAATTTGGGTGTGATTAGCATTCTGTTACTTCCATTTTCATTTTTTTGTTCTTTCAAAAATTTGTTTAATTTCATTTCAAGTCCTTCCATTTCCCAATTTCCTCCATTTTCATCAAATCACCTTTCATAACCTACAAAGCATGATTAAATCCACGCTTCACTAAATTCCATCTTAGCTTTAGGCCGATGTTCTTTCCGGTCGGGAATTGTGAGATATGTATCCTTGCTAAAAATCCTTCCAATCGGTATTCACATTTTTCCTAAGTATCGGGATTGACAACTCATCCCTTAAAGTTAACTCGATTTCAAGTCAAAAAGTGCACATTGAGTTGGACTCGTGTTTGCGGATAGTTGGAGAAATGAGTCAGATGTGCTGTATTCGGATCTTAGAGAACAAATCAAGGGAGAAGTGATTGGGTTTAAACAACCCACGCGGTTGAGGCCCTTAATCCCAGTTGGGTTCTTCAGAACACAAGGCTGTCGAAATCTTGAATCGAGAACACGTGTATCTCAGTTAGATAATCAATAAGGGTTGGTTTGCATGTCGTACCAAGATCAGCTACGAGAGGAAGAATTGGTGGTTAGGACATTCTTAACTGCTATAACCAGCTTATTGTTTGGAAGAGAAGATTAATTTTCTAGGATCAATTCTTAATCAGGAATCTACGAGTCTAGGGCTAAGGCTTATTATCTCTATTTACAAAAATCCAAATTTATTTCCCAATTTAAATTTATTTCCAATAGTATTTATTTATTTATTTATGTTGTTTCGATTATTTAGTTTTTAAAACATTTTCAAAACTCCCCTAATTTATTTGTTTATTTTTTTAGCAAGTCCATTTGGAGTCATATGCATGATTTTTGCCATGCCTTTTGCCACAAAAATTTTGATCACAAGTTAAATGCGGAAGTTAATTATAATATCCAATCCCTATAGACTCGACCCTACTACCACTCTTTACTACTGTTTAGAGTTATTTTATTGTAGAAATTATTTTTGGTGGTTTTGACGCCCGTCATTCTTCAATTGGAATTGTTTTGGCTGAAACACCATGGAAGGGGAGAGCTTGGAGGTTCGGCTAGTGTATGTCCTTTCATGAATGAGTTCCTGAGTCCTATTTTTAATGAATTTTATGTTTTTGAGATCATTTCAATTAGGTCCAACTAACCCGTACCTTTGTTTTTGAAACTGTTAAAAATTTTGAATGCTTCCATTGATATTGATTGTTCTTGATTTTAATGATGATTTTGAAATCTTGGCTGTGATTTTGGATTGTTTTGTAAAATGATTTTTGTTAGTTTTTAGTTAAAGGATTAAGTTATTAAAATGTTAAAATCTCATAGTAATTGTAAAATAGTGATATTTTAGGGACTGTTTTGAAGCCTTAAATATTCGGCTGGATGTAGTGATTTTCAAAAGTGGCTAATTTGATGATTTTCGGGTTAAGGGAGTAAATCACATAAAGTGTAAAAGTTAGGGGTAATTGTGTAATTTTGGTAAATAGAAGGGTACAAATGTTAAAATTGATTAATATATGAAATTTAAGCTAATAAATGAAATAAATTATATTTTAGATCAATATTCTGTTGATATACGTGGAAAAGGAAAAGTTATGAAATAGTCCCTGAGCTTCTGCAGCTACTGCAATTTAGCCTAGGTAAGTTCGTTCGGTTTAAAATTTTATACATATAATGCCTAATGAATTATTATTGTATTAGTAGATGTTAAACTACTATAATGGTGATATGAAGTTGTTTGGAAAAAAATGATTTAAAATGTTATTTTTTAGTGGAACGAATTTTGGATAGAGTACAGTTGGTAATGCAAATGGATTATAATGCGTGTTATACGAAATTGGTGGAGAGGAGGATGTTACATGATTTACAGATATTTCCTGAGTATACCGAGGTTTAACATTTGTTGGGAATCATCGTGTTATACTATCCTAATACAAACATGTTACGGAGGCGGATGTATAGCCTACAGGCTAGGCGCTTGGTACCGAGGCATGTTTTCGATTGGACTAGCTCCTACGAGCGTTTGGCTTGTTCCAGTTGGTTTACCTATGTACTCATATCCATATAATGTTTATTGGGCAGTAATTCTCATATTAAAGTATTGTTTTGAATTTTTTGATGGTATTGTATTATTCATGAATTCCTGGTAGTAACTTGTTTTGAATATGATAGACCTTGAAACACCCCAAACCCGGCCCACGAGCCTTGACCAGATTTGGTATGTTTCTTAAGAAAAACCAGTTCAAATTCATTTGCACTTTGAAAAACTTTAAGTGATTTTGGGAGAAAGTTCGAATTGGGTTGGGCTCGAGTTGAAAATAGGGTTATCTTATATCGAAATCCCTTTATCTTAGGTGTCAATACATTTAGGGTTTAGTTTAAAAGAAATTTACTTAAACTTTAATTGATAAAAATTTGTAAACATAATAAATAAAATAAATGTAAAATAGTTCAACTATGGCCTTATTACATCAAATAAACCCAAATAATTTAAAATACTTAAATAAAAATAAAATGTCCAAATAAAATTCCTTGCTGAGCATGGCCACCTTTAAGCTCCTACCGACCCGGTCCATTACTGATCGTCACCTGAAAAACGTTCCCACAACGGGGTGAGTCAACAGACTCAATGTGTACACAAACACTAAATCCAAATAAATTCAGGCATATCAAGTCATACACATTCAGATCAAAATATACAATTAATGATGCAATCCCGAACCCAAGCCTAGTTACCAACCGCTACACATCACCCGTACCAACCTGCACACTGTGGGGACTACTAAGTCAACCCTCCATCCGCTGCACACCATCGAAGGCAGTCGCTGCAGTCGATGTGCTCATCGCCCTTATAGAATTCGTGGCATAGCCACCAGATAATATTTGTGTCATGTGACACCACATTCAGATAATGTGACCGAGGTCACCACATTCTTATAATGTGACCGAAGTCACCACATTCACTTCCCCTTTTTCATATAACCCGAATGCCCCATATCATACATATCATGCATATCATGCCTTAATTCACATTCTTATCACTTTTCACATGTTAAAAAAAATAACATATATTCATAATCCTAGTAGGAGTAGGAAACGTACCTGGGTACTTTGTACCACTGCAAAGGTACCTTAGCCATATTTTGCACATTCTTACAAACACATATAATAATTTTAAAGCCATAAAACTTATTAAGATTTAGTGTGGGGTACACACCTGATTATCTTAGCAACTTCTCTTCAAATCCCAAAAATCTGATCTAAATCCTTAGATCCTTAGTCCCTTGGTGCCGTTTTCACTGCTAACCAAATCCCGAAAACTTTGCTATATTCCTTCTTGCATTCGGCCAAGCATTAGATCACGTCACATGTTAGTTTCGGCTTTTAAGATAATAAGAAATAGATCTAGATATCAAAATAGTCCTTGGCCGAATGTACCTATGTGCTTACCTTCCAAATCTTAAATCCCGGAATTGATCTCTTGTCTTAAGTGTCTGTCGAAATCCCTATAGCCACATGTTAGATCAATTTCTAACACTTAATCACCATTAAATGGCCTATGGCCGAATATCAGATGTGCTTACCTTGTGGATTTTAAATCCCGAAAGTATCCCTTCTTGAAGTCGACAACACCTAAATCCCGAACCTCCCTTCCATGATTCGGCCAAGATCAATTATTGGGATTAGTCCCTATATTTCGATAAGTCCAAAATATAAAAGAATGGGAACCGAATTTGGATCTTACCCTTACTTGAAGAAATCGACAGCACCTTTGCTTGAAGCCCCTCAAAGATTCGGCTATGAAGACCAGCTAGTGATCAAGAGATTTCGGCTTCAACAAGATTGGAAAGAAGAGAGAAGGTATTGAGGCTTAGAGAGAATGAAGTCGGCAATGGCTAGGAGACTTCTACTTTCGATTTTGACAAAAGAAGAGGGGAAGAGAATATTAGCAAACAAATTCAGCAGAGACTCTAGAGAAAGGAAAAGAAAATACTAGGAATGGTCTTACTTTCCTTCCTTAGCCGAAAATACACCAAGAGAGTCCCTTAGCCGGCCAACACATGCTCCTCTACCAATTCCTCCTTTTTCTCCTCTTATCACTTCATCTAGAATTAATAAATAAATAATCTATTATTTATCTCTTATCACCTACACAAAATAAATGGGAATAATCCAACCTTTATCCTTCCAATTAAGCCAAAAATTATAAAGAATTATCCTCCTTTATCTCTTATTTAGCCGAATTTTTAAAGAGAATAAAACTCCTCCCTTAAGTTTCTTAGTGCCGTCCACCTTCTCTGCTCCTTGTAGCAAAATAAAATCCTTTATTTGCTTCCCATGTTGCTCGAACCTAGGCCCATTGTACATGCTTGTGGCGTTATTCCCAGAGGCTTTAAGTGGCGCCTCCAAGCCACTTAGACAAACCCAATTGTATGTCATATTTCACATACATTTTCTCTTAAGGCCCTCTCCACTTAGCTTCCTCTAAAAACTTAAAACTTAATATTTCCTAAGGCTTTCACCTATTTTCTAAAGTTCACAAATTTCATTATACACATTCACAACATACTCAAGCATGCTAATTCATATAATTAAACATAAATGCATAAGCCCATTTTCAGGATATTACAGTTCTACCCCTTTAAAATAATTTCGTCCTCGAAATTACCTGACTGAAACAAATGAGGGTATTGCTATCGCATTGCCTCTTCCGGCTCCCACGAAGCTTCCTCCGATCCATGATTGCGCCACAATATTTTGACTAGAGGAACTGATTTCCACCGTAACAATTTCGCATTACATTCCAATATCTGAATTGGCTCTTCCTTGTAGGACAAATCTGGCCTTAACTCCACTTCTTCAACTGGTACAACGTGAGATGGATCTGATCGATAACGATCTAGCATGGACACATGGAATACGTCGTGTATCTGTCTTAATTCCGAAGGTAACTTTAACTGGTATCCCACTGGACCAATTCGCTTCAATACCCGATAAGGTCCTATAAACCTTGGACTTAACTTTCCTTTTCATCCAAATCTCATTACCTTCTTCCAAGGTGACACTTTAAGAAACACATGATCTCCCACATCAAATTCTATTTCCTTTCGCTTGAGATCTGCATATGACTTCTGCCTATCCGATGCTTCCTTCAACCGTGCACGAATTATCTCAACCTTCTCTTCGGATTCAGCCACAATCTCTGGACCCAAAACTCGATGTTCCCCTAATTCAGTCCAACACGTAGGAGTTCGACACCTCCGACCATACAACGCTTCATACAGTGCCATACGGATGCTAGCTTGATAGCTGTTGTTGTAGGCGAACTCTGCTAAAGGCAAATAGTCTTCCCAACTTCCTCGGAAATCCATCACACAGCCTCTCAACATATCCTTCAACACTTGTATTACCCGTTCAGACTGCCCATCCGACTGTGGATGAAAAGCCGTGGTGAAATCCAGCTCAGTGCCTAAAGCTTGATGTAGCGCCTTCCAGAATCGAGAAGTAAACCTTGGGTCCCTATCTGAGATAATTGACACCGGCACTCCATGCAACCTTACAATTTCTACCACATACAACCTTGCCAACTTCTGCAAAGAATAATCCACTCTCACGGGAATGAAATGTGCGGACTTAGTCAACCGATCCACTATCACCCATACCAAGTCCTTCTTAGTAGGCGTAAGGGGAAGCCCACTAACGAAGCCCATGGTGATTCTCTCCCACTTCCACTGCGGAATCTCAATTGGCTGAAGTAATCCTGATGGAACTTGGTGTTCAGCCTTCACTTGTTGACACGTCAGACACTTGCCGACAAATTTTGTAACTTCCTTTTTCAGACCAGGCCACCAAAACTATTCCCTTAGATCCCTGTACAACTTAGTGCTTCCGGGATACATAGCATAAGGGCTACTATGCGCTTCCCGAAGAATCCTCTGTCTTAACTCCTCGTTCTTTGGCATACAGACCTTTCCCTTGAAGCACAATACTCCCTCGTTGTTAATACCATAATCCATCAACTCTCTATTCTGTACTTGCTGTAACTTAGCACTTAACTCATCATCAACCAACTGTCCCTCTTTAACTTCATTCAACCACGTCGGTTTGACTTGCAACTCTGCCAACAGGCTACCATCATCATACAAACTCAAGTGTGCGAACATCGCCCTCAGATCCGACACTACCTTCCGAATTAGAGCATCTGCTACCACGTTCGCCTTGCCCGGGTGGTACTCTATCAAACAATCATAATCCTTCAGTAATTCCACCCACCTTCGCTGCCTCAAGTTCAACTCCTTCTGAGTCAGCAGATACTTAAGACTCTTGTGATCCGTGTAAATTATCGACTTTTCTCTATAAAGATAGTGCCTCCACACCTTAAGAGCGAAGACCACTGCCACCAATTCCCAATCGTTAGTCGGATAGTTAACTTTATGAGGCCTTAACTGTCGAGACGCATATGCGACCACCTTCCCGTCTTGCATCAATACGCAACCCAAACCTGTATGGGAAGCGTCACAAGACACCATAAAATCCTTTCCTGCCTCCGGCTGAATCAAGACCGGAGCTTTAGTTAATACTTTCTTAAGCTTCTCAAAGCTCTTCTGCTGCTTATCCGTCCATATGAAAGGTACTTGCTTTCTTACTAACTTCGTCAAAGGCACAGCTATTGACGAGAACCCTTCCACGAACCTTCTGTAATAGCCTGCCAAACCTAAGAAACTATGGATCTCAGCCACGGACCTAGATGGTTTCCAATCCAACACTGCTTCGATCTTTCTAGGATCCACCCGTATTACCTCTGCGGATACTACATGCCCTAAGAATGCCACCTCCTTAAGCCAAAATTCACACTTGCTAAATTTGGCATAAAGCTTTTTCTCCCTTAATACTTGTAACACTATCCGTAGGTGCTCATCATGCTCTTCCTCTGACTTCGAGTATACTAAGATGTCATCGATGAACACAACGACGAACCTATCCAAATAAGGTTGAAAAACCCAGTTCATCATATCCATGAACGCGGCTGGAGCGTTTGTCAACCCAAACGGCATTACCATAAACTCATAATGGCCGCATCTTGTCCTAAAGGCTGTCTTATGGATATCTGCTTCCTTCACCTTCAACTGATGATATCCCGACCTTAAATCTATCTTCGAAAATACCGCGGCCCCCTTAAGCTGATCGAACAAGTCATCTATCCTTGGCAAAGGATACTTGTTCTTGATGGTCAGCTTATTCAATTGACGATAGTCTATGCACATTCGCATAGTTCCGTCCTTCTTCTTCACAAACAAGACCGGCGCTCCCCACAGAGACACACTGGGCCGGATAAACCCACGGGCAAGTAATTCCTGAATTTGAGCCTTGAGCTCAACTAACTCTTTTGGTGCCATTCTATAAGGGGCAATTGACACAGGAGCTGTCCCCGGTAGCAAGTCAATTCCAAATTCCACCTCCCTATCTGGGGGCATTCCTGCTAATTCCTCCAGAAACACATCCTTAAAATCCCCTACAGTTCTAACTCCACTGACACCTTCTTCCTTCCGATCTAACGCACTTACGAAGGCTAAGAACACCTTGCACCCTTTTCGAACCATCTTTTCAGCCTTTAGTGACGAAACTACATTAAACAAGTAGTTTCTTCTCTCTCCTATCATAATGACCACCTCATCCTCTGGATCCTTAATTCCATTCTCTTAGCTGCACAGTCCAACACAGCCCGATGCTCTACTAGCCAGTCCATTCCAAGTATGAGATCGAATTCTCCGAAGGGAAGTTCCATTAAATCGGCTCAAAATTTCACTCCCTGAATCTCTAGAGGTACACTCCGAAAGACCTTATCCACCACTACAGTTTGGCCTAATGGGCTTACTACAGTCATCTGCCTATCAGAGAGTTTAGAGTCTAGGCCTAGTGTTTCCACTACACTACATGCAACATAGAAATGGGTTGAGCCCACATCAATCAGAGCAGAGTAAGGTTTGCCAAAAATAAAGAACGTACCGGTTATAACATTCGGCGCGTCTCCATCCTCCCTACGGCGAACCGCATACACTAGACCCGGCTGCCTTGCCTTAGTATTAGCAACACCTCTGCCCGGTGTTCCACGTCCTCTTCCCGCGCCATTACCTCGGCCATTCGGACCATGGCCTTGCTGAGGCTGCTGTCCACCTCTACCAGCTTGATTAACATTCTGAGCTACGGGTCGATTTCCATCTGGCCTCATAGGGCAGTCCTTAATCATATGGTCCTTTGACCCACACTTGAAGCATCCTCCTGTCTTTTTCCAACACTCCCCTAGGTGTTTCTTCCCATACACGATACTGCCCTCCTGTAGCAGCTTGCTGACCTCGCGGCCTATCAACTCTAGGCCTTTTCTGAACATTCCCAACTGATCCAGACAATCCAAAACCTCTTTTTGACCTATTCCGATCAGAGTTCTGCCTCACGGAGTCCTTAATTCCCTCAGCTACTTTTGCCTTCTTGACTAACGTAGAAAATTCCCGCTCCTGATGTGGAGCTATCAACAACCTTAGACCATTCCTTAAACCGTCTTCGAACCGGACACACCGCTCATGCTCCGTAGCCACTACTCCTCGAGCATATCGGCTCAACCTCAGAAACTCAGCTTCATATTCCTCCACAGACTTATTCCCTTGAACCAGCCCCAGAAAAGCTTTCCTTTGCTCATCAGTATAACGCGTGCCGACATACTTCTTCTGATATGCCGCCTTAACATATTCCCAAGTCAGATCCTCAGCTGTGGCACCATCTCGAACAGTTAACCACCACTGGTACGCTTCATCGCGTAGCAGTGCCACCATTCCTTTTAACTTCTCCTCAGGGGTCAGGTCAAGCTCATCCATAATGCGCTCGGTTGCCTCCAACCAGTACTCAGCTGTACTGGGTGCCACACTAGATACTCCACGAAACACTTCAGCTCCGTTAGCTCGGAGCCGCTCAGGCACAGACTTTCGAGTTCCTAAATTTCCTCCTGCACCAGCCACTAACTCAAGAACTCGCAGCACAGCCTGCGATACGGCATCATCCCCCGTCTGATCTTGCCGTTTAGCACCGACAGCTGGTGGTGGTGGTGGTGGTGGTATCTCATTGTCAGACCCTTGACCCGAGCTAACGGGTTCTGACACGGTCATCCTGCCTCTACCGCGTCCACGACGGCCACGTCCTCTAGAACTCATTTCTATCATCGCGATCTGATTAACAAGTTTTATGAATTAGTCTTTGTTTCACTTATTATCCGCGAAGACATTTTATGAAAGGAGTTTAAGAGTAGTTCTTTCGATCAATCAAAGTTTTCATTCAAGTTTTCTATCCTAATTTAGAGAAAACACATCCATTCCATAATATCTCCCATACACATCCACTCTTCGTACATTTTTATCTATTCCTATCCCAGGGGTATTTTCGTCATTTGTCCTACAGGGGTATTTTCGTAATTTTTCAAAATAAGGTTCCTTGATGATTTTGTCAATAAGGGTATTTTGGTAATTTTGCATTCCTGGGGAAATTTTGAAAATTTTGAAATCCAGGGGTATTTCGGTAATTTTGAAACTCGGGGGTATTTCGGTAATAAACTAGGGTAAATTTGTAGAGTTTAATAATTCAGGGGTATTCCAAAATTTGCAAAACTTTGAGGGTTCTTTTTGAGAATTTTATTTTCCAAAACGGTGATGTTGCAAAAATTTTGGAAATCAGGGTCATTTTGGTAATTTTGTAAATCAGGGGCAATTTTGTAATTTTCCAAAATCAAGATATTTTGATATTTTGCAAATTAGGGTTTTTGGACTTGTTATGAAGTAAGGAAATTTTGATAAGAACTGTGGGTATTTTGGGAATTTCATAAACTAAGGGCATTTTTGTAATTTTACCACTAGGGGTATTTTTGTAATTTTATAAATCAAAAATTTTTCGAAAAATTTTGTAAAAATAGTTCTCACAAATTAAAAGGGTAATTTTAAGAGTTTTAAAACTAGGGTTTTTATAAAAATACGGCTAGTTCCCTTTTGGGTTTTAGTTATTAGGTTTAGCCTATGACGGAGTCCCCTTGGTTAGGGTGAACCGTAGCTACGCACCAGGTAGGATTCCAGCAAAGAGGAAGTGAGTCACTAGGGCTTCCTTTGGATGCCCGTTTGCCTCCAATGTGGTGAGATTGGCCTAAATAATTGCTGCTCACCCGTCTTCGCTATCTTTGTTTGGTTCACTCGGTAAGGTTCAGTGAAAATTCATCTCCACCGCATCAGTCTGCATTGAAAATCAATCTGGGAGTGAAAGCAGCAATTAAAAGTCAGTGAGTAGTTGGTGTTTCCCTCAGACAAAAATACCCATACTTTCCATATGCAAAGGGAACTTTTTGTCAGCCTCGTCGACTATGGTTCTGGAGTTTGCTCACTGAAAACTTAATAGAGCAAAGCAATTTCGCGCTCTTCCAGAATCTTCCTTAGCCAACTTTTCCTCTAATCTTTTCGATGGCAAGCAAGCACAACCGTGATCAAGCCATGGTATTTCACTTCTTTTTTTTTTTTTTTTTGCTTTTAATGGGTTCTTTTTTCATTTTCTTTTTCATTTTCATTCAAAGGTTCAGTATGAAGCCCAAAATATGGTGCTTTTTGGCTCCCCAAAGATGTTTTCTATGATTTTTTACATTTATTGCTTTAGTTTGTTGAATTCATTATGGAAATTGAGCTTTACTCGAGGACTTTTTTAAGTTAATTAGATAGAAGAGTTGATTTGTATTCAAGCTTAAAGGTTTGACCTTTGGAATTTGGATTCTGAAATACTATTTCTTATTAGTTATCATCCGGTTCTCTTTGTGTTCTTCTTCCTTTTAGGATTTCCGGGCTTTTTAAATGACTTGCGGGACTAGGAACTTTTGCTCAAGGACAAAGGCAAAAGCAAGAAAATGACATCTCGAAGCTTACGTAAAGAAGAATTGGTAACTTTTCAATCCTTACATTTTGTTTAAGTATGGGACTAATGTGAAGGGATAAAGAAAGTTCGATAATTTGATGTTGTGGAATCTTACATGGTCTCATTGTCACGAGAATATCGCGAGAAAGGAAGGCCAACAGGGAAGAGGTCCTCTGAATAATTCTTAAATCAACTACCAGATTCAGAGCAATATGATTATTTGAAGAATTATGATAAATGGAGCAATTTGTCAACTAGCCTTGTGGTGAAGAGAATATGCCTCGATCTCGCTTCGAGAAAGAATCGGTGAGAAGTTCGGTTTTATACACTTTCCTTTTGACCAATGTCCGAGCTATATTTGGCGTTTACTAGAGTAAAATGCTTTGAAATTTTTGCAGTGAAATGAATATTTTAAGCAAAAGAAATTTAAAGAAGCTATCGATTGCTACTCAAGAAGCATTGCCCTGTCTCCAACAGATGTAGCTTATGCAAATAGGGCTATGGCCTATCTTAAGATCAAAAAGTATGCCTGACACTCTTTACATGATGTTCACTTATATTGGTAGCCTCCTGTAGTTCTATTGTTTTCTTTTAATGGCAAAATGTTTGTGATTGGCTTGCTGCATGAGTAATATATTTGATGAGGAAATAAAATGAATGTTATTTTTATTCTCTCTTTAGATTTCAAGAGGCTGAGGATGATTGTACGGAGGCCTTAAATCTTGATGATCGCTACATAAAAGCATACTCCCGTCGAGCAATGGCTAGAAAAGAACTTGGGAAACTTAAAGAATCCATTGAAGGTATGTTGAGTCTAAGCTGATTCATTTCTACTGCTTCTATTTAAATTTGATAGATCTTATATGGTGGACGTAGTTGATTGCGAGATCTTTGAGTTTGGCCTGAGGTTAGAGCCTAATAATCAAGACATGAAGAAACAAACATGCAGAGATTAAAGCATTGTATGAGAAAGTAAGCGATTTTTGTTGTTTCATCTTCTTCTATATACCTTACGAATTTTAACTTTGAAATAGCTCGATGACCTAAAATTATCTAGAAAAAGTTGTGGTTGATCATAAAAGCGGTTTAGAATCATGGATGTTAACTGAAGGCCATGATCGAGTGAAGGCATGCAGCCTTCTCCTTTTCTTTTAGTTTTCTTAACAAATTGATGGGGATGGTTATCGGAAGATTTTCTGTTTTGTTATTGTTTCTTTGTTTCTCTAAGCAATCAATTGGTTTTTCTCATTGTAATTTTCATCAATCCCAGGAGATTCTGCAGAAGGCATCAGGGGTTATGAAAAAGTCTATGCTAGGAGCTCAGGAAGTAGGGAAGTCTGCGACAATAGATAATGGACTTGGGGTGCATACTATGTCAGATAGTGCACAAAGGAAAGGAATCGCTGCAGTTCAAGGGTCTCAAACTAAGGTACCAACTTTTAGAACTTCTTTTTTTCTCTTTTAACAGTTGGTATTTAAAAAAAAAACAAGGATGTTTATATGTTGAGGATGAAATGGTTTTGGAGTTTCACTGATATTCATAAATAGAGTTCTTGTAACAATTTCTCGTTTTCTGGTAAACCTCGGTGACTATTTAAGCACATGTTGCATGGTTTTTTTTTTTTATCTTGTTTAAGGCGTAGCGTTTCTTAGTAGTGATAGCTATAATCATGGCTGACAGTATATATTACATGCTGATGAAGTAATTAGAATCTATTGAAAGACATAGGTGGAAAGGAATGAATTGTTCGTTTATTTTTCTTCATAGACTAGTTTTGCAATGTGGAATGACATATAGCTCTAGATTATTTTTCAAAGGAAAAGATGAATGTTGAGTTTATTTATATCTTGAAGAGCAGAGTTTTTCAAATGTACTTTTCTAGTCTAGAATAGGAAATTATTTGTTTTTACATTTAGCATGGTCTGTTTTGGTAGGTTTCTGAATGTGACAAGCAGAAGAAACCTGAGAAGGGATCTGTAACTTTGGAGGAAATAGAAAAAAGAAATACCAGTGCTGGAATTACTGCAGATGGTATTCAACTAGATGCGGAGGTGCTTTTGTCAGTATGGCCATTAGCTTTGGCATTAAATGCTAATATTTATTAATCCAACCATACGTGTTTAAAATGGAACCATGTTAGATCCAAGCGAAGATTTAATGTCGAATAAATAAACTGATGAAAGCACCTACTAGAATTTATCCTTGAAAGTTTAACTATTTTCTTTCCCAACCTTATTTGTTTTCAGATTAGGGAAAAAATCAGCAGTTTCTCCCCTCTTTCTTGCTTTCTCCCGTCCTTCTTGCTTTCTTGCTTGAAGCTTTCACTTCTATTTGGGTACTTTTATTTGGCCTTTGTTTGGTCATACTTTCATCTGCAAAATTTGGCAGTGTAAGTTCCTGTTACTAATGGGGTTTTTAATTGAATCTTTATATATTTTTCTTTTTTTTCCTGGTACTGGTTTCTCATTTTCAGGTATGATGTTCTTAGGTTTCTAGTCCTTTGAAAAATATCTCAGCTCTTTTGCTTTGATTATCTCTTGTTTGCTTATTTTGATTTGGTTACTAATTTCTTTCACTGTTGTTGGTCTTGTTCCTTTTTTCTTTTCTTTTTGTTCTCTGCTAATACTTCATGTTTATTTTTATGGTAAACTGCAAATGAGAATTCTCAAATTTCATTTATTATGGATTTTTTCTTTCCCCTTAGGTAAGAAGTCAGTATACTTGATGGAATAATTGCATAAAAAGTTAAAAACTTTGGGGCTTTTATTGAGCAATTCTCTCCCTAGAACTTATTTTACTTCTTTTCATGGTGATGATGATGGTCATTTTCTGGATGCATTATCTGCTTGGAAATCTTAATTGTTGCCTTATCCTTTTTCTCTTTTTCCCCCACTGATGAAAGTGACTTGAATTTTACGAGTATTTTTAGTACTTTTGGACTTGGTATGCTTTTGATGCAGCAAATATCATTCCATTATATTGTATTTTTTCAAATTTCCTCTTATGGTGTCAGCTTCACTCAAACTACTATTTGAATTTGAATTCAGAACTTCTGCTTAATCCATGTCTGAAGCATTTGAATGCTAAAGATGAAATCCTTGAGTCTGTAATTGAATGCTTGAAACTTGAAAAAGTATTTTTATTAAATGTATTTATACATTAAAAAGTATTAAAATAGAAATAGATATATAAAAATTCAGAAAAGTATATAAAAAAATTTAGCATAAAACATATAAATTATAAGAATATAATAATTGAAGGAAATTAGTTGAAATTAATAATATTATAACAAGACAAAGCCAGAAGAAAAAAAAATTCAAAAGATGAAAAAATTTAAAAGTAATTGAAATTTGATTAACTTTTGGAGAAACAAACTTTTGGTTTCTGTATTGAAAATTCTGCTTTTCTTTGCAAAATGAGAGTTTTTTCAGACTATTATTTTTGTAGAAAACATACAAAAATGTAAAATGGACTTACCAAATTTCTTGTCATATGCTTCTACAGAGAACATGTAAAATGGACTTACCAAATTACTTTCATTTTCTTATATATTCCGTTGTTTGGTCCTGCAGTAGTCATCAAGATTGTTGTTGGTCATGCAATAGTCAATCTATTTGTCTGGCAGATAAAATCGAACAGTTTGGAGGGATCTTGGTCATAAGGTATGATTCTTCCTAATTTCTTCTTACTTATATTTGTTGAAATTTAGTTCAGTTGAAATGATTTGAGAGCTTGTATAGCCTTTTCAAAGTGTTTGACCCTCTTACATATAAAAGCTTTTTAAGTTAGATGCCTAAATTAAATGTCAGTTGCTCCTAATAACCAGACCCGATACCTTTCCCCCATATATGGAGTTAGCAATTAGTGAAAAAACAGGCATATTAGGATTTAAGAAAGTCAAATGCTTCAATAAAGAAAAAGACAAAAATAGAGAGAGAAACAAAAAAGAAATGGAGATTAAATGCTGCAAATAGTGGAGAATAAAGCAAAGAAACAGTAACTATGTTATAAGGACTAAGAACAATTGAGAAAGAATATGACACCATAAAGAATAAGACAAGCACGGAATATTTTTATCTTGTTAAGTAATTTACAGTATAAAATTTTTAGCTTTTAAGTTTGAGTTGTTCAATCTTTCTGTATATAATAGATGGTAAAGACACGAAAATTTGTGGAAGGAGAAAGTACCTTAGCAACAAAAGCTATTTGGGATGATGAGCTGACGTTGATATTTTGTGAACTTTGCGTGAATAAAGTCAATGCTGGTAATAGACCGACAACTCATCTAAACTCAAAAGGATGGGAAAATGTCATTGTTCTTTTTCAAGCAAAGACACAAAAAAATTATGGGAAACCTCAATTGAAAAATAAGTGGGATACATTAAAAAAGGAATGGAGGTTATGGAGGGAGTTGCTTAAGGAATCTACAGGTATTGGATGGTGTCCATCTAAAAAGACAGTTGATGCTACCGAAAAATGGTGGGCTGAAAAAATACAGGTTAATGTTAACTTTATCATTAATTTAGTGCATAAATTTTATTGAAATTAATAATTTACAAATATAAAAATCTTAGTATAACATTTAACATTTAACATGTTATGTAGGAAAATCCAGATTTTAAAGGATTTAAGAAGAAAGGAATTGAGCCACGATTGAATGATTTAATGTGGCAAATGTTTGGTGGCATTGTAGCCACTGGAGAGAATGCATGGGCACCTTCGTCTGGTGTTCTTCCAAGTGGGGTTCCTATGGGAGATGATACACCTAATGAGGGATTTGGTGATTCAGATGAAAATAGTAATGAGAATGAAGATATTCCTACTAATGAGGTACCATCAAACCCTTCTCATGAAACTCCTAATCGAAGAAAGGAAACACTTGGGGTTGTACATGGTAAAGGAAAAAAATCAAGTTCAAGTAGAAAATCATCCAAAAATTCATTAGCTACTCATATTGAGAAATTGTGTGAGAGTATGGCTAGTCCAAGGAAGTCAGTTTCTGAAATTATTTTTCCTCACTCTCAATATACTATTTCAAGTGCAATGGATGCTTTGCGTGATTTGGAAGATGAAATTCCAAAAAAAGATGAACTGTATTATTTTGCCATCAAAATGTTCCGTATAATGGGTGAAACGAGAAGTGTTTTTGAACTTAGATCCAGATGTTAGGGTTTGGTGGCTTCGACGTGAGTATGCTGAACAAAATCCAATTGCATCATTTTCGTCCTTGGTAGCAACATCCTCATTTCCCTTCCAACCATACCATCCACAACCTCCACCATGAGCTCCTTAGCTTTATTATTGTAATATAACTAGACAACTCTTTTATATGTAAAACTAATGTATGATCTACTTTTTTATATGCAAAACTAATGTATGATCTACTTTTTTATAGTAAAATTAATGTATGATGTTTTCTATATTTGGTATTTTTATGCCATGCTTTTATTCAATTTTGTTGTGTTGTATATAATGTCACAAGTTATTAATTTATTTTCATTTTATTCAGTTTTCAGGTTATGGATGAATTTAACAATATGTATAATACTTTTTATATGAATTATGATACCCATGAATTAAGTGAAGAAGCTCAACGAAGAATAGCCACAATTGTTACACAAGTTGAGCACAACAATTATCATGAAGAGGAAGAACAAGTGTTAAGCGATTGTATTGGTACACCACTTAACTTATTTCACTATGCAACCGTATGATTTCAAATTATACAGTCAAATGTGGGTGGACGAAGTATTAAATGGGCATGATGATCGTTGCATGAATAGTTTTAGGATGCCAAAAATATATTTCACAACTTATTGCATGATTTGCAAAGAAATTATGGCTTAAAGCATGGGAAGGTATATCTGCGATGGAGAAGTTGGCATTATCATTGTATATTCTTGGAAATAGAGAATCAAGTTCAAATGCAGCAAAACGATTTCAACAATCTGGGAAAATCATTAGTCGAATTTTTACCGATATGTTGCATATATTTGCTCGAATGGGAATAGACACGATTAAACCCACTGAAGGTCAATTCGAGGAAGTACCGAACCATATTCGACATGATACAAGATATTGGCCTCACTTTAAGGTAAAAATTACACAATCTTTATATTTTTAAAATATAAATTATTTCTAACTTTTATCTCATCACTTGTTTTTATTTTAAAGGATTGTATTGGGGCCATAGATGGAACACACATAAAAGCATGCATTTCGCTTTCTTCTCAAATACCTTATATCGGACGGAAAAGGTGAACCAAATCAAAATATTATGGCAATTTGTGACTTCGACATGTGCTTCATTTTTGCATTTCTGGTTGGGAAGGAACAAAGACATGACAAGAGAATTTTTTGCAAGCAGCACTTAGAAAACAAGAGTTAAAGTTTCCACACCCTCCACCAGTCGAACTTTAATTTTTTTAATTAATCTTTACATAAAAATATTAAAATTTTTATTTTATTTTTAAACTTGATATTATGTTTTAATTTTTTGTAGGAAAATATTATCTTGTGGATTCGTGATATCCGCAAATGGCAGAGTTTCTAGGTCCATATAGGGGAACGATATCATTTACGACTTTCATCGAGGTAATCATCGAGCATCCGGAAAAAGAAATCTTTAATCATGCCCATTCTTCGTTACGCTCGTGATTGAACGAACATTTGGAGTGTGGAAAAAATGGCCAATATTAAGAGATATTCCAAGCTATTCATTCGACAAGCAAGTTTTAATAGTTATTGCAACAATGGTTTTGCATAATTACATTCAAGACATGCTTGGTCAAATGATGAGGATTTTCGACAATTTGAGAATATACCCGACGTACAATCTCTCTTGAGCCATTTTGATAGAGGTGAATCAAGTTCTTCTAACAATGAAAGTGACCTTGAAATTACAATGTTAAGGGAAACCATTGCAAATAGTTTAATGAATCAATATTTGTAAAAACAATTTTGTATCATAACTTAATTTCTATCAATAATGAAACTTGTTATGTCTTATGTTACTATATTTTTTATTAAAAATCATTAGGTTAGATACTTCAAAATTTGATCCAAGTATAATGTTACTATTTATAAAAATAATATTTATCATTGTTATAAAAATATATTTAACTATAAAAAATTAAAAATAATTTTTATTTTATCTAATAAATAATTTAAATTGATTATATAATTTATTAAAATATTTATAATAAAATATTAGAAGATACATTTTAATATTTTATTAAATGATTTCATAAATTCACATACTTTAATAATTTTACATAAGTAAAATAATTTAAAAACAACTATTATATATCAATTCTAATATGATGTCCTTAATGGTCATTTTTTATTTTCACCTCACCGCTACAGCTGCGTTTGAATCCAAACACACACTCCACCGCTGTTTTTAATCTCACTGCTACAGTGTCTAATCTCACCGCTACAGTAACTAATCTCACCGCCACCGCTGTTTTTAACCTCACCGGAGGTAACCACACTGCCCATCCAAACTAGCCCTAGGACTGCTTAAGTACCAGGCTCTTCTGGATCCAATCCTAGACATGCGCACAAGGGTTACCACACCCTAACTCGGCGACTTAGTCATAGGTTTGTTTAATTAAGCATTAAGTCTTATGTAAGTGTTGGGGTAAACTAGTCCTAGGGTTCAAGTACTTATCATGCTAATTTACGTTCCATTCCATTTCTACCCTTCTTCACATCATACTATAAACCACACAAGGGATAGGGGTACTTACCTGGTGGACTGCGGGTCGGAGACTTAGGTGCCATGCCAGAAAAATCTGCTTATTTCCAAAAATATTTTTATAAAACTTATTTGGCTCGATTCGAAAACGTTTTGGCCCTTAAACCCCAGGCCGAGAGTTTAAAATTAGGCTCTGATACCAAACTACAACACTCCAAACCTGGCCCACGAGCCTTGACCAGATTTGGTATGTTCCTTAAGAAAAACCGACTCAAATTCGTTTGCACTTTGAAAAACTTTAAGTGATTTTGGGAGAAAGTTCGAATTGGGTTGGGCTCGAGTTGAAAACAGGGTTATCTTATATTGAAATCCCTTTATCTTAGGTGTCAATACATTTAGGGTTTAGTTTAAAAGAAATTTACTTAAACTTTAATTGATAAAAATTTGTAAACATAATAAATAAAATAAATGTAAAATAGTTCAACTATGGCCTTATTACATCAAATAAACCCAAATAATTTAAAATACTTAAATAAAAATAAAATGTCCAAATAAAATTCCTTCTTTGAGCATGGCCACCTTTAAGCTCCTACCAGGCGGTCCATTCATTATCGATCACACCAAAAATGTTCCCACAACGGGGTGAGTCAACAGACTCAATGTGTACACAAACACTAAATCCAAATAAATTCAGGCATATCAAGTCATACACATTCAGATCAAAATATACAATTAATGATGCAATCCTGAACCCAAGCCTAGTTACCAACCGCTACACATCACCCGTACCAACCTGCACACCGTGGGGACTACTAAGTCAACCCTCCATCCGCTACACACCATCGAAGGCAGTTGCTGCAGTCGACGTGCTCATCGCCCTTATAGAATTCGTGGCATAGCCACTAGATAATATTTGTGTCATGTGACACCACATTCAGATAATGTAACCGAGGTCACCACATTCTTATAATGTGTCCGAAGTCACCACATTCACTTCCCCTTTTTCATATAACCCGAATGCCCCATATCATACATATAATGCATATCATGCATTAATTCACATTCTTATCACTTTTCACATGTTAAAAAAAATAACATATATTCATAATCCTAGTAGGAGTAGGAAACGTACCTGGGTACTTTGTACCACTGCAAAGGTACCTTAGCCATATTTTGCACATTCTTACAAACACATATAATAATTTTAAAGCCATAAAACTTATTAAGATTTAGTGTGGGGTACACACCTGATTATCTTAGCAACTTCTCTTCAAATCCCGAAAATCTGATCTAAAGCCTTAGATCCTTAGTCCCTTGGTGCCGTTTTCACTGCTAACCAAATCCCAAAAACTTTGCTATATTCCTTCTTGCATTCAGCCAAGCATTAGATCACGTCACATGTTAGTTTCGGCTTTTAAGATAATAAGAAATAGATCTAGATATCAAAATAGGCCTTGGCCGAATGTACCTATGTGCTTACCTTCCAAATCTTAAATCCCGGAATTGATCTCTTGTCTTAGGTGTCTGTCGAAATCCCTATAGCCACATGTTAGATCAATTTCTAACACTTAATCACCATTAAATGGCCTATGGCCGAATATCAGATGTGCTTACCTTGTGGATTTTAAACCCCGAAAGTATCCCTTCTTGAAGTCGACAACACCTAAATCCCGAACCTCCCTTCCATGATTCGGCCAAGATCAATTATTGGGATTAGTCCCTATATTTCGATAAGTCCAAAAATATAAAAGAATGGGAACCGAATTTGGATCTTACCCTTACTTGAAGAAATCGACAGCACCTTTGCTTGAAGCCCCTCAAAGATTCGGCTATGAAGACTAGCTAGTGATCAAGAGATTTCGGCTTCAACAAGATTGGAAAGAAGAGAGAAGGTATTGAGGCTTAGAGAGAATGAAGTCGGCAATGGCTAGGAGACTTCTACTTTTGGTTTTGACAAAAGAAGAGGGGAAGAGAATATTAGCAAACAAATTCGGCAGTGACTCTAGAGAAAGGAAAAGAAAATACTAGGAATGGTCTTGCTTTCCTTCCTTAGCCGAAAATACACCAAGAGAGTCCCTTGGCCGGCGAACACATGCTCCTCTATCAATTCCTCCTTTTTCTCCTCTTATCACTTCATCTAGAATTAATACATAAATAATCTATTCTTTATCTCTTATCACCTACACAAAATAAATGGGAATAATCCAACCTTTATCCTTCCAATTAAGCCAAAAATTATAAAGAATTATCCTCCTTTATCTCTTATTTAGCCGAATTTTTAAAGAGAATAAAACTCCTCCCTTAAGTTCCTTAGTGCCGTCCACCTCCTCTGCTCCTTGTAGCAAAATAAAATCCTTTATTTGCTTCCCATGTTGCTCGAACCTAGGCCCATTGTACATGCTTGTGGCGTCATTCCCAGAGGCTTTAAGTGGCACCTCCAAGCCACTTAGACAAACCCAATTGTATGTCATATTTCACATACATTTTCTCTTAAGGCCCTCTCCACTTAGCTTCCTCTAAAAACTTAAAACTTAATATTTCTTAAGGCTTTCACCTATTTTCTAAAGTTCACAAATTCCATTATACACATTCACAACATACTCAAGCATGCTAATTCATATAATTAAACATAAATGCATAAGCCCATTTTCAGGATATTACAGACCTCTTATAAAATTATTAAATGAAGCTTGTACTTGAAGTGTTGGGTCTGACAGGAAATATTGACCATTAAGTTTTAATAATTTAAATTATCATGTTTAGTTCGGAAAGATTTATTGTTTTTTCCTTCGAAGTTACTAAGCTTTATAAGCTTACTTGTGTTTCTTGATGTTTTCTTGTAGATATCATTTTGTGGAACGAGCGACCGAATCAACCTTCGAATCACACTATCCAGTTGATTTCGGTAGTTTTTGGATGTTTATTTTGGCTTATATTGCATGTAATAGGTTGAGGTGCAAATGTTTTGAGATTTGGTATGTATATATGATGTGGCCTATCATAATTGTGGTTGCTTGTAAGATTAAGATGTGAATGACATGGTAATGTTATGTGTTCACTTGTATTGTAGTTAATTTGTAATCTTTTTGCATTGTTAATGTTTGGAGAAAAACTTTGGTATGTTTAAAATGGGTAGAAATGTGTACAATTGTGCTAGGTGTGAACTAATGTTATATATTTGTGGCATGAAAGTATACCTTTTATCTTAAATTGTTTTGTTTTGATTTGAGGAACCTTTGAATGGCATATTGGTTAGAAGGTTTAGGCTGTTTGAATTGATATGTTTTTGAATGTTTAAAGATTTCTGAAGTCAATTGAATGCAATATAAATTGGGTTAACTTGTTGGAAAAGTTTAGGTTTTGAAATGGCTTGTTTTAAGGGTTCCTAAAGGTCGTTTTAAGCCTCGTAAATGTATGCTATGATTGAATTTGGTTTATTTATTTTATTTTAGTTAAATGTTTATTAATATAATGACTTGATGTTACTTGTTATGAACTGTTAATGTGTCGTAGCATCTCGTAACCCTAATCTAATGACGGTGATAGGTGAGGGGTGTTACATCCTCCACGCCATTGAACCACATTTGATTCCTTCTACAATGCCATCTACTCACAGCCATCGTCTCCCTCCTTGTCCGCACTCTTAGAGAGATCCCATTCAGGCTCAACTTCTTGAAAACCGAACGATAATCAAAGAGGGAAAAAACTTTCACCGTGCCCCAATCGCCCACACAAGGAACAAAACAGATATAGTCTTTCATATTGAAAAAATTGCATAAGTTGATTATGTGACTTGCTTTTTTCTTTTTAACGAGTTTCGAACATCCAAACAGACTCTAATACACATAATCTTCCTAAAACCTTTCGTTTATATTTTTGGCATCATAATCCAAAAACTCCCCAATAAAATTCCCCATTTGTCGTGCCATGCTTTCCGACATTGAGCCCAAAGGTATATCATGAATTTGCACCCAAAATTTCGTATAATGAAGGGGAACTTGTAACGGATCCTCCCCTCTCTTCCATTTATGAAATATTAACAAATGACGATTAAAGAACTAGGGGATACCATCTAACATCCTCTTTAAATCAACCTCATTAAAAAATTTGAACATGATTCGCTTCTCCTCAATCTCCGATATGGTTACCCCCTCAATCGGATGCCACAACTCCGAAAGCACGTTCCTTAAAGAGGGGAAGTGGACAGAACTGTCTGTTAACACCCTACCCACTAGGCAGAATTTGGAATCATCTTCTCCAACATCGTCCTCCTCTTGCCCAACAACAGGATCGTCCTTCAGATCGTCCAAGTTTAGATTTGCTAGATCAGCCTCCATGCCTTAGTGGGCTCTTCAAACTTACAATTCTTATCCCTAATTGAAACCCTAAAAAATTGAATGCTAATTGAAAAAACCCCAAACCGTGAGTCGATAGACAGAGAAAACCTAATCATAGGTACTAATTGTTACAATATGTATTAATTTAAAATTTAAAATTTAAAGGTTTTCCAATTTTTTTAAAAGAAAAGAGAAAAGCATAAATGATTGAGATATATTAAAATTTATTGTATGATTTAATAGATAAATGATTTTGAGTGGAATGAAATTAATTGAAATTTTTGATTGGATCTCTTATTATAAAAAACTATAAATATAAAGTAAATATGCTAAATTCACTGCAAAATAAATGATAAAATAGATAGTATTTTGAAATTAATATAATTAATATCCCAATTGTCATTGTCATCCAAGATTCATGAGATTGTTGAAGAAAAACCTTTTCTCCAACAAGGAATTGTAGACAAGATAGGTAAAAAGCTTCAAGGATGGAGAGCAAATATCCTATCCCCAAAGAAGTTTTGTGAGTGAGTCGACAGATTGATCAGAATCATAATGATACTCGGAAGAAAATTCATTTTGTCAACCAATCACACACTGTGGTCTTGGCATTAAATCTTTAATCAAGCCCTTCTTGCTAAACGAGCTTGGGGTATTATCAATAGAGATTCAATACATTTTTGATAGATTAATTTGGACTCATGATACCAGTGGTCGGTACACTACAAGATCGGGATATGCTCTTCCTACTTCAATTACCTCCTCACCAGTACTAGCATTTCTAAGAGACTTTGGACCCTACAAAATGTGGAAAATTATGAATAAGGGATATTGCCAAAAGAATTCGTGTTGTGCACTTTGTGGAATTGAGATTGAAGGTGATGGGCATGTTTTTTTCTAAATTGCACCAGCAGTTTGGTTACATAGCAAACATGGAATTCTTCTTTCAACAGATTTTTTACTGCAAGGAACCTCAGGATCTTCTTTGTACTAAACTTACTGTTATCCTTTGGAGTGTTAGGAAATGCAGGAATTAGAAAAATCGTTGATATATTGCCATCTCATGCTCTACACTTATCAAGCACTCTAACAGAGCAGTGGTCATAGCCCTTCTCGACGTCTGGCCATGGGGTTACTCAACTGCTTATATTCAACATTGAATTCTCCACTCTTCAACTCCATCACAAGAAGTTTGCTCAACTGCTTATATTGCTTGAAAAAGGGCAGCAGAAAAGCGAAAGCCTAGCTGAATGGGATATGCTCTCTTGTAAACTTCATGCAATCAGAGAAGTCCTTCGTGTTGCACCTCAGATTAATAACTCCTTGGGACTCAAGAATCCTCAAAACTACTGCAAAGTAGGGAGGAAAATAGCATTGAAAATACCAACCTTGGATTGAAGACAATAGGAAAATGTTAGAATCTCGTTTACCAAGCGGCTCTATTCTTGGAAAATTTATAAATATAAAGGCTTAAGGGTGTAAAAAACCCTCAAACTTTTTTTTTAAAAGAATTAAGTCTTTTTTTTTTTTACACTCATTTGAGTATTTGGGTACTTGGCTTTCAAAATATATGAAAATGGCCCTCAAACTTTTTTAAAAAAAAAAAAAGCAATTAAGCCCCTGCTAAGTGCACTTGAACTTTAAAAATATGTCAAAAATACTCTCAAACTTTTTCAAAGAAAAAACAATTAAGCCCATGTTTTTATTAAAAATTAGGAAAAGATTTATAAAAAATTAAAATCAATAAAAGCTATAAATATTATTAAATTTTAATAAAAAATTTAAATATTAAAAATTAGAAAATATAAAAATTATAAAAAATATAAAATTTTATAAAAATGGTAAAAAATTATAAAATATATAGAAATATAAAAAAATTATAAAATTTTATTAAGTTGTAGAAAAATATAAAAAATGTAAAGAAATATAAATTTCGTAAAAATAAATTATAAAAATTATTATACCAAAAGAAGCATTTTATAATTTTTCTATGACTTTTATTAATTTTTATTTTTTATCATCTTTCGCCATATGTCACGTTGTGTTGTGACACGTAATAACTTTAATTGAAAAAACTGGGGGTTGTTAATTTTTTTATGATTTTTATAAAATTTTACAATTTTTATTTTTTTACGATTTTTATAAAAAAAATCTAAATTTTTAATTTTTTTATATTTTTATTAAAATTTAATAATTTTTCTAAAATTTATTATTTTTTATAATTTTTTTTCTAATTTTTAATAAGAGCAGGGGCTTAATTGCTTTTTTTTGAAAATGTTTGAAGCCTTTTTGATGTATTTTGAAAGTTCAAGTGCGTAATTGAGTGCAAAAAAAAAAAAAAAACAGAAGAAGAAGAGGCTTAATTGCTTTTTTTGAAAAAAGTTTTACACCTTTAAGCCATGATTAAATTATAAATTAATATAGGAAAAATTATGCTTTGCCCCAAAAATGGAAAAGAAAATTGTATTTAGTTCTTTAAAAAAAATAAAATCATAAATTAATACATGATAAAATCTATATTTAACCTCTCGAAAATTTAAAATTCAAAAATATACAATAACTGCAACAATATGGAGAACATCATTTGATTTTATAGGATATTAACTAGTCTTGTTTTTATCTATGAATCATTTTCATCGAATGTGCATGGAATAATAATTTAATACTTGAATGGAGTTATAGTTAAAACTTTTTTTCAAACACTCATTTAATATAAGTTTAAATCTTGTTATTTTTATCATCACCCTAATATTGTATAAAAAAAAATTGGTATTCATCAAATCAACCTTACCATTACCATGAATAATATATATCCTCACCCTAAACTTTTTCCATTGTTTATATTTATTACTTTTATTTAATAATTTAATTGAGTCAATGAACTTAGTTTTAAATTTACTTAAATTATCTTTCTAAATTGAGAAAATATACGCACAAGTACAAAAATTCAAAACATATAATCCTTAAACTCTAATTTTAGTATTATGATGAAAGCCATATTTAGTTTATGTGTCTTGCCTTAGAATACGGTGGATAAATGTCCATCGGGAATGTCCTATGATTGCTTCCGTTTTCAAGTTTGAACACAGAAAAATCCCACTTAAGAGAGCCAAAAAGGAATTGCATTTCCATTTACACACTTTTTGGAAACATAAACCTTGTTTTGTTACTAGGATTATTAATATGCCTAAAAGGCTGGAAACCATTTTATTCCCTAGCTCAGTCGCAGTCAATCTTTTTGTCTTTAGGCCATCCAAACTCCTCCAAGAATGCCAATACAACTCCATTTGACCAACCAAAACCAGTCTGGGGTGTGTATTCTCCACCACCCCCAAACTCACCACATTTTTCCACATCATATTTCTCATGCATTGCCCCTGTTTTCTTGTAGGCAACGTAGTTGGTTTTGATCCACCTCTCAGCTATGTCTTTTGCCACAGTCCTTGCTTCCATTGATGCAGATTTTGATAGACCTTCAACTATCATATGCTGAAGTGGTGCCCAGCCATTTGGGAAATCCCTGTTGCCATTTTGGAATGTTAATGGCTATTGTATTTATTATAATATGTTTCAAGTGACTGAAGACATTTTTACTAACCATTGTTGGCCTGAATTTGTTAAAGAGGTTGCAATCCCAGCAGCACAAAGCAGGCCTGAGTTTTGAAGACTTTTTGTGACCTTTTCGACCAGATGAATATCTTCACATAAAATGTATCAAAAGATCTTTTTTAAAGCTTTCTTCCATTTCAAGTTTGAAGATGTAAGATAAATAGAAGCTACAAACCTGAGTTGAACAAATCAATCCACAAGGGAACAAAATTTGAAGCAAACACCTTCTGGTTTTGGTTCTCAGCTTTCCAAGTTTGATGTTCCTGTTGGATCATTATCAAAATTCACTAAATTTTAAAGAATGTTATTAGATGGTGCAAAGTATCATCACTTTACAAACTATGGAACTTGGAGACAACCTCACAGTCAGCACTATTATTGAGCCAATAATCTAGCCATTGTCCCATGTTTTCATTCCAAAAAATAGAGCTGAATGCCTTTTGTCTTTTCCGAGAAGCTCTCAGGAAATCCTCAGTGATAGCGTTCTCCCCAACAGTTTTTGCCAAGAAGGCAATGTCAAGTTCCATCTAATATCAAGAAATGAACAGCATTTGGTCATTAAATCCATGGGAGTACCACCTATCTTAGGATTTCTCGAGACAAGTATTAACATACTCTTAGTATGAATATATTTAAATCAACAGGTAAGATTGTTGTTGTGGACAAAGTTGTAAAGTCAGAAGAGTTCCTGCAACATTAGAATTAACCACAAAAATCATTAGGGATGGTTCTTCAGTTAACCAATAGCATCATCTACATACAATAGTATATATTACCTCATCCATCTTGTGCTGAAATCCCATCCAGATTCAGCAGTCGAAGCCAGCTCTCGGTAAAATTGCTGTTTCTCAGAATCATTCAAGAACTTGGAAGCAAGTTCTTCATCCTGACAGATAAAGCAAGCAAGTCAAAGAAGTAAAAGAAAAGGAAAATTGGCAAGGTAGGCAACATGGAGTGAAGAACACACAATGGTTGATGATTCCGGCCTTGGCTTGTTCCACATTGCATAATACCGATTCAAAAAGTGATTACACTGCTCAGCATCACGGATAATCAACTCATGTATATCTATACGAAATCACAGAATGTAAAGGAGGAAGTTAAAAAGCTTATACAAAGAAGCAATTGTTCATCCAAATAAAGTAAACATACATAGTTCTACCTGAATTCCAATATCGATATTCTTTAATCAATGGTGGGAGAGATTTCTTAACGAATTCGACATCACCGGTCCGATTATATATCTCATAGACCATAGCACTCAAAAGAGGAGGCTGGCTGCAAAAGGGACCTTGAAGCTATTAGATAGTTGTACAAGGCAATGAGCAATTAAGACCGTAAAAACTAGTAGTAATTTACATTGTTTGATATAATGTAAAATATGAAAAGCAGAATTACAAAGTTAAAAGAAAACCCATTTTCATTTATTCCTAAAACAATGATAAGAAAATAAATGAAAAGCATTACCTTCGATTGGTATAATACGCTCTAGCACCATTAAGAACATGACCATAAGTGTCTAGCATGAAAATGAGATTAGTCACTATTGCTTTTGCAGTCTCGTACATTTTACTTGCCAGCAGGCCTCTGCACAAACATTTTAAACATCAATCCCCATTAAGATTTTAAACTAAGGTATGTTGATTCCTTAAAAACTCCAATAAGCTGTGAAGCCACATGGAAGCAATTTCCAAGAGAATATTCCTTAATGATCCTAAAACTAAAAGCAATATGATGAAGTCAAAAACTAACCTGATAATCCAAAAAGAATCCCAATAATAAACCTCAGTGAAACGTGAACCAGGAATTATTACAGGCCTTGGCAAAGGAAGCAGAGTATGCAATTCAGGATAATGAAGAACCGAGCTCGGAACTTCCCTGCTCAAATTCTTCCACAAAGCATGGACTTCCAATGCCCAACGTCTCACCTCTGGGTTCTCCACCTTGGGCAAAAAGCCATGCGGCTCAGGTACAAAATCCACTGGCTCAGCATATACAACATCATCCCCTGCATCATTAAAGTACTTCCCGATAAACCCTTCAAAATCCTTAACAGAAACTGACCCATTTTCCGTCTTGGGAAGTTTATCGAATGCTTCCACGGTGGTGGAAAGATTAGACTTTAACGGCAAGTCTACATAGTGTTTAGGATCAAAATTCGATTTCCCATAAGTTTGCAAAGCAGTTTCTTGGACACGTACAAGGAAACTTAGTAAGGGTGTTGCAGGGATTACAGGACCCGGACCGTTGGTACATGATGATGGAGGTGAAAGTGGGTTAGTGAGGGCCATTGGAGGCAGCGATTGTGAAAGAATGAACACTGAAAAGAGAAAAAGGAAATGCCTTTTACGGTTGGTGTGGTAAAGAAATGGGGCCATAATGATGGGTAGAAACGAAGGAGATTGAACGAGACATGGATTAAAGCGTGTTGAATTTTAAGGATCTGAAAAAAAAAAAAGTAAGAAAAGGACGGCCAGTTATGTAATCGCAAAACGATGGTAATCAGGATTTACGATAAGGACTAAGCACGTGGACAACCATTGTAACATCGATATATAGGCAAAAAAAAGCCTATACAACATACATTGGATTTGTGAGAGTTTGAAGTTGACTACGACTGTGGACAGTGGTTAGCCAAGTGGATGAATGTAATTGCTGGTTAATAAAGAAATAGTGACAGTCATGTTCTTTGAAAATATTTGGAATGGCGTCTCTTTGTGTACATATTGACAACATCAAAAGTTAAAAGGCCCAAAGAAGGGATATTAGCATATATTGAAACTGGGGAAGAAAGGGAATTCGATGGTGAATTCTCCCATGGTTTTTGGATTTTGGTTAGAATGTAGGATATAGAAAGTAATATTTATGTTCTGAAAGAGATATGTACTAGTTTTTATGTTTGTTTTCATATATATAAATCAGATATATCGGAATTATTAAAATATACATAAATTTAAAAGATATAATATACCAAAATGTATGTACTAATCTGTACCGTACAGATAACCATGATTGTGGTATACTAAGTTGTTTAGCTAGATAAGAAGGTTATATTTTTGGCTCCTCAAATTTCAGCTCGATGAAAATATATTTTCAAGGGTTCACACAGATGTTATTGTCCCCTTCGGTAAAAGCATATTTTTTATTTGGTAACGGTACTTTCTCTCCTTGCGGTCTTGTAACGATTTGAAAGTTGTTGGTGTTGAAGAAATTCGATTTTGGGAATTCGATTCTGTAAATTGATATTGTAAATATTTTTATTAAATATTTTTGGAGTTATGTTCTAGGTGAATTGAATTTTGGATAAACAAGTTTATCGAATCAATGATTAATTAAGGTACAGGAATTAAATTGTAAAAATAGTAAAAAATTTAATTTCTATAGAATTTTAATTAAGAAATAAACCAAAGGACTGAAGTAGCAATTAAACCATGTCATTGTACTTATTAGTTGACGGTAGCAAACATGAGTCATTATATTGATTAGTATAAAATATGATTTAAGTAGCAAACATGGGTCATTATATTGATTAGTATAAAATATGATTTAAATTAATTAAAAGAAAAGAAAAAAAGAAAGAAATAATTTAAAATTTTATATTATTATTGTCGAAACCTTTTATTTTGAAAGATTGACTTTATTTAAAAAAATGAAAATGGAGTCGCTTCCAATCTTTTTTAATGAGGGGTGATCAGATCACCTCGTAATTTGATCGTTTTAATAAAATGTTTGATTTAAAACAACGATTTTTGGTCTACCGAGTTTAGAAAATGGGTTCGGGAGTTGGTTATGCACGAGAAAGGGTTAACACCCTCGTTATGCCCAAAATTGATACCTAATTAATTACTTGATGTCTTTAATGTCGAAAATTGAAATTTTGAAAGGAGTTAAATTACACGATCCCTCTTTGTATTAATGTATATATTTTTAGTAAAACCCCTTAAAGAGATCAAAACATATGTAAAAGGCTTTCTTATCTCGAGGTAACAAAAGGTCGTATCTCGTAAGTTAGGACACGACGTCTCGAATTCTCGAAAATAAGTTTGCCTTTTATTTTTTATATTAAATCTCACATATTTTAATTTTAAAAGGATATTCGGTCATCTAGGTTCAACGAGAAAGTCGAAACCCAGTAAGTTAGGGCGCAACTTCTCAAATCTCTGAATACGGAACATTGCCTTATTATTTTTTTAAAAAATTTCTTTTTTGAGTAATAACAAGTATAATATTTAAAACTATGGGTGTTTATCTTATTTGAGGTATAATACGACAATGGATAAATATCTAAGCACGGCTCGGGACGTGATTATAATGAAATGAAATGGTGATGTGTAAAAATGGATCGATGATATACAAAAAAAAAATGTAACTATGACAGTGATAAAATACCAATTTGAAATGACGATTGCAATGATCGTATTATAATTATTATTCTAATAGTGTACAAGTAAAAAAAAACATAAATAATTAAATGAATAGATGATAATAAAATAGTAATAATAGATAATAAAATAGTAATAATAATGAAGGCATGAATAAAATAAATAATCGATGAAAGAAAATAAAAAATTTTAAAAAAATGAAAGAATAATAAATAAATACAAGGATTAAAATAAATAAATAAATAAATGAATAATACATAAATAGATAAGTAAACCAAATTAATAAAATAAAAGGAATAATGAATAAATAAACAAGTAAATAAATAAAAGAAAAAAATAAAAGAATTAAAATAAAAAAGGCCTAATTGTAACTTAAATGAAGTTAAAAGGACAAATCAAATAAAATAAATAACAAAGGGGCTAAAATGTAATGCGCAAAATAAAGCAAGGGGCCAAACGGAAAATATTCCCAACCCCATTAGATGCGTCGTTTAATGGAGGGCCAAAATAAAATAAAACTAAAATTATAGGGGATAAATTTAAAAAGAAAAAAATAAAAATAGGATCCGATTAAGAATCCTTAAAAAAACGGAAGGACCAAAGGCGCAATTATGCCATGTTTCAAAAACACGAGGATCCCAGGGGTTAATGGGTTGGGTAATCGGGTCGGGCCCCCAAAACGACGCCGTTTTAGGCATTTAGGGGCTGAGTGAAACAACGTCGTTTCACTAGGCTATTTAAGCCAAAAAAAAAATTCAAAAAACTTCATTTCCAACCCATTTCAGAAAAAAAAAAAAGCAAAAAAGCTCTCATCTTCTCTCTCAAAGTCTCCAAGTCTGGCCTTGGCTCAGCCATCGGCCACCCACGGCGGCGGAATGCGAAAAGTCGGTAATTTCGACTTCCTTTTTCTTATTTTATGTATATGTATATATATATTTAGAATACAAGAAAAAACAATATCAGAAATTAAAAAGGACAAAAAAGAACACATTTTTTAATTTCGATTTCCAATTGCTTTTCTCTTTTTTTTTTTTTGTATTCGATTTTCTGTGTAAACAAAAAACATGGATTGTTGTAGCTTTTATAGCTGATTTACAATATTAAACAAAAAACATGGATTGTTGTGGCTTTTATAGCTGATTTACAATATTATTTTGCTTTTTTTTTTCTGTTTCGCTACTGTTCCTCTGCTATTTCTGCTTTTCTTTTCTATGTTTTTCTTCTTGCTTTGCTTGCAGGTCTTGGCGAGGTCAACAGAGGCAGGAAAGCTGACCTTTGCTATTCTGGTGCAAGGGAGGCAATCCTTGGGCAATGGGCGCGCTAACTCGGCACGTGGAGCGGCGGCACGATGCACAAAGGAGGCTAGGTTTTTTTTTTTTTTACTGAAAATTTGTTTACTGGGCCATTAGGGTTTTTTTATTTTTTGGGTCATTTGGGTTTGCAAGTTTGGGCCTGATTTGATGGATTTGGACTCTTATTATTTGTTTTTTTATTTTTATATTTGGTTTAGTTTTTTTGGTTGGGCCCGGGCAAAATTGGGCTTCTACAGTTATCAAGTTAGTGGGGGAAGGAATGATATTATCTTCTTCCCCCATTCACCCGAAGCAAATAGAAACAAAAGAAGGTTAACGTTATTTAGGGTTTTGGAAGCTTTAACCTTAAAATTCAAGCAAGTCCTTAGTTATATTTTTTAAACTTTTATGTTTTTGAAATTCTGGAAATTTAATCTAGCTGACCTGTGTTATTTTTCAAAATTGTTAAAATTGTTAAAAGTTGTTATTGTTGATTTCTTGAAGTTTTTGGTATTAAATTGTTGGGTTTTAAGCTTAGATATGAAAAAGGACTAGTTTGTAAAGTTTAAATATTAGTTTTGTAACATAAAGACTAAAGTGACTTATTTGCAAAATTTTTATGAGATTTTGATAAAAATAGATAGTAGAGAGGTTATAGAGGATGAGATTGAAATCAAATTGTAAAACGAAGCTCAAATTTGAAAGATATGACTATTTCAATTTTAGGGGTTAAATTGAATAAAATGAAAAATTTTAGGGGACATTCAAAAAAAATAAAACTGAGCTGATACATGCTTATAATAGGATGATATGAGATGTTTGGAACTGATAAATTGAATTAAATTATTTTATAGATCAAGAATTGAACCAAATTGAGGCTAGTCGCGAAAAAGCAAAAATGTAACCTTCGCAACCCGGCCTAGACAGTAGACCTAGGTTGAAAAGGTCACATTCGCCACCGAGGTGGCTTGGTCATTTTACAAAACAATTTTCAATTTTAAACCTATTTCATATAAGCGATTATCCCAATTTTATGAATTTAAGACTAGCATAAACTCTAGCAGGGAAAATATATCAATAATCCTTATATAATAATTAATCTGTTTAATTCATTTAACAAATAAATAATTAATAATAGTAAATAATATTAATAAATAACATTCAATCTAAGAGATGTAAATTAAAAATAGTTATCCCATACCACGGTTCTTGGTAAAATAAAACGATAATAATAAATAATAATTCGTGGGCAAGAACAAGCCAAGACCCTCTACATGTCGAATCCGCGTCCTATTCTGTGAAATTATCTGAAAGAGGGGAGTGAGCTATGGAAGCTTAGTGTGAGTCCCTTTACAATAAACCAATTCAATATTTGAACCTCTAAAGTAATAGCAAATAATTTCACATGCCAATCAATTCAGTACAATGACAAACAATTTTGCATATCAATTTATTTAACATAATAACAAACAGTCTCGCATATCAATCAATTCAATACGGTCAAATGGGTTTGCTACTTTATACAAGCAACCATTAATGATCAATCATAATCAGTCAAACATATTCAATTATCAAATCAATGTACTTCACACAATTAAAATATAACAATTCAGTCGATTTGTTATGCACTTTTCATGAGTTTGCACAATATGTCATGCAACTATCAATTCGTTTGTTAGTCAATAGTCCTACCCCCAACCGCTACACACCATAATAGGGGTTCCCTAGAACTCCCTCCTCCAATCACATTAGGTTATGGACTTAATACCACCAATAATTTGCAGTTTTCACTGCCACAGACCATGGAAGCACAACATGCTCGCAGATAAAAGCTATCAAAGGGTTGTGCTTGCATGGTAAAACAAACGCAGTTGGAATCTGCTTTTGTTGTGAATACACAAAGCATGATTAAATGCGGTTATACTGCCACATACTTCCTTCGATCGTAACGTCCCATCCCATGCATATGTCATGCAATCATTCTTAATGCAATTATTCAATATCATTGTCAACATTTTATCTTAATTACAAGAATAAGCAATTCATAAATCGATCATTAAAAACATATGAGACATTTATTCGACATGTATAACATTAATGAATAGTTATAATCATTCACGAATTAAAGCAAACAATCATGAGCAATTACATCGTATTAGCAACCATAGAATCATTCAAAGACTTATGTCATTCATTTTAAGTAATTAAATCATAAATTAATGTATTCATATAGTCAATCATTCTAATCCTAGTCAAGGACCCAGTTGCATAATCTAGTTCTCTAGATGCCATAAAAAAACCCAATCAGGGACTGAATTACATAAAATAATAATAGTTAAAATGAAACTGCAATTTTTTTTTGAGTTCATGCAAATATTCATAGATACAAATAAATACCACATTAATTTAGTCATTCATGGATTCGAGCATGTCATATATCATTAGGGACCTAATTGCATAATTTAAGTTACTAAAAATAATTTGGAACCTATTCAGGGACTAAATTGATCAAAATAGAAAATTTTGGGTAAAATTGTAAAATTTTGGAAAATAGTGGCAGAACTGTAAAATCTGGAAAAATAGTGGCCAAATTATAAAATTTGGAAAATAAGTGGCAAAACTGTAAAATTTGGAAAAACGAGTGGCAAAACTATAAAATTTGTAAAAGGGTGGTGCATGGTCATGTGGGCCTAAACCTAGACACGATTTGACTCGGTTTTTCATAAAAGAACACAACTAACTTTTTCGAGGTCTCGAGCAATTACCCTTTGTTCAAGATCGATCCAATCAGCTACAAGGGTCGATTGATGAGGACTTGTTCTTGAATTTTTAAAGAAAAACTTAAAAAATATTTTTTTAGCAAGGCTTGAAGGCTTAGAAGAGTTTTGATGTAGAAAATTTTGAGAAAAAGCTAAATGTAAATAGAGTTAGGGTTCAATTTGATAAAAGATCAAATAAGTAGTTTTAGTAGAATTAGAAAAAGAGTAATTTGAATTTCAAATTAAGATAGGTAGTTAAAAAAATGTTGGAATTTTAATTCTATTTGAATTTTGAAAAGAAGATAAGATATTATTTTAAATTAAAATACGAAGTTAAAAAGATATAGAATTTTAAATTTTTTTTAAAAAACGGTTTTAGTAAAAGATAATATTTCAAATTTTCTTTTTAAAATTAATCCTTAATTTTGGGATATAAAAAAAATTCTAAACCCTAATTTTTAGAATGTTACAAAAAATTTGTCGAATAGTCCTTAAAAGCTCATTTGGTTGTTGTTTTGCCAAGTAAGTTCATATACAACTTAGTAAGTTAATTCATGTTATGTTTTTATCTTTATAAATTGAATCATTATATTTGTTACCTATTTATTTTGTTTTGCAAAGTATGATACCGATGTAATACCCTTTACCCTTATTCAACGCTGGAATAGGGTACGAGGCATTACCGGACATAAACACAAGCAAACATACATTTCCAAATCATAACTTTCCATTCAAATTAAAAACTTTTCATACACATTCATATCGTCCCTAAAACGAGCCTACTAGGCTCAATACATGCTTTGGAAGTGGTTTGGGAGTAAACCAAGAACTTTAGAAAATTTTACAAAACTTAGAAAATTTCTCACGTTACAGGGCTCACATGCCCGTGTGGTCTAAGGGATATGCCCGTGTGACCCTTAGACACGCCCGTGCTACAGGATGTGTTCAAAATAAGGAGCTGTCTGACTTGTACCACACGGCCATGCCACACGCCCGTGTGCTAGGCCGTGTGGTTGATTTAATTTTCATAATTTTTCATAAAATAGGTGAAACTTCACACAGCCAAGACAAACACCCGTGTTCAAGGCCGTGTAGCACACACGGCTGAGACATACACCCGTGTGCCATATTCTGGACATTCTATTTTGCAACAATTAAGGTGCAAGGGACACACGGCCGAAACACATGCCTGTGTGTCTACCCGTGTGGACAACAATAAGGCTATTTACCAAGCAATTTTGCCACCCTTACTTGAACATACATACACAACATCATATGCCACAAATCCAAGCATATTACATACAATCAAATCAGCCACAATCAAGACATCAACACATCATTCACATGCTACCATCTATCATAGACAAACATCACATGCTTATCAACTCAAATCATGTAAATTCCCAAATCTATGAAAGGCATCATCATATAAATTGCTCATACCAATTGTAGCCAATTTTCAATGGCCTTATACAAAATGAACTTTCAACCAATATAAGCCAACACATTTGTCCAAATCAATTATGACACATAACAAAATGACCAAGTCCCCTATACATGCCATAACTCAAAATGTAGAATTCATTGGTACCAAAATAATAGTTGATAGTGTGAATGGATCTCCGACGATCTCCAATCCCGAGCTAGCTTGGTGACACTATAAGACAAGGGAAAGAAAAGGGAGTAAGATATATAGCTTAGTAAGTTCATATGCAAATAATAAACAACATTAACTATACAATTGTCATATATGTAACATCTGTATATCAACCTAAATGTAATTAAAACTTTATGTACATAACATACTCAATCACATTCTTATCAATAGTTCATCATATATCGAATTTATTTCCTTTGAGTTTTTCGTACATACCTGTACCAACTTGTAACATAATCACATACTTTCTCGTCTTTGTCATACCCGTTGAACCACTTGGAATACTATTGGATACATGGAAATCTTTGCACATAAGTGCCACATATGTATCCAATGCTACCACAAATCTCATAACACATATAAGCTCGCATGATCACGCAAGCTGTCAGTCGAGTCGTAGCTACGCGGTGCTGCTTGCACAAGCTGTCAGGTATCTGCAACATATGCCGATCTACCCAGCCACCAGTAGGATGTACAGGACTAGCACCTGAGACACATAAATTACATAATCACATGGGTTCTAGTGACATGTCACTTGTATCGTAATCTATTCCTAAGGTTCAACCGGGATTTTCTCTCTTGCCGGAACTTTATCGAATATACTCACAGAATCAATCATACATTTCATGCAATATCAAAACATTAAAATAAAAATATAACATTGCATTATTTACATGCGAACTTACCTCGGTACAAAAATGGTAGAATTTGACCTAATCGTCAATTACTTTGTTTTTCCCCTGGTGTAGGTCCGTACCTCGTTTTTCTTGATCTATAATAACAAATTTAACTCATTCAATCATCACATTATTCAATTCAACCCAAAAATCATATTATGGAAGAATTACATTTTGCCCCTAACTTTTTAACTTTTTACATTTTGGTCCTTAGGCTCGTAAAATGAAACGTATTCAATTTCTCTGAAACCCAAGCCTAGTCGAACTTTATTCACACTCATAGCAGTGCCCAATTTCCATTAAATCACACTTTTACTACATATTTTATAACTTTTACAAATAGGTCCCTTTTAACATTTTTACCAAAAATCACTTAGTATAAGTTGTTTATCCAACATCAAACTTGCATAATCTACCATTAAACATAAAAATACACAAATATTTAACATGGGTCAAACCCTAGACCTTGATTATTTCTTAAATTTGTGGTAGAAATAGATAGATCGGGTTACAACAATTTCAAAAATGTAAAGAACATTAAAAATGGGGCAAGGATGGACTTATAATCGAGCTTGAAAGGGGCCAAACCCTAGCTATAGCTTCCTCCTTTAATTTTCGGCTAGCATGAAGAAGATGGACAAGATTTTGGCATGATTTTTGCTTTTTAATTCATTTAATTACCAAATGACCAAAATACCTCTAACTTAAAACATAAAAATTCTCTTACTCCATGTCCATTTTTGTCCACTAACTTAACAAATGGTCTAATTACCATCTAAGGACCTTCAATTTAAAATCTCATAGCAAGTGGACACCTTAAACACATAGAACTCAAATTTTGCACTTTTTTACAATTTAGTCCTTTTAACTAAATTGAGTGCCCAAACGTCAAAATTTTCAAACGAAATTTTCACGAAATCATTCCATAAAATTGTAGACCATAAAATATAATAAAAAATTTTACTGTGTCGGATTTGTGGTCCCAAAACCACTATTTCGACTAGACCCAAAATCGGGATGTTACAACTCTCCCCCTTAGGGATTTTCGTCCCGAAAATCTTACCAGAAAATAGGTTTGGGTACTGTTTTCATATAGCTTCCTCAGGTTCTCACGTAGCCTCTTCGATTCTGTGCCGTTGCCATAAAACTTTTACTAGGGCTATATTCTTATTTCTTAACTGTTTAACTTCTCGAGCCAAAATCTTGTTCGGTTCTTCACCACAAGTCATATAGGCTCGAATCTCGACCTCTGTCAGAGAAATCACATGTGAAGGGTCTGATTGATAACAGCGTAACATAGACACATGAAACACGTTATGGATCCTTTCCAACTCTATCAGTAAAGCTAACCGATATGCCACCGACCCTATTCTTTCAATAACCTCATACGACCCGATAAAACGTGGACTTAACTTGCCTTTATGGGCAAATCTCAGAATCCTCTTCCACGGAGATACTTTCAAGAATACTTTATCACCAATTTGAAATTCGATCTCTTTTCTTTTTAAATTTGTGTACGACTTTTGTTGATTTGAAGCAACTTTCAAGCAATCACTAATTACCTTTACTTTTTCTTTAGTTTCTCTAACCAAGTCAATTCCGTGAATCTGTTTCTCGCTAAGCTCTGTCCAATACAACAGAGTTCGAAACTTGCGGCCATACAATACCTCATACAGTGCCATTTTTATACTCAACTGAAAACTGTTATTATAAGCAAATTTGACTAAAGGTAGATATTTTTCCCAACTACCTTCGAACTCTAATACACAACAGCGAAGCATATCTTTGAGTACCTGAATCATCCTCTCAGATTGACCGTCGGTTTGTAGATAAAATGTAGTACTAAAGTTCAACTTTGTACCCAAAGCTTCTTGCAACTTCTTCTAGAATCGTGAAGTAAACCTCAGATCTCTATTCGAAATAATAGAAATAGGTACTCCATGCAATCTCACAATTTCAGAAATGTACAATTCAGCTAGCTTATCAAGTGAGTGATCGGTACATACCGGTATAAAATGAGCTGATTTTGTCAACCTATCGACAACGACCTAAACGACATCCTTCTTTTTCAGAGTCAAAGGCAAACCCGTTACAAAAACCGTCGTAATTTTGTCCCATTTCCACTAGGGTACCATCACTGGTTGAAGTAAGCCCGAAGGTACTTGGTGTTTGGCCTTTACTTGTTGACACACTAAAAATCTTGAAACAAACTCTGAAATATCCCGTTTCATACCTGACCACCAATACCATTTCTTCAAATCATTATACATTTTTGTACTACCCAGGTGAACTGATAAGCAACCATTGTGTGCCTCGTGTAAAATCTTCTGAATAAGTTCATCATTTTTCGGTACACATATTCTATCTTGGAACATCAAACAATCATCCGAACCAATTCGAAAGTCTGAATCATTATCAGATTCACACTGAGCTCTTTTAGCTTGCAATTCACTATCACTTTTCTGAGCTTCATAAATTTGCTGAAGACACACCGGTCTAGCTCTCAACTCCACTAGAACCCGGATAAAGTCAACCTCGTATTCATAGCTCTCAAGGCAAACAAGGACTTTTTGCTCAAAGCATCTACGACTACGTTCGCCTTTCCGGGATAGTAGTCGATTACCAACTCATAATCTTTTAGTAACTCGAGCCATCTCTGTTGTCGCAAGTTCAAATCCTTTTGAGTCATTAAATACTTTAAACTTTTCTGGTCAATATATGTGGCACTTCTCACCGTACAAATGATGACGCCAAATTTTCAAAGCAAAACCAATGGCGGTCAATTCCAAATCGTGCGTCAGATAATTCTTCTCGTGCAGTTTCAACTATCTCAAGGCATAAGCTATAACTTTACCCTCTTGCATCAACACACATCCTAATCCATTCAGTGACACGTCACTATAAATTACGAACTCTTTTCCCGGTTCAGGTTGCACTAAAACCTGCGCCTTAGTCAATAATGTTTTCAGCTTCTCAAAGCTTTGCTGACATTTTTCTGACCATTCGAATTTAACATCCTTTTGCAACAGCTTAGTCAAAGAAGTGGCAATCATCGAAAATCCTTGACAAAACATCAGTAATAACCGGCTAAGCCCAAAAAGCTTTGAACCTTCGATACATTTCTTGGTGGTTTCTAATCAACAATTGCTGAAATCTTACTTGGATCAACTCGAATACCATCTCTAGAAACAATATGTCCCAAAAATCTGACTTATGGGAGCCAAAACTCACTTTTTTTGAACTTAGCAAACAATTTCTTATTTCTCAAGGTCTGCAACACAATTCTTAAATGTTCGGCATGCTCAGACTCATCCCGAGAATAAATCAAAATGCATCGATGAACACAACCACAAACTTATCTAAGTACGGTCAAAAAATTCGATTCATCAAGTCCATAAAGATAGCAGGGGTATTAGTTAATCCAAAAGGCATAACAAGAAATTCATAATGCCCGTACCTTGTCCTTAAAGTAGTTTTCGACACATCCGACTCTTTAACTCTCAACTGATAGTAGCCGGATCTCAAATCAATCTTCGAGAATACCGTTGCTCCTTTCAACTGATCAAACAAGTCATCAATTCTTGGCAAAGGATACTTGTTCTTTATAGTCACCTTGTTAAACTATCGGTAATCAATACAAAGTTTCATGGTTCCATCTTGTTTTTAACAAATAATACCGGTGCACCCCATGGTGAAGAACTCAGTCTCACAAAACCCTTATCCGTCAATTTTCGTAACTGAGACTTCAAGTCCTTTAACTTAGTTGGAGCCATTCTATAAGGGGTTATCGATACCGGTGAAGTCCCTGGTACTAAATCGATACCAAACTCAACTTCTCTAATTGGTGGCAACCCAGACAACTCTTCTGGAAAAACATCCGAATATTCACTAACTACAGGCACTGATTCAATTTCAATTCAGACACTTTCGTATTCAACACATAAGCTAGATAAGCTTCACAACCCTTTTTCACATATCTTTGGGTAGTCATTGAAGAAAGCACAATAGGTAACTCACCCGACTCATCTGAATCAATTCAAAGAATTTCACCATTCTTACATTTCAATTCAATAATTTTTCGTCTACAATTCACAACAACATCATGCAGTGTCAACCAATCCATACCCAAAATGACATCAAACTCGTCAAATGGCAACAACATTAAATCAACTAGAAAATAAGGACCTCGTATCATCAATGGACAATTCTTGCAAACTTTATCAAATAGCACATATTTGCCTAAAGGGTTTGACACTTTAATCACCAATTCAGTACACTCAATAGGCAAGCTCTTACTAGCTACCAATTTCATGCAAATGCAACTACATTAGTATTATAATGAGAAAAAGTACCAGTGATAACATCGGGAGATGTCGCTTCTTCGCAAGCACGGATAGTATAGGCTCTAGTAGGTGCCTTGGCCTCAGATCTTACAGTTTTATCTTTGGTCACACCTTTACTACTAGCTCCATTTCCTGTGTTCCTTGGTGGTCTCCCTCTAAAGGCAGTGTTGCCCGATCTTGTAGTCTGAAACTTATCCTTTTCAACTATCTCTAGGCAATCTTTAATAAAGTGGTCGTGAGAAACACACTTAAAGTAAGCTCGGTCATACATTCTACATGTGTCGGGGTGTCGTCTGCCACAGTGCTGATATTCAGGCCTAACAGACTTAGCGTTACCAACGCTTGTTACTGATATAGTTTGGGCTTTAGAACCCGAATATTGCTTCCTACGATCTTTGTTGAGATACCCAGCTGAAGCACTGGATTAAGCATACAAATCTCTCGATTTCTTAGATAGAGATTGAAATGTCCTACTCATCGGCCTTTTTCTTACATCTCTAGCCTCAAACTCAGCTTTCCTCTTCTCTTTGCTTAATTCTTCAGCTTACAAGCTCAGTCGAATAGCACCACAAATTCCTTCAGCTCAAGAACTCCAACTAACAATTGAATATCCTCATTCAACCCATATTCGAACCTTTTGCACATGATATCCTCAGTGGAAACACACTTTTGAGTGTACTGACTGAGCCTAACAAACTCTCACTCGTACTCAGTTACCGACATTCGACCCTGTTTCAGCTTTAAAAACTCCTTGCGTTTATGATCAATAAACTGTTGGCTGATGTATTTCTTCCTAAACTCATCTTGGAAGAATTCCAAATTAACCCTCTCTCTCGGTACTACTGACACAAGGGTTTTCCACTACCAGGAATCGACTAAGGAATAGGTGAGAGAGGAAGGGGTTGAGCATTCGGATTTGTTCGAACAAATTTCGTATACCACTCGTTCATCATGTGGAGGAAGGCTTCCCTACCCCCTTCTGCTCCTCCCTAACTAACCATGGGAGGTCTACTTTCAGACGGCACCGCCCCTTGAGCTGGGGTCGGTGCATTGCTTTCTACGTCATCAGCTTCAGCTCGATTGGGATCCATTTACTATATGAAAACACATTTTAAAATTGTCAGGAGTCATTACACTATCACAGTTCATTTATGACATGTATAGCTAGACTTTCACACACGCTAAGTTAGTCTGAGAATCGACTAAACCGTAGCCTTGATACCACTAAATGTAACACCCTTTACCCGTATTCAACATTGGAATAGGGTACGAGGCATTACCTAACATAAACACAAGCAAACATACATTTCCAAATCATAACTTTCCATTCAAATTAAAAACTTTTCATACACATTCATATTGTCCCTAAAACAAGCCTATTAGGCTCAAAACATGCTTTGGAAGTTGTTCAGGACTAAACCGAGAACTTTAAAAAATTTTACAAAACTTGGAAAATTTCTCATGTTACAGGACTCACATGCCCGTGAGGTCCAAGGGACACGCCTGTGTGACCCTTAGACACACCCGTGCTGCAGGCCATGTTCAAAATAGGGAGCTCTCTGACTTGTGCCACACGGCTGTTCCACACACCTGTGTGCTAGGTAGTGTGGTTGATTTAATTTTCATTTTTTTTTTCATAAAATAGGTGCAGACTTCACACAGCCGAGACACACACCCGTGTCTTTGCCCGTGTGCCATATTTTGGACATTCTATTTTGCAACAATTAGGTGCAGGGGACACACGGCCGAAACACATGCCCGTGGGGCAGGCCATGTGTCACACACGGCCTAGAGACACACCCATGTGTCTACCCGTGTGGACAACAATAAGGCTATTTACCAAGCCATTTTTCCACCCTTACTTGAACATACATACACAACATCATATGCCACCAACCCGAGCATATTATATACAATCAAATCAGCCACAATCAAGACATCAACACATCATTCACATGCTACCATCTATCATAGACAAACATCACATGCTTATCAACTCAAATCATGTAAATTCCCACATTTATAAAAGGCATCATCATATAAATTACTCATACCAATTGTAGCCAATTTTCAATGGCCTTATACAAAATGAATTTTCAACCAATATAAGCCAAAACATTTGGCCAAATCAATTATGACACATAACAAAATGACCAAGTCCCCTATACATGCCATAACTCAAAACGTAGAATTCATTGGTACCAAAATAATAGTTGATAGTGTGAATGGATCTCCGACGATCTCCAATCCCGAGCTAGGTTGGTGACACTATAAGGCAAGGGAAAGAAAAGGGAGTAAGCTATATAGCTTAGTAAGTTCATATGCAAATAATAAACAACATTAACCATATAATTGTCAAATAAGTAACATCTATATATCAACCTAAATGTCATTAAAACTTCATGTACATAACATACTTAATCACATTCTTACCAATAGTTCATCATATACCGAATTCATTTCCTTTGAGTTTTTCGTACATACCTGTACCAACTTGTAACATAATCACATACTTTCTCGTCTTTGTCATACCCGTTGAGCCACTTGGAATACTATTGGATACATGGATATCTTTGCACATAAGTGCCTCATATGTAGCCAATGCTACCACAAATCTCATAACACATATAAGCTCGCTCTCGAGCTATCCTCGGGCCTGCTCACACAAGCTGTCAGTCGAGTCGTAGTTACGCGGTGCTGTTCACACAAGCTGTCAGGTATCCGCAACATATGCCGATATACCCAGCCACGGTAGGACATATAGGACTAGCACCTAAGACACATAAATTAGATAATCACATGGGTTCCTAGTGACATGTCACTTGTATCGTAATTAATTCCTAAGGTGCAACCAGGATTTTGTCTCTTGTCGGAACTTCATCGAATATACTCATAGAATCAATCATGCATTCATGCAATATCAAAAAATTAAAATACAAATATAACATTGCATTATTTACAGACGAACTTACCTCGGTACCAAAATAGTATAATTTGACCTAATCGTCAATTACCTTGTTTTTCCCCTAGTCTAGGTCCGTACCTCATTTTTATTGATCTATAATAACAAATTTAACTCACTCAATCACCACATTATTCAATTCAGCCCAAAAATCATATTATGGAAAAATTACATTTTTGCCTGTAACTTTTTAACTTTTTACATTTTGGTCCCTAGGATCGTAAAATGAAACGTATTCAATTTCTTTGAAACCCAAGCCTAGCCGAACTTTATTCATGTCATAACAACCCACAATTTCCATTAAATCACGTTTTTACTACATATTTTTTAACTTTTACAAATAGGTCCTTTTTGAATTTTTTACCAAAAATCACTTAGTAAAGTTGTTTATCCAACGTCAAACTTGCATAATCTACCATTAAACATCAAAATACACAAATATTTAACATGGTTCAAACCCTATACCTTGATTATTTCTTAAATTTATGGTAGAAATTGATAGATCAAGTTACAACAATTTCAAAAGTGTAAAGAGCATTAAAAACGGGGCAAGAAATGACTTACAATCTAGCTTGAAAGTAGCCAAACTTTAGTTATGGCTTCCTCCTCTAAGTTTTGGCTAGCATGAAGAAGATGGATAAGATTTTGGCTTGCTTTTGCTTTTTAATTCATTTAATTACTAAATAACCAAAATACCCCTAACTTAAAACATAAAAATTCTCTTACTCCATGTCTATTTTTGTCCACTAACTTAACAAATGGTCTAATTACCATCTAAGAACCTTCAATTTAAAATCTCATAGCAATTGGACACCTTAAACACAGAGAACTCAGAATTTGCACTTTTTGCAATTTAGTGCTTTTAACCAAATTGAGTGTCCAAACATCAAAATTTTCGAACAAAATTTTCTTGAAATCCTTCCATAAAACTGTAGACCATAAACATATAATAAAACAAATTTTACTTTGTCAGATTTGTGGTCCCGAAACCACTATTCTGACTAGACCCAAAATTGGGCTATTACAACCGAGGTAAATTGAAAATGATTGTTTGAGTTTAAAATGCTATGTTTGAGATTGATTATCGAACTAGAGGACTAATTTTAAAAAAAATAAAAATTTGTGTAATTAGTGATTATATATTTTGGTATGGAATTTGGTTGGAATGTAGTATGTCATATAATGAAATGAGAAAAACTTAATCAAATCATGGAAGAGCAAAATGTTTCACTAAACACTTTATGGACAACAGTGGTAGTACAAATTTGAAAATTCACCAAAAATTGTAGGATATGAGTTAGAGGTTGAATCAAACATGAAATTAAATCTTTTTGAGTCTAGTTTTGCATAAAAGCAACTGTGAAAGAAATATAATTGTAGATTATGAGATATAATACTTTTTATGAGATAATGTTAGAATGATTTCGGGTTCCCTTGTTCTAACTTTGAAAAACAATTATATAAAAAAACGTTTAAAAGATGAAATTTCTATTCCTAAAATACTAATGAGTTTATTTTCAAAGGAACCAAATGAAAACATAATATGAGATTTGTATTGAAAGATATTTAATTTTTAGTGAAGAAGAGTCAAAGCTGCCTAGCAACAGAATAGGGGAGGTTTTTAAAAAGATGGTATTAATATACTTTTAAATAAATTCAGAAATTTTATGGTAAAAATTTCATTGAGCATAGTTTCAAAAACAGAAGGCAAATCTTAATTTCGAATTCTGTAGGTATGGATATAAATAATTTAGCGACTACTATTCAAGAAGACAACTTTGTTAAAGGTATATGTATAAATAGTGAAAGGATAATTCATGTTACATAAAAGTGTGTCATAGTAAGGTTAAAGATTCTTGTATAAATACTTGTAAATGAAGGAAGTGGAATGGAGAGGAGGAGGAAAATAATATAAGAGTTATAAAATGAATTAATAGTTGATTATGACCGATCAAATCATACTAGTGAGAATTTAATTGATTATTGAGATAGAGGATTAAATTGAATAAAAGTGAAAATATTAAAACTAAATGAAATAGTGAAATTGGTTTGGAATTGAGACAATATGCTATGTTATATATGACAATATCTTGAGTGATAAATTGATGACATTGAGATCGATAGAATGAGAATTGAACTTATAAGGGAATTGGATAAATGATTACCCTATTAACTGCTTGGGTGTAGTTATTTCGACTATCACTAGGTGCCAATGAAAAAAAATAAAGTATTTAAAATAAATTAATTTGAACAAAATAAAGCATTTGATTAGCTTGTAGTGTGGCCATCTCCAAGTCATCTCCCACGTCGAGCCGTCTATTCAGGATCACCTGAAACATTAAATAAAAGGGTGTGAGTTTCGAAACTCAGTGTATACAACCCTTGGCAATTAAATCACATACAAATATTCACATTGGGCCTAAGCCCAATCAAAATCGGTGGTCTTGGGCCTTATCCCACAATGACCTCATATCATATCATATCGTATTATATATAAACAAGATAATGCAAAACCCATCCCAATAGTCCATCCACTACACACACCATTTCCCTTCCAACCTTATACACACTTGTGGGGATTTCTAAATCGACCCGCCCATCCTTTATGTAACACCCCTTACCCGAAACCCTTGCCGGAGTCGGGTACGTGGCATTACTAGACTTGACCATTTACTCAGGAAGTAAAAATTTTTAAAGCTGTCCAACTGCATCACGCTGACTAAATCGACCATAACTCGAGTTACAAAACTCGAAATTTAGATCCTTAAATTTTCCTTGAAACTAGACTCATATAACTATTCACCATAATTTTTTCAGAATTTTTCATGTAGCCAATTAGTACAGTTTATTCATCAAAGTTACCCTTATTACACTGTCTAACAATTCTGACCTGTCTCTACAAAAATACAGTTATCTCATTGCAAAATTTTCATATACTGTTCTAGTTTATACCAATGAAAAATAGACTCAATAAGGGTTTTACACATATAACCCATGCTTCCTAATTATTTTTGTACAATTTTTGACAATTTTTCCAAAACAGAACAGTGACTCACGAATGCATTCAGAGCAGGTCTCACTAAAACTTAATTATCTCATAATATATAAATCTTTTGCCTACTCTGTTTCTTCCATGTAAAAATAGACACAATAAGGATTAATTCTATACTTCATTCACCATCTAATTCAACTTATCCTATTTTTGGTGATTTTTCTAACTCACATCACTGCTGTAACTAAAGACTGTTTCTATACTAAATATGCTTTCTAGCTTATAATCGGATATACTCACATGCAATTCATACTCTCCATGCATTTTTTTTTAATCACTTACAAAGATAGCTTGTACTTAAAACATTCATATGATATTCTAACATCATCGATTTAAAAGAGTATCACTATTACCCACATTTATGACAAAACCCCAAAACATACATAACCAAATATTTAGCCATATTCGCATGGTCATTATATACAAGGTCAAACATCGTATGTTTGTAAAACTTCATCTAGCCTATACATGCCTTCTAAATCGCAACCAAAAATTCAAAATACCAAAGGAAGGCGATAGTGTGGATGACTTCTTGAAGATCCTTCACGAGCCCGCAACGTGACCAAAATCTATAAAACAAAGAAGAACATTTCACGTAATTAAGCTTACTAGCTTAGTAAGTCCTAACTCATGATAATAAAACATTTATACTTGAAAACCAATTGTTCCATAATAGCACATTCTAACTCGAATTCCATCATATAACATCCATCAATATTAATTTCAAACACATATAACACAATTCTCACAATATTAATTTAACCTGGTAATATTAAGCATACCTACCTTACATGCTTACTCAAACGTAAACCCAATAAATTAACTTTAAGTTATCTTGAACAAGGATTCGATTTATCTTTGATAAAGTACATCACCGACATCAAGCCCCGCTAGGCATAAAAGCCCGTAAAGTAACACCGGCTCAAGGCACGCTGGGCGTAGAAGCCCGATAAATAACACCCAAGCACAAGGCCCGCTAGGCAAAAAGCCCGATAAATAACAACGGACAAGGCACGCTAGGCATAAAGCCCGATTAATGTCACCGGCACGAGGCCTACTAGGCATAAAGCCCGATTAATGTCACCGGCACGAGGTCTGCTAGGCATAAAGCCCGATTAATGTCACCGGCACGAGGCCTGCTAGGCTCGAAGCCCGAATGTCAGAATATTATTATATGCTTTTTCACATTTCACTATCACATATCGAATCATAAACATCTATTCCCATTTCAATAAATAAATTTGAAATCAATCTAATCCATCATTATCACATTCGGCCAACTCATGGTTTTACACCAAGCTTATGCAAATTTTATCATTCACTAGATATGTAAATGATCTTTAAATAATAAGTAGCTCAAGAACTTACCCATTCACCTTGCATTAGCCAAAATATTTTCCATCATATACTCAACATAAATCATCAACCAATATGTAGATATACATTCGGCCATGATGCAATTGGATATTAACATTCATCAATTTTTAATAGTCAAGATAACCATAATTTATTCTTTGACATAATTTAACTAAAGGACTTACCTCGGTTGTCGATAGTCCGTGCGAATCGGCTATATTCGAGAACCTTCGTCTTTCCCTGGTCTAATTCGGTCTTTCTTTGCTCTTGATCTAAAACACATTAGAATTTAGCTCATTTAATCTCATTTCATCTCAATTTAGTCCCAAAACACCCAAATGGGCAATTTACCATTTTGCCCCTAATGTTTCCCATTTTTACAATTTAGTCCCATTTGCACATAACACAAAATATGCAAAATTTTCCAACATCCTAGCTTGGCCGAATCTTCATTATAGTCATAGGTGTCCATGCATTTCATTTATTTGACATTTTAATCCTTCACAAATTTATTCTTTTCAATTTAGCCCTATATACTCAAAATTACCAAAAATTCCAATACAAAACTTGTAAATCTTTAGTATACATTTAATTTAAAATCATCAAACATCAAAACTATCCAAACATGTTAATGGCCGAATCCTATATACATAGTATTTTCAAAAATTTAGACATGGGTCGGGTAATACACGAAACAACGATCTCAAAAAACGTAAAATTTATCAAAAACTAAGTAAAATACCTACCCCAAATCAAGCCTTAAGTTGCCGAAACTTCAAGCTCCAAAAATGGAGTTTTTCTCCTCAAACATTCGGCCAAGAAGATGAACAATGTGATGTTCTCTTTCTCCCCACTTAACTTTATTATTTTATGTTATAATAACACATTTAATATACCTTATTTACTAATATATCAACATAACATATAATAGGCTAATTTAACATATAATTTGGACTTATAAAAGCCCATTGCCGTCCCTTACTATGGTGAATGGGCTAATTGCCCTTTGGTACACCCACTTAAAAGCCACAATCAATTTAGTACTCTTCACTTTAGCATGCAACTTTGCGCTTTTCTCGATTAAATCCTTTTTATCAAATTGAGCACTTAAACGACTGAATTTTTCTACGAAATTTTCACACTCACTAAATCACATGTAACAAACACAAAATATAATATTAAAATATCTCTCAGGCTCGGATTTATGGTCCCGAAACCACCGTTCCGATTTGGGTCAAAATTGGTCTGTTACACTTTACACACCAAAGGTAGCCCGGTTGCGGTACTACCTAACATTGCAGCAAAGCTGTTAATCATATAATGGGCTTAAAGGCACCGGAGGATCCATGGCCATACGACTATGCGGTCCTCAAATCTTCCTCCGTACCATAATTCCCACCCATATGCATCCTAAGCAGAATATCATATGGATGCATCACACACACGAGTAACATCCATAAACTCATATTTGTCATAGAGGGGTATTTTCGTCATTTCCCTACCCAAGGGTATTTTCGTAATTCTACCATACAGGGGTATTTTGGTAATTTGGCAAAATAGGGGTATCTTGGTAATTTTGCAAAATTGGGGTATTCTGGTACTTGCACAAAATAAAGGATATTTTAGTAATTTTACAAATCTAAGGGTATTTTAGTAATTTTACAAATCTAGGGTATTTGGTCCCTCTTGGGTTTTAGTTACGAATTTTGGCCCATCAACAAGTCCTTGCGGCGAAAGTGAACAGACACTACGCACCAGGTAGGATTCTAGAGAAGAGGAGGTGGGCCGCTAGGGCCGCTTAAGTACCAAGCTCTCCCTAGATCCAATCCTAGACATGCGTATGTCCGTTGCCACACTCTAACCCAGCGACTTGTTCACGAGCATGTTTAATTAGATTAAGTCTTATGAAATTTAAGAGTAGTTCAAACTAGGCCTAAAGTCCATAAACCCTAGCATACTTGTCTACGTACCCATAAAGCCCATCAAACCCAAATTACATCTTTACGGCCCATTAGGCCCAAATCACATCCTTATGGTCTGTTAGGCCCAAAACAATTCCAGATCATGTATTATGCTTGACAGACTCAATTCATACACCAAACGAAACAAACTCATCAAACCTAGCCTTAGGGCCCACCGGGCCCATTTAGCCACTTTCGGCTTTTTGGCTTTTTGGCATTGCCGATATCGTGTGTGTAGTGTTTGTACACACCTGGTAACCACGCGCGCTGCAAACCTCTTAGTGACGAACCTACAATCGATATTACTAACAATTAACCAAGGCTTTAACGCATACTTATCAAAAATCGAAACCTCACCGTACCCTTACCGTGTGCCTTACGTTCTAGTAGCCCTTCCTTTGCTACTATTGGCGATTATCCTCTAGATCTGCACCCAAACACCTATATCGTCAAAACCAAGTGATCCATATTGATCATAAATCATCCCTACGAGCCACATTAGATTCGGCCATTTACTAAACCATGACTGAGTCGAGAACACTTACCATGTTGTTAGCAACCCTTACCTACCACGCTTGCGATTGTCAAGCCTTACCCTTGTTAATACAGGTTAACGACAAGAATTGGGTTAGATAGCCCTTCGACTTTTAACAAAACTCGCTAAAAGATCAACTAAGCACTTACTGGAATTCTCCTTTGATCCCGTGGCTTAAGTCCGGCTTTTGAGACTAGTAAGGTGATAGAGACAATTCGGCAACACTAGGGAGAATAAGAAAAGAAGTGATTCGGCTAGAACCAAGTGGTGAACCAAAAAGGAAATTTGAAAAGGGAGAGTATGAAAGATTCGACAAAGAGGGATGATAGAATTTTCGGCAATGGAGGGAATTTAACTTGGCAAAATTTCGGAAAAAAGGGAGAAACCATTTGAGGGGAAGAATAAAACTAGAAAATGCTCAAAGAACCTTTCAACATTCGGCCCCTTCTCCTTTTAAAGCCATAGGCCAAACACTCCCCTCCCTTAGAGTCCCATTCGGCACCATCACATCCTTACTCCGCATCTCCTAACTTTTCTCCCTTATCTTCACCTTAAATTTCTCTCCTGAACACTCCCTTCTAGAGTCCCCTCCAATGCCAACTCCTTCTGTCCAGGCACAAAAATAAAACTCCTTAATTCTCCCCTCTTTAGGCCTTGAACCTTGGACCTCATTAACTGACAAACACGCCACTTCATAGCTTCTAAATGATGCCACTTTCCACTGGACCACAAGCCCATTTGTGTCCTCCCTTCTCTTAATCTGCTTATGAGGCCTTATGCTTGAGACTAGGGTCCACTAAGCAAGACAAATGAGTTTTTCCCTATGGTCACCCCTATCTCTAAGGCTTCAAATAATCCCGATAATACCTTATTATTATTATTCTAAGTGCTACTCATACATACCAACCTCAATGCACAGAATTTAAAGTTTCAAGATTTTTGAGGCATTACAACCCAATAGGCCCAAATCTACTAGGCCCAAATTTGGGGCGTTACAGAGTAATTTGGAGAAGTTTCATTTTTCGGGCCTAGGGACAAAATCAAAATTTATGGAAAAGTTAGGGGCAAAATGGTAATTTTACCTAGGAAGTAAAATTGATTCCATTTAAATATGAAATGTATGAAATTGATGGTTAAATTCATTTATATAGATCCGGACAACACTAATTCAAGGTTAGATTGAGGTAAAGAAAAGGTTTCGAATTAGTAGATTTCTAACGCGAACAAGTGTTGAGGTAAGTTCGTGTAACTTAATCGGGCATGTAATTATGTTGTGTTGTATGTAATGTGTTTTATGTTGATGTGCTTACTTGTATACTATGATGGAAAATTGATATATGCTTAAAATGTGAAAAAAGGGTTAAGTCCCAATTGAATGTTAAATTCTGATGATTATTTGCGCTTACCCGAAATTAATAAGGTCTTGCATTTGTTGCGGACGGGATTTAGCTTGGACGAGTAATCCCATTTACTTTGTTATAGAAAGGATTTAGCCCGGACAGGTAATCCCGGTATAATACCTCTCGAGCATATGTTATGATTAGGTTTTAGCTTGAACTGGTAATCCTAATTGAGCTCCTCTTAGTTTACGTTATATAAAGGTTTTAGCTTTGACTGGTAATCTTGTTATACGATATGTAGCTCGAGAGAGTGTTTCTTGGTTAAGTGCCCTATTGGGTACCTTTGAATAAGAAATTGACGAATTATTGAATCGTACACTTCGAGTGTACTACTTAAGCATCCATCGGAATTCAATGATTCGACGGACATAAAACTCCTGACATGGCATGAAAATCTTGAGATGATATGATAATGACTTGAAACAATATTGCTTGATGAGCTCATCTATGTTACTTGATTGATATGAAGATTTTGGTGACTAACATATTTGATTGAATGTATGTGATTTGGCAATTTAGCTAAATGGATGGAAACATAACATTGTATGCGTAGATTTTAATAAGCAAGATTGGTAAGTTTAGTTTCCATTATACGAACTTACTAAGCATGAAATTCTTACTTTGTTTATTTTCCCCCTATTTTATAGTGCTCAAGAGCTCGCGAGGGTTGGATATCATTGGAGCATCGTCACACTATCAACTAGAATTTTAGGTACATTTAATGATGTCATTTTAGGTATAATGGCATGTATAGGACAACTTGGCCAATAGTGGCTTGAAATGTTATTTTGTAACCTAGCCATTGGAATGGCTAGTAATGGTTCATTTTGGTATGACTAAGTAGATTATTATGATATATTCATATACATGTGTTATGTTAAGAGTGAGTGATCAATGTTGTGAATGCCTAAGATGTTCCAAGGTAAGTCTATAAATACTTATGCATGTAGTGATATGCTATGTTAAATGATAGAAATTGCCCAATTTGAATGCCTGAGTTGGTATTGGATGTATGTTTCAAGTGTAGTCTTGGGTGAAATTTTGGGTGAGAAATGAAGCTAAAAATGGCTTCATTTTGTCCACACGGGCAGAAACAAGGGCGTGTGTCTAGACTGTGTGTGACACACGGCTTGGTAACACGGGCATGTAGTTAGGCCGTGTTTCCCATGCACCTAAATTTTGAGAAACAGGATACTTAGAATTGAGCACACGAACAGAGACACGGGCGTGTGTCTCAGCCGTGTGTGACACACGGCCTAGAATACGGGCGTGTGTCTTGGTCGTGTGAAACCTACACCTAATGCGAATTAATTTAACTAACTAAACAGCCTAGCACACGAGCGTGTGGCATTGCCACGTGGCGCAAGCCAGAGAGCCACCTAAATCAAACGCGGCCTGTAACACAGACGTGTCCCTTGAACCACACGGACGTGTGAGTCCTACACCTTAGAAAAATTTTGTAATTTTGCAAAAAGTTCTTAGAGTTTCCAATTAAGTCCCGAATCAATTTCAATGCTCGTATTGGGCCTCGATGGCCCGATCAAGGGACGTTATGGATGATCTCAGTAAATGAATAGTAAATTTACATAGTTTAATAGAAAAATGTTCTGAATGTTCTGGTAATGCTCCAAAACCCTGTTCCGGCAACGGCTACGGGTTAGGGGTGTTACATTAGGGGAGGTTAAAATGAATATGAGTGAGTTGACCGACTTCAGAAAGTGACTTGAATGATTCTTAAATGGTTTATTGTTGTGGAATGGACATGGAATTGATTGTTATAATATTAATGATATAAATGTTTGATTCATGATTGGTATTGAGTTTTAAAAAGGCTTTATGATAGATGTTGGCATGGAAATGAAATTTATGACTTCTGTTGCTATGCTAAATGAATTGGTTTGCCACTTGATATGAATGACATACTAGCTGGATGTTACAATTTTCTTAACTTGTAATTTTTTTTATTTGAATAATAAAAATGCTATTGAGTTCCATTGCTCAACATACGGTTTGTTTTCCATGCTCAGGTTAGGTATAATTCAAGATATTTGAACTACAACTTCAGTATCCAATCAACAATCTCGAACTCGTCATTTGTATATTCTATTTTTATTCTAAGTTGGCATGTACCTAGTTGAGTCTAATTTGGTTTGTTCATAAGTGAATGCTCCTATTGAATTTAGTATCATATGATGGATGTTTGGTCCATGTTCAACCTTGGATTAGTTCTTGAAACTTTTGTGAGCTCGTATAAATCCCGTAAATGGTTGGTTATTGTGATTAATGTTTGTTTGATTGAATTAAATCCTATAATGACTTAAAATTGAATAAAATTTATCATAATCGCTCCAGCAACGAATGTGACATCCTATAACTCGGACTCAACGATCGATTCGGGTGTAGGGTGTTACATTTAATGGTATCAGAGCTATAGGTTTAGTCGATTATCAGACTTAATCGAACTCGAAATTGAGTTTAAAGATACATATCAAGGTTAAGCAAAGTCTGAGTTGGGATTTGGATGCTGATTGTTAATTATTTTGTCTTATATTTGAAAATGTATGACGAGTCAAGGAATTATTATTGGTGAATCAGTAGCACAGGGACTCTGTATGTATTATTTTTATGTTTAAAGATCAATTATGACATGCCAACTATATCCGACTCGGTTCGAATAGCTAATAGGGTAACTAATTTCTAATTCATATGTATATCAATTCACATTCTTTCAATATCAACTTATCATCAATCATCAATTTACAAATAGCACAACATGCTTAAACTCAATTTCATACCAATTTTCAAATATCAATCAAATCATGAAACTTCTACTCTATTCAATTTAGTCCCTATCTCAATAAACAATCTTAATCACATCAATTCAGCTTAAATAGTCATCAATAACTCACCTAAAACTCCGTATGGTGCAAAATGACATGAACATGCAAAAAATAAATGGTTCTCGAATCATAGAAATACAAATTAAAATTTCAAACTACTCGTCGTCAATTTTCAATTTTCCTTTCCCTTTCGATGGTTCTATATCAACGTTACTTAAATAAAATCATAAAACATATAATATTATCAAATTCCATTAAAATCAGAATTAATCACAAAATCAAGCATATTTTTTAATTTATTCAATTTACTCCCTAAACCTAGGACTAACTTTCAATTAAAGCTTCGGATTGAAATCCAGTTTTACAATTACTCATTAGGGACCTTCTATTTCTTATTCCTACTATCAATTTTACATTTTATTCAATTTGGTCTCAAACATACAAACTATCAATTAAGCTTTATAATTTAGTCATTTTTGTTAAACTAAGCTTAATTTCTATCAATTTAACACCAAAAATATTTAATTCTCGACAATGGCATCTCATCAAAACTTCACTAATTAATCAAATTTATCATTGGGTTATCTTAATCAAGCTTCCAAGAGAAAAAAAATCTATAAAAATCAAAGAAAAATTGCTAAGGACTTACCTGAATTAAGGTTCAAAATCCTTAAAATGGTGTCAAAGATTCTTCACTTACTCTTGTGGTCGGTTGGAGAAGATGATTATCCCTCTCTCCATCCACTAATTAAATATTTATAGTTAGATTAAGTTATAATTAGTTAATTAACCTTGTTTTATGTTAATTAATCAAAATTTAATTAATTAATTAATTAATTAACAACACAACCATCCACTATTTCATACTTAAGCATGGTTTAATTGTTGTTTTGGAGCTTTATTTAATTGCAATTTAAGTCCCCAATTCATTTCCTAATTAAAAATCTATAGCGATTGAACTTTACAATTTAGTCTTTGTGCCTCAAATAATCACTAATTCGGCTAAATTACTTATCCAAAATTAAATTCATCAATACATTAGCTCCGTAAATATTCTTATTTAGTATTTATGGACTTGACTTACAAAAACGAGGTCCTGAAATCGTATTTTTTTGACACCACTAAAAACTAGGTCATTAAACCTCTATTCCCCAAATAGTCATAGTAATAAAGCAAGTTTTTGTATTCTTCATCATATATTTTGGTTTTTCTTGTTTACAACTCTCTCTCCTCCCTCCAAATTTTGGGCATAGGTTTTACATGTTTTTATGGTATTAAAAGGATTTTTTTTCTTTTATGCTGATTAATTTTAATTCTCGATTTCAAGTCTTCTATTCCTAAATTGTTAATTTAGGAGTTGGGATTAATTCTAATGCTGGCTCTTCCTTTGGTGCAAATCTTACCTTGTTTAGGGACAGTGACATGAACAACTTTGGTAACCGTTTCAAGACTAACCTTGATGCTTCTAATAAATTGCGGTTTTTTTTTTTTTTTTTTTTTTTGCATTTATCACTTTGGTTTTTATCCTCTTTATTGAATTTTCTTTCAGTCGCCCCATCCAATTGGAAAATATATTACTTGTTTTTATCATGTTATATTTTGTTTTTTCTCCTTTGTTAGTTGATTATACCGTTAAATAGAATCCTTTTTGGTTAATAATTTAGGTGTCCTAACTAATTATGTTGATGGCTCCTCTTTGTGGGCAAATCCTGAATTGGAGAATGATGTTCTCTTCATTCAAGGCCTTGTTGGTAATGAATCAACTTTTTTGCATTTATCATTTTGATTATTCTCTTTTGTGTTTCAAAAATTTACTCATCAATCTGATTATTTTTCCTTGTTAATTTAGAATTTCAACTTTCTAAAAATCCATCTTTTGAGGTAGCTTTCGAATGATGATGGTATCATTTACGTCGTGTCCTAATCTTTTTATTTATATCTATGGTTTCACCTTTCTACGTTAAACATAATGTGTTTGAATATGTTGTAAGAGATGTTTAATTATTCAATTAGCAATTTTTTTTTATTGTTTAATGTAGTTTGTTTGAATATTGTAAGAGATATATTTTTATAAATTAACAAATATGGACTAAAACACTACACTTTTAAGTATGTCAAACCAAATAATAATTCACATCAACTTTATGCTTTTTTTAAAAAAAATATGAACTTTTTATAATTTTGATTTCTTTGAATATTTTTATAAGCTTTAAATTATTTGTGGACATGACATATAAGACAATAATATCATATTAGCATGAAGTACACGTAGACTACAATGCAGGTTGCCATGCCAACATCAATAAAAAATGATATTTTAGTTAGCATTCCTATTACAAAACGAGTTGACTCTTTTTGAAAAATTAATGACTAAATTTTACTGAAAAATAAAGACCAAATTAATTAAAAATATAAATATTAAGAGCTACATTTATTATTATACCATTAAAAAACAATTTGCTAAATTATTATTTTCCCTTATGTATACTAGTAAATAAATAATAAGTAGGACTAAATATAATCTACTAAATATATTCATGTCTAAATGCATGATTTTTCCTAAATTTATTATGATTACTTAATTTATTTACATTTAATTATTTATTAAATTTATTGAAATTGTGACATTTTAACAAAATCAATATTAAATCAAAATTACAACCACTTTTATATGCCGTCTATCAAGTCCAATTAGGGAGATGTTTTATATTGGGCATCGTAGCAGATGATTCCTAGAAGATAAATACATAGATGTGACTGATTAGACTAACAGTACATTGGACTGGACCCAAGAAGAATAGATCTTGAATCTGTTTATGGATTTATTCACTTGTGATGTTCATAGTATGGTATACCTAAATCCTGAGTGGATGACTATAACAGTCCGGTTTATACCCTAGTCGGAACAGTGATTTCGGGACCACGAATCCAAGTTTGAATAAAATTTTAATACTATTTTCTATGCCGTTGTTATGTGATTAAGCATGTGTTAAATTTTCGTGAGCTAATTTGTCCGTCTGTGTGTTTAATTTGACAAAAGGATGAAATTGCATTGAATGTGAAAATTGTATACTATATGTTAGAGTGCTTATGTGTTGTGGCTTTATAAATGTGAGGACTTATGTGGCAATTTAGCCATTTCCATGGTTACTGGATGGCTAAGGTCATAAATGACCTTGTAACTATGTGATACATATATTTATATGAAAGGTTATATTGGTAAATTAGTTTATATCATATTATTAACACAACTAAAGCTTAAAAATAAGCTTTAATGCATTGTTCATCCACCAAAAGAACACAAACAAAGATAGGAAAGAAATACTTTGTTATATTCGGCCATTTGAAAGCTAAATTCAAGGTAAGTTTTTGATCTGTTTTTGATAATTTCTACGTTTTTGTAATCGTTGCTTCGTCTACTATCAAACCCATATTTCAATTTTGTGTATTGGTGATGTTTGTAAGTTATGCCATTGATGATATGTTGAGCTTTATGATGCTTTAAGGTGTTAAATGATAGATTGGTGGTAGATGAATATGTTTTGTTCTTGAAGTTTTGATGAATTTAGCTAAATAGGGCTAAATTGAGAAAATGGAAAATTGAGGGACTAATTTGTGAATTTGATGGAAAATGTGGGCTTATATGTGATGTATGAATATTTGGCTAAGCATGTGTATGGGTAGATTTTGTGAATTTGATGTTTTTAGAAAAATGGACTAAATTGATTAAGTGTGCAAATTTGAAGGTTAATTTGTAAATAGCCCAAAATATGTGTGTATGGATTGAATTGAATGAAATAGTGAAAAAAAAGGATTAATTCTGAATATGTTTAGATTAAGAACCGAAGAAAACAGATTTAGATTGCGGGAAAGCAAAAGTAAACGAGTAGCCGTTTTCATTTCGATAACCGAATCCGAGGTAAGTCACTATACAAATAAATGAATATGTATGCATTTGTAATTGTTCATATGTTTAATGATGATAATGAATGCTTATGAGAGGCATGTAATTGAATTCTGAGATAAGTTCGATATAGTAACTAAGTCTGAGATGCCCCATACGAACCTAGGAATAGATAGGATTGGCTAAGTCACGTCATAGATATTTGTTCTGTTTTTATCATGTAAGACCACGTCTGGGACATTGGCATTGATTTGAGATTCGTGTAAGACCCTATCCGGACAGTGCCATCGATATCTGATTATGTGTAAGACCACGTTTGGGATGTTGGCATCATTATGATCCTTACGTATAAGACCACGTCTGGGACGTTGGCATCATTATGATCCTTACATGTAAGACTATGTCTGGGACCTTGGCATTATTCTGATTCGTGTAAGACCCTGTCTGGGACAGTGGCATCAATATCTGAGTACATGTAAGACCTCATCTGGGACGATGGCATTGTACTACTATTCCGAGCTTCTGAGTATTTTACTGGATTTCCTTACGGTTCAATGGGCAAGTCTGAAATACGAATGACAAATCTGAGCTTTGATAGATTAAGTAAATAAATGTCCGATTCAGGTACGTTGATTATACACCAAATGTGTATATAAGGTAAGTGACTATGTGTTTTACTATAATGGATTGGAAATATGTTACATGAAAGCATATATCAAAAACTATGTGTTTATGATTCTTAAATTGATAAATGTGGCAATTTGGCCAAGAATATGAATCAAAGTATAAATGTGAGAAATTTACCTTGTAGAAGAAATGTACCAATGTGGTTATATGTTTACATGCCTTACATATCAAGTTTGTTTGTGTATTGACTTACTAAACTTTTGGGAAAGCTTACTCTGTGTGTGTTTGATCTGTTTTTTAGGTCGTCAAAGCTACTGAAGGCTCGGGACCATCAAGGATCGTCATCACACTACTAATATCATTTTGGTACATCTTGGATATGTATATTGCTATATATGGAATGTATAGGCTAGTTCTTAGTATAATTTGTAGAGTGAACTTAGCCATGTGATTTGGCTAGATATGTTTTGATATATGCTTAAAGAATTATGATATGTGAAGTTGTTTTGGTATGATTAGTAGATATGGAAATGGTTTTGAAATGGTAAGTTTATAGATGAATGATGTTTTAGCATAATTGTGTTTTGGTCATGCAATTTGTTATGTTTGGAGCTGATTTTGAATGTATTAATGTGTGATTCTCCTCAGTTGTCAAATATGCATGATTTGGGATGACTATTTGGTATGTTTTAATGGTTATATGTGACTGAAATGGGATGATATATGTTGCTTATAGGTTTGACCATTGTGGGGGGCATTTTGGCCTTGTGAATGGCCTATAATGTCACACGGCTGTGGCACACGGGCGTGCATAAGACCGTGGGCAAATTGGCAGAATGTAGCTAAAATAACACAGCCTTGACACGAGCGTGTTTGGTGGCCGTGGTGGGGAAGTCAGTATAGGACCACGGTCAAGACACACGACCGTGTTTGGTGGCTATGGGGACCAAGTCATTATATAGACACGAAAGGACACACGGGGGTGTCTAGTAGCCGTGGAGGGCACACGATCTCCTCCCACGGGCGTGTCTCCCCTGTATTTTAGAGAAGTTTAAAATTTTCATGACATTTCATATGTGTTTTAGTTTAGCCCCGACTCGACTTCTAAGCATGATTAAGGTCTCGAGGACCCGTTTAAGGGACATTATGTCTGAGAATGATAATTAGGTGTATTTTTTGGTCTGTGAATATTTCTGATATGTTCGGTAACGCTCCTAACCTTAATCCGACGACGGACACGGGATAGGGGTGTTACAATAACAGACTATGTATGCGTGACTCGTACAATTTGATGTAAGTAAAAGCCTGAGTTCAAATAGATAAGGAATCGAAAGTTGGTGCATCTGGCAGATGACTTCTCCAGTATGTAGCGTCATTCATAATAGTGGAATTCATAGCTCAAGACATGAGCAATGATATCCTTTTATTGGCATTACATGGTTGATGAAAAGTAAACGTAGTCATGGGTTGTTCGTCTTTGTGATGGATGATTTGATTATTTTTTATAGTAATTGACTTTTCATGAAGGAAGAAGTAATGGTTATCATTAGATAAAATAAGATAATGTAATGCCCCAAAATTCTTCTTTCTACTTTTGTGAAAATGTGACAGAAGTGTGTATCTGCTTCAGTGGTTATGTGTTCTAGGTATGTGTGTGAGGTCCCAAGATCAAGCCTTGCCTTTGGTAGATTTTGGATTTTTTTTGACTTAAGCCTTATACTTGCTCAGTGGGCTTATATTTAATTATCTGTAAATTCATATCAAAATGAGCCTGCTTGTAACGCCCCGAATTTGGGCCTAGAAGAATTGGGCCTATTGGGCTTTGGACTTTAGATCTTAGAAAATTTTTAAGGGAGCAAGAAAAAGACAATTGGCATGTGGGCTTTGAGGGTTAATGAATTTGGAGTGTCTAGGGGTGTTGGAGATGTTCTGAGATCAGGTAAGGGTATAGGAGAAATTTTGGTTTTAGCCCAAGGGAACTATGACTTCAGTTAGTAGGCCTTTTAACTAAATGAAGAAGAAATAGGGCACAAATGGGCTTGTGCGCCAGTGGAAAGTGGAGTCATTTAGGAGCTATGAAGTGGCGTGTTTGTCAGTTAATGAGGTCCAAGGTTCGAGGCCTAAAGGGTGGAGAATTAAGGAGTTTTATTTTTTGTGCCTGGACAGAAGGAGTTGGCATTGGAGGGGACTCTGGATGGGAGTGTTCAGGAGAGAAATTTAAGGTGAAGATAAGGGAGAAAAGTTAGGAGATGGGGAGTAAGGATGTGATGGTGCAGAATGGGACTCTAAGGGAGGGAAGTGTTTGACCTATGGCTTTAAAAGGAGAAGGGGCCGAATGCTGAAAGGTTCTTTGAGTATTCTCTAGTTTTATTCTCCCCCTCAAACGGCTTCTCCCTTTTTGCCGAAATTTTGCTAAGTCAAATTCCCTCCATTGCCGAAAATTCTATCATCTCTCTTTACCAAATCCCTCATACTCTCCCTTCTTAAATTTCCTTTTTGGTTCACCACTTGGTTCTAGCCGAATCACCTCTTTTCTTATTCTCCCTACTGTTGTCAAATTGCCTCTGTCACCTTACTAGTCTCAAAAGTCGGACTTAAGCCGCAGGATCAAAGGAGAATTTCGGTAAGTGCTTAGTTGATCTTTTAGCGAGTTTTGTTAAAAGCCGAAGGGCTATCCAACCCAATTCTTGTCGTTAACCTATATTAACAAGGGTAAGGCTCGACAACCGCAAGCGTGGTAGGTAAGGGTTGCTAACAACGTGGTAAGTGTTCTTGACTCAGTCATGGTTCAGTAAATGGCCGAATCTAATATGGCTCGTAGGGATGATTTATGATCAATATGGATCACTTGGTTTTGACGATATAGGTTTTGGGGTGTAGATCTAGAGGATAATCGCCAATAGTAGCAAAGAAAGGGCTACTAGAACGTGAGGCAGACAGTAAGGGTACGGTGAGGTTTCAGTTTTTGATAAGTATATGTTAAAGCCTTGGTTAATCGTTAATAATGTCGATTGTAGGTTTGTGACTAAGGGGTTTGCAGTGCGCATGGATACCAGGTGTGTACAAACACTACACACGATATCGGCAATGCCGAAAAGTTGAATAGCCGAAAGTGGCTATATGGGCCTGGTGGGCCCTAAGGCTAGGTTTGATCAATTTGTTTGGTTTGGTGTATGAATTGAGTCTGTCAAGCATAATACTTGATCTAGAATTGTTTTAGGCCTAACGGGCCATAAGGATGTGATTTGGGCCTAATGGGCCGTAAAGATGTAATTTGGGTTTGATGGGCTTTATGGGGACGTAGACAAGTATGTTAGGGTTTATGGACTTAAAGCCTAGTTTGAACAACTCTTAAATTTCATAAGACTTAATCTAATTAAACATGTCCATGAACAAGTCGCTCGGTTAGAGTGTGGCAACGGACAGACGCATGTCTTGGATTGGATCTAGGGAGAGCTTGGTACTTAAGCGGCCCTAGCAGCCTACCTCCTCTTCTCTGGAACCATACATGGTGCATAGTGTCTGTTCACTTTAGCTGCGAGAACTTGTTGATGGGCCAATGTTCATAACTAAAACCCAAGAGGGACCAAATACCCTTATGTTTGTAAAATTACTAAAATACCCTTATATTTGTAAATTACCAAAATACCCTTATATTTTTAAAATTACTAAAATACCCTTATGTTTGTAAAATTACTAAAATACCCCTAGATTTGTAAATTACCAAAATACCCCTAAAATTTTAAATTACCAAAATGCCCCTATTTTGTAAAAGTACCAAAATACCCCTATTTTGCTAAATTATCAAGATACCCTTATATTGCCAAATTACCAAAATACCCCTGTAGGGTAGAATTATGAAAATATCCCTTGGTAGTGAAATGATGAAAATACCCCTATGTGACGAATATGAGTTTGTAGATGTTACTTTTGTGTTTGATGCATTCATATGATATTCTGCTTAGGATGCATATGGGTGGGAATTATGGTACGGAGGAAGATTTGAGGGTCGCATAGTCGCTTGACGACCATGGATCCACCGGAGGCTTTAAGCCGATTATATGATGAGCAGGTTTGCTGCAACATTAGGTAGTACCGCAACCGGGCTACCTTTGGTGTGTAAAGGATGAGTGGGTTGATTTAGAAATCCACATAGGTGTGTTATGGTTGGAAGGGAAATAGTGTGTGTAGCGGATGGATTTTTGGGGAAGGTTTTGCATTATCTTGTTTGTATATGATACGATACGATATGATATGATATGATATAAGGTCATTGTGGGCTAAGGGCCAAGACCACCGATTTTGATAGGGCTTAGGCCTAATGTGAATATTTGTATGTGATTTGATTGCCAAAGGTTATACACACTGAGTTTCGAACTCACACCCTTTTATTTAATGTTTCAGGTGATCCTAAATAGACGGCTCGACATGGGAGAGGACTTAGAGATGGCCACACTATAAGCTGATCAAATGTTTTATTTTGTTCAAATGAATTTATTTTAAATACTTTTTTTTTTCATTGGATTGTAATAAGGCCATGTAACTCCTAATTGACTTTAGATTTGGGTTTTATTATTACTGTTTCAACTATCTGCTTAATAAATTTCATAAAATTTCTAAAGTTAACATGGTTTTCGAAATAACTTAACCTATGAATGTTTTCTAACATATAGGCTTTTCAACGTAACTTAACAAGATACAAGGGTTTTGGGCTTTTGGGCCTTAAATTGTTAAATGGTAAAATTGTTTTGAAGTGTGCCTTTAATGTGACATTCTGGACTCGGGCCTAACTTCTAGGCCGGGTTTGGGGTGTTACATTTTGTGGTATCAGAGCATGGTTGCAAAGCTCGGGCTGTGAAATGGGCCTTAGATTTGGGTTTTTAAAAAGGTTTTTGGCAGGATTCTTGAAGTGCGGTTTACCGAGCCCTCGATGTCGAGCCAAGTAAGTTTTCTGTACTACATTTGCTTAAGTTACTGAAACTGTATAGATAATGGGCTACTTAAAACATAGGTTTTTATAGACTAAAGCCCGTAGGAAACTTAAGCCTGTAGTGGATTCTCGACCGCGGAATAAATTTAAATTTTTTTTCTTACTTACATAAGACATGTGCCCTAAACAAATGGAACTATGAACTAATTTCATAAAAATTCTAATTCAGAAATATGCACGCAACGATGAGTGCTAGAAGAGAAGGAAGAGGCCGCAACCGAAGCCGTGGAAGTGTTAGGGCTTTGTAAACATTTGAATCGAAATTTGTTACTTATTCTGCGTATGTTTGAGAATGGTTGCGATAGGTGGATGTTTTGGGTATGTATTAAAATTATTAGGGTCAGAGTGCGCAACGGTAGCGTGGTGGGGTAGTTGATACACGACCACCCTGTTAGTTGAAAATTTCGAAGACGAAATTTTTTAAAGGGGGTAAAATTGTAATGCCCCAAATTTCGGCCTAAAAGAATTGGGCCTATTGGGTTTTGGACTTTAGATCTCAGAAAATTTTTAAGAGAGCAAGAAAAAGACAATTGGCATGTGGGCTTTGATGGTTAATGAATTTGGAGTGTCTAGGGGTGTTGGAGGTGTTCTGAGATCAGGTAAGGGTATAAGAGAAATTTTGGTTTTAGCCCAAGGGAACTATGACTTCAGTTAGTAGGCCTTTTAACTAAATGAAGAAGAAATAGGACACAAATGGGCTTGTGGTCCAGTGGAAAGTGGCGTCATTTAGGAGCTATGAAGTGGCGTGTTTGTTAGTTAATGAGGTCCAAGGTTCGAGGCCTAAAGTGGGGAGAATTAAGGAGTTTTATTTTTTGTGCCTAGATAGAAGGAGTTGGCATTGGAGGGGACTCTGGATGGGAGTGTTCAGGAGAGAAATTTAAGGTGAAGATAAGGGAGAAAAGTTAGGAGATGGGGAGTAAGGATGTGATGGTGCAAAATGGGACTCTAAGGGAGGGAAGTGTTCGGCCTATGGCTTTAAAAGGAGAAGGGGCCAAATGCTCAAAGGTTATTTGAGCATTCTCTAGTTTTTATTCTCCCCCTCAAACAGTTTCTCCTTTTTTGCCGAAATTTTACTAAGTCAAATTCCCTCCATTGCCGAAAATTCTATCATCTCTCTTTGCAGAATCCTTCTTACTCTCCCTTCTCAAATTTCCTTTTTGGTTCACCACTTAGTTCTAGCCGAATCCCCTCTTTTCTTATTCTCCCTAGTGTTGCCGAATTGCCTCTGTCACCTTACTAGTCTCAAAAGTCAGACTTAAGCCGCAGGATCAAAGGAGAATTTCGGTAAGTGCTTAGTTGATCTTTTAGCGAGTTTTGTTAAAAGTCGAAGGGCTATCTAACCCAATCCTTGTTGTTAACCTGTATTAACAAGGGTAAGGCTCGACAACCGTAAGCGTGGTAGGTAAGGGTTACTAACAATGTGGTAAGTGTTCTCGACTCAGTCATGGTTCAGTAAATGCCCGAATCTAATGTGGCTCGTAGGGATAATTTGTGATCAATATGGATCACTTGGTTTTGACGATATAGGTGTTTGGGTGCAGATCTAGAGGATAATTGCAAATAGTAGCGAAGAAAGGGCTACTAGAACGTGAGGCAGACAGTACGGGTACAGTGAGGTTTCGATATTTGATAAGTATGTGTTAAAACCTTGGTTAATCGTTAGTAATGTTGATTGTAGGTTCGTGACTAAGGGGTTTGCAATGCGCGTGGATACCAGGTGTGTACAAACATTACACACACGATATCGACAATGCCGAAAAGTCGAAAAGCCGAAAGTGGCTAAATGGACCCGGTAGGCCCTAAGGCTAGGTTTGATCAATTTGTTTGGTTTGGTGTATGAATTGAGTCTGTCAAGCATAATACTTGATTTGGAATTGTTTTGGGCCTAACGGGCCATAAGGATGTGATTTGGACCTAATGGGCCGTAAAGATATAATTTGGGTTTGATGGGCTTTATGGGGACGTAGATGAGTATGTTGGGGTTTATGGACTTAAGGCCTAGTTTGAACAACTCTTAAATTTCATAAGACTTAATCTAATTAAACATGTCCATGAACAAGTCGCTGGGTTAGAGTATGGCAACGGACATACGCATGTCTAGGATTGGATCTAGGGAGAGCTTGGTACTTAAGCGGCCCTAGCGGCCCACCTCCTCTTCTCTAGAATCCTACCTGGTGCGTAGTGTCTGTTCACTTTAGCCGCGAGGACTTGTTGATGGGCCAAAGTTCATAACTAAAACCCAAGAGGGACCAAATACCCTTATGTTTGTAAAATTACTAAAATACCATTATATTTGTAAAATTACCAAAATACCCTTATATTTGTAAAATTACTAAAATACCCTTATGTTTGTAAAATTACTAAAATACCCCTAGATTTGTAAATTACCAAAATACCCTTATTTTGCAAAAGTACCAAAATATCCCTGTTTTGCAAAATTATCAAGATACCCCTATATTGCCAAATTACCAAAATACCCTGTAGGGTAGAATTACAAAAATACCCCTAGGTAGTGAAATGATAAAAATACCCCTGTAGGGTAGAATTACGAAAATACCCATTGGTTGTGAAATGACGAAAATACCCCTATGTGACGAATATGAGTTTGTAAATGTTACTTATGTTTTTGATGCATTCATATGATATTCTTCTTAGGATGCATATGGGTAGGAATTATGGTACGAAGGAAGATTTGATGGTCGCATAGTCACTTGACGATCATGGATCCACCGGAAGCTTTAAGCCCATTATATGATGAGCAGCTTTGCTGCAATGTTAGGTAGTACCGCAACTGGGCTACCTTTGGTGAGTAGAGGATGGGTGGGTTGATTTAGAAATCCCCACAGGTGTGTTATGGTTGGAAGGGAAATGGTGTGTGTAGCGGGGAGGGTTTTACATTATCTTGTTTGTATATGATATGATATGATATGATATGAGGTCATTGTGGGCTAAAGGCCAAGACCACCGATTTTGATAGGGCTTAGGCCCAATGTGAATATTTGTATGTGATTTGATTGCCAAGGGTTGTACACACTGAGTTTCGAAACTCACACCTTTTTATTTAATGTTTCAGGTGATCCTTAATAGATGACTCGATGTGGGAGAGGACTCAGAAATGGCCACACTACAAGCTGATCAAATGTTTTATTTTGTTTAAATGACTTTATTTTAAATACTTTATTTTTTTCATTGGATTTAGATTGGCTTTAGATTTGGGTTTAAATGGCCAACTCCTAATTGGCTTTAGATTTGGGTTTTATTATTATTGTTTCAACTATCCGCTTAATAAATTTCATAAAATTTCTAAAGTTAACATGGTTTTCGAAATAACTTAACGTATGAATGTTTGCTAAAATATGGGCTTTTCAAAGTAACTTAACAAGATACAAGGGTTTTGGGCCTTAAATTGTTAAATGGTAAAATCATTTTGAAGTGTGCCTTTAATGTGACATTCCAGACTCGGGCCTAACTTCTAGGTCGGGTTTGGGGTGTTACACTGCTGGTTCGAGTGGTAAGGGTGTTGGTGTGATGGAGGTCCTATGTTCGAATCCCTGCATGAGCGTGGGTATTATTTTAACTCGGCTCTGTGATAGAGTTCCAGTTGTAGTAGAATTCTGAATAGTGGGTGGTTATGATTGTAAGGTAGTGGGATTTAGGTAAATCTGTTTCCCAAAAACTTCTCCTGGAAAAAAACTGATGTTTCTCCCTCTCTTTCTCTGTAATCTTTTTCTTTTCTTTCTCAGGTATTCTCTCTTTTTTCTTTCTTTCGTTTTGGGAAAATTTGAGTTTTAATCTTGGTGTTCGATTCAAAGTATTGCATGTTGGTAAGTAGGCATAGATTGTTCGACTCGAATAAGGGTTCCTTTTAAATTGGGTCTTGAATTTTTTATTCTTTTTGTTGGAATCTTATACACTGCTTTGGCAACAAAAACTCAAGACGTGAAGGGCTCTCCTTGCATGGAAACGTGATCAAAGTCGTTCGGGGGTGAAGGTAAATGTTTGAAGGTGGTTTGATGTTGTTATCAGTTTTGGAAATTTCGACTCAAATGAGTAATAAATCTGTTTTTGAGTGTTGGTATACTAATTTTTAGGTTCTAGAGTGTTCGTAGTTGTAGTATCATCGAAATCGTACCAGGTGTGTACCCAAAATATAGAAAAATGAGGTTCGGCGGAAGCCAAAAAACCCTACTGTCAACGACGCACGGCTGTGTGATTGAAGAATGCCAAGCCGTGCACAAGACAAGGCCGTGTGAGGGCTGGAGTGTGGCCGTGTAAGCCACACAGGTCAGACTGAATTGGGCGTGTGGGCCTACACGGGTGTGTGATAACTGGGCCAGGTCGTATGATCCACACTAGCCTAGCCAATCTGGGCGTGTGGGCCCATTTATCTGAAATATTCCCTAAGGTTGCACGGGTCGTCCCAAACAACTGTGGGCCTACTGTAGGGTTAGTAAGGGCTAACAATACCCTAAACTGTTTGATTTGTTTGACTGATATTCTATTCTAGGCATGATAGTATATGCATGTATATCTGTTATTTGTAAAGAAAGCATGTTAAGCATGATTTATTTGTTAATTCTATATGTGTAACACCCCAAACCCAGCCTAGAAGTTATAGCCGAATCTGGCGATGTCACATTGCAGTGCTTTTTGGAAACCCTTTTTCTTCCTTGTTGAAAAAACTCGTTTGGAGGTTAAAGCCTCTTTGCAAAACTCATGTTAAACCATCATTTTGTTAATCAATTTAAAACGTCATTACTTCTAAAACCTTGTTTGTTTGCAGAAGCTTAAAAATCGTTGCGGAAACGTAGTGTTTTTAAGACAGTTATCGTTTTGGAAATAGTATTCCACTTTTAGCAGTTAGAAAACATCATAAATAAATGTCACAAATAATAAGTTAAAAATAGAGATGCCTTATTAAAACCCAAATCAATATTTAAAAGTAAGTAATCAAAACAGAAAGAATAAGCAGTGTGTGGTCTTCCCTTAGTCCCTCGCAGCTCCAAACCGTCTAAGGTTAAGGATTACCTGCACAGTTAGTATACAGAAATAGAAATTGTAACAGTCTGGGCCAAAGCCCTTAAGTGTAACAGTACAGTACAGATTAGAGCATGCGTGAGTCAAAGCCCACTACAATATCATTTGGGTCATAGCCCATAACAGAATCAATTGGGCCTAGCCCATTTCATAATCAATTCCATATGCATAATGTGTGATGTATGGTAGCCCAACCATGTCCAGCCAAACTCTCCACCTGTACCAACCAATCTATCTATGTGGGGACTATGTCGACCCACCCAGCCAAACTCTCAAAGATTAGCACCGGTTGTGACACTAAGTCAACAGAACGGCTCGAGGCGATAAACAAAATGGATAAAAGCCATAAATATCATAGAATCACTGTCGGTTAACAGAACGACTAAAAGCCATAAATATCGCAGCATCGCTGCCGGTTAACAGAACAGCTAAAAGCCATAAATATCGCAGCATCGCTGCCAGTTAACAGGACGGCTAAAAGCCATAAAAAGAATGGTTATAAGCCATAATTAGGATGGCACAAAGCTCTCAATAACTGTAATAAGTTTAGCACATAGCCATCAGCGACGGTAATATAATCGACACAGAGTCATCAATATATAGCCACGGGTAAATACGATTGGCATAAAGCCATAAATATAGCAGAAAGGCTGAAAGCCTTGTACAGAACGACAATGGGCCGTACACTTCCTCCGTAACTTTGTCCCAGCCCCATGCAATATGTCGTGTATGTCATGCTCAATCATTACACGTGTATGAAAAATGGCCATGCTCAGTAACAATCCTTTAAATATGTAATAAAAGCATATCCGTGATACGACCACAGTCAAATTAGTCAACTAATAGTCTAAGTCAATGATTTACCAACAAGGGCAAAATAGTCATCTTACCCTATAAGGGTATTTCGGTAGTTTCACAAATTAAGGGTATTTTGGTAATTTTGCAATCTGAGGGTATTTCGGTAATTTCACAAATAAGAGGTATTTTAGTAATTTTGCAAATCGAGGGTATTTCGATAATTTTGTAAATTGGGGGTATTTCGGTAATTTTACAAACCATGGGTATTTCAGTAATTTTGTAAACTAAGGGTATTTTAGTAATTTTATAACCCAAGGTATTTCAATAATTTTTTAAACCAAGGGTATTTCAGTAATTTTATAAATCAAGAGTATTCCAGTAATTTTGTAAACTAAGGTATTCTAAACAGAGATAACAATGCGAATGGACCTAGGGCCCATTCTCAGCCCAAATGGGCCTACACGCTCGTATGGCCCATTTAGCCCAAATCTAGCCACAGATATAAGATTTACGTGGACTAGTTCAATATCTACTACACAATCATACAATTTATTCATATGGGCCCACGGGCCCCCACATGGCCCATCAAGGCCCAAACAGCCTAAACCCACAAGAACACTCATGATGGCCTCAACTATCGTGTCGAAGCGCCCACACGTGCGCTCATATGCTCGTGTGGCTTCCATTACCGTGTGACCGGCATTTCGGCATTTGCCGCTCTACAGCTAGAGTAGTGTGAAATACACACTTGATTAGAATCTAGAGTTAATCCGCGCTCCGAACACTCCTATGCCCAAACGCCAACCAAGGTATGCTTACTCTCCTCATAGATCGTTCTATTTATAGCCAGCTTCTTGTCTACTCTCATGCTAGCTTCCCGATGTGGGATCCCTCCTTCAACATAGTTTAATTCCATCACAAACTCTGACCGTCCAATCCGCAAAATAAACACCCCCTTGCTTGACATGAGATTCAAACCTTTGCCCGCTCCTATGCTCCAGACGCTACATGTCACCACAACACAAGCTCCTTTTGTGACTTAGAACACGCGCAACTAAATATAAGCCTATGGGCTAAAGTCTAAGTTCATTTAAAAAGAAATCAAAATGAAATGCAAGCGCCAAGACTTGAACCTTGGACCCCTTACTTCCTCTATGGCATCGCTTCCTTGCCTCCCATGTGGCGCCATTTGCCATTAGACCACAACTCTTTTTGTGTCATTTTTCTCCATATTTTATTCTTAAAGCCTATTTGCTAACTCCTAGGGTCTTATTCACCTAAAACCAAAATTTCCGTAAAGCCCAGGTTTGATCCCGAGACTTCATGGAAGCCCCCTAACCTTCCAAAATCACTTACCTAATAGGTCCATCTTGCATTAGTGCCGTTCTCTTGTTCTCAAAAATTTTAAACGCTCCCATGCCCAAGGCCCAATAGGTTCAATTTTACTAGGCCCAAATTCAGGGTGTTACAAATCTACCCCCTTAAAGAAATTTCATCCTTGAAATTTCCAACTATATAATAGGCGCACAACACAGGTTACACCACCACTCTACCGCTGCGCACTCTGATTCAAATATCCCTATCATATTTTAACTAGAACTTGGAACTCCCTACACCTACTCAAAACACCTAACCATTGAAGCAGACAGATATTTCACACACAACCAATTTCTATATCTAACATCACATCTAAGCAAAACACAGACAGAGTAAATACCAAAAATACAGTTCAATATCTAAAGAAACCACCATATTTCTAACTTACTGTATTTAAATTTCTAAACAAAGAAAAGTATTCAGAAAACTTACGGATTCGGCGCCGGAGACTCGGTGTACCACACTTTCAGAATAATACCTCAAAACCCTTCACATACTTCAAACCAACCTCTTGTGATGTAGAATTTAGAAAACATATTCCAAAGTCGAGTTTTGCAACTGGGCTCTGATTCCATTAAATGTAACACCCCAAACTCGGCCTAGAAGTTATAGCCGAATCTGGCGGTGTCACATTGGAGTGCTTTTTGAAGACCCTTTTTCTTCCTTGTTGAAAAAACTCGTTTGGAGGGTGAAGCCTCTTCGTAGAACTCATGTTAAACCATCATTTTGTTAATCAATTTAAAACGTCATTACTTCAAAAACCTTGTTTGTTTGCGGAAGCTTAAAAATTGTTGCGAAAACGTAGTGTTTTTAAGACAGTTATCGTTTTGGAAATCGTAATCCACTTTTAGCAGTTAGAAAATATCATAAATAAATGTCGCAAATAATAAGTTAAAAATAGAGAGGACTTATTAAAACCCAAATCAATATTTAAAAGTAAGTAATCAAAACAGAAAGCATAAGCAGTGTGTGGTCTTCTTCGAGTCCCTCGCAGCTCTAAACTGTTTAAGGCTGAGGATTACCTGCACAGTTAAAAACGGGGTGAGTTTATGAAAACTCAATGTGTAATCCCCTTACTAGAGTAACAATTAGTATACAGAAACAAAAATTGTAACAGTTTGGGCCAAAGCCCTTAAGTGTAATAGTACAGTACAGATTAGAGCATGCGTGAGTCAAAGCCCACTACAATATCATTTGGGTCATAGCCCATAACAGAATCAATTGGGCCTAGCCCATTTCATAATCAATTCCATATGCATAATGTGTGATGTATGCTAGCCCAACCCTGTCCAGCCAAACTCTCCACCCGTACCAACCAATCTCTCCATGTGGGGACCATGTCGACCCACCCAGCCAAACTCTCAAAGCCTAGCACCGGTTGCGGCACTAAGTCAACAGAATGGCTCGAGGCCGTAAATAGAATGGCTAAAAGCCATAAATATCGCAGCATCTCTGTCGGTTAACAGAATGACTTAAAGCCATAAATATCGCAGCATCGCTACCGGTTAATAGAACGGCTAAAAGTCATAAACAGAATGGTTATAAACCATAATCAGGATGGCACAAAGCCATAATCAGGATGGCACAAAGCTATCGGTAACTGTAATAAGTTTGGCAGATAGCTATCAGCGACGAAAATAAAACCGGCACACAGCCATGGGTATTATGATCGACATAGAGTCATCAATATATATATTAGGCACATAGCCACGGGTAAATACGATTGGCACAAAGCCATAAATATAGTAGAAAGGCTGAAAGCCTTGTACAGAACGGCAATGGGCCGTACACTTCCTCCGTAACTTTGTCCCAACCCCATGCAATATGTCGTGTATGTCATGCTCAATCATTACACGTGTATGAAAAATGGCCATGCTCAGTAATAATCCTTTAAACATGTAATAAAAGCATATCAGTGATTCAACCACAGTCAAATTAGTCAACTCATAGTCTAAGTCAATCATTTACCAACAAGGGCAAAATAGTCATCTTACCATATAAGGGTATTTCGGTAATTTCACAAATCAAGGGTGTTTCGGTAATTTTACAATCTGAGGGTATTTTAGTAAGTTCACAAATAAAGGGTATTTTGGTAATTTTGCAATTCGAGGGTATTTCGATAATTTCACAAATTAGGGGTATTTTGATAATTTCACAAATAGAGGGTATTTCGATAATTTTGTAAATCGAGGGTATTTCGATAATTTTACAAACCATGGGTATTTCAGTAATTTTGTAAACCAATGGTATTTCAGTAATTTTATAACCCAAGGTATTTCAGTAATTTTGTAAACCAAGGGTATTTTAGTAATTTTGTAAATCAAGAGTATTCCAATAATTTTGTAAACTAGGGTATTCTAAACAGAGATAACAATGCGAACGGACCTAGGGCCCATTCTCATGATGGCCTCAACTGTCGCGTCGAAGCCCCACACATGCGCTGGCACGCTCATGTGGCTACCATTGCCATGTGACCGGTATTTTGGCATTTGCCACTTTATAGCTAGAGTAGTGCGAAATACACACCTGATTGGAATCTGGAGTTAATTCGCGCTCCGAACACTCCTATGCCCAAACGCCAACCAAGGTATGCTTACTATCATCATAGATCGCTCTATTTAAAGCCAGCTTCTTGTCTACTCTCATGCTAGCTTCCTGATGTGGGATCCCTCCTTCAGCATGGTTTAATTCCAACACAAACTCTGACCGTCCAATCCGCAAAATAAACACCCTCTTGCTTGACATGAGATTTGAACATTTTCCCTCTCCTATGCTCCAGACGCTACATGCCACCACAACACAAGCTCCATTTCTAACTTTAAACACGCGCAACTAAATATAAGCCTATGGGCCAAAGTCTAAGTTCATTTAAAAAGAAATCAAAATGAAATGCAAGCGCCAAGACTTGAACCTTGGACCCCTTGCTTCCTCTATGGCGTCACTTACTTTCCTCCTATGTGGTGCCATTTGCCACTAGATCACAACTCCTTTTGTGTTATTTTTCTCCATATTTTATTCTTAAAGCCTACTTGCTAATTCCCAGGGTTTTATTCACCTAAAACCAAAATTTCTGTAAAGCCTAGGTTTGATCCCGAGACTTCATAGAAGCCCCCTAACCTTCCAAAATCACTCACCTAATAGGTCCAACTTGCATTAGTGTCGTTCTTTTGTTCTCAAAAATTTTAAACGCTCCCATGCCCAAGGCCCAATAGGCCCAATTCTACTAGGCCCAAATTCAGGGTGTTACAAAATGCATGTTCTGTATTTGTGATTAGGGTGGAATGATGTATATACTTTGGAAGAAGTGTTTGAAAGGTAGATTATGCATATTATCTAGTAGCTCAGCTGTAATATATCTGATATGTGCCGCATACGGTACAACATGGTGTGTAGGGCTGGGTGGGTGTTTTAAACCCCACATGGTGTGTAAGGATGGATGGAGATGGTGTGTAGAGGCTGGGGGTAGGATTCTGATTTCAGTTTCTGACTGCATATAAGTATCTGTATCTAAGATGGGCTAAGGTCCAAATCTACATCTGAATCTGTAATGGGCTTAGGCCTAAGACTGTATGTGACTTATATATGTTATTCTGTATGTGTGCATGCTTAATTCTGTGCGGTTACACACTGAGTTTACGTAAACTCACTCCTTTTCTATTTGTCTGTACAGGTAACCCACAGTCTTAGGCGGATCGGAGCTGCGGAGTCCCTTGGTGACCATATGTACGAGCTGGTTTAGGTTTTAACTAATTTATATGTCCTGGTTTACTGTAGGGTTTGTTTTATGTAATTTGGACTTTATGGACTGTTTTACTTTAAATTGGATTAGACTGCGATTTTATGATTTAATAACTGCAAAACGTGTTTTAGCTCGAATTTTATCAAAAGCACAAATTTTCTTAACCCGTCAACGGTTTCCTAAACACGGTAATTTTTAAAAGCTTCCACTACAAAATACGTTTTATCGCTAGATAATTAAATGAAAGAAAGTTTTAAAATTAATAATAATGATAAAGGCTAAATGAACTAAAAAGGATTTTTAATTTAACAAAAACGGTTTTTCACTCATTTCATGTGACACTTCCGGATTCAGCCATAACTTCTAGGCCGAGTTTGGGGTGTTACATTTTTTTGCATCGTCGAGCCAGTTGCAAAATCTACTTTGTGAATTTTGGGGTTCCAAAACTTAAATTAATTTTCAAAATAATTTTAAACACTTTGATTAAGAATGTGGTTCACCGAGTCTTCGATGTCAATTCTGTAATTATTTCTGAAACTGAGATAGTATATCCTGAAAATACTTTAGATAGTACTTTCTGAGACAGTACTAAGATAGTTAGAAAATTGAACTGAAACTTCTAAAAACACTTCTGAACTACTGATAGATTGTGCATAAAATATTTGTTAATAAATATTGAACTGATGCATAAAACTCTTAATGTAGATAAACTCGATTAGACAATGATGGATGAGGTGTTTGTGGACGTGATACTCGAGGCTGAGGTAGAGGTCGTAGGGGCTCGAGCTGAGTCCTCATCTCTGGGCAGCATGCCGAATCTAGACAGGAGTGAGACACCTGTGTCACCTGCTACTAAGATTGGGTCTCAGAGTCGATTGGCTAGGGACGACGCATTGTCCCAAGGCATGCTGAGGATATTAAAGAGGGTCGTTGGGCTCAATTCTGGATCTGGGGACCGAGGTTTAGTAACTGAGTGACTCCGATCAAATGGATCTGAGTTGTTTAGGGGTGTCACAGGAGTCGCCCCTAATGTGGTTAAGTATTGGTTAGAGGCCATAGAGAGGATTATGGATGATTTGGACTGCATCCCCGAGCATAAATTGAAGGGTGTGGTCTCCTTGTTTTGCGATGAGGCTTACCAATGGTGGCTGACTGTTAAGGAGGGTACTCAGCCTAACCGTCTAACTTGGGAGTTCTTTAAGACTTCGTTCCAGAGTAAGTTTGTGAGAGCTAGCTAGGTCGATGCTCGTAGGCATGAGTTCCTTAATCTCACGCAAGGTGATCGATCTATGGCCTACAATGAAGCCAAATTCCTGAGGCTGAGCCGCTATGCTTGAGGCATGGTGGCGAATGAGTATGAGAGGTGTGTCCGATTTGATGATGGCTTAAAAGATTATCTGAGGGTGCTGATTGCTCCGTAGAGGGAGCGCAAGTTCTCTGCCCTGGTTGAGAAGGTGAAGATCACCGAAGATGTTAAGCGTGTGGAGCGCCAAAACAGAGACCGTGAGAGAGGTAAGAACAAAAGGGATTCTGAGCCCTCGAGTTCTGTATAGAGGCTTAAGAAAAAGATTAGATCTGATGGGCCAGTTAGAGTGGGGGCCCCTGTTGCTTTTACTAGGATGCTTCCTTGTGGAGATTGTAGTAGGTGCCATTCGGGCAAGTGTTGGAGGAGGATCAGGCTTATATGAGGTGTGGGTCTCTTGAGCATCGCATTCGGGAGTGTCCGTTGAGGGTTAATCAGGTGCAAGCTTTGGCATCGAGTCCTGCGCAGCCAGAGAGAGTAGTTCAGCAGCCACCTAGGGGCCGTGGTTCAGGCCAAGGGTGGTAACGGTTTGGGCCGAGGGTAGAGAACACCGGGCAGGGGTGCTGGTCAGACTGAGGCGAGGCAGCTTACTTTGGTTTATGCTGCACGTCACCGAGAGGACAAAGATGCTCCTAACGTCATCACTGGTATGTTCTTTATATTTGATGTACCCTACTTTGATTTTATAAACATAGGGTCTACTCACTCTTACATAGCTTGTACTGTATCTGAAAACTTGGGGATTTCGGTTGAGAACACTATGAGTGAGGTCACCGTATTGGGTCCGTTAGGGCAATTTGGGCTAGTTAGCAAGCTGTATAGGGACATTCCCTTAGTGGTACAAGAGACGATATTTCTGGCTGATCTCATGGAGTTACCATTTGGGGAATTCGATCTGATTCTAGGGATTGATTGGTTGGTCAAGCACTGAGTTAGTCTGAATTGTTCGACTGAGAGGGTCGTTCTGAGAAATGAGGAAGATGAAAAGTGGTTTTGATCGGAGAGTGTCAAGATTATTTTTCTAATGTGATCTCCGTGCTTATGGCTAAGAAACTGGTTCAGAAAGGGTGTGAGGCGTACTTGGCCTATGTAAGTGTTCCAGATACTAGGGACTCTTTTTTTGGGAACATCAGAACAGTAAAGTACTTTTCGAATGTCTTTCATGAGGAGTTACCTGGATTGCCTCCGAATAGAGAGGTTGAGTTTGGGATCGAGCTTCTTCTGAGTACAGCTTTGGTGTCCATCGCTCCTTACCGTATGACACCGAAAGAGCTTACAGAGCTTAAGGTTCAATTGCAAGAGTTGTTGGACTATGGTTTCATTTGTCCCAATATGTCTCTGTGGGGAGCACCAGTACTATTTGTTAAGAAGAAAGATGGGACCATGAGGATGTGCAAAGACTATCGTCAGTTGAACAAGCTAACTATTAAGAATAAGTATCCACTTTTGAGGAACAACGACTTATTTGATTAGTTTCAAGAGGCTTCTGTGTTCTCTAAGATCGATCTTTGTTCAGGGTATCATCAGTTGAAGGTTAAGGAGGTGGATGTGCATACGACGACATTTAGGAGTTGTTATGGACATTACGAGTTCCTAGTTTACCTTTGAGGTTGACGAATGCACCAGCCGTATTTATGGATCTAATAACTCGGGTATTTCAGCCTTATTTGGATCGGTTCGTGGTGGTCTTCATCGATGACATTTTGGTTTACTCTAAGTCTAAAAAGGAGCATGATGAGCATCTTAGAATGGTGTTACAGATTCTGCGCGAGAAGTAACTTTACTCTAAGCTAAGCAAGTGTGAGTTTTGACTTCGTTAAATGACCTTTCTGGGGCATGTGGTTTCTGCAGAGGGGTTTTGAGTTGATCCTCGATAGATTGAGGCTGTGCTGGATTGGAAACAGCTTAAGAATGTGTCTAAGATCCACAGCTTTCTGGGTTTGGCGGGATACTATCGCTGTTTCGTTAAAGGGTTCTCTGTGATTGCTACACAGTTGACTAAGCTTCTATGTAAGGGTGTCCTATTTGTCTAGACTGATGCACAGTAAGAGAGCTTTGAGAAGCTCAAGACTGTTCTGACTCAGGCTCCTGTTTTGATACAGCCTGAACTAGAAAGAAGTTCGTAGTGTACAGTGATGTGTCGGACATTGGTTTTGCTTGCGTTCTGATGCAGGATGGTAAGGTTGTGGCTTATACTTCCCGTCAGCTTAAGACACATGAAAGGAATTATCTGATGCATAATCTCGAGTTGGCTACAGTAGTCTTTACATTAAAAATCTGGATTTGATATACATGTCAAGACCACAGTTATGATTTGATATACAGAGATGATAAAGGCACCTAGGATTTAACCCACTCACTCCACTAAAAAGCCTACCTTCATAATTAACCATTAGTGAACCTCTTTTAATCCTAACAACTCTTTTTATTGACTCACCCACTAATATTAACCCATAACCCTTTGTATTTCTTATCACCATTCGTTTTTTACTACCCTTATATCGAGTTTGATTTGATTAGTTACATAATTATGTTATTTCAGTAGTTGTGAACCACCCCACACCCGGCCCATGAGTCCTGACCGGATCTGGTATGTTCCTCGAAGAAAACTAGTTCAAATTCATTGGCACTTTGAAAAATTTCAAGTGATTTTGGAAGAAAGTTCGAATTGGGTTGGGCTTGAGTTGAAAACAAGTTTGTTTTATATTGAAAGCCCATTTGTTTCGAGTGACAAAATATTGAAAGTTTATTTTAAATCAAATTGACTTGATCTTTAATAAATAAGAATGTCGAAACAAAGCGAATAAAACAGAAAATAACTTAGTTCAGTTGTGGCCTTATTACATCAAATAAAAACCCAAAATAAAATTATAAAATACTTAAAATAACAAGAGTCCAAAAATAAGGAAAATCTGAACTTCGCATGGCCACCACTAAGCTCCTGCCGACCCGGTCTATCACTGTTCGTCACCTGAAACATGTTCCCACAACGGGGTGAGTCAACAGACTCAATGTGTAACCAACACTAAAATTTAATAAATCAAGCTTACCATATTGTACCATAGGCATATTCATATACAAACAGAATAATGATGCAACCCGAACCCAAACCTAGATGCCATCCGCTACACATCCCCGTACCAACCTGCACACCGTGGGGACTGCTAAGTCAACCCTCCATCCGCTACACACCATCGAAGGCAGTCGCTGCAGTCGACGTGCTCATCGCCCATATAAATTTTGTGGCATAGCCACCAGAAAATTGTGTCATGAGACAATGTAACCGAAGTTACCACATTCAGATAACGTGACTGAAGTCACCACATTCAGATAGTGAGACCGAAGTCACCACATTCACTTCCCCTTTTTCATATAACCCGAATGCCCCATATTATTTATATTATACATATCATACTTAAGTTCACATTCATGTCACTTTTCACATATTAAATATAACATATTTTGTAATCCTAGTAGGAGTAGGAAACGTACGTGAGTACTTTGTACCACAATAAAGTACCTTAGCCATATTCACATTCTTATTCATACTTATACATACTTATATTAAATGTTAAATCGTATTAAAAGTTAGTGTGGGGTACACACCTGATTCGCTTAACAACTTCACTGAAAATCCCGAAATCTGATCTACTGCCTTAGATCTCAAGTTCCTGAATTCGGCCAAACTTAAAAATTTAATAAAAAGCCATTCGGCCATAAATCCAAATCCTATTAGGATTGTATAACCCAAAACTTACCTTGGCGCCAAATTTCGAGATCTTTTCTATACTCTTCTTGTATTCGGCCAAGCTTAATTCACTTTAACAAAATAGTTTCGGCCTTTGCAAAAATAAGGAATAGATATTAATCAACAATTAAGGCCTTGGCCGAATGTACATATGGACTTACCTTGAAATTCTCAAATCCCGAAATCCTCGTATACCTCTGTCGAAATCCCTATAGACTTATATATATTAGATCTGATTTTCAATCACTTAATCATAAGAAATAACCCTATATCGATTGACTCACCTTAGATCTTTGAATTCCCGAGAGATCCCCCATTGAAGTCGACAGTTGCAGAACCCCGAAACACTCCTTATAGTTTCGGCCACCAAAATAATAATGATATTAGTTCCTATGTTTCGGCTTAAAGAAGAGAATAAATTGATAACCATAAAATTCTTACCTTTAATATTGAATTCGATAGATCCCTCTTGACACCTCTTCAGAGATTCGGCTTAGAAACTTGATGAACAATCGACTATGATCACTAACACAGGGGATTTTGGCTTTAATAAGGAAAAGAAAAGAGAGGGGGTTGAGGCTCAAAGATTCGGCAATGGTGGATTAAAGAAAAAGGTAGATTTCGGCTTGTCAAAATAAAAATAAAAAAAGAACAGAGGATATTGCTTAGGGAAAATTCGGCAGAATGTAGGAGAGAAAAGAGTGAACGAAGAATGGCCTTACTCTTCCTTTCTTAGCCGAAATTGCTAGGCTAGTGTCCCCTACTTGGCCACCACTCTTCATATGTGATAATATTATCTTTTAATTATCACCTAAAAGAAAATAAAAGATAATTCAACAGTTATCCTTATTTCCCTTCTTATTTCTTTATTTAAAAAAAAAATTAATCCCTTATCTATCCATCATTTAGCCGAATTTTAAATAGAATAAAACTCCTCTTTTTAAAAGCCTTGTGCCGTCCACCTCTCTGCTTCTAGAAGCAAAAATAAAATTTCTTTATTTGCTTCCCATGCAGCTCGAACCTTGGCCCAATACTCCTGTATTGTGCGCCATTTCCAGAGGCCCTAAGTGGCATCCCCAGGCCACTTTTCCAAGCCTGTTTGTGTGTCAAATTTCACATACTTTTTCTCTTAAGACCACCTTGCCTTAGGTTCCCCTTTTTAAACTTTAAAACTTAACATTTCTATGACATTTCCTTACATTTCCAAGTTTCCAAAAATTTTTGTTTTCCTCTTTAAACTTGACATTTCCTTACATTTTCAAGTTTCCAGAAATGTTCACTTTCCTCTTTTGAATCATTTCTAAATCATTTCCTTACATTTCCTTAGTTTCCAAAAATGTTCACTTTTCTCTTTTAAACCTAACATTTCCATACATTTCCAGGTTTCCAAAAATATTCAAAATTCATTCATAACACATAAGATATGTCATTTCGTACAATTAAACCGAAAATGCATAGGCCCTTTTCAGGATGTTACAGTTCTACCCCCTTAAAATAATTTCGTCCTTGAAATTTCCTAGCTAAAATAATTGAGGGTATTGCTGTCGTATTGCCTCTTCTGGCTCCCACGATGCTTTTTCCGATCCATGATTGCACCATAACACTTTGACTAGAGGAACTGACTTCCTTCGTAGCACTTTCACATCATGTTCCAATATTTGAATCGGCTCTTCCTCGTAGGATAAGTCTGGCCTTAGCTCCACTTCTTCAACTGGTACCACATGAGATGGATCTGATCGGTAGCGACATAGCATGGATACATGGAACACGTCGTGCATCTGCTGCAACTCTGGTGGCAAGTCTAGCTGGTATGCCACTGGTCCAACTTGCTTCAGTACTCGATAGGGCCCTATAAACCTTGGGCTTAACTTCCCTTTGTGCCCAAATCTCATCACCTTCTTCCAAGGTGAGACTTTCAGAAACACTTGGTCTCCCACTTCAAACTTTATTTCCTTCCGTTTAAGGTCTGCGTACGACTTCTGCCTGTCAGAGGCTTCCTTTAATCGTGCCCGAATTATCCCAACCTTCTCTTCAGTTTCTGCCACTAACTCTGGACCCAAAACTCGATGTTCTCCTAACTCAGTCCAACGAGTAGGAGTTCGACACTTCCGACCATACAACGCTTCATATGGTGCCATCCGAATGCTAGCCTGATAGCTGTTGTTGTAGGCGAACTCTGCTAAAGGCAAGTAGTCTTCCCAACTTCCTCGGAAATCCATCACACAGCTTCTCAACATATCTTCTAACACTTGTATAACCCGTTCAGACTGCCCGTCTGATTGTGGATGAAAAGCCGTTGTAAAATCCAACTTAGTGCCTAAAGCTTGATGAAGTGCTCTCCAAAACCGAGACGTAAACCTTGGGTCTCTATCAGAGACCATGGTAATTCTTTCCCACTTCCACTGTGGAATCTCGATTGGCTGAAGTAATCCAATGGAACTTGGTGTTTAGCCTTAACTTGCTGACACGTCAGACATTTCCTCACAAATTTCGTAATTTCCCGTTTAAGATCAGGCCACCAAAACTGTTCCCTTAGATCCCTGTACAACTTAGTGCCTCCGGGATGCATAGCATAAGGGCTACTATGCACCTCCCGTCTCAACTTCTCGTCCTTCGGCATACAGACTTTTCCTTTGTAGCACAATACTCCTTCATCATTAACGCCATAATCCTCTAACTCTCCGTTCTGTACTTGCTGTAACTTAGCACTTAGGTCCTTATCAGCCAACTGCCCCCTTTTCACCTCGTTCAGCCATGTGGGCTTGACTTGCAACTCTGCCAATAGGCTTCCATCATCATACAAACTCAAGTGAGCGAACATAGCCCTTAGATCTGACACAACCTTCCGACTTAGGGCATCAGCTACCACATTCGCCTTGCCCGGGTGGTATTCTATCGAGCAATCATAATCCTTTAATAATTCCACCCACCTTCGCTGCCTCAAGTTCAACTCCTTCTGAGTCAACAAATACTTAAAGCTCTTGTGGTCTGTGTAGATTATCTACCTTTCTCCATAAAGATAGTGCCTCCAAACCTTAAGAGCGAAAACCACTGCTTCCAACTCCAAGTTATGGGTTGGGTAGTTAACCTCATGCAGCCTTAACTTTCGAGACGCATAAGCGGCTACTTTTCCATCTTGCATTAGAACACAGCCTAATCCCGTATGCGAAGCGTCACAGTACACCACAAAATCCTTTCCTGCCTCAAGCTGAATTAACACTGGAGCTTCTGTCAACACCTTCTTAAGCTTTTCAAAGCTCTCTTGCTGCTTATCCGTCCATACAAAGGATACTTCCTTCCTTAGCAACTTTGTCAAAGGCGCGGCTATTGACGAAAACCCTTCTACGAACCTTCTGTAATAGCCTGCCAATCCTAAGAAACTTCGGATCTCAGCCACGGACCTAGGTGGTTTCCAATCCAACACTGCTTCGATCTTCCTAGGATCCACCCTTATACCTTCCGCGGATACTACATGTCCTAAGAATGCCACCTCCTTAAGCCAAAATTCACACTTGCTGAATTTGGCATAGAGCTTCTTCTCCCTTAACACTTGCAGCACAACTCGGAGATGCTCATCATGCTCCTCTTCAGACTTGAAGTACACCAAGATATCGTCGATGAACACAACGACGAACCTATCCAAGTAGGGTTGGAAAACCCGGTTCATCATATCCATGAATGCGGCTGGAGCGTTTGTCAACCCAAACGGCATTACTACAAACTCATAATAGCCGTATCTTGTCCTAAAAGCGGTCTTATGGATATCTGCCTCCTTCACCTTCAACTGATGATATCCCGACCTTAAGTCTATCTTCGAGAATACTGCGGCCCCCTTCAGTTGATCAAACAAGTCATCGATCCTTGGCAAAGGATACTTGTTCTTAATGGTCAGCTTATTCAACTGACGGTAATCTATGCACATCCGTATAGTTCCGTCCTTCTTCTTTACAAACAGGACCGGTGCTCCCCATGGAGACACACTGGGTCGAATGAACCCACGATCCAACAACTCTTGAATTTGAGCCTTGAGCTCAACCAACTCCTTTGGTGCCATTCGGTATGGAGCGATTGACACAGGAGCTGTTCTCGGTAGCAAGTCTATTCTAAATTCCACCTCCATATCTGGGGGTATTCCTGGTAATTCCTCTAAAAATACATCTTTAAAGTCCCTTACCGTTCTAACTCCACTGACACCTTCTTCCTTTCCACCCAACGCACTTACGAAGGCTAAAAATGCCTTGCACCCTTTCCTAACCATTTTCTCAGCCTTTAATGCCGAAACTACGTTAGATAGGTAGTTTCTTCTTTCTCCGATCATTACTACTACTTCATCCTCCGGGGCCCTTAGTTCTATTCGTTTAACCGCACAATCCAACACGGCCCGGTGCTCTACTAGCCAGTCCATTCCTAGTATGAGTTCAAACTCCCCAAAAGGTAGTTCCATTAAATCAGCCCGAAAGTTCACTCCCTGAATCTCTAAAGGTACACTCCGAAAGATCTTATCCACCACTACAGTTTGGCCTAATGGGCTTACTACAGTCATTTGCCTATCAGAAAGTTCAGAGTCTAGGCCTAGTGTTTCCACTATACTACATGCAACATAAGAATGGGTCGAGCCCACATCAATTAAGGCATAATAAGGCTTGCCATGAATAAGGAACGTACCGGTTATAACATCTGACGCGTCTCCATCCTCCCTTCGGTGAACCGCATAAACCAAATTCGATTGCCTTGCCTCAAAGATTAGCAAAGACCTCGCCTGTGTTCCACGCCCTCTGCCAAAGACCATTACCTCTGGTATTCGAACCACGACCTCGTTGAGGCTGCTGTCCGCCTCTACCAGCCTGGTTAACATTCTGAGCTGCTGATCGACTTTCATCCGGTTTCTTAGGACAATCCTTGAGCATATGGTCCTTTGGACCTACACCTAAAACATCCCCCCGTCTTTTTCCAGCACTCCCCTAAGTGCTTCTTCCCACAATGCTCACAAGGACGATCATCGCCATCCTCAGCACGACTATTAGCGACCTCGCGCCCATCAACTCTAGGCCTCTTTTGAACCTTCCTAGACGATCCAAAACCTTTTTTGGGCCTATTCCGATCCATAGTCTGCTTTGTAGCATCCTTAATTCCCTCGGCCACCTTGGCCTTTTCTACTAAAGCAGAAAACTCCCGCTCCTGATGCAGTGCTATCAACAATCTCAAATCATCCCTTAGTCCGTCCTCAAAACGGACACAACGCTCATGCTCAGTTGCCACTACTCCTTGAGCATACCGGCTCAACCTCAGAAATTCAGCCTCATATTCCGCAACGGACTTGTTTCCTTGAACCAGCCCCAGAAAAGCTTTCCTTTGTTCATCAGTGTACCTGGTTCCAATGTATTTCTTCTGATACGCTTCCTTAACATAGTCCCAGGTCAGATCCTCAGCGTGGCACCATCTCGAACAGTTAACCACTATTGGTACGCTTCATCGCATAGCAGTGCCACCATTCCTTTCAACTTTTCCTCAAGGGTCAAGTCGAGCTCATCCATAATGCGCTCAATTGCCTCCAACCAGTACTCAGCTGTACTGGGTGCCACACCAGATAATCTACGAAACACTTCAGCTCCATTGGCACGAAGTCGCTCAGGTACCGACTTTCGAGTTCCGACCCTTGTCAGACCCTTGACCCGATCTAACGGGTTCCGACACGGTCATCCTTCCTCTACCTAGTCCATGACGACCACGTCCTCTAGAGCTCATTTTTAACGTCGTGATCTGATTAATGAATTTTATGAATTAGTCTTTGTTTCACTTGATTACCCGCGAAGAAGTTTTATGAAAAGAATTTTAGGAGTGGTTCTTTCGTATTCATACATGCATACAGTCTTTTCATTCATACATCCATCAATCAGTTATGAACTTTCGTTCATTCAGAGAAATGTTGTAGTTTTCATTGTTGTTGTTTTTCCACTACCCAGGGGTATTTTCGTAATTTGTCCTATAGGGGTATTTTCGAATTCTTTTTCAAAAGAAAAAGTTCCTTTTGTCAAAAAGTATTTTGGAATTTTTAAATTCCCGGGGTATTTTGGAAAATTTTGAAATCTGGGGGTATTTCAGTAATTTTAAAACTCAGGGGTATTTTGGTAATACACCAGGGTAAATTTGTAAAGTTTAATACTTCCGGGGTATTTCCAAATTTGTAAAACTTTGAGGGTTCTTTTTGAGAATTTGTTTTCTAAAACGGTGATGTTGCAGAAATTTTAGAAATTAGGGTCATTTTGGTAATTTTTGTAAGTTAGGGGCAATTTTGTAATTTTCTAAAAATCAAGGTATTTTGATATTTTGCAAATAAGGGTTGTTGAATATTTATAAAGTAATGAAATTTGGATTAGAACTATGGGTAGTTTGGACATTTTATAAACCAAGGGTATTTTTGTAATTTCACCACTAGGGGTATTTTTGTAATTTTATAAATCAAGGAATTTTTCAGAAAATTTGTAAAATTGGTTTCCACCAAGGAAATTTTAAGAGTTTTAAAAACTAAGGTTTTTTTTTTATAAAAACACGGCTAGTTCCCTTTCGGGTTTTAGTTATCGTGTTTAGCCTATGACCGAGTCCTCTTGGTCAGGGTGAACCAAAGCTACGCACCAGGTAGGGTTCGAATGGAGAGGAGGTGAGTCACACAGACTGCTTAAGTACCAAGCTCCCACTGAAACCATTCCTAGACATGCGCACAAAGGTTGCCACACCTACTAAGCCCTCTGAGTTAGGGTGAACCGAAGCTACGCACCATGTAGGATTCCTGCGAAGAGGAGGTGAGTCACTAGGACTGCTTAAATACCAGGCTCTTCTGGATCCAATCCTAGACATGCACACAGGGGTTACCACACCCTAACTCGGTTGACTTAGCCATAGGTTTGTTTAGTTAGGCATTTAAGTCTTATGTATTTATGTTTGAGCAATCTAGTCCTACGGTTACTACTCTACGTTCCATTTCATTTCTACCCTTCTATAATTCACATAATCACACAGATGGTTAGGGGTACTTACCTGGTGTATAGCGGGTCGGAGATTTAGGTGGCATGCCAGAAAACCTGCTTATTTTCAGAAATACTTCCATAAAACTCATTTGGCTCGATTGGAAAACGTTTTGGGCCTTAGCCCACAGGCCGAGAGTTTAAAACTGGGCTCTGATACCAAACTAAAACACCCCACACCCGGCCCACGAGTCCTTACCGGATCTAGTATGTTCCTCGAAGAAAACTAGTTCAAATTTGTTGGCACTTTGAAAAATTTCAAGTGATTTTGGAAGAAAGTTCGAATTGGGTTGGGCTTGAGTTGAAAACAAGTTTGTTTTATATTGAAAGCCCATTTGTTTCGAGTGACAAAATATTGAAAGTCTATTTTAAATCAAATTGACTTGATCTTTAATAAATAAAAATGTCGAAACAAAGCGAATAAAACAGAAAATAACTTAGTTCAGTTGTGGCCTTATTACATCAAATAAAAACCCAAAATAAAATTATAAAATACTTAAAATAACAAGAGTCCAAAAATAAGGAAAATCTGAACTTCGCATGGCCACCACTAACCTCCTGCCGGTCCATCCATCACTCATTCACACCAAACATGTTCCCACAATGGGGTGAGTCAACAGACTCAATGTGTAACTAACACTAAAATTTAATAAATCAGTCATACCATATTGTACCACAGGCATATTCATATACAAACAGAATAATGATGCAACCCGAACCCAAACCTAGATGCCATCCGCTACACATCCTCGTACCAACCTGCACACCGTGGGAACTACTAAGTCAACCCTCCATCCGCTACACACCATCGGCGCGATCATTGCGATCGACGTGCTCATCGCCATATAAAATTTGTGGCATAGCCACCGATAATTGTGTCATGAGACAATGTAACCGGAGTTACCACATTCAGATAATGTGACCGAAGTCACCACATTCAGATAGTGAGACCGAAGTCACCACATTCACTTCCCCTTTTTCATATAACCCGAATGCCCCATGTTATTCATATTATACATATCATGCTTAAATTCACTTTCATGTCACTTTTCACATGTTAAATATAACATATTTAAGTAATCCTAGTAGGAGTAGGAAACGTGCACAGTACTTTGTACCACAATAAGGTACCTTAGCCATATTCACATTCTTATTCATACTTATACATACTTATATTAAATGTTGCCATAAATCGTATTAAAAGTTAGTGTGGGGTACACACCTGATTTGCTTAACAACTTCACTGAAAATCCCGAAATCTGATCTACTGCCTTAAATCTCAAGTTCCTGAATTCGGCCAAACTTAAAAATTTAATAAAAAGCCATTCGGCCATAAATCCAAATCCTATTAGGATTGTATAACCCAAAACTTACCTTGGCGCCAAATCCCGAGATCTTTTCTATACTCTTCTTGTATTCGGCCAAGCTTAATTCACTTTAACAAAATAGTTTCGGCCTTTGCAAAAATAAGGAATAGATCTTAATCAACAATTAAGGCCTTGGCCGAATGTACATATGGACTTACCTTGAAATTCTCAAATCCCGGAATCCTTGTATACCTCTGTCGAAATCCCTATAGACTTATGTATATTAGATCTGATTTTCAATCACTTAATCATAAGAAATAACCCTATACCGATTGACTCACCTTAGATCTTTGAATTCCCGAGAGATCCCCCCTTGAAGTCGACAGCTGCAGAACCCCGAAACACTCCTTATAGTTTCGGCCACCAAAATAATAATGATATTAGTTCCTATGTTTCGGCTTAAAGAAGAGAATAAATTGATAACCATAAAATCCTTACCTTTAATATTGAATTCGACAGATCCCTCCTGACACCTCTTCAGAGATTCAGCTTAGAAACTTGATGAACAATTGGCTATGATCACTAACACAGGGGATTTTGGCTTTAATAAGGAAAAGAAAAGAGAGGGTGTTGAGGCTCAAAGATTCGGCAATAGTGGATTAAAGAAAAAGGTAGATTTCGGCTTGTCAAAATAAAAAAAATAAAAAAAAGAACAGAAGATATTGCTTAGGGAAAATTCTACAGAGTGTGTAGAGAGAAAAGAGTGAGAACGAAGAATGGCCTTACTCTTCCTTTCTTAGCCGAAATTACTAGGCTAGTGTCCCCTACTTGGCCACCACTCTTCATATGTGATAATATTATCTTTTAATTATCACCTAAAAGAAAATAAAAGATAATTCAACACTTATCCTTATTTCCCTTCTTATTTCTTTATTTTAAAAAAAGATTAATCCCTCATTTATCCATCATTTAGCTGAATTTTAAAGAGAATAAAACTCCTCTTTTTAAAAGCCTTGTGCCGTCCACCTCTTTGCTTCTAGAAGCAAAAATAAAATTTCTTTATTTGCTTCCCATGCAGCTCGAACCTTGGCCCAATACTCCTGTATGTGGCGCCATTTCCAGAGGCCCTAAGTGGCATCTCCAGGCCACTTTTCCAAGCCTGTTTGTGTGTCAAATTTCACATACTTTTTCTCTTAAGACCACCTTGCCTTAGTTTCCCCTTTTTAAACTTTAAAACTTACCATTTCTATGACATTTCCTTACATTTCCAAGTTTCCAAAAATTTTCGTTTGCCTCTTTAAACTTGACATTTCCTTTCATTTCCAAGTTTCTAGAAATGTTCACTTTCCTCTTTTGAATCATTTCTAAATCATTTCCATACATTTCTAGGTTTCCAAAAATATTCAAAATTCATTCATAACACATAAGATATGTCATTTCGTACAATTAAACCGAAAATGCATAGGCCCTTTTCAGGATGTTACAAGTTGAATTTTTCCTCTATTTCTTAGTTTGTTCTTAAAAAAAATATATAAGTATATTCAGTATTAGTATTATGATAAAGAGCTTATATAGTTAAAGTCCATTCATCAAAGGAAAAAGCTCGTGTTTAGGGTTATTACTTTTCAATTAATGTAATTATTTATTATTATCATTCCAGTATTTCTAGGTAGGTAACTTATCAATTCAGTCTCGATTCCAACCTCTAATTCAGCCTATATCCATACCCTTAACCTAGCCCCATTACAACCCTGTTAAAGACCTTTCGATCTATTTGTCATCTTATTTTACAGTAGTGAAGATTTGATTTTCAGGCAAGCCTATGGGATTAACTTTTCATGCTCGACTTATTGAGTGCTTAATTTTGAACCTTAAACACTTTGAGTGATTTGAGTGAATCTTTTGTGAGGATGTCAATCCTTGTCGATTTTAAATTAAAGGTAATTATTTAGATGAAGGGAAACGCCTATGTTTTCATGCTACAAATGTATGACTTATATTGTTTGAATCTTTAGGACTCTTTGAGTTAAATTATCCATGTATAAATTATCCATGAATTATGATAAGACATTGTTGATAGGAATTATGGATCATGGAAAGTTTGTTTTAATTGTAAGTTGAGAATTTTGCTTGAGGACAAGCAAAAGCTTAAGTGTGGAGGTATTTGATAAACCGTAAAAGTAACATATTTTAATCCCACATTTAGTATGCTTTTGGATGATTTATCCCTCGATTTATGTAAAAAGGTGCTCTTAATCTTTTCTTTTCATGTCTTATACCCAGGAAAGCACTCGGGGATGAAAAGAACATAAAACGGGCCCAAAACAGAGTAAATGGGCCATATCACAAAATCCACACGGCCTGGGCCCAAGACCACACGGCCGTGCCAAGTCAATCATCTAGAACAGGACCTAACCCCCGATTTACATGGCCGTGCCTCATTAAAGAAATTCGAACACGACTTGAAGACCAACCACACTGGCGTGTGCCATGGCCATGTCTCTATTGTGGCAAAGAGCAATTTCATTTGAATTTGGATACTTTGGGGCAAAAAAACCTATTTTGAGAGCCTATATAAACCCCCTAAGTGTCAGCTGAAAGGGGTCGGTCCAGCTAGGCCAAGGAGCAAAGCCAAAAAGGTCAGAGTTGTGGAAATCACTCGAAGATAGCCAGTTGATCCATCTCAAGAAGCCAGAATTCTACTCAAGACGGTGGATCTCTCCTTCAATTCCTTCAGGGAGTTTTAGGGATTTCTTATGTTTTGTTTTATCTTTTCTTTTGAGATGTTTTCTTTATTTGCTATGAACTAAACTCTTCAGATACCTAAAGGGGATGAAACCTATGATGGATCTTGTTATTGTTTTCTCACCTATAAGATAAATACTTGATTTGTTCTTAATTATGTGTGCTTAATTCTTGTGTTAATGTTTCTGGGATATTAATTCAAGTAAGGTGTTCTTAGGTGGTGGAACAAAAGTCCCTGCTTAAAAATAGATCTAGCATAATTAAAGGGAGTCGTTCGCGCGCCTAGAGATAGGGTAACGAGATTTTGCCGGATTAGGGTGAAACCTAATATGGGAGTCCACAGATCAATTTGCTACTGTCTAGGGGTTTATTAAGAGAGAAAGAGATTTCCATTAATTAACCTAGGGTTAGACGTTATTCGCTTCGAGAGAAGGTTTACTATACGTTAGAGAGTCCTACGGATCAAGTCAAGTGAATAAATCGTATGGTTCAGTGTTAGATAACAAGTGAAGTCTAGGTGAATTCTTCCTGAGCGTATCGTCTTGATCAACTGAGTTTTCCCTCTAGTTATTTCCCAATTCATTCTTTTTGTCTTTGTGTCCTTAGCTTAGTAGTTAATTTAGATTAGATTAAATTAACTTCACTTTATTTTAGGCTAAGTAATAAAAAGAAAGTTAGTATTAGTACTTTTAGTTCCTTTGGGTTCGACAATCCGGTCTTGCCTAAGCTATACTACTGTTCGCTAGGTACACTTGCCTTTAATCGTTGTCAGAGTTAGTTTCCAGGTTCGATCATTCTCTTTATAAAATTTTAAAGCTCTGATTCATAGCGATCAATTCTTTGCATGTTCATCTTCTTTAACTTCCTTTGACCGAAACTAAAAAGAAAAAAAAAAAGAAAGAAAAACACTTCAAGGGTTCGGCATTATTCAAGTTTGATTAAGGTATGAGCTTAATTCGGTTTTTGATAATTTGTACGTTTTTGAGATCGTTGATTTGTGTTTTAGCTCGCCCATGTCTAAATTTTTGAATTGATAGTGTATTTCATGAGTTTCCATTGATGAAACCTTGTTTTTTTGTTGTTTGAGGATGAAATATTAATTATATGGGATAGATTAACAAGTGTTGTTCTTGAATTTTTGATGAAATTGAGTGATTTGGATTAAATTGCAAAAATAAATTTTTGAGGGACTAAAATGCAACATAAGTGGAATGTATGGACTATTATGGGCAAGAGTAACATTCGGCCCTAAAGAAGTGTATTCAAATTTTGAGTATTTTGTAACAACCCAAACCCGGCCCAAACACTATGGCCGAATCTAGTTTGTTACCGGGGAAATATTTTAAAGAAAAACTATTTTTCAGAATCATTTTAAGTTGTTTGAAAACCTTTCATTTGGTTGTCTTGTTAAAACCTTACTTAGAGTTTATTTGAAATTAATTAAGCCAAGTTATTATAAAATTTCGAAGGTGCCCGATGGCACGATAAAAACATTTTCGTTTTAATTTGGGAAACATGTGATTTTAATTTAATATCAATAACTTAGCTTAAAACAAAGTATCCAACATATGAAAAAATAATAAAATAAAGTATCGTGAGGCCTTATTACATCCAAAATAAAATTTAACCCATAATAAAATAAAATAGCTAAGTTTGAAGTTCATTTAATTCAAATCCAATGCATGGCCACCTCGAGTCCACCCTCCCACATCCGCGATCTACGTGTCACCCGAAAAATTGGAAAGGAGAAGGTGAGTCACCAAGACTCGATATGTAACCCTTCCCCGGTTTTAAACATTTTCATACACAACATATAACAATTAACGTGCATAATATTATGTGCCCCAACCTAGCCAACCAAACGCCATCTTTTCTACCCCGTTGTGGTACCAAACCACCGGTGGTGCCAAACCACCGTGACATATAGTCACAATGTGTTACCAAAACACCGTGTCCGTAGACACAAATCGATTGATGGGGCCAACCCATCGTGTGATACCAAATCACCGCGCATTTATCCCATATCTCAAGTGGGGCCAACCCACGGTGGTGTTAACTACGGGGGGAGTCGCTATGAGGTGCCAAACCTCTGGAGGTACCAAACCTCGGTGACCGTAGTCACAGCAGTGTTACCAAAACATCGGTGCCCGTCGGCACGACGAAATAATACCGCCTCCACTCATCATCCCATATCAAATCATGTTATAACAGATCTCATGTCATTTGGACATTCAAGTCATAAATAATAACATGCCATGCTTCCCAAAAGCATCAAATAGTAACTCATATTAACAAGTACTTACCTGAGTTGTCACTTTATACCGATATTTGGTATTACATCCAATGCTACATCAATCGAGTTAGCATTCACAATATTTAGCACGCTTAATAAGTCATATAGTGTGTATGTACACACTGTCACCAACGAAAGTCTAAATCCCGAAAGAAACGCGTTGGTCACCACAGATCTCTCTGCACCTATATTCGGCCAACATAGGATTAGTACTATGGCCTATTCGGCCAAACCAAATATTTAAAAGGGTTCTCTTTTTTGAACCCGAATCCTTACCTTCTTGCCTTAAAGTACTCACTTCGGCACACGGTTCACAAAACTGCTTCACTTCCTACAACCGGCCATTATCATTATTAGTAGCCTTCGGGTTAATCAAATACTAAAAAGAATAGATCCTTACCCAAAACCGATTTACAGGGAATGAGACTTGGGTTGAATACTTCAAAAATCCCGGGCACCTAGACAGAACCGATTTTAAACAGATACTTAGCACCTTGTGACTGAATGCCGAAATTGGCTCTTAATCCTTGAAAAGTCGACAAAAATAGGGAAAGGAATATAGACATTCGGCCAACCCTACTTACCTTCACAACCGAGAGAAATCCTGAAGCACCTATGCCACTGTAATATTCGGCCAAAGTGAGTTAATAGGGAAGAAAGGAAATTTCGGTCACTAAGATAGGGGATAGATTCGGTTGGAGAGAAAGAAAAATAAAGAGAAGAGAGGAAGGTTGAAAAAAAAGAAAGAAAAGGGATGGAATGTGGGAGAGTGCCTAGTCGAATTTTGCCAAAAGAGTAACTAAGAGAATTCGGCCTCCCCCCCTTAACACCAAGTCTCCATGCCGTTTACTCCTCTTCTAAGAGTTTAAAATTCGGCCAACATCTAAAATAATTCTAGGCCACTCATTTGAATAATTCAAAATAATTTGAATTAATTTCAAATAATAAATAATAATCTCTTAATAATCCATGCAATATCGTCATTTATCTCCTATTATCCTTAGAATAAAAAAAATCCCTTTAAAAAGCTCATATTATCTTTTAATAATAATAATAATAAAAGAGTTTAAAGGGAGGAAGACTCTCCCACTTGTGCCGTCCAAACATAGTGCAAAAAGGGGATCTTCGTGACTCGAACCAAGGCTCTCCCTAATCCCTTGTGGCGTCACATGCTAGCTCTTAAGTGGCCTTCTTTTTGCCACTCTTCCAAGGCTCTTTTTGTGTCAAATTATCCCTTATTTATTCTTATAACCCCCTTCTGCTAAGGCTCCCTGCCTTTAAAGTTCAAGATGAAATTTTTTGCTAAACCGAGCCAACCCAAGGCCTTTAATTAAGCTTTATTATTCCTTAATTAATATTACAGCAGTTCAAACATAGGAAAAATAATTTAATTCCAGATAGCCCCATTTTTAGGATGTTATAGTTCTACCCCCTTAAAATAAATTTCGTCCTCGAAATTACCTGGTTAGAAGAGGTGGGGGTACTGCTGCCGCATCACATCCTCGGGTTCCCACGTAGCTTCCTCTGTACCATGGTTCCACTATAGCACTTTCACTAAGGGCACTGACTTTCTACATAGAACCTTCACATCTCGATCTAAGATCTGAACCGGTTCTTCTTCAAAAGATAAATCCGAGTTCACCTCAATCTCTGCTACTGGCACAACGTGCGAAGGATCTGACCGATACCGTCTCAACATCGATACATGAAATACGTCATGGATTTGATTCAATTCTACCGGCAACTCTAGCTGATAAGCTACCGGTCCTACTCGCTTTACAACTGTATATGGCCCGATGAACCTTGGGCTTAGCTTCCCCTTTCGGCCAAATCCCAACACCTTTTTCCAAGGTGACACCTTCAGAAAAACCTCGTCTCCTACAGCATACTCCATTTCCTTGCGTTTTAAATCAGCATAGGACTTCTGCTTATCTGATGCTTCCTTGAGACGAGTCCGGATTACCTTAACTTTGTCCTCAGTTTCTGCTACCAATTCTGGACCCAGAACTTGTCGTTCACCCAACTCCGTCCAACATGTAGGAGTACAACATCTTCGTCCATATAGGGCTTCATATGGAGCCATCCGAATACTCGCTTGATAACTATTGTTATAAGCGAATTCTGCCAATGGTAGGTACTCCTCCCAACTACCACTGAAATCCAAAACGCATCCTCTTAACATATCCTCTAAGATTTGTATCACCCTTTCCGATTGCCCGTCAGACTTTGGATGGAAAGCTGTACTGAAATCCAACCGTGTACCCAAAGCTTGATGCAATGCCTTCCAGAACCTTGACGTGAATCTAGGATCCCTATCCGAGATAATCGATATTGGCACACCATGCAACCTCACTATCTCAGCCACATACAGCTTTGCTAGCTTCTGGAGTGAGTAACCCATCCTCACTGGTATGAAATGAGCCGATTTAGTCAACCGGTCCACAATCACCCAAACTGCGTCCTTCTTGCTGGGCGTAAGGGGTAGCCCATTGACAAAATCCATAGTGATCCGCTCCCACTTCCATTGAGGGATCTTTACTGGTTGAAGTAGCCCTGATGGCAACTGGTGTTCAGCCTTAACTTGCTGACACGTCAGACACCTTCCTACAAATTCAGTTACCTCACGCTTCAACCTGTGCCACGGAATCGCTTTTCAGTAGATCTCCATACATCTTGCTTCCTCCCGGATGCATAGCATATGGGCTACTATGTGCATCTTGGAGAATTTTCCGCCTTAATTCTGTATCCTTCGGCATACAAGTTCGCCCTTGAAAACATAGTACTCGTTCTTTGAGATCGTACTTTTCTATACCACCATCCCGAACTTGCATCTTCTTAGCATTCAACCCTTCATCCCCTAACCGCTTTTCCTTAATCTCTCAATCCACGTTGGCTTAACTTGAAGTTCTCGCCAAAAGACTCCCATCATCATATAGACTCAACCGAGCGAACATCGCTCTTAAATCCGTCACAACCTTCCTACCAACGCGTCGGCTACCACGTTTGCCTTACCGGATGGTACTCGATTGAACAATCGTAGTCCTTTAATAGTTCAATCCACCGACGTTGTCTCGTGTTTAGATCCTTTTGAGTCGAAGATACCTCAAACTCTTATGATCCGTGTAGACTATCGACTTCTCCCCATACGTAATGTCTCCATATCTTGAGCAAAGACGCATCGCCGCTAACTCTAAGTCGTCGTCGTCGGGTAGTTAACCTCATGCGCCTTTAAGCGACGGGATGCATAGGCTACTACCTTCCTTCTCGCATCAATACACACCCCGACCGATGATGGGATGCATCACAATATCTCAGTAAACAACTTCCCCGCCTCAGTTGTACCAAAACCGAGCTTCACAAAATCTTCCTCAACTTATCAAAACTTTCTTGTTGCCTCTCCGACCATACAAATGGAACACCTTTCCTTAGTAACTTAGTCAACAAATACTGCGATTAACGAGAACCCTTCCATAAATCTTCGATAGTACCCTGCTAGACCCAGAAAACTCGAATTTACGCCATCGACCTAGGCGGTTTCCAATCCAACACCGCTTCAACCTTGCGAGGGTCCACTCTAATTCCTTCTGCCGATACTACATGTCCTAAGAAAGCCACCTCCCTAAGCCAAAATTCGCACTTACTGAATTTGGCATATAATTGCTTCTCCCTCAACACTTGTAGAAATATACGCAAATGCATATCATGCTCCTCCTCCGTCTTAGAATAAACTAATATGTCGTCTATGAACACCACGACAAATTGGTCTAAGTACTGCTGAAACACCCTATTCATCAAGTCTATGAATGCTGCCGGCGCATTGGTCAATCCAAATGGCATTACCAGAAACTCGTAATGTCCATACCGAGTTCTGAATGCCGTCTTGTGAACATCAACTTCTTTCACCTTAAGTTGATGGTAACCCGACCTAAGGTCTATCTTTGAGAACACCGAGGCGCCTTTTAATTGATCGAACAAGTCGTCAATCCGAGGCAACGGATACTTGTTCTTGATCGTTAGCTTGTTCAGTTGGCGGTAGTCGATACACATCCGCATTGAACCGTCCTTCTTCTTGACAAACAACACAGTGTCTCCCACGGAGATATACTTGGTCGAATAAACCTCTATCCAAGAGCTCCTGAATTTGAGCCTTCAGCTCCACCAATTCCTTTGGTGCCATTCGGTATGGTGCTATAGACACAGGTGCCGTTCTGGGTAGCAAGTCTATACCGAATTCAACTTCCCGATCTGGAGGCAGATCCGGAAGTTCTTCTGGAAACACATCCGCGAATTCCCCAACCGTTCAGACCTTTCCAACTAGTGACTCCTTAGCTTCCAAGGCACAGATTTGAACCAAATACGCCTCACAACCCTTCTTGACCATCTTTTCAGCCTTCAAGGCAGACACCACATTGGATAGGTAATTCCTTCTATCACCTATCATAACCACTTCATCACCTTCAGCCGTCTTAAGAACCATGCGCTTAGCCGCGCAATCCAAATTTGCCTGATACTGAACCAGCCAGTCCATTCCAAGGATCAAATCGAACTCCCCAAACGGTAGTTCCATCAGATCAGCCACGAATACTACCCTTTTGAGTTCTAGGGGTAAGTCTCTATAAAGTTTGTCTACCACTACAGAGTGACCTAAAGGGCTAACTACAGTCATCTCCCTAGAAGCAGTTTCAGAGCCTAGGTCTATAGTCTCTACCACACTACTAGCAATGTACGAGTGCGTCGAACCCACATCAATTAATGCAACATAAGGAAGACCAAAAATTAGAAATATACCGGTTATGACATCCGGTGCGTCACCCTCCTCGCGACGCCTCGCTGCGTAAACTAAGCCAGGCTGCCTAGCCTCTGTGTTGCCTGAACCTCTGCCCTGAGTTCCACGACCTCGGTTAGGACCGTTGTTTCCTCTTCCATTACCACGACCCCTCTGTGGTGGTCCAACATTTCTGCCCTGAGCACGGTTCTGCCCCTCAGGCTGATTCTTAGCTGACTTTTGAGGACAGTCCCTTACACGATGCTCCAAAGACCCACACTCAAAGCAACCCCTATCACCGGTCCAACAACCTCCCCAATGGGTTTTTCTACAGCGGTTACACTGAGTCGGTCTCTGATTAGTAGTCATGGGCCTTGCAGTCTGATTTGGCCCACTTTGTCTGGCTTTTTCTGGGCACTACCACTTGACCCAGCTGCCCCATATCCTCTCTTCTGACTATTCCTACTATAGCTTTGCCTCACAGCCTCCTTGATCCTTTCGGCTATTTTAGCCTTTTCCACTAAAGATGAAAACTCACGAACTCTTTGCATGGGCAATCGGTAACCTCGAGATCATCTCTGAGTCCATCCTCAAAGCGGACACACACTTCATGTTCGATAGCCACAATACCTCTAGCATACCTACTCACGGCCTTAAAAACTCGCCTCATATTCCGCTCGACTTAGTTCCTTGCACTAGTCCCGAAAGTTTTCCTTTGAGCATCGGTGTAGCTAGTGCCCACATACTTCTTCCGGCGGTTTTAAAGTAATCCCACGTGAGATCATTTGCCGTGGCTCCATCTCGACCGTCGACCACCACCGTACGCTTCATCCTTTAGAAGCGACACGCGCCCCCTTCGACTTTTCCTCCCGGTCAGTCAAGATCATCCATGATCCTTTCAATCGACTCTAACGATGATTCCACAGACTGGGTGCCACGCCCAACACACCCCTAATACCTCGGCTCAGTTAGATCGAGTCGCTCGGGAACAGATTTTCGAGCTCCCAAATTTCCACCACCCGACCACCATCTCCGAACTTCGCAATACCGCTTGCGTCACCTCACCACCACCCGGTGCGATCCTCGCTCCTCGACTCTAAAAGTAGGAGGTGGCGGTTGCGGTGGTACCTCGTTTCAGAACCCGACTCGACTGGCGGTTACGATCACGGTCATCCTACCCTACCACGCGTCCACGGCGTCCACGTCCTCTAGAACTCATTCTATCTATCGTGCTTTAATCTGATTAAGAAAATTTTTATGTGTTAGCATTTGTTCCACTTTCTTATTCGCGAAGAAATTTTATGGATAGAGTTTTAATCAGAGATTCTTTCGAGCAAACAAGGTTTCAGTTTTCTATCCTAGTTCACACAAAGGAGTTCACGCATCCATTCCCTAATACTTTCCATACCTATTCACTCTTGGACATTTCATCCATTTCTAACCAGGTATTTTCGTCATTTCCTACAGGTATTTTTTCGTAATAAAAGAAGTTGTAAAATTTTAATAAAGCATGTCACTTTGAAATTCCCAAAACTGGAGAGTGTTTCATAAAATTTTGCAAAATTTAGAGATATGGCATCGTTTTTGGAAACCAGGGGTATTTTTGGTAATTTTGATCGATCAGGGGCAGTTTTGTAATTTTAACAAATCGTGATATTTTAGATTGTAAAACTCGGAGGGTTCCTTCTTGAAAGCTTTCTTTTCAAGTGGTGATATTTGTAAAGATTTTCAAAAATCGTGGTCATTTCGGTAATTTCCATAAATTGAGGCGTTTTAAGTAATTTCTAAAACCAAAATATTTTATTGATGATTTGCAAAGCGAGGTTCTTGGATATTTGTGAAATATTTGAAATTTTGAACAAACCATTGAGTTGATATTTTATGGGCCAAGGGCATTTTAGTAATTTTACCTCTAAGGGTATTTTTGTAATTTCCCACAAATCATTTTTTTTTCGGGAAAACATTGTAAAAGTGATTGTTCTCAAATTCAAGAGGAGATTTGAAAAGTTTTGTAAACATTAGGGTTTTGTTGTTTCATTCTTTTTCAAAACTTGGCTAGTTCCTTCCGGTTTTAGTCATTATGTTAAGCTTCAGACCGAGCCCTCTTGGTCGGGGGTGAACCAAAGCTACGCACTGAGCGAGGATTCGAGTGAAGAGGAGGTGAGTCACGCGGATCGCTTAAATACCAAGCTCCCACCGAACCTTTTTAGACATGCGCACGCAGGTTGCCACACCACCGAGCCCTCTCGAGTTAGGGTGAACCGGCTACGCACTGTGTAGGATACTGCGAAGAGGAGGTGAGTCACGAGGATCGCTTAAATACCGTGCTCTTCCTGGATCCACTCCTGACATGCATACAAGGGTTGCCACACCTAGCTCAAGACTAAGTCATAGGTTGGTTTAGTTCTTTAATGTCTTATGTTTGGTTTGTGTGTTTGAGTAGTCTAATCCTAGGGTTCAAGTTCCTACAAGTCTATCTACGTTTCAGGCTTTCTACCCTTCTACAGCAAATAATTCACAAAGAGGTTTTGAAGTACTTACATGGGCGGATCGGTGCCGGAGACTCGGGCCATGCCGCTTAAAACCCAAAAACAATTCAAAAGGCCTACTAAAACATTTTTGGGCCTTGGGCCCCACAATGAGCTTTGAACTGGCTCGATACCAATTTTGTAACAACCCAAACCCAAATTTCAAACACTATGGCCGAATCTAGTTTGGTACAGGGAAATATTTTAAAGAAAACTATTTTTCAGAATCATTTTAAGTTGTTTGAAAACCTTTCATTTGGTTGTCTTGTTAAAACCTTACTTAGAGTTTATTTGAAATTAATTAAGCCAAGTTATTATAAAATTTCGAAGGTGCCCGATGGCACGATAAAAACATTTTCATTTTAATTTGGGAAACATGTGATTTTAATTTAATATCAATAACTTAGCTTAAAACAAAGTATCCAACATATGAAAAAATAATAAAATAAAGTATCGGAGGGCCTTATTACATCCAAAATAAAATTTAACCCATAATAAAATAAAATAGCTAAGTTTGAAGTTCATTTAATTCAAATCCAATGCATGGCAACCTCGAGTCCACCCGGCTCCACATCCGCGATCTACGTGTCACCTGAAAAAAATGGAAAGAAGAAGGTGAGTCACCAAGACTCAGTATGTAACCCTTCCCCTGGTTTTAAACATTTTCATACACAACATATAACAATTAACGTGCATAATATTATGTGCCCCAACCTAGCCAACCAAACGCCATCGTCTACCCCGCTCGGTACCAAACCACCGGTGGTGCCAAACCACCGGTGACATATAGTCACAATGTGTTACCAAAACACCGTGTCCGTAGACACAAATCAATTGATGGGGCCAACCCATCGTGTGATACCAAATCACCGCGACGATCCCATATCTCAAGTGGGGCCAACCCACGGTGGTGTTAACCACGGGGGCGAGTCGCTATGAGGTGCCAAACCTCCGAGGTACCAAACCTCTCGTGACCGTAGTCACGAGTGTGTTACCAAAACATCGGTGCCCGCTTACACGAATAATCTGCGCCCCTCCACTCATCATCCCATATCAAATCATGTTATAACAGATCTCATGTCATTTGGACATTCAAGTCATAAATAATAACATGCCATGCTTCCCAAAAGCATCAAATAGTAACTCATATTAACAAGTACTTACCTGAGTTGTCACTTTATACCGATACGGTATTACATCCAATGCTACATCAATCAGAGTTAGCATTCACAATATTTAGCACAGTTAATAAGTCATATAGTGTGTATGTACACACCTGTTACCAACGAGAAGTCTAAATCCCGAAAAGAAACGTTGGTCACCACAGATCTCTCTGCACCTATATTCGGCCAACATAGGATTAGTATTATGGCCTATTCGGCCAAACCAAATATTTAAAAGGGTTCTCTTTTTTGAACCTGAATCCTTACCTTCTTGCCTTAAAGTACTCACTTCGGCACACGGTTCACAAAACTGCTTCACTTCATACAACCGGCCATTATCATTATTAGTAGCCTTCAGAGTTAATCAAATACTAAAAAGAATAGATCCTTACCCAAAACCGATTTACTGAGGAATGAGACTTGGGTCGAATACTTCAAAAATCCCGGCACCTAGATGAACCGATTTTAAATGATACTTAGCACCTTGTGACTGAATGCCGAAATTGGCTCTTAATCCTTGAAAAGTCGACAAAAATAGGGAAAGGAATATAGACATTCGGCCAACCCTACTTACCTTCACAACCAAGAGAAATCCTGAAGCACCTATGCCACTGTAATATTCGGCCAAAGTGAGTTAATAGGGAAGAAAGGAAATTTCGGTCACTAAGATAGGGGATAGATTCGGTTGGAGAGAAAGAAAAATAAAGAGAAGAGAGGAAGTTTGAAAAAAAAGAAAGAAAAGGGATGGAATGTGGGAGAGTGCCTAGTCGAATTTTGCCAAAAGAGTAACTAAGAGAATTTGGCCTCCCCCCCTTAACACCAAGTCTCCATGCCGTTTACTCCTCTTCAAAGAGTTTAAAATTCGGCCAACATCTAAAATAATTCTAGGCCACTCATTTGAATAATTCAAAATAATTTGAATTAATTTCAAATAATAAATAATAATCTCTTAATAATCCATGCAATATCCTCATTTATCTTCTATTATCCTTAGAATAAAAAAAAAATCCCTTTAAAAAGCTCATATTATCTTTTAATAATAATAATAATAATAAAAGAGTTTAAAGGGAGGAAGACTCTCCCACTTGTGCCGTCCAAACATAGTGCAAAAAGGGGATCTTCGTGACTCGAACCAAGGCTCTCCCTAATCCCTTGTGGCGTCACATGCTAGCTCTTAAGTGGCCTTCTTTTTGCCACTCTTCCAAGGCTCTTTTTGTGTCAAATTATCCCTTATTTATTCTTATAACCCCCTTCTGCTAAGGCTCCCTGCCTTTAAAGTTCAAGATGAAATTTTCTACTAAACCGAGCCAACCCAAGGCCTTTAATTAAGCTTTATTATTCCTTAATTAATATTACAGCAGTTCAAACATAGGAAAAATAATTTAATTCCAGATAGCCCCATTTTTAGGATGTTACATATTTTGTGTTTTATGCAATAGGGACTAAATTGTAAAAATTGTAAATGTCAAGGGTAAAATAGTAATTTCCCCATTTATGTGTTTTTTGACTTAATTGGATGAAAATATGTTGAATGAGCTTAATTTGTAATTTATTTAGACCAAGAACAAAAAGGATCGACAGTGGATCGGGGAAAGGCGAAGTTAATCGAATAGCCGGGAAAAACAAAGTCCGTCGATACTTGAGGTAAGTTTTTAAGCAATTGAGCTGAATTGAACTTTTAATTATAATGAATCACATGTAGTTAATAGAAGTAGATGTGTTCAATGTGAGGTAGCCGAATGTGATGTTGGTTAAAAGTTGAATCTATTTGAGTATGATGTATACATACATGTTAATGATGTAGTATAGCTATGGGAGACATTAATTTGAGAGATGAACATAGCCGATGGTACTGTTTAATTACACTGTTAATGTTTTAGCCAAATGTGATGTTGATATGGGAATGGAATAAGAAAATTTATATATATATATGCGTATATGTGTGGTTGTGGATTAAATTTTGTATGTATAAGTGTGTTTTTAAATGAATAATAGGCTCAAGTAATGCACTAAGTGTGCGAATTTATAAACCGAGCACTAAGTGCGCGAAATCGGTCACTTGGCACTAAGTGTGCGAAATGTTAAGGTAACGGCACTAAGTGTGCAATACATTATAGAAATTTGGCACTAAGTGTGCGAGATGTCAAAGTAACGACACTGAGCGTGCGATACGTTACAGAATTTTAGTAACGAGTGTGCAGGTTTGATGCTCCTTCAAATACGCCTATTATTGATAATGTTAAACAAAGTAAAATGATCGGGTATGTGACTATATATTATACAAGGGTGGTAAAGTTTGTGATGGTGGATGAAATAGAATCTTTGTATTATGTATATCGACTTGCGATTTATGAGAGCTTGAGATGTAAGTAGAAATTCGGTAAGTGATAGATGGATATGCTGTTGTTTTTATCATGTGAAGGTGATATATAGATATATATGAATATAGCATTTGTTATGAAATCTATTTTTGTATATGTGACTATTCAGCCTTAAGGTTATAAATGAAATAATTTACTAAATTATGATATAATGCTTTATTGTTATGTAATTGCTTATAACTACTAAGTTGTTAAAGCTTACTTTGTTCTTGGTTGTTCTCGTGTTTTAGATCTCTTTTGGGTGATCATCTCGTGCTATGGGAACGTCGTTGAAGCTCATCACACTATCGTCAATATTTTGGTACCTATTTTGTGAATAAACATAAAATCTATGGCACGTATAGGCTAAGTTACATTTTGAATTGACTCAAATGATGTTTATGTGAATGTATATATGTGCCATGCGAAAATGGCTATATTTCTATGCTTGGGTTGGCTTGATTATGCTTGAGATGATGTATATGTTTGTGCATTTTCGGTCTTGATATAAGCTTGTTTTGGTATGTATGTTTCATAAATTCATGAAGGGTATTTTATCTATATGTTTCGAATGAATGATTCATGAATGACTTATAAGCTAACTAATGTTAATATATTCTTGTGTTGGATGAAAACATGTTCAGTTAATGCTATGTGTATATTGGTGAAGTAAGAATGAATATACTATTTGATTAATTTGATATATAAGTACATAAATTTTGCTTGAATGGTTAGCTAAGTAAGCTCTAAGCAGGAAAGCAAATCACATTTATAGTTTAAATATTTTGTATGGAAGTTATTATAGTTAACCAAATATGTACATTTAATTAATTGATTAGTTATGTGTATATATATATTTATTTATATACCTAGTATGCCGTGTGGATATTTTGAATTAATTAATAAGCTAGCCGATTAGTTCATGAGATGAATGGCTTAGTTTATATATATGTGGATTGACTTGGTTAAAGAATTTGCAAGTTGAGTATGCTATGATTTGAATTATGTATTTTTCTTAAATGGTCAATAATGATTTGGTAAAAGGCGCACATCATTTTGATATATTTTAAATTTTATGCTTGACCATTTTGTGATATTGTTATTATCGAATGTGCTTTGGTTTGTAAGCCGTGAGATATTTATTATTAAGTTCAATATACGCATGTATTGATGTGATTGATTTTACGAAGCATGAAATGCATGAAAGCTTGTTTTGAGCTGTGTTTTGTTTGGTAATGCTTTCTAACTCTAATCCACCGACGAATAGGAGTTAGGGGTGTTACACATGGTGTGTAGGGTTGGACGGAGTTGGTGTGTAGAGGCTGGTGGGTAGGACTTTGTTTTCTGCATATTCTGTCTGAAATAGGCTAAGGCCCTGTATTATGTTTGATTCTGTATCTGAGTGGACTAAAGTCCACACCGTTTCTGTAACGGGCTCAGACTCGAACTGTGACAATTATGTCTGTTAACCGATGTTACTGTGTGTATGTTATGTGGGGTTTACACACTAAGTTTGCAAAAATCACCCTTTTCTGTTTAATCTGTTTAGGTAATCCCCAGCAGTAGATGGATCGGTGCAGTGAAAGACTCGGCGGTGACCATGGTTCTGGACACTTATTTACGGTTTATTTTTAATTATGATTTGGTTATATTTGGGTAAATTTTATGTACATGGCCTTTCATAATTTTGCTTAAAATTTGGGATCATTATTTTATAAACTGTTAGCAGTAGGACAAGACGCAAGTTTTCAAAATAAACAAAGGTTTTATCAGAATACGTACGACCTTGCAAATCATTTTAAAAGCTTCCGCAATGTATAAAGTTTTGAGAACGGATAATGAATAAATAACGACACGTTTTGCCGATAGCCGTAGATACCTAAAAATGGTTTCAATGCCGTTACGTTTTCTAAAGCACATCATGCGACATCGCCAGATCCGGCCATAACGTCTAGGCCGGGTTTGGGGTGTTACAGAAAAAACAAAATCGTACGCTGAGCAAATTGCTCAGTGGTAAATCAATGATTCGAGAAAAAATAAATAAAATTTTGCAAATATATACATTCAAATAATTCTCAATCTCATGTCATTTTATGTCAACTACTTACAATTCCATATAATCATGCACATACCAATTTTATTAAACAATTCATTTGCATAATCATGTCAAAGCTACCCTTGCAATATAACATATACATTATTTATTTTGCATCTCAATTCATCACATAAGTAATTAAATTTACCATTCATTTCATAAGTATAAATTCATCTGTAACAACTTGTTTTAAAGTGATGTAAAAAACACTGGTTTCGGGAGCACAAATTCGATAAGTGAGTTCGTAAATATTATTAATTAATATTTTATGAATCAAGTGTAACGACCCAAAACCCGGCCTAGAAGTTTAGACCGAATCTAAGAGGTTACATTGATCACCGAAGTGATCGTAGGTAAAATTTTAGTTTAACTAGCTAGAATACAAATGTTATTTAAGTTACGTAAAATTCTCCGTTGTAAAATCCCGATATTACAAAAATTTTAGTCCAAAATACACTTATGTGTGTAAAACCGAAATTTCATACTACAATATTCAAAATAAAACTTACAATTCAAATCGTTTATTTATAAATGTAGAATTTATGAAAATACTTTTAAAGTTGATTCTAAAACATGGTTGTTCGAGACCTCCAACGTGCCAAGTCTAGCAATAGCATACGAAAATACCTGACAAAGGGAAACTAAGGGGGGTGAGCTACACGAGCTCAGTGTGATATCGAAAGAACAGAAAGATATGAAAATTAAGTACCATAATAAAAAAAAGTTACAATGACAATCCAATATCCAAATAATCATCACAACCAAAATAGACACATCAGTACTGAATACATCGGTCTATATACCGTTAATCTCGCAATAAGACAGACAGACAAATTGCGGAACAAATGCATCAACATGAATCCCACCCATTCAGCCAAACACCTCTTCGTTCCCCCATTCACACCACAAATGAGCTATAAAAAGCTCAACCAACCCTGCACACCACATAAGACCTTGAAAGGGCCATCCAACCCTACACACCACGTATGTGGAACAAAGCCACGTAAATAATAGCATGCGGCTGAGCTACCAAAAGTTTCATACTGTGTAGTAAAACGCTATACAGACGTATTGCATTTGAAACTGCCAAATCAAATTAGACTTTCATTCCTTCATATCCCAAACCCGAAATCATAATGCAAATGTAAGGATGCACACCAAACACTGTTAACTAGTCAATCTATTACAGAATCGATGTACACAGTTTTTGGATAGTCACAAACTAGTTAAACAGAATCGGTAGTACGCATGTTCAATCGACCAAATCCAGAATCATACATCACAATACTCAAATATTAGGCAACATCACATTAATGAGTCACTTAACTAATGCAACGATTGCATATACAGATATGTCTGTGTCAAAACAGAGTCCCGACTACCCTTACTAAGACCTAACCAACGGTCGGAACACACAAAACCACAAACAGGCCACACACGCTCGTGTAGAGGGAGCATATGCCCGTGTGAGCAGCCCAGGTAACTCACTGTCCAAAACGGCTAAAAATTAAGAACAAGTGAGACACGACCATGTAGAGATCTCACACGCCCGTGTAGGACACATGCCCGTGTGGCCAGGCTGTGTGGCACCAAAGTTCACCCCAAAACCCTAATTCCCAATTTCACATGGCCATGTGAGCCACCCATGTGGGGCACATGCCCGTGTGGCCACCTGTGCGGTCACGAAACCACACCGAAACAGGCTGGAAAACATGCCTTTGATGTCAAACCGATCCCCAACCCTTAATAACACAGAAATACGCTAAAAACACTCATAATTTCAAGCAATTCCACCACAATCAACACTTCGATTGGTCAATTTCACACAGAATATGTCGAAATTCACATATCCAAAGTAGAATATCAATAATGAAAAGAAAGTTTCCAAACCTACACCTGAATTTGCGATTCCAACACCAAAGAAGATCAGAACGCCTTCCCAACACAATTCTGAAACCTCAATTACACACACACAAAAAAAAAATCATATCATCACCATACCAATCTAACAAATATGAATAACCTAAAATTGTTCTACCAAAAACCAAGAACACCACTTACCTCTGCTCGAAACCTTGAACTATCCAAAAACCATCAATGAAAATTAAAGAGGAGAACTTAAAGTCAGAAAAAACGTATAATTTTTAAATCCCGAAGAAAAATAAAAAGAAGAAAAGAAAAATAAAATCTGACAAGAGAGAGTGGGGAAAGAAACAAGAGAACGTTAAAATAACTTTAGCAAGTTTTTATACAAAAATACCATTAAAATTAAAAATTAAAATAGGTACTTTGGACTTTAAAACAAAACTAAATCAAAATTATTTCCCCAAACCACACACATGACAGCTCAAACTCATAACCAAGAGGTACACTAACGCATAACAAACTACCAGACTAGTAGACCCATTCTGTCACCTAAACGCGCAACTAAACACAATAGCACAACTGATCGTCTGTCTGTCGAGTTTTAAAATTTATAAAGAAGAATGATTGAACCTGGAAACTAACTCTAACAACGACTTAAAGCAAGTGCACCTATCGAACAGTAGTATAGCTTAGGCAAGACCGAATTGTCGAACCAAAGGAACTAAAAGTACTAATACTAACTTTCTTTTTATTATTTAGCCTAAAATAAGTGAAGTTGTTGTTTAATCTAAATTTAAGTAACTACTAAGTTAAAGACGCAAACACAAAAAGAATCAATTGGGGAAAATAACTTGAGGAAAAACTTAGTTGATTAAGACGATACCCTTAGGAAGAATCCACCTAGACTTCACTTGTTATCTAACACTGAACCAGACGATTTATTCACTTGACTTAATCCGTAAGATTCCCTAATTTGTATTAAACCCTCTCTCGAGGAGAATAACGTCTAACCCTAGGTTGATTAATTGAAATCTCTTTCTAATTAAAACCCCTAGAATCGCATTAACTCGATCTATGGACTCCCATATTAGGTTTCACCCTAATCCGGCAAAATTTCGTCACCCTATCTCTAGGCGCGCGATCAACTCCGCTTAACTATGCTAGATCTAATCTTAAGCAGGGAATCTTGCTCCACCACCTAAGCACATCCAACTCGAATTAATATCCCGGAAATATTAACACAAGAATTAAGCACACATAATTAAGAACAAATCAAGTATTTATCATACAGTTCAAAAAAAAATAACAAGATCCGTTTTAGGTTTCATCCCCTTCAGGTATCTGAAGGGTTTAGTTCATAACTATAAAAGAAAACATCTAAGAAGAAAAGATAAAACAAAACATAAGAAATCCCTAAAACTGCCTGAAGGAATTGAAGGAGAGATCTGTCGTCTTGAGCAGGAGTCCGGCTTCTTGAGATGGATCAACTGGCTATCTTCAAGTGATTTCCCTCAAATCTGACCTTTTCGGCTCCTTGGCCTAGCTAACCGCCTTCTTTAAGGCTGTACTTAGGGTTTATATAGGCTATTGAACTAGGTTTCTTTGCCCCTAAGTATCCTTTTCCGAGTAGAATTGCTCTTTTTCATGACAGGGACACGGCCATTGCACACGCTTGTATGAATCGTCTTTAGGTCGTGTTTGTATTTCTTTAATAAGGCATAGCCGTGTGAATCGGGGTCAGGCCGTGTTCTAGTTGCTCAATGAGGCACGGCAGTGTGGGCTTAAGTCCAGGCCGTGTCGACTTCCTCTTTGGCCCAATTTGGTCCGTTTTAGGCCCGTTTCTCGTTTTTCTAGCCTTCGGTGCTTTCCTGAGTATAAGACATGAAAAGAAAGGATTAAGAGCACCTTTTTGCATAACTCAAGGGATAAATCATCCAGGAGTATGCTAAATGTGGGATTAAAATATGTTACTTTTACGGTTTATCAACAACATACTCACTGACACTAACCCTAAAGTTCAAAACTTATCTATCGCCAGAACAGAGTTATGGAGCATTACCGGACATTTCAGACCAAATATGAACAATTCATAAATTATTCACACATAAACATCATAATTCAATCTTATAGTCCCTTTATGAACCTTCGAGGCCCAAAACACGTTCAAATACATTTAAAACATGTTAAATAATTAATCTAATGATCTAACATACCAACATAGGTACTTTACATATTTTTATCAAAATTTAAACAATATTACTTCATTCAAACCATATCTAAATTCATGCCAATTTAACTTCAGTTTTAGCCTATTTCATACTCATTTTTGTACCAACACAAACATAATACATTAAACCTAAATATAACTCTTTAATATATATATAACCTGTATCCTTTTATAACATTATTACATACACTTTCCAAAATGACACACATAACATCCTAGGTACATGCCATTCCCATAAAGAAATATACTTCATCGTTTTGAGTTCGGGATCGATTTCAGATGCTGATTCAAAGGTCTGACATTAACCTAACCTGCGCACAGAAACAAACCGTACGCTGAGTATAAACTCAGTGGTATTTCTATAATCCAAATACTTATTGAATAAAAATTTACAATATTTATTTATACCAAAACACAGATAACAAATATCATTTAAACAAATAATCAATTTCATAACACATCATTCATAACATTTTCAATCCTCATATCTTACAATTTCAATCTCATAATTGATATTCAAAGAACTTTTATCAATAGGATCCACGTATCATTTCACTATATCAATATCTATTTCATGAACCTATTGGTTCATACATTTCAATTTCATAATTCAATTCAATACCCCAATCCAATTCATGTTCAAAATCATCCAATATCATTCACATTGCCAACTCATTTATTTACCCCTATTAACAAGACTTAGACTTTAGCAGATACACGGATCCAACCAAAACATACCAGTATGGCATCCAGTGTCTCATCGGATCATTCGAAGTAATAGATTGACACCTAATGTCTCATCGACCTTGTCAAAGTAATTTGGTACCCAGTACCTCATCGAATTTATCCGAAGTAATAGTTTGACACCCAGTGTATCATCGACTCGTGGTCGAAGTATCCCTAAACACTTCCTGTAATACCCCAAACTCGGCCTAGACGTTATTGCCGAATCTGGCGATGCCACATGATAGTGCTTTTAGAAAACTTAACTACGTTAAATCCATTTGTAAATATCCTAGGCTTTTGTCAAAACATGTTTTTTAATCATTTATTGACCATTTTCAAAACATTGTATGTTGCGGAAGCTTTTTTAAAAGTAATTTGCGAATTCGTGTGTTTTTGATAAAACATTTGTTTACTTTGAAGACTCGAGTCATGTCCTACTGCTAGCAGTTCATAAAATAATAATCCCAAATTTACGTGAAAATCCGTAAAGGCCTTATTACAAGAAAAATACCCAAAAATAACCAAATCGTAATTAAAAATAAACTGTAAATACGTGTCCGTAACCGTGGTCACCTCAGAGTTCTCCGCTGCACTGATCCATCTACTGTTGGGGATTACCTAAACAGATTAAATAGAAAAGGGTGAGTTTTCGTAAACCCAATGTGTAATCCCCACAGAAAACATACACACAGAATATCAGATAACAAACCTTTATTCACAGTTCGGGTCTGAGCCCATTACAGAAACAGTGTCGACTTTAGCCCACTTAGATGCAGAATCAGATATGGTCTAGGGCCTTAGCCTATTTCAGTTATAATAAACAGATCAGATAGAATAGCAGAATCCTACCCACCAGCCTCTACACACCAACTCCGTCCAACTCTACACACCAGGTGGGGATAAAATTAACCCACCCATCCCTACACACCAGTCAGACATGCATGATGTGGCGCATAATCGAAAAGTTGCAAATGGCCGCGATATGAGCTTGAGAGCCTTTCAGATACTTCCTCCGAATCATCAACCAACCCTGATGCAATGCAACATACATAAAATGTCATGCTATTATACAAACATAGTTCATACATTTAAATATCAGAATTCATGCTCGGTACAGAAATCAGAAAGTCAAGTCACATAATTAAGGGTCTAGGTAAAGCTTACCGACCCTACATTAGGCCCACAGTTGACTAGGGCGACCCCTGCAACCTTATAGAACATTTTAGAAAAATAGGCTCACAAGCCCATGTGGCCTGCCCGTGTGGGCCCACACGCCCGTATGGCCCACACAGCCCAATTGATCGAAGCCGTGTGTTGCACACGGCCTCGCCCAGTCGTCACATGGTTGTGTTGCTCGCGCACGGCCTGGCTCGTCAATCACACGGCCGTGTGGTGACTAACAGTCTTACACACGGCCTACCATACGGGCGACCACACACCCATGTGGCGTCGATAGAAAGGTTTTCGGTTTTCACCGAAACCTTATTTTCTGCTTTTTTGGGTACACACCTGGTTCGTTTTCGCTCTTAAAGCAATCCCGAGATCACCAGCACCTATAATTGATCAGTAATTCACTCAGTTATTCACTTAATCAACGAATTGAAACCAACCCAAATGAAATACTTAGCCAATGAGCAATTAAAACTTACCCCTAACGCTTCAAACTCAGTTTATTAGTGAAGCAATATGAAAAGAGCCTTGATCGTAAAGATTTGATGCTGCCAAGACATCAGAATAAATACCCCAATCAAAGTTTAGCCTCATAAATCACAATCCATAAGAACTACTTATCGAAGTTATTCAGAGAAACGCCACAAATAGGGGAGGAAGTACGATTTTCGTGGAAAATGAAAGCAAAAAGAAAGCTAAAAGGAGGGTGAGAAGAAAGGAGAATTTCGGCTGGAAAGGGAAGATCAATGGTATTTTAGATAGAGAGGAATTTTGGAAAACGCAACTGCTCAGGAATTCTGATCCTTTCCTAATTTTCCTCCCACTAATTCTATTCACAAACCACCACCCAATCTCCCATCTTAGCACAACTCTAGCTGAAACTAGGAGCAAAAATTAAAGCCATTGTCGTCCCATTGACTCGAACCCAAGACCTCCTTCCCATTGTCGTCCCATTGACTCGAACCCAAGACCTCCTTCACACCAACACTCCACTGAACCACCAGACCAACAGGCCCATTCTGTTAATTACATGCACACTTTTACTTATAAGCTTACTAACCGAAGTTTGGGCTTTATTCATAAAAATATCAAAATTCACCCAAGTTGAGACTTGAACTTGGGACCTTCCACACGCACCCAGAACACATAACCACTCAAGCAGACACTCATTCATGCCAAAATTACAAAAGCCAAAATTAAGCAAAAACCGGGGCATTACACATCCAATCCTATGGCATGCCAACTATATCCGACTCAGCCTGATACAGTTAATAGGGTTTTCAATTCACTTTTCAACAACAATCAATATTCAATATTCAATTATCACAAAATTCGCATAAATCTCATTTCAATATTTTCACACTTCAACAACAATCAATATTTTCATCAATCACAAATTCATATAATCTCAATTCAATATCAAAATAATAACAAACATCACTCACCTTAATTATTTACCATGCACATTAATTTAAAATACAACCAATAAAAATACTAAATTCAGATTATAAAAATACAAACCGTAATTCTCGAATTACTCCTCGTCAAATTTCTCCTTTCCTTTCTTAGCCGATGTCTCCGGCACAACATTAGCTACGAAAACTAAAACAATTTAAAATAATCAATACACGCAATTTCACATTAAATATTTCAATTTATACTCAACTTTTACCTAAATTCCAATTTAGTCCTTAACCAATACTAACTTTATTTTATTCAAAATTTTATTCTTTATTTTCATTCAACTAACGCTTAAAACTAATTTCAACTCTCTAATTTTCACCATAAAACCCTAATTTCTAATTCTTTCAATTTAGTCCCTATTACTCAAAACTTATAATTTGTTTTAGAATTTAATCCTTTTCTTAATTATAACTTGAAATTATATCAATTTAATCCCTAATACTTCAATTTATTCAACATGAACAACTTCTAAAAATCCACTAACTTCTGAAATTTCAACATAAATCAAGTAGTATTTTGTTCTAGAATTCTAAAAACATAAAAGTTTCAACAAAAGGGACTAAATTGACTTGCCAATTAAGCTTTGAACCTCAAAAACCCTAATTTTCCTTCTTTCTTTTTTCTTTCCCTTTTTCCCCTATTTCGTTTGCTATTATGTTTCTTTTCATTCTTTTTGTTTTATTTATTTATTTATTTCATGTTTTATTTCTTTTATTTCACATTATTATGTTATTTTATTATTATATTATATTATAATAATTATTACTTAAATAATAAGTAAATACTTATATGTATTACAAATGTATGTATATATTTATTACACATATATTTTACAATTACCATACACTTGTATTTACTTTTAGTATAAAAGTGTTACATATAGTTTATTTACTAATTTAGTCCCTTCACTTTTCATTTAATCTATAATTAAACTTTCACCCTATATTCAATTTAATCCTTACACCTAACTAACCTTAATTCAAGCTAATTTACCTAACCAAAACCTAATTAACCACAAATAATTTTTGTAAATATTTACGAATCCGTATTACAAAAATGGAGACCCAAAAATGTACTTTTTCGATACTTGTAAATTTCAGGTCGTTACATTTCTCCCCCTTGATAAATTTCGTCCTCGAAATTTACCTGAAAAAGTGGTGGGGGTACTGAGATCTCATTGTTTCTTCCGGTTCTCAAGTTGCTTCCTCAACACTATGACTTTACCATAATACTTTTACTAATGAAACTCGTTTATTACGTAACTCTTTCGCCTTTCGAGCTAATATCTCAATCGGTTCTTCTTCATATGACAAATCAGGTCAGATGTTAATATCCTCTGCTGAAATAACATGAGAAGGATCTGATCTGTATCCTCTGAGCATGGATACATGAAAAACATCATGAATCTTCTGTAAATCTGGAGGTAAGGCTAACTGGTAGGTAACTGGTCCAACTCTTAAGGCTAACTGGTAGGTAACTGGTCCAACTCTTTCCACAATCTCATATGGCCCAATAAAATGAGGACTTAATTTTCCCTTTCGACCAAATCTCAAAATTTTCTTCCAAGGTGAAACTTTAAGGAATACTTTGTCACTGGCAGAATTCTCAATATCCTGATGTTTCAGATCTGCATATGTTTTCTGTCTGTCGAAAGCTGCTTTCAATCTATCTCGAATCTTTTTAATAGTGTACTCTATTTTTTGATTTAATTCCGACCTAATCATCTTTCTTTCATTAAATTCAATCCAACACACAGGTGATCAAAATCTACGACCATATAAAGCTTCATATGGAGCCATTTGAATGCTTGATTGGAAACTATTATTATATGCAAATTCAGCTAATGGTAAATAACGTTCCCAACCTGATTCAAAATCAATAACACAAGCTCGAAGCATATCTTCTAAAATCTGAATAACTCACTCAGATTGTCCATCGGTCTGTGGATGAAAAGCTGTACTAAAGTGAAGTCGTGTACCCAAAGATTCATACAACTGTCTCCAAAATCTCGATGTAAACCACGGATCCCGATCAGAAACTATCGATACTAGAATACCATGCAATCTCACAATTTCCCGAATGTAAACTTCAACAAGTTTCTGAAGTGACTAACCAGTTCTGGCAGCTATGAAGTGAGCCGATTTTGTAATTCAGTCCACAATCACCCAAATGGAATTTTTCTTGCTTATTGACAATGGTAACCTCGTTACAAAATCCATCATAATACAGTCTCATTTCCATTCAGGAATATTAATAGGCTGTAGTAGTCCATTAGGAACCTGATGCTCTTCCTTAACTCGTTGTCAAGTCAAGCATTTAGCTACATATTCAACTATATTTCTTTTCATACCTGGCCACCAATAAGATTCCCGTAGATTACGATACATTTTTTTCCTCTCGGAAGCAATGCAAAAGGACTGTTATGAGCTTCACGAAGTATCAACTCTTTCAGTTCTGAAACATCTGGTACACAAATCCAATTATGAAATCTCAAACAACCATGCTCATCAATGCTAAAATGCTCTAACTTGCCATTTTGAACCATTTCTTTCTTCTTCATTATCTTGTCATCTTCTAACTGTGCTGTCGAATTCAATCGAACATTACCGGTTTAACCCTCAATTCAGCCAACAGACTTCAATCATCATTGATACTGAGCTGTGCAAACATTGCTCGTAACTCAATCGCTGGTTTTTTACTCAATGCATCAGCTACAAAATTTGCCTTTCTAGGGTGATAATCAATAACACAATCATAATCTTTTAAAAGTTCTATCAACCGACGTTGTATCAAATTCAACTCCTTTTGAGATAAAAGATACTTGAGACTTTTATGATCAGTATAAATATAACATTTCTCACCATATAAGTAGTGTCTCCAAATCTTTAGTGCAAAAATCACGGCAACAAATTCAAGATAATGCATCGGGTAATTACCTTCATGCGGTTTTAGTTGACGAGATGCATATGTTATCACCTTTCCATCTTGCATCAAAACACACCCGAGACCATTCAAAAATTGCATCACTATAAATAACAAAATCTTTTCGCGATTCTGGCAATGTCAAAAATGGTGCCTCAGTCAGCATTTGCTTTAATTTCTCAAAACTTACCTAGCATTCATCATCCCAGACAAACGGAACATTCTTTTGCAACAACTTTGTCATCTGCAAAGCTATCTTTGAAAATTCGTTTACAAATCTTCGGTAATAACCAGCCAATCCCAAAAAACTACGTACCTCTGACACATTTCTCAGTGCTTTCCACTAAACTCTTGCTTCAATTTTCTTCGGATCAACTCTAATTCCATCTGTCGATGCCACATGTCCCTAAAATACAACCTCTGAAAACCAAAATTCACATTTGCTAAGCTTTCCATATAGTTGTTTCTCCCATAATATTTGCAAAACAATTCTGACGTGCTGTTCATGTTCAGATTCAGACTTTGAATAGACCATAATATCATTAATGGTAATCACCACAAATTGATCTAGGTACGTTTGAAAAATACGGTTCATGAGATCCATAAAATTTGTTGGGGCATTAGTCAATCCAAAAGGCATTACTAAGAATTCATAATGACCATACCGTGTATGAAATGTTGTCTTCAGTACATTACTTTCTTTCACTTTCAACTGGTAGTAACCCGATCTCAAATCAATCTTTGAAAACATAGAAGCTCCTTTCAATTGGTCAAACAGATCATCAATACGAGGTAACGGGTATCGATTCTTGATAGTCACCTTATTCAATTACCGATAATCTATACACAATCGCATTGAACCTTCTATTTTTTAACAAACAGCACTGGAGCTTTCCAAGGTGAAATTCTAGGACGTATAAATCCTCGATCTAGTAAATCATGCAACTGCACTTTTAATTCTTTTAACTCTGTAGGTGACATACGATATAGGGGTATTGATATCGGAGTTGTACCAATATAAACTTCAATTACAAATTCAACCTCCCGATCAAGTGGTAATCCTAGTAATTCTTCAGGAAATACTTTAGGAAATTCACAAACAGTTCTGATTTTACTACATTGACTTTCAACAGATTCTTAATTTATAACATAATCCAGAAAAGCTGTACAACCCTGATGAAGAAGTTTATTAGCCTGAATTGTTGAAATAATACGAGTTGACCCACTGGTTCGAATACCATTTACCTTGAATTTTTTCACCACTTTCTCTCTGAATAATGAAATTTTTCTATAATAATCTAAAATTACCCCATGCTCTGACAACCACTCCATTCCCAATGTTATACCGAAATCATCAAATGGCATTATCAATAGATTAACAGGAAAAATTATATGTTGCATCTTTAGAGAACACCTCTTACACACCTGATCCACTAACACAGTTTGCCCCAATGGACTAGACACACCTATTGATACTCTAGATTTTCATATTTTAAATTTTTCGTCTCAACCAATTTTGTATTAACATATGAATGTGAAGATCCGGGATCAATTAAAGCACAAATAGGTTCTGAATGCAATAAAAATATATCTGTCACCACATCATGTGCATCACCCTCTTCCCGGGTCCATACAACACCCTTTTCAGTTGGCTGCGATTGTTTTCGCATTAAAGATTTGGCGACATTATTTATATGATGAGAGGTACTGAATCTTAACGGATCATAAGAGTTTGAAGTATTTGATGGATCAAAAGGATTTAATTTTGCAGCAACGACGGTGGCTCAAATTATTGAAAGACTATGAGCTAGTAATCGGTTACCATCCGGGAAAAGCGAATGTGGTTACGGATGCCCTGAGTAGGAAATCCCTGCATGCTTTGAGAGCTATGAGCACGAACTTAGCATTGTCTAATGATGGTGCTATATTAGCCGAGTTGAGGGCTAGGCCACTATTTATTCAACAGATATATGAAGCTCAAAGGAATGATAACGAGCTGCAAACTAAGAGAGCCCAGTGTGAATCGGGTAATGATTCTGATTTTTCGGTGAGTCCGGATGGTTGTTTGATGTTTCATGATAGGATTTGTGTACCTAAGGATGATGAATTGATCCAGAAGATATTAAATGAAGCACATGGTGGTTATTTGTTAGTACATCCGGGCAGTACAAAAATGTATAATGATCTGAAGAAATTTTATTGGTGGTCGGATATAAAAAGAGACATCTCTAATTTGATATCTAATTTGATATCTAATTTGTCAACAAGTGAAAGCTGAGCATCAAGTACCTTCAGGATTGCTTCAGCCAGTGATGGTTCCCGAGTGGAAGTGGGATCGGATCACCATGGATTATGTGCCAGGGTTGCCCATGACTCGAAAAAAAGAAAGATGCTATGTGGGCTATTATTGATAGACTAATGAAGTCGGCTCACTTTATACCAGTGTGTGTTGATTATTCACTAGATAAGTTGGCCGAGTCGTATATTGCGGAGGTGGTGAGATTACATGGAATGCCTGTATCTATTATCTTGGATAGAGATTCGAGATTTACTTCGAGGTTTTGGAAGAAGTTGCAGGAGGCGTTGGGTACAAGGCTGAATTTTTGTAACATCCCGGTTTAGTGCCTCATCGGAATAGTGGTGCGAGACCACAAATCTGAGGTCTATGTATGAGTTTTTGAAATTTATGCTATGTTTGCATGTTAGTGTGAAAGTTTCATAACGCAATTTTGTGAAATTTCGGTTGAATTGTCTAAAAGGACTAAATTGCAAAAGTTGCAAAATGTGAGATTCTAGAAGCTATTTGTGTGAAATGGATTTAGAATATATATTAGAGGTCCATAAATAGAAATTTACACAAATTCTAATTTTTGGACAAATTTGGGCATGGATGAGTTAAAATAGGAAGTTTATCAAAAAGGGTATTTTTGTCATTTAGCAATTAAATGATTAAAATGGGAGAAAAGATGACAAATTCATTCATCTTCTTCTCCAAGGCTGCTGAAATTTTCAAGAGCCATTGTTAGGGTTCTTCAAAATTTTCAAGCTTGCTAGTAAGTGCATCCAAGCCTCGTTTTTTATATTCTTCGTATATTTGAAGTCCTAGTTGTATGAATAAGCTATTTTTAGCTATTTGATGAGCTATATTGAATGTTAAAAAAAATTTGGCCATGTATGACATCCATGTATGTTGATGTTTTATGGAAGATTATGAAAGCTTGATGTAGTAGAAACATCTTTTGTTAAGTGATTTTCCATGAAAATGCATGTAGGGACTAGTTTGTGAAAGTTTTACGTTTGGTCATACATGTGTGATTTAGTGAGAACTGGCGAATGCTTTAGTTGAGTAAGTAATTCGGCTAAGCATGAAAGGCTAGAAAGTTGAATAAAAATCACTTTACGAGCCTTGGGGCAAAAGTTTAATTATGAGAAAGATTAGGGGCAAAGGGTAATTTTGCCAAAGTATGAGATAAGTGTCAATTTAGTCAATGTATGTATTGAATAAGCTGATTTATTCATTATAGATCAAGAAAGACGAAGCCCGAATCTAAATCGAGGCAAGAGCAATGTGGTGGACTAATTGCATATTTCTATACTTTTGAGTATCGAAGTAAGTCTATGCTTAAACAATGCATTCATACTTACAATTTCTTAATGCTAGCTAGTGTGTAGCATGATTGAGAATGATTGAGAACCTATGTGGGATGAATGTGGTAGAATTTGTGAATGGATGTATGGTTAAGTAAGTAGATATGTGAATGTGTAGTGAGAATGCTAAATGGTGGGCTAAGTACGATACCATTTTAATGCATATTGACGATAAGCTAGCTATGTGCGATGCTATCGTTAGGTATATCGTCTAGTGGGCTATGTGCGAAACCACTATGAATACTTTTGTGGTAGGCTAAGTGCAATACTACCTTATTAATTGATTGTGGTGGGCTAAGTGCGAAACCACCGAGAAATTAGCTGAGTGGATTAGCTGTGTGGTTATATTATTGAGTTAATTAGCTGTGTGGATGAATTATTGAAAATGATGTTGTGTTGTATATTTTGTAAATGTGATATTGAATGCAGGGGTGCATTTCAATGGTTATGAGTATGTGACTCATGATGTGTTGGAAATGTGGTAAGGGATATAAAGTGTAAGCATTGTTGTACATTATATGTTAGTATGATGCTAATTGTTGTTTAGCTTATACTATGATGCCTAATTGTTTATGTGTCAACTTACTAAGCTCAAAGCTTACTCCTTTTCTTTTCCCTTGTCTTATAGAGTAAAAGTGTTGAATCAAGATATGAGGATTAATTGGAAGATCGTCCACATTATCAACACACTCTGGTACATGAGACTCAATATTTTGTATATGGCATGTATAGAGGCTAGATAAGTTAGTGAACTTTGTTGTAAATGGCTAAGATGTGTTGGCCTTTAGAAGGATAGTCTATTTTGTATAATGCTATAGTAGTTGGCTACCTTATTTTATGAAAAGATTGTAGTTATCTATGTGAGATTACACTTCAATTTGAGTTGATTATGGATGTGTTGAATGAATGCATATTGTGTATGCTAGAGGGGTGAAAGGAACTTAGCACATAGCTTTGTTTTTGTCCATGTGGATAGTCACACGGGCGTGTGTCTAGACCATGTTTGACACACGGTCAGCCCACTGGCGTGTGACTTGGCCGTGTGTCCTCTGCATGTTAACATTTTAAGTCAGAATAGACCACGGACTAGCCACACGGGCTTGTGCATAGGCCGTGTGAGTTTAGTTAGTGTTGGCCACGGGCTAGCCACACGGGCATGTGACTAGGCTTTGAGGTCGTGTGTATGTAGTGAGTTTCACCACGATTGTGGAGCATGAGTGTGTGGGTCTATGCACGGGCGTGTCTCTTCTTGCACGGGCGTGTTAACCCTGTACAAAAGAGAAAAATTTTTTTAAAGATTGGAAAAAGTTCCGATATAGTCTCGGGAGCCCTCTTGTGTATGAGTGAGGCCTCGTAAGTCGAGATTAAGGTTGTTGAGGTGACTTAAGAGAGTAGTCACGATGAGCCTAAGTGGCGATCAAGTGGTTTTATTACGGTAACGCCTCAGGCTCGGTTCTGGTGTAGAACTCGGGTAAGGGGTGTTACATTTAGTGGTATCAGAGTTTTGGTTTAGTCGGTTCTAGGACTACTGTAGCGGGTGTAAGAGTCTAGCTATACATGCCATAAGTACACTATGATAGTGTGGTGGTTTCTGATGATTTTAAATCTTGTTTTGTATAGTATATGGATCTCGATTAATCTACTACTGATGACGCAGCTAGTAATGTGCTGGCTCCTGCGCAAGTAACCGTGCCTATACAAAGTGGACCCGAGGTTAGGGGTAAGAGGAAGAGGCACGGAAAGCCTTTCTCCAGATGATAAGTAATTGGTACTCGGACTATGTTCGAGCGAACCCTAATGCTCAACCTCCGCCACCTCCTTCTATACCTCAGCCAAATCCAGTGTCTCCTCAAGGTATTGATGTTGTGAGGATATCGAAACCCCTATTGGATAAGATTAGGAAGCACGGGGCTGAGGAGTTTAAAGCTAAGATGGATGATGACCTTGAGAGGGCAGAGTTCTAGTTAGAGAACTCAATGAGAGTGTTTGATGAACTCTCCTGTACACCAGAAGAGAGCTTGAAGTGTGTTGTATCATTGCTGAGAGATTCGGTATACCATTGGTGAAGACACTAATGTTAGTGGTCCCGAAAGAGCGGGTGACGTGGGACTTCTTTTCGAAAGAGTTCTGGAATAAGTATATAAGCCAACGATTTACTGATTGGAAAAGGAAGGAATTCCTTGAGTCGAAGTAAGGAAGAATGTCAGTAGCAGAGTATGAGTGTGAGTTTGTTAGGCTTAGCAAATAGGCTCAAGAGTGTGTATCGACAGAGACCATCTTGTGTAAGAGGTTCAAAGACAGACTGAATGGGGATATCAAACTCTTAGTGGGTATTCTGGAGTTGAAAGAGTTTGTGGTGTTAGTTGAAAGGGCAAGTAAGGCCGAAGAGTTGAGTAAGGAAAAGAGAAGGGCTGTGAGGGAAGCCCGAGATGCTAGAAAAAGGCCGACGGGCAAGCCGTATCAAGCCCAGCCGAAAAGATCCAAGGAAAGGAACCCTCGGACAACAGCCTCAGTGGGATATTTGCATCGAGACTTGGGCAATCTTCGTTCGGGTTTGAGAGTCCAAGCCACCTCGATGGAAAGTGTAGGAAATACAAAGAGCAAACCGGAGTGTCCAAGTTGTGGTAGATGTCACACCGGAGAGTGTTGAGGTAATAGTCAGAACTATTATAAATGTGGCTCCCCCGATCACTTTATCCGAAACTACCCCGAGAGGGATGATAAGGAAGAGAAGCAAGAGATAAGATCCAGTGATGTGTCTGCAAGAGGTACACCACCTAGGAACTCGAGAGGTGGGAATAGTGGTAGAGTTACGTCCAAAGATTCTGCTGTGAGATCGGAGGATCAGGCACCTGCGAGGACGTATGCTATTCGCGCTCGCGAAGAGGCATCCTCCCCAGGTGTGATGACGGGTACTTTTTCTCTCTATGACACCTTTGTTATTGCTTTAATAGATCCAGGGTCTACTCATTCTTATATCTGCATAATATTAGCATCTAGTTTGAGTATGACCATTGAGTCTACGGATATTGTGGTTAAGGTGTTAAACCCGTTAGGAAAGCATGTGTTAGTGGACAAAGTGTGTAAAAATTATCCTTTATTGATTGAGAATCATTGTTTTCCGGCAAACCTTATGTTGTTGCCGTTTGATGAGTTTGATTTAATCCTTGGCATGGATTGGTTAACTACCTATAATGTCTTAGTAAACTATGGTAGTAAGTTTATTGAATTGAAATGTGAGAGTGGAGATATGGTTCGGGTTGAATCAAGTGGATCGGATAGTCTACCAGTGATGATTTCTTCCCTAGTGGCTGAGAAATGTTTGAGAAAAGGGTGTGAATCCTATCTCGCCTTCGTGTTGAATGCTCGAGAGGTTGGAGTGAAATTTGAAACAGTACCGATAGTATGCGAGTATCCAGATGTATTCCCAAAAGAGTTACCCAGATTACCTCCAGTGAGAGAGGTCGAGTTTGGGATTAAGTTGATTCCAGGAATGGTACCGATATTAATTGCTCCATAAAGAATGGCACATTTAGAGTTTAGAGAACTGAAGGTACAGTTGCAAGAGTTAACAGATAAGGGTTTTGTAAGACCGAGTTACTCACCATGGGGTGCTTCGGTATTATTTGTGAAGAAGAAAGATGGGTCTATGAGATTGTGTATAAACTATAGACAGCTCAACAAGGTGACGATGAATAATACATATCCTTTACCAAGGATTAATGATCTTTCTATCAACTGAAAGGAGCTACAGTGTTCTCCAAGATAGACCTGAGGTCTGGTTACTATCAGTTGAGAGTGAAAGAGCAAGATGTGTTGAAAACTGCATTTCGACCAAGGTATGACCACTATGAGTTTTTGGTTATGCCGTTTGGTTTAACGAATGCACCTGTGATTTTTATGGATCTGATGAACCGTGTATTTAGACCATATGTGGACAAGTTTGTGGTTGTCTTCATTGACGACATATTGATCTATTCTCGGGATGAGAATGATCATGAAGAGCATTTGAGAATTGTCTTGCAAACTTTAAGAGATAAGCAGTTGAATGCTAAGTTTAGCAATAGTGAGTTTTAGCTTTAAGAGGTCGGATTTCTAGGACACATTGGGTTGGGTGATGGTGTCAGATTTGACCCAAGTAAGATTTTGGCTATTGTGGATTGGAAACAACTGAGGAACGTGTTAGAAATCGGAAGTTTCTTGGGATTAGCGAGATATTACAGACGTTTCATAAAGGGGTTTTCTGTGATTGCTACCCCAATGACGAAACTTTTGCATAAAGATGTCAAGTTTGAATGGAATGAAACTTGTCAACAGAGTTTCGAGAAACTGAAAACAATGTTGATTGAGACACCAGTTTTGGCTCAACCAGAATCGGGGAAAGAGTTTGTAGTTTACAGTGATGCGTCATTTAATGGTCTTGGTTGCATGTTGATGCAAGAGGGTAAGGTAGTCGCTTATGCCTCGAGACAGCTAAAACTACACGAGAAGAATTATCTGACTCATGATTTGGAGTTGGCTGCAATTGTTTTCGCAGTAAAGATTTGGCAACATTACTTGTATGGTGAGAAGTGCCGGATCTTTACGGATCACAAGAGTTTGAGATATTTGATGGATCAGAAGGATCTGAATTTAAGGCAGAGGCGGTGGCTTGAGTTATTGAAAGACTATGAATTAGTCATTGATTATCACCCGGGAAAAGCAAATGTGGTTGCGGATGCCCTGAGTAGGAAATCCTTACATGCTCTAAGAGTTATGAGCACGAGTTTAACAATAGCTGATGATGGTGCTATTTAGGCAGAGTTGAGAGCTAAGCCACTATTTGTTCAACAGATATGTGAGGCTCAGAGAAATGACAGTGAGATGCAAGCAAAGAGAGCTAAGTACGGACTAGAAAGTGATTCTGATTTTCAAATGGGCTCGAATGGTTGTTTGTTGTACCGTGATAGAATTTTGTACCTAGAGATGAAAAGTTAATCCGAAAGGTTTTGTATGAGGCACATAGTGGTTATTTTTCAGTACACCGAGGTAGTACAAAAATGTACAATGACTTGAGGAAGTTTTATTGGTGGCCGGGTATGAAAAGAGATATTTCAGAATTTGTGGCAAAGTATCTGATTTGTCAATAGGTGAAAGTTGAGCATCAAGTGCCTTCAGGATTGCTTTAGCCTGTGATGGTTCCCGAATGCAAGTGGGATCGAGTTACCATGGATTTTGTAACGGGGTTGCCGATGACTCCGAAAAAGAAAGATGCTGTGTGGGTTGTCGTGGATAGACTAATGAAGTCGTCTCACTTTATTCCGATATGTGTTGATTATTCATTGGATAAGTTAGCTGAGTTGTATGTTGCAGAAATAGTGAGATTGCATGGTGTGCCTATATATATTATATCCGATAGAGATCCAAGGTTTACTTCGAGATTTTGGAAGAAGTTGCAAGAGGCCATGGGTACGAGGTTGAATTTTAGTACTGCATTCGATCCGCAAACTGATGGTCAGTCTGAAAGAGTAATTCAAATTCTCGAAGATATGCTTCGATGCTGTGTGCTAGAATTCGTAGGTAGTTGGGAGAGATATCTACCTTTTGTCGAATTTGCTTACAACAACAGTTATCAGTCGAGTATGCGGATGGCTCCGTATGAGGCCTTGTATGGTCGTAAGTGTCCGACTCTATTGTATTGGACCGAGCTTAGTGAAAAGCGGATCCATAGAGTTGATCTGGTATAGACCGAAGAGAAAGTAAGAGTAGTCCGTAATAGTCTGAAAGCTACTTCGGATCGACAGAAGTCGTACGCGGATTTGAAAAGAAAAGAGATTGAGTTTGAGGTGGCTAACAAAGTGTTTTTGAAAGTGTCTCCGTGAAAGAAGATTATGAGATTTGGACGAAAAGGGAAGTTGAGTCCAAGATTTATAGGGTCGTATGAGATTACAAATAGAGTTGGGCCAGTAGCTTATCAGTTGGCTTTGTCGATAGAGTTGGAAAATATTCATAATGTATTCTATGTATCGATGTTGCAACGGTATCGCTCTGATCCTTCACATGTGATTCCTTCAACGAAAATTAAAATAAGACCAGATATGTCTTATGAAGAGGAGCTGTTTAAGATCTTGGCTCGAGAGGTGAAAAAGTTGAGAAATAAGAGCATAGCACTAGTGAAAGTGTTATGGGAGAAACACGGTGTGGAAGAGGCTACATGGGAAACGGAAGAATCTATGAGAGAGCAACATCCTAACCTCTTTACTGGTAAGATTTTCGAGGGCGAAAATCTCTAAAGGGGGGAGAGTTGTAACATCCCGATTTAGGGCTTAGCCAGAAAAGTGGTGCGAGACCACAAATCCGAGGTCTATGTATAAGTTTTTGAGATTTATGCTATGTTTACATGTTAGTGTGAAAGTTTCATGAAGCAATTTTGTGAAATTTCGGTTGAATTGTCCAAAAGGACTAAATTGCAAGAGTTGCAAAATGTGAGATTCTAGAAGCTATTTGTATGAAATGGCTTTAGAATATATATTAAAGGTCCTTAAATAGAAATTTACCCAAATTCTAATTTTTAGACAAATTTGGGCATGGATGAGTTAAAATAGGAAGTTTATCAAAAAGGGCATTTTGGTCATTTGGCAATTAAATGATTAAAATGGGAGAAAAGATGACAAAATTCATTCATCTTCTTCTCCAAGGCTGCTGAAATTTTCAAGAGCCATTGTTAAGGTTCTTTAATTTTTTCAAGCTTGCTAGTAAGTGCATCCAAGCCCCGTTTTTGATATTCTTCGTATTTTTGAAGTCCTAGCTGTATGAATAAGCTATTTTTAGCTATTTGATGAGCTATATTGAATGTTAAAAAATTTAGCCATGTATGACATCCATGTATGTTGATGTTTTATGGAAGATTATGAAACCTTGATGCAGTAGAAACATCTTTTGTTAAGTGATTTTCCATGAAAATGCATGTAGGGACTAGTTTGTGAAAGTTTTAAGTTTGGCCATACATGTGTGATTTAGTGAGAATTGGTGAAGGTTTTAGTTGAGTAAGTGATCCAGCTGAGCATGAAAGGCTAGAAAGTTGAATAAAAATTAGTTTACGAGCCTTGGGGCAAAAGTTTAATTTTGAGAAAGACTAGGGGAAAAAGGGTAATTTTGCCAAATTATGAGATAAGTGTCAATTTAGTCAATGTGTGTATTGAATAAGCTGATTTATTCATTATAGATCAAGAAAGACGAAGCCCAGATCTAAACCGAGGCAAGAGCAAGGTGGTGGACTAAATTGCATATTTCTATACTTTTGAGTTTCGAGGTAAGTCTATGCTTAAACAATGCATTCATACTTAAATTTCTTAATGCTAGCTAGTGTGTAGCATGATTGAGAATGATTGAGAACCTATGTGGGATGAATGTGGTAGAATTTGTGAATAGATGTATGATTAAGTAAGTAGATATGTGAATGTGTAGTGAGAATGCTAAATGGTGGGCTAAGTGGGAAACCATCTTAATGCATATTGATGATAAGCTAGCTATGTGCGATGCTATCGTTAGGTATATCGTCTAGTGGGCTATGTGCGAAACCACTATGAATACATTTGTGGTAGGCTAAGTGCGATACTACCTTATTAATTGATTGTGGTGGGCTAAGTGCGAAACCACAAAGAAATTAGCTGTGTGGTTATATTATTGATTTAATTAGCTGTGTGGATGAATTATCGAGAAATGATGTTGTGTTGTATATTGTGTAAATGTGATATTAAATGCAGGGGTGCATTTCAATGGTTATGAGTATGTGATTCATAATGTTTTGGAAATGTGGTAAGGGATAGAAAGAGTAAGCATTGTTGTACATTTTATGTTAGTATGATGCCAGTTGTTGTTTAGCTTATACTATGATGCTTAATTGTTTATGTGTAAACTTACTAAGCTCAAAGCTTACTCCCTTTCTTTTCCCTTGTCTTATAGAGTAAAAGTGTTGAATCGAGATACAAGGATCAATTGGAAGATCGTCCACATTATCAGCACACTCTGGTACATAAGACTCAATGTTTTGTATATGGCATGTATAGAGGCTAGACAAGTTAGTGAATTTTGTCATAAATGGCTAAGATGTGTTGGCCTTTAGATGGATAGTCTATTTTGTATAATGCCATAGTAGTTGGCTACCTTATTTTATGAAAAGATTTTATTTATCTATGTGAGATTGCACTTCAATTTGAGTTGATTATGGATGTGTTGAATGAATGTATATTTGTATGCTAGAGGGGTGAAAGAAACTTAGCACATAGCTTTGTTTTTGTCCATGTGGATAGATACACGGGCGTGTGTCTAGACCATGTGTGACACACGGTCAGCCCACGGACGTGTGACTTGGTCGTGTGTCCCCTACGTGTTAACAATTTAAGTTAGAATAGACCACAGACTAGCCACACGGGCATGTGCATAGGCCGTGTGAGTTTAGTCAGTGTTGGCCAATAGTTGGCCTTTCCGATAGAGTTAGAGAAAATACACAATGTGTTTCATGTATCGATGTTAAGGCGTTATCGCTCTGATCCTTCGCATGTGATTCCTCCAACAGAAATTGAGATATGATCGGATATGACATATGAGGAGGAGCCTATTAAGATTATGGCTCGAGAGGTGAAACAGTTGAGGAATAAGGACATTGCCTTAGTAAAAGTGTTATGGAAAAAATACGGTGTAGAAGAGGCTACGTGGGAACTGGAAGAATCCATGAGAGAGCAATATCCAAACCTTTTTATCGGTAAGATTTTCGAGGGCAAAAATCTCTAAGGGGGGAGAGTTGTAACAGCCCGATTTTGGGGCTAGTCAGAACAGTGGTTTGGAGACTGCTAATCCGAGGTTTAAAAAAATTATTTTGATTTTATTTTATGTGTTATGGTATTCATATATGGCTATGTGAAAATTTTGGTGCTTTAATTTGAGCGATAGCATGCTTAATTGTGAAAAAGGACTAAATCGCATAAAGTGCGAAAGCTCTATTTTTCAAGGTAGAGGTGTCCAATAGCCATAGATTACTAAATTGGAGGTCCTTCAAGTACAATTAGGCCCTAGAGAATGTGTTGGTTGGCCATAGATAGCAAAGGGGACAAGAGAATTAATTTTAGTCAAAATTGGGTGAAATTAGGTGAAAAAAGATGAATAAAATATGGTAAAAAGAAAAGCTATCACCTTTCACTATTCACTCTTCATCTCAACCGAAAATTTCAAGCTTAGAGGGGTTTTGAATGCTTTAAAATTTCAGCCAAGTTATCTCCCTACAAGTAAGTGATTTTGGTAGTGTTATTTGATAATTTTTGCACTTTTGGAGTCCTCAAAGCTTAAGCTAGCTAATGAAGGGACTAATTTGTGATATGGTTGAAAGTTTAGGGACTTTCCATGAGATTATTTATGTTGTTAGCTTAGTTTTTAGGGAAGAAAATGAATGTTAGAGAGATGAGAAACAACTTTTGTGAAAGGTGTTAGCATGAAAACACCTAATTAGGACTTGAATGCAAAGATTGATTTTGTGTCATAAATGCATGAAATAGTTGGAATTGTGAATAGTTGTAAGAGAAATAAATTTTCAGCTAGGCTTTTCTAATGAGAAAATGTGTTGAAAATGATTTACGAGCCTAATGGCAAAATCATAATTTTGCCATAGTATAAGGGGAAAACGGTCATTTTGCCTAAGTAGAGATTATGATGCATTATGATCATAAAATGTTTTAAATGAGTGAATTTTGTTGTTATAGATCAAGAAGAGCGCGGAATTAACCTTGACCGGGGAAAAGGCAAGGTTTCAGATTAAACCGCACATTAACACATTTTGCACCGAGGTATGTTTATGTGTAAACAATACATCTTAATTACACATGTCGTTACTTATTGGTGTGCTGTATGATTGAGAATATGTATGGTTCAAGTGGATTGAATTTGGTAGATATTGAATAAATTTCGTATGAATGACGAAATAGATATGTAAATGTGTAATAACAACACTTGACGGTGGGCTAAGTGCGATACCACCTTATTACTTAACTACGATGGGCTATGTGTGATACCATCGTTTATATTATTATCTGGTGGGCCATGTGCGATACCAACGTAACTATCCTTTTGGTAGGCTATGTGCGATACCACCCTATTAAAGATTGATGGTGAGCTAAGTGCGAAACCACCGAGTGATTTGGCATTGTGATTGGTTTAGTGAGAAATTATGATGTGTTGTATCATGAGAATTTGTGGTGTTAAGTGGAGGGATGCAAGTTAATGAATGTAAGCATTAAGCTTGTGATATGTTTGGAATGTGGTAAGGAAGGAAATGAGTAAGCATGATTATGAATGTGGATTGCTTTGATTAGTATATAATGCTATTTATTATTTAACACATACTATGATGTTATTTGTTTACATGTAAACTTACTAAGCTCAAAGCTTAATCCCCTTTTTTTTCCCTTGTCTTATAAAGTTAAAGAGTCGGGTCTGGATACGAAGATATTTGGAAGATCACCCACACTATCAGCTCATCTCAATATATCTAGACTTAGTGTTTTTGGAGTATGGCATGTATAGAGGCTAGACTAGGTATATTATTTTGTTATTTTGGCCAAGAGTGTGTTGGCCCCTTTAATGAGAAACTCTTGTATGTATAGCCATAGTTGTTGGCTCTTTGTTATATATATGAAAAAGTGAAGTTACTCATGGAGGTGCATATTGCAAAATCTGATTTGTTTAGTGATATGTTGAATGGATACATGTTGTGTGAGTTAGAGGGATGAAAAGAGCTTGGTAAATAGTCTTGCTCTTGTCCACACGGGTAGGCACACGGGCGTGTGTCTAGGCCGTGTGTGACACACGGTTAGCCTATGGGTGTGTGACCAGGCCGTGTGTCCCCTACATGGAAATTTTATAAGTCAGTAAGCTTTGTATTAAACACACAAGTAGAGACATGGCCGTGTGTCTCAGCCGTGTGGGAGGCACGGCCTAGGACATGGGGGTGTGCCCAGGCCGTGTGAAGTCTGCACATTAAATGTGGAATTTAATTCGACACAGAGTCTAAAGACATAGGTGTGTGCCTTGGCCGTGTGGCCATAGTGATGGGATGACGTCATAAACACAATCCCAAGGTTTTGGCACACGGGCTAAGACACGGGCGTGTCGAGGCCGTGTGAGGGACATGGGCTGGAGTTCGTGTGAGGGACACTGGTTGGGGACACAGGCGTTTGTCTGGCCGTGTGAAATAATTCAATGTCAACCATGGGTGAGGGACATGGGTGTGTGTGACAATACGGCCTACCCACACGGGCGTATCCCATTTCACATGGGCATGTGGCCCCTGTTTAGGTAAAATTTTTCTAAGTGTGTAAAAGTTTTTGATTCACTTTCGAAACCTTCCGAGAGTATGTTTAGGGCCATGTAGGCCCATTATAAAGATGTTAGAAATGAGAATGGAAAAGTTTTAATTTGGAATAGATTTTGATTACCCAAGGTTGTATGACAAAGTGAGTTCAGTCTGGTAATCCCTTGTGCCCGGTTCCGGCATAAGCTACGGGAAAGGGGTGTTACATGAACCTCGACCTCTAGAAGTAGGAACTGATCTATGAGCCGGTGTGGTTGTAACACCCCAAACCCGACCTAGACGTTATGGCCAGATCTAGCATGTCACATCAAAATGGTTGTTTAAAAGCTACGCGTTCATTAAACCCCTCCTCAGTTTAAAAACTTTGTATCCCTTTAAACCTCCAATTTTGTTGCTTACAAAACACAATTTTCTCAAAGTCAAATTCTTGTAAAAATGTTATTACTTTCAAAAACTTTGTTTGTTTGCAGAAGTCTAACTTAAATAGTTGCGGAAATGTGATATTTTGAAATCAGTAGTTATTGTTTAAAAAACACGTGTTTAATCGTTTAACAATTCATAGCTAACAGAATTACCAAATGGAAGTCTAAAGAAAATCCCAATGGCCTTATTACATAAAATATTAACCCAAAAAAGTAATATAAAATAAATTAAATCCAATATTACTAAGTTTCATTAAGAAGCAAATCCAACGTATGGCCACCTCCGAGTCCTCCACAGCTCCAAATCCTCTAACGCTGGGGATTACCTGCACGGTTAAAAGAAAGGGGTGAGTTACGAGAACACAGTATGTAATCCCCTATAACGGTCATAATATAGGCCTGAGCCCATACGGTGTCGGTCTGGGCCTAAGCCCTATTCGGTAACAAGCTGGACCTAAGCCCCAAATCATCTCAATACAAGTGGATATGTGCCCATCCCAATCCTATCCATCCGACTAACTCTCCACCCATACCAAACAACACACTATGTGGGGATCATGTCAACTTCTCAACACTCTCTTGTTGTTTATCAGTACAAACAAACGGTACCCCTTTATGCAGTATCTTAGTTAGGGGTGCAGCAATCAGTGAAAACCCCTCAACAAACCGTCTGTAATACTCTGCCAGACCCAGAAAACTTCGAATTTCAGATACTGACTTTGGTGGCTTCCAATCCAATACAGCCTCAACTTTCCGAGGATCAACCCTAATCCCCTCGGCAGACACAACATGACCCAAATATGTCACCTCCCGTAGCCAAAACTTGCACTTGCTAAATTTGGCATAGAGTTATTTTTCCCTCAATATCTGCAGAACAACCCGGAGATGTGAATCATGCTCCTCCTCAGTTCTTAAATACACCAGAGTATCATCTATGAACACCACCACGAAACGGTCTAGATAGGGTTGGAAGACCCGGTTCATCATATCCGTGAAAGTAACTACTACATTTGTTAACCCAAACGGCATGACCAGAAACTCGTATTGTCCATAACGAGTCCTGAATGCGGTCTTGAACACATCTGCCTCTTTAACCCTTAACTGATGGTACCCCGATCTTAGATCTATTTTAGAGAAAACTAAAGCTCCCCACAACTGATCAAACAGATCATCTATCCTTGGTAGCGGGTACTTGTTCTTAATCGTTAACTTGTTCAACTGACGGTAGTCAATACACATGCGCATTGACCCATTTTTCTTCTTTACAAATAATACTGGTGCTCCCCACGGAGACACACTCAGTTGGATGAATCCTCGATCCAAAAGCTCTTGGATCTGAGCCTTTAATTCTACTAGCTCCTTCGGTGCCATCCTATAAGGGGCGATGGACACCGGAGCCGTTCCCGGCAAAAGCTCGATGCCAAATTCGACCTTGCGATTTGGAGGCAACCCGGGAAGCTTTTCTCGAAATACATCCAAAAATTCCTTTACAGTCCTAAAATTCTCAACAGACGGTCCATTAACAACAGATATGCTGACATAAGCAAGGAACGCCTCGCAACCTTTGCGAACCAGTTTCTCGGCCCTTAATGCTGAGATTACATTGGTTAGGTAATCACTTCGCTCCCCTATCACAACCACTTCTCATCCTCTAAAGACTTCAATACCATACGCTTAGCAGCGTAATCCAAATTCACACAGTGTTTCACTAACCAATCCATGCCCAGAATGAGATCAAACTCGCCAAACGGCAGTTCCATCAAATCCGCCGGAAATACAACCCCTTAAACCTCTAGAGGCACATCTCTAAACAGCTTATTCACTACAACAGACTGTCCTAAAGGACTAATCACCAACATCCCTTTATCAGCAAGTTCAAATTGTATACCCAAAGTTCCAGACACAGTACAATCAACAAACGAGTGCGTCAACCCAATATCAACTAAAGCAACACATGGTTCATTATGAATGAGGAACGTACCAGTTATGACGTTAGGTGTGTCGCCATCCTCTCGAGGCCGAGCAGCATAAACCAATCCTGGCTATCTCGCCTCTGTATTACCAGCACCTCTACCCGGTGCTCCACGACCTCGTCCTAACCCAATTCCCCCTCTGGGTGGACCACGACCTCTCAGTGGCTGCTGACCACCTCTTCCAGGCTGCACATAACCCCGATCGGTCGCTATGTCTGAACAGCTCCCGTGGGACGCTTTACAATTCATGACCCTTGACCCACACCTGAAATACCCCTTGTTCTTCTCCAACACTCTCTTGAATGAAGTCTCCTGCACTCAACGTATGGTTGTGGTCGACTAACAGCAACCGGAATCTAACACCCCTATCCCGAGTCCGTCGCCAAATTAAGGTTAGGAGCATTACCAGATAGATTGGAAACATTCACAGACAAAATCATACCTTCAATCATCATTTTCAGACATAATGTCCCTTAATCTGGTCCTCGAGACCTTAATCATATTATAAGTCGAGTCGGGACTAAACTGAAGCACATATGAAATTCCATGAAAATTTGAAGCTTTTCTAAAATACAAGGGAGGCACGCCCGTGGGAGGAGACCGTGTGCCCTCCACGGCTTCTACACACCCCCGTGTATCCATCCGTGCTTATACTGACTATACCAACACGGTCATTAGGCATGCCCGTGTGCCATGGCCGTGTACTTTTAGGTCATATACTGACTTCCCTACCACGGCCACCAAGCACAACCGTGTCGAGGCTGTGTACTTTTATGTTAGCTACTGACTTGTACACCACGACCAGATGACACGCCCGTGTCGAGGCCGTGTGATGATAAACTACATCTTACCATACACCCATGGTCGTTAGGCACGCCCGTGTGCCACAATCGTGTGACATTATAGGCCATTTACAAGGCCAAAATGCCACCCACAAAGGGTCATACCTATAAGCCATATTCAACAAGATATTTCATGCACATAAAATCATCAAAAGCATACCAAAATAACCATTCAAACCTTACATTCAAAACCAATCCCAACTATGGCAATCTCAAGGATTAAAACTCATATCATTACAAGACTAATTCATGCATTTGCTCATTCAAACTTGGCCAATCCACATTCTTTCATCATACCAAAAGATACATTCTATAACACATTCATTTAAGCTAAATTTCAACTCTTAAATAGCCAAATCACATGGCTAATATCACATAACTATTTATACAAAATACTAGCCTATACATGCCATATCTAGCTTCATACAATATCAAAATGTACCAAAATAAGTTCTATAGTGTGATGATTTATCCAAGACGGTCCCGAGCCTTCAAAGAGCTTTGACGACCTATAAAATGCAGATTAAACACACATAGAGTAAGCTTTCCAAAAGCTTAGTAAGTCAATATACAAACAAACTTAGCATAAAATGCATATATTTACTTTGGTTCATACACTTTTGACCACATTAGCCATATTCACAATTCAAAGACCATATAAACACATATCTCATTTCACCAAAACTTTATAAAACATATCATCAATTCCATATTCATAGCATCATAGTAAGATCATATTGATGCTTACCTTGTATACACAATTAGTGTATAATTAACATACCTGAATTGGATTTACAATCACATATTTGTTCATAGCTCAGATTTGCAATTAGTATCATAGACTTGCTCGTTGAACCGTAATAAATCAAATAGGATATTTAGAAAGCTCAGAATAATCATACAATGCCAACGTCCCAGACGAGGTCTTACATGCACTCGGATATCGATGCCACTGTCCCAGATAGGGTCTTATACGAATCAAAACGATGCCGATGTCCCAGACATGGTCTTACACTCAAGTGTCATAATGATGTCAACGTCCCAGACGTGGTCTTATACGTAAAGTTTATATTGATGCCAACGCCCCAGACGTGGTCTTACACATAATCAGATATCGATGCCATTGTCCCGGACAGGGTCTTACACAAATCTCAAATCAATGCCAACGTCCCAGACGTGGTCTTACATGATAAAACAGAACAGATATCTATGTCAAGGTTCGTACGAGGCTTCTCAGACTTAGTCAATATACCGAACTTATCTCGGAATTCAATTGCAAAATTTCTCATAAGCATTCATTATCATCATTAAACATATGAATAATTACAAATGCATACATATTCATTTATTTGTATAGTGACTTACCTCGAATTCGGTTTATCGGAATAGAAACGGCTACTCGTTTACTTTCACCTTCCCACGATCTAAATCCATTTTCCTCGGTCCTGGATCTAAACATATTCAGAATTAACGCTTTTATTTAATAATTCATTCAATTCAATCCAAGGACACTCCTTTAAGGTAATTTGCAAATTAGCCCTCACATTTGCACAGTTAATCAATTTAGTCCATTTTTCTCAAAACATCAAATTCAGAAATTCAATATACAACCAAGCTTAGCCGAATATATATATACATCATACAAGCCTATACTTTTCATCAAACTAACAATTTAGTCCTCCAAAATAACATTTTCTCAATTTAGCCCTTTTTAGCTAAATTCATCAATACTTCAAGAACAAAACATATTCATCTGCCACCAATCTATCATTTAGCACCTTAAAGCATCACAAAGCTCAACATAGCATCAATGGCATAACTTGCAAACATCACCAATACACAAAATTGAAAATGGGTTTGATAGTAGATGAAGCAACGATTACAAAAACGTAGAAATTATCAAAAGCGGATCAAAAACTTACCTTGAATTTAGCTTAACCCTTACCGAAAATCACAAAGCTTCCAACCTTCTATTTCTTTTCTATTTTTCGGTGGAAGATAAGTGAAAATGGTCATATTTTTGCTTTTGTTTTATTTAAAACATGTTAATTATTCAATTCCATCTTTGCCCTTAATGAAACCTTAATAATAAAACATTTAAACTATGGACATAATTGTCCATCAACTTACATAATCACATCATAAGGACTTTATTTTAATAAAGCCATGTCAATATAACCCTTTAACAAATGGCAAGTCACTTTGCACTTAACGCGATTTAGCCCTTTTCTCAAGTTAAGCACACAAACGGACAAATAAATTCACGAAACTTTAACACATGCTTAATCACACACAGTAGACACAGGAAATAACATTAAAAATATTACACGAACTCAGATTCGTGGTCCTAAAACCACTATTCCGACTAGGGTATAAACCGGACTGTTACACGGAATCCCAAGTCAGGCTAGCCCATCAAACCTAGGCCTCTTATGAAATCCACCTGAAGAACTTGAAGACCCAAAATCTCTCTTATTCCTGCCCTTTTCCTTCTCACGATTTTGACGCTCAGAGCGTTTCACATCTTCGGCAATCTTAGCCTTCTCTACCAGAGCAGCGAAGTCTCTTTCCCTCTATGGGGCTATCAGTACCTGCAACTCATCCCGAAGACCATCCTCAAACCGTATGCAGCGCTCATACTCAGTCGCAACGATGAGCATACCGGCTCAATCGCAGGAATTCTGCCTCATATTCCGCTACAGCCTTACTCCTCTGAACCAGATTCAGAAATCTCTTTCTCCGAGCATCCACATAACTTGCCCCGACATACTTTCCTTGGAAGGCCGTGTTAAAGAAATCCCATGTTACACGGTCAGCCTGCGTACCTTCCCTCATGGTAAGCCACCATTGATATGCCTCATCCCGCAGTAAAGACACTGCTCCTTTTAGTTTCTATTCTACTGTGCAGTCCAGGTCATCCATGATTCGCTCTACCGCCTCTAACCAATACTTTGCTACATTTGGGGCTATACCAGATATGCCCCTGGAGATTTCTGCCCGCTTGATCAAGTCGCCGTAAATTGACCCTCTGCCACCGATCCAAAGATTTCTCCAAAGAACCCTTTCCAGAACCCATAGCATCGCTTGAGACAGAGCATCATCCCCACCAGCTCGGTCATGAGACCCTGTCTCAGTCACTAGCGATACCGATACTTCCCTTTCAGGCATATGCCCTAATGCTGAGGATCCAGCCCTAGCACCTCGACCTCTACCACGGCCACGTGTACCCCTTCCGCGACCTCTTGTAGTCATATCGATGTAACGTATTAATCTGCTTATGAATTTTATGAATCAGCTCATGGTTCATGTAATTATTAACAAATATTTTATGAAAGAACAGTAATATGAGTAGTTTTCACAGATCAAGTTTACTATAGTTTCAGTCTCCTATAGTCTCAGTTTCCCTAACTAAAGAGTTCTGTATACTACTACTATAGTACAGTCGTTATAGCATATAACAAACTATAAGATCAGGAAACTTACAGATTTTGTGTCGGAGACACGGTGTGCCATACTTCCAGTAACACTATCACTTTTTCTAAACCAAAGTTTAAACAAATTTGGAAAAATTTTCAAACCCATTCCACAGTCGAGTTATGCAATTGGGCTCTGATACCATTAAATGTAACACCCCAAATCCGGCCTAGACGTTATGTCCGGATCTAGCATGTCACATCAAAATGGTTGTTTAAAAGCTACGCGTTCATTAAACCCCTCCTCAGTTTAAAAACTTTGTATCCCTTTCAATCTCCAATTTCGTTGCTTACAAAACACAATTTGCTCAAAGTCAAATTCTTGTAAAAATGTTATTACTTTCAAAAACTTTATTTGTTTGCAGAAGTCTAACTTAAATAGTTGCGGAAACGTGATATTTTGAAATCAGTAGTTATTATTTAAAAAATACGTGTTTAATCGTTTAACAATTCATAGCTAACAGAATTACCAAATGGAAGTTTAAAGAAAATCCCAATGGCCTTCTTACATAAAATATTAACCCAAAAAAGTAATATAAAATAAATTAAATCCAATATTACTAAGTTTCGTTAAGAAGCAAATCCAACGTATGGCCACCTACGAGTCCTCCACAGCTCCAAATCCTCTAACGCTGGGGATTACCTGCACAGTTAAAAGAAAGGGGTGAGTTACGAGAACTCAGTATGTAATCCCCTATAACGGTCATAATCTAGGCCTGAGCCCATACGGTGTCGGTCTGGGCCTAAGCCCTATTCGGTAACAAGCTGGACCTAAGCCCCAAATCATCTCAATTCAAGTGGATATGTGCACACTTCAATCCTATCCAGCCGACTAACTCTCCACCCGTACCAACCAACACACCATGTGGGGACCATGTCAACCCACCCAGCCAAAACTCTCCAATATTGCAGTCAAGCTGCTAATTACGGTATATGTGGCTGAGCCACTAAAACAGTATGTGGCGATATGATAAACCGTAATAATAACTTATTTTAAACCCACATTTAGCATATTTTTGGATGATTTATCCCTTGAATTATGTAATTTGGTGCTTTTAATCCTTTGTTTTCATGTTTTATAATCAGAAGAGCATAGAAGGATGAAAAGAATGAGAAACGAGCCTAAAACGGAGTAAATGGGCCATATCATGAAATCAACACAGCCTGGGCCCAAGACCAAACGGTCGTGCCTCATTAAACAGACTCGAACACGGCCTGGCCATGATTCACCCCGGTGTCTGCCATGGGCGTATCCCTGGCGTGAGAAAAAAGAGTTTCAGTAGGATTAGGATACTTAGAGGCAAAGAAAGCCATTCCAAAAGCATATATAAACACCCTAGAGGCCAACCATCATGAGGCGCCCAGTTAGGCCAAGGAGACGAGCCAAAGAGGCTAGATTTGTGGGATTCTCTCGAAGAATAGCCAGTTGATTCATCTCAAGAAGTCGAAGTTATACTCAAGACGGAGGATCTCTCCTTCAATTCCTTCAGGGGGTTTTGGGGATTTCTTATGTTTTGTTTTATCTTTTCTTCTGAGATGTTTTCTTTTATTATTATGAACTAAACCCTCAAATACCTGAGGGGGATGAAACCTAAGATGAATCTTGTTATCGTTTACTGAACTATATGATAGATATTTGACTTGTTCTTAATTATGTGTTCTTAATTCTTGTGTTGATATTTTCGGGATATTAATTCAAGTATGATGTGCTTAGGTGGAGGAGCAAAAGTCCCTGCCTAAGAGTAGATCTAGCATAGTTAAGCGGAGTTGATTGCGCTCCTAGAGATAGGGTGACGAAAATCTGCCGGATTAGGGTCAAACCTAATATGGGAGTCTATAGATCGAGTTAATGCAATTCTAGGGGTTTTAATTAGAAAGATATTTCAATTAATCAACCTAGGGTTAGACGTTAGTTGCCTCGAGAGAGGGGTTAATATATGTTAGGGAATCCTACGGATCAAGTCAAGTGAATAAATCGTCTGGTTCAGAGTTAGATAACAAGTGAAGTCTAGGTGGATTCTTCCTCGGGTATTGTTTTAATCAATTGGTTTTCTCTCACGAGTATTTTCCCCAATTTCATTCTTTTTTGTCTTAGAGTTTTTAACTTAGTAGTTAGTTAATTTAGATTAAACAACAAATTCCCTCTGTTTTAGGCTAGATAATAAAAAGAAAGTTAGTATTAGTACTTTTAGTTCCTTTGGGTTCGACAATCCAGTCTTGCCTTAACTATACTACTGTTCGATAGGTGCGCTTGCCTCACATCATTGTCATAGTTAGTTTCCAGTTTCGATCATTCTTTATATAAATTTTAAGACTTTGACATCGCATAAAACAACGATCAAGTTTTTGGTGCCGTTGTTGGGGAACTGAAATATTAAGAAAGCTTAATTTTTATTACTTTAGCCATTTTTATTTACTTTTATTTTTCACTTTGTTAATCTTCTTTCTGTTGTTCCTTTCAGGTACATCTAGTTTATGACTAGAAGGAGCCCGACAGGACCCCTGATTTACGATAGTGATATTGAAGGTACAGTTCGTAGAAATCGTAGAGAGATAAGGCGAAGCTTAAATTACATAGAAGAAGAGAAAGAAATCGAAGCTAATACTACCAAAGCAATGTCTAAGAATAATCCACCACCTCCAGAGATGACCGAACATCATGCTCCTCGAGCTATATATGATTATGCTAAACCTAATATAACAGGAACTGAGTCAAGTATTGTTAGGCCTACTATTGCTGCAAATAATTTTGAACTGAAACCTAACACTATACAGATGATACAACAAATTGTTCAGTTTGATGGTTTGCAGGATGAGGACCTTAACACACACTTAGCGAATTTTCTAGAATTCTATGATACCTTCAAAATAAATGGCGTTTCTGATGATGCCATCCGTCTTCGGTTATTTCCCTTTTCCTTGAGGAACAAAGATAAACAGTGGTTGCATTCTCTTCCACGAGGGTCAATCACTACATGGGATCAAATGACCGAGAAATGTTTATTAAAATATTTTCTGCCAGCCAAAATGGCCAAGTTAAGGAATGATATCTCTTATTTTATGTAGATGGATGTAGAGACACTTTATGATGCATGGGAGAGATAGAAAGATTTGTTGAGGAGGTGCCCACACCACGGATTACCTTTGTAGCTACAGGTCCAAACTTTCTACAACGGTGTGAACCCTTCAACAAGGCAATTAATCAATTCAACAGCCAGCGGAACTCTAAATAACAAAACTTCTGAAACAGCCTACGAGTTTATAGAGGAGATGTCATTGAGTAACTATCAATGGCAAGTTACAAGGACAAGGCCAGCAAAAGCAGTCGGAGTTTTCAACCTCGACCTAGTAACCTTACTATCAAATCAGGTAGACATGCTAAATAAAAAGATTGATGGTTTGTTTTCCTCGCAGGTACATCCAGTTATGCAATATGAGACAAGTGGAGGCGTGGCAAATCTTGCGTACCCACCCTACGGGCAGGGCATGGAGAGGGAACAAATGAACTATATGGGTAACAATTTTCGATCTAACAATAACCCTTATAGTAATACTTATAATCCAGGTTGGAAGAACCACACCAATTTCTCATGGGGTGGTCAAGGAAATCAAAGGCAAAAACCATCCCAAAACTTCCAACAACAGGCCTACCCACAGGAAAAGAAGCTGAACCTCGAAGAGATACTGACAAAATTCATAGCAGTCATGGAAACACGTTTCCCAAATTTAGAAACAAAACTTGAAAAACAGTAAGCATCGACACAGGAGATCAAGGATCAAATTGGGCAACTTACTAATTTAGTTTCTGAAATACGATCAGAAAGCTTACCTAGGGAAAAAGAGCAGGTAACGGCCGTGACGCTAAGAAATGGAAAGGAGTTAGTCGAAACAAAAAAAAAAGATACCACATGAAACTGATAAGGCAAAGGCAACCCCGACCCGTGAGGAAATTAAACCAACAATCCCATATTCAGCAAAGTTGAAGAAAGACCACTTAGACGCAAAATATGGTAAATTTCTTGAACTTTTCAAACAGTTACATATTAACTTACTTTTTGTTGAAGCTATTTCGCAGATGCCAACATATGCAAAATTTTTAAAGGAGCTTCTAACAAATAAGAGGAAGTTCGAAGAAATTTCAACAATGGAACTTAATGAAGAATGCTCAGTTATCATCCAAAACAAGCTGCCAACCAAATTGAAAGATCCAGGAAGTTTCACTATTCCCTGTTTAATTGGTAGTTTGAACATAGAGAAAGCACTTGCTGATTTAGGTGCCAGTATTAATGTAATGCCTTATAGAATGTTTAAGCAACTTGGTCTCGGGGAACCAAAACCCACTAGGATGAGTATTCAGTTAGCTGACAGATCTGTTAAATACCCTAGGGGAATTATCGAAGATGTTCTGGTGAAAGTAGATAAATTTATATTTTCTGTTGATTTTATTGTACTTGACATGAATGAGGACGTAGAGGTACCTTTAATTTTGGGACGACCCTTTCTAGCTACTGCTAGGGCTGTCATTGATGTTGGTGATGGTAAACTTGTACTAAGGGTAGGCGATGAGGAAATCATTTTTCAAATTTACGATGCCATGCGATACTCTAGAGAACAAGATGATTCTTGTTACTTTGTTGATGCCACTAATCATATTTTTGAAGAGTCTTTGCAGGAAATCATGCACAATGACACGATGAAACTGTGTCTTACACAAGGTGAGGGGATAGATGACGATATCGATGAATTGAATCCTAATACATCATCCTCTAGACAAACAAAAATAGAGGGCATTGAAATGAACGACGAACTTAAATAGAAACCCTCTATTGACGAGCCGCCCAAATTAGAATTAAAACAATTGCCAAAACATTTAGAATATGCATTCCTCGGAGATAATTCTACGCTACCAGTAATCATCTCTTCAGAACTAGGACTCAAAGAGAAAGAAGATTTGCTAAGGGTACTAAGGAAACATAAAAGAGCCATAGCGTGGAAAATGTCTAACATTAAAGGAATAAGCCCATCATTCTGCACCCACAAAATTTTAATGGAAGATGAGTATAAACCCTGTGTGCAACCTCAGAGACGTTTGAACCCCAATATGAAAGAAGTTGTCAAAGCTGAGGTAATAAAACTTCTAGATACAGTATAATTTATCCTATTTCTAACAGTACTTGGGTAAGTCCTGTGCAGGTAGTTCCAAAGAAAGGAGGCATGATTGTTGTAGCCAACGAAAAGAATGAATTGATTCCTACAAGAACAGTCATAGGTTGGAGAGTCTGTATTGACTATAGAAAGCTGAACAACGCCACCAGAAAAGATCACTTCCCTTTGCCCTTTATTGATCAGATGTTAGAAAGATTATCTGGGCATATGTATTAATGCTTCTTGAACGGACTCTTCGGCTACTTCCAAATCCTAATAGCTCTTGAGGATCAAGAAAAGACAACATTTACATGTCCATATGGTACGTTTCCTTATCGTATAATGCCTTTTGGATTATGTAATGCTCCTGCTACTTTTCAGCGCTGCATGCTGGCCATCTTTGACGAACTTGTGGAAGACATTATGGAGGTATTTATGGACGACTTCTCAGTATTCGGTAATTCTTTCCATCTTTGCCTTAAAAATTTAGAATGAGTTCTAATAATATGTGAGGAAACGAACCTTTTCCTAAATTGGGAAAAATGTCACTTTATGTTTAGAGAGGGGATTTTGTTAGGACATAAGATTTCTAGTAAAAGGATCGAGGTAGATAAAGCAAAGATTGAAACCATAGAAAAATTACCTCCCCCTAGTTCAGTTAAGGCTATTAGAAGTTTTTTAAGACATGCTAGATTTTATAGAAGATTCATCAAAGATTTCTCTAAAATAGCTAAGCCTTTAACAAGATTACTAGAAAAAGATGTTCCTTTTAATTTTGTTCAGGAGTGTTTAGATGCATTTAATATCCTCAAAGATAAACTAATAAATGCTCTGATTATAATTGCACCTGCTTGGAATCTACCCTTTAAACTAATGTGTGATGCGAGTGATTTTGCAGTAAGTGAAGTTTTGGGACAGCGAAGAAACAAGCATTTTCAGCCAATTTATTATGCTAGCAGAACATTGACGCCTGCACAAGAAAACTACACCACCATAGAGAAAGAATTGCTAGTTGTAGTTTTTGCAATTGACAAATTTAGACAGTATCTGATATTATCTAAAGTTGTCATTTACACTAACCATTCAGCTCTTCGTTATTTTTTAACTAAACCTGATGTAAATCTTACAGGAATTTGATTTGGTCATTCAGGATAACAAGGGAGCTAAAAATCTTGTAGTAGATCACCTCTCCAGACTTGAGAACCCACATATCGAAGAACTCGACGAAAGTGAGATAAACGACTCGTTCTCTGAGGAACAACTCTTTTCTATAACTAACTTTGAGATACCGTGGTTTGTAGATATTGCGAACTATTTAGCTACTAGCATCCTACCAAAGAGGTTAACACATCATCAAAAGAAGCGATTCTTTGCTGATGCGAAAAGCTATTTTTGGGAGGACTCCTTTCTTTTCCACATATGTGCAGATCAAGTAATTCGGAGATGCGTTATAAAGGCAGAAGCAAGCAAAAACCTAGAACATTGCCATTCAAGACTATCAGGAGGACATTACAGCGGGATTAAGATAGCACACAAAATGCTCGAAACAGGATTTTATTGGCCAACTCTGTTTAAAGATGCCAAAAGGTATGTCGCTTCGTGTGATAGATGCCAAAGAACAGGTAATATTTCTAAACGCGATGAAATGCCTCAAACATATATGTTATCATGTGAAATATTCAACGTATGGGGTATTGACTTTATGGGTCCGTTTCCTAGTTCATTCGGAAATAAATACATCTTAGTAGCAGTAGATTACATGTCAAAATGGGTGGAAGCCCAAGCTTTACCTAATAACGATGCTAGAGCTGTAGTAACGTTTCTTAAGAAACTCTTCTCTCGTTTTGGAACACCTAGAGCGATTATTAGTGATAGGGGTACTCACTTTTGTAATACTCAATTTGATAAAGTCTTAAAAAAATATGGAGTACACCACAGAATAGCTACCCCTTATCACCCTCAAACCAGTGGGCAAGTGGAAGTGGCAAATCGAGAGCTCAAGCGGATCTTAGAGAAAACAGGTGAATCAAACAGGAAAGTTTGGGCAGTAAAAGTAGATGATGCTTTATGGGCCTATAGAACAGCATTTAAAACCCCTTTAGGAACATCCGCGTACAAACTTGTCTACGAAAAAAGTTGTCATCTACCATTTGAGTTAGAGCACAAAGCTTACTAGGCTATAAAATTCTTGAATTACGATCTTAAAACCGCAGGTGAGAAGAGGATGATGCAGTTAAACCAGCTAGATGAATGGCGAGCTGAGGCCTACGAGAACTCACGACTATATAATGAGGCAACAAAATGATGCCATGATGCTCACTTAAAATAATCAAAGCAATTCGAAGTAGGAGACTTGGTCTTGTTGTATAATTCAAGGCTCAAACTATTTCCTGGAAAGCTGAAATCAAGGTGGTCTGGCCCATTTGTGATCAAAACTATTTTTCCATACGGCACAGTCAAGGTAACCAATCCAACTCAATGAATATTCAAGGTAAATGGTCACCGACTAAAACTTTATAATGGTGAAGATTTCAAGGAATTGAGAGAGGAGCTTCAGCTCCATGAACCTTCATTTAGAAATGAAAACAGGGTGAGTCTAGCTTAAGACTTTAAACGAGCACTTCTCAGGAGGCAACCAGAGCACTGACTTCACTAACATTATATTTGTGATTTTTAGCATCTAACTCCAAACTAACCGATTCAGTGAAGCGTAGGTTTCCCTACCACACGGCCTTGCACACGGGCGTGCCCGTGGCCGTGTGGACGCCATGGGACGAAAAATGGGTATGCCAGTAGACGTGCGAGATGAAAAAAATTTCCAACACGGGCTGCAATAACAAGACCATGGCCGTGCTATGCAATCGTGGTCTATCCTGAGTAAACTAGCACGGGCATGAACCATGTCCGTGCCTACCAACCGTGTGAGACACTGACCACATGGACAAGGGCGTGGCAACCGTCGCACGGGCATGGGAGAAGTGAACATAATAGCATACAGCCAAGGAGCACGGGCGTGGGCAACATCTCAAACGTTCCCAAATTTAAAAATCACGAAAAACATGGGCTAAATAAAAGAAACACGGGCGTGGCACCTGCCCATGTCCCCTTCCCTATTTAAAGAGCATCGTCCACCGTTTCCCCCAAAATCTTTCCCCAAACTCCCAATCCTAGCCGTTTCCCTCAAAATCCTTTCCCCCCACTCTGGCCACCATCAAAGAAACCCCCACCCTTGACTTCCCTCATCCTTTACCTTCCTCTTTTTTTCATATTACCATAGAAAACTCGACCACACCCGTGCCAACAAGAGCACACGCCCGCCCAACGGAATTTCACAGTCGTGCTCTTCGACTATTTACAGCACACACCTGTATCGTACCTCTACAAGCCCGTGCTCTGCCCAACCATGCTGCCTCTCTCCAAAAATGCTACCGGTCACCTCTTATTGTTACATTTCCCTCCATTTAACTGTTTTATAATTAAAATTTTATTTAGTTAAGTTATTCTTATTATTTTAGTTTATTCTTATTATCACTATTAGATTGATTTAGTCATTTAATCTTTGTTTAAATAATAATGATTAGCATTAGATTGAATTACTCGTTGTCAAGTTCTTGCACATGTGAAATATGGTTGAATTATTTTATTATAAGTTAGTCTTTGTATATCTTGGATATTGATCGAAGCCCTTGATATGTCTTGATTGGAAATGTACTTGAATCATTGATTATCGATTATTTTCAGGCCCATAATGTCATCGTCCCGAGGTAAGAAAATCGCAGTCTCTAGTTCCAAAAAATAAAAGGGACCCAGTTCGTCATTAGCTAGCGCAACCACCAAAGTGCGTCACCCATTCTTACGCTTTCCTCTGGGTATTCAGGAAGACCGTTACCAGATACTACGCTCAAGACCTCTCGGTGCAGGACGATGTATCGATTGGACCACTCTGAAGCAGGTTCAGCTAGCAGATGAGGTACGAACCTTATTATTCACAGACCCGTTGGGGCAATTTTTTGACATCATTGAGCCCACTTACCTAGAGCTCACTCTGGAACTCTGCTCTACTTTGCACCTCCAAATGTTGATGATCAACTTCGACGACCTTGGCACTATCAAATTTCGCCTCGGAGGCCGAGTCCGTGAGATGAGTGTCCCAATATTTTGAGCTGCTCTGGGACTCTACACTAATGAATTCATGCAAGATGATGATTTTAAATATCTTCACCGCCACATCCATATAACCCCCACGAAATGTTGGTACAAGATAACTCCCAACAACCCTATCTATGACCTCAGTCGCTCCAAAGCGACGGCTCTCACCCCTCCCTTGAGGTACGTACACACTATTTTATCTCATACGTTGACAGGTAGAAGGGAGAGCACCGGCGTCGTCAACACTCATGACGTCTACTACCTATGGTGCGTGGCCAACGAGCACGTTATCGACTTAGCCTATTTTATAGCTCGTGGCATTCAACATCAAACAGAGCAACATAGGAGAAGGGTCATATCTATGGGTCCCTGCATCACACGCTTGGCCCAATATTTTGGGCTCCTCAACACCGACGCTCAGATCTCCTCCCTCACACTGATAGGTCAGATGTCCCCACAGGGCATCCAGATGATGCTACACATGAGGATGATTCAACGTCGACAAGGGACCAATCCCCCCCAATATCGGCTAGCACCCACCACCGACGAGGAGGACCCTGAGAACATTACTGACGATGTTCCCCCAACACAGGAAGCACCACCACCGAGCCATCGTCTATCACATGCAGCAGCATCTACTTCAGACATATTTGAGTGCCTAACACGATTTGAGTAGCAAAGCGTTTCGACCATATTGACACCACCCTCCACCAGATATGTCAGTACCTTCACATCTCATCACCGCCACCACTGCCCGACCCAACTAATGCAGAGGACCTCTGAGTCCCTTTCTTTTTATTTTTACTTTTTATTTTCACTTCTACTTTTATTTCTACTTTTATTTTCATTTTAATTTTGCTTCTATTTTAGTTAACTGTGTAAAGACTTGAAAGTTTCATTAGTACTATTGATCTCACTTTATCACTGGCTATCTAACCACAAGTTTCCATAACAACATCCATTCCCTAAAATCTACTTGATGACTTCGCAGATTAAATAGATTAAATATACCACTCAAGGAACGAAAACATCACTTATACCTAGTCATCACATTCGTCATAGAACACCCTCCAAGGATTTCATCCATAATTCAAGAAGTTTCACTTCTCTCCCTATCTTTTGATTATTATATTTCTATTATCTATCTTTGTACATTGAGGGCAATGTACATCTTAAGTGTGAGGGGGTTAACTATAGTATTATTTGAAAATCCCTGAATTATACCTTGTTCTAAAGTAAGTTTCTCATATTATGATTAGAATGAAATTCCCCTGATTCATGATTTTTATTGATATGTTTTGGATTAAGTCATTGATAATTGTGCAGTGATGATTAAACTTTAAGATACTAGAGAATCAAGCATGAGAAGTCTATTTTTCAGAATTAAAAAGAATTAGGTTGTCTACCTGAATCTAATTATTACCTTGAAGTTTGAAATTTGCATGGTTGACATCAAATACCCATAATTTTTGTGAGATTTTGAGCCTGATAGAGCATATATTCTTTTTCTTGCTCATTTTATTGATTATGAGTGTGCCAACATTGATTTGTTATTCTAGAACTTGCTTCGATTATACATGTCAAGACCACACCCCTGGTTTGATATACAGAGATGATAAAGGCACCTAGGTTTTAACCCACTTACTCCACTAAAAAGCCTACCTTCATAATTAACCCCTAGCGAACCCCGTTGATCCTAACAACCCTTTTTATTGACTCACCAGCTAATATTAACCCAAAACCCTTTGTATTTGTTATTACCATTCTTTTTGACCACATTATATCAAGATTTGAATTGATCAGTTTCCTAATTACTTTATTACAGTAGTTGAATTCATCCATTATTACTTGACTTGTTCTTAATTAAAAAAAATGAAGTATATTTAGTATTTGTTTTATGTAATTGAGCTTATACGTTTAAAATTCCACATCTTGAAGAAGAAGCTCGTATTATTAGTAATGAAGTGTTCAATTGATGTAAGTAATTAGGATTAGCTCATTTTTTTAGATAGGTAAATTGTCAATTCAATCTCGATTCTAACCTTTTAATTCAGCTTTTATCCACACCTTTAACCTAAGCCCCGTTACAACCCTCTTTAAAAACCTTTTGATCTGTGTATCATCTCATTTTACAGTGGTGGAGATTTGATTTTCAGGCAAGCCTATGGGATTAACTTTTCATGTTCGACTTTTGAGTGCTTAATTTTGAACCTGAAACACTTTAAGTGATTTGAGTGAATCTTTAGTGAAGATGTCAACTCTTGTCGATTTTGAATCAGAGGTAATTAATTAGGTAAGGGGAAACACCTAACGTTTTCGGGCTATAAATGTATGACTTTGATTGTTTGAATCTTTAGGACCCTTCTATTTAAATTATCAATGTATGAGTTACCTTTGAATTATGATGAAACATTATTGATGAATATTATGAATCGAGGAAGTTCGTTTTAATTGTGAGTTGAGAATTTTGCTTAAAGACAAGTAAAAGATTAAGTTTGGGGGTATTTGATAAACCATAATAATAACATATTTTAAGCCCACATTTAGCATGTTTTTGGATGATTTATCCATTGAATTATGTAATTTGGTGCTTTTAATCCTTTGTTTTCATGTTTTATACTCAGGAGAGCATAGGAGGATGAAAAGAATGAGAAACGGGCCCAAAACAGGGTAAATAGGCCATATCACAAAATCAACACGGCCTGGGCCAAAGACCACACGACCGTGCCTCATCAAACAGACTCGAACACGGCCTGGCCATGATTCACACGGGCGTGTGCCATGGGTATGTCCCTGACGTGAGAAAGAAGAGTTTTAGTCGGATTAGGGTACTTAAAAGCAAAGAAAGCCATTCCAAAAGCCTATATAAACACCCTAGAAGCCAACCTTGAGGAGGCGTCCAGCTAGGCCAAAGAGTCGAGCCAGAGAGGCCAGAATTGTGGGATTCACTTGAAGAATAGCTAGTTGATTCATCTCAAGAAGCCAGAGTTATACTCAAGACAGAGGATCTCTCCTTCAATTCTTTCAGGGGGTTTTAGGGATTTCTTATGTTTTGTTTTATCTTTTTTTCTGAGATTTTTTCTTTTATTATTATGAACTAAACCCTCAGATACCTGAGGGGGATGAAACCTAAGATGAATCTTGTTATTGTTTGCTGAATTATATGATAAATATTTGACTTGTTCTTAATTATGTGTTTTTAATTCTTGTGTTGATATTTCTAGGATATTAATTCAAGTATGATGTGCTTAGGTGGAGGAGCAAAAGTCCCTTCCTAAGAGTAGATCTAGCATAGTTAAGCGGAGTTGCTCGCACGCCTAGAGATAGGGTGACAAAAATCTACCGGATTAGGGTCAAACCTAATATGGGAGTCTATAGATCGAGTTAATGCAATTCTAGGGGTTTTAATTAGAAAAAGATTTCAATTAATCAACCTAGGGTTAGACGTTTGTCGCCTCGAGAGAGGGATTAATATACTTTAAGGAATCCTATGGATCAAGTCAAGTGAATAAATCGTCTGGTTCAGAGTTAGATAACAAGTGAAGTCTAGGTGGATTCTTCCTCGGGTATTGTTTTAGTCAATTGGTTTTCTCTCACAAGTATTTTCCCAAATTTCATTCTTCTTTGTCTTAGAGTTTTTAGCTTAGTAGTTAGTTAATTTAGATTAAACAACAAATTCCCTCTATTTTAGGCTAGATAATAAAAAGAAAGTTAGTATTAGTACTTTTAGTTCCTTTGGGTTCGACAACCCGGTCCTGCGTTAACTATACTACTGTTCGATAGGTGTGATAGCCTCACATTGTTGTCATAGTTAGTTTCCAGGTTCGATCATTCTTTATATAAATTTTAAGACTTTGACATCACATAAAACAACGATCATGATGCCACTCGAACGGTATGTGGCAGAGCCACCAAAACGGTATGTGGTAGAGCCACTAAAATCGTACTTCCTCCAATCATCAAACCCAAACCATGCAACATGATATGAATGCAGTGTATTACAACTATAAACAGATATATGTAAAATCACATACACGATATTTTTCTACCATCAAGGGTATAACGGTCGTTTTGTCACTTAGGCGTATAACGGTAATTTTCACCCCTTGGGGGTATTTCGGTAATTTACTCATCGAAGGTATTTCGGTAATTTATCAACTAACAGCCTTTCTGAAGGCCCACTGTCGCTTCGAGCGACACCGGTTCCCTTTTGGCTTACTATTGTGTATTTGGTCCTAAAATCCAATTTCGGCCCAAGTAGGCCCACACGCCTGTGTGGCCCATTCAACTCACTTTCGGACTCGGCTCTGCGGACTTCGCAGTCGCAGCAAAATAACCGATACTTACCATCGATTTCACTCATGTGGGCTCGTTATCCCATTGGGCCCACTTAGCCCACTTAGCCAAATTCGTCCCAACAAGGCCCATTGCAGCCTCAGTTTCTCGAGAGCATTCGTGACACTCTTAACGGTTTATCGCCATCACTAGTGGCTCGATTTATCACTACGAGTGGTCGCACGCTCGAGTGATCTCATTTGCCAATACTCCAGCTTTTCGGCTTTTGGCCGATTCAAAGAACGGTGCCATAATAAACATACAATAGTGTAAGATTACACACCTTAGTGAGACGCACAATTATCCATTTGTATCAACCCTACACATCATCAAACTCCTCATTAGCTAAATGTTGTTTAAAGTTAAACACTTAGAGAACTAAGCCCAAAACGTTCTCCTTACCTTGTTTGAGCAAACGACCCTAACACCAAGATTTTTAAGAATGATTGATTGGTTTCACGTCCATAACAAGAGTCTGTACCAAAAATGATACATATAAGTGTGACTAAAGACTGCATATCACATGTCACAACACTGGCACATTCGACCAAACCAAATACTATCACCACAGTTCTTACCTTACTTCAACGATGAATCAACACAAAAGGTTTGATTACACAAACCACTTGCTCCCCTTCGCCTTCTTGTTCGCCTTCTTGTAATCCCTAAGCCCAACGATGGCCAAAGCACAAAAAAGGACATACTTTTAGTCACAAGGTGTAAGAAAGAAATTGCAGTTATTAAGGAAGAAATCGAATGGAAGCAACGACAAAGAGAGAACTACAACTTACCAATCGTCAAACTCCTTGTAAAACCACACTAGAAAAGAACAGAACTGTGATTCGGCTAAGGAGCAATTCACAAGATGTCGTGAATATGCCCAACAAGAAGTGATGGAGAATGTTCGGCTGTACCAAAATCAACTTCAAAGACCAAAGATGAGTGTTGAGAGAAAAAGAAAGTCAGGTTCGACTATGAAAGTTAAACCAAAATAAAAATCTAATGATGGAAGAAAGAAAAGAAGAAATGGCAATTGAAGAATAAAAGAAAAGGGTATAAAATTCGGCTATGGAGAGAGACGACTCAAAAGAGGAAAAGAGTAGTGAGAAAAAGACAGAAGGGAGGGCAAGGTAAGTTGAGAAGAACAGAAATGTCCCAAAACTAAAGAAAACTACCCAAAATGCAAAACACTTCCAAAGAGAACTAGAGAAATTCGGCACTCCCAACACACAAAAACTGAATATGCACTTTTCCAATAGACCTCCCTTGGCCGAAATTGCCTAACACCTAATCTCCACATTCAGCCAACAGCCATACACTCCTCTATCCCTTGATTTCCTCTACATTTTCCTCCTAATTTTGCTCTCCTTCACCCGTTTGAAAAGTTTGACCAGGTCCCCAACTCCCTTAGTAGAATTTGATCCCAACTCAGCTTTCTCCTCTCCCAAAGCATAAAATAAATGCCTTAATTTGCTTGCCAAGGGAATTGAACTCCACTCCCCCTTGTCCCCTAGTGACGCCACCACCAACTTGCCACCAGCTCAACTGTGTCAGTAGAACACACGCAAATTCCCTTATGTCCTCCTTCCAATAGCCCTCTCCACTAAAGGCCAAAAACCAAAAAATTTTCCAAGGCTCAGACTCGAACCCAAGCCTCCCTAAAACCCCCAAACACTCAAATAATCAGCTAAACACTGCAACATGAAATCATGCAAAGAAAAACAACCCCTAATTTGGGACGTTACAGTGGCATTCTCTTTCATATAATTCATCATCTCCGGTATACATTTCTTGATCAGTATCAGCATTATATTCATCCGACATCTTTAACTACAAAAAAAAAATAAACAAATATATCAGCATCCAATCCCGACTCAAATCGACTCAATTATGGCATGTACCTCTAGACACAATTATGAGCTCGACTTAGTCCTAGAATTGGCTAAACCTAAATAGCTCTGATACCACTAAATGTAATACCGGTAACCCTGTTTCTTATCCGACACCAGAACAGGGTTATGGAGTATTACCAAATATTTCAGACCAAATATGAACAATTCATAAATTATTCACACATAAACATCATAATTCAATCTTATAGTCCCTTTATAAACCTTCGAGGCCCAAAACACGTTCAAATACATTCAAAACATGTCAAATAATTAATCTAATGATCTAACCAACATACCAACATAGGTACTTTACATATTTTTATCAAAATTTAAACAATATTACTTCATTCAAACCATATCTAAATTCCTTCCAATTTAACTTAAGTTATAGCCTATTTCATTCTCATTTTTGTACCAACACGAACATAATACATTAAACCTCAACATAACTCTTTAATATACATATATATAACCTATATCCTTTTATAACATTATTACATACACTTTCCAAAATGAAATACATAACATCCTAGGTACATGCCATTCTAAAAAAGAAATATACTTCACCTTTTTGAGTTCGGGATCGATTTCGGATACTGATTCAACGGTTTGACTTTAACCAAACCTGCGCATGGAAACAAACTGTACGTTGAGTATAAACTCAGTGGTATTTCTATAATCCAAATACTTATTAAATAAAAATTTACAATATTTATACATATCTAAACACACATAACAAATATCATTTAAACAAATAATCAATTTCATAACACATCATTCATAACATTTTCAATCCTCATATCTTACTATTTCAATCTCATAATTGATATTCAAATAACTTTAATCAATAGAATATACATATCATTTCACTATATCAATATCTATTTCATGAACTTATTGGTTCATACATTTAAATTTCATAATTCAATCCAATAGCCCAATCCAATTCATGTTCAAAATCATCCAATATCATTCATATTGCAAACTCATTTATTTACCCCTATTAACAGGACTCGGACTTTGGCGGATACACGGATCCAACCACAACACACCAGTATGGAACCTAGTGCCTCATCAGATAATTTGAAGTAATAGATTGACACCCAGTGTCTCATCGGCCTTGCCGAAGTAATTTGGTACCCAGTACCTCATCGAATTTATCCAAAGTAAAAGTTTGACACCTAGTGTCTCATTGACTCGTGGTCGAAGTATCTCTGAACAATTCCAATCCTATGGCATGTCAACTATATCTGACTCAGCCCGATACAGTTAATAGAGTTTTCAATTCACTTTTCAACAGCAATCAATATTCAATATTCAATTATCACAAAATTCACATAAATCTCAATTCAATATCTTCACACTTCAACAACAAACAATATTTTCATCAATCACAAATTCATATAATCTCATTTCAATATCAAGATACAAACAACACTCACCTTAATTACTTACCATACACATTAATTTAAAATACAACCAATAAAAATTTCTAAATTCGAATTATAGAAATACAAATCGTAATTCTCGAGTTACTCCTCGTCAACTTTTTCCTTTCCTTTCTTAGCTGATGTCTCCGGCAAAACGTTAGCTACGAAACTTAAAATCATCACTACACACAATTTCACATTAAATATTTCAAATTATACTCAACTTTACTTAAATTCCAATTTAGTCCTTAACCAATACTAACTTTATTTTCTTCAAAATTTTATTCTTTATTTTCATTCAACTAACACTTAAAACTAATTTCAACTCTCTAATTTTCACCATAAAACCCTAATTTTGAATTTCTTTCAATTTAATCCCTATTTCTCAAAACTTATAATTTGTTTTACAATTCAATCCTTTTCTTAATTCTAACTTCAAATTCTATCAATTTAACCCCTAATACTTCAATTTATTCAACATGAACAACTTCTAAAAATCCACTAACTTCTAAAATTTCAACATAAATCATGTAGTATTTTGTTCTAGGATTCTAAAAACATAAAAATTTCAAAAAAAAAAAGGGACTAAATTGACTTACCAATGAAGCTTTGAACATCAAAACCCTAATTTTCCTTTTTTTTTATTTCCCTTTTTCCCCTGTTTCGTTTGTTATTATGTTTCTTTTCATTCTTCTTTGTTTTGTTTATTTATTTAATTATTTCATGTTTTATTTCTTTTATTATATATTATAATAATTAATATTACTTAAATAATAAGTAAATACTTATATGTATTACAAATGTATGTATATGTTTATTACAAATATATTTTACAATTGCCATACTCTTGTATTTACTTTTTACTATACAAGTGTTTATGGTTTATTTATTAATTTAGTCCCTTCACTTTTCATTTAATCTATAATTAAACTTTCACCCTTTATTCAATTTAATCCTTACACCTAATTAACCTAGATTCAAGCTAATTTACCTCACTAAAACCTAACTAACCACACAACTATTTTTGTAAATATTTTTAGTAAATATTTACAAATCCATTTGATGAAAACGAAGACCTAAAAATACACTTTTCTGATACTCATAAATTTCGGGTCTTTACACATCAAGTATAATATTATTGAAATTTTGATTTAATATATTTCATTAATTGATCGTATAGTCAAGTATTTGTGATTGTCCCGAAAGTCAAGTGGTTTCAAAAAATGAGGTATTGTGACCTTGTTTCTAAAAACCAAGCTCGTAAGGAGTTACTATTTAGGTATGTGAAGGTTCGGTTTGGAAATTTTATTGTTTGGTTATTTAATTAGTTAAAAAGGACTAAATCATAAAAGATGTAAAACTTAATTGTTATTGAATTAAAATGGCTGGATTGCTTAATTATTAAATGAGGGAGGACTTATATGGTAATTAGACCATTGTAAGTTTAGATGGACGATTTTTGGCTTTTAATTTGTTAAAATGCATGTTTGTTAAAAAGGTAAAGTTCTAATTAATTAAAATTAAACTAAAATAAAATAAACATCATCTTCTCTAAATGTTTCTTTTATCGAAAATTGAAAGAAAAAGCCATGGGAGAGTATTGAAGGTTCGACCATTTGAGATGTAACATCCCAAAATTAGGGTTGTGTGATTTTTCTGTACAATTGCATGTTGTGTTTGCTTTGCGGGTTGTTTGAGGGGATTTAGGGGCTCTAGGGAGGCCTGGAGTCGAGGCCAAGCCTTGGGAAAATTTTGGTTTTTGGGCTCTTTTGTGGAGAGGGCTGTTGGAGGCAGGACTTATTTAAATTGAAGTAGGGTTTTAAACACAAGTTGGCTATGTGGTAGGATGGTTATGGCGTCAATGAGAGACCAAGAGGGAAAGAGTTCGAATCCCACAAGCTACATATGGAAGCTTTTTTTTTTTTTGTGCTTTAGAAGAGGAGGAGGTAGAGTTGGGATCAAACTCTGCTATGGGAGTTGGAGACTGGTTCAAATGGTTTCAAATGGATAAAGTGGAGGAAATGGAGGAGGAAAAGGGGGAGAAAATCATGGGATAGGGGAGAGTGGTAGTGTTCACCGAATTTGGGAGTGTGTAGGGATGAGAATTTCAGCTGAAGAGGGACTTGGGTAGCATATTCGGCCTTGAATAGAAAAGGGGTGCCAAATTTCTCTAGTTACTTTTTGGCCTTTTTGTATTTCAGGTCTTTTCTCTACTTTTCTGACTTCTACCAATTTCTTTGCTTTCACCTCTTTTCTTTCTCCTACATTTCTTCTGCTAAGTGCCGATTTGGTGAGACCAATCTTCTTTGTTTTTCGTTCCTTCTCCTCAATTCTCTTCTAGCTAACCGGTCACTTCTCTTCTTTTTCTCCTAAGCCATACCAACACACCTTACTTCCCTTTTACTATCATACTTATCGATTTCCTTCTCTTCCAAAAGCTGAATTTCCACAGTCTCTTCCACGTTTATCATTAGCTCGTGGTGCTACCCTTTGTTGCCAAAACCTTCTTGTTCATTTGGCTCATCTCTAGTCAAAGGCCGAATTTATTCACTCTTCTTTATCTTAAATCATTTATGTTCTGTTTGGTGAGGGCTGAAACTCCTTAGAGGATCAACTGTCGAATCTTTCTTCAACTGGTTCTTGTGTTCTTGATACTCCTATCTTCACGGTACTAAGCTAGCAATTTGAGGTAGGCCGAACCTATTCTTTTGGTATCTTGTGCATTTCTAACCTCTTCCTTTTCTCCCTAGTTAATAATCATCTCTGAGGGCTATGCGTCGTTAACTCCTTTTGGTTCAAGGAATCTGTCCTTGCCAAATCTAAGGGTAAGTGGTACTAATCATTGCTAGTTTTTCTCCCTATTGTTGAATTGGTGGTTGCTAACCCCCTCTTGTGTATCTATCAGTTTAGAAGTTTGTTCACTTTAGCCAAGAAAGAAACGAAGCCGAATATTGTCACTCGATTGAAGGAGGTCACATCTTATGGTAAGTGGTGTTAGTGATTATTCGGATTCAAGCTGTGGATTTGTTTTATTAGGGTTGAGACTAATGGATTGGGATGAATTGATTTCATAGGTACGTAATCTCAGGAGTTTCAATCTACGCTCGTAACAGCTATGTAATCTCACACCAATGTCAATGAAAGCATGTTTTGCTCTGTGAATTGGACAAAAGCCGAAAAGTAAGAAAACCGGCAACCATGACCAGTAGAGCGTGCGAGCGCTCGTAGTGACAAACCGAGCCACTATGATGGCGGTAGATTGTTAAGAGTGTCACGAGCACTTTTGTGAAACTGAAGCTGTAGCATGCCTGATCGAGCCGTAACGCGCAAAATAGGCCTAATGGGCTAACGGGCCCACATGGGCAACACTGCTAGAAAATTATCGAATGACAGATGCGACTGCGAAGTCTACATAATCGAGACCGAAACCATGCTAAATGGGCCACACAAGCGTGTGGGCCTGTTTGGGCCAGAAATGGATTTTAGGCCCAATTGCACCGTAGAGACCCAAGAAGGGGTCCCGAGTCGCTCGAGGTAACAGTACGCCTCCTTAAAAGTCGTTAGATGACTGAAATTACCAAAATAGCCCTGGTGGGCAAAATTACTGAAATATCTTCGGTGGGTAAAATTATTAAAATACCCTCGGCGGTAGAATTACTGAAATACCCTCTATGGGTAAACTTACTAAAATATCCCTTGAGGATGAAATTACTAAAACGCCCTCATTAGGTAAAATTACTGTTATACCTCTAAAGGGTATATTACTGTTCTACCCCTACCGACCAAAGCTACCATTATACCCTTAGGGGTAGATTTAGTATGTTTGTATGGAATCTGTTTAATTGCTATGTTGATACATTATTGCATACACTGAATTATTATGTCACGACATCTTGCATTGGGTTGGGATGAATATATATATCGGAGGAAGTACTGCAATGGTGACTATGCCACATTATACTATTCAGTGGCTCTGCCACGATATACTAATTTTCGTGGCTCACCACGATATCTTTATCTTGGCGGCTTTGCTACGTTTATACTAACAACTTCATTTGCGTTCTTGGTGTGTGTGAAAATGGGTGGGTTGACCTGGTCCCCACAAGAGTGTAGGGCGGGTATGAGTGGTGTGTTGGTTGGATTGGGTTGGGCTGCATTCTCTATTTGCATTACAATGATTTTGGGGCCGTAGGCCCGAACTGATACTGTATGGCCTTAGGCCCGGACTATGACTGTAACCAGGAATACACACTGAGTTCTTGTAACTCACCCTTTTCCTTAATTGTGCAGGTAATCCTCAGCTGTAGAGGGATTGGAACCGCGAGGGACTCGGAGGTGGCCACACGTTTCGCATGTTTTGAGGGTGAACTAAGTATTTTAAATTTGGGATTTCTTTATTTTAATTATTGGGTGTTATAATTGTTGTAATAAGGTCATTGGAACTATTTTAACTTTTATTTTGATTTTCCTTAAGCACTGAAAATTTAATCAACACGAGGTTTTTAAAATAATAAACAACTGTTTTTCAAATAACTCGCTTCCGTAAATGATAAGACCAATTTTTTTTGTAATTGACTCGGTTTTTACTAAACAAGGTAAAACGTGCATTTTGAAGGGTTATTAAAATAAGTAAATCTCTTTTGGGCATAAGCGACGAGAAACAAAATTTCGAACGTTTAAATTGGATTTTAACAATATGTTTTCCAAACAACTATGAGGTTTTAAACATCACCTGATGTGGCACGCTAGATCCGATCGTAACGTTTACGCCGGGTTTGGGGTGTTACATTTAGTGGTATCAGAGCCAGGCTTGCAAAAACTCAGCTGTGGAATTAGTCTTGAAAATGTTTTCAAAATTGTTTAAAGTTTGGTTTAGAAAAGTAGTATCACTAAACGTATGGCACACCGAGTCTTCGGCATCCGAACCCGTAAGTTTCTTTACTCTATACTTGCTTATATGATGAAATGACTGTAGTGAGAAACTACTAGAGATAGTGATGGTACACTAAGACTTTTAGCTATAGAAACTGAGCCTATAGAGACTCAGACAGTAGTAAACTTGATCTGTAAAAACAACTCTTATAATTATTTTCCATAAAACACTTGTTAATAATCATGGAAACTATAAACTGATCCATAAAACTTTTAAAAAGATTAACGCATTACATCGAGATGAGTACAAGTCGTGAAAGGGGTACACGTGGCCCTGGTAGAGGCCGAGGTGCTAGGGCTGGGTCCTCAACATCGGGACATATGCCTGAAAGAGAAGCATCTGCATCACCAGTGACTGAAACGGGGTCTCATGATCAAGCTGGTGGGGATGATGCTTTGTCCCAAGCAATGCTATGGGTTCTAGAATGGGTTGCTGGAGCGAGTACTGGGTCGGTAGCCCGAAGATCCATTTCTGAGCGACTCTGGGCAAACGGGGCCGAAATCTTCAGGGGATTCTTCGGTGTAGGCCCGAATGTAGCCGAATACTGGTTAAAGTCGATTGAGCAGATCATGGATGACCTGGACTGCACGGTGGAGCAAAAGCTGAAAGGGGCAGTGTTCTTACTAAGAGATGAGGCATACCAATGGTGGCTCACTGTGAGGGAAGGCACACAGGCAGATCGATTAACTTGGGATTTCTTTAAAATAGCTTTCCAGGGGAAGTATGTCGGGGCTAGTTATGTGGATGCCCAGAGAAAGGAATTTTTGAATCTAGTTCAGGGGAATAAATCTGTGGCGGAATACCAGGCGGAGTTTCTGCGATTGAGCCGGTACGCTCGGGGTATAGTTGTAACCGAGTATGAGCGTTGCGTGCGATTTGAGGATGGTCTTAGGGATGAATTGCGGGTACTGATAGCCCCGCAGAGGGAAAGAGATTTCGCTGCTTTAGTGGATAATGCCAAGATTGCGGAAGATGTAAAACGCTCTAAGAGTCAAAACCGTGACAAGAAAAGGGGCAGGAATAAGAGAGATTTTGGGTCTCCTAGTTCTTCAGACAGATTCCATAAGAGGCCTAGGTTTGATGGGCCAGTCCGAACTGGAGATTTGTTTGTTGTTGGCAGATCGCAACCTTGCACAGTGTGCGGGTTATCTCATCAAGGTGAATGTTGGAAGAGAATTGGGGCATGCTTCAGATGTGGGTCAAGAGATCATATAATTTAAGACTGTACACTGAAATCGGGTTCGATGCCAGTTGTGAGTTAGGGATATGTTTAGCCAAAAAGAGGTGGTCAATAGCCACCGAGAGGCCGTGGTCTAGCCCGAGGGTGAAATGGGTTTGGACGAGGTCGTGGAGCACCAGCGCAGAGTAATGCGTAATGAGATGTGAGAGCGGCCAAGGTTGGTTTATGCCGCTTTCGTTAATCGAGGGATGGCGATGCACCTGACGTCATAACCGGTACGTTCCTAATTCATGATGTATCGTGTTTTGCTTTAATTGATATTGGGTCAACGCATTCGTATGTTGCATGTAATATGTCTATAACTTTGGATATACAATTTGAACTTGCTGATAAAGAAATGTCGGTGATTAGTTCTCTAGGACAGTCTGCTGTAGTGAATAAGCTTTTTAGAGATGTGCCTTTAGAGGTTCAAGGGGTTGTCTTCCCGGCTAATTTGATGGAACTGCCGTTTGGTGAGTTTGATCTCATTCTGGGTATGGACTGGTTAGTGAAGCACTATGCAAATTTGGACAGAGTTGCTAAGCGAGTGGTGCTGAAGTCTTCAGAGGGTGTGGAAGTGATGGTGATAGGGGAGCGAAGGGATTATCTAACCAATGTAATCTCAGCGCTATGGGCCGAGAAACTGGTTCGAAAGGGTTGCGAAGCATTTCTAGCTTATGTCAGCACATCGAATACTAAAGAATTGTCTATTGGGGATGTAAGGACCGTAAAGGAATTCCCGGATGTATTTCCAGAAGAGCTTCTCAGATTGCCACCGAATTGTGAGGTTGAGATCGGTATTGAGCTGTTACCGGGGACGGCTCCGGTGTCCATCGCCCTTTATAGGATGGCACCGAAGGAGCTGGTAGAACTAAAGGCCTAGATCCAAGAGCTTTTGGATCGAGGGTTTATCTGACCAAGTGTGTCGCTGTAGGGAGCACCGGTTTTGTTCGTTAAGAAGAAGGATGGGTCGATGCGTATGTGTATTGGCTACTGTCAGTTGAACAAGTTAACAATTAAGAACAAATACCTGCTACCAAGGATAGACGATCTGTTTGATCAGTTGCGAGGAACTTTGGTTTTCTCTAAGATAGATCTAAGATCAGGGTATCATCAGCTAAGGGTCAAGGAGGTTGATATATACAAGACTGCATTCTGAACTCGTTATGGGCATTACAAATTTCTAGCTATGTCGTTCGGATTAACAAATACACTAGCTGCTTTCATGGATATGATGAATTGCGTCTTCCATCCCTACTTAGACCGGTTCGTGGTAGTGTTTATAGACGACATTCTGGTGTATTCAAGAACTAAGGAAGAGCATGATTCACAACATCGGGTTGTTCTGCAGATATTGAGGGAAAAGCAACTCTATGCCAAATTCAGTAAGTGTGAGTTTTGACTGAAGGAAGTGACATTTTTAGGTCATGTTGTGTCTGCCAAGGGGATTAGGTTTGATCCTTGGAAGGTTGAGGCCATTTTGGATTGGAAGCCGCCGAAGTCAGTGTCAGAGATTCGAAGTTTTCTGGCTTTGGCCGGGTACTACAGGCTGTTCGTTAAAGTGCTTTCACTGATTGCCGCACCCTTAACTAAGTTACTGCGTAAAGGGGTACCATTCATTTGGACTGATAAATAGCAGGAAAGTTTTGAGAAGTTGAAGAAGATTCTAACGGAAGCTCCGGTATTAATACAGCCAGAGGCTGGAAAAGAATTCATTGTCTATTGTGATGCATTGCACACTAGTTTGGGTTGTATGCTAATGCAGGAAAAGAAGGTGGTGGCGTATGCATCTCGTCAGCTTAGGCCGCACAAGGTGAACTACCCCACTCATGACTTGGAATTAGCTACGGTAGTGTTCGCACTAAAGATATGAAGACACTACCTGTGTGGGGAAAAGTCGATTATCTACACTGACCATAAGAGTCTTAAGTATCTCCTTACCCAAAAGGAGTTGACTCTTAGGTAACGAAGATAGATAGAATTGCTGAAGGATTATGATTGCTCGATTGAGTACCACCCGGCAAAAGCCAACGTGGTAGCAGATGCGCTGAGTCACAAGGTGGTATCTGATTTGAGAGCAATATTCGCTCGTCTCAGTCTATTTGAGGATGGTAGTTTGTTTGCAGAACTTCAGGTGAAACCAACTTGGGTTGATCAGATTTAAAAGAAGTAGATGTTGGATGAGTCTTGAGTACTCGTTTTCAACAGGTAGAAAGGGGAGAGACTGTGGATTTTGAGTTGAATAGGGAAGGGGTATTATGTTTCCGTGGAAGAGTTTGTGTACCGAAGGATTCTGAGTTAAGATAGATGATTCTGCGGGAAGCGCATAGTAGCCCATATGCTATGCATCCTGGTGGAAATAAACTATACCGAGATCTACGCGAACTGTATTGGTGGCTAGGACTTAAGCATGAGGTGACTAATTTTGTAAGTAAGTATTTGACATACCAGCAAGTGAAGGCTAAGCATCAACCCCCTTCGCGACTGTTGCAACCTGTAAAGATTCCACTTTGGAAGTGAGGGAGAATAACAATGGATTTTCTTAGTGGGCTACCCCTGACACCTACTAAGAAAGATTCAGTGTGGGTAATTATTGATCGGCTGACTAAGTCTGCTCACTTCATACCTGTTCGCACTGATTACTCATTGCAGAAGTTGGCCAAGTCGTACGTGGCAGAAATTGTGAGGCTACATGGAGTACCAGTGTCTATCATCTCAGACAAGGACCCTAGATTCACATCATGGTTCTGAAAAGTGTTACATGAAGCTCTGGGTACAAGGTTAGATTTCAACACAGCGTTCCATCCGTAGACTGATGGACAGTTAGAGAGGGTAATTCAAATTTTGGAAGACATGTTGAGAAGTTGTGTGATTGATTTCAGGGGCAGTGGGGAAGATTATTTACCCTTAGTGGAATTTACTTATAACAACAGCTACCAATCTAGCATTCAGATGGCACCATACGAGGCATTATATGGTCGTAGGTTTCGTACCCCTACATGCTGGACAGAATTGGGAGAGCGATGATTGTTGGGTCTAGAGTTAATTTCAGAAACGGAGGAGAAAGTGAGGTTGATCCGGAGTAGATTAAAAGAAGCATCTGATAGGCAAAAGTCGTATGCTGACTTAAAGCGTAGAGAGATAGAGTTTTCTGTGAGAGATTTTGTCTTCTTGAAAGTCTCACCTTGGAAGAAGATTCTGAGGTTTGGACGGAAGGGCAAGTTAAGCCCCAGATTCATTGAACCTTACTAGGTGTCAAAACGTGTTAGACTAGTTGCCTATCAGCTTGGGCTGCCTCCTGAGTTACATTGGATACATAACATATTCCATGTTTCTATGCTGAGATACTATCGTTCGGATCTTTCTCATATAGTGCCGGAGGAGGAGATCGAGGTTAGACCTGATCTGACAATTGAAGAGGAACCGATGTAGATTTTGAATCGTGATGTTAAAGAATTGAAGAGAAAATCCGTTCCGTTATTCAAAGTGTTGTGCCGTAATTATGGTTCAGAGGAAGCCACGTGGGAGCCTGAGGAGGCAATACGATAGTAATACCCTCAACTCTTTTGATCAGGTAAATTTTGAGGCCGAAATTTCTTTAAAGGGGTAGAATTGTAACATCCAAAAATTTGGGTTGTATGATTTTTCTGTACAATTGCATGTTTTGTTTTCTTTGCGAGTTGTTTGAGGGGATTTATGGGGCTCTAGGGAGGCCTGCGGTCAAGGCCAAGCCCTGGAAAAATTTTGGTTTTTGGGCTCTTTTGTGGAGAGGGCTGTTGAAGGCAGGACTTATTTAAATTAAAGTGGGGTTTTTAACACAAGTTGGCTATGTGGTAGGATGGTTTTGGTGTCAATAGGAGAGTAAGGGGGAAGGAGTTCAAATCCCACAAGCTGCATATGGAAGCTTTTATTTTGTGCTTTGGAAGAGGAAGAGGCAGAGTTGGGATCAAACTCTGCTATGGGAGTTGGACACCGGGTCAAATGGTTTCAAATGGATGAAGTGGAGGACATGGAGGAGGAAAAAGGGGAAAAAAATCGTGGGATAGGGGAGAGTGGTAGTGTTGGCCGAATTTAAGAGTGTGTAGGGATGAGAATTTCGACTGAAGAGGGACTTGGGTAGCATATTCGTCCCTGAATAAAAAACGGGTGCCAAATTTCTTTATTTGCTTTTTGGCATTTTTGTATTTCGGGTCTTTTCTTTGCTTCTCTGACTTTTACCAATTTCTTTGTTTTCACCTCTTTTCTTTCTCCTACATTTCTTCTGCTAAGTGCCGATTTGGTAAGACCAATCTTATTTGCTTTTTGTTCATTCTCCTCAATTCTCTTCTAGCTAACCGACCACTTCCCTTCTTTTTCCCCTAAGCCGTACCAACACACCTTACTTCCCTTTTCTATCATACTTGTCAATTTCTTTCTCTTCCAAAAGCCAAATTTCCACATTCTCTTCCACGTTTATCATTAGCTAGTGGTGCTACCCTTTGTTGTTGAAACCTTCTTGTTCATTCGGCTCATCCCTAGTCAAAGGCTGAATCTATTCACTCTTCTCTATCTTGAATCATTTGTGTTCTGCTTGGTGAGGGCCGAAACTCCTTAGAGGATCAACTGCCGATTCTTTCTTCAATTGGTTCTTGTGTTCTTGATACTCCTATCATCACGGTACTAAGCTAGCAATTTGGGGTAGACCAAATATATTCCTTTGGATCCTTGTGCATTTCTAACCTCTTCCTTTTCTCCCTAGTTAATTATCGTCTCTGAGGGCTATGCGTCGTTAACTCCTTTTGGTTCAAGGAATCTGTCCTTGCCGAATCTAAGGGTAAGTGGTACTAATCATTGCTGGTTTTTCTCCCTATTTTTGAATTGGTGGTTGCTAACCCCTCTTGTGTATCAATCAGTTTAGGAGATTGTTCGCTTTAGCCAAGAAAGAAGCGAAGTCGAATATTGTCACTCGATTGAAGGAGGTCACATCTTGTGGTAAGTGGTGTTAGTGATTATTTGGATTCAAGCTGTGGATATGTTTTATTAGGGTTGAGACTAATGGATTGGGATGAATTGATTTCATAGGTATGTAATCTCGGGAGTTTCAATCTACGCTCGTAACAAGTGTGTAATCTCACACCAATGTCGATGAAAGCATGTTTTGCTCTATGAATCGGCCAAAAGCTGAAAAGCAGGAAAATCGGTAACCATGACCAGTCGAGCGTGCGAGCGCTCATAGTGACAAACCGAGCCATTATGATGGCGGTAGATCGTTAAGAGTGTCACGAGCACTTTTGTGAAACTGAGGCTGTAACATGCCTGATCGAACCGTAACGCGCAAAATGGGCCCAATGGGCTAACGGGCCCACATGAGCAACACTGCTAGAAAATTACCGAATGACGGATGCGACTGCGAAGTCTACAAAATCGAGACCAAAACCATGCTTAATGGGCCACACGAGTTTGTGGGCCTGTTTGGGCCAGAAATGGATTTTAGGCCCAATTGCACCGTAGAGACCCAAGAAGGGGTCCCGAGTCGTTCGAGGCAATAGTACGCCTCCTAAAAGGTCGTTAATGACTGAAATTACCAAAATACCCTGGTGGGCAAAATTACTGAAATATCCTCGATGGGTAAAATTTCTGAAACACCCTCGGTGGTAGAATTACTGAAATATCCTCTGTGGGTAAACTTACTGAAATATCCCTTAAGGATGAAATTACTGAAATGCCCTCATTGGGTAAAATTATTGTTATACCCCTAGAAGGTAAATTACTATTCTACCCTACTGACCAAAGCAACCATTATACCCTTAGGGGTAGATTTAGTATGTTTGTGTGGAATCTTTTAATTACTATGTTGATACATTATTGCATACACTGAATTATTATGTCACGACATCTTGCATTGGGTTGGGATGAATATATATATTTTGGAGGAAGTACTGTACTGGTGGCTATGCCACATTATACTGATTCAGTGGCTCTGCCACGATATACTGACTTTAGTGGCTCAGCCCCATATACTGTTACTGGTAGCTTTTCTATGTTTATACTGGCAGCTCGGCTGCGTTCTTGGTGTGTAGCGCTGGGTGGGTTGACTTGGTCCCCACAGGAGTGTAGGGCTGGTACGGGTGGTGTGTTGGTTGGATTAGGTTGGGCTGCATTCTCTATTTGCATGACCATGATTTTGGGGCCGTAGGCCCGAACTAATACTGCATGGCCTTAGGCCCGGACTGTGACTGTAACCGAGATTACACACTGAGTTCTTGTAACTCACCCTATTCTTTAATTGTGCAGGTAATCCCCAGCCGTAGAGGGATTGGAACCGCGAGGGACTCGGAGGTTGCCACACGTTCCACATGTTTCGAGGGTGAACTAAGTATTTTAAATTTGGGATTTCTTTATTTTAATCATTGGGTTTTATAATTGTTGTAATAAGGTTATTGGAACTATTTTAACTTTTATTTGGATTTTCCTTAAGCACTGCAAATTTAATAAACACGAGGTTTTTAAAATAATAAACAACTGTTTTTCAAAGAACTCGCTTCCGTAAATGATAAGACCAATTTTTTGTAATCGACTCGGTTTTTACTAAACAAGGTAAAACATGCATTTTGAAGGGTTATTGAAATGAGTAAATCTCTTTTGGGCATAAGCGACGAGAAACAAAATTTCAAACATTTAAATTGGATTTTAACAATACGTTTTCCAAACAACCATGAGGTTTTAAACATCACCTGATGTGGCATGCTAGATTCGGTCATAACATTTACGCCGAGTTTCGGGTGTTACATTTTATGGTATCAGAGTCAGTTTGCAAAAACTCGGTTGGGGAATCGGTCATGAAAATGTTTTCAAAATTGTTTAAAGTTTGGTTTAGAAAAGTAGCATCACCAAACGTGTAGCACATCGAGTCTCCAGCATTCAAACTCGTAAGTTTCTTTACTTTATAATTGCTTATATGATGAAACGACTGTAGTGAGAAACTACTAGAGATAGTGATAGTACACTATGACTTTTAGCTATAGAAACTGAGCCTATAGAGACTGAGACAGTATTAAACTCGATCTGTGAAAACAACTCTTATAATTGTTTTCCATAAAACACTTGATAGTAATCATGGGAACTATAAACTGATCTATAAAACTTTTAAACAGATTAACGCATTATATCGAGATGAGTACAAGAGGTCGCAGAAGGGGTGCCGAGATGAGTACGTGGCCCTGGTAGAGGCCGAGGTGCTAGGGCTGGGTCCTCAGCATCGGGACATATGCCTGAAAAGGAAGCACCTGCATCACCAGTGACCAAAACGGGGTCTCATGATCGAGCTGGTGGGGATGATGCTTTGTCCCAAGCAATGCTATAGGTTCTAGAATGGGTTGCTGGAGCGAGTACTGGGTCGATAGTCTAAGGATTCATTTCTGAGCGACTCCGGGCAAACGGGGCCGAAATCTTCAGGGGCATCTCCGGTGTAGCCCCGAAAGTAGCCGAATACTGGGTGGAGGCAGTTGAGCGGATCATGGACGACCTGGACTGCACAGTTGAGCAAAAGCTGAAAGGGGCAATGTCCCTACTGAGAGATGAGGCATACCAATGGTGGCTCACTGTGAGGGAAGGCACACAGGCGGATCGATTAACTTGGGGTTTATTTAAAACAGCTTTCGAGGGGAAGTATGTCGGGGCTAGTTTTGTGGATGCCCCAAGAAAGAAATTCTTGAATCTAGTTCAGGGGAATAAATCTGTGGCGGAGTACCAGGCGGAGTTCCTACGATTGAGCCGGTACGCTCAGGGTATAGTTGTAACCGAGTATGAGCATTGCGTGCAGTTTGAGGATGGTCTTAGGGATGAATTGCGGGTACTAATAGCCCCGCAGATGGAAAGAGATTTTGCTACTTTGGTGGAGAATGCCAAGATTGCGGAGGATGTAAAACGCTCTGAGTGTCAAAACCGTGACAAGAGAAGGGGCAGGAATAAGGCCCGGACTGTGACTGTAACCGGGATTACACACTGAGTTCTTGTAACTCACCCTTTTCATTAATTCTGCAGGTAATCCCCAGCCGTAGAGGGTTTGGAACCGCGAGGGACTCGGAGGTGGTCACAAGTTCCGCATGTTTCGAGGGTGAATTAAGTATTTTAAATTTGGGATTTCTTTATTTTAATTATTGGGTTTTATAATTGTTGTAATAAGGCCATTGGAACTGTTTTAACTTTTACTTGGATTTTCCTTAAGCACTGAAAATTTAATCAACACGAGGTTTTCAAAACAATAAACAATTGTTTTTTGAATAACTCGCTTCCGTAAATGATAAGACCAAATTTTTTGTAATCGACTCGGTCTTTACTAAACAAGGTAAAACGTGTATTTTGAAGGGGTATTAAAATGAGTAAATCTCTTTTGGGCATAAGCGACGGGAAACAAAATTTCGAAAGTTTAAACTGGATTTTAACAATATGTTTTCCAAAGAACCATGGGGTTTTAAACATCACCTGATGTGGCACACTAGATCCGGTCGTAACGTTTAGGCCGAATTTGGGGTGTTACATGAGAAATTCTTGCATCTATGTCCGTTTTAAACCGTTTCTTGTAATTTTTATGTTTTTGAGATTGTTGCAACTAGATTTAACTAACTCATATCTCTATTTTCAAAAATGATAAAGATTTTGGATTTTACCATTAATGAATTTTAGTTGTTCTTGATGTTAGATGAAAGATTTATAATCTAGGTTGTTGTTTAGGACTATTTTGTAAAAGAATTTTAGTTAGTTTTTAGTTAAAGGACTAATTTGATAAATTAAAAATATTACATGTAATTTTTTAGAATTTTGAATAAATATGGGTTGTATTAGTTTAAAAGAAAATTCAGTTAGCTTGGGAATTTATGAAATTTTGATTAAATTTGGAATTTTTAGTTTAGGGACTAAATTGATAGAAATGTAAAAATTTAGGGAAATTTATACAAAGATAAAAAAACTAAAGGTCATGCATATAAATGAGTTGATAATTTTTTTGAATTTAATTATTATATTTATATCAAGAAACGGATCAATTGATTGATAAATCGGGGAAAGGAAAAGTCGTCGAGTAGTTGTCGTCGCGTGTGGATAGCTACCGTATTTTCGTAAGTTCATATTGTTATTCATTATTAAATATTTTTAATGATATATATAAATTTTAAATTGCTGAAATGAAATTTGGTCTATGTGAAATACAATGAATTCTTAAATAATTTTGATGGATCAAGTAAAAGTTACATACATGAGATTTCTTACTGATTTTCTGTTCTAGACCAAGCTCCAGCATTTTTTGCAAACTCAGATATACATGTGACTCCGATTTAGCCTGGACTAGTGTAAACGGAAAAATATATAGGATTTTTTCTATATAATTTATCACCTTTTTACTTGAATTTGTTGTTAAAACTAAGTAATTGTTTAACAAATTAATGAAATATGTGAAACTATGAAATTAGGACATAGAAATTATTAAAATGTGATTTTATGCTTTATTATATAGTTTTCATGCATAAAATGGCTTATTTTATATTAAATTGAGCATATTATATTTTTAATACATGAAGCGGGACATGCATGATTAAATTAAATAATAAACTATAAAATTATATTTAAATATTCATTTTTAGATATTTCATTAATAATTTGGGTTGTAACTAATTATTTAAATTGGAAAAATTTTATTCTTTGGTCCTCTAATTTATTGATTTATTTTGGATAGGTATGATAGCTTTGTTGGATTACAAAATCGTCCAAATTGGAGACCAAGTCAACCCAATTTTCGGCTACTCATGGCTGTCCACATAAACCAGTTTTTGGTTTAATTGCATCAGGTCCTTGCAATGTTGAAAAAATTAGAGATTTTCCTAAAGATTTGCACTTGACCAAGTCTCAGTCCTGAGTTGTTGTGGCACTTAAATTGAGCAAAAATCAGCTCAATTTCCTCAATTCATGGCCGGCCACCCTTTGAAGATGCTTGAAGAGATGGAACCTCCGATTTTTAGAAAACTATCCCCCTCTCCTCACCTATAAACAAGACCCCCTCATTCATTCATTCATCATCCCTCATCCTTCATCATTCTCTCTTCTCTCTCAATTCTCTTAGCATTTTCCATTCCCCACTCTTAACATCATCTCTTCATATAGATTTTAGCAATAAAGCCTCTTAAAGAGCCCTTGGTCGGCCACCGTGGAGAGCAATCAGAAAAGGAGCAAAGTGAAGGAGCGAAGAAGCCTCGTCGATCAGAGTCTTGGGTGACAGCCACTTTGATTTGGGTTTAATCTTTCTTTTCTTTGATTTAATCTAAAAACGTTTGCTATGTGTTCTTTGTTCTTGTTTAAAACAATGTTAGCTTAATTTTATTTAAGCTAGGATGATTGCTTTGATTAAATAATATTTATTTGATTCATGCTTATAATGTTTGTGCCTCAATCGATCATGTTTTCAATTAAATCAAGTCTGTATTTCATTCATACGTGATTGAAATGCACCTAAATTAGCTGAGCGATCCTGAACAGACGACGCGTAGTGGACACATAATTGAAATGTGCATGCTCAATTTAGATATTGCAGGTTGCATAACAACTCTGACCAAGCTCTGTTATCTGCATAGTTTTTAGATTTGTGTGATTAAATTGTTTCAAACCTAACACGTCTCTGTTACCTCACAGGAATGCTAAGAAACCCTTAGTAAATAAGGATCAGTAAAATGCGTATTTACCAAGTAAAAGATTCCGAAAGAACTTAATGTGGTTTCCAAACTCATGAAAGATCGAGTTTCCATGGAATGTTTTTCCGAATGTTATTAAGCATGTTGATAATAAATTGAGTTTAATTAAAGTAATTGTCTTAATTTATTTATGTATAATTGTTGCAAATTGTGTTTAATTTTGCTAAAATCTATTTCATTCATATAGTTTGCATATTTAGGATAATTTTCATTAGAAATCATTGCATTTAGTTTAATATATTTAATTTTAATCATCACTTCTCAATCATATTGTGTTTTTATATACCAAATTATTAATATAATTTTACAAATTAAGTGACTTAGCACGAATAAAATCCCTGTGGAGATGATAACTCGATACTTATTACTTGATAATAACTGTGTACACTTGCACAAACCTACGCATTACAAGTTTTTGGCGCCGTTGCCGGGGATTGTTAACTGTTGCCATAATCATTTTTCTGTGAAATTATTTACTTCCAATTTGGTTTATTTCTAACATTACTAACTTATTATATTTAATTTTTTGATTTTCTTTTGAGGTGTTTATGAGCATAGATCGGATTATCGATTTATTCCCTGTAGACCCTGAAATTAAGCAAACTTTCAATCAAAAAAGACGTGAACGAACAACTCAAAGACAAATTGAGATGGACTTGGAAATCAGAATCAAGAGCAAGCTAATGAAGCCGATCGTGTACGAAATCCCTTCCTCATTGCTGATGATAGGATCGATGCATCAGACAATATGCTGTGCCACTTTTTAATGAGTTAAATCCAGGAATTAGAAGGCTAGATATTGAGGCAACCCAATTTGAATTTAAATGTAACAGTCCGAATTTGACCCTAATCGGAACTGTGGTTTCGGGACCATGAATTCGAGTCCGAAAATTTTTTTAATATTATTTTCGATGCTAATTATATGTGATTTATGATGTGTGAAAGTTTCGTATAAAAATTTGATCGTTTCTGTGTTTAATTAGACAAAAGGGCTTAATCGCGTAAATTATAAACTTGATAGTTTAAAGTGTAAGGACTAAGTTAAGGTTGTTTTTCTAATTGGGAGCATTTAAAATGCAAATTACCCAATTTAAAGGATAGTGGACGGCAAAAGCTAGTGGTGTATCATTATATGACATGTTTATTTTAATTATTTAATAATTAAAGTTATATTTTATTTATTATAAAAGTTATGTTTATATTATAATAAAAGAAAGATAGAAAGTGGCCTTCTTTTGCATTGTTCTTGCCGAAATTCATAAAAAGAAAAGAAGAACAAGGTTTAGCATTCGGCCAAGAAGAAATTGGTGATTTAAGGTTAGATTTTTACGTTTTTTTAATCGTTGCTTTGAGAACTTTAAAGCCCATGTCTTAATTTTATGAATGGATGATGTTTGTGTAAAATACCATGGATGCTATGTTGAGTTTCATGATGTTTTATGGTGTTAAATGATAGATATATAGTTGATGAACAAACTTTGTTCTTGAATTTTTAATGAATTTGGCTAAATAGGGTTAAATTGAGAAAATAAATTTTTGAAGGGTTAAAATGCAAGATAAATGAAATGTGGGGACTTGTAGGAGCATGGGGAAGATTCGACCCTAAAGGAGTAGTTTCAAATTATGTGTATTTTGTGTTTTGTGCAATAAGGACTAAATGGTAAAAATTGTAAATGTCAAGGGTAAAATGGTAATTTTCCTATTTATGTGTTTAGGGACTAAATTGAGATGAAATGTGCTTGAATGAGCTAAATTTTAATGTGTTTAGATCAAGAACAAAGAAAATCGATTTTGGATCGGGAAAAAGCATGAGTTTACGGATAACCTGGTCTTAAATCGTCCGACGAAATCCAGAGGTAAGTCTTTAAGCAAATTAATTCCATAATAATTGATTATAATTTATCGTAAATGTTGAATTATGAACTTGTGGAGTTAAACATGTTAAAACCGAATGTGAGGAAGTAATTTAGCATTTTATGTAATCGAACTCATTGAGGTAATACGTGAAAGTGATATTGAATTATATAGAATATATGTAATATTAGTATGGTGTGAAAGTGATATTGAATTAAATGAAATATATGTGATATTGATAGTATGTGATGTGAATGAGATGACTCAATAATATGAATGTTCGGGCTTCAAGCCTAGCAGGCCTTGTGCCGGTGAAAGTTTATCGGGCTAAATGCCTAGCAGGCCTTGTGCCGGTGAAAGTTTATCAGGCTTATTGCCTAGCAGGCCTTCTGCCGGTGATTTATATCGGGCTTCAAGCCTAGCAGGCCTTGTGCCGGTGATCTTTATCGGGCTAAATGCCTAGCAGGCCTCGTGCCGGTGAATTATATCGGGCTTATTGCCTAGCAGGCTAAATGCCGGTGTTTGAACTACGGACCTTGAGTCTAGCAAGTCTAGTGTCAGTATGTGAGATTCGGGCAAATGCCTAGCAGGTTTTATATCAGTGAGTTGAAATCCCAAGCTTAGATTATGTACTAGTAAAGTCATGAAATGAATTAAGTGAGCCTAAGCATTTGAAAATGAAATGGGTTAAATTAATTTAAAGGAATGTGTTATTCATATTCATGTATTATACATATATACATGTGATGATAATAAGTAAATGAATTGATGAATGAAATGTGATATACAATTGGTAGATGCAAATTGTTATAAACTAGGTCATGAGAAAATTGGTTATATGAAAGCATAATGTGGTTAAAGGTATTCGTATAAGTATATTGATATGAAGGATACAAATTGAACCTGTATATTTGGCCTTATGCTTATGATTACGTGACATATTGGGATTACTTTGATGCCAGGTATACGAATGTATGAAATGTCAAATGGATATACATACAAATATATGTGAATATATATTCCTTTTATGTGAAGTTACTAAGTGTAAAGTATATACTTATTGTATATATATTAATATGTGATCCTATAGAATTATGTGTATCGAAAATATGAGTAGTTGGAAAAGAGTATTTAATCTATAATATGTGAACTATATAATGAGATTATAAATTGAAGTTTTAAAGGTAAAATAGTGATGATGGTTAATCTAAATGAGCATCAGCATTCGACATTAGTAGATCATTTAAGTACTAAGCTTTGAAATATTGATATTAGATGCTTGGATATATGAGAGTTTAAATGAACATGTATTTATGTAATTGAAAAGGTAATTCGGATGTACATGGCCCTTTACTTGCTCGAATATTTATGTGAATTTATTGAGTTTCATGTATGGGTATTATGATTATATTATAAAGAAAGGATGTTTTATATTTTGAATTTGATCTTTGAGTTGGTAAGTTGTATACTAATGGTAAGGAAATGATAAGTGTTATGTTGAGTGAGGTAAAAGTATTCTGTTTTGAAGGACTTTCGAGTTAAGCTATTTTATTCCATATTATTTCTTGAGTATTTTAAAATGCTTGAATGTCCAATTGGTATATTATGATTGCTTAAGACTTACTAAGCTAAGTTAGCTTATTCTGTGTGTTCATCATTCTATTTTATAGATTTTGATCAAGCTACGGGCTCCAGGAATCTTCACTGAAGTCACCCACACTATCAACTTATTTTGGTACTAATAGAAGTTGAATTTTAGGCATAAGGCATGTATAGGCTAACTCTATGTTTGAATATCGTTTTGATAATGTATTTAAGCTATGCGAAAATGGCTTGATTTTGATGTTAATGGTTATGTGTTTTAGTCAAGTTTTAAGCTTATATTATATATATATATATATATAGCTTGACATATATGATTGTGATGTTTAGTTATGATTCGGTGATGATAATAAAAATGTTTAAGTATATATTTTGGGTTGATCATTGGAGTTTTAATTCGAGGTCCGAATATATGGTCAAGGGATTTGTTATATTTATGTATTTAGGAGCATGTTCGGCCATGCTATAATGTTTTAACGCCACATATATGAATGGATGTTTAACAGAATATTATGGGTCTATATGTTTTGATATTTGCATGTGCATAAGTTATGATATAATAAGCTGTTATTTGACTAATGAAATAGATGTATTGACACGTAGTTTATATATATAAAGTGAATGATATATGCCTGGATATGTCAAAATGTTTGAATAACATAGATTCAATGGTTAGATGGTTTAGATTTTAGAAGTATGAAACTTGTGTAAATTAGGAGTAATGATGTATTCAAATTTCGTACATGATTCATTTTGTAGGTCTCGAGTAGCATGAGATAAGAGTATAGGTTATGCATGAACTATTTATTGAATATCGAGAATCGAATATGCTTATTTGGATTAATAAACAAATGGATCGTGATTGCGTATGAGATTGAAAGGTTATGGAGTTATAATTATAACCTGTAGCATGAATGATGATGAATGACTGTGATGAACTGAGTCTTGTCCGGTAATGCCTTATAACCCTAGTCCGGCGACGGATACGAGATAGGGGTGTTACATTTGATTCGTATCAGAGCTTACGGTCTAGTCGATTCTAGGACTATAGTAGCACGTGTGGGTCTAGCTATACATGCCTTAAATTACAATACGATAGTGTGGTGACTTCTGACATCTGAATTGTGATTTTATATTGTAAATGGATCCCGATAGAGCCGTAGCTGATGATGTTGAGAGCGTAGTGCCTGATTCTGCACCTGGGTCAACACCGGTATACTCTCGACCTATCTCGAGTAGTCATGAGGAGGAAGGCTAAGTAAGCCTTCTACCAGATAATAAACGAATGGTTTACTCAATATATCTGGACTACCCCGACTGTGCAACAACCGCCACCCCCGAATAATCCATCTCCGATATCTATGGTACCTCCGATAGTAGATCTGATGAGATTTGGCAGGCCTCCTGTAGATAAAATCAAGAAACACGGGGCCGGAGAGTTTAAAGCTAATAATGATAATGATGCTGAGCGGGCTGAGTTGTGGTTTGATAATACTATCTGCGTGTTCAACGAGCTATATTGTATTTCGGATGAATGTTTAAAGTGTGCCATATCTTTGTTAGGAGACAATATTGTCATATCTAAAGCCAGAGTGCCAGTCAGAGCGTAGGCTATTCGAGCTCTAGAGGATGCCTCATCATCTGATGTCATAACTGGTACAATTACTCTTTATGATATTTTTGTGATTGTTTTGAGAGGCCCTGGCTCTACACATTCATATGTATGCATGAATTTAGTATTCAGCAAGACTTATGCATGAGATAAGAGTAGCATGAGATAAGAGTATAGGTTATGCATGAACTATTTATTGAATATCGAGAATCGAATATGCTTGTTTGGATTAATAAACAAATGGATCGTGATTGCGTATGAGATTGAAAGGTTATGGAGTTATAATTATAACCTGTAGCATGAATGATGATGAATGACTGTGATGAACTGAGTTTTGTCTGGTAATGCCTTATAACCCTAGTCCGGCGACGGATACGGGATAGGGGTGTTAGATTAAATCAGCGATGTCTCAAATGCTCCATACAGTGTGCCAATTCAGTGGTATGCCCACGGAAGATCCACATCTCCACCTTCAATTATTTACAGAGGTGAGTGATTCATTTAAGATAGCCGGTGTGACTGAAGACGCACTAAGGTTTAAGTTGTTTCCATACTCGTTGCGAGATCGAGCACGAGCATGGCTCAATTCATTGCCACAAAGTTCCATATCTACATGGCAAGAATTAGCAGAGAGATTTTTGGTTAAGTATTTCCCGCCTAGCAAAAACTCTAAGTTGAGGAATGAGATTACAACTTTCGAACAATGGGATGACGAGTCTTTGTATGAGGCTTGGGAGCGATTCAAAGAGTTACTTCGTAAGTATCCTTATCAGGGGATTCCTCTTTGTATCTAGTTGGAGACATTCTATAATGGTCTAAATGCACATACAAAAATTGATGGTAGATGCTTCTGCGAATGGTGCAATTTTTTCTAAATCTTATATTGAGGCTTATGAGATCATTGAGAGGATTGCGAGTAATAACTATCAATGGCCAACAAATTGAACAGCTTCAGGAAGACGTGTACCCAGAGTTCATGAAGTTGACGCCCTCACTTCATTATCAGCTCAGGTATCGTCTATTTACTCTATGTTAAAGTAGTTTACCGCTAATAGTGCTAATAATTTTGCAGCTCAGCCACCAAGTCTGTTTGAAGTAGTTTCCTATGTGTACTGTGGGGAAGGTCATTCTTTTGAGAATTGTCCATCAAATCTTGAGTCAGTGTACTATGTGGGAACCAACATCAAAATAGGAGTAGACAAGGACCCCAGTCCAACTTCTACAATCCTTCATGGCGTAATTATCCTAATTTTTATTGGAGCAACAAAGGAAATGGATCGAACAACAACTTATTGCAGCATAGACCTAACCAATCTCAAGGGTTTAATCAGCAAGCTCCAAAACCACCTCAAACTGAGGCATCAAACAGTTTAGAGAACTTGTTGAAAGCGTAAATGGAAAAGAATGACGCTTTGATCCAAAACCAAGCAGCAACACTGAAAAATTTGGAAAACCAAATGCGTCAGTTAGCTACAGAGCTTCGTAATAGACTGCAAGGAACCTTGCCGAGCAATACTGAGAATCCAAGAAATTTAGGTAAAGAACATATCAAGGCAATGGCATTGCGAAGTGGTAAAAGTCGAAACTCCTATTCATTGATGTCAAAGATAAGCCCGTTGAGACGAATCAACCAACTGTTGAAATTGCTACACCAAAAGAGTCAGAATCTGTAAAGACTAACAAGGTAAATCCTAACTTAGTGAATTTAGATACTTTAACATCTTCTTTAGATGCAGGTTTACCTACCTAGAGGAGTTGTCTTATTCAACAGAAAGTTCCATCACCTCTATATCCGCAAAGATTGCAGCAACACAAGTAGAAATAGGAGGTGTAATTCAAGAAGTTTTTGGATGTTCTAACGCAGTTACACATCAATATTAACAAATACCGAACTATGTCAAGTTTATGAAGGATATACTATCCAAGAAGAAACGACTGAGTGAGTATGAGACTGTTGTCTTGACAAAGGAGTGCAGTGCGTTCTTGCAGAACAATTACCACCGAAATTGAAGGACCCATGAAGCTTTATTATACCCTGTAACATTGGTGAATCTTACTGTGGTAAAGCTTTGTGTGATTTAGGAGTGAGTATCAACTTGATGCATAAGTCTATTTTCAAGATGCTAGGGATAGGTGAAGACCTACAACTGTGATGCTTTAGCTAGCGGATCGATCTTTAGCATATCCCAAGGGAAAGATCGAGGATGTTTTGGTAAGAGTCGATAAATTTAATTTTCCTGCTGATTTCATTATCTTAGATTTTGAAGCAGATAAGGAAGTGCCGATCATTCTTGGGAGACCTTTCTTAGCCATGGGAAGAACGTTAAATGATGTGTAGAAAGGTGAACTCACCATGTGAGTTTAAGACGATCAGGTAACCTTAACATTTCTAAAGCAATGAAATTTCCCGATCTGACAGAAGAGTGTTCAGTAATGGAAGAGATAGAAACATTGGTTTCTATGGAAAGCAATTCGAAGAAGATCCATTGGAGAAAGCCTTAGATTTTGATCCTTTGGAGGATGAAGAACGTGAAGAAAACATGGCTTTGATGGAAGCCAATTCGAGAAATTTTATTCAATCCACACGGTTTGAACCGTGGAGTTAGAAGTCAGAAAATTTGTGCAACCCAAGTTGTCAATTGAAGAACCACTTAAACTCGAACTAAATGTACTTCCTTCCCATTTGAAATACGTTTATTTAGGTGACTGTTCCACTTTGCCTGTGATTATTTCAACAGAACTAACGAAAGATCAAGAGAAGCAACTAATTGTTGTTCTAAAGAAATTTAAGAAAGCAATTGGCTGGACCATAGTTGATATTCGAGGTATAAGCTCTTCTTTTTGCATACAAAAAATTATTTTAGAAGAAGGTGAAAGAGCTCGAATTGATGGGCAAATGAGGCCCAATCCTATTATGAAAGAAGTTGTGAGAAAGGAAGTGATCAAAAGTTAGATGCAGGAATCATCTATCCTATTTTAGATAGTTTGTGGGTAAGTCCAGTACAGTGTATGCCAAAGAAAGGTGGAATCACGATTGTTGAAAATGAGCGTAATGAGTTGATTCCAACAAGAACTGTTACTGGTTGGAGAATTTTTATTGATTACAGAAAGTTGAATAAAGCCACTCAGAAGGACCATTTTCTGTTGCCTTTTATGGATCAAATGTTAGATCAACTAGCACATAATGAATTCTACTGTTTTTTAGATGGCTATTCGAGATATAACCAAATAGTTGTAGCTCTAGAAGACCAACATAAAACAACCTTTACTTGTCTATACGGTACGTTTTCTTTTAGCGAATGCCTTTTTGTTTTTGCAATGCACCTGCAACATTTCAACGATGCATGATGGCAATATTCACTGATATGATTGAAAATTTTGTTAAGGTTTTCATGGATGATTTTCTATTTTTGGTAACACTTATGATATTTTTTTGAGTAATTTGGCTAAGGTACTGAAGAGATACGAAGGGACGAATCTTGTCCTTAACTGGGAAAAATGTCATTTTATGGTTAAAGAAGGGATTGTCTTGGGGCATAAAATCTCAAAGAGAGGAATTGAAGTCGATAAAGCAAAGGTAGACGTAATTGAAAGATTACCGGCCCCAATTAATGTGAAATGAGTCAAAAGTTTCTTAGGCCATGCCGGTTTTTACCGAAGGTTTATCAAAGATTTCTCGAAAATTTCTAAACCATTGTGTTTGTTGTTAGAGAAAGATACAGTGTTTGATTTCAACAAAGCATGTTTGGAAGCTTTTACAGATCTAAAAAAATGGTTATTCTCAGCCCCAATAATCATTACACTTGATTGGAACTCACCTTTTAAGTTGATGTGATGCAAGTGATTATGCTGTTGGAGCTGTGATGGGTCAAAGAAGAAACAAAGTGTTTCACCCTATTTACTATGCAAGTAGAACTTTAACGGGAGCCCAACTCAATTATACGGTAACTAAAAAGGAAATCTTTGCTATAGTATTTGCTTTTGACAAGTTCCGCTCGTATCTTATAGGTACCAAAGTTATAGTATTTACTGACCATGCGGCCATTAAATACTTGCTCACGAAGAAAGATGCGAAACAGGGGCTAATTCATTGGATACTTTTACTCCAAGAATTTGACCTTGAGATCCAAGACAAAAAAGGTGTCAAAAATCAAATAGCTGACCATCTGTCGAGATTGGAGCAAGATGAGCTAACTCGATCATGTGTGCCTATCAACGAGAATTTCCCTGATGAACACTTATTTGATGTAAGTCAAATTCATGAAACACCTTGGTTTGCTGATTTTTCCAATTATCTTGCATGTGGAGTAATTCCTTGAGAAATGAAATACCAACAAAGGAAAAAAATTCCTTCATGATAGTCGGTATGATTTTTGGGAGGATTTGTTTTTGATTAAATAGTGTGCAGATAATATAATCCGAAAGTGTGTAGCTGAAAGTGAGATTGCTGAGATCTTGTATCATTGCCATTCATCTCCAAGTGGGGGACACTTTGATGGTTCACGTACTGCAGCAAAGATTTTACAAGCAAGGTTCTTTTGGCCAACACTATTTAAAGATGCTTATGCTTATGTGAAGAACTGTGATAAATGCCAAAGGATCAGAAATATATCAAGGAGGAATGAGATATCCTTGACAAACATTTTGGAGATCGAATTGTTCGACGTATTAGACATTGACTTCTTAGGTCCGTTTCCTTCTTCATACGGGAACAAATACATTTTAGTTATTGTGGACTATGTATCCAAGTGGGTTGAAACTGAAGCATACCCTACAAATGATGCTAAGGTAGTCATGCGATTCCTACATAAGCATGTGTTTACACGATTTGGGACACCAAGAGCTATTATTAGTGATGAAGGTTGTAATATCCTAGAATAGGGGTTAGTAGTGATTAAATTATTTTGCATAAATATGGTCGTTGTGGTGCTAATTAAGGTATTCTAGGGGCTAGTTATAAGCCAAGGGAAGGCCCGAGCTATAGGAAAAATTTTGTTTTTAAGTGTTAGTAATGGAAGCTAGGCTAGGGAGGCCTTAAGGAAAATTTTGGGAGTTCTTGGACATAAGAATCACCTTGGTAAAGTGGCTGCAAGGCGCCACTTAGGGCCTTGGTGAATGACGCCATGTGCAGTGGGCAAGGGCCTTGGTTCGAATCGCGTGGGCAGCAAGATGGGTGGCTTTTATTTTTATTTTTTTTCATTTTGGCGTTAAGGGAGAAGGGGAGTAGTGGACGGCATATGGATTTTTGCAAGGAAGAGATAAGGCTTATTTTATTCTTTTTAAATTTGAGCTAAGATTAGAACATAAATGTGTTTTTATTATTTTAAGAGGGGAAAGAGTGGACGGCATGGGACTTTGTAAAGGTAAGGATAATTATTTTTTTTAATGGGGCACTAAGGGATGAGCTTTGGGTTGTGACTAAATTCCTTTTAATATTCAAGATGGGGATAATTGTAGATTTTATTAATTTATTTTGTATGGGTAAGATAAGAGATATTGGTGGCTTATTTTTATTAATTTTAAATAAAGTGATAATGGGAGAAAAGTGTGGGATATGATAAGGAAGAAGGTAGTGGCCGTTTAGGGGGTTCTTTTGGATGGCAAATTTGGCTATGTAGTGTGGGATAAGTCCCGAAATTTTGTGTTCTTCTTTAGTCTCTTTTGCCGAAAGTTTTAGCCAAAAAAGTTCTCTCATTTTTCCTCTCTTTTCTTTGAAGCAAGAACTGAATATTGAGGTAACCATAGGTGCATTTTGTGTATCTTTTCTTCCTCTCATTTTCTTTCCCAAAGCCGAACCTTATAAGCCTCTTTTTCTTTTATTTGCTCGATACCTTAAAGAAACACCAAAGTCGAAACCTCTCTTTCATTTTCTTCTATTGTCGAAACTACTTCAAACTCCAACTTTTCTTTACCTTTCTCTTCATAACTCTCAAGAGGACGAATCCTCTAAAAGCTCTCTCTTGGTCTCTGCAACGTGGGTTGGTGCCAACGCTAGGGTGCAGTAAGGACTTTTTCGGGATTCAATTCATTAAGGGATATTGGTAACTTCAAAAGCAAGCAAGTATTCGGATTCTAAATAAGGTAGGTAAGTGGTTGTGACATTCGGCCATAGGCCATACTGTGGGTATAAGTGTGCCGATTGTGCACTTTGGTTTTAAGGGCAAATCGACAGGAATAAAGAGTTTCGGGATCCTAGATTGTGCTAGATTCGTATAGATCGGGTTTTCGCTAAATAATCAGGTGCGTAGTTATCGCACTGTTCTTCTGTTATTTGTGCATGTTGCTATATATGTATATGTGTATGATGTGTATGGTAGCTGAAATAAGGGCTAAGATGGTGGACACCCAATGTGGGTGATCGAATAACCAGGTCAGTGTTTTATGTTATTAAATGATTACTGCTGAATATGTGAAATGGTGATGAGCACGTTACATATTTTATTAAATGATATTTAACATGATATATCTATGCATGAGGGCTTGGGATATGAATATTGGAGGACAGGGTGTACATTTATGTACGTGGTCTGATGTTAGCCTCGTGCTACATTGGCGCTTGATGTTAGCTAGGTGCTTCATCAAGGTGGAGTGTTGGCTATGTGCTACCTCCTGGCAGATGATAGCTGTGTGCATTACCGTAGATAGAGGATGACCTCGAGTCACCTCGTGGATACAGATATGTGGGATCACTTAGGTGATCGGTGGTTTAGCCATGGCCTTAGGCAGCAGGTCTGTCGAGGTAGGATATGTGGGATCACTTAGGTGATCGATGGATTAGCCACGGCCTTGAGCAGCAGGTCTGCTAAGGTAGGTGTAACGGATGGACTTTAGGTTGGGTTGGGATGCATTTTTGCATGACTGATTATGTGGACTGTGTGGATATGGGCCAAGCCCATATGTATGGAGACATGTGAAATAACTATGCACTGAGTCTGTATGACTCACCCAAATTTTTACCAACATCGCAGGTGAAACGTGAATTTGGACCGGGTTGGAGTGGGTACAAAGGTGGCCATGCAGAAGCTAAAATTCCATGTAGCAGATGTTTCTTCTTATTTTATTAAATTTATAATTTTAGTGTTTACAAATATTTGTTATTGTAATAAGGGCCATTAAAAGTATTTGAGGTTCATTATTATATTTTTAAGGTGGATTGACAATTAAATTATTATTTGGAAATGTTATATTATCAGTAATTTATATCTCAAAGTTTTATATTAAAGTTTTTCTTTTATTTCGGATATTTTGCAACATTTAAGTTCTACTTAGCATTTTAAATAAACAATGCTTTACAAATAAACACAAATTTCCATGTTTTATTTTAAGGTTAAAATATTTTAAACGTTTTTTCGCAGTGACATACCAGTTCCGGTCAAAGCTCGTGGATCGGGTTTGGGGTGTTACAGTTTGGTATCAGAGCCCGGTTCAAAACTAGGCTTTGAGGGTTTTGGGGGCCCGAAAATGTTTTCAAGAATGGGCTTTTCGAAAATAAAGACTTTTATGAAATTTTTCAGGTTATTCTGGCATGGCACCTGTATCCCCGGCCCGAAGTCCACCAGGTAAGTACTTCTAACTACTGAAGTGAATTGTGAATGTGAATTCTATAAGCATGATGGGAACGTAGATTAGTAGATAAGAGCTGTTGAACCCTAGGACTAGTCTACTCAAACACAAGACTCATAAGAATTAAGGACCATTAAACAAACCTGTGATTAAGTCGCCGAGCTAGGGTGTGGTAACTGTTGTGCACATGTCTAGGAGTGGATTCAGTGAGAGCTTGGTATTTAAGCAGTCCTAGCGACTCACCTCCTCTTTACTCGAATCCTACCTGGTGCGTAGTAATCGTTCACCCTAACCAAGAGGACTTAGTCATCGGCTAAACCAATGATTAAAACCCGAAAGGGACTAGCCATATTTTTTTTATAAACACCTTAGTTTTTTTTAAATTACCAAATTACCTCTTTGGTTTGTAAACCCTAAATTAGATTCTGAAAGACGTTTTCTACTGATTTACAAAATTACGAAAATACCCCTTGTTGTAAAATTACTAAAATGCCCTTGGTTTCTAAAAGTTTCACTACTACCCTTGATTTTAATAAAATTTTCTTACTTTACAAAAATATCCAAAAACCTTATTTTACGAAATATCAAGATGCCTTGGTTTAGAAAATTTACGGAAATACCCCTGACTTATAAAATTACCAAAATAACCCTGATTTCTGAAATTTCTGCAACACCGCTGATTTGGAAAACAAATTTTCAAGATAACCCCGAGGTTTTGTAAATTTTGAAATAACCTTTGATTTGTAAAGATTTTGGAATTGACCCTGAATTATCACCAAAATACCCCTATAGGACGAATGACGAAATTACCCCTAGGTTGGGAAAGGACTGAAATGGCCATGGAAGTGTAGTGAATGATGTTGTTGATGAATGAATGTGTCTCTATTGAGATGGATGAATGTGATTCTCTGAGCTAGAATAGTGAACTTGAACTAGAAACTTTGGTTGATCGAAAGAACAACTTCTAAAAACTTCGTTTCATAAAAGCGTTCGCGGATAATCAGTGGAACAAAAGTACTAATGCATAAAACTTTTTAATCAGATTAAAGCGCGATCGTAGAAATGAGCTCTAGGGGACGTGGTCTCGTGGACGCGGTAGAGGTAGAATGGCCGTATCGAAACCCGTTAGATCGGGTCAAGGATCTGAGAATGAGGTACCACCACCACCACCAGCTTTTGGTGTTGAGCAGTAAGATCAGACGGGGGATGATGCTGTATCGTAGGCTGTGCTGCAAGTTCTTGAGATGGTGGCTGGAGCAGGTGGAAATATGAAAGCTAGGAAGTTCGAGCCAATGGAGCTGAGGTGTTCCATGGCGTATCTGGTGTGGCACCCAGTACTGCTGAGTATTGGTTGGAGGTGACCGAGCGAATTATGGATGAGCTGGATCTGACCGCTAAGGAGAAAGTGAAAGGAATGGTGGCGCTGCTTCGCGACGAGGCATATCAATGGTGGCTAACAGTTCGGGATGGTGCTACGGCTGAGGAACTCACTTGGGATTATGTTAAGGCGGCATACCAGAAGAAGTATGTTGGTACTCATTATATAGATGCGCAGAGAAAGGCATTTCTGGGCCTGGTTCAAGGGAACAAGTCCGTAGCGGAATACGAGGCTGAATTCCGAAGGTTAAGCCGATATGCTCGAGGAGTAGTTGCTACGAAGCACGAACAATGTGTCTGGTTTGAGGACGGATTAAGGGACAACTTGAGATTGTTGATAGCTCCACATCAGGAGTGGGAGTTTGCTGTGTTAGTAGAGAAGGCTAAGGTAGCTGAGGGGATTAAGGACTCGGTGAGGCAGAACAGAGATAAGGATAGGAACTGGGATAAGAGGAGTTTTGGACCGTCAGAATCATCTGAGAGTGTTCAGAAAAGACCGAAGGTTGAGAATTCTATACGTGTTACTAAGCCAACTACTGGAAATCCGGACCGACCGTGTGCTCAGTGTGGAAGGTATCATGCTGGCGAGTGCTGGAACCGGAATCGGGAGTGTTTTAGATGTAAATCTAAGTCTCATTTGATTAAAGATCGCCTCGAGGATCCGTATAGGCACGCAGACGCATGCAGAGCCAAGATTATGTGCAGCCGGGTAGAGATGGTCAGCAAGCGACAAGGAGTCGTGGTCTGAACCATGGAGGAAATGGTTCAGGCCGAGGTCGTGGAGCATCAAGCAGAGATGCTGAAGGTGCAGACGCGAGGCAACCAAGGTTGGTTTATGCAGTCGGCCGTCGTGAGGATAGTGATGTGCTAGAGGTGGCAACGGGTAAGTTCTTATTTCTGGAATATCCCTGATTGATTTGCTTGCTATAAGGTCAGTTTGTTCTTATGTTGCTAGTAAAGTGTATGTAACCTTAATTGTGAACCTAGAGAATGTGCCTAGAAAGTCTGATGGTTCTTTAAGATCAGAGTGCACAGTAATAGCATAGTGGGGTGAGTTAGACCGTACGATTGTTCGTTAGTAAGTAATTTCGAGGACGAAATTATTTTTAAGGAGGGTAGAACTGTAATATCCTGGAATAGGGGTTAGTAATGATTAAATTATTTTGCATAAATATGGTCGTTGTGGTGCTAATTGAGGTATTCTAGGGGCTAGTTATAAGCCAAGGGAAGGCCCGAGCTATAGGAAAAATTTTGTTTTTAAGTGTTAGTAATGGGAGCTAGGCTAGGGAGGCCTTAAGGAAAATTTTGGGAGTTCTTAGACATAAGAATCACCTTGGTAAAGTGGCTGCAAGGTGCCACTTAGGGCCTTGGTGAATGACGCCATGTGCAGTGGCCAAGGGCCTTGGTTCGAATCGCGTGGGCAGCAAGATGGGTGGCTTTTATTTTTATTTTTTTTCATTTTGGCGTTAAGGGAGAAGGGGAGTAGTGGACGGCGTATGGATTTTTGCAAGGAAGAGATAAGGCTTATTTTATTCTTTTTAAATTTGAGCTAAGATTAAAAGATAAATGTGTTTTTATTATTTTAAGAGGGGGAAAGAGTGGACGGCATGGGACTTTGTAAAGGTAAGGATAATAGTTTTTTTTTATGGGGCACTAAGGGATGAGCTTTGTGTTGTGATTAAATTCCTTTTAATATTCGGCCAAGATGGGGATAATAGTAGATTTTATTAATTTATTTTGTATGGGTAAGATAAGAGATATTGGTGGCTTATTTTTATTAATTTTAAATAAAGTGATAATGGGAGAAAAGTGTGGGATATGATAAGGAAGAAGGTAGTGGCCGTTTAGGGGGTTCTTTTGGATGGCAAATTCGGCTATGTAGTGTGGGATAAGTGCCGAAATTTTGTGTTCTTCTTTAGTCTCTTTTGCCGAAAGTTTTAGCCAAAAAAAGTTCTCTCATTTTTCCTCTCTTTTCTTTGAAGCAAGAACCGAATATTGAGGTAACCATAGGTGCATTTTGTGTATCTTTTCTTCCTCCCATTTTCTTTCCCAAAGCCGAACCTTATAAGCCTCTTTTTCTTTTATTTGCTCGATACCTTAAAGAAACACCAAAGCCAAAACCTCTCTTTCATTTTCTTCTATTGTCGAAACTACTTCAAACTCCAACTTTTCTTTACCTTTCTCTTCATAACTCTCAAGAGGACGAATCCTCTAAAAGCTCTCTCTTGGTCTCTGCAACGTGGGTTGGTGCCAACACTAGGGTGCAGTAAGGACTTTTTCGGGATTCAATTCATCAAGGGATATTGGTAACTTCAAGAGCAAGCAAGTATTCGGATTCTAAATAAGCTAGGTAAGTGGTTGTGACATTCGGCCATAGGCCATACTGTGGGTATAAGTGTGACCGATTGTGTACTTTGGTTTTAAGGGCAAATCGACAGGAATAAAGAGTTTCGGGATCCTAGATTGTGCTAGATTCGTATAGATCAGGTTTTCGCTAAATAATCAGGTGCGTAGTTATCGCACTGTTCTTCTGTTATTTGTGCATGTTGCTATATATGTATATGTGTATGATGTGTATGGTAGCCGAAATAAGGGCTAAGATGGTGGACACCCAATGTGGGTGATCGAATAACCAGGTCAGTGTTTTATGTTATTAAATGATTACTGCTGAATATGTGAAATGGAGATGAGCATGTTACATATTTTATTAAATGATATTTAACATGATATATCTGTGCATGAGGGCTTGGGATATGAATATTGGAGGACAGGGTGTACATTTATGTACGTGGTCTGATGTTAGCCTCGTGCTACATTGGCGCTTGATGTTAGCTAAGTGCTTCATCAAGGTGGAGTGTTGGCTATGTGCTACCTCCTGGCGGATGATAGCTGTGTGCATCACCGTAGATAGAGGATGACCTCGAGTTACCTCGTGGATACAGATATGTGGGATCACATAGGTGATCAGTGGTTTAGCCACGGCCTTGGGCAGCAGGTCTTCCGAGGTAGGATATGTGGGATCACTTAGGTGAACGGTGGATTAGCCACGGCCTTGAGCAGCAGGTCTGCTAAGGTAGGTGTAACGGATGGACTTTAGGTTGGGTTGGGATGCATTTTTGCATGACTGATTATGTGGACTGTGTGGATATGGGCGAAGCCCATATGTATGGAGACATGTGAAATAACTATGCACTGAGTCTGTATGACTTGCCCAAATTTTTACCAACATCGCAGGTGAAACGTGAATTTGGACCGGGTTGGAGTGGGTACAAAGGTGGCCATGCAGAAGCTAAAATTCCATGTAGCAGATGTTTCTTCTTATGTTATTAAATTTATAATTTTAGTGTTTACAAATATTTGTTATTGTAATAAGGGCCATTAAAAGTATTTGAGGTTCATTATTATATTTTTAAGGTGGATTGACAATTAAATTATTATTTGGAAATGTTATATTATCGGTAATTTATATCTCAAAATTTTATATTAAAGTTTTTCTTTTATTTCGGATATTTTGCAACATTTAAGTTCTACTTGGCATTTTAAATAAACAATGCTTTACAAATAAACACAAATTTCCATGTTTTATTTTAAGGGTTAAAATATTTTAAACGTTTTTCCACAGTGACATACCAGATTCGGTCAAGGCTCGTGGGCCGGGTTTGGGGTGTTACAAAGGTTTTGTAACACCCTTCACCCGTATTCAATGCTGGAATATGGTTACGGAGCATTACTGAACTTAAAACACATTTATACATACTTTTAATCAATTAAACATTCATCAATCAATATCAATCAATTTGTCCCTATTAAGAGCCTACGATGCCTTAAATATGCTTTGGGAGTGGTTAAGGAATAAACCGATAACACTATAGCTGGATAGTGTGATATGATCTCCGATGACTTCCAACCCGAGTGAGCCTCTGAATCACTATAAACATATAAAAGATAAAAAAGTAAGCTATAAAGATAAACCCGAGTGAGCTCGTATGATAATAACTCATATCATCAAATAAACACATTTTAAGCCATTATACATACTATAATATAACTTGTATAATTCCACCTTTATGTCATGCATCCGTTCACATAGTTAACTAAGAATTTCACAGGTTTATTCATTTCAATGCTTATATGATTTGAATACTTCTTATCAATTCATTCACATTTACATAAGCATAAGAAAATAGAAATAGACTATATTCAATTCAATAGTCATCACATTTATATACATTTCATTGAATCATATAAATTCTCATAATTTTCCACTTACTCATCATATGAAATTCACTTTTAACACTTACTTGTTGATTTCTATCATGAGTACCTTAAGTGAGTCGTGTTATCACTTGTAACCACGTTTCATCAACATTTCCTGTTGAACCATTTGGAATACTAAAGGATACTCAGGAATCTCGTACACACAGTACCGTACCAATGCCATATCCCAGATATGGCCTTCCATGTAATCTCGTATCGATTCCAGTAGCCCAACTATGGTCTTATACGAAGTCTCATATCGATGCCATATCCCAGATATGGTCTTACTCATAATATCAGTAACTCTAATGTCATGACATTTATATCCTATCTATTCCTAAGGTTCAACCGAGACTTTCGTTGTATCAAATCTTTGTCGGTCATTCCGTAGTGTCTACTCAATAGCATTCACATTTCATTTAAATAATATAGCATTTACCACAACTATATTGATTAAGCATTTATACATATATAATTCAATGCTTATTAAACATACGAACTTACATCGTTCACTGTAACGACGAATTAGGTCGACTAATCCCTTACTTTGTTTTCCCCCATTCTAGATCCAAATCTCGTTTATCTCAATCTATATAATATCAAAATTTACTAATTTAATCAGCATTTCATTCAATTTAGCACAATTTACACACTTTGGAAAAATTACATTTTTGCCCCTATTATTTCACATTTTTGCAATTTAGTCCTTATCACATAAAATCACAATTCATTCAATTTAGTACCAACCCATGCTTAGAAAAATTTAGTACATAATACTAGCAGCCAATATTTTCAATTTATTCACACTTTTACCCACATAATTTTACAAATTCTCAATTTAATCCCTTTTTGACATTTTTGTCAAAAATCACTTTACAAAAACTATTAATCTAACATTAAACCTTCTAAATCTATCATGAATCATCAAATTACTCAAACATTCAACAATGGCAACATTCAAATACCTTAACAGTTTTGAAATCAGATGTACGGGCTAGCTAGATTACGAAGCGACGATCACAAAAATATAGAAATCATTAAAAATTGACTCAAAAATGGACTTACATGATCAAGGATACAAGGCCGAAAGCTTGAAGAGTCTTTATTGGCTTTCTTTGTTCTAATATTCAGCTATGAAGATGATGAATAGAAGAAAATAGATTTTTGTTTTATTTTTACTATACTTTAATTACTAAATACAAATTTTAATTTTAAAAATAATTAATAACTACACCAAATACCACTCCACTATCATCCATTAACACTAAAATGGGTTAATTACCACTTAAGGACCTTTACATTAAGGTTCTATAGCTATTTAATACCTTTAGCTAATAGAACAGCACTTTTGCATTTTACGCGATTTAGTCCTTTTTCTCAAATTAAGCAATTAAACAATAAAATTTCTTAACGAAATTTTCACAAAATCATTGAATCATGTTGTAAACATTAACTTTATAATAAAATAAATATTTTGACCTCGGATTTGTGGTCCCAAAACCACTGTTCTGATTTGACCCAAAAACGGGTTGTTACAGGTTCTAACTTTGTGAACAAATGGCTTAAGTGGTTGCTTGACAAATTTGATGTGAAGCACAAGATTGCTACTGAGAGTGAACCGTGAAATCAAAAGTATCCTTGAAAAGGTAGTACGCCCTAGCAGAAAATATTAGTCTCGAAGGCTCGATGATGCATTATAGGCCTATCGAACAGCATTTAAGACCTCGTTAAGAATGACTCCATATCGATTAGTCTTTGGAAAGGCATGTCATTTGCCATTAGAGTTGGAGAATAAAGCTCACTAGGCTTTGAAACAGTTGAACTGTGATCTTAAGCAAGCCGATGAGAAAAGGATGTTACGACTTGATGAGTTGGAAGAGCTGAGGTTGTTTTCCTATGAGAATGCCTAAATACGTAAAGAAGGATCAAAGAGATGGCATGATAGTCATATACAACCTCGCGAGTTTAAAAAAGGTCAAAATGTTTTGTTGTTTAATTCAAGGTTAAAGTTATTTCTTGGGAAACTTAAATCCCGATGAAAAGGACCCTATACCATCTACCAAGTTTATCCTTATAGAGCTATTGAATTATACAATAATTACGGAGGTACGTTTAAAGTTAATGGTCAACGTCTCAAACACTACTGGGATGGTGAAGTTGAGCGAGTTAAATCCTGGTTCAAATTAACATACCCTTGATTTTTCATGAACTTGTTTTGTAAATAAATAAATAAATAGAACATATTTTCTTAACTTATTGCATTTTAATTAATTCTGTCTAAGGAGATTGGAACTTAAGCGGGACTACTGTGACCCCTCCAACCTTTCTTGGGAATTAATTTAATGTAATTTGTTAAGAAGAAATTTAATAATTAAAATTTAAAATTTTTAAGTTTTATTTGTTCTATTTAAATTTTAAATTTTTATGTTAATAAAGGGGGTCAAATTTGGCCCAAGTACTAGTCAGTGTTTTTCTTGAGTAAGTTTACAAATACAGTCTGACTTTAAGGCTCAAGACAGCAAAAAGGAGGGAAAAATCCATGCCTTGCCGTCACACCCATTACTTGCCACCCAAGTAACCTTAATGTAGCTAAATTTTTGCTACATGTTGCCCGAATTTTTCCCTATATAAACCCCACTTGATTCTACTATTTTTCATATCCCTCAAAGTAATTTGCTTAAACTTTAAAAATCCTTAAACCTCCCTCTTATGTTGCCAACCTCAAATCCCGAAAGAAACTCAAGTTCTCATCCCCTTTTGTCAAAATCTCTTATTGCCGCCGTAAAGAGATTGTCGAAGTGCCGTCGTTGCTTTCACACACTGTTGTCGCTGTCGCAACCTGCCATTGCTGTCGCACGTCGTCATCACTATCGTACCATCCTTGTCATCGCAAGATATTTTTCATAGCAATTTCTACCCACTTTGTTGATTTCTCTTTTCTCTTTTGTGCAGAAACTTTACCGAATTTTCAGGAAAAGATACCATGTCTCGAAAAATAACCATATCTTCAAAGACTAATCCTAAAAACCCAATTTTAATCGATGAAGAAGTGAAAGAGAGATTTGATTCAATCTTCAAGCATTAACCTATGATGCCGGAAAAAGGTTTTGACTTGAAGAGTAATGATTTGATGGTTGTTCCTATACCGATTAGAAAGAAAATCAATGTTCTCAAGTGGGAATGATTTTGTGGTGCTCGTTCACTTCCTGATGATGAACTAGTTCGAGTTCTATGCTAGTTTGGCTATGCAAGATGCTACTGAGGTCATCGTTCAAAAGAAAAAGGTACCTCTTACTTCTAAATCCATCAAGGATTTGTTTAACTTACCTGATGTTGAAGAAGATGAGTACTACCCTATGATGAACAATATCAATTGGGATTTTCTTCAACAAGTGCTAGATGTTGTGACAAATCTGGGATCCCAATAGATTATAAGAAAGTGTAGGAGCCATTCTTGTCGAAGGGAATACCTAAAACCAGTAGCAAAGGTATGGTTTTATTTCATTCGCTACAGTTTTATGCCTATCTCACATAGTTCCACCATCTCAATGGAACGGATGCTCTTGTTATATGCAATCTTAATAGAAAAGTCCATTAATATTGGGAAAATTATTCTCAAGGAGATTCATGATTGTGCTAAAAAGAAGACAGGAAGTGCTTATTTCCCATCATTAATCACTTCACTTTGCTTAAGGGCCCATGTTAAAACACAAGTAAATCTGAAGGGGCGATATGTACAAGGTTGCATTACAAATTATGATCTTGAAAGGTTAGTAGAGAGGGTACATTAGCTGAATCAAGGCGAGCAAGAAGAGCCAACTGAACCAGACACCGAGGAGTCAACAAATGAAACAGAAACTGAAGCTAATTTAGTTACAGATATTGAAGAGGAAGAATCTAATAAGGAACCGAATAGTCCTAAACTAGTTGAAGGAGCTGCAAACCCTAAACCAAGGGTTGAGCCAGAAAAAGAACCAGTCAAGCTAAGTGTTGAACCTGAATCTACAACTCCTATGTCGACTTCTGCAAGTGCTTCAAGGAAATCGAAGTTGTCAATTTTGATGGATATGTGCAAGTTCATGCACAATCAACAAAAAACTTATTGGAAATATGCAAAAAATTAGAGATGATTCAATTTGAAATACTTTTAAGAATATCTCTAGGACTTTTGTTCTTGAGTTCCCAGATGCTATCATTGAGACATGGACGGAAGTTACTGACTATGCAAGCAGAGATAGAGCTAAAGAAGACAAGGGGAATGAGTCGGAAAAATAAAAAGGGGGATTCTTGTCTTGTTATTTATTTAATTATTTTTAGGTCTTTAGGAATTTATTTCTTTCGTAAATTAGGATTTAGTTTCTGCAAAATAAAACATAGCAAGCATGAATAAACTTAACACTTCTTTAGAAAGAAAAAGAAATGGGAATGAACATGTTTAGGATAGGGTTATTAGGAAAAACTTGGTATTTAAGCAGTCTTAATGATTCACCTCTCTTTCTTTACAACCCTACATGGTGTTCAGTTTTCATTCATTACTTTGTTCTTGCAATGAGGATATTATTTCTTTTTAAGGGGGGGTAAGGCAAATAAATTGCTCAAATTTTTAAAAAATTTCATGTTTCAATCATTTCTTTCATAAGTATGTTTTAATAAATGAATGTTTAGAGACATTTTTTTGTTAATAAGATAGTTTGTATGCAAGTATGAATGATGATTATATTTGAGTGAAAGTATGTTATCATGAAGAATGGAATGCTTGTATGATCTTAGCCTTAGTAATGTTTACCATGAAGACTTAGTTTCTCTTTAGATTAGACATGCATGAAGGTTTATATCTTTCGAATTGACTTGGTAACTTTCTTGAAGCAAAATCGTAGGAGACATAAAAATCTAAAATGATATAGGCACTATTTCTTTGGATCGTTTGAGCCTTTTCAAGCCAACCTTATGATATTAGATCCTTGAAACTGTAATTTGAGCTTAAAGGCATGTTTATTACAATGAACCCACATTATAAGCCAATTACCATCTTTTTAAGTTATCCCAATTTTGTGCACCCATCTTAACTAAAGTTGTCTTGGTAATCAACATTTGAGGAAATTTTCAAAAAGATGTATGTGCTCATGCTTAAAAAAAAAAAGATGAAAAGAAAGCTAAGAAAAGTTTGCTCAGTCTCCAAAAAGGAAAAATTTATGAGCTTAAGTTCAAAATAAGTTTAGGGGTATTCCAAAGGTTCACTTAAAGAAGAAGGTTGTAATTCGAGAAATCCAAGATAGAGTTAAAAGTTAAGATTTTGAAACCGAAATGTCCCATCTCTTAAAATCCCTACCTTTAACCAAGCCCCATTACAGCCTTATAAAAGACCTATTGATTTAATGCTTATGTCACTTACATTAGTGGAGAGGAAGTACTAAGTTCAACATATAGAGTTCATAAATAAGCCTTACAATTGTTTTCTTGATTGATAAGAAATTATGTTGAATGAAGAATGTTATCTGTGGTTGTGACATACATAAAAACTACGATTCATGTTGGCATATTTTGAAACTTAGTATAAAATTCTATAAGTGTTTTCATATGAATTACTTGTTAATAAAGAAGATCTATGAATATGAAGTTATTAATGCATGAGCATGGGACAAAGATTGATGTTGCTTACACAATTAGCAATTTTGCCTTAGCAAGACCTTTTGCTATGCATAACCATTACTCAGGGACGAGCAATGATTTAAGTTTGGGGGTGTGTAAACGGAAAAATATATAGGATTTTTCCTATATAATTTATCACCTTTTTACTTAAATTTGTTGTTAAAACTAAGTAATTGTTTAATAAATTAATGAAATATGTGAAAATATAAAATTAGGACATAGAAATTATTAAAATGTGATTTTATGCTTTATTATGTAGTTTTCATGCATAAAATGGCTTATTTTATATTAAATTGAGCATATTATATTTTTAAGACATGAAGTGGGCCATGCATGATTAAATTAAATAATAATATATAAAATTATATTTAAATATTCATTTTTAGATACTTCATTAATAATTTAGGTTGTAATTAATTATTTAAATTGGATAAATTTTATTCTTTGGTCCTCTAATTTATTGATTTATTTTGGACAGGTCTGATAGCTTTGCTGGATTACAAAACCATCCAAATTGGAGACCAAGTCAACCCAATTTTCGGCTACACTTGGCTGTCCACATAAACCACTTTTTGGTTTAATTGCACAAGGTCCTTAAAATGTTGAAGAAATTAGAGATTTGTTCGAAGATTTGCACTTGACCAAGTCTCAGTCCTGAGTTGTTGTGGCACTTAAATTGAGCAAAAATCAGCTAAATTTCCTCAATTCATGGCTGGCCACCCTTTGAAGATGCTTGAAGAAATGGAACCTTCTATTTTTAGCAAATTATCCCCCTCTTCTCACATATAAATAAGACCCCCTCATTCATTCATCATCCCTCATCCTTCATCATTCTCTCTTCTCTCTCAATTCTCTTAGCATTTTCCATTCTCCACGCCTAGCATCATCTCTTCATTGAGATTTTAGCAATTAAGCCTCTTAAAGAGCCCTTGGTCGGCCACCTTGGAGAGCCATTAGCAAAGGAGCAAAGTGAATAAGCAAAGAAGCCTCGTCAATCAGAGTCTTGGGTGACAGCCACTTTGATTTGGGTTTAATCTTTCTTTTCTTTAATTTAATATGAAAATGTTTGCTATGTGTTCTTTGTTCTTGTTTACAACAATGTTAGCTTAATTTTATTTAAGCTAGGATGATTGCTTTGATTAAATAATATTTATTTGATTCATGCTTATAATGTTTGTGCCTCAATCGATCATGTTTTCAATTAAAATCAAGTTTGTAGTTCGTTCATACATGATTGAAATGCACCTGAATTAGCTAAGCGATCCTGACCAGACGACGGCTAGTGGACACATAATTGAAATGTACATGCTCAATTTAGATCCTAACCCGATTAAATTGCGGGTTACATAACAACTCTGACCAAGCTCTGTTATCTGTATAGTTTTTAGATTTGTGTGATTAAACTGTTTCAAACCTAACATGTCCCTGTTACCTCACACGAATGCTAAGAAACCCTTAGTAAATAAGGATCAGTAAAAAGTTATTTACTAAGTAAAGGATTCCGAAAGGACCTAATGTGGTTTCCAAATTCATGAAAGATCGAGTTGCCATGGAATGTTTTTCCGAATGTTATTAAGCATGTTGATAATAAATTGAGTTTAATTAAAGTAATTGTCCTAGTTTATTTATGTTATAATTGTTGCAAATTGTGTTTAATTTTGCTAAAATCTATTTCATTCATATAGTTTGCATATTTAGGATAATTTTCATTAGGGATCATTGCATTTAGTTTAATATATTTAATTTAATCATCACCTCTCAATCATATTGTGTTTTTATATATCAAATTGTTAATATAATTTTACAAATTAAGTGACTTAGCACAAACACAGTCCCTGTAGAGACGATAATTTGATACTTAATTATTACTTGATAACGACTGTGTACACTTGCACAAACCTACACGTTACAACTGGTAACCTTACATGTATATCTAGCCCTGGCCAAGCTATTTTTCTATTTTGTCACTGGTTTAGCTTGGACATGTAACTTGACACGCTTACTTTGTATCTGATTAACTCATACGAGCATCATCTGTTTCTGAACTTATGTATTGAATACTTTTACAAAGATCCATCGGAAGAATAAAAGTTATTTGATACAAAACTATTTCATTGATGTAAACAAATTATGAACTATGAGTATGCGTATGTTTAAATGATTACCTACTGGGAATTGTTAAATCATGTTGTGTTAAGGTTAATACTTTGAAATGGTTATATGGAAGTAATTATATGAAGTGTTATATGAAATGTTTACATGAATAGATATGTAAAAGGGGACATTTGAATTGAACACTTAAAATGGAAATGTGAATTGTCAAATGAATAAATGGTGAATGAATGGTATATCAAATGTGTTTACTTGTATATGTTCCATTGTTGAGCTTACTAACTTGTGGGACTTGTGATGTGTATAGGATTTGAATCCATTTATGAGCCTTTAATAAAATTAAGCATCAATTGTATGAATTGTGTCTATTTGGTAAGTTCATGTTTATGATTTTTACAAACTTACTAAGCATTAGTTGCTTATGGTATTTGTTTTCTTTTTCTGTAGATCATCAGAAAGTTTGTTCGGTTGGAATCAAGTCAGAGCACATACAGACTATCCATCCTTCGTCTTGATAGAAGTTTTGGTTATTTTGATGCCAGGTTATAAATGGCATGTACTAGGAGCCTTTAAGTTTTTTTGTTTATGATGTTGTTGTTTATAAGCTAGTTTGAGTAAGCTTTGCTGTTGTATATATATGTTTGGTATATTTCGGTTATGTTTGAGACTTGAAGTGCTTTTAGTTATTGTTATGGTTAGTAATTCTGATGAAAAGGAGGAAATGCCACAACTTTAAGGTAATGTTTTGTAAGTATTGAGAATGTGTTTGTTTGGATGTTTATTTTGTGGTACCAATGAGGGTATATTGGTTAGGCACTGAAGTTGATTGCTATTGGTGTATTATAGTGTGTTTGATGCAAATTTGAATAGGTAAAAATGGTTAGAATTGGTTTGTTTTAGGGTTTAAGAAAGGGTTGATGAATTGGCTTACATTAGGGGGTCATTTTGGAAGCACACAACCTAGGACACGAGCTATCACACGGCTGTGTGCCATATACAGTCATCCTACACGGCCGTGTGTCATTTTAATTTTAAGTGCAGGTTGGTCCACATGGTCTCAAAGAGTTAGATGACCATGTGACCTTATTTCGAATATACACACAGGTGGACACACGAGCTAAAACACGGCCGTGTGTCCCATATTTGGAATTGTGCACGATTAGCCACACAGCCGTGTGACCTCTGTTTCCAAAATTTTCCTATTTTTCTTAGATTTTATATTTCATTTCAAATTAGTCCCTGATTGTTCCCAAACTATTTTTAAGGCCCCGTAAGCTCAGTTTAAGGCCCTAAAGGTATTTATGCTATGAACAAATATTGGAATTTAATGTTAATATTTTAAATTGATTAATTATTCTATGTGATGTTAATTGTTCAATTTGTACTGTAATACTCTGTAACCTTAATCTGGAATTGATGAGTTTTTTCACGTAAAATTTACGTGTTCGATATTTTCGATTCTTATTTTCTTTTACTTTTTTTTTTTGTTTTGTTGTTTAATTGGGTTTATCCTTGGGGAAAAATCAATTGATCAATTTGTGAAACTGAATACTAGTGGAAGCTATAATATTCAAGAGGTTCTTGATGCAAGGGGCCCTTAGGGATGGTTATGGAAATTGGTTTAGTGGCTTCCAAGCATTTCATAGAAAGTATTGTATTGATTTTGTCCAGCCTTGGGGACTCTACCAAGGGCTACAAATGGCTCAGATTAAAGGGTATAGATATGTAGGTGTCGAAATTGATTGTTTGACATCTGTCACCACGATCAATCATGATGTTGGTGTTATGCATCCATTGTACTGTCTTGTATCAATTGCTAGGGACTTAATGCGACGTGAATGCAGACTTGATTTGTGTTTTATTCCTCAATAAAGAAATTTTGTGGCAAACTAAGGCGAACTTGAGGATCATGGAAAAACTACTACAATTCTTTGGTCAACCCTCGCAAAAGGGTCATTCATTTGTTGAAGGGGCTATTTTTTATTTTTAGAATTGTTAATATTGCTTAAGTTGTACGTGTGTTACGATGTAATTAACCGAGCATTTCCCAGGCTAGTTGCTCCTCGCGTTAAAAAAATCATTTTTTAAATACCATTGTTTTAAATTTAAAAGGATTACATTGAACTACTTTTCAAACGATGGTGCGTCTATAAAAGCAAAAGAAAGACATCGCGCGAACTGTTGAAGAAGTGGTCAAAGCGGCGGAGTAAATAGACAGAGATGGAAGTTCTAATATTGACAGGCAATGGTAGTGAGGGAACCTTCAGCTCGTATAAAACCGAAACCTTGGAAGCTGCCTTCAAACTTTCAGATCATCAGTTTCTTTCTTCATTTTGTTCTTAGCTAAAGGCGTTGACTTGAAGAAAACAGTGTCAGCCGCAAATGGAAGATATAGGTGGTGCTGAAAGAGAGGATATTGAGGCCCAAAGCCGGAAACAGAAAACTCAAGCTGAGAAGTGGAGACATAATGCGAGCTCTAGACGGTCTCGACTGAAAAAGAAAGTACAGTAATTAATTAACCCATCATCGATTTCTTTTTTTCCCTTGTTTTATTTATCTCTTTAATCAGTTAAGTAATTAATCTTTGTTTCGTGTCTTTTATAACTAAAGATGATGCATATGGAATGAGACCAAGAGTTCTTAAAATTGCAAGCTAATCACAAGAGGATCAAAATGGAGCTGGAGTACCAAGCTAAAAAGGGAATCGAGTACCATGGAAAGCTCCAATCTTTGAAAGATGATAACCAAATACTTAGGACAGACCTTCACACCATGGTTCACACTCATTCTTCTCTCTTTTTACACTAATATGGTTTTATTACAGTAATAAAAATTAGCTTAAACAATCATAAATTAGTTTGAATCATATGGTTGGTCTTGGATATACTATATCTAAGGATTATTTTGGATCATGGAAACCTTCAAGTCTCCTAAAACTTCCTAAATTACTAGGAGTGCTTTTCCCATAAGCATAATACCCTTTTTGCTATTATGATAATTTTGTTTTTCAGAAAGAAGAGTTGAAAGGACGAGGCAAATCTCTGTTGCATTGATGGCCTTCTATTTACGAAAATTTGTTTAGTATTAACCGTTTCTCTGTCGCTTATAAATTTTGTTAACAATCTATTTTTGATAAATCCATGGTGTTTTTTATTCAAATGAATAATACATTTCTCAGCTTCTTCGGATTCAACTCGATAGGACGACATTACTATATGAAAATCAAGTTTAAAATAGTCAAGAGATATCACACTATCATAATTTATATAATGGCATGTATAGCTAGACTCGTACTTATTACGTTAGTCTGAGAATCGACTAAACCGTAGCTCTGATACCAATAAATATAACACCCCTAACCCATATCCGTTGCCAGAATAGGGTTACAGAGCATTACCGGAGTTTACAAGTCAAATACAATTAATTCATATCATTTACTATTCATAACAAAAATTAATCATATTCAATCATATTGTCCCTTAAATGGACACTCGAGGATTAAAACATGCGTTAGAAACAAGTCAGGACTAAATCGGGAACTAAAAGAATTTTTCGTGAAATTTTAAAATTTTACCTAGGTAAAGGGGTCATATGCTTGTGTGGCCAGGCCGTGTGTGTAACAGCTCGATTTTGGGGCTAGTCGGGACAGTGATTTTGGAACCACTAATCCTAGACAAGAGAAATTATTTTTAATATTATTATATGTGTTATATCATGATTATATGAGTGCATGAAAATTTTGGTGCATTAATTTTGGTGATTACATGCTTAATCGCGAAAAAGGACTAAATCGCATAAAGTGTGAAAGTTTTATTTTACAAGCTAGAGGTGTCATATAGATATAGAATTTTAATTGGAGGTCCTAAATGTGCAATTAGGCCTTTTTAAAGGACATAGCCGGCCATAGGGGGGACAAGAGGCTTAATTTAGTCAATGGTTGGTGGTATTAGGTGATTAATGAATAAAATAAAACAAAAACAAGAAAGCTATCATATTTTTTTCATCTTCTTCTTCCTCCACCGAACATTCTAGCAAGAATAGGAGTTTGGGAGTTTGAAATTTTTAGCAACATATCTTCCTTGCAAGTAAGTGATTTTAGTGGTCTTTCTTGAAAATTTTTGTACTTTTAGAACCTCTAAAGTTTAAGCTAGCTAATGAGGGGACTATTTTGCAAAATGGTCAAAAGTTTAGGGTTTTTCCATGTGAATATTTATGTTGATATCTGAAATTTTTATGGGAAAAATGAACCTTAGTGGGTTAAAGAACAACTTTTGTGAAAGGACTTTGCATGAAAACTCCTAATAGGACTATTTTGTAAAAGTTATAAAATAAATGATAAAGGTGTGACATAATTGAAATTGTGAGTTGCTATAAGAGAGAAAATGAATCAGCTAGGCTTGGATATGTGAAAAATGAACACATTTCATTTTACGAGCCTGGGGGCAAAAGTGTAATTTTGTGAAATTATAGGGACAAAATGGCAATTTTGCCAAAATAGAAATTTTGAAATATTTTAAATAATGTGGTGATCTAATAAGTTAAATATGTCATTATAGATCAAGAAGAACGTGGAATCAACCTTGATTGGGAAAAATGCAAGGTTATGAACTAAATTGCAAACTGACATATTTTGTATCGAGGTAAGTTTATGTGTAAATGATACATCCTTATTACGTATGTTTTTTACCTATTAATGCATTGAGTGGATGTAAATGCTTATTGGCGAGATTTATTAAAAATGGTAGAAAATGAGGAAATTCTCGAATGAACCTTCGGGATAGGAATATGGGTACTGATAAATATCCGTAAGTATGTAATTATTGGCGGGCTGTGTGCAATACCACCGTAATTATTATTTTTGGTGGATTGTGTGCGATACCACCTTGTTATTTATTAACGATAGGCTACGTGTGATACCATCATATTTATTATCATTGGTGGGTTATGTGCGATACCACCGTAAACATGAAATTAACGGTAGGCTGTATGCGATACCACCTTGTAAATTATTAAATGGTGGGCTGTGTGCAAAACCACCAAGTATCCAACAATATTCCGAAGTGTTCATCGAGAAACTTGTCTAAGTGAAATTACATGTGGTTTTGTGGTGATAAGTGTAGGATATAAGTGCAAATAAATGTGAGCAATGTTTATGATATGTGTTTGGGATGTGGTAAGGTTTGAATTGAGTAAGCATGATTATGAGGATATGAATTGTTTTTACATAGTATGTAATGTTTTGATTGATTAGTATGTGGTATGATTTATAATGTTTTGATTGATTAGTATGTGGTATGATGCTTATTGTTTACATATACACTTACTAAGCTTAAAGCTTACTCCATTCTCTTTTCCTTTGTTTTATAGTGTCGAAAAGCCAGCTCGAGATACAGAGAAAATCAGAGGATCACCCACACTATTAGCACATCTTGGTATAGTTAGATATAACATTTTGAGTATGGCATGTATAGGGACTTAGTTTTAGTTGAATGTCATATTTTTTTGGCCAAATGTGTCGGCTTATTTGAGGATGAATTCTTTTGTATAAGTCCATAGTTGATGGCACTTTCTTATTAATCTATGAGATGATGAGGTTATTCATGAATGTGCAAGTTGTATGATTATTTAATTGGGGTATTTATGCATGAATAAGATGGTTGTTTAATGTGAGTTATGATGGTGTAAGTAGGGGTGGCAATAAGGGCTTGATAAATAGCCTTGTTCTTGTCCACACGGGTAGACACACGGGCGTGTGTCTAGGCCATGTGTGACACACAGCCAGCCTCATAGGCTTGTGGTTAGGCCGTGTGTCCCCCTGCATGCTAGGTTGGCAAGTCAATATGCTCAGTAGTAACCACACGAGCGGAGACACGACCGTGTGTCTCAACTGTGTGGAAGACAGAACCATAGGACATGGGCGTGCGCCCAAGCCGTGTGAAGTCTGCACCTGAATTAGGAATTTAATTCACCACACGGTCAAAGGACACGGGCGTGTGCCTTGGCCGTGTGACGTTTATGGGGTGATGACATCAGAAACAGAATGTTAAGGTTTTTACACACAGGCTAAGACACAGGCGTGTCGTGGCCTTGTGAGGGACACGGGCCATGGACACGAGCATGTGTCCAGCAGTGTGAATACCCCTGTAGGTTCAAAATGAGAAATAAATCTACACGGGTGTGGAACACGGGCCTGTGAAGTTCCACACGGGCGTGTCCTTTTCTCCACACAGGCATGTGGACTGTTTGATGAAAATTTTCTAAGTCTTTCTAGAGATCTTTAAAAGAGTTCGATTTGATCCCGAACAGTTCCTAATGTGTGATTTAGGCCTCATAGGCTTGTTTAAGAGGTGTTACGAAAAGTTTTAAATTTTGAGTGGAAAGTCATGTCTCGGTTTTACATAATTGCTTGCTTATGAGTCTAGTAATGCCTCGTACCCTGTTCCAGCGTTGAACACGGGTAAGGGGTGTTACAGTGTGGCTCACACAGCCAAGTGGAACACCCCTGTCTCAGGCCATGTGGGCATTCAATGAGAGGCACACGGTCGTGTTCCAGCCCGTGTCCATTTTAAGTTGCATACTGACTTGGTCACACGGCCAAGCCACACGTCCGTGTGCTAGGCCGTGTGAATAATTTAATTTACAATAATTAGGTGTAGGGGTCACACAGCCAAGACACGTGCCTGTGTATTAAACCGTGTGCCACACACGGCTGAGACACGCGCCCGTATGTTAAGTAGTGTGCCACACACAGCTGAGACACACGCTCGTGTCTCTGCCCGTGTGAGAAATTCGGAGCATCCTGTTTCTCAATTTTTAAGAAGTAGGAGACACACGGCCAAACCACACACCCGTGCACATGGTCATGTGTCACACATAGCTAAGACACACGCCCGTGTCTCTGACCGTGTGGATGAAAATAAACCATTTCCAAGGCCACATTTCTCACCCAGCTTGGCATCAACCTAACTAACCAATTTTGCACCATTACAAGTAACAATAAGACCTTCAATTCAAGCCAATTTCAAACTCAATACATGTCATAACATCCCATATTTTCAAGTATTCAATCTTACCTAATTGGCCATATAAACATTTAAGTATATTTTACCAATTCATGCAACCCTTAACATACTTATGTAACTTCCACCATTCAACTATTTCAATACACACATCAAGCATAATAAGGCCTTATATAATTACAACAAAAATATGTCTAACACTAGCCATCCCAATGGCTAGTTACAACCAAAACATTATCATGCCAGCATTGGTTAAATAACCTATACATGCCATTATAACTTAAATTTGTTTTTTAGTTGTGCCAAAATGAGCTAATGGATAGTGTGGTAATGTTCCGACCAGCTTCCAACCTTTACGAGCTTCTAAGTACTATAAAACAGAGGAAATAAAACAAAGTAAGCATATAATGCTTAGTAAGTTTGTATAACAAGAAATTAACTTATCATTCATTTTCATTAAAATAAACATATAAATGGCATCTAAGAAATTTGGCTAAAAGCCTAAAACACACAACTTCACTAATCATGTTAGTCACGCATTTTATATGAATAATAAGCACAAGGATGAGCTCATCAATCACCATGTTACCATGCTAGTATAGGTAATAATTCATTCAAAAATCATCTTAATTTGTATCAAAATTTCACCCGTTGAATCATTTGAAATCTCGATGGATACATAGGTAGTACACACGAAGAGTACAATACTGTATATTCGTCAAATCATATTCGAGAGTGCTTATAAAAGCACATAAATGGGAAGCTTATCCGGGCTATAATAGGAAGCTCATAAGAGCCATATTTAGGAAGCTCATAAGAGCTGAGGTGTGTCTACAACACATGTAGGATCACAACCCATCGAGATGCTCCGAAGAGCTATAACGAGAAGCTCGCAAGAACCATATAATAGGAAGCTCATGAGAGCTAATAACGAGATGCTCTTTCGAGCTATAGTGTGTTCGCAACATATGCAAGACCATTACCAATCAAGAACCCTGTATCCAATCGAATTTTATTTATTCAAACAGGATTTCATATTTTTTCGGGTATTGTCGAATATGTAATTAATTTCATAAACATACATAATCCACATATTCAAAATTTAACTCAAACATATAAATGTACACAATTTAGTTACACGAACTTACCTCGACACTTGCTCGTGTACAAAAATCTAATAATCTGACACTTTTTCTTTTCTTCGATCTAACTCCTTATTTGATCTTTCCAGATCTATATAAATGAATTTAACATCAGTTTAATACATTTTATGTTCAATTCAATCAAATTCACATCTTAGGAAAAAGTACCGCTTTGCCCCTATACTTTTAATTAATTCCAATTTCGTCCCTAGGCTCAGAAAATGAAATTCATGCAATTTAATCCTTATTCCAAGCCTAGCCGAATTTTTCATATAAAATTTACAGCCCATGTTTTTCACAAAATTTATAATTTTCCATGTATTTTACATCTTTACAATTTAATCCCTAGATCACAATTTCATCAAAATTTCCTTTACAAAAGTTGTTTATCTATGAATAACCTTTCCATTTCTACCATAAAACTTCATAACTCATGCATATTCATCCATGGAAAAACTTTAATACTTTGATAGCTTTGCAAATTGATCCCCAAAATAGCTAGATTAGGTTATTGTGATCTCGGAAGTATAAAAATTACTAAAAACAGGACAAGGTTACTTACCCAATTAAGCCAAGTAAGTTTGCTTGAATGCTTTTCTCTTAGCTAGGGTTTTCGTGAAAATAATTTGGGGAAAGATGATGAAAAAGATGATATTTTGTTATTTAATTAATTATAATCTTTTATTATTCCCACTTTCCAATTTAGTCATTTTCTTTACTCAATTTTTCCATGGATGAATTATCATAATTACCTACTAACTCCTATTAATGGTCTATTTTCCTTATAAAAACCTTAAATTTTGGATTCCATAGCTATTTGATCCCTCTAGCTACTAGAATTCAACTTTTACACTTTATGCAATTTGGTCCTTTCTAACAATTAAACATGTAATCGGTAAAATTTTTCTTAACGAAATTTTTATACGTTATCCCTGTCATACGGTAGATCGTAAAATAATATTAAAATAAATTCTCTTTCAGACTCATATTTGTGGTCTCGAAACCACTATTCTGATTTCACTGAAAACGGGTTGTTACACCTAGTCTCGTTCTTGTTAGGCCTTTGGACCCTTTATTTCATTCAGTTAAACTACTAGTATAAATCTTAAACCTGTTATGTTTCGTGAATCGGGTTTAGTTTTACTTTCAATGTTTTTCATGATTATTATTTCTAATCAAGGTAGTCAGTATTACATCGGTGGACACAGTTTTCTTACTGAAATTGGTATGTATCGGTATTGGTCTATTTCAGTGTTTCAATTCAGATTTATCAATATTTTTAAAAATATTTAGGCTTTATTCATTGTTTGACCCTTGAACTATACCCATATTTTCATATTGGTACCTAAATTTTTTTGTCCCATTTTGGCCCTTGTCGTTAACTGTGTTAAAAAAAACAACCAATCAGAACATGCCACGTGTCTCCATTGGTTGCTGATGTTGACAATGATGTGGTTGTTGATTGCATTGATTGCGCGTTAATTGTGTTGACCAAACCAAAAAATTGTAAAAATTTTATTAAAAATCGTAAAAATATATATAAAAATTGTAGAAAAAGTTTAAATATTAAAAATTTAAAAAATATATAAACATTGTAAATAATTATTAAATATTGTTAAAAATATTTTTAAATTGTAAAAATAATAATAAAACATTATTTAAAATTTGTAAAAATTATTAAAAAAATGGGAAAATATGTACAATTTTAAAATATTTTTAACAATATTTAATTTTTTATAGTATTTATTATTTTTAATAATTTAAATATTTTCTACAATTTTTAATATAAATTTTACAAATTTTGGTATGCTCAATGCGATCAACGAGTGTATGTGGTCAATGGCGTCATCCTTCACATCGACGGTCAATGGGGACATACGATATGTTCTGATTGGTTGTTGTTTTTTTAACACCATTAATGGTATGCGCCAAAAAGTGTAACAGAACTATAGTTCAAGTATCAAAGTGAAACAAAAAAAAAAATTTAAGTACCAATATAGAAAATATGTGTAGTTCAAGGGCCAAACAGCGAATAAAACCAATTATTTATATATGTATATAAATATATTGACAGCGATCAAATGAATAAAACTAAATAAATTTAAAATATAAAATATTAATCAATTATGTAAATTATATGAAATTTTAAGGAAAATTTACAAAAAAATGCCCCTAAATTTTCTAAGTTTTACAAACTGGTCCCTGAGTCCCAACTGTTTGGGACAGGTCACCTGCCTGTACCAGCTCTTACAATACCACTTTTCCGATCATCAGCATCACCAATATCCCTCACTTTTTGAGCTTCAACCACCACTGCCACTCTTCATCTTAGACCTTGGCTTAAGCCCCTAAACTAGGCTCCACCATCCTCTAACTAAAATTATTTGTGTATTTAAAATAATGGGTTTTTGGTTGGGTTGTTTAACCACCTCAATGGATTGATGAAAGTGGATTCAATTATTGTGATTCCCATCAAGGTTGATTTGGTTTTCACTTGTAAAATTTCTAAATCGGGCTTCCAACTTAAGTATGTATTTTTTATAATTATATATATATATTATCATCGACTCAATTAAAAACAGAAAGTTGAAACTAGAAATGCTTCATATTTATTACCCAACCCCATCCATTTTTGAGTTTTACCATTTCACTTTCATTGCTTAATCAAGTTGTAACTTCGCATTTTATGTTACATAGTTGTTGGATTCTTTTAAATTTTAACTGTAAAATGAATGTTATTATATTAATTTTTATTTAAACTTAGTATTCAATTAATTATACCAAATAATAAGAATCCACCGACTCTCAGCAGAAGTATTTCATTGGTGTCTGTTCACATCTTTTCTTTTTCTTACATTCCATTCTTTATTACACATCTTCAAAACTCAATATTTCATTCAAATCTATACCAATTATATTTAAAACTCAAATGGGGTTATTGTTTGACAGTTGTCCTAAAAGGACGAAGATTATATTTTCCGCATTCTTAGGCTTTTGCTCCCTCATCAGCCGAATGTATAATAAAATAGCGAATGAGTTTTTCTAACGTCTAGCTTTCTTATTTTAACCTTTTATGTTTTTTATTCTTTACATTTATATATATATATATATTAAATCACTTCTAAATAGATAAAAAAAAAGTTAAAGTTTGTTAATTTTACTAATATGATATACATATGGATTATCACATAGATGACTCATCATCATTTAACTAAAATTTTTAAATAATTATTTTATAATTTTTTAATGATTTTATCTTTTAAAAATAGTTTTTAAATTTTTTAAATTTTTTAAATTTTAAAAAATTAATTAAATGTTGGTGTGTCATCACATAATAATTCACGTGTATGTAACATTACCAAAGTAAAAAAACGTTAATTTTATCTTTCATTTTTTATGACTTGACAAAATACCCAAATTTAAAAGTTAAAAAAAATAAATAAAAGATTAATTTTATAAAATTGAAGACTCAAATAAATTAAATTTTTTTAACATCAATTGAGTGATTTTTCACTCACATTTGAAGCCACTAAAATATAATTAAAAACATTATAACAACTGCATGGGCTTGCGTGGCAATTATATAAACATGCCGCCCATTTTATATAACACGTTGTAGGGTGTAATTTTTCAGTTTTAACTAGATTAACCGACCAAAAAAAAAAAAGTTGTTTTTGTTATTTCATGACAGTAATTGTGATGTCAAGTTTGTTAATATTAGAAGAGATGGTTGATTATTAAATTATTAATTTACCAAATGTAATATCAAGTCATATTCGTCTTGATGATAGTCAACATTGAATTGTATGGTTATCAATTTTCATTCTATCACAACATATTTTGTTTAGGTCAAATGCACTTTGATTTGACATGCCAGAGAGATTAAAAGGAACAGAAAATCGGAAAAAAGAATGTGTTCCAATCCCATTTTGTTAGGTTTTTGGATCTTTATTTCATTCAGTTAAGTTATTGGTATAAATCCTAAACCTCGAGCTTTAGTTATTTTATTATATTTGGTGAATTCAGTTAGTTTTATCGTAAATGTTTTTCACTATTACTATTTCTTATTAAGGTAGTGAGTATTACATTAATGGATGCACCATTTTTTTTATTGGGACTAGTATATATTAGTATCAGTTTGTTTCAGTGTTCGTTTTTAATTTTTCAATATTTTTAAAAATACTTAAGCTTTATTTACTGTTTAACTCTGAATTATATCTATTTTCCTATATTGGTACATGAACTTTTTGCTGTCCCATTTTGATACCTAAACTATAATCTTTTGACGGTGTTAGAAAAAAAGCAACCATTTAAGACACATCACGTGTCCCCGTTGACCACTAATGTGGATGATGATATGACCGTTGATCGCATTGACCAAACCAAAAAATTGTAAAAAAGTTTACTAAAAATCGTAACAATATTTAAAAATATGCAAAATTTAAAAAATATTTAAATTATTAAAAATATAGTAAAATTTGTACAAAAAATTAAATATTGTTTAAAATATTTTAAAATTGTAAAAAAAATTAAATTTTATAAAACATTGTTAAAAAATTGTAAAAATTATTAAAAATTGGAAAATCATTTAAAATTGCGAATAATTATAAAAATTTGTAAAATTATTTAAAAATTCTGAACAAGTAGCATTTAATCAAAAAATTCAAAAATTTTAAATAATTTTTCCAATCTTTTAATCGAATCATATGTTGTTACTATTTCAAGACCTTGAATCTAAAAACAATAACGCCATAATAAATCAAGAAAAGAAAGTGGATGACAACATAGAAAATCTCTTTGTATTCTTTCGGAATTTGTAGAGAAAATTGAAGAAAAGTAGAAGAAGAAAATTTTGATTTGTTAGTTATTTACAATTTTTAAAAATTTTAAATAATGTTTTATTATTCTTAATAACTTTTTTACAATTTTAAAATTTTTAACAATATTTAATAATTTTTTAAAATATTTTTTTACACTTTTTTATATTTTTAATAATTTAAATATTTCTTTACTATTTTAATATTATTCTAAATATATTTTTATGATTTTTAATATTTATTTACAATTTATTAGTCTAGCCAATGCAATCAACGACCATATCATCATCCAAATCAATGGCCAATGGGACAAGTGGGGTGTTTTGATTGGTTGCTATATTTTTAACACTATTGACAAGAGGGGCTAAAAAGTGTAATGGAACTATAGTTCAATTACTAAAATTAGACCAAAAAAAAAAGTTTTACCAGCATTAGAAAATGGGTATAGTTAAGAGGCCAAACAGTGAATAAAGACAAATATTTAATATATGTACATAAATATATTTATAAATATCAAATGAATAAAATTAAATAAATTTCAAGAATAAAATATTCATCAATTATATAAATTACTCATCTATAACTTCAACAAATAAAAATCTATCATTCAAATAAATCCAAAATTAATAACAAAAATCCATCATTAATATGAAATTTTAAAGATTTAGTTCCTTTCTTTTTCTTTTCTTTTTTTATAAAAGTAATTGAAAGGTGAACGGAATATTTTTTCTTTGACAATATGTGAGTGGGTTTTTCTTAATTATATTTTAGTTTTATAGCTTTTTTTTATTAATCACATTCTAATTAAGTATTTAGCATAAGAGTAAACAATTAAAAACTTTATATTTTTTAATATTATTTATGCACTGGATAATACATTATGTTTCGATTAGTTATTGGTACAAAAAAAGGCGTTGAATATTCCAGTTTAGCATTGAAATTGTGCATACCGACCAATACCACTGAAATCAACCACTGTCGTGTTTCTAATAGTATTTTAACGTCTATCTTTTATGTATTTTTTTTTATTTTGGTGAATAAAGAAGGGCAAAGTCCTAACAGCAATACGATTAGCGTGATTTGAACTCAGACCTCATTTATGATAGGCGGTGAATACTCTAACCATCAGGCCAACACTCAAAATTCTTTATATTTTTATCAACACTTCATCATTAATGTTATTAACGTGTTGACCTTCAATTATTTCACACGTGCACATTTAGCATTAAATTTGTTGATCATCGTGAATTCTCGGGGTTAAGAAGTTTTATTAACTAAAACATATTTTAATATGTCTGATTATGCAGTAATTAATATTATATACATGATTGATTCTCATGTGATGGCCTGATGATTAAGGTGTTCACATTCTAAATGTAGTTTGGTTTGAGTCGCGTTAATCATGATTGATCTTGTTACTGTAATTCAAAAAACAAATATTATATACATGATTATATTTCATCCACTAATATGTTTAATTTTTATGTTATTATTTAATGATGGTTGTTGTAATATGAGTATGTTTATAAAATCTTTTCATTAACTCTAAAATAATGTAATATTCTAATAATAATTTGAGGGTTGGAATTCTGTCTTGACTTTCAATAATTATTTAGAGTATAGAAATAATCTTTTGGTAAACTCGAGGATTATTGTCAAGTTTCTTCCGAAAATATTATCTTGAAAACAATTATTTCATTCACAATTTTTTTCTTATCTCGTATTTACTCCAGTTTTTTATTCACCATTTTAATTTATTTGTTCTGCTTTCGTATGTGCAATTGAATAATGATTGTATGCATGCATGTGTTAGAAAATAAATTTAGCTGCTGAAGTCTTTGATGGAAGAACTACTTGATTTATTCCGTGTGCTTGAACAAATATATATAGTTGAGCTTAAAAAATAAAATATCCAAAAGATAATACACTAAATTCAAAATTAGGAGACTTATTCAAAGCTAACAACCCAGTATTATAGCAATAGCTGGAGACGTATTCAAACATATTCAATATTCCCACCCTTAAATTGAATCATCCCATACATTTAGTTTATATTTGCTTACAACTCCCAGCTTCCCTTACATTCAAACTGTAACACCTTTATACCCGACCTGACTACCAAAACAAATATAGAAATGCCACATTTGAGCGTCAAAGTAATTCTAGCTAAATTTAATTATTTGAATCCTTTTCCGATCATATTTTAACCATACGAATAGGTTTTTAACATATTTTCAGTGTACAACTTAAAACTGAGTGAAACTTTTTAGTAAATTTCATTTTGAATATTATCAATAGTTATTACCCAATCATTTATTTCTTAAACATATGATATTTTGTAATGAATCTTATGATCATGCCATTAATTCTAAATTTATAAAATAACACAATTATCAACCTTTTACAAATAAGTGAAGACCTACTCTAAAATAGTTTATTCTCTCTTCATATCATTATTATTAACATTTACCAATCAATTTATCAAACAAGGCCTCCTTAATTCCTTTTATATCAATCACTTACTTAATGTTCCAATAAAACCTTTGTATTTCCTTTATGTATTAGCAAAACTATCCTTTGTAACAATTTCTTAGTATTAAAATTCTTCAATTATTTTCCTTCTCCTCCTCTTTTTCACTCATCCTTTATGTTTATTTATATATTTATTTAAATCTTTGACTCTTAACATACCATGCTTAGGTGTGACATTAATTAAGGTTTCTCTAATCTCACACATACTCTTATGAAAGTTATCTATTGAGTGACAATCACTAAAATATTTATATCTCGACCTACATGATTCGAAATTAAGTTCCGATTTTTGTTCTAAAAACTACACTTGATGAAGTTTCTACCATAAAATTTTTGGAATTTTTATTTTAGTCAATTGATACAGTTTATTATTTAAATCTTACCCTGTTCTGCTGCTAGATAGCACTGACCCCCCTTCACTAAAAATCTATTATCTTTCAGTACAAGCCTCATATTAATATAATATTTATTTCACTTGAAAATAGACTCATTAAGATTTTATCCATATAAATTTTATATCCTAAATATTTTTTTATAATTTATAATAATTTTTCAAAATTAGAACAATGAAATCCGAAATTATTCTGACCTTGTGTCACATAAATTATTATATCTCACAACCTACAATTCCATATTTGATTTAACCTCTAATTCGAACTCTACAATTTTTGGTGAGTTTTCAAAGTGAAACCACTGCTGCTGTCCACAACTGTTTGGTGCTAATATTTACTTTTTCAAGATTCTTTGCATTAATTTTCACTTAGTCACACATAACCATTATACTTTTAATTTCCATTCAATTTAATCCTTATATCTCACTTATCATCACATATAGCTTTAAAAATAACTTCTCTTATTTCAATTATAAATTTCACCACTTTTACAATTTAATCCTTACTGTCATAAAAATTCATCATCCAATATAATTTCACTATAAAATCATTTCGTAACTACTTCACTAACACTCAAAATTTCATTTTAAATTTTCAAACACGACACTATTTCTCACACATAAACTTTTGTACACTTTATAATCTAATCATTTTCCTACTACTTCATTGTACTAATTTAAATTCATACATATTATTTGCACATTCACAATTAATTAGATCAATTTAGTATACTCTATACTTGGTTTAAATTAAATAAAATAGAAATATTGAAGTACTTACCTCAATTGTTTGTATTCTTTATAATTCCTTATTTTCTCTCTCCTCTAAGACAACCATGGATGCTTATCTTATGGAATTGATGTAGCTACTACTCTTTTCTATTAATTTCATCTACTACTTATGGAGAAATTTTGAAGGTTCGAGCAAAATTGTTTAAGAAATGATAAAAAAAAAAGAGACTAAATTGAAAGGAAAACAAACCTTAAGTTAATAGCATGGAAGGTAACGTGAGAACCATGGGGTGATAGGCTGATTTATAGCCCTTTTCCCTTCATTTCTCTCAATTTCTCTAGACTTTTCTATATCAAAATCTAATCAAAATATCTTCTAAATTAATTATTTACACTCATGTTTTGCGACCAATTTTAATACTTAATCATTAAGTTTCCATAATTATATTCTCCAATAATTATCATTTTTACCCCTTCACTTTTCTACAATTCCATGGATAATTCATATATTCTTTTGGTAAATTTCCTCCCCTAGTCTGTAACAGCCCGATTTTGGGGCTAGTTGGAACAGTGGTTTCAAGACTGCTAATCCGAGGTTGAGGAAAATATTTTGATATTATTTTATGTGTTATGGCATTAATATATGGCTATATGAAAATTTTGGTGTTTTAATTTTAATGATTTCGTGCTTAATTATGAAAAAGGACTAAATTGCATAAAGTGTGAAAGTTCCCTTATAAGAGGGAGAGGTGTCTAATAGCCAAAGAATATCAAATAGAGGTACTTAAAGTGAAATTAAGCCATTGAATTTGTGACGGCCGGCCATATAGAGGCTAGGGAGACAAGACGTTAAATTTTGGTCAAATTTGGTGGAAATTAGGTGATAAAAATGAGTAAAATAAGACGAATAAAAAATGTTGTCATCTTTTACTATTTCTTCTTCTCCTACCACTGAAAATTGAGAGGAATAAGGGTTCTTGGAGTTCAAAATTTTCAGCAAAATAAATCTCTTGCAAGTAAGTGATTTTGGTGGTTTTATTTGACAATTTTTGTACTTTTGGAGTCTCCAAAGCTTAAGCTAGCTAATGAGGGGACTAATTTGTGATATGGTTGAAAGTCTAGGACTTGTCATGAGTGTGTTTATGTTGTTAGCTGAGTTTTTATGGAAGAAAATGAATGTTAGGGAGATGAGAAACAACTTTTGTGCAAGGTGTTAACATGAAACACCTAAATAGGACTTAAATGCAAAGATTAAAAATGTGTAATAAGTGCATGAAATAGTTAGATTTTTGAGTAGTTGTAAGAGAAATAAATGTTTAGCTAGGCTTTTTTGATGAGAAAATGTGTTGAAAATGATTTACGAGCCTAGGGGCAAAATCGTAATTTTTCCAAAGTGTAAGGGCAAAATGATCATTTTTGCCTAAGTATATATTTTGATGCATTATGATCATAAAATGTTTTAAATGAGTGAATTTTGTTGTTATAGACCAAGAACAGCGTAGAATCAACCTTGACCGAGGAAAAGGCAAGGTTACAGAATAGACCGTTGATTAACGTGTTTTGCACCGATATAAGTTTATGTGTAAACGATACATCTTATATACACATGTTATTACTTATTGGTGCGTTGTATGATTGGGAACATGTATTGTAACACCCCTTACCCGTATTCTACGCCGGAACCGGATACGAGGCATTTCTGTACTTAACACACATGGTCATACAACTTTGGGCTATCAAATTTCATTCCAAATTAAAACTTTTCCATACACACCTCTAACATCCTTATAATAGGCCTATGAGGCCCTAAACATGCTTCCGGAAGGTTTCGGAGATATTTCAAAAAATTTTACACACTTAGAAAAATTTTACCTAAATAGGGGCCACATGCCCGTGTGAAATGGGACACGCCTGTGTGGGCAGGCCGTGTGGTCACACACGCCTATGTCCCTCACCCGTGGTTGAAACTAACTTATTTCACTTGGCCGGACACACGCCAGTGTCCCTGGCCCATGTCTCTCACACGGCCTCGACACACCCGTGTCTTAGCCCGTGTGCCAAAACCTTGGCATTCTGTTTATGACGTCATCACCTCACTATGGTCACATGGCCAGGGCACACGCCCGTGTCCTTAGACCGTGTGTTGAATTAAATTCCAATTTCAAGGTGCAGACTTCACATGGCCTGGGCACACGCCCATGTCTTTGGCCGTGCCTCCCACACGGTTGAGACACAGGTCGTGTCTCTGCCCGTGTGTTTACTACAAAGCTTACTGACTTGTAAAACTAACATGCAGGGGACACACGGCCTGGACACACGCCCGTGTGCCTACATGTGTGGACAAGAACAAGGCTATTTTTCCAAGCTCTTTCATCACCCTAATTCATTCTAGCATAATTCATAACCAAACAACCCAATCATATACCCTACACAATCATGAATAACCTCATCTTTTCATTGATTAATAGTATTGAGCCATTAACTATGGCCATGTACAAAAGAATTCATCTATAAGGAGCCAATACACACTTGGCCAAAATAACAAATATTTCACCTAGTCTAGCCCCTATACATGCCATACTCAAAATGCTAATTCAAAAATATACCAAGATGAGATGATAGTGTGAGTGGTCTTCGGATTATCTTCGTATCCCGACCCGGCTCTTTGACTCTATAAAACAAGGGAAAAAGAAAGGGAGTAAGCTTTAAAGCTTAGTAATTTTACATGTAAACAATAAATATCATAACATGTGCTAATCAATAAATAGCATTTCACAATAAGTAAAAGCATCCAACAATCCAAGATCATGCTTACTCATTCTTTCTTACCACATTCCAACCATATCACAACCAAATGCTCTTATTATTTAACATAAACTTATCACCACAAGACCACATGAAACAACACAACACAATTTCATGATAAGTCACTCTTACAAATATCAAACACTCGGTGGTTTCGCACTTAGCCCACCATTTGTCTTAAACAGGGTGGTAACGCACATAGCCCACCAACAAGAATATTTACAGTGGTATCGCACATAGCCCACCAATTGATAACATAAACGATGGTATCGCACACAGCCCATCATGAATAAATATTAAGGTGGTATCGGACATAGCCCACCAGCAAGAATAATTAAGGTGGTATCGCACACAGCCCACCGTAATTTATTACGGATAATATTCTACACTTACATATCTATTTCAACATTCATATTCTAACAAGTCCAATTCATTTAAATCATAAATGACCTCAATCACACAATACCCCAATAAACAATAACATGTGTATTTAAGATACATCGTTTACACATAAACTTACCTCGGTGCAAAATGCGTTAATTTGCGGTTTAATCCGAAACCTTACCTTTTCCCCAGTCAAGGTTAATTCCGCGCTCTTCTTGATCTATAACAAAAAAATTTCATTCATTCAATCATTTCATGATCATAATACATCATAATCTCTACTTAGGCAAAAATGACCATTTTGCCCTTGTACTTTGGCAAAATTATGATTTTTCCCCTAGGCTCGGAAATCACTTTTCATCACATTTTCTCATTAAAAAAGCCTAGCTAAATATTTATTACTTTTACAACTACTCATAATTCCAATTATTCCATGCATTTATTACACATTTTCAACTTTTGCATTCAAGTCCTATTTAAGTGTTTTCATGCTAACACCTTTCACAAAAGTTGTTCCTTAACTCACTATCATTCATTTTCTTCCATAAAACTCAACAAACAACATAAACTCTCTCATGGAAAGTCCCTAGACTTTCAACCATATTGCAAATTAGTCCCCTCATTAGCTAGCTTAAGCTTTGGGGACTCTAAAAGTACATAAATTCTCAATAAAAACCACTAAGATCACTTACTTGTAGAGATAAGGAGTTGCTGAAAATTTTCAAGCTCCCATGGTGTTTTTCTTTGGAAATTTCGGTGGTGAGAAGAAGGGGAAAAGATGATATCTTTTCTTCTATTTATTTTATTATTTTACTAGACAAATTACCACCAAAATCTCACCTAATGCTTTGAAAATTTAATTCTTTGTCCCCTATGACTAGATATTAACTTTAGAAAGGTCTATTTGCAAATTAGGGGCCTCCAATTAAAATCTACAGCTATTAGACACCTTTTGCTTGTAAAACAATACTTTCACATTTAATGCGAATTAGTCCTTTTTTCACAATTAATCACACAATTGCTAAAATTAAAGCACTAAAATTTCTATGCAACCTTACTATCATGCTATAATTCATAAAATATTATGAAAATAATTTTCTTCAGCCTCGGATTAGTGGTCCCAAAACCATTATTCTGACTAGCCCCAAAATCAAGCTGTTATATGTATGATTCAAGGGGATTGAATTTGGTAGGTATTGAATAATTTTCGTATGAAAGACGAAATAGATATGTAAATGTGAAATAACATCCGTAGTAATAAATGGTGGGTTGTGTGCGATACCACCTTATTACTTATCCACGATGGGCTATGTGCGATACCATCGTTTATATTATTTGGTGGGCTAAGTGCGTTACCATCGTAAATATTCTTGTTGGTGGGCTATGTGCGATACCAGCCTGTTAAAGATTGATGGTGGGCTAAGTGCGAAACCACCGAGAGATTGGTAGTATTATGAATGGTTTATTGGGAAAATTATGATGTATTATTTCTTGTGGTCATGTGGTGATAAGTGCAGGGATGCATGTTAAATAATGTGGGCATTTGGCTTGTGATATGGTTGGAATGTGGTAAAAGATGAAATGAGTAAGAATGATCATGGAATGTGGATTGTTTTTGCTTAGTATGTAATGCTATTTATTGTTTAGCACATACTATGATGTTATTTGTTTTCATGTAAACTTACTAAGCTTAAAGCTTACTCCCATTTTCTTTTCCCTTGTTTTATAGAGTCGAAGAATCGGGACGAGATACGAGGATAACTAGAAGATCACCCACACTATCAGCTCCTCTCGGTATATCTAGACTTAGTGTTTTGAGTATGGCATGTATAGGGGCTAGACTAGGTAATTTGTTTTGTTATTTTGGCCAAGAATGTAACATCCCAAACTCGGCCCAAGCACCACGACCGGATCCGATATGTTACTTGAAAAGATTTTTACAAAACTTTGCGAACTTCAAAAAATTTTAAAGTCCCTTTTTAAACACTCCAAGTTTAGTAGTTCATTTGAAAACTCAGTAATTATTTAAGGAAGATTTTAATTAGCCCAACCCTTGTTTTTAGGTGACGTTTGAAAACACATGTTGCTATATTAGGTTAAACTAGAAGTTTGTCGTCAAAATCCTTTTTATGAAATCGTTGATTAAGTTGTAAGAAAATCTTTCATTTGCATTTTGTGAATAAAGCGTCTTATCGATTATTTTGTATTCAAAACGTCTAAAGTTCAAACCGAAATTCAACCAAATTAATAGTGGCCTTATTGCATAACAGAATCCCCAAAAATTAAAGAAAAGTAAAGTTGTATTTAATAAAACCGTGCATGGCCACCTTGTAATCCTTTTCAGCCCAAATCCACTGCTCTATGTATTACCTGCAAAAATGTTAAGCAAAATGGGTGAGCCATAAGACTCAGTGTGCAATTGCCAAGCACCATCATTGGGCCCGAGCCCATTCATATACCATCTGGGCCGTAGCCCCTTTTTCATAATCACATTGGGCGAAGCCCATTCGAAATTGGATTGGGCCTTAGCCCTACAGCACAGTATAGCGGATAGCACATGCAAAATGATGCAAAACCCAACCCAGCCTAAATATCCAACCGCTACACACCATCCGTTCCTGCCAATCACACCAGTAGGGATTTCTACAATCGACCCTCGCCGCTACACACCATCGATGGCAGTCTTGCTGCAGTCAGCTGCTCATCGCCAAAAATATGTGGCATAGCCACTGATATTATGTGACAACGTCACCGAAGTATGTGGCAAAGCCACCGAAATAATTGTGACAATGTCACCGGAGTATGTGGCATAGCCACCGAAAACACTACCCCTTTCATCATTATCATATCCCCATGTCCATGCAACATACGATCATAGTGGTATGAATGCAACATATAACAGCATACTTAAATATTCAAAGCATATGCATATTCATGCCAACGACATTACTTATCATCATAATCGTAGAATAACTCACCTGGTGTTATGATTTTTACCCTCTATGGGTAACACAGTAGTTATTACTGCGTTTTCGGTTTTCAAACGACACATATATTTATTATAACAGACAAAAGAAGGTGTGGGAATCACAGACCTGTAGACGCGAAGAACTAAACTTTCGATCTCGCTGACACCCTCACTCGCAGGGATAACATCGATCTACCTATCCTGATCCGAAGCCGGCCCACAACCCAGTAGAAAGTCTCGTACTGTCGATACCGCACGTTTTTTGAACTTAGGAGTAGGGACTACGAGTCCAACCCCCTCCTTCCCTTGACTGGCATTTGAATCCATGACAGATCTTGATCAGAGAACCAGGTTAAACCAATAAAAAGAAAGAAAGAATTGATACTCATACCGAAGAAGTTCCTTACCTAGATTAACAGAAATCGAACACCAACTGATTGGTCTAAGAATCTGATTGAGTCCCTAAAACATCACTATGTTAGAACCGATTCTCCACATGAATTAAAAAGAATGGCCTTTCGGCCAAACAAGCTGGTACGAATCCCTTATCACCTATTCGGCCAACCCCTACTTACCAAGGTCCCCTTGAAAACAGGCCACACGATAATGAGATGCTAGAACCACAACCTTCTACAGTCGGCCAGTGCCCCAAAGTGTAAGTCAGAACTCCGATTTAATCAGACCAAGAGAATAAGGAAGATGAATGAAAAGAAAAAGGGAAGAAACTCCTTACTGAACCAACAGATTAACGAGTGGAGAGTCTATACTCAGCTATTAGCAAAATCGATAGGAATGGTGCCTACACTTGACGCAAAAAGAGGTTTTGGCTTCCACAGAGATATGAAATAAAGAAGAGAAAGAAGAAGATAAAAGAGAGGAATAAGTTTTGGCTTTGAAGAAGAAACAAGTCACAAATGGTGCAAAGGAAATAAGGCACTAGGTTTAGTTGAAGAGAGAAAAGATGAGAGGGGAAGAAAACAAAAGAAAAAGAGCATACCAAGAAGGGTTGAAGGTTCGATTTTGGTAATTGAGAGAAGAAAACAAATGCTCACAAATGCAAAAGAGAATAGAAGGTTTCTAAGCTTGATTTGCTAACACTTTACTCAAAATGACCCTTGGAAGAATCAGCACACACACACACACATACACCTAAAGACCGAAAGTGCACAAAAAGATGAAAGAAAGCCTAAGACCCAAAGGACTTTCGGGACACTCACCTCACCTAGCCCCAAAACCCAAAACCCTTCATTCAACCATACCACATTCAGTCAACAACCTCCCAAGAAGCCACCAAATCCCTTGATCATCTCCTACATTCACTTTCCTCTCATCATTTGAACTAGTTTGAATAATACAAACTCCACCTTTCTTTCATGGCCACACATTCAAAACATTTGACCCATTCAACTCCCACTTTTCAAAGTCCAAGCCGAATCCACCACCTCTCCATCCTAATGCCAAATAAACTCCAAAAGGCAAACTATGAGACTCGAACCTGCTCCCACCTCCTCCAAGCTCCCCTTGAGGCGTCATCCCCCTTACTTCCTAGGCATCACCTTGCCACTTTACCACTCCTTTTCTTGTGTCAAAAAATACACACAATTACACATAAGACCTACCTCTACAAGCTCCCCCCCTAAAGTGCCTTAAAATGAAAATTTAACCAAAGCTCCAACTCGAACCCGGGCCTTCCCAAGACCCCTAAACACATCCAAAAAGCAAGAAAAACAAGCCAAACACATAGAAACATAAAATGCAGAACCCCCTAACCTGGGATGTTACAGTTCTACCCCCTTAAAGAAATTTCAGCCTCGAAATTACCTGATCAAAAGAGGTGAGGGTGCTGCTGACGCATAACATCCTCTAGCTCCCACGTGGCTTCCTCTGAACCGTGGTTCTGCCACAAAACTTTGACAAAAGGGACTGATTTTCTCCTTAGTACCTTAACATCTCAGTCCAAGATCTGTACTGGTTCCTCTTCGAAGGACAGGTCTGGTCTTATCTCAATTTCCTCCACCGGCACCATATGAGACGGATCAGAACGGTAACGTCTCAATATCGAGACATGGAACACATCATGTATTTATCTCAAATCTGAGGGTAGCTCAAGCTGATACGCCATTGGTCCCACACGTCTCAACACCCGATAAGGCCCAATGAACCTGGGGCTCAACTTGGCTTTCCGCCCAAACCTCAAAACTTTTTTCCAAGGTGAAACCTTCAGAAACACCTGATCACCCACTGTAAATTCTATTTCCTTACGCTTCAGATCAGCATAGGATTTCTGCCTGTCAGAAGCCTCCTTCAACCGAGTTATAATCAACTTAACTTTCTCCTCCGTCTCCGAAATCAATTCCGGACCCAACAACTGACGCTCACCCAACTCTGTCCAGTAAGTAGGAGTACGAAACCTTCGTCCATACAACGCTTCATAGGGCACCATCTGAATACTAGACTGGTAGCTATTGTTGTATGCAAATTCTGCCAACGGTAAGAACTCCTCCCAACTACCCCTGAAGTCAATAACACAACCTCTCAACATATCTTTCAAGATCTGAATTACCCTCTCAGACTGACCATCAGTTTGTGGATGAAATGCTGTGCTGAAGTCTAGTCTTGTACCCAATGCTTGATGCAGTGCCTTCCAAAATCACGACGTAAGCCTAGGGTCTCTGTCCGATATGATGGACACTGGTACCCCATGTAACTTTACAATCTCTGCCACATACAGCTTAGCTAGCTTCTGCAATGAGTAGTCGATACGAACAAGTATGAAATGAGCGGACTTCGTCAGCCGATCAACAATTACCCATACCGAATCTTTTCTAGTTGGCGTAAAAGGTAGCCTACTAACAAAATCCATCGTTATCCTCTCCCATTTCCACTGTGGAAACTTCACTGGCTGTAATAACCCCGAAGGCAACTGATCTTTTGCTTTCACTTGTTGACATGTCAAGCACTTACCCACAAACTCAGTGATTTCCCGCTTCAATCCAGGCCACCAAAACTATTCACGCAGATCCTGATACATCTTATTCCCACTAGGGTGCATAGCATATGGGCTACTATGCGCCTCCTAAAGAATCATCTATCTCAACTCAACATCCTTCGGCATGCAGACCCTTTTATGGAAACACAATACCCCATCACTGTTCAAATTATAATCCTCTACCCCACCATTCTATATTTGCAGAAGTCGCGCACTTAAGACATCATCCGATAACTGCTTCTCTTTAATCTGACTTATCCACATCAGCTTCACCTGGAGTTCAGCTAATAAACTTCCATCATCATACAGACTGAGATGAGCAAACATTTCCCTCAAATCCGATATCACCTTCTGACTCAATGCATCCGCCACTACGTTGGCTTTACCCGGGTGATACTCGATCGAGCAGTCATAGTCCTTCAATAGTTCAATCTACCTCCGCTGCCTTAAATTTAACTCCTTCTGGGTAAGCAGATATTTCAAACTCTTGTGGTCGGTGTAGATAATGGACTTCTCCCCATACAGATAGTGTCTCCAGATTTTCAGAGCAAACACTACCGTAGCCAACTCCAGATCATGCGTGGGATAGTTCATCTCATGCGATCTTAACTGCCGAGACGCATACGCAACTACCTTCCCATCTTGCATTAACACACACCCTAATCCCGTGTGTGAAGCATCACAATAGACAACGAACTCTTTCCCAGCCTCAAGTTGAATCAAAACCGGAGCTTCCGTCAAGATCCTTTCAGCTTCTCAAAGCTTTCCTCCTGCTTAGCAGTCCAAACAAATGATACCCCTTTCCGCAACAACTTAGTTAAGGGTGCCGCAATTAAGGAGAACCCTCAACAAACCTTCTGTAGTACCCGACCAATTGCAAGAAACTTTGAATCTCCGCCACAAACTTAGGCGGTTTCCAGTCCAACACAGCTTCAATTTTTCGGGGATCCACCCTAATCCCCTCTGCAGATACAACATGACCCAAAAAGGTAACTTCTTTCAACCAAAATTCACACTTATTGAATTTGGCGTACCGCTGCTTCTCCCTTAAAATCTGTAAAACCTCCCGAAGATACAAATCATGCTCTTCTTCCGTCTTGGAATATACCATGATGTCGTCTATAAACACCACAACAAACCCATCCAAATAGGGTTAGAATACCCAATTCATCATATCCATGAACGTAGCTGGTGTATTCGTCAACCCAAACGGCATCAATAAAAACTCATTGTGACCATAGCGAGTTTGAAACGCCGTTTTATGAATATCCGCTTCCTTGATCTTAAGCTGATGATATCCTGACCTCAAATTTATCTTCGAGAAGGCTGAAGCCCCTTTGAGCTGATCAAACAAATCGTCAATCCTCGGAAGTGGGTACTTGTTCTTAATCGTCAACTTATTCAACTGACGGTAGTCAATGCACATACGCATCGACCAGCCCTTTTTCTTCACGAACAACACCGGCGCTCCCCATGGAGATACACTTGGTCGGATAAAACCACGATCCAACAATTCCTGGATTTGAGCTTTAAGTTCTACCAGCTCCTTCGGCGCCATCCTATAAGGGGCGATGGACACCGGTGCCATAACCGGAAGTAGCTCAATTTCAAACTCCACTTCACGATCCGGAGGCAACCCCGGAAACTCTTTAAAAAGACATCTACGAATTCTATCACTGTTCTAACCCCATTAACAGTCACTTCTTTTGCATCCAAAGTACTGATAAAAGCTAGGAATGCCTTCCACCTTTTCCGAACCATCTTAACAGCCCTTATTTCGAAAATCACGTTAGACAAATAATTCCTTCTTTCTCCTATCACAACCACCTCTTTGTCTTCTGGGGTTCTCAACACCATTCGCTTAGTCGCGCAATCCAAATTAGCATGATGTTTAACTAGCCAATCCATGCCTAAGATAAGGTCAAACTCATCGAATGGTAATTCTATCAAATCAGCCGGAAACAATACTCCTTGAATTTCTAAAAGCACCTCCCTAAATAATTTATTCACTACTACCGATTGTCCTAATGGGCTAACCACAGTCGTTTCTCTAACAGCAATTTCAGGCTCTAAATTCAAAGTCTTAGATACAGTACAGGCAACATACAAATGGGTCGATCTAATATCAATTAAAGCAATAAACGGTTTATCAACAATAAGAAACTACTGGTTATAACGTCCGGTACTTCGCCCTCTTCTCGTCGTCGTGCTACATAGACCAGACCCAGTTGTCTTGCTTCTGCATTACCGACACCCCTGCCTGGTGTTCCACGACCCCGACCAAAACCATTTCCCCTTCCAACCGGACCACGACCTCTCGGTGGTTGCTGCCTACTTTTCTTGAACTGAGTAAAACCCTGACCTAATGGCCGCACCTTATCCAACTCTTGTGGACAGTCTCTAATCATATGGTCCTTAGATCCACACTTGAAGCATCCCCCAATTCTTTTCCAACATTCCCTCGGATGCATCTTCCCACACTGAGCATATGGACGAAACTGACCCACCGCGGTAGGCGTCGGAACTTGAGCTGGCCTATCAAACCTAGGCCTTTTTTGAAAACCCCCAGATGATCCTGATGACCCAAAACTTCTCTTGTTTTTACCCCGATCTTTATCCCTATTCTATCTCTCCGTCCGTTTTACCTCCTTGGCTATTTTAGCTTTCTCAACCAAAACGGCAAAGTCTCTCTTTCACTGCGGAGCTATCAATACTCTCAACTCATCCCGCAGCCCATCTTCGAACCGCACGCAACGCTCATAGTCAGTCGCCATTATTCCTCGAGCGTAACGGCTCAAGCGCAGAAATTTCACCTCACACTAAGCCATGGATTTTCCCACTTGTACCAAATTCAGGAATGCTTTCCTTTGAGCATCCACATAACTTGCCCCAACGTATTTCCCTTGAAATGTCGTCTTGAAGAAATCCCAGTCAATTTGATCCACTAGAGAACCCTCTCTTATTGTGAGCCACCACTGGTATGCCTCGTCCCGGAGAAGAAACACTGCTCCTTTCAATTTCTCCTCCGCCGTGCAGTTTAGATCGTCCATAATCCGTGTTTAGATCGTCCATAATCCGCTCGACTGCCTCAAGGCAATCCTCAGCTACATTTGGGGCCACACCAGAAATACCCCTAAACATTTCAGCTCTGTTTGCTCGAAGTCGCTTAGGAATAGACTTTCGAGATACTGTCCCAGTGCTTGCCCCAGCAACTCGCTCCAACACACGCAGCATTGCTTGAGACAGGGCATCATCCCCACCAGTTCTATCTTGAAATCCCACTTCTACCACAGGTGATGCTGGCGCTTCACTTTCAGGCTCATGCCTTGCTTCCGAGAAATCAGCCTCAGCACCCCGGCCTCTACCACGGCCGCGTACAACACATTCACGTCCCCTAGCACTCATGTCTATTGTATCATCTTAATCTGATTAAAAATTTTATGCATTAGCATCTCTTTCACTGTTTATTAACGAGTAGTCTTATGATAGTAGAGTTAAAAGTAGTTTCTCGCAGAACATCCATATACCTAAAGGTTTCAGACTCTAAAGTGAAGTTTCTTCCTTCTAACATTCATGGACTAATATAATTACTTCATGCAATTCACCCAATTCAGTCAGAAAAACTTACCGTACGGACTTAATGCAGGGGAACTCAGGTACCATTCTTCCAGGAAAAAAATAGATACATATATATATTTCCTAAATCATTTTCGAACTCTATTTTGGAAAACATTTTCAACCCAAAACCCATGGCCAAGCTTTTAAAACCTGGCTCTGATAACAAAATTGTAACATCCCAAACCCGACCCAAACACCACGACCGGATCCGGTATGTCACTTGAGAAGATTTTTACAAAACTTTGCGAACTTCAGAAAATTTTAAAGTCCCTTTTTAAACACTCCAAGTTTAGTAGTTCATTTGAAAACTCAGTAATTATTTAAGGAAGATTTTAATTAGCCCAACCCTTGTGTTTAGGTGACGTTTGAAAACACATGTTGCTATATTAGGTTAAACTAGAAGTTTGTCGTCAAAATCCTTTTTATGAAATCGTTGATTAAGTTGTAAGAAAATCTTTCATTTGCATTTTGTTCCGAAATTAAACCATATTAATAGTGGCCTTATTACATAACAGAATCCCTAAAAATTAAAGAAAAGTAAAGTTGTATTTAATAAAACCGTGCATGGCCACCTAGTAGTCCTCTCCAGCCCAAATCCACTGCTCTATGTATTACCTGTAAAAATGTTAAGCAAAATGGGTGAGTCATAAGACTCAGTATGCAATTGCCAAGCACCATCAGTGGGCCCGAGCCCATTCATATACCATCTGGGCCGTAGCCCCTTTTTTATAATCACATTGGGCGAAACCCATTTGAAATCGGATTGGGCTTTAGCCCTACAGCACAGTATAGCGGATAGTACATGCAAAATGATGGAAAACCCAACCTAGCCTAAATATCAAACCGCTACACACCACTCGTTCCTGCCAATCACACCAGTGGGGATTTCTACAATCGACCCTCGCCGCTACACACCATCGATGGCAGTCCTACTGCAGTCAGCTGCTCATCGCCAAAAACATGTGGCATAGCCACCGATATTATGTGACAATGTCACCAAAGTATGTGGCAAAGCTACTGAAATAATTGTGACAACGTCACCGGAGTATGTGGCATAGCCACCGAAAACACTGCCCCTTTCGTCATTATTATATCCCCATGTCCATGCAACATACGGTCATAGTGGTATGAATGCAACATATAATGCAACATATAACAACATACTTAAATATTCAAAGCATATGCATATTCATGCCAACGAGATTACTTATCATCATAATCGAAGAATAACTCACCTGGTGTTACGATTTTTACCCTCTATGGGTAACACAGTAGTTATTACTGCGTTTTTGATTTTCAAATGACACATATATTTATTATAACAGACAAAAGAAGGTGTGGGAATCACACACCTGTAAACGCAAAGAACTAAACTTTCAATCTTGCTGACACCCTCACTCGCAGGGATAACATCGATATGCTTATCTTGATTCGAAGCCGGCCCACAACCCAGTGGAAAGTCTCGTACTGCCGGTACTGCACGTTTTTTGAACTTAGGGGTAGGGACTACGAGTCCAACCCCCTCCTTCCCTTGACTGGCATTCAAATCCATGATAGATCTTGATCAGAGAACCAGGTTAAAGCAATGAAAAGAAAGAGAGAATTGATACTCATACCAAAGAAGTTCCTTACCTAGATTAACAAAAACCGAACGCCAACTGATTGGTCTAAGAATCTGATTGAGTCCCTAAAACATCACTATGTTAGAATCGATTCTCCACATAAATTAAAAATAATGACCTTTCGGCCAAACAAGCTGATACGAATCCTTTATCACCCATTCGGCCAACCCCTACTTAACAAGGTCCCCTTGAAAACAGGCTACACGACAATGAGATGCTAGAACCACAACCTTCTACAATCGGCCAGTGCCCCAAAGTGTAAGTCAAAACTTTGGTTTAATAAGACCAAGAAAATAAGGAAGATGAATGAAAAGAAAAAGGGAAGAAACTCCTTACCAAACCAACAGATTGACGAGTAGAGAGTCTATACTCAGCTACTAGCAAAACCAATAGGAAGGGTGCCTACACTTGACGCAAAGAGAGGTTTCGGCTTCCACAGAGATATGAAATAAAGAAGAGAAGGAAGAAGATAAAAGAAAGGAATAAGTTTCGGCTTTGAAGAAAAAACAGGTCACAAATGGTGGAAAGGAAATGAGGCACTAGGTTCGGTTGAAGAAAGAAAAGATGATAGGGGAAGAAAACAAAAGAAAAAGAGCATACCAAGAAGGGTTGAAGGTTCAGTTTTGGTAATTGAGAGAAGAAAACAAATGCTCACAAATGCAAAAGAGAATAGAAGGTTTCTAAGCTTGATTTGCTAACACTCTACTCAAAATGACCCTTGGAAGAATCGGCACACGCACACACATTCACTTAAAGACCGAAAGTGCACAAAAAGATGAAAGAAAGCCTAAGACCCAAAGGACTTTCGGTACACTCACCTCACCCAACCCCAAAACCCAAAACCCCTCCTTCAACCATACCACATTCGGTCAATAACCCGCCAATACAAGCCACCAAATCCCTTGATCATCTCCTACATTCACTCACCTCCCATCATTTGAACTAGTTTGAATAATTCAAACTCCACCTTTCTCTCATGGCCACACATTCAAAACATTTGACCCATTCAACTCCCACTCTTCAAAGTCCAAGCCGAATCTACCACCTCTCCATCCTAACGCCAAATAAACTCCAAAAGGCAAACTATGAGACTCGAACCTGCTCCCACCTCCTCCAAGCTCCCCTTGAGGCGTCATCCCCCTTGCTTCCTTGGCGTCACCTTGCCACTTTACCACTCCTTTTCTTGTGTCAGCAAATACGCACAATTACACATAAGACCTACCTCTACAAGCTCCCCCCTAAAGTGCCTTAAAATAAAAATTTAACCAAAGCTCCAACTCGAGCCCGGGCCTTCCCAAGACCCCCAAACACATCCAAAAAGCAAGCAAAACAAGTTAAACACACAGAAACATAAAATGCAGAACCCCCTAACCTGGGATGTTACAAAAAATGTGTTGGCCCCTTTAAAGGTGAATTCTTTTGTATATAGCCATAGTTTATGGCTCACTATTATATATGAAAAGATGAGGTTATTCATGGAAGTGTATATTGCAAAGTTGAGTTGTTTAGTGATTTGTTGAATGAATTTATGCTGTATGAGTTAGGGTGGTGAAAAGAGCTTGGCAAATAGCCTTGTTCTTGTCCACACGGGTAGGCACACGGGAGTGATTTTAGGTCATGTGCGACACACGATCAGTCTTATAGATGTGTGACCAGGCCGTGTGTCCCCTGCATGTTAGTTTTGCAAGTCAGTAAGCTTTGTAATAAACACACGGGTAGAGACACGGCCGTGTGTCTCAGCCGTGTGGGAGGCACGGCCATAGACATGGGCTTGTGCCTAGGACGTGTGAAGTCTGCACCTAGAAACTGGAATTTAATTTGACACACGGTCTAAGGACATGGGCGTGTGCCTTGAACGTGTGACCATAATGAGATGATGACGTCATAAACAGAATGCCAAGGTTTTGGCACACGGGCTGAGACACGGGTGTGTCGAGGCCATGTGCGGGACACGGGCGTATGTCCGGCCGTGTGAAATAAGTCAACGTCGACCACAGGTGATGGACATGGACGTGTGTGACCACACGGCCTGCCCACACGAGCGTGTCCCATTTCACACGGGCGTGTGGCCCTTGTTTAGGTGAAAATCTTTAAGTGCACTAAAGTGTCCGGTTGGATTGCGAAACCCTCCGTATGCATGTTTAAGGCCTCGTAGGTCCTTAATGAGAATGGTTTGATGGTGAAGGAGATATTTTAAGTTGTATGACAAAGTGAGTTATGTACGGTAACACCTCGTACCCAACTCCGGCGTAGTATACGGGTAAGGGGTGTTACATAGTCCCTCCTCATTTTTCCTTCAATTCCATTTAATCATTTTAACTTTAAATTTTCTCATTTTAGCACCAATACTTTTCACTCTATTATAATTTAGTCCTTACCCCGGATTTATTTCTCTTAATATGCATACTTTTCCTATCGCATTCAATACTTGTCTTTAATGTCTCATAACACTGATAATTCTTATTTCTGGCCTTCTCAAATTTTGACTAGTTTATCATTTGTTTGTCACTGTTCTGAACTCTAAAAATTTTGGGATGTTACACGAACAAAGTCTTCTAACTTAAATGGCTTAGTCATGATATTTGTTATTTGTAACACCCCTAACCCGTATCCGTCACCGGATTAGGGTTACGGACATTACTAAACCAAACACAAGTCATTGCACTCTATCAGAATTAATATTTGGTAAACTTCATAACACTTCAAACTATCATGAATAAAATATATAATCCATCTAATATTAATTCATCAGCATGCATATCATGCAAATTTTCATTCACATTACTTGATATCTAATTTCATTCAATAAGCACTCACTACTCATATAGTCATGTATAATGTAATGGCCGAATAGATATATGGCCTTTAACCATTTAATGAATATATCTATTACCCACCAAACATACGTCTTTAAACCACATTTATAAAGTCCAAATTGATTTATTTATTACCTATATTTCTTATAACATTCGGCATTGCTCATCAAACATATATATATCATAAACACACCTTATCTAAATATTACAACATTGATTTAGCCATTTGTACCATATGACCGAACATATAGCATCACTCAAAGAGTTAATTTAAAACACCATACTAAAACAAACCATAGCCGAATGTCTAAAGGAAAAATTACACATCAATTTTCTCATTACTATTTTGCTTTTAGTATACACATGCACAAGTTATAACTTGTTTCGCCTATATCTAGTCACATTGATACATTAAATTAGTCATGCCGAGAACAAATCATCATCATCCCAATATCATATATTTATAAGTATTATATTCAATCCATAACTAGAAATTCAAAACTAATATACACCTATTAAAATTTAGCTTTCAAATTAGGCATCTATTATATGCATACTAAAATACTCATATATATATATATTAAATCTATAAATTCAACAAGCTCAAACCAACTTAAATAAAGAGACATAGCCATTTTCGCATGGCATATGTACACATATATACACCTTTACATGACTTTCAAACACATCCCAAAAGACTTAATCTATACATGCCATAAGTTTCAAAAGAGGTACAACTTATAATATACCAAAGATAGGTGTTAGTGCGGTTGACTTTGACAAGGATCCCCGAGTACGAGCTAGCCTTCAAGATCTAAACAATAGACAATCAAACACACAAATGGTAAGCTAATATAGCTTAGGAAGTTATAAGCAATAGGTAATATATATAACTAACCATTAAACCAATTTGGTTCAATTCAACCTATTCAAAAATGAAATGATAACAACAATACATATAACATTTTACCATTTAGCAATAACATGACCATCTACTATCCAAAAGCCAAATGATCCCATACCATATGACCGTTTCGAATAAACCTCAAGGATTTATAATTACATTACATTATACATTTTAGTATACAAGAACTACTTACCTCATTAATACCAACTTACTTAACTATCATGCATAGCTTACCTACATATCACTTTTGATTACTCCATTCATTTATTCGAGTTCTTGAGAAGTCCGATAATCCGTCCACACAGTGCAACTCATGTAACATATCGCACACTTAGTGCCATTACTTATTTCTTCCACACACACAGTGCAATTCATGTAACGTATCACACACTTAGTGCCGTTACTTATTTCTTCCGCACACACAATGCCATTAGACCGATCTCGCACACATAGTGCTCGGTACTCAAGCTCGCACACATAGTGCCCTTTAACTGAGCTTTTCTTTGTATAAACGAATACTTATAATTTCAAACCCATACATATATAACCAATTATACTATTGCCCAACAACAACAATTCAGTTTCTCTATGTCATACTATTTCATTCGGCACAAATCATATACATGTACACAATATATATATTTTCATCCATCTATTCAATACAAACATCCATCTCATTTCATATTCATATTTAACTCCCTTTTAATCATTCATATACTCAATATACTCAATGAATCCACACTTATATATATAATTCAACTTAACATTTGGCTAATCTATATATATATTCTTATACCATATCACATTCGGCAAGATTGGATTTATATATGCTAATTTCAATTAATTCAAGGGATATACACTTATATATGAATATAATAAAGCACATTCGATTTTTGTACTCAAAAATCCATGTTCCATTTGGCAACTTAGTAATTAAATCCTTAAATTCATTTACACATATACATTTATTTATAATAACCACTCAATTAAATCGATTGCTTATAAACTTACTTCGGTGGTCGATGAGTTCAATTAAATCGATTGCTTATAAACTTACTTCGGTGGTCGATGAGTTAGGGTGTCCCGGCTATTCGTTCAATTTCGCCTTTCCCCGATCCGATCCTGGTTCTTTCCATTCTTGATCTAAATAACTGCAAGAATGAACTCATTCAAATAGAATTTCTTTTATTTTAGGCCAAAACACATAGTTGAATAATTTTCCAATTTATCCCTCACATTTTTCATTTTTTACAATTTAATCCAATTTTCACTAAATACAAAATATGCCAAATTTACCGATTTCAAGCTAAGGCCGAATGTTCCTTAAGCATATTCAAGTCCCCATATTTCCTAATTTCTACAACCTAACCCCTCAATCTACTATTTTTGAAATTTAGTCCTAAATGCTCAACCTAATCAAAATCTCTAACACAAAATGTAGTAATCTAGCACATACATTTTGTTTACAACCATCAACCATCATAAAACATGAATATTCATCAATGGCCGAATCAACATACATGACCAATACACAAAATTAACATATGGGTTCGATAATATAGTGAACAAACATCTCAAAAATGCAAAAATCACTAAAAATCCAAATCTAAGACTTACTTAATTTAAGTTGATGAGGGCCGAACCTTGTTGAGCTTTTTCTTTTCTTTTTCTTTTGCTAGTTTCGGCTAAGGGAGTGTAAGTGATGAACATGCAATGGCTTCCTTCTTTATTTTATGTTTTATTCCACTATGTTAAATTAATATAATAAACTATTATCATATATACATATATTTAACTTATAAAACAAACAAACATATATTTTAATACCACCTTGTCGTCCACTACAAGAATAATAGGGGTAATTGCAACATAAAACTCCTTAATTAAAAAGACATAATAATTTAACCCTCGAAATGAGTAAATAGCTAATTTTTGCCACTCATGCAATTTAATCCTTTCACTTAAATTAATCACCCAATCAAATAAATTAACCTACAATATTTTAAATCATGCTCAAACACATAACATAGATATCAAATAAATAATTAATATATTTTTCTAACCCAGATTCGTGGTCTCGAAACCACCGTTTCGATTAGGGTCGTAATTAGGCTATTACATTATTTGTTATTTTGAACTACAATGTTGTAGTTCAATTGTTTCATTCCTTGTAAGATCCCTTAGAAAGTGAAAGTGTTGTCATAGTATAATTTGATGGTAGAACTATTGTAACAGTATATAACCTTTGGACTTGTTTCATTTCTTCCTACTACTTCAAGTATTCGTCTAAGCCACACAACTTGACATGAGCTTACTGTTGCAACTACAAATTCCGCTTCAATCGTTGATAAGCTCACTACCTATTGCTTCTTCAAGCTCCATGAGATAACAACCTCACTCATCATGAATACATAACTTGCTATACTTTTTCTGTCTTCGGCATCATTAGCATAGTCACTATTTGTATAACCAATCAAATATTTTCCTCTATTTCTCTAATAGAACAATCTAAATTCACATGCTCCTTTGAGATAGTGTGTAACACCCCTAACCCGAATTTGTCGCCGGAACAGGGTTACGGAGCATTATCAAAATTTACAAAACAAATAACAATCATTTCGTAATTCTTTAGTATTCACATTAGATTGCAATCAAATTTCATCATATAGTCCCTTACATGAGCCCTCAAGGCCCAAATCGTGCATTAGAATCAGGTCAGGACTAAATCGGGTACTTAGAAAATTTTTCGTGAAATTTTAAAAATTTTCCTAGGTGCAAGGGTCACACGCTAGTGTGGACAAGCCATGTGGCTCACACGGCCAGGGACATGCCCGTATCTTAGGCTGTGTTACTCTCTGGCTTGGGTCACACGACCAAGTCACACACCTGTGTGCTAAGCCGTGTGTAGGTGTAGGGGTCATACAGCCAAGCCACACGCCCGTGTGCCAGGCCATGTGATCAATTTTGAGCATTTTGTTTTGACATTTTAAAGATGTAGGGGACACACGGCCAGACCACACGCTTATGTGCTAGGCCATGTGTCACACACGGCTAAGACACACGCCCGTGTCTCTACCCGTATGGACAAAAATAGGTTATTTTCCAAGCCACATTTCTCACCCCAAATTGTCATCCACCTATACTATCACTTTAACATATTCAAAAGTCAATATAGGTAATTTAAATCAACTTAATATCCAATTCATGTACATGATATTATACCTCATATAACCAAGTATACAGATTTACTTAAATTACCATGTTCACTTAATATACATATTTTATCAAATATGCTAACTTAATTCGATCATCAATATGCCAATATAATTTTTATCAATCAACCATTTCAAGCATATACCATACATGTCTATCACTAGTCATTCCAATGGCTAGTTAAAACCCAAGTATTTATATGCCAACATTGGCTAATTAACCTATACATGTCATCATAACCATAATTAATTTACCATAAATATCAAGATGGGCCGATGGATAGTGTGAGTGATCTCCGCCAATGCTTCCAATCCAACAAGCTTCTGAATTACTATAGAACAGGGGAAAATAAAATAGAGTAAGCATATTATACTTAGTAAGTTCATATAACATGGTAATAAACTTACCATTCATTTAAATTCAATATAAACATACAAGGCATATTCGGTTAACTGAATTACGAGCCCTAACACATATCCTCATCACCCGTGTTAGTTACATTTTTTCACTATAACATCAAGAAACATATATGGGCTCAACAATAATTAGATTTCCATATTCATATGCTTTTCACATCATGTATTCATGTAACATGTACAAATCAAATCCTTGTATTTCAAGTTCAATTTCATAATAATTTGTATCGAGCTCAGATTATTCCATGTCAGAACTTTATTCATGAAATCATTCGAAATATCAATATCACACAAATAGTACACTCAATGTATAAAAATCTATAATCAAGGATGAACGTATTCATCAAATAAATTCCATGGACAGATATCATCATCTCATATTTCCATATATCATGTATCATTATTTTCATATATTTTAGGCAGATACGTGTAATAATTCATTTCCTATTCACATATTTTCATGTCAGATTTTTACCCGTTGAATTTATTCAAAATATCGATGGATACACAGGTAGTACACTCAAGGTGTACAAATCAAAATCCGTCAATTCATATTCAGGGGTACCCGTTAGGGCACATAACCAGGAAGCACACTCTCGAGCCACATATCAGGATGCTCAGATGAGCTATGTAACCATGTAACAGGACACTTATCCAGTCTAATTAGGAAACTCATAAGAGTTTTACTCAGAAAGCTCATAGAGCTTATCAAATATCTCTGAAGAGATACTATCAGGAAGTATCGGATAAGGTAGCAGAGAGTTCAAGTGAGCTTAACAGGATGCTCATGAAGAGCTGCGTTTGTATCCGCATTATATGCAGGATCACAACCGATCGCATATTAGGACGCTCACAAAAAGCTACGGTAATGCGCAACACATGCTAAATCACTACCGATCAGGATGCTCGCAGGACCTATATAACAGGATGCTCAAGAAGGCTTTATCAGGATTACTCGTCTGAGCTAAATCTCATCCGCAACTTATGCAAGACCTTAATATTAATACGGGAAAAATAATGTATCCATCGACTTTCATTTATTCAAACAGGATTTAACATTTTTTAGGCATTATCAGGCATGTGATTATTTCATACATTTATAATATTCACAATACTCAAATTAACACATTTATAACATTAAAAACATATCCAACAAAACCTATAAAAGATAATGCCCAATAAATGATAATGCCCGATGAATTATAAATGATAAAAATGTTACTTTTATACTTGAAATGAATGTGAAATGTGTTTATTTGAGTCTTGTGAATATTATAAATGTATGAAATAATCACATGCCTGATAATGCCTATACAATTCACATGCACAACATCTAATTCAAGCATATAAATATACACAATTTAGTTACACGAACTTACGTCGACAAATGTTCATGTATGTAAAATCTACTAATCCGACATTTTCCTCTTTTCCTCGTTCTAGCTCCGAATTTGGCCTATTTAGATCTATACGAGTAAATTTAACATATAATTTAAACTCAATTCAGTCCAATTTACATCTTAGGCAAAATTATCATTTTGCCCTTAAACTTTTAATTAATGACGATTTCGTCCCTAGGCTCGAAAAATGAAATTCATGCAATTTAATCTTTATTCCAAGCCTAGCCGATTTTTACATGTAACATTTACAGCCCATGTATTTCATAAAATTCATAATTTTTCCATGATTTTTACAACTTTTCAATTTAGTCCCTAAATCATGTTTTCATCAAAATTCACTTTGTAAAAGTTATTTATCTATCAACAACCTTTCATATTCTACCATAACTTTTAAAATTTCATCATATTCATCCATGGCCAAATTTTTATACTTTGATAACTTTACAAATTAATCCCCAAAATAGTTAGATTAAGTTGTCCCGATCTCAAAAATATAAAAATTACTAAAAACGGGACTTGAATACTTACCTAATTTGGCCAATAAAGCTTGCTTTCTCTTTCCTAGGGTTTCCATGCAAAATATTTGGGGAAGATGATGATAAATGATGATATTTTCATCTTTTTACTATTTATCATCTTTATTTTTCACCTTTCCAATTTTGTCCTTTTCTTTAATTTTTCCATAGATGAATCATCATCCTTAACAACTAAGTATTTTAATGGCCTAATTACCATATAAGGACCTCCAATTTAATTTTCTATAGCTATTTAGTCCCTTTAGCTATTAGAACTCAACTTTTGCACTTTGTGCAATTTGGTCCTTTATCAAATTAAACATGTAATCGATAAAATTTCTTTACAAAATTTTCACACAATATTATTATCATACTGTAGATCATAAAATAGTTTTAAAATAATTTTTCTTTCAGAACTCAGATCTGTGGTTCCGAAACCATTGTTCCGATTTAATCGAAAATAGGCTGTTACATAGTGTATGATTTGCTTTACTGCTTGAAATTGAAACTTCTTTAAATTTTCCATGAATCGACTAACTTGACTCACGCTGTACATAATGTCCGACCGCATGGTAGTTGCATACATTAGGCTCTCGATCATGTACTTGTAAGGCGTATTGTCCAATTCTTTTCCATTTTCATCCTTGCTTATTTTAATTCCTGAAACCATTAGATTATGAATTGAGTTTGAGTTGCTCATTCCAAATCTTTGTAGAAGATTAGCATTGTAATTCTTTTGACACACAAAAATACCACCAGCCTTTTGAATTGCTTCAAGACCGAGAAAGAACTTCATTTTTTTTGCATATTATTCATATCAAATTATAACTTCATGAATCTCCTAAACTCCATCATCATTTCATCATCAATCCCTGTATGAATTAAATCATCCACATACAAACTCACTACCAAAATACTCATCCTCTCCACCTTAGTGAATAAGGTGGGTTCACACTCACATTTTTCAACTCCATGGCTAAGAAAATATCCTTCAATGTGACTGTACCAATCTCAAAGGGTCCGTTTTAAGCTGTATAGAACATGTTTTAGCTTGTATACTTTTTCTTGACCCCCTTTTTTTTTTTGAATCCTTGTGGTTGTTTGATGAAAACATCTTCAGTTAATTCACCATGCAATAAGGCATATTCTTGAGTATATCCCCGAACACCATCCATGATGAGTAGCTATTGCAATGACCAATCAAATAGTCTCTATGAGAGCTACAAGAGCAAACACCTCTTTGTAATCTACACAATATTATTGAGTATATCCCCGAACCACAGCCTAGCTTTATATTTACTAACATCCCTATTCTCATCACTCTTAGTTTTGAAGATCCATTTGACACCAATCCTTTTATCACCACGTGAAAGCTCAGTTAAATCCCATGTTCCATTTCTTTCTATAGCTTCAATTTCTTGTTCATAGTGAACAGGACCATCTCTTCTATTGACAGTAAGGTGTGATTCATCATCATCAAATAACCCTTCACCTATTACATAATCTCGCAACCAAGGAGGTTGAGTGTGTTGCTGTAACAGTCCGGTTTATACCCTAGTCGGAACAATGGTTTCGAGACCACAAATTCGAGTCTGGATAATATTTTAATATTACTTTCTGTGTCGTTGATATGTGACTTAGCATGTGCTAAATTGCCGTAAGTTAATTTGTCTGTCTGTGTGTTTAATTTGATAAAGGATGAAATTGCATGGAATGTGGAAGTTGTATGCTATATGTTAAGTGCTTATATGTTGTGGTTTTATAAATGTGAGGATTTAATTGGCAAATTAGCCATTTCTTTAGTAAGTGGACGGCAAGATATATATCAAGTATATTCATTATGTCTTTATTTGTTATATTATAAGTTAAATTCATATTATATTATTTTATTTTATAAGTTATACTATTATAATAAAAGAAATATTAGTAAGTGGCCTTATTTCATTACCTTCTTGTCGAATATTAAAGGAAGGAAAGAAAGTTTAAAGCTTGGTATTTTCGGTTGATTACAGGCCAAAATTCAAGGTAATACTTTGATCGGTTTTTGATAATTTCTACGTTTTTGTAATCGTTGCTTCGTCTATTATCAAACCCATGTCTCAATTTTGTGAATTGATGATGTTTGTGAGTTATGCCATTGTTGATATGTTGAGCTTTGTGATGCTTTAAGGTGTTAAATGATAAGTTGGTGGTAGATGAACATATTTTGTTCTTGAAGTTTTGACAAATTTAGCTAAATAGGGCTAAATTGAGAAAATGGTAAATTGAGGGACTAAATTGTCAATTTGATGAAATATATGGATTTGTATGAAATGTATATGTCTTCGGTCAAGCATGTGTTGTGTGGATTTTGTGAATTTGATGTTTGGTGAAAAATGGACTAAATTGATTAAGTGTGCAAATGTGAGGGCTAATTTGGAAATTGCCCTAAATGTGCGTCTTTGGATTGAATTGAATGAACTAGTGAATAAAAGGGTTAATTCTGAATATGCTTAGATCAAGAACTGAGGAAAACGGATTTAGATCGCGGGAAAGCGAAAGTTATTGAGTAGCCGTTTTCTATTCCGATAAACCGAATCCGAGGTAAGTCACTATACAAATAAATGAATTTGTATGCATTTGTAATTGTTCATATGTTTAATGATGATAATGAATGCTTATGAGAAATTCTGTAATTGAATTCAGGGATAAGTTCAGTATTTTGACTAAGTCTGAGAAGCTTCGTACAAACCTTCACATAGGTATCTGTTCTGTTTTATCATGTAAGATCACGTCTGGGACGTTGGCATTGATTTGAGATTCGTGTAAGACCTTGTCTGGGATAGTGGCATCGATATCTGATTATGTGTAAGATCACGTCAGGGACGTTGGCATCAATATAAACTTTACGTATAAGACCACGTCTGGGATGTTGGCATCATTATGACACTTACGAGTAAGACCATGTCTGGGACATCGACATCGTTTTGATTCGTATAAGACCCTGTTTGGGACAGTGGCATCGATATCCGAGTGCATGTAAGACCTCGTTTTGGGACGTTGGCATTGTACGATTATTCTGAACTTTTTGAGTATCCCATTGGATTTATTACTGTTCAACAGGCAAGTCTATGATACTAATTGCAAATCCGAGCTATGAACAAATATATGATAGTAAATTCAATTCAGGTATATTGATTATACATTAATTGTGTATACAAGGTAAGCATCAATATGATCTTACTATGATGCTATGAATATGGAATTGATAATATGTTGTATAAGGTTTTGGTGAAATGAGATATGTGTTTATATGATCTTTGAATTGGGAATATGGCTAATGTGGTCAAAAGTGTATGAATCAAAGAAAATATATGCATTTTATGCTAAGTTGTTGTATATGGACTTACTAAGCTTTTGGAAAGCTTACTCTGTGTGTGTTTAATTTGTTTTATAGGTCGTCAAAGCTACTGAAGGCTCAGGACCATCAAGGATCGTCATCACACTATTAATATCATTTTGGTACACCTTGGATATGTATATAGCTAGATATGGCATGTATAGGCTTGTTCTTGTGATGATTTGTAAAGTGAACTTAGCCATGTGATTTGGCTAGTTATGTTTTGGTACCATGCTTAGATAAATGTGATATGTGAAGTTGTTATGATATGATTAGTTGATATATGGAATGGTTATGAGAGGGTAAGTATATAGACAAATGGTGCATAGGTATAATTGAGTTTTAGTTGTGCAAATTGGTATGTTTAGTATTGGTTTTGAATGTATATATTGAATGAAAATTTAATGTATAGTTGTGAATATCTTAGTGATCAAATGTGCATGATTTGGATGGCTATTTATATGTTTTGCCATATATGCTTGATATGTGTTGGTAAATGATGCTTATAAGTATGAACCATTTGGCTGGCATTTTGGCCTTGTAAATGGCCTATAATGACACACGGTTGTGGCACACGGGCGTGCCTTAGACCGTGGGTAAATTGGCAGGATGCAACCTAAAATCACACGCCTCGACACGGGCGTGCTTGGTGGCCGTGGTGGGGAAGTCAGTATATGGCCTAAAAGTGCACGGTCATAGCACACGGGCGTGCTAATGACCGTGTTGGTATAGTTAGTAAACAAGGTTGGACACAGGTGTGTCTAGAAGCCGTGGAGGGCACACCGTCTACTCCCACGGGCGTGTCTCCCCTATACTTTAGAAAAGTTTCAAATTTTCATGGAATTTCATATGTGTTTCAATTTAGTCTAGACTCAACTTATAAGTATGATTAAGGTCTCGAGGACCCGATTAAGGGACGTTATGTCTAAGAATGATGATTGAATGTTTGATTTTGTCTGTGAATGATTCTGATCTGTCTGGTAATACTCCTAACCTTGATCCGGTGACAGACTCGGGATAGGGGTGTTACATTTGGTTGGTATCAGAGCTACGATTTAGCCAATTCTCAGACTAACGTAACGCGTCAGAGTCTAGCTATTCATGCCATATATCTGAATTGTGATAGTGTGATGAATCCTGACGTATAAATGTGATTTTCGGATAGTAATGGATCCCGAAAGAGCCGTAGCTGACAACGTAGAAAGTAATGCGCCTGCTCTCGTGCAAGGGACAGCGCCCTCTGAATCGAGACCGGCTATGAGCAGTCAAGAGGGAGAAGCTAAACAAGCTTTCTTCCAGATGATGAGTGAGTGGTTCACTCAGTTTGTAAAGAATAACCCAACTGTTTCGCAACCCCCGCCCCCGGTTAATCCCCCTCAGACTACAGTTGTGTCACCAGTTATACATCCAAATCTGTTGAATAAGCCTCCTGTTGACAAGATTCGTAAGTATGGGGCCAAAAAATTTCGAGCTACTAAAGATGATGATGCTGAAAAGGCTAAGTTCTGGATTGAAAACATGATCCAAGTATTTGATGAAATGTCTCTGACTCCGAAAGAATACATAAAGTGTGTGGTATCATTACTCCGAGATGCAGCTTATCAATGGTGGAAAACTCTGATTTCTGTAGTTCTGAGGGAACGAGTCACATGGGATTTCTTTCAGATCGAGTTTCGAAAGAAATATATCAGTGAGAGATTCGTTGATCAGAAACGAAAGGAATTTCTGGAACTAAAGTAGGGCCGTATGTCTGTCTCAGAATACGAACGAGAATTTGTGAGACTGAGTCAGTATGCCCGAGAATGTGTATCTTCTGAAGCTATAATGTGCAAGAGATTCGAAGATGGTCTTAATAAAAACATTCGTCTGCTAGTCGGGATTTTGGAAATAAAAGAGTTTGTTGTACTCGTTGATAGAGTGTGTAAAGCTGAGGCACTCGGGAAAGATAAAAGAAAAGCTGAATCTGAAGCCTGTGATACGAGAAAAAGATTTCCAAGCAAATCATTTCAGTCATCTTCAAAGAAACTTAGAGATAACCAGAGTCGTTCTAGAGATAATGTGGGACATGCGAATAGAAATCAATCTAGACCGCAAATGAGCTCTAAAACTCCAGTAACTTCAGTGGCCAGTGTTGGTAATATTCGATCCGAGAGACCTGAATGTAAACATTATGGAAAAAGACATCCGGGAAGTTGTAGATTAAACGACAGAGCTTGCTTCAGATGTGGATCACTCGATCATTTTATTAGTGATTGCCCTGAGTCTGTCGATCCAGAAACTGTTTAGAAATTGAGATCTGAAAATGCACCAGTGAGAGGTAGGCCATCAAAGAATGTCAGAAATGTTAGTTGTAGTCAGAGAACAACGAGAGACAGTGTTGTCAGATCAGAAGCTAGAGCGCCAGCCAGAGCGTATGCTATTCGAGCTCGTGAGGAAGCTTCTTCACCAGATGTTATAACGGGTACTTTTACTCTTTATGATACTTTTGTGATTGCTTTAATAGACCCTGGTTCTACTCATTCATACATATGCATGAATTTAGTGTTCAGCAAGACTTTGCCTGTAGAGTCTACTGAGTTTACTATAAAAGTATCAAACCCCTTAGGTAAAAGTGTTCTAGTTGACAAAGTATACAAGAACTGTCCGTTAATGTTTCGAGATAATTGTTTCCCTGCTGATTTGATGCTTTTGCCATTTGATGAGTTTGATATTATTCTGGGTATGGATTGGTTGTTTATGCATGATGCTATTGTGAACTACAAAAGAAAGACTATAGATTTGAGATGTTCGAATGATGAGATTGTACGAGTTGAGTCTAATGATTTGAATGGATTGTCTACTGTGATATCTGTTTTGAAAGCTCAGAGTTGTTTGAATAAGGGCTATGAGGCATATTTAGCTTATGTGATTGATTCGAAAATGTCTGAAAGGAAGATTGAGTCAGTGCCTGTTGTCTGTGAGTTTTCTGATGTGTTTCCTGAAGAATTACCGGGTTTACCTCCGATTCGAGAAGTTGAGTTTGGTATTGAATTGTTGCCTGGTACTACTCCTATTTCGATAGCTCCGTATAGAATAGCACCAACAGAGTTAATAGAGTTAAAGTCACAGCTGCAAAAATTGACTGAGAGAGGGTTTGCTAGACCGAGCTTCTCGCTTTGGGGTGCTCCGGTTTTTTTTGTGAAAAAGAAAGATGGCACGATGAAGATGTGTATCGATTATCGTCAGTTGAATAAGGTGACAATAAAGAATAAATATCCGTTGCCCAGAATTAATGACTTGTTTGATTAGTTGAAAGGAGCTATTGTGTTTTCCAAGATTGATCTAAGATCGGGATATTACTAGCTGAGAGTTAAAGATTCAGATATTCCAAAGACTGCTTTCAGAACGAGGTACGAGCATTACGAATTTTTAGTTATGCCATTTGGACTAACCAATGCTCCTACTATTTTTATGGATCTGATAAACAGAATTTTTAGACTGTACTTAGATAGATTTGTTGTGGTATTCATAAATAACATTTTGATTTATTCTCTGATGAGGCTGAACATGCGGAACATTTGAAAGTTGTTTGACAAACTTTGAGAGAAAAGCAATTGTATGCGAAATTCAGCAAGTATGAATTCTAGTTGTACAAGGTTAGTTTTCTGGTACACATTGTGTCAGCATCTGGGATTCGAGTTGATTCGAGCAAGATTTCTACTATTCTGAATTGGAAACCTCAGAGAAATGTATCTGAAGTCCGCAGTTTTCTGGGTTTGGCTGGTTATTATCGCAGATTTGTGAAAGGCTTTTCGAAAATAGCTACTCCATTGACTAAATTACTTTAGAAAAATGTCAGATTTGAATGGCCAGATAAATGCCAGAAAAGTTTTGATCAGTTGAAAATTACATTATGAAGCTCGATGTTAGTCTGACCCGAATCGGGTAAAGAATTTGTTGTGTCTGATGATGCTTCGTTAAATGGTCTGGGATATGTTTTGGTGCAGGAAGGCAAAGTGGTAACTTATGCCTCGAGACAGTTGAAGCCTCATGAAAAGAATTATCCGACTCACGACCTTGAGTTAACTGCGATTGTGTTTGCGCTAAAGATTTGGCGTCATTATCTATATGGTGAGAAATGTCACGTGCTTTTAGATCATAAAAGTCTGCAATATCTGATGACTCAGAAAGATTTGAACCTACATCAAAGAAGGTGGTTAGAGCTATTAAAAGATCATGAACTCGTAATAAATTATCATCCGGGTAAAGCGAATGTTGTTGCTGATGCTTTGAGTAGAAAATCATTGTTTGCATTATGTGCTTTGAATGCTCAGTTAGATTTGTCTGATGATAGTTCTGTGTTAGCTGAATTAAAAGCCAAATCGTTGTTCTTGCAACAGATATGTGATGCTCAGAAATCTGATAATGAATTGCTAGCAAAACGAGCTCAGTGCGAGGTGAATTCTGAATCTGAATTTCAAATTGTTGATGATTGTTTGAGATTCCGGGATCGTATCTGTGTTCTGAGAAATCCAGAGTTGGTTCAGTTGATCTTGAATGAAGCTCATAACAGTCGTCTATCTGTTAATCTGGGAAGCACAAAAATGTATCAGGTTTTGAAACAACACTACTGGTGGTCTGGTATGAAACGGGATATTTCTGTCTTTGTTTCAAAATCTTTAGTCTGTCAGTAAGTGAAAGCCGAACATCAAGTTCCATCTGAATTGCTTCAGCCAATTCTGATTCCTGAATGGAAACGGGATAATGTAACCATGGACTTTGTTACTGGTTTACCTTAGACTCCGAGAAAGAAAGATGCAATATGGGTCGTGGTTGATAGATTAACAAAATCTGCCCATTTCATTCCAGAAGATCTGACTACTCACTTGACAAATTAGTCAAGCTTTATATCTCGGAGATTGTGAGATTGCACGGGGTGCCACTGTCTATTGTATTCGATAGAGATTCGAGGTTTACGTCGAGATTCTGGAAGAAATTGCAAGAGGCTTTAGGCACGAAACTCCATTTCAAGATCTGACTTTTCATCCATGAAATCGATGGTCATCCGAGAGCGGACTATTCAGATTCTTGAAGACATGTTAAGATGCTGCATACTAGAGTTTAATGGTTCATGGGAACAGTATCTGCTACTGATCGAATTTGCGTATAATAACAGTTTTCAGTCGAGTATCAAAATGGCACCTTATGAAGCTTTGTACGGACGGAAATTTCGTACACCTTTGTATTGGACTGAACTCAGTGAGAATAAGTTACATGGGGTTGATTTGATAAAAGATTCAGAGTAGAAAGTGAAATTGATCCGAGATTGTTTGAAAGTAGCATCTGATCGTCAGAAGTCTTACGCAGACTTGAAACGTAAAGATATAGAATTTGAAATTGGCGACAAAGTATTTCTAAAAGTGTCTCCGTGGAAGAAAGTGCTTCGATTCAGACATAAAGGCAAATTAAGTTCGAGGTTCATCGGACCTTATGAGATCATTGAACGTGTCGGACCTGTTGCATACAGATTAAAGTTACCCTCTAAGCTAGAAAAGATACATAATTTATTTCATGTTTCAATGCTCCGTAAATACCGATCCGATCCGTCACATGTGATTGCCCCATCTGAAATTGAAATCTGATCAGATATGACATATGAAGATGAACCGATCCGTATCCTAGCTCGTGAAGTGAAAGAGTTGAGAAATAAGAAAATCCCGTTAGTAAAAGTACTGTGGAATCGACATGGGATAGAAGAGGCTACGTGGGAGCCTGAAGATTCAGTGAGACAACAATATCCAAATCTGTTTAACGGTAAGATTTTCGAGGACGAAAATCACTAGAGGGGAGAATTGTAACAGTTCGGTTTATACCCTAGTCAGAACAATGGTTTCGAGACCACAAATTCGAGTCTGAATAATATTTTAATATTACTTTCTGTGCCGTTGATATGTGACTTAGCATGTGTTAAATTACTGTTGTGACAGACCAATTTCGACCCTAATCGGAACGGTGGTTTCGGGACCACGAATCCGAGCCTGATAAATATTTTTATATTATATCTTGTGTCTATTATAGGTAAATTTGTGTATGTGAAAGTTTCGTAGAAAATTTTAGCCGTTTGAGTGTTTAATTGGCTAAAAGGACTAATTTGCAAAAAGGACCAAAGTAGTGAACATGGAATAAAAAGGAGGCTAAGTGAATTGTCTATTAAACATGGGGATTTGCATGTCAAATTCCCCATATTTGAAAAAGTGGACGGTAAGCATGCATTAATTAATCTATTGTCTTAAAAATATTATAACTAAAATATTATTATTATAATAAGCATGCTAATATGTGTTAGGAAATTTAAAACAAAAAGAAGTATTTTCTATTTTTAATTTCTCTTCTCTCCCCACCTTCTTCACGAATTCAAATTGAAAGAAGAGAAGAAACTTGAAACCTCCATTGTTCGGCCTTGCATGTAATGATAAGGTAGGTGCTTGAGCTTTGTTTTGGTAAAATCTTTACATATTTACGTTAATTGTTTGCATGCTATCAAAATCATGTTAGAATTTTTGGGGGGTTAAGCACGTTAAGATTCTGCCATGGGTGAGTTCTCTTGTCCTTTTGAAGTGGAAAAGAAAAATGTTGGCCGATTGCATGTAGGTGAAGCCATGGTTGTAGTAGCTTGGGAAAATTTTCGTGGGTTTTCTTTGAAATAGTTTCTGATTATTTCATGTTAAATTCTTTATTAAGTCAACATTAATGATTTAGTTGGCTAAAGCGGTGCTTAGGTGTTGTCCATTTTGAGCATATCAATGCTGTCCAAACCCAGTGCTTAAAGGCTGTCCATTTTTGTACAAATTAATGTCGTCCGAGTGTTATTCTTCTTTGTCCAAACATTTGTAAATTAATGATGTATGAATGCTGCAAATCAATGCTTTGTTAAATGGAGCAATAATTATTGATTTAAATGCTAAATGTCGTTGTTATTATTGACTTAAAATGCTAAATGTTGCTCTTTGTTGAAGTGGGGCAATAATTATTGTTTTAAATGCTATATGGTTGCCGAATATGATAGGAATATGTTTAATAATAATTTGGTTTCATGTTAGTAAATTGACCGAATGTAATATTTCATTTGGGTATAAATTAATTGAGTGTGGATTATATGTATGCATATATTTGCAATGTGGTGGATTGGATTTTTGTTAGTTGTATAAATGCGAGATTGAATAGTAAGAATTGTGAAATCTTGCAATTGAATTGAATAGCGTAAAATCAATTGGAAATACATATTGAACAAATGTCATTGATAATTCTTAGACCGTGAGCAAAAAGAAAAGGAGCTAGACCGGGGAAAGAGCAAAGTGAACAAATAGCCGAAGCATTTGGGTTCCTTAAATTTCAAGTAAGTCCTTAAGTTATAGTATATTGAAGAATTATGTACGAATCTATTATACGATAATGTTTGATAAATTTTAGTAGATATTCATGCCATAGCCGAATATATATAAGCCTATTAGAATGGTTTTTGATTGTTTGATGTAAAAAAAAAAAAGCCAAAGTAAATTAAATATGTAATATAGTGATGAAAAGTGTTAGCGATGATCGATTGTATTAATGTGTTTCGGGCTTTAAGCCTAGCAGGCCTTGTGCCGGTGATTTAATTCAGGCTCTTACGCCTAGCAGGCCTTGTGCCGGTGTTACTTATCGGGCTTTTACGCCTAGCAGGCCTTGTGCCGGTGTTACTTTTCAGGCTTTTACGCCTAGCAGGCATGATGCCGGTGATGTATTTTACAAAACAGAAATCGAATCGTGGATCAAGACAACTTAATGATAATTTAATTGAGTATATGGTTCAGGTAAGCATGTAAGGTATGCTATGCTTTATATCATTTGGGTCGAATTAATATTACGAGAATTGTGATATATATATGTTTGAAGTTAATATTGATGGGTGTAATATGACGGAACTCTAGTTTAAAATGTGCTATTATGGAACAATTGGTTTTCAAGTATAAATGTTAAGAAAGGAGATTTTCGTGCGAGATGCTTCTATGAACTTTAAGAAATGCCATAAGTTGATTGCTTTCATTTCGTAAATAATTAAATGTTTTATTATCATGAGTTAGGACTTACTAAGCTAGTAAGCTCAATTATGTGGAATGCTCTCCTTTGTTTTATAGATTTTGGTCACGTTATGGGCTCGTGAAGGATCTTCAAGAAGTCGTCCACACTATCGCCTTCCTTTGGTATTTTGAAATTTTGGTTCACGAATTTGAAGGCATGTATAGGCTAGATGAAGTTTTAGAAACATACGATGTTTGACTTTGTACATGAATATAGCCATGCGAAGATGGCTATTTCCTTTGGTTGTGTATCGTTTATATGTTAAAATTTTATAACTTGCTCGTTCGTAAATGTATGTTTTAAACTTGATCATGGTCCTAATCACATATTGGATTGTTTTTGGTATATATATATGTATGGTTAAGGCATATAGTTTAAATAAAAAGGATTCTAGTTGACAGCAGTGATGTGATTTTGAAAAATCACCAAAAATAGGATAAGTTGAGTTAGAAGGTTAATGAGGTATAGAATTAAAGCTTATTGTGTCTATTCTGATATGAAAGAAACAGAGTAGGCAAAGGAGTTGTATGTTAAGAGATATTTAAATTATAGTGAGACCTGCTCTGAATGAATTCGTGAGTCACTGTTCTGTTTTGGAAAAATTGTCAAAAATTGTACAAAAATAATTAGGAATCATGGTTTATATGTGTAGAACCCTTAATGAGTCTATTTTTCATTAGTATAAACAAGAACAGTATATGAAATTTGTGCAATGAGATAACTGCATTTTTGTAGAGACAGGTCAGAATTGTCAAGCTGTGTAATAAGGGTAACTTTGATGAATAAACTGTACTAATTGGCCACATGAAAAATTCTGGAAAAATTATGGTGAAAATTTATATGATTCTAGTTTCAAGGAAAATTTACGGATCTAAATTTTGAGTTTTGTAACTCGAGTTATGGTCGATTTAGTCAGCGTGGCGCAGTTGGACAGCTTTAAAATTTTATGCCCTGAGTTAATAGTCAAGTCTAGTAATGCCACGTACTCGATTCCGGCATGGGTTTCGGGTAAGGGGTGTTACATTTTATTGGTATCAGAGCTACGGTTTAGTCGATTCTAGGACTACCGTAGTGCGTGTGAGTCTAGCTATACATGCCTTTATCATATATTGATAGTGTGGTGACTTCTGACAGCCCGAACTTTGTTTTATATAGTAAATGGACACAGATCCTGAAAGAGCCGTAGCTGATGATGTAGAGAGTGTAGCACCTGACCGTGCACACGGATCAGCGCCGGTAGACTCTCGACCTGTTTTGGGTAGCCACGAAGGAGAAACTCAACAAGCCTTTTATCGAATGATGAATGAGTGGTTTGCCCAATTTATTCAGAATAACCCGAATGTACACCAACCTCCACCCCCGAATAATTCAACTCCGATTCCTTCAGCACCCCCGATGATAGATCCGGTGAGATCTAGTAGGCCCCCAGTTGATAAAATCTGAAAATTTGGGGCCGAAGAATTTAAAGCTAATGACGATGATGACGCTGAGAGAGCCGAAATGTGGCTTGATAACACTATTCGGGTACTTGATGAGCTGTCTTGTACTCCGGATGAATGCTTGAAGTGTGCTATATCTTTACTGCGGGACACTGCATATCACTGGTGGAATACACTAGTATCAGTGGTTCCGAAAGAAAAAGTGACATGGGATTTCTTCCAAACTGAATTTCGCAAGAAGTATATTAGCCAAAGATTCATTGATCAAAAACGAAAGGAGTTCCTTGAAATGAAAGCAGGCGAATGACCGTAAATTAAATATGAAAGAAAATTTGTCGAGCTCTCAGAGATATGCTAGAGAGTGTGTTTCTACCGAAGCCATTATGTGTAAAAGATTTGAAGATGGCCTAAATGAAGATATAAAGATGTTTGTTGGCATTCTTGAAATTCAAGAGTTTGTAACTTTAGTTGAGAGAGCTTGCAAAGCTGAAGAGCTCGGGAAAGAGAAAAGAAAGGCTGAGACAGAAGCTAGAGACATCCGTAAAAGATCTTCGGGTAAGGTCTTCCATTCCACAGCCAAGAAGTCCAGAGATGACTACAGCCGACATAAAGCTACTACAGATCCACCTAGACTGGATCGACCTCCTATGAGCTCCCGAGCTACCTCGATGGCCAGTGTTGGTAACGTTCCACAGAATAGAGTTGAATGTAAGCCTTTGGGGAAATGGCACTCGAGGAGTTGTAGATTTGATGATCGGTCTTGCTATAAATATGGATAGTCAGATCATTTTATCAGAGAATGCCCGAGGTTAGCTGAGCAAAATACAGTTCAGAACACTAAGCCGAGCAACATGTCAATGCGAGGTAGACCACCCAGACATTCAGGCAATGTAGGTGGTAGTCAGAAAGGAACGAAGAACACTACAGTTCGATCTGAGGCTAGAGCTCCAGCTAGAGCATATCTTTGCACGAGCGGAGAGGATGCTTCCTCCCCGACGCCATCATTCAGGTACTTTCACCCGTTATGACACTACATCAGAATTGCATTAATTGATCCCGGTTCGACTCATTCATATGTGTGTGAAACTTTAGAATTCGGAAAGACTCTGCCAGTTGAGTCTACCGAGTTTGTGATTCGTGTGTCCAACCCTTTGGGTAGATGTGTACTTGTTAACAAAGTGTGTAGAGATTGCCCGTTGATGATTCGGGATTATTGTTTCCCAGTGATTTAATGTTGCCGCCTTTTGACGAATTTGATATAATCTTGGGTATGGATAGTTAACCTCACATGAGGCGATAGTGGATTGTAAAAGAAAGCTTATTGATTTGAAATGTCGAAACGGCGAAACCATCAGAATTAAATCCTGTGACGTAAATGGGTTGCCTACAGTAATATCTTCAATGTTAGCCCTAAGTATGTGAGAAAAGGGTGTGAAGCTTATTTGGCTTATGTCTTTGGACAATAAAATGTCCGAGAAACAAATTGAGTCGATGATCGGTTGTATGTGAATACCCCGATGTGTTTCTGAAGAACTACCGGTTTACCCCCAGAGTCACGAGAGATTGAGTTCGGCATTGAGTTAGTGCCGGTGTGACTCGATTTCGATAGCTCTGCATCCGAATGGCGCCTATTGAATTAAAAGAGTCGAAAGTGCAGATTGCAAGAGTTGTGAGACAGAGGCTTTGCACGACCGAAGTTTCTCTCCTTGGGGTGCACCGTTTTATTTGTGAAAAAGAAGGATGGGACTATGAGAATGTGTATCGATTCGACAATTAAATAAGGTGACTATAAAGAATAAGTACCCGTCACCTCGGATTGATGATTTATTTGATCGATTGAAGGGGGCTTGATGTTTTGAAGATGGATTTGAGATCGGGCTATTATCAGTTGCGAGTCGAGATTCGAGATGTGCCAAAGATCGCTTTCGAACGAGGTACGGACATTATGAGTTCTTAGTTATGCCTTTTGGACTCACTAATGCACTGCTTTTTTTATGGACCTAATGAACCGAATCTTCCGGCGATTTTGGATCGGTTTGTAGTAGTGTTTATTGATGATATATTGATCTACTCCAAAAATGAAGCGAGAACACGCCGAGCATTTGAGAGTAGTACTACAAACTTTGAGAGATCAACGGTTGTATGCAAAGTTCGATAAGTGTGAGTTACGGATGAATGAAGTCGACTTCTTGGGTCATATTGTTTGAAATCGTGTGTTGGGTAGATCCAAACAAGATAGCAGCTTATACTCGATTGGAAACCACCAAAGAATGTTTCCGAGATCCGGTTTCCTAGGCCTTGCGGGGATATTACAGACGATTTGTAAAAGGTTTTTCTCAGAATAGCTACACCTTTGACGAGACTACTACGAGAAAAGATGTCAAATTTGAGTGGTCGAAAAAAGTGTCGAGAAAAGTTTCGAACAGATTGAAAGCCCTCTTGACCGAGGCTCCAGTGTTAACTCGGCTGAATCGGGTAAAGAATTTATTATTTTTAGTGATGCTTCCTTGAATGGGTTGGGTTGTGTTTTAATGCAAGAAGGCAAGGTGATAGCCTACGCTTGAGACAATTGAAGCCACATGAGAAAAATTATCCAACTCACGATCTGAGTTAGCGACCATTGTGTTCGCGTTGAAAATTTGGCGTCACTATTTATTCGTGAAAAAATGTCATATTTATTTAGATCACAAAAGTTTAAAATATTTGATGACTCGTAAAGATTTAAACTTGAGACAACGCGAATGGTTAGAATTGTTTGAAAGACTATGAATTAGTGATTGACTACCATCCGGGGAAAGCTAATGTTGTTGCGGATGCGTTAAGTCGGAAATCATTATTTACTCTTCGTGCATTGAACACACAGGTGGTTATGTCTGATGATGGTTCGATCATAGCCGAGTTGCAAGCAAGACCGATGTTTATTCAGCAGATTTGCGATGCGACGAAAGTTGACAAAAAGTTGATTGCTATTCGGATTCGATGTGGAAATAGTATGTAATCGATTTTCGGATTGATGCAAATAATTGTTTGAATTATAAAAGTCGATTGTGTGTTCCTAAGAACTCAGATTTGATACAGATGATTCTGAGTGAGGCCCATAATGGTCGAATGTCGATACACCCAGGTAGCACAAAAATGTATAACGATTTGAAGCAGTTTTATTGGTGGCCTGGCATGAAACGGGACATATCTGAGTTTGTTTCCAAGTGCTTAATCTGTCAACAAGTGAAAACTGAGCATCAGGTACCGTTCGGATTACTTCAACCAATCATGATACCCGAATGGAAATGGGATAGAATCACAATGGATTTTGTATTCGGTCTCCCTATGGCACCGAGTAAGAAAGATGCCGTATGGGTTATCGTTGATAGACTGACTAAATCAGCTCATTTTGTACCGGTACGTACCGACTATTCACTTGATAAGCTTGCCGAATTATATGTGTCGCAGATTGTAAGGTTGCATGGCGTACCAAGTTCCATTGTTTCGGATAAAGACCCGAGATTCACATCGCGGTTTTGGAAGAAATTGCAAGATGCTCTAGGTACTAAACTTCATTTTAGTACAGCCTTCCATCTGCAAACAGACGGTCAGTCTGAGCGAACTATTTTGATACTTGAGGATATGCTGAGGTGTTGCGTTCTCGAATTTGAAGGTACGTGAGAATGATACCTACCGTTGGTTGAATTTGCTTATAATAATAGCTTCCAATCTAGTATAAAAATGGCGCCTTACGAAGCCTTATATGGACGAAAATGCCGCACACCGTTGTACTGGACTGAGCTCAGTGAAAATAAGATACACGGGGTTGATTGGATTAAAGAAACAGAATAGAAGGTGGTTCTTATCAGGAATAATTTGAAAGCTGCATCGGATCGTCAAAAGTCCTACGCCGATTTGAAACGTAAGGACATTGAATTTCAGGTCGGAGATCAGGTGTTCTTAAAAGTGTCTCCTTGGAAGAAAATACTCCGATTTGGTAGGAAAGGCAAGTTGAGTCCGAGATTTATCGGACCGTATGAAATCATCGAGCGTATAGGGCCTGTTGCTTATAAATTGAAATTGCCCCTTGACTTAGAAAAGATACACAATGTATTTCACGTTTCAATGCTTCGCAAATATAGATCGGATCCGTCCCATGTGATTACACCGTCAGAGATTGAACTTCGATCCGATTTGACATATGATGAAGAACCGATTCGTATCCTAGCTCGGGAAATGAAGGAGTTGAAAAATAAGAGGATTCCACTAGTGAAAGTATTATGGAATCGACATGGAGTTGAAGAGGCCACGTGGGAACCTGAGGATTCAATGAAGCAACAATATCCGATCTTATTTAACTGTAAGATTTTCGAGGACGAAAATTCTTAAGGGGGGAAAATCGACATGGGATAGAAGAGGCTACGTGGGAGCCTGAAGATTCAGTGAGACAACAATATCCAAATCTGTTTAACGGTAAGATTTTCGAGGACGAAAATCACTAGAGGGGAGAATTGTAACAGTTCGGTTTATACCCTAGTCAGAACAATGGTTTCGAGACCACAAATTCGAGTCTGAATAATATTTTAATATTACTTTCTGTGCCGTTGATATGTGACTTAGCATGTGTTAAATTACTGTTGTGACAGACCAATTTCGACCCTAATCGGAACGGTGGTTTCGGGACCACGAATTCTAGCCTGATAAATATTTTTATATTATATCTTGTGTCTATTATAGGTAAATTTGTGTATGTGAAAGTTTCGTAGAAAATTTTAGCCGTTTGAGTGTTTAATTGGCTAAAAGGACTAATTTGCAAAAAGGACCAAAGTAGTGAACATGGAATAAAAAGGAGGCTAAGTGAATTGTCTATTAAACATGGGGATTTGCATGTCAAATTCCCCATATTTGAAAAAGTGGACTGATAAGCATGCATTAATTAATCTATTGTCTTAAAAATATTATAACTAAAATATTATTATTATAATAAGCATGCTAATATGTGTTAGGAAATTTAAAACAAAAGAAGTATTTTCTATTTTTAATTTCTCTTCTCTCCCCACCTTCTTCACAATTCAAATTGAAAGAAGAGAAGAAACTTGAAACCTCCATTGTTCGGCCTTGCATGTAATGATAAGGTAGGTGCTTGAGCTTTGTTTTGGTAAAATCTTTACATATTTACGTTAATTGTTTGCATGCTATCAAAATCATGTTAGAATTTTTGGGGGGTTAAGCACGTTAAGATTCTGCCATGGGTGAGTTCTCTTGTCCTTTTGAAGTGGAAAAGAAAAATGTTGGCCGATTGCATGTAGGTGAAGCCATGGTTGTAGTAGCTTGGGAAAATTTTTCGTGGGTTTTCTTTGAAATAGTTTACGATTATTTCATGTTAAATTCTTTATTAAGTCAACATTAATGATTTAGTTGGCTAAAGCCGGTGCTTAGGTGTTGTCCATTTTGAGCATATCAATGCTTTGTCCAAGCCCAGTGCTTAAAGGTTTGTCCATTTTTGTACAAATTAATGTCGTCCGAGTATTATTATTCTTCTGCTGTCCAAACATTTGTAAATTAATGATGTATGAATGCTGCAAATCAATGCTGTCGGAAATGGAGCAATAATTATTGATTTAAATGCTAAATGTCGTTGTTATTATTGACTTAAAATGCTAAATGTTGCTGCTGTTGAAGTGGGGCAATAATTATTGTTTTAAATGCTATATGGTTGCCGAATATGATAGGAATATGTTTAATAATAATTTGGTTTCATGTTAGTAAATTGACCGAATGTAATATTTCATTTGGGTATAAATTAATTGAGCTGTGGATTATATGTATGCATATATTTGCAATGTGGTGGATTGGATTTTTGTTAGTTGTATAAATGCGAGATTGAATAGTAAGAATTGTGAAATCTTGCAATTGAATTGAATAGCGTAAAATCAATTGGAAATACATATTGAACAAATGTCATTGATAATTCTTAGACCGTGAGCAAAAAGAAAAGGAGCTAGACCGGGAAAGAGCAAAGTGAGCGAATAATAGCCAAGCATTTGGGTTCCTTAAATTTCAAGTAAGTCCTTAAGTTATAGTATATTGAAGAATTATATACGAATCTATTATACGATAATGTTTGATAAATTTTAGTAGATATTCATGCCATAGCCGAATATATATAAGCCTATTAGAATGGTTTTGATTGTTTGATGTAAAAAAAAAAAAAAAAAAAGTAAATTAAATATGTAATATAGTGATGAAAAGTGTTAGCGATGATCGATTGTATTAATGTGTTTGGGCTTTAAGCCTAGCAGGCCTTGTGCCGGTGATTTAATTCGAGCTCTTACGCCTAGCGTGCCTTGTGCCGGTGATTTAATCGAGCTCTTACGCCTAGCGAGCCTTGTGCTGCGAGTGTTACTATCGGGCTTTTACGCCTAGCGGGCCTTGTGCCGGTGTTACTTTTCGAGCTTTTACGCCTAGCGGGCATGATGCCGGTGATGTATTTTACAAAGCAAAATCGAATCGTGGATCAAGACAACTTAATGATAATTTAATTGAGTATATGGTTCGAGTAAGCATGTAAGGTATGCTATGCTTTATATCATTTGGGTCGAATTAATATTACGAGAATTGTGATATATATATGTTTGAAGTTAATATTGATGGGTGTAATATGACGGAACTCTAGTTTAAAATGTGCTATTATGGAACAATTGGTTTTCAAGTATAAATGTTAAGAAAGGAGATTTTAAATGCGAGATGCTTCTATGAACTTTAAGAAATGCCATAAGTTGATTGCTTTCATTTCGTAAATAATTAAATGTTTTATTATCATGAGTTAGGACTTACTAAGCTAGTAAGCTTAATTATGTGGAATGCTCTCCTTTGTTGTATAGATTTTGGTCACGTTGCGGGCTCGTGAAGGATCTTCAAGAAGTCGTCCACACTATCGCCTTCCTTTGGTATTTTGAAATTTTGGTTACGAATTTGAAGGCATGTATAGGCTAGATGAAGTTTTAGAAACATACGATGTTTGACTTTGTACATGAATATAGCCATGCGAAGATGGCTATTTCCTTTGGTTGTGTATCGTTTATATGTTAAAATTTTATAACTTGCTCGTTCGTAAATGTATGTTTTAAACTTGATCATGGTCCTAATCACATATTGGATTGTTTTTGGTGTATATATATGTATGGTTAAGGCATATAGTTTAAATAAAAAGGATTCTAGTTGACAGCAGTGATGTAATTTTGAAAAATCACCAAAAATAGGATAAGTTGAGTTAGAAGGTTAATGAGGTATAGAATTAAAGCTTATTGTGTCTATTCTGATATGAAAGAAACAGAGTAGGCAAAGGAGCTGTATGTTAAGAGATATTTAAATTATAGTGAGACCTGCTCTGAATGAATTCGTGAGTCACTGTTCTGTTTTGGAAAAATTGTCAAAAATTGTACAAAAATAATTAGGAATCATGGTTTATATGTGTAGAACCCTTAATGAGTCTATTTTTCATTAGTATAAACAAGAATAGTATATGAAATTTGTGCAATGAGATAACTGCATTTTTGTAGAGACAGGTCAGAATTGTCAAGCTGTGTAATAAGGGTAACTTGATGAATAAACTGTACTAATTGGCCACATGAAAAATTCTGGAAAAATTATGGTGAAAATTTATATGAGTCTAGTTTCAAGGAAAATTTACGGATCTAAATTTCGAGTTTTGTAACTCGAGTTATGGTCGATTTAGTCAGCGTGGCGCAGTTGGACAGCTTTAAAATTTTATGCCCTGAGTTAATAGTCAAGTCTAGTAATGCCACGTACTCGATTCCGGCATGGGTTTCAGGTAAGCGGTGTTACAACTGTAAGTTAATTTGTCTGTCTGTGTGTTTAATTTGATAAAGGATGAAATTGTATGGAATGTGCAGGTTGTATGCTATATGTTAAGTGCTTATATGTTGTGGTTTTATAAATGTGAGGATTTAATTGGCAAATTAGCCATTTCTTTAGTAAGTGGACAGCAAGATATATATCACGTATATTCATTATGTCTTTATTTGTTATATTATAAGCTAAATTCATATTATTTTATTTTATTTTATAAGTTATACTATTATAATAAAAGAAGCATTAGTAAGTGGCCTTATTTCATTATCTTCTTGCCGAATATTAAAGGAAGGAAAGAAAGTTTAAAGCTTGGTATTTTTGGTTGATTACAAGCCAAAATTCAAGGTAATACTTTGATCGGTTTTTGATAATTTCTACGTTTTTGTAATCGTTGCTTCGTCTACTATCAAACCCATGTCTCAATTCTGATGATGTTTGTGAGTTATGCCATTGTTGATATGTTGAGCTTTGTGATGCTTTAAGGTGTTAAATGATAAGTTGGTGGTAGATGAACATATTTTGTTCTTGAAGTTTTGATAAATTTAGCTAAATAGGGCTAAATTGAGAAAATGGTAAATTGAGGGACTAAATTGTCAATTTGATGAAATATATGGATTTGTATGAAATGTATATGTCTTCGGTCAAGCATGTGTATGTGTGGATTTTGTGAATTTGATGTTTGGTGAAAATGGACTAAATTGATTAAGTGTGCAAATGTGAGGGCTAATTTGCAAATTACCCTAAATGTGTGTCTTTGGATTGAATTGAATGAACTAGTGAATAAAAGGGTTAATTCTGAATATGTTTAGATCAAGAACCAAGGAAAACGGATTTAGATCACGGGAAAGCGAAAGTTATTGAGTAGCCGTTTTCTATTCCGATAAACCGAATCCGAGATAAGTCACTATACAAAAAAATGAATATGTATGCATTTGTAATTGTTCATATGTTTAATGATGATAATGAATGCTTATGAGAAATTCTGTAATTGAATTCCGGGATAAGTTCAGTATTTTGACTAAGTCTAAGAAGCTTCGTACGAACCTTGACATAGGTATCTGTTCTGTTTTATCATGTAAGACCACGTCTGGGACGTTGACATTGATTTGAGATTCGTATAAGAACCTGTCCAGGACAGTGGCATCGATATCTGATTATCTGTAAGACCACGTCTGGGACGTTTGCATCAATATAAACTTTACGTAAAAGACCACGTCTGGGATGTTGGCATCATTATGACACTTACGAGTAAGACCATGTCTGGGACATCGGCATCGTTTTGATTCATATAAGACCCTATTTGGGACAGTGGCATCGATATCCGTGTGCATGTAAGACCTCATTTTGGGATGTTGGCATTGTACGATTATTTTGAACTTTCTGAGTATCCCATTGGATTTATTATTGTTCAACGAGCAAGTCTATGATACTAATTGCAAATCCGAGCTATGAACAAATATGTGATAGTAAATTCGATTCAGGTATGTTGATTATACATTAATTGTGTATACAAGGTAAGCATCAATATGATTTTTCTATAATGCTATGAATATGGAATTGATAATATGTTGTATAAGGTTTTGGTGAAATGAGATATGTGTTTATATGATCTTTGAATTGGGAATATGGCTAATGTGGTCAAAAGTGTATGAATCAAAGCAAATATATGCATTTTATGCTAAGTTGTTGTATATTGACTTACTAAGCTTTTGGAAAGCTTACTCTGTGTGAGTTTAATTTGTTTTATAGGTTGTCAAAGCTACTGAAGGCTCGGGACCATCAAGGATCGTCATCACACTACTAATATCATTTTGGTACACCTTGGATATGTACATAGCTAGATATGGCATGTATAGGCTTGTTCTTGTGATGATTTGTAAAGTGAACTTAGCCATGTGATTTGGCTAGTTATGTTTTGGTACCATGCTTAGATGAATGTGATATGTGAAGTTGTTATGATATGATTAGTTGATATATGGAATGGTTATGAGATGGTAAGTATATAGACAAATGGTGCATAGGTATAATTGAGTTTTAGTTATGCAAATTGGTATGTTTAGTATTGGTTTTGAATGTATATATTGAATGAAAATTTAATGTATAGTTGTGAATATCTTAGTGATCAAATATGCATGATTTGGATGGCTATTTGTATGTTTTTGGTTGCCATATATGCTTGATATGTGTTAGTAAATGATGCTTATAAGTATGAACCATTTGGTTGGCATTTTGGCCTTGTAAATGGACTATAATGACACACGGTTGTGGCACACGGGCGTGCCTTAAACCGTGGGTAAATTGGCAGGATGCAACCTAAAATCACACGGCCATGGCACACAGGTATGATAATGACCATGTTGGTATAGTTAGTAAACAAGGTTGGACACGGGTGTGCCTAGAAGCCGTGGAGGGCACACGGTCTCCTCCCACGGGCATGTCTCCCCTGTACTTTAGAAAAGTTTCAAATTTTCATGGAATTTCATATGTGTTTCAATTTAGTCCCGACTCGACTTATAAGTATGATTAAGGTTTCGAGGACCCGATTAAGGGACATTATATCTAAGAATGATGATTGAATGTTTGATTTTGTCTGTGAATGATTCCGATCTGTCCGGTAACGCTCCTAACCTTGATCCGACGATGGACTCGGGATAGGGGTGTTACAGTTGCCTTCTTAGAAGTTTTTGTTTTAGAGCTTCTTCTTATTGTGCAATATCATCTTGTTGTGCAAAACCTTAATCAACATATTCTTCTATTTCCTCCTTTTAATCATCATCTACTTCGACATTACTTTCATTGTCATTCCAATCCAATTTTGATTGAATTGAACTTGTGTATTCTTCAACCCAATTCCAGTAGTTGTCCTCTTCAAATAAAACATCTCGACAAACTATTATCCTTTTATTAATGGGATTGTAGAGTCGATACACCTTTCAATCTTTGCTGACTCCCAATAGGACGCAAGTTACGCTGCGTTAATCTAATTTAGTTCAAGTGTTAGCTCCCACATGCGCATGAGCTATACATCCAAAAACTTTAAAATATCCAACAGAAGGATTTTCCCTACTCCAAGCTTCCTCTGGCATCTTGTTCTGCACTACTAGCGTTGGACTTCTATTCAAAACATGTACTGCCCAATTAATAGCTTCTGGCTAGAAACTTTTCTGAATTCCTTTTGCAATCATCATTCTTCGAACCATGTTCATAATGATACGATTCTTTCACTCAGCAATGCCATTTTGCTATGGTGAATACAGAGCAGGAAGTTGTCTTTTTATCCTATTTTCAACACAAAAACTTGAGAATTCTGATGAAGTCAATTCACCTCCATGATTTGTTTAGAGACCCTTAATTTGCATACTCACTTCCCATTTAGCCTTGGCCTTAAATTCCTTGAAAAACTTAAAATGCTTCTGATTTTTCATGTAGAAAATAGATCAATGTATTTCAACTACAATCATTTATGAAAGTGATAAAGTATCTCTTGTTGCTGTTGGAAATTGGTTTAATAGGGCCACATAAATCGAATGAACTAATAGCAGTGACAATTTAGCTCTCTACGAACTCTTCTGAGGAAAGGGATCTCATTTTTGCTTCCCATTCAGACATTCCTTGTACACTCTTGATGGTTTTATCAGTTGTGGCAATCCAAACCATCTCCTTCTGCTGTAGGGTGTTGATTCCTTTGAAACTCAAATGACCATAACGACAATGCCATAATTGACCAATATCTTCAGTTATTGTATTGAAGCAGGTTGTACCAGTTGGTAAGACACTACTGCAATTTTGAACATGTGATTGGGGGACATCGTAAATTTCATGATAACACCCTTCTCAAGATGACAAATCTTGTAGTTATTGTGTTGAATAAGCACATCTAACCCTTCTCTTGAAGCTTTCCAACACTTAACAAATTATTTTTCAAATCAAGCACATAAAATACTTCAGTTGTTACCTATATTTGATTGCTAATCTGCAACTGCATATTCCCTTTTCCTTTTACCATCAAGATTGCATTGTTTCCCAGCTTCACATTATATACGAATTGGTCATTGAAGTCTACAAAATATTCTTTCCAATTACACATGTGATTTTTGCAACCAGAGTCTAAGAACCAATCATCACTCTCTAGCTGTTCATCCTCAACCCAAGCCATCATCCAGGGGCGAAGCTAAAATAATTTTTTAGGGGGGTTGAAATTAAATTGTAATTTTTACAATAGTAAAAATGCAATTTCACTATTTTAATAGGTTATATATTTATAATTTTTAAAGGATTAAATCAAATTTTTATCATTTTTAGGGAGCCAAAGTGTAATTTTACCTTTATTAATTTAAAATTTAAAAACTTTAAAGGGCCTAAATGGAAAATTTTCCATTTTAGGGGGCCGAGGCCCCTGCTATGAGTAGCATTTCTTCAGGAATCTCTGTATGGTTGCTTTCCTTGCTCTGACATTTCCATTGGAAGTGCCCTAATTTATGGCAATTGAAGCATTCAACAGCAGATTTGTTAAAGTTTACCCTTCCACGTCCATGACCTCATCCTCGGTAGCCACTACAACCTCGTCTTCGATTAGAAGATACCCCATAAGTCACCTTCAAGGCTTGCTCCTCTTATGGGCTATTCATCCTTTACTCATACACTAGCAAACTGCTTTGCAGTTCATCTATAAATAGGTTGCTAGTGTCTTGTGCCTCCTTAAGAGAACATGTCACATAATTGAATTTCGAAGTCATAGATCACAATATATTTTCCATTACTTCTCTGTCACTTTTTGTGTTCACCATTAGCCATCATCTTGTTCGCAATCATAAGTGTACAAGCAAAATAATCATTCACTGTTTCTCTAACCTTTATGTGGAGTGTTTCAATCTCCTTCCTCAATGCCTATAATCATGCTTGCTTAACCCGCATCGAACATTGGTAGTTTTTCTTCATAGAGTCCCATATGTGCAACGAAAATTCTAGTTTCCACCAAACTTCAGTATTCTTTTTAATGCAAAAAATTCTCCATCAACATTGCCCAATGATCATAGTGACCATCGTACTTAGGAATTGAAGGTTGCATGAAGGTATTTTCGGTTGTCATCACTCTCTTAGTGTTTAACTATCTACATCTATGCTTTCCCAAGCCTAGACCTAGCTTGCATACCAAAATGTTAGAAAAGAAATTCAGTTGATAAAGTATTTAATAGAAGAATTGCCTGGTTTATTCATGCGTTTTACCAAATATAAATAGTCGAGCTTACAAAATAAAATATTCAAAATATAACAAACTAAATCCAAAAGTATTTGTTGATTTTCAACAACTACCCAACAAGGAACAAAGAAACATAACTAGTAAAACTGGGAGACTTATTCAAAGCTAACAACCTCCAATATTTTAGCAACAACTAGAGACTTATTCAAACATATCTAATAGCATGTTAGTTATATTATTTACATTTGATGAATTTTTTTTTTTTGAAAGGGTTCATGAAATTTAATTGTAATATTTTTTTCTTAAAATAAATAAGGTAATGTTGTGGAGTGATGTTAATTTTGGAGGTCATTATTGGATTTTAGTGATGCTTTCAATAATTATTTATTAAGAAAGATTACCCTTTTCATAGATAAAACGGATTTTTATCATTTAAAAATTGTTATCAGGTTTAGGAGCATCACATCACTATTCAAGATTTTGTGTTTGTAATGTTTCTATGTCGATAGTAATTTATTACTTTTATTTTGACATGTAATTAGAGATGTGCACCATGAAAGGAATCTGTAAATATTTAGATTTTAAGAATCTTAATGACTTCTCAAACTATTCAGATGTTTATATTAACCCTAAAATTATAAATTGATTTCAAACTTGGTTATCAAGCTTTTAATTGAGCTTTGAAATGGTTTTAAAATGATTCAAAATTATTTTTAAAGATGTATTCAAGCTTTCTAAATGATGATAATGGTTTTTAAAGAATTTTCTAGTCAAGAAATGTGTTTTTTTTTAATTTTACAAATTAAGATAGTGTTTTAGTAGCATCCTTTATCCGTACTAATCACCACGACAGATATGGAGTGTTACATGGTAAAAGTATCATAGAGACCCTTTTACGAAGAGTTAGATTGCATTTTGCTCTCTCTGCATTTTGCTCTCTCTACTCAAACAATGAGCAAATTAGCCCTTGTACATTAGGAAAAAAAGTGTAAATTGATCATTCTATTAAAATTTCACCATTAAACGATGACATGGAATATCCAAGGTGGAATTAATTTTTTTATTTGAAAAAATATAAAATTCAACATGGTAAAAGTATCATGGAGGCCCTTGTACTAAGAGTCAGATCACATTTTGCTCCCTCCAAAAATATGAGGCAAATTAATCTATTACATTAGATCAAAGAACAATCTAACCCTTTTGTTGAAATTACATCTATTTCTACTGTTAAGTGATGAAGTGGTTGAAGAGCAACCAGACAATGTGACATGGTGTTCCACATGTACCTTATGCTCACATCAACAAATATTTACAAAATTTTAAAAATTCCTAAAATTAAATAAAGTTTTAGAAATTATTTAAAACTTAAAGAAATTTATTAAGAATCTAATTATTAATAATTTTCTATAATTTTTATAATTATTTAAGAAACCACTCTAAAATGAACATGAACAAATGGTTGTCCAAGCTCATTCTAGATGTTGTTTTTAATCATTTTTAAATAATTTCTTTAGGTTCTTATAACTCTTAATAATTTTTAAATAATTTTATATATTTTATAAATATTTGAAAAACAATGTCAAGAATTCATCTAGGATGTTTCTTTAAGCTAGCTTCTAATGTCCCATGTGTTGCATGTGATTTTACATTTTTAATATTTAATTAGTTTTTTTAAATTATATTTTTAATGCAATAATTTACGTAAAATAATATTTCTTATTTTAATTATTGAATATTATTAAAATATATTAAATTATCAATTCAAATATTATAATAGAAAATTTTAAAATAACAATTAAAGCATTTTTTTAACATATTCAACCTACAATTTAGTTTTACTTTATGTGATTAATACAAAATAAAATTATTCTAAACAATTCAAGTAATACTTTTATTTAAAAATTAGCACAGCTTTTTAACTAATAATTGTACTTTAAATTCTAATTTTTTTGAAAGGAAATTCTAATTATTTTTAAATGTGTAATTATCACAACTTCTATTAAATTATAATTATTTAAAAATGTATAATTATCACAACTTCTATTTTTAAAAAATTTAATTAGTAATTCTAAATTAAATATTATAATTAATTTTAAATGTGAACTTAATAATATGATGAAAATTAAAAGTATTCTCATCAGTTCAAAAGTTTTTTTTAAACTCATGTTTTTATATTTATTATAGATAATTATAAAAACTTTTATTTATGTTTAGGATTTTTAAGTTTAAATATTACCATATCAACATGAGGTATATGTGGCTGAATCAGTTTACTCTTTGATATAATGTACAAAAACTAATTTTCCCTTTTTCCTTTTTTTTTTTATAAAAGGGGCAAAATGTAATCCGACTTTTAGTACAAGAGCCTCCATGATGCTTTTACCATATTTGATTTTATGTTTTTCTTTCAAAATAAAAAATTAATTCCACCTATTTTTTTTATTAATCTACCCAAACTCTTTAATTTTTTTAAGTCTGCCCTTTGGCACGAAACTCGTCTGCCCTCTGGCACGTAATTAGGTTTTTCTTTATTTCGTCTTATCTTAAGCAATTCTTGACAGCGGCGGCTGGCTTGATTTTTCTCTCTACTAGATCCACAAACAAACGTAGAGGGGATATTCGTTTCAGATCTGCAATCATGGAAAAAGAGTTTGCTAAATTAACACTTGATGAAGAAGAAGAAGAAATTATACAGATTCAGATTGAGCCGAGTTTAATAAGGGAAGAGCAAAACTTTCAATTGGTGGGCTGCTTTTTAACATCAAGCGTCATTCACTTGCCAACAATGAAGGGCGCCATGGCAAATCTATGGCACCCAGTTAGAGGTGTCCATATCAGAGATTTGGGGGATAAACGGTTTCTGTTTCAATTTTTTCATGTCATGGATCTGGAAAGAGTTTTAAAAGGATCTCCATGGACCTTTAATAATCACCTTTTGATTCTTCACCCACTTCAAAGGGGGGAGAATCCATTGTAATTTCCTTTAATTTTTACACCGTTTTGAGTACAGATTCATGATATTCCATTGGGGTTTTTCTCGGAAAATTTGGCAAGACAATTGAGAGATTTCATGGGCAAATTCTTAGAATATGACAGCTCAGATCTGGGGAAAGGCTAGAGGAATTTCATGAGGATCAGAATTCAATTGGATGTCCGCCAACCACTAAAAAGAAAGAAGAATGTGTCTTTTGCAGGAAATCGCTCATACATCAGATTTAAATATGAAAGGCTCACTCTTTTTTGCTTCTATTGTAGGCGTCTAGGTCATAATGATTCTTATTGTAACATCCCGAAATAGGGCCTAAACGGAATAGTGGTTGCGAAACCATAAATCCGAGTCAGTAAAATATTTTAATATTATTTTCTGTGCAGTTGATATGTGATTAAGCATGTGGTAAATTTTCGTGAGCTAATTTATCTGTATGTGTGTTTAATTTGATAAAAGGATTGAATTGCATCAAATGCAAAATTAGTGTGCTTATTGAAAAGATGTCTATTTGTTATGTCTTCTTAAGTGTGAGGACTTATGTGGCAATTAAGCCAATTATATGGTTAGTGGACGGCATTGAATGATGAAATGCATAATTATATGTTTTTTTTATATATTAAAAACATTAGTTGAAATTTTATATTATATTAATATGTTATAGTATAATCAAAGAAACATGAGTGGATGGTTTTCATTTTACCATCTTCTTGCCGAAACCATAAAAGAAAAAGAAAGAAAAAAACCAAGCAAGGGTTCGGCCATTCTAAGCTTAAATTGAAGGTATGTTTTAGCTTGGTTTTTGATAAATTTTACGTTTTTGAGATCGTTGTTTCGAGTGCTACAAAACCCATATTTGAATTTTGAATTTTGATGAATATTTTGAGTTATGCCATTGATGAAAGCTTGTGTATTTTGATGATTGATGGTAGATTATTCATGTTTATGAGTAGAGGAACAATTTTTATTAAGTGATTTTCGGTGAAAACAAGCTAATTAGTAAAAGTTGTTATTGTTCATAAGCATGTGTTATAGTAAGAATTTGAAGTTGCTATAGAAGGGGAAAATGTTCAGCATGTTATAAAACATAAGAATAAGGGCTGAAGTTTAATTTTCGAGCCTAGGGGCAAAATCATAATTATGTAAAAGTTTAGGGGCAAAATTGTAATTTTGCCAAAGTTAGAGTTAAGGACTGTTTTGATAAACGTGAGTATTAAATAAGCTAAATTTGCTATTATAGATCAAGAAGAACGAAATCCAGAGTTAGATCGGGGAAAGAAAAAGATAGTGGACTAAATCGATATAGTTTATCGTATTTTGTTTTGAGGTAAGTTTGCGGTAAATAAATACAATATTCTATTATTTTACATTTAATATTATTGAATTCCAGCATTTACATATTTATTCTGTAAGTTTATTATTTAAAGACTTAAGTATGAATTGACGGAAAAGCTATCTCAGAAAGTTCCGGTTGAACCTTAGGAATGTGTAGGATACAAATGCCATGACATTAGGGTTTAAGGAAATCATGTAAGACCATGTCAAGACATGGCATTGATATGTTACTATAAGGCAAAGGTCCCATGTAAAACCATGCCAAGGCATGGCATTGGTGAGTTCATAAGGCAAGGATACCACGTAAGACCATGTCAAGACATGGCAATGGTTAAGTTTCATAAGGAAAGGTACCCGCGTATCCTTAGTATTCCAAGTGGTTCAACGGAAAAATTCAAAGAGTATTCCAAAGTAAAGGTAAGACAAGTTCAAGCTAAAAAGGTAAGGTAAGATAAATTCATGTTAAAGGGTAAGGTAAGAATACAAGTTTAAGTATATTGAGTTAAAAGCTTAAGTGATCTTGATAAGAAAAGCATAAGATAATTCATTAAGAATGTTGTCATCTATTTACATGTAAACTTACTAAGCTTTATGCTTACTCCCATTCTTTATTTTTTTTTATAGTATTACAAGCCAACTCGGGGACCGAAAGAACGTCGGAGATCGTTACACACTATCAAAAGATTATATTAGTATTTTGTGATTCGAACTTTTTAAGTTATGGCATGTATAGGGACTTAGACATTTTGTGTGTATGACCTTATGATATGGCTTAATATTGGCTTGTAAATGCTTGGTAATGATTAGCCATTAAAATGGTTAATTAAGAACATGTTTTGGATGTTATGAAATGCCTAGTTGATAGTTATTTTAAAGAAATTATGTAATTATATGCAGGGGAATAGTTGGACAGCAGCAGTGACGTGATTTTGAAAAATCACCAAAAATAGTAGAAATTGAATTAGGTTGTGCATGAGATATAGAATTAAATATTATTGAGTCTATTTTCATATAAAGAAAATGGTGTAGGAAAAAGAGTTTTATATTATGAGATAATTGATTTTTAGTGAAGAGAGGTCAGAACTGTCAAACTGTGTAATAGGGGAGACTTTAACTAATAAACTGTACTAATTGGCCATACCAAAAATTCTGGAAAAATTATAGTAAGAAGATATATGAGTCTAGTTTAAAGGAAAATTTACGGATCTAGATTTCAATTTTCGTAACTCAAGTTATAATTAATTTAGTGAACATGACGCAGACAAACAGTTTCAATTTTTATGCCCAGAACTAGTAAGTTAAGTCTACTAATGCCTTGTGCTCGACTCTGGCAACGGTCTTGGGTAAGGGGTGTTACACTTATTGTGAAGCAAAAATGCTATTAGGTGTGGAAGTAGCAGTTATGGGATGGGATCTATCTCTAAGAGCACAATCAAAAAGAGCTTTAGCAATGAAAAGCATCTGGCTACGTGATGTTGAAGAAGATGGAATGAATGCAAATCTCACCACTAATCGCAAATTAGAAAACATACCATGGGGAGTGAGGATTCAATCAGAAGATGGAGTGTCAATAGATCTAGTTTTGGGGATTAATTTGGAAGGAGGAAATCACTCTTTATCACAACGAAAGGAGTCTTACTCAACAATGGATTATGACGTGGAGGAGAGGGTGTTAATGGGGGGTGGAGGGAAAAAAAAAGAGACAAAGAGGTGCAAGTGAAGATCATACAATGCGATAATTCAACAGTACAGAATAGGAGATTGCTTGAAAATAACCTTTTACCAGCGGCGGCTGCCAAAAGGCAAGCCGACCGATAGCAATGAAAATCTTAAGCTAGAATGTCCGTAGATTGGGGAATCCTCGGACTATTCGAAGGCTTCGGCACACGCTGAAGCTACATATTCCCCAAATGGTCTTCTTTATAGAGACAAAAATTAATAAAACACGGATGGAATGAGTACGAAGAAGTTGTGGTCTCTTTAATGGCATTGATGTGGATTCGAAAGTTTCGAGGGGAGGATTATGTTTGGCTTGGAAAGGTGATGTCTCTATTAGTCTTCAAAGTTTTTCAAAAAGGCACATTGATGTTCTTATTGATGACCATAATAATGGATAGCATTGGAGATTTACAGGCTTTTACGGTTCTCCTTATACACATGACAAGGATGAATCATGGAATTTACTTAAGAGTTTGAGACATAGTGATGATCTTCCTTGGTTCGTGTGCGGAGACTTTAATGAAGTTATGTACGGCTTTGAAAAAAAAGGAGGACTGCCTAGGGAGGAAAGAAGAATGGAAGCTTTTCAAAATGTTTTAGAAGATTGTCGACTAATTGATGTGGGGTATTCTGGAAATTGGTTCACTTGGGAAAGAGGGAATTTACTAGAAACAAATATTCGACAGCGATTAGACAGAGGTGTGGCCAATGAAAATTGGATGTCTATGTTTCTGGAAGCTATCATTCAACATTTGACTCACTCAATTTCTGATCATTGCCCTCTCCTAATCTCAACAAAAAAAAGAAGATGAACGAAGAAGCAGGAAAACTTTTAAATTTGAAGCATGGAGGGTCTTAGAAGAGTCTTTTGAAGATGAAGTTAAAGTCATTTGGGAATCAACATCAGGAGATTTTTTACAGGAGTTGAATGACCTCAAAATAGGCCTGGAAAATTGGGCCAAACGAATTTGTCTGGCTAGGAAAGGGAAAAAGGAATTCTTAAATTTAAAGCTGAATGAGTTATTGGAAGCAAAAAGGAGCAACAACAACTTAGCAGAGTTGATTGACACAAAACTGCAATTGAATTTTGAGATTGATAAGGATAAAAGATACTAGGAACAAAGAGCTAGAGTTAATTGGATAAAACTTGAGGATAGAAATACAGCTTTTTTTCATAACCACGTGACACAAAGACATCAGAAAAATTGCATACGGAAGTTGCAGAACAAGAATGGAGAAGAAACGGAGGACTTGCACGAAATGGCTGAAATTGCTAGAAACTATTTCCAGGAACTATTTGAGGCAAAAGAAAGGGGTAATTATGGAAATCTCTTAACAGGCATTGGACAATGTATCACTGAAGAGGATAATCAATGTCTCACAGCACAATATACAAATGAGGAGATTTGGGAGGCACTACAAAGTATGGGCGCTACAAAGGCTCCTGGTGAAGATGGTTTTCCAGCCTTATTTTTTCAAAAATATCGGCATATCATTGGGGAAGAGGTCTCGAGTTTCTGTCTTCAACAGTTGAACGGGGGTATGGAGGTTAGTTCTATTAATAATACGCAAATAGTACTTATCCCAAAAAAAGCTAATCCAACCAGCCTTTCTCACTTTAGACCAATTAGCTTATGTAATGTCATTTATAAAATAATGGCAAAGACTATTGCTAATTGTTTTAGAGGAGTTTTGGAAAAATGCATTGATGGTGCACAGAGTGTTTTTGTGCCAGGCAGATTAATTTCAGATAACGTACTGCTAGCATATGAAATTTTGCACACTCTGAAGAGGAAAAAATTAGGTAAGAAGGGATGGATGGAAGTCAAGCTGGATATGAGCAAGGCATATGACAGAGTTGAATGGTCTTGTATACAGGAAATCATGAGGAAAATGGGTTTTGATCCAAATTGGATTAATTCCATTATGAAGTGTATATCTACTGTTTCCTATTCAGTAACTCTTAATAGTCAGGCATGGGACATTTTCCATTCGTCGAGAGGATTACGGCAAGGCAATCCACTTAGTCCATTTTTATTTTTAATATGCGGAGAAGGCTTATCCATCCTAATGAGAAAGGCAACCAAAGAAGGGCACTTAAAAGGGGTTAAAGCGAGTAGGCGCGGTCTACAAATTTCACATTTACTTTTTACTGATGATTGCATTTTATTCGGAGAGGCTAATGAAAGAGGAGCAGGTATCATTAAAAAGATTCTACTTGAATATGAAAATTGTACGGGACAACAAGTGAATTTTAATAAATCGACGGTCTTCTTTAGCTCAAACACGCAAGAGGAAGAAAAGAGTTTAGTTTCTCGAATGCTAGGAGTGCGGAGTTCAAATGATCCGGAGCGTTACCTCGGATTACCGAATATGGTGGGTAGGAGGAAGAAAGAAGCTTTTTAAAACTTAAAAGACAGGTTTAAACAGAGAATTGACAATTGGAGTATTCGACATCTTTCGCAAGGTGGAAAAGAGGTTTTTATAAAGGTCGCTCTACAAGTTATCCTGACGTATACAATGGCCTATTTTCTGCTTCCTAAATCCCTATGTGCCGAGTTAGAAAGTCTCATTGCAAAATTTTGGTGGCAAAAGGGTCATGGTAAAAAGGGTATTCATTGGTGTGCGTGGAAGGAGTTATGTATCGCAAAAGAACAGGGTGGGTTGGGCTTTCGAAATCTTGATCAATTTAATGTTGCATTATTACCAAGTAGGGTTGGTGGCTTATTAATTACCCAAATTCTCTATTAGCACTGGTTTTAAAAGCTAAATATTTTCCAAATTCAGATTTCATACATGCACAGTTGGGGAATTTACCTTCTCTTACCTGGAAAAATGTGTGGGTAGCAAAAGGATTACTGCAAGATGGACTGGGATGGCGTATTGGAAAGGGAGATCAAGTTTCTGTATCGTTAGATTCCAGGAGTTGACAGTATCCGAAGCAATGATAACACCAACAGTACAAAAATAGAGTTAGTTTCAAGCTTAATTGATTCAACAACAAGAAAGTGGAAAGCTGATCTTATTGAACATACCTTCCCAGAAAATATTACACAAAAGGTTCTACAACTCCCTTTGGTGGAAGAGACACATGAAGATTTCCAAGTTTGGCGTGGAGAAAACTCGGGCAAATTTACAGTCAGAAGCGCTTATAAACTATTACAATATGCTACTTTGGCTCCTAGAGATTATTTATTACAGACCGAAACTACAAATTTCTACAGAAAACTATGGAATTTACATCTGCCATCGAAAATTATCATAACTATCTGGCGCCTATCCTGGAATTTTATCCCTACTCGAAAGACTTTAAGGCTCAGAAGAGTGATCTCTGATAGTTCCTGCCCTCGGTGTCGAACTGCAGAAGAAGATTGTCTCCACATTTTTAGGCAGTGTCCTACAGAAATAGAAACATGGCAGAACCTTAATCTTTTATGGGTTACGAATAATGCAATAACAGACCTATGGATCTGGCTCAACAGGGTTTTTACCATAGGAAATGGAAATCAATGTAGACTTTTTTTGTTGTGATGTTTGGATGATATGGAGCTCCAGAAATAAGTTGGTGCATGAGGGGAAAACCACAACATGGGAAGATTTAGCAAACAAAGTTCATCTCTACATAGCAGAAATTGAGGGGTCGAAAGAAAAATCAATTACCTTAAAGGATAACAGACGTTAGGGTCAGATTTTAAGAAAGGCAGAAGCAATCATTTATCTTGATGCAGCATTTGATACTCGATCCTCAAGATCGGCATCGGGTCTAGTTGTAAAGGGGGAGACGAGTGAGTTACTCGTCTCTAAAGCGGTAATCCACTCAGCAATTTCATCCCCATTCATGGCGGAGGTACATTCATGTTTACAAGCAATAGAGTTACGGATCTTTTGGGGCTTCAGACTAATGTTATCATAGGGGATTCCAAAACAGTCATTAGAAAATGCTACACAAAAGTAGTCGATAAATTAGTATTAGGGGCAATCATTCGAGATATTAAACGAAAGAGGCAATTTTTTCAGGAAAGTTGCTTCCAGTTTGTACCAAGATCAGAAAATGGCCCAGCACATGACATAGCAACCGAGGCTTTAAGGAAGGGAGAGGAGACATAACTGGAAGAAGCAAGCTTTAGGCGCCTGCGGAGCAGAAGGAAAGAAAGATGGAGGTGAAATCTGGATTGAAGGAAGCGTGAAGAAGGTACAGAAGGAAAGATAGCAGAAATGAATTATTTTTTAGAAACTGCTATTGCTTTGAAGACTGGTATAGGTTTCTTGGAACTCGGAACATCAGAATTCAATGGATGCCAGCTATTTGACACCGACTGGATTAGACTTAGGATTGATGTAACATCCTAAAAACGGGGCTATTTGGATTATAAATTATTTTTCTTATGTATGAATTGCTGTGTTATTATTTATGAGATAATAAAGCTTAATTTAAGGCTTTGAGTGTGCCCGGTTTGATAGAAAAATTTCAGTTTTAACTTTAAAGGCAAAGAGCATTAGCAGGAGGGTGTTATAAGAATAAATGTGGGTATTTTAACACAAAGATGAGCCTAGAATAAGTGGCAAAGTAAGCCCACTTAAGAGCTACATGTGACGCCACCAAGGAGCAAGGGAGAACCTTGGTTCGAGTCACAGCAATCCCTCTTTTTGCACTTTGGTTGGATGAAGAATAAGAGAGAGTTTTCTCTCTTTAATTTCTTTTAATTATCTTTTAGATAATAGGATAATAGGAGATAATTAAGGATTTTATTTGGTTAAAAAGGGATTTTACTATAAGGATATTAAGAAGATAATCAAGGATATTATTATTATCATTTTGATAATAAGATAATACAAGATAATCAAGAAGATTATTTGATTAAAAGGATTAATTAGTATTATTATTATTTAGATATCATGATAATAGTAGATTAAAGGGATTATTTGATATTATTTGGATTATTGATGGATTTTTGGGATTAATTCAAAATTAATTTGAATTAATTAAAAGGGTGGACTGCAAAGGGTACTTAGAGCCTATAAAAGCATTAGTTGACCCCTTGTTTTGTTTTTTTCCATTCTTGCTAGTTGCCAAAAATCCCTAACCCTCTTCCTTTGTGCTCTTTTATTTTCTTTGTTCTCTCAAACCCCTTCAAGCCAAAATTTCTAGCACCTTTCTTTCCCATTATTTTCTTTCTCCTTGGCCGAATACACTCCCTTGGAAGTGCTGATTTCTTTTCCTCTTATTAAACTCTCTATTGGCCAAATACAACCTAGTAGTTTGCCGAAACTCCCTTCTTCTATTCTAGTGTACTTTGGCCGAATATTGGAAGGAATATAGATCTCTTCAGATTCTTTGTTATCAATCGGGTGATAAGGTAAGTGATGGCCGAATTTCTATTTCCCTTTTTTTCTTTTTTTTTCATCGACTTTTTACAAGGAAAGGAGCCGATTTCGGCAATGGTTAAGTCTTTTAATCGAGTAGTAACCGATTTCTGCTAGGTACTCAGGGGAGTAAAGCAGTCGACTCACAACCCGATCTCTAGTAATCGATTTTTGGTAAGTAACGGTAAGATCTACTTTAGTTAGTCAGTTGATATTCGTTTTAGCCGAAGGCTACTAACTTATTGAGTGCCGATTCATGGAATCAGAAGCAGATTCAGGAGTTTGGGGTGCGATTAACATCCAATCGAGGGAAGGTAAGATACCGGGTTCATAAGGAACCCCTTTCAATAATTTGGTTTGGCCGAATAGGCCATAAGACTAATCCATGAATTTGGCCGTATATAGGACAAGTGGATCTGTGGTGACCAACGTTTTTTTTTCGGGATTAGAACATCCAAGGGTGACAGGTGTGTACATACACACTATAACTTATTTAATGTGCTGATTATTGGAAATGCTTAATTGATTTATGTAGCATTGGATGATATACCATATCGGTATAGATGGCAATTCAGGTAAGTACCTGTTAATGTGAATTATTATTAATGCTTTTGGGAAGCATGATGTACTGATTTATACATATAATGGCATGTAATATATATTTATGTGACTGATGTGGGATTGACTGAGTGGAGGGGGCAGCGATATTGTGCCGACGGTCACCAGAGGTTTGGTACCTCCAGAGGTTTGGCACCTCATAGTGCCTTGTCCCTGTGGTTAATACCACCGTGGGTTGGCCCCACTTGAGATATGGGATTGTCTGCCAGTGATTTGGTATCACACGATGGGTTGGCCCCATCACCCGATTCGTGTCTACGGACACCAGTGTTTTGGTAACACATTCTGACTATATGTCACCAGTGGTTTGGCACCACCAGTGGTTTGGTACCACAACGGGGTAGACAGTGGCGTATGGCTGGCTAGGTTGGGACACATGATAATATGCATGTTAATTTGTTATATGATGTGTATGAAAATGTTTAAACCGGGGGAAGGGTTACATCTCGAGTCTTGGTGACTCACCTTCTCCTTTACATTTTTCAGTGACACGTAGATCGCGGATGTGGGCCAAGGTGGACTCGAGGTGGCCATGCAAAGGGTCTAGTTTAAATGAACTTTGATTTTAAGTTATAATATTTTATTTCCGGTTTATATTTTATTTGGATTGTAATAAGGCCTCCTAGAATATTTTATTATTGTTATATGCTCGAATACTTGTTTTAAATTTGTTATTACTATTAATTAAAAATCGTATGTTTTCCAAGTTAGAACGGAATTGTTTTTGACGAGCCATCGGGCACACTTGTAATTTTATAATAGTTTGAGTTAATTAATATTTCCAAAATTTTGTTTTATACACCTCAAAGGTTTCAACCAAAAATAGCTATTTTTTTTAAAACATCAAATTTCTTTCGAGTTTTCTAAATATTTTTCCAAGTAGCAAACCGGATTCGGCCATAGCGTTTGGGCCGGGTTTGGGTTGTTACAAATTGGTATCAGAGCCCAGTTCAAAGCTCGGCTGTGGGGGCCCAAGGCCCAAAAATGCTTTAGTAGGCCTTATGAAATGATTTTTGGATTTTGAACAGCATGGCCCGAGTCTCCGGCACCAATCCGCCCAGGTAAGTACTTCTGAACATTCTTTGTGAATTATATTCTGTAGAAGGGTAGGAAGCATGGAACGTAGAATAGACTTATAGGATTTGACCCTAGGACTAGATTACTCAAACACACAACAACGCATAAGACTTAAGGAACTTAACCCACCTATGACTTAGTCGGTGAGCTAGGTGGTGTGGTAACCCCGCATGCACGCATGTCTAGGAGTGGATCCTAAGAGCCTAGTATTTAAGCGAGTCTCGTGACTCACCTCCTCTCTTCGCAGGTATCCTGCAGTGCGTGTAGCTCGGTTCACCCTAACTCAGAGGGCTCAGTGGTGTGGCAACCTCTGTGCGCATGTCTAGAAAGGTTCGGTGAGAGCTTGGTATTTAAGCGGTCCGCGTGACCCACCTCCTCTTCACTCGAATCCTGCCTGGTGCATAGCTTTGGTTCACCCTGACCAAGAGGGCTCGGTCATAGGCTAAACACAATGATTAAAACCCGAAAGGGAACTAGCCATGATTTTCAAAAAAAAAAATGAAACAACAACAACCCTAACGTTTTCAAAATTTTTACAATGACTCTTTTAAATCTGAAAACATCATTTTTACAACGTTTTCCTCAAAAAACTTGATTTGTGGAAAATTACAAAAATGCCCTTAGGGGTAAAATTACTAAAACGCCCCTGACTCATAAAATATCAGTTCAACGGTTTTGCCCAAAAATTTTAACTATTTTACCAATATTCAACAACTTAGCTGTGAAATCATCAACAAAATATTTTGGTTTTGGAAAATTACGAAAATGCCCTCAAATTGCAAAATTACCGAAATGACCCTGATCTTTGAAAATCTTTACAAACATCACTATTTGAAAAAGAAAACTTTCAAAAGAATCCCCAAAGTTTTACAAACTGTTAGAAATACCCTCGATTTATCAAAATTACAAAATTGTCCTGAATGACAAAATTACCAAAATACCCTGGTTTCAAATGATGCCATATCTCTAAATTTTACAAATTTTCATAAACACCCTCCAGTTTTGGGAATTTCAAAATGACCTACTTTACTAAAGTTTTAAAATTTCTTTTATTACGAAAATACCCCTGTAGGGAAAATGACGAAAATACCCCTGGGTTAGAAATGGGCAGAAATGTCCGAAGAGCGAATAGGTATGGAAAGTATTAAGGAATGGATGCATGAACTCCTTTGTGTGAACTAGGATAGAGAACTGAAACATTGTTTGCACGAAAGAATCTCTGATTAAATTCTATCCATAAAACTTCTTCGCGAATAAGAAAGTGGAACAAATGCTAACGCATAAAATTTTCTTAATCAGATTAAAGCACGGTAGATAGAATGAGTTCTCAAGGACGTGGACGCCGTGGGCGCGGGTAGGGTAGGATGACCGTGACGTAACTCCGTCCAGTCGGTCGAGGTCCCGAAAATGAGGTACCACATCGCCACCACCACCTCCTACTTTTAGGGTGAGGCGAGCGAGGATCGGATCGGTGGTGAGCGATGATCGTAAGCGGTATTGCGAGTTTTGGAGATGGTGGTGAAATTGGGTGGGAATTTGGGAGTTCGGAAGTCCGTTCCCGAGCGAATCGGTCCTAACGGAGCCGAGGTATTTCGGGCGTGTGGGGTGGCACCTAGTGCAATGAGTCTTGGCTAGAATCTACCGAGAGGATCATGGATGATATTGACCTGACTGAGGAGGAGAAGCTGAAAGGGGCGGTGTCGCTTCTAAAGGATGAAGCGTACCAGTGGTGGCTGACTGTCCGGGATGGAGCCGCGACTGATGATCTCACATGGGACTACTTTAAGACTACCTTTCAGAAGAAGTATGTGGGCACTAGCTACACTGATGCTCAAAGGAAAGCCTTCCTAAGCCTGGTGCAAGGAACTAAGTCGGTGGCCGAGTATGAGGCAGAGTTTTTAAGGCTGAGTAGGTATGCCAGAGGAATCATAGCCACTGAACATGAGCGCTGCGTCCGCTTTGAGGACGGACTCAAAGATGATTTGAGGTTACTAATTGCCCCGCAGCAGGTTCATGAGTTCTCGTCCCTAGTGGAGAAGGCCAAGGTGGTCGAAGGGATCAAGGAGGCTGTGAGGCAAAACTATAGTAGGAATAATCAGAAGAGAGGGTTTGGGTCAGCTGGGACAAGTGGTAGTGTTCAGAAAAAGGCTAGGCCAAGTGGGCCAAATCAGGCAGCAAGGCCCATGGCTACTAATCAGAGGCCGACTCAGTGCAACCGCTGTGGAAAAACCCATTGGGGAGGTTGTTGGACCGGTGATAGGGGTTGTTTTGAATGTAGGTCGTTGGAGCATCGTGTCAGAGATTGCCCCTGAAAATTAGCTAAGAATCAGCCAGAAGGGCAGAACCGTACTCAAGATAGAAATGCGGGACCACAAAGGGGTCGCGGTAATGGCCGAGGAGGAAATGGTCCGAATAGAGTCGTGGAACTCGAGGCGAGGTTCGAGCAACACGAGAGGCTAGGCGGCTGGCTTAGTCTATGCTGGCGAGGCGTCGCGAGGAGGGTGACGCACCGATGTCATAACCGGTATGTTTTAATCTCTGGTTTTCCTTATGTTGCATTGATTGATGTGGGTTCAACGCACTCGCATACATTGCTAGTAGTGTGGTAGGAACTATGGACTTAAACTCTGAAACTGCTTCTAGGAAGATGACTGTAGTTAGCCCTTTAGGTCACTCTGTTTTGGTAGACAAACTTTATAGAGACGTACCCCTAGAACTCCAAGGGGTAGTATTTGTGGCTGATCCGATGGAACTACTATTTGGAGAGTTCGATTTGATCCTTGGAATGGATCATTGGTTAAGTATCGAGCGAATTTAGATTGCGCGACTAAGCGCATGGTTCTTAAGATCTACCAAGGTGGTGAAGTGGTTATGATAGGTGATAGAAGGAATTACCTATCCAACGTGGTGTCTGCCTTGAAGGCTGAGAGGATGGTCAAGAAGGGTTGTAAGGCGTTTTTGGTTCGAATTTGTGCTTTGGAAGTTAAGGAGTCAGTAGTTGGAAAGGTCCGAACGGTTGGGGGAATATGCTGATGTGTTCCCGGAAGAGCTTAAGATGCGCCTCCGGATCGGAAGTCGAATTCAGATAGACTTGCTACCCGGAACGGCACCTGTGTCTATAGCACCGTATCGAATGGCACCAAAGGAATTGGTGGAGCTGAAGGCTCAAATTCAGGAGCTCTTGGATAGAGGGTTCATCCGACCAAGCATATCTTCGTGGGGAGCACCTGTGTTGTTTGTCAAGAAGAAGGACGGTTCAATGCGGATGTGTATAGATTACCGCCAACTGAACAAGCTAACGATCAAAAACAAGTATCCGTTGCCTCGGATTGACGACTTGTTCGATCAACTGAAGGGTGCTTCGGTGTTTTCGAAGATAGACCTTAGGTCGGGCTATCATCAACTTAAGGTGAAGGAAGTTGATGTTCACAAGACGGCGTTCAGAACTCGGTATGGACACTACGAGTTTTTAGTGATGCCATTTGGGTTGACCAATGCACCGGCGGCGTTCATGGATCTAATGAATAGGGTATTTCAAGATGATTTGGACCAATTTGTCGTGGTATTTATAGACGACATCTTGGTTTACTCAAGGACGGAGGAGGAGCATGATAAGCACTTACGTATAGTTCTACAAGTGTTGAGGGAAAAGCAATTATATGCCAAATTCAGTAAGTGCGAATTCTGGCTTAGAGAGGTGGCTTTCTTAGGTCACGTAGTGTCAGCGGACGGAATAAGAGTAGACCCTCGCAAGATTGAAGCGGTGTTGGATTGGAAACCGCCTAGGTCAGTGGCGGAGATCCAAAGTTTCCTGGGTTTAGCGGGGTACTATCGAAGATTTGTAGAAGGATTCTCCTTAATCGCAGCGCCGTTGACTAAGCTACTAAGGAAGGGTGTTCCATTCGTATGGACGGAGAAGCAGCAAGGAAGCTTTGATAAGCTAAGGAAAATTCTGACGGAAGCTCCGATTTTGGTACAGCCTGAAGCAGGGAAGTTATTTACCGTCTATTGTGATGCATCCCATACTGGTTTGGGATGTGTGCTGATGCAAGAAGGGAAGGTAGTAGCCTATGCATCCCGACAGTTAAGACCACACGAATTGAACTACCCAACGCACGACTTGGAGTTAGCCGCAGTCATTTTCGCACTGAAGATATGGAGACACTACCTTTATGGGGAGAAGTCAATAGTCTACACGGATCATAAGAGTTTGAGGTATCTCTTGACACAGAAGGATCTCAACTTGAGACAGCGTCAATGGATTGAACTTTTAAAGGACTACGATTGTTCAATCGAGTGCCATCCGGGTAAGGCTAACGTGGTAGCTGACGCGTTGAGCCGGAAGGTTGTGATGGACTTAAGAGCGATGTTTGCTCGGTTGAGTCTATATGATGATGGAAGTCTCTTGGCGGAACTTCAAGTTAAGCCAACGTGGATCGAGGAGATTAAGGACAAGCAGTTAGTGGATGAGGGGTTGAATGCTAAAAGGGTACAAGTTCAGGATGGTGGTTTGGAAGGGTACAGTCTATCTAGTGATGGAGTGCTATGTTTTCAAGGGCGAGCATGTATGCCAAAAGATGTGGAGTTGAGGCGGAAAATTCTCCAAGATGCTCATAGCAGCCCATATGCTATGCATCCGGGAGGAAGCAAGATGTATGGGGATTTACGGAAGCAGTTCTGGTGGCCCGGGTTAAAGCGTGAAGTAACAGAGTTTGTTGGTAGGTGTTTGACTTGTCAGCAGGTCAAGGCTGAACATCGATTCACCGTCGGTTGTTTGCTTGACCGATGAAGATTCCCCAATGGAAGTGGGAACGGATCACTATGGATTTCGTTAGTGGGCTACCCCTTACGCCCAGCAAGAAAGACGCCGTTTGGGTAATAGTAGACTGTCTCGACTAAGTCACTCACTTCAAACCAAATGAGGTGGATTATTCTCTTCAGAAGCTAGCTAAGCTATATGTATCGGAGATAGTGCGATTGCATGGTGTGCCGGTATCGATCATCTCGGATAGGGATCCCAGATTCACGTCAAGGTTCTGGAAAACCTTGCATCAAGCTTTGGGTACACGGTTAGATTTCAGTACCGCTTTCCATCCACAGTCTGACGGACAATCGAAAAGGGTGATACAGATTTTAGAGGATATGTTAAGGGGATGTGTCTTGGATTTTCGGGGTAGTTGGGAGGAATTTCTACCATTGGCAGAGTTCGCCTACAACAACAGCTATCAGGCGAGTATCCAGATGGCTCCATATGAAGCACTGTATGGACGGAAGTGTCGTACTCCGACATGTTGGACGGAATTGGGTGAGCGACAGATTTTGGGTCCCGAGTTGGTGACGTAGATCAAGACAAAGTCAGGGTGATTCGGTCTCGTCTCAAGGAAGCATCAGATAGGCAAAAGTCTTATGCCGATCTAAAACGCAAGGAAATGGAGTATGCTGTGGGAGACAAGGTTTTTCTGAAGGTGTCGCCTTGGAAAAAGGTGTTGAGATTTGGGCGAAAAGGAAGCTAAGCCCAAGGTTCATCGCCATACCATATCGGTTGTAAAGCGAGTAGGGCCGTAGCTTATCGGCTAGAGTTGCCGGCAGAATCGAATCGATCCATGATGTATTTCATGTATCGATCTTTGAGACAGTATCGGTCGGTCGATCCTTCGCGACGTGCGATGGCGAAATTGCGGTGAACTCGGACTTATCTTTCGAAGAAGAACCGATTCGAGATCCTAGATCGAGATGTGAAGGTTCTACGTAGAAAGTCGCACTTTAGTGAAAGTCTTTGTGGCGGAATCATGGTACGAGAGGAAGCTACGTGGGAGCCCGAGGATGTGATGCGGCGACAATACCTCACCGTTTCGATCAAGGAATTTCGAGGACGAAATTTATTTTAAGGGGGTAGAATTGTAACATCCTAAAAACGGGGCTATTTGGATTATAAATTATTTTTCTTATGTATGAATTGCTGTGTTATTATTTATGAGATAATAGAGCTTAATTTAAGGCTTTGAGTGTGCCCGGTTTGATAGAAAAATTTCAGTTTTTAACTTTAAAGGCAAGGAGCATTAGCGGGGAGGGTGTTATAAGAATAAATGTGGGTATTTTAACACAAAGATGAGCCTAGAATAAGTGGCAAAGTAAGCCCACTTAAGAGCTACATGTGACGCCACCAAGGAGCAAGGGAGAACCTTGGTTCGAGTCACAACAATCCCTCTTTTGCACTTTGGTTGACGGTAATAAGAGAGTTTTCTCTCTTTAATTTCTTTTAATTATCTTTTAGATAATAGGATAATAGGAGATAATTAAGGATTTTATTTGGTTAAAAAGGGATTTTACTATAAGGATATTAAGAAGATAATCAAGGATATTATTATTATCATTTTGATAATAAGATAATACAAGATAATCAAGAAGATTATTTGATTAAAAGGATTAATTAGTATTATTATTATTTAGATATCATGATAATAGTAGATTAAAGGGATTATTTGATATTATTTGGATTATTGATGGATTTTTGGGATTAATTCAAAATTAATTTGAATTAATTAAAAGGAGTGGACTGACAAAGGGTACTTAGAGCCTATAAAAGCATTAGTTGACCCCCTTGTTTTGTTTTTTCCATTCTTGCTAGTTGCCAAAAATCCCTAACCCCTCTTCCTTTGTGCTCTTTTATTTTCTTTGTTCTCTCAAACCCCTTCAAGCCAAATTTCTAGCACCTTTCTTTCCCATTATTTTCTTTCTCCTTGGTAAATACACTCCTTGGAAGTGCTGATTTCTTTTCCTCTTATTAAACTCTCTATTGGCCGAATACAACCTAGTAGTTTGCCGAAACTCCCTTCTTCTATTCTAGTGTACTTTGGCCGAATATTGGAAGGAATATAGATCTCTTCAGATTCTTTGTTATCAATCGGGTGATAAGGTAAGTGATGGCGAATTTTTATTTCCCTTTTCTTTCTTTTTCTCGTCGACTTTTTACAAGGAAAGGAGCCGATTTCGGCAATGGTTAAGTTTTTAATCGAGTAGTAACCGATTTCTGCTAGGTACTCAGGGGAGTAAAGCAGTCGACTCACAACCCGATCTCTAGTAATCGATTTTTGGTAAGTAACGGTAAGATCTACTTTAGTTAGTCAGTTGATATTCGTTTTAGCCGAAGGCTACTAACTTATTGAGTGCTTAGATTCATGGAATCGAAGCGGTCGGGGAGTTTGGGGTGCGATTAACATCCAATCGAGGAAGGTAAGATACCGGTTCATAAGGAACCCCTTTCAATAATTTGGTTTGGCCGAATAGGCCATAAGACTAATCCATGAATTTGGCCGTATATAGGACAAGTGGATCTGTGGTGACCAACGTTTTTTTTTCGGGATTAGAACATCCAAGGGTGACAGGTGTGTACATACACACTATAACTTATTTAATGTGCTGATTATTGGAAATGCTTAATTGATTTATGTAGCATTGGATGATATACCATATCGGTATAGATGGCAATTCAGGTAAGTACCTGTTAATGTGAATTATTATTAATGCTTTGGGGAAGCATGATGTACTGATTTATACATATAATGGCATGTAATATATATTTATGTGACCGATGTGGGATTGACCGAGTGGAGGCAGCGGCGATATTGTGCCGACGCGGGCACGATGTTTTAACAACACCGTGACTACGGTCACCGAGGTTTGGTACCTCAGGAGGTTTGGCACCTCATAGCGACTTGTCCTCGTGGTTAATACCACCGTGGGTTGGCCCCACTTGAGATATGGGATTGTCTCGCGGTGATTTGGTATCACACGATGGGTTGGCCCCATCACCCGATTCGTGTCTACGGACACCGTGTTTTTGGTAACACATTCGACTATATGTCACCACGGTGGTTTGGCACCACCAGGTGGTTTGGTACCACAACGGGTAGACAAAGTGGCGTATGGTCGGCTAGGTTGGGACACATGATAATATGCATGTTAATTTGTTATATGATGTGTATGAAAATGTTTAAACCGGGGGAAGGGTTACATACTGAGTCTTGGTGACTCATCTTCTCCTTTACATTTTTCAGTGACACGTAGATCGCGGATGTGGAGCCGGGTGGACTCGAGGTGGCCATGCAATGGGTCTAGTTTAAATGAACTTTGATTTTAAGTTATAATATTTTATTTCCCGGTTTATATTTTATTTGGATTGTAATAAGGCCTCCTAGAATATTTTATTATTGTTATATGCTCGAATACTTGTTTTAAATTTGTTATTACTATTAATTAAAAATCGTATGTTTTCCAAGTTAGAACGGAATTGTTTTTGACGAGCCATCGGGCACACTTGTAATTTTATAATAGTTTGAGTTAATTAATATTTCCAAAATTTTGTTTTATACACCTCAAAGGTTTCAACCAAAAATAGCTATTTTTTTTAAAACATCAAATTTCTTTCGAGTTTTCTAAATATTTTTCCAAGTAGCAAACCGGATTCGGCCATAGCGTTTGGGCCGGGTTTGGGTTGTTACAATTGATGGGTTTTATTTTTTTGAATTTTAATTTCTGTTTAGCTTTTCCTTTAGCCCTCTTATCAGTTTGGGCCTCATTTTACTTTTATTGTCTATGGGCCAATTCACAGGCCTATGAGTTATTGTTTGTCTTTACTTTTCAATTTTCCTCAAACTCCAGATTGAATAAAATCTAGTCGAGATTTCTCAAAAATTAATTCCACCTTGATATTCCACATCATCGTTTAATTTTCTAACGTATAGGGAGTTAATTTGTCTATTTTTTGAGTTGAGGGGTAAATTATAATCTGACTCCTAGTATAGGGATCTTCATAGTAATTTTAACATAATTGAACTTAAATTTTAAAATATGAACCATATAAAAACTAAATTCTTAAAAATAAAAATAAATACAACAAATTACAATATATAAAAAATTGCCAACTTGGAGTATATTTAATTGGATTACATCCAAATTCACTCCAGACAAAAGGTTGGGGTAAATTAGAAAAAAAAAAAACACTTTCTACGCGTTTTCAGCTTTAGGGAAATAGGTTGATTTTAAAAAGAGAAATAGGCCCTCCAGATTTAGGGAAATAGGTCGATTTTGAAGAGAGAAATAGAAAACGCTTCTTGCAGGAAGCGTTTTCAGCTGACATGTTAGGAAACACTTTCTACAAAACGCATTTTCTTTTGACATATTGATTCCTTCGGTTAGATGGTTAAATGTTAATCATTTTATACTTGAGTTTCGACACATTTTTATTATTTATTTCAGGTTGTTTTAAACTTTTTTTAAATTTTTAATTAATGTTTTTAATCAATAAATATATATTTTTCATTTTTAATTTATTTTTTAATTATTAACTCTTTTATTTATATAAATAAAATAATAAATATGTAATTATATAATAAAAATATATATTATATATGATTATGTTAAAAATATTTTTAATTAATAATTCCTTTATTTATATAAATAAATTTTTAATATTTTTGGCTTTTTTCATAATTTTCCCCAAAAAGTTGCCCCTAATAAATTTACTTATAATAATATTATTATTCTACCATCAAACAGTTACTTACAAACAGGAGTGGTTTAATTAATTACATCTTTCACTAGAGAAGATATAAAATTTTTATTCATGTGATGTGGTGTTATTTATTGATGGTATGTGAGAATTTTTAAAATGAGAATTTTGAGAATTAAATTAGTTTTAATTTTTAGATTAAAATGAATAAATTTAAGTTTTAGATTTAAGATTTAATTTACCTTACTAAAATAAAGAATACAACACCTATTTTTTTCTCCATGTAATACAAGTTTTAGTAACAAAAATATTACAATAATCTCTTATTTTCAGATTTAATTTGTTTTTGAAGAAAAAAATTAGAAGCAAATTTACAACGAAACAGAATGTAAGAGATTAGTGTTATTAAGATTAAGCAAATTGGTATTTGATATTGGTTTTTCTTTCTTGAAACAAATTGCAGATAATTTCACTTTAAAAATTTGAATATTCAGTATTTAATTATATTTCTTAAAATTCTTTGAGTACTTTTCTTCAATAAAAAAAAACTCTAAATATCAAAAGAAAAACAAATATCAAATATCCAAATTGCTTAAACTTAAAACTCTAGTCTCTTTCTTTCAACTTCATCGAAACTAAGAGATTACCCCTTTTTTTTTTAGCCTAAAACTTGAATTACACTGTTAAAAAAAGGCAAAATTTGAGTGTTGTACTCTTTATTATTGTGAAGTAGATTAAATATTAAATTTAATGCTTAGATTTATTTATTTTGATCTAAGGGTTAAAACATTTTGATTCTCATAATTTTCATTTTAAGAGTTCTTATTATAATTGTTATCGGTATTTATTCTAACTTTTCTATTTTTTAAAAATTATTAAAAGAAAAAAATAAAATAATTAAACAAAAGAAGGTGTCAAGATTAAAGGTGCTCATGGCCCGAGTCCAACAAAAAATTTAGGCCCGTTTGCTAGGCCCGGGCCAGACTCAACCCGAAAAAAATGGGCCTAAAATTTTGCCCAGTCCCAATCAGGATAAAATACTAAAACCCGAGTTTGGCCCGGCCTGCTTGTATTAATTTTGTTTATATTATTTTTATATAATTTTAAATATATATAATACATAAAAATACTAAAAACATTGAAATAAATGTTTCCCAACAAATTGAGAATAAAATTTAAAAATATGTATACTTAAATAATACTAAGATAAATACAACTTAACAAGTAAATGCCTCTAAAATAATAATAAAATTAACAATAAAACAAGTTTTATACAATATTTAAATAATAACAACAAAATAGTAATAACATAATAGTGAAATGGTAGCAAAATAGGGAGAAAACAACAAGAAAATAGTATTAAAACAACAAAAAAAAAATAGCAATTTTTTTTGTCCTTTTGTGAATTCGGGTCGGCCCGGGCAAAAAATGCCTTACCTAAGGCCTAGCTTATTTTTTAAACGGGTTTTTTTTTTGTCCAAACCTATTTTTGAGCCTATATTTTTACTCAAACCTCCCACTTTTCAAACGGACTTTCGAGCCAAGTTGGATGACCTAACCCATTAACAGGTCTAGTTAAGACCTAAGAGAGAACAAGAATTGAATATTTAAAAAAGATTACAATAATAAACAAAATATCCACAAATGCTAATTCTATTTTTTAAAAAAATACCTAAAAGACGTAAAAATTTAAATTAAATTACAAAACATAAAAAAATTTAATCCAACTTTAATTTTTTATTTAAAAAATTAAAAATTACAAAAACCATAAAATTCACTCAAGCACTTTTCCATGGAAAAAAATTATGAAGAGAAAAAAGAGTTGACAACTATGATAAAAAAAAATTTAAATAAAAATAATAAGGATGATTTTTTTAACCCTTAGATAAAAAATTAAATTTAAACCGATTTAATTTATTTCATTAAAATAAAGAGCACAATACATAATATTTTTTTTTTTCTTAATAAAGAGCACAATACAAGTTTTAGAGTGAAAAAAGATTCAAAACTTTTAAAATGAAATGCTTTGTCCTATGATATACTTGAAATTTACCTCACTTTTCATTTGATATGCTTGAGCTTTTGTTATCAATTAAGAAAAAAAATCAAAATTTTAAGAGTGAAATGCTCTGTAATTTTTTTAGAGAAGACAAATATGGAATAATCAAATTATTTAATGTTAATAATTGTTTTTCATTTCTATTATAAATATGCTTGTAATTCCTTTTTCTTCAAAAAGAAAATAAAATAAAAGAAGCAACTAAAAATGAATGAAAGAGAAATTTGAAAATTTTTGAACCTAAAATCATGGTGAAAAGTAAAAAAGGAAAGATTAGGTGTTGTGGTTTTTTATTTTAATAAATTAGATTAAATTCTAAATAGATTATTCATTTTGATTCTCTTTTTAAAGTTGCTGCTAGAAAAATAACTTCAATGAGGAAAGACGTAATATCTTTTTCTAACCTGTAAACAAAAGTTATCTTGTTTAGTTATTCTAAAAGTTATAAAGAAAAATGATGATATGTTCACCACTTGTACGAATAAATTATATTTATAAAGAAATATCAAATTGAAGCTTCGAAGGTGATGCTATCTTATATTCGATTCATATAAAATAAAGTCAATGATGCATCATTGGTCAATGGCATTAGTAACGGTGGAGTTCTGGGTTCACCTCTGGGATAGTTCAGATACTAAATTCGAGTCTCATATTACACACAAGTTGTGGGTTATCCCAGTTAGTTTGCCTTTCAAAGACAAAAAATGTCCCATGGAAACTCTCAAATGAGTGGTGGAGATGGATATCCAGTCGAGGCGTGCGATTATGCAGGGAAAATAGCCGAAGTCGTGCGAGCCCGCCGACTAAGTCTACAGTGAACTGATGCCAGCAATGCTAACATTGAGAGGCAATGGTAGTGTATAAAGTGAAGCCTGGGAATATCCACTTTTCTTTTCTTTTTTTATCTTCTAAAATCCATATCATCAGTTTCTTTCTTTCTTCATTTTGGTCTTATCTAGAGGCCTTGATCCGCCAGAAATGGAGGGTACAGAGGAGACTGAGGCCAAAACCCTACCCAAACGGCGCGGTACCAAATCTGGGAAACAGAAAACTCAAGCTGAGAAGCAAAGACACAATGAGAGCTGTAGGCGGTCTCGACTGAAAATGAAAGTACAGTAATTAATTAACCCATCATCAATTTCTTTTTTCCCTTTATTTATCTCTTTAATCAGTTAAATAATTAATCTTTGTTTCGTGTCTTTTATAACTAAAGACGATGCATAAGGACCGAGATCAAGAGTTCTTAAAGTTGCAAGCTGATAACAAGACGATCAAAACGGAGCTGCAGTACCAAGCTAAAAAGGGGATCGAGTACCATGAAAAGCTCCAACTTTTGATAGAGGATAACCAAATACTTAGGATAGACCTTCACACCATGGTTCATCACTGCGCATTCTTCTCTCTTTTTACACTAATATGGTTTCATTACAGCAATAAAACTTAGCTTAAACAATCATAAATTAGTTTGAATCATATAGTTGGTCTTGGATATACCATATATGAGGATTATTTTGGATCATGGAAACCTTCAAGTCTCCTAAAACTTCCTAAACTACTAGGAAGAATAATGATTTGTGCTTTTCCCATAAGCATAATAAAACCCTTTTTGTTGTTATGATAATTGTGTTTTTCAGAAAGAAAAGTTGGAACGGGAGAGGCAAATCGCCGTTGCAATGATGGCCTTCCATGTACGGAAATTTGTTTAGTATTAACCTTTTCTCTGTCGCTTATAAATTTTGTTAACAATCTATTTTTGATAAATCCATGGTATTTTTTTATTCAGATGAATAATACATTTCTCTTCGATTGCAGGGGCATAACTTTACTTCTTTTGACCAGGTATTCTAACTACGTTGTATAGAATAATTTCCGATTATCCCATCTTCTTCTATTGAATGCTGAACTCAATTCTTTGTTGCAGGCCGTAGAATGGTTTGCGTCACAGAATTATGCGGGAGGTGGTCAAGTTTCAAGAGCTTCTGGAACTGGTTTACAGAATGTTAACGGGTTGGTGGGATCAATACCGGTTCCGACGATCAACTTTCAACCTTCAATGGAGTTTGAGAATTACAAATCTAAAACAGAGCTTGAGCTCCAACAACTTAGGAGAACTATTGTGGAACAGATTTTGCACTCCCTATTTCTCTCTCCTTTAAACCTAATATGGTTTTTGCGAAAGATAAACAAGAACATTGTGCTCTTTTGAAAAGTTGAGAAACATCATCTCTGTTCCAACACAACAATGCAATACTGAAATTAGCAACCAATTAACAGTGGAACTATACATAAATTTCATAAAATTTATTTATCACGGTCTTGGATATACTATATATGAGGATTATTTTGGATCATGGAAACCTTTAACTCTCCTAAAACTTCCTAAATTACTAGGAAGAACAATGATTTGTGCTTTTTTTTCGCAAGCATAACCATTTTTGTTTATATGATAATTGTGTTTTTCAGAAAGCAAGCGAGGAATTGATGAAGCAACTCTTCATTCATTTGATGGCATACTATGTACGGAAATTTGTATAGTATTAACCGTTTCTCTCTTTTTCTTACAAAAGATCTGTTGCTTATACCCAACATTTGGTCAAATCCATGTTATATTTTATTCAAAGAGATGAAGATGAATAATGTATTTCTCTTCGATTGCAGGGGCATAACTTTGGTTCTTTTGACCAGGTATTCTCTAATTACGTTGTATATGATAATTTCCTATTATCCCATCTTCTTCTATTGAGTGCTGAACTCAATTCTTTGTTGCAGGCGGTAAAATGGTTTGCGTCGCAGAATTATGCGGGAGGTGGTCAAGTTTCAAGAGCTTCTGGAACTGGTTTACAGAGTGTTAATGAATTGGTGGCATCAGTACCGGTTCCAACAATCGACTTTCAACCTTCCATGGTTGATTTTGATCAGCAAATGTGTTTTGGTAATTATATAATCCATGAGCCATGCCTTGATTACATCGCTCGGTGTTTGTATTAATAGAATCGTAACATGTTAGCAGGCCAGGACAACGCCAACATTGCTGCCTTTACTGCTGCTGGTCCCGCATATACTGCTGATCATGCTGCCTCCTCTGCTGCAGGTTTGGATTCATCAGCATATATTTTGGTTCATCTCATTCACTTCTCACTCTTTTTCCCCAACAATTGACATATTAAAGTATTTTTTTTTGGTTTTGTGTTGGTGAATTTTATTCTTGATTAAAGGTTTTCTCGAGTCTTTCTAAATTTACATGTTAATTTAGGAGTTTGTGAAGAACTGAGAGAATTCTTCTTGTAATACATCAGGTTTACATGTTTATCTTGTGTTATGTAGTCACTTTGATTAATCTTGTTTATTGTATTTTCTTTAATTCCCCCTCCATTGAGCAAATAAATTACTTGTTTCTTTTTGGGTCTTTTATGTTGGTTAATTTCACTAATCAAGGTAATCATCATATTGGTTATTGTTTGCATACATCATATTGGTTCATCTTGTTTATTGCTTCTGTGTTAGTTAATTTTACCCTTAAATTTACTTACCCACTTTATTTTTTTGGTTAATAATTTAGGAGTTTCGACTATTACAAATCCTACTCTGGTGTTTGGTTCCACAAATAATAATGAGAAAGATGATGATCTTTTCAGCTTTGTTACATTCCATCTTCATAGTTTGGAGATGATGCCGTGTTTCCTTCTATTGCTGGTTGCTGCCTTTTTATGTTGATGGTGCGTTTTGATTGATTGCAAGTTTGTTTATGTTGTAAGAGATGCTTGATTAGTCAATTCCAATTTACCAGATGTACTATCAAGTCATCTTCGTCTTGATGATTGAGTCGACAATGAATTGTATGCTTAATTATCAATTTTCATTCATATTTTGTTCAAGTCAAACTCGATTTAAATTTGCATGCCATAGGGGTTAAACGAGGAATAGAAAATCGAAAAATGTGACCCAATCCCATTCTTCTTAGACCTTTTGACCCTTAGTTCATTTAGTTGTTGGTATCAATCCTAAACCTTGATGTCTAGTTATTTTGTTATATTCGGTGAATTGGGTGTAACTTTATTATCAATGTTTTTCATGATTACTATTTCTAATTAAAGTAGTCACTATCATATTGGTAGATGCATTGCTTTTTTACTGAAATTGGTACGCATCGATATTAGTCTGTTTCAATATTTTGTTTCAAATTTATCAATATTTTAAAAAATAGTTACGCTTTATTCACTGCTTGGTCCCTGAACTATATTCATTTTCCCAAATCAGTACCAAAATTATAATTTTGTTACACTTTTTGGCCCCTATTGTTAACAGTGTTAAAAAAAAACCAATCAAAACACCCCACGTCTCCCTGTTCACTGCTGATGTGAACAATACCGTGGCAGTGGACCGCATTGGCTATGCGTTGATTGCATTGACCAGACCAAAAAATTATAAAAAATTTTATTAAAAATCATAAAAAAATATATTTAAAAATTATAGAAAAAATTCAAATTATTAAAATATTAAAAATTGTAAAAAAAATACTAAATATAGTAAATATAGTAAATAATTATTAAATATCGTTTAAAATATTTTAAAATTGTAAAATTTTATTAAAAATTATAAACCATTATTTAAAAATTGCAAATAATTATTAAAAACTATAAAAATTATTTAAAAATTGTGAACTAGTGGCATTTAACCGAAAATTCACAATCTTTGAATAATTTTTACAATTTTTTAATCGAATCATATGTTGATACTATTTCGAGACTGCGAATTTGAAAACAGTAATGCCCAAACAAATCAAGACAAGAAAGTAGATGACAACATAAAGATCTCCTTGTATTCTTTTGGAATTTGTAGAAAATTGAAGAAGAAGAACTTGATTTGTTAATTATTTACAATTATTTAATATTTTTAATAATTTTTAAAAAATTAAATAATATTTTATTATTTTTATAACAAACTTTTTTTCAGTAGTGCCAGAAATGGTAATTTTGAAACCCTAATAATATTTACGAAGTTAGTATAAAAGTTAATTAAAATAGGGTCCCTTAATTTTGTGAAATGGATGTAAAAAATATTTGATGTAACACTTACAATATGGCAGTGTTATCAGAAGTAGTCGCGCGCTAGAAAAGTGGCCAATGTTGTGGAGAAAAATAGATGGAGATGGCTGCCAACGTTAAAATGAAACCTTCACCTGTCTATAAGGTGAAACACATGGGGCCACATTTTACCATTCATTTTCCACAAGAAAACTGGGCGCTTTACAATGAACACAGAGGCCAAACAAAGAGGTACCAAATCAGGGAAACAGCAAAGTCAAGCTGACAGGGCTAAACATGCCGATATTGATTTATTTTTTTTGACTACCCACCAAAAGCCCAATGTTAAAAGCTCAAATTTAATTAAAATCAATTAAAATCAAAACAAAGTCAGAAAAATTTTGAAATTAAAAAGTAATAGTTCTGATTCAAATTTAGGTTGATAATAACAATACAAAAATTACTAATTAAATAATCAAACATTTCTTTTAACATATTCGAACATATTATTTCACACCCAAATTACAAAAATTATTAATTATAAGAAGATGACAAAACCCTAATATAGTGTAATTTGAACTCAAATCACACTTAAAATGAAAAAAATATTAACCATTAAGTCAACACACGGAGTTTAATTAAATGATAAAATATTAAAAACACAAAGTAAACACTAATTAAAGATATTAAAAAAAATAAACAAAGAAATTGATGATGGCTTAATATCACTGTACTTTTTCTTCTCAAAATAAGACGAAAATTCATAAAAATTTATGTATAATTCAGTGTTAATTGGTTACCAATTTCAGTGTTATACTTTTCAAAATAAGACAAGAATTATATAAAAGTGATTTTATCTTTCTCGAAAAGAAAAAAAAGAACACTTTTTAACTCTCACTGTGTTGATGTAGATAGGCTACTTAAACATGCCTTTAAATAGTGTGGACACAATAGTAGAGATTAAAGTTATACATCAATCATTATATTGATGATTTCTTAACACTTTTAAATTACCATATTTAAATGCTTTTTTGTCATATTATAAAATGTTTTAATTTATATAATTAACTCATGTATTCAACGGGTAAAAAAAATTAGTTTATGATAGTTTAAGCTTATTTCTTTAAAAGTTAAAACATCCCTACTTTTCACAAATTTAAAATTTAATTGTTGAATTTTTAATTTTAGTACTTTAATTATTCTACATTTTATATTTCTATTAAAATTAATTTGTTAAATCTAGATCCATTACAAGGTTATTTTTCGTTATCAAGTGAGTTTTTTTTTATTTTAAAATATCATATTAATAAATTTAATAAAAAATAAATTTTTAATAATTAAATTTAAATTTCAAAATCTAAAAAACAATGAGATTAATTTAGCAGAAGACATAAATTTACTAAGAATAGTGGCATATTTTAACATCATCTTCATTATGATGAGGGTTTTTTACTAAAATAATATTAAAAAAAAAAACTCCAAAATGGCATGGCATTTTTATTATGTACATCCAGAGTGGTCACGCCTATGCCAGAGGCGGCACCACCCTGGTCTGACATGCTCCATGCTAAAAAAAAAAAAACATAATCTGAAGAAAAAAAACACTGAAAAAGAAAAAAAAATGACAAGACCCTGGTGAATGGTCTGCCACAGGTGGCACAAAAGGTGCCAGTGGCAGAGGCGACATCTACATGGGGTTTTGACATTTTCTGCCGTTTGGGGACCTTATAATGGTCTCCAATCAGTTTCAGGTGGGAGGTTGAAAAGGAAAGAAGAAGAAGAAGAGGGTGGTGGCGCCGGAAAAAGAAAGAGAATAGAGAAAGAAGAAAGAAAGAAAGAGAGGGAAAAAAAAAGAAAAAGTAGGTATAAATTTTATTTTTTAAATAATTTGTGTTTATTTGTTGTTATTATTATTGTATATTAATTTTTATTTTATTATTTGTTGTTGTTAGTTTAGTTTATAACTATTGTTAGTTATTAGGATTAGTAGTTTAATTATTATTTTAGTTAGTTCGTTATTAGGGTTATTGTTAGTTAGAAACCCTAAAATAATATTTTAGTTATTGTTAGTTAGAAACCTAAAATAATATTTTAGTTAGTATATTGTTAGTTATTAGTTAAAAACTCTAACGTTGTTTTAGTTAGTATATTGTTAGTTATTAGTAAAAAACCCTAACCTTATTTTAGTTAGTATATTGTTACAAGATAAAAAAAAAGATAGAGAAAAAAAATAGAAAAAATAAGGTAATTATTTTATAAATAATGGATTATCATGTTTTAATTTGTATTTTTTTATTGTTTTTTGTTATTATTTTAGTTATTATTGTTATTTATTAAGATTAGTAAAAACCCTAATTATTATTTTAGTTAGTAATATTATTGTTAGTTTGTAGGGTTTGGTTAGTTATTTTTATTTATAGTTAAAACCCTAATTATTATTGTTAGTTAGTATTATTTTTAGTAAAAAAGTATTATTATTATTGTGTTCGTTATTAGGATTAGTGAAAATCCTAATTATTTGTTTATTTTTTAACAAATTGAATATTGAAGATGGATGATCAGTTTTTCGTATGCATTTATTTCGATGGAATCATCTTGACAACAAACGTTGGATGCATATTTGAATGTCGGCAACAAATAGCAATGAGATTTAATAGAAATGTCTCGTTGGATGATATGAAGGGAAGGATTAACGCAAAAATTGTTAGACGTTGTGGGAGAAGGATTTCGAGAATTTTCTACAAGTTTCCAGTTTCGACAGATCCGATCAAATTCACATAAATGAAACTTATAGACGACGAAGACGTGGAGACAATGATCGCTCTTTACTGTGGGAATGGGAGTAATAAAAATGCACCGATTCACCTATTTGCTGAGTTAGCCGGTATTGAGCAAAATGAAGACATCAATGCATATGGTGAAGAACATGGAGCTCAAGAACCGTGCATGGTGCCTCCAATATCGTACATTGATGCCAAATCAACTATACATGGGAGCGATATCGATCTTAATATTACACCCGATATTAATGTGGTTGGTGATGATGGACACGATAGTAATGATCATTGTGAGCAAGAGGTCGATAGTGACAGTGATCCCGATATGGACGATATACCTGATGATATTGACGATGAAGATGTGAATGACGATGGAAACATTAGCACCTCTTCGGTCGGGAACTAGATGCGATGTATTATGATACACAATAATCTTGGGCCACACATGTCGCTCATAGACCCCGATGCAGCGCGTGTAGCTGTGAAACACCCCAAACCCGGCCCACGAGCCTGGACCGGATCTGGTATGTTCCTCGATGTAAACTGGTTCAAAAATTCTTTTGTTACTTTGGAAAAACTGTGTGTTTTGAAGAAAGTTTGTTTGTGGGTTGGGCTCGAGTTGAAAACAAGTTTATTTTAAAATTAAAAACCCATTTATTTCAAGTGACAATATATTTAAAGTTTATTTCAAATTGAATTTTTCTTCGTCTTTAATGAACAAAAAGTTCGTGACATAATAAATAAACAAAACAGAAATAAAAGAGTTCAATTGTGGCCTTATTACATCAAATAAAAATCCAAAATCCAAAATTATAAAGTACTTAAAAGAAATAAAGAGTCCAAATTAAATAAAATTTCAAGTTGAGCATGGCCACCACAAGATCTGCAGTCCCGGTCCATCACTGTTCATCACCTGAAACATGTTCCCACAACGGGGTGAGTCAACAGACTCAATGTGTACTACTACACTAAATCTTAACAACTTAGGCATACATAATCATATCACATATCAATTCATATAACAGATCAAAATAATGATGCAATCTCGAACCCAACCTAAAAGCCATCCGCTACACATCCCCGTACCAACCTGTACACCGTGGGGACTACTAAGTCAACCCTTCATCCGCTACACACCATCGAAGGCGCCGCTTTGCAATGACGCGTGCTCATCGCCCTTATGAGTATTCGTGGTCTTAGGTCACCACACTCAGATATCGTGGTCTTAGGTCACCACATTCAGATATCAGGTTCGTAGGTCACCACATTCAGATATCGTGGTCTTAGGTCACCACATTCAGATATCGTGGTCTTAGGTCACCACATTCACTTCCCCTTTTCAATAACCCATATGCCCTATATCATACATATTATGCATTAACATGCCAAATTTCACATTCTTATTACTTATCACATGTTAAATATAACATATTTCATAATCCTAGTAGGAGTAGGAAACGTGCACAGTACTTTGTACCATATCATGGTACCTTAGCCACATTCTTACACTTTCATATTAACACATATATCAAGTTTAAGCCATAAATCTATTAAGATTAGTGTAGGGTACACACCTGATTAGGTTAACGAATTCCTTGAAATCCCGAAAAATCGATCTATCGCTTTAGATCCTAAATCCCTACATTTGGCCACATTTAGTATTTTAGGAAAAAGCCTATTCGGCTAATTTAATCAAATCCCAAGGATTATCGTATCTACTTTCTTACCTTCTTGTAGATTTGATAATTAATCAAATCCCGAAACTTGTATTCTTCCCCTTTGAAATTGGCTAATCACTAGATCCCTTGAATCGGTTAGTTTTCGCTTAAAACACATAAAAATAGATCTAACTACTAAAATAGGCCTTGGCCGAAATATTCATAGTCACTTACCTTAAGGATCTTAAATCCTAAATTATCCCTTGATTATAGCTTCGAAATCCCTAAAACCACATGTTAGATCAACTTCTAACCTTTAATCACAATCAATGGCCCTTGGCGAATGTCGATATGACTTACCTTGATGGTCAAATCCCAAAGATCTTTTCCTTTATAGTCGACTATGGAAAAAATCTCGAAAGAATCGTTCCAAATTTCAAAGAAATAAGAATATTGATGGGATCACCCTAGATTTCAACAAATCTAAAAGAAAAGAATAGAAATCAAAACTTGTTCTTACCCTTTCTTGAAGAAACCGACAAAGACCTATGCTTGAAGCCCTCAAAGATTCGGCTTTTGATGGATTGGAAAGAAAAGAAATTGGCTAATAGTGATATCTTGAATTTTCAGCTTTGGCTAACAAAAAGAAGAAGAACAAATGCTCTAGGAAATTCGGCAGAGAGAAGTGTTGAGAGAAAGGATGATGAATGGCCCTCTTTTCCTTATATAGCCGAATTTACTAACTTAGAATCCCTTACTTGGCCATCACTCTTCTATTTTGATAGCTTTATCTCTTTAATTATCTCCTAAAATAAAAGATAATTCAGCAACTATCCTTATTTAGCCGAAATTATTAAACTCAAAGTCCCTTACTTTGCCATCACTTCTCCCTTATTTTCCTACTTAAAGAATAATTCCTTATTTATCTCTTGAAAATAATCTAAAATAAATCCATTATTTATCCCTTATTTATCCGCTATTTATCTCTTAAAAATAAAAGAATAAAGGCTCCTAAATTATAGCCTTGTGCCGTCCCTTGTCACTATTTCTCACTTTGCAAAATAAAACTTTTTATTTTGCTTCCCCTCAACTCGAACCTTGGCCCAATACCCAAAGATCTCGCGCCATTTCCTGAGGCCCTAAGTGGCATCTTCAAGCCACTTTTCCAAGCCCGTTTATGTGTCATATTTCACGTACATTTTCTCTTAAGGCCACCTCGCCTTAGTTCCCTCTTTTAGACTTTAAACTTGACATTTCTAAAGCATTTCCTTACATTTCTAAGACATTTCCTTATATTTCCAAGACAAGACATTTCCTTACATTTTCAAGTCATTTCCTTACATTTCCAAGACAAGACATTTCCTTACATTTCCAAGTCATTTCCTTACATTTCCAAGTTTCCAAAAATGTTCAAAATTTATTCATAACACATAAACATGTCATTTCGTACAATTAAACCGAAAATGCATAGGCCCTTTTCAGGATGTTACAGTTCTACCCCCCTTAAAAATAATTTCGTCCTCGAAATTACTTACTAACGAACAATCGTACAATCTAACTCACCCCACTACGCTATTGCTGTGCACTCTGATCTTAAAGAACTATCATACTTTCTAAGCACATTCTCTAGGTTCACATCCACAGTTTCAGGCACTTTACTAGCAATACAAGAATAAGCTAACCCTATAACAAGCAAAGCAATTAAGGGTATTCCGTAATAAGGAACGTGCTGTTGTCATATCCGCACCTCTTCCTCCTCGCGACGGCTAACTCGCATAAACCAACCTTGGTTGCCTCGCGTCTGCACCTTCAAAGATCTCTCGCTGGTGCTCCACGTCCTCGGCCCGAGCCATTTCCTCCATGGTTCAGTCCACGACCTTGCTGAGGTTGCTGTCCACCTCTACCAACCTGATTAACATTCTGAGCTGCTGGCTGACTCTCTTCCGGTTCCATAGGACAGTCCTTAATCATATGGTCCTTTGACCCACACTTAAAGCATCCTCCTGTCTTTTTTCAACATTCTCCTAAGTGCTTCTTTCCACACTGATCACAAGGACGATACTGCCCTCCTGTAGCAGCTTGCTGACCTCGAGGCCCATCAACTCTAGGCCTCTTATTCCCTGTAGAGCCCTTAATCCCTTCAGCTACCTTAGCTTTCTCTACTAAGGCAGAAAACTCTCGCTCCTGATGTGGAGCTATTAACAACCTCAAATCATCCCTTAATCTGTCCTCAAATCGGATACATCGCTCATGCTCCGTAGCCACTACTCCTCGAGCATATCGGCTCAACCTCAAAAATTCAGCTTCATACTCGGCTACGAACTTGTTCCCTTGAACCAGTCCCAGAAAAGCCTTCCTTTGCTAATCAGTATACCTTGTGCCGACATATTTCTTCTGGTATGCTACCTTAACATAATCCCGGGTCAGATCCTCAGCTGTGGCACCATTCCGAACCGTGAGCCACCACTGACACGCTTCATCGCGTAGCAGTGCCACCATTCCTTTTAACTTCTCCTCAGGGGTCAGATCGAGCTCATCCATAATTCGCTCGGTTGCCTACAACCAATATTCAGTGGTACTGGGTGCCACACCTGACACTCCACGGAACACCTCAGCTCCGTTGGCACGAAGTCGCTCAGGTACCGACTTTTGAGCTCCCGAATTTTCTCCTGCGCCAGCCACCAACTCAAGAACTCGCAGCACAGCCTGCGACCACACAAATCATCCCCGCTCGAGCTTGTCGCTCAACAACACCAACAAATGGGGTGGTGGTGGCGGTACCTCATTGTCAGACCCTTGACCCGACCTAACGGGTTCCAACACGGTCATCCTACCTCTACCGCGTCCTCGCACGTTACGTCCATGTCCCCTAGAGCCCAATTCTAACGTCGTGATATGATTAAGAAGTTTTATGAATTAGTCCTTGTTTCACTTGATTACCCGCGATGAAGTTTTATGAAAAGAATTTTTTAGAGTGGTTCTTTCAGATTCATACATGCACACACGCTTTTCATTCATACATCCATCAATCAATTATGAACTTTCGTTCATTCAGAGAAATGTTGTAGTTTCCATTGTTGTTGTTTTTCCACTACCCAGGGGTATTTTCGTAATTTATCCTATAAGGGTATTTTCGTAATTTTTCAAAATAAAGCTCCTTGGTAATTTTGTCAATATGGGTATTTTGGTAATTTTATGTTCCCGAGGTATTTTTGGAAATTTTAAAATTCGGGGGTATTTCGGTAATTTTAAAACTCGGGGGTATTTTGGTAATAAACCAGGGTAAATTTGTAAAGAGTTAATAATTTCGGGGTATTTCAAAATTTGCAAAACTTGGGGGTTCTTTTTGAGAATTTATTTTCCAAATTGGTAGTGTTGCAAAAATTTTAAAAATCAGGGTCATTTTGGTAATTTTGTAAGTTAGGGGCAATTTCGTAATTTTCTAAAATCATGGCATTTTTGATATTTTGAAAATTAGGGTTTTTTGGACATTTTATAAAGTACTGAAAACTTTGATTAAACTATGGGTAGTTTGGACATTTTATAAACCAAGGGCATTTTTGTAATTTCACAATCAGGGGTATTTAGGTAATTTATAAATCGGAAATTTTTCGGAAAAATTTTGTAAAAATAGTTCTCACAAATTAAAAGGGTAATTTTAAGAGTTTTAAAACTAGGGTTTTTATAAAAATATGGCTAGTTCCCTTTCGGGTTTTAGTTATCATAGTTTGCTTTGTGATCGAGTCCTCTTGGTTGGGTGAACCGTAGCTACGCACTGTAGGATTCTCATGAAGAGGAGGTGAGTCACTAGGACTGCTTAAGTACCAGGCTCTTTCGGATCCAATCCTAGACATGCGCACCATGGTTGCCACACCCTAACTCGGCGACTTAACCACAGGTTTGTTTAATTAGGCACTTAAGTCTTATGTAAATGTTGGGGACACTAGTCCTAGGGTTCAAGTACTTATCATGCTAATCTACGTTCCATTCCATTTCTACCCTTCTACACATCATACTATAAATCACACAAATGGATAGAAGCACTTACCTAGTGGACTGCGGGTCGGAGACTTAGGCGCCATGCCAGAAACCTGCTTATATAAAACTCATTTGGGCTCGCTTTGAAAACGTTTTGGGCCTTAAACCCCTAGGCCGAGGGTTTGAAACTGGGCTCTGATACCAAACTGAAACACCCCAAACCTGGCCCACGAGCTTGACCGGATCTGGTATGTTCCTCGATGTAAATTGGTTCAAAAATTCTTTTGTTACTTTGGAAAAACTGTGTGTTTTGAAGAAAGTTTGTTTGTGGGTTGGGCTCGAGTTGAAAACAAGTTTATTTTAAAATTAAAAACCCATTTATTTCAAGTGACAATATATTTAAAGTTTATTTCAAATTGAATTTTTCTTGGTCTTTAATGAACAAAAAGTTCGTGACATAATAAATAAACAAAACAGAAATAAAAGAGTTCAATTGTGGCCTTATTACATCAAATAAAAATCCAAAATCCAAAATTATAAAGTACTTAAAAGAAATAAAGAGTCCAAATTAAATAAAACTTCAAGTTGAGCATGGCCACCACAAGATCTGCCGTCCCGGTCCATCACTGTTCATCACCTGAAACATGTTCCCACAACGGGGTGAGTCAACAGACTCAATGTGTACTACTACACTAAATCTTAACAACTTAGGCATACATAATCATATCACATATCAATTCATATAACAGATCAAAATAATGATGCAATCCCGAACCCAACCTAAAAGCCATCCGCTACACATCCCCATACCAACCTGTACACCGTGGGGACTATTAAGTCAACCCTCCATCCGCTACACACCATTGAAGGTAGTCGCTGCAGTCGACGTGCTCATCGCCCTTATGAGTATTCGTGGTCTTAGGTCACCACACTCAGATATCGTGGTCTTAGGTCACCACATTCAGATATCGGGTTCGTAGGTCACCACATTTAGATATCGTGGTCTTAGGTCACCACATTCAGATATCGTGGTCTTAGGTCACCACATTCACTTCCCCTTTTCAATAACCCATATGCCCCATATCATACATATTATGTATTAACATGCCAAATTTCACATTCTTATTACTTATCACATGTTAAATATAACATATTTCATAATCCTAGTAGGAGTAGAAAACGTGCTGAGTACTTTGTTTGTACCATATCATGGTACCTTAGCCACATTCTTACACTTTCATATTAACACATATATCAAGTTTAAGCCATAAATCTATTAAGATTAATGTAGGGTACACACATTAGCTTAACGATTTCTTGAAATCCCAAAAACGATCTATCGCTTTAGATCCTAAATCCCTACATTTGGCCACATTTAGTATTTTAGGAAAAAGCCTATTCGGCTAATTTAATCAAATCCAGAAGGATTATCGTATCCACTTTCTTACCTTCTTTATCGATTTGATAATTAATCAAATCCCAAAAACTTGTATTCTTCCCTTTGAAATCGACTAATCACTAGATCCCTTGAATCGGTTAGTTTTCGGCTTAAACACATAAAAATAGATCTAACTACTAAAATAGGCCTTGGCCGAATATTCATAGTCACTTACCTTAAGGATCTTAAATCCCAAAATTATCCCTTGGTTATAGCTTCATCCGAAATCCCTAAAACCACATGTTAGATCAACTTCTAACCTTTAATCACAATCAATGGCCCTTGGCCGAATGTCAAATATGACTTACCTTGATGGTCAAATCTCGAATATCTTTTCCTTTATAGTCGACTATGGTAAAAATCCCAAAGAATCCTTCAAAATTTCGGCAAATAAGAATATTGATGGGATCACCCTAGATTTCACAAATCTAAAAGAAAAGAATAGAAATCAAAACTTGTTCTTACCCTTTCTTGAAGAAATCGACAAAGACTTATGCTTGAAGCCCTCAAAGATTCGGCTTTTGATGGATTGGAAAGAAAAGAAATTGGCTAATGGTGATATCTTGAATTTTCTACTTTGGCGAACAAAAAAAGAAGAACAAATGCTCTAGGAAATTCGGCGAGAGAGAAGGGTTGAGAGAAAGGATGATGAATGGCCCTCTTTTCCTTATTTAGCCGAATTTACTAACTTAGAATCCCTTACTTGGCCATCACTCTTCTATTTTGATAGCTTTATCTCTTTAATTATCTCCTAAAATAAAAGATAATTCAAAAACTATCCTTACTTAGCCGAAATTATTAAACTCAAAGTCCCTTACTTGGCCATCACTTCTCCCTTATTTTCCTAATTAAAGAATAATTCCTCATTTATCTCTTGAAAATAATCTAAAATAAATCCATTATTTATCCCTTATTTATCCACTATTTATCTCTTAAAAATAAAAGAATAAAGGCTCTAAATTATAGCCTTGTGCCGTCCCTTGTCATGCTACTCTCTACTGCAAAAATAAAACTTTTATTTTGCTTCCCTAGACTCGAATCTTGGCCCAATACCCCAAATGTGGCGCCATTTCCTGAGGCCCTAAGTGGCATCTTCAAGCCACTTTTCCAAGCCCGTTTGTGTGTCATATTTCACATACATTTTCTTTTAAGGCCACCTCGCCTTAGTTCCCTCTTTTAGACTTTAAACTTGACATTTCTAAAGCATTTCCTTACATTTCTAAGACATTTCCTTATATTTCCAAGACAAGACATTTCCTTACATTTCCAAGTCATTTCCTTACATTTCCAAGTTTCCAAAAATGTTCAAAATTTATTCATAACACATAAGACATGTCATTTCGTACAATTAAACCGAAAATGCATAGGCCTTTTTCAGGATGTTACAAGCTGAGTTTCTGGAGTACCCTGAAATACTTCCTGCTCACCGACTAGCCGTAAATTTCGAGCATGAGTTAATCGTAGGCCAGAGATTCGAAAGTAAAGAAGAGTGCGTATCTTCTATTAAACGGTATAGCATCGAAATATCAGTGGATTACAAAGTCGTAGTGTCTAAACCGACGGTATATATTGGGGAGTGTTGGAAGGCAGCGGAAGGCTGCAATTGGCAGGTACGAGCTGCATTTATTCAAAATTCGTAGATGTAGGAGATATGAAAATTGGTTGGACCTCACACATGCAGACCGACACGTATGACAGAAAATCATCGAAACTTGATTCCAAAACTATTTGTACGTGTATCATGCCAATGGTGAAGGACATGCCGACCATTAAAGTTTCGGTACTGATTGTCGAAATACAAGCACGATTCCAATATCGAGTATCATATCGAAAGGCGTGGATAGCTAAACAGATGGCAATGGAGCAATTGTATGGGGATTACGATTCATCGTATAACGAGCTACAGGGATGGATAGCTGCTATGCGAAAGTACGTACCGGGAACTGTGATTGAGTTACAGACACGACCTTATTACGGCCCGGATGACCAATTACAGTCAGGGAAAAGAATTTTTCATCGGATGTTCTGGACGTTTGATCCATGTATGCGGGCATTTCCACACTACAAGCCGTTTGTGCAGGTGGATAGGACATGGCTATACGGAAAATATACATAGATCTTACTTATTGCGGTTGCTCAAGACGGCAATAGGAACGTGGTCCCAATAGCATTTGCCATAGTAGATAAGGAGAACATGGAATCTGGGAATTCTTCCTTACCAACCTGCGGAGGTATGTTATTAGCAACGATAATACTTGCATCATCTCCAATAGAGAGAAAGGATTAATTGCCACAATTAGGCATTCCGGTGTGCCACGGAGATCCGTTTACTGCATCCGTCACATTGCGGCTAACTTCTTTCGAGATTATAAGAATGCAAACTGGAAGAGACAAGTGGTGAAAATGGGTAAAGGATAACCTTATATTTTCAATATAAGTTTTAATGTTTTTATGGTATCCAATTACTGTAACTTATTTTTTCTTAAAACATATACAGCGTACGAGTTATAGTCACATATTTTTCACCAAAAAATGACTCGACTTGAGAGTGACATGGAAGGCCAGGACTATACCAACATATTAATAGACTTGTAATATGTTTGTAACATCCCAAAAACGGGGCTATTTGAAATTTCATTATTTTCTTATGTATGAACTACGGAAATATTATTTATGGAATAAGAGAGTTTAATTTAAGGCTTTGGGTTGGCTCGGTTTAAAAGAAAATTTAGTTTTAATGTAAAAAGGAAAGGAGCCTTAACAGAAGGGTGTTAAAAGAATAAGTGGGGATAATTTGACACTAAAAATGGCAAAAAGAAGCCCACTTAGGAGCTAGTGTGACGCCACCAAGGAAGCAAGGAGAGCCTTGGTTCGAGTCACAAAATCCTCTTTTTGGCATTATAGTGGGACGGCACATGTGGAGAGTTTTTCTCTTTAATTATTTTTTTAAGTGATAATATGAGCTTTAATTTCCTTAAAATTCTAAGGATAATATGTGGGATATTATTAAGATTAAAATAGATTATTAATTGGATATTATTGAGGATTATTATTAGATTAAGTTGAGATAATTGGCGGAGGAAAAATAGTTGGTGGCTAATTCAAATTATTTTTGAATTAGTCCAAATTTGTGGCCAAGAGCAATTTGTGGTATTTGTTGAAATTCAAACTCTTCCTATGAAGAGTGGACGACAGCAAGCAATGGGAGGGGGAGTGCCAATTCTTTATAAACCCCTCTATCACCATTGTTTCTCTTTTAGACTTTTCTCAAGCAGTTCAATTTCTTCCTCCTCCTCGCTTTCTCTTTATTTTCTTTCTTAAAACTCCTTGGCCGAACCCTTCACATCTCCATAGCTTCTTTATTCGTAAACTAAGACCCCTATTCTCCTATACTCCCTTGTAGAGCCAAATCCTCTTCTCTTATTTGGAATCTCTTTTGGCCGAATACCAAGGTGGTTGGACCTCTTCAAGTTAACGGTTGTGGTGATTAGGTAAAGGTGAGTGGCTATAGCCGAATGTCAATTTCCCTTATCTCTAATGTTCATCGATTTGGATTAAAGGAAAAAGCCGAAAGTTGGCAAGTACTAATGGTTGGCTAACCTTTCTATTGAAGCCGATTTCACCATGACTCAGGGATCTCAAAGCGGTGAGATCAGATCTTGCATTCGCTGACAAGCGGAATTTGGTAAGTATAGGTAAGGCTTATATTGGTGTTTAAAAGTCGAAGGCTATGGTTATTAGTGTTATTAATTGACCAAGTGTAGTTTGTAAACCAGATTCGCAATTCGGACGCTAAGGCTAGTACTCAAAGTGATTTGGGTAAGGATTCGTACAAAGTATGATCCCTTTAAATCTTTTGGTTTGGCCGAATAGGCCATAATACTAACAACATTGATAGTTGGCCGAATATAGGGAAAGGACTTAGAGTGTGGCGATTGGTTTTCTTCAAGGATTTAAGACCATCGCGATAACAGGTGTGTACATACACACCATATGATATATTAACTGTGTTTAATATTGTGAATGCTCATTTATATTTATGTAGCATTGGAATTAATACCAACTCGGTATAAGTGGCGACTCAGGTAAGTGCCTGTTATTATAAATTTGCTATTTGGTGCTTTTGGTAAGCATGATGTATTGACACATGAAATTTAAGAATGTGATGGCATGAAACATATATATGTTTATCTGTGTGGGATTGATGAGTGGAGGGGGCAGTGTATTCGTGTCGACGGGCACCGATGTTTTGGTAACACACCGCAGTGACTATATGTCACCGGAGGTTTGGTACCTCCAGAGGTTTGGCACCTCAACAGCGACTTATCCCTGTGGTTAACACCACCGTGGGTTGGCCCCACTTGAGATATGGGATTGTCTGCCAGTGATTTGGTATCACACGATGGGTTGGCCCCATCACCCGATTCGTGTCTCACGGACACCGGTGCTTTGGTAGCACATTGTGACTATATGTCACCAGTGGTTTGGCACCACCAGTGGTTTGGTACCACAACGGGGTAGACAGTGGCGTATGGTTGGCTAGGATGGGTACACGATATTGTGCACATTAATTGTTACATGTTGTGTATGAAATTACTTAATTCGGGAGAAGGGTTACATACTGAGTCTTGGTGACTCACCTTCTCCTTTATTTTTTTCAGGTGATACATAGACGCGGATGTGGAGCCGGATGGACTCGAGGTGGCCATGCAGTGGACTTGAACTAAATGAACTTCAAATTTAGTTATTTTATTTTATTATTGGTTTATTTTATTTTGGATGTAATAAGGCCTCCTCAAACTTTATTTTTGTTATCTTTCTCATATGTTGGATATTTTGTTTAAAACTATATTATTAAAATTAAATTAAAATCACCTGTAATCCAAGTTAAACGGAAATTGTTTTCTTTACGTGCCATCGGGCACATTTGGAATTTGCTTTATAACTCGACTTAAAAAATGTTTTTTTTTTAAAATAAAGTTTTCAAATCCGAGAAGTTTTTCAACAAAGTTTAATGGGTTCCAAAATGGTTTTCGAAAAGCTTTTCCCCGTAACGATCCAGATTCGACCATAGTGTTTGGGCCGGGTTTGGGTTGTTACAATGTTCGCAGGCCAGGACTATACCAACGTTGCTGCCTCTACTGCTGCTGGTTCCGCATATACTGCAAATCATGCTGTCTCCTCTGCTGCAGGTTTGCATTCATCAACATAAATTTTGGTTCATCTCATTTACTTCTCACTGTTTTCCTCCAACAATTGGCATAGCATTTACATGTTTTTTATGGTATTAAAGTATTTTTTTTGGTTTTGTGTTGGTGAATTTTACTCTTGATTACAAGGTCTTCTCAAGCCTTTCTAATTTACGTGTTAATTTAGGAGTTTGTGAAACTGAGCGAACTCTTCAAGTAATTTATAACTTAGCTTGTAATACCTCAGGTTTACAAAGATTGTAACTGAAAACTAGGCTAACTTACTAAACTGACTACTATTAACAACCTGTAACTGGTATTGTAGTTTGGATTAATTCTGCTGCTGGCTCTTCCTTGGGTGCAAATCATAACTTGCCTGAGTATGTGCCATTTGTTTATTGTATTTTCTTTAATTACCCCTCCACTGGGCAAAGAAATTACATGTTTTTCTATTTTGGGGGGGTCTTTTATGTTGGTTAATTACAGTCTTGATTACATCATGTTGGTTCAGCTTGTTTATAGTATTGCTTCTTTGTTAGTTACCTTGATGATAAAAACAAAGAAGCAATATTATTTTTAATAAATTATAATATTATAATATTTTTTATTTTTATAATTTTTAAAAAATTTTCATTTTAAAAAATTAAAATTTCTAATTTTTTTATATTTCTAGTGATGTTTTTTTTAAAAAAAATTATAATAAAAATTACCAAATTTTGTCATGTGACACAATCTTAATGTGCCATGTGGCAATATTAACAACCATAGAGGGCTTCCATAGAAAGTTGAGGTTTCAAGGTTTAAATGATATCTTAAATTTGATTGAGGGCTTAATTGAGTGTTGTGTTTTATTGATGGTTGAATTAATTATTGAATTTTTTAAAAGAATTTTTATAAATCTATTAAAAAAAAAAACCTTAAATTTGTTGTAAGAACTAAAAGTTAGATTATAAAAAAATGAAAATTATTTTTATATTATTAGTTTTTGAAATTATAAAAAAATAAAATGATATATATTCAAAATGAATCTAGATCAACAGTTGTTCAAATCTAAATGAATTTAGATAATTATTTGTACAAATTTATTATGCATATTAAATAAAAAAATAAAAAGCAAGAAAAATTTCAAAAAATCTAAAAAGTTACAAAAATTGAAAAGTTTATACAATACAAGAGTTTATTTTCAAAAACAATTCTTATATTATTATTTTTTAAATTATAAAAATATAAAATGATTTAAAAAATCAGAAAAACTCAGATTCATTATGGTCGTTAAATAAAAATAAAAATCCTAAATTTGTAGTTTTTTAAAAAAATGTTTTTTTTAAATTTATCAAATTCGAATACTACCATACGTTTGTGAAAAGAAAAATATAAAAAGGTGACTCACTGATTGTGCTGAAACTCAAGAATACTTCTAAATTCTGTATATTATTTTTTAATTTAATGACAAAATTAATTCTCAGAACAAAAATAGAGGTTTGCGCGAAGAATTGAGAAAGTTACGGCGGCTGGCTGGCAATCAAACTTGTGTTTAGTCAACCTTCCCTTGCTCCGTAGAGAATGAAAGTAGTGTGAGATTTTAAATATAAAATTTAATTAATTAAAATAAAAATTTGAAAATTTTAATCCGAAAATGTAAACTATGAGAATTTAATCAATTGGAATTAGTTACTAACAAACTACATCATCTTATTCTTGGCATATGGTAGTTTTCTTTTTTTATTATTAGTAGCAAAAACAAAAACAAAATCAAGACTGAAGAGAAAAGAAAAAAAATGAAATATCCTAAAAAAATGCAGTGTGTTAAATCATGAATCAAGTGTAGTTGTTGGATTTGGGCAAGTATTACAAAGTCGACAATTTCTTACAACCATTTCTTCCATCTTACAGATCACCAACAATATTATCGCATCGAATTTGGGCTGCTAAGTCACATCCGCCGTGCTCGCGTGACAAGGATTTCAACATGCCCCACAATATCCCAATAAATAAAACAATATATAATAAAATAAGTTACGTACAAGTGTTTCTATGACCAAAAAGCAAACATAAAAAATCAATTCTAACCTTTTATTAGATTTGCACTCTATCTCCTTCTCATTAATTAAAATATTGATTTTTATTATTTACCACATTGATTGTTAAAATAAATTAATAAATCAATCAACTAATGACATATGATATCTTCTGATTTAATTTAATATTTTTTCATAAAATTATAAAAATTTTATGTATTAAATATTAAAAATTATAAAAATTTATATGAATTTATAAAAATTATAAAAATTATAAAATTGATAAAACATAATTATGATTTTATAAAAACATATTAAAATTCTATAAAAACCATACAAATCATAAAAAGTATTTAAAAAAAGTATAAAAATGATAAAAAGTACTAAAATTGATATAAAGTTATAAAATTTATAAAAAATCATAAAAACTTTAACTGGACCGAATTAGTCGATTGGATCAAAATTGATAAGGGTACCAGTCCCCAAAAAGTCATTAAACTAATTGACTTAGGAACTAAATGGTTAAACAATTTTTTACTGTTTTATTTAATTGAATTGGACGAATCAATTGAACTAGCAAACCGGTGATCTAATCAATTTAACAACCAGTCCAATTCTAAAAATCTTGGTTAGAATATTTCATTCTGATATATGTTAATAGTTGGATAATAAGATTTCCGTTTAATAAAAATATTAAAAAAATTAAAAAAATTGGTTCAACCGTTCAATTCTTAGGTCAACCGGTATAATGGCTTTCCTCGGACTGGTACCCTTGCCAATTTTGGCTAACCGTTCCAGTTCAAGTTTTTATGATTTTTTATATAATTTTTATAAGTTTATATTAATTTTAATATTTTTAATAATTTTTTTATAATTTTAATAAGTTTATATCAATTTTAATATTTTTATGATTTTTAATTATTTTTATGGGAAAAATATTATATCAAACCAGAAGTTGTCATGTGTCACCATCTTATTAGTCCATCAATTTATTTCAATAGTCAACATGGCCAATGACAGGAACAGTTAACAGAGGGGTTAATTGATTATTTTAGTTAACGATAGGGGCTTAATTAGGTGCGAATTTAATATACAGACTTAATTATTTTTTTTTGCGTTTTCTTAAGGTTTTTTTGACATATAGGCCTATCATCTATATATATATATAAAAGAAAGTACAAAAGGAAAAATGAAAACTTTTGTAACGATTCGATTTTCAATGGTGCCGTAAAATTCGGTTTCAAATCGAATTAATTGAGTTGAGTTGGTAAATAATTAAAATAGAATAATTATGTGTCAATTATAGTTCGTATAGGTCAAATTAATGAGTGATTGAATTAAAACGATTACTAAAAATAGTACAGTAACTTAATTAATTAGTGATTTAAATAAACCTGATCATGGGTTGCGTCGGGTCAATGCAAAATTTTAGACCCATATTGTAGGCTTGGGCTCGAGCCGACAAAAAAAATAGATCTAAAATTTTGCCCCAAGCTCGATCTAGATAAAAATACTAAACCTGAGCCAAACCCATCGGTGTTAAATTTTTAATTTTATTTTTTACATAAAAAAATTTAAAAAATATATTACATCAAATACACTAAAAATATTAAAATAAATGTTTCCTAACAAATTGAAAATAATTTTAAAAAAAGTCTTTATACTTAAATAACACTAAGATCATTGCAACTTAGCAAGCAAATGCCTCTAAAATAGTAGAAAAATTACTAATAAAACAAGAGTTATACAATATCCAAACAATAACAATAAAATAGTAGCAATATAATAGCAAAATGGTAACAAAACAACAACAAAACAATAGCAAACAACAAAACAGAAGTAAACAACAATGAAAAAAATTTAGGCAAATTCGAGTCGAGTTGGGCAAAAAAAAAAAAAAAATCTTACACGAGGTTTGGCCCATTTAGAAAAGAGCTTTATTTTTTGTCTAATCTCATTTTTCAGGTTTATATTTTTATCTAAACCCTCCTACATTTCGAACGGGTCTTCAAACCTAGACGGATAGCTCGGCCTATGATCAGGTCTAAATTTAAATAAAAGAAAATTGATTTTTAATTTGGAAAATGCCTTAAATGACAATTAAACTAAGGTTATAGTAACAATTAAACCATTTTGAATGATATGATAATGCTTTATTAATAATTGTATCATCGCTTACCGCAAAGCATTATAAAGATTAATGAATAATTAAATTAGTGATTAATTAAGCTAATTAATCGATTATATATATATGCTAAGTGGGTGGAGATAATAAAAGCCCAAGTGTTGTATTAAAGATTTAATGAGTTTTAAATTAGTTCTCCATTGTTGAAGCTTAAATAAAATTTGAAATGTTTAAGCTTGGAGAAGCTAGTTAACTTAAGGAAGAATATGATAAAAATGTGATGATAGTGAATTAAGCTTGGATTGAGTCAAAACAATTTGATAAATTATGTACTATTATGAAAAAAATTGTAAATGATAAAAATTATAAGGTTTAATAATAAATAATGATTGTTGGAGGTCCTTATACTATACTTATTAAGCTAAATTTAGATTCGATCAAATGAGTATTTCAGATATTAGGAATTTAAGGACCGAATCGAATAAAATGCATTCGTGTGTATAATGTATTGAATTGTATGATTAATGAATTTTTCGTATTCGGAATTAATTTCATAGCTAAAGACAATGCAGGACCATCCTGAATCCAAAGTCGTTGATGAATAGATATTTTGATTTGTGCTCTCGTAACTCAGTCTCATTAAATAATTAAATATATATGTTCGAGAATGATTAACTATTAATAAGACTGTATTTGAAAAATATTTATATACTTGATTGAGTGATTTGTGATCAACTGGTTGAATGAATACACGTATACATATATATGTTTGATAATATGATACGATTAATAAGAGCCTTCTCATATAACACTGACAAATTAGTTGGAGGCTTATCAATCAAATTGTACTTCAAGAACTAGTGATTTGTTCCAAACATGAAACTTGAACAAGAAATTCTTCAGAAACATCTTTTGTGACCTTTGTTGCTGTTTTGAACCTTTTGACAAAATCTCCCGTTGCTTAATATACATGAGATACGCAGGAGAGTGATTCAATGTCTTATTTTACAAGAACCTGCTCATGAAAAGGTCTACCAATTGTTCGAAGTTCGTGATGGAATGTTGCGGCAGCTGCAAATACCATGCCTGAGCTGAGTCTTTTAATGTAATTGAAAATTCCATGTTCTTAACTTCATCTGAAGCCCAAAATATATTCATATGTTTTACATAATGACCCAAATGGTCCTAAGGATCCCTTCCACCATCATACATCATCTTAGGGAACTTAAAAGTAAGGGAGAAATGATGCTAAAGAAATTTTTTCAGCTAAAGACTCATTTTTATACTTTATAACCCTGGGGATTCAACTTTCTGAAAATCCTGTAGATGCTTCTCTGACTTTTCTATTTTTTGTTGCAAGGTATTTTGATTAGAGTAGCTATAACTATCATCACAATTTTCATCATAACTATCATCCATAATAATATAATCTACTAAATCTTTGTTTCCTCGGCCTAAATACTGATGATCGCTGTCGAAACCATTTTTAAAACCGGGTTTTGAAAAATGGGGATCGACTTTAAAAACGAAAATGGGAGTCGCCACCAATCCCTTTTTACTTAGGTGTGATTGGATCACCTTGTAAAATGTTTTTATTTTAAAACATTTGATTTTGGTCTACGAAAAAATAAGAAAACGGGTTCAGGAGTCGGTTACGTACGAGGAAGGGTCAGCACCCTCATAACGCCCAAAAATTGGTACCTAATTGATAAAATCATGTCCAAATGTTTGAGATTTAAAAAAGTTAAAAAAAATGATCCTTTTATTTGAAGGTAAACCAAGACTACCTATCTCAAAGAAATAAGAATACTACACCCAATAAGTTAGGATACAATATCTCATAGCTTCGAAGCTAGATTCATCTTTTTAGAAAATTCTTATTTCGAGATACAAAACATCACACCCAATAAGTTAGGATACAACGTTTTGAATTTCCAAGAATAAGTTTTTTTATTTGATTTAAAACTTTGAGATTTCTTTGTTCCGAAAGAATATAAACATCACATCCAGTACGATTGGACACGATATTTTTAAAACCTCGTAACTAAGATCATCTCATAAAAACTTCGAGCAATTTTGATTTAAAATTTGAGAGTTCTTCGATCCGAAAGAATATAAACATCACATCCAGCACGATTAGACATGATATTTTTAAACCTCTCGTAACTAAGATTATCTCATAATTTATAAAACTTGTTAAAAGGATATTTAGTTACTTAGCCAAACAAAAAATTGCAACCCAATACGTTAGGGCACTATTTCTCGATTTTCTAAATACCAAAATATTGCCTTATTTTAAAAACTTTTAAAAAGATTATGGTTTTGCAAAAAATGGATTGTTATAATAAATAATAACCATGTAACAACATTGCATTAATTATTGAACACAAATATTAAAAGCAAATATACTAACGTTTAAGATAGGCAACAAAGAGATAATAATAATTCCTACACTAAGGCAATTGTGAATTCATGATGAAGTATAAACAAATACAATAAACAATAAAACAAATATGAACATATTTCATGCAAGATTAATAAATAAAATAAAAAATATTACATACATATATGATATAAATAATGCAAACAATGTATAAATAAAAAGAATAGTATATAATGATTTTGAATAAATAAAATAAAATATATAAATGAAACATAAATATATTTTGTTTAAAATAATATAATAACTAATTTATGAAAATAATATATAATTAAAATAATATTAAACAAAATAAAATGATGAAAAATATATATAATACACTAATCATAAATTTACAATAAAATAGATTAGGTACTATGAATAAATTTTATAAAAATAAAGTTTTAAAAATAATATATAAATCTAACATAATAATATAAAATATACAAAATACAATAATATATAAATTATTAAACAAGTAAAATAATACATATAGTAATAATTAAATATATATAAAAAATAATACATATAAATATATATATATAGATTTCGTACTATTAATAAATAAGGAAATAATATATAATATTTAATAAGGTAAAATAATTAAATATAATATAAAATAAAAGGATAAAAAAATAAAACAAAGAAACATGGATTAAAACAGCAATTAAAACATATTAAAAGAACTAAATTAAAACACACGTTAAAATACAGGGGTTAAAAAGTTAATAATACCAAATTTCAAAACGGCGTCGTTCTGCTTATTAGCCTTTAAGGAACCGGAGGATCAAACTGAAACAAAGTGTAAATTTTTGGGCTAATTTAAAATAAATAAAAAAATGTCAGATTGGGCAAAATTAAAACAAATAAAATTTCAAAGGGACTGAAATGGAAAATTACCCTTTTAACCGAAACGCGCGGATCCTCTTCTAGATACCGGGTCAACGCGCGGGTCCTACAAGCATAAACAGCGTCGTTTTTTAAATGTTATATAAGCTAAAACTTAGGCAAAAAATTCATTTAGAAACCTGTTTTTTTATATAAAAAAAAACTCTCTCAAAGCTTCTCGTCTGGGCTTTGATCCTCAGGCCTTTGGGGCCATAGCCATGCGCCACTGCGAATGGTGGCCGGAGGTTGAAGCTTCGTCTTCGCAAGGTAAAACGCCCTTTCTTTATTGCTTATTTGTTTACTATTTTCAGGAAAAAGAACAAAAGAAGATAAAAATAAAGAATAATATGAATAAATAAAAAAACAGAAAGAAAAAAAACCTCTGTTGTGAAATTTTGCTCTTTTATTTCTGTATTTGTTTGTGCATTCTCTCTGTTTTGTGTATAACAGTGTATTTCGTGTCCGTATTCTCCTTTTACGAGTTTAATCTGGGGTTTTTTATACCCAAAAAAAAATGAAAGAAAGAAAAGGAAATAAATCTGATTTTTGTCTCTATTTCGCCTTTTGCTATGATTTTGTTTCCTTTTCTTCGCAGGTTGATGACGGAGATCTCGTGGTGATGATCAGACGAGGTTTGCGCGCGTTTGATGGTGGCTGATGGATGCGGCGATTGCGGCGCGAGACTGGGGTGTTGCGGCGCAGTGGAAACCTAGGGTTTCCTACGTCCGCAAACCAACTGGGCCATTTGGGCCAAGGTTTAGATTGGGCCTGGGTAGGTAATTAGGCTTGGGTCTGTATTAGTTTGGGTTCTGGGCTATTGGTTCTGGCTCGGGTAGGCTATTTTAGGTGATGGGTCAATGGGTGTTTTGGGATAGTTTTGTTTTGGGTATTTGGTTTTGTAAAGAACTGTTTAAAAACACTGGTTTATTATTTTTTTAATGGCCCGGGCAAAATGGGCTATTACAATCGCGTTTAGAATGGACAGATTCTTCCTTTCCACACATTGAGTTTTGGCCATGATTCATCCAACCTACTTTTAGCCCTTCGATGAGCTTTTCACTTCTTTCATTTCTTTTATGTACTCACTTTTGTCTATCCATTTGCTCTTAGATAAACTTCTATTATTCTGCGTATCTTTTTTGTTGGGAAGACATTTACTCCTCCATAACTCTTATCCTCTCTTGCATGTCTAGATATTGTTGATTGTCAGACTGTTGATGTTGAGATCCTTGGTCTGTTGGCGATGCTTCGACATGATGCCAATACTAGTTATTGTAATACCATGAGGGTATTGGTAAAACTACTTGTAAGGGTTTTATTGGTACGAATTTCGCTGATTTTGCTTTTAAGGGTTGATTTGAGTTTGTGGATTTGTGTTTTAGTTACCATGCAAGGAGTTTGGGTATTAAGTTGTTCTAGTTTGGTCATTATTTTTTCCTATGTTACGAACAATGGGGTCTATAACTTGGTCGTGGGTGGGCTCAAACTTGGTGTTAAGAGGATCATTGATGCCTGGATTTGACATGTTTGTCCAAGCTCTATGCACCGATTGTTAACCAATGATGTAAACAAGAGGAAGAAGAAGATGATTGAACGGGGAAGAATGATGTGATGGTTAGGAAATGGTTTCAGTTTTGGAGATAGTCAGGGGGTTAGAAAGGAGGAGTGTCTATGTGAGTTCGTACAAGTCGTTTGCATTGTAACAGCCCGTTTTCAGTGAAATCAGAACAGTGGTTTCGGGACCAAAAATCCGATGTTGTAAAATTTATTTTAATATTATTTTGTGATTTATAGCATGCTAGAATTATGGTATAAAAATTTCGTTAAGAAATTTTACCGTTTGTATGCTTAATTTGTGAAAAAAGACTAAATTGCGTAAAGTACGAAAGTTGTGTTCTATTAGCTAAAGGTGTTAAATAGCTATAGACCTTTAAAGTGGAGGTCCTTATGTGGTAATTAGACCACTAATAGAGTTAGTGGATGTGCATGGCATGGTATTTATGAAAATTTTAAAGTTAGGTAAGGATAGTTAAGTAATTAGACAATTAAAGGTTAAAATTTAATAAAACAAAAGTGTCATATTTTTTCCTATTCATGCAATTGAAAATTTCAGCAAGGTTTTGGCCATTGGAGGGCTTAAAATTTCAGCAACTTAAACCCTTTGCATGTAAGTGAATTCTTGTCATGTTTTTGTTGATTTTTATGTTTTCGGGATGCTGTTGCTTAACCTAGCTAACTAGAGGACTAATTTGTAAAATGGTTGAAAGTCTAAGGTTATACCATGAGAGCATGCTAGTTATTTTTGAAGTTTAATGGAAGAAAATGAATCATTGTTGTTAATTAAACAACTTTTGTTAAGTGATTTTTAATAAAAATGTGAATTAGGGGTTAAATTGAGAAATAAGAAAATTTGGTGTTAATTGCATGAAATTGTGGAATATATGGGCTACTATGAGCACCTACAAAATTCGGCTAAGCTTGGTTAGAGGCTAAATTGCATGAAATTCATTTTACGAGCCTAGGGACTAATTTTTAAAAAGGTCAAAAGTGTAGGGGAAAAATAGTAATTTTGCCAAAACATGAATTTTAGATTGAAATGAATTGAATAAAGATTAAATGAGTTAAATTTGATTATATAGATCAAGAAAAGCAACATTCGGAAATTAATCGGGGAAAAGATAAAGTCATGGACTAAACGCTCGTACTTCTCTATTCGAGTTTGAGGTAAGTTCGCGTAATTATATTGTGTATTTATATATTTAAATTTAAATATATGTATTTGGATTGAGTAATTATGGTGTATAATTATTGGACGCATAACTGATATAGTACGAAGAATACCGAGCCCCGTTTGAACCTAAGGAATTCGTAGGATACAAATGATATGTCATTAAGGTTACCGTTTTAGTTGAGATCCGACATGTGTTGCAGACTCACCACAGCTCATATGAGCTTACCGTATTTTAGCTCGGAGGAGCTTACTGTATTTTAGTTCAGAGGAGCTTACGGATTATGGCTCTAAGAGCATACATGTACATGAATTGACAGACTTACAGTTCAGTACACCTCGTGTGTACCACCCGCGTAACTGTCGATATTCTAAGTGGTTCAACAGGCATAGCATTATTACGAGATTATACAAGTTGATACGAATTAGTACAGGTATTTATATGGAGATTGTATATAAATGGTATTACGGTATATATGTTACATGTACATGGAATTCTAATAATTGTTGAATTCATATATGATTCCCGGTATTTACATGCATACATGGCTAACTTGATGAATGGTTATGTGATAGGCTTTGGCCAAATTAAATTGAGTATTGCTTTGAGTTACTTACCTAAATTTAAGGTTATATGGTAAGTTTAATTCTATGTTTCACGAACTTACTAAGCTTAATTGCTTACTCCGTTTTAATTTCTGTGTTTTTTTAGTGATTCAGAAGCTCGCTCGTTTTGGAAGTTGTTGGAGATCGTGTCGCACTATCAAACTCTCATTTTGGTACTTTGGATTTTGTATATTTTGGGTTAAATGACATGTATAGGTGTTTTGGCTAATGTGGCCTATATGTCTCATGTTGTTTTGGTTATGTGTTTAGCCATGTGATTTGGCTTATTTTGGTGTACTTGGTTATGTAAATATGTATAAATGATCTTTTGTTATGTGGTGTATAGTTGCTTGGTGAATGCCTTAATTGTGTATTAGTATTTTGAGTACCAAATGATTGAATTTGAGATGCGGTATGCATGTTGAATTAGGCACAAAGTCTAACAAGTGAGTTTGACAATTTAGGTATACTTGGGAGGCATATTTGGTATGTTGTAAAGTGATCATTGGTATGTGCTTATGTATATCATGTTGTATGTATGGATAGTACATGATATAGACTTGATGTTGGTTGGTTTTAAGTGCCTATTTAGGCCATGATTGTATTTGCATTGTTGAGCCGAGGTTGACATCACTTTGGGTGAGAGAAATGGCTTGGAAAATAGCCTATTTTTGTCCACATGGGTAGAGACACGGGCGTGTGTGACACAGCCTTGTGTCCCCTGATACTTATTTAGAAACCAAGTCTGTAGCGTGTGGCTTGGCCATGTGGCACAAGTCAGTATACCCTCAAGTTTTCACATGGCCTAGCACAAGGTCAGACTACACGCCCCTGATACTTATTTAGAAACCAAGTCCGTAGCGTGTGGCTTGGCCGTGTGGCACAAGTCAGTATACCCTCAATTTTTCACACGGGCATGTGGTCTGGCCGTGTGACCCAAGTCAGTAAGTTACACGGGGTTAGACACGGGCTGGGACACGGCCATGTGATCCCATTTCGAATGCCCACACGGCTTAAGACACAGGCGTGTCCCTTGGCCGTGTGAGACACATAGCCTGGCCACACGGGGTGTGTCCTCTACACTTTGAAAATTTTCCATGTTTTCCTAAAAATTCCTTAAGTACTCGATTTAATCCCGAACCACTTTTAATGTTTATTTTGGGCCTCGAGGGCTCGTATTAGGGACCATATGAATGATTCTGAATGGTTTTTGTTTTGAATGATAATTGTTTATGAAATGCTTGATTTTATAAGTTATAAGTCCGGTAATGCTCCGTAACCCTGTTCCGGCGACAGATACGGGTTAGGGGTGTTGCATGCATGACTTTTTTATAGTGGGGAACAAGCTTGAATATGTGTCATTAGATAATTAACGCGAAACTTTGATTTGATACACTTGGCAGTGACAATAATGCTACGTCCTAGGATAAGATGTTTTAGGGTGACTAGTAATCAATTACTCTGGACTTCCACATGGCTCTCACATAGTCTTAGTGGAGTTGTTCCTTTCTAAGCTTTGTCGATTCGATGTTTGCAAGCTAACCCCAAGTTAACAGTGTAGTTGGTTTCATTGAGAGACACATGTTTAGCTCTATATGGATGCACATTGAGAGACTCGCTACACAAGATATAACACGTGTTAAAGGATCAAAATAAAATTATATTATTTTTACTATTTTAATTAAAAAGCAAAATTATATTATATTAACAGTAAATGTTTTTGGTAAATAAAGAAGTTAATTACAACTAGCCATGATTAAACTTGTAGCAGTCACCAATGCTTTCTTGTAACACACCACTAGCAATCTGATTAAGAGGATACTCATAAATTTTCAGACCAACCTGATCATTCTTGCTTAACTCTACCAAAGAATCTGCAATCATATTCGTTGATCGTAGAGTGTATGATACCTTAATGTGCCAATCCCTTGCTAGTTGTTCTCTGATGATTCGTATTAAGTTTGATCCAACCTCCTTGGATGACCACAAATTGTATTCATTAGAACTAAACTATCACTCTCCACTAACAATTGTTGTATTCCTCTCCTCCATGCTATATCCAACCCATCTTTAATAGCCCAAAGTTCTGCTTCAACTATAGAACAAATACAAATATTTCTATTGTACCCAATAATCCATTCACCTTTATGATTTCGAAGCAAACTGCCAGTTGAGGTTTTACCTGTCTATAAGTGCTTAGCCCCATCTGTATTCAGCTTACACCACTCTTTGGGTGGTGGTTGCCAGAAAATTCGATTACTTTCCTGATCAGTCATCTGACGCCTTCTTCTATTAGCCATAGTAACTAATTTTGCATAAGCTAGAATATTATCCATAGTAACTATTATTTGACATTCCTCTTTTGCATCCTTTTGGAGTTGGAGAGCAAGCAATTTTGTAATAAAAGCCAGAGAAACTGTCGAATCCTTTGTGGAATATTCAACTTCCAAACCAAATCCCGTTTTTGATCTTAAATAGGCCATCCGTCATGCGCAACTTTACTATGGCCAGTAGCCACTGTGCATTGACCATTTTCTGTCAACCTCCACTAGAGGCGAATGCAGAGGGCTGGTAGGGGCCCTGGCCCCCTAAAACGGAAAATTGTTATTTTGGCTCCTTAGAAAATTTTAAAATTTTAAATTAGTAAAGGTAAAATTGCACTTTGGCCGCTCTAAAATTATGAAAATTTAATTTAATCATTTAAAAATTATAAAGATATAAACTATTAAAAATTAAAATTTCATTTTGGCCCCTCCTAAAAAAATACTTTTGCTTCGCCCCTAACCTCCACTATAACACCCCTAACCCATATCCATCGCCGGATTAAGGTTACGAGGCATTACCCGACTAACCACCAACAGCACACTCATATAGATATTAATACCTAAATATATGTATAAGTAGTTTATAACATTACAATCAAATATGTATCTTCGTCTTTAATATCAAAACGTAGAGATAATCATATCACAAATAATATCATTAACGTCAATTGAAACTAATTACATACAAATAGCGAAACACTATTCATTTGGTCAATTTGTATACTATGGCCGAATATATATATGTTACTCTTATTCAACATATACCAATCAAATAATATAATAATTCAATCACATGCATAACATAATTATTTTTTTTTACTACAATAATTACCCATTTCAAACCTCATAACCGAATGTATATATAGACATCCAATGTGTAATATGAATTCCAAGTTATTTCAATACAATGACCGAATACTTATAAATGAGCATACTTCAACTTGTTCATTAATATGACACATTCAATATTCACATGCATAAAGTATAATTTCATTCTTTCAAGACTTGTTTCGCAAGTATATATATAATTAAGCAAGGGTATATTCATCAACCAAAGTGTTCCATATACCTAATCAAACCAACTCATGACTTCAAATATCACCCATAACATAAATATGAAATAACATCCAAGTTAAGTTTATACGTCATATATGAAACATTTATTTAAAACTTATAAATAATATACCTTTCGAACTTTCATGAAATACACACATCCCACACAAATTTATGTTATAACTGAACATGCATATTCATATATATATATATCATCCCAACCAAAAGTAACCAACTCAAGCATAGAAACAAAGCCATTTTCGAATGGCATTTAAATACATACACATTTACATCATTTGTATCTACTCCAAAGTAGTTTAACCTATACATGCCATAGACTATAAGGTCATTCACAAAAGGTACCAAAGATAGTTGATAGTGTGATCGACTTTGACGATGACCCCCGAGCTCGAGCTTAGACTTCAAGATCCATACAATAGTCAAACAAACATACGTACAGTTAGCTAATATAGCTTAGTAAGTTCTAAGCAAAAAGAAATATTTACAACGAATCATTATACAAATTTAATCAATTCAACTTAATCATTAACGAGTTTGTAACAGCATTACATATAGCATATTACCATACAGTAATATCATAATCATTAGATCTCCAAAACCGAATGTTAACATGCCCTATATCCATTTCGAACAAGCTCAAAGATTAATGAATACATCACATTTCTACAATTTAGTATACAAGAACAACTTACCTCATTAGCACCAAGTTATTCAATTACCATGCATCACTTACCTCCATGTCTCTTTTGGTTATCTCCATTCATTGGTTCATGTCCTTGAGAGGTCCGATAATCCACACACACAGTGCAACTCATGTAACGTGACGCACACTTAGTGCCGTTACTTGAAAAAGAGCACACATAGTGCCGTTTATTAGTAATGTATCGCACACTTAGTGCCATTACTTATTTTTCCACACACATAGTGCCTGTAACACCCCAAACCCGGCCCATAAGTTTCGACCAGATCTGGTATGCTACGGGTTGTACATTGAAAACTTTTGCTAAGTTGGCTTTAGAAAATCATAAGTTAATTAGACAAAATTTGAATAAACAAGTGACTTTTGTAAAGAAAACCTTGTATTATCATTATTTCGTATATTTAAACCTTTGACATGGTTTCATAAGTTGCAAATACTAAAAACTACTAGATGAAGGTAAACTATGGGGCCTTATTACATAAATATTCCCAAAATATAAAAAAACTTAAAGAAAACCGAAAATAATCTATAGAAGTAAAACTTGATGGCCCCTCGAGTCCGTCTCGGCTCCCATGTCCACGATCTACAGCTCATCTGAAAGAGTAGAGGAAAATGAAAGGGTGAGTCACCAAGACTCAGTGTGTAAATCCCGAAACACAATGACCTGAGGCCCATAAACACATTATAAGCCCTGGTCCATACATAAAGGCAACAATCATAATCACATGATAAATGATAAATGATGCATAGCCCAACCCAACCTAGAATTCCATCCTCTACACACCAACTCGTACCAACCATCACACCTTAGGGATTTCTACAATCAACCCTCCATCCGCTACACACCATAACAACAATCGTACTACCTATTCCTATTATTCAAGAATCATTAAACGTGGCATTGCCACCGATCACTATGTGACCTCATAATATAACGTGGCTCAGCCATCGATCACTATTTTGACCTAATTTTACAATTCGTGGTTTAACCACCGATCACCAAGTGACCTATCATGCACTTCCTCTTCATTATCATAATCCCACCCCATGCATATGCACATGAAAAATTGAAAACATCATACCATCTTTAAGAAAACAGGCTTTCATAAATACATATCGATACACATAGATATTTCTATGATCACGTACCTGGCATCCTTTGTAAACCCTTTTTTGGGTTTTATTCGACTGTCTACACAGCCTCTTTTCAGCTTTTTAGCCCATAACATATATATTGCAATTAACTAGTGTGTTAGAGATCTACACATCTGATTATCGTTAGAATAAGACTTTCTACGTCGACGCTATCCGTAGTCGACACAACCACTATCTGCCTAAGGTGTTGTTCAGTGGCTGGTAATGAAACATTAGGTTAAGGCACAACTAACGAGAAGGAAACGGTTGATCATCTTAAGGAGAATTGAAATCCTTACCTTGAAATCCCGAAAAGTGATATGAGATTCAGGGGCTAGTGTTTCCTGCTTTTAGATCTAAGAGATCTACTTCAATTCCCGAACGTCGCCCAACAAGAGAATACATAAAACTATTAAACCATTAGCTTTTTGGCTTTGTCTTCCAAAACCGAAAGAGATCTTAAGGAATAACAAGAGTCGACAATCACCTTACTAGAGAAGATTCGGCTACCCTTAGAAGATTCCGGCTTTTTGCGAAAATCAGGAAGAGAAGCTGATTCAAAGAAATCTATGGAGATTCGACTTTTAATGAAGAAATCGGCAGAAGAGAAAAAGCAAAGAACAATGAATATCTGGCTTATAGAAAAAGAATGGAGAAGATAATTAAAATCAAGAGTTTCGGCTTTTGCATAAAAGTGAAGATGACAGAATGGGATTTAGGGATTTCAGCTTTTGTAAAGAATGGGAGAAAAGCTTTAAAAGAATGGGGTTCAAATGCCGGAATTGAAGAGATACCCCCTATTTATAGAGAATTTCGGCACTTACATATCAAAAACCGAAAGTGCCCTTCCTAATAACTAACAACTAATCCAGTAGTAGGGGAAATTTCGGCACCCCTCCAAGAGATGGAAATTCGGCCAACACTGCACTCAGCAGATAATTCCTATCTTTTCTCCTCTATCTTCATCTGATCACTTATCCTTAAGTGACATGGATAACACCACCTCTTCCTTCCTTTATCTGCCACATTATCATCCATATTATCCACATTATCCATCAATTATTCCTCCTAATTTCAAGCATTCTAACTGACTCCAACTCTGCTCTCCCTTGACGCCAAAATTAATTAAAATAGATGGGTAATGCGACTCAAACCTTGGACCTCCCTTACTGCTTATCATGCCACCTCAAAGCCCCTGAGTGGCGCCACTTTGCCACTGGGCCACAAGCCCATTTGTGTCTTAGAACACAGGTAACATCTTTTAAGCCCTCCTATCCTACTGGCTTTCCACTAGAGTGCCCAAGCAAAAGATTTTTTTAACTAAGGCCTCGGCCCAATCCTGAGCCCGATCTGGAACACTTAAACACTCTAATTAGCACATTATACGTAACACACAACAAATGCAAAGGCCCATTAATTTAGGATGTTACAGTGCCATTCGACCGATTTCGCACACTCAGTGCTCAGTATTTAGTGCCCCTTAACTGAACCTTTCTTTGTTTATGCAAATACTTAAAATTTCATTCTCATACATACATACACAAATATTCAAATGTCCAACAACAACTCAATTTCCTTATGTCATATCATTTCATTTGGCACAACTGATATACAGGTATATATATATTTGCATCCATCTATTCAAACCAAACATCTCTCTCATTTCATATTCACATTTAGCTACCTCTTTATTCATTCATATACTCACATTACTCAATGAATCAAAACTTATACATTTATATATATTTACCAACCTTTCATTCGACTAGTATTTCATCCCATTCCATATCACATTCGGCAATAAGAGTTTTAATATGCTTAATTAAATTATTCATATACACATTAATATATATATTCAAACTCATTTCATCCAATTTCTTAAAAACTTATCTCGGAAGTCGACGGATTACGATTTCCCGGCTATTCATTCAACTTTGCATTTCCTCGATCCAATCCCGTATCTTTTTGTTCTTGATCTAAATCATTCCAAATTAAGCTCATTCAATTATATTTTCATTCAATTTAATACAAAAATCACATAAATGGGCAAATTACTATTTTACCCCTGACATTTAAAATTTTTACAATTTAGTCCCTAATACACAACTCACAAATCACTCAAAATTTGGCTACCATTCTTTAGAGCCGAATTTCCATCTTCTCTCTACAAACCTATACAACTCATTTATTTCACATTCCAACCTCTAAAAATTTTATTTTTACAATTAAATCCAAATCATCTAATTTCATCAAAAATTCAAGAATAACATTTGTTGGTCTAACACATACAATCAATATTTCATCAATAAACAACAAAAACATCAAACTCCCTTCAATGGCATCACACGAAAAATACAACCAATTCAAAAATTTACACATGGGCTAGGTAAAGCTCTAAACAACGATCTTAAAAACGTAAAAATTATCAAAAACTAAAACCGAATCATATCTTAATCAATACATGCAAAGGCCGAATGTCTAAAGAGCTTGAGTTCTTCTCTTTTCTTTTATTTTTCGGTGATGAAGAAAATAATAGAATGAAATAAACATGTTTTCTTTATTTTATTATTTTAACACATATATTATAATATAACATTTTTTTTAACTTGATTATATAATATATAAAACATGTTAGCATGAAATTAAAAACCACATGCCGTCCATTACATGCTAGATGGTAAATTTACCACCTAAGTCCACATATAAAAGAAATCAAAACAATTAAACCACTCAATTAATAAAAGGCTACTTTTTACCACTTATGCAATTTAGTCCTTTTTCTTAAATTGAACACACAAACGAACAAATTAACCCACGATATTTTAACACACACTCAAACATATATCATAGATATCAAATATAATATTATAATAATTTTTTAACTCGGATTCGTGGTCCCGAACCCACCGTTCCGATTAGGGTCATAATCGGGCTGTTACATCCACACCACTTGATTAGCTCCCGCATTATTTCGTGGGGATGAATACTTGCTATGTGCATTAGTACCTCTCTTGTTTGATTAATCATAGTTGAGTATTAGCTTGATTGATATTTCCATTATTCCTCCTGTATTGAAGTATATTATCCTTCTATTTAAGAGTTGAGAAGGAACTATGGATAGTTCTAAGCATTGTATAAAAACGAATAAATATGATAAAAACCTATAATGAGATTAATATTAAAAAAATTAGAATAAAATTTTACAGGATATACTAGCTATTCATAAAAATGATAACTTATTAAAACCAATAACTTAGATGGGAAACATAAAAATTGCTTTAAAAAATAATAATAATATATATACATATATAAACATTAAACATGTGTCATGTAGGAATGCAGAGTTTTTATTGGATCATCTCCATGTGTTGAAATATATCTCTTTAATTACATGTATAAGCAGAATCACAAAATTACAACATCCGCCTTCAAAATTTGGATATCAAAGATTCTCATATACCATTGAAATCGGTTCTCCAAATGCCAGCTTTACCTCTCTTTTTCGCGTATTCAACTAATTTTTAAATAATTGAGCCACCTAACTATTTTGCTAAATAAAATTTATAACTCATATATGTATATATAAATATGAAAAAAACCCAATTATATCGTATTATATTTACATGGTGTAAAGGCTAAAAACGAAATCAATATAAAATAAAATAGAGAACAAAAGTAGTAAATAAATTGATCACGTTCTAATCGCACGACTCTTAAGCCTGCTTGCAATTTGAAACGTGGCGACGAGGCACGCCACAAGTTTCAGTTGAGATCAAACACCGCGCGTTGTGGCCATCGCGAGCTAAATAATTTTAATGAATATTTTATTCAAATTCAATTATGCTATCAACTCCGTTGATTGGTTTAGCGTCATTGGATGGCTTCTTGACGATGTGGAGTTTAAATTATAATTTATGTTATATGGATACCAAAATATCATACGCTGATTCACAAATTACATTAATTTGAAACTTTTTTAAAATATAACCACAAGTGATTAAAGATGTGTTTTTCTTTTAATTGTGGAAAGGGTAAATACAAAATCTTGCTACTACACCTTTCTCTCTCTATCTTCGTATCATATTTTAACTTTTAATTATGAATTTTTATTTTTATTGATAAGGTATATTTTTAAAGCTTTGAATAAATCAATTTTAAATATATATTTTTATATATTTAATTAATTAAATATATTTAAATTAATAGAAGCCAATGTTTAGAAATTCTAATAAAAATTTTACAATTTTATTGCAAGCATGAGTGGTTGAATTAATTATAGAAATTTTTTGGTAAATTATTATTATTATTATCGGAAACAGTGATTAATCGCCTTATCGCTGATGCTCCAACTATAAAATGTACTCCATTCTTATGGGTAAGGATTAACCTTCAAACCTTATGATTAAGGGATAAGATAAGCAATTATCACATTATTCATGATTAACTATAAACTTTTTATTTGTCTCATATTTTTTTTAATTATTAATGTTTTATTTATTTTTAATTATTAAAAAATAAAATGATTAAAAAAATCAGAGTCAAGAGAGAAAAAAAATTAAATATTCAAACAAAAAAATTAAAAGAATAAACTAAATATCCACAAATGCTAATTATTTTTTTCAGCAATTTACATAAGAAAACTAACGTATTTAGTTTGTAAAAATTCAAATTAAATTTCAAATATATAATATTTATTTGATCTTCTAACTTTAAAAAAAAAGCCTTTTATTTAATTTTTTACTTTCTTAACCTTTAAACTTGTGTTTTTTTGTTAAATTACCTCTAAATGAAAAGAAATATTAATGTTTTTTTAACCTTGTTGACATTACATCCATATGGATGATAAGTCAACATTTAATTATTTTTTAAATCAAAAAAGTTCAAAAAATTATAAAAACTATTTTAAAAAATAAAAAATTATAAAAAACTATAAACAAAAATATTTTTTAAAAAATTAATTAAATGTTGACGGGTCATTTACGTGGTAATCTACGTATGTCATGTTATCAAAGTTAGCAACCGTTAATTTTTCTACCCATTTTAAGATGACTTGACAAAAAATATAAGTTTAAAAGTTAAAAAAAGAAAAATGTTAAATGTAGAGTTAAAGTGGTTTTTTTTTTTTTATAAAGTTGGAAAAAAGCAACCAAAATTTAATTTCTTAAATTTGAATGTAGAAAAATTTGAAAATAAAGCCAAACAAAATCATAAATTTCACCCAAAATTATAGCACAGTCCCGCAGGCAAATAGTAAGAAAATAAAAAAAATGAAGAATTTAAAATATTTATTGAAGTTTGTTTAGGTAATGTAAGACCACAAAAATAAATGATGTATCATGCGATAATGTGTAATTTGAAGGTTAAATTAATAAAAATATCATAGATAAGACAAAACGGTGATGAATATTCATGTTTAATTCAAATCTATTTAGACCTCACAAATTTTAATGAAACTCAATAACACTTTAAATATATTTTCTATTTTCTATTTTTATGCATAAACTGAATTTATTAAATTAGTTAATGATTTCATTTTTAAATGCCATAATTTAAATTTAAAATAATTATTTTGATTTGCTAAGTAAATATTAGCGATGTCCCTATTCTTGTAGTAATTTAAAAAAAATAAATTTTAATTCAATTAATATTTTAATTATTATAATATTTAAAAGAATATAGATGGAATGTGTTTTTATTTTAATTTAAGAGTTGAGTGAAAATATTCACGTAAGAAATTTATAAAAATAATTATTTTAAAAATTAAATGTAAAACTTATGATGTCATCGATTCACATTTCATAATCTCCTCATGTCTATATATATATATATATTATTTTTAGATTTATCAAAATACAAAATGACATAAATGTTTTTAAAATAAAATAAATGAATTTTTGATAATTTTTTAATTGAGTTGGAACCTAGTTTAAAAGGTGATACTAACTTAATCGGTTAGTTCACACACTTACACACACACACACACACACATATATATATATATATAATTTTATGCTATTATTTTAATTTTAATAAATATTAAAAATTCTATCCCGTGAAAATCACAAATATTAAAATAAAATTTTGGTTGAGTGAGAAATTTAAAGTTTTACTAATTCAATTATCATGAGTTTAAATTTTATTATATGCAAATTTTTATTAAGTTTTTTTTAAAAAATAAAAAAGATAAAATACTCTCGAGTAATAAAATTTATTTTATAATTGGTGATATCAACTCGATCATGAATTTAAATAATAGTGTCAATATAGTTAATGGAGGTAATGAAATGTGCATATTATAATTAAAATGTATAAATATTAAAATGAAACTTTAATTGAGTAGAAAATTTAAAATTTTACTAATTTAATTGTGAAAAATTGTATATGCATATTTTTATATTTGTTAAATAAAAAAATTAAACTACCTTCAAGTAATAAAAGTTATTTTTATATAAAAGAATGGAATTGATGTCGGATTGGATGGTCATACCAATTTTATGATATATTCTAAATCTAAAAGTAGATTTTTAAAAAGAAATTAGGAAAACAGTATCGAGAGAAATTTTCGCGCGAGCAGATGAAAAAGTTGCGAAGAAAGATTTAATTCTAGTTTTAGTCCCTGTATTTTTGTATATTTGAATTTTAGTATTTTTACTTTTTAATTTTAGAAGTTTAGTTTTTCTATTCTTTTAATTTAATAATCAAAGTTCAATTAATGACACCGTAACAATAATTCTGTTAGATTGACAAGTGATCTAATAAAACGTTGGTTGTATTGGTAAAGTCGAGACTTCGAAATTTTGAATGCTTAGATTCGAATTTCTGCCGTAGGTTATGATTGGAACTGTTGTATCTTAAATGTAACTTCAAAAAACATATTATTAAACAAAAAATAAAAGGATTAAATTATTAATATTAAAAGTAAAAAGATTAAATTTCAAATGAACAAAAAGTATGGGGAATGAGTACAATTAGATTAAAACAGAATTCTAACTTTGCACCTTTTTCTGCTATCTTTATATAACTCGCCTGAAGAGACTATAAATAGTCAGTTTCTCTTCAAAATTTGAGATGATGAGTTTCTTTTCTTCACCGCCGATCTAGCCTTTCGGAGGTTTATCAGAAATGGACGGTTCTCACCTTTTTATCACTTTTTCTTCGTTTTGTTCTTATCTAGAGGCGTTGACTTGAAGTCGTCGTTTGTTTTTTTGAATCTTTGATCCATTCCCTAAGCAAGTTTTTTGAAAGATTCAATCAATTGTTTGGAATCGAAAGTAGTGTGTAGTACAAATTTCGGGTAATCAAGTAGAGAGGCAGCTTTATTCTTGTAATCTAGTTTGATGGTGAAAAGAAAGCAGCAGCCTCCTCCAGAAATGGAGGGTACGGGCGGCGCTGAAGCGGCGGTGGAGGCTGAGACCGGAATCCAACCCAAACGAAGGGGTGCTAAATCTCTGAAAACGCAAGCTCAGAAGGATAAACATAACGAGAACTGTAAACGATATCGACTGAAAATTAAAGTAAAGTGATCGTCAACTTTTCCCCTTCGTTTATTTGTCTTTAATTAATTAATTAATTAATTTTTTCTTTGGTGTTTTTATAACTAAAGATGAGGCATGAGGAGAAGGAACAAGAGATCTCAAAGTTGAAGGATGAACATCAGAAGACGAAAATGGAGCTAGAGGAATACAAGTCTAAAATTGGGGTTATGGGAAATGAGATCCAGCAACTTAAGAGAAAGCTTGAGGCACAGGTTCTGCACTCCCATAACTTAGTAGTAGAAAGGAAATTAGGGGAATTTTTAGATCCCTTGTTTAAGTGTCATTGGATGTAGTTTTCTCTATATTTATTCTAATTTATTTTGTGGATTAGTTCATACTTACATATATATATTAGTTATTAGTTATCAGTCAGATAATTCATTGTAATAATTGATCATGTTTGTATCTATAGTCGAATGCATTGATTGTAATTATTATTGTAATTTCATGGACAGTGTCTCTTCGTCCAGCTGAATTGGAAATGTGTTACAGCTTTTCGAATGCTCTTTTTATATCGAAATAGGTTTTGTCGTCTCTTTTCATGTTGGGGAGGGTTTGTTCTCACCATTTTTTTGGTTGAGGTAGTATTCTCTTATGTTAGATAAAGTTTATAATTCATTTCTCTTCAATTGCAGGGGCAAATGCTTACTTCTTTGGAAAAGGTATGCCGATTATGCTGTATATTGAATATTTGAGTTTCTGATATTCTATTGAGTGTTGAATTGAATTCTACATTGCAGGAGGTAGAATGGTTTGCGTTGCAGACCAATGTGCAAGGCGGTCAAGTTTTAGCAACTTCAGGAGCTGTTTTACAAAGTGTTAATGAATTAGTGATTTCGGGAGAGACAGGGGCGACATACTTTCAACCTTCCATGGCTGGTTTTCTTCAGCAAACATGCTTTGGTAATTATATAAGTCACGAGCCACAACTTGATTAAATTGCTTGGTGTTGTATTGATAGACTTTTTTAACATGTTTGCAGACCAGGACTACAACATTAGGGCCCCTGCTGCTGCTGCTGCTGGTTTTGCAAATCATAACTTGCCCTTTGGGTTTGATGCCCCTAATAGTCAGGGTAATAAAGCAGGTTTTTGTACTCATCATCATATATTTTTGGTTTGTGTCTTCCCCCCCCCCCCCCATTTGTGCGAAGGATTTTCATGTCTTTTCGGTATTAAAATTTTTGGTTTTATGCTGGTTAATTTAACTCTTAATTTCAAGGTCTTTCTCACGGCTTCCTGAATTAACTTTCTTGTTAATTTAGGAGACTGGTATAATTCTGCTACTGCAAATTATAACTTGCCTGAGTATGGTGCTACGAACAATCATGATAACATTTTCAACAATGTCGTTGGTGCTGGTAATACATTGATTTTTTTTTTTTTTTTTGCATTCATCATATTAGTTTATCTTGTTTATTGTATTTTTTTTTAATTCTCCTCTCCAATTGCAACATGTTTTTATCACAGCTAATAGTCCAGTGGTAAATAACTTGGGGGGGTTTAAGTTCTACCGGCATGATCTCCACTAGTCTAGTGGCAAATAAGTTGTGTAGTTTTAAGTTCTGTTGCCATGATGTCCATGATTCGAATATGTATATAGTGCCATTCTCTCCTGTCTCCTCCCAACTTAAAATGTAATGAAAGCTTAACAGTACCGGAAAAAAAAAAAAGCTTCTTTGTTAGTAAAATTTACCCCTATGGTTCCTTATTTTTTTTTATTTTTTGGGTTAAAAATGTAGGACTTCTTCCTACTGGTTCCTCCTTCGAGGCAAATCCTGAAGCGTCCTTCATGTTTGATGCTGCAAATAATCATGAGAAATGATGGTGATCTTTTACCCCATGGTCACGCTACAGGTAATAAATCAAGTTTTTGCATTTATTATATTGGTTCATCTTGTTTATATCTTAATTCTCCCCTCTGATTGCAAAGGATCATGTTCTGCTCATTCTTGATTAATTTTTCTTGTTAATTTAGGATTTCAACTTTGTGAAAATCCTTCTTCAGAGGCAGTTTGGAAATCTTCTCCATAAAACTCCACAGCTCAAGCAGAGCATTACTTGGCCATTTATGTCGTCTTATTTTTATCATATTATCATGATTGTGCTTCCCCCAATGTTTCTATTGTTGCTGCAACTTTTTATGTTGAACATGTCTATTGATTTATCTAAAGTTTGAATATGCATGGTACTATCAAAACATCTTTGTCTTTGTTGACCTAAACCAGCTGCTAAACTGTAAGAAACATATTACGAGGATAGTGAAAGTAGATATTGATGCAATAATTACGTAAACTGCAGTGAAAATAGGGGACAATAAATTGTTTACTTAATTTGGTTTCTATATGTCAACCGGGCTTAACTCGGTAAGACGAATCTACCATATTTGAAATCAATACAACTAACAATACTAGCTCTAATACATCTTAGTGAAGAATTCTCTCTTATACTTCAAAGTTTAGATATTTCACCACTAAATTTTTCCTTTAAGAATTTACCTTGTAAATTCAATCACAAAAAAGTTTTATTGTCGAAATGCATTTTAACAAATATCATTACTTACTAAATAGATAATTGCTCTTAATAATTAGTATAACTACCTATATAAGACTATTAAATATGAAAAGATTCATTAGATTTGTCAAGATATTAAAGATTAATCACAATTCCTTCTAAACAATCGCTAAAATAACTAAATACAATATAATATTAACAACTAAAAAATAAAAAGGATGGTTGGTAAATAAATCTTCAAGTTTTGATTCGATCCGACTTCCTTAATCCAAAGAATTTTATAAAAACGATCCGATCCTTAGGATATGTTTCTCAAGTGAATTGATCTTCATTAATAGGCTTAAATCGTCACAATCCTAAATTTTGGTTCAATAAGTTGCCAATATTCTAATTATTGACATATTGTTCGTTTTGATATTGTGAATTATTGTTTATCCATTTTAAATAGTGGGTCTTCTATGACAGAAATTAATCATTCTAATATTATTTTGATCTCGAAACAGTTTAATGCTCGGACTATGTCTCACTTTAGGTTGATCGATCTTTGTACTGTTATTTATAAGATTATTTCCATTGCTATTGTAAGTAGGCTTCAAGCACTTTTGCACCATTATAGAGGCTTAAAATGCTTTTGTGCCTAGAAGACTTATTTCTAATAATATTGTAATGGCTTATGAGGTTATGCACTCTTTCAAGAAAAGACGACGCATGGGTCGAAAGGGGTCTTTTGCTCTCAAGCTGGATAGAAAAAAAGATTATGATTGTGTTGAATGACAATCGCAGATATGTTTCTTAAAATGGGCTTTATGGATTGATGGGTTAATTTGGTGATGCAATTTGTTTATTCAGTTCAATATTTTGTTGTGGTTAATGGGTTTGCTAGAGGTATAATTACCCCATTTAGAGGTCTTCAACACCTATTGAATCCCTCATTGTTTCTAATTTGCAATGAGGGCTTTTCTACTCTTTTACGAATTGCTAATTATGAGGGTGTTCTAAGAGGGGCTAAAGTTGGTAGGGCTGGTCCTACTATAACACACCTTTTTTTTTCAATGACAATATCATTTTTGGTGAAGTCACGTTGAGGGAGCCAATGTGGTTAAAGGGATCAATAGTGAATATGAGCAGTATTTTGGGAAAATTGTTAACTTCGAGAAATCTCTTATATGCTTCTGTGCATACGTTTAATAGATATTTGGTAACTCAAACCATAACATCCCTTGCGATGGTTAGTTTGAAAGCAAGATGCTAACAGGACATTTTTGGAGCAAAACCAATACTTTATTTAAAATAAAATATAGGATAAAATATTTTTATAAAATTATGTAAAAATATTTAAATTCTATTTAAATTATGGTCAGTTTGTCATATTTTCACTTTTACTATTATTTTCACATGCTTCCATTTCCAACATCAAATTTCTTTCATAAAATTCTTATATGATTCATTTCATAAATTCTCATAATTTTCTCAATATTCAAGCTCAAAATTTATGCCATTTGTCATATTAGAATTTTTGGGGCGTTACAATCTTTTGGTGTTAGAAACTCTGTTGATCTGGAGAAGTAATTAGGCCTCCCTATTATGGTGGGGTGTAACAAGAAGCTAACTTTTCAGGTGTTAAAATATCGTATTCGTAGCAAGATTAATAGCTGGAGTATTCAAACAATTTTAGGGGGTAATGAGGTTTCTATTAAGCCTATTCTATAGATTATTCCCACTTATACTATGACATGTTTTCTTTTATCGAATTCTTTCTGCAAAAATGTGGATTATATCTTCAATCTGTATTGGTGGCAAAGATCTCATGTAAAAAAAGATGCATTAGTGTTCATGAGATGCATTGTGTGATTTATAAGAGGTGGGTGGTGTGGGGTTTCAATATTTAGCGAAGTTTAACATTGCTCTACTGGCTAATCAAGGTTGGCATCTTCTTTATAATCATAATTCTCTTATTGCTCGTGTTTTAAAGGCAAAGTATTTTGCGAATAAAGATTTTTTTACGAGTTGAGTTAGGAAATCAACCTTTATCTAGTGCAGTATTTGGTTAGCAATGGGTATACTGGAGAAGGGGATCATATGGAAAATAGGCTTAAGAAATTGTATTATTGTATGAAATGATAGTTGGTTGCCTTGCAAAGTTACCTGCAAGGTGCAATTGGTTAGAGTCAATAATATTGAATAGGTTGTCGATCTTATTCATTCTAATAGGAAATGCTAGAATGAAAACTTGGTATGTTCAATGTTTCGTGTAGATGAGGCAAATATAATTCTCTGTGTTCCCATTCCACAACATGGTTAAGATGATCAACTGTATGGTCTATTGAGAGTACTAGTGTCCATGAACTGTAGCGGGTGCAGAATGCTGCTACGAGGTTACACTATTACTAGGGAGGATGGTTATGTAACCATTGTTCCGAACTTTTGAAACATTTACAAACAATTATGGCTTTTGGTTGCCCCCCAAAAAACTAGAATTACGCTGTGGAAATTTCTGAATAATTTTGTGTGTACTAGATCTAATCTTTATGTTAAATGACTAGTAAAGGATACGACTTGCTATCGATGCATGCAGGTGCCTGAGTGTGTGTTTCATGTGTGTAGATATTGTCAGGTGGCTACACAAATTTGAAACAAATTGGGATTTAGCTAGATAATTTATTAGGACAATGATCGCATCTTAGTTTGGGTTCATAATTTTTTCCAATATTGCTTTGCAAACCCAAAACTTCTATTTATTATTACCATTTAGGCCCTGTGGTTTTCTAGGAACTTATATGTACATAAAGGTAAGAACCAAACTACTCAATAGATTTTTACCTTTATTATGGGCTACATTAGGAAGAGCAGAATCCAGTTCATTGGTTCCTGCCTTCATAGTCTTTTGTGAAAGTTAATTTCGATGCGGGCTTCCAAGAAAATGCGAACACAATTACTAGTGTCTTTATTCATAATTCAGAGGGTCTAGCTACAGGGGCTTGGATTAGATGGAATCTTAATATACTTGATGCATTGGCGGCCAAGGCTCTTGAGAGTGTTTGGGTTATCCAGTTTGCGGTGGAGATGGGCTTCTTCTTTGTTGAGCTTGAAGGAGATTTGTCGATCGTATTTAATTGATTAAGGTAAAATAAGGTGGACTATTCAGAGATTAGTGCATATATTTGGGATGCTAAACATTTACCTGCAGCATTTGAGAAACTTAAGTTCCAGCCTCAAAAAAAGGGGTAGTCGAGTACGTTGGAAAAATACGACTACAAAACAAAATCGTTAGCACTGAATGGAAAATAAACCAAGCATAAATAAAAGAAAGAATCACTATGTCATGGAAGAACCACTGCCTTAGAAGCAAATTCACCCTGGTCAGTGTAATCGTGTAGTGGATGTTGTCCCTCAAGGTTAACACAGAACTTCAATATTCGTACACCCAAATAAGGAAAGTGGAACACAATTGATATTGCTCTTCTCTGAGGTATCAGGAAATAAGATAAAAATAAAGCTTTAAAGCTGGTTCGAAAAACTTGGCCAGAAAAATCACATTATGTAACACCTTATACCTTACCCAATCGTTGGGTCTGGGTACCAAATGTCACAATTAAATCGTATTACTTAACAACATATTTCCAATGTATTTAATTCTATGCCAGATTCAATAATACGTTCTCATACAACTTTAATCCAATTAAATTAACTAGCCATAAAATTTCCATAAATGAACATCATATAGAACTTCTTATTATACAATTTGCTAAGTAAGTAGATTAAGGTTCTTTACAAACATACCAATCTACTAAATATACTTATACACGTAATCTGACGAATTAGATTATGCTTAGTTACATATTCAATCCTTGAGGCGTAGCCTCTAAGGGCATATTTATATATGCTCACTGCATCAAAGAAGTCCACTTGTATTCCGCGAGGTCTGGCTTGGTTCCTTCCCACATATTCTATAACAGCCTTTGGTCATGCATTCAAGGCAAACCACTCATAAGATCAAATGAACTTAGTGAGATTCCATACATCAATTATTAATTAATATCTCTTAGCATCACGAGTATAAAGAATTAATGCATGTAATAAAACTCAAGTTTCAAATAAGATTTTGCAATTTGATTGCAACAGGCGATGTGTAACAGCCCATTTTCGATAAAATTGAAACAGTGGTTTCGAGACCACAGATCCGAATCCGAAAAGAAAAATTATTTTAATACTATTTTATGATCTACAGTATGATAATAATATTGTGTGAAAATTTCGTAAAGAAATTTTATCGATTATATGTTTAATTTGATAAAGGACCAAATTGCACAAAGTGCAAAAGTTGAGTTCTAATAGCTAAAGGAATTAAATAGCTATAGAACTTTAAATTGGAGATCCTTATATGGTAATTAGACCATTAAATATATACTTATTTGTTAAGGATGATGATTCATCCATGGAAAATAAAATTAAAGAAAAGGACAAAATTGGAAAGATGAAAAATAAAGATGATAAATAATAAAAAGATGAATGTAACAGCCCGATTTAGGGCCTAGTTAGAATAGAGGTTGCGAGACCACAAATCCGAAGTAGAAATATATGTTTTATGGTTTTTATGATGTCAATGACATGTTTGCATGGTTGTGTGAAAATTTCATGAAGAAATTTTATGATTTAGTGATCAATTTATCTTTTAGGACTAAATTGCAAAAAATTGATAAATATGAGATTCTAAAAGTTTTAAGTATGAGATACCATTAGAAAATTTATTAGAGGTCCTTATTTAGTAATTAGACCATTATATCTCATGATGGACAAAAATAGACATGGAAGAGAAAAATCTCAAGGAATGGCCTTAAGGGCATTTTAGTCATTTTGTTAACAAATTAATAAAAAGGGGAAAATAAGTCAAAATTGGTGTCCATCTTCATCCTCCATAGCCAAAAATTTCAAGGAGCCATAGCTAGGGTTTTGTTTCACTTTCAAGCTTGATTGTAAGTACCTCCTAGCCCCGTTTTTGATGTTCTTCGTATTTTTAAAATCCTTGTAGCTCGATTTAGCTATTTCTACCACTATTTTGAGCTAGGGTTTGTGTTTAAAATTTTCCCATGAATGACATGCATGTATTTTGATGTCTAGTGGTAGAATATGAAAGTTTGAAGTGTGATAAATAACTTTTGCTATATGATTTTTGGTGAAATTGATAAAAAGGACCTATTTGCAAAAGATGAAATAATGTGTATAGAATGTAAAATAGTTGAAATTTTGGGTTGCTATAAGAGAGGTTATGAATCGGCTAGGCTTGGGGTGTGAGAAAAATGAACACATTTCATCATACGAGCCTAGGGACCATTTTGCAAATATGTGAAAGTTTAGTGAAAAAACTATAATTTTTGCTAAATTATGATTCATGGGCTGTTTTAGTCAATGTGATAATTTAATAAGTGAAATCTGTCATTATAGATCAAGAAACACGAAGTCCGGACCTAAACCGAGGAAAAACCAAGGTGGTGGACTAAATTGAAGAACTATCTGTATTTTGGTACTGAGGTAAGTTTGTGTGTAATAAATCAACATTATGTAATTATGTATTTAAATGTTTGATATTACATGAAATGTATATCCTTTTTATGAAATTGGTTAATGAGGTCTCGATGAAAAATATGATGAAGTTTTACTATATCGAAGTCCCGGTTGAACCTTAGGAATAAAAAGGATACCCTTGTCATGACATTAGATTAAAAAGGTCCCGTATAATACCATATCTGAGATATGGCCTCGGTACCGAATTAAGATCTCATGTAAGACCATATCTGGGATATGACATCGGCATCGAATAGTGAATCCGTGTAAGATCATGTCTGGGACATGGCATCAACATATGATCTCGTGTAAGACCATATCTGGGATATGGCGTCGACATTGATATGAGATCCCGTATAAGACCATATCTGGGATATGGCATCGGCATCGACATGTGATCCCATGTAAGACCATATCTGGGATATGACATTGGCATCTTACTACGTGTATGACAATTTCCGAGTATCCTTTGATATTCCGAGTGGTTCAACGGGGTAAAAAATTAAAGTTTATGTTAAAGATAGAAAAAAGGGCTAAAGTTATGTGATGAAGTGATACAGGTACATATGCGAAACTCATGAGAAATGAGTCCGGTATGTAATATGTGGTTGGTAAGAGTGAGCATGAGTAAGCCATGTCAATGTTGCTTGAGAATTTTGTGTAAATTCATAATGTAATGTGTGGATGTTTTCATAAGATTTTATGTTGTTATTTATTACATGCAAACTTACTAAGCTTTATGCTTACTTTCTCTTTTCTGTTCTTTCCTTGTAGTATCGCCAAGCTAGCTCGGGGATCGAAGGACGTCGAAACTCGATTCACACTATCAAGCTATTCTTTTGGGTATAGTAAAGTTTGATTATTTTGGGTATGGCATGTATAGGAACTTGGTCATTTTGTTATATGTCATATTGGTTAGCCAATGTGTTGGTCATTAATGCTACTCATTGTAACAGCCCGGTTTAGAACTTAATCATAACAGTGGTTTCGAGACCACAAATCTGAGGTCAAAAAATATTTTAATATTATTTTTCGTATTTACAATATGTGATTGAGTATGTGTGAAAGTTCTGTGTGAAAATTTTAACGTTTGCGTGCTTAATTTGTAAAAAGGACTTAATCACATAAAATGCAAAAGCTGTGTGCTAATTGTTAAAGTGCTTATTTGGCATGGCTTTTTAAATGAGAGGTCCTTATGTTGTAAATGGACCATTAATGGCTTGGATGGACAAAAATGGGCTAAGTTAGTTGAATTTTAAATGAGTTCATAAAAGGGCAAAATAATAAAATGATTATTAATGTTATTATAATTAAAACAAAAGTAATTGAAGGCCATTTTATCATCATCTTTTGCCGAAAATTGAAAAAAGAGAGAGAAAGAAATAGGGCTTTGAAACATTCGGCCATTGTTGTTCTAAATCAAGGTATGTTTTGAGCTCGATTTTCAGTGATTTTTAAGTTTTGTGATCGTTGCTTTGTGTACTATCAAGCCCATGCTTTAATTTTAGAATTTTATGATGATTTTGAGATATGTCATTGATGAATATTTTAGCTTTGTGTTAATAGTTGGTGAAATATGAAAGATATGTGAAAGATTAACATGTTTTGTCTTTGAATTTTTGATGAGATTGAGTAATTTGGGCTAAGTTGTGAAAATGAGAAATTGGAGGACTAAAATGTGAAATAAATAAATTATATGGGCTTATATGAGCATAAGGAGAATTCGGCTAGGCATATGTGAAGTGAAATTATGTGAATTTTATGATTTTATGAAATAGGGACTAAAGTGTCGAAATGTGAAAATGTGAGGGCTATTTTGTAAAATGCCCTAAATATGTGTGTTTGGACTAAATTGAATGATTAAATATATGTGTTTGGACAAAATTGAATGATTTGGTGATTGAATGAGCTAAATTTGAATATGTATAGATCAAGAGAAGAGAGATTTGGATCGAGATTGAGGCAAAGATAAAGTGCTCGATTAATCAACTTATTTTGTTATATTGATGTCCGAGGTAAGTCCATGTATAATACGAATTGTTTAATTCATATTAAGGTGTTATGAAATGAATGAATTAGTGAATGTTATAAGTGAATCGTGAAATGTGGCACTAAGTGTGCATAATTAAAAATGAGATAAAAGTGAATAGCACTGTGTGTGCAAAATATTGAAAGCCTCGGCTATATTGATTGGCACTGTGTGTGCAATACCGAGTTAAATTTGGTTTAAAGAAAAGGCATTAAGTGTGCGATGATATTTAAGCTTCGGCTACGAAATTGGCACTAAGTGTGCGATTAAATCGAATGAATAATGAAGGTTGATCGAAATGAGGTATTGAGCATTGGGTAGCAGGAATGGCCAATAACTAAATGTTGGCTAAGGTACGTACGGAACCTACGTGGTTGATGAATTTGTAAATGGATATATGGATGGTTGAGTGAGCATATTAGCTATGGATGATATGGTGTATATATTTGTGAGTTGATCTATGTGATGGTTTAATTTGTGTATTGTAATTGAATTATTGAGTTAAATGTATTATATGATGAACTTACTAAGCTCTTAAGCTTACTGTGTGAAGTGTTTTCTCTGTTTTACAGTGTAATTAAAGCTAGCTCGGATCCGGGGATTGTCAGCGACTCAATTACACTATCGGCTATCTATTTTGGTACTTTTGGAAGTTGTATATCTTTGGTATATGTCATGTATAGGCTACTGATTTTGGTATGTATTGAAATGTATAAGTCTTGCCATGAGATATGGCTAGAATATTGAATGATGTTGGTATATATGTGTGGGTTATGTGAATGATGAATATGGTATGTTTCATGCTTAAATTGGTTGATGAAAATTGTGGTTTAAATGTGACACTTGTGGTAGTAAGTTGAGAGGAATTTGTATAGGAAAATGATTGATAATGTTATGAGGTTAAAAAGATGCATAATTGGTATGTTTTGATTGCATTTGAGGCATGATATGAAATTGGCTTGACGCTTGTAGGTTATTTCAAAGTGTGAATGGTAATTTGGCCTTGAAAATGGCCTATAATTGCCCACACGGTTCAACACATGGGCGTGTGGCTCGACCATGTCATTCGAGTTTGTAATCCAGAACAAGTCAGGGTCACACACGGGCTAGACACACGGGCATGTGACTAGCCGTGTGGTACAAGTCAGTGTCGACCACGGGTGAGGCACACTGGCGTATCTCAGGCTGTGTGGACAAGTCAGTATGTATGCCCTGTTTTGCCTCGGCTTGGACACACGGGCGTGTGACCTTTATAGCTTTGAAAAATGTTTGATTTGCAGAAAATTTTGTATGTGTTTGGTTTAGTCCCGACCCCTTTCTAACACGTGTTTAAGGTCTTGTAGACCTCATTAAAGGACTATATACATATATTTTGATATGTTTGGATGATGATATACTTTGTGTTGTAAAATGATTGTGAATGATCTGGATTGATCGGTAATGCTCCTTAACCCTAGACCGGTGACGGTTACGGGTTAGGGGTGTTACACTTATTCATTTTGTAAATGGCCATTGGAATTGACCAATACTAGTTAAGTTATATATATTCAATGATGATGAAATTCATGAAGTGTAACAGACCAATTTTGACCCAAATCGGAACGGTGGTTTCGGGACCACGAATCCGAGCCTGAGAGATATTTTAATATTATATTTTGTGTTTGTTATATGTGATTTAGTGAGTGTGAAAATTTCGTAGAAAAATTTAGTCGTTTAAGTGCTCAATTTGATAAAAAAGATTTAATCGAGAAAAGCGAAAAAGTTGCATGCTTAAGTGAAGAGTACTAAATTGATTTTGGCTTTTTAAGTGGGTGTACCAAAAGGGCAATTAGCCCATTCACCATAGTAAGGGACGGCAATGGGCCTTTATAAGTCCAAATTATTGTTAAATTAGCTTATTAGATAGTTATGTTAAGGTGTTAAAATAATGTTAATAAAAATGTGTTTGTTTTATCATTAAATAATAAAAACAAGTGGGATGAAAGAGAACCTTACCTTACTCATCTTCTTGGCCGAAACTTGGATGAAGAACTCCATTGTAGGAGCTTGAAAATTTCGGCACTTTGGGGCTTAATTAAGGGTATGTGTTTTATTTAGTTTTTGAAAATTTTTGCATATTTGGAGTGCTTGCTTTAAATCCTATACAACTCATGTTTAAATTTTTGAAAATACTATGTATTTAAGATTCGGCCATTAACATGCTTGGATAGTTTTGATGTTTGATGGTTTTAAATTGAATGTATGTTAAAGATTTACAAGTTTTGTATTGGAATTTTTGATAATTTTGAGTATATAGGGCTAAATTGAAAAGAATAAAGTTGTGAAGGATTAAAATGTCAAATAAATGAAATGCATGGACACCTATGACTATAATGAAGATTCGGCCAAACTAGGATGTTGGAAAATTTTGCATATTTTGTGTTTTGTGCAAATAGGACTAAATTGTAAAAATGGGAAACATTAGGGGCAAAATGGTAAATTGCCCATTTGGGTGTTTTGGGACTAAATTGAGATGAAATGAGATTAAATGAGCTAAATTCTAATGTGCTTTAGATCAAGAGCAAAGAAAGACCGAATTAGACCGGGGAAAGACGAAGGTTCTCGAATAGCCGATTCGCACGGACTATCGACAACCGAGGTAAGTCCTTTAGTTAAATTATGTCAAAGAATAAATTATGGTTATCTTGACTATTAAAAAAATTGATGAATGTTAATATCCAATTGCATCATGGCGAATGTATATCTACATATTGGTTGATGATTTATGTTGAGTATATGATGGAAATTATTTTGGCTAATGCAAGGTGAATGAGTAAGTTCTTGAGCTACTTATTATTTAAAGATCATTTACATATCTAGTGAATGATAAAATTTGTATAAGCTTGGTGTAAAACCATGAGTTGGCGAATGTGATAATGATGGATTAGATTGATTTCAAATTTATTTATTGCAATGGGAATAAATGTTTATGATTCGATATGTGATAGTGAAATGTGAAAAGCATATAATAATATTCGACATTCGGCTTGAGCCTAGCGAGCCTCGTGTGGGTGACATTAATCGGGCTTTATGCCTAGCAGGCCTTGTGCCGGTGTTATTTATCGGGCTTTTTGCCTAGCAGGCCTCGTGCCGGTGTTATTTATCGGGCTTCTACGCCTAGCAGGCCTTGTGCCGGTGTTACTTTACGGGCTTTTATGCCTAGCAGGCTTGATGCCGGTGATGTACTTTACCAAAGATAAATCGAATCCTTGTTCAAGATAAATTAAAGTTAATTTATTGGGTTTACGTTTCAGGTAAGCATGTAAGGTATGTATGCTTAATATTACCTGGGTTAAATTAATATTGATGGATGTTATACGATGGAATTCGAGTTAGAATGTGCTATTATGGAACAATTGGTTTTCAAGCATAAATGTTTTATTATCATGAGTTAGGACTTACTAAGCTAGTAAGCTTAATTACGTGAAATGTTCCTCTTTGTTTTATAGATTTTGATCACGTTGCGGGCTCGTGAAGGATCTTCAAGAAGTCATCCACACTATCGCCTTCCTTTGGTATTTTGAATTTTTGGTTGCGATTTAGAAGGCATGTATAGGCTAGATGAAGTTTTACAAACATACGATGTTTGACCTTGTATATAACAGCCATGCGAATATGGCTAAATATTTGGTTATGTATGTTTTGGGGTTTTGTCATAAATGTGGGTAATAGTGATACACCTTTAAATCGATGATGTTAGAATATCATGTGAATGTTTTAAGTACAAGCTATCTTCGTAAGTGATTAAAAATGCATGGAGAGTATGAATTGCATGTGAGTATATCCAGTTATAAGCTAGTAAGCATATTTAGTATAGAAACAGTCTTTAGTTACAGCAGTGATGTGAGTTAGAAAAATCACCAAAAATAGGATAAGTTGAATTAGATGGTGAATGAAGTATAGAATTAATCCTTATTGTGTCTATTTTTACATGGAAGAAACAGAGTAGGCAAAAGATTCATATATTATGAGATAATTAAGTTTTAGTGAGACCTGCTCTGAATGCATTCGTGAGTCACTGTTCTGTTTTGGAAAAATTGTCAAAAATTGTACAAAAATAATTAGGAATCATGGGTTATATGTGTAAAACCCTTATTGAGTCTATTTTTCATTGGTATAAACTAGAACAGTATATGAAAATTGTGCAATGAGATAACTGTATTTTTGTAGAGACAGGTCAGAATTGTTAGACAGTGTAATAAGGGTAACTTTGATGAATAAACTGTACTAATTGACCACATGAAAAATTCTGGAAAAATTATGGTGAAATGTTATATGAGTCTAATTTCAAGAAAAATTTACGGATCTAAATTTCGAGTTTTATAACTCGAGTTATGGTCGATTTAGTCAGCATGACACAGTTGGACAGCTTTAAAATTTTACACCTTAAGTTAATAGTCAAGTCTAGTAATGCCACGTACTCGATTCCGGTAAGGGCTTCGGGTAAGGGGTGTTACATTTGATTGGTATCAGAGCTTACGGTTTAGTCGATTCTAGGACTATCGTAGCGCGTGTGAGTCTAGCTATACATGCCTTTATTATATGTTGATAGTGTGGTGACTTCTGACAGCCTGAACTTTGTTTTATATAGTAAATGGACACTGATCCTGAAAGAGCCGTAGCTGATGATGGGGAGAGCGTCGCGCCTGACCGTGCCCACGGATCAGCGCCGATAGACTCTCGACCTGTTTCGGGTAGCCACGAAGGAGAGACTAAACAAGCCTTTTATCAGATGATGAATGAGTGGTTTGCCCAATTTATTCAGAATAACCCGAATGTACACCAACCTCCACCCCTGAATAATCCAGCTCCGATTCCTTCAGCACCCCCGATGATAGATCCGCTGAGATCTAGTAGGCCCCCAGTTGATAAAATCCGAAAATTTGGGGCTGAAGAATTTAAAGCCAATGATGATGATGATGCTGAGAGAGCCGAAATGTGGCTTGATAACACTATACGGGTACTTGATGAGCTATCTTGTACTCCCGGATGAATGCTTAAAATGTGCTATATCCTTCTCGAGGACACTTTGCATATCACCGTGGAACACACTAGTATCGATGATTCCGAAAGAAAAAGTGACATGGGAATTTTTCCGAATGAATTCATGAAGAAATATATTAGCCAAAGATTCATCGATCAAAAACGAAAAGAATTCCTTGAAATTGAAACAAGGACGAATGACCGTGACGGAATATGAACGAAAATTTGTCGGACTCAAGAGATATGCTAGAGAATGTGTTTCTTCCGAAGCTATTATGTGTAAAAGATTCGAAGATGGCACGAATGAAGATATAAAGATGTTTGTTGGTATTCTTGAAATTCAAGAGTTTGTGGCTTTAGTTGAAAAGAGCTTGCAAAGTGAAGAAGAACTCGGGAAAGAGAAAAGAAAGGCTGAGACTGAAGCTAGAGACATTCGTAAAAGATCTTCGGGTAAAGTCTTTCATTCCACGACCAAGAAGCCTAGAGACGACTACAGCCGACAGAAAGCTAATACAGATCCACCTAGACGGGATCGACCTCCTATGAGCTCCCGAGCTACCTCGATAGCCAGTGTTGGTAATGTTCCACAAAATAGAGTCGAGTGCAAGCACTGTGGGAAATGGCACTCAGGGAGTTGTAGATTTCACGACCGGTCTTGCTATAAATGTGGATCATCAGATCATTTTATTAGAGAGTGTCCGAAGTTAACTGAGCAGAATGCAGTCCAGAGCACTAAGCCGAGCAATGTGTCAATGCGAGGTAGACCACCCAGACATTCAGGCAATGTAGGTGGTAGTCAGAAAGGAACGAAGAATACTACAGATCGATCTGAGGCTAGAGCTCCGGCTAGAGCATATCTTTTGCACGAGCTAGAGAGATGCTTCCTCCCCGACGTCATTACGCAGATTTTCACTCTTTATGATACTACTGTGATTGCATTAATTGATCCTGGTTCGACTCATTCATATGTGTGTGAAACTTTGAAATTCGGAAAGACTCTGCTAGTTGAGTCTACCGAGTTTGTGATTCGAGTGTCCAACCCTTTGGGTAGATGTGTGCTTGTTAATAAAGTGTGTAGAGATTGCCCGTTGATGATTGGGGATTATTGCTTCCACTAATTTAATGTTGTTGCCCTTTGACGAATTTGATATAATCTTGGGTATGGACTGGTTAACTTCACATGAGGCAAAAGTGGGATTGTAAAAGAAAGCTTATCGATTTGAGATGTCGAAACGGTGAGACCATCGTAATTAAATCCTCACGACATAAATGGGTTGCCTACAGACAATATCTTCAATGTTAGCCCAAAAGTATGTGAGAAAAGGGTGTGAAGCTTATTTGGCCTATGTAATTTGATAATAAAATGTCCGAGAAACAAATTGAATCGGTATCGATTGTTGTATGTGAATACCCCGATGTGTTTCTGAAGAACTACCGGCTTACCCCGGTCATGCGAGAGATTGAGTTCGGCATTGAGTTGGTACTGGTGCGACACGACGATTTCGATAGCTCAAATGATCGAATGGCGCTTACGAATTAAAAGAATTGAAAGCGCAGATTGCAAGAGTTGACAGATAAGGGCTTCGCACGCACCGAGTTTCTCTCCTTGGGGTGCACCGCTTTTATTTGTGAAAAAGAAGGATGGGACTATGAGAATGTGTATTGATTACCGGCAACTAAATAAGGTGACTATAAAGAATAAGTACCCGTTACCTCGGATTGATGATTTATTTGATCACCAAAGGGGGCTTCATGTTTTCGAAGATAGATTTGAGATCGGGCTATTATCGATTCATAGTCGAGATTCGGATGTGTGCCAGAAGACATTCCGAACGAGGTACGGACATTATGAGTTTTTAGTTATGCCATTTGGACTCACAAATGCACTGCTTTTTTTTATGGATCTAATGAACCGAGTCTTCCGGCGCTTTTGGATCGGCTTGTAGTAGTATTTATTGATGATATATTGATCTACTCCAAAATGAAGCGAGCACGCCGAGCATTTGAGAGTAGTACTACAAACTTTGAGAAACCAACGGTTATATGCAAAATTCGGTAAGTGTAAGTTACGGATGAATGAAGTCACTTCTTGGGTCATGTGATTTCGGTGTCGTATTCGGATGGATCCAAATAAAATAGCAACCATACTTGATTGGAAACCACCAAAGAATGTTTCCGAGATCCGGTTTTCTGGGCCTTGCGGGGATATTATAGACGATTTGTAAAAGGTTTTTCCGTAATAGCTACACCTTTGACGAGACTACTACGAGAAAGATGTCAAATTTGAGTGGTCGAAAGGTGTCGAAAAAAAGTTTCAACAGCTTGAAAGCCCTTTTGACCGAGGCTCCAGTGTTAACTCAGCCTGAATCGGGTAAAGAATTTACTATTTTTAGTGATGCTTCCTTGAATGGGTTGGGTTGGGTTGTGTTTTAATGCAAGAAGGCAAGGTGATAGCCTACGCTTCAAGACAATTGAAGCCACATGAAAAGAATTATCCAACTCACGATCCGAATTAGCGACCATTGTATTCGCATTGAAAATTTGGCGTCACTATTTATTCGGTGAAAAATGTCATGTTTATTCAGATCATAAAAGTCTAAAATATTTAATGATTCAGAAAGATCTAAATTTGAGACAACGCCGATGGTTAGAATTGCTGAAAGACTATGAATTAGTGATTGACTACCATCCGGGGAAAGCTAATGTTGTTGCGGATGCGTTAAGTCGAAAATCATTATTTGCTCTTCGTGCATTAAGCGCACGGGTGGCTATGTCTTGATGATGGTTCAATCATAGCCGAGTTACAAGCAAGACCGATGCTTATTCAAAGAAATATGTGATGCACAGAAAGTTGATAAAAAGTTAGTTGCTATTCAGATTCAGTGTGAAAACGCTACGGAATCAGATTTCCAGATAGATGCAAATGACTGTTTGAATTATAAGAGTCGGTTGTGTGTTCCTTCGAACGTAGATTTGATACAGATGATTCTGAGTGAGGCCCATAAGGGCCGAATGTCGATACACCCGGGTAGCACAAAAATGTATAATGATTTGAAACGATTCTATTGGTGGCTCGGCATGAAAAGAGATATATCCGAATTTGTCTCCAAGTGTTTAATCATCAACAAATAAAAGTCGAGCATCAAGTACCATCCGGTTTACTTCACCAATCTCGATACCGAATGGAAATGGGATAGAATTTCCATGGATTTTGTATCCGGACTCCCTATGACACCTAGTAAGAAAGATCTTTGTGTGGGTTATCGTTGATAGACTCGACTAAATCAGCTCATTTTGTACCCCAGACGCATCGACTATTCACTTGACAAACTTGCCGAATTGTATGTGTCGCAGATTGTAAGATTGCACGGTGTACCGAGTTCCATTGTCTCAGATAGGGACCCAAGGTTTACATCACGGTTCTGGAAGAAATTGCAAGATGCTTTAGGTACTAAACTTCATTTTAGTACGACTTTCCATCCGCAAACGCAGGCCGGTCGATCTGAAAGCGAACTATTTTGATACTTGAGGACATGTTGAGGTGTTGCGTTCTCGAGTTTGAAGGTACATGGGAACGATACCTACCTTTGATCGAATTTGCTTACAATAATAGTTTTCAATCTAGCATAAAAATGGCGCCTTATGAGGCCTTATATGGTCGAAAGTGTCGCACACCGTTGTATTGGACTGAGCTCGATGAGAATAAGATACACGGGGTTGATTGGATTAAAGAAACTGAACAGAAAGTGGTTGTGATTAGAAGTAATTTGAAAGCTGCTTCGGATCGTCAAAAGTCCTATGCCGACTTAAAACGCAAGGACATTGAATTTCAGGTCGGAGATCGGGTGTTCTTAAAAGTTTCCCCGTGGAAGAAAATATTCCGATTCGGTCAGAAAGGCAAGTTGAGTCCGAGATTTATCGGACCGTACGAAGTCATTGAACGTATTGGACCGGTTGCTTATAGATTAAGATTGCCCTCCGAGTTAGAAAAGATACACAATGTATTTCATGTTTCGATGCTTCACAAATATAGATCGGATCCGTCCCATGTGATTTCACCGACAGAGATTGAAATTAAATCTAATTTGACATATGATGAGGAACCGATCCGTATCTTAGCCCGGGAGATAAAAGAGTTGAGGAATAAAAGAATTCCATTAGTAAAAGTTTTATGGAATCGTCACGGAGTTGAAGAGGCTACGTGGGAGCCTGAAGAGTCGATGAGGCAACAATATCCGAACTTATTTAACGGTAAGATTTTCGGGGACGAAAATCCTTAAGGGGGAGGAGAGTTGTAACAGACCAATTTTGACCCAAATCGAACGGTGGTTTCGGGACCACGAATCCGAGCCTGAGAGATATTTTAATATTATATTTTGTGTTTGTTATATGTGATTTAGTGAGTGTGAAAATTTCAGAGAAAAATTTAGTCGTTTAAGTGCTCAATTTGATAAAAAGGATTTAATCGAGAAAAGCGAAAAAGTTGCATGCTTAAGTGAAGAGTACTAAATTGATTTTGGCTTTTTAAGTGGGTGTACCAAAGGGCAATTAGCCCATTCACCATAGTAAGGGACGGCAATGGGCCTTTATAAGTCCAAATTATTGTTAAATTAGCTTATTAGATAGTTATGTTAAGGTGTTAAAATAATGTTAATAAAAATGTGTTTGTTTTATCATTAAATAATAAAAACAAGTGGGATGAAAGAGAACCTTACCTTACTCATCTTCTTGGCTGAAACTTGGATGAAGAACTCCATTGTAGGAGCTTGAAAATTTACGGCACTTTGGGGCTTAATTAAGGGTATGTGTTTTATTTAGTTTTTGAAAATTTTTGCATATTTGGAGTGCTTGCTTTAAATCCTATACAACCCATGTTTAAATTTTTGAAAATACTATGTATTTAAGATTCGGCCATTAACATGCTTGGATAGTTTTGATGTTTGATGGTTTTAAATTGAATGTATGTTAAAGATTTACAAGTTTTGTATTGGAATTTTTGATAATTTTGAGTATATAGGGCTAAATTGAAAAGAATAAAGTTGTGAAGGATTAAAATGTCAAATAAATGAAATGCATGGACACCTATGACTATAATGAAGATTCGCCAAACTAGGATGTTGGAAAATTTTGCATATTTTGTGTTTTGTGCAAATAGGACTAAATTGTAAAAATGGGAAACATTAGGGGCAAAATGGTAAATTGCCCATTTGGGTGTTTTGGGACTAAATTGAGATGAAATGAGATTAAATGAGCTAAATTCTAATGTGTTTTAGATCAAGAGCAAAGAAAGACCGAATTAGACCGGGGAAAGACGAAGGTTCTCGAATAGCCGATTCGCACGGACTATCGACAACCGAGGTAAGTCCTTTAGTTAAATTATGTCAAAGAATAAATTATGGTTATCTTGACTATTAAAAAAATTGATGAATGTTAATATCCAATTGCATCATGGCCGAATGTATATCTACATATTGGTTGATGATTTATGTTGAGTATATGATGGAAATTATTTTGGCTAATGCAAGGTGAATGAGTAAGTTCTTGAGCTACTTATTATTTAATGATCATTTACATATCTAGTGAATGATAAAATTTGTATAAGCTTGGTGTAGAACCATGAGTTGGCCGAATGTGATAATGATGGATTAGATTGATTTCAAATTTATTTATTGCAATGGGAATAAATGTTTATGATTCGATATGTGATAGTGAAATGTGAAAAGCATATAATAATATTCTGACATTCGGGCTTCGAGCCTAGCAGGCCTCGTGCCGGTGACATTAATCGGGCTTTATGCCTAGCGTGCCTCGTCTGCGGTGACATTAATCGGCTTTATGCCTAGCGTGCCTTGTGCCGGTGTTATTTATCGGGCTTTTGCCTAGCGGGCCTCGTGCGGTGTTATTTATCTCGGGCTCTACGCCTAGCGTGCCTTGTGCCGGTGTTACTTTACGGGCTTTTATGCTCTAGCGGCTTGATGCCGTGATGTACTTTACCAAAGATAAATCGAATCCTTGTTCAAGATAAATTAAAGTTAATTTATTGGGTTTACGTTTCGTAAGCATGTAAGGTATGTATGCTTAATATTACCTGGGTTAAATTAATATTGATGGATGTTATACGATGGAATTCGAGTTAGAATGTGCTATTATGGAACAATTGGTTTTCAAGCATAAATGTTTTATTATCATGAGTTAGGACTTACTAAGCTAGTAAGCTTAATTACGTGAAATGTTCTTTGTTTTATAGATTTTGATCACGTTGCGGGCTCGTGAAGGATCTTCAAGAAGTCATCCACACTATCGCCTTCCTTTGGTATTTTGAATTTTTGGTTGCGATTTAGAAGGCATGTATAGGCTAGATGAAGTTTTACAAACATACGATGTTTGACCTTGTATATAACAGCCATGCGAATATGGCTAAATATTTGGTTATGTATGTTTTGGGGTTTTGTCATAAATGTGGGTAATAGTGATACACCTTTAAATCGATGATGTTAGAATATCATGTGAATGTTTTAAGTACAAGCTATCTTCGTAAGTGATTAAAAATGCATGGAGAGTATGAATTGCATGTGAGTATATCCGGTTATAAGCTAGTAAGCATATTTAGTATAGAAACAGTCTTTAGTTACAGCAGTGATGTGAGTTAGAAAAATCACCAAAAATAGGATAAGTTGAATTAGATGGTGAATGAAGTATAGAATTAATCCTTATTGTGTCTATTTTTACATGGAAGAAACAGAGTAGGCAAAAGATTCATATATTATGAGATAATTAAGTTTTAGTGAGACCTGCTCTGAATGCATTCGTGAGTCACTGTTCTGTTTTGTAAAAATTGTCAAAAATTGTACAAAAATAATTAGGAAGCATGGGTTATATGTGTAAAACCCTTATTGAGTCTATTTTTCATTGGTATAAACTAGAACAGTATATGAAAATTGTGCAATGAGATAACTGTATTTTTGTAGAGACAGGTCAGAATTGTTAGACAGTGTAATAAGGGTAACTTTGATGAATAAACTGTACTAATTGACCACATGAAAAATTCTGGAAAAATTATGGTGAAATGTTATATGAGTCTAGTTTCAAGGAAAATTTACGGATCTAAATTTCGAGTTTTATAACTCGAGTTATGGTCGATTTAGTCAGCATGACACAGTTGGACAGCTTTAAAATTTTACACCTTAAGTTAATAGTCAAGTCTAGTAATGCCACGTACTCGATTCCGGTAAGGGCTTCGGGTAAGGGGTGTTACATGAAGTGCAAGCTTGCGAATTGATTGAGTTATGTGTGAAGTATATGCATGAGGAACGTAGTGTGAATATAAGGTGTGGATGTCTTGATTGTGGATATTAGAGGTGCATTATTGTTATGCGATGTGTTGTTAGAAATGGTATAAGTGTGGTTGCTTTTCAAGGAGGCAAATGGCTTGGTGAATAGCCTTATATTTGTCCACACGGGTAGACACACGGGTGTGTGTCTAGGCCGTGTATGACACACGGTCTGCCTCATGGACGTATAGCCTGGCCGTGTGTCCCCTGCATCCAATTTGCGAAAAATTAAGTTCGTCACACAGGCTAGCACACGGGCATGTGACTCGGCCGTGTGACCCTAAGTGTCTGTTGTCGTCATAAACAGAATGTCAAGGTTTTCACACACGGGCTAAGACACGGGCGTGTCATGACCGTGTAAGGGACACGGGCTATAGACACGGGCGTGTGCTAGGCCATGTAAAAATCCTTGTAGGTTCGAAATAAAAAATAAAATCCGCATGGACTAGGGACATGGACGTGTGTGACCACACGGCCTGCCCACACGGACGTGTTCCTTTCCGCACAGGCGTGTGGCCCTGTTTTGAGCAAAAATAATCTAAGTGTTCATAAGCTTCCGGTTCAGTCCTGAACCACTCTATATGTATGTTTCGGGTCTCGTAGGCCCATAATAGAGACGTTATGAACGTGAATGAAAAGTTTTAAGTTGGAATGATAATTTATGGCTCGATTTTGTATGATTAAGTAAGTTAAGTTCGGTAATGCCTCGTACTCGGTTCTGGCTTCGAATACGGGTAAGGGGTGTTACATTTAGTGGTATTAGAGCTACGATTTAGTCGATTCTCGGACTAACATAGCGTATGTATGAGTCTAGCTATACATGCCATACGTATGTGTATATACATAATGATAGTGTGACGACACCTGACGATTTAAAATATGTTTTCATATAGCAAATGGATCCTGACAGAACAGTGGCAGATAATCTAGAACGTAATGCACCGGCCCCTACCCAAGGGACGGTGCCAACTGAAAATGAAAATATACCGGTAACTGTGAGTAAGAGACGAGGAGAAGAGACTAGGGAAACCTTTCTTCATATGATGAACGCCTGGTATATGGAGTCCGTTCGAACAAACCCGAATGCTCAACCCCCTCCACCCCCACCTATTCCCCAGCCTACCCCTATAGCTCCCCGAGCTGTAGAAATGGTAAGAAGGGAAAAGCCTCCGGTTGATAGAATCCGAAAACAAGGAGCTGATGAATTCTGAGCTAATAAAGATGACGATTCGAAAAGAGTAGAATTCTGGCTTGAAAATACCATCAGGGTATTTGATGAATTGTCTTGCACATCCGAAGAGCGTATGAAATGTGATGTGTCTCTCTTGAGAGATTCGGCTTATCAGTGGTGGAACACCCTTGTGTCAGTTGTACCAAGGGAGAAAGTTAAATGGGAATTTTTCTAATAATAGTTCCGAAAGAAGTATATTAGCCAAAGGTTTATTGATCAAAAACAAAAGGAATTCCTTGAGCTAAAACAAGGTCGAATGACGGTAACCGAATATGAGCGTGAGTTTGTAAGGCTCAGTAAATACATCGGGAGTACGTATCCTCCGAAGCCATCATGTGTAAGAGGTTTGAGGATGGATTAAATAAGGACATCCGATTGTTTGTTGGTATTTTAGAACTAAAGGAATTTGTTGTGCTAGTAGAGAGCTTGCAAGGCCGAAGAATTGTCCAAAGAGAAAAGAAAGGTAGAAATTGAGTCCTGTGACTCGAGGAAGAGACAATTGGGTAAGTCATTTCAATCCTCATCTAAGAAATCGAGAGAGTTTACTACTCGATTAGCCGCTTTAGTTAGGTTCTCAAACAGAAGTAAAGGTAAATAGTACTTGGCTTCTAAAGCTCAGACCACTTCGATTGCTAGTGTTGGTAATGCTCGACCAAGTAGACCAGGATGTTCATAGTGTGGTAGACGTCACCTCGGTGAGTGCCGAGCAAATGAGAGAGCTTTTTCAAGTGTGGTTCCCAATATCACTTCATTAGAGACTACCCCGAGATGGTTGAAAAAGATAAAACCAGAGTGTAAGATCAGGTAACACTACTAGAGGGAGGCCACAGAAAAATCCGAGAAATTGAACGAGTAGTAAGAATACACCTAGAGATCAGAATGCCAGATCTGAGGCTAGAGCGCCTGCGAGAACTTATGCCATTCGCGCTTGCGAAGAGGCGTCATCCCCTGATGTAATTACAGGTACATTTTTTCTCTATGATACTCATGTTGTTGCTTTAATTGATCTGGGATCTACCCACTCATATGTTTGTATGAAATTAGTATCTAATATGAACCTGCCTGTAGAATCTACAGAATTTGTGATAGAAGTGTCAAATCCCCTAGGCAAATGTGTGTTAGTTGACAAAGTATGTAGTTTGATGATTAGAGGTTACTATTTTCCAGCTAATCTTATGCTTTTGCCGCTTGATGAATTTGATGTAATTATTGGTATGGATTGGTTGGCCATTCATGATGTGGTAATAAATTGTAGAAGAAAAATTATTGAGTTGAAATGTGAAAGTGGTGATATTCTTCGGATTGAATCAGATGAATCGGATAGCTTGCCTGTAGTGATTTCTGCTATGGCTGCTCAGAAATGTATAAGAAAGGGTTGTGAAGCCTACCTTGCCTTTGTGATCAATGCCAAAGAGACTGAGTTAGAAAGTGAATCAGTGCCAATAGTATGTGAGTATCCAGATGTATTTCTGAAAGAATTACCTGGGTTGCCTCCGGTTAGAGAAATTTTATTTGGTATTGAGTTAGCCCCTGGTACTACGCCTATTTCGATTGCTTCGTACAGGATGGCTCCACCGAGTTAAAAGAATTGAAGGCTCAGTTGCAAAAGGTGACGAATAAAGGTTTTGTAAGGCCGAGTTATTCTCCGTGGGTTACTTTCGTATTATTTGTGAAAAAGAAGGATAGTTCTATGAGGTTATGTATAGATTATCGGCAACTTAATAAGGTAACCGCAAAGAACAAATATCCCTTGCCAAGGATCGATGATTTGTTTGTCCAATTGAAGGGAGCCACTGTGTTTTCCAAGATAGACTTGAGGTTCAGTTATTACCAGTTGAGTGTCAAAGACTCAGATGTGTCGAAAACTGCATTTCAGACAAGGTATGGTCACAACGAATTTCTAGCTATGCCTTTTGGTTTAACCAACACCCCTACTATGTTTATGCATTTAATGAACCGCATCTTTCGGCCATATTTGGATAAATTTGTTGTAGTCTTTATTGATGATATATTGATCTACTCTCGTGATGAGAACGAGCATGCTGAGCACTTGAGGACGGTTTTACTAATTTTATAGGATAAACAATTATATGCCAAGTTTGGTAAAAGTGAATTTTGGCTTAAAGAAGTCAAATTTTTAGGCCACATTGTTTCGGGCGATGGCATTAGAGTTGACTCAGGAAAGACTTCGGCTGTTGTTGAATGGAAACCGCTGAAGAACGTATCAGAGGTCAGTAGTTTTCTAGGCCTAGCCGATTATTATAGACGGTTTGTCAAAGAATTTTCCATGAAAGATGTTAAGTTTGAATGGACAGAAAAGCGCCAACAAAGTTTTGAGAAACTAAAGGCATTGTTGACTAAGGCTCCAGTTTTAGTACAACCTGAACCGGCAAAAGAATTTGTGGTTTATAGTGATGCATCCTTGAATAGATTGGGTTGTGTACTTATGCAAGAGGACAAGGTGATAGCTTATGCCTCTAGACAGTTAAAGCTGCACGAGAAGAATTATCCGACCCATGATTTAGAATTAGCCGCCATTGTATTTGCATTGAAAATTTGGAGACACCATTTGTATGGTGAGAAATGTCGGGTATTCACTGATCATAAAAGTCTAAAGTATTTGATAACTCAAAAGGAATTGAATCTAAGGTAATGAAGATAGTTAGAGTTGATAAAGGATTATGAGCTAGTGATTGACTACCATGCGGGAAAGCCGAACGTGGTCGCCAATGCCTTAAGTAGGAAATCTTTATTTGCATTGAGAGCCATGAATACACGGTTGGCTTCATCGGATGATGGTTTTATTCTAGCTAAATTGAGAGCTAGACCGATATTTCTCCAAGAGATTTATGAAGCTCAGAAGGGCGACAGTGATTTGCAAGCGAAAAGAGTTCAATGTGAAACGGGTATGGAGTTAGACTTTCGGATTAGTTTGATGGATGTTTGATGTTCCGAGATAGGGTCTGTGTACCGAGAGATGATGAGCTTATTCGAAAAATTTTGCACGAAGCATATAGTGGATGTTTATCTGTTCATCCAGGCAATACAAAGATGTATAATGACATGAAGAAATGGTATTGGTGGCCGAGTATGAAGAAAGATATTTCTGAGTTCGTATCGATATGCTTGATTTGTCAATAAGTGAAAGTTGAACACCAAGTACCTTCCAGCTTACTGCAGCCTATTATGGTTCCCGAATGGAAATGAGACTGTATTGCTATGGGTTTTGTGACGGGTTTGCCTTTGACATCGAAAAAGAAGGATGCCGTATGGGTTGTGGTTGATAGGCTTACGAAATCAGCTCATTTTATACCGATACGCATTGACTATTCGCTTGATAAATTGGTGGATTTTTATGTTTCAGAAATCGTGAGACTTCATGGAGTACAGTTATCGATTATTTCAGATATATATCTGAGATTTACATCACGTTTTTGGAAAAAGTTAAAAGAAGCCTTGGGCACAAAGTTGAATTTTAGTACAGCTTTCCATCCACAAATCGACGGATAGTCGGAGAAGGTAATACAGATACTTGAAGATATGCTCCGATGCTGTGTTTTGGAATTTCAAGGTAATTGGGAAAAATATTTATAGTTAGTGGAATTTGCCTACAATAACAGTTTTCAGTCGAGTTTGAAAATGGCACCTTATGAGGCATTATATGGGCGTAAGTGCCGAACGCCCTTGTATTGGACTGAACTCAGAGAGAATCAAATTCATGGAGTCAATTTGGTTAGAGAAACCGAAGCGAAAGTAAAAGTGATTCGTGATTGTTTAAAGGCTGCTTCGGATAGACAAAAATCCTATGCGGATTTGAAATGGAAAGAGATTGAGTTCCAAGTTGGTGATAAGGTATTTTTGAAAGTGTCACTATGGAAGCAGGTTCTCAGATTTGGCCGGAAAGGCAAATTGAGTCTGCGCTTTATCAGACCGTATGAGATTACTGAGAGGATAGGGCCAGTAGCCTATCGGTTGGCTTTGCCATCTGAGTTGGAAGAGATCCATGATATGTTCCACGTGTCTATGTTGAGTCGTTACCAATTAGACCCTTCACATGTGATTGTACCAACAAAGGTTGAAATTCAACTTGACATGACTTATGGCAAAAAGCCGATTAAGATTTTGGCACGGGAAGTCAAACAATTAAGGAATAAAAGTATAGCCCTTATGAAAGTACTATGACAATGACATGGGGTTGAAGAGGCTACATGGGAGCCTGAAAAGGCTATGAGAAACCAATATCCAAACCTTTTTATTGGTAAGATTTTCGGGGACAAAAATACCTAAGGGGGGAGAATTGTAACAGTTCGATTTAGGGCCTAGTTGAAATAGTGGTTGTGAGACCACAAATCTGAAGTAGAAATACATGTTTTATGGTTTTATGAGGTCTATGACATGTTTGCATGGTTGTGTGAAAATTTCATGAAGAAATTTTATGATTTAGTGATCAATTTATCTTTTAGGACTAAATTGCAAGAATTGATAAAAATGAGATTCTAGAAGTTTTAAGTATGAGATAGCATTAGAAAATTTATTATAGGTCCTTATTTAGTAATTAGACCATTATATCTCATGATGGACAAAAATGGATATGGAAGGGAAAAATCTTAAGGAAGGGCCTTAAGGGCATTTTAGTCATTTGGTTAATAAATTAATAAGGGGAAAGAAGTCAAAATTGGTGTCCATCTTCATCCTTCATAGCCAAAAATTTCAAGGAGCCATAGCTAGGGTTTTGTTTCACTTTCAAGCTTGATTGTAAGTACCTCCTAGCCCTGTTTTTGATGTTCTTCATATTTTTAAAATCCTTGTAGCTCGATTTAGTTATTTCTACCACTATTTTGAGCTAGGGTTTCTGTTTAAAATTTTACCCATGAATGACATGCATGTATTTTGATGTCTAGTGGTAGAATATGAAAGTTTGAAGTGTGGTAAACAACTTTTGATAGATGATTTTTGGTGAAATTGATAAAAAGGACCTATTTGCAAAAGATGAAATTATATGTATATAGAATGTAAAATAGTTGAAATTTTGGGCTGCTATAAGAGAGGTTATGAATTGGCTAGGCTTGGGGTGTTAGAAAAATGAACACATTTCATCATACGAGCCTAGGGACCATTTTGTAAATATGTGAAAGTTTAGGGGCAAAACTATATTTTTTGTCAAAGTATGATTCATGGGCTGTTTTAATCAATGTGATCATTTAATAAGTGAAATCTGTCATTATAGATCAAGAAACATGAAGTCCGGACCTAAACTGAGGAAAGAACAATGTGGTGGACTAAATGGAACAACTATCTATATTTTGGTACCAAGGCAAGTTTGTGTGTAATAAATAAACATAATGTAATTATGTATTTAAATGTTTGATATTACATGAAATGTATATCCTTTTTATGAAATTGGTTAATAAGGCCTCGATGAAAAATATGATGAAGTTTGTTATATCGAAGTCCAGGTTGAACCTTAGGAATAGAAAGGATACCCTTGTCATGACATTAGATTAATAAGGTCCCGTATACTACCATATCTGGAATATGGCCTCGGTACCGGATTGAGATCCTGTATAATACCATATTTTGGATATGACATCGGCATCAAATAGTGAATCCATGTAAGACCATGTCTGGGACATGGCATCGACATATGATCTCGTGTAAGACCATGTCTGGGATATGGCGTCGACATTGATATGAGATCCCATATAAGACCATATCTGGGATATGACATCAGAATTGACATGTGATCCTATGTAAGACCATATCTAGGATATGGCATTGGCATCTTACTACGTGTATGACAATTTCTGAGTATCCTTTGATATTCCGAGTGGTTCAACGGGGTAAAGAATTAAAGTTTATGTTAAAGATAGAAAAAGGGATAAAGTTATGTGATGAAATGATATTGGTACATATGTGAAACTAACAAGAAATGAGTCCGGTATGTAATATGTGGTTGGTAAGAGTGAGCATGATTAAGCCATGTCAATGTTGCTTGAGAATTTTGTTTAAATTCATAATGTAATGTGTGGATGTTTTCATAAGATTTTATGTTGCTATTTATTTCATGCAAACTTACTAAGCTTTATGCTTACTTTCTCTTTTCTTTCCTTTCCTTGTAGTATCACCAAGCTAGCTCGGGGATCGAAGGACGTCGGAACTCGATTCACACTATCATGCTATTCTTTTGGGTATAGTAAAGTTTGATTATTTTGGGTATGGCATGTATAGGAACTTGGTCATTTTGTTATATGTCATATTGGTTAGCGAATGTATTGGAATTGGCCAATACTAGATAAGTTATATATATTCAATGATGATGAAATTCATGAAGTGCAAGCTTGCGTAATTGAAAGAGTTATGTGTGAAGTATATGCATGAGGAATGCAGTGTGAATATAAGGTGTGGATGTCTTGATTTTGGATATTAGAGGTGCATTATTGTTATGCTATGTGTTGCTGGAAATGGTATAAGTGCGGTTGCTTTTCAGGGTGGCAAATGGCTTGGTAAATAGCCTTATATTTGTCCACACGGATGTGTGTCTAGGCTGTGTGTGACATACGGTTTGCCTCATGGTCGTGTAGCCTGGCCGTGTGACCCTAAGTGTCTGCTGACGTCATAAATAGAATGTCAAGATTTCCACACACGGGCTAAGACACGGGCATGTCATGACCATGTGAGGGACACGAGCCATAGACACGGGCGTGTGCTAGGCCGTGTAATAACCCCTGTAGGTTCGAAATGAAAAATAAAATCTATATGGACTAGGGACATGGGCGTGTGTGACCACACGGCTTGCCCACACGAGCATGTTCCTTTCCACACGGGCGTGTGGCCCTGTTTTGAGCAAAAATTTTCTAAGTGTTCATAAGCTTCTGGTTCAGTCTCGAACCACTCTATATGTATGGTTCGGGTCTCGTAGGCCCATAATAGAGACGTTATGAATGTGAATGAAATGTTTTAAGTTGGAATGATAATTTATGGCTCGATTTTGTATGATTAAGTAAGTTAAGTCCGGTAATGCCTCTTACCTAGTTCTGGCGTCGAATACGGATAAGGGGTGTTACAATGAAAATATCATCATTTATCATCATCTTCCCCAAATATTTTGCATGCAAACCCTAGGAAAGAGAAAGCAAGCTTTCTCTGCCAAATTAGGTAATTATTCAAGTCCCGTTTTTAGTAATTTTTATATTTTTGAGATATGGACAACTTATTTTAGGTAATTATACACGCATACTATAATTAAGATTACATAAACCTTAGATCATTAGCTTTTAAAACAAGCCATTTTCGCATGGCTTATATTTACAACGACAAAACATCATCCAAGTATTAAGCTAGCCTATACATGCCTTAAGTTTAAAATTCCAAACTCTTAAAATACCAAAATAAGTTGATAGTGTGGATGACTTCGAAGGCGATCCCTGAGCTCATAGCTTACAACTGAAATCATAAAACAGATTAACAGAACACACACAAAGTAAGCTATCTTAGCTTAGTAAGTCTTAAGCATATATAACAAATCACTGAACATTCAAACAACTTACTAATCACTTAATAACAATGAATTAATAACTTAACACAAATGGACTATCATGACCGAATACTATTAACCTTACATAGCATAACATTTTTCACTATCTTACCTTAAATATACAAATTTACCAACTTAGAAAAAAGTTTAAAATATAAAATATCATCTCTTAACAACTTACTCATAATACCATATACATCTAGTTCAATATGTTCTCATTTACATCCGAGTAAACAAATACCCTGTACATATAAATCGCATATAACCGATTATATATATGTCCATTAAACATCACAAGTATACAAGTACATATTATCAATACAATATCATTTTATCCTCATATCAAGGAGGACAAATATACAAGAACATTTGTCACATACTTGCTCAATAAACATCACATATAAACTTACCCATTTGGCCGAATATAAAAGTTCAATTAAATATCTCATGTACATACCTGTTTGGCCGAATATATACAAGCTCATTTTATCAACTTATATGCTCAATGATCACATAATTGAGAAGTCTTATAATTTATAAGTTGAAATTAGTTCAACATGCACCGGCACTAGGCCTGCTAGACCCAAGGTTTGATATTCAATCACCGGCAATAAGCCTGCTAGGTACAATGCCCGATTAAGTTCACCAGCCCAAGGCTTGCTAGGCTCATAGCCTGAATAAAAATACTTTAAGCTGTCTCACACAAATCATTTCATATATCAAATCTTTTACTCATTTCGAACTCTTTGTACGAACATTCAATTAACATAACTCATTCAAATTACTTAAACAAATCGAATCTTATACTTAACCACATTCAGCTATTCAATAATATAGCTACAAAAATTTCCAAAATCAGCATATACTAGGTTACATACATAATTTACGATGTTTTATTGCTTAAAGACTTACCTCGGACATCGACGGACGACGAAAATCGACTATTCGACTATTTTCGCTTTTCCCCGATCCAAATCCGTTTTCTTTTGTTCTTGATCTAAACATGTTCAAATTAAGCTCATTCAAATATATTTTCATTCAATTTAATCCAAAAACACATAAATGGGCAAATTACCATTTTGCCCCTAATATTTTACACTTTTACAATTTAGTCCTATTTGCACAAAACACAAAATACACAAAATTTGGCTACACACCTTAAGGGCCGAATATACATAGTACTCATGCAAGTCTATCCATTTGATTTATTTCACATTTAAGTCCCTCTAAAATTTACTTTTGCAATTTAGTTCAACATACTCAATTTCATCAAAAATTCAAAGACAAAACTTATAAATCTAACACATAATTTTCATAATTCATCCTTAAACAATACAAATAACAAACTATCAATAATGGCTCAACTAAAAATATTCATCAAACTCAAAAATTAAAGCATGGGTCTTGAAGTATTTGAAGCAACGATTTCAAAAACGTAGAAATTATCAAAAACCGGAACTAAAACTAACCTTGAATTTAGCTTCAACAATGGCCGAACCTAAGGTTTTCTCTATTCTTTTTCTTTTCTTTACATTCGGCTAGAAGAATGAATGAAAAATGGTTTCTATTTTATGATATAATATAACATATTATGATATTATTATTATTTTACCAAATTAACCTTTATTATAATATAACCATTCATTATAACATAAGGTTATTCATGTCCATGGCCGGCCACTAACTTAGAAAATGGGCTTTTTTCCTTTAAGGACTCCATATTAAAATGCCACTATCAACTATGCAGTTTTCACTATAGTTTGTAACTTTTACAATTTACGCGATTAAGTCCTTTTATTTAATTAAGCACACAAACAATCAAATTTTTATACGAAACTTTCACATATACTAATTCACATATAATTAACACAGAAAATAATATTTAAATATTTTTTAGACTCGGATTCGTGGTCCCGAAACCACCGTGCCTATTAGGGTCTAAATTGGACTGTTACAATCTATAGAGGCAGCAATGTTGTTTTGGTATTGGTCTACAAACATGTTTAAAAAGTCTATTAATATAATACCAATAAATTTTAACGAAGGTGTGGTTTATATAATTACCATAACCCATTTGCTGATACGAATTGTTCATGGAAACTTGTATGTTAGTTGTCCCACTCATCCCCAATCCCACTATTTCATTAACATCTTGTGAAATAGTTTCACAAGTTATAGAAACTTTACCATCTTCCACCTTGGTCTGCGAGGTAAACAATTGTTCCAATTGTAATGAAGAATTAAGTTTGGCACTGAATAGAAGGCCGTAGACTCAAATTATATACAATATGATTAACATGCCTCTTCAAAAGTTTTTCCCCTGCAATTGAAGAGAAATATTATTTTTTATTAAGTGAATTAACGTTAAAAATAACTTATATTAATACAAATATTCTTACATTGACTTTTGATTTAGTGGGAATGTACCTCGTTGTTTCCAAAATCGCCCCCCAAAAAACACAAACCTTATTCCATTATTTGGAGAAATTATTAGGTAAGTTATGTAGCACTCCTAAAATTGTTATACCATAAAATCAGTAATAAATTGAGATTGTGTATGATTGATTTCTCGATAAAATGAAATAAAGAAAATAAAAGTGATAAAAGAGAAAGTTGAATAATGTCAAAGAAAGTTGAATTGAAATGAAAGTAAAGACTAAATTGTAAAGATGTAAAATGTTTTAAGGTTCAAGTATAATTCTTCAAAATTTGAAGGATTAAAGCATAAATATGAGAAATTTTGTAACAGCTCGTTTTTAGTGAAATCAAAATAGTGGTTTTGGGGCCAAAAATTTGGAGTAAAAAAATTTATTTTAATATTATTTTAATATCTACAACATGATAATATAATAGTATAAAAATTTCGTTAAGAAATTTTGCCATTTGTATGCCCAATTTGTGAAAAAGGACTAAATCGTGTAAAATGTGAAAGTCGTGTTCTATTAGCTAAAGGTCTTAAATAGCTATAGAACATTAAATTGGGGGTCTTTACATGGTAATTAGACCATTAAAGGTGATAGTGGATGTGCATGGTGTAACAACCCGATTTTGGGGCTAGTCAGAACAGTGGTTTCGGGACCACAAATTCGACATAGTAGAATTCATTTTTATTATATTTTTATGGTCTACAGTTTCACAGAATGATTTCATGAACAGTTTCAACAAAATTTTCACGTTTGGGCACTCAATTTAGTCAAAAGGACTAAATTGTAAAAAGAACAAAAGTTGAGTTCTACATGCTAGAGGTGTCTAATTTCTATGAAATTTTAAATTGAAGGTCCTTTGATGGTAATTAGACCATTTGTTAAGTTATTGATAAAAATAGACATGGTGAGATAAAATTTCAAAGTTTTAAGTGTAGGGCATTTTGGTTATTTGGTAAATAAAAGAATAAAAAGGGAAATTAAAGCCAAAATTTGCTCATCTTTCTTCAACCTTGGCCGAAACTTGGGAGAGCACCATATCTAGGGTTTTTTCATCTTTCAAGCTTGATTGTAAGTACATCCTAGCCCCGTTTTTAATGTTTTTTATGTTTTTGAAGTCATTATCACTCGATCTACATATTTCTACCATTAATTTAAGAAAAGATCAAGGTCTAGGGTTTGAACCATGTTGGATATTTTTGTATTTTGATGTTTAATGGTCGATTATGCATGTTTGATGTGTGATAAACAACTTTTGCTAGGTGGTTTTTGATGAAAATGTCAAAAGGACCTATTTGTAAAAAGATTATAAAATGTGTGTAAAAGTGTGATTAAATGAAAAATGTGGACTGCTATAAGTATAAAAGGGGATCGTCTAGTCTTGGGAATCGAAGAAATTGAATAGATTTCATTTTTTGAGCATAGGGGCAAAAATGTAAATATGTTAAAGTTTAGGGGCAAAAATGTAATTTTGACATAATGTGATTTTTGGACTGAATTGGATAATGTGAATAATAAATGATTTAAATTTGCTATTATAGATCAAGGTAAACGAGGTTTGGACCTAGATTGGGGGAAAAACAAAGTATTTGACGATTAGGTTCCATTCCTACTATTTTTGTACCGAGGTAAGTTCGTATGTAAATAATGCATTATTTTATTTATGTTCTAAATGCTTTACCATTGTATGAATTATGATCGACTCCTTGAACGTAATCGACAAAGTTCGACAAGTAAGAAAATCCCGGTTGAACCTTAGGAATAGTTAGGATACAAATGTCATGACATTAGGGTTACTGAGATTTCGTGTAAGACCATATCTGGGATATGGCATCGATATAAGACTTCATGTAAGACCATAGCTGGGCTATTGGCATCGATATGAGATCCCTTGTAAGACCATATCTAGGATATAACATTAGTATGAGACTGTGAATGCGAGATGTCCCAAGTATCCTTTAGTATTCCAAGTGGTTCAACGGGTAGTTTGACAGAAAAGTTAAAGTTGTGAGAGAATTTGGTATGTTGCACTTGGGTACAGGTATGTACATAAGACTCATGGTTAATGAGCTCGATATGTGATGAACCCTCGGTATGTTTGTGATTGAGTAAGTTTGACTAAGAGAATTTTAGTGACATTTATGTTAATTTACATCATGTTAATTATGTGTTAAATGTGTGTTATAATGCCTATTATTTGCATAGAAACTTACTAAGCTTTAAAGCTTACTATCTTTTTCTTTTTCTTTGTCTTATAGTGTCACCAAGCCAGTTCGGGGATCGGAGACTGTCGAAGATCCATTCACACTATCAAATTATCATTTTGGGTACTTATGATTACAATATTTTGAGTTATGGCTTGTATAGGGACTTCGTCTTTTTGTTATGTGTCATAATTGATTTGTCCATATGTGTTGGCTTCAATAGTTGATAATTTATTTTGTAAATGGCCAATTGATATTGGCTAATATTGGTTAGGTATATATTCATATGATGATGTTCTCATGAATGTGGGAAATTGCATGGTTTGAGATGCTAAGTATGTGGTGTTTGTAGGTGATGAATGATAGCATGTCAATGACATGTGGATGCCTTGTGTATGGCTGATTGGGTTGAAAGTATATGCTTGGATTGGTGCTATGTTTTGTTGTGTAGGTTGGTGCATGGAAGGGTGGCAAAAAGGCATGGTAAATAGCCTTATATTTGTCCACACGGGTGTGTGACACACGGTCTGCCCCATGGGCATGTGTTTCGGCCGTGTGTCCCCTGCACCTTAATTGTTGCAAAACAGAATGCTCAGTAATGAGTACACGGGCAAAGATACATGCATGTGTCTCAGCTGTGTGGATGGCACGGCCTCGAACACCGACGTGTGCCCTGGTCGTGTGAAGTCTGCACCTATTTTATGAAAAATTATGAAAATTTAATAGATCACACGGCCAAAGCAAACGTGCGTGTGGCTTGACCGTGTGACCTCATTTTGATGATGATGTCATAAACAGAAAGCTCCCTAATTTGAACACGGCCTGAAGCACGGGCGTGTCCCTTTTTCATGAAAAATTTTCTAAGTTTTCCAAAAGTTCCAAAAGTTCTCAGTTTAGTCCCGAACAACTTTCGATGCATGATTTGGGCCTCGTAGGCTCTTTTAAGGGGCGATATGAATGTTTTTGAAAAGTTTTGAATTTGAGTGGAAATTTCTGTCTCGGTTTTGAATGTTTGCTTGTGAATAAGTCCAGTAATGCCTTGTACCCTATCCCGGCGTCGGATACGGGTAAGGGGTTACACATGGCTTGGTAATTGAGTAATTTTTAAAGTTAGGTAAGGTTAAAATGGTAAATAGTAATGAAAGAGTAAATTAAATAAAACAAAATAGGCCATCATCCTTAGTTAGTTTATCACCACTGAAAATTTCAGCAAAATTATGCTTAGGAGAGCTTGAAATTTTTAGCCAAGAAAACTCTTGCATGTAAGTGAATTTGGTGTTTTTTTTTTTGTTGGTTTTTATGTTTTTGGAATCGTTGTAGCTTAACCTAGCTAATTAGGGGATTAATTTGCAAAATGGTTGAAAGTCTAGGGTTTTTCCATGAGAGCATTTTAGATGTTGAATTTTAATGGAAGAAAATGAATCCTTGTTTTTAATTAAACAACTTTTGTTAAGTGAGTTTTGTTGAAATTATCAAATAGGGCTTAAATTGAAAAATATGAAAATTATGTGTTAAATGTGTGAATTTGTGGAATATATGGGCTGCTATACGCAAGTATAAAATTGGGCTAAGCTTAGGTGTGGATGAAATTGCTTGAATTTCATTTTACGAGCCTAGGGACTAAATTGTAAAGAAGTTAAAAGTATAGGGGCAAAATGATAATTTTTCCATAACATGAAATTTGGATAGAATTGAATAGAATGATGGTTTAATTGGTTAAATTTGATTATATAGATAAATAAAAACAACATACGGAATTAGATTGGGGGAAAGATAAAGTCGTGGATTAAACGATCGTATTTCTGTCGTACGAGTTAAGGTAAGTTCATGTAATTATATTGCGTATTTATATGCTTTAATTGAAATATATGTATGTGAATGGTTTAATTATTATGTATAATCATCGAGCACATAACCGACGATGTACAAAGAATACCGAGCCCCGTTTGAACCTTAGGAATTCGTATGATACAACTGACATGTCATTAGGGTTACCATTCAAGTTCTTATGAGCTTATTGATACTCAGCTCGTATGAGCTTACCGTTATTCAGCTCGGAGGAGCTCACCGTTTATTACTCGTATGAGCATACATGTACAAGAATTGACGAATTACAGTTCAGTACACCTCATGTGTACTACCCGCGTATCTAATGATATTCTATGTGGTTCAACGGGCATATTATTATTACGAGATAATACAAGTTCGATACGAACTAGTACAGGTATTTACATGGAAATGATTTATATATAATATATGGATACACGGTATATATGTTACATGTAGATGGAATTTAATAATTGTTGAATTTATATATGATTCTAAATTTTCATATGAATACACGACCAAATTGAATTGTGTATTTTTTTCGTGTTTTAAAGTGTTTCGAAAGTTCATTTAGATTGGAGGTCATCGGAGATTGCATCACACTATCGAACGTTATTTTTGTACTTTTGACTTTATACTTTGGGTTAAATGACATGTATAGGTCTTTTGGCTATTGGAGGCCCATATGTTTTGTTGTGTGTTAGCCATTTAATTTGGCTTGAATTTGGTTATGTAAATATGTAAATAGCCTTATAGTATATGATGTACAGTTGCTATGTGAATGGCTTGGTTGTGAATTGGTATTTTGGGTACCAATTTGTGTAACAGCCCGGTTTAGACCCTAATCGGAACAGTGGTTTTGGGGACCACAAATCCGAAGTCAGAGAAATAATTTAATATTATTTTTAATGTTTATGGCTTGTGATAAAGTATGTGTGAAAGTTCTGTGTGAAAATTTTATTGTTTGTGTGCTGATTTGTGAAAAAGGACTTAATCGCATAAAATGCAAAAGCTGTGTGCTAGTAATTAAAAGTGCTTAATTGTTATGTCTGTTTAAATGTGAGGTCCTTATGTGGTATATGGGCTGCTAGGGACTAGTATGAAATTCGACCAAGCTTGGGTGTGAGTAAATTATGTGTATTTTGTATAATTGTGAAATAGGGATTAAAATGTCAAAATATGGAATTATGACGGCTAAAGTGTAAAATGCCCTAACTATGTGTTTGTGGATTGTTTTGGATGAAGATGAGATTGAATGAGTTGAACTTGATATTATATAGATCAAGAAAAGAGAAATTTGGACCTAGATCAAGGCAACAACAAAGTGTTTGATTGATCGACTAGTGTCGTTGTTTCTACGTTCGAGGTAAGTTCGTGTATAATACGTATTGTTTAAACAATGTTCATACGTGATGAAATGTATGGAAATGTGATTGCGGAGTTTGGTAATGTGAAATATGAGTTCGAAGATATGTGGCACTAAGTGTGCGTAAATAGAATCGTACAGTGATAAATGGCACTAAGTGTGTGAGATAAAGAAGGCATCGGCTGTATTATTTGGCACTATGTGTACAATATCGAGACAACTTTGGTTTAATGTGATGGCACTAAGTGTTCAATATTATTATAGCTTCGACTAATTAATTGGCACTAAGTGTGCGAGTTCATCGAACGTTTAAAGAGGATCGAATGAATTACGGTATCGAGCATTGTAGTGGTTAATGTGATAGATAAATACATGATGATATAGGTATGTGCAGAACCTAAGTGGTTGATGATATTGTAGATGAGATAGATGGACGATTATGTGAATGAATGATGAAATGAGTTGGATCGGGTAGCATTATAAATGCTTGATATGAACCTATAGATATGTTCTAAAAGTGAGTAATAAACATGGGTGAGATTGAGTAGTAATGTGAATTGAACTAAGTGTTAGTCAATTTTGCATATTGAATTTGAAATGTTGAGTTAATTGTGTTATATTACGAACTTATTAAGCTTTAAAGCTTACTGTGTGAAGACTTTTTCTATTTTACAGTGTCATTAAAGCTAGCTCAGATCCAGGGATCATCGGTGAATCAATCACACTATCGGACTTCTATTTTGGTGCCTTTTGGAAGTTGTATTTATGGTATATGGCATGTATAGGCTAGGGAGGTTGAAAAATGTTTTGAGATGTATAAATATTTCCATTTGATGTGGCTTGATAATGGAATGATTTTGGTACATGTTTTGGCTATGTGAAAATGGTGTATGTGATGTGTATATATGGTCTTGTGTGAATGGCCATTATGGTATGCTTTGGTGAAATAGAAATGATATGTTTCATACATAATTTGGTATTTGAGATGGTGTATGATTTGTATGTTATTTGATGTTGGAATTGAACATGTAGGGATAACCCAAATTGGGTGGCAATTTGGCATTGTAAATGGCCTATAATTGTCCACACGGGTGAGCACACGGGCGTGTGTCTCGACTATATCCTTCATTGTCCTTATTCGAAGCAGGCCAGAGTTGCACACGGGCCAGACACGTGGGCATTTGTCAGGTCGTGTGACCCAAGTCAGTGTTGCACATGGGCCAGACACACGGGCGTGTGACAGGCCGTGTGACCCTAGTTAGTGTTGCACACGGGGTAAGACATGGTCTAAGGCATGACCATGTGAGGCACACGGCCTATCTACACGAGTGTGTGCCCTGTTTTGAAATAAAAATTTTCTAAGTTCTGCAAAGTTTCCGTATAAGATCGGTTTAGTCCCGAACCTTCTCTAAAGCATGTTTAAGGCATCATAGACCTTCTAAAGGGACTTTGTGTTATTGATTAACTATGGTATGCTGATGTGTGAGTCATGGTGGTTTAAATGTTAGGATTCAACTGGTAATACCTTGTAACCCTAGTTCCGCGATGGATACGGGTTAAGGGTATTACATTTTATTTGTATCAGAGCTACGATTTAGTCGATTCTAGGACTAATGTAGCATGTGAGAGTTTAGCTATACATGCCATATATACGAACTATGATAGTGTGATGAATCCTGACAAATAAAATGTGTTTTCGTATAGCAAATGGATCCCGATCGAGTTGTAGCTAACGATGTTGAAAGTAATGCGCATGTTCTCGCTCAAGGGACAGCTTCGTCTAATTTAGGACCTATTACGAGTAGCCACGAGGGAGAGGCTAAGGAAGTCTTCTTCCAAATGATGAGTGAGTCGTTCACGGAGTTCGTTCGAATGAATCCGGCTGCTCAACAACCTCCACCGCCACAAGTTCCTGTAGCTCCACAAGTTATAGACCCGATTCGATTCAGTAAACCTCCAGTGGATAAAATTCATAAATATGGGGCCGAAGAGTTCAGGGCCACAGTTGTTGATGATGCCGAGCGAGCTAAATTCTGGCTTTAGAATACCATTAGAATAAAACTTTATGCGATTTAGTCTTTTTTTTTTCAAAATTAAGCATGAAATCACTAAAATTAATGCACCAAAATTTTCATTTACTCATACAATCATGTTATAACCCATAAAATAATATTAAAATAATTTTCTCCAAACTCGGATTAGTGGTTCCGAAACCACTGTTCCAACTAGCCCCAAAATCGGGCCGTTACACCTAAGGTTCAAACGGGGCTCGATAATCATCGTACGTAGTTGGATTTACGTCGTTTCATAACGTGATAAATTGTATAATAACATATATATATTGATTCATTTTCAATATAATCATATAATAACATTCAATTTAATCAACATTATACATAATACATTTCATACGAACTTACCTGGCAAAATTGCAAAAATGTCAAAGTACAGGGGCATTTTGGTAATTTTTCATTCTTTTAGATTTTCCACCCGATCTTAATCAAAATTAATAATTTCATTCAATCTATTAATTTAGATAGTAAAACAATGTATTTTATGCAATTTAGTCATTTTTGATATTTTTACAAAATTACCCCTAGAGTTTTACTTTTATTTGATTTAGTCCCCGGGCCTAAACACGAAAATTAAACATTTTACCCAAAATTGAGCCTTGCCGAATACTTATGGCATCCAATACAGCCCATTATTGCAACAATTTCTCATCAAATCCTTGTACTTTTACTATTTCAATAATTTAATCCCAAATCAGAAAATTCATAAAAAAATCATTTAATAAAATACTTTTAAATATATCTAAAATTCATCAGTTAACATCTAAAATCACAAGTTTCATCAAGGAAACATTCAAAATCTTTAACATTTTAAAAATCGAAGGTATGGGTTAGCTGGACCTAGTTGCAACGATTTCAAAAACATAAAAATTATTAGAAACAGATAGCTTAGGGACTTACATGCATGAAATGAAACATGGCCTCCAAACCTAGCTTCCATAACCATGGCTTTCGGTTGAAAAACAAAAGAGAAAGGAAGATGACAACCTTTATCTTTTACTTATGTTTTATTTAATTTAATTAATTATCAAATTACCATTTTAACCTTGGTTAATAAATAAATAAAACACCAAAGTCATGTCCATATAAGTCCACTAACTCATTAAATGGTTTAATTACCATTTAATCACTCAAATAAAATAGTGGTCAAATTTTACATCTTTTACGATTTAGTCCTTTTTAATTAATTAACTATTGAAATGTTAAAATTTTTCAACCAAACTTTAACACCACCTTAATGACACTTCGTAAATATTTATAAAAATATTTATGGCTCAATTTATAGAAACGAGGTCCCGATACCTCATTTTCTAAAACGGCTTGCCCTTAGGGTCTTACCACTTGAACTTAATAAATCGTTTAAATAACATAAGTTATCAAATCAAAAACCATTTTAAAAAAAAAATCACATTTGACTCATAAATATTAAATAATAATATTTACGAACTTGTCAGATTTGGTGGCCCCAAAACAACTGTTTCCAGCACCACTGAAAAACAGGCTATTACAACACATCCGCCCTGAACACACCTAAATCTTCATAAATATAACTCGATAATCCACAAAAAATGCTGGATTTCGGTACAATCAATGAATATTTCGTACGTCAACATCTCATCTCATATAAAACTAGTACAACGCGCGAAATAACCTTATTGGCATGCCAATTGTATCCTATCTTATGTTCATCCAGGCTCAATATACATGTAAAAAATAACATTTACAATTCAATCTTTTTTATCACCTTTCGTATCAATTTGTAGACATTTTTAAAATACATTCAAACATCATTATACACAATTCAAACATAAACATTACAAAAATGCACATAACTATACCGTATAAACTTATCATATACAAACAACAATAGTAGAAGCGTCCCTCAATTATCTACTAGTTGATTCAATTCTTGATCTATACAGTAATTCATTTCAAATTATCAGTTCTAAATACCTTATAATAACTTATTTAATACATATGATATCTTATCATCACTTTTCACAATTTCTCTAAAGTTTTATAGTTTATTCAATTTAGTCCCTAAAATCGAAACAAGTATATTTTTCATATTTACACCCCAAACTTTAAATCCGATTTCAAACTCATCCTTATACAGAGTTTATAGAAATTTCATGCCAATATCAACATGTTTTCATTTTAGCCCCTAAACTCAAAACTAACAAAATTCACTTTGCAAAATAATCATATTTCATATAAAAGCTTCAAACTCAACCATTTAACATTAAAAAAGCTTCAAAAACAACAATGATACCTTTTAAAATCTTTGACAGTTTTATGATTTAGTAATTAGATATGCTAGATTAAACTACAACGATCTCAAAAATATAAAATTTGCGAAAAACAAACTTGCTTACCATGCACCAAGGTCGAATGAACTTGAAGAATGACTATGAATTCCTTAGGTTTCTTTTAGGTTTTCGGTTGGGGAAGAAAGAAATGAAAATGGATGACACATTTTTGTTTATTTTAATATAACATAAAACTTAACTTTTAACTATATTATAACATATTTTTTCTTAGAAATCTCACACCAACCGCCACTATCTTTTAAATGTGGTAAATTTGTAATATTAACACTTGCATTAATAATATTTAATCTATTTAACTAGGTAATCAATATTAATTATTTTTACAATTTTTATGATTTAATTTTTATACATTAATTAACCAATCGATGACTAAAATTATTGGACAAGAATTTAATATAACTTTATTATAGACTTATAAATATTATTTAATATATAATATTTACTAACTCGATTATCTGAAAATAAGATTTCAAAACTACCATTTTTAATAATACTGAAAACAAATTGTTATAAATATAACCCGGGGATGTGGGATTAACTTTTATTTGTTAATTTAATTTTAAATTTCAATTCACTATATATTTAATATTAAAAATAAAAATGCCTAGCTTACTTTACCAGTTCAAAGTTAAGATCTATTCCTCTATTTTCATTTTTACATGTAAAAAATAGTTAGAATTAATTAGCTGTCATTTAATTTAATAAAATATTGAATGGCTAACATTGATTTATAATAAGAGAAATAAAAAAACAAGTAAAACAAAATGTTTATTAATAAAATTAGCATACTCGCTAAAACAATGACGCTTTCATAATTTTTTGTTTAGTGTATTTATAAAAGTAATAGTCTAAAGAATATTTGAGAAAAATAAATAAAAACTAGATTATTCTTTAATTAGAATAATATTTTTAATATTTTATTATAAATTTTAATAATATAGAAAGAAGTTTAATGTTAGCTGATAATAAATAATTCTTTTATTCAATCGAGTCATTTTCGAGGGTGACGTTTGATTTGTTCTGTCATCATTAGCTGCCGAAGGGAATGATAGATTAAAAATGTCCATTCAATCCGAGATGCAAAATTATTGATGAATTCTTTCATAGTAAAAATTATAAAAGTTATAAAAAAATCATAAAAAATTAAGAAAAAAATAAAATACATGTAAATTCATAAAAAATAGTGTTTTAGCCCATATTTATTAATTTATAAAAATATATATCTTACAACGTATTTGAGCATTGAATAATTAAACATATCTTACAACATAACCAAACACACTACATTAAATAAGATAAGTTGTTGTCTCCAGATTTTCACAAAACTAAAATTCCAAATTAACAAGGAAAAATAATAAGGGATGAATATTTGAAAGCACAAAAAATATCATCAAAATGATAAATGTAAAAAACTTGATTTATTACCAGGATGGCCTTGAGTAAAGAGAACATCATTCTCCAATGGGAGATATGCCCACAAAGAGGAGCCAGCAGCATAAGTAGTCGGGACTCCTAAATTAACAAAAAAAAAAAAAAGAATGATCAATTTAACGATAAAATTAACTAACAAAGGAGTAAAAAGAACAAAATGTAACATGATAAAAACATGTAATTTATTCTTCAATTAGAGGGGACGAATTAAAGAAATTACAATAAACAAGATAAAAACCAAACTGATAAATCCAAAAAAAAAAAAACTCAATTTATTACTATTAGTGTCGAAAAGGTTACTATTGTTCATGGCATTGTACTCAAACAAGGAAATATTTGCACAAGAGCCAGTAATACCCCAACTCCTAAATTGTAAATTGTTATGCGGGTTGACATATTTAAAAATATAGTGTTTGTAATCAACCCAATCTGCCCGGGCCTATATCATAACCAAAATAAAACAAAATAAATAAATAATAAAACACCAAAATCTAAAACAGTCCATCAGTCCATTACAAAAAAACAGCAGGCCTAAACCCGAGCCCGAAACATTAAGCCCAATTTACACTACCCAAATTTAAGCCCAAAATCTAAAAACCTTCAGAAAACCCAATCCCCTAACCCTAACAGTGCCGCGCGCGTGCCTCTACGCGCGCCACCACTCACGCCTCCACAAACTCCGTACCTCCAGCGAGCCTTCGTACGCCACGTACGTGCCCGTACCCTCACAAAGAAAGGAGACAAACAAAAACAACAGAGAGCAGCAGAGAAAACAAAAAAGGAAAAACAATTGTAATTTTCATTTTGTTTTTTGGATTTTCAATTTCGATTTCGGCTTTAAAAGGCCGAAAACAAACCATTGTATTTTTTACCAACTGTTTTACACACACAGACTGATACGCAAGAAATACAAAATTAAAAGCAAAAAATATTGAAAGGTGATTTTTAAAAAAATCTTTTCACTTTCATATTTTCCTTTCTTTCTCTTCCTGCATATTTCTGTTCATATGTGAATTAAAGAAGGAAAGAATTTACCTTTGTAAAACGAACCATTCGACTGCTTTTTTCGTCAAAATCGAAGTAAAGAGGGTTGTTGTAACACCCCAAACCTGGCCTATGCGTTAAGACCAGACTTGGCATGCCACGCGATTCGAATTTACGTCCAGTCGTCAATGCTTTTAATGAAAACAATTTTTCAAAACGATTTTGAAGACGGAGTTTATCAAAAATCGAGATTTATTTGAACACCATGACTTTAAAACATGAGAGTTTATAATTTGATTTTCAAAGAAATAATTGGTTAAAAACTTAAATAATTGGTTGAAATAAATTTATAAAAGAGTTTTCACGGGAATTTTACGAGTAAGTGATATTTAAGAAAAACTCTTTTTATACGTAAGTTTAGGAAAACATTTATAAGAATTAAACAGCCCCATTTAAGTAACTAAAACATATTAAAACCCATCCACGAATAAAAATCCATAAAAATAATACCAGAGGCCTTATTGCATCGCAATTGAAATAGTATTTAGATAAAAAAAATACTTAAAAGAAGTTCAAAGTTTTTATAACTCATCATTCGTAGTATGGCCTCCACACGAAGTCATCCCCGGCCCAAACCTCCATCAATTGTCATTACCTGAGAAGGGTAAGAAGAAGGGGTGAGTTACTTAGAACTCAGTGTGTAACCCACTTACCATGTCTACTGGGCCATAACCATATAGACATATATTTGGGCTTGAGCCCATTTACAAAAGTGCAATATATAAATCAAATATAAAAATGCATGTGATATGCAATTCCCAACCAAGCCTAATTTCCATCCGCTACACACCACCCGTACCAACCAACACACACACCAGGGGATCAAGTCAACCCACCCCGCCAACACACCAATAGCAGGCATTAAGCCAATTATAATATTTGTGGCAGAGCCACCGAACTAGATTGTGACAAAGTCACCGAACTAGAGGCATTAAGCCATTTAAAATATTTATGGCAGAGCCACCGAACTAGATTTTGGCAACAGCCATTTAAAATATTTTGGCAACAGGCCATTTAAAATATTTGTGGCAGAGCCACTGAACTAGATTTTGGCAACAGGCCATTTAAAATATTTTGGCAACAGGCCATTTAAAATATTTGTGGCAACAGGCCATTTAAAATATTTGTGGCAGAGCCACCGAACTAGATTTTGGCAACAGGCCTTTCTTCTCTTCGTCATTTATCCCAACCATGCAGTCATGTATATATATATATAATGCATAACAATACTTTCATAAGGTAAATTTCAAAAAAATGCCCATGTTACAAGTTGGTTCATATTTCAGTTTATCAATTTGGCCCATTAGTCAAAATAGCATTTAGCCCATTTAACGATCTAGTAGTTTTTGGCCCATATATCAATCTAGCAGCTTTTTCAAATTTGCCCATATAGCAAATTATCAAATTGGCCCATATAGCAATTTACCAAATTGACCCATATAGCAATTTATCAAGTTGACCCATTAAGGGTATTTTCGTAATTCGGTCCATAGGGATATTTCGTAATTCAGTCCATTAGGGGCATTTTTGTAATTTGGCCCATAAAGGCGTTTTCATAATTCGACAATCGTAACCACTAAGGGTAATTCGGTAATTTACCTTTAAGGGTATGATGGAAATTTTCGCAACCTAGGCTTAATTACTAATTTGGGGCATAAAAATCAAGACTGTCCATCTGCGTCGTACTGACTAAACTGACTATAACTTGAGTTGGGAAACTCGAAAATTAGATCCGTAAATTTTTCCTGAAAATAGACTCATATAAATTCTTACTGAATTTTTTTCAGAATTTTTGGCTTAGCCAATTAGTACAGTTTATTCTTCAAAGTATCCCTTGTTTCACTGTTTGATAGTTCTGCCCTCTCTTCACAAAATCTCAGGTATCTTATTGTACAGAACTCAAATACTGGTTTTGTTTAATCCAAATAAAAATAGACTCACTATGGATTCTAATAATATAAACCATGTCCTGTAATTATGTTTCTACAATTTATAGTGATTTTTCAAAGTCAGAACAGGGGATTTCAAAATCACTCTGAACCAGTCTCACAAAAATCCAATAATCTCAAAATATACAGATCCTTTGCTTGCTCCGTTTCTTTTATAAGAAAATAGACTCAATTATCTTTCAATCCATATATCCTTCACTTTCTAATTCAATTCCTACTATTTTTGGTGATTTTTCAAAATCATATCACTGCTGTTAACCAAAACTGTTTTGTTACAAAATATGATTACCACTTCGAACATACGTACGCCCGAGTGGCCATAGATGCTGGTTTGCGGCTTTTCAGTCTTTCGACCGAATCACAGAACATTTCATGCAATTATTTAGAGAGGTATGAGATTACACACCCCATTTCAAACATGTATTCGGAAAGTAAGGGATTACACACCTTGATTAGGATTCCCTAAAGAACCACTCTTAATTAAGCCCCTAAAAATAAATTCGATCAAAAGTTAGCATCGATATCTTAAAGGTTCCAAAAGCCCAAAAGTACTCACTCACAAGAGTCACTTACCACAATCGCGATCCTTCCTTACTAGATTCTAAAATCCGGCCTTGCACCTTGGCTATTTCAACGAGTTCCACCAATATTTGGCCTAATCACCCACTTACCAATCAACTTCCGAAACCAAGGCTAAGAGAAAGATAAGTAGCAGCAAAGAATGGCTTGATTTGGCCCTAACTATCAAGGATAAACCGAATGGAATGACAAGCTTTAGCTACTACCACCACCAAGATTCGGCTAAGGAAGAAAAAGGGTTAGAAAGAAATGGTGAAGTTGAGATTTTGGTTAGGAAAAATTAAGAAGACCCGAAATACCTCCAAAAAGGAAAAATGACTAAGAAAAATGCCAAAATGATAAAGAAATTCAGCATCCTTCCTTCTTGGCCGAATTTCCCTTTTTATTTTCTCATATTCTTTTTGGCCAACTCATCCATGATTCCCTCCATGTTTTGCTCCATGTTTTCCTCCATTTGTCCCCACTCCATGTTTTGCTCCATGTTTTCCTCCATCCATGTTTTCCTCCACGTTTTTGCTCTATTTGTCCCCACTCCACCTCTTCTCTTCTTTGAGCAAAAATAAAACTCTCTTGTTACTTGTCATGAGATTTGAACCCTTGCTCCCTTCAATAGCTCAACACACCACTTGCCACCAAGCCACAAACTCCCTTGTGTCTCCTAAATGCACCCACTTATTCTTAAGTCCTACTTCCATCACTTATTTCCACTAAAAGGCCGAAAAATGAAAATTCTTGCTATGGCCTAACTCGAACCCGAGACTTCAAAGAAACCCCATAACTTTCCAAAGTCACCTTCTTAATAAGTCCAAATTGTACTAATTGCGTTCTCATATTCTCAAAATTTTAAAACGCTTCTATGCTCAAGGTCCAATGGGCCCAATTCTACTAGGCCCAATTTCGGGTCGTTACAGTTGTAGAGGTTCGGAATGTCGAAATATTCGAGACTGGTTTAAAAGGGACCGCTCAAATGGCCTGAATCCGCCACTAATTGTCGATTGCCGTGGCGCTATGGTGGTCGGATGCTCTTTCAGATGCGGCTAAGAGAGAGGGTTTAGATTGCGGCTGAAAACAAAAATGAAAGGAGGCTAGAGTTTAGTTCAGAAGGATGTTTGATTTGTTTTTTTAATCTAGTTTTGGTTCATTAAGGAAACGACGTCATTTGGGCTTATCTCAATAGCCTTAAAACGACGCCATGTGGAGCGACCCGATGACCCGATCAATATGCGGTTGAGATCCGCGTGTTTTAGTCTCCGAGGGTATATTTGCGCAATCGGTCCCCTTTTTCCGCATCGTTATTTGATTAGACCCTAGGTACTTTTTCTTCGTTTTTTTTAATTAGTCTCTGTAATTCACGCGCACTTTCAATTTAGTCCAACTCGAATGCTGCGTTTTGGGCTTTGGAAATATTTGCTGGTTCGGTCCTTGATTATTTGTGTGCATTTCAACTTGGCCCTTAATTTTGTTTAAATCATTTTATTTATTTATAAAGCAGCCTATCAGTTTTACTATTATCTCAATTGAGTATTTTCTTAGTTTATGTTCGTAATCTTTGCAAATTCTTTTATGGTATTAAACTTAATTATTATTTATTTTAGAAATTGTTTTGATAAATTATTTTATTGATTTTATGATGTTTTAATCGGTCATATACTTCTATTTGTACATATTTTAATTTATTATATAAATACTTAATTTCAAGATTTTTATTGGTTACTCAATTTTAAAGAATTGTATAGTATTTAATTCAAATACCCTTATACACTTTTAATTTATGCTTACATATAATTTGTATTAAAACTATCTTATTTTATGTATATATAATATTGATTTCGTATTATTTTATGCAAATACTTTCCTTTAAATTTATTCCCGTACATATATGTATACATATTTTCTTTTAAATTTATGTATATAATCTATCTCTTTAAAAGACCCTATTTGAAATTATATATTTATTTATTCAAAACGCTTTCACATGTCATCATTGTTTTCATTTTATATCAAGATTTATTACATATGTATTATTTAAATTGACGCATACTATTTTCTATGTGTTATGTGTTTATTTGTTTGTTATGGTATGGAGTATATTTCTTAATTTGTAACCATTAATTATTTGTGATTCATCATTGTAATATTTTGTATACGTATTGCTACTTTGCTTTGTATTATCATTCCATTGTGATTTATTTGTTAAAGAAAAATCGAGTTTTATGTCGTTCAAGTTTTAAAAACCATTCCATTCAAAGATTTTAAAATAAGGCAATGCTCGTGTTTAGACACTTCGAGAAAATCGTGCCCTAACTCACTGTGTTCCGATTTTTCTCATTAAATCTTGGCGACCGAGTACCCTTTTCTCTTTTAAATCAAAATGCATAAGTTTTTAAATAAAAAAAAAACTTATTCTCGGGAATTTGAGACGTTGCGTCCTAACTCATTGGATGTGACGTTTTATTATCTCGAGGTAAGAATTTCAAAAAAAACAAAGGCAATATTCCGTATTCGGGAAATTTTAAGAAATTATGCCCTAACTTACTGGGTTCTAATTTTTCATAAAGCCTAAATAACCGAATACCTTTTTCAAACTTTATTACACGGGTTTTAAAAATCAAGAAATAAGTTCAGTTTCGAGAATATAAATTGTTATACCCTAACTCACTGAGTATGATATTTTATTTCTTCGAAATAACAGAATTTTGAAATTCAATAAGATTCCGTTCAAGTTTTAAGAAAATGGATCGTAATCTAGAATCTTTTCAAGTTTTTGGCATTAAGACGTTAAATAATCAATTAGGTACCAATTTTGGGCGCTACGAGGGTACTAACCCTTCCTCGTACGTAACCGACTCCCGAACCCGTTTTCTCGAGTTTTTGTAGACCAAAATATGTTTTAATAAATCAAATTTTTGTTAAAACGGTCAATATCAAGGTGATTCGATCGCACCTCAAAATAGGGTCAGAGGTGACTCCATTTTCGCTTTTCAATCGATCCCCGTTTTTCCAAAAGAGAAAAAAATGGTTTCGATAGCTTGGCGACTCCACTGGGGACATGAGAGAGTCGAGCCGTAAAATTGATTGTTTTCTGTCTCGTTGTCAAAATTTAAAAATTCGATTTGAAAAATTACGATCCTATTCGTTCGTATTGCTATTTCATATGATTACTGTGGTTTGAGTCTCACATCATATTGCATATGGACCATTTTGGTCTTACCCTTTTAAGTGGAAGCAAAAAACTTCTCCTTCATGAGGTCTTCACCTCCGTGTAGGATAGTGGATCGCTTTCGGGATACATCCGTACCTATGTCTTCGTGAGATTTTCATCTCTGTGCAGCCATAGGGAAATGTATTCCCCTGAACCGAACTCGGTCTGTATGAGCCTATAATGGGTGAAGATCGAGGAATCTGCTGGTTCGGGTACCTCAACTTTAGAACCAAACCACATATAGAGAGACCTAAGAGCCTACCATAGATAGAGCCACGCCAAACCCTAGTGGTCACCCGGGCAGGTGTTCTGTGTTGTTTATTTCTCTTGTACTAACGTGTTTTGATTGCATTGCATTGCATCATCATAGAAATGAGGTGTTGATTAATATTTGATTGCTAAATAGAAAAGTTTTCCATAGGAAAATGAAATTCTTGATAAAGTGGATTATAATACAGTCGTCCGAATATAGTCCAAGAAAACAACGAGAGAAGGCTGATAGTCCGCAGAAGAATACAAGACTTCGCCCGAGGATTCAAGTCGACAAAAAACTATTCAAGAGCCGTCACATCTTGACTTTCTTAAAGGAGCTAATGAGCATCGTGGGGATAAGTGAGCAAAGAGTCACGGCTTGGATCAAGCCACAAGGAGCTAGAAGAAACATCTATTAAGAAAGTCCATGAGACAAGACCATAACATCCGGATACGAAGAAAAAGATTGTTGTCCTCACTTGGACTATGAGGACGAAACCGCATATGTAATCCGTTTTATGTAAATATATTTGTTTTCTAGAAAAGTTCTTCCAATGGAATTAAATTCAAAATCAACGTCTCTCTTTCTTCTTGCATTCATTTCATGCATTTGCATTACATCATATGCATTGCATTTTGCGCATTAGATTTTCACATAAGGTCCCTAATTAGGTAAAATTATTTCAGTAATCTGGAAACCGACAAAAATCAACCAAGCACGCATCCTTACGGTACAAGAAGAAAAACTAAAGCAATGGATAAAAGACAAGAGAGGTTGGAACAAATGCAAAAGGAGATGCAGGAACAGATGCAAACACAAATGCAAGAGCAGCTGGATAAGATTCAGCAAGACATGATGGACAAAATGATGGAATCTCAGAGAAATATGATGACTCAAATGACTCAGATGACGCAGTTGTTGAATGGGCTTATGGATAAAGGAAAAAGCCCCATGGTTAATACTGAGGAGAATACTTAGTATCCTCAATATCCCCCTGGTTTTACTCCACCACACGTGCTAACACAACCTGAAGTAACCTTACAAAGGCCATCTATCACGATCAGGTCCCAACAGTTTCAGGTTAGGTTTTTGACACCGGTGAATTCCCAAATTGGATCAGGCTCAAATCCAGAGGGTAATCCTACCGATCCTACTATTCCCGATCTCGATAATATAGTAGAATGAGAAAGAGCAAGAACGGAATCAAAAAAGCAGTTAGAGGACCGATATAAATGGCTAGAAGAAAAATTCAGAACAATAGAAAGCGCTGATAATTATAGAGGGATCGATGCTAAGGATCTAAGCTTGGTTCTGGACCTAGTACTTCCCCACAAATTCAAAATGCTGGAGTTTGAGAAGTACAACGGAAATAGTTGTCCCGAAGCTCATATCACTATCTTCTACAGGCGTATGACTGGGCATGTCAAAAATGATCAATTACTGATCCACTGCTTCCAAGACAGTCTAACCGGGGCAGCGTCCAAATGGTATAACCAATTGAGTCGTAGCAGGATTTGTTCATGGAGAGATTTAGCTTAGACTTTCATGAAGCAGTATAGTCATGTAACGGATATGACCCCCTATAGAATTACTTTGCAGAATATGGAGAAGAGAACAAATGAGAGTTTCCGACAGTATACCCAAAGATGGAGGGAAGTTGCTATACAAGTCCAGCCACCTCTACTGGAAAAAGAAACCACGATGCTCTTCATCAATACTTTGAAAGCCCCGTTCATTAACTATATGTTGGGAAGTGCCACCATGAGCTTCTCACATATGGTAATATCCGATGAGATAATTGAGAATGCTATAAAAAGCAGAAAGATAGACGCGGGAGAAAGCATCAAAAGATCAACTTCAAGAAAGAAGGAAAAAGAAATAAATATCCTGAGCACGCATAGGACTGAAACCAATAGCTATCAAGGTTCTTCAAGGCAAGAATTCAACTCGAGGCCAAATACAGGAAGGCTCCAGTTCACACCCATTCCGATAACATATAATGAGCTATATCAGAATCTTTTTGATGTGCATGTAGTGTCTCTATTCTACTTGGAACCTGTGCCACCTCCGTAGCCAAAATGGTACAATGAGAATGCCCAATGCGAGTACTACACGAGAATAACGAGGCATTCAATTGAAAACTGCATTACATTTAAAAAGTTGGTCGAAAGGCTCATCAAAAGGGGAATTGTGAAAGTTGACGATTCTTCAGAACCTAGTCACTCAGATGGAGCAGTGGATATGATAGTTGAAGGTAGAGACAGAAGAGTTGCAATTCCTTGAAGAAGTCAGAGGCTTGGAAAGAATATTAGGGAATCTGAGCATTAATAACATATTCAAAGAGGGAATCGGGGAATAAAAGTTTCCAAGCCCTTACATACTTGGGAAGATTTTAAACAATGGGACTGTGGAAGGGATCCCTGTATTTTTAGAGCTAATTTAGAGTAATATTCAAAACATGCTGCTTGTTTTAAGCCTAGAGGCAATAAGAATCTTTTTGTGAAATAGGCTTGTGTCCTGAATTTATATTTCAATAAAATGCATCTTTTTAAGCAAGTTTTTTTTCTTTACATTTCATATTGTACATTCTTTTGTTTTTAGAATATTCTTTCATTCTTTATTCATTATCATACCATACAAATAATCATTCTTAGAATCATTTATTCCTTGAATTTTGCCTTCATACCTGGGTACCCAGATATCAATGACATGAATGACGTTGTTACTGACTCCCTTTCTGAATGAGATATGGGTCTAAGGGATCTAAAGATTTTGGAGATGATAGAGATTGAGCCCGTCTTTTGATTTGTTAAGGATGGTAGAATAAGATGAAAATAGATTCTACCTTACAAAGGGTCAGCAGATATTGCGAGCTTAGGAAAGGGATGAAGATCGAAGCCTAGCTCACCACAGAAACGAAACGAGACGTCATATCTTTGCATGATCACATCAAGATACGCCTAGACGTGAGGATGCTATAAAGGATTAATGGTTCTACGATAGCCAAGCCAGTCAAGAGGTTTGGGTACTGCTGGTCCACCCTGGAAGGGGATTGCATCAATATGTCGTAAATGCCAAATTGGGAAAGACAAGACTTATATGCCTCCTCTATTTCTTCACAGATTTTCTATATGTGGGGCATGGATGTTATGAGGCCAATCTCGCCGACATCAATTCATCTTCGTGGTTGTCAATTACTTCAATAAGAGGGTGAAGATCGCTTCATATGCCAAAGTTACAAAGTCAGCAGTCATCAAATGCAAATCCAAATCCAAATCTAAATTTAAATTCAAGTTCAAATTCAAATTCAAATTTGAGTTCAAACGCAAGTTCAAATTCAAAAAAACAGTGGCAATAAATAATGCCAGAAAGAAACATATCTAGCATAATTGCACAATCTATTCAAAGATCAGATACCATATCAGTGCAGCAAAGGTAGCCAAAAACCATTCAAAATTTTTGAAAATGAATGAAATTTGTAAACTTACCCTCTATGCTTATCAAACGTTGGCCAGGACTGTCACTGGGGCAACACATTTCTCATCGGTTTCGTCCATTGAAGTCGAAATTCTAAGTTTCATCAGAATTGAAGTTGGATAAGGCAGAATGGATCCAATCCTGATGTGATCAGTTAAATTTGAAAAGACAATGTTAAAAGCTATCTGTCATGGTCAGATGATGCAACCTTACAACAGAAAAAGATAGCCCTAGAAAATTTCATGATAGGGCTTTGAAGAAAATTTTTCCCATGCAAAAGGGACTTCAGAAGAAAGTGGGTGCCAGACTGGGAAGGACCTTATGCAGCAAAGAAGGCCTATTCTGGAGAAGCATGGATATTGACCGAGATGGATGGCAAGAACCTACCCAATCCGGTGAATTCAGATTCTATAAAAAGTTTTCCAAAAAAAAGGAAAAGAAAGAAAAAAAAAGAAAAGGGAGAGGCCAAGGTGAAAACCCACAAAGGGCGCTTTGAGACCAAAGGGGATTTGAGTTAAAAACCCGAAAAGGGCGGCTCAAATTTGTATAAAAAATGGGGTATACAACAGTCTTGCTATACTTGAATTAACAATAAGGAAGTATGTTACATCTTGGGGCATCGACAAAGTACTCCAGATCCCTTAAACACATATTGAGTTTAAAATGGTCCTCAGGAAGTTTGAACAGAGAAGCTCAGGCTGCGATATCTGGGGCACCTAGTTTTCATCTTACCCATTCTGAATTTGCTATCTTTAATTATTTTATTCGTTTCAAAATACACTACTAATAAATTTCCTTCTTGATTGCATTTGCTATCTTTTCTTAACTTATTTGTTTCGAGCTATGCTCCTAATTAATTTCCTTATTGTCCATCATTTATGATTATTTCCAAGCATTTTGTATTGAAATAGTGATGAATGGACTAATAATGTTTTCATAAAAGGAGTTTTGCATGTTACTCTGGAAACTTCTAAATAATACGAGAACCTAAAACAGGACTTTTATTTTGAACTCACCAAGCCTAAGGGTTGGAAATATTTGAAAGGGAAACCCTAAATAGTGAATATTTCTTCAGACATTCTGTCTAAATGTCGGTTGAACAAGAGAATAGGATATTGCGTCAGTGATACAACCTAGAAGAACAATGAGTAATGTCAATCCTAAACTTTTAAAAAGGGATCATTCTCATTCTGCATTCGTGCAAAATACATTTTAGGAACATTCGATTCAATCTGATCATTGCATCCTAATCATTCTACAAAGGATCATCCTCATGAAATTATGTATTCATGCAAAACACATTTAGTTAGGAGCATTTGATTTATTCCGATCCTGGCATCATAATCATTATGCATAAGCATAAATCCATAAATCGATTCTACAAGTCATGTTCCCCCGAGGACAGTGTAACAAGATCGACAAATCCACAGGTCCTATACCTCTGAAGTTGCAGTAGGTCGGATCAAATCCACCATGGTGAATCTTATTTCCCTAAAGTTGCAGTGGAACAAATTGAAGCTATAAATTACAGATCTCATCTCTCTGAAGTTGTAGTAGAGCAGATCAAAACAAACCTTATCTCCTTGAAGTTGCAGTGGAGTAGACTGAAGACAGTTAATCTTATCTCCCTGAAGTTGCAGTGGAGCGGATTAAAACAATGAATCCTATACCTCTAAAGTTGCAGTAGGTCAGATCAAATCCACCACGGCGAATCTAATTTCCCTAAAGTTGCAATGGAACAGATTGAAGCCATAAATTACAGATCTTATCTCTCTAAAGTTGTAGTAGAGAAAATCAAAACAAGTCTTATCTCCCTGAAGTTGCAGTCGAGCAGATTGAAGACAGTCAATCCTATCTCCCTGAAGTTGTAGTAGAGCGGATTAAAACGACGAATCCTACACCTCTGAAGTTGCAGTAGGTCAGATTGAATTTACCATATAGTCTTATCTCCCTAAAGTTGTAGTGGAGTAGACTGAAGATTGCAAATCTCATCTCCCCGAAGTTGCGGCAGAGCAGATTGAAGCTACAAGTCTAATTTACTTGAATTGGATCGAAGCGCTAGTTCTTATGCCCCTGAAGATGCAGTGGGATGGAATGAAGCTACTCAAAGGAGAAAAGCACTGAAAGAAGTCTGGACTCGGCGAGACTGAGCAAATTTGGCTCTTTTAAAGTCTTTGCTCCATTCCTGTTACACGACAATGAGCAAAGAGGGGCAGCTGTAATCAGCCCAATCTGCCCGGGCCTATACCATAACCAAAATAAAATAAAATAAATAAATAATAAAACACCAAAAATCCAAAACAGTCCATCAAACCGTTACAAAAAAACAACAGGCTTAAACCCGAGCCCGAAACATTAAGCCCAATTTACACTACCCAAATTTAAGCCCAGAAAATAAAAACCTTCAGAAAACCCTAGCCCCTAACCCTAACAACGCTGCGCGCATGCCTCTACGCGCGCCACCACGCGCCCCACCACGCACGCCTCCGTAGCCTCCGTACCTTCAGCGAGCCTTCGTACGCCACGTCCGCGCCCGTACTTGCACAAAGAAAGGAGACAAACAAAAACAACAGAGAGCAGTAGAGAAAACAAAAAAGGAAAAACAGTTGTAATTTTTATTTTTTTTTGGATTTTTAATTTCGATTTCGACTTTAAAAGGTCGAAAACAAACCATTGTATTTTTTACCAACTGTTTTACACACACAGATTGATACGCAAGAAATACAAAATCAAAAGCAAAAAATATTGAAAGGTGAATTTTTTTAAAAAAAAATTGCTTTCGTATTTTCCTTTCTTTCTCTTCCTGCATGTCTCTGTTCATATGTAAATTAAAGAAGGAAAGAATTTATCTTTGTAAAACGAACCATCGGACTGCTTTCTTCGTTGAAATTGAAGTAAAGAGGGTTGTAGAGGTTCAGATTGTCAAAATATTCGAGACTGGTTTAAAAGGGATCGCTCAATTGGCCTGAATCCGCCACTAATCGCCGATTGCCGTGGCGCTATGGTGGTCTGATGCTCTTTCAGATGCGGCTAAGAGAGAAGGTTTAGATTGCGGCTGAAAACAAAAATGAAAGGGGGCTAGGGTTTAGTTTAGAATGATGTTTGATTTGTTTTTTTAATTTGGTTTTGGTTCATTAAGGAAACGACGCTATTTGGGCTTATCTCAATAGCCTTAAAACGACGCCGTGTGGAGCGACCCAATGACCCGATAATATGCGGCTGAGATTCGCGTGTTTTGGTCTCCGAGGGTATATTTGCACAATCGGTCCCCCTTTTTCGCATCGTTATTTGATTAGATCATTTTTAATTAGTCTCTAATTCACGTGCATTTTCAATTTAGTCCAACTCGAACGCTGCGTTTTGGGCTTTGGAAATATTTGCTGGTTCGGTCCTTGATTATTTGTGCGCATTTCAACTTGGTCCTTAATTTTGTTTAAATCATTTTATTTATTTATAAAGTAGCCTATCAGTTTTACTATTATCTCAATTGAGTATTTTCTTAGTTTATGTTCGTAATCTTTGCAAATTCTTTTATGGTATTAAACTTAATTATTATTTATTTTAGAAATTGTTTTGATAAATTATTTTATTGATTTTATGATGTTTTAATCGGTCATATACTTCTATTTGTACATATTTTAATTTATTATATAAATACTTAATTTCAAGATTTTTATTGGTTACTCAATTTTAAAGAATTGTATAGTATTTAATTCAAATACCCTTATACACTTTTAATTTATGCTTACATATAATTTGTATTAAAACTATCTTATTTTATGTATATATAATATTGATTTCGTATTATTTTATGCAAATATTTTCCTTTAAATTTATTCCTGTACATATATGTATACATATTTTCTTTTAAATTTATGTATATAATCTGTCTCTTTAAAAGACCCTATTTTAAACTATATATTTATTTATTCAAAATGCTTTCACATGTCATCATTATTTTCATTTTATATCAAGTTTTATTACATATGTATTATTTAAATTGACGCATACTATTTTCTATGTGTTAGGTGTTTATTTGTTTGTTATTGTATGGTGTATATTTCTTAATTTGTAACCATTAATTATTTGTGATTCATCATTGTAATATTTTGTGTACGTATTGCTACTTTGCTTTGTATATTATCATTCCATTGTGATTTATTTGTTAAAGAAAAATCGAGTTTTATGTCGTTCAAGTTTTAAAAATCATTCCATTCAAAGATTTTAAAATAAGGCAATGCTCGCATTTAGACATTTCGAGAAAATCGTGCCCTAACTCACTGGGTTCCGATTTTTCTCGTTAAATCCTGGCGACTGAGTACCCTTTTCTCTTTTAAATCAAAATGCATTAATTTTTAAATAAAAAAAAACTTATTCTCGGGAATTTGAGACGTTGCGTCCTAACTCACTGGATGTGACGTTTTATCATCTCGAGGTAAGAATTTCAAAAAAATAAAGGCAATATTCCGTATTCGGGAAATTTTGAGAAATTATGCCCTAACTTACTGGGTTCTAATTTTTCATAAAGCTCAAATAACCGAATACCCTTTTCAAACTTTATTACACGAGTTTTAAAAATCAAGAAATAAGTTTAGTTTCGAGAATATAAATTGTTATACCCTAACTCACTAAGTATGAAATTTTATTTCTTTGAAATAAGAGGATTTTGGAATTCAATAAGATTCCGTTCAAGTTTTAAGCAAATGGGTCGCAATTTAGAATCTTTTCAAGTTTTTGGCATTAAGACGTTAAATAATCAATTAGGTACCAATTTTGCGCGCTATGAGGGTGTTCACCCTTCCTCGTACGTAACCGACTCCCGAACCTGTTTTCTCGAGTTTTTGTAGACCAAAATATGTTTTAATAAATCAAAGTTTTGTTAAAATGATCAATATCATCGCACCTCAAAATAGGGTCGGTGGCGACTCCATTTTTGTTTTTCAATCAATCCCCATTTTTCCAAAAGAGAAAATAATGGTTTCAACAGTGTTTTTAGCCCATATTTATTAATTTATAAAAATATATATCTTACAACATATTCGAGCACTCAACAATTAGAAAATTGATAAATGAATAATTAAACATATCTTACAACATAATCAAACACACTAGTTGTCGTCTCCAGATTTTTACAAAGTTGAAATTCCAAATAAACAAGGGAAAATAATCAAGGAATGAATATTTGAAAGCACAAAAAGAATCATCAAAATGATAAATGCAAAAAACTTGATTTATTTCCAGGATGGCCTTGAGTGAAGAGAACATCATTCTCCAAGGGGAGATTTGCCCACAAAGAGGAGCCAGCTACATAAGTAGTCGGGATTCCTAAATTAACCAAAAAAGAATGATCAGTTTAACAGTAAAATTAACCAACAAAGGAGAAAAAGGAGCAAAAAGAACAAAATGTAGCATGATAAAAACATGTAATTTCTTTTTCAATTAAAGGGGACGAATTAAAGAAAATACAATAAAAAGATAAAAACCAAACTAATAAATCCAAAAAAAAAAGTAACTCAATTTATTACTATTAGTGTTGAAAAGGTTACTATTGTTCATGGCACTGTACTCAAACAAGGTAATATTTGCACAAGAGCCACCAATACCGCAACTCCTAAATTGTAAATTGTTATACGGATTGACATATTTAAAAATATAGTGTTTTAGCCCATATTTATTAATTTATAAAAATATATATCTTACAACATATTCGAGCTCTCAACAATTAGAAAATTGACAATTGAATAATTAAACATATCTTACAACATAATCAAACATACTATATTCAATGAGATAAATTGTCGTCTCCAGATTTTTTGTAACACCCTAAACCCGGTCCATGCGTTTCGACCAAATCTGGCATGTTATGGAACACATTACACTTTATCGGTTTTAGATAGCACAAGTTAATTATTTAATATTTGAATAAAGAAGTGACTTTTTGAAAATAAACCTTCGTATTATTATTAAATATAATAAAGCCGTTGACACAAAATTCATAAGTTGCAGAACATCTTTAAAAGGAAAACTACTTAAATGAACTTAAACTATGGGGGCCTTATTACATAAAAATTTCCCGAAACTATGAACTTAAGAAAAATTGAAATAATCTAAAGAAAATAGAAATCACAACTTGATGGCCCCTCGAGTCCATCTCGGCTCCCATGTCCACGATCTACTGCTCATTTGAAAGCGTAGAGAAAAAGGAAAGCGTGAGTCACCAAGACTCGGTGTATAAATCTCTAAACACACAACGACCTGAGCCCACAAACACATTATGGGCCCTGGCCCCTACATAAAGACAACAATCATGATTTATATATCAAATAACAAATAATTAATAACCCATCCCATCCTAGGTTCCATCCTCTACACACCAACCCGTACCAACCATCACACATTGGGGATTTCTACAATCAATCCTCTATCCGCTACACACCATAACTACAGCCGAACTGCCTATTCCTGATAATCAGGAATTATTAAACGTGGCATAGTCACCGATCAGAACGTGACCTAACATTTATATTTGCGGGTTTTCTACCACCGATCACCAAGTGACCTGTCATGCACTTCCCCTTCATCATATCAAAATCCCCCCATGCATACACATATAAAGAAAACATCATGCAGGCTCACATATATTTCGATACACATAGGGAGTTCTATGTTTACATACGTGGCATCCTTGCCTAACCCTTTTAGGGTTCCATTCGACTGTCTATACAGCCTCTTTCTGGCTTTTTAGCCCATAACACATATATAACAGGATTAATAGTGCGTTAGAGATCTACACACCTGATTACCATTAGAACGAGACCCTCTAAGTTGATGTTATCCATAGTCGACACAACTGCTATCTGCCTAAGGTGTTGTTTAGAAGCCGGTCCACAACCAAGTGGCCAATCTCGAACGACAGATACTGCTCGTTTCTTAAACTTAGGGATTCTTTCCTTTGCCTGATCCATATTTAATTTCATCATAAGTCCTTGTCAGAACTACTATCACAATATATGATCGTTAATCCTCATCATAAAGTTTAGATCTTGCATATAATGAACAAATCTAGTAAAAATCTAGGGAAAATCTCCTTACCTTAAAATCCCGAAATTGGAGACTAGCTATTTTCGGCTTCTAGATCTAGTTGACCAAGCTTCCTTCAAATCCCGAATTGCCGCCCAACATAGAACCATTAAAATATTAGCTTTTCGGCTTTTGCCTTTCAAAAATCGGGAATAGATCATGAGAACTAATCAGAAGTCGACACTTACCTTAGCATAGGAGGTTCGACTAGCACTAGAGAGAGGATTCGGCAATACCAAAGGAAGTTTTAAATGCCGGAATAAATAGAACCAACTGACAAATGAGATGATTAGCGAAAAAATATGGAGGGTTCGGCTTTTTAGAGAAATCAGCACAAGGGGAAAATAATGGAAAAGAGAGAAAATAGAGTGAAGGGAGAGGTTTCGGCTTTTGAAGAATTTAAAGGAAGAAATTGTAGAGGGAGAGGCTAGGGATTTTTGGCACAAGGAATAAAGAGAGAATTAGGGTTTTAAATGCTAGAATTAAGGAGCTATCCCCCCTATTTATAGAAATTTTGGCACCTCTTGTATAAAACCGGAAACGCCCTTCTTAATAATTAAAATTCAAGCTAAATAAAAGGGAAAATTCGGCACCCCTTTGCCATGAAGTAGCCGATTTCTTCACTCCTCTAGGTGATGGATTTTCGGCCATCACCTAGCCTTGTAGATAGGCTCCTAACTTTTCTCCTTTTTATCTTCTAAATTATCAATTATAAAATCCATATAAATCCTCCTAATTTTGAGCCTTGCAGCTGTCCACCTTACCTAACCCTAATGCCGAATTTAGCTAACTAAAATTAAAGAATTTGGGCTCCATAAAACTTAAATTTTGGCCCCCTAAATCCCTTGTTGTGATGTCACCCTTGCTCTTATTTAAGTGCCGAAAATAGCCTACAAACATGGGCTCCTTGCGGCCAAAACTTGGGCATCTTTAATTGTTAATGACGCCACCTTCAAATAATTTAACCAAGGCCTTTGCCTAATCCTGAGCCCAATTTGGACCCCTATCACTTAAATTAACATATTAAACATATCCCTACACTAAACGCATAGACCCATTAATTCAGGAAGTTACAGTTCTACCGCCTTAAAGAAATTTCATCCTCGAAATTACCTGATCAGAAAAGATGAGGGTATTGTTGCCGCATCGTTTGCTCGGGTTCCCACGTAGCCCCCTCAGAACCATGAGTTCTCCACAACACCTTAACCAATGGAGCAGTTTTCCTTCGCAACACCTTGACATCACGCTCCAGAATTTCCACCAGTTCCTCTTCGAAGGATAGATCAGGTCTTACCTCGATTTCCTCCACAGGCACAATATGAGACGAATCCGAACAGTAACGTCTTAGCATAGAGACGTGAAATACATTGTGAATTTGACTGAACTCCGGAGGTAACTCCAACTAGTAGGCTATTGGTCCCACTCGCTTTAACACCTGATATGGACCGATAAATCTGGGACTGAATTTACCCTTTCTACCAAACCTTAGTACTTTTTTCCATGGCGAACCTTTAGGAATACCTTATCTCCCACTGCAAACTCTATGTCCTTACGCTTTAAATCAGCATCGGACTTCTGTCTCTCCGACGCCTCTTTCAGTTGAACCCTAATCAATTCAACCTTCTCTTCCGTCTCGATCACCAACTCCGGACCCAAAATCCGACGTTCCCCTAGTTCCGTCCAATAGGTAGGAGTACGACACCTCTGCCCGTACAAAGCTCCGTAAGGTGCCATCTGAATACTGGACTGGTAGCTGTTGTTGTAAGCAAACTCTGCTAATGGTAAGAACTCTTTCCAACTACCTCTGAAATCAATGACACATCCTCTCAACATGTCCTCTAAGATCTGGATCACCCATTCAGACTGTCCATCGGTCTGTGGATGAAACGCTGTACTAAAATCCAACTTCGTACCCAACGCTTGATGTAACACCTTCCAAAATCGTGAGGTGAACCTAGGGTCCCTATCTGGTATGATCAAAACCGGAACTCCATGCAACCTCACTACCTCCGCTATGTACAACTTAGCCAACTTCTGTAAGGAATAGTCAACACGTATGGGTGTAAAGTGTGCAGACTTCGTCAAACGATCAACAACTACCCAAACCGCATCTTTCTTAGTGGGTGTGAGGGGAAGCCCACTAACAAAGTCCATGGTAATTCTTTCCCACTTCCATTGTGGAATCTTCACTGGCTATAATAATCCTGATGGTAACTGATGTTCCGCCTTGACCTGCTGACAGGTCAAACACTTACCCTCCAATTCAGTTACTTCTTGCTTCAACCCCAGCCACCAGAACTGATTTTGCAAATCCCGAAACATCTTGCTTCCTCCAGAGTGCATAGCGTATGTACCACCATGCGCCTCATGCAAAATCCTACTCCTCAACTTCGGATCTTTTGGCATGCAAACTCTCCCTCGAAAGCATAACAACCCTTCCTTATTCATACTAAATTCCACTGGCCCATCCTTTGAGGCTAGCTGCAATTTCCCCTTTAGCAACTCATCAGTCTATTGCTTCTCCTTCACCTAACTGATCCAAGAGGGTTTCACTTGGAGTTCAACTAACAAACTTCCGTCCTCATACAAACTAAGGTGAGCAAACATTGCTCTTAAGTCAGCAACTACTTTACGACTTAGAGCATCCGCCACTACATTAGCCTTACCTAGGTGATACTCGATCGAGCAGTCATAATCCTTTAGCAGCTCGATCCATTTTCTCTGCCTTAGATTCAACTCCTTCTGAGTCAAAAGATATTTTAAGCTCTTATGATCTGTGTAAATAACAGATTTCTCCCCGTACAAATAATGCCTCCAAATTTTTAGAGCAAACACTACTGCTGCCAATTCCAAATCATGGGTGGGATAATTTGATTCATGCGGTCTTAACTGCCAAGATGCATATGCAACCACCTTTCCCTCTTACATTAACACACATCCTAGTCCTGCGTGTGACGCATCACAGTAAATTACGAACTCCTTCCCTGCCTCCGGCTTAATCAACACCAGAGCCTCCGTTAGAAACCTCTTTAACTTTTTGAAACTCTCATGCTACTTATCGACCAAACAAATGGAACTCCTTTCCGTAGCAACTTAGTCAACGGTGCCGCAACCGAAGAAAATCCTTCAACAAACCTTCGGTAGTACCCAGCTAAACTAAGAAAACTCCTAATCTCAGCCACAGACCTAGGTGGCTTCCAATCCAACACCGCTTCAATCTTTCGAGGGTCAACTCTAATCCCTTCTGCCGACACAAGATGCCCTAGAAACGTAACTTCCCTTAGCCAAAATTCACACTTACTAAATTTGGCATACAACTACTTCTCCCTTAGAATCTGCAAAACTATAAGCAGATGAGCATCATGCTCCTCCTCTGACTTCGAATAAACCAAGATATCGTCTATAAAAACCATGACACACCGATCTAAGTAGGGTTGAAACACCTGGTTCATCATGTCCATAAATGCTGCTGGAGCATTGGTTAATCCAAACGGCATCACCATAAACTCATAGTGACCATAGCGAGTCCTAAAGGCTGTCTTATGAATATCCGCCTTCTTGACCCTAAGCTGATGGTACCCTGACCTTAGATTTATCTTTGAAAAAACTGAGGCCCCTTTCAACTGATCGGACAAGTCATCGATCCTTGGCAACGGGTACTTGTTCTTGATTGTTAGCTTATTCAATTGGTGATAATCAATGCACATACGCATTGATCCATCCTTCTTCTTAACAAATAACACCGGCGCTCCGTAAGGCGACACACTCAGTCGAATAAACCCTCATCCAGTAACTCCTAAATTTGCACTTTCAATTCCACCAACTCCTTCGGCACCATCCTATACGGAGCAATAGATACCGGTGCTGTTCCCGGAAGAAGATCGATACCAAACTCCACTTCACGATCTAGAGGGAATCCCGGAAGCTCTTCAGGGAAAACATCAGGAAATTCCTTTATCGTCCTAACGTCCCCAACAGTCAGATCTTTGGCTTCTAAAGCCCTAACAAATAATAAAACTGCCTCGCACCCTTTCCTCACCATCCTTTCTGCCCTCAGGGCAGTCGCTACATTCGACAAACAGTTCCCCCTTTCTCCTATTACCAACACTTCATCACCCTCCGGGGTCTTTACCACCATATGCTTGGTTGCACAATCCAGATTAGCTTGATACTTCACAAGCCAATCCATACCTAAAATTAAATCAAACTCCCCGAACGGTAATTCTATTAGATCCTTTCGAAAAACTATCCCCTGAACTTCTAGAGGTACTTCCCGATAGAGTTTATCCACTACTACCGATTGTCCTAATGGGCTAACTACAATCATTGCAATAGGGGTAACTTCAGATTCTAACCTTAAGGTTCCAGATACGCTACTAACTACATACGAATGTGTCGACCCAATGTCAATCAATGCAGTGTAAGGCAAGGCAAAAATTAAAACGTACAGGTTATGACATCTGGTGCGTCAGCCTCCTCTCGACGTCTGATAGCATAGACCAACCCCGACTGTCTTGCCTTAATGTTTCCTGCCCCTTGACCTGGTGCTCCTCGACCCCGACCAGCACCATTACCACCTCTGGCTGCACCACGACCTCTTTGTGGCTGCTGACCTCCTCTGCCAGGCTGAGCATTCCCTCGACCCATGGTCCCTTAACCGTCCCGTTACTGCGGACAGTTTCTAACCTGGTGGTCCGTAGATCCACACCTAAAACACTTCTCACTACCTGCCCAACACTCACCGGCATGAAATTTGCCACATCGAGCATACTTTGGTGTCTGGTTAGCAGCGATAGGTTTCTCTTCCCATTTCGGTCCATCAGACTTGGGCCTTTTCTGAGTACGCCCAGTTGCTCCTGACAATCCAAAATTCCTCTTATTTTCACCCCTATCTCTATCCCGACTTAATTTCTCAGTCCGCTTAACCTCCTCAGCTATCTTAGCCTTTTCCACTAGGACAGCAAATTCCCTCTCCCGCTGTGAGGCTATCAGAACACGTAAATCATCCCTCAGGCCATCTTCGAACCTAACACAACGTTCATGCTCCGTGGCTACCATCCCACGAGCATAACGGCTAAGGCGTAAGAATTCAGGTTCATACGCAGCCACTGACCTACTCCCTTGAACCATATTCAGAAATGCTCTGCTCTGCGCATCCACATAACTCGATCCAATGTACTTATTCTGAAACGCCGTCTTAAAGAAATCCCAGGTGATACGGTCAGCCACTGTACCATCCTTTACCGTAAGCCACCATTGATAGGCTTCATCCCTCAGGAGGGATACAACCCCTTTCAACTTCTCCTCCTCCGTGAAATCCAAATCATCCATTATTCATTTTACCGCCTCCAACCAATACTCAGCTGAACTTGGGGCTACCCCAAAATTCCCTGAGACATACGCCGCCTGCTGGTGGCGTCGCGGATTACGCACAGTTTTCGGGCTCTTGTGCCCATACCTACTCCAGCAACCCTCTCTAAAACCCTCAACATCGCCGAGAGATACAAAGATCATCTCCGTGTCCGATCCTCGACATTCGACCTCTTCACCGGCATTTCGCTTCTCGACCCGTGGCGGATCCTCACGGTTTCGGCAGAGTCATCCTACCCCTACCACGACCACGTGGCGGACGTCCTCGGTCCCTTGTACTCATTCTACCGGTTCGCGTTTATCTGATTAGAAATTTTATGAATTAGTAGTTTTCTTCCACTGATTAACCACGAACAGTCTTATGAATAATAGTTTTAAGAGTAGTTCTTTCAAATTTGAATTCACAATTCAGTCTCAAGTTCGTATCCTCTAAGAAATACATATATTCAATCATCAACATACAAATAACATTCATGAACTTACATTCATCCCCTAAGGGTGTTTTCGTTGTTTCACTACCCAGGGGTATTTTCGTAATTTTATCTACAGGGGTATTTTCATAATTTTCCAAAATAAGGTTCCTTGATTATTTTGTGAAATAAAGGTATTTCGATAATCTTGCAATCCGAGGGTACTTTGGTAATTTTGAAATCTAGGGGTATTTTGGTAATTTTGAAATTTGGGGGTATTTCGATAGTTTTGAAATTTGAGGGTATTTTGGTAATTTTGAAATTCGGGGGTATTTTGGGACTTTTGAAATTCAGAGGTATTTTGGTCATTTCGCACATCAGGGGTAGTTTGGTAATTTTACAAATAAGGGATATGTTGATGTTGTGGCCGTTGTGTTTTTTTTTTTTTAAAAATAGGGGTACTTTGGAAAATATAGTTTCACAGTCCGAGTTGCTCTTGTAAACATGAGTATTTTGGGTAAATTTTCAAAATATAGGTGTTTTATAACTTCACGGTTGGTTGCAAATTTTCACAAACCAAGTGTATTTCTTCAAAAATTTACAAAACTTGGGGTTTTTTTTTTTTTAAAAAATAGGGTGGCTGGTCCCTTTCAGGTTTTAACTATAACGTTTGGCCCATCAACTAGTCCTCATAGCTAGAGTGAACAGTCACTACACACCAGGTAAGATTCCAGCGGAGAGGAGGTGAGTCGTTAAGACTGCTTAAATACCAAGCTCTCCCTGTATCCACTCCTAGACATGCGTATGCCTGTTGCCACACCCTAACATGGCTAAAGTGAACAGTCACTACGCACCAGGTAAGATTCCAGCGAAGAGGAGGTGAGTCACTAGGACTGCTTAAATACCAAGCTCTTCCGGATCCATTCCTAGACATGCGTATGCCTGTTGCCACACCCTAGTTTTGCGACTCGTTCATGGGTTTTGTTTAGTGGGATTAAGTCTTATTGAAATTTAAGGAGTTGTTTCAGCTAAGCCTAGAGTCTATCAAGTTCAAATCTAAATAGTCTACGTCCCATGAAGCCCTTCAAGCCCACATTTATAACACAATCAAGAGTTCAGAATACTTACCTGCGTGGATCGGGTGCCGGTAGACTCGAAGGCCATATCTTCAAACCAGACATTTTTCTTAAATTCAAAATTAAAAATTTTTTTAAAACACTTCTAGGCCCATTTCACAGCCCGAGTTTTGAACTGGGCTCTGATACCAAAATGTAACACCCCAAACCCGGTATATGCATTTCGACCAGATCTGGCATGTTATGGAACACATTACACTTTATCGGTTTTAGAAAGCACAAGTTAATTATTTAATATTTGAATAAAGAAGTGACTTTTTGAAAATAAACCTTCGTATTATTATTAAATATAATAAAGCCGTTGACACAAAATTCATAAGTTGCAGAACATCTTTAAAAGGAAAACTACTTAGATGAACTTAAACTATGGGGGCCTTATTACATAAAAATTTCCCAAAACTATGAACTTAAGAAAAACCGAAATAATCTAAAGAAAATAGAAATCACAACTTGATGGCCCCTCGAGTCTCTCGGCTCCCATGTCCACGATCTACTGCTCATCTGAAAGCGTAGAGAAAAAGGAAAGCGTGAGTCACCAAGACTCAGTGTATAAATCTCTAAACACACAACGACCTGAGCCCACAAACACATTATGGGCCCTGGCCCCTACATAAAGGCAACAATCATGATTTATATATCAAATAACAAATTATTAATAAACCATCCCATCCTAGGGTTCCATCCTCTACACACCAACCCGTACCAACCATCATACCTTGGGGATTTCTACAATCAACCCTCCATCCGCTACACACCATAACGACAGCCGAACTGCCTATTCCTGATAATCAGGAATTATTAAACGTGGCATAGCCACCGATCAGAATGTGACCTAACATTTATATTTGTGGGTTTTCTACCACCGATCACCAAGTAACCTGTCATGCACTTCCCCTTCATCATATCAAAATCCCCCCATGCATACACATATAAAGAAAGCATCATGCAGGCTCACATATATTTCGATACACATAGGGAGTTCTATGTTTACATACCTGGCATCCTTACCTAACCCTTTTAGGGTTCCATTCGACTGTCTATACAGCCTCTTTCCGGCTTTTTAGCCCATAACACATATATATAGTCATACATACAGGATTAATAGTGTGTTAGAGATCTACACACCTGATTTCCGTCAGAACGAGACCCTCTAAGTTGACGCTATCCGTAGACGACACAACTGCTATCTACCTAAGGTGTTGTTCAGAAGCCGGTCCACAACCAAGTGGCCAATCTCAAACGGCAGATACTGCTCGTTTCTTAAACTTAGGGATTCTTTCCTTTGCTTGATCCATATTTAATTCCATCACAAGTCCATGTCAGAACTACTATCACAATATATGATCGTTAATCCTCATCATAAAGTTTAGATCTTGCAAATAATGAACGAATCTAGTAAAAATCTAGGGGAAATCTCCTTGCCTTAAAATCTCGAAATTGGAGACTAGCTATTTTCGGCTTTTAGATCTAGTTGACCAAGCTTTCTTCAAATCCCGAATTGCCGCCCAACATAGAACCATTAAAATATTAGCTTTTTGGCTTTTGCCTTTCAAAAATCGGGAATAGATCATGAGAACTAATCAGAAGTCGACACTTACCTTAGCACAGGAGGTTCGGCTAGCACTAGAGAGAGGATTCGGCAATGCCAAAGGAAGTTTTAAATGCCGGAATAAATAGAACCAGCTGACAAATGGGATGATTAGCGAAAAACTATGAAGGTTTCAGCTTTTTAGAGAAATCAACACAAGGGGAAAAGAATGGAAAAGAGAGAAAATAGAGTGAAGGGAGAGGTTTCGGCTTTTGAAGAATTTAGAAGAAGAAATTGTAGAGGAAGAGGCTAGGGATTTTCGGCACAAGGAATAAAGAGAGAATTAGGGTTTTAAATGCCAGAATTAAGGAGCTATCCCCCCTATTTATAGAAATTTCGGCACCTCTTGTATAAAACCAAAAACGCCTTTCCTAATAATTAAAATTCAAGCTAAATAAAAGGGAAAATTCGGCACCCCTTTGCCATGAGGTAGCCGATTTCTTCACTCCTCTAGGTGATGGATTTTCGGCCATCACCTAGCCTTGTAGATAGGCTCCTAACTTTTCTCCTTTTTATCTTCTAAATTATCAATTATAAAATCCATATAAATCATCTTATTTTTGAGCCTTGTAACCATCCACCTTACCTAACCCTAATGCCGAATTTAGCTAACTAAAATTAAAGAATTTGGGCTCCATAAAACTTAAATTTTGGCCCCCTAAATCCCTTGTTGTGATGTCACCCTTGCTCCTATTTAAGTGCCGAAAATGGCCTACAAACATGGGCTCCTTGCGGCCAAAACTTGGGCATCTTTAATTGTTAATGACGCCACCTTCAAATAATTTAACCAAGGCCTTTGCCTAATCCTGCGCCAAATTTGGACCCCTATCACTTAAATTAACATATTAAACATATCCCTACACTAAACGTATAGACCCATTAATTCAGATGTTACATTTTTACAAAGATGAAATTCCAAATAAACAAGGGAAAATAATCAAGGAATGAATATTTGAAAGCAAAAAAAGAATCATCAAAATGATAAATACAAAAAACTTAATTTATTACCAGGATGGCCTTGAGTGAAGAGAACATCATTCTCCGAGGGGAGATTTGCCCACAAAGAGGAGCCAACGACATGAGTAGTCGGGACTCCTAAATTAACCAAAAAAAGAATGATCAATTTAACAATAAAATTAACCAACAAAGGAGAAAAATGAGCAAAAAGAACAAAACGTAGCATGATAAAAACATGTAATTTCTTTTTTAATTAGAGGGGATGAATTAAAGAAAATATAATAAACAAGATAAAAACCATACTGATAAGTCCAAAAAAAAATCAATATATTACCAAAATTAGTGTCAAAAAGGTTATTGTTGTTCATGGCACTGTACTCAAACAAGGTAATATTTGCACAATAGAAATTAACCCCCAACTCCTAAATTAACGATTTAGAAAAAATAAATATGAAAATATCTTGTAATAGAGAATTAAATTAATTAACATAAAAGAAAAAAATTCCTTTTAATACCATAAAACATATAAAATCTATAACCAAAATTTGGAGCGGGGGAAGAGCAAGTTGTAAACAAAAAAAACCAAAATATATGATGAAGAGTACAAAAACCTATTTTATTACCTTGAATATTGGGTGGAACAGGGGAGGGGACAGCATCTATAGAGGCAGCAATGTTATGGTATTGGTATGCAAACATGTTAAAAAAGACTATTGATACAATACCAATCAATTTTAACGAAGGTGTGGCTTATATAATTACCATAACCCATTTGCTGAGCTTTCATGGAAGCTTGACAGTTGGTTTGTCCATTTATTCCAAATCCCACAATTTCATCAACATCTTGCACCTTCTTTTGTGAGGTAAGCAATAATGAAGAATTAAGTTTAACACCAAATAGAAGACCGTAAAGTCACAAAAAACATAAACTTTATTCCTTTATTTGGAGAAATTATTAGGTAGACTCTTTCTACTATATAGGTCTCAATAATTATGCATCAAGTTGTTTTTTTTTTTTACAAACCTTATCTCATTATTTGGAGAAATTATTTGGGATTTTATTAAAAATTTCAAATATTTAAGTTGTAACACCCCAAAGTTTAAGAATTTAATTGTGAAATTCTATAATAATTAATTTCTGTATCAGTGGTTCTGTGTTCTACAATTGAGTTTAAGGTCTAGAGTTCAAGTTGCTTCATTAAAAGTTTTTAGTTAGTTGAAATCAACCCATAGGCACAAGTTACCCGCTTAAGTTCGATTCGGTGTGGAATTATGATAAGAATGAGCTTGCTGGTTCAATGGTTAAGCATTTGTCTGTATTCAGTTTGGTTCCAAGTTTGAATCTTATAGTATGCATAGGGGAATACATTTTTGCTAAATGCTAGAAATCGAGTGGAAGTTAATTAATAATTAACGTTAGTTCTTCTTCTTCTTTTTTTCCATTCCTTTTCTTTCTTTTCTTTATTTTTTTTCTTTTTCAGTTCTTTTTCTTTTCTTCTTTATGTGTCATAAGGATTACGAGATTAGTTGAAGTTACACTGTTAGCTTTCTCAGTTGGATGGTTGTTAAGTAAGTTTTACTGTCAATTCGTTTATTTTCAGGGTTTTTCCTTTTGCTCTTCATAGCATACTCTGAATTGGTTGTTCGAGTGTATTGTGTGAATTTCTGATAGTCAATTGTTTGGTTTCCCTATTAGGCGATGGTATTGAAAGTAGCGAACCTCATCACATCAATTCAAGTAATCGTCGTTGATCTTCCGTAAGTATTGATTTTATTGAAAGTCTGTGTCGAAACTTTCGACATAGGTATTGTGAGTATAATTGTGCATTGTTGTTGATAAATTTGGTTGATTGAGTTATTGGATGGTTGTTGTAAGCTTCGACACTCCTCTACGTTGTTATACTTCAAAATCGTCTCAGGTGTGTATCGGAAACCTCAGTTTTTACAAGCTTTGGTCGACGGAAATGGTGCCTGCCCGTCTGACTGGCCGTGTGAGTCACACGGGCGTGTGGCAGGCCATGCGTTCAGTTGTGTAACTCACTGTTCATTGAATTGGGGCCACACGGGCTGGCATATAGGCATGTGTCTAGGCCGTGTGTGGCCAAGATAGTGTAGGGTTCACATGTGTATAAGACACGGGCGTGTGTCTAGGCCGTGTAACTCATTGTTTGTGACTTAGGACCACACGGGTAAGCACACGGGCGTGTGGCTAAGCCGTGTGAGTCATATGGGTAAGGACACCGCCGTGTATCCAAGCCATGCAACTCTCTGTTTACAGGCTAGAACCACATGGGCTGAGGGCATGGGCGTGTGCCAGGCCGTGTGAGCCACACGGGCTGTAACATCCTGAATTTATGGGCTTGTGCATATTTGTGTAGTGCATGCTTAAAATATCATGAGAATTTGAGGTACAAAAAGAGGGCTCAGGTTTGGAGCTGAGGCCTAGATTAAATATTCTGTTTAGACATACTTGGGTTTAAAATAAAGTTTTAGTAGTTTAATTGGCATATTGGGCTTGTGGCCCAAAGGAAAATGATGCCACTAGGAGGAAGAGGAGTTGGCATCACTTGTGCATGAGGAAGCCCAAATTGTAATTGCTTGAAGCCCAAGTTTTAGGGCTAAAATTCGGCACTTAAAAGAGCAAGGGGGACGGCACAAGGCTAAATTTTAGGGATTTTATTGTGTGGATAATAAGCAGATAAAAGGCTATTTTTGAGGAGATAATAGATCAAAGATAGGAGCCATCTTTAAGTGTTTAATGCAGCCGAAACCTTGAAGAATTTGAAAAGAAAGAGGCATTCGGTTTTGGCTTAAGGTGTATGTGCCGAAATTGCTAGCAGGTTCTCATCATTCTTCTCTTTTCTCTACCGAAATTCTTACTCCATTCTTGCTCTTTTCTCTTTTCTTTTTCTGACAGAAACCAAAACTTTTTAGTACTCAATTGCCGAAACCCCACCATTCTTTTTCTCTTTTCTCTTGGCCGAATCTCTCTATCCACTCCTTGCTTATATTTTTCTCATTCTTTGTTCTTCTAAAAGCCGAAATCACTAAGATCACATCTCCTGAAGTTGCCGAATTTTCTTCAGTAGAGTCTGCTTGTGCCGAAATTTAAAGGAAACAATAGGTAAGTGTCGATTTCGAGATTTAAATGTTTTTTTTTTGGCTTTTCAAAATCCCTAGCTGAATGGCTATTTAGAAACTAATCTCTTATTTCTCTCTTATTTTCGGCATTCTGGGATATGAAGAGGAGTCAATCGCGTAGATCTCTAAGTCATAAGTTCAGTAATACTCAAATCGTGGTACTTTCGGGATTTCAAGGTAAGGAAATCTATTAATTTTAGTGTGTAAAATCGGGTAGAACACTAATCATGGCCGATTATAGGAGAGGCCCTATTTTTACATCTTTTCAACTTTTCGAGCAAAGTTGTAGATCGGTTTAGCAAGGGTATCGGAATTAATAAGATGTGTAACCTTTCACACTATTAGATTGATTATTAAGATATATGTATAAATCTGCTATATTCTGTTAAATGTCGAAATCCCGGCATGTCAAGTGAAAACCCCAAATGGGTAGAGGCTAATCATCAGGTTAGTAACTTCTGTTCTTCTTCAGTGGATGTATTTGTTAAAACGATCTGCTTTGTACGTCAAATTCTTTGTATGCTTGGGGTTGGGTGATTGATAGGGGAAGTGATCTGTTCTGCTGGCGTATGCCATTTCAGCCTGGTGACTCTGTCACAACTCTATTTCTGGTGGCTTCTGCCATTTCAGCCTGGTGACTCTGTCACAACTTGACGATGAGCAGCTAACTGCAGCATGACTACCATCGATGGTGTGTAGCGGTGTAGGTTGATTGTAGAAATCCCCAATGGTGTGATTAGCAGGTAAGGGTGGAGTGTAGCGGATGGAAACCTAGGATTTGGGTTGGGCTTGCATAATTTTTGTTATATTTATATTAATCTGTTATTCTGTTCTGTGGGGCTAAGGCCCAAATTTAGTGGTGCATGAGGGTTGCACACTGAGTCTCGCGACTCTCCCTTTTATTTCAACAATTTCAGGTGACACTTAGCGCGTCGGACCGGGCTGGAGAGGAGAGCAAGGTGGCCATGCAAAAGAACATTTGGATTCAGCAAAAAGACTTTAGTTTGTTATTTTGTATTTTTATTTGATGGGTTTAAAATCTCGTTGTAATAAGGCCATGGGCCACTAGACTATTGTTTATGTTTTTTTTGGGTTTATGTTGGGTTTTATTTTTAGACATTTTAAATTATGTTTTAAAAATTAAACTAAGACATGTACAAGATTTCGGTTTTTATTTAAAATTCACCAAGGCAATTTATAACTTTATATCTTATATAACTTAATACACTATTAAATTTTCGGTATTAACAATTAAACCTAGTAATTGTTTTCCAAAACGCGACATGTTTTGTAAAATCACTCAAGTGACATACCAGATCCGGTTGTAGTATTTGGGCTGGATTTGGGTGTTACAAATTGGTATCAGAGCCCGGTTCAAAACTCGGCTTTGTGTTTTGGGCTCAAAACGTTTTCTAAAAATGGGCTTTTGAAACATGCATATTTTAAATGATAACAGGTTTGTTAGCTCGTCATGGCACCTGCGTCTCCGGCCCAAGTCCGCCAGGTAAGTATTCTAAACCATTGTGTGAAATATATGTGGGCTTGATGGGCTTTACGGGACGTAGGTTAGTTAGATTAGAACTTGATGGACTATTAGGCCTAGCTAAAACAACTCTTAAAATCTCATAAGACTTAATTTCACTAAACAAACCCGTGAACGAGCCACAAAACTAGGGTGTGGTAACAGGCATACCCATGTCTAGGATTGGATTCGGAAGAGCCTGGTATTTAAGCAGTCCTAGTGGCTCACCTCCTCTTCACTGGAATCCTACCTGGTGCGTAGTGGCTGTTCACCTTAGTCGAGTTAGGGTGTGGCTGTAACAGACCAATTTTGACCCAAATCGGAACGGTGGTTTCGGGACCATGAATCCGAGCTTGAGAGATATTTTTTTTATATTATATTTTGTGTTAGTTACATGTGATTTAGTGAGTGTGAAAATTTCGTAGAAAAATTTAATCGTTCAAGTGCTCAATTTGATAAAAAGGATTAAATCGAGAAAACGCGAAAGTTTCATGCTAAAGTGAAAGGTACTAATTTGAGTGTGGCTTTTTAAGTGGGTGCACCAAAAGGGCAATTAGCCCATTAACCTTATTAAGGGACGGCAATGGGCCTTTAAAAGTCCAAATTATATGTTAATTTAGTCTAGTATATGGTTATATTAATGTATTATATTAATGTTAATAATATATATGTTTGTTTTATCATAAAATAAAGAGGTTAAGTGGGAAGAAAGAGAACTTCACTTGTTCTTCTTCCTTGGCGAATATAGGAGCTAGAAACTCCATTTTTAGAGCTTGAATTTCTGCACTTAGGGGCTCAATTAGAGGTATGTGTTTTGTTTAGTTTTTGAAATTTTTGCATTTTTGGAATGTTTACTTTAAATCCTATACAACCCATGTTTAAATTTTTGAAAATACTATGTATATAAGATTCGACCATTGACATGTTTGGGTAGTTTTGATGTTTGATGGTTTTAAATTGAATGTATGTTAAGGATTTACAAGTTTTGTATTGGAGTTTTTGGTGATTTTGAGTTTATAGGGCTAAATTGAAAAGAATAAAATTGTGAAGGGTTAAAATGACAAATAGATGAAATGCATGGACACCTATGGCCATGGGGATATTCGACCAAGCTATAAAGGTGGAAAATTTTGCTTATTTGGTGTTTTGTGAAAATTGGACCAAATTGTAAAAATGGGAAATATTAGGGGTAAAATGGTAAATTGCCCATTAGGGTGTTTTGAGACTAAATTGAGATGAAATGAGATTAAATGAGCTAAATTCTAATGTGTTTTAGATCAAGAGCAAAGAAAGACAGAATTAGACCTGGGGAAAGACGAAGGTTCTCGAATAGCCGATTCGCACGGACTATCGACAACCGAGGTAAGTCCTTTAGTTAAATCATGTCAAAGAATTAATTATGGTTATCTTGACTATTAAAAATTTATGAATGTTAGTATCCAATTACATCATAGCCGAATGTATATTGACATATTGGTTGATGATTTATGTTGAGTATGTGATGGAAATTATTTAATGCAATGGGAATAAATGTATATGATTCGATATATATAGTGAAATGTGAAAAGCATGTAAAAATATTCGACATTCGGGCTTTGAGCCTAGCAGCCTCGTGTCTGGGTGACATAATCGGGCTTTATGCCTAGCGTGCCTTGTGCTGGTGTTATTTGTCGGGCTTTTATGCCTAGCGTGCCTTGTGCTTGGTGTTATTATTCGGGCTTCTACGCCTAGCGTGCTTGATGCTGGTGATGTGCTTTACAAAATAGAAACCAAATTTATGTTCAAGGCGAATTAAAGCAAATATGTCGAGTTAACGGCTCGTGAGTATGTAAAGTAGGAATGAGTTTCTTACTTAATTAAGATAAGGTAAACTAGTGATTCAAAGATTATTACCAATGGTATGTATTTCTGCTTCTATTGATAAATGATGTGGTATCGTGATTTTGGCCGTTTAATATGTAAATATAAGACTAGGTGTATTCGCCACAAGAGTGGTTGTAAAATTAATAACATGTTATAATAATTGATATCCAAGTATATGAATAATGGTACCTATAGTTATATGATGACACATTGGGTTTTAAAGATCGGATTCTGAACGAATATTTCGATCATAAATATGTGGGTAAGGAGAAACTTTCCTATCAATTTCATACTTAGTTACATGGATATGAAATTGAAAGTTTGATAATGAAAATGAGCATAGTACAATTTGAGTTGTAGAAATTGAATTGTTAGTGTTTGAATGTTATATTTTTATGAAATTAGGACTTACTAAGCTAGCAAGCTTATCGTGTGAAATGTTTCCTCTGTTTTATAGATTAGGCAAGCTACAAGCTCGTCGGGATCGTTCGAAAAGTCGCTCATACTATCAATCTACATTTTGGGTACTCTTTTATTTTGGTTTTAAATGAAGGCATGTATAGGAAGGACTTGGTCCTTGTCTTGATGAAATTTTAAGGTTTTTGTATGTAATGGCCATGCGAATATGGCTAAATTTCTAGTTAAGTACGTTGTTGTGTTTTTGATGTGTATGTTGGTTCTTGATGACAAGGTTTATGCTTTCTTAATCAAAGTTTAATCATTTTGTTAAGGAAATGTTTATATACGAAATGAATCCTTGAATTAGGAATGTAGGTAGGTTCGGTTAGAAGCTAGTCTTTCATAAATTGCAACAAAACAGCTTGTAGTAACAGCAGTGATGTGAGTTAGAAAAATCACCAAAAATAGGGTATATTGAATTAAAAGGTGAATGAGACATGGAATTAAACCTTATTGTGTCTATTTTTACATGAACAAAACAGAGTAGGCAAAAGATTTATATATTATGAGATAATTCAGTTTTAGTGAGACCTGCTCTGAATGAATTCGTGAGTCACTGTTCTGTTTTGGAAAAATTACCATAAATTGTACAAAAAAAATTAAGAAGCATGGCTTATATGTGTAGAACCCTTAATGAATCTATTTTTCATTGGTATAAACAAGAACATCATAGGAAAATTGTGCAATTAGATAACTGCATTTTTGTAAGGACAGGTCAGAATTGTCAAGCAGTGTAATAAGGGTAACTTTGATGAATAAACTGTACTAATTGGATACATGAAAAATTCTGGAAAAATTTTGGTAAATAGTTATATGAGTCTAGTTTCAAGGAAAATTTACGGATCTAAATTTCAAGTTTTGTAACTCGAGTTATGGTTATTTTAGTCAGCATGACGCAGTTGGACAGCTTTAAAAATTTTTACTTCCCGAGTTAATGGTCAAGTCTAGTAATGCCACGTACCCGACTCCGGCAAGGGTTTCGGGTAAGGGGTGTTACATTTGATTGGTATCAGAGCTTACGGTTTAGTCGATTCTAGGACTACCGTAGCGCGTGTGAGTCTAGCTATACATGCCTTTATTATATGTTGATAGTGTGGTGACTTCGGCGGCTGGATTTTGTTTTATATAGTAAATGGACACCGATCCTGAAAGAGCCGTAGCGATGATGGAGAGAGCGTGGCGCCGACCGTGCCACGGATCAGCGCCGATAGACTCTCGACCTGTTTGGGTAGCCACGAAGGAGAGACTAAACAAGCGTTTTATCAGATGATGAATGAATGGTTCGCCCAATTCATTCAAAATAACCAGGCTATACCTCAACCTCCACCCCCGAATAATCCATCCCCGATTCCCCCAGCTCCCCCGATGATAGATCCGATGAGATCTAGTAGGCCTCCAATTGATAAAATCCGAAAATTTGGGGCCGAAGATTTTAAAGCTAATGACGATGATGACGCTGAGAGAGCCGAAATGTGGCTCGATAACACTATTCGGGTACTTGATGAGCTGTCTTGTACTCCGGATGAATGTTTGAAATGTGCTATATCCTTACTGAGGGACACTGCATATCACTGGTGGAACACACTAGTATCAGTGGTTCCGAAAGAAAAAGTGACATGGGATTTCTTTCAAAATGAATTCCGCAAGAAATATATCAGCCAAAGATTCATTGATCAAAAACGAAAAGAATTCCTTGAGCTGAAACAAGGACGAATGACCGTGACTGAATATGAACGAAAATTTGTCGACTCAAGTGATATGCTAGAGAGTGTGTTTCTTCCGAAGCTATTATGTGTAAAAGATTTGAAGATGGCCTTGAATGAAGATATAAAGATGTTTGTTGGCATTCTTGAAATTCAAGAGTTTGTGACTTTAGTTGAAAGAGCTTGCAAAGCTGAAGAGCTCGGGAAAGAGAAAAGAAAGGCTGAAACTGAAGCTAAAGACATTCGTAAAAGATCTTCGGGTAAAGTCTTTCATTCCACGACCAAGAAGCCTAGAGACGACTACACACCATGATGAAAAGCTAATACTGAGATCCACCTAGACGAGATCGACCTCCTATGAGCTCTCGAGCTACCTCGATAGCCAGTGTTGGAAATGTTCCACAAAATAGAGTTGAGTGTAAGCACTGTGGGAAATGGCACTTAGGGAGTTGTAGATTTCATGATCGGTCTTGCTATAAATGTGGATCATCAGATCTTTTTATTAGAGAGTGTCCGAAGTTAGCTGAGCAAAATACAGTCCAGAGCACAAAGCCGAGTAACGTGTCAATGCGGGGTAGACCACCCAGACATTCAGGCAATGTAGGTGGTAGTCAGAAAGGAACGAAGAATACTACAGATCGATCTGAGGCTAGAGCTCCGCTAGAGCATATGCTTTGCCGAGCTAGAGAGGATGCTTCCTCCCGACGTCATTACTGGTACTTTCACTCTTTATGATACTCTTGTGATTGCATTAATTGATCCCGGTTCGACTCATTCATATGTGTGTGAAACTTTGAAATTCGGAAGACTCGCTAGTCGAGTCTACCGAGTTTGTGATTCGAGTGTCCAACCCTTTGGGTAGATGTGTGCTTGTTAATAAAGTGTGTAGAGATTGCCCGTTGATGATTGGGGATTATTGCTTCCCAGCTGATTTAATGTTGTTGCCCTTTGACGAATTTGATATAATCTTGGGTATGGACTGGTTAACTTCACATGAGGCAGTAGTGGATTGTAAAAGAAAGCTTATCGATTTGAGATGTCGAAACGGTGAGACCGTCAGAATTAAATCCTGCAACATAGATGGGTTGCCTACAAAGAATATCTTCAATGTTAGCCCAAAAGTATGTGAGAAAAGGGTGTGAAGCTTATTTGGCCTATGTATTGATAATAAAATGTTCGAAAACAAATTGAATCTGTATCAGTTGTATGTGAATACCCTGATGTGTTTCCTGAAGAACTACCGGGCTTACCCCCAGTGCGAGAGATTGAGTTCGGCATTGAGTTGGTACCAGGGGCGACTCCGATTTTGATAGCTCCGTACCGAATGGCACCTATTGAATTAAAAGAATTGAAAGCGCAGTTGCAAGAGTTGATAGATAAGGGCTTCACGCGACCGAAGTTTCTCTCCGTGGGTGCACGGTTTTATTTGTGAAAAAGAAAGATGGAACTATGCGAATGTGTATCGACTATCGACAACTAAATAAGGTAACCATAAAGAATAAGTACCGTTACCTCGGATTGACGATTTATTTGATCAATTGAAGGGGGCTTGATGTTTTCGAAAATAGATTTAAGATCGGGCTATTATCGATTCATGCAGTCGAGAGATACAGATGTGCCAAAGACTGCTTTCCGAACGAGGTACGGACACTATGAGTTTTTGGTTATGCCTTTTGGACTCACTAATGCACCTGCTGTTTTTATGGATCTGATGAACCGGATCTTCCGACAGTTTTTGGATCGATTTGTAGTAGTGTTTATTGATGATATACTGATCTACTCCAAAATGAAACGGAACATCTTTGAGCATTTGAGATTAGTACTACAAATTTTGAGAGATCAACGATCGTATGCAAAGTTCAGTAAGTGTGAGTTCTGGATGAATGAAGTCAACTTCTTGGGTCATGTTGTTTCGGTGTCAGGTATTCGGGTGGATCCAAACAAAATAGCAGCCATACTCGATTGGAAACCACCAAAGAATGTTTCCGAGATTCGAAGTTTCCTAGGCCTTGCGGGATATTATAGACGATTTGTAAAAGGTTTTTCCGTAATAGCTACACCTTTGACGAGACTACTACGAAAAAGATGTCAAATTTGAGTGGTCGAAAAGGTGTCGAAAAAGTTTTGAACAGTTTGAAAACCCTTTTGACCGAGGCTCCAATATTGACTCACCTGAATCGTAAAGAATTTATTATTTTTAGTGATGCTTCCTTAAATGGGTTGGGTTGTGTTTTAATGCAAGAAGGCAAGGTGATAGCCTACGCTTGAGACAATTGAAGCCGCATGAGAAAAATTATCCAACTCACGATCCGAGTTAGCGACCATTGTGTTCGCATTAAAAATTTGGCGTCACTACTTATTTGGCGAAAAATGTCATGTTTATTCGGATCACAAAAGTTTGAAATATTTGATGACTCGAAAAGACTTAAACTTGAGACAACGCAGATGGTTAGAATTGTTGAAAGACTATGAGTTAGTGATTGACTACCATCCGGGAAAGCTAATGTTGTAGCGGATGCGTTAAGTCAAAAATCATTATTTACACTTCGTGCATTGAACGCACGGGTGGCTATGTCGATGATGGTTCGATCGTGGCCGAGCTACAAGCAAGACCGATGTTTATTCAAAGCAGATTTGTCTTTGCATGAAAAGTTGACGAAAGGTTGATTGCTATTCGAGTCGGTGTGGAAGTGGTACGAAATCGATTTTCAGATTGATGCAAATGATTGTTTGAATTATAAAGGCCGATTGTGTGTTCCAAAGAACTCGGTTTGATACGATGATCCCGTGTGAGGCCCATAGTGGTCGACTATCGATACACCCGGTAGCACTAAAATGTATAACGATTTGAAGCAATTCTATTGGTGGCACGGCATGAAACGAGATATATCCGAGTTTGTTTCTAAGTGCTTAATCATCAACAAGTAAAAGCCGAGCATCAAGTACCGTCCGGATTACTTCAACCAATCATGATACCCGAATGGAAATGGGATAGAGTTACAATGGATTTTGTATCTGGTCTTCCTATGACACCGAGTAAGAAAGATGCCGTATGGGTTATCGTTGATAGACTGACTAAATCAGCTCATTTTGTGCCGGTACGTACCGATTATTCACTTGATAAATTTGCCGAATTGTATGTGTCGCAGATTGTAAGGTTGCACGGTGTGCAGCCGAGTTCCATCGTTTCGATAGGGACCCAAGATTCACATCAGCGGTTTTAGAAGAAATTGCAAGATGCTTTAGGTACTAAACTTCATTTTAGTACTGACTTTCCATCCGCAAATGCAGACGATCGATCCGAGCTTTAACTATTTTGATACTTGAGGACATGTTGAGGTGTTGCGTTCTCGAATTTGAAGGTACGTGGGAACGATACCTACCTTTGGTTGAATTTGCCTATAATAATAGCTTTCAATCAAGTATAAAAATGGCGCCTTTATGAAGCCTTATACGGCGAAAATGTCGCACGCCGTTGTATTGACCGAGCTCGGTGAAAATAAGATACACGGGTTGATTGGATTAAAGAAACCGAATGTATGTGGTTGTAATTAGAAGTAATTTGAAAGTCGCCGGATCGTCAAAAGTCCTATGCCGATTTAAAACGCAAGGACATTGAATTTCAGTGTCGGAGATCGGGTGTTCTTGAAAGTTTCTCCTTGGAAGAAAATACTCCGATTCGGTCGAAAGGCAAGTTGAGTCCGAGATTTATCGGACCGCATGGAAGTCATTGAACGTATTGGACCGGTTGCTTATAGATTAAGATTGCCCTCCGAGTTAGAAAGGATACACAATGTATTTCATATTTCGATGCTTCGCAAATATAGATCGAGATCCGTCCCCATGTGATTTCACCACGTCGAGATTGAAATTAGATCTGATTTGACATATGATGAGGAACCGATCCGTATCTTAGCCCGGGAGATAAAAGAGTTGAGAAATAAAAGAATTCCATTGGTAAAAGTTTTATGGAATCGTCACGGGGTTGAAGAGGCTACGTGGGAGCCTGAAGAGTCAATGAGGCAACAATATCCGAACTTATTTAACTGTAAGATTTTCTGGGACGAAAATCCTTAAGGGGAGAGTTGTAATGACCAATTTTGACCCAAATCGAACGGTGGTTTCGGGACCATGAATCCGAGCTTGAGAGATATTTTTTTTTATATTATATTTTGTGTTAGTTACATGTGATTTAGTGAGTGTGAAAATTTCGTAGAAAAATTTAATCGTTCAAGTGCTCAATTTGATAAAAAGGATTAAATCGAGAAAACGCGAAAGTTTCATGCTAAAGTAAAAGGTACTAATTTGAGTGTGGCTTTTTAAGTGGGTGCACCAAAAGGGCAATTAGCCCATTAACCTTATTAAGGGACGGCAATGGGCCTTTAAAAGTCCAAATTATATGTTAATTTAGTCTAGTATATGGTTATATTAATGTATTATATTAATGTTAATAATATATATGTTTGTTTTATCATAAAATAAAGAGGTTAAGTGGGAAGAAAGAGAACTTCACTTGTTCTTCTTCCTTGGCCGAATATAGGAGCTAGAAACTCCATTTTTAGAGCTTGAATTTCGGCACTTAGGGGGCTCAATTAGAGGTATGTGTTTTGTTTAGTTTTTTGAAATTTTTGCATTTTTGGAATGTTTACTTTAAATCCTATACAACCCATGTTTAAATTTTTGAAAATACTATGTATATAAGATTCGGCCATTGACATGTTTGGGTAGTTTTGATGTTTGATGGTTTTAAATTGAATGTATGTTAAGGATTTACAAGTTTTGTATTGGAGTTTTTGGTGATTTTGAGTTTATAGGGCTAAATTGAAAAGAATAAAATTGTGAAGGGTTAAAATGACAAATAGATGAAATGCATGGACACCTATGGCCATGGGGGATATTCGGCCAAGCTATAAAGGTGGAAAATTTTGCTTATTTGGTGTTTTGTGAAAATTGGACCAAATTGTAAAAATGGGAAATATTAGGGGTAAAATGGTAAATTGCCCATTAGGGTGTTTTGAGACTAAATTGAGATGAAATGAGATTAAATGAGCTAAATTCTAATGTGTTTTAGATCAAGAGCAAAGAAAGACAGAATTAGACCGGGGAAAGACGAAGGTTCTCGAATAGCCGATTCGCACGGACTATCGACAACCGAGGTAAGTCCTTTAGTTAAATCATGTCAAAGAATTAATTATGGTTATCTTGACTATTAAAAATTTATGAATGTTAGTATCCAATTACATCATAGCCGAATGTATATTGACATATTGGTTGATGATTTATGTTGAGTATGTGATGGAAATTATTTAATGCAATGGGAATAAATGTATATGATTCGATATATATAGTGAAATGTGAAAAGCATGTAAAAATATTCTGACATTCGGGCTTTGAGCCTAGCAGGCTCGTCGTGTTGGGTGACATAATCGGGCTTTATGCCTAGCGGGCCTTGTGCCGGTGTTATTTATCGGGCTTTTATGCTCTAGCGTGCCTTGTCTTGGGTGTTATTATTCGGGCTTACGCCTAGCGAGCTTGATGCCGTGATGTGCTTTACAAAATAGAAACCGAAATTTATGTTCAAGGCGAATTAAAGCAAATATGTCGAGTTAACGGCTCAGGTGAGTATGTAAAGTAGGAATGAGTTTCTTACTTAATTAAGATAAGGTAAACTAGTGATTCAGTGATTATTACCAATGGTATGTATTTCTGCTATTGATAAATGATGTGGTATCGTGATTTTGGCCGTTTAATATGTAAATATAAGACTAGGTGTATTCGCCACAAGAGTGGTTGTAAAATTAATAACATGTTATAATAATTGATATCCAAGTATATGAATAATGGTACCTATAGTTATATGATGACACATTGGGTTTTAAAGATCGGATTACGAACGAATATTTCGATCATAAATATGTGGGTAAGGAGAAACTTTCCTATCAATTTCATACTTAGTTACATGGATATGAAATTGAAAGTTTGATAATGAAAATGAGCATAGTACAATTTGAGTTGTAGAAATTGAATTGTTAGTGTTTGAATGTTATATTTTTATGAAATTAGGACTTACTAAGCTAGCAAGCTTATCGTGTGAAATGTTTCCTCTGCTTTATAGATTAGGCAAGCTACAAGCTCGTCGGGATCGTTCGGAAAGTCGCTCATACTATCAATCTACATTTTGGGTACTCTTTTATTTTGGTTTTAAATGAAGGCATGTATAGGAAGGACTTGGTCCTTGTCTTGATGAAATTTTAAGGTTTTTGTATGTAATGGCCATGCGAATATGGCTAAATTTCTAGTTAAGTACGTTGTTGTGTTTTTGATGTGTATGTTGGTTCTTGATGACAAGGTTTATGCTTTCTTAATCAAAGTTTAATCATTTTGTTAAGGAAATGTTTATATACGAAATGAATCCTTGAATTAGGAATGTAGGTAGGTTCGGTTAGAAGCTAGTCTTTCATAAATTGCAACAAAACAGCTTGTAGTAACAGCAGTGATGTGAGTTAGAAAAATCACCAAAAATAGGGTATATTGAATTAAAAGGTGAATGAGACATGGAATTAAACCTTATTGTGTCTATTTTTACATGAACGAAACAGAGTAGGCAAAAGATTTATATATTATGAGATAATTTAGTTTTAGTGAGACCTGCTCTGAATGAATTCGTGAGTCACTGTTCTGTTTTGGAAAAATTACCATAAATTGTAAAAAAATAATTAAGAAGCATGGCTTATATTTGTAGAACCCTTAATGAATCTATTTTTCATTGGTATAAACAAGAACATCATAGGAAAATTGTGCAATTAGATAACTGCATTTTTGTAAGGACAGGTCAGAATTGTCAAGCAGTGTAATAAGGGTAACTTTGATGAATAAACTGTACTAATTGGCTACATGAAAAATTCTGGAAAAATTTTGGTGAATAGTTATATGAGTCTAGTTTCAAGGAAAATTTACGGATCTAAATTTCGAGTTTTGTAACTCGAGTTATGGTTGTTTTAGTCAGCGTGATGCAGTTGGACAGCTTTAAAAATTTTTACTTCCCGAGTTAATGGTCAAGTCTAGTAATGCCACGTACCCGACTCCGGCAAGGGTTTCGGGTAAGGGGTGTTACAGTGGCAATGGGCATACGCATGTCTAGGAGTGGATTCGGGGAGAGCTTGGTATTTAAGCAGTCCTAGGGACTCACCTCCTCTTCACTGGAATCCTACCTGGTGCGTAGTGCCTGTTCACCCCAATCATGAGGACTTGTTGACAGGCTAAACCTTATAATTAAAACTCGAAAGGGACCTGCCACCTTATTTTTCATAAATTGCTAAAATACCCATATTTTGAAAACAAATACCAAGATACCCATGATTTGCAAATATATCCCGATTTACAAAGCAACGAAATTTTTCGTAGAAAAAAAAACTCACACAACACACGACAACAACCAAAAACTTACAAACACCTGAACACTACCATTATTCTTTTGAAATCAGATTCCCCAAGACACCCCTGGTTTTTTTTAAAAAAAAAAACTTTATTTTTGTAAAATTTTGAAAATACCCATAATTTGTAAAAATTTTCCAAAATATCCCTAACTTATAAAAATTACCAAATTACCCCTAATTTGTAAAATAACCAAAGTACCCTTGATTTCAAAATTACCAAAATACCCCTGGATCACAAAATTACTGAAATACCCCCAGATTTTAAAAATTACCAAAATACCCTTATTTCACAAAATCACCAAGGAACCCTATTTTGAAAAATTACGAAAAAAACCCCTGTAGGATAAATTACGAAAATACCTCTGGGTAGTGAAACAATGATAACACCTTGCGTGATGAATGTAAGTTCATAAATGCTATTTGTATGTTGATGATTGAATGTATGTGTTTCCTATAATTAGAGGATACGAACTTGAGACTGTATTGTGAATGCGAATTCGAAAGAACTACTCTTAAAACTACTATTCATAAGACTGTTAGTGGTTAACTAGTGGAAGAAAACTAATAATCCATAAAATTCTTAATCAGATAAATGTCAATCGAAAGAATGAGTACAAGGGGTCGTGGACGTCCACCGCGTGGACGCGATAGGGGTAGAATGACCTTGTCTGAGCCAGTAGGGTCTGGCCACGGGTTAGGAAATGAAATGCCGGATCCTCTAGCTGTAGAGGGAGAGTTATGGGATCAGACGGCTGGGGATGATGCCGTATCTCAGACGATGTTACGGGTACTCGAAAGAGTTACTGGAGTAGGCACGAGCACAGGAGCCCAGAAATCTGTACCGAAGCGGCTTAGGGCCAATGGGGCAGAAGTGTTTAGGGGAGTTTCTGGCGTAGCCCCTAACACAGCTGAGTATTGGATGGAAGCGACTGAGCGCATAATGGATGACTTAGATTTCACGGTGGAGGAGAATTTGAAAGGGGCCGTGTCTCTTCTTCGAGATGAGGCTTATCAGTGGTGGCTCACGATGAAGGAGGGTACTGCTGCAGATCGGATTGATTGAGACTTCTTTAAGGAGTCATTCCAGGGAAAGTATGTTGGGGGCCAGCTATGTGGATGCACAGAGGAAGGCATTCCTGAATCTAGTGCAGGGAAGTAAATCTGTGGCTGAATATGAGGTAGAGTTTCTGCGCTTGAGCCGCTACGCTTGAGGAATGGTTTGAGGATGGATTGCGAAATGAGTGAAGGGTTTTGATAGCACCGCAGAGAGAAAGAGATTTTGTTGTTCTAGTAGAGAAGGTTAAGATAGCTGAGGAGGTAAAACGGACCGAAAGGCAGGAAAGAGATAAGGAGCAGGGAAGGAATAAGAGAAATTTTGGGCTAGCAGGAGCATCTGGGAATTCGCAGAAAAGGCCTAGGTCTGATGGGCCAGCTCGTGCTTCGACACCTGCTGCGGGGAATCAAAATCGATTATGTAATTGGTGTGAGAAAGCACATTCTGGGGAGTGTGGAAAAAGAACCGGTGGATGCTTCAGGTGTGGATCCACGGAACATATGATTAAGGACTGTCCATAGAAGGATCAGTGCGGCCCGACGAGGACGGGGGTCGATCAGTGGGAGGGTGGTCGGCCAAGCACCAAGGGGTTGTGGCCCAGGTAGAGGAGGAAATGAGGCTGGTCGTAGTCGTGGAGCACCTGGTAGTGGAGCAGGTAATGTAGATGCAAGGCAGCCGGGTCTAGTTTATGCAGTTCGTCGACAGGAGGATGGTGACGCACCGGACGTCATAACCGGTACATTTCTTATTGCTGATAGCCCTTTTCTTGCCTTGACTGATATTGGGTTAACCTATTCCTATGTTGCATGTTCAGTATCTAAGACCCTAAGTATAGACTCTGAAACAACCACTAGGAAGATGACTGGGGTTAGTCCTCTAGGACAATCTAGGGTAGTGGACAAACTATTTAAGGATGTACCTTTAGAGACTCAAGAGGTAGTATTTCTGGCAAACTTAATGGAATTACCGTTCGAGGAGTTTGACCTTATCCTAGGGATGGATTGGTTGACTAAGCATCGTGCTGAGTTGGATTGTGGGACTAAGCATATGGTATTGAGTACCCCGGAAGACGGGGAGGTGGTTGTGTTATGAGAGAGAAGGAACTATCTGTCCAACGTAGTATCAGCATTGAAAGCTGTTAAGATGATTCGGAAGGGATGTAATGCATTTCTAGCTTTTATCAGTGCGTTGGTTGCTAAGCAGGTGACTGTTGGCGAGGTAAGAACAGTAAAGGATTTCGTGGATGTTTTTCCGGAGGAGTTGCCAGGAATACCTCCAGATCGTGAAGTGGAGTTTGGAATAGAGCTACTACCGGGTACAGCTCCGGTGTCCATTGCTCCTTATAGAATGGCACCAAAGGAGTTGGTGGAACTCAAAGCTCAAATCCAGGAGCTTTTGGATCGAGAATTTATCCGACCGAGTGTATCTCCGTGGGGAGCACCGGTCCTATTCGTGAAAAAGAAGGACGGATCCATGCGTATGTGCGTAGATTATCGTCAATTGAATAAGTTGACAATTAAGAACAAGTACCCATTGCCAAGAATCGACGACCTGTTCGATCAGCTTAAAGGAGCTTCGGTGTAACACCCCAAACCCGGCCCATACACTTCGACCGAATTTGGAATGCTACCACGGAAAGCTTTCAAAAACATTCTTTCTTAATAGTGAAACCGATGAAAATTTTGCGGAGTTTGGTAAAACATTTTCGTGACTTGTAATATTCTAAGTAAAAGTCGAAGTTTATTATAAAAATATCGGATTCGAGCTTTGCTCGAGGAAATAAAACCGTTTGAAATCAATCTTTAATCATCCTTCCATAATAGGGTATAATAGTAACGATACTTAACAAATGAACTGAAACACTTTAGTGGGCTTTATTTCAAGACACACTTAATCACAATACGGAAAATTATAATTATTTAATTAATTACATAAACGCGTCCCTTTTCGAAAAGTCCATTTCCTCATGGCCACCTTTGTATCCTCTCTCCGACCCGGTCCAAGCTTTACGCGCCACTGAAAAGTTTAATAAAAATAGAGTGAGTCACCAAGACTCAATTGCATAGTTAATACACATGTCCTCTCCTATGGGCTTGGCCCATATCCACCCAATTCATATATACAACATGCAATTATAATAATGCAATCATGAATACACAATATTATAAATATGATCACTAATATACAATTACGAAGTCTAATCCACAAAGTGATCCACATATCTTTCTTTTGCACATTATTACTTAAGATCGTGGTGAGCCACCGGTCACATAGTGATCTACATATCAATCGGTTCACTAATCATCAATCGCGAATGTAGCACGAGGCTAGCATTAGATCATTCACATAGTGTACACCTTTTCTCCAATAGTCACATCACAAATCTCATGCGTGCGTATCGTATTATATAACAACATTTCAGTATGAAACAAATATGTATATTTTATACCATGGTCACATATTACTCATAACAATATACATTACAAGTCATCACTTTAATTTACGCTCATCGATAATCATTTATAAATGCACATCACCAAAAGTTAATATCATAACCATTTACTTGATTTATCGATCACTTACCTTGATATCCTTACTCATAGCCTTTATTTTGGCTAACATGCATAACCTATTCGTTTACATAAAACAACACATACAACACATATATTTGAATAACAAACAAGAGTGCGGTCGCGATAACTACGCACTGCTTTTAAGCGATATTCGATTTATCGATTCTAATATCAACTAAAGTCCCAAGCTTCATTATTTATCGATTAGCCCCTAGCTTATTTTGATCCCGAATCACCACTTGTTCTTGTTGCTTAACTCTCGAAGTCATCGAAAGTCCTATTAAAACATTGTTAGAATCGGCTAACATCCATATCTAAAAATAATGGCCTCGACCGAATATTGCACTTACCATTTCTTGAATAGAAGACTCCTTTTAAGGCCCTAACACTTGTCACACAAAAAGAGCACTTTACCATGGCCTTGTACACTTTCGCCACCCCTTTAAATCAAGGTCAATCATTCGTTTAACACTGAACTCAAAACATAGTCTTAAGGCCGAAAATCACATTTCTTCACCTTAATCTCTCAAAACTCGAAGGACTCCTTTAATGCTTCCTAACATTGGTACAATAGAAACATATCAATATGGCCCTAAGCATATTCGGCCATTCTTGAAATCAAAGTCTAGCCTTGATTTCGACATGCAAAAGAAAAAGAAGAAATCAACTACTTAATAGGAGTACTTACCAACGTTCGAAGAGATCATAAACACATAGTTGATAGTACCTTCTATCAAGATTCAGCTAAGGTGTTTCGGCAATGTACTAATGGAGAGGAAAAAGGGTGATAATGAGCTTATGTTTCAAATGATAACGAAACATGCGGCTACTCAACAATGAAGAAAACTTTAGTTAATCGAAATACTCCCTAGCCTCTCAAACTCGTAATAGGAGAAGAAGAATAAAACTCTCACTTGAGATTTGGCTTAAGAAAGAAAGCCATACAAACACCTAGCTAGCCAAAAACTCTCTAGTTCTACCAAAAATTAAACTCAAGCCTTAGATTTCTTTTTTTCTAACTTCCAAAACCGAAAAGAAGGCCCCTGGGAAAAACCATTTTCGGCCAAACTCCTATCATGCTTCAAAACGGTCTTCCCTTCATTGCAAAGAAAGAATCAAAACAAAAATCAAAAGCTTTTGGCCATGCTTGCTATCACATGGCCGGCCAAGTTTTTCTCTTTTCCTAAATTCAAACATCACTTTCTTTGTTTATTCCCCATTCCATCACCTTTCCCATATTTTCATAAAATAATAAAGAAATAAAAAGGTAATTGCTCATGCTTTCAAACGGCTATGCTCCCAAGACCAAGGACTGCCATACTTTTGCAGCTACAATGCTGCACGTTTTTCCTTCCCCAAAGCAAAAACCATCCTTGCATACTAAAAATAATAATAATTATTATTATTATCATTCCACCATTCATCATTAATAAAATAAACTAAAAATTATAACACATTATTTAGTAAAATAATAAAATGACAGACCCCCATGCTTCATTAGTAGAGAAATAACTTAATAATGATAATAAAATAAACAAAACAATATAAGGGCAGAACACCCAACAAGCATGCGTGCATGCCTTTTCCCAAAAACTGCATGCGCAGCATGGGCCATGCAACTATTTTGCATGCAGCAAAAGAACAAAAAGTATCCATGTGTTGTTCCCAGGTCTCGAACCCGAGACCTGGAGAAGAAACCACCATGTCCCAGCCACTCGGCCATTAAGCATTTCATGCCAATATCGCGTCAAATTTTCTTTTAAACCCTCACTCGCAAGCGTCCTTTACTTTAACGTTAAAATAAAAATAAAGTGCCTTATACGCGATTTCTTGGACTCGAACATGAGTCCCCTTAGACTCAGCTCTCAAACCAAGCCTTGAACCATTCGGCCAGTGTTTAATTTGTGCTAATAATGCACCAATAATTTGTTTTAAGTCCTCCTTCTAAGCAGCGCTAATTTTTCAAAATAAAAAAATGCTTTTGCCGCACACGAGACTCGAACCACTGACCTGTTTTGGCGCTGTCCCTTAAGTGGTACACGGAAACCACTTTGCTACTGGACTTTCATGTCCAAAGCCTTACAAAATTTATTATTAAGGCCTCCTCAGCCCAATTTCACTTTTAGCCCAAAATTTTCAAAAGTGTCCCATTTTAATCCGAGGGTTTTAGGGACTCTAAAAACACATCAAAATCACTCTTGAGCCCACTAATACTCGAGTTATTTTCCAAACTCGTAACCCCTATTTCGGGATATTACAATTCTACCCCCTTAAAAATAATTTTGTCCTCGAAATTACTTATTAACGAACATCCGTACATTTCAATTCACCACACATTAATCACACTTTTTCCAATTATACACATATGCAAACATATCCAACCCTTTTTTTTTTTTTTTTCACATTTAGCATTTTCACATATGGCCACTTCTTCATAAGCATATTTAAGCTTCAATTCCGTTATGGATAAATCGTACACATCACTGGTAAGATCATTTGCACATATTAAAAGTCTTACCGAAGCTTTAACTATATCACATCTTACTTGGTTCAAATGGGAATATACCAACTTTCCTTATTCCTTGCAAATACGAAAGACTTGCACTTATCCGAGCATTTAGCTTATGGTAACAACATGTTCCATCTTGTAAGTGATTCATGAAATCTCTATTATAGCACATCACCGGCATTAAGCCTACTAGGCATCAAAGCCTGAAATATAATACACCGGCACAAGGCCTGCTAGGCATCAAAGCTCGAATATAATACACCTAAGACAAGGCTCATAGGTGAAAGCCCAAAATAATACACCGCACAGGGGGCTGCTAGGCCGAAAGCCCGAAATAATACACTCGCACAAGGCACGCTAGGCATCAAAGCTCGAAATATAATACACCTAACACAAGGCTGCTGAGGCTTGAAGCCCAAATACGAGATTATCATCATCTGAATCACATTACAAGCGGACCAAAATTTTAAACCATATATAATTCACATCACCTCAATTATAATTCATGATAGATAGGTCTATCCACATATCACTTGTACTTATCACTTCAGTAACATTTCGTAATAGAAAGTCTATCCACAGTCGGCTTTCACTATATTTATAACCAGGATTCCAACATGTACACAAGGATATAACTAACCTTAACAATATTCAATTGCTTATAGACTCATACTTAAAACATTCTCAATTTCTGGTTCCAACACTCACCGTCATGGTATTTTCCACACTGAGCACACGGACGGTCCCGATTTCCCATGGCTGGTTTAATCACATGAGCAAAACTTTTAACCCTCGGTCTTTTCCGAAGATCCTCAAATAATTTAAACAATTTAAAATTTCTCTTATCACGGTTTGTATCCTTATCTCTATTTTATCTCATCGAGCTCTTAATCTCCTCAGCTATCTTAACTTTTTCGATTAACACAGTAAATTTTCGTTCCTGTTGAGGAACTATCAACAGTCTCAGGCCGTCCCTTAATCTGTCCTTAAACCAAACACATCATTCATGTTTCGTAGCCATTACTCCTTGAACATATTGGCTTAACTTTAGGAATTTAGCCTCGTATTTCGTTATGGACTTGTTCCATTGAACTAGTCCCAAAAACACATTCCTCAGAGCATCAATGTAGTAAGTATCGACATATTTCTTTTTGGTATGCTTGTCTTGACATATTCCCGAGTAGGGTCCTCAGCTGTGACACTATCTCGAACTGTGAGCCACCATTAATACGCCTTGTTGCGAAGTAGCATCACCATTCCTTTTCACTTTTTTCCTCGGGGCTCAAAACGAGCTCATCCACAACTCACTTGGTTATTTCCAACTAATATTCGGCCACACTGAGTGCCACTTCTGATATATCACAAAACAGATCCGTTCCCTTGGCTCAAAGTCACTCGGGAACAATTTTCGAGCTCTCATATTTCTCCTCTCCAACCACCATCTCTAAACTCGCAACACCATGCCTCGCGATACAAAGATTATTCCTCATCTGATCTTGCTACTCATTATCAAAAGTTGGTGGTGGAGGTGATACCTCATTATCAGACCCTTGACCCGATCTAGCAAGTTCTGGTACGGCCATTTTGCCTCGATTACATCATCTAGAACTCATCTCTTATCGCATAATCTGACTTAAAAAGTTTTTATGCATTATAAATTTGTTCCACTGTTTATTCGCGAACAATTTTATGGAATAAAGTGTTCAGAAGTGGTTCTTTCGATCACACATAGGTTCAGTTCAAATTCGTTATTTCTTATTCAGAGAGTCACATACACGTTCACAAGCAGGGACACATTCATTCACCATACCTCTATGGTCATTTCAGTTCTTAAGTCTTATGCACTTGTTTTTTGAATAGACTAGTCTTAGAGTTCGATAGCCCAAATTTTCTAATCTACAAGCCCAATTATGCCCATACAATTCATATATTCAATATACCTCCATAGTCAGAGGTACTTACCAGGTGGACTTCGGGTCGGAGGTACAGGTGCCATGCCAGAACAAGCCCAAAATAGAAGTTCACATTTTGAAAAGCCCACTTTCGAAAACTGTTTTCGGGCGCAAAACCTCAAAGCCGAGTTTTTTTAACTATGCTCTGATACCAAAATGTAACACCCCAAACCCGGCCCATTCACTTTGACCGAATTTGGAATGCTACCACGGAAAGCTTTCAAAAACATTCTTTCTTAATAGTGAAACCGATGAAAATTTTGCGGAGTTTGGTAAAACATTTTCGTGACTTGTAATATTCTAAGTAAAAGTCGAAGTTTATTATAAAAATATCGGATTCGAGCTTTGCTCGAGGAAATAAAACCGTTTGAAATCAATCTTTAATCATCCTTCCATAATAGGGTATAATAGTAACGATACTTAACAAATGAATCAAACACTTTAGTGGGCTTTATTTCAGTACACACTTAATCAAAATACGGAAAATTATAATTATTTAATTAATTACATAAAACGTCCCTTTTCGAAAAGTCCATTTCCTCATGGCCACCTTTGTATCCTCTCCGACCCGGTCCAAGCTTTACGCGCCACACACGAAAGTTTAATAAAAATAGAGTGAGTCACCAAGACTCGATTGCATAGTTAATACACATGTCCTCTCCTATGGGCTTGGCCCATATCCACCCAATTCATATATACAACATGCAATTATAATAATGCAATCATGAATACACAATATTATAAATATGATCACTAATATACAATTACGAAGTCTAATCCACAAAGTGATCCACATATCTTTCTTTTGCACATTATTACTTAAGATCGTGGCTGAGCCACCGGTCACATAGTGATCTACATATCAATCGGTTCACTAATCATCAATCGCGAATGTATCACGAGGCTAGCATTAGATCATTCACATAGTGTACACCTTTTCTCCAATAGTCACATCACAAATCTCATGCATGCGTATACGTACTATAACAACATTTCGTATGAAACAAATATGTATATTTTATACCATGGTCACATATTACTCATAACAATATACATTACAAGTCATCACTTTAATTTACGCTCATCGATAATCATTTATAAATGCACATCACCAAAAGTTAATATCATAACCATTTACTTGATTTATCGATCACTTACCTTGATATCCTTACTCATAGCCTTTATTTTGGCTAACATGCATAACCTATTCGTTTACATAAAACAACACATACAACACATATATTGAATAACAAACAAGAGTACAGTGCGATAACTATGCACCTGTTTAAAGCGATATTCGATTTATCGATTCTAATATCAACTAAAGTCCCGAAGCTTCTGTTATTTATCGATTAGCCCCTAGCTTATTTTGATCCCGAATCACCACTTGTTCTTGTTGCTTAACTCTCGAAGTCATCGAAAGTCCTATTAAAACATTGTTAGAATCGGCTAACATCCATATCTAAAAATAATGTCCTCACATTAAATATTGCACTTACCATTTCTTGAATAGAAGACTCCTTTTTAAGGCCCTAACACTTGTCACACAAAAAGAGCACTTTACCATGGCCTTGTACACTTTCGGCCACCCCTTTAAGTCAAGGCCAATCATTCGTTTAACACCAGAACTCAAAACATAGTCTTAAGGTCGAAAATCACATTTCTTCACCTTAATCTCTGTTAAACTCGAAGGACTCCTTTAATGCTTCCTAACATTGGTACAATAGAAACATATCAATATGGCCCTAAGCATATTCGGCCATTCTTGAAATCAAAGTCTAGCCTTGATTTCGACATGCAAAAGAAAAAGAAGAAATCAACTACTTAATAGGAGTACTTACCAACGTTCAAGAGATCATAAACACATAGTTGATAGTACCTTCTATCAAGATTCAACTAAGGTGTTTCGACAATGTACTAATGGAGAGGAAAAAGGGTGATAATGAGCTTATGTTTCAAATGATAACGAAACATGCGGCTACTCAACAATGAAGAAAACTTTAGTTAATCGAAATACTCCTAGCCTCTCAAACTCGTAATAGGAGAAGAAGAATAAAACTCTCACTTGAGATTTGGCTTAAGAAAGAAAGCCATACAAACACCTAGCTAGCCAAAAACTCTCTAGTTCTACCAAAAATTAAACTCAAGCCTTAGATTTCTTTTTCTAGCTTCCAAAACCGAAAAGAAGGCCCACAGGAAAAACCATTTTCGCCCAAACTCCGATCATGCTTCAAAACGGTCTTCCTCCATTGCAAAGAAAGAATCAAAACAAAAATCAAAAGCTTTTGGCCATGCTTGCTATCACATGGCCACCAAGTTTTTCTCTTTTCCTAAATTCAAACATCACTTTCTTTGTTTATTCCCATTCCATCACCTTTCCCATATTTTCATAAAATAATAAAGAAATAAAAAGGTAATTGCTCATGCTTTCAAACGGCTATGCTCCCAAGACCAAGGATCGCCATACTTTTGCAGCTACAATGTCTTTGCGCGTTTTCCTTCCCAAAGCAAAAACCATCCTTGCATACTAAAAATAATAATAATTATTATTATTATCATTCCACCATTCATCATTAATAAAATAAACTAAAAATTATAACACATTATTTAGTAAAATAATAAAATGACAGACCCATGCTTCATTAGTAGAGAAATAACTTAATAATGATAATAAAATAAACAAAACAATATAAGGCGAGAACACCCAACAAGCATGCGTGCATGCCTTTTTCCAAAAAATCGCATGCGCGGCATGGGCCATGCAACTATTTTGCATGCAAAGAAAGAACAAAAAGTATCCATGTGTTGTTCCCGTGTCTCAAACCGAGACACGGAGAAAAAACCACCATGTCCCGACCACTCGGCCATTAAGCATTTCATGCCAATATCGCGTCAAATTTTCTTTTAAACCCTCACTGCATGGCGTCCTTTACTTTAACGTTAAAATAAAAATAAAGTGCCTTATACGCGATTTCTTGGACTCGAACATGAGTCCCCTTAGACTCAGCTCTCAAACCAAGCCTTGAACCATTCGGCCGGTGTTTAATTTGTGCTAATAATGCACCAATAATTTGTTTTAAGTCCTCCTTCTAAGCGGCGCTAATTTTTCAAAATAAAAATGCTTTTGCCGCATTACGAGACTAGAACCACCGACTGTTTTTTGCGCTTTGTCCCTTAAGTGGTACACTGAAACCACTTTGCTCTTTGGACTTTCATGTCCAAAGCCTTACAAAATTTATTATTAAGGCCTCCTCACCCAATTTCACTTTTAGCCCAAAATTTTCAAAATTTTCAAAAGTGTCCCATTTTAATCCGAGGGTTTTAGGGACTCTAAAAACACATCAAAATCACTCTTGAGCCCACTAATACTCGAGTTATTTTCCAAACTCGTAACCCCTATTTCAGGATATTACATTCGGTCTTTTCAAAGATTGATCTAAGGTCGGGTTATCATCAGTTAAAGGTGAAGGAAGGGGACATTCATAAGACGGCATTTCGAACACACTACGGTCATTATAAGTTTTGGTAATGCCATTCGAGTTGACGAACGCGCTAGCAGCATTCATGGATATGATAAACCGGGTGTTCCAACCCTATCTTGACCGGTTCGTCGTGGTATTCATCGACGATATCCTGGTTTACTCCAAGTCCGAGGAGGAGCATGATGCACATCTTCGTATGGTGTTGCAAATTCTAAGGGAGAAGCAGCTGTACGCTATGTTCAGTAAGTGCGAGTTCTGGCTGACTTAGGGCATGTAGTTTCCGTAGAGGGAATTAGGGTAGACCCTCAAAAGATAGAAGCTATATTGGATTAGAAACCGTCGAAGTCTGTGGCGAAAATTCGAAGTTTCTTGGGATTTGCAGGATATTACAGGAGGTTCGTTGAGGGGTTCTCTTCAATTGTGGCACCTTTAACTAAGTTGTTAAGGAAGGGAGTATCGTTTGTATGGTCTGACAAACACCAGGAGAGCTTTGAGAAGCTAAAGAGAATCCTGACGGAAGCACCAATGTTAATTCAGCCAGAGACGGAAAAAAATTTACCGTCTATTGTGGTGTGTCACACACAGGTTTAGGGTGTGTGTTGATGGAAAATGGAAAAGTTGTTGCATATGCGTCTCGACAGTTGAGACCACATGAGTTGAACTACCCTACACATGATTTGGAATTGGCGGCGGTAGTGTTTGCTCTGAAGATTTGGAGGCACTGCCTGTACGGGAGAAGTAGGTAATTTACACCAACCATAAAAGTCTAAAGTATCTCCTTACCCAGACGGAGTTAAATTTAAGACAACGTAGGTGGATTGAGTTCTTGAAGGACTATGATTTCTTGATCGAATACCATCCGGGTAAGGCGAATGTGGTGGCAGATGCGTTAAGCCGTAAGGTAGTATCTGAACTAAGGGCGATGTTCGCTCATCTTAGTCTGTATGAGGATGGTAGTTTGGTGGCTGAACTTCAAGTAAGACCTATGTGGACAAGACAGATCAAGGAGAAGCAATTTTTGGATGATGTTTTGGGTACTCAAATCTAACAAACGCAGAATGGAGAAGGATAGGACTATAGTTGGAATGGTGATGGAGTTTTGTGTTTCCATGGGAAGATTTGTATGCCAAAAGATGTGGAGTTAAGGCAGATGATTCTTCGGGAATCGCATAGTAGCCCTTATGCTATGCATCATGAAGGAATTAAGATGTATCGGGATTTGCGAGCGCAATTCTGGTGGCCAGGGTTGAAGCAAGAAGTTACAGAATATGTGGAGAAGTGTTTGACGTGCCAGCAGGTGAAAGCTGAACATCAAGTGCCTTCGGGATTGTTGCAATCGGTGAAGATTCCCCAATGGAAATAGGAAAGAATCACGATGGATTTTATTAGTGGGTTACCTCTTACGCCCACTAAGAAGGATTCGATTTGGGTAATCGTGGATCGGTTGATGAAGTCTACTCACTTCATACCGGTTCGAGTGGACTTTTCTCTGCAAAAGTTGACTAAGTTGTACGTGGCTGAGGTTGTAAGACTACATGGTGTACCGGTGTCGATCATATCGGATAGGGACCCTAGGCTCACGTCATGATTTTGGAAGGCACTTCATCAAGCAATGGGAACAAGGTTAGCCTTTAGTACCGCTTTTCACCCACAGACTGATGGTCAGTCTGAGAGGGTAATTCAGATTTTGGAGGATATCCTAAGGGGTTGCATCATTGATTTTAGGGGTAGTTGGGAGGAGTGTTTACCTTTGGTAGAATTCGAATACAACAATAGTTATCAAGCTAGTATTCAGATGGTGCCCTACGAAGCGTTATATGGAAGGAGATGTCGTACTCCTACTTGTTGGATAGAGTTGGGTGAACGTCAGGTGTTAGGTCCAGAGTTAGTCTCGAAAATAGAGGAGAAAGTTAGGCTAATTCAAGCTCGGTTGAAGAAAGCGTCTGATCAGCAAAAATCTTATGCGAATCTAAAATGGAAGGAGGTGGAATTTGCAGTAGGAGACCAAGTCTTTTTGAAGGTGTCTCCATGGAAGAAGGTAATGAGGTTTGGACGGAAGGGTAAGTTAAGTCCACGATTTATTGGGCCATATCGGGTGCTAGAACGTGTAGGGCCAGTGGCTTATCGTTTGGAATTGCCTTTAGAGTTGGAACAGATACAAGACATATTTCATGTATCGATGCTAAGACATTATCGTTCTGATCCATCGCATGTGGTACCGGTGGAAGAGATTGAAATAAGGCCAGATTTATCCTTCGAGGAGGAACCAGTGCAAATCTTGGATCGAGATGTAAAAGTGTTGAGAAGGAAGTCTGTCCCTTTAGTTAAAATCTTGTGGCGAAACCACGAAGCAGAAGAGGCGACGTGGGAGCCAAAGGAGGTTATACGACAGCAGTATCCCCATCTCTTTTGATCAAGTAAATTTCGAGGTCGAAATTTATTTTAAGGGGGTAGAACTGTAACATCCTGAATTTATGGGCTTGTGCATATTTGTGTAGTGCATGCTTAAAATATCAATATGAGAATTTGATGTACAAAAAGGGGGCTCAGGTTTGGAGCTGAGGCTTAGATTAAATATTCTGTTTAGACATACTTGGGTTTAAAATAAAGTTTTAGTAGTTTAATTGGCATATTGGGCTTGTGGCCCAAAGGAAAATGATGCCAATAGGAGGAAGAGGAGTTGCCGTCACTTGTGCATGAGGAAGGCCCAAATTGTGATTGCTTGAAGCCCAAGTTTTAGGGCTAAAATTCGGCACTTAAAAGAGCAAAGAGGGATGGCACAAGGCTAAATTTTAGGGATTTTATTGTGTGGATAATAAGCAGATAAAGGCTATTTTTGAGGGGATAATAGATCAAAGATAGGAGCCATGTTTAAGTGTTTAATGCTAGCCAAAACTTTGAAGAATTTGAAAAGAAAGGGGCATTCGATTTTGGCTTAAGGTGTATGTGCCAAAAATGCTAGCAGGTCTCATCATTCTTCTCTTTTCTCTGCCGAAATTCCTACTCCATTCTTGCTCTTTTCTCTTTTCTTTTTCTAACAGAAACCAAAACTTTTTAGATCTCAATTGTCGAAACCCCACCATTCTTTTTCTCTTTTCTCTTGGCCGAATCTCTCTATCCACTCCTTGCTTATATTTTTCCCATTCTTTGTTCTTCTAAAAGCCGAAATCACTAAGATCACATCTCCTGAAGTTGCCGAATTTTCTTCAGTAGAGTCTGCTTGTGCCAAATTTTGAAGGAAACAATAGGTAAGTGTCGATTTCGGGATTTCAATGTTTTTTTTGGCTTTTCAAAGTCCCTAGCTGAATGGCTGTTTAGAAACTAATCTCTTATTTCTCTCTTATTTTTGGCATTCTGGGATCTGAAGAGGAGTCAATCGCGTAGATCTCTATGTCATAAGTTCAGTAATACTCGAATCGTGGTACTTTTGGGATTTTAAGGTAAGGAAATCTATTGATTTTAGTGTGTAAAATCGGGTAGAACACTAACCATGGCCGATTATGAGAGAGGCCCTACTTTCACATCTTTCCGGCTTTTCGAGCAAAGTTGTAGATCGGTTTAGCAAGGGTATCGACATTAATCAGGTGTGTTAAATTATTAAGATATATGTATAAATTTGCTATATTCTGTTAAATGCGAAATCCCGGCATGTCAAGTGAAAACCCAAAAAGGGTAGAGGCTAATCATCAGGTTAGTAACTTCTGTTCTTCGTCAGTGGATGTATCTGTTAAAACGATCTGCTTTGTACGTCAAATTCTTTGTATGCTTGGGGTTGGGTGGTTGATAGGGGAAGTGATCTGTTCTGGTGGCGTATGCCATTTCAGCCTGGTGACTCTGTCACAACTCTGTTTCTGGTGGCTTCTGCCATTTCAGCCTGGTGACTCTGTCACAACTTGACGAGGAGCAGCTAACTGCAGCATGATTGCCATCGATGGTGTGTAGCGGTGTGGGTTGATTGTAGAAATCCCCAATGGTGTGATTGGCAGGTAAGGGTGGCGTGTAGCGGATGGAAACCTAGGATTTGGGTTGGGCTTGCATAATTTTTGTTATATATATATATTAATCTGTTATTCTGTTCTGTGGGGCTAAGGCCCAAATCTAGTGCTGCATGAGGGTTGCACACTGAGTCTCGCAACTCACCCTTTTATTTCAACAATTTCAAGTGACACTTAGCGCGTCCGACCGGGCTGGAGAGGAGAGCAAGGTGGCCATGCAAAAGAACATTTGGATTCAGCAAAAAGACTTTAGTTTATTATTTTATATTTTTATTTGATGGGTTTAAAATCTCGTTGTAATAAGGCCATGGGCCACTAGACTATTGTTTATTTTTTTTGGGTTTATGTTGGGTTTTATTATTAGACATTTTAAATTAGGTTTTAAAAATTAAACTAAGACATATACAAGATTTCGGTTTTTATTTAAAATTCACCAAGGCAATTTATAACTTTATATCTTATATAGCTTAATACACTATTAAATTTTCGGTATTAACGATTAAACCTAGTAATTGTTTTCTAAAATGCGACATGTTTTGTAAAATCACTCAAGTGACATACCAGATCCGGTTGTAGTGTTTGGGCCGGGTTTGGGGTGTTACACGGGCAGGGACACGGCCGTGTGTCCAGGCCGTGTGGTAGTATAACGTAGGCCCGGAACCTATTTTTGAGGCAGTAAATGTGGTCTATGACTGATAATGATTTCCCTATTGTATGAATGATCTAAATTTGATTGATTGGGAATTCTCTGATACTCAGTAATTGACACATGAATGTTATAACTATAAGTGCACTATGGATATCTGTAAGCTGCATATGCATGGGTTGGGAAGTTGTGAAGAAGGAAGTAATCTACTCTGAATCAGTGGTTAAGCCACTATGTGTATAGTTTTGATTCTGGCGCTTTGACGCAATATAATCCAGCAGCTAAGTTGTGTTACTGTAAACATGTCAAATAGACACTTCGCGGTGTGTAAGGATGGTTGGGCATTGAATGTCTTTAATGGTATGTTGGGATGGTTGGAGATGGTGTGTAGCGGATGGGGTTTAGGAATATCTGCATCTGAATCTGATCTTCGATATATATATATATATGAAATTGCATATATATAAATATTTATTTGTGTACAACTAATCTGTTCTGAATCTGAATTGCAAATAGTCCTGTGCCGAACCGAATCTCTGAATATAACTACTTTACAAATGAATATGAACTGAATAATTTGACTACAGTTATGCATTGAATTCACAATTTATTCTGTTTTTGGTTGGATTTCAGGTGATCCCCAGTCTTGATCGGGTTGGTGTCGCAGGAGCTCGGTCAACCTTATAACTTTTCTTTTAAGTATTACCACTAGGGATTTGCAATATATGGAATTCATGAAGATTATATGTTTTAAATTATTGTTATCTTGAATGCTACATAGGAATGTTTTCGTTTGATTGTGTTATGATAGTATGGATTTTAGTACGGGTGTCATAACCCTCCAAACTTGGCCTGGACGTCTAGACCGGATCTAGGGTGTTACATTAATATTTGAAAATCAACTATAGATATTTGCTGTCTCCAAAGTATATTTCTTTCTGGTAACTCTAGTAGATATTTGCTGTCTCCATGATAACTCTAGTAGGTATTTGCTGTCTCCATGGTAACTTAGTAGATATTTGTTTCTCAATATTTGAATATGAACATATGCTCAAATGTTATCCTATTCACAATAATAATTAAAATGAGTAATCAATAATATGTGACAAATACTATGTTATATATAGTATATTCAAGACCAAACATATGGTTAAAACGAATTTATGAATGTTTAAGCTAATTATTATTATTATGAAACCATATTTGGTTTAAAGGAGAGAGAAATAGGGACTGCAAAACCTGTTCCACAATAGTTCTAAAATAGGGTTTTAGCGGCATTTTTAGTGGCGTTTGGAACAAAAACGTCGCAAACTTTAAACATTAGAGGCTTTTGAAGGAAAACGACGCAAAAAACTGGACAATAGCGGCGTTTCTAAAAATTGAGCAATAGTGGAGTTTGTTTAGAAAACGCCACTAAATATCTAATTACTTCAAAACCCAAACGGCGACATTTTGAAAAGCCAGGTAATAGCGACGTTTTTACCAAGAACACCACTAAAGGTAAGAGATATAGCGACGTTTGTACCAAAAACGCCACTAAAAGTAAGAGCTATAGCGGCGTTTGTATAAAAAATGCCACTAAATATCTAATTACTTCAAAACCCAAACGGCGACGTTTTGAAAAGGCCAGGCAATAGCGGCGTTTTTACCAAGAACGCCACTAAAGGTAAGAGATATAGCGGCGTTTGTACCAAAAACGCCACAAAAAGTAAGAGCTATAGCGGCGTTTGTATAAAAAACGCCACTAAATATCTAATTACTTCAAAACCCAAACAGCGACGTTTTGAAAAGGCCAGGCAATAGCGGTTTTTGTACCAAAAATGCCACTAAAGGTAACAGATATAGCGGCGTTTGTGCCAAAAACGCCACTAAAGGTAAGAGCTATAGCGGCGTTTGTATAAAAAAACGCCACTAAATATATAATTACTTCAAAACCCAAACGTCGACGTGTTGAAAGGGCCAGTCAATAGCGGCGTTTGTACCAAAAACGCCACTAAACGTAAGAGATATAACGGCTTTTGTGCAAAAAACGCCACTAAAGGTAAGAGCTATAGCGGCATTTGTATAAAAAATGCCACTAAATATCTAATTACTTCAAAACCCAAACACCGACGTGTTGAAAGGGCTAAGCAATAACGGCGTTTGTACCAAAAACGCCACTAAAGGTAAGAGATATAACGGCGTTTGTGCCCAAAAACGCCACTAAAGGTAAGATCTATAGCGGCGTTTATATCGAAAACGCCGCTAATTATATAAAAATTTCAAAACTCAAACGTCGTCGTTTTGATAAGGCCAAGCTATAGCGGCGTTTTTAATAAAAACGCCACAAAAAAGCAAATTGTTTCAAAAGTATAACGACGTCGTTTTTGTCCTCGTATAATAATTCAATATCAAATTTATTTTATTTTGGGGTTTCCTGTTTTGGGTTTATTATTTAGTGGTATTAGTTTAGGGTTTAGAGTTTCGAGTGAAGTGTGTATGGTGTATGTTTAAGGTTAAGGTTTTAGGGTGTAGGATTTGTATGTAATGGTTTAAGGGTTTAGTGTATTAGTTTTAGGGTTTAGAATTTTAAGATTTATGGTTTTGTATTTAAGGATTTATATATGATTTATAGTCAGGCCACACGAATTCTGAAAATTATAGTTTAATTTATGATTATGATTATGGTTTAGGGTTTCATATTAAGGTTTCGAGTTAGGGTTTATGGTATTTGGGTTTAGGGTCTTGGATTTATGGTTTAGGGTTTATTATATATTGAGATTGGATTTTAGAGTTTGGTTGTATCTAGATGGCTGTGGTTATGGGTTTAGGTTTTAGGGTTTAGGTTTATAGTTGAGGGTTCGGGTTTAGGGGTCTGGAGTTTGAGATTTAAGGTTTAGGGTTTGGATTTTTTAAATATATATAAATAAGATAAATATAAATTGTTATTTTAAAAAATATATATATATCAAAATGGTTAAATTCCAAAAGCATACATGAACAATGATTTAATGTTCAATTATATACATGAACTTTAATTTGATCCCAGATATTGTCAAATATTAACCCAATTATTGATATAATATTTTAATATATTGCAACCATGAAAGATTTATATTTATTCAATATAAAAATATATTGATGTATTTAATTTTAAAAATATGTATTTATTTTTTAAAAATGCATTATTCTCTCCTTTGTTATTAATTAATATTTCCATTTTATAACTTCTATTTTATTTTTGGATCAATTTAACTTCAATCTTGGATGACACTAATTTGAGAACTCATGTGCTAGTATATTTGTATTTTATTGTTGGCGTATATATAATTTAAAAGAAATTGTAAACATTTTTTAATTTTGTTGAAATTTTAAATATTAATTGGTATGAAAGCGTTAGCGGCGTTTATGTAAAAAACGCCGCAAAATGTCTTCATATTTAATAAAAAACGACGTCGTTTGTGTGGCACAGTTAGTATCAGTAGTGGTACTTTACGAAAAACGCTGCAAAAAGTATGTATTACCGGCGTTTTCTAAAAAACGTCGCAAAAATGATCCATGTTATTACTGGCGTTTTAGCCCAAAACGCCACAAAATGGAAGAAAAACGACTGCGTTTTTTTTTGAATTTTTTAGTGGCGTTTATTGAAAAGCGCCGCAATAGGGTTAATTTTTCTACTGAAACGGCGTCGTTCTTTTTCCATCCATTTTAATTGCTTAACACTTTCTGTTCCCCCATTTTTCGATTTCCCAAAATCCCTAAATCCCTAATCCCCTTTTGCGTTTCCCCTCCCAATCCCTAAATCCTTCTTCGATTTCTGGTGCGAAATACTTCCCCAATCTGATTACTTTCCCTAAATCCTTTTCTTTTGCTTTGATTTCCAGTCTCTTCCTTTTTTACAGTAAAAGAAAAGTTGCACCTTTATTTTCTTTTTTTCTTGAATCCCCTTCTCTTTTGTCTTCTTTTATTCGGAAAAAAAAAACACCTTTGTTCTTGTTCATTTCGACTTTGAAAAAGAATTTCTCATCGAGAGAAGAAGATGAAGAAGAAGCTCTTAATAAATCTTGTGGTTTAATCTATTTGAGGTAAGTTTTGAGACACGAATCTCTTCTTTAATAATTTCGAGGTGATATAATAAGAGTAATTTCTAGAGTAACAATTACACGAGTGTGAAGATATCAATTAAGCAACTCAGTTGAAAATTTTTATTTATTTTCATTTAAAAATTAAATAAATTCAGTGCCATATTTCCTTTTTCAATTCAATCTGATTCTCTTTTATCTGCCTCAACTTTTTAACAACTTCATTATTATTATTTTTTGGTTCACAGTTTCATTAATATCTTACAATGATTTCTTAGATAGACATTGCAAGGAAACATTTAAAGTGTTGGATTGTTGGTAAGTTTCTATATACTTTCAAAAGAATAAAACATTATTGTATCATTTTTGTTTTTTCAATTCTCAAAGGAATAAGTTATGAATTTGTCTCTTTGCTTAGCCAATTAATTATAAACAATATATTTGTTTATTGATTATTAGTATTGGTGTAGTGGCAAATGACTTGCATTGCTTATATCCTTGTTGATATCAGGCCCCGACATTATTCAAATATATATAACAAAAGGAATATGTATTATTCTCACTGATTTCTTTCTACTTTCCTTCAACTATTTTACATTTCAGATTTAAGAGTTGGAGCATTTTCTTTAAAGCAGGTAGAGCACCCTTTAAGCATCGGTTAATAACACATCTTCATCTTAATCATAAGTAGTGAGTCTCAACTTTTTCATTACTGTTTTTGAGTCTCATTTTTTAGGCATTTAGTGCATATTGTCTACCATTTTGCTTAGGCTGAGCAGAATTGTTATGTGAATTCAGATTAACGACAATGCCTCAGTCTTTCTTTATTGGCACTGCTACTAATGCCGTGGGAACACTGATGGTAGATGTAACACCCCAAACCCGGTCTATGCGTTTAGACGAGATTTGGTTTGTCACACCAAACATATTTTCGTTTCTTTTCAAGATTTACGATAAATTAATGCTACAAAAACTTTTGAAAATCGAGTTTAATAAAAATTTAGTACGAGGATTTGAAATTTTGGTGTTTCAAGAAAAATAATTGTTTGAAAACTTAACGTCAAAATATAATTGTCAAAATCTTAAGATAATAAACTTTGAAGAAGTTTAAAATAATTTATAGTGTCCAAAAATTTTGTTATAAAACCAATGTTCTTAAGAAAACTTAGTATATATAAGATAAAACCATATTAAGAGTTTAGAAATAAAATTTAAACCATCCACACAATAAAAATCCATAAAACATACTTAGAGGCCTTATTACATCAAACCAATAATAGTAATTAAAATAAAAACTTAAATAACGTCATAGTTCATAAAACCCAAGTTCGTAGTATGGCCTCCACCAAGTCATCTCCGGCCCAAGTCCACGCCAATTTCCATTACACAAAAATGGTTAATAAAAAAATTTGGGTGAGTTACAAAGAACTCGCAGTGCAACTCACTTACCACCATTTTTGGGCGGATCGTCAAGATATCATCTTTGGGCTTGAGCCCATTTACGAATTCAACCATACATCATAAAATAACATAAAAAAATGCATGTAAAATGAATTTCCCAAACCAACCTAGTATCCATCCGCTATCACCCCGTACCAACCAACACACCTCGTGGGGATCAAGTCAACCCACCCCGCCAAACACACCAAAACATGGGCTTAAAGCCCTTAAATAATTTTGTAGTGCACTACTCACAGAACTAGATTGTGACATTGTCACCGAACTAGAGGCATTAAGCCAAATTTGTGGCAGAGCCACCGAACTAGAGGCATTGAGCCGAATTTGTGGCAGAGCCACCGAACTAGATATTTGGCAACTGGCCATTCTTCTCTTCATATATCCCACCCATGCAATTATGCGTGTATAACAAAATATAATCATATAACAGATTTTCAATTAATCCATAACATCGGTGGGTTTATCATTAATCATTTCATTAGGCCCATATAAATAAATAATTTAGTAATTTGCCCATTTAACAGCTTAGTGGGCTTTGGCCCGCTTTTCGAACTAAAGTTTTTTGGCCCAATTTATCGAACTAGAGTATTTTGGCCCAATTTATCGAACTAGAGTATTTTGGCCCAATTTATCGAACTAGAGTATTTTGGCCCAATTTATCGAACTAGAGTATTTTGCATATTTCTCGATTTTAACCGTTTGCATGCATTTTCACAAAAGTATCAATTACTATAAAATTTCCGGATTTACCATTTTCACGATTTTATCGCAATACTTATGATTAGAAATCTAACCCAAAATGAGTGTGAATTTACACACCGGTTATGGAGAGAACTAAACTTTCCCGCTCTTTCAACACCTATACGTATTGTGTTAATTAAAACACTATAATCTATAATAAAACCGATCTAAATATAGCGATCTAGAAATTTACCCTCGGATTTTCGTAAGACTTCTACTTGCGATTTTCCGATCGATGGTTCGCTAACCGAATCGAATCCACGAACAAATAATGGTTCGGAGTACGAACGACTTGAACAATTGATTTTCCTCGGTTGAACGTCCGCAACCCGGTGGAAAATCCCGATTCCCGAAATAGCCCTTTGCTTGTACTTAGGGGAATAATAGAACCTCCTTCTTCCGAAGGCTAAACACCGCCTCTTTTCTTCCCTATTTTGAATGTCTTTAAAGGCAAAGAACATTAATCTAATGATATCGAAATAATTCTAAAGTTTAAAAGATGTGATTTCCTTACCACGAGAATCGATTCCTATGCTTTGTCACCCACAACTTCTTGATTCCAACTTTCCGTTATCGCACTAAAGTTTAACAAAATAAACGTTATTAAAATAAACGTTTATTTCGATCTAATAAAGCCTACAAACCAACATCAATATTCGCCATAACCACTATTAGCTAATCGAAACGAAAAGAATCTCTTACCTAATCTCCACGTCGAAAGAAAGGATTTGAGAATGGTATTGATGGATGAAAGATTCGGCTATGTGAGATTAAGGAGAGAAGAAAATAATTTGGCTTGTAGTCACCTTAATATTCGCCATGAGAGTGTAGGTGGAGAGAATTTCAATTGAAAGAAATCAAATAGGAGAAAGATGGTGATGATGTTGCTTTGATTTCAAAGTGAATAGGAAAAAGAAAAGAAAAAGATGAGCTTGAGAGAGAGATGGATATTCTAAGCAATGGGGAGAAGAAAAGAAAAGAATGCTCTCTTTAGGTTTTGGTAAAATCGGCACAAGGAGAAAGGCACAAAATTGACACCAAAGTGTAAAACAAAAATGACCAATTTGACAAAAGAAACTAGGCTTACCAAGTGCACAATTTCGGCCAAAGAGAAAGAGAGTTTGAGAGAATTTTCAAAACTTGCACAAACTAACAAAAATGACCAAAACAAAAACTAAAATTCCTAGCCAAGACTATCACCAAAATTCGGCTCCCCCCTAGCCATAATGCCGTCCATATGCTTGGTCTTTAGGCCAAGATATTGTTTCCAAAAATACTTCCTTGATTCATGCCTCATATCTTCAAATTTTCCTTATTCTCTTGATACCTTTCCTTAAGTTCAACATTTCCTTATTCCATTGATATTTTAACCAAAAATAACAAGTCAACACCTTCCTTAAAAGCTCTTGGCCGACACTTGCTATATTGATGCATAAAAATTCAAAATAAAATTCACCTAGATGCTAAACATGGGATTCGAACCTTCAACCTCATGCACAAGCTCATGCGCCATCACCACTTGTCCAATAACTCATCTTATGCTTCACTTTGACACTTAAATTAATTTATGTGTCAAAGCCACTTAATCCACTTCCATAAATAATTTCTAAAAATTAATAATATTCCATCTAATAAAATTTTAAATCCTTCTTCAGGACTATACTAACCACGAAAATAATTCAGAAAATTTTACTTTCTAGAATAATTACTCAAAGCACACAAAGAAAATAAATTACTCGAATTTTCAGGGTGTGACAACTCTACCCCCCTAAAAGAAAATTTCGTCCTCGAAATTTACATGGCTGAAAAAGGTGAGGGTATTGTTGTCGAATTGCATCCTCAGGCTCCCACGTAGCTTCCTCCACTCCGTGGTTACGCCATAACACTTTGACCAACGGCACCGTCTTCTTTCTTAGTACCTTAACGTCTCGGTCTAAGATTTCCACCGGGTTCTTCCTCAAAAGACAAATCCGAATTCAACTCCACTTCTTCTACCGGTACTATGTGCGAAGGATCCGATCTATAGCGCCTCAACATGGACACATGGAAAACATTATGAATTTGACTCAATTCTGGAGGTAATTCGATTTGATAGGCCACTGGACCAACTCGTTTCACCACGCGATATGGTCCAATGTATCTAGGACTCAATTTGCCCTTCTTCCCGAATCAATATCTTCTTCCAAGGTGAGACCTTCAAGAAGACTTGATCTCCTACGGCATACTCGATATCCTTACGTTTCGATCCGCATACGACTTCCGCTCTATCCGAAGCTTCCTTTAACCGTGTTTCAATAGCTTTCACTTTTTCTTCCGCTTCGAAAATCATCTCGAGTCCTAACAACCGCCGATCGCCCAACTCACCCAACAAATAGGAGAACGACACCTACGACCATACAATGCCTCGTAGGGTGCCATCCGAATGCTAGACTCAGTAATCGTTGTTGTACGCAAATTCTCGCTAACGGTGAAAATCCTCCCAACTACCTTTGAAGTCGATTACACATCCCCTTAACATGTCTTCCGAATCTGAATCACTTTCTCCGATCGACTATCCGATCGAGGATGAAAAGCCGTCTTCAAGTTAAGCTTTGTACCCAAAGCTTCATGCAAAGCTTTCCAAAATCGAGATGTAAACCTAGGATCCCGATCCGATATAATCGATACAGGTACCCCATACAACCTCACGATTTCAAATACATACGGCTTAGCCAACTTCGCAGCAACGAGTAGTCCGTCTTTAACCGGGTAGAAAATGAGCAGTCTTCGTTAAACGATCAACAATTACCCAAACAGAGTTTTTCTTAGTAGGCGTTAAAGGTAACCCACTAACAAAATCCATTGTTATCCGCTCCCATTTCCAAAGAGGAATCTTAACTGGTTGTAAAAGACCTGACGGCAATTGATGCTCCGCCTTCACTTGCTGACAAGTTAAGCATTTTCCCACAAATTCTGAAATCTCCCGCTTCAATCCAGGCCACCAAAACCGCTCACGAAGATCCCGATACATCTTATTTCCTTCGGGATGCATAGCATAAGGACTACTATGCGCCTCCCGCAAAATCATTTGCCTCAGATCTGAGTCCCTAGGCATACAGACTCTTCCACGAAAGCACAATACACCTTCTGAATTTATTCCAAAATCCTCAATTTCACCATTTTCCACTTGCTGAATTAAAAGTCTCAACTTCTCATCTAACATCTGTTTTTCCTTAATTTGTTCCAACCACAAAGGCTTCACTTGAAGTTCCGCTATCAAACTACTATCCTCATACAAACTCAAATGGGCAGACATAGCTCTCAAATCAGATACCACCTTACGACTTAATGCGTCCGCCACCACATTAGCCTTTCGGGATGATACTCAATAGAGAAATCATAGTCCTTTAACAGCCTCCACCCATCTCCGTTGTCTCAAGTTTAACTCCTTTTGAGTAAGAAGATACTTAAGACTCTTGTGATCCGTATAGATGATAGACTTTTCACCATAAAGGTAATGCCTCCAAATCTTTAAGGCAAACACCACTGCTGCTAACTCCAAATCATGAGTAGGGTAGTTCACTTCGTGCGGTCTCAATTGACGAGAAGCATAAGCTACAACTTTCCCACTTTGCATCAATACGCACCTAAACCCGTATGTGACGCATCACAATAAATCAGAAACTCCTTCCCACCTCGGTTGAATCAATACCGCGCCTGCTAAAAAAACCTTCTTCAATCTCTCGAAACTTTCTTGCTGTTTGTCGGTCCATACAAACGGCACTCCCTTCCGCAAAAGCTTAGTTAGAGGTGCAGCAATCAACGAGAACCCCTCAACAAAGCGTCTATAATATCCAGCCAAACCCAAGAAACTCCGAATCTCAGCTACCGACTTTGGTGGTTTCCAATCCAATACAGCTTCAATCTTCCGAGGATCCACCCTTATTCCTTCGGCTGATACAACATGACCCAAGAAAGTCACTTCTCTTAACCAAAATTCACATTTACTGAATTTGGCATACAACTGATTATTCCGAAGCACTTGCAATACAATCCGCAAAATGCGAGTCATGTTCTTCTTCGCTCCTCGAATAAACCAGAATGTCATCTATGAATACCACTACAAACCGATCTAAGAATGGTTGAAAGACCCGGTTCATCATATCCATAAATGCAGCTGGTGCATTGGTCAACCCAAACGGCATCACCAAAAACTCATAGTGTCCGTGAACGGGTTCGAACGCTTTGTCTTGTGAATATCCGCTTCTTTCACCTTAAGTTTGTGGTAACCCGACCTTAAATCAATCTTGGAGAAAATAAAGCTCCTTCAATTGATCAAACAGGTCGTCAATCCTCGGCAGAGGGTACCGATTCTTGATCGTCAGCTTATTCAATTGCCTATAATCGATACACATACGCATTGACCCATCCTTCTTCTTAACAAACAAAACCGGTGCTCCCCACGGAGACACACTCGGTCGAATAAAACCCCGATCTAGCGGTTCTTGAATTTGGGCTTTAAGCTCAGAGCAACTCCTTCTGGTGCCATTCTATAAGGAGCAATGGACACTGGAGCAGTTCTGGGCAAAAGCTCAATACCAAATTCCACTTCCCGATCTGGAGGTACACCAGGAAGTTCTTCAGGAAAAACATCCGAAAAATTCCTTCACCGTTCTCACATCTTCCACTGACAGCTCTTTGGCATCTAAAGCACTAATAAATGCTAAAAATGCTCCATATCCTTTTCGTACCAACTTCTCCGCCTTTAACGCAGTAAATCACGCTTGCCAAGAAATTTCTCCGCTCGCCTATCATAACTACCTCCTTATCCTCCGCAGTTCTTATCAACATCCGCTTTTCAAAGACGGTCCAATTGCGCCTTGGTGCTTAACCAACCAATCCATGCCTGAATGATATCGACTTACCAAAAGGCAATTCCATCAAATTTGCCAAGAATGTTTCTCCTTGAATAACTAAGGGCACGTCTCTCAAACAGCTTTATTAACTACCACCGATCGACCTAAGGACTAATCACCCTCATCTCATTATCGGAAATTTGAGTCTAATTTCAAGTTCCGCTTATGGTGCTAGCAACATACGAATGAGTAGAACCAATATCTATTAAGGCAATAACGGGTACATCGTAAATGAAGAACGTATCGCTTATCACATCGTGTGCATGCCATCCTCACGACGTCGACCGCATACACGATCCCCGGGCCGTCTTGCGTCCGCGTTGCCTCTGAGACCATTGCCTCGACCCATCGCACCTTGACCACGCCCAGCCCCATTACCACCACGACCCGGTCCACGACCTCTCGGTGGTTCTTTGAGCTCCTCTTGCCGGTGGTGCATCGAGCACGAACTTCTTGAGTTATGTCTATACGTCGAGGGCAACTCCTATATTGATGCTCCGTCGATCCACATTTGTAGCAAGCACCGTCTTCCTCCAACATTCTCCTGGATGTCTTTTTCCACATTCAAAGACCGCGATCTCGACTGATTAACAGCTACGTGTATCCTACCTTGAGTGATTCATCATTCCGAGACCTCTTCTGAAACCTTCTCGAAGAGCCCGAATTCTTCGAGATCTCTCTTGCCTCGAACTTGCTCCGGTTTTGACGTTCGAGTTCTTAGCCTCTTCGGCTATCTTAGCCTTCTCCACAAAAAGCGGCAAAAGTTCTAACTTGTTGTGGGGCTATCGTAACCCGCAACTCGCCTTTCAAACCGTCCTCGAACGCTGCAACGCTCATGGTCCGTTGCCACTATCGTTCGAGCATAGCGACTCAAACGTAAGAACTCGGCCTCATATCTTTGCCACCGTCTTATTTCCTTGCACCAGATTCAAAAATTCCTTCCTTCGGGCATCCACATAGCTTGTTCCCACATATTTCCCTTGAAAGGAAGCCTTAAAGAACTCACAATTAACCAAAGCAGCATCAGTGCCTTCTCGGATAGTAAGCCACCATTGGTAAGCTTCGTCTCTCAACAAAGATACCGCTCCTCTTAGCTTTTGTTCCACAGTGCACTCAAGATCGTCCATAATTCGCTCTACTGCCTCAAGCCAATATTCAGCGACATTGGGAGCTACTCCAGAGACACCTCTGAAAACCTCAGCTCCACTAGATTTCAGTCGCTCCGACATCGACCCACGAGCTGTTGGTCCAGTTCTGGATCCAGCGACCCTTTCAAGTACTCGCAGCATTGCTCGTGTAACAGCATTATCCTCTTCCATATGGTCGTGCGATCCTGTCTCACTCTCGAGTGACGCAGTGCATCCATTTCCGCATATGACCCAAAGACATTAGTTACGCCCCTAACACCTGCCCTCTCTACCACGCCCACGCCTACCGCGTCCACGACCACGTCCTCTAGTGCTCATAGCGACTAATTCGATTTAATCTGATTAAGAGTTTTATGAATCAAAATAATATTTCAGTTGTTTATTAACGATGTCTTATGATATGAAAGAGATAGAATGTTTTTCGCAACAATATCCTATTGTCTCAATCTCTACGGTTTTAACACCTAAAACTAGAAGTTCTAGAGTGTTTCTTATAATCATATCATAATCGTAATGCACAATCAAGATATCTGAGATACTTACTTGACTTGGCGCGGGATGCTCATGGTGCCATACTACCTTTAAATCAAAAGTCTAGATATTTAAATTATTTTTCAAACAGATTTCATTATCGAACCCAAACCACACAGTAGTTTTTTGAAACTCGGCTCGATACCACTAAATGTAACACCCCAAACCCGGTCTATGCGTTTAGACGAGATTTGGTTTGTCACACCAAACATATTTTCGTTTCTTTTCAAGATTTACGATAAATTAATGCTACAAAACTTTTGAAAATCGAGTTTAATAAAAATTTAGTACGAGGATTTGAAATTTTGGTGTTTCAAGAAAAATAATTGTTTGAAAACTTAACGTCAAAATATAATTGTCAAAATCTTAAGATAATAAACTTTGAATAAGTTTAAAATAATTTATAGTGTCCAAAAATTTTGTTATAAAACCAATGTTCTTAAGAAAACTTAGTATATATAAGATAAAACCATATTAAGAGTTTAGAAATAAAATTTAAACCATCCACACAATAAAAATCCATAAAACATACTTAGAGGCCTTATTACATCAAACCAATAATAGTAATTAAAATAAAAACTTAAATAACGTCATAGTTCATAAAACCCAAGTTCGTAGTATGGCCTCCACCAAGTCATCTCCGGCCCAAGTCCACGTCAATTTCCATTACCTGAAATGGTTAATAAAAATTTGGGTGAGTTACAAAGAACTCAGTGTGCAACTCACTTACCACCATTTTTGGGCCAGATCGTCAAGATATCATGCTTTGGGCTTGAGCCCATTTACTGAGAATTCAACCATACATCATAAAATAACATAAAAAAATGCATGTAAAATGAATTTCCCAAACCAACCTAGTATCCATCCGCTATCACCCCGTACCAACCAACACACTGTGGGGATCAAGTCAACCCACCCCGCCAAACACACCAAACATGGGCTTAAAGCCCTTAAATAATTTTGTAGTGCACTACCGAACTAGATTGTGACATTGTCACCGAACTAGAGGCATTAAGCCAAATTTGTGGCAGAGCCACCGAACTAGAGGCATTGAGTAGAATTTGTGGCAGAGCCACCGAACTAGATATTTGGCAATGGCCATTCTTCTCTTCATATATCCCACCCATGCAATTATGCGTGTATAACAAAATATAATCATATAAATGATTTTCAATTAATCCATAACATCGGTGGGTTTATCATTAATCATTTCATTAGGCCCATATAAATAAATAATTTAGTAATTTGCCCATTTAACAGCTTAGGTGGGCTTTGGCCCGCTTTTCGAACTAAAGTTTTTTGGCCCAATTTATCGAACTAGAGTATTTTGGCCCAATTTATCGAACTAGAGTATTTTGGCCCAATTTATCGAACTAGAGTATTTTGGCCCAATTTATCGAACTAGAGTATTTTGCATATTTCTCGATTTTAACCGTTTGCATGCATTTTCACAAAAGTATCAATTACTATAAAATTTCCGGATTTACCATTTTCACGATTTTATCGCAATACTTATGATTAGAAATCTAACCCGAAAATGAGTGTGAATTTACACACCTGGTTATGGAGAGAACTAAACTTTCCCGCTCTTCAACACCTATACGTATTGTGTTAATTAAAACACTATAATCTATAATAAAACCGATCTAAATATAGCGATCTAGAAATTTACCCTCGGATTTTCGTAAGACTTCTACTTGCGATTTTCCGATCGATGGTTCGCTAACCGAATCGAATCCACGAACAAATAATGGTTCGGGAGTACGAACGACTTCGAACAATTGATTTTCCTCGGTTGAACGTCCGCAACCCGGTGGAAAATCCCGGATTCCCGAAATAGCCCTTTGCTTGTACTTAGGGGGAATAATAGAACCTCCCTTCTTCCGAAGGCTAAACACCGCCCTTTTCTTCCCTATTTTGAATGTCTTTAAAGGCAAAGAACATTAATCTAATGATATCGAAATAATTCTAAAGTTTAAAAGATGTGATTTCCTTACCACGAGAATCGATTCCTATGCTTTGTCACCCACAACTTCTTGATTCCAACTTTCCGTTATCGCACTAAAGTTTAACAAAATAAACGTTATTAAAATAAACGTTTATTTCGATCTAATAAAGCCTACAAACCAACATCAATATTCGGCCATAACCACTATTAGCTAATCGAAACGAAAAGAATCTCTTACCTAATCTCCACGTCGAAAAGAAAGGATTTGAGAATGGTATTGATGGATGAAAGATTCGGCTATGTGAGATTAAGGAGAGAAGAAAATAATTTGGCTTGTAGTCACCTTAATATTCGGCCATGAGAGTGTAGGTGGAGAGAATTTCAATTGAAAGAAATCAAATAGGAGAAAGATGGTGATGATGTTGCTTTGATTTCAAAGTGAATAGGAAAAAGAAAAGAAAAAAAGATGAGCTTGAGAGAGAGATGGATATTCGGCAATGGGGAGAAGAAAAGAAAAGAATGCTCTCTTTAGGTTTTGGTAAAATCGGCACAAGGAGAAAGGCACAAAATTGACACCAAAGTGTAAAACAAAAATGACCAATTTGACAAAAGAAACTAGGCTTACCAAGTGCACAATTTCGGCCAAAAGAGAAAGAGAGTTTGAGAGAATTTTCAAAACTTGCACAAACTAACAAAAATGACCAAAACAAAAACTAAAATTCCTAGCCAAGACTATCACCAAAATCTCAGGCCCCTAGCCATAATGCCGTCCATATGCTTGGTCTTTAGGCCAAGATATTGTTTCCAAAAATACTTCCTTGATTCATGCCTCATATCTTCAAATTTTCCTTATTCTCTTGATACCTTTCCTTAAGTTCAACATTTCCTTATTCCATTGATATTTTAACCAAAAATAACAAGTCAACACCTTCCTTAAAAGCTCTTGGTCGACACTTGCTATATTGATGCATAAAAATTCAAAATAAAATTCACCTAGATGCTAAACATGGGATTCGAACCTTCAACCTCATGCACAAGCTCATGCGCCATCACCACTTGTCCAATAACTCATCTTATGCTTCACTTTGACACTTAAATTAATTTATGTGTCAAAGCCACTTAATCCACTTCCATAAATAATTTCTAAAAATTAATAATATTCCATCTAATAAAATTTTAAATCCTTCTTCAGGACTATACTAACCACGAAAATAATTCAGAAAATTTTACTTTCTAGAATAATTACTCAAAGCACACAAAGAAAATAAATTACTCGAATTTTCAGGGTGTGACAGTAGACTACTTGGTGAAGCCAATAGAATGCCGCGTTCGTTACTTATAAAATTATTAAATTACTTTTAATTATTAAATTAGTATCTTCTTTTAATTGGTTTTTTTATATACCAACAAGGAAAAAAAGTTTCAATTTGCATATACATATGATTCGAATGATTGTTTTTTTTAATGTTTGTGCAAATGAATTGATGCTGAAGCAGGTATACTTATTGAAATTTTGGAGGTCGATACTCAGCTTGAGCTCATTCGAACATCTAATTTTAGAGGTATTTCATCCTGTTCATTTTTCCATTTTGTGAATATATATCTCTTTTTTGCTGCAAATTGATCAATTTAAATGCTGTAAATTGAAGTTTTAAACTGTTGCAATTGAAGTATTTAACTGCTGTGAATTGAAGTGTTAAAGTGCTTCCTGCTGCTTCTGCAACTGTCGGATTGGATTTGCTGGTAATAACTTAACAGGTATGAAATCGGTATTATTCTTATTTATATTCATTTTGCTGATTTATATTCATTTGATAGAAAAACATTAGATATCCAATTGTTAGTCAAGATTATTAATCTTTTGTATTTCTGACTGCAGCCCCTGTTTCTTGGTGAGAGTGGAGTAGACCATCTTCTTGAAATTATTAAGGTACGTTTTAGTTCAAAATTCAGATTAATAACAGTTATATCATGATAAATTTGTCCAAATTGCTGTCCAAATTGCGGTTTATTATCCTGCTTGGTTGGTATAAATGTTGTTTTGTTCTATTGCTGTCAAAAAAAAAAAGATTCAAAGTATATAGGCTGGAAACCTAACGGGTTGCCTTATATCTCACTGTAAGATATAACGGATCCTCCCCAGGTGTAACAATGCCACGTATGATGAATCTTAAAAAATTTCTGTCCAAATTGCTGTCCAAATTGTTGTTTATTATCCTGCTTGGTTAGTATATATACTGTTTGTTCTATTGTTATCCAAAAAAAAAAAAAGATTCAAAGTATATGGCTAGAAACCTAACAGGTTGCCTTATATCTCACTGTATGATATAACGGATCCTCCCAGGTGTAACAATGCCACGTATGATGAATCTTAAAGAATTTCTGTCTAAATTGCTGTTTATTATTGTTGTTTATTATTAATAATGTTTGAACAACCTCCAAATTGCTATCTAATCATGCCGCTAAGATTTTTTACAAGCTCCCGTGTATTATTTTTTAAAATTTAAGGTACGGTACGATATAAAAAATAACATAAACAAAATATAAAAGTTAATTGTTAAAATATGTTTTCCAAAATGGTAATAATATTTTGTTATCAGTATAATAATAATATTGATCATTATTTAAATATGTTTTATTATAAAAAATAAATTATTTTTTAAAAGAAGTAATTTAAAAACTTTTTAAATTTAAAAACTTATAAATATTTTGTTATAAATTTAATAATATAGATCATTATTTAAATATGTTTTAATATAGAAAATAAATTATTTTTTTAAAAGAAGCAAATTAAAACTTTTTTAAATTTAACAACATCACAGCAAATTTCAATTATAAAAAAACATATAATAACATTTTCCAGCCTACCTCAAACGAAAAACTAAAACCAATTAATATATAAAAAAAAACTACAATGTAATGCATGCCATATATGTTCACACCTCAACTGATTCTCGATTTGAAATTTTAATTTAACTTACATAATACATAATACATAACTTACATAAAATTATTTAACTTACATAATACATAACTTACATAACTTACATAGCTTTCATCAAATTATTTAACTTACATAATACATAACTTACATAACTTACATAATACATAACTTACATAATACTTGTATAGATAGAAAAAAAAAAGATTCAAAGTATATAGGCTGGAAACTTGACGGGTTGCCTTATATCTCACTGTTAGATATAATGGATCCTCCCTAGGTGTAACAATGCCACGTATGATGAATCTTAGAGAATACATAACTTACTTGATTTTAAGATCAAATTTCATAACTTACATAAGTTTAAGATCAAATTTCATAACTTATATAATTTTAAGATCAAACTTCATAACTTACATAATTTACATAACTTACATAGTACTCAATTATATATATGATCATATCATTACTTACATAAATTATAAATTAACAATTTAGCCGTGTAATTTATTATCAACTTTAGACTTCAACAACTACGAAATGGATAGGACTTGGATGAAATTGTCAAGGGTAAGCAACGACTATCGAAATGGAGTAGAAACTTTTCTGAATTTTGCATATCAAAATGCAAGCCAAGAGAATATGATTCTTTTCCCGTGTAAGAAGTGTTGCAATATCAATTGGCATTATCGTGAAGTTGTCTACGAACATCTAGTTGTTGATGGCTTTGTCCGGGGGTACAAAAAATGGATTTTTCATGGAGAGTGTACATCTAGTGGAGCATCTTCATCGATGAATCTGGGTTATCCTCATAGTGCTTACAATCAGAATGTTAGAGATGATAACATGGAAGGCATGTTGCGGGATGCTTTTAATATGCGCAGTGATGGTTTCGGGTCATTTCCACCTGACTTGGGTGCAACCAGTGATTATAATTTTGGTGGAAATACTTTCACTGAAGGGGGAAGAAGTGTATCTGATGAACAGCCAAATGAAGAAGCTGCGAGGTTCTACACGTTACTTGGTGAAATGAATAAAGAACTGTCTAAGGGATCAAAATTTTCCAAACTGTCTTTCTGTATTCGTCTTTTTCACTTGAAATGTTTGGGAGGATGGACAGGAAACTCGTTGACAATGCTGTTAGAGTTTCTGCAAGAAATGTTCCCGTTTGCGAAAATCCCTCAATCTTCCAAAGACATGAAGAAACTGATAAAGGATTTGGGCCTTGGCTACAACATAATTCATAGTTGTCGAAATGCCTGCATGTTGTATTAGGGTGACTGGATAAACCAACAGTGCTGTCATGTATGCGGTCAATCCCGTTGGATTAATAGAAATATAGAGGATGGTAATGGGGATGAACACGATACACAGTCAAGGAAGCAGCCAGTTAAGATTTTGCGGTATTTTTCACTAATACCAAGGCTTCAATGACTTTTCATGTCGTCGAAGACAACCGAGTCAATGACGTGGCACCGTGATGGATGAACCAATGATGGACTATTAAGGCATCCTGCAGAATCTTTAGCTTGGAAATCATTTGACTCAAAATTTCCAAGCTTTGTAAGCGATCCTCGGAGTGTGAGGCCGGGGCTAGCAGCTGATGGATTTAACCCTTACAAAATCATGAGCACTGCGTACAGTACTTGGCCGGTGGTGCTTGTTCCTTACAATTTACCTCCATATGTTTGCATGAAACAATCATCCTTTATCTTGTTTATGATTATCCCTGGAGAGAAAGGGTCCGGGAATGATATTAACATATATTTGTAGCCACTTATTGAAGAGTTAAAACAATTATGGGCTGGTGTTGAGACATACGATGTGCTGAGAAAGGAGAACTTCAATTTGCGTGTGGCTTTGATGTAGACTATTAATGACTTCCCGGCGTACGCCAATTTATCTGGTTGGAGTACCAAGGGACGTTACGCTTGTCCTTGTTATGCTGCGCAGACATGTTTGCAATGGTTATATAATGAGAAGTTCTCTTACATGGGGCATCGTCGGTGGTTATCGAAAAATCATAGATTTAGATTTTAGAGTACTCAGTTTGACGGTACTGAAGAGTTCGGAGAAGCTCCTTCACAGACCCATGGATCCAAAATATTGTTTATGTTGAAAGATATGAATTTCATTTATGGGAAGATGAATCAACCGGCCAACACGCAAAGAAATAGAAGATCAAGAGATGAATTTGATGATGAATCTGATGAAGAGGATGATCCTAATGAGGCGGAATTATGGAAAAAAAAAGTATTTTTTTGAGTTGCCTTACTGAGAGCATCAGATTTTAGGCCATAATCTTGATGTCATGCACATGGAGAAAAATGTCTACGAGAACATCATTGGGACTATTTTGAATGCCAATGGAAAATCGAAAGATAATCTTCAGAGTCGACTTGATTTAGTCCACATGGGAATTCGGCATGAGCTTCATCCCCAAGCACTTCCGAATATGAAATATCGGTTGTCACCTGTTATTTTTTCAATGTCAAAGACGAAGAAAGAAGTGTTCTGTATGGTGTTGAAGGATATAAAGGTCCCAGATACGTATGCATCAAATATATCTCGATGTGTGAGTCTTAAAGATCGAAGACTGTATGGCCTAAAATTGCATGACTATCACATCCTGATGCAAGACTTACTGCCAGTTGCTATGCGGTGTTGTATGTCGAAGAAGGTGACGTCTTGTGTAATTGAACTGTCCAATATAATTAAAGGCATTTATGGCAAACTTTTGGATGTTCAAGAACTTGAGACACTACATGATCGAGCCGTACTGACTTTATGCAATCTTGAGAAGATCTTCCCGCCTTCCTTCTTCACAATTATGGTGCACTTGTTAATTCATCTCCCTCGTGAAGCAATACTTGGTGGACCCGTTTTCTATCGATGGATGTATCCCATTAAAAGGTCTTAATTTATTTGTAAATTATTCCTTCATTCACCTAAATGCCTTTAGTTGCAACTTTTGATAATGTTCTATACCGTGTTTAGGTTCCTATTCAAATTGAAGTCTTACTGCCGCAATAAACGCTATTTGGAAGGATCAATTGCTGAAGGCTACTTGGCAGAGGAATGTATGACTTTTTGTTCAAGATATTTGGAAGATGTTGAAACAAGAATGAACAGACCAAGTAGAAATGTTGGGCTCACAGATCATAGCTTGGCCGAAACTTATTTATTTCAAAGTTTCGAAGAACCAATCGGCAAAGTCGAAATTGCAGAATTAGATGATAGATCGTGGGTCCAAGCACATCGATATGTTCTTTTTCATCATGAGTCAATGGAACCATTACGCAAGTAAATTCTAGAGTTTGATAAATATTCATCAATTATAATTTGTCTGTCTTCTAACAAAATAAAAATTTTTTTAACGTAATGAGTACAAACAAATATTGAGAGCTCGTTCACGGTCCCGAAGATTACAACAATGAGAAATTAATAAGTTGTTCACAGAATCATTTCATGAATGGTTAAGCCAAACAGTATGCAATTGAAGTTTTCATTGTCAAGTAATAATGTTTTCTCATAACATTTATAATTACTCAATTTACTTTCGATTCAATAGGTTTGGAGTCGGAATGAAGTAAATGACGAAGTTAAATGGCTATCACAAGGTCCAAATAGAATAGTGAAAAGATATAGTGCCTTTCTCATCAACAGATTTAGATTTCATACAAAGTATCGCGAGAGATTGAGGAGAACCCAAAATTGTGGAATTATCATTAATTCTTCAATTACAAGTTATGCTAGTGCTAGGAACAATAATCCTGTCGAGGGGAATGTGCAGTATTACGGACTTCTTACTGACATAATTAAGTTGGACTATTATGGCAGATGGAAAGTTGTCTTATTTCGAGGAGATTGGGATGATGTGAATACGGCTCGCGAAATTAAAAACGATCAATATGGTTTTACAATGGTGAAATTTTCTTGATTGATTCACACTGGAGAACAATTGATGGACGAACCGTATGTATTTTCTTCTCAAGTGAAACAAGTTTTTTACTCAAAAGATCCAACTGATGAGGGTTGGTACGTTGTACTCTGGAACACCCCTAGAGACTTGTTTGACATGGGCAATGGAAGTAGAGATGACATAGTCGAAAGATCAGAAACTTTGCCTTTTCCAGAACAAAACTTAAATGAAAATATCCCTAGTACTAGTCAACAAGTTCAATGGGTTCGTCAGGATGTGGACGAAGATATTTACGAAATATGATGTAGTAAGATTTTACGATTTATTATTTATATGTAATATTATAATTTTAATGTTGGTCATGTTATATAATTTAACTATTTTAAATGTACTATTATTGTTGTTATTTGTTACTAAAATTTTGAACTATTTCATGTGTATTGCAGGAAAAATGCCTAGAAGATGATTACAAGATTTAAGTATTGTCCACAATACTCCAAATTTAGAAGAAGCAAATAGTGAACAGCAAACAGTTGTTGGATCTTCTAGTCTGCCGGATATATATGACGAGCCTGCAGAATTTCAAAGTAATGTTAAGTTTATTTTACATGCATGTTGAATTTTATTATTGATTCATTTTTCAATTTTAATATAATAATATATCATTTTCAACTGAAGGTGGTGGGACGCGCAGAGGTCGGGGACGTACATTGCTGAAAGATTTATACAATCATGGCCAGCCTGTTGGATCTGAAGCTCGATTGTTAGCAGGCTATTTGGGCATTATAGCGTGGAATGCCAATATGTTGCCCATTAACTATGAATCATGGCATCACATGCCTGATGCCAACAAAAATCAGGCTCTCGATAATATTAAGGTAACAAAACGTGAATGTAATTTATAATACTTTGATTTACCTTTCATTTATATTAACTTTTTAAACTTTTTTTGTTCAGGAGAGATTTGCTTTAGAGGTCTCTGATGACTATGTTAAGAAGACATTGGGTAAAAAATGGAGAGACAATAAAAGCACGCTGAAAAAATAATATTTTAAGAAAGATATAAGCCTCGATGAAAAATTAAGAAATGTTCCACCGGGAATGTTGAGGTACCAATGGGAAGATCAAGTTAGATTCTGGAATTCAAAGAAAGGAGAGGTATTACGTACTTTTAAAGTCTTATAAATTTTTCGGTTTATAGTATTTATTATATACATAATTAAAATTCCATTATGTAGGACCGTGAGCGAGTTGGAACATGCAGCAGACAGAAACAAAAATTCACTCACACGGCAGGGTCCAGAAGTTTTGCTTGTGTAGCTGAGGCCGAGGTATTATAATTTACTAATTCTTTCAAATATTAATGACTTTATACTATTAAATTATATTTTTTCTGCTATAATGTAGGAAGCTTCGTCTGGTCAAAAAGTTGGACGCCTTCAGCTTTTTGACATTACGCATAGGAAGAATGATGGATCTCCGATGACATCCGAAGCTGCAGAAATTTTGGTATATTTACTTAATAAAATTTGATTTATTATAAATATTTATAATGTTTAATTATAATAGTTTAATTCATCGTTTGTAGTTTTAAATTTATAATGTTAGGTTATGTTACATTCCTTTTTATTATATATTTTGTTTCTAACTCTTTTATTGATTTATTAGGATAAACTAAAGGAGAAGAAGGCGAAGTATGAAGCGGCTGCTTCGACTGATAGTTCTGTTAATCTCGAGGAGATTGATAACAGAATTATTACTGATATTTTGGATCCTAAAAGGTACGACTGCTTCGATTGATAATCCTGTTAATCTTAAGTATATTTATAACAAAATTATCACTGATGTTTTGGGTCTTAAAAGGTATGGTCGGGTTCGATGTCAAGGATCTGGTGTTATCCTGACCCAATATTTTGGATCCGACTCCCAGCAATACATGCCTTCCGGGAGTCAATCTCGTGCTGAAGTTCAGAGACTAAAAGACCAGATAGCTCAGATGCAAGCGAGCACGGTTGAGCAAATTTCTCAACTTAGAGCGGAGGCAGCAGCGAGAGAGCATGAAGAACTCCAGCTACAGCTTCAGACTATGATGAAGATGTTCCAGCAGTCGCAGAGGCAGCCATCTTAGACATTTGTTTTGTTGTTATAAGATGATTTTTAACATTATTACATTTAGCATTATTGTAAGAATATTTTCAGTTATAATTCATTCATTAATTTATATCATATATCTTTTATTCATTTTCAAATATCATTTAGAATTAATGCATTTGGTGTGATTTTTATGCTACATTTGCTGTTTTGGGTTGGAATTATATATTATATTTGCTGTTATTTATAGTTTTAGTGCAGGAGGGGTATGGTATTGAACAAATTCTACAATGCAAATTTGTACAAATTAGCGGTATTTTTGAAAAAAGCGCCGCTAAAAGTCACTATATTTAGCGGCGTTTGTAAAAAAAGCACCGCTAAAAGTCACTATCTTTAGCGGCGTTTGTGGGAAAAGCGCCGCTAAAAGTCATGACATTTAGCGGCGTTTGTGGGAAAAGCGCTGCTGAAAGTCATGACTTTTAGCGGCGTTTGTGGGGAAAGCGCCGCTAAAAGTCATGACCTTTAGTGGCATTTTTTTCTCATAAACGCCGCTAAAGTTTGCGGCGTTTGATTTAGCGGCATTTTTTGCGGCGCTTCTAAAAGCGCCGCAAATACTTTTAGTGGCGCTTATAAACGCCGCTGAAGGCAAAAAAAAAAAAAAACGCCGCTAAAAGTCTGTTTTGGTGTAGTGTAAGTTGTTGGAGCTCAACCAACGTTTTGGATTTGTAATCCTCGAAATCCTTTTTCATTTCTAGGATTTCAGATTTCAACATTGGGATCTCTTGTTCAAGTTCCTCACGCTTCCTTTATAGTTATAAAAACACCAAGCAAACATTAATTAATGACATTAAAAGAAAATAAACAAAGAAATTGATGATGGCTTAATATAACTGTACTTTGGCTCTCAGTCGAGACTCTCTACAGACTATGGCATGTCTAGCCCTGTCAGCTTCACTTCTTTGTTTCCCTGATCTGCTACCTCTTTGTGTTGCCTCTGTATTCATTGTAAAAGCGCACAGGTTTCTTCAAATCAACTCCTCTGGAAAATAAATGGTGAAATGTGGCCTCATGTGCATCACCTCACCTTATAGGCAGATGGTTCAAAAAGAAACCCTATTCTACAAATGGTACACGTCATGATTCTAATGCAGTTGACGAAAACCAACCCTTCCAATATCTTTTCAACCATTTTTGTAAGAAATATTTAACGAATAATTACTTTACGGGCTACTCCCGGATTTTTTTTTCAAAATTTTCAAATAAATTATAACACTACCGATTATAATACTAGCAATATGTTTGAAATGTACTATGGAGGATTTGAAAATTACTCTACCCATTATACTACTAGGAGGAGGATGCAAATAAATGGGATGTCGTCTCATTTGTCTTTAGTACAAAGACAAACGGTTTGATCTCAGGGGCGAAGCCAGAACAATTTTTTAGGGGGGCGGATAAAATTTTAATTTTTTATAGTTTATATCTTTATAATTTGTAAAGGATTAAATTGAATTTTTATAATTTTAGGGGGGCCAAAGTGCAATTGTACCTTTACTAATTTAAAATTTTTAAAAAAATTCTAAGAGCCTAACTAGCAGTTTTACATTTTAGGGGGCCCATGCCAGCCTCCTGGCTTCGCTCTTGTTTGATCTCTCTTGTCTTTAGTACAAAGACTAAATCGGTTTTGATCTCTCGTCTTTAGTACAAAGATTAATATCGTTTCATAATAATAATCATAATAGTGCGAAGTTTAATGTGGTTAATGCGATTCGAGATTTGTTGAACCCTAATTGAGATATCAACTTAAAATACGTGTATTGAGAATACAATAAGTTGGATGATTGTTTAGGAAAGGCGGCAAAAAGAATGGGCATTAGCATTTATTGTTGGCCACAACCCCTTAAATTTACTCTGAATGCACTACATGAAGATCTTAAGGGTTTATCTACTACTAGACTAATTGCTATGTGATAGTCATAAGTCTATGTACTCTTTATAAATTTAGAATTTAGTTTTTGTGCTTTTATTTTTAAGAATTTAATCCCATTATTTTTCAAATTTCAAAATTCAAATCCAATTATTAGAAAAATTATTTTAAAAAATTGTTGATACAATATTCTGAAAAAATAAAACTTACTGGGTAGCTATGTAAAAAAAATGACTTTATAATCAACCTAAATTTAACAAATTAAATTTAATAATGTTAACAGTTGAACTTGAATATTGAAATATGAAATGTAGAAAAACTAAATTACTAAAAATAAAATACAATAATTAAATTTCAAATTTGTGAAAAATACTAAAACTTATGATATATTTTAACCTAATAATAATAATAAGTTTAAACTATCGTAAACTAATTTTCTTACCCCCTTAATTGTATAAACTAAAGCATTTTATAATATGAAAAAAATATTTAAATATGGTAATTTAAAAGTGTTAAAGAATTCATAATTTTATTCCAATAAGTAATTTTTAAATTACTAGTTTATAAAAAGTTTACTTGGAAAAGCTACCGTGTTTAAATTATTAATAGCCATGTAATTACTTAATAATAGGAAAAAAATGCAAATACTTTAATAGATAACGATAATAAAAGATAATTATGACAAAGCCATTTTATATTATATCAGATCTATGATTTTTTAGAGTAAATGAAGTTTTAAATATTAAATTATCATTCTCGATTGGGTCTTAATATTAGGAATCGTGATGCTACACTCATATGAAAGAAAATAAATAATTTTTGGAAAATATTTTTTTTTGAAAAAACTAATATTTTATGATGTTTGGATGAATCTATATAAAATATTTTCTGTTGTTTGTTAGATTTCTTGAAAATATTTCATAAAAGTTGTTTTCAATGAAACAAACATACATTTCAAATTTTGTTATATTTTTATTGTTTAATTGAGTTTATTTTATATCTATAAATTTAATAATTTTATATTGTTCTTTGTAAAACAAACATGTCATAATATATTTTATAAAATATTATAGAGGAATTTCCTTTTAACAATTGAAATTTATTTTATAATAAGAAAATATTTTGTAATAATCAATGTCATATATAAATTTAATAATAAATAATGCTTAATTAAAACTTAATTTAAATTGCAAATATTACATATATGAGAGTACGTATTGACAAATTAGAATTATAAGGGATAAATAGAGTTAAGCATTATTTAAACAAATACTCATATTTATATACTTAAAATATTCATATTTTTATACTAGGTTAAAATATGTCATAAGTCCTTTAATTATTCGTAAATTTAAAATTTAGTCCATTTATTTTTATTTTTGGGTTAGTCCTACTTTTTAGATATCAAAATTTAAGTTCAGCTGTTAGCATTATTAAAAATATTTTGTTAAATTCATGCTCATTATAATGTCAGTTTTTAGTTACATGAATACCAATTATTTTTTTATTTAAAAACATGACATCAACAAAATTGACAAAAAAATTTAACAATGCTAACAATTGGACTTTATTTTCAAATCTCAAAAGTAGAGGGACTAAATTCCAAATTTGCGAAGAGTACATAGACTTATGGCATATTTTAACCTTTATACTAAAAAAATATTTATTATTAATATATTTATAATTGTAATAAATATTTATTATTAAAATATTAATATTGAATATTTTCAATAATATATGAAGAATTTTATTTAAAATTATTATTTTTAATTTATCATTAAAATAAAATTGACATATTAAATAATTTATTAAAATAATAAATTATCTTAATAAATTAGTATATGATTAGATATAGATAATTAAATATGTATGTTTAATAATATTGATAATATTTTATCTTAATATTTTATTAATTTCAAATATTTTTAAAAACAAAAATTTATAATAATATTAAGTTTGATTTAAGTTACTGTTTATATAAAAATAAAACCACTCATAAATCAACTCTTTTCTGGGAAATGACTTGTGCTTTTCAAAATGACAAGTCATTTTACAAGTAAAAAGATTTATTTTCCGTTGACCAAACTGTTTTCCATAAAATCAACATAGAGAAATGCAGAGAACATTTTTCGAAAATAATTTCCAATGAAATAAACGGAGCCTAAGTGTTCTATAGTGAAATTACCAATGCAATCATACATTGCTATATATGATAGGGAAAACCTTATATAATCTCAAAAAATCTTAATTTTTAGGCATTAATAAAATTATATGATCCATCCTAGACATATAAAAATTTTATTAACAAACATTCATATACAATTTCCTCTTAACTCATTTAACTTTAATTAAGTTATTTATAAAATAAATAATTAAAATTTAGAAAAAACATAAATATTGAAATTTCTCTAGCATTTATTAAAAAAATTGTCAGAACCCAAACTTCAGTTCTATAAAGGTACAAATATAACTTTAGTCTCTACTATTGTGTTGTTGACCATGATTAATGCACTATTGAAGGCATGGTTAAGTAGCCTTTCTACGTCAATACAATGAGAATTAAAAAGTTCTTTTTTTTTTTTAAAGATAAAAGAAAGCTTGTCTTATTTTGAGAAGTTGAGAAACATCAGCTCTGTTCCAACACACCAATGCAATAACATTGAATTTAGCAACCAATTAACACTAGCATTATATATAAATTTTCACAAGATTTATAACATGAAAATTTAATGAAAAATGAAGGAATAAATTTCGCATCGGTTTCAAGTCTATTCTAAATGTTACATTACTATGTTAGTTTGGTTTCAGTAGAATAGTTCATTATAGGACTATTTTGAATAGTAATTCTTTACTTCATCCTCTAAATGATTATTTTAGACAATTCAGAATGGGCATAGTACCAGAAAATGACCATTTCTTAAATTATTTACAAAAATAGACCGCTCCAAAAAATATTTACTGGACTGAATCGAAAACACTAAAACGCGCCGACATGGACATGTTTTTAAGGGAAAACGTAGAAAAGCGCACTAACGGAGACGCACTTTTCCCCGTGTTTGGTTAGGGTTTTTGGGTTATTTGCATATTAGGGCTTAGGCTTAGGGTTAGGGTTAGTTTAAGGTTTAAGAAAAAATAAATTAGGGTCTAGGGTTTTATTTTTTTTTAATTGCTAAGTATTGTTCTGGAAGAAACAAAATTGACAAGATGGGATATGAAAAAATAAATTTGACGTGATTTGTTCTAAAAAAATTATTTTGACGAGATGGATTTTTTTTTTGGTACAGCCAGTAATAGTACATAAAAAATTCCAGCTGGACTCTTTTTTTTGTACTGTTGATTCTAAAAATGATTTTGAGAAGATGGTTCTAAAAAAATATCCCAGGATTCTTGGGAAATTTGATAGTTGGGGTTGAAAAACACTTCAAGCAGGATGCACTGTCAGCAAAAGTACTGTAAAAGCTCCCAGCTGGACGTTCTTTTTAGTAGTGCTGGTGGCAGTGCATCCCACTATCCCTTAGGCTATAAATGACCCAAATTTCATTCTTTGTTATGTAAGTTATAGCAAGAGAAATTAAAGAAGTTGATAAGGTATAAGTTGATTTATCGTATTAATATTTATACGAATCATTATATTTTTGCATAAATTTTTTTGTTTTGAATTTCTTTCGACAGATAATTTGGTTGAAAATGAGTGAACGTATTAGTGTTGTTATTTACTACGACGGTGAGGTCTGTGACACCAAGAACGACATTTTTTATAGGAGAACATAGCGCGACTGATTTTTAACCAGAATATAGAATTGATAGAACTTCGTAAAAGAATTAGGCGCAAAAAATTTGGAATGACACCAATGAGAGTTTCGTCTATTAAGTATCGATTTTGTATGTTAGCTGATCCCGTGACATATGACTTATTTGATATCAAAGGTGCTCGTGGCTTGGAGGTGATGGTGTAGACACACATCGCTAATGGATCACCCTATCTTGAGTTATATTTGAAATTTTCAACGCCAAATGAAGCACTTGCGACTTCAACATCTACTACTGTTCGAGAGGAACACACGACCCCTGCTCGACACTCCGTTAGTGGGAAGAGAACATGGAACCATCCATTTTTTATGACAAGAGGGAATAGACGACCCTTGCATGACACTCCGTTAGTGGATGGGACATGCACCTCGGTGGGTCGATGTTCAATGCTGGAAATACTTACTATGGAATGGCATCAACTTATAGTGGTTGGCAATCCACATCTGATTGGGGACGTTATGACATGTATACGAGAAGGGATGATGTACTCCCTATGACATTCACAGGCGAGGGGACCTTCTATATTGCAGATGTTGGTGGGTCGAATGATGATTCCAATGTGGATCCACCCCGAGAACCTGGTGCCGATGGTGCAGAAGTTGCATTATTTTCTAATCCGAAGCCTGTTCTGTAACACCCCTATACCTGGTCCGATTGTATAGACCCGATATAATACTATTACATTTGGTGCCAAAGTGGTTTTGGCTAGACATTGCATATTTCAATCATTCATACATAGTACATCAACTTCTTTAACCCAAAATTTATTAATATAAACATCCGAGGTTATTAATAGATATTTGTTTGCGTTTGGAAATGATGTAAAAATTGTTTTTACTCAAAACAAGGGCAAAATATCAATCCCTAAACAAAATGTATCCATACTTTATGAAAGATGTCTATACCACTGCACAAAATTGATACCAAGATAGCATTCTAGAACTCAAAAAATTCAAGTTTTGATGAAGGTATTGATACCTTAGGTCTAGGTATCAATACCTAGGCTTTAATATCGATACCCACCTAAGAAATGATACCAAAATTGCTATCAGTTTCACAAAAATTTGATTTTTGGGTTAAGGTATCGATACCTTACTCTTAGGTATTGATACCTTGGGTTATAGTGACACAAAAACAGTTGGAAATTTTGCTAAAATGCCCTCCACACTAATTCAAAACATTCAAACACTTCCAAACCAATTCAATTACCCTCAAAGTGATTGAAATTCACCACAAAATCCATGTAATAACATCATATATGTAACAGCCCATTTTTAGTGAAATTGGAACTATGGTTTTAGGACCGCAAATCCGAATCCTGAAGAAAATTTATTTTTAAAGTTATTTCATGGTCTGCATTATGATAGGAATGACGTATAAAAAATTTCGTTAGAAAATTTTACTGATTACATGTTTAATTGGAAGAAAGGACCAAATTGCATAAAGTGCAAAAGTTGAATTCTAGTAGCTAGAGGGATCAAATAGCTATGGAATTCAAAATTTGAGGTCCTTATAAGGCAAATAGGCCATTAAGAGAAGTTAGTAGATAATTATGATGATTCATCCATGGAAATTTAAGAAAAGAAAAGGACTAAATTGGAAAGTGAAAATAATAAAAGATGATAAGTAATTAAAAGACAAAATATCATCTTATTTCATCATCTTCCCCAAATTATTTTCATGGAAACCCTAGCTAAGAGAAAAGAATTCAAGCAAGCTTAATTGGGTAAGTAATATTGTCTCATTTTTAGTAATTTTTATATTTTCGAGATCGTAATCATCTAATCTAGCTATTTTGGGGATTAATTTGCATAGTTATCAAAGTATTAAAATTTTTTCATGGATGAGTATGCTGGAATTTTAAAGTTTTTGGTAGAAAATGAAAGGTTGTTGATAGATAAAGAACTTTTATAAAGGAAATTTTCATGAAATTGTGATTTAGGGACTAAATTAAAAAGATGTGAAACTCATGGAAAAAAATCTGATTGTTTTGAAATACATGGATTGTTATTGTAATACGTAAAAAATTGGTTAGGCTTGGAATAAGGATTAAATTGCATGAATTTCATTTTCTGAGCCTAGGGATGAAATCAAAATTAATTAAAAGTATAGGGGCAAAATGGTACTTTTGCCTAAGATATGAATTGGATTGAATTGAGTATGAAATGTATTATATTAATGTTAGATTTACTTATATAGATCCCGATAGACCTAGTACGGAGTTTGAGGTAAGTATCGGATTAGTAACCTACGAACACGAACATTGTAGAGGTAAGTTCGTGTAACAAAATTGTGTACTTTTACATGTTTGAAATTAAATGTTGTATATGTGAATTGTATAATTGCTATGTATATGAAATTAATTACATATCCGACAATGCCCGATGAATACTAAACCCATTTGAATGCATGAAATTCGATTGGATACAGGGTTCCCGTATTGGTTGTGGTCTTGTATATGTTACAGGCACACCATAGCTCGAAAGAGCATCATGTTATTAGCTCTCATGAGCTTCCCTTATAGCTTTTCGAAGCATTCCAATAGGTTGTGATCTTACATGTGTTTTGGACACACCTTAGCTCTTATGAGAGTCTCGATTAAAGCCTCTTCGTGAGCTTCCTGTTAATTGGCTCTCCAGACCTTCCCAAACAGCTCGATTGAACTTCTTGATATATGGCTATCCGGATCTTCTTGATTATGGCTCTTATTAGCTTTTCGTTATACACCCTGGATAAGCTTCCCGTTATATGGCTCACATGAGCTTCCTATTTATGTGCTTTTATGAGCACTCCCGAATATGAGTTGACGAAATTATAGTATTGTACACTACATGTGTACTACCCATGTATCCATCAAAATTTCAAATGATTCAATGGGTGAAATTATGTTATAAGTTAAGGTGAATTATGAATGAATCATTACCTGTATTTACTTGAAAACACGTGGAAATATGATATGTGATGAGCTCATCCTTGTGCTTGTTATTCATACGTAATACATTACTAACATGTTTGACGAGGATGTGTGTTTAGGTTATTGATTAAATTGATTTGGGTATAATTTGTATGCTCACTTGAAATGTAAATGCATGGTAAGTTGATTCTCTCGTTATATGAACTTACTAAGCTTAAAAGCTTACTTTGTTTCATTTTCTCTGTTTTATAATGCTTGGAAGCTCGTAAAGGTCGGAAGCTGGTTAGAGATACATCACACTATCTATCGGCTCGTTTCGGTATAATTAGTGAAATTTCCTTTGGGCATAATTACATGTATAGGCTAGTATACCAATGTTGACAAATGAATGTATTGGTTGTATTTAGCCATTGGAATGGCTAGTGATGGTATGTTTTGATGTATATATGTTGGAAACTATATTATGTTGGCATGTGTGTGCTTGGATTGATTGAATTAGTATATTAGGTATAAACATGCTTAAATAATTATTTAACCAACATGGTGCGTTGGATACTTGAATGAATGTGAGGATATAATATGCAAAAAGTTTAGAATTTTGGCATGATTTGAGGGTTATAAATTGGTTTGTGATTGTGCTTAAGTGATATTGTAGGTGGAAGGTAAATTGGGTGAGAAAAGTGGCCATAGAAATGGCCTATTTTGTCCACACGGGGAGACACATGAGTATATTTCTCAGCCGTGTGTGGCACACGGCCTAGCACACGGGCGTGTGTCTTGGCCGTGTGACCCCTACACCTAATTAATGTAAATTAAATTGTTCACATAGACTAGCACACGGGCGTATGGATTGGCCGTGTGACCCAAATCAGTAAGCACACTAAATTGGACACGGGCTAGGACACGGCCGTGTGCCTTACATTGAATGCCCACACGGCCTGATACACGAGCGTGTCACTTGGCTGTGTGAGACATACGGGCGTGTGTCCCCTGCAGCTAAGAAAAAAATTGAGATTTCACGAAAAATTCTCTGAGCTTCCGGTTTAGTCCCGACTAGATTCTAATGTTTATTTTGCGCCTCAAGGGCCCATATAAGGGACTTTATGATTGAATATGATTGATTTCTGATATGGTAGTAAATGATATCAATTATCTGTAATTGATCTGCAAACTCCGGTAATGCTCAGTAATCCTATTCCGGTGACGGATATGTGTTAAGGGTGTTACAATATATGCATGCATATGTTAAGCTATTATAAATTCCTTTCAAAAGCTAACAAAATATGCCATTAGATCATCAAAATAACAAGGTTTCCAAAGTTTGCATTTTAGTCCATCTAACATTCACCTATACCAAGAACCTATGTACATGCCATACTTGTAACAACCTGTTTTCAGTTAAATCAAAATAGTGGTTTCGGGACAACAAGTCCAAAGTCAAAAAATTTATTTTATTATTATTTTATGGTCTACAGCATGATAATATTATCGTATAAAAAATTTGTTAAGAAATTTTACCATTTACATGTTCAATTTGATAAAAAGGACTAAGTCGCGTAAAGCGCAAAAGTTGCGTTCTAAGAGGTAAATGTATTAAATAACTATAGAACTTTAAAGTGGAAGTCCTAATGTGGTAATTAGACCATTTATAAATTAGTGGAAGATGTTGGCTTGGCAATTTTGAAATTTGGTTTAATTATTAAGGTCAATTTTAGAAATCAGTAATTATATGTTATAAAAAGAAATGAAAAAGCCATCATCTTTTAATTGTTTTCAACCGAATTTATAAGGGGAGAAGCCATTGTTGAAGCTTAACTTTCGGCAACCCTAATTTCTTCAATTAGGTATGTATTTTTAATCCGTTTTAATTATTTTTACGTTTTCGAGATCGTTGTAGCTTAATCTAGCTAGCCGGGAACTAATTTGTAAAATTGCTAAACTATTAGGGTTTTACCATTGATGAACATGCTTGATTTTTGAAGTTTGATGATAGAAAATGAATGGTTATTGTTGGATTAACAACTTTTGTAAATGAATTTTTAGTGAAATTGTCAAATAGGGACTAAATTGAAAAATAAGAAATATTATATGGTGAAATTTTGAAATAATTGAAGTATAGTTCATGCTAAGGACCTATTTGATATTCGACCATAGTAGGTTGTGGTGAAATTTTGTAAATTTCCATTTTTTATGAACTAGGGATTAAATTGCAAATAGGTTAAAAGTATAGGGGAAAAATGGTAATTTTGTCAAAAATGTGGGTTGAACTAAATTGAATGTGAAATATATTGAATTGGGTTAAATTTATCCGTATAGATCCAGTCAGAACTCCTATGGAGTTAGATCGAGGCAAAGAAAAAATCTCGGATTTTTCGCCTCCGTATCTACGTATACTCATCGAGGTAAGTTTGTGTAATTAAATTGAGTATTTATATGTTTTAATTGAATTATATGTATGATTTGTAATATTGGCATGTATAAATATCGATTGCATATCCGATGACGTACGATGATTACCGAGCCCTGTTTGAACCTTAGGAATTCGTAGGAAACAAATGATATGTCATTAGGGTTAACGATTTGGTTGAGGTCCTAAATGTGTTGCGGACACACCATAGCTCATATGAGCTTACCGATTTCAGCTCGTGAGAGCTTCCTGATTCTCAGCTCGTGCAAGCTTATCGATTCTCAAGTTGTATGAGCTTACCAATTTCTAGCTCGTGAGAGCATATAGATTCATAGCTCCTATGAGCATACATGTACATGAATTGATGGATTACATTTTAACACACTATGTATGAGCTATCTCGAGAATCCAACAATATTTTAAATGGTTCAATGGGCAATGTTCTGTTACAAGATGATATGACTTCGATACGAACTAGTACAGGTATATACATGAAATACATGGAAATTATATTACATGATATATTAAAACACAAAATGGATGATACATGTATATGAAACTTGTTTAGTGATTATGTTCATTCATGTTTATTGGTTATTATATGTGTTTTACATGGCTAACATGTTGATGAATATGTGCTTACGCATTTGGCCAAATTGAGTTTGTATATTCTATGTTTTACTTACCTAAATTGTGACAAAATGGTAAGTTAAATTTTATATTATATGAACTTACTAAGCTTAAATGCTTACTTGGTGTATTTTTCATGTTTTTAGTTAATCAGAAGCTCGTTTGGGTTGGAAGCTTGTCGAAGCTATATCAAACTATCCATCGGCTTTTTTGGTACTTTCGGCTGGTTTAAATTTTGTTATAATGGCATGTATAGGTTATTTTGGCTAATTTTGGCCTATATGTTTTTTTGTGATTATAGCCATTTGAGTTGGCTTGTGTTTTGGTATATTTTGGTATGTATATATGTGGCCTTAATTTGGTTGATGTAAGGCTTGATTGGTGGTTGAATGATGAAAGGTAAAATTATAGTCATATGTGCATTTTGTATAAGTGTTTTGTGAGTTGATGAATTGGTTGTGAATTGGTACCTTATTGTATAAGACATATATGTCTAATTATGTTCGAAATTGAAGGGCATGTTAACATCAATTGGTATGTTTTGGTAAAATGATCTACATGGTATGTAATGATGCAATTATGCATATAAGTTAGTTGAACATTTGGTTTATTGAATACATGGTTAAACATGTTTATATTTGTCATTTGAGGGGCCTAAGGGCATATTGGTTGTATGTAATCATACCATTTGTATAAGGCTTGTTTATGCTTGATTTGGATGCCTTATTATAGCTTGTGTATATGTGCAATCTTAAGTGTAGGTATATGTCAATTTGGGTGAGAAATATGGCTTGTAGAATGACCTATTTTCGTCCACACGGGCAGAGACACAGGTGTGTGTCTCAGTCGTGTGTGACACACGACCAGGTAGCATGGCCGTGTGTCCCTTGTAGCTTTCAAAGGGTTGTAAGTTAGGCTGTTACACAGCCTAGCACACGACTTGTCATATAGGTGTGTAAGGTTACTTCGAAGGGTACACGGCCTAGCACACGAGCGTGTGGCTTGGCTGTGTAACCAAGTCAGTGAGTTACACGGGCACGAACACGGGCTGGGACATGGTTGTGTGTCCCTAATTCGAATGCCTACACAGCCTAAGACACGGGTGTGTCTCTTGGCCGTGTGACCCCTGCAGCTTTGAAATTTTTTAATGTTTTCTGAAAAATTCTCTGAGTTTTAGATTTAGTCCCGACTTGTTTCTAATGCATATTTTGGGTCTTGAGGGCTCGTATATGGGATAATGTGAACAATTTTGATTATTTTTTTATATGAATATTGATATGTTATGAAATGTTTGAAATACTACTTGTTATACTGTAAACTCTGGTAATACTATGTAACCTTGTTCTGGAGACGGATACGGGTTAAGGATGTTACATTTATTGGTATCAGAGCTACAGTTTAGTCGTTTTTCGGGCAGAATGATGGAGCTCGAAACTAACTATAATTTCGACAAAGGCAAGCACACCTATTGAACAATAGTATAGTTGTGGTGAGTTCGGAATATCGTATCCTCAAGGACCAAGAGTACTAGTATTAACTATCTTTTTATTATCTAGCCTAATAATTAAGGGGATTTATTTCTAATCTAAAATTAACTAACTAATTTAACTAACCATGAATGTGACAGAGAGTAAATTGGGAAAAATACTTTTGGACAACTTTGTATGAGATAGGTAATGCCTAAGGAATAATCCAGCTAGACTTCACTTATTACTTTTGATTCATGCGATTTATTCACTTGGCTTAATCCGTAGAAATTCCTAAATTATATTAATAGCTCTTTCAAGGCTACTAACAACAGACTCTAGGTTGATTAATTGAAATATCTTTCTAATTAAAACCCCTAATGTCGCATTAACTCGATCTATGGATTCCCTTATTAAGTTTGACCCTAATCCGATAGATTTTCGTCGCCCTATTTCTAGGATTGCAATCAAATCCGCTTAATTGTGTTGATCTACTCTTAAACAGGGACTTTTGCTCCACTGAATAAGCACATTCGACTTGAATCAATAACCTGAATTATCAAAACAAGAATAAGAACTCACAATTAAGAACAAGCACAAGTATTTATCTCATAAATCAAATAATAGTAAGATCTGTCTTAGGTTTCATCCCCTCAAGTATTTGAGGGATTTAGTTCATACTAATGAAGGGAAATGTATTAGAATAGGGAAACAACAAAACATAAGAAAACCCAAAAACTCCTAAAGAACTTGATGGTAGATCCTCAGTCTTGGTGGAGATCTTTCTCCTAAGCTATTCCCGACGGCTGTCTTGGAGTATTTTCTCCTTTTACTCGACATCTATTTGACGTCCTGTCGAACTCTATTCGACCTCTAGTTGATGTCCCCTTTTAGGTTGCCCCCTAGGGTGTTTAAATAGGCTTCGAGATGCCTTTTTTGGCCCACAAGAATCCTATTCCGCATAAAATTCATCCTTATTACGACAGAGACACGCCCGTGGTCGATAGCCCAGGCCGTGTTAGATCCGACTTGCCACACACGGCCATGCGGTCCGCCCGTGTGCAGTGGTCCAGGCCGTGTAGGCCCATTTTGTCCCTTTTTAGCCTGTTTCTTGTTATTTTCGACTCCATAAGCTCTCTTGAGTATAAAAAATGAAATTAAGAGATTAGGAGTATTGAATTCATCAAAACCAATGAAAAATCATCCAAAAATTAAGCCAAGCATGGGATTAAAATATGTGTAAATTATGGTTTATCAAATATCCCCACACTTAATCCTTTGCTTGTCCTCAAGCAAAATCCTCAACAATTAACTTCCTTAATTCATAATTCTTATCAATAATGTTTCATCATAATTCATAGATAATTCATACATTGATAATTTGAACTAAAAAAGTCCTAAAGATTCAAACAATCTAAGTCCTACATTTTATAGCACGAAAACATATGTGTTTCCCCTTACCTAAATAATTACCTTTGATTCAAAACTGACAAGGATTGACATCCTCACTAAGGATTCACTCAAATCACTCAAAAGTGTTTTAAGGTTCAAATTAAGCACTCAAAAGTCAAACATGAAAAGTTAATCCCATAAGCTTGCATGAAAATCAAATCTCCACCACTAGAAAATGAGATGATACACAAATCAAAAGGTCTTTAAAGGGTTGTAATGGGGCTTGGGTTAAAGGTGTGGATATAGGCTGAATTAGAAGGTTAGAATCGAGATTGATTTGACAATTTACCTAACTAGAAAAATTGAACTAATACTGGATAATTACATTGATTGAAAACTTATCACTAATAGCATGAGCTTCTTCTAAAGACGTGACATTAATCGTTCAAGCTTAAACTAATAATGAATAAATTTCCATTTTTTTTAGAATAAGAACATATAATGATAAGAAATAACTTTAACAACAGAAATAGAGATCATAGTTAGGCAACTGCTCAAATCAAATCTCGACAAAAAGGGTCGTCAAAAGATTAGGAGGAGTAAAAATTTGGTTTTGAGTTAATATTAGTAGGTGAATCTGGAAAAATGGTTTATTAGGATCAAAGGGGTTCACGAGGGGTTAATTATGGAGGTAGGCTTTTTGTGGGGTAAGTGGGTTAAATCTTAAGTGCCTTTATCATCTTTAGTATATCAAATAAAAAAATGTGGTCTCGACATGTATAATCAAAGCAAGTTCTAGAATAACAAATCAATGTTGACACACTCATAATCAATAAAGTGAGCAAGAAAAGATATATGCTCTTTAAGGCTAAAAAACTCACAAAAATTATGGTTTTTAATGTCAACCTTGTAAATTTCAAACTTCAAAGTAATATTTAGGGTTAGGGAAACGACATAATAAATTTTTAATTCTGAAAATAGACTTATCCTGCTAAACTCTCTAATACCTTAAAGTTTAAACCATCAATGCACAATTACCTATGACTTAATCCGAAACATATCAATGAAAATCATAAATCAATAGAAGTTTCGTTCTAATAGTAAATATGAAAACATTACTTTAAGAACAAGACATAATTCAGAGATTTTTTGGTAATGAAATCAATAACCTCCCCACACTTACGATGTACATTTTCCTCAATGTACAAAGATAGATATCTACAAAATAAAATCATAAGATAGGGAGAGAAGTGAACTTGCTGAATTTTGGATGGAGTCAAGGAAAAAAAATGGTAGGTCGGGCATAGATGAAGGTGGCGGTGGTTACCATGGTCGTGGTGTGGTGATTCCCAAGTAGCCTTTTGAACCTAATTCTAAGAAATCAAAATATAATAATAAAAATTAAATATAAGAAAGATAAAATGAAGGAAAATAAAGGAGAAGAGAAAAGAAAAAGAAAAACTGAATGGACTCAAAGGTCCTTGTCCTGTCGAGTTGATGAAGCGACCGGCATGAACTTATGTAGATCGGTCTCGCACGGGGAGACTGTGCTAGGGTCCTTTCGCTTCTTCGACATGGTGATGGTGGTAGAGAAAGAGTGAGGGAAAGGGAAAAAGGGAAATTAAAGGGGAAAGATGAAAGAAAGAGGAAGGGGTGTGGTGGTTAGGGTTTGAAAGAGGAAGAACTTGGGAAGAAAGTCAGAAGAAAAGGGGTTTTAAATAGGAAACAGAAACCTAGTTGCTTCCCACGCCTCTGTGCAATGGGCGTGTTAGGTCACATGGCCGTATTGCATAGTCGTGTAGTGTATCGTTCATTTCTCCCACACCCGTGTAGAGGTCACCACGCCCATGTTGATAAATCAGTGTCGACCACGGCCGTATCGCACGGCCGTGGCATTTTATCACCACCCGTGGTTTTGGGGATTTTTCGTCCTTGGTTTGTACGATCTCTGCCATGCAATTGTGCAAATCCGTGGTGTCCACATGGCCACGGCCACGCCCGTGTGCAAGGCCGTGTGGTAGGGAAAACTACGCTTCATTAATTTGGTTAGTTCTTAGTTAGATGCTAAAATAAAAAATATGGATGTTAGTGAGATTAGTGCTCGAGTTACCTCCCGAGAAGCGCTCGTTTAAAGTCTTAAGCTAGACTTACCTCTTATTCACATATTCATGGTGGTGTGAGGAGTTGAAACTCCTCTCCCCTGCTATCAGTTCTATGATCACTATATAGTTTGAGTCGAGTAGTGTTTACCTTAAAAGTGCCGAACTTAGGATTAGTTACCTCGACTGTTCCGTATGGGAAGATATTCAGTATCGTGAAAGGAATCTTTTCATTTGTATCAAGGTCTGAAGTGGCGATCCGAGGGTCTATTTTATCCAACAATACTTGATCTCCGATCTTAAATTGGTTTGGCTCATCTTTAAGTCTGTCATGGAATTGCCTCGGTTTTGCTTCGTGTGTTCCTAGTTTCTCCTTGAAATATGCCTTCCACTCGTCTAGTTCATCAATCTGAAGCCGTCGTTCCTCATGAGTTATTTCTTTGTTGGCACGAGGTCTAGGATGTGGCTCAGCTGCGTAATTTTGTGGTGTTTCCTGTAAAGAAGGTTGAACCAAATGGTCACTAGTAGAGTTTATGTTTTCACCTTGATTACTCGATGCCCTAGCCGAGTCAAGAGCCTGAAAAGTGATCGTTTCGTCACCTACACGATGTATGAGTTCTCTTGAACCAACATCAATTTTAGTTATAGCAATTGCTAAAAAGGGTCTTCCTAAAATTAAAAGAATATTATTGTCCTCATCCACGTCTAAAATGACAAAGTCTACTGGGAATACGAATTTATCAATTTTTACTAGTACATCTTCGATTATACCCCTAAGAATTCTAATAGTTTTATCAGCTAATTGAATTCTCATCCTAGTTTGTTTTGGTTTCCCTAGACCTAGCTTTTTAAACATTTTATAAGGCATAACATTTATTCTTGCCCTAAATCAGCTAAAGCATTACCAACAGATAAACTACCAATTAAGCACGGAATTGTAAAACTCCTTGGATCTTTTTAACTTTTGTGGTAGTTTATTTTGTAGAATTGCTAAGCACACTGCGTTTAGTTCCACATGCGATGCCTCGTCTAACTTTCGTTTGTTTGTCAAAAGCTCTTTAAAAATTTCCTTGATTCTAGCATCTACGAAAGAGCTTCAAAAAACAGTAAGTTAATATGTAATTTCTTTAGAAGTTTAAGAAATTTACCGAATTGTTCATTTGTGGTCTTTTTTCATCGCATTGGGGTAAGGCACATGAGGTTGGTGCTCTGTTATTACCGATTTTGGTTTATTATGGCTTACCTCAACCTTACTTTCCTCGACCACATTCTCTTGCCTCAATTTTGGTTCATCTAACCTTTCACTATCATGAGTGATAACGGCATGAAGTTGCTCCTTTGGGTTTGTTTCAGTGTTGCTTGGCAAACTACCTTGTGGTCATTCATAAATCAGTTTAGCAAGCTTTCCTAATTGGTTCTCGATCCCTTGAATCAATGCTTGTTGATTTTTAAGTGTTGTCTCAGTGTTTTGGAAACGAGTTTCTGACACTGTGATAAATTTTGTTAGCATCTCTTCAAGGTTCGGCTTCTTCTCTTGTGGGTAGGGTTGCTGTTGAAAGCCTGGGAGGGGTTGTTGTTGTCTCTGATTTCCTTGGCAACACCATGAGAAGTTGGGGTGGTTCCTCCTACCTGGATTATAACTGTTACTATAAGGGTTATTCTGAGGTCAAGAATTATTACCCATATAGTTCATTTGTTCGCTTTCTATGCCAGGGTTGTAGGATGGATATTCTGTATTGTTCATCCCTCCTCTATTTGCATCGCACTGCATCACTAGATGTACCTACGAAGAGCCATACAGACCATCAATCTTTTTATTTAACAGTTCTACATGGTTTAATAGTATGGTCACTGCGCCGAGGTTGAAAACACTGGCGGCTTTTGTTGGTTTTGTCCTCGTGACTTGCCATTGATAGATATTCAATGACATGTCCTCTATAAACTCATAAGCCGCTTCAGGGGTTCTGTTATTTAGGGTTCCACCAGCGGCTGAATCAATCAACTGCCTAGTTGAGGGGTTCACACCGTTGTAAAAGGTTTGAACCTGTAACCATAAAGGTAACCACGGTGAGGGCATCTCCTTAGTAGATCTTTATATCTCTCCCATGCGTTGTAGAGTGTTCTAGATCCATTTGCACAAAAAAAGAAATATCATTCCTCAACCTAGCCGTTTTAGCCGGCGAAAAATATTTTAACAAAAAATTTTCGGTTATTTGTTCCCATGTAGTGATTGATCCTCATGGTAACGAGTTCAACCACTGTTTAGCTTTATTCCTCAATGAGAAGGGAAACAACCGAAGGCGAATGGCATCATTAGAAACACCATTTATTTTGAAAGTGTCGCAAAACTCAAGAAAATTTGCCAAGTGATTGTTTGGATCCTCATCCTGCACACTATCAAACTGAACAAATTATTGAATCATCTGTATGGTGTTAGGTTTCAGCTCAAAATTATTTGCAGCAATAGCATGTCTAACAATACTTGATTCAGCTCCTATTAAATTAGGTTTAGCAAAATCATACATAGTACGAGGAGCAGGATTTTGATTCACCGGGTTTGCGGCAACCACAGGAGGTAGCAGATTATTATCAGCCATCTCTTCGATAGCGTTAGTATCGTCCTCTTGCTCTTCTTATATGTATTGTAGGCTTCACCTTATTTCTCTACGATTTCTGTGAACAGTACCTTCTATATCACTGTCAAAAATCAAGGGTCCTGACGGGTTTCTTCTAGTCATAAACTAGAATTACCTGTTAGAAGCAAATAAAAGAAAAATTAGCAAAGTTAATAATAAAATAAAAAAATTGCAACTAAATAAAATGGATAAAGTAATAAAAATTTAGTTCTCCTAATATCTTAGTCCCCAGCAACGGCATCAAAAACTTGATGGAGCTCGAAACTAACTATAATTTCGACAAAGGCAAGCGCACCTATCGAACGATAGTATAGTTGTGGTGAGTCCAGAATATCATATTCTTAAGGACCAAGAGTACTAGTATTAACTATCTTTTTATTATCTAGCCTAATAATTAAGGGGATTTATTTCTAATTTAAAATTAACTAACTAATTTAACTAACTATGAATGCGACAGAGAGTAAATTGGGAAAAATACTTTTGGACAACTTTATATGAGATAGGCAATACCTAAGGAAGAATCCACCTAGACTTCACTTATTACTTTTGATTCATGCAATTTATTCACTTGGCTTAATCCGTAGAAATCCCTAAATTATATTATTAACTCTTTCAAGGCTACTAACAACTGACTTTAGGTTGATTAATTGAAATCTCTTTCTAATTAAAACCCCTATTGTCGCATTAACTCGATCTATGGATTCCCTTATTAGGTTTGACCCTAATCCGACAGATTTTCGTCGCCCTATTTCTAGAATTGCAATCAACTCCACTTAATTGTGTTGATCTACTCTTAAAAAAGGACTTTTGCTCCACTGAATAAGCACATTCGACTTGAATCAATAACCTGAATTATTAAAACAAGAATAAGAACTCACAATTACGAATAAGCACAAGTATTTATCTCATAAATCAAATAATAATAAGATCTGTCTTAGGTTTCATCCCCTCAGGTAGTTGATGGATTTAGTTGATACTAATGAGGGGAAATATATTAGAATAGGGAAAACAAAAAAACATAAGAAAACCCAAAAACTTCTAAAGAACTTGATGGGAGATCCTCAGTCTTGGTGGAGATCCTTCTCTTAAGCTGTTCCCGACGGCTATCTTGGAGTTTTTCTCCTTTTACTTGACGTCTATTCGACATCCTGTCGAACTCTATTCGACCTCTAGTCGTCGTCCCCTTTTAGGTTGCCCCCTAGGGTGTTTATATAGGCTTCGAGATGCCTTTCTTGGCCCACAAGTATCCTCTTCCGAATAGAATTCATCCTTATTTCGACAGGGACACGCCTGTGGTCGATAGCCCAGGCCTTGTTTGATCCAGCTTGCCACACATGGTCGATAGCCCAGGCCTTGTTTGATCCGATAGTGGTCCAAGCCGTGTAGGCCCATTTTGGCTCGTTTCTCATTCTTTTCGACTCCCTAAGCTCTCCTGAGTATAAAACATGAAATTAAGAGATTAGGAGTATCGAGTTCATCAAATCCAATGAAAAATCATCCAAAAATTAAGCCAAGCATAGGGTTAAAATATGTGTAAATTATGGTTTATCACTGAACATAGCGTATATGAGTCTAGCTATACATGTCATTATATAACCTGTGACAGTGTGATATCTCTTGATTGTTTGAAACATGTTTTTATATAGCAATAAAATCCAACTGAGATATTCCAATGAAGTAGAGAGTAACGCTCAAGCCTCCGTTGTAACATCCCAGAATCTGTGGTTAGAAGTTTTAAGGTTTGTGGTTAAGGTTAGTGAGTGGGTTGAACCTTTGGGTTCAACTTCGCGTTTTAATGTCAGAATGGGCCTACTGGTCTAATGGCTAGTTGTGTGTCAGTGTATCTCTAGGACTTGTGTTCGAATCCCTGTGAGTGTTTTTGATATTATTTGTTTTTATGTTATTTTATTTTGTTTTAAAAGAAGTTCACTTTACAATAGAAAATAAGTTTACGTTCTTCATTTTCATTTTTATTCTTTTTCTTCCCCATCGTTCCTTTTTCTGTTCTTACCAAATTCCAATTTCATTTGTTTCTTGTTTCTTCCGTTTTATACACGTTACATGTTGTCTGTCAAGACTGATTATCCTTGTGGTACAGCCGCGCCCCGAGCACATTCTTGGACCAGCTCCCTAAGCGTTGCTTGCAATCCTTTGCGAGCTGAACTAGTTCACTTCCAGCTTGTTGAGCTCAATTCAGCTCGTTTCCAGCTCAATGAGCTCGTTTTCTTGTTTTGAGTTTATTTTAATTTTTTACCAACTTAGTTACTGAAATAAATAAATGCATTTAGTTAATTCAGTTAGTTTAGCTTAAGTTAATAAATAAGTGTTAATAATTTTGCCTTTACTTTGAACATGTTAAATTAGAGTATTAAATGCGTCTTAGTCTAATACCAATTTTTAATGTGTCTTGGTTGCTACTGAATTAAATTAGTGTCTTAGCTATTATTTGTTTTAAATATGTCTTAGATTAGACAAGTTAATTACATGCTCCAAATTAAATAAGTCTTGTTGCTGTCGAATTTATCATGTCTTAAACTCAATTAATTTGTGCAACCACATACATTGGATGACTTGAATACAAGAGAGCTGCTAATTTAGTTCTTCAAAGTGAGCTGCTGGTTTAGTTCTCCCAAGCATCCCTTCGTGGAGACCAACGGCCAAGAGAGTTTTCACATTGCTGGAAATGCTTTTCACACTAGGGGACCATTCGATTTAGGGCTTTCACACACAAAGGCTATTCAATTCCATCTATTCACACTCAAAAACTCTTGATGAACCCCAAGCAGATTTTAATGAACTCCAAACTATTCAGCTGATCAAAGTAGCCCACTTAAGCTCATTAAAACCCTTTGGCAGAATCTACCTAGCTCCAGCCACTTCATTCAATTTTTCAGCTCAACAATTAACTTCCTTCAATGAAAGCTGGTTGAAAACACCAAAAGACAGCCCTTAGACATCCCCAAGAAGGCTAACCAGCTCCCATGCATCCCAGTTAATTCCTGCTGTATGTAGACACTCTAGAAGCTGTCCAAAGATGTTCCCAAGGCTGGAGAAGCTTCCTAGGATTTTTCTTGATTTTTTTCTGGAATTTTTCAGCTCATTAAAAGCTGAAATTAAGTGACCATTGGAGCTCCATTCGGCTGAAGATGGACTTAATCTTTAATGATTTTATTCTAGTTAGTTCTAGACTACTCTAGCCAAAAATTACTTAGCTCTTAAGCTGGTTCCTTTTGTCCATTCGGCTATCCATGCTTAGGTCTATAAATACTTAGACATTTCATTTGTAAAAGGACTTTTGGCAATTTGATTAATGAAACTTTATTTTTGTGAGGATTCCCTCATCTGGCTTTGCTAGTGGCATCTACGACTTGTTTTTGAACTTATCACCTTAACCGGTGTGGCGTTCACCAATCTACCAAACCACTATTCCACCTTAACCATATAAGAATTGGGGTGACACTATTTATAGTGTTGAATCATTCTTCGTGTTAAGTTCATGTTTCCATTTCCATTACTATCTCGAGTATCAGTTGTCTATCCTTTATTTGTTTGCTATAACCAAGCCTACTTAATTCAATAAACTCATCTTTCGCTTTAACCCATTTTGTTAAGCTTTCGTTACCTTAACCCAAAATTACTCCTTCTTCAGCATCTCGAACATTTCTCCTCATCGATGATCGGGCAAAAAAGTGAATCGATTCGACATTCCCAAGCCGGATCACATCACCTTGTGTGTTTCGTTTTATCGGAGGTGAAACGAGTAAGTTTTATTCATGAGAGTTTATGATATAATTGCTTATGTTTCTATTATTTGTAAATGGAAGTTCTTATAGTTTAAGTTTATGTGTGAAATAGAGGTTTCTGAACAGTTGGTGAGGGCAAACCGATTGATCTTTGCTGCTTGATATCGCGTTCTAAGGTGTGTTTTCTAAAACGTTTTAACTTTGGTATCGAATTACAGTGAAATTCGATAATGTCTTGTATGTTTATGAAATTGGTTATTTGAAGTATCATATTGTTTCTAAATTGCATGAAATTCTGTATGTTTTGGCATAATTCTAGGTTGCTAAGGGTTGGGATCGTTTTGACATCAAAAATATGATTTTCAGGCTGTTCCGGTGTGGTTTCGTGACCACATGGGTTGCCACACGGGCGTATGCTACACACGAGTGCTCCACATGGCCTTCTGCAATTGGGAATTTAGTGTTTTTGATGGTTTTTGGTTCCACATGGGTGTGTGTACCCACATGGGCGTGTGAGATCTCTACACGGCCATGTCTCCTATGCTATTTAATTTTGGCATTTTTGGATAGTGAGTTACACGAGCTACTCACACAGGCATGTGTCCCCTCCACATGGGCGTGTGTGGCCTTCACATGGTCGTGTAGACCCCCACACAGCCTTGGCACTTCTACACGGCCGAGACACACGGCCAGGTGGCCCTATTTTGCAAAATTTTTGTTTTGAGTCATAAACTATCTGTTTTATGTTTATGAGTAATTTAACCCTCGTTCAAGTCTCGGTAAGTGTGTTTAGGACTCAATTCAGGTTGGTTCGTGTATATATATGCGTTTATGGGCTTTAATTTTATTGCTCGTTTATGTGATGAATAAGTATGAGTTTATTATTGTTGTCGTAATTGAATGCTAGAATACAAGTGTAATCAAATCTGAATCTGTTCAACTGGAAATGTTAATGTCCTTTTTTGTACGTGGTCTGTGTAATGTGTGCAATGTTGCATAGCATGAAAATTTTGGGATCTGGTTATGAAGAGAAGGAAGACAGACTTAGCAGTTTTGTAACAGTCCGGTTTTGACCCTAGTTGGAACAGTGGTTTTGGAACCACAAATCTGAGTTAGAATAATACTTGAATATTATTTTCTGTGCCTATGATATGTGATTTAGCATGTACGAAAGTTTCATAAATTAATTTGTCCGTTTGTGTGCTTAATTTGAGAAAAGGATTAAATTGCATTAAATGTAAAACTAGCATGATATATGTAAAAGTGCCTTTTTGTTGTAGGTTTTAAATGTGGAGGCCTTATGAAGCAATTAAGCCATTTATAAGATAGTGGTTGGTTAATAGTCAATAATGGCCTTGAATTATATGTTATAATATGTTTATTAAAAGGGCTAAATAAGTAATTTGATAAATAAAAGATTATTAAACAAAACCAAAGCTAAAATGCTATTATCTTTTATGTTTCATAACCAAAAATCAAAAAGAAAAAGAAAGGGTTTGAACTCTTCAACAGTCGGCTAGCTTGAAGCATAAATTAAGGTAAGTTTTGACTTCGATTTTTGATAATTTCTACGTTTCTGTAATCATTGCTTCGTACTCTACAAACCCATGCTTTAATTTTGAGAATTATAATGTTTTTGAAATGAGCCTTTGATGAACTCATGTGTTTTGTGATGTTTGATGGTGAAAAATAAAAGATATGTGCTTGATTAACATAGTTTGTCTTTGAATTTTTGATGAATTTGAGTATTTTGGATGTAATTGAGAAAATGATTATTTAAGGGACTAAATTGTGAAATAAATGAAATGTATGGATTGATATGATCATAGTGTATATTCGGCCAAGCATGGGTATAAGCAAATTTGGTGTATTTTGATAATTTTGTGAAATAGGGACTAAAATGTCAAAATATAAAAATGTGAGGGCTAATTTGCAAATTGCCCTAAATATGTGTTTTTGGATTGAATTGAATGTGTTGGTAAATAAAAGGGTTAAATTTGAATATGTATAGATCAAGAACCGAAGAAAACGGGCTTAGATCGCGAGAAGTCGAAAGTAATCGAGTAGCCGTATCCGTTTTCGTTAAACCAAATCTGAGGTAAGTCGATATACAAATAAATGTATTTGCATTGAACTATTTGTGTATAAATGAAATTTGAACTGCTATGAATATCCATTGAGATGGAATGTATGTGAAATTCGAGATTACGAATAAGTTGACAAGTTGTTAAAGTCCGAGAAGTCCTTTTTGAACCTAAGGATAGATAGGATAGTATATGTCATGACATAGGTTTCCGATATGTGATATCATGTAAGACCACGTCTGGGACGTAGGCATTGATTCAAGATTTTGTGTAAGACCACATCTGGGACGTTGGCATGGATAGGAGATTTACGTGTAAAACCATGTCTGGGACATTGGCATCGTATTGATTCGTGTAAGACCCTGTCTGGGACAGTGTCATCGATATCTGGATACATGTAAGACCACATCTGGGATGTTGGCATTGTACGACTATTCCGAGCACTCTGAGTATCCTATTTAGTTCCGAATAGTTCAACGGGCAAGTCTGAGAAATGTACGACTATGTCAGTTGTATATCCGTTTCAGGTACATTTGAAAAATACATTATATGTGTATGAAAGGTAAGTATCTATATGAGCTTATTAAAGTGAACATGTATTTAATCATGAGATGATGTGTGAATATATGCTTGAATGAGCTATGTGTATATGTGATAATTGAGTGAAAGAATGTGGCAAGCTTTGGCTAAGCAAATGAGCCAAAGATCATGTGATGAGTTTGCAATGAAAAATATTAATGTCATTGTATCAATATGGTTATGTGCATTTTACGCTAAGTTTATTTGTATACGACTAACTAAGCTTTTAAAAGCTTACTTTGTGTGTTTTTGTTCTGTTTTATAGATCGTCAAAGTTACTGAAGGCTAGGGGACCGTCGAGGATCGTCATCACACTAATTAATTATATTTTGGTACTTTGAAATTGTATATATAATTGAATATGGCATGTATAGGCTAGTTTGTTTGGGGTATATGTTTGAGATATGCAATTAGCCATGTGATGTGGCTAGTTAAATGTTGGTATTATGCATGTGTGAATATGGTATATGATGCTAGTTTTGTTAAGATCAATGTCTATGAAATGGTCAAGATTATGGTAAGCCTATTGATGCAATATGAATATATATGTTTGATCAATGATATAGTTATGTGATTACAAATGGTGATTGAATCATGCTTGGTTATACATGTGTTTTGGTTGTGCAATTTGGTATACGTTGGCATGATTAGAGATGTGATTAAATGGGATGATAGGTTGAGCATTTGACATGATTTTGATTGCCAATTGTGTATGAAATGAATTGATTTGTTGCTTGTAGGGATATCCCAATGTGTGGGTGGCAATTTGGCCTTGAAAATGGCCTATAATTGCCCACACGGTTGAGCACACAGGCATGTGGCTCGACCGTGTACCTTGTGGTTAAAATTCAAAACAAGTCAGGATCGACCACGGGCTAGACACACGGGCGTGTGATTGGCTGTGTGGTAAAGTCAGTAGCGACCACGGGTGAGGCACACGGGCGTGTCTACGGCCGTGTGGACAAGTCAGTATGTATGCCTTGTTTTGACACGGCTTAGACACACGGGCGTGTCTGAAGGTCGTGGAAAGCACACGGCCTGCCCACACGGGCGTGAGACCTCTGTAACTTAAAAAAAAATTTAAATTTTTGAGAATTTTCGTATGTTTTCGGCTTAGTCCCGGCTCTATTCTAAAGCATGTTTGAGGTCTTGTGGACCTACTTAAGGGACACTTCGATGTGATTGACCTAGGTGTGATATGAAATGTCTGTAAAAGTTTTCGATCTATCCGGTAATGCCTTTAACTCTATACCGGTGATGGTTACGGGTTAGGGGTGTTACAAGTTTTAAACTGTGATACTTTTGTATAGTGATTTACTGCACTGTCCTATACGTATATCAGGTCAACTATATATAGTTACTCAAGTGGCATAGTTCCACGTTGTGGTGTGTAAGGTGGATGAACCTATTATGGTTCTATGTGGTGTGCATGGTGAACGGGCCTACCATAACCCTTATGTGGTGTGTTGGATGGGCGAAGTGGTGTTTGGCTGGTGGGGTGGGATTTTGAATTGTGCATCCATTCGCATCTGAATATACGTCTGTTTGTCAAAACATTCTGTCTGATTGTGTGACCTTTTGGTTATGGACAATATAGTTAATGTCATGTGATATGATTTGATTATTGTGTATGACTGGAAAATCATTTATGTGGTTTGATATTGTATTTGACATGCCAATTGAGACTTTCGTAAGTGATATTTTTATGCACATGCTTGTCTGAAGTATTTATTGTGTCACTCCGTCTTTTGCCATCTGTTCATGTTTCGGACTCACAGTGAGCTCGTGTAGCTCATCTCTGTAGTGTCTTTCCTTTCAGGTACTTTCTATGTTTTGGAGCTGGACTTGGTATACCAGAGGTCTTAGAAAGATACAATTTGATTATGTTTAAGTAAAATCTCATAAGTTTTATACGGTTAATTTTAAGTCCCTTTGTAAAATGATTATATAAACAGTGGTACAAGTTTTTATGCTGGACTTTCAAAAGGTGTTATTTGGACTGAACTTTAGAAATTGTGGATTTTATTTCCGAATGTCTGACGCCGGTTTAATATTGTTTCAAACATAACGAACAAAAAGGTTTTCTTAGTTTGAATTAAAGTTTTTGTTTTCGCCACATTTGGTGGCCAATGTAAACTCCAGAATTCAGTCTAAACTTCTAGGCCAGGTTCTAGGGTCTTACATCCATTCATAGAGTAGCTTCGACCGGTACAAGGCCCGTATCTGAGGGCCAGGGAAGAGAAGCTAAAGAATTCTTCTTCCAAATGATGAACGAATGGTTTACCGAGTTTGTACGGACGAACCTAGCTGCTTAACAACCTCCAGCACATCTTGCTCCCCAACTAGTTCCCGTTATTCCTCCAGGTATGGAACCAATCCTAGTTAGTAAGCCACTTTTTAATAAGATTCATAAGTACGGGGCTGAAGACTTCTGAGCTACTATTGAATAATTCAAAGCTACTGCTGAAGATGATCCCGAGAGAGCTGAATTCTGGTTAGAGAATACAATCAAGATTTTTGAGGAGTTAACCTGTTTAATGGTCGAGTGCGTTAAATGCACGGTATCATTATTGAAAGATTCGGCTTATCAATGATGGAACACTTTTATTTCTATTGTGCTGAGAGAGCGGATCACCTGGGAGTTTTTTCAAACTGAGTTCCGAAAGAAATATACTAGTTAGAGGTGTCTGGACTGTTGTGTCGGTCTTAAATGCCAATATTCGTAGCCAATACAAGTACACACTATAACAACCCGATTTAGGGGCTAGTCAGAACAGTGACCTCGGGATCACTAATCCGAGGTTAGAGAAAATTATTTTCTGATTATTCTATGTGTTAGAACATGTTTATAACAGTGCATGAAAATTTTGGTGCTTTAATTTTAGCGATTTTATGCTTATTCACGGAAAAGGACAAAATTGCATAAAGTGTAAAAGTTTTGTTTTATTTGCTAGAGGTGCCAAATAGCCATAAAATATTAGTTGGAGGTCCCAAATGTGCAATTTGGCCTTGTTTTAAGTGAGTTGGCCGGCCATAGTATGCATAGGGGACAAGAGCAATTATTTTGGTCAATAGTTGGTGATATTAGTTGAATAAATGAATAAAATAAGATGATAAAAGAAAAGGATATCATCTTTTCATTTTCTTCTCTTCTCCCACCGAAAATACAAGCAAGAATGGGGGTTCTTGAAGCTCAAACTTTTAGCCAAGCAATCCTCTTGCAAATCAAAGAAAACGTGATTTGAACCTAGAACGGGAGAAAAGAGAAATGTGGGCAAAAATGTCCCTTTTTACCCTTTTCGATATCGAGCTAAGTTCATGTGCTATATTATACAACTCCAAGTGAATTATTGAATATGTTGATGATGTATGAATTGTATATTGAATCTAAGAATTGAGGGTATGCAAATGTCTTGATGCTATGATAGTTGAGGTCCCTTGTAAGACCATATTTAGAAAATGGCTTCGATGTGAGATATTGAATAAGACCATGTCAGGGACATGGCATCAATATGATATTTCATGTGAGACCCTATCGGGGGCATGATGTCGATGTGAGATTATATGTATGAGATTCAAAAGTATTGTTTAACAATTTGAGTGATTCAACAAATATGTTGAAAATGAGAAAGTATGTGGTTGTACCATGAGAGGTTGTAACACCCCTTACCCGAGACCTTCGCCGGAGTCGAGTATGTGGCATTACTAGTCTTGACTACAAGTTCGGGACATAAAAATTAAAGCTGTCAAACTGCATCATGCTGACTAAATTGACCATAACTCGAGTTACAAAACTCGAAATTCAGATCTGTAAATTTTCCTTGAAACTAGACTCATATATGTATTTACCATAATTTTTCCAGAATTTTTCATGTGGCCAATTAGTAAATTTTATTCATCAAAGTTTCCCTTATTTCACTGTTGATGATTCTGACCTGTCATTACAAAAACTCATTTATCTCATTGAACAAATTTTCAATAATGTTCTTGTTTATTCCAATCAAAAATAGACTCATCAAGGATTTTAAGCATATAAATTATGTTCCCTAATTATTGTTGTACAATTTTTAACAATTTTTCCAAGACAGAACATGGATTCACGAATTCATTCAGAACAAGTCTCACTAAAATTTAAATATCTCATAACATAAAACTCCTTTGCCTACTCTGTTTCTTTCATATCAAAGTAGACACCATAAGATTTGAATTTATATCTCATTCACCTTCTAAATCAATTTATCCTATTTTTGGTGATTTTTCAAAATCACATCACTACTGCTAATTAAAAACTGTTTCATTACAAAATATAATTAACTAGTTTATAACCGAATATACCCACATACAAACTCGTACTATCCATGCATTTTAATCATTTATGCAATTTAACATATACCTAGTATATCATAACATCATTGATTTATTAGCAAAACACGACTATGGTTCCATATAATCTGGTAAACTTCGATTAAGAGTGCACAAACATTACCAAGATAAACCAACATTTGTATCAAGGGTCCAAAAAGCATACTTAACTAAAATTTAGCCATATTCGCATGGCTATTATATACATGAACCAAAAGTTTTCATCTAAACAAAGACAAAGCCTTTCCTATACATGCCTTCATTCGAAAACAAAAATGAAAGAGTACCAAAACGGTTTGATAGTGTGGACGACTTTCTTGACGATCCCGCTCGAGCTAGTAGCTTAATCAAAATCTATAAAACCAAGGAGAACATTTCACACTAGTAAGCTTACTAGCTTAGTAAGTCCTAAATTCATAATAATATAACATTAAACATCCTAATTAAAAACAATTAGTTCAACTTGTACGTTTGTACTCACATTTACCTTCAAGCTTTCAATTTCATAGTTATATAAAGTATAAATTTATAGAACAATTTCTCTTTAACCGAACGCTTAGGATCAAGTTATTTACTCATAATCCAACCATCCAAAACCAAAATGTCATCATGTAATCATGTATATAAACATTCATATACTTAGAGTTCAATTATTATAACATAGCATCAATATACAACAATCCATGTGGCCGAATATACCTAGTCTTGTATCCACATATTAGAAGACCAAAGCCACAGTATTCATATCATTTGTTAGTAAAACCGAGAACGCATATTATAACCATATAGGTAAAAAGTAAATTCCTACCTTACCTGCTTACCTAAGCCATTAACTCAATAAATTAGCTTTAATTTGCCTTGAACAAAAATTCGGTTTCTCTTTTGTGAGACACATCACCGGCATCAAGCCTGCTAGGCATAAAAGCCCGATAAGTGACACCGCACACGAGCTGCTAGGCGTAAAAGCCCGATAAGTGACACTTTGCACAAAGCCCGCTAGGCGTAAAGCCCGATAAGTGACACCAAGCACAATGCTCAAGTAGGCGTAAAAGCCCGATAAGTAACACCAAAGACAAAGCTGCTTTGGGCGTACAAGCCCAAAACATATCAATGTAGTCAATCATTCCCAACACACTATTCATAACTATTATATACATATGTCCAATTCAATTTGGCTCACTCACATTAAACCAATAAAATCATTATATCATTATGTAATCCAACAATTTATTTGACATAACCAACTTTATCATCAACCTAGTATACCCATATACATTCGGCCATGATATAAATAGGTACAAAAATTCATCAATTCATACTATTTAATGTAATCGTAATTAATTCTTTGACATATTTTAGCTAAAGGACTTACCTCGGTTGTCGATAGTCCGTGCGAATCGGCTATTCGAGAACTTTCGTCTTTCCCCGGTCTAATTCCGTTTTTCTTTGCTCTTGATCTAATTTAGCTTGAAGTAGCCGAACATGAGAGAGCTTTTTCTCTTCTTTTTCCTTTAGCAAATTTTCGGTAATAAAGAACAAAGGATAAAAGATGAACCCCTTAGTTGTTTTATGTTTCTTTATTTTATTAACATGCTCACCTTATTAACTTATTATTATAACATATAAACTACTAATTTCTTAGCATGCTTACCGTCCCCTACTTTGCTTTTAGAGAAATTTGTCATGCAAATCCATTCTTGCAAGAAACAATTCAATTTGCCCCTTTTATTAGCTAATAATCGGCCATGAGAGAATGAAGAAGACAGTGGCCTTATTTTATGTTTTATCTAACATTTACACTAACATTATTTCTTTATAAAAGTACTAACATAAGCATAAAATAAAAATTTAATTAAACTAACATATATATCTAGCATAACTTGGCCCATTGCCGTCCATCACTATGGTCAATGGGCTAATTGCCCTTTTAGGACACCCACTTAAAAAGCCACAAGCAATTTAGTACATTACACCTTAGCATGCAACTTTTACGCTTTTCGCGATTAAATCCTTTTTATCAATTTAAGCACTTAAACGATAATATTTTTCTACGATATTCTCACACACATTAGTTCACATATAATAAACATAAAATATAATATCAAAATATTTCTCGAGCTCGGATTCGTGGTCCCGAAACCACTGTTTTGATTAGGGTGAATATTGGTCTGTTACAGAGGTACAGGTATGCGTTTCAACTAAATTGAAGTGAATTTAGTATATGATGAACCCATAGTGGTTCATGTGTAAATGATGCATCCTAATTGCATATGTTGTATTTATAAATGCATTACGTGAAAGCAAACGATTATTGTAGAAATTTAAGTAAGAATGATAGTGTGTGAGGATGTTCTTGGATCAACACTTGAAATAGGAAAATGCATATGGATAAATATCCGTGACTGTATAATAACAGTGGGCTGTGAATGTTACCGCCATATTATTTGTTACTGATGGGCTGTGTGCGATACAATCAAGTTTAGTATCAAATGGTGGGCTATGTGCAATACCACCCTATTAGAGATTGATGGTGGAATAAATGCGAAACCACCGAGTGACTGGTAGTATGAATGGTACATTGAGAAGTTACAATGTGTAGTATCTTGTAACTATGTGATGGTATTGTAGGGGTATAACTTAATGAATGCAAGTATTAAGCTCGAGATATGGTTAGAACGTGGTATGAGATGAAATGAGTAAGCTTCATGAATGATTGAATGGGTAAGCATGAGTTTAAGAGTAAAACTCTTTATAATACCTTGTGATTGAGTATAATCAATGAATATCAATAATTGATTATTATTTGCATATGAACTTAGTAAGCATTATTTCTTACTCCTTTTCTTTTCCCATCTCTTATAGGTTAGCTTAACTAGCTCGGGTTGGAGACCGCCAAAGATGTTTTCACACTATCGAGCAAACACTTGGTATGAGTTTTCAAGTCCTTATGAGTTATGGCATGTATAAGGATCTTATTTTAGTTGAGTTTAAGTGATAGTTAATGTGCCAAATGTGTTGGCCTAAGAGAGTTTATGGTTCGGTTGCGTATAGCCATGGATGATGGCTTAAGTCGATTGTAATTATACCAAAAACAGTTCTCCCTCATGTATGGGATGAGACTTCATTTTATAGTCTAAATGTGATAATTCAAGAGTTGTAATTGATAATATGTGAAGTTTATGCGATGGTGTAGGAATGAATGCAAGTGAGGCTGGCTAAATGGCTTGGAAAATAGCCTCGTTCTTGTCCACATGGGTAGGTACACAGGCGTGTGTATAGGCCGTTTGTGACACACGGTCAGTCCCATGGGCGGGTGCCCAGGCCGTGTGAAGTCTGCACCTTGAAATTTGAATTTAACTCGACACACAGTCTAAGGACACGGGCGTGTGCCTTGGCCATGTGAAATAAGTCAGTGTCGATCACGAGTAAGGGATATGGGCGTGTGTGACCACACAGCCTACCCACAAGGGCGTGTCCCATTTCACACGGGTGTGTGGTCCTTGTTTTGGTGAAAATTTTCTAAAATTTTGAAAAGTTTCGGTTTGGTTCCTCGACATCCTGAGCGGGTGTAAAGGGTCTTGTTGACCTATGATAGGCATGTTACGTTGGCGAATGAAAAGTTTCAAATTGGAAAGAATTTTTATAGCCTAAAGTGAAATGATCAAGCAAGTCAAGTCTGGTAATGCCTCGTGCCCGGCTCTGGCATAGAATACGGGTAAGGGGTGTTAGCTATACATGCTATAGGTGGACCGTGATAGTGTGATATCTCTCGGCTCTAACGAAATTGTTTTGTTAACAGAGATGATTTCCAAACGAGCTAATTCCAATAATGTTGTAAGTGATAATGAGGTAATTGAAATGTGCTTATGCATTGTTGAAATTCAGAGAGGTACGAATAGAAGTTTATGGCATATGTGTGATAAGGTATGAAATGAGATAATTCTAAGTTGAGGATTGAAATAAGAGTTATAAGGTGATAAGCTTGTCTATATTGGTTTGCTATGTAAACGGTGTTATATACTCAACCTATTGGGTTAAGTGCATATATTGAGTAAATTTACCCATAGAATGGGGTATATGTATATGTACAACTATTTGAATGATGAATGATCAATATGTCCACATAATTGAATCTCATGTGCGACTGTTATAAATAGAGGATGTATAATGTTTTGTTTTATGACTCTGTTATGAAACCACATGTATTGTAGTGTGGATGTTAAACTGGGAAGTTTGATTAAGTAGAATGCAGGAGATGAGTACGGTCGTTCAATGATAAAATGATGAATAAGACCATGGTTGGACCATGGCGGTACATGTGATCGCATATAAGACCATGTCTGGGACATGGCATTGGTAACGATACGTGATTCCGTGTAATACCACGTCTGGGACGTGGCTTCAGTATTAAATCGTGTAAGACCATATCTGGGATATGGCATCGATATTGATATAAGATCCCGTGCAAGACCATATCTAGGATATGGCATCGGTATAGACATGTGTTACCATGTAAAACCATATCTAGGATATGGAAATGGTGTCAATATGAGATTTCGTGTAAGACCATAGCGGGGCCACGGCATCGTGACAACATGTAACATTATAGCTGGGCTATGATGTTGTGATATGAGTAAGACCATTGTTGGACTATGGCAATCAAGTAAACGACGTACTCAAAACTGTAAGACATTCTCAAAATTGATAAGCAATGGTAAGAGAAATAAGAGTTCAATGTTGAGTACTTGAATAGATATTAATATGGAGTCTGTGTTAGTAAAATCACCGTTTGAAAATTGTGAGTGATGGAAATATTTGTAACATGAGTAAGTGTGAAAACTCGCTTGGAGCGAGTTGTGTGACTATGATTATATTTCATTAATGATGAATGTTAAATCATATGTATGTAGTCATGAGAGTCAAGTTAGAGGCTTTACGACCTCACCCTCTTACCACTGTTGAATCATGATGAGATGTTTATGAGAGTCAAGTTGAGTAAGTTCATGAGTATGGAATGAAAGAGTTCAGTGGTGAAACAATTAGTAATGTTTATAAAGATAAAGGTAGTTAGAAAGTGAAAATAGTTTGAGATGAATATCAGAATGCTTTGAAGATTGTACTGATTATGCAATGTTACGAGCAAAGAGAAAGTTAGCCTAGGGTATTTGGCTCAATTGAGTAGAAAGCTTGAGGTGTATACTTATCGAGATATTCCTAAATTGATGTTCACTAATGAAAGGAATAGCCAAGGAGTTTTTTAGAAGGAAATGGTTAGAGAAACAATATTCGAATTGAGAAAGTGTTTGATCATGATAACCATAGTTGTACGGATCATAATGATCTCTTTAAGTATTACGTATTAATATCTGTTGCCTTTTAGGGGTGATGTAGTTGTTCTTTTCATGAATTGTGATCGTATGAGAATGTTAGTGGATTGTAAAATTAGACAAATCGGTTGTCGATTTAGTTAATTGAAATTGACATTCCTTTATCTCTTCGTAACCTTCTTCTGGTACTCTGAGGAGGAAGTTGGTGATAAAACTTTAGGTGAGGTTTCTCTTATATTTCTGTTGATCATGGTTATCTTTAAAGTGTGTATTCTGAGTTGTGATAGTTATATCTACTATGATTGCACTTTTGATTCGATCATAGAAAGGTGATAATTCTAGTATAAGAAGTGAAATCACAAGTTTCAAGTTGTGCGATGGGTTTTCGGGTAAGCCAAATAGAGTTAATGCACTCGATTGAGATGTCCCTACTATCTTGAGATATGACGATTGTAAAGGTTTTAAATTAGCACATCAAGAGAAACTCAAATGAGAGGGTGTTTAAAATATATTCTCAGTGTGGAGAAAAGAGTAGATTGATATATTAAGATATGATTCGAGTTATGTGTATAATTACGCATGAGTTATCAAGGAGAATAAAATTCTATGTGTACATGAGTAGGGAGCATGATATGCTCATTGAAATATTTTAACCGTGATGGTTCAGTTGAAAGCCATTAAAGGTACTATTAACTAAATGTTTTAGTATTGAGTTCAGTATGAATCGAGAAAAGAGTTTGTAAGTTTGTATGTGATAAATGCATCATTCATGTTAGCATAATCGAGGATGTTTGGTATCATATTGATGCATGATACCCTACTTAATTGAGTGATTGGTGTTGAATATGATGTTGAAGTCCTAGTGGTCTATAATGAATATGAGAATCGTATAAGACCATAATTGGGATATGGCATCGATACTTGATGTGAAAGTCCATATAAGACCTTATCCGGGATATGGCATTGGCATTTAGAGGTGACTCCATGTAAGAACACCTCGGGGATGTGGCATTGGCTTCGTACCTACATTAATAACCATGAATATTGGTCTCTAACTATCCCTAGTGATTAATGGGATAAGTAGGCGAGTTTAGAAGTAGAAATGAGAATTGTACTAAAGTCATGTGAATGAGTGAATATAGGTATTCGTGAACGAGTCACGAAGAAACGAGTATGATGTGTGGCACAGTATGTGCTAAATAAGGGCAATTGTAAGTAAATATGGCAAGAAGCCTATGACTTGTGTATGGTTAGTTAATGCCATGGATGGTATTTTAAATAAACTCTGAGTGAGTTTGACTAAGACGTTAAAATTTAGGTCGAATAAGATTTCCATTGTTGATGTTACCTTGAGGTAGAATTTGTATGTTGATAAATTCAAAACTTATGCAGAAGTTTTGGTATGAGACTTAATAGTAGCAGGTCTAGTCATGCAAGAATAAGAGGAGGTGCAGATATATGCATAGATGTTTTTGACAATTGAGTACATTTTACGATATGATTGAGTTTATGGTCAGAAGTAGTTGACCACTAGAAACCGAATTTTCAAAGCGTGCAAGTGAGGACTATTACAGTCGGTGAATATCCTAGTGATAAAGTGAGATACAATACAATAGATTTCAAATTTGAAGTGATTTGATTTCCAAGAAGGGGAATGTCACCCGAATTTTAGTGAAGTATGCGATAAAGATCCGAATGATCATTTTGGCAGGTGCCGAGTTCACAGTTGTAAGATTACTGAGTATATGTGCCCCGGAGGAAGAGTAATCTAGGTCTCAAGTTGTGCTTCGACCTTGTGTACTACAACTTAAAGGTTTTTGGCGAGATAAACTTGAGGATAAGTCGATTTGTGATTTTGAAGAGTTGGTGGAAATGATTTAGGAATGTTGAAGCAACTTCTCCTGGTAAGATTTTCGGGGACAAAAATCTCTAAGGGGGAAAATTGTATCAGCCCGATTTAGGGGCTAGTCGAAACAGTGATCTCGAGATCACTAATCTAAGGTTAGAGAAAATTATTTTCATGATTATTCTATGTGTTATAACATGTTTATAACAGTGAATGAAAATTTTGGTGCTTTAATTTTAGCGATTTCATGCTTAATCACGAAAAAGGACTAAATCGCATAAAGTGCGAAAGTTCTATTTTATTTGCTAGAGGTGCCAAACAGCCATAGAATATTAGTTGGAGGTCCAAAATGTTCAATTTGGCCTTGTTTTAAGTGAGTTGGTCGGCCATAGTATGCGTAGGGGACAAGAGCAATTGTTTTGGTCAATAGTTGGTGATATTAGTTGAATAAATGAATAGAACAAGATGATAAAAGAAAAGGCTACCATCTTTTCATTTTCTTCTCTTCTCCCACCGAAAATACAAGCAGGAATAGGGGTTTTTGAAGCCTAAAATTTAAGCCAAGCAATCCTCTTGCAAATCAAAGAAAACAAGATTTGGACCTAGAACGGGAGAAAAGAGAAATGTAGGCAAAAAGGTCCCATGTTACCCTTTTCGACATCGAGGTTAGTTCATGTGCTATATTATACAGCTCCAAGTGAATTATCGAATATTTTGATAATGTGTGAATTGTTTATTGAATCTAAAATATGAGGGTATGCAAATGTTTTGATGCTATGATAGTTGAGGTCCCGTGTAATACCATATTTAGAATATGGCTTCGGTGTGAGATATTGAATAAGACCATGTCAGGGACATGGCATTGATATGATATTTCGTTTGAGACCCTATCGAGGGCATGATGTCGATGTGAGATTATATGTATGAGATTCAAAAGTATTGTTTAACAATTTGAGTGATTTGACAGATATGTTGAAAATGAGAAAGTATGTGGTTGTACCATGAGAGGTACAGATATGTGTTTGTAGTAAATTGAGGTGAATTTAGTATATGATGAACCACCGGAGATGTTTTCACACTATCGAGCAGACACTTGGTATGAGGTTTTCAAGTCCTTATGAGTTATAACATGTATAGGGATCTTATTTTAGTTGAGTTTAACTGATAGTTAATGTGCCAAATGTGTTGGCCTAAGAGAATTTATGGTTCGGCTGTGTATAGCCATAGATGATGGCTTAAGTCAATTGTAATTATACCAGAAATAGTTCACCCTCATGTATTGGATGAAGACTTCATTTTATAGTCTAAATGTGATAATTCAAGAGTTGTAATTGATAGTATGTGAAGTTTATGCGATGGTGTAGGAATGAATGCAAGTGAGGGCGGCTAAATGGCTTGGAAAATAGCCTCGTTCTTGTCCACATGGGTAGGCACACGGGCGTGTGTCTAGGCCGTGTGTGACACACGGTCAGTCTCATAGGCATGTGCCCGGGCCATGTGAAGTCTGTACCTTGAAATTTGAATTTAACTCGATACACGGTCTAAGGACACGGGCGTGTGCCTTGGCCGTGTGAAATAAGTCAGTGTCGACAACGGGTAAGGGATATGGGCGTGTGTGACCACACGGCCTGCCCACACGGGCGTGCCCCATTTCACACAGGCGTGTGGTCCTTGTTTAGGTGAAAATTTTCTAAATGTTTGAAAAGTTCCGGTTTGGTTCCTCAACATCCGGAGTGTGTGTAAAGGGTCTTATTGAACCATGATAGGGATGTTACGTTGTTGAATGAGAAGTTTTAAATTGGAAAGAATTGATATAGCCTAAAGTGGAATGATCAAGCAAGTTAAGTTTGGTAATGCCTCGTTCCCAGTTCTGGCATAGAATACGGGTAAGGGGTGTTACACACACCTTCTTACCGCAAGGCCTGGATAGCTAAGTAGAAGGCATTGGAAAAGATGCATAATGGGTGGTACATTCCATAAAATGAGATATGAAAGTGGTGTCAGGTGCTGGAGGTACCGTCCCAGGTTGCGTAACAGACCTTGAAATGGTTGCTGCGTACTACATTGGCTGCTAGCTATAAACGGAAAAATATATAGTGTTTTTCCAATGTAATTTATCACCTTATTACTTAAATACGTTGTTGAAACTAAGTAATTGTTTAATAAATTAATGAAATATGTGACAATATCAAATTTAGACATAGAAATTATTAAAATGTGATTTTATGTTTTATTATATAGTTTTCATGCAATAAATGGCTTATTTTATATTAATTTGAATATATTATATTTTTTAAGACATAAAGTGGGCCATGCATGATTAAATTAATAATAAAATATAAAATTATATTTAATAATTCATTTTAAAATATTTCATTAATAATTTTGGTTTTAATTAATTAATTAAATTGGATAAATTTTATTCTTTGGTCCTCCAACTTGTTGATTTATTCTAGACAGGTCTGATAGCTTTGCTGGATTACAAAACCATCTAAATTGGAGACCAAGTCAACCCAATATTTGGCTACACATGGCTGTCCATTTAAAACCATTCTTTGGTTTAATTACACAAGGTCCTTGCAGTGTTGAAGAAATTAGAGATTTGACCGAAGATTTACGATTGACCGAATCTCAGTCCTGAGTCGCGTGGCATCCAAAATTGCTTAAAAATAAAGCAAAAATCAAGTCAAAAGCCACTAAGCATGGCCGACCATAATTTCAGGAGATTTGAAGAGGTTAACATCCCCCTCTCCTCACCTATAAATAAGACCCTCTCATTCCCTCATTCATCATCCCTCAAGCATCCCTTAATCATTCCTCATTCATTCTCATCATTCATCATTCTCTCTTCTCTCCAAATTCTCTTAGCCTTTTCCATTCCCACGCCTAGCATCATCTCTTCATAGAGATTTTAGCAATTAAGCCTCTTAAAGAACCCTTGGTCGGCCACCTTGGAGAGCCATCAGCAAAGGACCAAAGCAAAGGAATGAAGGAGCCTCATCAGTCAGAGTCTTGGGTGACAAACACTCTGAATTGGGTTTAATCTTTCTTTTCTTTAATTTAATCTAACATGTGTTCTTTTTTCTTGTTTACAACAATGTTAGCTTAATTTTATTTAAACTAGGATGATTACTTTGATTAAATAATATTTATTTGATCCATGCTTATAATGTTTGTGCCTCAATCGATCATGTTTTCAATTTAAATCATGTCTGTGTTTCGTTCATACGTGATTGAAATGCACCTGAATTAGCTGAGCGATCCTAACCAGACGACGACTAATGGACACATAATTGAAATGTGCATGCTTAATTTAGATCCTGACCCGATTAAATTGTAGGTTGCATAACAACTCTCACCAAGCTCTGTTATTTGCATAGTTTTTAGATTTGTGTGATTAAACTGTTTCAAACCTGACACGTCCCTATTACCTCACACGAATGCTAAGAAACCCTTAGTAAATAAGGATCAGTAAAATGCATATTTACTAAGTAAAGGATTCCAAAAGGACCTAATGTGGTTTCCAAACTCATGAAAGATCGAGTTGCCATGGAATGTTTTTCCGAATGTTATTAAGCATGTTGATAATAAATTGAGTTTAATTGAAGTAATTGCCCTATTTTATTTATGTTATAATTGTTGCAAATTGTGTTTAATTTTGCTGAAATTTATTTCATTCATATAGTTTTCATACCTAGGATAATTTGCATTAGGGATCATTGGATTTAGTTTAATATATTTTAATCACCACTTCTTAACTATATTGTGTTTTTATTTACCAAATTGTTAATATAATTTTACAAATTAAGTGACTTAGCACAAATACAATCCCTATGGAGACGATAACTCGATACTTACTTATTACTTGATAACGACTGTGTACACTTGCATAAACCTAAGCGTTACAAGTTTTTGGCGCCGTTGCCAGGGATTGTCAACTGTTGCCATAGTCTTTTTTTCGTGAAATTATTTATTTTCAATTTGATTTATTTCTAACATTACTAACTTATTCTTTTAAATTTTTGTGATTTTCTTTTCAGGTGTTTATGAGCATAGATCGAATTTTCTTGAAATTGAGCGAACTTTCAGAAAAAGAAGACGTGAATGAACAGCTCAAAGACAAGTCGAGATGGACCTTGGAAATCAAAATCAAGACCAAGGTAATGAAGCCGATCATGTACGAAATCTCATCCCTATTGCCGATGATAGGGATCGGTGCATCAGACAATATGATATGCCACTTTTTAGTGAGTTAGCTCTAGGAATTAGAAGACCAGATATTGAGGCAACCCAATTTGACTTGAAACTAATGATGTTTCAAATGCTAATGGTGGGCCAATTTAGTGGTATGCCCAGGAAGATCCACATCTCCACCTTCGATTGTTTATGGAGGTGAGTGATTCATTCAAGATAGCTGGTGTGACTGAAGACGCACTGAGGTTGAAGTTGTTTCCGTACTCGTTGCGAGATCAAGCACGAGCATGGCTCAATTCATTGCCACCAAGTTCCATATCTACATGGCAAGAATTAGCATAGAGATTTTTGGTTAAGTATTTCCCACCTTGTAAAAATGCTAAGTTGAGGAACGAGATCACAACTTGCCAACAATTGGATGACAAGTCTTTGTATGAGGCTTGGGAGTGATTCAAGGAGTTACTTTGTAAGTGTCATCATCATGGGATTCCTTATTGTATCCAGTTGGAGACATTTTATAATGGTCTCAATGCACATACAAGATTGATGGTAGATGCTTCCGCGAATGGTGTAATTTTTTCTAAGTCTTATAATGAGAATTATGAGATCATCGAGAGGAACATGAGTAATAACTATCAATGGCCAACAAATCGAACAGCTTCAAGAAGATATGTAGTCAGAGTTCATGAAGTTGATGCCCTCACTTCGTTATTAGCTCAGGTATCGTCTATTTCTTTTATGTTAAAACAGTTTACCGCTAATAGTGCTAATTATTTTGCAGCTCAGCCACCAAGTCTGTTTGAAGTAGTTTCCTGTGTGTACTGTGGGGAAGGTCATTCTTTTGAGAATTGTCCATCAAATTCCTAGTCAGTGTACTATGTGGGGAACCAATATCAAAATAAGAGTGGACAAGGACCCCAGTCCAACTTCAACAATCCTTCATGGCGTAATCATCCTAACTTTTCTTAGAACAACTAAGGAAATGGACTGAACAACAACTTATTGCAGCAAAGACCCAACCAATATCAAGGGTTTAATCAGCAAGCTCTAAAACCACCTCAAGCTGAGGCATCAAATAATTTGGAGAACTTGTTGAAAGTGTACATGGAAAAGAATGATGCTTTGATCTAAAGCCAATCAGCAACACTGAAAAATTTGGAAAACCAAATGGGTCAGTTAGCTACGGAGCTTCGTAATAGACCACAAGGAACCTTGCTGAGCGATACTGAGAATCCAAGAAATTTAGGTAAAGAACATATCAAGGCAGTGGCATTGTGAAGTGGTAAAATTCTGGAACCCCGATTGATTGATGTCAAGGGTAAGCCCGTTGAGAAGAATCAACTAGCTGTTGAAATCCCTACACCAAAGGAATCAGAATCTGCAAAGTCTGACAAGGTAAACCCTGACTTAATGAATTCAGATATTTTAACAACTTCTTTGGATGTAGATTTACCTACTCCAAAAAGTTGTCTGGTTCAACTAAAAGCTCCATCACCTTCATATCTGCAAAGATTGCAGCAACCCAAAAACAGGAGGTGCAATTCAAAAAGTTTTTGGATGTTCTGAAGCAGTTACACATCAGTATTCCGTTGTTGGAGGCTTTAGAACAAATGCTAAATTATGTGAAGTTTATGAAGGATATACTATCCAAGAAGAAACGACTGAGTGAGTATGAGACTGTTGCCTTGACAAAGAAGTGCAGTGCTTTCCTGCAGAACAAACTGCCACTGAAATTGAAAGACCTAAGAAGCTTTACTATACCCTGTAACATGGTGAATCTTACTGTGGTAAATCTTTGTGTGACTTAGGAGCGAGTATCAACTTTATGCCTAAGTTTATTTTCAAGATGCTAGGTATAGGTGAAGTAAGACCTACAACTGTGATGCTTCAGCTAGCGAATCAATCTTTAACATATCTCGAAGGAAAGATTAAGGATGTTTTGGTAAGAGTCGATAAATTTATTTTTCCTTCTGATTTCATTGTCTTAGATTTTGAAGCAGACAAGGAAGTGCCGATCATCCTTGGAGGACCTTTCTTAACCACGGAAAGAACGTTAATTGATTTGCAAAAAGTTTAACTCACCATGTGAGTTCAAGACGATCAGGTAACCTTTTAACGTTCTTAAAATTATGAAATTTCTCGATCCAGCAGAAGAGTGTCTAGTTATGGAAGAGATAGAAACCTTGGTTTCTATGGAAAGCAATTTTAAAGAAGATCCATTGGGGAAAGCCTTATATCTTGACCTTTTGGAGGATGAAGAAGGTGAAGAAAACATGGCTTTGATGGAAGCCAATCCGAGAAATTTTATTCAATTCACATGGTTTGAATCGTTGGAGTTAGAAGTCAGAGAATTTGTGCAACCCAAGTTGTCAATTGAAGAACCACCTAAACTCAAACTAAAGGTACTTCCTTCCCATTTGAAATACATTTATTTAGGTGACTGTTCTACTTTGCCTGTGATTATTTCAGCAGAACTGACGAAAGATCAAGAGGAGCAACTAATTGATGTTCTAAAGAAATTTAATAAAGCAATGGTTGAACCATAGTTGATATTCGAGGTATAAGCCCTTTTTTTTAAATGCATAAAATATTTTAGAAGAAGATGGAAGACCTCGAATTGATGGGCAAAGGAGGCTCAATCCTATTATGAAAGAAGTTGTGAGAAAGGAAGTGATCAAATGGTTAGATGCAGGAATCATCTATCCTATTTCAGATAGTTCACGGGTAAGTCCGGTGCAGTGTGTGTCAAAGAAAGTTGGAATCACGATTGCTGAAAATAAGCATAACGATTAATTCCGATGGGAACTGTTATCAGTTGGAGAATCTGTATTGATTACAGAAACTTGAACAAAGCCACTCGGAAGGACCATTTTTCGTTGCCTTTTATGGATCAGATGTTAAATCGACTGGCAGGTAATGAATTCTATTATTTTTTAGATGGCTATTCGGGATATAACCAAATAGTTGTAGCCCTAGAGGACCAACATAAAACAACCTTTACTTGTCCATACGGTACGTTTGCTTTTAGGTAAATGCCTTTTGGTTTATCCAATGCACCTACAACTTTTCAACGATGCATGATGGTAATATTTACTGATATGGTTGAAAATTTTGTTGGGGTTTTCATGGATGATTTTTCTGTTTTTGGTAACACTTTTGATATCTGTTTGAGTAATTTGGCTAAGGTACTGAAGAGATGCGAAGAGACGAATCTTGTCCTTAATTGGGAAAAATGCCATTGTATGGTTAAGAAAGGGATTGTCTTAGGTCATAATATCTCAAAGAAAGGAATTGAAGTCGATAAAGCAAAGGTGGACGTAATTGAAATTACCGACCTCAATGAATGTGAAAGGAGTTAGAAGTTTCTAAGGCCATGCTGATTTTTACCGAAGGTTTATCAAAGATTTCTCGAAAATTTCTAAACTGTTGTGTTTGTTGTTAGAGAAAGATACAGTGTTTGATTTCAACAAAGCATGTTTGGAAGCTTTTAAAGATTTAAAGAAGTGGTTAATCTCAGCCTCAATAATCGTTACACCTGATTGGAACTCACCTTTTGAGTTGATGTGCGATGCAAGTGACTATGCTATTGGAGCTGTGATGGGTCAAAGAAGAAACAAAGTGTTTCACCCTATTTACTATGCAGGTAGAACTTTGAAGGGAGCCCAACTCAATTATACGATAACCGAAAAGGAACTCTTCACTATAGTTTTTGCCTTAGACAAATTCCGCTCATATCTTATAGGTACCAAAGTTACAATAGTTACTGACCATGTGACCATTAAATACTTACTCATGAAGAAATATGCAAAACCAAGGCTAATTCATTGGATACTTTTACTCCAAGAATTTGACCTTGAGATCCAAGATAGAAAAGGTGTCGAAAATCAAATAGCTGATCATCTGTCGAGGTTGGAGCAAGATGAGGTAACTCAGTCATGTGTGCTAATCAACGAAAATTTCCTAGATGAACATTTATTTGAGGTAAATCGAATTCATGAAATACCCTGGTTTGCTGATTTTGCCAATTATCTTGCATGTGGAATAATTCCTTGAGAAATGACATACCAACAAAGGAAAAAATTCTTTCACGATAGTCGGTATTATATTTAGGAGGATCAATTTTTGTTTAAACAATGTGCAGATAATATAATCCGAAAGTGTGTAGCTAAAAGTGAGATTGCTGATATCTTGTATCATTGCCATTCATCTCTAAGTGGGGGACACTTTGGTGGTTCATGTACTACAGCAAAGATTTTGCAAGCAGGTTTCTTTTAGCCTACACTATTTAAAGATGCTTATGCTTATGTGAAGAACTGTATAAATGCCAGAGGATTGGAAATATATCAATGAGGAATGAGATGCCCTTGACAAACATTTTGGAGATTGAATTGTTTGACGTATGGGGCATTGACTTCTTAGGCCCATTTTCTTCTTCGTATGGTAACAAATACATCTTAGTTGTTGTGGACTATGTATCCAAGTGGGTTAAAGCTAAAACATACCCTACAAATGATGCTAAGGTAGTCACGCGATTCCTACATAACAATGTGTTTACACGATTTGGCACACCAAGAGTGTAACAACCCGATTTAGGGGCTAGTCAGAACAGTGATCTCGGTATCAGTAATCTGAGGTTAGAGAAAATTTATTTTAATGTTATTTTATGAGTTTGAGCATGATTATATAAGTGCATGAAAATTTTGGTGCTTTAATTGTAGCGATTTCATGCTTAATCGCGAAAAAGGACTAAATCACATAAAGTGCGAAAGTTTTATTTTATAAGCTCAAGGTGCCTAATAGCCATAGAATAGTAATTTGGGGTCTTTAAAGTGCAATTAGACCTCTAGGAATAGAGTGGCAGGCCATAAGAGACAAAAATTGACAAATTGGTCAAAGTTGGTAAAAGTTGGTGACTAAATTGACTTGTACTAATAAAATAAAGAAAGAAAATATATCATCTTTTCACTCCATCTTTCCTCCACCGAAAATAGCAAGCAAAATAGGAGTTTTGAAAGCTCAAAATTTCAGCAAACTCATCTCCATCCATGTAAGTGATTTTAATGGTTTTTCTTGAAGATAGGTGTACTTTTAGAACCCCTAGAGCTTAAGCTTTCTAATGAGGGGACTATCTTACAATATGGTGAAAAGATTAGAGATTTTCCATGAGAGCTTTCATTGTTATTTACTGTATTTTTATGGAAGAAAATGAGTCTTAGTTGTTAGATGAACAACTTTTGTGAAAGGTGTTGCCATGAAAACACCTAAATGAACCTTTTTTGTAAAGGTTGTAAAATTGGTGGTAAAATGTATGAAATGTTGGGTTTTGATGATAGCCATAAGAGAAATAAATGTTCACTTAGGCTCATTAAAGGTAGAAATTTGATTAGAATTGATTTTTGAGCCTAGGGGTAAAATGGTCATTTTGCCAAAGGTATAAGGGCAAAATAGTAATTTTACCAAAGCATGATTATTGAAAAGATTTTATGAATGTGATAATTAAAATGAGCTAATTTGCTATTATACAGCAAGAATAGCCGAGAATCAACTTCGATCAGGGAAAGAACAAAATATCAGACAAGACGGACAATCTAGCTTATTTTGAAATCGAGGTAAGTTTGTATGTGATAAATTCATCATTTTTGCTAGCATGTTTGAGAATGTTTGGTATCATAATGATACAAGGTGTTCTATGAAATCGAGTATTTGTATTGAATGAGAAAGATGATAAAAGTCGAGATGATGAAGTCCTAGTTGGATTATAATAAATGTAAGAATACTACCATCGAGACGTGAGATGGATATGTTCCCGTATAAGATCATGTATAGGATATGGCCTCGGCACCGAATTGAAATCACGTATAAGACCATATTTGGGATATGGCTTCGGTATTGAATATGAGAATCGTATAAGACCATATCCGGGATATGGCATCGATACTTGACATGAGATTCTGTATAAGACCATATTCGGGATATGGCATCAGCACTCAGAGGTGACCCCATGTAAGACCACATCTAGGATGTGGCATTGACTTTGTGCTTATAATAATGACAATGAATATGCGTCTTTGAGTATCCCTAGTGATTAACAAGATAAATAGATCAGTTTGGAAATAGAAATGAGATTAATACTAAAGTCATGTGATTGAGTGAATACAGGTACTCGTGAGAAATTCACGAGGAGTGTTACGATATGTGGCATGGTATGTTTTAGATAAGAATGAGTACGAGTAAGTTATGGTAAAGTGTTTATGACCTTGTGTGGTTATCTAATGCCATGGATTGATGTCATTATGAGTTTATTGTTGCTATTTATTTCATGCAAACATACTAAGCTTTATGCTTACCCTTCTCATTTCCCTTTTCCTTATAGTATTGCCAAGATAACTCGAGGATCGTGGGATGCAGGAGTTCGAAAATCATACTATCAACATCACTTTGGTATAAAACATCACTTTGGTATAACAATTTAGACTTATTTTGAGTATGGCATGTATAGGACTTGAGTATTTTGTTAGGTCTTAATTGTTAGCCAAAGTGATGGCTATGTATGTTATCAAAGTCATTTGGTAAATGGCCATCGGAAATGGGCCAACGCTTGATAAGTTTATATATATTCAACGATGATGAAATTATGAAGTTATGCTCGTGTGAATGCTTTGAATTGAGTTCTTGTATGTGCCTTTGGGTCATGAATGATGTTTATATGAGTTGGAATTAGTATGTTTACTATGCTGGGTGGCACTTGGCTTAGAATATAGCCTTTTTATGTCCACACGAGTAGACACACGGGCGTGTGTCTAGGCCATGTGGAACACATGGTCAGGCTTATGGGCGTGTTGATCGACCGTGCGTCCCCTGCATGCTATGTTTACAAAGTCAGAATTCTCAATAGTAGACACAGGCAGAGACACGACCGTGTGTCTCAGCCGTGTAGAAGGCACGGCCTTGGACATGGGCATGTGCCCAAGCCGTGTAAAGTTTGCACTTAAAGTGTGGAATTTAATTCGACACACGGTCTAAGGAAACGGGTGTGTGCCTTGGCTGTGTGACCTTAGTGAGGTGATGACATCATAAATAGAATGCCAAGGTTTTTGTACACGGGCTAAGACACAGGTGTGTCGATATCGTGTGAAGGACACGGGCTAGGGGCACGGGCGTGTGTCTGGCCGTGTGAAATAAGTCAGTGTCGACCACGGGTGGAGAACACGGGCATGTTAGGGGGCACACGGGCGTGTCCCTTGAACAACATGGGCGTGTGGCCCCTATTTGGACAAATTTTTTTCTAAGTAAGTAAAAGTTCTCGGTATAATTTTGAAACCTCCCGAAAGTATTTTTAGGGCCTCGTAGGCCCAAAATGAGTAGGTTATAAGTTTTAAATGGAAAGTGTCTATGCTGCAGTGAAATTTTATAGCTCGATGTATTATGTTTAAGTAAGTTAAGTTAGGTAATGCCTCGTATCCGGTTCTGGCTTCGAACACGGTTAAGGGGTATTACATTTAATGGTATCAGAGCTATGGTTTCGTCAATTCTCGGACTAACGTAGCGTAAGTATGAGTCTAGTTATACATACCATACATAAGAGTAATTGTGTAATGATAGTGTGATGACTCCTGACAATTTGAATTGTGTGTTTATATAGTAAATGGACCCTGATCCTAACCGAGCTACAACCGATGATGCTGCAAGTAATGCGCTGGCTCTCGCACAAGGGATCGCGCCGGTAGAGAGTAGACCCGAGGCTTTGGGTCAGGGAGAAGAGGCTCGAGAAGCCTTTCTGCACATGATGAGCAACTGGTACACTGAGTACATTTGAGCAAATCCTAATGCTCAACCCCCTCCACCCCCACCTATTCCTCAGCCCGCTCCTGAAACTCCTCAATTGGTTAAGGTAGTAAGAAAAGAAATGCCTCCGGTCGATAAAATCTGGAAACAAGGAGCAGTAGAATTCTGGGCTAGTAAGGAAGATGACTTAGAGAGGGCAGAATTCTGGTTGGAGAATACCATCAGGGTATTCGACGAGTTGTCATGCACACCTGAAGAGTGAATTAAGTGTGTGGTGTCTCTCTTGCGAGATTCGACCTATCAATGGTGGAACACCCTTGTGTCAGTGGTACTAAGGGAGAGAGTTAGTTGGGGGTTCTTCCAAGAGGAATTTTGGAAGAAGTATATCAGCCAAAGATTCATTAACCAGAAGAGGAAAGAGTTCTTGGAACTAAAGCAAGGCCGAATGACTGTGACAGAATACGAATGTGAGTTCGTAAGGCTTAGTAAGTATGCCCAGGAGTGCGTGTCTATCGAGGCCATCATGTACAAAAGGTTCGAGGATGGTTTAAATGAAGATGTCCATTTATATGTTGGAGTTCTCGAACTAAAAGAATTCGTAGTGTTGGTAGATAGAGCTTGTAAAGCCGAAGAGTTGGCTAAAGAGAAAAGAAGAGCTGAGATTGAGTCCCATGACTCGAGGAAAAGACAATTGAATAAGTCATTCCAATCCTCATCTAAGAAATTGAGGGATTTTGCTACTCGACCAGCCACTTCAGTTAGGTTTTCAAACCCAAGTAAGGGCAAACAGTTATCGGGGTCTAAAACGCAGACCACTTCAGTTGTTAGTGTCGGCAATGCTCGAATGAGTAGACCGGAGTGCCTACAGTGTGGCAGACATCATTCTGGTGAGTGTCGAGCAAGCGAGAAGGCTTGTTTCAAGAGTGGGTCTTTAGACCATTTTATCAGAGATTGCCCCGAGGTGGGTGAGAAATAGAAGTCTTAGAATGCAAGGTTGGGAAGTATTGCTAAGACCACAAAGAAACTTGGGAAATGAAATGGGTAGCAATAATTTATCTAAAGACCAGACTACAAGAGTTGAGGGTAGAGCACCGGCGAGAACATATGCCATTCGTGCTCGCGAAGAGGCGTCCTCCCCCGACGTGATTACGGGTACATTTTCTCTCTATAATACCCATGTTATAGCTTTAATTGATCTGAGATCTACCCACTCATACATATGCATGAAATTAGTCTCTAGCATGAGCATGGCTATAGAGTCTACTGAATTTGTAATAAGAGTGTCTAATCCTCTAGGCAAGTATGTGTTGGTTGATAGAGTGTGCAAATGTTGTCTTTTGATGATTAGGGGTCATTTTTTTCCTGTTGATCTTGTGCTATTGCTGTTTGACGAGTTTGATGTCATCATTGGGATGGATTGGTTAGCTACTCATGGTGTGCTAGTAAATTGTGGGAGAAAGTTTATTAAGTTAAAATGTAAAAATGGGGATCTTATTCGTGTTGAATCAGATGAGCAAGACAGATTGCCAGTAGTGATGTCTTCATTGTTGACTCAGAAGTATTTAAGAAAGGGGTACGAAGCTTACCTTGCCTTTATGATGAATACTAAAGAGACTGAGTTGAAAATTGAGTCGGTACCCATAGTATGCGAGTATCTAGATGTTTTTCTAGAAGAATTACCAGGGTTACCTCCGGTTAGAGAGATTGAATCCGGGATTGAGTTAGCTCTGGGTACCACCCCCATTTCTATTGCTCCATATAGAATGGCTCCAACCGAGCTAAAAGAGTTGAAAGTGTAGTTGCAAGAACTAACGGATAAAGGTTTCACAAGACCAAGTTATTCTTCATGGGGTGCTCCCGTATTATTTGTGAAGAAGAAAGATGGTTCCATGAGGTTATGCATAAATTATCGACAGCTCAACAAGGTAACCGTGAAGAACAAATACCCTTTGCCGAGAATCAATGATTTGTTTGATCAATTGAAGGGAGCCACAGTATTTTCCAAGAAAGACTTAAGGTCTGGGTATTATCAGTTGAGAGTCAAGGACTCGGATGTGCCGAAAACGGCATTTCGGACGAGATATGCCCACTATGAATTTTTGGTCATGCCTTTTGGTTTAACAAATGCCCCTGCAGTTTTCATGGATTTGATGAATCGTATTTTTTTGCCATATTTGGATAAATTTATGGTAGTCTTCATCGATGATATACTGATCTTCTATCGAGATGAGAACGAACATGCCAAGTAGTTGAGAAAGGTTTTGCAAATTTTTAAATATAATCAATTGTATGCGAAGTTTAGTAAAAGTGAATTTTGGCTTAAGGAAGTAAGATTTTTGGGGCACATTGTCTCAGGAGAAGGAATTAGAGTCAACCCGAGTAAGATTTCGACAATTGTGGATTGGAAACCACCGAGGAGCGTAACTGAAGTAAGGAGTTTTCTAGGCCTAGCCGGCTATTATAGGCATTTTGTCAAGGGGTTTTCCATGATAGCTACTCTGATGACGAGACTATTGCAAAAAGATGTGAAGTTTGAATGGACAAAGAAGTGTCAATAGAGTTTTGAGAAACTAAAGGCGTTGTTGACTGAGGCTCCTATTTTGGTACAACCTGAACCAAGACAAGAATTTTTGGTTTACAATGATGCATCCTTGAATGGGTTGGGTTGTGTACTCATGCAAGAGGGCAAGGTGATAGCATATGCCTCTAGACAATTAAAACCGCACGAAAAGAATTGCCCGACTCACGACTTGGAGTTAGCTGCAATTGTATTTGCACTAAAGATTTGGAGACATCATTTATATGGTGAGAGGTGTCGGATATTTACCGACCATAAAAGCCCAAAATATTTGATGACTCAAAAGGAATTAAATTTGAGGCAACGAAGGTAGTTGGAGTTGATCAAGGATTACGACTTAGTAATTAACTACCATCTGGGAAAGGTGAATGTGGTCACCGATGCTTTGAGCAGAAAATCATTGTTTGCGTTGAAAGCCATGAATGCACAGATGGCTTTGTTAGATGATAGTTCTATTCTAGCTGAGTTGAAAGCTAAACCATTCTCCGAGAGATTTGTGAAACTTAGAAAGAGGACAGCAACTTACAAGCCAAAAGAGTTCTATGTGAGGGAAATGTCGAATTGGACTATCGGGTAAGTCCTAATGAGTGCTTGACGTTTTGAGATAGGGTCTGTGTACCTAGAAATAATGAACTTATTCGTAAGAATTTGCATGAAGCACATAGCGGATGTTTAACTGTGCACCTGGGTAGCATGAAGATGTACAATGACTTGAGGAAGTGGTATTGGTGGCCTAGTATAAAGAAGGACATTTCCGAGTTTGTATCGTGATGCCTGATTTGTCAGCAAGTGAAGGTTGAACACCAAGTACCTTCGAGTCTACTTTAGCCCATTATGGTTCCTGAGTGGAAGTGGGGCCGTATTGCCATGGACTTTGTGACGGGTTTACTGTTGACGTCGAAAAAGAAAGATGCCATGTGGGTCGTAGTCGATAGACTTACGAAGTCAGCCCATTTCATACCAGTACTAGTCGATTACTCAGTTGATAAGTTTGTTGAACTGTACGTGGCACAAATAGTAAGACTTCATAGAGTACCGTTATCGATCATTTCAAATAGAGATCCGAGATTCACATCACGATTTTGGAAAAAGTTACAATGAGCCTTAAGCACAAAATTAAGTTTTAGTACAGCTTTCTATCCTCAAACTGACGGGCAGTCAGAAAGAGTAATTCAGTTACTCAAAGACATGTTTCAATGTTGTGTTTTGGAATTCCAAGGAAATTGGAAGAAATATTTACCGTTGGTGGAATTCGCTTGCAACAACAATTTCCAGTCAAGATTAAAAATGGCACCTTATGAGGCATTTTACGGGTGTAAGTGTCGAATGCCGTTATATTGGATAGAACTTAGGGAGAATCAGATACACGGGGTCGATTTAGTCAAGGAAACTGAAGAGAAATTACAGGTGATACGTGAATGTCTGAAAGCAGCCTCAGATAGACAAAAGTCCTATTCGAATTTGAAAGGAAAGAGATTGAGTTCCAAGTAGGTGATAAAGTGTTTCTGAAAGTATCGTCATGGAGAAAAGTCCTCAGATTTGGCCAGAAGGGTAAATTGAGTCCGCGTTTTATCGGACCTTATGAAGTTACCGAGAGGATAGGATCGGTAGCTTATCGATTGGCCTTGCCACCTGAGCTGGTAAAGATTCATGATGTTTTCCACGTATCCATGTTACAACGATACCGTTCGGACCCTTCACATGTGATTGTGCCATCAGAGGTAGAGATTCAACCAGACATGACTTATGGCAAAGAGCCGATTAAAATTTTGGCATGGGAGGTCAAACAATTGAGAAACAAAAGTATAGCTCTTGTGAAACTACTATAGCAGAGACATGGAATAGAAGAGGCTACATGGGAGCCCGAGGAATCCATGAGAAACCAATATCCCAACCTTTTCACCGGTAAGATTTTCGGGGACAAAAATCCTTAAAGGGGGAGAATTGTAACAGCCCGATTTAGAGGCTAGTCAAAATAGTGATCTCAGGATCACTAATCTAAGGTTAGAGAAAATTTATTTTAATGTTATTTTATGAGTTAGAGTATGATTATCTAAGTGTATGAAAATTTTTTGGCTTTAATTTTAGCGATTTCAAGCTTAATCGCGAAAAAGGACTAAATCGCATAAAGTGTGAAAGTTCTATTTTATAAGCTAAAGGTGCCTAATAGCCATAGAATAGTAATTTGGGGTCTTTAAAGTGCAATTAGACCCCTAAGAATAGAGTAGCCGGCCATAGAAGACAAAAATTGACAAATTGGTCAAAGTTGGTAAAAGTTGGTGATTAAATTGACTTGTACTAATAAAATAAAGAAAGAAAATATATCATCTTTTCACTCCATCTTCCTCCACCGAAAATAGTGAGCAAAATAGGAGTTTTGAAAGCTCAAAATTTCAGCAAACTTATCTCCATCCAAGTAAGTGATTTTAATGGTTTTTCTTGAAGATAGTTGTACTTTTGGAACCCCTAGAGCTTAAGCTTTCTAATAAGGGGACTATCTTGCAATATGGTGAAAAGATTAGAGTTTTTCCATGAGAGCTTTCATTGTTATTTGATGCATTTTTATGGAAGAAAATGAGTTTTAGTTGTTAGATGAACAACTTTTGTGAAAGGTGTTGCCATGAAAACACCTAAATGAACCTTTTCGTAAAGGTTGTAAAATTGGTGGTAAAATGTGTGAAATGTTGGGTTTTGATGATAGCCATAAGAGAAATAAATATTCACCTGGACTCTTTTAAGGTAGAAATTTTATTAGAATTGATTTTCGAGCCTAGGGGTAAAATCGTCATTTTGCCAATGGTTTAAGGGCAAAATAGTAATTTTACGAAAGCATGATTATTGAAATGATTTTATTAATGTGATGATTAAAATGATCTAATTTGCTATTATAGATCAAGAAGAGCCGAGAATCAACCTCGATCAGGGAAAGAATAAAATATCGGACTAGACCGACGATCTAGTTTATTTTGAAATCGAGGTAAGTTTGTATGTGATAAATTCAACATTTATGCTAGCATGTTTGAGAATGTTTTGTATCATAATAATACAAGGTGTTCTATGAAATCGAGTATTTGAATTGAATGAGAAAGGTGATAAAAGTCGAGATGATGAAATCCCGGTTGGACTATAATAAATGTGAGAATACTACCATTGAGACGTGAGATGGATAAGATCCCGTATAAGACCATGTCTAGGATCTGGCCTCAGAATCGAATTGAAATCCTGTATAAGACCATATCTGGGATATAGCTTCGGTATTGAATATGAGAATCGTATAAGACCATATCCGGGATATGGCATCGATACTTGATGTGAGATTCCGTATAAGACCATATTCGGGATATGGCATCAGCACTCAGAGGTGACCCTATGTAAGACCACATCTGGGATGTGGCATTGGCTTTGTGTTTATAATAATGACGATGAGTATGCATCTTTGAGTATCCCTAGTGATTAACAGGATAAATAGATAAGTTTGGAAATAGAAATGAGATTAGTTCTAAAGTCATGTGATTGAGTGAATACAGGTACCTGTGAGAAATTCACAAGGAATGTTACGATATGTGGCATGGTATGTTTTAGATAAGAACGAGTACGAGTAAGTTATGGTAAAGTGTTTATGACCTTGTATGGTTATCTAATGCCATGGATTGATGTCATTATGAGTTTATTGTTGCTATTTATTTCATGCAAACTTACTAGGCTTTATCCTTACCCCTCTCATTTCTCTTTTCCTTGTAGTATTGCCAAGATAACTCGAGGATCGTGGGACGTAGGAGTTCGGAAATCACATTATCAACATCATTTTGGTATAACAATTTAGACTTATTTTGAGTATGGCATGTATAGGACTTGAGTATTTTGCTAGGTCTTAATTGTTAGCCAAAGTGTTGGCTATGTATGTTATCAAAGTCATTTGGTAAATAACCATCGAAAATGGGCCAAATCTTAATAAGTTTATATATATTCAATGATGATAAAATTCTGAAGTTATGCTCGTGTGAATGCTTTGAATTGAGTTCTTAGATGTGCCTTTGGGTCATGAATGATGTTTAAATTAGTTGGAATTAGTATGTTTACTACGCAAGGTGGCATTTGGCTTGGAATATAACCTTTTTATGTCCACACGGGTGGACACACGGGCGTATGTCTAGGTCGTGTGGAATACATGGTCAGCCTCATGGGCATGTTGATCGACCGTGCGTCCCCTGCATGCTAGGTTTACAAAGTCAGAATGCTCAGTAGTAAACATACAGGGAGAGACACGGCTGTGTGTGCCTAGGCCGTGTAAAGTCTGCACTTAAAGTGTGAAATTTAATTTGACACACGGTCTAAGGACACAGGCGTGTGCCTTGGCCATGTGGCCTTAGTTAGTTGATGACCACATAAATAGAATGCCAAGGTTTTGGTACACGGGCTAAGACACGGGCGTGTCGATGCCGTGTGAGGGACAAGGGCTAGGGACACTGGCGTGTGTCTGGCCGTGTGAAATAAGTCAGTGTCGACCACAGGTGAAGAACAGGGGCATGTCCAGGGGCACACGGGCGTGTCCCTTAAACAACACGGGCGTGTGTCTCCTGTTTGGATAAAATTTTTTCTAAGTAAAAGTTCTCGGTTTAATTCCAAAACCTCCTGGAAGTATGTTTAGGGCCTCGTAGGCCCAGAATGAGCAAGTTATGAGTTTTAAATGGAAAGTGTCTAAGCTGCAGTGAAATTTTATAGCTCGATGTGTTATGTTTAAGTAAGTTAAGTTAGGTAATGCCTTGTATCCAGTTCCAGCTTCGAACACGGGTAAGGGGTGTTACAAAGAGCTATTATTAGTGATGAAGGTTCTCACTTTGTGAACAAATGGCTTAAGTGGTTGCTTGAGAAATATGATGTGAAGTACAAGATTGCTATTGCCTATCACCCCAGTCTAATGGCAAGTTGAAAGAGTGAATCGAGAAATCAAAGGTATCCTTGAAAATGTAGTACGCCCTATCAGAAAAGATTGGTCTCGTAGGCTTGATGATGCATTATGGGTCTATCGAACAACATTTAAGACACCGTTAGGAATGACTCCTTATCGGTTAGTCTTTGGAAAGGCATGTTATTTGCCGTTAGAATTGGAGAATAAAGCTCACTGGGCTTTGAAGCAGTTGAACTTTGATATTAAGCAAGTCGGTAGGAGAAGGATGTTACAACTTGATAAGTTGGAAGAGCTGAGGTTGTTTTCCTATGAGAAGGCCAAAATGTGTAAAGAAAGATCAAAGAGATGGCATGATAGTCATATACAACCTCGCGAGTTTAAAGAAGGTCAGAAGGTTTTGTTATTTAATTCAAGGTTGAAGTTATCTCCTGGGAAGCCTAAATCCCGATGGAAAGGACCTTATACCATCTACCGAGTTTATCCTTTTGGAGCTATTGAATTATACAACAATTACGGAGGTACGTTTAAATTTAATGGTCAACGTCTCAAACACTACTGGGATGGTGAAGTTGAGCGAGTTGAATCCTCGTTCAAATTAACAGACCCTTAATTTTTCATGAACTCATTTTGTAAATAAATAAATAATTAGAACTTGTTTTCTTAACTTATTACATTTAATTAATTTTGTCTAAGGAGATTGGAACTTAAGCAGGACCGTTGTGACCCCTCCAACCTTTCCTGGGAATTAATTTAATATAATTTGTTAAGAAGAAATTTTCTAATTAAGATTTAAAATTTTTAAGTTTCATTTGTTCTGTTTAAATTTTAATTTTTTATGTTAATAAAGGGGGTCAAGTTTGGCCCAAGTACTACTCAGTTTTTTTAAAAAGATACAGTCTGAGTTTGAGGCCTAAGACAGCAAAAAGGAGGGAAAAATCCATGGCTTGCAGTCACACCCATTGCTTGCTACCCAAATAACCCTAATGTAGCTAAATGTTTGCTACATGTTGCCCTAATTTTTCCCTATATAGACCCCTCTCCATTCTACTAATTTTCATATCCCTCAAAGCAATTTGCTTACACTCTAAAAATCTCTAAATCTCCCTTTTGTGCCGTCATCCTCAAATCTCGAAAGAAACCCTAGTTCTCTTCCCTTTCTACCAAAATTCCCTATTGTCACCGCAAAAAGATTGCCGAAGCACTGACGTTGCTGTCGCACGTCATTATCTTCGCCACACCATCCTTGCCGTCACAAGATTTTTGCCATAGCAAGTTCTACCCACTTAGTCAATTTCTCTTTTCTCTCTTGTGCAAAAACTTTGCCGAATTTTTGGAAAAAGATATCATGTCTCGAAAAAGAACCAGATCTTCAAAGGAATTTTTGGAAAAAGATATCATGTCTTGAAAAAGAACCAGATCTTCAAAGACTACTCCTGAAAACCCGATTTTGATCGATGAAGAAGTGAAAGAGAGATTTGATTCAATCTTCAAGCATCAACCTATGATGTCGGAAAAAGGTTTTGACTTGAAGAGTAATGATTTGATAGTTGTTCCTATACTAATTAGAAAGAAAATTAATGCTCTCAAGTGGGAACGATTTTGTGATGCTCATTCACTTCCCCATGATGAACTAGTTCAAGAATTCTATGCTAGTTTGACTACGCAAGATGCTACTGAAGTCATCGTTCGAAAGAAAAATGTACCTCTAACTTCTAAGTCCATCAATGATTTGTTTAATTTACCTGATGTTGAAGAAGATGAGTACTACCCTATGATGAACAATATCAATTGGGATTTTCTTCAACAAGTGCTTGATGTTGTGACAAATCCGGGATCCCAATGGATTATAAGAAAGTATAGGAGCCATTCTTGTCGAAGAGAATACTTAGAACTAATAGCAAAGGTATGGTTTCATTTCGTTTGCTACAGTTTTATGCCTATCTCACATAGTTCCACATTCTCGATGGAACGGATGATTTTCTTATATGCAATTTTGACAGAAAAGTCCATTAATGTTAGGAAAATTATCCTCAATGAGATTCACGATTGTGCTAAAAAGAAGGTAGGAAGTGCTTATTTCCCATCATTAATCACTTCACTTTGCTTAAAGGCCCGTGTTAAAACACAAGCAAATCTGAAGGAGAGATATGTTCAAGGATGCATTACAAATTATGATCTTGAAAGATTAGTAGAGAGGGTGCATGAGCTAAATCAAGGCGAGCAAGAAGAGCCAATTGAGCCTGACACCGAGGAGTCAACAGATGGAACTGAAACTGAAGCTAATTCAGCTACAGACACTGAAGAGGAAGAATCTGATAAGGAACCAAACATTCCTGAACTACGGGTTGAGCCAGAAGAAGAACCAGTCAAGCTAAGTGTTGAACCTGAATATACAACTCCCATGCCGAGTTTTGCAAGTACTTCAAGGAAATCGGAGTTGTCAATTTTGATGGATATGTGCAAGTTCATGCACAATCAACAACAAACTTACTGGAAATATGCAAAAATTAGATATGACACAATTCGAAATACTTTTAAGAATATCTCTAATACTTTTGTTCCTGAGTTCCCAGATGCTATCTTTAAGACATGGACGGAAGATACTGACGATGCAAGCAGAGATGGAGCTAAAGAAGACAAGAGGAATGAGTCAGAAAAATAAAATGGGGGATTCTTGTCTTGTTATTTATTTAATTATTTTTAGGTCCTTAGGAATTTCTTTCTTTCGTAATTAGGATTTAATTTCTGCAGAATAAAACGTAGCAAGCATGAACAAACTTAACACTTCTTTCAAAAGAATAAGACTAAGTGATGTGGTAATGGGAATGAACATGTCTAGGATTAGGTTATTAGGGAAGACTTGGTATTTAAGCAGTCTTAATGAATCACCTCTCTTTCTTTATAACCCTACCTGGTGTTCAGTTTTTATTCATTACTTTGTTCTTGCAATGAGAACATTGGTTCTTTTTAAAGGGGGGTAAGGCAAATAAATTGCTCAAACTTTTAAATATTTTCAAGTATGTTTCAATCATTTCTTTCATAAGTATGTTTTAATAAATGAATGTTTAGAGATAGTTTTTGTTACTGAGATAGTTTGTATGCAAGTATGAATTATGATTTTATCTAAGTGAAAGTATGTTGTCATGAAGAATGGAATGCTTGTATGATCTTAGCCTTAGTAATGTTTACCATGAAAACTTAGTTTCTTTTGAGATTAGACATGCATGAAGGTTTATATCTTTGGAATTGACTTAGTAACTTTCTTGAGGCAAAATCTTAGGGGACATAAAAATCTAAAATGATATAGGCACTATTTCTTTGGACCGTTTGAGCCTTTTCAAGCCAACCCTATGATATTAGACCCTTGAAACTGTAAATTTGAGCTTAAATGCCTTTTTTTTTTTTTTGCAATGAACCTACATTATAAGACAATTACCATCTTTTTAAAGTTATCCTAATTTTGTGCACCTATCTTAACTAAAGTTGTCTTCAGAATCAACATTTGAGGATATTTTCATAAAGATGTATGTCCTCATGCTTAAAAAAAATTATAGAAAGGAGCGAATAAAAGTTTTTCCAATCTCCAAAAAGGAAAAATGTATGAGCTTGAGTTCAAAATAAGCTTGGGGTGTTCCAAAGGTTCATTTAAAGAAAAAGGTTGTATTACGAGAAAATCAAGACAAAGTTAACGGTTCAGATTTTTTAAAACCAAAATATCCCATCTCTTAAAAGCCCTACCTTTAACCGAGCCCCATTACAACCTTATAAAAGACCTATTGATTTGATGATTATGTCACCTACATTAGTGGAGAGGAAGTTGATCGCTGTAAAATCAGAGGTTTAAATATTTATAAAAGAATGATCAAACCGGGAGACTAACTCTGACAACGATATCAAGGAAAGTGTACCTATCGAACAGTAGTATAGCTTAGGCAAGACCGGATATCAAACCCAAAGGAACTAAAAGTACTAATACTAACTTTCTTTTTATTATTTAGCCTTAAAAATATAGTGAAGTTGTTTTAAACTATATTGGCGAAGACTAAACTAAAGAAACAAAGACAAAAGGATGAATTTGGGGATAACTTGAAAAAGACTCAGTTGATTTTTTTTATGATACCTTCGGAAAGAATCCACCTAGACTTCACTTATTTATTTAACCCTAAATTATATGATTTCTTTTACTTAGCTTGATCCGTGAGACTCCCTAACCTATGTTAAACCCTCTCTCGAAGCGAATAACGTCTAATCCTAGGTTAATTAGTGGAACTCTCGTTCACTTATAATAACCCCCTAGGAAAGCAGTAAATCAACCAATGGACTCCCGTATTAGGTTTCACCCTAATCCGGCAAAATCTCGTAACCCTATCTCTAGGTGCCCGATCAACTCCGCTTAATTATGTTAGATCTACTCTTAGGCAGAGTCTATTCCTCCTCCACCTAAGCACATTAAATTTGGATTAAGCAACATAATTAAGAACAAACTAAGTAATTTATCATATAACTTAAAAATCAAATAAAAAGATCCATCAAGGTTTCATCCCCTTCAGGTATCCGAAGGATTTAGTTCATAATGTAAAAAGAAAACATCACAAGAGAAAAGATAAAACAAAACATAAGAAAAATCCTAAAACTCCCTGACGGGATTGAAGGAGAATTCCGCCATCTTGAGTATAATTCCGGCTTCTTGGGATGAATCAACTGGCTATCCTCGCGTTATTCCCTAACTCTGACCTTCTCGGCTTGGCTCCTTGGCCTAGCTTTCGATCCCTTTCAAAGGTGGTACTTGGGCTATATTTATAGGCTCTTGGAATGCGATTCTTTCTCCCGAAGTATCATTTTTCGATTGAAATTGCTCTTTCCAGCGACATAGGCACGGCCATGTCACACGCCCGTGCAAATCGAAACCTAACCGTGTTTGGATTTCTGCTTTGTCATGACCGTGTGCGGTGGTGATGAGGCCGTGCTCCAAGTGTTCGTTGAGACACGACCGTGTGGTCCTTGGCCCAGGTCGTGTCGATTTCGTGGAAAGGCCTATTTACTTCATTTTAGGCCCGTTTTGTGTTCTTTTCATCCTCGAGTGCTTTCTTGGGTATAAGACATGAAAAGAAAGGATTAAAAGCATATTTTTATATAAAACGAGGCTCAAATCTTTAAAAAGCATAATAAATGTGGGATTAAAATATGTTATATGTACGATTTATCAAATACCCGCACACTTAAGCTTTTGCTTGTCCTCAAGCAAAATTCTCAACTTACAATTAAAATGAACTTTCCATGATTTATAATCCTTATTGACAATGCCTTATCCTAATTCATAGATAATTTATACATGGATAATTTAATTCAAAGTGTTCTAAAGATTCAAACGAGATAAGTCATAAATTTGTAGCACGAAAAACATAGGTGTTTCCCTTCATCTAAATAATTACCTTTAATTCAAAATCGACAAGGATTGACATCCTCACAAAAGATTCACTCAAATCACTCAAAAAGTGTTTAAGGGTCAAAATTAAGCACTCATAAGTCGAACATGAAAAGTTAATCCCATAGGCTTGCCTGAAAATCAAATCTCCACCATCAGAAATGATATGATAAATGATCAAAATGTCTTTGTTAGGGTTGTAACAGGCTGGGTTAAAGGTGTGGATAAAGGCTGAAATTAGAAGGTTAGAATCGAGATTGAATTGATAAGTTACCTACCTAAAAATTTCTAAGATAATAATTACATCAACTGAAAATAATAAAAATCCTACTAATACGAGCTTTTTCTTTTGGGAAATAGTCTTTGATTGTGTAAGCTCACTTTCCATACTACTAATATTGAAAACTTGAATTTTTTTTTTAGGAACAGTCTAAATACAAGATAAATTTAACTACCAGAATAATAAACTCAGATAACTGGCTCAAATCAAATCTCAATTAAGGGGTAGTCAAAATAAAGGGTGATAACAAATACAAAGGGTTTTGGGTTAAAATTAGCGGGTAAGTTAATAAAAAGGGTTGTTAGGCTCAACGGGGTTCACTAAGGGTTAATTATAAGGGTAGGCTATTTAGTAGAGTAAGTGGGTTAAAACCTAAGTGCCTTTATCATCTCGGTATATCAAATCATAACTGTGGTCTTGACATGTATAATCGAGGCAAGATTTAGAATAACAATTCATAGTCGACACACTCATAATCAAGAAGTGGGCATGAAAAAGAATGTATGCTCTGTAATGCTCAATTTCTCACAAAAATTATGGGTGTTTTTGACATCAACCTTGTAAATCTCGAATTTCTAGATAATATTTAAATTCCGGTTGATAACCTAAAATTTTAATTTTTAGAAAATTAGACTTATCATGCTTGATTCCCTAGTATTCTTCAGATTTAATTATCAATGCACAATTAACTATGACTTATTCCAAAACATATCAATAAAAATCACAAATCATTAGAAATTTCATCTTAATTACTATTATGAGAAAATTACTTTAAAACAGGATTAAATCAGGGATTTGAGAACAATGCAGACAGTTAGGCATTTTTATTCTCAGTGTTTGAGAATAATGACAAATTAGGCATTTTCTCAGAATACCTACCCCCCACACTTAAGATGTACATTGCCCTCAATGTACAAAGATAGATAATGACATTTTAAAGATAAATCAAAAGAGAAGGGGGAAGAATTACTCCCTGATTTGTGGATGTTTTCCCAAATGAGTGTCTTTGGTGGCAGTGATAGTCAGTCGGGATAACGTTCCTGCGCTAGATGAAGAAATTGGGTAGCGCTTTGAGAAGTAGCCAGGTTCTATTAAGACCTAATAAAAATAAACCAAAAATATAAATAAAGACAAGAAAGATAAAGAGAAAGAGACTAAGAATGAAAATAGGCTAAGGCGAGGAGATAAAGGGGCTTGAGAATCCTTATTGGTAGGTGGTTCGTGAGGTTGGTGTGACTTCTAAGGCAACGGAGGTGCTGGCGGTGGCGGGAGTGGCGTGATTCCCAAGCAGCCTTTAGAACCTGACACTAAGAAACTAAAATAAATTCAGCATATGATAGTAAAAAAAAAAGGAAAATAAAGGAAAAGATAAATATGAAACGAAAGATAAATGGTCTCATAGGTCCTTGGCTTGGTGTTGAGACGAAGCTGCCGGCATGAACTCATGTTAATCGTTCTCCTTTGCGGAATGTGGAATTTTACGCTTCTTTGGCATGGTGTTTGCTTGCTCAAGGATCTAAAGCCTTAGTAAGTTGAGCTTCTGAGATGGAGGAGAGTGAAAAATAAAGAAAATAAGGATGAAATCAGATGGGGGAAAAGGAAAGAGGTGAGGGGTTTAAATAGATGTTCAAAGTCTCTGCATCCCCACGGCCATGGTCCCAGGGTGTGTCGAATTACACGGCCGTGCTATAAAGGGTGTTGTCACCCTATACCCGTGCTTGATCCTTTTACGCCCGTGCTTGTGACGTTTTCCTGTTGGCACGGTCATCTGACACAGGCGTGTCTTACCCGTGGTTGATAAGTTAGTAACCTCAGTAATTTCACACGGTTTGTGGCATGGGCATGTTCTGTCCGTGGTATGGAAGTTGATAGCTTTACACGGTTGGTGCCACGGTCATGCCATACTTGTCGGAGCCCGTGTCGAGAGTGGTTGGATCTGTGACGTTGGGGTGGTGGTTGGGCTGACTGCACAGCCTCTGCCCTGTCAGGGTGGCAGTTTTGGTGGTCCACACGGCCACGGACACGGCCGTGTGTAAGGCCGTGTGTTCTATCATTCTGCATTTTTGGTTAGTTAAGAAGGAAAATAAAAAGAGAAAAGAAAATAAAATTGCAGAAGGAAGTAGTGTTAGTACTCGGGTTGCCTCTCGAGAAGCGCTCGTTTATAATCTTAAGCTAGACTTTCCTCATATTTGAAAATTTTAGGGAGGTTTCAAAGTTTGAATATCTTCCCTCATGTCTACAGTTTTAGTTTTATGACAAAATTGAAGTCGAGAAGCGTTTACCTTAAAAGTGCCAAATGTTGGATTGCTTACCTCGACTATTCCTTGTGGGAAGATATCGTGTACCTCAAGAAGGAGTTCTCCCTTTTCTTTCGGGTTTGTTGTGGTGATGTAAGGCTTGGCTTTATCTAACAGACCCTGGTCTCTTATTTTATAGTGATTTGATGTCCCCACAATTCTTGTGGTGGTTTCTCTGGTTCTACATTATGTGGAGCCAGCTCTTCATTGACTTGTCTTTCCTGTTCTTCTTTGTGTAACCCTAGTTTTTCCTTGAAGTGTGTTTTCCACTCATCTAAGTTATCGATTTGGGTCCTTTGTTCTTCGTAAGTTATTTCTTTGTTGGCACTGAACTGAGGATCTGTTTCAACCGTTCTCTTTTTTGGAGGTTTCTGAAAAGAAGGTGAAATTAAATGATTGTCGAAAGAATTTTCTTGCTCACCTTGATTCCTTGACGACCTAGCTAAATCGAGGGCTTGAAGACTAATTGAGTCGTCACCTACACAAAGTATGAGCTTACTTGTGGGAACATCAATTTTAGTCTTGGCAGTTGCTAGAAAAGGTCTTCCTAAAATCTACTGGGAAAACAAATTTAACAATTTTTACGAGAACATCTTCAATAATGCCCCTAGGGATTCTAACAGTTTTATCCGCTAATTGAATACTCATCTTTGTTTGTTTTGGTTTCCCTAGACCTAGTCGCTTAAACAATGTATAAGGCATAACATTTATGCTTGCCCCTAAATCAGCTAACGCATTATCAATATTTAAACTACCAATTAAACATGGAATTGTAAAACTCCCTGGATCTTTTTGCTTCTGTGGTTGTCTATTTTGTAACATTGCTGAGCATGTTGCGTTAAGTTCCACGTGGTGCTCTTCATCTATTTTGTGTTTGTTGGTCAAGAGCTGTCTTAAAAATTTCCTCGAGTTTGGCATTTAAAAAAGAGCTTCAAGAAGAGGTAAGTTAATATGTAATTTCTTTAAAAGTTTAAGAAACTTACCGAACTGCTCCTTCGAATCATCTTTTTGTAATGCTGTGGGATAAGGTATGCAAGGTTTGTACTCCTTGACTACCGGTTTTGGCTTTTCTTGTACTACCTCTATTGTACCTTCGTCTACCTTATTTTCTGGAGTTGGATTGGGTGTATCTATCTCCTTGCTATCCTGAAGTGTGATAGCTTGAATTTGCTCATTAGGATTAATTTTGGTGTTACTAGGTAGGTGTCCTTGCGGTCGTTCTGACATTGACTTTACAAGTTGTTCAATGGCTTTGCTTACTTCCTTGACTGACTTAGCAAGTTCTTCCATTCGGTTTTCATTGCTTTTGATTGTTCTGACAGCTTCTTGGATACGTTCCTCGATGGTTGGCTTCTTGTCTTGTGCATAAGGCTGATTTCGGAAGTTTTGGGAGGGTTGTTGCCTTTGATTTCCTTGATTGCCTTGTCCTCCTCACGAAAAATTTGGGTGATTCCTCCAACCTGGATTGTAAGTGTTACTATAAGGATTATTATTAGATCAGAAATTATTACCAATATAGTTCATCTGCTTCATCTTCTCGCTCTGGTTGGTAGGGTGGGTACTCGAGATTCGCCACAGGATTCCACTAGCGTCGCCTCGCATGACCGGATGTATCTCGTGAAGAACACAAACTATCAAGCTTTTTTTTCATCATCTCTAGTTGCGCTGATAGCATGGTCATGGTGTCGACGCGAAAAACTCCCGCCAATTTTGTCGGGCTTTGGTCCTCGAAGCTTGCCATTGATAGTTGTTTAATGACATCTCTTCGATGAACCTGTAGGCTGCTTCAAGAGTTTTGTTGTTCAGCGTTCCACCGGCGGCTGAATCTATCAGTTGCCTTGTTGAGGGGTTTACTCTGTTGTAGAAGGTTTCGACTTGTAGCCACAGGGGTAAACCATGGTGTGGGCACCTCCTCAAGAGATCTTTGAACCTCTCCCATGCGTCGTATAATGTCTCTAAATCCATCTGCACAAAGGAAGAGATATCATTACGTAATTTGGCCGTTTTAGCCGGTGGAAAATATTTCATCAGAAATTTTTCGGTCATTTGATCCCATGTAGTGATTGACCCTCGTTGTAACGCGTTTAGCCACTGTTTGGCTTTACTCCTCAACGAAAAAGGGAATAATCGAAGACGAATGGCATCATCAGAAACGCCATTTATTTTGAAGGTATCAAAGAACTCCAAAAAATTAGCTATATGCATGTTTGGATTTCGTCCTGCAAACCATCAAATTGAACAAACTGTTGAATCATTTGTATTGTGTTAGGTTTTAATTCAAAATTATTAGCAGATATAGCAGGCCTAACAATACTAGATTCTACTCCTGTTAAATGCAGTTTCGCATAATCAAACATTGTACGTGGTGCATTGTGATCTCCCACATCATGTAGTGGTGGGTTGTTTTCGCCCATCCCTTCAGTAGGATTGGATCTGTTTTCTTTCTCTCTTTCTGTGTAGTCTAGGGCTCGCCTGGTTTCCCTGCGATTCCTATGAGTTGTTGCTTCGATATCAATATCGTATACCAAAGGTCCTCTTGGATTCTTTCTAGTCATAAACTAGAGGTACCTAGAAAAGAGAAAGAAATAAAAAAATTAACATTAAAATTAGAAAAATTAAAATTTAGCCTAAGAAAACAAAAGAAATAAATTGCGAATAAAATAATGGCTAAAGTAATAAAAATAGAGCTTTCTTAATATTGTAGTTCCCCGACAACGGCGCCAAAAACTTGATCGCTGTAAAATCAGAGTTTTGAATATTTATAAAAGAATGATCAAACCTGGAGACTAACTTTGACAACGATATCAAGGCAAGTGTACCTATCGAACAGTAGTATAGCTTAGACAAGACCGGATATTGAACCCAAAGGAACTAAAAGTACTAATACTAACTTTCTTTTTATTATTTAGCCTTAAAAATATAGTGAAGTTGTTTTAAACTATATTGGCGAAGAATAAACTAAAGAAACAAAGACAAAAAGATGAATTTGGGGATAACTTGAAAAAGACTCAGTTGATTTTTTTATGATACCTTCGGGAAGAATCCACCTAGACTTCACTTATTTATTTAACCCTAAATTATATGATTTCTTTTACTTAGCTTGATCCGTGAGACTTCCTAACCTATGTTAAACCCTCGCTCGAAGTGAATAACGTCTAATCCTAGGTTAATTAGTGGAACTCTCGTTCGCTTATAATAACCCCCTAGGAAAGCAGTAAATCGATCAATGGACTCCCATATTAGGTTTCACCCTAATTTGGCAAAATCTCGTAACCCTATCTCTAGGCGCCCGATCAACTCCGCTTAATTATGTTAGATCTACTCTTAGGCAGGGTCTATTCCTCCTCCACCTATGCACATTAGATTTGGATTAAGTAACATAATTAAGAACAAACTAAGTAATTTATCATATAACTTAAAAATCAAATAAAAAGATCCATCAAGGTTTCATCCCCTTTAGGTATCTGAAGGATTTAGTTCAGAATGTAAAAAGAAAACAGCACAAGAGAAAAGATAAAACAAAACATAAGAAAAATCCTAAAACTCTCTGACAGGATTGAAGGAGAATTCCGCCGTCTTGAGTATAATTCCGGCTTCTTGGGATGAATCAACTAGCTATCCTCACGTTATTCCCTAACTCTGACCTTCTCGGCTTGGCTCCTTGGCCTAGCTTTCGATCCCTTTCAAAGGTGGTACTTGGGGTATATTTATAGGCTCTTGGAATGTGATTCTTTCTTCTGAAGTATCCTTTTTCGACTGAAATTGCTCTTTCCAGCGATAGAGGCACGGCCATGTCAAACGCCCGTGCAAATCGGGACCTGATCGTGTTTGGATTTCTACTTTGGCACGATCGTGTGTGGTGATGATGAGGCCGTGCTCCAAGTGTTCGTCGAGACACGGCCGTGTGGTCCTTAGCCCAGGCCGTGTCGATTTCGTGGAAAGGCCCATTTACTTCGTTTTAGGCCCGTTTTGTGTTCTTTTCATCCTTGGGTGCTTTCCTGGGTATAAGACATGAAAAGAAAGGATTAAAAGCACCTTTTTATATAAAACGAGGCTTAAATCTTTAAAAAGCATATTAAATGTGGGATTAAAATATGTTATATTTACGGTTTATCAGAAGTCCTGAGTTCAACATATGAAAATCATAAATAAGCCTTGTGATTTTTTTGCTTCATTGATAGAAAATTATGTTGAATGAAGAATGTTATCTATGGCTGTGACTTACATGCAAACTATGATTCATGTTGGCATATTTTGAAGCTTAGTATAATCTTAAGGAATGTTTGCATATGAATTACTTGTTAATAAAGAAGATCGATAAGAATGAAGTTATTAATACATGATTATGGGACAAAGATTGATGTTGCTTACACAATTAGCAATTTTGCCTTAGCAAGACCTTTTGCTGTGCATAAACATTACTCGGGACGAGCAATGATTTAAGTTTAGGGGTGTGTAAACAGAAAAATATAGGACTTTTCCTATGTAATTTATCACCTTTTTACTTAAATTCGTTGTTAAAATTAAATAATTGTTTAATAAATTAATGAAATAAGTGAAAATATAAAATTAAGACATAGAAATTATTAAAATGTGATTTTATGCTTTATTATATAGTTTTCATGCAATAAATGGCTTATTTTATATTAATTTGAATATATTATATTTTTTAAGACATAAAGTGGGTCATGCATGATTAAATTAAATAATAAAATATAAAATTATATTTAATAATTCATTTTAAAATATTACATTAATAATTTTGGTTTTAATTAATTAATTAAATTGGATAAATTTTATTCTTTGGTCCTCTAACTTTTTGATTTATTCTGGACAGGTCTGATAGCTTTGCTGGATTACGAAACCGTCCAAATTGGAGATCAAGTCAACCCAGTATTCGGCTACACATGGCTATCAATTTAAACCATTCTTTAGTTTAATTACACAAGGTCCTTGCAGTGTTGAAGAAATTAGAGATTTGCCCGAAGATTTACGATTGACCGAGTCTTAGACCTGAGTTGTGTGGCATCTAAAATTGATTAAAAATCAAGCAAAAATCAAGTCAAAAGCCACTAAGCATGGCTGACCTCAATTTGAGGAGATTTGAAGATGTTAACATCCACTATTTTTAGCAAACTATCCCTCTCTCCTCACCTATAAATAAGACCCTCTCATTCCCTCATTCATCATCCCTCAAGCATCCCCTAATCATTCCTCATTCATTCTCATCATTCATCATTTTCTCTTCTCTCCAAATTCTCTTAGCCTTTTCCATTCCCACGCCTAGCATCATCTCTTCATAGAGATTTTAGCAATTAAGCCTCTTAAAGAACCCTTGGTCGGCCACCTTGGAGAGCCATCAGCAAAGGAGCAAAGCAAAAGAATGAAGGAGCCTCGTCAGTCAAAGTCTTGGGAGACAGCCACTCTAAATTGGGTTTAATCTTTCTTTTCTTTAATTTAATCTAAAGATGTTTGCTATGTGTTCTTTGTTCTTGTTTACAAAAATGTTAGCTTAATTTTATTTAAGCTAGGATGATTGCTTTAATTAAATAATATTTATTTGATTCATGCTTATAATGTTTGTGCCTCAATCGATCATGTTTTCAATTAAAATCAAGTCTATATTTCATTCATACATGATTGAAATGCACCTGAATTAGCTGAGCAATCCTAACCAGATGACGGCTAATGGACACGTAATTGAAATGTGCATGCTCAATTTAGATCCTGACCCGATTAAATTGTAGGTTGCATAACAACTCTGACCAAGCTCTATTATCTGCATAGTTTTTAGATTTGAGTGATTAAACTGTTTCAAACTTGACACGTCCCTGTTACCTCATACGAATGCTAAGAAACCCTTAGTAAATAAGGATCAGTAAAATACATATTTACTATGTAAAGGATTCCGAAAGGACCTAATGTGGTTTCCAAACTCATGAAAGATAGAGTTGCCATGGAATGTTCTTCCGAATGTTATTAAGCATGTTGATAATAAATTGAGTTTAATTAAAGTAATTGTGTTTTTATTTACCAAATTGTTAATATAATTTTACAAATTAAGTGACTTAGCACAAATACAATCCATGTGGAGATGATAACTCGATACTTATTACTTGATAACGACTGTGTATACTTGCACAAACCTACGCGTTACACTTGCTCTGTAGATACCAAGCGTTCAACCATCTGTTTTGGAGCTTTAAGAAATGCCAAAATGCATTTCAATACTACAAGCCATTGGTACAAATTGACGATACCTTTATGTATGGTAGATATACCCATCGGTTATTGCTAGTTGTGGTACAAGATGGTGATGGGAGGATCCTTCCAATTACATTTGCAATCGTAACACCCTTTCCCTTTATTCAACGCCGGAACTGGGTACGAGGACTTACTTAAACAGAAAATATCGGGCCATAAAATTTCATTTCAACTTAAAACTTTTCATTCGAAATCATAAAGCCCCTATTTTAGGTCCACGAGACTCAAAACATACATATGGAGTAGTTTGGGGACTAAACCGGAAACTTACAAACACTTAGAAAATTTCTACTCAAAAAAGGGCCACACGCCCATGTGGAAAGGAACACGCCTGTGTGAGCAGGCCATGTGGTCACACACGCCCATGTCCCTAGTCCGTGTGGATTTTATTTTTCATTTTGGACCTACAGGGGTTTTCACACGACCTGGCACACGCCCGTGTCTATGGCCCGTGTCCCTCACACGGCCATGTCACGCACGTGTCTTCACCCGTGTGTGAAAACCTTGACATTCTATTTATGACGCCAGCAGACACTTAGAGGCACAAGGCCTAGTCACACATCCGTGTGACGAACTGAATTTTTCACAAATTAGATGCAGGGGACACAAGCCCTACCAACACGCCCTCGGGGCTGACCGTGTGTCACACACGGTCTAGACATACGCCCGTGTGTCTACCCGTGTGGACAATTATAAGGCTGCTTACCAAGCCAATTGCCTCCCTGAAAAGCTACCACACTTATACCATTTCAATGCAACACACATCATGACAATAAGGCACCTCGAATATCTAAAATCAAGACATCCACACCTTAATTCCACACTACATTAATCATGTATATACTTTACTCATTCAATTGCACAAGCTTGCACTTCAAGAAATTCATCGTCATTGAATAGATATAACTTAATTAGTATTGGCCAATATGACATATAACAAAGTAACCAAGTTCCTATACATGCCATGTAACACCCCTTACCCATGTTCAACGCCGGAACCAGATACGAGGCATTACCGAATGTTACTTGCTTAAACATACAAAATTGGGCTACAAAGTTTCATTTCAACTTAAAACTTCTCATTCATATACATAACATCCTTATAATGGGCCTACAAAGCCCTAAACATACATACGGAAGGTTTCAAAATTAAACCAAAAACTTTTGCGCTATTAGAAAATTTTTGCCTAAACAGGGCCACACGCCCGTGTGGGCAGGCCTTGTGGTCACATACGCCCATGTTCCCAACCCATGCGGAATTTATTTTTCAATTCGAACCTACAGGGGTTTTCACACTGCCAGACACATGCCCGTGTCAATAACCCATGTCCCTCACACGGCCTAGACACGCCCGTGTTCTCACCCGTGTGTGAAAAACCTAGGTATTTTGTTTATGACGTCAATAACCTCTTAAGGGCACACGGCCTAATCACACGCCTGTGTGGTGGCCCGTGTGTCGAATCGAATTCTCGCAATTTGATACAGGGGACATGGGGCCTGTTAACAAACCCATGGGGCTGACTGTGTGTCACACACGGCCTAAACACATTCCCCTGTGTCTACCCGTGTCGACAATTAGAAAGCTATTTTTCCAAGCCATTTTCCACCCTAAAACATAAACACACATATACCACCACAAGCAACACATAACATGGCATTAATACACTATGAAAAATACCTAATTCATCATTAATACAAACCACATTTTACTCCATAAAACTCATCATTATTAAAATATGAAACTTGACAAATATTGGCCAATTCCCAATGGCCATTTACAAAATGAGTGTATAACATATGCAACCAACACTTTGGCTTTCAAATATGACATAACACAAGATAACCAAGTTCTTATACATGCTATACCTAAAATAATTCAACTTTACTATACCAAAAGAATGATTGATAATGTGATATGAGCTCCGACATTCTACGATCCCCGAGTTAACTTGGCGATACTACAAGAAAAAGGGAAAATAGAGGGGTAAGTATATAGCTTAGTAAGTTTGCATGAATTTAAAATAGCAACATAAGTACTCATGGCAAAATCCATTCATCTCATAGAACAATAACAACACAAGTTCTCAAGTACTTAGACATACTTACTCATACTTACTCTTACCCATCACATATCACATTATGGATTCATATACCTATATCACTTCATCACAGAATTTAGCACTTATGCTAACTTGAACATAAACTTACATTATCATCATTAACTTGAATGTAACTCTTTGTCATCTTTATATAACTTAGCTCTTTATCATCTTTACAAAACTTAGCTCTTTTGCCCGTTGAACAACTCAGAATATCAGAGGATACTCAATCTCATCATATATGTATCACAATGCCAATGCCATATCCCAGATATGGTCTTAGATGGGATCACCTCTTAATGCCGATGCCATATCCCAGATATGGTCTTACACAGGATCTCTTAGCTCGATGTCGATGCCATGTCCCAGACATGGTCTTACACGAGATCTTTGTTTGGTGCCGTGGTCATGTCCCAGACATGGTCTTATACGGTACCTTCCTTATTCCATGTTGTGACATAGGTATCCTCGTTATTCTGAACCTTCAACCGGGACTTCAACTTGACGTATTCTCATCATTTCCTCAACGAGGTATCATTAGTCGATTTTCATAAATATGATATTCTTTGTCATAATATCAAGCAATTTAAAATATAAAAATAGTATGAATCTTTAATTTCACATAAACTTACCTCGGTACTCAAGATAGGGGTGGATGTTCGATCTAGTCCACTACTTTGTTCTTGCCTCGGTTTCGATCCGGGCTTCATGTTTCTTAATCTATAATAACAATTTTACTTGCTTAATACTCACATTGACTAAATTGACTCATGAATCATACTTTGGAAAAATTACGATTTTGCCCCTAAACTTTCACATAATTACACTTTTTCCCCTAGGCTCGTAAAATGATTTTTATTCAACTTTTTTGTATTTTAAGTCTAGCCGAATTATTTTCTTAACTTCAACAGCCCAAATTCCACTATTTCACTCATGTATGACCATTTTTATAACTTTTACAATTTGGTCATTTTATGCATTTTTCATGAAAATCACTTAGAAAAAAGATGTTTATCATACATCAAACTTTCATATTCTTCCATAAAACATCAAAATACATGCATGTCATACATGGTAAATTTTTTAACATAAACCTTAGCTCAAAATATAGCTAGAAATAGCTAAATCGAGCTACGAGGATCTCAAAAATACGAAGAACATTAAAAATGGGGCTAGGAGGTACTTACAATCAAGCTTGAAAGATGAACAAACCCTAGCTATGTCTTCCTTAGTGATTTTTGGCCATGGGAGAAGAAGATGGATACAATTTTGACTTTGTTTTCCCTTTTTAATCTTTTATTTACCAAATGATAAAAATACCCTTAAGGCCTCTTTCTTAAGAGTTTTCCTCCCCATGCCCATTTTCATCCATCTTAACATTTAATGGTCTAATTTCTAAATAAGGACTTCTAATAATTTGTATAATTCTATTTCATACTTAAATATTCTAGAATCTTATATTTTCTAATCTTTGTAATTTAGTCCTAATAGGCAAATTGTTCACTAATTCATAGAATTTCTTCATAAAACACATATTTCTACTTCGAACTTGTGGTCTCGCAACCACTATTCCGACTTGGCCCTAGATCGAGTTGTTACAATTCTTTCCCCCTTAGGGATTTTCATCCTCGAAAATCTTACCAACAAAAAGGTTTGGATACTGGTTTCTCATAGCCTCCTCGGCTCCCATGTATCCTCTTCTACCCCATGCCTTTGCCATAGTACTTTCACAAGGGCTACACTTTTATTCCTTAACTGTTTGACTTCTCGTGCCAAAATCTTAACCAGTTCTTGGCCATAAGTCATGTCAGGTTGAATTTCAACCTCTGTCAGTGTAATCACATGCGAAGGATCTACTCGGTAACGATGTAACATCGACACGTGGAACACATCATGAATCTTCTCTAATTCAGGTGGCAAATCCAAATGATAGGCTATTGGCCCTATCCTCTCAGTGATCTCATATGGTCTGATAAAACATGAACTCAATTTACCTTTCCGACCAAATCTGAGAACTTTCTTCCATGGTGACACTGTTAAGAATACCTTATCTCCAACTTGAAACTCGACCTCTTTTCGTTTCAAGTCTGAGTAGGACTTTTGTCTATCAGAAGCAACTTTTAAACAATCACGAATTATCTTTACCTTCTCTTCGGTTTCTCTAACCAGATCGACCTCGTGAATCTAATTTTCCTTGAGTTCAGTCCAATATAAAGGCATTCGACACTTACACCCATAAAAAGCCTCACAAGGCTCTATTCTCAAACTCAACTGAAAACTGTTATTATAGGCAAACTCTACCAACGGTAAATATTTTTCCTAGTTGCCCTGAAACTCAAGAACACAACACCGAAGCATATCCTCAAGTATCTGTATTAATCTCTCTGATTGTCCGTCGGTTTGTGGGTGAAAAGCCGTACTAAAACTTAGCTTTGTGCCCAAACATTCTTGCAACTTTCTCCAAAATTGGGACGTGAATCTCGGATCTCTATCTGATATAATCAATAAAAGCACTCCATGTAGTCTTACAATCTCTGAAGCATACAAGTCTGCTAACTTATCAAGTGAATAATCAACGCGTACAGGTATTAAATGGGTCGACTTCTAAGTCTATCTACCACAACCCATACGACATCTTTTTTGCTCTGTGTCAATGGAAAACCTGTTACAAAGTCCATAGTAATACGGTCCCATTTCCACTCGGGAAGCATAATAGGTTGAATCAAACCCGAAGGTACTTGGTGTTCAACTTACAGTTGCTGACAAATCAAGCATTTTGACACAAACTCCGATGTCTTTCTTCATACTCGGCCACCAATACCATCTCTTCAAGTCGTTATACATTTTTGTACTGCCCAGATGTACAGATAGACATCCGTTATATGCCTCGTGTAAAATCTTCCAAATAAGCTCATCATTCCTCGGTAAACAGACTCTATCTCTAAACATTAAGCATCCATCAAAATTAATTCAAAAGTCAGACTCATTACCCGACTCGCACTAAACTCTTTTAACTTGCAAGTCATTATCATCTTTCTAAGGTTCACAAATCTCTTGGAGAAACATCGGTCTAGCCCTCAACTCAGCTAGAATAGAACCATCCTTTGATAAAGTCACCCGAGTATTCATAGCCCTCAATGCAAATAGGTATTTTCTACTCAAAGCATCGACGACTATATTCGCCTTTCCCAGGTGGTAGTCAATCACTAACTCATAATCCTTTATCAACTCTAACCATCTTCGTTGCCTTAAGTTCAATTCCTTTTGAGTCATCAAGTACTTCAGGCTCTTATGATCGGTGAATATCCGACATTTTTCACTATACAAATGATGTCTCCATATCTTCAATGCAAACATAATGGCAGCCAACTCTAAATCATGTGTCGGGTAATTCTTCTCATGCGGCTTTAACTGTCTGGAGGCATATGCTATCACCCTGCCCTCTTGCATAAGTACACAGCCCAATCTATTCAAGGATGCATCACTATAAATCACAAATTCTTTTCCCGGTTCAGGTTGCACTAGAATTGGAGCCTCAGTCAATAATGCCGTTAGTTTCTCAAAACTCTGTTGGCACTTTTCTGTCCATTCAAACTTCACCTCTTTTTGTAACAACCTCGTCATCGGAGTAGCTATCATAAAAAAACCCCTTGAAACACTGTCTGTAGTAGCCAACTAAGCCCAGAAAACTTCTAACTTCTGATACATTACTCGGCGATTTCCAATCAACAATAGCTAAAATCTTGTTCAGGTCAACTCGGATCCCATCTCCCGAGATAATGTGTCCCAAAAATCCAACCTTTTTGAGCCAAAACTCACTTTTGCTAAACTTGGCATACAACTGATTATCTTGTAAAATCTATAAAACTGTTCTCAAGTGCTCGGTGTGTTCATTCTCATCACAAGAATATATCAGTATATCATCAATAAAAACCATAACAAATTATCCAGGTACGGTCGAAATATGTGGTTCAATAAATCCATAAACACAGTAGGGGCATTTGTTAAACCAAATGGCATGACTAAAAATCCATAGTGCCCATACCTTGTCCAAAATGCAGTTTTCAGCACATCTGAGTCTTTAACTCTCAACTGATAATAACTGGACCTCAAGTCTATCTTGGAAAACACAGTGGCTCCCTTCAATTGATCAAACAAGTCATCGATTCTTGGTAATGGGTACTTGTTCTTCACGGCTACCTTATTAAGCTGCCGATAATTTATACACAACCTTATAGAACCATCATTCATTTTCACAAATAATACTGGAGCACCTCATACAACCTCATAAAACCTTTGTCCGTCAACTCTTGTAACTGTGCCTTCAATTCTTTCAACTCAGTTGGAGCCATTCTGTAAGGAGTAATCGATATAGGTGCAGTACCAGGAGCTAACTCAATGCCAAATTCAACCTCTATAGCCGGAGGCGACCTTGGCAATTCTTTTGGGAATACATTTGGATACTCATATACTATCGGCACTAATTCAATTCTTAACTCAGTCTCTTTAGTATTCATAACAAATGTAAGATATGCTTCATATCCCTTTTTTACATGCCGCTGGGCAGACATATGAGAGATCACTACAGGCAATCTATCCTGTTCATCTGATTCAACACGAAGAATGTCCCCGTTTTCACATCTCAATTCAATGTATTTCTTTCCACAATTTACTGTCACATTATGATGGTTCACCAGTCCATACCAAGAATTATATCGAATTCATCAAATGGCAATATCATGAGATTTGCATTAAAATAATGACCTCTAATCATCAATGGGCAATCTTTGCATACCTTATTAACTAATACACTTTTGCCTAATGGATTGGACACTTTTATCACAAACTCTGTAGACTCTACAGGCATGCTCATGCTAGATACTAATTTCATGCAAATGTATGAATGGATCTCGATCAATTAAAGCAACAACATTAGTATCATGGAGAGAAAATGTACCCATAATTACATCAGGGAATGATGCCTCTTCGCGAGCGCGAATGGCATAAGTCCTCCCAGGCTCCCTACCTTTAGATCTCACAGCCTGCTCTCTAGGTGTACTCTTACTACTCGTTCTACTTCCCGGGTTTCTCTGTTGTCTCCCTATAGTAATACTTCTTGATCTGCACTCTGAATTTTCTCTTTTTTAACCATCGAAGGGCATTCTCTGATAAAATGATGTTGGGAACCACACTTGAAACAGGCTCTCTCATGTGCTCAGCACTCACCAAGATGATGTCAGCCATATTGCGGGTATTTTGATCTATTAGGTCGAGTGTTCCCAACACTAGCAACTGAAGTAGTCTGAGCTTTAATTCCCGAGTATTGTTTACTCTTACTTCTATTCAAAAACCCAGCTAAAGTAGCTGATCGGGTAGGGAAATCTCTTGACTTCTTGGATGAAGATTGAAACGACTTGTTCAATTGTCTCTTTCTTGAGTCATGAAACTCCATTTTAGCTTTTCTTTTCTCTTTAACCAACTCTTCGGCTTTACAAGCCCGGCCCACTAACACAACAAATTCTTTCAACTCAAGGACACCAACAAATAACCTGATATCTTCGTTTAATCCATCCTCAAATCGTTTACACATAATGTCTTCAGTGGATACACATTCTCGAGCATATTTTCTTAGTCTTACAAATTCACGCTCATACTCAATCACTATCACCTTACCTTGTTTCAGCTCAAGGAATTCCTTTCTTTTCTCGTCGATAAACCTTTGGCTAATGTACTTCTTCCGAAAATCTTATTGGAAAAACTCCCATGTGATCCTTTCCCTTGGTACAACAGACACAAGGGTGTTCCACAAGCAGAATCTCTCAAAAGAGACACTACACATTTCATGCACTCTTCAGGTGTGTAAGATAACTCATCAAATACCCTGATGGTATTTTCAAGCCAGAATTCTGGTCTTTCCAGATCATCATTTTTACTAGCTTAAAATTCTTCATCTCCTTGTTTCCAGATTCTATAGACCAAAGGCTTTTCTCTTCTTACCACTTCTACCACTTGGGGAGCAACAGGGGTAGGCTGAGGAATAGGTGGGGGTGGAGGGGGTTGTGCATTCGGGTTCGCACGTTTGAACTTCGTATACCATGCATTCATCATGTAGAGAAAGGCTTCCCTAGCCATTTCTCCTCCTCTCTGACTCACGGTCGTTGGTCTATTCTCATTTTCATTCGGCACCGTCCCTTCAGCGGGAATCGGTGCATTACTTTCTACATCATCCCCCACAGCTCTATCGAGATCCATTTACTATATGAAAACACAGTTTAAATCATCAAGAGTCATCACTCTATCATAATGTAAGTACTCATGTGTATGGAATGTATAGCTAGACTCATGCATACACTACATTAGAACGAGAATCAACTAAAACGTAGCTCTGATACCACTAAATGTATCATCACTTACCCGTGTTCAACGCCGGAACTGGATACGAGGCATTACCAAACTTTATTTGCTTAAACATACAACATTGGGCTATAAAGTTTAATTGCAACTTAAAACTTCTCATTCATATACATAATGTAACAGCGCGATTTAGGGGCTAGTCGAAATAATGGTTTCAGAACTAGTAATTCGAGGTCAGAGAAAATTATTTTCACATTATTTTATGAGTTAGAGCATGATTATATAAGTGCATGAAAATAGAGCATGATTATATAAGTGCATGAGAATTTTGGTGTTTTAATTTTAGCGATTTCATGCTTAATCGTGAAAAAGAACTAAATCGCATAAAGTGTGAAAGTTCAATTATATAAGCTAAAAGTGCCTAATAGCCATAAAAAACTAATTGGATGTCCCAAATGTGCAATTAGGCCTTGTTTTAAGAGATGGTCAGCCATATGGGGACAAAGAGGTCAAAATTAGTCAAAGTGGGTGTAGTAGGTGGATTACATTGATGAAATAAAATAAAATAAAATAAAGACAATATATCATCTCTTCTTCTCCTTCCTTCCACCGAAAATTAGCAGCAAAAATAGTGGTTGAGAGCTTTCAGCAAGCTTCTCTCTTTACAAGTAAGTGATTTCATGATCATTTCTTGATAAAAATTGTACTTTTAGAACCCCTAAAGCTTAAGCTTTCTAAAGAGGGGACTATTTTGTAAAATGGTGAAAAGTTTAGAGTTTTTCCATGAGAGATTTTAAGTTGATTGCTGCATTTTTATGGAAGAAAATGAGTCTTAGTTGTAAGATGAACAACTTTTGTGAAATGTGTTACCATGAAAACACCAAAGAGGGCTTTTTTGTAAAGGTTGTAAAATGTGAGATAAATGTGTGAAATAATGAGTTTTGATGGTTGCCATAAGAGAAATAAATGTTCACCTAGGCTCGTTAAAGGAAGAAATTTGATTAGAATTGATTTACGAGCCTAGGGGTAAAATAGTCATTTTGTGAAAGTCTAAGGGCAAAATGGTAAATTTTGCCAAAGTATGGTTTTTGAAATGCATTGATTAATGTGATAATTAAATGAGCTAATTTGCTATTATAGATCAAGAAGAACAAAGAATTAACCTCGATCGGGAAAAGCACAAAGTATCGGACTAGATCGACAATTTAGCCTATTTTAAAATCGAGGTAAGTTTGTGTGCAATAAATTCAACATCATGTTATTAATTTTCTAAATGATTGATATTAGCAATGTTGTACAATATTTCTATGAATTTCGAGTTATGATGTTGAATGAGAAAAATGATGAAAATTGTGAAGTAGTAGAAGTCCCGGTTGGACTATGGTAAAGGTGAGAATAATATTAACAAAACATGAGATTGGTAAGGTCCTGTATAAGACCATGTATGAGATATGGCCTCAGCACCGAATGGAAATCTCGTATAAGACCATATCGGGGATATGGCATCGGCATTGAATATGGGCATCGTATAAGACCATATCTGGGATATGGCATCGACAATTGAAATGAGGTCCCGTATAAGACCATATCGGGGATATGGCATCATCATCTAGAAGTGACCCCACGTAAGACCACATCTAGGATGTGGCATTGGTGTCGTAATTTATGAATGAGGATGATTATATGTCCTTGAATATCTCAAGTAATTTCCATGTGGTATATCATTAAGTTTATGCTAGAGTTAAGATTAACGCTAATACCAAGTGATGAGGTAATACAAGTATATGTGAGTATTTCACGAGAATAGTTCACGATATGTGGCATGTTATGCAATTGGTAAGAGTAAGTATGATTAAGTTATGGAAATGAGCTTAAGATTTGTGTTTTATTCAGTGATATGGATGGATGATATTATGAGTTTTAAGTTGCTATTATTGCATGCAAGCTTACTACGCTTTATGCTTACCCCTCTCATTTCCCTTCTCCTTGTAGTTTTGCCAAGATAACTCAAGGATCATGGGACGTCGGAGTTCGGAATCACACTATTGACATCTCTTTGGTATAACAAAGATTTATTTTGAGTATGGCATGTATAGGTCTTGGTCTTTTTGTTATGTCATATTTGTTAGCCAAAATGTTGGCTACTAATGTTAATCAATTTATTTTGTGAATGGCCTTTAGATGTTGGCCAATACTTCATAAGTTTAATATATACTCAATGATGATGAAATTATGAAGTTTATGCTTGTGTGGATGCTTGGATTTGAATTCTTGAAAGTGCCTTAGGGTCATGAGATATGTTGAACTGAGTTGGTATAAGTATGGTTGCTATGTAGGGTGGCATTTTGCTTGGAATATAGCCTTTTTAATATCCACACGGGTAGACACACGTGTGTGTGTCTAGGTCGTGTGTGACACACGGTCAGTCCCATGGGTGTGTGACCAGGCCATGTGTCCCCTGCATGTTAGTATTGCAAGTCAGTGTGGACCATGGGCTAGACACACGGGCGTGTGCCTAGGCTGTGTGCCCCTTATGAGGTTGCTGACATCATAAATAGAATACACAGGTTTTCACACATGGGTGAGGACACAGGCATGATTAGGCCGTGTGAGAGACACGGGCTAGGGACACGGGCATGTGTCCGGCCATATGAAAACCCTTGTAGGTTTGAATTAGAAAATAAATTCCACACGGGTTAGGGACATGGGCGTGTGTGACCACACGGCTTGCCCACACGGGCGTGTCCCATTTCACACGGGCGTCTGGCCCCTGTTTAGGCAAAAATTATTAAGTGCATAAAAGTTTCCGGTTTAATTTCTAAACCTTTTGTAAGTATGTTTGAGGCCTCGTAAGCTTATGAATGAGAAGTTTTAAGTTGGAAATGAAATTTTAAAGCCCAAAGCTCTATGTTCAAGCAAGTTAAGTACAGTAATGCCTCGTACCCAATTTTGGAGTTGAATACGGGCAAGGGGTGTTACACATAACATCCCTAAACATACATACGGAAGGTTTCATAATTAAACCGGATTTTGTATATTGAGTTAAGTTTGTATGAGTTCTAAGCTTTATGTTTTTCTCATTTAATTGCTTAGCATAATATGCATTGTTATCATGAATGGTTTAATGTTATGTTAAACAGGAAGTCAATAAGAGTAAACAAGAAAAAGTCCCGATTGAAGATGAATTACCCGGGAGATACGGTCTATTACATGAGATAAGAAAGTCCGTATAAGACCAAGCCAAGGCATGGCATCGGCAATCAAGCAAGTCATCATGTAAGCCCAAGGACTCAAGCTTGGCATTGATCAAGTTATCAAGCAAGTTATCATGTAAGCCCAAGGACTCAAGCTTGGCATTGATCAAGTTATCAAGCAAGTTATCATGTAAGTCCAAGGACTCAAGCTTGGCATTGAATAAGTTATCATGTAAGACCAAGGCAAGCTTGGCATTGATTCAAGAAGAGATCTTCCATATAAGTCCATATCTAGAGTATGGCATTAGCATGTAGTACATGACAAGAGATCTAGTATTCTCGGTAGTTCATGGAAATTCATCGGGCAAATGAGTAAGCTAAAATGTTAAAACAAGAATGTAAATAAGCATAGCTATTACCAAGTTGGAATTGAATATTATTCATGTTATGAATGATGAGTTAGAAGACATAATTATTAGGTTTAAGTATGCTGATCAATGTGATCAAGTGATACAGGTACCTTGTTACCTGACAAGTATGAGATTAGTGAGTACCATGAGACAATTAAGAATCATGTATGAGTAAGTAAGCTTTATAGATAAGATAATGATACGATTCTTATGTCAATTGGTTTATCTGAAGCAAGTTTATTTATTACGTGTTATTCATGCAAACTTACTAAGCTAAATGCTTACGTCTTTGATTGTTTCTTTCTATGTAGTCCCGCCAAGCTAATTTGAGGATTATTGGAGTCGGAGCTCACAGCACACTATCGACCCTTATTTTGGTATAGCCAAATTATATTACTAAGTATAGCATGTATAGGGATCATTCATTTTGAGAACATGTTTTGTGTAATGCCATTGTATAGGCTATCAAGTTTATTATTCTTTTGTATATGGCTAAGTGGTTGGCCAAACTTGTTTAAGTTGTTTGTATATAGATATCAATGAAATATGTAGTATTATTCATGAAGATTGTTAGTAATGAATTGTATTGTTTTGATATTAGTTTCAGGGAGGCAAATGGCTTGGTAAATAGCCTCAGTTGCCTACACGGTTAGACACACGGGCGTGTGTCTAGGCCGTGTTATCCCTGCACCTTAATGTTTTAAATAAAGTTAGACCACGGTCATTTTACACGTCCGTGTGTAAGGACCGTGTAGGACACACATTCAAAGCATGGGCGTGTGCGTAGGCCGTGTGGTTGAAGTTAGTATATGACCTAAAAGTACACTGCCATGGCACACGGGCGTGCCTAATGACCGTGTTGGTATAGTTATTATAAACAAGGATAGATACACGGGGGTGTCTAGAATCCGTGGAGGGCACACGGTCCCCTCCCACGGGTGTGTCTCCACTGTATTTTAGAAAAGTTTCAAATTTTCATGGAATTTCATATGTGTTTCAGTTTAGTCCCGACTCGACTTATAAGTATGATTAAGGTCTCGAGGACCCATTTAAGGGACATTATGTCTGAGAATGATGATAGAATGTATGATTTCATCTGTGAATGTTTTCGATCTATTCGATAACGCTCCTAACCTTAATCCGGCGACGGACTCGTGATAGGGGTGTTACATTTAGTGGTATCAGAGCTACAGTTTAGTCGGTTCTAGGACTAATGTAGCACGAGCATGAGTCTAGTTATACATGCCATACGTAAGAATGTTTTTATAATGATTGTGTGACGACTCCTGACGATTTAAATTATGTTTATACATATAGTAAATGGATCCCGACAGAGATATGGCGGATGATGTAGAAAGTAACGCACCAGCTCCCGTAGAAGGGACGGTGCCGAATGAGAATGAGAATAGACCCACTATGGTGAGTCAAGGAGGAGAAGAGGCTAGAGAAGCCTTCCTCTACATGATGAACACATGGTATACAGAGTTCGTTCGGGCGAACCCGAATGCACAACCCCCTCCACCCCCGCATGTTCCACAACCTGCTCCAGTAGCCCCTCAAGTAGTAGAGATGATAAGAAGAGATAAACCTCCAATTGATAAGATCAGGAAACATGGGGCAGAAGAATTCTGAGCTAAAAGAGATGATGATCCAGAGAAGGCTGAATTCTGGTTAGAAAATACCATCAAGGTATTCAATGAACTGTCATACACACCTGAAGAATGCATGAAGTGTGTAATCTCTCTCTTAAAAGATTCTGCTTATCAATGGTAGAACACCCTGGTGTCTGTAGTACCGAGGGAAAGGGTCACACAGGAGTTCTTCCAAGACGAGTTCAAGAAAAAGTATATCAGCCAAAGGTTTGTACACCAGAAGAGGAAAGAATTTCTAGAGCTGAAGAAAGGCAAGATGTCAGTAATCGATTATGAGCGAGAATTTGTACGACTCAGCAAGTACGCTCGCAAATTTGTATCCACTGAGGCCATCATGAGTAAAAGGTTTGAAGATGGATTAAATGAAGATATAAAGTTGTTAGTTGATGTCCTAGAGTTAAAGGAATTTGTTGTACTAGTAGAAAGGGCTTGTAAAGCCGAAGAACTAGTAAAAGAGAAGAAGAAGTCTGAAATGAAGTCTCGTGACTCTAGAAAGAGACAATAGAATAAGTCATTCCAATCTTCATCCAAGAAGTCAAGAGATTTTCCTACCCGATCGGCTACTTCTACGGGATTTACAAGGAAAGACAAGAGTAAACAGTATTTGAGGAATAGAGCACAGACTACTTCAGTTGCAAGTGTTGGGAACATTCGACCTGACAGACCCGAGTGCCCACAGTGTGGCAGACGCCATCTTGGAGAATGCCGAGCACATGAAAATGCGTGTTTTAGATATGGTTCCCAAGACCATTTCATAAAAGAAGAGAGAATTCAAAACCCGAGATCCGGGAGTATGGTTAAAGGGAGACCGCAAATGAACCCGGGAAGTGGGGCAAGTGGAAGAGGTAACCCTCGAGAGCAGGACACAAGACCTAAGGGTAGACGCCTGCAAGGACCTATGCCATTCACACTCGCGAAGAGGCATCTTCCCCTGATGTTATTATGGGTACCTTTTCTCTTTACAATACCAAAGTTATTGCTTTAATAGATCCCGGATCCACACACTCTTACATTTGTATGAAATTAGTATCTGATTTGAGCATGCCTATAGATTCTACTGAATTTATGATTAAAGTGTCCAATCCTTTAGGCAAGAGTGTGTTGGTTGATAAAGTATGTAAAGATTGTCCATTGATGATTAGAGGTCATTGTTTTAAAGCAAACCTTATGTTGTTACCATTTGATGAATTCAACCTCATTCTTGGTATGGACTGGTTGACTACTCATGATGTGATTGTAAATTTTGGGAAGAAATACATTGAGATGAGATGTAAAAATGGAGATATTCTTCATATAGAATCAGAGAAATATGAAGGATTACCGGAAATGATTTCTAATATGACAGCACAGAGATGTTTAAGAAAAGGGTATGAATCATATCTAGCCTTTGTGATGAATGATAAAGAAATAGAACTGAAGATTGAGTCAGTACCAATAGTATGTGAGTATATGGATGTTTTTCCCGAGCAATTATCGGGACTACCACCAGTTAGAGAGGTAGAGTTCAGCATTGAGTTAGCCCCTGGTACTGTACCTATATCCGTTACTCCTTACAGAATGGCTCCAACTGAGTTAAAAGAACTAAAGATACAGCTGCAAGAGTTGACAGATAAAGGTTTTGCAAGATCAAGTTGTTCACCATGGGGTGCTCCGATTTTGTTTGTGAAAAAGAAAGATGGCACCATGAGATTGTGCATAGATTACCGTCAGCTCAATAAAGTGACAGTAAAGAACAAGTACCCATTGCCTAGGATCGATGATTTGTTCGATCAATTGAAAGGAGCTACTGTGTTCTCCAAAATAGACTTGAGATCGGGGTAATACCAGCTGAGAGTGAAAGATTCAGATGTATCCAAGACTGCTTTTCGAATGAGGTATGGGCATTATGAATTTTTAGTCATGCCCTTTGGGTTGACCAATACTCCTGTGATATTTATGGACTTAATGACTCGCATCTTTAGACCATACCTTGATAAGTTCATAGTCGTTTTTATTGACGACATACTGATTTATTCTAGAGATGAGAATGAGCATGCTGAGCACTTACAGACAGTCTTACAGATTCTACGAGAGAATCAGTTGTGTGCCAAGTTCAGTAAAAGTGAATTTTGGCTCAAGGAAGTGGGATTTTTGGGACATATTGTCTCGAAAGATGGAGTTCGAGTAGATCCAAATAAGATCTCGGCCATAATGGACTGGAAGCCACCAAAGAACATCTCTAAGATTAGAAGTTTTCTAGGCCTACCCAGCTATTACAAGCGATTCGTCAAAGGGTTTTCCATGATTGCAACACCGATGACCAAATTGTTACAGAAAAATGTGAAGTTTGAATGGACAGAAAGATGCCAGAAAAGTTTTGAGAAACTGAAAGAAATGTTAACAAAAGCACCAGTTTTGGTACAACCTGAGTCAGGGAAAGAATTTATAATTTACAGCGATGCATCCTTAAATGGATTAGGCTGTGTACTCATACAAGAAGGCAAGGTGATTGCTTATGCCTCCAGACAGTTGAAACCTCATGAGAAGAATTATCCGACACATGATTTAGAATTAGCTGCCATAGTCTTCGCTTTGAAGATTTGGAGACACCATTTATATGGTGAAAGATGTCAGATTTTTACTGATCACAAAAGTCTGAAGTACTTGATGACGCAGAAAGAGTTGAACTTAAGGCAGCGGAGATGGTTAGAGTTGATAAAAGATTATAAGTTGGTCATCAATTACCATCCAGGAAAGGCGAATGTGGTCGCTGATGCTTTGAGCAGGAAGTCCCTTTTGCTTTAAGAGAATTGAATTCAAGAATGATTTTATCCGACAATGGTTCTATTTTAACTGAGTTGAGAGCTAGACAAATGTTTCTTCAAGATATCTTTAAGGCTCAGAAAGAAGATGACGAATTGCAAGTCAAGAGAGCTTAGTGCGAGTCAGATGTCAAATCTGACTTTCGAATTGATTCTGATGGATATTTGATGTTTAGAGATAGGGTCTGTGTACTGAGAAAAGAAGAGCTTATTCAGAAAATTTTGCACGAGGCACATAACGGGCGTTTATCGGTACATCCGGGTAGTACTAAGATGTATAATGACTTGAAGCAACTGTATTGGTGGCCAAAAATAAAGAAGGATATTTCAGAGTTTGTTTCCAAGTGCTTGATTTGTCAACAAGTAAAGGCTAAACACCAAGTACCTTCGGGTTTACTTCAGCCCATCTTGGTTCCCGAGTGGAAATGGGACCGCGTCACCATGGATTTTGTAACGGGTTTACCATTGTCACCAAGTAAGAAGGATGCTATATGGGTTGTAGTTGATAGACTTACGAAGTCAGCCCATTTCATACCAGTACGAGTGGATTTCTCCCTCGACAAGTTGGCAAACTTGTATGTTTCAGAAATAGTAAGGCTTCATGGAGTTCCTTTATCAATTATATTGGATAGAGACCCGAGATTTACATCACGATTTTGGAAGAAGCTGCAAGAAGCCCTGGGTACAAAGTTAAACTTTAGTACGGCTTTTCATCCTCAGACTGACGGTCAGTAGGAGAGAGTAATTCAAGTACTTGAGGATATGCTCAGATATTGTATTCTCGAATTCCAAGGCAGTTGGGAAAAGTTCCTTCCATTGGCAGAATTTGCCTATAATAATAGTTTCCAAACGAGCTTAAAGATGGCGCCTTATGAGGCCCTATATGGGCGTAAGTGCAGAACACCTTTGTTCTGGACTGAACTCAAGGAAAACCAAATTCACGGGGTTGATTTGGTTAGAGAAGCTGAAGAGAAAGTTAAAGTGATACGAGAATGTTTGAAAGCTTCATCAGACGACAGAAATCCTATTTGGACTTAAGGAGAAAAGAGATGGAGTACCAAGTTGGAGATAAAGTTTTCTTGAAAGTGTCACCATGGAGGAAAGTTCGCAGATTTAGGCGGAAAGGCAAGCTAAGCCCACGTTTCATCGGACCTTACGAGATCACTGAAAGAGTTGGGCCGGTAGCTTACCGTTTAGCTTTGCCATCTTAATTAGAAAAGATACATGATGTGCTTCACGTGTCAATGTTGAGACGCTACCGATCAGATCCTTCACATGTAATTTCCCCGTTAGAAATAGAGATTCTTCCCGACATGACTTATGGTGAAGAACCAATCAAGATTTTAGCTCAAGAAGTCAAGCAGTTACAAAATAAAAGTATCGCTCTAGTGAAAGTATTGTGGCAAAGATATGGAATAGAAGAAGCTACATGGGAACCAGAAGAGAGTATGAGAAACCAATATCCGAACATTTTTGCTGGTAAGATTTTCGAGGACGAAAATTCCTAAGATGAGGAGAATTGTAACAGCCCGATTTAGGGCCTAGCCGGAATAGTGGTGCGAGACCATGAATCCGAGGTGAAATTATGAGTTTTTAAAGTTTATATTATGTTTCCATGCTCGTATAAAAGTTTCATGAAGCAATTTTATTAAATTGAGGTTGATTGGTCCAAAAATGACTAAATTGCAAAAGTTGCAAAATTTGAGTTTCTAGAAGCTTGTTGTATGAAATAGCTTTAAAATATGAATTATGAGCCCTTAAGTAACAATTTGCCCAAAATTTAATTTTTGGACAAATTTTGGCCTTGATATGGTATTATAGAAATTTTTAATAATAAGGGCATTTTGGTCATTTGTCTAATAAGTGATTAAAATAGGAAAAAGATGATAAAAATCTTATCATCTTCTTCCCCCATTGCCGAAAATTGAAGGAAGCCATAGCTAGGGTTCTTCAATTTTTCAAGCTTGCTAGTAAGTGCTCCTAAGCCCGATTTTTGATATTATTCGTATTTTTAAAGTCCCCGTAGCATGAGTAAGCTATTTTTTAGCTATTTGATGAGCTAAGATGCATGTTTAAAAATGTACCCATGAGTGACATGTTTGCTAAATGATGTTTTATGGGAGTTTATGAGAGTTTGATGTTAGATAAACATCTTTTCTTTAATGAATTTCATGAAACATGATATTATGGACCATTTTGTAAAAGTTATAAAAATTGGTCATACCTATTGGAAATAGAGAGAATTAATGATTGCTATAGTAGAGAAAATGATTCAGCTAAGCATGTAGTTTAAGAAAGTTGCATGAAAATCATTTTACGAGCCTTGGGGCAAAAGTGCAAATTTGAGAAAGTATAGGGGCAAAATAGTAATTTTTCCAAATTATGAGTTATGAGTCAATTTAGTCAATATGATTATTAAATGATCTATTTATGATTATAGATCAAGAAAAACGAAGCCCGGATCGAAACCAAGGCAAGAACAAAGTCGAGGACTAAATTACATAACTACATGCATTTTGCATATTGAGGTAAGTTTGTATGAGTTCTGAGCTTTATGATTTTATCATTTAATTGCTTAGTATAATATACATTGTTATCATGAATGGTTTAATGTTATGTTAAACAAGAAGTCAATAAGAGTAAACAAGAAAAAGTCTCGATTGAAGATGAATTACCCGGGAGATACGGTCTATTACATGAGATAAGAAAGTCCGTATAAGACCAAGCCAAGGCATGGCATCGGCAATCAAGCAAGTCATCATGTAAGCCCAAGGACTCAAGCTTGGCATTGATCAAGTTATCAAGCAAGTTATCATGTAAGCCCAAGGACTCAAGCTTGGCATTGATCAAGTTTTCAAGTAAGTTATCATGTAAGTCCAAGGACTCAAGCTTGGCACTGAATAAATTATCATGTAAGACCAAGGCAAGCTTGGCATTGATTCAAGAAGAGATCTTCCATATAAGTCCATATCTAGAGTATGGCATTAGCATGTAGTACATGACAAGAGATGTAGTAGTCTCGGTAGTTCATGGAAATTCATCGGGCAAATGAGTAAGCTAAAATGGGAAAACAAGAATGTAAATAAGCATAGCTATTACCAAGTTGGAATTGAATATTATTCATGTTATGAATGATGAGTTAGAAGACATAATTATTAGGTTTAAGTATGCTGATCAATGTGATCAAGTGATACAGGTACCTTGTTACCTTACAAGTATGAGATTAGTGAGTACCATGAGACAATTAAGAATCATGTATGAGTAAGTAAGCTTTATAGATGAGATAATGATACGATTCTTATGTCAATTGGTTTATCTGAAGCAAGTTTATTTATTACGTGTTATTCATGCAAACTTACTAAGCTAAATGCTTACGTCTTTGATTGTTTCTTTCTATGTAGTCCCGCCAAGCTAATTTGTGGATTATTGGAGTCGGAGCTCGTAGCACACTATTGACCCTTATTTTGGTATAGCCAAATTATATTACTAAGTATGGCATGTATAGGGATCATTCATTTTGAGAACATGTTTTGTGTAATGCCATTGTATAGGCTATCAAGTTTATTATTCTTTTGTATATGGCTAAGTGGTTAGCCAAACTTGTTTAAGTTGTTTGTATATAAATATCAATGAAATATGTAGTATTATTCATGAAGATTGTTAGTAATGAATTGTATTATTTTGAGTTGGGGTGATCTTAATTTCAGGGAGGCAAATGGCTCGGTAAATAGCCTCTAGTTGCCTACACGGTTAGACATACGGGCATGTGTCTAGGCCGTGTTAACCCTGCACCTTAATGTTTTAAATAAAGTTAGACCACGGTCATTTTACACGGCCGTGTGTAAGGACCGTGTAGGACACACGTTCAAAGCTTGGGCGTGTACCCAGGCCGTGTGGTTGAAGTCAGTATATGACCTAAAAGTACACGGCCTCGACCCGGTCGTGCTTGGTGGCCGTAGTGGTTGAAGTCAGTATATGACCTGAAAGTACACGGCCATGCACACGGGCGTGCCTAATGACCGTGTTGGTATAGTTAGTATAAACAAGGATAGATACACGGGGGTGTCTAGAAGCTGTGGAGGACACACGGTCCCCTCACACGGGCGTGTCTCCCTTGTATTTTAGAAAAGTTTCAAATTTTCATGGAATTTCATATGTGTTTCAGTTTAGTCTCAACTCAACTTATAAGTATGATTAAGGTCTCGAGGACCTGTTTAAGGGACATTATGTCTAAGAATGATTATAAAATGTATGATTTCGTCTGTGAATGTTTCCAATCTATCCGGTAACGCTCCTAACCTTAATCCGACGACGGACTCGTGATAGCAGTGTTACATAACATCCTTATAATGGGCTACGAGGCCCTAAACATACATACGGAAGGTTTCAAAATTAAACCGAAAACTTTTGCGCTATTAGAAAATTTTTGCCTAAACAGGGCCACACGCCCGTGTGGGCAGGCCTTGTGGTCACACGCGCCCATGTTCCCAACCCATGCGGAATTTATTTTTCAATTCGAACCTACAGGGGTTTTCACACTGCCGGACACATACCCGTGTCAATAACCCGTGTCCCTCACACGGCCTAGACACGCTCGTGTTCTCACTCGTGTGTGAAAAACCTAGGTATTCTGTTTATGACGTCAATAACCTCTTAAGGGCACACGGCCTTATCACACGCCCGTGTGGTGGCCCGTGTGTCGAATCGAATTCTCGCAATTTGATACAGGGGACATGGGGCCTGTTAACAAACCCATGGGGCTGACTGTGTGTCACACACGGCCTAAACACATTCCCCTGTGTCTACCCATGTCGACAATTAGAAAGCTACTTTCCAAGCCATTTTTCACCCTGAAACATAAACACACATATACCACCACAAGCAACACATAACATGGCATTAATACACTATGAAAAATCCCTAATTCTTCATTCATACAAACCATATTTTACTTCATAAAACTCATCATCATTAAAATATGAAACTTGACAAATATTGGCCAATTCTCAATGGCCATTTAGAAAATGAGTGTATAACATATGCAGCCAACACTTTGGCTTTCAAATATGACATAACACAAGATGACCAAGTTCCTATACATGCCATACCCAAAATAATTCAACTTTACTATACCAATAGAATGATTGATAGTGTGATCTGAGCTCCGACGTTCTACGATCCCTGAGCTAACTTGGGGATACTACAAGGAAAAGGGAAAAAAGTGGGGTAAGCATATAGCTTAGTAAGTTTGCATGAATTAAAATAGCAACATAAGTACTCATGGTAAAATCCATTCATCTCTTAGAACAATAACACAAGTTCTCAAGTACTTAAACATACTTACTCATACTTACTTTTACCCATCACATATCACATTATGGATTCATAACTCTTATTTTACTCATGGTACCTGTATCACTTCATCACATAATTTAGCACTTATGCTATCTTGAACGTAAACTTAAATCATTATCATCCTTAAATTGAATGTAACTCTCTCTCATTTTTGTATAACTTGGCTCTTTATCATCTTTACATAACTTAGCTCTTTTGCCCGTTGAACAACTCGAAATATCAGAAGATACTCAATCTCATCATACATGTATCATGATGCCAATGCCATATCCCAGATGTGGTCTTACATAGGATCACCTCTTGATGCCGATGTCATACCCCAGATATGGTCTTACACGGGATCTCTTAGCTCGACGTCGATGCCATGTCCCAGACATGGTCTTACACGAGATATTCCTTTGGTGCCGGGTCCATGTCCCAGACATAGTCTTATACGGTACCTTCCTTATCCAGTACCGACGCCATGTCCCAGACATGGTCTTAGATGGGACCTTTCGTATTCCATGTTGGGACATAGGTATCCTCATTATTCCGAATCTTCAACCGGGACTTCAACTTGACGTATTCTTATCATTTCCTCAACAAGGTATCATTAGTCGATTTTAATAGATATGATATTCTTTGTCATAATATCAAGCAATTGAAAATATAAAAATACTATGAAGCTTTAATTTCACCCAAACTTACTTCAGTACTCAAGATAAGGGTGGATGTTCGATTTAGTCCACAACTTTGTTCTTTCCTCGGTTTCGGTCCAGGCTTCTTGTTTCTTGATCTATAATTACAATTTCACTTGCTTAATACTCACATTGACTAAATTGACTCATGAATCATACTTTAGAAAAATTATGATTTTGTCCCTAAACTTTCACATAATTACACTTTTACCCCTAGGCTCGTAAAATGATTTTTATTCAACTTTCTTGTATTTTAAGCCTAGCCAAATTATTTTCTTAACTATGACAGCCCCCAATTTCCACTATTTCACTCATGTATGACCATTTTTATAACTTTTACAATTTGGTCCTTTTATGCATTTTTCATGAAAATCACTTAGAAAAAAAGATGTTTATCATACATCAAACTTTCATATTCTTCCGTAAAACATCAAAATACATGCATGTCATACATGGGTAAATTTTTGAACATAAACCCTAGCTCAAAATATAGCTAGAAATACTTAAATCGAGCTACAAGGATCTCAAAAATACGAAGAACATTAAAAACAGGGCTAGGAGGTACTTACAATCAAGCTTGAAAGATGAACAAACCCTAGCTACGTCTTCCTTAGTGATTTTCGGCCATTGGAGAAGAAGATGAATAAGGACATCTAATAATTTTTATAATTCTACTTCATAGTTAAATCTTCTAGAATCTCATATTTTCTAATCTTTGCAATTTAGTCCTAATAGGCAAATTGTTCACTAATTCATAAAATTTCTTCATGAAATTTTCACACAATCATGCAAACACATCATAAGGCTCATAAAAATCATAAAACACATATTTCTACTTCAGATTTGTGGTCTCGTAACCACTATTTTGACTAGGCCCTAAATTGGGCTGTTACATGCCATACCCAAAATTAATCAAGCTTTACTATACCAAAAGAATAACTGATAGTGTGGATAGAACTTCAACTTCTTTCGATCCCAGAGCTAGCTTGGCGATACTACAAGGGAAAAGGGAAAAGAGATGAAGTAAGCATAAAACTTAGTAAGTTTGCATGCAATAGATAACAACATAAAATCTTATGGTACAATCATACATTACTTTAAGTAATAACACAAGTTCTCAAGCTAATTGACATAGCTTACTCATACTTACTTTTACCAATCACATATCACATAGCGGACTTATTTCTCATGAATATCTCATATTTACCTGTATCGCTTCATCACATAACTTTAGCACTTTTACCATCTTGAACACAAACTTAGCTCTTTACAATCTTTAACATGAACTTAGCTCTTTACCCGTTGAAAATCTTGGAATATCGAAGGATACCCAGAATTCGTCATACACATAGTAAGGTACCAATGCCATATCCCAGATATGGTCTTACATGGGATCACATGTCGATGCTAATGCCAAATCTCAGATATGATCTTATGCGGGATCTCATATCGATGTCGACTCCATATCCCAGATATGGTCTTATACGAGATCATATATCGAAGCCATGTCCCAGACATGGTCTTACACGATTTTCTTATTCGATGCCGATGTCATATCCTAGATATGGTCTTATACGGGATCTCAATTCAGTGCCGAGACCATATCCCAGATATGGTCTTATACTAGACCTTATAAATCTCATGTCTTGACAATGGTATCCTGTCATTTCCTATGGTTCAACTGGGACTTCAACATCAAAAATTTTCATCATATTCTCATCGAAACATAATTGATCAATTTCATAGAAATAATATACATCTTCAAAAAATGTCCAGCATTATAAAACATAATGTCATGATGTTGAATTATTACACACAAACTTACCTCGATACCAAAATATGTATAATTGTACAATTTAGTCCACCACATTGTTCTTTCCCCGATTTAGGTCCACACTTCATGTTTCTTGATCTATAATGACAATTTCACTTATTTAATGATCACATTAACTAAAATAACCCATGAATCATACTTTGGAAAAAAATACAATTTTGCCCCTAAACTTTTACATTTTACAAAATGGTCCCTAGGCTCGTATAATGAAATATACTCATTTCCTTGGTTACCCAAGCCTAGCTGAACCTATCTTAAACTTATAATAGCTCACACTTTCCTTTAAAACTATTTTTTACCATACATTTTATCATCTTTACAAATAGGTCCTTTTTTATGTGTTTTCCATGAAAATCACTTAGAAAAAGATGTTTATAACACATCAAACTTTCATATTCCTCCATTAAACATCAAAATACATGCATGTCACACATGGGTAAATTTTTTAACATGACCTCTAGCTTAAAATATAGCTAGAAATAGCTAAATCGAGCTACGAGGATCTCAAAAATACGAAAAACGTTAAAAATGGGGCTAGGAGGTACTTACAATCAAGCTTGAAAGTTGAAGAAACCCTAGCTATGGTGTCCTTAAGATTTTCGGCCAAGCATGGAGAAGATGGACAAGATTTTTGACTTAATTTCCTTTTTAATTCTTTTATTATCCAAATGACAAAAATGCCCTTAATGTCCCTTTCTTGAGATTTTTCCTTCCCATGTCCATTTTTGTCCATCTTGACATATAATGGTCTAATTGCTAAATAAGGTCCTCTAATAATTTTTCTAATGCTATTTCATATTTGAATCTTCTAGAATCTCATATTTTTCAATCTTTGAAATTTAGTCCTAATGAATAAATTGATCACCAAATTATAAAATTTCTTCATGAAATTTTCACCCAATCATGCAAATAAGTCATAGACCTTAAAAAAGTCATAAAACACATGTCTCTACTTCAGATTTGTGGTCTCACAACCACTTTTCTGAATAGGCCCTAAATCGGGTTGTTACAGCAATAACACCAGGGGAGTCAGGTGACAATTGGGATTTCTTTCTTTTTAGGTTGAGGAAGCATATATGCCCCCAACTTGATATCTGCGTTATACCGGAGCGGGGCACTGGAATACTAGCCGTAATTGAACAATAGGGAAGCATCTAAAATCGTACACACCATCGATACTGTCTAAGGAACATTCCGTCCAACTACTACAGGCAATATCTATCTACCGCTAAACGATGACAAGTGATTAACATGGGTATTTAATCGCCACCAATATTATTTGGTTTGTAATATTCAATTTGTTCTGAATGGAAGAGTGGTATGTAATTATAGCTATCCACTTATATTGACAGGGTATGAGATTAATAAGGACCGTTTTCATGAGACGTTGGGGATTTTGCAATCAATTAATGATCAAGATGCAAACTACCTCTATAACATACCTTTCGATCAGTGGACATGATTATACGACGTCGGCCTACGATATGGTTAAATGTCCTCAAACCTAATTGAATGCATCAATTCTATTTTAAAAAGAACGCTTTATTTTGTCGTTAACCTCGGTTGTGCAAAAGACATACTTCCATTTAGCTGCACTGTTTCCAAAGCGAGCAACGAGTTATAAAGAACTTCTATTTTGTTAAATGAAACAATATAAAAATAATTTTTAACAAAATATTTAAAAAAACTTCTATTTTATTAAATGAAACATTATAAAAATAATTTGTACAAAAATATTCAAAAGAGCTTCTATTTTATGAAATGAAATAATATAAAAATAATTTGTACAAAAATATTGCATTTGCCGGTCGGAATTAGTGCCACATGGGGGTGGTCGACAGTTACGCATCGGATTTCTTCTTGGTTCAGCTTCCGGTTGGGGCTGTGGTTGTTCGGAATCAACTTTTGGTTATGCGTGTTGGGAGAATGACCCACCTTAATAGAACAAAGATTGCGGAGGTGTCTACATCACCCACGGCAGAGGTGTTTTTATCCCATAAGGCGATGGGGATTGGAAATGAGTTGAGCTCCCCGACGATGCCTTGTGCATTCCCTTTTACAATGATGACCTATATATCATCGATTGACTCGGAGTCATCGGGAAATGAGATGCATCAGGCTATGCATTCTAACTTTGCATAGGAGTATAAAAAGGAAACATATAAGGGTTTGGATACACATAAGGGTTAGGATACGCACCTGGCATAATCTAAAGGGGCTGTGGTGAGGGCATCGTTGCTTGCGCCGTTGGGGCCGGTGATTGCATGGGCGCTGTTGATGGGCCCGCCTCTCTAGCTCTTGTCCTTGGATTTAAAGGGCCCCGTCATTCCCTTTCTACTTTGTCGATGCCTCTTCTCTTCCGAGAGAAAATATGACTTGCCATGAATCCTAAACCATGGCATGTAATCCGGATCACACGCTAACTCTGGAATGATAATCGGTTCGCGAGTAGGTATATTATCATACCAATTTTTCCACATTTTAATATATTCTGAGTAGAAGACCGACCAATGCGTATTCGGTTGCTGTAAGTCAATTTTATGTTCAAAATCGAGCACATCAGGTGCCACGGGAATCGATTGTCAAAATTTGAATTGCCGCAACACTCTATCCATCTGGTGTATCTTGACGGTAGCGTAGTTGACCAATGGGACCCTAACGTGCCAGATGTTTGGATTCTATAGGAATTCATCTGGAATCACTGTCTGAATTGCCAGATCCTCGTATATTGTCCATTGAAACTATATGAACGTGATAAAAATATTAGTTATATACGAAATACTCATTACTAAATATAAAATCGACTATGTTATGTATATATAATTCAAAATCAAATAAATACTTACATGCACTTTCGACCGTTAGTAGAAGCCGTATATCTTCAACAGTAGTAGGTATTCCTCCGTAACTCAGCGAATGGTTCCACATATTTAAATAAAATTTTAGCATAAAATTATATTTTAAATCTATTTAATAATTGTAAAATCTAAAATAATTCTTTCCTTATTAAGAGTAAGAATGTATATGGGTGGTCTACTCGAGGACGTAAAAATGAGAAGTAAAATCGAGCCCATGATTGTAGCATTGAGAGGCAACCTCCGATTTTGATTTTATTTGGTTGCTTCTCCCGACAAATCTCTTGGTACAATGTCGAAAACACGGTACACCCCCAACTGATTTCGCCAGCAGCTCTAAAATCGATAAGTTTCAGTAGCCACTTAAGATGTACGAGGTTTCGTGACTTGTCTGGCATTAGATAACCTCTGAGAATCTGAATGATGTATGCCCAAGTGTATTGTACTCTCTGTACTTCAGTCGAATCACCCCCGGCTCCGGTAATGTGTCTCATAACCAACCCATATCAATCCGACCTTCATAAATAATATCCGGAATCGTACCCAAAAGATTGTTACATATGGCTCCCCAATCAGCAGATTGAGTGGACCCGGTGAGTATGGACCCATCCACCGGTAACCCTAATTATAACTGTATGTCCTCCAAAGTGATAGTACACCCCCCACATAAAAGATGGAATGTGTGCGACTCGGCTCTCCACCTCTCCACAAACACGTTGATGAGTTTCGAGTCCAACTTACACCCTCGGCCTATATTGGCCACCTGTCAAAAACTCACTTCCCTCAAGTAATTTTCAATCAACAATAATGGAGGACCAAGTATATTACGAATAAAATATTGTAACACTCGATCTACCACTGTTATAAAAAATAATAAAAATATTAATTAAATTAAAAAAATGAAATAAAAATATTAAATAATATTAAAAAAGAAATACAAATATTAAAAAATATTAAAAAATGGAATTAACCTTTACCATTTACATTTGGTCGACAGGGACATATTTATCATCGAGGCGAATTAATTGTTGGGCCATTGCTAACACGATTAAATTTCTTAGAAATTATTTAAAAAAATAATAATTTAGACAAAAATTAAAAATTTAGAGAGTTTTAAGAGCTTTTTTGATAAATTTAGAGAGAATTTGAAAGAATTATAATTTGGAATAAATTATTTATGAAAAAATGGGTGGGAAATTTTTATATATTTTTTTCTTGATTGTTGGGCCAAACGGTCAAATTTTTAAATAGTCATCGGAGGTGACCGTTAGGAGAAAACACGAGGAAAAGCACGTCCCCATCAACGCGCTTTTCTGCGTTTTCCCTGAAAGCGCGTCCCCATTAGCATGCTTTTCTGCGTTTTCCCCTGAAAACGAGTCCACGTCATCCCGTTTTAGTGTTTTTGATCCATTCCAGTAAATATTTTTTGGAGAGGCCCATTTCGGTAAATAATTTAAGAAATGGGCCTTTTTTGGTACTATGTCCTTTAATCTTATTCTAAAAAAAAAAATCAAAGTTTACATGTAAAGTCTTTATAGAATAATATAATGTTAAAATAAATAAAATTGAATTAATTAAAAATATTTTCCATTAAGTAGAAGTGTTCATGGGTCGAGCTTAAGCATGACTTTGGCACACATTATACTTGCCCAAGCTTAATTTAACCTGAAATGTGGGCCTAAATTTTTATTCAGGTCCGTCTATATCTGTAAATGATTAACTCAAGCTCATTTTAATCTCACACATATTATTTTTTGAAATATTTAAAAATATATTTATATTATTTTTAATTTAATATTTAACATTATATATATTTTTCATTTATTAAAATTATATATACAGGCACCTTGTTTTTTTTTTTTTTTTATATTTACATTATAGTACTAAATGTTGTTGAAATGTCGGTACGCCCTGTGGCGTAGTAAAAAAAAAATTGATGATCACAACCCATGAATCTAAGTACGAAGAATGTATCCGGGTTGAAAAAGTTTGAAAATATACCAAATCTGTATGAGTAGAGTAAATTCAAGTCGAGTATGAAGCCTTTACCGGAATAACAAACTGTAGCCGCAACAAATCATCCTAATCTCTACGTGATCCACTCGGGAAAAGAAAGATTAGGAAAACTCTTCAAATTTTCAGAGAATTTTCGAAAAGTCTATTTCCTGCTAGTCCCTTCATTTCATATAACTACAAAAAGGGGTCAAGACGTACCTTGTATTCAAAACGTCATTGAATAAAAAAAAAAACTCAATAGGGGAATTTAAGGAGTTTCCGTAAAATGGTGATATCCTTTTCATAAAGGATATCAATTTCCATCTTTCCCTAAAACGTTTCTTTGATTGAAAATTAAATAATTTTGATAAAGATAGTAATTGCTTCTTAAAGTGCATGCACCAAGGTTATGAATCAAAACGAATACAATTAAAATTCTATTGATATGCTGTAAATGTGATAGGTGAGTTATAATATTTTTAAGTGTGACAATGAAACACTTCGAACTCCTCAAGGATCGAACTCAAGAGAATTCGAGGACAAAGTGATTAATGTGGAAAAAATGCAAATAGGAAGTTTAGCTAACTACTCGCCAAGTATCATATTACGACAAATCTATTCAAGGGGTAATTACACAAATTAACTATTTAACACTAAAAAGGACTAAATTGCAAAACAATTAAAATTACACAATAAACAATAAACAATTCACCAAAAAAAAAATGACTGGTTGACTTTCGTATTGCTGATTAATTTTTTAATTAGGGGTCTAAATAACTTGAACTTCTAATTGGTTAAATTTTATCTCTCAATCACCATTTTACCAAATGAGACGATTTAGCCTAGTTTATCTCTTGACCACACCAAACTAAATCGGGACAATCAAATTGGTTCTCAATTTTTTGATTAATCTAATTTGTTGTATCAAGTAATAAACTTATTCTGTATAGGAATCAAAATCAATTTTCTTCGATATAAATTTTATTTCACTAAAAAAATAAAAAAAAAAAGTCATTAGCTATAGAAATATAACATATAAATGCTAATGCATTTTGGGAGGAAAAAAACAAAAATTGAATAGGGTTGTAATGGAATAGCTATTATGTGGGAATGGAATATGGTTGAAATGGAATTGTTGGTTGGATGGAATGGAATGAGTATTTTAATAGTATCCATGCGTTTGGTTGGGAGGAATAGACATGTAATAGCAAAAAAAGAGAACTCGAATGACGAATAAATATTTACCGTTAAGTGAAGCTAATAATATTTTATTTTTATATATATTACAAAAATAAATAAATTATATGTATTAAAAATTAAAAATAAAATAATAAAATTTTAATATCTATAAATATAATTAAGAAATAGTATCTATAATTATAATAAAAATAATATTTTAAATACATAATTAACAAAACAATTCGTGTAAATGTATTTTTCACATCAATTTAATATTAAACAATAATGTTTTCTATTTCTATCAAAAGAATAATATTTTATTTTTATATTTTCTAAAATTTAGAAATAATGTTTTATATTAAAAGATTTGAATGACTTTTGTTCTTATCATTTTTTTCTTTTCTTTTTAGGTTTTTGGTTGGGTTAAAATGGAAATAAAAGAATGACTTTTGTTCTTATCATTTTTTTTTCTTTTCTTTTTTGGTTTTTGGTTGGGTTAAAATGGAAATAAAAGAAAAACATCTATTCTAGGTGGGCATAGTACCAGAAAAGGCCCATTTCCTAAATTATTTACGAAAATGGATCGCTCCAAAAAATATTTACTGGAATGGACCGAAAACACTAAAACGCGCTGGCGAGGATGCGTTTTCAGGAAAAACGCAGAAAAGTGCGATGATGGGGACACTCTTTAGTAAAGAGCATTGACGGGGACACGCTTTTCCCCATGTTTTCTCTTAATGTTCACCTCCAACGGCCATTTAAAAATTTGATCGTTGGGCCCAGCTGTTAGGAAAAAAAATTATAAAAAACCCCACCACCCATTTTTTTCACAAAAAAATTCTTCCAAATTATAATTCTTCCAAATTTCTCTCTAAATTTCTCCAAAAAGCTCTCAAAGCTCTCTAATTTTTTAATTTTTGTCTAAATTAGTATTATCTTTTTTATAATTTCTAAGAAATTTGATCGTGTTAACAATGGCCTGATAATTAATTCATCTCGATGATAAACATATCTCCGTCGACCAAATGTAATTGGTAAGGTTAATTTTATTTTTGTAATATTATTTAATATTTTTATTTCATTTTGGTATTTTAATTAATATTTTTTTATAATTTCTTTATAACAGTCGGTAGATCAAGTGTTACAATGTTTTATTCGTAATATAACTAGTCCTCCATCATTGTTGATTGAAAATTACTTGAGGGAAGCGGGTTTTTAGCACGTGGCAAATATAGGCCCGGGGTGCAAGTTAACCACAAAACTCATTAGCGCATTTGTGGAGAGGTGGAGACCCGAGACGCACACATTCAATCTTCCATGTGGGAAGTGTACCATCACTTTGGAGGACGTGCAATTACAATTGGGGTTACCGGTGGATGGGTCGTACTTACCAGGTCCGCTCAATCTACTGATTGGGGAGTCATATGTTATGATCTTTTAGGTGTGATTCCGGATATTATTTACGAAGGTTGAATTAATATGGGTTGGTTACGAGACATATTCCCGGAGCTGGAGGATGATTTGACTGAAATACAATGAGTACGATACGCTCGGGCGTACATCCTTCAGATCCTTGAGGTTATCTAATGTTGAACAAGTTACGAAACCTCGTACATCTTAGGTGGCTGCTAAAACTCATCAACTTTAGAGCAGCTGGCGAACTCAGTTGGGGGTCTACTGTGCTGTCGACATTGTACCGGGAGATATGTTAGGCGACGCAACTAAATAAAATCAAAATCAGAGGTTGCCTCTCACTGCTACAATCATGGGCTCGGTTTCGCTTTCCATTTTTACATCCTCGAGTGAACCACCCGTATACATTCCCACTCTTAACAAGGTAAAATATATATTAGATTTTTAAATTATTAAATATATTTAAAATATAATTTTTTGCTAAAGTTTTATTTAAATAGGCGGAACCATTCGCTGAGTTACAGGGGAATACTTACCGCTATTGAAGATATACAGCTTCTATTAGACCAACGGTCGAAAGCGCATGTAAGTAACTATTTCATTTTGAATTATATATACATAACATAATCGATTTCGTATTTAGTATTTAGTATTATGTATATAACTAATATTTTTATCATGTTCATATAGTTTCAATGGACACCATACGAGGATTCGAACAGTAATTCCGGATGAATTCCTACAAAATTTAAACATCTGGCACGTTAGGGTCCCATTGGTCAACTACACTACCATCGAGATGCACCGCATGATAGAGTGTTACGATGGTGAATTTGCACAACCGATTCTGTGGCTTTGAGGTGCTCAATGATGAGCACAAAATTGACTTACGACGACCGAATACGCATTGGCCAGTCTTCCACTCGAAATACATCGAAATATGGGAAAATCGGTATGATAATATATCTACTTGCAAACCGATTATCGTTCCAGAGCTAGCATGCGATCTGGATTAAATGCCATAGTTTAGGATCCATAGAATGCCATATTTGCTCTCGGAAGAGAAGATGTGTCGACAAATCCGTGTCGAAAGGGAACGACAGGGCCTTTTAAATCCAAGGACAAGGTCTGGCAAGGCGGGCCCATCAACAGTGCCCATGCAATCACCGGCGACAACAGCGCAAGTGACGACGCCCACACCATAGCCCCTTTAGAATATGCCAGGTGTGTTTCCTAACCCTTATGTGTAGCCTAACCCTTATATGTTTCCTTTTTCCACTCCTATGCAAGGTTGGAATGCATGGCCTGGTGCCTCTCATTTCCCGAGGGCTTCGAGTCAACCGATAATATATAAGCCATCGTCACTGGAGGGGCCGCACGAGGCACCGTTTGGGAGCTCAACTCATTTCCAATCTCCATCATCTTATGGGATTCAAATACCTCCGCCGTGGGTGATGCAAACACCTCTGCAATCTTTGTTCTATCAAGGTGGGTCATTCTCCCAACACCCACAACCAGAAGCTGATCCCAAACAATCACAACCCTGACCAGAAGCTAAACCAAGAAAGAATCCAACGCATATCTGTCAACAACCCCCATTGGCACTGATTTCGACCGGCACATGCATTGATTTATTTTTGAATATTTTTGCACAAATTATTTTTATATTGTTTCATTTAATAAAATAGAAGTTCTTTTGAATATTTTTGTACAAATTATTTTTAAATTGTTTCATTTAATAAAATAGAAGTTCATTTAAATATTTTTGTACAAATTATTTTTATATTGTTTCATTTAATAAAATAGAAGTTCTTTTAAATATTTTTTTACAAACTATTTTTATATTGTTTCATTTAATAAAATAGAAGTTGTTTTAAATATGTTTGTACAATTTATTTTTATATTGTGTCATTTAATAAAATAGTAGTTCTTTTGAATATGTGTGTACAAATTATTTTTATATTGTTTCATTTAATAAATTAGGAGTTATTTCGATGTGGACATGTTGGCATTGTATGACCCGGGTTCCTACACCACCAACATAACTTCTATTGGTTCGTTTTTTCTCGGATATCCATATTATCATGTATTCTAGTCGAGCACAGTCGACCTTTTGGTTTGCAATGCATTTCTCTATCTGGTAACAACTTAAATGGAGCAAGCTATACAAACAGCCACTTACGTTCATCTGAGACTGGTGGGAATACGTGTTTCCATACGTTGTACATGTATTCTAATTTGTACACTTCTTCGACATAGCTCATAGGATCCAAACGGAGATTCTGACAAGCTGCAATTACATGAGCGCATGGATAACGAAGTATGTCAAACCTCCCACAGTTGCAAGTCCTATTTCTCAGGTGTAAATGATATTGTTCGCCAGGAATACCTTGGTTCGGTTTGTCGAATTCCGTCAAACCAAACTATAGGTTATTGCGATCGTGACACACTGTGTGCATGAAGTTGGCCCGCTCCTTGACCTTATTAATTTCTTGCACGACCTTCTGGCACCATACATGACCTCCCTGCATTTGGTATTTATAACTCGTTGCTCGCTTTGAAAATAGTGCCGCCAAACGGAAGTTGAGGTTATTGGTAAATGACATGTTCCTTTTTAAATAGAATTGATGCATTTAGCTAGGTTTGAGGTTATCTGACTATATCATAGGTCGTCGTCGTATGATTGTGTCCATTTATCGAAATGTTTGTTATAAAGTTAGTTTGCGCCTTGATCATTAATTGACCACAAAATCGTCAAAATCTCATGAAAACAGCCTTATTGATCTCATACCCTGTCAATATAAGTGGATAGCGATAACTACATACCACTCTTCCATTCAGAACAAATTGAATATTACAAACCAAATAATATTGGTGGCGATTAAATACCTATGTTTGTCACTTGACGTCATTCAGTGGTAGACCGATATTGCCCGTGGTAGTTGGACGCAGCGTGCCTTAGACAATACATATGGTGTGTGTGATTTTAGAGGCTCCCATGTTGTTTAATTGCAACTAGTATTCTAATGCCCCGATCTGATATAACATAGATATCAGGTTGGGGGCAGACATGGCTTCTCAACCTAAAAAGAAACAAATCCCAATCGTCATCTGACTCCCCCAGTGTTATTGCAAATGCAATTGGAAGGATCCTCCCATCACCATCATGTGCCAAAACTAGCAATAGCCGATGGGTATATCTACCATACATAAAGGTACCGTAATTTGTACCAATGACTTGTAGTATTGAAATGCGTCTCGACATTACTTAAAACACTAAAATAGACACTTGAACGCTTGGTATCCACGGAGCAAGTAGTCGTTTTAGTACGCAGGAATCATTTCAAGGTTTGTTACGCAACCTGAGACGTACCTTTGTAGCACCTGACACCACTACCACATCTCATTGTATGAAGCATCTCACCCACTGTGCATCTTCTTCAATGCCTTCTACTTAGCTATCCAGGCTTTGCGGTAAGAAGGCGTGTACATTAATTGGCTACAAATATTGGCAATTAAGACTGACACAATAGTCTTGGGATCTATTTTCACCATTGGTAGTATTAAGCTTGCTATCATTTCTGAATCCAACTAGGGATGATCTTGTGAAACACCTATCAACCCATAAGTACGTTAAATAATGCAACATTAAATAATAACAGTAATATTTAAAAACCCTAAACACCTAGTAATACTGTACCAGAGGCAACACACGTATATGGACAGGTGAACTTCTTTATCTCCCATAACCCTATCATCTTCTTAACCGAAGCCATGATTTTTCATGAACATGTATCGTCTCGAACGGCACACTTGGCCTCAAACTTCTCGGATTTGGATTTAACCATGTGGTATTTAACCTCGTTCATGATACTATATTACTTTAATGCACTGAGAAAACCATCTTTACCAACTTCCAGTATACCTGAATCTGTAACATCCCTGAAATTAGGGGTCTGGCATTTTTGCATTATTGCATGTGCAGAGGTTGCTTGGATTGTTATTTGAGTAAGTTTAGGGGTCCTAGGGAGGCTCGGGTTCGAGCCCAAGCCCTAGGAAAATTTTTCTTTTTGGCTCTTTAGTGGAAAGGGCTACTGAAAGTAAGACTTAAGTAAAGTTATGTGTGTTTAGGAGACACAAGTGGAGTGTGTGGTAAGGTGGTGTGGTGTTAAGGGGAGTGAAAGGAGGTTGGAGGTTCGAATCTCACAAGTGGCATTTTGGAGGCTATTATTTGTGCTTAGGAAAGGAGGAAGCAGAGTTGAGATCAAACTCTACCTTGGTGGTTGAAGACTTTGTCAAATGATTTGAATAGGTGATGGAGAGGATGTTGGGGAGCAAAAAGAGAAGTGAATTAGGGGATTTAAGGGTGAGAGGTAGTGGTGGCCGAACGTGGGGAAGTGCTTGGGGGGTTTTCGGTCAAAAGAAGAAAAAGAATAGAGATGGGTCACTTTGGTAGCATATTTGACCTTGTGTAGGAAAAGTGTGCCGAAAATTCCTTAGTGTTTTTTACTCTACTTTTGTGCAGTTTGAGTGTTTTCTTCTTTTAACATTTCGGGTCCTTTTTTGCATTTTTGGCTAAAGCATTTCGGGTTTTCTTGTTGCAATTTATCTTTGTCGAAACCTTAACCTTTCTATTCACTTCTTCTCCATTTCTTCTCCAGTCTTTTCCCCATTAGCTGAATCTCCTTTCTTCTTCCATCTGAATCTGTCCTCTTTTCTTTTACTAATAGCCAAACTCTGTGTAGCCTGAAGCTTGGGGGTCTTTTGTCTGCCGAATCTACCTTGTTTATTCGGCTCTTCTCTGATCACGGTAATGCTTCTTTTCTCTTTGGTTCTTTTCCCTTCTTTTCTGCTCTCTCTTTTCTCTCACGTAAGTTGAATCTCTTACCTTGTTTCTTCTGTGATCAAGGCCGAACCTGAGTTCCTTCTCCATCTTGGGTCTCGTTCACTCTTTCTTTTGTGTAGAAGCCGAAATCCTGGTTGTCCAACTACCGATTTTGTGGTACTTTGGTAAGTGTATCTTTGGCTGATTAGGGGGTGGATAATTCTGGTACTATTTTATAAGTTCTTAGGGCCGAACGGCCATTACTTTGTTGTCTTGAAACAACATTGCTAACATATGTTTTTCATTAGGGACTCAATTTCATAATCGAAGGGAGTAAATCGGTTATTCTAGTATAGCAAGGAGTTGCCATCGTTCTTGGTAGGTGTTGTGGACCGTGTTATCGATTTCAATTTTAGGATTGTTGAACAAGAAGACTAACTAATAGCCAATTGTGTCCTTAGGTGCTTCGGAGATATCGTGATACGTATTCCAAATCAGGTGGGTAATCTCACACCCCTCTGGATGAATGCTTGCAATGTTCTGTGATTCGACCAAAAGTCAAAAAGCCAGAAAACTAGCATCTGATACCACTCGAGCGTGCGAGCGCTCGTAGTGGCAAATTAAAAGATGAATAATGACGGTAAGTCATTGAGAGTGTCATGAGCACTCTCACGAACCGAGGTCAGAATTGTCCGATCGGTAAAGCGGGTCAAATGGGCCCAATGGGCTTATCAGGCCCACTTGGGCAAAATTGTTGGAAAAGTATCAAACGATAGGTTCAATTGCGAAATCTGCAAATCTAAGACCAAAATCATGCATATTGGGCCACACGAGCGTGTGGGCCCGTTTGGGCCTGAAATGGATTTCAGGCCCAAAGTTCCATAGAGACCTAAAAAGGGTCCAGTGTCGTTCGAGGCGATAGTAGGCCTTCGTAAAGGTCGTTAAATGCAAAATTATCGAAATACCCCTGGAAGGTAAATGACCGCTATACTCTTGATTGTGCATGGTTATCATGTATATGCTTTATTTGCATTTTTGTATGTATGATGCATTACATTTATATTATGTTGCATGGGTTGGGTTTGATGATCAGAGGAAGTGTATTCTGGTGGCTCTGCCACATTCTGCATAGTGGTTATGCCACGTATATTCTGTTATTCTAGTGGCTCCGCAACAAAAATCTGTGATGTGCAGCTTGTCTGCCATATTAGTGTGTAGGGCTTGGTGGGTTGACTTTGTCCCCACAGGTGTGTAGGGCTGGTACGGGTGGTGTGTAGGGTTGGATTGGGTTGGGCTGCATACTCTATTTGCATTATCATGTTTATAGGGCTAAGGCCCAGATTATTACCGAATAGGGCTTTGGCCCAGTCTGCTTCTGTATGGGCTCGAGGCCAGTTAATGACTGATTAGGGGATTACACACTGAGTTCTCGTAACTCACCCCTATGCTTTAACCTTGCAGGTGACCCCCAGCGTTAGAGGATTTGGGAGCTGCGGAGGACTCTTGGTGGCCATACATCAGAGTATTTCTCATGAACTTTAGTCAATTTCTGATTTGGGTTAAGTATTTTGTAATAAGGCCATTAAATTTTTTTTTCTTTTAAACTTTCATTTCAGTTATGCTTAAACTATAAACGACAAAACTCTGGGTTTTCCTAAAACGTTAATAACTATTTTAAAGTATCACGTTTTTCGCAATTCATTGAATTTGATTTCTCTATAAAAAAAGTTTTCAAAAATAATAATAACAACGTTTTGACAAGAAAACCACTTAAACAAATCTGAATTTCGCAAACAACAAGGTTCGAAATTTACAAAAAGAATATGAGGTTTTTAACGAACACACAGTTTTTTAAACAACCATTCTATGTGACATGCTGATCCGGTCGTAACGTCTAGGTCGGGTCTGGGGTGTTACATTTTATGATATCAGAGCCAGGTTGTAAAACTTGGCTGTGGAATGGGGTCGAAAACGTTTCTCCAAATTTGTTTGAAATATGGTTTAGAAAATGTATATCTGTATTGGAAGTATGGCACCCTTAGTCTACGGCACCAAATCTGTAAGTCCTCTTACTTTATCTGATGATATAATGAAATGACTGTACTAAGAAACTACTAGATTTAGTGGTAGTACACTAGAACTATTAGCTATAGGAATTAAGCCTATAGAGATTAAAATAGTAGGAAATTCGATCCGTAAAAACAACTCTTATACCTATTTTCCATAAAATACTTATTAATAAACATTGGAATTATAGACTAATTCATAAAAATCTTAAACAGATTAACGCGTTACATCGAGATGTGTACAAGAGGTAGACGTGGCCAATGGTAGGGGCCGAGGTGCTAGGGATGGATCCGTAGCATCAGGGCACATGCCTGAAATGGAGGCACCTGCATCACCAGTGGCGGAAACGGGGTCTTATGACCGAACTGGGGGGGACGATGCTTTGTCTCAAGAAATGCTGCTAGTTTTGGAATGGGTTGCTGGAGCGAGTACTGAGTCAGTAGCTCGGGGATCCATTTCTAAGCGACTCCGATCAAACGGGGCCGAAGTTTTTAAGGGCATCTCTGGTGTAGCTCTAAATGTAGTGGAGTACTGGTTAGAGGCTATGGAGCAAATTATGGATGACCAGGACTGCACAGTGGAACAGAAATTGAAAGGAGCATTGTCTCTGCTACGGGATGAGGCATACCAGTGGTGGCTCACTGTGAGGGAAGGTACACAAGCGGATCGTATCACCTGGTATTTCTTTAAAACAGCTTTTCAGGGAAAGTATGTCGGGGCTAGTTACGTGGATGCCCAGAGGAAGGAATTTTTGAATTTGGTACAGGGAAACAAATCCGTAGCAGGATATGAGATAGAGTTTTGACGCTTGAGCCGTTACCCTCAGGGTATAGTCGCGACCAACTATGAGCACTGTGTGTGGTTCGAGGATGGTCTGCGGGTACTGATAGCTCCGTAGAGAGAAAGAGATTTTGCCACTTTGATCGAGAAAGCAAAGATTGCCGAAGAGGTGAAACGTTCTAAAAGACAAAATTGAGATAAGGAAAGGGGCAAGAATAAGAGAAGTTTTTGTGTCTTCAGGTTTTTCTGGGGGTTTTCAAAAGAGGCCTAGGTTGGATGGGCCAGCTCAAGTTGGGATGCCAGTTGCTGTGGGTCAGTTGCAACCTTGTGTACAGTGTGGGAAAATACATCCGGAGGAGTGTTGGAAAAGTTCTGGTGGGTGTTTCAGACGTGGGTCTAGGGATCATCGGATAAAGGACTGTCCTCGGGAGCCTGATGGGATGCAAGTAGTAGGTCAGAGGTTTATGCAGCCAGAAAGAGATGGTCAGCAGCCACCGAGAGGTCGTGGTTCAGCCAGAGGGGGAATGTGTCAGGACGTTGTCATGGAGCACTGGGAAGAGGTGCTGGTAATGTGGGTAATACAGATGCGAGACAGCCGGGATTGGTTTATGCTGCTTGACGTCGAGAGGATGACGATGCACTTGACGTCATAACCTGTACGTTTCTCATATTTGATGCGCCATTTACAGCTTTAATTGATATTAGATCTACACACTCGTATGTTACCTGTACTGGGTCTGAGGCTCTGGGTATACAATTTTAGATTGTGGATAGGGGAATGTCAGTAACTAGTCCTTTAGGACAATTTGTAGTAGTGAGTAAGTTGTTTAGGAATGTGCCTCTAGAAGTTCAAGGAGTGGTATTCCCGGCGGATTTGATGTAACTGCCGTTCGGTGAGTTTGATGGGTATGGACTGGTTAGTGAAGCACCCTGCGAACTTGGATTGAGCTGCTAAGTGTATGGTATTAAAGACTCTAGAGGATGAGGAAGTGATTGTGATAGGTGAGATAAGGAATTATCTGTCCAATATAATCTCCGCACTAAGGGCTGAGAAATTGGTGCGTAAAGTTTGTGAAGCGTTCATAGCTTATGTCAACTCGACTGATGTTGATAAGTTGTCAGTCGAGAATGTCAGGACCGTAAAGGAATTTCTAGACGTATTTTTGGAGGAGCTTCTAGGGTTGCCTCCGAATCGCGAGGTCGAATTTGGCATTGAGTTGTTACCGGGAACGGCTTCGATGTCTATTGCCCCTTATAGGATGGCACCGAAGGAGCTAGTAGAACTAAAAGCTTAGATCCAAGAGTTGTTAGACCGAGGATTTATAAGACCAAGTATATCGTTGTGGGAAGCACAGGTATTGTTCGTGAAGAAGAAGGATGGGTCAATGCGAATATGCATTGACTATCGTCAATTGAACAAACTAATTGTTAAGAACAAATACCCGCTACCAAAGATTGATGATCTGTTTGATCAGCTGCGAGGAGCTTCAATTTTCTTGAAAATAGATTTAAGACCAGGATATCATCAGCTAAGGGTTAAGGAGACAGATATATACAAGACTGCATTCCAAACTCGTTATGGGCATTACGAGTTTTTGGTTATGCCGTTCGGAATAACGAATGCACCTGTCACTTTCATGGATATGATGAACCGGGTCTTCCAACCCTATCTAGACCAGTTCGTGGTGGCATTCATAGATGACATCTTGGTGTATTCAAGAATGGAGGAAGAGCATGATGCATATCTTCGGGTTGTTCTACAGATATTGAGGGAAAAGCAACTTTACGCCAAATTTAGTAAGTGCGAATTTTGGCTGAAGGAAGTGACATTTTTTGGGCATGTTGTGTCTGCCGAGGGGATTAGGGTTGATGCTCAGAAGGTTGAAGCTGTATTGGATTGGAAGCCACCAAAGTCAGTATTAGAGATCTGAAGTTTTTTGGGTTTGGCTGGATACTACAGGCAGTTCGTTGAGGGGTTTTCTTTAATTGCTGCACCCCTAACTAAGTTACTGTGTAAGAGCGTCTACTTTGTTTGTTTGGGTGATAAGCGACAAGAGAGTTTTGAGAGATCAAGAAGAAGATTACGCGAAGCACCGGTGTTAATACACTGAGATTGGGGAAAGAATTTTTTGTTTATTGTGATGCGTCGCACACAGGTTTGGGTTGTATGCTAATGCAAGAAAGGAAGGTGGTGGCATATGCATCTCTTCAACTAAGGCCACATGAGGTGAACTATCCCACTCATGACTTGGAACTAGTTGCGGTAGTGTTCGCCCTAAAGATATGGAGACATTATCTATATGGGGAAAAGTCGATCATCTACATTGACCATAAGAGTCTGAATTATCTCCTTACCCAAAAGGAGTTGAATATCAGGCAGCAGAGATGACTAGAGTTGCTAAAGGACTACGACTGCTCAATTGAGTATCATCCGGGCAAAGCTAATGTGGTGGCATATGCATTAAGTCGGAAGGTGGTATCTGATTTGAGAGGAATGTTTACTCATCTCAGCCTTTATGAGGATGGTAGTTTATTAGCAAAACTTTAGGTGAAACCAACGTGGGTTAGTCAGATTAAGGAGAAATAGCCGTTGGATGAGTTGTTAGGTTCTCATTTTCAGCAAGTGAAAAGTAGGGAGACGGTGGATTTTGGGCTGAGCAATGAAGGGATGTTATGTTTTTGTGGAAAAGTTTGTATGCTGAAGGACTCTGAGTTAAGACAGATGATTCTGCGGGAGGAGCATAGTAGCCCATACGCTATGCATCCCGGTGGAAACAAGATGTATCGAGACCTACGTGAACTGTACTGGTGGCCAAGACTGAAACGTGAGGTTACTGATTTCGTGAGCAAGTGTTTGACATGTCAGCAAGTAAAGGCTGAACATCAACTGCCTTCGGGATTACTGCAACCGGTGAAGATTCCACTCTGGAAGTGGGAAAGGATAACAATGGATTTTGTTAGTGGGCTACCCCTGACGGCTACTAAGAAAGACTCAGTGTGGGTAACTATTGACCGGTTGACTAAGTCCGCGCACTTCATACCGATTCGCACTGACTACTCGCTGCAGAAGTTGGTAAGGTTATACGTGGCAGAAATTGTGAGGTTACATGGGGTACTAGTGTCTATCATCTCAGACAGGGACCGTAGGTTCACGTCGCGATTCTGGAAGGTGTTGCATGAAGTTGGGTACAAGACTAGATTTCAGCACAGCGTTTCATCCATAAACTGATGGTCAGCCAGAGAGGGTAATCCAGATTCTGGAAGACATGTTAAGGGGTTGTGTGATTGACTTCAGAGGTAGCTGGGAAGATTATCTGCCCTTAGTGGAAATTACGTATAATAACAGCTACCAATCCAGCATTCAGATGACACCCTACGAGGCATTGTATGGTCGTAGGGTCGTACCCCTACTTGTTGGACAGAATTGGGTAAGTGACGGTTGTTGGGTCCAGAATTGATTTCGAAAATTGAGGAGAATGTGAAGTTGATTTGGGGTCAGTTAAAAGAAGCTTCTAATAGATAAAAGTCGTATGCGGATCTGAAGCGTAAGGAGATAGAGTTTTCGGTAGGGGATTATATCTTCTTGAAGGTCTCACCTTGGAAGAAGATTTTGAGATTTTGACGAAAGGGCAAGTTGAGCCCCAGATTCATCAGGCCTTATCGGATAGTGAAGCGTGTGGGACCGGTCGCCTATCAGCTTGAGTTGCCCCCGGAGTTGAATCGGATACATGATGTATTCCATGTTTCCATACTAAGGCGCTACTGTTCTGATTCTTCTCATGTAGTGCCAGTGGAGGAAATTGAAGTGAGGTCTGATTTGACTTTCGAAGAAGAACCGGTACAGATTTTGGATCGCGAGGTAAAAGTGCTGAGGAGGAAATCTGTTCCATTAGTCAAGATATTGTGGCATAACCATGGTTTAGAGGAAGACATGTGGGAGCCTGAGGAGGCAATTCAACAGCAATACCCTCATCTCTTTTGACCAGGTAAATTTCGAGGCCGAAATTTCTTTAAGGGGGTAGAATTGCAACGTCTCTGAAATTAGGGGCCTGGCATTTTTGCATTATTGCATGTGTAGAGCTTGCTTGGATTGTTATTTGAGTGAGTTTAGGGGTCCCAGGGAGGCTCGGTTTTAAGCTCAAGCCCTAGGAAAATTTTACTTTTTGGCTCTTTAGTGGAGAGGGCTACTGAAAGTAGGAATTAAGTAAAACTGGTTATTCTAGTATAGCAAGGAGTTGCCGTCGTTCTTGGTAAGTGTTGTGGATCATGTTATCGATTTCAATTTTCAGATTGTCGAACAAGAAGACTAACTAATATCCAATTGTGTCCTTAGATGCTTCGGAGAGTATCGTGATACGTATTCCAAATCAGGTGTGTAATCTCACACCCCTCTGGATGAATGCTTGCAATGTTCTGTGATTCGACCAAAAACCGGAAAACCGGCATCTGAGACCATTTGAGCGTGCGAGCGCTCGTAGTGGAAAATCCAAATATGAATAATGATGGTAAGTCATTGAGAGTGTCACGAGCACTCTCGCAAAACTGAGGCTGTAACGGGTCTGATCGAGCCGAAACGGGCCAAATGGGCCCAATGGGCTATCCGGCCCACTTGGGCAAAATTGTTGGAAAACTATCAAACGATATGTTCGATTGCGAAATCTGCAAATCTGAGACCAAAATCATATGAATTGGGCCACACGAGCGTGTGGACCTGTTTGGGCCTGAAATGGATTTCAGGCCCAATAGTTTCGTAGATACCCAAAAAGGGTCCTGTGTCGCTCGAGGAGACAGTAGGCCTTCGTAAAGTCTATTTAATGAAAAATTACAAAAATACCCCTGGAGGGTAAATGACCATTATTGTAACACCCCTAACCCGTATCCCGATGTCGGACTAGGGTTAAAGGCATTACCGGACCGATCGGAAACATTTTCAGAAGTTAATACTTTCATCCAGCAATCTCAAACATAATGTCCCTTAATACGATCAACGAGACCTAAAACATGATTATAAACCGGGTCGGGACTAAATCGAAACATATACAGACATTCTAAAAAATTTCAAACTTTTCTAAGTTTCAGGGGTTACACGCCCCTGTAGACAGGCCATGTGCCTCCCATGGCTGCTAGACCCCCCGTGTGTCCTCCCCGTGGTAGAAACTGACTTTTCTTCCACGGCCACTAAGCACGCCCGTGTACTCAGGCCGTGGTCGATCCTGTCAAAAAATCACATGGCTATTAGGTAGCAGACACGTTCGTGTGCCAAGGCCGTGTACTCTTGTGCTAGCTATATACTTAGCCCACGGTCACTAGGCACGCCCGTGTGCCACGACCGTGTGACATTATAGGCCATTTTCAAGGCCAAAATGCCACCCACTTGGGTCTTACCTACAAGAAACATACCAACACCTCTCATACATATTTATTAACCAATAACACACCAAAACAACCATTCTATCATTACATTCAATACCAATTTCAACTATGCCAAATTACAAGGCTAAAACATAGATAATATAAGCATAATTCATCCTAATACTTACCCAAATTCTTGACCATTTCATGTGCTTCAACCATACCAAAGTATACTTCATCTAACACATTCATTAAAACATAATATCAACACATAATTAGTCAAATCACAAGGCTAAATTCCTTCATTTACAAATACAAATGACTAGCCTATACATGCCATGTCTAGCAATATATATATCCAAAATGTACCAAAAACAAGTTGAATAGTGTGATGACGATCCTTGAAGGTCCCGAGCCTTCAGTAGCTTTGATGACCTATTAAACAAAGAAAACGTACACACGGAGTAAGCTTTCCAAAAGCTTAGTAAGTCATAATACAAATAAACTTAATATGTAAAACATTTAAGCATATAGAAACATTGGCACAATTCCTATTCATAATGTATTTCTCACTTATATACATTAAACTATATCCTTGGCCATATCTGCCACATTCATCAATTCAAGAATCACATGTATACACAAATCTCTTACATAACTATTCTTGTATCTCATTCACATTCTCATATTCAACTATACATTTCCTCAAATCAAAAATCACTTAAGTACTTACCTTTTTATACACATTTAGTGTACATATGAAATGTACCTGAAATGAACATACATTCACGTATTTGATTTTAGTTCGGAATTTCAATTCATATCACAGACTTGCCCGTTGAACCGTTAGGAATCTAGTAGAATACTTAGAAAGCTCGAATAGTCGTACAATGCCAACGTCCCAGACGAGGTCCTATATGCACTCAGATATCGATGCCACTGTCCCAAATAGGGTCTTACACGAATCAATACGATGTCGATGTCCTAGACATGGTCTTACACATAAAGCTCATATCAATGCAAATGTCCCAGACGTGGTCTTACACATAAAGCTCATATCGTTGGCAACATTCCAGACGAGGTCTTACATGAAATCACAAATCAACGCCAACGTCCCAGACGTGGTCTTACATGATAAAATAGAACAGATACCTATGTCATGACATAGCTAATCCTATCTAATCCTAGGTTCGTACGGGACTTCTCGAACATTGTCACTATATCGATCTTATCTCGAAATTCATATACAGATCATATCATAACCATTCATCTACAGCAATAGTTATAGGAATACACATAATTCGTTACTAATACGTTTATTTGTATAATGACTTACCTCAGATTCGGTTTAGTTGAAACAGAAATGGCTACTCGGTTAATTTCGCTTTCCCGTGATCTAAGTCTGTGTTCCTCGATTCTTGATCTAAACATATTCAGAATTAGCCCTTTTATTCACTAACTCATTCAATTCAATTCGAATACATACATTTAGGGCTATTTGTAATTTAACCCTCATAATTGCACAATTTATCAATTTAGTTCATTTTTCTCAAAACACCAAACTCACAAAATCAACCCACACTCATGCTTAGCCGAACGTACATATATATCATACAAGCCCATATTTTTCATCAAATTAGCAATTTAGTCCCTCAAATTGCTATTTTCTCAATTTAGCCCTAATTAGCTAAATTCATCAAAACTTCAAGAACAAAGTATGTTCATCTAGCTCAAATCTTTCGTTTAACAACTAAACTCATCTCAAAGCTCAACATATCAACAATGGTATTTTACACAAACATCATCAATTCACAAAATTAGTACATGGGCTTGATAGTAGACTAAGCAATAATCTCAAAAACATAAAAATTATCAAAATCTAAAGCCAAAACATACCTAAATTATAGCTTGAAATAGCTGAAACCCTTAAAGCTCTTGTTCTTCCTTTTTCTTTGCTAATATTCGGCCAAAAGGGGATGAACTAATGGCCATGTTTTATGCTTATAATTATTATAGCATACAAATATATAAAACCTATCATATAAGGTCATTTTTTACCATATTCATCCACTAACTAATTAGTGGTTCAATTGCCACATAAGGCCACAACTCTTAAAAGCCACAACACATAGGCTCTTTAACATATAGCATACAACTTTCACATTTAATGCGATTCAATCCTTTTGTCAAATTAAACACATGAAAGGACAAATTAGCTTACGGAAATTTAACACATGATTAATCATATATCATAGACACAGAAAATAATATTAAAATATTATACTGACTCGAATTTGTGGTCTCGAAACCACTGTTCAGACTAGGGTATAAACTGGACTGTTACAGTTATACCCTTGATTATGGATGGTTATCATGTATATGCTTTATTTACACTTTTGTATGTATGATGCATTGTATTTAAATTATGTTGCATGGGTTGGGTTTGATGATCAGAGGAAGTGTATTCTGGTGGCTCTGCCACATTCTGCATAGTGGCCATGCCACGTATACTCTGTTATTCTGGTGGCTTCGCAACAAAATTCTGTAATGTGCAGCTTGTCTGCCATATTGGTGTGTAGGGTTGGGTGGGTTGACTTTGTCCCCACAAGTGTGTAGGGCTGGTACGGGTGGTATGTAGGGTTGGATTGGGTTGGGCTGCATACTTTATTTGTATTATCATGTTTATAGGGCTAAGACCCAGATTGTTACCGAATAAGGCTTCGGCCCAGTATGCTTCTGTATAGGCTCGGGCCCAGTTAATGACCGATTAGGGGATTACACACTAAGTTCTCGTAACTCACCCCTATGCTTTAACCTTGCAGGTGACCCCCAGCGTTAGAGGATTTGGGAGCTGCGGAGGACTCTGTGGTGGCCATACATCGGAGTATTTCTCATGAACTTTAGTCAATTTCAGATTAGCTTTATTTTAAGATTATTTAAATTTGGGTTAAGTATTTTGTAATAAGGCCATTAAATTTTTTTTTCTTTTAAACTTCCATTTCAGTTATGGTTAAACTATAAATGACTAAACTCTGGGTTTTCCTAAAACGTTAATAACTGTTTTAAAGTATCACATTTTCCGCAATTCATTAAAATTGATTTCTTCAAAAATAATAATAACAACGTTTTGACAAGAAAACCACTTAAAAAAATTTGAATTTCGTAAACAACAAGGTTCGAAATTTACAAAAAGAATACGAGTTTTTTAACGAACATGCAGTTTTTAAACAACCTTTCTATGTGACATGCTGAACCCGGTCGTAACATCTGGGTCGGGTCTGGGGTGTTACAGAATCCAACGATGAACTTGTGTGGCCACGCTTCTTGTGTGGTAGATCTAGAAACTCCAACGTATCATCTACCGATAAATTAACATTATACATGTGGACTAGAGGCGAGTACACCGTGAATCGTGGATCTTCTTCTTCTTCTTCTTTATCTGAACCCCTTTCACCATTTTCATGTTCGGTTGGAGCAGGCTTTGGTTCAAAAAATAATGCAATTACTGCACCATTGGCACCAGGATCTTGGGATGGATCCACGTTAGAGTCATCATCCGACCTACCAACATCTGCAATGTAAGAGATCCTCTCACTGGTGGATGTCGTAGGGAGTGCATCATCCATTATCATGTACGTTTCGTAACGTCCCCAATTAGATATGGATTTCCATCCACTAAAAGTTAATTCCATTCCCTAGTAAATATTTCCAGCATTGAACATCGACCCACCGAGGTGCATGTCCAATCCACTGACAGAGTGTCGTGCGGGGGTCGTGTATTCCGTCCTACCACAAAAAAAGGATGGGTCCGTGTTCTGCCTCCCACTAACGTAGTGTTGGGCAGGGGTTGTGTATTCCTCTCAAACAGTAGCAGATGTTGAAGTCGCAACTACTTCATTTGGCGTTGAAAATTCTACATATAACTCAATATAGGGTAATCTACTAGCAATGTACGTTTGTACCATCGCCTCCAAGCCCCGAGCACCTTTGATATCAAATGAGTCATATGTCATGGGATCAGTCGAAGCACAAAATCGATACTTAATAGACGAAACACTCATTGGCGTCACTCTGAAGATTTTGCGCCTAATTCTTTTACGAAGTTCTATCAATTTTATGTTCTGGTTAAAAAAGAGTCGCGCTATGTTCTCTAATAAAAAAACAATGTCGTTCTTAGTGTCACGGACCTCACCGTCGTAATAAATAACAACTCTAATACGTCCACTAATTTTCAACCAAATTATCTATCGAAAGAAATTCAAAACACAAAAAAACAATCTGCAAAAGTATAGTGATCTGTATAACAGTCCAGTTTAGACCCTAGTCAGAATAGTGGTTTAGGGACCACAAATCTGAGTCAAAAAAATATTTTAATATTATTTTTTGTGTTTGCAATATGTGATTAAGCATGTGTGAAAGTTTCGTGAATTAATTTGTCTGTTTGTAAGCTTAATTAAAAAAAAGGACTAAATCGCATAAAAGGTAAAAGTAGCAATTTAAATGCTAATGTGCTAAATTGACATGGCTTATTAAAGGTAAAGTCCTTAAGTGGATATTATACCTTTGTTAATGTTAGTGGACATTTATGTCCATATTTTGCATGATTTATATATGGTTTAATAAAGGTTAAAATGTAAAATAGTAAATAAGTTATACTTAAATAAAAGACAAAGCTAAATTATTTCTTTATTCATCATTAACCACCGATTATAGACAAGAAAAAATGGGTTTTAAGCTTTCATGATATTCGACGATTACAAGTCTCAATTCAAGGTTAGTTTTTGTTCGATTTTTGATAATTTCTACGTTTTTGTCATCGTTGCTTTGTGTTCTTCAAAACCCATGCTCTAATTTTGTGAATTGATGATAATTTTGAAATGTGCCATTGATGAACACATGATTTTTGTAATGTTTGAAGATGAATTATGAAAGATATGTGTTCGATTAACATAGTTTTTGCTGATTTTGAGTATTTTGGAATAAATTGAGAAAACAATATTTTGAGGGACTAAATTTTGAAATAAATGAAAAATACGCGTTGTTAGGGACCTATAGAGAATTCAGCTAAGCATGGGTGTACTGATATTTTGTGTATTTTGTGATTTTGTGAAATAGGGACTAAAATGTGAAAATGTGAAAATGTGAGGGCTAATTTTAAAATTTCCCTAAATATGTTTTTTTGGATTGAATTGAATGAATTAGTGAATAAATGAGTTAAATTTGAATATGTATAGATTAAGAATCAAAGAAAGCAGATTTAGATTGCGGAAAGTCGAAAGCGATTGAGTAGCCGAGTTCGTTTTCGTTTATCCGAATCCGAGATAAGTCTATATACAAATAAATGTATTTACATTGATATATGTATATTTATATGAAAATTCGTAATGATGAATGCATATGAGATGATGAGTACATGAAATCTGAGATAGTATCGACATGGTGTCAACATCTGAAAAAGCCCCGTACGAACCTAGGAATATATATGATTACATATGTCATGACATAAGTGTCCGACATGTGATATCGTGTAAGACTACGTCTGGGATGTCGGCATCGATATGAGACATCCTGTAAGACCATGTCTGGGACGTTGGCATTGATTTGAGATTTGCGTGTAAGACCATGTCCGGGACATTGGCATCATATTGATTCGTATAAGACCCTGTCTGGGACAGTGGCATCGATATCTAGTTACATGTAAGACCACGTCTTAGACGTTGGCATTGTACGACTATTCCAAGCATTCTAAGTAATCTATTTGATTCCAAATGGTTCAACGGGCAAATCCGAGAAATGAGAGACTACATGAAATGTATAAACGAGTCAGGTACGTTTGAAAGGTACACTATGTATGTGTATGAAAGGTAAGTGTATATATATGAACTTACCAAAGTGAATATATGTATGGATTTGATGAGATAATATGTGATATATGCTTGATTGTGTTATGAGCATAAGTGAAGCTTTGAGATGTGATATGTTGGCATTCTATGGATAAATAAATGAGCCAAAAAACATATTATGGAATTGCAAATGAGAAATATTTATAACATTGTATCAATATGATTATGTGCATTTTATGTTATGTTTATTTGTATATGGCTTACTAAGTTTTTGGATAGCTTACTTTGTGTGTGTTTACTCTGTTTTACAGACCGTCAAAGCTAAGAAAGGCTTGGGAATCGTTGAGGATCATCACCACACTATCAATCTCTATTTTAGTACTTTTGAATGTGTATATAGCTAAATATGGCATGTATAGGCTAGCTATTTTGGGACATGTTTGATATATATACATGGCCATGTGATATGGCTAGATATATGGTTGTGTTATGAAGGACTAGTTATGTCCTATGATGCTAGTTTTGGTATAGCTTGATAGCAAATGAAATGGTCATATGAATGGTAAACTTATTGATGTATAGCTAGCATATTATTAATGGTAAATTTGTGATGGATTATACTTTGAAGTGCTTGTGCTTATATTGAGTTAAATGACTATTAATTTGGTATGGTTTTTAGGCTCATAATTGAGTAGAAATTATGCACAATTTGATGTGTTTTGGTTGCCAATTGTGTATGGGATGATGCTTGTATGTGCTTGTAGGGATGACCGAAGTGTGGATGGCATTTTGGCCTTGAAAATGGCCTATAATTGCCCACACAGTTGAGCACACAGGCGTGTGGCTCAACCGTGTCCTTCGAGGTTGCAATTTAAAACAAGTTAGAATCTACCACGAGCAAGACACACGGGCGTGTGACTGGCCGTGTGGATCAAGTCAGTAGCGACCACGGGCTGGACGCAAAGGCGTGTGACTGGCCGTGTGGTGCAAGTCAGTGTCGACAATCGGTGAGGCACACGGGGTGTGTCTCAGTCCGTGTGGACAAGTCAGTATGTATGCCCTGTTTTGACATAGCTTAAACACACGGGCGTGTCTGAGGCCGTGGAAGGCATACAGCCTGCCCACACGGGCGTGTGACCTCTGTAACTTAGCAAAATTTTTAAATTTCTGAAAATTTCTGTATGTGTTCGGTTTAGTCCCGGCCCTATTCTAAAACATGATTGAGTTCTCGTAGACCTTTTTAAGGGACACTTTGATGTGATTTGTCAGATAATGTTATGAAATATCTGTAAAAGTTTTTGAATGTCCGGTAATTCCTCTTAACCCTAAACTGACGATAGTTACGGGTTAGGTGTGTTACATTTGATTGGTATCAGAGCTACGGTTTAGTCGATTCTCAGACTAACGTAGCGTGTTAGAGTCTAGCTATACATGCCATATATCTGAAATGTGATAGTGTAATGAATCCTGACGTGTAAAATGTGTTTTTCGTATAGTAATGAATCCCGAAAGAGCCGTAGTTGACGATGTTGAAAGTAACGCGCCTGCTCCCGCTCAAAGGATAGCGTCATTTGATTTGAGACCGGCTAGTAGCGGTTAAGAGGGAGAGGCTAAGCAAGCTTTCTTCCAAATGATGAATGAGTGGTTCCCTCAATAGGTTAGAACTAATCTGGTTGTTTCACAACCTCTGCCCTCGCCTAATCCACCTCAGACTTCTGTTATTCCTCCGATTATAAGTTTGAATCTGTTGAATAAACCTCCAGTTGATAAAATCCGTAAGTATGGGGCTGAAGAGTTTGGGGCCACCAGTGATGATGATGCCGAGAAAGCTGAATTTTGGCTAGAAACACTATCAAAGTATTTGATGAAATGTCGTTGAATACTAAAGAATACATAAAATGTGTTGTTTCTTTACTACGAGACACAGCCTACCAGTGGTGGAAAACGTTGATTTCTGTTGTTCCAAAAGAACGGGTTACATGGGATTTCTTTCAGTCTGAGTTTCAAAAGAAATACATCTGTAACACCCCAAACCCGGCCCATTCACGTTGACCGAATTTGGAATGCCACTGCGGAACACTTTCAAAAATATTCTTACTTAAGAGTAAAACCGTTGAAAATTTGTTTCCTTTAATAAAACATTTTCGTGACTTGTAATATTATTAGTGAAAGTCGAAGTTTGTTATAAAAATATCGGATTCAAGCTTTACTTGAGAAAATAAAACCATTTTCAACCAACATTTAAATTGTCTATCCATAATAGGGCATAATAATAAAGATGCTTAATAAAATACTTAAACACTTTAGTGGGCCTTTTTACAATACACACTTAATCAAAATACGGAAAATATAAATATTTAATTCATTAAACAAGAGATTCCTTTGCATGAAAATCCACTTTTGCATGGCCACCTTTGTATCCGCTTCGACCCGGTCCAAGCTTTACGCGCCACCTGAAAGGGGTTAAGAAAATTGGGTGAGGCACCAAGACTCAGTGCATAGTTAATACACATGTCCTCACATATGGGCTTATCCCATATCCGCACAATCCATATATATATATATATATACAATTATAAAAAAAGCAATCATGAATATACAATTACGAACATACAATTATGAATATACAATTTTTGAAGTCCAATCCACAAGGTGATCCACATATCATATCTTAGTAGACTTACTGTTCAAGACCGTGGCCAAGCCACCGATCACATAGTGATCCACATATCAATCAGTTCACTAATCATCAATCGCGAATGTAGCACGAGGCTAGCATTAGACCACTCACATAATGTACACCCTTTTCTCCAATAGTCACATTCCAAGTCCCATGCATAAATATACGTATCATGGTAATAACATATTACTTAAAACGAATATACATCACATGCCATCACATTTTTATACATTCATCAATAATCAATTTTTATCGCAAATCACTGAAAGATTAATATCATAACCACTAACCTGACTATTCGATCACTTACCTTAGTATCCATACTCTTAGCCTTTATTTCGGCTAACATGCACAACTCATACATTTACATAAAATAACATGCACAACACATATAACAAGCAAGAGAAACGGTCGATAATAACTACGCTTTTTGACTATAGCGAGATTCGATTTATCGATTCTAACAAAGTCTAAAATCCCAAAAGCTTACATTACTTCTATCGATTTGCCCCTAGAACACATAACCGAAATCGGTCACACTTAGTACCAATAACATGGCCTTAGGCGAATACCAAGAGTCGATTACCTTGAGCATTTCAATTCCCGAAAGAGTCATTTGTGCTCCTTAACACTAGCTACACACAAACAGAGCACATCATCGACCTTATACACATTCGGCCACAACTAAGGTCAACATTAGGTTAGTATCAAAACCCAAAATATAGTCTATGGCCAAGGACATACTTCCTTACCTTGCTTATTTCGATCCCGAAACACCATTTGTTCCTGTCGAGTTGCTCCCATTTCTTGAATAGTCGAACCTTGAAGATTTCTTAATGCACCTTCATGATGGCACATGCAAAAGAACACACCAACTCATGACCCTATAATCTTTTTGGCCAACCTTATACCACATCCTCAATCACTAGATTTCGGTACACAAAATATGAAGATGAAGCAAAACCAATATTTTAAGGAGAGATTACTTACTATAATCGCTTGAAGAGAAAGGAAGATCACAACCATGTAGTCGATAACACCATTAAGAGGGATTCGGCTATGGTGTTTCGGCAATGTACATGCTAGACCTTGAAGTAAGCTCCAATGGGCCATACACAAGAATGGGGGAAAAGAAAGACAAAAAGAAGCATTCGGCCATCCTTTTTGCATCACAAGACCGGCCATGCAAGCAAAGCAAAGAGATTCGGCACTCCTTCCTTACTCTCAAAGCTGAAATGAAGGTCCTCTAAAGGATTCACCATTCGGCCATGCACCAAAAATGAAGAGAAGGAAATGAATTTTGGCCAAGTTTGCTAAACTAATGCCCGGCCAAAGGAATCCCCTAAGGCATGCTTCATTTTTCCACGGTCAATGCTCTCTCTCTTTTGCTAATTTCAAACTTCAATTTTCATTGTTTAATCTATTTCCCATCATTTTATCCTAATTTCTAAGCAAACAAAATAATAAAAATAAAGGTCTAAGCCCATGCTCTTGCAGCCAACAAAATAATAATAAAAACAATAATAAAATAAACTAAAAACAATCCCATACCTTCCATACCGAATAAAATAAAAACAAAAGGAGCAACCCCCATGCTGCATGCGCCCATGCAGGCCATTAAGCTCCCAGCTAGCATAAAATAAAAAGACCCATGCAGGTGTTGTCCCCAGGTCTCGAACACGAGACCTGGAGAGGACTCCCCAACGCCTCAGCCATTCGGTCCTTTGCGCATTTCATGCAATAATCTCATCGGAATTTCTTTTAAGCCTTACTTTCCTTGGCTCCCTTCACTTTAGCGCTAAAAGCAAAAATAGAATGCTTCCAGTGCGAACTCCAGGACTTGAACGCGAGTCCCCTTAGACGCAGCTCTCAAGCCAAGTCCTTAACCACTCGACCACATTGAATTTCATGACAATATCGCATCGCATTTTCTTTTTAAACCTTACTTGCTGGCGTCCCTTACTTGACGCAAAAACAAAAATAAAGCGCAATCAAGCACTGCCTTCAGGACTCGAACTCGAGTCCTTGCGAAGGTCTCTCTCTCGCTGCTAGCGTCTCAACCACTCGGCCAAGACCTCTATTAGTGACAGGAACCACTTTGATTTTCTTTTAAAGCCTCCTTAGCCCATTACACTATACAGCACAAAAATGAAAACCCATGCGCCCAGCGTTGCTCGATCCCCTGACCTGCTTGGCGCCAATTCTTAAGTGGCACACGGAAGCCACTTTACTACTGGACTTTCATGTCCAAAACCTTACAAAATTTTTACTTAAGGCCTTCCTCAGCCAAATTTCACTTTTAACCCTCAAATTTACAAAATTTCCAAAACACTCCCTTTTTATCCTCGGGCTTTAGGAACTCCAAAAACACATCAAAACCATTCTTGAGGCCTACTAACACTCGAGTTATTTACCAAACTCGCAACCCCTATTTCGGGATATTACAACATCAGTCAGAGATTTATTGATTAGAAACGAAAAGAATTTCTAGAGTTGAAACAGGGTCGCATGTCTGTCACCGAATATGAATGAGAGTTCGTGAGACTAAGCCAATATGCTCGAGAATGTAACACCCCTTACTCGTGTCCGATGCTGGAATCAGATACGAGGCATTACTATGTTTGACCTTACAAGAACATGTAATAATGGGCTAAAAAATTTCATTTCAATTTAAAACTTTTCTATCTTTTTCATAACATGCGTCTCACGGGCCTACGAGGCCTTAAACATACATCCAGAAGATCTCAGAGTTTAATCAGAAACTTTTACACTCCTTAAATTTTTTTTGCCTAAACACGGGTCACACGCCCGTGTGACTTGGGACACGCCCGTGTGGGCAGACCGTGTGGTCTTACACGCCAATGTCCCTAACGTGTGTTGGATTTATTTTTGCTTCGAACCTACAGAGGTTTTTACATGGCCGGACACACGCTCGTGTCAATGGCTCGTGTCCTTCACACGGCCTGGACACGCCCGTGTCCTCACCCGTGTGTGAAAACTAAGGGTATTTTGTTTATGATGTCAGCAACCCTTTAAGGAGCACAGGGCCTAAGCACACGCCTGTGTGCTGGCCCGTGTGATGAATCAAATTCTCGTAACTAAATCCAGGGGACACATGACCTATCAACACACCCGTGGGGTTGACCGTGTGTCACACACGGCCTAGACACACGCCCATGTGTCTACCCATGTGGACACTTAGAGGCTACTTTCCAAGCCAATTGCCACCATGAAACATAAATACACTCATACCAACTCAATCAATACATAACCTGGCCTTTTTACACTAAGAATAACCTTTGAAACATCACTTATAGTATTTATAAAACTCATCATCATAAATATATAGAACTTAATAAATATTGGCCTATCACTTTGGCCATATACAAAAAGAATAGTAGCTCTATAGCCAACTCTATGGCTCCCAACATGTTATAACTCAAAATGATATGATCCCTATACATGCCATACTTAAAATAAAACAACTTGGCTATACCAAAATAATAATTGATAGTGTGATCCGAGCTCCGACATCTATGATCCCCGAACTAGCTTGGCAAAATTACAAGAAAGAAAGAAAAGAGAGGAGTAAGCATATAGCTTAGTAAGTTTGCATGAAAATTCATATGGCAAATATATTTGCTCAATATAACCCATCCATCATGAAACAAGAATAACCTAAGTCTCAGGTGCTTGAGCTTACTTACTCATCACATGTTACATAATAATTTCATGCTTGCATTATAATCATGGTACCTGTATCACTTAATCACATAGAGTAGTACATTTTACTAATGCAAACGTAAACTCAATCTTCATTTTCTTAATTTGAATAATGCTCTTTATCAACCTTGAACAACTTAACTTGTTACTATCTTTACTTGCTTAGCTTTCTTGTTAACTCTTTCATACTTGGCTCTTTTGCCCGATGAATCACCATGAATAACAGAGAATACTCAATCTCATCAAACATGTGTCTCAATGCCAATGCCAATCCCAGATATGGTCTTACACGGTATCTTTTAACTCGGTGTCGATGCCATGTCCCAGACATGGTCTTACACGAAACCTTCCTTATGTGTTTCCTTTAGAAACTAACCATGGCCATGTCTTGACATGGTCTTACGTGGTATCCTTGCCTTATGAACTTATCAATGCCATGTTTTGACATGGACTTACATGACACCTTTGCCTTATAAGCTCACCAATGCCATGCCGTGGCTTGGACTTACATGGGATCTTTGCCTCATAATAACTTATCAATGCCATGTCTTGACATGGACTTACATGATATCCTTGCCTTAATGCCGGTGCCATGTCCGAAACATAATCTTACACGGGCTTTCCTTGTCTCTTGTTATGACATAGGTATTCTCGTTATTTCAAACTTCAATCGGGACTTTCATTTACTTATTCTCATTTATTCCTTATTTAGGCTTTATTAATCATCTTCATGGAGATAACATTCATTAAATAACATAATAGGAAATTTAATGAAAAATACGTGCAAAGCCTTAAATTCGTACAAACTTACCTCAGTACTCTAAAATGTATATAGATATGCAATTTAGTCCTCGACTTTGTTCTTGCCTCGATTTTTGTCCGGGCTTCATATTCCTCTATCTATAATAATAATTTAACTCATTTAATACTTAAATTAACTAAATTGACTCAATATTCATACTTTGGCAAAATTTACAATTTTGCCCCTAAATTTTCTCAAAATTACACTTTTACCCTTGGCTTGTAAAATGATTTTCATTCAACTTTCTTGCATTTCAAACCTAGCTGAATCATATTCCCAACTATAGCAATATTCAATTTCCACTATTTCACTCATGTATGACCATTTTCATAACTTTTACAATTTAGTCCTTACATGCATTTTTCATGAAGTTCACTTAGAAAAAGATGATTATTCTACATCAAGCATTCATAATCTTCCATAAAACAATCAAAACACATGCATGTCATACATGGGTAAATTTTTGAACATGAACCCTAGCTCAAAATATAGCTAGAAATAGCTAAACCAAGCTACGAGTGTCTCAAATATACGAAGAACATTAAAAATGTGGCTAGGATGCACTTACTATCAAGCCTGAAAGTTGAAGAAACCCTAGCTATGGAGTCCTTGAAATTTTCGGCTATGGAGGATGAAGATGGACATGATTTTTGACTTATTTTCCCTTTTTAATCATTTATTAACCAAATTACCAAAATGCCCTTAAGGCCCCTTCCTTAAGATTTTTCCTTCCCATATCCATTTTTTTCCATCTTAACATTTAATGGTATAATTGCTAAATAAGGACTTCTAATAATTTTTATGATTCTATTTCATACTCAAATCTTCTAGAAACTCATATTTCTAATCTTTGCAATTTAGTCCTAATGGACAATTTAATCACTAACTAATAAAATTTCTTCATGAGATTTTTACAAAATCATGAAATCACTTCATAAACCTTATAGAAATCATAAAAATCATGTTTCTACTTCGGATTTGTGGTCTCGTACCACTATTCCGACTAGGCCCTAAATCGGGCTGTATAGAGAATGTGTTTCGATCGAGGCAATAATGTGTAAACGGTTTGAAGATGGCCTAAATGAAGATATCCGTTTACTTGTTAGGATTTTGGAAATAAAAGAGTTCGTTGTGCTTGTTGATCGAGCGTGCAAAGCTAAGGCACTCGGGAAAGATAAAGGAAAACCTGAGTCTAAAGTCAGAGATGCGAGAAAGAGATTTTCGAGCAAATCATTTCAGTCTACTTCAAATAAATTCAGAGATGAACATAGTCGTTCCAAAACTAATGTGGGACATTCGAATCCGAGAGATCGAGCTAGACCACAGTCGAATTCTAAAGCTCCAGTTACATCGATAGCTAGTGTGGGAAATGTCTGATCCGAACGTCCTGAATGTAAACACTGTGGTAAAAGACATCCAGGTAGGTGTAGATTGAATGATCGAGCTTGTTTCAGATGTGGATCGTTACATTATTTCATCCGAGATTGCCTAGAGTCTGTTGAGCAAAAGATTGTTCAGAATTCGAGATCTTATAATATTTCATCTAGAGGTAGACCTTCCTTAAATACAAGAAATGTTGGTGGTAGTCAGAGAGCTATGAAAGACTCTGTTTCGAGATCTGAAGCTAGAGCGCCTTCCAGAGCATATGCCATCCGAGCTCGTGAGGAAGCTTCATCTCTAGATTTTATAACGGGTACATTTACTCTTTATGATACTTCTGTGATTGCATTGATAGACCTAGGTTCTACTCATTCGTATGTATGCATGAACTTAGTATCCAGTAAGACTTTGCCTGTAGAGTCTACTGAATTTGTTATTAGAGTATCGAATCCCTTAGGTAAAAGTGTCCTGGTTGATAAAGTATGCAAGAACTGTCCGCTGATGTTTCGAGATGTTTGTTTTCTGGCTGATCTGATGCTATTACCATTTGATGAGTTTGATATAATTTTGGGTATGGATTGGTTGACATTGCACGATGCTATTGTGAATTACAAAAGGAAGACTATTAATTTGAGATGTCAGAATGATGAAATAGTTCGGATCGAGTCTAATGATTTGAATGGGTTACCTGCTGCGATATCAGTGATGAAAGCTCAGAATTATTTGAAAATGGGTTATGAAGCTTCTTTTGCTTATGTGATTGATTCGAAAGTAACTGAAAGAAAGTTGAATCAGTGCCAGTAGTTTGTGAATTCCCTGATGTATTTCCTGAAGAATTGCTGGGATTACCTCCGATACGTGAAGTTGAATTTGGTATTGATCTATTACCGGGAACAACTCCTATTTCGATAGCTTCGTATAGAATGGCACCAATAGAGTTGAAAGAGTTAAAGTCACAGTTGCAAGAGTTGACTGACAGAGGGTTTGCAAGATCGAGTTTCTCTCCTTGGGGAGCTCCTGTTCTATTTGTGAAAAAGAAAGATGGCACGATGAGAATGTGTATTGATTATTGTCAGTTAAACAAAGTGACGATAAAGAATAAGTATCCCTTGCCACGTATTGATGATTTGTTTGATCAGCTAAAAGGAGCTACTGTGTTTTCAAAAATAGATCTAAGATCGGGATACTACCAGTTGCGAGTAAAAGACTCTGATATTTTGAAAATTGCTTTTAGAACGAGGTACGGGCATTATGAGTTTTTAGTTATGCCTTTTGGATTAACAAATGCTCCTGCTATTTTTATGGATTTGATGAACAGAATTTTCAGATCGTACTTAGATTAATTTGTTGTAGTATTCATTGATGACATCTTGATTTATCACGTGATGAGATTGAGCATGCTGAGCATTTGAGAATTGTTTTACAAACTCTGTGAGATAAGCAATTGTATGCAAAGTTTAGTAAATGTGAATTCTGGTTGCGAGAAGTTGGTTTTCTAGGACATATTGTCTCAGCCTTCGGAATACGAGTTGATTCGAGTAAGATTTCTATTATTCTAGAATGGAAACCTCCGAAGAATGTGTCTGAAGTCCGTAGCTTTCTGGGACTAGTGGGTTATTATCGTCGGTTTGTAAAAGGATTTTCGATTATAGCTACTCCGTTAACTAGATTGCTTCAGAAAGAGGTGAGATTGGAATGGTCTGATAAATGTCAGAAAAGCTTTGATCAGTTGAAAACTCTGTTGACCGAAGCTCTAGTTTTAGTACAACTAGAGTCAGGTAAAGAATTCGTGATCTATAGTGATGCTTCATTAAATGGTCTGGGATGTGTTCTGATGCAGGAAGACAACGTTAGAGCTTATGCCTTGAGACAATTGAAGCCGCATGAAAAGAACTATCCGGCACATGACTTGGAACTAGCTGTAATTGTTTTTGCATTAAAAATTTGGCATCATTATCTTTTCGATGAGAAATGCCACGTGTTTTCAGATCATAAAATTTTGAAGTATCTGATGACTCAAAAAGACTTGAATTTGCGTCAGAGAAGATGGTTAGAGCTATTAAAAGATTACGAGCTTGTGATAGATTATCATCCGAGTAAAGAAAATGTCGTTACTGATGCATTGAGTCAGAAATCACTGTTTGCATTATGTGCTATGAATGCTAATTTAGACTTGTCTGATGATGGTACAGTTTTAGCTGAATTAAAAGCGAAACCGTTGCTTATACAACAAATTTGTGATGCTTGGAAAGTTGATAATGAAATGCTAGCAAAATGAGCTTAGTCTGATTCGAACTCTGATTCTGAATTTCGAGTTGATGATAATGATTGCTTGAGATTTCGAGATCGAATCTGTGTTCTGAGGAATCTAGAGCTGATTCAGTTAATTTTGAATGAAGCTCATAATAGTTGCCTATCTGTTCATCCGGGTAGTACAAAGATGTATCATGATTTGAAGTAACACTATTGGTGGTCTGGTATGAAAAGAGATATTTCTGATTTTGTTTTGAAATGTTTAGTCTGTCAACAAGTTAAAGCTGAACATCAGGTTCCATCTGGTTTGCTACAACCGATTCTGATTCCCGAGTGAAAATGGGATAGAGTAACGATGGACTTTGTTTCTGGATTGCCTTTGACTCTTAGAAAGAAAGATGCAATTTGGGTCGCAGTTGATCGATTGACAAAATCTGCTCATTTTATTCCGGTACGATCTAATTACTCACTTGATAAGTTAGCTGAGCTTTACATTTCTGAAATTGTGAGATTGCACGGGGTGCCGCTATCTATTGTGTCTGATAGAGATCCAAGATTTACATCACGATTCTGGAAGAAATTGCAAGAAGCTTTAGGTACGAAATTGCATTTGAGTACAACTTTTCATCCGCAGACGGATGGTCAATCCGAACAGATTATTCAGATTCTCGAGGATATGTTGAGATGTTGCATCCTTGAATTTAATGGTACGTGGGAACAATATTTGTCATTGATTGAATTTGCATATAATAACAGTTTTCAGTTGAGCATCAAAATGGCACCTTATGAAGCTTTGTATGGACGTAAATGTCGAACACCTCTGTATTGGACTGAGCTCAGTGAAGGTAAGATACACGGGGTCGATTTGATAAAAGATACTGAATAGAAAGTCAAAGTAATCTGTAATAGTCTAAAAGCAGCGTCTAATCGTCAAAAATCTTATGCAGATTTGAAACGAAAAGGTATTGAGTTTGAGATTGGTGATAAAGCGTTTTTGAAAGTATCTCCGTGGAAGAAAGTACTCTGATTCGGACGTAAAGGAAAATTGAGTCCAAGGTTCATCTGATCGTATGAGATCATCGAACGAGTTGGGCTAGTTGCTTATTATTGCCACCAGAATAAGAAAAAATTCATAATGTATTTCACGTGTCAATGCTTCGTCGGTACAGATCTGATCCATCACATATGATTACTCTATCTGAGATTGAAATCCGATCTAATATGACTTATGAGGAAGAACCGATCCGTGTCTTAACTCGTGAAGTGAAAGAATTGCGAAATAAGAAAATTTCGTTAGTAAAAGTACTGTGACATCAACACGGAGTGGAAAAGGCTAAGTGGGAGCCCGAAGATGTAATGAATAACAACAACATCCAAATCTATTCAGTGATAAGATTTTCAGGGATGAAAATCCCTAAGGGAGGAGAATTGTAACAGTCCGGTTTAGACCCTAGTTGGAATAGTGGTTTCAGGACCACAAATCCGAGTCAGAAAAATATTTTAATATTATTTTTTGTGTTTGCAATATGTGATTAAGCATGTGTGAAAGTTTCATGAATTAATTTGTCCGTTTGTCTACTTAATTAAAGAAAAGGACTAAATCGCATAAAAGGTAAAAGTAGCAATTTAAATGCTGATATGTTAAATTGACATGGCTTATTAAAGGTAAAGTCCTTAAGTGGATATTACACCTTTGTTAATGATAGTGGACATTTATGTCCATATTTTGCATGATTTATATATGGTTTAACAAAGGTTAAAAATGTAAAATAATAAATAAGTTATAATTAAATAAAAGACAAAGCTAAATTATGTCTTTATTCATCATCCACCACCGGTTATAGAAAAGAAAAGAGGAGTTTTAAGCTTTCATGATATTCGATTATTATAAGTTTCAAATCAAGGTTAGTTTTTGTTCGGTTTTTGATAATTTCTACGTTTTTGTAATCGTTGCTTTGTGTTCTTCAAAACCCATGCTCTAATTTTGAGAATTGATGATAATTTTGAAATGTGCCATTGATGAACACATGAGTTTTGTGATGTTTGAAGATGAATTATGAAAGATATGTGTTTGATTAACATAGTTTGTCTTTGAGTTTTTGGTGATTTTGAGTATTTTGGATTAAATTGAGAAAATAATATTTTGAGGGACTAAATTGTGAAATAAATAAAAACTATGGGTTTCTAGGGACCTATAGAGAATTCGGCTAAGCATGGGTGTATTGAGATTTTGTGTATTTTGTGATTTTGTGAAATAGGGACTAAAATGTCAAAATGTGAAAATGTGAGGGCTAATTTGTAAATTGCCTTAAATATTTTTTTTTGGGTTGAACTGAATGAATAAGTGAATAAATGAGTTAAATTTGAATATGTATAGATCAAGAACCGAAGAAAGCGAATTTAGATCGCGGAAAGTCAAAAGTGATTGAGTAGCCGAGTTCGTTTCCATTTATTCGAATCTGAGGTAAGTCTATATACAAATAAATGTATTTACATTGATATATGTATATTTATATGAAAATTCATAATGATGAATGCATATGAGATGATGAGTACATGAAACCCAAGATAGTATCAACATGGTGGTTAACATCCGAAAAAGCCCCGTACGAACCTAGGAATAGATAGGATTACATATGTCATGACATAGGTGTCCGACATGTGACATCGTGTAAGACCACGTCTGGGATGTTGGCATTGATTTGAGATTTGTGTGTAAGACCATGTCCGGGACATTGGCATCGTATTGATTCATATAAGACCCTGTCTGGGACAGTGGCATCGATATATGGTTACATGTAAGACCACGTCTGAGACGTTGGCATTGTACGACTATTCTGAGCATTCTGAGTGATCTATTTGATTCTTAACGGTTCAACGGGCAAATCTGAGAAATGAGAGACTACATGAAATGTATAAACGAGTCAGGTACGTTTGAAAGGTATACTATGTATGTGTATGAAAGGTAAGTGTATATATATGAACTTACCAAAGTGAATATATGTATGGATTTGATGAGATAATATGTGATATATGCTTGATTGTGTTATGAGCATAAGTGAAGCTTTGAGATGTGATATGTTGACATTCTTTGGATAAACAAATGAGCCAAAAAACATATTATGAAATTGCAAATGAGAAATATTAATGACATTGTATCAATATGATTATGTGTATTTTATGTTATGTTTATTTGTATATGGCTTACTAAGCTTTTGGAAAGCTTACTTTGTGTGTGTTTACTCTGTTTTACAGATCGTCAAAGCTACGAAAGGCTTGGGAATCATTGAGGATCATCACCACACTATCAATCTCTATTTTGGTACTTTTGAATGTGTATATAGCTAAATATGGCATGTATAGGCTAGTTGTTTTGGGATATGTTTTATATATGTATATGGCCATGTGATATGGCTAGATATATGGCTGTGTTATGAAGGACTAGTTATGTCCTATGATGCTAGTTTTGGTATAACTTGATAGCAAATGAAATGGTCATATGAATGGTAAGCTTATTGATGTATAGCTAGCATATTATTGATGGTAAATTTGTGATGGATTATGCTTTGAAGTGCTTGTGCTTATATTGAGTTAAATGACTATTAAGTTGGTATGGTTGTTAGGCTCATAATTGAGTTGAAATGATGCACAATTTGATGTGTTTTGGTTGCCAATTGTGTATAGGATGATGCTTGTATGTGCTTGTAGGGATGACCCAAGTGTGGGTGGCATTTTGGCCTTGAAATTGGCTTATAATTGCCCACACGGTTGAGTACACAGGCGTGTGGCTCGATCGTGTCCTTCGAGGTTGCAATTTAAAACAAGTCAGAATCGACCACGGGTGAGGCACACGGGCGTGTCTCAGGCAGTGTGGACAAGTCAGTATGTGTGCCCTATTTTGACACGGCTTAGACACACGAGTGTGTCTGAGGCCATGGGAGGCACACTGCTTGCCCACACGGGCGTGTGACCTCTATAACTTAGAAAAATTTTTAAATTTCTGAGAATTTCTGTATGTGTTCGGTTTAGTCCCGACCCTATTCTAAAACATGCTTGAGGTCTCGTAGACCTTTTTAAGGGACACTTTGATGTGATTTGTTAGATAACGTTATGAAATGTCTGTAAAAGTTTTCGAATGTCCAGCAATGCCTCTTAACCCTAAACCGGCGATGGTTACGGGTTAGGGGTGTTACAATCCGTATAAATATTAATACGATAAATGAACTTATACCTTCTCAACTTCTTCAATTTCTATTCTTTTGAACTTCTTCAATTTCTCTTGCTGTAACTTATGTAACAAGAGAATGAAATTTGGGTCATTTATAGCTTAAGGGATAATGGGATATACTGTCATCAGCACTATTGAAAAGAGCGTCCAGCTGGGGAGCTTTTTCAATACTTTTGCTGATAGTGCATCCTGCTTGAAGCGTTTTTCAACCCCAACTATTAGATTTCCCAGGAAACCCGAGATAGTTTGTCAAAACCATCTTCTCAAAATTATTATTTTTTAATCAACTGTACAAAGAAAGCGTCCATTTGGAAGCTTTTTCTATACTATTACTGACTGTACAAAAAAAAAAAAAAAAAAAAACTTCATCTCGTCAAAATAATTTTTTTAGAACACATCACGTCAAATTTATTTTTTCATATCACATCTTGTCAAATTTATTTCTTCCATAACAGTACTTAGCAATTAAAAAAATTAAACCCTAATTTTTTTCTTAAACCTTAAACTAACCTTAACCCTAAACCTAAGCCCTAATATGCAAATAACCCAAAAACCTTAATCAAACACGGGGAAAAGCGCGTCCCCATCATCGCTTTTTACTAAAGTGTTTCCACGTTAGTGCGCTTTTCTGTGTTTTCCCTTGAAAATGCGTCTATGTCAGCCCATTTTAGTATTTTCGGTCCATTCCAGTAAATATTTTTTTGAGCGGCCCATTTCCATAAATAATTTAAGAAATGGGCATTTTCTGGTACTATGCCCAAGATTAAATGTTTAAAAATTAAGGAAAAATAAAATAATATTTCATAATATTTCATACTTAATTTTAAGTAATATATCAAACATATTTTATAACTTATATTTTTAATACTTAATTTCAACATTTTTTTTAGTTTTTCAAACAATACCTTAATTAATTTTGAAGTTTGAAAATTTATTAATAATTTAAAACCGTGAATAAATAAACATCAGTAGTATGAGGTGGAGTCAATAATAAGAAACTTAGATTATTATTAAGTTTTGAGCACAAGTTTTATGAACAAAACAAATATTAGAAGAATTTCTTATTGAATACCGAAAACGTTACAAGTTATGTTAGCCACCTATCTTTCCTTGTGTCAACATGTTACAATGGCCGCGAGTTGAGAAATTTTTTAGTGGAGGATTGAATTATAAATATTTAAGAAGTTAAAATGTAAGTTTTTGTGATTTCATATTTATTTTTATTTTTATTTTTGAGGATTTATTATATTATTAATTTATAATCTTATCATTTATAAAAAAATAAATTACAATTTTTTTTTTCATTTTTAAGACTACAGCCTTGCTTACCTCTTGTATTAAAATGCTGCCCATTTAACATTTTGTTTAGTTCCTTGGCTTACAATTAGAAACTTCCAAAAAACTTTGTTATGTGGCGACGAGGCACGCCACGCTTGCTATCCGACGAGATCGTCGTACGAGTATCATCGCGAGGAAGAATGATTTGTCATATATGGCTGCTGGGTAAGTGAGGTGTTATTTCTTTTATTAATTTGTATAGGACACGCCACGCTTAAAGAGTGTAAGGGAATGAATGAATCACAATTTTTCTTTTTGCCTTTAATTTATTAATTTTCATGTAATATATGTTTCAAATCCATTTATTCGTTTGATTTCGACCATTCTTATCATATAATATTTTTTAAGATTTTGATTATATATATTTTTACACAATGTTTAAAATTATTTATAATCTCTTCTCAACTAGTAAATAAAAGGATAACATGTTTCAATAAACTCGAACCTATATCTTCTTACATTAACAATAATACACATGTCAATAGAGTGATATAATTAAATTTACTAATTTAGTGTAGATAAATAAAAAAGCAAATAATTTTTTTATTTATATTTTGTGACTGATAAATTAATTTTTTAAGAACCATGCATTTAAAAATTAATTTCTAAAATAATGACTACGAACAAAATAATTTTTTAAAAAAATCTACAATTTAAAATCTTTGAAGAAGATTTCTTTTATTGAATCCAAAGAACAAAATCATGTATTGCGAAAAAAAAGCTTTTGTAATTCAATTCTTTAAAAATTGATTGGAGCTTAATTTAATTTTATTGTAACAATAAAAAATATATAAATTTGAATGTGTTTAAATATGTATTTTTAATTTGTTGAAACTCAATAATAATTTTAACTTTTATGTGTGATATATAATTTTATGTATAATGTTTTTTAAAAAAATCAAATTGAATTAAAAACCTAAAAAATAAGAATTCATTATTATAAATATCATTATCGTAAAAGAAATATTTTGATTAAATTAAACCTGCCAAAAAAGGGAGAGACAAAATTAAATACGGAATGTTCGCGCGAACACAGAGCTCGCTATGAGACGCGAGTTTAGTCAACCTTCCCTTGCTTAATATAAACCGGGGAAGCTGCCAGTGGCCACTTTATCCTCATAATCTCAGGTTATCACTTTCTTTTTGTTAGCCTTTAGACTTTAGAAAGGTTTACCATTATCTATTGAGCTATCTCCCCTGTTCTTTTTTTCTTCTTCCTTTTGTTCGTATCTCCCCTGTTCTTCATTTTTGTTCTTTATCTAAAAGTGTTGACTTTGAGTCAATCATCAAGTTTTCGAAAGATTCATGCAAATCAAATGGTTTGGAACCGAAAATAGTTGATAGTAGAAAATTGTGGGTAATCAAATCGCGATGCAGCTAAAGTTTTACAACAGAAAACAAGTCAAAAACTTAGTGAAGGTTAGAAGAAAATAGTGATATATTACTGAAGCTCATTAATGGAAGGTAAAGGTACCAAATCGGGGAAAACCCGAGCTCAAAAGGATGCTCATAACACCCGTTGCGTACAGTACAGGCAGAAAATTAAAGTACAGTGATTAACCCATCATCAAATTTCTCTCTTTCCTTTTTTCCATTGTTTATTTATGTCTTTAATTAATTAATTAGTGTTTACATCGTGTTTATTTATAATTGAAGAGGAGGCTTGAAGAGCTTGAACAGGTGAAGACCAAGTACTATGAAATGCTCCCAATCTTCAAGCAGATGCAAACCGAAAACCAGCAGATGAAAATCGAGTTGAAGCAAAACGAGTCTAAAATTCAATATATGCAAAATTGTATTCAACAGTTTAAGACTACACTTGAGGCACAGGTTCAGCCCTCTCTCAGATTATTATCGTTGCATTAGAACAATAATTAGCTTAAACAATAATAAATTAGTTGGTCAGTAGGTCAATATATGTCAGGGTTGGCCTTGAATACATAAATATATGATCATTACAATTAATAGTATCTTGGAACATGGGAAACCTTGAAGTCTCCTACTAATAGGAAGACTTGTGCTGAATCCTAAGCATAACCTAACAATAGCCTTTTTTTTGTTTATAAGATAACTGTGTTTTTCAGACAGCAAACGAGGCATTGATGAGGCAAATCCCCATTCGATGGAAAGTTTGTATTTTATAAACAATTTTTCCCATTAAAAAATTGCTTATATATTTTTGTTGACGGGTCAACTTATTCTAAAAAAATATTTGAAGTATTGTCTATTAGATAGTTGATCGATTTCTAACAACCAAAAGTATTATTCCTCGGTGAGAGTTTTGTCTCCTATAGTATGCCGAAAGTTAGTGTGTAGGTAGCAACCACTTGGTGAGGGGTTTTATTTCTAGTACTATGCTGAGAGTCAACGTACAGGGAGTGATTGTCTGATGGGTAGGGACAAAAGCAAGGGGGCAAACAGCAGCATTGCCGCCCCCGTCCCCTAAAGGTAGATTTTCTATTTAACTCCTTTAATTTTTATAAAATTATATGTTAGTATAATAGTTAAATTGGATTTTGGGCCTCCAATAATTTATAATTTATTTCTAGCCTTTTAAAGTAATTTTTTTCGCTTCATTTTTGTTGATGGGCTTGGTTCACTGAATCAAAAGCACCTTGATTGGTGGTAGCTACAAGACTTAAAAGAAGTGTAAATATTGTGTTTGAGAATAATTATGGTAGTAGCTACGAAACTTAAAAGAGGTGTTAATAGTGTGCTTGAAAATAATTATGGAGCTACTTAAACGAGGGGACTCAAACCTCCAAAACTTGAGACCTATAGCGCACTTACTTGCAACCATTGTACCGCTTGGATTACATAGCTCAACAATTTTTATAATAATCTATATCTATTAGGATTTTTGCATAGCACTCAAATTTTGGTTTAATCTATGTATCATTTATTCAAAAAGTGGATATGAATAATACGTTTCCCTTCCATCGCAGGGGCAAAGCTATACTTCTTTTGACGAGGTATGCCAATTATGTTGTGTATAATTTTTTAGTCTCCCATCTTCTATTGAGTGATGAACTTAACTCTTCATTCCAGTCCATAGGATGGTTTCTGTCTCAAACCAATGTGCAACATGGTCTAGTTTCATCAACTTCTGGAATTGTTGTACAAGATGTTAATGAATTATTGGGATTGGGAGTGAGTGGGCCAACCAACTTTCAAGCTTCCATGGACAATTTGTATCAGCAAATGGGTTTTGGTAATTTATATAAGCCACACCTTTACTGAATTGCTTGGTGTTGTATTAATAGGCTTTTAACATGTTTGCAGGCCAGTACTATAACAACACTGCTGCCTCTATTGCTGCTGGCCCTTCCTCCGTTGCCCCAAATAGTCATGGTAATAAAGCAGGTTTCTGCATTAATCATCTTATATTTTGTTTTTTCTTGTTTATGTCTTGCTTTTTTATTCTCCCTAAAATTTGGGAAAGAATTTGCATTTTCATTTGGTGTTAGATATGCTGGTTAATTTCAAGGTCTTTCTTTTAATTGCCTGTTAATTTAGGGGTTGATATTAATTCTGCTGCTGGATTCCTTGGTACAAATCATGATTTGCCCGAGTTTGATGTTACGAACAATCACAATAACCTTTTCAACTATGAGCTTGGTGCCGGTAATAGATTTTTATTTTTATTTTTTGCATTTATCATATTGGTTTCTATCTTGTTTATTTTATTTTCTTAATTCCCTCCTCCATTTGGGATAGAATAATTTTGCTATTAGTTTACATACTTTGTGAAAGTTGCAAATGTAGTATTTGTACTTTAATTCGGTAATTTTTAGCCCTTGTACTTTTAAAATTTTAAAATTTTAATCCTCACCAAACTATGACTATTAAATACATTAAGTTGAGTTTTGATATTTTAAAAATATGATGCGGCACACATACTATCATATATATAATGCTATGTCATCTTATTATTTTCACATATTGAAAATTCAATTAATAGGTTAGCAATTGTCACTTGAGTTCAAACTACAATTTTAAAATTCGAAAAGTATAGGAACTTAGAATGATTCAACTAGAGAATATAGACTAACTCTACAATTTTACGCATAATACATTATTAGTAATTGAATTTAAACAAACGGATTTAATTGATACTGTTTGGGTCAGGACCAAAATTTTAAATTTCAAAAACTAAAAAGAATGGAGACTAAAATTGATCAAATTAAAGTAAAGATATTAAATTCATAACTTTTGTAAAGTATAAGAACTAATAACAAAATTTAACTGAAAATTTATCATGGGACTAGCGAAAATTGCTTTTTTTTTTTTTTTTTTTAAGTTGGATTTACCCTTGAATTAATCATCCTGTTCTTATTTTTTCGATTTATAATTTAGGAATTGTGCCTGATTCTTCTGTTGGCTCCTCCTTGGGAGCAGCAAATCCTGAAGTGGAGAATGATGGTAGTCCTCCTCCTCATACCCTGTTTCAGGTGATAAATCAAGTTATTGCATTTATCATATTGGTTCATCTTGTTTATTTCTTAAGAATTTTACATGTTCTTTTTTATGGTGCAATCTCTTCTCTTTTGGCTTTCTAAATCTACTCATGATTAAATTTTGTTGTTTGTGAAAATCCATCCACAGGGTCACTTTGGAAATGATCCCCACAAGACTCCATAACTCAAGTTAAACATTAATTAGCCATTTATGTCGTGTCCGAGTCTTCTATTTATTTCTTGTCATCGTGAGAATGTTTTGTTTTCCCCATTGGTTGCTGCAACTTTGTATGCTGAATGCGTGTTTTGATTTATCTCGTGAGAGAAGCTAAACTATTCAATAAGCAATTTACCGTACAGCGTGCTTATGTTTATACGTGTGTTTCCCCTCCTTTATTTCAAGCTTGCTTCTATCTCTTCAATGCTTGATTAAGTGAATGGGTGATTATGTTGTTCTCGTTTGTAATAATGGGTTTCCACTTAGAACAAATGCCGTTGAATATCCAACACAGATCTTGTAACATATGTTATATGTTAATAAAAAAAAGTATTCTTAAATTCAAAAAATCATACAAAGTTGCAAGGAAAACATCCAAAATTTGAACTTATAAATTACGGTGAAAAATAGTATTAAAAAAAATAGAAAGTAGAATATCATCATACTTTTTTATGTAGAAACTAGTAGCTCTTCCTTTTTTCTTTTTAGTTTTAAATAATGTGTTGTTTATATTTGGATTTGGATTTTAGGGAGTGTGAATTTAGGATTCGATAAAATAAGACATTCATTTAATATGCACCGGTTCTTTACAAGTGACAACCAACTGACGAGCAACAAAAACATAAAAGCCTGGTTTGTAAACATCGCCACCAACTAGTAGTGAAAGAACCAAAAAAACAAAACTAGAAAAGGCCAAGCAAACATGGAGTAAAAAGTCAAAAGAAAAACCTATTTAACCGAACTAAATCAAACCAATTTGGTAGAATTGCGGGGCTTGATTCAGTCAATTAAGTTAGTTTTAATAGTTAACTGTAACATATGATATACTACTACATAATATGATAACATATTATATAATTATTGCTAAAATTATTGATGCATATATACATAACTATTAATATATTATAGATTATAGTCAAAGATATAACATTACATGATATTATAATGTTTAATGCATGTATAAACTTTTGATATGTTATATTTTATATGATATGATATAGCATTACATAATATAATAATAAATAATACATATATAATAGTTAAATATGTTATGTATTACTAAAAATATATAGTTAGTGTTATGTAATGAAAGTTTCCTATGGAGACTTTGTGATTGGCTCCAATCTCACTCAACTGAACAAAAACCTTGGTCGTTCAACCAAGAAAGTCTGTTAGCAGCCAACAAATCCGCTTGATTTGGAAGATCCGATTATTGATGAAAATGGGGTGAAATTGGATGGTTTGAAGGGCGAGATGTCCTAGAAAGATAAACTTGTAGGGACTAGTTCTTAGGAGATAGGAGCATCCTGAGAGGAGGAATTTAAACTTATTGATAGAGATGTGACAGTGGAAATTGTGGATAGGATTCCATCAATTACTTCCTCAAAGAGGGTGCATAAACATATTGAGAAGCGTATGAATAGGACTGTGATTATCAAGCTGATAAAATTGATGGACTTGGAAAACAATTATTACTTGGTGAAATTTCAGGATGAAGAGGACTACTCTGCTGTTTTGATTGGTGGACCATGGATCATGTAGAAATTAATGTCGATAATGGCAATATGGAATGATCGCAAAGCAATAAGAAAAAGAAAAATAAAACACAGATTTTATGTGAAAAACCCTTTCAAGAAAAGTCACGGGTAGAGGAGAAGAAAATTCACTAATGTTGAATTTGAATGATACAAGAGGAGTTTAGACTACATTTATTTATAGGTTGAAAAACCTTATTCTAATCAATGTAAAATGCAAGAAGTATAATTCTATAAGGATTTTACTTTTATTTTATTTTACCACTGTATTTTATTTTAACAACGATTTGAGTCACTCAACTCTAACAATCTCCACCTCGACACGAATTTTCAACAAACAAGTTCTTTACCACGAACTCTCAACGAACAAATTCTCCACCTCTTCCATGTAACCCCTTAAGGGGTGTTTCTTCAACAATGAACACCAACCAAGTCTAAGCAATGCTCAAACTTGGTTATAGGAAGTAACTTAGTCATCATATCTGTAGGATTTTCATGAGTACTAATTTTTCTCACAACAATATCTCCACGAGCAAAAATATCATGCACAAAATGATACCGAACATCAATGTGCTTTGTTCTTTCATGAAACATTTGATCTTTCGTAAGGAAGATGGCACTCTGACTATCACAAAACACTGTATTGATCTAAAGGTCTTTACTGAGTTCACTAAAGAGTCCTTTTAACAAAATAGCTTCTTTACAAGCCAGCAATCATCATGTACTCAGTTTCAGTAGTAGACAAAGCAACTGTAGTTTGCAAATTGGCTTTCCATCTGATTGTCCAACCATCAATAGTAAAGACATACCTTGTGAGAGATATTTTTTTATCAAGGTCCCCAGCAAAATTAGAACCAACATATCCAATGACTTCATCTCTAGTTCTTCCAAACTCTAAGCAAACATCAGTAGTACCTCGTAAATATCTGAAAATCCACTAAACTGCTTTCTAATGTTCTTTACTGGGATTCGCCATATATCTATTAACTGCACTAATTGCATATGATAAATCTGGACGTGAGCAAACCATAACATACATGAGAGATCCCACTGCACTAGAATATGGAACATGTGACATGTAGTCAATCTCATCATCTGATTATGGAGACAAAGCCGATGAAAGTATGAAGTGGGCTGCTAATGGAAAACTAATAGGCTTGACACTCTGCATATTGAACCTGCAAAGAACTTTCTCAATATACCCTTTTTGGCTTAGGTAAAATTTACATGCTCTTCTATCTCTGAGAATCTCCATCCCAAGTACCTTTTTTACTGCTCCCAAATCTTTCATCTCAAATTCTTCACTAAGCTACACTTTAACCTTTTTTATCTCTCATTTATCTTTGGTAGCTATCAACATGTCATTAACATAAATGAGTATATATACAAAAGAACCATCATTTTTTTTTCTTAAAATAAACATAGCTATCATATTTTGAAATCATGATTAGTCATAAATGAATCAAACCTCTTGTACCACTGTCTTGGTGACTATTTCAGGCCATAAAAGAGACTTTTTCAGAAAGCAAACATAGTCCTATTTTTCTGAGGTTATAAAATTCTCTAGTTGTTGCATGTAAATATCTTCATCAAGTTCTCCATGCAAGAATATTGTTTTTACATCTAACTGCTCAAGCTCCAAATCATACATGGCCATAATACCAAGCAAGGCTGGAATCAAATTCACAACTAGAGAAAACACATCTGTGAAGTCTACACCTAGAATCTGAGTGTAACCATTTGCAACTAGCCTTGCTTTATATCTAGGTTCTTCAACTTTTGGAGTCCCTTCTTTCTTCTTGCACACCCATTTACAGCAAACAACCTTTTTACTTTTAGGAAGCTTCACTAGATCCCATGTTTTATTCTTATAGAGTGATTCTATCTTTTCTTACATAGAAATCATCCACTTTCTAAATCTTCACAACTAACTGCCTTGGAATAACTAGATGGCTCTTGATTTTCAACTATATCTTTAGTCACATTTAAAGCATAAGCAACTAGATTAGCCTTGGCGTAACTTTTTGGAGTTTTAATTTCTATTCTAGATCTGTTCTTGGCAATAGAATATTGTGGTGCTGACTGTGGTGAAGAAGCAACTCTACTCTGAGTTTCTATTTTAACCTAATAAGTAGACTCTGTTGTATATCCTAGATCAATCTAAAGCACCACCTACTTTTGCTAGTCTTTATTGGAAGAGTCTTTAAGAGATAAGTTAGATAGCATAACAGTTTCATTAAAAATAACATCTTTGGTAATCACAACTTTTCTATTTTCAAGACACTATAACTTATAACTTATACCTTTAACACTAGCCTTATAACTAAGAAAAACACATTTAATGGATCTAGGTTCCAATTTCCCATTATCAATATGAGCATTTGCAGGACACCCAAAATTCTTCAAATCAGAAAAATCAACAAGAGTTGTAACACCCCTTACCCGTATTCAATGCCAGAACAGGGTACAAGGCATTACTGGAAATAAACTCAAGCAAACATATAAAATCGAGACATAAATTTCCATCCAAGTTTAAAACCTTTCACATACAAACATCACATGCTTAACAACTCATACCATTCAAACTTCCACATCCATGAAAGGCATCATCAATTGTATATATATACCTACACCAATATTAGCCAATTTCAATGGCCATTTACAAAATGAATTATCAATCAACATTAGCCAACACCTTTGGCCCAAATCAATTATGACACATAACAAAATAACCAAGTCCCTATAGATGCCATAACTCAAAATATTAAAACCGTTGGAACCCAAAATGATAAGTTGATAGTGTGAGTGGATCTCTGACGGTCTCTGATCCCCGAGCTAGCTTGGTGACACTATAAGTCAAGCGAAAAGAAAGGGGAGTAAGCTTTAAAGCTTTAGTAAGTTCCTATGTAAATAATATGCATTATAACACACATTTAACACATAATTAACATGATGTAAATTAACATAAATGTCATTATAAATCTCATAGTCAAACTTACCGAGGATTCATCATATATCGAGCTCATTAAGCATGAGTCTTATGTACATACCTGTACCCAAGTGCAACATACCAAAGTCTTTCACAACTTTAACATTTCTGTGGAACTACCTGTTGAACCACTTGGAATACTAAAGGATACTCGGGACATCTTGCATTCACAGTACCATACCAATGCCATATCCTAGTATGGTCTTACATGGGATCTCATATCGATGCCAATAGCCCAACTATGGTCTTACACGAAGTCTCATATTGATGGAATATCCCAGATATGGTCTTACACGAAATCTCAATAACCCTAATGTTATGACATTTGTATCCTAACTATTTCTAAGGTTCAACCGAGATTTTCTTGATTGCCGAACTTTGTGGATTACGTTTAAGGAGTCGATCATAATTCTTACAATATTAAAGCATTTAGAACATAATAAAACAATGCATTATTTACATACGAACTTACCTCGGTACAAAAATAGTAAGAATGGGACCTAATCGTCAAATACTTTGTTTTTCCCCCGATCTAGGTCTGAACCTCATTTCTCTTGATCTATAATAGCAAGTTTAACTCATTTATTATTCACAATATTCAATTCAGTCCAAAAATTACATTATGGTAAAATTACATTTTTGCCCCTAAACTTTGACATATTTACAATTTTGCCCCTAGGCTCAAAAAATGAAATTTATTCAATTTCTTCAATTCCCAAGCCTAGCCGATCCTCTTTTACACTTATAGCAGTCCATATTTTTCATTTAACGACACTTACACATTTTATAATCTTTTTTTACAAATAGGTCCTTTCGACATTTTCATCAGAAACCACTTAGCAAAAGTTGTTTATCACACATAAAACATCCATAATCTACCAGCAGACATCAAAATACACAAACATCCAACATGTTTCAAACCCTAGACCTTGATCTTTTCTTAAATTAATGGTAGAAATAGGTAGATCGAGTGATAACGACTTCAAAAATTTAAAGAGCATTAAAAACGGGGCAAGAACGGACTTACAATCGAGCTTGGAAGCTTGACAAACCCTAGCTGTCTCCTTCTTGTAATTTTTGGCCAAAGGGTTGAAGATGAACAAAACTCAGCTTTTAATTTGATTATTAATTCATTTAATTAGCCAAATAACCAAAATGCCCCTAACTTAAACATGAAAATTCTCTTACTCCATGTCCATTTTTGTCCACTAACTTAACCAATGGTCTAATTACTATCTAATGACCTTCAATTTAAAATTTCATAGCAATTAGACATCTCTAACATGTAGAACTTAACTTTTGCACTTACAATTTAGTCTTTTTGACTAAATTGAGTGCCCAAACGTCAAAATTTTCGAACGAAATTTTCATGAAATCATTTCGTGAAATTGTAGACCATAAAAATATAATAAAAATGAACTTTGCTGCGTCAGATTTGTGGTCCCGAAACCATTGTTCTGATTAGGCCCAAAATTGGGCTGTTACAACTCTCTCCCTTTAGGGATTTTCGTCCCTGAAAATCTTACTAGAGAATAGGTTTGGGTATTGATTTCGCATAGGTTCCTCAGGTTCCCACTTAGCCTCTTTCACACCGTGTCTTTGCCACAAAACTTTCACTAGGGTGATAAACCGTAAAAGTAACATATTTTAAGCCCACATTTAGCATGCTTTTGGATGATTTAATCCTTGAATTATGTAATTTGGTGCTCGTAACCCTTTGTTTTCATGTCTTATACCCAGGAAAGCACTCAAGGATGAAAAAAACATAAAACGGGCCCAAAACGGAGTAAATGGGCCATATCACGAAATCGACACGGCCTGGCCCAAAGACCACACGGTCGTGTCTCATTAAAAGTCTGAACACAGCTTGGCCACGATTCACACGGGCCTGTGCCATGGCCGTGTCCCTGTCGCTGGAAAGAGTAATTACATTCAGGAAAGGATACTTGGAGGCAAAGAAACACATTCCAAAGCCTATTCAAACACCCTAGTAGGAATACTACTCAGATTAGGATGCTTAGGGACCAAGTAAGGCATCTCAAAGCCTATATAAACAACCAAGGGGGCAACCTGCAAAGGGAGTTCTGCAGAAGCCCTCTGTCGGGACGTTCAGCTGGGCCAAGGAGCCAAGTCGGAAAGGTCAGAATTGTGGGAATCGTTCAAAGTTAGCCAGTTGATCCATCCCAAGAAGCCGGAATTATACTCAAGACGGCGGAATTCTCCTTCGATTCCTTCAGGGAGTTTTAGGGATTTATTATGTTTTGTTTTATCTTTTCTCTTGAGATGTTTTCTTTATTCATTATGAACTAAACCCCTCAAATACCTAAAGGGGATGGAACTTATATGAATCTTGTTATTTGATTTTTAGAGTTATATGATAAATACTTAGTTTGTTCTTAATTATGCATGCTTAATCCAAATCTGATGTGCTTAGGTGGAAGAGGAATAGACCCTGCTTAAGAGTAGATGTAGCGTAATTAAGTGGAGTTGATCGCACGAATAGAGATAGGGTGACAAGATTTTGCCGGATTAGGGTGAAACCTAATATGGGAATCCATAGATCGATTTACTGCTATTCTAGGGCGTTATTATAAGAGAATAAGAGTTCCACTAATTAACCTAGGGTTAAACGTTATTCGCCTCGAGAGAGGGTTTAATATACGTTAGGGAGTCTCATAGATCAAGCTAAGTAAATAAATCATATGATTCAGGGTTAGATAACAAGTGAAGTCTAGGTGGATTCTTCCTGAGGGTATCGTCGTGATCAATTGAGTTTTTCTTCAAGTTATTTCCCAATTCGTTCTTTTTGTCTTTGTGTCATTAGCTTAGTCTTTGTTAATTTAGTTTAAAACAACTTCACTTTATTTTAGGCTAAATAATAAAAAGAAAGTTAGTATTAATACTTTTAGTTCCTTTGGGTTCGATAATCCGGTCTTGCCTAAGCTATACTACTGTTCGATAGGTACGCTTGCCTTTAATCGTTGTCAGAGTTAGTTTCTAGGTTCGATCATTCTTTTATAAATTTTAAAGCTCTAATTTCAGCGATCATAGGGCTATACTTTTATTTCTCAATTGTTTAACTTCCCGCGCCAAAATCTTGATCAGTTCTTCACCATAAGTCATATCAGGTCGACTCTCAACCTCTGTAGGAGAAATCACATGTGAAGGGTCTGATAGATAATGTCGCAGCATAGACACGTGAAACACATTATGGATCTTTTCCAACTCTGTCGGTAAAGCTAACTGATATGCCATTGGCCCTATTCTTTCAATAACATCATTTAGCCCAATGAAACGTGGACTCAACTTGCCTTTACGGCCAAATCTTAGAATATTCTTCCATGGAGATACTTTTAGAAAGACTTTATCATCGACCTAAAATTCGATCTCTTTTCTTTTCAAGTCCGCATACGACTTTTGTCGATCTGAAGCGGCTTTCAAGTAATCTCGGATTACCTTTACTTTTTCTTCAGTTTCCCTAACCAAGTCAACCCCGTGAATCTGTTTCTCACTGAGCTCGGTCCAATACAAAGGTATTTAGCATTTACGGCCATACAATGCCTCATAAGGCGCCATATTTATACTCGACTGAAAACTGTTGTTATATACAAATTCGATTAATGGTAGATATTTCTCCCAACTACTTTTAAATCCCAGAACACAACATCGGAGCATATCTTCAAGAATCTGAATCATTCTTTCAGACTGACCATCGATTTGTAGATGAAAAATGGTACTAAAATTTATCTGCGTACCTAAAGCCTCTTGTAACTTTTTCTAAAATCTCAAAGTAAACCTCAGATCTCTATCCGAAATAATAGAAACAAGCACCCCGTGCAATCTCACAATCTTAGAAATGTACAATTTAACTAACTTATCCAGTGAGTAGTTAGTATATACCAGTATAAAATGAGTTGATTTCGTCAATCTGTCAACCACAACCCATACGACATCTTTCTTTTTCGGAGTCAAAGGCAATCCCGTTACAAAATCCATCGTAATCCTGTCCTATTTCCACTTGGGTACCATCACTGGTTGAAGTAAACCTGAAGGCACTTGGTGTTCAGATTTTACTTGTTGACAAATTAAACATCTTGAAACAAACTCTGAAATTTCTCGTTTCATACCTGACCACCAGTACAATGTCTTCAAATCGTTATATATTTTTGTACTACCCGGATGCATAGACAAGCAACCATTATGTGCCTCACAGAGAATTTTCAGAATAAGTTCATCATCTTTCGGTACACATATTCTACCTTGGAACATCAAACAACCATCGGATCCGATATGAAAATCTGAATCACTGCCCGATTCACACTGAGCTCTCTTAGCTTGCAAATCATTGTCATATTTTTGAGCTTCACAAATCCATTGAAGGAACAACGGTCTAGCTCTCAACTCAGCTAGAGTCGAACCATTACTGGACAAAGTCAACCGTGTATTCATCACTCTCAAAGCAAACAATGATTTCCTACACAAGGCCTCAGCGACCACATTCGCTTTACCCGGGTGATAATCAATCACCAACTCATAGTCTTTCAATAACTCAAGCCATCTTCGTTGCCGTAAGTTCAAATCTTTTTGAGTCATCAAGTACTCCAAGCTCTTATGATCAGTAAAAACATGACATTTCTCACCGTACATGTAACACCTCAAACCCGGTCCATTCACTCCGACCGAATTTGGAATGCCACTGCGGAACACATTCAAAAAATATCCTTACTTAAGAGTAAAACCATTGAAAATTTGTTTCCTTTAATAAAACATTTTCGTGACTTGTAATATTCTAAGTAAAAATCGAAGTTTGTTATAAACATATTGGGTTCAAGCTTTACTTGAGAAAATAAAACCATTTGCAATCAACCTTTAAATCATCCATCCATAATAGGGCATAATAAAGATACTTAAAAAGAGAACTGAAATACTTTAGTGGGCCTTATTACAATACACACTTAATCAATATACGGAAAATATAAATACTCAATTCGTTAAATAAGAGATTCCTTTGCATGAAAATCCACTTTTGCATGGCCACCTTTGTATCCACTCCGACCCGGTCCAAGCTTTACGCGCCACCTGAAAGGGTTAAGAAAATTGAGTGAGTCAACAAGACTCAGTGCATAGTTAATACACGTGTCCTCACATATGGGCTTATCCGATATCCACACGATCCATATATATATACAATGATGAATATGAAAATTTGAATATACAATTACAAACATACAATTATGAATATACAATTATAAATTCCAATCCACAAGTGATCCACATATCTTTCTTTGGCACACTTATTTCTCAAGGTCATGGCTAAGCCACCGATCCCATAGGGATCCCACATATTTTTCAATTCACTAATCATCAAGCACGAATGTAGCACGAGGCTGGCATTAGACCACTCACATAGTGTACACCCTTTTCTCCGATAGTCACATCACAAATCTCATGCGTACGTATATGTACCATAGCAACATTTTGTACGAAACAAATATATATATTATATACCATGGCCACATATTAATCAGAAACAATATACATCACATGTCATCACTTTATTTTACATTCATCAATAATCAATTATTATCGCAAATCATTGAAAGGTTAATATCATAATAACTAACCTGATTATTCGATCACTTACCTTAGTATCCATACTTTTAGCCTTTATTTCAGCTAACATGCACAACTCATACATTTACATAAAATAATACTTACAGTACATATATCAAGCAGAAGAACAGTGCGATAACTACCCACCTGACTATAGCGAGATTTCTGATCTATTGAATCTAACAAATCTAAAATCCCGAAAGCTTCTGCTACTTCTATCGTTTTGCCCCTAGAACACATAACCGAAATCGGTCACACTTAGTACCAATAACATGGCCTTAGGCCGAATGCCAAGAGTCATTTACCTAGTTTATTTCGATCCCGAAACACCACTTGTTCTCGTAGATTAGCTCTCGAAGTCATCGAAATTCCTTGCTCGACAAGGTCTCTTGAGCCGCTTAACTCCTGAAGATTTCTTTGATGCTCCTTAACACACTGCCCAATTGTTTAGCACGTATGAACACTCCTTGAATCACTCTCCTAGGTTCGACCACAACCAAGAAATAAAGCGCTATCACCAACTTTCGACTCCAAAGCCGAGAATATACCACCCTAGGAAGTCTTATATTCGGCTAACATCAAAGTGAGGAAGCCATGCAAGCAACATTTATTAGCCGAAAAGTTCTCTAGCTCCTCCAAGACCAAAGCTTCAAACTTGCTCTTTCAACCTCTCTCTCGGTCAAGAACAAAAAGAAAGAAGAGGAACATAACCAAGCAATGGCCACCTCCCTTACTAATTGAAAACTGGCTATGCTAGACTCTCAAGCAACCCCAATCAGCCATACACGAAAATGGGGGGAAAAAGGAAAAACCAAAGCATGAAAATTTGGCCATGCTTTTCTTTTTACCAAACCAAGGCCGGCCATACCTTTTGCAACTCTAATGCCGTACAAGTTCCCTTCCCCAAAGCCAAGACCCATACTTGCATAAACTAATAATAATAATAATACTATAATTATTATTCCATCATTCCTCAATAATAAAATAAACTAACCCATCCTTCCTCATATTCAAAATAATACTAATAATATAACTAATAATAACTCATCACCTTAGCCATCCTTTAATAAAATAATAAAACAATAAAAGGTTTATGCCCATGCTCCCAAACGGCAATGCTTCCAAAACCAAAAACAATAAAGCATTGATTAATTCCTTGCCCATATCCAAATCCTTTTTCCAACAAATAAAATAAGCAAACAAACAAATGTAACCCATACTAAAAATAATAATAATAATACTCTCATACCACATGCAGCAGAGAAGCAAAATAAAATAAAATATAATTAAAGCAACACCCATTCAAGCATGCGTGCATGTGCCATGCAACCTTACTCACGCCAAAAACAAAACAAAACCCAGTGTAGTCCCCGTGTCTCGAACTCGACACGGAAAGGACTCTCCAACGCCTCAGCCACTCGGCTATCTTGACTTTCATGTCATTATTGCTTCAAAAATTCTTTTAAACCTTACTTCTCTGGCGCCTTATGCTCTAGCGCAAAAATAAAAATACAAATACCTTATGCGCGATCCCCAGGACTCGAACACGAGTCCTTCTAGTTGTAGTTCTCCAGCAAGGTCCTTGGCCACTCGGCCACTTAGAATTTCATGACAATATTGCGGCACCAATTTCTTTTAATCCTTACTCGCAGGCGTCCCTTGCTTGACGCAAAAACAAAATAAAGCGCAATCAAGCGCTGCCTTCAGGACTCGAACTCGAGTCCTTGCGAAGGTCTTTCTCTCGCTGCTAGCGTCTCAACCACTCGGCCAGGCGCCTTTTTGTGACATAACTCGCCCGATTTTCTTTAAAGCCTTCTTTAATGTAGCGCCAACTTGCAAAATAAAATGCTTATGCGCCCCATGCCACTCGAACCCTTGACTTGTTTTGGCGCCGAATCAAAGCCTTAAGTTGCACACAAAGACCACTTTACCAGGGCATTTTATATGCCACAACTTACGAAATTTATTACTTAAGGCCTCTTTCCATAATTTCTCCTTTTAACCTTAAATTTTCAAAAATTTCCAAAACACTCCCATTTCAATCCGAGAGTTTTAGGAACTCCAAAAACACATCAAAACCACTCTTGAGGCCTACTAACACTCAAGTTATTAACCAAACTCGCAACCCCTATTTCGGGATATTACAGTACAGATGATGTCTCCAAATTTTCAAGGCAAACACAATAGCAGCTAGTTCCAAATCATGCGTCAGATAATTCTTTTAGTGCGATTTCAACTGTCTGAGGCATAAGCTATCACTTTGCCCTCTTGCATCAACACACATCCCAATCCATTCAGTGACGTGTCACAATAAATTACGAATTCTTTTCCCGGTTCAAGTTGTACTAAAACCGGTGCCTCAGTCAATAATGCCTTCAATTTCTTAAAACTTTGCTGACATTTTTGGACCATTCAAATTTAACATCTTTTTGTAACAACTTGGTCATTGGAGTAGCAATCATCGAAAATCCTTTGACAAAACATTGGTAATAACCGGCTAAGTCCAAAAAGCTTCTAACTTCAGATACATTCCTTGGCTGTTTCCAATCAACAATTACTGAAATTTTACTAGGATCAACCCGAATACCATCACCTGAGACAATATGTCCCAAAAATCTGACTTTTCGGAGTCAAAAATCACTTTTACTAAACTTTGCAAACAACGTCTTATCTCTCAAAGTCTACAAAAAAGTTCTCAAGTGTTTAGCATGCTCGGACTCATCACGAGAATAAATCAAAATATCATCAATAATTACAGCCACAAACTTGTCCAAATACAGCCTAAAGATTCGATTCATTAGGTCCATAAAAATTGTATGAGCATTCGTTAACCCAAATGGCATAACAAGGAATTCATAGTGTCCGTACCTTATTCTGAAAGCGGTTTTTGGCACATTCGACTCTTTTACTCTCAAATGATAGTAACCAGATCTTAAATCTATCTTCGAGAACACTATTGTAACAACCCAAACCCAACCTAGAAGTTAGGCCCGAGTCCGGCGTGTCACATTAAAGTGTTTTAGTGAAAACCTTGTTTTCATTGAAAACCCTTCATAAAGTAAAATGTTGAGTACAAAATTTAGTTGCAGAAGTTTTAAAAACAAACAATTTATAAAACTTGGTATTTTAAAATGGAGTTGCAGAAACGTAATAATTGAAAACGGCCATAGCTTAGGACAATAAATAGTGTTCTGCCACCAAAACATAAAACATAATAATATAATAATCCCACAACATAATAATAACCAGAGAAAAGGCCTTATTACAATCTAAACCAAAATAATTTTAAAATACTAGGAATTTTAAAGAAAATCCAAAAAATAATATCTTGCTAGCTGGCCACCTCTAAGTCCCACCATCCGTCGAACCGCCTATTGAGGGTCACCTGAAAAGTTTAAAAAGGAGGGGGTGAGTTTCGAAAAACTCAGTTTGTACAACCCTTAACGAGTATAAAGTAATCATCAGTCATTTTGGGCCTGAGCCCAACTTAGTAGCGATGGCCTTCGGGCCGAAGCCCGTATGACATTAATACCATAATAATATCACAATAATATCGTATATGCAATGCTGTGTAAACCCTCCCCAATAGTCCATCCGCTACACAACATTTCCCTTCTAACCTTATACACTTGTGGGGATTTCTAAATCGACTGACCCATCTGCTACACAGTGATGGTAGCCCAGTTGCGGTACTACCTAACGTTGCAGCAAAGCTGCTAATCATGTATTGGGCTTAAAAAGCCAACGATGGATCCACGATCGTCAAGCAACCATGCTATCCTCAAATTCTTCCTCTGTACCATACTTCCCACCAATATGCAACCTAAACAGAATATCATATGACTGCAGCACGTCATACATGTAACATAAATCCTATATTTAAACTATAGGGTATTTTGGTAATTTCTTAAGCATGGGTTTTAAATTACGAACTTTTGGCCCGTCAACATGTCCTCGTTTCAGGATTTGTCGATCTATTGTGTGTGTAGTGTATGTACACACCTTTGGCTTTATATTAAACTATCGAATCATAGGGTAGAAGTGCACACCTTACCACCTAGGGTACTAAGTACTCATAATATCGTCAGAACCTATATTCAAACATTACACTCCATTAGTCACTTACTTAATAAATTAAAATAAATCCACTACAACCACTCACCGAAGGACAACCTATACTTGCCTTGATCGACTGCGATTTGCCTAATTAATTCGAGGTCCGTTGTAGTCCCCCTTCCGCATCCAGGCAAAAAGTCCCGAATCGTCGACACCTTACGTTGCTTAAACTTGGGAGTAGTGGTCACTTGCTCACACTCAGTCGGCATCTTCACTGACACTTTACTAGATCCCCCTTTGCTCATCATAAATTCCTTATCATTCGACCAAATGAATGCAATAGCTAGTCCTAGAAGATTTAGCCAACGCGAGGAGAATAAAAGATTTGAAAGAGGGAGAGAATGAATATTCGGTTAAGTAACTGAACAAAAAAAAGGATTGCTTTGATCAAATTGTGAAAGAAAAGGGGTGGCACAGAAGGGATTCAGCAAAAAGGAATACTGGACTTTAGGGACCAAGAATATTTGGCATAAAAGAAATAGACTAGAAGCAAAGAAAAGAAAAGAGTTTGATGAGAAGGAAGGGAAGAAATCCACACAAAATAGAATAGGAAGAATAAGGGATTTTGGCTTTCAGGTATTTGGAGAGAAAAGTAGTTTTCGGCAAAATAAAAAGAAAAAATTTGGCATTAGCCTAGAACCCCAAAATCGACACCCATTTATAGCCTATAGTCGAATTTCCTATCCCCAAAATCCCAATTCGGCTCAACCTCTTCCACATATCTCATCTGTTAAATTTTCTCCATGATAAGCTCCTCAATCCCTTCCTAACTTTTCTCTTCTGATCACTCTCCTTAGAGTCCATCATCACACCATTTCCAACCTTCTAGAAGGCCAAAATTAAACTCCTAAAAATACTAAGCTAGGATTCGAACATAGGATCTCCTTGCTAGCCCATAATGCCAACTTTCTATACCCTAAGTGGTGTCACTTAGCCACTTTACCACAAGGCTCTTTGATGCCATTTTCCCTTTTTTTATTTAAAAGCCCAACTACTCACCGCCCTGGTTCCTTTAATAATTAATTAAAAATTCCTTCTCCTCAAAGTTCGAACCCAGAACTTCTCCAACACCCCTAGACACTCCAAATTTATTAAACCCTTAAAGCCAACATGTTATTTGTCATTTTCTTGCTTAAAAAAAATTATGAGACTCAAAGCCCAAAGCCCAATTCATCTAGGCCCAAAATTCGGGGCGTTACAACTATCGCTCCTTTCAGTTGGTCAAATAAATCATCAATCCTTGGAAAAGTATACTTGTTCTTAATGGTTACCTTATTGAGCTGTCGATAATCTATACAAAGTCTCATAGACCCGTCTTTCTTCTTTACGAACAATACTGAAGCACCTTCGGGAGGATAACTTGGTATCGCAAAACCTTTATCTGTCAACTCTTGCAAATGAGTCTTTAACTCTTTCAATTTGGCTGGAGCCATTCTGTACATAGTAATAGATATAAGCGAGCTCTCTGGTACTAAGTCAATACCAAACTCAACTTCTCTAACTGGTGGTAACCCAGACAATTCTTCAAGGAAAACATCCGGATATTCACAAACTATTGGCACTGATTCAATTTTCAATTCAAACTTTCTTGTATTCAGCACATAGGCAAGATAAGCTTCACAGCCTTTCCTTACATATCTTTGGGCAGACATCGAAGAAATTACAATGGGTAACTCACCCGGTTCATCTGAATCAATCTTAAGAATTTCACCATATTCACATTTCAGTTCAATAATATTTCTTTTACAGTTCACTACAGCATCATGGAATGTCAACCAATCTATGCCCAAAATAACATCGAATTCATCAAATGGCAACAACATTAAATCTGCCGAAAAATAGTGACCTCAAATCATTAATGGACAATTCTTGCAAACTCTATCAACTAGTACATGTTTGCCTAAGGGATTTGACACTCTAATCACAAACTTATTAAATTCACCATGAAAGTTCTTACTAGTTACCAATTTCACACAAACATAAGAATGAGTCGAACTAGGATCAATCAATACAACTACATTAGTATTATAGAGAGAAAAAGTACCAGTTATAACATCAGGAGATGTCACTTCTTCGCGAGCACTGATGGCATAGGCTCTAGCAGGTGCTCGAGCTTTGAATCTCACGGTTGTTTCTTTCATCACACCTTTACTACTAGCTCCATTTCTAGTGTTTCTCGGTGGCCTACCCCTATTAGTAGTATTACTCGCTTCGCACTCTGAAATTTTTCTTTCTCAGCTATTTCAGGGCAATCTCGGATAAAATGCTCTTGAGAACCACACTTAAAACAGGCTCGGTCATTCACCCTACACTCACTGGGATGTCTTCTTCCACAATGTTAACATTCGGGTCTATTAGACCTCACATTACTCACACTTCCCATTGAAGTAGCCTAAGACTTAAAACTCGAATGTTGCTTCCTATGATCTCGGTGTGAAAACCCCGCTGAAACATCTGAACAGGAATACATTTCTTTGGATTTCTTTGATTGAGACGAAAATGATTTACTCATAGGTCTTTTCCTTGAATCCCTAGCTTCAAGATCAACTTTCCTCTTCTCTTTATTCAACTCTTTGGCCTTATAAGCTCGTTCAACCAACACAACACTCTGATGGAGTTTTCAAGCCAAAACTCAGCTCTTTTGGGATCATCATCCACAATCGCTCTAAAATCTTCAGCCCCATATCTTCTAATCTTATCAACCAGGGGCTTATTCATTCTTACAATCTCCATACCTTGTGAGGCTACGAAAACCGGTCAAGGAATAGGTGGGGGTGGAGGAGGTTGGGTATTCGAATTTGTTCGAACAAATTCCGTATACCTTTCATTCATCATGTGGAGAAAGGCTTCTCTAGCCTCTTCTCCTTGACCAACCGTAATGGGTCTACTATCAGACGGCGTTGCCCCTTGAGCGAAAACCAGTGTATTACTTTCAACGTCATCAGCTACAGCTCGGTCAGGATCTATTATTATATGAAAACACAATTTAAAATTGTCAAGAGTCATCACACTATCACAATTCATTTATGGCATGTATAGCTAAACTCTTACACACGCTATGTTAGTCCGAGAATCGACTAAATCGTAGCTCTGGTACCACTAAATATAACACCCTTTACCCGTATTTAACGTCGAAACAGTGTACAAGGCATTACCAGACATAAACACAAGCAAACATATAAAATCGAGACATAAATTTCTATCCAAGTTTAAAACCTTTCACATACAAACATCACATGCTTAACAACTCATACCATGCAAACTTCCACTTCCATGAAAGGCATCATCAATTGTATATATATACCTAAACAAATATTAGCCAATTTCAATGGCCATTTATAAAACGAATTATCAACCAACATTAGACACCTTTGGCCCAAATCAATTATGACACATAACAAAATAACCAAATCCCTATACATGCCATAACTCAAAATATTAAAATCGTTGGTGCCCAAAATGATAAGTTGATAGTGTGAGTGAATCTCCGACAGTCTCTGATCCCCAAGCTAGATTGGTGACACTATAAGACAAGGGAAAAGAAATGGGGTAAGCTTTAAAGCTTAGTAAGTTCCTATGCAAATAATATGCTTTATAACATACATTTAACACATAATTAACATGATGTAAATTAACATAAATGTCATTATAAATTTCATAGTCAAACTTACCGAGGATTCATCATATATCGAGCTCATTAAGCATGAGGCTTATGTACATACTTGTACCCAAGTGCAACATACCAAAATCTTTCATAACTTTAACATTTATGTGGGACTACCGTTGAACCACTTGGAATACTAAAGGATACTTAGGACATCTCGCATTCACAGTACTATACCAATGCCATATCCCAGACATGGTCTTACATGGGATCTCATATAGATGCCAATAGCCCAGCTATGGTCTTACGTAAAGTCTCATATCGATGCCATATCCCAGATATGGTCTTACACGAAATCTCAATAACCCTAATGTCATGACATTTGTATCCTAACTATTCCTAATGTTCAACCGGGATTTTTTCGCTTTCCAAACTTTGTCGATTACGTTGAAGGAGTCAGTCATAATTCATACAATATTAAAGCATTTATAACGTAAATAAAACAATGCATTATTTACATGCAAACTTACCTCGGTACAAAAATAGTAGGAATGTGACCTAATCGTCAAATACTTTGTTTTCCCCCTCGATCTAGGTCTGAACCTCGTTTCTCTTGATCTATAATAGCAAGTTTAACTCATTTATTATTCACATTATTCAATTCAGTCCAAAAATTACATTATGGTAAAATTACATTTTTGCCCTTAAATTTTGACATATTTATAATTTTGCCCCTAGGCTCGAAAAATGAAATCTATTTAATTTTTTTCGATTTCCAAGCCTAGCCTATCCTCTTTTATACTTATAGCAGTCCATATTTTTCATTTAATCACACTTTTACACACATTTTATAATCTTTTTTTACAAATAGGTCCTTTTGACATTTTCATCAAAAATCACCTATCACACATAAAACATGCATAATCTACCATTGGACATCAAAATACAAAAATATCTAACATGGGTCAAACCCTAGACCTTGATGTTTTCTTAAATTAATGGTAGAAATAGGTAGATCGAGTGATAACGACTTCAAAAATGTAAAGAGCTTTAAAAACGGGGCAAGAACGAACTTACAATCGAGCTTGGAAGCTTGACAAACCCTAGCTATCTCTTTCTTGTAATTTTTGGCCAAGGAGTTGAATTTGAACAAAATTGGCTTTTAAATTGATTATTAATTCATTTAATTAGCCAAATAACCAAAATGCCCTTAACTTAAAACATGAAAATTCTCTTACTCCATGTCTATTTTTGTCCACTAACTTAATCAATAGTCTAATTACAATCTAAGGACCTTAAACTTAAAATTTCATAGTAATTAGACTTCTCTAATATGTAGAACTCAACTTTTGCACTTTTTACAATTTAGTCTTTTTGACTAAATTGAGTGCCCAAACGTCAAAAATTTCTAGCGAAATTTTCACGAAATCATTTCGTGAAACTGTAGACCATAAAAATATAATAAAAATAAACTTTGCTGCATCAAATTTGTGGTCCTGAAACCACTGTTTCGACTAGGTTCAAAATCAGGCTGTTGCAAGAGTACCAGGTCATACATCTTGTGGAGTCTATTTCTCAATGGCAATGGAAGGAGATCGATTAATCAAAAAATATGTTGTAGAGGTTGCTTCAGCCCAGATCAACTTCGGTAAATGAGCATTCGACAACATACATTGAACCTTTTCCATGATTGTTCTATTTATCCATTCTACAACGCCGTTTTGCTGTGGAGTATGACGAATTTTCAAGTGTCTCACGATTCCTTCTTATTTGCACAATTCATTAAACTCATCAGAACTGAATTCCAAACCATTATCTGTGTGGAGGTGCTTTATTTGTTTTCTTGTCCACTTCTCGATCATAGTCTTCCAGTTCTTAAACATGGACAACACATCACTTTTCTACTTTAAGAAGAATGTCCAAACTTTCCTGGAAAAATCGTCAATGATCGTCAGCATATAATTAGCTCCACCTCTCGAAGGCACTCTAGATGGCCCCCAATGATTAGAATGAATATAATCCAATGTTCCCTTCATGTTAAAAATTCCTTTGGTGAACTAAACTCTCCTTTGCTTCCCAAAAACGCAGTGCTCACAAAACTTCAGTTTTCAAATGCCTTATCATCAAGAAGTCCTCTTTTGCTTAATACTGTCATGTCGTCCTCACTCATATGCCCTAGACGCATATGCCAAAGTGTAGTAACATCATCATCTGACAAGGAAGAGGAAGCAACGACTTCATCACCAATAATGGTAGAACCTTACAAAACATATAACTTGGCAGTCTTCTTTACTCTTTCATCACAATAAGAGAACCCTTACTAATCTTCAGAACCCTACTTTCAGCTGTGTACTTATGCCTTTTTGAATCAAGAGTACTCAACAAAATCGAATTCCTCTTTAATTTTGGTACATGTCGTGCGCCATAAGTGTTTTGACGACTCCATCGAACATCTTAATTTGGATCGTACCAATACTTGTGATTTTACATGAGGCATTGTTTCCTATCAAAAAAACACCTTCAGACACAGTTTCATATGTGGTAAACCAATCCTGTAACACCCCCAACCCATATCTGTTGCTGGAATAGGGTTATGGAGCATTATCAGAGTTTACAATTCAAACGAATAGAAATTTCAAACATTTCATAACATATCAATAAACATATTAAATTCAAGTCCAATCATACATATTTTCCCTTTTATGAGCCCTTGAGGCCCTAAATATGTAACGCCCCGAATTTGGGCCTAGTAGAATTGGGTCCATTGGTCCTTGGGCATGGGAGCATTTAATATTTTTGAGAATGAGAGAACAACACTAATGCAAGTTGGACCTATTAGGTGAGTGATTTTGGAAGGTTAGGGGGCTTCTATAAAGTCCCGGGATCAAACTTGGGCTTTAGGAAAATTTTGGTTTTAGGTGAGTAAAACCCTAGGAGTTAGTAAGTAGGCTTTAAGAATAAAATACAGAGAAAAATGACACAAAAAAAGTTGTGGTTTAGTGGCAAATGACGCCACATGGGATACAAGGAAGTGACGCCACACAAGGAAGCAAGGGGTCCAAGGTTCAAGTCTTGGCGCTTGCATTTCATTTTGATTTCTTTTTTTAAAGGAACTTAGACTTCTAACATAGCCTTATATTTAGTTGCGCATGTTTTAAGACAATAAGGAGCTAGTTGGTAAAGTGGCTAGCGGCATGTATTATGTTACAAGGGAGCCTAAGTTCGAATCCCATTGTAAGCAAAAAGGGCATATTTATTTTTGCTAAGTTGGGGAGGCAAGTGTTTGAGATGGAATTAAACTCTGCTGAAGGTAGGATCCCACATCAGAAACCTAGCATGAGGGAAGGTGAGAAGCAGGCCTTAAATAGAGCAATCTATGAGGAGAGTAAGGATACCTTGGTGGGCGTTTGGGCATAGGAGTGCTCGGAGCGTGGATTAGCTGCTTCAGATTCCTATCAGGTGTGTATTTCGTACTACTCTAGCTGTAGAGCAGCAAATGCCGAAATGCCAGTCACACGGCAATGGTAGCCATACAAGCGTGCGAGCGCACGTGTGGGGGCTTCGACAGGATAGTTGAGGCCATCATGAGTGTTCTTGTGGGTTAGGCTGTTCTGGCCTCGATGGGCCCATGGGCCCATATGAATAAATTACATGACTGTGTAGTAGATAGTGAACTGGTCTATGTGAATCTCATATCCGTGGCTAGATTGTGGCTAAATGGGCCACACGAGCGTGTAGGCCCACTTGGGCTGAGAATGGGCCGTAGGCCCATTCGCATCATTATCTCTATTTAGAATACTTGAGTCGCTCGAGGCGACTATAGACCTTCTGAGGGGTTGACAAAATTACTGAAATACCCTTAGTTTACAAAATTACTGAAATACCCTTGGTTTGTAAAATTACTGAAATACCCTTATGGGGTAGAATTACCGAAATACCCTTATAGGGTAAATGATTGTTTTGCCCTTATGGGTAAATGACTGATTTGACTGTGATCGTATGACTGTGTTTTAACTAACTTGACTGTGGGCGTGTGACTAATATGCTGTTAATATGTGTTGCAATGTCTATTACTGAGCATGGCCATTTTGCATACACATGTAATGATTGAGCGTGACATACATGAAATATTGCATGGGGTTGGGACATTAATACGGAGGAAGTTCTGATAGGGTCGCACGAGTCACATGACGACCGTGGATTCAATATTTATTTGTTAAGGTCGCACGGGTCGCACGACGACTGTGGACCAACAGACGGCTTAAAGCCGCGTAATCTGAATATGGCTCTGTGCCAACCTAAATATGGTTCTGTGCCATCTTGATTATGCTTTGTGCTAATCATATTTACCCGTATGCCTAACATATATATCGATGACTCTGTATCGATCATATTTACCCAAGGTCAGGTGCATGCCGATTATATTATAAATCATCGATGGCTATGTGCCAAACATAATACAGTTACTGATGGCTTTATTCCAATTGTAATACCGTTACTGAAGGCTTAGAGCCGTATATATATGTTTAGCAGCCTTGCTACAACATTTGAGTAGTGCCGCTGTTGGTGCTACCTTTGTAGTGTAGGGATGGGTGGGTTGATATTTATATCCCACAGAAATGTAGGGTTGGAAGGGAAATCGAGTGCAGGGTTGGATTTGGGATGGGATGCATCCTCATGCTATTGCATATCTGTTATGAGATCTGTTATTGGTTTGGGCTAGACCCAATTGATTCTGTTATGGGTTGTGACCCAAATGATATTGTAGTGGGCTTGGCCCACGTATGCTCTGATCTGTACTGTACTGTTACTATTAAAGGGCTTTGGCCCAGACTATTTCGGGTTCTGTTTTTGTATATTGATTGTTACTCTAGAAAGGGGATTACATACTGAGTTTTCATAAACTCATCCCGTTTTTAACTGTGCAGGTAATCCGTAGCCTTAAATGGTTCAGAGCTACGAGGGACACGGAGAAGACCACACACTGCTTATGTTTTCCGTTTTGATTATCTACTTTGAAATATTTTGATTTGGGTTGTGATAAGGCCTTTTAAAGTTTTCATACTTTAAATTTTAGATTGGTTTTATTTTAATTTATATCTGTTAGAAGTAAATCGCAGTTTTCCAAAATGTTAACTGTTTTTAAAACAACACTACATTTTCGCAATATATTTAAAATGGTTTACGACTTAATCTTTTCGTAAATCAATTACTTTCAAAATTAGCTTCTACAACTGAAAAAAATGTTTTGGGAATAAAACTAATGTAACTGGGATTTTACTTAAGCTTTTAAACAAGAATGTGACATGCCAGATTCAGGCCTAACTTCTAGGCCGGGTTTGGGGTGTTACATTTAATGGTATAAGAGCCCAGGTTGCAAAACTCGGCTGTGGATTGGGTTTTCAAAATTGAATTTCTGAAAGTGTTGTTTCAAAAAGCCTTCAAAAGATTTGAAGTTTTGAAATATTGTGTTGACCGTTTTCTGAAAGTGTGGTACACCAAGTCTCCGGTGCCAAATCCGTAGGTATTCTGAATACTTTTGTCTATTTAGCAATTTAAATACAGTGACTTAGAAATACGGTGATTTCTTATGTATTGGACTGTATTTTTTATATTTATTCTGTGTGTGTTTGGTTTGGATATGATGTTTGGATATAGAAATTTGTTGCGTATGAGATATCTATCTGCTTTAATGGTTAGGTGTTTTGAGTATGTGTAGGGAATTCAAAATTCTAGGTAAAATGTGATAGGGATATTAGAATCAGAGTGCGCAGCGGTAGAGTGGTGGTGTAACCTGTGTTGTGCGGCTATTATATAGTTGGAAATTTCGAGGATGAAATTTCTTTAAGGGGGTAGATTTGTAATGCCCCGAATTTGGGCCTAGTAGAATTGGGCCTAGTAGGCCTTGGGCGTGGGAGCGTTTAATATTTTTGAGAATGAGAGAACAACACTAATGCAAGTTGAACCTATAAGGTGAGTGATTTTGGAAGGTTAGGGGGCTTCTATGAAGTCCCAGGATCAAACTTGGGCTTTAGGAAAAATTTTGGTTTTAGGTGAGTAAAATCCTGGAGTTAGTAAGTAGGCTTTAAGAATAAAATGTGGAGAAAAATGACAAAAAAAGGGGTTGTGGTCTAGTGGCAAATGGCACCACATAGGAGATAAGGGAATGATGCCACACAAGGAAGCAAGGGGTCCAAGGTTCAAGTCTTGGCGCTTGCATTTCATTTTGATTTCTTTTTTTAAAGGAACTTAGACTTTGGCCATAGACTTATATTTAGTTGCGCATGTTTTAAGACAACAAGGAGCTAGTTGGTAAAGTGGCTAGCGGCGTGGATTATGTTACAAGGGAGCCTGAGTTCAAATCCCATTGCAAACAAAAAGGGGATATTTATTTTTGCTAAGTTGGGGCGGCAATTGTTTGAGATTGAATTAAACTCTGCTGAAGTAGGATCCCACATCGGAAAGCTAGCATGAAGGAAGGTGAGAAGCTGGCTTTAAATAGAGCAATCTATGAGGAGAGTAAGGATACCTTGGTGGGCATTTGGGCATAGGAGTGCTCGTAGCGTGGATTATCAGCTTCAGATTCCTATCAGGTGGGTATTTCGCACTACTCTAGCTGTAGAGTGGCAAATGTCAAAATGCTGGTCACACGGCAATGGTAGCCACACGAGCGTGCGAGCGCACGTATGGGGGCTTTGACGCGATAGTTGAGCCCATCATGAGTGTTCTTGTGGGTTAGGCTGTTTAGGCCTCGATGGGTCGAAATGGGCTATGTAGGGCCAGTGGGCCCGTGGGCCCATATGAATAAATTGTATGATTATGTAGTAGATAGTGAATTGGTCTATGTGAATCTCATATCTGTGGCGAGATTTGGGCTAAATGGGCCACACGAGGATGTGGGCCCACTTGGGCCGAGAATGGGCCTTTGGCCCATTCGCATCATATCTCTATTTATAATACTTGAGTTGCTAGAGGCAACTGTAGACCTTCTGAGGGGTTGACAAAATTACTGAAATACCCTTAGTTTACAAAATTACTGAAATACCCTTGGTTTGTAAAATTACTGAAATACCCCTGTAGGATAGAATTATCGAAATACCCTTAAAGTGTAAGATTACCGAAATACCCTTATAAGGTAAATGACTGTTTTGCACTTATGGGTAAATGACTGATTTGACAGTGATCGTATGACTGTGTTTTAACTAACTTGACTGTGGGCGTGTGACTGATATGCTGTTAATATGTGTTGAAATAACTATTACTGAGCATGGCCATTTTGCATACACATGTAATGATTGAGTATGCCATACATGACATATTGCATGGGGTTAGGACATTGATACGGAGGAAGTTCTGATAGGGTCGCACGGGTTGCATAACGACTATGGAACCAGTATTTATTTGTTAAGGTCGCATGGGTCGCACGACGATTGTGGACTAAGGGACGACTTAAAGCTGCGTAATCTGAATATGGTTCTGTGCCAACCTAAATATGGCTCTGTGCCATCTTGATTATGGCTTTGTGCTAATTGTATTTACTTGTGGCTTTATGCCTAACATATATATCGATGACTCTATGTCGATCATATTTACCCAATGCTATGTGCCGATTATATTACCGTCGCTGATGGGTATGTGATAAACATAATACAGTTACTGATGGCTTTGTGCCAATTGTAATACCGCTACTGAAGGCTTAGAGCCGTATATGTATGCTTTGCGCACCTTGCGCAACGCTTGAGTAGTGCCATTGCTTGGTGCTACCTTTGGAGTGTAGGGATGGGTGGGTTGATATTTATATCCCCACAGGAGTGTAGGGTTGGAAGGGAAATGGAGTGCAGGGTTGGATTTGGGATGGGATGCATCCTCATACTATTGCATATCTGTTATGAAATCTGTAACGCCCCAAATTTTGGCCTAGTAGAATTGGTCTCATTAGGCCTTGGGCGTGGGAGCGTTTAAAATTTTTGAGAACGAGAGAATGGCACTAATGCAAGTTGGACCTATTAGGTGAGTGATTTTAGAAGGTTAGGGGGCTTCTATGAAGTCCCGGGATCAAACTTGGGCTTCAGGAAAATTCTGGTTTTAGGTGAGTAAAACCCTAGGTGTTAGTAAGTAGGCTTTAAGAATAAAACACGGAGAAAAATGACACAAAAGGAGTTGTGGTATAGTGGCAAATGATGCCACATGGGATACAAGGAAGTGACGCCATACAAGGAAGCAAGGGGTCCAAGGTTCAAGTCTTGGCGCTTGCATTTCATTTTGATTTCTTTTTTTAAAGGATCTTAAACTTTTACCATAGACTTATATTTAGTTGCACATGTTTTATGATTACAAGGAGCTAGTTGGTAAAATGGTTAGCGGCGTGGATTATGTTACAAAGGAGCCTGAGTTCGAAACCCATTGCAAGCAAAAAAGGGATATTTATTTTTGCTAAGTTGGGGTGACAAGTATTTCGGATGGAATTAAACTCTGCTGAAGGTAGGATCCCACATCGGAAAGCTAGCATGAGGGAAGATGAGAAGCTGGCTTTAAATAGAGCAATCTATGAGGATAGTAAGGATACCTTGGTGGGCGTTTGGGCATAGGAGTGCTCGGAGCGCGGATTAACAGCTTCAGATTCCTATCAGGTGTGTATTTCGCACTACTCTAGCTGTAGAGCGGCAAATGTCGAAATGCCGGTCACACAGCAATGGTAGCCACACGAGCGTGCGAGTGCACGTGTGGGGGCTTCGACGCGATAGTTGAGGCCATCATGAGTGTTCTTGTGGGTTAGGCTGTTTGGGCCTCAATGGGTCGAAATGGGCCCGTGGGCCCATATGAATAAATTGTATGATTGTGAAGTAGATAGTGAATTGGTCTATGTGAAACTCATATCTGTGGCTAGATTTCGGTTAAATGGGCCACACTAGGGTATGGGCCCACTTGGGCCGAAAATGGGCCTTAGGCCCATTCGCATCATTATCTCTGTTTAGAATACTTGAGTCACTCGAGGTGACTATTGACCTTCTGAGGGGTTGAAAAATTACTGAAATACCCTTGGTTTACAGAAATACTAAAATACCCTTGGTTTGTAAAATTACCGAAATACCCTTATAGGGTAAATGACTATTTTGCCCTTTTGGGTAAATGACTGATTTGACTATGATCGTATGACTGTGTTAATTGACTTGACTGTGGGTGTGTGACTGATATGTTGTTAATATGTGTTGAAATGACTGTTACTAAGCATGGCCATTTTGCATACATGTGTAATGATTGAGCATGACATACATGACATATTGCATTGGGTTGGGACATTGATACGGAGGAAGTTCTGATAGGGTTGCACGGGACGCATGACGACAGTGGATCCAGTATTTATTTGTTAAGGTCGCACGGGTCACACGACAACTATGGACCAATGGACGGCTTAAAGCCGTGTAATCTGAATATGGCTCTGTGCCAACCTAAATATGGCTCTGTGCCATCTTGATTATGGCTTTGTGCTAATCGTATTTACCCGTGGCTATGTGCCTAACATATATATCGATGACTCTGTGTCGATCATATTTACTGAAGGCTGTGTGCCGATTATATTACCAGCGCTGATTGCTATGTGCCAATCATAACACAGTTACTGATGGCTTTGTGCCAATTGTAATACCGCAACTGAAGGCTTAGAGCCATATATATATGCTTAGCAACCTTGCTGCAACGTTTGAGTAGTGCCGCTGTTGGTGCTACCTTTGGAGTGTAGGGATGGGTGGGTTGATATTTATATCCCCACAAGAGTGTAGGGTTGGAAGGGAAATGGAGTGCAAGGTTGGATTTGGGATGGGATGCATCTTCATACTATTGCATATCTGTTTTAAGATTTGTCATTGGTTTGGGCTAGGCCCAATTGATTCTGTTATGGGTTGTGACCCAAATGATATTTTAGTGGGCTTGGCCCACGTATGCTCCGATCCATCTTTGTCATCATTCTCATTTAAAGGGCTTTGGCCCAGACTACTTCGGGTTCTGTTTCTGTATATTGACTGTTGCTCTAGAAAGGGTATTACACACTGATTTTTCATAAACTCACCCCATTTTTAACTGTGCAGGTAATCCCCATCCTCAAACAGTTCGGAGCTGCGAGGGACTCGGAGAAGACCGCACACTGCTTATGTTTTCCGTTTTGATTATCTACTTTGAAATATTTTGATTCGGGTTGTAATAAGGCTTTTAAAGTTTTTGCACTTTAAATTTTAGATGGTTTTATTTTAATTTATATCTGTTAGAGGTAAATCGTAGTTTTTCGAAATGTTAACTGTTTTTAAAACAACACTACGTTTTTCGCAATATTTTTTAAATGGTTTTACGACTTAATCTTTTTGTAAATCAATTAGTTTCAAAATTAACTTTCGCAACTGAAAAAAATGTTTTGGGAATAAAACTAACGTAACTGGGATTTTACTTAAGCTTTTAAACAAGAATGTGACACGCCAGATTCAGGCCTAACTTCTAGGCTAGGTTTGGGGTGTTACAAGATCTGTTATTGATTTGGGCTAGGCCCAATTGATTCTGTTATGGGTTGTGACCCAAATGATATTGTGGTGGGCTTGGCCCACGTATGCTCTGATCTGTACTTTACTATTATTGTTAAAGGGCTTTGGCCCAGACTACTTCGGGTTCTATTTCTGTATACTGACTGTTACTCTAGAAAGGGGATTACACACTGAGTTTCCATAAACTCACCCTATTTTTAACGGGGCAGGTAATCCCTGCCTTAGACGGTTCGGAGCTACGTGGGAGTCGGAGAAGACCACACACTGCTTATGTTTTCCGTTTTGATTATATACTTTGAAATATTTTGATTTGGGTTGTGATAAGGCCTTTTAATGTTTTCGCACTTTAAATTTTAGATTGGTTTTATTTTAATTTATATTTGTTAGAAGTAAATCGCAGTTTTCCGAAATGTTAACTGTTTTTAAAACAAAACTACGTTTTCGCAATATTTTTAAAATGGTTTATGACTCAATCTTTTCGTAAATCAATTACTTTCAAAATTAGCTTCCGCAATTGAAAAAAATGTTTTGGGAATAAAACTAACGTAACTGGGATTTTACTTAAGCTTTTAAACAAGAATGTGACACGCTAGATTCGGGCCTAACTTTTAGGCCGGGTTTGGGGTGTTACAAAATATGCGTTAAAAACAAGTCGGACTAAATCGAAAACTCAGAGAATTTTTGAAAAAACATTGAAAATTTTCAACACTGCAGGGGTCACACTGCCAAGAGACACGCTCGTGTCTCAGGCTGTGAGGGCATTCGATGTAATGCCCCGAACTCGAATCCGTCACCGAACTAGAGTTACGGAGCATTGCCGGAGTTACAAATTTATTTATCAGACATTATATTTCATCTAGCATTCATATTTGGGACCAATCAAAATCAAACATATTATCCCTTAAACATATTTATTTTTCTCCAAGTTTTGATGATTTTCCAAAGTCAGAACAGGGGAACCCGAAATCATTCTGACCTTGTCTCACCAAGCCTATTATATCTCATGATTTACAACTCCATTACTTACACCATTTCTTCTATAAAAAACTAGACTCAATAAGATTTAATTCCATATTTCATTCATCCTCTAATTTGATTTCTACAATTTTTGGTGATTTTTCGAAGTTAGACTACTGCTGCTGTCTAAAAATGTTTTAGTGCAAAGTGTTGATTTCCAAATTTGTAACACCTTTATTTACTTTTTCTACAATATTTCCCATCACTTTCTCTTATTTTCCTTCACTAACATATCAAGAAAATAGGACCATGTATAAGAAAACTCCACTATAACATCATTTCCAAGCTTTTTCAACAATATCAAACTTAAAAATATATTGAAATCTTGATGTTCTTACCTTGTCTTGTTGATTTCAATCTTTAACTTGATTTTCTCTCTCCTCCAGCTTCTATTTCTTTGAATCTAACTTGATATTCTTTCTTCCCACAGTCTCCTTGTCATCTTTCTCTCTTGATGGCTATGGAAATTCTTTTGAATTCTAAGTGAAAATGGTGGATTTTTGGTGAAAGGACCAAATTGTAAAGAAAGCAAAACTTTCTTTCTTTCTCTCTTCTTCTCACCTTGGTGCATTGGAAAGAAGATGGATGGTGTGTTGTTGTCCCCCCCCACATATATATACTAAATAAAATAATAAAATAATAATAAATATCTAAGTAAAATAGTAATAAAATAATATTTAACTAATTAATAAAAAATCACCAAAATATCATCAAAATCATCATTACATTCTAGAACTCTCTCTCTTACTAATTGGCCATTTTGCCCTTCATGATCTTTTAAAATTTCATCATTGAGTCATCACTTAATTTGGAAAAATTACATTTTAGTCCCTCATAATTCTTCACCCATTCGATTTGGTCCTAATTCATTCATTTTCCTTATTTTCTAGATTATTCCACCCCTAAACTATTTACACTATTGGTCCTTCAAATTTTCATTTTTACACTTTAACCCTTCAAATTTTTAGTATTTACTCTTGGGCAACAAAACTTTTTTCACTTTTACAATTTAGTCCTTTCTTGAATTAATAATGTACTATATGATAATATACTTCCCAATGTTGACATAATCCAAAATTTCCCTTTTTGTCACTTTATTTCCTTACTTAACTATATCAAGGATAAAATTTTACTTTCTTACTGTAGTAATTTTCGGGGTAGTAATTTCTCTCTCCCTTAAAATAAATTTTGTCCTCGAAATTTCCTTGTTTTCTTTTGATCATAAACTTCATTATCTCTATAATTCTATAGTTCCTTTCTGTGTATATATATATATATATATATCTAATTTATCATTTATATCCATTCTCTATCTTTTCATTTCACAATTTATTTTTAATTCAATGTTTCAAACTTGAATTAGAAATAATCCTTTACCAATAATTCGTATATTTATATATTCTCTATTTTTAATGCATGTAATATATTTCAAAATTCACCAGTCATTCGTAATTTACTAATAATTCTTATCATGTACTTCATATTTCACTTTTCAATTCCAATTTCACTTTCAATTTATTCACAACTCAATTTAATTTCACTTTCTCATCAATATACAATTCAATACTAATATTTATCCATCACTAAATTTAATTTTCATTCAATTCAACAATAACATTTACCTCAACTTCACTTACCATACACATAATTTAATTTTAACATTTAATAATAAATAGTTTGAATTATAGTAATACAACCATACGTTGAGTATGTCTATACTCAGTGGTATTACCATAATTCAAATTATAAAAACTATAATAAATAATAGACATCAAACATGTAACAATATAAGTCGTGTGTGTTAATTTATACTTTAATTTCATATCTCAGCAATAGTCTTTCATCAAATGGCATCATATATTATCTATATTATCTAATCAAATTATGAACCTTTGGTTCAAGCTTTCAATCTCATATCTCAATTTCAATTCATAATTCCACTTTTTCATACTTTCAATAGTTCAATCGGTCAAATCATTTAATTTTCTCTTTTCAATTATTCAACTGATTTCAATATCAATAATTCGATATTTTAGCAAATTCATGAACCTTAAGTTCATGCTTCAAATCTCACATCTTAATTCCATTCACAATTCAACTCATAATTTCTTTCTCATATTTTTTAATAGTACAATCAATCAAATTTATTAATTTTCTCATTTCAGTTATTCACCCTATTAACAAACCTGGACTTTGACGGATACACGGATTCCAACCCAAACACACCAGTACGGCACATTGTGCCTAAAACGATACATAGTACGTGATCAGTAATCAGTAACGATAGCAGTAAAAGTAATATTAACAGTAAAGTGCTGAATCTATAACAGTAACGGTAATAGTATTCGACATACAAAGTGTCGAATCAGTAACAGTAGCAGTAGTCGGCACATAAGTGCTTGATCAGTAAGCCGGTAAAACCCATACTCTTCCATATCCTATGGCATGCCCACTATATCCGACTTAGCCTGAAATTGTTAATAGGGTATTCAATCCTCATTTCAATTTCACTTAATTTTCATATTTACCCCTATTAACAAGACTCCGACTTTGGCGGATACACGGGTTCCACCTAAACACACCAAAATATTCAGCCCAAACAAAACAGAATAATGAAATCCTCCAAACACACCAGTATAATATAACCTCCCAACCACTCCAATATAATATATAACCTCCCAAACACACCAGTAAGGTATTAAATGTGTAACAGCCCGATTTTGGGCTTAGTTAAAACAGTGGTTTCGGGACCACAAATACGATGTTGAGAAATTTATTTTATTTATATTTTTATGGTCTACAATTTCACGGAATGATTTTGTGAAAATATCATTCGAAAATTTTGACGTTTGGGCACTCAATTTAGTCAAAAGGACTAAATTGTAAAAAGTGAAAAAGTTGAGTTCTACATGTTAGAGGTGTCCAATTGTTATGAAATTTTACATTGGAGGTCCATAAATGATAATTAGACCATTGGTTAAGTTGGTGGACAAAAATGGACATGGATGGGTATGTTTCAAAAGAATTTTTTAAGGGGCATTTTGGTAATTTAGTGAATTAAATGTATTAAAAACAAAATTTAAATGTCAAATTTGTCCATCTTCAAGCTTAGGCCGAATTTAACATGTAGGAAGCCATGGATAGGGTTTTCAAGCTTTTCAAGCTTCATGGTAAGTCCATTCTAGTCCCGTTTTTCATGTTCTTTACGTTTTTGGAGTCCCGGTAACTGACTTAGCTTATTCTAGCAATAATTTAACCTAGGGTTTATATTTTGAAAAATACCAATAGTGAAATGTGTTTATTTTGATGTTTTATGGCAGAATATAAAGCTTAGAATTATGTTAAACAACTTTTACTAAGCGATTTTAAGTGAAAACGAGTAAAACGACATAATCGACAAAAATACCTAATGTACATAAGTGCATGTTAGAGCAAGAATTTGATCTTGCCATAGAAGGGGAAAATGATCAGCATGTTATAAAACATAAGAATAAGGGATGAAGTTTAATTTTTGAGCCTAGGGGCAAAATCATAACTATGCAAAAGTTTAGGGTTAAAATTGTAATTTTTCCAAAGTTTGAGTTAGGGACTGTTTTGAGTAGTACATTAATTAAATAAGTGAAATGTGATGTTTTAAACCTTGAAAAATGAGATTTGGACCTAGAACGGGAGGAAAATTGAAAATCGAAAAAGTTGGTAAACTGTCGTTTCTGGATCCGAAGTAAGTTGGTGTGTTAATAATAATGCAATAGTGTCGTAATGTATATTTGAAACCTAAATTGTGGTATTAAATTGATTTTTCTAAATTACATGTTTAGTATATTATGTTGGTGAATTGATTTAATAATATGTTTATGATAAAAGGTGACATAGGTGACATGGAGAATGGGTTGAAATGTTGTGCTTAAAGGTGTTTTCTATGACTATGGTTATTATGTGAAATGGAAAGTTAATATGTAAATAATGCATTTATTTTACTTGTTCAGTAATTATTTTGCTAGATATTATGGAAATCATTGGGTGATAACTAAAATATAAAAATGTCTAGAATGAGAAATTCTTGATTGAACCTTCGGAAAATCGAGAGATACGGACAATATGTAGCTAGGTCACACGAGTGATAAGGGACCTTCACTGTGTGCACATGAAAGCTATGAGATGGCAAAATTTGATATGTAGCTAGGCCACATGGATGATAAGAGACTTTAACCATGTGTGCAAGAAAGCTACAGGATAATAATTTCATATGTAACTAGGTCACATGTGTAATACTGTGTGTATACCATGTGTATAAGAAAGTTACGGGTTATGAGTAGCTAGGTCACATGAGTGGTTCCTAATGTTGGACGCCATGTAGACAAGAAAGCTACGAGATGGAATGGCTAGGTCACATGGGTGGTAAGGGACCTTCACCATGTGTACTAGAAACCAAATTATGTATAGGTGGAGCTATGTGCTGAGACCACCGAGTATTGGGCATTTTTCGAACGGGTTCAACGAGATAACTTACTAATGGTGATTGGTGCGATCATATTATGAATAAGTGCAGGTGTGAATGTGATCAATTGAGAAATGTGGCAAATGTACGTGTGAGCAAGGGTGCATGTGACCATGTGTGTATGTGCATAATATGTTTGATATGTGATACATGATTGAAATTGTGGTAAGGCTGATATGGTGTAAGCGCCATTATGAGTACTCGTTAATATTGGTGATGATTATTCATTTGTATGCTAGTATTGAACATGCTTGGTGTTATGTGTGCATATATGGAAGTAATATAAAGAAAACATGGGAGAGTAAAATTTTCAGTAAAATAGATTGAAACAGCAGTAGTTACGTGATTTTGAAAAATCAACATAAATAGTAGAAATTGAATTATATACTGAATGAGAGATGAAATTAAATCTTATTGAGTCTATTTTCACATAAAAGAAATGGTTGAGTAAATAAAGTTTCTATTATGAGATATTTAAATTTTGGTGAGACAGGGTCTGAATGGTTTCGGAAATCCCCTGTTCCAAATTTGGAAAATCACTAAAAATTGTATAAAAATGGTTATGGTGTGTAATTTATATTCTCAGAATCCTTGGTGAGTACTTTCGAGAGAGACAAATAGGAAGGTTATCCAAACTCTTTATAATGAGGAATTTTAATTTTAATGAAGAGGTGTTAGAGCTATCGAACAGCGAAACAGGGGAATCTTTAATCAATAAACTGTATTGATTGGCTGAATCAAAAATTTTGGAAATTTTATGGTAAGAAAATATGTGAATCTAGTTTCACAAAAAATTAACGGATCTTAATTTAGAGTTTCGTAGCTCCAGATATAAATAATTTAATGACTGTGACTCGAGGAAATAGCTTAACTGGAATTTGAATAAATAGAAAGAATATGAAAATAGTATGTTATCGCACTGCTTATTATTTTCATGCGAGCTTACTAAGCGTAAAGCTTACTCCCTCCTTTCCATTTCTTTTAGTTTTGTTAGGTCAGCTCAGGGTTGGAGTTCGTCAGAGGCAGCATCACACTATCGAGCCATTATCCTTGGAGTATTGGCATATGTATGTTAAATGTTTTCAAGTGAGTGGCATGTATAGGGACTTAATTTTTCTATGATGGATGTTGTTGTGATTTTTCAAATGTATTGGCTTATATTGATTTGTTGATTTTAGCCATGAGATGTGGCTTATGATGATTTTAGCTTGTAAGCCTATTTGTCCATGGTATGTGTTAATGTCATATTATGTGGTATAAGTGATTAAACAGATGACAAGGTCAAATGTATCTGTGTGCATGTAAAGATGACAAAAAGGCTTGAAAGTTAGCCTAAGTCTTAACCACACGGGTAGAGACACAGCCGTGTGTTTCAGCCGTGTGGAGGACACGGCCTCTGGCCATGGACGTGTGCCTTGGCCGTGTGCCCTTAAACGGTTGCTGACGTCAAAATTAGAGAGTTACACGGGCGTGTGACTCTCCAAAGCAAGAAAATTGGTTAAGTTGCCCAAAGATTTTCAAAGTTCTCAGTTTAGTGCCAAACCACCCCGATGTATGTTATAGGCTTCGAAGGCCTGTATAAGGGACGATATGCATGTGTTTGAAAAGTGTTAATTTTGGGCAAAATTTGGTAACCCGGTTTTGTACGATCGTGAATGTTTAAGTCCAGTAACGCCTCAAACCTTGTCCCAGAGTTGGACACGGGTGAGGGGTGTTACATTTAGTGGTATCAGGGCTATGATTTAGTCTGTTCTCGGATTAACCTAGCATGAATGAGAGTCTAGCTATACATGGCACCAATCCGTGATAGTGTGATGTCTCCCGATGCAAATGAGAACCATCTTGTTTTGACAGAGGTACTCTCTAACCGAGCTACACAAACCGTGTTAAATGTTATGCTAAGGTATTCGGGTAAAGTATAGTCAAGATAAGCCTGGATTCAGAAAATTATGAATAAAAGTTCATGATATACGTGATAACATGTGAGATGGAAATTCATGTTGCGTTGAATACCCATGCTTGTTTGATGCTCATATGATGTTGTACACTTGACTTACTTGATTAAGTGAATGTGATAAATAGAAATTCACAAAGGTGTGAATAAAGGATTATACTATGATGAGCTTACATATATTTCAACGATGATTCCACTCCTGACCACTCTTATATCCTTAATGGGGGATTCGCTTACACAAGGAAAGCTTATCCCCGCGTTCTTGCATGGCTCGGCTCATTCTTCGAGCCCTGCTTCTCCCTTCCCCCTCTATTGGAATTCCTTCTCTATCTGCCTAGAGAACCTCATGATGCTTATGATTGATTTACTTGAACGAATGCATATGTTTGGGTGACTTATCATAAATATTGATAGAACAAATGTCCACATATGCCTGTTTGAATAAGTATGATTGGAAAACTCGCATAGCTTAAATAAATGTGCAAAATTGATTGAACTGAGTGATATAACTATAATGATGAAATAGTGTCACATGTACATGTGTATGAGAGACGAGTCCGGGATCTTACGACCCCACCCCTTACCAAAGTGGTGTTTTGTGAAGGAATTTCACGAGATTCGTGTTGAATAAGTTCACAAGCATGATACCAAATGGTTCAGCTATAGAATGATTGTGAACATGATCAGAGATTAAATTGGATTGAGATCCGGATTTTATATATCATGAGTTATTGGGAAAGCTAAATAAGACCCTGGATTTTAATGAAGGCTAAAATAAAAGTTCTTTAGATCTATTTATGAGATAGTAAAGATTATAAGGAACTAACCACTCTTCTGGTAAGATTTTCGAGGACGAAAATCCTTAAAGGGGGGAGAAATGTAACAGCCCAATTTTGGGCTTAGTCGAAACAATGTTTTCGGGACCACAAATCCAATGTTGAGAAATTTATTTTATTTATATTTTTATGGTCTAAAATTTCACAAAATGATTTTGTGAAAATCTCATTCGAAAATTTTGACGTTTGGGCACTCAATTTAGTCAAAAGGACTGAATTGTAAAAAGTGCAAAAGTTGAGTTCTACATGTTAGAGGTGTCCAATTGTTATGAAATTTTAAATTGGAGGTCCTTAAATGATGATTAGACCATTGGTTAAGTTGGTGGACAAAAATGGATATGGATGGGTATGTTTCAAAAGATTTTTTAAGGGGCATTTTGGTAATTTAGTGAATTAAATGAATTAAAAACAAAATTTAAATGCCAAATTTGTCCATCTTCAAGCTTAGACCGAATTTAAGATGTGGGAAGCCATGGATAGGGTTTTCAAGCTTTCCAAGCTTCATGGTAAGTCCATTCTAGCCCTGTTTTTCATGTTCTTTACGTTTTTAGAGTCTCGGTAACTTGATTTAGCTTATTCTAGCAATAATTTAACCTAGGGTTCATATTTGGAAAACTACCCATAGGTGAAATGTGTTTATTTTGATGTTTTATGGCAGAATATGAAGCTTAGAATTATGTTAAACAACTTTTACTAAGCGATTTTAAGTGAAAGCGAGTAAAACGACATAATCGACAAAAATACCTAATGTACATAAGTGCATGTTAGAGCAAGAATTTGATGTTTCCATAGAAGGGAAAAATGATCAGCATGCTATAAAACATAAGAATAAGGGATGAAGTTTAATTTTCGAGCCTAGGGGCAAAATCATAATTATGCAAAAGTTTAGGGGCAAAATTGTAATTTTTCCAAAGTTTGAGTTAGAGACTATTTTGAGTAGTATATTAACTAAATAAGTGAAATGTGATGTTCTAGACCCCAAAAAATGATATTTTGACCTAGAACGGGAGGAAAATCGAAAATCAGGAAAGTTGGTAAATTGCCGTTTCTGGATCCGAGGTAAGTTCGTGTGTTAATAATAATGCAATAGTGTCGTAATGTATATTTGAAACCTAAATTGTGGTATTAAATTGATTTTTCTGAATTACATGTTTAGTATATTATGTTGGTGAATTGATTTAATAATATGTTTAAGATAAAAGGTGACATAGGTGACATGGAGAATGGGTTGAAATGTTGTTCTTAAAGGTGTTTTCTATGACTATGGTTATTATGTGAAATGGAAATCTGATATGTAAATAATGCACTTATTTTACTTGTTCAATAATTATTTTGCTAGATATTATGGAAATCATTGGGTGATAACTAAAATATGAAAATGTATAGAATGAGAAATTCTCAATTGAACCTTCGAAAAACCGAGAGATACGGACAATATGTAACTAGGTCACATGAGTGATAAGGGACCTTCACCATGTGCACAAGAAAGCTACGAGATGGAAAAATTTGATATGTAGCTAGGCCACATTGATGATAAGGGACTTTCACCATGTGTGCAAGAAAGCTACAGGATAATAATTTCATATGTAACTAGGTCACATGTATAATACTGTGTGTATACCATGTGTACAAGAAAGTTACGGGTTATGAGTAGCTAGGTCACATGAGTGGTTCCTAGTGTTGGACGCCATGTAGACAAGAAAGCTACGAGATGGAATGGCTAGGTCACATGGGTGACAAGGGACCTTTACCATGTGTACAAGAAATTCGAATTATGTGTAGGTGGAGCTATGTGCTGAGACCACCGAGTATTGGGCGTTAATGTCATATTATGTGCTATAAGTGATTAAACAGATGACAAGGTCAAATGTATATGTGTGCATGTAAAGATGACAAAAAGGCTTCAAAGTTAGCTTAAGTCTTGACCACACGGGTAGAGACACAGCCGTGTGTCTCAGCCATATGGAGGACACGGCCTCTGGCCATGGACGTGTGCCTTGGTTGTGTGCCCTTAAACGGTTGCTGACGTCAAAATCAGAGAGTTACACAGGCGTGTGACTCTCCAAAGAAAGAAAATTGGTTAAGTTGCCCAAAGATTTTCAAAGTTTTCAGTTTAGTCCCGAACCACCCCGATGTATGTTATAGGCTTCAAAGGCCTGTATAAGGGACGATATGCATGTGTTTGAAATGTGTTAATTTTGGACGAAATTTGGTAACCCGATTTTGTACGATTGTGAATGTTTAAGTCCAGTAACGCCTCGAACCCTGTCCCGGAGTTGGATACGGGTGAGGGGTGTTACAAAATGCCTCTTCGGATAAACCGAAGAATATAATACAGAAATATCTCCTCGTCTGAGCCTCAAATCTCCTCAACACATCACAAACCCTATGGCATGCCATTTGTATCCAATCTAGTCCAACAAGTTAATAGGGTATTCTATTATTATTATATATATCTTATAATTTAGTCATCAGCACAATATTTATAAAACATTTCTTCATACCTTTATGAGTTCAATTTATCATTATCAGGTTTTACTCATATACTTGAGTATCGTTTTCAACATTATCGAAATTGGCTCGGTAGGGAAAGCATCTCCATCTATAAGTAAATCAAATCTCATCAGAGTCGGAAGATATCACATTATCAGAGATTATATAATGACATGTATTTCTAGACTTCACATATGCTACGTTCGGTACGAGAACTGACTAAACCTAAGCTCTGATACCACTAAATGTAACGCCCTGAACTCGAATCCGTCACCAAAATAGAGTTATGGAGCATTACTGGAGTTACAAATTTATTTATCAGACATTATATTTCATCAAGCATTCATATTTGGGACCAATCAAAATCAAACATATTATCCCTTAAACATATTTATTTTTCTCCAATTTTTGATGATTTTCCAAAGTTAAAACAGGGGAACCCAAAATCATTCTGACCTTGTCTCACAAAACCTATTATAACTCATGATTTACAATTCCATTACTTACACCGTTTCTTCTATAAGAAACTAGACTCAATAATATTTAATTCCATATTTTATTCATCCTCTAATTAAATTTCTAAAATTTTTGGTGATTTTTCAAAGTTAGACTACTGCCGCTGTCTAAAACTGTTTTAATGCAAAGTGTTTGTTTCCAAATTTGTAACACCTTTATTTACTTTCTCTACAATATTTCCCATCACTTTCTCTTATTTTCCTTCACTAACATATCAAGAACATAGGACCATATATAAGAAAACTCTACTATAACATCATTTCCAAGCTTTTTCAACAATATCAAACTTAAAAATATATTGAAATCTTGATGTTCTTACCTTGTCTTGTTGATTTTAATCTTTAACTTGATTTTCTCTCTCCTCCAGCTTCTATTTCTTTGAATCTAACTTGATATTCTTGCTCCCCATAGTCTCCTTGTCATCTTTCTCTCTTGATGGGTATGGAAATTCTTTTGAATTCTAAGTGAAAATGGTGGATTTTTGGTGAAAGGACCAAATTGTTAAGAAAGCAAAACTTTCTTTCTTTCTCTCTTCTTCTCACGTTGGTGCATGGAAAAGAAGATGGATGGTGTGTTGTTGTTCCTCCCCCACATATATATACTAAATAAAAATAATAAAATAATAATAAATATCTAAGTAAAATAGTAATAAAATAATATTTAACTAATTAATTAAAAAAATCACCAAAATATCATCAAAATCATCATTACATTCTAGAACTCTCTCTCTTACTAATTGACCATTTTGCCCTTCATGATCTTTTAAAATTCCATCATTGAGTCATCACTTAATTTGGAAAAATTAAAATTTAGTCCCTCATAATTCTTCACCCATTCAATTTGGTCCTAATTCATCCTTTTTCCTTAGTTTCTAAATTATTTCACCCTTAAACTATTTGCACTATTGGTCCTTCAACTTTTTCATATTTACACTTTAACGCTTTAAATTTTTAGTATTTACTCTTGGGCAACAAAACTTTTCTCACTTTTACAATTTAGTCCTTTCTTGAATTAATAATGTATTATATCATAATATACTTCCTAATGTTAACATAATCCAAAATTTCCCTTTTTGTAACTTTATTTCCATATCTAACTATCAAGGATAATATCTTACCTTCTTACTGTAGTAATTTTTGGGGTATTACATTCGAAGTAGGGACACACGACCATGTCCCAGCTAGTATCTTTGCTCGTGTAACTCACTGACTTGGGTCACATGGCCAAGTCACACGCCCGTGTGCCAGGCCGTGTACCCTTCGAATTAACCCTATACGCTCGTGTGCCAGGCCGTGAGCTAGACCGTGTAACAGCCTGACTTGCAACTCTTTGAATGCTACAGGGGACACACGACCGTGTAACTTGGCCATGTGTCACACATGGCTGATACACACACCCGTGTCTCTGCCCGTGTAGACGAAAATAGGCCATTTTACAAGCCATTTTTCTCACTCAATTTGGTATATACCTACATACAACATTGCACATACATATAAGCCTTAACAAGGCATCCAAATCAAGCATAAACAAGTCATATACATATTGTATAATATCGTACAACCAATATGCCCTTAGGCACCTCAAATGACAATATGCAAACACGTATAATCATGTACTGATTTTGGTCAAAATGTTCAACTAACTTCCAACTAGATTTACATCAATTCATGCCATTTAATTTACTTACCAAAACTTCTCAATTGGTACCAATATGCCATTATAAACTAGCACCAAATCACCATATAATTCATGTACACTATAGCACCAATTCACCACAATTTCATCATATCACAAAACATATTTAACTATCATTTCACCTTTCATTATTCAATCACAAAACAAGCCACACATCAACCATGTTAATGCTACTTATATTCATGCCAATATATGTCAAAACACAAGCCAAATAAAATGGCCATATTAACAACTAAACATATAGGCCAACAGTAGCCAAAATACCTATACATGCCATTATAACCAAATTAAACAACCGAATATACCAAAAGAGCCGATGAATAGTGTGACATATCTCTGACAAGCTTCCAACCCAAATTAGCTTTTGATTCACTATAAAACGCGAAAAATAACATAGAGTAAGCATTTAAGCTTAGTAAGTCTGTATAACATAGAATTTAACTTATCATTTAGTCATATAATAGGTAAGTAAACCAAGCATATTCCAACATAATTTGGCCAAATGCCTAAGCACATATTCACCAACCATGTTAGCCATGTAAACACATATATAAGCCGATAAACATGGATGAATACAACAATTGATCAAGTTCCAAATACATGTATCAACCAATTCAAGTTTTTATATACCATGTAATAACATTTCCATGTAATTCATGCATATACATGTAATAGTTCGTATCGAACACTTATCATTTCGTATCAGAACATTGCCCATTGAATCATTTAGAATATCGTTGGATACCCAGGATAGCTCACACATAGTGTGCTAGCTTAAATAATTGTAATCCGTCAATTCATGTACATGTATGCTCATACGAGCTGTAAATCAATATGCTCACTCGAGTTGTGGATCGGTATGCTCCCACGAGCTATAAATCAATATGCTCACACGGCTTGTGGGTCAAAACGTAGCTACACGATGCTGCTCACACGAGCTATAATAGCCCGTTTTTCAATGGTATCGAAAACATTGGTTTCGGGGCCACCAAATCTGACAAGTAATTTTGTAAATATTATATTTAATATTTACGAGTTAATTGTGATTAAAAAAAGGTGGGTTTTGATATAGGTATTTTTGTTGTAGAAATGATTTATTAAGTTCAAGTGGTTTTAGAAAATGAGGTATCGGGACCTCATTTCTATAAAACGAGCAATAAATATTTTTATAAATATTTACGGAGTGTCATTAAGGTGGTATTAAAGTTTCGTTGAAAAATTTTATCATTTCGATAGTTAATTAATTAAAAAGGACTAAATTATAAAAGATGTAAAATATAATCACTATTTGAATTGATTAATTAAATGGCTTAATGAATGAAAGTATATGGACTAATATGGTAGATACACCATATTATATAGGAGTGGGCGGTGGACTTTGTCTTATTGTGAAAATATGTGTCTTTATTAATTAAAATAAAATATATTAAATGATAAAAAATACATTAAAGATATCATCTTTTACATTGGTTGTTTTAGCCAAATTTGAGAGTAGAAAACTCCATGGAAGATGAGCAAGGTGCGGCAATGGTTTTATCTATGCATGGTAAGCCATTTTTCACCCGTTTCTTTAAATTTTTGTGTTTTTGATATCGTTACAACTAGGTCCAACAAGCCCATACCTTCGATTTTAAAACTGTTAAAGATTTTGAATGTTTCCATTGATGAATCTTGTGATTTTTGATGTTAGATGGTGAAATTGGAATGTTGATTTATATTTAAAAATATTTTGTTAAGTGATTTTGATGAATTTTTCGATTAGGGACTAATTTGTTAAATTAATAAAAGTACAAGGATTTAATGTGAAATTGTTGCATAAATGGTCTGTGTTGGATACTGTGAACATTCGGCTAGCTTGGGTTTGTATTAAAACTTTAGAGGCAATTTTATAAAAATGTAAAAATGACCAAATTGTATGAAATGAAATATTTTATTGTCTAAATTAATATATTGAATGAAATTATTAATTTAGATCAAGATCAGGTGGAAAATCGCGAAAATGGAAAATTACAAAAATGCCCCTAAATTTTGGTATTTCTGCAATTTAGTTAGGTAAGTTCATATGTAATATGCATTGCTATATTTGTGTTTTAAGTGCTTTGATATTGCATAAATTTTGAGTTACGAACTTGCAGACACATTCGACGAAGATACGACATTGGAAATCCCAGTTGAACCTTAGGAATAGATTAGGATACGAATGACATGTCATTAGGGATATATTGAGTTGGCTTCGGGCTACGATATTAGCACTTTGGGTGCGAGATGCCTTTAGTTGGCTTCGAGTCATGATATTGGCACTTCGGGTGCGAGATTCATTGAGTTGGCTTCGGGCCATGATATTGGCACTTAGGGTGCGGGACTCCCGAGTATCCGACTTTTATTCCAAATGATTCAACAGGTATATCGAAGATATGAAATGGTGAGAAGTAGATACGTATTGGTACAGGTATGTATCAAAACTATATGAGCACTGAATGTATGGAAATTGTTAGTTCATGGTTAAATATACGATTGAATATATGTTAACATTACGATTAAATGTTTTGTAGTATAATATGTTCATATTACTTGAATGGTAAATGAATGATGAGTTTTGCTTATTAATTCATATAAGCTTACTAAGCATTCATTGCTTACGTACTTATTTGCCTGTACTTTTCAGACTATCGGAAGCTCGATCAGGTTGGAAGCTCGTCGGAGATATATCACACTATCCAGCGATTGTATCAATATATGTTGAGGTCTTGGTTAATGTTATAATGGCATGTATAGGTATTCTGATTAATATTGGACTATGTGTTTGAATGTCGAAATGACCATTTGACTTGGTTGAGTTTTAGTATATTGATTATATAATGGCAAATTTTGGTATGTATATGAGTAGCCTTGTTATGGTTAATGTTTGGCTTGTTTGTTTGAATGATAAAAGATGAAATGGTAGTTGAATTTGCGTATAGTATATGTGCTTTATGATATGTAGTATATGTGGTGATTTGGTACCTTGTTATGTATAAGTATTTTAGTTAATTGATATTAGTTAAAGAATGGCATTTTGGTACCAAATGGTTTGTGTTTTGGTAAGTAAGATTTATGGTATGTATGGATACAAATCAAATTGGAAGTTAGTTGTTTATTTTGACCAAATGGAGTACTTGGTGATACATGTTTATAAGTTGTTATTTGAGATGCCTATGTGCATATTGGTCGAGTGTGATTATACTATATGTATAAAAGCTAAATTATGCATGATTTTGGTGCCTTGCTTACATATGCATTTTTGGCTATAGGTACATACTTTGTTGGGTGAGAAAAATGATTTGTAAAATAGCCTATTTTCGTCCACATGGGCACGAACACAGTCGTATGTCCATATTTCGAATGCCTACATGGCTTAAGGCAGGAGTGTGTCTCTTGGCCGTGTGAGTCACATGGCCTGGCCACACGGCCATGTGACCCCTGCAATTTGTAAATTTTTATCTTTTCCTTGAAATTTCTATATGTTTCTGATTTAGTCTCGTTTTGTTTCTAATGTATTTTTAGGACCTCGAAGGCTCGTCTAAGGGAAAATATGTATGCTATTGAGTGGTTTTGTTGTGATTGATGATATGAATTAAATGTTTTAAAATTTTTGATAGTTCTAAAAGGTAAACTTTGGTAATGCTCTGTAACCTTATTGCGGCTACGGTTATAGGTTAAGGATGTTACATTTATTGGTATCAGAGCTACGATTTGGTCGATTCCAATACTAACGTAGTGTTATAGTGTGATATCTCTCGACGTTGATGTGATTTGTGTCATTTTTAGACAGAGATGCTTTCCAACCGAGCTAATTCCAATAAGGCTAAAAGCGATACTCAAGTATTTGAGTAAAAATATTGCCTATGATGTGTCAGGACTCATAAGGTATGAATAAAAGTTCATAATATTATGTTGGTGATATATGTTATGTTATATGTGTGTATATATAAGAGTCAAATTTTGAGGCTTTACAACCTTCACCCTCTTGCCTATACGTCTTATATGAAATTCACAAGAATTGTATTGATTAAGTTCACAAGTGTGAAATTAAAGAGTTCAGTGGCTGAATGACTAGTAATGAGGTTAGAGTTGAGAATGGGTTAGCAAGTAAATACGATTTTAGAAGAGATATCAGGTTTTTTTCTTCTTTTCTAAAGATCATTTGGATTGCGCAATGTCGCTGTTAAAAAAGAAGTTAATCTTGACTAATTGATTTATTTAGGTATGGCGTCTAAAGAACGAGTTAATCGGGATTTATTTTGAATTGATTTCTTTAGTGAATGGGATAATGTGGGATTTTTTATGACTGTAGTAGTCAGTGGAATAATGTTTGAATTGCAAAGATATTTTAATGCAGCTAATATAGTTGAGTATTTTACATCGATCTTCTCTGGGTATTCTATATGTTCTTTTATTCTGAGAGATATATGTAAATGTTCATTTTCAAATGTGATTGTTAGCATATAGAAAGGCTGGGTGATAAACCATAATCTATACATATTTGGACCCCATGCTTGGCTTATTTTTGGATAAATTTTCATTAGATTTGATGAATTCGATGCTCCTAATCCGTTAATTTCATGTTTTATACTCAGGAGCGCTTAGGGAGTCGAAAAGAACGAAAAACGATCCAAAAAGGGACAAAATGGGCCTACCTTGGAAATCAACACGCTTGGACTGTCACACATGGGCAGACCACACGGTCGTGTGTTACGAGCAGAATCGAGCACGACCTAAGTTATCAAACACGGCCGTGTGTGACTAGTAGGACCAAGCACGACCTAAGGCTATTGAACACGGACGTGTCACACGGGCGTGTCCCTGTCGACCCCAGGTTTAATTCTATTCGGAAAAGGCTACTTGTAGGCCAAGAAAAGCATCTCAAAGCTTATATAAACACCGTAATGGAGGACCTAAAGGGGGACGCAGAGTAGAAAGTAGAAAGGACTCGAAGACAACCATTGGGAGTAGCTTGGAAGAAGGATCTCCATCAAGACTAAAGATCTCCTATCAATTTCTCTTGAAGTTTTTGGGTTTTCTTATGTTTTGTAGTTTTCCTTATTTTAATATGTTTCCCTTTATCAGTATGAACTAAATCCCTTAAATACCTGAGGGGATGAAACCTAAGACGGATCTTATTATTATTTGATTTCTAAGATAAATACTTGTTCTTATTCTTAATTGTGAGTTCTTATTCTTGTTTTGATAATTTAGGTTATTGATTCAAGTCGAATGTGCTTATTTAGAGGAGAAAAAGTACCTGTTTAATAGTAGATCAACACAATTAAGCGTAGTTGATTGCAACCCTAGAAATAGGGCGACATAAATCTGCCGGATTAGAGTCAAATCTAATAAGGGGATCCATAGATCGAATGCGACAATAGGGGTTTTAATTAGAAAGAGATTTCAATTAATCAACCTAGAGTCAATTGTTCTTAGTCTCGAAAGAGATATTAACATAAATCAGGGATTTCTACGGATTAAGTCAAGTGAATAAATCATATGAATCAAAAGTAATAAGTGAAGTCTAGGTGAATTCTTCCTTGGGTATTGCCTATCTCATAAAGTTGTCTAAAAGTATTTTCCCAATTTATTCTCTGTCGTGCTTTTAAATTCTCTGTCCTGCTTTTAATTAGTTTTAGTTTAAACGAAATTACCCCAATTCTTAGGCTAGATAATAGAAAGATAGTAATTACTAGTACTCTTGGTCCTTGTGGATACGATATTACCGGTCTTACCATAATTATACTATTAAACGATAGGTGCGCTTGCCTTTATTTTGATCATAGTTAGTTAAAGACACATCAAGTTTTTGGCGCCGTTTCCGGGGACTAAGATATTAGGAACACTAAATTTTTATTACTTTAGCCATTTTTATTTTATTGCAATTTATTTTTATTTTATTGTTACTTTTCTAATTTTTCCCTTTCTTTGCTTCTGGCAGCTATCTCTAGTTTATGACTAGAAGGAACTCGTTAGGACCCTTTCTTTTTGACAGTGAGATAGAAAGTACCGTTCACAGAAATCGTAGGGAGATAAGGCAAAGTTTACAATACATAGAGGAAGAGCAAGAGGACGATACTAATACTACCGAGGAGATGGCTGATAATAATCCGCTTCCTCCGGTGGTTACCGAAAATCCTGCTCCTCGTACTATGTACGACTATGCTAAGCCTAATTTAACTAGGGATGAATCGAGTATTGTTAGACCTACTATTGCTGCAAATAATTTTGAACTAAAACCTAACACTATTCAAATGATTCAACAGTTTGTTCAGTTTGATGGTTTGCAGGACGAAGACCCAAATACTCATTTAGCAAATTGTCTAGAATTCTGTGATACTTTCGAAATAAATGGCATTTTTGATGATGTCATTCGTCTTTGGTTGTTTCCCTTCTCGTTGAGGAACAAAGCTAAACAGTGGTTGAACTCGTTACCATGAGGATCAATCACTACATGGGAACAAATGACTGAAAAATTTGTACTTAAATATTTTTTACTAGCTAAAACGACTAAGTTGGGGAATGATATCTCTTCTTTTGTGCAGATGGGTTTAGAAAAACTTTACGATGCATGGGAGAGATACAAGACCTACTGAGAAGATGCCATCACCATGGGTTACCATTATGGCTATAGGTTCAAACCTTTTACAATGGTGTGAACCCCTAAACTAGGCAATTGATTGATGCAGCTGTCGGTGGAACCCTAAATAAAAAAACCGCTGAAGTAGCTTATGAGTTTATAGAGGAGATGTCACTGAATAACTATCAGTGGCAAGTCATGAGAACAAAGTCGACAAAAGCCACCAGTTTTTTTAACCTCAACGCATTCACCATGCTATCAAACCAGGTAGAGCTTTTAAATAAAATGATTGATGGTTTGTATGGTTCTTCGTAGGTACATCTAGTGTTGCAATGCGATACAAATAGAGGAGGGACGAACGATACAGAATATCCATCCTACAACCCTGGCATAGAAAGCGAATAGATGAACTATAGGGTAATAACTCTAGACCTCAGAATAATCCCTATAGTAACACTTACAATCTAGGTTGGAGGAACCACCCAAACTTCTTATTCAAGGAAATCAGAGACGACAACCCCCTCCAAGCTTTCAACAACCACCCTACCTACACGAGAAAAAGCCGAACCTTGAGAAGATGCTAACAAAATTCATCTCGGTGTCAGAAACCCATTTTCAAAACACCGAAACAGCACTAAAAAACCAGCAGGCATCAATTCAAGGGCTTGAAAATCAAATAGGTCAGCTTGCTAAGCTGATCCCTAAACGACCACAAGGCAGCCTGCCAAGCAACACTAAAACTAACCCAAAGGAGAAACTTCATGTAACACCCCAAACTCGGCCTAAATGTTATGACCAGATCTAATATGTTACAGGGTGAAGTAAAAATGAAATCTTGTTTAGTTTAGGAAAAATCGTAGATTTGAAAACTTTTTGATTAAGGTGATGTCTTTGAAAACAGTGGTTCGGTAGTGTAGGGAAAATTTGAACTTTTAGTTAATCAGATATTCGTTAAACTTGGTGATATTTGGAAGAAAGCATGTATCTTGAGTTACTTGTATTTTGAAAACTCCATTTCCAATTTAGTGGTTTGCGTAGTGTCAACTTTTTAATAAATAATAAGTAAAAAAAAAATAAAACCCAAATGTTATCTTAGAAAGGCCTTATTACACAAATGAAATCCCCAACTAAAATTTAAAGTAAAGTAGGAAAAGTTTACGAAAAATGAAGTCTTTATGGCCTCCACGAGTCCGCCTCGGCTCCCATATCCATGATCTACTGATTACCTGAAAGGTTAAGAAAAGGGGTGAGTCACCGAGACTCAGTGTGTAAATCCCCTATAACACATAATCGGCTCGAGGCCCACAATCGCATATCGGGCCTTAGCCACTCAAGATGGCATAAAAATAAATGAGTGCATCATGTCCCAGCCCAAGCCTAGTTATTCCATCCTCTACACGCCAACCTGTACCAGCCAATCACACCGTGGGGATTTCTACAATCAACCCTCCATCCGCTACACGCCACTTTGACAGTCATGCTGTCAGACATAACATCGATCACTATGTGACCTCATAATATAACGTGGCTTAGCCACCGATCACTATGTGACCTCAATAATATATCGTGGCTTAGACACCGATCACTATGTGACCTCAATAATATATCATGGCTTAGCCACCGATCACTATGTGACCTCAAAATCAAGCACTTCCCCTTAACATCATATCCATATCCCATGCATAACATACATGTCAGAATGAATGCAACATGCTATCAACAAGGTAGTAGATTACCACATACATCCATACATGTAAGAATGATACTATAATCACATACCTGGCATTCCTAGCCTTACCCACAAGGGTATCACGACTGCCATCACAGCCTTTTCTGGCTTTTCAGCTCATACAATTAATATTACAATTACATAAAGTGTATGAGATTTTACACACCTGATAACATGCAAAATAATACTCTCTACGTCGACACTATCGATAGCAGAAACGACTGCTATCTGCCTACTACTCTGATCTGAAGCCAGTCCACAACCCGGTGTCCAATCTCGTACTGCTGATACAACACGTTTCTTAAACTTAGGGGCTGGGTTTACGGGTCCAACCCCCTCCTTTGCCTGATTGGTATTGGATTCCATCAAAAGATCTTGGTCAGAGATACTATAATGAAACAAGGGTTGTTTAACAACAACACAGGGTTAAGATAGCAGATACGAAAGTGAACCTAATCAAATATCTGAAGAGAAAACCCTTACCTTGAAATCCCAAAAAGAGAGGTAGGGTTCAAAGATCTGACTAGCACTATTTCTCGGAATAGGCGCCCTTAATAGACCAAAACAGAGTATGATCTGAAGTAGATGCCCAACACCTAGCCCTTTGATCGACGGAACACAGAGAGAAAGAAATAGGTTAAGATATCAGTCAAGGCAGATTTGGCCTTACCAGGAAAAGAGGGAATACGAGTTTAATCAAAGAGAAAACGAAAGGGAATGATCTTACCTTAACACAGAGGATTCGAATAACACCCTAGAGAATTCGGCACAAGCACAACAGTAGAGAAGATTCAAAAATGAACAAAAGTGGAAGAGAATAAAATAGGAGAACCGAAAATGAAGATAAGAGAACTCAAATGAAGGCTTAAGAGTTTCAGCTTTTAGAGAATTCAAGGGAAAAATGCAAGAAAGAATGGCTAGGAAGATTCGGCTTATACAAGAAAATAGAGAGGAACAAGAATCAATGGGTGCTTCGACTTGAAGAAGAAACCTGTGGTAAATGGTGATAAAAAGGTGAGGGATAAGTTTCGGTAATTGAAGAACCAAGAAGAAAGACTAAAAAGAATTCGGCCAAGCAAGAATGGAGAAGAGAATGGAAGTCATTAGGGGTTTCAGCTTTTAGATGAAACAAATGAAAAGAAAAAAAAATGAGAAAAGATGATAGGAGGGTTTGGCTTTAGGTGATGATGATTGATCATAGGCCTTAGGGGGTTTCGGCTATACCAAGAAATGCTTCTTAAGTTGCCTCTAGAACACTAAAAACTCAAGAGACTAAGCTACCACCACCTCAAACATTCGGCACCTAGAAATCCTCTAAACCGAATGCACTTCATGGGAACCGAAATGGCTTATGACCCTTAAAGATTTTCGGCATACCCCCACTAGACCCTAACCAAAATGTCTTCCCCCATCCTAAGCTCCCCATATTCGGCCACTACCTCCATTAACTTGAAAATCCCTTACTTTGCTCCTAATTTCACTCTTGTTCACCCATTCAAATGAGTTTGAAACATTCAAACTCCAACTTTCACTCATGGCCACCCCTTTAAATAATTTGACTTATTCCATCAACCACCCTGAAGAGTCCCACTGGAAACCACCTCCTTAGCTTCTTGACGCAAAAAGAGAGCTTCCAAATACTGTCAGTGTGACTTAAACTCCTTCCCTCAGCTACCCCTTGTTGACGCCACCCTCCTTGCTCTCCAAGTGGCGTCACTTGCTACCTTACCACATCACTCCATGTGTTAACAACCACAACCAATAAACCTTAAGTCCTGCTCCCAACCAGCTCATCTCCTAAAATGCCCAAAATTTAAAAGATTCGGCCAAGGTTCCGACTTAACCCCTGGCCTTCCCAGAGACCCCAAACACACTCAAACAACACACATAGCATACCGGACACACAGAAACAAGATAAATGCAGAGGCCCCAAATCCCAGATGTTACACTTCATGCCATTACTGCTCATGGTAGTGAAGGGTTAGACGAACCAAAACTGAGGCAAGAAAATGTGGTAGATAAAGGTAAGGTTGAGGTAAGCCATAATAAACCAAAACTGGTAAGTACAGAGTACAAAACTCATGTACCATATCCCAATGCGATGAAGAAAGACCGCAGAGATGAACAATTCGGTAAATTTCTTAAACTTTTAAAAAAAATTACATATTAGTTACTGTTTATTGAAGCTCTTTCACAAATGACCAATTCAGTAAAACTCTTAAATGAGCTTTTAGCAGACAAACGGGAGTTAGACGATGCATCGCATGTGGAGCTAAATGCAGTTTGCTCAGCAATTTTAAAGAATAAACTATGTAACATCCTAGAATTACGGGTTTTGCATTTTTATGTTTTCTGTGTGTTTGGCATGTTCTGTTTGTTGATTTTGTATGTTTGGAGGTTCCGGGAAGGCTCGGGGTTAAGCCAGAGCCTTGATGGAAATTTTGTTTTTAGGCTCTTTAGGGGAGAGCTGGTTGAAGCAGGTCTTAAGGAAAATTTCTTGTGGTTGTTGACACAAGAAGAGGTGTGGTGGAGTGGCAAGGAGGCGCCACTTAAGGTGTAGGGAGTGGCGTCACAAGGGAGCTGTAGGAGGGAAGGAGTTTGAGTAGCGTTAGCAACATGCAGGAGCCTTATTTTTTTATTTTTTTTTGTGCTTATGGAGCTAAGGAAGTGGCTTTCGGCTGGACTCTCCAAGGTTGTTGGTTGAATGAGTCAAGCCATTTGAATGGGTGGCCATGAGGTGTTTATGGGGTTTGAACGGGTCAACAAGTTTGAATGATTGAAGGGGAGTGAAAGTAGGAGGAAATAATGGGTTGGTGTTGGTTGTAGTGGTGGCCGAATGTTGGAGAGTGGGGAGGGAAGTTGCGGCTAAGGCTTGTTGTTGGCATGGATTTGAGTGTCAGTTGAGTAGCAAAGGAAGAAAATTGAAACCTCCCTTCTTCTTCATGGTGCTTTTACTATTTTCTCCTTAGGCCAAATCTTTCTTTTCCATTTAGAGCTCCTTCTTTTGTTTAGCCTCACTCTAGCCAAACCTCTCCCTCATCTTTTACTCATTATAACCAAAACATTTTTTTCATTTTCTCAACTTTTTCTTCTCTAGCCGAAACCTTGCATTTGTTTCATTGACACCCTTTTGTTTCTCTTTTAGTCAAATAGTTCTTATTATCCCAAGCGAATCGGTTCCACTCTGCTTCTGGATTATTGAAGGTAATGTTTCTTTTCTCTCTGGTTACAAAAGCCGAATCTCTTTCTCCTTCCATCTCTTTTCAGTTTTTATCTCTTTTCTTCCCTAAACTTCTCTATCTCCACTTTCACTAATCGGATCTTTGTTTCTCTTTTTCATCAATGCCGTTAGAGTAGCTGAAGGTGTGAAGGGCTACTTTTTTGCCGAATCTGCTTTTTCTTTCCACCACCTGTTTCAACGCAAGGTAACTTCGGGCAATACCTTTTTCCTTCTTTAAGTCTCTTTTTGGTTAACCGAATACTCAAGGGCTATTTGTGACTGCTAGGCCGAACTTCTGTTTCTCTCAACTCATTTTTGATTCAAGGCTGAACTAGTTGCTGTGTGGTTCATCATTTACCAAGGTAGGAGTCATTTCTTTTCGATTTTGGTTGTTAAGTCCCTTATTGGTTGTGGTCAGCTTTAATTAATTCTTTTGATAGTCAATCGAAGTTTTGTCTACCTTTGATCAAGTCTATTTCATGGATTCGAGAAACGATCAAGCTGAGGAGGGGAGTGGACCCATAGCCTCTGCTCCTAAATTTAACAGTGGTGCTGTGTCGTCAGTTCGTGACTATCCGCCGGGTTGCGGTAGAGAGCCGACTTCTGCTTGGGATAAACAAATAGTCATTGTCCCTGCTAGTGAGAGCGTCGACGTAGAGAGTCTAGTGTTACGCATTACCAGGTGTGTAAATCTCACACTGTTTATTAAATTGCGATTATAATTGTGTGGGCTGAAAGTCGAAAATGACGGTATAGATCATCGAGATACCCTCGTGGGTATGGTTGGGACACCGGGTAAGTTCCGTTATGATTTTATGATCGAGATATGTGAATGTATGAAATAGTTAACTGTTGTTCATTTGAAGCATGATCTCATTCATCTCAGTATGTTAACATGTGCATGGGCTTGGGGCATGATGTGAAGAGGGGAAATGTGATTCTAAGACTGTCACAGTGGTTTGGTACCACAGTGGGTTGGTCCCACATAATTCTTTCCAGTGACCATGTCTCAGTGGTTTTGCACCACATATATTATTTCAGTGACTCGTCCTAGTGGTTTGCTACCACAGTGGGTTGGCCCCACACATATTCATCAGGGACTTTCACCAGTGGTTTGGTACCACAGTGGGTTGGCCCCACATATTATATTTTGTGACTCTGTCACCAGTGGTTCAGAACCACCAGTGGTTTGGTACCATAGTGGCTGGGTGCCACAGATGTTGGGTAGATTCGGGAGAGGTAGAGGACAGAAAAATAGACTTGTTGGGCTGCATTGCATACATGATTATCATGCTGTACTATGTGGGTTGAAGGCCCAGTTTGCACCAAATGAGGATTTACACACAGAGTCTCGGTGACTCACCCCTCTGCTAAATTTTGTAGGTAACCGCTAGAACGAAGGTTTGGAGCCGGGACGGACTCAAGGTGGCCATGCGATGCTATTTCATTCGTAAACTTTGTACTTTATTTTTGAACTTACTTTAATTCGGGATTTTATTTTGTAATAAGGCCGCTTTAACTTAGATTTTGGGTTTGGATTTTAATGCTGATATTGCATATTTTATATATGTCGAATATGGGATTTTTTTCCGAAAAACTAAAACATAAACAAATAGTTTTCAAAGTATTAACAAAAGATGGTTTGCGACTAACAAATTAATTCGAAGATTTTATTACAAATCGCGATATCATTTTCAAATGTCACACTTTTAAGAATCGTTGGTTTGTAGCTCAAAAATCTGTATCTGAGTGACTCCGAGCTAACGGGCTGAGAGGTTTAGGGGCACTTCTGGTATGGCTCCTAACGTAGCAGAGTACTGGCTGGAAGCAATGGAGCGAATCATGGACGATCTTGATTGTACGGTGGAAGAGAAGTTGAAAGGAGTAATTTCCCTTCTTCGAGATGAGGCCTACCAGTGGTGGCTCACGGAAAGGGATGGTACAGCGACTGACCGCATTACTTGGGATTTCTTTAAGTCTGCGTTCTAGAGAAAGTACATCGGGTCGGGCTATGTGGACGCTCATAGAAAGGCGTTTCTAAACTTGGTCCAGGGGAACAAGTCAGTTGTTGAATATGAGGCGGAATTCCTACGTCTAAGCTGATATGCCCGGGGTATTGTGTCAACAGATCATGAGCATTGTGTCTGATTTGAGGATGGTCTGGGGGACGAGTTGCGAGTATTGATAGCTCCGTAGCGGGAAAGAGAATTTGTTGTTTTGGTTAAGAAGGCTAAGATAGCCGAGGAGGTGAAGCGGTTTGAAAAGCAGAATCATGACAGGCACAGAGGTAGGAATAGAAGGAGTTTTGGGTCGTCAGGATCTGCTGGGGGTTTCCGGAAGAGGCCTAGGTTAGATGGGCTGAGTCGTGTTGCGAAGTCTGTTGCTGTTAATTGGCCACTGCAGTGTGCTCGATGTGGAAAATTTCATTCGAGGGAGTGTTGGGCAAGTAATAGAGGATGTTTTAGATGTGAGTCTATGGACCATCGGATAAACGATTGTCTATGAGAGCCAGTCAGAGCGCAGTCGGAAGGTCAAGGACATGCGCAATTCAGAAGAGGTGGGCAGCAACCACAGAGAGGTCAGGTCTGGCTAGAGGAGGAAATGGCTTTGGTCGAGGGCGTGGAGCGCCGGGCAGAGGTGCTAGGAATATAGATGCGAGACAGCCTGGGTTAGTTTATGCAGCCAGACGCTGAGAGGAGGGCGATACACCGAACGTCATAATTGGTACGTTCCTTATTTTCAGTTTGCCCTTTACTGTATTGATTGATATTGGGTCAAAACATTCTTATATGGCTAGTACTGTGTTTGGAACTCTGACATAGACTCTGAGATTGCTTCTAGAGAGATGACTGTAATTAGCCCTTTAGGACAATCTGTAGTGGTGAACAAACTCTTTAGGAGTGTGCCTCTAGAAGTACAAGGGATAGTTTTCTCGGCTGACTTGATGGAACTGCCGTTCACCGAGTTCGATCTGATCTTAGGGATGGAATGGTTAGTGAAGTATCGAGCAAACTTGGATTGTGCAGCTAAGCGCATGGTGTTGATAGGCGAAAGAAGGAATTATTTGTCTAATGTGGTGTCTACTCTCAAGCCTGAAAGGATGGTGAGAAAAGGATGTGAGGCTTTCCTAGCTTTTGTTAGTTTGTTAGAAGCCAAGGAGTTGACTATAAAGGATGTTAGAACAGTGAAGGAGTTTATAGACATCTTTCCAGAAGAGCTTCTAGGGTTACCTCCAGATCGCGAGGTGGAGTTCGATATTGATCTTCTTCCGGGAATAGCGCCAGTGTCCATTGCTCCATATAAAATGGCGCCGAAGGAGCTGGTGGAACTTAAAGCCCAGATTCAAGAGCTGTTGGACCAGGGTTTTATCCGACCAAGTGTGTCACCTTGGGGAGCGCCGGTGCTATTTGTTAAGAAGAAGGATAGGTCGATGTGGATGTGCATTGACTATAGGCAGTTGAACAAGCTAACGATTAGGAACAAATACCCGTTGCTAAGGATTGACGACTTGTTCGATCAACTGCGAGGCGCTTCGATCATCTCAAAGATAGATATGAGGTCAGGCTATCATCAGCTTAAGGTCAAGGAGGCAGATATTCATAAGAAAGCTTTTCGAACTCGTTACGGTCACTATGAGTTCTTAGTGATGCCGTTCGGGTTGACGAATGCACCAGCTGCATTTTTGGACATGATGAACCGAGTGTTCCAACCCTATCTAGACCGGTTTGTTGTAGTGTTCATAGATGATATTTTGGTTTATTCAAGTACGGAAGAGGAACATGACTCGTATCTTCGGGTGGTTCTGCAGATTCTGAGAGAAAAGCAGTTGTACGCCAAATTCAGTAAGTGTGAATTCTAGTTGAAAGAAGTTACCTTTCTGGGGCATGTTTTGTCTACTGAGGGAATTAGGGTGGATCCCCGGAAAATTGAAGCTGTGTTGGATTGGAAACCGCCTAAGTCTGTGGCAAAAATGTGGAGTTTTCTTGGTTTAATTGGGTACTATAGAAGGTTTGTAGAGGGGTTCTCACTAATAGCTACACCGTTGACCAAGTTATTACGGAAAGAGGTACCGTTCGTCTGGTCAGATAAACAGTAGGAAAGTTTTAGGAGGTTGAAGAGGATTTTGACTGAGGCACCGGTGTTGATTCTGCCTGAGGCTGGGAAGGAGTTTATCATCTACTGTGATGCGTCACACACGGGGTTAGGATGTGTGTTGATGAAAGAGGGGAAGGTGGTAGCATACGCATCTCGGCAGTTGAGACCGCATGAGGTGAATTATCCCACGCATGATCTGGAATTAGCTGCGGTAGTGTTCGCTCTAAAAATTTGGAGACACTACTTGTATGGGGAGAAGTCGATTATCTGCACAGACCACAAGAGCCTGAAACATCTTCGTACCTAGAAGGAGTTGAATTTAAGGCAGCGGAGGTGGATTGAATTGTTGAAGGACTACGACTGTTCGATTGAGTACCACCCGGGTAAAGCTAACGTAGTGGCAGATGCGTTGAGCCATAAGGTAATAACGGAATTGAGGGCAATGTTTTCTCATCTCAGCTTGTATGATGATGGAAGTCTGCTAGCTGAACTGCAAGTGAAGCCTTCGTGGGTAAGTCATATTAGAGAGAAACAGTTGGTGGATGAATCGTTGAGATCTAGATTTCAGCAAGTGGGAAGTGGTGAGACAGAAGAATTTAGTGTGAATCGTGATGGGGTGTTGTATTTTTGTGGAAAGGCTTGTATGCCAAAGGATTCTGAGATAAGGCAGAAGATTCTGCAGGAAGCGCATAGTAGTCCATACGCTATGCATCCTGGCGGGAGTAAAATGTATCGGGATCTGCGCAAATAGTTTTGGTGGCCAGGTTTGAAGCAAGAGGTGATCGATTTTGTAAGTAAGTACCTGACGTGTCAGCAGGTGAAAGTGGAACATCAGTTGCCTTCGATGTTGTTACAGCCAGTAAAGATTCCACATTGGAAATGGGAGAGGATAACGATGGACTTTGTTAGTGGGCTACCTCTTACGCCTACGAAGAAAGATTCAGTATGGGTAATTGTGGATCGGTTGACGAAGTCCACTCACTTCATACCAGTGCGTGTTGACTACTCCCTACAGAAGTTAGCCAAGCTGTATGTAGCAGAGATTGTGAGGTTGCATGGGGTACCTATGTCTATCATATCTGACAGAGACCCTAGATTTACATCGCGGTTCTGGAAGGCGTTGCATCAGGCCTTGGGTACAAGATTGGATTTCAGCATAGCATTTCATCCACAGACTGATGGTCAGTATGAGAGGGTAATTCAGATTTTAGAAGACATGTTGAGAGGCTCTGTTATCGATTTTAGGGGTAGTTGGAGGAGTTCTTACCGTTGACGGAATTTGCATACAACAACAGCTATCAATCTAGTATTCTGATGGCACCCTATGAAGCGTTGTATGGTCGGAAGTGTCGCACTCCTACTTGCTGGACAGAGTTGGGTGAGCGACAGTTGTTGGTCCGGAATTGGTTACAGAAACAGAGGAGAAGGTTAAGTTAATTCAGACTCGGTTAAAGGAAGCTTTGGATAGGCAGAAATCTTATGCAGATCTGAAGCACAAGGATATAGAATTTGCAGTGGGTGATCAAGTTTTCTTTAAGGTTTCACCGTGGAAGAAAGTGTTAAGGTTTGGACGGAAGAGCAAGTTGAGCCCTAGGTTCATCGGGCCTTACCGAGTGTTGAAGCGTGTAGGACCAGTAGCCTATCAGCTTGAGTTACCTCCAGAATTGGGACAGATACATGATGTATTCCATGTCTCAATGTTCAGGTGCTACCGTTCGGATCCATTTCACATAGTGCCGGTGGAAGAAATCGAAGTAAGACCTGATTTATCTGTTGAAGAGGAACCAGTTCAAATCTTAGATCGAGATGTTAAAGTATTGCGGAGGAAAGCAGTCCCGTTGGTTAAAGTATTGTGGCAAAATCACGGTTCAGAGAAAGCCACGTGGGAGCCAGAGGATGTGATGCGGCAGCAATACCCTCACCTCTTTTAACCAGGTAAATTTCGAGGTTGAAATTTCTTTTAGGAGGTAGAACTGTAACATCCTGGAATTAGGGGTTTTGCATTTTTATGTTTTCTGTGTGTTTGGCATGTTCTGTTTGTTGATTTGGTATGTTTGGGGGTTCCGAAAAGGCTCGTAGTTAAGCCAGAGCCTTGGTGGAAATTTTGTTTTTAGGCTCTTTATGGGAGAGCTGGTTGAAGCAGGTCTTAAGGAAAATTTCTTCTGGTTGTTGACACAAGAAGAGGTGTGGTGGAGTGGCAAGGAGGCGCCACTTAAGGTGCAGGGAGTGGCGTCACAAGGGAGCTGTAGGAGGGAAGGAGTTCGAGTAGCGTTAGCAACATGCAGGAGCTTTATTTTTTTTTTTGCTTAGGGAGCTAAGGAAGTGGTTTTCGGCTGGACTCTCCAAGGTTGTTGGTTGAATGAGTCAAGCCATTTGAATGGGTGGCCATGAGATGTTTGTGGGGTTTGAACGGGTCAACAAGTTTGAATGATTGAAGGGGAGTGAAAGTAGGAGGAAATCGTGGGTTGGTGTTGGTTGTAGTGGTAGCCGAATGTTGGAGAGTGGGGAGGGGAGTTGTGGCTAAGGCTTGATGCTGGCATGGATTTGGGTGTTAATTGAGTAGCAAAGGAAGAAAATTGAAACCTCCCTTCTTCTTCGTGGTGCTTCTACTATTTTCTCCTTAGGCTGAATCTTTCTTTGCCATACGGAGCTCCTTTTGTTTAGCCTCACTCTAGCCGAACCTCTCCCTCATCTTTTACTCATTATAACCGAAACAATTTTTTCATTTTCTCAACTTTTTCTTCTCTAGCCGAAACCTTGCATCTGTTTCATTGACACCCTTTTGTTTCTCTTTTAGCCGAATAGTTCCTATAATCCCAAGCGAATTGGTTCCACTCTATTTCTAGATTATTGAAGGTAATGTTTCTTTTCTCTCTGGTTACAAAAGCCGAATCTCTTTCTCCTTCCATCTCTTTTCGGTTTTTATCTATTTTCTTCCCTAAACTCCTCTATCTCCACTTTCACTAATCGGATCTCTGTTCCTCTTTTTCATTAATGCCGTTATAGTAGCCGAAGGTGTGAAGGGTTACTTTTCTGCCGAATCTGCTTTTTCTTTCCACCACCTGTTTCAACGCAAGGTAACTTCGGGCAATACCTTTTTCCTTCTTTAAGTCTCTTTTTGGTTAACTGAATACTCAAGGTCTATCTGTGACTGCTAGGCCGAACTTCTGTCTCTCTCAACTCATTTTTGATTCAAGGCCGAACTAATTGTTGTCTGGTTCATCATTTACCAAGGTCGGAGTCATTTCTTTTTGGTTTTGGTTGTTAAGTCCCTTATTTGTTGTGGTCGGCTTTAATCAATTCTTTTGATAGTCAATCGATATTTTCTCTACCTCTAATCAAGTCTATTTCATGGATTCAAGAAACGGTCAAGCTGAGGAGGGGAGTGGACCCATAGCCTCCGTTCCTAAATTTAAGAGGCGTGTTGTGTCAGCAATTCTTGACTATCCGCCGGGCTGTGGTAGAGAGCCGACGTCTGCTCGGGATGGACAAATAGTCGTTGCCCCTGCTAGTGAGAGCGTTGACGTAGAGAGTCTAGTGTTACGCATTACCAAGTGTGTAAATCTCACACTCTGTTTATTAAATTGCGATTATAATTGTGTGGGCTGAAAGCCGAAAATGGCGGTATAGATCGTCGAGATACCCTCGCAGGTAAGGTTGGGACACCGGGTAAGTTCTGTTATGATTTTATGATCGAGATATGTGAATGTATGAAATAGTTAACTGTTGTGCATTTCAAGCATGATCACATTCATCTCAGTATGTTAACATGTGCATGGGCTTGGGGTATGATGTGAAGAGGGGAAATGTGATTCTAAGATTGTCACAGTGGTTTGGTACCACAGTGGGTTGGTCCCACATAATTCTATCCAGTGACCATGACTCAGTGGTTTGGCACCACATATATTATTTCAGTGACTCGTCCTAGTGGTTTGGTACCACAGTGGATTGGCCACACATATTATATTTTGTGACTCTGTCACCAGTGGTTTGGAACCACCAGTGGTTTGGTACTACAGTGGCTGGGTGCCATAGATGTTGGGTAGATTCGGGAGAGGTAGAGGACGGAAAAATAGACTGGTTGGGCTGCATTGCTTACATGATTATCATGCTATACTATATGGGTTTAAGGCTCAGTTTGCATTATACGGGGATTTACACACTAAGTCTTGGTGACTCACTCCTCTGCTAAATTTTGCAGGTAATCGCTAGAATGCGGGCTTGGAGCCGGGACGGACTCGAGGTGGCTATGCGATGCTATTTCATTCATAAACTTCATACTTTATTTTTGAACTTACTTTAATCAAGATTTTATTTTGTAATAAGGCCGCTTTAACTTAGATTTTGGATTTGGATTTTAATGCTAATATTACATATTTTATAACTGTCGAATATGGGATTTTTTTTCCGAAAATCTAAAACATAAACAAATAGTTTTCAAAGTATTAACAAAAGATAGTTTGCGACTAACAAATTAATTCAAAGATTTTATTAAAAATCGCGATATCGTTTTCAAATGTCACACTTTTGAGAATCGTTGGTTTTTGTTTTGGTAAAATAACGAATTTACTTACACCCTTTTGATTTGATTAATAAGTAGTCGGTACAAAGCTTTCACACCAAACTTTAAAACATCTTTCGAACAAGACACTCAGTGGAAATGGTTTCTAAATCACAAAGTTTTGTTGAGTTTTCAAAGCCTTCATTCCTGTAACATACCAGATTTGGTCGTAACATATTGACTGGGTTTGGGGTGTTACAAACTACCCCGTAAATTAAAAGATCCAGGGAGTTTTACGATTCCTTGCTTAATTGGTGGTTTATCTGTTAATAATGCTTTAGCTAATTTAGGGGCAAGTATCAATGTTATGCCTTAAAAAATGTTTAAACAACTAGGTCTTGGGAAACCCAAACAAACTAGGATGAGCATTCAATTGGATGATAAAACCATTAGAGTTCCTAGGGGTATAATTGAAGATGTGCTAGTAAAAATTGATAAATTCATACTCCCAGTAGACTTTGTTGTTTTAGATATGAATGAGGATAGTGATGTTCCTTTAATTTTAGGAAGACCCCTTTTTAGCATCTGCTAGGACCATTATCGATGTCGATACAGGGTAATTAATACTTCGTGTAGGTGATGACAGGATTAAACTCAAAACAAGTGATACTGAAAAAATATCTAGTGATCAAGATGATACAAGTCCTGTTAATGTAAGTAAACTTAATGTTCAATCTTCTTTGTAGGAAATCCTTCGTGACAGATCGAGGAACTAGATGAATGGCAACCACACTATAAAGAGAAATTAAAGGTACACGATGAACCAAAGCGACTCCATGACAAACTTAAGGATGAGACAAACCAATTTAAGTCGAGGATTAGGTATTGTTGGATAGAACAGACCCTTGACTCAAACTGTACATTGATAATAGAACCGATAGCAGGAGAGAGGAGTGTCAACTCCTCGAACCACCATGGGTACGCGAATGAGAGGTAAGTCTACTTAAGACTTTAAATGAGCGCTTCTCGGGAGGCAACCCGAGCACTAACCTCACTAACGCCCATATTTTTGGTTTGTAGTATCTAACTAAAAACTAACCAAATAGGCGCAGGTTTCCCTATCTACACGGTCTCACACAGGGGCGTGGCCATGGTCGTGTGGACATCACGAGTAGGTACAATGGCATGGCAGTGACCGTGCGAGAACAGGACAAAAATTTCCCCAAAACACGGGTTGCGATAAAATGCCACAGCTGTGCGAATTGGCGGTGGTCAGCACTAACTAAAAAACATGGGATGCTGATAAAACTATACAGGCATGCCTTAAAACTGTGGGCAATACTATGTAAATGACAAGGGTGTACGATACGCCCATGCCAAAAAGCCGTGGTTGAAAATGAGAACGTCACACGAGCGTACGACACGCCCGAGCTTTTAGGTCGTGGTTGACACTAATTAAGCAACATGGGTGTGGAAACCCCTACGTAGGCGTGGAAGAAACAAACGACGCATCACACGGCCGTGTGACCTAACATACCCAGGGCACACGGGCGTGGCTGCGACCATGTGTCCTAATCTCTATTTAAACCCCCTCTTCTTTCCACTTTCTTCCCCAAATCTTCTTCCCTTAAACCTTAGCCACCGTACCCCTTTCCAACCACTGCCCTCCTCCTCCACTTTCTTCACTCCTCCCTTTCTTCCCCAGCCCGGAAACCCCCTTTTCCCTTTTCTTTTCCCATTGTCTTTCTTCCTTCTTTTCCCTTTCCGCCTTTCCCTTATTCCTTCTTTACACCGCCACCACAGCAACCACCATCCTTACCACCGTTGGTCACTCTTTTTCCCTTTATTTTTGAGTTCATATCTATTTTCCATTATTTATTTTTATTTTTTTATTATTTTGTTCTTATTATTCATTGCATTTAGATTTAGCTTAGGGTACCATACGTTAGTATCGTTAATTTAAATACTGCTTTTTGCTTAACTTTTAAATTCACTATGTTAAGAATAACCTGTTATTTAGGACTATTTCAATATTACTTGTGGTGATGCTTGAATTTTTTATTGCAAATTGTTTTTAAGTACACAATGACTAATACTCGAGGCAAGACCAAGGCCGCCATCCCCGCTTCGAAAAAGCGAAAGGATCCCGGTGTGGTGTCCCTGTGCGCGAGCACTTTACAACAAATATACCACAACTTCCTCATAAGTTCATGCTGGCTACTTCATTAACTCAATTCCAAAAGGTTCAAGGTGCTACTGGAGTGTCCTCCCCTACCTTCACCGCTACCTAAATTCCTCAGGTTTCTTTTCATGGATTCCATCTAAAATTCAGGAAGTTTCACTTCTCTCCCTATCTTATGATATTTCTATATTGTCATTGTACATTGAGGACAATGTACATCTTAAGTGTGGGGAGGTTAATTATAGCATTATTAGAAAAATCCCTAAATCATGTCTTAATCTTAAGTAATTTTCTCATATTACTATTAGAATAAAATTTTTTTGATTTATGATTTTTATTGATATGTGTTGGATTAAGTCATAGGTAATTGTGCATTGATCGTTTATACTTTAAGACATTAGAGAATCAAGCATGATAAGTCAATTTTTAGAATTAAAAATTTGTTAGGTTGTTTCCCTAAATTTAAATATTATCTTGAAGTTTGAAATTTTCAAGGTTGACATCGAAAACCACATTTTTTGTGAGATTTTGAGCCTTTTAGAGCATATATTTTTCTTGCTCACTTTATTAATTATGAGTGTGCCAATATTGATTTGTTATTCTAGAACTTAACGCACTTACTCCATAAGAAGCCTACCCTGATAAGAAGCCTACCCTGATAATTAACCCCTAGTAAACCCCTTTGATCCTAATAAATCGTTTCTTGATTTATCCTTAATATTAACACAGGACCCATTCTTTTTTATTCATTGAGAATTTTTCCTATTATTTTAGCTCCTTTTTGATTTGATTTGAGCAGTTGCCCAACTATGTTCTTTATTTCAGTTGTTATATTTTCACTTGTTCTTATTCTTAAAAAAAAATAAAATCATTGTTTAGTTCTATGTTATTTGAGCTTAAATGGTTAACTCCATACTCTGAGAAGAAGCTCGTGTTATTAGTGATAAGTTCAATTAATGTAATTATTTAGTATTAGTTATTTTTCTAGTTAGGTAAATTGTCAATTCAATCTCGAATCTAACCATCTAATTCAACCTTTATCCACAACCCTAAACCAAGCCTCATTAAACCCTTTTAAAAGACCTTTTGATTTGTGTATCATCTCATTCTATAGTGGTGGAGATTTGATTTTCATGCAAGCTTATGGTAATAACTCTTCATGTTTGACTTTTGAGTGCTTAATTTGAACCTTAAACACTTTGAGTGATTTGAGTGAATATTTAGTGAGGATTTTAATTCTTGTTGATTTTGAATAAAAGGTAATTTTTTAGATAAGGGGAAACACTTATGTTTTCGTACTACAAAAATTTGTGACTTAGATTTTTTGAATGTTTAAGACTCTTTTAGTTAAATTATCAATGTATGAATTATCTATGAATTATGATGAAACATTATTAATGAGAATTATGAATTGAGGAAGTTAATTTTAATTGTGAGTTGAGGATTTTGCTTGAGGACAAGCAAATGCTTAAGTGTGGGGATATTTGATAAACCATAATCTATACATATTTTGACCCTAGGCTTGGCTTATTTTTGGATGAATTTTCATTATATTTGATGAATTCGATGCTCCTAATCTGTTAATTTCATGTTTTATACTCAAGAGGGCTTAGGGAGCCGAAAAGAATGAGAAACGGGCCAAAAAGGGACAAAATTGGCCTACCTTGGAAATCAACGCGGCCTGGACTCTCGCACACGGATAGACCACACGACCGTGTGTTACGAGTAGAATCGAGCACGGCCTAAGTTATCAAACATGCCCGTGTGTGACCAGCAGAATCAAGCACTGCCTAAGGCTATCGAACATGGGCGTGTTACACGGGCGTGTCCCTGCCGACCTCAGGTTTAATTCTATTCGGAAAAGGCTATTTATGGGCCAAGAAAGTCATCCCAAAGCCTATATAAACACCCTAAGGGAGGACCTAAAGGGGGATGCAGATTAGAAAGTCGAAAAGACTCGAAGACAGCCATTAGGAGCAGCTTGGAAGAAGGATCTCCATCAAGACTGAAGATCTCCTATCAAATTCTCTTGAAGTTTTTGGGTTTTCTTATGTTTTGTAGTTTTCCTTATTTTAATATGTTTCCCTTTATCAGTATGAACTAAATCCCTTAAATACCTGAGGGGATGAAACCTAAGACGGATCTTATTATTATTTGATTTATAAGATAAATACTTGTTCTTATTCTTAATTGTGAGTTCTTATTCTTGTTTTGATAATTCAAGTTATTGATTCAAGTCGAATGTGATTATTCAGAGGAGAAAATTTCCCTGTTTAAGAGTAGACCAACACAATTAAGCGGAGTTGATTGCAACCCTTGAAATAGGGCGACATAAATATGCCGAATTAGAGTCAAATCTAATAAGGGGATCTATAGATCGAATTAATGCGACAATAGGGGTTTTAATTAGAAAGAGATTTCAATTAATCAACTTAGAGTTAGTTTTTCTTAGTCTCGAAAGAGATATTAACATAAATCAGGGATTTCTACGGATTAAGTTAAGTGAATAAATCGTATGAATCAAAAGTAATAAGTGAAGTCTAGGTGAATTCTTCCTTGGGTATTGCCTATTTCATAAAGTTGTCTAAAAGTATTTTCCTAATTTATTCTCTGTCTTGCTTTTAATTAGTTTTAGTTTAAACGAAATCACCCCAATTCTTAGGCTAGATAATAGAAAGATAGTAATTACTAGTACTCTTGGTCCTTGTGGATATGATATTACCAGTCTTACCATAACTATACTTTTAAATGATAGGTGCGCTTGCCTTTATTGTGATCATAGTTAGTTAAAGACACATCACTGGGTAATCATGATATTAGACAGAATTATTGTTAGTCTGGTTGATTGATGATAGGCATCACACTATCTTTCTTTGGTTTTCTAATCCATTATGTTCGATAGAAGACTTGATGATAAGAATCATATGATGTTATTTTCTACTTCTACTGGTTGATGCTTTGAATTACATATATGTAATTTACATTGTCTCTATCACAACTATTTCCAATTCGTATGGGCGATATTCTTGTTTTCGATTTTCTGTAGGATATCATCGAGCTCTTTATCATTCAAATTAGGTTGTATTCTAGGAAATTCAGTATAGCTTCAGATCTTGGATTTCATTACCTATCAAACATGGTTAATTTGTAAAGGATATTCATCGGTCAGAAGTAATTACATCTGTTACGATTATGATTCCTGTTCGATCATGGAAGTATGATTATACATATTTTAGGTTTTTAGAGGTTGTGTTTCCTATATTGGCTGTTACTGGAACTACATTAGGTTTTCCTCTTCTATTTAGGAGTGCACTATTGATGTTGGGGTATAGTTCTATCTATACGGTTGAAGCGTCAGTCTTATCATAGTACTATGGTTTTTAATCTATCTGATGATTGTGGTTTCAGTATAGTTCTAAGCTTCGATGTTAATAATTGAAATAGCTTTATTATATATATAATTCCTTTCTAGTTTTTGTGAAACGGTTGACATTAGCAAAAGTGTAGACGGTGGAAGATCAAGCTCAAATTTGTATATTGGTTATCATTTCTCAGGTAATCTTGATTAATGTCAACGAGTTAAAATGGGATGTTTTGTTTTGTTTGAGTTAATGCAGTTTTTAAAAATCTTGATTAGTATTCTGAAGGAATTGTGATAGATTGTATGCTGGGTTGTCTTGACAATAAGAAGAAAGGATTATTTTGAAATGTTATTATCTGATAGATAAAATCGACTCAGTTTTTTTAATCAAAGTGGGTTATTCATTTGAAAAGGTTAATTGAGTTATACACATTTGAGTCTATCATCAGGTCCAAGAATAAATTTTGTGCATTCACGGGTAAATAGACGTACAGCCTGAATGAAGAATTCATATTCTAGAAGACATGATACAGAAATATACCTATCAGATCAGTTCTAATAGAAAAAGAGAGAGGTTATTATGAGCTAAAGTTGCTCTGATTGTTGAAGTTATTGCACATGTGAAAATAATATTGCTTGACGTTTTCCTGGAAAAGGGGAACAAATATCAGTTGAAAGCTACAGATGCAACCATGTTAGAAGCATCAGTCAGAGTTTGATAATTTGGGTTTCTCAATTACGTTTCGACATATGATTAGTGGGACTTTCACGGTAGTTATACTGCCAATGATAAAGTGATGACAGCAGAACAACAAAGCTACTAAGTTAAGTTTTGGTATAGTATCCAGTTCTAAAATGAGTTCTGATAAAAGTTCAGAGTCGATATGAGTTATGATTTATTTTTGTGGACTTCGATTGAAAAGGTGGAAGAAAGACTGGATATAATAGCTTGTACTAGGTGAGAAATTTCAAGAATGAAATTTTCGTAAGGGGGGAAGAGTTGTAACTGCCCGTTTTTTAGTGGTGTCAAAAATAGTGGTTTCGGGGCCACCAAATTCGACAAGTAATTTTGTAAATATTATATTTAATATTTATGAGTTAATTGTGATTAAGAAAAAGGTGGGTTTTGATATAGTGATTTTTGTTGTATAAATGATTTATTAAGTTCAAGTGGTTTTAGAAAATGAGGTATCGGGACCTCGTTTCTATAAACCGAGCCATAAATATTTTTAAAAATATTTATGCAGTGTCATTAAGGTGGTATTAAAGTTTCGTTGAAAAATTTTATCGTTTCGATAGTTAATTAATTAAAAAGGACTAAATTGTAAAAGATGTAAAATATAATCACTATTTGAATTGAGTGATTAAATGGCTTAATGAATGAAAGTATATGGACTAATATGGTAAATATAACATATTATATAGGAGTGAGCAGTGGACTTTGTCTTATTGTGAAAATATGTGTCTTTAGATCGTTACAACTAGGTCCAACTAGCTCATACCTTCGATTTTAAATCTGTTAAAGATTTTGAATGTTTCCATTGATGAATCTTGTGGTTTTTGATGTTAGATGGTGAAATTGGAATGTTTATTTATATTTAAAAGTATTTTGTTAAGTGATTTTGATGAATTTTTCGATTAGGGACTAATTTGTTAAATTAATAAAAGTACAAGGATTTAAAGTAAAATTGTTCCATAAATGTAATGCCCCAAAAATCCTGAAACTTTAAATTTTTGTGCATTGAAGTTGGTATGTATGAGTAGCACTTAGAATAATAATTTTAAGGTATTATCGGGATTATTTGAAGTCTTAGAGATAGAGAAGATCATAGGGAAAAAATTATTTTTCTTGCTTTAGTGGACCCTAGTCTCAGGCATTGGGCCTTTTTAATAGAGTAAGGGAAAATAGGACACAAGTGGGCCTGTGATCTAGTGGAAAATGGCATCACATGGGGAGCTATAAGGTGGCGTGTCTGTCAGCTTAGGAGGTCCAAGGTTCGAGGCTTAGGAGTGGCATTTTGTGGAGTGTTTGTTTTGCATAGGTGGATGGCTAGAGTTGTGTTGAATTTGAGCTCTTGCTTTGGAGTGTTTGGGGGCTCTTGTGAACTTATAATGGAAGAAATTTTGGATAAAACTAGGGAGTTATTAGGGAGAAAAGTTGGGAGATGAGGAGTGTGGATGAGGTGGTGCCGAATGGGACTCTGGGGGAAGGCATTTTCGGCTAGTGGCTATAAAAGGAGAGTGTCGAACCCTTTGAAGGGTTATTTGAGTTGCCATTATTCTTTTTCTTTTTTTTTTCTTTAATCGGTTCCTTCCATAGCCAAATTCTTCCATTGCCAAAATCTCTTAAAGCCGAATCCCTTTATGCCGAATTCTTTGAAAGGCTCTTTCGATTTTCAATACTTTTCACTTCTCTCCCATTCTATTTTCCCATAAGCCGAATTCTCTCATTGTCGAAGTATCACCATCTTTTCCTTGCTGAAATTCCTATTGGTGCCGAATCTTTGTGGTTGTTCCTGCATCACAAATCGATTGTTACCTACTCACAGTCAAGTGTTAAAAGCTAGATCTAGTTAATAGCTATCTAGGCTGCAAGATTAAAAGGGGATTTGGTAAGTATTCGGTTAACCTCTTTTGTACGTTTTGTTAAAAGCCAAAGGGCTATCTAATTGTCCTATCGTTAACTCTGTGATAACAAGGATAAGGTTCAAAGATTGCAAGCGTGGTAGGATCGTTAGCAAGGGTAAGTGTACTCAACTCGATTATGGTTTAATTGAATGGCCGAATGTGTGTAAGATCTATAGGGGTGACTTGTGTGGATTATGAGTCACTCAAATTTTCATGGTGTATGTATGAGTGCAGAACTAGGGGATACTCCTGATTAGTAGCTAAGGAAGGGCTATTAGAACCCGGTGGCACACGGTAAGGTTACGGCAAGGTTTCGGCTTTTTGTGAATATTTTGATTTAGTGATTGATTGAAGGTTGGTTGGTTGTAGGTTCAAGGCTAAGGATAGTATAGCACATCACAGTAACCAGGTGTGTACAAACACTACACACACGATATCGGTAATGCCGAAAAGCCGAAAGTGGCTAAATAGGCCCGATGGGCCCTAAGGCTAAGTTTGATGAAATTTTTTGGTTGGTTATATGAATTGAGTTAGTCATGCATGTTACATGATCTGGAATTGATTTGGGCCAAATAGGCCATATGGATGAGATTTGGCCCTAATGGGTCGTAAGGATGTGATTTGGGCTTGATGGGCTTTATGGGGATGTAGAAAAGTATGCTAGGGTTTAATGGACTTTAGGCCTAGTTCTGAACAACTCTTAAACTGCATAAGACTTAATCTAATAATTAAACATGTTCGTGAACAGGTCGCTGGGTTAGAGTGTGGCAACGGACATATACATGTCTAGGATTGGATCTAGGGAGAGCTTGGTACTTAAGCGGTCCTAGTGGCCCACCTCCTCTTCTTTGGAATCCTACCTGGTGCATAGTGTCTATTCACTTTAGCCGCAAGAACTTATTAATGGCCAAAGTTCCTAACTAAAACCCGAGAGGGACCAAATACCCCTGATTTGGAAATTACCAAAATATCCTTAGATTTGCGAAATTACTAAAATACCACTGATTTGTAAAATTACCAGAATACCCTTGATTTGCGGAATTACCAAAATATCCCTGGTTTACAAAGTTTCCAAAATACCCATGTTTTGTAAAATTACCTAAATACCATCTGTAGGGTAGATTTACAGAAATACCCTTGGGTAGTGAAATGACTAAAATTCCCCTAGGTGCCAAATGTGTGAAAATGTGTATGTTGCATTCATGATATATATGTTGCACTTGTGTGGGTTATGATGATACGGAGGAAGAGTTGAGGATCGTATAGTCCTTGATGACTGTGGATCCACTAGTGGCTTTAAGCCCATTATAGCAGCTTTGCTGGAACGTTTGAGTAGTGCCGCTGCTGGTGTTACTTTTGGTGTGTAGGGATGGGTGGGTTGATATTTATATCCCCACAGGTGTGTAGGGTTGGAAGGGAAATGGTGTGCAGGGTTGGTTTTGGGATGGGTGCATTGTATTCATGTGACTCTGATGTGGTATGAGGTCATTGTGGGCTACGGCCCAAGTCCACTGATTTTGATAGGGCTTAGGCCCAATGTAATATTTGCTTGTTGATTTGATTGCCAAGGGTCGTACACACTGAGTTCCGAAACTCACACCCTTTTTATTAAATGTTTCAGGTGATCCTCAGTAAGCGGCTCGACGTGGGAGAGGACTCGGAGATGGCCATACTACAAGATATTTAAAAGTTTTATTTATTTGTTTGAAAGGACATGATTTTAATTTCTTTATTTTCATAGGATGTAATAAGGCCTTGTACTCCGTTTTGACTTTGGATTTTGAGTTTTGTTGTTTCAACTGTTTACTTAATTATTAAACCTGAGTAATTTCCTATGATTAAGCATGGTTTTCGGAATACGTAAAATAATTAAGTGGGCCTTTATCATTACTTAACAAGACTCATAGATTTTGGGCTTTTGGGGTCCTAAACTTTAACTTAGCAAAACCGTTTTGAAATATGCCTTCGGTGTGACATTCCCGGATTCAGCCATAACGTCTGGGCCGGGTCTAGGGGTGTTACATTTAGTGGTATCAAAGCTCGATTGTAAAGCTCGGGCTATGAAATGGGCCTTAGATTTTGGGTTTTTAAAACAAGTAGATTAAAAAGTTTTTGCAGGTTTCTTGAAGTGTGGTTCACCTAGCCCTCGACATCGAGCGAAGTAAGTTTTCTATGTTTACCTTTGTTTAAATTACGGAACTATATCTAGTTATTGGGCTACTTTAAAATAGGTTTTTAGAGGCTAAAGCCCGTAGGAAACTTAAGCCTGTAGTGGATTTACGACCGCGAAATAACTTTAAAAAAATTGTTACTTACATAAGACATGCGCTTTAAACAGTGAAATTACGAACTAATTTCATAAAAATTTTAATTCAGAAATACGCAACGATGAGCACTAGAAGAAGTGCAAGAGGCCGCTGCAGAGGCTGTGGAACTGTTAGGGATGGGTCGTCGGCATCGGGTCATATGCCTAACGTTGGAGAAGGGGAGGCTCCGACCTCACCAGTAGTTGAAACGGGACCATATGAACGAGCTGTTGCTACAGAAGATGCAGTATCGTAGGCCATGTGAAGGATTTTGGAAAGGGTCGTTGGGCCCAACAATGGCACGGGAAGTCGTGGGTCGATCATGGAGCGACTCCAAGCAAATAGGCAGAGATTTCTAAAGGAGTAGCTGGGGTGGCCCCTAATGTGGCGGAGTACTGGTTGGAAGCTACGGAAAGGATAATGGATGACCTGGATTGCACGATGGAACAAAAGCTGAAGGAAGCGATATCCCTACTTAGGGAAGAAGCTTATCAGTGGTGGTTAACTGTAAAAGAAGGCAACCAACCGGAGCAGATCACCTGGGAGTTCTTCAAGTCGACCTTCCAGGGGAAGTACATTGGAGCGGGCTATGTGGATGCCCAAAGGAAGGAGGTTTTGAGTCTAACTCAAAGAGATAAGTTGGTAGCAGAGTACGAGGCTGAGTTTCTGCGCCTTAGTCGATATGCCAAAGGTATAGTCACAACAGAATATGAGAGATGCATACGGTTTGAGGATGGGTTAAGAGATAACCTTAGCGTACTTATAGCTCCATAGAAGGAGCGGGATTTTGTGGTTTTAGTGGAGAAAACAAAGATAGAGAAGGAAATAAAGCGCACGAAGCATCTCAATCGAGAGAAGGATAAGGAAAAGAATAAACGGAATATGGAAGCTATGGGGGCTGGACAGAGGCCTATGAGGAGGGCCAGAGTGAATGGACCGGTTAGAGCGGAGGCCCCTGTTGCTGCTGCTAATAATGGAATACAACTTTGTGCTGGGTGTGGAAAAAGGCATCCGAGCGAATGTTGGAGAAGGACGGGAGCGTGTTTGGGCTGTGGATCCATGGAACATAGGATTAGGGAGTGCCCGAGAAGGCCGGATCAGGTGGGAGCCGAGGGCAGAGGTGATTTCTAGCTGCAGAGGGGTGGTCAACAACCATCAAGGGGCCGTGGTCAAGCCAGAGGTAGAAATGGCACAAGACTAGGACGTGGATCACCGGGCAGAGATGCAGGTCAGGCAGAGGCGAGACAGCCAGCATTGGTTTATGCTGCTCATCGCAAAGAAGAAGGTGATGCACCAGATGTGATAACGAGTACGTTCCTTAATTGTGAGCTATCTTATATTGCGCTAATTAATGTGGGGTCGACACATTCGTACATTGCATGCAATAGGACTGAAACTTTAGGGGTTAAGTTTAAAACCATTGAGAATGAAATGACTATGTTAAGTCCTTTAGGGCAGTCGGTGAAAGTTAGAAAGTTGTTTAAGAATGTACCATTGGTAGTTCAAGGAGTTACTTTCTTAGCGAACTTGATGGAATTACCATTTGGTGAGTTCCACCTCATCCTAGGAATGGATTGGTTGATGAGGCACCAAGCAACTCTAGATTGTGTTGTAAAGTGGATGGTGTTAAGAACTGTGGAAGGTGATGAAGTGGCAGTGATCAGGGAATGACGTGATTATTTGTCGAACGTGATTTCAGCTTTAAGGGTAGAAAAGTTGGTGAGGAAGGGCTGTTAAGCTTACTTAGCTTATATCAGTGATTTGGAATCTAAGAGTTTTACTGTCAAGGATTTGAAAACAGTAAAAGAATTTACTGATGTTTTTCCAGAGGAATTGTCGGGGTTACCTCCCAATAGAGATGTGTAGATTGGAATAGAGTTGTTACCTGGTACGGCTCTAGTGTCCATCGTACCTTATAGGATGGCACTCGATTATGGTTTAAGTGAATGGCCGAAAGTGTGTATGATCTATAGGGGTGACTTGTGTGGATTATGAGTCACTCGAATTTTGATGGTGTATGTATGACTGTAGATCTAGGGGATACTCATGATTAGTAGCTAAGGAAGGGCCATTAGAACCTGGTGGCACACGGTAAGGTTACGGTAAGGTTTCGGCTTTTGGTAAGTTTTTTGATTTAGTGATTGATTAAAGGTTGGTTGGTTGTAGGTTCAAGGATAAGGATAGTATAGCACGTCGCAGTAACCAGGTGTGTACAAACACTACACACACTATATCAGCAATGCCGAAAAGCCAAAAAGCCGAATGTGGCTAAATGGGCCTGGTGGGCCCTGAGGCTAAGTTTGATGAAGTTGTTTAGTTGGTTATACGAATTGAGTTAGTCATGAATGTTACATGATCTGGAATTGATTTGGACCTAATAGGCTATATGGATGAGATTTGGGCATAATGGGCCGTAAGGATGTGATTTGGGCTTAATGGGCTTTATGGGGACATAGAAAAGTATGCTAGGGTTTAATGGACTTTAGGCCTAGTTCTGAACAACTCTTAAACTGCATAAGACTTAATCTAATAATTAAACATGTTCATGAACAGGTCGCTGGGTTAGAGTGTGGCAACGGACATATGCATGTCTAAGATTGGATCTAGGGAGAGCTTGGTACTTAAGCGGTCCTAGTGGCCCACCTTCTCTTCTCTGGAATCCTACCTGGTGCATAGTGTCTATCCACTTTAGTTGCAAGGACTTGCTAATGGGCAAAAGTTCCTAACCCAAACTCGAGAGGGACCAGATACCCCTGATTTGGAAATTACCAAAATATCCTTAGATTTGCTAAATTACTAAAATACCCCTAATTTGTAAAATTACTAGAATACACTTGATTTGCGAAATTACCAAAATATCCCTGGTTTACAAAATTTCCAAAATACCTATGTTTTGTAAAATTACCTAAATACCCCCTATAGGGTAGATTTACGAAAATACCCTTGGGTAGTGAAATGACTAAAATACCCCTAGGTGCCGAATGTGTGAAAATGTGTATGTTATATTCATGAAATATATGTTGCACTTGGGTGGGTTATGATGATACGGAGGAAGATTTGAGGATCGCATAGTCCCTTGACGACCTTGGATCCACCAGTGGCTTTAAGCCCATTATACCAGCTGTGCTGCAACGTTTGAGTAGTGCCGTTGCTGGTGCTTCCTTTGGTGTGTAGGGATGGGTGGGTTGATATTTATATCCCCATAGGTGTGTAGGATTTGAAGGGAAATGGTGTGCAGGGTTGGTTTTGGGATGGGTGCATTGCATTCATGTGACTCTGATGTGGTATGAGGTCATTGTGGGCTAAGGCCCAAGTCCACTTATTTTGATAGGGCTTAGGCCCAATGTAATATTTGCATGTTGATTTGATTTCCAAGGGTCGTACACACTGAGTTTCGAAACTCACACCCTTTTTATTAAATGTTTCAAGTGATCCTCAGTAAGCGGCTCGACGTGGGAGAGGACTCGGTGATGGCCACACTACAAGATATTTAGAAGAAGTTTTATTTATTTGTTTGAAAGGACATGATTTTAATTGTTTTATTTTCATAGGATGTAATAAGGCCTTGTACTCCGTTTTGACTTTAGATTTTGAGTTTTGTTGTTTCAACTGTTTACTTAATTATTAAACTTGAGTAATTTCTTATGATTAAACATGGTTTTTGGAATACTTCAAATAATTAAATAGGCTTTTATCATTACTTAACAAGACTCATAGATTTTGGACTTTTGGGGTCCTAAACTTTAACTTAGCAAAACCGTTTTGAATTATGCCTTTGGTGTGACATTCCCGAATTTGGCCAAATCATCTAGGCCGGGTCTGGGGGTGTTACAGTAAATGATCTGTGTTGAATACGATGAACATTCGACCAGCTTGGGTTTGTATTAAATATGGTTAATTTTCATATTTTGGGCTCAGGGACTAAATTGAATAAATGTAAAACTTTAGGGGCAATTTTGTAAAAATGTAAAAATGTAAAAATGACCAAATTGTATGAAATGAAATATTTTATTTTCTAAATTAATATATTGAATGAAATTATTAATTTAGATCAAGATTGGGTGGAAAATCATGAAAATGGAAAATTACGAAAATGCCCCTAAACTTTGGTATTTCTGCAATTTAGTTAGGTAAGTTCGTATGTAATATGCATTGCTATATTTTTGTTTTAAATGCTTTGATATTGCATAATTTTTGAGTTACGAACTTGCAGACACATTCGATGAGGATACGATATTGGAAATCCCGGTTGAACCTTAGGAGTAAATTAGGATACGAATGACATGTCATTAAGGATACATTAAGTTGGCTTCGGGCTATGATATTAGCACTTCAGGTGCGAGATGCCTTTAGTTGGCTTCGAGTCATGATATTGGCACTTCAGGTGCGAGATTCATTGAGTTGGCTTCGTGCCATGATATTGGCACTTAGGGTGCGGGACTCCCGAGTATCCGACTTTTATTCCAAATGATTCAACGGGTATATCGAGGAAATGAAATGGTGAGAAATAGATACGTATTGGTACAGGTATGTATAGAAACTATATGAGCACTGAATTTATGGAAATTGTGAGTTCATGGTTAAATATGCGATTGAATATATGTTAACATTATGATTAAATGTTTTGTAGTATAATATGTTAATATTACTTGAATGGTAAATGAATGATGAGTTTTGCTTATTAATTCATACGAGCTTACTAAGCATTCATTGCTTACGTAGTTATTTTTCTTTACTTTTCAGACTATCGGAAGCTCAATCAGGTTGGAAGCTCGTCGGAGATATATCACACTATCCAGGGATTATATCAATATATATTGAGGTCTTGGTTAATGTTATAATGGCATGTATAGGTATTCTGATTAATATTGGTCTATGTGTTTGAATGTCAAAATGGCCATTTGACTTGGTTGAGTTTTAGTATATTTATTATATAATGGCAAATTTTGGCATGTATATGAGTAACCCTGTTATGGTTAATGTTTGGCTTGTTTGTTTGAATGATAAAAGATGAAATGGTAGTTGAATATGCATATAGTATATATGCTTTATGATACGTAGTATATGTGGTGATTTGGTACCTTGTTATGTACAAGTATTTTAGTTAATTGATATTAGTTAAAGAATGTCATTTTGGTATGTAAGATTGGTATGTATGGATGCAAATCAAATTGGAAGTTAGTTGTTTATTTTGACCAAATGGAGTACTTGGTGATACATGTTCATAAGTTTTTATTTGAGATGCCTATGTGCATATTGGTTGAATGTGATTATACTTTATGTATAAAGCTAAATTATGCATGATTTTGGTGCCTAGCTATGGCTGGTATACATGTGCATTTTTGACTGTAGGTACATGCTTTGTTGGGTGAGAAAAATGATTTGTAAAATAGCCTATTTTCGTCCACACGGGCACGGACACGAGCGGGGACATGGCCGTATGTCTATATTTTGAATGCCTACTGGCTTAAGGCACGAACGTGTCTCTTAGTCGTGTGAGTCACATGGCCTGGCCACACGGCCATGTGATCCCTGCAATTTGTAAATTTTCATCTTTTCTCTGAAATTTCTTTATGTTTATGATTTAGTCTCATTTTGTTTCTAATGTGTTTTTAAGGCTTCGAAGGCTCGTCTAAGGGACAATATCTATGCTATTGATTGGTTTTGCTGTGACTGATGATATGAATTAAATGTTTCAAAATTTTTGATAGTTCTGAAATGTAAACTTCGGTAGTGCTCTGTAACCCTATTCCGACGATGGATACGGGTTAAGGGTGTTACACGTGTCATAACTCAATTTTAGGACTAGTCGAAACAGTGGTTTCGAGACCACTAAATAGAGGTTAAGGAAAATTATTTTGATGTTATCTTATGTGTTATGGCATTAGTATATGGCTATGTGAAAATTTTGGTGATTTAATTTGAGCGATAACATGCTTAATTGTGAAAAAGGACTAAATCGCATAAAGTGTGAAAGTTTTATTTTTGAAGGTAGAGGTGTCTAATAGCCATAGAATATTAAACTGAAGGTCTTTAAAGTCCAATTAGATCATATGGAGTGTGTTGGCCGGCCATAGGAAGCAAGGGGCAAGAGCATTAATTTTTAGTCAAAATTTGGTGATAGTTGGTGACTAAATGAATTAAATAAGATTAGTAAAAGAAAAGCTATCATCTTTTTCATTTCTCTTCCTCCCCTACCAAAACTTCCAGCAAGAAATAAGGGTTTTGAAGCTCAAACTTTCAGCCATTCAATCCTCATCCAAGTAAGTGATTTTGGTGGTTTTGTTTAATAATTTTTGTATTCTTGGAGTCCCCAAAGCTTAAGCTAGCTAATGAGGGGACTAATTTGTGATATGGCTGAAAGTTTAGGGACTTGCCATGAGAGTGTTCGTGTTGTTTGCTGAGTTTTTATGGAAGAAATTGAATGTTAGGGAGATGGGAAACAACTTTTGTGAAAGGTGTTTGCATGAAAACACCTAAATAGGACTTGAATGTAAAGATTGAAATTGTGTCATAAATGCATGAAATAGTTGGATTTGTGAGTAGTTGTAAGAGAAATAAATGTTCAACAAGGCTTGTTTAATGAGAAAATGTGTTGAAAAATTTATTTATGAGCCTAAGGGCAAAACCGTAATTTTGCTAAAGTGTAAGGGCAAAATGGTCATTTTTGCCTAAGTATAGATTTTGATCCATTATGATAATAAGATGTTTTCAATGAGTGAATTTTGTTGTTATGGACCAAGAAGAGTGTGGAATCAACCTTGACCGAGGGAAAGGCAAGGTTACAGAATAGACCATCGATTAACGCATTTTGCATCAAGGTAAGTTTATGTGTAAACGATGCATTTTATATACACATTGTTGTTATTAATTGGTGCATGGTATGATTGAGAAAATGTATGATTCAAGTGGATTGAATTTAGTAGTTATTGAATAATTTTCGTATGATTGACGAAATAGATATGTAAATTTGAGATAACAACTCTTGATGGTGGGCTAAATGCGATACCACCTTGTTACTTAATTACGATGGGCTGTGTGCGATACCATTGTCTATTTATCATTTGATGGGCTATGTGCGATACCACCGTAACTATCCTTTTTGGCGGGCTATGTGCGATACCACCCTATTAAAGATTGATGGCGGGCTAAGTGTGAAACCACTGAGTGATTGGTATTATGAATGGTTTATTGAGAAATTATGATGTGTTGTATCATGTAACTTTGTGGTACTAAGTGCAGGGATGCATGTTAATGAATGTAAGCATTAAGCTTGTGATATGGTTAGAATATGGTATGGGAGGAAATGAGTAAGCATGATTATGAATGTGGATTGTTCTTGTTTAGTTTGTAATGCTATTTATTGTTTAGCACATACTATGACGTTAATTGTTTACATGTAAACTTACTAAGCTTAAAGCTTACTCCCATTTCTTTTCCCCTTATTTTATAGTGTTGAAGAGCTGAGTCGAGATACGATGATAATTGGAAGATCGCCCACACTATCAGCTCATCTCGGTATATCTAGACTTAGTGTTTTTGAGTATGGCATGTATAGGGGCTAGACTAGGTAAATTGTTTTGTTCTTTTGGCAAAGAGTGTGTTGGCCCCTTTAATGATGAACTCTTTTGTATATAGCCATTGTTGTTGGCTCATAGTTATATATGAAAAGATGAAGTTATTCATGGTAGTGTTTATTGCAAAATCTGAGTGGTTTAGTGGTATGTTGAATGGATTCATGTTGTGTGAGTTAGAGTGATGAAAAGAGCTTAGTAAATAGCCTTGTTCTTGTCCACATAGGTAGGCACATGGGCAAGTGTTTAGGCCGTGTGTGGCACACGATCAGTCCCATGGGTGTGCAACTAGGCCGTGTATCCCCTGCATGATAGTTTTGGAAGTCAGTAAGCTTTGTAGTAAACACACGGGTAGACACACGGTAATGTGTGTCAGCCGTGTGGTAGGCACGGCAACGAACATGGGTGTGTGCCCAGGCCGTGTAAAGTTTGCATCTTGAAATTAGAATTTAACTCGACACCCGGTCTAAGAACACGGGCGTGTACCTTGGCCGTGTGACCTTAATCAGATGATGACGTCATAAATAGAATGTCAAGGTTTTGGCACACGGGCTAAGACACAGGCATGTCCAGGCCGTAAGATGGACATGGGCGTGTGTCTGGCCGTGTGAAAACCCCTGTAGGTTTGAAATAAAAATAAATCCCACATGGGGTAGGGACATGGGCGTGTGTGACCACACGGCCTACTCACACGGGCGTGTGGCCCCTTTTTAGGTGAAAATTTTTAGGATCGCAAAAGTTTTCGGTTGGGTTCCGAAACCCCCATATGTATGTTTAAGGCCTGGTAAGTCCTTAATGAGTATGTTGTGATGACGATAGAGATATGTCAAGTTGGGACTGAAATTTTATAGACTAAAGTTGTGTGATTAAATGAATTAAGTCCAGTGTTGCCTCGTGCCCGGTTCTGGTGTAGAATATGGGTAAGGGGTGTTACATTTAGTGGTATCAGATCTATAGTTTAGTCGGTTCTCAGACTACCGTAGCATGTGTAAGAGTCTAGGTATACATGCCATAAGCGTATAATGATAGTGTGGTGGCTTCTAACAATTTTAACCTTGTTTTTATATAGTAAATGGATCCCGATTGAACGGCTGCTGATGACACAGCTAGTAATACGCCGGCTCCCACACAAGGGACCGCCCCTGTAGAGAGTGGACCCGAGACTAAGGGTCAAGGAGAAGAGGCCCGAGAAGCCTTTCTCCCAATGATGAGTGACTGGTACACGGAGTATGTACGAGCAAACCCTAATGCTCAACCTCCTCCACCCCTCCTATACCTCAGCCAGTTCTAATGGCTCCTTAAGGTATAGATTTAGTGAGGATAACGAAGCCCCCGATAGATACGATTCAGAAGCAATGGGCTGAAAAGGTAATATAGATGATGACCCCAAAAGGGCAGAGTTCTAGCTTGAGAACTCAATAAGAGTATTTGATGAACTCTCATGTACACCTGAGGAGAGCTTAAAATGCGTCGTGTCTTTGCTGAGGGACTCAGCGTACCATTGGTGGAAAACATTGGCGTTAGTGGTTCCTAAGGAGAGAGAGTAACGTGAGACTTCTTTTTGGTAGAATTTTGATAGAAGTATATAAGTTAGAGGTTTGTGGACCAGAAACAGAAAGAATTCCTTGAGTGAAAGCAAAGAAAAATGATTGTGGCGGAATATGAGCGCGAATTTGTTCGGCTCAGCAAGTACGTGCAATAATGTGTGTCAATAGAAGCTATTTTGTGCAAGAGGTTTGAAGATGGGCTGAATGAGGATGTCAGACTTTGAGTTGGAATTTTGGAACTAAAAGAATTTGTGGTATTAGTGGATAGGGCATGTAAGGCCGAGGAACTGAATATGGAAAAGAGGAAGGTTGTGAGTGAGGCCCGAGATGCAAGGAAAAGATCGAGGAGTAAATCATATCAAGCTCAATCGAATAGGTCTAAAGAAACAAACCCTCGGACGACTGCATCAGTTGGATATTCACATCGAGACCGAGGGTACCTACTCGGGCTTGAGAGTTCAAGCCACTTCGATGGCAAGTGTGGGCAATCCGAAGTCTAAACTGGAGTGTCCAAATTGTGGAAGACAAGACACGAGGGAGTGTTGGGGGAATAATAAAAACTGTTACAAGTGTGGTTCACCTGATCATTTCATCCAAAATTGCCCTGAAAGGGATGACAAGGAAAAGAAGCAAAAGTTAAGATCAAGCAATGTATCTTCAAGGGGTAAGCCACAAAAGAACCCGGGAGGTGGGACTAGTGGTAGGGGTGCACCTTGAGATTCTACTGTGAGATCGGAGGGTCGAGCACCTGTAAAGACTTATGCCATTCGCGCTCGCGAAGAGGCATCATCTCTAGATGTGATAACGGGTACTATTTCTCTTCACGACACCTTTGTTATTGCTTTGATTGATCTGGGGTCTACCCATTCTTACATTTGTATGAGATTGGCATCTAGTATGAGCATGATTGTTGTGTCTACAGAATTTGTGGTAAAGGTGTCAAACCCGTTAGGTAAACATGTGTTAGAAGGTGTGTAGGAATTGTCCTTTAACAATTAGGGGTCATTGTTTTCCGGTAAACCTTATGTTGTTGCGACTTGATTCTTGGTATGGATTGGTTTACTACTCATAGTGTTTTAGTGAACTATGGTAGTAAATTTATTGAATTGAAAAGTGAAAATGGAGATGTCATTTGGGTTGAATCAGGTGGGTCAGATAGTTTACCGGTGATAATTTCTTCCATGGTGGCTGAGAAATATTTGGGAAAAGGATACGAGTCTTATCTCGCCTTTGTGCTAAATACTCAAGAGTCTGAGGTAAAGATTGAAACAATGGCGGTGGTAAGTTAGTATCCAGATGTATTCCCAGAAGAATTACCCGGATTGCCTCCAGTTAGAGAGGTCGAGTTTGGAATTGAGATAGTTTTGGGAACGGCACCAATTTCAGTTGCCCCATATAGGATGGCGCCATTAGAGTTGAAAGAACTGAAGGTTCAGTTGCAAGAGCTAACAGACAAGGGTTTTACAAGACCAAGCTATTCACCGTGGGGTGCTCCGGTACTTTTTGTAAAGAAGAAAGATGGGTCGATGAGATTGTGCCTAGACTATAGACAACTTAACAAGGTGACTGTGGAGAAAAAGTATCCTTTACCAAGAATAGATGATCTATTTGATCAGGTGAAGGGAGCTACGATGTTCTCCAAGATAGACTTACGGTCTGGCTATTACTAGTTGAGGGTTAAGGAGCAAGATGTGCCAAAAACTGCATTTCGGACGAGGTATGGCCACTATGAGTTTCTTGTCATGCCATTTGGTCTAACGAATGCTCCTGCGATTTTTATGGATTTAATGAACTGTGTCTTTCGACCGTATTTAGACAAGTTTGTAGTTGTCTTTATTGAAGATATACTGATTTATTCTCGGGATGAGAGTGATCATGCAAAGCATCTGAGAATTGTTTTACAGACTTTAAGAGACAAGCAGTTGTATGCTAAATTTAGCAAGAGTGAGTTTTGGCTCCGAGAGGTTGGATTCTTAGGACACATCATGTCGGATGATGGTATTAGAGTTGACCCGAGTAAGATCTCGGCTATTGTGGAGTGGAAACCGCTTAGAAATGTGTCGGAAGTCAGAAGCTTTTTGGGGTTGGTAGGATACTACAGACGATTTGTAAAGGGGTTTTCTATGATTACTACCCCAATGACGAAACTGTTGCATAAGGATGTTCAGTTTGAATAGACTGAGAAATGTCAACAGAGTTTCGAGAAACTGAAAACATTGTTGACTGAGGCACCGATTTTGGTTCAACCAGAATTGGGGAAAGAGTTTGTGGTCTACAGTGATGCGTCATTAAATGGTCTCGGTTGTGTGTTGATGCAAGAGGGTAAGGTAGTCGCTTAAGCTTCGAGGCAGCTAAAACCACACGAGAAGAATTATTCGACTCATGATTTGGAGTTGGTTGCGATTATTATTGCATTAAAGATTTGGCGACATTATTTATATGGTGAGAACTATTGAATCTCCACGGATCATAAGAGTTTGAAGTACTTGATGGATCAAAAGGATTTATATTTGAGACAACAGCGATGGCTTGAATTATTGAAGGACTATAAGCTAGTAATCGATTACCATCCGGGGAAAGAGAATGTGGTTGCGGATGTCCTGAGTAGGAAATCCCTGTATGCTTTGAGAGCTATGAGCACGAGCTTAGCATTGTCAGATGGTTGGTTGATGTTTCATGATAGGATTTGTGTACCTAAGGATGATGAGTTGATCTGGAAGATATTAAATGAAGCACATAGTGGTTATTTGTCTGTACATCCGGGCAGTACGAAGATGTACAATGATATGAAGAAATTTTATTAGTGGCCAGGTATGAAAAGAGACATCTCTGAGTATGTGACAAGATGTCTAATTTGTCAACAAGTTAAAGCCGAGCATCAAGTACCTTCGAGATTACTTCAGCCGGTGATGGTTCCCAAGTAGAAGTGTGATCGGATCACCATGAATTTTGTGATGGGGTTGCCTATGACCCCAAAAAGGAAAGATGTTGTATGCGTTATCATTGATAGACTAACGAAGTCAGCTCACTCTATACCGGTGCGTGTTGATTATTTACCAGATAAGTTGGCAGAGTTGTATATTGCTGAGATGGTGAGATTACATGGAGTGCCTGTATCTATTATCTCAGATAGAGATCCTAGATTTACTTTGAGGTTTTGGAAGAAGTTGCAAGAGGCCTTGGGTACAAGGTTGAATTTTAGTACTGCATTCCATCCTCAAACTGAAGGCCAATCTGAAAGAGTGATTCAAGTTCTTGGCTCCGATGCTGTGTGTTAGAATTTGAAGGTAGTTGGGAAGGATACCTACCTTTGGTTGAGTTTGCCTACAACAACAGTTATCAGTCGAGCATACGGAGGGCACCATATGTGTAATAGTTCGGTTTATACCCCAGTCAGAATAATGGTTTCGGAACCACAAATTCAAGTCTGTATAATATTTTAATATTATTTTTTGTGCCGTTGATATGTGACTAAGCATGTGGTAAATTTCCGTGAGCTAATTTATCTGTCTATGTGTTTAATTTGACAAAAGGATTGAATTGCATTAAATGTGAAAGTTGTACGCTATATGTTAAAGTGCCTATTTGTTATGACTTTATAAGTGTGAGGACTTATGTGGCTATTAAACCACTATTTAGTTAGTGAATGGATATGGACAAATAGATCCTTAATGCATGGTTGTTTTATTTATTAATTGGAAGGTTAATTTAGTAAATGAAATAATAGTAATGTTATAATGAAAATAACATGATAATAAGCCATTACCATCTTTCACCTAGCCGAATATTGAATGAAGAAAAAGAAAGAAAACTATCCTAGGGTTCGACACTTGCAAGCTTGAATTAAGGTGAGTTTTGACTTTGGTTTTTGATAATTTCTATGTTTTTGCAATCGTTGCTTTGTCTACTATCAAGCCCATGTCTCAATTTTGTGTATTGATGATGTTTGTGAGATATGCCATTGATGATATGTTGAGCTTTGAAATGAATTTAGTTGTTAAATGAAAGATTTGAGCTAGATGAACATACTTTGTTCTTGAATTTTTGATGAATTTAGCTAATTAGGGCTAAATTGAGGAAATAGTAATTTGAGGGACTAAATTGCAAATTTGATGGAAAATATGGGCTTGTATGTGATGTATGAACATTCGGCTAAGCATGAGTATGTAATGATTTTGTGAATTTGATGTTTTGAGAAAAATGGACTAAATTGATCAATTATGCAAATGTGAGGGTTAAATTGCAAATAGCCCTAAATGTGTGTCCTTGGATTGAATAGAATGAATTAGTGAATAAAAGGGTTAATTCTGAATATGAGTAGATCAAGAACCGAAGAAAACGGACTTAGATCGCGGGAAAGCGAAAGTAACCAAGTAGCCGTTTCCGTTTCTGTTAAATCGAATTCGAGGTAAGTCGTTATGCAAATAAACGTACTCGTGTTGAATTATGTATGTTCTTATGAATATTATTATCAATGAATATTTATGATATGATTTGTTCATGAATTCCGAGACAAGGATTACTTAGTGACAATGTTCGAGAAGTCCCGAGACAAGGATTAGCTATGTCATGACATAGGTATTTGTTCTATTTTATCATGTAAGACCAGTCTGGGACATTGGCATTGATTCGAAATTTCATGTAAGACCTTGTCTGGGACGTTGGCATTGATATGATCTTTACATGTAAGACTATGTTTGGGACATCGGCATCGTATTGATTCGTGTAAGTCCCTGTCTAGGACAGTGGCATCGATATCTGAGTGCATATAAGACCTCGTCTGGGACATTTGCATTTTATAACTATTCTGAGCTTTCTGAGTATCCAATTAGGTTCCTTACGGTTCAACGGGCAAGTCTGTGATACGAAATGGCTATGTAAATAGTGAATCTGTTTGAGGTACGTTGACTTATATACTAAGTGTGTATATAAGGTAAGTACCTACATGATCTTACTATGATGATTATGTATATTGGGATTGCAATATGATTTGTGAAAGTAAGTATGAAAGAGCTTTGTATATATAAGACTTTTGAATTGATGAATGTGGTAAATATGGCCAAGTACATGGACCAAATCATATATGTGATAGTTTGCTAAGTAATTAAGATGTGCCAATGTACCTATGTGCATATATGTCTTCCATGCTAAGTTTGTTTGTATTATGACTTACTAAGCTTTTGGAAAGCTTACTGTGAGTGTGTTTTCTCTATTTTTATAGGTCGTCAAAGCTACTGAAGGCTCGGGACCATCAAGGATCATCATCACACTACTAAACTCATTTTGGTACATTTTGGTACATCTTGGAAATGTATATAGCTAGAATTGGCATGTATAGACTAGTATTTGATATAAGTTTGTTATATGAACTTAGCCATGTGATTTGGCTAGTTATGAGTTGAGAATTTGCTTGAATGAATGTAATATGGGAAGTATGTTTTGGCATGGTTAGATTTATGAAATGGTCAAGTTTTGACTAAGTAAATGAATGATTTATGCTTGTGATGAGATGAGTTTTAGTCTTGTAATTTGGATGGTTATTTTGATATGTTCTTGGTTGCCAAATAGGCATGAGATGTCTTGGTGTTTTTGCTTGTAGGTAAGACCCATGTAGCTGGCATTTTGGCCTTGCAAATGGCCAATTTTGCCACACAGTTGTGTCACACGGGCGTGCCTAGTGACCGTGGGACAAAGTCAGTAGCTAGCATATGAGTACACGGCCTTGGAAGACGGACGTGCCTAGTAGCCGTGTGGTTTTCAACAGGATCGACCACGGCCAAGGTACACAAGCGTGCTTGGTGGCCGTGGAGTAAAGTCAATTGCGACCACGGGGAGGACACACGGGTGTGTCTAGCAGCCATGGGAGGCACACGGTCTACCCACACGGACGTGTAACCCCTGAAACTTAGAAAAGTTTTAAATTTTTGAGAAATTCTGTATGTGTTCCGGTTGAGTCCCGACCCGGTTTATAGCATGTTTTAGGTCTCGATGACCTACTAAGGAGACATTATGGTTAAGGTTAATATTCAATTGTATGACATTTCTGTAAACGTTTCTGATCTGTTCGGTAACGCTTTTAAACCTAGTCCGACGACGGATACGGGTTAGGGGTGTTACATTTGGTTGGTATCAGAGTTACAGTTTAGTCGATTCTCAGACTAACGTAGCGTGTCAGAGTCTAGCTATACATGCCATATATCTGAATTGTGATAGTGTGACGAATCCTGGCGCATAAAATGTGATTTTTGGATATCAATAGATCTCAAAAGAGCCACAGCTGATGACGTAGAAAGTAATGAGCCTGCTCTCGCGCAAGGGACAGCGCCCTCTGATTTGAGACCAGCTACGAGCGGTCAAGAGGGAGAAGCTAAACAAGCTTTCTTCCAGTTGATGAGTGAGTGGTTCACTCAGTTTGTAAAGAATAACCCGATTGTTTCGCAACCCTCGCCCCCGGTTATTCCCTCTCAGACTACAGTTGTGCCACTGGTTATGTATCCGAATCTGTTGAATAAGCCTCCAGTTGATAAAATTCGTAAATACGGGGTAGAAGAGTTCAGGGCCACCAGTGATGACGATGCCGAGAAAGCTGAGTTCTGGTTAGAAAACACGATTCGGGTATTTGATGAGATGTCTTTGACTCCAGAAGAATGCACAAATGCGTTGTATCATTACTTCGAGATGCAGCGTATCAATGGTGGAAAACTTTGATTTCTGTTGTTTCGAAAGATCGAGTTACATGGGACTCCTTTCAGATCGAGTTCCAGAAGAAATATGAGTGAAAGATTCGTTGATTAGAAACGAAAGGAATTTCTGGAATTGAAACAAGGCCGTATGATTGTTACGGAATATGAACGAAAGTTTGTGAGACTGAGTCAGTATGCTCGAGAATATGTATCATCTGAAGCTATAATGTGCAAAAGATTCGAAGATGGTCTTAATGAAGATATTCGCCTGTTGGTCGGGATATTAGAAATAAAAGAGTTCGTTATACTCGTTGATCGAGCGTGTAAAGCTGAAGCACTTGGAAAGGATAAAAGAAAAGCTGAGTTTGAAGCTCGAGATATGAGAAAGAGATTTCAGAGTAAGTCATTTCAGTCTGCTCCAAAAAGATTCAGAGATGATCAAAGTCGTTCCAGAGATAATACGGGACATTCGAACAAAAATCAAGCTAGATCGCAAATGAGTTCCAAAACTCCAGCAAATTCAGTGGCCAGTGTTGGTAATGTTCAATCGGAGAGACCTGAATGTAGACATTGTGGAAAAAGGCACTCGGGAAGTTGTAGAGTAAATGAAAGAGGTTGTTTCAGTTGTGGATCACTTGATCATTTTATCCGTGATTGCCCTGAGTCTGTTGAGCCATAAATTGTTTAGAATCTGAGATCGGATAACGCACCTGTGAGAGTTAGACTTTTGAAGAATGTAAGAAATGTCAATGGTAGTCAGAGAACTATGAAAGACACTGTTACAAGATCTGAAGTTACAGCGCCTGCCAGAGCATATGCTATTCGAGCTCGAGAGGATGCTTCATCACCAGATGTTATAACGTGTAACACCCTAAACCCGGTCAACACACCATGACCGAATTTGGCATGTCACAGAGGAAATCATTTTGCAGAAAACAGGTTACCGGTTAAAATTTTAGTGAAAAACTCTTTGTTGTCTTAGGTTTGTAGAGATCAAGTGCATGACTTGTTAAAACCGATAGTTTATTTTGAAATCCCCAGAATCAATCTTTAAAACTTAGTTGTCGATCCATAAGTAGAAAAACATTTACATCTTAAAAACCTAATTGCTTCTTGCTTAGCTAATTTGAAAATGTTTGAATTATGTGTTGGAAAACTCAAGTTTGAAATCCATTTGAGTTGTTGTTGTTATCAATTAATTTATATTACCCGATGGTAAAGAGTTGAAAACCGTTGCGTTTTGTAGTTTAGAAAAAACCTTGCATTCAAATTATTAAATCAATCAAGTAATTTACCAAACCATGTTTAAAACAGTCCCAAGCATATAAATAATCCAAGAAAATATAATCAAAAAGGCCTTATTACAAACCCAAATAAAAACGGAAAAGAAAAATAAATATCCAATTCAAAATCCAAGTAATACCAAATGTTTTTAATGCATGGCCACTTCGAGTCCATCCGGCTCCTTATCTTCAATCTACGAGTCACTTGAAAAGATAAGGGAGAAGGTGAGCCACCAAGACTCAGTGCATAAATCCTCCTCCCGATTAATGCATCGCACTTATACAAATCGTAACCAAGCAATATAAATAATGCACCCAAACCTAGCCATCCATAACTCCTTTTTCTACGCCGTGTGGTACCAAACCACTGGTGGTGCCAAACCACTGGTGACCCAAAGTCACGATATCCAATAATAATGTGGCGCCAAACCACTGGCGACCCAAAGTCACGAATAATCAATCAGGGGGCCAACCCACGCCAGATACCAAATCACCGGCGACAATCCCGTAATATCATATGTGGGGCCAACCCACCGTGGTGCCAAGCCACCGACGACGAGTCGCTATGAGGTGCCAAACCTCCGTGACCCAAAGTCACAAAATATCAATATACCAAGTGTGGGGCCAACCCGTGTGATACCAAATCACCGGCGACGATCCCGATATGTCAATCGTGGGGCCAACCCATCGTGGTGCTAAGCCAACTGACACAAGTCGCTATGAGGTGCCAAACCTCTGGTGACCCAAAGTCACGGATATCATCTTCCCCCTCCACTCATGTTACCCATATCAATGTAATACTCATGCAAATCATGCCATCATGCTTTAATATGAACATATAGTAAATATAGCATAGATCATATTTTCATGCATCATATAACGAATCGTATCGAAACGGACTTACCCGAATCCTTGCTCATACCCATAGGGTATCATATCAAGATCTACACTATTTTTGGCTTTAATACATTCAGGTTATTAATATATTACTAAGTTATAAAGTGTGTAAGTTACACACCTGTTACTAACGCTACCACTGAATCCCAAAATCTGATCTACGACACTAGATCTCCTTGTCCTACATTCGGCCAAACCACAAAGTCATTAACAAGGCCATTTGGCCATACCAATAAATCCCAAAGGGTGAGATTACGCCTAAACTACACCACCCTTACCTTTTGCCTTACGAACACAAATCACAACGCAACGTATGTGAGACTGCTTCTCCCCCTACAATCGGCCAACAACCAAATCTCACTTTTAATAGCCTTCGGCTTAACCAAATAACTAAGAGAGTAGTTAAATCACCATAGATCCTTACCACAGGCATGATGGATTCGATTGCTAGAGAATAGAGGCTTAGATCGACTGCTTCCAAGAACCCGAAGAACCTAGGAGAAATCGGTTCTAAAAGATGGTTAGAAATCTATCACCAAATGCCGAAATTCGGCTTTGCTCTTATGAAAGTCGACTGAGAGAAAAGAGAAAGTAAATACCAAGAACACTTACCCTTCAAAACCGATTAGAGAAACACCCAAAAGAGATCTACCCTTGTTGATATTCGGTCAAAATAAGACAAGAAGAAAACAAGGAGATTTCGGCACAGAGTATAGAAGCAATCACTATGCGATTAACACAAAAAGAAAAGAAAATGAAAGAGATATGAATGGTGTTCGGGTAAAGGGGTTTCGATAAAAAGAAAGTAATAGAAAAGATGTGGTTTTGAACAAATATGAAAAGAAAGAAAATAAAAGATGAGTGAGGCTCAATATGGAGATTCGGCCGACATGCCTAAGGGAGAAATCGGCAAGGGTCTATGGTGCTTGTGGCTTTCAGTTTCAAAGAAGGAAAAGAGAGTATGCTCACTTGAAGGTTCGGCTAGGTGCTTCAAATGGTACAAGAAGGAACAAATGACAACCAAAAGGAAGTTTCGGCTTTGCTCCAAACCGATTGCATCAAACCTTAGCTAGTCGAAAGTGCCACAAAGAATTTCGGCACCCTTCCTTAGTTCTAGCCGAATACTCCACCTCCCACCTATTCAAATTTCGGCAAACTCTTAACTCACTCCTAGCCACCAATTCAAACGAGTTTGAATTAATCAAACTCCTAAATTTTCTCCTTGCCACCTGATCAAAATAATTTGACTTAGTCCATCCTTATCTAACAGAATTTGAGCTGAGCACAACTTCTCCCCCTCTTGGCGTCAAAAAGAATGAGCAGCAGGGGATCTCCATAGCTCGAACCCAAGCTCTCCTTCCTATGCTTGTGGTGTCAATCACAGGGCTCTAAGTGGCGTCTCCTTGCCACTTTACCAAGCCCAATTTTGTGCTAAAATTCCCCTTAAAATACATATAACCCCTAGCTCCTTCAGCTTCCTTTACTTAAAGCTTAAAAACAAAAATTCCTACCACTCAAGCCTACTCTAGACTTATAACTAGGTCTTAAAACATAACAAATAATAACGCAACAATCCAAACTCATGCAAAACAATTCAATCACCACTAACCCCTATTTCAGGATATTACAGTTCTACCCCCCTTAAAAATAATTTCGGCCTCGAAATTACCTGGTCAAAAGAGATGAGGGTATTGCTGTCTCATCACATCCTCGGGTTCCCACGTAGCTTCTTCCACGCCATGATTCCGCCATAATACCTTCAACAAAGGAACTGACTTCTTACGTAAGACTTTCACATCTCGATCCAGAATCTGCACTGGTTCCTCTTCCATAGTCAAGTCTGGACTCACCTCTATTTCTTTTATTGCTACAACATACGATGGATCTTAACGATAACGCCTAAGCATGGAGACATGGAACACATCGTGAATTTGACTCAGCTCCGCTGGCAACTCGAGCTAATAGACTACTGGTCCCACTCGTCTCAGTACCTTATACGACCCAATAAACCTTAGACTTAACTTGCCTTTCCTTCCGAACCTTAACACCTTCTTCCACGGCAAGACCTTCAGAAAGATCTTGTCACCAATGGCAAACTCTATATCCCTCAGCTTGAGATCGGCATATGATTTCTGCCTGTCCAAAGCTTCCTTCAATCGAGCCTGAATCAACTTAACCTTGTCCTCAGTCTCTGCAACCAACTCTGGTCCCAACATCTGACGTTCACTCAACTCCGTCCAACATGTAAGTGTGCGACACTTCCTACCATACAACGCCTCGTATGGTGCCATCTTGATGCTTGCTTGGTAACTATTGTTGTAGGCGAACTCAGCTAAGGGTAGAAACTCTTCCCAACTGCCTCTGAAGTCTAAAACACAACCTCTCAGCATATCCTCTAAAATCTGTATAACCCTTTCCGACTGCCCGTCAGACTGTGGATGAAATGCCATACTGAAATCCAACCGTGTACCCAAAGCCTAATGCAACACTTTCCAAAACCTCGACGTAAATCTGGGATCCCTATCCGAGATGATCGATACTGGCACCCCATGTAACCTCACTATCTCTGCCACATACAACTTAGCTAACTAGCGAGTACTCCACCCTTACCAGTGTGAAGTGAGCTGACTTAGTCAGACGATCCACAATTACCCAGACTGAGTCCTTCTTACTAGGCGTAAGGGGTAATCCACTTACAAAATCCATAGTGATCCTTTCCCACTTCCACTGTGGAATCTTTACCGGCTGAAGCAAACCTGACGGCAGTTGATGTTCGGCCTTGACCGCCGGCGACACGTCGACACTTACCCACAAACTCAGTTACTTCCCGCCTGCACTGCCACCGTAATCGCTCTCTTAAATCCCGATACATCTTGCTACCTCCAGGATACATAGCGTATGAGCTGCTATGTGCATCCTGAAGAATTCTCTGCCTTAACTCGACATCCTTCGGTATACAAACTCTCCTTTGAAACACACAAAGACTCCATCACCGGGACAAGTCAGAACCCTCCAAACCACCATTCTGAACTTGCATCTTCCGAGCATTCAAAACCTCATCCTCTAACTGCTTCTCCTTGATGTGCTCAACCCAAGTCGGCTTAACCTGCAATTTTGCCAGAATACTCCCATTGTCATACAAGCTAAGATGGGCAAACATCGCTCTTAAGTCTGATACAACCTTACGGCTCAACGCATCTGCCACTACGTTAGCCTTGCCTAGATGATACTCAATCGAACAGTCGTAGTCCTTCAACAACTCAATCCACCTGCGCTGCCTCAAGTTCAAATCCTTCTGAGTCAAAAGGTACTTCAGACTCTTGTGATCTGTATAGACTATCGACTTCTCTCCGTACAAGTAGTGTCTCCATATTTTCAAAGCGAAAACCACTACAGCTAATTCCAAGTCGTGCATCGGATAATTAACCTCATGCGGTCTCAACTGCCGAGATGCATAAGCCACTACATTCCCTTCCTGCATCAGCACACATCCCAAGCCCGTATGTGATGCATCGCAATATACCTTGAATTCCTACCCTGCCTCAGGCTGAATCAAAACTGGAGCTTCAGTTAAAATCTTCTTTAGCTTGTCGAAACTTTCTTGCTGCTTCTCAGTCCACACAAATGGAACTCCTTTCCTCAATAACTTGGTCATTGGTGCTGCGATCAAAGAAAATCCCTCTACGAATCTTCGATAATACCCTGCCAAACCTAGAAAACTCCGAATTCAGCAAGTGACTTAGGCGGCTTCCAATCTAACACTGCCTCAATCTTTCGAGGATCCACTCTAATCCCCTCAGCTGATACTACATGACCCAAGAAAGTCACCTCCCTAAGCCAGAACTCACACTTACTAAATTTAGCATATAGCTGTTTTTTCCCTCAGAATCTGCAACACTACTCGCAGATGTGCATCATGCTCCTCCTCTGACTTTGAATATACCAGGATGTCGTCTATAAATACTATGACAAACTGATCCAAATACTGCTGGAATACCCGATTTATCATGTCCATGAATGCTGTCGGTGCGTTGGTCAACCCAAACGGCATTACAGAAACTCGTAGTGCCTATACCGAGTACGAAGCGCCGTCTTGTGGATATCAGCCTCTTTCACCTTTAGCTGATAATACCCAGACCTTAAATCAATCTTTGAGAATACCGATGCACCCTTAAGCTGGTCAAACAAGTCATCGATCCTTGGCAACGGATACTTGTTTTTGATCGTCAGCTTATTCAATTGGCGGTAGTCTATACACATCCGCATTGTACCATCTTTCTTCTTGACAAAGAGTACCGGCGCTCCCCAAGGTGAAACACTTGGTCGGATAAAGCCTCGGTCCAACAACTCCTGAATCTGAGCCTTTAATTCCACTAATTCCTTAGGCGCCATCCTATACGGGGCAATAGACACTGGCGCAGTACCAGGTAACAAATCTATGCCAAATTCAACCTCACGATCCGGAGGCAGTCCCGGAAGTTCCTCTGGAAATACGTCAGCAAATTCCTTTACTGTTCGGACATTCTTTGCAGCAGACTCCTTAGCCTCCAAGGCACACACATGCACTATAAATGCTTCACAGCCCTTCCTGACCATCTTCTCAGCTTTCAAAGTAGATACCACGTTGGATAGATAATCTCTTCTATTACCTATCATAACCACCTCGTCACCCTCAGCCGTCTTCAGAACCATGCGCTTAGCCGTGCAATCCAAACTTGCCTGGTACTTAACGAACCAGTCCATCCCAAGAATCAGATCGAACTCCCCAAATGGCAGTTCCATCAGATCAGCTACAAACACTACCCCTTGGAGTTCTAGGGGTACATCCCTATACAGCTTATTCACTTCTACAGAGTGACCTAGAGGGGTAATTACTGTCATCTCCCTAGAAGTAGTCTCAAAGTCTAGGTTCAGGGTCTCTACTATACTACTAGCGACATATGAATGCGTCGAACCCATATCAATCAAAGCAGTATATGGAAATCTAAAGATTAAGAACATACCAGTTATGACATCCGGTGCATCGCCCTCCTCTCGACGCCTCGCTGCATACACCAACCCAGGCTATCTTGCCTCAGTGTTGCCTGCACCTCTGCCCGGTGCTCCGCGGCCCTGACCAGAACCATTACCTCCTCTACCATTACCACGACCCCTCTACGGTGGCGGTCCCTCATTTCTGAACTGAGTACGACCCTGACCCTCAGGCTGAATCCTAGCTAACTTACGTGGACAATCCCTCACACGATGATCCAGCGAGCCACACTCAAAATATCCTTTTCCACCAGTCCAACATCCTCCCCAATGAGATTTCCCACATCGATTACATCGCTACCGTCCTTGATTAGCGACAAGAATGCACTGCCAGATCGATTCGGCCAACTCTGCCTAGCCCTTTTTTGAGAATTACTGGCCGACCCAGATGATCCAAAACCTCTCTTATGTCTATTCCTATCCATATTCTGCCTCACAGACTCCTTAACCCCTTCGGCTACCTTAGCCTTTTCTACGAGGACAGCAAACTCACGCTCCTATTGTGGAGCAATCAACAACCTCAGCTCATCTCTCAGTCCGTCCTCAAATCAGACACATCGCTCATGTTCTGTAACCATGATACCCCTAGCATACCGGCTCAACCTTAAGAACTCTGCCTCATACTCTGATACAGACTTACTCCCCTGAACCAACCTCAGAAACGCCTTCTGCTGCACATTAATATAACTAGATCTGATATACTTCTTCTGATAAGCTACCTTAAAATAGTCCCAAGTGAGATCATCCGCTGCAGCACTATCCCGAACCGTGAGCCACCACTGGTATGACTCATCCCGGAGAAGCGACACTATCTCTTTTAGTTTTTCCTCAGTAGTCAGATCCAAATCATCCATGATTCGCTCCGTCACCTCCAACCAATACTCAGCCGTACTGGGAGCCACACCAGAAACACCTCGGAATACCTCAGCTCTATTGGCTCGGAGTCGCTCAGGTACAGATTTTTGAGCTTCTGCGCCTCTACCTACTCTAGCTACCTTCTCAAGAACTCGCAGCATCGCCTGCGACACTGCGTCATCCCCAGTCTGATCCTGAAACGCACCCTCTACAGCTGGTGGTGATGCCGGTATCTCATTCTCGACCCACGACTGCACCCCACTAGTTCGACATCATCATCCTACTCTCGACCGCTGCGTCGTCGCCAGTAGTACAACCACGACCACCTCGAGTGCTCATGTCTAAAGTCTCGACTTATCTGATTTAAAAGTTTTATGCATTAATCATTATTCCACTGTTTTAAAGCACATTCTCATTAATAATTCTTATTAAGTAGTTTTGTTTTCGCAAGCCCATAGAGTCCTAACAAGTTTCAGTCTCTAGGGTAGTCCACTATCACTAGTCATTCAAATCTTATAACATTCAAAAATCACAAGCAATAGTTAGGGGTACTTACCTGGGCGGATTGGTGCCGAAGACTCGGTGCCATGCCTTTCAAACCATATATTTTCAAAGAAGAACATTTAGAAACATATTTAAAAACATTTTGGGCCTCGGGCCCACAGCTGAGCCTTTAAACTTAGCTCTGATACCACAATTGTAACACTCCAAACCCGGTCAACACACCATGATCGAATCTGGCATGTCACAGAGGAAATCGTTTTGCAGAAAACAGGTTATCGATTAAAATTTTAGTGAAAAACTCTTTGTTGTCTTAGGTTTGTAGAGATCAAGTGCATGACTTGTTAAAACCGATAATTTATTTTGAAATCCTGGGAATCAATCTTTAAAACTTAGTTGTCGATCCATAAGTACAAAAACTTTTACATCATAAAAACCCGATTGCTTCTTGCTTAGCTAATTTGAAAACGTTTGAATTATGTGTTGGAAAACTCAAGTTTGAAATCCATTTCAATTGTTGTTGTTATCAATTAATTTATATTACCCGATGGTAAAGAGTTGAAAACCGTTGCATTTTGTAGTTTAGAAAAAACATTGCGTTCAAATTATTAAATCAATCAAGTAATTTACCAAACCATGTTTAAAACAGTCCCAAGCATATAAATAATCCAAGAAAATATAATCAAAAAGGCCTTATTACAAACCCAAATATAAACGGAAAAGAAAAATAAATATCCAATTCAAAATACAAGTAATACCAAATGTTTTTAATACATGGCCACCTCGAGGCCATCCGGCTCCTCACCCGTAATCTACGAGTCACCTAAAAAGATAAGGGAGAAGGTGAACCACCAAGACTCAGTGCATAAATCCTCCTCCCGATTAATGCATCGCACTTACACAAATCATAACCAAGCAATATAAATAATGCACCCAAACCTAGCCATCCATAACTCCTTTTTCTACGCCGTGTGGTACCAAACCACTGGTGGTGCCAAACCACTGGTGACCCAAAGTCACGATATCCAATAATAATGTGGTGCCAAACCACTAGTGACCCAAAGTCACGAATAATCCATTTGTCGGGACAACCCACGTTGTGATACCAAATCACTGGCGACAATCCCGTAATATCATATGTGGGGCCAACCCACTAAGGTACCAAGCCACTAGGACGAGTCGCTATGAGGTGCCAAACCTCTGCTGACCCAAAGTCACAAAATATCAATATACCAAGTGTGGGGCCAACCCACGTGTGATACCAAATCACTGGCGACGATCCCGATATGTCAACTGTGGGGCCAACCTACTGTGGTGCTAAGCCACTGGGACAAGTCGCTATGAGGTGCCAAACCTCTGGCGACCCAAAGTCACAAAATAATCTGTGGTACCAAACCACTGGAGGTGCCAAACCTCTGGTGACCCAAAGTCACGGATATCATCTTCCCCCTCCACTTGTTACCCATATCAATGTAATAGTCATGCAAATCATGCCATCATGCTTTAATATGAACATATAGTAAATATAGCATAGATCATATTTTCATGCATCATATAACAAATCATATCGAAATGGACTTACCCGAATCCTTGCTCATACCCATAGGGTATCATATCAAGATCTACACTGTTTTCGGCTTTAATACATTCAAGTTATTAATATATTACTAAGTTATAAAGTGTGTAAGTTACACACCTGTTACTAACACTACCACTGAATCCCGAAATCCGATCTACGACACTAGATCTCCTTATCCTACATTCGGCCAAACCACAAAGTCATTAACAAGGCCATTCGGCCATACCAATAAATCCCAAAGGGTGAGATTACGCCTAAACTACACCACCTTTACCTTTTGCCTTACGAACACAAATCACAACGCAATGTATGTGAGACTGCTTCTCCCCCTACAATCGGCCAACAACCAAATCTCACTTTTAATAACCTTCGGCTTAACCAAATAACTAAGAAAGTAGTTAAATCACCATAGATCCTTACCCCAGGCTTGATGGATTTGATTGCTAGAGAATAGAGGCTTAGATAGACTGCTTCCAAGAACCCGAAGAACCTAGGAGAAATCGGTTCAAAAAGATGGTTAGAAATCTATCACCAAATGCCGAAATTCAGCTTTGCTCTTATGAAAGTCGACAGAGAGAAAAGAGAAAGTAAATACCAAGAACACTTACCCTTCAAAATTGATTAGAGAAACACCCAAAAGAGATCTACCCTTGTTGATATTCGACCAAAATAAGACAAGAAGAAAACAAGGAGATTTCAGGACAGAGTATAGAAGCAATCACTATGCGGTTAACACAAAAAGAAAAGAAAACGAATGAGATATGAATGGTCTTCGGCTAAAGGGGTTTCGGCAAAAAGAAAGTAAAAGAAAAGATGTGGTTTTGAACAAATATGAAAAGAAAGAAAATAAAAGATGAGTGAGTCTCAATACGGAGATTCGCTCGACATGCCTAAGGGAGAAATCGGCAAGGGTCTATGGTGCTTGTGGCTTTCAGTTTCAAAGAAGAAAGAGAGTGTGCTCACTTGAAGGTTCAGCTAGGTGCTTCAAATGGTACAAGAAGGAACAAATGACAACCAAAAGCAAGTTTTGGCTTTGCGCCAAACCGATTGCATCAAACCTTAGCTAGCCGAAAATGCCACAAAGAATTTCGGCACCCTTCCTAAGCCCTAGCCGAATACTCCACCTCCTATCTATTCAAATTTCGGCAAACTCTCAACTCACTCCTAGCCACCAATTCAAACGAGTTTGAATTAATCAAACTCCTAAATTTTCTCCTTGCCACCTGATCAAAACAATTTAACTTAGTCCATCCTTATCTGACAGAATTTGAGCTGAGCACAACTTCTCCCCCTCTAGGCGTCAAAAAGAATGAGCAGCAGGGGATCTCCGCAGCTCGAACCCAAGTTCTCCTTCCTCTGCTTGTGGCGTCAATCACAGGGCTCTAAGTGGCGCCTCCTTGCTACTTTACCAAGCCCAATCTTGTGCTAAAATTCCCCTTAAAATACATATAACCCCTAGCTCCTTCAGCTCCCTTTACTTAAAGCTTAAAAACAAAAATTCCTACGACTCAAGCCTGCTTTAGACTTATAGCTAGGTCTTAAAACATCACAAATAATAATGGAACAATCCAAACTCATGCAAAATAATTCAATCACCACTAACCCTTATTTCAGGATATTACATAACGGATACTTTTATTCTTTATGATACTTCTGTGATTGTATTGATAGACCTTGGTTCTACGCATTCATATATATGCATGAATTTAGTATTCAGTAAAACTTTGCCTATAGAGTCTTCTGAGTTTGCTATGAAAGTATCGAACCCCTTAGGTAAAAGTGTCCTTGTTGACAAAGTATGCAAAAACTGTCCGTTAATGTTTCGAGATATTTGTTTCCCTGCGGATTTGATGTTTTTGCCATTTGATGAGTTCGATATCATTCTGGGTATGGACTGGTTGACTTTGCATGATGCTGTTGTAAATTGTAAAAGAAAGACTATTGATTTGAGATGCCCGAGTGATGAGATTGTACGAGTTGAGTCTAATGATTTGAATGGATTGCTTGTTGTGATATCTGTTTTGAAAGCTCAAAGTTATGTGAAAAAGGGTTATGAGGCATATTTTGCTTATGTGATTGATTCGAAAGTGTTTGAGAAGAAAGTTGAATCAGTGCCTATTGTCGTGAGTTTTCTGATGTATTCCCTGAAGAGTTACCGGGTTTACCTTTGATTCGTGAAGTCGAGTTTGGTATTGAATTGTTGCCTGGTACTACACCTATTTCGATAGCTCCGTATAGAATGGCACCAATAGAGTTGAAAGAGTTAAAGTCACAGTTGCAAGAATTGACCGATAGAGGTTTTGCTAGACCGAGTTTTTCGCCTTGGGCTGCTCCTGTTCTGTTTGTGAAAAAAAGAAAGATGGCACGATGAGAATGTGCATCGGTTATCGTCAATTGAAAAAGGTGACCATAAAGAATAAATATCCATTGCTTAGAACTGATAACTTATTTGATCAGTTAAAAGGGGATACGGTATTTTCCAAGATTGGTCTAAGATCGGGATACTACTAGTTGAGAGTGAAGGATTCAGATATATCGAAAACTACTTTCAGAATGAGGTACGGGCATTATGAGTTTTTAGTTACGCCATTTGGACTAACCAATGCTCCTGCTGTTTTTATGGATCTGATGAGCAGAATTTTTAGACCGTACCTAGATCGATTTGTTATGGTATTCATAGATGACATCCTGATTTATTCACGTGATGAAAATGAGCATGCTGAACATTTGAGACTCGTGTTGCAAACTCTGAGAGATAAGCAATTGTATGCAAGATTCAGCAAATGTGAATTCTAGTTGCACGAGGTTAGTTTTCTAGGGCATATAGTGTCAGCTTCTGGGATTAGTGTTGATCCGAGCAAGATTTCTGCTATTCTGGATTGGAAACCTCCGAGGAACGTGTCTGAAGTCCGTAGCTTTCTGGGATTATCAGGTTATTATCGTTGATTTGTGAAAGGATTTTCAGTGATAGCTACTCCGTTGACGAAACTACTTCATAACGATGTTAGTTTTGAATGGTCTGATAAATGCCAGAAAGGTTTTGATCAGTTGAAAACTCTGTTAACAGAAGCTCTAGTGCTAGTACAGTCAGAATCAGGTAAAGAATTTGTCATGTACAGTGATGCTTCGTTAAACAGTCTGGGATGTGTTTTGATGTAGGAAGGCAAAGTTGTAGCTTATGCCTCGAGACAATTGAAGCCTCATGAAAATAATTATTCGACACACGACCTTGAGCTAGCTACGATTGTGTTTGCACTTAACATTTGATGCCATTATCTGTATGGTGAGAAATGTCATGTGTTTTCAGATAATAAAAGTCTGAAACATCTGATGACTTAGAAAGATTTGAACCTGCGTCAAAGAAGATGGTTAGAAATGTTAAAAGATTATGAACTTGTGATAGATTATCATCCGGGTAAAGCAAATGTTGTTGCTGATGCATTGAGTAGAAAATCATTGTTTGCACTACATGCTTTGAATGCTCAGTTAGATTTATTTGATGATAGTTCTGTGATAGCTAAATTTAAGGCAAAACTGTTGTTTGTACAGCAGATATGTGATGCTCAGAAATTTGATAATGAATTAATAGCGAAACAAGCTCAGTGTGATTAAAATTTTGAATCTGAATTTCGAGTTATTGATGATTGTTTAAATTTCGAAATCGCATCTGTGTTCTGAGAACTCCGGAGTTGATTCAGCTGATTTTGAATGAAGTACATAACAGTCGTTTATCTGTTCATTCGGGAAGTACTAAAATGTACCATGATTTGAAGCGACATTATTGGTGGTCTGGTATGAAGCGTGATATCTCTGACTTTGTTTCAGAATGTTTAATCTGTCAGCAAGTCAAAGCTAAACATCAAGTTCCGTCTGGTTTGCTACAACTGATTCTGATTCTCGAGTGGAAATGGGATAGAGTGACAATTGATTTTGTTTCTGGTTTGCCTCAGACTCCTAGAAAGAAAGATGCGATTTGGGTCATAGTTGACCGATTGATGAAATCTGCCCATTTTATTTTGGTAAGATCTGACTATTCACTTGATAGATTAGTCGCGCTTTATATTTCTGAGATTGTTAGATTGCACGGGGTGCCACTATCCATTGTGTCAGATAGGGATCCAAGGTTTACATCGAGGTTCTGGAAGAAATTGCAAGAAGCTTTAGGCATGAAATTGCATTTCAGTATAGCTTTTCATCCACAAACAGATGGTCAATCCGAGCAGATCATTCAGATTGTCAAAGATATGTTAAGATGTTGTATACTTGAGTTGAACGGTATGTAGGAGCAGTACCTACCATTGGTTGAATTTGCATACAATAACAGTTTTCAGTCAAGCATCAAAATGGCACCTTCTGAAGCTTTGTACGGGCGTAAATGTTGTACACCTCTGTATTGGACTGAGCTTAGTGAAAATAAACTACACGGGGTCGATTTGATAAAAGATTCAGAACAAAAAGTAAAACTGATTCAAGATTGTTTAAAAGTAGCATCCGATCGTCAGAAGTCGTATGCAGACTTGAAACGAAAAGATATAAAATTTGATATTAGAGACAAAGTATTTTTGAAAGTGTCTCCGTGGAAGAAAGTACTTCGATTCGGACGTAAAGGCAAGTTGAGTCTGAGGTTCATCATGCTGTATGAAATTATTGAACGAGTTGGGCCTATTGTTTATAGATTAAGGTTGCCCTCTGAGCTTGAAAAGATCCACAATGTATTACATGTTTCTATACTCCGTAGATATCGATCTGATCCGTCACATGTAATTGCCCCATCAGAAATTGAAATCTGATCTGATATGACATAGAAGAAGAACCGACCCGTATTTTAGATCGTGAAGTGAAAGAGTTGAGAAATAAAAAAATACTGTTAGTGAAAATAATATGGAATTGACACGGAATTGAAAAAGCAATGTGGGAGCCGGAAGATTCAATCAGATAACAATACCCAAACCTATTTGACGGTAAGATTTTAGGGGACGAAAATCCCTAAAGGGGGAGAATTGTAAAAGTCCGGTTTATACCCTAGTCGGAATAGTGGTTTTGGGACCATAAATTTGAGTCTATATAATATTTTAATATTATTTCCTGTGCCGTTGATATGTGACTAAGCATGTGGTAAATTTCCGTGAGCTAATTTGTCTGTCTGTGTGTTTAATTTGACAAAAGGATTGAATTACATTAAATGTGAAAGTTGTATGCTATATGTTAAAGTGCCTATTTGTTATGACTTTATAAGTTTGAGGACTTATGTGGCTATTAAACCACTATTTAGTTAGTGGATGGATATGGACAAATATATCCTTAATGCATGGTTGTTTTATTTATTAATTAGAAGGTTAATTTAGTAAATGAAATAATAGTAATGTTATAATGAAAATAACATGATAATAAGCCATTATCATCCTTCACCTAGCCGAATATTAAAGGAAGAAAAGAAAGAAAACTATCCTAGGTTTTGGCACTTGCAAGTTTGAATTAAGCTGAGTTTTGACTTTGGTTTTTGATAATTTCTATGTTTTTGCAATAGTTGTTTTGTCTACTATCAAGCCCATGTCTCAATTTTGTGTATTGATGATGTTTATGAGATATGCCATTGATGATATGTTGAGCCTTATAATGAATTTAGTTGTTAAATGAAAGATTTGAGCTAGATGAACATACTTTGTTCTTGAATTTTGATGAATTTAGCTAATTAGGGCTAAATTGATAAAATATTAATTTGAGGGACTAAATTGCAAATTTGATGGAACATATGGGCTTGTATGTGATGTGTGAACATTCGGCTAAGCATGAGTATATATGATTTTGTGATTTTGATGTTTTGAGAAAAATGGACTAAATTGATAAATTGTGCAAATGTGATGGTTAAATTGGAAATAGCCCTAAATGTGTGTCCTTGGATTGAATTGAATGAATTAGTGAATAAAAGGGTTAATTCTGAATATGTATAGATCAAGAACCGAAGAAAATGGACTTAGATCATGGGAAAGCGAAACTAACCGAGTAGCCGTTTCTGTTTCTATTAAATCGAATCTGAGGTAAGCCATTATGCAAATAAACATATTCGTTTTGAATTATGTATGTTCTTATGAATATTGTTATCGATGAATATTTATGATATGATCTGTTCATGAATTCCGAGATAAGGATTACTTAGTGACAATGTCCGAGAAGTCCCGTACGAACCTAGGAATATATAGGATTAGCTATGTCATGACATAGGTATCTGTTCTGTCTTATCATGTAATACTACGTCTGGGACGTTGGCATTGATTCGAGATTTCATGTAAGACCTCGTCTGGGACATTGGCATCGATATGATCTTTATGTGTAAGACCATGTCTGGGACATCGTCATCGTATTGATTCGTATAAGACCCTATCTGGGACAATGGCATCGATATCCGAGTGCATATAAGACCTCGTCTGGGACGTTAACATTTTACAACTATTCTGAGCTTTCTGATTATCCTATTAGGTTCCTTACAGTTCAACGGGCAAGTCTATGATACGAAATGACTATGTAAATAGTGAATTCGTTTCAGGTACGTTGATTTATATACTAAGTGTGTCTATAAGGTAAGTACCTATGTGATCTTACTATGATGATTATGTATATTGGGATAACAATATGATATGTGAAAGTAAGTATGAAAGAGCTTTGTATATATAAGACTTTTGAATTGATAAATGTGGCAAATATGGCCAAGTACATGGACCAAAGCATATATGTGATAGTTTGCTAAGTAATTAAGATGTGCCAATGTACCTATGTGTATATATGTCTTCCATGCTAAGTTTGTTTATATTATGAATTACTAAAATTTTGCAAAGCTTACTCTGTGTGTGTGTTTTCTCTATTTTTATAGGTCGTCAAAGCTACTGAAGGCTCGGGACCGTCAAGGATCATATCACACTACTAAACTCATTTTGGTACATTTTGGAAATGTATATGGCTAGACATGGCATGTATAGGCTAGTATTTGATATAAGTTTGTTATATGAACTTAGCCATGTGATTTGGCTAGTTATGAGTTGAGAATTGGCTTGAATGAATGTGATATGTGAAGTATGTTTTTGGCATGGTTAGTTGATTTATGAAATGGTCAAGTTTTGACTAAGTAAATGAATGATTTATGCTTGTGATGAGATGAGTTTTAGTCTTGTAATTTGGATGGTTATTTTGATACGTTCTTGGTTGCCAAATAGGCATGAGATGTCTTGGTGTTTTTGCTTGTAGGTAAGACCCATGTAGTTGGCATTTTGGCCTTGCAAATGGCCTACTTTGCCACACGGTTGTGGCACATGGCGTGCCTAGTGACCGTGGGACAAAGTCAGTAGCTAGCATATGAGTACACGGCCTTGGCACACGGACGTGCCTAGTAGCCATGTGGTTTTCAATAGGATCGACCAGGGCCAAGGTACACGGGCGTGCTTGGTGGCCGTGGAGCAAAGTCAGTTTCGACCGCGGGGAGGACACACGGGTGTGTCTAGTAGCCATGGGAGGCACACGGCCTATCCACACGGGCGTGTAACCCCTGAAACTTAGAAAAGTTTTAAATATTTGAGAATTTTTGTATGTGTTCCAGTTGAGTCCCGACCCGGTTTATAGCGTGTTTTAGGTCTCGATGACCTACTAAGGGGACATTATGGTTAAGGTTAATATTCAATTATATGACATTTCTGTAAACATTTTTGATCTATTCGGTAAAGCCTTTAACCCCAGTCTGGGGACGGATACAGGTGAGGGGTGTTACAGTATGAGGCCTTATATGGTCGCAAGTGTCGAACTCAATTGTATTGGGCCGAGTTAAGCGAGAAGCAAATTCATGGGGTCTATCTAGTTAAAGAGACAAATGAAAAAGTGAAAGTGATCCGGGATAGTCTGAAAGCTACTTCAGACAGACAAAAGTCGTACGCGGATTTGAAAAGAAAAGAAATCGAGTTTCAAGTGGGCGAGAAAGTATCTTTGAAAGTATCCCCGAGGAAGAAAATATTGAGATTTGGTCGAAAGGGGAAATTGAGTCCACGATTCATAGGGCCGTATGAGATTGCCGAAAGGATTGGGCCAGTGGCATACTGGTTGGCTTTGCCGGTAGAGTTAGAGAAAATACACAATGTGTTCCATGTATCGATGTTAAGGCGTTATCGCTCTGATCCTTCGCATGTGATTCCTTCAACACAAATTGAGATACGATCGGACATGACATATGAGGAGAAACTGATTAAGATTATGGCTCGAGAGGTGAAACAATTGAGGAATAAGAACATAGCCTTAGTAAAAGTGTTATGGCAAAAACACGGTGTAGAAGAAGCTGCGTGGGAACCGGATGAAGCCATGAGAGAGAAATATCCAAACCTTTTTATTGGTAAGATTTTCGAGGGCGAAAATCTCTAAAGAAGGGGAGAATTGTAACAGCCCGATTTTGGGGCTAGTCGGAACAGTGGTTTCGAGACCACAAAATTGAGGTTAAGGAAAATTATTTTGATATTATCTTATGTGTTGTGGCGTTAGTATATGGCTATGTGAAAATTTTGGTGCTTTAATTTGAGCGATAACATGCTTAATTGTGAAAAAGGACTAAATCGCATAAAGTGTGAAAGTTCTATTTTTCAAGGTGGAGGTGTCTAATAGCCATAGAATATTAAATTGAAGGTCTTTAAAGTACAATTAGGCCATATGGAGTGTGTTGGCCGGCCATAGGAAGCAAGGGGAAAAGAGCATTAATTTTTAGTCAAAATTTGATGATAGTTGGTGACTAAATGAAGAAAATAAGATTGGTAAAAGAAAAGCTATCATCTTTTTCATTTCTCTTCCTCCCCCTGCCGAAAATTTTAGCAAGAAATAAGGGTTTTGAAGCTCAAACTTTCAGCCATTAAATCTTCATCCAAGTAAGTGATTTTGGTGGTTTTGTTTGATAATTTTTGTACTTTTGGAGTCCCTAAAGCTTAAGCTAGCTAGTGAGGGGACTAACTTGTGATATGGTTGAAAGTTTAGGGACTTGCCATGAGAGTGTTCATGTTGTTTCCTGAGTTTTTATGGAAGAAAATGAATGTTAGGGAGATGGAAAACAACTTTTGTGAAAGCTGTTTGCATGAAAACACCTAAATAGGACTTGAATGCAAAGATTAAAATTGTGTCATAAATGCATGAAATAGTTGGATTTGTGAGTAGTTGTAAGAGAAATAAATGTTCAACTAGGCTTGTTTAATGAGAAAATGTGTTGAAAAATTTATTTAGGAGCCTAGGGGCAAAATCATAATTTTGCCAAACTGTAAGGGGAAAATGGTCATTTTTGCCTAAGTATAGATTTTGATGCATTTGATCATACGATGTTTTAAATGAGTGAATTTTTTTGTTATAGACCAAGAAGAGTGTGGAATCAACCTTGACCGAGGGAAAGGCAAGGTTACGGAATAGACCATCGATTAACGTGTTTTGCATCGAGGTAAGTTTTTGTGTAAACGATGCATTTTATATACATATTGTTGTTACTAATTGGTGCATGGTATGATTGAGAACATGTATGATTCAAGTGGATTGAATGTGGTAGTTATTGAATAATTTTCATATGAATGACGAAATGGATATGTAAATGTAAGATAACAACTCTTAATGGTGGGCTAAGTGCGATACCACCTTATTACTTAATTATGATGGGCTGTGTGTGATACCATCATCTATTTATCATTTGGTGGACTAAGTGCGAAACCACCGAGTGATTGGTATTATGAATGGTTTATTGAGAAATTATGATATGTTGTATCATGTAACTTTGTGGTGTTAAGTCCAGGGATGCATGTTAATGAATGTAAGCATTAAGCTTGTGATATGGTTGGAATGTGGTAAGGGAGGAAATGAGTAAGCATGATTATGAATGTGGATTATTCTTAGTTTAGTATGTAATGCTATTTATTGTTTAGCACATACTATAATGTTAATTGTTTACATGTAAACTTACTAAGCTTAAAGCTTACTCCCCTTTCTTTTCCCCTTATTTTATAGTGTTAAAGAGCCAGATCGGGATACGAAGATAATTGGAAGATCGCCCACACTATCAGCTCATCTCGATATATCTAGACTTAGGCTGGACTAGGTAAATTGTTTTGTTATTTTGGCCAAGAGTGTGTTGTCCCCTTTAATGATGAACTCTTTCGTAGATAGCCATTTTTGTTGGCTCATTGTTATACATGAAAAGATGAAGTTATTCATGGTAGTGTTTATTGCAAAATCTAAGTGGTTTAATGATATGTTGAATGGATTCATGTTGTGTGAATTAGAGTGATGAAAAGAGGTTAGTAAATAGCCTTGTTGTTGTCCACACGGGTAGGCACACGGACGTGTGTCTAGGCCGTGTGTGACACACAGTCAGTCCCATGGGTGTACGACTAGGCCGTGTGTCCCTTGCATGATAGTTTTACAAGTGGGTAAGCTTTGTAGTAATCACACGGGTAGACACACGGCCGTGTGTCTCAACCGTGTGGTAGGCACAGCCACGAACATGGCTGTGTACCCAGGTTGTGTGAAGTTTGCACCTTGAAATTAGAATTTAACTCGACACCCGGTCTAAGAACACGGGCTTGTCGAGGCCTTGTGAAGGACACGGGCATGTGTCCGGCCGTGCGAAAACCCCTGTAGGTTCGAAACGAAAATAAATCCCACACGGGGTAAGGACATGGGCCTGTGTGACCACACGGCCTGCGCACACGACCGTGTCCCATTTCACACGGAAGTGTGGCCCCTATTTAGGTGAAAATTTTTACGTTCGCAAAAGTTTCTGGTTGGGTTCTGAAACCCCCATATGTATGTTTAAGTCCTCGTAGGTCCTTAATGAGTATGTTGTGATATGATAGGCATATGTCAAGTTGGGACTGAAACTTTATAGATTAAAGTTGTATGATTAAGTGGATCAAGTCGGGTAATGCCTCGTGCCCGGTTAAGGGGTGTTACAACACGAGCTGTGGGGTATCCGCAACACATGAAAGACCTTAGCTCTAACATGCCTCACCCGTATTCAATGCTGGAATAAGGTTTCGGAGCATTATCGGACTTGTAACACAATATTCAAACATTTCACATACATTTCTCAAATTCATATCTAACATCATTTAATTCAATCACATTGTCCCTAATACGAGCCTACGAGACCCTAAACATGCATTCAGGGTGGTTCGGGACTAAATCGATAACTCTAGAACTTTTTGAACACTTAGAAAATTTTTGCAAAATACAAGGGACATAAGCCCGTGTCACAGATCGTGTGGACATTCAAAATAGAAGTATATGGCTGTGTCCCAGCCCGTGTCCGACCCCGTGTAACTCTCTGACTTGGGTCACACGGCCAACGCACACACTCGTGTGGCTAGCCAATGTGCCATAAAAATGAACATACCTGTAACAGCCCGATTTAGGGGCTAGTCAGAACAGTGATCTCAGGATCACTAATCTGAGATTTGAGAAATTATTTTCATTTAATTTTTATGAGTTAGTGTATGATTTTATGAATACATGAGAACTTTGATACTTTAATTTTAGCGATTTCATGCCTAATCGCGAAAAAGGACTAAATCGTATAAAGTGCAACAGTTCCATTCCATATGCTAAAAGTACCAAATGGCCATGGATTGTTAATTGGGGGTTTTTAAAAGGCAATTTAGCCTTTGGAAGAGGCTTGGCCGGCCATAAGAGAGCATGGGAAACAAGATTGTCAATTTTAGTCAAAGTTAGTAGTAGTAGGTGGACTAATTTGACTTGTATTAATAAAATAAGGAGAGAAAAGTTATCATCTTTTCTTCTATCATCTTCCATCGACAGCTTGCAGCAAATAAGGGGTAGAAACCTTCAAAAATTTCAGCAAGCTCTCATCTATTCAAGTAAGTGTTCTAGTGAACTTTTCTTGAAAGGAATTGTAATTTTGAGACCCCTAAAGCTTAAGCTTTCAAATGAGGGGACTGTTGTGCAATGTTGTGAAAGGTTTAGAGTTCTACCATGAGAGCTATCTTAGTTATTTGCTGCACTTTTTTGGAAGAGCTTGAGCCTTAGTTGTTAGATGAACAACTTTTAAAAAGAGTGTTAGCATGAGAACACCAAAAAGTACCTTAATGAAAAGGTTATAAATTTTGTAATAAGTATGTGAAATATTGATTTTTGATTATAGCTTTAAGAGCATTGAATGTTTGCTTAGGCTTGTTGAGGATAAAATTGTGATTAAAATTAATTTCTGACCCTAGGGGCAAAATGGTCATTTTGCCAAAATCTAGGGGTAAAATGGTAATTTTTGCTTAAGCATGATTATTGAGATGCTTGTGTTAATGTGGAAATTAAAACGAGCTAATTTGCTATTATAGACCAAGAGGAGACAAAAATTCGCCTCGATCAGGGAAAGGATAAAGTCGTGGACTAACCCGAAGAACTGGCTCATTTTGAAAATGAGGTAAGTTGTATGTGATTTAATACAATATTATATTAGTATAATTGAGAATCCTTGATGTCATATTGATGCATGATACTTCAATAAATTGGGAAACTTATGTGAATATGATATTGAAGTCCTAATGGACTATGATGAATCCGAAAAATACTATCACCTTATTATAAGGGTCAATGTAAGACCATGTCTGAGACATGGCATTGGCCGTATTATGAAGGTCAGTGTAAGGCCATCTCTGGGACATGGCATCGGCCGTTTTATGAAGGTCAGTGTAAGACCATGTCTGGGACATGGCATCGGTTGTATTATGAAGGTCAGTGTAAGACCATGTCTGGGACATGGCATCAGCCGTATTATGAGGGTTAGTGTAAGACCATGTCTGGGACATGGCGGCGGCCACCTTATGAGTGCCAGTGTAAGACCATGTTTGGAACATGGCATCGACGTTGATACGTGTGCCAGTGTAAGACCATGTTTGGAACATGGCATCGGCATTGATCCGTCTGCCAGTGTAAGACCATGTTTGGAAAATGGCATCGGCATTGAGATAAGAGCTGGTGTAAGACCATATTCGGGATATGACATTAGCACATAGAGGTAATTCCCTATAAGACCATGTCTGGGTCATGGCATCAGTACCTAAAAGAGACTTCATGTAAGACTACCTAGAAAATGTGATATTGGCTTTATACTTATCGTAGTGATTATAAAAACATGTCTTTGATTATTTCCAGTGTATGGTTGGATAAGCAGATGAATTTAAAAGTAGAGATGTGAATGAATACAAGTGCTAATGAATGAGTCACGAGAAATTGGCTCTATATGTGTTACGGTAAATGTTAGATAAGGGCAATTGTAAGTATGTATTGTCAAGAAGTTTTGACTTGTGTGCGATTAGCTATTGTCATGGATGAATTGTTCGTTTATGAGTATTATAATTGCTATTTATTTCCATGCAATTTACTAAGCTTAATGCTTACCCTTTTTAATTGCCCATCTTTCTTATAGTATTGCCAAGATAACTCGAGCATCGTAGACGCAGGGGTTCGGGAATCACACTATCAACAACACTTTGGTATATAACCTCTAATTTATCCATCTAGTGTGACACACGGGCGTGGGTCAAACCGTGTGAAGGCCACGGCCAACACATGGGTGTGTACCTATGCCGTGTGAAGTCTACACCTTGTCCATGAAATTGTGAAATCCCCACGGCCAGGATACACGGGCGTGTGCCCTGACCGTGTGATCAAGTTAGTATAACAAGGAATAATACATGGTCTAAGCCCACGGGCGTGTCAAGCTGTGTGAATATTGCCATGCAATATTGCTATTTATTGTCATGGATGAATTGTTCATTTATGAGTGTTATAATTGCTATTTATTTCCATGCAACTTACTAAGCTTAACGCTTACCCTTTTTCATTGCCTATTTTTCTTATAGTATTGCCAAGATAACTCGAGGATCGTAGACGCAGGGGTTCGGGAATCACACTATCAACAACACTTTGGTATATAACCTCTAATTTATCCATCTAGTGTGACACACGGGCGTGGGTCAAACCGTGTGAAGGCCACGGCCAACACATGGGCATGTACCTAGGCCATGTGAAGTCTGCACCTTGTCCATGAAATTGTGAAATCCCCATGGCCAGGATACACGGGCGTGTGCCCTGACCGTGTGATAAAGTCAGTATAATAAGGAATAATACACGGTCTAAGTCCACCGGCGTGTCAAGGCCGTGTGAATATAGTCAGTAACTCCCCACGGTCGGAAGACATGGGCGTGTCTAATGGTACACAGGCGTGTTCCAAGTCATATGGGTGTCTAAACCCTGCTTCAGGGAAGAGTTTTTGATTAAGTTCTGAAAGTTTTCGGTTAAGTGTTTAAGGCCACGTAGGCCCATGAAGCGTATGATTAGACTAAGAAAGAGAAGTTTTTAAGTCGGAACAAATTTTTTCCGCCTGTAAATGTATGTATAAGTGAGATCAAGCGTGGTAATGTCTCGTACCTAGCCCTGGCATTGGTCTCGGGTACGAGGTGTTACATTTAGTGGCATCAGAGCTACGGTTTAGTCGATTTTAGGACTAACGTAGCGTAAGTATGAGTCTAGTTATACATGCCATATGTAGGAGTGTCTGAGTAATGATAGTGTGGTGGCTCCTAACGTACAAAATTTTTATTTTATGTAGTAAATGGACTCTACTCCAGACCGAACTGCAGCTGATGATGCTGGGAGTAACGCACCGGCTCCCGCTCAAGGGACCGCGCTAGCTAGTAGTAGACCCGAGACCCTGGATCAGGGGGAAGAGGCTCGAGAAGCCTTTCTCCACATGATGAACAACTGGTATACAGAGTATACCCGAGCAAATCCCAACGCTCAACCCCCTCCGCCACCACCTATTCCTTAACTTGCTCTAGTAGCTCCACAAGTAGTTGAGGTAGTAAGAAGAGAAAGACCTCCAATGGATAAGATCCGGAAACAGGGAGCCGAGAAATTTCAGGCGAATAAGAATGATGACCCGGAGAAAGCAAAATTCTGGCTCGAGAACACCATTCAGGTATTTGATGAGTTGTCCTGCACGCCTGAGGAGTGCTTAAAGTGTGCGGTATCTCTCCTGAGAAATTCAGACTACTGATAGTGGAGCACCTTGGTGTCGATGGTGCCAAGGGAGAGAGTTAGCTGGGAATTCTTCCAAGAGGAATACCGGAAGAAGTATATCAGCCAGAGGTTCATCGATCACAAGAGAAAGGAGTTCTTGGAACTGAAGCAAGGCCATATGTCAGTGACTGACTACGAACGGGAGTTTGTAAGGCTTAGCACGTATGCAAGAGAGTGCGTGTCTACCGAAGCCATCATGTGTAAGAGATTTGAGGACGGATTAAATGAAGATATCCGCCTATACGTAGGAGTTCTCGAATTAAAGGAGTTTGTAGTGTTGGTGGATAGGGCCTGTAAAGCCGAAGAGTTGGCTAGAGATAAGAGAAGGGCTTAGTACGAATCGCGTGACTCAAAGAAGAGACAACTGAACAAGTCTCACCAATCCTTATCTAAGAAATCGAGGGATTTTACTACTCGATTAGTCCCTTCAGCGGGGTTTTCAACCCCAAATAAGGGCAGGCGATTCTTGGGATCAAAAGGGCAAACTACATCAGTTGCTAGTGTGGGGAACGTCTGACCAAATAGACCGGAATGCCCTCAGTGTGGCAGGCACCATTTTGGTGAGTGCAGAGCTAATGAGAAAGGTTGTTTCAGATGTGGGTCCTAGGACCATTTTATCAGAAACTGGCCCGAGGTAGATGAGAAAGGAAGGCCTCAGAATGCGAGATCGAGAAGCACCACCAAGGGAAGACCATTGAAAAACCCAGGGATTGAGATGGGAAACAAGAATCCACCTAAAGAGCAAACTGCTAAAATTGAGAGTAGAGCACCGGCGAGGACATATGCCATTCGTGCTCGTGAGGAGGCATCTTCCCCCGACGTAATCACGAGTATCTTTTCTCTTTATAATACTCGTGTTATAGCTTTAATTGACCCGGGGTCTACTCACTCGTACATATGCATGAAATTAGTCTCTAGCATGAACATGCCTATAGAGTTTCCTAAATTCATTATAAGAGTGTCAAATCCTCTAGGTAAGTGTGTATTGGTTGATAGAGTTTGTAAAGGGTGTCCTTTGATGATTAAAGGTCATTGTTTCCCGGTTGATCTTATGTTATTACCGTTTGACGAGTTTGATGTCATCCTCGGGATGGATTGTTAGTTACTCATAAGGTAATTGTGAACTGTGGAAAGAAGCATATTGAGTTGAGAGATGAAAACAGAAATTTTATTCATGTTGAATCAGATAAGCCGGATGGATCACCAATAATGATATCAACCATGTCGGCTCAGAGGTACCTACGGAAGGGGTATGAGGCTTATCTTGCCTTTGTGTTGAACACTAAAGAGATCGAATTGAAAATTGAGTTAGTACCCATAGTATGTGAATACCTAGATGTTTTCCCAGAAGAGTTGCCAGGGCTACCTTCGGAAAGAGAAATTGAATTTGGAATTGATCTAGTTCCGGGTACTGCCCTTATTTCTATTACTCCATATAGAATGGCTCCAACCGAGCTAAAAGAGCTAAAAGCATAGTTGCAAGAATTAACAGATAAGGGTTTCGTGAGGCCAAGTTTTCTCCATGGGGTGCTCCTGTTCTATTTGTGAAGAAGAAATATGGTTCCATGAGACTATGTATAGATTATTGACAACTCAACAAGGTGACAGTGAAGAATAAGTACCCGTTGCCGAGAATCAACGATCTATTTGATCAGTTCAAGGGAGCTACAGTATTTTCTAAGATAGATCTTAGGTCAGGGTATTATCAGTTAAGAGTCAAGGACTCAGACATACCAAAAACAACGTTTAGAACTAGGTACGACCACTATGAGTTTGTGGTCATGCCTTTTGGACTAACAAATGCCCCCGCGATCTTCATGGATTTGATGAATCGCATTTTTCGATCGTACTTGGACAAATTTGTTGTGGTCTTCATCGACAACATACGAATCTACTCTCGAAATGAGAACGATCATGGTGAACACTTGATTATGATTCTACAAGTTTTGAGAGAGAAACAATTGTATGTCAAATTTAGTAAGAGTGGATTTTGGCTCAAGGAAGTAGGATTTTTAGGGCATATTGTCTCGAGAGATGGGATTAGAGTCGACCCCAGCAAGATTTCAGCAATTGTTGAATGAAAATTGCCGAGGAGCGTAACTGAAATGAGAAGTTTTCTAGGCTTAGCAGGCTACTATAGGCGTTTTGTCAAGTGGTTTTCCGTGATAGCTACACCGATGACAAGACTTCTGTAGAAAGATGTGAAATTCGTTTGGACAGAGGAATGTCAACAGAGTTTCAAGAAATTGAAGACACTGTTGACTGAGGCTCCTATTTTGATGCAACCTGAGCCGAGAAGAGAATTCATGGTTTACAGGGACGCGTCCTTGAATAGTTTGGGTTGTGTACTTATGCAAGAGGGTAAAGTGATTGCATACGCCTCTAGACAGTTGAAGCCGCACGAGAAGAACTACCCGACTCATGATTTAGAGTTGGCCACAATCGTGTTTGCGTTGAAAATTTGGAGACATCATTTATATGGTGGAAGGTGTCTGATTTTTACCGACCATAAAAGCCTGAAATATTTGATGACTCAGAAGGAATTAAATTTAAGGCAACGAAGGTGGTTAGAGTTGATTAAAGATTATGAGTTGATAATTGACTACCATTCGGGAAAAACAAACGTAGTCGCTGACGCTTTGAGCAAAAAATAATTGTTTGCACTAAAAGCCATGAACACCCACATGACCTTGTTAAATGATGGTTCCGTATTAGTCGAGTTGAGGGCTAAACCATTGTTCCTCCAAGAGATTTGCAAAGCTCAGAAGGATGATAATAACTTGCAAGCCAAGAGAGCTTTATGTGAGTCGGGTGTTGAGTCAGACTTTTGAGTAAATCTTGATGGATGTCTGACATTTCAAAATCGAGTCTGTGTACTCAGGAATGATGAGCTCATTCGCAAAATTTTGCAGGAAGCACATAACTGATGTTTGAATGTGCATCCAGGCAGCACAAAGATGTACCAAGATTTGAAGAAATGGTACTGGTGGCTAAGTATGAAGAGAGATATTTCTGAGTTTGTATCAAAATGTCTGATTTGTCAACAAGTGAAGGCTGAACATCAAGTACCTTCGGGTTTACTTCATCCTATTATGGTTCCTGAGTGGAAGTGGGACTGTATCACTATGGATTTAGTGACGGGTTTACTGTTAACTCCCAAGAGGAAAGATGCAGTTTGGGTAGTGGTTGATAGACTTACTAAGTCATCCCACTTTATACCAGTGCGAGTTGACTACTCACTCGATAAATTGGTAGACTTGTACATGTCGGAGATAGTAAGACTTCACGGTGTACCATTGTCAATTATTTCAGATAGAGATTCGAGATTTACGTCACGATTTTGGAAAAAGCTGCAGGAAGCTTTGGGCACATAATTGAGTTTCAGTACAGCCTTCCATCGCCAAACCGACGGGCAGTCAGAGAGAACAATTCAGATACGAGAAGACATGCTTAGATGTTGTGTTTTGGAATTCCATGGTAGTTGGAAGAAATATTTAGCATTGGTGGAATTCACTTACAACAATAGTTTTCAGTCAAGTTTGAAGATGGCGCCTTATGAGGCATTGTATGGACGTAAGTGTCGAACACCCTTGTATTGGTCAGAACTCAGAGAGAAACAGATACACGGGGTTGACTTGGTTAAGGAAACTGAAGAGAAAGTAAAAGTGATTTGTAACTGCCTGAAAGTTGCCTCGGATAGACAAAAGTCCTATTCAGATTTAAAGAGGAAAGAGATAGAATACAAAATCGGTGATAAGGTGTTCTTAAAAGTATCACCTTGTAGGAAAGTCCTCAGATTGGCCGGAAGAGCAAATTGAGTTCGCGCTTTATCAGACCTTATGAAGTTACCGAAAGGATAGGACCGGTACCATATTGGTTAGCTTTGCCGCCTAAGTTAGAAAAGATTCATGATGTCTTCCATGTATCTATGCTGCGTAGATACCGTTCAGACCCTTCACATGTTATAGAGCCGACAGAGGTAGAGATTCAACTAGATTTGACTTATGGTGAAGAACCAGTTAAAATATTGGCTCGTGTGGTCAAGCAGTTAAGAAATAAAAGCATAGCCCTAGAAAAAGTCTTATGGCAAAGGCACGGAATAGCAGAGGCTACATGGGAGTCCGAGGAAAAGATGAGAAACCAATACCCCAATCTTTTCACTGGTACGATTTTCGAGGACGAAAATCCTTAAGGGGGAGAATTGTAACAGCCCGATTTAGGGGCTAGTTGGAATAGTGATCTCGAGATCACTAATCCGAGATTTGAGAAATTATTTTTATGTTATTTTTATGAGTTAGTACATGATTTTATGAATACATGAGAATTTTTGTACTTTAATTTTAGCGATTTCATGCCTAATCGCGAAAAAGGACTAAATCGCATAAAGTGCGAAAGTTCCATTCCATTTGCTAAAAGTACCAAATGGCCATGGATTGTTGATTGGGGGTTTTTATTGGAAGAGGCTTGGCCGGCCATAAGAGAGCATGGGAGACAAGATTGTCAATTTTAGTTAAAGTTGGTAGTAGTAGGTGGATAATTTGACTTGTATCAATAAAATAAGGAGAGAAAAGTTATCATCTTTTCTCCTATCATCTTCCACCGAACATTTGCAGCAAATAAGGGGTAGAAACCTTCAAAAATTTCAGCAAGCTCTCATCTATTCAAGTAAGTGTTCTAGTGAACTTTTCTTGAAAAGAATTGTACTTTTGAGACCCCTAAAGCTTAAGCTTTCAAATGAGGGGACTATTGTGCAATGTTGTGAAAGGTTTAGAGTTCCACCATGAGAGCTATCTTAGTTATTTGCTGCATTTTTATGGAAGAACTTGAGCCTTAGTTGTTAGATGAACAACTTTTAAAAAGGGTGTTAGCATGAGAACACCAAATAGGACCTTAATGAAAAGGTTATAAATTTTGTAGTAAGTATGTGAAATATTGATTTTTGATTATAGCTTTAAGAGCATTAAATGTTTGCTTAGGCTTGTTGAGGATAAAAATGTGATTAAAATTAATTTTCGAGCCTAAGGGCAAAATGGTCATTATGCCAAAATTTAGGGGTAAAATGGTAATTTTTTCTTAAGCATGATTATTGAGATGCTTGTGTCAATGTGGCGATTAAAATGAGCTAATTTGCTATTATAGAGCAAGAGGAGACGAGAATTCGCCTCGATCGGGGAAAGGATAAAGTCATGGACTAAACCGAAGAACTAGCTCATTTCGAAAATGAGGTAAGTTGTATGTGATTTAATACAATATTATATTAGTATAATTGAGAATACTTGATGTCATATTGATGCATGATACTTCAATAAATTGGGAAACTTATGTGAATATGATATTGAAGTCCTAATGGACTATGATGAATCTGAAAAATACTACCACCTTATTATGAGGGTCAGTGTAAGACCGTGTCTGGGACATGGCATCGACTGTAGTATGAAAGTCAGTGTAAGGCCATGTCTGGGACATGGCATCGGCCGTTTTATGAAGGTCAATGTAAGACCATGTCTGGGACATGGCATCGACCGTATTATGAAGGTCAGTGTAAGACCATGTCTGGGACATGGCATCGGCGGTATTATGAAGGTCAGTGTAAGACCATGTCTGGGACATGGCATCGGCCGTATTATGATGGTCAGTGTAAGACCATGTCTGGGACATGGCAGCGGCCACCTTATGAGTACCAGTGTAAGACCATGTTTGGAACATGGCATCGGCATTGAGATAAGAGCTGGTGTAAGACCATATCTGGGATATGGCATTAGCACATAGAGGTAATTCCCTATAAGACCATGTCTGGGTCATGGCATCAGTACCTAGAAGAGACTTCATGTAAGACTACCTACAAAATGTGATATTAGCTTTATACTTATCGTAGTGATTATAAAAACATGTCTTTGATTATTTCCAATGTATGGTGGGATAAGCAGATGAATTTAAAAGTAGAGATGTGAATGAATACAAGTGCTAATGAATGAGTCACGAGAAATTGGCTCTATATGTGTTACGGTAAATGTTAGATAACGGCAATTGTAAGTAAGTATTGTCAAGAAGTCTTGACTTGTGTGCGATTAGCTAATGTCATGGATGAATTGTTCGTTTATGAGTATTATAATTGCTATTTATTTCCATGCAACTTACTAAGCTTAATGCTTACCCTTTTTCATTGCCCATCTTTCTTATAGTATTGCCAAGATAACTCGATGATCGTAGACGCAGGGGTTCGGGAATCACACTATCAACAACACTTTGGTATAACAATTTTTGACTTATTTTGAATATGGCATGTATAGGACTTGGGTGTTATGTCAAGTTGTAATTGTTAGTTAAAGTGTTGGTTTTGTAAGTCATTTTGTAAATGGTTTTATAAGTTAGGCAAATACTTGGCAATCTCTTTCTTTCAATGAAGATGAAATTCATGAAGTGAAATTTTTTTTTTTTTTATCTTCTATGATGGAAGTGAGTTCTTAGACTTGCTTATGAGATAGAAATTGATTATTTTGAGATGGAAAGTGTGCATTTTAGGAAAGCAATGGCTTGGTATATAGCCTGCTAATTTATCCATCTAGTGTGACACACGGACATGGGTCAAACCGTGTGAAGGCCACGGCCAACACATGGGTGTGTACCCAGGCCGTGTGAAGTCTGTACCTTGTCTATGAAATTGTAAAATTCCCACGGCTAGGATACACCGGCGTGTGCCCCGACCGTGTGATCAAGTTAGTATAACAAGGAATAATACATGGTCTAAGCCCACGGGCGTGTCAAGGCCATGTGAATATAGTCAGTAACTCCCCACGATCGGAAGACATGGGCGTGTCTAATGGTACACGGGCGTGTTCCAAGTCACATGGGTGTGAAAACCCTGCTTCAGGGAAGAGTTTTCGATTAAGTTCCGAAAGTTTTCGGTTAAGTGTTTAAGGCCTCATAGGCCCATGAAGTGTATGATTAGACTAAGAAAGAGAAGTTTTTAAGTCGGAACGAAATGTTTTTGCCTGTAAGTGTATGTTTTAGTGAGATCAAGCATGGTAATGTCTCGTATCTAGCCCTAGCATCGGTCCCGGGTACAGGGTGTTACAATACATGTCTGTTTGCCAGGCCGTGCCAAACCTGTAGGGTATACTGACTTATGCCACACGGCCAAGTTACACACCCATGTGTGAGGTCGTGTGGAGTGTACTGACTTGGTTTCTAATTCAACACCAGGGGACACACGACTGTGTACATGACCGTGTGTCACACACGGCTGAGACACACGCCCGTGTCTCTGCCCATGTGGACAAAATTAGGCTATTTACCAAGCCATTTTGCCACCCAAATTGCACAAACCTACACCAAACCAAATTGCACAATTCATGACATAAAAATAGGCATACAAACTAACTAAATCAAGCCTAAATCATGCCAACTCAATTCCATTATCCACAATAAACACAAGCCACAAAATAGGCCAATCCATTTATACCAAATTCACATATACATTTCAACTAAGTAAACATTTCCAAACATGTATCATTATGCTCAAATTCACAAGCATATATCTTCTCTAATTTCAACCATTTGACAACCACAATACCTACTATCAATAAGCATCACAAACCAACCTCAATCACATTATATAAGCCTTATGCACACACATATATATATACACAACCAAACCAAGCAAATTAAGCCAACTTTCATGACTATATATACAAACCAATTCAAATGGCTAAATTCATCATCAACCTATATACCAAAATGACCCAAATTCCTATACATGCCATATATTCCAAAAACATAGATTCAAAAGTACCAAAACAATAGCTCGATAGTGTGATGAAGTCTCCGACGATCCCCAAATTCGAGCTAGCTTTGAAATCACTATAAAACACGATAAAATAAACAAAGTAAGCTTTATAACTTAGTAAGATCATATGAAATAAACTCAATCTAATTATAAATGTAAAATTGAACAAATTGAACATATCAACATGTATTTCATATTAACTAACAAACCTTTCACATATTTAATCATATTCTTATACGTGCACTTCACAATTTTCTTCGATTTAAAGCTTATACAGTTCATGTACATACCTGTACCTTTTTGTATCAATCTCATACTCAACCACATCTTTCATTACCCATTGAACCATTTGGAATACTATCGGGTACTCGGGAAACTCACACTGAAGTGCCACATATATAGCCAATGCTATCTATATCTCATATCACATGTATGCTCACTCTCGAGCTATCAACGTGCTTGCTCACACAAGCTGTTAGTTAAGACATAGCGACATGGTGCTGCTCACACAAGCTGTCAAGTAACCGCAACACATGCCGGTATACTCAGCCACCATTAGGACGTAAAAGACCAGCACCCGGATTACATAATCACAATAAGCCCTAATGACATGTTATTCGTATCCTAATCTATTCCTAATGTTCAATCGAGATTTCCAATGTCAAATCATCGTCGAATCACTGTCAAACATGTCTGTAGACTCGTATTTACAGTTTATGCAATATCAAAGCATTTAAAATACATTTATAACAAAACTTATTGCATATGAACTTACCTCGGATGTAAAAACAACAAAACAAGTTGATTAGTCGAGCACTTTGTTTTCCCCCTGATCTAGATCCAAATTTTGCTTTTCTTGATCTATATGTAATCAAATTTAGCATATTTATTACCTCAATATTAAATTTAATCCAAAACACTCATTAAAACAACTTTACACTTTTGCCCTGAATATTGCACATTTTTACAATTTAGTGCTTATTTCATAAAAACACAAATTAATGCAATTTAACCACACCCCATGCAAGCCAAATTAAAAATAGTTCCTAGCAGTCCATATTTTTCATTTATTTCAAAATTTAACCACCAAATTTCAACATTTCACAAATTAATCCCTAATTTGCATTTTCACTAAAAATCACTTAACAAAACTGGTATAACTATCATCAAGCATTCATAATCTATCATCAATCATCAAAACACATGCTTATTCATCAATAGAAACTTCCTAAATCTTTAACATTTTTGCAAAATAGTCCTTGGGCTAGCTAGACCTAGTTACAACGATCACAAAAACATATAAATCATTAAAAACGGGACAAAAACGAACTTACAATTGAGCTAGGAAGCTTGGTCGAATGAAGAACCCTAATATCTTGTTTTTCTTCTTCAATTTTGTTGGAAGATGATAGATTAAACAATGATGGCTTTTGTTGTTTTGTTATTTTACTTATTTAATTTACTAAATTACTTTATTAACATTGTTAATAAACCATTAAAAACACTTAAAAGATGTCCAAGAATGTCCAATTATTTTAAAAATGGTCTAATTACAACATAAGGACCTTAATTTAAGGTTCTATAGCTATTAGACACCTTTAGCTATAGAACACAAGTTTTGCAGTTTACGCGATTTAGTCCTTTATAACAAATTGACCACTCAAACAATAAAATTTCTCAACGAGATTTTCACACAATCATAATATCATACTGTAAATAATAAAATAATAATAAAATAAATATCTTGACTTTGGATTTGTAGTCTCGAAACCACTGTTTTGATTTGACTAAAAACGGGCTATTACATCAGCCATCAGTAGGACGTCCAGGACCAGTACTCAAATCATGTAACCCTAATGACATGTCATTTGTATCTGACGGATTCCTAAGGTTCAAACAGGACTCAGTATTTGTTGAACTTCATCGGATATGCAAACATGTATATTTATAACAATTCACCATTCCTAAATAATTCAATATAAAACATATTAATACAATTTAATCACACAGACTTACCTCGACGAGTATACGTAGATACGGAGGCTATTAATATGATACTTTCTCTTTGTCTCAATCTAAAGTTGTATGAGGTATGTCTTGATCTATACAAATAAATTTAACTCAATTTAATATAAAATTCATTCAATTTAGCACAAAATCATATTTTGGAAAAATTACTATTTTACCACTATACTTTTAATTTCTTTGCAATTTAGTCCCTAGCTCATAAAAATGGAAATGTATGCAATTTCACCGCACCCCATTACGGCCCAATCCCAACTAGGTCCCTAGCATACCCTATATTTCATTTATTTCACAATTTTCATCATGTATAATTTTCTATTTTTCAATTTAATCTCTATTTGACAATTTCAACAAAATTTCCTTTACAAAAGTTGTTTATCTAACAACAACCATCCATTTTCTAACATAAAACTTCAAAACTCATATACATGCATCAATGGTAAAACCCTAGTAGTTTAACAATTTCACAAACTAGTCCCTGGGCTTGCTAAATTAAGCTACAACGATCTCGAAAACATAAAAATCATTAATAAACAAGATGAAAAATCTTACCGCACAAGAAAGAGAAGTGATCGAATGATAAAGCTCTCCAATGGCTTTTTCTTAACCTTAAATTCAGTTGAAGATGATGGAAAAAAGATGATACTGGGTTTTGTTTTATTTAATTTATCATTTATTTACTAAATTATTGTTATAACCTTTAAAAACTTTAAAAATTACACAAAATGCCAAGCCATCATGTTCCACTATCTTATTTATGGTCTAATTACCATATAATGACTTCCTGTTTAAAATTCTATAGCTATGTAACACCTTTAGCTATTAGAACTCAACTTTTGCACTAATGCGATTTAGCCATTTTTATCAAATTGAGCATGTAAAAAGTAAAATTTCTTAACGAAATTTTTATGCGGTACTACTATCATGCTTTAGATAATAAAATAATAATAAAATAATTTTTTTGACTTCAAATTTATGGTCTCAAAACCACTGTTCTGATTTCACTAAAAATAGTCTGTTACAAATCCCATTTGGGACTCATATGGAACGTGCAACCAGAATCGAGGACCCACTCCTCGGTCACTTTAGAGTTGTCAGCAGAAGTAACTAGAAGTTCACCATCACTGTAGTCTTTTGCTACATTAGCTTCACTAGATTGTTCTGGTTGTTTTCCCTTTGATTCGCAGCCTCCATTTTGATCTTGTTCTACAACTTATGACACTTAGATTTAATTTGCCCTTTCTCCTTGAAGAAGTTACATGTTTTACCTCTGTTTGAAGATCTCGACCTACCTTTAGATTTACTACGAGGATTTCGTTCATATGTCCTCCCTCAATTATCATCAATATTTCGTTCTTGTGTCCCACGAGCAATGAAAATCTTTCGCTAAGAGTTGGATCCAACCACAAGATGTTTCATCTTGTCATATAGGGTTAAGGAAGCATAGAATTCATCACCTGTGAGAGACTCATGGCTATACAAAATCTACTTTATTAAATTGTAACACCCCTAACCCGTAACCATTGCCGGTCTAGGGTTAAGAAGCATTACCTAACAAAATAGAACATTTACAACCATTTCTCAAACATAAATACATCATCATCATGTTATAGCAAATTATATGCATAGAGTCCCTTTAAAAGGTCTACGAGACCTTAAACATGCATTAGGAAAGGGTCGGGACTAAACTGAGCACATACAAATTTTTTTCGAAAACTCAACATTTTTCAAAGTTACAGAGGTCGCACGCCCGTGTGGGTAGGCCGTGTGCCTCACACAGCATCAGACACACCTGTGCTTCCAAGTCATGGCAAAACAGGGCATACATTCTGACTTGTCCACACGACCACAAGACACGCCCGTGTGCCAGGCCGTGTGAAATTTAGGGAGGTTACTGACTTACTCACACGGCCAATCACACGCCCTGTGTGTCCAGCCTGTGTGCGAGTCTGACTTGTTTCAAATTATAAACTTAAGAGACACGGTCGAGCCATACGCCCGTGTGCTCAACCGTGTGGGCAATTATAGGCCATTTGCAAGGCCAATTTGCCACTCAAATTTTGGGTCACACCTATAAGCATCAAACCTTTCCAAATTCATACTCCAAATGCCTCCAAAACATACTAAAACATACATAATTTAACCTCTTAACATCATCATTCATTTCCCTATACAAATTCAATTCAACATACCAATCCAAAGTATCAACTTCACATCAAAATCATATAATCCATTCATCATTTAATCATTGCCAAATTTAAGCATGAAACATACCATTTCCATTTTACTAATTTATACTATAATGATCATTCACATAAAACACATATGCACATAATAACCATCATTTTCACATATCCAAAGAATATACCAAAATCATTAAACTATCAAGCCATATCACATTTCAAGATCTATACATCTCAAAACATACAATAATCACTAGCCTATACATGCCATATAGCAAATATACAACTTCCAAAAGTACCAAAATAGATAGCCGGTAGTGTGATTGAGTCGCTGACGATCCCTGGATCTGAGCTAGCTTTAATGACACTGTAAAACAGAGAAAACTTCACACAGTAAGCTTTAAAGCTTAGTAAGTTCGTGAAACACCCCTTACCCATGTCCGACGCTGGAACCGGATACGAGGCATTACTATGCTTGACCTTGCTTGAACATGTATTAACGGGCTATAAAATTTCATTTGAATTAAAAACTATTCTTTTTTAATCATAACTTACGTAACATGGGCTTACAAGGCCTTAAACATACATTCCGAAGGCTTCGGGGTTCAACTATAAACTTTTACCTATCTTGGAAATTTTAGCCTTAACAGGGGTTACATGCCCGTGTGACTTGAGACACGCCCGTGTGGGCAGGCCGTGTGGTCTCACACGCCCATGTCCCTAGCCCATGTAGAATTTATTTTTATTTTGAACATAAAGGGGTTTTCACATGGCTGGGAACACGCCCGTGTCAATGGCACGTGTACTTCACACGGCCTAGACACGCCCGTGTGAAAAACTATGGGTATTCTGTTTATGATGTCAACAACCCCTTAAGTAGCACACGGCCTAAGCACACACCCGTGTGCTGGCACATGTGGTGAATCAAATTCTCGTAGCTAGATGCAAGGGACACACGGCCCATCAACACATCTATGGGGTTGACTTGTGTCACACACGGCTTAGACACACGCCCGTGTGTCTACCCGTGTGGACACTTAAAGGCTATTTTCCAAAACAATTTCCACCCTGAAAACAGGATCATTCTTACATATATTCCAACTACTCAAATATTACATCAAATGCATGAACAATGATGCATAACTTATCAATATTGACATATAAACTTAGTAAATATTGGCCAATCTCTTTAGCCATATACAAAACGAATAACAAGCTTAATGGCGAACACTTTGGCTCCCCATATGATATAAATCAAAATGACATAATCCCTATACATGCCATACTTAAAATAAAACAACTTGGCTATACCAAAATAATGATTGATAGTGTGATCCGAGCTTCGACGTCTATGATCCCTGAGCTAACTTGGTGAAACTACAAGGAAAAGGAGAGAAGTAAGCATATATCTTAGTAAGTCTGCATGAAATTCATATAGCAACATATATGATCATAATAAGTCATCCATCATGAAACAAGAACCACATAAATCTCAAGTGCTTGAGCTTACTTATTCATGCTTACCCTTTCTCATCATATTTAAATACTAATTTCATACTTGCATTTTAATCATGGTACCTGTATCACTTAATCACATCGATTAGCATTTTCGCTAATAGAACCATAAAGTCAAGTCTACATCTTTCTTAATTTAAATAAAGCTCTTTATCAACCTTGAATAACTTAACTTATTACTATATTTACTTGCTTAGCTTTCTTGTTACCTCTTTCATACTTGGCTCTTTTACCTGTGAATTACTCGGAATATCAGAGGATACTCAATCTCACTAAACATGTGTCTCAATGTCAATGCCATATCCCGAAAATGGCTGTACATGGGATCGCTTCATGATGTCGATGCCATATCCCAGATATGGTCTTACACGAGATTCCTTAACTCGATGTCGATGCCATGTCCTAGATGTGGTCTTACACAAGATCTTCCTTTGGTGTCAAAGCCATGTCCCAAACATGGTCTTACAAGGGACCTTCCTTGTATGGTGTCGATGCCATGCCCCAGACATGGTCTTACACGAGACCTTTCTTGTTCGATGCTGATGCCATGTCCCAGACATGGTCTTACACAAGATCTACGTTCGGTGCCGACGCCATGTCCAAGACATGGTCTTATACAGGATCTACTTTCCTTGAGTGTCTATGCCATGTCCCAGACATGGTCTTACACGGGATTTCCTTATCTCAATGTCGTGACATAGGTATCCTCGTTATTACGAATCTTTAACAGAGACTTTTATTTACAAGTTCTCATTGATTTCCTTATTAGACATTGATAATCAACTTCATGGAAGTTATGTACATTATACAACATAATAAGTAATTTTAAACATAAAAACATATGTAGCCTTAAATTCATACCAACTTACCTCGGTACTCCAAAATATGTGTAGATGTGTAATTTAGTCCCCGACTTTGTTCTTTCCTCGATTTTGGTCTGCGCTTCCTGTTCTTGATCTATAATAACAATTTAACTTGTTTGATACTTACATTGACTAAATTGACTCATATTCTATTCTTTGGAAAAAAATACATTTTTGTCCCTAAACTTTATCATAATTGCACTTTTGCCCCTAGGCTCGTAAAATGATTTTTATTCAACTTTCTTGCATTTCAAGCCTAACCAAATCTCATTCTTAGCTATAACAACATTCAATTTCCACTATTTCACTCATGTATGACCATTTCTACAACTTTTACAATTTTGCCCTTAGATGGATTTTTCATGAAAATCACTTAGAAAAATACGTTTATCCTACATCAAACTTTCATAATCTTCCATAAAATATCAAAATACATGCATGTCATACATGCGTAAATTTTTTTGAACATAAACCCTAGCTCAAAATATAGCTAGAAATAGTTAAATCGAGCTACGAAGATCTCAAAAATATAAAGAACACTTAAAACGGGGCTAGGATGCACTTACTATCACGCTTGAAAGTTGGACAAAACCCTAGCTATGGTTCCTTGTGATTTTCTATAACAGCCTGATTTAGGGCCTAGTCGGAATAGTGGTGTGAGACCACAAATTTGAAATAGAAAGATAAGTTTTTAAGGTTTACGAGATGTTGGCATGGTAGTATGAAAGTTTCATGAAGTAATTTTACCAAATTATGATTGAATTGTCCATTAGGACTAAATTGCAAAAGTTACAAAATATGAGATTCTAGAAGCTTTTAGTAGGAAATAGCTTTGGATTATTAATTAGAGGTCCTTAAATAGCAATTTTCCCAATTTATAATTTTTAGTTAAAAATGGGCATGAGTTAGTAAATTTTGAAAGTTTAGCAAAGAAGGGTATTTTAGTCATTTGTCAAATAAATGATTAAAAAGGGAAAAGAAGACATAATTTATGTTCATCTTCTTCCCCTTAGTGCTGAAAATTCCAAGGAAGCCATAGCTAGGGTTCTTCAATTTTCAAGCTCATAATAAGTGCGTCCTAACCCCGTCTTTAATATTCTTCGTATTTTTGAAGTCCTCGTAACTTGAATTAGCTATTTTTAGCTATAAGTTGAGCTAGGATTCATGTTCAAAAATATACCCATGTATGACATGCATGTAATTTAATGTTTGATTGAAGATTATGTGAGTTTGATGTAGAATAAACATCTATTTCTAAGTGAATTTCATGAAAATAGCTTGTAAGGACTAATTTGTGAAAGTTATGAAATTGGTCATACATGAGAGAAATAGTGAGAATTGAATATTGCTATAGTTGAGAAAATGAATCAGCTAAGCATGAAATACAAGAAAGTTAAATGAAAATCACTTTACGAGCCTAGGGGCAAAAGTGTAAATATGAGAAAGTTTAGGGGCAAAATAGTAATTTTGCCTAAATATGAGTTATGGATCAATTTAGTCAATATGAGTATTAAATGAGTAAAATTACTATTATAGATCAAGAAAAATGAAGCCCGGATCGTAACCGAGGCAAGAACAAAGTCGTGGACTAAGTTGACTATCTTCATACATTTTGTATATCAAGGTAAGTTTGTATGATATTTTTAAGCTTCATGAGTATTTTCATTGAATTGCTTATTATATAGTTATTGCAAATTATTTACATGATGTTGTTTCAATATGTTTAAACAAGGAAAATAATGAAGATTAAGTACATGGAAGTCCCGATTGAAGTGGATTACCGAGGATGCTTAATCTACAACATGAGATAAGAAAACTCGTATAAGACCATGTTAAGACATGGAATCAGTAATCAAGCAAAGATAACATGTAAGTCCAAGACAAGTCTTGGCATTGAAGAGTTATCATGAGATAAAGATCCCATATAAGTCCAAGCCAAGGTATGGCATTGGTGAGTACCAAGGAAGATTTCATGTAAGTCCAAGCCAAGGCATGGCATTGACAAGTTTCACTAAGTAAAGATACCAAGTAAGACCATGTCAAGACATGGCAGTGGTAAGTTTCCAAGGAAACACCCAAGGAAGACTTCGTATAAGCCCATGTCAAGACATGGCATCGACACCAAGTTATGAGATCCCTTGTAAGACCATATCTAAGATATGGCATTGGCATCGAGACACATGTATGATAGATTTAGTATCCTCCGTTATTCCTATAAATTCATTAGGAAAAAGAGTAAAGAATGAATGAGATAACACGAATGTTAAGCTTGTAAAGATATTATCAAGTCAAATTTAAATAAGAGTATCTTTCAAGTTAAGAAAGATGAAGTTTGAGTTTATGCTTACATTAGCAATGTATACTAATCTATATGATTAAGTGACACAGGTATCTTGTTTACATTACAAGCATGAGACGAGTAAGTAATATGAAATTAGTATGAACAAGTAAGAGGAAGTAAGCTCTAGCACTTGAGAACTGAAATGCTATTGTTTTATTAGGGATGTGTCATGTTAAGTAGTCATATTGCTATATGCATTGCATGCAAACTTACTAAGCTAAATGCTTACTTCTTTATTTCCTTCCTTCCTTGTAGTCTCGCCAAGCTAATTTGTGGACCATTAACATCGAAGCTCAGAACACATTATCAATCACTATTTTGGTAAAGCAAAGTTGTTTATATTAAGTATGGCATGTATAGGAAACGTTTCATTTTGTGTGATGTCTTTAGAGGAGCCAAAGTGTTAGAAATTAAGCTCATTATTCTTTTGTATATAGCTAAAGAGATTGGCCAATATTTACTAAGTTTATATTTATATCAAGGTTGATAAATTATGCATTGTTATTCATGTTTTGATGAAGTATTTGAGCTGTTGAATTGGGTATATGATTGATTTTGATTTTAGGGTGGCAATTGGCTTGGAAAATAGCCTTTAAGTGTCCACATGGGTAGACACACGGGCGTGTGTCTACGCCGTGTGTGACATACGGTCAACCCACATGGGTGTGTTAATAGGTCGTGTGTCCCTTACATGTTAGTGTTTTAAGTTAGATTAGACCACGAGCGTGCCTAGGCCGTGTTAGAGAATCAGTGTTCACCACGGGTAGAGAACATGGGTGTATTCTTAAGTCGTGTGACACAAACATAATATCCAAGTTATTGTACACAGGGTAGGGACATGGGCGTGTATGACCACACAACCTGACCCCACGGGCGTGTCCCTCTCACATGGGCATGTGACCCCTACTTCAGTGAAAAGTTTTCTAAGTTTGTAAAAGTTTTCGGATGTGAGTAAGGACTCGTAGGCCCATGAAATGGACATTATGATTAAGAAAGAAATGTTTTAAATCAAAACGAAATTTTATAGCCCGTAAGTACTCGTTTAAGCATGTTTCAAGTATGGTAATGATTCGTATCCAGTCTCAGCTTCGGCCTCGGGTATGGGGTGTTACATTTTCGGTCGAGAAGGAAGAAGATGGACATGATGTTGGCTTATTGTTCCCATTTTAATTCTTTAATTAACCAAATGAAAAAAATGCCCTTAATGACCCTTTCTTGAGATTTTTCCTTCCCATGTCCATTTTTGTCCATCATAAATACTTAATGTTCTAATTGCTAAATAAGGACCTCTATTAATTTTTATGATGCTATTTCATACTTAAATCTTCTAGAATCTCATATTTTCTAGTCTTTGCAATTTTTTCCTAATGGACAATTTATGCACTAATTAATAAAATGTCTTCATGAAATTTTCACACAATCATGCAAGCGTCTCATAAGCCTTATAAAAATCATTAAAACTCATATTTCTACTTCGAATTTGTGGTCTCGCACACTATTCCGACTAGGCCCTAAATTGGGCTGTTACAGTTCGTAATATAACACATTTAGCTCAACAATTCAAATTCAATATACAATATTAACTATCTCATGGTGTAATTCACAATAATACACAATCTCATCCATAGTCAATACTCACATGATCATCCATTTATCCCTTATACAATATTATCAACCACATAGGTTTCGTACATACCTGTACCCTCACTTAATTAACGATCACTTTTACTACTCAATGCTCAAACCACAATTCGTTTGATCTTCTTTAACCATTCAATTTACTCGCACACTTTGTGCCTTTACATTAAATCGAATTTGACTCGATAACGCACACACACTGCCAATCAATATAGTCGATGCTTTCTTTATTTTGCACAGATAGTTTCGTTCACCACTATATCGATTCTATTTACGCACACTTAATGCTACATCTCTTCAAACCCATCATTCACATCACTAATTCAACAACCACGTTTCCATTCATTCCATAATAGGTGAACATAAATTTAACAATTCGTATTATACACGAACTTACCTCGGATGTAGAAATAATGATTCAAGTCAATCAATCGATCACTTTATTCTTTCCTCGATCTAAGTCTGAATTTCTCTTTTCTTGATCTATACATATTCAAATTTAACTCATTCATTCACCAAATCATTCAATTCAATCGAAAAACACATATTTTGAGCATTTTACAAAATAGCCCTCACATTTGCACATTTTTACATGTAACAGTCTGATTTTGGGGCTAGTCAGAATAATGGTTTCGGGACCACTAATCTGAGGTTAAGGAAAATTATTTTAGTATTATTTATTATGTTATGGCATTAATATATGGCTATATGAAAATTTTGGTGCTTTAATTTTAGCAATTGTATGTTTATTTGTGAAAAAAGACTAAATTGCAGAAAGTACGAAAGTTCCATTATAAGTGGTAGAGGTGTCTAATAGCCAAAGAATATCAAATTAGAGGTCCTTAAAGTGAAATTAGGCCATTGGATGTGTGATGGTTGGCCATATAGCTTAGGGGGACAAGAGCATTAATTTTAGTCAAAATTTGGTGATATTAGGTGAATAAAAAATGAATAAAATAAGATAAAAAGATGAGATATCATCTTTTACTATTCCTTCTTCTTCTATCATCAAAAATTGAGAGGAAATAAGGTTTCTTGGAGTTCAAATTTTCAGCAAAATAAATCTCTTGCAAGTAAGTGATTTTGGTGGTTTTATTTGATAATTTTTGTACTTTTGGAGTCGTTAAAGCTTAAGCTAGCTAATGAGGGGACTAATTTGCTAAATGGTTGAAAGCTTAGGGACTTTCCATGAGAGTGTTCATGTTGTTTACTGAGTTTTTATGCAGGAAAATGAATGATAGTGAGTTAAGGAACAACTTTTGCGAAAGGTGTTAGCATGAAAACACCTAAATAGGACTTGAATGCAAACATTGAAAATGTGTAATAAATGCATGAAATAATTGGAATTATGAGTAGTTTTATGAGTAATAAATGTTAGCTAGGCTTGTTTAATGAGAAAATATGATGCAAAATGATTTACGAGCCCAGAGGCAAAATCATAATTTTGCCATAGTACAAGGGCAAAATGGTCATTTTTGCCTAAATAGAGATTATGATGTATTATGAGTAGAAAATGATTGAATGAGTGAATTTTGTTGTTATAGACTGTTGATTAACGCATTTTGCATCGAGGTAAGTTTATGTGTAAGCGATGCATCTTAAATACACATGTTGTTATTTATTGGTGCATTGTATGATTGAGAAGACATATGGTTCAGATGGATTGAATTTTGCAGATGATGAATAATTTTCGTATGAATGTTGAATTAGATATGTAAGTGTAGAATATTACCCGTAGTAATTAATGGTGGGATGTGTGCGATACCACCTTAATTATTCTTGTTGGTGGGCCATGTGTGATACCACATTATTATTTATTTACGATGGGCTGTGTGCGATACTATCTTTTATATTATCAAATGGCGGGCTATGTGTGATACCACCGTAAATATCCTTGTTGGTGGGCTTTGTGCGATACCACCCTGTTAAAGATAAATGGTGGGCTAAGTGAGAAAAACACCGAGTGTTTGGTATTACTAAAAATGGTTTATTCTGTAATTGTGATGTGTTATTTCATGTGATCATGTGGTGATTAAGTGCAGGGATGTATGTTAAATAATAAGAGCATTTGGTTTGTGAAATGGTTGGATTGTGGTAAGAGATGTATGAGTAAGCATGAGTTTGGATTGTGAAATGCTATTTATTGATTAGCACATGTTATGATGTTTATTGTTTACATGTAAATTTACCAAGCTTAAAGCTTACCCCCTTTTTATTTCCCTTTTTTTATAGTTTCAAAGAGCCGAGTCGGGATACGAAGATAATTGAAAGATCATCCACACTATCAGCTCATCTCGGTATATTTAGAACTAACATTTTGAGTATGGAAACGACATATATAGGAGATAGACTAGGTAAATTGTTATGTTATTTTGGCCAAATGTGTTGGCTCCTTATAGATGAAATCTTTTGTATATTGCCATAGTAAATGGCTCTTTACTATCAACCAATGGAATGAAAGGTTATTCATAAGTGTGTAGAGTATGTGGTTGGGTTGTTTGGGTATGAATATGCATGAATGAATTGATGGTGGAGGGTGAATTACGCTTGTGTAAGTTAAGGTGATGAAAGAGCTTGGCAAATAGCCTTGTTCTTGTCCGCACGGGTAGGCACACGGGCGTGTGTCTAGGTCGTGTGTGACACACGGTCAATCACATAGGTGTGTGACTAGGCCGTGTGTCCCCTTGCATGTTAGAATTGCAAGTCAGTAAGCTCAGTAGTAAACACACGCGTAGAGACACAGTCGTGTGTCTCAGCCGTGTGGGAGGCACGGCCAAAGACATGGGTGTGTGCCCAGGCCGTGTGAAGTCTATACATTGAAATTGGAATTTAATTTCACACACGGTCTAAGGACACGGGTGTATGCCTTGGCCATGTTACCTTAGCGAGATGATGACATCATAAACAGAATGCCAAGGTTTTGGCACACGGGCTGAGACACGGGCGTGTCAAGGCCGTGTAAAGGGCACAGGCCAGGAACACGGGCGTGTGTCCGGTCGTGTAAAATAAGTTAGTGTTGACCACGGGTGAGGAACATGGGCGTGTGTGACCATAAAGCCTGCCCCCACGGGCGTGTCCCATTTCACACGGGCGTGTGGCCCCTATTTAGATAAATAATTTCTAAGTGCGGAAAAATTTGCGATTTATTTTTGAAACCTTTTGGAAGTACGTTTAGGGCCTCGTAGGCCCATTATAAGGATGTTAGATATGAGAATGGAAAAGTTTTAATTTGGAATGGAATTGGATAACCCAAAGATGTCTGACCATGTGAGTCAAGAACGGTAACGCCTCGTACCCGATTCTGGCGCAGAATACGGGTAAGGGGTGTTACATTTAGTTGTATCAGAGCTATGGTTTAGTTGATTCTCGGACTACCGTAGCATGTGTAAGAGTCTAGCTATACATGCCATAAGCGTATATTAATAGTGTGGTAGCTTCTGACAATACTAAAATTTGTTTTTATATAGTAAATGGATCCTGATCGAGCGGCTGCTGATGATGCAGTTAGTAACACGTCCGCTCCCGCACAGGGGACCGCGCTTGTAGAGAGTGGACCCGAGACTAGGGGTCAAGGAGAAGAGGCCTGGGAAGCCTTTCTCCAAATGATAAGTAGTTGGTACACGGAGTATGTACGAGAAAACCCTAATGCTTAACCTCCTCCACCCCCTCTTATACCTCAGCTAGTTCCTGTGGTTCCCTAAGGTATAGATTTAGTGAGAATAACCAAGCCCCGGGTAGATAAGATTCAGAAGCAAGGGGCTGAGGAATTCAGAGCCAATATAGACGATGACTCTGAGAGGGCAGAGTTCTGGCTTGAGAATTTAATGAGGGTATTTGATGAACTCTCCTGCACACCTGAGGAGATCTTAAAATGTGTCGTGTCATTGCTGAGGGTCTCGACATACAATTGGTGGAAAACGTTGATGTTGGTGGTTCCAAAGGAGAGAGTGACGTGGGACTTCTTTTTGGGGAGTTTCGAAAGAAGTATATAAGCCAACGATTTGTGGACCAGAAAAGGAAAGAATTCCTTGAATTAAAGCTAGGAAAAATGACTGTGGCAGAATATGAGCGTGAGTTTGTTAGGCTCAGCAAGTATGCACAAGAGTGTGTGTCTACAGAAGCTATTTTGTGAAAGAGGTTTGCAGATGGGCTGAATTAGGATATTAGACTGCTAGTTGGGATTTTGTAGTTAAAAGAGTTTGTGGTGTTGGTTGACCGGGCATGTAAGGCTGAAGAACTGAATAAGGAAAAGAGGAAAGCCATGAATGAGGCCCAAGATGCGAGAAAAAGGCCAATGAGTAAATCATACCAAACTCAATTGATGAGGTCCAAAGAAATGAACCCCTGGGTGACAGCGTCAGTTGGATATTCACATCGAGATCGAGGTAACACATACTCGGGCTCGAGAGTTCAACCCACTTCAATAGAAAGTGTAGGCAATTCGAAGACCAAACTGGAGTGTCCAAATTGTGGTAGGCAACACACTGGGGAATGTTGGGGAAACAACCGGAATTGTTACAATTACGGCTCACCCGACCATTTTATTTGAAATTGTCTATAGAGGGAGGAGAAGGAAAGAAAGTAAGAAGTGAGATCAAGCAATGTATCTTCAAGGGGTAGATCACAAAAGAACCTGGGAGGTGGGAATAGTAGTAGAGGTGCGCCTCGAGATTCTGCAGTGAGACCGGAGGGTCGAGCACCTGTAAGGACCTACGCCATTCGCGTTCGCGAAGAAACATCATCTCTAGATGTGATAAAGGGTACTTTTTCTCTTCATGATACCTCTGTTATTACTTTGATTGATCCGGGGTCTACCCATTCTTACATTTGCATGAGATTGGCATCTAGTATGAGTATGATTGTTGAGTCTACAGAATTTTTAGTAAAGGTGTCAAACCCGTTAGGCAAACATGTGCTAGTTGACAAGGTGTGTAAGAATTGTCCTTTGATAATTAGAGGTCATTGTTTTCCGAAAAATCTTATGTTGTTGCCGTTTGATGAGTTTGATTTGATTCTTGGTATGGATTGGTTGACTACTTATAGTGTTTTAGTGAATTGTGGTAGTAAATTTATTGAATTGGAATGTGAAAATGAAGATTTTATTTGGGTTGAATCATGTAAGTCAGATAGTTTGTAGGTGATAATTTCTTCTATGGTAGTCAAGAAATGCTTGAGGAAAGGATACGAGTCCTATATCACTTTTGTGTTGAATGCCCAAGAATCAGAATTAAAGATTGAATCAGTACCGGTGGTATGTGAGTATCCGGATGTATTCCCAGAAGAGTTACCCGAATTACCTCCAGTTAGAGAGGTCGAGTTTGGAATTGAGTTAATTTCGGGAACGACACCTATTTCTGTTGCTCCGTATAAGATGGCACCATTAGAGTTGAAAGAACTAAAATTTCAATTGCAAGAGTTAAAGGATAAGGGATTTGCAAAACCAAGCTATTCACTATGGGGTGCTCTGGGTCGATGAGGTTGTGCATAGACTACAGACAACTCAACAAAGTGACGGTGAAGAATAAGTACCCTTTAACAAGAATAGATGATTTATTTGACCAACTAAAGGGAGCTACAATGTTCTCCAAGATAGACCTAAGGTCTGGCTATTACCAGTTGAGGGTGAAGGAGCAAGATGTACCGAAAACTGCATTTTGGATGAGGTATGGCTGTTATGAGTTTCTTGTTATGCCATTTGGTTTGACGAATGCCCCTACGATTTTCATGGATTTGATGAATCGCATCTTCTAACTGTACTTGGACAAGTTTGTAGTCGTTTTTATTGACGACATATCAGTCTATTCCCGGGATGAGAGTGAACATGCGGAGCATCTGAGAATTGTTTTGCAGACTTTAAGAGACAAGTAGTTGTATGCTAAATTTAGCAAGAGTAAGTTTTGGCTCTAAGAGGTCAGATTCCTAGGACACATTGTATCGGGTGATGATATTAGAGTTGATCTGAGTAAGATCTCGGCTATTGTGGAGTGGAAACTGCAAAGAAATGTGTCGGAAGTCAAAAGCTTTTTGGGTTTAGCGGGGTATTTGTAACAGTCTGATTTATACCCTAGTCGGAACAGTGGTTTTAGAACCACAAATCGGAGTCCGTATAATATTTTAATATTATTTTCGGTGCTTATGATATGTGATTAACCATGTGTTAAATTTTCGTAAGCTAATTTGTTCGTCTGTGTGTTTAATTTGACAAATGGATTAAATTGCATTAAATGCAAAATTTGCATGCTAATTGCTAAAGCACTTATGTGTCATGTCTTTATAAATGTGAAGTCCTTATAATGCAATTTTACCATTGGAAAATGGATGGACATTAATGCCAAAGTTAGTGGAAATTTTTATAAGCATTATAAAAGGTTAATTTTGTCATTTTTGTATTAAAATGTTTTATAATAAAAACAAAGTATGATGGTATCATCTTTTGGCCGAATTTAGTGAAGAAAAAGAAAGGACAAATAAGCTAGGTTATTCCGCCATTGAAAGATTCAATTAATGTACGATTTTGAGTCGGTTTTTGATAGTTTCTACGTTTTTGTAATCGTTGCTTCGTCTACTATCAAACCCATATGTTTCAATTTTGTGTATTGGTGATGTTTGTAAGTTATGCCATTGATGCTATGTTGAGCTTTGTGATGCTTTAAGGTGTTAAATGATAGATTGGTGGTAGATGAACATGTTTTGTTCTTGAAGTTTTGATGAATTTAGCTAAATAGGGCTAATTTGAGAAAATGATAATTTGAGGGACTAAATTGCAAATTTGATGAAAATGTGGGCTTGTATGTAATATGTATATATTCGGCCAAGCTTGTGTATAAGTGGATTTTGTGAATTTGATGTTTTGAGAAAAATGGACTAAATTGATTAAGTGTGCAAATGTGAGGGCTAATTTGCAAATTACCCTAAATGAGTGTCTTTGGATTGAATTGAATGAATTATTGAATAAAAGGGTTAATGTTGAGTATGTTTAGATCAAGAATCGAGGAAAAAGGATTTAGATCGCGGGAAAGCGAAAGTTATTGAGTAGCCATTTTCTATTCCGGTAAACCGAATCCGAGGTAAGTCACTATACAAATAAATGAATATGTATACATTTGAAATTGTTCATATGTTTAATGGTGATAATGAATGCTTATGAGAAATTTTGTAATTGAATTCCGAGATAAGTTCGGTATGTTGACTAAGTGTGAGAAGCCTCGTACGAACCTTGACATAGGTATCTGTTCTGTCTTATCATGTAAGACCACGTCTGGGACGTTGGCATTGATTTGAGATTCGTGTAAGATCCTGTTGGGGCAGTGGCATCGACATCTGATTATGTGTAAGACCACGTCTGGGACATTGGCATCAATATAAACTTTACGTATAAGACCATTTCTGGGACATCGGCATCGTTTTGACTCGTATAAAATGCCATCGATATCCGAGTGCATGTAAGACCTCGTCTGGGACGTTGGCATTGTACGATTATTTTGAGCTTTCTGAGTATCTCATTGGATTTATTACTGTTCAACGGGCAAGTCTATGATACTAATTGCAAATCCGAGCTATGAACAAATGTGTGATAGTAAATTCAATTCAGGTATGTTGATTATACACTAATTGTGTATACAAGGTAAGCATCAATATGATCTTACTATGATGCTACGAATATGAAAGTGATGATATGTTGTATAATGTTTTGGTGAAATGAGATATGTGTTTATATGATCTTTAAATTGGGAATATGGCTAATGTGGTTAAAAGTGTATGAACCAAAGCAAATATATGCATTTTATGCTAAGTTGTTGTATATTGACTTACTAAGCTTTTGGAAAGCTTACTCAGTGTGTGTTTAATCTGTTTTATAGGTCGTCAAAGCTACTGAAGGCTCAGGACCATCAAGGATCGTCATCACACTACTAATATCATTTTGGTACACCTTGGATATGTATATAGCTAGATATGGCATGTGTAGGCTAGTTCTTGTGATGATTTGTAAAGTGAACTTAGCCATATGATTTGGCTAGTTATGTTTTGGTATCATGCATAGATTAATGTGATATGTGAAGTTGTTTTGATATGATTAGTTGATATATGGAATGGTTATGAGATGGTAAGTATATAGACAAATGGTGCATAGGTATAATTGAGTTTTAGTTATGCAAATTGGTATGTTTAGTATTGGTTTTGAATGTATATATATTGAATGAAAATTTAATGTATAATTGTGATTATCTTAGTGATCAAATGTGCATGATTTGGATGGCTATTTGTATGTTCTTGGTTGCTTTATATGTTTGATATGTGTTGGTAAATGATGCTTATAGGTATGAACTTTTATGGTTGGCATTTTGGCCTTGTAAATGGCCTATAATGTCACACGGTTGTGGCACACGGGCGTGCTTTAGACCGTGGGTAAATTGGCAGGATGCAGCCTAAAATCGCATGGCCTCGACACGGGCGTGTCATCTGGCCGTGGTGTGCAAGTTAGTAGCTAACATAAAAATACAAGGGCGTTCTGGGTGGCCGTGGTGGGAAAGTCAGTATATGGCCTAAAAGTACACGGTTGTGGCACACGAGTGTGCCTAATGACCATGTTGGTACAGTCTGTATAAATAAGGATGGTTACACGGGGGTGTCTAAAAGCCGTGAAGGGCACACGGTCTCCTCCCACGGACGTGTCTCCCTTGTATTTTAGAAAAGTTTCATATTTTCATGGAATTTCATATGTGTTTCAGTTTAGTCCCGACTCGACTTATAAGTGTGATTACGGTCTCGAGGACCCGATTAAGGGACATTATGTCTGAGAATGATGATTGAATGTATGATTTCGTCTGTGAATGTTTTTGATCTGTCCGGTAACGCTCCTAACCTTAATTTGGCGACGGACTCAGGATAGGGGTGTTACATTTGGTTGGTATCAGAGCTACAGTTTAGCCGATTCTCGAACTAACGTAGCGTGTCAGAGTCTAGCTATACATGCCATATATCTAAACTGTGATAGTATGATGAATCCTGACGTATAAATGTGATTTCCGTATAGTAATGGATCTCGAAAGAGCCGTAGCTGACGACGTAGAAAGTAATGCACCTGCTTCCGTGCAAGGGACAATGCCCTCTGAATCGGGAACGGCTACAAGCGGTCAAGAGGGAGAAGCTAAACAAGCTTTCTTCCAGATATGAGTGAGTGGTTCACTCAGTTTGTTAAGAATAACCCGACTATTTCGCAACCCCCGCCCCTGGTTAATCCCCCTCAGACTATAGTTGTGCCACCGGTTATGCATCCGAATCTCTTGAATAAGCCTCCTGCTGATAAGATCTGTAAGTATGGGGCCGAAGAATTCTGAGCTACTAAAGATGATGATGCTGAAAAGGCTAAGTTCTGGATTAAAAACACGATCCGGGTATTTGATGAAATGTCTCTGACTCCGGACGAATGCATAAAATGTGCTGTATCATTACTCCGAGATGCAGCATATCAATGGTGGAAAACTCTGATTTCTGTTGTTCAGAGAGAACTAGTCACATGGGATTTCTTTCAGATCGAGTTTCGGAAGAAATATATCAGTGCGAGATTCGTTGATCAGAAACGAAAGGAATTTCTGGAACTAAAGCAGGGCCATATGTCTGTTACGGAATATGAACGAGAATTTGTGAGACTGAGTCAGTGTGCTCAAGAATGTGTATCATCTGAAGCTATAATGTGCAAAAGGTTCGAAGATGGCCTTAATGAAGACATTCGTCTGTTAGTCAGGATTTTGGAAATAAAAGAGTTCGTTGTACTCGTTGACAGAGCTTGCAAAGCTGAGGCACTCGAGAAAGATAAAAGGAAAGCTGAATCTGAAGCCTATGATATGAGAAAAAGATTTCCAAGCAAATCATTTCAGTCATCTATGAAGAAATTCAGAGATAACCAAAGTCGTTCCAAAGATAATGTGGGGCATCCGAATAGAAATTAATCTAGACCGCAAATGAGTTCTAAAACTCCAGCAACTTCAGTGGCCAATGTTGGTAATGTTCGATCCGAGAGACCTGAATGTAAACATTATGGAAAAAGGCACCGGGAAGCTGTAGATTAAACGATAGAGCTTGCTTTAGATGTGGATCGCTTGATCATTTTATACATGATTGCCCTAAGTTTGTCGAACTAAAGACTGTTCAGAATTTGAGATCTGATAATACATCTGTAAGAGGTAGGCCATTGAAAAATGTCAGAATGTTAGTTGTAGTTCGAGAACTACGAGAGACAACATTGTCAGATCCGAAGCTAGAGTGCCAGCTAGAGCATATGCTATCCGAGCTCGGGAAGAAGCTTCATCACCAGATGTTATAACGGGTACTTTTACTCTTTATGATACTTCTGTGATTGCTTTGATAGACCCTGATTCTACTCATTCATATTTGTGCATGAATTTAGTATTCAGTAAGACTTTGCCTGTAGAGTCTACTAAGTTTACCATAAAAGTATCGAACCCCTTAGGTAAAAGTGTCCTTGTTGACAAAGTATGCAAGAACTGTCCATTAATGTTTCAAGATATCTGTTTCCCTACTGATCTGATGCTTTTGCCATTTGATGAATTTGATGTTATTCCGGGAATGGATTGGTTGTTTATGCATGATGCTGTTGTGAACTGTAAAAGAAGGACTATAGATTTGAGATGTCCGAATGATGAGATTATACGAGTTGAGTCTAATGATTTAAATGGATTGCCTACTGTAATATCTGTTTTGAAAGCTCAGAGTTGTTTGAATAAGGGTTATGAGGCATATTTTGCTTATGTGATTGATTCGAAAATGTCTGAAAGGAAGATTGAGTCAGTACCTGTTGTCTGTGAGTTTTCTGATGTGTTTCCAGAAGAGTTACCGGGTTTACCTCCAATTCGGGAAGTTGAGTTTGGTATTGAATTGTTGCCTGGTACTACACCTATTTCGATAGCTCCGTATAGAGTGGCACCAACAGGGTTAAAAGAGTTAAAGTCACAGCTGTAAGAATTGACTGAGAGAGGGTTTGCTAGACTGAGTTTCTGACCTTGGGGTGCTCCGATTTTGTTTGTGAAAAAGAAAGATGGCACGATGAGGATGTGTATCGATTATCGTCAGTTGAATAAGGTGACAATAAAGAATAAATACCTGTTGCCCAGAATTGATGATTTGTTTGATCAGTTGAAAGGAGCTACTATGTTTTCCAAGATTGATCTAAGATCGGGATATTACCAGTTGAGAGTTAAAGATTCAGATATTTGGAAGACTATATTCAGAACAAGGTACGAGCATTACGAATTTTTAGTTATGCCCTTTGGATTAACCAATGCTCCTGCTATTTTTATGGATCTGATGAATAGAATTTTCAGACCGTATCTAGATCGATTTGTTGTCGTATTCATTGATGATATTTTGATTTATTCGCGTGATGAGGCTGAGCATGCAGGACATTTGAAAGTTGTTTTGCAAACTTTGAGAGAAAAACAATTGTATGCGAAATTCAGCAAGTGTGAATTCTGGTTGCACGAGGTTAGTTTTCTGGGACATATTGTTTCAGCATCTGGGATTCGAGTTGATCCGAGCAAGATTTCTGCTATTCTGAATTGGAAACCTCCGAGAAATGTATCTGAAATCTGCAGTTTTATGGGTTTGGCTGGTTATTATTGCAGATTTGTGAAAGGCTTTTCGATAATAGCTACTCCATTGATTAAATTACTTCAGAAAGATATCAGATTTGAATGGTCAGATAAATGCCAGAAAGTTTTGATCAGTTGAAAACTCTATTGACAGAAGCTCCAGTGTTAGTACAGCCAGAATCGGGTAAAGAATTTGTTGTGTACAGTGATGCTTCATTAAATGGTCTGGGATGTGTTTTGATGCAGGAAGGCAAAGTGGTAGCTTATGCCTCGAGACAGTTGAAGTCTCATGAAAAGAATTATCCGACGCACGACCTTGAATTAGCTGCGATTGTGTTTGTGCTAAAGATTTGGCGTCATTATCTGTACGGTAGAAATGTCAAGTGTTTTTAGATCATAAAAGTCTGAAATATCTGATGACTCAGAAAGACTTGAACCTGCGTCAAAGAAGATGGTTAGAGCTACTAAAAGATTATGAGCTTGTGATAGATTATCATCCGGGTAAAGCGAATATTGTTGCTGATGCTTTGAGTAGAAAATCATTGTTTGCATTATGTGCTTTGAATGCTCAGTTAGATTTGTCTGATGATAGTTCTGTGTTAGCTGAATTAAAAGCCAAACCATTGTTCTTACAATATATATATGATGCTCAGAAATCTGATAATGAATTGCTAGCAAAACGAGCTCAGTGTGAAAGGAATTCCGAATCCAAATTTCAAATTGTTGATGATTGTTTGAGATTCCGGGATCGTATCTATGTCTCGAGAAATCCAGAGTTGGTTCAGTTAATCTTGAATGAAGCTCATAATATTTTTTTATCTGTTCATTCGGGAAGCACGAAAATGTATCAGGATTTGAAAGGTCACTACTGGTGGTCTGGTATGAAACGGGACATTTCTGACTTTGTTTCAAAATGTTTAGTTTGTCAGCAAGTGAAAGCCGAACATCAAGTTCCGTCTGGATTGCTTCAGCCGATTCTGATTCTTGAGTGGAAATGGGATAAAGTAACTATGGACTTTGTTTCTGGTTTACCTCAGACTCCGAGAAAGAAAGATGCAATATGGGTCGTGGTTGATAGGTTAACAAAATCTGCCCATTTTATTTCGGTAAGATTTGATTATCGACTTAACATATTAGCAGAGCTTTATATTTTAGAGATTGTAAGATTGCACGAAGTACCACTATCTATTGCATCCGATAAAGATCCGAGGTTTACGTCGAGATTCTGGAAGAAATTACAAGAAGCTTTAGGAATGAAATTACACTTCAGTACAGCTTTCCATCCACAAACTGATGGTCAGTCTGATCGGACTATTCAGATTCTAGAAGACATATTAAGATGCTGTGTACTAGAGTTTCATGGTTCATGGGAACAGTATCTGCCTTTGATTGAATTTGCATACAATAATAGTTTTCAGTCGAGTATCAAAATGGAACCTTATGAAGCTTTGTACACCTCTGTATTGGACTGAGCTCAGTGAAAGTAAGCTACATGGGGTTGATCTGATAAAAGATTCAGAGCAGAAAGTGAAATTGATCCGAGATTGTTTGAAAACAGCATCTGATCATCAGAAGTCTTATGCAGACTTGAAACGTAAAGATATAGAATTTGAAATTGGCGACAAAGTATTTCTAAAAGTGTCTCCGTGGAAGAAAGTGCTTCGATTCGGACGTAAAGGCAAATTAAGTCCAAGGTTCATCGGACCTAATGAGATCATTGAACATGTCGGACATGTTGCATATAGATTAAAGTTGCCTTCTGAGCTAGAAAAGATACATAATGTATTCCATGTTTCAATGCTCTGTAAATACCGATCCGATTCGTCACATGTGATTGCCCCATCTGAAATTGAAATCCAATCTGATATGACATACGAAGAGGAATCGATCCGTATCCTAGCTCGTGAAGTGAAAGGGTTGAGAAACAAAAGAATTCTGTTAGTGAGAGTACTGTGGAATCGACACGGATTAGAAGAGGCTACGTGGGAGCCTGAAGATTCAATAAGACATCAAAATCTGAATCTGTTTAACAGTAAGATTTTTGGGGACGAAAATCCCTCAGGGGGAAGAATTGTAACAGTTCGGTTTATACCTTAGTCGGAACAGTGGTTTCGAAACCACAAATCTGAGTTCGTATAATATTTTAAAATTATCTTCTGTGCTTATGATATGTGATTAACCATGTGTTAAATTTCCGTAAGCTAATTTGTTCGTCTGTGTGTTTAATTTGACAAAAGGATTAAATTGCGTTAAATGAAAAATTTGTGTGCTAATTGCTAAAGCACTTATATGTCATGTCTTTATAAGTGTGAAGTCCTTATAATGCAATTTTACCATTGGAAAATGGATGGACATTAATGCCAAAGTTAGTGGAAATTTTTATAAGCATTATAAAAGGTTAATTTTTTCATTTTTGTATTAAAATGTTTTATAATAAAAACAAAGTATGAAACTAGACATTGGTATCATCTTTTGGCCGAATTTAGTGAAGAAAAAGAAAGGACAAAGAAGCTAGGTTATTCAACCATTGAAAGATACAATTAAGGTATGATTTTCAGTCGGTTTTTGATAATTTCTACGTTGTTGGAATCGTTGCTTCGTCTACTATCAAACCCATGTTTCAATTTTGTGTATTGGTGATGTTTGTAAGTTATGCCATTGATGCTATGTTGAGCTTTGTGATGCTTTAAGGTGTTAAATGATAGATTGGTGGTAGATGAACATGTTTTGTTCTTGAAGTTTTGATGAATTTAGCTAAATAGGGCTAAATTGAGAAAATGATAATTTGAGGGACTAAATTGTTAATTTGATGAAAACTGTGGGCTTGTATGTAATGTGTATATATTCGGCCAAGCTTATGTATAAGAGGATTTTGTGAATTTGATGTTTTGAGAAAAATGGACTAAATTGATTAAGTGTGCAAATGTGCGGGCTAATTTGCAAATTGCCCTAAATGAGCGTCTTTGGATTGAATTGAATGAATTATTGAATAAAAGGGTTAATGTTGAATATGTTTAGATCAAGAACCGAGGAAAATGGATTTAGATCACGGGAAAGCGAAAGTTATTGAGTAGCCGTTTTCTATTCCGATAAACCGAATCCGAGGTAAGTCACTATACAAATAAATGAATATGTATGCATTTGAAATTGTTCATATGTTTAATGATGATAATGAATGCTTATGAGAAATTCTGTAATTGAATTTCGAGATAAGTTCGGTATATTGACTAAGTCTGAGAATCCTCGTACGAACCTTGACATAGGTATCTGTTCTGTCTTATCATGTAAGACCACGTCTGAAACGTTGGCATTGATTTGAGATTCGTGTAAGACCCTATCCGGAACAGTGGCATCGACATCTGATTATGTGTAAGACCACTTCTGGGACGTTGGCATCATTATGACACTTACGAGTAAGACCATGTCTGGGACATCGGCATCATTTTGACTCGTATAAGACCCTGTCTGGGACAGTTGCCATCGATATCCGAGTGCATGTAAGACCTCGTCTGGGACGTTGGCATTGTACGATTATTTTGAGATTTCTGAGTATCTCATTGGATTTATTACTGTTCAACGGGCAAGTCTATGATACTAATTGCAAATCCGAGCTATGAACAAATATGTGATAGTAAATTCAATTCAGGTATGTTGATTATACACTAATTGTGTATACAAGGTAAGCATCAATATGATCTTACTATGATGCTACGAATATGAAAGTGATGATATGTTGTATAATGTTTTGGTGAAATGAGATATGTGTTTATATGATCTTTAAATTGGGAATATGGCTAATGTGGTTAAAAGTGTATGAACCAAAGCAAATATATGCATTTTATGCTAAGTTGTTGTATATTGACTTACTAAGCTTTTTGAAAGCTTACTCTGTGTGTGTTTAATCTGTTTTATAGGTCGTCAAAGCTACTGAAGGCTCAGGACCGTCAAGGATCGTCATCACACTACTAATATCATTTTGGTACACCTTGGATATGTATATAGCTAGATATGGCATGTATAGGCTAGTTCTTGTAATGATTTGTAAAGTGAACTTAGCCATGTGATTTGGCTAGTTATGTTTTGGCATCATGCTTAGATGAATGTGATATGTGAAGTTGTTTTGATATGATTAGTTGATATATGGAATGGTTATGAGATGGTAAGTATATAGAAAAATGGTGCATAGGTATAATTGAGTTTTAGTTATGCAAATTGGTATATTTAGTATTGGTTTTGAATGTCTATATATTTAATGAAAATTTAATGTATAGTTGTGATTATCTTAGTGATCAAATGTACATGATTTGGATGGCTATTTGTATGTTCTTGGTTGCCTTATATGTTTGATATGTGTTGGTAAATGATGCTTATAGGTATGAACCTTTATGGTTGGCATTTTGGCCTTGTAAATGGCTTATAATGTCACACAGTTGTGGCACACGGGCGTGCCTTAGACCGTGGGTAAATTGGCAGGATACAGCCTAAAATCACACGGCCTCGACACGGGCGTGTCATCTGGTTGTGGTGTGCAAGTCAGTAGCTAACATAAAAATACATGGCCTCGACACGGGCGTGCTTGGTGGTTGTGGTGGGGAAGTCAGTATATGGCCTAAAAGTACACGGCCGTGGCACACGGGCGTGCCTAATGACCATGTAGGTATAGTCTGTATAAATAAGGATGGTTACACGGGGGTGTCTAAAAGCCGTGGAGGGCACACGGTCTCCTCCCACGGGCGTGTCTGCCCTGTATTTTAGAAAAGTTTCAAGTTTTCATGGAATTTCATATGTGTTTCAGTTTAGCCCCAACTCGACTTGTAAGTGTGATTAAGGTCTTGAGGACCTGATTAAGGGACAGTATGTCTGAGAATGATGATTGAATGTATGATTTCGTCTGTGAATGTTTCCAATCTGTCCAGTAACGCTCTTAACCTTAATCCAGCGACGGACTCGGGATAGGGGTGTTATAGTATTACAGACAGTTTGTAAATGGATTTTCCATGATTGCTACTCCGATGACGAAACTGTTGCATAAAGATGTCAAGTTTGAATGGACTGGGAAATGCTAACAGAGCTTCGAGAGATTGAAAACCTTGTTGACTGAGGCGCCGGTTTTGGTACAACCTGAGTTGGGGAAAGATTTTGTGGTTTACAGTGATGCTTCATTTAACGGTCTCAGTTGTGGGTTAATGCAAGAGGGTAAGCTGGTAGCTTACGCCTCGAGACAGCTTAAACCACATGAGAAGAATTATCCGACTCATGATTTGGAGTTGGCTGCAATCGTTTTCGCTTTGAATATTTGGCGCCATTATTTATATGGTGAGAAGTGTCGAATCTTCACTGATCATAAGAGTTTGATATATTTAATGGATTAAAAGGATTTGAATTTGCAACAACGGCGGTGGCTCGAATTATTGAAGGACTATGAGCTAGCAATTGATTATCATCCGAGGAAAGCAAATGCAATGGCGGATGCCTTGAGTAGAACATCCCTGTATACTTTGAGGGCCTTGAGTACGAGCTTAGCATTGTCTGAGGGTGGTGCTATATTGGCCGAGCTGAAGGTTAGACCGCTATGTATTCAACAAATCTGTAAAGCTCAAAAGAATGATAGTGAGATGCAAGCTAAGAGAGCTAAGTGTGAATCAGTAAATGATTTCGACTTTCAGGTGAGTTCAGATGATTGTTTGATGTTTCGCGACAAGATTTGTATGCCAAAAGATGATGAGTTGATTCGGAAAATTTTACATGAAGCACACAATGGTCATTTGTCAGTACATCTTGGTAGCACCAAAATGTACAATGATTTGAAGAAATTTTATTGGTGGCTTGGGATGAAAAGAGACATCTCTGAGTTTGTGACAAGATGTTTGATCTGTCAACAAGTGAAAGCGGAGCATTAGGTACCTTCAGGATTACTTCAGCCGATAATGGTTCCCGAGTGGAAGTGGGATCGGATCAGTATGGATTTTTTTACTAGGTTGCCTATGACTCCGAGAAAGAAAGATGTTGTGTGGGTTATTGTTGATAGACTAACGAAGTAGGCTCACTTTATATCGGTTGGCTTTGCTGGTAGATTTAGAGAAAATACACAACGTGTTTCATGTGTCAATGTTGTGATGATATCGTTCTGATCCTTCGCATGTGATCCCTCCAATGGAAGTTGAGATACTATCGGACATGACTTATGAAGAGGAGCCGATTAAGATATTGGCTCGGGAGGTTAAACAATTGAGGAATAAGAGCATAGCTTTAGTAAAAGTGTTATGGCAAAAAAACGGAGTGGAAGAAGCTATGTGGGAACCAGAAGAAGCCATGAGAGAACAATATCCAAACCATTTTACTAGTAAGATTTTCAAGGGTGAAAATCTCTAAAGGTGGGTAGAGTTGTAACAACCCGATTGTGGGGCTAGTCAGAATAATAGTTTCAGGACCACTAATCCGAGGTTAAGGAAAATTATTTTAGTTTTATTTATTGTGTTATGGCATTAATATATGGCCATATGAAAATTTTGGTGCTTTAATTTTAACAATTGTATGTTTATTTGTGAAAAAGAACTAAATTGCATAAAGTGCGAAAGTTCCATTACAAGTGGTAAAAGTGTCTAATAGCCAAAGAATATCAAATTGGAGGTCCTTAACGTGAAATAAGGCCATTGGATGTGTGATGGCCGGCCATATAGCTTAGGGCGCTAAGAGCATTAATTTTAGTCAAAATTTGGTAACATTAGGTGAAAAAAATGAATAAAATAACATAAAAAAGATGAGATATCATCTTTTACTATTCCTTCTTCTTCTACCACCGAAAATTGAAAGGAAATAAGGGTTCTTGGAATTCAAATTTTTAGCAAAACAAATCTCTTGCAAGTAAGTGATTTTGGTGGTTATATTTGATAATTTTTGTACTTTTGGAGTCCCCAAAGCTTAAGCTAGCTAATGAGGGGACTAATTTGCTAAATGGTTGAAAGTTTAGGGACTTGCCATGAGAGTGTTCATGTTGTTTACTGAGTTTTTACGGAGAAAAATGAATGATAGCGAGTTAAGGAACAACTTTTGTGAAAGGTGTTAGCATGAAGACACCTAAATAGGACTTGAATGCAAATATTGAAAATGTGTAATAAATGCATGAAATAATTGGAATTATGAGTAGTTGTAAGAGTAATAAATGTTCAGCTAGCCTTGTTTAATGAGAAAATGTGATGTAAAATGATTTACGAGCCTAGGGAAAAAATCGTAATTTTGCCATAGGCCAAGGGCAAAACGGTCAGTTTTGCCTAAATAGAGATTATGATGTATTATGATTAGAAAATGATTGAATAAGTGAATTTTGTTTTTATAGACCAAGAAGAGCGGAATCAACCTTGGTTGAGGAAAAGGAAAGGTTACGGAATAGACTATTGATTAACTGTTTTGCACCGAGGTAAGTTTATGTGTAAACAATGCATCTTAAATACACATGTTGTTATTTATTGGTGCATTGTATGATTGAGAAGACATATGGTTCAGATGGATTGAATTTGGTAGATAATGAATAATTTCTGTATGAACGTTGAATTAGATATGTAAGTGTGGAATATTACCCGTAGTAATTAATGGTGGGCTGTGTACGATACCACCTTAATTATTCTTGTTGTGGGCTATGTGCAATACCACATTATTATTTATTTGCGATCGGCTGTGTACGATACCATCATTTATATTATCAAGTGGTGGGCTATTTGCAATACCACCGTAAATATCCTTGTTGGTGGGCTTTGTTCGAAACCACCCTGTTAAAGATAAATGGTGGGCTAAGTGTGAAACCATCGAGTGTTTGGTATTACTAAGATAAATTGGAATTTAATTTAACACACAATCTAAGGACACGAGCGTGTGCCTTGGTCATGTGACCTTAGCAAAATGATGACATCATAAATAGAATGCCAAGGTTTTGGCACACGGGCTGAGACACGGGCGTGTCAAGGCCGTGAAAGGGACACGAGCCAGGAACACGGGGGTGTGTCCAGCCGTGTGAAATAAGTCAATGTCGACCACGGGTGAGGGACATGGGCGTGTGTGACCACATGGCCAGCTCCCACGGGCGTGTCCCATTTCACACGGGCATGTGGCCCCTGTTTAGGAAAATTTATTCTATGTGCGTAAAAGTTTCCGGTTTATTTTTGAAACCTTCCGGAAGTATGTTTAGGGCCTCGTAGGCCCATTATAAGGATGTTAGATATGAGAATGGAAAAGTTTTAATTTGGAATGAAATTTGATAAATCAAAGATGTAAGACCATTTGAGTCAAGTACGGTAACGCCTTGTACCCGGTTCCGGCGTAGAATACGGGTAAGGGGTGTTACATATCAATTTAGTCCCTATTTCATAAAATCACAAAATACCCATAATTTCAATATACCATGCTTAGGCTGAATCTTCCTCATGTTCATACAAGTCCACATATTTCTCATTTTCACAATTTAGCCCATTTTTGACATTTTTGTTAAAAATCACTTTACATAACATTAAAATCTATCAACAATTTTTTCATTATTCATCATCAACTATCACAAAGTTCAAACATTCATCAAAGGCATCTTACAAAATCACCAACAAATTCATAAATTAGGGCATGGGCTAGCTAGAACACAAAGTAGTGATCACAAAAACGTAGAAATCATAAAAAACCGAGCTCGAAACATACCTCAATCAAAGTCAACAATGGCCGAAACCTCCAAAGCTCATAAACCCTCTTTTCTTTTCTAATTTCGGTAGAAGATGAACACAATTCCACTAATTCTTGTTTTATTATAATTAATATTAACTTAATTGTCATTTTACCATTTTATCCCTTGATTAAAACAATATAATTTTATTCATTTAATGTCCATTTACGTCAAATTCCACTATCAATGGTCTAATATCAACATAAGGACCTTTCATTTCATAAGAAATGGCAATTTAGCACTTTAACCACTAGAACACAGCTTTTGCATTTTATGCAATTAAGTTCTTTTTCACAAATCAATCACACAAACGATAAAATTTTCACACAGAATTTTCACACATGCTTAATCACATATTGTAAACACTGAAAATAACAAAAAAATATTTTTTCCGACCTAGGATTTGTGGTCCCAAAACCACTGTTCTGACTAGGGTCTAAACTGGGCTATTACAACTCTATTCCCTTAGGGATTTTCGTCCCTGAAAATCTTACCAGTGAATAGATTCAAATATTGCTCTCTCATAACATATTCAGGCTCCCACGTAGCCTCTTCAACTCCGTGTTTGTGCCACAACACATTCAGTAAATAAATTTTCTTATTTCTCAACTCTTTGATCTCATGTGCCAAAATTCGAATCAGTTCTTCATTGTAACATAAATCTGACTGAATCTCAACCTCAGTAGGGGCAATCACATGTGATGGATCAAATCTGTATCTTCTAAGCATCGATACATGAAACACATTATGGATCATTTCTAGCTCAGGTGGCAACAACAATCTATAAGCAACCGACCCAATACATTCAATAATCTCATACAGCCTGATAAACCTCAGACTCAATTTGCCTTTTCTGTCGAAACAAAGTATTTTCTTCCACGGAGACACTTTCAAAAACACTTTATCAGTGATCTCAAATTCAATATCTTTTCGTTTCAAATCTGCATAGGACTTCTGATGATCCGATGCAGCTTTCAGACTATCACGAAACACTTTCACTTTCTGTTCAGTCTCTTTAATCAAATCGACCCCGTGAATCTTATTCTCACTAAGATCAGTCCAATACAATGGAGTTCCGCATTTACGATCATAAAGAGCCTCATATGGTGCCATTTTAATGCTAGATTGAAAACTATTATTTTACGCGAATTCAATCAATGGCAAATGCTTTTCCCATGTACTTTCAAACTCAAGAGTACAACATGTCAACATATGCTCGAGAATCTGAATGATCCACTCAGATTGACCATTCGTTTGCGAATGAAATGCAGTACTAAAATGCAGCTTCGTACCTAGAGTCTCTTGTAGTTTCTTCCAAAAAAGCGAAGTAAACCTTGAATCTCTGTCAGACACAATGGATAATGGTACCCTGTGCAATCTCACAATCTCATAAATATACAATTCGACTAACTTATCAAGCGAATAATTTGTTCTCATCGGAATAAAATAAGCTGATTTCGTTAATCTATCAACTAGCACCCAGATTGCATCTTTCTTTCTTAGAGATAAAGGCAATCCCGACACAAAGTCTATTGTGATTCTCTCCCATTTCCACTCAGGAATCATGATTGGTTGTAACAAACCGAATGGAACCTGGTGTTCAGTTTTGACTTGTTGACAAACTAAACATCTCGAAACAAACTTTGAGATATCTCGTTTCATACCATGCCACCAATAAAACTGTTTTAGATCATTATACATTTTTGTACTTCCCGAATGAATAGACAAACGATTATTATGAGCCGCGTTCAAAATCAACTGAATCAATTTTGAATTTCTTGGAATACAAATCCGATCTCGGAATCTCAAACAACCATCATTATCAACTCGAAATCCTAAATCAGAATTCAAACCACACTGAGCTCGTTTTGCCATCATCTCAGCATCACTTTTCTGGGCATCACAAATCTGACGTATAAACATTGGCCTCACTTTCAACTCAGCTAAAACTGAACCATAATCACACAGATCTAACTGAGTACTCATTCCTTGAAAAGCAAATAAAGACTTTCGGCTCAAAGCATTAGCAACAACATTAGCTTTTCCCGGATGATAATCAATTACTAATTCATAGTCTTTTAGCAATTCTAACCATCTCCGCTGTCACAAATTCAATTCTTTCTGAGTCATCAAATTCAAGCTCTTGTGATCAGTATAAATATGACACTTCTCACCAAACAAGTAGTGACGCCAAATCTTCAATGCAAATACAATAGCTGCTAATTCAAGATCGTGTGTCGGGTAGTTCTTTTCATGTAGTTTTAACTATCTCGAAGCATAGGCTATATCTTTTCCTTCTTGCACCAACACACAACTTAAACCATTCAACGATGCATCACTGTAAACTATGAATTCTTTACCGCATTCAATGATGCATCACTGTAAACTATGAATTCTTTACTGTGTTCAGGTTGAACTAACACTAGTGCTTCTGTCAATAATACTTTCAAATGTTAAAAACTCTGCTGACACTTTTCTGACCACTCAAATTTAACATCTTTCTATAGCAATTTCTTCAAAGGAGTCGCAATCATCGAGAAGCCTTTCACAAACCGTCTTTAATATTTCGCTAGTCCTAGAAAACTACAGACTTTAGACATATTTCTCGGAGGTTTCCAATCTAAAATTGCTGAAATCTTGCTTAGATCAACTCGTATTCCCGTAGCTGACACTATATGTCCCAGAAAACCAATCTCATGCAACCAGAACTCACATTTACTAAACTTTGTATGGAATTGCTTCTCACGCAGAGTCTATAAAACAATTCTCAAATGCTCGGCATGTTGTGTCTTATCACAAGAATAAATCAAAGTATCGTCAATAAACACAACGACAGATCGATCCAAATATGGTCTGAATATCCGGTTCATGAAATCCATAAATACTGCAAGAGCATTCGTTAGTCCAAAAGGCATAACTAAAACTTCATAATACCCATACCTCGTTCTAAAAGCAGTTTGATTCTTTAACTCTCAATTGATAATATCCCGATCTCAAATCTATTTTCGAAAACACTGCAGCTCATTTTAACTGATCAAACAAATCATTAATTCATGGTAGAGGATATTTATTCTTTATTGTCACTTTATTCAACTGTCAATAATCAATACACATCCTCATAGTACCATCTTTCTTTTTCACAAACAACACGGGAGCACCCCAGGACGAGAATCTTGGTCGAGCAAATCCTCTATCGGTCAACTCTTGCAACTGAGACTTCAACTCTTTCAATTTTGTCGGTGCCATTCTATACGGAGCTTTTGAGATAGGAGCCGTCCGCGGCACTAAGTCAATATCAAACTCAACTTCTCGTATCGGAGGTAATCCTAGTAATTCTTTAGGTAACACATCAGGGAATTTACAAACCACAGGCATAGATTCAACTTTCTTTTCTATCATATTATAAGCTTCACATCCCTTTTTCACATAATTCAAAGCTTTCATTGAAGATATTATAGCCGGTAGTGCATTCAAATCACTGGATTCAATTCGAACTATATCACCATTCTAAATTCTCAAATCAATACTCTTCCATTTGCAATTCACAATAACATTATGCAAAGTTAGCCAATCCATACCCAGGATTATATCAAATTTATCAAAAGGTAGCAACATCATATTAGCCGAAAAGCAAATATCCCGAAACATCAACGGACAATTCTTGCACACTTTATCAACCAAGACAGACTTGCCTAAGGGGTTTGATATTCTAATTAGAAACTCAGTAGACTCAACAGGTAGAGTCTTACTAGATACTAAGTTCACACACACATACGAATGAGTAGATCCTAGATCTAGCAATGCAATCACATCAGTATCAAAAAGAGTAAAAGTACCAGTAATGACATCTGGAGATGACACTTCTTCTCGAGCGCAAATAGCGTAGGCTCGGGCAGGTGCCCTCACCTCAGATCTCACAGCTGTATCTATTGTTCCTCTCCGACTACCACTCACATTTCCGGTGTTTCTGGATAGTCTACCCCTAGCTGTCATGTTACTCAGCCTCGTACGCTGAACATTATCTTTCTTAGCTAACTCTGGGCAATGACGAATAAAGTGATCTCGTGATCCACATTTGTAGCAGGCTCTATTATTATACTTGCCCTAGCATTCTCTGATATGATGTCTCCCACACTGTCTACACTCAAGCTTATTACTTCTGACATTTCCAACACTTGATTCTATTGGAGTTTGAATGTTAAGACCAGTATTTTGTTTCACACGATGTTTACTCGAATGTCCAAATGAAACTTTTGAGCGATTGGTTGCATCTTTGAATCTCTTTGACGAAGAATGATACGACTTACTCATCGACCTTATTCTTTCGTCTCTAGCTTCTAAATTCACTTTCTTCTTTTCTTTACTAAGCTCCTTGGCTTTGCAGGCTTTTTCAACCAATACTAAAAATTCATTCAAATCAAGAATTCCAACCAAAAGTTTAATGTCTTCATTCAATCCTTCGATGAATCGTTTACACATAGTAGTTTTTATCGAAACACATTCTCACGCATACTGACTCAATCTTACAGATTCCCTCTAGTATTTTGTAACAGACATACGACCATGTTTCAGCTCTAGGAACTCTTTACGTTTCTGGTCTATAAATCGTTGACTGATATATTTCTTCCGAAATTTAGTTTGAAAGAAATCCCAAGCGATTCTTTCTCTCGGAACCATAGATATCAATGTTTTCCACAAATGATATGACGTATCTCTCAACAATGGAACAACACATTTTAAGCATTCATCAGGAGTACATGATAATTCATCAAACACTCTTACGATATTCTTAAGCCAAAATTCAGCTTGCTCAGCATCATCATCAGCTGTGGCTCTGAACTCTTCGGCCCCGTACTTTCAAATTTTATCCACAAGAGGTTTACTCAATCGGGTTGGATCTGAAACTTGTGGCACTACAAGAACTTGCAGGGGTGGAGGTTGTTGAGCAGCTAGATTCGTTCAAACAAACTCTATAAACCACTCACTCATCATTCGGAAGAAGGCTTGCTTTGCCTCTCCCTCGTGACTACTAGCTATAGGCCTAGATTCAGTCGGCGTTGTCCCTTGAATGGGAGCAGGAGCATTACTTTCGACATCATCAGCTAGTGCTCGATCGAGATCCATTTGCTATATAAAAACACATTTTTAACTGTCAGGAATCATCACACTATCACAGGTATATATATGGCATGTATAGCTAGACTCTCACATGCTACGTTAGTCCTAAAATTGACTAAACCATAGCTCTGATACTAATAAAATTTAACAACCCTAACCCGTAACCATCGCCGGTCTAGGATTAATAAGCATTACCTAACAAAACGTAACATTTACGACCATTTCTCAAACATAAATACATCATCATCATGTCATAGCAAATTATATGCATAGAGTCCCTTTAAAAGGTCTACGAGACCTTAAACATGCATTAGGAAGGGGTTGGGACTAAACCGAGCACATACAATATTTTTCTAAAAACTCAACATATTTTAAAGTTACAGAGGTCACACGCCCGTGTGGGCAGGACGTGTGCCTCACACGGCCTTAGACACAACCGTGCGTCCAAGTCATGGCGAAACAGGGCATACATTCTGACTTGTCCACACGGCCACAAGATATGACCGTGTTCCAGACCGTGTGAAATTTAGGGAGGTTACTGACTTGCTCACATGGCCAATCACACGCCTGTGTGTCCAGCCCATGTGCAAGTTTGACGTGTTTCAAATTATAAACTTAAGAGACACGGTCGAGCCACACGTCCGTGTGCTCAACCATGTGGGTAATTATAGGCCATTTGCGAGGCCAATTTGCCACTCAAATTTTGGGTCACACCTACAAGCATCAAACCATTCCAAATTCATACTCCAAATGCATCCAAAACACACTAAAACATACACAATTTAACCTCTTAACATTATCATTTATTTCCCTATACAAATTCAATTCAACATACCAATCCAAAGTATCAACTTCATATCAAAATCATATAATCCATTCATTATTTAATCCTTACCAAATTTAAGCATGAAACATACCATTTCCATTTTACTAATTCATACCATAATGATCATTCACATAAAACACATATACACATAATAACCTTCCTTTTCACATATCCAAAGCATATACCGAAATCATCAAACTATCAAGCCATATCACATGGCAAGATCTATACATCTCAAAACATACCATAATCACTAGCCTATACATGCCATATACCAAATATACAACTTCTAAAAGTACCAAAATAGATGGCCGATAGTGTGATTAAGTCGCTGACGATCCCTGGATCCAAGCTAGCTTTAATGACATTGTAAAATAGAGAAACTTCACACAATAAGCTTTAAATCTTAGTAAGTTCATAATATAACACATTTAGCTCAACAATTCAAATTCAATATACAATATTAACTATCACGTGGTGTAATTCACAATAATACACAATCTCATCCATAATCAATACTCACATGATCAACCATATATCCCATATACAATATTATCAACCACATAGATACCGTACATACCTGTACCCTCACTTAATTAACGATCACTTTTACTACTCAATGTTCAATACCATAATTCGTTCGATCTTATTTAACCATTTGATTTACTCGCACACTTAGTGTCAATTTCTTAGTCAAAGCTTTAATATCATCACTCACTTAGTGCCTTTACATTAAACCGAATTTGACTCGGTAACGCACCCACAGTGCCAATCAATATAGTCGATGCTTTCTTTATTTCGTATAGATAGTGCCGTTCACCACTGTATCGATTCTATTTACACACACTTAGTGCCTTATCTCTTCAAACCCATCATTCACATCACTAATTCAACAACCATGTTTCTATTCATTGCATAATATATGAACATAAATTTAACAATTTGTATTATATGCGAACTTACCTCGGACGTAGAAACAACGGTTCAAGTCGATCAATCGAGCACTTTATTCTTGCCTCGATCTAAGTCTGAATTTTTCTTTTCTTGATCTATACATATTCAAATTTAGCTCATTCATTCACCAAATCATTCAATTCAATCCAAAAATTCATATTTTGAGTATTTTACAAAATAGCCCTCATATTTGCACATTTTGACAATTTAGTCCCTATTTCATAAAATCACAAAATACCCATAATATCATTATACCATGCTTAGGCCGAATCTTCCTCATGTTCATACAAGTCCACATATTTCATTTATTTCACATTTTAGTCCTTCAATTTCTCATTTTCACAATTTAGCCCATTTTTGACATTTTTGTTAAAAATCACTTTACAAAACATTAAAATCTATCAACAATTTTTCATTATTCATCATCAACTATCACAAAGCTCAAACACTCATCAATGGCATCTTACAAAATCACCAACAAATTCATAAATTAGGGCATGGGCTAGCTAGAACACAAAGTAACAATCACAAAAACGTAGAAATCATCAAAAACTAAGCTAGAAACATACCTCAATCAAATACAACAATGGCCGAAACCTCCAAAGCTCATAAACCCTCTTTTCTTTTCTAATTTTGGTAAAAGATGAACATAATTCCACTAATTCATGTTTTATTATAATTAATATTAACTTAATTGTCATTTTACCATTTTATCCCTTGATTAAAACATTATAATTTCATTCACTTAATGTCCATTTATGTCAAATTCCACTATCAATGGTCTAATATCAACATAAAGACCTTTCATTTAATAAGGCATGGCAATTTAGCACTTTAACAACTAGCACACAGCTTTTGCATTTTATGCAATTAAGTCCTTTTTTCACAAATCAATCACACAAACGATAAAATTTTCACACAGAATTTTCACACATGCTTAATCACATACTGTAAACACTAAAAATAACATTAAAATATTTTTTTGACCTCGAATTTGTGGTCCCAAAACCACTGTTCTGAGTAGGGTCTAAATCGGGTTATTACACATATTAAAACTCCATGGCCTCTATATCTGAAATAATTTCTTTAAACATAATTGAATGTTCACGCACAGATGCACATTTCTTCAAACAATGAGCATAAAGACGATGCATCATATGCAACTTGCTAGTTAGGGTTTTCGACATGCATAGCTACTGCTACTTTGCCCATAATGCAGCGACAATTTTCTCCTTCATCACGTCTTGTAGAATTTCATTCGACAAATGCAAATGTAATTACGTTAAAGCCTTTCGATGTTTACGCTTATTCTCTTTCTCTGTCAATGTTGAAGGCATCATATCTACCCCAGCAGGGCATCCTCCAAATCCATTTGTGCAAGAACTACCTATATCTTTATCTACCATAATACGAATATGGTGTTGTGAACCAACAGAAGAATATCATACTTTAATGTTACCATTACCATGATTGAGACAAGCAACCCGAAAAGTTCTGATACCAATTGTTGGGGACTGACCCAATTAAGCAGCGAGCAAGTAAAAAATATTAGAAGAAATTGAGAAATTGAGCACACAAATTTAACGTAGAAAACCCTTTCAGGAAAAACCTCGGGAAAAGGAGAAAATTTTCACTAATGTCGAATTTGAATGATACAAGAGGAGTTTAGACTACATCTATTAATAGGTTGAAAAACCTTGTTCTAATTAATGTCATATAGATGAAGTGTAGTAAGTTGAAAAACCTTATTCTAATCATTGTAAAATAAAAGAAGTATAGTTGTATATGGATTTTACTTTTATTTTATTTTACCACTGTATTTTATTTTAATAAGGATTCAAGTAACTCAACTCTAACAGATCATTTTTAGGTAATACCTTACGGTGCAATCAGGGTCTCTTTTATTTTCAGAACTCAAGATAGCCCCCCAAAAGATGGTGGTTGGATCTGATTACGAAGATTACCTGAAGGACTTTATGAATAGTGCCTCTTGAAGGTTATTAGTGGAGCCATTGAACCGATTTATAAGGTTAATCATAACATAGATAGTAGCACCAGAAGACGGTTTGTGAAACTTGTGTTCTTTGACTTGGAAAACCTTTAGTCTCGAAATTTAAGATTGATTGAAAAGTGCATCGTATTGAATATGAATCTCTTCTCAATGTTTGTTTTGGTTTTGGAAGATTTGGCTATAACCAAGACATATGCCAATTAGAATCTAGAACAAGATCATCGATAGGGGAAAGGTTGGATCAGCCGTTGTCAAAGATGGAGGCCACAATCGATGGAGAGTCGAGGGAATGGTAGAGACGATGGATGCAATGAAGGTTCATATTTCAAAATTTTAAGTAAGAATCAAGGGAATAATGCTGCTGATGGAAATCGTAAAGTTGGAAAGAATATTGGAGATTTAGAGGCTGAGATTTTAGGGATTTAGATAGATAGTAATGCGATCAATATGGAACTAATAAAGAGGTTTCCAAAAAAGCAATTTAAAATTCTAAAGAAAAATGCATAGTGGTGTCAACTGGGTCAAAAACTACTCTAAATATTTTAAAGCCTTCAAATAGGAAAAGAGAGTCCTCCATGGGTCGAGTATCCAATTCCTTTGATGATTGGTCGCGGATGGGGCATAAATCTATTAATTTTGTAAGTGAGCCAGTTATCTTTTAGGCTATTAACGTGAGTAAAAAAAGTTGGATGTTAACAGGAACAAAGTAGTGAAATTTTTGGAACCAAAAAAGAAATTGCCTTAGACGATGGGTAATGTGTCTGCTTCCGTGTAAAAAAATCAAGGCAGTATGGGAGAAAATACTAGACAAATACCAATAACGATTGATATAGTTACAATTGGGGAAAATATGGGGCAGGAACCTATGCAGAGAATGTTTGAGGGTGAGGCTACCATACCTGTATCTATGGCATTAGAACAGAGACTATCTCAAGTTGTTGAAGTTGACTCAACTACATAGGGAGGCAATGGTTTGGTTAATGTGTTGGATGACGAAACTGTTCTCGATGCTAATTTGGCCTAAGTTGTTTTTTTCTAATTTTCATAATTTATTGTTATATTCTTATGATTATGAATCTCTGAATGTTTTTCTGAATTTGCCAAGGGTGAGGCATCCTCGATTTCATAATTTTCTTAAGGAATATAGGAGGGTGTTTCATCTTGATCTTGTTTCTTTATTTGAGACATGTATTAACGGAAAAAAGTAGACGATGTTATTGCTGATTTGGGGTTTGCTAATTTTTTTCGAGTTGAAGTTAATGGTTATGCAGGTGGTCTTTGGATATTTTGGAATGATAATACTTTTTTGAAAGTTATGATAGTCCATCCTCAATTTGCCCACAAGCGTAATCAAAGCAATTTTGGTCTTACTTTGTTTTTGTGTACAACAATTTATACAAGCCTACAGCTGACCAGTCAAAAAATTCTTTGGGAATATCTGGATCTTCTTGCTAACCATAAGTCATGGCCGGAGATATCAATTTCACTCTAAATTGTGCATAGAAGAAATGAGGTACAATAACTAGACGATCGAGTTGTAATTTGTTTTGCTCTTTTCTATTTCAACATGGCATCCATGATATGGGCTTTCAAGGACTTATGTTCACTTGGAATCGAGGAAGTCTCTTTGAACGCCTTGACAAAATTCTTAGTAATGATCATTGAGACTCCTTTATGCCTAATGCTACAATCCATCATCTCCACATGCTTAAGTCTAATCACTGGCCTTTTTTGGTGTTCATGAACTCGACTCCTTCAACTTTTGGTAAACGTGTTGGAAAAAAATCCGGTTTGAAAATGGTTTTCTTGCACAGCGAAAAATTAAAATTTTGAAAATCGACCCATCTTGTGATATTTATAGCAATAAACCTTAGACTGAAATCGTGTCTGTGTTTTCGGATAAGCAGATCCTTGATGTTGTTTTGGCTTCCAACCAAATGATTTTCTTTGCTATTCTTGTACCACGATCTATTTCGAGTGTGGGCTCTAACCAATTGAATTATAACGCGGAACTAGAAAAAGTTTTCTTTTCCTTTTGGGGTGAAAAAAAAAACTCTCTTCTTTAGTAGAAACCAGTAGAATTGTTATTCTAGGAAAATATATTTAATAGTTGAGAATAAATTCTCTCTATTTTTTGGTAGAGTAACAATCTCTTAAATTTGTGTAAATATCTCTATCGGTGCCAACAATTTTGTAACATCCGGGAATTAGGGGCTCTGCATTTGTTATGTTCCTGAGTGTTTGGTTTATTTTGTCTGTTAAATTAGTGTGTTTGGGGGTCTGAGGAAGGCTCAGGATTAAGCTTGAGCCTTGGTGGAAATATTATTTCTAGGCACTGTAGGGGAGAGTTAGCTGAGGCAGGTCTTAAAAGTAATTGCTTGTGTTTGTTGACACAAGAAGTGAGGTGGCAAAGTGGCATGGAGACATCACTTAGAGTGCATGGAAGTGGCGTCACAAGGGGGAGTAGTAGGGAGGAGGTTCGAATCGTATCTGCAGCACAATCTGCTTAATTATTTTTGTGCTGGTTAGGTAAAGGTGGGAGAGTTCGGCTGGGATTCTAGTGGTGGAGTTGAAGACTTGCTCAAATGTGTTTTGAATGATGGTTGGAGAGGGGAGTAAGGAGAGAATCAAGGAGGAAATAAGGGGATTGAGGTGAGAAGGGGTGTTTGGCCGATTTTGGGGAAGTGTTGGGGGTAGGAATTCGGCCAAATGAAGTCTTTTGGATAGAGAGGGCATTCAGTTTTGGTAGGCGTGTAGGTGTCGAATCTCTATGTGTGCTTAGCAAAAATCTTGAGTGTGGGGAGTTTTCTCTTTTTCGGCATTTGGTGCTTTTTCTTTTTTTTTTTTTTTCACTTTTTCTCTGTGTGCCGCAAACTTCCAAGATCATTTTGTTCATCTTTTATTTGGTAAAAGCCAAAACCTTCTGACACTATTTTTCCTTCTCATTTGCTTCATTTTCAAGTTTCCATCCTTTTGCCGAATCTTCATAGTCACCGTTCCCCTTTTCGTTTCATCTAATACTTGTGCCTTGTGTAGCCGAATCTCCCTAACTCATCTTTTTCTTGTTCTTTCCACTTAACCGAAATTGTAAGTGCTATAGCCAAAACTTGTTGTTCATTTTCTTTCTTCTTCTTTTTCTATTGCAAAAGCCGAAAGTCTCTACTACTCCCTAACTCTTCTCTTTTCTCTGTTGGATAGCCACCGCATATTCGGTTAGCTCTCTTAATCAGCATCTTCCTATTATTGTTGGTAAGGGGTTCTTCCGCTTCTTCTTCTATTCGCTTTGTTTCTTTTCTCTCATGTGTTTTTAAACCGAAAATGTTGTCTCATTCTCTTTGGGATATTGGTCGATTGTAGGGAGGGGGCTCATCCTCGTATTTTCTTCTTCATCTAGCCAGCGTTTGGAAGGTCTTTGGTGGTTGTTGGCCGAAAGGTCGTCTCTTCTGTTCGGTATTTGGGAATCGATTCTGACTTGGGTTTTATTTAGGGACTCGTTTGGGTTCGCAAGCCAATCTTCTAGTATTCGATTTTGTTGGGCAAGGGTAAGGTATTCTCTTTTAGTTTCTTTTCATCTCCTTTACTCCTATTCAACAAATCGACCACTCTTCTCCTTTACTCCTACTCAACAAATCGACCACTCTTACTTCCTTAACGCGTTCTTCCGTTCTTCATGGCTAGCAGCCAAATATCAAGAAGAGAAGTGTTAAGACTTCTTAGGTGGCCGAGAGTTCTTCTCCAAGGAGTCCTGCTTATTCGCATTGGTACAAAGGTAAGGAGTTACCCTTTGGTTCTAATCGATTAGTTATTCTTGGTGGATTCGCCACCTTAGGTTGATATTGTTGGTTAGATAATCATTGCTATGTTATGGTATTATAATGATCAAGTGTCTCCATGGATGCAAGTAGCGATAAATCAAAGGAGGGGAGCGAACCCATAGTTGCGGCTCCTAAGTTTAAAAGGCGAGTGGTGGCAGCAGTACGAGACTTTCCACCGGGCTGTGGTAGAGAGCCGACGTCTGCCTGGGATAGGCAAATAGTGGTAGTTCCTGCTAGTGAAAGCGTCCACGTAGAGGGTATAGTCTTACGCGTTACCAGGTGTGTAATTCTCACACACTCTGTATATTAAATATGTTAATAACTGTGTTGGCTGAAAGCCAAAACGACTAACTTGGCAGTCGAGGTACCCTTAGAGACACCGGGTAAGTTCAGTTACCACTTTATGGTTGAAATATGTGTATATATGAATTAATTGGCTGTTGTATCCAAAGCATGATCATTCATTTCAGTATGTTAACATGAGCATGGAATCAAGATATGATACAGAAGGGGAAGTGCTAAATTAGGGACTGTCACAGTGGTTTGGTACCATAGTTGGTTGGCCCCACGTATTTGATTCAGTGACTATGTCTCAGTGGCTTGGTGCCACGATGGTTTAATACCACGTATATATGACTCAGTGACTCATCTCAGTGGTTTGGTACCACAGTGGGTTGGCCCCACGTATATTTATTCGGGATTGTCACAGTGGTTTGGTACCACGGTGGGTTGGCCCCACACATATTATTAATAGTGACTCTGTCATAGTGATCTGGTATCACAGTGGTCTGGAACCACAGTGGCTTGGTGCCATGGGCGATTGGTTGATTCAGGTGATGTAGAGGATGGAAAATAGGTGGGTTTGGGTTGCATCGCATACATACTTAATATATTGATTGTGTGGACTAAGGCCAAAGGGCCTCAGTGGGCGGCAAGCCCAGAGTTCTTTTAATGGGAATTTACACACTGAGTCTCGGTGACTCACCCCTCTGCTCAATTTTGCAGGTAATCAGTAGATCGCGGATTCGGAGCCGAGACGGACTCGAGGTGGCCATGCACAAAGCTTTAAAGTATATTCATTTTCATTATTTCTCAAATGTCACTATTTTTGGGTTTTGGTATTGTAATAAGGCCACTTAATCTTTGACTTGGATTTTATTTTTGAGATTGACATAGCATGCCTAATAAGTAATCGAAACGGGAGTTTTCTAAGATTAATGCGTTAAGCAAACTATTTTCAATTGGCTAACGAAAGAGGGGTAAAGAGTAACAAATGGATTAAAATTCCCAAATAGAAATCGCAACCTTGTTTTCAACTAATAGCTTTATGGAATTCTCTAAAGTCGATTTTCGTTACATAGATCTGATTTTGTAACTCAGTTCAATTTGAACAACTACCTTAAATTTTCTCTAAAGCACGATAATGCAACGCAAAGTTTTCCAAATCTCGATGTTTACTTAATCTTTTCCAAATTTTCTTTCCTGTAACATACCAGATGCGGTCATAGTGTTTGATCAAGTTTGGGGTGTTACAAATTTATAGAAAGAAAAGGTAAAACCCTTGTTGAATTGTAGAGGTTTATTTCAAATAGAAAAATAATTTCCTAGTCTAACTAGGAAAGTGAAAGGGGCTAATAGAGTGCACTTTCCCTTATATTTATTATGATGGGGATTCAGGCCTTTCATTGTATTTGGCGCAATTATATGTGTTTTCTGGACTTTTAACCCAACACTTTGTAATTTAATCGAACCCAATACATATTTTTTTATTTTCCAAAATAAACATTAATTTTTTAATTAAATAATTTTCTCATCCCAATTTTACCCGTAGTAAATTATGACGATTTTACCCCCAATAAAATTTCTAAGAAAATATATTCAATATTTCACAACACAATTTGTTCACTATGACAAAATTGTTTATTTTCATTTTCGGGCTTTAAAACTACTCAAAAACATAAACTCATTCTTTCGGTCATTTCTGAGTAATCCATGAACATTTGCGCATGAATCATTTCTTATCCATTTCGAAGAAAACCATAATCATTTCTGAATGTCTTCCATTTCTCTATCTGTATTAATTATGTTCATTTACGATTCAACACACAATTCATTTATAGTTTGAATGAGTTAGCGGAGGGACGGATTGGACATATGTAATTAGGGATTAAATGATTTATAATTAAATTTCAAATTTCACCTATTAATTATAAACTAATTTAGTCACAAAGTCATTCCACTATAGTATCATGATTGAGCTCTCCCTAATGACATACGATTATGAAAGCATCTAATCAGCGCCCATCCAATTACCTTTTCATAAGTGTGTTACCCTCATAGGATATCTTTGATCTCTTTGGGATAATATCTGCTTTTCTAATATGATCCTACTTTATCTCATGGTAACTGTTACATCTTACTTCATGAAAGCCAATCACTACCAAATAGAAATAAAGTCATTCATCACGAATATGAACAACCCGTGACCATGTTTAATTTTCATCAACCATGCAATACCAATTAGAGGATATCATTTACCCATGTTTCGAGCTATGAATTTCACTATTTTGAATGATGCTATGTACTATAGAAGTCGTACACCCAATGCACCATATTCTGGTTCCTTATCTATTCAAACTTAGGCTTTTACTTACATCAATGTGTATGAGTCACGCATACATAGTCCACCATCCACTCAGGATTTAGGTATGCCACATTATGAATGTCACAAGGGAATAAGTCCATAAATGGATTTAGGATCAATTTGTTTCGATGCCCAATACAAGACATCTCCCCAATTGGACTTGATAGATGACATATTAGTCTTTCAATTGATTTTCTCATTTTCGATTAAACTAAGGACATGTTTAGGTTTGTTTACTAATACAAGTTAACTTTTCGTATTACGATCCGACCGCGTAATACCGCTTAGTATTAGTTAAACATTAGACAACCAATCAACAACATTTTCTTCTATTTTGCTTTGCTTGCAAAAACCATTTGAGGACAATAATACAAACTATCTTAATTGTAATTAATGAATTTTTTTTATTAACCAATACGATCAAAAAAATTTACAAGTTTACAAACGAGTACACTACACTTAGGGCATTAGGTCCAACAGTCTCCCACTTGCCCTAGTGAAGTAGATGAGCCATATTATATATTCCCATGCTCTCCACTTGTTTCTCAAAACTTCTAGCTAGTAGAGTCTTGGTAAATTGGTCTGCAAAGTTGTCCTTAGATGTGACCTTGACTATATCTATGATTTTGTCTGCAACTGCCTCCCTTATGATATGATACTTTCGATCGATATGTTTCATCCTCTTATGGTTTTTCATCTCCTTAGTATTAGTTATTGCCACACAGTTGTCACAATACAGTATGATAGCTTTTCCCATACCAGGAACGACTTCAAGATCTATGATGAACTTTGAAAGCCATATTACTTCTTTGGTAGCCTCAGAAGCAGCCACATATTTGGCCTCCATAGTGGAGTCAGGAGTTCAAGTCTATTTTAAACTTTTCTACACAATGGACTGGTCGCTTAGGATGAAAACACAACCCGATGTCGATTTTCTCGAATCTCAACATGTTTGGAAGTTAAAATCAATATATCCGATATGAGTAAGACCTTCTCCGAAATACACAAGTATATAATCCCTCTTTCTTCATAAATACTAGAGTATATGCTTGACTACTTGGTAGTGCCTTAGCCTTGGATTCACCTGATATCGACTTACCAACATGAGAAAGTCCATCATGCTAAATTGCTGGGTTAACCACAATTTAACCGATGACAATGTCCCTACATAATTCCCAATGAATAGAATGTCACCGACATATACAATAAGAAAGACCACTTTTCCATCCTCTAAACATTTGTAAACATGAGGTTCATCTACATTTTTCTCAATTCCAACTTGATCAAACTTTGATTCCATGAGTGAGATGCTTGCTTAAGTCCATATATGGATCTAAACAGTTTGTAAACTTTATGCTCGTTTCCTTTAGTTACATATCTAACGGCTTGCATAATAAATGCTCTCTTCAAAACAACCATTTGATTGTACTAGAAAGAACATATGTTTTCTGCTTACTTATTGGTTAATTTGTTCCCATTTAGTTATCTTTAGCATGCATTTTAGCATTTCCAGTTTAGTAAATTACATTTTATAACCTAGTAAATCATAGCCTATTTGATCCTTAATTTTGCTATCTTTCTGCACTAATGTCGCTGCATTAGTTAATTCCAGATTGTGTCCAAAATTATCTGTAACACCCCTAACCCCTGTCAGTTGTTGGATTAGGGTTAAGAGGTATTACCGATCAAACATAACATTTAACTAATATTCCACAACTCAATAAACATTCATTAACATACACAATGTCCCTTAAATAGGTCTATGAGACCTTAAACATGCTTTAGAGAATGTTTGGGATCAAACAGATCACATTTGCAAACTTTAGGAATTACTTAAAATTTTCAACCATTCAGGGATCACACGCTCGTGTGAACAGGCAGTGTGCCTCACACGGCTACCAGACACGCTCATGTCACAGGCCGTGTGAAGACAGGGCATACATTCTGACTTGCACCACACGGCCATCAGACACGCCCGTGTGTCTAGGCTATGGAACACACTGACTTGTTTTATTTAAGCAGCAGGGGTCACATGGTTGAGTCACATGCCCGTGTGCTCAGGCCGTGTGGCACGAAATTAGACTTGGTTTAAGCCATATTTCTCACCCTCTGTAACAACCTGATTTTGACCCTAATCGAAATAGTGGTTTCGAGACCACAAATTCGAGTCTGAAAAATGTTTTAAAAGTATTATTATGTGTAAATTTATTGGTGTTAAATTTTTGTGACTTAACTTTGTCGTTTAGGTGCCCGATTAAATAAAAGGAGTTACTCGCGTAAAATCTAAAAGTTACAAATTAAAGTGTAAAGTGCTAATTTTGTAACCCCCCAAATTTGGGTTTAGAAGAATTGGGCGTATTGGGCTTTGGGCTTTGGATCTCAGAAAAATTTGAAGTGAGCAAGAAAAATGACAATTGGCCTATGGGATTTGAGGATTAATGAATTTGGAGTGTCTAGGGGAGTTGGAGATGTCCTGGGATCAAGTAAAGGTATAGGAAAAATTTTGGTTTTAGCCCAAGGGAACTGTGATTTCAGTTAGTAGGCCTTTTAAATAAATGAAGAAGAAATAGGACACAAATGAGCTTGTGGTCCAATGGCAAGTGGCGTCACTTAGGGAGCTATAAGGTGGTGTGTTGTCAAATAAGGAGGTCCAAGGTTCGAGTATTAGGAGTGGCATTTTGTGGAGTGTTTATTTTACTGTATGGATGGCCAGAGTTGTGTTGGTTTTGAACTCTTTCTGTGGAGAGTTTGAAGTAAGCAAGTGTGTTGGATGTGGAGGAAATTTCGGATAAGATTAAGGTGATATCAGGGAGAAAAGTCAGGATATGAGGAGAAGGAGGAGTTGGTACCGAATGGGACTATGGGGAAAGGAGTGTTCGAGTGGTGGCTATATAAAGGGGGTGCCGAATTCATTGAAGGGTTCCTTGGGTTCTATTATTTCTTCCTATTCTCCCCTTAGCCGAATTCTTTCATTTGTCGAAAATAAAACCCATCATTCTCTTTGCCGAAATTCCTATTAGAGTTGTGTTCTTCTTCTTTCTCTGAATTCCGAAATCTCCTAAAGCTGAATTTCTTTTGCCAAAATCTCCTAAAGCCAAATTTCTTTTTTCCGAATTCTCTCTTAGTGAAACCCCTCTATTACAGAATTGTCAACATCTTCTCTTGCCAAAATTACTATTTTTTGCAAAACCCTTGTTGTTTCCTCCATCATAAACCGATTGTGATCTACTCTCAGTCAAAGTCAAAAGTTGAATCTCGTTCGGTAGTTATCTAGGCCGCAGGATCTAGGGTTGGATTCAGTAAGTATTCTGTTAACTCCCCTTAGTACATTTTGTTAAAAGCCAAAGGGCGATCTAATTTTTCATTATCGTTGATCTTGTATTAACAAGGGTAAGGTTCAGAGATCACAAGCGTGGTAGGATCATTAGCAAGGGTAAGTATACTCAACTCGGTTATGGTTGAAGTGAGTGGCCGAATCTATGGGTGACTTGTGTGGATTACGAGTCATCTGGATTTTGATGGTGTATGTGTGAGTGCGGATCTAGGGAACACTTGTGAGTAGCTAAGGAAGGATTATTAGAACCCGGTGGCACACGGTAAGGTTACGGTAAGGTTTTAGCTTTTGAGTAAATATTTTGATTAAGTATGAGTGGTTGATTGAAGGTTGGTTTGTTATAGGATCAAGGATAAGGATATGATAGCACATCGCAGTAACCAGGTGTGTACAAACACTACACACACGATATCGGCAATGCCGAAAAGCTGAAAGTGGCTAAATGGGCCCGGTAGGCCCTAAGGCTAGGTTTGATGAGTTTATTTGGTTTGGTGTATGAATTGAGTCTATCAAGCATAATACATGATCTGGAATTGTTTTGGGCCTAACAGGCCATAAGGATGTGATTTGGGCCTAATGGGTCGTAAAGATGTAATTTGGGTTTGATGGGCTTTATGGAGGCGTAGACAAGTATGTTAGGGTTTATGGACTTAAGGCCTAGTTTGAACAACTCTTAAATTTCATAAGACTTAATCTAATTAAACATGTCCATGAATAAGTCACTGGTTTAGAGTGTGGCAACAGACATACGCATGTCTAGGATTGGGTCTAGGGAGAGCTTGGTACTTAAGCGGCCCTAGCGGCCCACCTCCTCTTCTCTGAAATCCTACCTGGTGCGTAGTGTCTGTTCACTTTAGCTGCGAGGACTTGTTGATAGGCTAAAGTACATAATTAAAACCCGAGAGGGACCAAAATACCCTTATATTTGTAAAATTACTAAAATACCCTTATGTTTGTAAAATTACTAAAATACCCCTAGATTTGTAAATTACCAAAATACCCCTAGATTTGTATATTACCAAAACACCCCTGTTTTGCAAAAGTACCAAAATGCCCCTATTTTGCAAAATTATCAAGATATCCCTATTTTTCCAAATTACCAAAATACCCCTATAGGGTAGAATTACGAAAATACCCCTAGGTAGTGAAATGACGAAGATACCGCTATATGACGAATATGAGTTTGTGGATGTTACTTATGTGTTTGATGCATTCATATGATATTCTGCTTAGGATGCATATGGGTGGGAATTATGGTACGGAGGAAGATTTGAGGATAGCATAGTCGTATGGCCATGGATCCACCGGAGACTTTAAGCCTGTTATATGATTAGCAGCTTTGCTGCAACGTTAAGTAGTACCGCAACCGGGCTACCTTTGGTGTGTAGAGGATGGGTGGGTTGGTTTAGAAATCCCCACAGGTGTAATGGTTGAAAGGGAAATAGTGTGTGTAGCGGATGGATTATTGGGATGGGTTTTGCATTATCTGCTTGTATATGATACGATATGATATGATATGAGGTCAATGTGGGCTAAGGCCCAAGACCACCGATTTTGATAGGGCTTAGGCCCAATGTGAATATTTGTATGTGATTTGATTGCCCAGGGTTGTGCACACTGAGTTTCGAAACTCACACCCTTTTATTTAATGTCTCAAGTGATCCTGAATAAACGGCTTGACGTGGGAGAGGACTCCTAGATGGCCACACTACAAGCTGTTCAAATGTTTTAATTTGTTCAAATGAATTTGTTTTGAATACTTTGTTTTTTTTGCTGGATTGTAATAAGGCCATGTAACTCCTAATTGACTTTGGATTTTGGGTTTATTATTATTGTTTCAACTATCCGCTTAATAATTTTTTACAAAATTTCTAAATTTAACATGGTTTTCGAAATAACTTAATATATGAACGTTTTCCTAAAATGTGGGCTTTTCTCTTAACTTAACAAGATATATATAGATTTTGGGCTTTGGGGCCTTAAATTATTAAATTATAAAGTCGTTTTGGAGTGTGCCTGTAATGTGACAATCCGGATTTGGGCCTAACTTCTAGGTCGGGTTTGGGGTGTTACAAATTTGATAGTGGCTTTTTAATATGGGGTCCTAAAAAGGAAATTAGCCTATTTTAAAAGATAGTGGAGGGCATAGGACAACTTTGTCCATATTATTATATTTTATAAATAAAATATTAAAAGGTTAAAATAGTAAACTAATTATAATTTATAATATATGTTAAAATAACATAAAAGAAAACCATGTTATCATGTTAAGCAAAAGAAAAAGAAACAAAACCAAGCAAAATTCGGCCATTGATTGAGCTTGATTCAAGGTGAGTTTAAGCTTGGTTTTTGATAATTTTTATGTTTTTGAGATCGTTGCTAAGAGATGTACAAAACCCATGTCTTAATTTTTGTTTGTGATGATGATTTTGTGTTTTGCCATTGATGATACCTTGTGGTTTTTGATGTTTGATGATGAAATATGAAATATATGTGTTAGATTAACAAGTTCTGTCTTTAAATTTTTGATGAAATTGAGTAATTTGGACTAAATTGTAAAAATAAATATTTGAGGGACTAAATGCGAAATAAATGAAATGTCTGGAGTTGCATGAGGACTAGGAATATTCGGCCCTTAAGGAGTATAGTCAAATTTTGTGTATTTTTTGTTTTGTGCAGAAAGGACTAAATTGTAAAAAGTGTGATATGTTAGGGCCAAAATTGTAATTTGCCCATTTATGTGTTTTTAGGCTAAATTGAATGTAATGGTGTTTAAATGAGCTTAATTTGAATATGTTTAGATCAAGAATTAACGAAATCAGATTTGGATCGGGGAAAGACAAAAGTGGTCGAGTAGCCGATTTAATAGTCGACGACATCCGAGGTAAGTCAATAAGCATTTAAATATTTTTATATCTATGTATATATATTTGTTACATAATCGAAATGAATTATTTGAATTAATTATGCTATGACCGAATGTGTATTTGGACAATTGGCTATCTTTGAGCTTGATTCGATCGAGTTTCGAGTCCGTAAGCCCCGTACGAACCTTAGGAATAGATAAGATACATATGTCATGACATAGGACATCCGATATGTGTTATCATGTAAGATCACATTGGGGACGTTAGCTTCGACTTGTGTTTACGTGTAAGACCATGTCTGGGACATTGGCATCGTATTTGATTCGTGTAAGACCCAGTCTTGGACAGTGGCATCGATATGTGATTACATGTAAGACCACGTCAGGGACATTGGCATTGAACGAGCTTCCGATTATCCGTGTATCCTTTTTAATTCCGAATGGTTCAATGGGCATTTGTAAGTGAAGGCCAATGTGTAATTCGAACTAAAGAACTCAGGTATGTATATAAATTGTGCTATGAAAAGCAAGGTAAAATAAAAGTGTAGTTTGTTGTACAAAATCTAATGTTTAAGCATGTGAGCTATGTATCTGTTTCAAATTTGATGTATTCAGCCAAATTTAATTAAATGTGTTTTGATATTGAACTTTAATAAGTATATATGTGTGTGGATCATTTAAAGTGCTTGTTATAACTTTGTATATGGATTTTGCTAAGTTGGTTGATATTACTTTGCTGTTGACTTACTAAGCTTAAATAGCTTACTTGGTGTTTTTCTGTCTGTTTCTATTTTATAGATTTTGGATACGTTACGAGCTTGAGGACCGTCAGTAAGACTATTCACACTATCGACAGTTTCCTTTGGTATTTTACTAAGTTGATTTTGAATATATGGCATGTATAGCATAATAGAAAGTTGATTGTGGATAAAGTTCTTTTGAATGTAAATAATAGCCATGTGAAAATGGCTTATCTTCTTTTGAGTTAGTTTGGTATATATGTTTATGGTTGGTAATAATCATTAAAGATGAGTTGATATTTATGCATATTTGGTATGACATAAGTTTTTAATAGGTAAGTAATTGTGATGTTTATATCTTGGACATATTGAATTTGGTTGGGTGATTAGTACATGTATGCTTATTATGCTTTGTGTGATGAATTGATTTAGTTACGAAATGAATTAAAACCAAATGTATACTTATAGATATTTTGATGATGGTTAAGTGGTACGTAAATAAATTTAGGTTGTGAAATATGTGATGGTTTGATTGGTCTATTTGAATAGATTAAAGTTGAAAGTATATATACGTTTTGTGGTTGATATTATTTGGTACAATGAAATATATGTTCGAATGTGGAAATTAGGTATAAGGTTATGTTTAGTCAATAAGTCATTGATAATTTAGTTTGTTTTAATAAGGTTAAATATGAATGTATTCAGCCATGGTGTGAAATTATGATGGATGATTACATGCGATGCAAATGAATTTAGTCTTGTAATTAGGTTATGAAAGTTATACATAAAATTGGTGATTGTTAGATGTGATTGTGGTTTGTGAAATAAAAGATATGTTCATGGTCAATGTGGAATTATAATATGATAGAAATTCGAATAAGGAATTATGTATTTATATGCATGTATTCGGTTATGCTTATTTGAAATGATAGTATGCTTTATTAAGGATTTGTTATGGTTAGTCATGGATTTTATAAGTATATAATTTTAAAATTTGGAATATATTTAGAGTTAAGCCTTAAATTATAAGTTAAAGATGTATATAATTGAAGTAGTTCGTATGGAAGATAATGTGATTGGTTGAATATGTATTTGTGATTATTTGATGAGTTGATATGTATATATATATATTGGCTTATTAGTTAGTAAGCGATTTGATTGAATTCTTGATAGCCATCTGTACTTAAAACGATTTAAATGATATGTTTACATGTGCTTATAATTTTAATAAGAGGGAGAGTATATTGGTTTTGAAATGGTGCAGGACTATGATTAATATTTAATTATTTAAATGTTAGTATACTATAAGGATAATTAAGTATGATTGGGTTTTTAATGGTTTAAAAAATATATTTATATGCCTGTTTTGAGTTGTGTCTTCTTCGGTAATGCCTCATAACCCTAGTCTGGTGATGGATACGGGTTAGGGGTGTTACATTTGGTTGGTATTAGAGCTACAGTTTAGTCGATTCTCAGACTAACGTAGCACGTATGAGTCCAGCTATACATGCCATATTTTATATTGCGATAGTGTGATGACTTCTGACATCTGAAAATGTGTTTTCATATAGTAATGGATCCCGATCGAGCTGTAGCTGATGATGTCGAGAGTGTAGCGCCTGCTCCTGTGCAAGGGGCAGTGCCGATAGATTCTAGACCTACTTCGAGTAATCCATAGGAGGGAGGCTAGACAAGCCTTCTACCAAATGATGAATGATTAGTTTACATAGTATATCCAAACTAATTCGGCTGCACAACAACCTCCACTCCCGATTAATCCATCTGCAGTACCTATTATACCTTCGTTGAGTGATCCGATGAGATTGTCAAAGCCACCTGTTGATAAAATAAGAAAACATGGAGTCGAGGAATTTAGAGCCACTAATGATGATGATGCTAAGCGAGCTGAGTTCTGGCTTGATAATACCATCCGAGTATTTGATGAATTATCCTGCACCCCTGATGAGTGTTTGAAATGTGCTATATCTCTGTTATGGGACACTACATATCACTGGTGGAATACATTAGTATCGGTGGTTCCAAAGGAGCGAGTGACCTGGGAATTCTTTCAAACAGAGTTCCGTAAGAAATATATCAGCCAGATGTTCATTGGTCAGAAATGAAAAGAATTTCTTGCCCTGAAACAGGGGCGGATAACAGTGCCAGAATACGAGCGGAAATTTGTTAGACTCAGTAGATATACAGAGAGTGTGTTTCATCTGAAGCTATTATGTGTAAGAGATTTGAAGATGGGCTGAACGATGACATTAAACTATTAGTTGGCAAACTTGAGATAAAAGAGTTCGTGGTACTTGTTGAGCGAGCTTGTAAAGCTAAAAAGCTTGGGAAAGAGAAAAGAAAAGCTGATTCTAAAGCTAGATATTCACGCAAAAGACCATTCAGTAAGCCATTTCAGTTGACCTTAAAGAAATTTTGAGATGATACTAGCAGTTCGAAGAATACTACGGGTTATTTCAGACGAGATCGAGATAAACCACCTATGAGTTCGAGAGCTACCTATGTAATAATGTAGGTAATGTCAGATCAAATAAACCCAAGTGTGAACATTGTGGTAAACGACACCCCAGAAGTTGCAGATTGCATGATAGAGCCTATTTTAAATGTGGATCCAGAGAACATTTCATTCAGAAGTGTCTAGAGTTGGTGGATCAAAATCTGGTTCAGAATACTAGATCGGGTAATACTACAGTTCGAGGTAGACCACTCAGAAATACGGGTAATGTGAGCGGCAGTCAGAGAGGGACCAAAGTGATAAACCGTAATATATACATATTTTAATCCCATATTTGGCATACTTTTGGATGATTTATCCCTTGAATTGTGGAATTTGATGCTCCTAATCCTTTAATTTCATGTTTTATACTTAGGAGAGCATAGGAGGATGAAAAGAACAAGAAACGGGCCAAATACGGAGAAAATAGGCCAAAGTAAGAAATCCACACAGCCTGGAGTTCGCCACACGGTCGTGCCACTTTAGCAGACTCGAACACGGCCCAGGGCTCGACTCACATGGGCGTGTCCCTGCCATGACCCATTTTAAATTCACTCAGATTAGGATACTTGTGGGCCAAGTAAGGCATCTCGAAAGCCTATATAAACACCTTAGAGGGCAACCGAACGAGGGAGTTCGACAGAAGGCCTCTGTCAGGGCTCTTGACATGAGCAAAGCCAGAGAGAGTTGAAATTAGGGAATTACTTGAAGAAAACCAGTTGATCCATCTCAGAAGCCAAAATCACACTTAAGATTGAGGATCTTCCCTTTAATTTCCTTAAGGGGGTTTTAGGGTTTTTCTTTATGTTTTGTTATTTAATTTCTTCTAATATGTATTCTTTTATAAACATGAACTAAACCCCTCAAATACCTGAGGGGGATGAAACCTAAGACGGATCTTGTTATTGTTTTCTGAACTATATGATAAATACTTGATTTGTTCTTAATTATGTGTTCTTAATTCTTGTTTTAATATTTCAGGATATTGATTCAAGTATTGATGTGCTTATTCAGAGGAGCAAAAGTCCCTGTTTAAGAGTAGATCTAGCATAGTTAAGCGGAGTTGATCGCACTCCTAGAAATAGGACGATGAAAATCTGCCGGATTAGGGTCAAACCTAATATGGGAGTCCATAGATCGAGTTAATGCAACACTAGGGGTTTTAATTAGAAAGAGATTTCAATTAATAAACCTAGGGTTAGACGTTAGTAGCCTCGAAAGAGGTATTAATATATATTAGGGAATCCTACGAATCAAGTCAAGTGAATAAATTGTTTGGTTCAGAGTTAAATAACAAGTGAAGTCTAGGTGAATTCTTCCTTGGGTATTGTCTTAATCAATTGGTTTTTTCAAAAGTATTTTCCCAATTCATTCTCTGTGTCTTAGCATCCTTCGCTTAGTAATTAGTTAGATAAACATTAAACCCTTTTATTTTAGGCTAAATAATAGAAAGAAAGTGAGTACTAGTACTTTTGGTTCCCTTGGATTCGACATTCCGGTCTTGCCACTAAGCAATACTACTGTTCGATAGGTGTGCTTGCCTCAATTATGGTGGTAGTTAGTTTCTAGGCTCGATCATTCATTATATAAATATTAAAACTCTCAGATACACGATCACAAAGATTCAGCTGTTAGATCCGAGGCCCGTGTACCTACCATAGCCTATGCTATTCGTGCACGTGAGGAGGCTTCATCCCCGGATGTTATTACTGGTATTTTTACTCTTTATGATACTAGTGTTGTTGCATTGATTGATCCTGGTTTGACTCATTCTGATATGTGTGAGACTTTAGTATCTAGTAAGACTCTACCTGTAGAGTCTACTGAGTTTGTGATTAAAGTATAGAACCCCTTAGGCCGGTATGTTTTGGTTGATAAAGTGTTCAAGAATTGTCCATTGATAATTCGAGATTCATGTTTTCCGGCTGATTTAATATTGTTGCCATTCGACGAGTTTGATATAATTTTGGGTATGGACTGGTTAACTCTGCATGATGCTATCGTGAACTGTAAACGAAAGACTATTGATTTACGATGCCAAAATAATGAGATTATTCGAATTGAATCTAATGATCTGAATGGTTTACCAGGAGTGATATCTTCTATGACAACTCAGAAATATGTGAGAAAGGGTTGTGAAGCTTATTTTGCTTATGTGCTTGATTCTAAAGTGACAAAAAAGAAGATTGAATCAGTACCTGTTTTATGTGAGTATCCAGATGTGTTCCCTGAAGATTTACCAGGTTTGCCACCTATTCGAGAAGTTGAGTTTGGGATTGAATTAGTGCCGGGGACGACTCCGATTTCTATAGCTCTGTACTGGATGGCACCTACAGAATTAAAAGAATTGAAAACACAGTTGCAAGAGTTGACAGATAGGGGATTTGCACGACCGAGTTTCTCTCCTTGGGGCGCACCAGTTCTGTTTGTGAAATAGAATGATGGAACCATGAGAATGTGTATTGGCTACAGGCAGCTTAGTAAAGTGACCATAAAGAACAAGTATTCGTTACCAAGAATTGACGACCTATTTGATCAGCTGAAAGGGACTGCAATGTTTTCAAAGATAGATTTGAGATCAAGATACTATCATTTGTGAGTTAAAGACTCGGATGTGCTAAAGACTGCTTTCCGGACGAGGTACGGATATGCCTTTAGGACTTACTAATGCACCTGCTATTTTAATGGATCTGATGAATCAGATTTTCAGATAGTATTTGGATCAGTTTGTGGTAGTGTTTATAGATGATATTCTAATCTACTCCAGAGACGAAACTGAGCATGCCGAGCATCTGAGACTTATGCTACAGACTTTGTGAGATAAACAGTTGTATGCAAAGCTTAGTAAGTGTGAGTTCTGGTTACGTGAAGTCAGTTTTCTGGGCCATGTTGTATCAGCATCAAGTATCAGGGTTGATCCGAGCAAAATTTCAGCTATACTTGACTGGAATCCTCCGAGAAATGTCTATGAAGTTTGAAGCTTTTTAGGACTTGCTAGTTATTACAGACAGTTCGTGAAAGGTTTCTCTATGATCGCGACACTGATGATGAAGCTGTTATAGAAAGATGTTAAGTTTGAATGGTCAGAAAAGTGTCAGAAAAGTTTCGATCAGTTGAAAGCTCTTTTGATCGAAGTCTAGTGTTGGTTCAGTCAGAATCGGGTAAAGAATTTTTCATTTACAGTGATGCATCTTTGAGTAGTCTGGGTTGTGTTTTGATGCAGGAAGGCAAAGTCATAGCTTATGCCTCGAGACAGCTGAAACTGCACGAAAAGAACTATCTGACACATGATTTGGAACTAGCAACCATTGTATTTGCATTGGAGATTTGGCGTCATTATCTTTTCGGTGAGAAATGTCATGTTTATTCTTATCACAAAAGCCTGAAATATTTGATGACTCAAAAATATCTGAATTTAAGACAACATCGATGTTTAGAGCTGTTGAAAGATTACGAGCTAGTAATTGACTACCATCTGGGAAAGGCTAATGTTGTTGCTAATGCTTTAAGTCGAAAGTCATTATTTGCTCTGCGTGCAATGACCACGTATATGGTTATATCTGATGATGGTTCGATAATAGCTGAATTAAAAGCAAGACCGTTGTTTGTTCAAATTTGTGATGCTTAGAAAGTTGATAATGATTTGCTAGCAAAGCGAGCTCAATGTGAAACTAATGTTGAATCAGAATTCCGAGTTGATGAAAATGGTGTTTGAGGTTCAAAAACTGAATATGTACTTCGAGAAACTCAGAGTTGAATCAGATGACTTTAAATGAAGCTCACAGCAGTCAGTTATCTGTTCATCCAAGTAGCACGAAAATGTATAATGATCTGAAACAGTTCTACTGGTGGCCTGGTATGAAATGAAACATATTTGACTTTGTTTCAAAATGCTTAGTCTGTCAACAAGTAAAAGCCGAGCATCAAGTACCTTCTAGGTTACTTCAGCCGATCATGATACCTGAGTGGAAATGGGACAGAGTTACGATGGATTTTGTATCTGGTTTACCATTGACACTGAGCAAGAAAGATGCAATCTGGGTTATTATATATAAATTGACTAAATCTGCTCATTTTGTTCCGGTTCGCACTGATTATTCACTTGATAAACTGGCTGAATTATATGTATCATAGATTATGAGATTACATGGTGTGCCTATTTCAATTATTTCGGACAGAGATCTGAGATTCACATCACAGTTATGGAAGAAATTACAAAATGCTTTAGGTACGAAACTACACTTTAGCACAACTTGTCATCCGCAGACAGATGGTCAGTCCGAACGAATCATTCAGATACTTGAAGACATGTTGAGATGTTGCATCCTTGAGTTCGAAGGTACGTGGGAACGATACGTACCTCTGATTGAATTTACTTATAATAATAGCTTTCAATCTCGTATCAAAATGGCACCCTACGAGGCTTTGTATGGTCGTAAATGTCGTACACCATTGTATTGGACCGAGCTCAGTAAAAATAAGATACACGGGGTTGACTTAATCAAAGAAACTGAACAAAAAGTGGTAGTGGTCCGTGATAGCTTGAAAGCTGCACCGGATCGTCAAAAGTTATATGTAGATTTGAAATGTAAGGATATTGAGTTTCAGATCGGAGATCAAGTATTTTTGAAAGTTTCATCGTGGAAGAAAGTACTCAGTATCGGTCGTAAAGGCAAGTTGAGTCTGAGATTCATTGGGCCGTATGAGATCCCAGAGCATATCGGGCCGGTTGCTTATAGATTGCAGTTGCCACCTGAGCTAGAAAAGATCCATAATGTATTCCATGTTTTGATGCTTCGCAAATACCGATCTGATCCTTCACATGTGATTAGTTCGACAGAGATTGAGATTCAGCCTGATATGACATATGAAGAGGAACCAATTTGTATTCTGACCCGTGAGATAAAAGAATTGAGAAATAAGAAAATTCCATTAGTCAAAGTATTGTGGAAAAAGCACGGGATTGAGGAAGCAACTTGGGAGTCAGAGAATATGATAAAAGAACATTATCCAAATCTATTCACCGATAAGATTTTCAGGGACGAAAATCCCTAAAGGGGAAGAGTTGTAACAGCCCAATTTTGACCCTTATTGGAATGCTGGTTTCGGTACCACAAATTCGAGTCTAAAAATTATTTTTTGTGTTTATTATGTGTGAATTTGTTGGTGTTAAATTTTTGTGACTTAATTTTGTCGTTTAGGTGCCCGATTAAATAAAAGGACTTAATCGCGTAAAATGTAAAAGTTACAATTTGATAGTGGCTTTTTAATATGGGGTCCTAAAAGGGAAATCGGCTCATTTTAGAAGATAGTGGACGGCATAGGACAACTTTGTTCATATTATTATGTTTTATAAATAAAATATTAAAAGGTTAAAATAGTAAACTACTTATAATTTATAATATATGTTAAAATAACATTAAATAAAACCATTTTATCATCCTTTACTTAGCCAAATTTAAGCAAAAGCAAAAGAAACAAAACCAAGCAACATTCGGCCATTGATTGAGCTTGATTCAAGGTGAGTTTTAGCTCAGTTTTTGATAATTTTTCTGTTTTTGAGATCGTTGCTAAGAGATGTACAAAACCCATGTCTTAATTTTTGTTTGTGATGATAATTTTGTGTTTTGCCATTGATGACACCTTGTGGTTTTTTATGTTTGATGATGAAATATGAAATATATGTGTTAGATTAACAAGTTTTGTCTTTGAATTTTTGATGAAATTGAGTAATTTGGACTAAATTGCAAAAATAAATTTTTGAGGGACTAAATGTGAAATAAATGAAATGTATGGACTTGTATGAGGACTAGGAATATTCGACCCTTAAGGAGTATTGTCAAATTTTGTGTATTTTGTGTTTTGTGCAAAAAGGACTAAATTGTAAAAAGTGTGAAATGTTAGGGCCAAAATTGTAATTTTCCCATTTATGTGTTTTTAGGCTAAATTGAATGTAATAGTGTTTAAATAAGCTTAATTAGAATGTGTTTAGATCAAGAATTAAAGAAATCATATTTGGATCGGGGAAAGACAAAAGTGGTCGAGTAGCTGATTTAACAGTCGACGACATCCGAGGTAAGTCAATAAGCATTTAAATGTTGTTATATCTATGTATATATATTTGTTACATAATTGAAATGAATTATTTGAATTAATTATGCTATGGTCGAATGTGTATTTGGACAATTGGCTATCTTTGAGCTTGATTAGATCGAGTTTCGACGTCCATAAGCCTTGTACGAACCTTAGGAATAGATAGGATACATATGTCATGACATAAGATATCCAATATGTGTTATTATGTAAGACCAGGTCGGGGACATTGGCATAGACTTGTGTTTACATGTAAGACCATGTATGGGTGATAAACCGTAAAAGTAACATATTTTAAGCCCACATTTAGCATGCTTTTGGATGATTTAAGCCTTAAATTATGTAATTTTGTGCTCTTAATCCTTTGTGCTCATGTTTTATACTCAGAAAAGCACCGGATGACGAAAAGAACGGAAAATGAGCCCAAAACGGAGTATGTGGGCCATATCATGAAATCCACACGGCCTGTGCCCAAGACCACACGGTCGTGCCTCATTCAACAGCTTCGAACACGTTCTGGGCACGACTTACACGGGCGTGTGCCATGGGCATGTCCTGCCGTGAGAAAGAAGAGTTTCACTCGGATTAGGATACTTAGGGGCAAAGAAACACATTCAGAAGCCTATATAAACACCCTAAGTATAATCTCAAAAGGGGGAACCCAAGGCCTTAGTCAGGGGGCGTCCAGCTAGGCCAAAGAAGGCAGATTTGTGGGGAATTACTCGAAGATAACTAGTTGATTCATCTCAAAAAGCTAGAATCATACTCAAGACGGAGGATCTCTCCTTCAATTCCTTCAGAGGGTTTTAGAGATTTCTTATGTTTTGTTTTATCTTTTCTTTTGAGATGTATTCTGTTATTATTATGAACTAAACCCTCAGATACCTGAGGGGATGAAACCTAAGATGAATCTTGTTACCGTTTGTTGAACTATATGATAAAAATTTGACTTGTTCTTAATTTTGTGTTCTTAATTCTTGTTTTAATATTTTCGGGATATTAATTCAAGTGTGATATACTTGGGTGGAGGAGCAAAAGTCCGTGCCTAAGAGTAGATCTAGCATAATTAAGCGAAGTTGATCGCACGCCTAGAGATAGGGTGACGAGATTTTGCCGGATTAGGGTGAAACCTAATGTGGGAGTCCATAGATCGAGTTAATGCAATTCTAGGAGTTTTAATTAGAAAGAGATTTCAATTAATCAACCTAGGGTTAGACATTTGTCGCCTCGAGAGAGGGATTAATATAACTTAAGGAATCTTACGGATCAAGTCAAATGAATAAATCATCTGGTTCAGAGTTAGATAACAAGTGAAGTCTAGGTGGATTCTTCCTTGGGTGTCGTCTTAATCAATTGGTTTTTCCTAAAAGTTATTCTCCAAATTCATTCTTCTTTGTCTTAGATTCTTAGTTTAGTAGTTAGTTAATTTCAGTTTAGAAAAACAATTCCCTTAATTCTTAGGCTAAATAATAAAAAAAGAGTTAGTATTAGTACTTTTGGTTCCTTTGGGTTCGACATTCCAGTCTTGCCTTAACTATACTATTGTTCGATAAGTGCGCTTGCCTCAAATCGTTGTCATAGTTAGTTTCCAGGTTTGATTATTCTTTATATAAATTTTAAGACTTTGACATCGCATAAAACAATGATCAAGTTTTTGGCACCGTTGTCGGGGAACTAAAATATTAAGAACGCTTAATTTTTATTACTTTAACCATATTTATTTTATTTTTTCAATTTACTTTTATTTTTAACTTTTCTAAATTTTCTTCCTTTTGTTCCTTTCAGGTACCTCTAGTTTATGACTAGAAGGAACTCGATAAGACCCCTACTTTACGGCAGTGATATTGAAGGTACTGTTCGTAGAAATTGCAGAGGGATAAGGTGAAGCTTAAACTACATAGAAGAAGAGCAAGAAGCCGAGATTAATACCACCGAAGAGATGGCTAAGAATAATCCGCTACCTCCAGAGGCAGCAGAACATCATGCTCCTCGAACTATGTATGGTTTTGCTAAACCTAGTTTAACAGGAACTGAGTCAAGTATTGTTAGGCCTACTATTGCTGCAAATAATTTTGAACTGGAACCTAACACTATACAGATGATACAATAGTTTGTTCAGTTTGATGGTTTGCAGGATAAGGATCCTAACACACACCTAGTAAATTTTCTAGAATTCTATGATACCTTCAAAATAAATGGCGTTTCTGATGATGCTATCTTTCTTCGGTTATTTCCCTTTTCTTTGAGAAATAAACCAAACAGTGGTTGAATTCCCTTCCACGAGGGTCAATCACTACATGGGATCAAATGACTGAAAAATTCTTATTAAAATATTTTCCATCGGCCAAAACGGCCAAGTTGAGGAATGATATCTCTTCTTTTGTGCAGATAGCTTTAGAGACACTTTACGATGCATGGGAGAGATACAAAGATTTGTTGAGGAGGTGCCCACACCACGGATTACCTTTGTGGCTACAGGTCCAAACTTTTTTCAATGGTGTGAACCCTTCAACATGGCAACTAATCGATTCAGCCGCCAGCGGAACCCTGAACAACAAAACTCCTGAAGCGGCCTACGAGTTTAGAGGAGATGTCATTGAATAACTATCAATGGAAAGTTACAAGGACAAGGCCAGCCAAAGCAGCCGGAGTTTTCAACCTCGATGCAGTAAGCTCGCTATCAAATCAGGTAGAGTTGTTACATAAAAAATTTGATGGTGTATATGGTTCTTCGTAGGCACATCCAGTTATGCAGCGCGACGCAAGTGAATGAGTGGCGAATCCTAAGTACCCACCTTACGGATAGGGCATGGAGAGCGAACAAATGAACTATATGGGTAACAAATTTCGATCTAACAATAACCCTTATATTAATACTTATAATCCAGGTTGGAAGAACCACCCCAATTTCTCATGGGGTGGCCAAGGAACTCAAAGACAACAACCATCCCAAAACTTTCAACAACAGCCCTACCCATAGGAAATGAAGCCAAACCTCGAGGAGATGCTGAAAAAATTCATGGCAGCTACAGAAATACATTTCCAAAATATTGAGACAACCTTTAAAATTTAACTTGAGGAATCGACACAGGAGCTCAAGGATCAAATTGGGCAACTTACAAAGATAGTTTTTGAAATACAATTAGAAAGCTTACCTAGAGAAAAAGAGCAGGTAAAGGTAGTGACGCTAAGAAGTGGAAGGGAGTTAGTTGAAACGAGGAAAAAGATTCCACATGAAACCGATGAGGCAAAGGCAACCCTAATCCGTGAGGAAATTAAATCAACGATCCCATATTCAGGGAAGTTGAAGAAAGACCGCTTAGACGCACAATATGGTAAATTTCTTGAACTTTTCAAACAGCTAAATATTAACTTACCTTTTGTTGAAGATATTTCGCAGATGCCTGCGTATGCAAAATTTTTAAAGGAGCTTCTAACAAATAAGAGGAAGTTCAAGGAAATTTCAACCGTGGAACTTAATGAAGAATGCTCAGCTATCATCCAAAACAAGCTGCCAACCAAATTGAATGATCCAGGAAGTTTCACTATCCCCTGTTTAATTGGTAGTTTGAACATAGAGAAAACACTAGCTGATTTAGGTGCCAGTATTAATCTAATGCCTTATAGAATGTTTAAGCAACTTGGTCTTGGGGAACCAAAACCCACTAGGATGAGTATTCAGTTAGCTAACAAATCTGTTAAGTATCCTAGGGGAATTATCGAAGATGTTCTGGTAAAAGTGAATAAATTTATATTTCCTGTTGATTTTGTTGTGCTTGACATGAATGAGGATGTAGAGGTCCTTTAATTTTGGGACGACCCTTTCTAGGTATTGCTAGAGCTGTCATTGATGTTGGTGATGGTAAACTTGCACTAAAGGTAGGCGATGAGGAAATTTTTTTCCAAATTTATGATGCCATGCGATATTTTAGAGAACAAGATGATTCTTATTACTTTGTTGATGCCACTGATCGTATTTTTTAAGAGTCTTTGCAGGAAATCATACACGATGACACGACGGAACTGTGTTTTTCACAAGGAGAGGAGATAGATGACGATATCGATGAATTAAATCCTAATACATCATCCTTTAGACAGATGAAAATAGAGGATATTGAATTCAACAACGAACAAAAATAAGAATCCTCTGTTAATGAACCGCCGAAATTAGAATTAAAATAATTTCCAAAACATTTAGAATACGCATTCCTAGGGGATAATTCTATGCTACCAGTAATCATCTCTTCAGAATTAGGACCCAAAGAAAAAGAAGATTTGCTAAGGATATTAAGGAAACATAAAAGAGTAATAGCGTGGAAAATGTCTAACATTAAAGGAATAAGCCCATCATTCTGCACCCACAAAATTTTAATGGAAGATGAGTATAAATCGTATGTGTAACCTCAGAGACGTTTGAACCCCAATATGAAAGAAGTTGTCAAAGCTGAGGTAATTAAACTTCTAGATGCAGGAATAATTTATTCTATTTCTAACAGTACTTGGGTAAGTCCTGTGCGGTAGTTCCAAAGAAAGGAGGCATGATCACAGTAGCCAACGAAAAGAATGAATTGATTCCTGCAAGAACAGTCACAGGTTGGAGAGTCTGTATTGACTATAGGAAGCTGAACGATGCCACCAGGAAATATCACTTCCCTTTGCCCTTTATTGATCAAATGTTAGAAAGATTATCTGGGCATATGTACTACTGCTTCTTAGATGGACTCTCCGACTATTTCCAAATCCCAATAGCTCCTGAGGATCAAGAAAAGACAACATTTACATGTCCATACGGTACGTTTTCTTATCGTAGAATGCCTTTTGGATTATGTAATGCTCCTGTTACTTTTTAGCGTTGCATGCTGGCCATCTTTGATGAACTTGTGGAAGACATTATGGAGGTATTTATGGATGACTTCTCGGTATTTGGTAATTCTTTCCACCTTGCCTTAAAAATTTAGAACGAGTTCTAATAAGATGTGAGGAAATGAATCTTGTCTTGAATTGGGAAAAATGTCACTTTATGGTTAGAGAGGAGATTGTGTTAGGACATAATATTTCTAGTAAAAGGATCGAGGTAGATAAAGCAATGATTGAAACCATAGAACAATTACCTCCTCCTAGTTTAGTTAAGGCTATTAGAAGTTTTTTAGGACATGCTGTATTTTTATAGAAGATTCATTAAAGATTTCTCTAAAATAGCTAAGCCTTTAACAAAATTACTAGAAAAAGATGTTTCTTTCAATTTTGATCAGGAATGTTTAGATGCATTTAATATCCTTAAAGATAAACTAATAAATGCTCCGATTATAATTGCACCTGATTGGAATTTACCCTTTGAACTAATGTGTGATGCAAGTGATTTTGTAGTAGGTGCAGTTTTGGGACAACGAAGCGAGAAGCATTTTCAGCCAATTTATTATGCTAGTAGAACATTGACGCCCGTACAAGAAAACTACACCACCACAGAGAAAGAATTGCTACCTGTAGTTTTTGCATTTGACAAATTTAGACAGTATTTAATATTATCTAAAGTTGTCGTTTACACTAACCATTCAGCTCTTCATTATCTCTTAACTATATCTGATGCAAAACCTCGACTCATACGATGGATCTTACTCTTACAGGAATTTGATTTGGAAATACAAGATAAGAAGGGAGCTGAAAATCTTGCAGCAGATCACCTCTCTAGGCTTGATAACCCACTTATTGAAGAGCTCGATGAAAGTGAGATAAACGACTCGTTCCCTGAGGAACAACTCTTTTCTATAACAAAATCTGAGGTACCGTGGTTTACAGATATTGCGAATTATTTAGCTGCTAACATCTTACCAAAAAGGTTAACACATCATCAAAAGAAGCGATTCTTTGCTGATGCGAAAAGCTATTTTTGGGAGGATCCATTTTTTTTCCGCATATGTGTAGATCAAATAATTCGGAGATGCATTACAAGGGCAGAAGCAAGTAAAATCCTAGAACATTACCATTCAGGACCTTCAGGAGGACATTACAGCAGGATTAAGACAGCAAACAAAACTCGAATCAGGATTTTATTGGCCAACTCTGTTTAAAGATGCCAACAGGTATGTCGCTTCGTGTGATAAATGCCAAAGGACAAGTAATATTTCTAAACGCGATGAAATGCCTCAAACATATATGGTATCATATGAGATATTCGATGTATGCGGTATTGACTTTATGGATCCGTTCCCTAGTTCATTCGGAAATAAATACATCTTAATAGCAGTAGATTACATGTCAAAATGGGTGGAAGCCCAAGCTTTACCTACTAACAATGCTAGAGCTGTAGTGAAGTTTCTTAAGAAACTTTTCTCTCGTTTTGGAACACCCAGAGCGATCATTAGTGATAGGGGTACTCACTTTTGCAATACTTAATTTAATAAAGTCTTAAGAAAATATGAAGTACACCACAGAACAGCTACCCCTTATCATCCTCAAACCAGTGGGCAAGTGGAAGTGGCAAATCGAGAGCTTAATCGAATCCTAGAGAAAACAGTTGAATCAAATAGGAAAGATTGGGCAGTAAAAGTAGATGATGCTTTATGGGCCTATAGAATAGCATTTAAAACCCCTTTAGGAACATCCCCGTACAAACTTGTGTATGGAAAAAGTTGTCATCTACCATTTGAGTTAGAGTACAAAGCATACTAGGCTATAAAATTCTTGAATTACGATCTTAAAACCGCAGGTGAGAAGAGGATGATGCAGTTGAACGAATTAGATGAACGGCGAGCTGAGGCCTATGAGAACTCACGATTATATAAGAAGGCAACAAAACGACGCCATGATGCTCGATTAAAACAATCAAAGCAATTCGAAGTAGGAAACTTGGTCCTGCTGTACAATTCAAAACTCAAGCTATTTTCTGGAAAGCTAAAATTAAGGTGGTCAGGCCCATTCGTGATCAAAACTATTTTTCCTTACGGCACAGTCGAGGTAACTCATCCAACTCAAGGAACATTCAAGGTAAATGGCCATCGACTGAAACTTTATAATGGTGAAGATTTCAAGGAATTAAGAGAGGAGCTTCAGCTCCGTGAACCTTCTTTTAGAAATGAAAACAGGGTGAGTCTAGCTTAAGACTTCACTAGCCACATTAATGTTTACATTTTTATTTTTTTACTTTTATTTTTCCTTTTAGCATCTAACCATACAAAAAGGAAGCGCGAGTTTCCCCACCACACGCCTTGTACACAAAGCGTGCGTGCGTGACCGTGTGGATGCCATGGGATGAAAAACGGGTGTTCCAGTAGACGTGCAAGATGAAGAAGAAAATTTTACACGGGCTGCGTTAATAAGACCACAGCCGTGTGATGCAACCATGGTCTATTCTGAGTAAACCAGCACGAGCATGAGCCACGCCCGTGCCTACCAACCGTGTGCAACACTGACTACATAACATGGGCGTGGCAACCTTAGCACAGGCGTGGGAGAAGCGAACATAATAGTACACGGCCTAGGAGAACGGGCGTTGGAAACATCTCAAACGCGCCCAGATTTAAAAATCACGAAAAACACAGGCTAAATAAAAGACACACTGGCGTGGCACCTACCCGTGTCTCCCTCCCTATATAAAGACTACCACGACCATCTTCCCCAAAATTTCCCTCAATTTCAAACCCTAGCCATTTTCTCCCTAAAAACCACCACCAAAGTTTCAGCCACCAACAAAATCCTCCCCTCCCTCAATTCCCTATACCCTTTAACTCCTTCCCTTGGCAACATACACATAGGAAACCAGCCCACGCCCGTGCCCAAGGAATACACGCCCACCCTAAAGGTGTCCCACCGCCGTGTTTCCCAACTAATTGTAGCACACATCCATGGCTCGCCCCTACATGCCCATGCTCCACCAAATCACACCGTTACTACTACTGGCCACATCTCATTGTTACATTTACCTCTATTTAACTATTTTAAACTTAGAATTTTATCTATTTAATTAAGTTTAATATTAGATTAGTCTTATTATTTTGATGTAGTCATTGAATCCTAGTTTAAATAAAGCTTAGAATTAGATAGAATACTTATTTGTCAAATTCTTGCTCCTGCTAAACATGATCAATTTAACTTATTATGCGTTTAGTCTTTGTATATTTTGGATACTAATCGAAGCCCTTGATATATGTTTTGGTTGGAAATATACTTGAATCATTGCTTATCGATTCTTTTCAGGCCCATAATGTCATCATCCCAAGGCAAGAAAACGGCAGTCCCTAGTTCTAAAAAACGAAAGGGACTCGGTTCCTCGTTAGCCAGTGCAACCTCGAAAGTGCGCCACCCATTCTTACATTTTCCCTCGGGTATTCAAGAGGGTCGTTACAAGATACTTCGGGTGCGACCACTCGGAATAGGGAGATGTATTGATTGGGCCACCTTAGAACAGGTCCAATTAGCCGACGATGTATGGGCTCTTATAACTACCGACCCTTAGAACCAGTTCTTCAACATCATCGAGCCTACCTACTTAGAGCTCACTCTGCAGCTCTGTTCAACATTTCATCTTCAGATAGTGATGTCACAACACGATGACCCCTGTACGATCCAATTCTGACTCGGAGGCATTATACGAGAATTAAATGTACCACAATTCAAGGCCACATTGGGACTCTATACCGATGAATTCATGGAGGAACATGATCTCTCAGAGCTTTCTCGCCATATCCACAAAACCCCCACAAGATGTTGGTACACCATAGCTCCCAACAACAACAATTATGACCCTAGCCGCTCCAAAGCGACAGCCCTTGTCCCATCCCTGAGGTACGTACACGCGCTTTTAGCTCATGCACTGACAGGTCGGCGAGAGAGCACCAGCGTCGTCAACACTCACGACGCCTATTTCCTGTGGTGCATGGCGAACGGCTACGTTTTTTACTTGGCCTATTTCTTAGCCTGCGCCATTCAACATCAGACGGAGCAGCACAGGAGAGGAGTCATCTCTATGTGTCCCTACATCACATGCTTGGCTCGATATTTTGGGCTCCTCAACACTGACGCTCAAACATCCTCCTTTACACTGATAGGTCAGATGACACTACAGGGCATCCAGAAAATGTTACACATGAGGATGATTCATCATCGACGTGGGACAAATCCCCCAATATCGGTTAGCACCCACTACCGACGAAGAGGACCCTGAGGACACTACCGATAATGTCCCCCAACACAGGAAGCACCACCACTGAGCCATAGTCCACCCCATGCGCGGCAAGATCCATTTTAGACATATTTGAGCGCCTAACACAATTTGAGCAAAGAATGCTTCCAGTAACTTGACCATATTGACACCACCCTTCAACAGATATGTCAAGACCTTCACATTTCGGGCCACCACCACCGCCCAACCCAACCGACGTGAGAGACCTCTCGAGTTCTTTTCTTTTTCTTTTTTCTTTTATTATTTTTATTTCCATTTCTACTTTTATTTTCATTTTTATCTTGCTTCTATTTCAGTTGACTGTTTAAAGACTTGAACATTTCATTAGTACTAATGATCTCACTTTATCACTGGCTATCAACAACAAGTTTCCATAATAACATCCATCCCCTAAAATCTAATTGATGACTTCGCCGATTAAATAGATTAAATATACCACTCAAGGAACGAAAACATGACGTATACCTAGTCATCACATTCGTCATGGAACACCCTCCAAGGATTTCATCCATAATTCAAGAAGTTTCACTTCTCTCCCTATCTTTTGATTACTCTATTGCTATTATCTATCTTTGTACATTGAGGGCAATGCACATCTTAAGTGTGTGGGGGGGTTAATTATAGTATTATTTGAAAATCCTTGGATTATGCCTTGTCTTTAAGTAATTTTCTCATATTATGATTAGAATGAAATTCCCCTGATTTATGATTTTCATTAATATGTTTTAGACTAAGTCATTAATAATTGTGCATTGGTGATTAAATTTGAAGGATACTAGAGAATCAAGCATGATAAGTCTACTTTTAAAATTAAGTTTTTTTTCTAGGTTGTCCACCTGAATCTAATTATTACCTTGAAATTTGAAATTTACAAGGTTGACATCAAAAACCCATAATTTTTGTGAGATTTTGAGCCTTTTAGAGCATACATTCTTTTCCTTGCTCACTTTATTATGAGTGTGTCAGCTTTGATTTGTTATTCTAGAACATGCATCGATTATACATGTCGAGACAACACCTTTGATTTGATATACTGAGATGATAAAGGCACTTAGGTTTTAACCCACTCACTCCAGTAAAAGCCTACCTTCACAATTAACCCCTAGTGAACCCCGTTTGATCCTAACAACCCTTTCTATTAACTCACCTACTAATATTAACCCAAAAACCCTTTGAATTTATTATCACAATTCCTTTGACTACCCTTATGTCGAGATTTGATTTGATCAGTTGCCTAATTATTTTTTTCAGTAGTAAATTCATCCTTTATTATTATTTGACTTGTTCTTAAAAAAAATCGAAGTATCTTCATTTTGAGTTATACGATTAAATGAGCTTATACGTTTAATTTCCAATTGTTGAAAAAGAAGCTCGTGTCATTAGTATTAGTAGTACAAATTTTCATTTGATGTAATTATTTATTATTAGTTCATGTTTCAAGTTAGGTAATTTGTTAGGTCAGTCTCGATTCTAACCCTCTAATTTAGCCTTTATCCATACCTTTAACCTAATCCCCGTTACAACCTTGTTAAAGACCATTTGATTTGTGTATCATCTCATATTATAGTGGTGGAGATTTGATTTTTATGCAAGCCTATGGGATTAACTCCTCATGTTTGACTTTTGAGTGCATAATTCTAAACCTTAAACACTTCGAGTGATTTGAGTGAATATTTAGTAACGATGTCAACCCTTATCGTGTAACATCCCAGTTTAGACCCTAGTCGGAACAGTGGTTCGAGACCATAAATTCGAGTCGTAAAAATATTTTAATATTATTTTCTGTGTGAATAGTATATGATATAGTCTGTTTGAAAATTCTGTGTGATAATTTAATTGTTTATGTGTCGAATTAAGAGAAAGGATTAAATCACGTAAAGAGTAAAAGCTGTGTGCTAATTTATAAATATCAAAGTGTTGATGTCTTTATATTGTGGAGGCCTTATATGGCAAATAAGCCATTTATGATGTAATGGTTGATTGAATGACTAAATAACCTTAGTATAAAATTTGTCTTATATGTTTAATGGATGGATAAAATGGTAAAAGGTTTAATATGATAATATTAGTGAAACAAATGAAAGAAAAGATGAATGTTATCATCTTTGTTAGTGCCGAAATACAAAAGAAAAGAAGGAAGAAAAGCTTTGAAAATTTCGACTAGAATTTGGCTTGATTAAGGTATGATTTTGAGTCAGTTTTTGATAATTTCTACGTTTTTGTAATCGTTGCTTCGTGCTCTAGCTAACCCATGTTGTAATATTGTGAATTGATGATGTTTTTGTGATGAGCCATTGATGAATGCTTGAGCTATGTGCTAGTTGATAGTAAAATATGAGAACTTGGTGTTGGATTAACATGTGTTGTTTTTGAATTTTTGGTGAATTTAGCAAATCAGGGCTAAATTGTGAAAATAGCAAATTGAAGGCTTAAAGTGTAAAATAAATGAAATGTGTGGGTTTGTATGGATATTAGTGAAATTCGGCTAGACTAGTGCTAAGTTAAATTATGTGAATTTGATGATTTTGTGAATTAGGGACTAAAGTGTCGAAATGTGAAACTATGAGGGCTATTATGTAAAATGCCCTAAATATGTGTATGTGGACTAAATTGAATGGAATAGTTATTGAATGAATTGAATTTAAATGTGTATAGACCAAGAGAGAAGAGGTTCGGATCGAGATCGAGGCAAAGATAAAGTGCTCGATTAATCGACCGTATCGATAGTTGACGTCCGAGGTAAGTTCGTATATAATACATGTTGTTAACATATGATTTTGTATTATGAAATGAATGTGTATATATGTATGAAATTGAGATGCTATGTGCAAGTTTATGTTAAGGGCACTAAGTGTGCAATATTAAAATCGAAACAAGAATGAATAGCACTGTGTGTACGATGTTATAAAAGCTTCGTTTTATTGAATTGGCACTAAGTGTGCATTACCGAGATAAGTCGGTTGAGAGATTTGGGCACTAAGTGTGCGACGACTAATATGTATCAACCGTGTATTAAGCATTGAGTGTGCTATTAAGTTGAATGAATATCAAATGATGATAAACAAGTATAATTGAGCATTGAATAGCTTAGAGATCAAATAACTATGTGTTTGCCGAGGTATGTATCGAACCTTTGTGGTTGATGAGTTTATAGATGATGTTGTGGACAAAAGAATGAATATTTTAGCTATTGATAGTATGGTATATGTACAATAAGAATGATCTATGTGATGATTGCTATATGAATTGGTTTGATTTAATGATATGGTTGTATTTTATTTCGAACTTCCTAAGCTTTATAAGCTTTCTGTGTGATTTGTTTCTCTGTTTTGTAGTGTCAGTAAAGCTAGCTCGGATCAGGGGATCGTCAGCTTCTCAGTCATACTATTGGCAATCTATTTTGGGGTATTTTGGAAAGATGTATATAGTTAAGATATGGCATGTATAGGCTAATCATTTGCATCATGTTTGAGATTTGTAGTAGCCATGAGATGTGGCTAGATATGTGCTAGTTTTAGCATGAATGACTTTGGTATATATGTGATGCATCTTTTGGCATGGTTTGTGGTTTGAAAGGTTGACTTATGAATGGTAACTTGGTGTTGATAAAATGCTAATATGAATTAGTGATATTGAGAAGAAATAACATTTGTTATTGATGTAATATGCTTGTGATGATATGAGTTTTAGTCTTTGATATTGACATGGCTATTTGGTATGTTTTTGGTTGCCATATATGCTTGATAAGTGTTGGTAAATGATGCTTGTAGGTTTGAACCATTTGGTTGGCATTTTGGCATTGTAAATGGCCTATAATGTCACACGGTTGTGGCACACGAGCGTGCCTAATGACCGTGGGTGAATTGTAGGATGAAGTTTATCATCACACGGCCTCGACACAGGCGTGTCATCTAGCCGTGGTGTACGAGTTAGTAGCTAACATAAAAGTACACGGCCTCGACACGGGCGTGCTTGGTGGCCGTGGTGGGGAAGTCAGTTTATGGCTTAAAAGTACACGGCCATGGCACACGGGCGTGCCTAATGACCGTGTTGGTATAGTCAGTATAAACACGGGGTGTTTAGAAGCCGTGGAGGGCACACGGTCTCCTCCTACGGGCGTGTCTCCCCTGTATTTTAGAAAAGTTTCAAATTTTCATAAAAATTTATATGTGTTTCGGTTTAGTCCCGACTCAGTTTATAAGCATGCTTAGGGTCTCGAGGACCTATTTAAGGGATATTATGTCTGAGAATGATGATCGAAAGTATGATTTCATCTGTAAATGTTTCCAATCTGTCCAGTAATGCTCCTAACCTTAATCCGGCGATGGACTCGGGATAGGAGTGTTACATTTTATTGGTATCAGAGCTACAGTTTAGTCGATTCTCGGACTAACGTAGTGAGTGTGAGTCTAGCTATACATGCCATATTTGAAATTGCGATAGTGTGACTAAATCTGACATTTGAAAATGTGTTTACATATAGTAATGGATCCCGATCGAGCAGCTGCTAACGATGTAGAAAGCAATGCGCCTACTCCCGCTCAAAGGACAGCGCCGGCCACATGAAGGCCGAATGGTAGTGGTGAGGGAGGAGAGGCTAAGCAAGCCTTCTTCCGAATGATGAGTGAGTGGTTTACGGAGTTCGTTCGAACAAATCCGATTGCTCCACAATCTCCAACCCCGCAAGTACCTGTTGTGCCTCAAGTTGTAGATCCGATCAGATTGAATAAGCGTCCTGTAGACAAGATTCGAAAATATAGGGCTGAAGAGTTTAAGGCCACATCAGATGATGATGCTGAACAAGTCGAGTTTTGGCTTGAGAATACGATCAGAGTATTTGATGAGATGTCGTTGAACCTTGATGAGTGCATTAAATATGCAGTTTCCTTGTTGAGAGACACAACCTACAACTGGTGGAAAACGTTGATATCTGTGGTTTCGAGAGAGAGAATCAACTGGGATTTCTTTCAAACTGAATTCAGAAAGAAGTATATCAGTCAACGTTTCATTGATCAGAAAGGTAAAGAGTTTCTAGAATTGAAACAGGGCTGGTTGTCTGTTACTGAGTACAAGGTAGAATTTGTAAGATTGAGTCAATATGCGAGAGAATGTGTCTCGACCGAAGCTATTATGTGCAAACGTTTCATAGAGGGATTGAATGAAGACATCAAACTATTGGTTAGGAAACTTGATATAAATGAATTTGTTGTGTTAGTTGAAAGAGCGTGTAAAGCTGAAGAGCTCAGTAAGGAAAAGAAGAAAGCTGATTTAGAAGCTCGTAATGAGAGAAAGAGATCAATGAATAAATTTTCTCAACCTTCTTCTAAGAGATACAGAGATGCAAGTAACCGTTCCAATGCTTCGTTTGGACATCCAAGTAGAGATCGTTCGAGACAGAGTACCGGTCCACGAATTCAAGCTCCGAATGAACCAAGTATTGGCAGTGTTAAGAGTAACAAACCGGAGTGTAGTCAGTGTGGAAGACGACATGTGAGAGAGTGCTGGGACAAGTATAACAATAGAGTTTGTTATAAGTGTGGATCTCGAGATCATTTCATTCAAGATTGCCCGAAGATGGTTGAAAAAGAAAATGTTCAGAATGAAAGATCGAATAACATGACAGCTAAGGGTAGACCACCCAAAAGCCATAAAAATGTGAGTGAAAGTCAGAGATGGACAAATGACACAACTATGAGATCAGAAGCGAGAGCACCTGCTCGACCCTATGCTATACATGCACGAGAGGAAGCATCATCTCTAGATGTTATCACCGGTACTTTCACTTTATTCGATATTGATGTTATTGCATGGATAGATCTGGGGTCAACTCATTCCTATGTGTGTATGAATTTAGTATTGAATAAGACTCTACCTGTTGAGTCTACTAAATTCGTGATTAGAGTATCGAACCCTTTAGGCAAACATGTCATGGTGGATAAGGTGTGCAAGAATTGCCCATTGATGTTTGGTGATATATGTTTTCCGGTTAATTTGATGTTACTTTCGTTTGACGAATTCGACATAATTCTAGGTATAGATTGGCTTACTCTACATAATACCATCGTGAATTGTAAAAGAAAGAGTATTGAATTGAAAAGCCAGAACGGTGATCTAGTTCGAATTGAATCCAGTGATATGAAATGATTAATAGCTGTTGTATCTGCGATGAAAACCATGAATTATGTGAAAAAGGGTTGTGAAGCTTATTTGGCATATGTGATAGATACAAAAGTTTCAAAAACGAATGTTGAATCAGTTCCTCTGATATGTGAGTTTTCAGATGTGTTTCCTGAAGAGCTGCCAGGATTACCTCCGATTCGAGAAGTTGAATTTGGTATTGAATTAGTGCCGGGCACTACTCCTATTTCTATAGCTCCATATAAAATGGCACCAACAGAATTGAAAGAGCTAAAGTTGCAGTTGCAAGAGTTGACTGATAGAGGATTTGCACGACCGAGTTTCTCACCCTGGGGAGCTCCTTTGTTATTTGTGAAAAAGAAAGATGTAACTATGAGAATGTGTATTGATTATCGACAGTTGAACAAAGTGATGATAAAGAACAAATATCCGTTGCCTCGTATCGATGATTTGTTTGATCAGCTGAAAGGAGCTACAGTGTTTTCAAAGATAGATTTGAGGTCGGGCTACTATCAGTTGAGAGTTAAAGAATCCGATGTGCCAAAAACTGGTTTTAGAACGAGGTATGGACATTATGAATTCTTAGTGATGCCTTTCGGACTAATAAATGCTCCTACAGTGTTTATGGATCTGATGAATCGGATATTTAGACCGCATTTGGATCGCTTTGTGGTGGTGTTCATTGATGATATTTTGATTTATTCGTGTGATGAGACGCAGCATGCCGAACATTTGAGAACGGTGGTACAAACTCTAGGTGAGAAACAGTTGTATGCAAAGTTTAGCAAATGTGAATTTTGGTTGCGTGAGGTTGGCTTTCTGGGACATGTTGTATCAGCTGCCGGGATACGAGTTGATCCAGGTAAAATTTCTGCTATTTTGGAATGGAAACCTTCGAGAAGTGTGTCTGAAGTCCGTAGTTTTCTGGGACTAGCGGGATATTATAGACGATTTGTGAATGGTTTTTTGATGATTGCGACTCCGTTGACAAAGTTGTTACAGAAAGATGTTAGATTTGAGTGGTCAGAAAAGTGGCAGCAGAATTTTGAGCAATTGAAAGTGTTGTTAACAGAAGCACCATTGTTGATTCAACCTGAGTCAGGTAAAGAGTTCATAGTTTACAGTGATGCATCGTTGAACGGTTTGGGCTATGTGCTGATGCAAGAAGGGAAAGTCATTGCATATGCTTCGATACAGTTAAAGCCACACGAAAAGAACTACCCAACTCATGATCTTGAACTGATTGTGATTGTATTCGCATTGAAGATTTGGCGTCACTACCTGTTTGGGGAAAAATGTCACATTTATACTGACCATAAGAGTTTAAAGTAGTTGATAACTCAGAAAGATTTGAATTTACGACAGAGAAGATGGTTAGAGTTGTTAAAAGATTATGAACTTGTGATAGATTACCACCCGGGTAAAGCTAATGTTATAGCTGATGCCTTGAGGCGAAAATCGTTATATGCTTTACGAGCTTTGAGTAATCAGATAGATCTGTGTGATGATAATGCAGTGGTAGCTGAATTAAAAGTAAAACGCTTGTTCTTACAACAGATTTGTGAGGCTCAAAAGAGTGATAATGAGTTCTTAGCAAAAAGAATTCAGTATGATTCAGATGCTGCATCGGAATTTCGAGTTGATAGTGATGATTGTTTGAGATTCAAAGATCAGATTTGTGTTCTGAGAAATTCAGGATTGATTTCGAGGATTTTGACTGAAGCTCACAATAGTCATTTAACTGTACATCCAGGGAGTACAAAGATGTATAATGATCTAAAACAGTTCTATTGGTGGCATGGCATGAAAAGAGATATTTCTGACTTTGTGTCGAAATGCTTAGTTTGTCAGCAAGTCAAAGCTGAACATCAGGTTCCATCTGGTTTATTACAATCGATTATGATTCCTGAGTGGAAATGGGAAAGAATCACGATGGACTTTGTGTCGAGATTACACTTATCTATGAGAAAGAAAGATGCAATCTGGGTGATAGTGGACAGATTGACGAAATCAGCTCATTTCATTCCGGTGAGAACCGATTATTCTTTAAATAAATTAGCTGAATTGTATATCGATGAAATTGTGAGATTGCATGGAGTACCATTATCTATAGTGTCTGACAGAGATCCGAGGTTTACTTCGTGATTTTGGAAAATATTGCAAGATGCTTTAGGCATGAAATTGCATTTCAGTACTGCTTTTCATCCGCAAATGGATGGTCAATCCGAGCAAATCATTCAGATTCTCGAAGAAATGCTGAGATGTTCCATACTTGAATTTGACAATACATGGGAAAAGCACTTATCCTTGATTGAGTTTGCGTATAACAACAGTTTTCAATCTAGTATTAAAATGGCACCATACGAGGCTCTTTACGGTCGAAAATGTCGAACTCCATTGTATTGGACTGAGCTGAGTGAGAATAAGATTCACGGGGTTGATTTGATAAAAGAGACCGAACAGAAAGTGAAGATAATTCGTGACAGTTTAAAAACAGACTCAGATCGTCAAAAATCTTATGCAGATTTGAAACGAAAAGATATTAAGTTTGAAGTTGGTGATAAAGTGTTTTTGAAAGTGTCTCCGTGGAAGAAAATACTTCGATTTGTCCGAAAGGCCAAGCTGAATCCGAGGTTCATCGGACCGTACGAGATTATTGAACGAGTTGGGCCGGTTGCTTATAGATTGAGATTGCCATCTGAGTTAGAAAAGATTCATAACGTGTTTCATGTGTCAATGCTTCGACGGTACAGATTAGACCCGTCTCATGTGATTACTCCTCTGAGGTTGAAATTCAGTCAGACACGTCATATAGTGAAGAACTGATCCGAATCTTGGCACGAGAGATTAAAGAGTTGAGAAACAAAAGAATTTCCTTAGTAAAAGTATTATGGCAGAAACACGGGGTTGAAGAGGCTACGTGGGAATCTGAAAACGTTATGAGAGAGCAATATCCACACCTATTCACTGGTATGATTTTTGGGGACGAAAATCCCTAAGGGGGAGAGTTGTAACATCCCGGTTTAGACCCTAGTCGGAACAATGGTTCGAGACCACAAATCTGAGGTCGTAAAAATATTTTAATATTATTTTCTGTGTGAGTAGTATATGATATAGTCTGTGTGAAAATTCTATTTGATAATTTAATCGTTTATGTGTCGAATTAAGAGAAAGGATTAAATTACGTAAACAGTAAAAGTTGTGTACTGATTTATAAATATCAAAGTGTTGATGTCTTTATATTGTAGAGGCATTATATGGCAAATAAGCCATTTATGAGATAATGGTTGATTGAATGACTAAATAACCTTAGTATAAAATTTGTCTTATATGTTTAATGGATGGATAAAATGGTGAAGGGTTTAATATGATAATATTAGTGAAACAAATGAAAGAAAATATGAATGTTATCATCTTTGTTAGTGCCGAAATACAAAAGAAAAGAAGGAAGAAAAGCTTTGAAAATTTCGGCTAGAATTTCGCTTGATTAAGGTATGATTTTGAGTCGGTTTTTGATAATTTCTACGTTCTTGTAATCATTGCTTCGTGCTCTAGCTAACCCATGTTCTAATATTGTGAATTGATGATGTTTTTTTGTGATGAGCCATTGATGAATGCTTGAGCTATGTGCTAGTTGATAATAAAATATGAGAACTTGGTGTTGGATTAACATGTGTTGTTTTTGAATTTTTGGTGAATTTAGCAAATTAGGGCTAAATTGTGAAAATAGCCAATTGAAGGGTTAAAGTTTGAAATAAATGAAATGTGTGGGTTTGTATGGATATTAGTAAAATTTGGATAGACTAGTGCTAAGTTAAATTACGTGAATTTGATGATTTTGTGAATTAGGGACTAAAGTGTCGAAATGTGAAACTATGAGGGCTATTATGCAAAATGCCCTAAATGTGTGTATGTGGACTAAATTGAATGAAATAGTTATTGAATGAACTGAATTTAAATGTGTATAGACCAAGAGAGAAGAGGTTCGGATCGAGATCGAGGCAAAGATAAAGTGCTCGATTAATTGACCGTATCGATAGTCGACGTCCGAGGTAAGTTCGTATATAATACATGTTGTTAACATATGATTTTGTATTATGACATGAATGTGTATATATGTATGAAATTGAGATGCTATGTGCAAGTTTATGTTAAGGTCACTAAGTGTGCGATATTAAAATCGAAACATGAATGAATAGCACTGTGTGTGCGATGTTATAAAAGCTTCGGTTTATTGAATTGGCACTGAGTGTGCGTTACCGAGATAAGACGGTTGAGAGATTTGGGCACTAAGTGTGAGACGACTAATATGTATCGACCGTGTATTAAGCACTGAGTGTGCGATTAAGTTGAATGAATATCAAATGATGATCAACAAGTATAATTGAGCATTGAATAGCACAAGTATAATTGAGCATTGAATAGCTTGGAGATTGAATAACTATGTGTTTGCCGAGGTATGTATCGAACCTTTGTGGTTGATGAGTTTATAGATGATGTTGTGGATGGACGAATGAATATTTTAGCTATTAATAGTATAGTGAATGTACAAAAAGAATGATCTATGTGATGATTAGTATATGAATTGGTTTTATTTGATGATATGGTTGTATTTTATTTCGAACTTACTAAGGTTTATAAACTATCGTGTGATTTTTTCTCTCGCTTTGTAGTGTCAGTAAAGTTGGCTCAGATCAGGGGATCGTCAACTTCTCAGTGACACTATCGGCAATCTATTTTGGGGTATTTTGGAAAGATGTATATAGTTAAGATATGGCATTATAGGCTATTATTTGTATCATGTTTGAGATTTGTAGTAGCCATGAGATGTGGCTAGATTTGTGCTAGTTTTAGCCTGAGTGACTTTGGTATATATGTGATGCATCTTTTGGCATGGTTTGTGGTTTGAAAGGTTGACTTATGAATGGTAACTTGGTGTTGATAAAATGCTAATATGAATTAGTGATATTGAGAAGAAATGACGTTTGGTATTGATGTAATATGCTTGTGATGATATGAGTTTTAGTCTTTGATATTGACATAGCTATTTGGTATGTTTTTGGTTTCCATATATGCTTGATAAGTGTTGGTAAATGATGCTTGTAGGTTTGAACCATTTGGTTGGCATTTTGGCATTGTAAATGGCCTATAATGTCACACGGTTGTGGCACACGGGCGTGCCTAACGACCGTGGGTGAATTGTAGGATGAAGTTTATCATCACACGGCCTCGACATGGGCGCGTCATCTGGCCGTGGTGTACAAGTCAGTAGCTAACATAAAAGTGCGCGGCCTCGACACGGGCGTGCTTGGTGGCCGTGGTGGGGAAGTCAGTTTATGGCTTAAAAGTACACAGCCATGGTACACGGGCGTGCCTAATGACCGTATTGGTATAGCCAGTATAAACACGGGGTGTTTAGAAGCCGTGGAGGGCACACGGTCTCCTTCCACGGGCGTGTCTCCCCTGTATTTTAGAAAAGTTTCAAATTTTCATGAAATTTTATATGTGTTTTGGTTTAGTCCCGACTCAGTTTATAAGCATGCTTAGCGTCTCGAGGACTTATTTAAGGGATATTATGTCTGAGAATGATGATCGAATGTATGATTTCGTCTGTAAATGTTTTCGCTCTGTCCGGTAACGCTCCTGACCTTAATCCGGCGATGGACTCGGGATAGGGGTGTTACATGTCAGTTTTGAATCAGAGATAATTATTCGGGTAAGGGGAAACACCTATGTTTTCATACTATAAAAACTATGACTTTGATTGTTTGAATCTTTAGGACTCTTTGAGTTGAATTATACATGTATGAATTATCTTTGAATTATGACGAAACATTATTAATGAATATTATGAATCGGGGTAGTTTGTTTTAATTGTGACTTGAGAATTTTGCTTGAAGTCAAGCAAAAGCTTAAGTATGGGGGTATTTGATAAACCGTAAAAATAACATATTTTAAGCCCACATTTAGCATTCTTTTGGATGATTTAAGCCTTAAATTATGTAATTTGGTGCTCTTAATCCTTTGTTTTCATGTTTTATACTTAGAAGAGCACCAGATGACAAAAAGAATAGAAAACGGGCCCAAAACGGAGTAAATGGGCCATATCACGTAATCCACATGACCTGGGCCTGAGGCCACATGGTCGCTGATCGCTGAAATCAGAACTTTAAAATTTATAAAGGAATGATCAAACTTGGAAACTAACTCTGACAACGATTAAAGGCAAGTGTACCTATCGAACAGTAGTATAGCTTAGGCAAGACCGGATATCGAACCCAAAGGAACTAAAAGTACTAATACTAACTTTCTTTTTATTATTTAGCCTTAAAAATAGAGTGAAGTTGCTTAGATGAAGACTAAACTGAGGACACAAAGACAAAAAGGATGAATAGGAAAATAACTTTGAAGGAAAACTCAGTTGATTACGACGATACCTTCAGGAAGAATACACCTAGACTTCACTTATTAATTAATCCTAAATTATATGATTTCTTTTACTTAGCTTGATCCGTAAGACTCCCTAACCTATATTAAACCCTCTCTCGAGGCGAATAACGTCTAACCCTAAGTTAATTAGTGGAACTCTTGTTCGCTTATAATAACCCCCTAGGATAGCAGTAAATCGATCAATGGGCTCCTATATTAGGTTTCACCCTTATCCGGCAAAATCTCGTAACCTTATCTCTAGGCGTTCGATCAACTCCGCTTAATTATGTTAGATCTACTGTTAGGCAGGGTCTATTCCTCCTCCACCTAAGTACATTAGATTTGGATTAAGTAACATAATTAAGAACAAACTAAGTAATTATCATATAACTTAAGAATCAAATAAAAGGATCCATCTAGGTTTCATCCCCTTCAGGTATCTGAGGGGTTTAGTTCATAATGAATAAACAAAACATCGCAAGAGAAAAGATAAAACAAAACATAAGAAAATCCTAAAACCCCTTGAAGGATGGAAGGAGAATTCCGCCGTCTTAATTATAATTTCGGTTTCTTGGGATGGATCATCTGGCTATCTTCGCGTTTATTCCCTAACTCTGACCTTCTCGGCTTGGCTCCTTGGCCTAGCTTTGACGCTGGCTTCAGCTTCTGCCGAACTCCCCCTTCAAGCTACCCCCTTGGGTGTTTATATAGACTTTGAGATGCCTTACTTGGCCCCTAAGTATCCTAATTTAAGTAGAATTCCTAATAGGGTGTTTGAATAGGCTTTGGAATGTGTTTCTTTGCCTCCAAGTATCCATTCCCGAATGAAATTTCTCTTTCCAGTGATAGAGACACAGTCATGGCACACGTGTAACATCCTAGATTAGGGGTTATGCGTTTGTGCATAATTCATGAGTTAGTAGGTTTTGGCAGTGTTGGAAGCGTATTAAGGGTTTTTAGAATTTTAGGATGGAAGAAGAAAGCTTTGGAAAATTATTGGGTTTTAAGTAAAAAGGGGAACTAGGTAAATGAGGCTTTAAAAGAAACTCTGTGTGAAGCATGACACAAGGAACCATGTGGTAAAATGGCATGTTTTATGAATTATGAATGTGTTATGTGAATTCTAGAAATAAGGAAATGTATGGAAATATATGGAAATGTATGGAAGTGTATGGAAATGTGTGGAAATGTGTGGAAATGTGTGGAAATGTGTAGAAATGTAAGGCAATGTAGGGAAATGTAAGAAAATGTAAGGAAATGTATGGAAATGTATGGAAATGTAAGGAAATGTAAGGAAATGTGAGGAAATGTATGGAAATGTAAGGAAATGCAAGGAAATGTAAGGAAATGTCTTGTCTTGGAAATGTAGGGAAATGTCCTGAAAATGTAAAGGAATAAAGAGGAAAGTGAACATTTATGGAAACTAGGAAATGTAAGGAAATGATTCAAAAATGGAAAGTGAACATTTCTGGAAACTTGGAAATGTAAGAAAATGGCAAGTTTACAGAGCCGATCGAAAATTTTAAGAAACTTAGAAATGACTTAGAAATGTCAAGTTTTAAAGTTTAAAATAGGAAATTAAGGCAAGCTGGCCTTAAAAAAAAAGTTGGTGAAATTTGACACACAAACAGGCTTGGAAAAGTGGCCTGAAGATGTCACTTAGGGCCTATGGAAATGGCGCCATATGCAAGAGGAATGGGCTTGGGTTCGAGTCACTTGGGAAGCAAATAAGGAGGTTTTATTTTTGCTTCCAGAATACTGAGGTGGACGGCACATGCTTCTAGAAAGGAGGTGTTTTATTTTCATAAATATTCGATTAAAAAGGTGACAAATAAAGGATTTTTAAATTGGATTATTTTGAAGAGATAAATGTTGGATTAAACTCTTTTATTTATGATAATTAAAGGATAAAGTTATCAAAATAGAAGAGTGGTGGCCAAGTAAAGGACTCTAGCTAGTAATTTTGGCTATAAAAGGAAGAGTAAGGCTATTCTTCATTCATTCTTTTCTCTTCAAGAAAACCTCTGCAAAATTCTCTAAAATTTCTCCTATTCTCTCCTCGCCGATTTTCTCTGCCATTATTCTCTTTTTCTTTTCTTTTCTTTTCTTCTTCTTTTTCTTCTTCTTTTCTCTTCTCTTGTCAAGCCAAACCTCTTTGATTCTGTTTAAGTCTCCATAGCCGAATCTCTGTGGCTTCAATCAAGGGTGCCACGTCATTGTGGTGATAAGGTAAGAATAATGGATTCTTGTTGTTTATTCTCTTTCAACTAAGATTTGGGAACTGATTCTTTTGGTTGTCTTTTGGCCGAATAATAAAGGAGGAATTCCGGGATTTCAGATCTAAGGATTTAAGGTAAGAAAAGCATGGTTTAGGCCAAAGGCCAATTGATTTAAGATTATTAAGTGATATGGAAATCAGATCTAACATATAATTATAGGGATTTCGACAGACATACAAGGGAAGGAATATTTTCAGGAATTGGAAATTGCCAGGTAAGTGTATAGATCTAATCGGCCAAGGGTTACTTTGGTATCTAAAAGTATTTTCTTTTGATCCAAAAGTCAGAAACTGATGAAAATACATGTTTTTGGTGGCTAGCCAAATTTAAGGGAGGAATACCACAATTTCGGGATTTAATCAATTCGGCAACAAGGTAAGTAATACAAATCCTAGTTGTATTTGGAAAAGTAGCCGAATGGTCTTTTAAAGGGATTAACTTATGTAGGATTTGAGATCTAAATCTGTGGTCGATTCTCTTCGGGATTTCAAGGAACCTATTAAGCGAATCAGGTGTGTACCCACACTAACTCCCAATATATTACGGCAATTATTTTATATGTATATATATGAATGTGCATGCGAATAAGAATGTGGCTAAGTGTCACAAATGAGGTAAAAGTACCCAGGTACGTTTCCTACTTCTGATAGGATTACAAATACAATATATATATTTGAATATGTAATATGAATGAGAAATAAGATATGCATGATATAAATATTTGGGGCATATGGGATATCTGTGAAAGGGGAAGAATAGGTGTTGACTACGGTCTCACCAACGAAATATGGTGGCTACGGTCCCATTAAGTGAACATGGTAACCGGTTACATTATCGAACATAGTGTCTAATGACACAACGATATATGGGCGATGAGCACGTCGATTGCAATGATCGCTTTTGATGGTGTGTAGCGGAAGGAGGGTTGACTTAGTAGTCCCCACGGTGTGATTGGCAGGTACAGATGGTGTGTAGAGGATGGATAATTAGGCTTGGGTTTGGGTTGCATCATTTTGATATGTATATGTTCGATAAGAATATGTATGCTCTAAATATTGTTTGTTAGTTGGTGTACACATTGAGTCTGTTGACTCACCCTTTGAGGGACTATTTTTCAGGTGATGAGCAGTAATGGACCGGGTCGGCAGGAGCTAAAGGTGGCCATGCGTAGCAAAGAAAATATTTATGAATTGGATCATCATTTTTTTATAAAGTTCTTTAAATTTTAAGTTTGGGAATTATTGATGTAATAAGGCCTAAAAAGCCATAGTTTTATTTTAGTTTACCATTATTTACTTGCAATTATTATGCTTCGAAATACTTTACATTTATGATATTTTAAATTTTATGTCTTTACATTTAAACCCTAAATTATTTTGTCACCCTAATTAAATGATTTCTAAATTAAATAAACGTGTTTTTAACCTAAGCCCAGACCAAAATGAACAGTTTTCTAAAAATACACCAATATTCTCTAAGTAATAAAGGACTTGGCGATTTTCTTAAGGAACATACGAGATCCGGTTCAGGCTCGTGGGCGGGTGTGGGAGTGTTTGATTTGAATATCGAGCCTAGTTTTAAACTCTCGGCCTGTGGGCTCAGGCCCAAAACATTTTCAAATCGAGCCAAATGAATTTTATGAAGTATTTCTGAAAATAAGCAGGTTTCTGGCATGGCACCTCGATCTCGACCTCACATCCACCGTAAAGTACCCTAACCATTTCGGTGATTATGTGATTTATATTATGTTATGGAAGGGTAGAAAAGGAATGGAACGTAGAATAGCATGATAGGAACTTGAACCCTAGGACTAGTCTACTCAAACACAAATACATAAGACTTAATATTTACTCAAACAAACCCATGACTAAGTCACTAAGTTAGGGTGTGGTAACCCCTGTGCGCATGTCTAGGATTGGATCCGGAAGAGCCTGGTATTTAAGCAGTCCTAGTGACTCACCTCCTATTCGCAGGAATCCTGCCTGGTGCGTAGCTTTGGTTCACCCTGACCGAAGAGGGCTCGGACATAGGCTAAACACAATAACTAAAACCCGAAAGGGAACTAGCTATGTTTTTATAAAAACCCTAGTTTTAAAACTCTTAAAATTACCTTTTCAATTTGTGAGAACTATTTTTACAAAATTTTTCGAAAAATTTTTGATTTATGAAATTACAAAAATACCCCTAGTGGTAAATTACAAAAATACCCTTGGTTTATTAAATTCCCAAAATACCTACAGTTCTAATCAAGATTTCATTACTTTATAAAATGTTCAAAAACTCTAATTTGCAAAATATCAAAAATACCTTGATTTTGAAAAATTACAAAATTGCCCCTAACTTACAAAATTACCAAAATGACCCTGATTTTTAAAATTTTTCTGCGACATCACCGACTTGAAAAACAAATGCTCAAAAAAGAACCCTCAAAGTTTTGCAAATTTTGAAATACCCCTGAATTATTAAACTTTACAAATTTACCCTGGTTTGTAAAAAAAATTACCGAAATACCCCTAGAATTTTAAAATTACCGAAAGGCCCTGGTATTTCAAAATTACCAAAATACCCTTATTGACAAAATCACCAAGGAACCTTATTTTGACAAATTACGAAAATACCCCTATAGGACAAAATTACGAAAATACCCCTGGGTAGTGGAAAAACAACAACAATGAAAACTACAATATTTCTCTGAATGAACGAAAGTTCATAATTGATTGATGGATGTATGAATCTAAAGACTATGTGCATGTATGAATACGAAAGAACCACTCCTAAAATTCTTTCCATAAAACTTCTTCGCGGGTAATCAGTGGAATAAAGACAAATTCATAAAATTCTCTTAAATCAGATTAAATCGCGACGTTAGAAATAAGTTCTAGGGGACGTGAACTTAGAGATTGTGCCTAGAAAGTATGATGGTTCTATTAAGATCAGAGTGCGCAGCGTAAGCATAGTGCGGTGAGAAGGATGGTACGACTGTTAGTAAGTAATTTCGAGGACGAAATTATTTTTAAGGAGGGTAGAACGTAACATCCTAGATTAGGGGTTATGCGTTTGTGCATAATTCATGAGTTAGTAGGTTTTGGCGATGTTGGAAGTGTATTAAGGGTTTTAGAATTTTAGGATGGAAGAAGAAAGCTTTGGAAAATTATTGGTTTTAAGTAAAAGGGAGCTAGGTAAATGAGGCTTTAAAAGAAACTCCGTGTGAAGCATGACACAAGGAACCATGTGGTAAAATGGCATGTTTTATGAATTATGAATGTGTTATGTGAATTCTAGAAATAAGGAAATGTATGCAAATATATGGAAATGTATGGAAGTGTATGGAAATGTGTGAAATGTGTGGAAATGTGTGGAAATGTAAGGCAATGTAGGGAAATGTAAGAAAATGTAAGAAATGTAAGGAAATGTATGGAAATGTAAGGAAATGTAAGGAAATGTAAGGAAATGTATGGAAATGTAAGGAAATGCAAGGAAATGTAAGGAAATGTCTTGTCTTGGAAATGTAGGGAAATGTCCTGAAAATGGAAAGGAACAAAGAGGAAAGTGAACATTTATGGAAACTAGGAAATGTAAGGAAATGATTCAAAATGGAAAGTGAACATTTTTCTGAAACTTGGAAATGTAAGAAAATGGCAAGTTTACTGAGCCGATCGAAAATTTTAGGAAACTTAGAAATGACTTAGAAATGTCAAGTTTTAAAGTTTAAAATAGGAAATTAAGGCAAGCTGGCCTTAAAAAAAAAGTTGGTGAAATTTGACACACAAACAGGCTTGGAAAAGTGGCCTGAAGATGTCACTTAGGGCCTATGGAAATGGCGCCATATGCAAGAGGAATGGGCCTGGGTTCGAGTCACTTGGGAAGCAAATAAGGAGGTTTTATTTCGCTTCCTGAATCTTTCGAGGTGGACGGCACATGCTTCTAGAAAGGAGGTGTTTTATTTTCATAAATATTCGATTAAAAAGGTGACAAATAAAGGATTTTTAAATTGGATTATTTTGAAGAGATAAATGTTGGATTAAACTCTTTTATTTATGATAATTAAAGGATAAAGTTATCAAAATAGAAGAGTGGTGGCCAAGTAAAGGACTCTAGCTAGTAATTTTGGCTATAAAAGGAAGAGTAAGGCTATTCTTCATTCATTCTTTTCTCTTCAAGAAAACCTCTCAAAAATTCTCTAAAATTTCTCCTATTCTCTCTCTGCTAATTTTCTCTGCCATTATTCTCTTTTTCTCTTTTCTTTTCTTCTTCTTTTTCTTCTTCTTTTCTCTTCTCTTTGTCAAGCCGAAACCTCTTTGATTCTGTTTAAGTCTCCATAGCCGAATCTCTGTGGCTTCAATCAAGGGTGCCACGATCATTGTGGTGATAAGGTAAGAATAATGGATTCTTGTTGTTTATTCTCTTTCAACTAAGATTTGGGAACTGATTCTTTTGGTTGTCTTTTGGCCGAATAATAAAGGAGGAATTCCGGGATTTCAGATCTAAGGATTTAAGGTAAGAAAAGCATGGTTTAGGCCAAAGGCCAATTGATTTAAGATTATTAAGTGATATGGAAATCAGATCTAACATATAATTATAGGGATTTCGACAGACATACAAGGCAAGGAATATTTTCAGGAATTGGAAATTGCCAGGTAAGTGTATAGATCTAATCGGCCAAGGGTTACTTTGGTATCTAAAAGTATTTTCTTTTGATCAAAAGTCAGAAACTGATGAAAATACATGTTTTTGGTGGCTAGCCAAATTTAAGGGAGGAATACCACAATTTCGGGATTTAATCAATTCGGCAACAAGGTAAGTAATACAAATCCTAGTTGTATTTGGAAAAGTAGCCGAATGGTCTTTTAAAGGGATTAACTTATGTAGGATTTGAGATCTAAATCTGTGGTCGATTCTCTTCGGGATTTCAAGGAACCTATTAAGCGAATCAGGTGTGTACCCACACTAACTCCCAATATATTACGGCAATTATTTTATATGTATATATATGAATGTGCATGCGAATAAGAATGTGGCTAAGTGTCACAAATGAGGTAAAAGTACCCAGGTACGTTTCCTACTTTCGATAGGATTACAAATACGATATATATATATTTGAATATGTAATATGAATGAGAAATAAGATATGCATGATATAAATATTTGGGGCATATGGGATATATGTGAAAGGGGAAGAATAGGTGTTGACTACGGTCTCACCAACGAAATATGGTGGCTACGGTCCCATTAAGTGAACATGGTAACTTCGATTACATTATCTAAACATAGTGTCTAATGACACAACGTATATGGGCGATGAGCACGTTGATCGCAAATGATCGCTTTCGATGGTGTGTAAGCGGAAGGAGGGTTGACTTAGTAGTCCCCACGGTGTGATTGGCGTGCACTGGGTGGTGTGTAGAGGATGGATAATTAGGCTTGGGTTTGGGTTGCATCATTTTGATATATATATGTTCGATAAGAATATGTATGCTGAAATATTGTTTGTTAGTTGGTGTACACATTGAGTCATTGACTTACCCTTTGAGGACTATTTTTCGGTGATGAGCGATAATGGACCGGGTGCGGGAGCTAAAGGTGGCCATGCGTAGCAAAGAAAATATTTATGAATTGGATCATCATTTTTTATAAAGTTCTTTAAATTTTAAGTTTGGGAATTATTGATGTAATAAGGCCTAAAAGCCATAGTTTTATTTTCGTTACCATTATTTACTTGCAATTATTATGCTTGAAATACTTTACATTTATGATATTTTAAATTTTATGTCTTTACATTTAAACCCTCAATTATTTTGTCACCCTAATTAAATGATTTCTAAATTAAATAAACGTGTTTTTAACCTAAGCCCATCCAAAATGAACAGCTTTCTAAAAATACACCAATATTCTCTAAGTAATAAAGGACTTGGCCGATTTTCTTAAGGAACATACGAGATCCGGTTCGTGCTCGTGGGCCGGGTGTGGGGTGTTTCAGCTTGAATATCGAGCCAGCTTTTAAACTCTCGGCCTGTGGGCTCAGGCCCAAAACGTTTTCAAATCGAGCCAAATGAATTTTATGAAGTATTTCTGAAAATAAGTAGGTTTCTAGCATGGCACCTCAGTCTCCGACCTGCAGTCCACCAGGTAAGTACCCCTAACCATTTCGGTGATTATGTGATTTATATTATGTTATGGAAGGGTAGAAAAAGGAATGGAACGTAGAATAGCATGATAGGAACTTGAACCCTAGGACTAGTCTACTCAAACACAAATACATAAGACTTAATATTTACTCAAACAAACCCATGACTAAGTCACTAAGTTAGGGTGTGGTAACCCTCAATGCGCATGTCTAGAATTGGATCCTAAGAGCACAGGTATTTAAGCAGATCCTAGTGACTCACCTCCTCTTCTTGAGAATCCTGCTGCATGCGTAACTTTGGTTCACCCCGACCAAGAGGGCTCGGACATAGGCTAAACACAATAACTAAAACCCGAAAGGGAACTAGCTATGTTTTTATAAAAACCCTAGTTTTAAAACTCTTAAAATTACTTTTTCAATTTGTGAGAACTATTTTTACAAAATTTTTCGAAAAATTTTTGATTTATGAAATTACAAAAATACCCCTAGTGGTAAATTACAAAAATACCTTTGGTTTATTAAATTCCCAAAATACCTACAGTTCTTATCAAGATTTCATTACTTTATAAAATGTTCAAAAACTCTAATTTGCAAAATATCAAAAATACCTTGATTTTGGAAAATTACAAAATTACCCTAACTTACAAAATTACCAAAATGACCTCGATTTTTAAAATTTTTTTGCGACATCACCGACTTGAAAAACAAATGCTCAAAAAGAACCCTCAAAGTTTTGCAAATTTTGAAATACCCTGAATTATTAAACTTTACAAATTTACCCTGGTTTGTAAAAAAAATTACCGAAATACCCCTAGAATTTTAAAATTACCGAAAGGCCCTGGTATTTCAAAATTACCAAAATACCCTTATTGACAAAATCACCAAGGAACCTTATTTTGACAAATTACTAAAATACCCTATAGGACAAAATTACGAAAATACCCACAGGTAGTGGAAAAACAACAACAATGAAAACTACAATATTTCTCTGAATGAACGAAAGTTCATAATTGATTGATAGATGTATGAATGTAAAGATCTGTGTGCATGTATGAATACGAAAAGAACCACTCCTAAAATTCTTTCCATAAAACTTCTATCATGGGTAATTAGTGGAATAAAGACAAATTCATAAAATTCTCTTAAATCGATTAAATCGCTGAAGTTAGAAATAAGTTCTAGGGGGCGTGAGCTTAGAGATTGTGCCTAGAAAGTATGATGGTTCTATTAAGATCAGTGAGTGCGCAGCGTAAAGCATAGTGCGGTGAGAAGGATGGATGGTACGATCATAGTAAGTAATTTCGAGGACGAAATTATTTTTAAGGAGAGGTAGAACTGTAACATCCTAGATTAGGGGTTATGCGTTTGTGCATAATTCATGAGTTAGTAGGTTTTGGCGGTGTTGGAAGTGTATTAAGGGTTTTAGAATTTTAGGATGGAAGAAGAAAGCTTTGGAAAATTATTGGTTTTAAGTAAAAAGGGAGCTAGGTAAATGAGGCGTTAAAAGAAACTCCGTGTGAAGCATGACACAAGGAACCATGTGGTAAAATGGCATGTTTTATGAATTATGAATGTGTTATGTGAATTCTAGAAATAAGGAAATGTATGGAAATATATGGAAATGTATGAAAGTGTATGGAAATGTGTGGAAATGTATGGAAATGTGTGGAAATGTAAGGCAATGTAGGGAAATGTAAGAAAATGTAAGGAAATGTATGGAAATGTATGGAAATGTAAGGAAATGTAAGGAAATGTGAGGAAATGTATGGAAATGTAAGGAAATGCAAGGAAATGTAAGGAAATGTCTTGTCTTGGAAATGTAGGGAAATGTCCTGAAAATGTAAAGGAACAAAGAGGAAAGTGAACATTTATGGAAACTAGGAAATGTAAGAAATGATTCAAAATGGAAAGTGAACATTTAAAAACTTGAAATGTAAGAAAATGGCAAGTTTACAGAGCCGATCGAAAATTTTAGGAAACTTAGAAATAACTTAGAAATGTCAAGTTTTAAAGTTTAAAATAGGAAATTAAGGCAAGGTGGCCTTAAAAGAAAAAGTTGGTGAAATTTGACACATAACAGGCTTGGAAAAGTGGCCTGAAGATGTCACTTAGGGCCTATGGAAATGGCGCCATATGCAAGAGGAATGGGCCTGGGTTCGAGTCACTTGGGAAGCAAATAAGGGAGGTTTTATTTTTGCTTCCAGAAGACTGAGGTGGACGGCACATGCTTCTAGAAAGGAGGTGTTTTATTTTCATAAATATTCGATTAAAAAGGTGATAAATAAAGGATTTTTAAATTGGATTATTTTGAAGAGATAAATGTTGGATTAAACTCTTTTATTTATGATAATTAAAGGATAAAGTTATCAAAATAGAAGAGTGGTGGCCAAGTAAAGGACTCTAGCTAGTAATTTTGGCTATAAAAGGAAGAGTAAGGCTATTCTTCATTCATTCTTTTCTCTTCAAGAAAACCTCTGCACAAATTCTCTAAAATTTCTCCTATTCTCTCTGCCGAATTTTCTCTCGCCATTATTCTCTTTTTTTTTTTTCTTTTCTTCTTTTTTTTCTTCTTTTTTTTCTCTTCTCTGTCAAGCCGAAAACCTCTTTGATTCTGTTTAAGTCTCCATAGCCGAATCTCTGTGGCTTCAATCAAGGGTGCCGTCATTCAGGTGATAAGGTAAGAATAATGGATTCTTGTTGTTTATTCTCTTTCAACTAAGATTTGGGAACCGATTCTTTTGGTTGTCTTTTGGCCGAATAATAAAGGAGGAATTCGGGGATTTGATCTAAGGATTTAAGGTAAGAAAAGCATGGTTTAGGCAAAAGGCCAATTGATTTAAGATTATTAAGTGATATGGAAATCGGATCTAACATATAATTATAGGGATTTCAACGGACATACAAGGCAAAGAATATTTTTTCAGAATTGGAAATTGCCGTAAGTGTATAGATCTAATCACCAAGGGTTACTTTGGTATCTAAAAGTATTTTCTTTTGATCAAAAGTCGAAACCATGAAAATACATGTTTTTGGTGGCTAGCCAAATTTAAGGGAGGAATACCACAATTTCGGATTTAATCAATTCGGCAACAAGGTAAGTAATACAAATCCTAGTTGTATTTGGAAAAGTAGCCGAATGGTCTTTTAAAGGGATTAACTTATGTAGGATTTGAGATCTAAATCGTGGTCGATTCTCTTCGGATTTCAAGGAACCTATTAAGCGAATCAGTGTGTGTACACACTAACTCCCAATATATTACGGCAATTATTTTATATGTATATATATGAATGTGCATGCGAATAAGAATGTGGCTAAGTGTCACAAATGAGGTAAAAGTACCCAGGTACGTTTCCTACTTTCGATAGGATTACAAATACGATATATATATATTTGAATATGTAATATGAATGAGAAATAAGATATGCATGATATAAATATTTGGGGCATATGGGATATATGTGAAAGGGGAAGAATAGGTGTTGACTACGGTCTCACCAACGAAATATGGTGGCTACGGTCCCATTAAGTGAACATGGTAACTTCGATTACATTATCTAAACATAGTGTCTAATGACACAACGTATATGGGCGATGAGCACGTTGGATCGCAGTGAATGATCGCCTTCGATGGTGTGTAGCGGAAGGAGGGTTGACTTAGTAGTCCCCACGGTGTGATTGGCAGGTACGGGTGGTGTGTAGAGGATGGATAATTAGGCTTGGGTTTGGGTTGCATCATTTTGATATATATATGTTCTGATAAGAATATGTATGCTTGAAATATTGTTTGTTAGTTGGTGTACACATTGAGTCTGTTGACTTACCCCTTTGAGGGACTATTTTTCAGGTGATGAGCAGTAATGGACCGGGTCGGCAGGAGCTAAAGGTGGCCATGCGTAGCAAAGAAAATATTTATGAATTGGATCATCATTTTTTTATAAAGTTCTTTAAATTTTAAGTTTGGGAATTATTGATGTAATAAGGCCTAAAAAGCCATAGTTTTATTTTCGTTACCATTATTTACTTGCAATTATTATGCTTCGAAATACTTTACATTTATGATATTTTAAATTTTATGTCTTTACATTTAAACCCTCAATTATTTTGTCACCCTAATTAAATGATTTCTAAATTAAATAAACGTGTTTTTAACCTAAGCCCAGTCCAAAATGAACAGTTTTCTAAAAATACACCAATATTCTCTAAGTAATAAAGGACTTTGAAAACCGATTTTCTTAAGGAACATACCAGATCCGGTTCAGGCTCGTGGGCCGGGTGTGGGGTGTTTCAGTTTGGTATCAGAGCCCAGTTTTAAACTCTCGGCCTATGGGCTCAGGCCCAAAACGTTTTCAAATCGAGCCAAATGAATTTTATGAAGTATTTCTGAAAATAAGCAGGTTTCTAGCATGGCACCTCAGTCTCCGACCTGCAGTCCACCAGGTAAGTACCCCTAACCATTTCGGTGATTATGTGATTTATATTATGTTATGGAAGGGTAGAAAAAGGAATGGAACGTAGAATAGCATGATAGGAACTTGAACCCTAGGACTAGTCTACTCAAACACAAATACATAAGACTTAATATTTACTCAAACAAACCCATGACTAAGTCACTAAGTTAGGGTGTGGTAACCCCTGTGCGCATGTCTAGAATTGGATCCGGAAGAGCCTGGTATTTAAGCAGTCCTAGTGACTCACCTCCTCTTCGCAGGAATCCTGCCTGGTGCGTAGCTTTGGTTCACCCTGACCGAAGAGGGCTCGGACATAGGCTAAACACAATAACTAAAACCCGAAAGGGAACTAGCTATGTTTTTATAAAAACCCTAGTTTTAAAACTCTTAAAATTACTTTTTCAATTTGTGAGAACTATTTTTACAAAATTTTTCGAAAAATTTTGTATTTATGAAATTACAAAAATACCCCTAGTGGTAAATTACAAAAATACCTTTGGTTTATTAAATTCCCAAAATACCTACAGTTCTTATCAAGATTTTCTTAAGGACTTCGAAAACCGATTTTCTTAAGGAACATACCAGATCTGGTTCAGGCTCGTGGGCCGGGTGTGGGGTGTTTCAACACGCCCGTGTGAATCGTGGCCAGGCCGTGTTCAGACTTTTTTAAATGAGACACGGCCGTGCAAGTCAGGGATAGGCCGTGTTCTAGTAGATTTGCTTGGCACGGCCGTGTAGGCTTAAGTCCAGGCCGTGTCGATTTTTTTCTTGGCCCAATTTGGCCCGTTTTAGGCCCATTTCTTGTTCTTGTCATCCTCGGGTGCTTTCCTGAGTATAAGACATGAAAAGAAAGTATTAAGAGCACCTTTTTACATAAATTGAGGGATAAATTATAACACCCCTATCCCGATTTCGTTGTCGGATTAAAGTTAGGAGCGTTACCAGACAAATCGAAAACATTCACAGACGAAATCATACATTCAATCATCATTCTCAGACAAAATGTTCCTTAAACTAGTCCTCGAGACCTTAATCATACTTATAAGTCGAGTTGGGACTAAACTGAAACATATATGAAATTCCATGAAAATTTGAAACTTTTCTAAAATACAGGGGAGACACGCCCGTGGGAGGAGACCGTGTGTGCTCCACGGCTTCTAGACACCCCAAAGGTATCCATCCTTGTTTATACTAACTATACTAACACGGTCATTAGGCACACCCGTGTGCCATGGCCGTGTACTTTTAGGCCATATACTGACTTACCCACCACGGCCACCAAGCACGCCCGTGTCTAGGCCGTGTACTTTTAGGTCATATACTGACTTTAATCACACGGCCTGGGCACACGCCCATGCTTTGAACGTGTATCTTACACGGTCTTTACACACGGCCGTGTAAAATGACTGTGGTCTAATTTTATTTAAAACATTAAGGTGCGGGGGTTAACACGGTATAGACACACGCGCTGCAGTGTCTCAACCGTAGGCAACTAGAGTTATTTACCAAGCCATTTGCCTCCTCGAAATTAAGATCAACCCAACTCAAAATATTACAATTCATTAATAACAATTTTCATGAATAATACTATGTATTTCATTGATATCTATATACAAAAAACTTAAACAAGTTTGGCCAACCACGTAGCCATATACAAAAGAATAATAAACTTGATAGCCTATACAATGGCATTACACAAAACATGTTATCAAAATGAATGATTCCTATACATGCCATACTTAGTAATATAATTTGGCTATACCAAAATAAGGGTCGATAGTGTGCTACGAGCTTCGACTCCAATGATCCACAAATTAGCTTGGCAGGACTACATAGAAAGAAACAATCAAAGACGTAAGCATTTAGCTTAGTAAGTTTGCATGAATAACACGTAATAAATAAACTTGCTTCAGATAAACCATTTGACATAAGAATGGTATTATTATCTCATCTATAAAGCTTACTTACTCATACATGATTCTTACTTGTCTCATGGCACTCACTAATCTCATACTTGTAAGGTAACAAGGTACCTGTATCACTTGATCACATTAATCAGCATACTTAAACCTAATAATTATGTATTCTAACTCATCATTCATAACATGAATAATATTCAATTTCAACTTGGTAATAACTATGCTTCCTTTACATTCTTATTTTCACAATTTAGCTTACTCATTTGCCCGATGAATTTCCATGAACTACCGAGAATACTAGATCTCTTGTCATGTACTACATGCCAATGCCATATTCTAGATATGGACTTATATGGAAGATCTCTTCTTGAATCAATGCCAAGCTTGCCTTGGTCTTACATGATAACTTATTCAATGCCAAGCTTGAGTCTTTGGACTTACATGATAACTTGATTGATAACTTGATCAATGCCAAGCTTGAGTCCTTGGGCTTACATGATAACTTGCTTGATAACTTGATCAATGCCAAGCTTGAGTCCTTGGGCCTACATGATAACTTGCTTGATTGCCGATGCCATGCCTTGGCTTGGTCTTATACGGACTTTCTTATCTCATGTAATAGACCGTATCTTCCGGGTAATTCATTTTCAATCGGGACTTTTTTCTTGTTTAATCTTATTGACTTCTTTGTTTAACATAGCGTTAAACCATTCATGATAACAATGTATATTATACTAAGCAATTAAATGATAAAATCATAAAGCTTAGAACTCATACAAACTTACCTCAATATACAAAATGTATGTAGTTGTGCAATTTAGTCCTCGACTTTGTTCTTGCCTCGGTTTTAATCCGGGCTTCGTTTTTCTTGATCTATAATCATAAATAGATCATTTAATAATCATATTGACTAAATTGACTCATAACTCATACTTTGGCAAAATTACTAATTTGCCCCTATACATTCTCATATTTGCACTTTTGCCCCTAGGCTCGTAAAATGATTTTCATGCAACTTTCTTAAACATCATGCTTAGCTGAATCATTTTCTCTACTATAGCAATCATCACTTCTCTCTATTTCTAATAGGTATGACCAATTTTATAACTTTTTACAAAATGGTACATACTATCATTTTTCATGAAATTCATTAAGAAAAATATGTTTATCTAACATCAATCTCTCATAAACTCCTATAAAACATCATTTATAATAAATGTCACTCATGGGTAAATTTTTAAACATGCATCTTAGCTCATCAAATAGCTTACTCATGCTACCGGGACTTCAAAAATACGAATAACATCAAAAACCGGGCTTAGGAGCACTTACTAGCAAGCTTGAAAAATTGAAGAACCCTAGCAATGGCTTCCTTCAATTTTCGACAATGGGGGGGAAGAAGATGATGAGATTTTTATCATCTTTTTCCTATTTTAATCACTTATTAGACAAATGACCAAAATGCCCTTATTACTAAAATTTTCTATATATACTGTCTCAAGGTCAATTTTGTCCAAAAATAAAATTTTGGGAAAATTGTTACTTAAGGGTTCATAATTCATATTCTAAAGCTATTTCATACAAAAAGCTTCTAGAAATTCAAATTTTACAACTTTTTCAATTTAGTCCTTTTGGACCAATCCACCACAATTTAATAAAATTGCTTCATGAAACATTCATACTAGCATGCAAACACGGCATAAACTTTTAAAAACTCACAAATTCACCTCTAATTCGTGGTCTCGCGGTACTATTCCAACTAGGCCCTAAATCAGGCTGTTACATAAATCATCCAAAAGCATACTAAATGTGGGATTAAAATATGTTACTTTTACGGTTTATCAGCCGTGCCTCATTCAACAGCTTCAAACACGGCTTGGCCACGACTTACACGGGCGTGTGCCATGAGCGTGTCCATGCCGTGAGAAAGAAAAGTTTCACTCCGATTAGGATACTTAGGGGCAAAGAAACATATTCAAAAGCCTATATAAACACCCTAAGTATAACCTAAAAAGGGGGAACCTAAGGCTTTAGTTAGGGGGCGTCCAGCTAGGCTAAAGAAGGCAGATTTGTGGGGAATTACTCGAAGATAGCTAGTTGATTCATCTCAAAAAGCTGGAATCATACTCAAGACGGAGGATCTCTCCTTCAATTCCTTCAGGGGGTTTTAGGGATTGCTTATGTTTTGTTTTATCTTTTCTTTTGAGATGTATTCTATTATTATTATGAATTAAACCCTCAGATACCTGAGGGGGATGAAACCTAAGATGAATCTTGTTGCCATTTGCTGTACTATATGATAAATATTTGACTTGTTCTTAATTATGTGTTCTTAATTCTTTGTTAATATTTTCGGGATATTAATTCAAGTGTGATGTGCTTAGGTAGAGGAGCAAAAGTCCCTGCCTAAGAGTAGATCTAGCATAATTAAGCGGAGTTGATCGCACGCCTAGAGATAGGGTGACGAGATTTTGCCGGATTAGGGTGAAACCTAATATGAGAGTCCATAGATCGAGTTAATGCAATTCTAGGGGTTTTAATTAGAAAGAGATTTCAATTAATCAACCTAGGGTTAGACATTAGTCGCCTCGAGAGAGGGATTAATATAACTTAGGGAATCTTACGGATCAAGTCAAATGAATAAACCGTCTGGTTCAAAGTTAGATAACAAGTGAAGTCTAGGTGGATTCTTCCTTGGGTGTCGTCTTAATCAATTGGTTTTTCCTAAAATTTATTCTCCAAATTCATTCTTCTTTGTTTTAGATTCTTTATTTAATAGTTAGTTAATTTTAGTTTAGAAAAACAATTCCCTTAATTCTTAGGCTAAATAATTAAAAGAGAGTTAGTATTAGTACTTTTGGTTCCTTTGGGTTCGACATTCCGGTCTTGTCTTAACTATACTATTGTTCGATAGGTGTGCTTGCCTCAAATCATAATCATAGTTAGTTTCCAGGTTTGATCATTCTTTATATAAATTTTAAGACTTTGACATAGCATAAAACAACGATCACTGAGACATTGGCATTGTATTTGATTCGTGTAAGACCCTGTCTGGGACAGTGGCATCGATATGTGATTACATGTAAGACCCCATCTGGGACGTTAGCATTGTACGAGTTTCCGACTATCCGTGTATCCTTTTTAATTCCAAATGGTTCAACGGGCATCTGTAAGTGAAGGCCAATGTGTAATTCGAACTAAACAACTCAGGTATGTATATAAATTGTGCTGTGAAAAGCAAGGTAAGATAAAAGTGTAGTTTTTTGTACGAAATCTAATGTTTGAGCATGTGAACTATGTATATGTTTCAAATTTGATGTATTCGGCCAAATTTGATTAAATGTGTTTTGATATTGAACTTTAATAAGTATATATGTGTGGGGATCATTTAAAGTGCTTGTTATAACTTTGTATATTGATTTTGCTAAGTTGGTTGATATTACTTTGATGTTGACTTACTAAGCTTAAATAGCTTACTTTGTGTTTTTCTGTCTGTCTCTGTTTTATAGATTTTGGACACGTTACGAGCTCGGGGATTGTCATCAAGACTATTGACACTATCGAGAATTTCCTTCGGTATTTTACTAAGTAGATTTTGAATATATGGCATGTATAGCATAATAGAAAGTTGATTGTGGATAAAGTTCATTTGAATGTAAATAATAGCCATGCGAAAATGGCTTATCTTCTTTTGAGTTAGTTTGGTATCTATGTTTATGGTTGGTAATAATCATTAAAGATGAGTTGATATTTATGCATATTTGATAGGGCATAAGTTTTTAATAGGTAAGTAATTGTGATGTTTATATCTTGGACATATTGAATTTGGTTGGGTGATTAGTACATGTATACTTATTATGCTTTCTGTGATAAATTGATTTAGTTACGAAATGAATTAAAACCGAATGTATACTTATAGATATTTTGATGATGGTTAAGTGATACGTAAATAAATTTAGGTTGTGAGATATGTGATGGTTTGATTGGTTTATTCGAATAGATTAAAGTTGAAAGTATATATGCGTTTTGTGGTTGATATTATTTGGTACAATGACATATATGCTCGAATGTGGAAATTAGGTATAAGGTTATGTTTAGTCAATAAGTCATTTAGCTCTGGATAATCTCTGATAATATGATCTCGTTTGTTTCGAACTTATCACTTATCTAAGTGTGGCATTCATTATACATTTGGTTCCTGTCTTGCTAGATAGCGGGTCGAGGTTTCCATTGTTATTTACAACCCGTGTTCCATCTAAGTGCTATTTAAGACTTGGGTCAACAATCTCCCATATTGTTAGTTCTTTCTTAGCCTTAGTCGTATTCTTCCATCAGCCATCTCAACCATCTCCTAGCCTTGTTTGAGCTTTTCCATCAACCTTTACCAGGTTATTTTGATACAATTCAATTCTTGCTTAATTTCATGATCAGGCAAACTAAAATGACTCGAATCAACACCGAACCGAGTTCTTCTCACCTGGGCTAGTTAGTACTAGCTGCAACGATCTCAAAAACACAAAAATCATTAAAAACAGGACAAAATACATACTAATTATACAATGATGAGCTTGTCAAAAGCTTTAGCATCAAAAATGGCTTCCTAAGCCCTAATTTTTGGTTATAAGAGATGAGAATAATGATGATATATAGTTTGTTTTATTATAATCATCATTAATTACCAATTTACTAAATTAACCTTAAGACTTAATCAAAATTTCAATAATGCTAAGCCAATATCATCCAATATCTAAGTAGTGGGCTATTTACCACATAAGAACATCTACTTTAAGGTTCTATAGCTATTAGACACCTTTAGCTAATAGAACTCAAGTTTTACACTTTACGCGATTTAGTCCTTTTTCTCAAATTGACCATTTAAACAATAAAACTTCTTAACGAAATTTCACACGATCATATATTCATGCTGTAGACATTAAAATAATAATAAAATAATTATTTTTACCTCGAATTTTTTGTTCTAAAACCACTATTCTAATTTAAATAAAAACGGGCTGCTGCACACAAAATCATGTTAGAAGATAAAGGCAAGCAATCGATTGAACCGCAACGAAAGTTAAGCGAGAAGATGAAAGAAGTTGTTAAGAAGGAAATCATAAAATGGCTTGATGCAAGAATTATTTACCTAATTTCTGATAGGAAGTAGGTGAGTCCACTGCAATACGTCCCGAAAAAGAGTGGCATCATAGTGGTTCGCAACGATAAGAAAGAATTAATACCTACATGCATCCCCACAGGATGGCGAGTTTGTATGGATTATCGCAAATTGAATGCGGGCACCAAGAAAGATCATTTTTCAGTTCCCTTCATTGACAAAATGTTAGATCCGCTTGCTGGAAAAGTTTATTATTGCTTCCTAGACGGCTATTCTGAGCACAACCAAATTGCTATTGCACCGGAAGATCGGGAGAAAATAATTTTCACCTGCCCCTTTGGTACCTTTGCTTTTCGTCGTATGCCTTTCGGTCTTTATAATGCACCAACCACATTTCAAAGGTGTATGATGGCAATATTCTCAGTTATGATCGAAGACTCTTTAGAGGTTTTTATGGATGACTTTTCAGTTTATGGGAATGATTTTGATAATTTCGCTCACAATTTGGATAAAGTAATGAAGGGATGTGAGGACACTCATCTTGTTTTAAATTCGAAAAAATGTCATTTTATAGTAACTGAAGACATTGTGTTGGGCCATCACATCTCTAATCAAGGTATTCAAGTAGATAAAGCTAAGGTGGAAATCATCGAGAAATTACCCCCACCAAAAAATGTGAAAGGTTTCCGTAGCTTTCTTGGAGATGCAAGATTTTATCGACAGTTTATTAGGGATTTTTAAAAAACTGCAAAACCATTATGTTCATTGTTGGAACAAAATAAAAAATTCCTCTTTAATGAGGCATGTCTAGATGCCTTTATTCAGTTAAAGAAGCAGCTGGTTAATGCACCTATTGTCATTACACCGGATTGGTCTCAACCTTTCAAAGTTATGTGCGATGCAAGTGACTTCACTGTGGGTGCAGTGGTAGGACAACGGAAGGGAAAAATATTTCATGCCATTTATTATGCTAGCAGAACTCTTACAGAGACTCAATTCAATTATACCACCACAAAGAAAGATTTGCTGCCCGTAGTCTTTACTTTCGATAAGTTTCACTCTTATCTTGTTGGCGCAAAAGTTGGGATATCTCTTTGCAAAAGAAGATGCTAAACCAAGAATGATACGATGAATATTATTATTGCAACAATTTGACATCGAGATAAAAGACTAAAAGGGGTCAGAGAATCAAGTTGATGATCATTTGTCTAGATTGGAAATTGGCAACGAAGACGGGAAAATACTTCAACTTGTCAACACATTCCCAGATGAGATGTTATTCGCTGTCGATGCGACTCCTTGGTATGCAGGTTTGGTTAATTACTTGGTGTGTGGAAAGCTCCCATTGAGTATCAAGGGCCATAAAAAAGAAAGATTTCTTCGTGATGTAGTGAAATATCATTGGAACGAGCCGTATTTATTCAAGGTATGCAATCACAACATTATTCAGTGTTGTGTTCCAGAAGAGGAGATGCTATCAATTCTGAAGCATTGTTATGATGCTCCTTATGAAGGTCATTTTGGTGGCATGAAAGCTACTGCTAAGATTCTCCGATTAGGATTTTATTGGACATCATTGCTCACGAATGCTCATAACTTTGTGAATTAATGCAATAAATGTCAGTGCACCAGTTCTATTTCCCGACGCAATGAAATGTTCCAACAACCAATTATGGAAGTTGAATTGTTCGATGTTTGGGGCATTGATTTTATGGGATCATTTCCAAATTCATTTGGAAATCTTTATATATTAGTTGCTATTGACTATGTCTCGAAGTGGGTAGAGGCTATTGCTGTCCGAAAGGATAATGCAAAGACAGTGCTTAAATTTTTTTCACAAGCATATACTCACCCGTTTCGATACACCAAGGGCATTGATTAGTGACCAGGGTACTCATTTCCATTTCAACCAAGTGGTAGCCGCATTAACGAGATATAGAGTTAATCATAGAATGGCCACTACCTATCATCCACAAACCAATGGATAGGCTAAAGTATCAAATTGACAAATTAATAACATTCTCGAGAAGGTTGTGAACCTTTCAAGGAAAGATTGGTCCTCCCCATTGGATGACGCTCTATGGGCTTTACAGATAACATATAAGATTCCATTGGGGAGGGTAACAGGTTATTTTGCATGACAAAATTATTTTGCAGCGACAATTTATCATCGGGTAACATGTTTTATTATTCAATTCTAAACTTAAATTGCATCCAAGTAAATTGAGTTCACGTTGTTCTGGACCGTTCAAAGTTTTCGACGTATTTCCTCATGGTGCGGTCACAGTTCTAGATTTACATGATGGACACCAGTTCAAAGTCAATGGACAGAGATTGACACACTATCTTGGAAATAAAAATCAGGAGAAGGCAGAGACCACAAATTTGGTCCAAACATTTTAAATTTTTAATTTATTACTCCGAGATTTCATCTTATTTTATTCCTATTTTGTAAAGCTATTTTCTTTCCTTTTTGCATAATAATAAGGTACCAATGTCGACATAACAAGATTTGGTTATCAACACATTTCGTACCATTGTATTACCATTAATCAGAATTAAATGAAATTCAAACTCCACCGTTGGATCAAAACCCACCCAGCCATTTGATCTGTTTGAGCAGACACAATTCTTATTGGACACAATGTTGTACAGCAAAATTTGGTTTCACTTTGTTAACTGTAGGTTACTGCCATCTACTCACATTACCACCGTTAACCTTAACAGAATGTGTCTGATACATTCCATTATCAAAGGTGGAAGAATTGATGTTGGTGTAATACTCCATCGAGAAATTACTGAATGTGCTACCAAGCAGACTGACATTTTGGTTTTCCAATCATTGGTCATGTCACTGTGTCAGCGGAAAGGAATTGTACATGGGATGAAGAAATCATGGATAATAAAGGTCCAATTAATGAAGCCTCTGTCGAAAGAATGACTCGTGGCATAGAAACACCAATACTGAATGAGGCAGGAACCAGTAAGATAAGGAAGGGCAAGGCCAAAGCCGACAGTAAAGGATCAAACTTGCATACAGAGACATCATTATGGCATAAGTTGAAGGATGTTGAGAAAATGGTTACTTCCATAAGCAACAAGCATATCAAACTTGTCACTACAATTAAGGATATGGAGAACTCTCAGAATTTATTTTCTGCTTATACTAAAGCCTAGGACAGTTTCATTGTCGCCACATTAAGTCAATTGAGCCCCTACACACTACCGAAATTTCTAGCGTTCCCACCGATCATTCGAAACTATGAACATTCATATAAGAATGATGAATTTGAAGATCGAGACTGATCAGTGGCATCTCCTCCCATCGTGCAAGTCTCTGATAATGATAAAGATGAAGGATCTAGGGACATTGAGGAATGTCTACACAAGATTGATAGTTTGTTTGAGGATTGTATTTTTGGTGGTCAAGAGGAAACTGATGTTGAGAAGGAAGCTTCTACTACAGAAGATGAAATCATTGCTAAAGAAGAAGAAGTTGTTGAAGAAGAAAAAGAAAGAGAAGAGGGGGAAAATGATGTAAACATTGTCACTGCCCCCGAGTCTAGGGGTGTAAATATTGATAATCTGGAGTTAGATGGAGCGAGACTGGCAGAAGTTGCTGAAGTAACCAATGATGCCAGGGCTGCACCGAACTTTGAGGAGCAATCTAAAGACCATGCACTGTAACACCCCTTACTCGAAACCCTTGCCGGAATCGAGTACGTGGCATTACTAGACGTAACGATTAACTCGGAGAGTAAAATTTTTAAAACTGTCCAACTGCGTCACGCTGACTAAATCGTCCATAACTCGAGTTACAAAACTCGAAATTTAGATCCGTAAATTTTCCTTGAAACTAGACTCATATAACTATTTACCGTAATTTTTCCAGAATTTTTCATGTGGCCAATTAGTACAGTTTATTCTTCAAAGTTACCCTTATTACAATCGCTAGACAATTACGACTTGTCCCTATAAAGCTATGATTATCTGATTGCACAAATTTCCTATGATATTCTTGTTTATACCAATGAAAAATAGACTCATTTAAACCATGATTCCTAATTATTTTTGTACAATTTTTGACTATTTTTCCAAAATGCAGGCAGTAGCTCACGAATTCATTCAGAGCAGTCTCGTTAAAACTTAATTATCTCATAATACACAAATCTTTTACCTATTCTGTTTCTTTCATGTAAAAATAGACACACTAAGGTTCAATTTCATAACTCACTCACCTCCAAATTCAATACACCCTATTTTTGGTGATTTTTCTAGCTCACGCACATCACTGCCACTACAAGCTATTTTATTGCATTCATAAAAACAAACTAGCTTCTAACCGAGCCTACCTACATCTCAAATTCAAGGATTCAATTCATATACAAACATTTCCTTAATAAAAACGATTAACTAGATTAAGAATGCATAGACATTGCCACCATGAACCAACTTACATTCAAAACACACCAATGTACTTAACAAAATTTAGCCATTTTCGCATGGCTATTTTTGTTAGTTTTTTTTTTTTTACACATGAACCTTAAGATTCCATCAAACAAAAAAACCAAGCCTATCCTATACATGCCTTCGCTTAAAACCAAAATGAAAGAGTACCCAAAATGTAGATTGATAGTGTGAGCGACTTTCCGACAATCCCGATGAGCTTGTGGCTTGCTCCTAAACTATAAAACAGAGGAAACATCTCACATAATTAAGCTTACTAGCTTAGTAAGTCCTAACTCATAATAATAGAACATTTAATCATTTACGAAAAGAAAACAATCAACATATGGTATTTCACATAGGCAATTAAGTAAATAGTTTACACAAAGCCAAATACTAGTAATTCAGTAATCTAAGTGAATTAGGGATCATTTCCTTAGACCTACATTTCTTCATAGTTCATATAAGCATATCGCATGGAAATCTACTTTCTTAACGTCTATACATGAAATCCAATTGTTCCATAATAGCACGTTCTAAGCTCGACTTCCGTCAAATTACATCCATCAATATTAATTTGACCCAAGTAATATTAAACATAGCATACCTTACATACTTACCTGAACCATATTCTTGACAATTTAGCTCTAAATTGTCTTGAACAAAGATTCAATTCCTCTTTGGTAAAATACATCACCAAGCATCAAGCACGCTAGGCGTAAAAGCTGAAAAAGTAACACCGGCACAAGGCACGCTAGGCGTAAGCCCGATAAATAACACCGCGACGAGGCACGCTGGGCGTAAAGCCCGATTATGTCAGCGGCACGAAGCTTCGCTGAGCATAAAGCTCGATTATGTCACCGCACGAGGCTCGCTAGGCATAAAGCCCGAATGTCAAAAATAGCTTTACATATTTTTCGCATTTCACTCATCACATATCGAGCCATATCGCGTTTATTCACATTTAGTTAAATACCTTTGAAATCAACCCAATCCATCATCATCACATTCGGCCAACTCATGGTTTCTGACAGAACTCATACGAATTCTATCATTTATTAGATTTTGTAAATAATCTCAAAACATAAGATTGCTCAAGAACTTACTTATTCATTTGCATTAGCCAAATAAATTCACTTCAATACTATACATTTACATTCGGCTATATCATGAATTTATACTTTAATTTTCCACGCTTTATCATTCACTAAATTAAGTAATTAACTTATTGACATATTTTAGATAAAGGACTTACCTTAGAAGTAGATAGATTCAAAATCTCCAACTATTCGTTTAGTTTAGCTTTTCCTCGCTCCAACTTTTTCTCCTTTTGATCTTGATCTAATTTGGTTCAATTAAACCAATTAAACCACACTTCCATTCAATTCAAAAGCAAAATCATAAAATAAATAATTCCAAGACATAAACATTTGCATTCGGCATTCATCCTCTACTTTGTTCAAGTGCATTCAAGATTATTAGGGAACACTTTGGTAATAATTTCCTTGATGTGCTTTAACTTACAACTTACCTTCTTATCTATAGCCATACATTAACTTTATATAATGATACACATATAACCGAATACAATAGCTCAAATTCATTCTCTCTTATGGCCGAATATGCCAATTCAACACCCATGCATTTTCTTCAACATACAACCAAGCAACAAGCTAAATAACCACACCAATTCAAGCATTTAACTAATCCAATTTAACCTATTGAACACCACAATAAAATTTTCAACCCGTTTGGATCTCTTCTCCATGGCCGAATGGCCCTTAGGTTCCTAGGATTCTCTATAACTCTTCCTTCCATCGATTTTACCCCTTGCACTAATTTACTTCAAGTAATCAAGTCTTAAACTTAGTTCACCCAATAATTTAACATCACATATAACAATCTTCTATGGTTAATTTCATTATAAGAGGATGGCCGAACATCAAAACACAAGAAGAAATGTTTTCATGAATATCCATCCTATTATTCTACCAACTATGAGGTACCTTCAAGCCAAATCAACAAAATCTTCTTACAAGTTCATGCCATTTCTTCTCATACTATCTAACTTATTAACACAACAAACTACAACATTAGCACCCATGGCGAATCTCTCATCATACCAATATTAACAAATTTTGCTTGTTTCAAAAGAAAAATGATCAAGAATTTAAGCCATATCAAGGTAGGTTTTTAAAATCAAGTTCAATTCTTACCTATCCTAGTGCATGCAAGGGCCGAATGGGGAAGATGAAGTTCTTCTCTTCTCTTCAAGGTAAGAATCGGGCAAGAAAGGAATGAATGAAGAGAGAATTATTTTCTTTTTGTTTTTATCTTTTTAACATAAAATATAGCATGCTTTTCTTATAATATTTCTAAAATCAATATATATAATTAGAAAGCATATATTCTTGGCATGCTTTTAATATAATAATGTTTAAATATCATACAAAAATAAAAAAGAACATATATGCATGCTTGCCGTCCACCTTGTTTAAAAATGGGGAATTTGACATGCAAATCCCCATGTTTAATGGACAATTTACTTAGCCCCCTTTTTATTAATGCCCACTACCTTGGTTCTTCTTGCAATTTAGACCTTTAGCAATTTAAACACTTAGATGGCTAAGATTTTCCACGAGATTTTCACACTTACTAAATTACACATAACAGACACAAAACATAATATTTAAAAAAATAACTCTCAGGCTCGGATTCGTGGTTCCGAAACCACCGTTCCGATTAGGGTCAAAATTGGTCTGCATACACTCTCCCCCTTAAGGATTTTCGTCCCAAAAATCTTACCGTTAAATAAGTTCGGATATTGTTGCTTCATTGACTCTTCAGGCTCCCACGTAGCCTCTTCAACTCCGTGACGATTCCATAGAATCTTTACTAATGGAACCCTTTTATTTCTTAACTCTTTGGTTTCCCGAGCTAAGATACGGATTGGTTCCTCATCATAGGTCAAATCAGATCGAATTTCAATCTCTGACGGGGTGATCACATGGGACGGATCCGATCTGTATCTGCGAAGCATCGAAACGTGAAATACATTGTGTATCTTTTCTAAGTCAAGGGGCAGTTTCAATCGATAAGCCACAGGCCCTATACGCTCGATGATTTCATACGGTCCGATAAATCTCGGACTCAACTTGCCTTTCTGACCGAATCGGAGTATTTTCTTCCACGGAGAAACTTTCAAGAACACCCGATCTTCGACTTGAAATTCAATGTCCTTGCGTTTTAAATCGGCATAGGACTTTTGACGATCCGAAGCAGCTTTCAAATTACTTCTAATTACAACCACCTTACATTCGGTTTCTTTAATCCAATCAACCCCGTGTATCTTATTCTCACTGAGCTCAGTCCAATACAATGGTGTGCGACATTTTCGACCATATAAGGCTTCATAAGGTGCCATTTTTATGCTAGATTGAAAGCCATTATTGTAAGCAAATTCAATCAAAGGTAGGTATCGTTCCCACGTACCTTCAAACTCGAGAACGCAGCACCTCAACATGTCCTCAAGTATCAAAATAGTTCGCTCGGTGGCGACCGCATTTTGCGGATGAAAGGTCGTACTAAAATGAAGTTTAGTACCTAATGCATCTTGCAATTTCTTCCAGAATCGCGATGTAAATCTTGGGTCTCTATCTGAAACTATGGAACTCGGTACACCGTGCAATCTTACAATCTGCGACACATACAATTCGGCGAGTTTGTCAAGTGTATAGTCGATGCGTCTGCACAAAAAAATGAGCTGATTTAGTCAGTCTATCAACGATAACCCATACGGCATCTTTCTAACTAGGTGTCATAGGGAGACCAGATACAAAATCCATGGTGATTCTATCCCATTTCCATTCGGGTATCATGATTGGCTGAAGTAATCCGGATGGTACCTGATGCTCAGCTTTCACTTGTTGACAGATTAAGCACTTGGAGACAAATTCGGATATATCTACTCGGAGACAAATTCGGATATATCTCGTTTCATGCCAGGCCACCAATAGAACTGTTTCAAATCATTATACATTTTCGTGCTACCCGGGTGTATCGACATTCGGCCATTATGGGCCTCACTCAGAATCATCTGTATCAAATCTGAGTTCATCGGAACACACAATCGACTTTTATAATTCAGACAGTCATTTGCATCTATCTGGAAGTCTAATTCTGTAGCGTTTTCACACTGAATTCGAATAGCAACTAGCTTTTCGTCAACTTTCTGTGCATCGCAAATTTGCTGAATAAACATCGGTCTTGCTTGTAACTCGGCTATGATCGAACCATCCTTAGACATAGTCACCCGTGCGTTTAATGCACGAAGAGCAAATAATGATTTTCGACTCAACGCATCCGCAACAACATTAGCTTTCCCTGGATGGTAGTCAATCACTAATTCATAGTCTTTCAGCAATTCTAACCATCGGCGTTGTCTCAAATTTAGATCTTTCTGAGTCATTAAATATTTTAGACTTTTGTGATCTGAATAAACATGACATTTTTCACCGAATAAATAGTGACGCCAAATTTTCAATGCGAACACAATGGCTGCCAACTCCAGATCGTGAGTTGGATAATTTTTTTCATGTGGCTTCAATTGTCTTGAAGCGTAGGCTATCACCTTGCCTTCTTGCATTAGAACGCAACCTAACCCATTCAAAGAAGCATCACTAAAAATAGTAAATTCTTTACCCGATTCGGGCTGAGTTAACACTGGAGCCTCGGTTAAAAGGGCTTTCAACTGCTCGAAACTTTTCTGACATTTTTCTGACCACTCATATTTGACATCTTTCTGTAGTAGTCTCGTCAAGGGTGTAGCTATTACGGAAAAACCTTTTACAAATCGTCTATAATATCCCGCGAGGCCTAGGAAACTTCGGATCTCGGAAACATTCTTTGGTGGTTTCCACTCGAGTATAGCTGCTATCTTGTTTGGATCCACCCGAACACCTGACACTGAAACAACATGACCCAAGAAGCTGACTTCATTCATCCAGAACTCACACTTACTGAACTTTGCATATAACCGTTGATCTCTCAAAGTTTGTAGTACTACTCTCAAATGCTCAGCGTGTTCCGCTTCATTTTTGGAGTAGATCAATATATCATCAATAAACACTACTACAAACCGATCCAAAAACCGTCGGAAGACCCGATTCATTAGATCCATAAAAACAGCAGGTGCATTAGTAAGTCCAAAAGGCATAACCAAAAACTCATAATGTCCGTACCTCGTTCGAAATGCCGTCTTTGGCACATATGAATCTCTGACTCGTAATTGATAATAGCCCGATCTCAAATCTATTTTGAAAACACCAAGCCCCTTCAACCGATCAAATAAATCATCAATCCGAGGTAACGGGTACTTATTCTTTATAGTTACCTTATTTAGTTGCTTAGTCGATACACATTCACATTGTCCCATCTTTCTTTTCACAAATAAGATCGGTGCACCCACGAGGAAAAACTTCGGTCGTCTGAAACCCTCTCTGTCAATTCTTGCAATCGTGTGCTTTCAATTCTTTTAATTCAGTAGGCGCCATTCGGTACGGAGCTATCGAAATTGGGGTCGCATCCGGCACTAATTCAATGCCGAACTCAATCTCTCGTACTGGGGGTAAGCCCGGTAGCTCTTTAGGAAACACATCGGTGTATTCACATACAAGCGTACCGATTTCATTAGTTTCTCGGACATTTTATTATCCAGTACATAAGCCAAATAGGCCTCACACCCTTTTCTCACATACTTTTGGGCTACCATTGAAGATATTACTGTAGGTAACTCATTTACATCACAGGATTTTATTCTGATTGTCTCATCGTTTCGGCATTTCAAATCAATAAACTTTCTTTTGCAATCCACCACTGCCTCATGTGAAGTTAACCAATCCATACCCAAGATTATATCAAATTCATCAAAGGGCAACAGCATCAAATCAGCTGGAAAGCAATAGTCTCGTACCATCAACGGGCAACCTCTACACACTTTATTAACAAGCACACATCTACCCAAAGGGTTGGACACACGAATTACAAACTCGGTAGACTCAACTAGCAGAGTCTTGCCAAATTTTAAAGTTTCCCACACATAAGAATGAGTCGAACCAGGATCAATTAGTGCAATCACAGTAGTATCAAAAAGAGTGAAAGTACCGGTAATGACGTCGGGGGAGGAAGCAACCTCTCTAGCTCACGCGCGACATGTGCTCTAGCCGAGCTCTAGCCTCGGTCGATCCAGTAGTGTTCTTCGTTCCTTTCGGCTACCACCTACATTGCACGAATATGCGGGTGGTCTACCTCGCATTGGCACGCTTGCTCGGTGTAGTGTTACGAATCGCGTTCTGCTCAGCTAACTTCGGACACTCTCTAATAAAATGATCTGACGATCCACACTTATAGCAAGACCGATCATGGAATCTACAACTCCCTGAGTGCCATTTCCCACAGTACTTGCATTCAACTCTATTTTGTGGAATGTTACCAACATCAAGCTATCGAGGTAGCTCGGGAGCTCATAGGAGGTCGATCCGTCTAGGCGGATCTGTAGTAGCTTTCTCATTGTGTAGTCATCTTTGGGCTTCTTGCTCGTGGAATGAAAGACTTTACCCAAAGACCTTTTCGGATGTCTCTGCGCTTCAGACGTCGACCTTTCTTTTCTCTTTCCCGAGCTCTTGACTTTGCAAGCTTTCTCAACTAAAGTTACAAACTCTTGGATTAAGAGAACGCCAACAAACATCTTTATATCTTCATTTAGGCCGTCTTGAATCTTTTACACATAATGGCTTCAGTAGAGACACACTCTCTAGCATAACGGTGGTGCGACAAATTTTCTTTCATACTACATATATTCTGTCATTCGTCCTTGCTTCACTCGAGGAACTCTTTTCGTTTTGATCAATAAATCTTTGGCTAATATACTTCTTGCGAAATTCAGGTTTGGAAGAAATCCCATGTCACTTTTTCTTTGGAACCACTCGATACTAGTGTATTCCACCGTGATATGCAAAGGTCCCGTAGTAAGGATATAGTACACTTCAAGCATTCATCCGGAGTACAAGACAACTCATCAAGTACCCGAATAGTGTTATCAAGCCACATTTCGGCTCTCTAAGCATCATCATCGTCATTGGCTTTAAATTCTTCGGCCCCATATTTTCGAATTTTATCAACTGGGGGCCTACTAGATCTCATTGGATCTATCATTGGGGGAGCTAGAGGATCCGGAGTTGGATTATTCGGGGGCGGAGGTTGGGGTACAGCCGGGTTATTTTGAATAAATTGGGCAAACCACTCATTCATCATCCGATAAAAGGCTTGTTTAGTTTCTCCTTCGTGGCTACCCAAACAGTCGAGAGTTTATCGTGACGATCCGTGGTACGGTCAGCGCCCACGCTCTCCATCATCATCATTCTGACTCTTTACGGTTCGAGTCCATTTACTATACAAAACAAAGTTCAGTGTCGTCGAAGTCACCACACTATCAACATATAACCACAGCATGTATAGCTAGACTCACACGCCGCCACGGTAGTCCTAGGATCGACTAAACCGTAAGCTCGATACCAATCAAATGTAACACCCCTTACTCGAAACCCTTGCCGGAATCGAGTGCGTGGCATTACTAGACGTAACCATTAACTCGGGGAGTAAAATTTTTAAAAGCGTCCCAACTGCGTCCACGCTGACTAAATCGGCCATAACTCGAGTTACAAAACTCAAATTTAGATCCGTAAATTTTCCTTGAAACTAGACTCATATAACTATTTACCATAATTTTTCCAGAATTTTTCATGTGGCCAGTTAGTACAGTTTATTCTTCAAAGTTACCCTTATTACAACTCACTTGGACAATTACGACTTGTCCCTATAAAATCTGATTATCTGATTGCACAAATTTCCTATGATATTCTTGTTTATACCAATGAAAAATAGACTCATTTAAACCATGATTCCTAATTATTTTTGTACAATTTTTGACTATTTTTCCAAAATGCGAGCAAAGAGCTCACGAATTCATTCAGCGCGTCTCGTTAAAACTTAATTATCTCATAATATACAAATCTTTTACCTATTCTGTTTCTTTCATGTAAAAATAGACACACTAAGGTTCAATTTCATAACTCACTCACCTCCAAATTCAATACACCCTATTTTTGGTGATTTTTCTAGCGCACGTCACTGCTGCCACTACAAGCTGTTTTATTGCATTCATAAAAATAAACTAGCTTCTAACCGAGCCTACCTACATCTCAAATTCAAGGATTCAATTCATATACAAACATTCCTTAATAAAAACGATTAACTAGATTAAGAATGCATAGACATTACCACCATGAACCAACTCACATTCAAAACACACCAATGTACTTAACAAAATTTAGCCATTTTCGCATGGCTATTTTTTGTTAGTTTTTTTTTTACACATGAACCTTAAGATTCCATCAAACAAAAAAACCAAGCCTATCCTATACATGCCTTCACTTAAAACCAAAATGAAAGAGTACCCAAAATGTAGATTGATAGTGTGAGCGACTTTTCGACAATCCCGATGAGCTTGTGGCTTGCTCCTAATCTATAAAACAGAGGAAACATCTCACATAATTAAGCTTACTAGCTTAGTAAGTCCTAACTCATAATAATAGAACATTTAATCATTTACGAAAAGAAAACAATCAACATATGGTATTTCACATAGGCAATTAAGTAAATAGTTTACATAAAGCCAAATACTAGTAATTCAGTAATCTAAGTGAATTAGGGATCATTTCCTTAGACCTACATTTCTTCGTAGTTCATATAAGCATATCGCATGGAAATCTACTTTCTTAACGTCTATACATGAAAACCAATTGTTCCATAATAGCACGTTCTAAGCTCGACTTCCGTCAAATTACATCCATCAATATTAATTTGACCCAAGTAATATTAAACATAGCATACCTTACATACTTACCTGAACCATATTCTTGACAATTTAGCTCTAAATTGTCTTGAACAAAGATTCAATTCTTCTTTGGTAAAATACATCACCGGCATCAAGCCTGCTAGGCGTAAAAGCCTGAAAAGTAACACCGGTACAAGGCCTGCTAGGCGTAAGCCCGATAAATAACACCGGCACGAGGCCTGCTAGGCGTAAAGCCCGATTATGTCACCGGCACGAAGCCTGCTAGGCATAAAGCCCGATTATGTCACCGCGACACGAGGCACGCTGGGCATAAAGCCCGAATGTCAAAAATAGCTTTACATATTTTTCGCATTTCATCATCACATATCGAGCCATATGCGTTTATTCACATTTAGTTAAATACCTTTGAAATCAACCCAATCCATCATCATCACATTCGGCCAACTCATGGTTTTACAGCAACTCATACGAATTCTATCATTTATTAGGTTTTGTAAATAATCTCAAAACATAAGATTGCTCAAGAACTTACTTATTCATTTGCATTAGCCAAATAAATTCACTTCAATACTATACATTTACATTCGACTATATCATGAATTTATACTTTAATTTTCCACAGTTTATCATTCACTAAATTCGTAATTAACTTATTGACATATTTTAGATAAAGGACTTACCTTAGAAGTAGATAGATTCAAAATCTCCAACTATTCGTTTAGTTTAGCTTTTCCTCGCTCCAACTTTTTCTCCTTTTGATCTTGATCTAATTTGGTTCAATTAAACCAATTAAACCACACTTCCATTCAATTCGAAAGCAAAATCATAAAATAAATAATTCCAAGACATAAACATTTGCATTCGGCATTCATCCTCTACTTTGTTCAAGTGCATTCAAGATTATTAGGGAACACTTTGGTAATAATTTCCTTGATGTGCTTTAACTTACAACTTACCTTCTTATCTATAGCCATACATTAACTTTATATAATGATACACATATAACCGAATACAATAGCTCAAATTCATTCTCTCTTATGGCCGAATATGCCAATTCAACACCCATGCATTTTCTTCAACATACAACCAAGCAACAAGCTAAATAACCACACCAATTCAAGCATTTAACTAATCCAATTTAACCTATTGAACACCACAATGAAATTTTCAACCCGTTTGGATCTCTTCTCCATGGCCGAATGGCCCTTAGGTTCCTAGGATTCTCTATAACTCTTCCTTCCATCCATTTTACCCCTTGCACTAATTTACTTCAAATAATCAAGTCTTAAACTTAGTTCACCCAATAATTTAACATCACATATAACAATCTTCTATGGTTAATTTCATTATAAGAGGATGGCCGAACATCAAAACACAAGAAGAAATGTTTTCATGAATATCCATCCTATTATTCTAAACTATGAGGGTACCTTCAAGCCAAATCAACAAAATCTTCTTACAAGTTCATGCCATTTCTTCTCATACTATCTAACTTATTAACATAACAAACTACAACATTAGCACCCATGGCCGAATCTCATCATACCAATATTAACAAATTTTGCTTGTTTCAAAAGAAAAATGATCAAGAATTTAAGCCATATCAAGGTAGGTTTTTAAAATCAAGTTCAATTCTTACCTATCCTAGTGCATGCAAGGGCCGAATGGGGAAGATGAAGTTCTTCTCTTCTCTTCAAGGTAAGAATCGGGCAAGAAAGGAATGAATGAAGAGAGAATTATTTTCTTTTTGTTTTTATCTTTTTAACATAAAATATAGCATGCTTTTCTTATAATATTACTAAAATCAATATATATATAATTAGAAAGCATATATTCTTGGCATGCTTTTAATATAATAATGCCTAAATATCATACAAAAATAAAAAAGAACATATATGCATGCTTGCCGTCCACCTTGTTTAAAAATGGGGAATTTGACATGCAAATCCCCATGTTTAATGGACAATTTACTTAGCCCCCTTTTTATTAATGCCCACTACCTTGGTTCTTCTTGCAATTTAGACCTTTAGCAATTTAAACACTTAGATGGCTAAGATTTTCCACGAGATTTTCACACTTACTAAATTACACATAACAGACACAAAACATAATATTTAAAAAAATAACTCTCAGGCTCGGATTCGTGGTTCCGAAACCACCGTTCCGATTAGGGTCAAAATTGGTCTGTTACATGCACAACCCAAAGAAAAGAAGAAAAGGTGCTTCAAGGACAAGAAGCAAAAGAAGGAGGAGAAGGAAGAAAAATCATGCAGCCATAGTAATGGTTGTTGATAACTGAGTTAGTTTTATTTTAAAGTTGTAGCTGTAGTTTTCATGCATTGCATATTGCTGTAAGTCACATTTTGTTTTGTACACATTTTCACTACATTTTTATTGTCATTACATAGCCATGTCAGCGCATTGGGGACAATGCAATCTTTAAGTTTGGGGGAATGTATATGGGATTTGGAAATACACCCACATTTCAATTTTTCTTTTTGAAGCATGCAAGGTTTATGCACAATTGTTCAAAATCTTTTATTATATTTGATGCTTAATTATTGGATCATGTGAATTGTTAATGAATGAGTTGGATAAATTTGACTGAATGTTGTATCTTCAATACTTTGATGAATGATTTAGATTGCATTAATAATAAATGACTAGTAGCATTCCTTGAATGTTGAATGAAACGGCTTTTTTAGCTACTTATATATATATAGTTAGAAATAAGAGACACTCCAAAGTGGGTGTATTGTGAAATGTTAAAAAGGGTACACTCCAATACAAGCGTTAGAAAAATGAATCTGGCCAAAAGCCGTCACTGCATGAGTGTGTGCCGGTGCAATTACGTACTCCCTGGCGGTTTGTTGCACCCCATCGTTTCTTCTTAGGAATAAGGGTACAGTAATGCAACTATATCCCTTAATCAAAAAATATATATAAATACTTAGTATTGTACAATAAATGATGTATTGGTAAATAGAATTTAGGATTTGAAGCATGATGCTGGCCTTCATGAAAGTTCAATTTTACTCATTCATGCTTATGTATTATCGATGCAAGATTCTTTCATCTAAATGTGATTCATTCAATGGGAATTTAGAGGGTTCAAGTTGCTAGAACGATCATTTGCCTTAGTAAAATTTTAGTAGCCTTGCTAGTTGATAAACCATAAAAGTAACATATTTTAAGCCCACATTTAGTATGCTTTTGGATGAATTAAGCTTTGATTTATGTAAAAAGGTGCTCTTAATCCTTTCTTTTCATGTCTTATACTCAGGAAAGCACCCATGGATGAAAAGAACGTAAAATGGGCTTAAAACGGGCCAAATGGGCCAATTCACGAAATCGACACGGCCTGGACTTCAAGCCACACGGTCATGCCTCATTAAATTACTATAACACGGCCTAGGCCCCGATAAACACGGTCGTGCCTTATTAAAAGTCCAAACACGACCTAGCCATGACTCACACGGGCGTGCGCCATGGCCGTGCCCCTGTCGCTGGAAAGAGCAATTACATTCAGGAAAGGATACTTGGAGGCAAAGAAACACATTCCAAAGCCTATTCAAACACCCTATTAGGAATTCTACTTAAATTAGGATACTTAGGGGCCAAGTAAGGCATCTCAAAGTCTATATAAAGACCCAAGGGGGTAACTTGAAAGGTGAGTTCGGCAGAATTAGAAACTGGCGTCAAAACTAGGACAAAGAGCCAAGCCGAGAAGGTCAGAGTTAGGGAAGAATGCGAGGGTAGCCAGTTGATCCATCCCAAGAAGCCGGAATTATGCTCAAGACGGCGGAATTCTTCTTCAATTCCTTCAGGGAGTTTTCGGATTTTCTTATGTTTTGTTTTATCTTTTCTCTTGCGATGTTTTGTTTATTCATTATGAACTAAACCCCTCAGATACCTGAAGGGGATAAAACCTAGATGAATCTTTTTATTTGATTTTTAAGTTATATGATAATTACTTAGTTTGTTCTTAATTATGTTGCTTAATCCAAATCTAATGTGCTTAGGTGGAGGAGGAATAGACCCTGCCTAAGAGTAGATCTAACATAATTAAGCGGAGTTGATCGAACGCCTATAGATAGGGTTCCGAGATTTTGTCAAATTAAGGTGAAACCTAATATGGTAGTCCATTGATTGATTTACTGCTTAATCCAAATCTTTTGGCGCCGTTGCCGGGAAACTAAAATATTAAGAAAATTCTATTTTTATTACTTTAGCCATTATTTTTCAGCAATTTATTTTTATTTTTAGGATAATTTTTAATTTTGCTAATTTTTTCTTTCTTTTTTTTTCTTTCCAGGTACCTCTAGTTTATGACTAGAAGGAACCTGAGAGGACCTTTAGTATACGAAAATGATATTGAAGCTACCGCTCGAAGGAATCGTCGGGAAACCAGGCGAGCCATAAATTACACAGAAAGAGAGGAAGAAGACAAATCCAATCCTACTGAAGGGATGGACGAAAACAACCTACCACCAAGCGATGTGGGAGATCGTAACGCTCCACGTACAATGTTTGATTATGTGAAACCGCTTTTAACAGGAGCAGAATCGAGTATTGTTAGGCCTGCTATAGCTGCTAATAATTTTGAATTAAAGTCTAACACAATACAAATGATTCAACAGTTTGTTCAATTTGATGGTTTGTAAGACGAAGATCCAAACATGCATATAGCTAACTTTTTAGAGTTCTATGATACCTTCAAAATAAATGGCGTTTCTGATGATGCCATACGTCTTCGGTTATTCCCTTTTTCATTAAGAAATAAAGCTAAATAGTGGATAAACTCGTTACAACGAGGGTCAATCACTACATGGGATCAAATGACCGAAAAGTTTTTAACGAAATATTTCCCATCGGCCAAAACGGCCAAATTATGGAATGATATTTCTTCTTTTGTACAGATGGATGTAGAGAAATTATACGATGCATGGGAGAGATATAAAGATCTCTTGAGGAGGTGCCCACACCATGGCTTACCCTTGTGGCTACAAGTCCAAACATTCCCCTCAACAAGGCAACTGATTGATTCAGCCGCCGGTGGAACTTTGAATAACAAAACTCGAATGTACCTCACGAGTTCATTGAGGAGATGTCATTAAACAATTATCAGTGGCAAGCTTCGAGGACTAAACCAATGAAATTGCCAGGAGTCTTCAACGTCAACACCATGACCATGCTACTAAACCAATGAAATTGCCAGGAGTCTTCAACGTCAACACCATGACCATGCTATCAACGCAACTTGAGATGATGAATAAAAAGCTTGATAGTTTATGTTCTTCGCAGGTACATCCGGTCATGCAGTGTGATGCAAGTGGAACCGTGGCGAATCTTGAGTACCCACCCTACCAACTGAAAGCAGAGAACGAATAGATGAACTATATAGGTAATAATTTCCGATCCAATAATAATCCTTATAGTAACACTTACAATCCAGGTTGGAGGAACCATCCAAATTTTTCATGGGGAGGTCAAGGCAATCATAGAAATCAAGGGCAACAACCTTATCAGAACTTCCAAAATCAGCCCTATCCACGAGAGAAGAAACCAACCTATAAAGAGGAAATAAAATAATCAGCAACCACGGAAGAACGCCTACAAAATATTAATAGGACAATCAAAAGCAACGAAAACCGAATGAGTGAAATTGCTAAACCAGTCAAGGAAATGACTAATGCAGTCGAGCAACTTACACGGCCCATGTCAGAACGACCACAAAGACGTCTACCAAGTAACACCGAGATTAATCCAAAGGAGCAAATTCAAGCTATCACAGCTCAGGAGAACGAGAAGTTAGATGAACCACAACCAACTCCAGAAAGTAAGGTAGACAAAGGTATAATAGAGGTCGCACAAGAAAAGCCAAAACTAGTGATAAAAGAGTACAAACCTCGCATACCTTATCCCGAAGCATAAAAAAGAGACGATTCAGAGGAACAGTTCGGTAAGTTTCTTAAACTTTTAAAGAAATTACACATTAACTTACCTCTTCTGGAAGCTTTTTTTTTAGATGCCAGACTCGAGGAAATTTTTAAGACAGCTCTTGACAAATAAACGCAAATTAGACGAAGAGCCACACATTGAACTCAACGCAAAGTGCTCAGTAATCCTACAAAATAAACTACCACAGAAATTAAAAGATCTAGGGAGTTTTACAATTCCATGTTTAATTGGTAGTTTAACTATTGATAATGCGTTAGTTGATTTAGGGGCAAGATAAATGTCATGCCTTATACATTGTTTAAGCGACTAGGTCTAGGGCAGCCCAAACAAACTAGGATGAGTATTCAATTAGCAAATAAAACTGTTAGAATTCCTAGGGGCATTATTGAAGATGTTCTTGTAAAAATCGATAAATTTTGTTGTTTTAGACATGGATGAGGATAATCCAATTCCCTTAATTTTAGGAAGACATTTTCTAGCAACTGCCAAGACTAAAATTGATGTTGCCTCAGGTGAGCTCATACTTTGTGTGGGTGACGACTCAATTAGCCTTCAAGCCCTTGACTCAGCTAGGTCATCAAAGTGATGAAGGTGAGAAAGTAAATTTAGTTGATAATCAGATTGTTCAACTTTCACCACAGGAAACACCACAAGGCTATAAACTTGAGCCGAATTATGGGCCCCAAGATGTACAAGCTCATAACAGTGAATTGTTAGTGGAATCTAACCTAATGCAAGAAACTGTGGTAAGTAAAGGTAAGATTGAGGTAAGCCATGATTTACCAAACCCGGTAAATACAGAGTACCAAGCTTGTGTGCCATATCCCGATGCAATAAAGAAGGACCACACAGAGGAAGAATCTGGTGAACTCACACTTCGTGAAGACGACGAATCAGTCACTCTTCAAGCTCTTAACTCAGCTAGGACATCAAGTAATGAAGGTACGAACGTTAATTCTATTGATAATTATTTGGCTCAACCTTCTTTACAGGAATCATTAGGAAATCACTTAGCTGAGCTAGATCTTAGACCTCGTGCCAACAAAGAAGAAATACCTAAGGATCAAAGCCTTAGGGTTGACAAACTAAAAGAGGAGGAAACACAAATCAAAGAGGAATAGGAACCGCACGAAGTAAAACCAAAGGAGACCCCAAACGAGCTGATAGTAACAACAACTCACATCAAAATAGAGGATCAGGTATTGTTGAATAAGGTAGACCCTAGAATCACCAATTCAGACCTCAAGGAAAACGAAGAAATCACTTTTGAGGTACTTAATGTCTTCCTATACGGCACAGTCGAGGTAAGAAATCCTAAATTCAACACTTTTGAGGTAAACATTACTCGACTTAAACTATATATCCATAACCAAAGTGATCGTATGAGAAAGGATTTTCACCTCCTCAAACCACCACAACCATACGAATGAGAGGTAAAGTCTAGCTTAAGACTATAAACAAGCGCTTCTTAGGAGGCAACCCGAGCACTAACCCCATTTTTACATTTTTTTATTTTTTAATTATTTTTATTTTTTCCTTTTAGCACCTAACCCTAAACTAACCAAAGAGAAGATTTTTAGGCCACACGGCCCTACACACGAGCGTGCCCGTGGCCGTGTGGAAACCAGGGAATGAACCATGGGCGTGCTAGTAGCCGTGCACGATATAGAAAAAATTTCTTTTCCCGACACGGGTAACGATAATAGTCCACGCCCGTGCCGACGCCCCGTATGAAGCTACTAACTTATTGAACACGGGTATGACACGCCCGCGCAGAATGACTGTGTGAAGAAAGACACGGGTGTGCCACTACACCCACGGCCGTGCCCGAACACCTTGAACGTGCCAAAAATTCAAAATTCCAAACACGGGCTACATATCTATTTAAAACTCGTTCTCCCTTCTTCCAGCTGTCCTTCATTTTCCATTATTTATTTTTGTTTTTATTTTAATTTTATTTTAATTTCATTTTTTTACTTTATTTTTTTTATTTTCTTATTCTTTATATTTAGATTTAGCTTAGGATACAATAAAATCAGACTGGCTGCTTCGAGGATTCAATTTCAAATGGTTCGAGAAGCTTCCCCACGTTTACCTCCAATCCTATCCGGTTTCTTTTCATTGACTTCATCCAAAATTCAGGAAGTTTCACTTCTCTCCCTATCTTATGATTTTATGATTATTTTGATATTATCCATCTTTGTACATTGAGGGCAATGTACATCTTAAGTTTGGGGGGGTTAATTATAGTATTATCTGAAAATCCCTGAATTATGCCTTGATCTTAAAGTAAGTTTCTCATATTACGATTTGAATGAAATTTTCTTTGATTTATGATTTCTATTGTTATGTTTTAGATTAAGTCATTGATAATTGTGCATTGATAATTAAATTTGAAGAATACTAGGGAATCAAGCATGATAAGTCTAATTTTCTAAAAATTAAAATTTTAGGTTGTCAACCGGAATTTGAATGTTATCTTGAAATTTGAGATTTACAAGGTTGATGTCAAAAATACCCATAATTTTTGAGAGAATTTGACCTTATGGAGCATACATTCTTTTTCATGCTCACTTCTTGATTATGAATGTGTCAACTATGAACTGTTATTCTAGAACTTGCCTCGATTATACATGTCAAGAGCACAGTTATGATTTAATATATCGAGATGATAAAGGCACCTAGGTTTTAACCCACTTACTCCACTAAATAGCATACCCTTATAATTAACCCTTAGTGAACCCCATTGAGCCTAACAACCCTTTTTATTGACTTAGCCGCTAATTTTAACCCAAAACCCTTTGTATTTGTTATTACCCTTTCTTTTGACTACCCCTTAATTGAGATTTGATTTGAGCTAGTTACCTAAGTTTATTATTCTGGTAGTTAAAATGATCTTGTATTTAGTTTGTTCTTAAAAAAAAGTATATTCAGTATTAGTATTATGAAGAGTGAGCTTATACAAGTTAAAGTCTAATTATCAAAAGAAAAAGCTCGTATTAGTAGGATTATTATTATTTTCAGGTTGATGTAATTATTATCTTAGAAATTTTTAGATAGGTAACTTATCAATTCAATCTCGATTCTAACCTTCTAATTTCAGCCTTTATCCACACCTTTAGCCCTAGCCCCGTTACAACCCTAACAAAGACCTTTTGATCTGTTTATCATTTCATTTTACAGTGGTTGAGATTTGATTTTCAGGCAAGCCTATGGGATTAACTTTTCAAGTTCGACTTATGAGTGCTTAATTTTGACCCTTAAACACTTTTCAAGTGATTTGAATGAATCTTTTGTAAGGATCTCAATCCTTGCAGATTTTGAATTTAAGGTAATTATTTAGATGAAGGGAAACACCAATGTTTTCATGCTACAAATGAATGACTAATCTTGTTTGAATCTTCAGGACTCTTTGAATTGAATTATCAATGTATAAATTATCTATGAATTAGGATAAGGCATTGTTGATAGGAATTTTGAATCATGGAAAGTTCGTTTTAAATGCAAGTTGAGAATTTTGCTTGAGGACAAGCAAAAGCTTAAGTGTGAAGGTATTTGATAAACCATAAAAGTAACATATTTTAAGCCCACATTTAGTATGCTTTTGGATGAATTAAGCTTCGATTTATGTAAAAAGGTGCTCTTAATCCTTTCTTTTCATGTCTTATTCTCAGGAAAGCATCCATGGATGAAAAGAACGTAAAATGGGCTTAAAATAGGCCAATTCACGAAATCGACACAGCCTGGACTTCAAGCCACACGGTCGTGCCTCATTAAATTACTAGAACATGGCCCGAGCCCCGATAAACATGGCCTTGCCTCATTAAAAGTCCAAACACGGCCTAGCCATGATTCACACGAGCGTGCGCCAAGACCGTGTCCCTGTCGCTGGAAAGAGCAATTACATTCAGGAAAGGATACTTGGAGGCAAAGAAACACATTCCAAAGCCTATTCAAACACCCTATTAGGAATTCTACTTAAATTAGGATACTTAGGGGCCAAGTAAGGCATCTCAAAGTCTATATAAACACCCAAGCGGGCAACTTGAAAGGGGATTTCGGCAGAAGCCGAAATCGGCGTCAAAGCTAGGCCAAGAAGCCAACCCGAGAAGGTCAGAGTTAGGGAAGAACGCGAGGGTAACCAGTTGATCCATCACAAGAAGTCAGAATTATACTCAAGACGGTGGAATTCTTCTTCAATTCCTTCAGGGAGTTCTTGGATTTTCTTATGTTTTGTTTTATCTTTTCCCTTGTGATGTTTTGTTTATTCATTATGAACTAAACCCCTCAGATACCTGAAGGGGATAAAACCTAGATGAATCCTTTTATTTGATTTTTAAGTTATATGATAATTACTTAGTTTGTTCCTAATTATGTTGCTTAATCCAAATCTAATGTGCTTAGGTGGAGGAGGAATAGACCCTGCCTAAGAGTAAATCTAACATAATTAAGCGGAGTTGATCGAACGCCTAGAGATAGGGTTACGAGATTTTACCGGATTAGGGTGAAACCTAATATGGGAGTCTATTGATCGATTTACTGCTATCCTAGGGGGTTATTATAAGCGAACGGGAGTTCCACTAATTAACCTAGGGTTAGACGTTATTCGCCTCGAGAGAGGGTTTAATATAGATTAGGGAGTCTTACGGATCAAGCTAAGTAAAATAAATCATATAATTTAGGGTTAAATAATAAGTGAAGTCTAGGCGGATTCTTCCTAAGGGTATCGTCGTAATCAACTGAGTTTTCCTTCAAAGTTATTTTCCTATTCGTCCTTTTTGTCTTTGTGTCCTTAGTTTAGTCTTCGTCAATATAGTTAACAGCAACTTCACTCTATTTTTAAGGCTAAATAATAAAAAGAAAGTTAGTATTAGTACTCTTAGTTCCTTTGGGTTCGATATCCGGTTTTGCCTAAACAATACTACTGTTCGATAGGTACACTTGCCTTTAATCTTTGTCAGAGTTAGTTTCCTTTAATCTTTGTCAGAGTTAGTTTCCAGGTTTGATCGTTCTTTTATAAATTTTAAAGCTCTGATTTACAGCAATCACTAGTTTCTATTTTATTTGAGGATAAATAAAAACTCAAGTTTGGGGGTGTGATTGTACTAGAAAGAACATATGTCTTCTCCCTACTTATTGGTTAATTTGTTCTCATTTAGTTATCTTTAGCATACATTTTAGCTTTTTGATTTTAGTAAATTGCATTTTATAACCTAGTGAATTTTAGCCTATTTTATCCTTAATTTTGCTATCTTTCTGCACTAATGTCGCTACATTAGTTAATTCTAGTTTGTGTCCAGAATTATGCAATTGACAGCTGTCTGGATAAAAAAAACCAAAAATATGTGAGTTGTCCAGTCCGGTGTAACTACCCTGTATGAACAAGGACAGAAGAATCCTGAGGGAAGGACACCAGTACTATTGAGGAAAACATAAAAGGTTAACGTGAGAAGAATGAAAGGAGGAATTCTTTTGACCACCATTTTTCCTTACCCTATTTTTGAAGCTTGCAGCTATGGTAGCTTAAACTTTCCTTGGGTAAGCCAATGTAAAGATTGATGCAGATCCATTCCTGACGAGGAGTTCTCAATGCAAGATCTCCACTCGATTCTTTCTAATTTCTTTGGAAACGCTGGTGATTAATCTATATTTTCTATTATATAGAAGTACAATGAATTCTTGGTTAAATGTTATCTTATTAAATCTGTTTTATTATTTAATCTTAAGGGTTTGAATGTTTTAAGACAGAAGTGTTATTGCAGTTACTAACATTGAAAGGTGCAGTGACAGTTTGAGCTAATAAGCATTACAGCGGAAGTTGAGTAAGGGCTAAAGGAATTCAGTCCACTTCTTCTTAATAGTGCTATATTGCCCTCAATGGAAAGTGAGGTTAATGTGCATGGTTAAGTCCCAGATTAAATAGAGGAGTGGTGTTTGGTAAGACATACATTGAATTTTATTGTGTCGATAATCACCTATCTTTTATACCTTGCGAGTACTTAGTATTCTGCTAAAGATTCACATTGGGGATCCCAATTTATCCATAGCATACTTTAACTTATTGTTTTTGAGTTTTTTCTTCGACAACTATCCTCACAATTTATCTCGTTTTTATCTAGATATTACAAGACAACCATCCTTGTGGGGTCAATATCCGATAGACTCACATCTATCTACTATACTTGCATCGACAGTGTACGCTTGCACATTATTGATGTGACATTTTGTAACATCCCAAACCCGGTCAATACGTTACGACCAAATCTGGTATGTTACAGGAATGAAGATTTTGAAAACTAAACGAGACTTTCTGATGTAGAAACCACTCCCACTGAGTGTCTTTGTTTGAAAGATGTTTTAACATTTGGCTTGAAAGCTTTGTGCCGACTACTCATTAACCAGATCAAAGGTTGTAATTAAATTCGTTATTTTACCAAAACCAAAACCAACGATTCTCAAGAGAGTGGCATTTGAAAACAATTTGGCCTTTTTTTTTGAAATTTTCGAATTAACTTGTTACTCGCAATCCATCCTTTGTTAATACTTTAAAAACTATTTGTTTATGTTTTAGATTTTCGAAAAAAACCCCATATTCGACAGTTATAAAATATGCAATAACAGCATTAAAATCCAAATCCAAAATCTAAGTTAAAGCGGCCTTATTACAAAATAAAATCCCGGATTAAAGTAAGTTAAAAAATAAAGTACGAAGTTTGCGAATGAAATAGCATCGCATGGCCACCTCGAGTTCGTCCCGGCTCCAAACCCGTGATCTAGCGATTACCTGCAAATTTTAGCAGAGGGGTGAGTCACTGAGACAATGTGTAAATCCTCGTATAATGCAAACTGGCCTTAAACCCACATAGTACAGCATGATAATCATGTATGCAATGCAGCCCAAACAGTCTATTTTTCCATCCTCTACATCTCCTAAATCTACCCAACATATGTGGCACCCAGCCACTGTGGTACCAAACTACTGGTGGTTCCAAACCACTAGTGATAGAGTCACAAAATATAATATGTGGGGCCAGCCCACTGTGGTCCCAAACCACTGGTGACAATCCCTAACGAATATATATGGGGCCAACCCACTGTGGTACCAAACCACTGGGATGAGTCACTAAAATAATATATATGTGGTGCCAAACCACTGAGAGACATGGTCACTGGATAGAATTATGTGGGCCAACCCACTGTGGTACAAAAAAACTGGTGACAGTCTTAGAATCACGTTTCCCCTCTTCACATCATACCCCAAGCCCATGCACATGTTAACATACTAAGATGAATGCAATCATGCTTCAAATGCGCAACAGTTAACTATTTCATACATTCACATATCTCGATCATAAAATCATAACGGAACTTACCCTGTGTCTCCAACCTTACCCACTAGGGTATCTCGACGATCTATACCGTTATTTCTAGCTTCCAGCCCACACAATTTATAATCGTAATTTAATAAATAGAATGTGAGATATACACAACTGATAACTTATAAAACTAGACTCTCTACGTCTAAGCTCTCATTAGCAGGGACAATGGCTATTTGTTGATCCCAGGAAGACGTCGGCTCTCTACCACAACCTAGTGGATAGTCCTGAACCGCCGACATAGCACGCCTCTTGAACTTGGGAGCAGATACTAAGGGTCCACTCTCTACTTCAGTTTGACCGATTCTTGCATCCATGGAGAGACTCGATCATTATTCAGAGAAAAGGCTGGTTGTCTAACAAAAGAATTGATTAAGGCAGACTATGACCGATAAGGGATATGATAACCAAGAACCGAAAGAAGTGACTCCTACCTTGGTAAACGATGAACCACACATCAACTGGTTCGTCCTTAAATCAGAGATGAGTTGAGAGAGAACCAAAAGTTCGGCCTAGCAGTAAAAGTTACCCCCTTGTGTAACCAGCCAAAAGTTCGGCTTGCAGGAGAGGAGATAAGAGTTGAACTAGGTTGGGTTATGGTGTTTAAGAAAAGAGCAAAAAAGATGAAAAAGATTCGGCAAGGGAGGTGACTTCAAGGGATTTCGGCTTGTGAAGAAGATAGCAAAGAAACAAAACTAAAATGTGAAGGATGGATGGTAAAGAAAGATTCGGCCAAAGGTGTTTGGTAACCTAGAATAAAAAGAAGGACACGAATAGGGAGGTTTGTAATCAAGAGAAAAGATGAGAAAAAAGAGTTGAAAAACACGAAAAAGAAATGAGAAGAACCCTTAGATGTATCTAAGGATTTTTAGCACACAAAAAACAAAGCAACACCAAAAAGAAAACAAAAGCTCACACACCAATTTCAGCACACACATCCCACAAGTCAAACTGATTATGCTCCCTCATGCCCCCTAGCCGAATTCCTCCTTCCCACAATCCCCACATTCGGCCAACCACTTCCACCAGCCTCAAATCCCATGATTCCCTCTTACTTTCACTCCCCTTCAATTATTTGAATCAATTTGACCAATTCAAACTCCACCACCTCCTCATGGCCACACATTCAAACACTTTGACTCCTTCAACACTCATCCTTGAAGAGTCCTTGTCCAATCCACCACTTTAGCTCCCTAGGCACAAAAAATAAAGCTCCTGCATGTTGCTAACGCTACTCGAACTCCCTCCCTCCTACAGCTCCCTTGTGACTCCACTCCCTGCACCTTAAGTGGCGCCTCCTTGCTACTCCCCAACACCTCTTCTTGTATCAACAAACACAAGAAATTTTCCTTAAGAACTGCTTCAACCAGCTCTCCCCTAAAGAGCCTAAAAACAAAATTTCCACCAAGGCTCTGGCTTAACCCCGAGCCTTCCCAGAACCCCCAAACTTACCAAATTAACAAACAGAAAATGCCAAACACACAGAAAACATAAAAATGCAAAGCCCCTAATTCCAGTATGTTACATTTCTACCCCCTTAAAGAAATTTCGGCCTCGAAATTTACTTGGTCAAAAGAGGTGAGGGTATTGCTGCCGCATCACATCCTCTGGCTCCCACGTGGCTTCCTCTAAACTGTTATTTTGCTACAATACTATAACCAACAACCTTCACAATACTTTAACATCTTGATCTAAGATCTAAACTGGTTCCTCTTCAAAAGATAAATCAAGTCTTACGTCGATTTCTTCCATCGGCACTGTGTGAGATGGATCCAAACGGTAGTGCCTTAACATCGAGACATGGAATACATCATGTATCTGTCCCAATTACGGAGGTAACTCAAGCTGATAGGCCACTGGTCCCATACGCTTCAACACTCGATAAGGCCCGATGAACCTAGGGCTTAACTTGCCCATCCGTTCAAACCTTAACACTTTCTTCCACGGTGAAACCTTAAGGAAAACCTGATCACCCACTACAAATTCTATATCCTTATGCTTCATATCTGTATAAGATTTTTGCCTATCCGAAGCTTCCTTTAACCGAGTCTGAATTAACTTAACCTTCTCCTCTGTTTTCGAAACCGACTCCGGACCCAACAACTGTCGTTCACCCAACTCTATCCAGCAAATAGGAGTGTGACACTTCCGACCATACAACGCTTCATAGGGTGCCATTTGAATACTAGATTGATAGCTGTTGTTGTATGCGAATTTCGCCAACGATAAGAACTCCTCTCAACTACCCCTGAAATCGATAGCACAGCCTCTCAACATGTCTTCCAAGATCTGAATTACCCTCTTAGATTGACCATCAATCTGTGGATGAAACACTGTGCTGAAATCCAATCTTGTACCCAACGCCTGATGCAACACCTTCCAGAACCGCGATGTAAATCTAGGGTCTCTGTCTGATATGATAGACATAGGTACCCCATGCAACCTCACAATCTCTGCCACATACAGCTTGGCTAACTTCTGTAGGGAGTAGTCAACACGCACTAGTATGAAGTGAGCGGACTTCCTCAACCGATCCACAATTCCCCTACTGAATCTTTCTTCGTAGACGTAAGAGGTAGCCTACTAACAAAGTCCATGAAGGAAATTGAAGGGAAGATCCTCAGTCTTGAGTGTGATTCCGGCTTTTGAGATGGATCAATAGGCTTTCTTAGAGTAATTCCCTAATTTCAGCTCTCTTTGGCTTCGTTCCTGTCAAAAGGCCTGACAAAGGCTTTCTGTCAAACTCTCCAACACCCCCATTAGGTTGCCCCCTAGAGTTTTATATAGGCTTTCGGGATGCCTTACTTGGCCCACAAGTACCCTAATCCGAGTGAAATTAAAATGGGTCATGCCAAGGACACGCCCGTGGCACACGCCCGAGTGAATTGAGCCCTGGGCCGTGTTCGAGTCTGCTAAAGTGGCATGGCCGTATGGCGAACTCCAAGCCGTGTGGATTTCTTACTTTGGCCCATTTTCTCTGTTTTTGGCCTGTTTCTCGTTCTTTTCATCCTCCTATGCTCTTCTAAGTATAAAACATGAAATTAAAGGATTATGTAACACCTCAAACCCGACCTAGAAGTTAGGCCCGAATTCGGCGTGTCACATCAAAGGCATAATTCAAACGATTTTGCTAATTAAAAATTTTAAGGCCCAAAAGCCCAAAATCCTTGAGTCTCGTTAATTAATGAAAAAAACCCATTTTATAATTTTAAGTATTTCAGAAACCAAGTTTAAACGTAAGAAATTTACTTAGGTTTAATAATTAAGTAAACAATTGAAACAACAAAACCCAAAATCTAAAGTCAAGTCAAAGTACAAGGCCTTATTACATCCAACGAAAGTAAAGCAACTAAAACCATGTCCTTTGAAACAAATAAATAAAAATAAAAATTTAAACATCTTGTAGTGTGGCCATCTCCGAGTCCTCTCCCACGTCGAGCCGTTGATTGAGGATTACCTGAAACATTAAATAAAGGGTGTGAGTTTCGAAATTCTGTAACACCCCAAACCCGGTCAATACGACACAACCGAATCTGGCATGCCACGAAGGAAAACATTTTGAAGAAAATTGATTTAACGATTAAATTTTAGTGAAAAACTCTTTGTTGTTCTATGTTTGTAGAAATCGTATATAATAAGTTTAAAACTAATAATTTACTTTGAAATTATTAAATAAATCTTTAAAACTTAGTTGCAGATCCATAGATTAGAAAACCTTTTATAATTTTAAAAGAAACCCAAACGATTATTTTGAAAACCGTTTCTAATTGAAATTTGGAAACTTAAGTTTTGGAAAATAGTAGGAGTCATCGAAAACAATTAAGTTGTTAAATATTATCAAATGATTTATAATACCCGATGATAATGTTTAGAAAACCATTGCGTTTTCTAGTTTAGAAAACTTTGTGCTCAAATTATTATGTCAACCATGTAATTCATAAAGCCATGTTTAAATCAAATCCAAAGCATATAAATAATCCCAAAACATAATTTAAAAGGCCTTATTACAAATCTATATAAAGATGAAAACCAAATTAAAATAAAATAAAGTACCCAAACCGAAGTTCATGTAAAACCAAATTTTTATTGCATGGCCACCTTGAGATCATCCGGCTCCTCATCCGTAATCTACGAATCACCTGAAAAGATAAGGGAGAAGGTGAGTTACCAAGACTCAGTGCATAAGTCCTTCCCCCGATTGATGCAACATACTTACACAATTATAACCAAGCAGTATATATAATGCACCCAAACCTAGCCATCCATAACTCCTTTTCTACCCCGTGTTGTACCAAACCACTGGTGGTGCCAAACCACTGGTGACCCAAAGTCACGATATCTAATAATGTGGTGCCAAACCACTGGTGACCCAAAGTCACAAATAATAAAGTTGTGGGGCCAACCCACGTGTGCTACCAAATCACTGGCGACGATCCCGTAATATCAAATGTGGGGCCAACCCACTGTGGTACTAAGCCACTAGGATGAATCGCTATGAGCTGCCAAACCTCTAGTGTCCCAAAGACACGGATATCAAATCCTTCCCCCTCCTCTCATATCACCCACAACAGTGCAATTATTATGCAAATCATGCAATCATGCTTTATTATGTATCATATAGAAATATGTCACATATCATGGTATAAGCATCATATAGCAAAACATATCGAAATGGACTTACCCGAATCCTTGCTCATACCCTTCGATATCATATCGAGATTTTCACAGTTTTCGGCTTTAAAACATGATCAAGTTATTAATATATTACCAAGTTATAAAGTGTGTAAGTTACACACCCGTCACTAACGCAAGCACTAAATCCCGAAGACCCGATCTACAGCACTAGATCTCCTTGCCCTACATTCGGCCAACACTAAGATCAATAACAAAGACCATTCGGCCAACAACAAACCTTAGTCTCAATAGCCTTCAGCTTTACATCCTCTTAAAGAATAATGAACCAACATAAATCCTTACCACTTGACTTACCAACTTCGATTGCTAGAGAAATAGGGTTAAATCGATTGCTTCCAAAGTCCGGAAGAGCCTAAAAGAAATAAGTTCCTATGGTTAGAACCTTACTAACAAATGTTCAAAATTTGGCTTTTGCCCTTATGAGAAACGATAGAGAGAAAAGAAAAGGAATAAGGAAATTTGGCCAATACACTTACCTATCTTCAAAACCGATTATAGATGAACCCAAAGAAAATCTACCCTTGTTGATATTCGGCCAAGACAAAACAAAAAGAAATAAAGAAGATTCATTTATGTTGGATGAAGACAATCAAATGAATTAAATCTAGAGTGGAGAAAGAGAAAGAAAAGAAAAGTGAAAATAGGAGAAGGAGGATTCGGCAATAGAAGAAAGTAAAAGAAGAAATGTGGGTTTTGAACAAATATGAAAAGAATGAAAAAGAAGGATGAGAACAAGAGAGGTTTGACCAAGCACAATGGTGGTTTCGGTTTTTACTCAATATGGTGTACTAGGGAAGTTGGCAAGGCTCTAAAAGGGTTTTTCGGCTAGACACAAAACAATGAATAATACCAATACCAAAACAAAATTTTTACCTTATTGCCAAGAACACATTCAGCTAGGGAGAGTGTTTGTGGAGAGAAAAGAAAAAATGCTCAAATGCTTAGGAAACAAACTACCAACCTACCAAACCTTCAACAAATTCAGTCAACCCCCCTAGACCAATATGCCGTCCACATACATAGACTAGTTTTCCATTAAAAAGCTTCCAAAACCTCATCCTTAATCCAAGCCTTATGTCCCCTTATCCTTCCTTAATCCATATGATTCCTTTCCTGAAGTTCAAGCTTTCCTAGTCTATTATTCAACTTGCCATAAAAATTTAAAGTCCAACTTACCATATGTAAAGCTTGGCCGACACTTATGTAAAGGTGCATAAAAATAAAGTCTTAAAAATGCACTCCATGCTATTCGAACCACTCCCCTCAAACAACCATTCATGCGTCATAACCACCTTGCCAATAACTCCTCATGTGCTAAATTTAGACACATAAATTAACTTAAGTGTCAAGATCACTTAATCCACTTCACTAAATTTTCAATACTAAAAAAATTATTCTAGCTTCATTAATAATTCCGACCCTTCACTAGACTATATTAAACACACAATAAAATCATACCCGACTAACACAAGTAACAAGATGATACTCAAATTTTTAGGATATTACAATTCTACCCCCTTAAGAAAATTTCGTCCTCGAAATTACCTGATCAAAAGAGTTGAGGAAACTGCTGTCTCATCACATCCTCCGGTTCCCACGTAGCTTCTTCTACGCCATGGTTCCGCCATAATACCTTCACTAATGGAACTGACTTTCTGCGCAACACTTTCACATCTCGATCTAGAATCTGCACTGGTTCCTCTTCCACCGTCAGATCTGGACTCACCTCTATTTCCTCTACTGCCACGACATGCGATGGATCAGAACGATAGCATCTAAGCATGGAGACATGGAACACATCATGTATCTGACTCAGTTCTACTGGCAACTCAAGCTGATAAGCTACTGGTCCCACTCGTCTCAACACTTTATACGGCCCAATAAACCTTGGACTTAACTTGCCTTTTCTCCCAAATCTTAACACTTTCTTCCATGGCGAGACCTTCAGAAAAACCTTGTCACCCAAGGCAAACTTTATATCCCTCCGCTTGAGATCGGCATATGACTTCTGCCTATCCGAAGCTTCCTTCAGACGAGCCTGATTCATCTTAACTTATCCTCAGTCTCTGCAACCAACTCTGGTCCTAACATCTGACGCTCACCCAACTCTGTCCAGCATGTAGGTGTGCGACACCTCCTACCATACAACGCCTCATATGGTGCCATTTTAATGCTTGCTTGATAACTATTTTTGTAAGCAAACTATCGAAGATGTTCTGGTAAAAGTAAATAAATTTATATTTCTTGTTGATTTTGTTGTGCTTGACATGAATGAGGATGTAGAGGTCCTTTAATTTTGGGACGACCCTTTCTAGGTACTGCTAGAGCTGTCATTACTAAAGGTAGGCGATGAGGAAATTGTTTTCCAAATTTATGATGCCATGCGATATTTTAGAGAACAAGATGATTCTTATTACTTTATTGATGCCACTGATCGTATTTTTTAAGAGTTTTTGCAGGAAATCATACACGATGACACGATAGAACTGTGTTTTTCACAAGGAGAGGAGATAGATGACGATATCGATGAATTAAATCCTAATACATCATCCTTTAGAGAGATGAAAATAGAGGATATTGAATTCAACAATGAACAAAAATAAGAATCCTCTGTTAATGAACTGCCGAAATTAGAATTAAAATAATTTCCAAAACATTTAGAATACGCATTCCTAAGGGATAATTCTACGCTACCAGTAATCATCTCTTCAGAAATAGGACCCAAAGAAAAAGAAGATTTGCTAAGGATATTAAAGAAACATAAAAGAGTAATAGCGTGGAAAATGTCTAACATTAAAGGAATAAGCCCATCATTCTGCACCCACAAAATTTTAATGGAAGATGAGTATAAATCGTATGTGCAACCTCAGAGACGTTTGAACCCCAATATGAAAGAAGTTGTCAAAGCTGAGGTAATTAAACTTCTAGATGCAGGAATAATTTATTCTATTTCTAACAGTACTTGGGTAAGTCCTGTGCAGGTAGTTCCAAAGAAAGGAGGCATGACTGTTGTAGCCAACGAAAAGAATGAATCGATTCCTACAAGAACAGTCACAGGTTGGAGAGTCTGTATTGACTATAGGAAGCTGAACGATGCCACCAGGAAATATCACTTCCCTTTGCCCTTTATTGATCAGATGTTAGAAAGATTATCTGGGCATATGTACTACTGCTTCTTAGATGGACTCTCCGGCTATTTCCAAATCCCAATAGCTCCTGAGGATCAAGAAAAGACAACATTTACATGTCCATACGGTACGTTTGCTTATCGTAGAATGCCTTTTGGATTATGTAATGCTCCTGTTACTTTTTAGCGTTGCATGCTGGCCATCTTCGATGAACTTGTGGAAGACATTATGGAGGTATTTATGGATGACTTCTCGGTATTTGGTAATTCTTTCCACCTTGCCTTAAAAATTTAGAACGAGTTCTAAAAAGATGTGAGGAAACGAATCTTGTCTTGAATTGGGAAAAATGTCACTTTATGGTTAGAGAGGAGATTGTGTTAGGACATAATATTTCTAGTAAAGGGATCGAGGTAGATAACGAAAAGATTGAAACCATAGAAAAATTACCTCCTCCTAGTTCAGTTAAGGCTATTAGAAGTTTTTTAGGACATGCTGGATTTTTATAGAAGATTCATTAAAGATTTCTCTAAAATAGCTAAGCCTTTAACAAAATTACTAGAAAAAGATGTTTCTTTCAATTTTGATCAGGAATGTTTAGATGCATTTAATATCCTTAAAGATAAACTAATAAATGCTCCGATTATAACTGCACCTGATTGGAATTTAGCCTTTGAACTAATGTGTGATGCGAGTGATTTTGTAGTAGGTGCAGTTTTGGGACAACGAAGAGAGAAGCATTTTCAGCCAATTTATTATGCTAGTAGAACATTGACGCCCGTACAAGAAAACTACACCACCACAGAGAAAGAATTGCTACCTGTAGTTTTTGCATTTGACAAATTTAGACAGTATTTAATATTATCTAAAGTTGTCGTTTACACTAACCATTCGGCTCTTCATTATCTCTTAACTAAATCTGATGCAAAACCTCGACTCATACGATAGATCTTACTCTTACAGGAATTTGATTTGGAAATACAAGATAAGAAGGGAGCTGAAAATCTTGCAAAGAGATCACCTCTCTGAAGCGAGCACCCACTTATTGAAGAGCTCGATGAAAGTGAGATAAACGACTCGTTCCCTGAGGAACAACTTTTTTTTATAACAAAATCTGAGGTACCGTGGTTTACAGATATTGCGAATTATTTAGCTGCTAACATCTTACCAAAAAGGTTAACACATCATCAAAAGAAGCGATTCTTTGCTGATGCGAAAAGTTATTTTTGGGAGGATCCATTTCTTTTTCCGCATATGTGCAGATCAAATAATTCGGAGATGCGTTACAAGGGCAGAAGCAAGTAAAATCCTAGAACATTACCATTTAGGACCTTCAGGAGGACATTACAGCAGGATTAAGACAGCAAACAAAACTCAAATTAGGATTTTATTGGCCAACTCTGTTTAAAGATGCCAACAGGTATGTCGCTTCGTGTGATAAATGCCAAAGGACAAGTAATATTTCTAAACGCGATGAAATGCCTCAAACATATATGGTATCATGTGAGATATTCGATGTATGCGGTATTGACTTTATGGATCCGTTCCCTAGTTCATTCAGAAATAAATACATCTTAGTAGCAGTAGATTACATGTCAAAATGGGTGGAAGCCCAAGCTTTACCTACTAACGATGCTAGAGCTGTAGTGAAGTTTCTTAAGAAACTTTTCTCTCGTTTTGGAACACCCAGAGCGATCATTAGTGATAGGGGTACTCACTTTTGCAATACTTAATTTAATAAAGTCTTAAGAAAAGATGAAGTACACCACAGAATAGCTACCCCTTATCATCCTCAAACCAGTGGGCAAGTGGAAGTGGCAAATCGAGAGCTTAATCGAATCCTAGAGAAAACAGTTGAATCAAACAGGAAAGATTGGGCGGTAAAAAAGTAGATGATGCTTTATGGGCCTATAGAACAAAGATTTAAAACCCCTTTAGGAACATCCCCGTACAAACTTGTGTATGGAAAAATTTGTCATCTACCATTTGAGTTAGAGTACAAAGCATACTGGGCTATAAAATTCTTGAATTACGATCTTAAAACCGCAGGTGAGAAGAGGATGATGCAGTTGAACGAATTAGATGAACGGCAAGCTGAGGCCTATGAGAACTCACGATTATATAAGAAGGCAACAAAATGATGCCATGATGCTCGATTAAAACAATCAAAGCAATTCGAAGTAGGAAACTTGGTCCTGCTGTACAATTCAAAACTCAAGCTATTTTCTGGAAAGCTAAAATTAAGGTGGTCAGGCCCATTCGTGATCAAAACTATTTTCCCTTACGGCACAGTCGAGGTAACTCATCCAACTCAAGAAACATTCAAGGTAAATGGCCATCGACTGAAACTTTATAATGGTGAAGATTTCAAGGAATTAAGAGAGGAGCTTTAGCTCCGTGAACCTTCTTTTAGAAATGAAAACAGGGTGAGTCTAGCTTAAGACTTCACTAACCACATTAATGTTTACATTTTTTATTTTTTACTTTTATTTTTCCTTTTAGCATCTAACCATACAGTGAAGCGCAGGTTTCCCCACCACACAGCCTTGTACACAGTGTGCCCGTGACCGTGTGGATGCCATGGGATGAAAAACGGGTGTTCCAGTAGACGTGCAAGATGAAGAAGAAAATTTTACACGGGCTGCGTTAATAAGACCACAGCCGTGTGATGCAACCATGGTCTATTCTGAGTAAACCAGCACGGGCATGAGCCACGCCCGTGCCTACCAACCGTGTGCAACACTGACTACATAACATGGGCGTGGCAACCTTAGCACAGGCGTGGGAGAAGCGAACATAATAGTACACGGCCTAGGAGAACGGGCGTTGGAAACATCTCAAACGCGCCCAGATTTAAAAATCACGAAAAACACAGGCTAAATAAAAGACACACTGGCGTGGCACCTACCCGTGTCTCCCTCCCTATATAAAGACTATCACGACCATCTTCCCCAAAATTTCCCTCAATTTCAAACCCTAGCCATTTTCTCCCTAAAAACCACCACCAAAGTTTCAGCCACCAACAAAATCCTCCCCTCCCTCAATTCCCTATACCCTTTAACTCCTTCCCTTGGCAACATACACATAGGAAACCAGCCCACGCCCGTGCCCAAGGAATACACGCCCACCCTAAAGGTGTCCCACCGCTGTGTTTCCCAACTAATTGCAGCACACATCCATGGCTCGCCCCTACATGCCCATGCTCCACCAAATCACACCGTTACTACTACTGGCCACATCTCATTGTTACATTTACCTCCATTTAACTTTTTTAAACTTAGAATTTTATCTATTTAATTAAGTTTAATATTAGATTAGTCTTATTATTTTGATGTAGTCATTGAATCCTAGTTTAAATAAAGCTTAGAATTAGATAGAATACTTATTATGCGTTTAGTCTTTGTATATTTTGGATACTGATCGAAGCCCTTGATATATGTTTTGGTTGGAAATATACTTGAATCATTGCTTATCGATTCTTTTCAGGCCCATAATGTCATCATCCCAAGGCAAGAAAACGGCAGTCCCTAGTTCTAAAAAACGAAAGGGACTCGGTTCTTCATTAGCCAGTGCAACCTCGAAAGTGCGCCACCCATTCTTACGTTTTCCCTCGGGTATTCAAGAGGGTCGTTACAAGATACTTCGGGTGCGACCACTCGGAACAGGGAGATGTATTGATTGGGCCGCCTTGGAACAGGTCCAATTAGCCGACGATGTATGGGCTCTTATAACTACCGACCCTTAGAACCAGTTCTTCAACATCATCGAGCCTACCTACTTAGAGCTCACTCTGCAGCTCTGTTCAACATTTCATCTTCAGATAGTGATGTCACAACACGATGACCCCTGTATGATCCAATTTTGACTCGAAGGCATTATACGAGAATTAAATGTACCACAATTCAGGGCCACATTGGGACTCTATACCGATGAATTCATGGAGGAACATGATCTCTCAGAGCTTTCTCGCCATATCCACAAAACCCCCACAAGATGTTGGTACACCATAGCTCCCAACAACAACGATTATGAACCTAGCCGCTCCAAAGCGACAGCCCTTCTCCCATCCCTGAGGTACGTATGTAACATCCCCAAACCCGGCCCATTCGTTACGACTGAATCTGGTTATGTTATTGTAGAAAAGACGGTTGAAAATCTTTGTTTACTTAGCATAAAGCATGAAAGAATTTGTTTTTTTTTTTTAAAAACTTTATTCAGTTATTACCTTATGAAAACTTTGAAGTTATAAATTGACTGAATTAGAAAAACTTTATTAACCACATTCTTCATTAATAGGTTGCTTGGATTAAAATCATTTTCACATAGCAATTTAATTTAAATAAACCGTAGTTAAAGTAATACCAAAAACATAAAATGGCCTTTGTTACAACCCAACAAATTCAAATAAAATGCTTACATCAAAATCAAGCATGAAATAATTGAACATCATCTTCTGGCATGGGCCACCTTGTCCTCTCCGATCCCTGGTCCACTTTTTATGCACTACCTGAAATGGTTAAGGAAAAAGGTGAGTCACCAAGACTCAGTGTGCTACCCTTTTTCCCGGATTAGCAAAATATCACATACAAACATAATCATGATCATCATGCATCCCAATCATATGCACCCAATCCTAACCGTCCATACACCTTTTCTACCCCGTGTGGTACCAAACCACTGGTGGTGCCAAACCACTGGTGACGTATAGTCACAGATGTGATGCCAAATCACTGGAGGTGCCAAACCTCTGGTATCCGAAGACACGAAGTGTGTTACCAAAACACTGGTAACCGAAGTCACAAATCAATTGATGGGGCCAACCCATCGTGTGTGATACCAAATCACCGCGCACGATCCCGTGTCTCAAAGTGGGGCCAACCTACGGTGGTGTTAACCACAGAGGATAAGTCGCTATGAGGTGCCAAACCTCTGGAGGTACCAAACCTCTCGTGACCGCATCCGCGATGTGTTACCAAAACACTGTGCTCGTCAAAGACAAAATATCACCGCCCCTCCTCTCAGTACAACCCACATAGATAATGATATGCATTTTAACGGACTTATACCCACATGCTTGATTAGTAACATACATATTATTTATCAGCCATCCAATATCATAGCACACGTAACAGATAAATTATGCTTACCAAAAGCATCATAACAGGGACTTACCTGACCCCGTGCCCTATACCATAATGGTATTCAATCCACCTTTCCGTGGAACCAACCACACACAACATATATATATAAATACCATAACGTATAAGTGTGTAAATATACACACAATTCAATAAGCACATAAATTACTAGAAGAGTGTGTGTGTGTGTACACACCTGCAAACCTTAATCGAAGAATCAATCTAAGACCCTTGATCCTCTTGCTCCTAAAACAATCGGCCAACCAAGCATTAGCACTCATACCATTCGGCTAAACAACAAAAAGATTAACCTTGATCCTTTACCTAAAACCCGATTTGGTTTCCTACCAAATCTCGAGCCAAAAGATGGTTCCTCCGACAATCGGCCTTCCACCAATAAGAACACGCTTAATCCTTTGCAACTCAATTTAGTGAAACTAACGGAATAGCCTAATAACATCACTCTTACCACCACTTACCAACGATCAACCAAGGATGACTGCTTCACTTGATCGCCACCAAAAATCTGGAGACCCTAAAAAGCGAAATAATTAACTCCTTCCAACCAAAACCAAAATGGACTTTAATCAAATCGAAACCACAAGCACTAGAGAGAAAGAGAAATGGCCATTCGGCCAAAAACTTACCCCAACACCAACCACTAACCTAGCCAACCAAACCACTAGGAGAAAAGGGACATTCAAACCAATATGAACACCACTAGGATCGGTTTAGCGTGAAAAAGAAATAAGAGTAAAGGTGAGAAGAAATAGAGAAATCGGCAATAGAGTTTAGGAGAAGAAAGAAAATAAAAGATAGATGAGGAGGGTACCTTCTCGGCTTGAAAGTGAAAGAAAATAAAGAAAGTGTTTTTAGGGAATGAAATTTCGGCTAACAAGGTTTTCAAATCAAAGAAAAATATGGAGAGGAGAGAGTTCCACATTCGGCTTACTCAAATGAAATAGAAGGAAGAAGTGAAAAGAAGCATTCGGCCACAAGCATAAAATCAAGAAACATTTTCAAAATTCGGCAACTAAAGGGGTTTGGTATTTCGGTTCCAAAGAACAAAAATGGGAGAGAATTGCTTGGAAGAATTCGGCTCTTGGTACACTCTCCTAAAGCTGGCCGAAAATCACCCACTAATGCCATAAGAAAAACGGCATTCACCTTCCTAAAACACCTCCAAAACTACCCACATACACCCAATTGAAAATCCCCATAGTCGGCCACCTCCTGGAACCAATTCAAGCCACAAATTCAATTCCATTTGAATTAAACAAATCCCCATTATCCTATCCACATCCTATCTCTAATTTAAACTAATTAAAAAAACTATAATTATCTACAATAATAAAATAATAAAGCCACCCACCACCCAAATTCTAATTCAAAATAATACTTAAGCTTATCCTTATCACCTAATTTAAACTACATGTGCCGTCCCATCGCTTCAATTTGTCTGCCCAAAATAAAAAGAAATCAAAACTCCAAATGCCACACACGGTGTTCGAACTGGGACCAATCACCGCACGCCTAACCCCAACGCCTGTGCCACTCGGCCATCTTGATATTTATGACAAAAACCACACCATAAAATCTTTAAGGGCTACCTACCCAAGCCCCCACCGCATAAGAAAAATAAACACGCAAAAGCCGCCTGTTGCTCGAACCAATGCCCACACGCACCTTCAGCGCTAAGTTCCGCACAGCACTACTACTCCTGGACCAGTGCCTTGCGACCAAACACGCCCCAAATTATTTTAAGGCCTCTACGCTGCTGCAACGCCATACTCCAAAAATTAAAACCCATCTGCCGCCTTCTTGGATCGAACCTAAGACCCTCACAGCGCTACCTCCACCCTTTAAGCTCACAAGCACACACCACTTTACCAAAGCCTCACTTGTGCCAATAATTACCAAAATTAATCTTAAGGCCTCCTTGGCCCAATTCCTTTTACCCTAAAAATCTAAATTTTCCAAAGCCTTCCCTTCTCATCCCAACATTCTTAGAGCCTCTAAAACTCAACCAAGCACTCCAAAAACCCACTAACACTTGATTTAAACTCAACATGCACACTCCCCTAAACCCGGTGTTACAATTCTACCTCCCTTAAAATAATTTCGTCCTCGAAATTACTTGTCTAAACTAACGATCCAATTCCTCCGCTACGCTATCATCACGCACTCGATCTCCAAGAGCAAACATACTCTACGAGCAACAAAAACAAACAATCACCAAAATCGCCTCTACCACGCCCATGAGAAATACGACCACGCCCCTAGAACTCATATCTAGCGCCTCGATTAATCTGATTAGAAATTTTTATGCGTTAGAATCTGGGTTCCACTTGCTTATCCACGAGCAATTTTTATGCAATGAAGTTTCGAGAGTAGTTCTTTTCGATCAACCAAAGTTTCCTTCCTACTCGTGGGTAATTTCGTCATTTTCCTATAGGGTATTTTTGTAATAAAAGAAATTTTAAAACTTTAGTAAAATAGGTCGTTTTGAAATTCCCAAAACTGGAGGGTTTTTCTGAAAAAGTTGTAAAATTTTAAAGATACATCATCACTTTGAAACCAGGAGTATTTTGGTAATTTGTCACTTGGGGCAATTTCGTAATTTTCCAAAACCAAAATATTTTGTTGATGATTTTCAAAGCTAAGTTGCTAAATATTTGTAACATAGTTGAAATTTTTGAGCAAAACCATTGAACTGATATTTTATGAACCGAGGGCATTTTAGTAATTTTACCCCTAAGGGCATTTTTGTAAATTCTCCATATCGTAATTTCACAATATTTCACAAAAATGAGATTTTCTAACATTTGGCAGAATAAGAATATTTCGGCACAAATCAAGAGAAATCTGAAAATTTAACGACCCAAGGGCGTTTTGGTAATTTTATCGATCAAGGGTAATTTTGTAAATTTTCAAATCAGGGTATCTTGAAAATAGCGTTTTTGTATACCTTTGCAAAGTAGGGAAATTTTATTAAAATTGGAGTTAAACCGTAAATCTTGAAGGTCAGGGGCATTTTAGTAATTTTCAACACAGGGGTATTTTCGTAAATTTTCCCAAACCAGAGTGTCTTGATATTTTGAAACCTCGAAATTTTGGTATTTTGTAAAGTAAAAATCATTTTATCAAAAGTTGAGGGTAATACCGGTAATTTTATAACACAGGGGCATTTTTGTAAATTTGCCACTAGGGCATTTTCTAAATTTTGTAAACCGAGAAAATATCTTTCAAAATCAGATTTAGGGTTTCACAAACCAAAGGGTAAGTTTGAAAAGTTTTAAAATGAAGGTTTTAAAACAAAGAAGGCTACTTCCCTTTCGGGTTTTAATAACCGGTTTAGCCTTATGAACAAGTCCTCTTGGTTAAGGTGAACCAAAGCTATGCACCGGTAGGATTCTGCAAGAGGAGGAGGTGAGTCACGGGATCGCTTAAGTACCGTGCTCTTCGGGATCCAATCCTAGACATGCGCACACAAAGTTGCCACACCTTAACTCTCGGCGACTTACTTCACGGGTTTGTTTAAGAGCTTTAAGTCTTATGCCACTGTTTGAGTAGTCTAATCCTAGGGTCCAACAGATCCTAGTACTCTATTCTACGAGCCCAAACTAAGCCCAACTCGATTCATATAAACAAATCACTTCACAAGTCTGAACTACTTACCTGGTGGACTCGGGTCGGAGGTACAGGTGCCATGCCAGAATAACCTGAAAAAGTTTCTAAAAAGCCCATGTTTTTTTTAAAAGCCCATTTTGAAAATGTTTTTGGGGCCAAAACCCTCAAAGCCGAGTTTTGAACCGGGCTCTGATACCAAATTGTAACATCCCCAAACCCGGCCCATTCGTTACGACCGAATCTGGTTATGTTATTGTGGAAAAGACGGTTGAAAATCTTTGTTTACTTAGCATAAAGCATGAAAGAATTTGTTTTTTTTTTTTAAACTTTATTCAGTTATTACCTTATGAAAACTTTGAAGTTATAAATTGACTGAATTAGAAAAACTTTATTAACCACATTCTTCATTAATAGGTTGCTTGGATTAAAATCACTTTCACATAGCAATTTAATTTAAATAAACCGTAGTTAAAGTAATACCAAAAACATAAAATGGCCTTTGTTACAACCCAACAAATTCAAATAAAATGCTTACATCAAAATCAAGCATGAAATAATTGAACATCATCTTCGGCATGGGCCACCTTGTCCTCTCCGATCCCGGTCCAGCTTTATGCACTACCTGAAATGGTTAAGGAAAAAGGTGAGTCACCAAGACTCAGTGTGCTACCCTTTTTCCCGGATTAGCAAAATATCACATACAAACATAATCATGATCATCATGCATCCCAATCATATGCACCCAATCCTAACCGTCCATACACCTTTTCTACCCCGTGTGGTACCAAACCACTGGTGGTGCCAAACCACTGGTGACGTATAGTCACAGATGTGATGCCAAATCACTGGAGGTGCCAAACCTCTCGGTATCCAAGACACGGCGTATTACCAAAAACACCGTGACCGAAGTCACAAATCAATTGATGGGGCCAACCCATCGTGTGATACCAAATCACCGCGGGGCGATCCGTGTCTCAAAAGTGGGGCCAACCCACGGTGGTGTTAACCACGAGGATAAGTCGCTATGAGGTGCCAAACCTCCGGAGGTACCAAACCTCTCGGTGACCGCAATCACAAGCAGTGTGTTACCAAAACACCGGTGCTCGTCAAAGACAAAATATCACTGCCCCCTCCTCTCGTACAACCCACATAGATAATGATATGCATTTTAACGGACTTATACCCACATGCTTGATTAGTAACATACATATTATTTATCAGCCATCCAATATCATAGCACACGTAATGTATACATTATGCTTACCAAAAGTATCATAACGAGGACTTACGACCGACCTGTGCCTCTATACCATAATGGTATTCAATCCACCTTTCCGTGGAACCAACCACACACAACATATATATATAAATACCATAATGATAAGTGTGTAAATATACACACAATTCAATAAGCACATAAATTACTAGAAGAGTGTGTGTGTGTACACACCTGCAAACCTTAATCGAAGAATCAATCTAAGACCCTTGATCCTCTTGCTCCTAAAACAATCGGCCAACCAAGCATTAGCACTCATACCATTCGGATAAACAACAAAAAGATTAACCTTGATCCTTTACCTAAAACCCGATTTGGTTTCCTACCAAATCTCGAGCCAAGCAGTGGTTCCTCTGACAATCGGCCTTCCACCAATAAGAACACAGTTAATCCTTTGCAACTCGATTTAGTGAAACTAACGGAATAGCCTAATAACATCACTCTTACCACCACTTACCAACGATCAACCAAGGATGACTGCTTCACTTGATCGCCACCAAAAATCTGGAGACCCTAAAACGAAATAATTAACTCCTTCCAACCAAAACCAAAATAGACTTTAATCAAATCGAAACCACAAGCACTAGAGAGAAAAGAGAAATGGCCATTTGGCCAAAAACTTACCCCAACACCAACCACTAACCGGCCAACCAAACCACTAGGAGAAAAGGGAGATTCGGCCAATATGAACACCACTAGGATCGGTTTAGCGTGAAAAAGAAATAAGAGTAAAGGTGAGAAGAAATAGAGAAATCGGCAATAGAGTTTAGGAGAAGAAAGAAAATAAAAGATAGATGAGGGAGGGTACCTTCGGCTTGAAAGTGAAAGAAAATAAAGAAAGTGTTTTTAGGGAATGAAATTTCGGCTAACAAGGTTTTCAAATCAAAGAAAAATATGGAGAGGAGAGAGTTCCACATTCGGCTTACTCAAATGAAATAGAAAGAAGAAGTGAAAAGAAGCATTCGGCCACAAGCATAAAATCAAGAAACATTTTCAAAATTCGGCAACTAAAGGGGTTTGGTATTTCGGTTCCAAAGAACAAAAATGGGAGAGAGTTGCTTGGAAGAATTCGGCTCTTGGTACACTCTCCTAAAGCTGGCCGAAAATCACCCACTAATGCCATAAGAAAAACGGCATTCACCTTCCTAAAACACCTCCAAAACCGGCCACATACACCCAATTGAAAATCCCCATAGTCGGCCACCTCCTGGAACCAATTCAAGCCACAAATTCAATTCCATTTGAATTAAACAAATCCCCCCATTATCGTATCCACATCCTATCTCTAATTTAAACTAATTAAAAAAAACTATAATTATCTACAATAATAAAATAATAAAACCACCCACCAGCCAAATTCTAATTCAAAATAATACTTAAGCTTATCCTTATCACCTAATTTAAACTACATGTGCCGTCCACTGCCTTCAATTTGCTGCCCAAAATAAAAAGAAATCAAAACTCCAAATGCCACACACCAGGTTCGAACCTGGGACCAACTGCCGCACGCCTAACCCCCAACGCCCAGGCCACTCGGCCATCTTGATTTTTATGACAAAACCCACACCATAAAATCTTTAAGGGCTACCTACCCAAGCCCCCCCAGCCGCATAAGAAAAATAAACATGCAAAAGCTGCTTCCGTTGCTCGAACCAATGCCCACACGCACCTTCAGCGCCTAAGTTCCGCACACAGCACCACCACTGACCAGTGCCCTTGCGACCAAACACGCCCAAATTATTTTAAGGCCTTCTACGCTGCAACGCCATACTCCAAAAATTAAAACCCATCTGCTGCCTTCTTGGATCGAACCTAAGACCCTCACAGGCGCTACCTCCAGCCCCTTTAAACTCGCACACAGCCACTTTGCCAAAGCCTCACTTGTGCCAATAATTACCAAAAATTAATCTTAAGGCCTCCCTTGGCCCAATTCCTTTTTACCCTAAAAATCTAAATTTTCCAAAGCCTTCCCTTCTCATCCCAACATTCTTAGAGCCTCTAAAACTCAACCAAGCACTCCCAAAAACCCACTAACACTTGATTTAAACTCAACATGCACAGGCCCCTAAACCCGGGTGTTACAACGTACACGCGCTTTTAGCTCATGCACTGACAGGTTGGCGAGAGAGCACCAGCGCCGTCAACACTCACGACGCCTATTTCCTATGGTGCATGGCGAACGGCTACGTTTTTTACTTGGCCTATTTCTTAGCCTGCGCCATTCACCATCAGACAGAGCAGCACAGGAGAGGAGTCATCTCTATGTGTCCCTACATCACATGCTTGGCTCGATATTTTGGGCTCCTCAACACTGACGCTCAAACATCCTCCTTTACATTGATAGGTCAGATGACCCCACAGGGCATCCAGAAAATGTTACACATGAGGATGATTCAACATCAACGTGGGACAAATCCCCCCTGTAACATCCGAATTTAGGGGCTATGCATGTTGGGTATAATTCAAGTTCTAGTAGGTCTTGGGTATGCTTGGATGTGTTTTAGAGGTCTGGAGAATGCTCGGATTAAAAAGGGAGACTGTGGGAAAATTTGGATTTTTAAGTGTTAAAAGGGGAGCCTGGCTATAGGGGACTTAAGAAAATTATTTGGGGGAAATGGACATAAGAATTGGGCTGGTAAAGTGGCAAGGGAGACGCCACTAAGTGCTTGGCAAAGTGACGCCTCGGTAGTACAAGGGAGGGGGCGTGTGTTTGAGCTGCGAAGGCAGCACTTTGGCCTTTATTTTTGGCGTCAGAGAGGTAAGAAGCTGGGTGGCTTTTGGATACTTAAAAGATGGAGAAGGACTTGGTCTTTCCTTTTAAAATTCGGCTAGAAAGGGGTTTGACTCATTCAAACTTTTTGAATGGGTGGTAGGGAGGAGGTTTAGGAGAAATTTAAGGGATTTGGGGGAAGGTTGAGTGGTGGCCGGTTTTGGGAGTGTATGGAGGGCATTTTCGGTTTTATGCTTGTGGGTAGGTGTTGGCGAATCCTATAAATAGGGGACACCCTTTTGAAACGTTTTTTCCTCTCCTTATTGCTTTTGCTTTAGAAAGTTCCTTCTCTCATCCCCTTGTGCCGAATTTTTTTATGTTATTTTATTTTCTTTTATTGTTGCTTAGAACTTGTAAGCGAGAGAACCTCTTCTTGTTTCCCAAATTGTTGCTTAGGCCAAACCCTTAACCCCTTTTTCATTTAGCCTAAGCCGAACACCCATAGCCTCTCTTCCTTTTCTCTTCTTTATGCTTTAGCCGAATCTCTCCTTATCCATTGCTGAACCCTACTTCCTTGGTGGTGGCCGATTCTCACTAGAGCAAAGGGGAGTGGTTAGCAAGGTAAGGGTGTGTTAGTTTCCCTGTGCTATAGTTTCTTGTCTTGGCCGAATGGCCCTAAGTGTTTATTGTTTTATGCCAAGGCCGATTGTAGGGAGAAGAGCCTATCGCGGGAAATCTTTCGAGTGTCGGTTAGTCGGATTAAGGTAGCGTTTTGAGAGTGGATCACAGTGCTAGTAATAAGGTGCGTAATCATCGCACTATTCCTATGGTTTTGGTTTGCTAACGTGTTTACCGATTATAATGGCTTGAATGGTAAGTTATTTATGATATATTTATGGTATGATAATTAACATGTGATGTCCACCTTTATGTTATAATATGATCCGACATGTTGCATTTCTACATATATGGGAGGTGGATTGGATTGATGAAGGAAGGAGTGTACACATGGTGTACATGGTCTAATGTTGGCTCAGTTACATTAGCGCTTGATGGTTAGCTTTGTGCTACCTCAAGGAGATGTTGGCTCGGTGCCCATCTCGGCGGTTGATGGCTATGTGCATCACCGTGAGAGACGGACACGATATTGGGATCACTTTGGTTGATCGGTGGCTCACCCACGGCCTTGAGCAAATGAATTGCCAAGGTAAGGTTTACGGATCACGATGTGATCGGTGGTGGGTTAGCCACGGCCTTGGCGAGAGTCCGCTAAGGTTGGTGTCCCGTTGGATATTAGGTGGGGCTAAAATGCATTCTTGCATGATCTGTTTCGACGGCTGTGTGGGTATGGGCCAAGCCCATACATGTGGAAGTCTGTGTTTTGATTACGCACTGAGTCAGTGGACTCACGCAATTATTTTCTAACCATTTCAGGTGACGCGTAGATTGGACCGGGATCGGAGAAGACACATGGTGGCCCATGCAGAAGAGAAGTTTAAATACTTTTAAAGCTTATTTATATTTGAAGTATTTGGGTTTAAACTTTGTGTAATAAGGGTTTTTTATTTATTTTTTTTTATTTACTTTGGAAATTATTTAATTATCATTTCGGGAACTATTTTATTATTATTTTAACCTATGGTTGGTTTATATTAAATTACCATGTGAAGACAAATTGTTTCAACAACTTGATTTCCAAATGGGCTTTACTTAATCACTACAAATTGATTTAGACAATTTATCTCAATTAAGTTATGGCTACGTTTTCAAAAAGAACTTGGTTACAAAAGATAGTAAATTTTCATGTTTTAAATCCTAAGTAAAGAAAAATATTTTCACTAACATAACCGATTCGGTCGTAGTAGTGAATGGGCCGGGTTTGGGGATGTTACTGATTTAATATCGAGCCAGTTTCAAAACTCGGCTTTGAGGTTTTGGGCAAAAAGCAGTTTTCAAGACGGGCTTTTGAAATGTGGGTTTTTATAAACAATATTTTTCAGGTTATTCTGGCATGGCACCTGTGTCTCCGAGCTGAAGTCCACCAGGTAAGTACTTCGGACTTTCTCTTTCTTGAAGTGAATTGCTTATATGAATTGATTTGGGCTTAGTTTGGGCTCGTAGATTAGAAAGTTAGGACTATTGGACCCTAGGACTAGACTACTCAAACATGTGCATAAAACTTAAATCTCTTAAACAAACTCAGAAGTAAGTCGCAGAGTTAAGGTGTGGTAACCCCACATGACGCATGTCGAGGAGTGGAACCTAAGAGCACAGTATTTAAGCAATCAGTGTGACTCACCTCCTCTTCGCAGTATCCTACTGCAGTGCGTAGCTACTGTTCACCTTAACCAAGAGGACTTGTTCATGGGCTAAACCGATTATTAAAACCCGAAAGGGATTTGGCCTGATTGTTTTAAAACCCCCTGTTTTAAAATTTTCAACTTTACCCCTTTGGTTTGTGAAACCCTAAATTTGATTTTGAGGGCGTTTTTATTTACAAAATTACCAAAATGCCCCTAGTGGCAAAATTACGAAAATACCCTTGTGTTATAAAATTTCCGTACTACCCTCAACTTTTGATAAAATGATTTTTAATTTACAAACTACCAAAATTTTGCGGTTTGAAATATTCAGATACTCCAGTTTGTGAAAATTTACTGAAAATACCCCCAGTCCATAAAATTACCAAAATGCCCCTGGTTTCTAAATCTTGATTTCTCTCGAACTTTTACTTTAATATTCCTATTTCACTAAATATCGAAAATTCTATTTTATGTTGTGATATTTCGATTTTGAGAATTTACTGAAATGCCCATGATTTCCAAAATTACTTGAAATAACCCCGATTTACTCAAATTTGTGCTACACATTTTGTTCAAAAACAAAATTTTCAAGATGAACCACGAGATTTTGTGAATTTTGGAGATATCTTTAAGTTGGAATTTTTATTTTTCAAAATTTACCCCCGAGTTATTACCAATATACCCTATAGGAAAATGACGAAATTACCCTGGGTAGGAAGTGGACTTGATTGTTCGAAGAACTACTCTCTAAACGTTATTGCATAAAATTGCTCGTGGATAAAACAAAGTGGAACAAGAATTTCTAATCCATAAAACTTTCTAAACAGACTAAATCGAGGCGCTAGATATGAGTTCTAGGGGGCGTGGTCGCAATACTCGTGGACGTGGAAGAGGCGGGGATGCCGATGATCGAAACCGGTTGGGTCACGCCATGGGTCGAGAGCGATGCACCGCCACCACCGTGTTGAGGTTGAACAGCAGGATCGGTCGAGGAGACGACGCAGTTGTCACAAGTCGTCTTTGCGAGTGCTCGAACGCAGTGGCGAGGAGCCAATGTGGGCATTAGGACTCGAAAATCGCGTGCCGAAAGGCTTAGGCGAATGGAGCCGAGGTTTTCGTGAGGAGTGTCCGGGGTAGCTCCAAACGTGGCAGAGTATTGGCTTGAGGCTATTGAAAGGATTATGACGACTTAGACTTAAATCGCGAGGAGAAGCTTAAGGGTGTTGTTTCATTGCTACGGGATGAAGCCTACCAGGTGGTGGCTCATCATTGTTAAGAAAGTACCCTGCGGATCGAGTGGATTGGGGTTACTTCAAGATTAAGTTTGAAGGGAAGTATGTCGGAGAGCGAGCTATGTGGACGCCGTAGAGGAAGGCGTTCTTTAATCCGGGTGCAAGGTAGTAAGTCAATAGCGAGTCGAAGTTGAATTTTTGCGCTTGAGCCGGTATGCTCGGGGCATCGTGGCAACAGTTATGAGAGATGTGTCGATTGAAGATGGTCTCATGGATGAGTGCGAGTTTTGATTGCTCACGCATCGTGAAAGAGACTTCGCCGTTTTAGTGGAGAAAGCTCGAATAGCCGAGGAGGTCAAGAAGGCCGAGAGGCACAATAGAGAAAGGAACCGTGATAAGAGAAGTGTTGGATCGCCGAAAGTGGTTGAGAGGGTCCGAAAAAGACCGAGGGGTTGAGACTCTGCTTCATATTGCTAAGCCAAAGAACCGGAAATCCGGATCGTCCGTGTGCTCAATGTGGAAGGTACCATGTTGGCGAGTCTTTGGAATCGTGTTCGAGAATGTTTTAGATGCAAGTCTAAGACTCATCTGGTTAAGGATTGTCCCCAGGATCCGAATGGGACTCGGATAGTGGGTCAGGGTTATGTGCAACCAGGCAGAGGTGGTCAGCAGGCGACGAGAGGTCGTGGTTCGAACCATGGAGGAAATGGTTCCGGCCGGGGTCGTGGAGCTTTAGGCCGCGGTATTGGTGGCACTCGAGGCAAGACACGACCAGTGCGGTTTATGCGGTCCGTCGGAGAGAGGATAATGATGTGCCTGATGTGTCAGCTGGTAAGTTTCTTAAGCCTGGAATATTCTGTATGGTTTTGTTTGCCATAGTGGCAGGTTGTTATGTTGCTTGTAAAGTATCTAGAACCTTGAGTATGATTGGTACTGTGCCTAGAAATATGTTAGCTCTTTAAAATCAGAGTGCGCAGCTATAGCATAGTGAGGTGAATTAAGGTGTACGACCGTTAGTCTAACCAAGTAATTTCGAGGACGAAATTATTCTTAAGGGGGTAGAATTGTAACACCCGAATTTAGGGGCTATGCATGTTGGGTATAATTCAAGTTCTAGTAGGTCTTGGGTATGCTTGGATGTGTTTTAGAGAGTGCCGGAGAATGCTCGGATTAAAAAGGAGACTGTGGGAAAATTTGGATTTTTAAGTGTTAAAAGGGGAGCTCCAGCTATAGGGGACTTAAGAAAATTATTTGGGGAAATGGACATAAGAATTGGGCTGGTAAAGTGGCAAGGGAGACGCCACTAAGTGCTTGGCAAAGTGACGCCTCAGTGCAAGGGAGGGCTGTGTTCGAGCTGCGAAGGCAAAGACTTTGGCCTTTATTTTTGGCGTCAGAGAGGTAAGAAGCTGGGTGGCTTTTGGATACTTAAAAGATGGAGAAAGACTTGGTCTTTCCTTTTAAAATTCGGCTAGGAAGGGGTTTGACTCATTCAAACTTTTTGAATGGGTGGTAGGGAGGAGGTTTAGGAGAAATTTAAGGGATTTGGGGAAGGTTGAGTGGTGGCCGGGCGGTTTGGGAGTGTATGGAGGGCATTTTCGGTTTTATGCTTGTGGGTAGGTGTTGGCCGAATCCTATAAATAGGGGGACACCCTTTTGAAACGTTTTTTCTCTCCTTATTGCTTTTGCCGAAAGTTCCTTCTCTCATCCCCCTTGTGCCGAATTTTTTTTTATGTTATTTTATTTTCTTTTATTGTTGCCGAACTTGTAAGCAGGAGAGAACCTCTTCTTGTTTCCCAAATTGTTGCTTAGGCCGAAACCCTTAACCCCTTTTTCATTTAGCCTAAGCCGAACACCCATAGCCTCTCTTCCTTTTCTCTTCTTTATGCTTTAGCCGAATCTCTCCTTATCCATTGCCGAACCCTACTTCCTTGGTGGTGGCCGATTCTCACTAGAGCAAAGGGGAGTGGTTAGCAAGGTAAGGGTGTGTTAGTTTCCCTGTGCTATAGTTTCTTGTCTTGGCCGAATGGCCCTAAGTGTTTATTGTTTTATGCCAAGGCCGATTGTAGGGGAGAAGAGCCTATCGCGGGAAATCTTTCGAGTGTCGGTTAGTCGACGCATTAAGGTAGCGTTTTGAGAGTGGATCATTGTGCTAGTAATAAGGTGCGTAATCATCGCACTATTCCTGTGGTTTTGGTTTGCTAACGTGTTTACCGATTATAATGGCTTGAATGGTAAGTTATTTATGATATATTTATGGTATGATAATTAACATGTGATGTCCACCTTTATGTTATAATATGAACTGACATGTTGCATTTCTACATACATGGGAGGTGGATTGGATTGATGAAGGAAGTAGTGTACACATGGTGTACATGGTCTAATGTTGGCTCAGGCCACATTAGCGCTTGATGGTTAGCTTTGTGCTACCTCAAGGGAGATGTTGGCTCGGTGCCCATCTCGGCGGTTGATGGCTATGTGCATCACCGTAGACAAATTACGATATTGGGATCACTTTGGTTGATCGGTGGCTCAGCCACGGCCTTGAGCAGCGAATTGCCAAGGTAAGGTTTACGAATCACGATGTGATCAGCGGTGGGTTAGCCACGGCCTTGGGCAGGGAGTCTGCTAAGGTTGGTGTCCCGGTTGGATATTAGGTGGGGCTAAAATGCATTCTTGCATGATCTGCTTCGACGGTCAGGTGTCGGTATGGGCCAAGCCCATACATGTGGAAGTCTGTGTTTTGATTACGCACTGAGTCAGTGGACTCACCCAATTATTTTCTAACCATTTCAGGTGACGCGTAGATTGGACCGGGATCGGAGAAGACACATGGTGGCCCATGCAGGAAGAGAAGTTTAAATACTTTTAAAGCTTATTTATATTTGAAGTATTTGGGTTTAAACTTTGTGTAATAAGGGTTTTTTATTTATTTTTTTTTATTTACTTTGGAAATTATTTAATTATCATTTCGGGAACTATTTTATTATTATTTTAACCTATGGTTAGTTTATATTAAATTACCATGTGAAGACAAATTGTTTCAACAACTTGATTTCCAAATGGGCTTTACTTAATCACTACAGCTGATTTAGACAATTTATCTCAATTAAGTTATGGCTATGTTTTCAAAAGAACTTGGTTACAAAAGATAGTAAATTTTCAAGTTTTAAATCCTAAGTAAAGAAAAATATTTTCACTAACATAACCAGATTCGGTCGTAGTGAATGAGCCGGGTTTGGGGATGTTACACCCCCAATATCGGTTAGCACCCACTACCGACGAAGAGGACCCTGAGGACACTACCGATAATGTCCCCCAACACAGGAAGCACCACTACTGAGCCATAGTCCACCCCATGCGGCAGCATCCATTTTAGACATATTTGAGCGCCTAACACAATTTGAGCAGCAATGCTTCCAGCGCTTTGACCATATTGACACCACCCTTCAACAGATATGTCAGTACCTTCACATTTCATGGCCGCCACCACCGCCCAACCCAACTGACGTAGAGGACCTCTGAGTTCTTTTCTTTTTCTTTTTTATTTTATTATTTTTATTTCCATTTCTACTTTTATTTTCATTTTTATCTTGCTTCTATTTCAGTTGACTGTTTAAAGACTTGAACATTTCATTAGTACTAATGATCTCACTTTATCACTGGCTATCAACAACAAGTTTCCATAATAACATCCATCCCCTAAAATCTAATTGATGACTTCGCTAATTAAATAGATTAAATATACCACTCAAGGAATGAAAACATCACGTATACCTAGTCATCACATTCGTCGTGGAACACCCTCCAAGGATTTCATCCATAATTCAAGAAGTTTCACTTCTCTCTCTATCTTTTGATTACTCTATTGCTATTATCTATCTTTGTACATTGAGGGCAATGTACATCTTAAGTGTGGGGGGGTTAATTATAGTATTATTTGAAAATCCCTGGATTATGCCTTGTCTTTAAGTAATTTTCTCATATTATGATTAGAATGAAATTCCCCTGATTTATGATTTTCATTAATATGTTTTAGACTAAGTCATTAATAATTGTGCATTGATGATTAAATTTGAAGGATACTAGAGAATCAAGCATGATAAGTCTACTTTTAAAAATTAAGTTTTTTTTCTAGGTTGTCCACCTGAATCTAATTATTACCTTGAAATTTGAAATTTACAAGGTTGACATCAAAAACCCATAATTTTTGTGAGATTTTGAGCCTTTTAGAGCATACATTCTTTTCCTTGCTCACTTTATTATGAGTGTGTCAGCTTTGATTTGTTATTCTAGAACATGCATCGATTATACATGTCGAGACAACACCTTTGATTTGATATACAGAGATGATAAAGGCACTTAGGTTTTAACCCACTCACTCCAGTAAAAGCCTACCTTCACAATTAACCCCTAGTGAACCCCGTTTGATCCTAACAACCCTTTCTATTAACTCACCTACTAATATTAACCCAAAAACCCTTTGTATTTATTATCACAATTCCTTTGACTACCCTTATGTCGAGATTTGATTTGATCAGTTGCCTAATTATTTTTTTCAGTAGTAAATTCATCCTTTATTATTATTTGACTTGTTCTTAAAAAAATCGAAGTATCTTCATTATTAGTTATACGATTAAATGAGCTTATACGTTTAATTTCCAATTGTTGAAAAAGAAGCTCGTGTCATTAGTATTAGTAGTACAAATTTTCATTTGATGTAATTATTTATTATTAGTTCATGTTTCAAGTTAGGTAATTTGTCAGGTCAGTCCCGATTCTAACCCTCTAATTTAGCCTTTATCCATACCTTTAACCTAATCCCCGTTACAACCTTGTTAAAGAGCCTATGGGATTAACTCCTCATGTTTGACTTTTGAGTGCATAATTCTAAACCTTAAACACTTCGAGTGATTTGAGTGAATATTTAGTAACGATGTCAACCCTTATCATGTAACATCCCAGTTTAGACCCTAGTCAGAACAGTGGTTCGAGACATTTTAATATTATTTTCTGTGTGAATAGTATATGATATAGTCTGTGTGAAAATTCTGTGTGATAATTTAATTGTTTATGTGTCGAATTAAGAGAAAGGATTAAATCACGTAAAGAGTAAAAGCTGTGTGCTAATTTATAAATATCAAAGTGTTGATGTCTTTATATTGTGGAGGCCTTATATGGCAAATAAGCCATTTATGATGTAATGGTTGATTGAATGACTAATTAACCTTAGTATAAAATTTGTCTTATATGTTTAATGGATGGATAAAATGGTAAAAGGTTTAATATGATAATATTAGTGAAACAAATGAAAGAAAAGATGAACGTTATCATCTTTGTTAGTGCCGAAATACAAAAGAAAAGAAGGAAGAAAAGCTTTGAAAATTTCGACTAGAATTTGGCTTGATTAAGGTATGATTTTGAGTCAGTTTTTGATAATTTTTACATTTTTGTAATCGTTGCTTCGTGCTCTAGCTAACCCATGTTGTAATATTGTGAACTGATGATGTTTTTGTGATGAGCCATTGATGAATGCTTGAGCTATGTGCTAGTTGATAGTAAAATATGAGAACTTGATGTTGGATTAACATGTGTTGTTTTTGAATTTTTGGTGAATTTAGCAAATTAGGGCTAAATTGTGAAAATAGCAAATTGAAGTCTTAAAGTGTAAAATAAATGAAATGTGTGGGTTTGTATGGATATTAGTAAAATTCGGCTAGACTAGTGCTAAGTTAAATTATGTGAATTTGATGATTTTGTGAATTAGGGACTAAAGTATCGAAATGTGAAACTATGAGGGCTATTATGTAAAATGCCCTAAATATGTGTATGTGGACTAAATTGAATGGAATAGTTATTGAATGAATTGAATTTAAATGTGTATAGATCAAGAGAGAAGAGGTTCGGATCGAGATCGAGGCAAAGATAAAGTGCTCGATTAATCGACCGTATCGATAGTCGACGTCCGAGGTAAGTTCGTATATAATACATGTTGTTAACATATGATTTTGTATTATAAAATGAATGTGTATATATGTATGAAATTGAGATGCTATGTGCAAGTTTATGTTAAGGGCACTAAGTGTGCGATATTAAAATCGAAACAGGAATGAATAGCACTGTGTGTGCGATGTTATAAAAGCTTCGTTTTATTGAATTGGCACTAAGTGTGCATTACCAAGATAAGTCGGTTGAGAGATTTGGGCACTAAGTGTGCGACGACTAATATGTATCAACCGTGTATTAAGCATTGAGTGTGCTATTAAGTTGAATGAATATCAAATGATGATCAACAAGTATAATTGAGCATTGAATAGCTTGGAGATTGAATAACTATGTGTTTGCCGAGGTATGTATCGAACCTTTGTGGTTGATGAGTTTATAGATGATGTTGTGGACGAAAGAATGAATATTTTAGCTATTGATAGTATGGTATATGTACAATAAGAATGATCTATGTGATGATTGGTATATGAATTTGTTTGATTTAATGATATGGTTGTATTTTATTTCGAACTTCCTAAGCTTTATAAGCTTTCTATGTGATTTGTTTCTCTGTTTTGTAGTGTCAGTAAAGCTAGCTCGGATCAGGGGATCGTCAGCTTCTCAGTCATACTATTGGCAATCTATTTTGGGGTATTTTGGAAAGATGTATATAGTTAAGATATAGCATGTATAGGCTAATCATTTGCATCATGTTTGAGATTTGTAGTAGCCATGAGATGTGGCTAGATATGTGCTAGTTTTAGCATGAATGACTTTGGTATATATGTGATGCATCTTTTGGCATGGTTTGTGGTTTGAAAGGTTGACTTATGAATGGTAACTTGGTGTTGATAAAATGCTAATATGAATTAGTGATATTGAGAAGAAATAACATTTGTTTTTGATGTAATATGCTTGTGATGATATGAGTTTTAATCTTTGATATTGACATGGCTATTTGGTATGTTTTTTGTTGCCATATATGCTTGATAAGTGTTGGTAAATGATGCTTGTAGGTTTGAACCATTTGGTTGGCATTTTGGCATTGTAAATGGCCTATAATGTCACACGGTTGTGGCACACGGGCGTGCCTAACGACCGTGGGTGAATTGTAGGATGAAGTTTATCATCACACGGCCTCGACATGGGCGTGTCATCTGGCCGTGGTGTACGAGTTAGTAGCTAACATAAAAGTACATGGCCTCGACACGGGCGTGCTTGGTGACCGTGGTGGGGAAGTCAGTTTATGGCTTAAAAGTACACGGCCATGGCACATGGGCATGCCTAATGACCGTGTTGGTATAGTCAGTATAAACACGGGGTGTTTAGAAGCCGTGGAGGGCACACGGTCTCCTCCTACGGGCGTGTCTCCCCTGTATTTTAGAAAAGTTTCAAATTTTCATAAAAATTTATATATGTTTCGGTTTAGTCCCGACTCAGTTTATAAGCATGCTTAGGGTCTCGAGGACCTATTTAAGGGATATTATGTCTGAGAATGTTGATCGAATGTATGATTTCATCTGTAAATGTTTCCAATCTGTCCAGTAATGCTCCTAACCTTAATCCGGCGATGGACTCGGGATAGGAGTGCTACATTTTCTTGGTATCAGAGCTACAGTTTAGTCGATTCTCGGACTAACGTAGTGAGTGTGAGTCTAGCTATACATGCCATATTTGAAATTGCGATAGTGTGACTAAATCTGACATTTGAAAATGTGTTTACATATAGTAATGGATCCCGATCGAGCAGCTGCTAACGATGTAGAAAGCAATGCGCCTACTCCCGCTCAAAAGACAGCGCCGGCCACATGAAGGCCGAATGATAGTGGTGAGAGAGGAGAGGCTAAGCAAGCCTTCTTCCGAATGATGAGTGAGTGGTTTACGGAGTTTGTTCGAACAAATCCGGCTGCTCCACAATCTCCACCCCCGCAAGTGCCTGTTGTGCCTCAAGTTGTAGATCCGATCAGATTGAATAAGCGTCTTGTAGACAAGATTCGAAAATATAGGGCCGAAGAGTTTAAGGCCACATCAGATGATGATGCTGAACGAGTCGAGTTTTGGCTTGAGAATACGATCAGAGTATTTGATGAGATGTCATTGAACCTTGATGAGTGCATTAAATATGCAGTTTCCTTGTTGAGAGACACAACCTACAACTGGTGGAAAACGTTGATATCTGTGGTTCCGAGAGAGAGAATCACCTGGGATTTCTTTCAAACTGAATTCAGAAAGAAGTATATCAGTCAACATTTCATTGATCAGAAAGGTAAAGAGTTTCTAGAATTGAAACAGGGCTGGTTGTCTGTTACTGAGTACGAGGTAGAATTTGTAAGATTGAGTCAATATGTGAGAGAATGTGTCTCGACCGAAGCTACTATGTGCAAACGTTTCATAGAGGGATTGAATGAAGACATCAAACTATTAGTTGGGATACTTGATATAAATGAATTTGTTGTGTTAGTTGAAAGAGCGTGTAAAGCTGAAGAGCTCAGTAAGGAAAAGAAGAAAGCTGATTTAGAAGCTCGTAATGAGAGAAAGAGATTAATGAATAAATTTTCTCAACCTTCTTCTAAGAGATACAGAGATGCAAGTAACCGTTCCAATGCTTCGTTTGGACATCCAAATAGAGATCGTTTGAGACAGAGTATCGGTCCACGAATTCAAGCTCCGAATGAACCAAGTATTGGCAGTGTTAAGAGTAACAAATCGGAGTGTAGTCAGTGTGGAAGACGACATCTGGGAGAGTGCTGGGACAAGTATAACAATAGAGTTTGTTATAAGTGTAGATCTCAAGATCATTTCATTCAAGATTGCCCGAAGATGGTTGAAAAAGAAAATGTTCAGAATGAAAGATCGAATAACATGACAACTAAGGGTAGACCACCCAGAAGCCATAAAAATGTGAGTGAAAGTCAGAGATGGACAAATGACACAGCTATGAGATCAGAAGCGAGAGCACCTGGTCGACCCTATGCTATACGTGCACGAGAGAAAGCATCATCTCTAGATGTTATCACCGGTACTTTCACTTTATTCGATATTGATGTTATTGCATGGATAGATCTGGGGTCAACTCATTCCTATGTGTGTATGAATTTAGTATTGAATAAGACTCTACCTGTTGAGTCTACTAAATTCGTGATTAGAGTATCGAACCCTTTAGGCAAACATGTCTTGGTGGATAAGGTGTGCAAGAATTGCCCATTGATGTTTGGTGATATATGTTTTCTGGTTAATTTGATGTTACTTTCGTTTGACGAATTCGACATAATTCTAGGTATAGATTGGCTTACTCTACATAATACCATCGTGAATTGTAAAAGAAAGAGTATTGAATTGAAAAGCCAGAACGGTGAGCTAGTTCAAATTGAATCCAGTGATATGAAATGATTACTAGCTATTGTATCTGCGATGAAAACCATGAATTATGTGAAAAAGGGTTGTGAAGCTTATTTGGCATATGTGATAGATACAAAAGTTTCGGAAACGAATGTTGAATCAGTTCCTGTGATATGTGAGTTTTCAGATGTGTTTCCTGAAGAGCTGCCAGGATTACCTCCGATTCGAGAAGTTGAATTTGGTATTGAATTAGTGCCGGGGACTACTCCTATTTCTATAGCTCCATATAGAATGGCACCAACAGAATTGAAAGAGCTAAAGTTGCAGTTGCAAGAGTTGACTGATAGAGGATTTGCACGACCGAGTTTCTCACCCTGGGGAGCTCCTATGTTATTTGTGAAAAAGAAAGATGGAACTATGAGAATGTGTATTGATTATCGACAGTTGAACAAAGTGATGATAAAGAACAAATATCCGTTGCCTCGTATCGATGATTTGTTTGATCAGCTGAAAGGAGCTATAGTGTTTTCAAAGATAGATTTGAGATCAGGCTACTATCAGTTGAGAGTTAAAGAATCCGATGTGCCAAAAACTGGTTTTAGAACGAGGTATGGACATTATGAATTCTTAGTGATGCCTTTCGGACTAATAAATGCTCCTACAGTGTTTATGGATCTGATGAATCGGATATTCAGACCGCATTTGGATCGCTTTGTGGTGGTGTTCATTGATGATATTTTGATTTATTCGTGTGATGAGACGCAGCATGCCGAACATTTGAGAACAGTGCTGCAAACTCTAGGTGAGAAATAGTTGTATGCAAAGTTTAGCAAATGTGAATTTTGGTTGCGTGAGGTTGGCTTTTTGGGACATGTTGTATCAGCTGCCAGGATACGAGTTGATCCAGGTAAAATTTCTGCTATTTTGGAATGGAAACCTTCGAGAAGTGTGTCTGAAGTCCGTAGTTTTCTGGGACTAGCGGGATATTATAGACGATTTGTGAATGGTTTTTTGATGATTGCGACTCCGTTGACAAAGTTGTTACAGAAAGATGTTAGATTTGAATGGTCAGAAAAGTGGCAACAGAATTTTGAGCAATTGAAAGTGTTGTTAACAGAAGCACCATTGTTGATTGAACCTGAGTCAGGTAAAGAGTTTATAGTTTACAGTGATGCATCGTTGAACAGTTTGGGCTATGTGCTGATGCAAGAAGGGAAAGTCATTGCATATGCTTCGATACAGTTAAAGCCGCACGAAAAGAACTACCCAACTCATGATCTTGAACTGGCTGTGATTGTATTCGCATTGAAGATTTGGCGTCACTACCTGTTTGGGGAAAAATGTCACATTTATACTGACCATAAGAGTTTAAAGTAGTTGATGACTCAGAAAGATTTGAATTTACGACAGAGAAGATGGTTAGAGTTGTTAAAAGATTATGAACTTGTGATAGATTACCACCCGGGTAAAGCTAATGTTGTAGCTGATGCCTTGAGCCGAAAATCGTTATATGCTTTACGAGCTTTGAGTAATCAGATAGATCTGTGTGATGATAATGCAGTGGTAGCTGAATTAAAAGTAAAACCCTTGTTCTTACAACAGATTTGTGAGGCTCAAAAGAGTGATAATGAGTTCTTAGCAAAAAGAATTCAGTATGATTCAGATGCTGCATCGGAATTTCGAGTTGATAGTGATGATTGTTTGAGATTCAAAGATCAGATTTGTGTTCTGAGAAATTCAGGATTGATTTCGAAGATTTTGACTGCAGCTCACAATAGTCATTTAACTGTACATCCAGGGAGTACAAAGATGTATAATGATCTAAAACAGTTCTATTGGTGGCATGGCATGAAAAGAGATATTTCTGACTTTGTGTCGAAATGCTTAGTTTGTCAGCAAGTCAAAGCTGAACATCAGGTTCCATCTGGTTTATTACAATCGATTATGATTCCTGAGTGGAAATGGGAAAGAATCACGACAGACTTTGTGTCGAGATTACGCTTATCTCTGAGAAAGAAAGATGCAATCTGGGTGATAGTGGACAGATTGACGAAATCAGCTCATTTCTTTCCGGTGAGAACTGATTATTCTTTAAATAAATTAGCTGAATTGTATATCGATGAAATTGTGAGATTGCATGGAGTACCATTATCTACAGTGTCTGACAGAGATCCGAGGTTTACTTCGTGATTTTGGAAGATATTGCAAGATGCTTTAGGCATGAAATTGCATTTCAGTACTGCTTTTCATCCGCAAATGGATAGTCAATCTGAGCAAATCATTCAGATTCTCGAAGACATGCTGAGATGTTGCATACTTGAATTTGACAATACATGGGAAAAGCACTTATCCTTGATTGAGTTTGCGTATAACAACAGTTTTCAATCTAGTATTAAAATGGCACCATACGAGGCTCTTTACGGTCGAAAATGTCGAACTCCATTGTATTGGACTGAGCTGAGTGAGAATAAGATTCACGGGGTTGATTTGATAAAAGAGACCGAACAGAAAGTGAAGATAATTCGTGACAGTTTAAAAGTAGCCTCAGATCGTCAAAAATCTTATGCAGTTTTGAAACGAAAAGATATTAAGTTTGAAGTTGGTGATAAAGTTTTTTTGAAAGTGTCTCCGTGGAAGAAAATACTTCGATTTGTCCGAAAGGCCAAGCTGAATCCGAGGTTCATCGGACCGTACGAGATTATTGAACGAGTTGGGCCGGTTGCTTATAGATTGAGATTGCCATCTGAGTTAGAAAAGATTCATAACGTGTTTCATGTGTCAATGCTTCGACGGTACAGATTAGACCCGTCTCATGTGATTACTCCTCTGAGGTTGAAATTCAGTCAGACACGTCATGTAATGAAGAACTGATCCGAATCTTGGCACGAGAGATTAAAGAGTTCAGAAACAAAAGAATTTCCTTAGTAAAAGTATTATGGCAGAAACACGGGGTTGAAGAGGCTACGTGGGAATCTGAAAATGTTATGAGAGAGTAATATCCACACCTATTCACTGGTAAGATTTTTGGGGACGAAAATCCCTAAGGGGGGAGAGTTGTAACATCCCGGTTTAGACCTTAGTCGGAACAATGGTTCGAGACCACAAATATGAGGTCGTAAAAATATTTTAATATTATTTTCTGTGTGAGTAGTATATGATATAGTCTGTGTGAAAATTCTGTGTGATAATTTAATCGTTTATGTGTCGAATTAAGAGGAAGGATTAAATTGCGTAAACAGTAAAAGCTGTGTACTAATTTATAAATATCAAAGTGTTGATGTTTTTATATTGTAGAGGCCTTATATGGCAAATAAGCCATTTATGAGATAATGGTTGATTGAATGACTAAATAACCTTAGTATAAAATTTGTCTTATATGTTTAATGGATGGATAAAATGGTAAAAGGTTTAATATGATAATATTAGTGAAACAAATGAAAGAAAAGATGAATGTTATCATCTTTGTTAGTGCCGAAATACAAAAGAAAAGAAGGAAGAAAAGCTTTGAAAATTTCGGCTAGAATTTGGCTTGATTAAGGTATGATTTTGAGTCGGTTTTTGATAATTTCTACGTTTTTGTAATCGTTGCTTCGTGCTCTAGCTAACCCATGTTCTAATATTGTGAATTGATGATGTTTTTGTGATGAGCCATTGATGAATGCTTGAGCTATGTGCTAGTTGATAATAAAATATGAGAACTTTGTGTTGGATTAACATGTGTTGTTTTTGAATTTTTGGTGAATTTAGCAAATTAGGGCTAAATTGTGAAAATAGCCAATTGAAGGGTTAAAGTTTGAAATAAATGAAATGTGTGGGTTTGTATGGATATTAGTAAAATTTGGATAGACTAGTGCTAAGTTAAATTACGTGAATTTGATGATTTTGTGAATTAGGGACTAAAGTGTCGAAATGTGAAACTATGAGGGCTATTATGCAAAATGCCCTAAATGTGTGTATGTGGACTAAATTGAATGAAATAGTTATTGAATAAACTGAATTTAAATGTGTATAGACCAAGAGAGAAGAGGTTCGGATCGAGATCGAGGCAAAGATAAAGTGCTCGATTAATCGACCGTATCGATAGTCGACGTCCGAGGTAAGTTCGTATATAATACATGTTGTTAACATATGATTTTGTATTATGACATGAATGTGTATATATGTATGAAATTGAGATCCTATGTGCAAGTTTATGTTAAGGTCACTAAGTGTGCGATATTAAAATCGAAGCATGAATGAATAGCACTGTGTGTGCGATGTTATAAAAGCTTCGGTTTATTGAATTGGCACTGAGTGTGCGTTACCGAGATAAGTCGGTTGAGAGATTTGGGCACTAAGTGTGCGACGACTAATATGTATCGACCGTGTATTAAGCACTGAGTGTGCGATTAAGTTGAATGAATATCAAATGATGATCAACAAGTATAATTGAGCATTGAATAGCACAAGTATAATTGAGCATTGAATAGCTTGGAGATTGAATAACTATGTGTTTGCCGAGGTATGTATCGAACCTTTGTGGTTGATGAGTTTATAGATGATGTTGTGGATGGACGAATGAATATTTTAGCTATTAATAGTATGGTGAATGTACAAAAAGAATGATCTATGTGATGATTAGTATATGAATTGGTTTTATTTGATGATATGGTTGTATTTTATTTCGAACTTACTAAGCTTTATAAGCTTACTGTGTGATTTGTTTCTCTGCTTTGTAGTGTCAGTAAAGTTGGCTCAGATCAGGGGATCGTCAACTTCTCAGTGACACTATCGGTAATCTATTTTGGGGTATTTTGGAAAGATGTATATAGTTAAGATATGGCATGTATAGGCTAATTATTTGTATCATGTTTGAGATTTGTAGTAGCCATGAGATGTGGCTAGATTTGTGCTAGTTTTAGCCTGAATGACTTTGGTATATATGTGATGCATCTTTTGGCATGGTTTGTGGTTTGAAAGGTTGACTTATGAATGGTAACTTGGTGTTGATAAAATGCTAATATGAATTAGTGATATTGAGAAGAAATGACGTTTGGTATTGATGTAATATGCTTGTGATGATATGAGTTTTAGTCTTTGATATTGACATAGCTATTTGGTATGTTTTTGGTTGCCATATATGCTTGATAAGTGTTGGTAAATGATGCTTGTAGGTTTGAACCATTTGGTTGGCATTTTGGCATTGTAAATGGCTTATAATGTCACACGGTTGTGGCACACGGGCGTGCCTAACGATCGTGGGTGAATTGTAGGATGAAGTTTATCATCACACGGCCTCGACACGGGCGCGTCATCTGGCCGTGGTGTACAAGTCAGTAGCTAACATAAAAGTACGCGGCCTCGACATGGGCGTGCTTGGTGGCCGTGGTGGGGAAGTCAGTTTATGGCTTAAAAGTACAAAGCCATGGTACACGGGCATGCCTAATGACCGTGTTGGTATAGCCAGTATAAACACGGGGTGTTTAGAAGCCGTGGAGGGCACACGGTCTCCTTCCACGGGCGTGTCTCCCCTGTATTTTAGAAAAGTTTCAAATTTTCATGAAATTTTATATGTGTTTTGGTTTAGTCCCGACTCAGTTTATAAGAATGCTTAGCGTCTCGAGGACTTATTTAAGGGATATTATGTCTGAGAATGATGATCGAATGTATGATTTCGTCTGTAAATGTTTTTGCTCTGTCCGGTAACGCTCCTGACCTTAATCCGGCGACGAACTCGGGATAGGGGTGTTACATGCCAGTTTTGAATCAGAGATAATTATTCGGGTAAGGGGAAACACCTATGTTTTCATACTATAAAAACTATGACTTTGATTGTTTGAATCTTTAGGACTCTTTGAGTTGAATTATACATGTATGAATTATCTTTGAATTATGACGAAACATTATTAATGAATATTATGAATCGGGGTAGTTTGTTTTAATTGTGACTTGAGAATTTGCTTGAAGTCAAGCAAAAGCTTAAGTATGGGGGTATTTGATAAACCGTAAAAATAACATATTTTAAGCCCACATTTAGCATTCTTTTGGATGATTTAAGCCTTAAATTATGTAATTTGGTGCTCTTAATCCTTTGTTTTCATGTTTTATACTTAGAAGAGCACCAGATGACAAAAAGAATAGAAAACGGGCCCAAAACGGAGTAAATGGGCCATATCACGTAATCCACATGACCTGGGCCTGAGGCCACATGGCCGTTGATCGCTGAAATCAGAGCTTTAAAATTTATAAAGGAATGATCAAACTTGGAAACTAACTCTGACAATAATTAAAGGCAAGTGTACCTATCGAACAGTAGTATAGCTTAGGCAAGACCGGATATCGAACCCAAAGGAACTAAAAGTACTACTACTAACTTTCTTTTTATTATTTAGCCTTAAAAATAGAGTGAAGTTGCTTAGACGAAGACTAAACTGAGGACACAAAGACAAAAAGGACGAATAGGAAAATAACTTTGAAGGAAAACTCAGTTGATTACGAGGATACCTTCAGGAAAAATACACCTAGACTTCACTTATTAATTAACCCTAAATTATATGATTTCTTTTACTTAGCTTGATCCGTAAGACTCCCTAACCTATATTAAACCCTCTCTCGAGGCGAATAATGTCTAACCCTAAGTTAATTAGTGGAACTCTCGTTCGCTTATAATTACCCCCTAGGATAGCAGTAAATCGATCAATGGGCTCCTATATTAGGTTTCACCCTTATCCGGCAAAATCTCGTAACCTTATCTCTACGCGTTCGATCAACTCTGCTTAATTATGTTAGATCTACTGTTAGGCAGGGTCTATTCCTCCTCCACCTAAGCACATTAGATTTGGATTAAGTAACATAATTAAGAACAAACTAAGTAATTATCATATAACTTAAGAATCAAATAAAAGGATCCATCTAGGTTTCATCCCGTTCAGGTATCTGAGGGGTTTAGTTCATAATGAATAAACAAAACATCGTAAGAGAAAAGATAAAACAAAACATAAGAAAATCCTAAAACCCCCTGAAGGAATGGAAGGAGAATTCCGCCGTCTTAATTATAATTTTGGTTTCTTGGGATGGATCATCTGGCTATCTTCGCGTTTATTCCCTAACTCTGACCTTCTTGGCTTCGCTTCTTGGCCTAGCTTTGACGCTGGCTTCGGCTTCTGCCGAACTCCCCCTTCAAGCTGCCCCCTTGGGTGTTTATATAGACTTTGAGATGCCTTACTTGGCCCCTAAGTATCCTAATTTAAGTAGAATTCCTAATAGGGTGTTTGAATAGGCTTTGGAATGTGTTTCTTTGCCTCCAAGTATCCTTTCCCGAATGAAATTTCTCTTTCCAGCGATAGAGACACGGTCATGGCACACGTGTAACATCCGAGATTAGGGGTTATGCGTTTGTGCATAATTCATGAGTTAGTAGGTTTTGGCAGTGCTGGAAGTGTATTAAGGGTTTTTAGAATTTTAGGATGGAAGAAGAAAGCTTTGGGAAATTATTGGTTTTTAAGTAAAAAGGGGAGCTAGGTAAATGAGGCTTTAAAAGAAATTCCGTGTGAAGCATGACACAAGGAACCATGTGGTGAAATGGCATGTTTTATGAATTATGAATGTGTTATGTGAATTCTAGAAATAAGGAAATGTATGGAAATATATGGAAATGTATGGAAGTGTATGGAAATGTGTGGAAATGTGTGGAAATGTAAGGCAATGTAGGGAAATGTAAGAAAATGTAAGGAAATGTATGGAAATGTATGGAAATGTAAGGAAATGTAAGGAAATGTGAGGAAATGTATGGAAATGTAAGGAAATGCAAGGAAATGTAAGGAAATGTCTTGTCTTGGAAATGTAGGGAAATGTCTTGAAAATGTAAAGGAATAAAGAGGAAAGTGAACATTTATGGAAACTAGGAAATGTAAGGAATTGATTCAAAAATGGAAAGTGAACATTTCTGGAAACTTGGAAATGTAAGAAAATGGCAAGTTTACAGAGCCGATCGAAAATTTTAGGAAACTTAGAAATGACTTAGAAATGTCAAGTTTTAAAGTTTAAAATAGGAAATTAAGGCAAGGTGGCCTTAAAAGAAAAAGTTGGTGAAATTTGACACACAAACAGGCTTGGAAAAGTGGCCTGAAGATGTCACTTAGGGCTATGGAAATGGCGCCATATGCAAGAGGAATGGGCCTGGGTTCGAGCCACTTGGGAAGCAAATAAGGGAGGTTTTATTTTTGCTTCCAAAAGACTGAGGTGGACGGCACATGCTTCTAGAAAGGAGGTGTTTTATTTTCATAAATATTCGATTAAAAATGTGATAAATAAAGGATTTTTAAATTGGATTATTTTGAAGAGATAAATGTTGGATTAAACTCTTTTATTTATGATAATTAAAGGATAAAGTTATCAAAATAGAAGAGTGGTGGCCAAGTAAAGGACTCTAGCGAGTAATTTTGGCTATAAAAGGAAGAGTAAGGCTATTCTTCATTCATTCTTTTCTCTTCAAGAAAACCTCTGCAAAATTCTCTAAAATTTCTCCTATTCTCTCTGCTAGAATTTTCTCTGCCATTATTCTCTTTTTCTTTTCTTTTCTTCTTCTCTTTTCTTCTTCTTTTCTCTTCTACTGTCAAGCCGAAACCTCTTTGATTCCTGTTTAAGTCTCCATAGCCGAATCTCTGTGGCTTCAATCAAGGGTGCCATCAACTGTGGTGATAAGGTAAGAATAATGGATTCTTGTTGTTTATTCTCTTTCAACTAAGATTTGGGAACTGATTCTTTTGGTTGTCTTTTGGCCGAATAATAAAGGAGGAATTCCGGGATTTCAGATCTAATGATTTAAGGTAAGAAAAGCATGGTTTAGGCCAAAGGCCAATTGATTTAAGATTATTAAGTGATATGGAAATTAGATCTAACATATAATTATAGGGATTTCGACAGACATACAAGGCAAGGAATATTTTCAGGAATTGGAAATTGCCAGGTAAGTGTATAGATCTAATCGGCCAAGGGTTACTTTGGTATCTAAAAGTATTTCCTTTTGATCCAAAAGTCAGAAACTGATGAAAATACATGTTTTTGGTGGCTAGCCAAATTTAAGGGAGGAATACCACAATTTTGGGATTTAATCAATTCGGCAACAAGGTAAGTAATACAAATCCTAGTTGTATTTGGAAAAGTAGCCGAATGGTCTTTTAAAGGGATTAACTTATGTAGGATTTGAGATCTAAATCTGTGGTCGATTCTCTTCGGGATTTCAAGGAACCTATTAAGCGAATCAGGTGTGTACCCACACTAACTCCCAATATATTACGGTAATTATTTTATATGTATATATATGAATGTGCATGCGAATAAGAATGTGGCTAAGTGTCACAAATGAGGTAAAAGTACCCAGGTACATTTCCTACTTCCGATAGGATTACAAATACGATATATATATATTTTTGAATATGTAATATGAATGAGAAATAAGATATGCATGATATAAATATTTGGGGCATATGGGATATATGTGAAAGGGGAAGAATAGGTGTTGACTACGGTCTCACCAACGAAATATGGTGGCTACGGTCCCATTAAGTGAACATGGTAACTTCGGTTACATTATCTGAACATAGTGTCTAATGACAAAACGTATATGGGCGATGAGCACGTCGACTGCAGCGACTGCCTTCGATGGTGTGTAGCGGAAGGAGGGTTGACTTAGTAGTCCCCACGGTGTGATTGGCAGGTACGGGTGGTGTGTAGAGGATGGATAATTAGGCTTGGGTTTGGGTTGCATCATTTTGATATGTATATGTTCTGATAAGAATATGTATGCTTGAAATATTGTTTGTTAGTTGGTGTACACATTGAGTCTGTTGACTCACCCCTTTGAGGGACTATTTTTCAGGTGATGAGCAGTAATGGACTGGGTCGGCAGGAGCTAAAGGTGGCCATGCGTAGTAAAGAAAATATTTATGAATTGGATCATCATTTTTTTTATAAAGTTCTTTAAATTTTAAGTTTGGGAATTATTGATGTAATAAGGCCTAAAAAGCCATAGTTTTATTTTCATTACCATTATTTACTTGCAATTATTATGCTTCGAAATACTTTACATTTATGATATTTTAAATTTTATGTCTTTACATTTAAACCCTAAATTATTTTGTCACCCTAATTAAATGATTTCTAAATTAAATAAATGGGTTTTTAACCTAAGCCCAGTCCAAAATGAACAATTTTCTAAAAATACACCAATATTCTCTAAGTAATAAAGGACTTCGAAAACCGATTTTCTTAAGCAACATACCAGATCCGGTTCAGGCTCGTGGGCCGGGTGTGGGGTGTTTCAACACGCTCGTGTGAATCGTGGCCAGGCCGTGTTCAGACTATTTTAAATGAGACACGGCCGTGCAAGTCGGGGATAGGCCATGTTCTAGTAGATTTGCTTGGCATGGCCGTGTAGGCTTAAGTCCAGGTCGTGTCGATTTCTTCCTTGGCCCAATTTCGCCCGTTTTAGGCCCGTTTCTTGTTCTTTTCATCCTCGGGTGCTTTCCTGAGTATAAGACATGAAAAGAAAGTATTAAGAGCACCTTTTTACATAAATTGAGGGATAAATTGTAACACCCCTATCCCGATTTCGTTGTCGGATTAAAGTTAGGAGCGTTACCAGACAAATCGAAAACATTCAGAGACGAAATCATACATTCAATCATCATTCTCAGACAAAATGTCCCTTAAACGAGTCCTCGATACCTTAATCACACTTATAAGTCGAGTTGGAACTAAACTGAAACATATATGAAATTCCATGAAAATTTGAAACTTTTCTAAAATACAGGGGAGACACGCCCGTGGGAGGAGACCGTGTGCCCTCCACGGCTTCTAGACACCCCAGTGTATCCATCCTTGTTTATACTAACTATACTAACACGGTCATTAGGCACACCCGTGTGCCATGGCCGTGTACTTTTAGGCCATATACTGACTTACCCACCACGGCCACCAAGCACGCCCGTGTCTAGGCCGTGTACTTTTAGGTCATATACTGACTTTAATCACACGGCCTGGGCACACGCCCATGCTTTGAACGTGTATCTTACACGGTCTTTACACACGGCCGTGTAAAATGACTGGGGTCTAATTTTATTTAAATCATTAAGGTGCAGGGTTAACACGGTATAGACACACGCCCGTGTGTCTAACCGTGTAGGCAACTAGAGGTTATTTACCAAGCCATTTGCCTCCCTGAAATTAAGATCAACCCAACTCAAAACATTACAATTCATTAATAACAATTTTCATGAATAATACTATGTATTTCATTGATATCTATATACAAACAACTTAAACAAGTTTGGCCAACCATGTAGCCATATACAAAAGAATAATAAACTTGATAGCCTATACAATGGCATTACACAAAACATGTTATCAAAATGAATGATTCCTATACATGCCATACTTAGTAATATAATTTGGCTATACCAAAATAAGGGTCGATAGTGTGCTACGAGCTTCGACTCCAATGATCCACAAATTAGCTTGGCGGGACTACATAGAAAAAAACAATCAAAGACGTAAGCATTTAGCTTAGTAAGTTTGCATGAATAACAGGTAATAAATAAACTTGCTTCAGATAAACCATTTGACATAAGAATGGTATTATTATCTCATCTATAAAGCTTACTTACTCATACATGATTCTTACTTATCTCATGGCACTCACTAATCTCATACTTGTAAGGTAACAAGGTACCTGTATCACTTGATCACATTAATCAGCATACTTAAACCTAATAATTATGTATTCTAACTCATCATTCATAACATGAATAATATTCAATTTCAACTTGGTAATAACTATGCTTCCTTTACATTCTTATTTTCACAATTTAGCTTACTCATTTGCCCGATGAATTTCCATGAACTACCGAGAATACTAGATCTCTTGTCATGTACTACATGCCAATGCCATATTCTGGATATGGACTTATATGGAAGATCTCTTCTTGAATCAATGCCAAGCTTGCCTTGGTCTTACATGATAACTTATTCAATGCCAAGCTTGAGTCCTTGGATTTACATGATAACTTGCTTGATAACTTGATCAATGCCAAGCTTGAGTCCTTGGGCTTACATGATAACTTGCTTGATAACTTGATCAATGCCAAGCTTGAGTCCTTGGGCTTACATGATAACTTGCTTGATTGCCGATGCCATGCCTTGGCTTGGTCTTATACGGACTTTCTTATCTCATGTAATAGACCGTATCTTCCGGGTAATTCATTTTCAATCGGGACTTTTTTCTTGTTTAATCTTATTGCCTTCTTTGTTTAACATAACATTAAACCATTCATGATAACAATGTATATTATACTAAGCAATTAAATGATAAAATCATAAAGCTTAGAACTCATACAAACTTACCTCAATATACAAAATGTATGTAGTTGTGCAATTTAGTCCTCGACTTTGTTCTTGCCTCGGTTATAATCCGGGCTTCGTTTTTCTTGATCTATAATCATAAATAGATCATTTAATAATCATATTGACTAAATTGACTCATAACTCATACTTTGGCAAAATTACTAATTTGCCCATATACTTTCTCATATTTGCACTTTTGCCCCTAGGCTCGTAAAATGATTTTCATGCAACTTTCTTAAACATCATGCTTAGCTGAATCATTTTCTCTACTATAGCAATCATCACTTCTCTCTATTTCTAATAGGTATGACCAATTTTATAACTTTTTACAAAATGGTACATACTATCATTTTTCATGAAATTCATTAAGAAAAATATGTTTATCTAACATCAATCTCTCATAAACTCCTATAAAACATCATTTATAATACATGTCACTCATGGGTAAATTTTTAAACATGCATCTTAGCTCATCAAATAGCTTACTCATGCTACCGGGACTTCAAAAAAACGAATAACATCAAAAACCGGGCTTAGGAGCACTTACTAGCAAGCTTGAAAAATTGAAGAACCCTAGCTATGGCTTCCTTCAATTTTCGACAATGGGGGGGAAGAAGATGATGAGATTTTTATCATCTTTTTCCTATTTTAATCACTTATTAGACAAATGACCAAAATGCCCTTATTACTAAAATTTTCTATAATACCGTCTCAAGGTCAATTTTGTCCAAAAATAAAATTTTGGGAAAATTGTTACTTAAGGGTTCATAATTCATATTCTAAAGCTATTTCATACAAAAAGCTTCTAGAAATTCAAATTTTACAACTTTTTCAATTTAGTCCTTTTGGACCAATCCACCACAATTTAATAAAATTGCTTCATGAAACATTCATACTAGCATGCAAACACGGCATAAACTTTTAAAAACTCACAAATTCACCTCTAATTCGTGGTCTCGCGGTACTATTCCAACTAGGCCCTAAATCAGGCTGTTACATAAATCATCCAAAAGCATACTAAATGTGGGATTAAAATATGTTACTTTTACGGTTTATCAGCCGTGCCTCATTCAACAGCTTCAAACACGGCCTGGCCACGACTTACACGGGCGTGTGCCATGGGCGTGTCCATGCCGTGAGAAAGAAAAGTTTCACTCCGATTAGGATACTTAGGGGCAAAGAAACATATTCAAAAGCCTATATAAACACCCTAAGTATAACCTAAAAAGGGGGAACCTAAGGCTTTAGTTAGGGGGCGTCCAGCTAGGCCAAAGAAGGCAGATTTGTAGGGAATTACTCGAAGATAGCTAGTTGATTCATCTCAAAAAGCTGGAATCATACTCAAGACGGAGGATCTCTCCTTCAATTCCTTCAGGGGGTTTTAGGGATTTCTTATGTTTTGTTTTATCTTTTCTTTTGAGATGTATTCTATTATTATTATGAATTAAACCCTTAGATACCTGAGGGGGATGAAACCTAAGATGTATCTTGTTGCCATTTGCTGTACTATATGATAAATATTTGACTTGTTCTTAATTATGTGTTCTTAATTCTTTGTTAATATTTTCGGGATATTAATTCAAGTGTGATGTGCTTATGTAGAGGAGCAAAAGTCCCTGCCTAAGAGTAGATCTAGCATAATTAAGCGGAGTTGATCGCACGCCTAGAGATAAGGTGACGAGATTTTGCCGGATTAGGGTGAAACCTATTATGAGAGTCCATAGATCGAGTTAATGCAATTCTAGGGGTTTTAATTAGAAAGAGATTTCAATTAATCAACCTAGGGTTAGACATTAGTCGCCTCGAGAGAGGGATTAATATAACTTAGGGAATCTTACGGATCAAGTCAAATGAATAAACCGTCTGGTTCAAAGTTAGATAACAAGTGAAGTCTAGGTGGATTCTTCCTTGGGTGTCGTCTTAATCAGTTGGTTTTTCCTAAAATTTATTCTCCAAATTCATTCTTCTTTGTTTTAGAGTCTTTATTTAATAGTTAGTTAATTTTAGTTTAGAAAAACAATTCCCTTAATTCTTAGGCTAAATAATTAAAAGAGAGTTAGTATTAGTACTTTTGGTTCCTTTGGGTTCGACATTCCGGTCTTGTCTTAACTATACTATTGTTCGATAGGTGTGCTTGCCTCAAATGATAATCATAGTTAGTTTCCAGGTTTGATCATTCTTTATATAAATTTTAAGACTTTGACATAGCATAAAACAACGATCACTGAGACATTGGCATTGTATTTGATTCGTGTAAGACCCTGTCTGGGACAGTGGCATCGATATGTGATTACATGTAAGACCCCATCTGGGACGTTGGCATTGTACGAGTTTTCGACTATCCATGTATCCTTTTTAATTCCAAATGGTTCAACGGGCATCTGTAAGTGAAGGCCAATGTGTAATTCGAACTAAACAACCCAGGTATGTATATAAATTGTGCTGTGAAAAGCAAGGTAAGATAAAAGTGTAGTTTGTTGTACGAAATCTAATGTTTGAGCATGTGAACTATGTATATGTTTCAAATTTGATGTATTCGGCCAAATTTGATTAAATGTGTTTTGATATTGAACTTTAATAAGTATATATGTGTGGGGATCATTTAAAGTGCTTGTTATAACTTTGTATATTGATTTTGCTAAGTTGGTTGATATTACTTTGATGTTGACTTACTAAGCTTAAATAGCTTACTTTGTGTTTTTCTGTCTGTCTCTGTTTTATAGATTTTGGACACGTTACAAGCTCGGGGATTGTCATCAAGACTATTGACACTATCAACAATTTCCTTCGGTATTTTACTAAGTAGATTTTGAATATATGGCATGTATAGCATAATAGAAAGTTGATTGTGGATAAAGTTCATTTGAATGTAAATAATAGCCATGCGAAAATGGCTTATCTTCTTTTGAGTTAGTTTGGTATCTATGTTTATGGTTGGTAATAATCATTAAAGATGAGTTGATATTTATGCATATTTGATAGGGCATAAGTTTTTAATAGGTAAGTAATTGTGATGTTTATATCTTGGACATATTGAATTTGGTTGGGTGATTAGTACATGTATACTTATTATGCTTTCTGTGATAAATTGATTTAGTTACGAAATGAATTAAAATCGAATGTATACTTATAGATATTTTGATGATGGTTAAGTGATACGTAAATAAATTTAGGTTGTGAAATATGTGATGGTTTGATTGGTTTATTCGAATAGATTAAAGTTGAAAGTATATATGCGTTTTGTGGTTGATATTATTTGGTACAATGACATATATGCTCGAATGTGGAAATTAGGTATAAGGTTATGTTTAGTCAAATAAGTCATTTAGCTCTGGATAATCTCTGATAATATGATCTCGTTTGTTTCGAGCTTATCACTTATCTAAGTGTGGCATTCATTATACATTTGGTTCCTGTCTTGCTAGATAGCGGGTCGAGGTTTCCATTGTTATTTACAACCCGTGTTCCATCTAAGTGCTGTTTAAGACTTGGGTCAACAATCTCCAATATTGTTAGTTCTTTCTTAGCCTTAGCCGTATTCTTCCATCAGCCATCTCAACCATCTCCTAGCCTTGTTTGAGCTTTTCCATCAACCTTTACCAGGCTATTTTGATACAATTCAATTCTTGCTTAATTTCATGATCAGGCAAACTAAAATGACTCGAATCAACACCGAACCGAGTTCTTCTCACCTGGGCTAGTTAGTACTAGCTGCAACGATCTCAAAAACACAAAAATCATTAAACACAGGATAAAATACATACTAATTATACAATGAAGAGCTTGTCAAAAGCTTTAGCATCAAAAATGGCTTCCTAAGCCCTAATTTTTGGTTATAAGAGATGAGAATAATGATGATATATAGTTTGTTTTATTATAATCATCATTAATTACCAATTTACTAAATTAACCTTAAGACTTAATCAAAATTTCAATAATGCTAAGCCAATATCATCCAATATCTAAGTAGTGGGCTATTTACCACATAAGAACATCTACTTTAAGGTTCTATAGCTATTAGACACCTTTAGCTAATAGAACTCAAGTTTTACACTTTACGCGATTTAGTCCTTTTTCTCAAATTGACCATTTAAACAATAAAACTTCTTAATGAAATTTTCACACGATCATATATTCATGCTGTAGACATTAAAATAATAATAAAATAATTATTTTTACCTCGAATTTTTTGTTCCAAAACCACTATTCTAATTTAAATAAAAACAGGCTGCTGCACACAAAATCATGTTAGAAGATAAAGGCAAGCAATCGATTGAACCGCAACGAAAGTTAAACGAGAAGATGAAAGAAGTTGTTAAGAAGGAAATCATAAAATGGCTTGATGCAAGAATTATTTACCTAATTTCTGATAGGAAGTAGGTGAGTCCACTGCAATACGTCCCGAAAAAGAGTGGCATCATAGTGGTTCGCAATGATAAGAAAGAATTAATACCTACATGCATCCCCACAGGATGGCGAGTTTGTATGGATTATCGCAAATTGAATGCGGGCACCAAGAAAGATCATTTTTCAGTTCCCTTCATTGACAAAATGTTAGATCTGCTTGCTGGAAAAGCTTATTATTGCTTCCTAGACGGCTATTCTGAGTACAACCAAATTGCTATTGCACCGGAAGATCGGGAGAAAATAATTTTCACCTGCCCCTTTGGTACTTTTGCTTTTCGTCGTATGCCTTTCGGTCTTTATAATGCACCAACCACATTTCAAAGGTGTATGATGGCAATATTCTCAGTTATGATCGAAGACTCTTTAGAGGTTTTTATGGATGACTTTTCAGTTTATGGGAATGATTTTGATAATTTCGCTCACAATTTGGATAAAGTAATGAAGCGATGTGAGGACACTCATCTTGTTTTAAATTCAAAAAAATGTCATTTTATAGTAACTGAAGACATTGTGTTGGGCCATCACATCTCTAATCAAGGTATTCAAGTAGATAAAGCTAAGGTGGAAATCATCGAGAAATTACCCCCACCAAAAAATGTAAAAGGTTTCCGTTGCTTTCTTGGAGATGCAAGATTTTATCGACGGTTTATTAGGGATTTTTAAAAAACTGCAAAACCATTATGTTCATTGTTGGAACAAAATAAAAAATTCCTCTTTAATGAGGCATGTCTAGATGCCTTTATTCAGTTAAAGAAGCAGCTGGTTAATGCACCTATTGTCATTACACCGGATTGGTCTCAACCTTTCAAAGTTATGTGCGATGCAAGTGACTTCACTGTGGGTGCAGTGGTAGGACAACGGAAGGGAAAAATATTTCATGCCATTTATTATGCTAGCAGAACTCTTACAGAGACTCAATTCAATTATACCACCACAAAGAAAGATTTGCTGCTCGTAGTCTTTACTTTCGATAAGTTTCACTCTTATCTTGTTGGCGCAAAAGTTGGGATATCTCTTTGCAAAAGAAGATGCTAAACCAAGAATGATACGATGAATATTATTATTGCAACAATTTGACATCGAGATAAAAGACTAAAAGGGGTCAGAGAATCAAGTTGATGATCATTTGTCTAGATTGGAAATTGGCAACGAAGACGGGAAAATACTTTAACTTGTCAACACATTCCCAGATGAGATGTTATTCGCTGTCGATGCGACTCCTTGGTATGCAGGTTTGGTTAATTACTTGGTGTGTGGAAAGCTCCCATTGAGTATCAAGGGCCATAAAAAACAAAGATTTCTTCGTGATGTAGTGAAATATCATTGGAACGAGCCGTATTTATTCAAGGTATGCAATGACAACATTATTCAGTGTTGTGTTCCAGAAGAGGAGATGCTATCAATTCTGAAGCATTGTTATGATGCTCCTTATGAAGGTCATTTTGGTGGCATGAAAGCTACTGCTAAGATTCTCCGATTAGGATTTTATTGGACATCATTGCTCACGAATGCTCATAACTTTGTGAATTAATGCAATAAATGTCGATTACACGCTTCTATTTCCGACGCAATGAAATGTTCCAACAACCAATTATGGAAGTTGAATTGTTCGATGTTTGGGGCATTGATTTTATGGGATCATTTCCAAATTCATTTGGAAATCTTTATATATTAGTTGCTATTGACTATGTCTCGAAGTGGGTAGAGGCTATTGCTGTCCGAAAGGATAATGCAAAGACAGTGCTTAAATTTTTTTCACAAGCATATACTCACCCGTTTCGATACACCAAGGGCATTCATTAGTGATCAGGGTACACATTTCCATTTCAACCAAGTGGTAGCCGCATTAACGAGATATAGAGTTAATCATAGAATGGCCACTACCTATCATCCACAAACCAATGGATAGGCTAAAGTATCAAATCAACAAATTAATAACATTCTCGAGAAGGTTGTGAACGTTTCAAGGAAAGATTGGTCCTCCCCATTGGATGACGCTCTATGGGCTTTACAGATAACATATAAGACTCCATTGGGGAGGGTAACAGGTTATTTTGCATGACAAAATTATTTTGCAGCGACAATTTATCATCGGGTAACATGTTTTATTATTCAATTCTAGACTTAAATTGCACCCAAGTAAATTGAGTTCACGTTGTTCTGGACCGTTCAAAGTTTTCGACGTATTTCCTCATGGTGCGGTCTCAGTTCTAGATTTACGTGATGGACACCAGTTCAAAGTCAATGGACAGAGATTGACACACTATCTTGGAAATAAAAATCAGGAGAAGGCAGAGACCACTAATTTGGTCCAAACATTTTAAAATTTTAATTTATTACTCCGAGATTTCATCTTATTTTATTCCTATTTTGTAAAGCTATTTTCTTTCCTTTTTGCAGAATAATAAGGTACCAATGTCGACATAACAAGATTTGGTTATCAACACATTTCGTACCACTGTATTACCATTAATCAGAATTAAATGAAATTCAAACTCCACCGTTGGATCAAAACCCACCCAGCCATTTGATCTGTTTGAGCAGACACAATTCTTATTGGACACAATGTTGTACAGCAAAATTTGGTTTCACTTTGTTAATCAGAGGTTCTTGCCATCTACTCATATTACCACCGTTAACCTTAACAGAATGTGTCTGATACATTCCATTATCAAGGGTGGAAGAATTGATGTTGGTGTAATACTCCATCGAGAAATTACTGAATGTGCTACCAAGTAGACTGACATTTTGGTTTTCCAATCATTGGTCATGTCACTGTGTCAGCGGAAAGGAATTGTACATGGGATGAAGAAATCATGGATAATAAGGGTCCAATTAATGAAGCCTCTGTCGAAAGAATGACTCGTGGCATAGAAACACCAATACTGAATGAGGCAGGAACCAGTAAGATAAGGAAGGGCAAGGCCAAAGCCGACAGTAAAGGATCAAACTTGCATACAGAGACATCATTATGGCATAAGTTGAAGGATGTTGAGAAAATGGTTACTTCCATCAGCAACAAGCATATCAAACTTGTCACTACAATTAAGGATATGGAGAACTCTCAGAATTTATTTTCTGCTTATACTAAAGCCTAGGACAGTTTCATTGTCGCCACATTAAGTCAATTGAGCCCCTACACACAACCGAAATTTCTAGCGTTCCCACCGATCATTCGAAACTATGAACATTCATATAAGAATGATGAATTTGAAGATCGAGACTGATCAGTGGCATCTCCTCCTATCGTGCAAGTCTCTGATAATGATAAAGATGAAGGATCTAGGGACATTGAGGAATGTCTACACAAGATTGATAGTTTGTTTGAGGATTGTATTTTTGTTGGTCAAGAGGAAACTGATGTTGAGAAGGAAGCTTCTGCTATAGAAGATGAAATCATTGCTAAAGAAGAAGAAGTTGTTGAAGAAGAAAAAGAAAGAGAAGAGGGGGAAAATGATGTAAACATTGTCACTGCCCCCGAGTCTAGGGGTGTAAATATTGATAATCTGGAGTTAGATGGAGCGAGACTGGCAGAAGTTGCTCAAGTAACCAATGATGCCAGGGCTGCACCGAACTTTGAGGAGCAATCTAAAGACCATGCACAACCCAAAGAAAAGAAGAGAAGGTGCTTCAAGGACAAGAAGCAAAAGAAGGAGGAGAAGGAGGAAAAATCATGCAGCCATAGTAATGGTTGTTGATAACTGAGTTAGTTTTATTTTAAAGTTGTAGCTGTAGTTTTCATGCATTGCATATTGCTGTAAGTCACATTTTGTTTTGTACACATTTTCACTACATTTTTATTGTCATTACATAGCCATGTCAGCGCATTGGGGACAATGCAATCTTTAAGTTTGGGGGAATGCATATGGGATTTGGAAATACACCCACATTTCAATTTTTCTTTTTGAAGCATGCAAGGTTTATGCACAATTGTTCAAAATCTTTTATTATATTTGATGCTTAATTATTGGATCATGTGAATTGTTAATGAATGAGTTGGATAAATTTGACTGAATGTTGTATCTTCAATACTTTGATGAATGATTTAGATTGCATTAATAATAAATGACTAGTAGCATTCCTTGAATGTTGAATGAAACGGCTTTTTTAGCTACTTATATATATATAGTTAGAAATAAAAGACACTCCAAAGTGGGTGTATTGTGAAATGTTAAAAAGGGTACACTCCAATACAAGCGTTAGAAAAATGAATCTGGCCAAAAGCCGTCACTGCATGAGTGTGTGCCGGTGCAATTACGTACTCCCTGGGGGTTTGTTGCACCCCATCGTTTCTTCTTAGGAATAAGGTTACAGTAATGCAACTATATCCCTTAATCAAAATATATATATACAAATACTTAGTATTGTACAATAAATGATGTATTGGTAAATAGAATTTAGGATTTGAAGCATGATGCTGGCCTTCATGAAAGTGCAATTTTACTCATTCATGCTTATGTATTATCGATGCAAGATTCTTTCATCTAAATGTGATTCATTCAATGGGAATTTAGAGGGTTCAAGTTGCTAGAACGATCATTTGCCTTAGTAAAATTTTTGTAGCCTTGCTAGTTGATAAACCATAAAAGTAACATATTTTAAGCCCACATTTAGTATGCTTTTGGATGAATTAAGCTTTGATTTATGTAAAAATGTGCTCTTAATCCTTTCTTTTCATGTCTTATACTCAGGAAAGCACCATGGATGAAAAGAACGTAAAATGGGCTTAAAATGGGCCAAATGGGCCAATTCACGAAATCGACACGGCCTGGACTTCAAGCCATACGGTCGTGCCTCATTAAATTACTATAACACGGCCTAGGCCCCGATAAACACGGTCGTGCCTTATTAAAAGTCCAAACACGACCTAGCCATGATTCACACGGGCGTGCGCCATGGCTGTGCCCTTGTCGCTGGAAAGATCAATTACATTCAGGAAAGGATACTTGGAGGCAAAAAAACACATTCCAAAGCCTATTCAAACACCCTATTAGGAATTATACTTAAATTAGGATACTTAGGGGTCAAGTAAGGCATCTCAAAGTCTATATAAAGACCCAAGGGGGTAACTTGAAAGGGGAGTTCGGTAGAAGTAGAAACTAGCGTCAAAACTAGGACAAAGAGCCAAGCCGAGAAGGTCAGAGTTAGGGAAGAATGCGAGGGTAGCCAGTTGATCCATCCCAAGAAGCCGGAATTATACTCAAGACGGCGGAATTCTTCTTCAATTCCTTCAGGGAGTTTTCGGATTTTCTTATGTTTTGTTTTATCTTTTCTCTTGCGATGTTTTGTTTATTCATTATGAACTAAACCTCTCAGATACCTGAAGGGGATAAAACCTAGATGAATCTTTTTATTTGATTTTTAAGTTATATGACAATTACTTAGTTTGTTCTTAATTATGTTGCTTAATCCAAATCTAATGTGCTTAGGTGGAGGAGGAATAGACCCTGCCTAAGAGTAGATCTAACATAATTAAGCGGAGTTGATTGAACGCCTATAGATAGGGTTACGAGATTTTGCCAAATTAGGGTGAAACCTAATATGGTAGTCCATTGATTGATTTACTGCTAGCCTAGGAGGTTATTATAAGTGAACGAGAGTTCCACTAATTAACCTAGGGTTAGACGTTATTCGCCTCGAGAGAGGGTTTAATATAGATTAGGGAGTCTTACAGATCAAGCTAAGTAAAAGAAATCATATAAGACGTTATTCGCCTCGAGAGAGGGTTTAATATAGATTAGGGAGTCTTACAGATCAAGCTAAGTAAAAGAAATCATATAATTTAGGGTTAACTAATAAGTGAAGTCTAGGTGGATTCTTCCTAAGGGTATCGTCGTAATCAACTGAGTTTTCCTTCAAAGTTATTTTCCTATTCGTCCTTTTTGTCTTTCTATCCTTAGTTTAGTCTTCGTCAATATAGTTAACAGCAACTTCACTCTATTTTTAAGGCTAAATAATAAAAAGAAAGTTAGTATTAGTACTCTTAGTTCCTTTGGGTTCGATATCTGGTCTTGCCTAAACTATACTCTTGGTTCGATAGGTCACTTTGCCTTTAATCGTTGTCGAGTTAGTTTCCAGGTTTGATCATTCTTTTATAAATTTTAAAGCTCTAATTTACAGCGATCAAGTTTTTGGCGCCGTTGCCGGGGAACTAAAATATTAAGAAAATTCTATTTTTATTACTTTAGCCATTATTTTTCAGCAATTTATTTTTATTTTTAGGATAATTTTTAATTTTGCTAATTTTTTCTTTCTTTTTTTTCTTTCCAGGTACCTCTAGTTTATGACTAGAAGGAACCTGAGAGGACCTTTAGTATACGAAAGTGATATTGAAGCTACCGCTCGAAGGAATCGTCGGGAAACCAGGCGAGCCATAAATTACACAGAAAGAGAGGAAGAAGACAAATCCAATCCTACTGAAGGGATGGACGAAAACAACCTACCACCAAGCGATGTGGGAGATCGCAACGCTCCACGTACAATGTTGATTATGTGAAACCGCTTTTAATAGGAGCAGAATCGAGTATTGTTAGGCCTGCTATAGCTGCTAATAATTTTGAATTAAAGTCTAACACAATACAAATGATTCAACAGTTTGTTCAATTTGATGGTTTGTAAGACGAAGATCCAAACATGCATATAGCTAACTTTTTAGAGTTTTGTGATACCTTCAAAATAAATGGCGTTTCTGATGATGCCATACGTCTTTGGTTATTCCCCTTTTCATTAAGAAATAAAGCTAAATAGTGGATAAACTCGTTACAACGAAGGTCAATCACTACATGGGATCAAATGACCGAAAAGTTTTTAACGAAATATTTCCCATCGGCCAAAACGGCCAAATTATGGAATGATATTTCTTCTTTTGTACAGATGGATGTAGAGAAATTATACGATGCATGGGAGAGATATAAAGATCTCTTGAGGAGGTGCCCACACCATGGCTTACCCTTGTGGCTACAAGTCCAAACATTCCCCTCAACAAGGCAACTGATTGATTCAGCCGCCGGTGGAACTTTGAATAACAAAACTCCAGAAGCAGCCTACGAGTTCATTAAGGAGATGTCATTAAACAATTATCAGTGGCAAGCTTCGAGGACTAAACCAATGAAATTGCCAGGAGTCTTCAACGTCAACACCATGACCATGCTACTAAACCAATGAAATTGCCAGGAGTCTTCAACGTCAACACCGTGACCATGCTATCAACGCAACTTGAGATGATGAATAAAAAGCTTGATAGTTTATGTTCTTCGCAGGTACATCCGGTCATGCAGTGTGATGCAAGTGGAACCGTGGCGAATCTTGAGTACCCACCCTACCAACTGAAAGCAGAGAACGAACAGATGAACTATATATGTAATAATTTCCGATCCAATAATAATCCTTATAGTAACACTTACAATCCAAGTTGGAGGAATCATCCAAATTTTTAATGGGGAGGTCAAGGCAATCATAGAAATCAAGGGCAACAACCTTATCAGAACTTGCAAAATCAGCCCTATCCACGAGAGAAGAAACCAACCTATAAAGAGGAACTAAAACAATCGGCAACCACGGAAGAACGCCTACAAAATATTAATAGGATAATCAAAAGCAACGAAAACCGAATGAGTGAAATTGCTAAACCAGTCAAGGAAATGACTAATGCAGTCGAGCAACTTACACAGCTCATGTCAGAACGACCACAAAGACGTCTACCAAGTAACACCGAGATTAATCAAAAGGAGCAAATTCAAGCTATCACAGCTCAGGAGAACGAGAAGTTAGATGAACCACAACCAACTCCAGAAAGTAAGGTAGACAAAGGTATAATAGAGGTCGCACAAGAAAAGCCAAAACCAGTGATAAAAGAGTACAAACCTCGCATACCTTATCCCGAAGCATTAAAAAGTGACGATTCAGAGGAACAGTTCGGTAAGTTTCTTAAACTTTTAAAGAAATTACACATTAACTTACCTCTTCTGGAAGCTTTTTTTTTTAGATGCCAGACTCGAGGAAATTTTTAAGACAGCTCTTGACAAATAAACGCAAATTAGACAAAGAGCCACACATTGAACTCAACGCAAAGTGCTCAGTAATCCTACAAAATAAACTACCACAAAAATTAAAAGATCCAGGGAGTTTTACAATTCCATGTTTAATTGGTAGTTTAACTATTGATAATGCGTTAGTTGATTTAGGGGCAAGATAAATGTCATGCCTTATACATTGTTTAAGCGACTAGGTCTAGGGTAGCCCAAACAAACTTGGATGAGTATTCAATTAGCAAATAAAACTGTTAGAATTCCTAGGGGCATTATTGAAGATGTTCTTGTAAAAATCAATAAATTTTGTTGTTTTAGACATGGATGAGGATAATCCAATTCCCTTAATTTTAGGAAGACATTTTCTAGCAACTGCCAAGACTAAAATTGATGTTGCCTCAGGTGAGCTCATACTTTGTGTGGGTGACGACTCAATTAGCCTTCAAGCCCTTGACTCAGCTAGGTCATCAAAGTGATGAAGGTGAGAAAGTAAATTTAGTTGATAATGAAATTGTTCAACTTTCACCACAGGAAACACCACAAGGCTATAAACTTGAGCCGAATTATGGGCCCCAAGATATACAAGCTCATAACAGTGAATTGTTAGTGGAATCTAACCTAAGGCAAGAAACTGTGGTAAGTAAAGGTAAGATTGAGGTAAGCCATGATTTACCAAACCCGGTAAATACAGAGTACCAAGCGGACTTCCTCAACCAATCCACAATTCCCACACTGAATCTTTCTTCGTAGACATAAGAGGTAGCCTACTAACAAAGTCCATGAAGGAAATTGAAGGGAAGATCCTCAGTCTTGAGTGTGATTCCAGCTTCTGAGATGGATCAACAGGCTTTCTTAGAGTAATTCCCTAATTTCAGCTCTCTTTGGCTTCGTTCCTGTCAAAAGGCCTGACAAAGGCTTTCTATCAAACTCTCCAACACCCCCGTTAGGTTGCCCCCTAGAGTGTTTATATAGGCTTTCGGGATGCCTTACTTGGCCCACAAGTACCCTAATCCGAGTGAAATTAAAATGGGTCATGCCAAGGACACGCCCGTGGCACACGCCCGAGTGAATTGAGCCCTGGGCCGTGTTCGAGTCTGCTAAAGTGGCATGGCCGTGTGGCGAACTCCAAGCCATGTGGATTTCTTACTTTGGCCCATTTTCTCTGTTTTTGGCCTGTTTCTCGTTCTTTTCATCCTCCTATGCTCTTCTAAGTATAAAACATGAAATTAAAGGATTATGTAACACCTCAAACCCGACCTAGAAGTTAGGCCCGAATCCGGCATGTCACATCAAAGGCATAATTCAAACGATTTTCCTAATTAAAAATTTTAAGGCCCAAAAGCCCAAAATCCTTGAGTCTTGTTAATTAATGAAAAAAAAACCCATTTTATAATTTTAAGTATTTCAGAAACCAAGTTTAAACGTAAGAAATTTACTTAGGTTTAATAATTAAGTAAACAATTGAAACAACAAAACCCAAAATCTAAAGTCAAGTCAAAGTACAAGGCCTTATTACATCCAACGAAAGTAAAGCAACTAAAACCATGTCCTTTGAAACAAATAAATAAAAATAAAAATTTAAACATCTTGTAGTGTGGCCATCTCCGAGTCCTCTCCCACGTTGAGCCGTTGATTGAGGATTACCTGAAACAATAAATAAAGGGTGTGAGTTTCGAAATTCTGTAACACCCCAAACCCGATCAATACGACACAACCGAATCTGGCATGCCACGAAGGAAAACATTTTGAAGAAAATTGATTTAACGATTAAATTTTAGTGAAAAACTCTTTGTTGTTCTATGTTTGTAGAAATCAGGTATATAATAAGTTTAAAACTAATAATTTACTTTGAAATTATTAAATAAATCTTTAAAACTTAGTTGCAGATCCATAGATTAGAAAACCTTTTATAATTTTAAAAGAAACCCAAGCGATTATTTTGAAAACCGTTTCTAATTGAAATTTGGAAACTTAAGTTTTGGAAAATAGTAGGAGTCATCGAAAACACTTAAGTTGTTAAATATTATCAAATGATTTATAATACCCGATGATAACGTTTAGAAAACCATTGCGTTTTCTAGTTTAGAAAACTTTGTGCTCAAATTATTATGTCAACCATGTAATTCATAAAGCCATGTTTAAATCAAATCCAAAGCATATAAATAATCCCAAAACATAATTTAAAAGGCCTTATTACAAATCTATATAAAGATGAAAACCAAATTAAAATAAAATAAAGTACCCAAACCAAGTTCATGTAAAACCAAATTTTTATTGCATGGCCACCTTGAGATCATCCGGCTCCTCATCCGTAATCTACGAATCACCTGAAAAGATAAGGGAGAAGGTGAGTTACCAAGACTCAGTGCATAAGTCCTTCCCCCGATTGATGCAACATACTTACACAATTATAACCAAGCAGTATATATAATGCACCCAAACCTAGCCATCCATAACTCCTTTTCTACCCCGTGTGGTACCAAACCACTGGTGGTGCCAAACCACTGGTGACCCAAAGTCACGATATCCAATAATGTGGTGCCAAACCACTGGTGACCCAAAGTCACAAATAATAAAGTTGTGGGGCCAACCCACGTGTGCTACCAAATCACTAGCGACGATCCCGTAATATCAAATTTGGGGCCAACCCACTGTGGTACTAAGCTACTAGGATGAATCGCTATGAGCTACCAAACCTCTGGTGTCCCAAAGACACGGATATCAAATCCTTCCCCCTCCTCTCATATCACCCACAATAGTGCAATTATTATGCAAATCATGCAATCATGCTTTATTATGTATCATATAGAAATATATCACATATCATGGTAATAAGCATCATATAGCAAAACATATCGAAATGGACTTACCCGAATCCTTGCTCATACCCTTCGATATCATATCGAGATTTTCACAGTTTTCGACTTTAAAACATGATCAAGTTATTAATATATTACCAAGTTATAAAGTGTGTAAGTTACACACCTGTCACTAACGCAAGCACTAAATCCCGAAGACCCGATCTACAGCACTAGATCTTCTTGCCCTACATTCGGCCAACACTAAGATCAATAACAAAGACCATTCGGCCAACAACAAACCTTAGTCTCAATAGCCTTCGGCTTTACATCCTCTTAAAGAATAATGAACCAAGATAAATCCTTACCACTTGACTTACCAACTTCGATTGCTAGAGAAATAGGGTTAAATCGATTGCTTCCAAAGTCCGGAAGAGCCTAAAAGAAATAAGTTCCTATGGTTAGAACCTTACTAACAAATGTTCAAAATTTGGCTTTTGCCCTCATGAGAAACGATAGAGAGAAAAGAAAAGGAATAAGGAAATTTGGCCAATACACTTACCTATCTTCAAAACCGATTATAGATGAACCCAAAGAAAATCTACCCTTGTTGATATTCGGCCAAGACAAAACAAAAAGAAATAAAGAAGATTCGGCTATGTTGGATAGAAGACAATCAAATGAATTCGTCTAGAGTGGAGAAAGAGAAAGAAAAAGAAAAGTGAAAATAGGAGAAGGAGGATTCGGCAATAGAAGAAAGTAAAAGAAGAAATGTGGGTTTTGAACAGATATGAAAAGAATGAAAAAGAAGGATGAGAACAAGAGAGGTTCGACCAAGCACAATGGTGGTTTCGGTTTTTACTCAATATGGTGTACTAGGGAAGTTGGCAAGGCTCCAAAAGGGTTTTTCGGATAGACACAAAACAATGAATAATACCAATACCAAAACAAAATTTTTACCTTATTGCCAAGAACACATTCAGCTAGGGAGAGTGTTTGTGGAGAGAAAAGAAAAAATGCTCAAATGCTTAGGAAACAAACTACCAACCTACCAAACCTTCAACAAATTCAGTCAACCCCCCTAGACCAATATGCCGTCCACATACATAGACTAGTTTTCCATTAAAAAGCTTCCAAAACCTCATCCTTAATCCAAGCCTTATGTCCCCTTATCCTTCATTAATCCATATGATTCCTTTCCTGAAGTTCAAGCTTTCCTAATCTATTATTCAACTTGCCATAAAAATTTAAAGTCCAACTTACCATATGTAAAGCTTGGCTGACACTTAATGTAAAGGTGCATAAAAATAAAGTCTTAAAAATGCACTCCATGCTATTCAAACCACTCCCTTCAAACAACCATTCATGCGTCATAACCACCTTGCCAATAACTCCTCATGTGCTAAATTTAGACACATAAATTAACTTAAGTGTCAAGATCACTTAATCCACTTCACTAAATTTTCAATACTAAAAAATTATTCTAGCTTCATTAATAATTCTGACCCTTCACTAGACTATATTAAACACACAATAAAATCATACCCGACTAACACAAGTAACAAGATGATACTCAAATTTTTAGGATATTACAATTCTACCCCCTTAAGAAAATTTCGTCCTCGAAATTACCTAATCAAAAGAGTTGAGGAAACTGCTGTCTCATCACATCCTCCGGTTCCCACGTAGCTTCTTCTACGCCATGGTTCCGCCATAATACCTTCACTAATGGAACTGACTTCCTGCGCAACACTTTCACATCTCAATCTAGAATCTGCACTGGTTCCTCTTCCACCGTCAGATCTGGACTCACCTCTATTTCCTCTACTGCCACGACATGCGATGGATCAGAACGATAGCATCTAAGCATGGAGACATGGAACACATCATGTATCTGACTCAGTTCTACTGGCAACTCAAGCTGATAGGCTACTGGTCCCACTCGTCTTAACACTTTATACGGCCCAATAAACCTTGGACTTAACTTGCCTTTTCTCCCAAATCTTAACACTTTCTTCCATGGCGAGACCTTCAAAAAAACCTTGTCACCCAAGGCAAACTTTATATCCCTCCACTTGAGATCGGCATATGACTTCTGCCTATCCGAAGCTTCCTTCAGACGAGCCTGAATCATCTGACGCTCACCCAACTCTGTCCAGCATGTAGGTGTGCGACACCTCCTACCATACAACGCCTCATATGGTGCCATTTTAATGCTTGCTTGATAACTATTTTTGTAAGCGAACTCAGCTAATGGTAAAAACTCTTCCCAGCTACCTCTGAAATCCATAACACAACCTCTCAACATATCCCCTAAAATCTGTATAACTCTTTCCGACTACCCGTCAGACTGTGGATGAAATGCAGTACTGAAATCCAACCGCGTACCCAAAGCTTGATGTAACGCTCTCCAAAACCTCGACGTAAATCTAGGATCTCTGTCCGAGATGATCGACATTGGTACACCGTGCAACCTCACTATATTCGCCACATACAACTTAGCTAACTTCTGAAGTGAGTAATCCACCCTTACCGGAATTAAATGAGCTGACTTAGTCAGACGATCCACAATCACCCAAACTGAGTCTTTCTTACTTGGCGTAAGGGGTAATCCACTGACAAAGTCCATAGTGATCCTTTCCCACTTCCACTGTGGAATTTTCACTGGCTGAAGTAACGCAGACGGCAACTGATGTTCAGCCTTGACCTGCTGACACGTCAGACATCTACCCACAAACTCAGTTACCTCCCCCTTCAGACCTGGCCACCAAAACTGCTCTCTTAAATCCCGATACATATTGCTACCTCCAGGATGCATAGCGTATGGGCTGCTATGTGCTTCCCGAAGAATCCTTTGCCTCAACTCAACATCCTTGGGCATACAAGCTCTCCCTTGAAAACACAATACTCCATTACTGGACAAACTATAATCCTCTAAACCACCATTCTGAACCTGCAACCTCCGATCATTCAAACCCTCATCCTCGAACTGTTTCTCCTTGATCTGCTCTAACCAAGTCGGCTTGACTTGTAATTCTGCGAAAAGACTCCCATCGTCATATAAGATAAGACGAGCAAACATCGATCTTAAGTCTGATACAACCTTACGGCTCAACGAGTCTGCCACCATGTTAGCCTTGCCTGGATGATACTCAATCGAATAGTCGTAGTCCTTCAACAACTCAATCCATCTGCACTGCCTCAAGTTTAAATCCTTCTGAGTCAAAAGATACTTAAGACTCTTGTGATCCGTGTAGACTATCGACTTCTCTCCGTACAAATAGTGTCTCCAAATCTTCAAAGCAAAAAGCACTGCAGCTAATTCCAAGTCATGCGTCGAATAGTTAACTTCATGTGGTCTCAACTATCGAGATGCATAAGCCACTACCTTCCCTTCCGCATCAGCACACATCCCAAACCAGTATGTGATGCATCACAATGGCGTGTGAATTCCTTGCCTCGCCTCAGTTGAATCAAACCGAGAGCTTGATCGAGAATCTTCTTCAACTTGTCAAAACTTCCTTGCTGCTTCTCGGTCCACACAAATGGAACTCCTTTCCTCAATAACTTGGTCATAGGTGCTGCGATTAAAGAAAATCCCTCTTCAAATCTTCGGTAATACCCCGCCAGACCTAGAAAACTCCGAATCTCAGCCACTGACTTAGGCGGCTTCCAATCCAACACTGCCTCAATCTTCCGAGGATCCACTCTAATCCCCTCAGCTGATACTACGTGACCCAAGAAAGTCACCTCCCTAAGCCAGAACTTGCACTTACTAAATCTGGCATAAAGCTGCTTTTCCCTCAGAATCTGCAACACTACTCGCAAATGCGCATCATGCTCCTCCTCTGACTTTGAGTATACCAAAATATCGTCTATAAATACCATAATAAACTGATTCAAAAACTGCTGGAAAACCTGATTCATCATGTCCATGAATGCTGCCGGCGCGTTAGTCAACCCAAACGGCATTACCAGAAATTCGTAGTGCCCATACCGAGTGCGAAATGCTGTCTTATGGATATCAACCTCTTTTACCTTTAGCTGATGATACCCAGACCTTAAATCAATCTTGGAGAAAACCGCTGCCTCTTTAAGCTGATCAGACAAGTCATCTATCCTCGGCAAAGGATACTTGTTTTTGATCGTCAGCTTATTCAACTGGCGATAGTCTATACACATCCGCATCGAACCATCCTTCTTCTTGACAAAAAGTACCGGCGCTCCCCAAGGCGAAACACTTGGTTGGATGAAACCTGGATCCAACAACTCCTGAATTTGAGCCTTCAATTCCACTAATTCCTTCAGCGCCACCCTATACGGAGTAATAGACACTGGCGCAGTTCCGGGTAACAAATCTATACCAAATTCAACTTCACGATCCGGAGGCAGTCCCGGAAGTTCTTCTGAAAATACGTCAACATATTCCTTTACCGTTCGGATGTTCCCTACAATAGACTCCTTAACCTCCAACGCACACACATGAACCACAAATGCCTCACAGCCCTTCCTAACCAACTTCACAGCTTTCAACGCAGATACCACGTTGGATAGATAATCTCTTCTATTACCTATCATAACCACCTCTTCGCCCTCAACTGTCTTCAAAACCATGCGCTTAGCAGCGCAATCCAAACTTGCTTGATACTTGACCAACCAGTCCATCCCAAGAATCAGATCAAACTCCCCAAATGGCAGTTCCATCAGATCAGCTACAAACACTACCCCTTGGAGTTCTAGGGTAAATCCTATCTGACTTATTTACTTCTACAGAGTGACCTAAAGGGCTAAGTACTGTCATCTTCCTAGAAGTAGTCTCAGAGTCTAGATTCATAGTCTCAACTATGCTACTAGCAACATACGAATGTGTCGAACCCACATCTATAAAAGCAGTATATAGTACACCAAAGATTAAGAACGTACCGGTTATAACGTCCGGTGCATCGCCCTCCTCTCAACGCCCCGCTGCATACACCAAACCAGGCTTTCTTGCCTCAGTGTTGCCTGCACCTCTGCCCGATGCTCCGCGGCCTCGACCAGAACCATTACCTCCTCTACCATTACCACAACCCCTCTACGGTGACGGTCTCTCCTTTCTGAACTGAGCACGACCTTGACCCTCAGACTGATTCCTGGCTAGCTTACGTGGACAGTCCCTCACACGATGATCCAGCGAGCCACACTCAAAACATCTTTTCCCTCCGGTCCAACATTTGCCCCAATGAGATTTCCCATATCGGTTACACTGTGCTGGTCCCTGATTAGCAGTAATAGCCTTCCAGATTGATTCGGCCCACTCTGCCTAACCCTCTTCTGAGAATTACCGGCTGACCCGGATGATCCAAAACCTCTCTTATATTTATTCCTGTCGTGACTCTACCTTACAGATTCCTTTATCCCTTCAGCTATCTTAGTCTTTTCAACTAGCGCAGCAAAATCTCGCTCCTGATGTGGAGCAATCAGCAATCTCAGCTCCTCCCTCAATCCATCTTCGAATCGGACACATTGCTCGTGCTCCGAAGCTACGATACCTCCAGCATACCGGCTCAATCTTAAAAATTCTGCCTCATATTCTGATACGGACTTACTCCCCTGGACCAAACTCAGAAATGCCTTACGCTGTGCACCAATGTAATTAGACCCAACATATTTCTTCTGATACGCTGCTTTAAAATAATCCCAAGTGAGATCCTCCGCTGCAGCACTATTCCGCACCGTGAGCCACCACTGATATGACTCATCCCAAAGAAACGACACTATCCCTTTCAGCTTGTACTCAGCATTCAAATACAAGTCATCCATGATTCGTTCCGTCGCCTCTAACTAATACTCTGCCGTACTGGGAGCCACACCTGAAACACCTCGAAATACCTCAGCTCTATTGGCTCGAAGTTGCTCAAATACGGATTTTTGAACTCCCGCGCCTCCACCTATTCCAGCTACCCTCTCAAGAACTCGCAGCATCGCCTGAGACACTGCGTCATCCCCCATTTGATCCTGATGCTCAATTCCAACCGTTGGTGGTGGGGGTGGTGGTACCTCATTTTCAGATCCTTGACCAGACATCACTGGCTCAGACACAGCCATTCTACCCCGACCGCATCCACGAGTAATACGACCCCGACCTCGAGTACTCATGTCTAAAGTCTCGACTTATCTAATTTAAAAGTGTTATGCATTAGTCATTATTCCACTTTCTTTAAAACACAGTTTTATGAATAATTTTAATAAGAAGTTGTTTCGCGAGTACATTCAACCTACAGTTTTAGGTCTCTAGAGTAGTTTCTACTACTATTTAGTCATGCCATCCTCATCATAATCATATCATCAAAAGCAACAGTTTGAGATACTTACCTGGGCAGACCGGTGCCGGAGACTCGGTGCCATGCCTTTCCAACCATATAATTTTAAACAAAAACATTTTAAGACCATACTTTAAATCATTTTGGGTCTCGGGTCCACAGCGGAGCCTTTGAACGTGGCTCTGATATCAATGTGTAACACCCTAAACCCGGTCAATACGACACAACCGAATCTGGCATGCCACGAAGGAAAACATTTTGAAGAAAATTGAGTTAACGATTAAATTTTAGTGAAAAACTCTTTTTTGTTCTATGTTTGTAGAAATCAGGTATATAATAAGTTTAAAACTAATAATTTACTTTGAAATTATTAAATAAATCTTTAAAACTTAGTTGCAGATCCATAAATTAGAAAACCTTTTATAATTTTAAAAGAAACCCAAGCGATTATTTTGAAAACCGTTTCTAATTGAAATTTGGAAACTTAAGTTTTGGAAAATAGTAGGAGTCATCGAAAACACTTAAGTTGTTAAATATTATCAAATGATTTATAATACCCGATGATAACGTTTAGAAATCCATTGCGTTTTCTAGTTTAGAAAACTTTATGCTCAAATTATTATGTCAACCATGTAATTCATAAAGCCATGTTTAAATCAAATCCAAAGCATATAAATAATCCCAAAACATAATTTAAAAGGCCTTATTACAAATCTATATAAAGATGAAAACCAAATTAAAATAAAATAAAGTACCCAAACCGAAGTTCATGTAAAACCAAATTTTTATTGCATGGCCACCTTGAGATCATCCGGCTCCTCATCCGTAATCTACGAATCACCTGAAAAGATGAGGGAGAAGGTGAGTCACCAAGACTCAGTGCATAAGTCCTTCCCCCGGTTGATGCAACATACTTACACAATTATAACCAAGGAGTATATATAATGCACCCAAACCTAGCCATCCATAACTCATTTTCTACCCCGTGTGGTACCAAACCACTGGTGGTGCCAAACCACTGGTGACTGAAAGTCACGATATCCAATAATGTGGTACCAAACCACTGGTGACCCAAAGTCACGAATAATAAAGTTGTGGGGCCAACCCACGTGTGATACCAAATCACTGGCGACGATCCCGTAATATCAAATGTGGGGCCAACCCACTGTGGTATGAATCGCTATGAGCTGCCAAACCTTTGGTGTCCTAAAGACACGAAATAATATGTGGTACCAAACCACTGGAGGTGCCAAACCTCTGGTGTCCCAAAGACACGGATATCAAATCCTTCCCCCTCCTCTCATATCACCCGCAACAGTGCAATTATTATGCAAATCATGCAATCATGCTTTATTATGTATCATATAGAAATATATCACATATCATGGTAATAAGCATCATATAGCAAAACATATCGAAACGGACTTACCCGAACCCTTGCTCATACCCTTACGATATCATATTCGGCCAAGACAAAACAAAAAGAAATAAAGAAGATTCAGCTATGGTGGATAGAAGACAATCAAATGAATTCAGCTAGAGTGGAGAAAGAGAAAGAACAAGAAAAGTGAAAATAGGAGAAGGAGGATTCGGCAATAGAAGAAAGTAAAAGAAGAAATGTGGGTTTTGAACAAATATGAAAAGAATGAAAAAGAAGGATGAGAACAAGAGAGGTTCGGCCAAGCACAATGGTGGTTTCGGTTTTTGCTCAATATGGTGTACTAGGGAAGTTAGCAAGGCTCCAAAAGGGTTTTTCGGTTAGACACAAAACAATGAATAATACCAATACCAAAACAAAATTTTTACCTTATTGCCAAGAACACATTCGGCTAGGGAGAGTGTTTGTGGAGAGAAAAGAAAAAATGCTCAAATGCTTAGGAAACAAACTACCAACCTACCAAACCTTCAACAAATTCAGTCAACCCCCCTAGACCAATATGCCGTCCACATACATAGACTAGTTTTCCATTAAAAAGCTTCCAAAACCTCATCCTTAATCCAAGCCTTATGTCCCCTTATCCTTCCTTAATCCATATGATTCTTTTCCTGAAATTCAAGCTTTCCTAATCTATTATTCAACTTGCCATAAAAATTTAAAGTCCAACTTACCATATGTAAAGCTTGGCCGACACTTAATGTAAAGGTGCATAAAAATAAAGTCTTAAAAATGCACTCCATGCTATTCGAACCACTCCCCTCAAACAACCATTCATGCGTCTTAACTTCTTGCCAATAACTCCTCATGTGCTAAATTTAGACACATAAATTAACTTAAGTGTCAAGATCACTTAATCCACTTCACTAAATTTTCAATACTAAAAAATTATTCTAGCTTCATTAATAATTCCAAGCCTTCACTAGACTATATTAAACACACAATAAAATCATACCCGACTAACACAAGTAACAAGATGATACTCAAATTTTTAGGATATTACAAATTCAGTGTGTACAACTCTTGGCAATCAAATCAACATACAAATATTCACATTGGGCCTAATCCCTATCGAAATCGGTGGTCTTGGGACTTAGCCCACAATGACCTCATATCATATCATATCTTATCATATCATATGCAAGACAAGGTAATGCAAAACCCTCCCAAAATCCATCCGCTACACATGCCATTTCCCTTCTAACCCTGGGGATTTCTAAATCCACCTACCCATCCTCTACACACCAAAAGTAGCACTCACAGCGGCACTACTCAACGTTGCAGCAAAGCTGTTAACCATATAATAGGCTTAAAGCCACCGGTGGATCCATGGTTGTCAAGCGATTATGCGATCCTCAAATATTCCTCCGTACCATAATTCCCACCCATATGCATCCTAATCAGAATATCATATGAATGCAACATGCACATGAGAAACATCCGCAAAACTCATAGTCATCACATAGGGGTATTTTCTTCATTTCACAAACCAAGGGTATTTCTGTAAATCTACTCTACGGGGGTATTTAGGTAATTTGCAAAATAGAGGTACTTTGGAAATTTTGTAAATCAGGGATGTTTTGGTAATTCTACAAACCAAGGGTATTATGGTAATTTCACAATTCGGGGCTATTTTAGTGATTTTACAAATCCAAGGATGTTTTGGTAATTTTCAAACTAAGGGTATTTTGGTTATTTTCAAATCAGGGATATTTTAGTAATTTTACAAATCTAGGGGTATTTGGTCCTTCTCGGGTTTTAGTTATGAACTTTGGCCCATTAACAAGTCCTTACGGTTAAAGTGAACAGAACTATGCACCAGGTAGGATTCCAGAAAATATGAGGTGGGCCACTAGGACCGCTTAAGTACCAAGCTCTCCCTAGATCCAATCCTAGACATGCATATGTCCGTTGCCACACCCTAACCTATCAACTTGTTCACGGACATGTTTACTTATCAGATTAAGTCTTATGCGGTTTAAGAGTTGTTCAAACTAGGCCTAAAGTCCATTAACTCTAGTATACTTGTCTACGTCCCCATAAAGCCCATCAACCCATTTCACGTTCATATAACCCATAATGGCCACATCACATTTTTATGGCCCACTAGGCCCAAATCTCAATCATATGACCCATTAGGCCCCAAAAAAATCCAGATCATGTAACATGCATGCCTAACCCAATTCATATAATCAAATTAATCCATTTCATCAAGCTTAGCCTCAGGGCCCACTAGGCCTATTTAGCCACTTTTGGCTTTTCAGCTTACTGACATTGTCGAAATCATGTGTGTGTGTAGTGTTTGTACACACCTGGATACCGCGAAGTGCTATTCTATCCTTAGCCTTGATCCTACAACCAACCAACCTTCAATCAACCACTCATACTTAATTAAAATATTTACTCAAAAGCCAAAGCATTACTGTAACCTTACCGTGTGCCACCGGGTTCTAATAGCCTTTCCTTAGCTACTAATCACAAGTATCCCCTAGATCTGCACTCAGACATACATCATTAAAATCGAGTGACTCATTTTTCACATAAGTCACCCCTGTAAACCATACCTCCATTCGGCCATCCATTAATCCATAACTCAGACGAGTACACTTACCATTGCTAACGATCCTACCATGCTTGCGACATTTGAACCTTATCCTTGTTACCACAGAGTTAACGATAGGTCAGTTAGATAGCCTTTTGGCTTTTAACAAATTGTACAGAGATGTTAACCGTACACTTACCAAATCTACTTTTAACACTTGACTGAGAGTGGGTAGCAATTGATTTGTGATGGAGAAACAACCACCAAGATTCGGCACCAATAGGAATTTTGGCAAGGAAAAGATGGTGATACTTCGGCAATTAGAATTCGGCTTATGGGAAAATAGAACGGGAGAGAAGAGAAAAGTATCGAAAACCGAAAGAGCCGTTTAAAGAATTTGGCACAAAGGGATTTGACTTTAGAAGATTTCAGAAATGGGAGAATTTGGCTATGGAAGGAACCGATTGAGGAGAAAAAAGACAGAAAAAGAATAATGGCAACTCACAGAACCCTTCAAAGGGTTCGACACTCTCCTTTTATAGCCACTAGCCGAAAATGCCTTCCCCCAGAGTCCCATTCGACACCACCTTATCCACATTCCTCATCTCCTAACTTTTCTCTGGATAACACCTTAGCCTTATCCGAATTTTCCTCCATTATCAGTTCCCCCTACCACTCAAACACTCCAACGCAAGAGTTCATATTCAACACAACTCTGGCCGTCCTCCTATGCAAAATAAAACACTCCAAAAACACCACTCCTAATGCTCGAACCTTGAACCTCCTCAGCTGGCAACACGCCACCTTATAGCTCCCCAAGTGACGCCACTTACCATTGGACCACAAGCCTATTTGTGTCCTATTTCTTCTTCATTTATTAAAAAGCCCTACTAACTGAAGTCATTGTTCCCTAAGGCTAAAACCAAAATTTTTCCTTTACCCTTACTTGATCCCAGGACATCTCCAACACCCCTAGACACTCCAAATTCATTAATCCTCAAAGCCTACATGCCAATTGTCATTTTTCTCGCTCACTTAAAAAAAATTTCTGAAATTCAAAGCCCAAAACCCAATAAGCCCAATTCTTCTAGGCCCAAATTTGGGGTGTTACAATTCTTCCCCCTTAAAGAAATTTCGTCCTTGAAAATTTCCAACTAATAGGTGGTCGTGTATCAACTACCCCACCAGGCTACCGCTGCATACTCTGACCCTAATAATTTTAATACATACCCAAAACATCCACCTATCACAAACATTCTCAAACATACGCAGAATAAGTACCAAATTACGATTCAAATGTTTACAAAACCCTAACACTTCCATAGCCTCAGCCACGGCCTCTTCCTCATCTTCTAGTGCTCATCGTTGATTCTCGTATTATCTGAATTAGGAATTTTATGAAATTAGTACATAGTTCCACTTGTTTAGGGCACATGTCTTATGTAAATAAATTTTTTTAAAGTCATTTTGCGATCATATATCCACTACAAGCTTAAGTTTCCTACGGGCTTTAGTCTCTAAAAGCCTATTTTTAAGTAGCCCATTATCTACATAGTTCAGTAATTTGAACAAATATAGTACAGAAAACTTACTTGGCTCGACGTCGAGGGCTCAGTGAACCACACTTCAAGAATCCTGCAAAAACTTTTAAAAACCCAAAATCTAAGGCCCATTTCACAACTCGAGCTTTGCAACCGGGCTCTGATACCACAAATATAACACCCCAACCCGGCCTAGAAGTTAGGTCCAAATCCAGCATGTCACATCAAAGGCATAATTCAAACGATTTTGCTAATTAAAAATTTTAAGGCCCAAAAGCCTAATAGGCCCAATTCTTCTAGGCCCAAATTCGGGGCGTTACAAATTAGGAGCATCAAATTCCACAATTCAAGGGATAAATCATCCAAAAGTATGCCAAATGTGGGATTAAAATATGTATATTTTACGGTTTATCAAATACCCCCACACTTAATCATTTGCTTGTCCTCAAGCAAAATCCTCAACTCACAATTAAAATTAAATTTCCTCAACTCATAATCATCATCAATAATGTTTCATCATAAGTCATAGGTAATTTCCACATTGATAATTTAACTAGAAGAGTCCTAAAGATTCAAACAATCAAGGTCATAGTTTTTATAGCACGAAAATATAGGCTATAACACCCCAGACCCGACCTAGAAGTTAGGCCCGAATCCGACATGTCACATCAAAGGCATATTTCAAAATGATTTTGCTAAGTTAAATTTCAGGGCCCAAAAGCCCAAACCCATAAGTCTTGTTAAGTAACGATAAATGCCCATTTTATAGCTTTAAGCATAAGAAATTCACTTAAGTTTAATCATTAAGAAAACAATTAAAACATCTAAACCCAAAACTTAAACTCAAATCAAAGTAGAAGGCCTTATTAAATCAAATAAAAGTAAAGCAACTAAAACCATGTCCTTTCAAACAAATAAATAAAAATAAAAATTTAAACATCTTGTAGTGTGGCCATCTCCGAGTCCTCTCCCACGTCGAGCCGTTTACTGAGGATTACCTAAAACATTAAATAAAGGGTGTGAGTTTCGAAACTCAATGTGTACAACCTTTGGCAATCAAATCAACATACAAATATTCACATTGGGCCTAAGCCCTATCGAAATTGGTGGCCTTGGGTCTTAGCCCACAATGACCTCATATCATATCATATCATATCATATGCAACACAAGGTAATGCAAAACCCTCCCAAAAATCCATCCGCTACACACACCATTTTCCTTCCAACCCTACACACCTGTGGGGATTTCTAAATCGACCTACCCATCCTCTACACACCGAAGGTAGCACTCACAGTGGCACTACTCAATGTTGCAGCAAAGTTGCAAATCATATAATGGGCTTAAAGCCACCGGTGGATCCATGGTCGTCAAGCGACTATGCGATCCTCAAATCTTCCTTCGTACCATAAGTCCCAACCATATGCATCCTAAGCAGAATATCATATGAATGCAACATGCACATGAGTAACATCCACAAAACTTATACTCATCACATAGGGGTATTTTCATCATTTCACAACACAAGGGTATTTTTGTAAATCTAATTTATCGGGGTATTTAGGTAATTTTGCAAAACAGAGGTACTTTAGAAATTTTGTAAATCAGGGATGTTTTGGTAATTCTGCAACCTATGGGTATTTTGGTTATTTTCAAATTAGGGGTATTTTAGTAATTTTACTAATCTAGGAATATTTGTCTCTCTTGGGTTTTAGTTATGAACTTTGGCCCATTAACAAGTCCTTGCGGCTAAAGTGAACAGGCACTATGCACCAAGTAAGATTCCAGAGAAGAGGAGGTGGGCCGCTAGGGCCGCTTAAGTACCAAGCTCTCCCTAGATCCAATCCTAGACATGCATATGCCCGTTACCACACTCTAACCTAGCGACTTGTCCACGGACATGTCTAATTATTAGAAAGTCTTATGCGGTTTAAGAGTTGTTCAGTTCTAAGCCTAAAGTCCATAAAACCCTAGCATACTAGTCTACGTCCCCATAAAGCCCATCAAACCCATTTCATGTTCATATAACCCATAATGGCCACGTCACATCTTTATGGCCCACTAGGCCCAAGTCTCAGTCATATAGCCCATTAGGCCCAAAACAATTTCAGATCATGTAACATGCTTGCTTAACCCAATTCATATAATTAAATCAAACCATTTTATCAAACTTAGCCTCAGGTCCCACCAGGCCCATTTAGCCACTTTCGGCTTTTCGACATTGCCGAAATCATGTGTATGTAGTGTTTGTACACACCTGGATACCGCGACGTGCTATTCTATCTTTGGCCTTGATCCTACAACCAACCAACCTTAAATCAACCACTCATACTTAATCAAAACATTTCCTCAAAAGTCGAAACCTTACTGTAACCTTAATGTGTGCCACCGAGTTCTAATGGCCCTTCCTTCACTACTAATCACAAGTGTTCCCTAGATCTGCACTCACACATACACCACCAAAATTTGGGTGACTCGTAATCCACACAAGTCATCCACACATTCGGCCATTCACTTTAACCATAATCGAGTTGAATATCCTTACCCTTGCTAATAGAAAATCACCGCTAATGAAAAATTAGACCGCCCTTCGGCTTTTAACAAAACATACTAAGGGGAGTTAACAGAATACATACTGAATCCAACCTTAGATCCCACGGCCTAGATAACTATCGAACGAGATTCAGCTTTTGACCTTAATAGAGAGTAGCTACCAATTGATTTATGATAGAGAAGAACAATAAAGATTCGACACTAATGGGGATTTCGGCAAGGAAGGATAATGGTAATTCGGCAAAGAAGAGAATTTGGCTATAGGGGAATTTGGCTTTCAGAGAAAGAAGAAGAACACAACTCGAACATGAATTTCGACAAAAAGAATGATGGGTTTTCTTTTCGGCAAATGAAAGAATTCGGCTGAGGGGAAAAAAAGAAAAGTAATGGAAACCCAAGGAACCTTTCAAAGGAATTCGGTAAAAAAAAGAAAGATTGACCTATTTGCAAAACTCTCCAAATGCTGAAAGGCACAATGAAAATTCGTAATACCCCCTAAAAGACCCAAAAATAGCACTCATCTACCCTTCTAAGCTGAATTTATACACTCTCCACTTCCCAAAATGGCACCAACTCTTCACACTTCTCTGCTCCTAACATTTATCCTTGATAACACCTTATCCTTATCCGAATTTCCCTCCATTATAGTTCCCCTTACCACTCAAACACTCCAACGCAAGAGTTCATATTCAACACAACTCTGGTCGTCCACCTGTGCAAAATAAAACACTCCAAAAATACCACTCCTAATGCTCGAACCTTGGACCTCCTCAGCTGGCAACACGTCACCTTATAGCTCCCCAAGTGACGCCACTTGCCACTAGACCACAAGCCCATTTGTGTCCTATTTTCTCTTAATCTGATTAAGAGGCCTAATGCCTGAGACTAGGGTCCGCTAAAGCAAGAGAAATAAATGTTTCCCTATGGTCTTCCCTATCTCTAAGACTTCAAATAATCCCGATAATACTTTAAAATTAATATTCTAAGTGCTACTCATACATACCAACCTCAATGCACAGAAATTTGTACTTTCAAGATTTTTGGGGCGTAAACCAAAATTTTTCCTATACCCTTACTTGATATTAGAACATCTCCAACACCCCTGAACACTCCAAATTCAATAACCCTCAAAGCCCACATGCCAATTGTCATTTTCTTGCTCACTTAAAAATTTTCTGAGACCCAAAGCCCAACGCCCAATAGGCCCAATTCTACTAGGCCCAAATTCGGGCCGTTACAATTCTACCCCCTTAAAGAAATTTCGTCCTCGAAATTTCAAACTAACAAGGTGGTCGTGTATCAACTACCCTACCATGCTACTGCTACGCACTTTAACCCTAATAATTTTAATACATACCCAAAATATCCACCTATCGCAAACATTCTCAAACATACGCAGAATAAGTACCAAATTTCGATTCAAATGTTTACAAAGCCCTAACACTTCCACGGCTTCTTGCACCTCTTCTAGCGCTCATCGTTGCGTATTTCTGAATTAAAATTTTTATGAAATTAGTTTGTAATTCTACTGTTTAATACGCATGTCTTATGTAAGTAACAATTTTTTTTAAAGTTATTTCACGGTCGGGAATCCACTACAGGCTTAAGTTTACTACAGGCTTTAGTCTCTAAAAACCTATTTTTAAGTAGCCCATTATCTATATAGTTTAGTAATTTAAACAAATGTAGTACAGAAAACTTACTTGGCTCGGCGTCAAGGGCTCGGTGAACCACAGTTCAAGAATCCTGCAAAAACTTTTTTTTAAAACCCAAAATCTAAGGCCTATTTCACAGCCCGAGCTTTGCAACCGGGCTCTGATACCACTAAATGTAACACCCCAAACCCGGCCTAGAAGTTAGGCCCGAGTCTGAAATGTCACATTAAAAGGCACACTTTAAAATGATTTTACAGTTTAACAATTTAAGGCCCAAAAGCTCAAAACCCTTGTATCTTGTTAAGTTACGTTGAAAACCCCATATTTTAGAAAACATTCATAGGTTGGGTTATTTCGAAAACCATGTTAACCTTAGAAATTTTATTTAATTTTATTAACTAGATAATTGAAACAAAAATAATAAAACCCAAAATCCAAAGTCAATTAGGAGTTACATGGCCTTGTTACAATTCAATGAAAAAGAAACAAAGTATTTAAAATAAATTCATTTAAACAAAATAAAACATTTGATCAGCTTTTATTGTAGCCATCTCCGAGTCCTCTCCCATGTCAAGTCGTTTACTGAGGATTACATTAAACATTAAATAAAGGGTGTGAGTTTCAAAACTCAGTGTGTACAACCCTTGGCAATCAAATCAACATACAAATATTCACATTCGGCCTAAGCCCTATCGAAATCGGTGGTATTGGGCCTTAGCCCACAATGACCTCATATCATATCATATTATATCATATCATATGCAAGACAAGGTAATGCAAATCCCTCCCAAAAATCCACCCGCTACACACACCATTTCCCTTCCAACCCTACACACCTGTGGGGATTTCTAAATCGACACACCCATCCTCTACACGCCAAAGGTAGCACTCACAGTGGCACTACTCAACGTTGCAGCAAAGCTACTAATCATATAATGGGCTTAAAGCCATCGGTGGATCCATGGTCGTCAAGCGACTATGTGATCCTCAAATCTTCCTCCGTACCATAATTCCCACCCATATGCATCCTAAGTAGAATATCATATGAATGCAACATGCACATGAGTAACATCCACAAAACTCATACTCATCACACAGGGGTATTTTTGTCATTTCACAACCAAAGGGTATTTTCTTAAATCTACTTTACTGGGGTATTTAGGTAATTTTGCAAAACAGAGGTACTTTGGAAATTTTGTAAATCAGGGATATTTTGGTAATTCTTCAACCTATAGGTATTTTGGTTATTTTCAAATCAAGGGTATTTTAGTAATTTTACAAATCTAGGGGTATTTGGTCCCTGTTAGGTTTTAGTTATGAACTTTGGCCCATTAACAAGTCCTTGATGCTAAAGTGAACAGACACTATGCACCAGGTAGGATTCCAGAGAAGAGGAGGTGGGCCGCTAGGGCCGCTTAAGTACCAAGCTCTCCCTAGATCCAATCCTAGACATGCATATGCCCGTTACCACACTCTAACCTAGCGACTTGTCCATGGACATGTTTAATTATTAGAGAGTCTTATGTAGTTTCAGAGTTGTTCAGTTTAAAGCCTAAAGTCCGTAAAACCCTAGAATACTAGTCTACGTCCCCGTAAAGCCCATCAAACCCATTTCACATTCATATAACCCATAATGGCCACGTCACATCTTTATGGCCCACTAGGCCCAAGTTTCAGTCATATGGCCCATTAGGCCCAAAATAATTTCAGATCATGTAACATGCTTGCTTAACCCAATTCATATAATTAAATCAAACCATTTTATCAAACTTAGCCTCAGGGCCCACTAGGCCAATTTAGCCACTTTCGGCTTTTCGACTTTCCGGCATTGCCAAAATCATGTGTGTGTAGTGTTTGTACACACCTGGATACCGCGACATGCTATTCTATCCTTAGCCTTGATCCTACAACCAATCAACCTTAAATCAACCACTCATACATAATCAGAATATTTACTCAAAAGCCGAAACCTTACCGTAACCTTACCATGTGCCACCGGGTTCTAATGGCCCTTCCTTCGCTACTAATCACAAGTGTTCCCCAGAGCTTCACTCACATATACACCATCAAAATTTGGGTGACTCGTAATCCACATAAGTCATCCACACATTCTGCCATTCACTTCAACCATAATCAAGTTGAGTATCCTTACCCTTGCTAATAGAAGATCACCGATAATGAAAAATTAGACCGCCCTTCGGCTTTTAACAAAACATACTAAGGGGAGTTAACAGAATACTTACCGAATCCAACCTTAGATCTTGTGGCCTAGATAACTACCGAAAGAGATTTGGCTTTTAACCTTGACAGAGAGTAGCTACCAATTAATTTATGATAGAGAAGAACAACAAAGATTTGGCACTAATAGGGATTTTAGAAAGGAAGGATGATGGTAATTCGACAAAGAAGAGAATTTGGCTATAGGGGAATTTGGCTTTCATAGAAAGAAGAAGAACACAACTCTAATAGGAATTTCGGAAAAAAGAATGATGGGTTTTCTTTTCGGCAAATGAAAGAATTCAGCTAAGGGGGAGAAAAGAAAAGTAATGGAAACCCAAGGAACCTTTCAAAGGAATTCGGTAAATAAAAGAAAGATCGACCTATTTGCAAAACTGTCCAAATGCCAAAAACCACAATGACAATTCGTATTACCCACTAAAAGACCCAAAAACGGCACTCATCTACCCTCCAAAAATACCACTCCTAATGCTTAAACCTTGGACCTCCTCATCTGAAAACACACCACCTTATAGCTCCCCAAGTGACGCCACTTGCCACTGGACCACAAGCCCATTTGTGTCCTATTTTCTCTTAATCTGATTAAGAGGCCTAATGCTTGAGACTAGGGTCCGCTAAAGCAAGAAAAATAAAATTTTCCCTATGGTCTTCCCTATCTCTAAGACTTCAAATAATCCCAATATACCTTAAAATTAATATTCTAAGTGCTACTCATACATACCAACCTCAATGCAAAGAAATTTAGAGTTTCGGGATTTTTGGGGCGTAAACCAAAATTTTTCCTATACACTTACTTGATATTAGAACATCTCCAACACCCCTAAACACTCCAAATTCAATAACCCTCAAATCCCACATGCCAATTGTCATTTTCTTGCTCACTTAAAAATTTGTTGAGACCCAAAGCCGAACACCCAATAGGCCCAAATTTGGGGTGTTACATAGGCATTTCCCCTTACCTAAATAATCACCTTTAATTTTGAATCGACAAGAATTGACATCCTCACTAAAGATTCACTCAAATCACTCAAAGTGTTTAAGGTTCAAAATTAAGCACTCAAGATTCAAACATGAAAAGTTAATCCCATAGGCTTGCATGAAAATCAAATCTCCTCCACTATAAAATGATGTGATACAACAGATCAAAAGGTCTTTAAAGGGTTGTAATGGGGCTTGGGTTAAAGGTGTGGATAAAGGCCGAATTAGAGGGTTAAAATCGATATTGATTTGACAAATTACCTAACTAGAAAAATAGACTAATACTGAATAATTACATCAATTGTTAAAACATGAGCTTCTTCTCAAAATGTGAAATTAAACGTATAAGCTCAAATAATCATAGAACTAATACTGAACATGCTTCAGATAATAACTTTTTTTAGGGACAAATCATACGAATATAAAAAAGAATTTACAACTGAAGTAAAGAACATAGTTAGGCAACTTCTCAAATCAAATCTTGACAAAAAGGGTTTTCACGATAGGAGAAATTCTTTAAAGAATCAAAAAGAGTGAGTTTTTGGTTAATATTAAGGGTATATCAAGAAACAGTTAATTAGGATCAAAGGGGTTCACTAGGGGTTAATTATGAAGGTAGGCCTTTTGGAGGTAAGTGGGTTAAAACCTAGGTGCCTTTATCATTTCAGTATATCAAATCAAAAGTGTGGTCTCGACATGCATAATCAGAGCAACTTCTAGAATAACAAATCAATGTTGACACACTCATAATCAATAAAGTGAGCAAGAAAAGAATGTATGCTCTAAAAGGCTCAAGATCTCACAAAAATTATGTTTTTGATGTCAATCTTGCAAATTTCAATTTCAAAGTAATATTTAGATTTAGGTAGACAACCTAACAAATTTTTAATTCTGAAAATAAACTCATCATGCTTGATTCTCTAGTATCTTAAAGCTTAAATCATCATTGCACAAAATACCTATGACTTGATCCAAAACATATCAATAAAAATCATAAATCAATAAAAGTTTCATTCTAATTAGTGATATGAGAAAATTACTTAAGAAAAAGGCATAATTCAGGGATTTTCAAATAATACCATAGTTGACCTCCCACACTTAAGATGTACATTGTCCTCAATATGCAAAGATAGATAATGATTAGTAGGAAAGTCATAAGAGATAGAGAGAGAGGTGAAACTTCCTAAATTAAGGATGAAATCCTTGGAGGATAATCAATGATGAACATGATGACTAGGCATAGGTGAAGGTGGTGGGGAATATTGCGGCGGTGTGTTCGTTCCTTGAGTGGCATCTTGAATCTTTTTAAACTATGAAGTCATCAGCAAAGTTTTTAGGGAGTTCTTATTTAATGGACGTTTGTTATAGTTACTCGAGAGTTCAACAGCTAGAGATAAAAGAAATCAAATTATACTTAAAAATTTAAAGAGTTTAATAATAAAGGAAAATAAACTAAAATAAAAAATAAAAATAAAAATAAAGAAAATAAAAGGACTCAAAGGTCCTCATTGTCGGAGTGATCTCGAGGTGGTGGTGGCGACGATATGTGAAAAAGCTGATAATATCGACCACAGCGGCCTCACACGGCCGTGTGGATTTATCTCATCCCGTGTGCTTTAGGCAGTTTTGACCACGGTCGCGTCACACGGTCGTGGCGTTTAGTCAGAGCCCGTGTCTTGGGGAAAATTTTGGTCCTATTTTTGCACGATCTCCGCCACGCCGATGTACCTATTCGTGGTGTCCACACGGCCACGGCCACGCCTGTGTGCAAGGCCGTGTGCTATGGGAATCTGCGTTTTAAAACATGAACGAACGTGAAAACAAACTAATTAGTGGGGTTTGTGCTCGGGTTGCCTCTTGAGAAGTGCTCGTTTAGAGGCTTAAGCTAGACTTACCTCTCATTCGCATAATCATGGTGGTTTGAAAAGTTGAAAATCCTTTCTCATGCTATCAGTTCTATTATCAGTATATAGTTCGAGTCGAGTGGTGTTTACCTTAAAAGTGTTGAACTTGGGATTAGTTACCTCGACTGTTCCATATGGGAAGATATTCAGTACCTCAAAAGGGATTTCTTCATTTGTATCAAGGTCTGAAGTGGCGATCCAAGGGTTTGTTTTATCCAACAATACCTGATCTCCAATCTTAAATTGGTTTGGCCCATCCTTAAGTTTGACATAGTTTTTCTTTGGTTCTGCTTCGTGTGTTCCTAGTTTCTCCTTGAAATCTTCCTTTCACTCGTCTAGTTCATGATCTGAAGCCGTCGTTCCTCATGAGTTATTTCTTTGTTGGCACGAGATCTAGGATGTGGCTCAGCTGTGTAATTTCGTGGTGCTTCCTAATAAGAAGGTTGAACCGAATGGTCATTAATAGAATTTATGTTCTTACTTTTATTACTTGATGTCCAAGCCGAGTCAAGAGCCAGAAGAGTGATCGTCTCGTCACCTACACGAAGTATGGGTTCGCCTATACCAACATCAATTTTAGTTCTGGTAGTTGCTAAAAAGGGTCTACCTAAAATTAAAATAATATTATTGTCCTCAACCATGTCTAAAATGACAAAGTCTACTGGGAATATAAATTTATCAATTTTCACGAGTACATATTCAATTATATCCTTAGGAATTCTAAGAGTTTTATCAGCTAATTGAATGCTCATCCTTGTTTGTTTGGGTTTCCCTAGACCTAGCTGTTTAAACATTTTATAAGGCATAACATTTACGCTCGCCCTTAAATTATCTAAAGCATTATCAACAGATAAACTACCAATTAAATATGGAATTGTAAAACTCCCTGGATCTTTTAATTTTCGTGGTAGTTTATTTTGCAGAATTGTTGAGCGCACTGCGTTTAGCTCCACATGCGACTCCTCATCTAACTTCCTTTTGTTTGTCAAAAAATCTTTTAGAAATTTTCTTGAATCTGGCATCTGCGAAAGAGCTTCAAGAAACGGTAAGTTAATATGTAATTTCTTTAAAAGTTTAAGAAATTTATCGAATTGTTCATCATGTTGTCTTTCTTTATCGTATTGGGGTATGGTACACGAGGTTGGTACTCTTTAATTACCAGTTTTGGCTTATCATGACTTACTTCACCCTTACCTTCCTCTACTATAATCTCTTGCCTCAAATTGGTGTCATCTAACCCTTCACTATCATGAGCAGTTTTTGCTTGAAGATGCTCCTTTGGGTTAGTTTTAGTGCTGCTTGGTAGGCTTCCTTGTGATCGTTCAGAGAACTACTTAGCAAGTTGCCCTAATTGGTTCTCGATCCATTGAATCGATGCTTGTTAATTTTTGAGTGCTGTCTCGGTGTTTTGGAAACGGGTTTCTGACACCGCTATATATTTTGTTAGCATCTCCTCAAGGTTCGGCTTCTTTTCTTGTGGGTAGGGTTGATGTTGAAAGCCTGGGAGTGGTTGTTGTCTCTAATTTCCTCGGCCACCCCATGAGAAATTGGGGTGGTTCCTCCAGCCTGGATTATAAGTATTACTATACAGGTTATTTTGAGGTCTAAAATTATTACCCATATAGTGAACTTGTTCGTTTTCAGCGCTCGGGTTGTAAGTTGGTATTCTGTATTGCTCATTCCTCCTCCATTCATATCGCACTGCATTATTGGATGTACCTGCGAAGAGCTATACAAACCATCAATCTTTTTATTCAACAGTTCTACCTGGTTTGATAGCATGGTCACTGCGTTGAGGTTAAAAACACTGGCGGCTTTTGTTGACTTAGTCCTTATGACTTGCCACTGATAGTCATTTAGTGACATCTCTTCAATAAATTCGTAAGCTGCTTCAGGGGTCTTGTTGTTCAGGGTTCCACCGGCGGCTGAATCAATCAACTGCCTAGTTGAGCGGTTCACACCGTTGTAAAAGGTTTGAACTTGGAGCCACAAAGGTAACCCATACTGAGGACACCTTCTTAGTAAATCCTTGTATCTCTCTCATGCATCGTAAACTGTCTCTAAATCCATCTGCAGAAAAGAAGAGATATAATTCCTCAACTTGGCAATTTTGGCCAGTGGAAAATATTTTAATAAGATCTTTTCGGTCATTTGTTCCCATGTAGTGATTGATCCTCATGGTAACGAGTTCAACAACTATTTAGCTTTGTTCCTCAACGAAAAGGGAAAGAACCAAAAATGAATGGCATCATCAGAAACGCCATTTAATTTGAAAGTATCGCAAAATTGTAGGAAATTTGCCAAGTGATTATTTGGATCTTCATCCTGCAAACCATCAAACTGAACAAAATTGTTGTATCATCTGAATTGTGTTAGGTTTCAGTTCAAAATTATTTGCAGCAATAGCAGGTCTAACAATACTTGACTCAGTTCCTGTTAAATTAGGTTTAGCATAATCATACATAGTACGAGGAGCAGGATTTTGATTCACCGGGTTTGCAGCAACCATAGGAGGTAGCGTATTGTTATCAACCATCTCTTCAGTAGTATTGGTATCATTCTCTTGCTCTTCTTCTATGTATTGTGAGCTTCACCTTATTTCTCTTTTATTTCTGTGAACGATACCTTCTATATCGCTGTTAAAAATCAAGGGTCCTGACAGGTTCCTTCTAGTCATAAACTAGAAAAACCTATCAGAAGCAAAATAAAAGAGAGATTAGAAAACAAAAATTAAGAATTAGAAATAAATAAATAAATAAAAGAAAAATGGCTAAAGTAATAAAAATTGAGTTTTCCTAATATTTCAGTTCCTCGGCAATGGCACCAAAAACTTGATGGTGGTCTGAAAGCTTTAATATTTATAATAAGGTTGATCGACCCTAAAAACTAACTATCACCATAATTAAGGCAAGCGCACCTATCGAATAGTAGTATAGCTTAGTGGCAAGACCGGAATGTCAAACCTAAGGGAACCAAAAGTACTAGTACTAACTTTCTTTTTATTATCTAGCCTAAAATAAAGAGGATTGATATCTATCTAACTAATTACTAAACTAAGGATGCTAAGACACAGAGAATGAATTGGAGAAAATACTTTTGAGAAAACCAATTAATTAATACAATACCTGAGGAAGAATCCTCCTAGACTTCACTTGTTATTTAACTCTAAACCAGACGATTTATTCACTTGACTTGATCCGTAGGATTCCCTAATTTATATTAATTCCTCTATCGAGGCTACTAACGTCTAACCCTGGGTTGATTAATAAAAATCTCTTTCTAATTGATACCCCTAGTGTTGCATTAATTCGATCTATGGACTCCTATATTAGGTTTGACCCTAATCCAAGCATTTTAAATGCCCTATTTCTAGGAGTGCGATCAACTCTGCTTAACTATGCTAGATCTACTCTTAAACAGTGACTTTTGCTCCTCTGAATAAGCACATCAATACTTGAATCAATATCCTAAAATATTAAAGCAAGAATTAAAAACACATAATTAAGAACAAATCGAGTATTTATCATACAGTTTAGAAAACAATAACAAGATTCGTCTTAGGTTTCATCCCCCTCAGGTATTTGTGGGGTTTAGTTCATGTTTATAAAAGAATACATCTCAGAAGAAATTAAATAACAAAACATAAAGAAAAACCCTAAAACCCCCTGAAAGAAATTGAAGGGAAGATCCTCAGTCTTGAGTGTGATTTAGGCTTCTGAGATGGATCAACATGCTTTCTTGGAGTAATTCCCTAATTTCAGCTCTCTCTGACTTCGTTCCTGTCAAAAGCCCTGACAGAGGCCTTCTGTCGAACTCTCCAACACACCCGTTAGGTTGCCCTCTAGGGTGTTTATATAGGATTTCGGGATACCTTACTTGGCCCATAAGTATCCTAATCCGAGTGAAAGTAAAACGGGTCACAGTAGGGACACGCCCGTGGCACACGCCCGTGTGAATCGAGCCTTGGGCCGTGTTTGAGTCTGCTAAAGTGGCACAGCTGTGTAGCGAACTCTAGGCCGTGCATATTTTTTACTTTGGCCCATTTTCTTCGTTTTTGGCCTGTTTCTCGTTCTTTTCATCCTCCTATGCTCTCCTAAGTATAAAACATGAAATTAAAGGATTAGGAGCATCAAATTCCACAATTCAAGGGATAAATCATCCAAAAGTATGTCAAATGTGGGATTAAAATATGTATATATTATGGTTTATTAACTATCTTGACATTCATTTTCCAGATCTCGTAATTGGGAGTCATTACAATAGTTAACAATATGCGGATTGACTTGAGCATGGCAATTAGAGAGAAGGTTTCTTCGTAACCGATATCTTCTTTCTAAGTATAGCCTTTTGTGATAAGTCCAGCCTTATAAGTTTCCACTTTTCCATCAACATTTGTTTTCCTCTTGTAGATCCACTACACCCTATGGGTTTTATCCTAGTTGGTAAGTCTACAAGTTCCCATACTGAGTTCGAATCCTTAGAATCCATCGCTTTTATAGCTATTTCTTATATCTTGGAATCAACACTCTACATCGCTTCATCATACGTGAGTGGGTCATCATCTTCCTATTCAGCAGACTCAGTGTTAAAAAGCATTTCTGCTAGATTGGAAGAACTTAGGCCTATGAGAGACCTTTCCACTGCAACAAAATACACTATGTCGTTGATCATTTGCAAGTCTACTACTAGGAGTTGGTTCTGTAATTGTTTCATTAGGGTTTTTTATATTTACTGAAAGTTCATCGAGTACCTCTTTACTCAGAGGTTTGAATTCATTCATATAACTTTTTCAAGAGAAGTAGCATGAGTTGATACTATAACAGTTTGCACTTCCGGGTTATAAAACAAACCACTTTTTGTCCAATACATGGGCTGGCCATCCTCAAATCCTTAAATGCTTTAGACTTGGCTTCTTGTCATACCATCATTTGTATGGATTTTTCGATGCTACCTTAGTTGGAACATCATTCAGAATATAGAAATATGTTTGTACCGCATATCCTCAAAAAACGATTGGCAGCTTCGAATAACTTTACATCTAACGTACCATGTCTAACAACATTTGATTCCTCCTCTCTACCACGCCATTCTGTTGTGGAGTCCCGCGGTGGTTAGTTGGGATAGAATCTTATTCTTTATGAGATACCCTAAGATTGTATCAGATAAATATTCCCCACCTCCATCTGACCAAAGTTCCTTTCTGGGTAAACCTAGTTGTTTCTCCACTACCGGACAAATCTATGAATCTATCAAAGGTTTCACTCTTATGGTGCATTAGGTATACATACCCATATCTGGAATAGTCATCAATAATGGTTTCATAATTCTCGTTGCCACCTCTTGCACTAATGCTCATTCGGCCACATACTTCAGTGTGTCTAAACGAAAAAATATCTAGGATTTTTCCTATGTAATGTATCACCTTTTTACTTAAATCCGTTGTTAAAACTAAGTAATTGTTTAATAAATTAATGAAATATGTGAAAATATGAAATTAGGACATAGAAATTATTAAAAAGTGATCTTATGCTTTATTATATAGTTTTCATGCAAATAATTGATTTTTTTATATTAATTTGAATATATTATATTTTTTAAGAATAAAGTGGGCCATGCATGATTAAATTAAATAATAAAATATAAAATTATATGTAATAATTCATTTTAAAATATTTCATTAATAATTTGGGTTTTAATTAATTAATTAAATTGGATAAATTTTATTCTTTGGTCCTCTAACTTCTTGATTTATTCTGGACAGGTCTGATAGCTTTGCTGGATTACAAAACTGTCCAAATTGGAGACTAAGACAACCCAATATTCGTCTACACATGGCTGTCCATTTAAACCATTCTTTGGTTTAATTACACAAGGTCCTTGCAATGTTGAAGAAATTAGAGGTTTGCCCTAAGATTTACAATTGACTGAGTCTTAGTCCTAAGTTGTGTGGCATCCAAAATTGTTAAAAAATAAAGCAAAAATCAAGTCAAAAGCCACTAAGCATGGCTGGCCACAATTTGAGGAGATTTGAATAGGTTAGCATCCACAATTTTTAGCAAACTATCCCCCTCTCCTCACCTATAAATAAGAACCTCTCATTCCTTCATTCATCATCCCTTAAGCATCCCTCAATCATCCCTCAAGCATCCCTCAATCATTCCTCATTCATTCTCACCATTCCTTATTCTCTCTTCTCTCCAAATTCTCTTAGCCTTTTCCATTCCCACGCCTAGAATCATCTCTTCATAGATATTTTAGCAATTAAGCCTCTTAAAGAACCCTTTGGTCGGCCACCTTGGAGAGCCATCAGCAAAGGAACAAAGTAAAGGAACGAAGGAGCCTCGTCAGTCAGAGTCTTGGGTGACAGCCACTCTGAATTGGGTTTAATCTTTCTTTTCTTTAATTTAATCTAAAGATGTTTGCTATGTGTTCTTTGTTCTTGCTTACAACAATGTTAGCTTAATTTTATTTAAGCTAAGATGATTGCTTTGATTAAATAATATTTATTCGATTCATGCTTATAATGTTTGTGCCTCAATCGATCATGTTTTCAATTAAAATCAAGTCTATATTTCATTTATACGTGATTGAAATGCACTTGAATAAGCTGAACGATTCTGACTAGACGACGGCTAATGGACACATAATTGAAATGTGCATGCTCAATTTAGATCCTGACCCAATTAAATTGTAGGTTGCATAACAACTCTGACAAAGCTCTGTTATCTGCATAGTTTTTAGATTTGTGTGATTAAATTGTTTCAAACCTGACACGTCCCTGTTACCTCGCATGCATGCTAAGAAACCCTTAGTAAATAAGGATCAGTAAAATGCATATTTACTAAGTAAAGGATTCTGAAAGGACCTAATGTTATTAAGCATGTTGATAATAAATTGAGTTTAATTAAAGTAATTGTCCTAGTTTATTTATGTTATAATTGTTGCAAATTGTGTTTAATTTTGCTAGAATTTATTTCATTCATATAGTTTGCATACTTAGGATAATTTTCAGTAAGGATCATTGCATTTAGTTTAATATATTTTAATCACCACTTCTCAACTATATTGTGTTTTTTATTTACTAAATTGTTAATATAATTTTACAAATTAAGTGACTTAGCACAAATACAATCCATGTGGAGAAGATAACTCGATACTTACTTATTACTTGATAACAACTGTGTACACTTGCACAAACCTAGGCGTTACAGTGTGCACAAGTCCTAGGGGTTTTCCAACCCTTGTTCCTTTTGCATTAAAAGGTCGTTTAGTCATCTTACCTTTCAAGAAAGATTCACATTGTAGAAGATCAACTTTTTTAATTAAACTTAAGATGCTGTCTTTCATGAGTCTAGTGATTTGTTCTTGGTTAATATGACCAAGTCTGAAATGCCAAAAGTACACCTCATTAGAGTGAGAAGTTTTAAGTCTTTTATTCATTTTTTGTCTCAAGCAGTGTTTACATCTTTGGTCTGATAAAATATAGATTATTTGATATTCATCCATTACAGATAAGATTGTGATTTATAAATATTGCAGTTGCATTATTAAAAGTCACAGTCAAGCCGTCTTTATATGAACATGCAACAGAAATTAAGTTTCTTTTGAAACTTGGTACATAGAAAACATATTTCAAAATAATCTTCCAAAATTTATCAAAGTAAAGATGTACATCTCCCACTACTTCTGCTTCCACAGTTGTCCCGTTTTTGGTCCGCAACAATATATTCTTATCTTTAAGATCTTCTATCTCCTCGAACCCCTGTTGAGAAGCACAAACATGATTAGTGGCTCCCGAATCAATGACCCAGTGGTCTATCGATTCCTATACTAAAAAAACTTCTATCATAAAGAGCTCCATACATTTTCCTTTGGTGGCTAGGTTCTCCTTCCACTCTTTACTGTTTTCCTTGAAGTGCTTTTTCTTACTACAGAATAAATGTTTAGACTTAGATAAGTGTTTAGGCTTTCTAGTTCTCTTTCTTTCCACTTGTGGTGGCCTAGAGACCTTAGACTTGCCTTTCTTACCATGTTTTCCCTTCCCGTTTTAGGAAGAAGCAACAAGTTTGTTTGCTTCTAAGCTTCTGACTAACTGACCTCCATTCAACATCAACTTATAGGATTGTAACTCCCTTATATAAGGGAGTTACAATTTCTGACTAACAACAATTTTGTTTGCAAGTGTCAAGTTTTTTTTTTTTTTTGCCAAGGTTATATGCAGCCCCAAAACCAGCAAAATCCTTAAACAATCTCTTGAACACCATCTCATTTTAAGTGTTTTAGTCCAAATTGGCCTTATTGTCCGTGGCTTTGGCAAAGTATCCCATAAGATTAATCGTATGGTCTCTGACCAGAATGTCAGGTTTTTTATTGGGCACTCATCAAGCTAGTTATAGCAGACTATCGAGCCAAGACAACTTGGCCTTCGAACATGTCTTCTAGCTTATCTAAAATTGCTTTGGCGGTCTTATAGCTCTTTGGTTGCTTATATAAGGTTTTGGTCACGCTTTCCAACATATAACAAAGAGCTATCTCATCGAAATTCTCCCAACATTGTTTTAGCCTTAGCTTGTGTGGCCAGTGGGCACCTATTATCAAGAACTGTTTTGAGTTTCTCACAACTCAAGACAATTATTAGGTTCATTTTTCATTCCTTATAGTTATTTCTGTTCAATTTGTTTTTAGTGAGCATGTTCAATAAGGGAGTTAGTGTCATTTTTAAACTGAAAAGAAAACATTAATATATTAATATCTTTATATTAACCTAATGTTTGAAAACATTTTGCAACATTACGATATGCATTAAGATGATGCATGTGTCTTACATTAGACCATGAAAACATTTTTAAGCCATTGAAACGATAATTCTTATAACCATTGAATCAAGCCACCTTGAAGTGATCATGATCAACTAGTAAAAACATGAATTTCCATCCAATTAGTACATGAATCTAATTCATTAGGCATTCACACATACTAAAAATCATGTAACGCTTAACCATCATTCTAACTTAAGCATAGCTCCTTGGGGAGTTACTTCACTAGATGATATTAAGTGTATAACCATCATCTCAACACTTATCGCATCATACACAAAAAATGAGTAATCTTGGAACAATCTCATCAAGTAGCATGTTGTGACTAGTTGTTCTCTTTGAAGACAAAATTTCTAGATATTTCGTATGATAATACCTACCATAGAGGCCAGGCCAACTATCATACGATCATAAGAAAATTCTGCTTAATTTTAGGAAATCTTCTCAGTGAGATCCACATGATAACGTCTATATTGGGCCCAGTCCATTTTATGTCATCACAAGAGATCTTTTATGGAGGTTATAGAACCTTCTCCCACACAATATTTTAAAAACATGCAAGGTTTTTAATTTCCTTTCAATCATGAATGATTAATATATGCATGACAAATACATGTGACATTCTTCCCTAATTGGTATGGCATGTTTATCTCATATATGCATGAACATACATTTGTAGTCATATAAATATCATCATGTTTATCTCATAATATAAAAAAAAAATTTAAATGACTTTGACCAGCCAAAGTTTTTATGATTCCATCCTAGAAAAATAATAAAATAATAAAATTACAAAATTTATCCCAAAGTATACTTTGGGTCCTCAATATTGCCACCATTGTCTTTTGATGTGGTTCTAGTTCACGTTCCCATCGTCCTCGTCTTACCATCACTATTTCTATGTCACCGTCACTATCAGGCTATCATTGACCATCATCGACCATCGCCATCGGGTCCACTGGGTCGGGTTTCCGTCTTTTTTTTGGGTTTCACTGGGAAAAATTAGGTTACAAAATCCCTATATCCGTTTTTGGTTCACATATTTTACTCTAAATAAAATAAAACCTTGCTTAGAGATGATAGTCTAAGATCTATAATATACATGCCTGAAAAAATTTAAATTACAAATAAATTTCTAGGAATCACAACTTTGGCAAAATTACTTTATCATCTATAATAATAAAATAATTATATACATTTATTCACATACATTCCCCTAAACATGTGAATAATTACAAGAATGTCACATCTTATCAAATATTAATTGAAAAGATAAATAGAGAGATTAGTTCTCAGTTTACACTATAAACATAACACAACTTGACTCTGATACCAATTGATGGAAAAAAAATTAGTTTGAAAAGGATTTTCTTGCATAGCGAAAAATTAAAATTTTAAAAATCGACCCGATTTGTGATATTTATAGCAATAATCCTTAGATCGAGATCGTACCTGTGTTTTCATATAAACAGACCCTTCATGTTTTTTGGCTTTCAATGAAATGATCTTCTCCACTATTCTCGTCCCATGAATTGCTTCAAGTGTGGTCTCAAACCAATTGAATCAAAGCACTGAACTAGAAAAAATTTTCGTTTCCTTTTGGGGTGACAAAAAAAATTCTCTCTTCTTTAATAGAAACCGATAGAATTGCTATTTTGGAAAAATATATTTAATACTTGATAAAAAATTCTCTCTAATTTTTGGCAGAGTAACAATCTCTTAAAGTTGTGTAAATAGTTCTACGGGTGCCATCTATTTATAGGGAGTGAAGGTAGAACCCTTGTTAAATTGTAGAGGTCTATTTCAAATAGAAAAACAACTTCCTAGTCCAACTAGAAGAGCGAGATGGGTTAATAAGGTGTGTTTCCCCTCAAATGTATTATGATGGGGATTTGGGCCTCTCATTTTATTGGTCCCAATTATATGTGCTTTTTGAAATTTTAACCCAATACATATTTTGCTATTTTCTAAAATAAACATTAATTTTCCAATTAAATAATTTTCTTATCCTAATAATATTCTTATTCCAATTAAATAATTATGATTCCCCTAATAAAATTTCCAAGAAAATATATTCAATTTTTTACAAATCAACTTGTTCACTATTACTGAATGATTTATTTTCATTTTCAGGCTAAAACTGCTCAAAAACATAAACTCATTCTTCCGATCATTTTTGAGTAACCCATGTACATTTGCAAATGTGTAACATCCTATAAATAGGGGTCTGGCATTTTTGCGTTGTTGCATGTGTCGTGCTTGATAGGTTTATTATTTGGGTGTGTTTGAGGGTCCTGGAGAGGCTCGGGTTCGAGCCAAAGCCCAGGTGAATGTTTGGTTTTTGGGCACTTTAGTGGGGTGAGCTAGTGGAGGCAAGACTTAAGCATATTTGGTTGTGTTTGGATAGCATAAGAAGCAAGGTGGCCTAGTGGGTGGCATCACAAGGGAAGCAGGTAGAGGGAGAGTGTTCAAATCCCACATGCTACAAAGTGGAGTTTATTTTTGTGCTCAGGAGGGGGAGGTAGCTGAGTGGAGACCAAACTCTACAGGAGAGAGAAAGGACTTGGTAAAAATGTTTGAATAGGTGATAGAGAGTGGATTGTGGAGTACTTTGTGGAGTAAAGCATTGGATTTGGTGGAGTGGAAGAGTTTGGCCGAAAATAGGAAGTGCATGAGGGGGAGTGAGTAATTCGGCTAGGAGGGGGAGTAAGGTAGCAAACTCGGCTTTGGCTAGGAACAAAGTTAGAAAACCGAAACCTCTTAAGGTGTGCCAAAATTCTCTGGTGGTTCTAAGCATTTTTGGCATTTCTTTTGGCTTTTGCTACTCAAACATTTCATTTCTTTTCTTGCTAGTGTCAAATCTCTCAACTCTCTTTCTTCATCTCTTCTCCTCATTTGAGTATTAGCCGAATCTATAGAGTTTGATCACTCGTGCTTTCCCCTCCACCCATTCTTTCCAACTTTTGTCTCCCCTTTTTCCTTTGTTCTCAACTTAGTCGAAACTTTTCTTCTCCTTCACTGCCTTTCTACTACTTTTCTCCTTAAGCTGAATATTCCATTTTGTCCCAATTCAATCGGTTTGCCTTTATTTTTTCCATTAGTCGAATTTGCTCAAATCTAAGGCATGGTGTTCTTTTGATCGTTGAATCTTTCTTTCATTCGATTGGAAGATACTAGTTTTTGTTTCTTTGTATACTCACTTTCCCTTTTCCCTCTTAAATTACCGAAACCCTTGTTGGGCAATTGCCAAATCGATGGAACTTTGGGTAAGTCAGCTTTGGCCGAATAGGGGGATGGTTGATTTCGTTTGCTTAATCTTTGAGTTTCTTAAAAGCCATTTCTCTTTATTTTTATCTCAAATAGTTATCTAACGTGATCTGTTCGATAGGGGCACGAACCTTTGATCGGTAGAAGATGGATCGAATACCTTCGTTGGGAGAGAGGTTAATACTTGGTGGTAAGCATAACCATGGCCGAATAAAGGGAAGCCTGGAAGGATGCTCTTCATTCTTGGTTCATGTAGGCTGAAAGGCCGTTTCTTCATTATTTGGAATATCATTGCTAACTCGTGCTCTTCTTTAAGGATTCATTTTCGTAAGGGAGTAAAACCGAACATTCAAGTGTAGCAAAGAATTACCGTTGCTTTTGGTAAGTAGTGTGATATGTTGTTGTTTTCAACCTATGGGATATGTCATATTTTGATTGAGAGTAATGGTGAAAGGATATGGTTTCATAAGTGCGTAATCTCGAGGATTCAACCTACACTCGTAACAGGTGTGTAATCTCACACACACTTCAATGATTGTTTGTGATGATCTGTGAAACGGCCAACAGTCGAAAAGTCAGAAATGGTGACTACTCGAGCGTGTGAACGCTCGTAGTGGTAAATCGAGATATGAATCGTAACGCCAAGTCGTTGAGAGTGTCACGAACACTCTCGCAATAACAAGTTTGTAACCAGACAAATCAGCCCGAATCAGGCTAAATGGGCCCAACGGGCGAACCGGCCCACTTGGCAAAAATTGATGAATTTGTAACAAATGATAGGTCCGATTGTGAATTCTGCAAATCTGAGGCCGAACTCGTGCAAAATGGGCCACACATGCGTGTAGGCCCTACTGGGCCTAAGGTGAACTTTAAGCCCATTAACTCTGTGGTGGTTTAAAAAGAGAGTTTTGTGTCGCTCGAGGCAACAGTAGGCCTTCGAAAAGGCCGTTGAATGCGTAAATTACTAAAATACCCTTGGGCTGCAAAATTACTGAAATACCCCTGGGTTGCAAAATTTTCGAAAAACCCTCAATGGGTAAAATGGCCGTAGTACCCATGATTTCATTACACATTTATATGTTGATATATTGCATGTTATCATATTGCACAGGGCGGGATAATGATTGAAGAGCAATGTAGCCCGGTGGCTTTGCCACATATTATTCTAGTGGCTATGCCACATATATATATATATATATATATATATATACGTATTTTAACTCCGGTGGCTCAGCCACAAAATATTGTGATTAGCAGCTTGACTGCATTATTGGTGCGATTGGCAGGGTGGGTTGACTTGATCCCCACAAGTGATGATTGGTTGGTACGGGGGTGTATGTGGTTGGATTGGGTTGGGTTGCATTACATTATCTGCACTTACATGATTATAGGGCTTAGGCCTAGTTTGATGATTTATGGGCTAGGGCCCAGTCAGTGATCGTTTGGGGGATTACACACTGAGTTCTTCTAACTCTCCCTTTTTTCCTTTAACCTCGCAGGTAATCCCCAGCATTGAGGATTTGGAGCGGCGGTGGACTCTGTGGTGACCATACATCGTGAACTTAGTAATTTACATTTTGTTTTACTTTGAGATTTATTTTATTCTGGGGTAATGTTTTGTAATAAGGCCGCTGGTTTTATATTTCTTTTAAATTTTCGTTCATAATAGTTAAATGCATAAATACGAGATTTTCATAAAAACATAAATAATCGTTGTCCAAAATATCACATTTCTGCAATGATTCAAGTTCAATTTTCATAATAAAAACAATCTTTTCAAATGATAACAACTTTATAAAAGGGACACTAAATAAATCGGGGTTTTTACAAACAAACATCAAAACTCAGAGTTTTAAATGAGACACAACCTTTTTAACGAACGCTTAGCTTTCAACTATCGTTCGATGTGACATGCTAGATCCGACCATAATGTCTAGGCCGGGTTTTGGTTGTTACATTTTATGGTATCGGAGCCAGGTTGCAAAACTCGGCTGTTGAAAAGGTTTGAAAATGTTTTTCAAAATTCGGTTGAAATTTGGTTTAGGAAAAATATATCTTTTTAGATGTATGGCACCTGAGTCTCTGGCACCAAATCCGTATGTTCTTTTACCATTACATTGGATGTTATGATTACTTTAGTAAGAAACTACTCGAGTTAGTGATAGTATAATAAGACTGCTAGCTACAAGAGCTAAGACTATAGAGACTGAAACATTAGGAAATTCGATCTGCGAAAAAAACTATTGTACTTACTTCTCATAAAACATTTGTTAATAAACATTGGAATTACATATTAATTCATAAAATTCTAAATCAAATTAATTCGAATCAGCGACATGAGTGCAAGAGGACGTGGACGTGGTGGACGTGGCCGTGGTATGGGCCGAGGTGCTGAGGCTGGGTTCGCAGCACCGGGGCACATGCCTGGAATGGAAGCACCTGCATCATCAGTGACCGAGACAGGGACTGACAACCGAACGGGAGGGGACGATGCTTTGTCCCAAGCTATGCTGCGAGTGTTGGAACGGGTTGCTAGAGCAAGTACTGGATCAGCAGCTCGTAGGTCTATTTCTGATCGACACTGGTCAAACGGGGCCTAAGTCTTTAGGGGCATTTCTGGTGTGGCCCCAAATATCGCTGAATACTAGTTGGAGGCAGTTGAGCAAATTATGGATGACCTGGACTGCTCGGCAGAACAAAAGCTGAAAGGGGCACTGTCCCTACTGCGAGATGAAGAATACCAGTGGTGGCTCACTGTGAGGGAAGGTACTCAAGCGGATCATATCACTTGGGACTTCTTTAAAACAGCTTTCCAGGGGAAGTATGTCGAGGCTAGCTTTGTTGACGCCCGGAGGAAAGAATTTCTGAATTTGGTCTAAGGAGCAAATCGGTAGCCAAATATGAGGCGAAATTCCTACGCTTGAGCCGCTACGCACGAGGTATAGTAGCGACGAATTATGAGCGCTGTGTGCGATTTGAGGATGGATTACGAGATAAGCTACGAGTATTGATAGCCCTGCAAAAGGGAAAGAAACTTTGCTATCTTTGTAGAAAAAGCATAGATTGCTGAGGAAGTGAAACGTTCTAAGAAACAAAATCGTGATAAGGAAAAAGGCAGGAACAAGAGACATTCTGGGTTTTTAGGTCCTTCAGGGGGATTTCATAAGAGGCCTAGGTTTGATGGGCCAGCTCGAGTTAGGGTTCCAGTGGTTGTAGGGCAACAGCAATCTTGTGAGGTATGTAGGAAATTCTATTCGAGGGAATGCTGGAGAAGAATTGGTGGGTGTTTCAAATGTGGGTCTAAGGATCATCGGTACAGAGACTATCCTCGGGAGCCTGTTCAGACACAGGTAGTAAGTTAGAGATTTGGGCAGCCAGGGAGAGGTGGTTAGCAGCTACCAAGAGGTCGTGGTTCGCCTCGAGGAAGAAATGGGTTTGGACGAGGTCGTGGAACACTGGGTGGAGGTGCTGGTGATACAGAGGCAAGGCAGCCAGGGTTGGTTTATGCGGCTAGAGGTCGAGAGGATGGCGACGCACCAGACGTCATAACTGGTTCGTTTCTTATTTTTGATTTGCCCTTTACCGCTTTAATTGATATTGGATCTACCCAATCATATGTTGCCTGTACGGTGTCTGGACTCTGGGTATAAAATCTGAGATTGCTGTTAGAGAAATGTCTGTGATTAGCCCTATAGGACAATCTGTGGTAGTGAACAAGTTGTTTAGGAATGTACCTATAGAATTATAAGGAGTGGTATTTCCGGCGGATTTGATGGAACTGCCGTTCGGTGAGTTTGATCTTATTTTAGGCATGGACTGGCTAGTTGAACACCGTGCAAACTTGGACTGCGCTGCTAAGCGTATGGTATTAAAGACCCCCGAGTATGAGGAAGTGATAGTGATAGAGGAGAGAAGGGATTATCTGTCCCATGTGATTTCGACATTAAAAGCTGAGAAAATGGTCAGTAAAGGGTGTGAGGAGTTCTTATCTTTTGTCAGTACATCGGATGCCAAGGAATCATCGGTTGGGGATGTCAGAACTGTGATGGAATTCCCAAACGTTTTTCCTAAGGAACTTTCGGGGTTCTTCCAAATCGCGAGGTCGAGTTTGGCATTGAGCTACTTCCGGGAACAGCTCTGGTCTCCTTCGCCCCTTATAGGATGGCACCAAAGGAGCTGGAAGAACTAAAAGCTCAGATCCAAGAGCTGTTGGACTGTGGATTTATCTGACCAAGTGTGTCTCCGTGGGGAGCGTCGGTATTGTTCGTGAAGAAAAAGGATGGGTCAATGCGTATGTGCAATGACTACCGCCAGTTGAACAAGTTAACTATTAAGAACAAATACCCGTTACCAAGGATTGCCGACCTGTTCGATCAGTTGCAGGGGGCTTCGGTGTTTTCAAAGATAGATTTAAGGTCGGGGTACCATCAGTTGAGGGTCAATGAGGTAGACTTTTACACAAGATATCTTTCTGAACTTGTTACAGGTATTACGAGTTTTTGGTTATGCCGTTCGGATTAACGAACGCACCATCCGCATTTATGGATATGATGAATCGGGTCTTCCAACCCTATCTAGACCGATTCGTGGTCGTATTCATAGACAACATTCTGGTGTACTCAAGAACGGAGGAGGAGCATGATTCTCATCTTTGGGTTGTGCTACAGATATTAAGAGAGAAGCAACTGTATGCCAAATTCAATAAGTGTGAGTTTTGGCTGAAGGAAGTGACTTTTTGGGGCATGTTGTGTCTGTCGAGAGGATTAAGGTTGATCCTCGAAAAGTTGAAGCTGTACTGGATTGGAAGCCACCGAAGTCAGTATCAGAGTTCCAAAGTTTTTTGGGTTTGGCTGGGTACTATAGGCGGTTCGTTGAGGGGTTTTCATTGATTGTTGCACCCCTAACTAAGTTACTACGAAAGGGAGTACCGTTTATTTGGGTCGATAAATAGTAGGAAAGCTTTGAAAAGTTAAAGAAGATTCTGACTGAGGCACCAGTGTTAATTCAGCTGAGGCTGGGAAGGAATTTGTTGTTTATTGTGATACGTCGCACACAGGTTTGGGTTGTGTACTGATGCAAGAAGGGAAGGTGGTAGCGTATGCATCTTGGCAATTAAGGACACCTCACTATCCCACTCATAATTTGGAACTAGCCGCAGTAGTGTTCGCCCTAAAGATATGGAGACATTATCTGTATAGAGAAAAGTCGATCATCTATACCGATCATAAGAGCCTGAAGTATCTCCTTACCTAGAAGGAGTTAAATTTAAGGCAACGAAGATGGATAGAGTTGCTAAAAGATTACGATTGTTCGATTGAGTATCACCCGAGTAAAGCTAACGTGGTGGCAGATGCACTAAGTCATAAATTGATATCGGATTTGAGGGCAATGTTTGCTCATCTCAGCCTTTACGAAGATAGTAGCTTGTTAGTGGAACTTCAGCTGAAACTGACATGGGTAAGTCAGATTCAGGAGAAGCAATTGTTGGATAATTCATTGGGTTCTCAGCTTCAGCAAGTGAAAAGTGGAGAGACAGTGGATTTTGGGCTGAACAGTGAAGGGGTATTATGTTTCGGTGGAAGCGTTTGTATACCGAAGGACTCTGAGTTAAGGCAGACGATTCTGCGGGATTCGCACAGTAGCCCATACGCTATGCATCCCGGTGGAAGTAAGATGTACTGAGATCTACGAGAGCAGTACTGGTGGCCTGGGTTGAAACAAGAAGTTACTGACTTTGTGAGCAAATGTTTGACATGTCAGCAAGTGAAGGCGGAACATCAGCTGCCTTCGGGATTGTTGTAACTGGTGAAGATTCCACTTTGGAAGTGGGAGAGGATAACGATGGATTTTGTTAGTGGGCTACCCCTGACGCCAAGTAAGAAAGATTCAGTGTGGGTAATTATTAACCGGTTGACTAAGTCCGCTCATTTCATACCAGTTCGCACGGACTATGAAATACCCCACACCCGGCCCATGAACCTTGACCAGATCTGGTATGTTCCTCGATGAAAACCGGTTCAAATTCTTTTGTTACTTAGGAAAAACTTGTGCGTTTTGAAAGAAAGATTGTGTTGGGTCGGGCTTGAGTTGAAAACAAGTTTATTTCATTATTAAAATCCTTTACTTTAGGTGACAAAACGTTTAGGCTTTGTTTTAAAATAAATCTACTTAAACTTCACTTGATAAAAATTCGTACATAGTAATTAAAAGAAAAATTAAAGTAATTCAACTATGGCCTTATTACATCAAATAAATCCCAAAATTAAAACCAAAGTACTTAAAATAAAGTAGTCCAAATAAAATGAATTTCTTCTTGAGCATGGCCATCCCTAAACCTGTGACTTTAGGTCCATCACTTGTTCATCACCGAAAAAAATGTTCCCACAACGGGTGAGTTAATGAGACTCAATGTGTACTACAACACTAAGTCTTAACAAATTCGTGCATTTCATAACATACATATTCATATATCATTAAATTAAAAATGATGCAATCCGAACCCAAACCTAGATGCCATCCGCTACACATCACCCGTACCAACTCACACACACCGTGAGGACTACTAAGTCAACCCTCCATCCGCTACACACCATCGAAGCGCGATCAGCTGCGCAGCAGCGACGCTCATCGCCTCTTATGAGTATTCGTGGTCTTAGGTCACCACACTCGAGATATCGTGGTCTTAGGTCACCACATTCGATATCGTGGTCTTAGGTCACCACATTCGATCTCGTGGTCTTAGGTCACCACATTCAAATATCGTGGTCTTAGGTCACCATATTCACTTCCCTTTTTCAATAACCCATATGCCCCATATCATACATATTATGCATTAACATGCCAAATTTCACATTCTTATCACTTATCACATGTTAAATATAACATATTTCATAATCCTAGTAGGGGTAGGAAACGTACCTGAGTACTTTGTACCATATCATGGTACCTTAGCCACATTCTTACACTTTCATATTAACACATTTATCAAGTTTAAGCCATAAATCTATTAATATTAGTGTGGGGTACACACCTGATTCACTTAGCAATTCCCTGGAATCCCGAAATCCAATCTACTGCCTTAGATCCTTAACTTCCTATATTCGGCCATCACTTTAAAAATTTAATGAAGACCATTCGGCCATAAAACCAAATCCTATTAGGATTGTTATTACTCAAAACTTACCTTGGTAAGTGCCGATTTCACTACTTAATCGAGTCTCGAAATCTTTGCTATGCTCCTTCTTGTATTGGGCCAAACACTAGATCTCTTCATAGGTTAGTTTCCGACTTTTAAACATTTAAGAAACAAATCAAAATACTAAACTAGGCTTTAGCCGAATGTACATATGTACTTACCTTCCAAATCTTAAATCCCGTAATTGATCTCTTGTCTTAGGTGTATGTCGAAATCCCTATAGCCACATTTAGATCAATTTCTAACATTAAATCTCAATAAAAATGGCCTAAGGCTGAATACTTTATTGTCTTACCTTGATCCTTAAATCCCGAAATAGTTGACTTGGACGAATCCTGAAAGATTCTCCCCTTGAAATCGACAACTAGCAAATCCCGAAACCTTTTTCCAAAGTTTTGGCCAAGATTATTAAGGTTAGTTTCTAACATTTGGCTATAAAGAAAAGGAATGATCAAGACAATAATCAGCCCTTACCCTATTTGTGGAAGTCGACAGCACTTCCTCTTGATGCCACTTGAGATATTCGGCTATAGGTTAGAAAGAACTTGATTTCGGCTTTCTTGAATAATCGGCTATGGCCTTAAAAAGGCTTATTTCCGGCTTTTGAATGGATTTAGAAAGAAAAGAGAAAGAAGAATAAAGATGGAGGATTCGGCTAGAGCACAAGGTGTTTTCGGCATGGTAAAAATAAAAGAGAAGAGAGAATATTGCTTAGGAAATTCGGCAGAGAGAAAAAGGAGAGGGAAGAATGATGAATGGCCTTAGTTTTCCTCCTTTTGCCGAAATTTCTAGGCCTAGTGTCCCTTACTTGGCCATCACTCTTCTATTTTGATAGCTTTATCTCTTTAATTATCACTTTATTCAAATTAAAAGAAATAATCCTTCAATTATCCCTTATCTTTATTATCACACCCTTTTATCTCTAAATAATAATAATATAAAAGGATTTTGAACTCCTAAAATATAGCCCATGTGCCATCCACCTCTGTCCATCCTTGCAGTAAAATAAAACTTTTATTTTGCTTCCCCTACAGCTCGAACCTTGGCCCAATTTCCCCTGTATGTGGCGTCACTTACAGAGGCCTTAAGTGGCACCTCCAAGCCACTTTTCCAAGCTCATTTGTGTGTCATGTTTTGCATACAATTCCTCTTAAGACCACCTTGCTTCATGTCCCCCTTTTAAACTTTAAACTTATCATTTCTAAAGCATTTCCTTACATTTCCAAGACATTTCCTTACATTTCCAAGACAAGACATTTCCTTACATTTCCAAGTCATTTCCTTACATTTCTAAGACAAGACATTTCCTTACATTTCTAAGACATTTCCTTATATTTCCAAGACAAGACATTTCCTTACATTTCCAAGACAAGACATTTCCTTACATTTCCAAGACAAGACATTTCCTTACATTTCCAAGATTCTAAAAATGCACACATCATATCCATAACACATAAGACATACTAATGCATAGGTTATAATCCAGGATGTTACAGACTACTCACTTCAGAAGCTAGCCAAGTTGTATGTGGCAGAGATTGTGAGGCTGTATGGGGTACAAGTGTCTATTATCTCAGACAGGGACCCTAGATTTACATCTTGATTCTGGAAGGCGTTATATGAAGCTCTGGGTACAAAACTGAATTTCAGCATTGCATTTCATCCACAGACTGATGGTCAGTCAGAGAGGGTAATTCAGATTCTGGAAGATATGTTAAGGGGTTGTGTAATTGACTTCAAAGGTAGTTGGGAAGATTATCTGCCATTAGCAAAATTCGCATATAATAACAGCTATCAATCCAGCATTTAGATGGCACCTTACGAGGCGTCATATGGACGTAGGTGTCGTACCCTTACCTGTTGGACAGAATTAGGTAAGCAGCGGTTGTTGGGTTCGGAGTTGATTTTAGATATTGAGGAGAATGTGAAGTTAATTCGGGGCCTGTTAAAAGAAGCTTTTGATAGATAGAAGTCGTATCCGAATCTGAAGCGTAAGGAGATAGAATTTTTAGTGGGAGATCAGGTCTTCGTGAAGGTCTCACCTTGGAGGAGGGTTTTTAAATTTGGACGGAAGGGAATGTTAAGCCCTAGGTTCATTGGACCTTACCGGGTGTTGAAACGTGTTGGACCAGTCGCATATCAGCTTGAGCTGCCCCCTGAGTTAAACTAGATCCATAATGTATTCCATGTATCGATGCTGAGGCGCTACCGTTCTGATCCATCTCATATAGTACCGGTGGAGGAAATCGAGGTTAGACCCGATCTGTCTTTTGAGGAAGAACCGGTGCAAATTTTGGATTGGGATGTTAAAGTGTTGAGAAGGAAGTTTGTTCCGCTGGTCAAGGTGTTGTGGCAGAATCACGGTTCGGAAGAATCCACTTGGGAGCCTGAAGAGGCAATCCGACAGCAATACCCTCATCTCTTTTAACTAGGTAAAATTTTGAGGACAAAATTTCTTTAAAGGGAGTTGAACTGTAACATCCTATAAATAGGGGTATGGCATTTTTGCGTTGTTGCATGCGTCGTGCTTGATAAGTTTATTATTTGGGTGTGTTTGGGGGTCCTGGAGAGGCTCTGGTTCGAGCCAAAGCCCAGGTGAAAGTTTAGTTTTTGGGCACTTTAGTGGGGTGAGCTAGTGGAGGCAGGACTTAAGCATATTTGGTTGTGTTTTGATAACACAAGAAGCAAGGTGGCCTAGTGGGTGGCGTCACAAGGGAAGCAGGGAGAGGGAGGGTGTTCGAATCCCCCATGATGTAAAAAGGAGTTTATTTTTGTGCTCAGGAGGGGGAGGTAGCTGAGTGGAGACCAAACTCTGCAGGAGACTTGGTCAAAATGTTTGAATAGGTGATGGAGAGTGGATTGTGGAATACTTTGTGGAGCAAATCCTGGGATTTGGTGGAGTGGAGGAGTTTGGCTGAAAGTGCGAAGTGCATGGGGGGAGTGAGTAGTTCGGCTAGGAGGGGGAGTAAGGCAACAAACTCGGCTTTGGCTTGGAACAAAGTTAGAAAATCGAAGCCTCTTAAGATGTGCAGAAATTCTCTGGTGGTTCTAAGTATTTTTGGCATTTCTTTTGGCTTTTGCTACTCAAACATTTCGGGTCTTTTCTATTCATTTCTTTTCTTGCTAGTGCCGAATCTCTCAACTCTCTTTCTTCATCTCTTCTCCTCATTTGAGTATTAGCCGAATCTATAGAGTTTGATCACTCGTGCTTTCCCCTTCACCCATTCTTTCCAACTTTCGTCTCCTCTTTTTTCTTTTCTTCTCAACTTAGCCGAAACTTTTCTTCTCCTTCATTGCCTTTCTACTACTTTTCTCCTTAAGCCGAATATTCGCTTTTGTCCCAATTGAATGGATTTACCTTTATTTTTTCCATTAGCCGAATTTGCTCTAATCTAAGGCATAGTGTTCTTTTGATTGTTGAATCTTTCATTCATTCGGTTGCGAGGTAATAGTTTTCGTTTCTTTCTATACTCTCTTTCCCTTTTCCCTCTTAAAGGACCGAAACCCTTGTTGGGCAATTGCCAAATCGGTGGAACTTTGGGTAACTTAGCTTTGGCCGAATGGAGGGGATGGTTGATTTCTTTTTCTTAATCTTTAAATTTCTTAAAAGTCGTTTCTCTTTATTTTTATCTCGAATAGTTATCTAACATGATCTGTTCGATAGGGGCACGAACCTTTGATCGCTAGAAGGTGGATCGAATACCTTCATTGGGAGATAGGTTAATACTTGGTGGTAAGCATAACCATGGCCGAATAGAGGGGAAGCATGGAGGGATGCTCTTTATTCCTGGTTCATGTAGGCCAAAAGGACGTTTCGTCATTATTTGGAACATCATTGCTAACTCGTGCTCTTCTTTAAAGACTCGTTTTTATAAGGGAATAAAATCGAACATTCAAGTGTAGCAAAGAATTGCCGTTACTTTTGGTAAGTAGTGTGATGTGTTGTCGTTTTCAACCTATGGGATATGTCATATTTTGATTGAGACTAATGGTGAAAGGATATGGTTTCATAGGTGCGTAATCTCGAGGATTCAACCTACACTCGTAACAGGTGTGTAATCTCATACCCACTTCAATGATTCCTTGTGATGATCTGTGAAATGGCCAACAGCCAAAAAGCCGGAAATGGTGACGACTCGAGCGTGCGAACGCTCGTAGTGGTAAATTGAGATATGAATCGTGACGCCAAGTCATTGAGAGTGTCACGAACACTCTCGCGATAACAAGGCTGTAACGGGCCTAATTGGGCCGAATCGGGCTAAATGGGCCCAGCAGGCGAATCGGTCACTTGGGAAAAACTGATGGATTTGTAACAAGTGATAGGTCCGGTTGTGAATTCTGCAAATCCGAGGCCGAACTCGTGCGAAATGGGCCACACATGCGTGTAGGCCCCATTGGGCCTAAGGTGGACTTTAGGCCCATTAACTCTGTGGTGGTTTAAAAAGAGAGTTCTGTGTCGCTCGAGGTGACAGTAGGCCTTCGGAAAGGCCGTTGAATGTGTAAATTACTATAATACCCTTGGGCTACAAAATTACTAAAATACCCCTGGGTTGCGAAGTTTCCAAAATACCCTCAATGGGTAAAATGACCGTAGTACCCTTTATTGTGGTTAAGTATCGTGTGCATGATTTAATTACACTTTTATATGTTGATATATTGCATGTTATCATATTGTATGGGGCGGGATAATGATTGAAGAGCAGTGTAGCCCGGTGGCTTTGCCACATATTATTTTAGTGGCTATGCCACATATATATATATACGTATTTTAACTCTGGTGGCCCAGCCACAAATATTGTGATTAGCAGCTTGACTGCATTATTGGTGCGTTGGCGGGGTGGGTTGACTTGATCCCCACAGGTGACGATTGGTTGGTACGGGGGTGTATGTGGTTGGATTGGGTTGGGTTGCATTACATTATCTGCACTTGTAACAGTCTGAATTTGACCCTAATCGGAACAGTGGTTTCGGGACCACGAATCCGAGTTCGAGAAATATTTAAATAATATTTCCTGTGCTTATTATATGTGAATTAAAGTGTGTGAAAGTTTCGTAGAAAAATTTAATTGTTTGTGTGTTTAATTTAGAAAAAGGACTTAATCGCATAATATATAAAAGTTGCATACTAAAGTGAAATGTGTTAAATTGATAATGGCTTCTTAAAATGAGGTGTTAAAAGGGCAATTAGCCCATTTTAAGAGTTAGTGGCCGGTCATGGACAAAACTAACCTTAAATCATAAAATTTGGTTATGTTTTAATAATGGCAAAATAGGTAAATAAATATTGATATATATGTTAATTATAATAAAATAAGAAGCCATATTTCATCTTTTTGGCCGAAAGTTAGCAAGGGAGGAAGAAAGAAAAGCTTAAATACATTTGGCCTTGTTCAAGCTTAATTAGGTATGGATTTAAGATCGATTTTTGTTAATTTTTTTGTTTTTGAGACTGTTGCTTTGAACATTAGTTAACCCATGCTAGAATTTCTAAATTTGAGCATGCTTGTGTTCGACCATTGTCATGTTCTTGTGGTTTTTGATGTTTGATGATTTTATATTAAAGTTATGTTAAAGATTAGCATGTTTTGTGTTGGAAATTTTAGTGAATTTGAGTATCTTGGGCTAAATTGCAAAGAATAAATTTTTGAGGGGTTAAAATGCAAAATAAATAAAATAAATGGACTTGTATGGTCCCTATGAACATTCAGCCCTTAGGTGGTATAATGAAATTTTGTGTATTTTGTGTTTTATGCAAATAGGACTAAATTGTAAAAATGTGAAACATCAGGGGTAAAATGGTAATTTGCCCATTTATGTGTATAAGGACTAAATTGAGATGAAATGTACTTGAATGAGCCAAATTTTAATGTGTTTAGATCAAGAACGAAGAAAAACGGATTTGGACCGGGGAAAGGTGAAAGTTATCGAATAGCCGGTCTACGTTGTCCGTCGATAGTCGAGGTAAGTCTTTAAGCAATTATATGTCGAAAATTACCTACGTACTCTAATAATGAAAATTGAAATGTTGGAAATATATATATAATTGCCGAATGTGAATTGTATAATGTTGAGTTGGTTTATTTATTTGTAATGTGAATAACTTTACTTGAAATTGAAATGTGGTGGAATTATGAAAAATAAGTAATACATGTGGTAGTGGTATTAAGTAATGTATATGGAATGGATAATTGTGTTGATATTCGGGCTTCGAGCCTAGCAGGCCTTGGGCCGGTGATCTATTCAGGCTAAATGCCTAGCAGGCCTTGTGCCGGTGAATCATATCGGGTTTATTACCCAGCAGGCTAAATACCTATGTTTAAATCTCGGACCTTGAGTCTAGCAAGCGTAGTGCCAGTGTGTGTGATTCGGGCTAATGCCTAGCAGGTTCTATACCGGTGAACTGAAATTCCGAGCTCAGATTATGTAACAACAAAGTTATGAAACAAATCGAGGGAGTTTAAGCTTTTGAAAATGAATTATGTTAATTCGGCCTTGAGGTATGTGTTTTTCATACTTGTATGTTGCATATGATGTTAATGAGCTAATAATATGAGGAAGCAAATGTGTTATACATTGGTTGTTGAAAATTATATATATATTATGCCATGAGGAGATTGATTACTTAAAAGCATGAGGGTGGTTGAAAATGTTTATGTAAGTATATCTATACTTATATATGTGTTGGTATATTCGGTGAATGGTGTACTTTGGTAAGAAAATGAAAGTTGTTAGGTTAAATGAAATAATGGTATTCGGCTATGATGAGTTTATGAGTTAAACTATGTATATCTAATGTTTTGAATTGTTTGATAAAATGCTTGGATGATTGAAGTTATAATGTACTTACTTAAGACTTACTAAGCTAGTAAGCTTACTCCGTGTGTGTTTAATCTGTTTTATAGGTCGTCAAAGCTATCAAGGTCAGAGGGACGTCAAGGATCGTCATCACACTACTAATATCATTTTGGTACACCTTGGATATGTATATAGCTAGATATGGCATGTATAGGCTAGTTCTTGTGATGATTTGTAAAGTGAACTTAGCCATGTGATGTGGCTAGTTATGTTTTGGTATCATGCTTAAATGAATGTGATATGTGAAGTTGTTATGATATGATTAGTTGATATATGGAATGGTTATGAGATGGTAAGTATATAGACAAATAGTGCATAAGCATAATTGAGTTTTAGTTATGCAAATTGGTATGTTTAGATTTGGTTTTGAATATATATATTGAAAGAAAATTTAATGTATAGTTGTGATTATCTTAGTGATCAAAGGTGCATGATTTGGATGGTTATTTGTATGTTTTTGGTTGCCATATATGCTTGATATGTGTTGGTAAATGATGCTTATAGGTATGAACCATGTGGTTGGCATTTTGGCCTTGTAAATGGCCTATAATGTCACACGGTTGTGGCACACGGGCATGCCTTAGACTGTGGATAAATTGGCAGGATGCAGCCTAAAATCACATGGCCTCGACATGGGCGTATCATCTGGCCATGGTGTGCAAGTCAGTAGCTAACATAAAAGTACACGACCAAAGTACACGGGCGTGCTTGGTGACCATGGTGGGGAAGTTAGTATATAGACACGAAGGGACACACGGGGGTGTCTAGAAGCCGTGCAGCGCACACGGTCTCCTCCCACGGGCGTGTCTCCCCTGTATTTAGAAAAGTTTAAAATTTTCATGGAATTTCGTATGTGTTTCAGTTTAGTCCCGACTCAGTTTATAAGCATGCTTAGGGCCTCGATAACCGTTTTAAGGGACACTATGCCTGTGAATGATTGAATGTATAATTTTTGTATGTGAATATTTCTGATCTGTTCGGTAAGACTCCTAACCTTAATCCGATGACGGACACGGGATAGGGGTGTTACAGCATTTACATGATTATAGGGCTTAGGCCCAGTTTGATGATTTATGGGCTCAGGCCCAGTCAGTGATTGTTTAGGGGATTACACACTAAGTTCTTGTAACTCACCCCTTTTTCCTTTAACCTCGCAGGTAATTCCCAGCATTGAGGATTTGGAGCGGCGGTGGACTCTGTGGTGGCCATACATCGTGAACTTAGTAATTTACGTTTTGTTTTACTTTGAGATTTATTTTATTCTGGGGTAATGTTTTGTAATAATGCTGTTGGTTTTATATTTCTTTTAAATTTTCGTTAATAATAGTTAAATGCATAAATACGGGATTTTCATAAAAACATAAATAATCGTTTTCCAAAATATCACGTTTCCGCAACGATTCAAGTTCATTTTTCATAACAAAAACAATCTTTTCAAATGATAACAACTTTATAAAAGGGACACTAAGTAACTCGGGGTTTTTATAAACAAACATCAAAACTCGGAGTTTTAAAAGAGACGCAACCTTTTTAACGAACGCTTAGCTTTTCAACTATCATTCGATGTGACATGCTAGATCCGGCCATAATGTCTAGGCCGGGTTTGGGGTGTTACAAAATGAATCATCTCTCATTTTCATTTTCATTTCCATTTCCATTTTTGAAAAAACCACATTCATTTTTAAATGATTCCATTTCTCAATTTTGAAGAAAATCATAATCATTTCTAAACGTTTTTCATTTCTTTATTTCTATTCATTCTGTTCATTTTCTATACAACACACAATTCATTTATAGTTTCAACGTGCTAGCAAATGGATCGATTGGACATATGTAATTAGGGCTCAAGTGATTTATAATTAAGTTTTGGCTTTTTGCCTATTAATTATAAGCTCATTTAGTCACGAAGTCATTTGTATGAGTGATAAACCGTAATATATACATATTCTAATCCCACATTTGGCATACTTTTGGATGATTTATCCCTTGAATTGTGGAATTTGATGCCATTAATCCTTTAATTTCATGTTTTTTACTTAAGAGAGCATAGGAGGATGAAAAGAACGAAAAATGGGCCAAAAACGGAGAAAATGGGCCAAAGTAAGAAATCAACACGGCTTGGAGTTCACCACATGGCCGTGCCACTTTAGCAGACTCGAACACGGCCTTGGGCTCGATTCACATGGGCGTGTCCCTGCCGTGACCTATTTTAAGTCCACTCGGAATAGGATACTTGTGGGCCAAGTAAAGCATCCCGAAAGCCTATATAAATACCTAGAGGGCAATTTAAATGAGGAGTTTGACAAAAGGCCTCTGTCAGGACTTTTGATAGGAGCAAAGCCAGAGAGAGCTGAAATTAGGGAATTACACGAAGAAAGCCAGTTGATCCATCTTAGAAGCCGGAATCACGCTCAAGACTAAGGATTTTCCCTTCAATTTTCTTCAGGGGGTTTTAGGGTTTTTCTTTATGTTTTGTTATTTAATTTCTTTTGAGATGTATTCTTTTATAAACATGAACTAAACCCCTCAAATACCTAGGGGGATGAAACCTAAGACAGATCTTGTTATTGTTTTCTGAACTATATGATAAATACTTTATTTGTTCTTAATTATATGTTCTTAATTCTTACTTTAATATTTCAGGATATTGATTCAAGTATTGATGTGCTTATTCAGAGGAGCAAAGTCCCTGTTTAAGAGTAGATCTAGCATAATTAAGCGGGGTTGATCGCACTCCTAAAAATAGGACAAAAAAATCTGCCGGATTAGGGTCAAACCTAACATGGGAGTCCATAAATCGAGCTAATGCAACACTAGGGGTTTTAATTAGAAAGAGATTTCAATTAATCAACCTAGGGTTAGACGTTAGTAGCCTCGAAAGAGGTATTAATATAAATTAGGGAATCCTATAGATCAAGTCAAGTGAATAAATCGTCTGGTTCAGAGTTAAATAACAAGTGAAGTCTAGGTGGATTCTTCCTCGGGTATTGTCTTAATTAATTGGTTTTCTCAAAAGTATTTTCCCAATTCATTCTCTATGTCTTTGCATCCTTAGCTTAGAAGTTAGTTAGATAAACATCAATTCCTTTTATTTTAGGCTAGATAATAAAAAGAAAGTCAGTACTAGTACTTTTGGTTCCCTTGGGTTTGACATTCCGGTCTTGCCACTAAGCTATACTACTGTTCGATAGGTGCGCTTGCCTCAATCGTGGTGATAGATAGTTTCTAGGCTCGATCATTCATTATATAAATATTAAAACTCTTAGGCACGATAGGTTTTTCTAGTTTATGACTAGGAGGAACACGTCAGGACCTTTGATTTCTGACAGCGATATAGAAGGTACCATTCGTAGAAAAGAAGAGAAATAAGGCAAAACTTACAATACATAGAAGAAGAGCAAGAGGACGATACCAATACTACCGAAGAGATGGATGATAACAATCTGCTACCTCCTATGATTGCCGCAAACCTGGTGAATCAAAATATTGCTCCTCTTACTATGTATGATTACGCTAAACCTAATCTAACATGAACTAAGTCAAGTATTGTTAGACCTGCTATTGCTGCAAATAATTTTGAACTGAAACCTAGTACTATATTGATGATTCAACAATTTGTTCAGTTTGATGGTTTGCACGATGAAGATCCAAACAATCACTTGGCGAATTTTCTAGATTTTTGCAATGCTTTCAAAATAAATGGCGTTTCTGATGATGCCATTCATCTTTGGTTGTTTCCCTTTTCATTGAGGAACAAAGCTAAACAGTGGTTGAACTCGTTACCACGAGGATCAATCACTACATGGGAACAAATGACCGAAAAATTTTTGTTAAAATATTTTCCGCCGGCTAAAACGGCTAAGTTGAGGAATGATATCTCTTCTTTTGTGCAGATGGATTTAGAGACACTTTATGATGCATGGGAGAGATAGAAGGATTTATTGACAAGGTGCCCTTACCATGGGTTACCCTTGTGGCTACAGGTTCAAACCTTTTACAACAGTGTGAACCCCTCAACCAGGCAGTTGATCGATTCAGCCGCTAGTGGAACCCTGAATAACAAGACTCCTGAAGTGGCTTATGAGTTTATAGAGGAGATGTCACTGAATAACTATTAGTGGCAAGTTACGAGGACAAAACCAACAAAAGCCACCAGTGTTTTCAACCTCGACGCAGTGACCATGCTATCAAATCAGGTAAAACTGTTAAATAAAAAATATTGATGGTTTGTATGGCTCTTCATATGTACATTCAGTAATGCAGTGCGATACGAATGGAGGCGAAAGGAGCAATACAGAATATCAATCCTACAATCCTGGCATAGAAAACAAATAGATGAACTATATAGGTAACAATTCTATACCTCAAAATAACCCTTATAGTAACATTTACAATCTAGGTTGGAGGAATCACCCCAATTTCTCATGGGGTGGTCAAGGAAATCAAAGGCAACAATACCTCCTAGGCTTTCAATAGCAGCCTTAACTGCAAGAGAAAAAGCCGAATCTTTATGATATGCTAGCAAAGTTTATTTCAGCAGTACGAACTCATTTTCAAAATACCGAAACGACATTGAATAATCAGCAAACATTACTTCAAGGGCTTAAAAATCAACTAGGATAGCTGACCAAGTTAGTTTTCAAAAGGCAACCAGGTCGTGTACCTAATAATACCGAACCTAAACCTCAGGAGCAAGTGAAGGCAGTAACATTAAGGAATGGAAAGGTATTGGTTGAAGCGGAAAAGAAGATGCCACAGGAAAAAGGTGAGGAAATTGAGAATGTAACACTGATACGTGAAGAATATAAACCACCGATCCCATATCCGACAAAGTTGAAGAAAGATCGCTTAGACACAAAATACGTTGAATTTCTTGAACTTTTTAAACAGTTACATATTAACTTATCTTTCGTTGAAGCTATTTCGCAGATGCCGACGTATGCAAAATTCCTAAAAGAGCTTCTAACAAATAAAAAGAAGTTTGAATAGATATCAATCGTGGAACTTATTGAAGAATGTTCAGCCATCCTCCAAAATAAGCTACCAACCAAATTGAAAGATCCAAGAAGTTTCACTATTCCCTGTTTAATTGGTAGTTTAAACATTAAGAAAGCACTAGCTGATTTAGGTGCCAGTATTAACTTAATACCTTATAAAATGTTTAAACATGTTGGTCTTGGGGAACCAAAAGCCACTAGGATGAGTATTCAATTAGCCGACAGATCTATTAAATATCCTAGGGGGATTATTAAAGATATTCTGGTAAAAGTAGATAAATTTATATTCCCTGTTGATTTTGTTGTGCTTGACATGGATAAGGACGTTGAGGTACCTTTAATTTTGGGATGGCCTATTTTAGCTACTGCTAAGGTTGTTATTGATGTAGGTGATGGTAAACTTGTGCTAAAGGTAGGCGACGAGGAAATTATTTTTCAAATTTATGATTCTATGTGATATTCTAGATAGCAAGATGATTCCTATTATTTTATTGATGCCATTGATCATTTTATTCAAGTTTCTTTGCAGGAAATCATACATGACGACACGTTGGAACTGTGTCTTACCCAAGGTGAGGGGGCAGACGATGATACCAATGAGTTGAATTCTAATACATCTTCCCCTAGACAAAAGAAAGACGAGAGCATTGAAATAAATGACGAACTAAAACAAAAACCCTTTATTGAAGAACCACCTAAATTGGAATTGAAACAGTTACCAAATCACTCAGAATATGCATTCCTCGGAGATAATTCTACACTACCAATAATCATCTCTTCAGAACTGGAACCCAAAGAGAAAGATGAGTTGTTGCAGGTACTAAAGGAACATAAAAGAGCCATAGCTTGGAAAATTTCTGACATTAAAGGGATAAGTCCATAGTTTTGCACCCACAAAATTTTAATGGAAGATGAGTATAAACCATGTGTGCAACCTCAAAGATGATCGAATCCCAACATGAAAGAAGTTGTTAAAGCTGAGGTAATTAAACTTCTAGATGCTGGAATTATTTATCCTATTTCTGACAGTACTTGGGTGAGTCCTGTGCAGGTTGTTCCAAAGAAAGGAGGCATGACTGTTGTAGCTAACGAAAAGAATGAATTGATTCCTACAAGAACAGTCACAAGTTGGAGAGTCTGTATTGACTATAGGAAGTTGAACGACACCATGAGAAAAGATCACTTCTCTTTACCCTTTATTGATTAGATGTTAGAAAGATTATCTAGGCATATATACTACTGCTTCCTAGACGGACTCTCTGGCTACTTCCAAATCCCAATAGCTCCTGAGGATCAAGAAAAGACAACATTTACATGTCCATACGGTACGTTTGCCAATCATAGAATGCCTTTTGGATTATGTAATGCTCCTGCTACTTTTCAGCATTGCATGCTAGCCATCTTTGATGAACTCGTGGAAGATATTATGGAGGTATTTATGACGGCTTTTCGGTATTTGGTAATTCTTTCCATCTTTGCCTTAAAAATTTAAAACGAGTTCTAATGAGATGTGAGGAAACGAACCTTATGCTTAATTGGGAAAAGTGTTACTTTATGGTTCGAGAGGGGATTGTGTTAGGCTACAAAATTTCTAGTAAAGGGATTGAGGTTGATAAAGCAAAAGTTGAAACCATAGAAAAATTACCTCCTCCTAGTTCAGTTCAGGCTATTCAGAGCTTTTTAGGACATGCTGGATTTTATAAAAGATTTATTAAGATTTTCTAAAATAGTTAAGCCTTTAACAAAACTACTAGAAAAAGATGTGCCTTTCAATTTTGATCAGGAATGTTTAGATGCATTTAATACCTTAAAAAATGCTCCAATTATAATTGCACCTGATTGGAATTTACCCTTTGAACTAATGTGTGATGCGAGTGACTTTGCAGTAGGTGCAGTTTTGGGACAGCGAAGAGACAAGTATTTTCAGCTGATCTATTATGCTAGCAAAACATTAACAGCCGCATAAGAAAATTACACCACCACAGAAAAAGAATTGCTAGCCGTGGTTTTTGCATTTGATAAATTTAGACAGTATTTGATATTATCTAAGGTTCTCGTTTACACTGACCATTCAGCTTTTCGTTATCTTTTAACTAAATCTGATGCAAAACCTTGACTTATAAGATGGATTTTACTCTTACAGGAATTTGATTTAGAAATTCAAGATAGGAAATGAGCTGAAAATCTTGCTGCAGATTATCTTTCTCGGCTTGAAAATCCATATATCGAAGAAGTTGATGAGAGTGAGATAAATGACTCGTTTCCCGAAGAACAACTATTTGCTATATCTAATCTGAGGTACCCTGGTTTGCAGACATTGCAAATTGTTTAGCTGCTAACATCCTACCAAAAAGGTTAACACATCATCAAAACAAGTGATTCTTTGCTGATTCGAAAAACTATTTTTGGGAGGACCCTTTTCTTTTCCATATATGTGCAGATCAAGTAATTCGAAGATGTGTTAAAAAGGCAGAAGCAAGCAAAATCTTAGAACATTGCCATTCAGAACCTTTAGGAGGACATTACAGCGGGATCAGGACAGCACATAAAACACTCGAATCAGGTTTTTATTGGCCTACCTTGTTCAAAGACGCTAATAGGTTTTTATTGGACAACGTTGCTTCGTGTGATAGATGTCAGAGAACAGGTAATATCTCTAAACACAATGAAATGCCTCAAACATATATGCTATCATGTGAAATGTTTGATGTATGGGGTATTGATTTTATGGGCCCATTCCCTAGCTCATTTGGAAATAAATACATTTTAGTAGCAGTGAATTACATGTCAAAATGGGTGGAAGCTCAAGCTTTACCTACTAATGTGCCAGAGTGGTAGTAAGATTTCTTAAGAAACTCTTCTCTCAATTTGGAACACCCAGAGCAATTATTAGTGATAGGGGTACTCATTTTTGTAATACTCAATTTGACAAGTCTTAAAGAAATATGGAGTACACCACAAAACAGCTACCCCTTATCACCCTCAAACTAGTGGACAAGTGGAGGTAGCAAATCGAGAGCTTAAGTGTATTCTATAGAGAACTGTAAAATCAAATAGGAAGGATTGGGCATTAAAAGCAGACGATGCTTTATGGCCTATAGAACCACTTTTAAAACTCCCATAGGAACGTCCCCATACAGACTTGTCTATGGAAAAAGTTGTCATCTACCATTTGAATTAGAGCACAAAGCTTTTTGGGCTATAAAATGATCTTAAACTTGTAGGTGAGAAAAGAATGATGCAGTTGAACAAGCTAGATGAGTGGCGAGCAAATGCCTACGAGAACTCAGGCCTATATAAGGAGGCAACAAAGCGATGCCATGATGCTCATTTAAATAAACCAAAGCAATTCGAAGTAGGGGATCTAGTTCTACTATACAATTCAAGACTCAAATTATTTCCTGGAAAGCTAAAATCAAGATGGTCAAGTCCATCCATAATCAAAATTGTTTTTCCCTATGGCAATATTTAGGTAACTCATCCGACTTATGGCACATTCAAGGTAAACGGTCAGCGACTGAAAATTTATAATGGTGAGGATTTTAGGGATATGAGAGAGGAGCTTCAGCTCCGTGAACCTTCATTCAAGAATGAAAACAGGGCAAGTCTAGATTAAGACTTTAAACAAGTGCTTCTCGGGAGGCAACCCGAGCACTAATCTCACTAACATCCATATTTTTTGTTTTACGATCTAACTAGGAACTAACCAATATTAACAGACGTATGATCTTTCATCCGCACGGCATAGCACATGGGCGTGTCCGTGGCCGTGTGGAAACCACAGGTAGAGACATAGGCGTGGCTGAGGCTGTGTGAGTAAAAAAAACTTTCCCCAGCACGGGATGCAATAAAAGGGCCACGGCCGTGCGATGCAGTCGTGGTCGATTTTGAGTAAATGACACGAGCGTGCGACACGCCCGTGCCTCAAGGCCATGGTCGACACTGATCAACAAACACGGGCGTATGATTTTCTGCACGGGCGTGGGAGAAGCGAACGAAGATGGACATGGCCGTCCGATTAGGCCGTGTCACACAACACATCCGTGGGACACGGGGGTGGAACATGACTCAGACGCGCCCAATTTTAAAAATTCACGAATCACACAGGCTAAAAAAAGACTCCACGGGCATGGCCACTGACCGTGTGCCCTACTTTCTATTTAAACCAACCCACTATTCATCTTCTCCCTAAATGCTTCTCCCCAAAACCCTAGTTGTTTTTCTTCTCCCCTACTCAGTTGACCACTACCGTCGACCACCCCCAGCCTTTCCTCCACGATCGTGCGTCATCTCCACTCCTCCGTCGGTCCACTCTATCTCCTCCACTCTCTACTTTGTTCCTTAATCTTATTTATTCCATGCTTGTTTTTAGTTCATAAACTTATTCCTTCAAATTTTTAGTATTCATTCTTGATAACTATTTTCAATGCTAATGCTTACTTAAGTGTTATGAATAATTTAACTCTGATTTTTGAATTCCTTGAACCTCTAGTATTAGGAGAATATTTAGGAAAAATTTTCTTTGTTAATATCATAAGATTGTAATCTTGGACTCATAGGTACTATTATTATGACAACATATAGGATGATGTTCTATACTCTATTTTGCAGGAACATAATGTCTTCTTCCCCGACAAGAAAATCTTAGTCCCTGTTTCGAAAAAGCAGAAAGGACCCGGTACGACCTCCTCGAGTGCCTCCGCCGAAGTGCGCCATCCATTCCTATGATTTCCTCCAAGATCCCAGGAGGACCTTTTTCAAATACTTCACACGCGACCCCTCGGCATAGGAAGGAGCATTGATTGGCCCGCTTTGGAGCAGGTCCAACTAGCAGACAACGTATGGGCTCTCCTGGCTACTGATCCATGGGGGCAATTTTTCTAGATCATCGAGCCCACATACCTAGAGCTCACTTTGGAGCTCTATTCCACATATCACCTTCAGACAGTGATGATGTACCACGATGATCCCGGCACAATCCAATTTCATCTCGGAGGCATTGTACGTGAACTGAGTGTCCCACAATTCAGGGCAGCATTGGGACTCTACACCGACGAATTCATGGAGGATAATAAACTTGACTACCTCCACCGCCACATCCATAAATCCCCCTCCGCCTGTGGAAACAACAGAGTCCCTGGCTCAGCCACCTACGACCCCAGTCACTCCAAGGTGATAGCTCTCGCCCCATCCTTGAGGTACTTACACGCCATTTTAGCTCATACACTGACATGTAGGCGAGAGAGCACCGGCGTCGTCAACACTTACGATGCCTACTTCCTATAGTGCATGGCGAACGGGCACGTCTTTTACTTAGCATACTTCATCACTCGCGCCATTCAACACCAGACAAAATAGCACAGACGAGGGGTCATTTCCATGGGACCTTATGTGACACGCCTCGCGAGACACTTTGGTCTCTTCAACACCGCGGCACAATCATCCTTCCTCACCTTGATAGGCCAGATGTCTCCACAGGGCATCTCAACCATGATAAACATGAGGATACTCAAGCGTCACCGTGGAACCGATCCTCCCCAATACAGTCTATCCCATGCCACCGAGGAAGAGGATCTTAAGGACATTACTGACGACGTCCCCCCACCACACGAGAGGCCACCATCGAGCCATCGCCCAGTTTATGTGGCAGCTTCTCTTTCGGACATATCTAAGCACCTAACACGATTCGAGCAGCAATGCTTCTAGCACTTCGATCACATCGACGCCACCCTCCACCAGATATGTCAACACTTTCACATTTCATCGCCGCCCTCACCTCGCGACCCATCTGGCGATGAGGACTTCTGAGTCCTTTTTCTTTTATCTTTAGTTATTTTTCTTTAAATTTTTATGTTTAAAATACTAATTTTCATTTTATTTTTGACTCATGTTTATTTTAGTTATTTTTAGGTTTCATAATCACTATTATCCAATTCACATCTTTTGGCAATATTTGAGTAATCCTTAAATTTTAAAGAACCCACTGATTTTATCGCAGTTGAAAAGCCTAAAATAGCACTCTGGAATATCCAACTCTAATGAGGAAAATCTGCCATGCCTCCTCCAACTTATCTTACACCTCCGAATCAAGTTTCCACACTTCTAACTCAAGGAACCTATCCAAAATTTAGGAAGTTTCATTTCTCCCTCTCTCTTATGATATAATGCTATTAATCTCTAGAACATCTATCTTTGTACATTGAGGGCAATGTACATCTTAAGTGTGGGGGGTGAATTTTATTCAGAAAACTTTTTGCATTATTCTCAAATCCCCAAATTTTATCTTTTCTTTCTCATATCACTATTAGAACAAATTCTGATTGATTTATGATTTCTATTGATATGTCTTGAATTAAAACATAAGCAGTTGTGTATTGATTATTTAAACTTGAAGGCTTTAAAGAATCAAGCATGATAAGTTGATTTTTGAAAATAAAAAAATTTGCTAGGTTGTTTTCCCAAGTTTAGGTATTATCTTGAAATTTGAAGTTCACAGGGTTGACATCAAAACCCAAAATTTCTGTGAGATCTTGAGCCTTTGAGAGCATTTATTTTTCTTGCTCACTTTTATTGTTGCTTTGAGTAAGTCAAGATTGATTTGTTATTCTAGAACTTGCTTCGATTATGCATGTCAAGACCACATTTTTGATTTGATATACTGAGATGATGAAGGCACCTAGGATTTAACCCACTTACTTCCCAAAAGGCCTACCTCCATAATTAACCCCTAGTGAACCCCTTTGATCCTAATAAACCATTCATTGATTTACAGTTAATATTAACCCAAGACTTACTCTTTTTGATTCATTAAGAATTTTTCCTATTGACCTTTATCGAGGTTTGATTTGAGAAGTTGCCTAAATATGTTTTCCCATTTCATTTGTTAAATTCTTATTATTGTACTTGATTTGTTCTTAAAAAAAGTTGAAAGTATATCCATAATTAGTTCTATGTTTTTATGAGCTTAAACAGTAAATCTCACATCTTTAGAAAAAGCTCGTATTATTAATGTAATTATTCATTATTAGTCTATTTTTCTAGTTAGGTAAATTGTCAATTCAATCTCGATTTTAACCCTTTATTTTAGCCTGTGACCACACCCCTTAACCAAGCCACGTTACAACCTTTTTTAAAGACCTTTTGATCGATGTATCATCTCAATTTATAGTGGTGGAGATTTGATTTTCATTTAAGAATATGGTAATAACTTTTCATGTTGACTATTGAGTGCTTAATTTATTGTCCCTTAAACACTTCGAGTGATTTGAGTGAATCCTTAGTGAGGATGTTAACTCTGTGATATTTTGAATCAAAGCTGATTACTTGGATAAGGAGGAATACCTATGTTTTCATGAATAAAATGCTCAACTGGGATTGTTTGAAACTTTTATGTTCTTTTAGTTGAATTCTCAAAGTATGATTACCTATGGATTATTTCGAAACATTATTGATAGGAGTTATAAATTGAGAAGAATGAATTTTAATTGTGAGTTGAGGATTTTGCTTGAGGACAAGCAAATGCTTAAGTGTGAGGGTATTTGATAAACCGTAATATATACATATTTTGATCCCACATTTGGCATACTTTTGGATGATTTATCCCTTGAATTGTGGAATTTGATGCTCCCAATCCTTTAATTTCATGTTTTATACTTAGGAGAGCATAGGAGGATGAAAAGAACAAGAAACGGGCCAAAAAAGGAGAAATTGGGCCAAAGTAAGAAATCAACACGGCCTGGAGTTCACCACACGGCTGTGCCACTTTAGCAGACTCGAACACAGCCTTGGGCTCGATTTACACGGGGTGTCTTTGCTGTGACCTGTTTAAATTCCACTCGGAATAGGATACCTGTTTAAAGTCCCTATTTAAGAGTAGATCTAGCATAATTAAGCGGTGTTGATCGCACTCCTAGGAATAGGACGATGAAAATCTACCGGATTAGGGTCAAACCTAATATGGGAGTCCATAAATCAAGTTAATGCAACACCAGGGGTTTTAATTAGAAAGAGATTTCAATTAATCAACCTAGGGTTAGACGTTAGTAGCCTCGAAAAAGGTATTAATACAAATTAGGGAGTCCTACAAATCAAGTCAAGTGAATAAATTGTATGGTTCAGAGTTAAATAACAAGTGGAGTCTAGGTGGATTCTTCCTCGGGTATTGTCTTAATCAATTGGTTTTCTCAAAAGTATTTTCCCAATTCATTCTCTGTATCTTGGCATTCTTAGCTTGGGAGTTAGTTAGATAAACATCAATTCCTTTTATTTTAGGCTAGATAATAAAAAGAAAGTCAGTACTAGTACTTTTGGTTCCCTTGGGTTCGACATTTCGATCTTGCCACTAAGCTATACTACTGTTCGATAGGTGCGCTTGCCTCAATAATGGTGATAGTTAGTTTTTAGGCTCAATCATTCATTATATAAATATTAAAACTATCAGACACGATCAATGAGTTTCTATGGGACTATATTAAATTCAGCAACCATAGTAAGATCAAGTTAGACCTCGTACAGATTTAGATCGCGGCAAAATAATAGGGGCAAAATCATAATTTTGTAAATGTTTGAATTTTGGACTGAATTGAATAGAATGAATATTAAATAGATTGAATTTATCTATTTAGATCAAGTTAGAACTCGTACAGATTTAGATTGGGGTAAAGATAAAGTTTCGAATTAGTCGACTCCGTTTCTACGCCTTTATCATTGAAGTAAGTTCGTGTAATTGTGTAATGTTTTAATGCTATCTTTTGAGATATATGTAAATTGTTGATTATTATGTAATTTATCATGTCATGAAACAATGTAAAACCAAAAATGTCACGATGCTTACCGAGCTCGTTTGAACATTAGGAATTCATAGGATACAAGTGGCATGTCATTAGGGTTTTCATGTGTCGGCGGCTAGCCTTGAATGTCCTACTGATGGCTGAAGTCCTACATTTGTTAGGCCTATTTCACAGCTCGTGGGAGCAACGATGTAAAGGAAAGGAAAATGTTACGATTATATGTTTAGCACATTTCGTGTGAGCTATCCCGCGTATCCGATGATATTCTAAATGGTTCAACGGGTATGAATTGGAAATGAAATGGTAAGTGTTCAATATGAACCAAAGTATGTAATTATGAAAAAGATTGAAATGGTGAGATACATGGAAAATATGTAATGTTATGGAAGATGATAAATCCAATTTAATTATGTTCAAGTGTAATGGTTATCTATGTTAAATTCATATGAATTATGTTCAAGTATGCTACCATGTGTTGTTGTTGGTGCTTAGGCTTGTGCCAAGCTATTGGTTGGATATCATGTTAAATTTTAATGTTATGTAATGAAATGGTAAGTTATGTTTTATGTTATACGAACTTACTAAGCTTTATATGCTTACATATTTTTCTTTCCTATGTTTTTATAGATAATTGGAATCTTTTTAGGTTTGGAAGCTCATCGGGGACCTATCACACTATCCCACAAATATATGGTAGATTTTGATGTTTTGGTCATGATTATAATGGCATGTATAGGTGGACTTGTATTAATGATCTAGTTGTTATGTTTGGCATGTATATATGTGGTATTATGGTTGGTGAATTTTTTGTATTTTGATGCTTAAATGGTTTGGGTTGAAATGTTCAAGTAAAGGTATATTTTGAATGACCAATTTGGTATGTTTGATTGTGACTTAATATATGGTCAATTGTGCTATGGCTTGGTATGGAAGTAGGTAATTGTGTATGGTTGATTCATGCATAAATATGTTTATGTTTAGGTTGATTTGATGATTGGTGATTGAGGTGCCTTTTGGCATATTGGTTGTATGGATAAATGACCTATTGAATTTGTTTTTTATGCATGTTTTAGGTATGCTTTAAGGCTTGATTATATGTTCAAATAGCTTGTAGGTGTGTGCTTGAATTGGGTGAAAGAAAGGGCTTGAATTTAACCTATTTCTTGTCCACACAGCCTAAGACACGGGTGTTTGTCTTAGCTGTGTGTGACACATGGTCATGAGACACAGCTGTGTGTCCTCTATAGGTCTCAAAGGGTTGCAGGTCAGGTAGTTACACGGCCTAGCACATAACTTAGCACACGAGCTTGTGAGGCCATTTTAAGAGTTACATGGCCTGGCACATAGGCGTGTGGCTTGGCCGTATGACCCAAGTCAGAGAGTTACTTGGGCACGGACACAGACCAGGACATGGCCGTGTGTCCCTATTTTGAATGTTCACAAGGCCTGGCCACACGGTCGTGTGACCTCTGCAATGTGAAGTTTTCTATCTTTTTCCATAAAGTTTTAAATGTTTTCGCTTTAGTCCTGAATCATTTCTAAAGTGTTTCTAAAGCCTCGAATTAGGGACAATATGCATGTGTTTGAATGAATTATGTTATGATTTATGAAATGTTAGGAATTGAATGTTTAAAGTTAAAATTTTATGGTAATGCTCTGTAACCCTATTTAGGTGACGAATACAGGTTAGGGGTGTTACATGTCTCAGGTTTTGAATTCCACTATTGTGAATAATGTTACGTGCTACTAAAGTCATACAACCAACGCACCAGCTTTCGGTTCTTTATCTATTTGAAATCAGGCTTTTACTTACATCAAGTGTATGAGTCATGCATACATGGTCCGCCATTCACTCAGGATTTAGGTTTGCCATACTATGAATGTCACAAGTGAATAAGTCCTAAATGGATTCAGGATCTATTCTACTTGAGTTTTGTCAGATGTACTATTAGTCTAGTCAGTCACATCTATGTATCTATCTTCTGGGAGTCATCTGCTCTGGTGCCCAAGACAAGGCTTCTCCACAGTTGGACTTGATAAACGGCATATTAGTCTTTCAATCAATTTGCTCATTTTCGATTAGACTAAGGACATTTTAAGTTTGTCTACTAATACAAGATATCTTTTTGTATTATGATCCGACCACATAAAACCACTTAGTATTAGTTAAACATTAGACAACCAATGAGGAACATTTACTTCAATTTTACTTTGCGCGCAAAAACCATTTAAGGAAAATAATACAAAGTATATTAATTGTAATCAATGAATTTGTTTTAATAACCAATATGTTTGAAAAAATTACAAGTTTACAAATGAGTATACTACATTCAGGGCATCAAGTCCAATAAAACACCCTTTTTCAGTTCCTTGTAAGTTGGCTTATGCATCCACGATTCAATGACTTGGTTCCATAAATGTGGAATAATTTAGTGGATGTTGTTTCAAACTTGGAGAGGTTTGCCACTACTATTCAAGATTGGAATATGTGAGTCTTTGGTAACATTTTTGAAAGAAAGTGGAAAATTGCAGCGAAGTTAGAACGAGTTCAAAGGGCTTTGGAGTTTTGTGACTCTATACGACTTCAAGCCTGTAAATTGAATCTCATATCTGATTTAGAGAACATTTTATTCTAAGAAGAAGTTTTGTGGTGACAAAAGCCTATAAGTGAATGGCTAGCTGGTAGAGATAAAAACATGAAGTTCTTTCATAGTCGTACTCTTACTTGCAAAAAGAAAAATAGGATTGAAGCTCTTCAAATTTCTGAAACTAGGGGGCATTTTGATGATGAGTGTAACACCCCAAACCCAGGCCAGACATTATGGTCAAATCTGGTGTGTCACATTGAAGTGTCTTTCGAAAATTGGACTTGTTGGTAAAAATTTGTTTCTAAGTTTAAAAAACCCCATTATTATTATTTAACAAATCATGTAATCATAGCGTTTGCCTTATTAGCTGCTATTGTTATAGTAGGTTGATTAAAAAACATAGAAGCTTTTGAAAACTCTAATGTTTAAATTTCGTGTCTTTGAAAATAATAATTATTTTGAAAATTTGCCTTCTCCTAAAATAGCAATTTAAAATAAGTAAACAAATCCCAGTTAAAATTTTAAACAAACATAAATGGCCTTATTACAAAAACAAAACCCAACATGAACTTTAAATTTAAATGAAAGCATGCGTAGAATCGTTGCAGTTGTGTGGCCACCTCCTAGCCCCTCACAGCACCAAATCACTTATGGCTGAGGATTACCTGTACAGTAAAAAGGAAATGGTGAGTTTACAAAAACTCAGTGTGTGATCCCCTATTAGTCAGTCAGTATACCACATGTAGTAACAGTTTGGGCCTAAGCCCAATTCAGTAATAGTACAGTGTGGGTCTTAGCCCAATACATATCAATACAGTGCAGTAATGCAACCCATCCCAATCCAGCCAACACACCACTCCCTACTACCAACACACCATGTGGGGATAAAATCGACCCACCCAACCAACACACCAATATCGCAGCAAGGCTACTAGTAACAATATCACAGCAAAGCTGCCAATAACAATATTGCAGCAGGGCTGCCAATAACAGTATATGTGGCAAAGCCACTAGTGCAGTATAATTCCTCCATAACAATATCCCTACCCCATGTATTATCTCATGTCATAAATCATACATATATGCATAATGTCATACTCAGTAATAGTCATATACAAATCACGAACACATCTGTCAACCTACCCTTAGGGGTATAACGGTCATTTCCGTCCAATACGAGTAAAATAGTCATTTCACCCTTTAAGGGTATTTTGGTCATTTTACCTACTTTACGGTCTCGGTGCAGATATAGACCACTTGGAAGGTCCGCAGTCGCCTCGAGCGACTTCGGTAACCTAAATGGTCATAACAGTGTAAATGGGCCCAAGTGGGCCCACACGCTTGTACGGCCCGTTTAGCCCAGATTTCGCCACGGCTATGAGACCTACATAGCCCAGTCCAGTATATGCCACAAATCACAGATTCCATCCGTGTGAGACCTACATAACCTTGACTGTGTAATATGCAATTTACTCCTCTTAGATCACTGACCAAAATGATCGAACGCTACTTGCCGACTTACTGCAATAACAATAGATCTCATCAGGTAGAATCATCCACAAGTGGCTAAATCCATGAATATCAAACTTGCCGAAACATAGGGGTATTCGACCTATGCTCAAAAAGATCGAGATAACACTTTTACCTTAACTGAACGATAAACGAAAAGGTTTTAGTTGCTTCAGTCACTTGCACCCCTTCACTCCAGTGAAATCCCTAGTACCTAACAAATCACCACATCGCAAGGAAAAAACAAGAATCACAATTAGAACACGTAAGAAAAAGCATTCAGATTTCAGAAAATATAGAAGAATAACAAAGAATCAAAGGAGCGAACTTATGAGTACCTACCGATTTGTTAGAACTCTTGCAAGACTAAAACCACAACACCGCAGCAGAGTACGGAGACAGTCGGACAAAACCTAAAAACGGAATAAAACTGAAAGAAAAAATGGAGAAGGGAAAAAGGGATATACTATTGGGTCAAGGTTTGGGAAAGTAGAGGAGAGAAAAGAAACATCAAAGAGAAGGGGGAAGAGAAAAGTGGATTCGGCAGAGGAAAAGAAAAAACAATGCAAAAAGGAAAAAGTGAGCAGAGACAAAATGCCCAAAAGAACCTACCACATTTGGCCAAAGAGAGAAGAAAACCCAAATGAGCAGTATACCTCTCTTGGCCGAAATCTAGAGTGCCAGAGTCCAAATTCGGCACAAACTCCCTCCCCTCTCATCTCCTTGATTTTCTCCTAAAATCCCTCCTCAAACCTCAACATGACCAGTTCAAACTCCATTCAAATTGTATTCAAACTCCCTTTAGCTGTGTTTCAGTCCAACTCCACTACCTACACAGCTTAAGCAGCAAAATAAACACTCCATTGTGCAACCCAGGACTTGAACCCCAGACCCCACAGTTACACAGCATGCCACCTTGCCACTAGATCACAAGTTCTTTTTGTGCCATAAAACAAGCACTATTATTTATAAGGCCTTTATGCCAGTGTCCAGATTCATTTAAGAGCAAAATTAAAAATTCTGTAAAAGCCAAGATTTGAACCCAGGCTTCTCACACACCCCCATACACACCCAAATCACTTAGCCGTTAAAGCAAACAAGCAATTTGTGAGATATCATGCAAAAGTTAAAGACTTAAATTTTTAGGGCTTTACAATTTACCCCATTTAACGAAATTTTGGCCTTGAAATTTACCTGGTCAGAATAGATGAGGGTATTGCCGACTCATCTTCTCCTCAGGTTCCCATGTGGCTTCTTTTGAACTGTGATTACGCCAATGCAATTTGACTAGTGGAATAGATTTCTTCCACACTACTTTAACCTCATGGTCCAATATCTACACTGGCTCCTCCTCGAAGGTCAGATCTGGCCTAACCTCGATCTCCTCGACGGGTACTATATGTGTGGGATCAGAGCGATAATGCCTCAGCATGGAGACGTGGAACACATCGTGAATCTAGTCTAACTTTGGAGGCAACTCAAGTTGATAGGCGACCAGTCCCACACGCTTCAGTATACGGTAAGGCCCAATGAACCTAGGGATAAACTTACCCTTCCACCCAAACCTTAGTATCCTTTTCCATAGAGAGACTTTGATAAATACGAAGTCTCCCACAGAATACTCAACCTCTCGGTGTTTAAGGTCTGCGTAAGACTTCTACCTATCAGATGCTTCCTTCAACCGGTCTCAAATCAGTTTTACCTATTCTTTAGTATCAGAAACTAACTCTGGCCCCAGAACTCGCCGCTCGCCCAGCTCAGTCCAATAGGTAGAAGTATGACACCGACAACCATATAATGCCTCGTACGGTGCTATTTGAATACTGGACTGGTAGCTATTATTATATGCTAACTCTACTAGTTGTAAATAGTCTTCCCAGCTGCCTCGAAAATAAATTACACAACTTCTTAACATGTCCTCCAGCATCTGAATCACCCTCTCTGACTGACCATCTGTCTGAGGATGGAACGCAGTACTGAAGTCTAACCTAGTACTCAAAGCCTCGTGTAATTTCTTCCAGAATCGAGATATGAATCGAGGGTCTCTATCGGATATGATGGAAACTGGTACCCCATGCAGTCTCACAATCTCAGCCACATACAAGTTTGCCAGCTTCTGCAACGAGTAATCAGTACAGAGTGGTATAAAATGGGCAGATTTAGTCAATCGGTCTACAGTAACCCATACTAAATCTTTCTTAGTAGGCGTTAAGGGCAGCCCACTCACAAAATCCATGGTTACCCTCTCCCACTTTCAAAGTGGAATCTTAACTAGCTGCAGTAACCCTGAAGGCAACTGATGCTCAACCTTAACTTGCTGGCACGTCAAGCACTTACTCGCAAAATCAGTAACTTTGCGTTTCAGTCCTGGCCATCAGTATAGCTCACGAAGATCTCGGTATAACTTGTTTTCGTCAGGATGCATAGTATATGGATACTATGCGCGCCTGCCCCGCAAGATAGATCGCCTCGCATCGTAATCCTCAAGATACGCACTCTTCCACGAAACACACGATTGCTCCTTTACTATTCAACCCAAAGTCCAAGTTTCTCATTCTCAACCTCGCTCGAAACGAGGAACCAATGACTCATCCGACAACCTGCTTACCCTTAATCTATTCAAATCCATCGGCCTAACTTACAAATTTCGGCCAACAAGCTACCATCATCAAACAAGCTGAGACGAGCAAACATTGCTCTCAAATCAGATACAGCCCTACGGCTCAGTGTGTTAGCTATCACGTTAGCCTTACTAGGGTGGTACTCAATCGAGCAATCATAATCCTTAAGTAGCTCTATCCATCTTTGCTGCCTAAGATTCATCTCCTTTTGAGTGATGAGGTACTTGAGGCTCTTGTGATATGTGTAGATAATACACTTCTCACCATATAAATAGTGCCTCCAAATTTTTAGTGCGAATATCACCGCGGCTAATTCCAAGTCATGAGTAGGGTAATTCACCTCGTGAAGCTGCACATAACCCAAACCAACGTGTGATGCATAACTGTAAACTGTGAATTCCTTCCCAAACTCTTGTTGTATCAAGACAGGGGCCTCAGTCAGAACTTTCTTCAGTTTTTCAAAACTTTCTTGCTGCTTATCAGTCCAGTTAAATGGTACCCCTTTACGCAGCAACTTAGTTAGAGGTGTAGTAATCAATGAAAACCCCTCAACAAAACATCTGTAATACCCTGCCAAACCTAGAAAGCTTCGAATCTCAGATACGGTTTTAAGTGGTTTCCAATCCATTAAAACTTCTATTTTTCGAGGATTAGCCCTAATCCCCTTAGCATATACCACATGACCCAGAAATGTCACTTATCACAGCCAGAACTCACACTTGCTGAACTTAGCATACAGTTGTTTCTCCCTTAAAATCTGCAGAACAATTCAGAGATATGCATCATGTTCATCCTCGATTCTCAAATACACAAAGATATCGTCTATAAATACCACCACAAACCGATTAAGGTAGGACTAGAATACTTGGTTCATCAGGTCCATGAAGGCACTGGTGCATTTGTCAGCCCAAACGGCATCATTAGAAACTCGTAATGACCATAACGAGTCCTAAACGCAGTCTTATACCCATTAGCCTCCTTAACTCTCAGCTGATGGTACCCAGAATGAAGATTTATTTTGAAAAAAATCGAAGCTCCTTCCAGCTGATCAAATAGATCATCTATCCTCAGCAAAGGATACTTATTCTTAATAGTCAGTTTATTCAATTAGCAATAGTCGATGCACATGTGCATGGACCCATCTTTCTTCTTTGCGAACAACAATGGTGCTCCCCATGGAGACACACTAGGTCAAATGAATCCTCGATCCAGTAGTTCTTGGATTTGAGCTTTTAACTCCACCAGCTCCTTCGGTGCCATCCTATAAGGAGCGGTGGACACTGGAGCTGTTCCAGGCAGGAGTTCAATACCAAATTCAACTTCGCGGTTCAGAGGCAACCTAGGGAGCTCATCAGGACATACATCATAAAAATCCTTAATTGTTCTGATATCTCCAACAGAAGGACCCTTTGAATCAGATACACCAATATAGGCTAGAAACGCCTCACAACCCTTTCGAACCAGTGTTTCGGCCCTTAATACAGGGATCACATTAGACAGAAAGTCCCTTTGCTCCCCAATTACCGCCACCTCCTCATCATTCGTAGTCTTCAACACCATACGCTTAGCAGCACAATCCAAACTTGCAAGATGTTTTACCAACCAATCCATCCCTAAGATTAGGTCGAATTCACAAAACGGTAGCTCCATCAAATTCGCTGGAAATATAGCTCCTTGACCCTCTAGGGGCAGAGCTCTGAATAACTTGTCTGCTCTTACTGACTGTCCCAGTGGACTTAACATAGTCATCTCAAAAACTGTACTCTCACACACGATACCCAAGGTGCCAGGCATAATGTATGCAATGTTTGAGTGCGTAGACCCTATATCAATCAGAGCAGTGTAAGGTACATTATGAATTAGGAACATACCAGTTATAACATCTGGAATGTCACCATCTTCTTGACGATGAGCAACATAGACCAGTGCTGGCTGCCTCACCTCAATCTTACCAGTACCTCTGCCTGGCACTCCACGACCTCGTCCAACACCATTTCTACCCCTGGCCTACCCACAGCCTCTCGTTGGCTGCTGACCACCTCTCGCTGGCTCAACATAACCCTGACCTACCGCTTGCATCTGAACAGGCCTCTGAGGACAATTCTTAACTTGATGCTCCATAGACCCACATCTGAAACATGCCCAACCTTCTTCCAACACTCACCCAGGTGATGTCTCCCACAATCAACACAAGGCTGTGGTTTTGCAACAGGATCCCCAGCTTGGACTGGCCTATCAAACTTGGCCTTCTTTTTAGGCCTTCTAAAAGTACTTGAGGGCTCTGAATCCCTCTTATAACTGCCCTTATCCTTCTCACGATTCTGGTGCTCAGAGTGCTTCACATCTTCGACGATTTTCGCCTTTTCTACTAAAGCAGAAAAATCTCGCTCCCTCTGTAGAGCTATCAAGACTTGTAACTCATCTTGAAGGCTATCCTCGATTCACACACAGCGTTCATATTCACTCGCCACTATCTCACGAGCATAGCAGTAACAGTCCGGTTTATACCCTAGTCGGAATAATGGTTTCGGGACCACAAATCCGAGTTTGTATAATATTTTAATATTATTTTCTGTGCCCATGATATATGATTAAGCATGTGTTAAAGTTTCGTAAGTTAATTTATCTGTCTGTATGTTTAATTTGATAAAAGGATTGAATTGCATTAAATGCAAAACTAACATGCTATTTGTTAATGTACCAATGCGATGTGGCTTATTAAAGGTGGAGTCCTTATGTGGATATTATACCATTACTTATAGTAGTGGACAATTATGTCCATCTTATGAATGATTTTTATAAGTTGTATGAAAGGTTAATTATGTCATTTGTGCATTAATATGTGTTATAACAAAAACAAAAGAAAAAGATGAACATTACCATCTTATTTTGGGGGTGCCGAAAGTTAAAAGAAAGAAAAGGGTGTGAGCTTGTTACATTCGGCCATATTTCAAGCTTAAATCAGGTATGTGTTTTGAGTCAGTTTTTGATAATTTCTACATTTTTGTAATCATTGCTTTGTTTACTATCAAACCCATGTTTCAATTATGTGTATTGGTGATGTTTGTAAGTTATGCCATTGATGCTAGGTTGAGCGAAGTGATGCTTTAGGTGTTAAATGATAGATTTGTGGTGGATGAACATGTTCTGTTCTTGAAGTTTTGATGAATTTAGCTTAATAGGGCTAAATTGAAAAAATGACAATTTGAGGGACTAATTTGTGAATTTGATGAAAAATGTGGGTTTGTATGTGATATATATATTCAACTAAGCATGTGTATGTTTGAAATTTGGGGAATTGATGTTTTGAGAAAAATGGGCTAAATTGATTTAGTGTGCAAATGTGAGGGCTAATTTGCAAATTGCCCTAAATGTGTGCTTTGGATTGAGTTGAATGAACTAGTGAATAAAAGGGTTAATTCTGAATATGTTTAGATCAAGAACCGAGGAAAACAGATTTAGATCGCGGGAAAGCGAAAGTTATCGAGTAGCCGTTTTATATGCCGATAAGCCAAATCCGAGGTAAGTCACTATATAAATAAATGATTATGTATGCATTTGTAATTGTTCATATGTTTAATGATGATAAAGAATGCTTATAAGAAATTCTGTAATTGAATTCCGAGATAAGTTCAGTATAATGACTAAGTTTGAGAAGCCTCGTACAAAACTTGACATAGGTATCCATTCTGATTTATCATGTAAGACCACGTCTGGGACGTTGGCATTGAATTGAGATCCGTGTAAGACCCTGTCGAGGACAGTGGCATCGACATCTGATTATGTGTAAGACAATGTCTGGGACGTTGGCATCAATATAAACTTTACATATAAGACCAAGTCTGGGACGTTGGCATCATTACGACACTCCATGTCTGGGACATCGGCATCGTTTTGATTAGTATAAGACCCTGTCTGGGATAGTGGCATCGATGTCTGAGTGCATGTAAGACCTCGTCTGGGACGTTGGCATTGTACGATTATTCTGAGCTTTCTGAGTATCCTATTAGATTTGTTACGGTTCAGCGGAAAAGTCTATGATACTGATTGCAAATCCGAGCTATGAACAAATATGTGATAGTAAATTCAATTCAGGTATGTTGATTATACACTAATTGTGTATACAAGGTAAGCATCAATATGATCTTATTATAATGCTATGAATATAGAATTGATGATATGTTGTATAAGGTTTTGATGAAATGAGATATGTGTTTATATGATCTTTGAATTGGGAATATGGCTAATGTGGTCAAAAGTGTATGAATCAAAGCAAACATATGCATTTTGTGCTAAGTTATTGTATATTGACTTACTAAACTTTTGGAAAGCTTACTCTGTGTGTGTTTAATCTATTTTATAGGTCGTTAAAGCTACTGAAGGCTCGGGACCGTCAAGGATCGTCATCACATTACTAATATCATTTTGGTACACCTTGGATGTAATATCCCGGGTTAGGGGCTATTTCTGTGTTGCATGATATTGCATGTGTTGGTGTGCTGTGTTGCTATTTCGGTGTTTTAGGGGTTTAATTATAGGCTAAGTGAATGCCTGAGTAGGTAGGAAAATTTTAGTTTTGGCCTTAGGTGTGGGGAGCTGATAGAGTTGGGGCTTAAGAAAATAAAATGGAATTTTATAGCACAAATGAGGAGCTGGCAGAGTGGATAAAGAGGAGCTAGGTGTGGCGTCATCTGCAAGGGGGAGTGGAGGTCCAGTGTTCGAGCTGCAGAGTACTCCTTTTTATTTCTTTGGGGACTGCATAGGGGAGAGTTGTATGTAGTCTAAATGCTACTTTGGACCAAGTCAAATGGTTTAAAAGAGGGGTGAGAGTGAATTTAGGAAGGAGACTTATTCAAAATATTTGAATGAGTGAATGGGAGCAATTTGGGGGATATGGCCGAATATTTGGGGAGTTGGGGGAGAAGGTGGCCGGTTTTGGGAAGTGGGAAGGTGTGCCGAAATGCATTTTTGCATTTTGGCAATTCTCTTAGGCAATTTCGGTCAAAGGTTAGTAGCAACCAAGTTCTTTCATTTTGTCAAAGCAAGCCGATTTTTGCCATAGAAAATTCTCTCATTTTTGACACCCTTTGAAACCGAAAGTTCTCAATCAATTCTTTTCTTTTTCTTCAATTGTTGAAACCGAATTCATATCTCCTCCTAGCCGAATCTTTCATGTGTGCCTTACCATTCCATTAAGCCGAAACACTAATTCCCAAAACACATTTTCCATCTTTTTCAAAACCGTAAGTACTTGTCCCCATCCATTTTCTATTTTCTTCCATTTCAAAAGCTCTTGAGCCGAATTCTCCATTTCTTTTCTCCTTTCTTTTTGTGCCGAAACTCTACTCATCACAATCTTTTTCTCTCCTTTACACTAATGCCGAATTTAAGGATATTAAAACACCGCCAAATTCTTTTCTCCTTTTGTTGAAGCCTTGACCGAATCTCTTCTCTTCCCCGGTGTTGGGTTGGCCGAATATTGGTGTTGGGTGTTGGTAAGTCTGTAGGGCCGAATGGCCATCTCCTTCTCCCTTACACTTTGTTGATGTGGGTTTGCTTAAAGGCCGAATATGGTTATTTTTGAAAGGGTATTAACCTCTTTGTTATAGGTCATTGGGATTTTGGATACAATCAAGTGGAGCCTTCGTTTTCTGATTAGCCAGGAGGGGTAAGTTTTGGTAAGGGTTCGATATTAATCCCTTTGGTTATTGGTTGATAGCCGAATGTTGTAAGTGCCTAATCCTAGGTTGGCCGATTGTTTTAGGGGCTTGACAACCGAGGGACATAGATCGCTCGTAGGGATTTTCTAGGCTCAGATAATCGTGTGTATACTAACACACTTATATTTAGTAATATTATTAATAAACCCGTATGCCTATTAAAATTATGGCGCTTGATGGATTGATATGATACCCATTTGGGTATGAGCTTGATTCGGTAAGTTATTACTAATATCATTATGAGTTACTGATGATTTATATGATATCATGGCTATGGATATATGTGATATGGGATATGTGGTTAGACATAGTAGCATGAGATGCATGATATGTATGAAATGCATGATTACATGAGTATGGTATCTTGATGGGGTAATACGAGTTGAGGGAGCAGTGGTATTTTGTGCTGACGAGCACCAGTGCTTTGGTAGCACACTTTGTGACTTTGGGTCACCAGAGGTTTGGCACCTCCAGAGGTTTGGTACCTCAGCGTCTCGTCCCAGTGGCTCAGCACCACAACGATGGGTTGGCCCCACAGATGATTATACGGGATTGACGCCAGTGTTTTGGTAACACACGATGGGTTGGCCCCATCACCGGATTTGTGACTACGGTCACCAGTGCTTTGGTAGCACATTGTGTCTTTGGGACACCAGTGGTTTGGCACCACATTGCGACTTGTCCCTGTGGTTTGACCACCGTGGGTTGGCCCCACTTGAGATATGGGATTGTCTGCTAGTGTTTTGGTAACACACGATGGGTTGGCCCCATCATCGTTGGATTTGTGACTTCTGGTCACCGGTGCTTTAGTAGCAAACCGTGTCTTTGGGACACCAAAGTGGTTTGTGACCACATTGACGGATATTATGTCTTTGGGACATCGTTGTTTTGGTAACACATCGTGACGGTATGTCACCAAAGGTTTTGGTACCACACGGGGTAGAAAGGAGTATGGATGGTTAGGATCGGGTTGCATTGATTATGATTACTATGTATGATGTGTGTTCGCATGTTGCTTTATCGGGAGCGGGATTTACACACTGAGTCACTCGACTCACCCTCTCCTTTGACATTTCAGGTGACTCGTAGACGCGGACTTGGAGCCGGAGGGACTCGGGGTGCACATGCCATGCGTTAATAAATGCTTTGCTCGATTTATTGCTTTTGGGTACTTAGTTTTGTTTATTTTTATTTGGATTTGTAAAAGCTTTTTAAGATGTGCTTTATAATGTTTATGCCTTACGTTGGATTTTTAATATGTCAGAACAAAATAACTTGGTACAAATTTTGTTAAAATTTGGAAAGACGACGTTTTCAAACCAACAAAGCGATCGTTTTCAACTATACCATCGGGTATCACATTGATTTTATAAACCAATACAGATCAATTGTTTTCTAACATGGAATCAAACTTTTACTAAGTTTAAATGTTTTAGTAGCAACATTAAAACAACTTGTTTCGAAAGGAACAAAGTTTTATCAAGTCTTTTTGGTACAAACTCAAATTTTCAAACACGTTTTCCTCGTAACATACCGTTCGGCCGTGGTGTTTGGACCGGGTTTGGGGTGTTACAATTGTGGTATCGAGCCAAGTTCAAAAGCTCGTACTGTGGGCTTGAGGCCCAAACCGCTTTTCAAAAGTTTGTTTTAAGTGTTTTGTGATGGAATACATAGTTTACAAGGCATGGCACCGAGTCTCCTGCACCGGGCCGCCTGTGTAAGTGGTTCTAACTCTTCTGTGAATTACTATTTGTAGAAGGGTAGGTGATACGGTACGTAGTTAGATTATAGGACTTGAACCCTAGGATTAGAGTACTCAAACACTTGAACCAAAGCATAAGACTTAAAGCACTAAACCAATCTGTGACTCACCACGGGGGCTAGGGTGTGGTAACTCCCAGACGCATGTCTAGGAGAGGAACCTAAGAGCTTGGTATTTAAGCAGTCCTCGTGACTCACCTCCTCTTCGCAGGTATCCCACCTGGTGCGTAGCTCGAGTTCACCCTGACCAAGAAGGCTAGGTCATAGACTTAACCTAACGACTAAAACCCGAAAAGGGAATCAGCCATGTTTTCAAAAATACAACAACAACCCTAATGTTTTCAAACTTTTTGTTATAAACTCTTTCAAAACTGAAAATGTCACATTTACAACCATTTTCTTGAAAAACCTGTTTTATGGAAAATTACAAAAACGCCTCTTAGGGGTAAATTTACTAAAATGCCTCGCTTTTATAAAAAATAGCAACTCAATGATTTTGCCCCAAAATTTCAATTATGTTACAAAATTCAAACACTCTGCTTTACAAAAAAAAAAATCAATCGAAAATCTTGATTTTGGAAAATTTACTGCAACGCCTCAATTTGTGAAAATTTCTAAAATACCCTCGTTTCCAAAACAAAGTATTTTACAAAATTTTTCAAAGAACACTCTCAAATTTCTGGAATTTCAAATTGACCAGTTTTACGAAAGTTTTTAAAATATCTTTTCTTACGAAAATACCCTGTAGGGAAAATGACGAAAATACCCTTGGGCTAGAATGGGCAAAGAATGTCCAAGAGTGAATAGGTATGGAAAGGGTTAAGGAATGAATGTATAATCTCTTTTGGATGAATAGGATAGAAGATCAAAACCTTGGTTGCTCGAAAGAACCCCTGATTAAACTCTATTCATAAAATTTCTTTTCGGTTAAGAAAGTGGAACGATACTAATGCATAAAAAAATCTTTTTAATCAGAAACGTAGATCGTTAGACATGAGCACTCGAGGCGGACGCGTGGTCGTAATACTCGTGGTAGAGGTAGGGGTAGAATGATTTGTTTCGAGCCCGTAAGATCCGGCGGGGTTCGGAAAATGAGATGCTTGCCCGCCACCACCGGAGGTGGTGAGTTCCAAGATCGATCGAGAGGACGCAGCGTCACAGCGATGCCGCGTGTTGTTGGAAGAGTAGCCGGTGTAAGTGGTGGTGCGGGAGTTAGGAAATCTGCTCTGAGCGACTTCGGCTAATGGGGCCGAGTTTTTCCGAGGTGTTTGGTGTTGCTCCTAGCACTCCTGAATATTGGCTAGAGGCAATCGAGCGGATCATGGACGATTTGGATTTGACGATCGAGGAGAAACTTAAGGGGATTGTATCGCTTCTCCGGATGAGTCATACCGGTGGTGGCTCACGGTTCGGGACAAGTGTGGCACCGAGGATCCGACATGGGATTATTTCGTGAGCCGCTACCAAAAGAAATACATCGGGCTAGTTACATCGACTCCCAATGAAAGGCATTTCGAGGCTTGTTCGGGAGTAAATCATGGTCGAGCACGCAGGCGAATTCTGGTGAGTAGGTATGCCCGGGCATTGTAGCCACCGAGCATGAGAGGTGTGTTCGTTTCGAGGATGGTCTCATGAGACGAGTTGAGGTCGCTGATTGCTCCTCAGCCAGAGCGCGAGTTTGTTGTCTTAGTCGAGAAGGCTAAGGTAGCCAAGGGTGTTAAGGAATCGCGAGGCGTAACATGGACGGAGTAGGCTTAAGAGGAGCTTTGGGTCTTCTGGATCGCCGTCGGGTAATCCGCATGAGAAGAGGGCTAGACCGAGTGGGCGTAATCGATCGCTAGGTTTGGTGTCGCTAGGCGGGGACCACCGCAGCATGTAATCGCGTGGAAATCTCATTGGGGTGGTTGTTGGACCGGTGGTAAGGGTTGCTTCGAGTGTGGTTCTCTCGGAACATCGCATCGTGATTGTCCGCGTAGGATGGCCGTGATTCGATCCGAGAGTCGTGGCCGTAATCGCTTCGTAGGTAATGGACCGCCACCGCAGAGGGCCGTGGTAATGGCGAGGTGGTAATGGATTTGGTCGAGGTCGTGGAGCACCGCAGAGGTGCGGGTAGTTCTCGAGGCACGACGACTGATGCACCGTATATATGCAGCTAGGCGCCGCGAGGAGCGACGACGCACCTGACGTAATCACCGGTGACGCTTTTGATTTTTGGTTCTCCCTATACCGCTTTAATTGATTTGGGTTCCACGCGATTCGTATGTTGCTAGTAGTATAGTTGAGACCATGGACTTAGACTCGAGACATCTTCTGGCGGATGACCGCATTTAGCCCTCTAGGCCACTCAGTAGTGGTAGATAAGTTGTATAAGGATGTACCCCAGAACTCCAAGGGGTCATTTTTGCCGATCCGATGGATGGAACGCCGCTTGAGGAGTTCGATCGATTCTCGGATGGACCGGCCGGTGAAGTACCGTGCCAAGGTGGATTGCGCGCTACTAAGCGCATGGTTCTATCGACGGATAAGGGGATGAAGTGATTATGATAGGTAATAGGAGAGATTATTTATCAAATGTGGTATCCGCTTTGAAAGTCGTGAAGAGGGTCGGGGAAGGGTCGAAGCGTATGTGGTTCATGTGTATGCCTTAGAGGCTAAGGAATCTGCTTTGTTGAGAAGGTTCGCATCGTTAAGGAATTTGTGGATGTGTTTCCAGAGGAGCTTCCGGTTTACCACCCGATCGTGAGGTAGAGTTTGGGATAGATCTGCTACCGTGGATCGCGCCGCTGTCTATTGCTCCATATAGGATGGCACCAAAGGAATTGGTGGAGCTTAAGGCTCGATTCGTGAGCCGTTGGATCGAGGCTTCATTAGGCCAAGTGTTTCGCCGTGGGGAGCGCCGTTTTATTCGTCAAGAAGAAAGACGGTTCGATGCGATGTATCGACTACCGCCAACCGAATAAGTCGACGATTAAAAACAAGTATCCGCTTGCCACGGATAGATGACTTGTTTGATTAGTGAAGGTGCATCGGTGTTTTCAAGATCGATTTGAGGTCCGGTACCATCGCTTGAAAGTTAAGAAGCGGATATCCATAAGACAAATGCTTGGACTCGTGACGACGCACTACGAATTCTCGTAATGCCGTTCGGGTTGACTAACGCCCCGCAGCCTTTTATGGATATGATGAATAGGGTGTTTCAGCAAAGATTCGGATCGGTTTGTCGTGGTTTTTATTGACGATATCTTGGTATATTCAAGGTCGGAAGAAGAGCATGATGCACACTTAAGAGTGGTGTTGCAGATCTTGAGGAGAAAGCAACTCTATGCTAAGTTCGCAAGTGTGAGTTCGCTTAGTGAAGTGACGTTTTTGGGTCATGTAGTATCACCGAGGGGATTAGAGTAGATCCTCGAAAGGTTGAGGCGGTTTTGGATTGGAAGCCTCCTAAGTCGATCACGAGATTCGGAGTTTCCCGGTTTGGCGAGATATACTACCAAGGTTTGTTGAGGGTTTCTCGTTAATTGCAAAGACCGATGACTAAGCCGTTATGGAAGGGAGTTCCGTTCGCTTGGGCCGAGAAGCGGCAGGAGAGTTTTGATAAGTTGAAGAAGATCTTGACAGAGGCTCTGCTTTGATTCAACTCGAGGCCGTAAGGAATTCACGGTCTCATCGCGACGCATCACACACGGGTTTGGGTGTGTGTCTTTGATGCGGAGGGTAAGGTTGTGGCTTATGCTTCTCGGCAGCTGAGGCCACACGAGGTCAACTACCCGACGCACGACTTGGAGCTGGCAGCTGTGGTCTTCGCTTTAAAAATTTGGAGGCACTACTTATACGGGGAGAAGTCAATAGTCTACACAGATCATAAGAGTTTGAAGTACCTATTGACTCAGAAGGATCTGAATTTGAGGCAGCGTAGATGGGTTGAATTGCTCAAGGACTACGACTGTTCGATCGAGTATCATCCGGGCAAGGCTAACGTGGTGGCGCACACGCTTGAGCCGTAGGGTTGTTTCGGACTTAAGAGCCTTGTTTGCCCATTTGAGTTTGTATGATGACGGAAGTATTCGCGTAATGCGCAGTTAAGCCTACTTGGGTTGAGCAGCGATTAAAAGAAACAATGGAGGATGAGGTACTGAGTGCGCGAAGGTTACAAGTGCAGAATGGTGGTTTGGAGGGTTACAGCCTTGTCTAATGATGAGGTTCTGTGTTTTCAAGGGAAGGCTTGTATGCCTAAAGATGTTGAGTGAGGCAAGAAGATTCTTCAGACGCACATAGCGCTTTATGCTATGCATCCCGAGGTAGCAAGATGTATAGGGATCTTAAAGAGCAGTTTTGGTGGCCTGGCTTGAAGAAAGAGGTGACAGAGTTTGTGGGGAAGTGTCTGACTTGTCAGCAGGTCAAGGCTGAGCATCAGTTGCCGTCGGGTTTGCTTCAGCCTGTGAAAATTCCTCAGTGGAAGTGGGAAAGAATAACTATGGATTTCGTCAGTGGTTTACCGCTCACGCCAAGCAAGAAAGATTCAGTTTGGGTTATCGTGGACCGTCTGACTAAGTCAGCCCATTTCATTCCGGTGAGAGTGGACTATTCACTTCAGAGATTGGCGAAGCTTTATGTGTCAGAGATAGTGAGGCTACACGGTGTTCCAGTTTCGATAATCTCGGATAGGGATCCCAGGTTTACGTCGAGGTTCTGGAGAGCGTTGCATCGTGCTCTGGGGTACTCGTTTGGATTTCAAAGACGGCTTTTCACCCACAACTGGACGGGCAATCGAAAAGGGTCATTCGGATCTTGGAAGACATGCCGAGAGGTTGTGTTCGACTTCGGGCGGCGCTTGGGATGAGTTTCGCCGTTGGTCGAAGTTCGCCTATAACAACAAATTTTCTACCAAGCGAGCATCAAGATGGCACCATATGAGGCGTGTATGGTAGGAAGTGTCGCCACCTACTTGTTGGACAGAGTTGGGAGAACGCCGCTTGTTGGGACCCGAGTTGGTTGGTCGAGACGTAAGACAAGGTTAGGTTGATTCGGTCTCGATTGAAGGAAGCTTCAGACCGCAAAAGTCATATGCCGATCTTAAACGAAGAGATATTGAGTTATTGCTGTGGAGATCGGGTTTTCTTGAAGGTCTCGCCTTGGAAGAAGGTGTCTTGAGGTTTGGCGTAAAAGGCAAGCTAAGTCCGAGGTTTATTGGGCCGTATAAGGTATTGAGACGAGTTGGACCGATGGCGTATCGGCTTGAGTTGCCAGTGAGCTTAGCCGATTCACGATGTTTTTCACGCTTCGATGCTTCGAGGTATCGTTCGATCCATCTCATGTAGTAGCGATGGAGGAGATCGAGGTAAATCCGGATTTGACTATGGAAGAGGAACCGGTCGCGATTCGGATCGGGATGTCAAGGTTCTACGTAGGAAGTCCGTGCCTTTGGTTAAGGTTCTTTGGCGGAATCATGGTGTGGAGGAAGCCACGTGGGAACCCGAGGATGCGATGAGACAAAGAATACCCGCAACTCTTTTGACCGTGTAATTTCGAGGCCGAAATTATTTTAAGAGGTAGAACCGTAATATCCCTGGTTAGGGGCTATTTCGTGTTGCATGATATTGCATGTGTTGGTGTCTTTGTGTTGCTATTTCGGTGTTTTAGGGGTTTAATTATAGGCTAAGTGAATGCCCGAGTAGGTAGGAAAATTTTAGTTTTGGCCTTAGGTGTGGGGAGCGATAGAGTTGGGGCTTAAGAAAATAAAATGGAATTTTATAGCACAAATGAGGAGTCAAGTGCGAGTGGCTAAAGAGGAGCTAGGTGTGGCGTCATCCGCAAGGGGAGTGGAGGTCCAGTGTTCGAGCCACAGAGTACTCCTTTTATTTCTTTTGGGACTAGCATAGGGGAGAGTTGTATGTAGTCTAAATGCTACTTTGGACCAAGTCAAATGGTTTAAAAGAGGGGTGGAGAGTGAATTTAGGAAGGAGACTTATTCAAAATATTTGAATGAGTGAATGGGAGCAATTTGGGGGATATGGCCGAATATTTGGGGAGTTGGGGAGAAGGTGGCGGTTTTGGAAGTGGGAAGGTGTGCCGAAATGCATTTTTGCATTTTGGCAATTCTCTTAGGCAATTTCGGTCAAAGGTTAGTAGCAACCAAGTTCTTTCATTTTGTCAAAGCAAGCCGATTTTTGCCATAGAAAATTCTCTCATTTTTGACACCCTTTGAAACCGAAAGTTCTCAATCAATTCTTTTCTTTTTTCTTCAATTGTTGAAACCGAATTCATATCTCCCTCCTAGCCGAATCTTTCATGTGTGCCTTACCATTCCATTAAGCCGAAACACTAATTCCCAAAACACATTTTCCATCTTTTCCAAAACCGTAAGTACTTGTCCCCATCCATTTTCTATTTTCTTCCATTTCAAAAGCTCTTGAGCCGAATTCTCCATTTCTTTTCTCCTTTCTTTTTGTGCCGAAACTCTACTCATCACAATCTTTTTCTCTCCTTTACACTAAAGCCGAATTTAAGGATATTAAAACACCTGAAGCCGAATTCTTTTCTCCTTTTGTTGAAGCCTTGACCGAATCTCTTCTCTTCCCTGGTGTTGGGTTGGCCGAATATTGGTGTTGGGTGTTGGTAAGTGCAGGGCCGAATGGCCATCTCCCTTCTCCCTTACACTTTGTTGATGTGGGTTTGCTTAAAGGCCGAATATGGTTATTTTTGGAAGGGTATTAACCTCTTTGTTATAGGTCATTGGGATTTTGGATACAATCAAGTGGAGCCTTCGTTTCGATTAGCCGTGAGGGGTAAGTTTTGGTAAGGGTTCGATATTAATCCCTTTGGTTATTGGTTGATAGCCGAATGTTGTAAGTGCCTAATCCTAGGTTGGCCGATTGTTTTAGGGGGCTTGACAACCGAGGGACATAGATCGCTCGTAGGGATTTTCTAGGCTCAGATAATCGTGTGTGTATACTAACACACTTATATTTAGTAATATTATTAATAAACCTGTATGCCTATTAAAATTATGGCAGTTGATGGATTGATATGATACCCATTTGGGTATGAGCTTGGATTCGGGTAAGTTATTACTAATATCATTATGAGTTACTGATGATTTATATGATATCATGGCTATGGATATATGTGATATGGGATATGTGGTTAGACATAGTAGCATGAGATGCATGATATGTATGAAATGCATGATTACATGAGTATGGTATCTTGATGGGGTAATGAGTTGAGGGAGCAAGTGGTATTTTGTGTCGACGAGCACCGTTGCTTTGGTAGCACACTTTGTGACTTTGGGTCACCGTGAGGTTTGGCACCTCCGCAGGTTTGGTACCTCGCCTCGTCCCAAAGTGGCTCAAGTACCACGCTGGGTTGGCCCCACGAGATGATTATACGGATTGACGCCAGGTGTTTTGGTAACACACGATGGGTTGGCCCCATCACCGGATTTGTGACTACGGTCACGGTGCTTTGGTAGCACATTGTGTCTTTGGGACACCAGTGGTTTGGCACCACATTGCGACTTGTCCCCGTGGTTTGACCACCGTGGGTTGGCCCCACTTGAGATATGGGATTGTCTCGCTAGTGTTTTGGTAACACACGATGGGTTGGCCCCATCATCGTTGGATTTGTGACTTCGGTCACCAAGGTGCTTTAGTAGCACAACCGTGTCTTTGGGACACCAAAGGTTTGTGACCACATTGACGGATATTATGTCTTTGGGACATCGTTGTTTTGGTAACACATCGTGATTTGGTATGTCACCAAAGTGGTTTGGTACCACACGGGGTAGAAAGGAGTATGGATGGTTAGGATCGGGTTGCATTGATTATGATTACTATGTATGATGTGTGTTCGCATGTTGCTTTATCGGGAGCGGGATTTACACATCGAGTCACTCGACTCACCCTCTCCTTTGACATTTCAGTGACTCGTGACGCGGACTTGGAGCCGGAGGGACTCGGGTGCACATGCCATGCGTTAATAAATGCTTTGCTCGCTTTATTGCTTTTGGGTACTTAGTTTTGTTTATTTTTATTTGGATTTGTAAAAGCTTTTTAAGATGTGCTTTATAATGTTTATGCCTTACGTTGGATTTTTAATATGTCTTGTAACAAAATAACTTGGTACAAATTTTGTTAAAATTTGGAAAGACGACGTTTTCAAACCAACAAAGCGATACGTTTTCAACTATACCATCGGGTATCACATTGATTTTATAAACCAATACAGATCAATTGTTTTCTAACATGGAATCAAACTTTTACTAAGTTTAAATGTTTTAGTAGCAACATTAAAACAACTTGTTTCAGAAAGGAACAAAGTTTTATCAAGTCTTTTTGGTACAAACTCGAAATTTTCAAACACGTTTTCCCTCGTAACATACCAGATTCGGTCGTGGTGTTTGGACCGGGTTTGGGGTGTTACATTGGATATGTATATAGCTAGATATGGCATGTATAGGCTTGTTCTTGTGATGATTTGTAAAGTGAACTTAGCCATGTGATTTGGCTAGTTATGTTTCGGTATCATGCTTAGATGAATGTGATATGTAAAGTTGTTATGATATGATTAGTTGATATATGGAATGGTTATGAGATGGTAAGTATATAGACAAATGGTGCATAGGTATAATTGAGTTTTAATTATGCAAATTGGTATGTTTAGTATTGGTTTTGAATGTATATATTGAATGAAAATTTAATGCATAGTTATGATTATTTTAGTGATCAAATGTGCATGATTTGGATGGCTATTTATATGTTTTTGGTTGCCATATATGATTGATATGTGTTGGTAAATGATGCTTATAGGTATGAACCTATTGATTGGCATTTTGGCCTTGTAAATGGCCTATATTGTCACACGGTTGTGGCACACGGGCATGCCTTAGACCGTGGGTAAATTGGCAGGATGTAGCCTAAAATCATACGGCCTCGACACGAGCGTGTCATCTGGCCGTGGTGTGCAAGTCAGTAGCTAACATAAAATACACGGCCTCAACACGGGCGTGCTTGGTAGCCGTGGTGGGGAAGTCAATGTATGGCCTAAAAGTACACGGCCATGGCACATGGGCGTGCCTAATGACCGTGTTGGTATATGGTATAGTTTGTATAAACACGGATGGGTACACGGGGGTGTATAGAAGTCGTGGAGGGCACACGGTCTCCTCCCACGGGCGTGTCTCCTCTGTATTTTAGAAAAGTTTCAAATTTTCATGGAATTTCATATGTGTTTCAGTTTAGTCCTGACTCGACTTATAAGTATGATTAAGGTCTCGAAGACCTGTTTAAGGGACATTATGTCTCAGAATGATGATTAAATGTATGATTTTGTCTGTGAATGTTTCAGATATGTCTGGTAACACTCCTAACTTTAATTCGGCGACGGACTTGGGATAGGAGTGTTACATTTGATTGGTATCAGAGCTACGATTTAGCCGATTCTCAGACTAACGTAGTGTGTCAGAGTCTAGCTATACATGCCATATATCTGAATTGTGATAGTGTGATGAATCCTGACGTATAAAATGTGATTTTCGTATAGTAATGGATCCCGAAAGAGCTATAGTTGAAGACGTAGAAAGTAATGCGCCTGCTCCCAGGCAAGGGACAGCGCCCTCTGAATCGATACCAGCTACGAGCGGTCAAGAAAGAGAAGCTAAACAAGCTTTTTTCTAGATGATGAGTGAGTGGTTCACTCAGTTTGTAAAGAATAACTCGACTGTTTCACAACCCTCGCCCCTGGTTAATCCCCCTCAGACTACAGTTGTACCACCGGTTATGCATCCGAATCTGTTGAATAAGCCTCCTGTTGACAAGATCTGTAAGCATGGGGCCGAAGAATTCTGAGCTACTAAAGACGATGATGCTGAAAAGGCTGAGTTCTGGATTGAAAACACAACCCGAGTATTTGATGAAATGTCTCTGACTCCAGAAGAATGTAGAAAATATGTTGTATCATTACTCTGAGATGTAGCTTGTCAATGGTGGAAAACTCTAATTTCTTTTGTTCCGAGAGAACGAGTTACATAGGATTTCTTTTAGATCGAGTTTCGGAAGAAATATATCAGTGAGAGATTCATTGATCAGAAACGAAAGGAATTTCTAGAACTAAAGTAGGGCCGTATGTCTGTTACGGAATATGAACTAGAATTTGTGAGACTGAGTCAGTATGCTCGAGAATGTGTATCATCTAAAGCTATAATGTGCAAAAGGTTCGAAGATGGCCTTAATGAAGACATTCGTCTTTTAGTCGGGATTTTGGAAATAAAAGAGTTTGTTGTACTCGTTGATAAAGCTTGCAAAGCTGAGGCACTCAGGAAAGATAAGAGGAAAGCTGAACCTGAAGCCCGTGATATGAGAAAAAGATTTCCAAGCAAATCATTTCAGTCATCTTTGAAGAAATTCAGAGATAACCAGAATTGTTCCAGAGATAATGTGGGGTATGTGAATAGAAATCAATCTAGACCGCAAGTGAGTTCTAAAACTCTAGCAACTTCAATGGCCAGTGTTGGTAATGTTAGATCCGAGAGACCTGAATGTAAACATTATGGAAAAAGGCACCCGGGAAGCTGTAAATTAAATGACAGAGCTTGTTTTAGATGTGGATCACTTGATCATTTTATACGTGATTACCCTGAGTCTGTCGAACCAGAGACAGTTCAGAATTTGAGATCTGATAATGCACCTGTGAGAGGTAGGCCATCGAAAAATGTCAGAAATGTTAGTTGTATTTAGAGAACTACGAGAGACAATGTTGTCAGATCCAAAGCTAGAGCGCCAGCCAGAGCATATGCTATCCGAGCTCGAGAAGAAGCTTCATCACCAGATGTTATAACGGGTACTTTTACTCTTCATGATACTTCTGTGATTGCTTTGATAGACCCTAGTTCTACGCATTCATATATATGCATGAATTTAGTATTCAGTAAAGACTTTACTTGTAGAGTCTACTGAGTTTGCTATAAAAGTATCAAACCCCTTAGGTAAAAGTGTCCTTGTTGACAAAGTATGCAAGAACTGTCCGTTAATGTTTTGAGATATCTGTTTTCCTGCTGATCTGATGCTCTTTCCATTTGATGAATTCGATATTATTCTCGGAATGGATTGGTTGTTTATGTATGATGTTGTGAACTGTAAAAGAAAGACTATAGATTTGAGATGTCCGAATGATGAGATTGTACGAATTGAGTCTGATGATTTGAATGGATTGCCTGCTGTAATATCTATTTTGAAAGCTCAGAGTTGTTTGAATAAGGGTTATGAGGCATATCTTGCTTATGTGATCGATTTGAAAATGTCTAAAAGGAATATTGAGTCAGTGCCTATTGTTTGTGAGTTTTCTAATGTGTTTCTTGAAGAGTTACCGGGTTTACCTCCGATTCGAGAAGTTGAGTTTGGTATTGAATTGTTGCCTGGTACTACACCTATTTCGGTAGCTCCGTATAAATTGGCACCAACAGAGTTAAAAGAGTTAAAGTCACAGCTGCAAGAATTGACTGAGAGAGGGTTCGCTAGACCGAGTTTCTCGCCTTGCGGAGCTCCTGTCCTGTTCATGAAAAAGAAAGATGGCACGATGAGGATGTGTATTGATTTTCATCAATTGAATAAGGTGACAATAAAGAATAATTACCCCTTACCCAGAATTGATGATTTGTTAATCTGAGAGTGAAAGATTCAAATATTCCGAAGACTGCTTTCAAAATGAGGTACATTATGAGTTTTTAGTTATGCCATTTGGACTAACCAATGCTCCTGCTGTTTTTATGGATTTGATGAACAGAATTTTCAGACCGTACTTAGACCAATTTGTTGTGGTATTCATAGATGACATTTTGATTTATTCTAGTGATGAGGCTGAGCATGCGAAACATTTGAAAGTTGTTTTGCAAACTTTGAGAGAAAAGTAATTGTATGCGAAATTTAGCAAATGTGAGTTCTAGTTGCACGAGGTTAGTTTTCTGGGACATATTGTGTCAGCATTTGGGATTTGAGTTGATTCGAGAAAGATTTCTACTATTCTGAATTGGAAACCTCCGAGAAATGTATTGAAGTCCGCAGTTTTCTGGATTTGGCTGATTATTATCGCAGATTTGTGAAGGCTTTTCGACAATAGCTATTCCATTGACTAAATTACTTCAGAAAGATGTCAGATTTGAATGGTCAGATAAATGTCAGAAAAGTTTTGATCAGTTGAAAACTCTGTTAACAGAAGCTCCAGTGTTAGTACAGCCAGAATTGGGTAAAGAATTTGTTGTGTACAATGATGCTTCGTTAAATGGTCTGGGATGTGTTTTAATGCAGGAAGGCAAAGTGGTAGCTTATGCCTCGAGACAGTTGAAGCCTTATGAAAAGAATTATCTGACGCACGACCTTGAGTTAGCTGCGATTGTATTTGCACTAAAGATTTGGCGTCATTATCTGTACGGTGAGAAATGTCACATGTTTTCAGATCATAAAAGTCTGAAATATCTGATGACTCAGAAAGATTTGAATCTGCGTCAAAGAAGATGGTTAGAGCTATTAAAAGATTATGAGCTCGTGATAGATTATTATCCGAGTAAAGCGAATGTTGTTACTGATGCTTTGAGTAGGAAATCATTGTTTGCATTATGTGCTTTGAATACTCAGCTAGATTTGTCTGATGATAGTTCTGTGTTAGCTGAATTAAAAGCCAAATCATTGTTCTTACAACAGATATGTGATGCTCAGAAATCTGATAATGAATTGCTAGCGAAACGAGCTCAGTGTGGGATGAATTCTAAATCTGAATTTCAAATTGTTGATGATTGTTTGAGATTCCGGGATCATATTTGTGTTTCGAGAAATCTAGAGTTGGTTTAGTTAATCTTGAATGCAGTTCATAACAGTCGTCTATCTGTTCATCCGGGAAGCACGAAAATGTATCAGGATTTGAAACATCACTACTGGTGGTCTGGTATGAAACGGGACATTTCTGATTTGTTTTAAAATGTTTAGTTTGTCAACAAGTGAAAGGTGAACATCAAGTTCCGTCTGGGTTGTTGCAACTGATTCTGATTCCTGAATGGAAATAGGATAGAGTAACAATGGATTTTGTTTCTGGTTTACCTCAGACTCCGAGAAAGAAAGATGCAATATGGGCCGTGGTTGATAGATTAACAAAATCTGCCCATTTTATTTCGGTAAGATCTGATTATCCACTTGACAAATTAGCTGAGCTTTATATTTTCGAGATTGTAAGATTGCACGGGGTGCCACTATCTATTATATCCGATAGAGATCCGAGATTCACGTCGAGATTCTGGAAGAAATTGCAAGAAGGTTTGGGCACAAAATTGCACTTTAGTACAGCTTTTCATCTGCAAACTGATGGCCAATCTGAGCGGATTATTCAGATTCTTGAAGACATGTTAAGATGCTACATACTAGAGTTTAATGGTTCATGGAAACAATATCTGCCCTTGATTGAATTTGCATACAATAATAGTTTTCAGTCGAGTATCAAAATGGCACCATATGAAGCTTTGTACGGACGTAAATGTCGTACATTTTTGTATTGGATTGAACTCAGTGAGAATAAGCTATATGGAATTGAGTTGATAAAAGATTCAGAGCAGAAAGTAAAATTGATCCGAGATTGTTTGAAAGCAGCATCTGATCGTCAGAAGTCTTATGCAGACTTGAAACGAAAAGATATAGAATTTAAAATTGGCGACAAAGTATTTCTGAAAGTGTCTCTATGGAAGAAAGTGCTTCGATTCGGACATAAAGGTAAATTAAGTTCGAGGTTCACCGGACCGTATGAGATCATTGAGCGTGTCGGGCCTGTTGCATATAAATTGAAGTTGCCTTCTGAACTAGAAAAGATACACAATGTATTTCATGTTTCGATGCTTCGTAGATATCGATCCGCTCCGTCACATGTGATTGCCCCATCTGAAATCGAAATCCAATCTTATATGACATATGAAGAGGAACCGATCCGTATCCTATCTCATGAAGTGAAAGAGTTGAGAAATAAGAAAATTCTGTTAGTAAAAGTACTATGGAATCGATATGGGATAGAAGAGGCTACGTGGGAGCCTGAAGATTCAGTGAGACAACAATATCTGAAACTGTTTAACGGTAAGATTTTCGGGGACGAAAATCCCTAAGGGGGGAGAATTGTAACAGTCCGGTTTATACCCTAGTTGGAACAGTGGTTTCGGGACCACAAGTCCGAGTTCGTATAATATTTTAATATTATTTTCTGTGCCCATGATATATGATTCAGCATGTGTTAAAGTTTCGTAAGTTAATTTATCTGTCTGTGTGTTTAATTTGATAATAGGATTGAATTGCATTAAATGCAAAACTAGCATGCTATTTGTTAATGTACCAATGTGACGTGGCTTATTAAAGGTGGAGTCCTTATGTGGATATTATACCATTACTTATAGTAGTGGACAATTATATCCATCTTATGAATGATTTTTATAAGTTGTATGAAAGGTTAATTCTATCATTTGTGCATTAATATGTGTTATAACAAAAACAAAAGAAAAAGATGAACATTATCATCTTATTTTGGTGGTGCCGAGAGTTAAAAGAAAGAAAAGGGTGTGAGCTTGTTACATTCGGCCATATTTCAAGCTTAAATCGGGTATGTGTTTTGAGTCAGTTTTTGATAATTTCTACGTTTTTGTAATCGTTGCTTTGTCTACTATCAAACCCATGTTTCAATTTTGGGTATTGGTGATGTTTGTAAGTTATGCCATTGATGCTAGGTTGATCTTTGTGATGCTTTAACGTGTTAAATGATAGATTTGTGGTGGATGAACATGTTTTGCTCTTGAAGTTTTGATGAATTTAGCTTAATAGGGCTAAATTGAGAAAATGACAAATTGAGGGACTAATTTGTGAATTTGATGAAAAATGTGGGTTTATATGTGATATATATATTTGGCTAAGCATGTGTATGTTTGAAATTTGGGGAATTGATGTTTTGAGAAAAATGGACTAAATTGATTAAGTGTGCAAATGTGAGGGCTAATTTGCAAATTAACCTAAATGTGTGCTTTGGATTGAATTGAATGAACTAGTGAATAAAAGGGTTAATTCTGAATATGTTTAGATCAAGAACCGAGGAAAACAGATTTAGATCGCGGGAAAGCGAAGGTTACCAAGTAGCCATTTTCTATTCCGATAAACAGAATCCGAGGTAAGTCACTGTACAAATAAATGATTATGTATGCATTTGTAATTGTTCATATGTTTAATGATGATAAAGAATGCTTATAAGAAATTCTGTAATTGAATTCCGAGATAAGTTCAGTATAATGACTAAGTTTGAGAAGCCTAGTACGAACCTTGACATAGGTATCCGTTCTGTTTTATCATATAAGACCACGTCTGGGACGTTGGCATTGAATTGAGATTCGTGTATGACCCTATCCGGGACAGTGGCATCAATATCTGATTATGTGTAAGACCACATCTGGGACATTGGCATCAATATAAACTTTACGTGTAAGACCATGTCTGGGACATTGGCATCGTTTTGATTCGTATAAGACCCTGACCTCGTCTGGGACGTTGGCATTGTACGATTATTCTGAGCTTTCTGAGTATCCTATTAGATTTATTACGGTTCAATGGACAAGTCTATGATACTGATTGCAAATCCGAGCTATGAACAAATATGTGATAGTAAATTCAATTCAGCTATGTTGATTATACACTAATTGTGTATACAAGGTAAGCATAAATATGATCTTATTATAATACTATGAATATGGAATTGATGATATGTTGTATAAGGTTTTGATGAAATGAGATATGTCTTTATATGATCTTTGAATTGGGAATATGGCTAATGTGGTCAAAAGTGTATGAATCGAAGCAAACATATGCATTTTGTGCTAAGTTGTTGTATATTGACTTACTAAGCTTTTGGAAAGCTTACTCTATGTGTGTTTAATCTATTTTATAGGTCATCAAAGCTACTGAAGGCTCGGGACCTTCAAGGATCGTCATCACACTACTAATATCATTTTGGTACACCTTGGATATGTATATAGCTAGATATGGCATGTATATGCTAGTTCTTGTGATGATTTGTAAAGTGAACTTAGCCATGTGATTTGGCTAGTTATGTTTTGGTATCATGCTTAGATGAATGTGATATGTGAAGTTGTTATGATATGATTAGTTGATATATGGAATGGTTATGAGATGGCAAGTATATAGACAAATGGTGCATAGGTATAATTGAGTTTTAATTATGCAAATTGGTATGTTTAGTATTGGTTTTGAATGTATATATTGAATGAAAATTTAATGTATAGTTATGATTATTTAGTGATCAAATGTGCATGATTTGGATGGCTATTTATACGTTTTTGGTTGCCATATATGCTTGATATGTGTTGGTAAATGATGCTTATAGGTATAACCTATTGATTGGCATTATGGCCTTGTAAATGGCCTATATTGTCACACGGTTGTGGCACACGGGCGTGCCTTAGACCGTGGGTAAATTGGCAGGATGTAGCCTTAAATCATACGGCCTCGACACGGGCGTGCTTGGTGGCCATGGTGGGGAAGTCAGTATATAGCCTAAAAGTACACGGCCATGGCACACGGGTGTGCCTAATGACCGTGTTGGTATATGGTATAGTCAGTATAAACACGGATGGGTACCCGGGGGTGTATAGAAGCAGTGGAGGGCACACGGTCTCCTCCCACGGGCATGTCTCCCCTGTATTTTAGAAAAGTTTCAAATTTTCATGGAATTTCATATGTGTTTCAGTTTAGTCCCGACTCGACTTATAAGTATGATTAATGTCTCGAGGACCTGTTTAAGGGACATTATGTCTGAGAATGATGATTAAATGTATGATTTTGTCTGTGAATGTTTCAAATCTGTCTGGTAACACTCCTAACTTTAATCTGGCGACAGACTCGGGATCGGAGTGTTACATAGCAACTCAGTCACAGGAACTCTGCCTCATATTTTCCCACAGTTTTATTCCCCTGTGTCAAGCTCAGAAATTCCCTTCTTTGGGCGTCCACATAACTTGCGCCCACATACTTTCCTTCGAATGCCACCTTAAAGAAATCCCATTTAACCGGTCGACCTGAGTACCCTCTCTCACGGTAAGCCACCACCGATAGGCCTCGTCTCGCAGTAAAGACACTACACCTTTTAGTTTTTGTTCAGAAGTACAGTCGAGGTCGTCCATTATTCTCTCTGTGGCTTCCAACTTGTATTCGATGACATTAGGGGGTACTCCAGAAATACCTCTGAAAATTTCCGCTCCCTTCGACCGGATTCGTTCTGAAATTGACCCACGACCCACAACATCAATACTGGTCCCTGCGACCCTTTCTAGAATGCGGAGCATAGCTTGGGATAGTGCATCATCCCCAGCCGCTCGATCGTATGATCGCATCTCAGTCACTGGTAAAGCTGGTGCCTCTCTCGTCTCAACATTAGGCATGTGGCCTGATGCTGAAAACCCAGCCCTAGCACTTCCTTGGCCTTTACAGTGACCTCGTGTACGCCTTTCGTGAATACCTCTAGTGCTCATATGAAATAATGTTTTATTTGTTTACGAAGTTTTATGTATCACTTTGTAATTCCAGTAATTATTAACAGATATCTTATGAAAAGAAGTAATTAGAATTTTGTTTTCGCAAATTAAAGTCTCCCTACAGTTTCCAGTTTCCTACAGTCTCAGTTTACTCTTACTAAAAAGTTTTAGTACAGTCCTACTATCTATAGTAGTCTCTCAGTGTATTTTAGTTCAAGTAGTCTACAGTATAAAGAAAACTTACAGATTCGGTGATGGAGACTTAGTGTCCCACACTTGTAAACCTTCCAAAACACTTCAAGAACAGTTTTCTAGAAATTCCAAATATTTTCAAAACCCATTCCACAGCTAAGTTTTGCAACTTGACTCGGATACCACTAAATGTAACACCCCAAACCCGGCCTAGACATTATAGCTGAATCTAGCTTGTCATATTGAAGTGTCTTTCGAAAATTGGACTTGTTGGTAAAATTCATTTCCAAGTTTAAAAAATGCCATTATTATTTAACAAATCATCTAATCAAAGCATTTGCCTTATTATCTGCTATTTCTATAGTAGGTTGATTAAAAATCGCGAAAGCTTTTGAAAACTCAAACATTTAAAATTTTGTGTCTTTAAAAACTGTAATTATTTTGAAAATTCGCCTTCTCCTAAACTAGCAGCTTAAAATAAGTAAACAAAGCCCAATTAAAAATTTAAACAAACATAAATGACCTTATTACAAAAACAAAACCCAACATAAACTTTAAATTTAAATGAAAGCATGCGTAGAACTGCTGCAGTTGTGTGGCCACGTCTGAGCCCCTCATAACACCAAATCGCCTATGGCTGAGGATTACCTGTACAGTAAAAAGGAAAGGGTGAGTTTACAAAAACTCAGTGTGTAATCCCCTATCGATCGATCAAGATACCACATGTACTAACGATGCAGGCTCGAGTCCTATTCAAGAATAAAGATGCGATGTCGATCTTAGCCCAATACATATCGATGCAAAGCGATCGATCGCAACCCATCCTAATCCAGCCAACACACCACTCCATACTACCAACACACCATGTGAGGATAAAATCGACCCACCTAGCCAACACACCAATATCGCAGCAAGAAGGCTACCAAGATGATGATCGCAAAGAAAAGCCGCCAATAATGATATTGCATCAAGGCTGCCAGTAATAGTATATGTGGGAAAGCCACTAGTACAGTATACTTCTTCCATAACAATATCCCAACCCCATGCAGTATGTCATGTCATTAATCATACATATATGCAGAATGTCATACTCAGTAACAGCCATATACAAATCATGAACACATCAGTCAACCTACCCTCAGGGGTATAACTGTTATTTCCATCCAATAGGGGTGAAATAGGCATTTCACCCTTTGGGTGTAATTTGGTCATTTCACCTACTTTGGGGTCTCGATGCAGATATTGGCCTCTTAGAAGGTCCGCAGTCACCTCGAGCGACTTCGGTAACCTAAATGTTCATAACAGTGTAAATGGGCCTAAGGCCCCTTACTTGGCCCAAGTAGGCCCGCACGCTCATGCGGCCCGTTCAGCCAGATTTCGCCACGGCTATGAGACCTACATAGCCCAGTCCAGTATATGCCACAAATCATAGATTCCATCCCTGTGGGGCCCATGAGCCCACATGGCCCATTTACTGCCCAATGTGGCCCACTATGGCCTCCACAGTCATACGCTCGTAATTTATGGGCTCGATTTTACCACACGAGCATTCGCACACCCATGTGACCTCAAAGCCCAATCTTTTGGCTTTTCAGCTTTTTAGCTTTTGCTGTTCGACAGTCAAAACATTGTGAATACACACTTATTTACGCAACCGCTCCAGGTTTTTCACGCAGCCAACCTTGACTGCGTAATATGCAATTTACTTCTCTTAGATTGCTAACCAAAATGATCGAATGCTACTTGCCAGCTTACTACAATAACAACAGATCTTATCAGGTAGAATCATCCATAAGTTGCTAAATCCATGAATATCAAACTTGCCGAAACATAGGGATATTCAGCCTATGCTCAAAAAGACAAAGATAACACTTTTACCTTAATTGAACGATAAACAAAAAGGTTTTGATTGCGTCAGTCACTTGCACCCCTTCACTCTAGTGAAATACCTAGTACCCTACAAATCACCACATCGTAAGGAAAAGACAAGAATCTCAATTAGAACATATAAGAAGAAGCATTTGGCTATCGAAAAAGATAGAAGAATAACATATAATCAATGAGAGAACTTATAAGTACCTACCGATTCGTCAAAACTCTTACAAGACCGAAACCACAACACCGCAATAGAGTACGGAGGCAATCGACCAAAACCCAAAAACGGAAGAACACTTAAAGAAAAATAGAGAAAGGTAAAAGGGATATACTATTCGGTCAAGGTTTGGGAAAGTAGAGAGAAAAGAAATAGCAAAAAGAAGGGGGAAGAGAAAAGTGGATTCGATAGAGGAAAAGAAAGAACAATGCAAAAAGGAAAAAGTGAACAGAGACAAAATGCCCAAAAGAACCTACAACATTCGGCCAAAGAGAGAAGAAAACCCAAATGAGCAGTATACCTCTCTTGGCCGAAATCTTGAGTGCTAGAGTCCATTCGGCATAAACTCCCTCCCCTCTCATCTCCTTGATTTTCTCCTAAAATCTCTCCTCAAACCTCTCTATGACCAGTTCAAACTCCATTCAAATTCTATTCAAACTCCCCTTAGTTGTGTTTCAGTCCAAATCCATTACCTACACAGCTCAAGTAGCAAAATAAACACTCCATTGTGCAACCCAGGACTTGAACCCCAAACCCCACAGTTACACAACATGCCACCTTGCCACTAGATCACAAGTTCTTTTTGTGCCATAAAACAAGCACTATTATTTATAAGGCCACTATGCCAGTGTCCAAATTCATTTAAGAGCAAAACTAAAAATTCTGCAAAAGCCAAGATTTGAACTCAGGCTTCTCACACACCCCCATACACACCCAAATCACTTAGCCATTAAAGCCAACAAGCAATTTGTGACATATCATGCAAAAATTAAAGACTTAAATTTTTGGGGCGTTACAATGAGGTTCTTTAACAGCATGCAGTTGGTTTTTATAAACAATTCTACTTGGTACAACCTCAACCTATTAGTCGCTTTCCTTGTAGAGGCCAATTTTTAATCTTCTTAGAGAATGAAAAGGTGAATCTAATCCCTTTAGCCTCGATGGATGAGGTTCGAAAGGGGTTGTTTAATATGTCACCCTTGAAGGCGTCAGGTATTGATGAATTCCATGCAAAATTTTATCAATCTTAATGGGATTTGGTGGGTAATAATGTCTATCATCTTGTCTGACGTGTTATGCTACGGGGCATGTGAGATCCTGGTTTATACAAGACATTTCTAGTTTTAATTCCCAAGACAATGGGAGTAGAATCCCTTAACCAATTTTGTCTAATCAGTCTTTGTAACAACTTGTTTTTAGTTAAATCAGAATAGTGATTTTGGGACCACAAATTTGATGTGAGAATAATTATTTTATTATTATTTTAATATCTATAGCATGTTAGTATTATCATATCAAAATTTCGTTAAGAAATTTTACCGATTACATGCTTAATTTGGTACAAAGGACTAAATTGAAAAAGGTGCAAAACTTGAATTCTATAAGTAAAAGGGATTTAATAGTTATGATATTAAATGTTTGGAGGGTTTATGTTGAAATTATGCCATGGTTATAATGATTTGACAATTATAGACATTATATAGGTTGTTTTTAAAGGTTAATTAAAAGGTTAAATGTGTAATTTAGTAAATAAAGTTAATTAAACTAAAGAAAAGACAAAAGTATCATCTTTTATGTTCGTCTTCCACTGAAATAAGTAGGAAAAAACCATTTTTGATGCTTTGAAGTTTCGGCTAGCTTGGTCCATGCATGTGTTCATTTTTTAGGTTAGTTTTTAATGATTTTTTTTGTTTTCGGGATCGTTGTAGAGGACTAAATTGTGAAACTGTTAAACTGTTAGGGTTCTTCCATTGATGAATGTGTAAGATTTTTTATGTTTTATGGAAGAAAACGGTTAATTATTGATAGACAAATAACTTTTGTTAAGTGATTTTTCATGTAATTGGTAAATAGGGGTTTAATTGAAAAGTAGAAAACTATACATGGTGAAATTGTGAAATAAATGAAATATAAGACTTGCTAGGGACCTAATTGATATCTGGCTAGGATGGGTTGAGATTGAATTGCATGAATTTTCATTTTTATGAGCTAGGGACTAAGTTGAAAAGAAATCAAAAGTTTAGGGTCAAAAGAGTAATTTTGAAAACATGTGAATTTGGATTGAATAGAATAGAATAGTTATTAAATTAGTTGAATTTATTTATTTAGATCAAGATAAATCTCAACCGGATCCAAATCGAGGAAAGGCGAAAATCGTGGAATAACCAATCGTACTCCTACGCGACAGTTGTCGATGTAAGTTCATAGTAATTAAATTATATCATTTGATTTACTGATGTATTCTTATTTTATAATCAAGTAGTTAATTAAATTTTAAAGGTGTTTTCGGTATTTAGCAATAGGTGTCAAAAATCTATAAATAGGGGGGGCTAGCTCCTTGATTCTGACATTTAAAAACCCTAGTTTTCTCTATTCTTTGTGCCGAATTCTTTAGCCTCTCCCTCTCTAATTTCTTTCTCCAAATTTCTTTCTTCAATTACTTCAAAAGCCGAAACTTCTCCCCACTTTTTTTTCCCTTGTGCCGATTTCTCTAAAAAGCCGAAGCATCCATCGCTTTTTCTTTTATTCATCATATTTGAGGAATTGTTTTATACTTCCGGCATTTAAATCTTCTATTGGCATTGTCGAATCCTCTCCCCAGTGCTAGCCGAATCTCATAAGCTAAGGAAGCTTGGTCAACTAGATCTAAAAGCCGAAAATAGCTAGTCTCCAATTTCGGGATTTTAAGGTAAGAAGAGTTGTTTATTCAAATATATAAAATTGGGTAGAACACTAATCATGGCTGAATATAGGAGAGGCCCTAGTTTCACATCCTTCCGGCTTTTTAAAGCAAAGCTGTAGATCAGTTTAGCGAGGGTATCGACATTAATCAGGTGTGTAGATCTCTAACACACTACTAATAAACCTATATGTATATCTATTTATGTATGCTATGGGCTAAAAAGCCGGAACAAGGCTGTATAGACAGTCTGTATGATGTCAGGTACGTAAACATGGAACTCCCTATGTGTATCGAAAAATATTTAAGTCTGTATGATGTTTTCTTATGTATGTATGCATGGGACGGGAATGATGATAATTGAAGGGGAAGTGCATGATAGGTCACTTGGTGATCAGTGGTAGAAATCCCACATATTATAAATGTAAGGTCACATTGTAACATCCTGGAAATAGGCCTATGCATTTTTGATTTAATTATACGAAATGGCATGTCTTATGTGTTATGAATGTATGGAGAACATTTTTGGAAACTTGGAAATGTAAGGAAATGACTTGGAAATGGAAGGAAATGTCTTGTCTTGGAAATGTAAGGAAATGACTTGGAAATGTAAGGAAATGACATGGAAATGTAAGGAAATGTCTTGTCTTGGAAATGTAAGGAAATGGAAGGAAATGTCTTGTCTTGGAAATGTAAGGAAATGACTTGCAAATGGAAGGAAATGTCTTGTCTTGGAAATATAAGGAAATGACTTGGAAATGTAAGGAAATGACTTGGAAATGTAAGGAAATGTCTTGTCTTGGAAATGTAAGGAAATGTCTTGGAAATGTAAGGAAATGCTTTGGAAATGTTAAGTTAAAAAGTGGAAAGTGAACATTTCTGGAAACTTGGAAATGTAAGGAAATGTCAAGTTTAAAGAGGCAAACGAAAATTTTTGGAAACTTAGAAATGACTTAGAAATGTCGAGTTTTAAAGTTTAAAAGAGGAAATTAAGGCAAGGTGGCCTTAAGAGAAAAAGTATGTGAAATTTGACACGCAAACAGGCTTGGAAAAGTGGCCTGGAGATGCCACTTAGGGCTTCAGGAAATGGCGCCACATACTGGGGTATTGGGCCAAGGTTCGAGCTGTAGGGGAAGCAAAATAAAAAGTTTTATTTTGCAGCAGAGAGTACCAGCAAGGGACGGCACAAGGCTATAATTTAGGAGCCTTTATTCTTTTATTTTTAAGAGATAAATAGTGGATAAATAAGGGATAAATAATGGATTTATTTTAGATTATTTTCAAGAGATAAATGAGGAATTATTCTTTAATTAGGAAAATAAGGGAGAAGTGATGGCCACGTAAGGGGCTTTGAGTTTAATAATTTCGGCTAAGTAAGGATAGTTGCTGGATTATCTTTTATTTTAGGAGATAATTAAAGAGATAAAGCTATCAAAATAGAAGAGTGATGGCCATGTAAGGGATTCTAAGTTAGTAATTTCAGCTATAAGAGGAAAAGAGGGCCATTCATTCTTTCTTTCAACTCTCTCTCTCTGCCGAATTCTCTCTAGCAAATAACTCCTCTCTTCTCTTTTATTTTTGCCAAGCCGAAATACCTTGTGCTCTAGCTGAATCCTCCATCTTTATTCTTCTTTCTCTTCTCTTTCTACCAATCAAAAAGCTGAAATCAAGATCCTTCTAGCCTACATAGCCGAATATTGTTAAAGATTCAAGCAAGGATTGCCGATTCCTAAAGTAAGGGTAAGATCTCATTCGGTTTCATCCTTTTTCTTTTAAGATTTGCCGAAATCTAGGACTAACCCCATTAATATCTTGTTGCCGAAACTTTGAAGAGATCTTTCGGGATTTACTAAGTGTCGACTACAAGGAAGGAGAAGTTCTTTTCCTGAAGGTACACCATAGGCCGCGTGTTCCCTAGTTATTCGGTGAGTTTTGATATTTAAAATCCACAAGGTAAGAAACTATAAGATTCGGCCAAAGGCCATTCATTATGTTTAATGTTAGATTAAACTCTAACATGTGTCTATAAGGTTTTTGACAACAATAAGGAAGCAAGGATTCAATTCAGGACTTGATTCTTAAGTCAATCGGTAACAAGGTAAGTTTTAGTATACTAATCCTACTAGGATTTGGATTTATGGCCGAATGGCTTTTTATTAAATTAGTAAGTGATTAATCAAATGTAGGGATTAAGAATCTAAGCGGTAGATTAGATTTCAAGATCTCAAGGAATTTGCTAAGCGAATCAGCTGTGTACCCCACACTATTTCATAATATTTTTTATGGCTATGTTTAATTAATATGTGTGATATTAAGAATGTGAATATGGCTAAGGTACCATAATGTGGTACAAAGTACTCAGGTACGTTTCCTACTCCTACTAGGAATATGAAATATGTTATATTTAACATGTGATAGGTAATAAGAATGTGAAATTTGGCATGTTAATGCATAATATGTATGATATGGGGCATATGGGTTATTGAAAAGGGGAAGTGAATGTGGTGACCTAAGACCACGAACACGGTGACCTAAGACCGTGGTATCTGAATGTGGTGACCTAAGACCACAGTAATCTGAATGCGGTGACCTAAGACCGCGATATCTGAATATGGTGACCTAAGACCACAAATGCGGTGACCTAAGACCGCGATATCTGAATGTGGTGACCTAAGACCACAAATGCGGTGACCTAAGACCGCGATATCTGAATGTGGTGACCTAAGACCACAAATGCAGTGACCTAAGACCACGATATCTGAATGTGGTGACCTAAGACCACAAATGCGGTGACCTAAGACCGCGATATGGAGTGTAGCGGAAGGAGGGCCGACTTAGTAGTCCCCACGGTGTGCAGGTTGGTACGGGGGAGTGTAGCGGACGGCTTATTAGGTTTGGGTTTGGGAATGCATCATAATTTGTATGCTATGATATGAATGTGTAATATTTGTTATGCCTGATTCTATTATGATTTAGTGATGTGTACACATTGTGGGAACATTTTTCAGGTGACGATCAGTAATGGACCGGGTCGGCAGGAGCTTAGCCCAGCAAGGAAATTATTATGTGGACTCTTTATTTTTATTTAAGTATTTTAAATTATTTGGGTTTATTTGATGCAATAAGGCCATAGTTGAACTAACTTTATTTTTGTTTATTTATTATATTACGAAATTTTATTTATTAAAGACTAAGTTAATCTCATTTAAAATAAACTCTAAATGTTTTGACTACCTGAAATAAATGGGTTTTCAATATAAAACAAACTTATTTTCAACTCGAGCCCAACCCACAAACAATCTTTCTTTCAAAACACACAAATTTTCAAAGTAACAAAAGAATTTTGAACCGGTTTACATCGAGGAACACCGGTCCAGGCTCGTGGGCCGGGTATGGGGTGTTTCAGTTTGGTATCAGAGCCTATTTCAAACTTTCGGCCTGAGGTTTAAGGCCCAAAACGTTTTCAAAGCGAGCCCAAATAAGTTTTATGAAAGCATTTTTTTTAAATAAGCAGGTTTTTGGCATGGCACCCAAGTCTCCGACCATGATCCACCCACCAAAGTACTTCTATCCATTTGTGTGATTTATTGAATGAATTGTAGAAGGGTAGGAATGGAACGTAGAGTAGAGAATAAGTACTTGAACCCTAGGACTAGTTTACCCCAATAACTACATAAAATTTAAGTGCCTAGTTAAACAAACCTGCGGTTAAGTCGCCGAGTTAGGGTGTGGCAACCACTGTGCGCATGTCTAGGAATGGATCCGGAAGAGCCTGGTACTTAAGCAGTCCTAGTGACCCACCTCCTCTTCGCAGGAATCCTACCTGGTGCGTTGCTACGGTTCACCCTAACCATGAGGACTTATTCATAGGCTAAACCCAATAACTAAAACCCGAAAAGGGACTAGCCATGTTTTTATGGAAACCCTAGTTTTAAAAATCACCAAAGTACCCCTTTGAATGGTAACGAAAACTTACTTTTAGAAAATTTTCAAAATATTTTCGATTTACAAAAATTACCAAAATACCCGTAGTGGCGGAATTACAAAAATGCCCCTAGTTTCTAAAATTACCGTACTACCGCGATTTCAATGAAATTTTCCTTACTTTATAAAATATCAAAATATCTTGATTTTGGAAATTACGAAATTGCCCCTAGCGTACAAAATTACCAAAATGACCCTAATTTCCACAATTTTTGCAACATCACCGATTTGGGAAAAAATGAATGAATTTTCAAAAATAACCCTAAAGTTTTGTAAAATCTGTAATACCCCTGATTTATTGAGCTTTACAAATTTACCCTGGTTTGTTACCAAAATACCCCTGAGTTTCAAAATTACCGAAATGCCCTCGAATTTCAGAATTTCCAAAAATACCCCGGGAACACAAAATTACCAAAATACCCTTACTGACAAAATTACCAAGGAACCTTATTTTGAAAAATTACGAAAATACCCCTGTAAGACAAATTACGAAAATACCCCTGGGATAGGAATAAGGCAAAGAGTGTTCGAATAGTGAATGTGGGTGGTAGATACCACTGAATAAATATGTCTATGTTGATGAATGTATGTGCCTCTATTAAGGAATAAAGGTGTCTCTGTTGATGAATGTGAATGTGATTCTCTGAATTAGAGTAGTGAACTTGAACTGAAACTTTGTGTGATCGAAAGAACTACTTCTAAATATCTTTATTACATAAAATTGTTCATGCGGTTATAAGTGGAACAAAATTACGATGCATAAAACTTTTTAATCAGTTAAATCGCGGCGTTAGAAATGAGTTCTAGGGGACGTGAACTTAGAGATTGTGCCTAGGAAGTATGATGGTTCTATTAAGATCGAGAGTGCCAAAGATAAGCGTAGTGCGGTGAGTTAATATGTACGATTATTCGTTAGTAAGTAATTTCGAGGACGAAATTATTTTTTTAGGAGGGTAGAACTGTAACATCCTGGAAATGGGCCTATGCATTTTTGATTTAATTATACGAAATGGCATGTCTTATGTGTTATGAATGTATGGAGAACATTTTTGGAAACTTGGAAATGTAAGGAAATGACTTGGAAATGGAAGGAAATGTCTTGTCTTGGAAATGTAAGGAAATGACTTGGAAATGGAAGGAAATGTCTTGTCTTGGAAATGTAAGGAAATGACTTGGAAATGTAAGGAAATGTCTTGTCTTGGAAATGTAAGGAAATGTCTTGGAAATGTAAGGAAATGCTTTGGAAATGTTAAGTTCAAAAATGGAAAGTGAACATTTCTGGAAACTTGGAAATGTAAGGAAATGTCAAGTTTAAAGAGGCAAACGAAAATTTTTGGAAACTTAGAAATGACTTAGAAATGTCGAGTTTTAAAGTTTAAAAGAGGAAATTAAGGCAAGGTGGCCTTAAGAGAAAAAGTATGTGAAATTTGACAAGCAAACAGGCTTGGAAAAGTAGCCTGGAGATGCCACTTAGGGCCTCAGGAAATGGTGCCACATACTGGGGTATTGGGCCAAGGTTCGAGCTGCAGGGGAAGCAAAATAAAAGTTTTATTTTGCAATGAGAGTAGCAAAACAGAAGACGGCACACAAGGCTATAATTTAGGATCCTTTATTCTTTTATTTTTAAGAGATAAATAGTGGATAAATAAGGGATAAATAATGGATTTATTTTAGATTTTTTTCAAGAGATAAATGAGGAATTATTCTTTAATTAGGAAAATAAGGGAGAAGTGATGGCCAAGTAAGGGACTTTGAGTTTAATAATTTCGGCTAAGTAAGGATAGTTGCTGGATTATCTTTTATTTTAGGAGATAATTAAAGAGATAAAGCTATCAAAATAGAAGAGTGATGGCCATGTAAGGGATTCTAAGTTAGTAATTTCGGCTATAAGAGGAAAAGAGGGCCATTCATTCTTTCTTTCAACTCTCTCTCTCTGCCGAATTCTCTCTAGCAAATAACTCCTCTCTTCTCTTTTATTTTTGCCAAGCCGAAATACCTTGTGCTCTAGCTGAATCCTCCATCTTTATTCCTCTTTCTCTTCTCTTTCTACCAATCAAAAAGCCGAATTCAAGATCCTTCTAGCCTACATAGCCGAATATTGTTAAAGGTTCAAGCAAGGATTGCCGATTCCTAAAGTAAGGGTAAGATCTCATTTGGTTTCATCCTTTTCCTTTTAAGATTTGCCGAAATCTAGGACTAACCCCATTAATATCTTATTGCCGAAACTTTGAAGAGATCTTTCGGGATTTACTAAGTGTCGACTATAAGGAAGGAGAAGTTCTTTTCCCAAAGGTACACCATAGGCAGCGTGTTCCCTAGTTATTCGGTGAGTTTCGAGATTTAAAATCCACAAGGTAAGAAATTATAAGATTCGGCCAAAGGCCATTCATTATGTTTAATGTTAGATTAAACTCTAACATGTGTCTATAGGGTTTTCGACAACAGTCAGGAAGCAAGGATTCAATTCGGGACTTGATTCTTAAGTCAATCGGCAACAAGGTAAGTTTTAGTATACTAATCCAACTAGGATTTGGATTTATGGCCTAATGGCTTTTTATTAAATTAGTAAGTGATTAATCAAATGTAGGGATTAAGAATCTAAGTGATAGATCAGATTTCAAGATCTCAAGGAATTTGCTAAGCGAATCAGGTGTGTACCCCACAATATTTCATAATATGTTTTATGGCTATGTTTAATTAATATGCGTGATATTAAGAATGTGAATATGGCTAAGGTACCATAATGTGGTACAAAGTACTCAGGTACGTTTCCTACTCCTACTAGGAATATGAAATATGTTATATTTAACATGTGATAAGTAATAAGAATGTGAAATTTGGCATGTTAATGCATAATATGTATGATATGGGGCATATGGGTTATTGAAAAGGGAAGTGAATGTGGTGACCTAAGACCACGAACACGGTGACCTAAGACCGTGGTATCTGAATGTGGTGACCTAAGACCATAGTAATCTGAATGCGGTGACCTAAGACCGCGATATCTGAATGTGGTGACCTTAGACCACAAATACGGTGACCTAAGACCGCGATATCTGAATGTGGTGACCTAAGACCACAAATGCGGTGACCTAAGACCGCGATATCTGAATGTGGTGACCTAAGACCACAAATGCGGTCACCTAAGACCGCGGTATAGAGTGTTGCAGAAGGAGGGTCAACTTGGTAGTCCCCACGGTGTACAAAGTTGGTTACGGGGATCAGAGCGGATGGCTTATTAGGTTTGGGTTTGGGAATGCATCATAATTTGTATGCTATGATATGAATGTGTAATATTTGTTATGCCTGATTCTATTATGATTTAGTGATGTGTACACATTGAGTCTGTTGACTCACCCCGTTGTGGGAACATTTTTCAGGTGACGATCAGTAATGGACCGGGTCAGCAGGAGCTTAGCCCAACAAGGAAATTATTATGTGGACTCTTTATTTTTATTTAAGTATTTTAAATTATCTGGGTTTATTTGATGTAATAAGGCCATAGTTGAACTAACTTTATTTTTGTTTATTTATTATATTACAAAATTTTATTTATTAAAGACTAAGTTAATCTCATTTAAAATAAACTCTAAATGTTTTGACTACCTGAAATAAATGGGTTTTCAATATAAAACAAACTTGTTTTCAACTCGAGCCCAACCCACAAACAATCTTTCTTTCAAAACACACAAATTTTCAAAGTAACAAAAGAATTTTGAATCGGTTTACATCGAGAAACATACCAGATCCGGTCCAGGCTCGTAGGCCAGGTATGGGGTGTTTCAACATAGTGATCGGTGGCTATGCCACGTTTAATGATTCCTACTTGATAGGAATAGGCAGTACGGCTGTCGTATTGGTGTGTAGCGGATGGAGGGTTGATTGTAGAAATCCCCATGGTGTGATGGTTGGTACGGGTTGGTGTGTAGAGGATGGAAACCTAGGATGGGTTGGGTTATTCATTCCTTATTGTTTATTATGTGATTATGAATGATGCCTTCCTGTATGGGCCAGGGCCCATAATGTGTTTGTGGGCTCAGGTCGATGTGTGTTTTGTGATTTATACACTGAGTCTTTGTGACTCACGCTTTCCTTTTCTCTACTCTTCAGATGAGCAATAGATCGTGGATATGGGAGCCGAGACAGACTCGAGGGGCCATCAAGTTCTATTTCTACAAGTTTTTTTCTTTTGGGATTTTTTAAAGTTTAATTTATTTCATTGTTATTTCGAGAATATTTATGTAATAAGGCCCCTAGTTTTCATTCAACTCAGCAGTTATCAATGTTAAGCAACTTATGAATTTTATGATAAGGTTTATTTATACTTAATAATAAAAATACAAAGAGGTTTATTTTCACAAAGTCTCTCCTTTATTCAAATTTAATTAACTTAACTTGTATTTTCAAAACATGATAAAGTCTTATGTATTCGATAACATGCCAGATCCGGTCGAAACGCATGGGTCGGGTTCGGGGTGTTACATTTTGGTATCATAGCCTAGTTGAAAACTCGGGCTGTGAAATGGGTCTAGAAGTGTTTTAAGAAAAATTGAATTTAAGAAAAAGATTCTGGTTTGAAGACATGGCCTTCGAGTCTACCGGCACCCAATCCACCCAGGTAAGTATTCTGAACTCCTGATTGTGATATAAATGTGGGCTTAATGGGCTTTATGGGACGTAGACTATCTAGATTAGAACTTGATGGACTCTAGGCTTAGACAAACAACTCTGCAATTCCATAAGACTTAACTTCACTAAACAAAACCTGTAAACAAGTCGCAAGACTAAGGTGTGGCAACAGGCATATGCATGTCTAGGAGTAGATCCGGAAGAGCTTGGTATTTAAGCAGTCCAAGTGACTCACCTCCTCTTCACAGTAATCTTACCTGGTGCATAGTGACTGTTCACTTTAGCCATGATAGGGTGTGGCAATAAGCATACGCATGTCTAGGAGTGGATTCAGGGAGAGCTTGGTCTTTAAGCAGTCCTAGTGACTCACCTCCTCTTCGCTGGAATCTTAGATGGTGCGTAGTGCCTGTTCACTCTAGCTATAAGGACTTGTTCATGGGCTGAACCCATAATTAAAACTCGAAAGGGACCAACCACCCTATTTTGCAAACAAAAACCCCTAAGTTTTGTACACTTCCAAAAAAATACACTTGCAGCTATGAAAAAAATTACCAAATTACCCTTGTTTTGCAAAATGACAAAAATAACCCTAGTTTGTGGAATTACCAAATTACCCTTGTTTTGTAAAATTACCAAAATACCCCTGGATCACAAAATTACCAAAATACCCTCAGATCACAAAATTATCGAAATACCCTCAGATCACAAAATTACCGAAATGCCCCCGAATATAAAAATTATCAAAATGCCCCCGAATTTTAAAATTACCAAAATACCCCTGGATTTGAAAATTATCGAAATGCCCCCAAATTTTAAAATTTCCAAAATACCCCCGGATTTCAAAATTTTTGAAATGCCCCGAATTCCAGAATTACCAAAATACCCTTATTTTACAACATCATCAAGGAACCTTATTTTGAAAAATTACGAAAATACCCCTGTAGGATAAAATTACAAAAATACCCCTGGATAGTGAAAACGACAACAACAACAACACTTTTCTGTAATGAACGTGAGTTCATGATTGAATGTATGTGTTTCTTAGAGGTTATGAACTTGAGACTGTATGGCGAATGCGAATTCGAAAGAATTACTCCTAAAGCTATTATCCATAAGACTGTTCGCGGTTAAAACAGTGAAAGAAAACTAATAGTTCATAAAATTTCTAATCAGATAAATGCAAATCGGTAGAATGAGTACAAGGGGTCGAGGACGTTCGCCACATGGTCGTGGTAGGGGTAGGATGACGGTGTCAGAACCAGTAGGATCTGGTCATGGTTCTGGAAATGAGATGCCAGCCGCGGAGGAGGAATTTCAGGATCAGACTACCGGAGATGATGCGGTATTTCAGGCAATTCTAATGGTTTTAGAGAGGGTTGCTGGGGCTGGTATGGGCACAGGAGCCCAGAACTCTATGCCAGAACGGCTTAGAGCCAATGGGGCAGAAGTGTTTAGGGGAATTTCTAATGTAGCCCCAAGTTCAGCTGAGTATTGGTTGGAGGCAATAGAACGCATAATGGATGATTTAGATTTCACGGAGGAGGAAAAGTTGAAGGGCGTTGTATCCCTCTTGAGGGATGAAGCCTATCAGTGGTGGCATACGGTAAAGGATGGTGCTGTGGATGCGCAGCGCAGAGCATTTCTAAATCTGGTTCAAGGAAGTAGGTCAGTGGCAGCGTATGAAACTGAATTCTTACGCCTTAGCCGTTATGCTCGTGGAATGGTAGCCACGGAGCACGAACGTTGTGTTAGGTTTGAAGATGGCCTGAGGGATAATTTGCGTGTTTTGATAGCTCCACAGCGAGAAAGTGAATTTGCTGTCCTAGTGGAAAAGGCTAAAATAGCCGAGGAGGTAAAGAGGGCCAAGAAATTAAATTAGGATAGGGATAGGGGTGGAAGTAAGAGGAATTTTGAAACGTCAGAGACAGTTGGGCAAACTCAGAAAAGACCTGGGTCAGACGGGTCGAAACGGGATGAGAGACCTACTGCTACTAACTAGACACCAAAGTGTGCACGATGTGGCAAATTCCATGTCGGTGAGTGTTGGGCAGGCAATGGGAAGTGTTTTAGGTGTGGATCTACGGACCACCAAGTTAAAAACTGCCCGCAGCAACGGGGCAGTGAAGGGCCCACAAGTCAAGAGAATGCACCACCGGGAAGAGGAGGTTAAACAACCACTAAGGGGCCGTGGTCAAGTCAATGGTGGCAATGTCACAGGACATGGACGTGGAGGTACAGGTTATGCTGAGGCGAGGCAGCCAGCTTTGGTCTATGCAGCACATCGCCAAGGGGACGAAGACGCTCCAGATATGAATAATGGTGCGTACCATACCATAGTATACTAAGTGTTTATTTTGGCTTTAGAATTAGAGTGCACAGTGAAAGCATAATAGTGAGACTTAGGTAGTATCATTACTAGTTAATTGGAAATTTTGAGGACGAAATTTCTTTAAGGGGGTAGAACTGTAACATCTTGAATTAATGGGTCTATGCGTTTAGTATAGGAATATGTTTAATATGTTAACTTAGGTGAAAGGGGTTTAAATTTGGGCTTAGAATTAGGCAAGGGCCCAGATTAAATTATTTTAAGATGGCATCATTAACAATTAAAAAGGTGGTAATTATTTTTAAAATGCCAAACATATGCTTGTGGCCCAACATTAAGTGGCATTATAAGGGAATTAGAAGTGACGCCACACACAAGGGATTTAGAGGCCCAAAATTTAAGTTTAATGAGGCCCAGATCTTTTAATTTAAGTGAGTTAAATTTGACATTAGGGTTAGTAGGGGTGGACGGCTACAAGACTACAAAATAGGAAAATTATGTGGATTTTTAAGTGATAATATCATAGATAAAAAGGAGAAAAGTTAGGAGCTAATCTCCAAGGGAAGTGTTGGCCGAAAATCTATCACCTAGAGGAGTGTAAAATTCGGCTACTGTATGGCAAAGAGGGTGCCAAAATTCTCCTCTCCTTTAGCTTAAATTTTATCGGTGTTTTCGGTATTTAGCAATAGGTGTCAAAAATCTATAAATAGGGGGGGCTAGCTCCTTGATTCTGACATTTAAAAACCCTAGTTTTCTCTATTCTTTGTACCAAATTCTTTAGCCTCTCCCTCTCCAATTTCTTTCTTCAATTACTTCAAAAGCCGAAACTTCTCCCCACTTTCTTTTCCCTTGTGCTGATTTCTCTAAAAAGCCGAAGCATCCATCGCTTTTTCTTTTATTCATCATATTTGAGGAATTGTTTTATACTTCTGGCATTTAAATCTTCCATTAGCATTGCCGAATCCTCTCCCCAGTGCTAGCCGAATCTCCTAAGCTAAGGAAGCTTGGTCAACTAGATCTAAAAGCCGAAAATAGCTAGTCTCTAATTTTGGGATTTTAAGGTAAGAAGAGTTGTTTACTCAAATATATAAAATTGGGTAGAACACTAACCATGGCCGAGTATAGGAGAGGCCCTAGTTTCACATCCTTCCGGCTTTTTGAAGCAAAGTTGTAGATCGGTTCAGCGAGGGTATCGACATTAATCAGGTGTGTAGATCTCTAACACACTACTAATAAACCTGTATGTATATCTATTTATGTATGTTATGGGCTAAAAAGCCAAAACAAGGCTGTATAGACAGTCGAATGGAACCCTAAAAGGGTTAGGCAAGGATGCCAGGTACGTAAACATGGAACTCCCTATGTGTATTGAAAAATATTTAAGTCTGCATGATGTTTTCTTATGTATGTATGCATGGGGTGGGAATGATGATAATTGAAGGGGAAGTGCATGATAGGTCACTTGGTGACCGGTGGTAGAAATCCCATATATTATAAATGTAAGGTCACATAGTGATCGGTGGCTATACCACGTTTAATGATTCCTACTTGATAGGAATAGGCAGTACGGCTATCGTATTGGTGTGTAGCGGATGAAGGGTTGATTGTAGAAATCCCCAAGGTGTGATGGTTGGTACGGGTTGGTGTGTAGAGGATGGAAACCTAGGATGGGTTGGGTTATTCGTTCATTATTGTTTATTATGTGATTATGAATGATGCCTTTCTGTATGGGCCATGGCCCATAATGTGTTTGTGGGCTCAGGTCAATGTGTGTTTTGTGATTTATACACTGAGTCTTTGTGACTCACGCTTTCCTTTTCTCTACTCTTCAGATGAGTAGTAGATCGTGGATATGGGAGCCGAGATGGACTCGAGGGGCCATCAAGTTCTATTTCTACAAGTTATTTTCTTTTGGGATTTCTTAAAGCTTAATTTATTTCATTGTTATTTCGAGAATATTTATGTACTAAGGCCCCTAGTTTTCATTCAACTCAGCAGTTATCAATGTTAAGCAGCTTATGAATTTTATGATAAGGTTTATTTATACTTAATAATAAAAATACAAAGAGGTTTACTTTCAAAAAGTCTCTCCTTTATTCAAATTTAATTAACTTAACTTGTGTTTTCAAAATGCGATAAAGTGTTATGTGTTCGATGACATGCCAGATCCGGTCGAAACGCATGGGCCGGGTTCGGGGTGTTACAGTTGGTGATTATAAGATTGTGGTTGTATTGCAGCTAGTCGATAAGGATCGTGTAGTTGTTTCTAGTTGGGAATCAAGAGCAACAAATCGATTAGTGTTTAGTCAAGGATTCAGAGAACGTAGATCTTAGCTAGTTTCGCAAGGTGGTGTGTATTTTTACCCTGTACCTGATAGTCGGTTGATAAGCCGAAGGTGTGTAACTTTGTGCTCTGTTGATGATCGGCTAAAAAGTTGAAAGTGTGTATTACTACCGTAATTGCTAATCAGTCAAAAATCTATAGAGTGTGAATGTTTTTCGCATGATGTTAGCTGTAGCGGCAAATGCCGAAAAGCTGAAAAGTCGAAGGATTGGGCTTTTGGGCCACATGAGTGAGCGAGCACTCATGTGATCAACCGAGCTCATGAAACGTGAGCGTACGATGAGGAAGGCAGCCATGAACAATCTCATGGGCTTGGGCCGGAATGGGCTGTATGGGCCCAATGGGCACGTTGGCCCGCGTGGGTAAGCTTCACTGTTAAGTGAGACGTAGAAAGATTTGTCATGTCTCGCACATGGCTTAGGTAGTTCTGGGCCTCGTTGGGCCGAAGTGGGTTGTATGGGCCCAGTAGGCTTGTGGGCCCACACGGATAAAATGTATGTGTTGTGGTAAGTGTTGTTTGGACTGTGACGTTTGTATAACTGTGGCTATTTCTGGGCAGAGTAATGGGCCTTAGGCCCATTTACACCGTTGTGACTGTTTAGGTTACTTAAGTTGCTCGATGCGACGGTGGACCTTCTGTTGGGTTGCTAAGACCCCGATTTGTAAAATTATCAAAATACCCTGGACTTGAGAAATTACCAAAATACCCCTGATTTGCAAAATAACTGAAATACCCCCAACTTGAAAAATTATTGAAATACCCCGGTGATCGTTGTTTTATGCGATGTCAAAGTCTTAAAATTTATATAAAGAATATGATCGAACCTGGAAACTGACTATGACAACGATTTGAGGCAAGCGCACCTATCGAACAATAGTATAGTTAAAGCAAGACCGGAAAGTCGAACCCAAAGGAACCAAAAGTACTAATACTAACTCTCTTTTTATTATTTAGCCTAAGAAATAAGAGAATTGTTTATCTAATCTAAATTAATTAACTACTAAACTAAAGACTCTAAGACAAAGGAGAATGAAATTGTGTAAATAACTTGAGGAAAAACCAATTGATTAAGACGACACCCGAGGAAGAATCCACCTAGACTTCACTTGTTATCTAACTCTGAACCAGACGATTTATTCATTTGACTTGATCCTTAAGATTCCCTAAGTTATATTAATCCTCTCTTGAGGTGACTAATGTCTAACCCTAGGTTGATTAATTGAAATCTCTTTCTGATTAAAACCCTTAGAATCGTATTAACTCGATCTATGGACTCCCATATTAGGTTTCACCCTCATCCGGCAAAATCTCTCACCCTATCTCTAGGCGCGCGATCAACTCCGCTTAATTATGCTAGATCTACTCTTAAGCAGGGACTTTTGCTCCTTCACCTAAGCACATCATACATGAACTAATATCCCGGAAATACTAAAACAAGAATTAAGAACACATAATTAAGAACAAGTCAAATATTTATCATATAGTTCAGAAAACGATAACAAGATTCATCTTAGGTTTCATCCCCCTCAGGTATCTGAGGGTTTAGTTCATAATGATAATAAAAGAATACATATCAAAAGAAAAGATAAAACAAAACATAAGAAATCCCTAAAACCCCCTGAAGGAATTGGAGGAGAGATCTTCCGTCTTGAGTATAATTTCGGCTTCTTGAGATGAGTCAACTACTATCTTCGAGTAAATCTCCACAAATCTGCCCTCTTTGGCCTAGCTGGACGCCCCCTGACTAAAGCCCTGGGTTCCCCCCTTTATAGGTTACACTTAGGGTGTTTATATAGGCTTCAGAATGTGTTTCTTTGCCCCTAAGTATCCTAATCCAAGTGAAACTTCTCTTCCTGACGGTAAGGACACGCCCATGGCACACGCTCGTGTAAGTCGTGGCCAGGCCGTGTTCGAACCTGTTGAATTGGGCACGCCTGTGTGGTCTTGGGCCCAGGCTATGTGGATTTTGTGATATGGCCCATTTACTCCGTTTTGGGCCCGTTTTCCATTTATTTCGTACTCCGGTGCTTTTCTGGGTATAAAACATGAAAATAAAGGAGTAAGAGCACCAAATTACATAATTCGAGGCTTAAATCATCCAAAAGCATGCTAAATGTGGGCCTAAAATATGTTACTTTTACGATTTATCACCCGGTGTGCGAAAATATCAAAATACCTCGATTTACAAAATTACCAAAATACCCTTGATTTGTGAAATTACTGAAATACCCCTGATTTGTGAAATTACCAAAATACCCCTGTAGGGTAGGATTGCCGAAATACCCTTGTAAGATAGAATTACCAAAATACCCCTGAAGGGTAGGTTACCGAAATACCCTTATAGGGTAAAATGACTATTCTGCCCTTGCGGGTAACTGACTGATTAGGACTATGACTGATCTAACTGTGAATGTATGACTGTGTTTTAACTGATTTGACTGTGATCGTGTGACTGATATGTTTTTAATATGTGCGTAAATGACTGTTACCGAGCATGGCCATTTTGCATACGCGTGTAATGATTGAGCATGACATACATGACATATTACATGGGGTTGGGGCATCGATACGGAGAAAGTTCTGATAGGATCACACGGGTCGCATAAGACGACTGTGGACCGACAGACGGCTTAAAGCCGCGTTATCTAATTATGGCTCTGTGCCAACCTAAACATGGCTCTGTGCTATCTTGATTGTGGCTTTGTGCCAATCGTACTTACCCGTGGCTATGTGCTTAACATATATATCGATGACTTTGTGTCAATCATATTTACCCAAGGTTGTATGCCGATTATATTACCGTCGCTACTGGCTATGTGCCAAACATAATACAATTACTGATGGCTTTGTGCCAATTATAATACCGCTACTGAAGGCTTAGAGCCGTATATATATACTAGCAGCTTTGTTGCGATTTCGGTTAGGGTCGCAACCAGTGCTAACAGTGGTGTGCTGGCTGGGTGGGTCGATTTTATCCCCACGTAAGTGTAGGGTTGGTACGGGTGGTGTGTTGGCTGGATTGGGGTGGGATGCATCCTGATACTATTGCATAAGCATTATGAGATCTCATCATCGCATCTTGGGCTTAGGCCACCTGTTTTGTTATTGGTTTGGGCTAGGCCCAATTGATTCTGTTATGGGCTGTGACCCAAATGATATTGTAGTGGGCTTTAGCACATGTATGCTCTGATCTGTATTGTACTATTACTATTAAAAGGGCTTTGGCCCAGACTGTTTAGGTTTCTGTTTCTGTATACTGAGTGTTACTCTAGTAAAGGGATTACACACTAAGTTTTCGTAAACTCACCCCGTTTTTAACTGTCTAGGTAATCCCCAGCCTTAGACGGATCGGTGTTGCGAGGGGCTCAGAGAAGGCCACACACTGCTTGTATTTTCCATTTTGATTATTTACATTTAAGTATTTTGAGTTGGGTTGTAATAAGGCCTCTTTAAGTTTTTGGATTTTAACTATGGGTCTTTCTTTACTTTGAATTATATCTGTTAAAAGTAAATCACGGTTTTCCAGAAAGCTAACTATTTTTAAAACAACACTACATTTTCGCAACATTTTCGAAATGGTTTCATGACTTAATCTTTTTCGTAAATCAATTACTTTCAAAATTAGCTTCTGCAACTGAAACGATGTTTTAAGAATGAAACTAATAATTTTTCAATGTACCATGTTTTGAAAATAAACTAACGTAATTGGGATTTTACTTAAGCCTTTAAACAAGAAGGGTTTTCAATGAAAACATGGTTTTCGATTCAATGTGACACGCCAGATTCAGGCCTAACTTCTAGGTCAGGCTTGGACTTATATGCAGGACTACCAATTTGCTATCATGGTTTAGAGGACTATTGTACCTAGAAAGGTTTGGACTTCTTTTGATAGCTGTCGAGCCCACCAAATATAAATTTCCTACACTCTAACTAAACTAAATAGTAGTATAGAGAAGCACCGCCGATCCCACAGGGACTAGGATATTGGGAAATGTACCCATATTGTAGTAAACATGTAATTATTTTCTATTTATTTGAATGACGAATAAGTAAATAAAGTTAATTTCACATTATGAGTGGGTTGAGCCATGTAAATGGTCTTATCAAGATAGTCATTCAAGAATGTTGTCTTGACATCCTTCTGCCAGATCTCGTAATCAAGAGCAGTGATAATGGACAAGAGTATGCGGATAGACTTGAATTAATTGTTTGTAACTATGTAAATATGTTTGCATTTTTAGATATTTTTAGAACATTACATAACAAATCTTGGATTGTGCTATACATGTTATTATTTGTTACTTCTATTATTGGGGAAGAGAGGTGTTGTTTGTGGTTAGTAGCAGGTGCAAGACGAAGAAGAGAAGAGAAAAGAATAGGAAAATGAAGTGAAATATTGCCATGATAAAATGTTGGTTAGATTACCAATACGAATGCCATGGTAATTCCAAGAAGCTGACGCAACACTTAGTCCATGTCACTCTCAGCCAGCTGTACTTGTACCAGGTAAACCATCCTAGAAAAGAGGAAGCAAAAGGTGTGTACTGAGAGGGAGAGACCTACCCTATAAAGGAGAAAAAAGAAAAGAGAAAGATGAGGATCAGGGAGAGAGAGAAAATGGTTTCTATCTTTTTGCATCAGATTCTCGTGAATTCTAAGAGAAAAAGTGGAGAGTGTAGCACCTTACAGAGCAGAAGAATTACAGACGCAAGGAAGGAAAAGAGAAATCTACCCTGACTTTTGCATCAAATCTCACTATTTGAGTTAAAGATGGAGTAGCGAAAGCTTCCTGTAGTTCTGCCTTTGCTTTTTGATTTGAACTTGTGATTCATGAATTTAAACAACGTTGTTGAATGGTTTTATTATGGATTCAAATGTTCAACCCATGAGCTAACTTTCTTTGGGTTGGAATTATTCTAGGTGAATTTTTATTAACTTCAATGCCAATGGTTTGATTTTGAGTAGGATACTATTTCATTCTGTTTTTTATTATTTTTAATGCATGCATGCAAGCTCTAGTGATAAACCATAAATTATACATTTCTTAAACCCCATGCTTGGCTTACTTTTGGATGAATTTTGATTGAATTTGATGAATTTGATGCTCCTAATCTCTTAATTTCATGTTTTATACTCAGGAGAGTTTAAGGAGTCTAAAAGAACGAGAAACAGGCCAAAAAGGGCAAAATGGGCCTACTTAGGAAATCACACAGCCTGGACTATCGACCACGGGCAGATCACATGGCTGTGGGTGGCAAGTAGAATCGACCACGACCGAAAGAGTCCACCACAGGCGTATCACACGGGCGTGTCCCTGCTATCCCTAGGTTTAATTCTATTCAAAAAAAGGTTCCTTGTGGGCCAAGAAAGGCATCCCAAAGCCTATATAAACACCCTAGGGGGCAACCTAAAATGGGGGTCGACAGGACGTCGAATAGATGCTGAGTAGAAGGCAAAAATTACTCCAAGACAGCCGTCGGGAACAACTTAGAAGAAGGATCTCCATCACGATTGAGGATCTCCCATCAAGTTCTTTAGAAGTTTTTGGGTTTTCTTATGTTTTGTTGTTTTCCCTATTCTAATATGTTTCCTTCTTGTAGTATGAACTAAATCCCTTAAATACCTAAAGGGATGAAACCTAAGACGAATCTTATTATTATTTGATTTATGAGATAAATACTTGTGTTTATTCTTAATTGTGAGTTCTTATTCTTGTTTGATAATTCAGGTTATTGATTCAAGTCGAATGTGCTTATTCAGTGGAGCAAAAGTCCCAATCTAAAAGTAGATCAACACAATTAAGCGGAGTTAATTGCAACCCTAAAAATAGGGCGACGAAAATTTGCTGGATTAGGGTCAAACCTAATAAAGGAATCCATAGATTGAGTTAATGTGAGAATAGGGTTTTAATTAGAAAGATATTTCAATTAATCAACCTAGAGTCAGTTGTTTTTAGTCTTGAAAGAGATATTAACATAAATCAGGGATTTCTACGGATTAAGTCAAGTGAATAAATCGCATGAATCAAAAGTAATAAGTGAAATATAGGTGGATTCTTCCTTAGGTATTGCCTATCTCATATAAAGTTGTCTAAAAGTATTTTTCCCAATTTACTCTCTGTCGCGTTCATAGTTAGTTAAATTAGTTAGTTAATTTTAGATTAAAAATAAATCCCCTTACTTATTAGGCTAGATAATAAAAAGATAGTTAATACTAGTACTCTTAGTCCTTGAGGAGACGATATTCTGGACTCACCACAGCTATACTACTGTTCGATAGGTGCATTTACCTTTGTCGAAATAATAGTTAGTTTCGAGCTCCATCAAGTTCTTGGCGTCTTTGTCGGGGACTAAGATATTAGGAAAAATAAATTTTTATTACTTTGGCCATTTTATTTATTTGCAATTTATATTTATTTTTAACTTTGCTAATTTTTCTTCATTTGCTTCTGGTAGGTAATTTTAGTTTATAACTAGAAGGAACCCGTCAAGACCCTTGATTTTTGACAGTGATATAGAAGGTACCATTCGTAAAAATCATAGGGAAATAAGGCGAAGCCTACAATACATAGAAGAAGAGCAAGAGGACGATACCAACACTACCGAAGAGATGGCTGATAATAATCCACTACCTCCTGTGGTTGCCGCAAACCCAGTGAATCAAAATCCTGCTCCTCGTACTATGTATGATTATGCTAAACCTAATTTAATAGGAACTGAATCAAGTATTGTTAGACTTGCTATTGATGCAAATAATTTTGAACTGACACCTAACACTATACAGATGATTCAACAATTTGTTCAATTTGATGGTTTGCAGGATGAGGATCCAATCAATCAATTGGCGAATTTTCTGGAATTATGCGATACGTTCAAAATTAATGGCATTTTTTATGATGCCATTCGCCTTCAGTTGTTTCCCTTTTCCTTGAGGAACAAAGTTAAACAGTGGTTGAACTTGTTACCACGAGGATCAATCACTATATGGGAACAAATGACCGAATATTTTTATTAAAATATTTTTCGCCGGCTAAAATGGCTAAGTTGAAGAATGATATCTCTTCTTTTGTACAGATAGATTTAGAGACATTTTACGATGCATTGGAGAGATACAATGATTTATTAAGAAGATGCCTTCACTATGGGTTACCCTTGTGGCTACAGGTTCAAACCTTTTACAATGGTGTGAACCCCTCAACTAGGCAGTTGATTGATTCAGCAGCCGGTGGAACCTTAAATAACAAAACCCCTGAAGCGGCTTATGAGTTCATAGAGGAGAGGTCACTGAATAACTATCAGTGGCAAGTTACAAGGACAAGGCCAACAAAAGCCGCCAGTGTTTTCAACCTCGACGCAGTAACCATGCTATCAAATCAGGTAGAACTTTTAAGTAAGAAAATTGCTGGTTTGTGTGGTTCTTCGTAGGTACATCCAGAAATGCAGTGCGATACAAATGGAGGAGGGACGAACAACGCAGAATATCCACCCTACAACCCTGGCATAGAAAGCGAACATATGAACTATATGGGTAATAATTCTAGACCTCAAAATAACCCTTACAGTAACACTTACTAATAGTGTGTCAGAGTCTTAAAAATTTACATAAAGAATGATCGAGCCTAGAAACTAACTATGACAATGATTGAGGCAAGCGCACCTATCGAACAGTAGTATAGTTTAGTGGCAAGACCGGATTGTCGACCCCAAAGGAACCAAAAGTACTAATATTAACTTTCATTTTATTATTTAGCCTAGAAAATAAAGGATTTATTAATTAATCTAAAATTAACTAACTATCAAGCTAAAGATGCAAAGACAAAGAGAATGAATTGGGAAAATACTTGTAGAAAAAACCAATTGATTAAGACAATACCAGAGGAAGAATCCACCTAGACTTCACTTGTTATTTAACTCTGAACCAGACGATTTATTCACTTGACTTGATCCGCAGGATTCCCTAATTTATATTAATACCTCTTTCGAGGCTACTAACGTCTAACCCTAGGTTGATTAATTGAAATCTCTTTCTAATTAAAACACCTAGAATTGCATTAACTTGATCTATGGACTCCCATATTAGGTTTGACCCTAATCTGGCAGATTTTCGTCATCCTATTTCTAGGGTTGCGATCAACTCCGCTTAATTATGTTAGATTTACTCTTGAATAGGGACTTTCGCTCCACTGCCTAAGCACATCAATACTTGAATTAATATCCTGAAATATCAAAGCAAGAATTAAGAACACATAATTAAGAACAAATCAAGTATTTATCATATAGTTCAGAAAACAATAACAAGATCCGTCTTAGGTTTCATCCCTCTCAGGTATTTGAGGGGTTTAGTTCATAATCATAAAAGAATACATCTCAGAAGAAAATATAAAACAAAACATAAGAAAAGCCCTAAAACCCCCTGAAGGAAATTGAAGGGAAGATCCTCCGTCTTGAATATGATTCTGGCTTCTTGAGATGAATCAACTGGCTTTCTTTGAGTAAATTCCACAATTCTGGCCTCTCTGGCTTGGCTCTTCGGCGTAACTAGACGCCCCCTGAAGGTTGGCCTCTTGGGTGTTTATATAGGCTTTTGGAATGACTTTTTTTGCCTCTAAGTACCCTAATCCGAATGAAATTCAAACAGGTCACGTCAGGGACACGCCCATGACACACACCCGTGTGAATCGTGGCCAGGCCGTGTTCGGGTCTATTAAGGAGGCACGGCCGTGTGGTCTTGGGCCCAGGCCGTGTCAATTTCGTAAGTTGGTCTATTTACTCCGTTTTAGGCCTGTTTCTCAGTCTTTTCATCCTCCGGTGCTTTCCTAAGTATAAAACATGAAATTAATGGTTTAGGAGCACCAAATTCCACAATTCACGGAATAAATCATCCAAAAGTATGCTAAATGTGGGATTAAAATATGTGTATATTACGATTTATCAAATACCCCCACACTTAAGCTTTTGCTTGTCCTCAAGCAAAATCCTCAACTCACAAGTAAAATGAACTTCCTAAATTCATAATATTCATCAATACTGTTCCATCATAATTCAAAGATAATTCATAAATTGATAATTTAAATAGAAGGATCCTAAAGATTCAAATAATCAAAGTCATAGTTTTTATAGCATGAAAATATAGGTGTTTCCCCTTACCTAAATAATCACCTTTAATTGAAAACCAACAAGAGTTGACATCCTCACTAAAGATTCACTAAAATTACTGAAAGTGTTTAAGGTTCAAAATTAAGCACTCAAAAGTCGAACATGAAAAGTTAATCCCATAAGCTTGCTTGAAAATCAAATCTCCACCACTGTAAAATGAGATGATACACAAATCAAAAGGTCTTTAAAAAGGGTTGTAATGGGGCTCGAGTTAAAGGTGTGGATAAAGGCTAAATTAGAGGATTAAAATCGAGATTGAATTGACAATTTAGCTAACTAGAAAAATGAACTAATCCTGAATAATTACATCAATTGAAAACATGAAATACTAATAACATGAACTTCTTCTCAAGATGTGGAATTTAAACGTATAAGCTCAATTACATAGAGCTAATATTGAATATACTTCATTTTTTTTAAGAACAAATCATTACAATAATGGGAAAGCACTTTACCAACTGAAAAATAGAACATAGTTAGGCAACTGCTCAAAATCAAATCTCGACAAAAATGGAGTCAATGAATGGTGATAACAAATACAAGATCGGTTTTAGGTTAATTTTAGTGGGTGAGTTAATAAAAGGGTTGTTAGGATCAAAGAGGTTCACTAAGGGTTAATTGTGAGGGTAGGCTTTTTAATGGAGTAAGTGGGTTAAATCCTAAATGCCTTTATCATCTATGTATATCAAATCAATAATGTGGTCATGACATGTATAATCGAAGCAAGTTCTAAAATAACAAATCAATGTTGACACACTCATAATCAAAAAGTGAGCACGAAAAGAATGTATGCTCTAAAAGGCTCAAAATCTCACAAAAATTATGGGTTTTTGATATCAACCTTGTAAATTTCAAACTTCAAGGTAATAATTAGATTCAGGTAGACAACCTAACAAAATTTTAATTTTTTTAAAAATAGACTTATCATGCTTGATTTTTTAGTCTCCTAAAGTTTAAATCATCACTGCACAATTATCAATGACTTAATCCAAAACATATCAATGCACATCATGAATCATATGAAATTTCATTCTAATTAGTAATATGAGAAAATTACTTAAAGAACAAGGCATAATTTAAGGTATAATTCAGGGATTTGAGAATAATGCAGAAAGTTAGGCACTTTCTTGAAATAAATATTCACCCCCCACACTTAAGATGTACATTGCCCTCAATGTACAAATATATATATGAAATTTAAAAGATAGGGAGAGGTGAAACTTCCTGAATTTGGATGGCTTCCTTGAGTTGGGAGTGTCGTGGTGTGGTGGCTGCCAACAATCTCTACGCTGGATGAAGAAATTGGGAAGCTCGTGAAGAATTAACCAGGAAATAATAATAATTCAAAATATACTAAATATATATTTAAAGATAAGAAAGAGAAAGAGAAAGAAAATATAAATTAAAAGAAAATTAAAAGAAAAGATTAATGGACCGAAAAGTCTTTATTGTTAGATGGTTCACGAGGTGGGTGTGATTTCTAAGGCTGCGGTAGGGTGGCTATGGTCGTGGTCGTGGTCGTGGTGATTCCCTAGCAGCCTTTAGAACCTAAATCAAAGAGAACGAAATAGAATAGATTAAACTAAGTAACAGAAAAATACAGAAAAAGAAAATAAAGGAGAAGTGAAAATGAAAAGAGAAGTTAAATGGACTCAAAGGTCCTTTTTCTATCGAGTTAATAAAGCGGCCGGCATGAACTTATGTAGATCGGTCTCACAAAGGGAGACTATGCTAGGATCCTTCCGTTTATTCGACATGGATGATTGTTAGAACAAGAGTTAGGAGAGTGGAGGAAAGAATGAAAATGGAGAGGGGATGTAAAGGAGAAAGAAGGGTGGGGAGTAGGTAAGAAGGGGATAGAAATTTCAGGTCTAGTATGTTCCCACGCCAGTGTACCGTGGATGTGTCGAGTCACACGGCCGTGTTATGCTTCGTTCTTTTCTCCCACGCCCAGGTGCAGATCGCCACGCCCGTGTTGCTAAAACAATGTCGGCAACAGCTGCATTGCATGGCCGTAGTGTTCAGTTGGGGTCCGTGTCTTGAAGATATTTTTCGTCCTGTGTCATACTATCTTTACCATGTCAGTACGTACATCCGTAGTATCTGCACGACCATGGCCACGGTCGTGTGCAAGGCCATGTGGTGCGGAAATTTGCACTTTGGTTAGTTTATAGTTAGGTGCTAAAAAGGAAAAGTAAAAAGTAAAAATAAAAATGTAAAAATTAATGGGGTTAGTGCTCAGGTTGCCTCTCGAGAAGTGCTCGTTTATAGTCTTAAGCTAGCATACCTCTCATTCACACATTCATGGTGGTTTGAGAAGTTGAAATTCCTTCCTCATCCTATCAGTCCTATTATCAGTATATAGTTCAAGTCGAGCAGCGTTTACTTTAAAAGTGCCAAATATAGGATTACTTACCTCGACTATTCCATATGGGAAAACATTGAGTACCCTAAAAGTGATTTCTTCGTTTGTATTAGGGTCAAGAGGAGGTATTCGAGGGTCTGCATTATCTAACAATACCTAATCTTCGATCTTAAATTCGCTTGTCCCACAGAATGGTGTTGGTTTTGCTTTGTGTATCCCCAACTTCTCCTTGAAGTGTGTCTTCCACTCGTCTAGTTCATGAAAATGAAGCCTTCGTTCCTCATGAGTTATTTCCTTGTTGGCATGAGGTCTAGGGTCTGGTCAGTTGGGTTGTTCTGTGGTGCTTCCTGAAAAGAAGGTTTAACCGAATGGTCGTTAATAAAATTAATTTTCTTACCTTGATTACTCGATGTCCTGGCCGAGTCAAGAGCCTGGAGACTGACTGATTCATCACCTACACAAAGTATGAGTTCACCTGCGCTGACATCAATTTTAGTCCTGGCAGTTTCTAAAAAGGGTCTTCCTAAAATTAAGGGGATACTATTGTCCTCATCCATGTCTAACGACAAAGTCTACTGGGAATACAAATTTATCAATTTTCACAAGAACATCTTCAATTATACCCCTAGGAATTCTAATAGTTTTATCAGCTAATTGAATGCTCATCCTAGTTTGTTTGGGTTTCCCTTGACCTAGTTGTTTAAACAATTTATAAGGCATAACATTGATGCTTACCTTTAAATCAGCTAAAGTATTACCAATAGATAAACTACCAATTAAGCATGGAATTGTAAAACTCCCTAGATCTTTTAATTTTCGTGGTAGTTTGTTTTGTAACATTGCTGAGCACACTGCATTTAGTTCCACATGTGATTCCTCGCCTAACTTCCTTTTGTTTGTTAACAGATCTTTTAAAAATTTCTTTGAATCTGGCATCTGCGAAAGAGCTTCAAGAAACAGTAAGTTAATATGTAATTTCTTTAAAAGTTTAAGAAATTTACCAAATTGTTCCCCTGTGTTGTCCTTCTTCATCACATCAAGATAAGGTATACGAGGTTGGTACTCTTTAATTACCGGTTTTGGCTTCTCGTGACTTACTCGACCTTACCGTTCTCTACCAAATTCTCTTGGCTTAATTTAGGCTCATCTAACCCTACACTATCCTGAGCTGTTATGGCTTGAAGTTGCTCTTTTGGGTTAGTCTCAGTGTTGCTTGGCAAGCTGCCTTGTGGTCGTTCAGAGATTAGCTTAGCGAGTTGCCCTAATTGATTCTCGATCCCTTAAATCGATGCTTGTTGATTTTTTAGTGTTGCTCGGTGTTTTGAAAACATGTTTCAGACACCGCTATGAATTTTGTCAGCATCTCCTCAAGGTTCGGCTTCTTTTCCTGTGGGTAGGGTTGTTGTTGGAAGTTTGGAGGGGGTTGTTGTCTCTGATTTCCTTGACCACCCCATGAAAAATTGGGGTGGTTCCTCCAACCTGGATTATAAGTACTACTATAAGGGTTATTTTGAAATTTAAAATTGTTACCTATATAGTGAACTTGCTCATTCTCAGCGCTCGGGTTGTAAGGTTAATATTTTGTATTGCTCATCCCTCCTCTATTTGTATCGCACTACATGACTGGATGTACCTGCAAAGAATCACATACACCATCAATCTTTTTATTTAACATTTCTACCTGGTTTGATAGCATGGTTACTGCATCGAGGTTGAAAACACTGGCTGTTTTTGTTGGCTTGGTCCTTTTGACTTGCCACCGATAGTTGTTCAGTGGCATCTCTTCGATGAATTCGTAGGCAGCCTCAGGTGTTTTGTTGTTCAATGTTCCACTGGCTGCTGAATCGATTAACTGCCTAGTTGAGGGGTTCACACCATTGTAAAAAGTTTGAACCAGTAGCCACAAGCGTAATCCATGGTGTAGGCACCTTCTCAATAGATCTTTGTATCTCTCCCATGCATCGTAAAGTGTTTCTAAATCCATCTGCACTAAAGAAAAGATATCATTTCTTAACTTGGCCATTTTAGATGGTGGAAAATATTTTAATAAAAAAATTTTGGTCATTTGTTCCCTTGTAGTAATCCTCGTGGAAGAGAATACAACCACTGTTTGGCTTTATTCCTCAAAGAAAAGGGAAATAATTGAAGACGGATGGTATCATTAGAAACGCCATTTATTTTGAAAGTATCACAAAATTCTAGGAAATTTTCCAAGTGATTGTTTGGATCTTCATCCTGCAAACCATCAAACTGAACAAATTGTTGTATCATCTGAATAGTGTTAGGTTTCAGTTCAAAATTATTTGCAGCAATAGCAGGTCTAACAATGCTTGACTCAGTTCCTGTTAAATTAGGTTTAACATAATCATACATAGTTCGAGGAGCATGATGTTAGGCCACCTCTGGAGGTAGTGGATTATTCTCAGCCATCTCTTCGGTGGTATTAATTTCGACTTCTTGCTCTTCTTCTGTGTAATTTAAGCTTCGCCTTATTTCTTTGCGGTTTCTGTGAACAGTGCCTTCAATATCACTGTCGTAAGTTAGGGATCCTGTCGGGTTCCTTCTAGTCATCAACTAGAGGTACCTACCAAGAACAAATAAAAGAAGAAAAAATAGTAAGGTTAAAAGCAAAATAAAAATAATAAATTGCAAAAATAAAAATGGCTAAACTAATAAAAATTGAGCTTTCTTAATATTTTAGTTCCCCGGCAACGGCGCCAAAAACTTGATCGTGTGTCAGAGTCTTAAATATTTATATAAAGAATGATCAAGCCTAGAAACTAACTATGACAACGATTGAGGCAAGCACACCTATCAAACAGTAGTATAGTTTAGTGGCAAGACCGGATTGTCGAACTCAAAGGAACCAAAAGTACTAATACTAACTTTCTTTTTATTATTTATCTAGAAATTAAAGGATTTATTATTTAATCTAAAATTAACTAACTATCAAGCTAAAGATGCAAAGACAAAGATAATGAATTGGGAAAATACTTGCAGGAAAAACCAATTGATTAAGACAATACCCAAGGAAGAATCCACCTAGACTTCACTTGTTATTTAACTTTGAACCAGACGCTTTATTCACTTAACTTGATCCGTAGGATTCCCTAATTTATATTAATACCTCTTTCGAGGCTATTAACGTCTAACCCTAGGTTGATTAATTGAAATCTCTTTCTAATTAAAACCTCTACAATTGCATTAACTTAATCTATGGACTCCCATATTAGGTTTGACCCTAATCCGATAGATTTTCGTCATCCTATTTCTAGGGTTGCGATCAACTCCGCTTAATTATGTTAGATCTACTCTTAAACAGGGACTTTTGCTCCACTGCCTAAGCACATCAATATTTGAATCAATATCCTAAAATATCAAAGCAAGAATTAAGAACACATAATTAAGAACAAATCAAGTATTTATCATATAGTTCAGAAAACAATAACAAGATCCGTCTTAGGTTTCATCCCCCTCAGGTATTTGAGGGGTTTAGTACATAATCATAAAAGAATACATCTCAGAAGAAAATATAAAATATAAAACAAAACATAAGAACCCTAAAACTCCCTGAAGGAAATTCAAGGGAAGATCCTTCATCTTGAGTATGATTCCGGCTTCTTGAGATGAATCAACTGGCTTTGTTAGAGTAAATTCCACAATTCTGGCCTCTCTGGCTTGGCTCTTCTGCCTAACTGGATGCCCCCTGAAGGTTAGCCTCTAGGGTGTTTATATAGGCTTTTGGAATGGCTTTCTTTGCCTCTAAGTACCCTAATCCGAATGAAATTCAAATAGGTCACGTCAGGGACACGCCCATGGCACACGCCCGTGTGAATCGTGGCCAGGCCGTGTTCGGGTTTGTTAAGGAGGCACGACCGTGTGGTCTTGGGCCCAGGCTCTGTTGATTTCGTACGTTGGCCCATTTACTCTGTTTTTGGCCCGTTTCTCATTCTTTTCATCCTCCTATGCTTTCCTACGTATAAAACATGAAATTAAAGGATTAGGAGCACCAAATTCCACAATTCAAGGAATAAATCATCCAAAAGTATGCTAAATGTGGGATTAAAATATGTTTATAGATTACAGTTTATCACTTACAATCCAGGTTGGAGGAACCACCCAAACTTCTCATGGGGTGGCCAAGGAAATCAGAGACAACAACCCCCTTCAGGCTTTCAACAGCAACCTTACCCACAAAAGAAAAACCTGAACCTTGAGAAGATGCTAACAAAATTCATCGCGGTGTCAGAAACTCATTTCCAAAACACCGAAATAGTACTTAAAAATCAACAGGCATCAAATCAAGGGCTCGAGAACCAACTAGGACAGCTTGCTAAGCTGATCTCACAATGACCACAAGGTAGCTTGCCAAGCAACACTGAAACTAACCCAAAGGAGCAACTTTAAGCCATAACTGCTCACGATAGTGAAGGGTTAGATGAACCAAATTTTAAGCAAGAGAATTTTGTAAAGGAAGGTAAGGTTGAGGTAAGCCATGATAAATTAAAATCGGTAATTACAGAGTACCAACCTCGTGTACCATACCCCAATATGCTGAAGAAAGACCACACAAATGAACAATTTGGTAAATTTCTTAAACTTCTAAAGAAATTACATATTAACTTACCGTTTCTTGAAGCCCTTTCGCAGACGACCAATTCAAGGCAATTTTTAAAAGAGCTTTTGACAAACAAACGAAGGTTAGACGATACATCGCATGTGGAGCTAAATGTACTGTGCTCAACAATTTTACAAAATAAACTACCACAAAAGTTAAAAGACCCAGGGAGTTTTACAATTCCGTGCTTAATTGATAGCTTATCTGTTGATAATACTTTAGCTGATTTAGGGGCAAGCATCAATGTTATGCCTTATAAAATGTTTAAACAGCTAGGTCTAGAGAAACCCAAACAAACTAGGATGAGCATTCAATTAGCTGATAAAACTATTAGAATTCCTAGGGGTATAATCGAAGAAGTACTAGTAAAAATTGATAAATTCATATTTCCAATAGACTTTTTCGTTTTAGACATGGATGAGGACAATAATATTCCTTTAATTTTAGGAAGATCCTTTTTAGCAACTGCTAGAACTAAAATTGATGTTGGTACAGGTGAACTCATACTTCGTGTAGGTGACGAAATGATCACTCTTGAAACACCCCAAACCCGGCCCACGAGCCTTGGCCGAATCTGACATGTTTCCTAGGAAAAACCTTAACTAAATCTTGTTTGCATTTTGGAAAACTGTGATGATTTTGTGTTTTCCAAAGCATGTCGGCTTTTAAAACAAATCTTGGCGTGTTGAAATAGTGAGGTGTGATTTGAGTTTGTATTTCTAAGAAAACGTTTGTTTTATATTTTTTAAAATAAGTAGGGTTGCCAATTTTTAGAAATGGTTATTAAGTTGTAAATCGTAGATACTTAGGTGATAAAACATTTAGAGTTTTGTGAAAAACATTTGGTTAATTCATATACCGATTATTAAATGAAAGTTAATACTTAAAGCATAAAAATTTAAACGTCTAAGTAGTGGCCTTATTACATCTGAAAAATACCAAATAAATCCCGAAAATAAAATAATAGAAAACGTAAATGCAACCATTTGAAATCCCAAAAACATTCAGCATGGCCACCACATAATCTCCACTGACCCGGTCCATGTCACTGAGTATCACCTGAAAAGATATCCCATAAAGGGGTGAGTCAAACAGACTCAGTGTGTAACAGCCAACACAAAGTCCCAAACGATTTAGGCATATCAAATCACATATATATAACAAATATAAGTAATGATGCAATCCCGAACCCAAACCTAAATTTCCATCCTCTACACATCACCCGTACCTGCCATCACACCGTGGGGATTACTAAATCGACCCTCCATCCGCTACACACCATCAAAGGCAATCGCTGCAGACGACATGCGCATCGCCCTTATAAATTGTGGCATAGCCACCAGATAATGTGACAAAGTCACTAGATAATAATACGTGACATAAGTCACCAGATTCAGATTATGTGACATGAGTCACCAGATATTGTGGTAAAAACCACCAGATCACTTCCCCTTTTCAATATCACCCATATGCCCATGCACAATACAAACATGCAAGAATCATGCCATATACCTTATTCCATCTTCATAACAAATTCACATATGTGCCATATTCCAAATGTTCGTAACATTTATTAACATAATATTAAAGGTTACGTACCTGAATACTCTTTACCATTGTATGGTACCTTTAGCCACATTCTTAACTCATATTTTCGTTAACACATATATTAATATCAATACCATAGATCTATTAGGAGTTAGTGTAGGGCTACACACCTGGTTACTATCGTGTTCATTTGAATCTCGAAAGTCTGCAAACGACTTATACTCCTCCCTAAAAATCAAAGTCAGAATCGGCTAGACACTAATACCCAATATGGCCTTGGCCGAATATTCATAATCCCTTACCTTGCGGATCTAAATCCCGAAATTGCTATCTGTTAATGGAGATGTCGAAATACCTACATGATCTATGTTAGATCCGATTTTAACACTTAATGAACACCATAAATGGCCTTCGGCCCAAGATCACCCTTGCTTACCTTAGATATAGAAATCCCGAAGATCTCCTCTTGAAGTCGGCTACAATAGGAATCCCAAAATTCCCCTTCAAGTATTCGGCCAAAGAACAATAATGGGATTAGAGTCCAACTTTTGACTAATCTAAAAGAAAGAGATAGGAAAGTTAAATGCTACGAATCCCTTAGCAACTTAGTCGAATATCCTTACTTGAAACAGAGAGTTTCGGCTCCTGAGTAAATGATCAAATCGGCTTCAAAAGGATAGAGGAGCATTCGGCTATGTAGGAATAAGGAGTGAAATCAACTGAGCCTTGGAAACGTGATTCAGGTTAGAAACTAATTAAAGAAGAGAGAAACCGCAATGAAGGAAAATCCCGAAAACTTACCAAACTAGAGAGGTGTATACGGCTATGGTGCACCTTCGGGAAGAAGAGATCTCTCTTTGAAGATTCAGCTATGTAGAAAGATGATAGGCACAAGGGATATACGACTTTCAGAGGGTTTTCGAGGAGAGGAGAAACACTAGGAAGTTTTCGGCTAGAAAAGAAAACTTTGAGAAAAGAGAAGAGGGAAATTTCTGCCAGAGAAAGAGATGAGAAAGAGAAAAGAAAAACAAAGGAAAAAGATGGATACTCCGCTAATAATTTTGGCTACATACTCCAACACTAGCTTCTCCTCGTTTTTCTCCTATTTTTCCTCTTTTCTACTCATTTAAAATAACTTGATTAAATCAACAATTATACCCTCCCTTTAGCTGAATTTTAAAAGGAATTTAATCACATCTAAAGCTCATCCTCTCAGTCTCCCCATGCCGTCCACCTCTGCTCATCCTTGCTGCAAAATAAAAACTCCCTTTTTCTTCCCTTGCTGCTCGAACCTAGGCCCTTTTATCCTGCTTGTGGCGTCACTTACTAAGGCCCTAAGTGGCGCCTCCTTGCCACTTTTCCAAGCCCAATCTTGTGTCTAATTTCCCCTACAAATTCTCTTAAGGCCTATCAAGCTTATCTCCACTTCAAGACTTAAAATCTGATAATTTCTAAGACATTCACCTACACTCTAAAGTTCTCAAAATTCATAAAACACATTCAAAATACACACAGGCATGCTTCCACATATATTTAAGCAAAAATGCACAAGCCCTAAATCCCGGATATTACAGTTCTACCCCCTTAAAATAATTTTGACCTCGAAATTACCTGGCTAAAATAGGTGAGGGTATTGCTGTCACATTGCTTCTTCCGGCTCCCACGAATCTTCTTCCGATCCATGATTACGCCATAACACTTTGACTAGTGGAACTGATTTCCTCCGTAATACCTTCACATCTCGTTCCAAAATTTGAATCGGCTCCTCCTCGTAGGACAAATCTGGCCTTAGCTCCACCTCTTCAATCGGCACTACATGAGATGGATCCGATCGGTAATGACGTAGCATAGAAACATGGAATATATCGTGCATCTGCTTCTACTCCGGAGGCAACTCTAATTGGTATGCCACTGGTCCAACTTGCTTCAATACCCGATAAGGTCCTATAAACCTTGGGCTTAACTTCCCTTTGCGACCAAATCTCATCACCTTCTTCCAAGGCAACACTTTAAGAAACACCTGATCTCCCACAGCAAATTCTATTTCCTTGCGCTTGAGATCTACGTATGACTTTTGCCTATCAGATGCTTCCTCTCGAATTACCTCAACCTTCTCCTCGAATTCTGCCACAATCTCTGGACCCAAAACTCGACGTTCCCTAATTCCGTCCAACACGTAGGAGTGCGACACTTCCGTCCATACAGCACTTCATACGGTGCCATCCGAATACTGGATTGATAGCTGTTATTATATGCGAATTCCGCTAAAGGCAAATATTCTTCCCAACTTCCTCTGAAGTCTATCACACAGCCCCTCAACATATCCTCTAACACTTGAATCACTCGCTCAGACTGGCCGTCTGACTGCGGATGAAATGTCGTAGTGAAATCTAGCCTGGTGCCCAGAGCCTGATGTAGCGCTTTCCAAAATCGAGACGTAAACCTTGGATCCCTATCTGAAATAATCGACACCGGTACTCCATGCAACCTCATAATTTCTGCCACATACAACTTCGCTAACCTCTACAAAGAATAGTCAACCCGCACTGGGATGAAATGCACGGACTTTGTCAATCGATCCACTATCACCCATATCGAGTCCTTCTTAGTAGGCGTAAGGGGAAGCCCACTAACGAAGTCCATGGTGATTCTCTCCCACTTCCACTGCGGAATCTTTATTGGCTGAAGCAACCCTGACGGAACTTGGTGTTCAGCCTTGACTTGCTGACACGTTAAGCACTTCCCTACAAATTCTGTAACTTCCCGCTTAAGACCAGGCCACCAAAACTATTCCCGTAGATCTCTATACAACTTACTACCTGCAGGATGCATAGCATAAGGGCTACTATGCTATTCCTGAAGAATTCTCTGCCTTAACTCCCCGTTCTTCGGCATACAGACCTTACCCTTGAAACACAATACTCCATCGCTGTTAACACCATAATCCTCTAACCCCCCATTCTGCACTTGCCGCAACTTAGCACTTAAATCATCATCTGCCAACTATCCTTCTTTCACCTCATTCAACCATGTCGGCTTGACTTGTAACTCTGCTAACAAGCTTCCATCGTCATACAAGCTAAGATGTGCAAACATCGCCTTCAAATCCGACACTACTTTTCGACTTAGGGCATCTGCTACCACATTCGCCTTGCCTGGGTGATACTTTATGGAACAATCGTAGTCCTTTAATAACTCCACCCATCTTCATTGTCTCAGGTTCAGCTCTTTTTGAGTCAGCAAATACTTAAGGCTCTTGTGGTCTGTTTAGATCACTGACTTTTCTCCATATAGATAATGCCTCCATACCTTAAGAGCAAAGACCACAACCGCCAACTCCAAATCATGCGTCGGGTAGTTAACCTCATGCGGCCTTAATTATTGAGACGCATAAGCGACTACCTTCCCGTCCTACATCAATACGCATCCCAACCCTGTATGAGAAGCGTCACAATACACCACAAAATCCTTTCCTGCCTCAGGCTGAATCAAAACCGGAGCTTCAGTCAAAACCCTCTTAAGCTTCTCAAAGCTTTCCTGCTGCTTATCTGTCCATACAAAGGGTACCTCCTTTCTCAACAACTTTGTCAAAGGTGCGGCTATTAATGAGAACCCTTCTACGAACCTTCTGTAGTAGCCTGCTAACCCCAAGCTCAGCCACAGACTTAGGTGGTTTCCAATCTAACACTGCCTCAATCTTCCTAGGATCCACCCTTATCCTTTCTGCAGACACCACATGCCCTAAGAACGCAACTTCCTTAAGCCAAAATTCACACTTGCTGAAATTGGCATAGAGCTTCTTCTCCCTTAACACTTGCAACACTACCCGGAGATGCTCATCATGTTCTTCCTCAGACTTGGAATACACTAGGATGTCGCCGATGAACACAACGACGAACCGATCCAAGTAGGGTTGGAAAACCTGATTCATCATATCCATGAACGCGGCTGGGGCGTTCCTTAATCCAAACGGTATTACTAGGAACTCATAATGGCCGTATCTTGTCCGAAAAGCTATCTTATGGATATCTGTTCCTTCACCTTAAGCTGATGATATCCAGACCGTAAATCTATCTTCGAGAATACCGCTGCCCCCTTAAGCTGATCGAACAAGTCGTCTATCCTTGGCAACGGGTACTTGTTCTTGATGGTCAGCTTATTCAACTGACGATAATTTATGCACATGCGCATAGTTCCGTCCTTCTTCTTCACAAACAAGACCGGTGCTCCCCATGGAGACACACTGGGTCGTATAAACCCACGATCAAGCAACTCTTGGATCTGAGCCTTGAGCTCAACCAACTCCTTTGGTGCCATTCTGCATGCGAGCAATTGACACGGGCTGTGCACTGCAGTAGCAAGTCAATTCTGAACTCCACTTCCCTGTCCGGGGGTATTCCAGGTAACTCCTCCGGAAAAACATCCATAAATTCCCTTACTGTTCTAACTCCACTAACTTTCCCTTCTTTTGCATCCAACGCACTGACGAAGGTCAAAAATGCCTTGTACCCTTTCCGAACCATCTTTTCAGCCTTTAATGCGGAGACTACGTCAGACAAATAATTCCTCCTTTCTCCTATCATAATTATCTCCTCATCCTCCGGGGTCCTTAACTCCATTCGCTTAGCGGTACAATCCAATATAGTCCAATGTTCCACTAGCCAGTCCATGCCAACAATGAGATCAAATTCTCCAAAAGGTAGTTCCATCAAGTCGGCAGGGAATATCACTCCCTGAATCTCTAGAGGTACATTCCGAAATATCTTGTTCACTACTACAGTTTGACCTAACGGGCTTGCTAAAGTCATCTCCCTATCAGACAGTTTAGAAACTATGCCTAGTGTTTCAACTACTCTACATGCAACGTAAGAGTGGGTCGAGCCAACATCAATTAAAGCAAAGTAAGGCTTGTCAGCTATAAGGAACATACTGGTTATGACGTCTGGTGCGTCTCCATCCTTCCTCCGACGAACTGTATACATTAGACCCAGCTGTCTTGCCTCTGTATTACCAACACCTCTGCCCGGTGTTCCATGTCCTCTTCCAAAACCATTACCTCTACCAATCGGACCACGACCCCGCGGTGGTTGCTGTCCACCTCTTCCAGCCTGATTGAAACTCTGACCTGTTGGTCGGCTCCCGTCTATTTTCATAGGACAGTCCCTAATCATGTGTTTCTTGGACCCACACTTGAAACATCCCCCTGTCTTCTTCCAACACTCTCCTAAGTGCATCTTTCCACACTGAGCACAGGTACGATACTGCCCTCCTGCTAACCTCGCGGCCCATCAACTCTAGGCCTCTTTTGAATATTCCCAGACGACCCTGATGATCCAAAACCTCTCTTTTGCCTATTTCGATCTGTATTCTATCTCACAGAGTCCTTAATCCCTTCGGCTACCTTAGCCTTCTCCACCAACACAACAAACTCCCGCTCCTGCTGTGGAGCTATCAACAACCTCAAGTCATCCCTCAGTCCGTCCTCAAACCGGACACATCGTTCATGCTCTGTAGCCACGATCCCTCGAGCATACCGGCTTAACCTTAAGAATTCCACCTCGTACGCTGTTACGGACTTGTTCCCTTGAACTAGCCCCAGAAATGCCTTCCTCTGCGCATCAATATAACTAGTCCCAACATACTTCTTTTGATATGCTGCCTTAAAATACTCCCAAGTGAGTTCCTCAGCTGTAGCACCATCCCAAACTGTGAGCCACCATTGATATGACTTATCGCGAAGAAGTGACACCATTCCTTTCAGTTTCTCCTCAGCAGTCAGATCCAGCTCATCCATGATTCGTTCTGTCGCCTCCAACCAATACTCAGCCGTACTGGGTGCCACACTGGATACACCACGGAACACCTCAGCTCCATTGGCTCGGAGTCGTTCGGGTACAGATTTCTGAGCTCCGATACCTCCACCTACTCCAGCCACCATCTCAAGAACCCGCAGCTCCGCCTGCGATACTGCATCATCCCCTGTTTGATCCTGATGCTCAACACCAGCAGCTGGTGGTGGGGGTGGTGGTACCTCATTTTCGGACCCTTGACCAGACCTAACGGGTTCCGATACGGTCATCCTGCCTCTACCACGCCCTCGTACATTACGACCACGTCCCCTAGAACTCATGTCTACGATCGCGCTTTAATCTGTTTTAGAAAGTTTATGCATTAGTCTTTGTTCCACTGTTTACCCACGAAGAAATTTTATGTAAAGGAGTTTAGTAGTAGTTCTTTCGATCATTACAAGGTTTTCGTTTCAAGTCTTCTACCCTAATTCAGAGAAACACATCCATTCAATAGTATCTACTACACCCATCCACCACTCGCACATTTTCGTCCATTCCGATCCCAGGGGTATTTTCGTAATTTGTCCTATAGGGGTATTTTGAAAATTTTCAAAATCAGGGTATCTTGATATTTCACAAAAATAAGGATTTTTGGTATTTTTGTAAAGTAAGAATATTTTAATAAAAGTCGAGGGTAATATGGTAATTTTATAAACCAAGGGCATTTTAGTAATTTTACAAACCAGGGGATTTGGGTAATTTTGTAAATCGGGAATATTTCAGAAAAATTTTGTTTTTCAAAATCTAAAAATAGTGTTTACAATCAAAGGGGTGATTTGGTGATTTTAACAACTAAGATTTTTATAAAAAGTATGGCTAGTCCCCTTTCGGGTTTTAATTAGTGAATTTAGCCTATGAATAAGTCCTCTTGGTTAGGATGAACCGTCACTACGCACCAGGTAGGATTCGAGCGAAGAGGAGGTGAGTCACTAGGACTGCTTAAATACCAGGCTCTCCCTGAATCTAATCCTAGACATGTGCACAATGGTTGCGACACCCTAACTCGACGACTTACTCACAGGTTTGTTTAATTAGGCCTTAGAGTTTTATGTAATTCTGTATTGAAGTAAGCTAATCCTAGGGTTCAATAACTTAATATACTAATCCACGTTCCCGTTATACCCACATACAAATCATACAATAAATCATACAACAGTTAGGGGCACTTACCTGGTGGACTTCGGGTCGGAGACTTAGGTGCCATGCCAGAAAACCTGCTTAATTCCAAGAATTTCTTTTTTACAAAAACTTATTTGGGCTTAATTTTGAAAACGTTGTGGGCTTTAAACCCAAGGCCGAGAGTTTAAAATTGGGCTCTGATACCAAACTGAAACACCCCAAACCTGGCCCACGAGCCTTGACCGGATCTGACATGTTCCTTTGGAAAACCTTAACTAAATCTTGTTTGCATTTTGGAAAACTGTGATGATTTTGTGTTTGCCAAAGCATGTCGGCTTTTAAAGCAAATCTTGGCGTGTTGAAATAGTGAGATGTGATTTGAGTTTGTATTTTTAAGAAAACGTTTGTTTTATATTTTGTAAAATAAGTGGGGTTGCCGATTTTTAGAAATGGTTATTAACTTGTAAACTTTAGATACTTAGGTGATAAAACATATAGAGTTTTGTGAAAAACATTTGGTTAATTCATATACTGATTATTAAATGAAAGCTAATACTTAAAGCATAAAAATTTAAATGTCTAAGTAGTGGCCTTATTACATCTGAAAAATACCAAATAAATCCCGAAAATAAAATAATAGAAAACGTAAATGCAACCGTTTGAAATCCCGAAAACATTCAGCATGGCCACCACATAGTCTCCGCTGACCCGGTCCATTTCACTGAGTATCACCTGAAAAGATATCCCACAAAGGGGTGAGTCAAATAGACTCAGTGTATCGCCCTTATAAATTGTGGCATAGCCACCAGATAATGTGACAAAGTCACCAGATAATGATACGTGACATAAGTCACCATATTCAGATTATGTGACATGAGTCACCAGATATTGTGGTAAAAACCACCAGATCACTTCCCCTGTTCAATATCACCCATATGCCCATGCACAATACAAACATGCAAGAATCATGCCATATACCTTATTCCATCTTCATAACAAATTCACATATGTGCCATATTCCAAATGTTCATAACATTTATTAACATAATATTAAAGGTTACGTACCTGAATACTCTTTACCATTGTATGGTACCTTTAGCCACATTCTTAACTCATATTTTTGTTAACACATATATTAATATCAATACCATAGATCTATTAGGAGTTAGTGTAGGGCTACACACCTGGTTACTATCGTGTTCACTGAATCCCAAAAGTCTGCCGAAACAGCTTATACTCCTTCCTAAAAATCAAAGTCAGAATCGGCTAGACACTAATACCCAATATGGCGTTGGCCGAATATTCATAATCCCTTAAATTGCGGATCTAAATCCTGAAATTGCTATCTATTAATGGAGATGTCGAAATACCTACATGATCTATGTTAGATCCGATTTTAACACTTAATGAACACCATAAATGGCCTTCGGCCCAAGATCACCCTTGCTTACCTTAGATATAGAAATCCTGAAGATCTCCTCTTGCAGTCGGCTACAATAGGAATCCCGAAATTCCCCTTCAAGTATTCGGCCAAAGAACAATAATGGGATTAGAGTCCAACTTTTGACTAATCTAAAAGAAAGAGATAGGAAAGTTAAATGCTACGAATCCCTTACCAACTTAGTCGAATATCCTTACTTGAAACAGAGAGTTTCGGCTCCTGAGTAAACGATCAAATCGACTTCAAAAGGATAGAGGAGCATTCGGCTATGTAGGAATAAGGAGTGAAATCAACCGAGCCTTGGAAACGTGATTCAGGTTAGAATCTAATTAAAGAAGAGAGAAACTGCAAGGAAGGAAAATCCCGAAAACTTACCAAACTAGAGAGGTGTATGCGGCTATGGTGCACCTTAGGGAAGAAGATATCTCTCTTTGAAGATTCAGCTATGTAGAAAGATGATAGGCACAAGGGATATACAACTTTCAGAGGGTTTTCGAGGAGAGGAGAAACACTATGAAGTTTTCGGCTAGAAAAGAAAATTTTGAGAAAAGAGAAGAGGGAAATTTCGGCTAGAGAAATAGATGAGAAAGAGAAAAGAAAAACAAAGGAAAAAGATGGATACTCCGCTAATAATTTCGGCTACATACTCCAACACTAGCTTCTCCTCGTTTTTCTCCTATTTTTCCTCTTTTCTACTCATTTAAAATAACTTGATTAAATCAACAATTATCTCCTCCCTTTAGCAGAATTTTAAGAGGAATTTAATAACATCTAAAGCTCATCCCCTCAGTCTCCCCATGCCGTCCACCTCTGCTCATCCTTGCTGCAAAATAAAAACTCCCTTTTTCTTCCCTTGCTGCTCGAACCTAGGCCCTTTTATCCTGCTTGTGGCGTCACTTACTAAGGCCCTAGGTGGCGCCTCCTTGCCACTTTTCCAAGCCCAATCTTGTGTCTAATTTCCCCTACAAATTCTCTTAAGGCCTATCAAGCTTAGCTCCACTTCAAGACTTAAAATCTGATAATTTCTAAGACATTCACCTACACTCTAAAGTTCTCATAATTCATAAAACACATTCAAAATACACACAGGCATGCTTCCACATATATTTAAGCAAAAATGCACAAGCCCTAAATCCCGGATATTACAACTCTTCAGGATCTTGACTCTGCTAGGACATCGAGTAATAAAGGTGAGAACACAAATTCTAGTAATTTGGTTCAACCTCCGTTTCAGGAAGCACCACGAAATTACACAACTGAGCCATATCCCAGACCTCGTGCCAATAAAGAAATAACTCATGAGGAACAAAGGCTTCATATCGATGAACTAGACGAGTGGAAGCCACATGTCAAGGAGAAACCAAGAACACACGAAGCAAAATCGATGCAACTACCTAACGAACTTAACAATGAAGAAAACTACTTCAAGGTTGGAGACCAAGTGCTAATGGATAATTCAGATCATCGTGTTGCCACTTTTGAATCTAATGGAATAATCCCTTTCATGAAACTTAATGCTTTCCCATACGATACAGTCGAGGTAACACATTCTCAATTTGGCACTTTCAAGGTAAATCGTACTCGTCTAAAACCTTGTTTTAATACAATTAATAGCAAGAATGAGGAGTTTCAACTCCTCAAACCACCATGATTATACGAATGAGAGGTAAGTCTAGCTTAAGACTTTAAACGAGTGCTTCTCGGGAGGCAACCCGAGCACTAACTTAACTAATGTCATTATTTTTTATTTTTAGCACCTAACTCAAAACTAATCAAATTAATAAAGCGCAGGTTTCTCTATCCACACGGCCTTGCACACAGGCGTGGTCGTGGCCGTGTGGACACTACGAAAAGATACATGGGCATGGTAGAGACCATGCAAACCAAGGACGAAATTTTCCCCATACCACGGGTGCCAATACAATGCCACGGCCGTGGTAGACACTGAGAAAGTCACACAGGTATGAGACACGCCCATGCTTTGAGGCCGTGGCCGACACTGATCAAACAACATGGGCTTGGAAACCTCTACACGACTGTAGGAGAAATGAACGAAGCACCACACTACCGTGCAAAACGGCCGTGTTAACTAACACGCCCTTGGAACACGGGCGTGGGAAGCCACTAGATCCCAGTTTCCTATTTAAAACCCTCCATTCTTCTCACTTTCTCCCCAATTTCTTCTTCTTCCAAACCCTAACCACCACACCCCTTTCTTTTTCTTTATCTTTCCCCTTTCATTTTCTTTTTTCTCTTTCCCGCACTCTTTCCTTACACCACCATCCCCATGACGAAGAAGCAAAAGGACCCTAGCACAGTCTCCATGTGCGAGACCAATCTCCATAAGTTCATGCAGACCGCTTCATTACCTCGACAGGACAAAGACCTTTGAGTCCATTTATTTTTTTCTTTTTATTTTATTTCCATTTTTAAATTCAGTCCCTTTTATCTTTCTTGTCTTTAATTTATATTATTATATTTTGATTTCTTTAATTTAGGTTCAAAAGGCTATTAAGGAACAGCCACACCATGACCCTAGTATCCACCTCCACCTTCATCTATGCCCAACTTACTGTTTATTTTCCTTGACTCCATCCAAAATTCAGGAAGTTCACTTCTCTCCCTATCTTATGATTTTATATATTGTAGATATCTATCTTTGTACATTGAGGACAATCTACGTCTTAAGTGTGGGGAGGTGTCAACAAGACTCTCGTACTAGAAAATCCCTGAATTATGCTTTGTCTTAAGTAATTTTCTCATATTACTATTAGAACGAAACTTCTATTAATTTATGATTTTCATTGATATGTTTCAGATTAAGTCATAAGTAATTGTGCATTGATGGTTTAAACTTTAAAATATTAGAGAATCAAGCATGATAAGTCTATTTTTCGTAATTAAAATTTTTATGTTGTTTCCCTAATCTTAAATACTACTTTGAAGTTTGAAATTTATAAGGTTGACATCAAAAACCATAATTTTTGTGAGTCTTTGAGCTTTTTAGAGCATATATTTTTCTTACTCACTTTATTGATTATGAGTGTGTCAATATTCATTTGTTATTCTTGACTCACCCATTAATATTAACCCAAAAACCAAATTTTTAATTCCCCTAATCTTTTGACGTCCTTTTTTTTCGAGATTTGAATTGAGCAGTTGCCTAACTATGTTATCTATTTTAGTTGTTAAAGTTCTTTCTTATCATTGTATGTTCTTAAAAAAAAGTTGAAGATTTATTCATTATTAGTTATTATGAAATCTAAAATCAATTTCATCATTTATTCAAGTTTGGAGCAAGTTGTCTATTCAAGTCACAGTCACTAAATTATTTTTTTCTGAAGCTACGAAACTCCAAATTAAGATCCGTAAATTTTCCCTGAAAATAGACTCATTTACTTCTCCTCATAAAATTTCCAGAATTTTTGGTCTTGCCAATTAGTACAGTTTATTCATTAAAGATTTCCCTATTTTACTGTTTGACTGCTCTGACCACTTTTCACTATGAACCAATTTTTATCATTATAAAGAATTCATATGATGATAAAATTTATTTCATTTGAAAATAGACTCATTAAGGATTTCAATCATATAACTTATACCCCATAATTATTTTTGTAGAATGTTTAATGATTTTTCCAAGACAAAACAGGGGATCAAGTAACCATTCTGAACCTGTCTCACAAAAGTTTAAATATCTCAAACTATACAATTCCTTTACTTTATATGTTTCTTTTATATAAAAATAGACCCAATAAGCTTTAAATAAATATCTCATACAACTTATAATTCCATTTTTACCACTTTTAGTGATTTTTCAAATTTACATCACTGCTGCTGTCCAAAACAGTTTTATTATAAATTTTTGCTTTCTCTCACTTTAGTTGAATTCATTACTTACCTATAACAATCATTCCAATTTCCAATCACATATTGAGCATATTGCTCATGCATTACACATATATATACATATACTTATCACTAAAACATCTCACATAATTTCATTTAGTCAGTTTTCTCGTTGAACGCTTCGGAATAATAACGAATATGCGGTGGTTTCGCACACAGCCCACCTTTGAAATCGAAGCTATCTTGTACACATAGTGGCCTTCACTCAATACCACTCATGTGACCTAGCTTGATTGTACTCATAATTCTGGCTCTCTTGTACATATGGTGGCCTTCACTTAGCACCACTCATATGACCTAGCCTTCTCGTAGCTCTCTTGTACACTTAGTGGCTCACACCATATACCACACATATGACCTAGCTACATATAGCTTTCTTGTACACATGGCGTACTCTCGGTACTACACATGTGACCTAGCTACATATACAAAATCTCTTGTACTTCTCTTGTGCACATAGTGGCCTACACTTAGTACCACTCATGTGACCTAGCTACATGCCAATTGCATCTTTCGATTCCGAAGGTTCAAACGGGAAATAACTCACTTCTTAACACTTTATTTCATTCTTTCAATAGTTAATTATGATTCAAAAATCAGATAAAATACATTAAACATGCTGAAATATAAAACGTCAATAAAAATAATGAATTATTTACATACTACTTACCTCGGTGCAAAATATGGCGAAATTTGCAATTTAGTCCTTAACCTTTTCTTTTCTCCGATCAAGGTCAATTCCTCGTCTTTCTTGATCTATAATAACATATTTAACTCATTTAATACTCATGTTACTCAATTTAGTCCAAAAATCACACTATGATAGAATTACATTTTTGCCCTCTAACTTTCACAAAATTACGATTTTGCCCCTAGGCTCAAAAATTAAACTTCATCCTATTTTCCTACATTTTAGGACATATTGAACATTTTTGCCTTCTATGGCAACATCAAATTCTCACTCTAACATGTACTTATGAACATTAGGTATTTTTACCAATTATGTCATTTTACTCGTTTTTACGTAAAATCGCTTAGCAAAAGTTGTTTAACATAATTTCAACCTTCATATCCTATCATAAAACATCAAAATAAACACATTTCACCTATGGGTAGTTTTCCAAATATGAATCCTAGGTTAAAATATTGCTAGAATAAGCTAAACCGAGTTACCGGGATTCCAAAAACGTAAAGAACATGAAAAACGGGGCTTGGATTGACTTACTATGGAGCTTGGAAGCTTGGAAACCCTAGCTATGGAGTCCCCCCTTGAAAATTCGGCCGAAGGAAGAAGATGACAACCTTTTTCCATCTTTTTCCCATTTAATTTCCTTTTTATTACCAAATGACTAAATTACCCTTCATTAAAAACTTTGGTTCTTTCTACCTATATTTGTCCATTTTTGTCCATGAACGCCTAATGGTATAATTACCATTTAAGGACCTCTACTTCAATTTAAAATTTCATAACAATTGGACACCTCTAACATGTAGAACTCAACTTTTGCACTTTTTACAATTTAGTCCTTTTGACTAAATTGAGTGCCCAAACGTCAAAATTTTCGAATGAGATTTTCACGTAATCATTCCGTGAAATTGTAGACCATAAAAATATAAATAAAATAAAATTTTCAACATCGAATTTGTGGTCTCCGAAACCACTATTCTGTTTAAGCCTTATTTCGGGATGTTACAGAAGCATTCTCTCATGCACGAATTGTATAAGCCTTAGCTGGTCCTCGTGCCTTGGATCTCACAGTAGAATCTTTTGTTAAAACACGGGTACCACTCACATTTCCAAGATTACGAGGTGGTTTACCTCTCGCAGCAGTATTGCTCGGCCTCGTGGTCTGAGCTTTCTCTTTCTCTAATTTCTCTGGGCAATCTCTAAGATAGTGGTCTAAGGAACGGCACATGAAACATGCTCCGTTCGTTAATTGACACTCACCATAATGTGGTCTTTTATAGTGCTTGCACCTCGGGCCAAACATATCTGACACTACCCACACTTACTACAGATGTAGCTGAGGTTTTGGACTCGAACGCTAGTTGCATGTCTCTACTAGAGTACCCTACTAAAGCTGTAAAACGTTTGTGATGTTCTGTTGATCTTTTTGATGTTGACTGATATGACTTCCCAATCGATCTCTTCCTCGAGTCTCTAGCTTCAAAATCAATATGTCTTTTCTCTTTACTCATCTCTTCAGCTTTGTGTGCTCGGTCAACTAGGACAACAAATTCTTTCAAGAATTCTAACTAGAAGCTTTATGTCTTAGTTCAGCCCTTCTTCAAACCTCTTACACATAGTAGTCTCGACCAAAATACATTTCTGGGCATATTTGCTCGGTCTAACAAATTCTCTCTCGTACTTTGTTACAGACATACGACCCTGTTTAAGCTCGAGCAATTCTTTACGTTTCTGATCCAGAAACCTCTGACTAATATATTTCTTTCAGAACTCAGTTTGGAAAAACTCCCAGGTGATCCGCTCTCTCGACACAATAGAAATTAACGTGTTCCACCACTGATAAGCCGAATCTTTCAATAATGATACCACACACTTTGAAAGCTAAAGGGTCACTTGGCCGTGTGTCACACACGGCTAAGACACACGCCCATGTCTCTGTATGTGTGGATGAAAATAGGCCGTTTTACAAGCCATTTTTCTCACCCAATTTGGCATGTACCTGCACACAACATCACATACTTATAAGCCATAACAAGGCATCCAACTCAAGCATAAACAAGTCTTATACATATGGTATAATATCATACAACCAATATGCCCTTAGGCACCTCAAATGACAACATTAAAACATATATAAACATGTACTCTATTTGGAAAAATAATCAACTAACTACTAAGAATATTTGCATCAATTCATGCCATTTAGTTTACTTACCAAAACTTCTCAATTGGTACCAAATATGCCATTCTAAACTAGTCCAACGCACCATATAAGTATTACATACAAAAGTACCAATTCACCACAAATTCATCAATCCATAAAACACATTTAACCATCCTTTTACCTTTCATTATTCAAACACAAAACAAGCCACATATCAACTAGGACAAGGCTACTTATATACATACAAAAATATGTCAAAACACAAGCCAATTTAATTGGCCATATTCACAACAAAACATATAGGCCAACATTAGCCAAAATACCTATATATGTCATTATAACTAAAATTTATCAACCGAATGTACCAAAAGAGTCAATGGATAGTGTGATATAGTTCTGACAAGCTTCTAACCCGAACGAGCTTTCGACCCACTATAAAACACAGAAATAACACAGAGTAAGCATTTAAGCTTAGTAATTACGTATAACATAGAATTCAACTTACCATTTAGTCATATAATAGGTAAGTAAACAAAGCATATCCCAACACAATTTGATCAAATGCCTAAGCACATATACACCAATCATGCTAGCCTTGTAAACACATATATAAGCCAATAAAAATGGATGAGCACAACAATTGATCAAGTTCCATATACATGTATCAACCAATTCAAGTTCCCATATACCATGTGACAACATTTCCATGTAATTCATGTGTATACTTGTAATAGTTCGTATCGAACTCTTATCATTTCATATCAGAACATTGCCCGTTGAACCGTTTAGAATACCGGTGGATACCCGGGAAAGCTCACACATAGTGTGCTAGCTCATATAACTGTAATCCATCAATTCATGTACATGTATGCTCATACAAGCTGTGAATTGGTATGCTCACTCGAGCTGTAGATCGGTATGCTCTCACAAGCTATAAATCGGTATGCTCACATAAGCTGTGGGTCAGAACGTAGCTACACGGTGCTGCTCACACAAGATGTAGAGTATCGGCAACACATGCAGGACCTTAGCCATCGGTAGGACATTCAGGACCAGTACCCAAATCATGTAATCCCTAATTGACATGTCATTTGTATCTTACGGATTCCTAAGGTTCGAATAGGGCTCGGTAGTCATACATCGTTTGATATGCAACCGTGTATACATTTAGAAAAATTAAAATTCATGCATATTTCAAAATAAAACATATATTCACAACTTAATCGCAAGAACTTACCTCGACGAGTTTACGTAGATACGAAGGCAATTAATCCGAAACTTTCTCTTTGCCCCGATCTAAAAGTCGTACAAGGTCTGTCTTAATCTTACGGATTAATTTAACTCAATTCAATATATTTTTCATTCAATTTAACCCAAAATCTTATTATGGAAAAATCACTATTTTTCCCCTATAATTTTAATTCTTTACAATTTAGTCCCTAGCTCATAAAAATGGAAATTTATAAAATTTATCTACAACCCAATATGGCAGAATATCAAATAGGTCCCTAAAATGCCCTATATTTTATTTATTTCATAATTTCACCCTATATAATTACTATTTTTCAATTTAGTCCCTATTTGACAATTTCACCAAAAAATCCTTTACAAAAGTTGTTTTTCTAACATTAACCATCCATTTTCTAGTATCAAACTTCAAAACTCATGTATATTCAACAATGGAAAAACCCTAATTGTTTAACAATTTCACAAATTAGTCCTCGGGCTAGCTAGATTAAGCTACAACGATCCCGAAAACATATAAATATATAAAAACGGGACAAAAATCATACCAATTTAGCAAAGATGAAGTTGGCTGAATCCCTATCTTAGAAGAACAAGAAGTTTCGGCGGTGTATTGATGAAATTAAGAAGATGAAAGCCTTTTACATATTTTTAATTATCATTTAATTACCAATCTACTTAATTAACCTTTAAAAACTTTAAAAATTACATAAAATGCCAAGCCGTCATATTCTACTATGGTCTAATTACCATATAAGGACTTCCACTATCTATATCTATTTAATACCTTTAGCTATTAGAACTCAACTTTTGCACTTTATGTGATTTAGTCCTTTTTATCAAATTAAGCATGTAAACGGTAAAATTTTTTAACAAAATTTTTATGTGGTACTAATATCATGCTGTAGGCAATAAAATAATAATAAAATAAATTTTTTGACTTCGTAATTTTTGTCCTGAAACCATTATTCTGATTTCACTGAAAACGGGTTGTCACAGAAACAAATGGACTCATGAAATCGATGTCCCACACATCAAGAATTTCAGACGCATGTATAGGTGTAAGGGGCATTTCATTCCTTCGGCTCAAGTTACCCACCTTTTGATACCTTACACAAGTCTTACGAAATAAGTAAGCATCATGAAAATGCGTGGTTAAAATAATCGACACTCAAGTACCTTATGTGCTGTACGTTTAGGGCCAGAATGCCCTCCACAAGCATAAGAATGACAAAAGGCTAGAATAGATTGTACCTTGATTTCTATGAAAAATCATTAGATTACCTAATCGGAACAGTGTTTCTATAGGTAAAGGTCGTACCAAATGAAGTACTGTGAATCTCATTTGATTTTGTCCTTTCTAGAGCGTGGTCAGTTAGAAAAGATCATATCTGTACTGAGGTAATTTACCATATCCATGTACCATTGATAAACAATTTTTCCTGAAAGTAGATTCTTGTCTAGTAAATTATTATTTAGTAGCATATTGTCTTTTGAGAATGGAAACCGACTTAAGTGGTACGCTACTAACTTTTCCCACTCTTTCTTATCTTTAATATCGAGGTCAAACTCTTGTAAAAGCATAATCCATCTAATCAACCTTGGTTTCATCACTTTTTCGATCAAATACTTTGAAGCTGCATGGTCAGAGAAAACAATGATTTTAGTTCCTAACAAATATGATCTAAATTTTCCAAAGTAAAAACAATAGCTAATAATTCTTTTTCAACGATCGAACAGTTTCTTTGTGCGACATCTAAGGTTTTAAAGGCACAAGAGATGACGTGCGGTTCCTTTCCGATTATCTGCCCAAGGATAGCTTCTACACTGTGATAACTTGCATCATACATAATCTCGAAGGGATCATCTGAATTTAGTGGTTGCACTGTGGGAGTTGAAACAAGCTTCTTCTTGAGAGTATCGGATGCGTCCTTGCACGCTTTATCGAATTTAAACCCTTTGTCTTTTTACAAGAGATTACAGAGCGGTTGTGAAATCTTCGAAAAATCCTTAATAAAATGTCTGTAAAAACCTGCATGGCCAAGAAAAGAACGGATTTCCCTCACAATCATCAGGTATCGAAGTGAGTTAATAATGTCAATTTTTACCTTATCGACTGAAATCCCTTCAACAAAGACAACATGACCAAAAATTAATTCCTTATCAACCATAAAATGACATTTTTCATAGTTCAGAATGAGACTAAATTTCAGGCATCTTTCCAAAATCTTAGTGAGGTTTGACACACATTCCCTGAAAGAATTACCATACACCATTAAGTCATCCATAAATACCTTAATTATTTTCTCGACATAGTCAGAAAATATACTTACCATACACCTCCGGAATGTGGCCGGCGCATTGCAGAGTCCAAATGCCATCCGACTATAGGCGAATGTGCCAAAAGAACAAGTAAACTTCATCTGTTCTTAATCTTTTGATGCCACTGGAATCTGGAAGAAACCTGAATAGCCATCAAGATAGCAATACTAACATTTACCGACTAAGCATTCCAATATTTGGTCAATGAAAGGAAGTGAAAAGTGGTCTTTTCGAGTTAAAGCATTCAAGTTCTCGTAGTCTATGCAAACTCTCCACCCATTTTTGAACCCAAGTGGGAACTAAGTCACCTATTGAATTTTTAATTAAAGTCACGCTGGTTTTCTAAAATACATATTTTAAATGCACTTTGCTTTTTTTTTTTTCAATTCAATTTTTACTTTGCTATTCAATTTTGTTTCTTTCTTTGCCTGTGAAATATTACGCATTGTTTTATTATTCTTTCCTTTACCTTTTTTAAGTAATCTTGCATAAAACCTCCATTAAACATATTTATTTTCAAGAGTAATTAAATTTTATATTTAGTTTTAGGCCGATAAATAATACGGTAGAGAGTAGTGAGATCCGAACTCGTACTTAAAAGTCTTTATTCTAGTATTTGCTTTTTTCTCTAGTTTAGAAGATAGACATCGTTATCTCACAAAGTTGTATTGGCACCAAGTCAAAAAGAGTTCATTGGTTCGGTGTTGGTAGGCATACAGTTGGAAGTACCAAATTGATCGTATGTTGTATTTGGTCTACTGAACAACACATTGGTGTGTTCAATTAAGTAGTTGGTTGGATTTCGTCAAGGGAAACAACAATCAAATCTAAATTACCTTCATGGTTGAGGATGTTGGTTTGAGTTAGTCCTTTTTTGTTCACAAGGCTACCAGAAAGCTAAATCGTGGACGCATATTTCGTGGTTGTTCATTCGATAAGGGTTAGTTGTTGAGTATTCCTGTAACAGCCTGTTTTTGAGTCAAATCAGAACAGTGGTTTTGAGACCTCAAATATGAAGTCAAAATATTTATTTTATTATTTTAATAAGGTATACGGCATGATATAATTTTTGTGTGAAAGTTTCATAAAGAAATTTTACTGTTTGAGTACTTAATTTGGTAAAAAGGACTAAATCGCGTAAAAGGTAAAATACATGTTCTATTAGTTAAAGGTGTCAAATAGCTTTGGATTTTAATTATGGAGACCTTAATTGGTAATTAAACCATTTAAAAGGTTAGTGGACATATATGTACATAGTTTATGTGAAATAATAATGTTTTATTAAAGGTTATTAAGGTAATTGTTAAATAAAGATTAGTAAAATAAAATAAAAACAAATGAAAGGCTTCCATTATCATCATCAAACCGAAATTGAAGAAGAACAAGAAGAAAAATAGGGTTCTTCATTTGGCCATGGTATTTTTCTTCAATTAGGTATTGTTTTTGTCCCATTTTTAATGATTTTTATGTTTTTTAGATCGTTGCAGCTAATACTAGCTAGCCCAGGGACTAATTTACAAAAATATTAAAGATATTGAATGTTTCCATTGATGAATATGTATGAGTTTTGATGATTGATGAAAGATTTTGAATGTTTGTTGTTATATAAATAAGTTTTGTAAAGTGATTTTGAGTAAAAATGCAAAATAGGGATTAATTTGTGAAAATATGAAACTGTGTGGTTAAATGTGTGAATAAATGAAAATATGGGTTGCTAAGGGCATTAAGGTAATTCGTCTAAGCATGGGTTTGTATTAAATTGCATGAATTTGCAATTTTATGTGACAAGGACTAAATTGTAAAAATATGAAACTTTGGGGGTAAAAGTGTAAATGTGCTCAAATATGTGTTTTGGATTAAATTGAATAAAGTAGTGACTGAATTTTTTATTATATAGATCAAGAAAAATGGAATTCGGACCTAGATCAGGGGAAAACTAAAGTTATCGACTAAACGACTCGATTCGTCGTTTTAGCATCCGAGGTAAGTTCGTACGTGATAAACATTGTTACAATTATGCTTTTAATGCTTTGATGTTGAATAAATTGTATATACGAGACTACGGTCATGTTCGGTGACAAATTGACTGTGTTTAGCACTTAGTGTGCGATTTGGAATAGCTTCGGTTATATAAGGCACTTAGTGTGCGAAACATCGAGTAAGGCACTTAGGTGCAAGATTATAATAGCTTCAGCTATGCGATGGCACTTAGTGTGCAAAACATCGAGTAAGGCACTTAGTGTGCAGGATTATAATAGCTTCGGCTATGCGATGGCACTTAGTGTGTGAAACATCAGGTATTCGACAGTGTTACAGGAAGGTATGAGTTCGTTATGAATTTGTACAGATATGTACATATAAGTATGAAGTTCAAATAGAAAAGGTTATGACTTTGCATATAGTATATGAATAAGCTTATAGAAGGTTTGGCATTATCATGAATTATACATAAACTTGTTCAAATTAATGATTTGTGTTTTACGAACTATTAAGTATATTTAGTACGAACTTACTAAGCTTTGTAGCTTACTTTGTTTGTTTTTCCCGTGTTTTATAGTGAATCCAAAGCTAGCTCGGATTCGGGGATCGTCAGAGACTACGTCACACTATCCAACTATCTACTTGGTACTTTTGAGTTGTGTATATATGGTATATGGTATGTATAGGCTTGAGTCATTTTGGTTATGTTTTGAAAGTGAATATTGCCATTGGAGATGACTTATGAATGGTTATGTTTTGTTTGTATTTATAGCCATGAGATTTGGATTAATTTGGCTAGTTTGATTATGTATATATATAAATGTGCTTATCGCCTATATTATGAGGTTTTTGGAATTGGTATTATGCTTGTGAAATGGAACAAAAAGATGTATGTTTGGTAAATGTTTTAGATATGAGCTAATGTCATTTTGTGAAGTGTTTAATGTTACTTGGAAATGTTTGATTAATTGATGATGATTATGATTGAAGTTTAGGCTAAGAAATGTTAGATGAAATGGTAAGAATTATGGTTGGTTTGGTTGTTCTGGGTTGCCTATTTTACTTTGTTTTTGTGCCATATGTGTAGGTGAAGGTGTGTTGTAACACCCCTTACCCGTATTCAACTCTGGAACCGGGTAGGAGACATTACCGGACTTAACATGCTTGAACATACAACTTGAACTATAAAAGTTCTTTTCAACTTTAAAACCTCTCATTTATATACACAATATCCTTCTAATGGGCCTACGAGGCCTTAAACATACATCCTAAAGGTTTCAGAATTAAACCAGAAACTTTTGTACACTTAGAAAATTTTTGCCTAAACAGGGGCCACCCGCCCGTGTGAAATGGAACACGTCCGTGTGGGCAGGCCGTGTACACATGCCCATGTTCCTAGCCCGTGTGGAATTTATTTTACATTTCGAACTTACAAGGATTTTCACACGACTAGACACACGCCCGTGTCAATGACCTGTGTCCCTCACACGGCCTAGACACACCCGTGATTTCGCCCGTGTGTGAAAACCTTAGCATTCTGTTTATGACGTCAGTAAACTCTTAAGAGGCACATGGCCTAGGCACATGCCTGTGTGCTGGCCCGTGTGACGAATCGAATTCTCACAATTTGATATAGGGGACACACGGCCTATCAACACACCCATGGGGTTGATCGTGTGTCACACACGGCCTAGACACACGCCTGTGTATCTACTCGGGTGGACAATTAAAAGGCTATTACCCAAGCCAGTTGGCACCCTGAAACATAAGCACTCATATACAAACACAAACAACACATAATATAGCATTAATGCACTATGAAGGATCACTAAACATCATTCATACATTACACATTTTACATCATCTTTTTCATGAACTTTCACTTCATACACTCATCATTATTAAAAATAAGATACTTGACAAATATTGGCCAATTTCCAATGGCCCTTTACAAAATGAGTGTATAACATTAGTAGCCAACACTTTGGCTTTCAAATATGACATAACACCAAAATGACCAAGTTCCTATACATGCCATACTCAAAATAAGTCAACTTTACTATACCAAAAGAATGATTGATAGTGTGATCTGATCTCCAACGTTCTACGATCCCCAAGCTAGCTTGGCGATACTACAAGGAAAAGGGAAAAGAGAGGGGTCAGCATATAGCTTAGTAAGTTTGCATGAACTAATATAGCAACATAAGTACTCATGGTAAAATCCATTCATTTCATAGAACAATAGCAACACAATTTCTCAAGTGCTTAGGCATACATACTCATACTTACTCTTACCGTCACATATCACATTATGGTTTCATAACTTGTATTTTACTCATGGTACCTATATCACTTCATCACATAATTTAGCACTTATTCTAACTTGAACATAAACTTAAATCATTATCATCCTTAACATAAATGGAACCTTTTGTCATCCTTGTATAACTTAACTCATTGTCATCTTTACATACTTAGCTCTTTTGCCCGTTGAACTACTCGGAATATTAGAAGATACTCTATCTCATCATACATATACCACGATGCCAATGCCATATCCCAGATATGGTCTTACATGGGATCACCTCTTGATACCGATGCCACATCCCATATATGGTCCTACACGGGATCTCTTAACTCGATGTCGATGCCATGTCCCAAACATGGTCTTATACGAGATCGTACATGGATGTCGATGCCATATCCCAGACATGGTCTTACACGAGATCCTCCCTTTGTAACAGCCCGATTTTGGGCTTAGTAGGAACAGTGGTTTCGGGACCACAAATCTGATTTTGAGAAATTTATTTTATTTATATTTTTATGGTTTACAATTTCACGGAATGATTTCGTGAAAATCTCATTCGAAAATTTTGACGTTTGGGAACTCAATTTAGTCAAAAGGACTAAATTGTAAAAACTGCAAAAGTTGAGTTCTACATGTTAGAGGTGTCCAATTGTTATGAAATTTTAAATTGGAGTCCTTAAATGATAATTAGACCATTGGTTATGTTGGTGGACAAAATGGACATGGATGGGTATGTTTCAAAAGATTTTTTTAAGGGGTATTTTGGTAATTTAGTGAATTAAATGAATTAAAAACAAATTTTAAATGCCAAATTTGTCCATCTTCAAGCTTAGGGCGAATTTAACATGTAGGAAGCCATGGATATGGTTTTCAAGCTTTCCAAGCTTCATGGTAAGTCCATTCTAGCCTCGTTTTTCATGTTCTTTACGTTTTTGGAGTCCCGGTAACTTGATTTAGTTTATTCTAGCAATAGTTTAACCTAGGGTTCATATTTGGAAAAATACCCATTGGTAAAATGTGTTTATTTTGATGTTTTATGGTATAATATGAAGCTTCAAATTATGTTAAACAACTTTTACTAAGAGATTTTAAGTGAAAACGAGTAAAACAACATAATCGGCAAAAACACCTAATGTACATAAGTGCATGTTAAAGCAAGAATTTGATGTTGCCATAGAAGAGAAAAATGACCAGAATGTTATAAAACATAAGAATAAGGGATGAAGTTTAATTTTCGAGCCTAGGCGCAAAATCATAATTATGCAAAAGTTTAGGGGCAAAATTATAATTTCACCAAAGTTTTAGTTAGGGACTGTTTTGAGTAGTACATTAATTAAATAAGTGAAATGTGATGTCTTAGACCGTGAAAAATGAGATTTGGACCTAGAACGGGAGGAAAATCGAAAATCGGGAAAGTTGGTAAAATGACCGTTTTGGTATCGAGGTAAGTTCATATGTTTAATAAGCATTTAATTATGCATATTTGAATGATAAATTGATATTTTGGCCATATATAATTTAGTATTGAGTTTCAGATATAATGATTAATGTTCGATAATAATTCAATATTGGAAAGAGAACTTGTATAATTTATATGTAAGACCATATTTTGTATTATGGCTTTGTATGATAACAAGAAAGTATTGACTAGCATAGTTTGATGAGAATAAGTTCAGTTGATGATATGATGAGATTGAGAATGTAAGTATGTAAGTTGAGTAGCATTTTATTATTATGCAATTATTGTTATTAGTAATGCTATTATTGAGTTATGCGGCTAACCTTGAGAATTTGAGCAAGTATGTTTCAGCTATGACTTGACAAGGCATTGATATCTCAAAGTCCATGGCAATACCATGGCAATTAAGGAAGAATTAACGGAAAAGTCCATGTTCATAACATGTCATTTAAGGAGGAATTAACAGTTAAGGATACCATGTAAGACCATTTTGGAACATGGCATTTGGTAAGGCAAGGATATCATGTAAGACCATGCCAAGGCATGGAATTGATAAGTTCTATAAGGCAAGGAAATCATGTAAAACCATGTCAAGACATGGCATTGATGAGTTACTATAAGGCAAAGGTCCCATGTAAGACCATGCCAAGGCATGGCATTGGTGAGTTCATAAGGCAATGATATCACGTAAGACCATGTCAAGACATGGCAATGGTAAGTTCAAAAAGGAAAAGGTTCCCGAGTAATCCAAGGAGTAAGTCAAAGAAATGACAAGGTGAGAACATGAAGAAAGAGTACAGGTATGCATTTAAGGCTTATTTAATATTGAGATTGTAAGTAATTGAGATTATCAAGTATTAAGTAAATGATGAGTTTTCAGTTATGCTTGTCACACTTTATGACATGATCGGAAATATGCCTATATTATGAAAGAGTACTCATGTGTTAAGTGAGATGTTGCAGGTATGTAAGCAAGCTATTAAGTAAGGTGCCTTTTGAATTCTGAGCCTTTGGTAAGGTTACCAATGAGTTCAACGGGAAATTTACCAAGTGAAAATACATGTGATCGTGTAAAGACTAAGTGTAATTGAATATGATTATGTGATGAATAAGTGTGGTATAAGTGTGAAAATTTATGAACAATGTACTTGATATTTGATCGAACCTTCGGTAAGATGAGATCTAATAAGTGAAATTATGAAAGAGTAAATTTAGCAATAAAACAGTTTTGGACAGCAGCAGTTATGTGACTTTGAAAAATCACCAAAAATGGTGGAAATCAAATTAGAGGTTGAATAAGATACGAAATTAAATCTGAATGAGTCTTTTTTTCACATAAAAAAACGATGTAAACAAAATAATTTCATATTCTGTGATATTTGAATTTTTGTGAGATAGGGTCAGAATGATGTTAGAATCCCCTGTTTTGACTTTTGAAAATCATTAAAAATTGTACAAAAATAATTATAGGATATAATTTATATGTCTAAAATATTGAATGAGTCTAGTTTCAAATAAACTAAACAAAAAGGTCAACTGAATTCTGTATGAGGAGAAAATTGATTTGTAGTGAAGAGAGGTCAGAATAGTTGAATAGTGAAACACGAGAATTTTTAATGAATAAAATGTACTAATTGGCAAGACCAAAAATTTTAGAAATTTTATGGGATGAAGATATATGAGTCTAGTTTTAGGGAAAATTAGCGGTTTGTAATTCGAAGCTCTGTAGTTCAAGAAATAAATAATTTAGTGACAGTGATTCAAGTAGACAGATTAATGTGAACATGAGTAATAAGGTATAAGCATGTGATTTAATGATTGTATCAATTTTTTGAACTTGTTGTGAGGATTTCTCTCGTTGAGGCTTTGGTAAGGCTACAAATGAGTAAGTTGAGAAAGTTAGAACTTAACATTATTTATGCAAGTTATGACAGCTTAGTAGTAAGCTAAATTCATTGCTAATGCTTATTATTCTTACATGTGAACTTACTAAACTTTATGAGCTTACCCCCTTTTCTTTCCCATGTTTCAGAGTCCTATTAAACAAGCTCGGGCTGAAGGTCATCGGAGATCGCTTCACACTATTAAGCTATCTATGGGTATCTTTATTTATAAATGATTTAAGTTATGGCATGTATAAGGGCTTGACTAAGTCATTTTGTATATGTGTTGATAAACCATAAAAGTAACATATTTTAAGCCCACATCTAGTATGCTTTTGGATGATTTATCCCTTTATTTATGTAAAAAGGTGCTCTTAATCCTTTCTTTTCATGTCTTATATCCAGGAGAGCACCCGAGGATGAAAAGAATATAAAACGGGCCAAATGGGCCAATTCACGAAATCAACATGGCCTAGACTTCAAGCCACACGGCCGTGCCATGCCTAATATCTAGTACACGATCTCTCCCCCGATTCGCATGGCTATGTCTCAAGTTAGAAAACTGAACACGGCCTGGAGTCGATCCACACGGGCGTGCTACATGGCCGTGCCTCTGTCGTCAGAATGAGCAATTTAAGTCGGAAAAGGATACTTAGGGAGAAAGAATCGCATTCCAAGAGCCTATATATATATATCCCCTCAGTACCACCTTTGAAGAGGCGTCAAAGCTAGGCCAAGGAGCCAAGCCGAGAAGGTCAGAGTTAGGGAATAACGCAAGGGTAGCCAGTTGATCCATCCCAAGAACCCGAAATTATACTCAAGACGGCGGAATTCTCCTTCAATTCCTTCAGGGGGTTTTAGGATTTTCTTATGTTTAGTTTTATCTTTTCTCTTGTGATGTTTTGTTTATTCATTATGAACTAAACCCCTCAAATACATAAAGGGGATGAAACCTAGATGAATCTTTTTATTTCATTTTTAAGTTATATGATAATTGCTTAGTTTGTTCTTAATTATGTTGCTTAATCCAAATCTAATGTGCTTAGGTGGAGGAGGAATAGACCCTGCCTAAGAGTAGATCTAACATAATTAAGCGGAGTTGATTGAACGCCTAGAGATAGGGTTACGAGATTTTGCCGAATTGCGGTGAAACCTAATATGGGAGTCCATTAATCGATTTACTGCTATCCTAGGGGGTTATTATAAGCGAACGAGAGTTCCACTAATTAACCTAGGGTTAGACATTATTCGGCTCGAGAGAGGGTTTAATATAGGTTAGGGAGTCTTACGGATCAAGCTAAGTAAAAGAAATCATATAATTCAAGGTTAGATAACAAGGGAAGTCTAGGTGGATTCTTCCTAAGGGTATCGTCATAATCAACTAAGTTTTCCTTCAAAGTTATTTTCCTATTCGTTCTTTTTGTCTTTGTGTCCTTAGTTTAGTCTTCGTCAATATAGTTTAAGGCAACCTCACGCTATTTTTTAAGGCTAAATAATAAAAAGAAAGTTAGTATTAGTACTTTTAGTTCCTTTGGGTTCAATATCCGGTCTTGCCTAAGCTATACTACTGTTCGATAGGTACACTTGCCTTTAATCGTTGTCAAAGTTAGTTTCTAGGTTTGATCATTCTTTTATAAATTTTAAAGCTCTGATTTACAGCGATCAAGTTTTTGGCGCCGTTTCCGTGGAACTAAAATATTAAGAAAACTCTATTTTTATTACTTTAGCCATTATTTTTTATTTTTCAGCAATTTATCTTTTTAGGATAATTTTTAATTTTGCTAATTTTTTTTTTCTTTCTTTCTTTTCTTTCCAGGTACCTCTAGTTTATGACTAGAAGGATCCTGAGAGGACCTTTAGTATACGAAAGTGATATTGAAGCTACCGCACGAAGGAATCATCGGGAAACCAGGCGAGCTCTAAATTACACAGAAAGGGAGGAAGAAGATAGATCCAATCCTACTGAAAGGATGGACGAGAATAACCCACTACCACACGATGTGGGGAACGCAACGCTCCACGTACAATGTTTGATTATGCGAAATCGTATTTAACAGGAGTAGAATCGAGTATTGTTAGGCCTGCTATATCTGCTAATAATTTTGAATTAAAGCCTAACACAATACAAATGGTTCAACAGTTTGTTCAATTTGATGGTTTGCAGGACAAAGATCCAAACATGCATATAGCTAACTTTTTAGAGTTCTGTGATACCTTCAAAATAAATGACGTTTCTGATGATGCCATACATCTTCGGTTATTCCCTTTTTCATTAAGAAATAAAGCTAAACAGTGGTTAAACTCGTTACAACGAGGGTCAATCACTACATGGAATTAAGGAATGATATCTCTTCTTTTGTGCAGATGGATTTAGAAACACTATACGATGCAATGGAGAGATTCAAAGATCTCTTGAGGAGGTGCCCACACCATGGCTTACCTTTGTGGCTACAAGTCCAAACATTCTACAACGGTGTAAACCCTTCAACAAGGCAACTAATTGATTCAGCCGCCGGTGGAACTCTGAATAACAAAATGCCAGAAGCAGCCGACGAGTTCATTGAGGAGATGTCCTTAAACAATTATCAGTGGCAAGCTTCGCGGACTAAACCAACGAAATCGGCAGGAGTCTTCAACGTCGACACCATGACCATGCTATCAACACAGCTTGAGATGATGAATAAAAAGCTTGATAGTTTGTGTTCTTCGCAGGTACGTATAGTCATACAGTGTGACGCAAGTGGAACCGTGACGAATCCTGAGTACCTACCCTACCAACCGGAAGCAGAGAATGAACAGATGAACTATATAGGTAATAATTTTTGATCCAATAATAATCCTTATAGTACCACTTACAATCCAGGTTGGAGGAACCATCCAAATTTTTCATAGGGAGGTCAAGGCAATCAAAGAAATCAAGGGCAACAACCTCCTCAGAACTTCCAAAATCAGCCCTATCTACGAGAAAAGAAACCAACCTACGAGGAGGAACTAAAAAAAATTAGCAAACACAGAAGAACGCCTACAAGATATGAACAATTAAAAGCAATGAGAGCCGAATGAGTGAAATTGCCAATTCGGTCAAGGAAATGACTAATGCAGTGGAACAACTCACACGGCTCATGTCAGAACGACCGCAAGGACGTCTACCAAGTAACACCGAGATTAATTCAAATGAGCAAATTCAAGCCATCATAGCTTAGGAGAGCGAGGAATTAGATGAGCCAAAACCAATTCCAGAAAGTAAGGTAGACGAAGGGATAATAGAGGTAGCACAAGAAAAGTCAAAATCGGTAATAAAGGAGTACAAACCTCACATACCTTATCCCAAAGCATTAAAAAGAGACGATTTAGAGGAACAGTTCGGTAAGTTTCTTAAACTTTTAAAGAAATTACACATTAACTTACCTCTTCTTGAAGCTCTTTTTCAGATGCGATACTCAAGGAAATTTTTAAAACAGCTCTTGACAAATAAACGCAAATTAGACGAAGAGCCACACATTGAACTCAACGCAAAGTGCTCAGCAATCCTACAAAATAAACTACCATAGAAATTAAAAGATCCAGGGAGTTTTACAATTCCATGTTTAATTGGTAGTTTAACTATTGATAATGCGTTAGCTGATTTAGGGGCAAGCATAAATGTCATGCCTTATCCACTGTTTAAACGACTGATTATCTCGTAAAATCTGTAAAATCGTCCTCAGGTGCTCGGCATACTCATTCTCATCATGAGAATATATCAGTATATCATCATTAAAAACCACGACAAATTTATCCAAATATGGCCGAAAGATACGGTTCATTAAATCCATAAACACAGTAGGGGCATTTGTTAAACCAAAAGGCATAACTAAAAATTCGTAGTGCCCATACCTCGTCTGAAATGCAGTTTTCAGCACATCTGAGTCTTTTACCCACAACTGGTATTAACCAGACCTCAAGTCTATCTTGGAGAACACAGTGGCTCCCTTCAATTGATCGAACAAATCATCGATCCTTGGTAATGGGTACTTGTTCTTCACGGTTACCTTATTAAGCTGCCAATAATCTATGCATAATCTCATGGAACCATCTTTCTTTTTCACAATTAATACTGGAGCACCCCACGGAGAATAACTTTGTCTTGCAAAACCTTTGTCCGTCAACTCTTGCAACTGTGCCTTCAATTCCTTCAACTCAGTTGGAGCCATTTTGTAAGGAGCAATCGATATTGGTGCAGTACCAAGAGCTATCTCGATGCCAAATTCAACCTCTCTAACCGAAGGTAACCCTGGCAATTCTTCTGGAAATACATCTGGGTACTCACATACTATCGGTACTGATTCAATCCTTAACTCAGTTTCTTTAGTATTCATAACAAAGGCAAGATACACTTCATATCCCTTCCTTACATACCTCTGGGCAGACTTGCCTTAAAATTATGACCTCTAATCATCATTGGGCAATCTTTGCATACCTTATCAACTAATACACTTTTGCCTAAAGGATTGGACATTTTTTATCACAAACTCTATAGACTCAACAGGTATGGTCATGCTAGATACTAATTTCATGAAAATTATGAATGGGTAGATCTCGAATCAATTAAAGCAACAAAATTAGTATCATGGAGAGAAAATGTACCCATAATTACATCGGGGGATGACGCCTCTTTGCGAGCGCGAATGGCATAAGTCCTTGCAGGTGTTCTACTCTCAGATCTTGCAGCCCGCTCTCTGGGTGTACTCTTACTACTAGTTCCACTTCCTGGGTTTCTCTGTTGTCTCCCTCTATTAGTGCTTCCCAATCTGGCGCTTTGAATTTTCTCTTTCTCAACCATCTCAGGGCATTCTCTAATAAAATGATCTTGGAAGCCACACTTAAAACAGGCTCTCTCATGGGCTCGGCACTCACCGGGATTACGTCTGCCACATTGTGGAAATTCTGGTCTATTATGTCGAGTGTTCCCAACACTAGCAACTTAGGTAGTCTGAGCTTTAATCCCCGAGTACTGTTTACTCTTACTTCTATTTGAAAACTCGGTTGAAGTAGCTGATCGGGTAGAAACGTCTCTTGACTTCTTGGATGAAGATTGAAACGGCTTGTTCATTTGTCTCTTTCTTGAGTCACGAGACTCCATCTCAGCTTTTCATTTCTCTGTCACCAATTCCTCGGCTTTACAAGCCCAATCCACTAGCATAACAAATTCTTTCAACTCAAGGACACCAACAAAAAATCTGATATCTTCATTTAATCCGTCCTCAAACTATTTACACATAATGGCTTCAGTGGATACACACTCTCGAGCGTATTTGCTAAGCCTTACAAACTCACGCTCATATTCAGTTACTTTCAGCCTACCTTGTTTCAGTTTAAGGAATTCCTTTCTTTTCTGGTTGATACACCTCTGGCTAATATACTTCTTCCGGAACTCTTCCTAGAAAAACTCTCATGTGATCCTTTCCCTTGGTACAACCGACTAAAGGGTGTTCCACCACTGATAAGCGAAATCTCTCAAAAGCGAAACTACACACTTCATGCATTCTTCAGGTGTGCATGATAACTCATCAAATACCCTAATGGTATTTTCAAGCCAGAATTCTGCTCTTTCCGGGTCATCATCTTTCCTAGCCCAGAATTATTCAGCTCCTTGCTTTCGAATTCTATCAACCGGAGGCTTTTCTCTTCTTACCACTTCTACCACTTGAGGAGCTACTAGGGTAGGTTGAGGAATAGGTGGGGGTGGATGGGGTTGTGCATTCGGGTTCGCACGAACAAACTCCGTATACCATAAATTCATCATATGGAGGAAGACTTCCCTAGCCTCTTCTCCTCCTCTCTGACTCACGATCGTAGGTCTATTCTCATTTTTATTCGGCACCGTCCCTTTGACGGGAGCCAACGCGTTACTTTCTATATTATCTGCCACAGCTCTATCGGGATCCATTTACTATATGAAAACACAATTTAAATCGTCAGGAGTTGTCACACTATCATTTCATAAATACTCATATGTATGGCATGTATAGCTAGACTCGTGCAAATGCTACGTTAGTCTGAGAATCAACTAAATCGTAACTCTGATACCACTAAATGTAACACCCCTTACCCGTATTAAACTCCAAAACCAGGTACGAGGCATTATCGGACCTAACTTGCTTCAACATACAACTTAAACTATAAAATTTCTTTTCAACTTTAAAACCTCTCATTTATATACACAATATCCTTATAATGGGCCTACGAGGCCTTAAACATAAATCTGAAAGGTTTCGGAATTAAACCGAAAACTTTTATGCACTTAGAACATTTTTACCTTAACAGGGGCCACACCCCCATGTGAAATGGAACACGCCAATATGGGCAGGCCATGTGGTCACACACGCCCATGTTCCTAGCCCATGTAGAATTTATTTTTCATTTCGAACCTACAGGGATTTTCACACGACCGGACACATGCCCGTGTCAATGACCCGTGTCCCTCACACGGCCCAGACATGCCCGTGTTCTCGCCCGTGTGTGAAAACCTTAACATTCTGTTTATGACGTCAGCAAACTCTTAAAGGGCACACGGCCTAGGCACACGCCTGTGTGCTGGCCTATATGACGAATTGAATTCTCACAATTTGATGCAGGGGACACACGGCCTATCAACACACCCATGGCGTTGACCGTGTATCATACACGGCCTAGACATACGCCCGTGTGTCTACCCGTGTGGACAATTAGAAGGTTATTTCCCAGGCCAATTGCCACCCTGAAACATAAACACTCATATACAAACACAAACAACACATAATATAGCATTAATGCACTATGAAAGATCACTAAACATTATTCATACATTGCACATTTTAAATCATCTTTTGCATGAACTTTCACTTCATAAACTCATCATCATTAAAAATAAGATACTTGACAAATATTGGCCAATTCCCAATGGCCCTTTACAAAATGAGTGTATAACATTAGTAGCCAACACTTTGTCTTTCAAATATGACATAACACCAAAATGACCAAGTTTCTATACATGCCATACTCAAAATAAGTCAACTTTACTATACCAAAAGAATGATTGATAGTGTGGTCCGAGCTTCGACGTTCTACGATCCCCGAGCTAGCTTGGCGATACTACAAGGGAAAGGGAAAAGAGAGGGGTAAGCTTATAGCTTACTAAGTTTGCATGAATTAATATAGCAACATAAGTACTCATGGTAAACCATTCATTTCATAGAACAATAAAAACACAATTTCTCAAGTGCTTAGGCATACTTACTCATACTTACTCTTACTGTCACATATCACGTTATGGTTTCATAACTTGTATTTTACTCATGGTACCTATATCACTTCATCACAAAATTTAGCACTTATACTAACTTGAACATAAACTTAAATCATTATCATCCTTAACATAAATGAACTCTCTGTCATCCTTGTATAACTTAACTCATTGTCATCTTTACATACTTAGCTCTTTTGCCCGTTGAACTACTCAAAATATCAGAAGATACTCCATCTCATCATATGTGTATCACGATGCCAATGCCATATCCCAGATATGGTCTTACATGGGATCACCTCTTGATGCTGATGCCACATCCCAGATATGGTCTTACACGGGATCTATTAACTCGATGTCGATGCCATGTCCCAGACATGGTCTTACACGGGACCTTCCTTATTCGATGTCGATGCCTTATCCCAGACATGATCTTACACGAGACCTTCCTTATTTGATGTCGATGCCATGTCCCAAACATGGTCTTATACGGGATCTACATTCAGCGCTGATGCCATGCCCCAGGCATGGTCTTATACGGGACCTACATTCGGTGCTGATGCCAAGTCCCAGACATGGTCTTATACGGGACCATCCTTATCTCTTTTCATGACATAGGTATCCTCGTTATTCTAAAATTTCAACCGGGACTTCACTTAGCATAATCTCATCACTTTGTCATTAAGATATCATCAATAAATTTCATGGAAATGATATGCATTTGTCAAAATAATAAGTAATTTAAACATGATAACATATGTAACGCTAATTTCACACAAACTTTGTAACAGCCTGATTTTGGGGCTAATCAAAACAGTGGTTTGGAGATCACTAAACCTAGGATAAGGAAAATTATTCGAAATTATTTTTTGTGTTATAGCATTAAAATATGGCTATGTAGAAATTTTGGTGCTTTAATTTTAGCAATAGCATGCTTAATTGTGAAAATAGACTAAATCGCAAGTTCTATTTTATAAGGTAGAGGTACCTAATAGCTATAGAATGTAATTTGGAGGATTTTAAAATGCAATTAGGCCATTTATCTAGTGGTGGCCAGCCATATAGGAGCTAGGAAGACGAGATTTTAATGTTGGTCAAATTTAGTGGATATTAGGTGGTAAAAATGAATAAAATAAGAGGAGTAAAAGATGTTATCATCTTTCACTATTCACCTATCTTCTCTCCACCGAAAATTGAAGAAGAAATAGAGCTTTGGGGGTTTAAAGTTTCAGCCAAGATATCTCCCTTGCTAGTAAGTGATTTAGGTGGTTTTTATTTAATAATTTTTGTACTTTTGGAGTCCCCAAAGCTTAAGCTAGCTAATGAAGGGACTAGTTTGTGATATGGTTGAAAGTCTAGGGACTTGCCATGAGAGTGTTCATGTTGTTATCTGAGTTTTTATGGAAGAAAATGAATGTTAGGGAGATGAGAAACAACTTTTGTGAAAGGTGTTAGCATGAAAACACCTAAATATGACTTAAATGCAAAGAATGAATTTGTGTCATAAATGCATGAAATGGTGAGAATAGTGAGTAGTTGTAAGAGAAATAAATGTCCAGCTAGGCTTATTTATTGAGAAAAGGTGTTGAAAAATAATTTACGAGCCTAGGGGCAAAATCATAATTTTGCCATAATACAAGGACAAAATGGTCATTTTTGCCCAAGTGTAGATTTTGATGTATTGTGATCATAGGATGATCTAAATGAATGAATTTCATTATTATATATCAAGAAGAGCGCGAAATCAACCTTGACCGTGGAAAAGGCAAGGTGACGGATTAAACCGTTAGTTACAACGTTTTGCACCGAGGTAAGTTTATGTGTAAACAATGCATTTTCTTTATACACATTATGTTGCTAATTGGTGTATGGCATGACTAAGAACATGTGTGGTTCAAATGGATCGAATGTGGTAGTCATTGAATAATTATTGTATGAATGATGAAATAGTCATATGAACATGTCATGACAGCATTTGATAGTGGGCTGAGAGCGATACCACCTTGTTGCTTAATTAAGATGGGCTATGTGCGATACCATTGTTTATTTATCATTTGGTGGGCTATGTATGATACCACCATAACTAACCTTTTTTGGTATGCTATGTGCGATACCACCTTAATAAAGACTGATAGTGGGCTAAGTGCGGAACCACCGAGTAATTTGACTACGAGTAATTGATTAAGAGGTTGTGATGTGTTGTTTTATGTGAAATTGTGATGCTAAGTGCAGGGGAACATTCTAATGAATGTACACATTAAGCTTGTGATATGGTTGGAATATAGAAAAGGAGGAAATGAGTAAGCATGATTATGAATGTAGATTGTTTCTTGCTTAGTATGTAATGCTATATAAATGATTAGTACATGCTATAATGTTATATTGTTTACATGTAACTTACTAAGCTTAAAGCTTACTCCCTTTCTCTTTTTCCCTTGTTTTATAAAGTTTAAGAGCCGAGCCAGGATACGAAGATAACCAAAAGATCGCCAACACTATCTACTTACCTCGGTATATTTAGACTTAGTGATTTTGTGTATGGCATGTATAGGGGCTAAACTAGTTAGATTATTTTGTGGATTTGGCCAAAAGTGTATTGGCCCCTTGTTAAGATAACTATTTTGTATATTGCCATGGTTGGTGGCTCACCCTATCATTTATGAAAATATAAAGTTATCCATGGAAGTTCATGTTGAAATTATGAGTTGTTTATTAGTATGTTGAATGGGTTCATATGGTGTGGGCTAGAGGGGTGCAAAGAGCTTGGCAAATAGCCTGGCAAATAGCCTTGTTCTTGTCCATATGGGTAGGCACACGGGCGTGTGTCTAGGCCGTGTGTGACACACGGTCAGTCCATGGGCGTGTACCCAGGCCATGTGAAGTCTGCACCTTGTTCACACGATTGAAGCACACGGGCATGCCCAGGCCGTGTGCATTAATCAGTGTCGACCACAGGCTAGCCACACGGGCGTGTGACTAGGCCATGTGTCACAAACAGAATGTCCAGGTTTTTACACACAGGATAGGGACATGGGCGTCCGTGACCACACGACCTACCCACACGGGCGTGTCCCATTTCCCATGGGCGTGTGGGCCCTGTTTAGTTAAAATTTTCTTAAGTGCGTAGAAGTTTCCAAATTATCCCCGAAATCTTTTGGGAGCACGTTTAGGGCTTCGTAGGTCCATTATAAGGATGATAGACATATGAATGGAGAAGTTATAATTCGAAATGAGTTTGATAGCCCAAGGTTGTGTGACCAAGTAAGTTGAGTTCGGTAATGCCTCATGCCCGGTTCCAGCATAAGATACGGGTAAGGGGTGTTACAAACTTACCTTGGTACTCAAAATGTGTGTGGATGTTCGATTTAGTCCAACACTTTGTCCTTGCCTCGACTTCGGTCCGAGCTTCGTGTTTCTTGATCTATAATAACAATTTCACTTGTTTATCATGCATCAAACTTTCATATTCTTCTATGACACATCAAAATACATGCATGTCATACATGGGTAAATTTTTGAACCTAAACCCTAGCTCAAAATATAGCTAGAAATAGCTAAATCTAGCTACGAGGATCTCAAAAATACGAAGAACATTAAAAACGGGGCTAGGATGCATTTACTCTCAAGCTTGGAAGTTGAAGTAACCCTAGCTATGTCTCCTTGAAATTTTCGACACTTAGAGGAAGATGATGGATAAAATTATGGCTTATTTTTCCCTTTTAATTCTTTTATTAACCAAATGACAAAAATGCCTTATGGCCCTTTTCTTGAGATTTTTCCTTCCCATGTCTATTTTTGTCCATCTTAACATATAATGGTCCAATTTCTAAATAAGGACCTCTAGTAATTTTTATGATTCTATTTCATACATAAATCTTCTAGAATCTCATATTTTCTAACCTTTGCAATTTAGTCCTAATGGACAATTTGATCACTAATTAATAAAAATTCTTCATGAAATTTTCACACAATGATGGAAACATCTCATAAGCCTCATAAAAATCATAAAACACATATTTTTACTTTGGATTTGTTGTCTCACAACCACTATTCCGACTAGGCCCTAAATCAGGCTGTTACATGTGTACCAAACGGGGTGGCAAAATGGCTTGGTAAATAGCCTATTTTTGTCCACATAGGCAGAGACACAGGCATGTGTCTCAGCCGTGTGTGACACACGGTCAAGTTACACGTCGTGTGTCCCCAGGTGTTGAAATTAAATTGAAGACAGTATGCTCCACACAGTCTCACACACGAGCGTGTGACTGGCAGTGTGGTACAAGTCAGTATACCCCCTAATTGGCACACAGCCTAGCACACGGGTGTGTGACTTGGCCGTGTTGCATAAGTCAGTATACCATACAATTTTTGCATGGCCAAAAACACGGCCTTGTACACCGGCATATGTGGCCACTTAGAAGGGTACACTGGCTAGACACACGGGCGTGTGGTCGACCGTGTGACTGAAGTCAGTATGTATGCCATGTTTTCTCACGGCCTGAGACACGGGCTTGTGACCCTTGTTTACATGAAAAATTTCTAAGTTTCCAGAATTTTCGTATGATATCGGTTTAGTCTCAAACCACTTCTAAAGCATGTTTAAGGCCTCTTAGGCCCTTATAAAGGACTGTAACAGCCTGATTTTGGGGCTAGTCGGAACAGTGGTTTCGGGACCGCTAATCTGAAGTTGAAGAAAATTATTTTGATATTGTTTTATGTGTTATGGCATAATTATGTGGATGTATGAAAATTTTGGTGCTTTAATTTTAGCAATTGTATGCTTAATTGTGAAAAAGGACTAAATCGCATAAAGTGCGAAAGTTCTATTATACAAGGTAGAGGTGTCTAATAGCCATAGAATATTAAATTAGAGGTCCTTAAAGTGCAATTAGTCCATTAAGGGTGTGTTGACCGGCCATAAAGACAAGGAGACAAAAACATTAAATTTTGGTCAAAATTTTGGTGAAATTAGGTGATAGAAAAATGAATAAAATATGATAAATAAAAGAGATATAATCTGTCACTATTCATGCTTCTTCTCCACTGAAAATTGAAGAGAAATAGGAGATTTTGGAGTCCAAAATTTCAGCCAAGCCATTCACTTGCAAGTAAGTGATTTTAGAGGTCTTTCTTGATAATTTTTGTACTTTTGGAACCCCCAAAGCTTAAGCTAGCTAATGAGGGGACTAATTTGCAAAATGGTTGAAAGTTTAAAGACTTTCCATGAGAGTGTTCATGTTGTTTTCTGAGTTTTTATGGCAGAAAATGAATGCTAGTGAGTTAAGGAACAACTTTTGTGAAAGGTGTTATCATGAAAACACCTAAATAGGATTTATTTTAAAGGTTGTAATTGTGTAATAAATGCAAGAAATAATTGGTTTTGTGAGTTGTTGTAAGAGAAATAAATGTTTTGCTAGGCTTGTTTAATGAGGAAATATGATGAAAAAAATGATTTACGAGCCTAGGGGCAAAATCATAATTTTGCCAAATATAAGTGCAAAATGGTCATTTTTGCCTAAGTGTAAATTTTGATGTATCATGAGTTATAAAGTGATTGAATGAGTAAATTTTATTATTATAGATCAAAAGGAGCATGGAAACAACCTTGACTGAGGAAAAGGCAAGGTTACGGACTAAACCGTCGATTAATACATTTTGCACCGAGGTAAGTTTATGTGTAAACAATACATCTTTAATACATATGTTGTTACTTATTGGTGCATTGTAAGAATGAGATCAATTATGATTGAGATTGATAGATAGTGAGTAATTCTCGTATGAACTTTGGAATAGATATGTAAGTGTTGAAAAATGTCCGAAATAATTATTGGTGGGCTGTGTGTGATACCACCGTAATTATCTTTCTTAGTGTGTTGTGTGCGATACCACCTTATTACTATATTACGATGGGCTGTGTGCGATACCATCATTTATTTTATCATTTGGTGGGCTATGTGCGAAACCACCGTAAATATTCTTACTGGTAGGCTATGTGCGATACCACCCTAATAATGATTAATGGTGGGCTGTGTGCGAAACCACCAGGCACTTAGTATTATTCCAAGGGGTTCATCGATAAATTGTATAAGTAAATGTTTCATGTTGCTTAGTGGTGATGAGTGCAGGGGATGTATGCAAGCAAATGTGAGCATTATAATTGTGATATAGTTGGAATGTGGTAAGAGATGAGATGAGTAACCATGATTATGGAAATGTGATCTGTTCTTGCTTACTATGTAATGTTATTCATGGATTAGCATATGTTATGATGCTTATTGTTTACATGTAAACTTATAAGCTTAAAGCTTACTCCCTTTCTTTTTCCTTTATTTTATAGTATTAAAGAGCCTATTCGGGATACGAAGATAATCGGAAGATCACCCAGACTATTAGCTCATCTCGGTATATTTAGACTTAGCATTTTGAGTATGGCATGTATAGGGGCTAGACTTAGTGAAATATTTTGTTCTTTTGGCCAAGTGTGTTGGCTCTTTTAATGATGAACTCTTTTGTGTATTGTCATATTGATCGCTCATTATTACTAATTTATGAAAAGAAGAGATTATTCATGAAGGTGTATGTTGCATGATTAAGTTGCTTGGCTAATGGTTGAATGGGATTTATGTTGTGTGAGTTAGGGTGATAAAGAGAGCTTGGCAAATAGCCTTGTTCTTGCCCACACAGGTAGGCACACAGGCGTGTGTCTAGGCTGTGTGTGACACACGGTCAGTCCCATAGGCATGTGGCTGGGCCATATGTCCCCTGCATGTTAATGTTGCAAGTCAGTGTCAACCACGAGCTAGACACACGAGCGTGTACCTAGGCCGTGTACCCCTTATGAGGTTGCTACTTCATAAACAGAATACCCAGCTTTTCACACGCGGGTAAGGACACGGGCGTGTGTCTGGCCATGTGAAAACCCCTGTAGGTTCGAAATGAAAAAAATAACTTCCATACGGGCTAAGGACATGGGCGTGTGTGACCACACGGCCTGCCCACACGGGCATGTCCCATTTCACACGAGCATGTGCCCCTATTAAGGCAAAAAACTTTTTAAGTATACAAAAGTTTCCGATTTGATTTCGAGACCCTCTGTTTGCATATTTAAGGCCTCATAGGCCCATAATGAGGATGTTTTGAATGTGAATGGGAAGTTTTAAGTTGCAATGAAATTTTATAAGCCCAAAGTTGTATGTTCAAGTGCGTTAAGTTCGGTAATGCCTCGTACCCGGTTTCAGCATTGAATACGGGTAAGGGGTGTTACAGGGTCAATGTGACTGTAACACCCCAAACCCAGCCCAATCACCATGACCGGATCTGGCATGTCACTAAAAAGGAGCTTTATAAAATATCGTGAACTTCAGAAAACATCAAGTTATTATTATTAGCGTAGTGAATCAAAAGAGAGTTTGTTGTTCGTTTAAGTTAGACTTTAAATCGCTGATCTTAGTGCTTAGGTGACTTTTGAAAACACTTGCTATTTCATCTCATCAGGCTAGAAAAATTAACGAAAGAAAGTTCATTTACAGTGAAAATCATTATTTAAGTTGAATTGAAAAAAAACTTTGTTCGCGCTTTGAAGAAACATCATATTAATGAACTAATATGTAAAGCGTTTAAAACTTTAAAACGAATATCTAAACCAGTTTAATAGTGGCCTTCTTACAACATAAAATCCCGAAAATGATAAATAAAGTTCTAATTGTAAAATAGGAAAACCGTGCATGGCCACCTCGTAGTCCTCTCCGGCCCGGTCCACAGCACTATTTGTCACCTGCAAAAATGTTAATCAACGAGGGTGAGTCAAGAGACTCAGTGTGCAATTTCCTACCCCATCATTGGGCCAAGCCCATCAACTTACCATCTAGCTTTTAGCCTCATTCACAATCACTTTTGGGCAAACCCATACGAAATCAAATCTGGGCCCTTAGCCCTATTATCACAATATAGCAAAATAATATGCAAAATGATGCAAAGCCCAGCCCAGCCTAAATTTTCATCCACTACACACCACCCGTTCCTGCCAATCACACCAGTGGGGATTTCTACAATCGACCTTCCATCCGCTACACACTTTTGATGGCAGTCGCTGTAGTCAGCTGCACATCGCCCTTAATATGTAGCCTAGCCACCGAAATAATAGTGTGACAAAAGTCACCGGAGTATGTGGCATAGCCACCGAAATAATAACGTGACAAGAAGTCACCGGAGTATGTGGCAAAGCCACCGGAACACTGCCCCTTTATCATAATCATATCCCCCATGCCCATGCAACATGCGATCATATGAATGCAACATACCATATACTATCCCATGACATATTAAAGATACTCATGCATATGTATAATCATATACAACCATTATTATTCAACATACTCAGAGAATGAGCGTACCTGGTGCCACGATCCTTACCCTTTGAAGGGTATACAATAACTATTACCGCTCTTTCGGCTTACCAACTGACATACTTAATCAAATTAAAAACATACAGAGAAGGTGTGGAAATTACACACCTGTAAACACGAAAAACTATACTTTTGATCTCGCTAACACTTTCACTCGCAGGGACCACAGCGATCTGTTTATCCCTCTCCGAAGCCGGCCCACAACCCGGTAGCCAATCACGAACAGCCGACCCGCTCGCCTCTTGAACTTAGGGGTAGGGACTGCGAGTCCAACCCCCTCCTTTGTTTGGCTAGGATTTGGTTCCATGAAACAGATCTTGGTCAGAAGACCAGGTTAAGGCATTGAAGAATATGGATATGAGAACATACACTCAAACGAAAAGATTACTTACCTAGATCGACAAAATACTGAAAGCTTCCAGCTTTGGTTATGAGATCGATTGAGTACCTATAAAAATACCATGTAAGAATCGGTTTTCCAAGAAGGATTGAATCCAAAGAAGTGACCCTTACAGCCAACCAACCAAACTGAATCCTCTTATAGCCTATTCGGCCATAACACTTACCAACACCCTCTCGGAAATAGGACACTCAGAGAAGATATGATGGAGATACGCCCTTCTACCACTGACCAACGCCCATGAATACGAGTTAGTGCTTTAGATTAACCAAAATAGAAGAAAGAGAAGTGAAAGCGATGAGAAAAGCGAAGAAGGTCTCTTACCGGACAAGAGTGTATCACTTAGAAGTTTATGATCGGCTATCAAGAAATCGACAAAAGAGAGCAGGTTCGGCTAAAGCAGAAAAGAAATCAAAGAGAAGGAGTGACAAAGAATAGTGATTCGGTCAAGAGAAAAGAAATGGGGTATGAAATTTGGCTTTAGTGCGTAACAAACAAAACGATTCCAAGAAAAGAAATGAGAGGTGGGTTTTCGGCTATGGAGAACAAATAGCAGAGATATGAAGTACGAAAAAGAAAGAATAGAACAATAGGTGCTACGGCTTTGAGTAAAAGATGAAAAACAAAACAAGAGAAAAAGAAGAGAAGTCTTGAGAAATCGGAAAAGGTTGGAAGCTTGGGAAAAAAATGAAGCAATTGAAAGAAATAGGAGAAAATAGAAGAGAAAGAATGCCTATTAGGTTTGGCTAACCAAAGAAGAAATGCCCGAATAATAGCTTCAGAAATTTCAGCAAACAAGGTAGGAAGAAATGCTCAAAGATGAGTATACTAAAAAAGACCAAAATGGAACCCTTAGCACACACAATTTGTTAAAAACCTACCCAAGTTTCGGCACCTATTCCCCTCATCAAAACCAAATGCATCCACCCCTTACTCCACTCAAAATTTCAGCTAACACACTACTCACCCCACTCCCCATGCTTCCTCCTTGATTCTCTCCTACATCCCCTCTTCTCGACTCATTTGATTTCGTTTGAATTATTCAAACTCTCCAAATAACTCTCCACCACTTATTTGAATATCTTGACCAAGTCTTCCCTCTCTCCTCCAGAGTTTGATTACCATCCAACCACCTCCCTTGCCTGAGCCAAAAATAATGCTTCCTTGCGCTACCTGAGAGATTCGAACCCTCTCTCTCAGCTTCCTTTGTGACGCCACCTCCCTGCATGCTAGGTGGCGTCTCCTTGCCGCCCTACTACCGCATTTCTTGTGTCATCAAACACAAGCAAAAACTCTTGAAGCCTGATCCAACCAGCTTCCCTCCCTTAAAGTACCAAAACTTGAAATTTTACCAAGGCTTCAACCCAACCCCAAGCCTTCCCGGGGACCCCAAACACACTCAAACAACACACAATGCATACCCAGCACACAGATACAAAGTAAATGCAGAGCCCCTAAAATCCTGGATGTTACAGTGATTATGTTGAATGATTTATGAGAATGAATGCTTATTGTTGCATAAATGTATGCTATATGTGTTGTGAATTGATCGGTAATACCTGGTAACCCTATTCCAGCTTTGAATACGGGTAAGGGGTGTTACAATTACCGTAATTAATTTATACACGGGAAGGTTGGTGGTATGAAGCGTCCTCAGTCACTATAACTAACTTATCAATTAAGGAGAAAATTTGTTATTAATGATCGGTTCGAAAGTAGAGAAAAATCAAGTTTGACGTTGGAATTTCATCATATCAGTTTAATTTATTTTCTTCTTATTTTAACTATTATTTTGATTTCAATTATTTTAATTCTTTTACTTTTATCATATTTAAATCCTCCCTTTCTATTTTTTCACAAACTGTCGCACGTTGTGCACATGGCATGTAACACCCGTAACCATTGTCGATCTAGGGTTAAGAAGCATTACCGATCAGACTGGAACATTTACAATCATTTTACAACACAAAGTATATCATCGTCCAAACATAACAAGATATATGCATATAGTCCCTTAATAAGGTCTACGAGACCATAAACACGTGTTAGAAAGGAGTTGGGACTAAACCGAACACATACAAAATTTTCCAAAAATTAAACATTTTTCCAAGCTATAGGGGTCACACGCCCGTATGGGTAGGTCGTGTGCCTCACACGGCCTCAGACACATCCGTGTGTCCAAGCTATATCAAAACAGGGCATACATACTAACTTGTCCACACAGCCAGAGACATGCCCGTATGCCTCACCCGTGGTCAACACTGACTTGCACCACACGGCTAGTCACATGCCCGTGTGTCTAGCCCGTGTGCGAGCCTAACTTGTTTCAATTTGCAAACTTAAATGACACTTGTGCTCAACCGTGTGGGCAATTATAGGCCATTTGCAAGGCCAATTTGCCACCCACACTTTGGAATCACCTACAAGCATCAATCCATATGCATTTTTACCTCAAATGGCAACCAAAACATACCAATATATGCACCAATTAATCATCAACTACACCATTTATTTCCACACTCAATTTCAACTTAAACATGTCCATCTAAATTATCAATTTCACATCCCAAATCATATAATCTATTCATCATTCAATTCTAACCAAATCTATCATGAAACATACCAGTACCATTTTCCTAATTTATGCCATAATGATCACTAATATAGAACACACACATACACATATAAGTCATTCTTTTCACATGTTCAAAACATATACCAAACCATCAAACTACCAAGCCAAATCACATGGCAAGACTTATACACTTCAAAACATGTCATAATCACTAGCCTATACATGCCATATTTAAAACATATATACATCTTCCAAAAGTACCAAAATAGACAGCCGATAGTGTGATTGTGTCGCTGACGATCCCTGGATCCGAGCTAGCTTTAAATACACTGTAAAATGGAGAAAACTTTACACAGTAAGTTTAATAACTTAGTAAGTTCATAATATAATACATTTAACTCAATGATTTAAAATTTAATATACAACATAAACCATCACATAGATTATTTCATAAGAATACACAATCTCATCCATAGCAACTATGCTCACTCAACCATCCATATAACCATTTATGAAATCATCAACCACATAGGTTCTGAACATACCTTTGCCAACACTTAGTTAACGATCATTATTGCTACTCAATGCTCGATACCACATTTCGATCTTCATTATTCATTTGATTTATTCGCATACTTAGTGCCAATTTCTTAGCCGAAACTTAAATATCATCGCACACTTAGTGCCTTTACATTAAACCAAATTTAACTCGGTATCACACACATAGTGCAAATCAATGTAGTCGATACTTTCTTTATTTCGTACACACAATGCCGTTCTCTATTGTATTAATTCTATTCTGCACACGTAGTGCCACATCTCTCAATCCACATTTAACATTACTAATTCATCAACCACATAAACTTTCATTACATAGCACATGAGCATAATTTAAACAATTCGTATTATAAATGAACTTACCTCGGATGTAGAAATAACAGAACGAGTCGTTCAATCGAGCACTTTGTCTTTGCCTTGTTCTAAGTCCAAATTTCTCTTTTCTTGATCTATACATATTCAAATTTAACTTATTCAATCACCAATTCATTCAATTAAGTCCAAACACGCATATTTAGGGCATTTCACAAATTAGCCCTCACATTTTCACATTTCGACACTTAAGTCCCTATTTCATAAAATCACAAAATATACATAATTTCAATATTCCCATGCTTAGTCGAATATTCCTCATGTCCATACAAGCCTACATATTTCATTTATTTCATATTTTATTCATCTAATTTCTCATTTTCACAATTTAGCCCAAATTACTCAATTGCACCAAAAATTCAAAGACAAAATATGTTAACCCAACATCAAACTTTCATATTTCATCATTAACTATCACAAAGCTCAAACAGTCATCAATTTGGCACATCTCAAAATCTTCATCAAATTCTAAAATTAAAGCATGGGCTTGATAATACACTAAGCAACGATCATAAAAATGTAGAAATCATTAAAAACCGAGCTCAAAACATACCTTGATTGAGCTATGCAAGTGCCGAAACCCTTAAACTCTTTTTCTTTCTTTTTTCTTAGAAATTTCGACAATGGAAGATGATAATGGTCTTTTATTTCTTATTTGTTTTATTTTATTACACATTAATATGCTTTTTACCATTTTACCCTTTGTTATTAAACTATTTAATCATCAATTATATGCCTATATATGTCCATCCAATTTATTAATGGTTTAATAACAACATAAGGACTTTCTATTTTAGAAACCATGCCAATTAAGTACTTTAACAATCAGCACACAACTTTTTTATGCGATTAAGTCCTTTTTACAAATTAAGCACACAAACAATAAAATTTTCACACAGAATTTGCACACATGCTTAATCACACACTGTAAACACGAAAAAAATAATATTAAAATATTTTTTTGACCTCGAATTTGTGGTCTCGAAACCACTATTCTGACTAGGGTGTAAACCGGGTTGTTACATGACAACTACATAAACACAGAACCTAATTGAATTGAACAACAATTTAAGATGTCCAGTCTCTATGGGATCTTCTCTACTCCCTATACTACTATTTATTTACTGTTTAGGTATAGAAATATTATTTTTGGTGGATTCGACACCCATCATGGGGTCATGTGGAGTAGAGAGGTGATTTTTGTTACCCTTATGCTCCATCAATACACTCCACTTATAGCTCGGTCACCATCTTGGTTTCACCTTAAGAAAGAGGAAGAGCATAGAAAAGAGAGTGAAAAACAATATTGAATGGCTTTTTTCTTATTGTTGTTATTGCTGTGATTTTTTGTAACTAGATAGGCCTAGACGGTGGTGACGATAATGGTGGAATGAGATATGAAGGTTGTGCATTTAATCTACGCTCACCGTAGCATTTGTTGATATCGTGGGTGAAGAAAGTAGAGAGGGGATGGTGTGGAGGAAGGCGGATTCACCCTTGTCGGGGCTGAGAGCCAACAAAAAGTCCAACCGGGTAGTTAAAGATAGACCGTCCCTCCCGTAGGGGATACGAGGCACGCGAGTAGTCGATTACTAAGTGACAATCCAGATGGTACAAGGCAGAAGGTCACTTGCGGGTGTCTCTCAGGTTGATTCTCGAGTTGCCACGTGTCCCAATCGTATAGGGGTATGACAAAATTATTATAAAAAAGTTAGAGTTAATTACACAAGACATCCCCAAACTATCAAAGTTATATCAATAAGGTTCTTTCGTTATTTAAAATGTTAATTTAATTGTTAGGTTAGAGTTCCTATATCATGTGACATAATTTAAAATGAAAATTGTAAAGAAAACGAATATTGCGAAAATGGATGTTGTAAAAATATTAGTTTTTAAGCTTTCAATGCTTTTACGAAAACTTTATTGTCTATTTTTTTCTTTTTGGTTTTATTTTAATTTTTATGTTAAATTTTTCCATATAAGAATTGGCGTGTTATTTAACGATTAAATTATTATTTTAATAATAAAATGAGCCGATTGATCTAACATCAATAGTTTGGAGATATAATTAGATTATTTTGAAGTTTAGGGATTAATTTAGAATATGGGTCATAATTTGAGGATACTTACTGCAATTAACTCAAAAAAAATAAAAATAAAATCATTAAAAAGAAATTGATAAGTTGGCTAAAAAGAAAATAATTTTAAAGGATAGTTGGAAAAGAAGTGAATTAAGCTATTGGTGAGAAGAAAACACTATATTTAGCTTTATTTTTAAAAATGTTTTTGAGTGAAAAGTTAAAGTTCTGACTAATTTACCTAAAAAGGCCCATTTCCAAGCATATTTATGGAAATGGGCTGATTACAGCATTGTTTACCGGAAAGGGCTGAGTTTGGCAATACGCATCCACGTAAGAGCATTTTAGGGGAAATTTCCAGGAAAACGTGCCCCTAGGGGGAGCGTTTTTGCCATGCCAGCACAAAACACACTAATGTGGATGCACTTTGCTGACGTGGCAGCAAAAACGCACTGACCTAGACCCGCTTTTGCCTATTCTCAGATTAAATTTTCAAAAATGGTCATTTTTTAAAATAATATATAAAAATAGACCTTTTTTTTTGAAAATTTACAAGAATAAGCATTTATAAAGACCCAAAGTGGCAACACCTTTTTTATTTATTTTGAGGTGTCACTAATTAATATGGAAATAAAACTAACAAAGCAGATCTTTATATAGACCCAAAGTCTTATTTCCCTTGTTTTCTTAAGCAATGTGGGATATGAGACATGTGTATATATAGGCTCATTAATAGGTTTGCAGCTTGTTCCTAAATAATGTGGGATTCCTTAATCTTTTAACTAACAACATAAGTTTAAAGGCTACACTATATTTTATATTTTTTTACTTATAGAGTTTAATTTTTTTTACAAAAAGTTAACATTTGTTACATTATAAATAAAACTTTTAAACTCTATAAGTAAAAAAAATTATAAAATATAAAATGAGTATGGTAAAATATTAAAAAATAAATATTTAAAAAATTATTAATAGTTAAGTGATCATTTTGTAAGTTTTTAAAATTCGATAACCAAAAAATTATAATTAAGTGACTACTAATGTAACGGCTTGTTTTTAGTCAAATCAAAACAGTAGTTTTGGGACCACAAATCCAAGATCAAAATATTTATTTTGTTATTACAGCATGATAGCATGTATGTGTGAAAATTTCGTGAAGAAATTTTACCGTTTAAATAGTCAATTTGATAAAAAGGACTAAATCGCGTATGGGCCTATGCATTTTGGTGTTGTATGCTTAAAATGTTAATTTGAGGTTTAGAGGTGCAAATTGGGCTCCGGAATGGACCGAGGTCTTGGCTAAATATTTTGTTTAGAGACTATTGGGTTTAGATAAAGTATTAAGGGTGCAATAGGCAAGATGGGCTTATGGCCCAGGAACAAGAGGCGCAGTAGGAGGGAGCTATAAGTGGCGCTAATAGGTAAAGGAAGGGGGCTCAGTGTGGCCGATTGGAGCCCAAGAAATTGGGCCAATTTCGGCAGGCCTAGGAGAGCTAGGGGGGACGATAATGTGGCTACAAAATAGGGGATTTTATGTTTTAAATTATGTGGATATTACGCTAATAAAGGAGAGAGGAGTTAGAGATAATTAAGTCTCTTTTAGATGAGTTAGTAGATTGAGATAAAGGAGAAAAGATAGGATTTATCTCCAAGGTTAGGTAAGTGCCAAAATTTCTATAAATAGGGGGGATAGCTAATCAATTCTTGCATTAGAACCCTACACTTTCTTCTCTTCCTGTGCCGAAAATTTAAAGGTCATCTCACTTGTTTTCTTTTCTCATCTTTTCTCTTCCAAAAGCCGAAAATCACCATTGTTTTCTTTTCTCATCTTTTCTCTTCCAAAAGCCGAAAATCACCACCTCCCTCACCTTTTCTTTCTTTTTCTTTGAAATTTCCTTTTAGCCGAATCTTTTGATCCCTATTGTTATTCTTCTCCCATTCACTAAAAGCCGAAACTCCTCATTCAATTCTTCTAAAAAGTCAAAAAACACATCTAGTTTATCTTTCCGAGATTTTTCTTAAAAGCTGAAATCCCTAGATCTCATCTCCTATGATTGCCAAAATCCTTCTGTGGTGTCTGCTTGTGCCGAATCTTGAAGAAAACTAAAGGTAAGTATCAATTCGCGAGATTTCAATCCTTTCCAGCTTTTAGAGATCTTAGTCGAATGGCTATAGGGTTAACTAATCGGGTGTTTTCTCTCATTTGCGGCATTCCGGGATTTGAAGGGAATTCAATCGCTTAGATTTCAAAGCCAGAGTTTAGTAGCACTCGTATCGTATCACTTTCAGGATTTCAAGGTAAGGAAATCTGTTAATTTAAACATATAATTCGGGTAAAACATTAACCTTTGGCCGAATATAAGAGAGGCCCAAATCTTCGTGTTCTTTCGGCTTTTGAGCAAGGTTTTAGACTAAGGGTTGTAGATCCAGATAGTAAGGATATTGACTAAGGGTGTAAAACTACGCGATATCTGGTGTGTAACACTTCCACACCATTTAGATTGCCTGTTAAAAATATGTTTATTAATCTAAATTATTCTGTAAAATGCTGAAATCCCGGCATAACGCATGAAACCCAAAGAGGGTAAAAGCAAATCACCAGGTTAGTGATCTTTGTCATTCCTAAGTGAATGTTCCTGTTAAGATGACATATGTGATATGTATGCTGATTTCTGTGATTGCATGAGGTTGGGTTTGATGAAAGGGGAAGTGTTCTGTTGTAGCGGCTTTTGCCGTACCTGTTGTAGCAGCTTTTGCCGTGACCTGTTGTAGTGGGATTTGCCATGACCTACTGTAGTGGCTAAGGCCATGATCTGACGATGAGCAGCATGACTGCCATCGATGATGTGTAGCGGTGTGGGTTGATTGTAGAAATCCCCAATGGTGTGACTGGCAGGTAAGGGTGGTGTGTAGCGGATGGAAACCTAGGATTTGGGTTGGGCTTGCATAATTTTTATTATATATAAATCTGTTATTCTGTTCTGTGGGGCTAAGGCCCAAATCTAATGGTGCATGAGGGTTGCACACTGAGTCTCGCGACTTAACCTATTATTTAACATTTTCAGGTAGCACCTAGTGCATCAGACCGGGCTGGAGAGGAGCGCAAGGTGGCCATTCGAGAGATTATTTGGATTCTGCAAAGGACTTTTCATTACTTAGTTATTTTAATATTTTTTTTATTAGTGGATTTTAAGTTTCAATGTAATAAGGCCATGGGCCACTAGACTCATATTTATTTTGGGTTTTATGTTGGGTTTTTATTACTAGACATTTAAATTTCATGCTAAAATTAAGCTAAGACATGTAACAACTTAGTTTTTTTTTCCTAATTCACCAAGGTATCATTTAGATTTATATTTTATACAGAATATTAAATTACTAAGTTTTTCGGTTAAATTGTTTAAACCTGATACTCGTTTTCCAAAATGTGACATGTTTTATAAAATTCCTTAGTGACATACCAGATCCGGTTGTAGTGTTTGGGCCGGGTTTGGGTGTTACAAATTGGTATCAGAGCCCGGTTCAAAACTCAGCTTTAGGGTTTTGGGCTCAAAACGTTTTCTAAAGATGGGTTTTGGAAACATGCATGTTTATAAATAACACAAGAGGGTTTTCTCGGCATGGCACCTGCGTCTCCGGCCCAAGTCCGCCAGGTAAGTATTCTGAACTCGCTGTGTGTTATATATGTGTGTGGGCTTGATGGGCTTTAAGGGACATAGATTATTTTTAGAACTTGATGGACTTTAGGCCTAGCTCAAACGACTTTCTAAATCTCATAAGACTTAATTTCACTAAACAAACTCGTGAACGAGTCGAAAGACTAGGGTGTGGCAACAGGCATGTGCATGTCTAGGATTGGATTCAGGGAGAGCTTGGTACTTAAGCAGTCCTAGTGACTCACCTCTTTTTCGCTGGAATCCTAGCTGGTGCGTAGTGACTGTTCACCTTAGCCATAAGGACTTGTTGACGGGCCAAAATCTATAATTAAAACCCGAAAGGGACCAGCCACCCTATTTTCACAAAATTGCTAAAATACCCTTATTTTGAAAATTACCAAGATACCTATGATTTGCAAATATACCCCCAGATTTACGGACATACCCCGATTTACAAAGTCAACAAAATTTCTTCTTAGGAATAAAAAAAAACAGACAATACACGACATCAATCAAAAACCACAAACACTTGAATGCCACTATTATTCTTTTGAAATCAAATTCTCTAAGATACCCCTGTTTTAAAAAAAATACCCCCTAAGTTCTGTAAAATTTTTGAAAATACCCTTGATTTGTAAAAATTTTCCAAAATATCCCTGATTTATAAAATTACCAAATTACCTCTGACTTAAAAAATGACCAAAGTACCCCTGATTTGTTGAAATTACCAAAATGCCCCCAGATTTCAAAATTACCGAAATACCCCCGAATTTCAAAATTACCGAAATGCCTCAAATTTCAAAATCACCGAAATACTCCCGGATTGTAAAAAATTACCAAAATACCCTTATTTCACAAAATCACCAAGGAACCCTATTTTGGAAAATTACAAAAATACCCTTGTAGGGAAAATTACAAAAATACCCCCGGGTAGTGGAATGACAAAGATACCCCTACATGATGAATGTAGGTTCGTGGATGTTACTTGTATGCTGATGTTTGATGATTGAATGTGTGTGTTTCCTGGAATTATGAGGTAAACTTGAGACTAAAACTGTAGATAGGTTCGAATTCGAAAGAATCACTCTTTAAACTACTGTTCATAAGACTGCTCGTGGTTAATCAGTGGAAGAAAACTAATAATTCATAAAATTCCTAATTCAGATAATACGTGAACCAACGATGAGCGCTAGAACAGGAAGAAGAGGCCGCGGTCGAGGCCGTGGAAGTTTTAGGATTGATGTGCTGACTCGCTAGTTAAGGAGGTACTGAACGAGGTTAAAGAAATCGTTGAAACACATCGGGTTGGCTGCGTGGACAGTAAGAAAAAAAAGAGATCGTAGTGTTCTAGGGTTACAGTCTCGTTCTGTGAAGCATGTTAAGATACGTCCAAACTTTCGGGTTTACGAATATTGCAGAAGGCATCATCCGGGTGAATGTTAGAGGAAGTCAGGAACGTGTTTAAGATGCGGGTCTAAGGAGCATGAGGCTCAGGATTGTTCAATCACCATTAAGTTGGGTATGTTTTGTGTGGATGCTATATTTTTGGGTATAGGAACTGTATGCGTGCAATGTTTATATATTATTAAATTAGAGTGCGCAGCGAAAGCATAGTGGTGAGACTTGGGTAATACGATTAATAGTTAGTTGGAAATTTCGAGGACGAAATTTCTTTAAGGGGGTAGAACTGTAACATCCTGAATTAATGGGCCTATGCATTTTGGTGTTGTATGCTTAAAATGTTAATTTGAGGTTTAGAGGTACAAATTGGGTTCAGGAATGGACCGAGGTCTTGGCTAAATATTTTGTTTAGAGACTATTGGGTTTAAATAAAGTATTAAGAGTGTAATAGGCAAGATGGGCTCGTGGCCCAGGAACAAGAAGCGCAGTAGGAGGGAGCTATAAGTGGCGCCAATAGGTAAAGGAAGGGGGCTCAGTGTGGCCGATTGGAACCTAAGAAATTGGGCCAATTTCGACAGGCCTAGGAGAGCTAGGGGGGACGACAATATGGCTACAAAATAGGGGATTTTATGTTTTAAATTATGTGGATATTATGCTGATAAATGAGGGAGGAGTTAGAGATAATTAAGTCTCTTTTAGATGAGTTAGTAGATTAAGATAAAGGAGGAAAGATAGGATTTATCTGCAAGGTAAGGTAAGTGCCGAAATTTCTATAAATAGGGGGGATAGCTAATCAATTCTGGCATTAGAACCCTACTCTTTCTTCTCTTCCTGTGCTGAAAATTTGAAGGCCATCTCACTTGTTTTCTTTTCTCATCTTTTCTCTTCCAAAAGCCGAAAATCACCATTGTTTTCTTTTCTCATCTTTTCTCTTCCAAAAGCCGAAAATCAACACCTCCCTCACCTTTTCTTTCTTTTTCTTTGAAATTTCCTTTTAGCCGGATCTTTCGATCCCCATTGTTATTCTTCTCCCATTCACTAAAAGCCGAAACTCCTCATTCAATTCTTCTAAAAAGTTGAAAAACACATCTAGTTCATCTTTCCGGGATTTTTCTTAAAAGCCGAAATCCCTAGATCTCATCTCCTATGATTGCCAAAATCCTTCTGTGGTGTCTGCTTGTGCCGAATCTTGAAGAAAACTAAAGGTAAGTATCGATTCGCGAGATTTCAATCCTTTCTGGCTTTTAGAGATCTTAGTCGAATGGCTATAGGGTTAACTAATCGGGTGTTTTCCCTCATTTGCGGCATTTCGGGATTTGAAGGGAATTCAATCGCTTAGATTTTAAAGCCAGAGTTCAGTAGCACTCGTATCGTATCACTTTCGGGATTTCAAGGTAAGGAGATCTGTTAATTTAAACATATAATTCGGGTAAAACATTAACCTTTGGCCGAATATAAGAGAGGCCCAAATCTTCGTGTTCTTCCGGCTTTTGAGCAAGGTTTTAGTCTAAGGGTTGTAGATCCAGATAGTAAGGATATTGACTAAGAGTGTAAAACTATGCGATATCAGGTGTGTAACACTTCCACACCATTTAGATTGCCTGTTAAAAATATGTTTATTAATCTGAAATATTCTGTAAAATGCCGAAATCCTGGCATAACGCATGAAACCTAAGAAGGGTAAAAGCAAATCACCAGGTTAGTGATCTCTGTCATTCCTAATTGAATGTTCCTGTTAAAATGACATATGTGATTAGTATGCTGATTTCTGTGATTGCATGGGGTTGGGTTTGATGAAAGGGGAAGTGTTCTGTTGTAGCGGCTTTTGCCGTGACCTGTTGTAGCGGCTTTTGCCATGACCTGTTGTAGTGGCTACGGCCATGATCTGAGATGAGCAGCATGACTGCCATCGATGGTGTGTAGTGTTGTGGGTTGATTGTAGAAATCCCCAATGGTGTGACTGGCAGGTAAGGGTGGTGTGTAGCGGATGGAAACCTAGGATTTGGGTTGGGCTTGCATAATTTTGTTATATATAAATCTGTTATTCTGTTCTGTGGGGCTAAGGCCCAAATATAATGGTGCATGAGGGTTGCACACTGAGTCTCGCGACTCAACCTATTATTTAACATTTTCAGGTAGCACCTAGTGCATCGGACCGGGCTGGAGAGGAGCGCAAGGTGGCCATGCGAGAGAGTATTTGGATTCTGCAAAGGACTTTTCATTACTTAGTTATTTTAATATTTTTTTTTATTAGTGGATTTTAAGTTTCAATGTAATAAGGCCATGGGCCACTAGACTCATATTTATTTTGGGTTTTATGTTGGGTTTTTATTGCTAGACATTTAAATTTCATGCTAAAATTAAGCTAAGACATGTAACAACTTAGTTTTTTTTTTCCTAATTCACCAAGGTATCATTTAGATTTATATTTTATACAGAATATTAAATTACTAAGTTTTCCGGTTAAATTGTTTAAACCTGATACTCGTTTTCCAAAATGTGACATGTTTTATAAAATTCCTTAGTGACATACCAAATCCGGTTGTAGTGTTTGGGCTGGGTTTGGGGTGTTACATAATAGCTAAAGATATTTAATAGCTATAGAACCTTAAAGTTAAGGTCCTTATGTGGTAATTAACCCATTTATAAGATAGTGGATGATAGTGGGTATTTGGTGTAATTACTAATGTTTTTAAAGGTTAATTTTGGAAATTGATAATTAAAGATAAAATAAATAAAACAAAATCACATTTTATTAGTTATCATCTTCCTAGCCGATTTTCAACAAAGAGAGAATCCATTTTAGTGTTTAACATTTGGCAACACTAATTTCTTTAATTAGGTATGCATTTTGACTCGGTTTTTAATGATTTCTATGTTTTTGTGATCATTGTTTCGTATTCTAGCTAGCTCGTACCATAGATTTCGAAACTGTTAAAGATTTATCATGTTGCCATTTTTGAATGCTTTAGTAATTTGATGAATTATGGTAGATTTGGAAGGTTTAATGTTAGATTAATAACTTTTGTAAAGTGATTTTTGACAAAAATGTCAAAAAGGGATTAAATTGAGAAAATGTGAAATGTGGTGGTTAAAAGTGTGAATAAATGAGAAATATGGGCTAATATGAATACTAGAGAAATTCGGTTAGCATGGGTTGTGGTTGAATTGGATGAATTTGTGATTTTATGTGATAAGGACTAAATTGTAAAAAGTGAAAGTTTAGGGGTAAATGTGTAGGTAAATGTGTAAATGTGCCTTAAAGTATGTTTTGGACCAAATTGAATGAATAGATGATTGAATAAGTTAAATTTGAATACATTTAGATCAAGAAAAGTGGAATTCAGATTTAGATCGGGGAAAAACGAAAGTTATCGACTAATCGACTAGATTCGTCGTTTTAACATCAGAGGTAAGTTCGTATGTTATAAATTCATTTCAAATGCATTTTATATGCTTTGATATAACATGAATTGTGATTATATGATTACGAACGAGTTCAAAAATGATTCGATGAATATTATCGGCTAATATGAATACTAGAGAAATTTGGTTAGCATGGGTTGTGGTTAAATTGGATGAATTTGTGATTTTATGTGATAAGGACTAAATTATAAAAAAGTGAAAGTTTAGGGGTAAATGTGTAAATATGCCTTAAAGTACGTTTTGGACCAAATTGAATGAATAGATGATTGAATAAGTTAATTTTGAATACATTTTGATCAAGAAAAGCTGAATTCAGATTTAGATCGGGAAAAAACAAATGTTATCAACTAATGACTAGATTCGTCGTTTTAACATCCGAGGTAAGTTTGTATGTTATAAATTCATTTCAAATGTATTTTATATGCTTTGATATAGCATGAATTGTGATTATATGATTACGGACGAGTTCAGAAATGATTCGATTAAGATTCAACAGTTGAAATCCCCATTGAACCTTAGGAATAGTTTAGGATGCTAGTGACATGTCATTAGGTATACTTGAGTTGGCTTCGGGCCATGATTTAGCACTATGTGTGCGAGATAATCCGATTTGGCTTCAGGCCATGTATATCAAATTATTTGGCTTCGGGCCATGATATTAGAATTTCGGATAAGTTATCTTGATTTGGCTACGGGCCATGGTATAGGTACTTATCGAGTGAGACCTTGAGTATCCGACTTCTATTCCGAATGGTTCAACAGGTAAAAGAAGGAAGTGGTTGAATATGAGTTTGATACGAGATAGTACAGGTACGTACGGAAATGAATTGAATAATGAAAACTATGAAACTGATGAGCGTCTTGGTAAGTTATATAACAGATTGCTGTACATTGTTTTCCATTATATGAATGTTTAATGAATGATGATAGTTGCTTATTGTTAACATATGACCTTACTAAGCTATATAGCTTACTTTGTTGCTTTTCCATGTTTTATAGTAATTTTAAAGCTAGCTCGAACTTGGATATCGTCAGAGACTTCACCACACTATCCATTGACTCCTTGGTACTTTTGAAACTATGTTTTAAGTATATGGCATGTATAGGTAATTGAGTATTGTTGATTATGTTTTGGTAATGAAGTTGACCAAATGAATTGGCATTGTAAATGTATATGTTTTAGCTTGTAATTATAGCCATGAGATTTGGCTTAATTTGAAGAATTTAGTTAAGTGCTTATATATATATGCATATTTGTTGATAGTTAAGTTCATGGATGGATATGAGAATGACTTATATTATGAGAACTGTGGACATTGTTGCTAATTGGTATTATGATTGTCAAATTGATGGTTTGAGAAAGTTGGTATGCTTGTGAAATTAGACCTAATAATGCATCTTTGATAATGGTTATTTTGATGATTGGGTAGACAAGAATTGGTATGAATTTAGTCAGTATATTGTGATACTTATGTGCCTTGAATTGGCTAGTAACGAAATGGTAAGATTTAGGCTTGGTTTGGATGTTTTGGATTGCATATTATGTTATGAATTGGTGCCATTTGGGTTGTTTAGGTACATGAGATTTTGGGTGGCAAATTAGCTTGGTAAATAGCCTATTTTTGTCCACACGGGCAAAGACCCGAGCATGTGTCTCAGCCGTGTGTGACACATGGTCATGGTACATGGCCGTAAGTCCCCTGGTGTTGAAATTAAATTGAAGTCAGTATGCTCCACACGGTCTCACACACGGGCGTGTGACTGGTCGAGTGGTATAAGTCAGTATACCCCCTAATTGGCACACGGCCTAGCACACGGGCGTGTAACTTGGTCATGTTGCATAAGTCAGTATACCCTACAGTTTTGGCACGGCCTGGCACACAGGCGTGTGTGGCCACTTCGAAGGGTACACAGGCTAGACACACGGGCGTATGGTTGGCCGTGTGACCCAAGTCAGTATGTATGCCCTGTAACAGTCCGGTTTGTACCCTAGTCAGAATAGTGGTTTCGGGACCACAAAACCGAGTCCAAATATTATTTTAATATTATTTTCTGTGTCTATGATATGTGACTAAGCATGTGCTAAAATTCCGTAAGCTAATTTGTCTGTTTGTGTGTTTAATTTGATAAAAGGATTGAATTGCATTAAATGTGAAATTTGTATGCTATTTGTTAAAGTACCCAAGTGTTGTGGCTTCGTAAAGGTGGAGGCCTTATGTGGCAAATGAGCCAATAATTAGTTGGTGGATGACTAAAAGTCATTAATGGCCTTATGTTTATAGGTTATAAATATTTTGTAATAAGGATAATATGGTAAATTAGTATTAAAATGAATATAGTAAAAGAAACAAAAGAAAGATGATGGTTATCATCTTTTTAGGAGTGCCGAATATTGAAGAAAGAAAAAGGAGAAAGTTGAGCTAGGTTTTCAGTCGGTTTTTGATAATTTTTACGTTTTTACAATCGTTGCTTTGAGAGCTACAAAACCCATGTATTAATTTTGTGAATTGATGATGTTTGTGTAAAATGCCATTGATGCTATGTTGAGTTTTGTGATGTTTTATGGTGTTAATTGCAAGATTTAAGCTTGATGAACATATTTTGTTCTTGAAGTTTTGTTGAATTTAGCTAAATAGGGCTAAATTGTGAAAATATTATTTTGGAGGACTAATTTGTAAATTTGATGAAATATTTGGACTTATATAGTCCCTAGAGAAGTTCAGCTATGCATGGGTGTGAATGAATTTTGTGAATTTGATGTTTTGAGAAAAATGGACCAAATTGATAAAATGTGCAAATGTGAGGGCTAAATTGTAAATAGCCCAAAATATGTGTGTATGGATTGAATTGAATGAAATAGTGAATAAAAGGGTTAATTCTGAATATGTTTAGATCAAGAACCAAAGAAAATGGACTTAGATCGCGGGAAAGTGAAAGTAACTAAGTAGCTGTTTTCAGTTCGATAAACCGAATCCGAGGTAAGTCACTATACAAATAAATGTACTTATATGAATTTATACATGTTCATTTGATTAATGTTGATAATGGATGCTTATGAGAAATTCTGTAATTGAATTCCGAGATAAGTTCGGTATATTGACTAAGTCTGAGAAGCCTCGTACGAACCTAGGAATAGGTATATGTTCTGTTTACGTGTAAGACCACGTCTGAGACGTTGGCATCAATATCTGTTTACGTGTAAGACCATGTCGGGGATGTTGGCGTCAATATCTGTTTACGTGTAAGACCACGTAGGGGACGTTGGCATCAATATCTGTTTACGTGTAAGACCACGTCTGGGACGTTGGCATCAATATCTGTTTACGTGTAAGACCACGTCTGGGACATTGGCATAAATATCTGTTTATGTGTAAGACCTTGTCTGGGACGATGGCACTGTACGATTATTCTTAACTTCTGAGTAACTTACTGAATTTCTTATGATTCAACGGGCGAGTCTGAGATATGAATATCAAATCCGAGCTCTGATAGATTAAGTAAATGAATGTTCAGCTCAGGTACGTTGCACATACACTAAATGTGTATACAAGGTAAGTACCTATATGACTCTGATTAGAAGAAAGGTATGAATGAATATGAGAATGTGAATGAGGTGTTAAAATGGGTATGGAAAGCTATGTTTATACATATGATTTTTGAAGTAATGAATGTGGCATTATGGCCAAATATATGAACCTAAGCATATATGTGGTGGTTTGTTAAGTAAATGGGATATGCCTTTGTACTTATGTGCATATATGTTTTTCATGCTAAGTTTGTTTGTATTATGACTTACTAAGCTGTGAAAAGCTTACTTTGTGTACGTTTCTTCTGTTCTATAGGTCGTCAAAGCTACTGAAGGCTCGAGACCGTCACGGATCGTCATCACACTACTAATCTCTTTTTGGTTACACTTTGAAAATGTATAAAGCTAGATATGGCATGTATCGGCTAGTATTTTGGTATAAATAGTTATGTGATCTTAGCCATGTGATTTGGCTATTTAAGAGTTGAAACTTTGCTTAAATGAATGTGATATAGGATGCATCTTTTGGTATGGTGAAAGAATGTGGAATGGCCAAGTTTTGAATGAGCAAATGCATGAATTAGTCTTGTAATGATATGAGTTTTAATCCTTGAGATTGTCATAGTTGGGATTGGTTTTGAATGCAAGGTTTGAATGGTTATTTTGGTATGCTTTTGATGGTTTTATGTGCATGAAATATCTTGTTGAATATGGCTTGTAGGTATGACCCTTGTGGGTGGCATTTTGGCCTTGTAGATGGCCTATAATGTCACACGGTTGTGGCACACGGGCATGCCTAAAATTGGGAAAATTGGCAGAATGTGGCCTAAAATCAACACGGCCTTAACACGGGCGTGTTTGGTGGCCGTGTTGGGTAACTCAGTATAGGACCATGGTTAGGACACACGGCCGTGTCTGGTGGCCGTGGGGACCAAGTCAATATAGGTACGAAAGGACACACGAGGGTGTCTAGAAGCCGTGGAGGGCACACGGTCTCCTCCCACGGATGTGTCTCCCCTGTATTTTAGAAAAGTTTCAAATTTTCATGAAATTTCATATGTGTTTCAGTTTAGTCCCGACTCGACTTCTAAGCATGATTCAGGTCTCGAGAACCCGTTTAAGGGACATTATGTCTGAGAATGTTGATTGAATGTATGATTTTGCCTGTGAATGTTTCCGATATGTCCGGTAACGCTCCTAACCTTAATCTGGCGACGGACTCGGGATAAGGGTGTTACATGCCCTGTTTTCACACGACCTAAGACACGGGCGAGTCTACTAGCCGTGTGAGGCACATGGCCTATTCACACAGGCATGTGACCCTTGTTTACATGAAAAATTTCTAAGTTTCCAAAATTTTCGTATGATATCGGTTTAGTCCCGAACCACTCTAAAGCATGTTTAAGGCCTCGTAGGCTTTTATAAGGGACAATGTGATTGTGTTGAATGATTTATGAGAATGAATGCTTATCGTTACATAAATGTATGCTATATGTGTTGTGAATTGATCGGTAATACCTTGTAACCTTATTTTGTCATTGAATACGGGTGGGGTGTTACAACTAATGTAATTTAATCTAGATATAAAATTATGAAAAATAATTATTATATTTTATGTATATTATATATTTCTATAAAAAAAACTTATTTAAAATAATTATATACTATGCTTAAATAGATTATCTATCTAGTCAAAATACATCTGAAATAAATTTATCATCATTCATTAGGTGATGAAAATTAAATTAAAATTAGGATTAAAAAATTAATGAGTATAGCAAAATATTAAAAATAAATAAATATTTAAAAAAGATATATCAATTTTTTAAAATTACAAAAAAATATATTTGTGTACCAAATACTCACCATTTATTTATTAATCAAACATTCATAATATAAAATAAAATAAATAATAAAAAATTAAAAGTATAACTTCTAAATTTAAATAATGGAAAATTATTTTAAAAATTAGAATTGCATGGATATTAACTTCAAACATACATTTAAAATTGAATAGAAGATTATTGCATGTACAAGTTTCATATGTGCAATTTATTTATTTTTTAATAATCCTCTTGTATATGCTAACAATTCTAAAATGCAACAAGATTAAAGATCTCAAAAGATAATTTTATAATATGGGAAAATGTTAACAAAATGTAAAAAAATAGAAATTGTTTTGTAAAAAAATTATAAAATATAGTGTAGCCTTTAATATTATGTTGTTAGTTAAAAGATGAAGGAATCCCACATTGTTTAGTAACAAGCTTGTAACAGCCTGGTTGACACCCTAGTCAAAATAGTGGTTTCGAGACCACAAATTCGAGACCACAAATTCGAGGTTAGAAAAATATTTTAATATTATTTTTAGTGTTTACAGTATGAGATTAAGCATGTGTGAAAATTCTATGTGAAAATTTTATTGTTTGTGTGTCGATTTATGAAAAAGGACCTAATCGCATAAAATGTAAAAGTTGTGTGCTAATTGTTAAAGTGCTTAATTGACATGGCTTCTTAAATGAAAGGTCCTTATGTGGATAATAGACCATTGATAGTGGGAATAGACATAAATGGTCTAATATTTGATGATTAAATGGTTTATTAATTAAGGTTAAAATTGGTATTTAATTATTAAAGTTATTACAATTAAAAACAAAAGAAATTAAAGGCCATTATCATGTTCATTTTGCCGAAAATCACAAGAAAAGAAAAGAAAAAGACTAAGCTAGGGTTCGGCCATTGTTGTCTTTGATTGAGGTATGTTTCGAGCTCAGTTTTTTATGATTTCTACGTTTTTGTGATCGTTGCTTAGCATAATATCAAGCCCATGCTTTAATTTTAGAATTTGATGATGATTTTGAGATGTGCCATTGATGAATGCTTGAGTTTTGTGATAGTTGATGATGAATAATGAATAATTGTTGATAGATTTTAATGTTTTGTAAAGTGATTTTTGACAAAAATGTCAAAAATGGATTAAATTGTGAAATGTGTAAATTGAAGGACTAAAATGTGAAATAAATGAAATATGTGGGCTTATATGAGCTAGGGAAAATTCGGCTAAGCACATATGTGATGAAATTGTGTGTATTTTGTGGTTTTATGAAATAGGGACTAAAATGTCAAAATATGCAAATGTGAGGGCTATTTTGTAAAATGCTCAAAATATGTGTTGTTGGATTAAATTCAATGATTTGGTGAATGAATGAGCTAAATTTGAATATGTATAGATCAAGAAAAAAGGGACTCGGATCGAGATCGAGGCAAGAATAAAGTGCTTAATTGATCGACTTATATCATTGTTTATACGTCTGAGGTAAGTTCGTGTATAATACGAATTGATTTAACCATGTTTATATTTTATGTAATGAATGAAAATGTGGTTGATAAGTTAGTAATGCTAAATGTGAATTTGAAAGATGTGGCACTAAGTGTGCGTAAACAAAATCGATACAATGATGCATTGCACTAAGTGTGCGAATTAAAGAAAGCATTGATTATATTAGTTGGCACTATGTGTGCAATACCGAGACATCATTGGTTTACTGTGATGGCACTAAGTATGCAATAATATTGTGGATTCGACTTATTATTTGGCATTGAGTGTGCGAATTCATCTAATGTTTAAAGAGGATCAAACGAGTAATGGTTTGGAACAATGAATGCTAAACGTGGTAGTTAAATACGTAATGGTACAGGTACGTACTGAACCTATGTGGTTGATAATATTGTATATAGGATAAATGGATGATCATGTGAGTACTGACTATAGATGAGATTGTGTATTATTGTGAATTACACTATGTAATAGTTAATATTGTATATTGAATTTGAATTGTTGAGCTAAATGTGTTATATTACGAACTTACTAAGCTTTAAAGCTTATTGTGTGAAGTTTTTTTCTGTTTTACAGTGTCAATAAAGCTAGCTCAGATCCGGGGATCGGCAGTGACTCAATCACACTATCGGCCATCTATTTTGGTACTTTTGGAAGTTGTATATTTGGTATATAGCATGTATAGGCTAGTGATTATGGTATGTTTTGAGATGTATAGATCTTGCCATGTGATATGGCTTGATAGTTTAATGATTTTGGTATATGCTTTAGATATGTGAAAAGGATGGTTAATATGTGTATGTGCGTTTTAGGTGAATGATCATTATGGCATAAATTAGTAAAATGGAAATGGTATATTTCATGTTTAAATTTGGTAAGGATTAAATGATGAATGGATTATATGATTTTGATGTGAATTTGATACTTTGGATTGGTATGTTGAGTTGAATTTGTATAGGGAAATGAATGATAATGTTAAGAGGTTCAATTGTGTATGTTTTAGTATATTTTGGATGCATTTGGAGTATGAATTTGGAATGAATTGATGATTGTAGGTGTGACCCAAAATTTGAGTAGCAAATTGGCCTTGCAAATGGCCTATAATTGCCCACACGGTTGAGCACACGGACGTGTGGCTCGCCGTGTCTCTTAAGTTTATAATTTGAAGCAAGTCAGACTTGCACAGGGGCTGGACACACGAGCGTGTGACTGGCCGTGTGAGCAAGTCAGTAGCCTCCCTAATTTTCACACGGGCGTGTCTTGTGGCCGTGTGGACAAGTCAGTATGTATGCCCTGTTTTGCCACGGCTTGGACACACGGGTGTGTCTGATGCCGTGTGAGGCACACGACCTGCCCACACAGGCGTGTGACCTCTGTAACTTTGAAAAATGTTAAGTTTTTGGAAAAAAATTGTATGAGCTCGATTTAGTCCCAACCCCTTCTTAATGCATGTTTAAGGTCTCGTAGACCTTTTAAAGAGACTCTATGCATATAATTTGCTATGATATGATGATGATGTGTTTATGATTGAGAAATGGTCGTAAATGTTCTGTTTTGTCAGGTAATGCTTCTTAACCCTAGACCGGCGATGGTTATAGGTTAGGGGTGTTACAAAGCTGCAAATCTATTCATGAGTCTATATATACACATGTCTCATATCTTACAGAAAACAAGGGAAATAAGACTTTGGGTCTATATAAAGATTTGCTTTGTTAATTTTATTTCCATATTAATTAGTGACACCTTAAAGTAAATAAATAAAAAAGGTGTTGCCACTTTGGGTCTTTATAAAGGTTTATTCTCGTAAATTTTCAAAAAAGAAATTGGTCTATTTTTATAATTTTTTTAAAAACTGACATTTTTTGAAAATTTAATTCGAGAATAGACAAAAGTGCGTCCACATCAACTCGTTTTTGCTGCCAAATTAGCAAAACGCGTCCACGTCAGTGTGTTTTGTGCTGACATGGAAAAAAGCTCCCCAAGGGTGCGTTTTTCTGGAAATTCCCTCTTATAACACTCTTATGTGGACACGTTTTGCCAAAACTGGCCCTTTCTGGTAAATAATGTTGTAATCGGCCCATTTCCATAAATATGCTTGGAAATAGGCATTTTTAGGTAAATTAGTCAAATTATTTGTTTCTGTTTTTATTAAAAAATTGTTTTTAAAAAATGATTTTTTTAAATATCTTGTTTAACCATGCTTTCAAAACAAATGTTTTTTTTATTAAAACATTTTGGGTAAAAATATTTTTATGTCCAGAATATTCTTTATTCTAACAGTATGTTTGGTTGGGGGGAATAGGAATGCATTCTCCCCTAATTCGATGGGCCCACCACCAAACCAACGTTTGGTTGGCTGTAAAAGGATTACAGCCTAATTCCATTTAGGCCTTATTACAGTTAAAGGCTGTAATAGCATTCATTGCCCACATACCTGAATAGCTATTCCGTTCAGCTCTCTTTTTCCCATTTTCCAAATTTTGCCATCCTTCATCTTCTCCTTCATCTGCCGTCAAACTCTCTACACAATTTCTGCCCTCAAACTCTCTTGCCATATTTCAGATATTCTCCTTCATCTTCTCCCACAGATCTGTAACTTTCTCTCCTTCTGTTTCCATATTTCAGTAATGGCATTTTTTCCTTATTTGATTTTTCCTTCTTTTAACGTTTCTCCTCTGTACTTTTTGATCATGTTCTTTTTTTTTTATTGATTGTTTGCTTAATCAGCATTTCTATTCCCTCTCCTCTACGCCGAATGCTGATTCATTGTTTAAGAAAATCAATTTTACCCCCCTCAATTTCTTACCTAAAAAATGCTCAGACTCAGCGTCACCGACAGCCACTCCCTTCCTTCCTTCAACTTCGGTAGGGGGAAAAACAGTCAGGTAGCCAAGTAAGCATATGAATAATTGAGTGATGTTGCATCTTTCTTCCCACAATCAACGCTTCCATCTCCTCCTTCGCAATCTCTCCTCTTTTGCCTCCCAAACTACCATTTTCGTGACCTCCAAATAATTCCTCAAAAACCATCCCCAAAAACCATTATTTCTTCCTTCTAAACAATCCCTCTAAATGCTTCCTTCCCTTTCTTTCTTCCAAACCCATCCCTAAAAACCATTCTTTCTTGCTCAAGACTAATGAGTTTTCTTCTCTTCCTTCTCCCAGTGTTTCTTCTCCCTCTCCAAGTTTTTTTTTATTTTCTACAAATACAGGAAAAAGGTTGTTGCTTGATTGTTTATTCAGTTCTTTCTCTATTTATGCTAATTTTTTTATATAAGGAGTTGTTTTCTATTTTCTGGTATTATCTGATTGACTCTGTCATTGATTTTAGTATTTGGTTGGTTGTCTTATTTTATAATGTTTGATTTTGGAATTTTAATCAACTTTCATATTTGTGATTTCAAATAGTCAAAGGATCCTCCTATTGGCTTCTATTCCATTATAGTATTTACTTTATGAGTCCAAGTATCACTATAATTTCCCAATTGTTAGTTCCTAAACCATGGAAGACACACTGGTTATTGTGTTGATGTGGTTCGTCTTATACAATAGCTCGCGATTTGTAACAGAGTTTTACAAGAGGTAGATCCTTACTTTGTCCTTTGGTTCCATTTCATTGAAATAATTTTGATTGGATAGACACAAACTTTATTGTTTAGGACTTGGTTTATCATCCTAATATAGTTAAATATTGATCCTTTTATGCCTTTAGCTGTCACTGAAATGTGGATTTAAGTTCTTTCTAAGTTTGGGAATTTGGTTCTTATTTGGATTGTCTTGGCAAATATAACTAAAATTCATTTTGTTTTAGTCTTGCTATTCTAGAAATCAATTAATAATAAAATATGGAAATGGGGGATAAAAAAAGAGTGGTTTTATAAACTTGTTTCATATTGTTGAAGCTAATTGACATGACATGAAAAATTAGAATTTTAAAATCAAGATTGTTGATGAATAATGAGATGTCACCAAATTTTCTATTCTTGACTCCCTCTCTAAAAGATTTCTTGTTGCATACTTGCTGATTACCTTAAATAATTGCAAATGAAATTAGCTTTGAAAATTGTCCATGAAGCATGAAGTTTATTGAAGTTAGCTTTGCAAATTGTCCATGAAGCATGAAGTTTAGAGGATGGATACTAAATCACAAGGGCCAGTTTCTTTTATTATTATTATTTTCTTGAAGGAATGTTCGATTTCATTCTTGCATAAACAAGTAATAAAGTTAAATGGGGGAAACAATTGATTATTCTTGGAGGATATGAAATCCCACCATGTAAATGTTATACTTGAGATATTTAGGAAACTAGGGGAAAATTTTGGACTTTTTGAGTAACATCATGTGATGGTATCCCAGGGTTGTCCATGTATGATTTTATATTTTAAGGTGCTCGAAAATGTCATATTAATGTTGTCCATGTATGATTTTATATTTTATCATTTGGAGATTTAATATTTTAACACAAGTGATGTCAATTTCTTGTCTTGATAATATATTTATTATTTACTGATGCAGGTAGACAGACAAGTATCAGGTAACGGACATAAACAAATATCTCCACTACAATGATGATACCATTACTCTTTTCTAGTAATACGAGAAAGACAATATATACATGTTAAACTACATTTACATTTCAAAATTTGATCTTTTTACTTTAAACAAGAACATTTTGGTTATATTTAATTTTCGATATGTTTTTATTTTTGATATGTTTCATTTAAAACTATTTTAATCTTTTAATATATTATTAAACTATTTTTATTTTCGATATCTTTAATTTATTTTATATTTAATTTTGGTCTTCAAACAATGTTTTATATTACTTAAATTGCTTGATTAAAAATTATAATTAAACAATGTTTTATAGTACTTATATTGTTTGATTAAAAATTATAATTAACACTACAAAAATTATCTCAACAAACGAAACAAAAAAAAAAGTAAGTAAAACGCTACAAACAAATCATTTTTTTTAAAAAAGGAAGATATTTAACACACTATATTAATCAAATGGATATTTTATAAAAAAATAATTATTAAACGTCAGTCATCAATTAATCAAATCCACAAAGACACAGTCTTTTCTTTTCTTTTTTCTTTTCTTGTTGATTGATAAAGAAATGAATTTCAAATTTTTGACTAGCAAAGACAGTTTAATTTCTATTTTGTGCTTTGTAAAGAATCTAAATATGTATTGTTCATTTTTCTTTGACAGTGTCTTATTGCTTCCTCTTCTTCTTTGGTTTGCTTGATTGATTCTTCCACCCATAGTTGAGCTTCTTGTATTCACTAAACCACTGTAAGTTCTTTAGAAATTAAATTCTTTGATTTTGTTTTACTATTATTGAAATTAGTATTGAAGAAATGTGACCCTTTTACTATGATTTGAAGATAGGTAACACTCTAATATCTTGCAGTAATGGCTCATCTGCCTTTAATTGTACAAAGCGAGGAGCGTAAAAGAATTGGTCTTGCTATTACAATATGGTTGCAAATGTGTACAATTGCGAGTTGATTCTTAGTTGCATTAGGTGTCATCCATAGCCTACATACTTATAGACCAAGGATTAGATCTTATATTTTAGATTTTTATGCAAAACAAGATTATGTGAAAAGACTTGTATATGCTAGTAACGAGACCTGTATTGAACAAATTAGGATGAATAGAATTACCTTTTTTAAACTATGTGAGATGTTACAAACTTTAGGGGGATTGAAGACGTCAAGATACATGCTTGTTGATGAACAAGTGGCAATGTTTTTACATATCATTTCTCATCACTTTAAAAATAGAGTTATCAAGCATCACTTTAATATGTCTGGGGAAATCGTTAGCAGATCATTTCACAATGTTTTAAATGTTGTCATACGCTTACAAGATGTGTTATTTAAAAAGGCAGAGCCAATTACAGCTAATTCTACAGACCCAAGGTGGAAATGGTTTTAAGGTATTGGAGTGAGTTCTATATATAGCTCGTACATAATTTAGTCCATTTAGATTTAAATATAGTATCCTAACTCGAGATTTTATACAAGTGATGTAGAATTTCTTAGGTGCTTTAGATGGAACCCACATCAAGATTAGGGTTCCAATAGTTAATAAACCTAGATATCAAACGCGAAAATATGACATAGCAACAAATATGTTAGGTGTTTGTACACCTGATATGCATTTTGTTTATGTTCTTCCTAGTTGGGAAGGTTTTGTTGCTGATGGACGAGTTCTTCGAGATGCCATTAGTAGGAGACATGGACTAAAAGTTCCTCATGGTAAAATGCAAAATTAGATGAATTTGAATTAATTTTTAAGATCATACTTTTTTTGGAAATTAACCATGACAAATAGTTTCTTTTTATAGGTTGTTATTATCTAGTTGATGCTAGATACACAAATTGTGAGGGATTTCTTGCGCCTTTTAGAGGACAATGATATCATTTGAATGAGTGGCGTCAGGGTTACCAGCCAAGTACTCCGAAAGAATTTTTCAATATGAAACATGCTTCAGCACGTAATGTTATTGAAAGATGTTTTGGGTTATTAAAACTTAGATGGGTAATACTTAGGAGTCCATCATTCTATCATGTGAGGGTGCACAATAGAATAATTATTGCATGTTGTTTGCTTCATAATTTTATTCGAACCTATATGAGTCTTGATCCTATTGAAGCGGAGTTAGAAGAAGGATTACATAGTAATGTGATAGATGATGATGAACCGAATATCGTAAATATTCATCCATCAGATGCATGGGCTACTTAGAGGATGGAACTAACCAACCAAATGTTCGATGAATAGCAAGCATCTAGAAATTAGTTAGGTTTAGGGTAAAAATAGTAAATATTACGTTGTTTATGTTATTTCATGTATCTAGTTTATGAAACTTTGGTGGTGTTTGAATTATTTTTTTGTATTGTACTAGACTTGTTGAATGATAATTTATTTTCCTTGGATTCATCATGTGTTATAATTTTATAAAGTGTTGATCTTTTGATATATAATATTGAACTTAATTTTAATTTGCGTTTTTTCTTAAGATAATTATGTCAGGTTTTTCACAATCAACTGCTTCTTCCCAAAATTCTCAAGGAACCAAAAGGAAATGGGTTCCAGAAGAAGATGCTGCATTGGTTGCTTGTATAGTCGACTTGCACAATGCTGGAACCTTTAATGCAGATACGAGATTCAAAGCAGCATATTTAAATGAGTTGGAAAAATGTTAGAAAAAGTTTTACCCCATGCCATGTTGAAGACTAAACCTAATCTTGAATCGAGGATTAGGACATTGAAAAGGGATTGGTCAACCGTTTATGACATGCTTAGTCGAAAAAACAATAGCGGCTTTGGTTGGGATGAGCATAGGCAGCTTGTTGTTACTAAAGATGCGGTGTGGAACTCATATATAAAAGTAAGAATTATTTCAAGTATTTATTATCTTATTTTGACTAAACTTATATCTAATATGAATTTCTCATTTTTTATAAAGTCATAAAGAAGCTGCTCAATTCAGACATCAGAGTTTCCCTTATTATGACCAACTTACTGCCATCTACGCAAAAGATCAAGCCACTGATATTATTGAAGAAATAGATGTTGAGGATGTGGCTGCTACAAATACTAATGAAGAAAGAAACGATTTCCATGGACGTGAAGCTGATGTTTCTTTGGATGATATGGATCTTTCAGCTACACAACCACAACCAGGTAGAAACCAAGGTGATTCCACATCTTCAAAGAAGAAAAAAAAATATTTCTGATGTAAGTGATTCTTCTACTTCATTTAATGATGCTGCCACTTTATTGGCGGAAAATATACTGATTTATTGGCCTTGAAATCGATAAGAGTATTGCCTCAGAAGTGCTAATTCAACAAAAGTCGAAATGGCCATTCAAGAAAGTGCTCAAAATTATATCCAACATTATGTGAAGTAGAAGGTTTAATCGAGGATGACCGCTTTGAGCATTGAGCAAAATTCGGATCATCCAACGCAAATGCTCATTTTCTTTAGTTTACCTTCTGCTGTGCGATTGGAATGGGTCAAAAGATTTCTTGCTGACCATTAAAAATCATGGTTGTGTTGATTATATTTTGGTATCTTTTTGTGTTTGTAATATTTGGATGGTATAATGACATGATAGAATGTTATTACAATGTTGTAACTTTTTGATATTGTAAAATTTGAAAACATATGGATTATGACATATAAACTAATGAAATCATGTAACTTTTTGTTAATATATAAATATTATGCTTGGATGTGAAATATAATTCTCAAGTTATTTATTACTTCTAATATTTAATTATTTTTTATTGTAGAATAATTAAATTATTTGTTTCAGTAATGATATTTTAGCACATTAAATATGTATTGCAGTTTAAAAATAATAAAGTAGATTATATATATTTTTATAGTATTATATATTTTGATTTTTTAATTCATATAATAATAATTATATTAAGAATGCTATTAAATTATTTTTATTAAATTATATTTAATAATAATTATGTTAAAATATGGTTAAATTATTTATTATTTTTATTAAATTATTTTCAATAATAATTTTATTAAAATTTAATAATAATAATCATTTATCTAACAAAATTTTATTAAGAATATTCCGATCATTTTATTTCCTTTTTTTTATGTTATTACAACGTTATTCTATTCAACCAGTTATTACACAATGGCACGGCCGTGGACAGTAAATATCTGAAAAAGGAAGTGAGATAACCGAGTAATTTAGACTGTGAATATGATTCCAATTGAACTCTCGCGCGATGGAAACGCTCGCGCAATGGAGATCTAGACTACTTCTTCGAATTCCTTTTTCTTTCGTTAGGATGATAATCAGCTTCTTTTCTTCAAAACCTCAAAATGGAAGAGCAAAAGGGAAGAAAACAGCGTCGAGCAAAGATGCAGGGTACAGGTGGCGGTGCTGAAGCTGGAAGCCATTCCAAACGACCCCGTACCGATCCTGGAAGGCATAAACTGTATCGAGAGATAAAAAACGTAAGAGTGATTCCTTAAACCATCATCGATTTTTTTTCCTTTGTTTATATATGTCTTTATTAATTAGTCAATCCTTGCCTTGTATTTTCATGACCAAAGTGGATGTTTGAGGAGCTTCAACTCGTCGAAATAGATTATCACGAAAAGCTTCAAGAGTTGGCCGAGAACAAGAATGAGCTGGAGCGATGCAGATCAGAACTTGGAGATAAGGAAAATGAGATCCAACAACATAAGGCAACTCATGAGTCACAGGTTCTTCACTGCCCATTTCTCTCTCCTTTTACACTAATATGGTGTCATGTCAATAGTACTAATTAGCTTAAACAATCATAAATTAGTTTGAATCACATGCTTGGTTTTGTATATACTAATATATGATGATTATAATTAAGAGTATTTTGCAACATGGTTGGTCTTGATTCTTAAATCACATAGTTTCAGTGGAACACGGGAAACCTAGGGTTAAAGTGGAAATAAAGAATTGTGCTTTTTCCCTAAGCATTTATATGATAATTGTGTTTTTTCAGAAAGCAATTATGGAGCAAACCGTCGTTCATATAATGGCACAGTTGGTACGGAAATTTGTATAGTATTAACCGTTTCTCTCTTTTTCTTACTAAAGATCTGTTGCTTATATATTTTTATAACAATATACTTATTATGCTTTTTACTTAGTACCCAACACTTGGTTAAATCCATGTTATCTTGTATTCGGATGAGTAATTCATTTCTCTTCAATTGCAGGGGCTTAACTGTACTTCCTTTAAGGAGGTATGCCAATTATTTGTATTTAATAATTCTGAGTTTCTGATACATTTGTTGAGTGCTGAATAGGAGTGTAATCGAGCCGAGTCAAGCCTGAATATTGTCAAGTTTGAGCTCGATTGAACATCTATTTTTAAGCTCGTTTACCAATTTTTATATTCAAGCTCAGCTCAATAATTAAGCTTAGGGTTAATAATATATATTAAGGGCAACAATGTAATTTAGTAATATAAAAATATGAAAAGTTTGATAAGGCTCGCAAGGCGTTTGAGTCAAGTATTACTAAACTCGTGTTCAGCTCGATAGATAGTTCAAGTTGCTTGAGCGCAACTCAATAATTACCAAATTGAATTCAAATTTTTTCCGAGTTGAACTTGAGTAACTTACAACCACTAGTGGCTCATTTACACCCCTAGTGTTGAACTTTATTCTTCATTGCAGGTGGAAGAATGGTTTCTGGCGCAGAAGTATGTGGGAGATCATCAAGGTTCAGCAACTGTGACCGCCAACTTTCAAACTTCCATGGCTGAATTTTGTCAGCCAATGGGTCTTGGTAATTTTATAAGCCGCAAGCCACCCCTTTGATTAAATTGCTTAGTGTTGTATTATTGACTTTTAACATGTTTTCAGGCCAGTACCAAACCAGCATTGCTGCCTCTGCTGCTGCTGGCTCAGCCTCTTCTGCAGGTTTTTGGATTTGTCATCATATATTTTGGTTCATCCTGTTGATCTTATTCCTTTTTTTCTCAAATTTTGGCATATGATTTACATGTTTTGTGGTATTAAAGTTTTTGTTTTCTTTAATGTGAAAATTGGTTAATTTAACTCTTTGATTACAAGCTCTTCTTATGTCTCTCTAAATTTCCTTGTTAATTTAGGTGTTTGGATTAATTCTGCTGCACGCTCTCCCTTTGGTACAAATGATATCTTGTCCGAGTATGGTGATCCGAACAATATTGGTAACCATTTCGGCAGTGACCTTGCTGCTGGTAATAAATTTAGTTTTTTACATTTATCACATTGGTTTATCTTGTTTATTGTATTTTCTTTAAATCAGCCCTCCAATTGGCAAAGAAACTAATTACATGTTTTTACTTTTTATCATGCTAAAAAAATTTCACTTTTAGAGCTGTTTTACAAAATTTAATCAATTAGAGGGCATTTGGTTAGTGGAAGATAAGATTTTGTTATTTGGTTGATGGAATGTAAAGACATAAATTACCAACTTTTTTATTATTAAAACATATTATTAACTATGGTTTAAAGGTAAATTTGACCAAAATGATAAAAAAAAAAAAAAAGAAAACAGGGAAAGACATTTTTATCCCATTTTTTGACAGTTGTTTAACTGTTGGGAATGTGAATTGAGATTATCGGCTAAGGTAATATTTGAAATCCAGATATGAGAATCCTATTTTGGTATCTCATATTACCCTGAAAATGTTCCATTTCTTGCCATCTCTCCAGGACATCTAGTTTTGTTAGATTGTAACATTTTCTTACCTTACTAAAAGAATCCTTTACAGTGTTATATTATTGACTTTTAACATGTTTTCAGGCCTGGACTACACAAGCATTGTTGCCTCTAGTACTGCTGCTGGCACCTCCTCTGCTCCCCCAAATGGTCATGGTAAAGCAGGTTTTTGTATTCATCATCATATATTTTGCTTTTTCTTGTTTACGTCTTACTCTTCTTCTTCTTTTTTCCCAAATTTTGGTAAATGATTTACCTGTTTTTCGGGTATTAAAGTTTTTGCTTTTATTTTGGGTAATTTTATTGTTGATTATAAGGTCTTCTCATGGCTTCCAAAATTTACTTTCTTGTTTAGGAGTCTGGATTAAGTCTGATGCTGCAAATTATGACTCGTGTGAGTTTGGTGTCCCCAGCAATGAAGATTTCCTTCTCAGTGATTTTTGCCTTTTCATCGATGACCTTGATGGTAACAAATTGAGAGTGTTTTTTTTTTTTTTTTTTTTTTTTCTACATTCATCATATTGGTTTATACTTTTTTTAAATTCTTCCCTACAATTGGCAGAGAAATTACATGCTCTTTTTCTTTTTTGGGTTAATAATTTAGGAGTTGTCACTGATTTGCTGCAGGAAATAATCATGAGAATGATGGTGATCCTTTCCCCCCGTTTCCTTGACGCAGGTAACAAATCATGTTTTGCATTTATCATATTGACTCATCTTGTTTATTTCTTATTTCTCCTCTTACATGTTTTTGATGGTGCAATATCTTCTCTTTTGGCGTCCCAAGTTCCCTTATCCTTGCTTAATTTTCTTGTTAATTTAGGATTTCAGCTTTGTGAAAATCCATCTTCGGAGTCACTTTGGCAATGGCCCCCAGATCCTTTATTTATATCTTATTATCGCCATAATCTTTCCTCCATTGTTTTGCAACTGCGTTTTTGATTGATCAGTTTGAATATGTTAATAGTGATGCTTGATTATTCAGTTGGTACTTTTAAGACATCTTTCTCTTGATGACTGAGTCACCTTTGACACGCATGGTTTCCAATTTCCTTTGAAGTTAAATATCAGTTTTTGTAGATTAATGTGAATAATGATGTATCATGTTGTATGCTAAGGTTTCAAATTTGAGTATGGTGCAGCATTTATTTGCCTTGGAAACAAATAGAACTACCCATCATTGAGACTTTTAACTTGCTTCTTCCACACAAGTAGGATGAAGATCATAATCACAGGCATCACAAGAAAATGCCCAGAACTTCCCTTGTCTTTCGCAATAATTGCAGACATATGCTTTAGCCATGTCCAGTTTAAGCACATGTTGATGCTTTATGTCCTGGATTTGCCTAGGCAATGAATCCCCTTCTTTTCTCAAGCTTTCTTCAATTTCTTCAATGCTTGATTGAGTGAATGGGAAAGCCTTTGCACCATACAGGGTGATTATGTTCTTCCCGTTTGTGCTAATCGGTTTCCCATCCGGTCCAATAAGAACTAGTGCAGGAATGGCTTTGATGTTGAAGATTCGGCACAGATCTTGTCGAGTTCGGTCTTCAAATGGAAGTGCCAGCCATGGCATACCGCTTATGTTGACATCAAATTCTTTCTGGTCTCTGTCTGAAGAAACCAAAACAACCTCAAAACAGTCTCCCCTGCTGCTCAATAGCTGGTTGTAAGCTTCTACAAGCTGAGCAGTGAAAGCACGGCATGGAGGACACCAGTGTGCGCCGAAATAAAGGCCGACTGTCTTCCCAATAAGTTTCGATACTAAAACCTACAAAACCCGAAACATAACCGGGCTCATAAATGATACCTTAACCCTACATTAATATAAAAAAATCACAGATAATCCTACCTTTCCACCATCGCTAGCAACAACATAATCCCGTCCTGGACGAGCTAAAAGTTGATCGATTTTTCCTCCTTGACGCTTTGAATCATCGATAGCCTTCAATTCTTCTCTTCTCTTCTTGGTGAAAGGAAATGCATCCTCGCCAAAATCTTCAATCAATCCAATCAAGTCTTCTTCAACTGATTGTCCATCTAAGTTTAAAGGAACGAGAAAGGGAATACGAACAACATGAAACCTTTCACGTAATTTCTTATGCAAATTCACATCTAAAGGAACGGTAAGCCAAGGCATGGTCTCGAAGTGAGCATTGAATCCATCTTCATCGTGGTCCAAGGAAATAAACACAATCTCTAGCTCTTTCCCCATTGTTCTTAACATGTTGTATAGCTGCACCAGCTTTGGGGTAAAACTTTGGCAGGGCCTGCACCAGTTTGCAGAGAAGAAGAGGCAGATCGTCGTTTTATCATAATCTAATGAAGATAAGGGTACCTAAAAACACACAGCAAAGGAACTAACCGCTTTATTAGGATAATAAATCACTAATCTTATCCATATAGTCCAAGCAAGATAATCAAAATTTATCGACAACTAAAGAAAGCAAAAAAGGGGTATTTGAATTTTGTCAAGAGTACCTTATCTTCTTCACCGGACAACAGGAAGTCAACCCCTTCAGATGCCAAGATGGTGAGGAAGTCCCAAAGGGGCAAGTTTGTGGCCTGATAATCAGGCTTTGACATGGCAACTGTGTAGTTACAAGGCTTAGAACAGGAAGTTTGGGAGGTTATTTTTGTGCAGGGTGACCTGAATTGCAAAAGCTTGCTATAAAAGGTTTATTATATTCTGCTACGCAACTTACTGTTAACTTGATGAAAAAGTTTTATTCTCATCACACAACCAGGAATATTCGATGAGCAATTTTCAGGGAATTTAAGCCATAAATGGGAGAAACATATCCAATTTTCTCCGGATATATTTATGACATTGACTCATGTTTCGTCGGCCCTGTTTCTTTTTTATATGGATAGGCTCGAAGTTTGGATTCAAATCCATCATCTCTTATGGAGCCCACTTTTATGATATACCATTTATTTATTTATTTATTATTTTTATGCGTAAAAAAGAGGCACAAACAAGAATCGGTATTTTCTTTTTGGCTTTCAGGAAAGCAACGTTAAAAGCCTTCCATCTTTTGTCACCCTCTTCTATAGGTATACTATTTACGAGAAAAAGAACAAACAAGCGAAATTTATATGAGTTAATTGAATAAATTGAATATAGGAGTCGTAATAAATTGAAATACTTACATTTTCTACCATGGACATTTACTGGATTTTTCTTTTTTGGATCAAGAGAACCAGATTCAATCATAGATAAAAGAGATCACAAGTTGTAGGGGACAAAGCCATGAAAACAAAAAAATATCCGTTAAAAAGTATTCATTCACCCAAAAATAACATCCGAACAAAGGGGGATATACTTCTCCCTTTTTTAACTTCTACAATGGAGAAAAATTATATCCTCATCTCACCTACCTACGCTCTCATCCTTCTCACCCTTTGCTTTGCTTTGCTTGTTTCAGCAATCAAAATGTCATTACCAGTTTTTTAAAGTTCATCATGAGAATCATCATCTTCTTCAGTTGATCCACCACCTGGGGCTCCACCAGATCTTTGGTACACAGCTGTGATGATTGGGTTGCATACTGCCTCTACCTCCTTGAGCTTCTCCTCGTAGTCTTCCTTCTCGGCACTCTGGTTGTCATCAAGCCACTCAAGTGCTTCTTTCACTGCGGTTTCAACTTTCTCCTTCTCATCGGATTCAAGCTTGTCAGCGAGCTTATCCTTATCATTAATCTGGTTTTTCATGTTGTAGATATAGGTCTCCAGGCTGTTGCGAGCATCAATCCTTTCCTTCACCTTCTTGTCCTCCTCTGCGAATTCTTCTGCCTCACGAACCATTCTCTCAATCTCCTCCTGGCTCAGACGACCCTTATCGTTTGTGATAGTGATCTTCTCAGATTTTCCAGTGCCCTTATCTTCTGCCTTGACGTTTAAGATGCCATTTGCGTCGACTTCAAATGTGACTTCAATTTGAGGGGTTCCTCTGTAAATTGAGGGATCAAGCCATAAATGAATAATTCTGGTGAAGAAATGCAGAAAATACAAATGAGAATTGGTGGGGAGAGCAAACCTTGGGGCTGGAGGAATTCCAGTAAGATCGAATTTTCCCAACAACCTACAATCTTTTGTGAGACTCCTTTCACCTTCAAAGACCTGCATCAAACCACAGCAATTCAAATAAGGTTCAAAGTATTACAGTTATTAGCATTAAAAGGAAAGGAAAATCCAATTCTTGAGTATTTTACATGTAGGCAAGCATATCTAAGTGTACCTGAATGGAGACGGTAGTCTGCTGGTCCTGATAAGTGGTGAAAACTTGTGACTTCTTGGTTGGGATAACAGTGTTTCTAGGAATCAACTTGGTCATTACTCCACCAACAGTCTCAATGCCAAGGGTAAGTGGAGCCACATCAAGGAGAAGAATATCTGTGCAGAAAGCATCAAACACAAATATCAGCCAAGTCGATTCAGTTATAGAAAGGTTTCATCCCCTATAGAGTCATGTATCGTCATTATAGACAAAACTACATACCTTTCGTTTCATCACCACCCTCTCCACTCAGGATGCCTCCTTGTACTGCAGCACCATAAGCAACAGCTTCATCTGGGTTAACACCCTTGTTGGGCTCCTTTCCATCAAAGTAGTCCTTGAGGAGTTGTTGAACCTTTGGAATTCTAGTGCTTCCACCAACAAGAACGATCTCATCAATTTGGCTCTTCTGCAAACCAGCATCTTCCATCGCCTTCTTCACAGGTCCCATGGTCTTTCTGAACAGGTCATTGTTCAATTCCTCAAAGCGAGCTCTGGTCAGTGGCTCGGAGAAATCAACACCGTCAAAAAGTGATTCAATCTCCACACGGACCTGGTGCTGGCTGCTGAGAGCTCTCTTGGCACGCTCAGCTTCCCTCCTAAGCTTCCCAAGAGCTCTGTTGTCCTTGCTGATATCCTTTCCATGCTTTTTCTTGATCAATTTAATGAAGTATTCCATAATCCTCTGGTCAAAATCCTCACCTGCATATAAAATATGACCATAAGCAAAATACATTGTAAAAACAATTATTGAAAGCATTAAATCAAACAATGAATATCCTTACCTCCCAAGTGAGTGTCTCCATTTGTTGAAAGAACCTCGAAAACACCATTGTCAATTGTCAAGATACTGACATCGAACGTCCCACCACCAAGGTCAAAGACAAGAATATTTTTCTCACCGCCCTTCTTGTCCAAACCATAGGCAATGGCAGCTGCAGTTGGTTCATTGATAATTCTAGCAACATTGAGCCCGGCAATAATGCCAGCATCCTTTGTGGCCTGCCTCTGGGCATCATTGAAGTAAGCTGAAAATAAAACATAAATATATTGAGCATAAAGGAATAATCAAGGATCAGGCGAACAACTTTTCCCCAATAGAGAGCATTGCTTCTTATTATGCACTCACCTGGAACAGTAACCACCGCATCCTTGATTTTCTTCCCAAGGAAAGCTTCAGCTGTTTCCTTCATCTTAGTCAGAACCATAGCACTGATCTCCTCAGGACTGAAGACCTTGGTCTCTCCATCCTTAATCTTTACTTGAATATAAGGTTTGCCATCCTTGTTCACAATCTTATACGGAACAAGTTTCATGTCCCTCTGGACCTCCTTATCTTCGAACCTGCAAATAACAAATTGCCCTGATAAGCAAATTACATATACCAATAAACCATAAAAAACAAAAGAAGAAACATGAGAAGAATGTCAATTACTTTCTTCCAATAAGTCTCTTGACGTCAAAGATGGTTCTTTCAGCGTTAACAGCTGCCTGATTCTTTGCAGCCTCACCGATGAGCCTCTCGCTGTCCGTGAAAGCAACCCACGATGGAGTAATACGGTTACCTTGGTCGTTGGCTATAATTTCAACATGACCGTTTTTGTACACACCAACACAAGAATAGGTTGTACCAAGATCAATTCCGATGACTGTTCCCAATTTCGCGGTTTCCTCCTTGGCAATTGAGATTGCAAAGAAGCATCCTGTTTGCAGAGTTTACAGGATGTTAAAACCATTATAGTTATAGAGGCCCTACTGAAAGGGCCACGTGAACCACAGATCAAGAATCCTAACGAACTTTCTAGAACATTCTCGTGCATAATTTTAATAATCTAATAAAGATATTGCACCGTAAATGAATATATAAAATAAAGTGAAAAGGAGAAAATTTACACTGTTTAGTTCAAATTTAAATAATTAGATCATAGTTCTAGCCCGGCAAAGTAATTAGAGAGTCGTTATCCTCTAAATCCAGAGAGTTCTAGTTCTCGATTCAACGGAGAGTAATGAAATGATATGAGATCGCTGAAACGCTCGTTCGACGATCTAATGCATCTCGAAAACTCATAAGAACATAAATCAGATCTAAAAATGCATCGATTAACGGGAAGAACATCACCAAACAGAACTAGATCTACTACATTTTCACTAAAACAGAGCAAGAATCAGAGATCACGAAATCAAGCGGAAGCAAACAGATCTAGCAAAAAACAGGAACAGCATAGCACTCACCGGACAAGACTATAGCTAGAACCACCAAAGAGTCGCTTGCTCTCCACGAGCGAGCCATCGCACGTACTCAAACTTTCCCCTCACTACGTAGAAGTTTCGAGGTTTCTCTATGAAAATCGAAACGCTGTACCGTTAATACCAGGATGAGTGATTTTCAAATGACACTATGCTTTGTTTTTTCTTTTTATCTTGATAGGAAGTCGCGGTTCGAGGTTTTTATACGTGGAGTGCCCGCATCAAACGCGAACTTATTTCAGATGGGTGTATGTCATCGCTGGTGACGTGGACCAATAAGGATTCAAGTAGGGAATTGTCGAGCCAATGAGATTAGATCTTGTGTTGGGGAGATCCTGGCCGTTTATTCTCTCTGACGTTTGCGTGTCCGCTTTTCCGTTTTTCTAAATTATTAAAAGTAGGATATTAAAAACGCGCAAACACTAAGTCGTTTTTGACCGGCTCAAAACCTGAAATGCTAAAATTAATACTCATTACGGTTTTAATCACTACGAAAACATTGTACAAATATATTACCATCTTTTTTCCCACAAGGGGAAGATTAATTTTAATTTTTATAAAAGAATTATAATTTGAAAATTAAAATGAAGAAATTTTAAATATTAATATTTCATTTTTTTATATTTATCACTTTCCATCATTTAAAAATACTGTATAAAGCTATCTAGATTGTAAGAAGATGCAAGAAAGTTCTTCTGACAGTTGCTAATTTTAAGGGTATAAGATCATGGCTTTAGATTAATGTGTATTAGATTAGAGAAATGGAGTTTGAGTTGAATCTCCATTGTTGAATGCTTAAGGAAATTTGAATGTTTAAGTTTAAAAAGATTCATGAATAAAGTTAGCTCACGGAAAAAGCATGTTAAAAGTGTGATTGATGATAGTAAATCAAGCTTTGATTATTTGATAAATTATGTATTATTGAGGACCTTATTGAAAAGTGTGAAAATTTTAAGGATTTGTTAGTAAATAATAAAAAAAGAGGTTCTTATACTATATTTATAAAGTTCGATCGGGTAGGTTGTAAGAAATTAGCATTTCGGATATTCGTGTGTATAGGGACTAAATTGAATAGAATGCATTCATGTATATAATGTATTTATTTGTGCTTGAATTATGTAATCAATGAATTTTTCATATTCGAATTTAATTTAGTAGTTAAAGACGATGTAGGACCATCTCGAACCAAAGGGAAATCCAAAGCCACCGGCGAATATATATTCTGGTTTGTGCTCTCATAACTCGAGTTCATTAAATAATTAAATATATATGTTTAAACTAATATATGTTTGGAAGTGGTTTACTATCAATAAGAATGTGTTTAACACATATGTATATACTTGATTGGGTGATTTGTGATCAATTGGTTGAATGAATATACATATATATATATGCTTGATGATACGAACTCGCCTCGGTAAAGCTTCGAGTCATAATGTTTGCCCGTAAATTTAGTAAGTTGAAGGCTTTTCAAGAAAAAAGCTAAAGAAAGAAGAGATTTAGGCTCGAATAGGTTTAATGGGATTATGGAATAATTTCGTGTAACACCCCAAACCCGGCCTAAATGTTACGATCGGATCTGGCATGTCACATAAAAGGGTTGTTTATAAACTGCGCATTTGTTAAAAATTTCGAGTTTAAATATTTATTTGCTGGTAATCCTTTATTTAACATTTTGGAAAACGGTTATTAAGGGTTTAGGAAATTACCGTATTGAACATTTAATAATAATAGGCAGTAATCAAATTAAAAGCTAAACCAAATAAAAATACCAAAATTAAAGTTATAGTAGCCTTATTACATAACAAAAACCCAAATAAAAATAAGTCCAAATAAAAGAAACGAGTTTACGAGAAAACATTGCATGGCCACCACAAGTCCGCCTCAGCTCCCAAATCTGCGATCTAATGATTACCTACAAAATTAAACAAAGGGGTGAGTCATCGAGACTCAGTGTGTAAATCCCCAGAAATGCAATCTGGGCCTTAAGCCCACAGATGCACATTGGGCCTTAGCCCGCTCAAGATGGCATACAAAAGATATGAATGCAATATGTCCCAGCCCAACCTAGTTTTTCCATCCTCTACACGCCAACCCGTACCAGCCAATCACACCGTGGGGATTTCTACAATCAACCTTCCATCCGCTACACACTATCTCAACAGTCATGCTGTCAGTTATAATACTGATCACCATGTGACCTTATACTCCACTGTGGCAGAGCCACCAATCACTATGTGACCTTATAATCAAATGTGGCAGAGCCACCGATCACTATGTGACCTCATAATCAAATGTGGCAGAGCCACCGATCACTAAGTGACCTCATAATATAACGTGTCTTAGCCATCGATCACTATGTGACCTCATAATATAATGTGGCATAGCCACCGATCACTATGTGACCTCATAATCAAGCACTTCCCCTTAAACATCATAACATCCCAAATCCCATGCAATATGACATAATAATTCGTGTATGCAGTATGTCATGTATTATATCAAATATAAGTATAACATGAATTACCATCATAATCAGATAGACATAATACAACATAATCAAACTAATCAACCTCTGAAGGTATAACCGTAATTTTACCTAGTAAGGGTATTTTCGTAATTTACCTATCGAGTGTATTTCAGTAATTTTGCACCTGCAATGGCCTTTCCGAAGGCCTAATGTCTCTCCGAGCGACTCGACTACCATTTTTGGTCTTTACCGGACTATTGGGCCTAAAACTCGATTTCAGCCCATTCGGGCCTACACGCTCGTTTGGCCCACCTAACACAAATCTAGCCGCGTATATGAGATTCACCTAGTCTAGTTCACTATATACTACACCATCATACAATTTTATTCAATTGGGCCCACTTCGGCCCATCGTGGCCCAAGCAGCATCAACCCACAAGAATACTACTGATGGCCTCAACTATCGCATTGAAGCCCCACACGTGCGCTCGCACGCTCGTGTGGCTACTATTGCCGTGACTGGCACTTCGGCATTTGCCGATCTACAACTAGAGTAGAGAAGTACACACCTGATAGGAATCTGGTGCTAATCCGCGCTCCGACCACTCTTGTGCCCAAACGCCCTCCAAGGTGTATTCATCCTCCTCCTAGAATTCTATATATATAGCTAGCTTCTCACCTTCCTTCTTTGTATCTTTCCGATGTGGGATCCTTCCATCAACAAGTTTAAATCCAACTCAAACTCTTCTCGTCCAATTCGCAAAATAAATACTCCTTTGCTTTTCATAATATTCGAACCTAGGCTCCCTTGCAACATAATCCACGCCGCTAACCACTTGGCCACAAGCTCCTCTTGTGTCTTAAACCATGCGCAACTAAATATAAATCTATAGCCAAATACTAAGGTCCATGTAAAAAGAAAACCAAAATGCAAGAGCTAAGACTTGAACCTTGGACCTCCTTCCTTCCTTGTGGCGTCACCCTTTGGCCTCTTATGTGGCGTCACTTTGCCACTACCCCACACACTCCACTTGTGTCATTTTTCTCCATATTTTATTCTTAAAGCCTATCTACTAACTTCCAGGGTTTTTTCCGCCTAAAATCAAAATTTTCCTAAAGCCAAAATTTGATCCCAGAACTTCATAGAAGCCCTCTAACCTTCCAAAATCACTTATCTAATAGGTCCAACTTGCATTTAAGCCGATCTCTTGTTCTCAAAAATTTTAAACACTACTATGCTCAAGGCCTATTGGGCCCAATCCTACTAGGCCCAATTTCAGGATGTTACATTTCGGGAAATGATGATGGGAATGTGGCTAAGTATTCAAGTTCGAACTAACACAATAAAGGTGTGTTAACCTGAGATTTATGTGAATGCTTAGGTTGGAAAAGTGTCAGTAGGATGTTAAGATAGGTAAATAAGACCTCGACCCGCTATCAAAGATGATAGGAACCTCGGTATAATTTGAACGCCACACTTTGGGTGCATAGTGATAAGTTCGGAATAACAAAGACGGGTTGATGCCACAAAGGTTACTTGATAAGTTAGACGAGTCTTTGGAGGACAATGAGAGTTGAAAACAAACTCACAAAATAATCAAAGTTTATAAAATTGTTCATTAGCCTCCAAATGAGAATTACATAGCAAATTTATAGGCTTAGTTATGGCTAGCCGAATGGTCTCTTGACAGCTCCTTAAGCCTTAAGTTTTTAGGAAACTTCCTAGTAGCTTCCTAGGCATTTTCTAGAATGATGTGGCTTAGAAACCTGAATGGTTTGCTTCTAGAACAAAACGGTTCGGCTGGACATTGATGGAGGATAGTCCTCATTCGGCCTAGGGAATTTATGGTAGCTTAATTGCTGCTTTGGGGAGTGAAACGAACAGCTCTTGAACAACATGCTGTTTGGCCGAATGGCCACTTGGGAAAGACACCAACCAGCAGCCTCTTGAGCTCCACAAAAAGGCACCAGCTGTGAATTAAATCCTTGTCCATTGATATCCAAGAAAAGGCATGTGGAAAAAGGAGTAGTCAGCAGCCCATTAAATGGACGTCTCTTGCATGCTGAAGAGCTCCCCTTTTTGCTGCACATTAAATTTGGCTAGCATACTTCCTTTATTGCTACTGCTGATCACGAAAATGTCTTTAGTGGCTGGCGCAATCATGCCGTCCACACATGCTTCCTGGACAAAATAAATGGCAACAATTAAAACAAGGTTGAGACACATTAATTCAGCAGCCACTAAATTGGTCTTAAACTAGACACATTAAAATCATGTCCTAAAACTAGACACATTTAATTTATGTCATAAGACATATTAAAAGCATGTACTAACATAAGACACATTCAATTCTTAAAATTAAAATGTCCAGATTTAATAACACATTTATTTAATTAATTACTTGAGCTGAATTTAACTAATTAACTAACTTAATTAATAAATTTATTCCAGCCACTTTAAATACAAGAAATTAAATAAATTGCAATCTGGCTCAACGAGCTAGCTAAGTGCCGAATTGAGCTCCTTTGAGCTAGCACGGGCTAAATCAGCTTGTAGGAAAGTGCACATCGAGCTATTTAAGCTGACTACTTTATGTTCGACCATTCCCTCAACCCACACTTGAGCAATGTAACTTACTACGGCTTCTCAAAACCTCTTGGCACGGTCTCGAGTAATTGGCCCCGATGGCAGCTCTATAAGTTCGGTATCAAGCTTCTTGGGCGAGTTCGCATCACTTGAAAATGTTATACTATTAATAATGACGACATTTGCACTATTAACATTGTCGGATAAAGTCACTGGTATAGTTGGCATGTCATAGAATCCATATTGATAGGTGGGAGATTCAACACTATGTGTCACGAGGCTAGAACTTAAGTTTGGCAAGTCGTGCGACTGTAGGCATTTTTCTTTTTTTGCTTCAAATCTGTAACACCCCTAACCCGTATCCGTCGCCGGATTAGGGTTACTAGGTGTTACTCGACTAACCATCAAACTCAATTAATCACATGAATCATAAAACTTAAGAAATGATATTATGAAAATCAAGTCACTACAAAAATAACATCAATTTCATTATATACGATAAAATAAGTAATCTCATTCAAAATTTACGAAACAATTCTCATTGGATCAATTTGTATATTATGGCCGAATATAAGTATTACCCTTATTCAACAGATACCAATCAAATACTATAAAAATAAAATCACATACATATCATTATTAATAATTCACTACAAAAAAAATTTCCCATTTCAAACCTCATAACCGAATAGGTATGCATATATACATAGAACATTTTAAACTTCAAAAATTAATTTCATTACCTTAGCTGAATATTGGCAAGAGAGAAAGAGTATAATTCAATTTATTCATTGGTATAACATAAATAACATAACTTAAATATCTTTCAACTTAAGGTTATGATTTATGCCAAATTTACCCAAAGAAATTAAGACTATGACCTAATCGTTTCTAAACCATATTCAAATACCTACCTTGACATCATTTAGCATATAATTTGTTCTAAAACATTCATCTGAAATGTATAGATGACATACCCTTCTTGAATTTACCAAAACATACATATCAAACATGCCTAAATCAAGACCTATTGTGCACAAACACTTTAATACACATATATGTATTTACATCATTTCATACTTTATCATATTATCCCAAACATGGAAATATAGCCATTTTCGCATGGCATTAATACATTCATATAAACATCTTTTTAAGAAAATTCAAAATCGGTTTATCCTATACATGCCATAGATTTTAAGTTTATAAACAAAAGAGGTACCAAAACATCGATGATAGTGTGAAGAAACTTCAAACGTGATCCCCGAGCACGAGATGAACACCCAATGAGATCTACAATACACAAACAACCACATTGAAAGTAAGCTTTCGCAGCTTAGTAAGATTTAAACAATCCATATGCAAATAAGCTTATTCATGATTTCATAACTAATCTCTTTTCTCATATCCTTGTCGAATAGCCAAATATTCAAGAATAAAATTCATGGCATTATATATATATATACATATATATACAAACTTATACCTATTTCCATATATCACCATCACATAATAGATAATTTGCATACACATCTTCCACTTACCGAAACTTATTCTTCCATTTCAAATTACCATAAATTCAAGATAATAACAGATATATCACATACCTTTAATTTACTTACCTTTCATAACTTAACCGTTCATGCATAATATATGATACTAAATCCGATCCTTTCCACATACATAACAGCATTAGCAATTAAGGTCGTTTTATGAATCTCTTTCCTGCATACTTAATAATAAGATTTAGAAACGTATCGCACACTCAGTGCCGTTACTTAACATTTCCGCACACTTAGTGCCAATTTCCCATTAACGTATCGCACACTTAGTGCCGTTACTTGTCATTTCCACACACTTAGTGCCATGTGACCGGTTTCGCACACTTAGTGCCCGGTTATAAGTTCGTACACTTAGTACCCTTTATAGACCTGTAAGTTGTTTAAATATGCATGTATATATATAAAACTAACAAGAATCCAATCCACAAAAATGCACATAAGCGTATACATATTAACATAACACAATTATTTCATACCCCAAATAGAAATAACATATTCGGCCAAATCAATAGCATGTAACTAAATTATCCTTGAATATATTCATGTCCTAATTTAATATCCCTCAATACATATACACCATTAACATTTAAATAATTCATTCTCATGAAGTCATATTCAAATTCCATGAAAATCATATTAAGCTACTTTATGCCAAAATTTCCATTACATTCGGCCATGTGCCATTCTTTAGAATTACCTTCATTAACATAGATATATTTGTATATATGATATTCAATTTAACTCAATTGTTTAAAATCTTACCTCGGAAGTTGACGAATTAAGCTTCCCGGCTATTCGTTTAATTTTGCTTTTCCCCGATCCAATCTCGTTTCCTTTTGTTCTTGATCTAAATAATTCCAATTTGAACTCATTCAAATATATATTCATTCAATTTGATCCAAAATCATATAATTATGCAATTTACCAATTAACCCTAGCATTTACAACTTTTTCAAATTAGTCCCTAATACACAACTCACAATTTACTCAAAATTTGAACATCTTCCATAAGGGCCTAATTTTCATCCTTCCATTCCAAGCCTATACAACTCATTTCTTTGACATTTTAACCTCTAAAATTTTTCTTTTTCAAATAAATCTTTAATTAACAACATTCATCAAAAACTCAAAAACAACAAATGTTCATCTAACATAAATCTTTCATTTAATGCTAAAAATCATCTCAATGCTCAACCTATCTTCAATGGCACCTCACACGTACATGATCAATGTACAAAATTGATACATGGCTTAATAGTAAAGCACACAACAATCACAAATCTATGAAATTTATCAAAATTCAAAGCTAAAACATACCTTAATTGAACCCTAGAAGTGCCATGTAACTCTTCTTCTCTTATTTTTCTTCTTAGTTTCGGTCAAATGAAGGAAAAAGATGAACATGGAATCCCTTTTTTCCTTTTCATTTTATTATATTATTATTATTACAAAATATATGTAGTTTTATCATTAATTATAATACATTAATATTAAAATATAATAAAACATATCATTCACTATTACATGCAAATGATGGACGGCACTAAGCCAAATTTTTGGCTAAATTGCACTTTTAATACTTCAATTAAAGAAGCCACCTTCAATTTAGTGCTTACACATTTAACCACAAATTTTTCATTATGCAATTAACTCCTTTTTCATAATTATGCACTAAAATAATGAAATTTTAATATGAAAATTTCACACACAGTAATTCACACAAAATAAGCCCTTAAAAATAATGATAAATTATTATTCTGACTCGGATCCGTGGTCCCAAAACCATCGTTCCGATTAGGGTAGTAATCGGGCTGTTACAACTCTCCCCCCTTAAGGGATTTTCGTCCCCGAAAATCTTACCAATGAATAAGTGTGGATAGCGTTCTTTCATTGATTCCTCAGTTTCCTAGGTTGCTTCCTCTACCCTGTGCTTATGCCACATAACTTTAACCAGCGAGATTTTCTTGTTTTGTAACTCTTTCATTTCACGGGCTAAAATGCGAATCGGTTCTTCCTCATAGGTTAAATCAGGCTGAATCTCAACCTCTACCGGACTAATCACATGAGAAGGATCGGATCAGTATCGACGAAGCATTGATACATGAAAGACGTTGTGAATCTTGTCTAGCTCAGATGGCAACATAAGTCTATACGCAACCGGCCCAATACGCTCAATAACTTCATACGTCCCAATGAATCGCGGACTCAGCTTTCCTTTACGACCAAATTTCAGTATCTTTTTCCACGGTAAGACTTTCAAAAATACTCTGTCACCCACCTGGAATTCTATATCTTTCCGTTTCAAGTCCGCATACGACTTCTGACGATCTGAGGTGGCTTTCAAACTTTCTTGAATTACTTTAACTTTCTGCTCAGTCTCTCTGATCAAATCAACCCCGTGTATCTTGCCTTCACCTAGCTCGATCCAATATAGTGGTGTACGAGATTTACAACCGTATAAAGCTTCGTAAAGTGCCATTTTGATACTCGATTGAAAGCTATTATTGTACGCAAATTCAATCAAATGCAAGTACCGTTCCCACGTTCCCTCAAACTCAAGGATGCAACATCTCAACATATCCTCGAGTATCTGAATAACACGTTTGGACTGACCATCCGACTGAGGGTGAAAAGCAGTGCTGAAATGCAATTTGGTTCCTAGAGCATCTTACAGTTTCTTCCAAAACTACGATGTAAACCTCGGATCTCTATCTGAAACAATAGAAATAGGCACTCCATACAATCATATGATTTGTGATATATACAACTCAGCTAACTTATCAAGTGAGAAATCTGTACGTACCAGAATAAAATGGGCCGATTTCGTCAATCTATCAACGATAACCCAAATTGAATCTTTCCTATTCGTTGTCAACGGCAAACCCGATACGAAATCCATCGTAACTCGATCCCACTTCCACTTAGGTACCATAATCTGTTGGAGTAGTCCCGATGGCACCTGATGCTCGGCTTTCACTTGTTGACATACTAAATACTTCGACACAGTCTGAAATGTCTCGTTTCATATCGTGCCACCAATAATGCTGTCTTAAGTCGTTATACATTTTCGTACTACCCGGATGAATCAAAAATCTACTATTATGAGCTTCGTCACAAATCATTCGAATCAATTTAGGTTTCTTAGGCACACATATCCGATTCTTGAACCGTAGACATCCTTCAGCATCTATCTGGAAATCTGAATTCGCACACGAGCCACAATGACTCCTTTTTGCTTTTAAATCATCATCAACCTCTTGAGCTTCACGAATCTATTGTATAAACAATGGTCTCAGTTTCAATTCTGCAACGATCACACCATCATCAGTCATAGCTATATCTGCATTCATTGCGCGTAGAGCAAATAGTTACTTCCGGCTAAGTGCATCGGCAACCACATTAGCCTTTCCCGGGTGATAATCAATCACAAGTTCGTAGTCCTTTAGCAATTCTAACCATCACCGCTGTCTCAAATTCAGATCTTTCTGAGTCATTAAATACTTTAGACTCTTGTGATCCGAGTAGACGTGGCATTTCTCACCAAATAGATAGTGACGCCATATTTTTAAAGCAAAAACTATAGCGGCCAACTCAAGGTCGTGCATCAGATAATTCCTCTTGTATGGTTTCAACTGTCTCGAAGCGTAGGCTACAACTTTACCCTCCTGCATCAAAACACAACCCAACCCATTTAAGGATGCATCGCTAAAAATAACGAACTCCTTACCCGACTCTGGCTAAACCAACACTGGAGCTTCTGTTAGCAAAGTTTTTAGCTGATCAAAACTCTTCTGACACCTGTCTAACCACTCGAATTTAATGTCTTTCTGCAATAGCTTTGTCATCGGTGATGCTATCATAGAAAATCCTTTCATGAAGCGTCTATAATATCCGGCAAGTCCCAGAAAGCTACGAACCTCAGAAACATTCCGCGGAGGTTTCCAATCAAGTATAGCTGAAACTTTACTCGGATCAACCCGAATACCCGATGCTGAAATAACATGCCCAAGAAAGCTAACTTCATTCAACCAAAACTCACATTTGCTGAATTTTGCATACAACTGTTTATCACGCAAAATCTGTAACACCAGCCTTAAATGCTCAACATGCTCGATTTCGTCTCGTGAATAAATCAATATGTCATCTATGAACACAACCACAAACCGATCTAGATACGATCTAAATACCCGATTCATCAGATCCATAAAAATAGCAGGGGCATTAGTGAGTCCAAAAGGCATCACCAAAAACTAGTAATGACCGTATCTCGTCCGAAAAGCAATCTTTGGTACATCTGAGTCTCTAACTCGTAGCTGATAGTAACCTGACCTCAGACCAATTTTCAAAAATACTGAAGCTCCCTTAAGTTGATCAAATAGATCATCGATACGCAGCAACAGATATTTATTCTTTACCATCACTTTATTAAGCTGTCGATAATCGATGCACATTCTCAAAGTTCCGTTCTTCTTTTTCACAAATAGGACTGGCGCACCCCAGGGTGAAAAACTCGATCGAGCGAAACCTCTATCTGTCAATTCTTGCAACTGAGCCTTCAATTCTTTTAATTCGGTCGGTGCCATTCTATACGAAGCTATCAAAATCGGAGTTGTCCCTCGTACTAGTTCAATACCAAACTCTACTTCTCGAATAGGTGGCAATCCCGGCAATTCCTCTGGAAACACATCTGGATATTCACAAACAACCGGTACAAGTTCAATCTTCCTTTCAGTTACCTTGCTGTCAATCACATACGTAAGATAAGCTTCACAATCTTTTCTCAAATACTATCGAGCCAACATCAAAGATATCACAGCTGGTAGCCATTTAAATCCGTAGATTCAATCCAAATTATCTCGTTATTCTGGCACCTCAAATCAATAGTCTTTCATCTGAAATTCACTACTGCGTCGTGTACAGTTAGCCAATCCATACCGAGGATAATATCAAACTCGTCAAATGGTAGCAATATTAAATCGGCCGAAAAACATGAATCTCGAATCATCAACGGGCAATTCTTGCACACTCTATCAACTAGCACACACCGACCCAGGGGGTTCGAAACCCGAATCACAAACTCAGTAGACTCAGCAAGTAGAGTCTTATTGGATACTAATGTTTTATACACATACGAATGAGTTGAACAGGGATCAATCAGAGCAATAACACAAGTATCAAAGAGAGTGAAAATACCGGTAATGACATCTGGAGATGAAGCCTCCTCTCTAACACGAATAGTATAAGCTCTAGCCGGTACACGGGCCTTTGATCGAATAGCCATATCCGACGTTCCCCTCTGAGCACCACTCCTACCTCCCATATTACGAGATGGTCTACCTCTAGCTGTAGTGCTGCTTGGTCTCGCGCTCTAAACAACGCCTTTTTCAGCTGTCTCCGGGCAATCCCAAAGGAAATGATCCTGAGAACCACACTTATAACAAGTACGATTAATAGATTTACCCCAACACTCGTCGAAATGCCATCTACTGTATTGCTGACACTCGAGTTTACTCGGTCGAGTATTGCCAACACTAGCAACAGATGTAGCCCGAGAACTCACTGGTGGTCGTTCTCATATAGAAATCCCGGTGTTAGGTTTGGACCAGCTACCATCATTCTTGAACTTCTTCGTTGTCTGTTGAGAAAATTTACCCGCAGATCTCTTTCGGAAGTCTTTAGCTTCAAACTCGACTTTTCGCTTTTCTTTTCCCAACTCTTCAGCTTTGCAAGCTCGCTCAACCAATACTACAAATTCACTTATTTCAATTATGCCAACTAGAAGCATTATATCTTCATTTAAGCCTTCTTCGAATCTCCGGCACATAGCAACCTCAGATGAAACACATTCACGAGCGTAGCGACTAAGTCTTACAAACTTGTGCTCGTATTCGGATACGGTCATACGACCCTGCTTGAGCTCGAGGAATTCTTTATGTTTAGAGTCTATGAAGCGTTGACTTATGTATTTCTTACAGAATTCCATCTGAAAGAAGTCCCAGGTAACTCTCTCCTTCGAAACAACTGATACAAGAGTATTCCACCAATAATAGGCAGAATCCCGTAATAATGATATGGCACACTTCAGACATTTATTGGGTGTGCAGGTCAGCTCATCGAAAACACGAACCGTATTATCAAGCCAAAATTCAGCTCGTTCAACATCGTCATCATCTTTGGCTCTAAATTCTTGCTCCCGTGTTTTCCTATTTGGTCAACCGGAGGCTTGCTGGCTCTCTCAGGATTTACGATCGGGGGTACCACCGGTACTACAGGGAAAGTGTTCAGATTCAGGGGTTGTTGAACAGCTGGATTGGTTTGAATATACTAACTGAACCAATCGTTCATCATGCTATAAAAGGCTTGTCTAGCCCCCTCATCGGGATTACTCATAGCCGGTCAAGATTCTTCTGGTGCGGACCCTTGCATGAGAATAGGAGCCACGCTCCCGACATCATCAACTAAAGCTCGCTCGGGATCAGGATCCATTTACTATATAGAAGAAATAAACAAATTTCACTGTCAGAAGTCATCACACTAACACATTATAAATTATGGCATGTATAGCTAGACTCATACGCGCTACGTTAGTCCGAGAACTGACTAAACTGTAGCTCTGATACCAATCAAATGTAACACCCCTAACCCATATCCGTCGCCGAATTAGGGTTACTAGGTGTTACTCGACTAACCATCAAACTCAATTAATCACATGAATCATAAAACTTAAGAAATGATATTACGAAAATCAAGTCACTACAAAAATAACATCAATTTCATTATAAACGATAAAATAAGTAATCTCATTCAAAATTTACGAAACAATGCTCATTGGATCAATTTGTATATTATGGCCGAATATAAGAATTACCCTTATTCAACAGATACCAATCATATACTATAAAAATAAAATCACATACATATCATTATTAATAATTCACTACAAAAAAATTTTCCCATTTCAAACCTCATAACCGAATAGGTATGTATATATACATAGAACATTTTAAACTTCAAAAATTAATTTCATTACCTTAGCCGAATATTGGCAAGAGAGAAAGAGTATAATTCAATTTATTCATTGGTATAACATACATAACATAACTTAAATATCTTTCAACTTAAGGTTATGATTTATGCCAAATTTACCCAAAGAAATTAAGACTATGACCTAATCGTTTCTAAACCATATTCAAATACCTACCTTGACATCATTTAGCATATAATTCGTTCTAAAACATTCATCCAAAATGTATAGATGACATATCCCTCTTGAATTCACCAAAACATACATATCAAACATGCCTAAATCAAGACCTATTGTGCACAAACACTTTAATACACATATATGTATTTACATCATTTCATACTTTATCATATTATCCCAAACATGGAAATATAGCCATTTTCGCATGGCATTAATACATTCATATAAACATCTTTTTAAGAAAATTCAAAATCGGCTTATCCTATACATGCCATAGATTTTAAGTTTATAAACAAAAGAGGTACCAAAACTTTGATGATAGTAAGATGAAACTTCAAACGTGATCCCTGAGCACGAGATGAACACCCAATGAGATCTACAATACACAATCAACCACATTGAAAGTAAGCTTTCGCAGCTTAGTTAGATTAAAACAATTCATATGCAAATAAGCTTATTCATGATTTCATAACTAATCTCTTTTCTCATATTCCTGTCGAATAGCCAAATATTCAAGAATAAAATTCATGGCATTATATATATACATTTATATACAGACTTATACCTATTTCCATATATCACCATCACATAATAGATAATTTGCATACACATCTTCCACTTACCGAATCTTATTCTTCCATTTCGAATTACCATAAATTCAAGATAATAACATATATCACATACCTTTAATTTACTTACCTTTCATAACTTAACCGTTCATGCATAATATATAATACTATATCCGATACTTTCCACATACATAACAACATTAGCAATTAAGGTCGTTTTATGAATCTCTTTCCTGCATACTTAATAATAAGATTTAGTAACGTATCGCACACTCAATGCCGTTACTTAACATTTCCACACACATAGTGCCAATTTCCCGGTAACGTATCGCACACTTAGTGTCGCTACTTGTCATTTCCGCACACTTAGTGCCATGTGACCGGTTTCGCACACTTAGTGCCCGGTTATAAGTTCGTACACTTAGTACCTTTTATAGACCTGTAAGTTATTTAAATATGCATGTATATATATATATAAATAACAAGAATCCAATCCACAAAAAATGCACATAAGCGCATACAACACAATTATTTCATACCCCAAATAGAAATACCATATTCGGCGAAATCAATAGCATGTAACTAAATTATCCTTGAATATATTCATCTCCTAATTTAATATCCCTCAATACATATACACCATTAACATTTAAATAATTCATTCTCATGAAGTCATATTCAAATTCCATGAAAATCATATTAAGCTACTTTATGCCAAAATTTCCATCACATTCGGCCATATGCCATTCTTTAGAATTACCTTCATTAACATAGATATATTTGTATATAAGACATTCAATTTAACTCAATTGTTTAAAATCTTACCTCGGAAGTTGACGAATTAAGCTTCCCGGCTATTCGTTTAATTTTGCTTTTCCCCGATCCAATCCTGTTTCCTTTTGTTCTTGATCTAAATAATTCCAATTTAAACTCATTCAAATATATATTCATTCAATTTGATCCAAATCATATAATTATGCAATTTACCAATTTACCCCTAGCATTTACAACTTTTTCAAATTAGTCCCTAATACACAACTCACAATTTACTCAAAATTTGAACATCTTCCATAAGGGCCGAATTTTCATCCTTCCATTCCAAGCCTATACAACTCATTTTTTTGACATTTTAACCTCTAAAATTTTTCTTTTTCAAATAAGTCCTTACTTAACAACATTCATCAAAAACTCAAAAACAACAAATGTTCATCTAACATAAATCTTTCATTTAATGCTAAAAATCATCTCAATGCTCAACCTATCTTCAATGGCACTTCACATACATGATCAATGTACAAAATTGATACATGGGCTTAATAGTAGAGCACACAACAATCACAAATCTATGAAATTTATCAAAATTCAAAGCTAAAACATACCTTAATTGAACCCTAGAAGTGCCGAAACCCTATGTAACTCTTCTTCTCTTATTTTTCTTCTTAGTTTCGGTCAAATGAAAGAAAAATATGAACATGCAATCCCCTTTTTCCTTTTTGTTTTATTATATTATTATTACAAAATATATGTTGTTTTATCATTAATTATAATACATTAATATTAGAATATAATAAAACATATCATTCACTATTACATGCAAATGATGGACGGCACTAAGCCAAATTTTTGGCTAAATTGCACTTTTAATACTTCAATTAAGGAAGTCACCTTCAATTTAGTGCTTACACATTCAACCACAAATTTTTCATTATATGCAATTAACTCCTTTTTCATAATTATGCACTAAAACAATGAAATTTTAATATGAAAATTTCACACACACTAATTCACACATACTAAGCATTTAAAAATAATAATAAATTATTATTCTGACTCGGATTCGTGGTCCCGAAACCACCGTTCCTATTAGGTTCGTAATCGGGCTGTTACAAAATCTGCCTAAGTCAGCCTAACTCTCAAAAGATGAGAACTCTTACGAAAATTCTCTAAGGCACCAAAATATAATGGAAGCAACTCAAAGACAAAAGCAACAAAAGAACTGAAAAGCCACAAGAAAGAAATGTACATAAGGTGTTTGAGTAAATACTCTTAAATATATTCTTTAACTTAAGAATAAATGAAGTACAATGGTATGAAGTGATTATAAATAAGGGGGAAGGCCTCTATTTATAATTGAGTTCCCTAGATCCAATGGAATAAATTAAATTACATCAAGGACTGAGATTAGTGTCTATCTATAAGATAAGAGACCTAAGGGATTTAAACTATATATAGTCTTATCCCTTAGGATTTACATTAACCATGGTAACTTTAGTTTTACTAGAGTGTTTCACTAGGCCACCAAGGCTTCAAGTAGATGGGCTTCTCCATGGGTTCCACAAATCGAGCTAGTTCAAGTGGGTCAAATAAGCCCCATTTAATCAGTTGACATTTATGGAATGCTCTGTGTGCATTCGTCATAGGCTTTGATCCGCGCCCCGTGACATTCTCCCTCACCCATTCTTGCAATGCCCTCTTCGCGTCCTCAGAACAACACTTGTTTGATTGTCTCGAAACTGCCTCAATGCCTCATCCGATTCCCAACTAGTCTGTCTACTGGTTAGTTCACCCCCTTAAAACATTTGTCTTGGTTTATGTCTCTATTGTCCCTTTAACTCTAATTGTATTTCTCTCTTGTACATCTCGATTGTAAAAGGCCACCGCTGTTACTTGCCCCTATTATGACTTGCCTCGACTGAGACGTTGGATCTGCTACCCTAAGTATAGTATTTTCGTCAATATACACTTATAAATTTTTTTTGAATAAATTGGTTAATAAAATGATTCATGGATTACATTAATATTCTTTGTATAATTTCCTCGTATGGTTTTTGCATGCAAAGAAAAATAGAAGTAAATATTAGCTCAATGGTAGCCTAATGTTTACTCTAATACTAAGCGCATTACGTGGTTGGATCATCATACGAAAAAACAACTTGTAACACTCATCGCCCAACCCGATCGCTAGATCTGAGCTACGGAATGCTACATATGTTACTGTAGCAACTACAATCAAATACATAATATAAAAACCATTCACACATGCAATTTCAATGTTAATCACACTCATTTCATGCTAAACAATCAATTTGGGTCTTAATCGATCTTACAAAAGTTCTTTTATTAACCCGAGCACGAATAGGACCAAATTGCAAAGTTTTTAAAATTTCAGGGCTGACGTCGTGACGTTGCCAACTAGTTTGTCACATCACGACATCAAGCCACTCAACACCGCGACGTCACATATGATCGACTGACGCAGTGATAAGGAGAAATGGTCATTGGGACAATATCCTATTTTTGGTAAAAGTAAACCTTTCCGTACCTATTCTAAAATTCCAACTACAACCATTCAACATAACCACGTAAAAACATACCCAAACACATAACGTTGCATACCAAAACAAGTTATTAAACCATTTCTAATTAACCATTTCTGTAACGACTCAAAATTTATGGTTATCAGAAAGTGTATTTTCGGGTCTCCGTTTTCATAAAACGGATTCGTAAATAGTTATTAAAAATATTTACGAAGTTAGTTGTGTGGTTAATTAATTTTTGGCTAGGTGAATTAGCTTGAATTAAGTTAATTAGATTAAAGGACTAGATTGCATATAGAGTAAAAGTTGAATTATAGAATAGAGAAAAGTTAAAGGATTAAATAAATAAATAAACCAAATTGTGACAATTGTATGGTAATGGTAATATACATGTGTAATAAATATACACATACATTTGTAATACATATATACTTACTTATTATTTAAGAAAATATTATTATTATTATATTATATTATATTATATTATATTATTATTATATAAAACATAAATAAATAAAAGAAATAAAACAAAAAGAAAGAACAAAGAACAGAATAGGAAACAAAAAAGGGGAGAAAAAGGGAGAAAAGAAAAAGAAAGGAAAAAACTAAGGTTTCAAGGATTGAAGTTTAATTGGTAAGTCAATTTAATCCATTTTCTTGTAATTTTGATGTTTTTAGAATTCTAGAATCAAATAATACTTGATTTATGATGAAATTTTAAAAGTTAGTGAATATTTAGAAGTTGTTCATGTGAAATAAATTGAAGTATTAGGGGTTAAATTGATAGAATTTTAAGTTAGAATAGTGAAAAGGACTGAATTGTAAAATAAATTATAAGTTTTGAAGTAACAGGGACTAAATTGAGAACTTTTGAAATTTAGGGATTTATGGTGAAATTAGAGAGTTAAATTTAGTTTTAAGTGGTAATTGAATGAAAATAAAGAATAAAATTATGAAGAAAATAATGTTAGATTTGATTAAGGATTAAATTGGAATTTAGGCAAAAGTTGTGTATAAATTGAAATATTCAATGTTAAATTATGTTGTATTGATGATTTTTAATTATTTTAATTTTCGTAGCTAATGTTGTGCCGGAGACCTCAATTAAGAAAGGAAAAGAGAAAGTCGACGAGGAGTGATTCGAGAATTATGGTTTGTATTTCTATAATTCGAATCTAGCAATTATTATTGTATTTTAATTTAGTGATTATGGAAAGTGAAAAAGGTAAGTAAATAGCATTATGAATTGAATTGAGTGAATGTGGATTTGTGATTGATATGTGACTATTTGAATTGAAATGTATGTTGATTGGAAATTGAAAATGTGATTTGAAACCCTATTAACTATATTGAGCTGAGTCGAATATAGTTGACATGCCATAGGATTAGAAGTGTTCAGGGATACTTCGACCACGAGTAGATGAGACACTAGGTGTCAAATTATTACTTCGAATAAACTCGATGAGGTACTGGGTACCAGTTTACTTCGGCATAGCCGATGAGACACTGTGTGTCAATCTATTACTTCGAATTATCCGATGAGGCACTGGGTGCCATACTGGTGTGTTTTGGTTGGATCCGTGTATCCGTCAAAGTCCGAGTCGTGTTAATAGGAGTATAAAATGAATTGGCAAATTGATCGACATTGAATGATATTGTCTGTGAATTGAAATTGGAATTGAATAGAAATGATTTATGCAAATGATATACATGAACCATGGGTACATGAATGGAAATTTTGTAGTTGAATGATGTGTGTTCATAAGGAGAAAAGTCAATTGAGATAGATATTGATGAGAAATAAGTTAATGTATGAATTGATTTATTGTATGATTAATGCTTATGTTAAATTAAATATGCATGATATATTATGATATTTCTTTAAATTATTCGGATTATAGAAATATTACTGAATTTATACTCAGCATACGGTTTGTTTCCGTGCGCAGGTTAGGTTAAAGTCGAATTGCCGAATCAATATCCAAAGCCAATCCCGAACTCAAAATGGTGAATTATATTTCTTTTTAAGTAATGGCATGCACCTGGTAATGTTTATGTTTGTCATTTTGAATAGTGAATGTAAAATATGATATAAGATGTTATTGGTTACTTATATATATAGGTTTTTTTTTTATGTTATGTTGAGATTATAAAATAGTATGTTTTGGTATGAAATTAGATATGGTTTGAATGAAATTAATTGAATTTATTTGAATAATATATGTGAAATATTTATGAATATACATTAGATAGGTAAAACCTTAGAATCTGGGGCCACACGTTTCAATACACGATAAGGCCCGATGAATCTGTGGCTTAGCTTACCCTTCCGTCCAAACCTTAGAATTTTCTTCCACGGTGATACCTTTAAGAAAACCCGGTCACCCACTGCAAATTCTATGTCCTTACACTTCAGATCAGCATAAGACTTCTGTCTGTCAGAAGCTTCCTTTAATCGAGCCCGAATTAACTTAACCTTGTCCTTCGTTTCAGAAACCAATTCTGGACCCAACAACTGTCGTTCGCCCAACTTTGTCCAGCAAGTAGGAGTGCGACACTTCCGACCATACAACGCCTCATACGGTGCCATCTGAATACTAGATTGGTAGCTGTTGTTGTATGTGAATTCCACCAACGGTAGAAATTCTTCCCAACTACCTCTGAAATCTATGACACAGCCCCTCAACATATCTTCCAAGATCTGAATTACCTTTTCGCATCGCCCATCGATCAGATGAAACGTCAGATCGAATCCAATCTTGTACCCAATGTTTGATGTAATGCCTTCTAGAACCTCGATCTAAACCTGGGGTCTCTGTTAGATATGATAGACACGGGTACCCCATGCAACCTCACAATTTCTGCTACATACAGCTTAGCTAATTTCCGTAGAGAGTAGTCAACACGAACTAGTATGAAATGAGCGGACTTCGTCAACCGGTCGACAATCACCCATACTGAATCCTTCCTAATAGGCGTAAGAGGTAGCCCACTAACAAAGTCCATCGTGATCCTCTCTCATTTCCACTGTGGAATCTTCACCGGCTGTAATAACCCCGAAGGCAACTAATGTTCCGCTTTCACTTGTTGACACGTCAAGCATTTGCTCACAAATTCGGTTATCTCCTGCTTTAGTCCCGGCCACCAAAACTATTCTCACAGGTCCCGATACATCTTACTTCCTCCAGGATGCATAGCGTATGGGCTGCTATGCGCTTCCTGTAAAATCTTACATCTCAACTCAGGATCCTTTGACATGCAAGTTTTTCCTCGAAAACATAAAACCCCATCACTATTCATACTAAAATTCGTTATCTCAGTATCTGTTTCCAACTGAAACTTCGACTTTACCAACTCATCAACCAACTGCTTTTCTTTAATCTGACTAACCCAAGAAGGCTTTACTTGAAGCTCAGCTAATAGACTTCCATCATCATATAAGCTAAGATGAGCAAACATTGCTCTCAAATCAGAGATCACCCTACGACTTAATGCATCCGCCACCACGTTAGCTTTACCCGGATGGTATTCAATCGAGCAATCATAATCCTTTAACAATTTGATCCGCCTCCTCTGCCTTAAATTCAACTCATTCTGGGTAACGAGATATTTTAGGCTCTTATGATCTGTATAAATGACGGGCTTCTCCCCATACAGATAATGTCTCCAGATCTTCAAGGCAAATACTACTGCTACCAATTCCAAATCATGTGTGGGATAATTCACCTCATGTGGTCTTAACTGCCGAGACGCATATGCTACCACATTCCCTTCTTGCATCAACACACATCCAAATCTTGTGTGTGACGCATCACAGTAAATAACAAACTCCTTCCCAGCTTCAGGCTGTATCAACACTGGAGCCTCAGTCAAGATTCTTTTTCGCTTCTCAAAACTTTCCTGCTGCTTCTCAGACCAGACAAATAGTACTCCTTTTCACAATAACTTAGTTATGGTCCCGTAATTAACGAGAATCCCTCAATAAAACTTCTGTAATACCCAGCCAAACTAAGAAAACTCTAAACTTCCGCCACCAACTTAGGCAGCTTTCAGTCCAACACAGCTTCAATTTTCCGGGGATCAATTCTAATCCCCTCTGCCAACACAACATGGCCTAGAAAAGTAACTTCACTTAGCCAAAATTCGCACTTACTGAATTTGGCGTACAACTGTTTCTCCCTCAGGATTTGCAAAACTACCCGAAGATGCGAATCATGCTTCTCTTCCAATCTTGAATAGACTAAGATATCGTCTATAAATACCACAACAAACCGGTCCAAGTAGGGTTGGAATACTCGGTTCATTATGTCCATAAATGCTGCTGGTGCATTGGTCAACAAATGGCATCAGTAGAAACTCATAGTGACCGTAGCGAGTACGAAATGTCATCTTGTGAATATTCGCTTTCTTGACCTTAAGCTGATGATATCCTGACCTCAAATCTATCTTTAAGAAGACTGAAGCCCCCTTCAATTGATCGAACAAATCTTCAATCCTCGGCAGCGGGTATTTGTTCTTAATCGTCAACTTATTCAACTGCCTATAGTCGATGCACATCCGCATTGACCCGTTTTTCTTCTTAACAAATAGCACCGGCGCTCCCTAAGGTGACACACTTGGTCGGATAAAACCCCGATCCAACAGTTCTTGAATCTGCGCTTTCAGTTCCACAAACTCCTTCGGCGCCATTCTATATGGGGCAATAGACACTGGCGCTGTTCCCAGAAGAAGATCAATATTGAATTCCACCTCACGATCCAGAGGTAGTCCTGGAAGCTCTTCTGGGAAAACATCAGAGAACTCCTTCACAGTTCTAACATCTCCTACGATTAGCTCATTGGCTTCCAAAGCCCAAACAAAAGTTAAGAATGCCTCACATCCTTTCCTCACCATTCTTTCTGCCCTTAAAGCAGACACTAGTTTCTCCTTTCTCCTATCACCAAAACTTCATCATCTGCCAGATTCCTTAACACCATGCGCTTAGCAGCACAATCCAAGTTTACTCGATGTTTTACCAACCAATCCATACCTAAGATTAAATCGAACTCCTCGAACAGCAGTTCCATCAAATCAGCCGGGAAAACCATCCCCTGAACTTCTAGAGGTACATCCCTAAAGAGTTTGTTCACCACTACAGATTGTCCTAAAGGGCTAAGTATAGTCATCTCCCTAGAAGCAATCTTAGAGTCTATACTTAAAGTTCCAGATACCATACTAGCAACATAGGAATGTGTCGACCCAATATCAATTAATGCAGAAAAAGGCAATCTAAAAATTAAGAACGTACCAATTATGACATCCAGTGCATCGCCCTCTTCTCGGCGTCTAGCTGCATAGACCAACCCCGGCTGTCTCGCATCAGTGCTCCCTGCACCTCTTCCTGGTGTTTGACGGCCCTGACCAAAACCATTACCTCCTCTAGCTGGACTACGACCTCTTTGCGGTTGCTGACCACCTCTACCCGGTTGAGCATAACCCTGACCTACTAGCCGCGCTCTGCCCAGTTCCTGTGGACAGTCTCTTACCTGATGATTAGTAGACCCACACCTGAAACATCCTCTGTTACTCGTCCAACACTCGCCCAAATGAAATTTACCATATGGAGTACACCTCTGAGACTGACTATCAACAACAGGTCTCGCAACCCGACTCGGCACATCCAACCTAGGTCTTTTCTGAAAACATCCAGCTGATCTCGACGATCCAAAATTCCTTTTATTTCTACCTCTATCCCTATCCTAATTCTGTTTTTCAGACCGCTTCACTTCCTCGGCTATCTTAGCCTTTTCCACTAAAACAACAAATTCCCTTTCTCGTTATGGAGCTATCAGCACTCGCAAATCATCCCTCAAACCATCCTCAAACCGAACACAATGCTCATGGTCTGTAGCAACAATACCCCGAGCATAACAACTTAGACGTAAGAATTCCGCCTCATACTCAGCCACCGATTTATTTCCCTGATCCAAATTCCAAAATGCCCTACGCTGCGCATCCACATAACTCGATCTAATGTATTTTCCCTAGAATGCTGCCTTGAAGAAATCCCAGGTAATACGGTCAGCACTGCACCATCCCTGACCGCCAGCCACCATTGGTATGCCTCGTCCCGCAGAAGAGACACAACTCCTTTCAACTTCTCTTCCACCGTAAAATCAAGACCATCCATAATGCGCTCTACTGCTTCTAGCCAATACTCAGCTACATTAGGAGCTACACCAGACACACCCCTAAACATTTCTGCTCCATTAGCTCGAAGTCGTTCAGACACAGATTTCTGAGCTACTGATTCTGTGCTCGCTCCAGTAACCTTCTCCAAAACTTGCAACATCGCCTGAGACACCGAATCATCTCCGCCCATTTGATCCTGAAAACCTGCTTCCGCAGCTGGCGGTACTGGCATCTCATTTCCTGACCCATGTCCTAATTTTGAGGGTTCAGACCCAACACCTCGGCCTCTACCATGGTCGCGCACAGCACGTCCACGTCCCGTAGTACTCATGGCTACCGATACGACTGAATCTGATTAAGAGTTTTATGAATTAATACTTTCTTTCACTGTTTCATACCGAACAGTTTTATGAGAAATAACATTAAGAAGTAATTCTCACGGATTCATATCTATACCTAGAGGTTTCAGTCTCTAAAGTTTGGTTCTCTTAATACTAGTAGTCATAACACAACATAATTGTTTCATGCAAAGCAACCAACAAGTAGAACACTTACCACGTGGATCGAGTGCCTGTAGACTCGGGTGTCATACTCCAACTAAAACATTTCCTTAAATAACATTTTAAATCCACTTTATAAATCCTTGTTGAACCCATTCCACAGCCGAGTTTTGCAACCTAGGCTCTGATACTAAAATTGTGACATCCCAAACCCAGTCTAGAAGTTATGACCAGATCTGGTATGTCACAGGGTAAAGTAAAAACAACTTTTGGTGAATTTAGAAAAATACTGTAAGATTGAAAACTTTTCGATTAAGGTGATGTCTTGAAAACAGTGATATGTTGTTTAAGAAAATTTTAATTTGTGTTAGTTGAATATTCGTTATATTTGGTGATACTTGAAAGAAAACGATTATTTTATGTTACTCGTATTTTGAAAACCCCACCTTCACTTTCCCGATTAAATTATCATAGTATCAAATTTTAAATAAATAATAAATAATAAAAACCAAATATTAACTTGGAAAGGCCTTATTACATAACAAAATCCCAAATTAAAGTAATTTGTAGAAAGGAACGAGTTCACGAAAAGAGAAGATTCTATGGCCTCCACGAGTCTGCCTCGGCTCCCAGATCCACAATCTACTGATTACCTGTAAGGTTAAGCAAAGGGGGGTGAGTCACCAAGACTCAGTGTGTAAATCCCCTTTATCACATAAACGGCTCATGGCCCACAATCGCATATTGGGCCTTAGCCCACTCAAGATGGCATACGGAAGAAATGAATGCAGTATGTCCCAGCCCAACCTAGTTTTTCCATCCTCTACACGCCACCCGTACCAGCCCATCACACCGTGGGGATTTCTACAATCAACCCTCTATCCGCTACACGCCGTATACGTGGCAATAAGCCACTCATGGTTCCAGACCACCGTGATACTAGATCACCGTGACAATCCCTGATGAATATATGTGGGGCCAATCCACCGTAGTACCAAACCACTGAGACGAGTCACTAAATCGTATATATGTGGTATCAACCACCGTGGCACCAAGCCACCGAGACATGGTCATTAAATCAGATATATGTGGGGCCAACCCACTCATGGTACCAAACCACCGTGACAGTCTCAAATTCTTCCCCTTTCACATAATAATCCAAGCCCATGCATAACATACATATCATAATGAATGCAACATGTTATTAAGCAGAGTAATAGATTACCATATACATCCATACTCATAAAGGGAACGTTAAAGTCACATACCTGGCATCCCTAACCTTACCCACAAGGGTTTTACGACTATCTACACAGTCTTTTCCGGCTTTTCAGCCCATACAGTTAATAACGCAAACTAATAACAGAGTGTGGAATTTACACACCTAATAACACGCAATATTATACTTTCTATGTCGACACTATCGTAAGCAGGAACGACTGCTATTTGCCTACTTTTCTATTCTAAAGCCGGTCCACAACCCGATGGCCAATCTCGAACCACAGACACCGCTCGCTTTTTGAATTTAGGGGCTGGGACTACGGGTCCAACCCCTTCCTTTGCTTGGCTAGATCCATAAAACTCAGAGACTATAAGGCTTGGATTAAGGCACCAATTAAGTACCACACTAAGGAGAATCTGATTGAGAAGGTTAGGGAACAGAGTGACGGTAATCTTCTGAGATAAGAACGAATGAATGAGATAAATACACAAGGAGATTCGGCCAAAAGAAAAATGAGAATCAATGCAAAGAGAATAAAAAGAGAATAGGCTTCAGCTTGAGAAGATGAGAGAACAAAAGGTGAATTATCAGGGTAAGAAATGAAGATTCGGCTAGGGAGAACAAATGAGATGAAAATATTGAGATGGTGTAGGTGGTAAGAGGTTTCGGTTTAAGGTGATTAAGAGATGTGCCACGAATATGAACAAAAGAAAGAAAATAACAGAGAACCAGAAAGAGAGTTGGGGTTCAGCTCTTGAATAAACAATTGAGTAAAAGAGGTATCATGAAAAAGAAATGGTAGGAGGGATCGACTTTTGGGTGATGAAGCAATGCACACACGACCAGAAATGCTAAAGAGGGGAAGAATGTTTCGGTTTTGCCTAAATAAGGAATGAACAAAGACCTTAGGAGGTTTTGGCTATTCAAATAAAAGAATTATAAGTTGCCAATATGAAAAACACCAAATGTCGAAAGGAAATGAACTCTCAATGTTTAGCTACTAAACACCTCAAAATTTCAGCATCCACACTCTCCAAAACCGCATGAACTTCCAGAAACCGAAATAACTTATGACCCTAATTGATTTTCGGTACACCCACTACAAGCCAAACCGATTTCTTCCCCCCTTCCTTAAGCATCCAAAATTCGGCCACTACCTTCACCAACCCTCAATCCCATACTTTCCTCCTAACTTCATTCTTGTTCACTCACTCAAAATAGTTTGAATAATTCAAACTCCCTCTTCCTCTCATGGCCATACATTTGAATTGTTTGACCCATTCAACACTCCCCCTTGAAGTGTCCTAGCCGAACTCCACCTCCTTCCTTCCAGACGCCAAAATAATTTCCTAAAAAGTAAATTGTGCGACTCGAACATGCTCCCTCACTGCTTCCCTTGTGACGTCACTTACATGCACCTTAAGTGGCGTCTCCTTGCCCCTTTACTATTACATTTCTTATGTCATCAAACCCAAACTACACCACTTAAACCCTGCCTCAACTAGCTCTCTCCTAAAGTGCCCAAAATTAAAATTTTGGCCAAAGCTTCGGCTTAACCCCGAGCCTTCCCTGAACCCCAAACACACCAAATTAACACACCGAGCATAGCATACACATAGGAACATATTAAATACAAAGCCCCCAAATCAGGATGTTACAGGCCGTGTGAGGTAAGTTAGAGAGTTACACGGGATAGGACACGGCTTGAAGCACAGGCATGTCATGGGGTCACACGGGCGTGTCCCTTAGCCACACGGGCTTGTCTGCCCTGCACCTAGGAAAAAAATTTGAAATTTCATGAAAAATTCTCATAGAACCCAAATTAGTCCTGATTTGTTTCTAATACATATTTAGGGCCTCGAGGGCCCAATAAAAAGGGACAATATAATTAATTTAGGAAGTGTATGCTAATTAATTTTTTTAATGTTCGTATTCGATCTGAAAAGCTCAGTAATTCTCCATAACCCTGTTCCAGCGACAGATAAGGGTTAGGGGTGTTACAATTTCAATATGAGTTCAACCTGTTGCAAAACGATCCATTTCCATACATTTCATCAAATACCATTCCAAAAAAACCAACCAAAAAAATCCAAATGCCTAACCTTACCTATACAAAATCTATCAAACCATGTCATTTCACTTTCAATACAAACACAATTCATTCATCCACACCTTTAAGACATTAACCATAAACCAAATTAATCATTCATCAACATATACATCAAGCAAAGCATTCAAGTTTACCATTCCAATGCATACTTCAACTTAACCATACCATATCATACCATCTCATATGTCATTCATATAACTATAAATCAACACATCATTAAGAATGAAATGCATATTTTTTTTCATTTCCATATATAAATCAAGACATCAAGCCATCACAAGTTACTAAACTGATCAAGACATCTTATACATTAAAGTATATATATCGAAACACTTATATACATATTACAATCCTTAATTCAAGATGACTAAAAAGCTACCAAGTTAAGGATAGTGTGAGCTTTGAGATGATCCGGCTTAACATGTTCCGCAAGGTGACAATCTATAAGGAAAAGGGAAAAAAAATGGGGTAAGCATATAGAATGCTTAGTAAGCCCATATGGAAACTAAAGCTTAGATCAACAACTGAGATCAGTGCCTATCTATAAGATGAGAATCCTAAAGGATTTAAAGTTTATACAATATTATCCCTTAGGATTTACATTAACCATGGTAACTTAAGTTTTACTAGAGTGTTTCACTGGTCCACCAAGGTTTCAAGTAGATGGGCTTTTCCATGGGTTCCACGAATTGGGCCAGTTCAAGTGGGTAAAATAAGTCTCATTTAATCAGTTGACCTCTATGGAATGCTCTATGTGAAATCGTCACAAACTTCTATTAGCAGCCCTTGACATATCTGCATACATATTGTGACAGTTCTTTAATACCTTAAGGGTCGAAAACATATCACCAGCTCAAATACATGGGGGTACAAGTGCATTTTGGTGTGGTTGGTGGAATTGGTGTAGTTGTGCCTGATTATCACTTTGGTGCATCTTTGGTATGATGGTGGACTAATTCGAGTATCCATTCTTATATCAATTTGGTTAATAGGGATTATAATGTAAAAAATGATATATTGAACATTTATTGAATCAAAATGAGATATTATTGTTAACATGAGATATGATTTGATATGTTAAACCAGATGCAAATATCATGAAGGTGCATAAAAAAATATGTCGAGAAATTGAGTAAAGCATTATTGAGAATAAGATGAAATGATAAATAAATGATTGATATATATGTATCTTTGATATTAACATGAAATGGTTAATTGGTTAACTTGAGTTACTATATTACTTATGTTATTTGAATTTTGTTATGTTTATAATTGAATTCGAGTTGTCTAGCACCACTGAGTAACCATTACTCAACGTACGTATTTGTTTGTTTTTGTACGCAGGTCTTGGATAAAAGCTAAAGAAATTTCATGGTCAAACATCCAACTCTCTAACTTAGCTCGGAATACAATCCTATTTTGTATGTATATATATGTTTAAGGTCTTATGGCATGTACCTAGATTGATTGGTTTGTTGCTTAAGTTAGTTTGGGCACTTTTGGTAAGTGACCTATAATTTTATATTGGTTGAATTTTATATTTTGGTTACTAGTTAATTAAGCTTGATTATGTCAGTTTTGATGTGCAAATTGGTTGGTTTAGTAATGATGTATTGAAGGTTATGATTTAGGAATGTTTGAACATGTTTAGATAGGTTAATTGGATGAATATGTTTTGTGGTACGTTTTAGGTATGTTTAGGTTTATTTGGTTAAGACTTTGGGCATTTAAATGTGCAGGATTTTGACCATTTGGTCATTGAGTCTCTGTAATAACCCATTTTTCGGTGAAATCGAAACAATGGCTTCGGGACCAAAAATTCGAGCCGAAAATAAAATTTATTTTTATTTTATTATATGGCCCGTGTTATGATGGATACTACATGTGAAAATTTTGGTACAAAAATTTTATCGATTTAGTGCTTAATTACGAGAAGGACTAAATCGCATAAAATGCAAAAGTTGAATTCTAGTAGCTATAAGGATTAAATAGCTATGGAATTCAAAACTAGAGGTCCTTATATGGTAATTAGACCATTAATAATAGTATGTAGATTTATCTTGGTGACTCATCCATAGAAATATAGAAAAATCGTAAGGACTAAATAGGAAAGTGAAAATTTTAGTTAATTAAAAAGATGAAAAGAAAATAAAAATCATATTTTTCTCATATTCTTCCCCAAAATAAACATGGAAATGCTAGCAGAGAGAGAAGAGACTTTCATGGCTAAATTGGGTAAGTTTCCTTGTCCCGTTTTTAGTAATTTTGATATTTTTGGAATCGGGATAGTTTAATCTCTCTATTTGGGGGATTAATTTGAAAAGTTATCAAAGTATGAAAATGGGTCATGGATGTATATGCTGAAAATTAGAAAATTATGGTAGAAAATGAAAGATTATTGATAGATAAACAACTTTTACAAAGTGTTTTTGATGAAAACATGATTTAGGGACTAAAATGTGAACTTGTGAAATTGAAGGAAAAATTCTGAAATTTTATGAACACATGTGATGTAAAATTTGTAATGGGGCTTTGGTTAGCTTGGAATAGGGAGCAATTTGCACAAGTTTCATTTTTCGAGCCTAGGGACGTAATAAACCATAAATGTAACATTTTAATTCCATGTTTGGCATATTTTTGGATGATTTATGATGAGAATTAGTGAATTTGATGCTCCTAATCCCTTAAATTCATGTTTTTATACTTAGGGGAGCATTTGGGAGCAAAAAGGATCGAAAAAGGGGCCAAAATCATAGTTTTCAGGATCCACACGGGCTGGGCACATGCCCATGTGAGCCACACGGGCTGGCCACACGCCCATGTGCCAGCCCATGTCGATTTCACACCCAGCTTCCCTGTTACGTAGAAAAACCCAATTTTTAGGGTTTTTGAGCATTCTAAAGTTTATAAATACACACTAAAATAGGACCTAAGGGGGATGCGGAGTAAAATAAAGAAATAACTCGAAGAAAGCCGTCAGAATCATCTCGGAAGTAGATCCACTCCAAGATTGAAGATCTCCAGTCGAATTTCCTTCGAAGTTTTATTGGGTTTTTCATGTCTTGTTTTTTTTTTATTTTGAGATGTTTTCCTTTATTAGTATGAACTAAACTCCCTAAATACCTAGAGAGGATGAAACCTATGATGGATCTTATTATTTAATTGTCTGAATTACATGATAAATACTTGTTCTTGTTCTTAATTATGTGTTCTTAATTCTTGCTTTAATATTTTCAGGGTATTAATTCAAGTTTGATGTAGTTATTCAGTGGAGCAAAAGTCCCTGTTTAAGAGTAGATCTAGTAAAATTAAGTGGAGTTGATTGCAACCCTAGAAATAGGACGACATAAATCTGCCGGATTAGAGTCAAATCTAATAAGGGGATCCATAAATCGAGTTAATACGACAATAGGGGTTTTAATTAGAAAGAGATTTCAATTAATCAATGTAGAGTTAATTGTTCTTAGTCTCGAAAGAGATATTAACATAATTTAGGGATTTCTACGAATCAAGACAAGTGAATAAATCGTTTAATTCATAGTTAGAATAATAAGTAAAGTCTAGGTGGATTCTTCCTTGGGTATTGTCTTTATCATTAGTTTATTCTATTATTTCCTTCACTCTCTATCGTGTTCATAGTTAATTAGTTAGTTTTAAATTAAAAACAAATCCCTTTAATTATTAGGCTAAATAATAGAAAGATAGTTATTACTAGTACTTTTAGTCCTTGTGGATACGATATTCTGGACTCACCATAGCTATACTACTGTTCGATAGGTGCGCTTGCCTTTGTCGAATTATTAGTTAGTTCGTGACGTCATCAGGACGAAAATGGAATTTATGGAAAAGTTAGGGGCAAAATGGTAATTTTATCTAGGATGAAAATTAAGTCCACCTAAATATGAAATGTGATTTATTAATGTTAAATTTACTCATATAGATTCGGATAGACCAAATTCAGAGTTAGAACGAGGAAAAGAGGAAAATGTCGAATTAGTAGATGTTTGTACACGAACCTTTGTCGAGGTAAGTTCGTGTAACTAAACTGTGTTTATTTACATGTTTGCATTGATTGTGTTTATGTAAATTGTATAAATGTCATAAAAATGTGAATGAATTCATATCCTATCAAGCCCGATAAATAAAAATGTCTAATTTAAATGATAATGCCCGATAGATGATAAATGACAAATGATGAAAATGTTACTTTGTGCTTGGAATGAATGTGAAGTGTGATCATTTGAATTATATGGATGACTATAGATATATGAAGTAATCACATGCCGATAATGCTTGAGGAAAATGTTTAAATCCTGGTTGAATAAATGGAAAATAGATGGATATGTCATTTCTCGAAAAAAAATGAGGTTCTGCATTTGTTGTAGACGATATTTAGCTCGGACGAGTAATCCTATTAACCTCATTACAGAAAAGATTTAGCCCGAATGGGTAATCCTGATATAAGTCCTCTCGAGCATATATTATGAATTGGATTTAGCCCGGACGGGTAATCCAGATCATGCTCCTTAGAGCATATGTCATAAAAAGGATTTAGCCTGGATTGGTAATCCTGTTGTATACATGTGTGGCTCGTGATGATGCATATCAAATGATACATGAAAACATGAGATGATGTTATTTGTATATGGACTTTATTGATGAATATGTGCATTATTGATTATAGACTTGTACACCTTGAGTGTACTATTCATGACCTTGATATTCCGAGTAAAACGAGTAAAGTTCTAATGTGAAATGATCTAAACTCAAAGTGAACTATTATGAAATTATACTTGTAATAATGAGATGAATCATATATGTTATGTGAATACATGTTGTGGAAAAACATGTGTGTGTGAGAATCCAAATATTGATGAATTCATATATATGTTTTGATGTTGTTATGGAATATATGACTAACAAGGGCAATGAGGATGTGTGTAAGGCTTGAGGTCAAATTGATTGAATGTGCCTTACTTAGTTACCTCGAAATAGAATGAATGGTAAGTTAAGTACCATGTTATACGAACTTACTAAGCATGAAATGCTTACCCCATTTTATTTCCTCCTGTTTTAAAGTAAATCGGAAGCTTGTTGGATTGGAAGCTCGGCGGAGATCACTCACACTATCCATCGGCCCATGTCGGTACAATATGGTAAATCATTATGGTTGTAATGGCATGTATAGGTTATATTGGCCATATTGGCATATAAATGTAAATGGTTATTGTAATCTAGCCATTGGAATGGCTAAAGATGATTATGTTTTGGTACATGTTTATATGTATTTAAGTTTATTCCATGGATGACATAAGTGTTATTTATTGATTGATTAAGAAAGGTAAGATTAAGAGCATGAATTCATGTATCAATATACCATGTTAGACGTTATAAATTGCTTAAATTTAATGCTTTGATTGGTTGGTATTTGAATGTAAAAATTGGTGCAAGAACTTGGTGAAATTTTGGGTGAGAAATGAAGCTAGAAATGGCTTTATTTTGTCTACCACACGGGCGTGTAGCCAGGCCGTGTGTCCCCTGCACCTTAAATTTGAGAAAGCAGAATGCTCATAATTGAGTACACGGGCAGAGACACGGGCGTGCGTCTCAGCCGTGTGGGAGACACGGCCTTGAACATGGGTGTGTGTCTTGGCCGTGCGAAACCTGCACTTAATTTGAACTGAATTAATTAACCACATGGCCTAGCACATGGGCGTGTGGCATGGCTGTGTGGCACAAGTCAGAGAGTAACCTAAATCGGACACGGCCTGAGGCATGAGCGTGTCTAAGGGTCACACGGGCGTGTGAGCCCTGCACCTTGGAAAACATTTGAAACGTCACGAAAAAATTCTTAAAGTTTACGGTTAAGTCCCGAATTGATTCTAATACTCAAATTGGGTCTCGAGGGTCCATCTAAGGGACGTTACGAATGATCTTGGTTAATGAATGTTAACTTGCATGAATTATCTGTAAATGTTCCTGAATGTTCCAGTAACGCTCCATAACCCTGTTCTAGCGACGGACACGGGATAGGGGTGTTACAATCTCGAGATAGAAAGAACATGTCTCGAGACTGATAGAACAAGCTTTATTTAATTTTTGCATTCAAAAGCATGAGGTCTCGAGAAAAACGTACATCGAAGCTAAATAGATTTTGCCCTACTTCAGGTCTCAAGATATTCAAACATCGAAGCAAAACTAGGAAAAATAGGGGAGGTTGGTCTCGATACCTAGTCTTGAGACATAAAAGACCTTACCTCGAGACACGAAATGTAATGTCTCGAGACATGCTAACTTCAAAGCTTAAAATTCTAAAATAATTTATGACCTATCTTGAGACATGGAGACCCTAGTCTCGAACATAAATTTGAAATTTGACATTTGAGTTTGGATTCGAATCCTAACTATGGAAATAACTTATCATAACCTTGTAATTAGATTAAATAGATTATTATATACTGTGGATGCGTGTGAACAATTTTATTAAATGATTTATTGGTTATACTATTGAAATTATGTTGAATTGGCTTGAGTTGCTACAACAACTTAATGTGATGTTACACACTTGGATTCGAAATCCGAGTCAGGAGTGGGGTGTCACATTTTGTGTGTGCATTCATCATGGACTTTGATGCACGGCCAATGACACTTGCACCTCTATTATGCCTAAACTTAAGATTTAATCTACATACTATAACTTTTTACATTACTTAGTTTTTCTAATTTTCTAATATCTTTAATTGGTACTCTATTATGCTAACATCAATTTTTCTTAGGAACACAATTCTAACAAAAAAATTGATTTTATCATGACGAATCAAATTGATGTTTTTAAGAAGAATAAAAATCCATATAAACACTTACAATGTTATTTTTATTGTTATATGATTGCTAAATGATTTTTTTTTTTTAAATTCAAAATGTCACACTAGTGAATTTAATAGAATAATTTTGAGAACGGTAATAACTGGACCTAAATTTTTAAATCCAAAAAGTAGAGAAGCTAAAGTTCTGAAAATAAGAAATGGGGGATTAAATTTTAAATGTTCAAAGTGTATAGGGACTTAGAATATATTTTTAACTTCAAATTTTTACTTCATAATTTGACACAAACAAATAATCAACCGAATGCAAAGTGTGGGAACCATACTAATATTTTACAGGTACATAAATTGGGGAGGGATCCACTTTATACGAGTGTAAAACCAACTACTTTAGTTTTACACCATTTAGTATCTTTTTGTAAAACTAATATTTTCACGATCCAATCTTCATATTTCATATTCCATTCATATAGATTATACATATTAAATTTGATGTAAATTTAAAACAACTAACTATTTGTTTTATATAAAAATCTTTCAACCGTTCAACAAATATTAATATATGCGCTTTTCTATATTTATATTATAAAGATATTAGATATGTTCGAAATTTACATGCAAAACAAATACAATTCTATCAATAAATTCAATAATTAAATTGTAAAAATGTTAATTGTACAAAAAGATAAAAAAAAAGAGTTTTTACGTTTTACACATATAAATGGATCTCTCATTTAAATTTAATATAATTGTATAAAGTTGAATAATTAAATTAATCTAACCAAATTAATTAAATTACGTCGATTTCAAATTTTAACCGGATTTTTCTCATTCTTTAGAGGAGAAGAAGTTGGGCTACTTGGGGTTGTGTTGAAGCAACTGGGCTTGGCTTGGCTTGGCTTGTGTCCAATTTGTTCAAGACATATGAGGCTGCAATGTTGTTGTTTACGGTGAATGAAAGATTTCACTAAAAATAAGTCCGGGCCCAAAGCTCAGAAAAATACAGTAATTAAGTCCGAAAACCCAATCCTACAAAAACCCTTCGTCGCGCCATTGTGCAAGAAGAGGGAAAGAAGAATGCCGGGACCGAGCAACATGTGCGATGCCAACATGAAGCCTAAAAAAGACACCGGAGTCCACCAGTGAGAACTTAAACAGAGGAGGAGACAAGGCTAAGAGTCCAGAAAATGAAGTAGCCCATTAAGCTAGACTGGGGGCTAAAGTGTTGAACATGTAAAACTAGGCCTGCGATGGTGCCCTTCCCACCAGATGGACACCCATCATTTTAAAGGAACAAGTGGTGGATACCGCTCAGCTATAAAAGTTCCCAACATATTACACCAGAATTTGGACAAAGTAACTTTTGAGTTTTGATGGGGTTGTCTTTTTCCTTCTTTTATTTAAAAGATTAAACTCAAAAAAGTTAAATAATTTTAATAGTAAATAACAATTAAAAATAAAAATAATAAAAGCTTTTTAGTATCAGTAGAAATTTTAGCTAATATATTATTTCAATAAAAATATTTAAATTTTATTAAAGATGTCATCCAATTATAATTTTTTTTTAAATAGGAACTATATCTTTATAACAGTAAAAATGGTATTATAAATTATGAAAAAGCAAAGCATAAAGGGTAACAACTTTATGGATAGATCTAAATATATGAAGGGTGAAAGGTTAGCATTAGGAATATTCTTCTCACTCATTTATGATTAATCCTTTCTTTTAAGGACGAAAAGCTAAATTGAATAATGAAAATTAATGATTACCAAATCAATATATAGGCCATTTTACTAATAAATGCTCATTTCTGACTTTATTTACGAAAATGAGCTAATTTTTTTATTATTTACCAGAAAAGGTCAATTTTGGAAAAAATACTTCCACATCAGCGTGATTTCAGGGAAATTTCAGCAAAATGCATCCCTAGAGGAGCTTTTTACCACATCAGCACAAATCGCGCCCTCATGGACGCGCTTTGCTAATGTGGCAAAAACGCTCCCCAGGGACGCATTTTAGCCCATATTTTTTTCTCCCAAAAAAAAACCTATTCTCGAATTAAATTTTTAAAAAAAGGTCATTTTTTAAATATTATAAAAATAGACCATTTTTTTTTTTAAATTTAGGAGAATAAACTTTATAAAGGCTCAAAGTGACAACACCAATTTTTTTTTTTTAAAGTGTCGCCAATTAATATAGAAATATAACTTACAAAGCATATCTTTATATAGACTCAAAAACTCATTTTCCTTGTGGGATATGAGATATGTGTATATAGATACTCATGAATAGGTTTGTAGCTTGTTCTTAAACAATGTGGGATTCCTTCATTTTTTAACTAACAACATGAGATTAAATGCTACACTATATTTTATATTTCTTTAAAAAAATAATTTCTATTTTTTTTATATTTTGTTAACATTTTCTCATACTATAACATTATCTTTTGAGATCTTTAATCTTGTTGCATTTTAGAATTGTTAACATATACAAAAGAACTATTGAAAAAAAAAAGAACAAATTGCACATATGAAACCTGTACATGCAATAATCTTATGAATAATTTTAAATTTTAAATGTTCAATTTTCAATGTTTGAAGTTAATATCAATGCAATTTTAATTTTTAAAATAATTTTCCATTATTTAAATTTAGAAGTTATACTTTTAATTTTTTATTTATTTTATTTTATTTTATGAATATTTGATTAATAAATAAATGTTGAGTATTTGGTACTCAAATAGTTTTTTTTTGTAATTTTAAAAAATTGATATATCTTTTTAAATATTTATTTATTTTTAATATTTTACTATACTCATTAATTTTTTAATATTAATATTAATTTAATTTTCATCACCTGATGAATGCCGATAAATTTATTTCAGCTGTATTTTGACTAGATAGATAATCTATTTAAACATAGTATATAATTATGTTAAATAAGTTTTTTTTATAGAAATATATAATATACATAAAATATAATAATTATTTTTCATATTTTATATCTAGATTAAATTACATTAGTAGTCACTCAACTATATTTTTTAGCTATCGAATTATAAAAACTTACAAAATGATCACTCAACTTTTAATAATTTTTTAAATATTTATTTTTTAATATTTTATCATACTCATTTTATATTTTATAATTATTTTGCTTGTAGAGTTTAAAAGTTTTATTTATAATGTAACAAATGTTAACTTTTTGTAAAAAAATTCAAACTCTAAGTAAAAAAAATCAAATATAATGTAGCATTTAATCTCATGTTGTTAGTTAAAAAAAGAACGAATCGCACACTGTTTAGGAACAAGCTGCAAAATTATTCATGAGTCTATATATACACATATCTCATATCCCACATTGCTTAAGAAAACAAGGAAAATGAGACTTTGGGTCTATATAAAGATTTGCTTTGTAAGTTTTATTTCCATATTAATTGGTGATACTTTAAAAAAAATGGTGTTGCCACTTTGAGCCTTTATACAGGTTTATTCTCGTAAATTTTTTAAAAAATTGGTCTATTTTATAATATTTAAAAAAAATGACCTTTTTTTAAAATTTAATTCGATAATAGAGTTTTTTTTTGAAAAAAAACACGGGCTAAAACGAGTCCATGAGGGCGCGATTTGTGCTGATGTGGCAAAAACACTCCCCTAAAAACGCGTTTTGCTAAAATTTCCCTTGAAATCGCGCTGATAGAAGCGTTTTCCCAAAATCGGCCATTTCCAGTAAATAATGAAAAAATTGGTCCATTTCTATAAATAAAGTTGGAAATGGGCCTTTATTGGTTAAGTGGCCCAATATATACATATTACATCATACGATGATATTTTATTTACTTAAAAAAATATTTTTAAATATGCATAAATATTTCAAATTTTATAAATTATTAAGTTATGTAAATATTAAATATTTTGAACATGACATAAAAAATATTTACTTAATATTAAGAAATTTAACTCTCAATTACTCTTGAAGTTTAAAAAGTTTTTTCGTTTGCTAGGGTTTACCTACAAAAAAGCTTACCATAGATGGAGGCGAACATCGCTAATCTAAGTTTGGAGGATGAAGAAGAAGAGCTGATTCCCTGTGAAAAAGAGCCGAATAATGATGATGATCGTCAGTTTTGTCTAGTAGGAAAAGCTCTTACGGATTGTGTAATTCACTTTCCGTCTCTTAAGAGAACTATCGAGAACTTATGGCATCCATTAAGAGGAGTTATAATCACAGATTTAGGGGGAAAATGATACTTACTTCGATTCTTCTATGAAGTGGATATTAAAATAGTATTGGATGGAATGTCGTGGACTTCTAACAAGCATCAATTAATTTTCCACCGATTGAATATCGAAGAAGATCCAAAGCAGATCCCATTGTTTTATTCTTATTTTTGGATCCAAGTTCACAATCTGCAATTTGGAGTAATACCGGAAGGTTTAGCAAGGAAATTGGGGGATTTTTTTGGACAACTTATACAATACGATGCTCCTTTGATTTCACAAGGAGAACAAAGATATATGAGATTTAGGGTGAAATTTTATGTAAGGCTAGCTTTGAAGAGAAAGAAAAAGCTGACGTTGACACAAGAATAAGAGATTAGAGGAGATGAATATTATGGACCCAGATGATGAGACGCTCACTGAGATGGAAAAGGTCAATCTGGCTTTAAATCTGGAAGCTGATAAAGAAGAATTAATGTGGGAACAACAAGCTAGGGAAAATTGGCTCAGGTTTGGTGACCGAAACACGTACATTTTTTCACAACTTCGTAAATCAAAACAAAGAGAAGAAACAAAGTGAAAAAATTGAAAGAACCGAACGTAGAATAGATCACTGATGAGGAAGGGAAATTAAGGATTGTGACGGAATACTTCAAGGAATTGTTTACGACTTCAAATACATGGAATGGTGAGAGGACGCTTTCAGGTATTACAAAGTGCGTTCAAGAAAACATGAACATGACATTGTTGGAGGATTTTCAAATGGAAGAGGTAACTTTGGCAGTAAAAAACATAGGCCCGTTAAAAGTATCTGGAGTGGATGGTTTCCCCACAATATTTTATCAAAAGTATTGGCACACTGTGGGTGATGAAATCTGTCGAAACTATTTTTTTTTGTTTGTTGGAAAATAAGGTCAACTTTAAAAAACGAAAATGGAGTCGCCACTAATCTTTTTTTTTTTGAGGTGTGATCGAGTCACCTTGAGATTGATCATTACAACATTTTGATTTAAAACGATAATTTTGGCCTACAAAATTTGAAACAATAGGTTTGGGAGTCGGTTACGCACGAGGAAGGATTAGCACCCTCGTAACGCCCAAAATTGGTACCGAATTGATTGATTAACGTCTTAATGTCGAAAATTTAAAAAGATTTTAAAATACGATCTTCTTTGTTAAAGAAGACTTGAATAAATTAAAATGGATGTTGAGACCCGCTTATCTCGAAGGAGTAAAATATCATACCCAGTGAGTTAGTATACGACATTTAAAATCCTCGAAACTAAGCTTGTCTTTTGACATTTAAAACTCGTACATTTAAATTTAAAAAGGATACTCGGTTATTTGGGTCAAATAAAAAATCGGAACCCAGTAAGTTAGGGCACAATTTCTCAAAATTCCAAATACAAAATATTGCCTTTGTTTTTAGAAATACTTATCTCGAGATAACAAAACGTCATATTCAATGAGTTAGAACACAACATTTTTTATTCCTGAGAATAAGTCTTTATTTAACCTAGATGTTTTGGTTTAAAAATAATCGGTTCTTTAGACTCAATGAGAAAAATCTAAACCCAGTAAGTTAGGGTACGATTTCTTTCGAATCATAGAACCCGGAGTATATGCTTATTTCAAAAAATTTTAATGCATCGGATAAAATGTAATACGGTCGTAGAAAAATAGAGAATGAATTATAGTATCGATATGCACAATTGAATAAAAGTGAGGGCAATAATATGAATAATAATAATGGCAAAAAATAACATGCAATAAAATAAAAGCCAAGACAAACAATCCACATGAATTAATAGGTAAAAAAACAGCAAATAAATAAACAAACAAATAAAATAAAAGAAAGTAATAACAAAAATAAAAGCTAATAGCGAATCAGTAGATAGATAAATACTACGTACAATAGTTTAAAGATAATAAAATAATAGTAATAAAAACAATAATACAATAATAATAAGGAAAGTAATGTAATAATATATATAATAATAGTAATAGTAATATTAAAAATAATAATAATAATAGTAAAAATAATAATAGGGATATTAAAAATAATAATAATAATAGTAAAATGATATTAGTAATACTAAAATAATAATTATAATAGTAAAAGTAATAGTAGTCATACTAAAATTATTAATAATAATAGTAAAAATAACAGTAGTAATACTAAAATTAATTAATAGTAATAATAATATTAATAATATTATTATTAAAAATAATTAATTTAATAGCAAAAATAACAAAAGGGACTAAATTGAACATAAAATAGGACTTTGGGGGCAAATTCGCAAATAAATAAACGAAAATGGCCCATTTGAACGATCAAACAACATGGAAGGACCAAATGGGGAAATATCCCCATCCTATAAAACAGTGCCGCTTACTGTGGTACTAAATTGGAAAATAAATAAAAATTACGGGGTCAAATTGAAAGTAAAAAAAGATTTAATTAAAATAGGGTTAAAAAGCGGAGGGACCAGGGTTGTAAATAACCCATTTTCATAAAACACGCGGATCCTCCCCTGGGTCGGGTCAACGCGCAGATCTTAAGCCATGAAATGACGCCGTTTTAGGTCTTAATAAACCACTGCAAGGCGACGTCGTGTAGCTTAGCTTTAAATAGCAAAAAATTAGGATAAAAATCCATTTTTAAACCATTTCTAAAAAAATCAAAAAAATGCTCTGAAGGCTCTCAGGGTTCCGACCTAGCCCCGTCACCAAGCCACCGTGCTCCACCACCATCCGCCGTTGTGCGCGGTGGTCAGAGACCTAAAAAACAGTTATTTCTGCCCTCTTAGACACCCTAAACGCAGATCCAGATGCCAAATAACCAAACCCCCCCAAATCCAAAGAAAAACGCACGACTCCTCAAATTCTGTTTTCAATCGTAAAAAAAAGAGGTAAAATTCCTTTCTAACAGTGTTTACACCATGCTTACATGCCTAATACTCGAATGTATGCTCAAAGTTTAGTGAATACCTTCGAAAGATCTTATATTCTTTGATTTTCTTTTCGATTTGTATTCTATCTGTATATGCGAAAACAGTAAGTAAAAAAAATATACAACTGATTTTCCTTCTGTTTTATAGTCAGAAAATGTAGAAGAAAAATAATATAAAATACAATATATTTTGCATTTTTACTGCTGTTATTTGCTGTCGTTGCTTGTCCCTTTCACAGGTGCGACCACCGTACAGAGGCACGGGCTACGGGGTGACATGAAGGCCCGATCGTTAGGGTGAGAAGGTATGCGACGCAATGAGGTTCTAGAACCTTTAGGGTTTTTGAAACCCTAATTGGTTCTGGGTCACTTGGGCCTGTCCAATATTGGGCTTGGGGATTAGGTTTATTGGTTTGGGCTGGTAGAGGTATTTGGGCCTGCTGTTGTAAATAGACCTTATTTATTGATTTTTTAATTTCTATTTTTTTTTGTTTTGGTTTTATTTTTTGTTTGGTTAATTGGGCCCCAGGCATAAATTAGGTTCTACAGCTGCCCTTCTTTGCTCATTGTTGTGTAACAAGAATGGAGCAAAGACTTTAAAAGGGACAATCTTGCCCGATCTCGCCGAATCTTGACTTCTTTCTGTGCTTTTCTTCTTCGAGTAGCTTCATTCCATCGCACTGCATCTTCAAGGGCATAAGAACTAGCGCTTCGATCCAATTCAAGGAAATTAGACTTGTAGCTTCAATCTGCTCTGCCGCAACTTCAGGGAGATAAGATTTGCTATCTTTAGTCTGCTCCACTGCAACTTAGGTAGAGAAGAATCATGGCTTCAATCCGCTCCACTATGACTTCAAGGAGATAAGATTCACCATGATAAATTTGATTCAACCTACTGCAACTTCAGAGGTATAGGACTTGTAACTTGTAGGTTTAATCTATTCCACTACATCTTCAAGGAAATATGATTCGCTATCTTCAGTCTTCTCCACTGCAACTTCAGGGAAATAAGGCTGGTGGCTTCAATCTACTCCACTGCAACTTTAGGAAGATAAGATCCGCCATAATTTGTAGCTTTAATCTATTTCACTGCAACGTTAGGGAAATACGATTTGCTGTCTTCAATCTTCTCCGCTGCAACTTCAGGGAAATAAGGCTGATGACTTCAATCTGCTCCACTGCAACTTCAGGGAAATAAGATTCGCCGTCTTTAATCTACTCCACTTCAACTTCAAGGAGATGAAATCTACAACTTCAATTTGCTCCATTGCTACTTTAGGGAGATGAGATCTACAACTTCAATCTGCTCCACTGCTACTTAAGGAGATGAGATTTGTGGATTCGTCGATCTTGCTACACCGTCCTCTGGGGGACATGACGTGTAGAATCGATTTCATGGGCCTATACTTATGCCAAATGATTAGGACGTCATGATCAGGATGAATCAAATGCTCCTAATTGGATATGTATAAATAATATTTGCATGAATGCAGAACATCATTTTGTGAGAAATATCCCTTTCTAAATGCTTAGGTTGTCATTGCTCGCTGTTCATTAAGGTTGTATCACTGACGCAATATACTGTCTTCTTGTTTAGCTGATATCCTTGATAGAAAATCCAAAGAAATAGTCACAATTTAGACTCTTCTTTCTCAGATATTTCCAACCTTTAGGTTTGGTGAGTTCTAAATAGTAGTACTGTTTCAGGTTCTTGTACTATTTAGAAGCTTCCAGAGTAATATGCTAAACTTCCTTTGTGAAAGTATTATTAGTCCATTAATCGTTATTTCAATGTAAAATGCTTGAAAATGATCATAATGATGGACAAAACTGAAATTTATCAGGAACGAAATCTGAAAAGAATAGGTTAATTAAAGAAAGCAAACATTGCTAGAATACAAAATGGTGAGGGAAAAAATAGGTGCCCCAGATATCGCAGCCTGAGCTTCTTTATACGAACTTTCTGAAGACCATTTTAAGCTCAATATGTGTTTAGAAAATCAAGAGTACTTTGTCGAGGCCCCAAGATGTAGCATACTTCTTATTTGTTAATTCAAGCATCGCAAGATCACCGCATGCCTTCCTTTAATCAAAATTTGAATTACCTTTTACGGGTTTTCAATTCAAAACCCCTTTGGTCTTAAGGCGTAACATTTCTCCTTCTTGTTAATTCGGAGAAAGTGATACTACCACATGCCCCATATTCTGATCAAAATTTGAATTGTCCTTTCGTGGGTTTTCAATTCAAAACCCATTTGGTTTCAAAGCACCCTTTGCGGCTTTTTGCCTTGGCCTCTCCGTTTTTTTTTAAGAAAGTCTCAAAATGTCTTTTGTGGGTTTTCACTTTGGCCTCTTTTCCTCTTTAAGTATAGTATTTCTTGACTGAATCCGAATTTACAAGATTGAGCAAGTTTTTCCCATTTCGGTCAAAATCAGTGTTCCTCTAGAGAAAGCCTTTTTTATCACATAAGGTCCTTCCCAATTTGGCATCCATTTCCCTCTGAAATCCTTTTGTATGGAAAAGATCTTTTTCAATACCAGGTCTCCCTCGTGTAATTCTCTTGGGCGAATCTTTTTGTCATAAGCTCACATCATTCGCTTTTGGTACATTTGACCATGACGAATAACTCTTAGCCTCTTTTCCTCAATCAAATTCAACTGATCATACCAAGATTGGATCCATTCTACTTCCTCTAACTTTAGCTTTGACAAAACTCGAAGGGAAGGTATATCTACTTCAATGGGTAAAACTGCCTCCATTCAGTAAACCAATGAGAAAGGCGTTGCCTGTGTGGAAGTTCTGATAGACGTTCGATAAGCATAGAGAGCAAATGGCAACTTCTCATGCCAATCTTTATGAGTCTCAATCATTTTGCTCACGATTTTTCCCTTTTTTTTAAGGGTTGCCACCACTGTTCCGTTCATTTTAGGGCGATGTGATATTAATCTTGAACAAACTGCAAACTTCCAATATCGTGCTATTGTTCAAATTTAATGTATTGTCAGATAGGATCTTTTTTGGCATTCTATACTGACATAAAATTTGCTGACTGTCTACTTTGTGACATCGGCATATGAAGCAGCTCCCACCTACTTAGTGAAATAGTGGACGACCCTAAAGATGAATCGATACCTGCTAGAAGCCTTCGGTGAGATTAACCCACTGACACTTATGCCCCTTATAGAGAAAGTCCACGAAGATGCCATGAGGAGATGAATGAGGCATAGGAATCTTGTCTCCATAAATTTGGCATTGATAGCATTTCTTGGTATAACTGATGCAATCCCCTTCCATAGTGGACCAACAGTACCCGAACCCATGATTTGCCTGGCCATTATAAAATCATTAGCATGTGTTCTTTAGACACCCTTATGGACCTCTTTTAAGAGTTTTTAGCCTTAAAAACATCCACACGTCTAAGTAGCCCGAACATCTCTTGATTTGGTCATGCGAAAACATCTTTGAATTTTTTGAATAACTTCAATGACGTCTCGCGTTGTCTCTGTGGTGATACAGGCTCTGATATTCACCTCTTTCTCTTTTCCTAGGCTCACAATGACTTTTGTAAGGTAGGATCTATTTTTCATCTTGTTCTACCATCCTTAACAAATCAGGAGATAGGTTACAATCTTTGTCGTTTTCAAAGTCTTGAGATCCCTCTAGGCACATATCTTGCTCAAAAGTAGATTCTGAGTCAGTAGCAGCATCGCTCATGTTATTGATATCTAGGGACCTGTTGTAGGTATGAAGGAATATTCAAAGAACAAATGAACCTAAAAATAATTATTTATGTGGTATGAACATGAATAAAATAGAGAAATAAAAGAATATTTGCTCAAAGTGAAACACAAAAATGTATTTTTTATTGAAATAAAGATGTTGGACATGAGCTTATTTCACAAAAGGAATTCTTATTGCTTCTAAGCTTAAAGCAACAAGTATGTTTGGAACATTACTCTGAGTAAGCTCTAAAAAGTACAAGAATTTCTTCTATAGTCCAGTTATTTAGAACACTCCCAGGTTCATAAGGGCGAATGCCTGATAAGTTTTTCTCTTCCGATTCCTTCTTCGAATATAACATTGATGCTCCCATTTCTGACCATTTTATTCGAGCCTTCAGTATATTCATAGAATTCTAGTTTCTTATTATTCATCAGGCCTTGCACCAAGGCTCTGAATTCATTACACTTTTGAATCTCATGACCCTCCTCATTATGGAACGCACAGTAGTTCCTTGCTTCTCTGGGTTTCTCCCCTAAATCCTGGGTGATTAATCATCCTTCTACCATTTTATTCTAAATCTCTCTCAGCGGGGTTTTCACTTCTGCTATATCTGTCTCGATTCTCTTCCCTACGCTCTCGATTATCGCGTTTACCCATTTATCAGAATGGTTGGGTAACAGATTTTTTGCATCGAATTTCACAATACCCATGTTGATGAGTCTTTCGATTATCTTTTTGAAAGCGATGTAGTTCTCAATCAAGTGTCCTGTGATTCTCGCGTGGTACTCGCATTGAGGGTTCACGTTGTACCATTTGGGAAATAGAGGCTATATAGATTTTAGGTAGAAAGGGGATACTATATGTGCATCAAACAAATTTTGGTATAACTCCCCATACGTGATCGGGATAGGCATGAACTAGGGTTTTTTTGAGCTCGTCTTGGATTAGAATCTTGCCTTGGGGGGACCTGATGGCTAGTAGTTGCCGTCCTTGACTGGCTTATAGTAATCGGCCTTGAATAACCCTTATTATACATTCTCGCATTATTCACTTCATTTTCCCTCTTCCTTGGGGCCTTTAAAGTATTAATTTGGGAGCTCTTCTCTTGCCTTTTCCATTTGTAACAATATTCAAATTGTTTTGGGAGCTCCGCTCTCGCCTTTTTTGCTTCCGCTACAGGGTTGATTGGGTTATCCCCTGAAGTAGAATCTGAATCTATCGGGAAGTTCGCCGGCGTCGAGGTACCAGTCTGGTATTGGGGTCTGATGTTAATAGATACCCTTTGTGGATTCGCGTTTGGTTGTACTTGGGTGTTTTTTTGGGGTAAAACCTGAATGGTAAGCGAAGTCCTCGTTATCGTTCCCAGACTCAACCATAGGGCTTTTTCCTTTTTTTTAACCCTCCAGCTAGTGTCTGGGTTAACTGGCTCATCATATTTCCTTGAAATTCTAGCATCTAATTTTTTATATCTTGTTGAAGTTTGGCTAATTGCTTTAGCATCTGTATTTGCATTTGCTTTAATCTCTCCAACCTTTGGTCCATTTCTTTAGTCCTTGCTTAGGTATCGTAAGGATGCTTGGTTGGTAAGTTTTTGTTGGTTTCCAGATTAATTGAAATAATTTCGTTTAATTAGGATCTTGTATATGATGCAATATAATACAAATGCATGAATGCAAAAGGAGGCATTAACTCTGACTCAATTCTATTAGAAAAACTTTACTAGAAAACAAATTTTTTTACATAAAACAGGTTACATATACGGCTTTGCCCTAATGCTCAAAACCTTAACCTTCCTAAGAAGCCTAGCTAACTCTTGACCCCGATCTGATTCTGATTCTGATTCTGATTCATACTTCAAACTTAGTACGTCAGCCTGAACTGCTAGGGTCTGCAAATGATCGGTCACTTCTTGTATTTGAGCCACAACTTCACCCATGATATAGTCTCTATCCCTGACCTGTCTTTGAGAACTGTGAAGTTGTTCTTTCCCCTGCTCGTTGCTTGCTTCGAGGAGTTCAACTCAGAGTTCACAATTTTGTAATGCGATATCGAGCTCTTCTATTTTTCTTTTCAACTCTTCAATCTCGTTTAAACTTGTATTCAACTCAATTGTGGAATTACGATTACGATACTGATGAAGCGACTTTTCCAATTCTGTAACCCTGGCTTTTAATCTGACCTTTTCATTCTGGCATTCTAATAGGTCTTTCTCTAAGGCATTTCCTCGAACCTGGGCGTCTTGGTATTTTCCTATTGCTCGGCTCTATTCTTTTCTTTGTTGATCTCTTGCGGCCATTGTTCTGATGTCTTTCCCAATCCGACAGTTCTCGTTGATAAGCGTAGCTTCTTGTAATCCGTTTTTAGATTATCCAAATCTTCTTCAGCCTTATTTTTTTCCTTTTCTTAATTTATCAGACTCTAGCTTTTGGACATCAACATCTAGTCCTAATTGCATCTTTTCTTCTTCTAATTGCTCTATCCTCTTTCCTAGTCTAAATTCCTCTTTTCAAAATCTTGCTTTATGATCTCTAACTCAGACGGGACTACTCGCAGATATTCCTCTATTGGTCGAATGGCTTCCTGACTTGGCCTAGGGACGTTATCATTGACTCTTTTACCCAACCATCCATTGTATTCGGGGGTCATCGTCGGGCCTGCAGCAAATCTCTTCATTCGGTGGGTTTGGTTTTAGGCATTGGACATTTCTCGGACCTTTTTCTTGTAGTTGTTCCCCTTATACGAAAACTCGTATTGAACCAGCCCTTGAGTTGCTGGTATAAATTGTCTCGATCTATACTGCCTTAACACAAGTAGATGAGCATATCCAAAAGCTCTCCAAATCCCAAGCAGAGGGACCCAATCGAACTCGCCACATCGGTATAGAATCTCATCAGGAACCACCTAAGAGGCTCTCCATTCGACGTCTTCGTCCGCAGGTTTTGGAGAATCATCATCCATTTCTTCTCTATAATATCAACCCGTCTCGGAGCAGCCACTAACTTTTTTAACGGAGAATAATTTTTGGAGAAGATTCGGTACGAGACCTTTTCTACTTTCCAAAAATGGCTGTAAAACCATACTAATGAAAGTTGTGTACACCCGATGAATCTCCCTTCACCCGCTCTTCGGCATGAGTTAAGGGACCAGAAGGTTTCGGCCAGAATTGCAAGGACGGGTGTAACCCTTTTATCAAGTCAGTCAAATAAATCAGAGACGGCCTCGTCTATATGCCCCAAAGCCTTGGGGAAGATCACCAATCCATAAATGCTTAACGCAAATACCTCGACCCTTTTCTTCACGTCGGGATGTGCTAGGATCAAATCTCGTAAATTTCTCCAAGGGATGCACTTACTGTCACCTTTCTGTTTGATTCGAGCTTCCACCCACTGTTCACTCATCCCCGTGACGTTCATTAACTTCTTTAAGAATGTCGGGACATTGACAGCCCTAGAGTAGACTTTGTCGGTCTGAATCTTCGGGTAACAGAGCAAGGTTGTGTACTCTTTCATAGTAGGTACCAAATCCACATTTCCAAAAGTAAAACAACTATAGGCAGGGTTCCAAAATTGAGCCAGAGCTCGAAACAACTGCTTGTCTACTTTTATATTGAGTAGGTAGGGTAGATCACCTTAATTACTGTAAAATAACTACTTGATTTCTTTATCCCCACTGGACCCATATCTCTTTCAATTCTAAAAGATCGTTTTGGGTCACGCTGATACGAGTGAAATCCCATAATTCTGATACATACCCTTCCACTAGGCTATCACCATTCTCTAGTTGTGTTCTCTTGGACCATATTCGGATAGCCGCATTGTCTTCTACTTTATCAAAAAACCCATTTTCCATGTCAAGCTCTCTATTTAGCAATCGAATGTGAATCAACGCCCTCTTTATGATGAGAATGTCATGCAATCAAAGCAAAATAGACAAATCAGTATACGAAACAAGAATTTAAAGCAAACAAGAAATAATAAAGCGCCTATTCGTGTAACCACTAGGGTTTGTCGCAGCACTATCTAGAGTGGGCTCTTAGGGTTTTCTATATGCGGTTTGGTTCTAAAGTAAGAGTACCTGAACCAACAGATGCCTCGATCCTCACCCATTATAGGCTCATACGGACTGAGTTCAGTTCAGGGGAATACATTTTCTTATGGCTATACGAAGATGAAAATCTCACGAAGACATAGGTACGGATGTATACCAAAAGCGATCCACTATCATATACAGAGGTGAATACCTCACGAAGGAATAACTTCTTACTCCCACCTAAAAGGGTAAGACCAAACGGTCTTTATGTGATATGATGCGAAAATATTCTACGAGACTCAATCCACAGCAATCATATAACATAAACAAATGCAATCAAAGGATCGTAATTTTTCAAATCAAATTTTCAATTTTTGACAATAAGACAGAAAATAATCAATTTTACGGCTTGACTCTCTTGCGTCCCCAGTGGAGCCGCCAAGCTGTCGAAACCATTTTTTTTTTGTTTGTTGGAAAACATGGTTGACTTTAAAAAACAAAAATGGAGTCGCCACCAATTTTTTTTTTTTGAGGTGTGATCGGGTCACCTTGAGATTGATCGTTACAATATTTTGATTTAAAACGATAATTTTGGCCTACAAAATTCGAGAAAATGGGTTCAAGAGTCGATTACGCACGAGGAAGGATTAGCACTCTCGTAACGCCCAAAATTGGTACCGAATTGATTGATTAACGTCTTAATGTCGAAAATTTGAAAAGATTTTAAAATACGATCTTCTTTGTTAAAGAAGACTTGAATAAATTAAAATGGATGTTGAGACCCGCTTATCTCGAAGGAGTAAAATATCATACCCAGTGAGTTAGTATACGACATTTAAAATTCTCGAAACTAAGCTTGTCTTTTGACATTTAAAACTCGTACATTTAAATTTAAGAAGGATACTCGGTTATTTGGGTCAAATGAAAAATCGAAACCCAGTAAGTTAGGACACAATTTCTCAAAATTCCAAATACAAAATATTGCCTTTGGTTTTAGAAATACTTATCTCAAGATAACAAAACGTCATATTCAGTGAGTTAGAACACAACATTTTTGAATTCTCGAGAATAAGTCTTTATTTAACCTGGATGCTTTGGTTTAAAAATAATCGATTCTTTAAACTCGATGAAAAATAATCAAAACCCAGTAAGTTAGGGTGCGATTTCTTTCGAATCTTAGAACCCGGAGTATTTGCTTATTTCAAAAAATTTTAATGCATCGGATAAAATGTAATACGATCGTAGAAAAATGGAGAATGAATTATAGTACCAATATGCACAATTGAATAAAAGTGAGTGCAATAATATGAATAATAATAATAAAGGCAAAAAATAACATGCAATAAAATAAAGGCCAAGACAAACAATCCATATGAATTAATAGGTAAAAAAAAACAGCAAATAAATAAACAAATGAATAAAAGAAAAGAAAATAATAACAAAAATAAAAGCTAATAGCGAATCAATAAATAGATAAATACTATGTACAATAGTTTAAAGATAATAAAATAATAGTATTAATAACAATAATACAATAACAATAAGGAAGAAATAGTAATAATATATATAATAATAGTAATAGTAATATTAAAAATAATAATAATAATAGTAAAAATAATAATAGGGATATTAAAAATAATAATAATAGTAAAATGATAGTAGTAATACTAAAATAATAATTATAATAGTGAAAAAAATAGATAGTAAAAATATCAGTAGTAATACTAAAATTAATTAATAGTAATAATAATATTAATAATATTAATAATAATATTAAAAATAATTAATTTAATAGCAAAAATAACAAAAGGGACTAAATTGAACTTACAATAGGAATTTAGGGGCAAATCTGTAAATAAATAAAAGAAAAGGGCCCATTTGAACGCTCAAACAACATGGAAGGACCAAATGGGGAAATATCCCCGTCCCATAAAACGACGTCGCTTACTGTAGGACTAAAATGGAAAATAAATAAAAATTACGGGGCCAAATTGAAAGTAAAAAAAGATTTAATTAAAATAGGCTTAAAAAGCGAAGGGACCAGGGTTGTAAATAACCCATTTTCATAAAACACGCGAATCCTCCCCTAAGTCGGGTTAACGCGCGGATCTTAAGCCATAAAACGACGCCGTTTTAAGTCTTAATACCCCACTACAAAATGACGTCGTGTAGCTTAGCTTTAAATAGCAAAAAATTGACAAAAATCCATTTTTTAAAAAAAAAAATCAAAAAAATACTCTGAAGGCTCTCAGGGTTCCGACTTAGCCCCGTCACCAAGCCACCGTGCTCCGCCACCGTCCGCCGTCGTGCGCGATGGTCGGAGACCCAAAAGACAGTTATTTCTGCCCTCTTAGACGCCCTAAATGCAGGTCCAGATGCCAAATAACCAAACCCCCCCCAAATCCACAGAAAAATGCACGGCTCCTCAGATTCTGTTTTCAATCGTAAAAAAAAAAAGGTAAAATTCCTCTCTAATAGTGTTTATACCATGCTTACATGCCTAATACTCGAATGTATGCTCAAAGTTTAGTGAATACCTTCAAAAGATCTTATATTCTTTGATTTTCTTTTCGATTTGTATTCTATCTGTGTATGCGAATACAGTAAGTAAAAAAAATACAAATGATTTTCCTTCCGTTTTATAGTCAGAAAATGTAGAAGAAAAATAATATCAAATACAATATATTTTGCGTTTTTCCTGCTGTTATTTGCTGTTGCTGCTTGTCCCTTTTGCAAGTACGACCACCGTACGGAGATGCGGACTACGAAGTGACGTGGAAGCCCGATCATTAGGGTGAGAAGGCATGCGACGCAAGGAATTTCTAGAACCTTTAGGGTTTCTAAAACCCTAATTAGTTCTGGGTCACTTAGGCCTATCCAATATTGGGCCTGAGGATTAAGTTTAGTGGTTTGGGCTGGTAGGGGTATTTGAGCTTGCTATTGTAAACGGATCTTATTTATTGGTTTTTTAATTTTTGTTTGTTTTTTATTTTATTTTATTTTTTGTTTGGTTAATTGGGCCCAAGCATAAATTGGGTCCTACAAAATCTCTAAATTTTTCTTGGACATCTTAAACAAGAGAAAGGAAATTGGAAAAATCAATGACACCAATATTGTATTTACTTTAAAAGTTAGCCAACCGAACATCATGACACAATTTAGGCCCGATTAGTTTGTGCAATGTGGTGTATACAATTATTTCTATAGCTGTAGTGAATAGATTCAGATTGGTGTTGGACAATTATATTGACGAAGCACAAGCAATTTTTGTTCTTGGAAGGCAAATCATGGATAATGTCCTTATTGCATACGGGATACTTTAGATTTTAAAGCATAAGAGAGTAGGCATATGGGGTCACTTTGCACTAAAGTTGGACATGAATAAAGCATATGATAGGATGGAGTGGAATTTCATAGAAAAAGTTATGAGACAAATGGGTTTCTGCAAAAAATGGTCGAGTCTAGTAATGAGCTGTGTTCGAACAATGGAATATTCAGGTATCCTTAATGGGACGAGGAGAAAAATTCAGACCTTCAAGTGGATTAAGACAGGGGATCCACTCAGTCCATATTTGTTCTTATTATGTGCGGAAGGGTTCTCCTCACTACTGATACTAGTAAAAAATGAGGGAATTATTAAAGGGGTAAGGGTGGGGAGAAGTGGTTTAGCACTAACTCAACTATTTTTTATAGATGACAGTATCCTATTTGGGGAAGCAAGTTTGGAAGAAGCCAACACTATTAAAATGATTATAAAGGAATACGAAGGGGCTTCAAGCCAACTAATTAATTTTGATAAATCCCTTGTTTATTTTAGTAGCAACGTGCAGAATGAAATTAAAGATTAGATTGGAGCGGGCCTTGGAGTACGAAGTTTGAATAATCCGGAAAAATATTTAGGAAAAAAAAGCTTTCATTAATTTCAAAGACAGATTCGCAAAAAAGATTAGAAAATTGGAGTATCTAGTACTTATTGCTTGGAGGTAAATAAGTTTTCATTAAGTCAGTTTTACAAGCCATACCATTCCATGCATTTTTTTTGTTACCCTTAACTTTATGTCGTGAGCTTGAAAAAATAATTAGTAAGTTTTGGTGGAGAAACTTCAAAACAGGAAAAGGGATACATTGGTGCGAGTGGAAGAGCCAATGCAGGCCGGAAGCACAGGGTGGTTTAGGATTTAGAGACTTAGCTAAATTTAATATTACTTTGCTCGCTAAATAGGGTTGGAAATTAATCATGTACCCGGATTGTTTACTTGCTAGAGTCATGAAAGCTAAATATTACCAAAATAGTAAATTTTTAAAAGCAGTTTTAGGATCTCACCCATCGTATACTTGGAGAAGCATTTGGAGCGCGAGAGGCCCTTTAGAAGAATGTATGGGTTGGAGGGTAGGTAATGGCAAGTCCATCAACATCTAGAATGAAGCGTGGCTTCCGGGACCTAGGCAAGGAAAAATTACTGGTCAAAACATTAATGTTAACTTTACAACAGTAGCAGATTTGATCAATTCAGACCATTATACCTGGCGGTTGGAAGTCTTCGAGAAGCTATTCGACGAAGACTAGACAAACAGGATAATGACCATCCTAGTTGCAGGTGTCGACATCATGGACATTAGAGTTTGGAATGGGGACAATACAGGCGAGTACACCGCAAAAAGTGGGTACAAGTGGTTACAGAAGATACAACAAGGGATGCAACGCTATCACCAACAACTCTATAGAATTTTTACAACAGAATATGGAATTTACAACTGGCAAGCGAGATTAAAATTACATTATGGAAAGTAATAAACAATTACATTCATACTTTCAACAATTTACAAGCCAGAAGCCTAATGGTGACAACTATTTATCTTTTTTGTTGATCAACGGAGGAATTAGTGAATCATATTTTCTGGGACTGTCTGATTTCCAAAAGCATTCTGCAGGGGGTGGGGATAGATACCTCTCCCAACACCCATGGCCAAAACTGGAAAATCTGGTTAGCAAATGTTTTCACCAACATGGAAGAAAAACAGAGAGAATATTTAGCTATTGCTTCATGGGCGATTTGGTAGAAAAGAAATAAAATCCACCATCAGAGCAAAAGATGAATACAGACGGGGTAATAAAATTTATCAAAGCATACAAGGCAGAGAGTACCAGTACAGTCAAAGAAATAGCAACATCTGCAAGGTGATATAACAGTATGTGGTCACCACCAAGAGCAAACACGATCAAATGCAATTTTGATGCAGCTTACAACAGTTATTTGCTTAAATCAGTCACGGGAATCATGTTCAGAGATAGTGAAGGACTTATTTTGGCATTGTGTACTTAGCACAACCCCTTTATAGCAGACGCTACCACGACGGAGGCGAAAGTGTGCCTCTAAGCAGTGACGGTGGCTGAGGAGTTGGGCTTTTGAAATCTGACAGTAGAAGGGGATTCTTTGACTGTAATAAAAAAAATTCGGGCATCAAAGTTGGATAAATCGAACATAGCAGCGATAGTTCAATAAATAAAGGAAAGAACGCGTAGATTTGAAACTTTTACATGCTCTTTCGTGGGACGATCGGTGAACCAAGCAACGTATGAGATGGTTGAAAAAGGAAAGAAATGGCCAGATCAAAGGGTATGGATCGAGGAGGGCCCTCACAGGGTGGAAATGATACCCGAAAAGGATGGAAGGACACTGAACGACGACTGAAATGGGTCGGAGGAATAAATCATTTAAAATCTCTGACGGTGTCTACTTCTACAAGAACCCATTGCGGACTATATTGGTATAGACTGACAGAAAAAGGAATGATGGTGGTAGGCGAGAGGTGTTGATTGCAAGACGAGTGAAGCTGCTGGGTTTTCTTAGATTTTTGGAGTAATTTGGGTTTAGTCTCGATGTTTATTTTGCTGTTTTAATTTTTCTTTTAGGGTTTCAAGAATGGGTTTCTTGTTTTTGGACAATTAAAGTCCCTTGGGGAATGATTTGACAAGTCTGGTTTTTTCATTAATTAGGAATTTTACCACCGTTTGGTCAATTAGGCTGAGAAAGACACGTGTCCCCCATACAGGCAATGTATTTATATTTCTGATTTATTAGAATCCACTCCCTATTTTTCTAAAAAAAAAAAAAAAACTTAATATTAAGAGAAGTAAGTACAATATTTTCTTTTGACAGGATATAAGATATTACATAATGTTAAGATTCTAACTACAATAAATTTTGAAAAAAATAATTTATACATATAAAAAGTATTATAGAAATCTCTGTATGAGAAGTTAGAATACATTTTGTCTATTCTACTAAAAAGTTAGATAAATTAATCGGTGCACTTTGGATTAAAGAAAAAATTAGTCTTCTATTAAAAATTTCATTCATTTCTGTTGTTAATAATTGGTCTTTGTATATAAGCATGAGGTATACATGACACATCATGTACCACTGTTCGGTCATTTTATCAGCTAAGCCAATTTTTAATAGTACAAATGGATGGAATTTTTAATAGAAAAGACCAATTTGCTATTTGATCTAACTTACGGGGGATAATTTGCCAAGTTTCCAAGTAGAGAGGACAAAGTATAATTTAACTCCTAGTCTAGAAGCCTTTATGGTACTTTTGCCAACCTATACCTTATTTAGTTACTTGTGGAATAAAAAAACTTATAGATTACACCAATGTTAAATGGATTGTAAAATCACAATAAATAATTAGTACAATATTTCACAATGTAATACATGTATTTGACCTTGTTTGGTTAAAGTTTTGAATATGAACTTTCATTTATGCCCTTAAAAATTAATAAAGTAAACTTTGAAAAATTTAGATAGTGTTTGAAAAGTCACCTAATAATTGAATTTAGATGCAATTACTTGTACTTACACAATTACGTCATGTTTGGTAATCACTATAATTGGTGGGTCCTACTAAATTATATGTAATTAGAGCGCTTCAATTATCTTTTTCAATTTTCAAAGGAGGGTGATAATAAGAGTAATTAAACCCAAATCTCATTTAAAAAATTTATTTTTATGCAAGTTATAAAAATTATATTATAAGTATAAACACGTATGAATGTTTGAGATAGTTACGAAAAAAATTTCTTATATTATAAATTCTTAAAAAGATATTATAAAAGACAATTTATGTATTTTATAAAGTTATAAAAAAATATTATTTAAATCCTTAAAAAATAAAGTTTAGCCAAAAAAATTATTATAAAAATAATTTACATGTTATAAAAGTTTTATGATATATTTATTTATAAAAAATATGACCAAGAAGTATAGACATAATTTATTTGTGTGTCCATGCTATATATTATAAAAATAATATACTTATTCATAAAAAAATGTTATAGTTGTTTTTATCATAACTTATTTATAAAAAAAAATAACTTTATAAAATTAGGAACAAAATTATATTATTTATAAGAAGTGTTTTGAAATGTCTAAATAATTTATAAAATCTTCTTTATAAATGTTATATATTATAAATTTTATATTATTATTTTTACTTAATTTACATATTATAAAAAATATATATAACCTAACATAGTCTTTTCCCAAATTAAGTTTATATAAATTTTTATAATTAAAGCAACAGAATATTTAAACTATGAACCCAAATATTATAAGGTTGGTGCTAATTCTGCAAATAGAAAAGAATTTCTTGCACCATATCATGAGGTACGATACCATTTGAGAGAATGGTGCTAGACAGAAGCACCATAGATAACTTACAAGCTATTTAATTTAAGGCTTCGAAATGTGATTAAGGAAGCATATTCTGTTAAAAAAATCTCATATAAACAACATCACTTTAATATAGTGTAAGAAAAAAAACAATGTTGGGCTGTTTAGTTGTTGCATATATCATAACTTTAATTATAGGTGAAATTGAGATGATCCATACTTCGAAGAGTACATTAAAGAATTAGATCTTGATAATATTATTGTTGTTGATTAAAATTTAGATGATGATAAACTCGATTAAAGACCAACAAATGATGATAATGAGCATATGTTAAATATAATAAAGGGAATAACTTAATAAATATGCACTAGAACAATTAGATAAAATTGCATATGATGCTTATTTTTCTTGTTAGTTTATTAGTAATCATATTATTAACACTTTTTAGAACTAACATAATATATCTGATGATTTGATTTTAAGTATTGTTACTTGTTTAGAAATAATTTTTATCGCACTAATAATTTTTATAATAATTAATATTTTTTAAAAATATATATTATGTAACTGTGTAATTACAATTTGTACTACCAAACATAGAAAATTACAATATAATTACACTCTGTCAACTAAACATGCCTAGGGAATTACAATTCCTTCTAATTACAAGAATAATTACACTTTTATTCAATTATTCTATTATGTCCAAATTGATCTTTAAGATTTTCTGATAAATTAAAAAATCAAACGTTAAAAAATTAAGTCCATATTTGATAAACTGTTGAAAAAAAATCTTTGAAAATTAATATCATCAAAAATTTTCTTTAAATGCGTCTGATAATTCACTAAGAAAAGAATTTTCTCGAAAAATTATAAGTAAATGGTTATCTATTTATTATTTAATTGAGAATACATTTAATTATTTTTTATCTTATTTTCATTCTTTTAAGACTATATTATCTTTAAATTACTTTACATTTTCCTTTTCTTCTTTTAATCTATTACTTCATTCAATAATTTTTTTTCTCAAACATAAACCTTCAAATTGAATGATTATAATTTGTAGTGAGAATTTGTCGTATTTTATTTTAATATTTAATTTTATATTGTTGATTAATTAAGGTTTATTTGTTTTGGCTTGATTATCTTTGTTTATTTTTTTTTTATTTCTTTTCATATGAGTGTAGTATCATGATTATTATTATTTTTTTTATACAATGCCTAATCGTTGTTCATTTTTTTTTTTGTGAATGAAAAAAAGGAACTTTATACAAAACTAAAAGTGTTCAAAAGGAGAAACGAATAATTGTAAGCCCTCCCCTCTATCAAATGTCAATTTGGCAATGCCATCAACTTCAATATTTTTTTTTTCTAGGAATATATTCAAGGGACCAGCGTTGCACATTCTGCAAGAGTTAAGATATATGTCTGATCAATGCAGAATTTGAGGACTTCGATAAAGATTCCTTGATGGCCCCAATAACTTCCATGCTATCATCTGCACTAAAACTTTGTCATAATGTCTTCCTTGCACCAACATCACGTCGTCAAGAATTCCCCACAATTCAACTTCAAATACAAAATAGTTCCCCAAGATGATTAAAGCCAATGAGCCATTTCCCATTATGGTCTCTCAAAACTCCTCATGTAGCAGCGTTTCCTATGTTAATCTTAACAACTCCATTGTTGACCTTAATTGAATCCATCTTCCTACTTCAATTATGTCCACCCCCGAGGTTTGCCTCACAGAATTACATTACAACCAGCAAGGTAATGCATAGCCCAACTATATACCTCAAAAGATACATAGGTTCCTATTCTTACAAATACGCCAACCAACAATGCCAAAGAAACACGACCAATCGACATTCCTCATAGCATAATTATGGCGATTTTGCAATTTAGATAGAAGCCAATCCTGCAAATTACCTAAAAAGAAACAAACCTACTTTTGAGATGGGATGATCTAAGACCATACCTCTTTTGCTGCAACACAATCTCTAACAACATAAATAACATCCTCCACTTCGTGTCCACAAATCAAACATCTTGCATTGCTACCAAATCCACTCCTTAGCCACTTCTCTTGAGTAAGCAGTCACTGTTTGAGAACCAACCAAAGGAAAATCTGAACCCTTTAAGGACCATGAACCTTCCATGGCAGATTCCAAGCTCCCTCCCTAGGATTTCATGAACTCTTCTTAATTATACAATAGGCACTCTTAATTATACGATCCTTCTTCTGTAACCATCTCCTTAAGAAGACAATTAGCAACAATGTTTGCACTAGCTGGGATTAGATTGACCAAGGGACCAACCTATAAAATCCAACTATCCCTCCAGCATCTAATGTTATTACCATTTCCAATTGATCAAAAAATATTTTCTCAAAGCAAAGGCCATACATTAGATAGGTCTCTACAGAGGAAAGAACAATTACTACGAGAGATACAAGTGGGTAAGCCATCCTTCAGAGAATAATTTCTTCTAAGCATTATTTAGAATAGATGACCAACGCTTCAGCTTAAATTTGAATAAAATAAAAAAAATGGATTCAACAATTAAGACATATTTAAAAGTTTCAATATCATTGAGCAGAACCAAACTATTTAAAAAAAAAAAATCAAAAGATAATTCTAATCTTTTGGGGATGTGTCTTATATATACTTCAATGTACGAGGAACAAAAGATCTTTTCATTCCCTTTTAAGCATTGACTCTGATAACTTAATATCCTCCGATCCTTTTTTCCTTCCTTCAACTCTTTTTTCTTTGCTTATCACAAGTGAATCAGTATCCATACAATCATCACCTACTCCTCATTGCCTCTTACTTATTGATTCCTTATATCAATAAGTATATAAGCTAAAATATATAATAAAATTTTAAATTTGTTGCTTTAATTCTCTGTAAAAAAATAGTGAAAAGTAGGGTGTATTTGTTTAGCTGTAAAATATTTTACAGAAAATATTTTCATTGTTTTCCATTGTTTTTTTGGTGGAAAATGAAATCCCACTGTAAAACCTTCTCCAAAACATGAGAAAACTTCTTATCGTTTTCATTTCGGTAAGACATTTTCCAAAGCTTTTCTCTTCACCAGCATAGCTCAAAACCCCTTCCCCTTCCTACTTTCTTGCCACCTCGATCTAGGTGTTACTTTTTCCTTCCAAAGCTCCTTTAGGTTCACTATCCCTCTCCTTTTTTTTCCCTTTGCAAAAAAGGAAAAAAATGAAAAGAAGTCTTTGGGTTTAACTTCTCTCAGCGTAATTGCCATCAAGGTATTTTTTTTTCTTTTTCTTTTTTATTTTTATCAATTTAAGATACTTCAATTGCTTTTTTTTTTGGTGAATTACTTTCTTTCTTTATTCTTCGATAACTTAATATTCTCCGATCCTTTTCTCTTTCTTTCAACTTTTTTTCTTTGCTTTATATTTCTATTCTTTGCTTATCACAAGTGAATTGGAATCCATACAATCATCACCTCCTCCTCCTTGCCTCTTCCTTATTAATTCATTATATCAACAAGTATATAAGCCAAAATATATATAACAAAATTTTAAATTTGTTGCTTTAATTCCCTGTAATAAAAATAGTGAAAAATAGGATGTGTTTGTTTACCTGTAAAATATTTTACGAAAAATAGTTTCACTGTTTTCTACTATTATTTTGGTGGAAAATGAAATCCTACTGTAACGACCCAAAATTTACGGTTATCGGAAAGTGTATTTTTGGGTCTCCGTTTTCATAAAATGGATTCATAAATATTTTTAATAAATATTTACGAAGTTAGTTGTGTGGTTAATTAGGTTTTGGCTAAGTGAATTAAGGTGTATTTCTTTACCTGTAAAATATTTTACAAAAAATATTTTCACTGTTTTCCACTATTTTTTTGGTGGAAAATGAAATCCTACTGTAACGACCCAAAATTTACGGTTATCAGAAAGCGTATTTTCGGGTCTCCGTTTTAATAAAATGGATTCGTAAATATTTTAATAAATATTTACGAAGTTAGTTATGTGGTTAATTAGGTTTTGGCTAAGTGAATGAGCTTAAATTATGGATAATTAGGTATAAGGGCACAATTGAATATAGAGTAAAAGTTGAATTATAGATTAAAGAAAAATAAAGGGATTAAATTAGAAAATAAACCATATGTAACAATTGTATAGTAAAAAGTAAATACAAGTGTATGGTAATTGTAAAATACATGTGTAAAAATAATGTACATATATATAAAATACTAATATATATAAATACTTAATATTTAAGATTATAATATAATATAATATAATATTATTATAATAATTAAAGTAAATAAAAGAAACAAAAGATAGAAAAAGAAACAGATGGTTGAAACGAAAATGAGAGAAAGAAAAGAGAAAAAAAAAAGAAAAGGGAAATTAGGGTTTTAAGGATTCAAATTCAAATTGGTAAGTCAATTTAGTTCATTTTATTGTAATTTTTGAGTTTTTAGAATTTGATTTATGTTGAAATTTTAGAAGTTAGTGGATTTTTAGATGTTTTTCATGTTGAATAAATTGAAGTATTAGGGGTTAAATTGATAGAATTTCAAGTTAGAAATGAAAAAGGGATTGAATTGTAAAATAAGTTATAAGTTTTGAGTAATAGACACTAAATTGAGAGAATTTTAAAATTTAGGGTTTTATGGTAAAATTAGAAAGTTAAGTTTAGTTTTAAGTGGAAATTGAATGAAAATAAAGAATAAATTGTAAAGAAAATAAAGTTAGTATTGGTTAGGGATTAAATTGAAATTTAGACAAAAGTTGAATGTAAATTGAAATATATAATGTGAAATTGTGTGTATTGATGATTTTAGATTGATTTAATTTTCGTAGCTAACGTTGTGTCGGAGACCTCAGCTAGAAAAGGAAAGGAAAAAGTTGACAAGGAGTAACTCGGAAAATTACGGTTTGTATTTCTGTAATTTGAATCTAATTATTATTAATTGTTGTATGTTGATTAATATGTATGGTAAGTGAAATGAGGTAAGTATTGATATTATGATGTTGAAATTGAATACATGAATATATGTGAATATTGATTTGTAATGGATATTGATTGAAATGGAAAATGTGATTTGAAAACCCTATTAACTGTATCGGGCTAAGTCAGATATAGTTGGCATGCCATAGGATTGGAAGTGTTCAGGGATACTTTGACCACGAGTCGATGAGACACTAGGTGTCATATTATTACTTCGGATAAATTCGATGAGGTACTGGGTACCAATTTACTTCGGCAAGGCCGATGAGACACTGGGTGTCAATCTATTACTTCGAATTATCCGATAAGGCATTGGGTGCCATACTGGTGTATATTGGTTGGATCCATGTATCCGCCAAAGTCCGAGTCTTGTTAATAGGGATGAATAAATAAATTGGCAATATGAATGATATTGAATGATTTTGATCATGAAATTGAAATAGATATTGAATTGAATTGTTCAAATGGAAAATATGAATTATGGATTCATGGAAAGATTATTGATATTGATAGATGATTGTGAAAACAAGTTGAGAAAAGCTATTGAGATAACTATTGATGAATATTGAATATATGATAAACGATTTATCTATGAATTGATTAATTGAATGATTAAATATTTTAGATGATTAAAATGTTTATGTTTTATTACTTTATTTAAAGCTTTCGGATTATAGAAATACCACTGAGTTTATACTCAGCGTATGGTTTATTTCCGTGCGTATGTTATAGGTTAAAGTCGAATTGCTGAACCAGTATCCAAAGCCAATCCCGAACTCAAAGTGGTGAAGTATGTTTCTTTTTGGTAATGGCATGTACTTAGGATGTCATATGTGTGTCATTTTGAGTAATGATTGTAATAATGTTATAAGATGATATAAGTTACCTTATATACATAAATATATGTATAACATGTTGAGGCTATAAATAGTATATTTAAAACAATATATTAATGAGTATGTAATAGACCAAAGTTTGAGTTAAATTGGTAAGAATTAGAAATTAGTTTGGTTGATGGATGTTTGAATTGTTTTGATAATTATGAGTAAGGTATTATGATAATTTATTGATTAGGTATTTAGGATGTCTATTTTGACTAGTTTTAGATGTATTTGAATGTGTTTTGGATTGGTTGAATGATTGATTTTTTTTTAATTGCAGGGGTGGTATACTTGATGTGTATGACTCATCTTGAGTCCACACAGCCTGGCACACGGACGTGTGACAAAACCTTGTAAGACACATGACTATCACGTGGGCGTGTGGTTTGACCGTGTGTCCCCTGCAACTTTAAAATTTCAAAACAGAATGCCGAGGTATTACCACATGGGTAGAGACATGAGCGTGTGTCTCAACCGTGTGAGGCACACGGCCTAGCACACGGGCATGTGGCTTGGCCGTGTGAGGTAAGTCAGGGAGTTACACGGGGTAGGACATGGCCTGAAGCATGGGCATATCATAGGGTCACACGGGCGTGTCTCTTGGCCACACGAGTGTGTGAGCCCTGTATCTAGAAAAATTTTTGAAATTTCGCGAAAAATTCTCTAAGTTTTCGGTTAAGTCCCGATTTGATTCTAACACGTACTTTGGGCCTTTAGGGCTCATAAAAGGGACGATATGATAAATTTTATGGTGTGTATGCTAGATGATATATTATTTGTTCGTAATTGATCTCAAAAGTTTGGTAATACTTTGTAACCCTGTTCCGACGATGGATAAGGGTTAGGGGGTGTTACATTTAGTGGTATCAGAGTTTTGCAGGTTTAGCCGATTCTCGATCTAAATCGAGCTCGATATTGAGTCTAGTGTTACATGCCATAATTGAGTCAAATTGAGTTGGGATTTGGATGCTAATATATATATTTGTTTATTTCTGTTTTATAGTTGAAAATGTCGAATGAATATATGGATGATACTGATCGAGAAATGTATACTAGAGATGATGAATCTTATGAAAGGGATGAAACAGAGTCAGTAACACCGAGTGTAAATCCAGTAATAAATCAACCACCTAATGTCGAAAGAGGTAATGTTAGAGAGGGAGATGATTCACAGTTGCTTAGAGTTATAGCTGATGCCCTCCAACGTGTAGCAAGAACTGCATCTGCTACAAAATCTGCTTCTACTACCCAACAAGCCCCGATTAAAGAGCTACGTAAATATAGTGCAACTGAATTTCTAGGTTTAAAAGGAATTGATCCATCTACAGATGAAAATTGGATGGAATCTACAAAAATAATTTTGCAGCAACTCGAATGTACTCCCTGAGAAAGTTAATTATGTGTTTTTCTTTATTGCAAGGGGAAGCTTATGTTTGGTGGGAATCAGTAATTTGACATGTACCGGCAGAACAGGTAAACTGGGATTTCTTTCAAAGAGAATTTCAAAAGAAGTATGTGGGTGAGTTGTACATTGATGATAGAAAACAAGAGTTCTTGATTTTAAAACAAGATGAGATGTCTGTAGTTGACTATGAATGGGAATTCTCGCGACTCAGTAGATATGCAGTTGAATTTGTGCCAACCGAAGCTAACAGTTGTAAGTGATTTTTACGTGATGAATTAAGGGTACAACTGGTATCACATAAAATTACAGAATTTGTGGATTTGGTTGAGAGAGTAAAGATTGGAAAACATTCTCGAGCTACTAGTTCAAATCCACAATCCAAAAGATCAAAAGAATCTCGTGGTAGTTGGAGATTGAGTTTTAGATCAGACAAGGGTGATAGAAACCGTGGAAGGCAGATGACAGTTTCTACTGGTAGTGTACGAGGCCTGTCTTGGGATACTAAAATTCTGGATTGTGAACACTGGGAAAGAACATAGAGGTGAATGTTGGAAATTGACTCGAGGTTGTTTTCGTTGCGGATCTACAGAGCATTTCGTTAGAGATTGTCCGAAAAAGGAGAATGCTACATCAGTTACTTCACAGAGATCTACGCCTACTTCTAGAGGTTGAGGATCAGGTAGAAGTGGTTCATTTTCCAGGGGTGGTGCTAGAAGAGGAAGTGATGTTACTACTCAACAATCAGAAGCTAGAGCATCGGCTCGAGCTTATATTGTACAGACCCGTAAAGAAGGTGATGCACATGATGTAGTGACAGGTATATTTTTATTGCATTCAGAACCTGTTTATACTTTAATAGATCCAGGATCTTCACACTCATATGTTAATACAAAATTGGCTGAGTCGAGAAATTTAAAACCTGAAATGTCTAGAGTATCAATAGCAGTGTCTAGTCCATTGTGGCAAACTGTGTTAGTGGATCAAATATGTCGAAGATTTCCATTAATGATACAGAATAGAATCTTCTCTGTTGATTTGTTAATAATGCTGTTTGGTGATTTTGATATAATTCTGGGAATGGATTGGCTATCTGAGCACGGGATGATTTTAGATTGTTATAAAAAGAATTTTATTGTTCAGAGTGAAAATAGGGATAAGATTGAGGTAAATGATATTCGAACCAGCAGGTCGACTCGTATTATTTTAGTAATCCAGGTTAATAAACTTCTTCATCAGGGTTGTGCAACTTTTCTAGCTTATGTTATTAATTTAGATTATGTTTAAAGTCAATGCAAGAAAATCTGAATTGTTTGTGAATTTCCTGATGTTTTTCCTAAAGAATTACCGAGATTAGAACCAGATCGGGAGGTCGAATTTGCAATTGAAGGTTATTTTGGTACAACTCCAGTATCAATACCCCCATACCATATTTCACTTACAAAGTTAAAAGATTTGAAAGTACAGTTGCAGGATTTATTGGATCGAGGATTTATATGTTTTAGTACTTCACCTTGGAGAGCTCCAGTGCTGTTTGTTAAAAAGAAAGACGGTTCAATGCAGTTGGGTATTGATTATCAGCAATTGAATAAAGTGACAATCAAGAATCGATATCCGTTACCTCGTATTGATGATCTATTTGATCATTTGATAGGAGCTTCTATCTTTTCAAAGATTGATTTGAGATCGAATTACTACCAGTTGAAGGTGAAAGAAAGCGATGTATCGAAGACAGCATTTCATACAAGGTATGGTTATTATGAATTTTTAGTAATGCCTTTTTGATTGACAAATGCTCCAGCTGCTTTTATGGATCTTATGAATCCTATTTTTCAACCATACCTAGATCAGTTTGTGGTGGTTTTTATTGATGATATTCTGGTCTATTCAAAGTCTAAATCTGAACATAAACAGTATCTCAAAATTGTTTTACAAATATTAAGGGAAAAATAGTTATACGAAAAGCTTCGCAAATGTGAATTCTGGTTATTAGAAGTTGTGTTTTGGGGACATGTGGTATTGGAAGAAGGAATTAGAGTTGATCCTAAGAAGATTGAGGCGATTGTTCAGTGGAAAGCATCGAGGAATGTATCAGAGGTTTGTAGTTTTCTTGGATTGGCTGGTTATTACGTAAGATTTGTAAATGGATTTTCAAAGATAGCTTTATCGATGACAAAGCTATTGCAAAATAATGTTTCATTTGTTTGGGATGATCAGTGCCAAGAAAGTTTTAAGAAGTTGAAGCAAATGCTGACTGAAGCACTAGTTTTAACTTTGCCAGAGTCGGGAAAGGATTTTGTTATTTATAGTGATTCTTCTTTGAATGGTCTTGGGTGTGTCTTGATACAAGATGGAAAGGTGATAGCATATGCATCTCAGCAATTGAAACTACATGAATGTAATTACCCAACGTATGATCTGGAATTGGCTGCTGTGATTTTTGCACTAAAAATCTAGAGACATTACTTTTATGGTGAGAATTGTTATATTTATACTGATCATAAAAGCCTCAAGTATCTTTTATCTCAAAAGGAGTTAAATTTGAGACAACGTCTGTGGATAGAGCTTTTAAAATATTATGATTGTGTTATTGATTATCATCCTGGTAAAGCTAATGTTGTAGCTGATGCATTGAGTAGAAAAGCAGTAATTGAATTACGAGCAATGTTTGTACAACTTAGTATCAGTGATGATGGGAGTCTATTGGCTAAGTTAAGAATCAAACCAGTGGTGTTTGATCAAATCAAGTCAACACAGTTAGAAGATGACAAGCTAATGAAGAAAAGAGAAATGGTTCAGAATGACACATTAGAGAATTTAAGCATTGATGATCATGGTTGTTTGAGATTTCATAATCAGATTTGTGTTCTAGATGTTTCTGAATTAAAAGAGTTGATACTTCGTGAAGCACATGACAGTCTTTTTGCGTTGCATCCGAGAAGAACGAAAATGTATAGTAATCTATAGGAATCTTATTGGTGGCCGGGTATGAAAAGAGATATATTTGAATATGTGGCTAAATGTTTGACTTGTCAACGAGCAAAGGCAGAGTATCAGGTTCCTACTGGACTACTTTAGGCGATTAACATTCCTGAATGTAAATGGGATTGTATCACGATGGATTTTGTAACGGGGTTACCATTATTAGCGAGTAAGAAAAATGCTATTTGGGTGATTGTTGATCGACTTACAAAATCAGCTCATTGTATAGCAGTCAGAACTGATTGGTCACTTCAGAAACTTGCTGAAATTTATATTTAGGAAATTGTGAGATTGCATGGTATTCCTGTATCAACAATCTCTGATCGGGATCCGCGGTTCACATCAAGATTTTGGAGGTAGTTGTTTGAATTACTTGGTACTCGACTCAATTTTAGCACAGCTTTCCATCCGCAGACTGATGGGCAATCTGAGCGAGTTATTCAAACTTTGAAAGATATGCTTGGTGCTTGTGTTATTGATTTTGAATCAGGTTGGGAACATTATTTACCGTTAGCTGAATTTGTATATAATAAGAGTTTCCAATCAAGTATTCAAATGGCTCCGTATGAAGCTTTATATGGTCGTAGATGTTGGTAACTTGTTTGTTGGTTGGAATTGAATGAAAGAAAATTGATCGGGCCGGAGTTAATTGAAGAAATAGAGGATACTGTTAAGAAGATTCAAGATAGATTGAAGGCAGCTTTTGACAAACAGAAATCATATGCATATTTGAAACATCGGGATATTGAGTACTCTATTGGCGATAAAGTATTCCTTAAAGTTTCACCTTGGAAGAAAATTTTGAGAATTGGTTGAAGGGAAAACTGAGTCCTCGTTTTATTGGGCCATATGAGATTGTAGAACTAGTTGGGCCGCTTGCCATCGTTTAGCCTTACCTCTGGAATTACCGAAGATTCACGATGTTTTTCAAATTTTAATGCTCAGAAGATACAGATAAGATCTATCTCATGTTATTTCGACAGAAGATATAGAAATCCAACCTGATTTGTCATATGAAAAAGAACCAGTTGAGATATTAGCTCGAGAGGAAAAAATAATTACGTAAGAAACGAGTTCCATTGGTAAAAGTGTTGTGGCGAAGTCATAATATTGAGGAAGGAACTTGGGAACCGGAAGAAACTATGAGATCTCAGTACCCCCACCTCTTTTCAGGTAAATTCCGAGGACGAAATTTATTAAAGGGGGAGAAATGTAACAACCCAAAATTTACGGTTATCGAAAAGTGTATTTTCGGGTCTCTATTTTTATAAAATGGATTTGTAAATATTTATGAAAAATATTTACGAAGTTAGTTGTGTGGTTAATTAGGTTTTGACTAAGTGAAGTAGCTTAAATTATGGATAATTAGGTATAAGGACTAAATTGAATATAGAGTAAAAGTTGAATTATAGATTAAAGAAGAATAAATGGATTAAATGAGAAAATAAACCATATTTAACACTAGTATTGTAAAAAGTAAATACAAGTGTATGGTAATTGTAAAATACATGTGTAAAAATAGTGTACATATGTATAAAATACTAATATATATAAATACTTATATTTAATAATATAATAAAATAAAATATAATTATAATAATTAAAGTAAATAATAGAAACAAAAGATAGAAAAAGAAACAGAAGGTTGAAACGAAAAAGAGAGAAAGAAAAGAGAAAAATAAAAGAAAAAGGGAAATTAGGGTTTTAAGGATTCAAATTCAAATTGGTATTGTAATTTTTGAGTTTTTAGAATCCTAGAACAAAATACTACTTGATTTATGTTGAAATTTTAGAAGTTAGTGGATTTTTAGATGTTGTTCATGTTGAATAAATTGAAGTGTTAGTGGTTAAATTGATAGAATTTCAAGTTAGAAATGAAAAAAGGATTGAGTTGTAAAATAAATTATAAGTTTTGAGTAATATACACTAAATTGAGAGAATTTTGAAATTTAGGGTTTTATGGTGAAATTAGAGAGATAAGTTTAGTTTTAAGTGGAAATTGAATGAAAATAAAGAATAAATTGTAAAGAAAATAAAGTTAGTATTGATTAGGGATTAAATTGAAATTTAGACAAAAGTTGAATGTAAATTGAAATATATAATGTGAAATTGTGTGTATTGATGATTTTAAATTGATTTAATTTACGTAGCTAACATTGTGTCGGAGACCTCGGCTAGAAAGGGAAAGGAAAAAGTTGACGAGGAGTAACTCGAGAAATTACGGTTTGTATTTCTATAATCTGAATCTAATTATTATTAATTGTTGTATGTTGATTAATAAGTATGGTAAGTGAAATGAGGTAAGTATTGATATTATGATGTTGAAATTGAATACATGAATATATGTGAACATTGATTTGTAATGGATATTGATTGAAATGGAAAATGTCATTTGAAAACCCTATTAACTTTATCGGGCTGAGTCGGATATAGTTGGCATGTCATAGGATTGGAAGTGTTCAGGGATACTTCGACCACGAGTCGATTAGACACTGGGTGTCACATTATTACTTCAGATAAATTCGATGAGGTAATGGGTACCAATTTATTTCGGCAAGGCCGATGAGACACTGGGTGTCAATCTATTACTTCGAATTATCTGATGAGGCACTGTGTGCCATACTGGTGTGTTTTGGTTGGATCCGTGTATCCGCCAAAGTCTGAGTCTTGTTAATAGGGATGAATAAATAAATTGGCAATATGAATGATATTTAATGATTTTGATCATGAAATTGAAATAGATATTGAATTGAATTGTTCAAATGGAAAATATGAATCATGGATTCATGGAAATATTATTGATATTGATAGATAATTGTGAGAAACAAGTTAAGAAAAGCTATTGAGATAGCTATTGATGAATATTGAATATATAATAAACAATTTATTTATAAATTGATTAATTGAATGATTAAAGATTTTAGATGATTAAAATGTTTATGTTTTATTACTTTATTTAAAGCTTTTGGATTATAGAAATACCACTGAGTTTATACTCAGTGTATGGTTTGTTTTCGTGTGCAGGTTAGGTTAAAGTCAAATTGTCGAATCAGCATCCAAAGCCGATCCTAAACTCAAAGTGGTGAAGTATGTTTCTTTTTGGTAATGGCATGTACCTAGGATGTCATATGTGTGTCATTTTGAGTAATGATTGTAATAATGTTATAAGATGATATTAGTTACCTTATATACATGAATATATGTATAACATGTTGAGGCTATAAATAGTATATTTAAAACAATGTATTAATTATTATGTAATAGACCAAAGTTTGAGTTAAATTGGTAAGAATTAGAAATTAGTTTGGTTGATGAATGTTTTAAATTGTTTTGATAATTATGAGTCAGGTATTATGAAAATTTATTGATTAGGCATTTAGGATGTCTATTTTGACTAGTTTTAGATGTATTTGAATGTGTTTTGGATTGGTTGAATGATTGATTTTTTTTTAATTGCTTGGTGTTCATGGTATGCAGGGTTGGTATACTTGATGTGTATGGCTCATTTTGAGTCCACACGGCCTGACACACGGGCGTGTGACCAGACCTTGTGAGACACACAGCTATCACGTGGGTGTGTGGTTTGGTCGTGTGTCCCCTGCAACTTTAAAATTTCAAAAGAGAATGTCCAGGTATTATCACACGGGCAGAGACACGTGCATGTGTCTCAGACGTGTGAGGCATACGGGCATGTGGCTTGGCCGTGTGAGGTAAGTCAGGGAATTAGACGGGGTAGGACACGGCCTGAAGCACAGGCATGCCACAGGGTCACACAGGCTTGTCCCTTGGCCACACGGGCGTGTGAGCCCTGCATCTGGGGAAAATTTTGAAATTTCGAGAAAAATTCTCTGAGTTTTCGATTAAGTGCCGATTTGTTTGTAACTTGTATTTTGGGCCTTTAGGACTCACAAAAGGGATGATGGGATAAATTTTATGGTGTGTATGCTAGATGATATATTATTTGTTCGTAAATGACCTGAAAAGTTCGGTAATGCTTTGTAACCCTGTTCTGGAGACGGATAAGAGTTTGGGGGTGTTACACCTACTATAAAACCTTCTCCAAAACAGGAAAAGAAAGCTTTTTTCTAGGAAAATGTCTTACCGTTTTCATATTGTTAAGACATTTTCTAAAGCTTTTCTCTTTACCAGCAATCACCCAAAACCCTTTTCCCCTTCCCCCTTCCTTTCGCTATCGCTCTCCCTTTTTTCCCTTTGCAAAAAAAGGGAAAAAAAATGTAAAGAAGTCTCTAGGTTTAACTTCTCTTAGCGTAATTTCCATCAAGGTATGGTTTTTTTTCTTTTTATTAATTTAAGATGCTTCAATTACTTTTTTTGGGTGAATTACTTTTTTTTTTCCTTTAGGTTCGTTGTCCCTTTTTTCTTTTCTTTATTTCCCTAACATCAACACTTTTTCTTTCTTTTGGGATTGTCTAAATTGGGCATTTTATTATGTTCAATCCATGCATGTTTGGGACCAAATTATGTGCTTTAAATTTGTTTTTTGGAGTCAATTCTGTTTTGATTTCCAATGTATCAGTGGTGAGCTTTTTTGGGTTTCATTCACTCTTTTGTAACTCGAAGGGTAAAAAGGAGAAAAAAAAATACTTTATTTCTTAGTTGAGTTTAACTGTCCATGAACTAGCATATCTATAAATTGAAGAGAGCAACTGGATAGACAAATAAAATATTAGTGGATATCTTTATTTCTCATTGTTGTTTCCTTTGATGTAAAATATGTAAAAGTAAATAGATTAGGCAATTGGGTCGAGGAGGGACCATGTTTTTGTGTCTGTTATGTTGTATCTGGTTAAAGACAAACGTGTTCCTAATTGATTGGATTTAGAAAATAGAAAGTTGTTGAAGTTTGGTCAGCATGTAGCACCAGAAGCAGTCAAGAGACATGCCATGCAGGAGCTGCGAAAGCAAGTGCAGCTGTTATGTTTTGTTCATTTTGTAACCATTAGTTGATGTAATGTAATGTAGTTCATTTTAAACTATGTTAAGTTGATGTTTGATGTAATTTGATAGTGATTGAGCTGTTAATTCAGCTTTGCTCATGTGTACAAGCTTGGTTTTTCAAGTTTCAATGTATTAGTGGTAGTTGGTATTGGTTAGGTTACCATATACTGATTTTGACAAGCTGAATGCTTGGTTTATGTATTGGCATTATGCCATTATTCATCTTTTGAATGAAAAACTTACCAATTTTCTTTCATATACTACTTTTTTGCTTTGCTTTGTTTTTCTGTTTTTGGTTTTCTGCTTTGTTTCTTCTGCAAGTTGTTTTGCACATTAATCTTAACACCAACAATTGGTATCAAAGCTATAATCTTAGTGGACCTATTATTGTAACACACCATATCCGAGTCCAAGGCTGAGACCGGATATGAGACATCACTATGCTTGAACTTTTTTAAACATGCACTTAAGGGCTGTAAAATTTTGTTTCGAATTAAAAACTTCTCTTTCTTAGTTTAATCATACATTTCATGGGCCTACGAGGACTTAAACAAGTATCTGAAAACTTTCGAAACTTAATCGAAAACTTTTCTTTAAAGTAGGGGTCACACGTCCATGTGGCCTGGGACACACCCGTGTACCCCTTAGACACGCCCATGTCTTCCAACCGTGGTCGACACTAACTATATTCACACGGCCTTGACACGCCCGTGTCTTCCAACCGTGGTCGAGACTGACTATATTCACACGGCCTAGGGCACACGGCCATGTTCTGACCGTGTGTCACACACGGCCTAAATATACGGCCGTGGGATTAAAACATAGTCTATTCTGACTTAATGTACTAAGGTGCAGGGGACGCACGGCCTAGACACACATCCGTGTGTCTATACGTGTGGGCACTTAAAGGCTATTTACCAAGCCAATTGCCACCCTGAAATCAAGATCAATCTCATATTCAATTCAACAACTCAGATTACTACATCTTTCATGAACAATACTATATGCTTCATTGATATCAATAGACATACATACTTAGCCCATCTTGGCCTATCACTTAGCCATATACAAAAGACTAACAAGCTTGATAGCCTATACTTTAGTTCTTCTTAAAACATATACTCAAAATGATGTGTTTCCTATACATGCCATACTTAATAAAAACAACTTGACTATACCTAAATAGCGATTGATAGTGTGCTTCGAGCTCTGATAACAATGATCCACGAGATTAGCTTTGCGGAACTACATGGAAAGAAAGGATAAAAGAAGTAAGCATTTAGCTTAGTAAGTTTGCATATAATGCACATTGCAATATGTTTGTTTAATAAAAACCCTTTGGCATAAACAATGGCATCATAATTTCAACTGTTTAAGCTTACTTACTCTTACTGATTCTTTCATATCTCATGACACTTACTAGTCTCATGCTCGTGAGGTAGACAAGATACCTGTATCACTTGATCACATAGATCAGCATACTTTACTATAATAATCATAATCTCTAATTCATCATTCATAACATGGATAATACTCATTTTCAACTTGATAATAGCTTTGCTTACTTAATTTTCTTGCTATCTCATTTAAGCTTTACTCATTTGCACGAAGAATTTCTATGAATAATCGAGGATACTGAATCGTATCCCACATATAACTCGATGCCAAAGCCATATTCTCGATAGGGTCTTACATGGGATCTCTCATCTTGGTATTGATGCCATGTCTTGACATGGACTTACTCAAAGTCTTCCTTGTGTGTTCCCTTGGGAACTTACCATTGCCATGTCTTGACATGGTCTTATTTGGTATCTTTACTCATGAACTAGTTAATACCGAGCCTTGTCTTGGACTTACATGGGATCTCTATCTCATGATAGCTTTTCAATGCCAAGACTTGTCTTAGACTCACATGACATCTTTACTTGGAGACTCACCAATGCCATGCCTTGGCTTGGGCTTACATGGGTTTTCATCTCATAATAACTCTTCGATGCCAAGACTTGTCTTGGACTTACATGATAACTTTGCTTGATTGCCAATGCAAAGCCTTGGCTTGGTCTTATACGGATTTTCTTATCTCTTGTGGTAGATCGAGTATCCTAAGTAATTCAACTTCAATCGGGACTTTCTCATGCTTAATCTCACTAATTTCTTTGTATAACATACCATTAAACATTCTCATGAAAGTAATGTATATTTAATAACATAACAAGTAATTCAATGAAAATATTCATGAAGCTTGGAAATCATACAAACTTACCTCGATATACAAAATGTATGTAGATATGTAATTTAGTCCTCGACTTTGTTCTTGCCTCAGTTTTGATCCGGGCTTTGTTTTTCTTAATCTATAATAATAATTTAGATCATTTAATACTCACATTGACTAAATTGACTCTTAACTCATACTTTGGCAAAATTACTATTTTGCCCCTAAACTTTCTCATATTTACACTTTTGCCCCTAGGCTCGTAAAATAATTTTCATACCACTTTCTTAAACTTCATGATTAGCTGATTCATTATCTCAACTATAGAAATAAGAAATTCTCACTATTTCTACCATGTATGACAAATTTCATAATATTAACAAACTAGTCCTTACTAGCATTTTTCATGAAATTCACTTAGAAAAAGATGTTTATCTAACATCAAACTCTAATAATCTTCCATAAAAATCATTTTACAAGCATCTCATACATGGGTAGATTTATGAACATGAATCTTAGCTCATCTTATAGCTAAAAATAGCTAATTCATAATACGAGAATTCCAAAAATACGAAGAATATTAAAAACGGGGCTAAAATGAACTTACTAGCAAGCTTGAAAAATTGAAGAACCCTTGCTATGGAGTCTCTCCAATTTTTGGCACAAGGAAGAAGATGAATAAGAATTTTTATCATCTTTTTCCCTTTTTAATCATTTAATTGATAAATGACCAAAATGCCCTTCTCTTTAAAAATTCCCCATTTACGAACTCATGTCCATTTTTGTCCAAAAATTATAATTTGGGAAAATTGCTATTTAATGACTTCTAATTAGTATTCTAAAGCTATTTAATACAAAAAGCTTCTAGAAACTCATATTTTGCAACTTTTGCAATTTAGTCCTAATGGACCCTTTACTAGAAATTTTCATAAAATTTCTTCATGAAACTTTCATAATATCATGCAACCATATCAAATACCTTAAAAACTCATATTACTACTTTGGATTTGTGGTCTCGCACCACTGTTTTGACTAGGCCCTAAATCGAGCTGTTACAGTTATAGTTCAACATTTAAAATGATGGCTTCATCAGGCTTCTCACCAGCTGCACCACCAATCTTCAATGGAGAGAGTTTTCACATATGGGTGGTCAAAATAAAGACCTACCTGTAGGCATTCGACCTATGGGAGGTCGTCAACTCAGATGTTGAGCCAGCACCTCTTAGAGCCAATCCAACAGTGGCTCAGATCAGGCAGCATGTTGATGAAAGGACAAAGAGGCATAAAGCCATGTCTTGCATACAAAATTGTGTGTCAGATGTGATCTTCACAAGGATCATGGCCTGCGAAGCACCAAAGTAGGCTTAGGACAAATTAAAAGAGGAGTTTCAAGGAACTGAGAGAACAAGGCAACAACAGCTACTGAACTCGAGAATGGATTTTGAGAACTTGAAGATAAAGGAGGAAGAAACTGTCAAGCAGTATTCAGATAGGATTATGGCTGTGGTAAACAGCATAAGGCTCCTTGGAGAGCAATTCTGTGAAGCAAGAATAGTGGAGAAGGTGATCTCAACCTTACCTGAGAGGTATGAGGCAAAAGTATCTTCCCTCGAAGACTTAAGGGACCTGACCAACATCTCATTGACAGAGCTGATCAATGCTCTTTATGCACAAGAGTAAAGGAGAGCCAGCAGACTGGAGGAGCACCAAGAAGGTGCCTTCCAAGCCAAAACCAAACCTGCCTCGAGCACCTCTACCTTGGAGAGGTAAGCCTAAGTTAGATGCTGCAAGAAGAAGGGATCAACCTTGCAAGCATTGCAAAAGGTCTGGTCATCCAGAAGCCAATTACTGGTTTAGACCAGATGTGCAGCGCCAATACTACAAGAAAACGGGCCATGTTGAAAAGGTTTGTAAAAGCAAACGCAAACCAAGGCAGAATCAACCTCAACAGCCAAAGGCTAAAGCTCGAGTAGCAGAAGAAGGTAGTAACTGTGAAGAACAAGTTTTTGCAATCTCATGCTCAGTTGTAAAAGAAAAGGCCACAAAGGGATGGCTCATTGACTGTGGCTGCACCAACCACATGACACCAAATGCTTCCATCTTCAAGTCAATTGATAAAACACTACAGCAAAACATACTTTTAGCGGCATTTTTTTAGGCCTTTAGCGACGTTTTTACAAGCGCCGCAAAAAAGCCACTATAGCTAACGCCGCTAAATTTTACGGCGTTTATATGAAAAAACACCGTTAAAGGTCATGTTCTTTAGCGGTGCTTTTCCAAAAACGCCGCTATAAAACATGACTTTTAGCGATGCTTATCCTAAAAATGCCGCTAAAAAACATAACCTTTAGCGACGCTTTTCCTAAAAACGCCGCTAAAAAACATGACCTTTAGCGGCACTTTTTCTACAAACGCCGCTAAAGGTCATGAAAAATTAAAAAAAATTAAAAAATTATAAAAACACCATAAATCCATTCCCACAAATTAAAATGACTATTAGATGTCAATTTCCAATATACATTTTAATCTGATTGAATAAAGTAAAGCCTATTTTAGGCACTAGCTGATTGCAAATAACACACTAGCTGATTGAATAAAGTAAAGCCTATTTTATATTTTAATCGGATTAACATTTGGATAAAGCTTCCTCTTAATAAAATATTTGTCAGATAATGCGGCCTTCTCCAAACTAATAGCTACCTGCGCAAGGGGAAAATGATAGAAGGCAAGAGAAAAGCATATTAAAACATCTACAGTAAACAAAGAAATCATAGACAATATTAGAAATGTCACTTATACAAACTACAAAGTACTAATGAATCCCTGTTTGGAAAACATAATACTATTTACAGAATCTGCCACCAAATATGAAGCCAACATGACTGAACTCTCAGTCCATACGTTATTATACCTTGATCAGCTTTCATACCATGGAAACATTCAAGTTTAATCATGAAGTGCTTAAAACAGATTAGGTGTGGGAAAAGGTTAGTTTCTTTATGTAAAAGAAAATAATTCAGAGGGTTGTCGATACACACCTCAATAAGTGGATCCTGGCCAATAATAGAAAAAACTTCCTCTGCCAATTTCTTTATCACCTTTGCCCTTGGATAATAGTTTTTGTATACACGGTGGCCAAAACCAGACATTTTTCGCTTCATGAAGAAATAAATATATATGCAAAAATAAATAAAAAATCACAAGAAAATATAGCACTGCATGTCGAACCATTAGCTTGAGCTAACAACAAAATTATATATACAATATTCACCTGTTTTTGACACCTTCAATGAACTCTGGAATGTTCTCTACTGTTTCAATCTCGCCAAGCATCTTGAGCACAACCTATTACAACCAAGAGAAAGAAAACCAAAAATAAGCTCAGGCACTACTGTCACAAACAGCTTATGACAAAAAGAAGCTTGATATGCTCAAGTGGATAATATACAGCTGCAGTGCAATTATATAGTCTGAACAAGCATATTGTAACACCGTTCCTTTGGAAATTGAATTTCAGAAAATTACTGATAGGCATTGCATTATTATAAAACAGAAAATATTTGGTTCTGCATACCTCATTGGCTATACCATGAAGAGGACCATATAGTGCTCCAACAGCTCCAGCTAAAGCAGTGTATATATCAACTCCACTACAGATGCAGATAAATCATATTTCATATATAGATTTTTTTTTGTTGCTCTAACATAGTAGGACAATAAAATTAATAGACATACCATTGGATGAGCATCATGAGGCATTGATTGTATGATGTCCTACAAAAACAGAGAAAACATGATACAACTTTTGTTGAACTAGAAGGAACAGACCCAATTAATAGTATTGCTGAAAAAGTATCAAAACTTTGGCCCTTATATCTAGATTTCTTAGATCAGGAATGTGATGAGCTTGAACTGTCTTTCAAATCCCCAAGTGAGTGGTGTAGGAACAAGCATGACTGGGGTAAACTATTTCACAAGCCGTGTCTTTAATTCTTCTTTTCAGACCTTTCTATATGCATTTATTCACACAACCAATGTAATCAATTTATATATTATTTATTAAAACAGTAGCGTATAAATGAATGTATAACATGTAAATCCCATATGGACAAAACAATTGTTCTATATATTATTTATAAAATCAAACATTACATGCTTACAATGCTTTCCAAGTGTTGGGGTGACGCGATTTACCTCACGAATGGGTAGCCACTCTCTTAATCGGAAACGGATTCAGCCCTGCCAACTATTTTTTTAATTCTCCTTTTCTCATTTTAAAAAGACAATTCTTTGGGAGGGGGACAGCAAGATTCAAAATCAACATCATTAATATTACATTCAAAATTACCAACATTGATAAGCCTTGCAGTCACTGCTGTTTCCAACATGGTGCTAGGAAGATCCATAGGATACAAATAAGGCTTGTATAACTGATCGACAATGGAAGAGGATCTGCGGAACCCGCCCCTCGTTTCGGAGCAGCTGCACATTTCTAATATATTTGGAAGATTAATTATATTCATATGTCTGTATATAAAAAAATATTAAATAAGAATAATATAATATAATATACCGTTGGATGCCTAATATTGTTTTGGGTGATGCAATGCTTGCTTCAATAGAATTCAAATTGCCTAAGATTCAATGGAGAATAAAATGCAACTGCACAACAAAGTGAAACAAGCAAAAGGATGAATAAAGTAACAATTAGCTATTGCAATGTAGCTTGGATCTGTGCATTGCAACTTCTTTTTAGCTTCTTTTCTTCTTTCTCCTCCTTCAATTTTTCAAATTCCTCATGTTTGTCTTTCTTTTCCCACTTAAAACCTTACTTTTTACCTTTTTATTGGAAAAAAATGAACTTAAATGAAGAAAAAAAATCATGTGTTTGCTTTTGACCTTTTTACCTTGCTTTTGAAGGATCATATTTGTTTGCTTTTCATATTTTTATTGGAAAATAATGAACTTAAATGGAAAAAAATAATTCATTTGTTTGCTTTTGTTTTCATGCATTTGAGTATTAAATGAGATAATTTGTAGAGTTAATTTTATTATATTATTTAAAATTAGAACCAAATTGATATAATGTGTAAGTATTTAAGTATTAAATATATTATTATAGAATAAAAATGACTAAAACATAACTAAACAGTAATACTGAAATTGAAAATTTTTATAATTTAATAACTAAAATAAAAATACTAAAATTGAAAGACCACAATAGTTTGATAATTAATAGTATACCTTAAAATCTAAACGATAATTTGAGAAATTTAAATTTAGGCATTTAGCAGAATGAAGCTACTTAGTTAGTACCGTGCATGTACTGCAACTCTCTTTATGTTTTTTCCTTTTTGGTTTTTGATGTAAGTGCCACTAGCTGATTGATTAAAGTAAAGCCTAACTTTGAACTGGGTTGGCTAGTTTCCAAGCACCACACTAACTTTAACAAGAAAACTAAAACACATTAGCCTGGTCAGAAGTTGTATTGCTATCTCACAACACTGTCCCGAAGAATGAGTAATTGGCAAAAGTAGCTGCATTCTTAGACCCTAAAATTAAACCAAACAGCATTTCCAGACATAATGTATGTACCCATTCATGTAGTAATAATATTTTTATCATAAAGTTCCAACGAAAACCAGCCCTAAACCCATTAATGATTCCAAACTTAGTTCTATTACTCAGTCTTGTCAAGTGTGAGTTAAAATCCAGTATGCATAAGATACGTCAATTACACTACAAAAAATTGATAAAGATGTACAACAAAAACAAAAACAAAACTTACTTGATTCCAAGATCGATGTGCTCCTGGATGCCAAATCCAAAGCAACCAGTATCATTAAAGTTCCTTCTCAAAAGCTCATATTCCTTAACCTTCAAACCAGTTGTTAGTTGACCAAATAACCAAATATTTAATACCAAAAAATGAAAAAAAAATACAACCTAAGCTGCAAATTTCAATCAAGCAAAAGATTAAACAAAAAGAATAGGACAAATCATATAGCATAAAGTTTCCATAAAGACACGTGTAACTGGCTTAAATGACTCCATCCAACATCATATAATAACATCAAGCATGAATTTTCGTAGTACATATGTAGAAAGTAGACAGAAAAGAAGTAAGTAATAACTGCGAGAAAATTAAGGAAAATTTGGTAGGAAAGAAGCAAGTACATTCGTTTTTGCTTGAGAAAACTCATGGCTCGAGCTTTAATGGCCTCTTGAGTAGGGCCAGGCCTTGTCTTCTTTATCTGTTCCTTGTACCTACTAAGCTTAGCATCCAGTTTCTTCAACTTCTCCTCCACATTGTCCCCTCTTTTATTTATCTGATCACGGAAACTCCATCCCATCCATATTATTTCACAAAATAGGCAAAAATTTGAAATCAAACTAAATAATGAACCAAATAAACCCTAATACTAAGAAATCAAAAGATCAACAATAATATAAGGTAGTTTTTCCTCACAAGTTATGAAATAGTTTCTATTTACGGGTAGCAAAGAAAAGAAACCCAAGTTAACAAAAACCACAACGATTAATAAAACCAATTGTGACTATAACATATGTTGAAACTGTTAGATGTGCTGTGAAATTAACTGCATCTGTTAAATTTTCATTTACATTATTTAAATAGAAATGCATCAGCAAAGGACCTCATTTTCTGTTTATACCTTGAGGCGATCTCTTTGTTCAGCATATTTGGAAATGATTGCTATTCTAGTTTCAAAAGATTCTTGCAACATTCGTGATGAATTTCGAACTGATTGCATTGCTTGTGCTTCCTCATAAAAAATTCTCAGGACATGAGCTGACTCCCCATTCTAAGATAAAAAAGTAAAAAGACTTAAGAAAAGCTAAAATCAGCTCCATTTGTCGACAAAAAGGAAAAGGTTTACATACAGCTCTTCCAAGCAACTCAGCTCTCTCTTTCGCTTCCAACATCCTTCTCTGATTCCTCATAGAATACTTGTCTAAACTCTCTTTCAAAGAGTCAGCCTCTTCAGCCACTTGCTCAACTTTTCTGTTTACCAAATATAAACAGCCTCGAGGTGTAAGAGCAACAAACTAACATAAGTTACAATAACATCAATAAGCATGGTAGTTGGGAATCATCAAAACAGCACTAACCAGTTTCAAACTTCACCAAAACAAGGCACACCTCGTAACTCAATAAAGAAAAAGAAATCTAATCAAGTAGGCATACAATTGATGTATATACTTGTCTAAACTAAAACTATTAGACAATTTAACATAGGAGTCAGACTACTCATAAAGAAGCTTTGTCAGTCAAGTCTTGAGCTCAAAATTATTTTCTTCTAAATTTTAGCTGTTGCTTTCATTTTACAGGACAAAATCTTAAATGCTCGCTCTCTTTATATTTGAGTCTATGATCTATGTAAGCAAGAAATTTCATTTCTAGTGAACTTGCAAAGCTAACGTTCGTTTCAATTTATCAAACTTTTGCAAGCTACACACCATTGTGTTACTGAAATTTGCTTAAATCTGCCACCTCCAACATCCCATGCATAATAATCATGAATAAATAGAGATAAAATGAGTTGTAAAACCGAAGCTAAAACACTTTGAACTAAATTCAACTTCTATTGAAGAAAAATTAACTGAAACAATCAGGCACAATAAGTAATTTTCCAAGGAAAGAAAGGATCATCAGTAATAAATTATCCAAGACCTCAATCATTTGAAGATTAAGGATATTGAATCAAATTGACAAATTGAAGACAAATACTGAAATTCTAAAATATAAAAGGATTTACAATAAACAAACTAGAAGAAGATTAACATGTTTAAGAACTAAATAGCAAAATTCCATAAAATAGTGAGAAATGTGATATTGTGTAGGCATTGGGGTAATACCTTTCCAAAGATCGCGTTGAGATTTGGCGGGGATAGAATGCCAGAGGTGATCCATATCGGCACATAGAGAGTGGATCTGAGAGATATCTTTCTTAACAGCGAAGGGGAGTTCGGGAGAATCGTTACCGGAGACGGAGCTCTCGAATCTCTCTAAGTATTTGATCCCATCCCTTGCTCGAAGAAGTAGCTTTCTAGCGCTTTGTAAGTAATAACTGCGAGAAAATTAAGGAAAATCTGGTTGGAAAGAAGCAAGTACATTCGTTTTTGCTTGAGAAAACTCATGGCTCGAGCTTTAATGGCCTCTTGAGCAGGGCCATGCCTTGTCTTCTTTATCTGTTCCTTGTACCTACTAAGCTCAGCATCTAGTTTCTTTAACTTCTCGTCCACATTGTCCCCTCTTTTATTTATCTGATCACGAAAACTCCATCCCATCCATATTATTTCACAAAATAGGTAAAAATTTGAAATCAAACTAAATAATGAACCAAATAAACCCTAATACTAAGAAATCAAAAGATCAAACGAAAATGTTAAAGAAGTCAGAGCAAAAAGTAAAGTGAAAAAGAGAGAAACCCTATCGGAGGCATCTTGAATCGAAGGCGGTGGTTCCTTGTCTTTCTTAACGCTGAAGGCTCGCTTCATCTCCTTTCGTTAGGAAAGAGAGGGGAAAGGGCTTTAAAATTGATTGTTGACTTCGATTTGAAAATAGAATTTGAAGAGATAGGCGGGGAAGACGAAGAGCTGTTTCTCAGTTCTTTTGCTTAGAGATTGCTTTCCTAGCCTTGTCTTTTTTATTTCACGAAAACAAATTTCAGTGAAGTATTTGACCAAATTTGAAATTTTGGGATAAAAAAATAGAATTACAAAACGACACCGTTTTGGCAAAAACATATTAGTGGCGCTTGGAACAAAAAACGCCACTATTGCTCGACTTTTAGCGGCGTTTGGACCAAAAACGCCACTATTGCTCAACTTTTTTTGCGGCGTTTGCAACAAAAATGCCACTATTTCTTACCTTTTGCGGCGTTTTTTTTATGAACGCCGCTAACGCTCGACTTTTTTACAATTTTTATATTGAATTATTGTATCTTTCATATAAATTTTTAAAAAATATTAATTTTAAGTAATATTTAAAAGAGTTAGATAAAATTATAATTTTTATATAATTTTTTATGTAACAAAACAAAAACAAAAACAAAAAATTCCAAAATATGAAAAAAAATGCTTTAAATTTTTTTTTTCTCTTTTGTAATTATGTATTCTTTCAATATTTTAGAAAATTATATTATATTTTTCAAATTACTAATTAAATAAGAAATAGAATATGATGAAAAAGTGCATGAGTTGTCGAAAAGAATACATGATGGCCACTTGGATGATAGGTGAGAATACAAGCATCAAAACAACCCCATTTTATTTAAAATAAAATGATTTTTTGTGGGTTTTTATCAAAATTCTTAAACCCTAAACCATTAAACTCGAAACCCAAAATCTTAAAATTAATGTAAATCTTAAACCCTAAACCCTAAATCCCAAAGCCTAAACCCTAAAATTTAAACCTTAAACTCTAAACCATAGACCCTAAACCTTAAATAAAATAAATTTTTACGGCGTTTTTTTGTGGCGTTTTTCTCATAAACGCTGCTAATATTGCTTGACTTTTTTAATGAAATATGAGCAATTTTTATATTGAATTATTATATCTTTTATATCAATTTTGAAAATTTCAGTAATATTTAAAAGAATTAGATAAAATTTGAAATTTTTATATATTTTTTATGTAAGAAAACAAAAAAAAAAATTCAAAATATAAAAATAAAAAAAAGCTTTAAATTTTCTCTTCTGTAATTATATATTCTTTCAATATTTTAGGAAATTTAAATAACTTTTTGAATTTACTAATTAATTTTGTTTCTCTAGAGATGCATGGGTTAACAATTTTTTAATTTTAATATATATAAAGTTTATCTATTATCTCTTAAATAATTTAAACTATAATGATAATTTAAATATATTAAAATTAATACTATATTTTACAGTTATATAAGAAATTTTTTAATATATAAAGTAAAAAACAATCAGTCTTATACCAAAAAAACTTTAAAATTATTTTAAATAATAGTATTTTAATTTTTTTTATTTTTAAAATATATTTTTCTATGTTTTTATTTTCAAATTTTTTCTACGTGTCATTAATTTTTCTGAAAATTTTAAATATTAAATTAAAAAAATTTATTTTAATTAATATAAAGAAACTAGTTAAATAATAAATAGAAAAGGATGAAAGAGTGCATGCATGGGTGAGAATACGGGGAGCAAAACGGTGCCGTTTTGGGTGAGAATACAGGAAATTGACCTTTGCGGCGTTTTTCTCACAAACGCCGCTAATGCCAGACCTTTTGCTGCATTTTTATCACAAGCACCGCTAATGCCAGACCTTTTGCGGCGTTTTTCTCACAAACGCCGCTAATGCCAGACCTTTTGCAGCGTTTTCTGATTAGCGCCACTAATGTTTAAATTTTGCGGAGTTTTTGGTCCAAACGCCACTAAAAGCGCCGCTAAAAGCTTAATTTCCTGTAGTGGAAGTTTCAAAACAAAGGTGAAAGTAGGTAATGGCCACTTCATCAAGGCAGAAGGCAAAGGGGATGTACTGATAAGCACTCCTACAGGTAACAAGCTTGTTTCAAATGTGTTGTTGGTGCTTGAAATTGACAGAAATCTACTCAGCATAGCTCAGTTGCTAGAGAAAGGCTATTCAGTTATGTTCAAAGGCAAGGAGTGCCAAATTAGTGATCCAAATGGATCCGGACTCATGTTAGTCACTATAGCTGATAAAAGTTTTGTTGTTGACTGGACAAATGACTCAGACTCAGCCTATATAGTCTCTTTAAATGAATCTAAGCTTTGGCACCAAAGGCTTGGTCATGCCAACTACGGATCGATGGAATAGCTAACCAAAGAAGATCTGGTTGGGAACTTCATCAACTCAGTTGAAAATGAGGAGGTCTGTGAGGTATGTCAACTAGGAAAGCAGACCAGGCTACCATTTCCTTCAAACAAGGCCCGGATAGCCTTAGAAAGGCTGCAACTTGTGCACATTGATGTGTGTGGCCCCATGAAGACTCACTCATTGAATGGCAGCAGGTATTTCATTCTGTTTATTGATGATCACTCGAGATTTTTCTAGATTTACTTCTTGAAGCACAAATCAGAAGTGGCCTCAGTGTTCTAGAAGTTCAAGGCTACTGCCGAGACTGAAATAGGTTGCAAGCTCAAAACACTAAGGTCTGAAAATGGAACTGAGTACACCTCAGCTTAGTTTCAAGTCTTTTGTGATGAAGTAGGCATCAAACACCAGCTCACCAATACCTATACACCTCAACAGAATGGTGTTAGTGAAAGAAAGAATAGAAGCTTGATGGATATGGCTAGGTGCCTTATGTTCGAAAAACATTTGCCCAAAACCTTGTAGGCTGAGGCAGTTAACACTGCTGTGTATCTTAAAAATAGGCTTCCAACTAACGTATTGGCTCAGAAGACTCCATTTAAGGCCTGGTTTGGGTTCAAGCCATCACTAGCTCACCTAAGGATCTTTGGCTGCATATGCTATGCACATGTTCCAGTAGTAAAAAGGGATAAGTTGGCAAAGAAGGCTCAACCTGGTGTTCTGGTAGGCTACAACACAGTCAAGAAAGGATATAGGATCTTGGATCCTTTAGCAAACAAGGTGCTTGTGAGCAGAGATGTGGTGTTCGATGAGAAATCAAGCTGGAATTGGGAAAAGAATGGACCAGAACTAACTTCTGAAGAGTTTATGATAGATTAAAGTAAGGCTGGTCAGAATGGTCCTGAAATGGACATTGATGATGAACCAATCAGGGGCACAAGACCATTGACTGAGATCTATGAAATGTAGAACCAAGCTATTTTGAAGAGGCTGAAGTTCAGCAAGGCTGGAAACAAGCCATAATAGATGAAATCAACATGATTGAGAAAAACCAGACTTGGGATCTAGTTGAAAGACCAGCTAACAGAAATGTCATTGGGGTAAAATGTGTCTATCGAGCCAAGCACAATGCTGATAGGAGCTTAAATAAACTTAAAGCAAGACTTGTTGTGAAAGGTTTTATCCAGAAGTATGGCCTAGACTATCTGGAGACCTTTGCACCAGTGTCCAGACTTGACACCATTAGGCTGCTAGTTGACTTAGCAGCTCAAATGAAGTGGAAAATCCATCAACTTGATGTGAAATCAGCTTTTCTAAATGGATTCCTTGAAGAAGAGATATATGTTGAGTAACCTCAAGGTTTCAAAGTGGCTAACAAGGAAGAAATGGTTACAGATTAAAGAAAGCCTTGTATGGCTTGAAACAGGCACCAAGGGCCTAGTATAATAGGATCGATGGCTATCTTTGTAACATCCTAGATTAGGGGTTATGCGTTTGGAGCATAACTCAAGTGTTAGTAGGCTTTAAGTGTGGTTGAGCATGTTTTAAGGGTTTTGAGAATCCAAGGATGTAGGAGGAAGTCTTGGAAAAGTATTGGAATTTTATTTTTAAAGGAGAAGTTAGGTGAAAGAGGCCTTAAGGAAAATTTTTAGGAGTTTATGGACATGAAAATGGGCTTGTGCATTCTTGCTTAATTTTATGAAATAACATGTCTATTGTGATATGAATGTGTTATGTGATAGAAACCTTGGAAATGTAAGGAAAGTGCATTTTTAGAAATGTTGGAAATGAAAGGAAATGTCTTGGAAATGTAGGGAAATGACTTGGAAATGTAAGGAAATGATTTAGAAATGTTAAGTTTCAAAAGAGGAAAGTGAACATTTTGGAAATCTGGATATGTATGGAAATGTTAAGTAAAAAAATGGAAAGTGAACATTTTTGGAAACTTGGAAATGTAAGGAAATGATTCAAAAGAGGAAAGTGAACATTTTTGGAAACTTGGAAATGTAAGGAAATGTCAAGTTTACAGAGCCGAACGAAAATTTTTGGAAACTTAGAAATGACTTAGAAATGTCGAGTTTTAAAGCTTAAAAGAGGAAATTAAGGCAAGGTGGCCTTAAAAGAAAAAGTTGGTGAAATTTGACACACAAACAGGCTTGGAAAAGTGGCCTGAAAATGTCACTTAGGGCCTATGGAAATGGCGCCACATGCAAGGGTGTTGGGCCTGAGTTTGAGTCACATGGGAAGCAAATAAAAGAAATTTTATTTTGCTTCCAGAAGAAGTGAGGTGGACGGCACAAGCTTTTAAAAAAGGAGGAGTTTTATTCTCTTTAAAATTCGGCTAATAAGGGGATAAATAAAGGATTTAATTTGGATTATTTTCAAGAGATAATTGTTGGATTAAATTCTTTTAATTTGAATAAAGTGATAATTAAAGGGATAAAGCTATCAAAATAGAAGAGTGGTGGCCAAGTAAGGGACTCTAGCTTAGTAATTCCGACTATAAAAGGAAAAGAGAGGCTATTCTGCATTATTTTCTGTTCTTTGAAAGCCTCTGCCGAATTCTCTTCACCAAATCTTCTTCTTCTTTTATTTTTGCCAAGCTGAAATACCTTGTGTTCTAGCCGAATCCTCCATCTTTATTCTTCCTTCTCTAATCCCTCCAAAAGCCAAAAGTTGTGAAATCATCATCTAGCCATAGCCGAATCTCTGAAGATTGAAGTGAAGGTGCAATCGATTTCTTCAAGTAAGGGTAAGGTCTCATTCGGTTTCATCCTTTTTCTATTAAGATTTATCGAAATCTAGGACTAACCCCATTAATGTCTTGCTGCCGAAACTTTGAAGAGATCTTTCGAGATTTACAAGGAAGGAGAAGTTCTTTTCCCGAAGGTACACCATAGGCCACGTGTTCCCTAGTTATTCGGTGAGATTCGGGATTTAAAATCCACAAGGTAAGCATATGAAGTATTCGGCCAAGGCTTATTTTTGGTATTTAGAATTATTTCCTATTTATTCAAAAGTCAGAAACTGACCTAGTTAAATGATTTGGTGGCTAGCCGATTTTTAAGGAAGGAATACTACAAATTTCGGGATTTGATTATTAATCAAATCGGCAAACAAGGTAAGTTTAAGTATACTAATCCTACTAGGATTTGGATTTATGGCCGAATGGCTTTTTAAAGTGATTAATCAAATGTAGGGATTAAGGATCTAAGCGGTAGATCAGATTTCGAGATCTCAAAGAATTTGCTAAGCGAATCAGGTGTGTACCCCACACTATCTTTTAATACGATGTATGGCTTAAACTTGTTATATGTTCTAATATGAAAATATAAGAATGTGGCTAATGTACCATGTTATGGTACAAAGTACTCAGGTATGTTTCCTACTCCTACTAGGATTACGAAATATGTTATATTTAACATGTGAAAAGTGACATGAATGTGAATTTAAGTATGATATGCATAATATGAATAATATGGGGCATTCGGGTTATATGAGAAAGGGGAAGTGAATGTGGTGACTTCGGTCTCACTATCTGAATGTGGTGACTTCGGTCACATTATCTGAATGTGGTAACTTCGGTCACATTATCTGAATGTGGTAACTTCGGTTACGTTATCTGAATGTGATGTCTCATGACACAATTATCTAGTGGCTATGCCACGAATTTTATATGGGTGATGAGCACGTCGACTGCAGTGACTGCCTTCGATGGTGTGTAGCGGATGGAAGGTTGACTTAGTAGTCCCCACGGTGTGACTGGCAGGTACGGAGGTGTGTAGCGGATGGACAATTAGGTTTGGGTTTGGGAATGCATCATAACTTGTATTCATTGTTCTGAATGTGTAACTCTTGTATGCCTAATTCTATTATGATTTAGTGTCGTGTACACATTGAGTCTGTTTGACTCACCCCGTTGTGGGACTATTTTCAAGTGACGATCAGTAATGGACCGGGCTCGGCAGAAGCTTAGGGATGGCCATGCACAGCAAGGAATTTAATTAATGTGGATTTTTATTTTTATCAAGTACTTAAACTTAAAGTTTGGGGAATTATTTGATGTAATAAGGCCACAAGGCTATAGTTGGTTTTCTTTAATTCTTTTACTCTTATTTATTATGTTTACAAATTATTATTTATGGATTCAAGTAAATTTATTTTGAAATAAACCCTAAATGTTTATCACCTTAAGTAAATGGATTTCAATGTAAGATAAATTGGTTTTCAATAAAAGCCCAACCCAAACAATATTTTTTTAAAAATCGCACAAATTTTCTCTAAGTAACAAAAGAATTTGAACCGGTTTACTTGAGGGACATACCAGATCCGGTCCAAGCTCGTGGGCTGGGTGTGGGGTGTTTTAGTTTGGTATCAGAGCCCAGTTTCAAACCCTCGGCCTAGGGGTTTAAGGCCCAAAACGTTTTCAAAGCGAGCCCAAATGAGTTTTATGAAAAGTATTTCTAAAGTTAAGCAGGTTTTTCTTGCATGGCACCTAAGTCTCCGAGACATGATCCACCGTAAGTACCTCTATCTATTATGTGATTTATATTATGATTTGTAGAAGGGTAGAAGTGGAATGGAACGTAGAATAGCATGATAGGTACTTAAACCCTATGATTAGTTTTCCCCAACACTTACCTAAGATTTAAGTGCCTAACTAAACAACCCTATGGCTAAGTCGCCAGAGTTAGGGTGTGTGTAACCCCAATGTGCATGTCTAGGATTGGATCCTAAGAGCACAGTACTTAAGCAATCCCTAGTGGCTCACCTCCTTTTCACTGGAATCCTACCTGGTGCGTAGCTTCGGTTCACCCTAACCAAGAGGACTCAGTCACAAGCTAAACTCAATAACTAAAACCCGAAAGGGAACTAGCCGTATTTTTATAAAAACCCTAGTTTTAAAACTCCTAAAATTACCTTTTTAATTTGTGAGAACTATTTTTTACAAAATTGTTCCGAAAAAAATTTGGTTTGTAAAATTACAAAAATATCCCTAGTGGTTGTGAAATTACAAAAATGCCCTTGGTTTATAAAATGTCCAAACTACCCACAGTTTTAGCAAAAATTTCCTTACTTTATAACAAGTCCAAAAACCCTAATTTGCAAAATATCAAAATACCTTGATTTTGGAAAATTACGAAATCGCCCCTGACGTACAAAATTACCAAAAATAACCCTGATTTCCAAAATTTTTGCAACATCACTGTTTTGGAAAGTACAATTCTCAAAAAGAACCCTCAAAGTTTTGCAACTTTTGAAATATCCCTGATTTACTAGATTTTACAAATTTACCCTGGTTTGTGAAAAATTACCGAAATACCCCCGAATTTCGAAATTTTCCAAAAATTCAAAATTTCCAAAATACTTTTTGACAAAATCACCAAGGAACTTTTTCTTTTAAAAAATTACGAAAATACCCCTGTAGGACAAAATTACGAAAATACCCCTAGGTATTGGAAAAACAACAACAATGAAAATAACAACGTTTCTCTGAATGAACGAAAGTTCATAATTGATTGATGGATGTATGAATGAATGAAAAGACTGTGTGCATGTATGAATACGAAAGAACCACTCCTAAACCTCTTGTCATAAAATTTTTTTGCGGGTAAACAATTGAAACAAAAGTATTAACTCATAAAACTACTTAATCAGATCACGACGTTAGAAATGAGTTCTAGGGGACGTGAACTTAGAGATTGTGCATAGGAAGTATGATAGTTTTATAAAATCAGAATGCGTAGCAGTAGCGTAGTGGATGTATGATCGTTCGTTAGTAAGTAATTTCGAGGACGAAATTATTTTTAAGGAGGGTAGAACTGTAACATCCTAGATTAGGGGTTATGCATTTGGAGCATAACTCAAGTGTTAGTAGGCTTTAAGTGTGGTTGAGCATGTTTTAAGGGTTTTGAAAATCCAAGGATGTAGGAGGAAGTCTTGGAAAAGTATTGGAATTTTATTTTTAAAGGAGAAGTTAGGTGAAAGAGGCCTTAAGGAAAATTTTTAGGAGTTTATGGACATGAAAATGGGCTTGTGCATTCTTGCTTAATTTTATGAAATAACATGTCTATTGTGATATGAATGTGTTATGTGAATTCTAGAAACCTTGGAAATGTAAGGAAAGTGCATTTTTAGAAATGTTGGAAATGAAAGGAAAAATCTTGGAAATGTAGGGAAATGACTTGGAAATGTAAGGAAATGATTTAGAAATGTTAAGTTTCAAAAGAGGAAAGTGAACATTTTGGAAATCTGGAAATGTATGGAAATGTTAAGTTTAAAAATGGAAAGTGAACATTTTTGAAACTTGGAAATGTAAGGAAATGATTCAAAAGAGGAAAGTGAACATTTCTCGAAACTTGGAAATGTAAGGAAATGTCAAGTTTACTGAGCCGAACGCGAAAATTTCTCTGAAACTTAGAAATGACTTAGAAATGTCGAGTTTTAAAGTTTAAAAGAGGAAATTAAGGCAAGGTGGCCTTAAAAGAAAAAGTTGGTGAAATTTGACACACAAACAGGCTTGGAAAAGTGGCCTGAAAATGTCACTTAGGGCCTATGGAAATGGCACTACATGCAAGGGTGTTGGGCCCGAGTTTGAGTCACATGGGAAGCAAATAAAAGAAATTTTATTTTGCTTCCGTAAGAAGTGAGGTGGACGGCACAAGCTTTTAAAAAGGAGGAGTTTTATTCTCTTTAAAATTCTATTAATAAGGGGATAAATAAAGGATTTAATTTGGATTATTTTCAAGAGATAATTGTTGGATTAAATTCTTTTAATTTGAATAAAGTGATAATTAAAGGGATAAAGCTATCAAAATAGAAGAGTGGTGGCCAAGTAAGGGACTCTAGCTTAGTAATTCCGGCTATAAAAGGAAAAGAGAGGCCATTCTGCATTATTTTCTGCTTCTTTGAAAGCCTCTGCACGAATTCTCTTCACCAAATCTTCTTCTTCTTTTATTTTTGCCAAGCCGAAATACCTTGTGTTCTAGCCGAATCCTCCATCTTTATTCTTCCTTCTCTAATCCCTCCAAAAGCCGAAAGTTGTGAGATCATCATCTAGCCATAGCCGAATCTCTGAAGATTGAAGTGAAGGTACAATCGATTTCTTCAAGTAAGGGTAAGGTCTCATTCGGTTTCATCCTTTTTCTTTTAAGATTTGTCGAAATCTAGGACTAACCCTATTAATGTCTTGTTGCCGAAACTTTGAAGAGATCTTTCGGGATTTACAAGGAAGGAGAAGTTCTTTTCCCGAAGGTACACCATAGGCCACGTGTTCCCTAGTTATTCGGTGAGATTCGGGATTTAAAATCCACAAGGTAAGCATATGAAGTATTCGACCAAGGCTTATTTTTGGTATTTAGAATTATTTCCTATTTATTCAAAAGTCAGAAACTGACCTAGTTAAATGATTTGGTGGCTAGCCGATTTTTAAGGAAGGAATACTACAAATTTCGGGATTTGATTATTAATCAAATCGGCAAACAAGGTAAGTTTAAGTATACTAATCCTACTAGGATTTGGATTTATGGCCGAATGGCTTTTTAAAGTGATTAATCAAATGTAGGGATTAAGGATCTAAGCGGTATATCAGATTTCGAGATCTCAAAGAATTTGCTAAGCGAATCAGGTGTGTACCCCACACTATCTTTTAATACGATGTATGGCTTAAACTTGTTATATGTTCTAATATGAAAATATAAGAATGTGGCTAATGTACCATGTTATGGTACAAAGTACTCAGGTATGTTTCCTACTCCTACTAGGATTACGAAATATGTTATATTTAACATGTGAAAAGTGACATGAATGTGAATTTAAGTATGATATGCATAATATGAATAATATGGGGCATTCGGGTTATATGAGAAAGGGGAAGTGAATGTGGTGACTTCGGTCTCACTATCTGAATGTGGTGACTTCGGTCACATTATCTGAATGTGGTGACTTCGGTCACATTATCTAAATGTGGTAACTTCGGTTACGTTATCTGAATGTGGCGTCTCATGACACAATTATCTGGTGGCTATGCCACGAATTTTATATGGGCGATGAGCACGTCAACCGCAAATGATCGCTTGATGGTGTGTAGCGGATGGAGGGTTGACTTAGTAGTCCCCACGGTGTGACTGGCAGGTACGGGGGGTGTGTAGCGGATGGACAATTAGGTTTGGGTTTGGGAATGCATCATAACTTGTATTCATTGTTCTGAATGTGTAACTCTTGTATGCCTAATTCTATTATGATTTAGTGTCATGTACACATTGAGTCTGTTTAACTCACCCCGTTGTGGGACTATTTTCGGTGATGATCGATAATGGGCCTGCCTCGTGAAGCTTAGGGATGGCCATGCACAAAGAAAGGAATTTAATTAATGTGGATTTTTATTTTTATCAAGTACTTAAACTTAAAGTTTGGGGAATTATTTGATGTAATAAGGCCACATGGCCATAGTTGGTTTTCTGTAATTCTTTTACTCTTATTTATTATGTTTACAAATTATTATTTATGGATTCAAGTAAATTTATTTTGAAATAGACCCTAAATGTTTATCACCTTAAGTAAATGGATTTCAATGTAAGATTAATTGGTTTTCAATAAAAGCCCAACCCAAACAATATTTTTTTAAAAATCGCACAAATTTTTTCTAAGTAACAAAAGAATTTGAACCGGTTTACTTGAGAACATACTAGATCCGGTCCAGGCTCGTGGGCCGGGTGTGGGGTGTTTCAATCTTGCTAGCCTTGGATTTAAAAAAAGTAGCAGTGAACCTACTTTGTATGTTAAAAAGAAGGGTGCTGAAACACAATTGATAGTGTCTCTATATGTTGATGACCTACTGGTAAGAGGAGGAGACTAAGCATTGTTGGTTGATTTCAATGCCAAGATGCAACAAGTGTTTGGGATGTCTAACTTGGGGCTGATGTCCTACTTCCTAGGCATGGGAGTAACACAAACACAGGAAGGTTTTTTCCTAAGTCAGAGAGCTTTTGCAATGAAGATCTTAAACAAATTCTCAATGCAGAATTGTAAAGCAACTAGCACACCAATTGCTGTTGGAGAGAAGCTATCGAGCCAAGGTGTTTTTGAGAAGGTGTATGAGTCAACCTATAGAAGCCTAGTTGGTTGTTTGCTATACTTGACTACCACTAGGCCAGACATAATGTACGTTGTGAGTTTACTCTCAAGATTTATGTATTGTTGTAATGCAAGTCACTTCAAAGCTACCAAGAGAGTTCTCAGGTACATCAAAGGTACTCTGAGCTATGAAATGCTATTTAGTAAGGCTGAAAGTTTGAAATTGGTTGGCTATACTGATAGTGACCAGGCTGGTTCGATGGATGACATGAAGAGCACCTTAGGGTATGTTTTCACCCTTGGTTCAACAATCTTTTGCTGGAGTTCGAATAAGAAAAATGTAGTTGCTCAGTCAACAGCTGAGGCAGAATATATGGCAGCTGCTGGAGCTGTCAATCAAGCCATTTGGCTTAGATAAATCTTGGCTGACTTGAATCTTGAGCAAAGGGAAGAAACAGAGATAATATGCGATAATTAATCTACTGTTGCAATTGCAAAGAATCCGATTTTTCATGGAAGAACAAAGCACTTCAACATTAAACTTCATGTTGTTAGGGAAATGGAGCAAGCTCATGAAGTAAAACTGGTTCATTGTAGTTTTGAAGAGCAATTTGCTGACATTTTGACAAAAGACCTTAGTGTTTCAAGATTCTTTCACTTGAAAGCTGAAATGGGAATTTGCAACATGCTAACCAAGGAGGAGTGTTGAAGTTTGGTCAACATGTAGCACCAAAAGCAGTCAAGAGACATGCCATGCAGTTCGAGCCATACAGGAGCTACTAAAGCAAGTGTAGCTGTTACGTTTTGTTCATTTTATAACCATTAGTTGATGTAATGTAATTTAGTTCATTTTAAACTATTTTAGGTTGATGTTTGATGTAATTTGATAGTGATTGAGCTGTTAATTCATCTTTGTTCATGTGTACAAGCTTGGTTTTTCAAGTATCAATGTATTAGTGGTAACAGGTATTGGTTAGGTTACCATATACTGATTTTGACAAGCTGAATGCTTGGTTTATATATTGGCATTATGCCATTATTCATCTTTTGAATGAAAAACTTATCAATTTTCTTCCATATACTACTTTTTTTCTTTGCTTTGTTTTTCTGTTTTTGAATTTCTGCTTTGTTTCTTCTGCAAGTATCGAGCCTTGCTGCTCAAGTCTTAGCTGAATTGTCTTTCACATTGATCTTGACACCAACAAAGGTGATACTGACTCAAGGTTTGGCTTTAGAAAATTAAGAAAAAAAGTTATGATTAAGTGATCCTCTCAGCTTCCAATCTGCTTATCTATAAAAAAGATTTGCTAATGGAGGATAACATCCTTGTTGCTGGCTGGTAGTTGAGCTTTGTATCAATGCGTTTAACTCACTTTATCTATGCTATTTGGTTTAGTTGGTTTCCTCATATATATATATATAGCCACTGGTTTAGTTGGCTAGTAGTATAAAAAAAATTTCTTCCTTGAAGGCATGTGGGTTGATCTCGTTGCTTATTAGGTCATCCTCTTTCAAGGACTATATGTAAATACAATTAATTAATAATTTCCCATGTAAATACATATAGAAAAATTAAAACCTTGGTTTGGTTGGTTTATTCATTATTGTTGCTAAAAACTAACTAACAGACATCCCCATTGCAAGTGTGCAAGTTTGTAACTTATGCTACTCGGATTTAAATGTGTTATGTATGGATGTGTGTTTGATTTTGATAAGTTTATTTTTAAAATCTTTTTACATATTTTTGAAGTATTTGGAGGATAATATCTTTATCCCGACATAAAAATATGTGGTTATGGATACTTTTGGGAAAATTAAGAGTGCAATAATTTGTACACAGTTAATTGTTAATGATAGCATTTAGGAGACAGGTTGGGTAGAAGCTGAGATGTCACTCTTAAGTGCATCAAATGTTTAGGTTATATAGATTTTCTTCATTTTCTGAAAATAATATTCAGGCATCCAATAAGAAACCAATTATGGAACAGAAAATTTCACATGACATTTGGATTTGCACTAGAAAACATGTTCCGCACTATCTGTTATGTCTTCTTATAGATTATCCCATCTATTTTTATTTTATTTTTATATTTCCCCACACTTAATTGATATATACTAGTTTCATATTCGCTATTGTTTTTCTTTTTGTTCGAATTGGGTACTGTGATTACTAAAACTAGAATACCAATATATTAAAGTTGACAAGTTGTATATAGGAATTTTATTTTTACTATATTTTTTATTTTAAAATGTCAGGTGCAATTACATGCATTTGCAATTTTGTAAAAAAACGAAACAGTATTGCAAAAAGCTATTCAAAATGCCATTGACATTAAATTCTTCAGTTTTGGTAAGCTCTTCAAACCTACTATCAATGATCTTAAAGAGCATTAATAGTAGTAATAAGTGATAGAAATTCTTTAAACTTGGGCGTAGCAATTTCATACCTATAATTACATAATAATTTTACTATATGTATTGACATAAATAATAGATTTCAGTTTTTAATTGACTTGTCCAATGTGTATTTACATGTGTATATCTTTGAGGCCTGTTTATTAGGTCGTCCTCTTTTAGTAAGCCATAGGTATTCTTGTTGCAAGCTTATATGTTGTTCACTTATGTTTTTCTGAAGTTTTAGCTTGTTGCAGAGCTTAAAAATCTGCTTGGTTTGTATTGTTTATTGTTGATGTTGGCTTCGTTAGTTCTTGAGCTCAAACACAACTTAAAATTATTTTTTGTGATGATCAAATATTTGATTAGTATTATTTTGAGCAAATGGATCGTAATCAACATCATAATGCAATTGTTGGGGTCGTGGCTTCAGTTTTAACTTTTGGGGCTCTTTGGATTAAAAAATTTAAAAACTAGGAAGGAAATCGCTTCTCACCTTGGTGTGAATCAAGATTATGAAATAGAAAATTATAGTAATAGTATTTTATATAGAGATGACCAACATTGTATTGATGTGATAAGGATGAGACCGGTTGCCTTTTGTAATTTGTGTGATATTCTTAGTAGGAACAATTTGTTACAATAAACTAAATCGGTCAATATTAAGGAGCAAATAATTATATTTTTACATATAATTGGCCATAATGTAAGGTTTCGAGTGATTGTATCTAGATATTATAGATCAATTAAGATAATTTAACGTTACTTTAGGGTTGTATTGAAAGCTATTTTGAAAATGTATAAATTAGTTATTAGATTACATGATGAGTCAACTCTTAGTGAAATCATAAACAACCCAAGGTTTTACCCTTATTTTAAAGATTGTATTGGAGCATTAGATGGAACTATGTTTGTGCATCCGTTCCACTTAGCATTCAAGGAAGATTTCATAGCCGTAAAGGGGGGTCGACACAAAATGTGTTGGTTGCTATTACATTTGATTTGAAATTTTCCTATGTTTTAGCTGGTTGGAAAGGTAGTTCACATGATTCTCATATTTTAAGTGATGTACTTTCACGCCCAAGAGGATTAAGAATTCTAGATGGTAGGAATTAACATTGAACACCAAATAATTCAAGTAAGCTAATAATTTATTAATAATAATGATATTTTGTAAAATTGTACCTAAAGATTATCTTGCTGATGCTGTATATGGCATCCGAAATGGATATATTGCCCCATATCGTGGTGTCTGATATCATTTAAAAGAGTTTAGTGATTAGAGGCCATAAAATGCAAATGAACTCTTTAATCTTCGTCATTCATCATTACGAATCATTGTTGAACGTGTTTCTGGGATTTTGAAGAAACGGTTTCATGTGTTAGATGCTGAACCATTTTGAAAATTTCAAATTCAACTAAATATTGTTTTGGCTTGTTGTATCATTCATAATCATTAAATGGGAGTTGATCCTAATGATTTATTTAATCAAGGATTATATGAGGAGCCTGAGTCTAATTTGATAACTCTTACGGAGCGAGAAGAAATAGAAGAAGCAAGAGAATGGTTTGCTGAAAGAAAAGAAAATGCTCAAACTATATGGACTAATTATATGGTTATAAACATTATATAGGTTTAAGGCTCAGGGTTAATGTTTTTATGTTATGTATGTAACACCCCTTACCCGTATGCAACACCAGAACATGGTACGAGGCATTACCATAACCTCATGATCATAATTCACTTCCATCACAACTTACCTTCAAATCGTCATTTCACAAATTAATAATCATAAGCTTTGAGTACATACATGTACCATCTCGTAATACTTTCGTACTTAGTCTCATCGTTGTCATACCCAATGAGCCACTAGGAATAATAATATCGGATACACGGGAAAACTTGCACACAAGGTGCCGCATATGTAGCTATTGCTACCTTTAGCTTATAACACATATGTGCTCGCTCTCGAGCTATCAACGGGCCTGCTCACACAAGCTGCCAGTCGAGACGTAGCTACAAGATGCTGCTCACAAAAGCTGTCAAGTAACCGCAACATATACCGGTATTCTCAGCCATCGGTAGGACGTATAGGACCAGCACCTGGAATCATATAACATAGAACCCTAGTGACACGTCACTTGTATCCAATTCCTAAGGTTCGTTTGGGATTTCTCGCACTTGCCAATTCGTCGTCAAATGTGTCTGTAAGGTCGATTACACAATTCATGCATAAATTTAGGCAAATAAAATACAGTTAAAGTAAAGCTTATTTAACATACGAACTTACCTCGGTTACAAAAACGACCAAACGGGTTTATTCGTCAAATACTTTGGTTTTCCCCCAATCTATACCTGAACTTCATTTTTCTCGTTCTATAATACCAAATTCATCTCATTTAATCATCACATTATTCAATTTAGCCCAAAAACACCTTATAGAAAAAATTATATTTTTACCCTTAAACTTTTAACATTTTACGTTTTAGTCCCTAGGCTCGTAAAATGAATTTCATTCAATTTATTAAAAAATCAAGCCTAGCCGAAACTTATTCATACTCATACCAGCCCATATTTTTCATTTATTCACATTTTAACACATATTTTATAACTTTTTACAAATTGGTCCCTAATCGATTTTTTTATTGAAAATCACTTTACAAAAGTCGTTTAACAATCAACAAACATGCATCTTCTACCATCAAACATCAAAATACACACATATTCCACATGGGTAAAATTTTAGACTTTGTCTTTCTTTTAAATTAGCCTTTGAAATAGTTAAATCAAGTTACAACAATATCAAAAATATAAAAATCGTTAAATACATGACAAGAACGGACTTACAATCGAGCTTGAAAGCTTGGCCAAACCCTAGCTGTGTCTCCTATTCTAATTTTAGGCTATGGGGATGAAACTGAAGAAGATGACATCTTTTCTTTTAGTTATTTTGACTTTATTTACTAGATTATCAAAATGCCCTTCACTTAAACTTTGAAATTTTTACCTAATCATGTCTATTTTTGTCCATCTTAAAGTATAATGGTCTAATTACCATTTAAGGACCTCCAATTTAAAATTTCATAGTAATTAGACACGTCTATCTTCGAGAACACACATTTTGCACCGTTTGCAATTTAGTCCTATTAGTCAAATTGGACACTCTATCGATAAAATTTCTTAACGAAATTTTCACACAATCATTCAATCATACTGTAGACCTTAAAGAAATAATAAAATAAATATTTTTACTTCAAATTTGTGGTCTCGAAACCACTGTTTCAATTTGACCCTAAAACGAGCTATTATAGCTCTCCCTCTTTAAGGTTTTTCATCCCCGAAAATCTTATCGGAAAAGAGGTTTGGGTACTGTTTTCTCATAGCTTCCTCAGGTTCCCATGTAGCCTCTTCGACCCCATGTCTTTGCCACAAAAATTTCACTAGGACTATGCTTTTTTCCTCAACTATTTAACTTCCCAAGCTAAAATCTTGATCGGTTCTTCACCATAAGTCATATCGGGTCCAATCTCAACCTCTGTCGGTGAAATTATGTACGAAGGATCTGATCGGTATCGTTGCAACATAGACACATGAAACACATTGTGGATCCTTTCTAACTCTTTTGGTAAAACTAATCGATATGCCACCAGCCCTATTCTTTCAATAACCTCATACAGACCAATAAAACGCGGACTCAGTTTACCCTTACGACCGAATCTGAGGATTTTCTTCCACGGAGACACTTTTAGAAATACCTTATCACCGACTTGAAATTCAATTTGCTTTCGTTTTAGATCCGCATATGATTTCTGTCTATCCGAAGCTGCTTTCAAACAATCACGAATTATTTTCACTTTTTCTTCAGTTTCTCTCACTAAATCAACCCGGTGAATTTTTCTCTCACTAAGCTCGGACCAGTACAACAGAGTTTGACACTTGCGGCCATACAATGCCTCATACGGTGGCATCTTTATACTCGACTGAAAACTGTTGTTATAAGCAAATTTGACTAAAGGTAGATATTTTTCCTAACTACCTTCTAACTCGAGAACACAATAGCGAAGCATATCCTCGAGAACCTGAATTGTTCTTTCAGATTAACCATTTAAAAAAATAATCTCAAAGAAATGCGAGTGCTACAACTTGAACCTTGGACCTCCTTCCTTCCCTGTGGCCTCACTCCCTTGCTCCCTAAGTGGCATCACTTTGCCACTACACCACACACTCCACTTGTGTCATTTTTCTCCACATTTTATTCTTAAAGCCTACCTACTAACTCCCAGGGTTTTTTTTTCACCTAAAACCAAAATTTTTCCTAAGCCCAAGTCTGATCCCGGGACTTCGTAGAAGCCCTCTAACCTTCCAAAATCACTTACCTAATAGGTCCAACTTGCATTTAAGCCGATCTCTTGTTCTCCAAAAATTTAAAAAGTTCCTACGCTTGGGGCCCAAAAGGCCTAATTCTCCTAGACGCAATTTCGGGATGTTACAGGTGCACCACAAGGACAAAAACTCGGTCTCGCGAAACCCTTATCTATCAATTCTTTCAACTGAAATTTTAATTCTTTTCATTTAGTTGGAGCCATTCTATACAGAGCTATCGATATTGGTAAAGTTTCCATTACCAAATTAATAGTAAACTCAAGTTCTTTGATTGGTGGTAATCCAAACAACTCTTCTGGGAACATATTTGAATATTCACATACTATCGGCACAAACTCGATTTTCAATTCAGACACTTTTGTATTCAGTACATAAGCAAGATAAGCTTCACAACCTTTTTTTACATACCTCTGAGCCGACATCAATGAAATTACCATAGACAACTCACCTGATTCATCCGGTTTAATATGAAGAATTTCATTATTTTGATATTTCAATTCAATGGTCTTTCGTCTATAATTCACTACAACAACATGTAGAGTCAATCAATCCATTCCAAGAATCACATCAAACTCATCGAATGGCAGAAGCATTAGGTCAGCTGGAAAACAGTGACCCCGAATCATTAAAGGACAACTCTTGCAAACTTTATCAACTAAAACATACTTGCCTAAATGGTTCGACACTTTAATTACAAACTCAGTAGACTCAACGGGTAAATTCTTACTATATACCAAATTCATGCAAATATAAGAATGTGTCGTTCCAAGATCAATCAATGCAACTACATTAGTATCATAGAGAGAAAATGTACCAGTGATCACATCAGGGGATGACGCATCTTCGCGAGCACGAATGGCATAAGCTCTTGCAGGTGCTCTAGCTTTTGATCTCACAGCTGAATCTTAGGTCGCACCTTTGCTACTGGTTACATTTCCTATATTTCTCACTGGCCTCCCTCTAGCAGCAGTGTTGCTCAATCTTGCATTCTGAAAATTATCTTTCTCAGCCATTTCAGGGCAATCTCGAATGAAGTGGTCTGGGGAGCCACAGTTAAAGAAAGCACAGTTATTTATTTTACATTTACCGGGATGTCGTCTACCACAGTGTTGACATTCAAGTCTATTAGACCTAGCATTACCAATGCTCGCTATTGACATAGTTTGGGCCTTAGAACTCGAATATTGCTTCCCACGATCTCTGTTGGGATACCCAGGTGAAGTATTCGAATGAGTATACAAATCTTTCGATTTCTTAGACGAATACTAAAACGACTTACTCATCGGCCTCTTTCTCAAATCTCTAGTCTCAAACTCAATTTTTCTCTTTTCTTTGCTCAACTCTTAGGCTTTGCAAGCTCGTTCGACTAGTACAACAAATTCTTTCAGTTCTAAAATCCTAACTAATAGTCTGATATCTTCATTCAACCCATTCTCGAATCTCTTGCACATAGTAGCCTTAGTAGAAACACATTCCCGAGCATACTTATTGAGCCTAACAAACTCTCGCTCATATTCAGTCACTGTCATACGGCCTTGTTTCAGCTCTAGGAACTTTTTGCGTTTCTGGTCAATAAATCCTTGACTGATGTACTTTTTTCTAAACTCGTCTTGGAAGAAATCCCAGGTAACCTGTAACACCCTATACCCGAGACTGATGCTAGGACTGGATACGAGGCATTACCATGCTTAAACTCACTTAAACATGTACTTACGGGCTGTCAAATTTTGAACCAACTTAAAACTTTTCTTTCTTGGTCATAACATGCATATTATGGGCCTACGAGCCCTTTAACAACTATCTGAACTCTTTTGGACACTTCATCTAACACTCAACTTGAAAGCAAGGTTCACATGCCCGTGTTACTTAGAGACACGCCCGTGTACCCATAGACACGCCCATGTCTACAACCGTGGGAGGTTACTGACTTCAACCACACGGCCTAGGCACACGCCCATGCTTTGAACGTTTGTCTAACACAGTCCTTACACACGGCCGTGTAAAATGACCGTGGTCTAACGTTATTTAAAATAATAAGGTGCAGGGTTAACACGGCCTAGACACACGCCCGTGTGTCTAACCGTGTAGGCAACTTGAGGCTATTTACCAAGCCATTTGCCTCCCTGAAATTAATATCAACCCAACTCAAAACAATACAATTCATTAATAACATATTTTCATGAATAATACTACATATTTCATTGATATCTATATACAAACAGCTTAAACAAGTTTGGCCAACCACTTAGCCATATACAAAAGAATAAAAACTTGATGGCCTATACAATGGCATTACACAAAACATGTTCTCAAAATGAATGATTCCTATACATGCCATACTTAATAATATAATTTGGCTATACCAAAATAAGGGTCGATAGTGTGCTACAAGCTCCGACTCCAATGATTCACAAATTAGCTCGGCGGGACTACATAGAAAGAAACAATCAAAGACGTAAGCATTTAGCTTAGTAAGTTTGCATGTATAACACATAATAAATAACTTGCTTTAGATAAACCATTTGACATAAGAATGGTATCATTATCTCATCTATAAAGCTTACTTACTCATACATGATTCTTACTTGTCTCATGGTACTTACTAATCTCATACTTGTAAGGTAATAAAGTACCTGTATCACTTGATCACATTGATCAACATACTTAATCATAATAATTATGTCTTCTAACTCATCATTCATAACATCAATAATATTCAATTTCAAAGTGGTAATAGCTATACTTTCTTAACATTCTTGTTTTCACATTTTAGCTTACTCATTTGCCCGATGAATTTCTATGAATTACCGAGAATACTAAATCTCTTGTCATGTACTTCATGTCAATGCCATACTCTAGATATGGACTTATATGGAAGATCTCTTCTTGAATCAATACCAAGCTTGCCTTGGTCTTACATGATAACTTATTCAATGCCAAGCTTGAGTCTTTGGACTTACATGATAACTTGCTTGATAACTTGATCAATGCCAAGCTTGAGTCCTTGGGCATACATGATAACTTGCTTGATTGCCGATGCCATGCCTTGGCTTGGTCTTATACAGACTTTCTTATCTCATGTAATAGACCGTATCTCCCGCGTAATTCATCTTCAATCGGGACTTTCTCTTGTTTAATCTTATTGACTTCTTTGTTTAACATAACATTAAACCATTCATGATAACAATGTATATTATACTAAGCAATTAAATGATAAAATTATAAAGCTTGGAACTCATACAAACTTACCTCAATATACAAAATGTATGTAGTTATGCAATTTAGTCCTCGACTTTGTTCTTGCCTCAGTTTCGATCCGAGCTTCGTTTTTCTTAATCTATAATCATAAATAGATCATTTAATAATCATATTTACTAAATTGACTCATAACTCATACTTTGGAAAAATTACTAATTTGCCCCTATACTTTCTCATATTTGCACTTTTTCCCCTAAGCTCGTAAAATGATTTTCATACAACTTTCTTAAACATCATGCTTAGCTGAATCATTTTCTCTACTATAGCAATCATCAATTCTCTCTATTTCTAATAGGTATGACCAATTTTATAACTTTTTACAAAATGGTCCATACTATCATTTTTCATGAAATTCATTAAGAAAAAGATGTTTATCTAACATTAATGTCTCATAAACTCCCATAAAACATCATTTATCATACATGTAACTCATGGGTAAATTTTTAAACATGCATCTTAGCTCATCAAATAGCTAGAAATAGCTTACTCATGCTACCGGGACTTCAAAAATACGAATAATATAAAAAATCGGGCTTAGGAGCACTTACTAGCAAGCTTGAAAAATTGAAGAACCCTAGCTATGGCTTCCTTCAATTTTCGGCAATGGGGGAAGAAGATGATGGGATTTTTATCATCTTTTTCCTATTCTAATCACTTATTAGACAAATGACCAAAATGCCCTTATTACTAAAAATTTCTATAATACCATCTCAAGGCCAATTTTGTCCAAAAATAAAATTTTGGGCAAATTGTTACTTAAGGGTTCATAATTCATATTCTAAAGCTATTTCATACAAAAAGCTTCTAGAAACTCAAATTTTGCAACTTTTGCAATTTAGTCCTTTTTAGACCAATCAACCTTAATTTAATAAAATTGCTTCATGAAACTTTTATACTAGCATGCAAACATAACATAAACTTTAAAAACTCATAATTTCTCCTCGGATTCATGGTCTCGCACCACTATTCCGACTAGGCCCTAAATCAGGCTGTTATATAACCCTTTTCTCTCGGTACCACAGATATAAGAGTATTCCACCAATGATATGCCGAGCCTCTCAAAAGTGATATGTCACATTTCAGACACTCATCCGGTGTGCAAGAAAGCTCATCAAATACCCTGATAGAGCTCTCAAGCCAAAACTCTACTCTCTCGGGATCATCATCAATATTGGCTCTAAATTCTTCAGCCCATTGTTTCTGGATCTTATCAACTGGAGGCTTGTTCAGTCTTACCAATTCCACACATTGGGGATCTACCGAAATCGGGTGGGGGTTAGGTGGGGGTGGAGGATGTTAGGCAGCCGGATTTGTTCGAACAAACTAGGCAAACCACTCATTCATCCTTTGGAAAAAGGCTTCCCTAGCCTCTCCTCCCTGACTAATCGTCATTGGTCTACTTCCAGATTGTGTGGTCCCTTAGGCAGGGGCCGGCGCATTACTTTCAACATCATCAGATACTTCTCGGTCTGGACTCATTTACTATATGAAAACACAATTTAAATTGTCAGGAGTCATCATACTATCACAATTTATAAATGGCATGTATAGCTAGACTCTTACACACGCTAGGTTAGTCCGAGAATCGACTAAACCATAGCTCTGAAACCACTAAATGTAACACCCCTTACCCGTACGCCACGCCGAAACAGGGTACAAGGCATTATCGGACTTTCATCGCAAGTAAACATACAAATCGATTATAAATTTGTGTCCAAATTTAAAACCATTCATATTCAATCATAAAGTCCCTAATACGAGCCTACGAGCCCAATGTATAATTTGGTAGTGGTTCGAGACTAAACCGACAACACAAGAAATTTTTTACATAACTTAGAAAATTTTGCCCTAAACAGGGGTCACACGCCTGTAACACCCCAAACTCAGCCCAGAAGTTAGGCCCGAATCCGGCGTGTCACATTGAAGTGTTTTTGCGAAAACCTTGTTTTCATTGAAAACCCTTATAGAGAAAAGTTAAGTAAAATCCAGTTTGCTTTCAAAACGAGGTGTATCCAAAAACCATTTCTTTGTTACTATGTAAAAATTTCCTTTGACAGCGGAAGCTCGTTCTTAAAACACAATTATTTTCAAAAAAACTTGAAATTCGCTTAAAAGAAATAAATCCAGGTTTTGTTTCAAAATTACAATGCATAGTGGAAGTAATGGAATAATTACAATCCGAAATAAAATAACTTAAAATCTAGAATTTAGATATTAAGAAAAGCAAGTCTAATCGTCTTGCTAGTTAGTCACCTCTGAGTCCCTCTATCCGTCAAACCGCCTACTGAGGATCACCTGAGAAAAATAAAAGAGGGAGTGAGTTTTTGAAAACTCAGTGTGTACGACCCTCGTCAAACAAATAACATACATATCATATTATTAACATAACAATATCATACATGCAATGCTTAGCAAACCCTCCCCAAATAATCCATCCGGTACACTTCGTCTCTATCTAACCGAAACACATCTGTGAGGATTTCTAAATCGTCCCACCCATCTTATACACATCAAGGGTGGCCCGCTTGCGGTACTACCAAACGTTGCAGCAAAGCTGCTTATCATATAATGGGTTTAAAAAGCCATCGGTGGATCCATAGTTGTCAAGCAACCATGCGATCCTCATATACTTCCTCCGTTCTATAATTCCCACCCCATATGCAACCTAAATAGAATATCATATGAGTGTAGCAAATGTATATGTAACATCCATAAATCTTACATTCAACACATAGGGGTATTTTAGTCATTTCACAAATTAAGGGTATTTCAGTAATTCTACCCTACATGGGTATTTCAGTAATTCTTAACAGTATGGGTCTTAATTACAAACCTTGGCCTGTCAACAAGTCCTCGTAGCTAAAGTGAACAGACACTACGCACCAGGTAGGATTCCAGAGAAGAGGAGGTGGGTCACTAGGACCGCTTAAGTACCAAGCTCTCTCTAGATCCAATCTTAGACATGCATATGTCCATTGCCACACTCTACCCTAGCGACTTGTCCACAGGCATGTTTGATTCTTAAATTAAGTTTTATGCTGTTTAAAAATTCATCAGAACTAAGCCTAGAGTCCATTAAAACCCTAGCATGCATTTCTAAAATCCCATAAGGCCCACTAAGCCCAATCATGTCCATATAGCCCATTAAGCCCAATCATGTATATGTAGCCCATTAAGCCCGAGCATAATCAAATCATAAAACCATCCATATCAATCCATCATTCAATTTCACATATCAACTCTTGCCGATTTGGGCCCACAAGCTTGGTAAGCCCATTTAGCCCCTTCTGGCCCGGTTGGCCAAACAATGGCCCGAGACCATGAGATCGCTCTCTTGGTCCTGGTAATCATATCGGTGTTCCCACATGAATGCTCACACGCTCGTGTGGTTGCCGGTACCAACCTTCCGGCTTTTCGGCTTTTCGGCATTCTAATTTTTCAGTATTTCGGCTTTTGCCGATTTGTCATGTGTGAAGTGTATGTACACACCTGGTAAATGAGATGTGTTACACTATCCTCACCCTTGAACCTACAACCAATACCAACCTCTAATCAATCACACACTTAACCACAATATTTACCAAAAATCGAAGCCTTACCTTAACCTTACCGTGTACCACCAGTCCTAATAGCCCTTCCTTAGCTACTACTCACGAATATCCCCTAGATCTGTATCAATCTTAGTTGTTAAAGACAAAATAATAGGTGACTTGTATCCACTTAAATCACCCTTTCCCTTACTATAGACTATTCGGCCAACTTATCCCAAAATTAAGAACACTTACCTAAAAGCCGAAACGTATGGATAGCTTTTCAGCAGAGACTTGTAGATCCAAGCTTTATTCCAATTTTTCCAAGATCCGATCAGCCAAAAATCAAAGGAATGATGACAGCACGACAGATATTTAGTCACTAGAGTATTCGGCACAAGGTTTGGGGAGATGAAGAAATCGGCTCCCAAAGCAAAGGTTTTTGGCTTTTGAAGTCACGAATATTCGGTCCCCAACAATTGAGATGAAGGTGGGACGGCACAAGCAATGGAGAAAGAAGAGAATGATATTTGATTTAAGGCTTTAGAAGAAAACAAAACACATAAGGAAGAGGCGAGGTTTAGAACAGAAAAGTGAAGGAGAATTCAGCAGAGCACTATAGTTGCTGAAATAGCACAGAGGGAATTCGGCACCCCTTATTTATACACAAAACCGAAACTCTGCCTACCCCCCCAAAGTCCCAATCAGCTCCAACTCTTCCCCATCTCATCTCCTCATTTTTTTCCCTGATAACTCCCCAATCCTTTTCCTAAATTTTCTCTTTTGATCACTCTCCTTAGAGTCTATCATCACACCACTTCCAACTTTCTAAAAGGCCAAAATTAAACTCCTAAAAAAATACTAAGCTAGGATTCGAACCTAGGATCTCCTTGCTAGCCCATAACGCCACCTTTCGATACCCTAAGTGGCATCACGTAGCCACTCCACCACAAGGCTCTTTGATGCCATTTTTCCCTATTTTTATTTAAAAACCCATCTACTCACCGCCTTGGTTCCTTTAATAATTAATTAAAAATTTCTTCTCCTCAAAGTTCGAACCCAGAACTTCTCCAACACCTCTAGACACTCCAAGTTTATTAAACCCTTAAAGCCAACATGTCATTTTTTATTTTCTTGCTTAAAAAAATTTTATGAGACCCAAAGCCCAAAGCCCGAAGCCCAATTCATCTAGGCCCAAAATTCGGGGCGTTACACGTGTAGTTTAGGACACACCCATGTGGGTAGGCCGTGTGGTCACACACGCCCGTATCCCTAACCCGTGTAACTCTCTGACTTGTAACTCATGAACAAATTGGAGTCACACGGCCAAATCACATGCCCGTGTGTTAGACCATGTGGAAAATTAATTTTCACAAAAATAGGTATAGACTTCACACGGCCAAGGCACACACTTGTGTTCGAGGCTGTGCCGTCCATACGGCTAAGACACACGCCTGTGTCTCTGCCCATGTGCTCACATCTGAGCATTTTGTTTCTCAAAATTAAGTTACAGGGGACACACGACCAAAACAAATGCCCGTGGGATAAGTCGTGTGTCGACCCGTATAGACAAAATAAGGCTATTTACCAAGCCATTTGCCACCCTCATTTGCACACACTTGTACATAATTTCAATGGCATAATTCATAGCACAAACAAGCAACCAATACCATCCTAACTAATGCCTAAACATGTCATTTAGAAAGCCAACATCTATCATGCTTATAACATCATACTTTATCAAACTCAGACATACCACAAGCACATCCACAAGTATTTAATATGGTTACCTTCAATAGGTATAGTCTAGCCCAATTTCACTAACTTACCATCAAGCCAATTCTCCCTATTTAACACCTAAGTTATTAAGCCACAATTGTTCATCCACCAAGCAAATAAATGTCATATCACAAATAACATTAGCCCATGCATAACTCACATCCAATTAAACCAAGACAGGCCATCTTTCAAGGCCTTATACAAAATAAAACACTTATCCATTACAAGCCAATACTTTTGGCCAAATCATAATGACACATACAACAAAATGACCAAGTCCCTATATATGCCATATTCTCAAAATTTTTAAAATCATCGGTACCCAAAATAACAATTTGATAATGTGATACGATCTTCGACGATCTCCAATCCGAGCTAGCTTAGTGACACTATAAATCATGGAAAAATAAACAGAGTAAGCTATATAGCTTAGTAAGCCCGTATGTAAGAAATAAGAAAACTTACCATACATTAATCATGCAAGTAATATAACCTAAGATATTATAATTTACCATAACCTCATGATCATAATTCACTTCCATCACAACTTACCTTGAAATCGCCATTTCACGAATTAATAATCATAAGCTTTGAGTACATACCTTTACCATCTCGTAATAATTTCATACTTAGTCTCATCATTGTCATACCCAATGAATAGCTCAAAATAATAATATCGGATACACGGGAAACCTTGCACACAAGGTGCCACATATGCAGCTATTGCTACCTTTATCTTATAACACATATGTGCTCGCTCTCGAGCTATCAACGGACCTGCTCACACAAGCTGTCAGTCGAGACGTAACTACACGGTGCTGCTCACACAAGCTGTCAAGTAACTGCAACATATGTCGGTATACTCAACCACTGGTAGGACATACAAGACCAGCACCCTGAATCACATAACATAAAACCCTAGTGACACGTCACTTGTATCCTAATCTATTCCTAAGGTTCGATTGGGATTTCTCGCGCTTGCCAATTCATCGTCAAATGTTTCCGTAAGGTCGATTACAAAATTCATGCATAAATTTAGGAAAATAAAATACAATTAAAGTAAAGCTTATTTAACATACGAATTTACCTCGATTACAAAAACGACCAAACGGGTCTATTCGTCAATTACTTTGGTTTTCCTCCAATCTAGACCCGAACTTCATTTTTCTTAATCTATAATATCAAATTCATCTTATTTAATCATCACATTATTCAATTTAGCCCAAAAACACCGTATGGAAAAAATATATTTTTACCCCTAAACTTTTAACATTTTATGTTTTAGTCCCTAGGCTCGTAAAATGAATTTCATTCAATTTATTAAAAAATCAAGCCTAGCCGAAACTTATTCATACTCATACCTTCCCATATTTTTTATTTATTCACATTTTAACACATATTTTACAACTATTTACAAATAGGTCCCTAATCGACGTTTTTACTAAAAATCACTTTACAAAAGTCGTTTAACAATCAACAAACATGCAGTTTCTACCATCAAACATCAAAATACACATATATTCCACATGATTAAACTTTTAGACTTTGTCTTTCTTTTAAATTAGTCCTTGAAATAGCTAAATCAAGTTGCTACGATCTCAAAAATATAAAAATCGTTAAAAATGGGACAAGAATGGACTTACAATCGAGCTTGAAAGCTTGGCCAAACCCTAGCTATGTCTCCTCTTCTAATTTTTGGCTATAGGGATGAAATTGAAGAAGATGACATCTTTTATTTTAGTTATTTTATCTTTATTTACTAGATTACCAAAATGCCTTTCACTTCAACTTTGAAATTTTTACCTAACCATGTCTATTTTTGTCCATCTTAAGGTATAATGGTCTAATTACCATTTAAGAACATCCAATTTAAAATTTCGTAGCAATTAGACACCTCTATCTTCTAGAACACACATTTTGCACCATTTGCAATTTAGCCCTATTAGTCAAATTGGACACTCTATCTATAAAATTTCTTAACAACATTTTCACACAATCATTCGATCATACTATAGACCTTCAAAAAATAATAAAATAAATATTTTTACTTCAGATTTGTGGTCCCAAAACCACTGTTCTGATTTGACCCTAAAACGGGTTGTTACAATATATGTTTTAGTATTAAATTTTTTATTTTTTTAATGTTGGTTGGATATTGATATTGAAATTATTGTTGGATATTGAAATTATTATGTTTTAAGCTTGTTGGATATTGAAATTATCGACAATGACAATTATTAATGTAGGATGGGTAAAGGCAACAAAGAAGAGAAAATAAAACAATTTCCATTAATCGAAATTCTAGCAGAGGAGGCATATAAAGGAAATAAGCCTTCAAACACTTTTAAAGTAGTTTCTATTAATCGAGTTGCTGCAGTTATTTATGAAAGATTCCAAGTTCAATGTAATGCTAAGCATGTGGAAAATCATCTGAGGAATGTAAAAAAAAAAAAAAAATCAATGGCAATTAATATACACAATTTGGGCCAAAAGTGGTTTCGAATGGGATGATAACATGAAAATGATCACATGTGATAGATTGACATATGGTATAGTAATGATGGTAATATATGTATATTTATGTTAAGTATATTTCACCATTGTATTTTTTACTTGTTATTCTAATTGTGTATAATATCCAATCGGCACACAAGAAATATGAACCATTTTTGAACAAAAACATTGATCATTATGATGAAATAGCTTTTATTGCTGACAAAGATATGGCAATAGGTAGTTTTGTTAGAACATTTGCTGACATAGAATTGGATGATGGTAACCAAGATTCAGTGCTTGTAGACTGCGACAATGAGTAGGTAAGAACAAATGTATCTTCATCTGGCACATTTAAATGCAAAAGAAAAAATGCTCAAGAAAGTGTAGTTGATGAACAAATTAAATTGTGGGTGAAAAACTTGATAAGATTGCTAACGCATTGGAACAATTAACTGCGGATAAGACACCACATCCTTACGAAGAAGTAATCTCGATGGAGGTGGAAAGATTTGATGACGACTTCATTTGTAGTGTATTTGATTATCTTGTGGGTCGTGAATCCGAGGCCAAAGCTTTCTTAGCCAAAAGTACGAAGCATAGAAAAATTTGGCTTCAAAAATTTTCTCAAGGTTGAAGATATCGATGTTTTAATGTGGTGTAGTACTAATTATGTGGTGTAATATTAGTTATGCACTTAGACAATATTGTAGTTATCATGTGGTCTATTACTAATTATGTACTTGGATAATATTATTAATTTGTAATATTAATTGTGGTTTGGAAGCTTATTTATTATTATTCAAATTTTGTTTTTTTTTTATAACACAGTTAGGAATTATTTAATCGCTTTGGTTGTTTTCAATTTATGATTGTTAATGTATTTATTTATAAATAAATCGTTGCAATATATGTAAAACGATGGAAAATATAAATTTAATAGATATAAAATAAACTCAATTAAATAATGAAAAATAATAAATTCTCAAATGTATATTTGTTTCATTTAAAACAATTTTTATTAAATATTTTCAGGAAATCTATTACCTAACATAAAATATTTTACATAGATTCATTTAAACATCATAAAATATTAACTAAGTCATTTTCCTGAAATCATTTTTCGAAAATCATTTTTAGTCAAACAAACATACCCATATTTGATAAAAATCTAATATTTTAATCAGAGATGATTCATTTTTCTTAATATATATTTCAAGGATGTTATGCTCACCCACAAGTGATTAATTCTCATTTATTATAATTAGACCTTTTGACCATTAGATGTTATTCTCAAAAGGATTTTTTTTTATTCTCCAATTTAAACGAAATAGTAAAAACAAATGCGCATTACTTATTTACCTTTTGAAAAATTAAAATTAAAAAGAAGAAAAACTAGTAGTTTAAAGAGATATTATGGTGGTGAGTATTCAAGAATAATGATTCTTTTTGAGCCATCTGAAGCCACCTCCACCATTCTGATTCATCATCACTACTTACAAGGTTTTAAATAATCACAATGTTTCATGCCCAACTTTTGTCTTTTTCTTCTTATGTCAAATCATGTTAATTAAATTTAACTTTTTCTTTTTTATTTTCTAGACCCAATTTGTTTGACTTATTAGAGAATATTAATAAATTCAATTTATTTGTATCATTATCTTTTCTGCTTATAAAAAGTTTAGGTAAAAACGAAAGGTGCATTTTATGTAAAAGATTTTCTAATAACTCGAAAGAAGAAGAAGAAAAAAAAAGAAGATATATGGCTAGGAATAAAACTATAAATAAAAAAATGTATGGAGTATTTTTCTTTTATTTAGAGATAAATCCTAAATTTTAATTTAATGTGTAATATTATACATAAATTTTAATTTTGTGTAATTTTATATATAAAAATTTAATTTGATTCAATTTTCACAAACTATTAACACAATTATCGATATAATCTATGATTAAGTTTCTCGAGATCAATTTTTACAGCAAACCATTTTCTATTTTTCTGTTTGTTTTTCATGGAGTGAATTACTTCCTTCGCTATGATATTGTTGTCCGTTGTAGTTTTGCCTACAATAAACCATGTCTGCTCTTTACTAATAATTCTTGGGAAGATCACTTTGAACCTATAGGCCACAACCTTCGTAACTAACTTTTAAAGAACAGAACACAAGCTTATTGGCCGAAATTGTGAAAAATTCTCAGGGTTTTGATAATTCGAAATAAGAACAATTAGGGTGTTATTCAAATCTGGATCCACCCTTTCCCCTTTAAAAATCTTCTTAGCTCAAGCGCAAATAGAAACACCAACTCGATCCCACTCACTTTGAAAGAAAAGTGCATGATAACCATCACTACCCAAAGCCTTTAAAGGGCCTATGTCAAACAAAGCAGTCTTTATTTCCTTATCAGAGATTGGTTTACTTAAAAACTGATTCTCTCATTCTTCAAGTTTCAAAAATGAACTCACAGGTAAGTTCCTCATTGGCCCTGGTTTCTCTCCATACAGGTTTTGAAAAAACTTAACCGTTTTATTCTATAATTCCTCTTTGTCAAGAATCCACTCCCCCGCATCATTCTTCAATTTTGTGATTCGATTATGTTTTCTCCTTTGAATCGTTCGGCTATGAAAAAATCTAGTGTTCCTGTCACCCAACAAAAGCCAATCACATCTTGCGTTTTGCTTCTAAAGTTCCTCATGATGAAGAACATTTTCCAGCTTAGTACGCATCGTCATTTCTAACTCATGTAGATAATTAGAGTGTGAATAATCCAGAACCTTCTGAATGCTAGTGAGTTCCTGAACCAACCTTTTTTTACAATGTCCAATGTGCCCATAAACACTCTTATTGCAACTTTTGACTTTACTCATAAAATGAGAGAGTGAACTAGCCACGCAACCATTAAAACTCCACTTTTCCTAAACTAACTCAGAAAACCCCAAGTGTTCAACCCACCCTACCAGAAAACGAAAAAGACGCCCCTTTCGAGAGTGGAGTGAAGGTCTAATAGACAACAAAAGTGGCCTATAGTCAAATTTGAGCATTTGAAGGTGAGTCACTGAGTAATTTGGAAAGGTAAAAATCCATGCATCGTTACCAATAGCTCTATCAAGGCATTCAAAGACCCCACCTCTATTCCATGTAAATTGAGAACCCTTAAATCCCAAATCATTCAACTTAACAAACTCTATAAAATCCCCAAAAAGGGAGCATCTGCTACCACTAAATTGGCCACCTTTCTTTTCACAGGGAGATAAAAGAGCATTAAAATCCCCTATTGCAATCCACAGAGACCCATTATCTGGAATGACCATCTTCAGTTCTCCCAAAGATATTTACATTTCCTGCTATCAAGACTACCATAAACGAATGCGACAAGAACAAGTTGCTAAAGAGAGCTGTCAAAAATCTGAATCAAAACAAATTGGGGATGACTCCGGAGTATCTCAACATAAAATAACTCATTCCATCCAATCTATATACCCCTAGAGAATCCGATTGCCTCCACACGATGAAAAAAAGGAAACCCAAGCCTAGCAATAATCGAATCAGCTTTCCCACCACTAACTCTCGTCTCTAAGAGGCCCACAATGTTAGGTTAAATTCCCTATTGTACTCATAAAGATACGAGGAAACTTGCTGCTAGCACACCCTTGGCAATTCCATGAAAATATATTTAAATTCACAATACAAAAGAAAGATAGGAACTGACCTTTAATACTTAAATAGACTAGGAATCATCATACAGCGCCTCATTCTCAGCTTCATTCTTGACTTGGGAGCGTATGAGCTTGACCATGAAATTCATTGAGTCTGATAGAAGAACTCTCACATTGCCAGGATTTTTAAACCAACCTTTATGATTTCGAATAAATTTATTGTAACATCCTAAAATTTGATCAATTGTTTGATAAATTCTGTCAATAATTGAGTCTTTGTATTTGTGGTTAAGTGTTTTCTTTATGTGTTTGAGATCAAAGGTTCGAGCCTTCCATCTTGAAATTTTACAGTTTATTTTGCCATAACCCCTATTATTGAACTGGCAATTTAAGTTTATTTATGCATTAATTTGTGTCAAGAATGAGCCTGCTGGTTCAATGGTTAAGCTTCTGTATACTTTCTAGTTCTATGTTTGAAACTCTACGCATGCGTTAAAGAAAATTTTTATGTTATTTGGTAAAAGCCTATTAGTTTTGGTTGTTTTAGAAAAATAACTTTTCTTTAACCTTTTTTCCTTCTTCTCTTTTCTTTTTTTTTTCTTTAGTTTTTTCTTCCTTTCATTTTGCATGCTTCTGTAAACTATTATCAGCTTTAATTGGGAATTTTGCGTTGCTCATTACGTCGTTTGAAAGCTTGTTACGTAAGTTCTACTATTATTCTCTTTTGTTTTCATGAAATTTTGTTACTGTTCTTCGAAGTTAGAAATGACTATTGTTTATTTGAATTTTCATTAATTGTGCGGTTGGGGTTTTGTTAGGCGAAGGTCTTATGGAAGACGTTCCTCCAGCAGTCTATGTTCAAGTAATTGTTGTTGGTTTACCGGTAAGTGTTAGTTGCTATGGGGGTTTGCGTCGAAGTTTTGACATGTTGGGTTGATTGTTGTTTTTATGCGAATTGTTCATTTAAATTGTTGAATGAACCTCTGGTTGTCGTTTTTAGGCTTTGGAATCACTCCTGTTGCTTTGGTGTTGAATTCGTATCAGGTGTGTAACGAAAACATAATTTTCTACGATTTGCGAATGCCGAAAAACATAGCTCTCGATGCTACACGGTCGTGTAACTCACTGTTTTTGAATTTGAGGCATACGGGTTAGAGACACAGACATGTGTCCAGGCCGTGTAACTCACTATTTAATATTTAGGGTCATATGTACCAGGGACATGAGCGTGTGTCCAGACAATGTAAGGGGTTGTGAGTCACACGGACGTGTGCTTGACAATACATCAGGCTGTGTAACTCACTGTTTGAACCACACGATCATGTGCTAGGCCATATGGGTCAAAATTTCAATTTTTTTGTTAAGGCCGTAAACGTCGTTCCAATCAAACGTAGGCCTACCGTAGGGTTTGTATGATCCAATTTAGGGTATAGAACCTATTAAATGATAATCTGTTTCTATATAAATTGTTATTTTACATGTATTATCGAATTGTAAACTAGTAGGTAATTGTGTTCTGTATCAACTTAGTATAATCTAAATCTATAACACCTTATGTTTATATTTGTATCTATAAATTTACATCTGCATTGGGGTTGGGATTGAATAAAAAGGATGTTGTGGGCAGTTTATAATTTGCCAAGATTGTGGCTAAGCCACATATATGTATTTGATTATGGCGAATTTTGCATTATGTTCTGACAGCTAGTCTGCAACATTTTTGAACGTGACATACAATCAATATGTGGTTTGTAGGGATGGATAGGTACTCGATACCTTTTTTAGTGTGTAGGGCTACACGATAATGGTGTGTAGCTGATGGGGTTAGGCAATATGCATTCTGTATCTATCATAATATGCATCTATAACTGATATATTATGTTCTGCTTTCTATTTGATTCTGAGAACTGTTTGAACTTTAAAAAACTAAAGATCTGTTCAGTAGTTTTGCTTAATAAAATTGTATAAATTATACACATTTGACTGAATTTCAGGTAACCCATCGGCTTAGGTGGGTCGGCGTGGCGGGAGCTCGATCATCCTTATCTAGTATTTTTCCACTTTAATTAAACTTATATTATAGTTGTTTTTCCTTGAACTATAGATTTTAAGTTAGGATTTTTGCGTTGGTTCAACTATTTAAACATTTTCTGATAGTTAAACTTTAATTAATTAAAAGTGGAATTTCCTAAAATGATTTGATGTAGTTTCTCAGGCTTAGTCCTAACGTCTAGGCCGGGTATGTGGTTTTACATTTACTAAAAGGCTTGCTATTACAGATAGTAACACCCCCCAAGCCCCGTCCTTTAAAAAACAGGTGACTTCCAACAACCCAACTCGCAACTTTTTCCAAATCCTTTAGAGAATTGGGAATAACATTTTCTTTGAAAGAGGCGACCGAATGTCTTCTAGGATCAAGGATACTTGGATTAGTTTTCATCATCGACTCAATGGGCTTCAAAGGTTGGATTAAAATGTGAGCTAAAGATCGACAGCTCCACTGTTTTCTTACCATTTTCCAACATTTATGGTGCATTAAAATCAATAAGAATTGAAGAAGTTAAATTTTCATTCTCCAAATTTAATTCCATTTGGTAACCCGGTGTTGTGGGATCCACATGCGCACAATCTTCGAACCGATTATAGGGTCCTAAATTAGCTTTTGAAAATGACCCAAGTTTTAGCCCAAATTTATTACCAAAAGCCTTAAGGCGTAAATCTCCACTTAACAATTCTAGCCCAATACTTGTCGTCAAAACTACCCCATGATTTTCTTTAGGCCCAGAATCTGTTACCTGACCCACTTTACTAGAAGATGTTGGACCTTGCGTTGCTGACCCTATAAAGAAAGGGTTATCCTTATTAATTTTTGCATATTCCTTCCTTTTTAAAAAAATTCATCAATTCTCCCATTTTCGGCTTCATTTGCATCTAAAGAAGATAAGGCGTTAAATCGGGAACCTCCCTCTTCTTTGGCCGAAATTTTCGCAAATATGTTACCATTTGGTCTTGAATTGTGCCGAATTTTCCTCTTGACAATCATCCATGGTCCAAAGTATTCTGACGCCTCCATTATTTTCTTCTTCTCAAGTAAAGCCACCATTGTTTCCTTCTTGTCCCCACCGCATCTTATCACAGATCCGTCAAAAAGGCATAGATCTTGCACATGCCTGTACCAGCCACATGAAAAGCACACTACCGGCAGGGATTCACACTCAATCCTCTATATCATACCGTTCACCATAATTTGAAAGACCAGTAGTTTGTTCAAGTTGATGAATACCGCCATTCAGGCAAATCACCCCTCGACCCATTATCTGTTTTGAAATCAAGCTTTGTAACTTTGCCTATTAATCCATTTATTTCTTTCAGAACTCAACGCTTGTAAAGGACCCCCGGTAATCCAGGTAATCGGATCCAAGCCATAATAGTACTAGGAAATGGTTGAAAGGGATTAAAGTCCAGAGCCTACGACTGAACCGTGAGATACTAGTTGAAAACAATCCATGGGCCCTAAGTGAGAACTTTCTCGTAGTCCTCTTTATTCTGGAATTTCACTAGGTAATAGCCATTTCCAATATCCATGAGTTGAAACGAATGTGACTATTTCCAAAGACTAAAGATCATGTTATAAAGAGTAGAATACATTAAGTTTCTCCCTAACAATTTCACCAATTTCACCACCACCATGGTCACCATATCCCTAACCAGAATTTGCATTATTCTTTTAGAAAATTTTATTCCTAGTATCCCATTAACTGTAGTTTTCATGATATCACCCTACTTAAATTCAACCTCCTTTTCGGTTTAAAGAATCAGATGACCTGTCCCTAACACCTTATCCCTCCAAGACATCGTCGACGCAGGGGAAAGATCCACAGTCATCTCACTGCTCATATCCGTGTCTACATTCTTAAATCTAACCTTTTTGGTGTTCCTGTCCTCGTTGGAAGTATTATTTTCGCCACCGTCCGCCAAGTTTTCTGACATCTAAGTATTTGCTTAATCGGCTTTTACTTGCTTTTGAAAAAAGTAGAATCACAACAACTTTTAGATTTTACATCTAATTGACTTTGTGCATTTTACTTATGTAGGAGCCCAAATCTGCCCGGGCCCATTCATCAACCAAAAACCAAAATTAAATGAAAAAACAATAATAATAAAGTCCAATAATCAAAAGACCAGATTACAAAGATAGGGCCCACTTATCCTAGCCCAAATCAGCAGACCCACTATCACTAAACCTAACAGATCCAATTACACGGCCCAATACCCGAATGGCCCAAATATTTCAGGGTTTCAGAGAACCCTAGAGACCTTCTGGATGCTTCATGCGCCGCAGCCCTGCTGACAGTTGGGCTACCGCGTGCCTCCACGCGCGTGATCAGACGTATTCTCACACGCCACACGCGCCTCCGTACGCTACGTCCGCACCACTCGTACCTGCAAAATAGACGCCCCAATAGCAGAGAAACAGTAAAAATGTACAGCAAAAAAGAAAGAGAACAGATTTATTTTTTTTTTTTTGCTTTGGCTATAAAAGAAAAGAAAAAACACTGTAAAAGGGCTTCTTCTTTTTTTGACACATATTGTATCACGCATATTGGGCACTGAAAACTAAAAAGAAATCAGAAGCAGTTTTTAAAAAAAGGTGATTTTGCCGTCCTCGATACGCTATTTTTTTCTGCTCTTTTGAATGTCGATTTTACTTGTTCGCATAGAAGCCTAAAAAAAGGGGAAGGGATTTACCTGCGAAGTTAGGACTATTGGACCGCTTTCTTCGTCGTAATCAGAGCAAAGCGGTCCATCGAAAAAGAGAATGTCAAATGCTCGGGTCTGGTCAGAACAAGGGTCGTCGAGGAGGCCTGAATCAGTTACTCTTCACCGGTCATCATGGCGTTGGAGTAGCCGAGGCTGCTTCTTTCTCCTGCGGCGCGCTTGAGAGAAAAGGGAACTTAGGGTTTCAAAAAATGGGGGTCTGTTAGTTTTAATCTGGTTTAAAAGGGGGTTATAGGCCATTAGAGAAACGGTGCCACTTGGGGTTTATTACCATAGCCTGAAATGACACAGTACTGGGCGACCCGATTCAGACCCGACTCATCTTCTCATAGGATCCGCGCATTTGCGATAAAGGGGTTATTTGTGTGATTAGTCCTCTGTTTCTGCGCCGCCTTTTGATTAGGCACTGCGCGCTTTTATTGGCTCTTTGTAAATTAGCTTCTGTAATCTAAATGTTTTTCAATTTAATCCTCTTAAACGCAGTGTTTTCACGGCCGAGAATAATTGCTAGTTTAATCCCTGATTGTTTGCGCGTATTTCGTCGGAGTCCCTTGATTCTCTTTTATTTTCGATTTTTGCCCCAGATCCCTGCTTTTATTTTAATTTAGTCCCTTTTATATATATTCTATTTTCTTTAATTGTTTTGCTATTCTTCCATTATTTAAATATTATTATTATTATTATTATTATTATTATTATTATTATATTCAAATTATTATGTATAGTATTTTATTAACTAACAAAATTTCTATTGTTGTTATTAAATTATTTTTATACATATATTGTTAGTTTCATATGATTCTCTATATGTATTTTCTTTTAAATCTATTTATATGTATAGATATAATTTAAATTTGTTTATATAATTCATTTATTATTTTCCTATGTAAATTATTTATATTAGGTTTTCGTTCCACATATTATTCATGTAGACTAATATTCTATTTTGTATATTATTTATTTTAATTTCCTTTGTATATAATATTCAGTTTCAAACTATTTATATTATTATTTTATCCACGTTAAAAGACTTGCCATATTTTATTTTAATTCGTTTAATTAGCTATTTTTTTTAGCTCTCGTGTAATTAGCTATTTTTTTTAGCTCTCGTGTTTTTTGATTGGTAATGTAGAATGGATGATTATTGTTCTCGTATATTTTAAATTGTGTCCATTATTCTTGCCATCTATTTGTACAAAGGTTATATTCAAATGTTATTATTCCATAGTTAACATTATATTTTCCTCATTACCTAGTAATCCAATAAAAGTATCTTACATCGATTTTAAAATCATTTATTCAAAATGCTTTTGAACAAGGTAATATTCGTGTGTTTGGAAATTCAAAAAGATCGTGCCCAATCGTGCTGGGTGTGGCTTTTTTTTTTTGTTTAACCAAATAAACGAATACCCCTTACAAAATTTTGTCCATATTTTCAACATAAGGTGATATTCGTCCGTTTGAAAACTCGAGGAGACCGTTCCCAATCGTGTTGGGTGTGATTTTCCTTGTTTGACCAAATAACGAGTATCCTTTCAAGTTTTATTCAAATTTTCAATATATGGTGATATTCGTGCGTTTGGAAACTCGATGAGATCGTGCCCAATCGTGTTGGGTGTGATTTTTCTTGTTTGACCAAATAACGAGTATCCTTTCAAGTTTTATTCATATTTTCAAGATAATGTGATATTTGTGCATTTGGAAATTTGAAGAGATCATGCCCAATCGTGCTGGGTCGTGATTTTCTGCCTGTACAAATAATCAAATACCCTTTCAAAATTTCAATACAAGTGCTTGGGAAATTTTGAGATGATCTTGAATTCGAGGACTCAAATTGTCGCGTCCAATCGTGCTGGATGTGATACTCTATTCCTTTGGAACGAGGGAATCTCAATATTCAATCAAGTTATTTAAAATTATAAAAAAAAAAGAACAGAATTTCAAAAACATTTCACACTTTTTAACATTAGGACATCAATTAATCAATTTGGTACCAATTTTGGGCATTGCAAGGGTGCTAATCCTTCCTCGCACGTAACTGACTCCCGAACCCATTGTCTTCTTGAAATTCATAGACCAAAATTTATTTTATAGGTGACCCGATCACACCTAAACAAAAAGGATTGGTTGCGACTCCATGTTTTTAAAGTCGATTCCCATTTTTCAAAATTCGATAAAAAAATTGGTTTCGACAGTTGGCCACTCTACTGGGGACAGGTTGAGAGTCAGGCCATAAATTGATTAATTCTTTATTCTTTTGATTGAAAAGTTGAAGAAGTGTTTTATCATATTTCTATTAAAGCGCTTGTTTGTGCTATAATTGCTATAATGTCGAGCTTTATAATATTTTGGCATTGCATTGCATAACCGTTGTGGTCCCTTAAGTGGGAGTGAGAAACTATGCCTTCGTGAGGTCTTCACCTCCGCATGGGCTAGTAGACCGCTTTCGGAATACATTCATACTTATGTCTTCGTGAGGTTTTCACCTCTGCATGGGCATAGCTAAATGTATTCCCCTGAACCGAACTTAATCCGTACGAGCCTATAATGGGTGAGGATTGAGGAATCTGAATGTTCGGGTACCCTTTTTCTTAGGACTTTAACCCATATAGTAGACCGTAGGAACTCCTCAGGCATAGTAGTGTTGAACGGTTACCCGTATAGGTGTTTGATTATTTTCTGTTTGCCTTTGATCTGACTATTTGATACTAACTTGTGTTTTTGTGGTTTGTATGACATTGCATATTTAAGGAGGAGTCGATTCGTGTTCAGTTGCTAAGTTAGAAGGTTTAACATGGAGAACGAATTCCTTGATAGGGTCGAAGATAATGCGGCCGTCCGCACATGGTCAGAGAGGCTACAATTAGAAAAAGGGGATAGTTTGGCTAAGGGATACATATCGGAGCTGTGGGACTTTACTCGCATCAGCGTGGTACAAAATGAGTTACAAGAGTTGAGAGATATATGGGCCCGTTGGGATAACGGAACAAAGCAGATATTCTACCAAAATTACGGTGATATCCCCTATTTGCTAGATATTAAGGTAGATAAATATTTGTTTCAGGCTATGGCCCAGTTTTAGAATCCTGCATATAATTGTTTCACTTTTGGAGGAGTAGATTTGGTGCCCACTATGAAGGAGTATACGACCCTGCTTCGTTGCCCAAAGATCTTAGTTGACAAAACTTATATTAAAGTCGCTAATGCCCCGACCTTCATGAAAAAACTAATGAGTATTACTGGGATGAATGAGCCTTGGGTTACGGCTCGAATTTAACAGAAAGGTGATAGTAAATGTATTCCTTGGATGCTTATGAGAGATTTGATCTTGGCATACCCAGATGCAAAGAAGAGGGTGGATATCTTTTCCTTGAGCATTTATGGCCTAGTGATTTTTCCTAAAGCTCTAAGGCACATAGATGAAGCAGTCACCGACCTATTTGACCATCTGGATAAAGGAATCACACCGGTACCTGCAATACTAGTCGAGACATTCAGATCTTTGAGCTCATGTCGGAAGGAAGGTGAAGGAAGATTTATTGGATGTGCACATTGCTACTAACCTGGTTTCATAGACACTTTTGGAAGGTGGACAAGGTCTCTTACTGGGTCTTCTCTGAAAACTATTCCCCGTTAAAGGAAAAGGCAGCTACACAAAGGAGAAACGACATCTCAGAAGAAAAGTGGATGATAATCCTTCAAAATCTCAAAGAGGAGGATGTGGAGTGGAGAGCCTTTTGGATGGTCCCTAACGAGATCCTTTATCATTGTGGGAGTTTTGATTATGTGCCATTGCTCTGGATTTGGGGAGCCACTGGATACACTCCGTTGCTTGCACTAAGGCAATACCAGTCAAGGCAATTTATACCGGCGACTTACGGGATGGCTCAATCTGAGTTCTCGCAGACAATTACAAGAAAAGAGTTCAGGGGATTTAGGATGCCTGGAAGCAGATTCACCGAATGAAGAGGTTAGCCGTAGGTCCTATGGCAACGTCTGAGTATAGTGATTGGTTCAATCAAAGGATTAACAATAATATACCGGGGCCGAGTTTAGAAAAGGTTCAATCAATAGAAGAATGTTTGCAGGTTGTCTCGTTCGAACTGGAGATTATAAGGCAAGATTTTGAGAAAAAGAGTCTCGAGTTTGGGAAAAAGATCGAGCAGCTAGAAGAGGAGAAAATGCATCTGAGATTAGACGTGGAAATACAGAAGGCTGAGGCTAAAAAATTTAGGAAAGGGAAAAATAGGATTGAAGAGGATCTCGACAGCTTAAAAACTGACTACAAGAGGATACGTCTAGCAATAAGGATCGCCGGTTTAGGAAAAACTCAGATCAATGGCGTCAGGAAATTCAAGACGAAAGGGTTAAAGCTAACCAATGGGAGGAGAAGTTCAGAGAGGCACAAGCACAAAATGAACTCATGGAAAAAAGCCTCTCAGAAAGCTAAGATGAACAAAACGAGTTAAAGGCTAGGGTCGCGGAACTCGAGAGATCCTTTCATCATCATCGAAACCGCAACTCGGTGAAAGAATTAAGAGCGAGTTTGAGCCAAATTGAGGAAATGAAAAGGAAGATCGAAGAATTAGAAATGGCTTTGCTAAATTGCCAAAACCATATCAAGTATCTAGAGGCGAATGAAGAACGAAGGGAAGAGGAGCTTCATCATTCCCAGAACCAAGTCAGAGATAGGGATTACCTCATGAGGGAAGTTATAACCCAGATGCGAGAGATAGCAGAATATTTACAGACTTTAGCCGTATAAGCTGATGAATTGAGCATACAGTTCGAGACGTGGTCAGAGCGTGGACGAGAATTAGCTTCATTACTCGAAAAAACCAGAGCTTTAGGTGCTAGGGCCAGGCCTTCTTTGTAATTCGATTCTATGTAAAGGACTTTGTTCTATAGTAAAAGTTTCTAAATAAAACTAAATCAGAATCGACGTCTTCTTTGTATTCATGCACTTATCTTCATTCCATTCATATGCATTAAAGGTCATTAAAAGATTCTAATAATAAAAATATATTTGAGCAACCTGAAAACTGACAAAACCTTACCCGAGACGCATCCCTACGGCACAAGAAAGAAAAAAAATATGGATCAGAGAATAGAGAAACTTGAGCAACTCCAAAAAGAGATGCAGGAGAAACTTCAGCTGTAACTGCAAGAGCAGCTTGCTAAGATCCAGCGTGATATGATGGATCAAATGTTGGAATCGCAAAAAACCATGATGTCCCAATTGACTCAGTTATTGGCAGACAAAGGGAAAGCCCCCATGGCTAACACTGTAGAGAATAGTGAGGAACGAGCGTTTCCCCTGGGTTTTACCCCAACACATCCTGAAGCACATCCACAAAGGACATCCGTTGTAATTAAACCTCAACAATTTCAAGAGGGTGTCTCTATGCCGCCAAATTTTCAAGCGGGTTCAGTTTTTAATTTCGTAGACCACCCGATCAATGCCGTTATTCCCGACCTTGACGAGGTAGCGGAAGAGGAAAAGGCAAAGTCTGAATTGCCAAGACAGTTAGAAGAGCGTTGCAAATGGTTAGAAGACAAATTTAGGGCTATGGAAGAAGCTGATAGGCAACGCGGAGTTGATGCCAAAGATCTAAGTTTGGTGCTGGATCTAATACTTCCCCACAAATTCAAGATGCCAGAGTTTGAAAAGTACAAGGGAATTACTTGCCCCGAAGCTCACATAACTATGTTTTGCTGAAAAATGACCGGGTATATTAACAATAACCAGGATAACCTGGTCGAAGCAACAGCCAGATGGTATAATCAGTTGAGCTGTACCGAAATTGGTTCTTGGAGAGATCTGGCACAGGCATTTATGAGGCAATACATTCATGTAACCGATATGACCCCTGACAGAATTGCTTTGCAAAACATGGAAAAGAAACCAAACGAGAGTTTCCGCCAGTACGCGCAGAGGTGGAGGGAGGTTGCCATCCAGGTCCAGCTACCACTCGTGGAAAAAGAGACCACCATGCTCTTCATCAATACGCTGAAGGCCCCGTTTATTATGCATATGCTGGGAAGCGCAACCAAGAGTTTCTTGGACATCGTAATGACCGGAGAGATGATCGAGAATGCTATAAAAAGCGAAAAGATTGAGGCGGGGGAACGACTGTAAGGAGGAAAGAAAGCGAAGTTAATAACGTCAGCATAGGGTATTCAAAATTGGTCACCGTTAATCAGCCAAAGGCAGTAACAACAGGGCATCAGGGTTTGTCCAGAAAGGAATCTGGCACCACAAGACAGAACAATGAGAAGCTCAAATTTACACCGATCCCGATAACATACAAGGCAATGTATAAAAACCTATTCGACGCGCATATCGTGTCTCCTCGCTATCTAACGCCAATATAGCCTCTGTACCCCAAGTGGTATGACCTGAATGAAGAATGCGAGTATAATGCGGGGATCACGGGGCATTCAATAGAGAATTCCCTAGCCTTTAAGAAATTGGTAGAAAAGTTTGTCAATATGGGGGTTATAGAGTTAGCAGATTTGCCAAAGACAGAAAACCCATTACCCGATCATAATGGGGTCAATGCAGTCAGCGAAAGTTCAGAGAGAAGGATCAAAACAAGCATTGCAGAGGTTAAGACTCATTTAGGATTGGTTTGGAAAGAAATGGTCAAACAGGGGCTAATTGTTGCGGAAGAGAGTCAGAGAAAGTTGATAAATTATTGTGAGTACCATCGGGAATTGGGGCACAAGATTCAGAACTATGAGGAGTTCAGGACTATGGTACAGAATTTGATGAACAATAAAGAAATTGAGTTTTGTGAAGAGGGTGTAAAGGAGAAGAGCATATGTACCTCAGAGTCAACAACAGAGAGCTCAAATTGAAATTCCCTTTGATCGTTATTTCGGCACCCAAGAGCAATGGAGCTGGAATGTAGGCAGCACCGAAAGTAATAATACAAAAACCCGTAGTACCCAGGAGTAGCGAAGCTGAAAGGCAGGCAGTACCAAAAGTGATAATACAAAGACCTACAGCCTTTGCTTATGAGGATAGCAAGAAGGTTCCCTGGAACTATGAATGTAGTGTGACAATCCCATGGAAGGATAAATTGAATAGTGCTTCAAAAGAGGAGTTGGATGTAGGTTCTCATACTCATAGCGGGAAACGCTATAATTTGGCAAAAGGAAAAGCTCCAATGGTAGAGCCAGAGGGCGAAAAATTAGTCGAGTCTGAATCACCCATCAAGGAACCAATGAAAGAGGAAGAAGCCAATGAGTTCCTAAAGTTCCTGAAACACAGTGAATATTGTGTGGTAGAGCAGCTGCATAAGCAACCAGCGCGCATATCTGTGTTGGCTTTGCTTCAGGATTCGGAAGTACACAGGAACGCATTAATGAAAGTTTTAAATAAGACCCATGTCGCCAATGATATCTCGGTTGATAAATTGGATCGGTTGGTAGGTAACATAAGTACTGACAACTTCATTCATTTCAGTGACGACGAGATACCACCAGGGGGTAGGGGATCCACCAAGGCTTTGCATATTACCACTAGATGTAAAAGGTACACGCTACCAGGGGTCCTAATAGACAACGGGTCGGCATTGAATGTATTGCCCTTATCCACTCTAAACAAATTACCGATAGGTAGCTCGCACATGAAAGACTGCCAGAGCATAGCAAAGCCATTTGATGGCACACAAAGGAAAGTATTGGAAAGAATCGAGATACCTTTATTAATTGGCCCGACTACTTACGAAGTAGATTTTCTGGTAATGGACATCAAGCCTTCCTATAACTGCTTATTAGAGAGGCCGTGGATATATTCGTCAGGGGCAGCGCCCTCATCATTACATCAGAAAGTGAAGTTGATAGCGGAGGGTCGGCTAATAACGATAAAGGCTGAAGAGGACATTATTGCAGCTGTGACAAGTGAGATGTCATACTTGGAGATAAACGATGAGACGACCGAATGTTCTTTTCGGTCTTTTGAGTTCATAAATGCAACTTTTGTCACGGGAGGAAATAGAATCCTGGTACCAAGAATCTCCAAGACTACAAGAATGGGACTAAAAATGACCATGGGGAAAGGAGCTTTGCCAGGAAGAGGACTTGGGAAATATCTTCAGGGGAGAGTCATGGCCCCGACATTGAGAGAAAAACAAGATCGCTTTGGCTTAGGATTTAGGCCAAATGCAAAACAAAAAAGGAAAGAACTGGAAAAGAGACAAGAAAGAAGACGTGCTCATTTGAATGGCGAAGAGGCCAAGTAGGAACCTATGATAATTCCACATATATCCAAAACCTTTGTGTTAGGAGGGGTAATTCATGTTGAGTAGAAGGTGCCAAAAGGAGAGGACATCGTAGCAATGTTGGGGAATGTTTGTATTAATGCCGTATTTGAGGAGACAGTGGAAGAAGGGACCTTATCGGATATTCGACCTTACGAACCAGGGAGCGTTTTGGACAACTGGACTGCAGAGGAGATTCCTGTAATATTTAAAACTTATTCAGAGTAATGTTCAGAACGCACTTATTACTTTAAGCCTAGAAGTGATAAGATTTCTTTTGTGAAATAGGCTCATGTTCAAACATTATTATATTAATGAAATACATTTTGCTATCATTTGAAGTGAACATTCCTCTATTCCTTTCTTTATTTTATGATTCCTTCAAATCATTCTTTCATAACCATTATACTTACAAATAACCATTCATAAATTCATTCATTCTTTCCATATTCTTCTGAACTACAATAGGTCCCCAGATATCAATGACATGAGCGACGCTGCCACGGACTCAGATTATCCTTTTGAGCAGGACATGTGTTTAGAGGGATCACAAGATTTTGAAGATGACATAGACAGTGACTTATCCCTTGACTTGTTAAGAATGATAGAATAGGAGGAGAAATAAATTCTACCTCATGAGGAAACAGTAGAGACTATGACATTAGAGGAGGGGAAGGTAGTGAAGATTGAAACGTGTCTAACTGAGGAAACAAGACGAGATCTTGTCGAGATGCTACAAGAATTCAAAGATGTCTTCGCATGGTCCTATAAGGATATGCCGGGTTTAAGCACCGACATTGTAGTACACCGCCTACCCATAAAAGAGGATTGCAAGCCCGTGCAGCAGAAGCTCCGAAGGATGAAGCCGGATATTGTGCTAAAAATAAAGGAGGAAGTCAAAAAGCAGTTTGATACTGGATTCCTACAAGAGATCAAATATTCGGAATGGGTAGCCAACATCATTCCTGTCCCTAAAAAGGATGGGAAGGTACGAATGTGTGTAGATTATAGGGACCTAAATAAGGCTAGCCCAAAGGATAATTTTCTTTTACCTCATATTAATACTTTGGTAGATAACACAGCAGGCTACTCGTTGTTTTCATATATGGACAGTTTTTCGGGGTACAATCAAATAAAAATGCATCCTGAAGATATGGGAAAAACCACCTTCATAACATTGTGGGGAACATTCTGCTACAAAGTAATACCGTTTGGGTTGAAAAATGCGGGGCTACATACCAAAGAGCTATGGTGACCTTATTCCATGACATGATTCACAAGGAGATTGAAGTCTACATCGATGACATGATTGCAAAATCCCAAACAGAAGAGGAACATATTCAAGTTTTGAGAAAATTGTTCTTGAGACTGAGGAAATTCTAGTTAAAGCTCAACCCCGCGAAATGCACTTTTGGAGCTAGATCGGGTAAATTGCTAGGTTTCATAGTCAGCAAAAAAGGAATCGAGATTGACTCAGATAAGGTCAGGGCTATACAAGAATTGCCTCCACCACGCACTCAAAAAGAAGTCCGAGGGTTTCTGGGGAGGTTAAATTACATTGTTCGGTTTATTTCACAGTTAACCGAAAAGTGTGACCCCATATTTCGTCTTCTGAAGAAACATAATCCAGGTGTGTGGAATGATGAATGCCAGAAAGCTTTCGATAGGGTCAAGCGATACTTGTCAAATCCTCCAGTCTTATCACTTCCTTGCCCAGATAAGCCGCTAATCTTGTATTTAACTGTGTTTGATCACTCTATGGGGTGTGTGCTGGGTCAGCACGATGACTCAGGAAGAAAGGAAAAGGCGATATACTACCTCAGTAAGAAATTCACTGAGTGTGAAATGAGATATTCGCCCATTGAGAAATTGTGTTGTGCGTTGATTTGGGCGACTCGAAGATTGAGGCAATATATGCTGTATCACACGACCTGGTTAATCTCAAAATTGGACCCTCTAAAGTACATGATGGAGTCAATTGCTTTAAATGGAAGGATAACTAGATGGCAAATTCTACTCTCTGAATTTGATATCGTCTATGTGAGTCAGAAAGCTGTGAAAGGGAGCGCAATAGCAGACTTCTTAGCTAGCAGAGCTTTAGAAGATTATGAGCCATTAAATTTTGATTTCCCCAATGAGGATCTATTGTATGCGGCAGCTATTAAAGAAGTCACTGCAAAAGATTGCCTTTGGAAATTTAACTTCGACGAAGCATCAAATGCTGTCGGTAATGGAATTGGGGCAGTCTTAGTATCCCTAAATAGAAATCATTACCCATTCACTTGCAAATTGGACTTCGATTGTACAAATAATATGGCAGAGTATGATGCGTGTATCATGGGACTCCGGGCGGCCATTGAGCGCAACATCAAATTGTTAGAAGTATATGGAGATTCGGCACTAGTAATATACCAACTAAAAGGCGAATAGGAAACGAGAGACCCCAAATTGATCAATTACCGAAGGATGGTTATGGGATTAATTGAGGAGTTCGATGATATCACTTTTAGTTATCTCCCACGAGAAGAAAATCAGATGGCAGATGCTTTGGCCACTCTGGCCTCCATGATCAAAGTGGCCAAACAGGAGGATGTAAAGCCTATCCAAATGAGTATCTATGAAGCTCCAGCCCATTGTTATAATGTAGATGAAGAGGAAAGAGATAGTCATCCTTGGTATCACAATATATTGCGATACGTGAGAAATCGTGAGTATCCTAAGGAAGCAACTGAGAATGACAAAAGAATATTAAGAAGGCTAGCCTGTGATTATGTCTTAGACGGAGAGATCTTGTATAAAAAAAGAAAGGATCAAGTACTTTTGAGATATGTGGATACTACTGAAGCTAAGAAAATTCTGGAAGAAGTTCATGGGGGTGTCTGCGGGACTCACGCTAACGGGTTTACAATGGCCAGACAAATCATGAGATTCGGGTACTATTGGTCAACTATGGAAGAAGACTGCATTAATTAAGCGAAGAGATGTCACAAGTGCCAGATTTATGGGGATAAGATTCATGTGCCTCCTTCACCCCTGTATGTCATAACTTCCCCGTGGCATTTTTTATGTGGGGCATGGATGTCATTGGGCCAATCTCTCCAAAAGCTTCGAATAGACATCGATTCATTTTTGTGGTCATTGATTATTTCACCAAATGGGTAGAAGCTGCTTCATATGCTAGTGTTACCAAGGCTGCAGTCAGCAGATTCCTAAAAAAAGAAATCATATGTCGATATGGAATGTCTGAAAGGATCATATCCAAAATGCTTTAAACTTGAACAACAGCACGATCGCAGTGGTCTGCAGTCAATTTAAGATCAGACATCACAGTTCGTCACCATATCGCCCAAAAATGAATGGTGCAGTAGAAGCAGCCAATAAAAATATTAAGAAGATTGTGGGGAAAATGACTGAAACTTATAAAGATTGGCATGAGAAGTTACCATTCGCCCTCTATGCTTATCGAACATCAGTCAGGACCTCTACCGGGGCAACTCCTTTCTCATTAGTTTACGGAATGGAGGCGGTGTTACCCATCGAAGTTGAAATTCTTTCCATTCGAGTCTTGTCAGAGTTAAAGTTAGACGAAGCAGAATGGATCCAGTCTCGATATGATCAGTTGAACTTGATTGAGGAGAAGAGGTTAAGGGCTATTCGTCATGGTCAAATGTACCAAAAGAGAATGATACGGGCTTATGACAAAAAGGTTCGCCCAAGAGAATTTCACAAGGGAGACTCGGTTTTGAAAAAAATCCTCCCCATGCAAAAGGATTTCAGAGGGAAGTGGATGCCAAATTGGGAAGGACCTTATGTGGTGAAAAAGGCTTTCTCTGGAGGAGCACTGATCTTGACTGAAATGGATGGGAAAAACCTGCCCAATCCTATAAACTCGGATTCAGTCAAGAAATACTATTCTTGAAGAGGAAAAGAAGCCAAAGTGAAAACCCGCAAAGGGCGCTTTGAGACCTTCTTCAAAAAAGAAAAACAAAACAAAAACAAAAAAAAAATGAAATGGAAAAATGAAAATGAAAAGTGGAGAGGCCAAGGTGAAAACCCGCAAAGGGCGCCTTGAGACCAAAGGGGTTTTGGGTCGAAAACCCGAAAAGGGCAGCTCAAATTGCCATCAGAGTATAATGGGGCATGTGGTGATCCTGCCATACTTGAATTAACAAGGAAAGGGTATATTGTATCTTGGTGCTTCGACAGAATACTCAAGGTCTTCTAAATACATGTCACACTCAAAATAGTCTTCCAGACATTAGGTAGAAAAGCTCAGGCGGCGATATCTAGAGGTCGCATAATAGTTGTTTTTATTCACATTAAATGTGTTATCTTTGAATACCTTGTTCTTTTCAAGATGTAACTTTTGATTAGTTTCTTTATTAATTATAAGCTTTACTTCACACCAATTTTATTCTCATCTATTGATATTACCCCCATGCAAGCATGTTGCATTGAAATAATGATGGATGAACTAATAATGCTTTTATAAAAGAAGTTCTACACATTACTCTAGAGGTTTCTAAATAAAACTAGAACCCAAAAATAGGACGGTTGTGTAAAACTCACCAGGTTTAAAGGGGTTGACAATGTCGGAAAAGAGGGTATTTATATAAATGATGATTTCTTCGTTTTTAAAGTACCACGGCGGAGGGGAGGTACAAATCATTTTGGGATCCTATATGCTGAAGACACGGCAAGGGACTATGCAAAAATACAAACCTCGCACCTTCGGGATATGATGGAATAGACATTGAAGCTACAATAGGGGCAAAGCAGTGGAGCATAGTAGTGATTCCTTTGAGTTGCGGGGTCAAATTATCGGCTGAACAAGGACAACATGACGCGAGCGATGTTGTCCGTAAAACATTTGAAAAGGACCAATCTCACAAAACTCTGCATTTATGCTAAAAACATCTACTTTGGTGCATTTGATCCAATCCGACCATTGCATAACATTCTGCATTCATCTACATTTAGTTAGGAGCATTAGATCCATTCTGATCATTGCATTCCAACCATTTTGCATAAGCATAAACAAGAAACTGATTTCACAAGCACAGGTCCACTAAAGGACGTTGTCACAGCATCAATGAGTTTGAAGATCTTACATTCCTCAGCAAAGCAGATCGAAGACAACAGATCTGGCAATCCCGAAGTTGTAGGAACAGATCGAAGCCAGACAATTCCTATCTCTTCGAAGTTCCAGTGGAGTAGGTTGAGGCTACAAATCCCTCCTCCCTAAGTTTATAATGAGGATCAGTCAGTATTCCTTTGAGGTTTCAGCAGAGAAGATTGAAGTTACGAATCTCTTCTCCCTGAACTTCTATCTCCTCGAAGTTTCAGTGGAGTAGATTGAGGCTACAAATCCCTCCTCCCTGAGTATATCGATGACCCACCTTTATTTTCGTGAAGTTCCAGTGAGAAGATCAAAATTACAAATCTCTCCTCTCTGGATTTTTATCACCTCGAAGTCCCAGTGGAGCAGGTCGAAGCTACAAATCCCTTCTCCCTGAGGATATTGAGGATCAACCGATATTTCTGAGAAGTTTTAATAGGAAGATTGAAGCTATGAATCTCTTCTCTCTGAGTTCTCATCTATTCAAAGTTACAGTTGAGCAGATTGAAGCTACTTGAAGGAAAGAAGCGCAAAGAAGTCAAAATTCAGCGAGACCGGGAAAATTTGGGCCCTCTTTAAAGTCTTTGCTCCATTTCCGTTACACGACAATGAGCAAAGAGGGGCAGTTGTAGGAGCCTAAATCTGCCCGAGCCCATTCATCAACCAAAAACCAAAATTAAATGAAAAAACAATAATAATAATAAAGTCCAATAATCAAAAGTCCAGATTACAAAGATAGGGCCCACTTATCCTAGCCCAAATCAGCCTACCCACTATCACTAAACCTAACAGATCCAATTACACTGCCCAATACCCAAATGGCCCAAATATTTCAGGGTTTCAGAGAACCCTAGAGACCTTCTGGATGCTTTATGCACCGCAGCCCTACTGACAGTTGGGCTACCGCGTGCCTCCACGCGCGCGATCACACGTATTCCCGCACGCCTCACGCGCCTCCGTACGCCACATTCGCACCGTCTGTACCTGCAAAACAGAGGCCCTAATAGCAGAGAAACAGCAAAAATGTACAGCAAAAAAGAAAGAAAATAGATTTATTTTTTTTTTTTACTTCGGCTATAAAAGAAAAGAAAAAACACTATAAAGGGGCTTCTTCTTTTTTTGACACACATTGTATCACGCATATTGGGCACCGAAAACTAAAAAGAAATCAGAAGCAGTTTTTTAAAAAAGGTGATTTTGCCGTCCTCGATACGCTATTTTTTTCTACTCTTTTGAATGTCGAATTTACTTGTTCGCATAGAAGCCTAAAAAAGGGGAAGGGATTTACCTGCGAAGTTAGGACCGTCGGACCGCTTTCTTCATCGTAATCGAAACAAAGTGGTCCATCGAAATAGAGAATGTCAAACGCTCGGGTCTGGTCAGAACAAGGGTCGTAGAGGAGGCCTGAATCGGTTACTCTTCGCCAGTCATCATGGCGTTGGAGTAGCCGAGGCTGCTTCTTTCTCCTGCGGTGCGCTTGAGAGAAAAAGGAACTTAGGGTTTCAAAAAGGGGGGTCTGTTAGTTTTAATCTGGTTTAAAAGGGGGTTATAGGCCATTAAAGAAACGGTGCCGTTTGGGGTTTATTACCATAGCCTGAAACGACACAGTACTGGGCGACCCGATTCTGACCCGACTCATCTTCTCACAGGATCCGCGCATTTGCGATAAAGGGGTTATTTGTGTGATTAGTCCCTTGTTTCTGCGCCGCCTTTTGATTAGGCCCTGCGCGCTTTTATTGGCTCTTTGTAAATTAGCCTCTGTAATCTAAATGTTTTTCAATTTAATCCTCTTAAACGCAGCGTTTTCGCGGCCGGGAATAATTGCTAGTTTAATCCCTGATCGTTTGCGCGTATTTCATCGGAGTCCCTTGATTCTCTTTTATTTTCGATTTTTGCCCCAGATCCCTGCTTTTATTTTAATTTAGTCCTTTTTTTATCTATATTCTATTTTCTTTAATTGTTTTGCTATTCTGCCATTATTTAAATATTATTATTATTAATATTAATATTATTGTTTTACTATAATTATTATGTATAGTATTTTATTAACTAACAAAATTTCTATTGTTGTTATTAAATTATTTTTATACATATATTGTTATTTTCATATTATTCTCTATATATATTTTCTTTTAAATCTATTTATATGTATAGATATAATTTAAATTTGTTTATATAATTCATTTATTATTTTCCCATGTAAATTATTTATATTAGGTTTTCATTCCACATATTATTCATGTAGACTAATATTCTATTTTGTATATTATTTATTTTAATTTCCTTTGTATATAATATTCAGTTTCAAACTATTTATATTATTATTTTATCCAAGTTAAAAGACTTGCCATATTTTATTTTAATTAGTTTAATTAGCTATTTTTTTAGCTCTCGTGTAATTAGCTATTTTTTTTAGCTCTCGTGTTTCTTGATTGGTAATGTAGAATGGATGATTATTGTTTCTCGTATATTTTAAATTGTGTCCATTATTCTTGACATCTATTTGTACAAAGGTTATATTCACATGTTATTATTTCATAGTTAATATTATATTTTTCCTCATTACCTAGTAATCCAATAAAAGTATCTTACATCGATTTTAAAATCATTTATTCAAAATGCTTTTGAACAAGGTAATATTCGTGCGTTTGGAAATTCGAAAAGATCGTGCCCAATCGTGCTGGGTGTGGTTTTTTTTGTTTAACCAAATAAACGAATACCCCTTTCAAAATTTTGTCCATATTTTCAACATAAGGTGATATTCGTGCGTTTGGAAACTCGAGGAGACCGTGCCCAATCGTGTTGGGTGTGATTTTTCTTGTTTGACCAAATAACGAGTATCCTTTCAAGTTTTATTCAAATTTTCAGTATAAGGTGATATTCGTTGTTTGGAAACTCGATGAGATCGTGCCCAATCGTGTTGGGTGTGATTTTTCTTGTTTGACCAAATAACGAGTATCCTTTCAAGTTTTATTCATATTTTCAAGATAATGTGATATTTGTGCGTTTGGAAATTCGAAGAGATCATGCCCAATCGTGCTGGGTTGTGATTTTCTGCCTGTACAAATAATCAAATACCCTTTCAAAATTTCAATACAAGTGCTTGGGAAATTTTGAGATGATCTTGAATTCGATGACTCATATTGTCGCGTCCAATCGTGCTAGATGTGATACTCTATTCCTTTGGAACGAGGGAATCTCAATATTCAAAATTATATAAAAAAAAAAAGAACAGAATTTCAAAAACATTTCACACTTTTCAACATTAGGACATCAATTAATCAATTTGGTACCAATTTTGGGCGTTGCGAGGGTGCTAATCCTTCCTCGCACGTAACCGACTCCCGAACCCGTTATCTTCTTGAAATTCGTAGACCAAAATTTATTTTATAGGTGACCCGATCACACCTAAACAAAAAGGATTTGTGGCAACTCCATGTTTTTAAAGGCGATTCCCATTTTTCAAAATTCGATAAAAAAATTGGTTTCAACAACTTATTGATATAGATTATAATAAAACAGATATATTAAATATATCGTAGTTCTGATTGTAATTAATAAAAAAATAGGTTGTATTATATTTCTTATTTGCGAAATTGACTCTATATTGATTTTAAATCGATTTGTCCGAAAATTATCGGTAGCGTTTGAATCATATGAATGTTACTTTTAATAAAATTATAAAAAAAAAAACACTTTTAACCTATTTAATTTATGATTATATATATCAGTATTAAAATACATCAACATAAGAAATATTTAGTAATAATAATAGTAATAATAATAAGAGCTAATGAGATTGTGGCTTAATAGTAAGATTGGAGTTTGAAAATTTTGGTTTTAAAATTATTTTAATTTCAAGTCTTATTATGTCGATTGGGCTTTAGTTTAATTGTTATTGTTGTTATTACAATAATCACGAGGTTGTGGGTTTGGATTAGACTTGATTATGAGTCAAGCCACCCACTCAGGCTCGAAGGTTTGTCTGAAATGTAGGAGGGTTTAGGCAAAAATAAAAGCCCAAAAAATGGACTTAGAAAAAAAAAAATAAAGTTTGTTTTCTAAATGGGTTAGGCCTCGGTTAAGAATTTTTTAGCCTGGGCCCGACCCGAGCTGCCTAAACTTTTTTTCTGCTGCAATTTTACTGCTATTTCGCTATTATTTTGCTACCATTATATTATTATATTGGTACTATTTTGTTGATATTTTTTGGATATTGTATGACTTGTTTTATTGTTAATTTTGTTACTATTTTAGAGGCATTTGCTTGCTAAATTGCAACTATATTAGTGTTATTAAGTATAAAGGCTTTTTTTTTAATGTATTCTTAATTTGTTAGGAAATATTTATGTAAATGTTTTTAGTGCATTTAATGTATTTTATTTTTTAAAATTTTATTTTTATATAAAAATTTAATATGGGCGGGTCGAGCTCAAATTTAGCATTTTTTATCTGGACCGAGCTTGGATAAAATTTTAGGTCCATTTTTGAGTCGGACCAACTTCAGGCTTAGAAAACGAGCTTAAAATTTGATATCGGCCAAACCTGATCCATGATCAGATTTAGTTTAATCTACATATTTTTTCTTGATTTAAGTGTTAGATGTTATAGGTAGAAATACGTATTATATCAAAAATAAGTTTATAGTATTGATAGGTGTAATCTAGATTTATTATAAGTTTATGCATGGATGATTTAAAGGTTGGAGTTATAGAGGGTAAGCATTGTATAATAATGTGTTTAAATTTATTATAAATGTATGTATTTTTGTTCTAATTGTTGTTTTTCCATATTAGTTGCTGTAATTGTAATTATGAGTTTTCCAAAAAGAAAACTTAAAAGAATAATTATGATGGGAGCAATTAAGCATTAAAAAAACTCTACCCACTACCATTCAATGTGGGCTTTCACTATTAGTAGCAATTAATCTCACAATTTTCATTTTTTATTATCAACCAACTAATGATCTTTAAACTTTAAAGCTAAAAATTTTCATGGCTAACTTTTTATAGGTTGATTCTAAAAGAATTCAATGATTTTATTTCCTTTTTTAAATTTTTTTTCTTTTTAATTATAAAAGAAATAGGAATCAGATAAAAAAGAAGAAGAAGAAGGTGTAGGGCTGAGATTAAAAATGTTATCATTATAAACTGGCAAGATGGTGAATATGATCCCTCTTTTTCTAGAAGAAATAGGTTAGGTTTTAGATGATTAATATTCCTTGTCTACCAAAAAAGGAAGAAGTAGCCGAGATGTTTTAGCAAAAAACGCTTCCACATTTTATTGCAATTTAGTTTAGAATTAAACTCTTGAGGGATGATTGAAATATGTCAAAATTAGATTCCACCGACTTATTACTTATCTATTGTCTCATGTTTTTATTTATAAAAAAGAAAATCTGTGAGTAAATTATTGATTTAATGGTAAAAAAATTATAAGTTGATATTAACTCGAAGAAGTAACCATTTATCAAAATTGTCCTATCCTTATTTTTATTTTTAAGGTAACTAAATTATTAGAAAGTTTAAATTTTGATCACTTAACTTTAAAGGTTACTCATTTAAATCGCTGAGTTGGTAAAATCGTTATTGTATGACCACCTTTGGTAGCACTACCCGCATCAAATGAAAGCTTTTTCTCCCCTTCTCTTCTACAATTAGCTTTTTCATAAAATAAATTTGAACGTCATGAACTTGCGAACTAAAATCCAAATAGTTTTCTTTTCCAATCTCCAACATTGACTGTCAGAGCGATTGGATTTAATAGGTATTGATCTACTATACCAATCGTCGAATCATCGCTTCAAGCTCGTTAGTCAGACTTTTCAAAAAAACTTAATAGCCTAATAACTTAAATAAAAATTTTCGAATAGTTTAATGACTTAAATAAAAAATTTTGAATAATTTAATAATAATTTTGTAATTTTTTAAAATTGAATAACTAAAAAATAAAATTATTAATAATTTAGTAACATTGAGGGTGTAATTTATCTTATTTTTTTTATTAATCAAAAATCCAAACCAAAAAATCCAAACCTTTCTTCATGGTCTCTTTTAGACAATTTGTTGTTTATTCATATGCCACATTTCAAAGCGTTTCTTGCCCTTGTACAATCCAATCTTTTTACCTCACAACACATCAACAGATTGCATGAAGGAGAGGTAGTAGGATGCGACTGACTCACGTCTCATCTTCATTTCTTGTCTTTGCACTTTTCAATCACTAAATCAAAGTGAAGAAGAAGCAAGAAAAAAGTGAGGGTCCTTATCGGAATTTGATTCATTCAGACCTTAAAAGATCACATCATCCGTGGATGACCAAAGAATATGTTCATATTGCAACATTGAAGGCTCACCATTGATTAGACGAATGTAGGGGGCAGGGACCTGTTTTATCGATAAAGACTTACACGCTTTGGTCACTTGATTATGTACAATGTGTGGTGTAACCTTCCCATTTGTCTGACAAACAAGATCCATCATAACTATCATGGAATATTATCATGGTGGAATATATTAGGTTCTGAATAGATTTTTGTTGGGTTTTTAGTGAAGATCCAATTCTTGGTGCATTGGATCTCCTCCCTTTCTTTTGTGTGAATAAATTCCCCTAACCCTAATACAAACAAAAACATGCACAGTACTAATGAAAAGATGGTATAGATTGTGAGATATGAAATTACCATACAAGTTGGAGCAATTTTGTATCTCAAAAAGGGTAAAATAATAATTATATTTAGTAAATTGCTCCATATTGCTTTGAGGAAATGGATGACCTTTTTATCTTGAATTTAAAGCAAAATAAAATGGTGAAAATATTATAGAGGCTTTTATATAAAGAGTTAGATTATATTTTATCTTTTTACTGAAAAATAAGTAATTTAGTCATTATACATTAAATTAAAGGGCAAATTGATCATTTCTCTTAAAATTTCATCCATTTGTACAATTTAAAACTGGTAAAGCCGATGGAATAATTAGATAATGACACATGGTGTGCTATGTGTACTTCATGATGACATACGAGGATCAATTTTAAATAGCAAAAATAGATGAAATTTTTAACAGAAAAACCAGCTTGCTCTTTGATCTAACATAAATAAACTAATTTATCCATTTTTTGAGTGAAGTGAGCAAAATATAATCTAACTTTTAGTATAGGGGCCTCCATAGTATTTTTACTAAGGAAAACCGTGTGTTGAACGTGTTTACTGAGATCCAAATCAGCAAACTTCTTTATGTTCACTCTATATTTAGCCCAGAAATTTAATTAGACTGTAGCTATAGCTTTGCCTTTCATCATCTCCACTATTTCAAAGTCTTACAAGGCTCTTGAATGTGTCCATATCCAATGCAATCGACTTTCTGGAAAAAGGTTGAAGCCAATTGATACTTTGCAACTGACTTGATTGATAGAATTGCGTAAAAGGTTAGCACTATGTGTAGTCAATCTATACAAACATGCCAGAACCAAAAAGAAGGGTTGAAAATGAAGAGAAAATAGTATCTAACTAGGAGATATGGTGCGGTGATTGTTTATCTCATTCATTAATTATAAGGTTAGAGGTTTAATTTCCATCCATGAGAATGGAGCATATTTTATAACTAGCCATTTACCTCTTTAGAGAATACCCGTGACGAGGAGATTAGCCAATGTTATTGAGTCCACCTTTTTTTTTTTGACCAAAAAAACAACAACAACAATACTAATATATCAATATCAGTATACTACTACCTTATCTGCCTAATGCTGAGTCTTTTTGACTTTGGGTTTTCTTTGTCTTCCATGTCTCTGTCATGTTCATTGTTAGCTGATCTCTGGAACATTAGAAAGTGTTGAATGTTCATGGTGCCAATATCATGTACCTTTTCAAGGTATATTTGCAACGCGATGTTATGATCATTATTTTATGATTTACATTTTTTCATTTTTGGTATTCGCAATTAAAACGACATTATCAATAACATGTAAGGTTAATGTTAGGTGATGTAATGGATCTGATGTACAACACAAAATGCATGTCCAACTCATATACTTACCATGACTGACCTGTATTGACAGCAATATCAGTCCCAAGGTTGAAAATTGTACTAGTTTATTAATTTATTACTTCACTCAGCCTGATAATTAAATGCAATATTCCCTACAGTATAAATGAAATGAATTGCACCATTATATGAAAAGCATATTTGTCATTCAACCGTTGAAAAGCTTTTCATTGTGCTTATATAGTGAAAGGTTCCAATTGGGGTTTGTTTCACTTATCAAAAACGTGGCTAGCCAAATGTCTGCCTAAGATCTCTCTTGCAAAGTCGAAACCCATATGGAATTTTTGTTTTGGATAAGCGAAGACCTACAATTGAGTGGAAAATAGCAGTGAATATCTATCATTGGCTTAGTTAACTATTCATGAGGAAATAATTCACTGCCATAACAGTTTTTTGTTTAGAATGCTAAGTGAATCCGTAGAGCTCTCGGCAGAGCTGAAACATTTCGAATCATTACATGTCATGCAAGTAACCACCAGTTTTAGATACATCAACTCATTGATTCCTCTTTGTTTGTGTGTATATATATGTGTGTACAAACTCATTGGTGTCTCATCCAAATCTATTCTCTTCTGAAAATATCCTATTCCTTTGGAACTCTCTCTCTCTCTCCCACATTTTTCTTCTCCTTTCTTCCCTCTTCTCTCATTCATTTCTCTACTTCTCTCCGCCATGGTTTCGCACCTTGTCACCACTATCCGAAATGTAGTTGGAATCACAGGTACGTTCATATGATATATGCTTTTTGGATTGCGTCGTATTGATCGCTGTTATGAACTTAATGAAAAAAAAAATTATAACGATTCGTTGTAATCGCTATTTAAATTCCGAATTTCCTTAAATTTGCATTTAGGAAGAGATTATTATTATTTTTCACTTTGACTTCCATGTATTTGAACGCTAAACTAATGTTGTTTCTTCTGTTTCTTTTCCAGGGAATGTAATCTCCCTCTTCTTGTTCTTGTCTCCTGTGTAAGCTTTGACTGTAGCATAATCTTTCCAAAGTATCATTGAGTTTTTTTCCCTTAATTTTTGAGATTTTCTCTTCAAGTCAAGAAAAAGAAAATAATCTTTTAATGTTTTAAGTTCCAATCTGAGATATATTTTTCTTTGATTTATTTTATGTTATTATCGTGTAGGTGTGTTTGAATTTATTTTAATTTAATTTCATATACATATTTTTAAAATCAAATCAATAATCAAACTAGTCAAGCCGCCTATATTCTTACCACCAACTTAGTTTCAATTAAATAAATTATTAAAAAATTATAAAACTTGGTTCAATTATTTTTTTTAATCCTAGTTTAACCAGTTCAAAACGATGCATAATGTAATAAATTCAAACCTTGTGTCCAAATTAATATACCGGTTAATCTAATCCAGTTCCAACAACCATGTCTGAAATATGTTTTATTTTTTAATTTTATATTATTTGGGATTGTGTTTCTGAATTCTAGAAAAAAAAAACAAAAGGGCATTGTTGGCTTTTTCACTGTGAAGTATAACATAATTAAAACCAATAATCAAACCTACCATAATTAGTTTTGTTAGTTACAAAGGAATTAAATTATTTGGGTTTTGTTTAATTAACGTGTTAAGTTCATTGCATTATTTTGGCTAATGAATGAGAATTATTGTGGCAGACCAACTTTTATTAGAATTTGGAAGAAAGGATCAGTGGAACAGTTCTCCCCAGCCCCATACCTTGCAACCTTAATCAATTGCATGGTTTGGGTGGTTTATGGGCTGCCTATGGTGCACCCCAACAGCACCCTGGTTGTAACCATCAATGGCACAGGGACTGCCATTGAGATTGTATACCTAACCCTCTTCCTCATGTATTGCCATGACAAGAAAAAGAGAGTGAAAGTGATGCTAATAGTGCTAGTTGAGATTATTTTTATTGCGGGTGTCACCGCTCTGGTTCTTATCATAGCTCACACCACTCCACGTCGATCCATGGTGGTCGGAATTATAGCTATTTTGTTCAATATCATGATGTATGCTGCCCCTTTATCCGTCATGGTTAGTATCAATGGAAATCTATATATATTGATTACCTATTAAACCAATTTTATTATATTATGACGATGATGACGATGATGCAGAAACTGGTGATCACGACGAAAAGTGTGGAGTATATGCCATTTTTCCTGTCACTAGCATCCTTTGCCAATGGTGTTGCTTGGACTGCATATGCTTTCCTCCCTTTTGATCCTTTTATTGCTGTAAGTTACACATTGGGTTTTCACCTTTTTCTTTCTCTTTACATTACTCTTCATCTCTACTAACTCAACAAGAAAATTAATTATATATAAAACTGAAGGAATGAATCAAAACAGAAATAAAAAAAATACCAAAATTAAAATTAAAAGTGTTCATACAATCCATTCTAATAATAATTACATAATCTTTAGATAAAAAAAACAATTAAGTGAGAGAAGATTAATCTTTAGATAAAAAACAATTAAGTGAGAGAAGACTACCTCAATTCAGGGACAAAGTATATCAACGATCTTATAGAAGATTGAAAGTGATACTTACGAATCATTTACTTAATGAAACTGATAAAAAAAACGTAAATCTTGATATTTACCAAAACACAATCAACTACTCAACTAATTGAACTTATAAACATTGATTAAGCAAATCCCGATTTTTTTGGGTTAAATAATACAAGAAAAAGAAGAATTATCAATATAGCATGAGTAGTAAATTATTTATCAAAATAATACAAAATAAATACTGTTTTCTTTTTTTTCCTTACTTTGAATCACCAAAATATAAAGGCGATTTGGCTTTGATTTCCACATTTTCAGACACCCTATGATGTAAGATGATGTGATAAGGTGTCTGAAAAAAGTAGAAAATAAAGAAAAATGGTTTTTACATTTAGCGATTTAGTGTAAGAAAAGAAAAGGCAAAATAACACATTTTTTATTATAAATAATATTAAATTTAACAGATGTCGCGATATGGGTTTAAAAAAAGAGATATCATGTTAAGCAAATAGGACAATAAAATTAATGTAACCGACTTTCTTACCCAATATATTTAGTATTAGTGGATACATGTAGGCCATATTACATTGTACAATTCAAATAATTGGCATCAAATTACCTCTTTTGCAAAGCCCAACAAGAAATGAAGTCTAGGAGGGAAGGTTGGTATTTTGTGTTGTTTTGGAAAGTTAGGCACCTTTCATTGCATGTGCCTTCTAAAAGAGAAAGGCAAAGGAAATAAGGCCCTTTTTCACTAAGGACACAAAATCAGCTAACTACCATGTGGGAGGTTACATTAAGAATTTATATTGAATCATATCATGTCATCTGATCAAATGTAGAGTTGTTTGTATTTACTTTTAAGGTTTAGTGATGAGATGGTCCAGTTCATAGATTTAAACACTTGATCTTTTATCAAATACAAACTTTTATATGGGTTAGCTTTGAGATAGATTTGGTTTTGCAAATGCTTTAATAGGGTTTGGGGTTTCATAAAATTTGCAGGTTCCAAATGGACTAGGGACATTGTTTAGTTTAGCACAGCTGTTGTTGTATGCCACATATTACAAGTCCACGAAGAGAATAATAGCAGCAAGACAAGAGGCCAAGATGGAGATGCATCTCTCGGAGGTGGTGGTCAATGGTGATAATAAGGATCCCAAAAAGAACTCCACAGCACCTTAGAGACCCATCCTTCTAGTACATATAACTAGAGAGGGTGTTTAATTTTGTTATGAACATCAATCACCATAAACATGGTGCTATGCAGCAGCTTGTTTACCTAATCATTTTCCCTTTCAAGTCTTCTTTTTCTTTTGCGGGGTAATGTGTGGGCTGAACTATCAAGTTTTAGATTTTTGTAAACTTATTATTATGTGGCCCAACTTTTATGCATATGGTTTTCTCCAATCCAATAATAAGAGGTCCCTGCAAACTTCTATGTTTAAATCTCAGCAGATTTCTCACTCTCTCCCTTTTCTTTTTATATCATTAAACATTAAAAGTAAAAACTTGATAGTTTCTGATATAATAATTATGTTGATTTTTTACTTCACTAATTTTAAATTATTATCATTTGACTTGTGATATCAAATTCGCCATCATATCATCATCTGAAAATGAGTGGTTTAAAATGAAATGCTAGATTTACAAAGAATTTATGATACATTAAGAATAAAGTTGTAAGAGTACAAATAAAACGTCCTTATTCATTAGCAAAGATGACAAATTGGATTCATGGAATTTTTTTTCTTTTCTTACAACTTGAGAAAGCTATTGGAAACAAAATCTTCAGTTTCACTCGCCTAAAATTCTAGGACTGACTATAAGAATTACACTTTAAATATATATATAGAGAGAGAGAGAGAACTTAATCACAACTCTCCAGTGCTCTCACAGGAACTCCCTAAATTGGCCATCGTGTCGTGAACTGATAACCGAATGATATTGCTGCCTGATGATCTTGAAACATCTAGACATTCCTGAAGGTCAGCATCACAAGCTATCAAAACCCATTCATTATCATCATCCAAATACTTGATATCAAAAGTACCCACCTCCAGTTTCAACCTCTTGGCCACTTCCTCTTTCAGTTCCACTATCCCACTACTTAAGGAGATCCGAAATCTGATTATATCTTCCCTGTATGTAGCCTTAATGGTCACACTCCTCATTCCATGCCGAGCTGTTACATGGGGTGTTGTCTGAGTGAATGTATGCATTGTGTGCTTGATACCCAGATCGGAACATTGAGGCGGTGTCCAACTAGATTCTGGTAATCGTTCATCGGCACCTATTTCTGCTACTATTGGACATAGGTTTCTTAAGTCTTTCGAACTTCCAGCATCCTCCACTAACATGCCTCCAAATGGTTCTCGTGGTTCTGCTGTCACAGGGGCTTCAGGCATTGAGAATGAAGTAGATATATTCAGTTCCTCTAAATGGAAGGCCAATTTGGGGGAGAATTGGTCGTGGCTGAAACCAAGTGGATCCTTAGTAGCGGCACTTTCAGTTGCAGGGCTACCTTGGCATGATCCATGAGAAGTAGGTGTCCCAGCGCTCTCTTCTCTAGAACCACTCCCTGTTTTGAATCTGTTTGCCCCTTTATCCAAGCTTGGTGAAAGCCCATTATGGTGAGGGAAAAGTTGTTCTTGGCTCAATGTCCTCCCTCCCAGCAACTGATCATCCACCAAAACTTGTGTGTTACTTCCTGGCGTCTGACATGTGGGCAAATCGCTTTTGTCAACTTGAGGCTCGGAAGGTTTGGAATTTGTTAAGTTTTGTTGATGGGAACCATTCAAACTGGTTGTCCATGAACTGGAACCAACAGCAACTGGGAGTGGACTTGTGGCAAGTGAAGTCAAATCAAATGCTTCATCAGCACCTTGGACAGATTCAATAACATGCTTTAGCTTAGTGAGGGAACGGTTGACTTTGTTGATCTTACGAGATGGCCATCGGGAGATCCCATGCTGCCTGCAGATTCGCTTCATTGTTGTAGGGCAAACTGTAAAGCAAGAATCTCCCTGAGCATAGTCCATTTCAATAGGTATCGGAAATATATATATATATATATATTCCAGTTTATATATAAATAAATCGGCATCTTAAATAATGCAAGTTAAAAAAGCAAAGAAAAAGTTTTGGAGGCAGAGCATAACGCATACCACCAAGGCTCTTTGCAGCATCTTTGAGACTCCCAGCAAAATACTGTTGGAGCACCTCTAGACTAATCGATTTCTCAGTTTTCCCACGTTTTCTCTCGGGTTTTTTTAGTTCTTCATTCTTTGGAAGACAAACAGGATCTTGGCTTCCACTAGCAACAACCTTGCTTCCATCAGTTGCAAGATCATGATTATCACTTAATTGCTTTTTTAATGAATCTATTTGCAGATCTCCTCTATTTGGTGAGCTGTTAGTCCCAGGTGGCGACTTCACAGATGGTGAAATTGGAATAAATTCGAGCCTTGAACTAAGCCTTTCATCTGAAGAAGCTATAATGATTTCTATATATCCTTTATTCTCTTTAAGTTTGGTTCCAGAAGCAACCTTTATACACTGGAAATGTTGCTTTATTGTTGACAATATGGAACCCAACAAGGTCTGCTGTTCATTGAAGTCAGCAACAGCAGGAGGCAAAAAAAATTCAAGAACATAATCATCATCTCCTGTGTAAGTACTCTGTAAGCAGATTGCAAAACAGCTGGTTAATCCAAACATGCGTGCATAGTGTACTAAGGGATACTCAGTTTTGCAGAATTGGGTAATATCAGCACAAAAGCATGGATTATGGGATAAAAATGCCCTCCCAGAAACCCCCTGTCCCTTTTGTAGGTGATGTTCAAGACAAGCCTCCCGGAAACCCCACATGTGAGCATCTACAACATAGAATGCTACGTCAGTCGTGGATATGCAGACTTGTCCCATGCAGCTACCATCAAAGCTCGTACAGTATTTCTTTGAACCACCACCATGGGCTAAAACATTACGATGCCTGCAAGGGACCCAGGTTTGAGCCAAAGGTAGTTTGTGTGTTTCACATACCATCGTCAAGATCTCCAGAATTTCAGCCAGTGCGTTTTGACGACTTTTATTGCAAATCTGGTATAAAAAGCATTAGTTTGTCAGCATAGATATAAGAAATGGAAGAACACCACAATAAAATATCAGAAAAGAATAACAGATTTGACACAATAATCAGTGCAGTCGACCTTGGTGCTTGGATGATCCAATATTTCTGAACTTTTCAAATTAACTGCCTGCATAAGAACTGAAATCATGTGACTGAGGGTGCTTAAGAATGCAAGAAATAAGGTTCTCGGAGAAAGGAGTAATGATTTAGCACTAATCAAATACGAAACCAATAAGAGACTAGGTATGGTAAAAGAAACCCAACCTCAAGTGCTTTGCATACTTTATCAACCTCAGGTGCATAGTGAATCATCGGTGAAGTCATTATGAGTTCAAGTACACCAACACAAGACTGTTTAGAAGGTTCGAAGACCGGCAATGCCAAGGTTCCCTGAACGTTGTAATACAGAGCATGATCACGCCGTGAATACTCTCTGCTGGAATAATACTGCACATTTGGAGTCCATTCCGGCAATTTTTGCCTAAAAACACGGCCAGGAAGCCCAAGCTGTACATCACTCTCTCCATCCACAGAAAACATGTACATCAAAGAAACCATCCTATACTGATGTAACCCACTGCTATGTGGATCAAGGACAAAAGGTTGCCCAGACGTTGTTAAAACGTAACGGCCACCGTTTTTTACAGGTGCCCAAACCTGAGCTAGAACATGTTGTTCAGTTGATTCTTTGAAGTAACGTAGTGCCTGAGTCATCCTTTGTTTAATTACGCAATAACTATCCGGGTTCTCAAGGGGTAGCTGTCCCGGAAATGGAGAAGGCATCCCTCTATTATCATTCTCCTCCTTTGGATATTCATTTCCAGGATTGGGAATACCTGCATTTTGGAGAAATATCAAGGCAATTAAATATGTGCAATTTCCAGCATGAATTCAGTGTTTCAAGTTACGGCTTATTCAAAAGACAAAAAAACAAAATGACATTCACTCTCCATAAAAAAGTGCTAAAGAAATTACTACAATCATATGGTTTCAAGTTCTTCTTTATGGGGTTAGTTTGGTTACCAAGAAACTTGGATTGGAACTAGATTATATAAGCGTTATATTCCATTTACAAATTATCTTAGCGTTATATTCCATTTACAAATTATCTTACTCTCCAGGTCTTGAGAAACCAAATGGAGCTTTTCAAATCCAGATACCAGAAATCATGTTAGAGAGTCAGCAACATCTTAAAAGAAGAAATTTTCTAAGTTTTCAGGATTATCAAATTCAACCAAGGCAGAACAGACCAAAGTTCAAGCTCCAAATCAACCAAAAAGTCAATAGTTTATCTTAATCAGAAGAAAAAAAAAGAAAGGGAGAAAAGAGTTGAAAGGGACTAACACGTAACAAAAAGATTGCAATCGGCAGGGTGAGAGCCAAGCTTATTATTATCCTCATCGGAGAAAACCCAGAGAGGAGAACAAGGCTGTTCAGAAGAAGAAGCTAAGATAAAAGGAGAAGTGGGGTTTGAAAGGAAAGACTGATGATCCAACGGCCATGAACTCTCGAGATCGAGATCATCCAAATCCATAATCCCCTGACTTTGTTCCAAGTGGTGGTGGCGATGTTGTTTTGAGGGGAAAGAACACGCGTTGCCTTCCACTGGCTCACACATTTTCTAGGAAACCAAACAGGGAAAAAGAACCAGTTATTTTTCTTAATATTATTTTCCTGTGGAGGAAAGTTGTTGGGTCGTTTGGTGGAGAAGAATACAATATCGAGACAGACCTGGAAATGGTAAAAAAGAAAAAAAATTGCAGTGTGATTCATCTTTATTTTAATAATATTTTAATCGGAGGAATCCAATACAACAGTGGGGTTGTGGGCAAGTTGCTCCCATTTGGATTATATTTTATTACATATAATAATTGGGGAAGGATGATTCTATGGTGCTCCCTTCCATTATCACCTCCTCTTTTGGTCTAATTTCTCTTTAGTCCCTCTATTATACTCCCTCTTTTGGTCTTTATTTTAATTTGGTTTCTCTATTCTTATAATGTTATAAGTAGGTCCTATGTTAATGGAAAGTTATTTGAAACATTGTTTGGTAGGATTAGGTTGATGACAATAATATATAGTGTATGGTAAAAAATTAAAAAAGAAATGGAATATGTGGATATAAAATTGAATATCTATAATGGTAATATAGAATGATCGTAAAGCAATAAGAAAAAAAAAATAACATATTTTACGTAAAAACCCTTTCGGGGAAAAAAAAACATGAGTAGAGGAGAAGAAAATTCACTAATGATGAAAATCTAATGATACAAGAGAAGTTGTGACTACATCTATTTAAAAGTTAAAAGAACCTTATTCTAATCAATATCAAAAAGGCGAAGTGTAGTTCTATACAGATTCTACTCGGGCCTTCGGGCTCAGCCTTAAACCCTCCACAGATCCCCTAATTTTACCATTATATTATTTCTTTAATAGAAATTTGGGTCACACAACTCTAATAGTACAAATTTCTAACTATGCTTGTAGACTTCAAAAATTACATTCATAGTATACCAAAATACTCACCTTTTTTTTTATTATTAACTTTCTTATAGTAAAGATGATTCGAATAACAGTTTACAGTAAAAAAAAATCATATTATAAATGTTACATTTTGTAGGAGTATTTTTCACTTATTCTGGAGAGGTCTTATTTTTTTTACAAGAATTTTTACTTATCTTTCAATTTTCAAGTTTAAAATTGTATTGATCATATCTAATCTTTTTGACACAATATCTAAAACCACTCATAGCCCCTCCCCAACCTATAAATAAGATGATAACGTCTTCATCACACTCAAACTCACGTACTCTTATATTGACAATATGTCCAAATTAATCAAGCTAAGGATGACAAATTTAAAATCAATTATAATCCTCAAATAAAGTAAACCAATTTTTTGTATGTATATTTTTAATGGTTATAGGTCAACCATTTTTGGTGTGGTATACTGACCATCATCACTCTATTGCTTCCGCCAAGCTGGTATATAGATGAGCAATTTATTATAATATAAATAATAATGTTTCATACATGTCATTTAAAATACTCATTGTATTTTGATTTAGTGGGAGTTTATGTATTATTTGTGAATTTCATATAAGGGAATAGGTTAATTAATGATAATTGAATATGAGGCTAATAAACTTTTACATTTGGAGCTGCATTTAACGCGATGCTCCACATTTAAACTTGGGTTTCTTTTCGTATTTCATTATTAAAATAAAAAAATTTAAATTTAAGTGACCCAAATAAAATATATTTATACAATTTACTCCCACTTTTAATTATAATTCAATGTTAAAGAAAATCTATATAAGTGGTGTTATTGGCATGAGGATTCAGCCCCTCACATTTTGTTGTTTATGTAGTTAGGTCCTTATTTGAAGCATTTACCATGTTTAATTAGGTCTATGCCTTTAATTATTTAATTAATTTTGTTATTAAATTTAGACAAAAATAAGTTTTATTTGTCCAAAATAATAAAATATTTGTTAAATCCTAGTATTAGTCCCTATAATTTGCAAAAATTATGAATTTAGTCTTTGTACTGTAATTTGATTAATTTGTCCCTATACTTTCTGAACTGGGCAATTTTAGTTATTGTATTTTTCGAATTTTAAAATTTTAGTCTCAACCCAAACAAAAGCAGTTAAATCCATTTGGTTAAATTCAATTACTAGTCATGTACTATGTGTATAGTTGTTCATATTCTCCAATTGGATAATTCTAAATCTCTATACTTTTTTAAATTTTGAAATTTCAGTTTTGACACAAACAACAGTGTTAATCCACGAACTAAAATTTGTACTAAGTAATATATGAAAATAACAAGCTAACATGACATTACACATATGATAATATATTTGTTGCATCAAATTTTGGAAATCTCATAACTTAATAAATTTAACAAATACCATTTGACGAGGACTGAAATTTTAAAATTTGAAAAAGTACGGATGAAATTAAAATACTAGAATTTAACCCTTGTTACTTATAATTGGGGTGACGAATTTATCATATTCTATCCACAGTTTAAAGCCTTTTACTCAAAGTGGTTAACGACTCATCCCCACAAATAAAATAGAAAATTAATATTAAAAGTAGGGTTAATGCTTTTATCAAAAAGGGAAATTAAAGTAGGGTTAATGCTGCATTTCACTAATTAACAATTAACAACTTGCTAATCTTCTAATTTTGTTTTTTTTTTTTAATTAGCTGATCAGTACATCATTATTCATTGATTATGTTTTTGACTTTTTATATGATGATTCCATGGAAAAGGAAATTTAATATTGGAAATGTTATAATTAATTCTTTTACATAAAACATTATTTTTTTTAATATTAAAATATTAAGTGTTACTGCTTTAAATTTATATTAAAAATTTGTTTGGTAAATTGTAAAATATAAATAGTGCATATAATTATATTTTTTTATAAAAATAAATATTAATTTAAAAAATATACTTATTTTTTAATTTTAATCTTATTATTTTGAATAGTTTTAGGGAAACAAATAAATATGATGGTCTGAACATCTCATTTCTTTAGAAATTTCAATTTTTTAATAAAATAAAATATAATTTGATATTTTCTTAATAAGTAGTCATCTACTTATTTATTTTATTTAATTTTTTTAAATTTTATATTAAATAAAAAATTAAAATAATTATCAAACACATTTAAAAGTTTGATATTATTTAAATGGTGTATTAAACACGTACTTAATTTAAGAATAAGATAATAAAAAATGACTTGATTTAAAGGAAGACTCCTATAGTTATCTTGTGTTGAGCTTTCCTTAATCAGCACTTAAGCCTTATTTAATTAAGATTGTGATGTATTAATGGAGGACCCGCGACACATGGAATGACACAATTGCCCCTAGCAATATTTATGTCGTTCGCAAGAAAATCGGAAAATTTGTTGGTCAAAACATTGACATATGGGGAAATAAGTGCTCTAATCATGCCATATTATTATTATTATTATTATTATTATATTTTTGAATATTACAATTTATGAAGGTTATCAATGTCAAATCTAGTATTTAATATTTATAGGGTAAATTACACCAACAGTCACTTATTTTTTACCTTAATGACAAACCAATCACTCAACATTCTATTTAGTTATTCAATTTTCAAAAAATAAGAAATGAATCCTACTAACCATTTTCTATTGCAGATGTAACGGAAAGCTGACCTATCATCCCACTGGGTAAACGACCCTAATTTAAAACCCTAACTGGGATAGGCAGTAAAAGAAAAAGAAGAAGCAAAGAAAAATAAGAAAAAGAGAAGGAGAAGAAGAAGAGAAAAATTCTATAGTGGTGGCAGCAGCATGAGGTTGTGGATCGTGGCAACGACGGTAGGGCAAGCTTCACAAATAATAGTTCCGGTGACGAGAACGGTTGAGAGTTTTTCTTCGTTGTATCCAGCTAGGGGTGAGCATTCGATCAAATCAAATCAAATGAAAAAATTTTGAATTAATCGAGTTGATGAATCATATTTTATCATCCTAATTTGATTTGAAATTTTCTTGAATCGAGATAAGTGAGATGGAATTCGAATCGAATCGAATATATTTGTTCAAGTTAAATTTTAAAAAATAATTTTGGGTCCTTGTAATCACTGTCACCCATCGTAATTAAATTTGTACACCTTAATCAAATTTTTTATTAACTTTCATCACCTCATAATTTATTTATTAATATTTTATATACGGGTTAGCTTCTTTGCTTGCTTAGTTGTTTCAATTATCTTCATATTCTTGTCACTATGTATTTTGGAATTAAAAAATATATTAAATATAAAAATGTGATTTTTTAATAAAAGTTATTTTAAAGATAAAATGTGAAATTGATACCAATATAAAAGTTTAACACGAATATTTGGGTAATTTACCTAAAAATGCCCAAAAACTTGAAAAATTACGGAAATGGGCCAGTTTGTAGAAAATTTACGGGAAAGGGCCATTTCCCCCCAAAAACGCGTCAACGGTCATATTTTTTTGACCGTTGGCTCCCCAACGGTCAGGAAAAAAAAGTATAAAACCCCCCCACCCTTTATTTTTTTCACATTTCAATCCTTTCTCAATATTCTCTCAATTTTCTCTCAATTTTCTCTCAAATTTCTCTGGGGAATTTCGTCGCCTAGACGACAAACACATCTCCGTCGAGCAAATGAAAATGGTAAGTTTTAATTTTAATTTTGCAATATTATTTAATTTTTTTCCAATTATGCAATTTTAATTAATTTTTAATTTTATAATTTTTTAAACAGTCTGTAGATCGGGTGTTGGAATGTTATATTCGCAACATGCATGGTCCCCCATCGCTGTTGATCGAGAATTACCTGCAGGAAGCGGGTTTTTGGCACGTGGCCACGATAGGCCGGGGGTTCAAGTTGGAGCGGCCTTTGATCAGCGCGTTGATTGAGAGGTGGAGACCTGAGACCCACACTTTCCATCTACCATGCAGAAAGTGTACCATCACTCTAGAAGATGTGTAATTGCAGTTGGGATTACCGGTGGACGGGTCGGTAGTCACCGGGTCCGTAACATCTACCGATTGGATGGCCGTATGCTACGAGCTTCTGGGTGACGTTCCGGATAGAATTCAAGGAGCTCGGATCGATATGACGTGGTTACGAGACACATTCCCGCAGCCAAACGAGGGTTCGACCGAAGTAGAAAGAATACGGTATGCTCGGGCATACATTCTTCAAATAATTGGAGGCTATCTGATGCCGGACCTCTCTAGAAACCTTGTCCACCGAGATGGCTCCTCAAAACTTGTTGATTTCAGAGCAAAATGTGAATTGAGTTGGGGTCTACCGTCTTTGCCGAGGTTGTACCGGGAGATGTGCGGGGCGACGCGGCCGAGTAAAGCAAAAATCGGAGGTTGCCTATCACTACTGCAGTCATGGGCATGGTTTCGATTTCCATTTTTACGCCCTCGACTCGACCACCCATATTCATTCCCACTGATAACGAGGTAAATTTAATATTATATTTTACAATTATTTCGTAGATTTATAGTATAATTGCATGCTAAAAGTTTATTTAATTAGGTGGAACCATTCGGCGAGTCATGTTGGAATACCTAACTCGCTTGAGGATATACAGCTTCTATTGGACCAAAGGTCGGAATCACAAGTAAGTTTCGAATTTTGTTATTATAATTTATTATTTCGTATGTAGTGTCTAATATTAGGTATATAACTAATATTTTCGTAATGTTAATATAGTTTCAATGGACACCGTACGACGAGCTGGAAATTCGTGCAGTAATTCCGGAGGAGTTCCTCCAAAATCCGAACGGTTGGCACGTAAAGGTCCCATTGATCACCTACGCGACCGTGAAGATACACCAGGCAGATCGGGTTCTGCTGCAATTTGAATTTCGGCAACCGATTCTCGTGCCACCGGAGGTGCTCGATGATGAGCACAAAGTGGACTTACGGCAAACACACACGAATTGGCCAAGATTTTGGTCAGAACATATCGAGACGTGGGAGAACCGATATGACTATATACCTGACCGGGAACCGATAGTCGTTTCGGAGTTAGCGTGCGTGCCGAAGTACATGCCATGGTTTAGGATCCATGGCAAGCCGTATCTGTTGTCGGACGAAGAGAGGCGATGGCAACTTCGCGAGCGAAGGGAACGTCGGGCCCCTTTAAATCCAAGGAGAAGGGGTGATGAGGCGAAGCCATCATCAGCGCCGACACAGTCACCGGGCCCAGCAACAGTGCCTACATAGTCACCGGGCCCATCAGTTCAGCCGAGAACACCGATATCACAGCATCTACCATTCATGCCAGGTGCGTACCCTTCCCCTTATATGTATCCTCCTAACCCATATATGTTTCAGTTTCCCAATCCTAGCCCAGGTTGGAGTGCATGGCCGGGTTCGAGTCCGTTCCCGATCGCTGGCCAGCCGATGGTGAGGCCGACATCGCATGTGGGTTCAGAGGAGGCGCCGTCGAGGAGCACTTCTTTCTGCCAGGCTCCTTCTCTGTTCGGGATGCAGTCACCCCCGCCGTGGTTTATGCAAACACCTCCGGGGTCAATGTTTTATCAGAGTGGGTCACTATCGCAACATCCAGAACCAGACCCACTGCCGGAGGAACCTGATTCCCCGCCCGAGGTTCCACGACCCCCGTCGAAAGCCAGAAGAAGGAGGAATCCAGTGCGTAACCGTCGACCGCCCCCGTGTGGCACTGGTTCACACCGGCATCAGCACTAAACCCTAAACCCCCTAATTTGAGTTGTAATTAAGGTTTAATTTTTTGTAATTAAGTTGTAATATATTTAATAAAATTTGAGTTTGCTATTTTTTTATTGTAATTTAATTTTTTTAATTTATTTAAATTTTAATACCTTTGACAAAATAGAATTGGTTTAATTTTTTTTTGTACAAAAGTTTTAATATATTTAATAAAATTTGAGTTTAACTTTTTTCTTTATAATTTAATTTTTTTAATTTATTTTAATTTTTTTAATAAAATAAAAGTTATTGTACAAAAGTTCACCGTTTTCCTCCAAAAAAATAGATATTACATAGCCGCCATGTAACACCCTTTACCCGAGACCTTTGTCGGAGCCGAGTATGTGGCATTACTAGACTTGACTACTAATTTGGGGCATAAAAATTAAAAATGTCCAACTGCATCATGCTGACTTAATTGACCATAACTTGAGCTACGAAACTCAAAATTTGGATCCGTAAATTTTCCTTGAAACTAGACTCATATATCTTCTTACCATAATTTTTTAGAATTTTTCATATGGCCAATTAGTACAGTTTATTCATCAAAGTTTCCCCTATTTCACTGTTTGATGGTTCTGACCTATCTTTACAAAAAAACTCAGTTATCTCATTGTAAAGAATTTTCAATAATTTTCTTGTTTATTCTAATCAAATATAGACTCATTAAGGTTTCTAATCATATAAACTATGCTCCATGATTATTTTTGTACAATTTTTAACAATTTTTCCAAGACAGAACAGGGAATCACAAAGTCATTCAGAACCAGTCTCACTAAAATTTAAATATCTCATAATATAAAATTCCTTTGCCTACTTTATTTCTTTCATATAAAAATAGACATAATAAACTTTAATTCTATATCTTATTCACTCTCTAATTCCATTTCTCCTATTTTTGGTGATTTTTCAAAATCACGTTACTACTGTTAACCAAAAACTATTTCATTTAAACTCCAAACATTAATCATACTTATACACAAAAGTATAGCCATTTTCGCATGGCTTATAAACATTACAAAATATCATCCAAATATTAAGCTAGCCTATACATGCCTTAAGTTCAAAAATCCAAACTTTAAGTATACCAAAGTAAGTCGATAGTGTAGATGACTTCGTTGACAATCCCCTGAGCTCATAGCTTGATCTATATCTATAAAACAGAATGACAAATACACAGAGTAAGCTAACATAGCTTAGTAAGTCTTAAGCAATTATAACTACATGATCAAACATTCATTATTATACACCAAATCATTTTATAACCTTAATAAAATCACATAGTACAATTTGATCATCTTAGCCGAATACCACCAATTTAATAAGTACCATATACAACTTAACTCCATACAATCGAAAGTACATATATTTATATAAGTAATTCCACATGTCCGAATGTATATCCATAAAATCTCCCTATGGCCGAACTTATTTATGTATAAATACTCATACATCTATTGAATACTCTAATGTTACAAGTAAACAACATCAACTTACTTATCTATTAACTTACTTAATCAATAAACATCACATATAATTTGTACTTAAGTCAATACATACCTTATGGCCAAATAATCTAATTCACTTGAATAAGCTTTAGCTTGTTCATTTGCCACCATAATTCACTCATTTCGTAAGCATAAGCTCGTATTATAAGTCACCGATATAAAACCTGCTAGGCATGAGCTTGAATCACACACCGGCACTAAGCCGATTTGGACACGAGCGAGATGTATGGCCCGGGTTCCTACACCATCCGCACCGCCGACTTTGGTTGCTTGTTTCTCAGATATCCATATTGTTCCATATTCTAGTCGAACAAGGTCGACCTTTTGGTTTGCGCCTCAATTGTCTATCCGGCAACAGCTTATACGGTGCAAGCGATACGAATGGCCACTTACGTTCATCTGGGACTGGTGGGAATACGTGTCTCCACACGTTGTACATGTTTTCTAATTTATACACTTCGTCGACATATCTCATTGGATCAAGACGGAGATTCTGACAAGCCGCAAGTACATGGGCGCATGGGTAATGAAGTGCATCAAATATCCCACAGTCGCAGGTCCTATTTGTCAAGTGTACACGATAATGGCCGCCAGCAATACCTTGGTTTGGTCTGTCAAACTCCGTGACATGAAACTATAGGTTGTCGCGATCGTGACACACTATGTGCATGGTGTTCGCCCGTGCCTTCCCACGGTTTATTTCTTACAAAACCTTCGGGCTCCATACATGGCCTCCTTGCATCTGCCCTTTATAACTCGCTGCTCTCTTTGGAAATAATGCCGCTAACCGAAAATATGTCTCTCGCACAACTGATGTAATCGGCAGATGACGGGTTCCTTTCAGAACAGAATTTATGCATTCGGCTAGGTTTGTGGTCATATGCCCATATCGTAGGCCGCCGTCATATGCTTGTGTCCACTGTTTGAAAGGATTATTGCACAGGTAGCTTGCGCCTTCGGCGTTATCTGAGCGCAAACTGGCCAGTATCTCGTGAAAACGGTCTTTGTTGATCTCATACCCTGCCAATATACGTTGATAGCGAATATTACATACCACTCTTCAATTGAGAATAAATTGAATATTACAAACGAAATTATATCAATAGACATTTCATACCCATATCGGTCACTTGCTGTTTCTGTCTTTTAGATCGATGTTGCCCATAGTAGTTGGATGAAACATGCCTCAGGTAATATCGATGGTGTGTGCGATGCCACATGCTTCCCTAGCGTCCTATTGCCGCAAGTATTCCAGGGCCTCGATCCGATATAACGCATATGTCAGGTTGGGGGCAAACATGCCTCCTTAACCTAGATAGGAAGAAGTCCCAGTCATCAGCTGACTCCCCCGGTGTTATTGCAAACGCAATCGGAAGGATTATCCTACAGCCGTCTTGTGCCACAGCTAGCAATAGCCGTTGCGTATATCTACCATACATAAAGGTACCGTCAATTTGTACCAATAGCTGGCAGTATTTAAAGGCATCTCGGCATTGCTTAAATGTCCGTAATGATGCTTGAACACCGCGCATCCACGGAGCGCACGATCGTTGTAAATGCACGCAGTTCCGCTTTCAAGGTCTATCGTCGCTCGGGACATATCTCTCCAAAGACTGACACCACCGCCACACTTCATTATATGAAGTGTCCCACCCACCGTAACTTTTCTAACGCTTTCGCTTGGCTATCCAAGCCTTTCAGAAGAGAGCGTGTACCCCTAATTGGCTACGAATCATCGCCAATTAAGGCCGCAGATCGTAGTCTTGGGATCGGCCTTCACCGTCGGGATTATTAGGTCAGCCAACATGTCTGAATCCATCTTCGGATGATCTTGTGTTACACCTGTCAACGAAGTACGTTAAACAATGCAACATTACATATTATTACTGTTATTTGAAATCACCGAACACATAGTGGTCTTGCATCTGCAAGCAAGACATGTATGTTGACCTTTGTACTTTTTTATCTCCCACAACCCTGTCCTTTTCCTCAACGACGCCATGATTTTCCATGAACATGTGCCATCTTGCACTGCACACTTCGCTTCGAACTTATCAAGCTTGGATTTAACCACATTGTAGTTAACCTGCTTTTAAATCTTTGTACTATTTCAATGCAAAGAAGAAAAGTATTCTTGTTGGAAAATCGGTTACCAACTTCTAATTGGTCCGAATCCAACGAAGAATCATGACGGCCACGCATCCGGTGTGGTAGTTCGAAACTCCAATGCATCATCTTGAGATAGATCGACATTATGCATGTGGGTCGAGGCGAAGTACGCCTGAATAGCGAGATCTTCTTCTTCTTCGCCCAAACCGCCTCAACGCCTTCGGTACAATTGGAGCGGACTCGGTTGTAAAATAATCCAACTTCGCACCGCGTCGCCCACGGCTCCGAGGTGGATCCACATCGATTCATCGTCCGACCCTCCATAACCTGCAACAAACGAGAGCCCCTCGCCGGTGGGTGTCGTCGGGAGTACATCATCCCTCCTTAAACATCTTTCATAAAGATTCCAATCGTATGTGGATTGCCAACCACTAAAAGTTGACGACGTCCCCTAATATGTATTTCTATTATCGGACGTCGAATGTTGGATATGCATGTCCCATCCATCAACCGAGTGTCGTGCAGGGGTTATGTTTTCCATACTACGACCGTACACGGGCACTTCTGTATTTTGCCTCCCACTTACAGAGTGTCGGCTTGGGGTCGTGTATTCCCCTCGAACGGTAGTAGAGGTCGAGGTCGAGGTCGCAGAAAGAACACTTAGAGATGAAAATTCTACATATACCTCGATATAGGGTGATCCACTAGCAAGATGAGTCTCCACCATTGCCTCAAAGCCCCGAGCACCTTTTATGTCGAACGACTCATATCTCACCGGATCAACCGAGGCGCAAAATCTATACTTAATACACTGAACTTTCATTGGCGTTGTTCCGAATATTTTACACCTAATTCTTTTGCGAAGTTCTACCAAATCGATGTTCCGATTAAAACTCAGCCGCGCTGTGTTCTCCGATAAGAAAACAACGCCATTTTCGGTGTCACGAACTTTACTGTCGTTGTAAATAATAGCATTAATACGTTCACTCATTTTCAATGTTTTTTTCCTTTGGCCTCAATTTCCCTTATGCAACCTGAGAATGAAATTTGACTGATTTATAGCCTAATTTTGTCGGAGACTACTGTAGCAAAAGCGCGTCCACGTGGGAGCGCTTTTGAGACGCATCTTTGATAGTGCACCTGTTTGAAGCGTTTTTGTGCATGTTTGTTCGAAAACGTCTCCTCAAAATAATTTTGCCGGAGACTATCAGAGCAAAAGCGCCGCCCACGCGTGGGAGCGTTTTTCAAGACGCATATCGATATAGTGCACCTACTGGAAGCGTTTTTGGCCACTGTTTGTTCAAAAACGTCTCCTCAAAATTATTTTGCCGGAGACTATTGGGCCAAAAACTTCAAAAAAAATTTCATAGGGGAGGGTACCCCAAAAACACGTCCACGTCAGCGCGTTTTTGCCAGAAACTGACCAAAAGCGCGCCCCCGCGCTTTTGGTCAGTTTCACCCAAAAATGCGCTGATGTGGACGTGTTTTTGGGGGAAATGGCCCTTTCCCGTAAATTTTCTACAAACTGGCCCATTTCCGTAATTTTTCAATTTTTTTGGTATATTTTGGATATTTGCCCCGAATATTTTATGGCATAATTAATAATTCAATTTTAATATAAATATTCAATATGACTAAACAATTCAATAATATAAAAAAAATAAAATGTGAAATTTAATTTAATAATATAAATAGTAGATATAAATAAAATTATTACTATTTATGTTTAGTGATTTTTTTTTGGATAATTTTGATTTTTTATTTGAGAATAAAAGGTGAGAAGTAAAAGTTTAGGGGGAAAATAACAAGTTTTGGGGAATAAAAGTTTGAGGGAAAGTAAATAGGGAGAATTTTGGAGGGAAAATATTAAAAAAAAAATTGGAGGGGGGGATGGGTTTGGGGTAGATGGGAGGTGGGATGGGAAAAGAGTAGAAGTTTTAGGGGAAAAGTGGGAGAGTGTAAAAATTTTGGGGGAAAATGAAAAGTTTTGATGGTTTTTGAGAGTAAAATTTTGAGAAAAAGTAAATGGGAGAGTAAAATTTTGGTGAGAAATGGATTTTGAGTTGATTGGGGGGTTAGGATGGGAGGGGAGTAAAAGTTTTGGGGGGGAAGTGGGAAGGAGTAAAAGTTTTAATGGAAAAGTAAAAAGGTTTGGGAGTTTGGGGTAAAAATGTAAAATATTATAGTTTGATATTCGAATTCGAAAACTCAACTCGATTCGAACTCGAAATTCAAAAAAAAATTCGAGTTAACTCGAATAACTCGATGCGTTTAACTCGAAATTCATTTTTTTTTTATTTTTTTGAGTCGAATCGAGTTTTGCTCACCCCTATATCCAGCCAAATGCACCATCTCGACTGTTCAGGAACAAAGCAAGATCCTTTGCTACAATACCCGGTCCAATTTCAAATTTGGGATCTTTCTAATTACTGATCCGACCCAGAATTTCACTTGTCAGCATTTGGTTGTCTTTTTGGAGGAACCGATTCCTTTTTTTCCCAAAAATCATGGTTTCAATCGATTGTTTGATTTGTCCTGATGTTCCCCTTGTTTTGTTTTATGCAACTTGATATATTAGCAATGGAGTTAGTGTTGTTTAGCTTAATAGTGTTGTTTAGCTTAATCGACCATTTTGTTTATATCATCATATCCCATGAAGATCTTGAAAAATTCGAGTTGTTTTGGTTCTTAAATCGCTTGAATGCTGCTTTGGAGGATTTTATTTTCACTGGTTTGGTTGTGGGTATTGATAGTTTGACCCTAAATTGCCTCCAATCCTGTTTCGATATGGTTTTTTCAGAGTTAAAGGCTTTGGCAATAGAAAAAGACAGTTGGATCCCAACTATGGTGGCTCCTCTATTGGGGGGCTGAAAAAGGGAAAAAAGGATAGGGTGGTGATTTGGAGGTCACTGATGGTGATGCCAAAAATGGTTGTGGCGAAGGTGGCGACGGTGAGATTGTTTGGATGGAGAAGAAGAAGTATAAACATATTGGGCCATTTAAGTAAAAAGTAAAAATATTGAGCCATTTATTAAAAAAAAAAGAAAAGGAAGGACGAAAATAAAACAGTCATTCAACTTTGCCTCGTCCAACGTGGCAAGTTAATTGGCCACGTCACCTATCCTGTTAGACCTGTAATGGAAAATGTTAATGGGTGACTGATTTGTCACTTTTCAATAACGTTAGTGACTGATTTGTTATTTTTTGAAAGTGGAGTGACTGAATTGAAATTTGAGTGTCTGTTTTGTAAAGGAGGTCAAAATTGAGTGACTATTGGCGTAATTTATCCATATTTATATATTTTTATCAATTTAAATTTTTTTTAGCTCAATTTGTTTTTAACATTTAGAAAAAAAATCAAATTTGACTATCAAATTTTTGAAAAAAAGTCAAAGTGATGTTTTATTAACGAGAATACTAATTAAAATATTTAATTTTTAAACACATCAGCCTGCATGACAATCCAAGTCTACTCCATACTATTTTTCTTTTTTAAATTTGTATGACCTTTTATACTTTAATTTTTGGTGTATTTTTATATTTTTTGAATTATTTATTGACTTGATATATAAAACAAATGGTGTTATATTAGCATGATGTGCACATGGACTGCCATGCGAGTTGTCACACCAATAACATTAAAAATTAATATTTTAGTCAGCACTTTCATTAAAAAAAGATTTAACTTTTTTTTGTTAAGGGTCAAATTTAGCTAAAAAAAATAAGGATCAAATTGACAAAAAAATGTAAACGTTGGGCTACATTTATCATTATTCCTTTAATCATAGTTAATGAAAGTATTATAGCAATCCCTATATTATATTTTGGATTGCATTTTGATCTCTTTATTGGAAAAATGAACAAATTGATCCCTATATGTTAGATGGATGAGTAAAATTATCCCTTCACTAAAAGCGGGATGTTAAATGCTTATTTTGACCTTTTATATATAAGGCACAATAAAAATAGCCCTTGACCTTTACTAATTTATTCAATTTGACATTTACTCTTTTATTTGAAGTAAATTGGTCCTCAACCTTTTATTGTTGACATGACATTATTTTATCTTATATGCTATGTCAACAATAACTTAAAAATTAGTTAAAATCCAAAAAAATAATAAAAATACAGTAAATCATAAATAAAACTTATAATTCCAAAAAATGGAAAAATATTAATAAATATTAAATTTTACATAAAAAATTTAAGAATTTTTTAAAATTTAATAATCACTCTGGTGTTCGTTGTTCATTTAAATATTTAAAATTAATATATTTCACAATGATAAAAAATTTTAATTAATAAAACAAAATTTTATCTTTTATTAACTAAATTAATTACTGTAAGTTTTTTTTTTCTTCAATAATATCATTATAGGTTCTGATCATATCTGTTTTTTTTTTACACAATGCTTATAATTACCAATAGCCCCTCCCTAACCCATAAATAGAAGGACAATGTGCTTCAACGCATTCGAAACCACATCCTTCTATATTGACAATAATACTCATATTAATCAACTTAAGACTCAATCGACAATCACTATAAATAATTAACTTGAAAGATTAATGAGTTTCGAGTTACTGGTTAAATAACTATCATATTAAGTTGTATTATATTATTTTCATACAATCACTTTTAATATTGTGATGAAGGAAGATCAAGAGATAGCTATACCATTGTCAATGGAAAGTGCTAGGTGGCTTTGAGTGTTCCCGTTGCGGTTGCCACTATAGCTTAAACTCTTGCATCATCTTTTTGAGACTTTAATTATTTTTTTATTTTTTATTTATGTTTTCAAGTTTTGTTTTGTTGGTAGATTGCTTGAGACTTATTTTGAATGCAATTTGAGGAATTTATTGTTGTTTTCTAGCAATTAATTATTATTATTTCCTGTATTTTACGAAAATTATAGATTTAATTTATGTACTTTAGTTTGGTCACTTTTAGTAATTGTATTTTTGAAAAATTTTCACCAAACTATAAATATTAAATTCATTAAGTTAAGTCTGCCATTTTCAAAATCTGACGTGGCAAACATATTATCATATGTGTAATGCCATATCAACTCGTTATTTCTCAATATTACTCACTAAAAATCTATATAATGGATTAACGACTGTTGTTTGTTTCAAAACTCTAATTTCCAAATTTGAAATTTATAAGGACTTAGAATGATCCAATTGGAGAATATGAACTAAATCTACAACTACATGCATGGTACATGACTAGTAATTAAATTTAATCAAACGGATTTTTCTGCTATTATTTGAGCGAGGACTAAAATTTTAAAATTAGAAAATTAAAGGATTAAAAATGACCAGTTTGAAAAGTATGTGGATTAAAATTGATCAAACCAAAGTATAAATAACTAAATATTTTATTTGAGTAGAAAAGTTGATCAAGCCATTAAGAGTGTGTTTGATTATCACATAGGCATTGGAGGAAAGTTTATACTAATTACACCTTGTAATTATAAATAATTCTAATTCTCTAGATTTGTTTGATTAATAGAGGGTGCTTACATCGTAATTCTCAAATTCATATTTGATAGTATAAATTGTAATTACACAACTAAATAATTTTAAATTCTAAAAAGATATTAATTATTATAAAAATTATTAATAATATTTGAGAAAAAAATCTCTAAAGAAGTAACAAAACCTAAAATCAAACAATCGTATATAATACATTAGTCCAAAAAAGTGTTCTACAACATGATTTCTAATAAAATTAACAATAAATAAATATCCTAAGAAATTTTATCTAATTACTCTAACATTCCATATTTGTTGAGTTATTCTATTTTTTAAAGTAAACATCTATTCATTGTTAATATCGATTATGTAGCCTCCCCGACTCAGCCTGAACGTTAGGCCCGAATCAGGGAGATTACATTGGCCACCAAAATGGCCTAGTAGCGATTGAGGCTTATAAAATAGTAATTTTAAAACATTTGCTTGTTTTGATGGAAAACTTTAGTCTATTTCCAGAATAAGTTTACGAGTTTAACAAAATCCAATTTGGCTTAACTTTGAAAACTTAATTAATTTTCGATTTATTTAATACTTAAAAAATTATGATCTAGCAATGGATAAATTGATACCTAATCTTAGTTTTAATAGAAGTTGTATTTTATGCATAAATAATTAAATTCCCTAATTTTAATAACCTAATAAAAATTAAAGGTAATGCATGTTGAATAATCCCTAAAAACTTAAATCACATGTCACAGTTGTCGAAACCATTTTTTAAAAAGGTTTATAAAAACGGAGAATCGACTTTAAAACGAAAATGGAGTCGCCACCAATCCCTTTTTACTTAGGTGTGATTGGATCACCTTATAAAATGTTTTATTTCAAAATGTTGATTTTGGTCCATGAAATATAAGAAAACGGGTTCGGGAGTCGGTTACGTATGAGGAAGGGTTAGCACCCTCGTAACGCCCAAAAATTGGTACCTAATTGATTAATTAATACCCTTATGTCGAGAAGATTTTAAAATTCAATTTCTTTTAAAGAATGTTTATATAACCCGTTTTGGGAATATTAAGACTCTTTTGTTCCAAAAGGATAAAATATCACACCCAGTACGTTAGGGTGCGACATTTTAAACCCCGAAACTAAGATTGTTCCTTAATGTCCCAAAACACGAAATTAAAAGGATATTTAGTTATTTGGATGTACGAAAAACTGAAACCCAGCACGTTAGGGCACAATTTCTCGAACTTCCAAACACGAAACATTTCCTTGTTTTCTAAAATCCTTATCTCGAGATAACATAACGTCATATCTAGTGAGTTAGGACACGACAATTTTGAATTCTCGAGAATAAGTTTTTATTTAACTTTTAAAAGGAAAGTAATAGGTTCTTTGAGCTCGAAGAGGAAAATCGAAACCCAGTAAGTTAGGGTATGATTTCTTTCGAACCTTAGAACACAGAGTGTTTGCTTATTTTGAAAATATAATGTGATCGTAACGAAATAGAAAATGAATTTAAAGTAAAAATAGAAAACAATTTACAATGCTAGTTTGTATAAGAGCATGAAAATGATAAAGTATAATAACAATAATAAAAGTAGGAATAAAATACAATAAAGTAAAAGCAAGATAAATAAATGAAATAAAATAAAAGAGAATTGTAAAAAAAGAGGCTATATACAGTAATGAAAACCATAGAATGACAATAATAGTAACAAAAAATTGCGATAATAATAATTATATATATTAAAAAATTAGTAATAATAATAATGAAAATAATAATAAAAGTAATAGTAAAAATAAAAATTGTATTAGTAATAATAAAATAATAGTAAGGATATTAAAAAAGTAATAATAATATAAAAATAATAATAGTAGTAAAATAAAAATATATTAATTATAAAAATAATAATATATGTTAATATACAAATGATAATAAAAATAAAAATAAAATAATAGAAATAATGAATATAGCAATAATAATGGTGATACTAAAAATAATAATAATAATAATTAGTACTAATAATGGTAGATATAATAATAATAATAATAATAATAATAATAATAATAATAATAATAATAATAATAATAATAATAATAAATATAGCTATAATAATATATAAAAATAATGGTCATAAATATAATAATAATAATAATAATAATAATAATAATAATAATAATAATAATAATAGTACGTATAATAATAATGGTACTAATAATAATAGTAAAAATAATAGTAACAATAAAATAGTAATGAAATGATAATAATAAAAATAAGAATAATAATAATAGTATTAATAGTAATGATAATAAAAATAACTACTAATAATAATATTATTACTAAAAAAACTTGATATAACAGTAAGAATAACAAAAGGGACAATAATAACAAAATAAAAATAAAAAACTAAAAGAAAGGACTAAATTAAACTTAAAATAAAAATTTGGGGTAAAATCAAAAATAAGTAAAAGGGGAAGGATCGAATTGTAACACGCGCGCAACATAGAGGGACCAAAATAGAAAATAACCCCACCCTCTGAAACGGTGCCGTTCGAATGTGGACCAAATTGCAACAGAGGAAAATTTAAGGGCTGGATTAAAAATAAAAGAAAACTTAATTAAAAAACTAAAAAATGTGGAAGGGCCAAATGCGCAAATAAACCCTTCTTCCAAAACACGTGGATCCTAAGGCTGGAGCGGGTCGGATCGGGTCAGGCCAGGGCGAAACGACGCCGTTTTGTGCCCAAACGCACGGCTCAAAAACGACGCCGTTTTCAATTCGTATAAAAGGCTAATTTTTCTGAAAAAATTTCATTTTCATTCTATTTTCTCAAAAAGAAAAAACGAAGGGCTCTCCAAATATATTTTAAACTATTATATATATAAAAAAACTAAAATAAAAAAACAGATTCGAAAAAAAATACTAAAAAATAAAAAGAGACCTGTTATTTTTTGATTTTTTTTTTTTGTATATTGTATTGTGTATATTGCTTGTATTCTCTCTTACAGATTGTTATTTGGGGTTTTATAAGCTCGGAAATAATGAAAAAAAAAAGAAAATATTCTGTTGCCATTTTGCTGCTGTTTTGTTTCCTTTCTTGTGCAGATGATCGACGAGGGTCTCAGCAGTGGTGCGGGATTCGTGTGCTGATCGCGACGCGATCGAAGGTGGCGTAGGCGCGAGGAGCTGTTGGGTGCTGGGTGTTGCGGCGCGAGGGAGAACCCTAGGGTTCGGGGTTTCTGACTTTGGTTTAGGTGTTGGGCCCTTTTGGGATGCATAGGTTTTGGGTTTGGGTGTACTTGGGCCATCGGGTGTAATTGGTTTAGTAATTTGGGTTTGGGTTAATTGTTTTGTAAATGGACATTAGTAAAATTTGGACTTTGGTTTATATATTTTTTATTTTTCTATTTTATTCTGGTTTGTTTTATTTTACACGGGCCCAAGAAAAATGGGCCTATTACAACAGTTTAATAAAACATTATAGTTTCTGAATAATGAAAGTTTTCAAATAATAGATCTAAAATACTATAAAAGACAAAACTGAGCGAGTCCCTTCGAATGTCGTGTCCGCATCCTAACCTGGTGGGTTATCTGTAAAGATGAAGAATAAAGGGGAGTGAGCTATGAAGCTCAGTGTGAGTTCAATTACAAGAAGATCAGTTCAAACAGATGATAAGTCATATTAAATAATAATGCATAGTATAATTGCAATCAAATAGCAAATCAGAGAATCAGTTTTTCAGATTAACCATCAATAGTATCACAAAATTCACAATAGTAATTTCAGAATATCAATTTTTTAGTTCATCTCATCGATACAACATCTCAATGTTCACCATAATGCTTATGATCATGTATACAATGCAATTTCAATTATCAGAAAATGGTTCTACCCCACCACTACACAACACAGCAGGAGTTCCCCAGAACTCCTCTACCTTTATACCATGTTGTGAACGAACCACTCGTTGTGGATAAACCACTATTAATAAAAAGTGTGGATGAACTATTAGGGTTTTTTATAAAAACTTATTGCAGGCAAGATGTTAGTAGGTTGTGAATACACAACATATTTGCAGACTAAAGTTGCTAGTACGGTGTAACATAAGGTAGACTGTACATACCATCACAAATACAAATACAATAGACATATATATCATTCACAATTCATGTAATTATATATAACATTAATTCAACCAATCAGGTCATGGATTCTAACATTATTCATATTATCAGAAATTTAATTGAAAAAAATAAATCACTAAAAATAGTTTAGAAACCATTCAGGGACTAAAAAAATCATAGAATTCTAGGCAAAATTGTAAAATAGGGGCACATGGCTGTGTGAAGGGGTTACACGGTCGTGTTGCCAGGTCGTGTAACAGACTGAGACTGTGTGGTCATTGCAAAATCAAGGTACAGGGAAGACACAATCGTGTGGAAGGCTTTGGGCCATTGAGATTCAAAATTCCTAGGGTTTTAGGGGGACATGGCCGTGTGAGGGGGCCATATGGTCCACACGCCCATGTGGCTAGCCATGTGGCCCTATTTTGAGGTACGATTTGCCTCAATTTTCTTGTAAAAGAATACACACCTGTCATTAGGATCTTGAATGATGTTTCTCGTGCTCAAATCTGGTCTGATGCACCTAAAACGGGTCTTTCAAATAATAGTTTCACATGGGTTAACATTTGTTTTCTAAGATTTATCAAAATTCGATGATATTAATGGAATATTTGTCAAGAACCGTGAAAGATTGACTAGTTGATTTGAAAGATCAAATATCATATAAAAATTCTACGAAATTTGGGGTATAAGCTTTAGATCAAGATGCACTTACGAAACTTGATGGAATTATGAAGGTTATTAATGATGATTTCAACAATCAATAGAGAATCGATTTATCAGGGATTTATTTGATATTGAGAGCAAAAATAATTTCAGCAATGGAGCGAAAATTTGATGCAAAGAAGATGATGAAAAATAAATAGGAAGAGAGAAGAAAAATTCTAATTGGGATGGGAAAGAAACATAATCCTAATGTAATTAGGGGAAAAGGGACTAACTAGCTAAGGTTTTCAAATCTGAAAGGGTTGTATGGTAATTTCCCCTATTTTGTCGAAATAAAATGAAAGGGACTTGGGAATGGGGTGGTTGAACTTAGTTGTGCTAAGAGAAGAAGTACTTACCCATTGGGTTTCTGCCCATTTCTTAATAGGTTTCTACTCCAAATAATATTTATTTTGGTACGGCTTCTATCTTAGGTTGCTGGAAATTTAAAAAGGAAAAATATTAGAGGTGTAGTTTGAACCTAGGACCTCTAAGGAATGTGCAAGCTACTTATCCATCAAGCCTAAGGCTTAATTCTTGCTTATTCACTACAACTAACCCCGTATATTTTAGGGTGTGATAATTTTTCCCTCCTTAAAGAAATTTCATCCTTGAAATTTCAATTGCTTAGCCACAAAATCCGTTATTCCTCTTTCCAAAACAACTATCATGCTTTTGCTGCGCAACTATGATTCCTATGTAGTTCTATACAATATTGAGTCTTATGTCTAATAGAACAATATACCTATGATAGTATTGGACGTATCTCGTTCCTAATGACCTTTAACGACATAAACAAGGGTAAGTTGTCTAGACTCAGTTCAGTTTGCATTGGTTGCTACAATATTTGTGGTCCTATTTTGACCTTAGCCCCTTGGAGGTAAGTAACACAATCTTTGGTTTTGGGTCTAATTTGTAGCAGGAGGTTGCGCTTGCTCGATCTGCCAAGGACAATCCTTATACCTATGCTCCATCGATCCACATTTCAAGCAGACACCCAATTCCTCCAACACTTGCCCAAATGGTGTTTACCTGAATACGTACAGTTAGAAGTCTTACCCTTAGGATTAGTTGTAGCAACCCCTTACTGTGGACTACCCTCCTTGACTCGTTTGATGGAACAAGAATTAGAGTCAGTGGAACCAGAATCTCTCTTTATCGGGGCCTTATTCTTCTCTCGTTTTTCGCATTCCACTTGTTTGGTCTCTTCCATGATTTTAACTTTTTTCATTAGGGTCTCAAACACCCGTTCCTGGTGTGAAGCAACCTATATTTTGAGATCGTATCGCAACCCATTTTCGAACCTTATGCACTTATTCTACTCTGTGGCAACCATTCCTTGGGCATAGTGGCTGAACTTTAGAAATTCAGCCTCGTATTTTGACATAGTCTTATCTCTTTGTTTTAACTTGATAAATTTAATTTTACGGGCTTTCACATACCTAGTGCCCACATATTTCTTTTGGAAGGCCTCTTGGAAATATTCCTAGGTTATACGCTTAACATGCTTACCCCTTACAATAGATTTCCACCAATGATAGGCATCCTCCCTTAACAAGGACACGATTCCCTTTAGTTTTTATTCTAGAGTACAATCTAAATCTCCAGAATCCTTTTCGTCGACTCCATCCAATATTCAGCCACAATAGGAGTTTTCCCAACAACGCCTATAAATGCTTCAGCCCCATTCGATCGGAGTCTTTCTACAACAAACCTACGACTCACATTCCAGTTTGGGCTCCAGCAAGCCTTTGCAACACTCTTAGCACTGCTTGTGTCATAGCATCATTGTCGTTCTTATAACCTCTACCACCATTGGCAATAGAATTTTCAACATACTCCTCTTATAACCTCTACCACCATTGGCAATAGAATTTTCAACATACTCCTCCTCAAGAATCAGATTCTTGCCCTGAACAGTGGACGACTCTACATGTGAACCCTACACGGCCTACCCCTACCTCATCTACCTTGGGTGTTCATAGTATCAAAAATCTAAGATTTAAAGGGTATCTACAGGTTTTAAACAAAATGGTTCAAACATTAGCTATTTCCTGAGTATTTATAGTCTAACAATCATAGTTTATCTATAGTTTCAAAAGTGACAGTGACTAAAGTAGGACCAACATCAAAGTCTCGGATTTAATTTTCTGCAGAAAAATGAATTTGCAAAACTTGTGGCATGATTTTTCCCAAAATACCCCTTTTTGATGCATGTATGCAGACTTATTCAAATTTCCACAGTCCAAGTTTTGTAAACATATAGCTTTGATACCACCAAATGTAACCTCCCCAACCCAGCTTGGATTTTAGGATCGAATCCGAGAGATTATATTGGCTACCGAAATGGCCTAGTAACGATTGGGGTTTATAAAATAATCATTTTAAAATATTTGTTGCTTTTGGTGGAAAACTTTAGTCTATTTCCAAAAAACAATTATGAGTTTAACAAAAACCGATTTGGCTTAACTTTCCTACATAATGGTGACTACTTTTAAAAACTTAATTAATTTTCAGTCTATTTAATACTTAAAAATTTATGATCTAGTAGCGAATAAATTAATACCTAATCTTACTTTTAATTGAAGCTGTATTTTATGCATAAATAATTAAATTCCCTAATTTTAATAACCTAATCAAAATTATATATCATGCATGCTGAATAATCCCTAAAAACCTAAGTCTCATGTTATAGTTTAAATAAAACATTACAGTTTCTAAATAACAGAAAATTTCAAATAATAGATCTAAAATATTATAAAAGACAAAATCGAGCCGACTCCTTCCAGATGTCGTGTCCGCATCCTAACCTAGTGGGTTATTTGTAAAGATGAAGAATAAAAGGGAGTGAGCTATGAAGCTCAGTGTAAGTTCAATCACAAGAAGTTCAGTGCAAACAATCGATAAGTCATATTAAATGATAACGCATAGTATAATCACAATCAAACATCAAATCAAAGAATTGGTTTTTCAGATTAACCATCAATAGTATCATAGAATTCACAATAGTAATTTCAAAATATCAAATTTTCAATTGATCTTATCGCCACAACATCTCAATGTTCACTATAATGCTTATGCATGCAATGCAATTCCAATTACTAGAAAAAGGGTCATACTCCATCGCTACACATCATAGTAGGAGTTCTCCAGAACTCCTCTACCTTTACATCACGTTGTGGATAAACCATTAGTAATAAAAAGGTTGGATAAACAATCAGGTTTTCTGATAAAAACTTTTTGCAGACAAGTTGTCAGTAGGTTGTGAATACACATGTTTGCAGAATTAAAGTTTCTAGTACGATGTGGTTAAACCACTCAAACGATGCAGATAAAAGTTGTTCAAACGATGTAGATAAACCACTCAACGGTGCAAATAAACTACTAAACTTCCTCTATTCATATCGTTCCGCCAATGCAATATGACATGTTCAAAACAGATCAATACAATACCATTTAATATGCTTTTAAAAAAAATTATAGTAGCAATCATTATGCTTATAATAGTTCGATTCAGTGACAAATATTATGCTTATAACATATTGATTCAGTAGTAAAAAGCATGCTTATCATGTGTTCGGTTTAACAGTAACATAAGGTAGGTTGTACGTACCATCATAAATACAAATAGAATATACATATATATCATTCACAATTCATGCAATTATATATAACATTAATTCAGCCAAACAGGTCATGGATTCTAACATTATTTATATTATTAGGGACATAATTAAAAAAAATAAAACACTAAAAATGGTTCAGAAACCATTCAGGAACTAAACAAATCATGGAATTTTAGGCAAAACTATAAAATAGAGGCACATGGCCATACGGCCAGGCTGTGTAACAGACTGAGGCTATGTGGGAATTGCAAAATCAAGGTAAAAAGAAGACACGACCGTGTGGCAAGTCGTGTAGAAGGCTTTGGACCATGTGAGATTCGAAATTCTTAAGGTTTCAGGGTGACATGGTTGTGTGAGGGGGTTATGTGGTCTACATGCCCGTGTGGCTGGCTATGTGACCCTATTCCGAGGCACGATTTATCCTGATTCACTTGTAAAAGAACACACACCTGTCACCGGGATCTTGAACGATGTTCCTTGCACTCAAATTTGGTCCAATGCACCTAAACTAGGTCCTTCAAACGACAATTTCACCCGAGTTAATGTTTGTTTTATAAGATTTGACAAGATTTGACGATATTAACAAAAGATTTGTCAAGAACTGTGAAAGATTGACTAATTGATTTGAAAAATCAATATGAGATAAAAATGTTGTGAAATTTGGGGTCTAAACTTTAGATCGAGATGCACTTACTGAACTTGATGGAATTACGGAGGCTTTCAATAATGATTTCAAAAATCGTTAGAGAATCTATTTATCGATGATTGATTTGATATTGAGAGCAAAGATAATTTCAGCAATGGAGAGAAAATTTGATGCAAAGAAGAGGATGGAAAAGAAATATAAGAAGAAATAGGAAGAGAGAAGAGAAATTCTAATTGGAATGAAAAAAGAAACATAATCCTAGTGTAATTAGGGGAAAATGGATTAAATAGCTAGAGTTTTCAAATATGAAGGGGCTTCATGGTAATTTTTACTATTCCACCGAAATAAAATGAAAGGGACTTGGGAATGGGGTAGTTCAAACCTGGTTGTGCAAGGAGAAGGAGCAAGTGCTTAACCATTGGGTTGCTGCCCATCTGCCCATTTCTTGTTAAGTTTCTACTCTAAGTAATTTTTATTTTGGTGTAGCTTCTATCATATGTTGCTAAAAATTTATAAAGGAAAAATGAGAGAGGTGTGATTTAAACCTATGACCTCTAAAGAATGTACAAGCTACTTCTCCATCAAGCCTAAGGCTTAATTCTTTCTTATTCATTACAACTAATCCTCTATATTTTGGGGTGTGATAGATTGATTCATGACCAAGTATAAAAAATTAACAATAAATACTATGTAATTTAGTTAAATTTAATATAAATAATTTATAATAAATACTATGTAAATTAGTTAAATATTTAGTAGCTTAAAATGTATAGAAAACTATCTCTCAATAATGAAAATTTCAAATTATTTAAGCCAAATTAATAAAATAAAATATATATCTTAAATTTAAAACAATATTATTATATAAATATATCTTTTAAAATTAAATCATGCACATAAGTATTTAAAAATATTTAGGGTATGGATTTGAGTGCAATTGTTTGTAATTATACGTGTAATTACTCTGATTCTCACCCCTTTAAGAATTGAATAGTGTAATTATGGTGCTCCATAATTCAATGGGAACCACTAATTATAATGGTTACCCAAATATGCCACATGTGTGTAATTACAAGCAATTACACCAAAATTCAATTACTATGTGACTTTTCAAACACATCCTAAAATGTCAATAGTAGTAAGATGCAATCCACATATACTCCATAAAAAAATCATAAATAAACATATGAAATATTAAAAAGAATAAAAAAAATTAAGAAAATTTCATAAAAGAGTTTTAAAAAATTATTCACGTGAATTGTCATATTAATGTCGTTAAAACTTAACAATTTAGTCAATTTTTCCATAAGAGAAAGAGGAAAAGGGGGGGAGAGAGAGAGAGAGAGAGAGAGAGAGAGAGAGAGAGAGAGAGAGAGAGAAATTGGCCAACTTTGGTGCTGGGCTATTGGGCCACCACGCCGGTCACCATGCTGGTGAAGTCTTTAACAATGTTCCAAACTCATTTTTCATGCTATTTCCAAATCTGACCTCATTAAAAACCATAACTGATTTCCCTAAATCTAAAATAAAAGTTGTGACCTAGCTTTCTCTAATCTCACTCCATCATTGGATCAACCCTCATTTTCGGTATGTTCCTCCTCCACCTTTAAGCGTCCATTCCACTGTTGAGATCTTCCAACTAAGATCCCAAACTACCTTAACTTAAAAGAATATGAAACTAAACCCATTTTAAATGTTGTTAGCTTTGCTTAGGTTTGGAATAAGTACTGATTGGCTTTGGTTTGCTTTAGGCATAGAAGTTGAAGGTGGTAGTAAGCGATAATGACGATGAGTGATTGTAACACCCTCATACTTGACCCGCTCAGTGGTTTTGAGCACTGGAATGTTATATTCATTGCCGAAGCAACTTCGATAAATTTATGTCAAATAAATATTGTATTTATGTTTAAAGTACTATTTACCATCTTTTAAAACTTATCAGGTAATTTCCCTATCACTTAAGGCTTAAATTGTAAACTTATGTCTTAAAATATTTAGAAACATATTTATTCAAGGTTAAGTATTGGTACCTCACTACAGATATCGGTACCCAACTTCAGGTATCGATGTCCATGTGTTTGTATCGATACTAATTTAAGCTTTGATATCTAAAAAATTCAATTTAATTTAACAATTATCAATACCCTGCTAAAGGTATCAATACCTTCCTTAGAATATCAATACTTTGCCCCTAGTATCGATACCAAATCTTGATTCAATGTTCTGGGAAAAAAATTAGGGCAATTTGAATTTTTATATCGTATATATTTTATAGTCAGTACGGTTTAACTCATTACGTTCAATATACCAAATTTATTATCAAAATTCATTACCCAACCACTCATTTCTTAAAAATATGATATTTTGTAATGAACCTTATGAACATGCCATTAATTCCAAATTTATAAAATTAACATGATTATCAACATTTTACAAATAAGTCCCTTAGAGGATTTACTCTATAAATTGTTTATCCTCTCTACAAGTCATTATTATTATTAACATTTACCAGTCAATTTGTCAATTAGGGCCTCTTTAATTCATTTTATATCGGCCACTTACTTAGTATTTCAATAAAACAATTACAACAATCCTTTATAACAATTTCTTAGTATTATAATTCTTCAAATATTTTCCTTCTTCTCCTTTCCAACTCACATCCTTTGTGTACATGTGTATATATGTAAATATGAACCTTTGATTTTGAGTATAGTATGCTTATAAGTAACACTTATAATGATTTCATTAACTACAAGTTTTTAGCAAACTTGTCCACTTGAGTAGCAGTCACTAAATGTTTGTATCTTGGCCTACAAAACCCGAATTTATGATCTGCTTTTTATTTATGAAACTAAACTCAATAAAATTTTTACCATAAAAATTTTAGAATTTTTTCTTTAGCCAATCATTATAGTAAGTTCTTCAAATTGACCCCTGTTGTACTGCTTGATAGCTTCAACCTTTCTTTACTAAAAATGAATTATCTCTTAGTACGAGGTTTGGATGATGTTTTCATTTGTTTATCTTGAAAATAGAATCACTAAAAATTTAAACATATAAATTTTAGCCCCTAATAATTTTTTTTTATAATTTTTGATGATTTTTCGAAGTTAGAATTAGGGAACTCGAATCCATTCCGAAATTGTCCCATAAAAACTAATATATCTTAGAATATAAAATTCTTTTTCTTTCACCGTTTCTTCCCTACGAAACTAGACTCAATAAGATTTAATTTCGTATTTAATTCAACTTCTAACTATTATTATTATTATTATTGGTGAATTTTCAAAGTTAAGACTCTCCTACTGTCCAAACAGTTTTAATGAAAATATTTTTTCTATGGTTCTTTGCACTATCTTTCATTCAATCATACATAATCACCATAATTTTGATCACTATTCAACTTAATCACTTATGTTAATGTTTATATCACATACTCAATTCTTAATATTAGTACTTTTTCACAATACAAATCGCACTCTCTTACTTACTTAGTGTTTTAAGTCTTTATACTTCATCAAATACTTTCTATTTCTAGTATTTAGATTAAAATACATGTTTCAAACATCTCGTTCGCAACATATTTAGCTCAATCTATTGAAGTACAAGTAGGATTAGAATGAAACTTACCTCATTTGTCAAGAATTTCTTTTTTTCTTATTCATTTCCGTTCCTTTATCATTTTTACCACTTTCCTTCATTTTTCTTCTTTTTTTCTCCACTTTCATCTACTATTTTCTTGCTTCTAAATTGATGAACATATTCTCTAGAAACTCTACTTCATCTTATCTCTTTGGTGTCTAAGGAAATTTTCAAGAATTTTGAGTGAAAATGTGAGTTTTCATGATAAATGACTAAATTGTAGAGAAATGAAAACCTCCCTTGCATGTATATATAGTTGACATTGGAAGCATGAAGACTTTTCTTCATGTTTCCTTGTAAAAATCTTACAATAAAATATTATAATTTAATATGTAATATCTTTATGCCATCATTTCAATATAATGTTCAATATTTCTTCTTACTTTTCAATTTGATCCAATGGTCCATATTCCACCAATAATAAAGATATTTTTCTCATTATTATCTCATTTAGGTAATGGTCATTTTACCTTTCATGTTTCTTTAAAAATTCCATCATTGAGTCACAACTTACTTTTAGTAAAACTACAATTTAGTCCCTCTTATTTTTCCACTTGCTCAATTTAGTCCTTGCATGCCAATTCCATGTCATAAGAAATTGGGTTATTTCGATTCTTATTCCTTTAACTTACTCTATTTTACACTTTGACCCCTTAAGTTTTAAATATTTACACTTAAGCCACAAGCTTTTCACATATTTACAATTTAGTCCTTGCTTTAAATTAATGTATCAAAACATACTTCTTAATTCAAAATTTTCCTTGGTATCACTCAAACTTTCTTTTATCATCCTTATATCATTTTCTCACTTTATCGGAAAAATCAATTATACACTATTCAATTTAATACTACTTTTACAATATATTGATTTTAGGGGTATTACAGTGATGAAGTGATGAAAGGTGTTGAGAATGGTGGCTTGGTGGTGGAATAAAGGATGATGTTAAAAGTTGTGGGATTTGATAGGGATGAAAGTGGAGAGAGCAAGAGTGAGGACAATGAATGAGGGTGAAGGTAGTATGAGTTGATAGGAGTTGAGGATGATGAGAGCGAAGGCTAAGAGAGAGCCATCTAAGGTGGTGAGTTATGGTGGTTGGAAAAGAGTTGGGGAGAGTCAAGAAAGAGAGATTGGGAGAGAGATCCTCCAAAGAGCCATCCTTGGATATGTTGGTTGCTTTTAGTTTTAAGTACTAGAAGGTGATAGGTAAAGAGTGGCGGTGGTGGGAGTTTGAGTTAAGGGCTTTATAGGGATTAAGAACATGGAGTAGAGTGGCTGTGCAGGGGTGATGGGGCAAGTGATGAGAGTGTTGGCAGAGTGAGTAGGTGCATTGGTAGTGTTAGGCTTAGATTAGACTCAATTTTCAGTTCAGATCTTGAATTAAGATTTTCGAGATAAAAAATTAAAATTAAAAACAGAACAAACTTAGAATTGTAAGTTGAATCTAAGTTCGAATAACAAGATCAAATCGAAATCAAATAATAAATCTTATAATATATTTGAACTTTTCAAAACTTGGACTCAAAATGAAGCCTCTGATTAAATGCAAAACCGTCTAAAAAAACAAATGTGAAATTGACCCAAAATTTGATCTGACCCGGACAAAATTAGGTTACAACAGTATGAACAATACACTAATACACGAGTGTATCAAACAAAAGAAAAATATTATGATCTAACCTAAAACCAACTATAATGCGTGCATTCATTGAGTGAATTTAACAAAGTTGTTGCATTTCAAGGTAAACAAGGATTCTTGACAGTTAAGTTTTCAGTGATTCAATCCAATCCAACTCCCTTAATTCAAAGGATTAGACAAGAATGATCTGATTCGATCCAATCTTCCAAATATGTTTCCCAAAGTGATTCTTCATTGACGGGCTAGATAACATCTATATACTCAACACATCTCATACATACGGTTCAATAAATTGCCAACATCTCAAATACGAAAACGGTCTAAAACAACTCTAGTGGTGAGGGAGTGGGCACTCCTTTGGCACTCAATTTGCCAATTCCATATTTTTTTAACATTTTTATTACAACTTATATATTAATATGTAAATATATGTTGTTAAGATAAATTTATAAATCATTATTATAATAATTCATGAAAAGTAATTGTATAACCAATTAGTCGACTTTAAACCTTTTTCAAAAAGGAAGAAGAAGAAGAAGTTGGTAAAACAAATTTCTTTTTAATTAAAATTATATTTTATGTACATATAGGTTACCTAAGAAAGAAGTAGTATTGAGATTACACTTATACTTTAGAATATTGAGACTGTAAAATTATCTCTTCGTGAAAATATTTGAAATCTAAATATAGTAATCACATTTCTAAAATTACTAAATGATTTTATATTTTTTAAACCAAATTTTAAATTTAATATTTGCGAATGATTTTTATTTTTTGAATTAAAAAACATTTTTATGAAAAAAATAAATAAATTAGAGCGTGAGTGACAGGAGAGATGGAGATGGACAGTGCATGGTTGCTTAAAAATCACATAATTTCCAATTATGGACCATTTGGCAGTTGGCATGATAAAACCACAGAATTTATATTTTTTAAAAATAAAAATTATATCCATTTGATTTGGAATGGGAACATTGAATGATTTTCTTTGACCTTTTTGTTTTTCCTGAAACTAATGAATAAAAATAAGGGCATAAATGCATGAGGCATCTCGAAATCGCACCTTCATTACGTAAGGCTTCAATTTTTACTCGAAATTCATCGGATTAGATCAAATAACATGAGGACAAATGTCCCCACTCCTTTATCAACTTGTCCCTATATTAAATATTATTATCATTATCTATACATTATATTAGGTAAAAGGACCTCTCTAGTCCCTCTCAATTTCTAAATTGAGCAAATTAGTCCCTCTAAAAAAATTGGAGCAATTTAATCCTTGTTAATTTTGAAAGTGAGCAATTAAGGACAATTAATCATAGTGTTAATGTCTCAATTGTGCTTAGTTTTGATTGGTATAATAACAAATTTAACTCTCGATATTTACATATTTTGTTAATTTGGTATTGCTCCTAAAAAATTCAATAACCTCAACATTTACAAAAATATTGCGGGCCAAATTTGTTAAATCATGACCAAAATTATAGAATGCGTAAATTATGAGAGCTAAATTTGTTATTATATCAATAAAATTTATGTAAAATTGACTAAAACATTAATGTTGTGATTAATTGTCCTTAGTTGCTCATTTTTAAATTTGACAGGGATTAATTTTTTTTTAATTTTTTAGAGGGACCAATTTATTCAATATCGAAATTGAGAGATTGGAAAGGCATTTTTACCATTATATTAAATGTTTATAGAAGCATAAATTTAAAGAAATTTTTTAGCAACGTGAATACCTTTTATTATCCATTATATGACTAAGCTAATATTAAAAAAATATTATTCAATAAAAATAAGAATAGATTCAAATAGTAATTAAAGCATTTAAAACTTATTCAATATACAATATAACTTTACTTCATGTAATTAATGCAAAATAATATTATTAAAAAATAATTACTAATTAACATAATTAAATTATTTTAATAGTTCATATATAATGCTAATAAAAAATTCTAATTGTTATTAAAGTATTTGTAAAAGCTATCTTATAAATTAAAGTCTTCATTATTCATTATTCATTTTTCTTAACAGTTAATAAATTCATCATGATAATTTGTAAATAATATTTAATCAATAAAAATATCATATATTAGATTATATTATAAAAATATACTATTTATAAAATATAAAATTAATTATTATATGATTAATTAAAATTTACTATCTAAAAGAATTTATTATTCTTTTTTCTTTTCTTTTTTTGTTAATAGAAAAAATAATAATTTAAATATAAAATAATTCAATATAAAATTTGAGTTTTATTATTTGTAATTATATAAATTCATTTAATAAAAGTCTTTCAATAAAATTAGAATTCTCACAAGCATGATAAATTTTCTTATCAAATAAATTTTTGTAACCAATCCGGCCATAAACTTTGTTTAAAAATATGTTTTAGTCACCCAACTTTTAAAAATTTTATCATAATCACTACATTATTGAATTGTTACATTTTAATCACTCGTCTCTTGACTTGTATTAAAAGAATGATATCACATATTAATTTAAAGTGATAACAACTAATTTAGTCCTAAACTATAGCTAATAGCTATTGCTTATAACTCATGCTTATATAAATATATATTTGCATCTGCAACTTTATAAATCATTTTTAATTAAAACTTTATGAAGTCAGTTTTAATTAATTATAAAGTCTTATTTTATTGATGTAATTAAGAATTTATTAGATACCACAGTTGTTAAATTAATTTTCAATTATGTTACTAAACCCAACTACTAATCCAGTTCATCTGCATATGTTTGTTTCAATTAATGTTTAACATTGTAATTGTTTGTATTTGATTTGTTATTATCCAATTAATGTTTTTATTTTTACACGGAGTTTGTTACTACTTATAACCCCTCCAAAATCTTTAATTTTTTTTTTTAAAAAAAAACATACTTAATAATGTTTAAAGAATTCACACTTTTTCTACGGTGCTAATTAAGACTCAATCAATAATTTTAGTGATTAGGTCTCTTTCAAATGAGATTTTTGTGTCTCTTTATATTCAATACTTATAACTATATTTAAGAGTTTGACTTAGTTGGTATCACCTTTCAATTGAGTTCTAACTTGATTGTGAATTTTACAAAACAATACATATTATTATGAGAATAATTTTATTTTTTCATATAAAATTTAGAAAAATATATGTATATAATGAGATTTGAATAGATATTTAACATCTCAATTTTACCATTTACTTAAAAAAATTAATTATTATATAAAATTTTCATCGAATAATGAGTGTGGTAAAACCTAATTATAATTATAAGTTAAAAAAGAATAATGGGAGACACTAAACTCCTCTTCCATACCAACTCTTCAACTAAGGAAATTGGAATAGTTCAGCCGCCATGCATTGAAGTAATTGGATAATGAGAGAAATCTAGTGACAGCAAGAATACTTTATGTTTTTTAATAAATAAAAAGCACAAGAATATATACAAGTTTACAACTGTATTTTGGGTTGGTTTTTTTTTTTTTTTTCTTTCTTTTTAAAATCTCTGCATGTTTGGTTTACGTAATACAATTTTTAACTACTATTTTTGTGTAGTTGCATAATTGACATTTGAAACCATATTTTGTGGAAATAATTTCCTACTCCATTATTTGTTCCTCAAAAACTCCCCCCCACCGAAATATATATACGAAATAGTTAAGGAGAAAAAAAAGAAAAAGTAGAAAAGCGAGGGCATTTGTCAGCCTCAACTACCTTATTGATTTTGTTGTCTTCCAACTCCTTTAATCATTCCACTAACTAACTAGTAATATTATTATTATTATTATTATTATTATTATTATTATTATTATTATTATTATTACGTCACAAAGTTTCAAATTGATTGACATAAAATTTAAGGTTCGATTCTTATATATAATGTATTTATTTATTTGTAAATAAAAAACACTTGAGGACATGAATTTATATTTTCCCAATATTATTATAATTTAAAATATAAGTAAAATATTTGAGTCGATATGGGCATCTTCAAAAGCTTTTTGTTTTTTAAAGTAAAACAATCATATTTGTGTTGAAAGTTAAAAGTTTTATATTAATGGAACACTTTGGAGGTGAAAAATTAAATGTGTGTCGTGTGATGCACTTACGATTGTTGTTGGATTTCCATTTTAATTGTTAGAATATTGCCATGTTATGTTACAATATATTGAGAAACATTGTGAAGAACGTTGCCAGAGTTGTAATTATATTACTTTGAAGTAACATTGCAAAAGTTGTAATCATTTTTATCTACCATAGAGCTTCGGATTATGTTACTTTGAAGAGGAAAATGAGTAAAATTTTATATAATTTTGTTAGGATGAACCCGATTAAGCAACAAGAAAAAAATAGCGGAATAAATTGATAAATTGAACACACAAATTTAACGTGGAAAACCCCTTCAAAGAGGATAAAAAACCACAGGCAAATATAATTTTACTATAATGGCAAAAGAACGAAAAGTACAAAAGATGGAGATAAAAACTAAACCCCGAAAATAAAGAACCCTCAAAACGTAAATACAAAATTCTCTAAATGTGTTATAAGTTCTAATATCTAATGGGTGTGTTTTCTAAGATCGTAAAAGAGCCTATTTATAGGCTAAATTCATAGGTTAAATAATAAAATAATCTAAACTAATCAATGTTTGATTGAAAACAAATAAACAGAGTTTAACTAGAAGATTACTTCTCAAATTTGACTGAAATAGGAGTCATACTTAACAAATCTCCACCTTGACTCATATTTCCACAATGCCATCTTTGCCAAAGCCCGCCATGAGCCTATCTTGAACCATGCAGGGAATTAACTGAGTCGAATCTGTGCTTAGAAACTGGAAGACTTTTAGCCTTCGACTTGTACACTGCCAAATCAAAACTAACCCGAGTTTGATTTTCACAAACACAGTGCCCTAACTTTTCAAAACCTGCATCCAAAAGAGAACCTCTCTTCAACGAAATGGTCATACATTTTTCCCTCCTATGACTAAGTTGCCTCCGCTCTAAATGAGTTGACTTCGACTCTGTAACGGACGAAGGACGTCCGATTTCACCGGTCACTGTAGAGCCTTCTAGAATATAAAGACTGCCAGTTCTTTTACCTTTTAGCAAAACGAGAGCTCCACGAGATACTTTAATGCCGCTCGACTCGATGTTGATTCTGTATCCTTTCAAGTCTAAAATACTCAAGGAGATGAGATTCTTTCGTAAATCAGGTACATACCTGACATCTGAGAGTGTCCTAATCGTCCCATCGTGTATCCTAATTTTAACAGTACCAATACCAATTACCTTACTAGATGAATCGTTTCCCATGCACACAACTTCACCTTCAACCGAACTGTATGTGGAGAACCATTCTCTATTGGGGCACATATGGAAAGAACATCCCGAATCTAGGACCTACTCGGATGTGAGCTTGGAGTTATCGCTCGTTGACACTAACAAGAAATCATCACCGCATTCATCGGCCAAATTAGCACTAGCTACATCTTCCTTGTTACTCTCAGCAGCTCTTTTATTTCGCAGTTTATAACAATCTGTTTTGACGTGACTGTAATAGCCCATTTGTGCTCAGGCCTATATCAATAATAAAAAACCTCAAAATAAAAAAGTCCATTAGTTTTTTTTATAATAAACAGGCTACAAAACCCAAACCCAAATGCTAACCAAAACCCGTTACACCCAGGCCTAATTGGTCCAAAACAAACTACCCAGACCCAAACCTACGTGGCCCAAAAGGGCCCAATACCCAAACTGTTTCAGAAGACCTAGGTTTTCTAGAAAACCCTAGGCGCCGCAGGCGCCCAGCACAGCCCCTAGTCGCGCCGCAGTTAGCGCGAATCACGCCTTATCGCCGCCGTGTTTCTCGCCGTTCACCTGCAAAACAAGGAAAGAACGCAGACAGTGGCAGCAAAATAAGATTTTGTATTTATTTTTTCGATTTATTTTTGGATTATAAAAATCCTAACGAAATCTGTAAAACGGACAGAATATACACGAAAAATATACACAGAGAATACAATACAAAAAAAAAACGAATACGGAAATAAAGAACAAAAAAAATTTCAAAAAACAGAGGTGATTTTCGACAATATTATTCTTTTTAGTTTTTTTATTTTTTTCCTTTCTTCGTTTTATTTTCGATTATATACAAAGTAGAAGAGTTTACCTTTCGATTTATGTTGAAAAATTGGAGTTCCTAACCTCCAGCTGCCACGTATGGCGGCGTTTACGGTGGCGCGTGTGGTGCGTGTGGCGCGTGTGGCAATGGCCCATAAGTCTAATGACTAGACTACCGGATGAAGGAATGGAGGACTTGAGAGGATTTCTGATTTTTTTATAATAAAAAAAAACCAAATTCGAATGATTTTTTTTATGAAAGTGATTTATATAAAAGTATAGAAACGACGTCGTTTTTGCTTAAGTTAATAAGCATTAAAACGACGTCGTTTAAAGGCTATGACCCTCGCGTTGACCCGACCAGGGTAGGATCCGCGTGTTTTTATAAAAAGGGAAATTTGCCTCTTTGGTCCCTCCACAATTTTATTCTTTATGATTTTGTCTAATTTAAATGTTTCTTTATTTTTTTAAATTAGCCTTGAAATTTATATTTTGTTTCAATTTGGTCCTCGGGCTATTTAAAGACTGATATCAAAACGACGACGTTTAGGTGATAGGGTACAATTGCCCAATTGGTCCCTAATGTACGGTGTGCATTTTTAATCTGGTCCCTTCTTGTTTTTTTATTATTTACCACAAATTTTATTTTTATTTCGTCCCTTGTTTTTATTTATTTATTTATTTACTTTAAGTATTATGTCAAATAATTTTATTTTATTTATTAGTCATATTGGGTTATCTTATTAAATTTATTATTTACTATATATTCCATATTATTTTAAAGTTTGTATACTATTTTAATTATTTTATCATAAAATTTTCATATACTGTTTATTCTAAAAATGTATATTATTATTATATTTTAAATATATATTAAATTATTATATTATATATTTATTATAAGTTATCCTTTGTACTTTTTATATATTCTAAGTTTTTGTATCATTTATTTAAAATACATTGTTTATATATTAATTGTTTTAGAAATTGTCATATTTTTTAATTTTCTTTTTGTTATAATATTTATTCGGTGTTTTAAATATATCATTTATTTATTTACTTTTATATTTGATCTTGCTTGTAGAGTTTCATATTCATTTCTTAATTTTTTATCTTTCATATAGATTTTTTTTTTAAAAATTGTTACTGCTTATTTTATATCTTGTATTTGTGTATTCATGGTCTTTTATTCATTATTCTTATGTTTGCTTTAGTATGGTCATGTTATTATATCATTCGTTATTTTACATTATTCTTTCTTTAATTGTCTATATAGTATTAATTGCTAATATGGCTTGTAATTATGGTGAATTGCTATATGGAATTTATGTTTTGTAATGCATTAATACAATATTTTATTCAAATCATTTTTTTAAAAAATACATTTTGCAAAATTGTTGTACTTTATTTAAAAGTTTTTTTTAAAAAATATGGTAATACATAATATTTGGGGGTTACGAGAAAAATTGTACCCTAACTCACTGGGTTTCGGTTTTTCTCGTTGAACTTAAGATATCAAGTACCCTTTTTAAAAAAAATTGAAACCTATAAACTTCAAATCAAAACTTATTCTCGGGAATTCAAAATATTGTATCCTAACTTATATGATGTTTTGTGTCTCGAAGTATGGATTTTCTACAAATAAAAGCAAGCTTAGTTTCGAAGTTTTGAAATGCTGCATCCTAACTCATTGAATATGGCATTTTATTTATTTGAGATAAGGGAGTTTTGGCTTTCTTTCAAATAAAAGGATCATATTTTAAAATTTTTAAATTTACGACATTAGGACATGAATTTACCAATTAGGTACCAATTTTTGGGCGTTACGAGGGTGCTAACCCTTCCTCGTACGTAATCGACTCCCGAACCTGTTTTCTTGAATTTCGTAGGCCAAAATAAATATTTTAAATAAAACAAAAAATGTTTTACAAGGTGATCCGATCACACCTAAGTAAAAAAAAAGATCGGTGGCGACTCCCGTTTCGTTTCTTTTAAGTCGATCCCCATTTTTTTTAAAATAATAAAAATGGTTTCAACAGCTTGGCGACTCCACTGGGGACTAATAAGAGAGTCAAGCTGTAAAATTGATTACTTTTGTCCTTTTGTCAAAAGTTGAAAATCCAATATGAAAATCATGATTATTTTGCATTTGTTTATGTTATAATTGTTGTGGTTAGTCTTTGCTTTTGCATGTCATTGCATGATCATTGTGGTTACACCTTTAAGTGGAAGTGAGAAACTATGCCTTCGTGAGGTTTTCACCTCTGCATGGGCTAGTGGATCGTTTCTGGGATGCATCTGTACCTATGTCTTCGTGAAGTTTTCACTTTCGCATGGCCATAGGGAAATGTATTCCCCTGAACTAAACTCAGTCCGTATGAGCCTATAATGGGTGAGGAGCGAGGAATTTGCTGGTTCAGGTACCTCAACTTTAGAGCTAAACCACACGTAGAAAACATAAGGACTCACCTTAAGTAGAACTATACCAAATCTTAGTGGTTACCCAGATAGATGTTTATTTATTTTATTTGCTTTATGTTTTATTTCATGATACTAACTTGTTGTACTTTATTTTTGGTGCATGTCATTTCATATTTTAAGAGGTATCGATTCACGGTCAGTTTCTAAGATAGAAAGCTGCTATAGAGAACGAATTTCTTGATAAAGTGGAAGAAAATGCAGCCGTCTGCATATGGTCAAAGCAAACGCAATTAGAGAAAGGGAAGAGCTTTGCTGAGGGGTATGTGTCGGAACTATGGGACTTCACTCGTATTAGTATTACGCAAAATGAGTTCCAAGAGTTGAAAGAAATATGCACCCAGTGGAATGATGAGGCTAAGCAGTTGTTCTATCGTAATTATGGCGATCTACCCTACTTGCTCGATATCAAGGTAGACAAGCATCTGTTCCGGGCTATGACTCAGTTTTGGAACCCTGCTTACTTTTGGGAAACTAGATTTAGTGCCCCCGGTGGAGGAATATACAACCTTGCTTCGTTGTCCAAGGATCCAAGTCGACAAAGCTTATTCTAAGGCTGCTAATGTCTCAACTTTTGTGAAGAAGTTAATGAATATCACGGGGATGAGTGAACAGTGGGTAGCAGCTAGAATTCAGAAGAAAGGTAAGGGTAAATGCATTCCTTGAGTGAGTTTGAGGGACCTAATTTTAGCACATCCAAATGTAAAGAAGAAGATTGACGTCTTTGCCTTGTATATTTATGGTTTGGTAATTTTCCCTAAAGCTCTAAGACATGTAGATGAAGCAGTTACTGATTTATTCGATTGACTTGACAAAAGGGTCACGCCTGTACCTGCGATCTTAGCCGAGACGTTTAGATCTTTGAAAGTATGTCGGAGAGCAGGTGAAGGTAGGTTCATTGGATGCGTGCAGTGTTATTAGCTTGGTTTCATAGTCATTTATGGAATGTGGAGAAAGTTTCTTATCGGGTTTTCTCTGAGAATTATTCTCTATTAAAAGAGATAGTGGCTACACCAAGGAGAGAGGACGTATATGAGGAAAACTGGATGGCACTCCTTCAAAACCTTTAAGAGGAGGACGTTGAGTGGAGGGCTCCTTGGATGATTCGTGACGAAATTCTTTATCGGTGTGAGAATTTTGACTGGGTTCCTTTACTTGGAATTTGGGGAGCCGTTGGATATGCCCCTTTACTTGTACTAAGGCAATATGGATCAAGACAGTTCGTACCAGCAACATATGGGTTGGCTCAATGTGAGTTCTCATACAGAGGGGATAACTATAAGAAGAGGATTAAGAAGATTTCTAGTACTTGAAATCAGATTCGTAGGATGAAGAGATTATCTGCAGGCTCAATGACGACTCCAGAATACAGTAGATGGAGGATTAGAAGGATTAATGACAACATCCCTGAGCTAAATCCAGAAGGCACCCGATCAAGAGAGGAATACTTGCAAGTGGTCCCATTAGAATTAGATATTATAAAACAAGATTTTGAAAGGATGAGTTCAGAGCTCGGAAAAAGGATAGAAAAATTGGAAGAAAAAAATATACCTGAGATTAGATGTGGATGTTCAGAAATTAGAGGCCGAAAAATTAAGAAAAGGGAAGAAAATGGTCGAGGAAGATCTGGATAGTTTAAAGACAGAATATAAGAAGCTACGTCTATCAATGAAAAATGCCGGATTGGAGAAGACTTTAGAATAGTGGCAATAGGAGATTCAAGAGAAAAAGGCCAAAGCTGACCATTGGGAAAGGAAGTTCCAAGAGATGCAGATGCAAAACAAGGTCCTGGAAAGGAGTTTGGCAGAAAGCCAAAAGGAGAAATGTGAATTAAAAGCTAGAGTGGCTGAACTGGGACGGTCTCTTCACCACCATCGAAGTCGTAATTCTGCAATCAAGATGAAGTCAAGTCTGAACAAGATTGAGAAAATGAAGGGTAACATCAAAAAATTAGAATCGGCATTGAAAAATTGTGAACTCCGGATCGAGCTTTTTGAAGCAAGAGAAGGGAATTGGAAGGAAGAGCTCCACCATTCCCATGATCAAGATAGAAATTAGGATTATCTCATGAGTGAAGCAATAGCTCAGATTCGAGAGGTAGCTGATCATTTACAGATTTGGCAGTACAGGCTGATACATTGAGCATGAAATATGAGCTACAGTTAGATCGTGGTCAAGAGCTAGCCTTGTTGTTTAGGAAAGTTAAAACTTTGGGCATTAGGGCGAAAGCATATTTGTAGTTCGTTTTATGTAAATGATTTTGTTTTCTAATAAAGTTTTCTAAATGAAATTGAATCTGAATCGATGCCTTCTTTTTTGCATTCATGCATTTGCATTACATCACATCATATCATTTAAGTCCATAGAAAGATCCTAATTAGTTGAAATTATTACAGAGAGAGAGAGAGAGAGAGAGAGAAAAATCTAGAAACTAAACACCGTTACGGTATACACGCTAAGATAAAAAATATGGATTAAATACTCGAACAGTTGCAGAGAGACATGCAAGACCAGCTGCAAAAGTAGTTAGCAAAAATCTAGCAAGATATGAGGGAACAAATGATGGAAGCTCAAAGGAATATGGTGGCTCAAATGACTCAGCTACTGAATGGGGCAATGGACAAAGGAAAAGGCCCCATGACTAATGCTGGAGAAATAATGAGGACTTTCCTCCGGGTTTTACCCCACCGCATGCACAAACACAACCTGAATAGTATCCCCGAAGGCCATCTGTCACGATTAGGCCTCAACAAGAGCAAACTGATACTGGAGTGCCCATGAATTTCCAAGTTGGCACAAGATCCAATCTAGGAGATAACCCTACTAATCCTGTTATCCCTAACTTAGATAAAGCAGAGAGGAAAGGGACAATAATTGTATCCTCAAGGCAGTTAGAGGATCATTGTAGATGGTTGGAAGAAAAGTTCAAGGTATTGGAAAATGCTGATAATCACCATGGAATTTATGCTAAAGACTTGAGCTTGGTTCCAGATTTGGTGCTTCCTCATAAGTTCAAAATGCTAGAATTTGAGAAGTACAATGAGACTAGCTGCCCTAAAGCCCACATTACCATGTTTTGTAGACGAATGGCCGACTATGTTAATAATGATCAACTCTTGATTCATTGTTTCTAAGATAGTTTGGTGGGGGGCAACGTCCAAGTGGTAAATTAACTCAACTGCGCTAGGATTAGCTTCTGTAGAGACCTGGCCCAAGCTTTTATGAAGCAATACAATCATGTCACAGACATGACGCCTGATAGAATCACTTTACAGAATATCGAGAAGAAGTCAAATGAAAGCTTCAGACAGTATGGCAAAGATGGAGGGAGGTTGCCATGCAAGTTCAGCCACCGCTCCTAGAAAAGAAAACTACAATACTTTTTATCAATACCTTGAAGGCCCCATTCATCATTCACATGATAAGAAGTACCACTAAGAGCTTTGCAGATATAGTGATGGCAGGAGAAATGATTGAAAATGCCATAAGGGGTGGCAAGATTAAAGTAGGGGAAACCACTAAAAGGTCTGCTCCAAGGAAAAAGGAGAATGAGGTGAATAATACGAGTACATACAATAAAGAGTACTCAAAGGCAATTACTGTTAGCTAGCCAAAAGTAATTACTGCTGGGCAATAAGGGTCGGTAAGGCAGGAATTAGACACAAGGTAAAACTCTGAAAAACTCCAATTTACGCCAATTCCAATGACATATAAAAAGCTATATCAAAGTTTATTTGACGTGCACGTGGTGTCCCCATTTTATCTAAAACCGTTACAGCCCCCATATCCCAAATGGTATGATTCAAACGCTCAATGTGATTACCATGCGGGAATACCTGAGTATTCAATAGAAAACTGCACTGCCTTCAAAAAGGTAGTCGAGAGACTCATCAAGATGGGGATTGTGAAGTTTGATGATACACCTAGTACGAAGAACCCATCACCTAACCATGGAGATAAAGGGATAAATGCGATTGGTGAAAATATCGTGAGAAGGATCAAGGAGGGTATTATGGAAGTAAAAACCCCGTTGAGAATGGTCTGGAGAGAAATGGTGGGAAGAGGATTGATAGAATCAGATTCTGTGGAAGGATGAGAAGGAGTAAGGGACTACTGTGAGTTCCACAATGCAGAAGGGCACGAAATCCAAGAATGTGTTGAGTTCAGGGACCTGGTGCAGAGCCTTATGGACAATTAAGAATTAGAAGTTTATGAGGAAGGCTCAGAGGGAGGAAGTATATACGTGATAGAAGGAGAATTGGTAAACCAAAAAGTCAATTATCCGAGGATCATCATCACCCGACCAAGAAACATAGAGGGTGGAACACAAATGGTGCCAAAGGTCGTAATCCAGAAACCTGTTTCCTTTCCTTATAAGGATAACAAAATGGTACCTTAGAATTACGACTGTAATGTGACAATACTGGGAGAGGAAAACTTAGCTAGCACTTCCAAGGAAGTCCAAAATGAAAGATCTTACACACGTAGTGGAAGACGTTACAACTCAGTAAACGTCAGAGTAGAACCAGTAAAATCTAAGACCTTGGCAGTTGAACGAGAGGAAGGACCTGAGTCACTTATCAATGAACCAGTAAAGGAAGAAGAGGCTAAAGAATTTCTAAAATTCTTGAAGCACAGTGAATACAGTGTGGTAGAACAACTGCGCAAACAACCGGCTCACATATCAGTGCTAGCATTGCTTTTAAGCTCAGAAGTACATCACGAGGCATTGATGAAAGTGTTGAATGAGACCTATGTTACTAAAGATATACCGGTCAATAAACTTGACTGACTGGTTAGTAATATAAGTGCCGATAACTTTATTTATTTCAGTGATGATGAAATTCCACCTGGAGGCATGGGATCGACTAAGGATTTACACATCACTACTCGTTGCAAAGGATAGACTCTACCAAGCGTGTTAATCGATAATGGATCGGCTTTGAATGTCTTACCATTGTCTAAGTTGAAAAGATTGCCTATAGATAGTTCTCACATGAAGACATGCCAGAACATAGTGACAGCATTTAATGGCACTGAGAGAAGAGTAATGGGAAGGATTGACATACCGTTGTTGATTGGGCCAAACACATATGAAGTGGATTTTTTGGTGATGGATATCAAACCCTCCCACAGTTGTTTGGTGGGTAGACCTTGGATCCATTTGGCAGGGGCAGTGCCCTCATCACTGCATCAAAAATTGAAACTAGTAACAGAGGGTTGGCTGGTTACAACAAATACAGAGGAAGACATCATAGCAACTGTTACCAACGACGCGCCATATTTAGAGGCAAATGAGGAGGCCACGGAGTGTTCCTTTCGATCTTTAGAGTTCGTGAACGCAACATTCATTTTGGAAGGGAATGAGGTTCCGGTACCTAGGATATCCAGGACCACGAGGATGGGCTTGCAAATGATGGTGGGGAAAAGAGCCTTACCGAGAAAAGGATTAGGTAGGCATCTCCTAGGAGGGATTCAAATTCCGATGCTGAAAGAGAAAAGAGATCGTTTTGGCTTGGGTTCCAGGCCAGATGCTAGACAAAGGAAGAAGGAAATAGAGAAGAAGCAAGAGAGAAGAAGGGCACGGCTGAATGGGGAAGAAGTCAAGTGGGAATTGATGACATTCTCTCACATATCCCAGACTTTTATATCAAGAGGGATAATTCACCCCGAGAGAGGATTGCTGGAAAATAAAAATCTTCACATCAATGCCATAAACGAGGAAAAAACTGAGCAAAGAAACCTGTTGGGCATTCGCCCTTATGAACCTGAAAGCGTTTTGAACAATTAGACTGCAGAGGAACTTCCTGTAGTTTTTAGAGATTACACAGAGTAATATTCAAAACACACTTGTTGTTTTAAAGCCTAGGAACAATAAGATTTCTTTTGCGAAATAGGCTCATGTTCAGACATCTTTTGTTTTAATAAAATACATATTAAATGATCAATTCGGGCAAATATTCTTTCATTCTTTTGATCTTTTAATTTCATTCCAAAATTTTTGTTATTCTTATTCATATCATGTGAATAGTTGTTCTTGAATTCATTTGTTCTTTGTACATTCTTTTGTGCCTACCACAGTTCCCTAAAAATCAATGACATGAGCAACGATACTACAGATTCAAAGGTCTTTTTTGAGCAAGACATGTGTTTAGAGGAATCTCAGGATTTTGAGGGTGACAGAAATTGTGACTTGTCTCCAGATTTGTTAAGAATGGTAAAGCAATAAGAGAAACATATTTTACCCCATGAAAAGGTGGTAGAGAATATCGTCTTAGAAGAAGGAAAGGTTGTGAAAATTGAAATGCGCATAGCCGATGAGAAGAAGCAAGACCTCATTGAGTTATTACGAGAATTCAAAGACGTCTTTGCATGGTCATATCAAGATATGCCTGGGCTAAGTACTAATATTGTAGTGCATTGCCTTCCTATAGGAGAAAAGTACAAGCCAGTTCAGCAAAAGCTACGAAGGATTAGGCCTGATGTGATGCTAAAAATAAAAGAGGAAGTCAAGAAACAATTTGATGCTGGTTTTCTATAGGTGGTAAAATACTTAGAATGGGTAGCCAATATTGTTCCTATCCCTAAGAAGGATGGAAAAGTTCGGATGTGTGTAGACTATAGGGACTTACATAAAGCCAGCCCAAAGGACAATTTCCCTTTGCCTCATATTGATATATTGGTGGATAATACAGTGGGATACTCATTGTTTCCTTTCATGGATGGATTTTCGGGATATAATCAAATCAAGATGTACCTTGAGGATATGGAGAAAACTACTTTCATAACATTGTGGGATACCTTTTGTTATAAGGTGATGCCATTCGGGCTAAAGAATGGAGGAGCAACATATCAAAGGGCCATGGTAACCTTATTCCATGACATGATGCACAAAGAGATTGAAGTATATGTTGATGACATGATCGCCAAATCTCGAACAGAAAAGGAACACATTGAAGTTTTGAAGAAGTTATTTTTGAGATTGAGAAAATTTCAATTAAAACTCAACCCGGCAAAGTGTACTTTTAAAGCTCGGTCAGGGAAATTATTGGGTTTTGTAGTCAATGGGAGAGGAATCGAGATTGACTCAGATAAGGTCAAAGCTATACAAAAATTGCCTCCACCACGCACTCAAAAGGAAGTTCGAGGTTTTCTTGGAAGATTAAATTACATTACTCGATTTATTTCACAATTAATTGAGAAACGTGATCCCATATTTCGTCTTCTTAAGAAACACAACCAAGGCGTATGGGATGATGAGTGCCAGAAAGATTTTGACAAAATCAAACAATATTTGTCAAATGCCCCGGTACTATCTCCGCCTAATCCAGATAGACCACTAATACTGTATTTGACAGTGTTTAATAACTCCATGGGATGTGTGCTTGGTCAATATGATGAGTTAGGAAGAAAAGAAAAGGCGATATACTATCTCAGTAAAAAGTTCATTGAATGTGAAATGAGATATTTGTCAATTGAGAAATTGTGTTGCGCTTTAATTTGGACAACTCGGAGATTAAGGTAGTATATGCTATATCATACAACCTGGTTAATTTCAAAGCTTGACCCATTAAAGTATATGATGGAATCAACTGCTCTAAATGGAAAAATGACAAGATGACAGATTTTGCTTTCTGAATTTGATATAGTATATGTGAACCAAAAGGCTATAAAAGGGAGCGCAATAGCAGAATTTCTGGCTAGCAGGGCTTTAGAGGATTATGAACCTTTAAGCTTTGATTTCCCCAATAAAGAGCTAATGTATGTGGCAACTATTGAAGAATGTTCGTGGAAGCTAAAATTTGATGGGGCGTCAAATGCTGTGGGAAATAGAATTGGGGCAATCTTAGTATCCTTTAGTGGTGATCATTATCCATTCACATGCAAATTAAATTTTGATTGCATAAACAACATGGCAGAGTATGAAGCATGCATCATGGGAATTAGAGCCGCTGTAAAGCGTAAAATCAGAGTGCTAGAAGTATATGGAGATTCTGCATTAGTAATCTACCAGCTTAAAGGAGAATGGGAGACAAGAGACCCCAAACTAATCGATTACTGAAAATAGTTCTGGGGCTGATTGAGGAGTTTGATGACATTACTAATTATCTTCCACGAGATGAAAACCAGATGACAGATGCTTTGGGAACTCTAGCTTCTATGATTAAAGTAAACAAACCAGAGGAAACAAGACCTATTCAGATGAGTATTTTTGAAGTTCCAGCTCACTGTTATAACATGGAAGAGGAGGGAAAAGATGACAAACCTTAGTATCATGATGTATTGTGATACGTAAGAAATTATGAATGTTCGGAGCATGCAACTGAGAACGACAAAAGGACGTTAAGAAGATTGGCCTGTGACTACATTTTAGATGGGGATATCTTGTACAAAAGAAGGAAAGATCAAGTACTATTGAGATGTGTTGACGCCGTTGAAGCTAGGAAAATTTTGAAAGAAGTTCATGAGGGTGTTTGTGGAACACATGCTAATGGATTCAAAATTGCTAGACAAATAATGAGATTCGGATATTATTGGTCCACCATGGAAGGAGATTGTATCAACTATGCCAAGAGATGTCATAAATGCCAGATTTATGGAGACAAAATTCATGTACCACCTTCACCTTTACATGTTATGACTTCCCCATGGCCTTTTTCCATGTGGGGCATGGATGTTATTGGGTCAATCTCACCGAAAGCTTCGAATGGGCATCGATTCATCTTTGTGGTTATTGACTACTTCATGAAATAGGTAGAGGCTACTTCATACGCTAACGTTACTAAGTCAGCAGTTAGTCAGTTCTTCAAAAAGGAGATCACTTGTCGATATGGAATGCCTGAGAGGATCATATCAGACAATGCACTGAACTTGAACAATAACATGATAGAGGAAGTTTGTAGTCAATTTAAGATCAAACACCACAATTCGTCTCCGTATCGTCCAAAAATGAATAGGGCAGTAGAAGCTGCCAATAAAAATATCAAGAAGATAGTAGGGAAAATGACAGAGACTTATAAGAATTGACATGAGAAGTTACATTTACATTTTATGCTTATCGAATGTCCGTCAGAACTTTTACTGGTGGCAGCTCCTTTCTCATTGGTTTACGGGATGGAGGCAGTCCTACCTATTAAAGTAGAGATACCTTCTCTTCGAGTTTTGTCAGAGATAAAGCTGGATGAAGCGGAATTGATCCAATCCCGACATGATCAGTTAAGCTTGATTGAGGAAAAGAGACTAAGGGCTATTCATCATGGTCAGATGTACCAAAACTGAATGATACGAACCTATGATAAAAAGGTCCGCCCAAGAGAGTTTCATGAGGGGGACCTTGTACTGAAAAAGATCCTTCCCATACAAAGGGATTTCAGAGGAAAATGAATGCCGAATTGGGAAGGACCATATGCGGTGAAGAAGGCTTTCTCTGGAGGAGCACTTATTTTAACTAAAATGGATGGGAAAAGCTTACCCAATCCTGTGAACTCAGATTCAGTCAAGAAATATTTTGCTTAAAAAGGAGAAGAGGCCAAGGTGAAAACCTGTAAAGGGCATTTTAAGACTTCAAAAAAAAGGGGGGGAGAGGCCAAGGTGAAAACCCGCAAAGGGCATCTTGAGACCAAAGGGGTTTTGAGTTGAAAACCCGAAAAGGGACGACTCAAATTTTGAATAGGCATGCAGTGATCTTGCTATTCCTGAATCAACAAGAAATGAAGTATGTTACATATCGGGGCATCGAAAAAACACTTCAGATCTTCTAAACACATGTTAAGCTCAAAGCTACGATATCTAGGGCACCTGGTCTTTGTTCTACTCATATCAATTTACTATCTTTGGATTCTTTTTCTTCTCAAAAATGTTTTCCTAGTTAGTTTTTTTATCGATAATTTATTCAGTTTGAACCATCCTCAAAATAAATTTATTTGTTGTCCATTATTACTATTCATAAGCATGTTGCATTGAAATAATGATTGATGAAATAATAATATTTTCACAAAGGAAGTTTTACATATTACTTTGGAAATTTCTAGATAATACAAGAAACTGAAACAGGATAATTGTTTAGAATTTCCATGTGCATGGATTAGAAATATCTGAGAAAGAATAGTCTAGATGGAGACTATTTCTTTGAATTCTCTGTCCAAATGGTAATTGGACAAAATAATGAGTTGATGTGACGAAAGTAAGCAATGTCATCAGGTCGTAACATTAAGGGAATGGTGTGACAAACCAAATTGATAGGGAAAAATTCAAAACCCCTGAATTGTGGTGGAATGGATTGGAGTTGAAACAAATCCTGTATCCTTAGATTACAGTAGGGACAGACTAAAAAAGTTTTGATTCCTGTAAATTGTGGTGGGATGGTTTAAAGGCGATACAAGCCTTGTGTCCCTAAGGATCAAACAGAGCAGAGTCGGAAATTACAGTGGGGCAAGCTTGTTGAGTAGAATATAATTGACACTTCGAGAAGAGCGAGGATGAAGAACAAATGAGTGATGACACATTGAGTAGGAATCATGCTTATAACATTTCTGCATTCATATATCATAGCGCGTCTAGTTAGGAGCATTTGACTCATTTCGATCAAGGCATCCTAATCATTCAGCATAAGCATATAACCATTCTACATGTCATGTCCTTTATAGGACAAAGTAGTAGGATAGATTGACACTTTCAGTCTGGCATCCCTGAGTTTGCAGTGGAGCAAACTGAAGATAGCAGATCTTGTCTTCCTGATATTGCAGCGAAGCAGATCGAAGATACTAGTCTAGCATCCCTGAATTTGTAGTGGAGCAGACTGAAGATAGCAGATCTTATCTTGTCTTCCTGAGATTGCAACAAAGTAGATCGAAGATACTAGTCTGGCATCCCTGATTTTGCAGTGGAGCAAGCTGAAGATAGCATATCTTGTCTTCCTGAGATTGCAGCGAAGTAGATCGAAGATACTAGTCTGGCATCCCTGAGTTTGCAGTGGAGCAGATTGAAGATAGTAGATCTTGTCTTTCTGAGATTGTAGTGAAGCAGATTAAAGATATGAGTCTAACATCCTTGAGTTTGCAGTGGAGCAGACTGAAGATAGTAGATCTTGTCTTCCAAAGATTGCAGTGAAGCGGATCAAAGATACGAGCTGAGTTTGCAGTGAAGCAGATTGAAGATAGCAGATCTTGTCTTCCTGAGATTGCAGTGAAGCAGATCGAAGATACTAGTCTGGCATCCCTGAGTTTGCAGTGGAGCAGACTGAAGATAGTAGATCTTGTCTTCCTGAGATTGCAGTGAAGCGGATCGAAGATACGAGTCTAGCATCCCTGAGTTTGTAGTGGAGCAGACTAAAGGATTGCAGATCTTGTCTTCTTGAAATTGTAGCGAAGCAGATCGAAGACACTAGCCTTGCCTCTCTCTGAAGTGGCAGTGAAGCAGATTGAAGCTATCAGATTGAAGCTGTCAGACTTGTTTCCCTGAAAGGACAGTAGGACAGATAGTTCAATACTTCTGAAATTACAGTTAAGTTCCAATACTCCTGAAGTTGTAGTTGGGTTGGAAGCCATTTGGAAAAGACGAGAACCAAGAAGTCAAGACCTGACAAGACCGGGCAAAATTGGTCCTTTTATAGTCTTTGCTCTATTCCCGTTACACGACAATGAGTAAAGAGGGGCAGCTGTAATAGCCCATTTATGTCTGGGCCCATATCAATAATAAAAAACCCAAAAATAAAAAAGTCTATCAGTTTTTTTTTTTTACAATAAACGGGCTACAAAACCCAAATCCAAATGTTAACCAAAACTCGTTACACCCAGGCCTAATTGGTCCAAAACAGACTACCCAGACCCAACAAAGACCCAAACCTACGCGGCCCAAAAGGGCCCAATACCCAAACTGTTTTAGAAGACCTAGGGTTCTAGAAAACCCTAGGCGTCGCAGGCGCCCAGCACAGCCCTTAGCCGCGCCACAGTTAGCGCGAGTCACGCCTTATCGCAGCCGTGTTTCTCGCCGTTCACTTGCAAAACAAGGAAAGAACGTAGACAGTGGCAGCAAAATGAAATTTTGTATTTATTTTTTCGATTTGTTTTTGGGTTATAAAAACCCTAACGAAATCTGTAAAACGGACAGAATACACACAAAAAATATACACATAGAATACAACACAAAAAAAAAATGGAAATAAAGAACAAAAAAAAATCTTCGGAAAACAGAGGTGATTTTCGACAATATTATTCTTTTTAGTTTTTTATTTTTTTCCTTTCTTCGTTTTATTTTCGATTATATACAAAGTAAAAGAGCTTACCTTTCGATTTGTGTTGAAAAATTGGAGTTTCTGACCTCCGGCAGCTGCGTTTGGCGGTGCCTACAGTGGCACGTATGGCGATGGCCCATAGGTCTGATGACCGGACTACCGGACGGAGGAATGGAGGACTTGAGAGCATTTTTGATTTTTTTTAAAAAACCAAATTCGAATGATTTTTTTTATGAAAGTGATTTATATAGCAGTATAGAAACGACGCCGTTTTTGCTTAAGTTAATAAGCATTAAAACGACGTCGTTTAAAGGATATGACCCGCACGTTGACTCGACCCGGGGAGGATCCGCATGTTTTTATAAAAAGGGAAATTTGCCTCTGTGGTCCCTCCGCAATTTTATTCTTTATGATTTTGTCTAATTTAAATGTTTCTTTATTTTTTTAAATTAGCCTTGAAATTTATATTTTGTTTCAATTTGGTCCTCGGTCTACTTAAAGACAGATATCAGAACGACGACGTTTAGGTGATAGGGTACAATTGCCCAATTGGTCCCTAATGTACAGTGTGCGTTTTTAATCTGGTCCCTTCTTGTTTTTTTTATTATTTACCACAAATTTTATTTTTATTTCTTCCCCTATTTTTATTTATTTATTTATATATTTTAAGTATTATGTCAAATAATTTTATTTTATTTATTAGTCATATTAGGTTATCCTATTAAATTCATTATTTACTATATATTCCATATTATTTTAAAGTTTGTTTATTATATACTATTTTAATTATTTTATCATAAAATTTTCATATACTGTTTATTCTAAAAATGTATATTATTATTATATTTTAAATATATATTAAATTATTAAATTATATATTTATTATAAGTTATCCTTTGTATTTTTTTTATATATTCTAAGTTTTTATATCATTTATTTAAAATACATTGTTTATATATTAATTGTTTTAGAAATTGTCATATTTTTTAATTTTCTTTTTGTTATAATATTTATTCGGTGTTTTAAATATATCATTTCTTTATTTACTTTTATCTTTGATCTTGCTTGTAGAGTTTCATATTCATTTCTTAAATTTTTATCTTTCATATAGATATTTTTAAAAAAAATTGTTAATGCTTATTTTATATCTTGTATTTGTGTATTCATGATCTTTTATTCATTATTCTTATGTTTGCTTTAGTATGGTCATGTTATTATATCATTCGTTATTTTACATTATTCTTTCTTTCATTGTCTATATAGTATTAATTGTTAATATGGCTTGTAATTATGGTGAATTGCTATATGAAATTTATGTTTTGTAATGCATTAATACAATATTTTATTCAAATCATTTTTAAAAAAAATACATTTTGCTAAATTGTCGCACTTTATTTAAAAGTTTTTTTTAAAAAATACGGTAATACATAATATTTGGGGGTTACGAGAAAAATTGTATCCTAACTCACTGGGTTTCGATTTTTCTCGTTGAACTTAAGATATCAAGTATCCTTTTTAAAAAAAATTGAAACTTATAAACTTCAAATCAAAACTTATTCTCGGGAATTCAAAATATTGTATCCTAACTTATTGGATATGATGTTTTGTGTCTCGAAGTATGGATTTTCTACAAATAAAAGCAAGTTTAGTTTCAAAATTTTAAAATGTTGCATCCTAACTCATTGGATGTGGCATTTTATTTATTTGAGATAAGAGAGTTTTGACTTTCTTTCAAATAAAATGATCATATTTTAAAAATTTCAAATTTACGACATTAAGACATGAGTTTATCAATTAGGTACTAATTTTTGGGCGTTACGAAGGTGCTAACCCTTCCTCGTACGTAACCGACTCCCGAACCCGCTTTCTTGAATTTCGTAGGCCAAAATCAATATTTTAAATAAAACAAAAAATATTTTATAAGGTGATCCGATCACACCTAAGCAAAAAAAAAAAAAAAAAGATCGGTGGCGACTCTCGTTTTCGTTTCTTTTAAGTCGACCCCCATTTTTTTTTTAAAACAAGAAAAATGGTTTCGACAGTGACCTAACTTTTTACAATAGCGAAACCTTTTGCCTCGTTTCTTTGATGCTACCAAAACGGAAGCTTGCTTATCTGCCTTACTATCCAAACCAAACTCATTGTCTAGTTTGTCTCTACTCAACAAACGACCTTTCACATCTTTGAACGAGAGTTTGTCTTTGCCATAAATCAGGGTTTCCCCGAAAGACTTGTATGAAGGGGGTAAAGAGCACAATAATAGCATAGCCTGATCTTCATCGTCAATATGAACTTCAACATTCTTTAAATCATTTAAATGAGTAATGAATTGACTGATGTGATCATTAAGAAGCTCACCTTCGTTCATGCGAAACGTAAATAGACGTTGTTTCAACACTAAACGGTTAGCCAGAGACTTAGTCGCATAAAGAGTTTCTAACCTTTTCCACAAGGCAGATGAGGTCTTCTCCATCAATACCTCGTGCAATACCGTATTTGCGAGGCACAACTGGATTGCAGACAAAACCTTTTCATCAAGCTCTTTCCATTCTGTTTTATTTATATTCTCAGGCTTTTTCCCGGTAACAACCTTTTTCAAACCGTATTAAACTAGAATTGCCATCATCTGAACTTCCCACAGATTGAAATTTGTCTCACCATCGAACTTCTCAATTTCAAACCTTGTTGCTGCCATATCTGAATGGGCTGATCTATGAAAATTGAACTAGCTCTGATATCACTTATTAAGATCGACCCGATTAAGCAACAAGAAAAAAAATTGCGGAATAAATTGAGAAATTGAACACACAAATTTAACATGGCAAAATCCCTCCAAAGAAGATACAAAACTACAGGCAAAGATAATTTTACTATAATGGCAAAAGAACGAAAAGTACAAAAGATGGAGATAAGAACTAAACCCTGAAAACCTGAAGATAAAGAACCCTCAAAACGTAAACACAAAATTCTCTAAATGTGTTATGAGTTCTAATATCTAATGGGTGTGTTTTCTAAAGTTGTAAAAGAGTCTATTTATAGGCTAAATTCATAGGTCAAATAATAATAAAATAATCTAAACTAATCAGTGTTTGATTGAAAACAAATAAACAGAGTTTAACTAGAAGATTATTTCTCAAATTTGACTGAAATATGAGTCATACTTAACAAATTTCATGGACCATCAAGAGTTATACAACTTTTCCAAGTAACATTTTTGAAATCTTAAGTGACAATTGCATCGCAACACTTGAGGGACAAAATATTCAACCTTTAAACCAATATCAACTTCATGATTCTTTGAATCTATCCTCAACCATAAATTACAAGAATATTTATGTTTCACCAAGGTTTTAGGAATACAAAATATAACAATCTTAAGGTGAAATATATATAATTCCTAGGCATAGCATGTCGACAAAGTGAGATATTTATATTTGACTATTACAAAGTGCTATATTTTTAATTGAAGGATTCAATTATAAAAATAATTTGTTTTATTATAGGAGGGCCATACCTTTTAGATGGATACCCAACTTATAGAATAAATAATTCTTATTCAAATAAAATAATATTAAAACTAAAAACAGAGAAGACAAAAAAATAAAAATAAAATAGTGGTGGTCAAAAAGAGAGTCGGCGTTAAAAAAAGCAAAAAAACAGATAGGGGGAAGATCCAGTGATGTAGGTTAGTAAATTTTATAAGTTGGTGCTTGGCTACGTCAAACAAATGAAGAAGAAAAAAACATTTTTTTATATTGAATATGTATTTACATGGATGATAGAAAACGACTCCTAAAATGAATTTGCAGCGACCACCAATGGGATAGACATAATTCTTCCTCACTGCGCCTGGGGATTCATCCAAACAAACAAGTTGATCAAATCTAATTTTTATTTTCCACGAAATTTATGAATATCTGCAACTAGCTAGGAGGTTTCTCCAAGAGTTTTGGGTCAAACAAACCCTCATTTTATTCAGCTAAATAATTTCATTATAATTATTATTAAAAAAACACATTTAATAAGTTTTAAGGATAATTTTTTTTGTTATATTTACGGGAGTTTTTTTAATTTTATAAACAATGGGAGATTATTATTATTATTATTATTATTATTTTGATGGTTGAATTTTAGCTCTGCGATGAGGGAATGTTGGTTTAAACATGTTTTCTTAAGATTTCATGGTTGACAACATTGTATTGAAAAAGAAATCATTCTTAATAAAAGATCGAGATTTTTAGAGATTTACGTTACTATAATTTTGGGATCGTATCCATGGTCAAGTTGGTTAGGTCACCGATTTTTGATCCCATCAATTTGATCATCGGTCTAATTTTAATTACATAAATTATTAAGAAAATTCTTAAAAATTAAAAAATTATAGAATCTGATTCAACTGTAGCGCAATTGGTTTTTTTATTTTATCTTAATTTATACTAATTAGCAATGAATCGTTTTTCACTCTTGTTCAAGATCAATGTACCGATCAGTTTAAGCTCGACCAGTTCGATTTTAACAACTATAGTCAAGATGATTGCTGATTTAAAAATGAATAGAATAATATATTAAAGAAATTGTTGAGTAATACATGATGAAATATAATGGCTTAACCTTTTTTCCTCTCAATTATCGTCCAAGAATTTGTGTAAAGAGAGATCCTTTTTGGATTTGCGCAAGCTGAGCATAGCCTTGAAAAGACGTTTGCTTTTGGTAGAATATTGTTGATCCACATCTTCGCCCACCATCGACAACGATACTGTTCTTCGAGGCTCTGACGGGTACTGTTCCAATCAACACCCATATATGTAAGCAAAAAAATCCAATGTTAAATATGTTAAAAGCCTCACAATTAGTCCTTGGTTCGCGGCCCCTACCCTTTTTTTAGTGTTGGGAGAAGTGGATCTGGGCATAAGAGACACAGTTCGTGGCAGCGGAATGTGTCGAGGAGAGCTTGATCGTTTATCTGATTTCAAAATAACCTGTAATCAGTACGTAACAAAGAATTCAGACAGTGTTTGAATCCGTATCACTGTTACCTTGTCTCGGGTTCATTGAAACACTGGTCAACAACTGGGGGCGTTGTCTTGGAAAATGCCGTGGAGACCGTAACATAAAGTATCCATCACTACATCACAATTGTAATAACATCAATGGTGAATCCTAGTATTAGGAACATACAATATATTGATACTATTAGATTCCAAGATTACCCGGCATGTTCAGAAGGGGTCTCTGCAGGTTCTGCTAGAATGCCTGAAAATATATAACATGTAAAAATATTATGGAGGCATATGTATTAAGAGTTGGATTGTAATTTGTCTCCTCTATGAAAAAAATAAGCAAAATTGTCATTGTATATTGGATCAAAGAGCAAGTCGGTCATTTTGTTAAAATTTCATCCATTTTAGTTGTTAAAAATTGGCCACTCTACGTCAGTATAAAGTACACATGATATACCATGTATTAATGTTTAATTTTTCCATCAGCCACACTGGTTTTTAATAGTCTAAATGGATGAAATTTTTAACAGAAATGACCAATTTGTTTTTTAATCTAATGTACAAGGGCTAATTTGCCCAATTTTTTGTAGAGGGGGCAAATGCAATCCGACTCCTAATACAGGAGCCTTTATGTTACTTTTACCAACAACACCATCAAAACTTCGTCTGATATGCCTTTGGTCTGAAAATATAAGGACTAAAATGTAAATTTGAATACAGTAAAAGGACCAAAATCAAATAATACCAAGATTCTTATACAGGTGCAAGTCTAATCTAGCAAACATGCTAGTGCGGTGGTATTTCAGCCTAGGGTTGGCAATGGTAACATCAATAAGTGTCTCATTAACTGCAAGAGAAACATAAAATTTCGATCACATGGATTCAGAAAAACAAAAAGTTTCTATAGCAACATACTTGCCTGGAAATATGTAGTGCTTATGGTGCTTGGGTGCTTCTAACACCAATGACTGCTGTGAAAGGCCCCCTAAATTAACGTAGTCTTGGCATGTTCGCAGTCTCTTAACAGAACAATGTCAAACAGAAAAATCAAACACGCTCAGTGTAATAAGATTTTGAGAGTAAAGTTAACAAAGCATTTTACCTGTTCCAGGCAAAACAAACGAAGCTCCATTACAGAATAGTCATTGATCTTTTCATCCAAGAAAGTGTTGATCTTGTATGCTATAGAGCCCAAGTGATCCACTGTATTGACCAAAGCTTTAATGGCATAATCTTTCAAAGTGTCTTCCACTCTGCTCATTGTCAAAGAGAAACAGGATTAGGAGATGTTCCTCATCATAAGTTTCAAGTATATGATGACTTACATTTGTTTCTGCATTTCTTTGGTATAGGCCATTTCAAAATATTCTGCTGCAGAATATAACTGTTCCCTCAGATTCTTCAAATCCTAAAGTATTACTCATCAATGCGGTTAATTTAATCCATATGTAAATGTCTAAAATCGAAAATGAACATGATGGTCAGTGTAAATTTACCTTAAGATTATCTGCAAAAACCAAGCTCTGCTGCATTAAGACTTCATCACGGTGGGAAGATTGTTGAGGAACTGGAACTGAAGTGGGTGAATTCATATTTTTCATATACTGAAAAACCAGAAGATTATTAAAAAAACTGAAGAAATATTTAATCAGCTAAAGACTGACAGACTTTGTTTCCACAAAAAAAAAAAAAAGAAAAAGAACAAGAGCAGATAGTGAAATCACTTTACACTAAAAACCAAACTTGAGGCTGGGTTTCAAAAGATATTTAGTGGTTGTATTTTGTTTCAAAATGTTTGGGGATAAAATGAACAATCTCACACGTTAAAAATTGATATATTATGGGCCACTCTTCTGAAAGCAACATACCCAGAAACCCCTTTCCCTAGTGTTGAGGACAAGGTTTTTGTTTTCTGTTTATATTATTTTCAAAATAGCCAAACCAAATGCTGGCAATGTGATGGTTATTGGGGTTGGGTTAATGAAACCAGAAAAAGATGTATTAACACGACTCCATCATCCCAATTGATTTTTTATGACAAAAAAGATAAAGCAATTAATTAACTGCCATACCTAAATGAATTTAATTGGGTAGAGTGCATGCAAATGTGAATAAAAGGAACCCTTTAATTTGGTGTATAAATCTCAACTGTTACCAATCATGGTTTCCACCACACTCAACTGTAAGATTTAATTGCAATAATGACCCCTAACTTACCTCTCGCATTCACTTTCACTTGCTCATTATTGTATTTTAGTTTATTCTGTATTCCTAATCCTTTTGTTTTATATTTGTGTTTCAGAATACATATTCATTTTATGTACTCGCACGGCATTAAATTTTATTTACTTCAATTTTTTTTTTTAATGGATGGATTGTGAAATAAAAATAGCAGCCGGGGGCTTTAATTTTGTGTGGATTAGCCCCCCATCCGCCGCCAACACAGACACTGTCAGCCTGATATTTACTTCAAAAATGTTGGCTTACTAAAATATGGTTTCTTCTTTTGTCGCAAATATCTATCTCATGCTACTAGAGGTAATCATATTTGGGTAAAAATATAGACTTAAAAAATATATTTAGATAAAAAATTAAAGACTGTTTCTTAAATGGATCGAGTTTTGAGTAAATTTTTTTCTGTGCTCAATCTAATCTGAATTTGTAAAAAAAAAAATTGCTTCTTTTTGCTATTTTTTGTCACTATTTTGATATCATTTCGTTATTATATTGTTAATATTTTATTGTTATTATTTAGATATTGTATAACTCTTGTTTTATTATTAATTTTATTATCATTTTAGAGGTAATTGCTTGCTAAGTTGCACCTATCTTAGTGTTATTTAAGTATAAATAAATTTTTTAATTTATTTTCAATTTGGTGTGAAATATTTATTTAATTTTTTTAGTATATTAGATGTATTATACTTTTTAAATTTGTTTTTATATAAAAAAAATTAATACGAACTGGCTAGACGCAAGTTTTAGTATTTTTATCCGAGCTGGGCCTGAACCTAAAATTTTGTTGAGGCCAAGCCCGACCCAAGATCACCTTTACATAGAACACAAGATTCAATTAAAGGATAATGGGCAAGTGAATTAATTGTTTTTTTGGAGTTTATAATTGTTATTTTAATAATGTTATTTTTAGATTTTAGATTTGTGTTTTCTTTTAAAAGTGCAATGTGATTTACCACTCACTCTATAAGATTTTTATTTATTAATTGGATGCGTTCGGACACCACAATGTAATTGCAAAGAAGTGTAATTATTAAAATAGTAATTATATATTATTGTAACCGAAAAACTTAATTTTATTTTCTTAGTTTTCAAGTTTTTTCTAAAAATTGATATAAATAATTAGAGTGCTCTAATTACATGCAGATCTATTAATTTATACAATCATTCTTTTTATTTATATAATGATGTGTAAAATTAGCCTTTAATAAATTTAAAGTTTAAATTATAATATATACAGTTATTTTTTTGATCTCAACTTAAAACTGAATGGAGTCCTGCCTTGATGATTAAAATATTTTTAGTAAAAAATAACATGAATTTGACTTTTGTTGGGGTCAAAGGTATTAAGGCCCAGGAATGGAAGGAAAAATAATAATAAAAAGCGTCGACAGCAGGGTTCGAACCTGCGCGGGCAATGCCCAACAGATTTCAACTCTGCCTCCTTAACCACTCGGATATATCGACTATATACTTCGATGATTTATACTATAGTTAAAATATATAAAATTACTGAAGTTAGTCCGACTTTAACGTGCTATTAGTGTAGTTATACAAAATTTAAAATTTAGTCCCTATATTTAAAAAGTTAAAAATTAAGTTCTTTTACTTTTATGATTTAAAAATATTAGTTCGATCATTAACATTATTAGTATTTCTCATCAAAATTTGAGTACTTGACATGTTGAATAGACTGACTCATATAACATTGCATATGATTGCCAAAATATGAACATATTAAATTGATAAATTTTGAAAGAAATTATAAACCAAAAATAATGATTAGACTAAAAAATTTAAACTGAATAGTAAGATTGATTGAATTTTTAACATTTAAAGTACTTTTGAAATTAAAATTGTAGTATTAATCTTTAAAATAATTAACTAATTTCGAAAAGACTTGTTTTGGATGGATTGTTGTATTGTGAATAATGGGAAATCACTTTCAAACTTACGCCTTCTGGATAAATCAATATTGAGATTGTCGGTGAAATTGGGTAAGATTATATATCTATTCTCTTGGGCAAATAAGTCGGCTCAAATGGAAAATTGGTGGCCAAGACCACAAATTTTACAAGATTATGCAGATGAAAATTAAACACTTCCACTCGTTTTAGATATTCATTGAAAGGAAATAAAAAAAAAAGGATTACAACTAAAACAAAGTTTAAATAATTGTACTGTGCATTGTAATGAATATTTGATGTTTGAAGATTTGTGGGTACAATAAACTATCTTATAACTTTGTGATATACAAGTTGGATCACCATCTACTAGTGCATGATTGTATCTCTTCATCTTCACATTGATTCCATTTTTAAAAGTTGGAATAGGGCAACAACTGGTCCATAATGAGAAAGTGGGGTTGTTTATGTTGTTTTGGCCTCTTATTTTTTTAAGTTGTTAACGTCCAATAATTTTTTTTTTATACAATTCACATATTTATGATAAGTTTTTCAATTAAACGTCTAATAAATTTTATTTTTATTATTATACAAACTCACATACCTATGATAAGTTCCTCAATTATTACACAAGTACACCATACACAGATGATTTTTGTGACTTGAACTCAGGATGGGAGTTTAGAGGTGAACACTCAATGCTAATGCATATTGAGATATAGATATGGGGATATATAGAGATGTTAGTTATGGCCATTATCAGCATATCACCTCCAACTTGTCAATTCTCTCACAACAACTTTCTCCAAGTCCTCCACTCTCGTAACTCCAATTTGTCAACACCCTTTTTTACATCTTTAATCGTTGAGTATGGCTCAATTGCATTGGTTCCTTTCCTCAAAGCAGTGCTTTTTTGTTTCCCTTTAAAGATAGTACCTCCGGAGAAACAAGAAAAGAAAAGCAAAAGCAAAAGCAAAAGCAAAAGCACCACTTTGAAAATTTGGGCTTGGAATCTAGAAAGGATGTGGATAGGGTCTACATTATTAGGGAGAGTCCAAACTTTCAATCATTCATCAACCATTCATTGGAAGGCTAGCTGAAAGTTTAATTATATACAGGTTTCAGAAATCTATACTTTTTGGAAGCAAAATCATTTTCCTTACAACTGGGTTTAGTCTAATTGGTTCATGTAAACATCCTGATGCGAGTCTCAAGGCCCATGAATGTGATGGGATTATGCTACCTTAAGGCCCAACAACAAGGTCAAAGGTCAAGCAATTCAAACAAATATTCGATCAAAGACAATATGTGAGGATGAAACTTTTTGAGGAAAGGGGGAATGATACATGCACGTTGTCGAAACCATTTTTTTTGTTGTTGAAAAACGGGGTCAACTTTTAAAACAAAAATGGAGTCTCCACCAATCTTTTTTTGAGGTGTGGTCGGGTCACCTTGAGATTGATTGTTAAAACATTTTGATTTATTAAAACGATGATTTTGGCCTATGAAATTCGAGAAAACAGGTTCGGGAGTTGGTTACGTACAAGGAAGGATTAGCACCCTCGTAACGCCCAAAATTGGTACCGAATTGATTGATTAATGTCTTAATGTCGAAAATTTGAAAAGATTTTAAAATACGATTCTCTTTATTAAAGAAAACTTGAATAAATTAAATTGGATGCTTAGACCTGCTTATCTCGAAGGAGTAAAATATCATACCCAGTAAGTTAGGATACGACATCTCGAATCCTCGAAACTAAGCTTGTCTTTTGACATTTAAAACTCGTACATTTAAATTTAAGAAGGATATTCAGTTATTTGGGTCAAATGAGAAATCGGACCCAGTAAGTTAAGGCACAATTTCTCAAAATTCCAAATACAGAATATTGCCTTTGTTTTTAGAAATCCTTATCTCGAGATAACAAAACGTCATATTCAGTGAGTTAGAACACAACATTTTTGAATTCCTGAGAATAAGCTTTTATTTAACCTGGATACTTTGGTTTAAAAATAAAAAATAATTGGTTCTTTACACTCGATGAGAAAAATCGAAACCCAATAAGTTAGGGTACGATTTCTTTCGAACATTAGAACGCAAAGTATTTGATTAAAACAATAATAACAATAACAAGAGCAAGAATAAATAAAAAAGATAAACAATAATAATGAAACAAGCCAATGGCATGTAAAATAATAAAAAAAAGTAAATGAACAAATAAAGACCAAGATTTAATGATAACTACTCATGAATAAAGAAATAGAGAAATATTGGGTAGTTTAAAAATACTAATGATGATGAAAGTAATAATAATAATAATACAAAAATTAATAATCTAAAATTGGAAAATTATTTAAGAGGATATAAATACAATAAATAATAACATGATAAATGTATTTACAAATAATAGGTAAATAAAAATTAAAGAAATAATAGTAATGAAAACAAAATTAATTAAATATAATAATATATTAGTAAGGAAAGTAATAATAAAAAAATGAATACAATAGTAGTAATAGTAATATTAAAAATAATAGTAAAAGTAAAAGTAATGGTAATAATATTAAAATTAATTAATAATAATACTAGTAATAATAACAATAATGATAATAATAATAATAATTATTATAATATTAATAATAATAGTAATAATAATATTAATGACAATATTAAATTTAAAAAAATAAAATGGTAAAAATAACAAAAGAATAGAAAAGGGACTAAATTGCACTTTAAAACAAAAATTTGGGGAAAATTATAAATAAAAGTAAAAGGGGGACTAATCCGAACATGCAAATAACAATGAGGGGCTAAAAGGAAAAATATCCTTGCCCTCCAAAACGCAGCGTTTTACGCGAGACTCAAATGAAATCAGAATAAAATTTATGGGTAAAATTAATAATAAAAGAAAACTTAATAAAAAGGGATTAAATTATAAAATAGGAGAAATGCGAAAGGGCTTAAAGCGCAAATTGCCCTTCTGCTTAAAAACACGCGGATCCTAGGCTGGGTGGGTCGGATTAGATAGGATCGGTATAAAACGACGCCGTTTTGGTGCAAAAGCACCCAAGGTAAAACGACGTCGTTTTACATGCTATATAAGTCAAAAATAAAAAAAAAATTCATTATTCCCTCATTCTTCAAAAAAAAAAAAAAACAGAGAGAAACTCTCTCTTTTCTCCCCCGCCCGGTGATTTTCGGCCACAGGTCCGGTCATCGATCGGCTAATCACCGCCATGGACCGTCGTCGTCGACCACAGTGTACGGTGGCCAGAACTCCAGAAAGTAAGCTTTTTTTCTTTTATATATGTATATATATATATTATATTTAAATGTGTGTGTGTAGTTTTTTTAAAAAAATTATATGTATGTATGGATGGTTTCGAAAAAAAAATGAAAGAAATAAAGAAAAAGATGATAAAAAAAATCAACCTCTGATCTCTTTTTCCTTTGTATTAATTCTATCTTTGTAAAAATCTAGTGTACAAAAGGCTTTCATTTCCCTTTTTATAGCCAAATATTCGAAATAAATAAAAAATACAATATTCGTTTGCTGTGCTGTTTTTGCTGCTTTCAATTTTGTTTCTTTTTTTCAGGTGAAACCGTCGGGGTGACATGGCTGGAGGCACGCGTGTGGAGGGCTAGAGGCTGCGGCGCACTAGAAGTGTTAAAAATTTTGGGCCATTTGGGCCTCGTAATTGGGCTTAGGCATTGGGCCACTGTAATTGGGTCTTTTAATGCTTATTGGACTGTTAAAATGGACTGTTTAGTATTTAGATTTATTTTGGGTTTTTTTATTTTTTTATTTTTTTGTTTAAATCGGGTTAATATTGGGCCTCAGGCATAAATTGGGTCCTATAGCTGCCCCTCTTTGCTCATTGCTGTGTAACGAGAATGAAGTAAAGACTTTAAAAGGGCCAATTTTGCCTGGTCTCGCCGAATCTTGACTTCTTTTGGTGCTTTTCTTCTTCGAGTAGCTTCATTCCATCCTACTACATCTTCAAGGGCATAGAAACTAGCGCTTCGATCCAATTCAAAAAGATTAGACTTGTAGCTTCAATCTGTTCTGCCGCAACTTCAGGGAGATAAGATTTGCTATCTTCAGTCTGCTCCACTGCAACTTTAGGTAGAGAAGAATTGTGGCTTCAATCCGCTCCACTGCGACTTCAGGGAGATAAGATTCACCATGATAGATTTGATCCGACCTACTGCAACTTCAGAGGTATAGGACTTGTAACTTGTAGCTTTAATCTGTTCCATTGCAACTTCAGGGAAATACGATTTGTTGTCTTCAGTCTTCTCCGTTGCAACTTCAGGGAAATAAGGCTGGTGGCTTTAATCTGCTCCACTACAACTTCAGGGAGATAAGATCCGCCATAATTTGTAGCTTTAATGTAACACCATAAACCCGACCCATGCGTTACGAACGGATTTGGTATGTTACATGAGCAAAACATGTTAAACCCTTTTTATTCGTACTAAAATATTACTTTGTTAAAATCAAGAAAACAAGTTTGATTTGATAAAATACTACTAACCTTGAAGATTTGATTGATAAATCGATAAATTTGAGGAAATGATCTTACAAAACCGTGTCTTGTGAAAACATCGTTAATAGTTCGAGAGAAAATATCCGTGTTAAAAATATTTGTAAAAGTTTATTTTGAAAATCCATTTGTTAATCGGTTTTGGAAACCATTTTTTTTAAGTTTTTAGAAAATTCCCTTTTTAAACAATTTAAGAAAAATAATAAAAACATCCCAACCATAAAGCAAAATAAAAAAAATCCAGAGGCCTTATTACAATATTTAACCCAAAATAGTAAAGTAATAGAATAAACGAGAAAGACGTCTAAAGTCCAAATAAACCATTTCTGAAGTATGGCCTCCACCGAGTTATCCATGGCCCAAGTCCACGTCACTGAGCATTACTTACAAGGGTTTAGAAAGAAAGGGGAGTGAGTTACAAGAACTCAGTGTGTAATCCCCTTACCATTATCCATTGGGCTGAAACCTATTTAGAAATGTTTTGGACCTAAGCCCATTTACAAAATAATGTATCAATTTTATCATGTGAAGGAAATGCAATTCCCAAACCAATCCTAATAATCCATCCGCTACACACCACCCGTACCAACCAACACACCTGTGGGGATCAAGTCAACCCACCCCGCCAACACACCAATCGCAGGCATTATGCCTTTTATAACAAATTTAATTGTGGACAAGCCACCAGAATAACAGAATATAAGTGGCATTGGCACTATACAGATTTGTGGCAGAGCCACCAAAATATGTGGTAGAGCCACCAGAACTTCTCTTCGATATTATCCCATCCCATGCAAAATCATGTATATATAATGCATAACAATTCATGATTTTTACAATATGACAATAGTAATTTATTCAGATATTCATTACAAACGTACGGCCCATTATAACAATTTATCAAATTGGCCCATCTAGGCATAATATCAGATTGGCCCATTTATCAAAATATCAAATTGGCCCATTAAGTAATATATCAAATCGGCCCATTAAGCAATATCTCAATTCGGCCCGTTGTAACAATTTATCAAATAGGCCCATTAAGGCAATATATCAAATCGGCCCATTAACACTTTTGCAAATCGGCCCATTAGGGACATTTCCATAATTCAGCCCGTAAGGGCATTTTCGTAATTCGGTAATTTCACAATCCAGACTTAACTACTAATTTGGGCTTAAAAATTTAAACTATCCATCTGCGTCGTACTGACTAAATTGACTATAACTTGAGTTAGGAATCTCAAAATCTAAATCCGTAAATTTTCCTTGAAACTAGACTCATATATCTTCTTACTACAATTTTTCCAGAATTTTTGGCTTAACCAATTAGTACAGTTTATTCCTTAAATTTTCCCTTGTTTCACTATCCAATGGTTCTGACCTCTCTTAACTTAATTTCAAATATCTCACTGTACGGTTTTCATACACTGCTCCCACTTGTTTCTATTGAAAATAGGCTCACTAAGGAATCTATACATATAATTTTTAACTCATAATCCACTTTGTACAATTTGATCTGATTTTACCAAGACAGATCAGGAAACCACGAAGTCATTCAGAACCAGTCTCACTATAATTAACATATCTCGGAATATAAAATTCCTTTTCCTTCTCTGTTTCTTCCATATTAAAATAGACATAGTAAGCTTTAATTTGATATCTTATTCACTTTCTAATTCCTTTTCTCCTATTTTTCGTGAGTTTTCAAATACATGCCACTGCTTCTAACTGAAACTGTTTTATTACAAAATACGATTACCACTACGATCATACGCACGCCCGAGTGATTACGGATGCCGTTTTTTGTTTTCTTCGGTATTTCGACCGATTTACCGAATATTTCATACAAACTTTCAGAGAAGTGTGAGATTACACACCATTTCAAATATGTATACGAAAGGTATGGGATTACACACCTGATTTTGATTTCCTAAAGAACCACTCATCGATGACCTAGAACAACACCAACCAAAAGTTAGCTTCGGATTTCCAAAACATTTCGTATCACTTACACTTGAATCACTTACCACATGTGGCACCATATCCTTTTTACCAATTGTTCATTTATATTAGCAATATGCACACTTATTTCCTTAAGCTATGATGCCCCTTACCTTCTCTCCTTAAAGTGCTAAAATACCAAATTTTTACTAAGGCCCAATTAAACCCCGAACTTCCTAGAAACCTCGTAACCTTCCAAATTCACTTAACTAATAAGTCCAATTTGCAATAACACCATTCTCATATTCTCGAAAATTTTAAACATTCCTACGCCCAAGGCACATTAGGCCCAATTCTTCTAGGCCCAATTTCGGGATGTTACATTTAATCTGTTTCACTGCAACGTTAAGGAAATATGATTGGCTGTCTTTAGTCTTCTTCACTGTAACTTCAGGGAAATAAGGCTGCTGGCTTCAATTTGCTCCACTGTAACTTCATAAAGATAAGATCCACCATAATTTGTAGCTTTAATCTGTTTCACTACAACGTCATGGAAATACGATTCGCTATCTTCAGTCTTCTCCGCTGCAACTTCAGGGAAATAAGACTTGTGGCTTTAATTGCTCCATTGCAACTTCAAGAAGATAAGATCTGCCGTAATTTGTAGCTTTAATCTATTCCACTGCAACACCCGAGAAATAAAATTCACTTTCTTTAGTCTGCTTCGCTACAACTTCAGGGATATAAGGCTGGTGGCTTCAATTTACTTCATTGCAACGTCAGGAAATAAGATCCGCTGTCATCAGTCTGCTCTGCTGCAACTTCAAGAAGATAAGATTCGTCGTAATTTGTAGCTTTAATCTATTCCACTGCAACGCCCGGGAAATAAAATTCAGTCTGCTTCGCTACAACTTCAGGGAAATAAGGCTGTGGCTTCAATCTGCTCCACGCAACTTCAGGAAGATAAGATCTACCGTAGCTTTAATCTGCTCCACTGCATCTTTAGGGAAATAAGATTCACTATCTTCAATTCGCTCCACTGCAACTTCAGGGAGATAAGGGTAATGGCTTCAATTTGCTCCACTGCAACTTTAGGGAAATGAGATTCTCCATGGTGGATTTGATCTGACCTACTGCAACTCCAGAGGTATAGGACTTGTGGATTAGTTGATCTTGTTACATCGTCCTTTAGGGAACATGACCTATAGAATCGATTTATGGACTTATGCTTATGCATAATGATTAGGATGCTATGTTCGGAATGAATTAAATCCTCCTAACTAAATGTATTATGGATGACATTTGCATGAATGCAGAATGTCATGAGAATGATCCCTTTTTAAATGTATAATGATTAGGATGTAATGATCAGAATGGATCGAATGCTTCTAACTAAATGTGTTTTGCATGAATGCAGAATTTCGTGAGAATGATCCCTTTTTTAATGTTTGGGTTGTCATTGCTCGTTATTCTTCAAGGTTGTATCACTGACGTAATATTCTGTCTTCTTGTTGAACCGATATTTTTGACAGAATGCTGAAGAAATAGTCACTATTTAGAGTTTCCTTCTCAAATATTTCCAACCCTTAGGCTTGGTGAGTTCTAAATAATAGTCCTGCTTCAGGTTCTCGTACTATTTAAAAGTTTCCAGAGTAATATACAAAACTCCTTTTATGAAAGTATTATTAGTCCATTAATCATTATTTCAATACAAAATGCTTGAAAATGATCATAATGATGGATAAAAATGAAATTTATCAGAAACAAAATCTGAAAAGAATAGGTTAGTTAAAGAAAGCAAACATTGCTAGAATACAAAATGATGAGGGGAAAAGATAGATGCCCCTAATATCGCAGCCTGAGCTTCTCTGTACGGGCTTTCTAAAGACCATTTTAAGCTCAATATGTGTTTTAGGAGATCAAGAGTACTCTGTTGATGCCCCAAGACGTAACATCTCTCATTCTTCTTAATTTAGGTATAGCAAGATCACTGCATGCCCCATCGTTGATCACAATTTGAGCCGCCCTTTTTTGGGGTTTTCGACTCAAAAGCCCTTTGGTCTCAAGGTACCTTTTGCGGGTTTTCACCTTGGCGTCTCTATTTTTTTTAGAGAAGGCCTCAAAGCTCCCTTTGCAGGTTTTCACTTTGGCCTCTTTTCCTCTTCAAGTATAGTACTTCTTAACTTAATCCGAATTTATAGGATTGGGCAAGTTTTTTCCATCCATTTCGGTCAAAATCAGTGCTCCTCCGAAGAAAGCCTTTTTTTACCACATAAGGTCTTTCCCAATTTTGCATCCATTTCCCTCTGAAATCCTTTTGTATAGGGAGGATCTTTTCAGGTCTCCCTCGTGAAATTCTCTTGGGAACCTTTTTGTCATAAGCTCACATCATTTGTTTTGGTACATCCGACCATGACAAATAGCTCTTAGCCTCTTTTCCTCAATCAAGTTCAACTGATCATATCAAGACTGGATCCATTCTGCTTCATCTAAATTTAGCTCTGACAAAACTCAAAGGGAAGGTATGTCTACTTCAATGGGTAAAACTGCCTCCATTCTATAAACTAATGAGAAAGGAGTTGCCCTAGTAGAGGTCCTGATAGACGTTTGATAAGCATAGAGAGCAAATGGTAACTTCTCGTGCCAATCTTTATAAGTTTCAGCCATTTTCCCTACAATCTTCTTAATGTTTTTATTGGCTGCTTCCACTGTACCATTCATTTTTGGATGATACGGTGATGAATTGTGATGTATGATTTTGAACTGACTACAGACCTTCGCTATCGTGCTGTTGTTCAAATTTAACATATTGTCGGATATGATCCTCTCAAGCATTCTATATTGACATATGATTTTTTTTTTAGGAATCTGCTGACTGCCGACTTAGTAACACTGGCATATGAAGCAGCTTCTACCCACTTGGTGAAATAGTCGATGACTACAAAGATGAACCGATGCCCATTTGAAGCTTTTGGAGAAATCGCCCAATGACATCCATGCCCCATATAGAGAAAGGCCATGGGGTAGTCATAACATGAAAAGGCGAATGAGGTACATGAATTTTGTCCCCATAAATCTAGCATTTGTGACATCTCTTAGCAAATTGATGCAGTCTCCCTCCATGGTAGACTAATAGTACCAAAATCTCATAATTTGTCTAGCCATTGTGAAACTATTTGCATGTGTTCCACAAACATCCTCGTGGACTTCTTCCAGAATTTTCTTAGCTTCAACAGCGTCTACACATCTCAACAGTACCTGATCCTTTCTTCTTTTGTACAGGACCTCTCCGTCTAAGACATAGTCTTCTCAACGTCCTTTTATCGTTCTCGATTGCCTGATCAGGGTATTCACAGTTTCTTACATATCGTAATATATCATGGTACCAAGGGTGATCATCTCTTTCTTCTTCCATGTTGTAACAATGAGCTGGGGCCTCGTAAATACTCATTTGAATGGGTTTTACCTCCTCTTGTTTGCTCACTTTGATCATGGAAGCTAAGGTAGCCAAAATATCTGCCATTTGGTTTTCGTCTCGCGGGAGATAATTTAAAGTAATGTCGTCAAACTTTTCAATTAACCCCCAAACTATCCTTCGATAATTGATCAATTTGAGGTCTCTTGTCTCCCATTCACCTTTCAGTTGGTAGATCACCAATGCAGAATCTCCATATACTTTGAGCGCTTTAATTGTGCGTTTTATGGTGGCACGGAGTCCCATGATACATGCTTCATATTCTTCCATGTTATTTGTACAATCAAAATCCAATTTGCATGTGAATGGATAATAATCTCCATTTGGGGATACCAAGACTGCCCCGATTCCATTACCTACAGCATTTGATGCTCCATCAAAGTTTAATTTTGAAAGACGACCTTTTGTAGCGTCTTCTTTAGTGGCTGCCACATACATTAGTTCTTCATTGGGAAAGTCAAAGTTCAGAGGCTCATAATCTTCCAGATCTCTGCTGGCTAGAAAATCTGCTATTGCAATTCCTTTCGCAGCTTTTTGGCTCACATAAACTATGTCGAGTTCAGAGAGGAGAATCTGCCATCTAGCCATCCTTCCATTTAAAGAGGTTGACTCCATCATATATTTTAGAGGGTCCAACTTCGAGATTAGCCAGGTTGTATGGTATAACATGTATTGCCTCAACCTCCGAGTCGTCCAAATCAAGGCACATCACAATTTTTCAATTGGTTAATATCTCATTTCACACTGAGTGAATTTCTTATTGAGGTAGTATATCACCTTTTCTCTTCTTCCCCAATCATCGTGTTGACCCAGCACACACCCCATAGAGTTATCAAACACTGTCAAATACAGGATTAATGGCCTATCTGGGCATGGAGGTGACAGTACTGGAGTACTTGACAAGTACTGTTTAACCTTATCAAAAGCTTTTTGGCATTCATCGTCCCACATGCTTGGATTGTGTTTCTTAAGAAGACAAATATGGGATCACATTTCTCAGTTAATAGTGAAATGAATCGAGCGACGTAATTTAACCTTCCAAGGAAACCTCAAACTTCTTTTTGAGTGCGCGACGGAGGCAATTCTTGTATAGCTCGGACCTTGTCTGAGTCAATCTCGATTCCCTTTTCACTGACTACGAAGCCCAACAATTTTCCCGATCTGGCTCCAAAAGTACATTTATTCGGATTGAGCTTTAATTGGCATTTCTTAAGTCTCAAGAACAACTTCCTCAAAACTTGTATATGTTCCATTTCTGTTCGATACTTTGCGATCATATCATATCATGGAACAAGTTCACTATGGCCCTTTGATATGTCATTCCTGTATTTTTCAGCCCAAATGGCATCACCTTATAACAAAATGTACCCCACAAGGTTGTGAAGGTAGTCTTTTCCATATCTTCGGGATGCATTTTTATCTGATTGTATCCCGAGAAGACATCCATGAAGGAAAACAACGAATAACCCGCCGTATTGTCTACAAAAGTGTCAATGTGAAGCAAGGGGAAATTGTTTTTCGGGCTGGCCTTATTTAAGTCTCTATAATCTACACATATTCGTACCTTCCCATCTTTCTTAGGGATAAACACAATGTTGGCTACCCATTCTGAGTATTTGACTTCCTGTAGGAATCCAGCATCGAACTGCTTTTTGACTTCCTCTTTTATTTTTAGCACAATGTCAGGCCTTATTCTCCGGAGCTTCTGCTGAACCGGCTTGCAATTCTCTTTTATGGGGAGGCGGTGTACAACAATGTCAGTGCTTAACTCGGGCATATCTTGGTATGACCATGCGAATATATCTTTGAATTTTTGAAGTAATTCTACGAGGTCTCCCTTCATTTTTTTAATTATGCACGTTCCAATTTTCACTACCTTTCCTTCTTCCAAGGTCACAATCTTTACTATTTCTTCATGAGGCAGAATTTGTTTTTCCTCTTGTTTTACCATTCTTAACAAGTCCGGAGATAAGCCACAGTCTATGTCATCTTCAAAGTCCTGGGATCCCTTTAAACACATGTCTTGCTCAAAAAGGAGATTCTAACACTACAGCAAAACAGACTTTTAGCAGCTTTTAGACTAAAAATGTCGCAAAAGTTTTACATTAGTGGTGTTAGTAAACAAACGCCGCAAAAGGTTAGAGCTATAGTGGCGTTTGTGTTAAAAACGCCGCAAAAGATTAGCATTAGCGGCGTTTGTGAGAGAAGAACCGCAAATGCTTGAGCGATAGCGACACTTTTCTAAAAACGCCGCAATAGATCAAGAATTAGCGGTGCTTTTTAAAAACACCGCAACAATGTTAATCAAAATGCATCGTTTTATCTTGAGCTTTAGTGGCATTAGCGGCGCTTTCAAGAAAACGCCGCTATAGATCGAGCATTAGCGTCGCTTTTGGAAAAACGCCACAAAATGTTGAGCAAAACGACTTCGTTTATTGTGGAGCTTTAGTGGCGTTTTTGATAAAAACGCCGCAAAAAAATTATTTTATTTTAAGGTTTAGGATTTAGAATTTAAGATTTAATGTCTATGGTTTAGAGTTTTAGGGTTTATGGTATAATGTTTATTATTTTGGGTTAAGGGTTTATGTTTTAGAGTTTGGGTTTGAGGTTTAAGGTTTGGGGTTTAAGGTTTAAGGATACTGTTTGAAAACTGAAGAACATTTGGATTTTACTGGTATTCATGCCATTTTGTACTTCACCCATATTATTTAATATAAGAATATAAAATACATGTTTTGTACTACACTAATATTGGCCACACGAATTCCCAAAAATATGGTTTATGATTATGGTTTAGGGTTTACGATTTAGAGTTCAGGGGTTGGAGTTTAGGGTTTAGGATTTATGGTTTAAGGTTTATGGTATATTGGGGGTTGGATTTTGGGGTTTGGTGGTTGGTGTTTGTGGTTTACAGGTTTAGGGTTTAATTTTGGATTTTTTAGAATATATATCTAAATAAGATAAATATAAATTATTATTTTAAAATATATATATATATATATATATCAAAATGGGTTAAATCCCAAAAGCATACATGAACAATGGTTTAATGTTCAATTGTATACATGAACTTTAATTTGATCCAGATCTTGTAAAATATTAACCCAATTATTGATATAATTAAAATCATTTTTTATTTATATATTGCATACATAAATATTTATATTTATTCAATATAAAAATATATTGATGTATTTATTTTTTAAAATGTGTATTTATTTTTTAAAAATGCATTATTCTCTCCTTTTTTTATTAATTAATATTTTCATTTTATAACTTTTGTTTTAATTTTGGATCAATTTGACTTCAATCTTGGATGACACTAATTTGACAACTCACGTGCTAGTATATTTGTATTTTATTGTTGGCGTAGATATAATTTTAAAGAAATTATAAACTTTTTTAAATTTTGTTGAATTTTTAAATATTTATTGGTATGAAAGGCATTAGCGGCATTTATGTAAAAAACGCCGAAAAAAGTAATTTCACATTAATAAAAAACAGCGTCGTTTTTGTGGTGATGGTAGTATCATTAGTGGCGCTTCACCAGAAACGCCGCAATAGGTGATGTATTACCAGCGTTTTTGTAAAAACGCCGCAAATATTCTTTAAGTGTTCACAAAACTGCGCCGTTTTGTGCTTTCCTTTTAGTGGCGCTTTTCAAAAATGCCGCAAATATGTATTAGGAGTTCAGGAAACAACACCGTTTTCCCTTGTTATTAGTGGCGCTTTCCTTAAAACACCGCAAATATGTTTTAAGATTTTTTAAAACGTCACCGTTTTGTCCATGCTATTAGTGGCGTTTTAGCCAAAAACGCCACAAATTTGAGTTCAGTGTTTGGGAAATGACTGCGTTTTGTGCTTTTATTTAGTGGGCTTATTTAAAAATGCCGCAAATGGGTTAATTTTTATACGAAAACAATGTCGTTTTTTTCCATCCATTTTACCAATTTAAACTTAAACTCGAAAGTCTGTTTCCCCCAATTTTGCTATTTCTTCAAATCCCAGCTTCACCCTCTTTTGCATTCCCCTCTCAATCCCTAATTTCTTCTTCGATTCTGGGGCGAAATATTTCAAAATCTTGTAGCACCAACCATCTGTATTTTCAATTTCACACATACCCATCACCATCTTCTCCTCTTCATATTGATAACACGGCTGAAGACGCCTCCCCAGAATCCATTTACGACTTTACTGTTAAGGTATTTATTTCTTATTTTTTAGCAATTTGATTACTCATCCACTAATACTATGTCTATGTTGGGAGTGGTGATTGAATTTTATTTATTTTTATCCTTTAAAACTTGAATTACTTCCCCCAAATTTTATTTATTTGCTTCTAGGCCTGGATTTCTATTACTGTTGAATTACTTGTTGCTTTACTCTCTGCTTGTATTTATCATCGCTCTTATTAACTATTCATCATGCGCATCAATATCTGTTTAATAAATGAGAAAAAGAAGTTAAAGCTTTGTTGATGTGCTTCGACTTTGTTTCTTTTATTTTTTATCTGGTTAATAAATTTTATTTATTGTTTGAAATTTATTGGACGATAAAAAGTAATAGGAAATGAGTTGAATCTGATATATTTAAAGGGTCCTTTGCAACTTTGCTCCTAACTTAATATTTGTATTTTCTGAAATCAATTTATCCATATAAATGAATTTGTTAATCTTTAATAAATCATTTCAAGTGTGCATCTTGGTTTCTTTTAACTGTAAATATTGTTGAATCTCAGTTGCTATTTGAATCAGGTGCCATTCCCCTGAAGTTGCTGTTTGAATCTCAGTTCTTGTTAGTGTTCATCTTGGTTTCTTTTAACTGTAAATATTGTTTTGCTTCATATCATGTCCTTGTACATAATGTATTTGTTCATTGCCAATTGACCAAACCTGCACATTACAAATAGAATGCATCAGGATGTAATCTAGAAGCAACATAAGAGCATACATACCATTGTAGTTTTATCAAGTGAAGCACTATATAACCTTTCCCCAGATTGTAGAACATACAAGCTTGTAATAGCCTTGGTATGTTCTTTAATTTCTTGGACAAGGTGAAGAATGCTGTCTCTACCAGCCCAGACCTTCAAAAATTAGAACAGTAAAAACTCAAGTTTGATAACCTCCTGTCACTAGAATTAAGAAACTTAGTAGCAGAGCTGAGGGTTACCTTTATAGTTCTGTCAGAATGGCCTGTAAAGAATTTGTCTTTGAAACTAACAATTGACAACAGAAATTGATAAGTTTGCTTCGATGCTTTCAAGTTTCACCCTTCTTTTTAATGGATTTTGCTGCCGTTAGTTTATTAGCTAGTTTGTGCTATTTCTCTTTTGTTAAATATATATATTTTTCGATGAAAATACATAAGATTTGTGGTAGTTGTTGGTTGATTTCTAGTTGCAAATTATGGATTTCTATATTATTTTTAATAATTTTTTATTGATAGAAAAAAAATCAAATGTTAGTGTTTATAAATATATTAAGAAGTGTCTAAATTGATTTGCTGAGATGATTTCCATTGTCCAATGTCATGCATATAATCCATTGTCCAATATTTGGTGCTAATCTTATAATCTTACATTTGTTCTAGGTACTATCGAGCACCTGAAGTAATATTTGGTGCAACTGAATACACCACGGCCATTGACATCTGGTCTGCTGGCTGTGTTTTGGCTTAGCTATTGCTTGGGCAGGTACATGTTTCGTTGCAAATTTTTTTTGCTTATTTATATGCTTTCTCTTTAAATTACTTAACAAATACTATTTTTCTGACTCTAGCCTCTGTTTGCTGGTGAGAGTGGAGTAGACCAGGTTGTTGAAATTATTAAGGTACATTTTAGTTCAAAATTCTAATCAATAATATTTTTATCATGATGATTTTTGAAAAATTAATCTTTTGGGGCTCCGATTTTGTATAGATTTAATTGTTGGTTTTCTTTTCAAATATTGGATCATTTTACTTTACATTTGCCATCTACTTTTCTGCCTTATGTTTTCTATTATAATCTGGCATCCAGTTTGCCATGTTTTTTTATTAAATTATTTTGGATGTCCTTCACAAATCAAAGACAATATAGCAGCCATACGCTAAGTAGTTTAATGTTTAAAATTTGATTTATTATAAATATTTATAATGTTTAATTATAATGGTTTAATTCGTCTTTAGTAGTTTTAAATAATGTTAAGTTATGTTGCATTCCTTTTTTATTATATATTTCATTTTTAACTCTTCAATTGATTTATTAGGAGAAACTAAAAGATAAGAAGGCGGAGTATGAAGCGATTGCTTCGACTGATAGTTCTGTTAATTTTGAGGACATTGATAACAGAATTATTAATGAAGTTTTGGGTCTTGAAAGGTATGGTCGGGTTCGATTTCAAGGATCTAGTGTTAACCCGACCCAATATTTTGGATCCAGCTCGCAGCACTACATGCCTTTCTGGAGTCAAGCTCAAGCTGAAATTCAGAGGTTAAGAGAGCAGATAGCTCAGATGCAAACTAGTACAATTGAGCAAATTTCTCAACTTAGAGCAGAGGCAGCGAGTGAGGCAGAGCAGAACAAAAAGTATGACGAACTCCAGCTATAGCTTCAGACTATGATGAAGATGTTCCAGCAGTTGCAAATGCCGCTATCTTAGACATTTGTTTTCTTGTAACTTTTAACATTATTGTAAGAAAATTTTGAATTATACTTCATTTATAATTTATATCATATATCTTTTGTATAATTTTGTATCATTTAGATTTGCTGTTTTTGGTTGGATTTCATGCTATATTTGCTGTTTTTGGTTGAATTTCATGCAGGAAGGGTTGGATATTGGTGAAAAATGTATACTGTAAATCTGCCCAAATTAGCGGCATTTGTAAAAAAAGGTGCCGCTAAAGACAATTACTTATAGCTGTGTTTTCTAAAAAGCACCACTAAAGACCACGACTAATAGCGGCGTTTTCTATAAAAGCGCCACTAAAGACCACGACTTATAATGGCGTTTTCCGTAAAAGCGCCGCTAAAGACCACGACCTTTAGTGGCATTTTATATAAAAGTGCCGCTAAAAGTCATGATCATTAGAGGCATTTTTTTTTTCAAATAAACACCGCTAAAAATAGCGGCATCTTTTGCCAAAAAAGCGTCGCAAAAAGTCTTTTTTCCTGTAGTGTAATTCCGTAGCAACGTTACTCATGTAGTTGATATCCGGGGACCTGTTCTAGGTACAAAAGAATATACAGAGAACAAATTAATTTAAGAATAATTATTTGTATGGTATGATTATGAATGTGATGAAAGAATGATTTGGAAAAAGATCCAAGAAATGAAAGAATCTAACATAATTATTTGTATAGAAGGAATGAAAGAATCTAAAAGAATGAGAGGATATTTATTCAAAATGATCCCAAATATGTATTTCACGTTGATGTTCTTCAATACTTTTCTTCCTTGGTGTCTTTCGCTCGGGATGAATAATCCCTCCTGATACAAAAGTTTTGGATATGTGGGGGAATATCATTGGTTCTCATCTGATTTCTTCCCCACTTATGCGTGCCCTTCTTCTTTCTTGTCTCTTTTCCAGTTCTTTTCTTCTTTGTCTCGAATCTGGCTTGTACCTAAGCCAAAGAGGTCATGCTTGTCTTTCAACATTGGAACCTCAACTCTTCCTTGAAGATGTCTCCCTAGTCCTTTTTAGGGTAAGGCTCTCTTTCCTACCGTCATCTGTAATCCCATCTTGGTAGCCTTGGATATTTTTGGCGCTGGAATCTGATTCCCTTCAGTAATAAATGTTGCATTTACAAACTCCAAAAACTGGAAAGAACATTCAATTGACTCATCATTCGTCTCCAAGTACGACGCATCACTGGTTACGACCGCGATAATATCTTCTTCGACATTTATTGTTACCAGCCGACCCTCTGATACTAGCTTTAACTTTTGATATAGTGACGAAGGCACTGCCCTGGCCGAATGTATCGAAGGTCTTCCCAATAAGCAATTGTAGGAGGACTTGATATCCATTACTAGGAAGTCCACTTCATAAGTAGTTGGGCCAATCAACAGAGGTATTTCGATTCTTCCCATGACCCTCCTCTCTGTGCCGTCAAATGCCCTCACTATATTCTGGCATACCTTCATGTTTGAGCTATCCACAGATAACCTGTTAAGTGTGGATAGGGGCAATACGTTTAGTGCTGATCCATTGTCGATCAGGACTCTAGGCAATGTGTGTCCTTTGCATCTGGTAGTGATGTGTAGAGCTTTAGTGGATCCCATACCCCCTGGTGGTATTTCATCATCGTTAAAGAAGATGAAGTTATCAGCACTTATGTTATTGACCAGCCGATCCAGTTTGTTGATAGAGATATCATTGGCCACGTACGTCTCGTCAGCACTTTCATTAATGCACTTCAGTGTACCTCCAAATTCAAGAGTAAAGCTAGTATAGATATGCGGGCTGGTTGTTTATGCAACTGCTCCACAACACTATACTCGCTGTGCTCCAAAAACTTCAGGAATTACTTGACCTCCTCCTTTTTCACTGGCTCATTGACAAGCGGCTCAAATCTGGTTGCTTTTTCCTTCTTTTGTTCCACCAATAGGGTCTTTTCTTTTGTGGGTTCCACTTGGGTTTTTTTCAAATCATAACGCCTTCCACTACGCGTATAAAAAGTTACATCTTGATTCTCCTTTGAAGTGTTGGCTGAGTTCTCCTTTCCTGGGATCGTCACATTACAATCATAGTTCCAGGGGACCCTTTTGCTATCTTGATAAGAGAAAACCGTCGATTTTTGAATTATGATCTCTGTCGTCGTCTGTACTCTAGCTTTGTTATTTTTAGGTTGTGAAATGATAACCACAGGACAATTGACTTTTGGGACTTTCATTGTTGATTCTGATGCGCATATGTTTCCCTCTTCCTTAGCTTCTTCAAAAAATTTTATCTCTTTATTGTCCATCAAACCCTGCACTAAGGCTCTGAATTCTATATATTCTTGGATCTCGTGCCCCTCTTTATGATGAAACTCACAGTTGTTCCTCAAGTTTTTACAACACTTTTCAGGATCTAACATGCTCAGCCCTCTTTTTACCATCTCTTTCCAGACCCATCTCAAAGGATTTTTTACTTCTGCAATATCGGTCTTAATTTTTCTCCCTACCTTTCCGTCTGTTGCATTTACCCCATTATCAGTGTGATTGGGTCACAGATTTTCGGCACTAGGTGTATCATCAAATTTCACAATGCCCATTTTAATAAGTCTTTCAACGACTTTCTTAAAGGCGGTACAATTTCCTATTGAATGCCCCGAAATTCTTGCATGGTAGTCATACTGAGCGTTTGCATCATACCATTTGGGGTATGGAGGCTGTAATGGTTTTAGGTAAAAAGGGGATACCACGTGTGCATCGAACAAACTTTGATACAACTCCCGATATGTCATTGGAATTGGAGTAAATTGGAGTTTCTCAGTGTTTTGCTTTGTGCCGGACTCCTGCCTTAATGAACCTTGTTGGCCAGTAGCCACCGTTCTTGGCTGATTTACAGTAATCGATCTTGAGTAGCTCGTATTATTCACCTAATTTTCCTTTTTCCTTGAGGTTGACATTTTGTTACTCTCTCCTGCATCTATCTTTCCTGTAACACCCCAAACCCGGCCTAAACGTTACGACCAGATCTGGTATGTCACAGGAAGGGTAGTTTGAAAATCTCAAAAAAACATCGTAACATAGAAAACATTTCGATTGGTTTCTTTATTTAAAAAAACGATTTGTAAATTTTTGCTTGAAGGTTTTGTTGCGTCTTTTATTAAATTGATCGGAAAGGCTGTAAGCAAATTTTGTTGTTATAAAATCCGAAATCAAGAAATACCATAAACATGTCATTAGAAAACCAAGTTGAGGTTTTAAGAAAATTTTCAAGTTAATTGGCTATTCGCTTGCCATCTTTTGTTAATGTTTTGAAACTGTTTGCTTAAGCCTTTGATTTTAGAAAAACCCCATTTTCGACCGTACGCGATATCAGCATTAAATCAAACCCAAAGTTAAAGTGACAGTGGCCTTATTACATAATAAAATCCCAAATTAAAACAAAACAAAATAAAGTAACGTAGTTTACAGAAGAAGTAGTAACGCATGGCCACCTCGAGTCCACCCCGGCTCTAAATCTGCAATCTAGCGATTACCTGCAAAATTAAGCTGAGGGGTGAGTCACTGAGACTCAGTGTGTGATTCCCCTTACGAACACAGTTTGGGCCTAAGCCCTAATAACATGGCATATCAATAGTACATGCGATGCAACCCAGCCCATCCTAGATTTCCATCCACTACGTCGCCTGTATCCACCGAACACCCGTGGCATCAAGCTACTGTGGTCCCAGACCACTTGTGATAGAGTCACATTATATAAACGTGGGGCCAACCCACTATGGTCCTAGACCACTGTGACGATCTCTGATAAGTATACGTGGGGCCAACCCACTGTGGTCCCAGACCACTGAGACAAGTCACTGATAAGCATATGTATACATGGTTCCAAACCAATGTGGTCCCAGACCACTGTGGCAATAGTAACTGAATAGCACTTCCCCTCCATCATCTCCCATAACCCATGCACATAATATCCTACTGTGGTGAGTGCTATATACTTTCAATGTACAACATATAATTAACTCATGCATTCAATCATACGAAAGTATCATCATGGCGGAACTTACCCGGTGTCTCCAACCTTACCCACGAGGGTATCTCGACTAACAGAATAGTCGTTTCAGCTTGTAGCCAACACAGTTATTAACATGAATTATTTAACAAAGTAAAGTGTGAATATTACACACCTGGTAACGTGTAAAACTAGACTCTCTACGTCGACGCTCTCACTAGCAGGAACGACAGCTATTTGCCTATCCCAGTCAGATGTTGCTCTCTAGCACAGCCCGGCGAAAATTCTCGTACTGCCGATACTGCAAGTTTCTTAAACTTTGGGGCGGAGACTACGAGTCCAACCCCCTCATTCACTTGACTTGCATTCGAATCCATAAAAGGAGCTTGATTAGGAAACAAAGTTAAGGCTTTGAAAGAAAACAGAGAGAATAAGAACTCAAATCGATGAAGTTCCTTACCTTGATCAACAGAAGCTGAATGCTAGCAGACTTGGCTTAAGAAACCAATTGAGTCCCTACACCATCACCATATCAGAATCGGTTCTCCAAATAGATTAAAAAGGAATGGCCTTTCGGCCAAACCAGTTGATAAGAACCCCTTATCTTGATCAACCAAAACCGATTATATAGGCTCTCAGCAACCTAGGATTTCCAACACCCTGCTTCTTGGTATTTGGCTAAGAGACACAAAATAGAATAAATGGGTTTAGATGTTTACCAGAATAGATTCAGCTTCATAAAGAGAAGGGAGAATAAAACAAAAGGATGTCTATAAGAAAATAAAAGAAAGACTCTTACCCTCAGTAGAGAAACCGAATGGCACACAAAAATATTCTGCACAGGAGAAGTAATAGATGAGAATGATCGATCGACTAAACAAGAAGATCGACCAACCACCTTGAAAAGCCCTTGCTGTATCCATCACTCTAGCTCCCCAGGCACAAAAATAAAGCTTCTAATTGCTAACGACACAACTCGAACCCCTTCTCCCTGTAGCTCCTATGTGACGCCACTTCCATGCACTCTAAGTGGCGTCTCCATGCCACTTTACCACCTCTTTCTTGTGTTAACAAAATACAATTAATTACCCTTATAGCCTGTCTCTGTTAGCTCTCCCCTAAAGTGTCTAAAAACGAGATTTTTACCAAGGCTCAAACTTACCCCCGAGCCTTCCCGGGGGCCCCAAACATACCAGATTAACAGATAAAGCATACCAAACACACAGAAATGTAACAAATGCACAACCCCTAATTCACGGATGTTATAGTTCTACCCCCATAAAGAAATTTTGGCCTCGAAATTTACCTGATCAAAAGAGATGAGGGTATTGTTGTCGCATCATATCCTCTGGCTCCCACGTGGCTTCCTCTGAACCGTGATTCCGCCATAAAACTTTAACCAACGGAACTGTTTTTCTCCTCAACACCTTAGCATTTCGGTCTAGGATCTGAACTGGTTCCTCTTCAAACGATAAATCAGGTCTCACTTCAATTTCCTCCACTAGCACTATGTAAGATGGATCCGAACGGTAGCGCCTTAACATCGAGACATGGAATACGTCATGTATCTACCTCAATTCCGGAGGTAACTCGAGCTGGTATGCTACTGGTCCCACTCGTTTCAACACTCGATAAGGCCCGATGAACCTGGGGCTCAACTTACCCTTCCGTCCAAACCTTTCTTCCTAGGCAAAACTTTGAGAAACACCTGATTACCCACTGTGAATTCTATACCCTTAGCCTCAGATCAGCATAGGATTTCCGCCTGTCTGAAGCTTCCTTCAACCGAGTTCAAATCAACTTAACTTTTTCTTCTGTTTCGAAAACCAATTCCGAACCCAACATCTGACGCTCCCCCAACTCTGTCCAACAAGTAGGAGTACGAAATTTTCGACCATACAATGCTTCGTAGGGTGCCATCCGAATACTAGATTGGTAGCTGTTGTTGTATGTGAATTCTGCCAATGGCAGGAACTCCTCCCAACTACCCTTGAAGTCAATGACACAGCCTCTCAACATGTCTTCCAAGATCTGAATTACTCTCTCAGACTGACCGTCAGTCTGTGGATGAAATGTTGTGCTGAAGTCTAGTCTTGTACCCAACGCCTGATGCAACGCTTTCCAAAATTGTGACGTAAACCTGAGGTCTCTGTCTGATATGATAGACACAGGTACCCCATGTAACCTCACAATCTCCGCCATATACAACTTGGCTAACTTCTGTAATGAATAATCAACCTGAACCGGTATGAAGTGAGCGGACTTCGTCAACCGATCCACAATTACCCACACTGAGTCTTTCTTCGTAGGCGTAAGGGGTAGCCCACTCACAAAATCCATTGTTTTTATGTCCCACCTCCAAAGTCGAATGTTTACTGGCTGCAGCAACCCTGAAGGTAATTGGTGTTCCGCCTTCACTTGCTGACACGTCAAGCATTTACCCACAAACTCGGTAACCTCTTCTTTTAGACCTGGCCACCAAAACTGCTCACGTAGATCCCGATACATCTTACTCCCGCCAGGATGCATAGCATATGGGCTACTATGCGCTTCCTGAAGGATCTTCTGCCTTAACTCAGAATCCCTCGGCATACAGGCCCTTACCCGAAAGCATAATACTCCATCACTGTTCACACTAAAATCTGCCATTTCACCATCTGCCACTAGCTGAAACTTAACACTTAGCGATTCATCAGACAACTGCTTCTCTTTTATCTGACTGATCCAAGAAGGCTTCAATTGAAGTTCAGCTAACAAGCTTCCATCATCATATAAGCTGAGATGAGCAAACATGCCCTCAAGTCTGATATCACCCTACGGCTCAACGCGTCTGCCACTACGTTAGCCTTACCCGGGTGGTACTCGATCGAGTAGTCATAATCCTTCAACAACTCAATCCACCTCCGCTGCCTCAAATTCAACTCCTTCTGGGTAAGGAGATACTTCAAGCTCTTATGATCCGTGTAGATAATAGACTTCTCCCTATATAGGTAGTGTCTCCAAATCTTCAGGGTGAAAACTACCACAGCTAACTCAAGATCATGCGTGGGATAATTCACTTCATGCGATCTTAACTACCGAGACGCATAAGCTACCACTTTCCTTTCTTGCATCAACACACATCTTTACCCTGTGTGCGACGCATCACAGTAGACGATAAACTCCTTCCCAGCCTCTGGCTGAATCAACACCGGTACTTCAGTCAAAATCCTCTTCAACTTCTCAAAACTTTCCTACTGTTTATCTGCCCAAACGAATGGTACCCCTTTTTGTAATAACTTAGTTTACGGTGCAGCTATCAACGAAAACCTCTCAACAAACCTTCTGTAGTACCCAGTCAAACCAAGAAAGCTCTGAATCTCCACCACAGACTTAGGCTGTTTCTAGTCCAACACAGCTTCAATTTTTCGAGGATCAACCCTAATCCCCTCAGCTGATACAACATGGCCCAAAAAGGTAACCTCTTTCAACCAAAATTTACACTTACTGAATTTGTCGTACAGCTGCTTCTCCCTCAGAATCTGCAGAACCACCCGAAGATGCAAATCATGTTCCTCTTCCATACTTGAATAAACCAGAATATCATCTATGAACACCATGACAAACCGATCTAAATAGGGTTGGAATGCCCAGTTCATCATGTCCATAAACGCAGCTGGTGCATTTGTCAACCCGAACGGCATCACCAAGAACTCGTAGTGACCATAACGAGTTTGAAAAGCTGTCTTATGAATAACTGCCTCCTTAACCTTAAGCTGATGATATCCTGACCTCAAGTCTGTCTTTGAGAAGATCAAAGCACCTCGCAACTGATCGAACAGATCGTCTATCCTAGGTAACGGGTACTTGTTCTTAATTGTCAACTTGTTCAGTTGCCTATAGTCAATGCACATCCGCATCGACCCGTCCTTCTTCTTAACAAATAACACCGGCGCTGCCAAGGTGATACACTGGGTCAAATAAAACCCCGATCCAACAGTTCCTGAATCTGCGCTTTTTGTTCTACCAACTCCTTCGGTGCCATTCTATATGGGGCAATAGACACTGGCGCTGTTCCCGAAAGAAGATCAATATCGAACTCCACCTCGCAATTTGGACGTAACCCTGAAAGATCTTCTGGAAAAACATCGAAAAAATCACTCACTGTTCTGACATCCTTCACAGCCAACTCCTTGGCCTCCAGAGCACTGACAAAAGCTAAGAAAGCCTCGCATCCTTTTCTCACCATTCTTTTAGCCTTTAAAACAGACAATACATTAGACAAATAGTTCCTCCTTTCACCTATCACTAAGACTTCATTATCCTCAGAAGTCCTTAACACCATGCGCTTAGCAGCACAATCTAAGTTTACTTGATATTTCACCAATCAATCCATACCTAAGATTAAATCAAACTCCCCGAACAGTAGTTCCATCAAATCAGCCGGGAAAACCATCCCTTGCACTTCTAGAGGCACACTCCTAAAGAGTCTTTTTACCCCTACAGATTGTCCTAAAGGGCTAATCACAGTCATCTCTCTAGAAGCAGTCTCAGATTCTATACTTAAAGTCTCATATACATTACTAGAAACATAGGAATGCGTAGACCCAATATCTATCAATACTGAAAAGGGCAAACCAAAAATAAGGAACGTACCGGTTATGATGTCCTGTGCATCACCCTCCTCTCGACGTCTAGCTGCATAGACCAATCCAGGCTGTCCCGCAACTATATTCCCAGCACCTCGACCTGGTGCTCCACGCCCTCGACCAAAACCATTTCCTCCTCTGGCCGGTCCATGACCTCTCGGTGGTTGCGGCCTACCTCTTCCAGGCTGTACATAACCCTGACCAACTGGTCGTGCCCTACTTGGCTCCTGTGGACAGTTCCTTACCAAATGATCTACAGATCCACACCTATAACATCCCTTACTTCTTGCCCAACACTCCCCTGAATGATAATTCCCACATCTAGCACATGGCTGAGACCGCCCAACAGTAACAGTTCTCGCAACTTGATTCTGCCCATCCAACCTAGGCTTCTTTTGGAAACCCCCAGCAGATCCTGACGAACCAAAATTCCTCTTATTCCTACCTCTGTCCCTATCCCAATTCTATCTTTTAGATTGCTTCACCTCTTTGGCTATCTTAGCCTTCTCGACCAGAATAACAAACTCCCTTTCCCGTTACGGAGCTATCAGTACTCACAACTCGTCCCTCAGAGTATCTTCAAATCGAACACAGCGCTCATGATCTGTAGCACCAATACCCCGGGCATAACGACTTAAACGTAAGAATTCCGCATCATACTCGCCTACTGACTTGCTCCCATGAACCAAATTTTGAAATACCTTACTCTGAGCGTCCATATAGCTCGATCCAATATACTTGCCCTGGAACACCGACATAAAGAAGTCCCAGGTGATGCGGTCAACTGCTGTACCATCCCTTACTGTGAGCCACCACTGGTATGCCTCGTCTTGAAGAAGAGACACAACTCTCTTTAATTTTTCCTCTGCAGTACAATCAAGATCGTCCATGATCCGTTCAACTGCTTCTAGCGATGCTTCATTCGCTTAGAGCCACACGAGAAAATGCCCCTAAACATCTCAAATTTCCATTAGCTCGGAGTCGCTAGGAATGCATTTTCGAGCTCTCGACCCCGCTTCGCCCCAAACCCCACTTCAAAACACGTAACATCACTTGAGACACAGCATCGTCTCCACAAGTTTGATCCTGAAATTCTGCTTCCGCAACTGGTGATGCCATCACTTCACCTTCCGGCCCATACCCTGATTCTGAAGGTTCAGACCCAGCACCCCGGCCTATACCGTGGCCGCGCATGCCACGTCCACGTCCTCTAGCGCTCATGACTACCGATTCAACTTAATCTGATTAAAAGTTTTATGAATTAGTATTTCTTCCATCGTTTATTAATGAGAAATCTTATAAAAGTAGTATTAGAAGTAGTTTTCCGCAAAAAGTGTCGCTAAGGTCTCCATTTCTAAAGTTAAAACTATCTACCACAATATTTCATCAGAACTTAAGCAACAATCAGAAAACTTACAGTGCGGATCGGTGCCGGCGACTCGGGTGCCATACTTCCAGAAAACATATATTTTTCTAAACCATATTCCACACCAACTTCTGAAAACATTTTTGAACCCCATACCCACAGCCGAGTTTTTACAACCTGAGTCTGATACCACAATTGTAACACCCCAAACCTAGCCTAAACGTTACGACCAGATCTGGTATGTCACAGGAAGGGTAGTTTGAAAATCTCAACAAAACATTGTAACTTAGAAAACATTTCGATTGGTTTCTTTATTTAAAAAAATGATTTGTAAATTTTTGCTTGAAGGTTTCGTTGCATCTTTTATTAAATTGGTCGGAAAGGCTGTAAGCAAATTTTGTTGTTATAAAAGTCGGAATCAAGAAATACCATAAACGTGTCATTAGAAAACCAAGTTGAGGTTTTAAGAAAATTTTTGAGTTAATTGGCTATTCGCTTGTCATTTTTTGTTAATGTTTTGAAACTGTTTGCTTAAGCCTTTGATTTTAGAAAAACCCCATTTTCGACCGTTTGTAAAATACGCGATATCATCATTAATTCAAACCCAAAGTTAAAGTCATAGCGGCCTTATTACATAATAAAATCCCAAATTAAAACAAAACAAAATAAAGTAACGTAGTTTACGGAAGAAATAGTAACGCATGGCCACCTCGAGTCCACCCTGGCTCTAAATCCGCAATCTAGCGATTACCTACAAAATTAAGCTCAGGGGTGAGTCACTGAGACTTAGTGCGTGATTCCCCTTACGAACATAGTTTGGGCCTAAGCCCTAATAACATGGCATATCAATAGTACATGCGATGCAACCCAGCCCATCCTAGATTTCCATCAACTACGTAACCTGTATCCATCGAACACCCCTGGCATCAAGCCACTGTGGTCCCAGACCACTTGTGACAGTCATATTATATAAACGTGGGGCCAACCCACTGTGGTCCCAGACCACTGTGACGATCTCTGATAAGTATACGTGGGGCCAACCCACTGTGGTCCCAGACCACTGAGACAAGTCACTGATAAGCATATGTATACGTGGTTCCAAACCAATGTGGTCCCAGACCACTGTGACAATAGTCACTGAATAGTACTTCCCCTCCATCATCTCCCATAACCCATGCGCATAATATCCTACTGAGGTGAGTGCTATATACTTTCAATGTACAACATATAATTAACTCATGCATTCAATCATATGAAAGTATCATCATGGCGGAACTTACCCGGTGTCTCCAACCTTACCCATGAGGGTATCTCGACTAACAGAATAGTCGTTTCGGCTTCCAGCCAACACAGTTATTAACATGAATTACTTAACAAAGTAAAGTGTGAACATTACACACCTGGTAACGCGTAAAACTAGACTCTCTATGTCGACGCTTTCACTAGCAGGGACGATAACTATTTGCCTATCCCAGGCAGAAGTCGGCCCTCTACCATAGCCCGACGGAAAGTCTCGTACTACCGGTACTGCACGTTTCTTAAACTTTATGGTGGGGACTACAAGTGCAACCCCCTCCTTCATTTGACTTGCATTCGAATCCATAAAAGGAGCTTGATCAGGAAACAAGGTTAAGGCTTTGAAAGAAAATAGAGAGAATAAGAACTCAAATCGATGAAGTTCCTTACCTTGATCAACAGAAGCCGAATGCTAGCAGACTTGGCTTAAGAAATTGATTGAGTCCCTACACCATCACCATATCAGAATCAATTCTCCAAATAGATTAAAAAGAAGTGGCCTTTCGACCAAACCAGTTGATAAGAACCCCTTACCTTGATAAACCAAAACCAATTGTATAGACTCTCAGCAACCTAGGATTTCCATCACCCTACTTCTTGGTATTCAGCTAAGAGACACAAAATAGAAGAAATGGGTTTATATTTTTACCAGAATAGATTCGGCTTCATAAAGAGAAGGGAGGATAAAACAAAATGATGTCTATAAGAAAATAAAAGAAAGACTCTTACCCTCAGTAGAGAAACCGAATGGCACTCAAAAATATTCGACACAGGAGAAGTAATAGATGAGAATGATCAATTGACTAAACAAGAAGAACGAAGGTTGAATTTCAGCTATTGGCAAAGAAAGATGGTAAGAAGGTTTTGATGGAACAAGTGGAAATATGAGGCTTAAGGAGAGAACACTAGAAGAAAAAGTGAGGAAGAGAGAATATTTCGGCTAGCACTCAAAAGAACAAAAGAAAAATGAAGCAATGAAATGGGATAAGGGTTTCAGTTGAAGGGAAAAGATGAAGAGGAATAGTAATGAGAGAAAAAGACTTACGGTTTTGGTGAAGAAGAAATGTACCAAAGTTGATTTTGACTTTGAGAAAATAAGAGAACTAAATGAAAGAGGGAAGAAAAACGCAAAGAAAGCTTAAGAAACTTGCCAAAAGTCGGCACTCAACACCCCTATCAAAGACCGAATATACTCCAAAAGAAAAGAGAGAAAAGCCTAAGACCCCCAAAGGATTTTCGGCACACCCACCTCTCCTAGTACCAAAACCGAAACCCCTCCCCACTTCAAGCTTCCCACATTCGGCCACCACTCCACCAACACCCAATCCCATACTTTCCTCCTACATTCACTCCTCTCCAACAATTTGAATCGATTTGACTGATTCAAACCCCATTATCATCTCATGGCCACTCATTCAATATATTTGACTCATTCCACCAACCACCTTAAAGAGCCCTTACCGAATCCATCACTCTAGCTCCCTAGGCGCAAAAATAAAGTTTCTAATTGCTAACGACGCAACTCGAACCCCTTCTCCCTGCAGCTCCCATGTGACGCCACTTCCATGCACTCTAAGTGGCGTCTCCATGCCACTTTACCACCTCTTTCTTGTGTTAACAAAACACAATTAATTACCCTTACAACCTGTCTCTACTAGCTCTCTCCTAAAGTGTCTAAAAACGAGATTTTTACCAAGGCTCAAACTTACCCCCGAGCTTTCCCGGGACCCCCAAACATACCAGATTAACAGATAAAGCATACCAAACACATAGAAACGAAACAAATGCACAACCCTTAATTCACGGATGTTACATCTCCACTCCTTATAGCATTTTCGATCATTTCGCCGGTCATCACTATGTTTGAAAAACTTTTCGTAACGCTGCCAATCATGTGAGTGATGAACGCGACCTTCAGGGTATTGATAAAGAGCATCGTAATTTCTTTTTCTAGGAGCGGCGGCTGAACTTGTATGGCCACTTCCCTCAATTTTTATGCATATTGTCAAAAACTCTCACTCGATTTTTTCTCTATGTTTTGCAAGGTAATTCTATCAGGGGTCATATCCGTTATGTGACTGTACTGCTTCATGAATGCTTGTGTTAAATCCCTCTAGGAACCAATCTTAGTACGACTCAATTGGTTGTACCATTTGGATGCTGTTCCTACCAGACTGTCTTGGAAGCAATTAGCAGCTGGTTATTGTTAACATATTTAGTCATTAGTCTGCAAAACATGGTTATGTGAGCTTCGAGGCAACTGGTCCCATTGTATTTTTTGAATTCTGGCATCTTGAACTTGTGGGGAAGCACTAGATCTGGAACCAAACACAGATCTTTAGCATCGATTCCATGTTGCCTATCAATGTTTTCCATGGCTCTGAATTTTCCTCCAACCATTTACATCGGTCCTTTAACTACTTTGGCAGTTCTGTCCTCGCCCTTTCCTTTTTGCCACCTCATCAAGGTCAGGAATAACAACATTAGTTGGGTTATCCCTTGGATTAGAACCTGGTCCCACTTGGAAGTTCATCGGCATCGAAATATCCTTCTGAAATTGTTGATGTTTAATTGTGACGGATGTTCTTCGAGGGATGGGTGTCTTTCCTTTGTCTATTCCTCCCGTCAGTAGTTGAGTCAACTGAGTCATCATATTTCTTTGTGATTCCATCATTTGTTCCATCATCTCTTGTTGGATTTTAGCAAATTGCTCTTGCATTTGCAATTGTAGTTTATCTTGCATTTCCTTTTGGAGTTGTTCAAGTCTTTCCAGTCTTTGATCCATACCTTTCGTCTTTGCACGGATACCGTAATGATGCTTGGTTGGTAAGTTTTTGTCAGTTTCCAGGTTAATTCTGAAATGATTTCAACTAATCAAGGTCTTTCCATGAAATCTAATGCACATGATGTAATGTAATGCGAATACATGAAATGAATGCAAAAAGGCATCGATTCTGATTCAATTTCCTTTACAAAACTTTGCTAAAGAACAAAATTCTTTACATGAAATGGATTACAAATATACAGACAGCTGCATTGTCTTCCATTTAATTAAGAAATTCGTTTTCCATGACAAGCTTTCTAATTTAGTAATCGAACGTTGGAAACATAAAAATTTATATACTTTTTCATGCCCCTTTTGACCCAAATTCATGTGGTTTCGAGTAAATTCTTGTCGGAAAATAATTAAATATTATAAAATAATTAAATTTTGCTAAAAATGTGAACACGATGAATTTTAATTATTTTTGTGGTTAATTTTTATTTATTTTGACTATTTTCGACAGAATCGCACAAAGGGCAAAAACTGGCTCGGCAGACACTGCTCGAAGAATAAAATCGAGAAGCGATTTGAAGTGTCAAGGTGACTCTATTTCCAGACCAAGACGGTCCAATTATGAAGGTTTAATCATAATATAATTAATTTTAATTTATTCCCAATTTATTTTGGGCTAAATAAATTATTTTTAATTAATTATGGAAAAGGGGCCCAGTTGAACCGCATCAGTTGAACCGAACCGATTGAACAGAACCAGCCACCAATTGGGCAGCCCAAACCGTCCACAATGAAGGCCCAAATCAGCTTATTTGCTGATTAATTCAACTTGCAAAGGAGCCCTTGAAGATCTTTCAAAATCTCATTCAAACCCCTCCAAAATTCAAGGCATTAAAGATTTTCCCATGCTATATTTAGCAAAGTTGAATTCTTCAACTTTGCCACATGGGATGGCCGGCCAAGGGAGCCTCTTCTACTGCTGTTATTTTCTATTTTTAGCAGCCTTAAACACCTATAAATATAGCCCCTAGTTGCTCATTCAAATCACACTTCAAGCCTTCACATTCTCCTCTCTCATTTTCTCTCAATTCCCCATTTTCCCTTTTCCCTTCTTGGTGTTCTTGTGCCGATTTCTCCTCTTGGAAAAGAGGTATTTTTCTAGCCATTTGAAGCAGCAATTTAAGTGTTCATAAGCCCCTTTGTTAGCCGAGGACAACGAAGAACGAAGAAGGGATCAATTAGATAAGCCACGGAGAGCCAACTGATTTGTTCCTTGTTTCCTATCTCTTTAAATTATTTGTTGTTGTTTTGACAAACATGCTTATGAATATTCATGCTTTTAAAATTTTTAATTTAATCAATTTATATTGAATTTAATTCATGTTGGTTTGATTTCATTTCGCTCTCTTAGATTATTAAAATTGTGTTTATGCTGTTAAAGGCCTCGGTGAAATGTTTGATTAAGTGAAATCATGTTAAGTTATCTAGCATTTTAATTATTTAGATAGCTAATGAATTAATTATTTAAACGCATTGAAATTGTAATTAATGGACACAATACTTAATCTGTGCATGTTTAATTCTTCTAAGGTAGTGAAGATTAAATTAGCATTGTATTTGATTTATACATATGCCTTGCATAACTTGCGGATTTTTGAGATTAAATTGTTTCAAGGTAAAAATACTTTGTTACTTCACATGATCTTTTATATGCTTGTTAGGTTGAATTAATCGTTTACATCGACATAGGAACATGCGAGAGATTGTTTAATTTAATAAGTATGTATGTGCAATAACATGCTTACTAGTAGAAGTCTATTTAATCGTTCGAATTTGCATAGAAATATGTACAAGAGATGAATGGATTTTTATTTGTAAGTATGTTCATAAGTTAGCAAATTACCGAGTTGCCATGTTTTAACAAGTATAAACACAAGCTTAACAATTCTAAGATGAGAAATGTTATTAATCCAACACAATTATATCATCTTGATTAAAATCAGTTTTTGAAATCGTGCACTAGAACTTTGTTTTATTTTATTTTTACTTTGATTTTTTTAGCTTTTAAATATTTCTTAAAACCAAATATTTTTCTGTCACCAAAGTGTTTGAACCATTTTCATAAATAATTCTTTCACGATCCACAATGGATACGATAACTCGACATTTACTTGTCACTTTATTACTTGTTACGATTGTGTACACTTGAACATTTCCACCGTTCCAAGTTTTTGGCGCCGTTGCCGGGGACTATTTTTCAAAGTCATTATTTGTGAATCTGGTTTACATTTTGGTTTATTTAATTTCCTGTTTAAATTTTAACTTAATTAATTTTTCTGTGAATATTTCAGGTGTTTATGAGTATTGACCAGATTATTGACTTACTCCCTGTGGACCCTGAAATAGAACGGACCTTTTAACAACGAAGAAGACAAGCGAACCAGAGAAGGACCGCAGAGATGAATTTTGAGAATATGAACCAAAGAAACGGAGCAAACCCTATTCAGAATCCTATCCTTATTGCTGATGATAGGGGTAGAGCCTTAAGACAATATGCCGTGCCAGTATTTAACGATCTTATTCCGGGTATTAGGAGACCTAAAATTGAGGCACAACAATTCGAGCTGAAGCCAGTCATGTTCCAGATGCTTCAGATAGTGGGCCAATTCAGCGGAATGCCTACTGAAGTTCCTCATCTTCACTTAAGACTATTTATTGAAGTGAGCGATTCTTTCAAGTTAGCCGGAGTTCCCGAAGATGCCTTACGATTGAAGTTGTTCCCATATTCGTTAAGGGATAGAGCTCGTGCCTGGTTGAATTCATTCCCATAGAACTCTATTTCTACATGGCAAGTGTTAGCCGAGAGATTCCTCATGAAGTATTTTCCGCCTAGCAAAAATGCTAAGCTGAGGAACGAGATCACTGCTTTCCACCAAATGGATTACGAGTCCTTGTATGAGGCATGGGAAAGATTTAAAGAATTATTATGAAAATGCCCTCATCATGGAATTCCTCATTGCATTCAACTTGAGACATTCTATAATGGTCTCAACGCTCACACAAGGATGGTAGTGGACGCCTCTGTTAATGGTGCTCTCCTTTCTAAGTCTTATAACGAGGCTTATGAAATTATTGAGAGGATTGCCAGCAACAACTATCAATGGCCAACCAGTCGAGCAGCCTCAGGAAGACGAGTTGGTGGAATTCATGAAGTTGACACTCTTACTTCACTCGCATCTCAGGTATCATCAATATCCTCAATGCTTAAAAACCTTACTACTAATGGGTCTAACAGTTTTGCAGCACAGCCGCCTAATCAATTTGAGAATATAGCCTGTGACTATTGTGGGGAGGGACATTTGTTTGAAGAATGTCTGTCAAACCCAGAATCTGTGTACTACATGGGCAATCAGAACCAAAATCGAGGAAAGAAAATGCTGCAATCCAACTTTTACAACCCATCGTGGAGAAACCACCCGAATTTTTCTTGGAGTAACCAAGGGGCTGGAACCAGTACCACTTACACCCAACCCAGACCGACCTAGCCGCCTAATTTTCCGTAGCAAGTTCAGAAACCAGTTCAAGCTGAAGCATCCAACAGCCTATAAAGTTTGCTAAAGACATATCTGGCAAAGAATGATGCTTTAATCCAGAGCCAAGCAGCTACATTGAAGAATTTGGAGAATCAAGTGGGCCAACTTGCAACTGAACTTAGGAACCGACCACAAGGTGCTTTACCTAGTGACACAGAAAATCCAAGAAATCCGGGAAAGGAGCATTGTAAAGCGTTGCAATTGAGGAGCGGAAAGATAGTAGAACCTAACACTGTCGAAGTTGAAAAGGAACAAATTGATGTTCAAGACTGAGAAGTTCAACCAAGTGTTGAAACCCCAGTTTCACCAGAACCGATATCTGCAAAACCATGCCAAGTAACCTCAGGACCAGTCAGTTCTGATCAACCAACAACGTCATTAGATGCAGAATTACCACCAAAGGCGAATCAACCAGAACCAGTTCCAGTAATGAAACCACCACCACCTTACCCTCAAAGACTTCAGAAGCTGAAGTAGGAGATTCAATTCAGGAAGTTCCTTGACGTACTCAAGCAACTTCACATCAACATTCTGTTGGTCGAAGCACTTGAGCAAATGCCGAACTATGTCAAGTTCATGAAAGATATCCTGTCTAAAAAATGGAGGCTTGGAGAATTTGAGACAGTAGCTCTGACAAAGGAATGTAGTGCGTATCTTCAGAACAAACTACCCCCAAAATTGAAGGATCCTGGATGTTTCACCATACCATGCAATATTGGATTAACTTATTGTGGTAAAGCATTATGTGACTTAGGTGCAAGTATCAACTTGATGCTTATGTCAATATTTAGGAAGTTGGGAATAGGAGAAGTTAGACCAACTACGGTTACACTTCAACTAGCAGATCTATCTTTAGTGCATCCAGAAGGAAAAATCGAGGACGTATTGGTACGTGTAGATAAATTTATCTTTCCTGCTGACTTTGTAATTCTAGACTTTGAAGCAGACAAACAAGTGCCAATTATCCTAGGAAGACCATTCCTAGCAACTGGAAGGACTCTTATTGATGTGCAAAAGGGCGAGCTGACTTTGCGTGTTCAGGATGATCAGGTAACATTTAATGTTTTTAAGTCAATGCGATTTCCTGACACAATGGATGATTGTTTTACAGTAGCCAATTTAGAGGAATTAATAGTAGAGAAGGAACTTAATTGTGTTGATGACCCGTTGGAAAGAATTTTGACATCAGATCCCCCAAATGAGGAAGAGGAGGACGAATACTTAGCTTTGCTAGAAGCTAATTAAAAGGGATTTAATCCGCAATCCCGTTTTTAATCTTTGGAATTAGAGAAAAGAGATTACATGCAGCCAAAAGCATCAATCAAAGAGCCACCTAAGTTAGAACTCAAGGTATTACCGTCACACTTAAAATATGTTTATTTAGGTAACGCTTCTACTCTGCCTGTGATTGTTTCAGCTGAATTAACTACTAAACAAGAAGAGAAACTTATCATAGTTTTGAAACAATTTAAGAAGGCTATCGGATGGACCATAGCTGACATTCGCGGTATTAGCCCATCTGTATGCATGCATAAGATCATATTAGAAGATGGCGAGAGAGGAAGGATTGATGGACAGTGGAGACTGAACCCAATCATGAAAGATGTAGTGAAAAAGGAAATCATCAAGTGGTTGGATGTGGGTATAATTTACCCCATCTCAGACAGTTCATGGGTGATTCCAGTCCAGTGCGTGCCGAATAAAGGAGGTATCACAGTCGTGGAGAACGAGAACAATGAGTTGATACCAACGTGAATAGTGACGGGATGGAGAATCTGCATCGATTACCTGAAGCTAAACAAGGCGACTAGGAAAGATCACTTTCCTCTGCCGTTCTTGGACCAGATGCTGGATAGACTCGCAGGACGAGACTACTACTATTTTCTCGATGGATACTCAGGGTATAATCAGATTAGGTAGCGCCAGAAGATAAACACAAAACGCCATTCACCTATCCGTACGGTACATTTGCATTCAGACGCATGCCATTTGGTTTATGTAATGCACCTGCTACATTTCAAAGATGTATGATGGCTATTTTTACTGACATGGTTTAGGAGTATTTGGAAGTTTTCATGGACAATTTCTCAGTATTTGGAGATACTTACGATGATTGCTTAGCCAATCTGGCTAAGGTACTGAGGCGATGCGAAGAGACGAATCTCGTACTTAATTGGGAAAAGTGCCATTTTATGGTACGAGAAGGAATTGTTCTAGGCCATTGGATAACGTGACATGGGATCGAGGTGGACAAAGCAAAAGTGGATGTTATTGAGAAACTCCCACCTCCAGGCTAAACCCTTATGCAAGCTATTGGAGAAAGACTCGATATTCAAGTTTGACGAAGAATGCTTAAAAGCCTTCAATAATCTGAAGAATCGATTAGTCACGGCACCCATAATCGTCACGCCAGACTGGGATTCGCCATTCATATTGATATGTGACGCAAGTGACTTCGTCATTGGAGCTGTCATGGGCCACTGAAGGAACAAAGTTTTTCATCCTATCTACTACGCAAGTAGAACTCTAACCAAAGCTCAACTGAACTACATGGTAACAGAAAAAGAGTTACTTGCTATTGTGTTTGCTTTCGACAAGTTTCGATCTTATCTTGTAGGTACCAAAGTGATTGTCTATGCGAACCACTCTGCGATTAAATACTTATTGGCCAAGAAAGATGCTAAGCCGAGATTGATCCGGTGGGTGCTTTTACTTCAAGGGTTCGATCTAGAAATTCAAGATCGAAGGGGAGTAGAAAACCAAGTAGCAGATCACTTGTCCAGATTAGAGCCGCAAGAGGAAAATTCTCCACTTTTACCGATCCAAGAGACATTTCCAGATGAACACATACTGAAGGTAAATCATGTCTACAACACTCTTTGGTTTGTTGATTTTGCTAACTATTTAGCTTGTGGTTTGATGCCGATTGATAAAACATATCAGCAATGAAAAAAGTTTCTTCACGATGTGAAGTACTATTTTTGGAAGGAGCCATATTTGTTCAAAAAGTGTTCAGATCAGATGATTAGAAAATGTGTGGCAGAAGATGAAATACCAAAGATCTTATACCACTGTCATTCAGCTCCGAGTGGGGGACACTTTGGAGGTACACGTACAGCGGCCAAAGTATTGCAAGCCGGATTCTTTTGGCCAACACTATTCAAGGATGCATACGTTTACATAAAGAATTGCGATCGCTGTTAGAGGGTTGGAAATGTCACCAACAGAAATGAGATGCCTCGAACAAATATCATTGAGGTAAAATTGTTTGATGTTTGGGGTATTGACTTTCTTGGTCCTTTTCCTCCGTCTTTTGGTCACAAGTACATATTGGTAGCAGTAGACTATGTGTCCAAATGGGTCGAGGCTGAAGCTTATTCGACGAACGATGCCAAGGTTGTGATGAAATTCTTGTAGAAACATGTGTTCACAAGATTCAGAACCCCAAGAGCTATTATCAGCGATGAAGGGACCCACTTTGTGAACAAGTGGTTAAAATGGTTGCTAGATAAACATGGAGTGAAACACAAGGTTGCTATAGCTTACCATCCGCAGACAAATGGGCAAGCTGAGCTAGCAAATAAGGAGATCAAAGGCATACTTGAGAAGGTAGTTTGCCCAAACCGACGAGATTGGTCTAAGAGACTAGATGATGCTTTATGGGCTTACAGAACAACATACAAGACACCCTTAGGAATGTCACCCTATAGGTTGGTCTTTGGGAAAGCCTGTCATCTACCTCTGGAGTTAGAGCACAAAGCTTACTGGGCTCTTCGACAACTCAATTTGGATCTCAAGCTTGCTAAAGAGAAATGAATGCTCCAACTCAACGAGCTAGAGGAATTCCGAATGTTTTCATACGAAAATGCCAAATTACTCAAAGAAAGACTCAAGAAATGGCATGATAAGCATATTCGAGTTCGAGAGTTTGAAGCAGGTCAGCAAGCCTTGTTATTTAATTCCAGATGGAAGTTCTTTCCAGGTAAATTAAAGTCACGTTGGTCCAGTCCATTTACGATTCATCGCATCTACCCATATGGAGTTATTGAACTCCAAGGTAAGAGAGGTAATTTTCAAGTCAATGCTCAGCGTTTGAAACATTACTACGGAGAAAAACCTGAACGGGATAAAATCGTGTTCAATTTATCTGATTTTTAATTTTCTTGTTTTCAATAAATTATTTAGGGTATATTTTCGGGTTTATTATGTTCAAATAAATTCTATCTAGGAGATTGGAACTTAAGCGGGATCGCTTGTGACCCCTCCAATCTTTCCTGGGAATTGATTTTTACATAATTTTCCAAGAAATTAGCCCCTAAATAGCAAAATAAATTTTTAGTTTTTCAAATAAAAAGGTCAATTTTGACCCAAGTTTTAAATTGCAACTCAATTTCAAATTTTCATTAAGTCTAAGGACTTAATTGAATTATTTTCAAAAGTTGGGTGCTATTTTCGTAAATAATAAAGACTAGGTGCCTCCTTTTGTAAATATTTTTAAAAGGCATCTAAAATAAACATTTTTTTATTTTATTTCATACTCATAAATTATTGATAAACTTTAATATATAATTATAGTCATTATAATTTATATATTAACTTTTATCAATTTAGCTTAGGATTAGAATTAATTTTATTTTATATTTATCTTGGCAAAATAAATAGCAATTGATAATTTATATGTGTTTATTTAATTATTAATTGTTGTTTATCATGAGTAAAATTAGAAGGGGACTCTTATTTCTAATGCTTTAGTTGTTCTAAGAGTTCTATTCCAATTTATACTCCTCCATCTATAAATTGCACCCTTATCATTCACTCATCGCTCAAACTCCTATCCACCAAAACACCAAGTGCCGCAAAACCCCTAGCCATAGCACCATTCGCCAACAAATTTGCCCAAAGACACGCCATCTACTCCAAAGACACCCGACGCCAAACGCGACTCTCTGCCCCGCCGTGCCTCGGTCAGTGTCTGCCTCGCCGTGCGCGCTTGTTGCGACGCCACCCCACCTCAGCGCTCCATTGCGCTGCTCCTTGCACAAAGACTCGCCAAAGACCCATCGCACTCTTTGCTTTGCAGCGCTTTTGCGCACATTCTCTCTTTCCCCAACCTAGCCAACCCTCTTTTAATTTCCCTCTTTTGATTCATTAGTATAGTTTTATTTTTTTTAGAGCTCTTAAAATCTACAAGGTAGATGGTAAGAATAATTTCTCTCTTAAAATTTAATTTTTATTCAATTACTTAATTTTTTTAGTTTATTGAAATATTAGTAATTTTTATTAAATTTTATTTTTAAAATTTAAGTTTCTATTCAATTACTTAATATTTCAATTTATTGAAATATTAGTAATTGTTATTAAATTTTATTTTTAAATTTTAAATTTTATTCAATTACTTAATTTTTCAATTTATTGAAATATTAGTAATTTTTATTAATTGAATTTTTAACTGATTTTTATTTTTCTTTCCATCTTATGTTCAGGTTAATTATGACTCGCAAGAGAACTCGTGCCTTCGCTCAAATCGACAAAACACAAAGGAAATTTCACTGTGAAGAAGCCAAAGTAAGATACGAAAATATCTTCAAAAATCAACAGATACATCCAGAGAAAGGCTTCACAATGAAGGAAAGCAACTATAGAGACTTTATGGCGCGTATTCGTTAAGTTGCTGAAGCCCTCAATTGGGAATTATTTTGTGAAAAGAGACCAAGTGTGGATGAGGAATTAGTTTGTTAATTCTACGCGAACTTAACTTCAAGCGAATTGACCGAAGTTCTAGTCCGCGAAATTAAGGTGCCCATAAACTCTAATGCTATTAATGAGTTCTTTGAATTACCTGATTTCGACAATGATGAATATTCCTCTCTGTTGAGCAATATTAATCCTGAAAATTTGCAAGAAATCCTCGAAGAACTCACAGCTCCATGTTCTAAGTGGACTGTGTCAAAGCAAGGAATCCACACGTGTCGAAGAGAGTATTTGACACCACTTGCGAAGGTATGGTTCTACTTCATTCGTTTCAACCTTATGCCTAGTTCACATGGGACTACAATTTCATTAGAGCGAATGGTCCTATTATACTCAATTCTAACCGGAAAGACCATTGATGTGGGTAAAATCATCCTGAGAGAGATGCGAAATTGTGCCGTTAGATTTGTCCGCCCCGCTGCTATTTCCCTTTACGATCACAATTACGTGCTTAAAAGCAAAACTCCTTGCGGACGTAAAGCAGACAGAGTATAGTCAAGGCATAATTACCAATTGGGACCTCTACCGAGTAGCCGAAGATTTTGTTCTTCAGCAACGAATTGAAGAGAGTGAGGATCCCGAAGAAGCAGAAGATGAACCCACAGAAATCCCGCCAGAGCACTCAACTGAAGTCCCTAATGAGGCAGAATCAATGGTACCAGAAGCTGAACCTGATATCGAGCCCTCAATGTTTAGAGCTCCGCCGCCTAGCCCAGATCATCGTGACGAGCTATTGAAGCTGATGGACTTAATGCAACACATACAATGGCAGCAACAAGCTTACTGGCGATATGCAAAAATAAGAGATGACTCGATGAGGAGTGCCCTCAAGAAAATTTATAATGACCCCTTTATTTTTGTGCCTGAGTTTCCAGATTTCATATTTGAACCTTGGGTGTCATCATCGAAGAGGGAGCAAAGCGATTCATGCAAAGATAATGCTAATGGAGCAAAAGATGAGTCCAATTCAGAAGGATCGGTAAACAAATAAAAAGGGGAGGACTTCAACTTTCATTTATTTCTTTCTTAAGTATTCTAGGATTAGGTCAATTAGGAAATTTTTTGTTTTTTTGCACAATAAAACAAGAGATAGGAAGCATGAATAAAATCGGAACAAGTCTCAAAGGCTAAAGTGTGGCAATAGATACATACATGTCTAGGATTGGATTTTAGAAAGAGCTTGGTACTTAAGCAGTCAATTTGGCTCACCTCCTCTTTTCTAATTTTCCTACCTGGTGTATAGTATCTATTCACTTTAAACAATGAGGACATTGTTCACTTTAAGTAGGGGGGACCGAAAATTTGAATTCAGAATAAAATTTTCTTTTAGTTATGATTTAGGACATATTTTTGTTCAATAATTTGAAATTTTGTTAATTATGCTAAACTTCAGCATTAATAAAGTTCTATTATTTCAATAATTTATTATGTTAGCTTAATAAAAATGTGAATGTATTTTTAATAAAGCATGTAAGTTCGTACCGTAAAATTTTTAGTTCCTTACGAAAAAATTAGGCATGCATGAAAGCTTAAGTTTTTAGAATTGACTTACTAATTTCTTGAGGCAAAATCCTAGGAAGCATGGGATGTTGAAAATGATTTAGGCAACTATTGTTTGGACCGTTTGAGACTTTCAAGCCGACCCTGATAAAATTATCCTTTGAAACCTAATTTTGAGACAATATGGCCTAATTTTATTCGGACCTATGCAATATTTAGCCATCAATGTTCTCTTCATTTCTAAAATTGTCCCAAACACTAGACTCGATACTATTCAGAAGATCGTTTGAAAATAAGTTTGGGGGAGTTGAAAAGAAGTATCAATGGCTCGAAAAATTGTAGTACATGAAGCAAGTGCTCGAGTTTGAGCTTGAAAAAAAAAAGGTACTCAATATGAAATAAGTGATCGAAAGAGCACAAGTTGGGTATCAAGGGTGAAAGTTCCAAAGGTTCGATTCTAAGCTGAGTCTAGGGTTTTAAGCCAAAAATTTATCTATCTTTTAGCTACCCCTAAGCCCAGCCACGTTATAACCTTACTAAAGACCTATTGATTCAAAATTCCAATGTTACCTACATTAGTGGAGAGAAATTACTCTGTTCAACATATGAAGACACTAGTTAAGCTTAATGATTGTAGTTTACTTTTTGAATAAGGAATTAAAATCAAATTGGTAGCAAGTTACATGTCTTTATTAAGAAACATTTAGTCTAATTTTGCTAGTATAATAATTGTTGGAGGTAATTTGAACGATATGAATGCTTAAGTAGCATAACTATCAAATTTCTTATCTTTGAGCCTAAGTATATTCAATTCATAATTTTGAGAAGAGAGTTGTTCTGAAGGAGTTTTTCAAAGGTGTTTATGAGAAAATTCTTTTCAAATTTTTGCATTACTTGGGACGAGCAATGAATTAAGTTTGGGGGTGTGGAAACACAAAAATTTATATACTTTTTCATGCCCTTTTGGACCTAAATTCATGTGGTTTCGAGTAAATTCTTGTCGAAAAATAATTAAATATTATAAAATAATTAAATTGTGCTAAAAATATGAACATGATGAATTTTAATTATTTTTGTGGTTAATTTTGATTTATTTTGACTATTTTCGACAGAATCGCACGAAGGGCAAAAATTGGCTCGGCAGACATTGCTCGAAGAATAAAACCGAGAAGCGATTTGAAGTGTCAAGGTGACTCTATTTCCAGCCCAAGACGGTCTAATTATGAAGATTTAATCATAATATAATTAATTTTAATTTATTCCCAATTTATTTTGGGCTAAATAAATTATTTTTAATTAATTATGGAAAAGGGGCCCAGTTGAACCGCATCAGTTGAACCGAACCGATTGAACCGAACCAGCCACCAATTGGGCAGCCCAAACCATCCACAATGAAGGCCCAAATCAGCTTATTTGCTGATTAATTCAGCTTGCAAATGAGCCCTTGAAGATCTTTCAAAATCCCATTCAAACCCCTCCCAAATTCAAGGCTTTAAAGATTTGCCCATGCTATATTTAGCAAAGTTAAATTCTTCAACTTTGCCACATGGGATGGCCGGCCAAGGGAGCCTCTTTTGCTGCTGTTATTTGCTATTTTTAGCAGCCTTAAACACCTATAAATACAGCCCCTATCTGCTCATTCAAATCACACCTCAAGCCTTCACATTCTCCTCTCTCATTTTCTCTCAAGTCCCCATTTTCCCTTTTCCCTTCTTGGTGTTCTTGTGCCGATTTCTCCTCTTGGAAAAGAGGTGTTTTTCCAGCCATTTGAAGCATCAATTTAAGTGTTCATAAGCCCCTTTAATAGCCGAGGACAACGAAGAACGAAGAAGGGATCAATCAGACAAGCCATGGAGAGCCACCGGATTTGTTTCTTGTTTCCTATCTCTTTAAATTATTTGTTGTTGTTTTGACAAACATGCTTATGAATATTCATGCTTTTGAAATGTTTAATTTAATCAATTTAGCTTGAATTTAATTCATGTTGGTTTGATTTCATTTCGCTCTCTTAGATTATTAAAATTGTGTTTATGCTGTTAAAGGCCTTGGTGAAATGTTTGATTAAGTAAAATCATGTTAACTTATCTGGCATTTTAATTATTTAGATAGCTAATGAATTAATTATTTAAACGCATTGAAATTGTAATTAATGGACACAATACTTAATCTGTGCATGTTTAATTCTTCTAAGGTAGTTGAAGATTAAATTAACATTGTATTTGACGATACATATGCCTTTCATAACTTGCAGGATTTTTGAGATTAAATTGTTTCAAGGTAAAAATACTTTGTTACTTCACATGATCTTTTATATGCTTGTTAGGTTGAATTAATCGTTTACATCGACATAGGAACATGCGAGAGATTGTTTAATTTAATAAGTATGTATGTGCAATAACATGCTTACTATTAGAAGTCTGTTTAATCGTTCGAATTTGCATAGAAATATGTACAAGAGATGAATGGATTTTTATTTGTAAGTATGTTCATAAGTTAGCAAATTATCGAGTTGCCATGTTTTAACAAGTATAAACACAAGCTTAATAATTCTAAGATCAGAAATGTTATTAATCCAACATAATTATATCATCTTGATTAAAATCAGTTTTTGAAATCGTGCACTAGAACTTTGTTTTATTTTATTTTTACTTTAGCTTTTTTTAGCTTTTAAATTTTTTATTAAAACCAAATACTTTTAAATATTTTATCTATGTTACAGACGTCGAGAGGAGGCTGATGCATTGGATGTCATAACTGGTACGTTTTTAATTTTTAGATTGCCTTACACTGCATTGATAGATGTTGGTTCAACACACTCTTATGTTGCTAGTGCTATAGCGGGAACTTTGAACATAGATTGTGAGACTTCCTCTAGGGAGATGACTGTAGTGAGCCCTCTAGGACAAACTGTAGTGGTGAATAAACTGTATAAGGATGTACCCCTGGAAGTTCAAGGGGTAGCTTTTTGGGCTGATCTGATGGAACTGCTGTTTGGGGAGTTCGATTTGATCTTAGGAATGGATTGGTTGGTGAACTATCGAGCAAATTTGGACTGTGCAGCCAAGCATTTGGTGTTAAAAACCCTCGAGGGTGGTGAAGTGTTGGTGATAGGTGAAAGGGGGAACTGTTTGTCAAATGTGGTGTCTGCCTTAAGAGCAGAAAGGATGGTGAGAAAAGGATGCGAGGCAATTCTAATGTTTGTTCGGGCTCTGGAAGCCAAGGAACTAACTGTCGGGGATGTCAGAACGGTGAAGGAATTTCCTGATGTTTTCCCAGAAGAGCTTCCAGGATTACCCCCGGATCGGGAAGTAGAGTTCAGTATTGATCTTCTTCTGGGAACAGCGCCAGTATTTATTGCTCCATATAGGATGGCACCGAAGGAGTTGGTGGAATTGAAAGCGCAGATTCAGGAGTTGCTGGATAGAGGGTTTATTCAACCAAGTGTGTCGCCTTGGGGAGCGCCGGTGTTATTCGTTAAGAAGGATGGATCAATGCATATGTGCATTGACTATCGTCAGTTGAATAAGTTAACAATCAAGAACAAATACCCGTTGCCGAGGATCGACGACATGTTCGATCAGTTGAAGAGGGCCTCAGTCTTTTCGAAGATAGATCTAAGGTCAGGGTACCATCAGCTTAAGATTAAGGAGGTACCATCAGCTTAAGATTAAGGAGGTAGATATTCATAAGACGGCTTTTAGGACTCGCTATGGTTACTACGAATTCATGGTGATGCCATTTGGGTTGACTAACGCACTAGCAGCGTTTATGGATATGATGAACCGAGTATTCCAACCCTACTTGGATCAATTTGTCGTGGTATTTATAGATGACATCCTGGTTTATTCAAGATCGGAAGAGGAGCATGACTCACATCTTCGGGTGGTTCTGCAGATTTTGAGGGAGAAGCAGTTGTATGCCAAATTCAGTAAGTGCGAATTTTGGCTAAGTGAAGTTACTTTTCTAGGCCACGTCGTGTCGGTAGAGGGGATTCAGGTTGACCCTCGAAAAATTGAAGTGGTGTTGGATTGGAAGCCGCCTAAGTCGGTAGCAGAAATTTAGAGTTTTCTGGGGCTGACCAGGTACTACCGAAGGTTTGTTGAGGGATTCTCTTTAATTGCGGCACCATTGACTAAGTTGTTATGGAAAGGGGTTCCATTTGTTTGGTCTAATAAGCAGCAAGAGAGTTTCGAGAAGTTAAAAAGGATTTTAACGGAGGCTCCGGTATTGATTCAGCCGGAGGCTGGGAAGGAGTTCGTGATTTACTGTGACGCTTCACACACGGGACTAGGATGCGTGTTGATGCAAGATGGAAAGGTTGTTGTGTATGCATCTCGGCAGTTAAGATCGCACGAAGCAAATTATCCCACCCATGATTTGGAATTGGCAGCGGTGCTTTTCACTTTGAAAATCTGGAGGCATTATCTTTACGGGGAGAAATCCGTCATTTATATCGATCATAAGAGCTTAAAATACCTGTTGACCCAAAAGGAGTTGAATCTAAGGCAAAGGAGGTGGATCGAGTTGTTAAAAGATTATGACTACTCGATCGAGTACCATCCGGGTAAAGCCAACATGGTGGCGGATGCTCTAAGTCGTAAAGTAATCTCTAACTTGAGAGCAGTGTTTGCCCACCTTAGTCTATATGATGATGGGAGTTTATTAGCTAAACTTCAAGTGAAACCCTCCTGGCTCAGCCAGGTTAAGGAGAGACAGCAGACTGACGAGTTGCTAAAAGAGAAGTTTCCGGTAGGATCAAGTAAGGGATCAACAGAATTTAGTGTGAATGAGGAAGGGCTATTATGTTTTCAAGGGAGAGTGTGCATGCCAAAAGATCCTGAGTTGAGGCATAGGATTTTTGCAAGAAGCGCATGGTAGTCCATATGCTATGCACCCTGGAGGGAGTAAGATGTATCGGGATTTGCGAGAACAATTTTGGTGGCCGGGCCTGAAACGAGAGGTGACCGAATTTGTGGGGAAGTGTTTGACCTGTCAGCAGGTAAAAGCAAAACATCAGCTACCATCAGGGTTATTGCAGCCTGGTGAAGATTCCACGATGAAAGTGGGAAAGGATCACAATGAACTTTGTTAGTAGGCTACCTCTCACGCCTACTAAGAAAGATTCGGTTTGGGTGATTGTTGATCGTTTGACAAAGTCTGCTCATTTCATACCAGTACGAGTCGATTACTCTTTGCAGAAATTGGCTAAGTTATACATAGCGGAGGTAGTGAGGTTGCATGGAGTACCAGTATCGGTTATATCGGACAGGGACCCTAAGTTCACATCATGATTTTGGAAGGCGTTGCATCAAGTGTTGGGTATGAAGTTGGATTTTAGTACGGTGTTTCATCCTTAGACGATGGACAGTCTGAGCAGGTAATCCAGACCTTAGAGGACATGTTAAGAGGTTGTGTCATTGACTTCAGGGGTAGTTGGGAAGAGTTCTTGCCGTTGGTAGAGTTTGCGTACAATAACAGCTATTAGTCTAGTATTCGGATGGCGCCCTATGAAGCATTGTATGGGCGAAAGTGTTGTACCCCTACCTGTTGGACGGAATTAGGAGAACGTTAGATTTTGGGTCTGGATTTGGTCATCGAGACGGAGGAGAAGGTTGAGTTAATTCGGGCTCGACTAAAGGAGGTGTCGGACAGACAAAAGTCCTATGCTGATTTAAAGCGTAAGGACATAGAGTTTGTAGTGGGTGACAAGGTATTTCTAAAGGTATCACCATGGAAAAAAGTATTAAGGTTTGGTCGAAAAGGTAAATTAAGTCCCAGATTTATCAGACCATATCAAGTGTTGAAACGAGTAGGACCGCTAGCCCATCAGCTTGAACTACCTTCTGAGTTAAGCCAGATTCACAACGTGTTTCATGTCTCTATTCTGAAACGATATCGTTCGGATCCATCTTATGTTATGCCAGTGAAAGCAATTGAGGTAAGACCCGACCTATCCTTTGAGGAGGAGCCAGTGGAAATCTTAGATCGTGATGTCAAAGTGTTGCGAAGGAAAGCAATTTCATTGGTTAAGGTTCTATGGCGGAATCACAGCTCTGAGGAGGCTACTTGGGAACCAGAGAAAGTGATGCGGCAGTAGTACCCACATCTATTCCGATCAGGTAATTTCGAGGCCAAAATTTCTTTTAAGGGGGGTAGAACTGTAACATCCTGAATTAATGGGCCTATGCGTTTAATGTGAGGATATGTTAAATGTGTTAATTTAAGTGTTAGGGGTCCAAATTGGGCTCAGGATGGGGTCGAGGCATTGATTAAATTTTCTGTTGGGGCATTATAGGGTTTAAAAGGTGGTATCTGTATTTAAAATACAAAAGTGGGTTTGTGGCCCAATGTTAGGTGGCGCTGCAAAGGAGCTAGAGGGTGGCGTCACTAGTAGATGGGGAGGGCCCAAGTGTTGGCCACATGGAGCCCAGGTATTTGGGCCATTTTCGGCAATTAAAGGGAAGCTAGTTGGGACGGTAATAGGGCTAGAAAATAGGTGGATTAAATGACATGGATAATGGGGATAATGAGCTGATAAAGGAAGGAAGAGGTGGTGTTATCTAGGCTTCTTCTGGAGGTGTGAATTGATTAAGATAGAGGAGAAAAGATAGGATTTATCTGCTGAGTGCAGTGTTGGCCGAATTTCCATCTCTTGGAGGGGGAAAGAAATCGATTTCAATATGCCATAGGGGTGCTGAAATTTCCCCTACTATTTGATTAGTTGTTAGTTATCAGGAAGGGCACTTTCGGTTTTTGATAGATAAGTGCCGAAATTCTCTATAAATAGGGGGTATCTCTTCAATTTTGACATTTGAACCCCATTCTTTTAAAGCTTTTCTCTCATTCTCTATGCCAAAACCCTTAGCCATTCTCTGCAATCTTTCCTTTTGATTCTTTCAGAAGCCGAAACCTCTCACTTCACACTCTTTTCCATTCTTTTCCTCTTGTGTCGATTTCTCCATAAAGCCGGAATCTTTTAGAAGTTGCCGAAACTCTCTGTGTGGGGTAAGTGACGATTTTCCTCTACTCTTCTCCTTTTCTCTCGGTTTTGGAAGGCAAAGTCAAAAGACTAATGAATGGTTGATTCTTGTGTTTACTTGTTGGGTGACCCGTGGGAATTGAAGAAGATCTCTTAGATCTAAAAGCCGGAAAATATCACTTCGCAGGAATTTCAAGGTAAGGGGATTCTCTTTAGATTCTCGTTAGATTCACTATCACAACTGTAATCTTAACCATATGATATGGTGATAGCAATTAATAAAGTCTTCTGATGGACTCAAATGTTGATCAGGCAAAGTTAGGGACTAGATCTGTAAACCCGATCCCGAAGTTTAAGAAGCGAGCGGTGTCAGGAGTACGGGATTGGCCACCGGGCTGTGGACCGGCTTCTGAACAACACCTTAGGCAAATAGCGGTTGTGTCGGCTATGGATAACATCGACATAGGAAGTATCATATTGTCGATAATCAGGTGTGTAGATCTCTAACACACTAGTTAACTGTAATATATATGTTATGGGCTAAAAAGCCGGAAAGAGGCTGTGTAGATAGTCGAATAAAACCCGAAAAGGGTTAGGCAAAGGATGCCAGGTACGTAATCATAGAAATCTCTTTATGGGTATCGCTATACATGAAAGCCTATTTTCCTAAAGATGGTATGATGTTTCCAGTTTTTCATGTGTGTATGCATGGGGAGGGATTATGATAATGAAGGGGAAGAGCATGATAGGTCACTTGGTGATCGGTGGTTAAACCACGAATTCAATGTTAGGTCACACAGTGATCGGTGACCAAGCCACGTTTAAATGATTCCTGAATAATAGAAATAGGCAGCATAGCTGTCGTTATGGTGTGTAGCGGTTGGTGGGTTGATTGTAGAAATCCCCGAGGTGTGATGGTTGGTATGGTTTGGTGTGTAGAGGATGGACTTTTAGGTTGGGATGGGTCACTTATCATTTAGCATGTATTTATGTTTGTTGCCATTATATATGGGTCAAGGCCCATAATGTGTTTGTGGGTCTTATGTCGTTGTGTGTTTCGGGATTTATACACTGAGTCTTAGCAACTCACCCTTTTATTTTCCTGGCTTTTCAGATGAGCAGTAGATCATGGACATGGGAGCCGAGGTGGACTCAAGGGGCCATCACGCCATTTAATTTCATAAACTATTTTTGTTTTTTTCTTTAAGTTTGAATTTGGGACTATTTTTGTGATAAGGCCTCCCTAGCTTAGTGTTTTGACATATACTTGATGATGTTTACATTTATAAATTTATGCTCAAGTTTTTATTTATAAAAAGAAATAAAAATGGGATTTTCAAACAAGTAATTTGTATAGAAGAAATAAAAATATTACAAAGGTTTTCTTCAAATAACACTTATTTAACGAATACTTCTACAAATCAACCGAGATTTCAAATCCTTTCAAACCAAAGTTTTCAACTGTTAACTCGTGGCATACCAGATCTGGTCGTGATGTTTGGACCGGGTTTGGGGTGTTACATGTTAGGTTGAATTAATCTTTTACATCGACATAGGAACATGCGAGAGATTGTTTAATTTAATAAGTATGTATGTGCAATAACATGCTTACTAGTAGAAGTCTGTTTAATCGTTCGAATTTGCATAGAAATATGTACAAGAGATGAATGGATTTTTATTTGTAAGTATGTTCATAAGTTAGCAAATTACCGAGTTGCCATGTTTTAACAAGTATAAACACAAGCTTAATAATTCTAAGATCAGAAATGTTATTAATCCAACGCAATTATATCATCTTGATTAAAATCAGTTTTTGAAATCGTGCACTAGAACTTTGTTTTTTTTGCTTTTAAATATTTCTTAAAACCAAATATTTTTCTGTCACCAAAGTGTTTGAACCATTTTCATAAATAATTCTTTTACAGTCCCTGTGGGTACGATAACTCGACATTACTTGTCACTTTATTACTTGTTACTATTGTGTACACTTGCACATTTCCACCGTTCCAAACGTGAATCGACACTCTTTCAAATATGAAATGACATGTAATGCAATCATAGCCAAAACAAAATGAAACACATTAGTACAAAGTAAAAGCAAGCAAGAAAGAAACAAATAGAGCACTTATTCGGGTGACCACTATGGTTTATCGGGGAACTATCTAGGGTGAGCTCATAGGGTCTTTTACATGCGGTTTGGGTTCTAAAGTTGAGGTACCTGAACCAGTGGATTCCTTGATCCTCACCCATTATAGGCTCATACAAACCTAGTTCAGTTCAGGGGAATACATTTCCCTATGGCCAAATTTGTTCATCTTCAAGCTTAGGCCGAATTTAACATGTGGGAAGCCATGAATAGGGTTTTCAAGCTTTCCAAGCTTCATGGTAAGTCCATTTTAGCCTCGTTTTTCCTGTTCTTTACGTTTTTAGAGTCTCGGTAATTTGATTTAGCTTATTCTAGCAATAATTTAACCTAAGGTTCATATTTGGAAAATTACCCATTGGTGAAATATGTTTATTTGATGTTTATGGCAGAATATGAAGCTTAGAATTATGTTAAACAACTTTTACTAAGCGATTTTCAATGAAAACGAGTAAAACGACATAATCGGCAAAAAAACCTAATGTACATAAGTGCATGTTAGAGTAAGAATTTGATGTTGCCATAGAAGGGAAAAATGATCAGCATGTTATAAAACATAATAATAAGGGATGAAGTTTAATTTTCGAACCTAGGGGCAAAATCATAATTATGCAAAAGTTTAGGGGCAAAATTGTAATTTTTCCAAAGTTTGAGTTAGGGACTGTTTTGAGTAGTACATTAATTAAATAAGTGAAATGTGATGTTTTAGACCCTGAAAAACGAGATTTGGACCTAGAATGAGAGGAAAATTGAAAATCAGGAAAGTTGGTAAAATGGTTGTTTTGGTATCGAGGTAAGTTCATATGTTTAATAAGAATTTAATGATACAAGTTTGAATGTTAAATTGAAATTTTAGTTATGAATACTTTAGTACTGATTTTCCAATATAATTATAATGTTCGATAATGACTCGACATTTTAATGAGAATTGGTATAAGTTTACATGTAAGACTAAATTAGGAAGATGGCTTTGTGTAATATCAAGAAAGTATTGAATAAAATAATTTGGGGAGGATAAGTTAAATTGATGATGTGATGAGATTGATAATGTAATTATGTAAGTTTGTATGTAGATAATACATAATTATGTGTATGTTAAATTGTTTATTTATTGTATGAATCATAATTAACTAGTTGCAAGTATTTCAACAAGTACTACCAAGTTAACAAGTGAAAAGTGGTAGCTTCGGCTACAAATCAATGGTAGCTTCGGCTACAAATCAGTGGTAGCTTTGGCTACATTCATAGTGGCACGTATGTACAAGTGTTCTGGGTAAAGTGATAAAATTGTAAAATGAAAAGGCAAGTAATAATGTGTGCAAGTGAGTGCAAGAAGGTAAGTGATATGTAAATAATGTATTATTTTCATTTATTTTTCATATTTTATTATATTATATGAAATGAGAAGCAATATCATATGGTTGATTGATAAAAATTGTAATTTGTGGATAATGAAATGGAATTAAATTAGGAAATCTCAGAAGAATCTTCGGATTGGAATAAAAACGTGGTGCTAAGTGGATATACCAAAGTAAGACATGTTGATTTATTTACGTGGCGGTAAGTGGATATGCCACGGTTATACATGTTACGTGGTGCTAAGTGGATATATAACGGTAAGACATGTTGATTTATTTACGTGGCGCTAAGTGGATATGCCACGGATATACATGTTACGTGGTGCTAAGTTGATATGCCACGATTACGTGTTGATTTGAAAACGTGGTGCTAAGTGGATATACCACGGATGTATATTTAATTTAGAAAGGTAGAGCTATATGCTAAAACCACCAATTATTTGTTACATTCCGAAGTGTTCATTGAGAGATATGAATTTATTAAGTGAAATCTGATGTGAAAATGTATAAATTTTATTGAAAAAGATGAAATTTGAGATAAAACAGTTTAATCAACAGCAGGGGTGACTTTGAAAAATCACCAAAAATAATGGAAATTGAATTAGAAGTTGAATGAGATATAGAATTAAAGCTTGATGAGTCTATTTGCATATAAAAGAAACAGAGCAAGAAAATGAATTCTATATTTTGAGATATTTGAATTTTTGTGAGACTGGTTTAGAATGATTATGTGATCCCCTATTTTGACTTAGAAAATCATCAGATATTTTACAAAAATAATTATGGGATATAATTTATATGCATGAAATCCTGAATGAGTATAGTTTCAAATGAACTAAACAAGAAGGTCATCTAAATTTTGTACGAGGAGAAAATTAATTCATAGTAAAGAGAGGTCAGAATAGTCGAACAGGGAAACAAGGGAACTTTTAATGAATAAACTATACTAATTGGAAAGACAAAAAATTCTAGAAATTTTATGGTATGAAGATATGTGAGTCTAATTTTAGAAAAATTAGCGGTTTGTAATTCGGAGCTCTGTAGCTCAAGAAATAAATAATTTAGTGACAGTGATTTAAGTAGACAGATTAATGTGAACATGAGTAATAAGGTATAAGCATGTGATTTAATGATTGTATCAATTTGAGAACTTGTTGTGAGGATTTGTTACATTGAGGCTTTGGTAAGGCTAGAAATGAGTAAGTTGGGAGAGTAAGAACTTAACATTATTTATGCAAGTTATGACAGCTTAGTAGTAAGCTAAATTCATTGCTAATGCTTATTATTTTTACATGTGAACTTACTAAGCTTTATAAGCTTATCCCCTTTTCTTTCCCATGTTACAGAGTCCTATTAAATAAGCTCGGGCTGGAGGTCGTCGGAGATCGCTTCACACTATCAAGCTATGTAACAGCCCGGTTTAGACCCTAGTTAGAACAGTGGTTTCGAGACCACAAATCCGAGGTCAAAATGATAATTTAGTATTATTTTCTGTGTGAATAGTATGTGATATAGTCCGTGTGAAAATTCTGTGTGGTAATTTTATCGACTGTGTGCCGAATTAAGAGAAAGGACTTAATCGCGTATAAAGTAAAAGCTATGTGCTGAATTTTTAAGTACTTAAATATTGATGGCTTTTTAAGGAGGAGGCCTTATGTTGTTAATGAACCATTTTTAAGATAGTGGGGTGTTAAATGACAAACTAGCCTTAAAATGTATTTGTTTTATATGACTTATAAAAGGGCAAAGTTGGTATTTGTTTAATAAGTTATTATTCATTAAAAACAAAACAAATTTGATGGCCATTTTCTCATCTTTCTTCCACCAAAAAATAGAAAAGAGAATAGCCATTGAAGCTTTTGAAATTTTGACACTTGCTAAGCTTGATTGAGGTATGTTTTGAGCTCGGTTTTTGATAATTTCTACGTTTTTGTGATCGTTGCTTCGTGTTCTTTCAAACCCATACTTTGATTGTAGAAATTGATGGTGATTTTGAGTTATGCCATTGATGAATGCTTGGGCTTTGTGATAGTTGATGGTGAATTATGAAAGATAGGTGAAGGATTAACATGTGCTGTTTTTGAATTTTTGGTGAATTTAGCTAATTAGGGCTAAATTGTGAAAATAGAAAATTGAAGGGTTAAAATGTAAAATAAATGAAATGTGTGGGCTTGTATTAGTATGGGAAGAATTCAGCTAAGCACATGTGTATTGAAATTTTGTGTATTTGATAATTTTGTGAAATAGGGACTAAAGTGTCGAAATGTGAAAATGTGAGGGCTATTTTATAAAATGCCCTAAATGAGTGTGTGTGGACTAAATTGAATAAATTAGTGATTGAATGGATTGAATTTGAATGTGTATAGACCAAGAGAGGAGAGGTTCTGATCGAGATCGAGGTAATGAGAAAGTGCTCGATTAATCGACCGTTTCAGTATTTTGACATTCGAGGTAAGTTCGGATATAATACATGTTATTAAGATATGTTTTAGCATTATGGAATGAATATGTACATGATTGTGAGATTGAGATGCTATGTGCAAGAATTAGTTGATGGCACTAAGTGTGCGAAATGTAAATCGAAACAGAAATGAATGGCACTGGGTGTGCGATGATATGAAAGCTACGGTTTATTGACTTGGCACTATGTGTGCGACGCCGAGACAAGTCGGTTAAAAGAATGGGCACTAAGTGTGCGATGACAAATATGTTACGATTATGTATTGTAACAGTCCGAATTTGACCCTAATCGGAACGGTGCTTTCGGGACCATGAATCCGAGTCTGAGAAATAATTTAATATTATAATTTGAGTTAGTTATATATAAATTAATGGGTGTGAAAGTTTCGTATAAAAATTTAACTGTTTGTGTGCTCAATTAGTTAAAAAGGACTAAATCGCGTTACTGGTAAAAGTGGCCTTTTATTTGATTTATGGTTAAATTGATGTGGCTTTATTTTAGTGAATTCCTTAAAGGGTAATATACCCATTTTAAATGGTAGTGGACGGCAATATGGTCTATTAATATATATATCATATGTTTGCTTATGTGTTAAATATATATAATAAGGATATAATATATAAGTGTATTATAAGTATATTATAATAAAATCCCACTTGGGAACAACTCGATTTTAGCATGATCGAAAATGTGATTTCGGGACCACGAGTTCTAGTCGAAAAAATAAATTAATATTATTTTTCGTGTTAAATATGTATGATTGAGCATGTGTTAAAATTTCGTGAAATTATTTGACTGTTTGTATGTTTAAATTAAGAAAAAGGACCAAATTACATAAGTGGGAAAAAAAAAGTATTCATTAAATTAAAGGGTTTTATGTTGCAATTTCTCCAATTCTTCTTGTAGTAGACGGCAAGATGATATTATATCATGTGTTTGTTTGTTTGTTAAGTTAAATATGTGTTTTATATTAATAATATAAAATATTATATTAACATAGTGGGATAAAAGCATAAAATAAAGAAGAAAGCTATGCATGTTCATCATTTTCTCTTCCATAGCCAAACTAGTGAAAGAAAAAGAAAAGAGAAGTTCAACAAGGGTTCGGCACATATCCATTTCAATTAAGTAAGTTTTAGCTTTGGGTTTTCAATGATTTTTGCATTTTTGAGATGAATGTTCATCCTATTATAAAGCCCATGTGTTAATTTCGTGAAATGGTTTTGTATGTTGGTTATGCCATTGATGATCACTTAAGTTTTAGGATGATTTTTGGTAATAAATGGAGATTTGAGCTAGACGAAAATATTTTACTTTTGGGTCTTAGGTGAATGTAGCTAATTTAAAATTTGGTTGTGAAAACATTATCATGGAAGGGCCAAATTGAGAAAATATTGAAGTATATGGACTTATATAATCCTTAGGATGATTCGGGCCTAAAGGAAGTTGGGTAAATTTTGAGTAATTCATGAGTATGGTATTAGGGACTAAATTGTATAGATTGTAAAGGTTAGGGGTAAATTTGTAAATTTGCTAAATTAAGTATTTATGGATCAAATTGAATGAATATAAATTTATTGAGTTTAAATTGGGATTATTTAGATAAAGAATAAAAGAAAACTGGTTTGGATCGGGAAGGCAAAGTTGAACGAATAGTCTGGAAAGCTCAATACGTCAAATTTCGAGGTAAGTTTTTAAGCAATTGGATTAAATTGAATTATCGCTATATTAAATTGTACATGTTTGAGTGACATAACAAATTTTATTGTCAAATTGCGAATAAGGCATAGGAATTATTATATGTGATAGCCGAATACGGATTACTAAATACATATATATATCTATAACCATTGAATAATTGAGTTGGCAAAATATATGCACTTGTGATAAGGGATAAATATATATAATTATATATATTGTATGGGAATAGAATATTCGGATATGTGTGAGTGTATATACATATTTAATGATGCCAAATGTGGTATGGTGACCTTAAATGTGTTTGTCGAATATACTTTGGTATCATATTAAAGAATGCATTATGAATCTATTTAATGACAATATTTGATAAATTTGGGTATATTTTCATGTGATAGCCGAATGTAAAGATATTACATTGAATTGGATATGTTTTGTTAATACAATGTGAATGTGTATAATTGATTTGATATACGGGTTATACAACGTTATAATGGTTTTATTTGTGAAAAGTGAATAAGCTTAGTTGAATCGGAAATGTGATAGAATTATGAGTTATAATACTATCGAAATGTTCATTGAAATGTTGAAAAGGTTGATATCTCGGGCTTTAAGCCTAGCGAGCCATGTGCCGGTGATTTAATTCGCATAATGCCTAGCGGGCCTTGTGCCGAGTGAATGTATCGGAGCTTAATGCCTAGCGAAGCTAAATGCCTGTTTTAAATTTCGGATTTCAAGTCTAGCATGCAAGGTGCGGTATATACGATTCGAACTAGTGCATAGCTTGTTATAAGTCGGTGAGTTTTCAACTTCCGAACTTTAGCTACGAAATGTAAAGGTATGAAACAAACCATGAAATTTTACGTTTATGAAAGTGAAGTTTTGAGTTCGACTATAAGGTATGTATTAAGCATACTTTAAGGTTATGTTTATATGCAATGATAATAATTAAATGAATTGATGAAAGATAGTGTTATACATATGATAGATGGAATTTGATTATATGTGTACTATGAGTGAATTGATTATAGAAAAGTTGGAAGGAAATAAGTAATCATACCATCATAACGTTATGCATAAGTGAGTCATTATTTATTTGGTACAAAATAAACTATGGTAAAGAGGTGAAAATTAATGTATGTTATACAATAAAAAGGGATATTCAGATTTGGTACATTAAATATTAAGTCATGAATGTTTGAGTTAAGTGTGATGTAATGAATTTGATAATACAAAATATATTTTATTTTGTGAAATTGATCCTATCAACGATAGGTATTAAAATATATATAATTGTAAGATTAAGGCATGTACATGTGTTTATATCACTTGAAGTTTCGACTATAACTCGAGGAGGATATTGGTAAAAGAAATCAATAAATTATGACATGTTTATTTGAATTGAAATGGACGAATGTTTACGATATTCATATGATTAGATAATGTATATGTTCATGGTAGTAAAGTGTAAATAATTAATTTAAGGGCGTTGAGGGTATTCGGCCATGAAAAATTCACTTAAATAATGTTTATATTCATTGCTATGAATTTATTTATTAAAAGTTTAAATGTTTGTATATTGTGTAGTATTTGCTTAAGACTTACTAAGCTAATAAGCTTACTCCGTGTGTGTTTAATGTTCTATTTTATAGATTTGGTCTAGCTACGGGCTCGAGAAAACGTCAGTGGAGTCAACCACACTATCTACATTTTGGTACTCTTTCATTTTGTTTTTTTTTAACGAAGGCATGTATAGGAAAGACTTTGTCTTTGTTTTGATGAAAACTCAAGGTTTATGCAGATAATAGCCATGCGAATGTGGCTAAATTTTTAGTTAAGTATGTTTTTTTGTGTTTTTGATACGAATGTCGGTTATGTTGGAAATGTTTGTGCATTCTTAATCGAAGTTTAATCGTTTTTGATAAGAAAATGTATGTATACAAAATGAATCCTTGAATTAGGGATGTGGATATGTTCGGTTAGAAACTAGTTTTTCATAAATTGCAACGAGACAGTTTGTAGTAGTAGCAGTGAGGTGATTTTTGAAAAATCACCAAAAATAGGGTATATTGAATTAGAAAGTGAATAAGATATGAAATTAAACCTTATTGTGTCTATTTTTACATGAAAGAAACAGAGTAGACAAAGGGTTTATATATTATGAGATATTTAAGTTTTAGTGAGACTTGCTCTGAATGAATTCGTGAGTCTCTGTTCTGTTTTGGAAAAATTGTTAAAAATTGTATAAAAATAATTATGGATCATGGTTTATATTTTTAAAATCCTTGATGAGTCTATTTTTTATTGGAATAAACAAGAACATTATTGAAAATTTGTGCTATGAGATAAATGAGTTTTTGTAATGACAGGTCAGAATCGTCAACAGTGAAATAGGGTAAATTTTGATGAATAAACTGTACTAATTGGCCACATGAAAAATTCTGGAAAAATTATGGTAAATTCATATATGAGTCTAGTTTCAAGGAAAATTTACGGATCTGAATTTCGAGTTTTGTAACTCAAGTTACGGTCAATTTTGTCAGCATGACGCAGTTTGACAGCTTTAAATTTTTATGTTCCGAACTTGTAGTCAAGTCTTGTAATGCCACATACTCGACTCCGGCGAAGGTCTCGGGTAAGGGGTGTTACAGTTAAGTTTAGTAATACCTTGTGCTCGACTCTGACAATGGTCTCGGGTAAGGGGGTGTTACATGTATATAGCACTGAGAGTGCGATCAAATTGAATGAATATTAAAGGATGACCGACAAGTAATATCGAGCATTGAATAGCTTGGAAGTTTAATAACTATGTGTAGCTAAGGTACGTATTGAACCTTTGTGGTTGATGAGTTATAAACAAGCTATGATTGAGTGAATGAGTATTTTAGCTATGGATGAGAGGGCATGAATATGAGATAATTGATCTATGTGATTGTTTATTATATACATTGGTTTGATTTGATGAGATAATTGTATTGTATGTCGAACTTACTAAGCTTTGGCAAGCTTACTGTGTGATTTCTTTCTCTGCTTTGCAGTGTCAGTAAAGCTAGCTCGGATCAGGGGATCGTCAGCATCTCAGTCACACTATCGGCAATCTATTTTGGGGTATTTTGGAAAGATGAACATAGTTAAAATATGGCATGTATAGGCTGCTCATTTGAATCATGTTTGAGATTTGTAAGTAGCCATGAGATGTGGCTAGATATGTGCTAGTTTTAGCATGAATGACTTTGGTATATATATGATGCATCTTTTGGTATGGATTGTAAGTTGAGAAATTAACTTATGAATGGAAATCTTTGTGATGGTAAAATGCTAATATGATTTAGTGAAATTGGGAAAGAATGATGTTTAGTATTGAATGTGTTTAAGTTGTATATGCTAGCTTATAAGTTGATATGTTTGAAAATAAGATTGTATGAATTGATAGATAGATCATATGATAGGAAATTGTTGCCAAATTGTGTGTATAAAGATGCTTATATGTGCTTATAGGATTGACCCTAAGTGGGTGGCATTTTGGCCTTGCAAATGGCCTATAATGTCACACGGGCGTGCCTAGTGACCGTGTGGACCAAGTCAGTATAGTACACGGCCTTGGCACACGGACGTGCCTACTGCCTAGTAACCGTGTGATTTTTGGCAGATCCGACCACGGCCTGAGCACACGGACGTGCTTAGTGGCCATGGAAGATAAGTCAGTATAGACCACGGGGAGGACACACGGGTGTGTCTAGCAGCCGTGGAAGGCACACGGTCTACCCCCACGGGCGTGTGTCCCCTGAAACCTAGAAAAGTTTTAAATTTCCATGAAGTTTCTGTATGTGTTTCAGTTTAGTCCCGACCCCTCTCTAGCATGTGTTTAAGGTTTTATATGCCTTAATAAGGGACTATTTGTTTATGTTTGATGTATTATGATAATGATTGACTTTGGGTCGTAATTGGGTTGTAAATAATCCTATTGTCCGGTAATGCCTCTTAACCTTATTCCGTCGACGATTTCGGGTTAGGGGTGTTACAAGCTATCTATGGGTAACTTTATTTATAAATGATTTAAGTTATGGCATGCATAGGGGCTTGACTAAGTCATTTTGTATATATGTTAATTAATTTGACCATATGTATTGCTTCATAACGGTAATAAGGATTATTCTGTATTTGGCCACAAGTTGTGGCTCAAATTGGTCATGGAGTTATAATGCTTGTGTATGTATGTGTTTGTTAAAGTTTAAATTATAAGTGAAATTTTGTGGCTCGAGATTTGGTAGAATGTATTGTTAAGTCTGGTAATGCCTCGTACCCGGTTCTGGCATAGGATACGGGAAATGAGTGTTACAGGTTTGATCGGGTCACCTTGAGATTGATCGTTAAAACATTTTGATTTATTAAAATGATGATTTTGGCCTATGAAATTCGAGAAAAACAAGTTCGGGAGTCGGTTAAGTACGGGGAAGGATTAGCACTCTCGTAACGCCCAAAATTGGTACCGAATTGATTGATTAATGTCTTAATGTCGAAAATTTGAAAAGATTTTAAAATACGATCCTCTTTGTTAAAGAAATCTTGAATAAATTAAATTGGATGCTGAGACCTAGTTATCTCGAAGGAGTAAAATATCATACCCAGTAAGTTAGGATACGACATCTCGAATCCTCAAAACTAAGCTTGTTTTTTGACATTTAAAACTCGTACATTTAAATTTAAGAAGGATATTCGGTTATTTGGGTCAAATGAGAAATTGGACCTAGTGAGTTAGGGCACAATTTCTCAAAATTCCAAATACAGAATATTGCCTTTGTTTTTAGAAATCCTTATCTCGAGATAACCAAACGACATATTCAATGAGTTAGAACGCAACATTTTTGAATTCCCGAGAATAAGTTTTTATTTAACTTAGATGCTTTGGTTCAAAAATAAAAAATAATTGGTTCTTTAGACTCGATGAGAAAAATCGAAACCCAGTAAGTTAGGGTACGATTCTTTCAAATCTTAAAACGCGAAGTATTTGATTAAAACAATAATAACAATAATAAGAGCAAGATAAATAAAAAAGATAAACAATAATAATGGAACAAGCCAATGGTAAAGTAAATGAACAAATAAAGACTAAGATTTAATGATAACTACTCAGGAATAAAGAAATAGAGAAATATTGGGTAGTTAAAAAATACTAATACAAATAATTAATAATCTAAAATTGGAAATTATTTAAAAGGATATAAATACAATAAATAATAACATGATAAATGTATTTACAAATAATAGGTAAATAAAAATTAAAGAAATAATAGTAATGAAAACAAAATTAATTAAATATATTAATAATAATAATAATAATAATAATAATAATAATATATTAGTAAGGAAAGTAATAATAAAAAATGAATACAATAGTAGTTATAGTAATATTAAAAAAAATAATAGTAAAAGTAATGGTAATAATATTAAAATTAATTAATAATAATACTGGTAATAATAACAATAACAATAATGATAATAATAATTATAATATTAATAATAATAGTAATAATAATATTAATGACAATATTAAATTAAAAAATAAAATGGAAAAAATAACAAAAGAATAGAAAAGGGACTAAATTGCCCTTTAAGACAAAAATTTGGGGCAAATTATAAATAAAAGTAAAAGGGGGACTAATCCGAACATGCGAATAACAATGAGGGGCTAAAAGGGAAAATATCCCTGCCCTTCAAATCTTAGCGTTTTACGCGGGACTCAAATGAAATCGGAATAAAACTTATGGGTAAAATTTAAAATAAAAGAAAACTTAATAAAAAGGGATTAAATTATAAAATAGGAAAAATGCGGAAGGGCTGAAAGCGCAAATTTCCCTTCAGCTTAAAAACACGCGGATCCTAGGCTTGGTGGGTCGGGTCGGATCGGCATAAAACGGCGCCGTTTTGGTGCAAAAGCACCCAAGGTAAAATGACGTTTTACATGCTATATAAGTCAAAAAAAAAAAATTCATTCTTCCCTCATTCTTAAAAAAAAACAGAGAGAAACTCTCTTTACTCCAGAAAGTAAACTTTTTTTTTCTTTTATATATATATATTATATTTAAATGTGTGTGTGTAGTTTTAAAAAAAATTATATGTATGTATGAATGGTTTCGAAAAAAAATGAAAGAAATAAAGAAAAAGATGATAAAAAAAAAATCAACCTCTGATATCTTTTTCCTTTGTATTGATTCTATCTTTGTAAAAATCTAGTATACAAAAGGCTTTCGTTTTCTTTTTTATAGCCAAATATTCGAAATAAATAAAAAAATACAATATTCATTTGCTGTGCTATTTTTGCTGCTTTGCTGTGCTGCTTTCTATTTTGCTTCTTTTTTTGCAGTGAAACCGCTCGGGTGACGTGGTGGAGGTCATGGCGCCTGAGAGGTTCCATAAACCTCTAGGGTTTCTGGAAGTGTTAAAAATTTTGGGCCATTTGGGCCTCGTAATTGGGCTTAGGCATTGGGCCACGTAATTGGGCCTTTTAATGCTTATTGGACTGTTAAAATGGACTGTTTAATTTTTAGATTTATTTTGGGTTTTTTTATTGTTTTGTTTTTTTTTTTTGGTTTAAATCGGGTTAATATTGGGCCCCCGGCATAAATCGGGTCCTACACACGTAATGAGTGGAATTTATTAAAGTCAATTTAACCAAACTGCCAATTTTCAAGCTAAAAAGATTAGTCAACTTGCAACAAATATTTTTATGGGATCTAGGTATTTATGTGTAACATCCCGGTTTAAGGTCTAGTCGGAATAGTGGTGCGAAATCACAAATCCGAGGGTTATGAATGAGTTTTTGAGGTTAATGCTATGTATGCATGCTAGTATGAAAGTTTCATGAAGCAATTTTGAGAAATTGCTATTGAATTGTCCTAAAGGACTAAATTGCAAAAGTTGCAAAATGTGAGATTCTAGAAGCTATTTGTGTGAAATAGCTTTAGAATATTAATTAGAGGTCCTTAATGAGAAATTTCCCAAATTTTAGTTTTTGGACAAAATTGGGCATGGATAATTTAAAATAGGAAGTTTATCAAAAAGGGCATTTTGGTCATTTGGTTATTAAATGATTAAAATTGGAGAAAAGATGACAAAAATTCACTCATCTTCTTCCCCACATTGCCGAAAATTTCAAAGCACCCATAGCTAGGGTTTGTTCATCTTTCAAGCTTGCTAGTAAGTGCAATTAAGTCCCGTTTTTTATATTCTTCGTATGTTTGAAGTCCTAGTTGCATGAGAAAGCTATTTTAGCTATTTGGTAAGCTATGATGGATGTTCAAAAATGTACATATGTATGACATGCATGTATTTTGATGTTTTATGGAAGAATATGAAAGCTTGATGTAGTAGAAACATCTTTTGCTAAGTGATTTTCCATGAAAATGCATATAGGGACTAGTTTGTGAAAAACTTTAGTTTGGTCATATATGTGTGATTTAGTGAGAATTGATGAATGCTTTAGTTGTATAAGTGGTTTGGCTAAGCATGAAAGGCTAGAAAGTTGAATAAAAATCACTTTACGAGCCTTGGGACTAAAGTGTAAATATGAGAAAGTATAGGGGCAAAATAGTAACTTTGATAAAGTATGAGATATAAGTCATTTTAGTCAATGTGTGTATTGAATAAGCTGATTTATTCATTATAGATCAAGAAAGACAAAGCCCGGATTAAAATCGAGGCAAAAGCAAAGTGGTGGACTAAATTGCACGTTTCTATACTTTTGAGTATCGAGGTAAGTCTATGCGTAAATAATGCATTTATACTTGCACATCCTTAATGCTAATTAGTGTGTAGCATGAATGAGAATGATTGAGAACCTATTTGGTTCAAGTGGAATGAATGTGGTAGATAGTGTGAATGTGTAGTGATAATGCTAAGTGGTGGGCTAAGTGCGATACTATATTAATGCTTAACGACGATGAGCTACACTGTGCATGATGCTATCTTTAAGTATATTTATCTAGTGGGGCTAAGTGCGAGACCACTATGATTACCTTTGTGGTAGGCTAAGTGCGATAAAACTTTATAAATTGATTGTGGTAGGCTAAGTACGATACTACCTTACTAATGGATTTTGGTGTGTTAAGTGCGAAACCACTGAGATATGAACTGTGCGGTTTAGTCCTGTGAACTAGCTGTGTGGATGTATTATTGATAAATAATGAGGTGTTGTATATTGTGTAAATGTGATATCGAATGCAGGGGTGCGTTTCAATGGTTATGAGTAAGGGACTCATGATGTGTTGGAAATGTGGTAAGGAATAGAAAGAGTAAGCATAGTGGTATATTATATGTTGGTATAATGCTAATTGTTATTTAGCTTATACTTTGATGCTTAATTGCTTATGTGTAAACTTACTAAGCTCAAAGCTTACTCCCTTTCTTTTCCTTTGTTTTATAGAGTAAAAGTGGTGAACCAAGAGACGAGGATCATTGGAAGATAACTCACATATCAGCACACTCTGGTACATGACTCAATGTTTTGTATATGGCATGTATAGGGGCTAGACAAGTTAGTGAATTTTTGTTGTACATGGCTAAGATGTGTTGGCCTTTAGGTGGATAGTGTATTTTGTATAATGCCATAATTGTTGGCTATTACATTATATGAAAAGATATAGTTTCTATGTGATAATGCATTTCAATTTGAGTTGATTATGGATGTATGGTATGAGTGCTTGTTGTGAATGCTATAGGGGTGAGAAGAGCTTAGCAAATAGCTTTGTTCTTCTCCATGTGGATAGACACACGGGCGTGTGCCTAGGCCATGTGTGACACATGGTCAGTCCACGGGCGTGTTACTTGGCCGTGCGTCCCCTGCATGTTGATATGTTAAGTTAGAATTGACCACGAGCTAGCCACACGGGCGTGTGCCTAGAATCCAGGCCATGTGAGGGAAGTCAGTGTTCACCACGGTTGGGAGGCACGGGTGTGGCTTAGCCGTGGGGCATTTGGCAGAATGCTCGAGTTTTGAGCACGGTTTGAGAACATGGGCGTGTGTGACTTCACACGAGCGCGTTGAACTTTACACGGGCGTGTGAGCTATGTTCAAAAGAGAAAATTTTTAATATTCGATACAAGTTCCAGAATAGTCTCGAGAGCCCTCGTGTGTATGAGTGAGGCCTCGTAAGTCGAGAATGAGGTCACTGAGAGGACTAAAGAGAGTAGTTAATACAAGCCTAAGTGGCGATCAAGTGGTTTTATTTCGGTAACGCTTCGGGCCCTGTTTTGGCGTAGAACCCAGGTAAGGGGTGTTACATTATGGGCTTAGATGTCTACATAACGTTTGAAGACCTATCTCTTAGCTTCGAAACGCACTTTGAATCACTCGATTTAGAGTCTGGAAGTTCAAGTTATGACCATTTTAGTGAAGACTGCACGAGCAGAATTTTTAGACGTGATTATTACAAAAAATACGCATTTTAGACTTTTTATTTGAGTTTAAATCATATTGGGTTCGAGTTTCAGGCTTAATTTTTATTATATACTATCCCAATATTTTATTTATTAAGTTTTATTATATAATTTTTAAGTATTTTAAGTTATTTAGGAGTTTTACGGCAACAAGAAAGTTTAGGTTAAAACTACTTGTTGTTTAGATTAACTAGAATTTTAGTATACTTGAAAGTTTTATTTAGATGCATTTAATTAGCCTATGCATTGTACACACCAATGAATTCATTCATTATTCAACGACTTTCTCTTTTAAGTTAATAAATTCTCTTTGAGTTAATAAATTCTCTTTGAATTTTTCTCTTAAGTTTTGTTTAAAAGAGTTTTAACAATCTTTTCAGATTGTGGGGATCATCTTCAAGCTTTTATAAAATTGCGTTTCTTGTGCATCAAAAATTATTTATTTATAAGCAGGGCCAAAGCCAGAGGGGCTGGCATAGGCCCCGCCTCCCCAAAATGTAAAATTAGTATTTAGGTTCTTAAATTTTTTTTAAAAATTTTAAATTAGTAAAGATAAAATTGCACTTTGGCCCCCCTAAAATTATAAAAATTTAATTTAATCCTTTACAAATAAATTATAAATATATAAACTATAAAAAATTAAAATTTCATCCGGCTCCCACTAAAAAATTGTTCTGACTTCACCCCTGTTTATAATATTGTTAATCATATACCATAGAATAATTAAAAGCATAAATGTGTATGTTTTGGCCTACAGTACTGCCAGCAGCTTTAACTAGAAGGAAAAAGATATAGGACAGAGGAAGCTATCATTTCATCTTTTTAGGAAAGTTTTCCATATAAAAAGTGATATTGACCAACATTATGGAAAGGTGAATAAAAAAAGTTACGTTCTTTAACATACTATTCATGATTCCCAGTTTCATATGATCTAGACCGTGAATTAATTTTTACTCAATCATCTCTTAAGTTCAAATTAACAGTGCTTATCGATTAAGCATAAATATCACAAGTGTAGGTGTAGTAGTCAGACACATTAAATATCTAAATAAAAAAATATATGTTCGAACTTTGAAAATGACATTTTTAGGAGGGATAATCACGAACCTTGAACATGAGTAGTAAATGAACACGAAGAATATAAAAAAAAAAAAAAAAGATAAAATTGAAAGGGTGGCCTGAAAAGTATGTTCCCCACTTTCCACTTTGTGTTGGTGAAGCTTTGCTCAAGGATACAGGGATAGCTAACTTATAACTCCTTATATGTTGTAACAATAAACAAACTTAGAACTGGAAACTCTTTATATGTTTTTTCTTATAAGATTAGTTTATGGATACCAAATTAAACTTGTTTGTTGTTCTCACTCTTGTTTCAATTCAATTTTTGTCAACTTTTCCAAAGGCTGACATAAGTAATGTAAGTATATATCTGCATACAACTTCAGAAATTAAGTCAGGTGTGGCTTTTATTTTATTTTGTTTTATTGCTTAAGTTTGGTGTTGTGCACATAAATGCCAATGTCACAGGTGCATATTGTGTACATGGGAGAGAAAGAAAATGAAGATCCAACTGTTACCAAAATGTTTCACTACAAAATGTTGTCCGACTTGCTTGGAAGGTATTCTAAATTTACATTTACACTAAATTTCAATAAAAAAGAATAACATAAGCTTTGCTCCTTTTTTTGTTTTGGATGAATCTCAGCAAGGAAGCAGCAAAAAGTTCAATGCTTTATAGCTATAAACATGGCTTTTCCGGGTTTGCAGCCAGGTTGACAGATTCTCAGGCAAAGGAAATTGAAGGTGATATAATTTCCTAGCTTTTGTTTTATTTTAGCATCTAAAACTTTAAGAACTAAGAAAAATTACTTACAAATTGCAGCATTTCCTGGTGTTGTCCAAGTGATTCCTAATCAAGTTCACAAGTTTCATACAACTAGGAGTTGGGACTTCATGGGGCTAAATGATCATTCTACAACAAATCTTTTAACTAAAAGCAACATGGGTGAAGGAATCATCATTGGCGTAATAGACTCAGGTAATAAATAAATCTCTACACTTACAAGGCTCCATATAAAGGCTGATAAATTTGGAAACCATGATTGTAGGAGTGTGGCCAGAATCTGAGAGTTTCAATGATAGGGGTATGAATCCAATTCCATCTCATTGGAAAGGTATATGCCAAGAGGGACAGTTGTTCAACTCCTCAAACTGTAACAAGAAACTTATCGGAGCTCGTTGGTTCGTCAAAGGCATCTTGGATCAAAACCAAACACCTATAAATATAAGTAATGGAGAGGATATTCTATCAGCAAGAGATAGCTCAGGGCATGGTACTCATACAGCTTCCATAGCAGCTGGTAATTTTGTAGTAAATGCAAACTATGAAGGACTAGCTGCTGGTTTGGCTAGGGGAGGTGCTCCACGAGCTCACTTGGCAGTTTACAAGGTTTGTTGGTCTTTTGGACATGGAGGGTGCACTGATGCTGATCTTCTCAAAGCATTTGACAAAGCCATACAAGATGGAGTCGATATCCTATCGGTATCCATCGGCCTTTCTATACCTTTGTTCTCTTACGCAGATCAACGTAATTCGATTGCAATCGGTTCCTTCCATGCAACTGCAAAGGGCATTACAGTAGCTTGCTCCGCAGGGAATGATGGTCCTACTGCAATGACAGTTGAGAACACTGCTCCTTGGATTATCACTGTTGCCGCTACTACCATAGATAGGGCCTTCCCAACGGCCATTATACTAGGAAATAACCACACCCTTTGGGTAAATCTTCACTTAGCACTAGATTAATCAAACAATACAGTCCTTTTTTCCATAATAATCTTATTGTCTTGCAGGGACAATCTGTTGACACTCGAATGCATAACCATGGATTCACTGGCATTACATTCTCTGATCGCATTGCCTTAAATGACAGCGATGATTCAGCGTTAGGCCTTTCTTTTGATCTAGTCAAATGATTTTTCATATATGTTCTTTTTTCATACATCTGGTGTGATACGTTTACTTTTTCCAGCCTGGGGTGCAAGCGAGGAAGTCTGAATGCAACATTAGCAGCAGGACAGATCATACTTTGTTTTTCACAATCAAGTACTCAGAATATATTTAGTGCTGCAATTTCAGTGGCGGAAGCAGGAGGAGTAGGGCTTATTTTTGCGCAATATAGGAGTGATGGACTTGAGTCATGTCATTATATACCATGCATTAAAGTAGATTATGAAGTAGGAACTCAGATACTTTCCTATATAAGAAAAGCAAGGTATACATAAATTAAGAAAGTGAAGAATCAATATATATGGTATAATAACACTTAAATTCCTTTACCTTTTCTTAAATTCCTTTACATTTTCCACCTCTCTTTTAAGGTCTCCAATTGCCAAGTTAGGTATTCCAAAGACAATTATAGGGAAATGGGTATCTCCTATTGTTGCAGATTTCTCGGGCAGAGGACCTAGTTCAATTTCCCCAACAGTGCTAAAGGTAAATTTAACAAGCTATAAACTCCCAATTTCATCATTCTTCTTGTAACTGCAGTAAGATTTTAGTTTTCCTTCGTCTAATTACGGTATATAGCCCGACATAGCTGCACCAGGCGTGGACATCATAGCTGCATATATACCATTTGGCGCAGAAAAAAGTAGTGGATTTGCACTACTGTCAGGAACTTCAATGTCTTGCCCCCATATTGCAGGCATAACAGCTCTAATCAAATCTGTACATAAGAACTGGTCTCCAGCTGCAATAAGATCAGCTCTAGTCACCACTGGTGAACAAACTTTACTTCCCATATTGACATTTTTGCATACACTTTAAGGGTGTAATCTTTTCTTCCCTCAACTATAACCATTAGTTCAACGCTGCAGCTTCCCAAAAAGGAACCGATGGATCAAACATAGCCGAGGAGGGCTCAACTCGCAAGGTAGCTGACCCATTTGATATAGGCGGTGGAGTAGTAAATCCCAATAGAGCTATCGATCCGGGGCTCATCTATGACATTGAAACAAACGATTATGTCAAGTTCCTTTGCGGCACTGGGTTCAGCAGCAAGTCTGTAAGTGGTTTAACCCAGACCAAAGCCAATTGCACCAAAAATAGACTAAATGAGTTGAACCTCAACCTTCCATCCATCACCATCCCATACCTGAAAAGAAAAGTAACAGTGAGCCGAAAGGTAACGAATGTCGGAACCGTTGAGTCAATGTATAAAGCTGTTGTGGAAGCTCCACAAGGTGTAAAGATGAAAGTAGAACCCCAGATATTGACGTTCAATAAAACCACCCAAATTGTACCCTTTAAAGTTACTTTCTTCACGACTGGGAAAGTATATGGAAATTTTAGATTTGGGAGCCTAATATGGAGAGATCCGAAGCACACTGTGACGATTCCTATATCGATACGAGCTATTTTTGTTTGAGCCATACGATGATGTTGAAACCGTTACTATTAAAAATAAAATTGATGAAATAAGCTTTAATTTTATGGAAGGAATGACTGAAAAAATGGTTTATGGTGCCATTTAAAAAAATGATTTATTAGTTTTTTGTAAGGTACCCAAATCATACGAAGGTTATGAGAATATTGACAAATGTTAGCCAAATTATATTAAAATAACTTAATTCTCAAAAAAAAAATAAAAAATCATAAGAGTAAAAATTTAGGCCGTAAGTTATCACACTAATTCTTTTGGCTTGGCATTGCTTTGCTCTTATGAATGTGTGTCTATGATGGCCGAAGGGTAGAGGCAATTGTTCGATGGTAGTATCCGAGATCAATAATAATGCTTGGTGTTGATAATATTTTTAAAGTAAAAAATGAAGCTGTAACACCCCTAACTCGACCCGTCCACCGGGTCCGGGTATGGAGTGTCATAAATGTATCGGGTTCACCTATACTTAATTTTTATAAAACAAACTATTATAAAACAAACTATATTGAATTAATAATACTTCTTACAACAAAAGCCTCAAACTTATCTAAAAGCTGGGTCTTACAAGGTTTCTGTTTCTATACAGACTATTTGTTTACAAGATACTCTTAAAATTTAGCTAAAAACTATTTGTCCAAAAAATCTAACTTTTAGAGATGTTATCTGGCTTCGTTGTTATTGATCTTAAGGCGAAGCCTTTAATGGTACCCCTTTCCTATATGCATGACTGTATCTGCTTGCGAGCCACGATCTCCACTCCATCTAGCTTGGTTCCTCATCTAAGTCCTCGATCATTCTCGTAAGTCTTATGAACATCAATGAGATCTGTAAGTTCAAGAGAACTTAGTGAATTCCTTCACTAGGCCACTCACACAAACCCTATCACACGAGGGTAACAAATATAAAATAAATTGAACTTAAATTAACTCTTTACTTGCTCATGGCGGGTGTTCTTTATCAGGGTGGCAGACTCCACCCGATCTTTCGAGCTACCCGGCTCACTATAAGGCCTCCCTTTGGTCGCACTTACCGCTCGACCATATACCAAATACCTCATCATATCAACTAGTCTTATCCTTACTTCTTGTCTTTTCTTCCTTTCATACACCTCACTTTTCTTGACAGACTTTCCTAATCAAACTAATCCTTGGCGGATTCCCTTTTCCCATCTATGGTCCTAAAGGACTTGTTGACATATCCGTATTATGTTGACTTACAACAGACCTTGCCACTCTGGTGAACCCATTTTCGTTCCATTCTATTGGTAACAATGGGGGGAATTACTTCCAGTAATCTGCCCCTCACTCCGACTTTTACTTGGGAACTCGCCTATCCTATAAGTGATTATCGGTCTGACTTGTTGATCCAACAAGTTATCATCTTTATGACTATATGAGCTTGTCATCCCATTTACTCATTCCCTCCCTATAGGCTCTGATTATGGTGGTGTACCTGCATTAGACTTTCCTCAAAGAGGAATAGTCTTAACATACATTCTATCCCCTAGACAGAATCCTTATCCTGAGAGTGGAAATTCCCATCCCTCTCATAAGATTTTCTTCTTGAGTATAACTTCATTGAGCTACCTCTGGTGGCTTTTCATGACGGATCCTTACTTGTGATCCTTGGATAATTTCCTCTCTTACATCTTCATAATTAGGCTAGCTTTTGCACGACCTATCTTCCTCTAAATTTTGTTGGGTCCTTGCTTATGCTTTGTTGGGTTTCGCATCTATCCTTGCTTTATGATCTGCTCGCCATACATATGTTCTCTCTTAACTCTTCTTCCACCTATGTGGTTTCTCATACTTGACGAACTGGCATCATATCCATCGCTTGAGATTCTGATGAACTTTCTACATCTGTTTCCTGGCGAACTCTATGGGTTACCGTAGCCGAGCTATGGTCTTATACTCTTCTTACCAAATTTCTTATGTTCTGTTGGACTTAACTCGTATTTACTATCCCGACGGACTTAACCCATATTTACCGTCCCAACGAACTTTATCTGTTCTTTGTTTACTGTCCCAGTGGACTTTTTTTGTTTTATGGTTGCCATGGAGTCTTTCATCCATGGTCTTACTCATTATACCTAGCTGTCATAACATCTTTTATCTATGGTTTTACATAGTATACCTTAAACCTTGTACCATGCTGCCATGGTGTCTTTCATCCTTGGTCTTACACTACGTACCTCATACCAAACTGCCATAACGTCTTTCATATATGGTCTTACACTATATACCTTATATAAGACTGCCATAGCATTTTTTATCCATGGTCTTACGTCATATACCGTCGTCATGGTGTTGCCCTGAATGAGCAGTTGATACCACTGTTGCAGTAAATACCTTTCCATAATACTGATTTCCTAAACCCTTTTCCCATTACATCCTTTACACTACCTAACCTTGATACTCGAACACCGCGATGTTCCCTCCACAAGTCCCGGAGCTTTGCTCGTGGCGATAACTAACAGGTTCACTCTACATTTCCTTTCCTAACTTCATCTATCTTCTCAACGGTTTTTCCCACAGTTTTCATGCAATGCATGCACATATCATCATATTTTATGTTTATGCACCATGGCATACTTAGATGGTAAAAATCATAATAACAGGTTTGGAGTTTGGAACTCACCTGAATCTTCATTGTTTCCACAAGTTAGCTTCCTTAAACGCCAGATCTTCCATTCTCCTAACAGTTAAGTATTTCAACCAAAATCATAAGTTAAACTAAATATTCTTAGCTTAACCCTATACATGCAGAACCCTAAAAATAGTCCTGAAGTCCTTAACTTTATTTAATTATTCTTATGTACACAGAAAGGCTAAGAATCTTACCAGCTTGTTAGTTTTCCTACTTTTTCAGCTTAATCCTCATGAAGTCTGCTTCATATAGAACCTTCCATAGCTATTCCTTTTTCGGGCTACCGAATAAGATGAAGAACAAAAGAAAATGAAACAGAATCGGAAAGAAAATCATCACTGGGAAGCCATTTTCAGCTATTTATAGCCCTTTCTGCGCTATTACCAACCTCATGAGAACCATGCATTCACAATCATTATGTCTCCCACAATAGAATCAGTTGGTTCCTTTCTACTCGAACCAGATTTGGTTCTCAATCATGTCCAATTTAGTTTCAAGCTTTCTCATTTCTTTTAATGGAGGTCGCCAGCTTGCGATCTCTTTCAATTTAGTCCTCTAATTATTTTCAGTTTTTAGGTTAATTGGGAACCGGGTGTTACAGAAGCTTCATGAAGTATGTTATAAATATGAACATCAAATCTAAAAGAGAGTTCTCTAAGTTATTTTATAGTTACTATGTAGGTCCCTTTGCAGCTCTTTGACTAATCACCTCCGTTGATGACAACCAAAATCGCTAACACACCTCCACCATTAGTAGTATTATTCTGAACACTCAAACGACCACTAGTAGAAATCTCATCACGTTGACATGACAGTCATTATCCATTTTATCTACGCTTTATAATGTCACACCGTCAACTTTATTGAAGGATAGTTGGAAGACCCATCCATCTATAGGAATTTATCACATGACTCCTCGCACTTTTCATATGCGAACCATGAACTCCTTTAAAGAGAGGATATACACAAACGTGCACACACAAACACACACACTCTATCTTTTTGACGACTCTTCATTTTCACTAGGTGAATCGGCCTCCTACTTTCGCTGCCCTTCCTCCTTGTGGATCTTAGGTATCAACAATAATATTTCACTTATAATCATTGGTTTGATTTTTTTTTTTGTTATTTCTACCTTTGTAACATCCCAAATTAGTGGGCTTATGTGTTTGATGTGTAGACATGTCTAATGTGTTAATTTGAGAATTCGAGGTGCAAATGGGGCTCAGGTTTGGGCTGAGGCCTTGATTAAATATTCCGTTTAGACACTCTTGGGTTTAAAATAAAGATTTTAGTAGTTTAATTGACATATTGGGCTTGTCGCCCAAAGAACTAGAAGCGATGAAAGGGAGCTATAAGTGGCATTATTAGTAGATGGAAAAGGGCCAAATTTTGGCTGCTTGGAGCCCAAGTTATAGGGCTAAATTCGGCACTTATAAGGGACTAAAGGGGGACGACAACAAGGCAAAATTTTAGGGATTTTTATTGTGTGGATATTAAGCAGATAAAGGGAGAAGGAGTTGGTGTTAATTAGGGCTATTTTTGAGGAGTTAATAGATTAAGATAAGGGATAGAATGATAAGAGTAATCTCTTAGTTGCAGAGTTGGTCGAAAATCAAACTCAGGAGAGGGAGGAAATCGATTCAGTATAGGCTAGGGGGTATGCCGAAATTTCATTAGTGTTTCTGAGAACTTTCTTTCAGTTTTCTCAGTTGCCGAAATTTCTCCCTTCTTTTTCTTCTTCTGTCGAAATTACTTCCTAGCCAAAATTTTTGTTTATTTTTCCTAAGCTGAAACCAAAACTCCATTCAATTCTTCTAAAAGCTGAAAAACACATCTAGTTCATCTTTTCGGGATTTCTTTAAAAAGCCGAAACTCCTAGATCTCTAATCTTCTACGCTTCGAACTTCTTCTGTGGTTGCCAAATCTTTCTACAAGGGATAGCCGAAACTCTCTATAGAGGTAAGTATCAATGGGGGTTTCTTTTGATATTTTTCGGGTTTTGGAGGCCATAGTCGAATGGTTAAGTTGTTGGCTAATCTCGTGTTTTCTCTTATTTGCGGCATTTCGAGATTTGAAGGGGGATTCATTTGCTTAGATCTCTAAGTTAGAGTTCAATAACACTCGAATCGTGTTGTTTTCGGGATTTCAAGGTAAAGAGATCTACTATTTTTTAACGTATAAATTCCGGTATTTATTAACCCTTGGCCGAATGTAGGGGAGCCCAAATCTTCGTATTCTTCCGGCTTTTGAGCAAGGTTTTAGACTAAGGGTTGTAGATCCGGATAGCAAGGATATTGATTAAGAGTGTAGTATTACGCGATATCAGGTGTGTAACCTCTCACACCGCTAGATTGGTTGCTAATATATATATGTAATAAATCTACTATACTCTGTTAAATGTCGAAATCCTGGCATAACGCTTGGAAACCCGAGAAGGGTAAAGGCTAAATATCAGGTTAGTGATTTCTGCCATTCATCAGTGAATGTTTCTGTTAAAAACGATATGCGTTATATGTCGATTTTTATATATACTTGGGGTTGGGTGATTAATGAAAGGGAAAGTGATCTGTTCTGGTGGCTTATGCCATTTCAGCCTGGTGACTCTATCACAACTCTATTTCTGGTGGCTTTTGGCCATTTCAGCCTGGTGACTCTGTCACGACTTTGACGATGAGCAGCTAACTGCAGCATGACTGCCATCGATGGTGTGTAGCGGTGTGGGTTGATTGTAGAAATCCCCAATGGTGTGATTGGCAGGTAAGGGTGTTGTGTAGCGGTTGGAAACCTAGGATTGGGTTGGGTTTTATGTATGTTATCTACTATATTATGTTCTATATTCTAATTTGTGGGCTAAGGCCCAATCTGATGGTGCACGAGGGTTGCACACTGAGTTTCGCGACTCACCCTATTATTTTAACAATTTCAGGTAGCACTTAGTGCATCGGATCGGGCTGGACAGGAGAGCAAGGTGGCCATGCGATAGAGTACTGAGGATTCAGCAAAAGCCTTTACTTTATTTATCTATTTTTAAGAAATTTGTTTTAAGTGGGTTTGATATTTCGTTGTAATAAGGCTTTGGGCCACTAGACTATTATTTATGTTTTGGTTTTATGTTGGGCTTTCATTTATGGGCATTTAAATTTTATGTTTAAACTAAGCTAAGACATGTACGAAATTTTGGTTTCTATTTAAAATTCACCAAGGCATTTTATAACTCTATATCTTATATGAATTGATCAATTATTAAGTTTTCGGTATAAATATTTAAACCTGCTAATTGCTTTTCAAAGTGCCATATCTTTTTGTAAAATTTCCTTAGTGGCATACCAGATCCGGTTGTAGTGTTTGGGCCGAGTTTGGGGGTGTTACAAATTGGTATTAGAGCTAGGTTCAAAACTCAGCTTTGGGGGTTTTTGGGCTCAAAACGTTTTCTAAAAATAGGTTTTTTCAGTTGTAAATTATACAGGATGGTTTTCTCAGCATGGCACCTGCGTCTCCGGCCCAAGTCCGCCAGGTAAGTATTCTGGACTCACTGTGTGATTATAAGTATGTAGGCTTGATGGGCTTTAAGGGACGTAGACTATCTAGATTAGAACTTGATGGACTTTAGGCCTAGCTCAAACAACTTTCTAAATCTCATAAGACTTAATTTCACTAACCAAACCCATGAACAAGTCGCAAGACTAGGGTGTGGCAACAGGCATGCGCATGTCTAGGATTGGATTCGGAAGAGCCTGGTACTTAAACAGTCCTAGTGACTCACCTCCTCTTCGCTGGAATCCTACCTGGTGCGTAGTGATTGTTCACCCTAGCCGCGAGGATTTGTTGACGGGCCAAAATCAATAACTAAAACCCGAAAGGGACTAGCCATCCTATTTTCACAAAATTGCTAAAATATCCTTTTTTTTGAAAATTACCAAGATACCAATGATTTGCAAATATACCCCCAGATTTACGGAAATACCCCGATTTACAAAGTCAACGGTTTTTAAAAGAAAAAAAAACATACAACACACAACATCACTCAAAAACCATAAATACTTGAACGCCACTATTATTCTTTTAAAATCAAATTCTCTAGGATACCTCTTTTTTTTTTTTTTAAAAAAAAACCCTTAGTTCTGTAAAATTTTTGAAAATACCCTTGATTTGAAAAGTGACCAAAGTACCCCTGGTTTGTAAAACTACCAAATTGCCCTGATTTGTAAAATGACTAAAACACCCCCGATTTAAAAAAAATTACCAAAATACCCCTGCTTCATGAAATTACCGAAATACCCTTATTTCACAAAAAACCAAGAAACTCTACTTTGGAAAATTACGAAAATACCCCTGTAGGATAAATTACAAAAATACCCCTGGGTAGTGAAAAGACAAAAATACCCCTAACAGGATAAACGTAAGTTCGTGAATGCTACTTGTATGTGGTGGTTGATGATTGAATGTGTGTGCTTTCTAGAACTAGGAGATGTGAACTTGAGACTGAATTGTAGTTATAGTTGCGAATTCGAAAGAACTACCCTTAAAACTACTATTCATAAGACTGTTCGTGGATAATCAGTGGAAGAAAATTAATGATTCATAAAATTTTTAATCAGATAAACCTCAATCGGAAGAATGAGTACAAGGGGTTGAGGACGTCCGCCGCGTGGTCGTGGTAGGGGTAGGAGGACCGTGTCGAGCCGGTAGGTCCAGTCACGGGTCGAGAAAAACGATGCCTGGGACTGCCAGGCAGAGAGGGAGAATTTCGAGATGAGGCGCCAGAGATGATGCAGTATCTCAGGCGATGTTGCGGGTTCTCGAAAGAGTTGTTGGGGCAGGCGCGGGTTCAGGAGCCCAGAAATCTGCGTCGGAACGACTCCGAGCCAACGTATCAGAGATGTTTAGGGGTGTTTCTAGCGTAGCCCCTAACACAGCTAAGTACTGGTTAGAAGTGACTGAGCGCATAATGGATGACCTAAATTTTACAATGGAGGAGAAGTTGAAAGGGGTTGTGTCTCTTCTTCGAGACGAGGCCTACCAGTGGTGGCTCGCAGTGAAGGAGGGTACTGCCATAAATCGGATTGACTGGGATTATTTTAAGGAATCGTTTCAAGGGAAGTATGTTGGGGCTAGCTATGTGGACGGCCAGAGGAAGGCATTCTTGAATTTGGTGCAGGGAAGTAAATCTGTGGCTGAATATGAGGCGGAGTTCCTGCGCTTGAGCCGCTACGCTCGAGGAATGGTAGCAACTAAATATGAATGTTGTGTGCGGTTCAAGGATGGACTGCGGAATGAGTTAAGGGTATTGATAGCTCCGCAGCGAGAGAGAGACTTTGCTGTCCTGGTTGAGAAAGTTAAGATAGCTGAGGAGGTAAAACAGACTGAAAGACAGGAAAAAGATAAGGAGCGGGGAAGGAATAAGAGAAGGTTTGGGCAGTCAGGAGCATCTGGAAATTTTCAGAAAAGGCCTAAGACTGATGGGCCAGCTTGTACTCCGACGGGTCAGAATTGTTCATGTAATTGGTGCGGGAAAGCACATTTGGGAGAGTGTAGAAGAAGAACCAGTGGATCCTTCAGGTGTGGATCCACGGAGCATAGGATTAAGGACTGTCCACAGAAGGATCAGGTGCAGCCAACAGGCTGAGGTTCTGATCAGACTAGGAGAGGTGATTAGCCGGGACCAAGGGGTCTTGGTGCAGCCAGAGGAGGAAATGGGTCTGGTCGGGGTCGTGGAGCACCTGGTAGGGTGCAGGTAATGTGGATGCGAGGTAGCCGGGTCTAGTTTATACTGTTCATCGAGAGGAGGATGGTGATGCACCGGACGTCATAACTGATACGTTTTTTATTGCTGGTAACCCTGTTCTTGCCTTGATTGATATTGGGTCAACCCACTCCTATGTTGCATGTTCTGTATCTGAGACCCTAAGTATAGATTCTGAAACATCTACTAGGAAGATGACTGTGGTTAGTCCCCTAGGACAATCTAGGGTAGTGGACAAACTATTTAAGGATGTACCTTTAGAAACTCAAGGGGTAGTGTTCCCGGCAGACTTAATGGAATTACCGTTTGGAGAGTTTGACTTGATCTTAGGAATAGATTGGTTGACTAGCATCATGCTAAGTTGGATTGTGGGATTAAGCGCATGGTGTTGAGTACCCCGGAAGGCGAGGAGGTGGTTGTGTTAGGAGAGAGGAGGTATTATCTGTCCAACGTAGTTTCGGTATTGAAAGTTGTTAAGATGATTCAAAAGGGATGTAACGCATTTCTAGCTTTTATCAGTGCGTTGAATACTAAGGAGGTGACTGTCAATGAGGTTCGAATAGTCAAGGATTTCACGGATGTTTTTTTAGAGGAGTTGCCAGGATTACCCCCGGATCGCGAAGTGAAGTTCGAAATAGAGCTATTACAGGGTACAGCTCCGGTGTCTATCGCTCCTTATAGAATGGCGTCAAAGGAGCTGGTGGAACTCAAAGCTCAGATCCAGGAACTGCTGGATCGTGGTTTCATTCGACCAAGTGTGTCTCCATGGGGAGCGCCAGTCCTATTCGTGAAGAAGAAGGACGGATCCATGCGTATGTGTGTGGACTATCGTCAACTGAATAAGTTAACGATTAAGAACAAGTACCCACTGCCAAGAATTGATGATCTGTTCGATCAGCTCAAAGGAGCTTCAATTTTTTCTAAGATTGACTTAAGGTCGGGTTATCATCAGTTAAAGGTAAAGGAAGGGGACATTCATAAGACAGCGTTTCGAACTCGGTAAGGTCATTATGAGTTCTTGGTGATGCAGTTCGGGTTAACGAATACGCCAACAGCATTCATGGATATGATGAACCGGGTATTCGAACCATATCTTGATCGGTTCGTCGTGGTGTTCATCAACGACATCTTGGTTTATTCCAAGTCAGAAGAGGAACATGATGAACATTTTCGTGTGGTGTTGCGAACTTTAAGGGAGAAGTAGTTGTTCGCAAAGTTTAGTAAGTGTGAGTTCTGGCTAAGGGAAGTAACTTTATTAGGACATGTGGTTTCTGCAGAGGGAATTAGGGTGGACCCTCGGAAGATAGAAGCCGTATTGGATTAGAAACTGCTGAAGTCTGTGGTGGAGATTCAAAGTTTCTTCGGTTTGGCCGGGTATTACAGAAGGTTTATTGAAGGGTTTTCATTGAAAGCGGCACTTTTAACTAAGTTGTTAAGGAGGGGAGTATCATTTGTGTGGACCGACAAACAGCAGGAGAGCTTTGAGAATTTGAAGAGAATTCTGACAAAAGCATCGGTGTTAATTCAGCCAGAGGTGGGAAAAGAATTTACCGTCTATTGTGATGCCTCACACACAGGTTTAGGCTATGTGTTGATGTAAGATGGAAAGGTGGTTGCATATGCGTCCCGACAGTTAAGACCACATGAGTTGAAGTACCCTACGCATGATCTGGAGTCGGCGGCGGTAGTGTTCGCTCTGAAGATTTGGAGGCACTACCTGTATGGGGAGAAGTCGGTTATTTATACGGACCATAAGAGCCTAAAGTATATCCTTACCCAGAAGGAGTTAAACCTAAGACAGAGAAGGTGGATTGAGTTGTTAAAGGACTATGACTACTCGATTGAGTACCACCCGGGTAAGGCCAGATTTGTCTTTTGAGGAGGAGCCAGTGCAAATCTTGGATCGAGACATAAAGGTGTTGAGGAGGAAGTCCGTCCCTTTGGTCAAAGTTCTATGGCGAAATCACGGCGCAGAAGAGGCGACGTGGGAGCCAGAGGATGTTATCCAACAACAATATCCCCATCTCTTTTGATCAGGTAAATTTCGAGGTCGAAATTTATTTTAAGAGGGTAGAACTGTAACATCCCAAATTAGTGGGCTTATGCGTTTGATGTGTAGACATGTCTAATGTGTTAATTTGAGAATTCGAGGTGCAAATGCGGCTTAGGTTTGGGCTGAGGCCTTGATTAAATATTCTATTTAGACACTCTTGGGTTTAAAATAAAGATTTTAGTAGTTTAATTGACATATTAGGCTTGTGGCCCAGCAACTAGGGGGCAGTAAAGGGGAGCTATAAGTGGCACTATTAGTAGATGGAAAAGGGCCAAATTTTGGCTGCTTGGAGCCCAAGTTATAGGGCCAAATTCGGCACTTATAAGGGACTAAGGGGGGACGGCAACAAGGCAAAATTTTAGGGATTTTTATTGTGTGGATATTAAGCAGATAAAGGGAGAAGGAGTTGGTGCTAATTAGGGCTATTTTTGAGGAGTTAATAGATTAAGATAAGGGATAGAATGATAAGAGTGATCTCTTAGTTGCAGAGTTGGCCGAAAATCAAACACAGGAGAGGGAAGAAATCAATTCAGTATAGGCTAGGGGGGTGTGCCGAAATTTCATTAGTGTTTCTGAGAACTTTCTTTCAGCTTTCTCAGTTGCTGAAATTTCTCTCTTCTTTTTCTTCTTCTGTCGAAATTACTTCCTAGCCGAAATTTTTAAGGTGTTCTTTTGTTTATTTTTCCTAAGCTGAAACCAAAACTCCATTCAATTCTTCTAAAAGCTGAAAAACACATCTAGTTCATCTTTCCGGGATTTCTTTAAAAAGTTGAAACTCCTAGATCTCTAATCTTCTACGCTTTGAACTTCTTCTGTGATTGCCGAATCTTTCTACAAGGGATAGCCGAAACTCTCTATAGAGGTAAGTATCGATTTAGGTTTCTTTTGATATTTTTCGGCTTTTGGAGGCCATAGCCAAATGGTTAAGTTGTTGGCTAATCTCATGTTTTCTCTTATTTGCGGCATTCCGGGATTTGAAGGGGGATTCATTTGCTTAGATCTCTAAGTCAGAGTTCAATAACACTCGAATCGTGTTACTTTCAGGATTTCAAGGTAAGGAGATCTACTATTTTTTAATGTATAAATTCGGGTATTTATTAACCCTTGGCCGAATGTAGGGGAGCCCAAATCTTCGTATTCTTCCGGCTTTTGAGCAAGGTTTTAGAATAAGGGTTGTAGATCCGGATAGCAAGGATATTGATTAAGAGTGTAGTACTACGCGATATCAGATGTGTAACTTCTCACACCGTTAGATTGGTTGCTAATATATATATGTAATAAATATGCTATACTCTGTTAAATGCCAAAATCCCGGCATAACGCTTGGAAACCCGAGAAGGGTAAAGGCTAAATATCAGGTTAGTGATTTCTGCCATTCATCAATGAATGTTTCTGTTAAAAACGATATGTGTTATATGTCGATTTTTATATATACTTGGGGTTGGGTGATTGATGAAAGGGGAAGTGATCTGTTCTGGTGGCTTATGCCATTTCAGCCTGGTGACTCTGTCACAACTCTATTTCTGGTGGCTTTTGGCCATTTCAGCCTGGTGACTCTGTCACGACTTTGACGATGAGCAGCTAACTGCAGCATGACTGCCATCGATGGTGTGTAGCGATGTGGGTTGATTGTAGAAATCCCCAATGGTGTGATTGGCAGGTAAGGGTGGTGTGTGCCGGTTGGAAACCTAGGATTGGGTTGGGTTTTATGTATGTTATCTACTATATTATGTTCTATATTCTGATTTGTGGGCTAAGGCCCAATTTGATGGTGCACGAGGGTTGCACACTGCGTTTCGCGACTCACCCTATTATTTTAACAATTTCAGGTAGCACTTAGTGCATCGGACCGGGCTGGAGAGGAGAGCAAGGTGGCCATGCGATAGAGTACTGAGGATTTAGCAAAAGACTTTACTTTATTTATCTATTTTTAAGAATTTTGTTTTAAGTGGGTTTGATATTTCTTTGTAATAATGCCTTGGGTCACTAGACTATTATTTATGTTTTGGTTTTTGTTGGGCTTTCATTTATGGGCATTTTAATTTTATGTTTAAACTAAGCTAAGACATGTACGAAATTTTGGTTTCTATTTAAAATTCACCAAGGCATTTTATAACTCTATATCTTATATGAATTGATCAATTATTAAGTTTTCGGTATAAATATTTAAACCTACTAATTGCTTTTCAAAGTGCCATATCTTTTTGTAAAATTTTCTTAGTGGCATACCAAATTCGGTTGTAGTGTTTGGGCCGGGTTTGGGGGTGTTACAACCTTGCTGCATATAAGTTTGATTCTTTGGTGTTCAACTTTTATATTTTACATGCTTTCTTTTTAGTCCACTATCAGTTAAAGATCAATTATTACTTGAAACTACTTATTAGGAAATAAAAAAGAACTTATTTATTCAACATTTGTTGTGGTTTATGAGAAATAGAATGATTTTTAAAACAAATAGAGTAACAATATTACTTTGTTTTGCTTTCAATTTTTTTTGAAGCTTCCAAATTGATATGATGTAATAATTTGATTTTTTATCTTAGTATCATTTAATCAATTATGATTTTTATACATTTTATTTAAATTTTTATCTTTATAATATTTTCTTCCTCAATTTTTTTATCTTTAAATTTGTTGTTTTATGTCATTTAGATGGTCATTATCTACATGTCCGTAATGAAGTGAGAATATCATTATGGTATAAATAAAAATTTAAAAAAAGTATTTAAATATTTTTTATGATTGAAGTATTCGTCATGTTTGCATGAAAACTAACATTTTCGTTTAAATTAGGGTTTAAATTTCTAACATTAATGAAAAAAAAAAATAGTAAGGTGAAAAAAACATATATGAGATATTTCCTGTCAACCAGGTTGGTTTTCTTTGTTGATTATTTCATCAATCTCACTGAGCTTGATCGACAATTGTGTCTGCTTTTCCTCTGTTCAATCTTTCATCATTGGTCATCCTTGTTTTTTTGTTTGGTTGTTCCGTGTTCTTGAGTGTTGTTTCTTCTCAATTTCTAATAATGTTCATAATCCTATTGGTGCTTTATTTTTCATCATATATTTTCTGCCTTGTTTTCGATTGACTTCTTTAATATTTGTTGGTTTATGTTAATCGTTGTTTTTCCTATTTGGCGCATGCACATGCTTCAACTCGATGTTGTTTCATTCTTTGGATAAAGGATTTATTTTCTGTTCCATCTTGCAATAGTCTTCTCTTATGTCAGCTGCCCATTTTTCTCAAAGCGTCACATTTTATTCTTCTAAGCCAATTACTTTCAATATTGTGTATTTTAAATTCTAATTTATTTCTACAGTCAATTGGTCTATTTGTTTCTTGAAAGATGAAGCGTCCAACTTCATGTGATGAAGATTTGATACCTTTGCCTATTTATATTGGATGTATGTTTGATAAAAAGATCACAAAGTTACTTGTAACACCTCAGAAATTTTCCAAAGTTGAAAATTCGGATGTTGTTAGGAGTTCCTATATTTAACCATTTCAAATAGTTAAATCAGTAGATTTTTGGGAATAGGCATGGTGTCGGATTTGTGGTTTTGTTAATTAGTTATTTCTACTGCTAAATTTCTTAAATTCGGTTGTAATTAAAAATTAGAATTAACACTTATGAACTAGATTGTAAGAGTTGGATAAATTAGAGGGTCAATGCCTTAAGGTAAGAAAATAGGATTTAAGTTAAGGGAGGTTGTAACAGCCCAAATTTTTCAGTGGTGTCGGAAACAGTGGTTGAGGCCACCAAATCCGGCGAGTAAGCTCGTAAATATTATCACTTAATATTTACGAGTCAAATATGGTTTTAAAAAGGTTTTTGAATTGATAATTTTTATTTTATAATGATTTATTAAGTTCGAATGGTAAAACCCTAGGTCAAGTGATTTTAGAAAGTGAGGTATCGGGATCATTAAGGTATTATTAAAGTTTCGTTGAAAAATTTTAACGTTTCGATAGTTAATTAATTAAAAAGGACTAAATTAAAAAAGGTGCAAAACTTGCTAATTATAATAATTAAGTGATGAAATGGCTTGATTAATAAATAAGGAAGGACTTAAAAAGGACTAAATTGAAAAAGGTATAAAACTTGCTAATTATAATAATTAAGTGATGAAATGACTTGATTAATAAATAAGGAAGGACTTACGTAACAAATATACCTAAATTAAAGTGATGAGGCAGCATATGAAGGAAAAATAATAAAATAAAGCCATTGAATAGCAAAATTGTAATTTAGGTGAAATTAAAATAAAACAAATTGGAATTGGAAAGTTTTCTAGGCATTTCTTCTTCAATTTTGGCCTAAACCGCCATAGGAGAGAGAGCTTAAGCTGGTTTTTCATATTTTTGCTTCATGTGAGTTCAATTCTTACTCGTTTCTTGTAATTTTTATGTTTTTGAGATTGTTGCAATTAGGTCCAACTAAATCGTACCTTCGTTTTTGATTTTATTAAAAAATTTTGGAAGTTTCCATTGATAAATATTATATGTTTTTGATGAATAACATTGATTTAGAGCTTTGATTATGTTGTATGACGATTTTATAAAGTGATTTTGTTAAATATTGATTTTAGGATTAAATTGTGAAAAGGTTAAAATATTAGGGTTTGATAGTGAATTTTGGGTTTATTAGGGGCTTCATGGAGGCCTAGAATATTTGGATAGATTATTGATTGAGAAAATTAGTTAATTTGATAGATTAACTAATTAAGGGATTAAATTGTAAAAATTGTAAAAGTTTGGGGTAATTGTGTAAATTCAAAAATAAAAGGGTATTAATTGTAAAATGAATTGGAAATGAAATATATGCTAATACATGAATAATTTTATATTTTAGATCAAGATCCCGTAGATACTTCTGAAAAAAGAAAAATAGCGGAATAATCCTTGAACTTCCACAATTACTACAATTCAATCTAGGTAAGTTCGTACGGTTTAAATTTAATATTTTGTAATAAATTAATGAATGGTATTATGCATTTATTCTATTTTTAGAAATGAAATATAATATTGAATTGGATATTCGGTTTGAATTGAATGCGAGATTTGAGTATATTCGTAATTTGCTGTATGATAGTATTAGATGGAGACGACATTATTTCCAAGTAAACCGGGGTTCAGCATTTGTTGCGAACTCTCGTGTCTTACTTTCTATTGGCATAATTAGGTGAATTAACTCTTACAAGCTTCTGTTTAGCTTTCGAGCTTCTATTGACGTATTTGGGAGGAGCAGCTCTTAGGAGCTTCTGTTAACGATGTACTCCTATCCGTAAGTCGTTATTCGAATGGAAAATTTTTGGTAAGGTGATTTATTTAATGAATTTGAAAGACATGTTATTTATTTTTGTATTGATTTGAATACGAATGTATTTATCAATTGAAGTTGTGAATGACAGGGAGTTGTCATGGATAATTTTTAATATTTGATTTATTATAGTTAATTCAGTAAGATTTTCGTTTAACTCATCGAACTTACTAAGCTTAATTAAGCTTATATGTGTTGTTTAATGTCTTTGTAGATTTTCAGAAGGTTGGACAATTGGACCAGCACTCAAGTCACACTATCCAACTTATCTCTAGTTTTGAAACGTTCAATACGGTTTATACTACATGTATAGGCTTTTGTGCGGTCTTGGTTAAAGTTTAACATATGTAAACATTATAAAGAATATTTGTTTATATAATTAACTTACATATTGGTATGAGATTAAAGTATAATTGTGATTTTAGTATGAGTGTTATATGTATGTATGTAATTGAATTGTAGTGAACTTTGGTAACTTGGTTAGGTAAATTAATTAGGTAAGTTTGGATACTTGGTTGACATGTTTTTAAGTTGTCAGTTGGGGTGCCTAAGGGCATATTGGTTGTATGTGGTGATAATGCATGTTTGAGACTTGATTTTTAGCTTGTTTCAAATGCCTTGTTATGGCTTATTGATGTGAAATTTGTTGAAGCTAGGTTGGTGTCAACTTGGGTGAGAAATGTGGCTTAGAAAATAGCCTATTTTCATCCATACGGGTAAAGACACAGGCGTATGTCTCAGCCGTGTGTGACACACGACCAAGTGACACGGCCGTGTGTCCCCTGTATCTTCTTAAGAATGCAAGTCAGTATGCTCACATGGCCTAGCACATGGGCGTGTGACTTGGCAGTGTGACCCAAGTCAGATAGTTACACGAGCATGGACACGGGCTGAGACACGGCCGTGTGTCCCTATTTCGAGTGCCCACACGGCATGAGACACGGGCATGTCTCCTGACCGTGTGAGTCACATGGCCTAGCCACACGATTGTGTGACCCCTGCAACTTTGAAAAATTTCAATGTTTTTCTGAAAAATTTTTGAGTACCAGATTTAGTCCTGACTCATTTCAACGTGTATTTTGGGCCCTGAGGGCTTGTATAAGGGACAATATGTTTGATTTCGATTAGTTTCTAACATGATTGTTATAATTATATGAAATGTCTGTTTATTTGACTCGTAAACCCCGGTAATGCTCTGTAACCCTATTCTGGCAATGGATACGGGTTAGGGGTGTTACAGAGGTCCTTATCGAGTAATTAGACCAAGGGTATCTAGGCAACTATCCTTTTTGAAAAATTGGTTTGGGGAATTTTCAAGATTACATTCTCAAACATATAAAAAAAATGTTTTCTCGAGTTTTCTCTCAGTTTTTCATCAAATCTTGATTTTAAATCATTCAATTTCAACTGGTAAGTTTAATTTTTATTAAAATATTTTATAATACAAGATTAGAGGATAAAAAATTTTAACATTTTCTTTTATTTACTTTTCTCAAGACTAGAGAGAGCTGGTTTATTAATGATTTAAAGGTTCGTTTATTTACATGTAAAATGTTTTACGGAAAATATTTTCTGCATTTTTCTCTATTTGTTTCACATAAAACAGCCTGGTTAACGGAAAATGACTTACAGATCAACGTAAAATAATGCCTTTTTCCTGTAAAATGACTTACCCTTTTGAAAAGAGTAAGTCATTTTCTAGAAAAGAGCTCCTTTATATATAATTTTATTTTATATAAAAATCAACTTAAATCAAGCTTAATATTATTATATTGATAATAATTTTTATTTTTATTTTTAAAATAATTAAAATATTATATTTTTCAATATTATTAAACATACCTATTTAATTATTTATTTTTAGTCATATAATAAATTATTAATATAATAAATATAATTTTATTATTTTAATAAATTTAATATTTCAATTTTATTTTAATAATAAATTTTAAAAATAATAATTTTAAATAATATTATTCACATGTTATTGAAAATATTCAATATTAATATTTTAATAATAAATATTCATTACAATTATACATATATTAATAATAAATATTTTGTAGTATAAAGGTTAAAATATGTCATAAGTCTATATACACTTCATAGGTTTCAATTTAGTTTTTGTACTTTTATTTTTAAGAATTTAGTCCATTACTTTTCAAATTTGAAAATCAAGTCCAATTGTTGACATCGTTAAATTTTTCTGTCAATTTTGTTTATGTCACATTTTTAAATAAAAATATCAGAACACCCCAAACCCTACCACAAGCCCCGACCGGATCGGCATGTCATCATGGAAAAACGTTTGAAAATATTTTAATTTAAGAGTGAAAACATAAAATTTTGTTAACTTTTGTAAAGCCTTGTATATTTAAAATTTATAAGTAAAACTTTATTGTCACACTTTTTCGGGTTTTAAAACTTTAATAGATATTTCAAAATGTAAGTTGCTGAAAATAACTCATTTCCAAATCATAACTCATTATCATTCCATCTTAAAAGTAAATAATAAAGATACTTAATAAATATACTTAAATACTTTAATGGGCCTTATTACAATAAACACTTAACCAAAATAATCGAGAATATAAAATACGTAAATAAATAAAAACAGTTTACGCATGAAAATCGCTTCGCATGGCCACCTTTGTATCCACTCCACTCCGGGTCCGATCATCATATGTCACCCGCGATGTTGGTAAAAATGGGTGAGTCGTGATGCACTCGGTGCATAGTTATTTCACATGTCTCCACACATATGGGCTTGGCCCATATCCACACAGTCCACATAATCAGTCATGCGAAAATGCATCCCAACCCATCCTAAAGTCCATCCGTTACACCTACCCTAGCAGACCTGCTGCTCAAGGCCGTGGCTAATCCACCGATCAACTATGTGATCCCACATATCTTACCTTGGCAGACCTGCTGCCCAAGGCCGTGGCTAATCCACCGATCGCCTGAGTGATCCCACATATCTGTATCCATGAGGTGACTCGAGGTCATCCTCAGTCCACAGTGATGCACACAGATATCATCCGCCGAGATGTGGCACCTAGCCAACACCTCCCTTGATGAAGCACGTAGCTAACATCAAACGCTAATGTAGCACAAGGCTAATATTAGACCACGTATATAAATATGTACACCCTGTCTTTCTTTGTTCAAATCCCAAGCCCCATACATGCATCATGACAACATATCACTTGAAACAAATATACATCACATGCCATCACATTTTCATACATATATCATATGTAAATTAAAGTCATAAAATACTGACCTGGTTAATCGATTACCCATCATGGGTTTCCACCATTTTAGCCATTATTGTCGGCTACCACACATCATACACATTTATATATATAACACATGTAAACAATCAAGAGAACAGTGCGATAACTACGCACCTTTTAGCACAGTCTACTCAATCCCGAAACCTACGTCTAAACGATTTGCACCTTGCGATTGTTGCACTCCTTCCTTAATGCCGATTTGGTCTTTTACCAAATCCGAAGGCTTTGCTTATTCCTGTTAACTAGCCCCTAGGTCGAAGTTCCGAATCCGTCACTTGCTCCTGAAGTTGTCGATCTCCCTACTTAGTAAATGTTAGGATTGGCTTACACGTAAAATCTAGAAAAATGGCCCTTGGCCGAATATTAGCAACTACCTACCTTGATGTTTAAAACCCGAGAAATTTCCTTTAATGCACCCACCACTTACGTTTGAAGAGTGTAGTCGACAACAAGGAAAAAATGCTTGATTTTCGACTTTTAGTCTAAGAATGAATCGGCCCCAAAAGAAGAGATGCAATCGGCTATGGCCTCAAATGGTGATGAACTATTCGGCAATGGTAAGTTTGAGGGAAGGATTTCAGCTTCAAATGAAAAGAAGAAAAAGAAGGGATTTGGCAAAAGGAGAAATAAATGAAGAAAAAGAATTTCCAAAGGATGATCACCCTTATTTATACTACCCAATTCGGCACACACACCCCCTATCTATGCCTCAAAACCGACTAGGCACCCACCAAGAATCCCACATTCGGCCACCAACCTTCCTCCTATCATATCCCACTTTCTTCTCCTCCTTTATCTCTTATCCTATCATTTAACATAAATCAAACACAATCCCAATTATCTACCTATTTAAACTAAATAAAATAAATCCACACTTATTCAAAATAAATTAAATAACCCCCATTCATCCACTATCTCAATATTTAAAACAAATAAAACAAAATCCCCATCTTGGCCGAATATTAAAAGGAATTTAATCACAACCCAAAGCTCATCCCTTAGTGCCCCATTAAAAAAAACAATTATCCATGTCTCCAACTCCCCATGCCGTCCACTTTGAATGACCATGAATGTCTTGTTTCACATAGTGCTTGTTTTATCCTTTTAAAAATCTCCCAATTGGCACATGGATTTATTTATCATGCCATCCAAGTGTTCCATTAATCTTATGGCTTGAGTTCCAATTATTTATTCATCCCAAATTCAAAGATTTCCCCTCAATCAACACATGTTTTTGGTTTCCATTTGTTTATTCATCCATTATCTTATATTCCTTATACTCCCCCGAATTATGCCGTCCATACCATAGATATTCCTTCTTTAATTCACCCATAATGCCATGTTTATTTAATTCAAATTCAAAGATTCCCATGCCTTCCATTACATTCCTCCTTTAATTGTTTATTCATAAATCCAAAATCCATTATTTCTAATTACATGTTGCCGTCCATTCTACTTTATCCCATAAGCAAATAATCAATTTTCTCTCATGCTTAAAAGATTGGATCCACTCACTAATTTTTAATTTCCATGCTCTCTTTTCTCCATATTGCCTTGCCGTCCACTTGCACATATCTTTAAAGGAAATTTTGCCTTGCACATGCTTACTTTCCATGCTTATATGATCAATTGTTTATTCTCCGACATCCTGTAACACCCCTTACCCGAGACCTTTGCCAGAGTCGAGTATGTGGCATTACTAGACTTGACTACTAATTCGGGGCATAAGAATTTAATGCTGTCCAACTGCGTCATGCTGACTAAATTGACCATAACTCGAGTTACAAAACTAAAAATTTAGATCCGTAAATTTTCCTTGAAACTAGACTCATATATATATTTACCATAATTTTCCAAAATTTTTCATGTGGCCAATTAGTACAGTTAATTCATCAAAGTTTCTCCTATTTCACTGTTGACGATTCTGACCTATCATTACAAAAACTCAGTTATCTCATTGTACAGAATTTCAATAATGTTCTTGTTTATTCCAATCAAAAATAGACTCGTTAAGGATTCTAAGCATATGAACTATGCTCCATGATTATTTTTGTACAATTTTTAACAATTTTTCCAAGACAAAACAAGGAATCACAAATTCATTCAGAACAAGTCTCACTAAAATTTAAATATCTCATAATATAAAATACCTTTGCCTACTCTGTTTCTTTCATATCAGAATAGACACAATAAGCTTTATTCTATATCTTATTCACTTTCTAATTCAATTTATCCTATTTTTGGTGATTTTTCAAAGTCACATCACTGCTGCTAACTAAAAACTATTTCATTGCAAAATATGATTAACTTCGATTAAAAATGCACAAACATTACCAACATTTGTATCAAAGCACAAAAAGGCATACTCAACTAAATTTTTAGCCATATTCGCATGGCTATTATATACATGAACCAAAAGCTTTCATCAAAACAAAGACAAAGTCTTTCCTATACATGCCTTCACTCGAAAACCAAAATGAAAGAGTACCAAAATTTGTTTGATAGTGTGGGCGACTTTCTTGACGATCCTTCTCGAGCCCGTAGCGTATCCAAAATCTATAAAACAGAGGAAAACATTTCACGCAATAAGCTTACTAGCTTAGTAAGTCCTAAATTCAGGATAATATAACATTTAAAATTTATTCAACTTATGACATTTCACATGAACATTTAAAATATATTGATTTGCACAAGGCCTAAGTTACTATTAGTTCATCAACCGAAATAATTATACTTGATTTCCATAAACCTGTATTACTTTAAAACACGATTAAATATTACAAGAATCACATACTCCAATCGTATAATTTTAGCATTCATATCCATCATACTACCATATTAAAATTTCCTTTGTTCTTAGCATTTATACATGAAAAAAAAAAAAAAAAAAAGCGAATCTATATAATAGTACATTAACCTCAATTTCGATCATATAATACTTATACACATCCATCTTAACCTCAAATATACATAACATAGTTCTCATAGTATAAACTTGACTCAAGTAATATTAAGCATAACATACCTTACATGCTTACCTCGAGCCGTTAGCTAAATATATTAATTAAGGTTTGCCTTGAAGAATATTCGATTCTCCTTTATAAAACACATCATCGGCATCAAGCTCGCTAAGCGGTAAAGCCCGATAAGTAACACCTGGATGAGGCCTACCGGGCTCGTGAGCCTAAAATAATCACGGCACTAGGCCCTGCTAGGCTTAAAGCTCGAAATAAATCACCAAGACTTGGCCTGCTAGGCTTAAAGCCCAAACACATCAATACGATAAATCATTGCCAACACTTTTCATGACTATATCACATATCGAATCTAATTTGGCTTATTTACATTAAACAATCAAAACCATTCTAATATGCTTATATACATTCGGCTATGACATGAATATTTACTAAAATTTATCAAACATTATCATATATTAGGTTCATAAATAATTCTTCAATATTATAGCTTAAGGACTTACCTCTATTGTCGATAGATTTGAAATTTTCCAGCTATTCGTTCACCTTAGCCTTTCCCAGTCTAGTTCTTTCTCTTTTGTTCCCGATCTATGAAATGTCAAATAAGTATTGTTCACATTCATTCCATCTATTTGCTCAACTCAAAAATACTCACAATTTAATTTAGAGAAATTTCCTCCTTCCTTTACTTAATTTAAAACAACCATCACACCAAAAATTCAAGCATTCAATCAATTCAATTTAATCCGTAATGTACCCTAATACAAAATACAACTAATTGAGGTTTCTCCTCAATGGCCGAATGGTCACTAGGTCTCTACAAGTCTCCATAAACCTTCCTTCTATCTTTTTAACCCTTCCACTATTTAATTTAAGCAATTTACTCTTCATACTTAATTTACCCAATAATTATATCTAAAAATAACCATTCATCCATGGCCAATTACATTATAAATGTATAATCGAACATCAAAACAAGAGAAAAATTCATGAATGGCCATCTCAACATTCGGCCGAATCTAAGGGCATCCTCATGCATAAATTAAAACAAATCTTCTTAGAAGCTCAAGCTATTTCTTCTCATTTCATCTAATTTCATTAACACAACAAGCTATAATTTATCACCCATGGCCGAATTCATCATGCCAATATTAACAATTTCCACTTGTTTTCAAAAAAAAAAAAATATGATCAAGAAATCAAGCCAAATCAAAGATAGGTTATTAAGTTAAGGTTCAAACTCTTACCTAGTTAGCGCATGCAATGGCCGAATGGAGAAGATAAATTTTCTCCTCTTTTGAAGGTAAAATCGGGAAGAAGATGAATGAGGAAGAGAAAATAATTTTCTTTTTGTTTTATCTATTCACACATAATATAGCATGCTTACTCTATAATAATACATTAATTATAATAGACTAAAAAATATCATATTCATAGCATGCTTACAAATCCACCATATGAAAATATGGGAATTTGACATGCAAATCCTTAAGATTAATAGGCAATTCACTTTACCCCTTTCATTTGCTAAAATCGCCATGAGAGAATGAAGAAGATAGTAGCCTTATTTTATGTTTTATTTAACATATACACTAACATTATTTCTTTATAAAAGTACTAACATAAGCATATAATAAAAATATAATTAAACTAACACATATATATATCTAGCTAACTTGGCCCATTGCCGTCCATCACTGTGGTCAATGGGCTAATTGCCCTTTTAGGACACCCACTTAAAAAGCCACAAGCAATTTAGTACATTACACCTTAGCATGCAACTTTTACACTTTTCGCGATTAAATCCTTTTCATCAAATTAAGCACTTAAACGATAAAACTTTTCTACGACATTTTCACACATATTAGTTCACATATAATAAACATAGAATATAACACCAAAATATTTCTCGGGCTCGGATTCGTGGTCCTGAAACTACCGTTCCGATTAGGGTCAATATTGGTCTGTTACAACTCTCCCCCCCTTAGGAATTTTCGCCCTCGAAAATTTTACCGTTAAACAATTTCGGGTATTGCTGCCTTATTGAATCTTCAGGCTCCTACGTAGCCTCTTCAGCTCCGTGTCTATTCCATAATATTTTTACCAGTGGAATCTTCTTATTTCTCAACTCTTTCACTTCCCGAGCTAAGATACAGATTGGTTCTTCATCATATGTCAGATTGGATCGGATTTCAATCTCTGATGGCGAGATCACATGAGACGAATCCGATCTGTACTTGCGAAGCATCGAAACATGAAATACATTGTGTATCTTTTCTAACTGAAGGGGCAATTTCAGTCTATAAGCAACTGGCCCAATACGTTCGATAATTTCATACGGTCCGATAAATCTCGGACTCAACTTGCCTTTCCGACCAAATCGGAGTACTTTCTTCCACGGAGAAACTTTTAAGAATACACGATCTCCGACCTGAAATTTAATGTCCTTACGTTTCAAATCGGCATAGGACTTTTGACGATCTGAAGCAGCTTTCAAATTATCTCTAATAATAGCTACCTTCTGTTCTGTTTCTTTAATCAAATCAACCCCGTGTATCTTACTTTCACTGAGCTCAGTCCAATATAACGGTGTACGACATTTTTGCCCGTATAAGGCTTCATAAGGTGCCATTTTTATACTAGATTGAAAGCTATTATTGTAAGCAAATTCAATCAAAGGCAGATATCATTCCCACGTACCTTCAAACTCGAGAATGCAACATCTCAACATGTCCTCAAGAATCAGAATAATTCGCTCAGACTGACCGTCTGTCTGAGGATGAAAGGCTGTACTAAAATGAAGTTTAGTACCTAAAGCATCTTGTAATTTCTTCCAAAACCGTGATGTGAATCTCGGGTCTCTATTTGAAATAATGGAACTCGGTACACCATGCAATCTTACAATCTGTGACACATACAATTCAGCAAGTTTATCAAGTGAATAGTCGGTACGTACTGGTACAAAATGAGCTGATTTAGTCAGTCTATCAACGATAACCCATACGGCATCTTTCTTACTTGGTGTCATAGGAAGACCGGATACAAAATCCATTGTAATTCTATCCTATTTCCGTTCAGGTATCGTGATTGGTTGAAGTAGCCCGGATGGTACTTGATGCTCAGCTTTCACTTGCTGACAGATTATGCACTTGGAAACAAATTCAGATATATCCCGTTTCATGCCAGGCCACTAATAGAACGATTTCAAATCGTTATACATTTTCATGCTACCCGAGTGTATCGACATTCGACCACTATGGGCCTCACTCAGAATCATCTGAATCAAATCTGAGTTCTTCGGAACACACATTTGGCCTTTAAAATTCAAACAGTCATTCGCATCAATCTAAAAATCTGATTCTGTTCCTTTCTCACACTGAATTCGACTATCAATCAAATCTTTGTCAACTTTCTGTGCATCACAAATTTGCTGAATAAACATCGGTCTTGCTTGTAACTCGGCTATGATCAAACCATCACCAGACATAGTTATCTGTGCGTTTATTACGCGAAGAGCAAATAATGATTTTTGACTTAACACATCTGCAACAACGTTAGCTTTTCCCGGGTGGTAATCAATCCCTAATTCATAGTCTTTCAGCAATTCTTACCATCTGCGTTGTCTCAGGTTTAGATCTTTCTGAGTCATCAAATATTTTAGACTTTTATGATCTGAATAAATGTGACATTTCTCGCCAAATAAATAGTGACGCCAAATTTTCAATGCAAAAACAATGGCTGCTAATTCCAGATCGTGAGTCGGATAATTTCTCTCATGCTGCTTTAATTGTCTCGAAGCGTATGCTATAACCTTGCCTTCCTGCATTAAAACGCAACCCAACCCATTTAAGGAAGCATCACTAAAAACAATAAATTCTTTACCCGATTCAGGCTGAGCTAACACTAGAGCTTCAGTCAAAAGGACTTTCAGCTGTTCGAAACTTTTCTGACACTTTTCTGACCACTCAAACTTGACATCTTTCTATAGTAGTTTCGTTAAAGGTGTAGCTATCACAGAAAAACCCTTTACAAATCGTCTGTAATATCCCGCTAGGCCTAGGAAACTTCAGACCTCGGAAATATTCTTTGGCGGTTTCTAATCAAGTATAGCCGCTATTTTGTTTGGATCCACCCGAATACCTGATTCTGAAACAACCTGACCCAAGAAGCTGACTTCATTCATCCAGAACTCACACTTACTAAACTTTGCATACAGTTGTTGATCTCTCAAAGTTTGTAGCACTAATCTCAAATGCTCAGCATGTTCGGTTTCATTTTTGGAATAGATCAGTATATCGTCAATAAACACTACTACAAACCGATCCAAAAACTGTCGGAAGACTCGATTCATTAGATCCATAAAAATGTAGGTGCATTAGTGAGTCTAAAAGGCATAACCAAAAACTCAAAATGTCCGTGACATCGCTCGAACGCAGCTTTTGGCACATCTCATCTCTCGACTCGCAATGATAATAGTCCGATCTCAAATCTATCTTCGAAAATACTGAGGCCTCTTTTAACTGATCAAACAAGTCATCAATCCGAGGTAACGGGTATTTATTCTTTATAGTTACCTTATTTAGTTGCCGATAATCGATACACATTCGTATAGTCCCATCTTTCTTTTCACAAATAAAACCTGCACCCTACGAGAGAGAAGCTCGGTCGTGCAAAGCCCTATCTCACAACTCTTGTCAGTGTCTTTGCCAACTCTTTTAACTCAAGAGGTGCCATCCATCGATACGGAGCTATCGAAATTGGACTCGCTTCCTGTGATTAATTCAATGCCGAACTCAATCTCTCTTACTGTGGTAAACCCAGTGTTCTTCTTCAGAAACACATCCGGGTATTCATATACAACCAATACAGATTCAATTTGTTTCTCGGACAATTTATTATCCAAAGACATAAGCCAAATAAGCTTCGCACCCTTTTCTCACATACTTCCGGCTAACATCGAAGATATTATCAGAGGCAACCCGCTTATATCACCGGATTTAATTACGATGGTCTCACCGCTTCGACATCTCAAATCGATAAGCTTTCTTTTACAATCCACTCTTTGCCTTATGTGAAGTTAACTACCCATACCCAAGATTATATCGAATTCACAAAGGGCAACAACATTAAATCACCGGGAAGCAATAATCACGAATCATCAATGGGCAACCTCTACACACTTTATTAACAATCACACATCTACCCAAAGGGTTAGACACACGTATCACAAACTCGGTAGACTCAACTAGCAGAGTCTTTCCGAATTCTAAAGTTTCGCACACATATGAGTGAGTCGAACCAGATCAATTAATGCAATCACAGTGAGTGTCATAAAGGGTGAAAGTCTGCAGTAATGACATCGGGGAGGAAGCATCCTCTCGGCTCGTGCAAAGATAAGCTCTAGCTAGAGCTCTAGCCTCGAATCGAATCGTAGTGTTCTTCGTTCCTTTCTCGACTACCACCTACATTGCCGGAATGTCCGGGTGGTTCGCCCATGACCCGACGTGTTGCTCGGCTTAATATTTTGAATCAGATTCTGCTCACCAACATCGGACATTCTCTAATAAAATGATCTGATGATCCACATTTAAAGCAAGACCGATCATGAAATCTACAACTCCCAGAATGCCATTTCCCACAGTGCTTGCATTCAACTCGATTCTGTGGAATGTTACCAACACCGCCATCGAGGTAGCTCGAGTCCACTTTATGAGGTCGACCACGTCTAGGAAATTCTGAAGTAGCTTTATGTCGACTGTGGTCATCTCTAAACTTCTTGGATGTGGAATTGAAGACCTTACCCGAAGATCTTTTACGAATGTCTCTAGCTTCTGTCTCAGCCTTTCTTTTCTCTTTCTGAGAGCTCTTCAGCTTTGCAAGCTCGCTCTACTAGTGTCACAAATTCTTGAATTTCAAGAATGCCAACAAACATCTTTATATCTTCATTCAGTGCCATCTTCGAATCTTTTACACATAATAGCTTCAGAGAAACACACTCTCTAGCATATCTCACGAGAGCGACAAATTTCCGCTCATATTCCGTCACGGTCATTCGCCCTTGTTTCACTTCGAGGAATTCTTTTTCGCTTTTGATCAACGAATCTTTGGTTGATATATTTCTTGCGGAATTCATTCTGGAAGAAATCCCATGTCACTTTTTCTTTCGAAACTACTGATACTAGTGTATTCCACCAGTGATATGCAGTGTCCTGCAGTAAGGATATAGCACATTTCAGGCATTCATCTGGAGTACAAGATAGCTCATCAAGTACCCGAATAGTGTTATCAAGCCACATTTCGGCTCGCTCTGCGTCATCATTATCATTGGCTTTAAATTCTTCGGCCCCAAATTTCTGAATCTTATCAATTGGAGGCCTATTAGATCTCAACGGATCTGTCATCGGGGTGCTAAAGGAATCGGAGTCGGATTATTCTGGGGTGGGGGTTGATATACAGCCGGGTTAGTCTGGATAAACTGGGTAAACCACTCGTTCATCATCTGATAGAAGGCTTGTTTAGTTTCTCCTTCATGACTACCCGAAACAGGTCGAGAGTATACCAGCACTGATCCATGTGCACGGTCAGGTGCTACACTCTCCACATCATCCGCTACAGCTCTTTCAGGATCAGTGTCCATTTGCTATATAAAACACAGCTTCAGATCGCCGGTTACCACACTATCAATATATGATAAAGGCATGTATAGCTAGACTCACACGCGCTATGGTAGTCCTAGAATTGACTAAACCATAAGCTCTGATACCAATCAAATGTAACACCCCTTACCCGAGACCTTTGCCAGAGTCGAGTATGTGGCATTACTAGACTTGACTACTAATTCGGGGCATAAAAATTTAAAGCTGTCCAACTGCGTCATGCTGACTAAATTGACAATAACTCGAGTTACAAAACTCGAAACTTAGATCCGTAAATTTTCCTTGAAACTAGACTCATATATATATTTACCATAATTTTTCCAGAATTTTTCATGTGGCCAATTAGTACAGTTAATTCATCAAAGTTTCTCCTATTTCACTATTGATGATTCTGACCTATCATTACAAAAACTAAGTTATCTCATTGTACAGAATTTCAATAATGTTCTTGTTTATTCCAATCAAAAATAGACTCGTTAAGGATTCTAAGCATATGAACTATGCTCCATGATTATTTTTGTACAATTTTTAACAATTTTTCCAAGACAGAACAAGGAATCACGAATTCATTCAGAACAAGTCTCACTAAAATTTAAATATCTCATAACATAAAATTCCTTTGCCTACTCTGTTTCTTTCATATCAGAATAGACATAATAAGCTTTAATTCTATATCTTATTCACTTTCTAATTCAATTTATCCTATTTTTGGTGATTTTTCAAAATCACATCACTGTTGCTAACTAAAAACTATTTCATTGCAAAATATGATTAACTTCGATTAAAAATGCACAAACATTACCAACATTTGTATCAAAGCACAAAAAGGCATATTCAACTAAATTTTTAGCCATATTCGCTTGGCTATTATATACATGAACCAAAAGCTTTCATCAAAACAAAGACAAAGTCTTTCCTATACATGCCTTCACTCGAAAACCAAAATGAAAGAGTACCAAAATTTGTTTGATAGTGTGGGCGACTTTCTTGACGATCCTTCTCGAGCCCGTAGCGTATCCAAAATCTATAAAACAGAGGAAAATATTTCACGCAATAAGCTTACTAGCTTAGTAAGTCCTAAATTCAGGATAATATAACATTTAAAATTTATTCAACTTATGACATTTCACATGAACATTTAAAATATATTGATTTGCACAAGGCCGATTACTATTAGTTCATCAACCGAAATAATTATACTTCATTTCCATAAACTCAGATACTTTAAAACACGATTAAATATTACAAGAATCACATACTCCAATCGTATAATTTTAGCATTCATATCCATCATACTACCATATTAAAATTTCTTTTGTTCTTAGCATTTATACATGAAAAAAAACGAATCTCTATAATAGTACATTAACCTCAATTTCGATCATATAATACTTATACACATCCATCTTAACCTCAAATATACATAACATAGTTCTCATAGTATAAACTTGACTCAAGTAATATTAAGCATAACATACCTTACATGCTTACCTGAGCCAAGTTAGCTAAATATATTAATTAAGGTTTGCCTTGAAGAATATTTGATTCTCCTTTATAAAACACATCACCGGCATCAAGCTCGCTGAAGCGGTAAAGCCCGATAAGTAACACCGTCACGAGGCCTCTCCCGGGCTCGAGCACGAAAATAATCACGGCACTAGGCCCGCTGGCTTAAAGCCCGAAATAAATCATCGGCACTTGGCCCGCTAGGCTTAAAGCCCTAACACATCAATACGATAAATCATTGCCAACACTTTTCATGACTATATCACATATCGAATCTAATTTGGCTTATTTACATTAAACAATCAAAACCATTCTAATATGCTTATATACATTCGGCTATGACATGAATATTTACTAAAATTTATCAAACATTATCATATATTAGGTTCATAAATAATTCTTCAATATTATAGCTTAAGGACTTACCTCGGTTGTCGATAGATTTGAAATTTTCCAGCTATTCGTTCACCTTAGCCTTTCCCCGGTCTAGTTCTTTCTCTTTTTGTTCCCGATCTATGAAATGTCAAATAAGTATTGTTCACATTCATTCCATCTATTTGCTCAACTCAAAAATACTCACAATTTAATTTAGAGAAATTTCCTCCTTCCTTTACTTAATTTAAAACAACATCACACCAAAAATTCAAGCATTCAACCAATTCAATTTAATCCGTAATTACCCTAATACAAAATACAACTAATTGAGGTTTCTCCTCAATGGCCGAATGGTCACTAGGTCTCTACAAGTCTCCATAAACCTTCCTTCTATCTTTTTAACCCTTCCACTATTTAATTTAAGCAATTTACTCTTCATACTTAATTTACCCAATAATTATATCTAAAAATAACCATTCATCCATGGTCAATTACATTATAAATGTATAACCGAACATCAAAACAAGAGAAAAATTCATGAATGGCCATCTCAACATTCGGCCGAATCTAAGGGCATCCTCATGCATAAATTAAAACAAATCTTCTTACAAGCTCAAGCTATTTCTTCTCATTTCATCTAATTTCATTAACACAACAACTATAATTTATCACCCATGGCCGAATTCATCATGCCAATATTAACAATCTCCACTTGTTTTCAAAAAAAAATGATCAAGAAATCAAGCCAAATCAAAGATAGGTTATTAAGTTAAGGTTCAAACTCTTACCTAGTTAGTGCATGCAATGGCCGAATGGAGAAGATAAATTTTCTCCTCTCTTTTGAAGGTAAAATCGGGGAAGAAGATGAACGAGGGAAGAGAAAATAATTTTCTTTTTGTTTTATCTATTCACACATAATATAGCATGCTTACTCTATAATAATACATTAATTATAATAGACTAAAAAAATATCATATTCATAGCATGATTACCGTCCACCATATGAAAATATGGGGAATTTGACATGCAAATCCTTAAGATTAATAGGCAATTCACTTTACCCCTTTCATTTGCTAAAATCGCCATGAGAGAATGAAGAAGATAGTGGCCTTATTTTATGTTTTATTTAACATATACACTAACATTATTTCTTTATAAAAGTACTAACATAAGCATATAATAAAAATATAATTAAACTAACATATATATATATATATATCTAGCTAACTTGGCCCATTGCCGTCCATCACTATGGTCAATGGGCTAATTGCCCTTTTAGGACACCCACTTAAAAAGCCACAAGCAATTTAGTACATTACACCTTAGCATGCAACTTCTACGCTAGCGATTAAATCCTTTTCATCAAATTAAGCACTTAAACGATAAAACTTTTCTACGACATTTTCACACATATTAATTCACATATAATAAACATAGAATATAACACCAAAATATTTCTCGGGCTCGGATTCGTGGTCCCGAAACCACCGTTCCGATTAGGGTCAATATTGGTCTGTTACACATCCCAATTTATAATATTCCATCAATTCTCCCACAATGTTACTGCCCAAATGCATTATATATTAAAAATGCTCATGCTTCAATTTAAAGTTCTCCCACAATCTCTTTATTGCCGTTTCCCAAGCTTCCAACCAACTTGTCATCATAATTTATTAAACACATGGCTTTTAAAAAAATAAAAAATAAAAAAATAAAAATAAAAGCCACCCATCTTGCTGCCCATGCGATTCGAACCAAGGCTCTTGCCCACTGCACATGGCGTCATTCATCAAGGCCCTAAGTGGCGTCTTGCAGCCACTTTACCAAGGTGATTCTTATGTCCAAGAACTCCCAAAATTTTCCTTAAGGCCTCCCTAGCCTAGCTCCCCTTAACTAACTCTTAAAAACAAAATATTTCCTATAGCTCGGGCCTTCCCTTGGCTTATAACTAGCCCCTAGAATACCTCAATTAGCACCACAACGACCATATTTATGCAAAATAATTTAATCATTAATAACCCCTATTCCAGGATATTACAGTTCTACCCTCCTTAAAAATAATTTCGTCCTCGAAATTACTTACTAACGAACAATCGTACGGTCTAACTCTCCCCACTACGCTATTGCTGCACACTCTGATATTAAAGAACTATCATACTTCCTAGGCACATTCTCTAGGTTCACAATCAAGGTTACATACATTTTACTAGCAACGTAAGAACAAACTGACCTTATAGCAAGCAAAGCAATCAGGGATATTCCAGAAATAAGAACTTACCCGTTGCCACCTCTGGCACATCACTATCCTCGCGATGGCCGACTGCATAAACCAACCTTGGTTGCCTCGCGTCTGCACCTTCAGCATCTCTGCTTGGTGCTCCACGACCTTGGCCGGAACCATTCCCTCCATGGTTCGGACCACGACCCCTTGTCACTTGCTGACCATTTCTGCTTGGCTGCACATAACCTTGGCCTACTGTCTGAGCCTTATTTGGATCCTGAGGACAGTCTTTAATCAAATGAGACTTAGACTTGCATCTAAAACATTCTCGTTCCCGGTTCCAGCACTCGCCAACATGATACCTTCCACACTGAGCACACGGACGGTCCGAATTTCTAGTAGCTGGCTTAGAACCGTGAGCAGAATTCTCAACCCTCGGTCTTTTCTGAAGACCCTCAGACGATTCTGATTGTCCAAAACTCCTCTTATCCCGGTTCCTATCCTTATCTCTGTTCTGCCTCACAGAGTCCTTAATCCCTTCAGCTACCTTAGCCTTCTCTACTAACACAGCAAACTCCCGCTCCTGATGTGGGGCTATTAACAACCTCAGATCATCCATTAATCCGTCCTCAAATCGAACACATCGTTCATGCTCCGTAGCAACTACTCATCGAGCATATCGGCTTAACCTTAGGAATTCAACCTCGTATTCCGCTACGGACTTGTTCCCTTGAACCAGCCCCAGAAATGCCTTTCTCTGCGCATCTATATAATAAGTACCAACATACTTCTTCTGGTATGCCGCCTTAACATAATCCCAAGTGAGTTCCTCAGCCGTAGCACTATCCCGAACAGTGAGCCACCATTGATATGCCTCGTCGCGAAGCAGCGCCGCTATTCCTTTCACTTTCTCCTTAGCGGTTAAATCGAGCTCATCCATAATTCACTCGGTCGCCTCCAACCAATACTCAGCAGTACTGGGTGCCACACTAGATACGCCACGGAACACCTCAGCTCCATTGGCTCGAAGTCATTCGCGTACGGACTTCCTAGCTCTCATATTTCCACCTGCTCCAGCCACCATCTCAAGAACTCGCAACACCGCTCGTGACACAAATCATCCCCGTCCGATCTTGCCGCCAACACCAAAAGTCGGGGTGGTGGTACCTCATTCTCGGCCCCTTGACCCGATCTAACGGGTTCCGATCACGCCATTCTACCTCATCGCGTCCCACAATGATCACGCCCCTGTGAGCTCATTTCTACGATCGCGCTTTAACTGATTAAAAGTTGTATGCATTAGTACTTTTGTTCCACTGATTATCTGCGAACAATTTTATGAAACGAAGTTTTCAGAAGTTGTTCTTTCGATCAACCAAAGTTTCTAGTTCAAGTTCACTATTCTAGCTCAGAGAATCACATTCATCCATCTCGATAGAGACACATTCATTCATCAACAACATCATTCACTACACTTCCATGGCCATTTCAGTCCTTTCCCAACCCAGGGGTAATTTCGTCACTCGTCCTATAGGGGTATTTTGGTGATAATTCAGGGTCAGTTCCAAAATCTTTACAAATCAAAGGTTATTTCAAAATTTACTTGAAAATTTGTTTTCCAAATCAGTGGTGTTGCAGAAATTTCAGAAATCAGGGTTATTTTGGTAATTTTGTAAGTCAGGGGTATTTCCATAAATTTTCCAAATCAAGGCATCTTGATATTTCGCAAAATAAGGTTTTTGGATACTTTTGTAAAGTAAGAAAATTTTATTAAAATCAAGGGTAGTAGTGCAACTTTTAGAAATCAAGGGCATTTTAGTAATTTTACAACCAGGGGTATTTTCATAATTTTGTAAATCAGTAGAAAATGTCTTTCAAAATCTAATTTAGGGTTTACAAACCAAAAGGGTAATTTGGTAATTTAAAAACTAAGGCGTTTATAAAAAAATATGGCTAGTCCCTTTCGGGTTTTAATCATTGGTTTAGCCGATGACAAAGTCCTCTTTGGTTAGGGTGAACAGTTACTACGCACCAGGTAGGATTCGAGTAAAGAGGAGGTGAGTCGCTAGGACTGCTTAAATACCAAGCTCTTCATCGAATCCGCTCCTGAACATGCGCACAACATGATTGCCACTCCTTAACTCGGTGACTTAATCACAGGTTTGTTTAATGGTCCTTAAGTCTTATGTACTTGTGTTTGAGTAGACTAGTCCTAAGGTTCAATAGATCCTAGTTCACTAATCTACGTCCCCTTCATACTCATAGAATTCATATTCACAATTCACTTCAGTAGTCAAAGGTACTTACCTGGAGGACTTCGGGCCGGAGATACAGGTGCCATGCCAGAATAAATTTGAAATAAAAGTCCATATCTTGAAAAGTCTTTTTTTTCTGAAAACTGTTTTCGGGCCCAAAACCACAAAGTCGAGTTTTGAACTGCTCGATACCAAAATCAGAACACCCCCAAACCCAAATTTAAAGCCCCCGACCGGATCTCGTATGTCATCATGAAAAACGTTTGAAAATATTTTAATTTAAGAGTGAAAACATTAAATTTTGTTAACTTTTGTAAAGCCTTGTATATTTATAATTTATAAGTAAAACTTTATTGTCACACCTTTTCGGGTTTTAAAACTTTAATAGATATTTCAAAATGTAAGTTCTTTGAAAATAACTCATTTCCAAATCATAACTCAGTTATCATTCCATCTTAAAAGTAAATAATAAAGATACTTAATAAATATACTTAAATACTTTAATGGGCCTTATTACAATAAACACTTAACCAAAATACTGAGAATATAAAATACGTAAATAAATAAAAACAGTTTTACGAAAAAATGCATGATGGCCACCTTTATATCCACTCCAGCCCGTTCCGATCATCATATGTCACCTGCGATGTTGGTAAAAATTGGGTGAGTCGTACAGACTCAGTGCATAGTTATTTCACATGTCTCCACACATATGGGCTTGGCCCATATCCACACAGTCCACATAATCAGTCATGCAAAAATGCATCCCAACCCATCCTAAAGTCCATCCGTTACACCTACCTTATCATACCTGCTTCTCAAGGCCGTGGCTAATCTACCGATCAACTATGTGATCCCACATATCTTACCTTGGCAGACCTGCTGCCCAAGGCCGTGGCTAATCCACCAATCACCTGAGTGATCCCACATATCTGTATCCACGAGGTGACTCGAGGTCATCCTCAGTCCACGGTGATGCACACAGCTATCATCCGCCGAGATGTGGCACCTAGCCAACACCTCCCTTGATGAAGCACGTAGCTAACATCAAACGCTAATGTAGCACAAGGCTAACATTAGACCACGTACATAAATATGTACACCCTGTCCTTCTTTGTTCAAATCCCAGGCCCCATACATGCATCATGACAACATATCACTTGAAACAAATATACAACACATGCCATCACATTTTCATACATATATCATATGTAAATTAACGTCATAAAATACTGACCTGGTTAATCGATTACCCATCATGGGTTTCCACCATTTTAGCCATTATTGTCAGCTACCACACATCATACACATTTATATATATAACACATGTAAACAATCAAGAGAACAATGCGATAACTACGCACCTTTTAGCACAGTCTACTCAATCCCAAAACCTACGTCTAAACGATTTGCACCTTGCGATTGTTGCACTCCTTCCTTAATGCCAATTTGGTCTTTTACCAAATCCGAAGGCTTTGCTTATTCCTGTTGACTAGCCCCTAGGTCGAAGTCCCGAATCTGTCACTTGCTCCTGAAGTTGTCGATCTCCCTACTTAGTAAATGTTAGGATTGGCTTACACGTAAAATCTAGAAAAATGGCCCTTGGTCGAATATTAGCAACTACCTACCTTGATGTTTTAAACCCGAGAAATTTCCTTTAATGCACCTACCACTCACGTTTGAAGAGAGTAGTCAACAACAAGGAAAAAGTCTTGATTTTCGACTTTTAGTCTAAGAATGAATCGGCCCCAAAAGAAGAGATACAATCGGCTATGGCCTCAAATGGTGATGAAATATTCGGCAATGGTGAGTTTGAGGGAAGGGTTTTAGCTTCAAATGAAAAGAAGAAAAAGAAGGGATTCCTTTGACTAACAATTTCGGCAAAAGGAGAAATAAATGAAGAAAAAGAATTTCCAAAGGATGATCACCCTTATTTATACTACCCAATTCGGCACACACACCCCCTATCTATGCCTCAAAACCGACTAGGCATCCACCAAGAATCCCACATTCGGCCACCAACCTTCCTCCTATCATATCCCACTTTCTTCTCCTCCTCTATCTCTTATCCTATCATTTAAAATAAATCAAACACAATCCCAATTATCTACCTATTTAAACTAAATAAAATAAATCCACACTTATTCAAAATAAATTAAATAACCCCCATTCATCCACTATCTCAATATTTAAAACAAATAAAACAAAATCCCCATCTTGGCCGAATATTAAAAGGAATTTAATCACAACCCAAAGCTCATCCCTTAATGCCCCATTAAAAAAAAAAAAACAATTATCCATGTCTCCAACTCCCCATGCCGTCCACTTTGAATGACCATGAATGTCTTGTTTCACATAGTGCTTGTTTTATCCTTTTAAAAATCTCCCAATTGGCACATGGATTTATTTATCATGCCATCCAAGTGTTCCATTAATCTTATGGCTTGAGTTCCAATTATTTATTCATCCCAAATTCAAAGATTTCCCCTCAATCAACACCTGTTTTTGGTTTCTATTTGTTTATTCATCCATTGTCTTATATTCCTTATACTCCCCCAAATTATGCTGTCCATACCATAGATATTCCTTCTTTAATTCACCAATAATGCCATGTTTATTTAATTCAAATTCAAAGATTCCCATGCCTTCCATTACATTCCTCCTTTAATTTTTTATTCATAAATCCAAAATCCATTATTTCTAATTACATGTTGCCGTCCATTCTACTTTATCCCATAAGCAAATAATTTAATTATTCCATCAATTTTCTCTCATGCTTAAAAGATTGGATCCACTCACTAATTTTTAATTTCCATGCTCTCTTTTCTCCATATTGCCTTGCCGTCCACTTGCACATATCTTTAAAGGAAATTTTGCCTTGCACATGTTTACTTTCCATGCTTATATGATCAATTGTTTATTCTCCCACATCCCAATTTATAATATTCCATCAATTCTCCCACAATGTTACTGCCCAAATGCATTATATATTAAAAATGCTCATGCATCAATTTAAAGTTCTCCCACAATCTCTTTATTGCCGTTTCCCATGCTTCCAACCAACTTGTCATCATAATTTATTAAACACATGGCTTTTAAAAAAATAACAAAATAAAAATAAAAGCCACCCATCTTGCTGCCCATGCGATTCAAACCAAGGCTCTTGCCCACTGCACATGGTGTCATTCATCAAGGCCCTAAGTGGCGCCTTGCAGCCACTTTACCAAGGTGATTCTTATGTCCAAGAACTCCCAAAATTTTCCTTAAGGCCTCCCTAGCCTAGCTCCCTTTAACTAACACTTAAAAACAAAATTTTTCCTATAGCTCGGGCCTTCCCTTGGCTTATAACTAGCCCCTAGAATACCTCAATTAGCACCATAACGACCATATTTATGCAAAATAATTTAATCACTAATAACCCCTATTCCAGGATATTACAAATACTCACTCGGTAGTCATATAATTAAAAAAATGACATTGTAATGAACCTAAATTTAACATAATATTTTTAATATATGCAAAAACAATGTAAAATAAAAAATTATAGATAAAAATAAATTCAATTAAACAATGAAAAAATAAGAAAATTTCAAATGTATATTTGTTTCATTAAAAACAACTTTTATGAAATATTTTTAAGAAATCTACCAAACAACAGAAAATATTTTACACAGAGTCATCCAAATACCAGAAAATATTAGCTTTTCCAGAAAAGTAAATCATTTTCCGGAAGTCATTTTCAATGAAACAAACGGAGCCTAAATTTAAAAACTTATGGGAAGAGTGAATTTCAAGTTTGATTAGAGTTGGGGGATGTTCTTGAAAGATGCCATTGTTGGAGCTAGAGAAAAAAAAAGTGAGTTCTAGTTAGATTCTTGTGTTTTAAGGGTTACAAAAAATTATGTTTAATTTAGGAATTTGCAAAGGAAGTATTAAATTACAAGTTTTGAGAATTTAGAGTAAGGATCAGATAAGTGTTCTTAAGGTGGTTTTAGGAAGTGATATCGAGTTTTTGCTTTATTGAATAGCATATCATCATTAGTTTTAGGTGTTTTTAGTGTCAATTATTGATATACTAACTTAATTTTCTTGTTCGACTATGAATTTGAAACTAAGGACATGGCCAAAACATCTAAGGTCAAGGGGAGGTAAAGGTTCCGAAAGCATAGCTATTTTGGTTTGTCCTAGGTTAACTAAATTTTATAATATATGTTTTAATTAAGTAATTTAGCTTAGGAATGGCTGTTGATGATTTATGTTTGATTGATGTTTAATCCTTTTTATATGTCAAATCTTTGCTTAATAAAATGTTGTGAGGAGTTTATAGGAACGCATAATATTGATTGTGGTTGTTGCTAAGAATATGAGACTAATTCTTGAGATATATACTGTGTTAAATGTTAATGCCTATTGATATTGATATGTGTTTTAACAACAAATTCTCTATTAAACAAAGTTGGAAATAGTTTAGGTATAATTAACATGTCATTGGATTGTTTATGTAAGAAGATGGTTGTGGCACTTGTGTGCATCCTTGTTGGTGCTTGTTCATGTTTTTATTTGGCACTTATGTGCATTATTGGATTTGGCACATTAGTGCCTATTTGGCGCTTGTGCAAAACTATTTGGAGTGTTCAGAGATTGATCCGTATATTTGTTCTTTGTTCCATATTTTGTTAATAGAGACAAAATTTATGCTATGATTAAAATGTTGTAATGATTTACTAAAACTACGATAATCAATGTTAGCATGCTTATGCTTTGATTATATGGAGATATGATTTAATTGATGATTATTTTGATATTCTAGCATATTTTGCTTAATGGATATATGCTATGAAATTGATTTTGTTAGCACCACTAAGCTTCAAAAATCACGGTGTATGGATTTTCTATTTTATGCGTAGGTGACAGGAGTTTGTTCGAGTTTTGATTTGGTGTTTATCAGCATCCATACTCAAGTTTCTGCAATACTATGAATTTTGTAATTTGTCCTTTTTGAACTTTAGTATTGGCATATACCTAGGTCTCTAGATGGACTTTGGGATCTTTAAGTGATGGATTATGGTATTTTGCTAGTACTTGACATATATGGTATGTTTTGGATTGATTGCAACTTATAATCTCTTTTCATTTGTAATTGTAATGCGAATTTTGTTGGAAAATCAGGTTTGAAAAACACAACGGAAAATAAATTTAGGGAAAACTAGGGTTTTAAATTTTTTCCAAAATAAGAATTTGGTTGTGATATCTAAAGTAATAAACACTTAATCAAAATTGTACATTTTTTATTCGTTTAATATGAATGCTTCGATCAAGTAGTCTTCTCTGCCATCCTCAAGCTCACGTTTACTGAGTGTGAGCTTGTTTCGAATTAGAAAATTTTTCACAAAAATTACCAATGGGGTAATTTCGTAACTTCTCTAAACTTTTGGGCCAAGTTGTAAATAAAAAAATATCTTTAGAAATTTTCTGAAATAATTTATTTAGAGAATTTTCTCTTTACAACTTTCTCTTTAATTTAGGCGTGTGTAAATAATGACCTAAAACTCTCTTTATATAGAGAGAGTTTAGAGAGTTCAACTATGATTAAACTTAATCACTTTAATATTAAATTAATATAATATTTATAAATATTAGATTAAATTTAATATCAAATATTATTAAATTAATAGAATATTTAACTACAAGATAAATATTAAATTAAATTAAATATTAAATCTTTTAAAATAATATTATTTTTGGAATGATTAATCTAAAATCAAATTCTTTGGTAGAGTCTCAGTAGGAGTGTAATTCTTTCACTGCTTAACTACCAAAGACCCACCGTTGCTAACCAATTTTTGGCCACCAGAATGCCACCGTCGCTGCTGCTAACACCCTGAGCTAGTTCGATTTCTGTCGGTTCTGTCCAAGTCAGTGACGGCCCGACCTGTCCGGTCCCACCATAGTTGGACCATCGGTCCGGTTTCACATACCAGGCCTGATTCGATTGGTTTTTGGGTATTGGTCTTGGTTTTAGACTCTCGGGCGCAATTTACGATCTGAGGTCCAATTTTCAAGTTCAATTACCCATTAGGCCAATTGTCTGACTTGAAAATTAATTCCTAAAAATATCATATTAATTTTAATTAATTTGATTAATTTAATTTTACTTGATCAAAATTAATTTTCTAAAAAATCACTTAGATTTTTCAAATTAATTTAAAGAAAATATTTTAATCAAATTCTCTAGTTGAACAATTCTTACGACCCCCTAATTCCACATCGAAAAATCGACTCAATTAAATTATTTCCAAAGGTGTAGAATTTACTTCTAATTCAAATGCAGTCTGATTGAGCTTTTGTTGAGCTAGTGGGGGGACCAATTGGACATATACAATTAGGCTCTAGTAATTGCAATTATGTCCAAAAGCATCGTTCCGATAATTCACAATTAATTAATCATGGAGTCAGTCCACAATTTGTACCATGATTAAAAATAAGTACCATGATTTAAAACTCCTTATTGTATACTATTTACAAAAGCAATTCATCCAATTGCTTTGTCCAATGACTTCGTCATATGTGTGTTACCCTCATATGATATCCCTTGTTCCTTTGAGTTAAATCCATTCACTTAATACAATCTTATTTTATCTTACTGTCACCATTGTGTCTTCTTAATAAATAATATGATCACTGTTAACAAATGACTGTGATAAATTGTTCGTTCATGAACAAGTAAGCCATGGCCACGTTCCATATTTATCAATCCACACAATGCTAATGAGAGGATATCGTTAACACTTTAATTGAGTTATGAATTCCACTATTGCTAGTAAAGCCATGCCATACACAAATCATGTACTCAATATACCGCTATCGGCTCGATCATCTTTAGAGCATAAGCCTCCATTTATATCAAAGTACATGAGTTACATACGCATGGTCAATCACTAACTCAGGATTTAGGTAAATCACACCATGGATGTCACAAGTGAATTGTAACACCCCAAACCCGTCCCATGCGTTACGAGCAGATTTGGTATGTCACACGAGCAAAACATGTTAAACCCTTTTTATTCGTACTAAAATATTGCTTTGTTAAAATCAAGAAAACAAGTTTGATTTGATAACATACTACTAACCTTAAAGATTTGATTGGTAAATCGATAAATTTGAACTAATGATCTTACAAAATCGTGACTTTTGAAAATGACGTTGAAAATTCGAAAGTGAATCCGAGTCTTTTGAAAATATCGTCAATAGTTCGAGAGAAAATATCCATGTTAAAATATTTGTAAAAATTTATTTTGAAATCCATTTTATATATTTATTTTTTTAATAAAACATTTATTTAAGTTTTTAGAAAAATAAAATCTCAATTTGTAATATTTAAAGCAGTTTATAAATTCATCAACAATAAACGAAACAAAAATTAATCCAGAGGCCTTATTACAACCTTAATTCAAAATAGCAAGTAATCAAAAGTACTAAAAGAAATCCAAATTTCAAATTAAACCATTTTGTACTATGGCCTCCACCGTGTCATCCATGGCCCAAGCCTCCATCAACGATCATTACCTGAGAAGAAAAAGGTAAACAGGTTGAGTTACTTAGAACTCAGTGTGTAAACCACTTACCATTGTCACAAGGCTAAAATTTCAATTAAGCCTTTATTGGGCCAAAGCCCATTACAATCATAACATAATATCATATATAACATGCATGTGTTATGTAATTTCCCAACCAAACCTAGTTTTCCATCCGTTACACACCACCTGTACCAACCAACACACCTGTGAGGAGCTTTAGTCACCCACCCCGCCAACACACCAAACTGGGCATTAAGCCATATATCAAACTGGGCATAAAGCCATGTATCAAACTGTGGACAAGCCACCAGTATTTTGTAGCAAAGCTACCAGAACTTCTCTTCATCAAAATCCCAACCCATGCAGTATGCATATCCATTTACAATATTCCATTCATGTAATTATCAATATGTCCATTTATAACATATCACATTTGGCCCATTTATCAAATATCACATTTGGCCCATTTATCAAGTATCATATTTGGCCCATATAGCCAATTTATTGAATTGACCCATATAGCAAATTATCAAACTATATCGATTTGGCCCATCAAGGGCATTTTTGTAATTTTTTCTCCGTGTTAATACCAATTTCATAGTCTTTAGCACTAAAGTGATAAGTATGCCATTTTACCCGATTTCACTAACTTATGATTTAATCAAGCGATTAATACGATATAGTTATCTAACCCATGAATTATGGTGTGAGATTACACACCTGATTACGGTAAGCACTACACTTTCCTAATCGTCGACACCTAAAAATTATTTTATAATGCTTGATTAGTTGACACACACGATTTAATAAATCTACTTAAAACAAACGATCTAAAATTTACCCTCGGAATCGTGAACAACTACGAATTGTCGGTTTTCCCCGATTAACGGTTCGCACATCGATGGAAAGTTTTGAATCGCTGATGTCTCCCAATTGCGAACAAATATTAGTCCAAACTAATATTACGTTATCATGAATGATTGATTTAAGGAATAGGGCCGGCTTACCACAAAAAGTCCGTATGATCTCAAGATGAAAGATCGAGCGATAGAGTCCCTATAATAATATCGGTTAATCATCACCATCTTAATCGATTAAAAAAATGATTATAAAAATCCATGAAGAACTCTTACCTCTAAGATTTTAGAACCATTTTCTAGTGATTAAAAGATGACTTCGGAAACTCCAAGTTTCGGCCTTTCACTATATTTCGATTGATCAAGAAGTGGATGTTAATATGGATGAGAAGAAGGAATAAAGAAAAGATGAAAGTTCGGTTATGGAGGAAATAGGGAAACCAAATGAGAGAAAAGAAAAACTCAAGGAGACTAGCAAAAATTGGCACTCTCCCCCCTTAAATGACCGAATATGCTAAGATGAAGTGAAACAATTTCCTAAGACCTATAAAATTTTCGGCACACTTTTAATAAATTTTTGTCTTCTTTGTTAAAAATGTCCCAAGTGCTGGACAAAGTTAGATAAAAAAAATATAAAGCATATGGAGCATATGAACGGCAATGGGAATTGGAGACGCATGAAAAGAAAAGAAGAAGAGAAAAAAAATGAAAAGAGATTGTGGGTGAATTTTTTTTTTAAAAAGCCATGTGTTTAATAAATTATGATGACAAGTTGGTTGGAAGCATGGGAAACGGCAATAAAGTGATTGTGGGAGAACTTTAAATTGAAGCATGAGCATTTTTAATATATAATGCATTTGGGCAGTAACATTGTGGGAGAATTGATGGAATATTATAAATTGGGATGTGGGAGAATAAACAATTGATCATATAAGCATGGAAGGTAAGCATGTGCAAGGCGAAATTTCCTTTAAAGATATGTGCAAGTGGACGGCAAGGCAATATGGAGAAAAGAGAGCATGGAAATTAAAAATTAGTGAGTGGATCCAATCTTTTAAGCATGAGAGAAAATTGATGGAATAATTAAATTATTTGCTTATGGGATAAAGTAGAATGGACGGCAACATGTAATTAGAAATAATGGATTTTGGATTTGTGAATAAACAATTGAAGGAGGAATGTAATGGAAGGCATGGGAATATTTGAATTTGAATTAAATAAACATGGCATTATGGGTGAATTAAAGGAGGAATATCTATGGTATGGACGACATAATTTGGGGGAGTATAAGGAATATAAGATAATGGATGAATAAACAAATGGAAACCAAAAACATGTGTTGATTGAGGGGAAATCTTTGAATTTGGGATGAATAAATAATTGGAACTCAAGCCATAAGATTAATGGAACACTTGGATGGCATGATAAATAAATCCATGTGCCAATTAGGAGATTTTTAAAAGGATAAAACAAGCACTATGTGAAACAAGACATTCATGGTCTTTCAAAGTGGACGGCATGGGGAGTTGGAGACATGGATAATGCGGCTATCATTGAATAAAAATGTGGGACAATTAAGACGGCAAGTATATGGGGTGACTCAAAGAAATTTCGAGGATGTTACATGAATTAATTCAAAAACGGATTTAGAATTAACTCATTTTGGGTCCAGTCCAATATATCATTATGCCAATGAATACATCTATGTCTCTACCCGTGAAGTCAACTGCTCTGATAGCCAAGACTATTCATCTCCTCAATTGAAATTGTAGACAACATAATAATCCTTCTCAATATTTGATTCAAATGCTCACTTTGATTCTTCTACGGGATTATGGATTCGTTTAGATTATCAACTGGAGTAAGTTGTCTTTCTTACAATGCCACTTATCATCAGTTTGAACTTAGACAATCAATGAGCTAATATTTGCTTGTCACAATTTCGTTATGCATGCAAAGTAAGAAAAACAAATACAAAAGACATAACAGTGAAATGTGAAATTTATTTTTTTCATCGTTCAAATACAGTTTTGTTATTACTTGACATATATGGTATGTTTTGGATTGATTGCAACTTGTAATCACTTTTCATTTGGAATTCTAACGTGAATTCATATGATATAAATGATAATACACTTACATTTTACTTGCCTAGTGTTTTGATCCAATGTGTTAGTGGCCATGATTTTTCATGTTCTAAACTTGTTTTCATATGTTAAATATGTATAATGTATTGCATTGGTTTGGTTAAATCTTGTTCTTGTTCAGGGTCATTTAAAGCCTCATTTGCATGATTTGAAATGCTTAATTTCTGCAATTCTAGGCATATGTCTTGAGACATCAGGAAAATATCTTAAGACCCCCACAATATTTTTATGTTGTTCATGCATATCCAAATGCATGTCTCGAGACTTGGACATGAGGTCCCAAATTTCAAGACATTGTGATATTGTTTCAAGACATAAAACATTGAATCTAAGGTCTTAATTTTAGAGGCCAATGCCTCCAAACATGGTCCCATTGTTTAGAGATATGAAACTTAAAATCTAAAATTTGAAATCATGGGAGGCATGTCTCGAGACATAGACTTGCATTTAACTCATTTTTCTTATGATACATAACTTGGATCCATGATTGACTATTTATGACCTTGAATTATTTTATGCGGTCCCATTTAAATTTGTTTAACCCTCATGACACTTCATAATTGCAGCATTTTATTTGACTTTCTCTAATTCAACTATTTTGTATGTTTGTTAAAACTTAGTGTTTGTTTCAGTTGCTTTGGCAACAAATGTGACGTCTTACCTCCGATTGAATTTTCAGTAGAGTATAGGATGTTACATTTATTGGTATCAGAACATGTTTCGGGTTAGTTAGTTTTAGGCTTGGAATATGTTGTTGTGTTTTGTTTTGATGACTTGCCATTAGGTGATGAGTCGAATTTTGTTGGTAGTTGAGACTTAGATGTTGAATTTTCTTTGTTGTTACTTGTGTTTTAGAATATGATGTCAAAAGAATCCAAAAATGTCATGGACGAGGAGATTGAAAGTTTGACCCTTCAGGCTCTCTAGTAAGTCTAAATTATATAGATTTTTACAGTACCTTTTTACTTGGTATTTATGCAAATCCTGAACATTTTAATATCTAATTGTGTAATTTTAGTTCATATTGAGACATTGGGCATAATTTAAGTAAAGTTTGTAATTTTGCATAATTAGGTAGTGATTTTACATAATTTCACTTTATTATGTTACATGTTAATTTATTGCTTAATTTGCTACATTTTGGACCATTGAATTGCTAAAGGTAGAGCTAATAAAGACACACATGCATGTGAGCTAATTATCCACTTCATCTAGATGACTAGATGACAATTTGGACCCAAAAGAGTTTATTAAACCCAGTTGAAAGATGTTTGCTGAGAAGGGCTAGCCTGCTAATTAATTGGGGTGCCAAATCATCCATTAGAGGGGGAAGAGCCAAAACTCGGCAAGACATGAAGAGTAGCCCAAATAAGCTTTGGAATAATTAAAATGAAGGCCCCTGCATGTATGAAAAATAAAAAATCAGCCCCCAACTAATGCCTTGATTGTCGTCCAACACATTGCATGAATCAAGCAAGAACCAAGCTTAAATCAAGCAACCAACAAACCCCTCATTCCACAAATCATGGTCGACAATGCAAGGGTGATTATCAAGGAATGTGCATGCTATTTTTAGAAAACTCTCAAGCTCTCCCTCAAGTATAAATAGACTCTTCCATTCACCTTTCATATAATTCCTCACATCCCACACATCCCTTAACACAAAACATTCTCTCATCTTTCTCTCCTCTCTTCCACGCATAAAGCCATCCATCCTTCCATTTCCTTTTAGCTAGCATTTCCTTGAGAAAAACTCTTTTGGCCGGCCACCTTGAGGAGTAATTTGTGAAGGAGCAACCACAAGAATTGGAGGAAGCCCCCCGACCAGTTTTCGGAAATCACCAAATTCATCAAGGGTTTTTTCTTCATTTATCTTTAAATTATTCTTAGTTATTCAAACATGATTGTAGATTGTCTAATTGTTTTTCCATTAATAATGATGACTTAATTTGTTTTAGCTGGAATAATTGCAATGATTTTATTAAATTTATTCGATTCATGTTTATGTTGTTCTGTGCCTTAGTTGTTCATGCTTCCAATTAAAAGCATTCATGTTATTCATGCATTAAAATATGTTTGGATGCATTAGAATTAGTTGCTTAATTCTAATCAGATGGTGATTAATGGACACGATAATTGGAAGGTGCATGCTGAATTTATATCTGACCCAGAATAAATAAAGTGTTCGTGGTGGTGGTCTAAAAGCTTTAAAATTTATATAATGAATGATCGAGCCTAGAAACTAACTATCACCACAATTAAAGCAAGCGCACCTATCGAACAGTAGTATAGTTTAGTGGCAAGACCGGAATGTCGAACCCAAAGGAACCAAAAGTACTAGTACTAACTTTGTTTTTATTATCTAGCCTAAAATAAAGGGGATTGATATTTATCTAACTAATTACTAAACTAAGGATGCTAAGACACAGAGAATGAATTGGGAAAATACTTTTGAAAAAACCAATTGATTAAGACAATACCCGAGGAAGAATCCACCTAGACTTCACTTGTTATTTAACTCTGAACTAGAAGATTTATTCACTTGACTTGATCCGTAGGATTCCCTAATTTATATTAATACCTCTTTCGAGGCTACTAACGTCTAACCTTAGGTTTGACCCTAATCCGGCAGATTTTCGTCCTCCTATCTCTAGGAGTGCGATCAACTCCGCTTAACTATGCTAGATCTACTCTTAAATAGGGAATTTTGCTCATCTGAATAAGCACATCAATACTTGAATCAATATCCTGAAATATTAAAACAAGAATTAAGAACACATAATTAAGAACAAATCAAGTTTTTATCATACAGTTCAAAAAACAATAACAAGATCAGTCTTAGGTTTCATCCCCTTGAGGTATTTGAGGGGTTTAGTTCATAATTATACATCTCAGAAGTAATTAAATAACAAAACATAAAGAAAAACCCTAAAACCCCCTGAAGGAAATTGAAGGGAAAATCTTCAGTCTTGAGCGTGATTCCGGCTTCTGAGATGGATCCACTGGCTTTGTTGGAGTAATTCCCTATATTCAGCCCTCTCTGGCTTCACTTACGTCAAAAGCCCTGATAGAGGCCTTCTGAAACACCCCAAACCCGGCCCACGAGCCTTGACCAGATCTGGTATGTTCCTCGAGTAAAACGGTTTAAAATTCTTTTGTTACTTTGGAAAAACTGTGTGATTTTGAAGGAAATATTATTTTTGGGTTGGGCTCGAGTTGGAAACAAGTTTATCTTATATTGAAAACCATTTGTTTTAGGGTGTCCAAAACAATTAGAGGTTATTTTTAAAATTAATTTACCCAATCTTTAATTTGATAACAATTCGTAACATAATAAATAAAAAAAAAGTAAAATAGTTCAACTATGGCCTTATTACATCAAAATTTAAAATCTGAAATAATTCCAAAGTATTTAAGATATAACATGTCCAGAATTAAATAAAAGAAAGTCCAAAGTTTAATAAAACTCTGAGTTGAGTATGGCCACCACTAAACTCCCCGCCGACCCGGTCCATCACCGATCACACTGAAAAATATTCCCCAACGGGGTGAGTCCAACAGACTCAATGTGTAACCAACACTAAAATTCAACAATTCAGGCATACATTATCATATCACATATAATTACATATAACAGATAGAAATAGTGATGCAACCCGAACCCGAACCTAGATGCCATCCGCTACACATCACCCGTACCAACCTGCACACCGTGGGGACTACTGAATCAACCCTCCAACCGCTACACACCATCGAAGGCAGTCACTGCAGTCGACGTGCTCATCGCCCTTATAAAATTCGTGGCATAGCCACCAGATAAAATACTTGTGACATGAGTCACCACATTCAGATAACGTGGTATTAACCACCAGATCACTTCCCCTTTCATAATCACCCATATGCCCATGTCATACAAATCACACAATTACAATGCCTTATGCATTATTTCACATTCTTATCGATATTCACATACATGACATATTCGAAGTATTCATATCTTATATTAACTTGAGGTTAAAGTTACGTACTTGAGTACTTTGTACCATTGCTTGGTACCTTCGGCTATATTCACATTATCATAGACATACATATTAACTTTACCATAAATCTATTAAGATCTAGTGAGGGTACACACCTGATATATTTATCGGTTCACTGATTTCCTGAAAACCCGATCTAATGCTTTAGATCCTTAATTCCTTGTTGCCGATTTGATTATCAATCAAATCTTGTGATGCTTTCCTCTTGTAATCGGCTAATCATTAGATCCATTGACTCGATTAGTTTTCGGTTTAACTAAATAAGAAACAGATCTAAAATACCAAAATAGGGCCTTGGCCGAATGTCAGATTCACTTACCTTGTGAATCTTAATTCCCAAAAATTGTCACTTCTTTGTAGTACTGTCGAACTCCCTATAGATATATGTTGGATCAATTTCTAACATTTAATCATAACAAATGGCCCTTGGCCGAATATTACACATGCCTTACCTTAGATATCGAAATCCCGAAAACCTCCTTATAGTCGACAATAGCAGAAATCCCGAAAAACCCTTCAAGTTTCAGCCAAAGATCACTAATAGGATTAGTACCTTGATTTTGGTTAAAAGAAAAGAAATAGAATGACAACAATAGGATCCCTTACCCTCAATGTTGTAGTCGACGGCACCTCTGCCAAAACCCACAGTGATATTCGGCTAAGACTACTTGTTGAGCACTGAAATTTCGGCTTTTGGAAATATTATGAAAAGTAGAAGAGGAGGATTGATGATGAGTATTCGGCTACAATAGAAGAGTATAGGACCAAGGAGGAATAGCCAATGATAATCTTTAGGGAGAGAAAGATTTCGGCTAAAACAAATAAAAGAAAAAGATGAAAACGATGAGATAGGTTTTTGGAGAATTGAAAAGAAAAAGGGAAAAGTTGCAGAGAGAATTCGGCAGAGGCTTCAAAGAAAAAGAAAAGAATGCCGAATGGCCTCACTTTTCCTCCTTTTGCCGAAATTACTAGGCCTAGAATCCCCTATTCGGCCATTACTATCATATCCCTTACTTTTCTCTTATCCCTTTATTTAAAATTAATAATAATCCATCCTTTATCTTTTACCTTAATTATCACCATTTATCTCTTAAAAATAAGAGGATTAAAGCTCCTAAAATATAGCCATAGTGCCGTCCCTTGCTACTAATCTCTGCTGCAAAATAAAACTTTTATTTTGCTTCCCCTGCAGCTCGAACCTTGGCCCATTTACCCCTGCATGTGGCGTCATTTCCAGAGGCCCTAAGTGGCACCTCCAAGCCACTTTTCCAAGCCTATTTGTGTGTCATATTTCGCTTACAATTTTTCTTAAGGCCACCCTTCTTAGCTTCCTCTTTTAAAACTTTAAAATCAAATAATTTCTAAGGCATTCACTACACTCTAGGGTTCACAAAATTCATAGAACACATTCAGAATATTCATTAACATGCTACTTCATCTAATTTAGTATTAATGCATAAGCCATAATCCAGTATATTACACCTTCTGTCAAACTCTCTATCGGACTTCGACCAACTCTCCTATTAGGTTGCCCTCTAGGGTGTTTATATAGGCTTTCAGAATGTCTTTCTTTGCCTTTAAGTATCCTTTTCTGAGTGAAATTAAAACATGTCACGGCAGGGACACGCCAGTGTGGCATGCCCATGTGAATTGAGCCCTGGTTCGTGTTTGAGTCTGCTAAAGTGGCACGGCCGTGTGGCGAACTCTAGGCCGTGTGAATTTCTTACTTTGCCCCATTTTCTCTGTTTTTGGCCCGTTTCTCATTCTTTTCATCCTCTTATGCTCTCCTAAGTATAAAACATGAAATCAAAGGATTAGGAGCATCAAATTCCACAATTCAAGGGATAAATCATCCAAAAGTATGCCAAATGTGGGATTAAAATATGTATATATTACGGTTTATCAGTTCGTAATAATTTGAGAGAACACTATTACCTTGCATAAATTTAGGTTTATGTGATTAAATTGTTTCAAACCTAACCCGTCCCTCTTACTTCACATAAATTCTAGGGAATCCTTAGTTAAATATGGACATAGAAATATACATGTTTTTCTAAGTATAAGACTTCGAAAGAAGTCATATGAGGTTACAAGTTAATGAATGATTGAGTTGCCATGGAATATTTTCCAGGACATTGTTTGTAACACCTTTAACCCGTCTCCGTTGTCGGATTAGGGTTACAGAGCATTACTGTACAATCAAAAAACATTTATCATCATAATATTAAATAAATGAAAAATTATTATAAACCAATCAACCATATGCATTTTGTCCCTAAATTGAGCCTTCGAGGCCCTAAAAATAACTTAGAAGTGATTCAGGATTAAATCGAAACAAAACAGAAGTTTTAAGAAAAAGATGCAAAAATGTAAAAACAGGGGCAACACGACCATGTGACATAGCCCAGGCTTTGTAACAATTGAGCTAGGGACAAATGGTCATGTCCCAACCCGTGTCTTTACCTGTGTAACTCAGTAAGTAGGGTCACATGGCTGTGTCGCAGGCCGTGTAACTTTCTAAGTTGCCACACACGCCCGTGTGTCAGGCCGTGTGCTAGGCTATGTAAATCACTAAATTTAAACATTAAAATTTTACAAATGACACATGGTCGTGTCGCCTGGCCGTATGAACCCAAAAACTTACATAAACTCAAGCCATTTCAAGTCCAATTCATACCTAACCATTCATGTAACAGCCTGATTTTGGGGCTAGTCGGAATAATAGTTTTGGGACCACTAATACGAGGTTGAAGAAAATTATTTTCATAATATTTTATGAATTATAGCATGATAGTAAGGTTGCATAGAAATTTTGGTGCTTTAATTTTAGCAATTGTGTGCTTAATTGTGAAAAAAAACTAAATTGCATTAAATGCGAAAGTATTGTTTTACAAGAAAAAGGTGTCTAATAGCTGTAGATTTTAATTGGAGGTCCCTAATATGCAAATAGACCTTTCTAAAGTTAATAGCTGGTCATAGGGGAGAAAGAATTAAACTTTCAAAGCATTAGGTGAGATTTTGGTGGTAATTTGTCTAGTAAAATAATAAAATAAGGAGAGGAAAGGATATCATCTTTTCTCCTTCTTCTCACCACCGAAATTCCCAAAGAAAACACCATGGGAGCTTGAAAATATTTAGCAACTCCTTATCTCTACAAGTAAGTGATCTTAGTGGTTTTTATTGAGAATTTTTGTACTTTTAGAGTCCCCAAAGCTTAAGCTAGCTAATGAGGGGACTAATTTGCAGTATGGTTGAAAGTCTAGTGACTTTCCATGAGAGAGTTTATGTTGTTTGCTGAGTTTTTATGGAAGAAAATGAATGATAGTGAGTTAAGAAACAACTTTTGTGAAAGGTGTTAGCATGCAAACACCTAAATAGGACTTGAATGCAAAGGTTGAAAATGTGTAATAAATGCATGAAATAATTGGAATTATGAGTAGTTGTAAGAGCAATAAATGTTCAGCTAGGCTTGTTTAATGAGAAAATGTGATGAAAAATTATTTACGAGCCAAGGGGCAAAATCATAATTTTTTCCAAAGTATAAAGGCAAAATGGTTATTTTTGCCTAAGTAAAGATTATGATGTATTATGATCATGAAATGATTGAATGAATGAAATTTTGTTGTTATAGATCAAGAAGAGCGTGGAATTAACCTTGACTGGGGAAAAGGCAAGGTTTCGATTTAAACCGCAAATTAACGCATTTTGCACCGAGGTAAGTTTATGTGTAAACGATGTATCTTAAATACACATGTTATTGTTTATTGGGGTATTGTGTGATTGAGGTCATTTATGATTTAAATGAATTGGACTTGTTAGAATATGAATGTTGAAATAGATATGTAAGTGTAGAATATTATTCGTAATAAATTATGGTGGGCTATGTGTGATACCACCGTAAATATTCTTTTTGGAGGGCTATGTGCGTTACCACCCTGTTTAAGACAAATGGTGGGCTATGTGCGATACCACCTTAATTATTCTTGTTGGTGGGATATGTGTGATACCACCTTAATATTTATTTACGATGGGCTGTATGCGATACCATCATTTATGTTATCAATTGGTGGGCTATGTGCAATACCACCGTAAATATTCTTATTGGTGGGCTATGTGTGTTACCACCCTGTTTAAGACAAATGGTGGGCTAAGTGCGAAACCACCGAGTGTTTGATATTTCTAAGAGTGACTTATCATGAAATTGTGTTGTGTTGTTTCATGTGGTCTTGTGGTGATAAGTGCAGGGATATATGTTAAATAATAAGAGCATTTGGTTGTGATATGGTTGGAATATGGTAAGAAAGAATGAGTAAGCATGATCTTGGATTGTTGGATGCTTTTACTTATTGTGAAATGATATTTATTGATCAGCACATGTTATGATATTTATTGTTTACATGTAAACTTACTAAGCTTTAAAGCTTACTCCCTTTCTTTTCCCCTTGTTTTATAGAGTCAAAAAGCCGGACCGGGATACGAAGATAATTGGAAGATTACCCACACTATCAGCTCATCTTTTGTATATTTTTGAATTAGCATTTTGAGTATGGCATGTATAGGGGCTAGGCTAGGTGAAATGTTTGTTATTTTGACCAAGTGTGTATTGGCTCCTTATAGATGAATTCTTTTGTACATGGCCATAGTTAATGGCTCAATACTATTAATCAATGAAAAGATGAGGTTATTCATGATTGTGTAGGGTATATGATTGGGTTGTTTGGTTATGAATTATGCTGGAATGAATTAGGGTGTTGAAAGATCTTGTTTAATTAGGGTGTGCCCAGGCAGTGTGAAGTCTACGCCTTGAAATTGGAATTCAATTCGACACACAATCTAAGGACACGGGTGTGTGTCCGGCCGTGTGAAATAAGGCAGTGTTAACCACGGGTGAGGGACATGGGCGTGTGTGACCACACGGCCTGTCCACACGGGCATGTCCCATTTCACACGGACGTGTGGCCCCTGTTTAGGTAAAATTTTTTTAAGTGTGAAATTTTTTTCAAATTATCTCCGAAACCTTCCGGAAGCATGTTTAGGGCCTCGTAGGCCATTATAAGGATGTTAGAGGTGTGTATGGAAAATTTTTAATTTGGAATGAAATTTGATAGCCCAAAGTTGTATGACCATGTGTGTTAAGTATGGTAACGCTCGTATTCGGTTCCAGCGTAGAATACTGTTAAGGGGTGTTACAATTCAAACCATTTGGGCACACATTCAAGGGATTCAAACATCATTCAAACACACATAAACATGTCATTCCAAACATCCTAAATCACCTAACCAATATGCCATTCAAAGGCACCACAATTGTATCAAAGCATCACTTACCAAAAACAAGTCAATATTGCATATTCCCAAGCATAATAACCTAGTTCAATTAACAACCATACATGACCATTTGCAAGCCATCAAAATATACCAAAAGAACCTTATTTATAAAAACTTAATAGTGTCCAATATGACATATCTTTGTAAGGCATTAAAGTGCACCAAACCAACATAACCTTAAAAGCTTAAACATACCAAAACATACATTACAAAGATCCTATACTTGCCATTATTAACCTTGGCCAAAATACAAAAAATCTACCGAAATGATTGGTGCATAGTGTGATAGGTCTCCGAAGAGTTTCCAATCGATTAAGCTTTTGATAATCTATAAAACAAAGGAAAGTAACTATGTAAGTAACGAGTGCTTAGTAAGCTCGTATAAACTTAAATATAGCTTTCCATATCATTACTATAATTCATAGATTAAGCATAAATCATTACCAGTTCCATAAGCTTAGTATAAGCCTATACAACATCATCAAACTCACAAGTTAGTAACTTTTCATGATACAAATGAATTCAAACATAAGATAAGTAGATTTCCATATGTAAATACATTATTTAGCTCATAAATCTTTTTATAAGGTCATGATTCATTCTATTTGAAAACTTACCATTTCATTTCCTTTTCTTACCTGTTGAACCATCTAGAATTACATCAGATACTAGGAAAAAGTCACACATAGTGTGGCTTTACATATAAACGTAACCTTTCCTTTACATCAATACTCATACTATGTAACACCCCTCACCCGTATTCATCGTCAGAATAGGGTTACGGAGCATTACCGGACTTACAACACTTTTAAACATACATTTCATACAATTTATCAATTAAAAAATAAATCAATCATAATTAGTGATAATGTCCTTTAAATGAGCCTACAAGGCCCTAAACAGGCATTGAGAGTGGTTTGGGACTAAACCTGTAACACCCCTAACCCGTAATCGTAGCTGGAATAGGGTCAAGAGGCATTACCGGACGTAACGTAGCTTTTACAATCATTTCTCATTTATAAGTACATTATTAACATATCCTAGTATAACATAAACATAAAGTCCCTTAAAATAGTCTACAAGACTTTAAACATGCATTAGAAAGGGGTCGGGACTAAACCGAGCACATACAAAATTTTCTAAAAACTTAACATTTTTCAAAGTTATAGAGGTCACACGCCCGTGTGGTCAGGCCGTGTGCCTCACACGGCTTCAGACACACCCGTGTGTCCAAGCCGTGGCAAAACAGGGCATACATACTAACTTATCCACACGGTCGAAGACACGCCCATGTGCCTTACCCGTGTTCGACACTGACTTGAATCACACTACCTGTCACACGCTCGTGTGTCTGGCCCGTGGTCAACAATGACTTGTATAACACGGCCAGTCACATGACCGTGTGTCTAGCTCATATGCGAGCCTGACTTGAATCGATTTACAATTTAAGGGACACGGTCGAGCCACACGGCTGTGTGCTCAACCGTGTGGGCAAATATAGGCCACCTGCAAGGCCAAATTGCCACCCAAATTTTGGGTCACACCTACGAGTACAAACAAGCATATTTCATACTCTCAAAAGCAACTAAATCATACCAATAATGACCATCTTTTCTAACCATTCATAAACATAACAAATATATCAACTTGTGTACAATTTATCTCATAACATTCACAAGCATTTCTAAGCAAAATCCATCCAAAAACTTATCAATTCATTATATCAACCTTTCATCAGAATATACTAACTTTGCATCACAAAGCATAGACTAATATTACCATACTCACATCTCATTTACAAGCCATATCACATGGCTTTATATACATCTGAAACATAATCCAAAACAACTAGCCTATACATGCCATATTTAACTATGTACACATTCAAAAGGTGCCAAAATAGAGTTTGATAGTGTGGTGATGATCCTTGACGATTCCCGAGCCTTCTGTAGCTTTAATGATCTATAAAACATTGCAAACACACACAAAAAGTAAGCTTTCAAAAGCTTAGTAAGCCATATACAAATAAACTTATCATATAAACATTTATAACCAAATCAAATACAAGATCATTAGCATATGTCAATTGCAAATTCATATTTCTTCTTTTGCTCAATTATTCCAACCAGTTTCTTATCAACCAAACACATATACATGTAATTCATTTGAGCATAGCACATTTGGTTTATACCACATCTTATCTCATTTACTCATACATAACCACAAATCCTCAAACTCACATATACTTACTTTTCATACTCAAACTTTGCATACATTTCAAACGTACCTGTATTGGATACACATTTCACATAGTCATTCATTTCTCGGAATGCCCATTGAACCCTTCGGAATCAAATAGGATACTCAGATAACTCGGAACACTCATACAATGCCAACGTCCCAGACATGGTCTTACATGTAATCAAATATCGATGCCACTGTCCCAGATAGGGTCTTACACGAAATCATATACGATGCTGATGTCCCAGACATGGTCTTACACGTAATTCTCAAATCGATGCCAATGTCCCAGACGTGGTCTTGCACGATATCACATATCGGAACCCTATGTCATGACATACGTATCGTAGCTATTCCTAAGGTTTGTACGGGACTTATCGGAGATTGACACATTGTCGATACTTTCTCGGATTTCACATGTATATCTTCCATAGTCATCCATCACAATTCAATTTCATATAAACATGAATAAATCAACTTAAATACATTTATTTGTATATAGACTTACCTCGTACGGATATAAACGGACAGAAACGACTACTCGATCACTTTCGACTTTCCCCAACCTAAATCCGTTTTCTTTGGTTCTTGATCTAAATATATTCAAATTTAACTCTTTTATTCACCAAATCATTCAATTCAATCCAAAGACACACAATTAGGGCATTTTACAAATTAGCCCTTACATTTTCACATTTTGACATTTAAGTCCCTATTTCATAAATTCACAAATTACACAAAATTTCAATATTCTTATGCTTGGCTGAATATTCCACATGTTCATACGAGCCCATATATTTCATTTATTTTACATTTTAGACCTTTAATTTCTCATTTTCACAATTTAGCCCAAATTACTCAAATTCATCAAAAATCCAAAGACGAAACATGTTAATCTTTCACATATCTTTCATATTTCATTGTTAATCTTTCACATATCTTTCATATTTCATCATCAACTATCACAAAGCTCAAGCATTCATCAATGAACCATCTCAAAATCTTCATCAAATTCTAAAATTAAGACATGGGCTTGATAAAACACAAAGCAACGATCACAAAAACATAGAAATTATCAAAAATCGAGCAAAATACTTACCTCAATTAAGCTATGCAAGTGCCGAATATCAAACCCTATTTTTAGCTGTCTTCTTTGCTTCATTCGGCCATGAAAGATGATAATAATGGCCATCTTTATGTTTTTATTTTATTTAATTTAGCTTACTAATTCATTTACCAAATTAGCCTTTTAATTAACATATAAAACATATATATATATTAAAGCCATTAATGTCCATTATCATTCATAATGGTTTAATTACCTCATAAGGCTACCACATTCAAAAGCCAACTCAATTAAGTACATTAACATATAGAATGTCACCTTCACCTTTTATGCGATTTAGTCCTTTTATCAAATCGAGCACACAAATGATAAAATTAAACCATGAAACTTTCACACATGTCAATTCACATGTTATAAGCACAGAAAATAATATTAAAATATTTTTCTAACTCAAATTTGTGGTCCCGAAACCACTATTCTGACTAGGGTCTAAATCAGATTGTTACAAAATTGATAATTCAAAATTTTTTCAACACTTACATAATTTTACTCTAAAACAGGGGACACACGCCCTTGTGTCTCACACGGCCACATGACACGCCTGTGTCACAGGCCTTGTGAACATTCAAAATAGGAGCACATGGCCTTGTCCCAACCCGTGTCCAAACAAGTGAGCTTACTAACTTAGGTAACACGGCCAACCACACGTCCGTGTGCCCTTCAAAGTGGCCACACACGCCTGTGTGCCAGGCCGTGTGCTAGGCCATGCCAAACATGTAGGGTATACTGACTTATGCAACACGACCAAGTCACACACCCGTGTGCTAGGTCGTGTGCCAATTATGAGATATATTAATTTGTGCCACACGGCCGAACACACGCCCGTGTGTGAGACCGTGTGGAGCATACTGACTTCATTTCAATATCAACACCAGGGGACACACGGCCATGTAACATGACCGTGTGTCACACACAACTGAGACACACGCCTGTGCTTCTAGCTGTGTGGACAAAAATAAGCTATTTACCAAGCCATTTTGCCACCCTATTTGGTTCGCATCTTCACCTATACAAATGACACAAAACCATAGCATAAAATACCATCCAAAACAACAAAACCAAGTCTAAATCTTACCATTTCAATACTAACCAATTCATGGCACATAAGTACCACAATATGCTATCTAAATTCATACTAATCCTTATATTCTCAAATTATCAAAATGACCATTATCAAAGATGCATTATTTGGCCTAATTTCATAAACATACATATATCCACAAATCATCAATTTACCATTTATAGTACCTATTATCATCAATCATGTAACAGCTCGATTTAGGGCCTATTCAAAATAGAAGTAGAAATATGTGTTTTTTGATTTTTATGAGGCTTATGATGTGTTTGCATGATTGTGTGAAAATTTCATGAGGAAATTTTATTTATTAGTGATCAATTTGTCCATTTGGACTAAATTGCAAAGATTATAAAATTTGAGATTCTAGAATATTTAAGTATGAAATAGAGTTATAAAAATTACTAGAGGTCCTTATTTAGCAATGAGACCATTAAATGTCAAGATGGACAAAAATGGACATGGGAAGGAAAAATCTTAAGAAAGGGGCCTTAAGGGCATTTTAGTCATTTGGTTAATTAATGTATTAAAAAGGAAAAAGAAGTCAAAAATGAGTGTCCATCTTCTTCACCATAGCCGAATTTTACAAGCCCTCCATAGCTAGGGTTTCTTCAACTTTCAAGCTTGATTGTAAGTACCTCTTAGCCTCGTTTTTAATGTTCTTCGTATTTTTGAAATCCTCGTAACTCGACTTAGCTATTTCTAGCTATATTTTGAGCTAGGGTTCATGTTCAAAAATTTACCCATGTATGACATGCATGTATTTTGTTGAATTATGGTAGAATATGAAAGTTTGATGTATGATAAACATCTTTTTCTAGGTGATTTTCATGAAAAATGCATAAAAGGACCAAATTTCAAAAGTTATGAAATTGGTCATACATGAGTGAAATAGAAGAAATTAAGGGCTGTTGTAGTTCCAAAAAATGATTCAACTAGTCTTGAAATACAAGAAAGTTGAATGAAAATCATTTTACGAGCCTAGGGGCAAAAGTGTAACTATGAGAGAGCCTAGGGGCAAAATTGTAATTTTGCCAAAGTGTGATTCATGAATCAATTTAGTCAATGTGAGTATTAAACAAGTGAAATTGTTATTATAGATCAAGAAACAGGAAGCCCGGACTGAAATCGAGGCAAGGACAAAGAGTTGGACTAAATCGAACATCCACACACAGTTTGTGTACCGAGGTAAGTTTGTGTGAAATTAATGTTACGTATGTTATCATGTTTAAATTACTTAGTATTTGGAGAAATTCATATCATTTCCATGAAATTCATTGAAGATGACTTAATGAGAAAATGATGAGATTACGCTAAGTGAAGTCCCGGTTGAAATTTTGGAATAATGAGGATACATATGTCATGACATGAGAAAATGACGGTCTCGTATAAGACCATGTCTGGGACATGGCATCAGCACCAAATGTAGGTCTTGTATAAGACCATATCTGGGATATGACATCGGCACTGAACATAGATCCCGTATAAGACCATGTCTGGGACATGGCATCGGCATCGAATAAGGAAGGTCCTGTATAAGAGCATGTCTGGGACATGGCTTCGGCACCAAAGGAGGATCTCGTGTAAGACCATGTCTAGGACATGGCATCGACATCTATGTACGATCTTGTATAAGACCATGTATATGATACGGCATTGACATCGAGCTAAGAGATCCTGTGTAAGACCATATCTGGGATATGGCATCGGCATGAAGAGGTGATCCCATGTAAGACCACATCTGGGATATTGCATTGGCATCGTGATACATGTATGATGAGATTGAGTATCCTTTGATATTTCTGAGTAGTTCAACGGGCAAAAGAGCTAAGTAGGTAAAGTTATAAAGATCTAAATTATACAAGGATGGCAAATAATTCCATTTAAGTTAAGGATGATAATGATTTAAGTTTATGTTCAAGATAGCATAAGTGCTAAATTGTGTGCTGAAGTGATACAGGTACCATGAGTAAAATACGAGATATGAAAATCGTAATGTGATATGTGATGGGTAAGAATAAGTATGAGTAAGTATGTCAAAGTACTTGAGAACTTGTGTTGTTGAGATGAATAAATTTTACTATGACTATATATATTGCTACTTTAATTCATGCAAACTAACTAAGCTCTATGCTTACCCCCTCTTTTCCCTTTTCCTTGTAGTATTGCACATCTAGCTTGGGAATCGTAGAACGTCGGAGCTCGGATCACACTATCAACTATTCTTTTGGTATAGTAAAGTTATCTGTTTTAAGTATGGCATGTATAGGAACTTGTTCATTTTGTGTTATATCATATTTGAAAGCCAAAGTGTTGGCTATTAATGTTGAACACTCATTTTGTAAATGGCTTTGGGAAATGGCTAATATTGTCAAGTTTCTCATGTTTCAATAATGATGAGTTTTTATAAATTGAATGAATGATGCTTAGTGATTCTTCATATGGTATTATTGCCATGTCATGCATTGCTTGTGTTGGCATAAGTGTGTTTATGTTTCAGGGTGGCAATTGGCTTGGAAAATAGCCTTCTAATTGTCCACACAGGTAGACACACGGACATGTGTCTAGGCCGTGTGTGACACACGGTCAACCCCTATGGATGTATTGATAGGCCGTGTGTCCCCTGCATCAAATTTGCGAGAATTCAATTTGTCACACGGGCCAGCACACGGGTTTGTGCCTTGGCCGTGTGCCCCTTAAGAGTTGCTGACGTCATAAATAGAAGACCCCAGTTTTCACACACGGGTGAGGACTTGGGAGTGTCTAGGCCGTGTGGGGGACATGAGCCAAAGACATGGGCGTGTGCCCGGTCATGTGAAAACCCTATAGGTTCAAAATGAAAAATAAATTCTACACGGGCTAGAGACATGGGCATGTGTGTCCACACGGCCTGCCCACAAGGGGGTGTCCCATTTCACACTAGCGTGTGGCCCCTGTTTTGGAAAAAACTTTTTAAGTGCAGAAAAGCTTCCGTTTTAATCCCAGAACATTTTGGATGTATATTTAAGGCCTCGTAGGCCCATAATAAGAATGTTATGAATATGAATGAAAAGTTTTAAGTTGGAATGAATCTTTATAGCCCAAAGTTGTGTGTCCAAGCAAGCTAAGTTTGGTAATGCCTCGTACCCAATTTTGGAGTTGAACACGGGTAAAGGGTGTTACATTTAGTGGTATCAGAGCTACGATTTTGTCGATTCTTGGACTAACGTAGTGTATGCATGAGTCTAGCTATACATGCCATACACATAATTATTTATATTATGATAGTGTGGTGACTCCTGACGATTTAAATCATGTTTTCCTATAGTAAATGGATCTCGATAGAGCTGTGACGGATGATGTTGAAAGTAACGCGTCGGCTACCTCCGAAGGGACGTGCCAAATGAAAATGAGAATAGACCTGCGACTGTAAGTCAGAGAGGTGGATAGGAGGATAGGGAGCCTTTCTCCACATGATGAGTGCATGGTATACGGAGTTCATTCGTATGATCCCGAATGCACAACCCCCTACACCCCCACCTATTCCGCAACCTACCCTAGTAGTTCCCCAAGTGATAGAAGTGGTGGGAAGAGAAAAGCCTCCGGTTGATAGAATCTGGAAGCAAGGGGCTGAGGAATTTTGAGCTAGTAAAGATGATGATCCAGAAAGAGCAGAATTTTGGCTTGAGAATACCATCAGGGTATTTGATGAGTTATCGTGCACACCTGAAGAATGCATGAAGTGTGTAGTTTCTCTTCTGAGAGATTTTGCTTATTAATGGTGGAATACCCTTGTGTCGGTTGTACCAAGGGAAAGAATCACATGGGAGTTTTTCCAAGAAGAATTCTGAAAGAAGTACATTAGTCAAAGATTTATTGATTAGAAGAGAAAGGAATTCCTTAAACTGAAACAAGGCAAGATAATAGTAACTGAATATAAGCGTGAGTTTGTAAGGCTCAACAAGTATGCTAAAGAGTGTGTATCCACTAAAGCCATCATGTGTTAACGGTTTGAGGACGGATTAAATGAAGATATCAGATTATTTGTCGGTGTCCTTAAATTGAAGGAATTTATTATGCTAATGGATTAGGCTTGTAAAGCTAGGAATTGGTGAAAGAGAAAAGAAAAGCTGAAATGAAGTCTCGTGACTCAAGAAAAAGACAATTGAACAAGTCGTTTCATTCCTTGTCCAAGAAGTCAAGAGATTTCCCTACCCGATCAGCTACTTTAGCTGGGTTTTCAAATAGAAGTAAGAGTAAACAGTATTCAGGGATTAAAGCTCAGACTACTTCAGTTGCTAGTGTTGGGAACACTCGATCTAATAGACTGGAATGCCCATAGTGTGGTAGACGTCGTCCCGGTGAGTGTCGAGCGCATGAGAGGGCCTATTTCAAGTGTTGTTCCTAAGATCATTTTATTAGAGAATGCCTCGAGATGGTTGAGAAAGAGAAAATTTAGAGTGCAAGATCGGGAAGCACTACTAGAGGGAGACAACAAAGAAACCTGGGTAGTGGAACGAGTAGTAAGAATACATCCAGAGAGCAAGCTGCGAGATATAAAGGTAGAGCACTTGTAAGGACCTATGCCATTCGCGCTCGCGAAGAGGCATCATCCCCTAATGTAATTAAGGGTACATTTTCTCTCCATGATGCTAATGTTGTTGCTTTAATTGATCCAGGGTCTACCCATTCATACATTTGCATGAAATTAGTATCTAGTATGAGCATGCCTGTAGAGTCTACAGAGTTTATGATAAGAGCGTCCAAACCTTTAGGTAAATATGTACTAGTTGAAAAGGTATGCAAAGAGTGCTCATTGATGATTAGAGGTCATTAATTTAAGGCAAACCTCATGCTATTGCCATTTGATGAATTTGTTATAATTCTCGGTATGGACTGGTTAACCACTCATGATGTGACAGTAAATTGTGGAAAAAAATACATTGAATTGAGATGTGAAAATGGAGACACTCTTTGTGTTGAATCAGATGAACAAGATTGATCGCCTGTAGTGATCTCTCATATGTTTGCTCAAAGGTATGTAAGGAAGGAGTATGAAGCATATCTTGCTTTTGTTATGAATGCTAAAGAAACTGAGTTAAAGATTGAATCAGTGCTGATAGTGCTTGAGTACCCAGATGTATTCCCAGAAGGATTGCCAGGGTTGCCTTCGGTTAGAGAAGTTGAATTTGGCATTGAGTTAGCTCCTGGTACTGCACCTATATCGATTGCTCCTTACAGAATGGCTCCAACCGAGTTGAAGGAATTGAAGGCGCAGTTGCAAGAGTTGATGGATAAAGGTTTTGCAAGACCAAGTTATTTTCCATGGGGTGCTCTAGTGCTATTTGTGAAAAAGAAAGATGGTTCCATGAGATTATGCATAGACTACCGACAACTTAATAAAGTAACCGTGAAGAACAAGTACCCATTGCCAAGAATTGATGATCTGTTCGATCAACTGAAGGGAGCCATTGTGTTCTCCAAGATAGACTTGAGATCGAGATATTACTAGTTGAGAGTAAAAGACTTAGATGTGTCGAAGACTACATTTCGGACGGGTATGGACACTACAAGTTTTTAGTCATGCTTTTTGGCTTAACAAATGCCCCTACTATGTTAATGGATTTAATGAACCGTATATTTCAGCCATACTTGGATAAGTTTGTTGTGGTTTTTATTGATGACATATTGATATATTCACGTGATGAGCATGAGCATGCTGAGCATTTGAGAACAGTCTTACAGATTTTATGAGATAATTAGTTGTATGCCAAGTTTAGTAAAAGTGAATTTTGGCTCAAAGAGGTTAGATTTTTGGGGCACATTTTTTCGGGAGATGGAATTCGAGTTGACCTAAGTAAGATTTCAGCTATTGTTGATTGGAAACCACCAAGAAACGTATCAGAGGTTAGGAGCTTTCTGGGCCTAGCTGGCTATTATCGACGGTTTGTCAAGGGATTTTCGATGATAGCTACTCCGATAACGAGGTTGTTACAAAAAGAGGTGATGTTTGAATGGACAGAAAAGTACCAACAGAGTTTCGAGAAACTAAAGGCATTATTGACAGAGGCTCCAGTTCTACTGCAACCTGATCCAAAAAAAGAATTTATGGTCTACAGCGATGCATCCTTGAATGGATTGGGTTGTGTACTTATGTAAGAGGGCAAGGTGATAGCATTTGCCTCTAGACAGTTAAAGCCACATGAGAAGAATTACCCAACACATGATTTAGAGTTGGCTGCTACTGTGTTTGCATTAAAGATATGGAGACACCATTTGTATGGTGAAAGATATCAGATATTCACCGATCATAAAAGCCTAAAGTACTTGATGACTTAGAAGGAGTTGAACTTAAGGCAACGAAGATGGTTAGAGCTGATAAAGGATTATGAATTGGTCATTGACTACCACCCGAGAAAGGCGAATGTAGTCACCGATGCTTTGAGTAGAAAAGCCCTATTTGCATTGAGGGCTATGAATACACGAGTGACTTTGTCAGATGATGGTTCCATTCTAGCTGAGTTTGGGGCTAGTCCAATGTTCCTTCAAGAGATTTATGAGGCTCAGAAAGATGACAGTGATTTGCAAGCCAAAAAAGTTCAATGCGAGTCGGGTGTTGATTTCGACTTTCAAATTAATCCCGATGGATGTCTGATGTTTAATGATGAGCTTATTCGAAAGATTTTGCATGAGGAACATAGTGGGTGTCTATCTGTACATCCGGGCAGCACAAAAATGTATAATGACTTGAAGAAATGGTATTGGTGGCTGAGTATAAAGAAAGATATTTCTGAGTTTGTATCAAGATGCTTGATTTGTCAGCAAGTAAAGGTCGAACACCAAGTACCTTCGGGTTTGCTTCAACCTATTACGGTTCCCGAGTAGAAATGGGACCGTGTTACCATGGACTTTGTAACGGGTTTGCCGTTGACACCGAGCAAGAAAGATACCGTATGGGTTATGGTAGATAGACTTACGAAGTCAGCTCACTTCATACCAGTACGTATTGATTATTCACTTGATAAGTTGGTAGACTTGTATGTTTCTGAGATTGTGAGGCTATATAGAGTGCCTTTTTTGATTATATCAAATAGAGATTCGAGATTTACATCCCGATTTTGGGAAAGATTAATACAGACACTTGAGGATATGCACCGGTGTTGTGTTCTTAAGTTTCAGGGTAGCTGGGAAAAGTTCCTACCATTGGTAGAGTTCGTATACAATAACAGTTTTCAATCAAGTTTAAAAATGGCGCCTTATGAGGCTTTGTATGGGCGTAAGTGTCGAACACCTTTGTATTGGACTGAACTTAAGGAAAATCAGATACACGGGGTTGATTTGGTTAGAGAAATCAAAGAGAAAGTAAGAGTGATTCGAGATTGTTTAAAAGCTGCTTCTGATAGAAAAAAAATCATATTCGGATTTGAAACGAAAAGAGATCGAGTGTCAAGTCGATGATAAAGTATTATTGAAATTCTCACCATGGAAGAAAGTTCTCAAATTTGGCCGAAAAGGCAAATTCAATCCGCGTTTTATCGGACCATGTGAGATTACCGAGAGGATAGGGCCGGTAGCCTATCGATTGGCTTTGCCATCTGAGTTGGAAAAGATACATGATGTGTTTCATGTGTCTATGTTGTGACATTACCGATCAGATCCTTCGCATGTGATTATACCGACAGAGGTTGAGATTCAACCTGACATGACATATGGCGAAGAATCGGTTAAGATCCTAGCACGGGAAGTCAAACATTTAAGAAATAAAAGTATAGCCCTTGTGAAAGTATTATGGCAAAGACATGGGGTAGAAGAGGCTACATGGGAGCCCGATGAGGCTATAAGGAACCAGTACCTAATCCTTTTTGCTGGTAAGATTTTCGGGGACGAAATCCTTAAGGGGGAGAATTGTAACAGCCCGATTTAGGGCCTAGTCGAAATAGTGGTTGCGAGACCACAAATTTGAAGTAGAAATATGTGTTTTATGATTTTTATGAGGCTTATGATGCGTTTGCATGATTGTGTGAAAAGTTCATCAGAAAAATTTTATTTATTAGTGATCAATTTGTCTATTTGGACTAAATTGCAAAGATTAGAAAATATGAGATTCTAGAAGATTTAAGTATGAAATAGAACTATAAAAATTACTAGAGGATGTTATTTAGCAATTAGACCATTAAATGTCAAGATGGACAAAAATGGACATGGGAAGGAAAAATCTTAAGGAAGGGGCCTTAAGGGTATTTTAGTCATTTGGTTAATTAATGTATTAAAAGGGAAAAAGAAGTAAACAATGAGTGTCCATATTTGTCACCATAGCCGAATTTTACAAGCCCTCCATAGCTAGGGTTTCTTCAACTTTCAAGCTTGATTGTAAGTACCTCTTAGCCTCGTTTTTAATGTTCTTCGTATTTTTGAAATCCTCGTAGCTTGACTTAGCTATTTCTAGCTATATTTTGAGCTAGGGTTCATGTTCAAAAATTATTCATGTATGAAATGCATGTATTTTGATGAATTATAGTAGAATATGAAAGTTTGGTGCATGATAAACATCTTTTTCTAAGTGATTTTCATGAAAAATGCATAAAAGGACGAAATTCCAAAAGTTATGAAATTGGTCATACATGAGTGAAATAGAAGAAAGTCTAGGGGCAAAATCATAATTTTGCAAAAGTGTGATTCATGAGTCAATTTAGTCAATGTGAGTATTAAACAAGTGATATTGTTATCATAGATCAAGAAAAACGAAGCCCGGACCGAAACCGAGGCAAGGACAAAGTGTTGGACTAAATCGAACATCCACACACATTTTGAGTAACTAGGTAAGTTTGTGTGAAATTAATGTTACGTATGTTATCATGTTTAAATTACTTATTATTTGGAGAAATGCATATCATTTCCTTGAAATTCATTGAAGATGACTTAATGAGAAAATGGTGAGATTATGCTAAGTGAAGTCCCGGTTGAAATTTTGGAATAACATGGATACCTATGTCACGACATGAGAAAAGGACGGTCCCGTATAAGACCATGTCTGGGACATGGCATCGACACCAAATGTAGGTCCCGTATAAGACCATATATGGGATATGGCATTGGCACCGACCGTAGATCCCATATAAGACCATGTTTGGGACATGGCATCGGCATTGAATAAGGAAGGTCCCGTATAAGACCATGTCTGGGACATGGCTTTGGCACCAAAAGGAGGTCTCGTGTAAGACCATGTCTGGGACATGGTATCGAAATCTATGTACGATCTTGTATAAGACCATGTATATGACATGGCATCGACATCGAGCTAAGAGATCCTGTGTAAGACCATATCTGGGATATGGCATCGGCATAAAGAGGTGATCCCATGTAAGACCACATCTGGGATATTGCATTGGCATCGTGATACATGTATGATGAGATTGAGTATCCTTTGATACTTCTGAGTAGTTCAACGGGAAAAAGAGCTAAGTATGTAAAATTATAAAGAGCTAAATTATACAAGGATGGCAAAGAATTCCATTTAAGTTAAGGATGATAATGATTTAAGTTTATGTTCAAGATAGTATAAGTGCTAAATTATGTGCTGAAGTGATACAGATACCATGAGTAAAATATGAGATATAAAAAACCGTAATGTGATATGTGATGGGTAAGAATAAGTATGAGTAACTATGTCAAAGTACTTTAGAGCTTGTGCTGTTGCTGTTTTAAGAGATGAACAAATTTTACTATGAGTACTTATATTGCTACTTTAATTCATGCAAACTTACTAAGCTATATGCTTACCCCCCTCTTTTCCCTTTCCCTTGTACTATCACCAAGCTAGCTCGGGGATCATAGAACGTCAGAGCTCAGATCACACTATCAACCATTCTCTTGGTATAGTAAAGTTATCTGTTTTGAGTATGGCATGTATAGGAACTTGGTCATTTTGTGTTATATCATATTTGAAAGCCAAAGTGTTGACTATTAATGTTGAACACTCATTTTGTAAATGGCTATTGGGAAATGGCCAATATTGTCAAGTTTCTCATGTTTCAATAACGATGAGTTTTTATGAAGTGAATGAATGATGCTTAGTGATTCTTCATATGGTATTACTGCCATGTCTTGCATTGCTTGTGTTGGCATAAGTATGTCTATGTTTCAGGGTGGTAATTGGCTTGGAAAATAGCCTTCTAATTGTCCACACGGGTAGACACAAGGGCATGTGTCTAGGCTGTGTAAGACACACGGTCAACCCCTATGGGTGTGTTGATAGGCCGTGTGTCCCTTGCATCAAATTTGTGAGAATTCGATTCATCACACGGGTCAGCACACGGGCGTGTGCCTTGGCCGTGTGCCCCTTAATAGTTGCTGACGTCATAAACAGAAGACCCAGGTTTTCACACAAGGGTGAGGACATGGGCGTGTCTAGGTCGTGTGAGGGACATGGGCCAAAGACATGGGCATGTGCCCGGTCGTTTGAAAACCCCTGTAGGTTCAAAAAGAAAAATAAATTCTACACGGGCTAGGGACATAGGCGTGTGTGACCACACGAGCTGCCCACACGGGCGTGTGGCCCTTGTTTAGGCAAAAATTTTCTAAGTGCAAAAAGGCTTCCGGTTTAATCTCGGATCATTTTGGATGTATACTTAAGGCCTCATAGGTCCATAATAAGAATGCTATGAATATGAATGAAAATTTTTAAGTTGAAATGAAATTTTATAGCCCAAAGTTGTGTGTCCAAGCAAGTTAAGTCTGGTAATGCCTCGTACCCAATTCCGGAGTTGAACACGGGTAAGGGGTGTTACAAATCATCATACAACCATCAACCAACTCAATTCACAAGACTTAACTACTCATGTATGTACATTATTCAAACATACCAAACAAACCAAAATGGTCCATCACACATGACTATATATTTACATACTAAACATAAACATTTACAAGCCAATTCATTTGGCCAAAGTCATTACCAAAACATAACTAACATGACTCAAAGTCCCTATACATGCCATATGACCCAAAACATAGTTTCGAAAGTACCAAAGTGGCAGTGGATAGTGTGAATCGATTTCCGACGATCCCCGGGTTTGAGCTAGCTTCGATTTCACTATAAAACATAGAAAATGCATAAAGTAAGCTATAAAGCTTAGTAAGCTCGTAGGTTAACAATGAGAAAATATCACCATTCACTAATCATTCAAAAAATAGAAAACAATATATATTAATTCTATTAAATCGCAAAGCTATCAAATGATCATTCACATAACTTACCAAAGAACTCATCAATTCCATAGTTTCAATACTTAATTCATTACCGTACGTACCTATACCATCTCGTACCAATCTCATACTCCACCACATTCTTCATTTACCCGTTGAACCATTCGGAATAGAAGTCGGATATTCAAGGTCTCACTTAATAAGTACCTATACCATGGCCCGAAGCCAAATCAAGGTAACTTATCCGAAATTCTGATATCACGGCCCAAAGCCAAATCAGCCAATATGCATAACCCAAAGCCAAATCAGTATATCTCGCACCCAAAGTGCTAAATCATGGCCCGAAGCCAACTCAAAGTATACCAAATGACATGTCACTAGCATCCTAAACTATTCCTAAGGTTCAATCGAGATTCCAACGGTCGAATCTTCATTGAATCATTTCTGAACTCGTCTGTAGTCACATAATCACAATTCATGCTATATCAAAGCATTTAAAATACATATGAAACATACGAACTTACCTCGGATGTTAAAACGACAAATCGAGTCGATTAGTCGATAACTTTAGTTTTTCCCCAATCTAAATCCTAATTCTGCTTTTCTTGATCTAAATATATTCAAAATTAACTTATTTAATCAATTATTCATTCAATTTAGTCCAAAACACACTTTAAAACACATTTACACTTTTTCCCCAGATATTTCACATCTTTCACAATTTAGTCCTTATTTCATAAAATCACAAATTCATGCAATTTAGTCACCACCCATGCTAGCCGAATTTCTCTAGTAATCATATTAGCCCATATTTCTCATTTATTTCACATTTTAACCACTAACTACACACATTTCTTAATTCAATCCCTATTTTGCATTTTCACTAAAAATCACTTAACAAAACTTGTATATCTATTAACAAACATTAATAATCTATCAAGAAAATTCAAAACACATGATTATTCATCAATGGCATCATTCAAAATCTTTAACAGTTTTTCAAACTAGTCCCTGGGCTAGCTAGTACTAGTTGCAACGATCACAAAAACATAGAAATCATTAAAAATCGAGCAAAAATCATACATTAATAGCCAAAAGAAGTTGCCAAAACTTCAAACTCAAAAATGGCTAGGTTTTTCTTTTATTTTCGATGGTGAAAAGAGAAATAAAAGATGAAGACTTAATTTGGTTTTGTTTAATATAACATTATTCATAAATTACTAAATTAATCTTAGTAATATAACTTAAAAATCATTTAATGGTTGTCCAAAATTATCCGCTCACCTTTCAAATGGTTTAATTACCATTTAAGGCCACCATATTTAAAATCCAAAGCAATTTGACACCTTAAACTAATAGAACATGCATTTTACACTTTTCGCGATTTAGTCATTTTTATCAAATTGACCAATCAAACAATAAAATTTCAAAATGAAACTTTCACACAATCATATATTCATACTGTAGACATTAAAATAATAATAAAATAAATATTTTAACCTTAGATTTGTGGTCCCGAAACCACTATTATGATTTGACCAAAAACGGGATGTTACAACTCTCCCCGTTAGGGTTTTTCGTCCCCGAAAATCTTACCAGTGAATAGGTTAGGGTACTGTTTTCTCATAGCTTCCTTGGGCTCCCATGTAGCCTCTTCAACATCGTGTCTTTGCCAAAGTATTTTTACGAGATCTATGCTTTTATTTCTCAACTGTTTCACCTCACGTGCTAGAGTTCTGATTAGTTCTTTATTGTACGTCCTATTAGGCTGAATCTCAATCTCTGACGGAGAAATCACATGTGTGGGATCCGATCGATATCAGTGCAACATCGAAACATGAAATACATTATGAATCTTTTCTAACTCTGATGGTAAGGCTAATCGATATGCTATTGGCCCTATTCTTTCAATGATCTCATACGACCCGATGAACCGCGGACTCAATTTGCCTTTGAGCCCGAAACGAAGTATTTTCTTCCACGGAGATACTTTCAAGAACACTTTGTCGCCAATCTGGAATTTAATGTCTTTTTGTTTTAAATCTGCGTACGATTTCTGACGATCTGAAGCTGCTTTTAAATAGTCGCAAATTACTTTCACTTTATTTTCGGTTTCTCTAACCAAATCAACCCCGTGAATCTGTTTCTCACTCATCTCGGTCCAATACAATGGAGTTCGACATTTGTGACCATATAAAGCTTCATACGGTGTCCTCTTAATGCTCGTCTGAAAACTGTTATTATACACAAATTCAACCAACGACAAATATTTCTCCCAATTACCTTCGAATTCTAAAACACAACATTTGAGCATATCGTTGATAGTCTGAATTACTCTCTCAGACTGACCATCAGTTTGCGGATGAAAAGCTATACTGAAATTCAACTTCGAACCCAGAGCTTCTTGCAATTTCTTCTAAAATCGCGATGTGAATCTCGGATCTCTATTTGAAATAATCGAAACTGACACCCCGTGCAATCTAACGATCTCAGCAATATACAATTCAGCTAATCTATCGAGTGAGTAGTTAGTACATACCAGAATAAAATGTGTTGATTTCGTCAGTCGATCAACAACAACCCAAATTGCATGTTCCTTTTTTGGAGACAGGGGTAATCTGTAACACCCCTATCCTCAGTCCGTCGTCAAATTAAGGTTAGGAGCGTTACCGAACATATCGAAAACATTCACAGACAAAATCATACATTGAATCATCATTCTCAGACATAATGTCCCTTAATCGGGTCCTCGAGACCTTAAGCATGCTTATAAACCGAGTCGAAACTAAACTAAAACACATACGAAATTCCATGAAAATTTGAAACTTTTCTAAAATACAGGGGAAACACTCCCGTGGGAGGAGACAGTGTGCCCTCCACGGCTTCTATACACTCCCGTGTAACCATCCGTGTTTATACTGACTATACCAACATGGTCAATAGGCACGCTCATGTGCCATGGCCGTGTATTTTTAGGCCTAATATTGACTTCCCCACCACGGCCACCAAGCACACCCGTGTCGAGGCCGTGTATTTTTATGTTAGCTACTGACTTGCACACCACGGCCAGTTGACACGCCCGTGTGCCACAACCGTGTGACATTACAGGCCATTTACAAGGCCAAAATGCCAACCAAAAAGGTTCATACCTATGAGCATCATTTACCAACACATATCAAGCATATATGGCAACCAAAAACATATAAATAGCCATCCAGATCATGCATATTTGATCACTAAGATAATCACATCTATACATTAAATTTTCATTCAATATATACATTTAAAACCAATACTAAACATACCAATTTTCATAATTAAAACTCAATTATACCTATGTACCATTTGTCTATATACATACCATCTCATAACCATTCCATATATCAACTAATCATATCATAACAACTTCACATATCACATTCATCTAAGCATGATACCAAAACATAACTAGCCAAATCACATGGCTAAGTTCCCTTTACAAATCATCATAAGAACTAGCCTATACATGCCATATATAGCTATATACATATCCAAGGTGTACCAAAATGATATTAGTAGTGTGATGACGATCCTTGACGGTCCTGAGCCTTCAGTAGCTTTGACGACCTATAAAACAGATTAAACACACATAGAGTAAGCTTTCCAAAAGCTTAGTAAGTCAATATACCACAACTTAGCATAAAATGCATATGTTTGCTTTGATTCATACACTTTTGACCACATTAGCCATATTCCCAATTCAAAGATCATATAAACACATATCTCATTTCATCAGAACCTTATACAACATATCATCAATTCTATATTCATAGCATCATAATAAGATCATATTGATGCTTACCTTGTATACACAATTAGTGTATAATCAACATACCTGAATTGAATTTACTATCACATATTTGTGTTTAGCTCGGATTTGCAATCAGTATCATAGACTTGCCTGTTGAGCGGTAATAAATCCAATGGGATACTCAAAAAGCTCAGAGATGAGGTCTTACATGCACTCGGATATCAATGCCACTGTCCCAGAAAGGGTCTTATACGAATCAAAAAGATACCGATGTCCCAGACATGGTCTTACACGTAAGTGTCATAATGATGCCAACGTCCCAGATGTGGTCTTATACGTAAAGTTTATATTGATGCAATGTCCCAGACGTGGTCTTACACATAATCGGATATCGATGCCACTGTCCCGGACAGGGTCTTACATGAATCTCAAATCAATGCCAACGTCCCAAACGTGGTCTTACATGATAAAACAGAACAGATACATCTATCAGGGTTCTTACGGGGCTTCTCAAACTTAGTCAATATACCTAACTCATCTCGGAATTCAATTACAGGATTTCTCATAAGCATTCATTATCATCATTAAACATGGGAACAATTACAATTGCATACATAATCATTCATTTGTATACTGACTTACCTCGAATTTGGTTTATCGGAATAGAAAATGGCTACTCGTTTACTTTCGCTTTCCTGCGATCTAAATCCGTTTTCCTCAGTTCTTGATCTAAACATATTCAGAATTAACCCTTTTATTCACTAGTTCATTCAATTCAATCCAAAGACACACATTTAGGGCAATTTGCAAATTAGCCCTCACATTTGCACACTTAATCAATTTAGTCCATTTTCACCAAACATCAAATTCACAAAATTTACTTATACACAAGCTTGGCCTAATATATATATATCACATACAAACCCACATTTTTCATCAAATTGACAACTTAGTCCTCCAAAATAACATTTTCTCAATTTAGCCCTATTTAGCTAAATTCATCAAAACAAGAACAAAATATGTTCATCTACCACCAACTTATCATTTAACACCTTAAAGCATCACAAAGCTCAACATATCAACAATGGCATAACTCACAAACATCATCAATTCACAAAATTGAGACATGGGTTTGATAGTAGACGAAGCAATGATTACCAAAAACGTAGAAATTATCAAGAACCGATCGAAGTATTACCTTGAATTTTGGCTTGTAATCAACCGAAATTACCAAGCTTTAAACTTTCTCTTCTTTCTTTAATATCCGGCAAGAAGATAATGAAAATAAGGCCACTTACTAATGTTTCTTTTATTATATTAGTATAACTTATAAAATAAAATAAAATAATATGAATTTAACTTATAATATAACAAATAAAGACATAATGAATATACATGATATATATATATTGCCGTCCACTTACAGAAGAAATGGCTAATTTGCCAATTAAAACCTCACATTTATAAAACCACAACATATAAGCACTTTAACATATAGCATACAACTTCCACATTTCATGCAATTTCATCCTTTATCAAATTAAACACATAGACAGAGAAATTGACTTACGGCAATTTAGCACATGCTAAGTCACATATCAACGACACAAAAAGTAATATTAAAATATTATTCAGACTCGGATTTATGGTCCCGAAACCACTGTTCCGACTAGGGTATAAATTTGACTGTTACAATTCTCTCCCCTTAGGGATTTTCGTCCCCAAAAATCTTACCGTTAAACAGATTCAAAAATTGCTGTCTCATTGAATCTTCAGGCTCCCAGGTAGCCTCTTCAATCCCATGTCGATTCCACAGTACTTTTACTAACGAAATTTTCTTATTTCTCAACTCTTTCACTTCACGAGCTAATATACGGATCAACTCCTCTTCATATGTCATATCAGATCAAATTTTCATTTCAGATGGGGCAATCACATATGACGGATCGGATCGATATCTACGAAGCATCGAAACATGAAATACATTGTGTATCCTTTCTAGTTTAGAAGGCAACTTCAATTTATATGCAATAGGCCCGACACGTTCAATGATCTCATACGGTCCGATGAACCTCGAACTTAATTTACCTTTACGTCCGAATCGAAGTACTTTCTTCCACGGAGACACTTTCAGAAATACCTTGTCGCCGATCTCAAATTCTATATCTTTTCGTTTCAAGTCTGTATAAGACTTCTGACGATTAGATGCTCCTTTCAAACAATCTCGAATCAATTTCACTTTCTGCTCTGAATCTTTTATCAAATTAAACCCATGTAGCTTATTCTCACTGAGTTCAGTCGAATACAAAGGTGTACGACATTTACGTCCGTACAAAGCTTCATAAGGTGCCATTTTGATACTCGACTGAAAACTGTTATTATACGCAAATCCGATCAGTGGCAGATATTGTTCCCACGAACCATGAAACTCTAGTACACAGCATCTTAACAAGTCTTCCAGAATCTGGATAGTAAGTTCGGATTGACCATCAGTTTGCGGATGGAAAGCTGCACTGAAGTGTAATTTCGTTCCCAAAGCTTCTTGTAATTTCTTCCAGAATCTCGACGTAAACCTCGGTTCTCTATCGGATATAATAGATAGTGGCACCCTGTGCAATCTTACAATCTCCGAAATATAAAGCTCGGCTAACCTGTCAAGTGATAAATCAGATCCTACTGGGATAAAATGGGCAGATTTTGTAAATCTATCAACCATGACCCATATTGCATCTTTCTTTCTCGGAGTCTGAGGTAAACCAGAAACAAAGTCCATGGTTACTTTATCCCATTTCCACTCAGGAATCAGAATTGGTTGCAACAACCCAGATGGAACTTGATGTTTGGCTTTCACTTGCTGACAGACTAAACATTTTGAAACAAAGTCAGAAATGTCCCGTTTCATACCAGACCACCAGTAGTGTCATTTCAAATCTTGATACATTTTCGTGCTTCTCGGATGAACAGATAGACGACTATTATGAGCTTTATTCAAGATCAATTGAACTAACTCTGGATTTCTCGGAACACAGATACGATCCTGGAATCTCAAACAATCATCAACAATTTGAAATTCAGATTCAGAATTCACCTCACACTAAGCTCGTTTTGCTAGCAATTCATTATCAGATTTCTGAGCATCACATATCTGTTGTAAGAACAACGATTTGGATTTTAATTCAGCTAACATAGAACTATCATCAGATAAATCTAACTGAGCATTCAAAGCACATAATGCAAACAATGATTTTCTACTCAAAGCATCAGCAACAACATTCGCTTTACCCGGGTGATAATCTATCACGAGTTCATAATCTTTTAACAGTTCTAACCATCTTTTTTGACGTAGGTTCAAATCTTTCTGAGTCATCAGATATTTCAGACTTTTATGATTTGAAAACAACTGACATTTCTCACCGTACAGATAATGACGCCAAATCTTTAGCGCAAACACAATCGCAGCTAACTCAAGGTTGTGCGTCGGATAATTCTTTTCATGTGGCTTCAACTGTCTCGAGGCATAAGCTACCACTTTGCCTTCCTGCATCAAAACACATCCCAAACCATTTAATGAAGCATCACTATACACAACAAATTCTTTACCCGATTCTGGCTGTACTAACACTGGAGCTTCTGTTAACAGAGTTTTCAAATGATCAAAACTTTTCTGGCATTTATCTGACCATTCAAATCTGATATCTTTCTGAAGTAATTTAGTCAACGGAGTAGCTATTTTCGAAAAGCCTTTCACAAATCTGCGGTAATAACCAAACCAAACCTGTAGCTGCAGACTTCGGATACATTTCTGGAGGTTTCCAATTCGAATAGCGAAAATCTTGCTCGGATCAACTCGAATCCCAGATGCTGACACAATATGTCCCAAAAAACTAACCTCGTGCAACCAGAATTCACATTTGCTGAATTTCGCATACAATTGCTTTTCTCTTAAAGTTTGTAAAACAACTTTCAAATGTTCCGCATGTTCAAATTTCATCACGAGAATAAATCAAAATGTCATCTATGAATACCACAACAAATCGATCTAGTACGATAAAAAATTGCATTCATCGGATCCCTAAAAATAGCAGGAGCATTGGTTAGTCCAAATGGCATAACTAAAAATTCGTAATGCCCGTACTCTCCCGCTCAAAGCGATCTTGAATATCTGAATCTTTCACTCTCAACTGGTAATATCCCAATCTCAGATCAATCTTAGAAAACACAGTAGCTCCTTTCAACTGATCAAATAAGTCATCAATTCTGGGCAACGGATATTTATTCTTTATTGTCACCTTATTCAACTGATGATAATCAATACACATTTTCATCGTGCCATCTTTCTTTTTCACAAACAAAATAGGAGCACCCCAAGGCTAGAAACTCGGTCTAGCAAACCCTTTATCCATCAACTCTTGCAAGTGTGACTTTAATTCTTTTAACTCTGTTGGTGCCATTCTATACGGAGCTATTGAAATAGGTGTAGTACTAGGCAACAATTCAATACCAAACTCAACTTCTCGAATGGGAGGTAAACCTGATAATTCTTCTGGGAACACATCAAAAAACTCACAGACAATAGGGACTGACTCAATCTTCCTTTCAGACATTTTCGAATCAATCACATAAGCGAAATATGCCTCGTAACCCTTATTCAAACAACTCTGAGCTTTCAAAATAGATATTATAGTAGCAATCCATTCAAATCATCAGAATCAATCCGTACAATCTCATCATTTGGACAACTCAAATCTATAGTTTTTCTTTTGCGATTCAAACAAAGATCATGCATAAACAACCACCCATACCTGTGATAATATCAAATTCATCAAATGGCAAGAGCATCAGATCAGCAGGGAAACAGATATCTCGAAACATCAATGGACAGTTCTTGCATACTTTGTCAACAAGAACACTTTTACCTAAAGGGTTCGATACTTTTATAACAAACTTAGTAGACTCTATAGGCAAAGTCTTACAGAATACTAAATTCATGCATATATATGAATGCGTAGAACCAGGGTCTATCAAAGTAATCATAGAGGTATCATAAAGAATAAAAGTACCTATTATAACATCTGGTGATGAAGCTTCCTCTTGAGCTCAAATAGCATACGCTCTGGTTGGCGCTCTAGTTTCGAATCTGACAATGTTGTCTTTCGTAGTTCTCTGACTACAACTAACATTTCTGACATTTTTCGGTGGCCTACCTCTCACAGGTGCATTATCAGATCTAAAATTCTGAACAGTCTCTGGTTCAATAGACTCAGGGCAATCACGTATAAAATGATCAAGCGATCCACATCTAAAACAAGCTCTGTCGTTTAATCTACAGCTTCCCGAGTGCCTTTTTCCGCAATGTTTACATTCAGGTCTCTCGGATCGAACATTACCAACAACAGCCCATCGAAGTTCTTTGGAGTTTTAGAACTCATTTGCGGTCTAGATTGATTTCTATTTGCATGCCCCACATTATCTCTGGAACGACTCTGGTTATCTCTAAATTTCTTCAAAGATGATGAAATGATTTGCTTGAAAATCTTTTTCTCATATCACGGCTTTGATTCAGACTTTTCTCTTATCTTTCCCGAGTGCCTCGCTTTGCAAGCTCACAACGAGTACAACAAACTCTTTTATTTCCAAAATCCCGACTAATGCATTTAATGTCTTCATTAAGGCCATCTTGAACCTTTTGCACATTATAGCTTCAGACGATACATATCCTCGAGCATACTGACTCAGTCTCACAAATTCTCGTTCATATTCCGTAGCAGACATACGACCCTATTTAAGTTCTAAAAATTCTTTCCGTTTCTGATCAACAAATCTCTCACTGATATACTTCTTTTGAAACTCGATCTGAAAGAAATCCCATGTAACTCATTCTCTCAAAACAACAGAAATTAGAGTTTTCCACCATTGATATGCTGCATCTCAGAGTAATGATACAACACATTTTATGCATTCGTCCGGAGTCAGAGACATTTCATCAAATACCCGGATCGTGTTTTCAATCCAGAACTTAGCCTTTTCAGCATCATCATTTTTAGTAGTTCGGAATTCTTCGGCCCCATACTTACGGATCTTATCAACAGGAGGCTTATTTAAAATATTCGGATGCATAACCGGTGGCACAACTGTAGTCTGAGGGAGATTAACCGGGGGTGGGGGTTGCGAAAGAGTCGGGTTATTCTTAACAAACTAAGTGAACCACTCACTCATCATCTAGAAGAAAGCTTGTTTAGCTTCTCCCTTTTGACCGCTCGTAGCCGGTCTCGATTCAGAGGGCGCTGCCTCTGCGCGCGAGCGCGCGCACATTTTCTACGTCGCTACCATGACTCTTTTTCGTTCCATACTATACAAAAATCACATTTATACGTCAGGATTCATCACATTATCACAATTCAGATATATGGCATGTATAGCTAGACTCTGACATGCTACGTTAGACCGAGAATCGGCTAAACCGTAGCTCTGATACCAATCAAATGCAACACCCTTATCCCAAGTCAGTCGCTGAACTAAGGTTAGGAGCGTTACCGGACAGATCGAAAACATTCACAGACAAAATCATACATTCAATCATCATTCTCAGACATAATGTCCCTTAATCGAGTCCTCAAGACCTTATGCATGCTTATAAATCGAGTCGAGACTAAACTAAAACACATACGAAATTCCATGAAAATTTAAATCTTTTCTAAAATACAGGAGAGACATGCCCGTGGGAGAAGATCGTGTGCCCTCCACGGCTTCTATACACTCTCGTGTAACCATCCGTGTTTATACTGACTATACCAACACAGTCATTAGGCATGCCCGTGTGCCATGGCCATGTATTTTTAGGCCAAATACTGACTTCCCCACCACGGCCACCAAGCACACCCGTGTCGAGGCCGTGTATTTTTATGTTAGCTACTGACTTGCACACCACGGCCAGTTGACACGCCCGTGTGCCACAACCGTGTGACATTACAGGCCATTTACAAGGCCAAAATGCCAACCAAAAAGGTTCATACCTATAAGCATCATTTACCAACACATATCAAGCATATATGGCAACCAAAAACATATAAATAGCCATCCAAATCATGCACATTTGATCACTCAGATAATCACATCTATACATTAAATTTTCATTCAATATATACATTCAAAACCAATACTAAACATACCAATTTTCATAATTAAAACTCAATTATACCTATGTACCATTTGTCTATATACTTACCATCTCATAACCATTGCATATATCAACTAATCATATCATAACAACTTCACATATCATATTCATCTAAGCATGATACCAAAACATAACTAGCCAAATCACATGGCTAAGTTCCCTTTACAAATCATCATAAGAACTAGCCTATACATGCCATATCTAGCTATATACATATCCAAGGCGTACCAAAATGATATTAGTAGTATGATGACGATCCTTGACGGTCCCGAGCCTTCAGTAGCTTTGACGACCTATAAAACAGATTAAACACACACAGAGTAAGCTTTCCAAATGTAACATCCCCAAACCCGACCCATTCACTACGACCGAATCTGGTTATGTTATTGCGGAAAGACGGTTGAAAAACCTCGTTAACTTAGCATAAAGCATGAAAGAATTCAATTTTGAAAACTATATCAGATACGTGAGTAAAACGAATTCCTCTTACTTAAAACTCATGTAATTTCTTTTGTTGTGTGAAAACATTTTTGAGTTAATAAGAAATTAAAATAACAAAACCATAATCAAGTAATACCAAATAATAAAATGGCCTCTATTACAACCCAATAATTCAAATAAAGTACTTATATCAAAACCAAACATAAAATATTAAATCATCATCTTCGGCATAGGCCACCTTGTCCTCTCCGATCCCTGGTCCAACCTTTATGCAATACACGAAAATGGTTAAAGGAAAAGGTGAGTCACCAAGACTCGAGTGTGCCACCCTTTTTCCCGGATTAGCAAAATATCATATGCAACATAAACATAACCATCATGCATCCAATCAATATGCACCCAATCCTAACCATCCATACACCTTTTCTACCCGTGTGGTACCAAACCACTTTGGTGGTGCCAAACCACCGGTGACATATAGTCACAATGTGTTACCAAAACACCGGTGTCCCAAAGACACGATATCCGTCAATGTGGTGCCAAACCACCGGTGTCCCAAAGACACGTTTGTGATACCAAATCACCGGTGACCAAGTCACAAATCCGATGATGGGGCCAACCCATCGTGTGATACCAAATCACTAGCGACAATCCCGTATCTCTCTCAGTGGGGGCCAACCACGGTGGTGTCCAACCACGGGGACGAGTCGTAATGAGGTGCCAAACCTCCGGTGTCCCAAAGACACAAATGTGGTACCAAACCACTTTGTGACCAAGTCACAATAATCGGGTGATGGGGCCAACCCATCGTGTGATACCAAATCACCGCGTCAATCCTCAATACCGCCTTGGGGGGCCAACCCATCGTGGTGCGAAACCACGGGGGCGACGCCGAGGTGCCAAACCTCTGGAGGTGCCAAACCTCCGGTGACCCAAAGTCACAAAGTTGTGTTACCAAAACACTCGGTGCTCACAAAGACAAAATATCACCGCCCCTCTCTCATATCACCCATCATTATACCACTCATGTATAGTATTCAAATCATGCAAACATGTTTAACGTTGCATCTCATAGCACATACATCATAAATCATGACATCATGTATCAATAACAAGATTACTCATAATGAAACGGACTTACTCGAATCCGTGCACATACCCCATAGGGTATCATATCACTCAACCATACTATTTCGATTTTACCAATCAATCGGTTTATCAAACATATACAAAGCAAGAAGTGTGTTAGTTTACACACACAGTTACTAATACGACTATCAAATCCCGAGATCAAGATCTAACGCACTAGATCCCCTTCCTTAACACTTTTCGAGCACTAGCCACAACTCGAGATATGCGAGATCAAGCCTTCCCCTACAATCGGCCAAAACTAAACAACATAATCATGCTAATCAACCTCTAAGGGTATAATCGTAATTTTACCTACTAAGGGTATTTTCGTAAATTCACAACTGAAATGGCCTTTCCGAAGGCCTAATGTCACTACTAGCGACGCAGCTACCATTTCCGGTCGTACCGGACGATTGGGCCTAAAACCCAATTTCGGCCCATTCGGGCCCACACGCTCGTGTGGCCCACCTAGCACAAATCTAGCCATGTATATAACTTCCACCTAGTCTAGTTCAACATATACTAACCAATCATGCAATTTACTCATATGGGCCCACAGGCCCATTGGGCCCACTTCGGCCCATCGAGGCCCAAGCAGCCTCAACCCACGAGAATACTACTGATGGCCTCAACTATCGCGTCGAAGCCCACACTGCTGCGCGCTCGTGCTGGCTACTAATACTAATGTGATCGGCACTTCGGCATTTGCCGCTCTACAACTAGAGTAGAGAGAGTTACACACCTGATAAGACTCTGGGGCTAATCCACGCTCCGACCACTCTTGTGCCCAAACGCCCTCCAAGATGTGTTTACTCTCCTCCTAGGATGCTCCTTATATAGCTAGCTCTTCACCTTCATTCTTTATGTCTTTCCGATGTGGGATCCTTCACGATGAGAGTTTAAATTCAATCAAACTCTTGCCAGTCAATCATAAAATAAATACTCCTTGCTTCTCATGAGATTCGAACCAGCTCTCCCTTGTAGCATAATCCACGCCATAACCACTTGGCCACAAGCTCCTCTTGTTTCTTAAACCATGCGCAACTAAATAGAAACTATGGGCCAAATTCTAAGGTCCAAGCAAAAAGAAACCAAAATGCAAAAGCCAAGACTTGAACCTTGGACCTCCTTCCTTCCCTGTGGCGTCATCCCCTTATCTCTTAAGTGGCGTCACTTTGCCACTACACCACACACTCCACTTGTGTCATTTTCCTCCATTTTTTATTCTTAAGGCCTATCTGCCAACTTCCAGGGTTTTTTTTTCACCTAAAACCAAAATTCCCCAAAGCCAATATTTGATCCCGGGACTTCATAGAAGCCCTCTAATCTTCCAAAATCACTTATCTAATAAGTCTAACTTGCATTTAAGCCGATCTCTTATTCTCTAAAAATTTAAACGCTACTACGCCTAAGGCCCATTGGGCTCAATTCTCCTAGGCCCAATTTTGGGATGTTACAAATCTACCCTCCTTAAAGAAATTTCGTCCTCGAAATTTCCAACTAACTAACAGTCGCACATCCTAACCTACCACACTACGCTCTTGCTGCGCACTCTGATCTTAATAAAGCTGTCATTCCACCTTGACCACGTCCGCGACAACCACGTCCCCTAGAACTCATATCTAGCGTCGCGATTTAATCTGATTAAAAGTTTTATGCATTAGAAATTTTGTTCCACTGTTTTATCCACGAGCAAATTTTATGAACAGAAGTTTCTGGAAGTCGTTTTTTCGAGCAATCAAAGTTTCATCTCAAGTTCTCTGTTCTAATTCAAACATTCACATACTTCACTAAAGACACATTCATCCATCCATGTCACTTTCTTGAGCATTCCCAACCCAGGGGTAATTTCGACATTTTCCTATAGGGGTATTTCGGTAATAACTCAGGGTCAATTTGAAAATAGTTTTCAAATTAAAGATATTTCAAAGTTTACAAAATCTCAGGGGTCATCTTGAAAAATTTGTTTTCCAAACCAGATGTGTTGCAAAAATTTCAGAAATCGGGGTTATTTCAGTAATTTTGGAAGTTAAAGGTATTTTCGTAAGTTTCCCAAATCAGGATATCTCGATATTTGTAAAACAAAAGTTTTTGATATTTTCATAATCTAAGAACATTTTAGTAAAAATCGAGGAATTATGAAAATTTAGAAACCAAGGGCATTTCGGTAATTTTGTTCATCGGGGTAATTTTGTAAATTTTCAAATCGGGGTATCTTGAAAATAGCATTTTTGTATACTTTTGCAAAGTAGGAAATTTTATTAAAATTGGAGTTAAACCAAAATCTTGAAAGTCGGGGCATTTTAGTAATTTTCAACACGAGGGTATTTTTGTAATTTCCCATACCAGTATCTTAACATTTTGAAATTTCGAGATTTTGGTATTTTGCAAAGTAAAATCATTTTAATGAAGTTGAGGGTAGTCTGTAATTTTACAATACAAGGGCATTTTTGTAATTTTGCCACTAGGGGCATTTTGGAAATTTTGGTAAATCGAGAAAATGTCTTTCAAAATCAGATTTAGGGTTTACAAACCAAAGGGGTAAGTTTGAAAATTTTAAAACTAAGAGTTTTAAAACAGTAAGGCTAATCCCTTTCGGGTTTTAGTACTTGGTTTAGCCTATGAACAAATTTTCTTGGTTAAGGTGAACCGTAGCTACGCACCAGGTAGGATTCGAGTAAAGAGGAGGTGAGTCGCTAGGACTGCTTAAATACCAAGCTCTCACTGAATACCAATCCTCGACATGCGTACAGTGATTGCCACACCTTAACTCGGTGACTTACTTCACAGGTTTGTTTAGTAGCCTTAAGCCTTATGCATGTGTTTAAGTAGACTAGTCCTAGGGTTCAACAGATCCTAGTTCACTAATCTACGTTCCCATAAAAGCCCATAATATTCACATATAAATCAATTCATACAAACAAATCACTTCAAGAAAGTTCGAAGTACTTACCTGGTGGACTTCGGGTCGGAGGTACAGGTGCCATGCCAGAATAACCTGAAAAGTTTCTTAAAAGCCCATATTTTGAAAAGCCCCTTTTTTTTTAAAAGTGTTTTTGGGCCCAAAACCCTCAAAGCCGAGTTTTGAACCGGGCTCTGATACCAAACTGTAACATCCCCAAACCCGGCCCATTCACTACGATCGAATCTGGTTATGTTATTGCGGAAAGACGGTTGAAAAACCTCGTTAACTTAGCATAAAGCATGAAAGAATTCAATTTTGAAAACTATATCAGATACGTGAGTAAAACGAATTCCTCTTACTTAAAACTCATGTAATTTCTTTTGTTGTGTGAAAACATTTTTGAGTTAATAAGAATTTAAAATAACAAAACCATAATCAAGTAATACCAAATAATAAAATGGCCTTTATTACAACCCAATAATTCAAATAAAGTACTTATATCAAAATCAAACATAAAATATTAAATCATCATCTTCGGCATAGGCCACCTTGTCCTCTCCGATCCCGGTCCAGCCTTATGCAATACCTGAAAATGGTTAAAGGAAAAAGGTGAGTCACCAAGACTCAGTGTGCCACCCTTTTTCCTGGATTAGCAAAATATCATATGCAACATAAACATAACCATCATGCATCCAATCAATATGCACCCAATCCTAACCATCCATACACCTTTTCTACCCAGTGTGGTACCAAACCACCGGTGGTGCCAAACCACCGTGACATATAGTCACAATGTGTTACCAAAACACTTGGTGTCCCAAAGACACGATATCCGTCAATGTGGTGCCAAACCACGGGTGTCCCAAAGACACGTTTGTGATACCAAATCACGGTGACCAAAGTCACAAATCCGATGATGGGGCCAACCCATCGTGTGATACCAAATCACTAGCGACAATCCCGTATCTCTCAAGTGGGGCCAACCCACGGTGGTGTCCAACCACAGGGACGAGTCGCAATGAGGTGCCAAACCTCTGGTGTCCCAAAGACACAAATGTGGTACCAAACCACCGTGACCAAGTCACAATAATCGGGTGATGGGGCCACCCATCGTGTGATACCAAATCACCGGCGTCAATCCTCAATACCGCTTGTGGGGCCAACCCACCGTGGTGTGAAACCACGGGGGCGAGACGATTTGAGGTGCCAAACCTCTGGAGGTGCCAAACCTCTGGTGACCCAAAGTCACAAAGTTGTGTTACCAAAACATCCGGTGCTCGTCGGCACAAAATATCACCGCCCTCCTCTCATATCACCCATCATTATACCAACTCTTGTATAGTATTCAAATCATGCAAACATGTTTAACGTTGCATCTCATAGCACATACATCATAAATCATGACATCATGTATCAATAACGATACTCATAATGAAACGGACTTACTGAATCCGTGCACATACCCCATAGGGTATCATATCACTCAACCATCTTGTTTTCGATTTTACCAATCAATCATTTTATCAAACATATACAAAGCAAGAAGTGTGTTAGTTTACACACACAGTTACTAATACGACTATCAAATCCCTGAGATCAAGATCTAACGCACTAGATCCCCTTCCTTAACACTTTTCGAGCACTAGCCACAACTCGAGATATGCGAGATCAAGCCTTCCCTACAATCGGCCAAAACTAAACAACATAATCATGCTAATCAACCTCTAAGGGTATAATCGTAATTTTACCTACTAAGGGTATTTTCGTAAATTCACAACCGAAATGGCCTTTCAAGGCCTAATGTCACCACTAGCGACGCGCTACCATTTCCTGGTCAGTCTGGGGACGATTGGGCCTAAAACCCAATTTCGGCCCATTCGGGCCACACGCTCGTGTGGCCCACCTAGCACAAATCTAGCCATGTATATAACTTCCACCTAGTCTAGTTCAACATATACTAACCAATCATGCAATTTACTCATATGGGCCCACAGGCCCATTGGGCCCACTTCGGCCCGTCGAGGCCCAAGCAGCCTCAACCCACGAGAATACTACTGATGGCCTCAACTATCGCGTCGAAGCCCCACACTGCGCTCGCACGCTCGTGTGGCTACTAATGCCGTGATCGGCACTTCGGCATTTGCCGCTCTACAACTAGAGTAGAGAGAGTTACACACCGATAGGACTCGGGGCTAATCCGCGCTCACCACTCTTGTGCCCAAACGCCCTCCAAGATGTGTTTACTCTCCTCCTAGGATGCTCCTTATATAGCTAGCTCTTCACCTTCATTCTTTGTGTCTTTCCGATGTGGGATCCCTTCGTCGATGAGAGTTTAAATTCAAGCTGAAACTCTTGCCGTCCAATCCATAAAATAAATACTCCCTTGCTTCTCATGAGATTCGAACCCAGGCTCCCTTGTAGCATAATCCACGCTGCTAACCACTTGGCCACAAGCTCCTCTTGTGTCTTAAACCATGCGCAACTAAATAGAAACTATGGGCCAAATTCTAAGGTCCAAGCAAAAAGAAACCAAAATGCAAAAGCCAAGACTTGAACCTTGGACCTCCTTCCTTCCCTGTGGCGTCATCCCCTTATCTCTTAAGTGGCGTCACTTTGCCACTACACCACACACTCCACTTGTGTCATTTTCCTCCATTTTTTATTCTTAAGGCCTATCTGCCAACTTCCAGGGTTTTTTTTTCACCTAAAACCAAAATTCCCCAAAGCCAATATTTGATCCCGGGACTTCATAGAAGCCCTCTAATCTTCCAAAATCACTTACCTAATAAGTCTAACTTGCATTTAAGCCGATCTCTTATTCTCTAAAAATTTAAACGCTACTACGCCTAAGGCCCATTGGGCTCAATTCTCCTAGGCCCAATTTTGGGATGTTACACCAAAAGCTTAGTAAGTCAATATACCACAACTTAGCATAAAATGCATATGTTTGCTTTGATTCATACACTTTTGACCACATTAGCCATATTCCCAATTCAAAGATCATATAAACACATATTTCATTTCATCAAAACCTTATACAACATATCATCAATTCCATATTCATAGCATCATAATAAGATCATATTGATGATTACCTTGTATACACAATTAGTGTATAATCAACATACCTGAATTGAATTTACTATCACATATTTGTTCTTAGCTCGGATTTGCAATCAGTATCATAGACTTGCCCATTGAGCAGTAATAAATCCAATGGGATACTCAAAAAGCTCAGAATAATCGTACAATGCCAACGTCCCAGATGAGATTCGTGTAAGACCCTGTCCAGGATAGTGGCATCGATAAAATAGAACATATACCTCTATCAAGGTTCGTGCGAGGCTTCTCAAACTTAGTCAATATACCTAACTCATCTTGGAATTCAATTAGAAGATTTCTCATAAGCATTCATTATCATCATTAAACATGTGAACAATTACAATTGCATACATAATCATTCATTTGTATAGTGACTTACCTCGGATTCGGTTTATCGGAATAGAAAACAGCTACTCGTTTACTTTCGCTTTCCCACGATCTAAATTAGTTTTCCTCGGTTCTTGATCTAAACATATTCAGAATTAACCCTTTTATTCACTAGTTTATTCAATTCAATCCAAAGACACACCTTTAGGGCAATTTGCAAATTAGCCCTCACATTTGCACACTTAATCAATTTAGTCCATTTTTCACCAAACATCAAATTCATAAATTCTACTTATACACAAGCTTGGCCGAATACATATATCGCATACAAACCCACATTATTCATCAAATTCACAATTTAGTCCTCCAAAATAACATTTTCTCAATTCAGCCCTATTTAGCTAAATTAATCAAAACTTCAAGAACAAAATATGTTCATCTACCACCAACTTATCATTTAACACCTTAAAGCATCACAAAGCTCAACATATCAACAATGGCATAACTCACAAACATCATCAATTCACAAAATTGAGACATGGGTTTGATAGTAGACGAAGCAACGATTACAAAAACGTAGAAATTATCAAGATCCGATCGAAGTATTACCTTGAATTTTGGCTTGTAATCAACCGAAATTACCAAGCTTTAAACTTTCTCTTCTTTCTTTAATTTTCGGCAAGAAGATAATGAAAATAAGGCCACTTACTAATGTTTCTTTTATTATATTAGTATAGCTTATAAAATAATAGAATAGAATATGAATTCAACTTATAATATAACAAATAAAGACATAATGAATATACATGATATATATATTGCCGTCCACTTACTAAAGAAATGGCTAATTTGCCCATTAAATCCTCACATTTATAAAACCACAACATATAAGCACTTTAACATATAGCATACAACTTCCACATTCCATACAATTTCATCCTTTATCAAATTAAACACACTGACAGACAAATTAACTTACAACCATTTAGCACATGCTAAGTCACATATCAACGACACAGAAAGTAATATTAAAATATTATTCGGACTCGAATTTGTGGTCCCGAAACCACTGTTTCGACTAGGGTATAAACCGGACTGTTACATAATCTCAACACGGAATCCATAGTAACTCTATCCCATTTCCATTCCAGAATCATCATAGGCTCAAGCAAACCTAAAGGTACCTGATGCTTGGCTTTCACTTGCTAAGAAATCAAACACTTCGATACAAACTCAGAAATGTCTCGTTTCATACCTGACCACCAATGCAATTTCTTCAAATCATTGTACATTTTAGTATTTCTAGGATGAACGGATAAACAACCACTATGTGCCTCGTATAAAATTTTTTGAATCAACTCTGGATTTTTCGATGCACAGATTCTATCATGGAACATTAAACAATCATCAAATTCGATTTCGTACTCTAAATCACTAGTCGACTCGCATTGCATTCTTTTAGCCTGCAGTTCACTATTACATTTCTGAGCTTCGCAAATTTGCTGAAGAAATATTGGTTTAGCTTTTAGCTCAGCAAAAATTGAATCGTCATCGGATAATGTCAACTGTGTATTCATTACTCTTAGGGCAAACAACGACTTTTTACTCAAAGCATCCGTGACCACGTTCGCTTTCCTCGGGTGATAATCAATTACTAACTCATAATCTTTCAATAGCTCTAACCACCTCCGTTGTCACAAATTCAAATCTTTCTGAGTCACTATATGATCGGTAAAGATGTGACATTTTTCACCATGTAAATAATGTCGCCAAATTTTCAATGCAAACACTATAGCGGCAAACTCTAAATCATGCGTCGGATAGTTCTTTTCATACTATTTCAACTGTCTAGAGGCATAAGCTACAACTTTTCCCTCTTGCATCAATACGCAACCCAAGCCATTCAGTGACGCGTCGCTGTAAATCACAAATTTTTTGCCCGATTCAGGTTGAACCAACACTGGTGCCTCAGTTAACAATACTTTCAAATGACCAAAGCTTTGTTGACATTTTTTGGACCATTCAAACTTTACATCTTCCGGAAGCAGTCTGATCATCGGTGTAGCAATCATCGAGAATCCTTTAACGAAGCGTCGATAGTAACCATCCAATCCCAGAAAACTTCTGACCTCAGATTCATTTCTAGGTGGTTTCCAGTCAATAACTACAAAAATCTTGCTCGGATAAACTCTAATGCCTTCCATAGAAACAATGTGCCCCAAAAATCTAACTTCCTAGAGCCAGGGAGCCAGAACTCACATCTGCTAAATTTAACATACAGTTGCTTATCTCTCAAGGTCTGCAACAGAATCCTTAAATGCTCGGCATGCTCAGACTCATCTCGTGAATAGATCAATATATCATCAATGAACTGATAAACCATGATAGTAACATATTTTAATCCCACATTTAGTATGCTTTTGGATGATTTATCCCTTGATTCATATAAAAAGGTGCCCTTAATCTTTTCTTTTCATGTCTTATACCCAGGAAATCACCCGAGGATAAAAAGAACGAGAAACAGGCCCAAAACGAAGTAAATTGGGCCAGGGAAGAAATCGACACTGCCTGGACCAAAGCCTACACGGCCGTGCTGTAACACCCCAAACCCGGCCCACTCGTTACGACCGAATTTGAAATGCCACTGCGGAAAACGTTTGAAAATATTCTTACTTAAAAGTAAATACCGTTAAAAATTTGTTTCCTTTAATAAAATATTTTCGTAATTTAAAACATTCTAAGTAAAAATTAAGTTGTTATAAAAATATCCGGATTAAAACTTTATTATACATAAATTTAAGAAAAATATAACCATTTGCAAATCGCATCTCAATTGTCAATCCATAATAAAACATAATATTAAAGATACTTAATAAAAATACTTAAATACTTTAATGGGCCTTATTACAGTAAACACTTAATCAGAAATACTGAAAATATAAATACTTAATTAAATAAAATATCTTTCTGCATGGAAATCTGCTTCTGCATGGCCACCTTTGTATCCACTCCAACCGGTCCAAAATTCAAGATCACCTGCGTTGTTTAATAAAATTTTGGGTGAGTCTAACAGACTCAGTGTGCAATTAGTCCACTGAATTCCACCCACATGTCAAGCCATATAATAACCCATATAACAAATAGTAATGCAACTTATTCACATGTGTTCAATTATTGGGCTTGGCCCATATCCACATCTTATGACATATAAGAATGCAATTAATTCACATATAGAGTCCACATATTGGGCTTGGCCCATAACCATATCACATTCTTATAATAGTGGAATTAACCACATGTTTCCACATACTAGTCTTGGCCCATTACCACATTAATCCACATCACATACTGGGCTTGGCCCATTTCAAATTAATTCACATGCAAAGCTATGCAATTATGAAGCCCAACCCAACCTAGGGTCCATCCTCTACACACCCCCTTATCCCGCCTACCACACACCAGGGGATTATCAAATCACCCTCTCCTTTTCACTGCAAAAGGCAATCAATGCCATCCACGTGCAATTAAGCACAATAATCCACAACGCGACCTCAGTTAGTGCCAATCCACAATGTAGCCGTAGCTAACACCAAAACCACGATGGGACACATAGTCACTCATCAGCCACGATATGGCACATAGCCGATATCAACCACGATGAGGCACATAGCCACTTATCAATCCACGCGAACTTAATCGCAAATAATCCAAAACGTGACCTCAGTCAACGTCAATCCACGATGTAGCTCAAGGCTAACATCAAACCACGTACTCGAAGTACACTCTGTCCTTCTTTCATATCCCACCCCATGCACATGCACATGTAATAATGGCATATTAATAAATGCATGCACATGTTATTAAGGCAATCAATCATATTTCCAAAGGCATAGTCACATTCACATCGGTACTTTCACATTCTTATCAACATATAATACTAACCTGAATATCGATATACCCCTTTTTAAGGTAATTACCACATAACTGCCACTGCACTGGTTAGCACATAAATCATACATGCAATTATAGCAAAAACCCAGAAAACGGTGGGTTAATCACACACGTTTTAACTTGAAGAACTATGCTTTTGATACCGACGCTATCACTAGGCGAGACTACGGCTATCTGCCTACTCTGCTATTCTAACGCTGGTCCACACCCCGGTGGCAAATCCCGAATTACAGAAATAGATCTCCTCTTAAACCTGGGGATAGGGACTACCCGTTCACCTTCTTGTCTGACATCCACGTCCATCGCAAATCAGAATCATTTGGTTAAACGACAAAGTACGAGATCTAAAACGAATAAAAATCACAGCTTATCATCCTTAACAAAAATGGATCCAAAAACCTGAAAGCTTCCTTTGTTCTTGTCGATTTGGCCCTAAAACATCATAGCCAAAATCGGTCACACTTAATACCAATAATATGGTCTTAGGCCAAATACTAGCAACCACATACACAACTTACCAAATCCCGAAAAGCCACTCCTTGCCTTTGAAACTGTCGAAATTCCCATTTAGCAAAAGTTAGAATTGGCCTTACTACAAAAATCCATGAAAAAGGGCCCTTGGCCGAATATCCAATATGACTTACCTTGATTTGTTGCATCCAAGAGACTCCCTTAATACTTCCTTCTATCGGCTATACAAAAGGACACTAGGTTAAGGCTTATGAATATTCGGCTAACAATAAAACAAATGTGGAGTTGAAGAAAAGAAAAATGGAAGAACGGTAGAGACTTAGGGGCATTCGGCTTATATAAAAAAATAGAAAGAAATTTGGCAAACAATTAAAAGAGAAAGAAAAAGATGAATGCTCAAAGAAAAGGTAATTCGGCACTCCCCTGCTACCCTTCAAAGCCGAAAATCCCAGCTCCCAAAGTCATATATTCGGCCACCAACTCCACTTATCAAATCTCCTATATTATCTTAACACATTAATAAAATAGTCCTTCACTTTATCTCTTAACACCCATTCAAATAAATAAAATAAAATAGCAATTATCTCTTATCTACCCACCTACAATAAATAAATAACACAGCCATTATCTCTTATCTTCCCATAAAAAAATAAATAAAATAAAGCCATATATTCATCCAACTCTTCCAGCCAAAATTTAAAAACAAAAACATCAAGCTTATCCCCATCTTTTTGAGAGTCCATGTGCAGACCACTAGCTCCTCTCTTTGACACAAAAAGCCAAAAAATAAAATCCCACTCCTTGCTGCTCACCAGCCTCGAACCCGAGACCTATTGGAGCCCTTGATCAGAGGTAACGCCCACCACTTTGCCAAGGTGCTTTGTTTGTGATATAACCTCCTGCAATTTCTTTTAAACCCTCTTTCGCTGAGCGCTTCTTACTTAACGCAAAAATAAAGCTCCTTCCCCGCCTCCTTCGCAACACGAACCTGGGCCCTCTACCCATTGCTTGAGGCGTCACTTGCCCAAGCCTTAAGTAGCGCCCTGCTGCCACTTTACTAGGCCAACCCTTGTGTCATAAATCCCTCACGAATTTCCCTTAAAGCCTTTTTAGCCTACTTCCCTTTTTGACGCAAAAATAAAAGTCTCTGCTGCACCCCGCGTTACTCGAACCTCTTCCTTCCTGCACTCCCTTTTGACGCAAGCCTCCAAGCCCCTAAAGTAGCGTCCCAAGCCACTTTACTAAGCCCAAGTTCATGTCCATAACCCCCTACAATTTTCTTTTAAGGCCTCCATCGCCCAGCTTCTCCTTTTAAGCACTTAAAACAAAATTTTCCTAAGGCATTCCCTTTTTATCCTAGAGTTTTAAAAACCCCTAAAACACATCCAAACCACTCACTGAGCCTACTAACTCATGAATCTATGCACCAAATGCATAGCCCCTAATCTAGGATGTTACAGTTCTACCCTCCTTAAAAATAATTTCGCCCTCAAAATTACTTATTAACGAATAATCGTACATCTTAACTCACCGCACTACGCTTATGCTGCGCACTCTGGTCTTAATAGAATCATCATACTTCCTAGGCACAATTTTTTAAGTTCACATCCAGGGTTTCAAGCATTTTACTAGCAACACAAGAATGAATTATCTCTAAAGCAATAAATAATATTCCAAAACAAGGAACTTACCGGCTATCACATCCTCGGTTGCCTCGCATCCAAACCTTCAGCACCTCTGCGGGGTGTTCCACGACCTCGGCCAGAACCATTTCCTCCATGGTTTGGACCATGAACCTTCGTTGACCGAGGACAATTCTTAACCTAATGAGCCTTAGATCCACATCGAAAACACTCCTTACTATTTCCCCAACATTCTCCTGTGTGAGTTCTCCCACACCGAGCACAGGAATGATTTCGATTCTCAGAAACTGGTACAGGTGCACGTATAGAATTCTCGATCCTTGGTCTTTTCCGAACATCTTCAAACGATGCTGACGGTCCAAAACTTCTCTTATTCTCGTTCCTTTCCTTATCTCGATTTTCTCTTACAGTCCTCTTAACTTCCTCAGCGATCCGAGCTTTCTCCACTAGAATGGAAAAGTCCCTTTCTCTGTCCGGAGCAATCAACTCTCGCAACTCATCTCGTAGCCCATCTTCGAATCGGACACACCTTTCATAATCAGTGGCCACAATTCCTTTAGCATACTGACTTAACCGCACAAATTCCGCTTCATACTCTACTACTGACTTCCTTCCTTGCACCAAGTTAAGAAACGCCTTCCTTTGCGAGTCTAAATAACTAGCTCCAACATACTTCCCTTCGAACTTAACCTTAAAATATCCCCAGTCCACTCGATCTGCCGGGGTACCTTTCCTGACAGTGAGCCACCATCGATAAGCTTCGTCTCGGAGCAATGAAACAGCACCTTTCAGCTTTTCCTCATCAGTACAGTCCAAATCATCCATGATTCTTTCGACTGCTTCCAGCCAATACTCCGCTACATTTGGAGCTACTCCCGATACTCCTCAAAAAATCTCGGCTCCGTTTGACCTAATTCGACACTGACTTTCGAGCTCCGTTTCCTACACTAGCTCCTGCCACTCGCTCGAGCACTTGCAGCATAGCCCGCGATATTGCGTCATCGCCTCTTGTCTGATCTTGATCCTCCGCGCCCACTGCTGGCGGCGGCACATCGCTTCGACCCATGGCGGACCCCTACCGTTCCGATCATCGCCATTCTACCTCTACCGCGGCCCACGGCGACCACGCCCCATAGAACTCATTTCTAACGTCGCGATTTATCTGATTAAAAAGTTTTATGAATCAGAGTTTTGTTCCACTTATTAACCGCGAACAATTTTATGAAATAAAGATATTTAGAAGTAGTTCTTTCGATCACACAAAGGTTCAGTTCAAGTTCACTATTCTACTTCAGAATATCACATTCATTTCTCAATAAAGGCACATTCATTCATCAGCATATTCATTCAGTGGTATCCACCACCCACGCTCACTATTCGAACATTGCTGTCCGTTTCTATCCCAGGGGTAATTTTGTCATTTTTCCTACAGGGATATTTTGGGAATAAATTGGGGTCAATTCAAAAATATTTTTCAAATTAAAGGTATTTCAGAATTTACAAAATCTCTGGGTTATTTTGTTTTCCAAATCAGAGGTGTTGCAAAAATTTCAGAAATCGAGGTTATTTCGGTAATTTTGGAAGTCAGGGGCAGTTCCGTAAATTCTCCAAATCAGGGTATCTGGTTATTTGTAAAACAAAAGGTTTTGGTATTTTTGTAGTAGAAATATTTTAGCAAACGTCAAGGGTATTTTTGAAAATCTTAAAAACTAAGGGTATTTTAGTAATTTACAATACAGGGGCATTTTTGTAATTTTGTACATCGGAGATATTTTGGAAAAATTTTCACAATAATCTTTTACTACAATTAAAAGGGTAATTTAGGGATTTTAAAACTAGGAATTTTATAAAACTGCATGGCTAGTCCCTTTCGGGTTTTAATTATCGGGTTTAGCCCGTGAATAAGTCCTCTTGGTTAGGGTGAACCGTAGCTACGCACCAGGTAGGATTCAAGTAAAGAGGAGGTGAGTCGCTAGGGATCCGCTTAAGTACCAAGCTCTTCATCAATACTAATCCTGAACATGCGCATAATGGTTGCCACACCTTAACTCTCGGTGACTTACTTCACGAGTTTGTTTAATAGTCCTTAAGTCTTATGCACTTGTGTTTGAGTAGACTAGTCCTAGGGTTCAATAGATCCTAGTTCACTAATCTACGTTCCCATAAAAGCCCATACAGATCACATATTCAAATCACTTCAGAAGTCAGAAGTACTTACCTGGTGGACTTCGGGCCGGAGGTACAGGTGCCATGCTAGAATATCCTGAAATAGTTCATATTTTGAAAAGCCCATTTTTGAAAACTATTTTCGGGCCCAAAACCTCAAAGCCAAGTTTTAAACCGGGCTCTGATACCAAACTGTAACACCCCAAACCCGGCCCATTCGTTACGATCGAATTTGAAATGCCACTGCGGAAAACGTTTGAAAATATTCTTACTTAAAAGTAAACACCGTTAAAAATTTATTTCCTTTAATAAAACATTTTCGTAATTTAAAACATTCTAAGTAAAAATTAAGTTGTTATAAAAATATCCGGATTAAAACTTTATTATACATAAATTTAAGAAAAATATAACCATTTGCAAATCGCATCTCAATTGTCAATCCATAATAAAACATAATATTAAAGATACTTAATAAAAATACTTAAATACTTTAATGGGCCTTATTACAGTAAACACTTAATCAGAAATACTGAAAATATAAATACTTAATTAAATAAAATATCTTTCTGCATGGCCACCTTTGTATCCACTCCAACCCGGTCCAAAATTCACGATCACCTGCGTTGTTTAATAAAATTTTGGGTGCGTCTAACAGGCTCAGTGTGCAATTAGTCCACTGAATTCCACCCACATGTCAAGCCATATAATAACCCATATAACAAATAGTAATGCAACTTATTCACATGTGTTCAATTATTGGGCTTGGCCCATATCCACATCTTATGACATATAAGAATGCAATTCATTCACATATAGAGTCCCCATGTTGGGCTTGGCCCATAACCATATCACATTCTTATAATAGTGGAATTAACCACATGTTTCCACACACTGGGCTTGGCCCATTACCATATTAATCCACATCACATACTGGGCTTGGCCCATTTCACATTAATTCACATGCAAAGTTATGCAATTATGAAGCCCAACCCAACCTAGGGTCCATCTTCTACACACCCCCTTATCTAGCCTACCACAAACCAGGGGATTATCAAATCACCCTCTCCTTTTCACTCCAAAAGGCAATCAATGCCGTCCACGTTCAATTAAGCACAATAATCCACAACGCGACCTCAGTCAGTGCCAATCCATGATGTAGCCATAGCTAACACCAAAACCACGATGGGACACATAGTCACTCATCAACCACGATATGGCACATAGCCGATATCAACCACGATGAGGCACATAGCCACTCATCAAGCCACGTGAACTTAATCACAAATAATCCACAACGTGACCTCAGTCAACGTCAATCCACGATGTAGCTCAAGGCTAACATCAAACCACATACTCGAAGTACACCCTGTCCTTCTTTCATATCCCACCCCATGCACATGCACATGTAATAATGGCATAATAATAAATGCATGCACATGTTATTAAGGCAATCAATCATATTTCCATAGGCATAGTCACATTCACATCGGCACTTTCACATTCTTATCAACATATAATACTAACCTGAATATCGATATACCCCTTTTTAGGGTAATTACCACATAACTGCCACTGCACTGGTTAGCACATAAATCACACATGCAATTATAGCAAAAACCCAGAAAACGGTGGGTTAATCACACACCTTTTAACTCGAAGAACTATGCTTTCGATACAGACGCTATCACTAGGCGAGACTACGGCTATCTGCCTACTCTGCTATTTTGAAGCTAGTCCACACCCTGGTGGCCAATCCCGAATTGCAGAAACAGATCTCCTCTTAAACCTGGGGATAAGGACTACCCTTTTACCTTCTTGTCTGACATCCACGTCCATCGCAGATCAGAATCATTAGGTTAAACGACAAAGTACGAGATCTAAAACGAATAAAAATCACAGCTTATCATCCTTACCAAAAATGGATCCAAAAACCCGAAAGCTTCCTTTGTTCTTATCGATTTTGTTGGAACGCCGATACCCCATGGCGCAGCAGAATAAAATTAGATCCGGCGATCCAAACCATGGATCCATGGGTGAGGAACGAATCGGGGTGAAATAAAGGTTTCGAAATTACCAAAACTTCAATCTGAGTAAACAGCGACACCTTGGCAACAAGAGTTTTGATCTACTGTCGAATCAAGCCACAACCTTTTCCGATGTCGGCCTCTACGTGATCCACCCGGTTTGACTATGAACGGAAGAAATCTCCAAAACTATTTTGGAGGTTTATTTGCTTGACGGCTGCTAGACCTAACAAGCAATCTCTTAGGGTTTTCCATAAGCTTTGCCTCTTTTAAATACCTTTTATATTGGTATCCTTTTAATTGGGCCTTTTATAATGGGTATCTTTTTCATTGGGCCCATTATTAGGTATCCTTTTAATACCCTTTTATAATTGGTATCTCTTGAATGTATCATAAGATTAAATAAATACAATAAAGTTTTTAACCGAAAATTATAATTACATTAATTATATCCGAAAATTATAATTACATTAATTATAAAAGGATTTCGGTAAACTATATTTATTTAAATTTATATATGAATCAAATTCATATATTAATAGAATTATGTTGTCATTATGTGTACAACATCCTTGTACATATAATATGTTCAATATTTGATTGCCCAATTAAATTAAGTCTTTAATTAATTTAATTCATGTGACAACTAAAAACAATACCAATTATATTTTATTCCGTTCATTTAAACCATAGGGTGTGACCACAGTAGGTTCTTGCAACGTTAGCGATAATAATAGAACGATTCTAATGTCACAAACAATGAGGGCATCTAGCAATGCATCATTGCTACCTAAGTTACAAGAAGTCATGATTCCACATAACTTTTTGTGATTAACCTTTCATACATTAATCCTTAAGTCCTTTATCTCGGAATGGACACAAGTCATGGAATAGTCACACTTGTATAGTCCATCCCATGTTTCTTGATATCTTGAGTAGACTATGATATAAAAATTAGTATGACATCTCATGTCAACTTATTTGAGCATGGCCATGCATTTCTAGTCTCACTCAATCAAGTGGCCTAAGATATTACTCCCATTATGTAGGAGGGACTTATCCTATATTGATCAACCATATCCTCTACATAGATTGTGGTATATCCAACATCGGTCTTTATAGAACAACCAATTACGGTGTACGTTTGATCAGATCAAAATATACAACTCACGATGTTGAGATAATAATTATCTCAAGTCCGAGGATCATATACATATTAATCACTATGAGTAATGTTGTGACAATTACATAATAATCCAATAAACATACTCATAACGGGTCAATCCAATATGTTGTTCTCTAACACACATATTCATGCATTGATTTTGACAATCCACATCAATGACAACTCTTTATCATCAATCAACTACATGTTAGTCTTAATGCATTATTGTTGTCCTAGTCAACAATAATACTCGACTAAGGAGCTTTTAAGAATAATCATATTATTCTTAGGACATTATTATAAAAGCAGTTTTATTTATACACACGAAAGAAAAACTAAAATAGTAATGACAACGGTTTATATTAATAAACATGGTAAATTAAGTATGTTATTACAACCATCTCATGATTGGTCTTTGGGCATACTCTTACAATCTCCCACTAGCACTAAGACCAATCACTCATATATCTAATACCAAGTGACTTAGTGTGACGATCATGCTTCCTGTGTGTGTCGAGGCTTGGTCGTGGATCAACAATGTTATCATCGAAGGTACTCTGCATATCTCTACATCCCCTCGATCGATAATCTCTCGAATAAGATGGTAGCGTCTAAGTATATGTTTGGATCGCCATGAGATCTGGGTTCCTTAGCTTGTGCAATAGCTCCATTGTTATCACATCGAGCTCTATAGCATCCGATATGCTAGGCACAACCCCTAGTCCATAGAATGAACTTCTTGATCCAAACCGCTTCCTTTGTTTGCCTCACCGTTTGCAATATACTCAACCTCTGTTGTAGAATCGCTCATCGTATTTTTGCTTTGAACTCTTCCACTCACAAAGCACCACCATTAAGGCAAAACACAAAACCCGATTGCGATCGAGAATCATCCTTGTCGGTTTGGAAGTGCATCGCTGTAACCTTTTACACTTAACTCTTCCTCACCTCCATATAATAGGAACGTATCCTTAGTTCTTCTTAAGTACTTAAGGATACTCTTGACTATGGTCCAGTGACCTTCACCGGATCTACTTGATAGCTACTCGTCATACTTAAGGCATACGATACATCCGGGCGGGTACATAACATAGCATACATGATAGATCTAATAGCGGAAGCATATGGAATTTTACTCATACGTTCTCTCTCTTGTGGAGTTGAAGGACACATTTCCTTCGAGAGTGAAATACCATGTCTCATAGGTAGAAATCCTCTTTTAGATTCTTCCATACTTGAACCTTTTCAAGATTTTTTATCTATGTATGTACTTTGGCTTAGACCTAGTAGTCGCCTTGATCTATCTCTATAGATCTTGACTCCTAAGATATAAGTGGCTTCCCCAAGTCCTTCATAGAAAAACAACTTCTTAACCAAGTCTTAATAGACTCGCAAAGTAGGTATGTCATTTCCCATGATAAGTATGTCATCCACATATAGTACCAAGAATGTGATAGTGCTCCCACTAACTTTCTTGTAAACACATGGTTCATCTTCATTTTTGACAAAACCAAATTCTTTGATTGCATCGTTAAAGCGAAGATTCCAACTTCGAGAAGCTTGCTTTAATCCATAAATGGATCTTTGCAGCTTACATATCTTTCTAGCATCCTTTGGATTTACAAAACCTTCAGGTTGTGTCATATACACATCCTCTTCAAGTTTCTGTTAAGGAAAGCTGTTTTGACGCCCATCCGCGATTTCATAATCATGAAATGTAGCTATGGCGAGCAAGATCTGATGGATTTAAACATAGCTACGGAGAGAAAAGGTTTCATCATAGTCAACACCATGAATTTGGTGAAAACCTTTAGCGACTAATCGCCCTTTGTATGTTTGTACATTACCATCCATGTCGCTTTTCTTTTGAAAACCCATTTGCACCCTATAGGTTTAACCCTCTTCGGGTGGATCAATCAAAGTCCATACTTGGTTTTCATACATGGAATCCATCTCGAGATCTCATGGCCTCAAGCCATTTCTCGTAGTCCGGGCTTGTCACCGCTTCTTGATAAGTCCTAGGCTCATCTTGATCTATAAGAAGAACGTCACCATGCGTTGTAACGAGAAATCCATATCTCTCGTGTGCACGCGTTTCTCTTAAAGATCTGCATGTGGGTTGTGTTTCTACAATGAGTTGTTTGTTCCTCAATTTCTTGTGGAATTTGCTTGTTGTTCAATCTGCGGTTCGGTGGTATCTTGTGATTCTCGAATTTCTTCAAGTTCAATCTTTCTCCCACTTCCTTTTTTAGAAGTAAATTCTCTCTCTAGGAAAACACCAAAGAGCAACAAACGTTTTGTTCTCGGTGGGATTAAAGAAATAATATCCTTTGGTTTCTTTTGGATACCCCACAAAAATACACTTTTCGGATCCGGGTTCAAGCTTAGTAGACGTCGGCGTTTAACATAAGCTTCACCCCAAAATTTTTATAAAAGACATACTAAGACGTTTCCCACCCCACATCTCATATGGCGTCTTTTGAACCGATTTAGATGGAACACGATTTAATGTGAAAGCAATTGTCTCAAGTGTATATCCCCAAAAGGAAGTTGGTAGATCAAAGATGACTCATCATGGATCGAACCATGTCTAACAAAGTTCGATTTCTTCTCTCGGATACTCCATTCCATTGAGGAGTACCGGGAGGAGTAAGTTGTGAGACAATCCCACATTCTTTCAAAAGATCATCAAACTCTAGGCTCAAGTACTCTCCACCTCGATCGGATCGAAGTGACTTGATAGTTTTGCCTAGTTGATTTTGTACTTCATTTTTGAATTCCTTGAACTTTTCAAGGGACTCGGACTTATGGCGCATGAGATAAACATACCCATATCTACCTGAAATCATCGATGAAAGTAATGAAGTAGTGAAATCCACCTCTCCTTGTGTATTTATTGGTCCACATACATCGAATGTATTAGGTCTAATAAATCACTAGCTCGTTCACTTTTACCAAAGAAAGGAGATTTAGTCATTTTTCCTAATAAGCAAGATTCACATACTTCAAATTGTTCAAAAACAAATGAATTCAAGTGACCATCTTTATGGAGTTTGGATATCGTTTCTCACTTATGTGGCCCAAACGACAATGCCAAAGATAAGTTTGATTTGAGTCATTTATTTTAGATCTTTTAGTATTTATGTTGTAAATGGGATTCGTTTGATCTAAAATATAGAGGCCATTAATTAATTGTCTTTGAACCATAGAAAACATTATTGAGATAAAATGAACAACAATTATTCTTAATAATTATCTCAAAACCAATTTTGTCTAAACAAGAAATTGAAATAATGTTTTTAGTCAAACCGGCACGTAATAACAATCCTCTAAACATAAATCAAGTCCACTAGGCAAAGATAAAGTATATGTTCCCACACTAATGCAAAGAACTTTTGCTCCATTTCCAACTCGTAGGTCCACATCTCCTCTAGCCAAAGTCCTACTCCTTTGTAGTCCCCAATATGTAAGTACAAATATGAGAACCACAACCAGATATCTAATACCCAAGAAGTAGTAGTTGATAAATTAATATCAATAACATAAATACCAAGCGGACATTCCGCTTGCTTTAGCCTTCTTGACTTCTTCAAGATAGACAGAGCGATTCCGTTTCCAATGTCCAAATACACCATAATGAAAACAGCTTTCCTTCCTTAGACACCCCACCTTTAGGTTTCAGTGTAGCCTTTCCTTTTCCAAATTTGGGCTTACCTTTGCCCTTAGGCTTTGTTTGAACTTTGGCCTTTCCTTGCCCTTGTTATTACGGACCATCAATATGGGCTTGGGTCCAACCTTTTTCAAGTTGCCTTCAGATTAGTAAACATCTTGAGCAATTGTGGTAGAGTCTTGTCAATTTCATTCATATTGAAATTGAGGACAAATCGGGTCTGTAGCTATCCGCAACGATTGCAAAAAATAACATCGATGGCCAACTCTTGGCTCAATGGAAACCCAAGCTTAGATAGGCTTTCAATATAGCCAATCATCTTAAGGACATGAGGTCCTACTGGGCTTCCTTCAGCCAACTTACATTGGAATAGGGCCTTAGAGATATCAAACCTCTCTTGCCGTGCTTGCCCCTGATAAAGTTCTTTCAGGTGCTCGATCATATCATAAGCAACCATGTCCTCATGTTGCTTCTGAAGTTCAGGATTCATAGTGGCAAGCATAAGACATCCAACATCTATCATGTCATCAAGATACTTCTTGTAAGCATCTCTATCAGTCCTCGAGGCATTAGCGGGTGGTTCATTAGGAAGTGGTTGTTCAATGACATATAATTTCCGTTCTTGTTTAAGGACAATCCTCAAGTTACCGGAACCAATCAAGAAAATTCAAACCATTCAATTTGTCCTTCTCAAGGACCGATCGCAATGAGAGTGTGCTAGTGTTTGCACCATAATATATCTACAACAATTAAATATGCATGTGAGTAAATTTACCATTTTTATATCAATCATTAAAAAGACTTTATTAAATGATATTCCCACTATTTTATTTCAAAATTAATAACCCTCGTATATTAATTTCGGAAAATCTTTCTCAAAAGTATTTCTAGTAGGTTAAGGATCCATATTTCACCACCTCTTAAGTCAGCTTTGGCTTTACTCTTAAGATTATGGTTATTTAGGTAAGCAACATTTGCTAATTACATCATATGTAACTCCTAATATTTGGTGAACAACTCTTGTTCTAATCATCTTATGATTTATCCAATTTACTTGCCTCTAGGTTTCTAATCCTATTAGAGTAACCTAGTTAAGTCATTAACCAATTTTTAACCAAATGATATCACTTGTTTATTCTTCGTGTTTAACCAAGATAAATACTAGTACTTCGCTTTGGCGTAACCTACATAGTATTGATCGAGGCCTTAACGAGGGCAAAATTGGAAGGCCATGCTTTGACTTAATATTTTAATAGATGGATTTTATTAAGGTTGTTGCATCTCACCAATTACGGTCTATTTCAGCCCATTTAGTCTTCTAATCGATCTCATCAATTAATAGGGTTTATTATCTTCAAATTTTAATATATATATAAAAAAATTGGCATGCTTTAGACATCCATAGCATCTCATACATGAATAAATAAAGCAATAAATAAATGCAATAGTTATAGCCCATAAACTAAGGTGGTTCAACCCAAGCCAATGGGAAAACCAAAAAGAAACCTAAAGGTGTAAGCCATTTCAGAAGCTATCATTCTTAATCATTGTCCCACCTTCCTTCTCGTTTGGTCCACAGCAACTTTTGCAAATTACAATATCTGAAACTTCGTTTTACATACGAGGGAATAAGATGAGAAGAGAAATACAAGAGAATAGTAGTAAGGCACGACACGCAGTAGTATTTAAAAAAATACAACCTTTTATCGAATGGGTCATTGGGCTATAACTAAGCATTTCAAACACCGTGCTAGTCAAAAATAGCATACATAATTCAATTATTATTATTATTATTTTAAAGTGAATTATAAAATATCCTTTCAACCTTTTGTGGCCCATCAAGTTTATAAATTTCTTTTATTAACAAAACTTTTTGCGAGGGTCTGAAGATGTCGGAGCCCCCGCGGTACAAATCGCATATCCCAGTCAAATGAAACCTCACAATTTGATAACTTTTTATCAACAGAATCGTGTTTTTAGGATTTTAATCCTTGAGGTTTCATATCGGAACAACCCTTATTCCACTAGCCGCTTAACACTTACTGAAACTATAAATACCACCGTCGCATTATTACAGATTTGTTAATAGTTACTTGATAATAACATAAAATCAAGTAGGCCACAACACCATGATTAACATCTAATCAATTTTCGAAAGGAACAGTTATCAGGTTATGCTTAAACGATTTAAACAATCGAAAATACAATAAGATCAAAACATGAATCTCATACAATTGCATCACCCAAGTATTTAAACCCGAGTTTGTATCACACAAGTGGCTCTGATACCACTGTTGGAATGCCGATACCCCATGGAGCAGCAGAATAAAATTAGATCCGGCGATCCAAACCATGGATCCATGTGTGAGGAACGAATCGGGGTGAAATAAAGGTTTCGCAATTACCAAAACTTCAATCTGAGTAAACAGCGACGCCTTGGCAACAAGAGTTTTGATCTACTGTCGAATCAAGCCACAACCTTTTCCGATGTCGGCCTCTACGTGATCCACCCGGTTTGACTATGAACGGAAGAAATCTCCAAAACTATTTTGGAGGTTTATTTGCTTGACGGCTGCTAGACCTAACAAGCAATCTCTTAGGGTTTTCCATAAGCTTTGCCTCTTTTAAATACCTTTTATATTGGGTATCCTTTTAATTGGGCCTTTTATAATGGGTATCTTTTTCATTGGGCCCATTATTAAGTATCCTTTTAATACCCTTTTATAATTGGTATCTCTTGAATGTATCATAAGATTAAATAAATACAATAAAGTTTTTAACCAAAATTATAATTACATTAATTATATCCAAAATTATATTTACATTAATTATAATAAGGATTTGATGTAAACTATATTTTATTTAAATTTATATATGAATCAAATTCATATATTAATAGAATTATGTTGTCATTATGTGTACAACATCCTTGTACATATAATATGTTCAATATTTGATTGCCCAATTAAATTAAGTCTTTAATTAATTTAATTCATGTGACAACTAAAAACAATACCAATTATATTTTATTCCGTTCATTTAAACCATAGGGTGTGACCTCAGAGGTTCTTGCAACGTTAGCGAGTAATAATAGAACGATTCTAATGTCACAAACAATGAGGGCATCTAGCAATGCATCATTGCTACCTAAGTTACAAGAAGTCATGATTCCACATAACTTTTTGTGATTAACCTTTCATACATTAATCCTTAAGTCCTTTATCTCTCGAATGGACACAAGTCATGGAATAGTCACACTTGTATAGTCCATCCCATGTTTCTTGATATCTTGAGTAGACTATGATATAAAAATTAGTATGACATCTCATGTCAACTTATTTGAGCATGGCCATGCATTTCTAGTCTCACTCAATCAAGTGGCCTAAGATATTACTCCCATTATGTAGGAGGGACTTATCCTATATTGATCAACCATATCCTCTACATAGATTGTGGTATATCCAACATCGGTCTTTATAGAACAACCAATTACGATTATGCGTTTGATCAGTATCAAAATATACAACTCACGATGTTGAGATAATAATTATCTCAAGTCCGAGGATCATATACATATTAATCACTATGAGTAATGTTGTGACAATTACATAATAATCCAATAAACATACTCATAACGGGTCAATCCAATATGTTGTTCTCTAACACACATATTCATGCATTGATTTTGACAATCCACATCAATGACAACTCTTTATCATCAATCAACTACATGTTAGTCTTAATGCATTATTGTTGTCCTAGTCAACAATAATACTCGACTAAGGAGCTTTTAAGAATAATCATATTATTCTTAGGACATTATTATAAAACAGTTTATTTATACACACAGAAAGAAAAACTGAAATAATAATGACAACGGTTTATATTAATAAACATGGTAAATTAAGTATGTTATTACAACCATCTCATGATTGGTCTTTGGGCATACTCTTACAGATTTGGCCCTAAAACATCATAGCCAAAAACGGTCACACTTAATACCAATAATATGGTCTTAGGCCGAATACTAGCAACCACATACACAACATACCAAATCCCGAAAAGCCACTCCTTGCCTTTGAAACTGTCGAAATTCCCATTTAGCAAAAGTTAGAATCGGCCTTACTACAAAAATCCATGAAAAAGAGCCCTTGGCCGAATACCCAATATGACTTACCTTGATTTGTCGCATCCAAGAGACTCCTTTAATACTTCCTTCTATCGGCTATACAAAAGGACACTAGGTCAAGGCTTATGAATATTCGGCTAACAATAAAACAAATGTGGAGTTGAAAAAAAGAAAAATAGAAGAACGGTAGAGACTTAGGGGCATTCGGCTTATATAAAAAAATAGAAAGAAATTTGGCAAACAATTAAAAGAGAAAGAAAAAGATGAATGCTCAAAGAAAAGGTAATTCGGCACTCCCCTGCTACCCTTCAAAGCCGAAAATCCCAGCTCCCAAAGTCATATATTCAGCCACCAACTCCACTTATCAAATCTCCTATATTATCTTAACACATTAATAAAATAGTCCTTCACTTTATCTATTAACACCCATTCAAATAAATAAAATAAAATAGCAATTATCTCTTATCTACCGACCTACAATAAATAAATAACACAGCCATTATCTCTTATCTTCCCATAAAAAAAATAAATAACATAAAGCTATATATTTATCCAACTCTTCCAGCCGAAATTTAAAAACAAAAACATCAAGCTTATCCCCATCTATTTGAGAGTTCATGTGCAGACCACTAGCTCCTCTCTTTGACGCAAAAAGCCAAAAAAGAAAATCCCACTACTTGCTGCTCACCAGCCCCGAACCCGAGACCTGTTGGATCCCTTGACTGCAGGTAACGCCCCAGCCACTTTGCCAAGGTGCTGTTTGTTATATAACCTCCCCAGAATTTCTTTTAAACCCTCTTTCGCCAGGCGCCTTCTTAACGCAAAAATAAAAGCTCCTTCCTGCCTCCTTCGCAACACGAACCTGGGCCCTCTACCCATTGCTTGAGGTGTCACTTGCCCAAGCCTTAAGTAGCGCCCTGCTGCCACTTTACCAGGCTAACCCTTGTGTCATAAATCCCTCACGAATTTCCCTTAAAGCCTTTTTAGCCTACTTCCCTTTTTGATGCAAAAATAAAAGTCTCTGCTGCGCCCCGCGTTACTCGAATCTCTTCCCTCCTGCACTCCCTTTTGACGCAAGCCTCCAAGCCCCTAAAGTAGCGTCCCAAGCCACTTTACTAAGCCCAAGTTCATGTCCATAACCCCCTACAATTTTCTTTTAAGGCCTCCATCGCCCAGCTTCTCCTTTTAAGCACTTAAAACAAAATTTTCCTAAGGCATTCCTTTTTTATCCTAGAGTTTTAAAAACCCCTAAAACACATCCAAACCACTCACTGAGCCTACTAACTCATGAATCTATGCACCAAATGCATAGCCCCTAATCTAGGATGTTACACGTGCTGCATTGATCATCTAGAACACGGCCTGACCCTCGATTCACATGGCCGTCTCTCATTAAATAAATCTGAACACGGCTTGAAGATCGACCACACGGGCGTGTGCCATGATCGTTTCCCTGTCGGGGCAAAGAACAATTTCATTCAGATTTAGATACTTTAGGGCAAAGAAACCTATTTAAAAAACCTATATAAACCCCCTAAGTACCACCTGAAAGGGGGCGGTTAGCTAGGCCAAGGAGCCAAGCCAGAAAGGCCAGATTTGTGGGGAATCACTCGAAGATAGCTAGTTGATCCATCTCAAGATGCCGGAATTCTACTCAAAACGACGGATCTCTCCTTCAATTCCTTCAGGGAGTTTTAGAGATTTCTTATGTTTTGTGTTATCTTTTCTCTTGAGATGTTTTCTTTATTTGTTATAAACTAAACCCTTCAGATACCTGAAGGGGATGAAACTTATGATGAATCTTGTTATTGATTACTAAATTATATGATAAATACTTAGCTTGTTCTTAATTATGTATGCTTAATTCTTGTGTTAACATTTCTGGGATATCGATTCAAGTCAGATGTGCTTAGGTGGAGGAGCAAAAGTCCCTGCTTAAGAGTAGATCTAGCATAATTAAGCGGAGTTGATCGTACGCCTAGAGATAGGATGACGAGATTTTGTCGGATTAGGGTGAAACCTAATATAGGAGTCCATAGATCGATTTACTGCTATCCTAGGGGGTTATTAACAGAGAAAGAGATTTCTATTAATTAACCTAGGGTTAGACATTATTCACCTTGAGAGAGGGTTTAATATACGTTAGGGAGTCTTACGGATCAAACTAAGTGAATAAATCGTATGGTTCAGTGTTAGATAACAAGTGAAGTCTAGGTGGATTCTTCCTAAGGGTATCATCTAAATCAACTGAGTTTTTCTAAAAGTTATCTCCCCAATTTAGTCTTTTTATCTTTGCGTCTTAGCTTGGTAGTTAGATAATTTTAGATTAAACAACCAATCACTTAATATTTAGGCTAGATAATAGAAAGAAAGTTAGTATTAGTACTTTTAGTTCCTTTAGGTTCGATAATTCGGTCTTGCCTTAACTATACTACTATTCGATAGGTGCACTTGCCTTAAATCGTTGCCAGAGTTAGTTTCTAGGTTTGATCATTCTTTTTATAAATTTTTAAAGCTCTGATTCACAGCGATCAAGTTTTTGGCGCCGTTGCCGGGGAACTAAAATATTAAGAAAACTCTATTTTTATTACTCTAGCCATTTTTTTATTTTATTTTCCGCAATTTATTTTTATTTTATTATTTTATTATTTTTGTCTTGGCTGAAATTTCTCTTTCTTTTCCTATCAAGTACCTCGAGTTTATGACTAGAAGGAACCTGAGAGGACTTTTAGTATACGACAGTGATATTGAAGCTACCGCTTGCAGGAATCGTAGAGAAATTAGGCGAGCCCTAAATTACACAGAAGAAGAGTGAGAAGGCATATCCAACCCTATTGAAGGGATGGACGAGAATAATCTACAACCACATGATGTGGCAGCAAATAATGCTCCACGTACTATGTTTGATTATGCCAAACCACATTTAACTGGAGCAAAATCGAGTATTGTTATACCTGCTATAGCTGCTAATAATTTTGAATTAAAGCCTAACACTATATAAATGATTCAACAATTTGTTCAATTTTATGGTTTGTAGGACGAAGACCCAAATACACATATAGCTAACTTTTTAGAGTTCTGTGATACTTTCAAAATAAATGGTGTTTCTGATGATGTCATACGACTTTGGTTATTTCCCTTTTCATTAAGAAATAAAGCCAAACAATGGTTAAACTCGTTACCACGAGGGTCAATCACTACATGGGACCAAATGACCAAAATTTTTTTATTAAAATATTTCCTACCGGCCAAAACGGCCAAATTACGGAATGATATCTCTTCATTTGTGCAGATAGATTTAAAAACATTATACAATGCATGGGAGAGATACAAGGACCTACTGAGAAGATGCCCACACCATGGATTACCTTTGTGGCTTCAAGTCCAAACTTTTTACAATGGTGTGAATCCTTCAACGAGACAACTAATCGACTCAGCCGCCGGTGGAATCCCAAATAATAAAACTCCTGAAGCAGCCTACGAATTTATAGAAGAGATGTCACTCAATAACTATCAGTGGCAAGTTACAAGGACAAGGCCAACAAAAACAGCCAGATTTTACAACCTCGATGCAGTAACTATGCTATCAAATCAGGTAAAACTGATGAATAAAAAGCTTGATAGTTTGTGTTCTTCACAGGTACATCCAGTAATGCAGTGCGACGCAAGTGGAACTGTGGCGAATCTTGAGTACCCACCCTACCAACCGGGCATAGAGAGCGAACAAATGAACTATATAGGTAACAATTTCAGATCTAATAATAACCCTTATTGTAATAATTATAATCCAGGTTGGAGGAACCATCCAAATCTTTCGTGGGGAGGACAAGGAAATCAAAGAAATCAAAGACAACAACCTCCTCAAAATTTCCAAAATCAACCATATCCGCAAAAGAAGAAGCCAAACCTTGAAGAGATTCTGACAAAATTCATGGCAGCCACAGAAAATCATCTCCAAGATAATGAGAAAACACTTAAAGATCAACAAAAATCGGTTGAAGAGACCAAGAACCAAGTTGGGGAAGTTACTAAGTCAGTAAGGGAAGTCACTAAGGCAGTCGAACGACTTACAAAGTTAATGTCCGAACGACCGCAAGGATGTCTACCAAGTAACATAGAGATTAACCCAAAGGAGCAAATTCAAGCCATCACAGCTCATGATAGTAAAGGGTTAGACGAACCCAATCCAATACAAGAAAACGAGGTCGAAGAAGGAAAAGTCGAGGTAACACAAGAAAAGCCAAAACCGATAATCAAAGAATACCAACCTCACATTCCTTATCTCGAAGCATTAAAGAGAGACGATACAGAGGAACAGTTCGGTAAGTTTCTTAAACTTTTAAAGAAATTACGTATTAACTTACCTCTACTCGAAGCTCTTTCGCAGATGCCAGACTCTAGAAAATTTTTAAGGGAGCTGTTAACGAAAAAATGAAGGATAGATGAGGAACCACATGTGGAACTCAACGCAAAGTGCTCAACAATTCTACGAAATAGACTACCATGGAAATTAAAAGATCCAAGGAGTTTTACAATTCCATGCATAATTGGTAGTTTATCTATAGAAAATGCCTTAGCCGATTTAGGGGCAAGCATAAATGTCATGCCTTATAAACTGTTTAAAGTCTAGGGAAACCAAAACAAACTACGATGAGCATCCAATTAGCTGATAAAACTATCAGAACTCCTAGGGGTATAAACGAGGATGTGCTCGTAAAGGTCGATAAATTTGTCTTCCCTGTAGATTTTGTTGTCTTAGACATGGATGAGGACAATTCGATCCCCTTAATTTTAGGAAGGCCATTCTTAGCAACTGCTAGGACTAAAATTGATGTTGATGCAGGCGAACTTATACTTTGTGTAGGCAAGGAGACAGTCACTCTTCAAGCCCTCAACTCGGCTAGAACATCAAGTAACAAAGGTGAGAATGTGAATTCTTTCGATAACCAATCGGTTGACCCTTCTTTTCAGGAAGCACCACAAAAGGACATAATTGAACCTGATCCTAAACCCTGCAAAGAAATAACTCATGAGGAACAAAGAATTCAGACCGATGAACTAGACGAGTAGAAAACACACTTCAAGGAAAAACTAAGGATACACGAAGAAGAACCAGAACCACATGAAGTAAAACCGAATGAGCCCCCAGAAAAGCTCGTAGGAACATCAAAGCACTTCAAAATAGGAGAATAGGTACAGTTAGACAAAGCAGATCTTCGCATCACCACATCAAACCTGAAAACGAACGAAGAAATTCCTCTTGATGTACACAATATCTTCCTACACGGAACAGTCGAGGTAAGCAATCCAACCTTTGGCACTTTTAAGGTAAACACTTCTCGACTTAAACGTTATCAAGAAAATAGAACTGTAAGCATGAGGGAAGATATTCAAACCTCTAAACCTCCCTGATTTTTTTCAAATACAAGGAAAGTCTAGCTTAAGACTATAAACGAGCGCTTCTTGGGAGGCAACCCGAGTACTAACCTCATTAACTTCTATATTTTTCATTTTAATTATTTATTTTATTCTTTCTTTTTGTCACCTTACTTTAAACTAACTAAGGGTGCAGAATTCTAGGCTACACGGCCTTGCACACGGCCGTGGCCGAGACCGTGTGTACTTTAAGAATCTTGGTACTAACATGGTATGACGGTACAAGTTAGATTCAACTAATTTTTGAAATCACAGACTCAACCAATCCCCCACAGGCACCGTGTAACATCCCGAAATTGGGCCTAGTAGGATTGGGCCGATTAGGCTTTGGGCTTTAGGAAAAATTAGAGTATCAACTTGTTACTTGTGTTAGCTCAGATAGGATGTTTATTGTGTGCTTAGTATAGTTTTGTGAAGGCTTGGAATTATTAGCTAAGCTAGAATAATTATTAGTATTAAAAATTTAGTGAAGTGGATTAAGTGAACTTGACACTTAAGTTAAATTAAGTGTTAAATTCAAGCACATGAGGAGTTTGTGGCAAGGTGGTTATGGTGCATGAAAGGTTACTTGAGGGAAGTGGTTCGAGTAGCATGGAAGGCATATTGAGGACTTTATTTTTATTCATCCTTACATTAAGTGTTGGTTAAGTTTTAATTATGGTAAGGATGGACTTTGTTATTTTTGGATGGTAGACTAAAGGAAAAAGGCAAGTACTTATTTATGGTAGGATAAGGGGACATAAGGCTTGAAGTATGGGGTGATGTTTTGGAAACTTTTCTATGGCCATTAGTCCATGTATGTGGACGGCATTTTGGTCTAGGGGAGGGTTGACCGATTTTGTTGGAGGCTTTGGTAAGTTGAATGATAGTTTAGGTAAGTTTGATGTTTGGGAAAGAAATCAATTGATTAAAGGATGATGTGAGAACATAAGGCATGATATCAGGTGTGTTGTTATGGAAAGTTTTGTGTGGATAGGTTTGACTTTGAAGTCCATGTATTTGGACAGTTTTGGAGCCTAGGGGGGGAGTGGCCGAATTTTGTATACTAGTTGGTGACAAAATTTCTTTTGGTTAGGTGGTCATTTTCGATTAGTTTGGTAAGCTTTCAATCTTTGTTTTGTGTCATTTTTGAAACCTGTTTGTGTATGCCGAATTCTCCTTAGTGCACCAAAGTGAATCATAAACCGAATGTCCTTAGGTGTTTGTTGTTTTTCCTCTTAGGCATTAGGCCGAAACTCATTTGGAACCTCCCTCTCATATTTTAATTCTTTGTAACCGAAAAGAACCTCTTTTGGTTCTTATTTTCCTATTCTTTTCTTCTCATATTTGTTAACACTTATAAATTTGCTTTTACTTTCTTTTGGCTGAACCTCTTTCTTCCCCAAACTCTCTTTTCATTTCTTCCATTGTTGCTTAAGCCGAATCCTCTCTCTCTTATTTTTATTCTCTTTTCTACTCACGTACTTCATTTCTTTTATCCATATATCATTTGCTTTCTTCTTTCAAAACCATAGCCGAAACCTCCCTATCATTGTTCTTTATTTGCCGAATTCTTCAATATTTTATTCTCTCTTTTATTTTGCAAATCTTTAAAAATTTGAGACTTCTAGAGAGGTCTTTGTCGACTTCTTTTCTTGTAGTCTCTTCTAGTAGGCGTTAGTGGTAGCGGCGGGAAGTGCCATCGTGGAGGAGATCTTTCGGGATTTGAAGTGATCAAGGTAAGTGAAATGTAGCTTTCGGCCTTAGGCCATGTTATGAGTATTTTAAGTGTTGACCGATTCTAATAAGGGTTGTTTAAGGAATTTTCAACAAAGTTCTTAAGCAAGTGACGATTTTAGGATTTGATCGATTGTGCCAAAACAGGTGCGTAGTTATCGCACTGTTCTTTTGTTGTGTGTATGTGTTATATATATAAATATGTATATGATGTGCATGGTAGCCGAATTGATGGCTAAAAAGGTGGATGCCCAGGTTGGGTAATCAATTGACAAGGTCAGTATTTACGACGTTAATTTACATATGATATATGTATGAAAATGTGATGTCATGTGATGTATGCTTATTTTTATGATATTGTTGCATGATACATGGGACTTGGGATGTGACTATCGAAGGAAAGGGTGTACGTTATGTACGTGGTCTGATGTTAGCCTTGTGCTACATTGGCGCTTGATGTTAGCTATGTGCTTCATCAAGGGAGGTGCTGGCTATGTGCCACATCTCGGCGGATGATAGCTATGTGCTTCACCGTAGATTGAGGATGACCTCGAGTCACCTCATGGATATTGACATAAGGGATCACTTAGGTGATCAGTGGCTTAGCCACGGCCTTGGGTAGCAAGTCTGCCAAGGTAAGATATGAGGATCATTATTTGATCGGTGGCTTAGCCACGGCCTTGGGCAGCAAGTCTGCTAAGGTAAGATATGTGGGATCACTATCTGATCGGTGGATTAGCCACGGCCTTGGGCGAAGTCCAAGCTAAGGTAGGAGTAACGGATGGACTCTAGGTTGGGTTGGGCTTCATGTTGCATATTTATGCATTTTGCATAACTAATTATGTGGATCAATGTGGATATGGGCCAAGCCCAACATGTGAAATTATGTGGATATATTGCCTTATCATCTGATATGCGATTGATGTGTGGATTTGGGCCAAGCCCATAGGTGGGGACATGTGAAATAACTATGCACTGAGTCTGTGTGACTCACCCAATTTTTCTCAAACCTTACAGGTGATGCATAAAGCTTGGACCGGGTTGGAGTGGATACGAGGTGGCCCGTGCAGAAGATATTTTATTTGTTTTACACATTTTATTTATGAAAGGTTATTTATTGTAATAAGGGCCACTTTAAGTATTTAAGGATTTTTATTATGTTTTAAGTTGGATTGTCGGTTATATCATTATTTGAAAAGGTTTTATTTTTAGCAAATTATGTTTAAAGTTTTCAAGTCGGAAATTTTTTAACAACTTAATTTTATTTGGAATTTTAATTATACAATGTCTTAGTAAAGACAATAAATTTTATTTTTCACTTTAAGTCAAAATATTTTTCAAATGTTTTCCGCAGTGGCATTCTAAATTTGGCCGTGGCGTATGGGCCGGGTTTGGGGTGTTACACACCGACAAAGTGGCACGGCCGTGTCCTATGACCGTGTGAAGCTACTGACTTACCAACCACAAGCAGAACATGCCCGTGCCCTTAGCTGTGCAAAGATACTGATTTGAAACCTACGTGCGTGGCAGACTGAAGAAACAGGCATGGAGAATCAACACGTCTTGAAACACGGCCGTGCGAAGCGGCCGTGTGAATTGACACGCCCTCGGTCCATGGGCGTGTAAATATACCAGAATTGAGCCTCTATTTAAACCCGAGCCTCCCCCATTCTTTCCACCCACTGTCCACTCCTTCCTCTTCTCCTCTTTCTCTCAAAAATTTTCCCCTCCATATAACAAGTCTCTATACTCTTGAGCTACACATCGCCATGTCAAAGAAGCGGAAGAAGGCAAGCGTAGTCCCCTTAAAGGAGACCCCTATACATAAGTTCATGCCGACCGCTTCATCCAAACCACAAGCCAAGAACATTTGAGGCTATTTAATTTTTATTTAGTTTTTCTCTTTTGTTTCAATTTCCTTATCTTTACTACTTTTCTACTTAATTCAATTTAACTTATTTTAGTTTCGTAGTGTCAGGTTCGAAAGGCTGCTAGGGAATCACGCCACTTCCGCCACCGCCAGCACCTCCCCAGCCTTAGAGGTCACACCCACCTCGCGAACCATCCACAAATAAGGACTTTTCGGTCGATCCATCTTTTATTTTCATTTGGTTTGCATTTTTGTTTCCTTTTTCTTTCTCTTTCTTATCTTTAATTATATATTTAGTTTATTTTAAATGTGTCTTAACAATTCCTGGCTAATTCTCTGTGAGCTACCCAATTTCTCCATCTAGCACAGGATCGTCATCTAGACCGACCCCTTTACCTCAAGGAAATCATCCATAAATTCAGGAAATTTCACCTCTCCCCTTCTCTTTTGATTTATCTCTTGACTGTTATTATCTATCTTTGTACATTGTGGGCAATGTACATCTAAGTGTGGGGGGTGAATAGTTATTATTCCTAACTTTCTGCATTATTCTCAATCTTTGAGGATAAAAGTGCCTAATTTTTTTCATTATTCTCAAAGCCCTGAATTTAGACTTGTTCTAAAGTAATTTCCTGATATTACTAATTAGAATGAAATTGTTGATGATTTACAGTTTTTATTGACATGTTGTTTAGTAAGTCATAGTTAATTGTGCATTGATGATTAAATTTGAAGAATACTAGAGAATCAAGCATGATAAGTCTATTTTTCAAAAATTTAAAATTTTTAGGTTGTCTACCTGAATTTGAATATTATCTTGAAGTTTGAAATTTACAAGGTTGATGTCAAAATACCCATAATTTTTGTGAGATTTTGAGCCTTATAGAGCATATATTCTTTTTGGTGCTCACTTTATTGATTATGAGTGTGTCAACTATGAACTGTTATTCTAGAACTTGCCTTGATTATACATGTCAAGACCACAGTTATGATTTGATATACGGAGATGATAAAGGCACTTAGGACTTAACCCACTCACTCCACTAAAAAGCCTCCCTTCATAATTAACCCCTAGTGAACCCTATTGATCCTAACAACCCTTTTTATTGACTCACCCGCTAATATTAACCCAAAACCCCTTTGTTTTTGTTATCACCATTCTATTTTTACTACCCTTATGTCGAGATTCGATTTGATCTATTGCCTAGCTATGATCTTTATTTTAATAGATTCATTCATTATTCTGTAATATTTGATTTGTTCTTATAAAAAAAGAAAAAAATATTCGAAGAATATTCAGTATTAGAATTATGAAAAGCAAGCTTATACAGCTAAAGTCTAATTGTCAAAAGAAAAAGCTCGTATTTTCAATTGATGTAAGTAGTTTAAATCATTTTATTCTTCTAGATAGGTAACTTATCAATTCAATCTCGATTCTAACCCTCTAATTCAGCCTATATCCATACCCTTAACCTAGCCCGGTTACAACCCGGTTAAAGACCTTTTGATCTGTTTGTCATCTCATTTTATAGTGGTGGAGATTTTATTTTCAGGCAAGCCTATGGGATTAACTTTTCATGTTCAACTTATTGAGTGCTTAATTTTGAACATTAAACACTTTGAGTGATTTGAGTGAATCTTTTGTGAGGATGTCGATCCTTGTCGATTTTGAATTAAAGGTAATTATTTAGATGAAGGGAAACGCCTATGTTTTCGTGCTACAAATGTATGACTTATAATGTTTGAATCTTTATGACTCTTTGAGTTGAATTATCCATGTATAAATTATCTATGAATTATGATAAGACATTGTTGATAGGAATTATGGATCATGGAAAGTTCGTTTTAATTGTAAGTTGAGAATTTTGCTTGAGGACAAGCAAAAGCTTAAGTGTGGGGGTATTTGATAAACCATAATAGTAACATATTTTAATCCCACATTTAGTATGCTTTTGGATGATTTAAACCTTGATTCATATAAAAAGGTGCTCTTAATCCTTTCTTTTCATGTCCTATACCCAAGAAAGCACCCGAGGATAAAAAGAACGAGAAACGGGCCCAAAACGAAGAAAATTGGGCCAAGGAAGAAATGGACACAGCCTGGACCAAAGCCCACACGGCCGTGCCGCATTGATCATCTAGAACAAAGCTTGACCCCCGATTCACACGACCGTGTCTCATTAAAGAAATTCGAACACGGCTTGAAGATCGACCACACGGGCGTGTGCCATGGCCGTGTCCCTGTCATGGCAAAGAACAATTTCATTTGGATTGGGATACTTTGGGTCAAAGAAACCTATTTCAAAACCCTATATAAACCATCTAAGTACCACCTAAAAGGGGGCGGTTAGCAAGGCCAAGGAGCCAGGTCGGGAAGGCCAGATTTGTGGGGAATCACTCGAAGATAGCCAGTTGATCCATCTCAAAAAGCTGAAATTCTACTCAAAACGGCGGATCTTTCCTTCAATTCCTTCAGGGAGTTTTAGAGATTTCTTATGTTTTGTTTTATCTTTCCTCTTAAGATGTTTTCTTTATTTGTTATGAACTAAACCCTTCAGATACCTGAAGGGGATGAAACCTATGATGAATCTTGTTATTGATTACTAAATTATATGATAAATACTTAGCTTGTTCTTAATTATGTGTGCTTAATTCTTGTGTTAATATTTCCGGGATATTGATTCAAGTCAGATGTGCTTAGGTGAAGGAGCAAAAGTCCCTGCTTAAGAGTATATCTAGCATAATTAAGCATAGTTGATCGCACGCCTAGAGATAGGGTGACGACATTTTGCCGAATTAGGGTGAAACCTAATATGGGAGTCCATAGATCGATTTACTGCTATCCTAGGGGGTTATTAACAGAGAAAGAGATTTCCATTAATTAACCTAGGGTTAAACATTATTCGCCTCGAGAGAGGGTTTAATATATGTTAGGGAGTCTTACGGATCAAACTAAGTGAATAAATCGTATGGTTCAGTGTTAGATAACAAGTGAAGTCTAGGTGGATTCTTCCTAAGGTATCATCTAAATCAACTGAGTTTTTCTAAAAGTTATCTCCCCAATTTAGTCTTTTTGTCTTTGCGTCTTAGCTTGGTAGTTAGATAATTTTAGATTAAACAACCAATCACTTAATATTTAGGCTAGATAATAGAAAGAAAGTTAGTATTAGTACTTTTAGTTCCTTTGGGTTCGATAATTCGGTCTTGCCTTAACTATACTACTATTCGATAGGTGCACTTACCTTATATCATTGTCAGAGTTAGTTTCCAGGTTTGATCATTCTTTTTATAAATTTTTAAAGCTTTGATTCACAGTGATCATGAACAAAACAACAAATCTGTCTAAATATGGTCTAAAGATTTGATTCATCAAATTCGTAAAAATGGCAGGAGCATTAGTTAGTTCAAAAGGTAAAACAAGGAATTCATAATGTCTGTACCTCGTTCTGAACGTAGTTTTTGGCACATCTAAGTCTTTAACTCGTATCTGATAATAACCCGACCTCAAATCAATTTTTGAAAACACTGTTGCACCTTTCAACTGATCAAACAAATCATCTATTCTTGGCAACGAATACTTATTCCTTGTCGTAACTTTGTTGAGCTGACGATAGTCAATACACATTCTCATTGACCTGCCTTTCTTCTTAACAAACAATACTGGTGCACCCAGGGCAAAAAACTTGGTCGTGCAAAACCTTTATCTATTAACTCTTGAAATTGAGCTTTCAACTCTTTCAACTCGAGCGAAGCCATTCTATACGAAGCTATAGATATCGGTGAAGTTCCCGGTACTAATTCAATAGCAAACTCAACCTCTTTGATTGGTGGCAACCCAGGAAATTCTTCTAGAAATACATCCGGATATTCACAAACTACAGACACTAATTCAATCTTCTTTTCAGGCACTTTGGCATCTAAAAAATATGCTAGATACGCATCGCAACCTTTTTTCACATATCTCTGAGCCGACATCAACGAAATCATATAGGCAACCCACTCGACTCATCAGATTCAATCTGAAGAATTTCATTATTCCAACATTTCAATTCTATAATCTTTCGTCTATAGTTTACAACGGCATCATGTAGAGTCAACCAATCCATACCTAGGATCACATCAAACTCATCAAATGGTGAAAGCATCAAGTCAGCCGAAAAATAGTAACCCCAAGTCATTAAAGGACAATTCTTGCATATTTTGTCAATTAACACATACTTGCCTAAGGGGTTCGATACTTTAATTACAAATTTTGTAGACTTAACAGGCAATTTCTTACTAGACACTAAATTCACAAAAACATACGAATGTGTCGATCCAGGATCAATTAAAGCATTCACATTAGTGTTATAGAGAGAGAAGGTACCAGTAATAACATCTAGTGATGATGCTTCTTCGCGAGCGCGAATAGCGTAGGCTTTAGCAGGGGCTCTAGCCTCAGATTTCATAGTGGAGTCCCTTGTTGCCCCTCGACTACCACTCACAGTCCCAGCATTTCTTAGTGGTCTTCCTCTAGTCCACATATTACTCGGTCTCACATTATGGGGTCTATCTTTCTCAACCATCTCAGGATAGTCTTTAATAAAATGATCCAGTGAAGCACATTTGAAACAAGCTTTAGTACTCTTATTCCAGCATTCACCAAAATGTCTTCTCCCGCACTGTTGACACTCGGGTTTGTTATTTCTCACACTGCCAACACTCGAGACAGAAGTAGCTTGAGCTTTAGACTTCACAAGTTGATTTCTGTGATCTTTATTCTGGTATCCTAATGATGCATTAGATCTACTATATGAATCTCAGAATTTCTTTGATGAAGAATGAAAAGGTTTATTCATCAGTCTTTTCCTCGAATCTCTAGCCTTTGAATCAGCTTCTTTTTTTCTCAGCTAAAGTCTTCGATTTTACAAGCCCGATCAACTAACACAACAAATTCTTTTAAATCTAAAATCCCAACCAGAAGTTTAATGTCTTCGTTCAGCCCATCAACAAACCACTTGCACATTATCTCTTTAGTAGAAACATACTTTCGAGCATACTTGCTTAACCGTACGAATTCTCTTTCATATTCGGTTACAATCATGTGGCATTGTTTCAATTCTAAAAACTCTTTATGCTTTTAATCCAAAAACCGTTGACTGATGTATTTCTTTCAAAATTCAGTCTGAAAGAATTCCTAGGTACCTCTCTCCCTCGGCACCACGGATACTAACGTATTCCACCACTGATATGATATGTCTCTCAGAAGGGATATAGCACACTTTAAACATTTAGTCGGTGTGCAGGAAAGCTCATCAAACACTTGAATCATATTTTGAAGCCAAAACTTAGCTCTCTCAGGATCATCATCAACATTAGCTCTGAACTCTTCAGCCCTGTGTTTACGGATATTATCAACTGGAGGTTTGTTCAATCTTAAAAGCTCAACTCCTTAAGAAGCTACAGGTACAAGTTGGGGATTAGGAGGGGTGGAGGTTGTTGAGCAGCCAGGTTCGTACGAATGTATTGAATGAACCACTCATTCATCATTTGGAAGAAGGATTCTTTAGCCTCTCCTCCCTAGTTGCCCGTTACGGGTCTAGAATCGGATGGCGTTGTCCCTTGAGCGGGAGCGAGCGCATTGCTTTCAACCTCATCAGCTATAGCTCGAGTGGGATCCATCTGCTATATGAAAACACATTTTAAAATGTGAGGAGTCATCACACTATCACAGTTTACATATGGCATGTATATTTAGACTCTCACACACGTTACGTTAGTCCTAGAATCGACTAAACCATAGCTTTGATACCAATAAATGTAACACCCCTCACCCGTATTCACTGTCAGAATATGGTTACGGAGCATTACTGGACTTACAACACTTTTAAACATAAATTTCATATACAATTCATAAACTCAAAAATAATTCAATCACAATCAGTCATAGTGTCCCTTAAATGAGCCTACAAGGCTCTAAACATGGATTGAGAGTGGTCGGGACTAAACCGATGACTCGGGAAATTTTTCAACACTTATAAAATATTTCTCTAAAACAGGGGACACACGCTCGTGTGACCAGGCCGTGTGTCTCACACGACCACCAAACGCACCCGTGTCACAGGCTGTGTGAGCATTCGAAATGGGAGCACATGGCTGTGTCTCAACCCGTGTCCTACCCCGTGTACAAACAAGTGAGGTTACTGACTTGGGTCACACGGCCAACCACACGCCCGTGTACCAGGCCGTGTGCTAGGTCGTGCCAAACTTTTACGGTATACTGACTTATGCAACGCGGCCAAGTCTGTAACAGTATGGTTTAGACCCTAGTTGGAATAGTGGTTTTAAGACCACAAATCTGAGGTTGGAATGATAATTTAATATTATTTTCTGTGTGAATAGTATGTGTCATAGTCTGTGTGAAAAGTTTGTGTGATAATTTGATCCTTTGTGTGCCGAATTAAGAGAAAGGACTTAATTGCCTAAGGTATAAAAGCTGTGTGCTGATTTATAAGTGTATAACAGTTGATGACTTTTTAAGGTGGAGACCTTATGCTGTTATTAATCCATTTTTAAGATAGTGGATGTTTAAATGACAAGATGACCATAAGGTAAATTTGTCTTATATGACTAATAAAAGGGTAAATTGGTGAATTGATAATTTAGTTAATAATAATTAAAAAACCAAAAGAAAGATGAAACCATGTTATCATCTTTCTTACCAAAAATTTGAAGGACAAAAAAAGAAATAGGGCTTTAGGGTATTCGGCCATAGTTGTTTAAAATTAAGGTATGTTTTGGCCTCAGTTTTTGATAATTTCTACGTTTTCGTAATCGTTGCTTCGTGCTCTAGCTAACCCATGTTGTAATCTTGTGAATTGATGATGTTTCTGTGATGAGAACTTGAGCTATGTGTTAGTTGATAGTGAAATATGGGAACTTGGTGTTGGTTTAAAATAGTTTGTATTGGGATTTTTAGTGAAATTGAGTATTTTGGGCTTAATTGAGAAAATAAGAAATTGGAGAACTAAAATGTGAAACAAATGAAATGTATGAGCTTGTATGAGTAGAGTGAATATTTGGTTAAGCATGGGTGCAAGCTAATTATGTGTATTTGATGATTTTATAAATAAAGGACTAAAGTGTCTAAATGTGAAAATGTGAGGGCTATTGTGTAAAATGCCCTAAATATGTGTGTTTGGATTAAAATGAATGATTTGGTAATTGAATGGACTAAATTTGAATGTGTATAGACCAAGAGAGGAGAGGTTCGGATCGAGATCGAGGCAAAGATAAAGTGCTCGATTAATCGACCACTTTGATAGTTCGGCATCCGAGGTACGTTCGGACATAATACGTGTATTTAGTTGTGTTTAATGTTATGAAATGAGTGGTATGATATTGTTGAATTGTGAATGCTATGTGATAGATTGAGTTAAATGGCACTAAGTGTGCGTATTTGGAAATGTGACCAGGATAAATAGCACTGTGTGTGCGGAGTAATATAAGCTTCGACTTTGTGATTAGCACTGTGTGTGCAATACCGATTCAAAATCGGTTTGATATGGATGCACTAAGTGTGCAATGCTAATTAAGCTTCGGTTAACTATTTAGGCACCAAGTGTGCGAATAAACTAAAGAAGGGAAGAATACTAATCGAAGTGATTCATGAGTACTGAGTAGCATAAATATTTGACAACTAAATGTTGGCAAAGGTACGTTCGGAATCTATGTGGTTGATGAAATTACGAATGAGTTTATGGAAGGTTAAATGAAATTATTAGCTTTGGATGATATGAGATATTAGATTTTGAAATAATCTACGTGATGATATGTTTTGATTTAATGTATTTTGTTACGAACTTACTAAGCTTTTGAAAGCTTATTGTGTGATTGTTTCTCTGTTTACAGTGTCAGTAAAGCTAGCTCGGATCAGGGGATCATCAACTTCTTAATCACACTATCGGCAATCTATTTTGGGTACTTTTGTAAAGATGTATATAGTTGAAATATGGCATGTATAGGCTAGCTATTTGGTACATATTTGAGGAGTGTAATTAGCCATGTGATACGGGCACACCCGGGGCACCCACCGAATTTTCAAGTCGATGAAGCTCGACTCCAAATTTTTAATTTTTATTGCTTTAAATAAATCGAGTCTTTGAATTTGTTGAAAATTAAATTGCTAAATTTTAATTAAATGAATTAAACATCTTAATTTATTTAATTAATTTTCTATAGCAAATTAATTTTGCCAAATAATTAGTCTTAGTATTTTAATATGTCTAGTGTTTAAAGTAAAGTATTTTAATTTTTGGTTCAAGTTAATTTTTATTCAAAATTAATGTTTGGTCTTGTGTTTTTATAGGCAAATACGCAAGGATGCATTTGGCCATGGACACACATTCAATGGACACATGAGAGAAATGAAAAATGGAGCATTGTGTGGCAAGCATGGACGGCACTATGTATAAAAGTGGTTGGAATTGAAGAGCTTCCATGTTTGAACGGCAAAAGGGAATATTGGAGGCTTGGTGTATGATAAATAAAATAGTAAAGAAGCATGGTGGATTTTACAAGATAAACATGCGGCAATATGGAGCTATGATGGAAATAAACAAATGGAAATTGGAAGAGCAATATGCAGCCAAAAAGAAAACATAATGGAAAGAATTAAATAATACAAAACAAACCATGAAATGATGCCTAGCTTGGACGGCACAAGGTGGAAGATATTAAGCACATGGAATAAACAAATTGAAGGAATATTATGGCATGGTGGGGCATTAAAATAAGGACTTTGTCTTTTGTAGGCATGGTTGGACGGCAAGCATGTGTTTTAGTGCTTGAAGTCTTAACTATGTGGGTGCATAAGAAATGGAGCAAGAACATGCGTGAGGGTGCATGAGGAATGGAACATAAAATGAGAATTAAACAATTAGGCATAGTGGAATATTAAAGAAATTAGAACATGTATGGCTAGAATTTTTGACGGCAATACTTGGATTAAATAAATTGAAGTGCAAAAACCACCATGAGATAAATTAGGTAGTGGACGGCCAAAGGAGGTTAATGGGAGAATAAATAAAGATCAAGCTTGGTGATTAGTGGAACAATCAATTTGGACGGCAAGCTAATGTTTGGGGAGCTTGGAATTTAAAAGTATTTTGCTAAATTGAAGGTGCATGGACGGTAGACACTTGGAGCATGAATTGGAGTTTAAAAATTATTTATTTTGATATAGTGCAAATTGAAGGCACCCACGAGAATTAAAACACTTTCAAGCTTGTATTTTTGGCCATTCGGCTAGTAGCTATAAATAGGACGTTTATTTTCATTTAAATAGAACTTGAATTTGAATGAAAGAAAATTTTCTTTTGGTGAGTATTCACTCTCCTAATTCTCGAGGTTTGAATTGACTTATCTAGTTTTCTAGTGGCGTCGTTCTTTCCTTGTTTTGAACTTATCATCCTCACGGGTGTGGCGTTCATTTACCTATACCGTTGGTTCCTATCTCGCTAGATAGTGGGTCTCGGTTTTGTTTCAAAACTCATTCCATCAATTTGAAACTTATAAGATTCGGGTCTTTAATTTTTATTAAAGGTTCTTTCTTGTTTCAAATACGTACCCATTTCAACCTATCACCTATCCTTATTTTCGAAACTCATTCCATCAATTTGAAACTTATAAGATTCGGGTCTTTAATTTTTTATTAAAGGTTCTTTCTTGTTTCAAATACGTACTCATTTCAACCTATCACCTATCCTTATATTTCAAAGATATTATTTCCAATAAAATTATACCTTTTGTTAGTTGAAAGAGAAACTGTCTAATTTACGATCAGGCAACATTTACGATTCGCCTCCTAACCCGAGACGGGCCGTTATCATCTGGTACCAGAGCTAATTAAATTAGGCACGTTTTGATCATCTCGAGTTTATCCGAGTAAGTTTTAAAAAAAAATTTCAAAAAAAAAAATATTCAAGTTGTAATTTTGTTTCTTGTATTTCATTATAGTATAGTTGAAGTTAAAAAAAAAGAGAGATACAAAAAAAAATATACGAATACAAAAAAAAAGTATTTAAAAAAAAAGAGTTAAAAAAAAGTGTGTGGAAAATACTTTTACCCTGATCTTAAAACCACCCTTCTACCCTCTTTCCTTCTATCCGAATTTTTTTTTTCTTTTCTCGTTTTAGCCTACTGTATACCCAAAAATTTTTCTTTTGTTCAGCCTACCTTATACCCGACATCAAACCCTTGTTACCAATTTTGAAGCCGGCCTTCAAGCAGTAAATAAGTCTTTCGGAAACGAAATACGAATTTGTGAGAGTGAGAAATATCGGAAAAAGGCAAGAGTGTATTCATCAAAAAAAAAACTTAAACGAGTGAAACACGAGTGTGAGCGAAATTTCTTTCTGAGTGACTTGTGAGATTTTGTGGTAAGGTATTTTAAATTTTGTCGGTTTATTTCCCTTTGTTATAATAGTTTCTTTTCAGCAACAAATATGCCTCTAAATTTCGAAGGAAGAAGTGCTGTAGATGGCGATTGGTTCGATCCATCATACAACCAAGGTGAAAGGCAACGCGATCAAAGAAACCGAGGCTTTAGAGATCAAGGATGTTTTAATGACTTCAAGAAGAATAACAAAAACATTCCACCGTTTCAAGGTAAAGCCGATCCAGATGCATACCGTAAATGGGAAATGCGAGTAGAAGAGGTTTTTGGGTACCACGATTATTTGGAAAGCAAAAAAGTAAGGCTGGCGGAAAATAGTTTCACCGATTATGCCATGACTTGGTGGGACCAATTTACCAAGAGTCAAAAATGAAATGGAGAGTATCCAATATTAACATGGTCTGAAATGAAAGACGTGATGCGCAAACGGTACCTCCCATCTTCCTATCATCGAGGGTGAACTTCTTCAACTCAAAAGACGGAGTTAAGAGCAGCACGGCAATACCCGACCCAGGACTATTCTAGAAGAGATTATTACCAAGACTCCTACTCAACGCGGTCTTCGAGACGGAGAGAAGAAAGTTATGAGCTCGATTCTTTTCAAGGCGACGGACAGGAAAGCACAATTTATTTGACGTATGATTCGAAGAAATCCTACACGGAGTATTCTTCCCGACGCAATTATCATGATTCATCCGTAAATAATTTTTCTTCTTTTGGAAATTCTTATTATTATGATTCTTTTGTAACTTCATGTAATAAAAACAAAGAAAAAGAAAAAGAAATTGAAAAAGAAAATAAAAATGAAAAAGAAGAAAAGGAAGAAAAAGAAAAGAAAATCGAGATTGAGAATAAAGAGAGTGTTGAAAGAGAAAAAGAGTTGGAAAAAGGAACAAGAGCACAAGATGAGCAAGAAAAAGAGAGTGGTTTTTCTGCTAACTCCTTGGAATTTTGTTCTTCTTCGGTTTCTTCATTTCAGGTTTCCGATAATTCGCACGAGGGCTTTAAACTACAATACCTTCCGGAAGAACGTCATTTCCGACTGATCAACCAAGGTGAAGTCGAAAATAAACCGTACGAACCTAAAGGTAAGGAAGGTAAGGAAAGAAAGTGTTCTGAAGTAATTCAATCTCCATCGAATTTTTTGTATAAAGATGATTTTTCTTCTAACCCCAATTTATTTGATTGTAGATATTACGAGGTTAATTCAATGTCTAATGTAAAATCGTTGAGTTTTTGTAAATACATTTTGAAATATGTTAAGAGTTTTGATCGTTTTATCTTGAATGTACATAATTCTTATTGGTCTAACGTGATTGATTTTTCGGAACCTAAGTCCCATAAATCGGGCATATGTTTTGATTTGTTTTGTGGAAAACTCCAGTATCATCCGGTAAGTTTGAAAGATTTCTATATTCTTGATACTTGGTTTTTGAATTAGGTAACGAATTTTGTCAATTTTGTTTTTAATTTTTATTCGTTCCTTAAACAATTTTTATGGCTGTATTTGAAATTCACTTTCCATTTGAAAATGGTTGAGTTGAACGCGAAGCTTCGATTACACTACTTGACCGTGGAGAGAAGGTTTTTATTACTCGATCAAGGTAAGACTGATCTTTATCTTTCTGAGTATAAGGGTAAGTCTTCTGAAACTGTTGATGCGTTGTTACTCTCTTCGGATTACGATAAGCTTTGTGTTACTAACTTTGTTTCTACTAAACATCTAGATCATGTTATGATTAATTGTCCTATATTACCTATTGATGGTCTATTTGTTTTAATGGTTGACAAAAGGATCCTTGTGTATGATACTTTTTATCATTCGTGTATGAGAGAGCCCACATATCGAACAATGCAAGGTTTGGTTGCTCAATTATGTGTTCCATTTGAATTTTGTCATCTATCTACTTGTGATGCTTATGTATATCATTTAATTTACTATTCACATGATAAGCATAATTTTTGGATTCCAAGTAGATCATATGCATGCCTTGAGATCTTTTCAAATTTGTTGCAAATGTTTGACAAGGCATTACTTCTTTTGTACGATAATTTGGTGCTGCCCGATCGCATGCGATTTATTTACTTGGTGTTGTTTTTATTTGGGATGCAAGTATGTTTAAAACATCGCTTGCTAATTCTTGAATTTTCTATTCAGGTATTGCTATTATCATCCTTCCCATTTGATCGAGGAAAGACGAACAAGGAGTTTTTGTTCGAATAACCAATGGGTCGATTCGAGGACGAATTGTCTTGAAGAGGGAGGGGATGATACGGGCACGCCCGGGGCACCCACCGAATTTTCAAGTCGATGAAGCTCGACTCCAAATTTTTAATTTTTATTGCTTTAAATAAATCGAGTCTTTGAATTTGTTGAAAATTAAATTGCTAAATTTTAATTAAATGAATTAAACATCTTAATTTATTTAATTAATTTTCTATAGCAAATTAATTTTGCCAAATAATTAGTCTTAGTATTTTAATATGTCTAGTGTCTAAAGTAAAGTATTTTAATTTTTGGTTCAAGTTAATTTTTATTCAAAATTAATGTTTGGTCTTGTGTTTTTATAGGCAAATACGCAAGGATGCATTTGGCCATGGACACACATTCAATGGACACATGAGAGAAATGAAAAATGGAGCATTGTGTGGCAAGCATGGACGGCACTATGTATAAAAGTGGTTGGAATTGAAGAGCTTCCATGTTTGAACGGCAAAAGGGAATATTGGAGGCTTGGTGTATGATAAATAAAATAGTAAAGAAGCATGGTGGATTTTACAAGATAAACATGCGGCAATATGGTGCTATGATGGAAATAAACAAATGGAAATTGGAAGAGAAATATGCAGCCAAAAAGAAAACATAATGGAAAGAATTAAATAATACAAAACAAACCATGAAATGATGCCTAGCTTGGATGGCACAAGGTGGAAGATATTAAGCACATGGAATAAACAAATTGAAGGAATATTATGGCATGGTGGGGCATTAAAATAAGGACTTTGTCTTTTGCAGGCATGGTTGGACGGCAAGCATGTGTTTTAGTGCTTGAAGTCTTAACTATGTGGGTGCATAAGAAATGGAGCAAGAATATGCGTGAGGGTGCATGAGGAATGGAACATAAAATGAGAATTAAACAATTAGGCATAGTGGAATATTAAAGAAATTGGAACATGTATGGCTAGAATTTTTGACGGCAATACTTGGATTAAATAAATTGAAGTGCAAAAACCACCATGAGATAAATTAGGTAGTGGACGGCCAAAGGAGGTTAATGGGAGAATAAATAAAGATCAAGCTTGGTGATTAGTGGAACAATCAATTTGGACGGCAAGCTAATGTTTGGGGAGCTTGGAATTTAAAAGTATTTTGCTAAATTGAAGGTGCATGGACGGTAGACACTTGGAGCATGAATTGGAGTTTAAAAATTATTTATTTTGAGATAGTGCAAATTGAAGTCACCCACGAGAATTAAAACACTTTCAAGCTTGTATTTTTTGCCATTCGGCTAGTAGCTATAAATAGGACGTTTATTTTCATTTAAATAGAACTTGAATTTGAATGAAAGAAAATTTTCTTTTGGTGAGTATTCACTCTCCTAATTCTCGAGGTTTGAATTGACTTATCTAGTTTTCTAGTGGCGTCGTTCTTTCCTTGTTTTGAACTTATCATCCTCACGGGTGTGGCGTTCATCTACCTATACCGTTGGTTCCTATCTCGCTAGATAGTGGGTCTCGGTTTTGTTTCAAAACTCATTCCATCAATTTGAAACTTATAAGATTCGGGTCTTTAATTTTTATTAAAGGTTCTTTCTTGTTTCAAATACGTACCCATTTCAACCTATCACCTATCCTTATTTTTCAAAGATATTATTTCCAATAAAATTATACCTTTTGTTAGTTGAAAGAGAAACTGTCTAATTTACGATCGGGCAACATTTACGATTCGCCTCCTAACCCGAGACGGACCATTATCACCATGTGATGTGGCTAAATATATGGTTGCTTCAAGCATGAATGGGTTTGTGATATGAGGCATATTTTGGTATGGTTTATAGTTGAAGAGAATGATTTATCAATGGTAACTTTGTGTTGGTAAAATGCTAGTATGATTTACTGGAATGGAGAAGGAATAATGTTTAGTATTGAATGTGTTCAAGTCGTATATGTTAGCTTATAAGTTGATATGTTTGAAAGTGAGTTTGTATGAGTTGATAGATTGATCATATAATAGGAAATGGATGCCAAAATGTGTGTATAAACATGCTTAAGTGTGCTTGTAGTGATTGACCAATGTGGGTGGCATTTTGGCCTTGCAAATGGCCTATGTTTGCCACACAGTTGTGGCACACGGGTGTGCCTAGTGACTATGGGCGTAAGTCAGTATATGGCCTAAGAGGCACGGCCTTGGCACACGGACGTGTCTACTGCCTAGTAGCCGTGTGACTTTTGACAGGATCGACCACGGCCAAAGAACACGGGCGTGCTTGGTAGCCATGGAGCAAAGGTCAGTTTCGACCACAGGAAGGACACACGGGTGTGTCTAGCAGCCGTGGGAGGTACACGGCCTACCCCCCACGGGCGTGTATCCCCTGAAACCTAGAAAAGTTTTAAATTTCTGAGAAGTTTCTATATGTACTTCAGTTTAGTCCCGACCCCTCTCTAGCATGTGTTTAAGGTCTTCTACACCTTAATAAGGAACTAATTGTTTATGATTGATGTATTATAATGATGATTGACTTTGTGTCGTAATTGGGTTATAATAATCCTATTGTTCGGTAATGCCTCTAAACCCTATTCCGGCAACTATTTCAGGTTAGGGGTGTTACAAAGTCACACGCCCGTATGCTAGGTCGTGTGCCAATTAGGGGGTATACTGACTTGTGCCACACGGCCGAACACAGGCCCGTGTATGAGACCGTGTGGAGCATACTGACTTCATTTCAATATCAACACCAGTGGACACACGGCAGTGTAACATGACCTCACGGCTGAGACACACGCCCGTGTCTCTGCCTGTGTGGACAAAAATAGGCTATTTACAAAGCCATTTTGCCACCCCATTTGGTTCACATCTTCACCTGTACAAATGAAACCAAACCATAGCATAAAATACCATCCAAAACAACCACACCAAGTCTAAATCTTACCATTTCAATAATAACCAATTCAAGGCACATAAGTACCACAATATGCTTCTAAATTCATACTAATCCTTATATTCTCAAATTATCAAAATGACCATTTATAGTACCTATTATCATCACTCATCATACAACCATCAACCAACTCAATTCACAAGACTTAACTACTCATATATGTACATTATTCAAAGATACCAAACAAACCAAAATGGTCCATCACACATGACTATATATTTACATACTAAACATAATCATTTACAAGCCAATTCATTTGGCCAAAGTCATTACCAAAAAATAACTAACATGACTCAAAGTCCCGATACATGCCATATAACCCAAAACATAGTTTCAAAAGTACTAAAGTGACAGTGGATAGTGTGAATCGATCTCCGACGATCCTTGAGTTCGAGCTAGCTTCGATTTCACTATAAAACATGGAAAATACACAAAGTAAGCTATAAAGTTTAGTAAGCTCGTATGTTAACAATGAGAATATCACCATTCACTAATCGTTCAAATAATAGAAAACAATATACCACAATTTCATTAAATTGCAAAGCTATCAAATGATCATTCATATAACTTACCAAGGAACTCATCAATTCCATAGTTTCAATATTTAATTCATTACCGCACGTACCTGTACCATATCGTACCAATCTCATACTTGACCACATTCTTCATTTACCTTTTGAATCATTCAGAATAGAAGTCAGATACTCAAGGTCTCACTCGATAAGTACCTATACCATGGCCCGAAGCCAAATTAAGGTAACTTATCCTAAATTATGATATAATGGCCCGAAGCCAAATTAGCCGATATGCATGGCCCGAAGCCAAATCAGTATATCTCGCACCCGAGGTGCTATATCATGGCCCAAAGCGAACTCAAAGTATACCTAATGACATGTCACTAGCATCCTAAACTATTCCTAAGGTTCAACCGGGATTCCAACTGTCGAATCTTCATTGAATCATTTCTGAACTCGTCCGTAATCACATAATCACAATTCATGTTATATCAAAGCATATAAAATACATTTGAAACGAAATTATAACATACGTACTTACCTTGGATGTTAAAACGGCGAATTGAGTTGGTTAGTCGATAACTTTAGATTTTCCCCGATCTAAATTTAAATTCCACTTTTTTTGATCTAAATATATTCAAAATTAACTTATTTAATCAACTATTAATTCAATTTAGTCTAAAACACGCTTTAAAACACATATACACTTTTGCCCCACATATTTCACATCTTTCACAATTTAGTCCTTATTTCATAAAATCACAAATTCATGCAATTTAGTCATCACCCATGCTAGATGAATTTCTCTAGTACTCATATTAGCCTATATTTCTCATTTATTTCACTTTTTAACCACTAACTTTACACATTTCTCAATGCAATCCCTATTTTGCATTTTCACTAAAAATCACTTAACAAAACTTGTATATCTATTAACAAACATTCATAATCTATAAAGAAACTTCAAAACACATGCTTATTCATCAATGGCATCATTCAAAATCTTTAACAATTTTGCAAATTAGTCCCCGGGCTAGCTAGTACTAGTTGCAACGATCACAAAAACATAGAAGTTATTAAAAACCAAGCAAAAATCATACCTTAATAGCCAAAAGAAGTTGCCGAAACTTCAAACTCAGCAATGGCTATGTTTTTCTTCTATTTTCGGTGGTGAAAGGAGAAATAAAGATGAAGACTTAATTTGGTTTTGTTTAATATAGCATTATTCATAACTTACTAAATTAACCTTAGTAATATAACTTAAAAATCATTTAATGGTTGTCTAAAATTGTCCACTCACCTTTCAAATGGTTTAAATACCATTTACGATCACCATATTTAAAAGCCAAAGCTATTTGACACCTTAAACTAATAGAACATGCATTTTACACTTTACTCGATTTAGTCCTTTTTATCAAATTGACCAATCAAACAATAAAATTTCAAAACGAAACTTTCACACAATCATATATTCATACTGTAGAAATTAAAATAATAATAAAATAAATATTTTGACCTCGGATTTGTGGTCCCGAAACCACTGTTTCGATTTGACCAAAAACATGTTGTTACACATGATCTGTGAAATGGGCCTGCTTACACAAGCTGTGGGTTGAAATATAAGCTACACGATGCTGCTCACATGAATTGTGGATAATCCGCAACAAATGCAAGACCTCAGCCACCGGTAGGATATTCAAGACCAACACGTGAAACATGAAATCCCTAATGACATGTCATTCGTATCCTAAGAATTCTTAAGGTTCAACCGGAACTCGTTATCCGTCAATTAATCATAACAGGATACATTTATATAAAGAATCATTTATTTTAAGATAACATAGAAATTAGTCAATTTAGCTAACATTAAAATGATCATAATTCATACGAACTTACCTATATAACTAGGGCGTAGAAGTAGAATCGAACACTAACCCAAAGCTTTAGCTTTTCCTCGATTTAAGTTCGAATGTGGTTTATCTTGATCTAAATAGATAATTTCAATCAATTAATTACTTCTAGTATTCAATTTAATCCATAGTTCATATTTATGCAAAATTATGAAATAGCCCCTAACATTTTAACTTTTAACAATTTAGTCCTTAAGTTCATACCTAGAAATTTAACCATTTTAATCCTCCATTCTAACTAGCCAAATTTCATAGGGACTTATACCAACCCACTTAAACCAACATTTCGTAATTTTAATGTGAAATTTTACTATTTTCATAAATAAATCCCTAAATACAATTTCATAAAAAAAATCACTAAACCAAATGTAACATCCTCAAAAGGGCCTATGCATTTTCAGCTTAATTGTAAGAAATAACAAGTCTTAAGCATAATGAATAAATTTTGATATTTTTGGATACTCAAAAATGCACGAAAATGAATGGAAATGAACATTTTTTTGGCAACCTGGAAATGCATTAAGACATGAACATTTTAGGAAACCTAGAAATGTCAGGAAATGGTTCAAAAATGGAAAGTACACATTTTGGAAACTCAACATTTTGGAAACTAAACATTTTTGGAAACCTGAACATTTTGGAAACTAAACATTTTAGGAAACCTGAACATTTTGGAAATGTTTCAAAAATGGAAAGTGAACATTTTAGGAAACTTGGAATGTAAGAAAAATGGCAAGTTACAGAGCCGATCAAAAATTTTAGGAAACTTAGAAATGACCCCGAAATGATGAGTTTTAAAGTTTAAAATAGGAAATAAAGGCAAGAGGGCCTTAAAAGAAAAAGTTGGTAGAATTTGACACACAAACAGGCTTGGAAAAGTGGCCTGATGATGCCACTTAGGGCCTATGGAAATGGCGCCATGTGCAGGAGGCATGGGCCTGAGTTCGAGTCACAAGGGAAGCAAATAAATGAAGTTTTATTTTTGCTTCCCAGGCTAAGGGATGGACGGCACAAGCATCTAGAAACCAAGGTGTTTTAATTCCATAAATATATGATTAAAAAGGGATAGATAAAGGAGTCTTATTCGCATAAATATGTGAATAAATAAAGGATTTTCTTTTATGAAATTGAGGAGATAATTGATAGATTAAAGGCTTTTATCTTTTAAATAAAAGAGATAACATTATCAAAAGAGGAGTGGTGGCCAAGTAAGGACTCCTAGGCTGATAACTTTGTCTATAAAAGGAAGGAGAAGGGCTACTCCTCGCTTTTTCTTCTTTCTCTGCTCTGCTTCAGAAATTTTTAGTGGGGTTTTCTCTCCTCTTCTTTTTCCTTTTCCTTTGGCTAGCCGAATTCTCTAAGTCCCCTCCCTTTTCTAGTCAAAACCAAAAGCATTATTTAATCTAGCCGAAACTCTGCCAAAAGCCGAAATCTTGTGGTGACAGGAGGAGTTGTCGATTTCACCAAGCAAAGGTAAGATATACAAATATTTGGTTAAGGTTATGATTTATGTTTTCAATGTTAGATTAAGTCTAACATAAAGCTATAGGGATTTCGACAGGCATATAAAGGAATCCTCTTCAGATTTGGAATGTGTGAGGTAAGTGATATTCGGCCAAGGCTTGTTTTCTTTTTAGGATTGTTTCCCATTATTTCAAAAGCCGAAAAAGCGACACGGTTTCACGACTAGTGTTAGCCGATTTCAAGAAAAGGAATACCAGCAAAATCTTGGCACTTGGTTCTTGAAAACAATTCGGCAACAAGGTAAGAAATACAAATCCTACTAGGATTAGGTTTTAAAGTAAAAAAAAAAGGGGGTTATTTATGTGTTTTAATTAATGGCCGAATATAGGAGTGGAAGATCTAGATCGGTAGATCGCTCTTCGGGATCTCAAGGAATCTATTAAGAGAAAAAGGTGTGTACCCTTACTAACCCTCATTATGATGGCAATAATTATTGTAAATATGAACATGTATAAGATTATGAATGTAGCTAAGTGCTACAAATGTGGCTAAAAGTACTCAGGTATGTTTCCTACTTCTGATAGGATTATGAAAATGTTATGTCTTTTAACATGCGAATATGTTTTATGAATGAGAAACAAGATATGTATGAGTACTTGGGGCATATGGGATATATGTGAAAGGGGAAGAATAGGTGTTGACTTCGGTCTCACCAACGAAGGTGTTGGCTTCAGCCTCACCAACGAAAAAATGGTGGCTACGGCCCCATCGCGTAAACATGATAACTACGGTTACATTATCTGAACATAGTGTCTAATGACACAACGTATATGGGCGATGAGCACGTCGACTGCAGCGACTGCCTTCGATGGTGAGTAGCGGATGGAGGGTCGACTTAGTAGTCCCCACTGTGCAAAGTTGGTTGGTACGGGTGGTGTGTAGCGGATGGACCTTTAGGTTTGGGTTTGGGTTGCATCATTATTTAATCAAATATGCTTTGATATGAATATGTATGACTGAAATGTTGATTGTTAGTTTGTGTACACATTGAGTCTGTCGACTCACCCCTTTGTGGGACTATTTTTCAGGAAATGAGCAGTAATGGACCGGGTCGGCAGGAGCTAAAGGTGGCCATGCATCACTTGAAGAATTTATTAGAATTTGGACTTTACTCGATTTTAGTATTTTCAATTTTATCTTTGGGTTTGAATGATGTAATAAGGCCATAAGGCCCAAGTTGGATGGTTTTATTTCCCTGCTTTTATTTTCAGTTGTTATGTTATGAATTATTTTTGACAAAGTTTAATTAAATTTATTTTAGAAATAAACCCTAAATTGTTTTGTCCCAAAAATTAAATGTTTTCTAAATTAAATAAATGGGTTTCCAACCTAAGCCCAACCCAAAACCAATATCTTTCCAAAAATTCACAAAAATTTTCCAAGTAACAAAAGAATTTGAATCTGATTTTCTTAAGGAACATACTGAGATCCGGTTCGTGCTCGTTAGTAGGTGTGTAGGTGTTTCAGTTTGGTATCAGAGCCCAGTTTTAAACTCTCGGCCTGTGGGCTAAGACCCAAAACGTTTTCAAAGTGAGCCAAAATGATTTTCCTTGAAAATTAAGCAGGTTTATGGCATGGCACCTAAGTCTCCGACCATGATCCACCGGTAAGTACCCCTAACCTTATGTGTGATTCTGTGGTTTATGAACTGTATAAGGGTAGAAAAGGCATGGAATGTAGAATAGATGATAGGAACTTGAACCCTAGGACTAGATTACTCAAACACAAACCCACATAAGACTTAATGCACTAAACAACACTATGGCTAAGTCACTGAGCGAAGGGTGTGGTAACCCTGCATGCGCATGTCTAGGATTGGATCCTAAGAGCACAGTATTTAAGCGATCCTAGTGACTCACCTCCTCTTAGCAGAATCCTACAGTGCGTAGCTTCTGGTTCACCCTAACTCGGAGGGCTCACGGTGTGGCAACCTCTCATGCGCATGTCTAGGAATGGTTTCAATGGGAGCTTGGTATTTAAGCGAATTGCAGTGACTCACCTCCTCTCCATTCGAATCCTGCCTGGTGCGTAGCTTTGGTTCACCCTGACCAAAGAGGGCTCGGTCATAGGCTAAACATAATGACTAAAACCCAAAAAGGGAACTAGCCGTTTGTAAAAAAAAAAAAAAAAAAAAAAACAACAAACCCTAGTTATTTTTTTTTCAAGCTTTTTAAAACTCCCTTTTAAATTTGAGAAAATTATTTTTCAATAATTTCTGAAAAAACTCCTGATTTGCTAGAATTACAAAAATGCCCTTAGTGGTAAAATTACCAAAATGCCCTTGCTTCACAAAATGTTAAACTTTTCAACGGTTTTGCTAAAACTTCATTATTTTATAAATATTCACAAATCCTAATTTGCAAACTATCAAAAATATCTTGGTTTTGGAAAAATTACAAAATTGCCCCTAACTTGCAAAATTACCAAAATGACCCTGATTTCCAAATTTTTGCAACGTCACCATTTGAAAAGTGAAATTCTCAAAAAGAACCCACAAAATTTTACAATTTTTGAAATATCCCTGATTTATTAGTTTTTCCAAATATACTCCAGTTTGTGAAAAATTACCAAAATACCCTCGAGGTCGAAAATTACCAAATACCCCTGATTTCAAAGTTTTTCCACTTTACCCTAGACTTTGAAATTTTCAAAACACTTTGCGACAAAAACACCAAGGAACATTTTTCTTTTGAAAAATTTCGAAAATACCCTGTAGGACAAAATTACGAAAATACCCCTAGGTAGTGAAGAACAACAACAATGGAAATTACAACGTTTCTCTGAATGAACTAGTTCATACTTGTTTGATGGATGAATGGATGAATGGAAAGATCAGTATGCTTGTATGAATACGAAAGAACCACTCCTAAAACTCTTGTCATAAAATTTCTTCATGAGTAAACAAGTGAAACCAAAGTACTAATACATAAAACTTTCAAATCGAGATCTCGACGCTAGAAATGAGCTCCAGAGGGCGTGGTCGACGTGGAAGAGGTAGAGGAAGAATGACTAGGTCGAACTCGTTAGATCGGGTCGTGGTTACGACAATGAGATACCACCGCCACCACCACCCCAACATTAATGTTGAGCAGCGAGCTCTCGAGGACGAGGAAGATCTTTGTGTCGCAGTCGTCGGCCGCGCGAGTTTTGGAATTGGTGGCTGGTGCAGGAGGAAATTCAGGAACCCGTAAGTCTGTGCCTGAACGGCTCCGAGCTAATGGAGCCGAGATGTTTCGTGGAGTGTCTGGAGTAGCACCCAGTACAGCTGAGTACTAGTTGGAAGCAACGGAGCGCATTATGGATGAGCTCGACTTGACACCTGAGGAGAAGCTGAAAGGGATGGTGGCACTATTATGCGATGAAGCGTACCAGTGGTGGTTAACTGTTCGGGATGGTGCCATAGCGGAGGATCTGACCTGGGAATATGTTAAGGAGGCATTCCAGAAGAAATATGTGGGAACCAGGTATACAGATGAGCAAAGAAAGGCTTTCCTGAGGTTGGTGCAAGGAAGCAAGTCTGTCGCAGAATATGAGTCAGAATTTCTGAGGTTGAGCCGCTATGCTCGAGGGGTTGTAGCAACCGAGCATGAACGCTGTGTCCGTTTTGAGGACGGGTTAAGGGATGATCTAAGATTATTGATAGCACCGCATCAGGAGCGGGAATTCTCTGCTTTGGTGGAAAAGGCCAAGGTGGCCGAAGGGATTAAGGACGCTACCAAGCAGGCTGTGGATAAGAATAAGGCCAAAAGAAGGTTTGGGCCATCTGGAAAGGGTCACAAGAGGCCTAGAGTTGACGGGCCACGAAATCAACAAATCGTACGGCGGCGATGACGCCCTTGTGAGCATTGTGGGAAGAGGCACTTAGGAGAGTGTTGGAGGAAGACGGGTGGATGTTTTAAGTGTGGGTCCAAGGACCACATGTTTAAGGACCGCCCTAAGCAAGGCGATGAGAGCCGACCGATTCGAGAATGCTAGCCAGTGGGGTAGAGGCGACAACGACCTTAAAGGGTCGTGGTTCGCCAACAGAGGTAATGGCGAGGTCGTGGAGCACAAGGCCGAGGTGCTACTAATGCGCCAAGCAAGGCAACCGGGTTTGGTTTATGCGGTTCGTCGGAGGAAGATGGTGACGCACTGCATGTAATAAACCTGCGACGCGTTCTTTATTTTTGACAAACCTTATTTTGCTCTGATTGATGTGGGCTCGACCCATTCCTATGTTGCATGTAGTGTAGTGGAAACACTAGGCCTAGACTCTGAACTCTCTGATAGGCAGATAACTGTAGTAAGCCCATTAGGCCAAACTGTGATGATAGATAAGATCTTTCAGAATGTACCCTTAGAGATCCAGGGAGTGAATTTTCGGGCTGACTTAATGGAGTTACCCTTCGGAGGATTTGAGCTTATACTTGGAATGGATTGGCTAGTAGAGCATCAAGCCGTGTTGGACTGTGCGGCTAAGCGCATGGAACTAAGAACCCCAGAGGGTGAAGTAGTAGTGATGATCGGAGAAAGGAGGAACTACTTGTCCAACGTAGTTTCAGCATTGAAGGCTGAAAGGATGGTTAGAAAAGGGTGCGAGGCGCTTTTAGCCTTCGTAAGTGCGTTAGGTGGAAAGGATGAAGGTGTCAATGGAGTTAGAACCGTAAGAGATTTTGTAGATGTGTTCCCAGAGGAATTACCAGGACTACCCCCAGACAGGGAGGTGGAATTTGGAATAGATTTGTTACCGGGAACAGCTCCTATGTCAATCGCTCCATACCGAATGGCGCCGAAGGAGTTGGTGGAGCTCAAGGCTCAAATCCAAGAGTTGTTGGATCGTGGGTTCATCCGACCCAGTGTGTCTCCATGGGGAGCACCGGTCCTATTTGTGAAGAAGAAGGATGGAACTATGCGTATGTGCATAGATTATCGTCAGTTGAACAAGCTGACCATCAAGAACAAGTATCCTTTGCCAAGGATAGACAACTTGTTCGATCAGCTAAAAGGGGCAGCTGTGTTCTCGAAGATAGACTTAAGGTCCTGGATATCATCGATTGAAGGTGAAGGAGGTCGACATTCATAAGACCGCTTTTAGGACAAGATACGGTCATTTTGAATTCGTGGTGATGCCGTTTGATTGACGAACGCTCGGCCGCGTTCATGGACTTGATGAATCGGGTTTTCCAACCGTACTTGGATAGGTTCGCCGTGGTGTTCATTGACGATATTTTGGTGTATTCTAAGTCGGAGGAGGAACATGATGAGCATCTCCGAGCGGTGTTGGAAGTATTAAGGAGGAAAAGCTCATGCCAAATTCAAAGAAGTGTGAATTTTGGCTCAAGGAGGTGGCATTTTTGGGACATGTGGTATCCGCGAAAGGAATAAGAGTGGATCCTAGGAAGATCGAGCGGTGTTGGAGTGGAAACCACCTGGGTCCGTGGATCAAATCCAAGTTTCTTAGGATTGGCGGACTATTACAGAAGGCTCGTGGAAGGATTCTCGTCAATAGCCGCGCTCTTGACAAAGTTGCTAAGGAAGGAAAAACCCTTTATGTGGACGGATAAGCAACAGGAGAGCTTTGAACAGCTTAAGAAAGTGCTGACGGAAGCTCCGGTGCTAATTCAGCCGGAAGCAGGCAAGGACTTTATAGTATACTGTGATGCTTCGCATACGGGGTTAGGTTGTGTGCTAATGCAGGAAGGGAAAGTAGTCACTTATGCGTCTCGACAGTTAAGACCGCATGAGGTTAACTACCCAACTCATGACTTGGAACTAGCAGCGGTAGTTTTCGCCCTCAAGGTTTGGAGGCACTACCTTTATGGAGAAAGGTCAGTGATCTACACAGACCACAAGAGCCTTAAGTACTTGTTAACTCGTAAGGAGTTGAACTTGAGGCAAATGAAGGTGGGTTGAGTTGTTGAAGGATTATGATTGTTCAATAGAGTACCATCCGAGCAAGGCAAATGTGGTAGCCGATGCCCTGGCCGGGAAGGTTGTGACGGATCTAAGAGCTTTGTTCGCTCATTTAAGTCAGTATGATGATGGAAACTGTTGGCGAGAATTGCAAGTCAAGCCCACGTGGCTAAAGGAGGTGAAAGAGGGCCGGTTGGCGATACGGATCTAAGTGCTAAGTTACAACAAGTGCACAAGAAGAGAAGTAGAGGGCTATGGTGTCGACAATGAAGGAGTATTGTGCTTTAAAGGGAAGGTCCGTATGCCAAAGGATAAGGAGTTGAGACAAAGGATTCTTCGGGAAGCGCATAGCGCAATTTATGCTGCTATGCATCCCGAGGCATCAAGTTGTATAGAGATCTAAGAGAACAATTTTGGTGGACGGATCAGGCGCGAAGTAACTTGAAATTAGTGTGGGAAATGTCCGACGTGTCGCGCAAGTTTAAGGTGAACACCAAGTCCCATCGAGATTGCGCAACCAATTGAAGTTCCCAGGTGGAAGTGGGAAAGGATTACCATGGACTTCGTTAGTGGGCTTCCCTTACGCCTACTAAGAAGGAATCAGTATGGGTGATAGTGGACCGTTTGACCAAGTCCGCGCACTTTATCCCAGTAAGAATGGATTATTCACTTCAGAAGCTAGCCAAGTTATACGTGGCGGAGATCGTAAGGTTACATGGAGTTCCAAGGTCAATCATTTCCGATAGAGACCCAAGGTTCACGTCTCGATTTTGGAAGGCACTTCATCAAGCCTTAGGCACTAAGTTAGACTTCACTACGGCTTTTCATCTACAATCCAACGGGCAGTCTGAACGAGTTATACAAGTGTTGGAAGATATGCTGAGAGGCTGTGTGATGGATTTTCGAGGAAGTTGGGAAGACTATCTACCTTTAGCAGAGTTCGCCTACAATAATAGCTATCGTGGCAAGCATTCGGATGGCACCATATGAAGCATTGTATGGTCGAAGTGTAGAACTCCTACGTGTTGGACCGAGTTAGGAGAACGCCAAGTTTTGGAGTGCAGAGTTAGTGGCGAACCGAGGAGAAGGTTGAGCTAATTCGGACACAGTTAAAGGAAGCCTCGATAGGCAAAAATCGTATGCAGACCTTAAACGGAAGGAGATCAAATTTGAAGAAGGGGACCAGGTCTTCCTGAAAGTCTCGCCTTGGAAGAAGGTTATGAGGTTCGGCCGCAAAGGGAAGCTAAGCCCAAGGTTTATAGGGCCTTATTGAGTACTGAAGCGAGTTGGGCCAGTGGCATACCAATTGGAGTTGCCCCCAGAGTTGCAGCAGATGCACGACGTATTCCATGTATCCATGCTACGTCGCTATCGATCTGACCCATCTCATGTGGTACCAATCGAAGAAGTGGAGCTAAGACCTGACTTATCCTACGAGGAGGAACCAATTCGGATCTTGGAACGTGATGTGAAAGTACTACGAAGGAAGTCAGTGCCTTTAGTCAAAGTATTATGGCGCAATCATGAATCGGAAGAAGCTTCAAGGGAGTCAGAGGAGACAATGCGACAGCAATACCCTCAATTGTTTAGTTAGGAAATTTCGAGGACAAAATTTTGTTTAAGGGGGTAGAACTGTAACATCCTCAAAAGGGCCTATGCATTTTCAGCTTAATTGTAAGAAATAACAAGTCTTAAGCATAATGAATAAATTTTGATATTTTTGGATACTCAAAAATGCACGAAAATGAATGGAAATGAACATTTTTTTGGCAACCTGGAAATGCATTAAGACATGAACATTTTAGGAAACCTAGAAATGTCAGGAAATGGTTCAAAAATGGAAAGTACACATTTTTGGAAACCTGAACATTTTGGAAACTAAACATTTTAGGAAACCTGAACATTTTGGAAATGTTTCAAAAATGGAAAGTGAACATTTTAGGAAACTTGGAATGTAAGAAAAATGGCAAGTTACAGAGCCGATCAAATATTTTAGGAAACTTAGAAATGACCCCGAAATGATGAGTTTTAAAGTTTAAAATAGGAAATAAAGGCAAGAGGGCCTTAAAAGAAAAAGTTGGTAGAATTTGACACACAAACAGGCTTGGAAAAATGGCCTGATGATGCCACTTAAGGCCTATGGAAATGGCGCCATGTGCAGGAGGCATGGGCCTGAGTTTGAGTCACAAGGGAAGCAAATAAATGAAGTTTTATTTTTGCTTCCCAGGCTAAGGGATGGACGGCACAAGCATCTAGAAACCAAGGTGTTTTAATTCCATAAATATATGATTAAAAAGGGATAGATAAAGGAGTCTTATTCGCATAAATATGTGAATAAATAAAGGATTTTCTTTTATGAAATTGAGGAGATAATTGATAGATTAAAGGCTTTTATCTTTTAAATAAAAGAGATTACATTATCAAAAAGAGGAGTGGTGGCCAAGTAAGGGACTCCTAGGCTGATAACTTTGTCTATAAAAGGAAGGGAGAAGGGCTACTCCTCAGTTTTTCTTCTTTCTCTGCTCTGCCGAAATTTTTAGGGGTTTTCTCTCCTCTTCTTTTTCCTTTTCCTTTGGGTAGCCGAATTCTCTAAGTCCCTTCCCTTTTCTAGTCAAAACCAAAAGCATTATTTAATCTAGCCGAAACTCTGCCAAAAGCCGAAATCTTGTGGTGACAGGAGGAGTTGTCGATTTCACCAAGCAAAGGTAAGATATACAAATATTTGGTTAAGGTTATGATTTATGTTTTCAATGTTAGATTAAGTCTAACATAAAGCTATAGGGATTTCAATAGGCATATAAAGGAATCCTCTTCAGATTTGGAATGTGTGAGGTAAGTGATATTCGGCCAAGGCTTGTTTTCTTTTTAGGATTGTTTCCCATTATTTCAAAAGCCGAAAAAGCTGAAACTAAGCACTGACAGTGTTAGCCGATTTCAAGAAAAGGAATACCAAAGAAAATCTTGGCACTTGGTTCTTGAAAACAATTCGGCAACAAGGTAAGAAATACAAATCCTACTAGGATTAGGTTTTAAAGTCAAAAAAAAAGGGGTTATTTATGTGTTTTAATTAATGGCCGAATATAGGAGTGGAAGATCTAGATCGGTAGATCGCTCTTCGGGATATCAAGGAATCTATTAAGCGAAAAAGGTGTGTACCCTTACTAACCCTCAATATGATGGCAATAATTATTGTAAATATGAACATGTATAAGATTATGAATGTAGCTAAGTGCTACAAATGTGGCTAAAAGTACTCAGGTATGTTTCCTACTTCTGATAGGATTATGAAAATGTTATATCTTTTAACATGCGAATATGTTTTATGAATGAGAAACAAGATATGTATGAGTACTTGGGGCATATGGGATATATGTGAAAGGGGAAGAATAGGTGTTGACTTCGGTCTCACCAACGAAGGTGTTGGCTTCAGCCTCACCAACGAAAAAATGGTGGCTACGGCCCCATCGCGTAAACATGATAACTACGGTTACATTATCTGAACATAGTGTCTAATGACACAACGTATATGGGCGATGAGCACGTCGACTGTAGCGACTGCCTTCGATGGTGAGTAGCGGATGAAGGGTCGACTTAGTAGTCCCCACGGTGCAAGGTGTTGGTACGGTGGTGTGTAGCGGATGGACCTTTAGGTTTGGGTTTGGGTTGCATCATTATTTAATCTGAATATGCTTTGATATGAATATGTATGCCTGAAATGTTGATTGTTAGTTTGTGTACACATTGAGTCTGTCGACTCACCCCTTTGTGGGACTATTTTTCAGGAAATGAGCAGTAATGGACCAAGGCCTAGGAGCTAAAGGTGGCCATGCATCACTTGAAGAATTTATTAGAATTTAGACTTTACTCAATTTTAGTATTTTCAATTTTATCTTTGGGTTTGAATGATGTAATAAGGCCATAAGGCCCAAGTTGGATGGTTTTATTTCCCTGCTTTTATTTTCAGTTGTTATGTTATGAATTATTTTTGACAAAGTTTAATTAAATTTATTTTAGAAATAAACCCTAAATTGTTTTGTCCCCAAAATTAAATGTTTTCTAAATTAAATAAATGGGTTTCCAACCTAAGCCCAACCCAAAACCAATATCTTTCCAAAAATTCACAAAAATTTTCCAAGTAACAAAAGAATTTGAAGCCGATTTTCTTAAGGAACATACCAGATCCGGTTCAGGCTCGTGGGCCGGGTGTGGGGTGTTTCACCAAACATGTTTATTTTGCAACCAAGATTGATAATCTATCAACTAACATCAAAACACATTCAAAGAAATCCGTGGAAAGTCCCTCAACCCTTAATATTTTTGCAAATTAACCCTCGGGCTAGCTAGATTAAGTTAAAACGAACTCAAAAACATAAAAATAATTAAAAGCGGGACACAAAATCATACCATGTGAACACAAGGTGTTGGCTGAACCTTCCTTCTTCCTGAATGGCTATTTTAGGGTTTGAAACTAAAAATGATGAAGACAACATCTTTATTCTATGTTTTATTTACTTAGTTTTTTCTTTTATTTACCAATGTACTACTTTAACTTTATTATTAATAAAAAATTTCAATAAAACCTATCCATGCATATCCACTAAATTTAAATATGGTATATTTACCATTAAAGTCCATTATATTTCCTTTCCAAAGCCATTTAGCCCTTTTAACTAATAGAACTCAACTTTTTCACCTTTTACGATTTAGTCCTTTTTACCTAATTAACCATTTAAACATCATAATTTCTCAACGAAACTTTAATACGACCTTAATATAATCCCGTAGACATTAAATAAATAATAAAATAATAATTAACTCATTGAAATTGTGGTCTTGAAACCATTGTTTCTGACACCACTGAAAACGGGCAATTACATTGTTAAACGTAATAAAGAATGAATTGAGTCAAGTGTTGCAATTGTTCTTGCTTATTCATGTTATTGTTATTAAAACTTTTGATTTGTTGCTAAACCATCTCATTGCATTTTTCATTGCATTTAGGTTAACTCATTTGCATATAACCCGTAACCATCGCAGTAATAGGGTTAAGAGGCATTACCGGTTATATTGGAACTTTTACGATCACTTCTCAAACATAAATACATCATCATCATATCATAGAAAATTATATGCATAGAGTCCCTTTAAAAGGTCTACGAGACCTTAAACATGCATTAGGAAGGGGTTGGGACTAAATCAATCTCATACAAAATTTTTTCCAGAAACTTAACATTTTTCAAAGTTACAAAGGTCACACACTCGTGTGGGCAGGCCGTGTGCCTCACAAGGCCTCAGACACACCCATGTGTCCAAGCCACGGCAAAACAGAGCATACATACTGACTTGCCCACACAGCTGAAGACACGCCAGTGTGCTTGACCCGTGGGCAACACTAACTTAATTCACATAGCCTGTCACCAGCCCGTGTGTGTGGCCCGTGTGCGAGTCTGACTTGTTTCGAATTATAATTTTAAGAGACACGGTCGAGCCACCCACCCGTGTGCTCAACCATGTGGGCAAATATAGGCCATTTGCAAGGCCAATTTGCCACCCAATTTTGGGTCACCTACATGCTCAATTACCATATCACAAAACATACATTTAAATCACCATTCCATCAACCAATTCAAGCATAAAACTTACCATTTCCATTCTCACCAATTCATACCACAATCATCACTCACATAAACCACATATACATAATATAATCATCATTTTCACATATCTAAAACATATACTAGAAGCATTCAACTATCAAGCCATACCACATGGCAAGATCTAAACATCTCAAAATATTCCATATTCACTAGCCTATGCATGCCATATACCAAATATACAACTTCCAAAATTACCAAAATAGATGGTCGATAGTGTGATTGAGTCACTGACGATTCCCGGATCTGAACTACCTTTAGTGACACTGTAAAACAGAGAAAAACTTCACACAGGAAGCTTAAAAGCTTAGTAAGTTTGTAATATAACACATTTAGCTTAACAGTTCAAATTCAATAAGCAAAATTACTAACACATAGTTCAATTCACATCATTACAAAATCATCAACCAGATAGGTTCCGTACATACCTGTACCATCACCTAATTATCAATCACATTTACCATTCAATGCTAAATTTCGTAATTCATTTGGTCCTCTTTCAACATTCGATGAATTCACACACTTAGTGCCATTTAATTAGCTGAAGCCATAATATTATTGCACACTTAGTGCCATTTAATTAACTGACGCCATAATATTATTGCACACTTAGTGCCATCACATTAAACAAAAGATTTCTCAATATCGCACACACAGTGCCAACTAATATAGTTGATGTTTTCTTTATCTTGCACACTTAGTTCCGATTAACATTGTACCGATTCTGTTTACATACACTTAGTGTAACACCCCAAACCCACCTAGACGTTATGGCCGAATCTGGCGGCGTCACATGATAGTGCTTTGGAAAACTTAACTACGTTAAATCATTTGTAATACCTTAGGCTTTCGTTAAAACATGTCATTTAATTATTCATTATCCATTTCAAAATGTTATACGTTGCGGAAGCTTTTTAAAAGTAATTTGCAAATTTGTGTGTTTTTTATAAAACATTTGTTTACTTTGAAAACTTGAGTCTTGTCCTACTGGTAGCAGCTCATAAAATAATAATCCCAAATTTAAAACAAAAATCCGTAAAGGCCTTATTACATAAAAATTACCCAGATATAATCAAACCATAATTAATAATTAAGATATAAAACCATAGTAAAATGTCCAGAACTGTGGTCATCGCCGAGTCCTCCACCACACCGATCCGTCTACTGCTGGGGATTACCTGAATAGATTAAACAGAAAAGGGGTGAGTTTTTGCAAACTCAGTGTGTAATCCCCACAGAAAACATACACACAATATCATATCAGAAAACGATCAGGCATTCATAGTTCGGGTCTGAGCCCATTACAGAAACGGTGTGGACCTTAACCCACTCAGGTACAGAATCAGATATATTACAAGGCCTCATCCATTTCAGTCAAAATATGCAGAAAACAGAGTCCTACCCACCAGCCTCTACACACCAACTCCGTCCAACCCTACACACCATGTGGGGAAAAAATTAACCCACCCAGCCATGCACACAATGTTGTACCGAGTGCGGCACATAATCAAAAATTTGTAGCTGAGCTACCAGATAATAGGCTTAAGAGCCTTTCAGATACTCCTTCCAATCATAATCAACCCAACCGATGCAATGCAACATACAAGAATGACATGCTATTATGCAATTAAAACTCATACATAAATATTCAGATTAGCATACATGCTTAGTACAGAAATCAGACAGACAGATCATTTATTCAGGGGTCTAAGTATTGCTTACTGACCATATGGTAGGTCCACATTCGACTAGGGCGACCCGTGCAACCTTACAGAACATTATAGAAAAATGGCTCACACACCTATGTGGCCTGCCCGTGTAGGCCCACACGGCCCAAATTGGCCTTGGCCGTGTGGATTACACGACCTTGCTTGGTCCTCACTCGGCCATGTGCTGGGCTCATCAATCACACGGCCTGGCCCAGATTCCCACATGATGGTGTGGTTCACCCGTGTGGTCCCACATGCCCGAGTGGCCCACACGGCCCAATTGGTCGAGCCCGTATGTTACACAAGGCCTCGCCCAGCCGTCACACGGCCGTGTCGCTCGCGCACGGCCTGGCTCGTTGTGACTAACTGTCTTGCACACGGCCTACCATACAGGCGACCACACGCCTATGTGGCGTCGACAGAAAGGTTTTTGGATTTCACCGAGACCTCATTTTTTGCGTTTTTGGGTACACACCTGGTGCGATTTTGATGCGTAAGCTCCCCTAAGCCTCCAGAACCTAAAAATCAACCAACTAAACACTCATTTAACCACTTGTTTCGTCATTCAATCAAAGTCTATCGAAATCCAACGTTGATAATCTAACGAACCCCTTACCATTAATAACCAAAATAGCAAGTCCTACTCTCTGCAGCAGCACCGATCACTTATTGCCTTCCACATGTCAAAAAAGAGCGCAACAGACCCCTCATCAGATGCCTATCTCAAAGCAGATAGATTAAGCGAAAAGAGACTTACAGTAATAGCACACTGCCGTTTCACAAGGAGGAAACAAATCGAGAAAAGCCGAAAAAGAGGAGAAGACAAGGGAATTTCGACAGGGGATTTGGCAAAAAATGTCAAAAAGAAAGGAAGAAGATTTTGGGAAACAAAATGATAGACGAAAATTCAAAAAATGAAATCTACTAATTCCCTAATCTCTCCCCACTATCAGAATTTTAGTCCATCTCAACCTCTGCACACGGCACAAACAGAAAAAATAAATCCCTTGTTCACTCAAGGATTCGAACTCAAGACGTCAACCATAACCAACACTCCCCTTAACCACCAGACCAGCAGGCCCATTCTGTTAGTTACTTACACACTTTAACTTATAAGCCTATTAGCCAGTGTTTGGGCTTTATTCATAAAAATACCAAAATTTACCCAAGTTGAGACTTGAACTTGGGACCTCCCAAACACACCCAAATCACTCAACCACTAAAGCAAATAGGTATTTGTGTCTTGAAATTAAAAAAAGCTGAAATTAATAGAAAACCGGGGCGTTACACTTAGTGCCATATAACTTTAAAATCACAACTCACATTTTTGAATTCCAAACTCACATTTCCGTTCATTTCAACACATGAGAACATCATTTAAACAACATGTATTATACACAAACTTACCTCGGACGTAGAAACACGATACAAGTCTATCAATTGAGCACTTTGTTCTTGCTTCGATCTAAGTCTGAATTTCCCTTTTCTTGATCTATACACATTCAAATTTAGCTCATTGATTCACCAAATCATTCAATTCAATCCAAATACACATATTTAGAGCATTTTACAAAGTAGCCCTCACATTTTCACATTTTGACATTTTAGTCCCTATTTCATAAAATCACAAAATACACATAATTTCATTATACACATGCTTAGTTGAATTCTCCCCTAGCTCATATAAGCCCACATAGTTCATTTATCTCACATTTTAGTCCTTCAATTTCTCATTTGCACAATTTAGCCCATTTTTGACATTTTTGTCAAAAATCACTTTACAAAATATTAAAATCTATCAACAATTATTCATTATTCATCATCAACTATCCCAAAGCTCAAACATTCATCAATGGCATCTTACAAATCACCAATAAATTCATAAATTAGGGCATGGGCTAGCTAAAACACGAAGCAATGATCACAAAAACGTAAAAATACTAAAAACCGAGCTCAAAACATACCTTGATTGAGCTATGAATGTGCCGAAATCATGAAACCTTCAAAACCTTATTTTCTTTCTCAATTTCGGTGGAAGATAATGCCACTAATTTATGTTTGTTTTATTAATATTAACTTAATTATCATTTTACCATTTTATCCCTTACTTTAAACATTATATATTAATTCATTGAATGGCCATTTATGTCAAAATCCACTATCAATGGTCTAATATCAACATAAGGACTTTTCATTTAATAAGACATGGCAATTAAGCACTTTAACAACTAGCACACAACTTTTACATTTTATGCGATTAAGTCCTTTTTCACAAATCGACACACAAACGATAAAATTTTCACACAGAGTTTTCACACATGCTTAATCACATACTGAGACACTAAAAATAATATTAAAATATTTTTCTGAACTCGAATTTGTGGTCTCAAAATCACTATTCTGACTAGGGTCTAAACTGGGCTGTTACATAATTGGTTAATTTAATTTTAGCATCCATCACCTTAAAAATATTGTGTTTTCTTAACCAACTTGTAAATATTAATTTTACAATAATTGATTTAAACGCAGTCCTTGTGGAGACGATAACTCTTTTTACTTACTTTGTCACATCTCGAAATCTGGGTTAGTAGAATTGGACATTAGATTATGGGTTGAGAGAAAAATCAGATTTTGTGTAATAGGAATTAAAATAGGATAAAATAAATAATAAGTTAATAATAGTAAAAATAATAATTAAATTAAATAATTATGGTATTAATAATCGGGGCATTAGTAAAAAAAATAATAATAGAGACTAAATTGGGAATAGTTGTTAAAGTAGAGGTTAAATATGTAAATTAAAAACTCATGGTTAAAAGGGGAGTTATTAGAACAAGGGAGAATAGTGGAGGACTTATAGGGAAAAAAGCCCATTTTTTTAAAATGGTTGGTTGGCAATAAAAAGCCACAACCATCACTTGTTGCTTTTATTTTGTTTCTTTCCATTTCTTTTTCATTTTTAAATTTTGTTAAATCTAGATTGGAGTATTTCCTCTAAAAAAAATTTTGCATCTCTTATATTTTCTTGGCATCCAAACACTCTTTATTCCTTCAATTTTGCAAGAAAACAACTCTTTCTTCACCAATTTCTCACCTAAACTTAGCTCATTTTTTCTCAATTGGTGCAAATTCGTGGAGATTTTCGAATTAAAGTTAAATATATTATTTTCTTATGTATTAAATTTTTATTAGGTGTTTTTAATTTGAATTTTCATAGATCTAAGTAGGAAAATTAAAAATCCATGGTTTTAAAGCTATCTTTTGCATAAAAATATGGTGAATGAAGAAATAAAGAGCTAGGAGGAGTTTTAAAAATAATTTTTAGTATATTTTGACAAAATTATGTGGTGTACAAATTCTATTTAATAAAATCATTAAGTAATTGAATGAATTAAATGGTTGTCTTTTGAGAATGAGGATGAACGGTGGTTGTCGAGAAAAGTAGTGTCTAATAAAATTGAGTTGAATTATTGGTCTAAACCTATAATTATGCACAAGTTAGGGGGTTAGGAGGTAGAAATTAAGGATTTAATTAAATGAAAAAAAAAAGGAAATTAAGCGAAATAGATTGTACGAAATAAGTCGAATAATTATGTATGAGTGGAGAGCTGTTGTATAAACACAAATAGATAAGTTAGATTGTTTTTGAATGCTTAGTAATATGTATATTTTTGTGCGAAACTGGAAACGTTGGTGGAGCCTCAACAAACCGGGATAAAGGCAAGCAAAAATTGTCTAATTTGACGAGACGTGGTGAGCTATAGGTGAGGGCATTTGTATGCCATGCTTTAGAGTCAATTGTGAAATCTAGAGAGTCGAAGTGTGGCTTGCGAACCTTGACGTATTCCTTGTGCAAAATCAACACTCTACATCACTTCCTCATATGTGAGTGGGTCATCATTTTCCTATTCAACAGACTCAGTGTTAAAAACACTTTCACTAGATTGGAAAAACTCAGGTCTATGAGAAACCTTCCTACTATGACGAAGCACCCTATGCTACTGATCATTTGCAAGTTTATTATTAGGAGTCGGTTCTCGAACCGTTTCTATAGTGTTTTGCATATTTCCCTAAATTTCCTTGAGTACCTCTTTACTCCAAGGTTTAAAGTTATTCATGTAAATTTCTTCAAGGAAAATAGCATGAGTTGACACTGTAACAGTTTGCTATTTCGGGTTATAAAACAAACTAACAGTTTGCTATTTCGGGTTATAAAACAAACTGCAATTTGTTCCATTTGGAAATCGTACAAACATGCACAATTCTGCTCGTGAGTCTAACTTCCTCGCATCTTTGTCCAATACATGGGCCGGGCATCCCGAATCCTTATATTTTCTAGACTTGGCTTTCTGCATTGCCATAATTCGTATGGAGTTTTTGATGCCGCCTTAGTTGGAAAGTCATTCAGAATATATTAAGTCATTTGGACCGCATATCTCTAAAAATAGGTTAGCAGAATAAGTTAACATTGAACATACCATGTCTAACAATGTTTGATTGGTTCTTTTTGCCATGTCATTCTGTTGCAGAGTACACGGTGGGGTTATCTAGGATAGCATCTCATTCTCTATAAGGTACTTTAAGAACTCACCAGATAAATATTACCTACCTCAGTTTGACTGAATTGCCTTTATAGGTAAAGATAGTTGTTTCTCCACTTCCATATGAAACTCTTTACATTTATCAAAGGTTTCACTCTTACGGTGCATTAGTATACATACCCATATCTAGAATAGTCATCAATAAAAGTTACATAATACTCGTAATCACCTCTTGCATTAATGCTCATGGGGTGACATACGTCAGTGTGTACAAGTTCTATGGGTTTTCCAACTGTAACACCCCTAACCCGTATCCATCACCGGAATAGGGTTATAGAATATTACCGGAGTTTACAGAACAATTACAGGTAATTCAAGACATTTACTATTCAAATCCAAAACTAATCATATCATCCCTTCAATGGACCCTCGAGGCCCAATTTAGGCATTAGAAACAAGCTGGGACTAAATCGGGGACACAGGAATTTTTTTGCAAAATTTCAAAAATTTTCTTATGTACATGGGTCACACGCCCGTGTGAGTAGGTCGTGTGGCTCACACGGCAGGTGACATGCCCATGTCTTAGGCCGTGTGGGCATTCGATGTGAGGCACACGGTCATGTCCCAGCCCGTGTCCTTACCCGTGTAACCCTCTAACTTGTGCCACATGGCCTACCACACGTCCGTGTGCTAGGTCGTGTGGTCAATTTAATTTTCAAAAATTAAGTGCAAGATTCACATAGCCAAGACACACACCCATGTTCTAGGCCGTGTATCACACACGACTGAGACACACACCCATGTCTTTACCCGTGTGTCCAATTGTTAGCATTCTGTTTCTCAATTTCAAGATGCAAGGGACACACAGCCAATCCACATGCCCATGTGCCAGGCCTTGTGTCACACACGATCAAGACACATGCTCGTGTGTCTACCCGTGTAGACAAAATAAAGCCATTTCCGAGCTTTATTTCTCACCCAAAACAAGCCATTATTAGCCATTCCAATGGCTAAATTACAAACAACCATGTACTTGCCAATATTGGCCAAGTTAACCTATACATGCCATTATACCATAATAAGATTACTTTTTATACCAAAACGAACTGGTGGATAGTGTGATGATTCTCCAACCGATCTCCAACCTTTATGAACTTCCCGAGCACTATAAAACAGAGAGATAAAACCTAGTAAGAATTAATGCTTAGTAAGTTCGTATAACAGGAATTAAACTTACCAATCACATTCATTACGATAAACATACAATAACATGCTTTCCAACAAATTCACAATTTTCCTAATCACATACACTCAAATAAACAAGTTAGTCACAAAATTCACATGTACATCAAATAAACATGGTTGAGCTCATCATGCTACAGTCTTTCAGGTATTTCAGAAGTATTCAGGACATAACTCTTCCAATCTTATAGTTTCTGATGTCAGAAGTTTTGTCTATTGAATTATTGAAATATCTATGGAAACTAAGATAGTGCACACAAGGTGTACAAAACTCTAAACCATCAATTCATAATCAGGGGTACCCATTAGGGCACTTAATCAAGGAGCACACTCTCGAGCGACACGATGCTCAGATGAGCCATGTAACAGGACACTTATCCGGGATAAACAGGAAACTCATAAGAGTTTTATTCAGGGAGCTCATAGAGCTTAATAGATAACTCCGAAGGGTTAATATCAGAGAGCACTGGATAAGGTAACAGGGAGTTCAAGCGAGCCAAGTCTGGAAGCTCATAAGAGATTATATCAGGACGCTCATGTAGAGCTGCGTTTGTGTACGTAATATATGCTGGATCACAATCGATTGAATCATGTAACAAGATGCTCACACAGAGCTGCGGTAGTGCGCGACACATGTAGAATCACTACTGATTAGGGTGTTCGAGAGGGCTATAACAGGATTGCTCGTTTGAGCTATATTCTATCCGCAACATATGCAGGATCACATTCAATACGGGAAATCATATATCCATCGAATTTCATTATTCAGACGGAACTTGTCATTTATCAAGCAACATCGAGCATGTGATTTATTTCATACTTTAACATTTATATAATTCACTCAAATACAACATTAAATTCAAACATATTAACATATATAAATAAGTTACACGAATTGACCTTGATATTCGTTTGTATAAAAAAATCTACTAATTTGACACTTTCTGTTTTCCTCGATCCAATTCCATATTTGGTCTTTTCAGATCTATATAAATGAATTTAATCATCAATTTAAAATAATTCATATTCAATTGGATTCATTTTACACTCTAGGCAAAATTACCATTTTGCCCCTATACTTTTCATAAATTCCAATTTCATCCATAGGCTCGGAAAATGAAATTCATGCAATTTAATACTTATTCCAAGCATAACCGAAATTTTCATATAACATTTATAGCACTTGTACTTCACAAAATTTAGAATTTTTCTATGGGTTTTACTACTTTTCAATTTAGTCCCTAAATCATGATTTCATCAAAATTCTCTTTGTAAAAGTTGTTTATCTATCAACAACCTTTCTTTTTCTACCATAAATTTCAAATTTTTAGCATAGTCATCCATAGAAAAATTTCTATACTTTGGTATCTTTACAAATTAATCCCCAAAATAGATAAATTAAGCTATTCTGATCTCAAAAATATAAAAATTACTAAAAATGAGACAAGAATACTTACCCAATTAAGCCAAGAAAGCTTGTTTTCTCTTTCCTAGGGTTTCCATGTATATTTTGGGGAAGAAGATGATATATAATGATATTATTTCCTTTTAATTCATTTATCATCTTTTAATTATTTTAGTTTCCAATTTAGTCCTTGTCTTTTTCTAATTTTCCATGGATGAATCACCAGAAATATCTACTAACTTTTCTTTAATGTTCTAATTACCATATAAGGTCTTTTTATTTTGAATTCCATAGCTAATTGATCCTTTTAGCTACTATAACTCAACTTTTGCATTTTATGCAATTTGGTCCTTTCCATAATTAAACACATAATCGGTAAATTTTTCTTATCAAAATTTTCACATAACATTCCTATCATAATACAGACCATGCAATAATATTAAAATAAATTTTCTTTCTGGCTCGGAATTGTGGTCCCGAAACCATTGTTCCGATTTCATTGAAAATGGGCTATTACACCAGCCTTTGTTCCTTTTGCATTAAAAGATCGCTTAGTCATCTTACCTTTCAGGCAAGATTCACATTATGGAAGATCAACTTCTTTAAGTGAACTTTATATGCTATCTTTTACAAGTCTAGTGATTCTTTCTCGGTTAATATGACCAAGTCTCAAATGCCAAAGGTATGCCTAATTAGAGTGAGAAGTTTTAAGTATTTTATTCTATATTTCAGTCTCAAATAATGTGTATATCTTTGATTTGATAAAGTAGATATTATTTGGCATCCATCCATTAGAAAAAAATATTGCATTTTTCAATATTGCAGTTCCGTTATTCAATATTTCAACCTCAAATAATGTGTACATCTTTGATTTGATAAAGTAGATATTATTTGACATCCATCTATTATAGAAAATATTACCATTATTCGATATTTCAGTCTCAAACAATGTGTACATCTTTGATTTGATAAAGTAGACATTATTTGACATCCATCCATTATAAAAAATATTGCAATTTCATTATTAAAAGTTACGGTCAAGCTGACTTTATATAAACATGCAACAAAAATTAAGTTCCTTTTAAAACTTGGTACATAGAAAACGTCTCTTAAAATAATATTCCTAAAATTATCAAAATAAAGATGTACACCTCCCACTGCTTCAGTTGCCACACTTCTCTCGTTCACGGTCTACAACGATAAGCTCTTATCTCTAACATATTTCGTCTCCTCAAACCTCTATAGAGACACACATACGTGATTAGATGCTCCCGAATCAATGACCCAGTGGTCTATTGAATCCTTCACTAAACAAGCTTCTATCATAAAGATTTTCATACATTTTCCTTTGGTTGCTAGGTATTCCTTCCACTCTCTACAATTTGCCTTAAAGTGCCCTTTCTTACCGCAAAAGAAGTATTTAGACTTAGACAAGTCTTTAGGCTTCCTGGTTCTCTTTCTTTCCGCCTATGGTGGCCTAGAGACATTAGTCTTGCCTTTCTTAGTATGTTTTACTTTCTCTTTTGAGGAAGTAGTGATAGCTATGTTTGCTTCTACTTTTCAGACCGACTAACTACCATTCAACATATCTTATGGGATTGTAACTCCGTCATGAGTTGTGTAAGCCTCATGTTTTTGTTGCCAAGGTTACATGCGACCCGAAAGCCAGTAAAATCTTAGGGCAATGTAATATCCCGAAATTGGGCCTAGTAGGATTAGGCCCAATAGGCCTTGAGCGTAGTAGCGTTTAAAATTTTTGAGAACAAGAGATCGGCTTAAATGCAAGTTGGACCTATTAGATAAGTGATTTTGGAAGGTTAGAGGGCTTCTATGAAGCCCCGGGATCAAACTTTAGCTTTGGGGAAATTTTGGTTTTAGGCGAGAAAAACCCTGGGAGTTAGTAGGTAGGCTTTAAGAATAAAATGTGTAGGAAAATGACACAAGTGGAGAGTGTGGTGTAGTGGCAAAGCGACGCCACATAAGAGGCAAGAGGATGACGCCATAAGGGAGGAAGGAGGTCCAAGTTTCAAGTCTTGGCTCTTGCATTTTGGTTTTCTTTTTAAATGGACTTTAGAATTTGGCTATAGATTTATATTTAGTTGTGCATGTTTTAAGACACAAGAGGAGCTTGTTGCCTAGTGGCTAGTGGCGTAGATTATGCTACAAGGGAGTCTGGGTTTGAATCCCATGGAAAGCAAGGGAGTATTTATTTTGCGAATTGGACGGCAAGAGTTTGAGTTGGATTTAAACTCTGCTATTGGAGGGATCCCACATGGGAAAGATACAAAGAAGGAAGGTGAGAAGCTAGCTATATATAGAGCATTCTAGGAAGAGAGTGAATATACCTTGGTGGGCGATTGGGCGCAGGAGTGGTCGGAGCGCGGATTATCACCAGATTCCTATTAGGTGTGTAACTCTCTCTACTCTAGTTGTAGAGCAGCAAATGTCAAAGTACCGGTCAAGGAAATAGTAGCCACACGAGCGTGCGGGCGCAAGTGTGGGGCATCAATACGATAGTTAAGGCCATCAGTAGTATTCTTGTGGGTTGAGGCTGATTGCGTCGCGATGGGCCGAAGTGGGCCTAATTGAATAAAATATATGATGGTGTAGTATATAGTGAACTAGACTAGGTGTATCTCATATACGTGGCTAGATTTGTGTTAGGTGGGCCACACGAGCGTATGGGCCCGAATGGGCCATAATCGGGTTTTAGGCCCAATCATTCGGTACGACCGGAAATGGTAGCTGAGTCGCTCGGGGTGACATCAGGCCTTCAGAAAGGCCATTGCAGGTTCAAAATTACTGAAATACTCTCAATAGGTAAATTACGAAAATACCCTGTGTAGGTAAAATTACTGTTATACCCTTAGAGGTTGATTAGCTTGATTATGTTGTATTATGTCTATCTGATTATGATTGTAATTCATGTTATACGTTATATTTGATATATGTTTTGCATACATGACATACTGAATACACAAATTACTATGTCATATTGCACGGGCTTTGGGATATGATGTGAAAGGGGAAGTATTGGAGACTGTCACAGTGGTTTGGTATCGCAGTGGGTGGGCCCCACGTATATTTGATTTAGTGACCATGTCTCGGTGGCTTGGTGCCACGTGGTTTAATACCACGTATATATATATCTATGGTTCAGTGACTCGTCCCAGTGGTTTGGTACCACAGTGGGTTGGCCCCCTGTATGTTAATAGTGACTCTGTCATGGTGATCTAGTATCATGTTAGTCTGGAACCACGAGTGGCCTGGAACCACGAGTGGCTTGTTGCGACGAATGAGGTGTGTAGCGGATGGAGGGTTGATTGTAGAAATCCCCACAGTGTGATGGGCTGGTATGGGTGGTGTGTAGAGGATGGAAAAACTAGGTTGGGCTGGGACATATTGCATTCATTACTTTCGTATGCCATCTTGAGTGGGCTACGGCCCAATATGCGATTGTGGGCCATGAGCCATTTATATGATATAGGGGATTTACACACTGAGTCTCGATGACTCACCCCTTTGTTTAATTTTGCAGGTAATCATTAGATCGCGGATTTGAGAGCTGAGGCAGACTTGTGGTGGCCATGCAATGTTTTCTCGTAAACTCGTTTCTTTTATTTGGACTTATTTTTATTTGGGTTTTTGTTATGTAATAAGGCCACTATAACTTTAATTTTGGTATTTTATTCGGTTTAGCTTTTAATTTGATTATTGCCTATTATTATTAAATGTTCAATACGGGAATTTCCTAGACCATTAATAATCGTTTTCCAAAATGTTAACAAAAGGATAACAAGTGAATAAATATTTAAACTCGAAATTTTTAACAAACGGTAGTTTTTAAGCAACCCTTTTATGTGACATGCTAGATCCGGTTGTAATGTTTAGGCTGGGTTTGGGGTGTTACAATTATGGTATCAGAGCCTAGGTTCGAAAACTCGACTGTGCGTTTGGTTTCAAAAATGTTTTCAAAGGATGGTTTGGAAAATGGTTTAGAAAAATATATATCTATTTTTTGGAAGTAGGCACCCGAGTCTCCGACACCAATCCGCACTGTAAGTTTTCTGATACTTTGCTTTGTTATATGTTGTATTTCTGGTATCTATTCTGTGTGTTTGGTATGGATGTGATGTTCGGATATAGAGTTGGTTGCATATGAAATATTTGTCTGCTTTAATGGCTAGGTGTTTTTGAGTATGTGTAGGAGTTCTAAGTTCTAGTTAAAAGTATATTAGTGTTATTAAGAACAGTGTAACATCTCAAAATTGGGCCTAGTAGGATTGGGCCTAATGGGCCTTGGGAGTAGTAGCGTTTAAAACTGGGAGAACAAGAGATCGGCTTAAATGCAAGTTGGACCTATTAGGTAAGTGATTTTGGAAGGTTGGGGGGCTTTTATGAAGTCCCGGGGATCAAACTTTGGCTTTAGGGAAATTTTGGTTTTAGGCGAGAAAAACCCTGAGAGTTAGTAGGTAGGCCTTAAGAATAAAATATGGAGAAAAATGACACAAGTGGAGTGTGTGGTGTAGTGGCAAAGTGACGCCACTTAGGGAGCAAAGGGATGACGCCACAAGGAAGGAAGGAGGTCCAAGGTTCAAGCCTTGGCTCTTGCATTTTGGTTTTCTTTTTAAATGGACTTTAGAATTTGGCTATAGATTTATATTTAGTTGCGCATGGTTTAAGACACAAGAGGAGCTTGTGGCCAAGTGGTTAGCGGCGTGGATTATGTTGCAAGGGAGCCTGGGTTTGAATCTCATGAAAAGCAAGGAAGTATTTATTTTGCGGATTGGACGGGAAGAGTTTGAGTTGGATTTAAACTCTACTGACGAAGGGATCCCACATCGGAAAGAAACAACGAAGGAAGGTGAATAGCTAGCTATATATAGAGCATAAATGAGGAGAGTGAATACAACTTGGAGGGCGTTTGGGCATAGGAGTGGTCGGAGCGCGGATTAGCACCAGATTCCTATCAGGTGTGTACTTCTCTACTCTAGCTGTAGAACGGCAAATTCCAAAGTGCCAGTCACGGCAATAGTAGCCACACGAGCGTACGAGCGCACGTGTACGGGCTTCGATGCGATAGTTGAGGCCACTATTAGTATTCTTGTGGATTGAGGCTACTTGGGCCGCGATGGGCCGAAGTGGGCCTAATGGGCTCGTAGGCCCATATGAGTAAATTGTATGATTGGTTGTTATATATTGAACTAGACTAGGTGAATCTTATATACGTGGCTAGATTTGTGCTAGGTAGGCCACACAAGCGTGTAGGCCCAGATGGGCCGAAATCGGGTTTTAGGCCCAATAGTCCGGTAACGACCGGGAATGGTAGTTGAGTCGCTCGACATTAGGCCCTCGAAAAGGCCACTGTAGGTGCGACATGACTGAAATACCCTCGATAGGTAAATTACGAAAATACCCTTGGAAGGTAAATTACTGTTATACCCTTAGAGGCTGATTAGCTTGATTATGTTGTATTTGTTATTCTGATTATGATGGTAATCCGTTTCATATGTTATATTTGATATATGATTTGCATACATGTCATACTGCATACATGAATTATTATGTCATGACATGTTGCATGGGCTTGGGATATGATGAAAGGGGAAGCGTTCTGTTCTGGTGGCTTTTGTCACAATCTGTTTTGGTGGCTCTGCCACGTTCTATTCTGGTGGCCATGCCACATATTTGGTGACTCTGTCACAATCTGACGATAAGCAGCTAACTGCAGCATGTCTGCCATCGATGGTGTGTAGCGGTGAGGGTTAATTGTAGAAATCCCATTGGTGTGATTGGCAAGTACGGGTGGTGTGTAACGGATGGAAATTTAGGCTGGGTTGGGTTTTGCATCATCTTGCATATGCTATCTGTTATTCTGTACTGTAGGGCTAAGGCCCAATTGGTATTTGAATGGGCTCGGGCCCAGCTATGGTTGGTGTGGAGTGATTGCACACTTAGTCTTCTTGACTCACCCCTTCTGCTTAAATTTTTGCAGGTAATTCATAGATCGCGGGTTTTGGAGCCAGGGCGGACTCGAGGTGGCCATGCATTATGATTACTTCTTTTGTAAACTCCGTTTTAATTTGAACTTATTTTAATTCAGGATTTTATTTTGTAATAAAGCCACTATTACTTTAAATTTGGTATTTTATTTGGTTTAGCTTTTAATTTGATTACTGCCTATTATTATTAAATGTTCAATACGGGAATTTCCTAAATCCTTAATAATCATTTTCCAAAATGTTAAATAAAGGATTACCAGTGAATAAATAATTAAACTCAAAATTTTTAAACAAATGCGCAGTTTTAAACAACCCTTTTATGTGACATGCTAGATCCGGTTGAAACGTCTAGGTTGGGTTTCGGGTGTTACAATCAGAGTGCGCAGCAAGAGCGTAGTGTGGTAGGTTAGGATGTGTGACTGTTAGTTAGTTGGAAATTTCGAGGACGAAATTTCTTTAAGGAGGGTAGATTTGTAACATCGCGAAATTGGGCCTAGTAGGATTGGGCCCAATGGGCCTTGAGCGTAGTAGCGTTTAAAATTTTTGAGAACAGGAGACCGGCTTAAATGTAAGTTAGACCTATTAGATAAGTGATTTTGGAAGGTTAGAGGGCTTCTATGAAGTCCCGGGATCAAACCTTGGCTTTGGGGAAATTTTGGTTTTAGGCGAGAAAAACCCTGGGAGTTAGTAGGTAGGCTTTAAGAATAAAATGTGGAGGAAAATGACAAAAGTGGAGAGTGTGGTGTAGTGGCAAAGTGACGCCACATAAGAGGCAAGGGGATGACGCCATAAGGGAGGAAGGAGGTCCAAGGTTCAAGTCTTGGCTCTTGCATTTTGGTTTTCTTTTTAAATGGACTTTAGAATTTGGCCATAGATTTATATTTAGTTGTGCATGTTTTAAGACACAAGAGGAGCTTGTGGCCTAGGGGCTAGCGGCGTAGATTATGCTACAGGGGAGTCTGGGTTCGAATCTCATGGAAAGCAAGGGAGTATTTATTTTACGAAGTGGACGGCAAGAGTTTGAGTTGGATATAAACTCTGCTATCGGAGGGATCCCACATGGGAAAGATACAAAGAAGGAAGGTGAGAAGCTAGCTATATCTAGAGCATTCTAGGAAGAGAGTGAATATACCTTGGTGGGCGATTAGGCACAGGAGTGGTTGGAGCGCGGATTAGCACCAGATTCCTATCAGGTGTGTAACTCTCTCTACTCTAGTTGTAGAGTGGCAAATGTCGAAGTGTCGGTCACGGCAATAGTAGCCACACGAGCATGCGAGCGCATGTGTGGGCATCAACGCGATAGTTGAGGCCATCAGTAGTATTCTTGTGGGTTGAGGCTGCTTGCGCCGCGATGGGTCGAAGTAGGCCCAATTGAATAAAATGTATGATGGTGTAGTATATAGTGAACTAGACTAGGTGTATCTCATATACGTGGCTAGGTTTGTGTTAGGTGGGCCACACGAGCGTATGGGCCCAAATGGGCCAAAATTGGGTTTTAGGCTCAATCATCCGATACGATCAAAAATGGTAGCTGAGTCACTCGGGGCGACAGTAGGCCTTTGGAAAGGCCATTACAGGTGTAAAATTACTGAAATACCCTCGATAGGTAAATTACGAAAATACCCTTGGTAGGTAAAATTATTGTTATACCCTTAGAGGTTGATTAGCCTGATTATGTTGTATTATGTCTATCTGATTATGATGGTAATTCATGTTATACGTTAAATTTGATATATGTTTTGCATACATGACATACTGCATATAGGAATTATTATGTCATATTGCACGGGCTTTGGGATATGATGTGAAAGGGGAAGTATTGGAGACTGGCACAGTGGTTTGGTACCACAGTGGGTTGGCCCCACGTATATCTGATTCAGTGACCATGTCTCGGTGGCTTGGTGCTACGGTGGTTTAATACCACGTATATATATATTTAGATCCGGTCGTAATGTTTAGGCCGGGTTTAGGGTGTTACAGGCTAGGTTTTGAATACCATCTCAGTTTGAGTGTTCTAGTCCAGATTGTACTCATTGTCCATGACCTAAGCAAAATATTCCAAAAGAGTAGTTATATGATCTTTGACTGGAGTGTCGGGCTTTTGCTGGGCATTCGTCAAGATAGTTATAGCATATTGTCGAGCCAAGGAAACTTGGCCTCCGGACATGACTTCTAGCTTATCCAGAGTAGTTTACGCAGTCTTACAACTTTGCAGTTGCTTATATAGGGTGTTGGTCATGTTTGTCAGCATATAGCAATGAGCTATCTCATCAGACTCCTCCCAGCATTTTCTAGCCTCAGCTTAGGTTGCCGGTGGACACTTATTATCAAGAACTATTTTAATTTTCTCACAACTTAGGACAATTATTAGGTTTGTTTTCCATTCATTATAGTTATTTACGTTCAGTTTGTTTTCAGTGAATATGTTCAATAAGGGAGTTGGTGTCATTTTTGAACTAAAAATAAAAAATTCTTATATTAATAATTTTGTATTAAACAAATGTTTGAAAACATTTTGCAACATTACGATATGCATTAATATGATGTATGAGTCTTACATTAAACCCTGAAAACATTTGTAAGCCGTTGCAATGATAATTCCTACACCCATTGAATCAAGCCACCTTAGGGTGATCATGATCAACTAGTAAGAACATGGATTTCCATCCAATTAGTACATGAACCTAATTCCTTAAGCATTCACACATACTAATAATCATGTAACATTTAGCCATTATTCTAGCTTAAGCATAGCTCCTTAGGGAGTTACTTAACTAGATGATCATGAGTGTATAACCATCAACTTAACACCTTTCGCATCATGCACCACAAATGAATCATCTTGGGACAATCTCACTGAGTAGCATGCTGTGTCTAGTTGTCCTCTTTGAAGATAGAATTTCATGATGTATCGCATGATAATACCTACCACATAAGCTGATCCAACTATCATATGATCATAAGAAAATTTTGCTTACTTTCAAGAAATCTCCTTAGTGAGATCCACATGACAATGTCTACCTTGGGGTAGGTCCGTTTCATGTCATTTCAAGAGACCATTGATGAAGGTTGTAGGTCTTATTTAGGGACTTTTTTCCTACTCAATATTTTAAAAACATGCAAGGTTTTTAATTTCTTGTTTCAATCATGAATGATCAATATATGCATGACAAGTACATGTGATATTTTTTCCTAAACTATATATTTAATAGTTGAGAATAAATTCTCTATTTTTTGAAAAGGTAAAAATCTTTCAAAGTTGTGTTAATAGCTCTATATGAAGAGAAAGTAGAAATCTTGTTGAATTGTAGATGTTTATTTCAAATAGAAAAACAACTTTCTAATCCAACTAGGAAAGGGATAGGGGTTAATAGGCTGTGTTTCCCCCTCAAATTATTATGATGGAGATTCGGGTCTCTCTCACATCGAATCCAATTACAAGTACTTCCTAGGCCTTTTGACCCAGTACTTTCTAATGTCATTTAACTTGATTTGATTTTTCTATTTCTTAAAATAAACTTCAATATTCTATATTAAACAACTTTCTCATTTATTTGCCACAAATCGATGTGGCAAATTAGGCTTTTTCGACACACTTAAGGAGCTTTTTCTTGAGCAAAATAGAGCTTTTAGCTTAGTTTTTCATTATTTTTGTATTTTTATATTTTTCGGGTAATGAGTGAAAATCTCTCATTATTGTCTATTTTTTTACCCAAATTGGTCAATAGTTCCATTAGGAGGTATAACGTGTGTTTGAGTGATGTATGGACATGTTAGAGGTCGAAAATGAGCGAGAACGACATTTATGGCAAGGGTATCACAATAACCAACCTCTGGAATTGTGATACCTCTAACAGTATAGAAGACCAAAGAGAACCTTCAAATCACAACATCTTCTTTGGGTATCGCGATATCCACCTATCAAGGAAGACCCCTAAGTCCAACATTGTCAAAAACATCGCGATATCCTCTTCTAGGTATCATGATATCGCCTTTGTCAGAGGGATAGACTTGGACAAAAAGGGCAACCTTTGTCTCCCTGACCCACCAATCACACAAGGCCCGTGTAGGGGCAATTTTGGCATCGAAAAGTCATTAGAGCACCCTTCAAAATAGCCAAAAATTGTTGAGGAGGAGAGAGACATATTTAGCTTAGTTTTAGGTTTAGTTTTCTCTAAGTTTTCTTTAGTTTTTCTTTGCACCTTTCTTAGGTGTTTTTTTCTCTTCTTCTACCTTAGATTAGAGTTTGTTTTCCTAGATTTACTTTTTGTTTTTGATGTTCTTCATGTTATTTAAGTTATTTAACACTGTGCTAAGGTTTATTTATATTTCCAGTCCCTGTTCTTTGTTTAAAAACTCTTTAAGCTTTAGTTTAATGTATTTTAGTTTATTGCACTTCAATTATGTTACAGCTCATTCCTTTTCTATTTCTTGCTTTAGATTTCTTTGTTAAATGCTTTTGGTTTTATGTTATTTAAGTTTTTGAGAATAAAAAATATCAACTTTCACATTTTTCTTAAGTTTTACTTTTATGGTTGCTTTATTTTCCATTGTTATGTTTATTATCTTGACTTTCAACATGTGTAGCTAAATCCTTAAGAAGTTTGGTTGATGGAGATGTGGATAAACTAAAATATTTAGACAAAGGATTAAATCATAACAATTTGGACTAATTTGAATAGAATTAATAATTTAGGTAATGACGCCTCTAAGGGAATATTAAGATACAGTGCGACCAGAAGAGAATCTTGTCGTGCACTCATTCATTAGTCCCGGATTAACCAGCGAGATAAGAAGATAAATCAGACCTAATTCGTCTAAGTCGGTAAAATTGAGATCAGAAGATAAAATGGAGCCACTTGGTAATTTACACGATTTATGTCCCTAGCCCAAGATTTGGTGAACCACATCGAAGTCAACCGACCCCTATTGGTCATTTTCTAGATAATCCCTCTAGTTTACATTTCTTACAATTTAGTCCCTAGAGTAGAATCTTTAATTTTCTTGCAAATTTATCTTTTATGAATCATCGTAATATAAAATTGTATTAGTAGCCACTTAGCCTCTATTGTGTATTCTAGTTATTACTCAACTGCCTCTTCCTTTGGGTTCGATCCTTGAAATACTTTAGTGTTTCATTCTAACACTACAAGTATTACAACTAACCTATATACTTGCAGTAAAACCGAACTTTAAAAATTGTTTTATAAATTAGTTGTCTTAATGTGCACGCACGCAGCCGGTCAAGTTGTTAGCGTCGTTGCTAGGGAAGACAGTGTAATATTGATTGATTTTTAGTGTACACTTTTAGGTAGAGATAAGTAGCCAAAGTAAGATTTATAGATACAACTTTATTTTCTATTTATTTTTGTGGTATTCAAATTTTAGTTAACTTTCTTCAATCTCTTGTGCTTGTAGGAATATTGTATGACTCAAACCGATAATGATGTCTTACCATTTGAGCCAGAACTGAAGCGTATCATCACACACGCTAGAAGGACACAATTTATGAGAGGCATTCCATTTCCACTAATAAAACAACCTATCGAAGATCCTCAAGGATAAATTTGACAACCACCATAACTACCCATGGAGCAAAGAACTTTGCGTGACTATGCGATGCCCAATTTAGACACTATTCAAGGTAGCATTAATCGTCCAACGACTAATGCTAAAACTTTGAAATTAAACCGAAAATGTTCCAAATGATACAATCGAAGCTTCAATTTTGAGGGTTAATGAATGAGGATCCAAACCAACACCTCAAGCGATTTCTAACCCTTTTTGATACTTTCAAGTATAATGAGGTATCCGATGACGTTATTCGTCTTGGAATATTCCCTTTCTCTCTTACTGACGATGCTTTTATGTGGTTAAACTCATAGCTAGTAGATTCAATCAACACTTGGGATGAGCTAGTGAGCAAATTTTCGGTATAATATTTTCCACCAAGCAAGATGATGAAACTTTGGATGGACATTATGAATTTTTGACAATTGGAAGGAGAATCATTATATGAGGCTTGGTAGTGCTTCAAATTGATATTATGCAAGTGTCTATACCATGGTTTACAAGATTGGTGCAAATTCAAGCCTTCTGCAATGGACTTGATGGAAATTTACACTCTAATTTTGAGGGAGCATTTGCTGAGCATTCATGTTAAAGACTTATGCAGAGGATTGTCAACTTATCAAGGACATGGTGATGAACTCTTACATGTGGCTGGATGAGCGGTTCACATATCGAGCTAAACAGGTAACAAAAAACACTGTCACTAGTGAGGATAAATATCAACAAGTCCTCGAGAGGATTCATCAATTGGAGATGAATGCGAACAAGGAGCAAGTGCATAATCGATGTGTGCCAAATTTAGAGTCAATTGGATCATGTTTTACAATTTTTTCAAAACAACCTAGCCTATACCATACCTAGTAATACCGAACCAAATCTGAAGAGGGAAGGAAAAGAGTACGCAAAGGTAATCACCCTTAGATTCGGGGCTGTGGTTAAAGAACTTATCTGAGCAAATTGTGGGGAGAAAGAAGTGAGTGAGAAGGAAGAGAGCACCCGCACTCCTAGTGTTAGAGAAGGGGCTGCTGAGAATGAAAAGCCTAAGAGTGAACCCACACAAGTCAAAACTGATATAGACACTTTTCACCACCACACCTAGCCCAAAACTTATACCTTTTTCGAGCTGCTTGAGTAAAGAACAAGGGAGATGATGAGGAGTTCATAGATTTTCTCAAGATGTTTAAAGCCTTGAATGTGAAACTCTCTTTTTTAGAACTTCTTGAGAAGATGCCCAAATATGCTAAGTTTTTTAGGAAGTAATGTCTCGTCAGAAGAGAATAGAGAGAAGAGAGAAAATTGCACTTAATGAAGAATGTAGTGCGGTAGTGTCTAGGAGAGTTCTTCCTAAACTAAATGATCCCGGTAGCTTTACCACCCCCATTGAGATAGGAGGAGTAAGTTTTAGGAAGGCCCTGTCTGACCTAGGAGCCAGTATCAACCTCATGCAATTGTCAATTTATAGGAGGCTAGGTTTGGGAGAGCTTAAGGAAACGATTGTCACCTTGCAATTAGCTAATCGATCTTTAGTATGTCCGAACGGATTCCTTGAAGATGTTTTAATGAGAGTTAGGCAATTCATTTTTCTATTTGTCTTTATTGTTCTTGACTTTGAGAAGGATCTAGATATTTTGGTACTCTTAGGGAGACCATTCTTAGCCACGTCTAGGGTCACCATAGGTGTAGAACGAGGAGAATTGACTATGGACATCGAGGGAGAAACTGAAGTTTTGAAATGTGTCAAGCCCAAGTCTAAGTCTGAAGGGAAACCATCACGAGATTATAAGTGCCAAGTGATTGAGACGAAATATTATTATGCTAACTAATTTGTAACTTTCATGGAATGGTGTAACTTTCAAGTGTTCGTGGGCCATGCAAGAGAATATGAAAACGAACAATGATAAATAATAAAATACAAATCTTAAGAGGCTCTAGTCGTGCACTGAACAAAAGACGTATTCAAGTGTCGAGGAAACCGATAAAACACCATTTTGGTGGTGTTACTGACCGCCCGAAGTTTGACTTTTAATTTGTCACCTGTGGCAATTGAAAAAGAATTTGTAAATAATTAAATGTTTTGAGCATGGACTGTAACCCCTTAAACCGGGCCTAGACATTATGGCCCAATCTAAGCGATCACATGGACCATGGAAATTACTAAAACATGAGTTAAAATAAATAGGTCTAAATTTTGGAAATACGTGCTTAATATTTCCTTTGAACATGGTTGTTTTAAATCATAACTTGAGAATAAATCTTATTTTTGAAAAATGTTGCGACGATCTTAAAAATTCAAGTTTAATCAAGAGTTTGCGGAAAACAAATTTTACTACTAAAACACTTAGATAATTCATCCATATAAACCCAGGCAAAATGTCTAATTGTCCATAGTTTTTAAAATAAAACATCCATGCCACAGTTTAATGATAAACCAAAATTAAAGTCCCAAAATAAAAATTTAAAAGTCCACGAAAGTCTCAAAAATATAAAATAGTCCATAACCATAAAAAATTATTTATTTCCGAAAGCCTCTTCGATGGCCGAATCCGAGTCCTAACCATGAGGGTTATCTAAAACACATAAGTAACGTGGGTTAGCTTTAAAAGGCTCAGTGTGAGATCAACACATAATATATATGTTCACATACATGTCAAAGTACATACATCAATCATGACATAATCATAATTTATCAAGATCATGGAATACAACATTGATGCTTATGCAAGGACATATCGATGCATATTTTAATTGATGCACATTTTATAAAGTTCCTACCATATTCGCTACACACAAATATCGAGTTCCCCATAACTTGTCCATCCAAAACACCATTTGTGGACAAGCCACCATTGATTTGCAAATAAACTGCCACTGATAACACTGATCTGGACAAGCCACAACTATAACATCCTTAAAATGGGGTCTTTGCGTTTTATCTACTTGCATGTACATAGTATGGATGTCATGTTAGTTTAGGCTATTTTAGGGTCTAGGCATGAGCCAAGGATAGGCCAGAGTTTCTGTGAAATTTGCGTTTTGGGCTTCTAGAAGAGGGGAGCTGTTTGAGCTGGGTGTTAAAGGTAGTTGATGATGAGTTGTGACATAAGAAGAGCCTTGTTAAAGTGGCAAGAGAGGCGTCACTTAAGGAATCCCCTTTCTTCTTGTTATTTTTGACGCCAAGACTAGGGAGGAGTTATGTTCAGGATGGACTGTGGTGGATATGTTTTGAAGGAGTCAACACATTTGAATTTTTGGAGAGGAGAAAATGTAGGAATTTTGAAGTATTTAAACTTGTTTGAATAAAGGGTCAAGAGAAAACCAAGGAGAGAAAAGGGGGATTAAAGTGAGAGGTGTGTTAGCCGAATTTCAAAAGAGTTGGAAGGGGGTTGGGAATTCGGTTAAGTGTTGCTAAGGGGGTGGCCGAATGTGGTAAGTTGGCTTTGGTGAGGGGTGAGCATTCGGCTAGTAGGGAGTATTTGGGGTCTTTTCTTTTTATTTTTTTTTCTTTTGTGCCGAAATTCAACCACTCTCACATCTCAAACTTTGCATTTTGTTTCTCTCTTCTTTTCTCTCATCTGCCCAAAATCAAAACGGTCTTCTAAGTTCTTTCACTCCTCATTTTCGTTCATTTCCCTGGTCTCTAGGCATCAAGGCCGAACCTTTCTACTTGATTGGGGTAAGTTTGTTCTTTCTTCTCTCAATTACTTCTTAAGGCCGAAACTCCCTAACCCTCTTCTCACCTTCAATTTCTTGCAAAAATCGAATATCCTTGCCCTTATTTTCTTCTCTTTTTGCGTTTCTTCTAATCTCCTTAAGTGTCAAAATCTATTCCCCTTCTCTGGTTCTCAAAGCCGAAATCTCAACCCATAATCAGGTAAGATCTCATTGCTATCTCCTTTCTTTTCTTCTCTTTCTTCTCTTTTGTTCTTATGGCCGAATCTTCTTAGCATCCTCACATCTCTATTCCTTTCTCTATTTTGATTGCTATGGTAAGAAAAGCCAAAATCTCTGGCATTCAAACCTTTTTGTTGGACTCTTGTTTGCAGTAGATCGCTGTCGTTGATTTGCCATCACTTCCAATCGGTTCTACTAGTGTGTGGTAAGTGTTTCTGTCGTTTCGACATCTCTTATTGCTTTAAATGCCGAAGGCAGAGATCCAAAGTTATTTGATGCTTGGCCGAATGCAGAGGGTGTGGTGACGCCATCTTGTGGAGACTTTCGGGATTCGTTGGGTTGCGAGTCACGCATAGATCCTCGGGTTTTTGTCAATTTAGGTAAGGGATCTAACTTCGGGTCTTAGTTCCTTACGATTTGTTTCACTGCTTTGATTCGATTTAATGACCAAGGTGTTCATGGACTCTAATGCCAGCCAAGCGGTGGGAGGGGTTGGATCTATGGAACGCAGCCCCAAATTTAAGAAGCGGGTTGTATCAGTAGTGCGGGACTGGCCACCGGGTTACGGGCCAGTGTCTGAGCAAAGTAGTAGGCAGATAGCGGTAGTGTCAGTTAATAACAGTGTCGACGTAAAGAGTGTTGCATTACGGGTAATTAGGTGTGTAACTCTTACACACTTTGTATGTTAATGTGTTATATCTTGTATACCATCAAAAGCCGGAATAACTGTAGGAATCGGTATGTTACCCTTACGAGTGAAAGCGAGGACTCCGGGTAAGTCCACTTTGATTGGCTAACGTTAAATGCCTCTGTTAAATCTGCGTATGCCATGTTACATTATTTCTGAATGTTAAGCATGACTATTTTGCCTTGAAAAGCATGTTCATAAAAATGGGTGATGAGAGGAGGGGGAAGGTATGATTTTTCAGACTGTCACCAGTGGTTTGGTACACACAATGGGTTGGCCCCGCTTACTATGATATTGTGACTAAATCTCAGTGGTTTGGAACCACCAGTGGTTTGGTACCACATATATTTTTGTGACTCGTCCCAGTGGTTTGGTACCACAGTGGGTTGGCCCCACATATCGATATACAGGATTGTCATCAGTGGTTTGGTACCACAAAGTGGGTTGGCCCCACACATGTTATTTGTGACTTCGGTCACCAGTGGTTTGGTACCACATATTTTATTTGTGACTTCGGTCACCAGTGGTTTGGGACCACCAGTGGTTTGGTACCACACGGGGTAGAATTGGGAGTTTCGGATGGTGAGGTTTTGGGTCGCATGGCATACATATTCACTTATGAAACTATGTAAGGGCTTATTATCTTCGGGATGGGGATTTATACACTGAGTTTCAGTGACTCACCCCTTTCCCTTACATTTTGCAGATAATTTTTAGATCGCGAATATGGAGCCGAGATGGACTCGAGGTGGCCATGCTCAACAGTTTGCTTTTATTTTATTATGGTTAACTTCCGAATTTATTTGCTTTAAATTTTGATTTTCGGTTATGTAATAAGGCCATCTAAATTTTTTTTTGGGTTTATTTATCCTGTTAAATACCTTTGAATTTGCGTTAACATTAAAGCATGATTAAAAAGGAAAAGAACCTATAAAATGAATGTTTTCACAAACTTTGATAAATTATCAGGATTTTCCAAAACTTTACCATCGGGTAAATAGCGAACATGTAACAACAATAAGTTAACTCAATTTTCTTTAAAACAAACTTTGAAATGATTTTGGCAATTTACCTAACTCAACTTTGGTTTCCATAAAATAAAATGTTTTCTTTGCAATTTAAGTCAACAACTTGTTTTTCCAAAAATGATTATTCCCTGTGACATGCCGGATTCGGTCGTAGCGTTTGACCGGGTTTGGGGTGTTATAATGTTGGTATCAGAGCCTAGTTCAAAAGCTCGGCTGTGGGCCTGAGGCCCAAAATGTTTTTAGTAAGGGGTTACGAAATGATTTTGATGGAAAATGCATGATTTGGGAAAGCATGGCACTTGAGTCTCCTGCCCCAATCCGCAACGGTAAGTCCCCTAAACTACTGTTATTATTGTTTGATGATTGTGATATGGATGCTGGTGATAAAGATTCACTTTAGAGACTGAGACTGTAGGGCTGTGTGAACTTGCGAGAACAATTACTATAATAAAATGTTCATAAAACTGAGCTGTAATAAATAGTGGAAGAAAGGTAACACAAAATTCTTAAACCAGATTAATATGTGAATGCTAGTCATGAGCACTCGAGGACGTGGGCGCAATACGCGTGGTCGTGGTAGAGGTAGGATGACTGTGTCGAAATCGGTAGGGTTTGGCTATGGGTCAGAGAATGAGGTGCCACCGCCGCCAGCTGAGGCCGCGGAGTTCAAGGTCAGAGGGGTGGTGATGACGCAGTGTCACAGGTTATGCTGCGGGTCTTGGAGAGAGTTGTTGGTGCAGGCCTTGGAACGGGAGCTCGGAAATCTGTGTCCAAACGACTTCGAGCCAATGGGGCAGAAGTATTCAGGGGTGTTTCTGGTGTGGCTCCCAACACAGCTGAGTACTGGTTAGAGGTGACCGAGCACATAATGGACGATTTGGACTTTACGACTGATAAGAAGTTGAAAGGGATAGTGTTTCTTCTCCGGGATGAGTCTTTCCAGTGGTGGCTCACGGTCAGGGATGGTACGATGGCTGATGATATCACCTGGATTTCTTTAAGGCGGCTTATCAGAGGGAGTACGTCGGGTCTGGCTATATAGATGCGCAGCATAAGGCGTTCTTGAATTTGGTCCAGGGGAGTAAGTCAGTATCTGAATATGAGGCAGAATTCTTAAGGTTGAGTCGATATGCCTGAGGCATTGTGGCTACAGAACACGAGCGCTATGTCAGATTTGAGGACGGGCTGAGAGATGAGTTGCGGTTGTTGATTGCCCCACAGCGGGAGAGAGAATTTACTGTCTTGGTGGAGAAGGCCAAGATAGCTAAGGAGGTGAAGCAGTCGGTGAAACAAAATCAGGATAGAAATTGGAATAAGAGGAGTTCTAGGTCATCGGGGTCTGCCGGGAATTCGTAGAAAAAGGGCTAGATTTGGTGGGCCGAGTCAAGCTGCTAAGCTTGCTGCTACTACTCAGTGGCCGCTACGGTGTGCTCGATGTGGGAAGTCTCATTTGGAAGAGTGTTGGACAGGAAATAGAGGGTGCTTCAAGTGTAGGTCAACGGAGCATCGAGTAAGGGATTGTCCACGTAAGCTAGCTAGGATGCAGTCTGAGGGTCAGGGGCGTGTTCAGTTTAGAGGTGGTGGACAGCAACCACAGAGGGGTCGCAGTTCGGCCAGGAGAGGTAATGGTTCTGGACGAGGCCACGAAGTACCGGGCAGACGCACCAGACGAGCCTAGGTTGGTCTATGCTGCGAGGCATCGAGAGGAGGGCGACACACCAGACGTCATAACTGGTACGTTCTTAATTTATAGATTGCCGTATACTGCTTTAATTGATGTTGGTTCGACGCACTATTATGTTGCTAGTAATATAGCGGGAACTTTGAACTTAGCCTATGAGATTTCTTCTAGGGAGATGACTGTAGTTAGCCCTCTAGGACACTCTGTGGTGGTGAACAAACTATATAGGGACGTACCCCTAGAACTCCAAGGGGTAGTGTTTTTGGCCGATCTGATGGAACTGCCATTTGGGAGGTTGGTGAGGTATCAGGCGACTCTAGACTGTACAGCTAAGCGTATGGTGTTGAAAACGGTTGAGGGTGAAGAGGTGGTGATGATTGGTGAGAGGAGGAACTATTTAGCTAATGTGGTGTCCGCTTTGAAGGCCGAGAAAATTGTGAGGCAAGGATGTAGGACGTTCATGGTTCATGTTTGTGCGTTAGAGGCCAAGGAATCAACTGTGGGGGATGTCCAAATAGTGAATAAATTTACCGATGTATTCCCAGAAGAGCTTCCGAGTCTGCCTCTGGATCGCGAAGTTGAGTTTGGTATAGATCTACTACCCAGAACTGCGCCAGTGTCTATTGCCCCATATAGGATGGTGCCGAAGGAGTTGGTGGAGCTAAAAGCGTAGATTCAGGAGTTGTTGGATCAGGGTTTTATCCGGCCGAGTGTGTCACTTTGGGGAGCGCCCGTACTTTTTGTTAAAAAGAAGGACGGAACAATGCGGATGTGTATTGATTACCGCCAGCTGAATAAGTTGACGATTAAGAAAAAGTATCCATTGTCGAGGATAGACGACCTGTTCGATCAACTTAAGGGAGCATCAGTTTTCTCTAAGATTGATTTGAGGTCGGGGTATCACCAGCTTAAGGTAAAGGAGGCCGATATCTATAAGACGGCGTTTCGCACTCGTTATGGGCACTACGAGTTCTTGGTAATGCCGTTCGGATTGACCAACGCGCCAGCAGCGTTTATGGATATGATGAATCGGGTGTTTCAGCCGTATTTGGATCGGTTCGTCGTAGTATTTATAGATGATATTTTGGTGTACTCGAAATCTGCGGAGGAGCATGATGCACATCTGCGTGTGGTTTTGTAGATTCTGAGGGAGAAGCAACTATTCACAAAGTTTAGTAAGTGCGAGTTATGGCTAAAAGAAGTAACCTTCTTGGGTTATGTGGTGTCAGCTGAGGGGATTAGAGTGGATCCTCGGAAGATTGAGGCGGTATTGGACTGGAAACCACCTAAGTCTGTCGTAGAGATTCAGAGTTTTCTGGGTTTAGCAGGATATTACAGAAGGTTTGTGGAAGGGTTTTCTTTGATTACAGCGCCGTTAACCAAGTTGTTGAGGAAAGGGGTTCCATTTGTATGGTCAGACAAACAGCAAGAAAGTTTTGACAAGTTAAAGGGGATTCTGATAGAAGCTCCGGTTTTGATCCAGCCTAAAGCGGGGAAGGAGTTTACGGTTTATTGTGATGCGTCGCATACTGGTTTGGGATGTGTGCTGATGCAAGAGGGGAAAGTAGTGGCGTATGCGTCTCGGCAGTTGAGACCTCATGAAGTGAATTACCTGACGCATGATCTGGAGTTGGCTGCAGTGGTTTTCGCTCTGAAAATTTGGAGGCATTACTTGTATGGGGAGAAGTCTATAGTCTACACAGATCACAAGAGGTTGAAATACCTCTTGACTCAGAAGGAATTGAATTTGAGGCAGCGAAGGTGGATCGAGTTGTTGAAGGATTACGACTGCTCGATTGAATACCATCCGGGTAAGGCTAACGTAGTGGCTGACGCGTTGAGCCGCAAAGTGGTAGCAGACTTAAGAGCAATGTTTGCCCACCTTAGTCTGTATGATGACGGAAGTCTGTTAGCAGAATTGCAAGTGAAGCCGACTTGGGTAAACCAGGTTAAGGAGAAACAGCTAGTAGATAAAGCCTTAAGTGCTCGATGTTTTCAAGTGCAGAATGGTGGATTAGAGGGGTATAGCTTGAGTAGCGATGGAGTGTTATGTTTCCGAGGGAAAGTTTGAATGCCAAGTGATGTAGAGTTAAGGCAGAAGATTCTTTAGGAAGCTCATAGCAGCCCATACGCTATGCATTCTAGAGGTAGTAAGATGTACCGGGATTCGCGAGAACAGTTTTGGTGGCCGGGTTTAAAGCGAGAGGTAACGGAATTTGTAAGTAAGTGTCTGACGTGCCAGCAAGTCAAAGCCAAACATCGGTTACCCTTGGGTCTGTTGCAGTCGGTAAAGATTTCGCAGTGGAAATAGGAAAGGATCACGATGGATTTCGTCAGTATGCTACCCCTTACGCCTAGCAAGAAGGATTCGGTCTGGGTGATTTTGATCGTCTTACAAAGTCTGCTTATTTTATACCAGTTCGGGTGGATTACTCACTTCAAAGGTTGGCTAAGTTGTATGTGGCAGAGATCGTGAGACTACATGGAGTGCCAGTGTCGATTATCTCTAATAGGGATCCTAGATTCACATCAAGGTTTTGTAAAGCGTTGCATCAGGCATTGGGTATAAGGTTGGATTTCAGTACGGCGTTTCATCCGTAGTCAGATGGGCAGTCAGAGAGGGTAATTCAGATTTTAGAAGATATGTTGAGGGGTTGTGTTCTGGATTTCAGAGGTAGTTGGGAAGAATTTCTACCGTTGGCAGAGTTCGCGTATAACAATAGCTACCAGGCAAGTATTCAGATGGCACTGTATGAAGCATTATATGGACGGAAGTGTCGTACCCCTGCATGTTGGATAGAGTTGGGTGAACATCAGCTGTTGGGTCCAGAATTGGTTGCTGAAACAGAAGATAAGGTTAAGCTGATTCAAACTCGGTTGAAGGAAGCTTCGGATAGGCAAAAATCTTATGTCGATCTTAAGCGAAGGGATATAGTGCAGTGGGTGACAAGGTTTTCCTGAAGGTGTCGCCATGAAAGAAAGTGCTGAGATTTGGTCGAAAGGGCAAGCTGAGCCATAGGTTTATCGGGCCGTATCGGGTGCTGAAGCGGGTAGGACCAGTAGCTTACCAGCTTGAGTTACTATCAGAATTGAGTCAGATTCACGACGTATTTCATGTTTCCAAGATTAGATGCTATCGTTCAGATCCGTCTCATGTTGTGCCAGTGGAGGAGATTGAAGTGAGTCCGAATTTGTCTTTTGAGGAGGAACCAGTGCAGATTCTGGATCGGGATGTCAAAGTCTTACGTAGAAAACCAGTTCCTTGGTGAAGGTGTTATGGTGGAATCATGGAACAGAAGAGGCACGTGGGAGCTAGAGGGTGCGATGCGGCAACAATACCTTCAACTTTTCTGATCAGGTATTTTCGAGGCCGAAATTATTTTAAAGGGGTAGAACTGTAACATCCTTAAAACGGGGTCTTTGCGTTTTATCTGCTTGCATGTACATAGTATGGAAGTCATGTTAGTTTAGGCTATTTTAGGGTCTAGGCATGAGCCAGGGATAGGCCAGAGTTTCTGTGAAATTTACTTTTTGGGCTTCTAGAAGAGGGGAGCTGTTTGAGCTGGGTGTTAAAGGTAGTTGGTGATGAGTTGTGACACAAGAAGAGCCTTGGTAAAGTGGCAAGGGAGGTGCCACTTATGGTTCAAGGAGGTGACGTCTCATGTGGGTGGATGGAGCCTTGATTCGAGCAGCAGGAATCCCCTTTCTTCTTGTTATTTTTGACGCCAAGACTAGGGAGGAGTTGTGTTTAGAATGGACTATGGTGGATATGTGTTGAAGGAGTCAACACATTTGAATTTTTGGAGAGGAGAAAATGTAGGAATTTTGAAGTATTCAAACTTGTTTGAATATGGGGTCAGGAGAAAAACAAAGAGAGAAAAGGGGGATTGAAGTAGGAGGTGTATTAGCCGAATTTCAAAAGAGTTGGAAGGGGGTTGGGCATTCGGTTGAGTGTTGCTAAGGGGGGTGGCCGAATGTGGTAAGTTGGCTTTGGTGAGGGGTGAGCATTCGGCTAGTAGGGAGTATTTGGGGTCTTCTCTTTTTATTTTTTTTCCTTTTGTGCCGAAATTCAACCACTCTCACATCTCAAACTTTGCATTTTGTTTCTCTCTTCTTTTCTCTCATCTGCCCAAAACCAAAACGGTCTTCTAAGTTCTTTTACTCCTCATTTTCGTTCATTTCCCTAGTCTCTAGGCATCAAGGCCGAACCTTTCTTCTTGATTGGGGTAAGTTTGTTCTTTCTTCTCTCAATTGCTTCTTAAGGCCGAAACTCCCTAACCCTCTTCTCACCTTCAATTTCTTACAAAAACTGAATATCCTTGCCCTTATTTTCTTCTCTTCTTGCGTTTCTCTTAATCTCCTTAAGTACCAAAATCTATTCCCCTTCTCTGGTTCTCAAAGCCGAAATCTTAACCCATAATCAAGTAAGATCTCATTGCTATCTCCTTTCTTTTCTTCTCTTTCCTCTCTTTTGTTTTTATGGCCGAATCTACTTAGCATTCCCACATCTCTATTCCTTTCTCTATTTCGATTGCTATGGTAAGAAAAGTCGAAATCTCTGGCACTCAAACCTTGTTATTGGACTCTTGTTTGCAGTAGATCACTGTCGTTGATTTGCCATCACTTCCAATCGGTTCTGCTAGTGTGTGGTAAGTGTTTCTGTCGTTTCGACATCTCTTATTGTGTTAAATGTCGAAGGCAGAGATCCAAAGTTATTTGATGCTTGGCCGAATGCAAGGGGTGTGGTGATGCCATCTTGTGGAGACTTTCGAGATTCATTGGGTTGTGAGTCGCGCATAGAGCCTCGGGTTTTTGTCAATTTAGGTAAGGGATCTAACTTCGGGTCTTAGTTCCTTACGATTTGTTTCACTACTTTGATTCGATTTAATGACCAAGGTGTTCATGGACTCTAATGCCAGCCAAGCGGTGGGAGGGGTTGGATCTGTAGAACCCAGCCCCAAATTTAAGAAGCGGTCAGTATCAAGATTATGGGGCCGCCACCGAGTTGCGGGCGTCGTCGAGCAAAGTAGTAGTAGCGATAAGCGGTAGTGTCGGTTAACGACAGTGTCGACATAGAGAGTGTCGTATTATGGGTAATCAGGTGAGTAACTCTTACACACTTCGTATGTTAATGTGTTATATCTTGTATACCATCAAAAGCCGGAATAACTGTAGGAATCGGTATGTTACCTTTGTGGGTAAAAGCGAGGACTCCGGGTACGTCCACTTTGATTGGCTAACGTTAAATGCCTCTGTTAAATTTGCATATGTCATGTTTCATTATTTCTGAATGTTAAGCATGACTATTTTGCCTTGAAAAGCATGTTCATAAAAATGGGTAATGAGAAGAGGGGGAAGGTATGATTTTTCAGACTGTCACCAGTGGTTTGGTACCATACAGTGGGTTGGCCCCACTTACTATGATATTGTGACTAAGTCTCAGTGGTTTGGAACCACCAGTGGTTTGGTACCACATATATTTTTGTGACTCGTCCCAGTGGTTTGGCACCACAAGGGGGTTGGCCCCACATATCGATATACTGGATCACATCGCTGGTTTGGTACCACAAAGTGGCTTGGCCCCACACATGTTATTTGTGACTTCGGTCACCAGTGGTTTGGTACCACATATGTTATTTGTGACTTCGGTCACCAGTGGTTTGGGACCACCAGTGGTTTGGTACCACACGGGGTAGAATTGGGAGTTTCGGATGGTTAGGTTTTGGGTTGCATGGCATACATATTCGCTTATGAAACTATGTAAGGGCTTATTATCTTCGGGATGGGGATTTATACACTGAGTCTCGGTGACTCACCCCTTTCCCTTACATTTTGCAGATAATTTTTAGATTGCGAATATGAAGCCGGGATGGACTCGAGATGGCCATGCTCAACAGTTTGCTTTTATTTTATTATGGTTAACTTCTGGATTTATTTGCTTTAAATTTCGATTTTCGGTTACGTAATAAGGCATCTAAATTTTGTTTTGGGTTTATTTATCCTGTTAAATACCTTTGAATTTGCGTTAAACATTAAAGCATGATTAAAAAGGAAAAGAACCTATAAAATGAATGTTTCACAAACTTTGATGAATTTTCGGGATTTTCCAAAACTTTACCATCGGGTAAATAGCGAACATATAACAACAATGAGTTAACTCGATTTTCTTTAAAACAAACTTTGAAATGATTTTGGCAATTTACCTAACTCAACTTCGGTTTCCATAAAATGAAACGTTTTCTTTACAATTTAAGTCAACAACTTGTTTTTCCAAAAACGATTTTTCCCTGTGACATGCCGGATTCGGTCATCGTGTTTGACCGGGTTTGGGGTGTTACAACAACTGAATTGCAGATATACTGCCACTGCTTTCACCTTTCACAAAATCCCACCCCATGCATGTGATACGACGATTTTCACTTATAACACATAAAAATCACTTATACACTTATGCATGTAAACATGCCCTCATAATCACTTATCACATAATAATCACTTTTAACATGTTTAACATGTTTTTCATAATAGATCATAGATCTTAATTTGTCATACATATATACAAATAAATCGTACATTTTTAAATCATTACATATAACACATGAGCCATACATCACATATAATGAGCATGAGATCTACACAAATATCATAACCACAATCATAAGCATATCACTTGTCATGTACATCATAGATCCACTTGGTTAGAACATGTACTTGGTATCCATCTTTATAAGTTATACAACTCTTCATAAATATTTAGTATATTCATATATTTTAATATTATTAATCTTTTAATAATAAAATACCGATGTCACACAAATAAATAGTATCGATCTACACCTTAGATTGTAGATCTGAATTGCCTCAACCCTTATTTACGGTTTCACTCGATCTATCTCGCAAGATGATCTATCACATAAGTAACATGTATTAGTATTGATCTTTGAAAATGTTTAGTCACTTAAGAGATCTATCACTATTAGTCTTTACATCACTTACCCCACGATCTAAGACTCTCAAAAAGAGGATTTCCTTTATGAAGTTAGGGGTCTCCCCTATGATTATTTCTCGGTCCTTCAAAGCGATATGAATAAGTATTAGTATTATAGTTCATAAATAAATAACAATAAAAAAATACCACTATGATTCATGGAACTATACCATTCGACCATATTAAGGAATCACTAGGAGAAGGGTTTTTACGACCCAAAATAATCTTTACTTACATTTGATTAATTCCAATCGACCAATGAATCAGAAAAGAGTGATGTCAAAAAATTGAGCAATCTAGAAATGATCATTACAATGAAAGAATAAGTTTAATTAAAGTAAAGTGAGAATCAACACAAGGAGAGGAAAAGAAAAAAAAAAACGAAAGATTTTTTTTGGTCACCAGTGGTAGCAGTGCTGGTCGACGACCGCGACTCGACGGTGATTGACGAGTTATAAGGTTTGGATTAAAAAAAGGTAAGAAAGGAATAGCAGAAAGAAAATTAAAAAAAAATTGAGGAGGACTTGCGGTGGCGCATGGCGGCACTCTCGGCGTAGTGGGAGAACGGAGATGAAAAGAGTGGAGAAGCGACAACCACGAGAGGTGGTGTTCGATGAAGAAAGTTTTGGTCACGATGGAGGAAGAAAAATATTAGGAGGATGGTGGTGGTTGTTTGCAAAAAACGAGAGAAAATGGTGAGAAAAGAAAATGAAAAATGAAAAGAAAGTGAAAGGGAGAGGTATGGACGACAATGCAAGGGAGGAGGGCTTGGTCAACCATGGTGATGCCAGTCTCAAGGCCCAAAATCAGACTCATGAATGTGATGAGCTCAAATTTCCTTAAGGCCTAATAACGAGGTCAAATGCCAAGCAAATCCGAGCAAGATTGAACAAGACCATCTAAGACTTTGTTACCAAGGCCCAAGATGCGCACACGATCGTAAAAGAAAATTAAGGTTCATTTTCTTGTTTTCAAAAAATCAAGAACTCAAATCTTAGTCCAATTTTGTTATTTTAGACAATTTCAAGAATCAAGAAAATAAATATTTCAAATATTAGAAACCTTGGTCCAAGCAAAACAAAATCTTGCAGCCAAGGCTCATTGGATTTCATGTACGAGCTTGAACAAGCCAATTTCGAAAGCAAACGGATCACAAGACTAAGTTTTTGAAAAAATGGCCCATTATGATGTCTACAAGCCCATCTTGAAGTTTGGAAAGTAACTCAATATCAAGCCAAATTATTAAAGTGGACAAAATTGTAAAATATTTAAAGTTTAGGTCCAATTTTATTTTAATAGGTGGATTATCATGTATGAATTCAGCCGAATGAGCCCATTTAATTCCTTTGGACGAATTCCCATTAAAAGTCCACACTTAAAATTATTTTGTTTTTTTTTTTATTTGATGAGTTGTCATGGTAATTAGTCCATTAGGGTTAGGAAAACTTACTTGCGGGCCTATAAGTAGCATGGTCATCCACCCTTATACACACACAATTTATTTATGTTCTTTTTTTTTAGTTAATAATAATTCTCTTTGAGTGTTTCTTCAAGAATTGCTCTTGAGTTTCTTTCACAATTGATTTATGTGTTTTTTTTGCGTTAATAATAATTCTCTTTGAGTTTTTCTTCAAGAATTGCTGATAATCTGTAATATATACGTATTTTAATCCCATATTTAGCATACTTTTGGATGATTTATTCCTTGAATTGTGGAATTTGGTGCTCCTAATCCTTTAATTTCATGTTTTATACTTAGTAAAGCATCGGAGGATGAAAAGAATGAGAAACGGGCCTAAAATGGAGTAAATAGGCCAACTTACGAAATTGACACGGCCTGGGCCCAATACCACATGGCCGCGCCTCCTTAACAAACCCGAACACGGCCTGGCCACGATTCACACGGGCGTGTGCCATGGGCGTGTCCCTAGCGGGAAGTATTTGAATTTCATTCGGATTAGGGTACTTAGAGGCAAAGAAAGCTATTCCAAAAGCCTATATAAACTCCCTAGAGGCCAACCTTCAGGGCGCGTCCAGTTTGGCCGAAGAACCAAGCCAGAGAGGCCAGAATTATGGAATTTACTCGAAGAAAGCCAATTTATTCATCTCAAGAAGCTGGAGTTATACTCAATACGGAAGATCTTCCTTTTAATTTCCTTTAGAGGGTTTTAGGGTTTTTCTTATGTTATGTTTTATATTTTCTTCTAAGATGTATTCTTTTATAATTATGAACTAAACCCTCAAATACCTGAGGGGGATGAAATCTAAGACGGACCTTGTTATTATTTTCTGAACCATATGATAAATAATTGATTTGTTCTTAATTATGTGTTCTTAATTCTTGATTTGATATTTCAGGATATTGATTCAAGTATTGATGTGCCTAGGCAGTGGAGCAAAAGTCCCTGTTTAAGAGTAGATCTAGCATAATTAAGCGGAGTTGATCGCAACCCTAGTAGTAGGATGGCAAAAATCTGCCGGATTAGGGTCAAACCTAATATGGAAGTCCAGAGATCGAGTTAATGCATTTCTAGGGGTTTTAATTAGAAAGAGATTTCAATTAATCAATCTAGGGTTAGACGTTAGTAGCCTCGAAAGAGGTATTAATATAAATTAGGGAATCTTACGGATCAAGTCAAGTGAATAAATCGTCTAGTTCAAAGTCAAATAACAAGTGAAGTCTAGGTGGATTCTTCCTCAGGTATTGTCTTAATCAACTAGTTTTTCCCACAAGTATTTTTCCCAATTCTGAAACACCCCACACCCGGCCCACAAGCCTTGATCGGATCTGGTATGTTCCTCGATGAAAACCGGTTCAAATTCTTTTGTTACTTAGGAAAAACTTGTGTGTTTTGAAAGAAAGATTGTGTTGGGTCGGGCTAAAGTTGAAAACAAGTTTATTTCATTATTAAAAACCCATTTATTTCAGGTGATAAAATATTTAAAGTTTATTTCAAATTAAATTTGCTTAGTCTTTAATGAACAAAAAGTTCGTAACATGATAAATAAACAAACAGAAATAAAAGAGTTCACTATGGCCTTATTACATCAAATAAAAACCCAAAATGAAATTCAAAGTACTTAAAAAAAATAATGATAAGAGTCCACATAATAATTTCCTTGCTGGGCATGGCCACCACTAAGCTCCTGCAGACCCGGTCCATCACTGTTCATCACCTGAAACATGTTCCCACAACGGGGTGAGTCAACAGACTCAATGTGTAACCAATACTAAAATTTAATAGCTCAGGCATACCTTATCATATCACATGCATATTCATATACAGATAAAATAATGATGCAACTCGAACCCAAGCCTAGAGGCCATCCGCTACACATCACCCGTACCAACCTGCACACCGTGGAGACTACTAAGTCAACCCTCCATCCGCTACACACCATTGAAGGGAGTCGCTGCAGTCGACGTGCTCATCGCCCTTATAAATATTCGTGGTCTTAGGTCACCACATTCAGATATCGTGGTCTTAGGTCACCACATTCAGATATCGTGGTCTTAGGTCACCATATTCAGATATCGTGGTCTTAGGTCACCACATTCACTTCCCCTTTTCAATAACCCATATGCCCCATATCATACATATTATGCATTACATGCCAAATTTCACATTCTTATCACTTATCACATGTTAAATATAACATATTTCATAATCCTAGTAGGAGTAGGAAACGTACCTGAGTACTTTGTACCACAATATGGTACCTTAGCCATATTCACATTCTTATACATACTTATATTAAATATTGCCATAAATCGTATTAAAAGATAGTGTGGGGTACACACCTGATTAACTTAGCAACTTCACTTCAAATCCCGAAAATCCGATCTAAAGCCTTAGATCCTTAGTCCTTACATTCGTCCATTACTTAAAAATTTAATGACGACCATTCGGCCATAAAACCAAATCCTATTAGGATTATTGTAACCCAAAACTTAACTTGGTGCCGAGTTCACTATAAATCAAATCCCGAAAACATTGTGCTACTCCTCCCTTCAATCGGCCAATGCTAGATCATTTAACTTGATTAGTTTCGGCATTTTAAACAAATAAAGAATAGATCTAATTACCAAAATAGACCTTGGCCGATTGTACTTATGCACTCACCTTGCGATTTCAAATCCCGAAAGTATCCCTTGCCTTAATTATCTGTCAAAATACCTATACACTTATGTTAGATTCGATTCTAACATTAAATCATCATAGATGGCCCTTGGCCGAATGCTATAGATGCTTGTGGATTTTAAATCCCGAAACTCACCGAATAACTAGGGAACACGCGGCCTATGGTGTATCTTTGGGAAAAGAACTTCTCCTTCCTTGTAGTCGACACTTAGTAAATCCCGAAAGATCTCTTCAAAGTTTCGGCATCAAGATATTAATGGGGTTAGTCCTAGATTTCGGTAAATCTTAAAAGAAAAAGGATGAAACCGAATGAGATTTTACCCTTACTTTATGAATCGGCAATCCTTGCTTGAACCTTTAACAATATTCGGCTATGTAGGCTAGAAGGATCTTGATTTCGGCTTTTTGATTGGTAGAAAGAAAAGAGAAAGAAGAATAAAGATAGAGGATTCGGCTAGAGCACAAAATATTTCGGCTTGGCAAAAATAAAAGAGAAGAGAGGAGTTATTTGTTAGAGAGAATTCGGCAGAGAGAGAGAGTTGAAAGAATGAATGAATGGCCCTCTTTTCCTTTAGTAGCTGAAATTACTAACTTAGAATCCCTTACTTGGCCATCACTCTTCTATATTGATAGCTTTATCTCTTTCATTATCACCTAAAATAAAAGATAATTCAGCAACTATCCTTACTTAGCCGAAATTATTAAACTCAAAGTCCCTTACTTGGCCATCACTTCTCCCTTATTTTCCTAATTAAAGAATAATTCCTCATTTATCATCTTTTATCCTTAAATAAAATAAAAGGGATAAAACTCCTAAAATTTATCCATGTGGCATCCCCCAATTCCCTCTTATTGACGCCACTTAGCAAAATAAAGGCTTTAAAATTTTGCTCTCCACGCGACTCGAACACAAGTCCTTCCCCCTAGCATGTGGCGTCATTTCCAGAGCTCTAAGTGGTGCCTCCAAGCCACTTTTCCAAGCTCATTTGTGTGTCATGTTTTGCGTACAATTCTTCTTAAGACCACCTTGCTTCATGTCCCCCTTTTAAACTTTAAACTTATCATTTCTAAAGCATTTCCTTACATTTCCAAGACATTTCCTTACATTTCCAAGACAAGACATTTCCGTACATTTCCAAGTCATTTCCTTACATTTCCAAGACAAGACATTTCCTTACATTTCCAAGACATTTCCTTACATTTCCAAGTCATTTCCTTACATTTCCAAGACATTTCCTTACATTTCCAAGACAAGACATTTCCTTACATTTCCAAGTTTCCAAAAATGTTCACCATACATTCATAACATATAAGACATGCCATTTCGTATAATTAAATCAAAAATGCATAGGCCCATTTCCAGGATGTTACAGTTCTACCCGCTTGAAAATAATTTCGTCCTCGAAATTACTTGGCTAACTGCATTCCTACTCACCAAACTACGCTTATGCTGCGCACTCTGATCTTAATAGAACCATCATACTTCCTAGGCACAATCTTTAAGTTCACGTCCCCTAGAACTCATTTCTAACGTCGCGATTTAATCTGATTAAAAAGTTTTATGCATCAGAATTTTGTTCCACTCATTAACCGCGAACAATTTTATGAAATAAAGATATTTAGAAGTAGTTCTCTCGATCAAACAAAGTTTCAGTTCAAGTTCACTAATCTAGTTCATAGAGTCACATTCACGTTCATAAACAGAGACACATTCATTCACTACACTTCCATGGTCATTTTAGTCTTTTCCCAACCCAGGGGTAATTTCGTCATTCGTCCTATAGGGTATTTTGGTAATAAATCAGGGTCAATTTGAGAATCCTTACAAATCAATGATATTTCAAAATTTACAAAAACTCGAGGTTATCTTGAATTTTTTTTTTTCCAAATCAGCGGTGTTGCAGAAATTTCAGAAATCGGGGTCATTCTGAAAATTTTGGTAAGTCAGGGGTAATTCAGTAATTTTACAAATCAGGGTATTTCAATATTTCACAAAATAAGGTTTTTGGTATTTTTGTAATGTAAGAATATTTTGAAAGTCGAGGGTAATATTGGAATTTTAGAAACCAAGGGCATTTTAGTAATTTCACAATCAGGGGTATTTAGGTAATTTATAAATCTGAAATTTTTGGGAAAAATTTTGTAAAAATAGTTCTCACAAATTAAAAGGGTAATTTTAAGAGTTTTAAAACTAGGGTTTTTATAAAAACACGGCTAGTTCCCTTTTGGGTTTTAGTTATTGTGTTTAGCCTATGACCGAGTCCTCTTGGTTAGGGTGAACCGTAGCTACGCACCAGGTAGGATTCCAGCAAAGAGGAGGTGAGTCACTAGGACTGCTTAAGTTCCAGGCTCTTCTGGATCCAATCCTAGACATGCACACAGGGGTTACCACACCCTAGCTCGGCAACTTAGCCATAGGGTTGTTTAGTTAGGCATTTAAGTCTTATGTAAGTGTTGGGGAAAACTAATCCTAGGGTTCAAGTACTTATCATGCTAATCTACATTCCATTCCATTTCTACCCTTCTACAGATCATTCAATAAATCGCACAAATGGATAGAAGTACTTACCTGGTGGACTGCGGGTCGGAGACTTAGGAGCCATGCCAGAAAAACCTGCTTATTTCCAAAAAAAAATATTTTCAGAAAACTTACTTGGGCTCGCTTTGAAAATGTTTTGGGCCTTAAACCTCAGGTTGAGAGTTTGAAACAGGCTCTGATACCAAACTGAAACACCCCACACCCGGCCCACAAGCCTTGATCGGATCTGGTATGTTCCTCGATGAAAACCGGTTCAAATTCTTTTGTTACTTAGGAAAAACTTGTGTGTTTTGAAAGAAAGATTGTGTTGGGTCGGGCTAGAGTTGAAAACAAGTTTATTTCATTATTAAAAACCCATTTATTTCAGGTGACAAAATATTTAAAGTTTATTTCAAATTAAATTTGCTTAGTCTTTAATGAACAAAAAGTTCGCAACATGATAAATAAACAAACAGAAATAAAAGAGTTCACTATGGCCTTATTACATCAAATAAAAACCCAAAATGAAATTCAAAGTACTTAAAAAAAATAATGATAAGAGTCCACATAATAATTTCCTTGCTGGGCATGGCCACCACTAAGCTCCTGCCGACTCGGTCCATCACTGTTCATCACCTGAAACATGTTCCCACAACGGGGTGAGTCAACAAACTCAATGTGTAACCAACACTAAAATTTAATAGCTTAGGCATACCTTATTATATCACATGCATATTCATATACAGATAAAATAATGATGCAACCCAAACCCAAGCCTAGAGGCCATCCGCTACACATCACCCGTACCAACCTGCACACCGTGGGGACTACTAAGTCAACCCTCCATCCGCTACACACCATCGAAAGCAGTCGCTGCAGTCGACGTGCTCATCGCCCTTATAAATATTCGTGGTCTTAGGTCACCACATTCAGATATCGTGGTCTTAGGTCACCACATTCACTTCCCCTTTTCAATAACCCATATGCCCCATATCATACATATTATGCATTACATGCCAAATTTCACATTCTTATCACTTATCACATGTTAAATATAACATATTTCATAATCCTAGTAGGAGTAGGAAACGTACCTGAGTACTTTGTACCACAATATGGTACCTTAGCCATATTCACATTCTTATACATACTTATATTAAATATTGCCATAAATCGTATTAAAAGATAGTGTGGGGTACACACCTGATTAACCTAGCAACTTCACTTTAAATCCCGAAAATCTGATCTAAAGCCTTAGATCCTTAGTCCCTACATTCGGCCATTACTTAAAAATTTAATGAAGACCATTCGGCCATAAAACCAAATCCTATTAGGATTGTTGTAACCCAAAACTTACCTTGGTGCCGATTTCACTATAAATCAAATCCCGAAAACTTTGTGCTACTCCTCCCTTCAATCGGCCAATGCTAGATCATTTAACTTGATAAACAAATAAAGAATAGATCTAATTACCAAAATAGACCTTGGCCGATTGTACTTATGCACTCACCTTGCGATTTCAAATCTCGAAAGTATCCCTTGTCTTAATTATCTGTCGAAATACCTATACACGTATGTTAGATTCGATTCTAACATTAAATCATCATAGATGGCCCTTGGCCGAATGCTATAGACACTTACCTTGTGGATTTTAAATCCCGAAACTCTCCAAATAACTAGGGAACACGCGGCCTATGGTGTACCTTCGGGAAAAGAACTTCTCCTTCCTTGTAATCGACACTTAGTAAATCCCGAAAGATCTCTTCAAAGTTTCGGCATCAAGATATTAATGGGGTTAGTCCTAGATTTCGGTAAATCTTAAAAGAAAAAGGATGAAACCGAATGAGATCTTACCCTTACTTTAGGAATCGGCAATCCTTGCTTGAACCTTTAACAATATTCGGCTATGTAGGCTAGAAGGATCTTGATTTCGGCTTTTTGATTGGTAGAAAGAAAAGGGAAAGAAGAATAAAGATGGAGGATTCGGCTAGAGCACAAGGTATTTCTGCTTGGCAAAAATAAAAAAGAAGAGAGGAGTTATTTGCTAGAGAGAATTCGGCAGAGAGAGAGTTGAAAGAAAGAATGAATGGCCCTCTTTTCCTTTAGTAGCCGAAATTACTAACTTAGAATCCCTTACTTGGCCATCACTCTTCTATTTTGATAGTTTTATCTCTTTAATTATCACCTATAATAAAAGATAATTCAGCAACTATCCTTACTTAGCCGAAATTATTAAACTCAAAGTCCCTTACTTGGCCATCACTTCTCCCTTATTTTCCTAATTAAAGAATAATTCCTCATTTATCATCTTTTATCCTTAAATAAAATAAAAGGGATAAAACTCCTAAAATTTAGCCATGTGCCGTCCCCCTATTCCCTCTTATTGACGCCACTTAGCAAAATAAAGGCTTTAAAATTTTGCTCTCCACGCGACTCGAACACAAGTCCTTCCCCCTAGCATGTGGCGTCATTTCCAGAGTTCTAAGTGGTGCCTCCAAGCCACTTTTCCAAGCTTATTTGTGTGTCATGTTTTGCGTACAATTCCTCTTAAGACCACCTTGCTTCATGTCCCTCTTTTAAACTGTAAACTTATCATTTCTAAAGCATTTCCTTACATTTCCAAAACATTTCCTTACATTTCCAAGACAAGACATTTCCGTACATTTCCAAGTCATTTCCTTACATTTCCAAGACAAGACATTTCCTTACATTTCCAAGACATTTCCTTACATTTCCAAGACAAGACATTTCCTTACATTTCCAAGTTTCCAAAAATGTTCACCATACATTCATAACACATAAGACATGCCATTTCGTATAATTAAATAAAAAATGCATAGGCCCATTTCCAGGATGTTACAAATTCATTCTCTTTGTCTTAGCATCTTTAGCTTAATAGTTAGTTAATTTTAGATTAATTAATAATTCGCTTAATTTTTAGGCTAAATAATGGAAAGAAAGTTAGTATTAGTACTTTTAGTTCCTTTGGGTTCGACAATCCAGTCTTGCCACTTAACTATACTACTGTTCGATAGGTGCACTTGCCTCAATCGTTGTCACAATTAGTTTCTAGGCTCGATCATTCTTTCATTCTTTATATAAATTTTTAAGACTCTAACATATGATCAAGTTTTTGGCCCCGTTGCCGGGGAACTAAAATATTAAGAACGCTCAATTTTTATTACTTTAGCCATTTTTATTTCTGTAATTTTTTATTTTTATTATTTTTATTTTGCTTTTAACCTTACTAATTTTCCTTCTTTTATTTGTTCCTAGCAGGTATCTCTAGTTTATGAGTAGAAGGAACCTGATAGGACCCCTGATTTACGATAGTGATATTGATGGTACTATTCGCAGAAATCATAGAGAAATAAGGCGAAGCTTAAATTACATAGAAGAAGAGCAAGAAGTCGAAACCAATACTACCGAAGAGATGGCTGAGAATAATCCGCTACTTCAAGAAGTAGCCGAAAATCATGCTCCTCGAACTATGTATGATTATGTTAAACCTAATTTAACAGGAACTGAGTCAAGTATTGTTAGGCATGCTATTGCTGCAAATAATTTTGAACTGAAACCTAACACTATTCAGATGATACAGCAATTTGTTCAGTTTGATGGTTTGCAAGATGAAGATCCAAACAATTACTTGGCGAATTTCCTAGAATTTTACGATGATCAATCACTACATGGGAACAAATGACAGAAAAAATTTTATTAAAATATTTTTCGTTGGCTAAAACGGCCAAGTTGAGGAATGATATCTCTTCTTTTGTGCAGATGGATATAGAAACACTTTATGATGCATGGGAGAGATACAAAGATCTATTAAGAAGGTGCCCACACCATGGATTACCCTTGTGGCTACAGGTCCAAACTTTTTATAATGGTGTGAACCCCTCAAGCAGGCAATTAATCGATTTAGCCACCGGTGTAACCTTAAATAAAAAAAACACCTTAGGCTGCTTACGAGTTCATTGAAGAGATGTCACTGAATAACTATCAATGGCAAGTCACAAGGACCAAGCCAACAAAAGCAGCCAGTGTTTTCAACCTCGACACAGTAACCATGCTATCAAACCAGGTAGAATTTTTAAATAAAAAGATTGATGGTTTATGTGATTCTTTACAGGTACATCCAGTTATGCAGTGTGATACGAATGGAGGAGGGATGAGCAATACAGAATATCTACCTTACAACCCGAGCGCTGAGGACGAGCAAGTTCACTATATAGGTAACAATTTTAAATCTCAAAATAACCCTTATAGTAATACTTATAATCCAGGTTGGAGGAACCACCCCAATTTTTCATAGAGTGGTCCTCCAAACTTCCAACAACAACCCTACCCACAGGAAAAGAAGCCAAACCTTGAGAAAATGCTAACAAAATTCATAGCGGTGTTAGAAACACATTTTCAAAACACCGAGACAACACTTAAAAATCAACAAGCATTGATTCAAGGGATCGAGAACCAATTAGGGCAACTCGCTAAGCTGATCTCTGAACAACCACAAGACAGCTTGCCAAGCAACATTGAGACTAACCCAAAGAAGCAACTTCAAGCTATAATAGCTCAGTATAGTATAGGGATGAGCCTAAATTAAGCCAAGAGAATTCGGTAGAGAACGGTAAGGTTGAGGTAAGTCACGAGAAGCCAAAACCGGTAATTAAAGAGTATCAACCTCTTATACCTTATCCTGATGTGATGAAAAAGGACAACACAGACGAATAATTCGTTAAATTTCTTAAACTTTTACAGAAATTACATATTAACTTACCGTTTCTTAAAGCTCTTTCGCAGATGCCAGATTTAAGGAAATTTTTAAAAGAGCTTTTGACAAACAAACGAAAGTTAGACGAGGAATCACATATGGAATTAAATGCAGTGCGCTCAGTAATGTTCCAAAATAAAATACAACAAAAATTAAAAGATCCAGGGAGTTTTACAATTCCATGCTTAATTGGTAGTTTATTTGTTGATAATGCTTTAGCAGATTTAAGGGCAAGCATCAATGTTATGCCTTATAAATTGTTTAAAAAACTAGGTCTAGGGAAACCCAAACAAACTAAGGTGAGCATCGAGCCAGATCCTAGACTCGGATAAACCATTCGGCTACAACTAGCTCTTGACTCGGCTAGAACATCGAGCAATCAAGGTGAGAACATAAATTCTATTAATAACCATTCGGTTAAACCTTCTTTTCAGGAAGCACCACGAAATTACACAACTGAGCCAGATCCTAGACCTCATGCCAAGAAGGAAATAACTCATGAGGAACGAAGGCTTCGGATCCATGAACTAGACGAGTGGAAGACACACTTCAAGTAGAATTAGGAATACACAAAGCAGAACCAACACCATTCTGTGGGACAAACGAATTTAAGATTGGAGATCAGGTCTTGTTAAATAAAGCAGACCCTCGTATATCTCCTCCTGACCCTAATACAAATGAAGAAATCTCTTTTAGGGTGCTCAAGGTTTTCCCATACGGAGCACCCGAGGTAAGTAATCCTATATTCAACACTTTTAAAGTAAATACTACTCAACTCGAATTACATACTGATAATAGGACTGATAGCATGAGGAAGGATTTTTAACTCCTCAAACCACCATGATTATGCAAATGAAAGGTAAGCCTAGCTTAAGACTTTAAACGAGCGCTTCTCGGGAGGCAACCCGAGCACTAACCCTATTAATTTTTACATTTTTATTGTTTCGTTAAGTTTTCCTTTTTAACACCTACCTATAAGCTAACCAAGTGCAGATTACCATACCACACGGCCACATACATGACCGTGTCCGTGGCCGTGTGGATACTACGAATTTTCGTACTGACATGGCAGAGATAGTATGAAACAGAATGAAAAATAGCTTCAAGCCATGGCCCTTAGCTAAACACCACGGCCGTGAGATGCAGCCGTGGCCGACACTGTTTTAGAAGCACGGGTGTGACGACCTGCACATGGGCGTGGGAGAAACGAATGAAGCATAACACGGTCGTATGACACGACCGTGTGACACAACACGCCCACGGTACACAGGCTTGGGGATGTACCAGACCGAAAATTTCTATTTAAACCACCCCTCTCCCCTTCTCACCTACTCCACATTCTTCTTCTTCTTCATAACCCTTTACACTCTTAACTCTTCATTTTCATTTTTTCTTCATTCCCTTAACTCAAGATCTAACCATACCCATGTCGAAGAAGCAGAAGGATCCTAGAACAGTCTCCCTCTATGAGACCGATCTCCATAAGTTCATGCCGGTCGCTTCATTAACTCGACGGGAAAAGGACCTTTGAGTCCATTTAACTTATCTTTTTATTTTCCCTTCTCCTTTATTTTCCTTTTCTTTAGTTTTCTTTTACTTAGTTTAATCTATTTTATTTCATTTTCTTTGATGTAGGTTCTAAAGGTTGCTTGGGAATCACACACTACGGCTTTAGAAACCACACCCACCTCGCTAACCATCTAACAATAAGGACTCTTCGGTCCATTAATATTTTCTTTTAATTTTCTTTTAATTTGTATTTTATTTCTCTTTATCTTTCTTGTCTTTAAATATATATTTAGTATATTTTGAATTATTATCATTATTTCCTGGCTAATTCTTCACGAGCTTCCCAATTTCTTCATCTAGCGTAGAGATTGTCGGCGGGTACCACACCACGGCACTCCCAACTCAAGGAAGCCATCCCAGCTCAGGAAGTTTCACCTCTCCCTATCTCTTAAATTTTATATATATCTTTGTACATTGAGGGTAATGTACATCATAAGTGTGGGGGGTGAATATTTATTTCGAGAAAGTGCCTAAGTTTCTGCATTATTCTCAAATCCTTGAATTATGCCTTGAATTATACCTTGTTCTTAAGTAATTCTCTCATATAATGACTAGAATGAAATTCCCTTTGAATCATGATTTTTATTGATATGTTTTGGATTAATTCATTGGTAATTGTGCAGTGATGATTTAAACTTTAGGAGACTAGAGAATAAGCATGATGAGTCTATTTTCAAAAATTAAAATTTTGATTAGGTTGTCTACCTGAATCTAATTATTACCTTGAAGTTTGAAATTTACAAGGTTGATATCAAAAACCCATAATTTTTGTGAGATTTTGAGCCTTTTAGAGCATACATTCTTTCGTGCTCACTTTTTGATTATGAGTATGTCAACATTGATTTGTTATTCTAGAACTTGCATCGACTATACATGTCAAGATCACATTTTTGATTTGATATACAGAGATGATAAAGGCACTTAAGATTTAACCCACTCACTCTACTAAAAAGCTTACCCTCACAATTAACCCCTAGTGAACCCCTTTGATCCTAACAACCCTTTTTATTGACTCACCCACTAAAATTAACCTAAAACCCATTTTGTATTTGTTATCACCATTCTTTGACTCCCTTTTTGTCGAGATTTGATTTTGAGCAATTACCTAACTATGTTCTATATTTCAGTTGTAAAAGTTCTTTCCTGTGCTTGATTTATTCTTCAAAAAATGAAGTATATTCAATCTTAGCTCTATGTAATTGAGCTTATACGTTTAAATTCCACATCTTGAGAAGAAGCTCATGTTATTAGTATTTCATGTTTTCAATTGTTGTAATTATTCAGGATTAGTTCATTTTTCTAGTTAGGTAAATTGTCAATTCAATCTCGATTCTAACCCTCTAATTCAGCCTTTATCCACACCTTTAACTCGAGCCACATTAAAACCCTTTTTAAAGACCTTTTGATTTATGTATCATCTCATTTTATAGTGGTGGAGATTTGATTTTCAGGCAAGTTTATGGGATTAACTTTTCATGTTCGACTTTTGAGTGCTTAATTTTGAACCTTAAACACTTTGAGTGATTTGAGTGAATCTTTAGTGAGGATATCAACTCTTGTTGATTTTGAATTAAAGCTGATTATTTAGGTAAGGGGAAACACCTATATTTTCATGCTACAAAAACTGTGACTTTGATTATTTGAATCTTTAGGATCCTTCTATTTAAATTATCAATTTATGAATTATCTTTGAATTATGATGGAACATTATTGATGAATATTACGAATTTAGGAAGTTCATTTTAATTCTGAGTTGAGGATTTTGCTTGAGGACAAGCAAATGCTTAAGTGTGGGGGTATTTGATAAACCATAATATATACATATTTTAATCCCACATTTAGCATACTTTTGGATGATTTATTCCTTGAATTGTGGAATTTGGTGCTCCTAATCCTTTAATTTCATGTTTTATACTTAGGAAAGCATCGGAGGATGAAAAGAATGAAAAACGGGCCTAAAACGGAGTAAATTGGCCAACTTATGAAATCGACACGGCCTGGGCCCAAGACCACACGGCCGTGCCTCCTTAACAGACCCGAACACGGCCTGGCCACAATTCACACGGGCGTGTGCCATGGGCGTGTTCCTGACGTGACCTATTTGAATTTCATTCAGATTAGGGTACTTAGAGGCAAAGAAAGCCATTCCAAAAAGCCTATATAAACACCCTAGAGGCCAACCTTCAGGGCGCGTCCAGTTTGGCCGAAGAGCCAAGCCAGAGAGGCTAGAATTGTGGAATTTACTCGAAGAAAGCCAGTTGATTCATCTCAAGAAGACGGAGTTATACTCAAGACGGAAGATCTTCCCTTCAATTTCCTTCAGAGGGTTTTAGGGGTTTTCTTATGTTTTGTTTTATATTTTCCTCAGAGATGTATTTTTTTATAATTATGAACTAAACCCTCAAATACCTGAGGGGGATGAAATCTAAGACGGACCTTGTTATTGTTTTCTAAATACTTGATTTGTTCTTAATTATGTGTTCTTAATTCTTGCTTTGATATTTCAGGATATTGATTCAAGTATTGATGTGCTTAGGTAGTGGAGCAAAAGTCCCTGTTTAAGAGCAGATCTAGCATAATTAAGCGGGGTTGATCGCAACCCTAGAAGTAGGATGACGAAAATTTTTAGCTTAATAGTTAGTTAATTTTAGATTAATTAATAATTCCCTTAATTTTTAGGCTAAATAATAGAAAGAAAGTTAGTATTAGTACTTTTAGTTCCTTTGGGTTGGACAATCCGGTCTTGCCATTTAACTATACTACTGTTCAATAGGTGCACTTGCCACAATCGTTGTCACAGTTAGTTTCTAGGCTCGATCATTCTTTATATAAAATTTTAAGACTCTGACATACGATCAATTGCTTTTGAGTTTCTTTTAGAAGCTGTTTTAACAATCTTTCAGATTGTGGGAATCATCTTCAAGCTTTTTCTTCCCAAGATATTTTTCTTGGAGGGGGAATTAGAGCCATCGAAAGCGGTTGTCGATTCATAATGTTTCCAAGGCTTCCTAGGATGCCAACTTCTCTTTTCTGTCCTTAATTTATTAGTTCTTGCTTATTTAAGTTAGTTCTTACTATTTTTGCTTGCTGATTTTATTGATTTTCATTCTAGGTTAAAGTTGTAACACCCCTCACCCGTATTCAACGCCAGAATAGGGTTACAGAGTATTATCGAACTTATTATACAATTAAACATACATTTCAAATACATTTTCAAAAATCATGTAATCATCATTCAACTTCATTCATAACGTCCCTAATACGAGCCTACAAGGACCAAAACATGCATACGAGGACCAGTAGCTTATCGGTTAGCTTTGTCAGCGGAGTTAGAAAGAATACACAATTTGTTTCATGTGTCGATGTTGTGACGATATCATTCTGATCCTTCGCATGTGATTCCTCCGACCGAAATTGAGATATGACCAGATATGACCTATGAAGAGGAACCAGTTGAGGAATAAAAGTATAGCCTTGGTGAAAGTTTTGTCACAAAAACATGGTGTAGAAGATGCTACGTGGGTATCGGAAGAAGCAATGAGAGAATAGTACCCAAACCTTTTTATCGGTAAGATTTTCGGGGACAAAAATCCCTTAAGGGGGAGAGTTGTAACAGCCTGATTTTGGGGCTAGTCAGAACAGTGGTTTCGGAATCACTAATTTGAGGTTGGAGAAATTATTTTTAATATTATTTTATGGGTTATGGCATGATTATATGAATGCATGAAAATTTTGGTGAAATAATTTTAGTGATTTCATGCTTAATTGTGAAAAAGTACTAAATAGCATAAAGTACGAAAGTTTTATTTTACTAGCTAAAGGTGTCAAATAGCCATGGAACCTTAAATTAGAGGTCCTTAATGTGAAATTAGACCTTTCTAGGGTTAATAGCCGACCATAGGGACAAGAAGACTAAATTTGGCCAATGTTTGGTGGATTAGGTGACTGAATTGAATAAATAAATAAAACAGAAAAGAAAAGCTATCATCTTTTTCATTCTACTTCTTCCTCCACTAAAACTATCAGCCAAAGAGGGGTTTTGGAAGCTTGAAATTTTCAGAAATTTACACTCCTTGCAAGTAAGTGATTTTGGTGGTCTTTCTTAATAATTTTTGTACATTTGGAACCCCTAAAGCTTAAGCGAGCTAATGAGGGGACTATTTTGTAAAATGGTTGAAAGTCTAGGGTTTTTCCATGTGAATATTCATGTTTATTTTTGAAATTTTATGGAAGAAAATGGGTCTTTGTTGTTAAATACACAACTTTTTGTAAACACTTAAAAGGACCTTTTTGTAAAGGTTGTGAAATAAGTGGTAAATGTGTGTAATAATTGAAATATTGAGTTTCTATAAGAGGGAATATGAATCGGCTAGGCCTGGGAGTGTGAAAAATGAAAAAATTTCATTTTACGAGCCTAGGGGCAAAATAGTAATTTTTTGAAAGTGTAAGGGTAAAACGATAATTTTGCCAAAATAGGAATTTTGGAGTGATTTGATTAATGTGGTTATTTAATAAGCTAAACGTGTCATTATAGAACAAGAAGAGTGTGGAATCAACCTTGACGGAGGAAAAGGCAAGGTTTAGGACTAAATTGCAAATTGATATATTTTGTACTGAGGTTTTTACTTATGTTTTTACATATTAATGCAATGTGTGAAATGTGAATTAATATTATTGATATCTATTAAAATGATAGAAAGTGAGGAAATTCTCAGATGAACCTTCGAAATAGGAAAATAGTACGGATAAAATCCGTAAGTGATTATTGGTGGGCTGTGTGCGATACCACCGTATTTATCATTGTTGGTGGGCTGTGTGCGATACCACTGTAATTATCATTATTGGTGGGCTGTGTGCGATACCACCGTGTTATATGATTATTGGTGGGTTGTGTGCGATACCACCACTTTAATTATTAATGGTGGGCTGTGTGCGAAACCACTGTGTATCTAGTATTATTCCGAACTGTTCATCGAGAAACTTTGTCTAAGTGGAATTTCAAGTGGCTTTGTGGTGATAAGTGTAGGGTATAAGTGCATGTAAATGTGAACAATATCTTATAATTTGTGTTTGGGATGTGGTAAGATTTGAAATGAGTAAGTATAATTATGAGGATCTGAACTATTCTTGATTAGTAAGCAATGTTCTTGATTGATAAGTATGTGGTATGATATTCATTGTTTACATATAGACTTATAATGTTCATTGTTTACATATAGACTTACTAAGCTTAAAGCTTACTCTCTTCTCTTTTCCCTTGTTTTATAGTGCTGCAGAGCCAACTCGGGATACGGAGACCGTCGGAGGATCAGCCACACTATCCACACATTTTGTATAGTTAGATTTAGCATTTGAGTATGGCCTGTATAGGGACCGAGCCTTTGATTAAATGTCATATTGTTTTGGCCAAATGTGTTGGCGTATGTGAAGATGAATTCTTTTGTATAAGGCCATAGTTGACGGCTCTTTCTTATTAACCTACAAATGATGGAGTTATTCATGAATGTGCAAGTTGCATGGTTGAGTAATCGGTATATTTATGCATGAATGAGTTGGTTGCTAAATGTGGGTTATGTTGGTGCAAGAGTGACAGAAAGGGGTTTGGTAAATAACCTTGCCCTCGTCCACACGGGTAGACACACAGGCTTGTGTTTAGGCCGTGTGTGACACATGGTCCGCCCCATGGGTTTGTGGTTTGGCCTTGTGTCCCACTGCATCTTAAGTTAACAAAACAAAATGCCCAGTAATAACCACACGGGCTGAGACACGACTGTGTGTCTCAATCGTGTGAGAGACACGGCCTTAGGACATGGGCATGTGCCTAGGCCGTGTGAAGTCTGCACCTGAATTTAGGAATTTAATTAGCCACACGGCCTAAGGACACGGGCGTGTGCCCTGGCCGTGTGACCTTAGTGGGATGATGACATCAGAAACAGAATGTCAAGGTTTTTGCACACGGGATAAGATACGGACGTGTCATGGCCGTGTGAGGGACACGGGCCATGGACACGAGCGTGTGTCAGGCCGTGTGAAAACCCCTATAGGTTCGAATTGAGAAATAAACCTACATGGGTGTGGAAGACGGGCAGACGATATGCCACATGGACGTGTCCCTTCTTCCACACGGGCGTGTGGACTGTTTTTAGAAAATTTTCTAAGTTTTTCTAGAGGTATTCTAAAAAGTTTGGTTTGATCCCGAACCATTCCTGAAGTGGTATTGGGCCTCGTAGGCTTGTAAAAGGGGCAATATGAAAAGTTTTAAATTTGAGTGGAAAGTCATGTCACAATTTTGTATTATTGCTTGCGTATAAGTCTGGTAACGCCTCGTGTCCTGTTCCGGCGTTGAATATGGGTAAGGGGTGTTACACATATGGCCGTGTAACCTAACCATGTGTCACACACGACTGAGACACACACCTGTGTCTCTGCCTATGTGGACAAAAATAGGCTATTTACCAAGCCATCTTGCCACCAAAATTTGCATATACTTACACCAAATCAAATGGCACATAATAAGGCATAAATATGCATTCAACCAACCTTAATCAATCATAATTCATGCTATTTCCATACTAAGAAACATATAATTCAATACATCATATTTTATCAACTCAAAACATACCAAATCCACAATCTCAAATCATCAATATAATCACCTTCAAACATGCATCATTTTGCCCAGTTTCATAAGCATACCAATAATCAAATCTCAACCATTTGGTATCCATAATGCCTATTCATAACAAGCATCTTCTATCAATAATCAACCACACATTTAAAGGCCAATTACACATGTTTATACATGAGCAAAACATGCCAAATATAAGCCAAATCATATGATAAAATGCACAACACATCATTCTTCATATACAAGCCAACTTAAATGGCTAAATCCCAAAATATACTAAAATGACTATAACTCTATTACATGCCATATAACCAAAACATAAGCTTAAAAGTACCAAAATAGAAGCTTGATAGTATGATGAGGTCTCCGACGATTCCCAAATCTGAGCTAGCTTCAAGAACACTATAAACACGGAAAATAAACAAAGTAAACTATAAAGCTTAGTAAGCTCGTATGCTAAATAAGTAAAACTTACCAACCCACAATTCAATAACATAAACATCATATAATGCAATTCAAATTTGAAGCATAACTGAACATATGTATTCAATCTAAGATTAAGCACAATTTCCATCAAATTCTTCGATTTAATGATCGTATAATTCACGTACATACCTATACAAGCTCATATTGATCTCACCCTCATCCATATCTATGATATACTCGTTGAACCATCCGTGTAACAGTCCGGTTTATACCCTAGTCGAAACAGTGGTTTCGGGACCACAAATTCGAGTCCATATAATATTTTAATGTTATTTTCTGTGCTGTTGATATGTGACTAAGCATGTGTTAAATTTCCGTAAGCTAATTTGTTCGTTTGCGTGTTCAATTTGACAAAAGGATTAAATCGCATAAAGTTTAAAAATGGTTTTTCATTTGATTAAGTGGTTTAATTGATGTGGCTTTGGATTGTAAGGGTTTTATGTTGCAATTTGGCCAAAATATTGCTAGTGGACGGCAACATGGTTTTATAATATGTTTTTATATGTTATGTTATAAGTTAAAATTTATATTATATTTATTTATTAAGTTATTATTATAAAACAAAGCATTAAAAGAAAAAGAAAGCCATGTTGCTTTATCTTTGGCCGAATATCAAAAAGAAAAAGAAAAGAAGAAGAAAACAAGGTTTCGGCTAGGTTTGAGCTTAATTAAGGTAAGTTTTGACTTTGGTTTTTGATAATTTCTACATTTTTGCAATCGTTGCTTTGAGAGCTACAAAACCCATGTATTAATTTTGTGAATTGATGATGTTGGTGTTATATGCCATTGATGATATGTTGAGTTTTATGATGATTTATGGTGTTAAATGAAAGATTTGAGCTAGATGAACATGTTTTGTTCTTGAAGTTTTGATGAATTTAGCTAAATAGGGCTAAATTGTGAAAATAGCAAATTGAGGGACTAAATTGCTAATTTGATGCAAAATATGGGCTTGTATGATATATAAGTACATTCGGCTAAGCATGAGTATAGGTTGATTTTGTGAATTTGATGTTTTGAGAAAAATGGACTAAATTGATATATTGTGGAAATGTGAGGGTTAATTTGCAAATAGCCCTAAATGTGTGTCCTTGGATTGAATTGAATGAATTAGTGAATAAAAGGGTTAATTCTGAATATGTTTAGATCAAGAACCGAGGAAAACGGACTTAGATCGCGAGAAAGTGAAAGTAACCGAGTAGCCGTTTTCATTCCGATAGATCGAATCCGAGGTAAGCCACTATGCAAATAAACGTACTTGTATGAAATTATATTTTTTCATATGACTAATGTTGATAGTGGATACTTATGACAGGTTATGCATATGAATTTCGAGATAAGTTCGATATAGTGACTAAGTCTGAGAAGTCCCGTACGAACCTAGGAATAGATAGGATTAGCTATGTCATAACATAGGTATCTGTTCTATTTTGTCATGTAAGACCACGTCTGGGACGTTGGCCTCGATATAAGTTTTACGTGTAAGACTACGTCTAGAACGTTGGCATCAATATGAGTTTTACGTGTAAGACTATGTCGGGGACATCGGCATCGTATTGATTCATGTAAGACCCTGTCTGGGACAGTGGCATCAATATCCGAGTGCATGTAAGACCTCGTCTGGGACGTTGGCATTGTACGACTATTCCGAGTTTCTGAGTATCCTACTAGATTCCTTACGGTTCAAAAGGCCAGTCTATGATATGAATTGCAAATCCGAGCTTTGATAAATTGAATGAATGAATATCCGTTTCAGGTACGTTGCATATATACTAATTGTGTATATAAGGTAAGTATCTATGTGAGCATATTATGATGCTATGTATATGGTATTGATGATACAATATGTAAAGTCTTGACTAGATGAACTATATGCATATATGGCATGTGATTTGGAAATATGGTAAGTTATGGCTAGGCATATGAGCTCAAGAAAGAATGAGGTGATTTTTGTCATGAGAACCATATTGGCCATCTTATTAATTCAGTTATATGCAATTCATGATAAGTTTATTTGTATTATGTCTTACTAAGCTTTTAGAAAGCTTACTCTGTGTGTGTTTTCTCTGTTTTATAGGTTGTCAAAGCTACTGAAGGCTCGGGACCGTCAAGGGTTGTCATCACACTACTAAACTCATTTTGGTACACTTTGGAGATGTATATAACTAGATATGGCATGTATAGTATAGTTTTTGGTATAAGTTGATGTATAGACTTGGTCGTGAGATGTGACTAATTATTGGTTCATAATTTGCCTTGATGAATGTAGTATGTGTGGTTGTTTTGGTATGGTTTGCTGCTCATGATATGGCCAAGTTTTTGGATAGGAAAATGATTGAGAAATGTTTTAGTTATATATGTGTTTTGTCTTAAAAGTTGGCATGAATGAAATGGGTATTGAATGTATAGATTGAATGGTCAATTTAGTATGTTTTTGGTTGCCATATATGCATGATATGTGCTGGTAGATGTTGCTTGTAGGTGAGACCCAAATGGGTGGCATTTTGGCCTTGAAAATGGCCTATTTTGTCACACTATTGAGGCACACAGGCGTGGCTATTGACCGTGGGGCTAAGTCAGTAGCTAGCTTAAAAACACACGGCCATGGCACACGGGCGTGCCTAGTGACCATGTGAGGAAGTCAGTATATGGACTAGTAGTACAAGGCCTGGGTAAACGGGCGTGCTTAGCGGCCGTGGAAGGTAAGCCAGTTTTGACCACGGGGAGGACACACGGGGGTGTCTAGCAGCCATAGAGGGCACACGGTTTTCTTCCACGGGCGTGTATCCCCTGTATTTTAGAAAAGTTTTTAACTTTCCATGAAATTTTGTATGTGTTCCGGTTTAGTCCTGGCCTGATTTATAAGCATGCTTGTGGTCTCGAGGACTCATTTAAGGGAAATTAGGCTTGAGAATGATGAATGGATGTATGAATTTTCTGTAAATGCTTTCTGATCTGTTCGGTAACGCTCCTAACCCTAATCCGGTGACAGACACAGGATAGGGGTGTTACAATTCAGAATACTATCAGATACTCAGGAATCTCGGACACTAATTGCCACATATATAGCCGAAGCTATCCTAATCTCATATCACATATAATGCTCACTCTTGAGCTATCAACTGGTCTGCTCACACAAGCTGACGGTCATGACGAACCTACACGGTGCTGCTCACACAGGCTAACGAGAATCCGTAACACATGCTGGATAACTCAGCCACCGGTAGAACATACAGACTAGCACACAATCACATAACCCCTAATGACATGCCATTTGTATCCTAATCTATTCCTAAGGTTCAACAAGGATTTCACACTTGCTGAATCTTTGTGCAATATTAAAGCATTTAAAATATAATTATAATAATGCTTATTACATGCGAACTTACTTCGAATGCAAAAACAGCAAAATAAGTCGATTAATCCAATACTTTGTTTTTCCCCCGATCTAAATCCGAATTTTGCTTTTCTTGATTTATATGTAATCATAATTAACTTATTTAATCACCACTCTAGTTAATTTAGTCCAAAATACACATTAAAAAAACTTTACACTTTTGCCCCTAATATTTCAACATTTTTACAATTTAGTCATTATCTCATAAAAATTCAATTTCATGCAATTCAACGTATACCCATGCTAGCCGAATTTCAATTAAGTACCTAGCAGCCCACATTTCTTATTTATTTCACAATTTAACCATGAATTTTACACATTTTACAATTAATCCCTATTTGGACATTTTACTAAAAATCACATAACAAATGTTGTTTATCTAACAACAACCATACATTTTCTATAATTAAACACCAAAATACACATCGATTCATCAATGGAAAAACCCTAGACCTTTAATAGTTTTGCAAAATAGTCCCTAGGCTAGCTAGATTAAGATGCAGCAATCTCAAAAACATAGAAATTAATAAAAACGGGACAAAATACATATCAATTAGACAAGGATGAGCTTGCCGAAAGCTTGAGCATAAAAAATGGCTTCCTACGCCCTAATTTTTGGTTACAAAAGATGAAATAAAGAACATAGTTTGTTTTATTATAATTATCATTAATTAACAGCTTACTAAATTAACCTTAAAACTTAATCAAAATTTCAATAATGCCTGGGCTATTTATCATATAAGGACCTCTACTTTAAGGTTCTATTGCTATTAGACACCTTTAGCTAATAGAACTCAAGTTTTACACTTTACGCGATTTAGTCCTTTTTATCAAATTGAGCTTCAAACGATAAAATTTCTTAACGAAATTTTCACACAATCATAATATCATGTTGTAGAAATTAAAATTAATAAAATAATTATTTTGAATTCGAATTTGTGGTCTCGAAACCACTGTTTCGATTTGACTAAAAACGAGCTGTTACAACTCTCCACTATTAGGGATTTTCGTCCCTAAAAATCTTACCAGAAAAGAGGTTAGGGTACTATTTTCTCATAGCTTCCTCGATTTCCCACATAGCCTCTTCGACATCGTGCCGCTGCCACAAAAACTTTACCAAAGCTATATGTTTATTTCTCAACTCTTTAACCTCTCAAGCTGAAATTCTGATCAGTTCTTCGTTATATGTCATATCAGGTTGAATTTCAATCTCTGCTAGAGAAATGATATGCGATGGATCTGATCGATACCGTCGTAACATCGACACATGAAATACATTGTGGATCTTTTTTAATTCTAACGGTAAAGCTAGACGATATGCTACTGGCCTTATTCTTTCAATAATCTCATACGGCTCAATATATCGTGAACTCAATTTGCCTTTGCGACCAAAACGAAGGATTTTTTTTCCACGAAGATACTTTCAGAAATACTCTATCGTCGATCTAAAATTCAATGTCTTTATGTTTCCAATCCGCATGCGATTTCTATCAATCTGAAGCTGCTTTCAAACTGTCGTGAATTATGTAACACCCCTAACCCATAACCATCGCCGGTTTAGGGTTAAGAGGCATTACCGGAAAAATTAGAACTTTTACGAAAATTTCACATCACAAGATATATCATTATCATATCAATGTAAATCATATACATAGAGTCCCTTGAATAGGTCTACAAGACCTAAATCGAGCATGGGAAAGGGGTCGGGACTAAACTGGGTTCATACAAAATTTTTCCAAAAACTTAACATTTTTCAAAGTTACAGAGGTCACACGCCTGTGTGGGCAGGCCTTGTGCCTCACACGGCTTCAGACACGCCTGTTTGTCCAAGCCATGGTCGACACTAACCTACCTCACACGGCCTGTCACATGCCCGTGTGTCTAGCCTGTGGTCGAAACTGACTTGCATCACACGGCCAGTCACACGCTCGTGTGTCCAACCCGTGTATGAGCCTGACTTGAATCAATTTACAAATTTCAAGGACACAGTCGAGCGACACACTCGTGTGCTCAACCCTGTCGGTAAATATAGGCCATTTGCAAGGCCAATTTACCACCCATTTTGGGTCAGTCCTACAAGCACAAACAAACACATTTCATACCTTCAAAATGCAACCAAATCATACCAATAATATCCATCCTTTCTAACCATTCAAATACATATCAAACATACCAACTTTGCATCATAAAACATAGACTAAAATTTACCATATTCACATCCCATTTACAAGCCATATCACATAGCTTATATATACAACTCATAACATCAACTAATTGAACTAGACTATAGATGCCATACTTAAATATGTTCACTTTCAAAAGGTACCAAAATAGAGTTTGATAGTGTTGTGATGATCCTCGACCATCCCCGAGCCTTCCGCAGCTTTAACGATCTATAAAACAATGCAAACATACAGAAAGTAAGCTTTCAAAAGCTTAGTAAGCCATATACAAATAAACTTATCATATAAAGCATTTATAACCATTTCATTTATAAGAACTTTAACATATCTCAATAGCATATTCATATTTCTTCTTTAGCTCAAATGTATCTAACCATTTGCTTGACAACAAATCACGTCTCCATGTATCTCATTAGATTATAACACCTTCATACATATATCACATTTTGTCTTATCAAATCTATGCACATATCTCATTTTTGCAGATTCACATATACTTACCTTTCATACTCAAACATAGTATACATTTTCAAATGTACCTAAATCAGTTATACATTTCACATAATCTTTCACTTCTCTGAATTATCTGTTGAACCATTCGGAATAAAATAGGATACTCAGATAACCCAGAATAATTGTACAATGCCAACGTCCCAGACGTGGTCTTACATGTAATTAAATATCGATGCCACTATCCCAGACAGGGTCTTACACGAAATCATATACGATGCCAATGTCCCAGAAATGGTCTTACATGTAATTCTCAAATCGACGCCAACGTCCCAGATGTGTTTTTACATGATATCACATATCTGAACCCTATGTCATGACATACATATCCTAACTATTCCTAAGGTTCATACGGGACTTTTCAAACATTGACACATTATCGATACTTCCTCGGATTTCACATGTATGTATCTTCCGTGGTCATTCATCACAATTCAATTTTATATGAACATAAATAAATCAATTCAAATACATTTATTTGTATATAGACTTACCTCGTATTCAGAATAAACGAACTAAATCTACTAATCGACCACTTTCGACTTTCCCCGATCTAAATCTGTTTTCTTTGGTTCTTGATCTATACACATTCAAATTTAACCCATTTATTCACCAAATCATTCAATTCAATCCAAAAACACATATTTAGGGCATTTTACAAATTAGCCCTCACATTTTCACATTTTGACATTTTAGTCTTTATTTCTCAAAATCACAAAATACACATGATTTCTTTGTACATATGCTTAGTCGAATGTACACATGCTTCATGTAAATCCACACATATCATTTATTTCACATTTTAGTCCCTTAAAATATTATTTTCACAATTTAGTCCAGATTACTCAAATTCATCAAAAATCTAAAGACAAAACATGTCAATCTAAAACATATTTCATATTTCATCAACTAACATCACAAAGCTTACAAAATCATCAATGGCACATCTCAAAATCATAATCAAATTCTAAAATTAAGGCATGGGCTTGATAGTACTCGAAGCAACAATCAAAAAAACATAGAAATTATCAAAAATCGAAACCAAAACATACCTTAATCAAGTTTAAAAAAAGGACGAATGTTCAAAGCTTAAAACCCTTTTTTTCTTTTTCTATTTTTGGTGGATGAACACAAAATGGTCACTATTTTATCATTTTTTATTATATTAACATTATTAATAAATTTACAAATTTAACCTTTTTAATTAATATTAAAATCCCACTAACATATGTCCATCTTTGTCATTTAAGACATTCAATGGTTAAATAACCACATAAGGACCTCATCTTTATAAAGACACATCAATTCGGCACTTTATCAAATAGAAAACTACTTTAACAATTTCTACGATTTAATCGTTTTCCCAAATTAAGCACATAAACAATAAAATTTATTCACAAACTTTCACACATGCTTAATCACATACTGTAAGCACAGAAAATAATATTAAAATATTTTTCTAACTCAGATTTGTGGTCCCGAAACCACTATTCTGACTAGGGTCTAAACCGGATTGTTACAAATTACTTTTACTTTCTCTTTTGTCTCTCTAACCAAATTAACCATGTGAATCTTTTTCTCACTAAGCTCGGTCCAGTACAAAGGAGTTCGGCATTTGCTACCATACAATGCTTCATACGGTGCCATCTTTATACTCGATTGAAAGCTGTTATTATACGTGAATTCAACCAACGGTAAATATTTCTCCCAGTTGCCTTCGAACTCTAAAACTCAGCAACGAAGCATATCTTCGAAAATCAGAATTACTCTCTAAAATTGACCGTCGGTTTGCGGCTGAAAAGCAGTACTAAAATGTAACCGCATACCTAAAGCTTCTTGCAATTTCTTCCAGAATCGTGACGTAAACCTCAAATCTCTATCCAAAATTATAAAAATTGGCACCCCATGCAATCTAACATCTTAGAGATGTACAATTCAGCCAATCTATCAAGTGAATAGTTCGTACGTACTAGAATGAAATGTGTCGATTTCATCAGTCGGTCAACAACAACCCAAATAGCATCTTTCTTTTTTAGAGATAAGGGTAATCCCGATACGAAATCCATCGTAACTCTATCTCATTTCCATTCTGGTATCATCATAGACTGTAATAATCCTGAAGGCACTTGATGTTCGGCTTTAACTTGTTGACAAATTAAGCATCTTGACACAAACTCTGAAATATCTTGTTTCATGCTCGACCAACAGTACAATTATTTCAAATCATTATACATTTTAGTACTCCCCAGATGAATGGCTAAACAACCATTGTGTACTTCGTGTAGAATTTTCTGAATAAGCTTTGAATTCTTTGGTACACAAATTCTACCTTGAAACATTAGAAAATCATCGGAAACAATATGATATTCTAAATTAATAGTTGAATCACATTGCACTCTTTTAGCTTGCAATTCATTATCATACTTTTGAGCTTCACAAATTTACTGCAAAAATAATGGTTTAGCTTTTAACTCCGCTAAAATCGAACCATCATCAGACAAAGATTTTCTACTCAGAGCGTTCACGACTACATTAGCTTTCCCCGGATGATAATCAATCACTAATTCATACTCTTTCAACAGCTAGAGCCATCTTCGTTGACGTAAATTCAAATCTTTTTGAGTCATTATATACTTCAAGCTCTTGTGATTGGTAAAGATATGGCACTTTTCACCGTATAAATGATGTCACCAAATTCTCTGTAACACCCCAAACCCGGCCTAGACATCATGACCGGATCTGGCATGTCACATGGAAAGTTTGTTAAGAAAGTCGCGTGTTTGTAAAATGTTCGTATTCATTTTAAAACTTTAAGTTTAGGTGATTGTCTGTAAAAATCGGCTTTGTGACATCCCGATTTAGACCCTAGTCGGAACAGTGGTTTGAAACCACAAATCCGAGGTCGTAAAAATATTTTAATGCTATTTTCTGTGTGAATAATATGTGATATAGTCTGTGTGAAAATTCTGTATGATAATGTGATTGTTTAGGTGTCGAATTAAGAGAATGGACTTAATCGCATAAAGTGTAAAAGCTATATGCTGATTTTTAATTACCTAAGTGTTGTTGTCTTTATAAATAGGAGGCCTTATGTTGCAAATAGCCTATTAATAAATAAGTGGGTGGTAATGGTCAAGAATGACCTTATATCATATGTTATATATATTTTATACTAAAGGTTAGTTTTGTAATTTAATAATTATGTTTATTATAACATAGTAAAGCATGAAATAGTTATCATCTTCTCCATGTTTCACCGTTTTTAGAAAGAAAAAGAAAGGGTTTAAGCTTCCATTAAGGTATGTTTTGGCTTCGGTTTTTGATAATTTCTACGTTTTCGTAATCGTTGCTTTGTGCTCTAGCTAACCGATGTTGAAATTTCATGAATTGATGATGTTTTGTGATGAGCCATTGATGAACATTTGAGCTATGTGCTATTTGTTAGTAAAATATGAGAACTTGGTGTTTGATTAACATGTGTTGCTTTTGAATTTTTGGTGAAATTGGCTAATTAGGGCTAAATTGTGAAAATAACAAATTGAAGGGTTAAAATGTGAAATAAATGAAATGTATGGGTTTGTATAGACACTAGTAAAATTTGGCTAAGCTTGTGCTAGGTCGAATTTTGTGAATTTGATGATTTTGTAATTTAGGGACTAAAGCGTCAAAATGTGAAAATATAAGGGCTATTATGAAAAATGCCCTAATTGTGTGTGTGTGGACTAAAATGAATGAAATGGTGATTTAAGGGATTGATTTTAAATGTGTATAGTCCAAGAGAGAAGAGGTTCGAATCGAGATCGAGGCAAAGATAAAGTGCTTGATTAGTCGACCGTATTGATAGTCGACGTCCGAGGTAAGTTCAGATATAGTACATGTTAATGAGATGTGTTTTAGTATTATGAATTGAATTTGTATATGTGTATGAAATTGAGATGCTATGTGCAAGATTTAGTTGATGGCACTAAGTGTGCAAAAATGTAAATTGAAACAGAAATGAGAGGCACTGGGTGTGCGATGATATAAAAGCTACGGCTTATTTGCTTGGCACTGTGTGTGCGACATCGAGACAGGTCAGTTAAAAAGAATAGGCACTAAGTGTGCGATGACAAAAATGCTACAATTATGCATAAAGCACTGTGTGTATGCGGTTCAATTGAATGAAAATTAAAAGATGATCAATAGGTATTATTAAGCATTGAATAGCTTGGTGGTTTAACAACTATGTGTAGCTAAGGTACGTATTGAACCTTTGTGGTTGATGAGTATAATCGAGCTATGATTGAAGAAATGGGAATTTTTAACTATTGATTTTATGGTATAAGAATATGAGAAATAATCTATGTGATGGCTATTGTATACGTTGGGTTGAGTTGATGCTATTATGTATTGAGTAATGAACTTACTAAGCTTTATAAGCTTACTGTGTGATTTGTTTCTCTGCTTTGCAGTGTCAGTAAAGGTAGCTCGAATCAGGGGATCGTCAGCTTCTCAGTCACACTATCGGCAATCTGTTTTGGTGTATTTTGGAATGATGTACCTAGTTAAAATATGGCATGTATAGGTTGGTCATTTGGTTCATGTTTAGTGTTCGTAACTAGCCATGAGATGTGGCTAGATATGTGCTAGTTTTAACATGAATGAACTTGGTTTATGTGATGCATCTTTTGGTATGGTTTGTGGATTGAGAAATGATTATTGGATGGTAACTTTGTGTTGATCAAATGCTAGCATAAATTAGTGAAATTGAGAAGGAAAGATGTTTGGTATTGAATGTATTAGACTTGTGATGAGATAAGTTTTTCCATGGTTGAAATTGGTATTAAATGCTTTGATTGAATGGTCATTTTGGAAAGTTTTTGGCTGCCTTATGTGCATGATATGTTTTGGTATGTGTTGGTTGTAGGTTTAACCCTAAGTGGTTGGCAATTTGGCGTTGTAAATGGCCTATAATGTCACACGGTTGTGGCACACGGGCATGCCTAATGACCGTGGGTGAATTGTAGGATGCTGTTTAGCATCACATAGCCTCGACACGGGTGTGTCATTTGGCCATGGTGTCCAAGTTTGTAACACCCCAAACCCGGCCTATTCACTATGACCGAATTTGAAATGCCACTGCGGAAAACGTTTGAAAAACTTTTGACTTAGAGTTAAAAACATAAAATTTTGTTGTCTTTACTAAAACATTGTATAATTAAATTTTCAAATAAAATTAAGTTGTTACAAAATTTTCGACTTGAAAACATTAATATAGATTTTTAAAACATAAGTTGCTAAAAATAAACATTTCCAGATAGCAATATAATCAACAAACGAACTTAAAACATAATAATAATCCGTAAATACTTTAAAATGGCCCTTATTACAATAAATAACCTTTCATAAGAAAAATGTGTAACACCAATAAATTTATCTTTTGCATGGGCCACCGCGTATCCAGTCCAACCCGGTCTAAGCTTTATGCATCACCGGTAAGGTTTGGGAAAAATTGGGTGAGTCAACAGACTCAGTGCATAATTATTACACATGTCCCCAAATATGGGCTTGGCCCAAATCCACACATCAATCACATATCAGATGATAAGGCAATATATCCACATAATTTCACATGTTGGGCTTGGCCCATATCCACATTGATTCACATAATTAGTCATGAAAAATGCATAAATATGCAACATGAAGCCCAACCCAACCTAGAGTCCATCCGTTACTCCTACCTTAGCAGACTCCCTGCCCAATGCCGTGGCTAATCCACCGATCAAATAATGATCCTCATATCTTACCTTGGCAGACTTGCTGCCCAAGGCCGTGGCTAAGCCACCGATCACATAGTGATCCACATATCTGTATTCATGAGGTGACTCGAGATCATCCTCAATCTATGATGATGCACACAGCTATCATCCGCCGAGATAGGCACCTAGCCAACACCTCCCTTGATGAAGCACATAGCCACCATCAAGCGTCAATGTAGCACAAGGCTAACGTCAGACCACGTACATAAAGTACACCCTTTCCTTCGATAGTCACATCCCAAGTCCCATGCATATATGTGTGTCATGGCAACATATCACTTGAACAATAATGCATCACATGCCATCACATTTCATATATTCATCAATGATCATTTAATATCGTAAATCACTGACCTGAGTATTCGATCACCCACCAGGGTATTCACAATCTTAGCCCTTAATTCGGCTACCATTAACATCATATCACATATACATCAATATAACACATACACACAATCAAGAGACAGTGCGATAACTATGCACCTTTTTGGCACAGTCAGCTAAATCCCGAGATCACACGTTTGCACTAAAAGTCTGCCGAAATCCCTAAATGGAACCATATTAGTTTCGGCCTCTATACCAAAAAGCATTAGAAAGTGGCCTTTGCCCTCAAGAAAACGACATAAAAAAGAGAAAGGAATTACGGCCATAAACCCTTACCTATCTCCCAAAATCGATTGAAGTAAACTTAAAGATTATCTACCCTTGATGATATTCGGCCAAGACAAACAAAAAGGATATTGGAAGTTTCGGCAATATGGTTGATTTGTAACAACAAAAAGGATTCGGCTAGAGTGGAGAAAGAGAAAGGAAAAAGGAAGAGAAAGAAAGAAATTGCAATGGGAGCGGGATGTTTTCGGTTTTGAGCAAAAGTGGAAGAAAGAAAAAGAGAAATGGGGAGAAGGAAAATTCGGCCAACCACTAAAGATGAATAAAGAATTGAAAGGAAAAGGGTTGGTTTTAGGCTACAAAGAACACAAAATATGAGAGAGACCTCAAATGAATATTCGGCCAAATGCCTAAGAGAAGATTCGGCAACCACAATGCTCTTTTCGGTTTTGACACAACACAAGAAAACAATGCCAAAACTAAAACAAAATTGTACCAAATGCTCAAGACACAATCGGCTAAGGAGGAAAGCTTTTGGAGAGGAAAAGAAAAATTGCTAAAGATGAACAAAATGCAAGAATTGACCAACTAAAACCCCCCCAAATTTCCTATCAACAATCGGGCTACCCCACTAGACACCCATACCGTCCACATTCATGCACTAAAGGCCTTGGAATAGTTTCCATAACACTTTCCATCATCCAAGCCTTTTGTTCCCCCATCCTTCCATAATCTTAAGATTCCTTACCCAAAGTTCAAGCTTTCCTATTTTGTTATTCAACATGCCATAAAAAATGAAAGTCCAACCTATCATAATTAGAGTTGACCGACACTTAATGCTAGGATACATAAAAATAAAGTCTTCAAAATGCTCCCCAAGCAACTCGAACCTCTACCCTCAAGCAACCCTTCAAGCATCATAACCACCTTGCCACTAACTCCACATGTGTTAGAATTTAACACTTGAATTAACTTAAGTGTCAAGATCACCTAATCCACTTCACTAAATTCTTAATACTAAGAATTATTCTAGCTTCATAAATAAAATCAAGCCTTTACAAGACTATGCTTAACACACAAACATTCATACCCGAGCTAACACAAATAATAAAATAATACTCAAATTTTTCCTAAAGCCCTAGGCCCAAACGACCCAATCCTACTAGGCCCAATTTCAGGATATTACAATTCTACCCTCCTTAAAGGAATTTCGTCCTCGAAATTTCCTACTAACTAACAGTCGTACATCCTATCTCGCCATACTACGCTACTGCTGCGCACTCTGATCTTAATAAAACTAACATACTTTCTATTAACCGCCATCCTACGCCGACCGCGTCCACGCATAATACGACCCCGACCTCGAGTGCTCATGTCCAAAGTCTCGACTTATCTGATTTAAAAGTTTTATGCATTAGAAATTTTGGTTCCACTGTTTATCCGCGAACAATTTTATGAAAAGAAGTTTAATAGTGGTTCTTTCGATCAATCAAAGTTTTCATCTCAAGTTCACTATTCTAATTCAAAGAATCACATTCATTCACAACGTTCAACACACTATTATGGGCATCTTTGTCCATTCCCAACCTAGGGGTAATTTCGTCATTTTTCTTATAGGGGTATTTTGGTAATAAATCGGGGTCAACTTAAAAATTCTTTACAAATCAAAGGCATTCTAAAATATACAAATCTCGAAGTTATTTGAAAATTCTACCAAATCAATGGTATTGCAGAAATTTCAGAAATCGAGGTTATTTTGGAAATTTCCCAAATCAAGGTATCTTACTATTTCACAAAATAGGGGTTTTGGTATTTTTGTAAAGTAAGAAAACATAGTAAAAATCGAGGGTAGTATGGTAATTTTATAAACAAAGGGCATTTTGGTAATTTTACACCCAAGGGTATTTGCGTAATTTTGTAAATCGGTAATATTTCGAAAACTTTTCCAAGTATAAAATGGTTTTACAAATCAAAGGAGTAATTTTGAAAACTTAAGGTTTTTATAAAACAGTATGGCTAGTCCCTTTCGGGTTTTAATTATCGAGTTTAGCCCGTGAATAAGTCCTCTTGGTTAGGGTGAACCGTTACTACGCACCAGGTAGGATTCGAGTAAAGAGGAGGTGAGTCGCTAGGACTGCTTAAATACCAAGCTCTTACCGAATCCACTCCTAGACATGCGCACAATGGTTGCCACACTCTAACTCGGCGACTTAGTCACAGTTTTGTTTAATAAGGCTTTAAAATTTTATGCAATTCTATGTTGGAGTAAGCTAATCCTAAAGTTCAATAACTTAATATACTAATCTACGTTCCCATCATACCCACATACCAATCATATAATAATTCACACAATCAATTAGAGGTACATACCTGGTGGACTTCGGGTCGGAGATACAAGTGCCATGCCAGAATAACCTGAAAAAATTTTACGAAGATCCATATTTTGAAAAGCCCATCTAAAAAAATATTTTTGGGCCCAAAACCCTTAAAGCCGAGTTTTGAACCGGGCTCTGATACCAATTTGTAACACCCCAAACCCGGCCTATTCGCTATGACCGAATTTGAAATGCCACTGCGGAAAACGTTTGAAAAACTTTTGACTTAGAGTTAAAAACATAAAATTTTGTTGTCTTTACTAAAACATTGTATAATTAAATTTTCAAATAAAATTAAGTTGTTACAAAATTTCCGACTTGAAAACTTTAATATAGATTTTTAAAACATAAGTTGCTAAAAATAAACATTTCCAGATAGCAATATAATCAACAAACGAACTTAAAACATAATAATAATCCGTAAATACTTTAAAATGGCCCTTACTACAATAAATAACCTTTCATAAGAAAAATTTGTAACACTAATAAATTTATCTTCTGCATGGGCCACCTCATATCCACTCCAACCCGGTCTAACCTTTATGCATCACCGGTAAGGTTTGGGAAAAATTGGGTGAGTCAACAGACTCAGTGCATAATTATTACACATGTCCCCACATATGGGCTTGGCCCAAATCCACACATCAATCACATATCAGATGATATAGCCACATAATTTCACATGTTGGGCTTGGCCCATATCCACATTGATTCACATAATTAGTCATGAAAAATGCATAAATATGCAACATGAAGCCCAACCCAACCTAGAGTCCATCCGTTACTCCTACCTTAGCAGACTCCCTGCCCAATGCCGTGGCTAATCCACCGATCAAATAATGATCTTCATATCTTGCCTTGGCAGACTTGCTGCCCAAGGCCGTGGCTAAGCCACCGATCACATAGTGATCCACATATCTTACCTTGACAGACTTGCTGTCTAAGGCCGTGGCTAAGCCACCGATCACATAGTGATCCACATATCTGTATTCACGAGGTGACTCGAGATCATCCTCAATCTACGGTGATGCACACAAATCTATCATCCGAGATGGGCACCTAGCCAACACCTCCTTGATGAAGCACATAGCCACCATCAAGCGCCAATGTAGCACAAGGCTAACGTCAGACTACGTACATAAAGTACACCCTTTCCTTCGATAGTCACATCCCAAGTCCCATGCATATATGTGTGTCATGGCAACATATCACTTGAACAATAATGCATCACATGCCATCACATTTCATATATTCATCAATGATTATTTAATATCGTAAATCACTGACCTGAGTAATCGATCACCCACTACGGGTATTCACAATCTTAGCCCTTAATTCGGCTACCATTAACATCATATCACATATACATAAATATAACACATACACACAATCAAGAGACAGTGCGATAACTATGCACCTTTTTGGCACAGTCAGCTAAATCCCGAGATCACACGTTTGCACCTAAAAGTCTGCCGAAATCCCTAAATGGAACCATATTAGTTTCGGCCTCTATACCAAAAAGCATTAGAAAGTGGCCTTTGCCCTCAAGAAAATGACATAGAAAAGGGAAAGGAATTACGGCCATAAACCCTTACCTATCTCCCAAAATCGATTGAAGTAAACCTAAAGATTATCTACCCTTGATGATATTCGGCCAAGACAAACAAAAAGGATATTGGAAGTGTCGGAAATATGGTTGATTTGTAACAACAAAAAGGATTCGGCTAGAGTGGAGAAAGAGAAAGGAAAAAGGAAGAGAAAGAAAGAAATTGCAATGGGAGAGGGATGTTTTCGGTTTTGAGCAAAAGTGGAAGAAAGAAAAAGAGAAATGGGGAGAAGGAAAATTCGGCCAACCACTAAAGATGAATAAAGAATTGAAAGGAAAAGGGTTGGTTTTAGGCTACAAAGAACACAAAATATGAGAGAGACCTCAACTGAATATTCGGCCAAATACCTAAGAGAAGATTCGGTAACCACAATGCTCTTTTCGGTTTTGACACAACACAAGAAAACAATGCCAAAACTAAAACAAAATTGTACCAAATGCTCAAGACACAATCGGCTAAGGAGGAAAGATTTTGGAGAGGAAAAGAAAAATTGCTAAAGATGAACAAAATGCAAGAATTGACCAACTAAACCCCCAAATTTCCTATCAACAATCGGCCTCCCCCCTAAACACCCATACCGTCCACATTCATGCACTAAAGGCCTTGGAATAGTTTCCATAACACTTTCCATCATCCAAGCCTTTTGTTCCCCCATCCTTCCATAATCTTAAGATTCCTTACCCAAAGTTCAAGCTTTCCTATTTTGCTATTCAACATGCCATAAAAAATGAAAGTCCAACCTATCATAATTAGAGTTGACCGACACTTAATGCTAGGATACATAAAAATAAAGTCTTCAAAATGCTCCCCAAGCAACTCGAACCTCTACCCTCAAGCAACCCTTCAAGCATCATAACCACCTTGCCACTAACTCCACATGTGTTAGAATTTAACACTTGAATTAACTTAAGTGTCAAGATCACCTAATCCACTTCACTAAATTCTTAATACTAAGAATTATTCTAGCTTCATAAATAAAATCAAGCCTTTACAAGACTATGTTTAACACACAAACATTCATACCCGAGCTAACACAAATAATAAAATAATACTCAAATTTTTCCTAAAGCCCAAGGCCCAAACGGCCCAATCCTACTAGGCCCAATTTCAGGATATTACAAAGTTAGTAGCTAACTAAAAAGTACATAGCCTCAACACGGGCGTGCTTGGTGACCTTGGTAGGGAAGTCAGCATATGACCTAAAAGTACACGGCCATGGCACACAGGCGTGCCTAATGACCTTGTTAGTATAGTTTGCATGTAGACACGGGTAGATGCACGGCGGTGTCTAGAAGCCGTGGAAGGCACACGATCTCCTCCCACGGGCGTGTCTCCCTTGTATTTTTGAAAAGTTTCAAATTTTCATGAAATTTTGTATGTGTTTCAGTTTAGTCCCGACTCAGTTTATAAGCATGCTTAGGTTCTTGATGACTCATTTAAGGGACACTATGTTTGTAAATAAATGCGAACAGTAAGGATTGATTTTGTGTTGAAATTTTTAGATGCTAAAGGTTCCGTTTGATCAGTAATGCCTTTTAACACTGTTCCAGCGACGGTCTCAGGTTAGGGGTGTTACATTTGGTTGATATCAGAGCCACAGTTTAGTCAATTCTCGGACTAACGTAGCGTGTATGAGTCTAGCTATACATGCCATATTTGTAATTGCAATAGTGTGATGAATACTGACAGCTAAAAATGTGTTTTTATATAGTAACGGATCCCGATCGAGCAGTTGCTGACGATGTAGAAAGTAATGCGCCTGCTTCCGCTCAAGGGATAGTGCCGGCCACCTCTAGGCCAAACGATAGTAGTGAGGGAGGAGAGGCTAAGCAAGCCTTCTTCTGAATGATGAGTGAGTGGTTTACGGAGTTCGTTCAAACGAATCCTGCCACTCCACAACCTCCACCCCCGCAAGTACCTGTTGTGCCTCAAGTTGTAGATCCAAATAGATTGAATAAACCTCCTATGGATAAGATTCGCAAGTATGGAGCTGAAGAATTTAGAGCCACTTCTGATGACGATGCTGGATGTGCCGAGTTTTGGCTTGAGAATACAATCAGAGTATTTGATGAGATGTCGTTGAATCCTAATAAGTGCATTAAGTGTGCAGTTTTCTTGTTGAAAGACTCAACTTACAACTGGTGGAAAACATTGATATCTGTGGCTCCGAGAGAGAGAATCACTTGGGACTTCTTTCAAACTGAATTCAGAAAGAAATATATCAGCCAACGCTTTATTGATCAGAAACGTAAAGAGTTTTTAGAATTGAAACAAGGCCGGTTGTCTGTTACTGAATATGAGCGAGAATTTGTAAGATTGAGTCAATATGTGAGAGAATGTGTCTCGACCGAAGCTACTATGTGTAAACTTTTTATAGAGGGATTAAATGAAGACATCAAGTTATTGGTTGGGATACTCGATATAAATGAATTTGTTGTGTTAGTTGAAAAAGCGTGCAAAGCTGAAGAGCTTAGTAAGGAAAAGAAAAAAGCTGATTCAGAAGCTCATGATGAAAGAAAGAGATCAATGAGTAAATTTTCTCAGCCTTCTACTAAGAGATTTAGAGATGCAAGTAACCGTTCAAATGTTTCATTTGGACATCCAAGTAAAGATCGTTCGAGACAAAGTGCTAGTTTACGAATTCAAGCTCCGAATGAATCAAGTGTTGGCAGTGTTAAGAGTAACAAACCTGAGTACAGACAGTGTTGAAGACGATATGTGGGAGAGTGCTGGGGCAAGTATAACAATAGAGTTTGTTATAAGTGTGGATCTCGAGATCATTTCATTCTAGATTGCCCAAAGATGGTTGAAGAAGAAAATGTTCAGAATGAAAGACTAAATAACGTGACAGCTAGGGGTAGACCACCCAGAGGCACCAAAAATTTGAGTGAAAGTCAGAGATGGACAAATGACACAGCTGTGAGATCAAAAGCAAGAGCAACTGCCCGAGCCTATGCTATACGTGCACGAGAGGAAGCATCATCTCCAGACGTTATCACCAGTACTTTCACTTTATTCGATATTGAAGTTATTGCATTAATAGATCCGGGATCAACTCATTCCTATGTGTGTGTGAATCTAGTATCGAATAAAGCTCTACCTGTTGAGTTTACTGAATTTGTGGTTAGAGTGTCGAACCCTTTAGGTAAATGTATCTTGGTGGATAAAGTGTGCAAGAATTGCCCATTGATGTTTCGTGATATATGTTTTCCGGATAATTTGATGTTACTTCCCTTTGATGAATTTGACATAATTCTAGGTATGGATTGGCTTCCTTTGCATAATGCCATTGTGAATTGTAAGAGAAAGAGTATTGAATTGAGAAGTCAGAACAAGAAGCTAATTCGAATTGAATCTAGTGATATGAAAGGACTACCAGCTGTTGTATCTGCAATGGAAGTTATGAACTATGTGAGAAAGAGTTGTGAAGCTTATTTGGCATATGTGATAGATACAAAAGTGTCGGAAAAGAAAGTTGAATCAGTTCCTATGATATGTGAGTTTTCAAATGTGTTTCCTAAAAAGCTACCAGGATTACCTCCAATCCGAGAAGTGGAATTTGGTATCGAATTAGTGCTGGGGACTACTCCTATTTCTATAGCTCTGTATAGAATGGCACCAACAGAATTGAAAGAGCTAAAGTCGGAGTTGCAAGAGTTGACTGATAGAGGATTTGCACGACCGAGTTTCTCACCCTAGGGAGCTCCTGTGTTATTTGTGAAAAAGAAAGACAGAAATATGAGAATGTGCATTGATTATCAAAAGTTGAACAAAGTGACGATAAAGAACAAATATCCGTTCCTCGTATCGAGGATTTGTTTGATCAGCTGAAGGGAGCTACAGTGTTTTCAAAGATAGATTTGAGATCGGGCTACTATCAGTTGAGAGTTAAAGAATCCGATGTGCCGAAAATTGCTTTCAGAACAAGGTACAGACATTATAAATTCTTAGTGATGCCTTTCGGACTAACAAATACTCCTGCAGTGTTTATGGATCTGATGAATCGGATATTCAGATCGTATTTGGATCACTTTGTGGTGGTGTTCACTGATGATATTTTGATTTATTCGTGTGATGAGACGTAGCATGCTGAACATTTGAGAACGGTGCTACAAACTCTACGTGAGAAACAGTTGTATGCAAAGTTTAGCAAATGTGAATTTTGGTTGCGTGAGGTTAGTTTTCTAGGACATGTTGTATTAACTACTGGAATACGAGCTGATCCGGGTAAAATCTCTACTATTTTGGAATGGAAACCTCCGAAAAGTGTGTCTGAAGTCCGTAGTTTTTTAGGACTAGCGGGATATTATAGATGATTTCCGAAAGGTTTTTCGATGATTGCGGCTCCGTTGACAAAGTTGTTACCCAACACATGATCTTGAACTGGCTGCGATTGTATTCGCATTGAAGATTTGGCGTCACTATCTATTTGGGGAAAAATGTCACATTTATACTGACCATAAGAATTTAAAGTATTTGATGACTCAGAAAGAGTTGAATTTACAACAGAAAAGATGGCTAGAGTTGTTGAAAGATTATGAACTTGTGATAGATTACCACCCGGGTAAAGCTAATGTTGTAGCCGATGCCTTGAGCCGAAAATCGTTATATGCTTTGCGAGCTTTGAGTAATCAGATAGATCTGTGTTATGATAATGCAGTGGTAGCTGAATTGAAAGTAAAACCCTTGTTCTTACAACAGATTTGTGAGGCTTAGAAGAGTGATAATGAGTTGTTAGCAAAAAGAATTCGAAGATGATTCGAATCAGACGTAATTTTGAGCTGATAGTGATGATTGTTTGAGATTCAGAGATCGGATTTGTGTTCCGAGAAATTCAGGGTTGATTTCAAAAATTTTGACTGAAGCTCACAATAGTCATTTGACTGTACATTCGGGGAGTACAAAGATGTATAATGATCTGAAATAGTTCTATTGGTGGCATGGCATAAAAAGAGATATTTCTGACTTTGTGTCGAAATGCTTAGTTTGTCAGCAAGTCAAAGCTGAACATCAGGTTCCATCTGGTTTATTACAACCGATTATGATTCCTGAGTTGAAATGGGAAAGAATCACGATGGACTTTGTGTCAAGATTACCCTTATCTCCGAGAAAGAAAGATGCAATTTGGGTGATAGTGGACAGATTGATGAAATCAGCTCATTTCGTTTCGGTGAGAACCGATTATTCTTTAGATAAATTAGCTGAATTGTATATCGATGAATTTGCGAGATTGCACGGAGTACCGTTATCTATAGTGTCTGACAGAGATCCGAGGTTTGCTTCGCAATTTTAGAAGATATTGTAAGATACTTTAGGCACAAAATTACATTTTAGTACTGCTTTTCATCCGCAAACGGATAGTCAATCTGAGCGAATCATTCAGATTCTCGAAGACATGCTGAGATGTTGCATACTTGAATTCGAAGGTACATTGGAAAGGCATTTATCATTGATCAAGTTTGCTTATAACAACAGTTTTCAATCTAGTATTAAAATGGCACCATATGAGGCTCTCTACGGTCGGAAGTGTAGAACTCCATTGTATTGGACTGAGCTGAGTGAGAATAAAATTCACGGGGTTGATTTGATAAAAGAGATTGAACAGAAAGTGAAGATAATTCGTGACAGTTTAAAAGTAGCCTCAGATCGTCAGAAATCTTATGCAGATTTGAAACGAAAAGATATTGAGTTTGCAGTTGGTGATAAAGTGTTTTTGAAAGTGTCTCCGTGGAAGAAAATACTTTGATTTGGCCGAAAGGGCAAGCTGAGTCCGAGGTTCATCGGACCGTACGAGATTATTGAACGAGTTGGCCCGGTCGCTTATAGATTGAGATTGCCTCTGAGTTAGAAAAGATTCATAACGTGTTTCATGTGTCAATGATTTGACGGTACAGATCAGACCCGTCTCATGTGATTGCTTCTACTAAGGTTGAAATTCAGTCAAACTTGTCATATAGTGAAGAATTGATCCGAACCTTGGCACGAGAGATTAAAGAGTTGAGAAACAAAAGAATTTCCTTAGTGAAAGTATCATGGCACAAACACAGGATTGAAGAGGCTACATGGGAATCTGAGAATGTTATGAGAAAGCAATATCCACACCTATTCACTGGTAAGATTTTCGAGGACGAAAATCCCTAAGGGGGGAGAGTTGTAACATCTCGGTTTAGACCCTAGTCGGAACAGTGGTTCGAAACCGCAAATCTGAGGTCGTAAAAATATTTTAATGCTGTTTTCTGTGTGAATAATATGTGATATAGTATATGCGAAAATTCTGTATGATAATGTGATTGTTTAGGTGTCGAATTAAGAGAAAGGACTTAATCGTGCAAATTGTAAAAGCTATATGGTGATTTTTAATTACCTAAGTGTTGTTGTCTTTAAAAATAAGAGGCCTTATGTTGCAAATAGCCCATTAATAAAGAAAGTGGGTGGTAATGGTCAAGAATGACCTTATATCATATGTTATATATATTTTATACTAAAGGTTAGTTTTGTAATTTAATAATTATTTTTATTATAACATAGTAAAGCATGAAATAGTTATTATCTTCTCCATGTTTCACCATTTTTAGAAAGAAAAAGAAAGGGTTTAAGCTTCCATGTTATTCAGCAATTGCTTAGCTTAATTAAGGTATGTTTTGGCTTTGATTTTTAATAATTTCTACGTTTTCGTAATCGTTGCTTTGTGCTCTAGCTAACCCATGTTGAAATTTCATGAATTGATGATGTTTTGTGATGAGCCATTGATGAACATTTGAGCTATGTGCTATTTGTTAGTAAAATATGAAAACCTGGTATTTGATTAACATGTGTTGTTTTTGAATTTTTGGTGAAATTAGCTAATTAGGGCTAAATTGTGAAAATAGCAAATTGAAGGGTTAAAATGCGAAATAAATGAAATGTATGGGTTTGTATAGACACTAGTAAAATTCGGCTAAGCTTGTGCTAGGTGGAATTTTGTGAATTTGATGATTTTTGTGATTTAGGAACTAAAGTGTCGAATTGTGAAAATATAAGGGCTATTATGAAAAATGCCCTAATTGTGTGTGCGTGGACTAAAATGAATGAAATGGTGATTGAAGGGATTGATTTTAAATGTGTATAGACGAAGAGAGAAGAGGTTCGGATCGAGATTGAAGCAAAGATAAAGTGCTCGATTAGTCGACCGTATCGATAGTTGACGTCCGAGGTAAGTTCGGATATAGAACATGTTAATGAGATGTGTTTTAGTATTATGAATTGAATTTGTATATGTGTATGAAATTGAGATGCTATGTGCAAGATTTAGTTGATGGCACTAAGTGTGCAAACATGTAAATCGAAACAGAAATGAGAGGCACTGGGTGTGCGATGATATAAAAGCTACGGCTTATTTGCTTGGCATTGTGTGTGCGACACCGAGACAGGTCGGTTAAAAAGAATAGGCACTAAGTATGCGATGACAAAAATGCTACAATTATGCATAAAGCATTGTGTGCGTGCGGTTCAATATAATGAAAATTAAAAGATGATCAACAGGTATTATTGAGCATTGAATAGCTTGATAGTTTAACAACTATGTGTAGCTAAGGTACGTATTGAACCTTTGTGGTTGATGAGTATAATCGAGCTGTGATTGAAGAAATGGGAATTTTTTACTATTGATGATATGGTATGAGAATATGAGAGATAATCTATGTGATGGCTATTGTATACGTTGGTTTGAGTTGATGCTATTATGTATTATGTAATGAACTTACTAAGCTTTATAAGCTTACTGTGTGATTTGTTTCTCTGCTTTGCAGTGTCAGTAAAGCTAGCTCGGATCGTGGATCGCCGACTTCTCACCACACTATCGGCAATCTATTTTGGGGTATTTTGGAATGATGTACCTAGTTAAAATATGGCATGTATAGGTTGGTGATTTGGTTCATTTTTAATGTTGGTAAGTAGCCATGAGATGTGGCTAGACATGTCCTAGTTTTAACATGAATGAACTTGGTTTATGTGATGCATCTTTTGGTATAGTTTGTGGGTTGAGAAATTGATTATTGAATGGTAACTTTGTGTTTATCAAATGCTAGCATAAATTAGTGAAATTGAGAAGGAATGATGTTTGGTATTGAATGTATTATACTTGTGATGAGATAAGTTTTGCCATGGTTGGAATTGGTATTAAATGCTTTGATTGAATGGTCATTTTGGAAAGTTTTTGGCTGCCTTATGTGCATGATATGTTTCGGTATGTGTTGGTTGTAGGGTTGACCTTAAGTGGGTGGCAATTTGGCCTTGTAAATGGCCTATAATGTAACACGGTTGTGGCACATGGGCTACCTAATGACCATCGGTGAATTGTAGGATGCAGTTTAGCATCACACGGCCTCGACATGTGTGTGTCATCTGGCCGTGGTGTGCAATCAGTAGCTAACTAAAAAGTACACGGCCTCGACACGGGCAAGCTTGGTGGCCGTGGTGGGGAAGTCAGTATATGACCTAAAAGTACACAGCCATGGCACATGGGCGTGCCTAATTACCGTGTTAGTATAGTTAGTATATAGACACAGATGGATGCACGGGGGTGTCTAGAAGCCGTGGAGGGCACACGGTCTCCTCCCACGGGCGTGTCTCCCCTATATTTTTGAAAACTTTTAAATTTTCATGAAATTTTGTATGTGTTTAGGTTTAGTCCCAACTCAGTTTATAAGCATGCTTAGGGTCTTGATGACTCATTTAAGGGACACTATGTTTGTAAATAAATGCGAACAGTAAGGATTGACTTTGTGTTGAAATTTTTGGATGTTAAAGGTTCTGTTTGATCGGTAATTCCTCTTAACCCTGTTTCGGCGACGGTCTCGGGTTAGGGGTGTTGCAGGCTTAACTCAATGTCTATTTTAGAAAAGTTGTGATTAATTTGGAACTGCTTTTATTAGGAGATTTGAGTTTGAATTGTTGGTAGAATCTTGTTATTACCAGAAATCAGCTTCAGTGAATTTGAACATGCGATATTTTGTAAACTGTTTCGACGTTTAAGAGAAACTGATGTTTAATCAATTATAGTTTGAAAACCCATTCGTTAACATTTTAGAAAAACAACAGGTATAAGGTTCTAGAAAAATCTCGTATTAACATTTAGTAATGAGCAGAAAACGAGTTAAAAGTTTAAAAACCAAATAAAATACCAAATGCCTTATTACAGAACATAAATCCAAATTAAAATAAAAATTTAAAGTAAAGTAAAACGGAATTTACTAAAGAAATGACGTATGGCCACCACTAAGTCCACCTCGGCTCCAAATCCTCAATGTTGGGGATCAGCTACAAGATTAAGCAGAGGGGGTGAGTTACGAGAACTCAGTGTGTAAGTCCCCATTCAGACAAAATTGGGCCTAAGCCCATAAAAGCAGATTGGGCCTTAGCCTATACGGAAATACAATGGCTTGAAACCCATACGGAAACAAACTGGGCCTTAGCCCTATTAGCATGATAACAAAGATGATACATGCAATGCAACCCAGCCCAGCCTAATAATCCATCCGCTACACACCACCCGTATCCAACCGAACACACCTGTGGGGATTTCTACAATCAACCCTCCATCTGCTACACAGCTCGATGGTAGTCACGCTGCTCATCGCCGAAATTGTGGCAACGCCACCGAAATATGTGGCAGAGCCACCAAAATACGTGGCAGAGCCACCGAAATAGACTTCCCCGATCATTAATATCATATCCCAACCCCATGCAACATATCATGACATAATAATTTAGTGCATGCATGAACATACCAATATAACAGATAAACGGAATACATAGTCATGCTAAACCTACCCAAAAGGGTATAATCATACATTTACTCACCTGGGCAATTTCCACACTCACCCACTAGGGATTCTCATAGCTTACCCCATAAGGTATTTCAGCTTTTGGCCAACTAACAGAATAATATACAGCAAATGAATAAGAGTGTGAAATTACACACCTGATTACATGGAGAACTAGACACTCGCGATCGACGTCACATAAGTCAACACGTCACACTATTAGCTTACAGCAAAACAATGGGATATCTATAACCCACCTCTAAACAATGATTTTCTAACACTTACCCTCACTATCACGAACAACTATTATTTGCTTATGCGAATCAGATGTTGACTCCCTTCCACAACGCGACGAAAAATCCCAAATCACTAACACCCTACGTCGTTTGAACTTAGGAGCAGAGGCTACGAGTCCACTCCCCTTGGGATTCTTTAGAGCAACCCCCTTCGACTGGTTATCTCTTGCCTCCATGAAGAGAATTCGATCAGTAAGGTACCACAGTGAAACTAGCGGTTGTGTAACCAGCGGTTTTGGCTCTTACCACCACTTCCTGAAGTCCGAAAGATTAATGAGCAAAGAAGAGAGTTGCTTGATCCCTACAACAATTGACCTTGGTCAGCGAGGAACCGACCTTCCATAGATTCAGCTATGGCATGTTGAGAGAAGATAAGAGGGGATTAGTGAGGACTAGAATAAAGAGAAATAGCCGCTTCGCTATACACAACATAAGGCCAAAAGAAAAAGAAAGAAGAGAAGAATAACCGTTACTTTATGATTTTAGATGATTCGAACAAGGGAGGAGTGTATACCTTTGGCCTCAAAATCGAAAGAAGCAGGATTTTAAGATCAAAAAGACACCACACCTTAGGTTATAGGAAATCGGCAATAGGTAGATATAAGGCAAACCGGTTTAATGAAGAGCAAGAGAATACTTGATCATAAAGGCTATATCGAATGAAAGATCAACAGAGAACACGAGTGGCCTTGATAAATGTAGAAGAGGTTCCACTAAAAGAAGAGAAAAAGGCTAGAAGAGAATTCAGCTATGGTATAAGGAAAACAAAGAAAATGAAAGGGTGTGAGAGATGATTCGGTCAAGAGGAGAAGAAATGGAATGTTGGAGAGATTCGGCTACAGCAAGGAAAAGTTAGGGAAAAGAAGTTGACTAAAACTGAAGAAGAGAAGAAGTAAAGGTGTGTTGCGTTTTTGGTAAAGAAAAAGTGAAGCAAGAGGACTAAAAATGAAAAAGAAATAGAAAGACTTCCAAAATGGGTTTTGGTTTTACTCCCTCAAATGAAACTTGAAGAATGGCACTCTTCCACATCCACTTATGACCGAATATGCTGAAAATGCATAAGGAACCAAGGAAATTCGGTACACACACACACACACACTCTAACAAAAACCAAAAATGCTCCCTAAGTACCTCTCCCACTTTCGGCCAAACACTTCACACACCCACTCCCATGATTCTCTCCTTGATTTCCTCCCCTAGTCACTCTCCATCCACCATTTGAAATGGTTGACCAAGTCCCACTCCTCACTCTCCTCTACACCATCCATTTAAACATGTTTGACCAATTCAACTCCTCCTTGGTAGAGTCCCACGCCTACTCCACCACCTCTCTACCTTGGACACAAAAATAAAGCTCCTTGTTGTAGCAGATGGGATTCGAACACTCTCCCCCCTTCCATACTCCCTTGATACGCCAACCACTAGGCCACCTTACTACTTGTGACATCCAGACACAAGAATATTTCTTAAGGCCTGCTTCCACTAGCTCCCCCCTTTAGGTGCCCAAAAAGAAAAATTTTACCAAGGCCCCAACACGACCCTAGGCCTCCCTTGGCCTCCCAAACACGCCTAAATAACCACATAACAAGCACAACAAATGCAATTACCCAAATTTTACAAACCCTCAGATCTAGGATGTTACGGTTCTACCCCCTGAAAGAAATTTCAGCCTCGAAATTTACCTAGTTAAAAGAGATAAGGGTACTGCTGTCGCATTGCCTCTTCCAGCTCCCACGTGGCTTCTTCTGAATTGTGATTATGCCACAACACTTTGACCAATGGAATTGACTTCCTCCTCAACACTTTAACATCCCGATCCAAAATCTGCACTGGTTCTTCTTCAAAAGACAGATCGGGTCTTATCTCAATTTCTTCCACTGGCACTATGTGAGATGGATCAGAACTATAGCTCCTTAGCATTATAACATGGAATACATTATGTATCTGACTCAACTCCGGAGGTAACTCAAGCTGATAAGCCACTGGTCCTACACGTTTCAACACTCGATAAGGCCCGATGAATCTGGGGCTCAACTTACCCTTCCGTCCAAATCTTAAAACCCTCTTCCGAAGTAAGACTTTTAAAAAGACATGATCCCCTACTGAAAATTCTATCTCCCTACGCTTCAAATCCGCAAACGATTTCTGCCTATCAGATGCTTCTTTCAACCGGTCCCAAATCAACTTAACCTTTTCTTCTGTTTTTGAGATCAATTCCGGACCCAACAACTGTCGCTCACCTAACTCTGTCCAACAAGTAGGGGTACGACACCTATGACCATACAATGCCTCGTAGGGTGCCATCTGAATGTTGGACTGATAGCTATTATTGTATGCAAATTCTGCCAATAGCAGGTAATCTTCCCAACTACCCCTGAAATCAATCACTCAGCCCCCTAACATGTCTTCCAGAATCTGAATTACCCTTTCCGACTTTCCATCAATCTGTGGGTGGAACGCTATGCTGAAATCTAGCCTTGTACCCAAAGCTTCATGTAATGCCTTCCAGAACCGCGATGTAAACCAAGGGTCCCTGTCTGATATGATAGACACTGGTACCCCGTGTAGCCTCACAATCTCTACCACATATAGCTTGGCCAACTTCTGCAAGGAGTAGTTAGTACAAACCTGTATGAAGTGTGCGGACTTAGTCAATCGACCAACGATTACCCACACTGAATCTTTCTTAGTAGGTGTTAGGGGTAGCCCACTAATAAAATCCATTGTTATCCTCTTCCACTTCCAAAGTGGAATCTTCACCGGTTGCAGTAACCCCGAAGGTAATTGATGTTCCGCCTTCACTTGCTGGCATGTCAAACACTTACTCACAAAGTTGGTAACTTCCCGCTTCAGACCAGGCCACAAATACAGTTCACGTAAGTCCCGATACATCTTGCTTCCATCGAGATACATAGTGTATGGGCTACTATGTGCTTCCCGCAGAATCATCTGCCTCAACCCAGAGTCCTTCGGTATACAGATTCTTCCACGAAAACATAATACCCCTTCATTGTTCAATCCAAAATCCACTGTCTCCTCACTTTCCACCTGCTGAAGCCAAGAACCCAATGATTCATCCAACAATTGCTTTTCCTTAATCTGACTTACCCCATGTCAGTTTCACCTGAAGTTCCGCTAACAAACTGCCATTTTCGTAAAGGCCAAGATGAGCAAACATTGCTCTTAAATCCGATATCACCTTACGACTCAACGCATCTGCCACCACGTTGGCTTTACCCGGGTGATACTCAATTGAGCAGTTACAGTCTTTCAGTAATTGTATCCACCTTCGCTGTCTTAAATTCAACTCCTTTTGGGTAAGGAGATATTTCAAACTCTTATGGTCCGTATAGATAACCGACTTTTTTCCGTACAGATAGTGTCTCCATATCTTTAGGGCGAACACCACTACAGCTAACTCCAAGTCATGAGTGGGATAGTTCATCTCATGCGGCCTTTGTTGACGAGATGCATACGCTACCATCTTCCCTTCTTGCATTAACACACAACCCAAACCTGTGTGCGATGCATCACAGTAAACCACAAATTCCTTCCCAGCCTTAGGCTGAATCAATACTGGTGCCTCAGTCAGAATCTTCTTTAACTTTTCAAAACTTTCCTATTGCTTATCGGTCCACACAAACAGTACTCCTTTTCGCAACAACTTGGTTAAAGGTGCAGCTATCAACAAAAACCCCTCAACAAACCTTCTGTAGTACCCAGCCAAACCTAGAAAATTTTGAATTTCTGACACTGACTTCAGTGGTTTCCAATCCAATACAGCTTTGATCTTTCAGGGATCAACCCTAATCCCCTTGGCCGAAACAACATGCCCAAAAAAGGTCACTTCCTCCAGCCAAAATTCACACTTGCTGAATTTGGCATATAGTTGCTTTTCTCTTAATATTTGGAGCACCACACGAAGATGTGAATCATGCTCCTCCTCCATTCTAGAGTACACTAAAATGTCGTCTATGAACACCACCACAAACCGGTCTAAATAGGGTTAGAAGACCCGGTTCATCATGTCCATAAAAGCGTCTGGTTTAGGGTTTAGGGTTTAGGGTTTAGGGTTTACCCGGATAAATCTTCGGCCCAATAGCTCCTGGATCTGAGCTTTTAGTTCTGCCAGCTCCTTCAGTGTCATCCTATAAGGAGCGATGGACACTGAAGCCGTTCCTGGAAGTAGCTCAATGCCAAATTCCACCTCGCGTTCTTGAGACAATCCCGGAAGCTCTTCAGGAAAGACATTCGAGAACTCCTTCACAGTTCTAACATCCTCTACAGACAATCCTTTGGCATCCGACATGCTGACGAAAGCTAGATACGCCTTATACCTTTTTCGCACCATCTTCTCTGCCTTTAATGCTGAAATCACATGGGATTAATAATCTCTCCTTTCACCTATCACCATCACTTCCTCATCCTCCGGAGTTCTTAAAACCATACGCTTAGCAGTGCAATCCAAATTTGCATGATATTTAACTAACCAGTCCATACCTAAGATAAGGTCAAACTCGCCGAACGGCAGTTCCATCAAATCCGCTAGAAATGCCACTCCCTGAACTTCTAGAGGCACATCCCTAAAAAATTTATTCACTACCACAGATTGTCCTAAAGGGCTAACCACAGTTATTTCTCTAGCAGCAATCTTCGATTTAATACCCAAAGGTCCCAGACACAGTACATGCAACATATGAATGTGTAGACCTAATATTTATCAAATCTGTAAAGGGTACATCAAATATAAGAAACGTACCAGTTATGACGTCCGGTGCATCGCCATCCTCTCGCCGTCTAGCTGCATAAACCAGCCCAGGCTGTCTTGCATCTATACTACCAGCACCTCTGCCCGGTGCTCCACGACCTCGACCAAATCCATTTCCCCCTCTGGCTGGACCACGACCTCTTGGTGGCTGCTGACCACCTTTCCCAGGCTGTGCAAATCCCTGACCTACCCTCTACACCCTAGCAAGCTTTTGCAGACAATCCTTTATCAAATGATCCCTAGATCTACATTTAAAACATCCTCTAGATCTTCTCCAACACTCCCCAAGATGTGTTCTCCCACACTGTGCACAGGGTCGCAACTGACCTACAGCAACTGGTATCACAGCTCGAGCTGGCCCATCTAACCTAGGACTATTTTGGAAACCCCTAGAAGAACCTGACGTCCCAAAACCTCTCTTACTCTTGCCCCTATCCTTATCCTGATTCTGCCTCTTAGTACGTTTCACTTCTTCGGCGATTTTTACTTTCTCAACCAGAATGGCAAAATCTCTTTCTCGCTACGGAGCTATCAGTACTCGCAGCTCATCTCACAGACCATTCTCGAACCGCACACAATGCTCATAATCGATTACGACTATACCCCGAGTGTAACAACTTAAGCGCAGGAACTCCGCCTCATATTCTGCCACGGATTTATTCCCCTGGACCAAGTTCAAAAATGCCTTCTTCTGGGTGTCCACATAACTCGCCCCAACATATTTTCCCTGGAACTCTATCTTAAAGAAGTCCCAGGTGATACGGTCCGCTGAAGTACCTTCCCTCACTGTGAGCCACCACTGGTATGCCTCATCTCGCAGGAGGGACACTGCTCCTTTCAATTTTTCCTCTGCTGTATAGTCCAGGTCATCTATAATTCATTCAACTGCTTCCAGCCAGTATTCAGCTACGTTTGGGGCCACACCAGAAATGCCCCTAAAAACCTCAGCCCCGCTTGCCCAGAGTCGCTCAAAAATTGATTTCTGGGCTACCGATCCAGTGCTTGCTCCAACAACCCGTTCCAACACCTGTAGCATCGCTTGGGACAAAGCTTCGTCCCCTCCAGTTCTGTCCTAAGTTCCCACTTCCGCCACCGGTGATGCTGGCGCTTTGTCCTCCAGCACATGCCCTGATTCTGAGGATTCAGCCCAGCACCCCGGCCTCTACCACGGCTGCGTATGCCACGTCCACGTCCTCTGGTACTCATGTTCGCTAGATCGAATTAATTTGATTAAAAATTTAAAGAATTAGTGTATAATTCCAATGTTTATTAACAATGTTTTATACAAAGTAAGTATAGTAGTTATTTTCGCAGATCGAATTTCCTAAAGTCTCAGTCTCTATAGTCTTAGCTAACAGTCTCGGTATCACTAACTCTATAGTTTCTTGCTTAAGTCATTTCAACATATATTCAAACAAAATCAAAAGACTTACAGATTTGGTGCCGGAGACTCGGGTGCCACACCTTCAAAGAGACATGTATTTTCAAACCCATTTTTCAACCAATTTTTTAAAAAACGTTTTTCAAATCAATTCCACAGCCGAGTTTTGCAACCCGGGCTCTGATACCATAAAATGTAACACCCCAAACTCGGCCTAGACGTCATGACCGAAACTGGCATGTCACATGGAAAGGTTGCTAAAAAAGTTTCGTGTTTATAAAATGTTCGTATTCTTTTTAAAACTTCGAGTTTAGGTGATTGTCTGTAAAAACCGGTTTAACTCAATGTCTACTTTAGAAATTGTGATTAATTTGGAAACTGCTTTTATTAGGAGATTTGAGTTTGAATTGTTGGTAGAATCTTGTTATTACCAGAAATCAGCTTCAGTGAATTTGAACATGTGATATTTTGAAAACTGTTTCGATGTTTAAGAGAAACTGATGTTTAATCAATTATAGTTTGAAAAGCCATTCGTTAACAATTTGGAAAAACAACAGGTATTAAGGTTTTAGAAAAATCCCGTATTGATATTTAATAATGAGCAGAAAACGAGTTAAAACATTAAAAACCAAATAAAATACCAAAGGCCTTATTACAGAACATACACCCAAATTAAAAAAAAAAATTTAAAGTTAAGCAAAATGGAATTTACTAAAGAAACGACATATGGCCACCACTAAGTCCACCTCGGCTCCAAATCCTCAATGTTGGGGATCACCAGCAAGATTAAGCAGAGGGGGTGAGTTACGAGAACTCAGTGTGTAATTCCCCATTCGGACAAAATTGGGCCTATGCCCAAAAAAGCAGATAGGGCCTTAGCCTATACGGAAATACAATGGCTCAAAGCCCATACGGAAACAAACTGGGCCTTAGCCCTATTAGCATGATAACACAGATGATACATGCAATGCAACCCAGCCCAGCCTAATATTCCATCCGCTACACACCACCCGTATCCAGCCGAACACACCAGTGGGGATTTCTACAATCAATCCTCCATCTGCTACACACCTCGATCGCAGTCACACTGCTCATTGCCGAAATTGTGGCAGTGCCACCAAAATATGTGACAGAGCCATCGAAATATTAAATATGTGGCAGGGCTACCTAAATATGTGGCAGAGCCACCAAAATACGTGGCAAAGCCACCGAAATAGACTTCCCCGATCATCAATATCATATCCCAACCCCATCCAACATATCATGACATAATAATTTAGTGCATGCATGAACATAGCAATATAACAGATAAACGGAATACATAGTCATGCTAAACCTACCCAAAAGGGTATAATCATACATTTACTCACCCGGGCCATTTCCACACTCACCCACTAGGGATTCTCATAGCTTACCCTCTAACGTGAAACCAGGGGTTTCGGCTCTTACCACCACTTCCCGAAGTCTGAAAGATTAATGAGCAAAGAAGAAAGTTGCTTGATTGCTACAACAATCAACCTTGATTAGCGAGGAGCCGACCTTCCACAGATTCGGCGATGGCATGTTGAGAGAAGATAAGAGGGGATTAGTGAGGACTAGAATAAAGAGAAATAGCCGCTTGACTATACACAACATAAGACCGAAATAAAAAGGAAGAAGAGAAGAATAACCTACCTTATGATTTCAGATGATTCGAATAAGGGAGGAGTGTATACCTTCTGCCTCAAAACCGAAAGAAGTAGGATTCCAAGATCAAAAAGACACCACACCTTAGGTTATAGCAAATCGGTAATAGGTAGAAATAAGGGCAAACCGATTTAATGAAGAGCAAGAGAGTACTTGATCATAAAGGCTATATCGAATGAAAGATCAACAGAGAACACGAGTGGCCTTGATAAATGTAGAAGAGGTTCCACTAAAAGAAGAGAAAAAGGTTAAAAGCGAATTCAGCTATGGTATAAGGAAAACAAAGAAAATAGAAGGTTGAGAGAGATGGTTCGGTCAAGAGGAGAAGAAATGGAATGTTGGAGGGATTCGGCTATAGCAAGAAAAAGTTAGGGAAAAGAAGTTGACTAAAACTAAAGAAGAGAAGAAGTAAGGGTGTGTTGCATTTTTGGTAAAGAAAAAGTGAAGCAAGATGACCGAAACTACAAAGGAAATAGAAAGACTTCCAAAATAGGTTTCGATTTTGAGACACTTGAAGAACGGCACTCCCTCACATCCACTTATGACCGAATATGCTGAAAATACCTAAGGAACCAAGGAAATTCGGCACACACACACACACTAACAAAAATCGAAAATACTCCCTAAGCACCTCTCCCACTTTCGGCCAAACACTTTACACACCCACTCCCACAATTCTCTCCTTGATTTCCTCCCCCGCTCACTCTCCATCCACCATTTGAAATGGCTGACCAAGTCCCACTCCTCACTCTCCTCTACACCATCCATTTAAACCCGTTTGACCAATTCAACTCTTCCTTGGTAGAGTCCCAAGCCTACTCCACAACCTCTCCACCTTGCACACAAAAATAAAGCTCTTTATTGCAGCAGATGGGATTCGAACACTCTCCCCCCTTCCATGCTCCCCCTCAGACGCCAACCACTAGGCCATCTTGCTACTTGTGACATCCAGACACAACAATTTTTCTTAAGGCCTGCTTCCACTAGCTCTCCCCCCTAAGGTGCCCAAAAAGAAAAATTTTACCAAGGCCCCAACACGACCTTAGGCCTCCCTAGGACCCCCAAACATGTCTAAATAACCACATAACAAGCACAACACATACAATTACCCAAATTTTACAGACCCCCAGATTTAGGATGTTACATTTTCAATGCAAAAACTATAGCAGCCAACTCTAAATCATGCGTCAGATAATTCTTTTCATGTGGTTTCAACTGTTTGGAAGCATAAGCTATCACCTTGCCCTCTTGCATCAAAACACAACCCAAACCGTTCAATGATGTGTCCCTGAAAATCACAAACTCTTTACCCGACTCAAGTTGAACTAAAACTGGTGCTTCAGTTAACAATGTTTTTAACTGTTCAAAACTCTGTTGGCACTTCTGGGACCAATCAAACTTTATATCTTTTTATGACAAACGTGGCATCGGTGTAGTAATCATCGAGAATCCTTTTACAAAATGTCGATAGTAGCCAGCTAATCTGTAACAGCCCGATTTTGGGGCTAGTCGGAACAGTGGTTTCAAGACCGCTAATCCGAGGTTTAAGAAAATTATTTTGATGTTATTTTATGTGTTATAGCATTATTATATTGCTATGTGGAAATTTTGGTGCTTTAATTTTAGCAATTGTATGTGTATTTGTAAAAAAGGACTAAATAGCATAAAATGTGAAAGTTCTATTTTTCAAGGTAAAGGTGTCAAATAGCCATAGATTATTAAATTAAGGGTCCTTAAAGTGCAATTTTTCCAATTTGATATGTGCTGGTCGGCCATAGAGGATAGGGGACAAAGGCACTAAATTTTTGGTGAAAGTTGGTGACTAAGTGAATAAAATATGATAAAATAAAGTAAGGCTATCATCTTTTTCTCTTCTCTTATTCACCCACTGATTTTTACATTGAAGGAAGGTTTTGAAATTTTAGCAACTTGTCCTCACCCAAGTAAGTGATTTTTGGTGGTGTTAATTGATAGTTTTTGTATTTTTGGAGTCCCCAAAGATTATGCTAGCTAATAAGAGGACCAATTTGCAATATGGTTGAAAGTCTAGGGACTTTCCATAAGAGTAGTTATGTTGTTATCTGAGTTTTTATGGAATAAAATGAATGTTAACAACTTTTGTGAAAGGTGTTTACATGAAAATACCTAAGTAGGACTTAAATGCAAAGATTGAGATTGTGTCATAAATGCATGAAATAGTTGGAATTGTGAGTAGTTGTAAGAGAAATAAATGTTCAGCTAGGCTTTCTTAATGAAAAAAATGTGTTGACAAATGATTTACGAGCCTAGGGGCAAAATTGTAATTTTGCCATAGTACAAGGGCAAAATGGTTATTTTTGCCTAAGTGTAGATTTTGATGCATTATGATCATAGAATGATCTAAATGAATCAATTTTATTATTATAGATCAAGAAGAGTGCGGAATTAACCTTGACCGGGGAAAAGGCAAGGTTACGGATTAAACCGTTAATTGACGCCTTTTGCACCGAGGTAAGTTTATGTGTAAATGATGCATTTTATATATACATTGTTGTTGCTAATTAGTGCATGGCACAATTGAGAACATGTATGATTCAAGTGTATAGAATGTGGTAGTTATTGAATAACTCTAGTATGAATGATGGAATGGATATGTGTGTTATATCAATACTTGACGGTGGGCTAAGTGCGATAGCACCTTAATACTTAATTACGATGGGCTAAGTGCGATAACATTGCCTATTTATCATTTGGTGGGCTATGTGCGATACCACTGTAACTAACCTTTTTGGTAGGCTATGTGCGATACCACCCTAATAAAGACTGATGGTGGGCTAAGTGCGGAACCACCGAGTAATTTGATTATGAGTAATTGATTAAGAGATTGTGATGTGTTGTATTATGTGACATTGTGGTGCTAAGTGCAGGGAGGCATGCTAATGAATGCATACATTAAGCTTGTGATATGTTTGGAATGTGGAAATGGAAGAAATGAGTAAGCATGATTATGAATGTGGGTTGTTTCTTGTTTAGTATGTAATGCTATATAATTGTTTAGCACATACTATAATGTTATATTGTTTACATGTAAACTTACTAAGCTTAAAGCTTACTCCCCCTTTCTTTTCCCTTATTTTATAGAGCCAAAGATTCGGGTTGAGATATGATAAACTATAATTATAACATATTTTAATCCCGCATTTAGCTTACTTTTGGATGATTTATTCCTTGATTTATATAAAAAGGTGCTTTTAATCCTTTCTTTTCATGTCTTATACCCAGGAAAGCACCCGAGGATGAAAAGAACATAAAATGGGCCCAAAACGGAGTAAATGGGTCTTAGCACGAAACTGACACGGCCTGGCCCAAATCCCACACAGCCGTGCCTTGCCTATCACCTAGAGCACAGCCTAACCCCCGACTTACACGGCTATGCCTCAAGCTAGAAAACTGAGCACGGCTTGACCACGATTCACACTGGTGTGTGCCATGGTTGTGTCCCTGTCGTTGGAAAGAGCAATTTAATTTGGGAAAGGATACTTGGAGGCAAAGAAACACATTCCAAAGCCTATTCAAACACCCTATTAGGAATTCTACTTAAATTAGGATACTTAGGGGCCAAGTAAGGCATCTCAAAGTCTATATAAACACCCAATGGGGCAACTTGAAAAAGAGTTTGACGGAAGCCGAAACTAGAGTCGAGCTAGGCCAAGAAGCCAAGCCGGAAAGGTCAGAATTGTGGGAATCACTCAAAGTTAGCCAGTTGATCCATCCCAAGAAGCTGAAATTATACTCAAGACGGCGGATTTCTTATGTTTTGTTTTATCTTTTCTCTTGAGATGTTTTCTTTCTTAGTTATGAACTAAACCCCTCAGATACCTGAAGGGGATGAAACCTAGATGAATCTTGTTATTATATTTTTGAATTTTATGATAATTACTTAGTTTGTTCTTAGTTATGCATGCTTAATCCAAATCTGATGTGCTTAGGTGGAAGAGGAATAGACCTTGCTTAAGAGCAGATCTAGTGTAATTAAGAGGAGTTGATCGAATGCCTAGAGATAGGGTTACGAGATTTTGCCGGGTTAGGGTGAAACCTAATATGGGAATCCACAGATCGATTTACTGCTATTCTAGGGGGTTATTATAAGAGAACGAAAGTTCCACTAATTAACCTAGGGTTAGACGTTATTCGCCTCGAGAGAGGGTTTAATATAGGTTAGGGAGTCCTACGGATCAAGCTATGTAAATAAATCATATGATTCAAGGTTAGATAACAAGTGAAGTCTAGGTGGATTCTTCCTGAGGTTATCGTCATGATCAATTGAGTTTTTCTTCAAGTTATTTCCGAATTCGTTCTTTTTGTCTTTATCCTTAGTGTAGTCGTTGTTAATTTAGATTAAAACAAACTTCACTTTATTTTTAAGAATAAATAATAAAAAGAAAGTTAGTATTAATACTTTTGGTTCCTTTGGGTTCGATAATCCGGTCTTGCCTAAGCTATACTATTGTTCGATAGGTACACTTGCCTTTAATCGTTGTCAGAGTTAGTTTCCATGTTCGATCACATTCATTATAAATTTTAAAACTCTGATTTCAGCGATCAAGTTTTTGGCACCATTTCCGGGGAACTAAAATATTAAGAAAACTCTATTTTTATTACTTTAGCCATTATATTTATTTTCAGCAATTTATTTTGTTTTTAGTTTAATTTTTAATTTTGCTAATTTTTCTTTTAGGTACCTCTAGTTTATGACAAGAAGGAACCCTAGAGGACCTTTAGTATTCAACAGTGATATTGAAGCTACCGCTCAAAGGAATCACCGAGAAAACAGGCGAGCCCTAAACTATACAGAAAGAGAGGAAGAAGATAGATCCAATCCTACTGAAGTGATGGACGAAACTAATCCACCACCACACGATGTAGGGGAATGCAATGCTCCACGTACCATGTTTGATTATGCTAAACCACATTTAACAGGAGCAGAATCGAGTATTGTTAGGCCTTCTATAGCTGCTAATAATTTTGAATTAAAGCCTAACACAATACAAATGATTCAACAGTTTGTCCAATTTGATGGTTTGCAGGACGAAGATCCAAACACTCACATAGCTAACTTTTTAGAGTTCTGTGATACCTTCAAAATAAATGGTGTTTCTGATGATGCCATATGTCTTCGGCTATTTCCCTTTTCATTAAGGAATAAAGCCAAACAGTGGTTAAACTCGTTACCATGAGGGTTAATCACTACATGGGAACAAATGATCGATAAATTTTTGTTAAAATATTTCCCACCGGCCAAAACGGCCAAATTACGGAATGATATCTCTTCTTTTTTGCCGATGGATTTAGAAACATTATACGATGCATGGGAGAGATACAAGGATCTCTTGAGAATGTGTCCACACCATGGTTTACCCTTGTGGCTACAAGTCCAAACATTCTATAACGGTGTAAACCCCTTAACGAGGCAACTAATTGACTCAGCCGCCGATGGAACCCTGAACAACAAAACTCCTGAAGCATTGTATTAGTTCATTGAAGAGATGTCACTGAATAATTATCAGTGGCAAGTTACAAGGATGAAACTGACAAAATCAGCAGGAGCTTTCAACATAGACACAATAACCATGCTATCAACACAGATAGCGATAATGAATAAAAAGCTTGATAATTTGTGTTCTTCACAAGTACACCCAGTAATGCAATATAACTCGGATCCAGAAGGTGTGGCGAATCCTGAGTACCCACCCTACAGATATGACATGGAGAACGAACAAGTCCACTATACGGCCTAGTTGGATTTTCTTTACTTCTGCTTATTTTTATTTGATTATGATACACCTTATTTTTGATTAAAGTTAAGTAAATTATTTCATTTAAAATAATAAACCCTAAAATTATTTTGTCACCTTATTTAAGTTGGATTTTCAAAATTTATTAAATGGGTTCCAATTTAAGCCCAACCCAAAACGAATTTTTCTTAATTACACAAATTTTCTCTATGTTAATCAGGACATTGAAAACTGGTTTACTTAAGGAACATACCAGATCCGGTTCAGGCTCGTGGGCCGGGTGTGGGGTGTTTCAACATGGGACCAAATAACCAAAAAAATTTTGTTCAAATATTTTTTGCCGGCTAAAACGGCTAAGTTGAGGAATGATATTTCTTTTTTTATGCAGATGGATCTAGAAACACTCTACGATGCATGGGAGAGATATAAGGATCTATTAAGTAGATGCCCTCACCATGGCTCACCTTTGTGGCTACAGGTTCAAACCTTTTATAATGGTGTGAACCCCTCAACTAGGCAGTTGATTAATTTAGCCGCCGGTGGAACCCTAAATAACAAGACCCCTAAAGTGGCTTATGGATTTATATAAGTGATGGCACTGAATAACTATCAGTGCAAGTTCTGGGGACAAAGCCAACAAAAGCCGCCAGTGTTTTCAACCTCAACGCAATAACCATGCTATCAAATTAGGTAGAACTTTTAAGTAAGAAAATTAATGGATTGTGTTATTCTTCACAGGTACATCCAGTGATGCGGTGCGATACGAATGGAGGAGGGATGAGTAATATAGAACATCCATCCTACAATCCTGGCATAGAAAGCAAACTGATGAACTATATGGGTAATAATTCTAGACCTTAAAATAACCCTTATAGTAATACTTACAATCCAGTTTCGAGGAACCATCCCAACTTCTCATGGGTTGGCCAAGGAAATCAGAGACAACAACCCCCCAGGCTTTCAACAGCAACCCTACCTACAAGAGAAGAGGCCGAACCTTGAGGAGATGCTAACAAAATTCATCACGATGTCAGAAACTCATTTCCAAAACACCGAAACAGCTCTCAAAAATCTACAAGCATCGATTCAAGGGCTCAAGAACCAATTAGGACAACTTGCTATGCTGATCTCTGAACGACCACAAGGAAGCTTGCCAAGCAACACTGAAACTAATCCAAAGGAGCAACTTCATGCCATAACTGCTCACAAAAGTGAAGAGTTGACGAACCAAATCCACGGCAAGAAAATGTGGTAGAAGAAGGTAAGGTTGAGGTAAGCCATAATAAACCAAAACCGGTAATTACAGAGTACCAACCTCGTGTGCCATACCCCAATGCGATGAAGAAAGACTGCATAGATGAACAATTTGGTAAATTTCTTAAACTTCTAATGAAATTACAATTAACTTATCGTTTCTTGAAGCTCTTTCGCAGATGCCTAATTAAAAGAAAATTTTAAAAGTGCTTTTGACAAAAAAAAAAAAAACAGAAGTTAGATGATATGTCGCATGTGGAGTTAAATGTAGTGTGCTTAGAAATTTTAAAAAATAAACTACCACGAAAGTTAAAAGATCCAGGGAGTTTTACAATTTCGTGCTTAATTGGTAGTTTATCTATTAATAATGCTTTAGCTGACTTAGGGGCAAGCATCAATGTTATGCCTTATAAAATGTTTAAACAGCTAGGTCTAGGAAAACCCAAACAAACTAGGATGAGCATTCAATTGGCTGGTAAAACTATTAGAGTTCCTAGGGGTATAATCGAGGATGTACTAGTGAAAATTGACAAATTCATATTCCCAATAGACTTTGTTGTTTTAGATATGAATGGGGATAATGATGTTCGTTTAATATTAGGATGGCCCTTTTTAGCAACCGCTAGGACCATTATCGATGTTGATACAGGGGAAGTAACACTTCGTGTAGGTGATGACATGATTAAACTCAAAGCACGTGATTCTGATAGAATAACTAATGATCAAGAGAATACAAATCTTGTTAATATAAATGAACTTAACATACAAACTTCTTTGCAGGAAATCTCTTAGGAAAAGATAACAGAGCCATGGTCTAGCGCTCATATTGAGAACAAAACTGTTCATGAGGAACGAAGATTACAAATCGATAAACTAGATGAATGAAAGACACACGTTAAGGAAAAACCGAAAAAACACGATGAACCAAAGCAAATTCATGTCAAACTTAAGGATAGGACAACCCAATTTAAGATCGAGGATCAGGTATTGTTGGATAAAACAAACCCTCGAATCACCACTTTGAACCTTAATACAAACAAAGAGATCCCTTTCACGGTACTAAATGTCTTCCCATACGGAACAGTTGAGGTAACTAATCCTAAGTTCGACAATTTTAAGGTAAACACCACTCGACTCAAACTATACACTGATAATCGAATTGATAGCAAGAATGAGGAGTTTTAACTCTTGAAACCACCATGATTATGCGAATGAAAGGTAAATCTAGCTTAAGAATTTAAACGAGTGCTTATCGGGAGGCAACCCAGGCATTTACCCTACTAACGTCCATATTTTTTATTTTTAGCACCTAACTAACAACTAACCAATTTAATAAAGCACAGGTTTCCCTACCACACGGCCTTGCACACGGGCGTGCCGTGGCTGTGTGGACACCAAGAATACGCACATAGGTGTAGTAGAGACCATGCGAACCAAGGATGAAAATTCCCCAAACCACGGGCGACGATAAAATGCCACGACCTTGCGATACTGCCGTGGTCGACACTGAGAAATCTACATGGGCATGCAACACGCCCGTTCTTTTAGGCCGTGGCCGACACTGATTAAGCAACATGGGCATGGAAACCTCTACACAGACGTGGGAGAAACGAATGAAGCAGCACACAGCCGTGTGACTTAGTAGTGTGACCTAACACGCTTAGGGCACATGGGCGTAGCCAGCTACCAGATGCCATGATTTCTATTTAAAACCCCTTCTTCTCTTCATATTCTTCCCCAATTTTTCTTCTCCCCAACCCTAGCCACCACACCCCTTTCTTTTCCCATTATCTTCTCCCTTCAATTTCCTTTCCCCCTTTCCCTTATTCCTTTTTTACACCACCATCACACCATTCACAATCCTTGCCACCACGATTAATATTAGCAACGAGACCAAAGCTACCATCTCCGTGTCAAAAAAGTGAAAAGATCCCAGCACGGTCTCCCTGTGCGTGACAACTCTACATAAGTTCATGCCAACCGCTTCATTTACTCGACAAGACAATGACCTTTGAGTCCATTTATTTTTTCTTTTTCTTTTATTTTTATTTTTTCTTTATCTTTCTTGTCTTTAATTTCTATAGTATATTTTGATTTCTTTTTATCTCTGGCTGTTTATTATCGAGTACCCATAACGAAGTAAATTACTGATGACTCCGTAGTTTCAAAAGGTTCAGGGTTCCATAAAGGAACAACTACACCACCGGAGTATCCTTCCACCGTTCACCTCTGCCTAGTCCATCGTGCTTATCTTTAAGGAGTTCATCCAAAAATCAAAAAGTTTCACCTGTCTCCCTATCTTATGATTTTCTATATTGTCGATATCTATCTTTGTACATTAAGGACAATGTACATCTTAAGTGTGGGGAGGTGTCAACAATACTAAATTATGCCTTGTTCTTAAGTAATTTTCTCAAATTACTATTAGAATGAAACTTCTATTGATTTATGATTTTTATTGATATGTCTTGGATTAAGTCATAGATAATTGTGCATTGATGGTTTAAACTTTAAGACAATTGAGAATTAAGCATGATAAGTCTATTTTCAAAATTAAAAATTTATTAGGTTGTTTCCCTAATCTAAATATTACTTTGCAGTTTGAAATTTGCAAGGTTGACATCAAAAACCGTAATTTTTGTGAGACTTTGAGCCTTTTAGAGCATATATTTTTCTTGCTCACTTTATTAATTATGAGTGTGTCAACATTGATTTGTTATTCTAGAACTTGCTTCGATCATGCATGACGAGACCACACTTTTGATTTGATATACAGAGATGATAAAAGCACCTAGGATTTAACCCACTTACTCCCCAGAAAGCCTACCTTCATAATTAACCCCTAGTAAACTCTTTTGAATCGTAATAAACCATTTTTTTATCTACCCTTAATATTAACCTAAAACTCACTCTTTTTTGATTCATCAAGAATTTTCCCTACTGAATTAACCCTTTTTGTCGAGAATTGATTTGTTCAGTTGCGTAACTATGATTTTTATTTCAGCTGTTAAGTTCTTTCTATTGTATGTTCTTATTCTTAAAAAAATTGGAAATTTATTCGTTATTAGTTTTAAGCTTGAACGATTAATGTCACATATTTAGAAGAAGCTCATGTTATTAGTGATAAGTTTTCAATCAATGTAATTATTCAGTATTAGTTTAATTTTTCTAGTTAGGTAAATTATCAATTCGATCTCAATTCTAACCCTCTAATTCAGCCTTTATCCACACCTTTAAACCAAGCCCCATTACAACCCTTTGAAGACCTTTTGATTTGTGTATCATCTCATTCTATAGTGGTGGAGATTTGATTTTCATGCAAGCTTACGGGATTAACTTTTCATGTTTGACTTTTGAGTGCTTAATTCAAACCTTAAACACCTTGAGTGATTTGAGTGATTCTTTAGTGAGGATGTCAAATCTTGTCGATTTTGAATCAGAGGTAAGTATTTAGGTAAGGGGAAACACCTATGTTTTCGTACAATAAAAATTTATGACTTAGATTGTTTGAATCTTTAGGACTCTTTTAGTTAAATTATCAATGTATAAATTATATATGAATTATGATGAAACATTATTGATGAGGATTATGAATTAAGGAAGTTAATTTTAATTGTGAGTTGAGGATTTTACTTGAGGACAAGAAAAGGCTTAAGTGTGGGGATATTTGATAAACCATAATTTAATCATATTTTAACCCCATGCTTGGCTTCATTTTGGATGATTTTCCATTTCATTTGATGAATTCGATGCTCCTAATCCCTTAATTTCATGTTTTATACTCAGGAGAGCTTAGGGAGTCGAAAGGATCAAGAAACGGGCCAAAAAGGGACAAAATGGGCCTACACGGCCTAGACCACTGCACATGGGCGAACTACACGGCCGTGTGTGAAAAATAGAATCTAACACGACCTGGACTATCGACCACGGGCGTGTCCCTGCCGGACTCGAGTTTAATTCTATTCAGAAAAGGTTACTTGTGGGCCAAGAAAGGCATTCCAAAAGCCTATATAAACACCTTAGGGGTCAACCTAAAAGAGAGAGGGAGTAGACACTGAGTAGAAGGCGAAAAATACTCGAAGACAGCCATCGGGAGCAGCTTAGGAGAAGGATCTCCATCAAGACTGAAGATCTCCTATCAATTTCTATTGGGGTTTTTGGGTTTTCTTATGTTTTGTTGTTTTCTTTATTCTAATATGTTTTCTTCTATCAATATGAACTAAATTCCTTAAATACCTAAGGGGATGAAACCTAAGACGAATCTTATTATTATTTGATTTATAAGATAAATACTTGTTCTTATTCTTAATTGTGAGTTCTTATTCTTGTTTCGATAATTCAGGTTATCGATTCAAGTCGAATATGTTTATTCTATGGAGCAAAAGTCCCTGTTTAAGAGTAGATCAACACAATTAAGCGGAGTTGATTGCAACCCTAGAAATAGGGCAACGAAAATCTGCCAGAGTAGAGTCAAATCTTATAAGGGGATCTATAGATCGAGTTAATGCGACAATAGGGTTTTAATTAGAAAGATATTTCAATTAATCAACCTAGGGTCAGTTGTTTTTAGTCTTGGAAGAGATATTAACATAAATTAGGGATTTCTACGGATTAAGTCAAGTGAATAAATCATATGAATCAAAAGTAATAAGTGAAGTCTAGGTGGATTCTTCCCTAGGTATTGCTTATCTCATAAAATTGACTAAAAGTATTTTCCAAATTCACTCTCTATCATGTTCATAATTATTTAGTTATTTAAATTTAGATTAAAAATAAATCACCCTTAATTATTAGGCTAGATAATAAAAAGATAGTTATGACTAGTAATTTTAGTCCTTGAGGATACGATATTCCGGACTCACCACAACTATACTACTGTTCAATAGGTGCGCCTTCCATTGTCGAAATAATAGTTAGTTTTGAGCCCATTAGTCGTCAATAAAAACAACAACAAATCTGCCTAAATACGGTCTAAAGATTCGATTCATCAAATCCATAAAAACTGCAGGAGTGCTAGTTAATCCGAAAGGCATAACAAGAAATTCATAATACCCGTACCTTGTTCTTAACGCAGTTTTTAGCACATCTGAATCTTTTACTCTCAACTGATAATAACCAAACCGCAGATCAATCTTCGAAAATACTGTTGCTCCTTTCAACTTATCAAATAAATCATCAATTCTCAACAAAGGATACTTATTCTTAATCGTAACCTTGTTGAGTTGACGATAATCAATACACATTCTCATCGATCCGTCTTTATTCTTTACGAGCAGAACTGGTGCACCCCAGGACGAAAAACTATTTCGTGCAAAACCTCTATCTATTAACTATTGCAACTGAGGTTTCAATTCTTTCAATTCTGTCAGAGCCATTCTGTACGAAGCTATCAATATCAGTGATGTTCCCGGTATTAATTCAATAGCAAACTCAACTTCTCTGATTGGTGGCAACCCAAACAACTCTTCTGGAAACACATCTGGGTATTCACATACCACTGGTACTGATTCAATCTTCGATTCTGATACTTTTGTATCCAGTACATATTCAAGATAAGCTTCACAACCTTTTCTAACATATCTCTAAGCTAACATCGAAGATATCACAACAGGCAATCCACTCGACTCATCTGATTCAATTCGAAAGATTTCACTATTCTAACATTTCAATTCAATAGTCTTTCATCTACAATTCACAACAGCATCATGTAGCGTCAACCAATCCATACCCAGAATTACATTGAATTCATCAAACAATAATAGCATCAAATTTTCCAGAAAACAGTAACCCTGAGTCATCAAAGGACAATTCTTCCAAACCTTATCAACTAGCAAATACTTGCCTTAGGGGTTCGATACTTTAATCACAAACTCAGTAGACTAAATAGGCAAACTCTTACTAGACACTAAATTCATACAGATATATGAATGAGTCGATCCAGGATCTACCAAAGCAATCACATTACTGTCATAGAGAGAAAATGTACCGATGATAACATTAGGTGACGAACAATCTTCGTGGCCACGAATAGCGTAAGCTATAGCTGGTGCTTTGGCCTCAGATCTCACATTAGAGTCCTTTTTTGTTCCTTTTCTACTGGACACATTTCTTGCATTTCTAGGTGGTCTTCCTCTAGCAGCTGTATTACTCGATCTTGCATTCTGATATCTATCTTTCTCGGGTAACTCAGGATAATCTCGAATGAAATGATCTTGCGAGCCACATTTAAAACAAAATTTATTATTCATCCCACAATCTCTAAAATGTTGCCTTCCACATTGTTAAAACTCAGGTTTATTGTTTCTCACACTACCCACACTCGACACTGAAGTAGCCTGAGCTTTGGGACTCGTGTATTACTTTTGACGATCTCTATTAGAATACCCCGCTGTAGTTGTTGAACGATTATATGAATCCCATGATTTCTTTGAAGAGGATTGATAGGTTTTATTCATCAGTCTCTTTCTCGAATCTCTAGCTTCGGAATCAACTTTTCTCTTTCCTTTGCCAAGTTCTTCAGCTTTGCAAGCCCTGTCAACTAACACAACAAATTCCTTCAACTCTAGAATCTCGACTAGCAGTCTGATGTCTTCATTCAACCCGTCTTCGAATCATTTACGCATAATCGCCTCAGTGGAAACACATTCTTGAGCATATTTACTGAGTCCCACAAACTCTCTCTCGTACTCAGTTATAGACATTCAACCCTGTTTCAACTCCATAAACTCTTTTCATTTTGATCGATAAACCTTTGGTTATTGTATTTCTTTCTTAACTCAGCTTGAAAGAATTCCCATGTGACCCATTCTCTCAGCACTACTGATATCAAAGTATTCCACCACTGATATGCAGTGTCTCTCAAAAGTGATATTGTGTATTTTACACAGTCAGTTGGCATGCACGATAATTCATCAAATACTCTGCTCGTATTCTCAAGCCAAAACTCGACTCTCTCAAGGTCATCATCAATAGTAGCTCTAAATTTTTCAGCTCCATATTTTCAGATTTTATCAACAGACAGCTTATTTAATCATAAAAGTTCTATACCTTGAGGAGCTACAGAAGGCTTTCTTAGCCTCTCCTTCCTGACTACGCGATACGAGTCTCAACTCAGATTGATCTACTCCGTGAATGGAGGTTGGCACTGTAACGCCCCGAAATTGGGCCTAGGAGAATTGGGCCTATTGGGCCGCGAGCGTAGGAGCATTTTAAAAGTTTTGAGAATATGGGAATGGCATTAATGCAAGTTTGATCTAGTGGGTAAGTGATTTTGGAAGGTTACGGGGTTTCTATGAAGTCCTGGGATCAAACTTGGGCTTTAGGAAAAATTTTGGTTTTAAGTGAATAAAACCCTGGGAGTTAGTAAGTAGGTTTTAAGAATAAAATGTGGAGAAAAATGACACAAAAGGAGTTGTGGTCTAGCGGCAAATGGTGCCACATGGGAGACAAGGAAGTGATGCCACAATGAGGCAAGGGGTCCAAGGTTCAAGTCTTGGGGCTTGTATTTTGATTTTCTTTTTAAATGAACTTAGACTTTGGCCATAGACTTATATTTAGTTGCGCATGTTTTAAGACAACAAGGAGGTAGTTGGTAAAGGGGCTAGCGGCGTGGATTATGTGACAAGGAAGCCTGGGTTCGACTCTCATGACAAGCAAGGGAGTATTTATTTTGTGGATTGGACGGCCAGAGTTTGTGTTGGATTTAAACTCTATTGAAGGAGGGATCCCACATCGGAAAGCTAGCAAGAGGGAAAGTGAGAAGCTGGCTTTAAATAGAGCTATCTATGAGGAGAGGAAGCATACCTTGGTGGGCGTTTGGGCATAGGAGCATTCGGAGCGCGGATTAGCTTCAGACTCCTATCAGGTGTATATTTTGCCCTACTCTAGCTGTAGAGTTGCAAATGCCAAGATGCCGGTCACACGGCAATGGTACAGGAGTGTGCGAGTGCATGTGTGAGGGCTTCGATGCGATAGTTGAGGCCATCATGAGTGTTCTTGTGGGTTAGGCTGTTTGGGCCTCGATGGTCCGAAATGGGCCATGTGGGGCCCGTGGGCCCATATGAATAAATTGTATGATTGTGTAGTAGATATTGAACTGCTCTATGTGAATCTCATATCTTTTGCTAGATTTGGGCTAAATAGGCCACATGAGCGTATGGGCCCATTTGGGCCGAGAATGGGCCCTAGGCCCAATCGCATTATTGTCTCTATTTAGAATACCCTTAGTTTGTAAAATTATCGAAATACTCCCAGTTTGTAAAATTATCGAAATACCCCTAACTTGCAAAATTACCGAAATACCCCCAATTTGCAAAATTACCGAAATACCCTCAGTGGGTAAATTATCGAAATACCCTTAGTGGATTAATTATCGAAATACCCCCAAGGGGTGAAATTACCATTATACCCCTAAGCAACGAAATGATCGATTATGCTCTTAGTGATAGTTTAAATATTGTTTATGTGATTTATATAGATATGCTTTGCATACATGACGTACTGCATGGGTGGGATTTTGTAATTGGAGGAAGTGATTGATCTGTTAGGGTCGCACGGGTCACTGGAGACAATTGCGGACCCATTGATTTGATTGTTAGGGTCGCACGGATCGCCCGAAAGGACTGTGGACCCATCAATTTGATTGTTAGGGTCGCACGGGTCGCCCGAGACGACTGTGGACCCACTAATTTGATTGTTAGGGTCGCACGGGTCACCCAAGACGACTGTAGACCCACCGATTTGGTTGTTAGTGTCGTACGGGTCGCCCGAGACGACTGTGGACCTACCGACGGCTTTAAGCTACTTATATTCTGGCAGCTTTGCTATGATACCGGTTAGTGCCGCAATCGGTGCTAACATTGGTGGGTAGGGCTGGGTGGGTTGACTTGGTCCCCACATGGAGTGTAGGGCTGGTAGGGTGGAGTGATGGTTGGACTAGGTTGGGATACATCCTCATATTGTTGCATATCTGTTTATGAGATCTATTACTGTACTGGGCTTAGGCCACTTATTCTGTTATTGGTTTGGGCTAGGCCGAATTTGTACTGTTATGGGCTGTGACCCAAATAATTTTGTAATAGGCTTTGACCTACATATGTTCTAATCTATCTTTGTCTTTATCTTGTTGAAAGGGCTTGGCCTAGATTTGTTTAGGTTTCTGTACGTATCTTGATTGTTACTCTGGCAAGGGGATTACACACTGAGTTTTCATAAACTCATCCTGCTTTTAACTGTGCTGCTAATCCCCAATGTTAGAGGATTTGGAACTGTGGAGGACTCGGAGGTGGCCATACGCGGTTTTGTTAATAAACAGAACTTAGTAATTTTGGTTTTAAATTATTTTAGATTAATTTATTTTGGGTTATTAATTTATGTAATATGGCCTTTGGGATTTCCTTTTAACTTTCATCGGTAACTCTTTTAGTTATGAACTGCTAAACAATTTAACACGGGTTTTTTTAAAAAGATAACTGCCATTTTCAAATGTCACGTTTTCGCAACTTTTAAAGTCAATCTTCTACTACAAACAATGTTTTGACAACAATACTTTGTTTGCCAAGAAAAATAACTTTAAGCAAATTATATTTGTTAAGCGAGAAAACTCGAAGTTTTTAAATTGAGGAAAGGTTTTTAAAGATCGTATGGTTTATACAACCTTTTATTGTGATATGCCAGATTCGGGCCTAACTTCTAGGCCGGGTTTGGGGTGTTCCAGGCACATTACATTCAACATCATCAACTACAGCTCAATTGGGATCCATTTACTATACGAAAACTCGATTTAAAATTGTCAGGAGATATCACACTATCACAGGTTTATATGGCATGTATATCTAGACTCTCACATACTATACGTTAATCCTAGAATTGATTAAACCGTAGCTCTGGTACTAATAAATGTAACACCACTCACCCTATTCAATGCCGGAATGGGGTTACGAAGTATTACCAAACTTATTATACAATTAAACATACATTTCACATACATTTTCAAATCTCATGTAATCATCATTAAACATCAATCACAACGTCCCTAATACGAGGCTACGAGGCCCAAAACATGCATTCATAATGGTTCGAGATTAAACCAATAACTCAGAAAATTTTTGGAACAATTATAAAATTTTACAAAATATGGGGGACACACGGCCGTGTGGACATTCAAAATGGGATCAGATGGCCAAGTCCCAGCCTGTGTCTGACCCCATCTAACTCTCTAACTAGGGTCACACGGACAATCACACGCCCGTGTGACCAGCCCATGTGCCCTTCGAAATGGCCTCACACGCTCGTGTGCCAGGCCGTGTGTTAGGTCGTGTAGAACATACTGACTTGATTTTTAATTACATCAGGGACACATGGCTGTGTAACCTAACCGTGTATTAGACACGGCTGAGACACACTCCTGTGTCTGTAACAGCCCATTTTTTAGTGAAATCAGAATAGTAGTTTCGAGACCACAGATCGACCCAAAATATAACTTATTTTTTTATTATATGGTCCATAATATGATAGACATGACATGTGAAAATTTATACATGAAAATTTTATCGATTTAGAGCCTAATTAAGAGAAGAACTAAATCACATAAAATGTGAAAGTTGAATTCTAGTAGCTATAAGGATCAAATAGCTATGGAATTCAGAACTAGATGTCCATATATGGTAATTAGACCGTTAAGAAAATTATGTAGATTTTTCATGGTGACTCATCCATGGAATTATAGAAAAAGGTCAAGGACTAAATTGGAAATAGAAAAAACTTAATTAATTAAAAGATGATAAAAGAAAATATCATCTTATTATTTTCATCTTCAACCTAAAATTTAATGGAAACCCTAGGAAAGAGAGGGGAAACTTTCAAGGCTTAATTAGGTAAGGTCTCTTGTCTCGTTTTTAATAATTTTAGTATTTTTGAAATTGAGATAGCTTAATCTCTCTATTTGAGGGATTAATTTGAAAATTTATCAAAGTATGAAAATGGTTCATGGATTTATTATGCTAGAAATTAGAAATTTATGGTAGAAAATGAAAGATTATTGATGAAAACTTAAGTTAGGGACTTAAATGTAATTGTGAAATTGAAAGAAAAATTCTGAAACTTTATGTATACATGTGCTGTAAATTTTGTAATGGGGCTTTGGCTAGGCTTGGAATAGGGAGTAATTTGCACAAATTTCATTTTTCGGGCCTAGGGACAAAATCAAAATTTATAGAAAAGTTAGGGGCAAAATGATAATTTTGCCTAGGTGATGGAGCTCGAAACTAACTATTATTTCGACAAAGGCAAACGCACCTATCAAACAGTAGTATAGCTGTGGTGAGTCCGAAATATCGTATCCTCAAGGACCAAGAGTACTAGTATTAACTATCTTTTTATTATCTAGCCTAATAATTAAGGGAATTTGGTTCTAATCTAAAATTAACAAACTAATTTAATTAACTATGAAAGCGACAGAGAGCGAATTTGGGAAAATACTTTTGGACAACTTATATGAGATAGGCAATACCTAAGGAAGAATCCACCTAGACTTCACTTATTACTTTTGATTCATGTGATTTATTCACTTGGCTTAATCCGTAGAAATCCTTGAATTACATTAATACCTCTTCCGAGGCTACTAATAACTGACTCCAGGTTGATTAATTGAAATATCTTTCTAATTAAAACCCCTATTCTCGTATTAACTGGATCTATGGATTTTCTTATTAGGTTTGACACTAATCTGGTAGATCCTTCTTCTAAGTTGTTCCCGACGGCTGTCTTGGAGGATTTTCTCCTTCTACTCGACGTCTATTCGACGTCCTGTCGAACTCCCTTTTTGGTTGCCTCCTAGGGTGTTTATATAGGCCTCAAGATGCCTTTCTTGGCCCACATGTATCCTATTTCGAATAGAATTCATCCTTATATCAGTAGGGACACGCTCGTGTGACACGCCTGTGGTCAATAGCCAAGGTCGTGTTCAATCTGACTTGCCACACACGGCCGTGCGGTCTGCCCGTGTGCAGTGGTCCAGGGCCCATTTTGTCCCTTTTTGGCCCGTTTCTCTTTCTTTTCGACTCCCTAAGCTCTCCTAAGTATAAAACATGAAATTAAGAGATTAGGAATATCGAATTCATCAAATCCAATGGAAAGTCATCCAAAAATTAAGCCAAGCTTGGGGTAAAAATATGTGTAAATTATGGTTTATCAAATATCCCCACACTTAAGCCTTTGCTTGTCCTCAAGCAAAATTCTCAACTTACAATTAAAATTAACTTCCTTAATTCATAATTCTTATCAATAATGTTTCATCATAATTCATAGATAATCCATACATTGATAATTTAACAAAAAGAGTCCTAAAGATTGAAACAATCTAAGTTATAAATTTTTATAGTACGAAAATATAGGTGTCTCCCCTTACCTAAATAATTACCTCTGGTTCAAAACCGACAAGGATTGACATCCTCACTAAGGATTCACTCAAATCACTCAAAAGTGTTTAAAGTTCAAATTAAGTACTCAAAAGTCAAACATGAAAAGTTAATCCCATACGCTTGCATGAAAATCAAATCTCCACAAATCAAAAGGTCTTTAAAGGGTTGTAATGGGGCTTGGGTTAAAGGTGTGGATATAGGCTGAATTAGAAGGTTAGAACCGAGATTGAATTGACAAATTACCTAACTAGAAATAATGAACTAATGATGAATAATTACATTAATAACAAGAGCTTCTTCTAAAGATATAAATTTAACTGTTTACGCTTATAAAACATAGAACTAATAATGAATATACTTCCAACATTTTTTTAAAGAATAAGCACAATTAACAAGAAAGAACTTAACAACAGAAATAGAGAATATAGTTAGGCAACGACTCAAATCAAATCTTGACAAAAGGGACGTTAAAAGATTAGGGGAAGTAAAAATTTGGTTTTGAGTTAATATTAATGGGTGAGTCAAGAAAAACGATTTATTAGGATCAAAAGGGTTCACTAGGGGTTAATTATGGAGGTAGGCTTTTTGGTGGATTAAGTGGGTTAAAACTTAGGTGCCTTTATCATCTCAGTATATCAAATCAAAAAGTGTGGTCTCAACATGTATAATTGAAGCAAGTTCTAGAATAACAAATCAATATTGACACAGTCATAATCAATAAAGTGAGCAAGAAAAATATGTGCTCTAAAATGCTCAAAATCTCACAAAAATTATGGTTTTTGATGTCAACTTTGTGAATTCCAAACTTCAATCTAATATTTAAGATTAGGCAAACAACCTAAAAAAATTTAATTCTGAAAATACACTTATCATGCTTGATTCTCTAATATCTTAAAGTTTAAATTATCAATGCACAATTACCTATGACTTAATCGGAAACATATCAATGAAAATCATAAATCAATAGAAGTTCCATTCTAATAGTAATATGAGAAAATTACTTAGGACAAAGCATAATTTAGTATTGTTGACACCTCCCCACACTTAAGGCGTATATTGTCTTCAATGTACAAAGATAGATATATACAATATAAACAATCATAAGATAGGGGGAGAAGTGAAACTTCCTGAATTCCGGATGAACTCAAGGAAAAGGAACGGTAAGTTGGGTATAGATGAAGGTAGAGGTGGATACTGGGGTCGAGGTGTGGTGATTCCCTAACAGCCTTTTGAACCTAAATTAAAAAAATCAAAATATAGTAATATAAATTAAGCACAAGAAAGATAAAGAGAGGGAAATAAAAGAAAAGAGAAAAGAAAAAGAAAAAAAATTGGACTCAAAGGTCATTGTCCTGTCGAGTTAATAAAGTGGCCGACATGAACTTATGTGGATCGGTCTCCTACGGGGAGACTGTGCTAGGGTCTTTTTGCTTCTTCGATATGAGGATGGTGGTGTAAAGAAAGAATGAGGGAAAGAGGGGAAAAGAAAATGAAAGGAGAAAGGTAATAGAAAAAGAAAAGGGTGTGGTGGTTAGGGTTTAAAAGAAGAAGGATTTGGGGAGAAAGTGAGAAGAAGGGGGTTTAAATAGAAATCAGTAGTCCACGCCCTTGTGCCATGGGTGTGTTAGGTCACACGGCCGTATAGCATGGCCGTGTACTATTTCTTTCGTTTCTCCCACGCCTGTATAGAGGCTTCCACGCCCATGTTGTTTATTCAGTGTCAGTCAGGGCCTAAGGACACGGGCGTGTCGCATACCCGTGTCAATTTCTCAGTGTCGACCACACCGAATCGCATGGTTGTGGCATTTTATCGCAGCCCGTGGTTTGGAAAAAATTCTTGTCCACGCCGATGTACTTACTTGTGGTATCCACACGACCGCGGCCACGCCCGTGTACAAGGCCGTGTGGTAGGGAAATCTGCGTTTTATTAACGTGGTTAGTTTGTAGTTAGATGCTAAAAATTGAAAATATGGAAATCAATAGGGTTAGTACTCGGGTTGCCTCCTAAGAAGCGCTCATTTAAAGTCTTAAGCTAGACTTACCTCTCATTCGCATATCTCATGGGGTTTGAGGAGTTGAAACTCCTCACCCCTTCTATCAATTTTATGATCACTATATAGTTTGAGTCAAGTGGTGTTTGCCTTAAAGTGCCGAATATAGGATTTGTAACATCCCGAAATTGGGCCTAGAAGACTTGGGCCCAATGAGCCTTGAGCGTAGTAGCATTTAAAATTTTTGAAGAACAAGAGATCATCTTTACTGCAAGTTGGAACTATTAGGTAAGTGATTTTGGAAGATTAGAGGGCTTCTATGAAGTCCCGGGATCAAACTTTGGCTTTAGGGAAATTTTGGTTTTAGGTGGAAAAAACCTTGGGAGTTAGTAGGTAGGCTTTAAGAATAAAATGTGGAGAAAAATGACACAAGTGGAGTGTGTGGTGTAGTGGCAAAGTGACGCCACTTAAGGAACAAGGGGATGACGCCATAAGGAAGGAAGGAGGTCCAAGATTCAAGTCTTGGCTCTTGCATTTTAGTTTTCCTTTTACATGGACCTTAGAATTTGGCTATAGATTTAAATTTAGTTGCGCATGGTTTAAGACACAAGAGGAGCTTGTGGCCAAGTGGTTAGCAGCATGGATTATGTTGCAAGGGAGCCTGGGTTCGAATCTCATGAAAAGCAAGGGAGTATTTATTTTGCAGTTTGGACGGGAAGAGTTTGAGATGGATTTAAACTTTACTGACGAAGGGATCCCACATCGGAAAGATACAAAGAAGGAAGGTGAGAAGCTAGCTATATATAGAGCATTCTATGAAGTGAGTTAATATACCTTGGTGGGCGTTTGAGCCCAGGAGTGGTCGGAGCGCGGATTAGCACCAGATTCCTATCAGGCGTGTAACTTTCTCTACTCTAGTTGTAGAGCAACAAATGCCGAAGTACCGGTCACGGCAATAGTAGCCACACGAGCGTGCAAGCGCACGTATGGGGCTTCGACGCGATAATGGAGGCCATCAGTAGTATTCTTGTGGGTTGAGGCTGTTTGGGCCACGATGGGCTAAAATGGGCCCAATGGGCCTGTGGGCCCAATTGAATAAAATGTATGATGTTGTAGAATATAGTGAACTAGACTAGGTCAATCTCATATACGTGGCCAGATTTGTGTTAGGTGGGCCACACGAGCGTGTGGGCCCGAATTGGCTGAAATTGGGTTTTAGGCCCAATAGTTCGGTACGACCGGAAATGGTAACTGAGTCGCTCGGGGAGACATTAGGCCTTCGAAAAGGCCATTACAGGTGCGAATTACTGAAATACCCTCGATGGGTAAAATGACCGATATGCCCCCGAAGGGCAAAATGATTGAAATGCCCCTACATGTTATATGGTTATTTTTGTATGCAATTTATAATTGCTATCATATGTTTAATTTTGAATTGTTGCATTCATTTGATATTATGTTGCATGGGGATGGGATTATTTGAAAGGGGAAGTGGAAATAGGATCGCATGGTCGCTTGACGACTGTGGATCCACCGAAGGCTTTTAGCCACCGAGCAGCTATGCTGCACCATTAAGGTAATGCCGCAACCAGTGTTAAATAAGGAGTGTTTGGATGGGTGGGTCGATTAAATTCCCATAGGAGTGCACAGTTGGATAGGAGACGGAGTGTTCGGCTGGTGTGGGCATTAATGCATTCCATATATAGATTATATTACTGAGATGGGCTTAGGCCAGATCTATACATATGATATGTGACATTTGATATGGGTTAAGGCCCAACTAAGGCTATTTTGGGCTAAGGCCCAATTGACACTGTTATTGTAATGGGCTTTGGCCGAATTGTTTTGATGCACGTTCTCACTGATAAGGGGAATTACACACTGAGTTTTCGTAAACTCACCCCTTCTTTTTAATTTTTGTCAGGTAATCCTTGGTAGGCGGTTCGACGTACTGGAGGACTCGAAGGTGGCCACACTACGAGCAGTTTTGGACTTTAGTATTTTACTTATCTTTATCTTGGGTTAATATTTTGTAATAAGGCCTCTCTTAAATTCCTGTTTTAGTTTTGGATTTCTAGTTTATCAAAAGGTCAAGTTTTTGAAGTCCCCTAGTTTCGATTTTTATATCACAATATAACCTTTCGAAATTAATAGTATTTATAACGTTTTGGCAAGCATCATTAAATCAAGCCTGTTTCCTTAAATTGAACCAAAAAATTTTTTTTAAACAATCACAAGTTGCTTTAAACAACCTTTCCCTGTGACATACCAAATCTAGTCGTGACGTTTAGGCAGGGTTTGGGGTGTTACAATTGTGGTATCAGAGCCTGGCTGTAAAATTCAGGCTGTAAAATGGGCTTTAGTTTTATTTCAAAGATGTTTACAAATGACTTTGAAGTGGTTTTGAAAGATTTTTGTGTGGCACATCGAGTCTCCAGCATCGGACCAAGTAAGTTCTCCTATCTATTTTAAACTGCTATACTGTAGGTAGATACTGGGCTTACTTTAGATGATAGACTAAATTGAGACTCTTAGTTAGAGTAAGACTGAGGCCCATAGGAGACTAAAAACTGTAGTGAGCTTGCGATTTCGAAAACAACTCTTAACTACTACTTCCATAAAACATTTGTTTAATTACTGGAACTATGAGCTAAATTCATAAAATTTGTAATTCAGATAATACGTGAAGTGATAATGAGCGCTAGGCGAGGTGGAAGAGGTCGTGGAAGTGTGTTTAATCGGAGTGCGTAGCGAAAGCATAGTGGTGTGTCTTGAGCGGTGCATTTAGTGGTCAGATGGAAATTTCAAGGACGAAATTTCTTTAAGAAGGGTAGATTTGTAACATCCCGAAATTGGGCCTAGAAGAATTGGGCCCAATGGGCCTGGAGCTTAGTAACATTTAAAATTTTTGGAGAACAAGAGATCGGCTTTAGTGCAAGTTGGACCTATTAGGTAAGTGATTTTGAAAGATTAAAAGGCTTCTATGAAGTCTCGGGATCAAACTTTGGCTTTAGGGAAATTTTGGTTTTAGGTGGAAAAAACCCTGGGAGTTAGTAGGTAGGCTTTAAGAATAAAATGTGGAGAAAAATGACACAAGTGGAGTGTGTGGTGTAGTGGCAAAGTGACGCCACTTAAGGAACAAGGGGATGACGCCACAAGGAAGGAAGGAGGTCCAAGGTTCAAGTCGTGGCTCTTGCATTTTGGTTTTCTTTTTACGTGGACCTTAGAATTTGGCTATAGATTTAAATTTAGTTGCGCATGGTTTAAGACACAAGAGGAGCTTGTGGCCAAGTGGTTAGCAGCATGGATTATGTTGCAAGGGAGCCTGGGTTCGAATCTCATGAAAAGCAAGGGAGTATTTATTTTGCGGATTGGACGGGAAGAGTTTGAGTTGAATTTAAACTCTACTGACGAAGGGATCCCATATCGAAAATATACAAAGAAGGAAGGTGAGAAGCTAGCTATATATAGAACATTCTATGAAGTGAGTTAATATACCTTGGTGGGCGTGTGGGCGCAGGAGTTGTCGAAACGCGGATTAGCACCAGATTCCTATCAGGTGTGTAACTCTCTCTACTCTAATTGTAGAGTGGTAAATGCCGAAGTGCGGTCACGGTGGTAGTAGCCACACAAGCGTGCGAGCGCACGTGTGGGGCTTCGACGCAATAGTGGATGCCATCAGTAGTATTCTTGTGGGTTAAGGCTACTTGGGCCACGATGGGCCGAAGTGGGCCCAATGGGCTTGTAACAGCCTAATTTAGGGCTTAACCGGAATAGTGGTGCGAGACCACGAATCCAAGGTGAAATTATGAGTTTTTAAAGTTTATATTAGGTTTGCATGCTAGTATAAAAGTTTCATGAAGCAATTTTATTAAATTGAAATTGATTGGTCCAAAAAGGACTAAATTGCAAAAGTTGCAAATTTTGAGTTTCTAGAAGCTTTTTGTTTGAAATAGCTTTAGAATATGAACTATGAGCCCTTAAGTAACAATTTGCCCAAAATTTAATTTTTGGACAAAATTGGCCTTGAGATGGTATTATAGAAATTTTTAGTAACATTTGTCTAATAAGTGATTAAAATAGGAAAAAGATGATAGAAATCTCATCATCCTCTTCCCCCATTGCCGAAAATTGAAGGAAGCCATTGCTAGGGTTCTTCAATTTTTTAAGCTTGCTAGTAAGTGCTCCTAAGCTCGGTTTTTGATATTATTCGTATTTTTGAAGTCTTGGTAGCATGAGTAAGCTATTTTTTTAGCTATTTGATGAGCTAAGATGCAAGTTTAAAAATGTACCCATGAGTGACATATATGCTACATGATGTTTTATGGGAGTTTATGAGAGTTTGATGTTCGATAAACATCTTTTCTTTAATGAATTTCATGAAACATGATAGTATGGACCATTTTGTAAAAGTTATAAAATTGGTCATACCTATTGGAAATAGAGAGAATTGATGATTGCTATAGTAGAGAAAATGATTCAGCTAAGCATATATGCTTAAGAAAGTTGCATGAAAATCAATTTTACGAGCCTTGAGGCAAAAGTGCAAATATGAGAAAGTATAGGGGCAAAGTAGTAATTTTGCCAAATTACGAGTTATGGGTCAATTTAGTCAATATGATTATTAAATAATCTATTTATGATTATAGATCAAGAAAAACGAAGCCCGGATCGAAACCGAGGAAAGAACAAAGTCGAGGACTAAATTGCATAACTACATACATTTTGTATATTGAGGTAAGTTTGTATGAGTTCTAAGCTTTATGATTTTATCATTTAATTGCTTAGTATAATATACATTGTTACCATGAATGGTTTAATGTTATGTTAAACAAAGAAGTCAACAAGATTAAACAAGAGAAAGTTCCGATTGAAGATGAATTACCCGGGAGATACGGTCTATTACATGAGATAAGAAAGTCTGTATAAGACCAAGCCAAGGCATTGGATTGGCAATCAAGCAAGTTATCATGTAAGCCCAAGGACTCAAGCTTGGCATTGATCAAGTTATCAAGCAAGTTATCATGTAAGTCCAAGGACTCAAGCTTGGCATTGAATAAGTTATCATGTAAGACCAAGGCAAGCTTGGCATTGATTCAAGAAGAGATATTCCATATAAGTCCATATCTAAAGTATGGCATTGGCATGAAATACATGACAAGAGATCTAGTATTCTTGGTAGTTCATGGAAATTCATCGGGCAAATGAGTAAGCTAAAATGTGAAAACAAGAATGTAAAGAAAGCATATCTATTACCAAGTTGAAATTGAATATTATTCATGTTATGAATGATGAGTTAGAAGACATAATTATTAGGTTTAAGTATACTGATCAATGTAATCAAGTGATACAGGTACCATGTTACCTTACAAGTATGAGATTAATAAGTACCATGAGACAAGTAAGAATCATGTATGAGTAAGTAAGCTTTATAGATGAGATAATGATACCATTCTTATATCAAATGGTTTATCTGAAGCAAGTTTATTTATTACGTGTTATTCATGCAAACTTACTAAGCTAAATGCTTACATCTTTGATTGTTTCTTTCTATGTAGTCCAGCCAAGCTAATTTGTGGATCATTGGAGTCGGAGCTCGTAGCACACTATCAACCCTTATTTTGGTATAGCCGAATTATATTATTAAGTATGGCATGTATAGGAATCATTCATTTTGAGAATATGTTTTGTGTAATGCCATTGTATAGGCTATCAAGTTTATTATTCTTTTGTATATGGCTAAGTGATTGGTCAAACTTGTTTAAGTTTTTTGTATATAGATATCAATGAATACGTAGTATTATTCATGAAAATTGTTATTAATGAATTGTATTGTTTTGAGTTGTGTTGATCTTAATATCAGGGAGGCAAATGGCTTGGTAAATAGCCTCTAGTTGCCTACACGGTGAGACACAAGGGCGTGTGTCTAGACCGTGTTAACCCTGCACCTTAATGTTTTAAATAAAGTTAGACCATGATCATTATACACGGTCGTGTGTAAGGACCATGTTGGACACACGTTCAAAACATGGGCGTGTGCCCGGGCCATGTGGTTGAAGTCAGTATATGACCTAAAAGTACACGGCCTCGACACGGGCGTGCTTGGTGGCCGTGGTGGGGAAGTCAGTATATGACCTAAAAGTACACGGCCATGGCACACGGGCGTGCCTAATGACTGTGTTGGTATAGTTAGTATAAACAAGGATGGACACACGGGGGTGTCTAGAAGCCGTGGAGGGCACACGGTCTCCTCCCGCTTGTCTCCCCTGTATTTTAGAAAAGTTTCAAATTTTCAGGGAATTTCACGTGTGTTTCAGTTTAGTCCCGACTCAACTTATAAGTATGATTAAGGTCTCCAGGACCCGTTTAAGGGACATTATGTCTGAGAATGATGATTGAATGTATGATTTTGTCTGTGAATGTTTCCAATCTGTCCGGTAATGCTTCTAACCTTAATCCGACGATGGACTCGGGATAGGGGTGTTACAGGGCCCGTGAGCCCAATTGAATAAAATGTATGATGGTGTAGAATATAGTGAACTAGACTAGGTGAATCTCATATACGTGGCTAGATTTGTGTTAGGTGGGCCACACGAGCGTGTAGGCCCGAATGGGCCGAAATTGGGTTTTAGGCCCAATAGTTCGATACGACTGGAAATGGTAGCTGAGTCGCTCGGGGTGACATTAGGCCTTTGGAAAGGCCATTGCAGGTGCGAATTATTGAAATACCCTCGATGGGTAAAATGACCGATATGCCCTCGAAGGGCAAAATGATTGAAATGCCCCTACATGTTATATGGTTATTTTTGTATGCGATTTATAATTGTTATCATATGTTTAATTTTGAATTGTTGCATTCATTTGATATTATAAAAATTGCATGGGGATGGGATTATTTGAAAGGGGAAGTGCAAATAGGATCGCATGGTCGCTAGACGACTGTGGATCCACCAAAGGCTTTTAGCCACTGAGCAGCTATGCTGCACCATTAAGGTAATGCCGCAACCGGTGTTACATAAGGAGTGTTCGGATGGGTGGGTCGATTAAATCCCCACAGGAGTGCACGGTTGGATAGGAGACGGAGTGTTAAGCTGGTATGGGCGTTAATGCATTACATATATGGATTATATTACTGAGATGGGCTTAGGCCAGATCTATACATATGATATGTGACATTTAATATAGGTTAAGGCCCAACCGAGGCTATTTTGGGCTAAGGCCCAATTGCCACCGTTATTGTAATGGGCTTCGGCCGAATTGTTTTGATGCATGTTCTCACTGATAAGGGGAATTACACACTGGGTTTTGGTAAACTCACCTCCTCTTTTTAAATGTTTCAGGTAATCCCTAGTTTGAGGACTTGGAGCCGAGGTGGACTCTGTGGTGGCCGTGCATTACTTCTTTTGTAAACTCTATTTTCTTTATCTAAACTTATTTTTATTTGGGTTTCTGTTATGTAATAAGGCCTCCATAACTTAGTTTTGGATTTTGACTTTAATGCTGTTATTATATATTTTATGAACTGTCAAATATGGAGATTCCAAAATAATGACAAACGGATCACAAGCAATAAATAATTAAACTTGGGATTTTCTTAGAACTACTAATATTATTTTCAGAAGGTCACGTTTTTGAAGTCCACTAGTTTCGATTTTCGTATCATAATATAACCTTCCGGAATTAATAGTATTTATAATGTTTTGGCAAGCATCATTAAATCAAGCCTGTTTCCTTAAATTGAACCAAATTTTTTTTTTAAATGATCACAAGTTGCTTTAAACAACCTTTCCCTGTGACATACCAGATCCGTTCATGACGTCTAGGCCGGGTTTGGGGTGTTACAGGATTACTTACCTCGACTGTTTTGTATGGAAAGATATTCAGTACCGTGAAAGGGATCTTTTCATTAGTATCAAGGTCTGAAATGGCAATTCGAGGGTCTGTCTTATCCAACAATACCTGGTTCCCGATCTGAAATTGGTTTGTCCCATCTTTAAGTTTGTCATGGAGTTGCCTCAGTTTTGCTTCGTGTGTTCCTAGTTTCTCCTTTAAATGTGTCTTCCACTCGTCTAGTTCATGGATCTGAAGTCGTTGTTTGTCATGAGTTATTTCTTTGTTGGCACGAGGTCTAAGATATGGCACAGTTGTGTAATTTCGTGGTGCTTCCTGGAATTGTAAAAGGGTCTTCCTAGAATTAAAGGAACATTGTTGTCCTCATCCATGTCTAAAACAACAAAGTTTACTGGGAATATGAATTTGTCAATTTTCACTAGTACATCTTCAATTATACCCCTAGGAATTCTAATAGTTTTATTAGCTAATTGAATGCTCATCCTAGTTTTTTTGGGTTTCCCTAGACCAAGCTGTTTAAACATTTTATAAGGCATAACATTGATGCTTGCCCCTAAATCAGCTAAAGCATTATTAATAGATAAACTACCAATTAAGCATGGAATTGTAAAACTCCCTGGATCTTTTAACTTTCGTGGTAGTTTATTTTGTAAAATTGCTGAGCACACTACATTTAGCTCCACATGCAATGTATCGTCTAACCTCCGTTTGTTTGTCAAAAGCTCTTTAAAAAATTTCCTTAAATCTAGCATCTATGAAATAGCTTCAAGAAACGATAAGATAATATGTAATTTCTTTAGAAGTCTAATAAATTTACCCAATTGTTCATCTGTGTGGTCTTTCTTCATCGCATTGGGGTATGGCACACGAGGTTTGTACGCTGTAATTGCCAGTTTTGGTTTATCATGGCTTACCGCAACCTTACCTTCCTTTACCATATTCTCTTGCCTCTCTTTTGGTTCATCTAACCCTTCCCTATCGTGAGCAGTTATGGCTTGAAGTTACTCCTTTGGGTTTGTTTCGGTGTTGCTTGGCAAGCTACCTGTGGTCGTTCAGAGATCAGCTTAGCAAGTTGTCCTAATTGGTTCTCGATCCCTTGAATCGATGCTTGTTGATTTTTCAGTACTGTTTCGATGTTTTGGAAATGAGTTTTTGATACCGCGATGAATTTTGTTAGCATCTCCTCAAGGTTCGGCTTCTTCTCTTATGGGTAGGGTTGTTGTTGAAAGCCTGGGAGGGGTTGTTGTCTCTGATTTCCTTGGCTACCCATGAGAAATTGGGGTGGTTCCTCTAACCTGGATTATAAGTGTTACTATAAAGGTTATTTTGAGATCTAGAATTATTACCCATATAGTTCATCTGTTCGCTTTTTATACCAGGGTTGTAGGGTGGATATTTTGTATTGCTCATCCTTCCTCTATTTGTATCGCACTGCATCACTGGATGTACCTGCGAAGAACCATACAAACCGTCAATCTTTTTATTTAACATCTCTACCTGATGTGATAGCGTGGTTACTGCATCGAGGTTGAAAACACTGGTGGCTTTTGTTGGCCTTGTCCTTGTAACTTGCCACCGATAGTTATTCAGTGCCATCTTCTCTATAAACTCATAAGCCGCTTCAGGAGTCTTGTTATTCAGGGTTCCACTGGCGGCTAAATCAATCAACTGCCTAGTTGAGGGGTTCACACTGTTGTAAAAGGTTTGAACCTGTAGCCACAAGGATAACCCATGGTGAGGGCACCTTCTGAGTAAATCCTTGTATCTCACCCATGCATCGTAAAGTGTCTCTGTATCCATCTGCACAAAAGTAGAGATATCATTCCTCAACTTAACCGTTTTAGTTGGCGAAAAATATTTTAACAAAAATTTTTCAGTAATTTAATCCCATGTAGTGATTGATCCTCGTGCTAATGGGTTCAACCAGTATTTAGCTTTGTTCCTCAATGATAAGGGAAACAACTAAAGGTGAATGGCATCATCAGAAACGCCATTGATTTTGAAGGTATCACACAATTCTAGGAAATTTGCTAAGTGATTGTTTGGATCCTCATCCTGCAAACCATCAAACTAAACAAATTGTTGAATCATCTGTATAGTATTAGGTTTCAATTCAAAATTATTTGCGGCAATAGCAGGTCTAACAATACTTGACTCAGTTCCTGTGAAATTAGGTTTAGCATAATCATACATAGTACGAGGAGCAGGATTTTGATTCATCGAATTTACGGCAACCACAGGAGGTAGCAGATTATTATTAGATATCTCTCCGATAATATTGGTTTCGTCTTCTTGCTCTTCTTCTATGTATTGTAAGCTTCACCTTATTTCTCGGCGGTTTCTGCGAATGGTACCTTCTATATCACTTTCAAAAATCAAGGTTCTAACGGGTTCCTTCTATTCATAAACTAGAATTACCTACCAGAAGTAAAGAAAAATTAGCAAAGTTAAATAACAAAATAAATTGCAAATAAAAATAAGAATGGCTAAAGTAATAAAAATTTAGTTTTCCTAATATCTTAGTCCCCGGCAACGGCGCCAAAAACTTGATGGAGCTTGAAACTAACTATTATTTCGACAAAGGCAAGCGCACCTATCAAACAGTAGTATCCGGAATATCATATCCTCAAGGACCAAGAGTACTAGTATTAACTATCTTTCTATTATCTAGCCTAATAATTAAGGGAATTTAATTCTAATCTAAAATTAACGAACTAATTTAATTAACTATGAAAGCGACGGAGAGCGAGTTTGGGAAAATACTTTTGGACAACTTATATGGGATAGGCAATACCTAAGGAAGAATCCACCTAGACTTCACTTATTACTTTTGACTTATGCGATTTATTCACTTGGCTTAATCCGTAGAAATCCCTTAATTATATTAATACCTCTTTTGAGGCTACTAACAACTGACTCTAGGTTGATTAATTGAAATCTGTTTCTAATTAAAACCCCTATTCTCGCATTAACTCGATCTATGAATTCCCTTATTAGATTTGACCCTAATTCGGCAGATTTTCCTTGCCCTATTTCTAGGGTTGCAATCAGCTCCGCTTAATTGTGTTGATCTACTTTTAAACAGGGACTTTTGCTCCACTGAAGAAGCACAATCGACTTGAATCAATAACTTGAATTATCAAAACAAGAATAAGAACTCACAATTAAGAATAAGCACAAGTATTTATCTCATAAATCAAATAATAATAAGATCTGTCTTAGGTTTCATCCCTTCAAGTATTTGAGAGATTTAGTTCATGCAAAAAGAGGGAAACATCATAAGAGTAAATATAACAAAACATAAGAAAACCCAAACACTTCTAAAGAACTTGATGGGAGATCCTCAGTCTTGATGGAGATCCTTCTCCTAATCTGTTCCTGATGGCTGTCTTGGAGTATTTTCTTCTTCTACTCGGCGTCTATTCGACGTCCTATCGAACTCCCTTCTAGGTTGCCTCTTAGGGTGTTTATATAGGCCTCGAGATGCCTTTCTTGGCCTACAAGTATCCAATTTTGAATAAAATTCATCCATATTTTGGTAGAGACACGCCCGTGTGACACGCCTGTGGTCGATAGCCCAGCCCGTGGTCGATCCGGCTTGCCACACACGGCCATGCGATTCGCCCGTACGCAGTGGTCCAGGCCGTGTAAGCCCATTTTGTCCCTTTTTGGCCTATTTCTCCTTCTTTTCGACTCCATAAGCTCTCCTGAGTATAAAACATGAAATTAAGAGATTAGGAGTATCGAATTCATCAAATTCAATGGAAAGTCATCCAAAAATTAAGCCAAGCTTGGGGTTAAAATATGTGTCATTTATGGTTTATCACTAGGACGTAAATTGAGTCCATTTAAATATGAAATGTATGAAACTGATAGTTAAATTTATTTATATAGATCCAGAAAACACAAAATCGAGGCTAGATCGAGGAAAAGAAAAGATTTCGGATTAGTAGATTATTACTCGAACAATTGCCGAGGTAAGTTTGTGTAACCTAATTGAACATGTAAATATGTTTAATTTGAATGTTATGTTGTATGGAATGTGAATTATATTGAGGTGCTTATGATGGAAATTTTGCTACATGCTTGAAATGGTGATAAAGGGTTAGTTCCGATTGAATGTTGAAATTCGATGATTATATGTGCTTTCCCGAAACTAATAAGGTCCTGCATTTGTTGCGGACGAGATTTAGCTCAGACGAGTAATCCCATTGACCTTTTTATATAAAAGATTTAGCCCAGACGGGTAATCCTAATATCATACCTTTCGAGTATGCATTAAGATTAGGGTTTAGCCTGGACTGGTAGTCCTAATCGAGCTCCTCCGAGCTTATGTTATATAAAAGATTTAGCCTTGACTGGTAATCCTAATCGAACTCCTCTGAGCTTACATTATATAAAAGTTTAGCCTGGACTGGTAATCCTATTATACGATATGTGGCTTGAGAGTGTGTTCCCTGGTTAAGTGCCCTAAGGGGTACCCTTGAATAAGAAATTGACGGATTAGGGAATCGTACACTTCGAGTGTACTACTTGAGCATCCATCGAAATTTAATGATTCAATGGGTGTTGGGCTCGAAACTAACTAATATTTTGACAAAGGCAAGTGCACCTATCGAACAGTAGTATAGCTTTGGTGAGTTCGGAATATCGTATCCTCAAAGACTAAAATTACTAATAATAACTATCTTTTTATTATCTAGCTAAATAATTGAGGAGTTTTGTTTCAATCTAAAATTTAACTAAATAATTAATTAACGACGAACACGACAAGGAGTGAAGAAATAATTGAATAAACCAATGATAAGGACAATACCCGAGGAAGAATCCACCTAGACTCTACTGATTATTCTGACTCTGAATTAAATAATTTTTTCACTTGACTTGATCTGTAGAAATCCCTAAATTATGTTAATATCTCTTTCGAGACTAAAAACAACTGACTCTAGGTTGATTAATTGAAATCTCTTTCTAATTAAAACCCCTATCATCGTATTAACTTGATCTATGGTTTCCCTTATTAGATTTGACTCTAATCCTGTAACATCCTGAAATAGGGGTTAATTTTTTTAGATTATTTTGTATAAGTGAGGTCGTTGTGGTGTTAATTGAGGAATTTTAGGTGCTAGTTATAAGCTAAGGGAAGGCCCGAGCTATAGGAAAAATTTTGTTTTTAAGTGTTAGTTAAGGAGAAGCTAGGTGAGAGAGGTCTTAAAAGAAATTATGTGGAATTTAGGACACAAGCAATCAAGTGGCAAAATGGCAAGGGATGCCACCTAGGAGCAAGGGAGCTTGCGTCAGGAGGGAGGAGGTTCGAGCAACGTGGGAAACAAATGAGCTTTTATTTTATTTTTTTGGCGTTAAAAAGGGGATTGGGCTAAGGAGGCCTTAAGAATAATTGCGAGGTATTTTGGACATAAAAGCGGGCTTAGTAAAGTGGCTGGTAGCGTGTGGGGGGTTCCAGCAGGTCACATGTTCGAGGCTTGGGGGCAGCATAAGCGTGTTTTATTTTTTTAAGTTGGCGTTAAGGGAGAAGGAGGCTTTAAAAGAATTTATGGGGAGTTTATGTCACAAAAAAACGCCTTGGCAAAGTGGCTTGGGGCGTTAAAGTTTGCGTTAAAGGGGGGGCCTGGAGCAGGTCTGGAGTTCGAACCATGTAGGGAGCAAATGGGTGTTTTATTTTTGCATGTGACGACAAAGCAATAGAGAAGAGTTAGACGGTACATGGGCTTCCAAAAAGGTAAGGATTAAGTTTGTTTTTGTTTTTGAATTCGGCTAGGATATAGGATGAATGCTGAAATTTATTTTTATCTATTTATTTTAAGATAGAAGGTAAGGGTGGCCTTATTTTATTGAATAGGTGATAAGGGATAATGGTTGTGTTTCTTTATTATTATTTTTAAATAAAGTGATAAGGCTTGTTTTTAATTGTTTTAAATATCAAGATAGTGGATGAGTGTGGGACTCTTTTGGGTAAGCATTTTCGGTCATATAAAAGGGGGTAGTGCCGAATTCTTCTTTTAATAAGCACCCATTCCTTTTTTCTTTCTTTTTAGTTGTTTGCCAAATTTCTTCATATTTTTATGAAAGCCGAATGCTCCTAAGTCCCTACCGTTCTTCCACTTTTCTTTTCTTCAACTCCACATTTGTTTTATTGATAGCCGAATATTGCATCTACCATTGTTCTTTGTTGCCGAAACTTTTAAGCATAAAAACCCTCTCCATTGTTGCGTTTTCTCTCCACCATTAAGTGCCGAAACCATCATTGTTGTGCTCTAAGCCGAATCTCTAATGAAGGTGCTGTCGACTACGTGCTTGTTATCTTCCTTTCTCTTCAAACGTATAGTGGTAAGTGATCTTTCGTTATCAATCGGTTTTGAGTTTTTCTATTAGTGTGCCGAAAGCATGGTGTTAGGCATTAAGGATGCCCGAATGGTTCTTTAAGCCATATTATGTGTCCTGTTGAATGTAGCCAACGCTAGGAGCATCCAAGGAACTTTCGGGATTGAAGGAATCAAGGTAAGCCATTGTAGTTTTCGGCCAAGGGGCCATTCTTATGGATTATTATTTAAAGCCGATTGTAATATGGTTTCACTCAGGAATTTCGACAACTCCTAGGGCAAGGGGTGGTTTTCGGGATTTAGATCCGTAAGGTAAGGCAGTAGTGACTTTCGGCCATAGGCCATTTTGGTATATAATGTTAGCCGATTCTGACTTAGGTTGTGTAGGAAGGAGTTCTACAATCGCAAGGGTGCAAATCGTTAGACGTGGGTTTCGGGATTTAGTCAATTGTGCTAATCAGGTCCGTAGTTATCGCACTATTCTCCTGTTATTTGTATGTTGTTATGTATGTATGTTTATGATGTGTAAGTTAGCCAGAAATAATGGCTAAGATGGTGGATATCCGTAGTGGGTAATCAATTAATCAGGTCAGTGCTCTATTTTGCCTATGATATATGTGTGATATTTGTGGTGAGCATGTGATGAATACTTACTCTAAATGTTAATCTGACATGATACACATATATGCTTGGGACTTGGGATGTGAAAATCGAAGGAAAGGGTGTACATATTTATGTACGTGGTCTAATGTTAGCCTTCTGCTACATTAGCGCTTGATGTTAGCTATATGCTTCATCAAGGGAGGTGTTGGCTAGGTGCCCATCTCGGCGGTTGATAGCTGTGTGCATCACCGTGGACCGACTGATATGTGGGATCACTTAGGTGATCGGTGGCTTAGCCACGGCCTTGAGTAGCAAGTCTGCCAAGGTAAGATATGTGGGATCACATAGTTGATCGGTGGATTAGCCACGGCCTTGAGCAGCAGGTCTGCTAAGGTAGGTGTAACGGATGGACTTTAGGATGGGTTGGGATGCATTTTTGCATGACTGATTATGTGGACTGTGTGGATATGGGCCAAGCCCATATGTGTGGAGACATGTGAAATAACTATGCACTGAGTCTGCATGACTCACCCAATTTTTACCTAACATCGCAAGTGATACGTGAATCTGGGACCGGGTTGGAGTGGATACAAAGGTGGCCATGCAGAAGCAGATTTTCATGCAGAAAGATATTTTAATTAATTAAGTATTTATATTTTCAGTATTTGATTAAGTGTTTATTGTAATAAGGCCTATTAAAGTATTTAAGTATTTCTATTTGAGTATTTTTATTTTGTTAAAGCAAGGTGACGATTGAATTATTATTTGGAAATGCTTTTACTCTTGGCAACTCATATTTTTAAAGTATATTAAAGTTTTAATCCGGGAAATTGTAATAACTTAGTTTTATTGGGAGTTTTAAACACACAAGGTTTTATTAAAGACAAAATTTTTAATGTTTTTCCCAAAAGTGAAATCAGTCTTCAAACGTTTTTCCACAGTGACATACCAGATCCGGTCAGGGCTTGTGGGCCAGGTTCGGGGTGTTACAATTTGGTATCAAAGCCCAGTTTAAAACTCGGCTTTGAGGTTTTGGGCCCGAAAACAGTCTTCAAAAATGGGCTTTTCAAAATATGGACTTTTATTTCAGGTTATTCTGGCATGGCACTGTATCTCCTACCCAAGTCCACTGTAAGTACCTCGACCATTGAGGTGAATTGAATATGTGAACTGTATGGGTTTTTATGGGAACGTAGATTAGTGAACTAGGATCTGTTGAACCCTAGGACTAGTCTACTCAAACACAAGTGCATAAGACTTAAAGATCACTAAACAAACCTGTGATTAAGTCGTCGAGTTAAGGTGTGGCAACCCCTGTGCGCATGTCTAGGATTGGATCTGGAAGAGCCTGGTACTTAAGCAGTCCTAGTGACTCACCTCCTCTTCGCAGGAATCCTACCTGGTGCGTAGCTTCGGTTCACCCTAACCAAGAGGACTCAGTCACAGGCTAACTCAATAACTAAAACCCGAAAGGGACTAGTCATGTTTTTATAGAAACCCTAGTTTTAAAATCCCCAAATTTACCCCTTTGAATAGTAACAAAAACTTAATTTTAAAAAAATTTTCAAAATATTCCCAATTTACAGAAAATTACCAAAATGCCCCTAGTGGCGAAATTACAAAAATGCCCCTGGTTTCTAAGATTACCGTACTACCCCGATTTCAATGAAATTTTCCTTACTTTATAAAATGACCAAAAATTCTAAATTATAAAATATCAAAATATCTTGATTTTGGAAAATTACTGAATTGCCCCTAACTTACAAAAATTACCAAAATAACCCCGATTTCTAAAATTTTTGTATTACTTTCGATTTGTAGAAATTCTCAAATTACTTTTAAGTTTTGAAAATTTTGAAATAACCTCTGCTTTGCAAAGATTTTCAAAATTGACCCTTATTTACTACCAAAATACCCTTATAGGAAAAACGACGAAAATGCCCCTAGGATAGAAACGGACATCAATGTTCGAATAGTGAGTTTGGGTGGTGGATACCATTGAATGAATATGCTAATGAATGAGTGTGCCTATTGAGAAATGAATGTGATATTCTGAAGTAGAATAGTGAACTTGAACTGAACCTTTGTGTGATCGAAAGAACTACTTCTAAATACTTCATTTCACAAAACTGTTCGGGGTTAATCAGGGGAACAAAAGTACTAATGCATAACACTTTTTAATCAAACTAAGGCACGATCGTAGAAATGATGAGTTCTAGGGGACGTGGTCGTCGCGGACGCGGTAGAGGCAGAATGGCCGTATCGAAACCCGTTAGATCGGGTCAAGAGTCTGAGAATGAGGTACCACTGCCACCGCCACCACCAGCTTTTGGTGAGGAGCAGCAAGATTAGACGGGGGTGATGCTATATCGCAGGCGGTGCTGCGAGTTCTAGAGATGGTGGCTGGGGCAGGTGGAAATGTGAGAGCTAGGAAGTCCGTACCCGAGCGACTCCGAGCCAATGGAGCTGAGGTATTCCGTGGTGTGTCGGGTGTGGCACCCAGTACGGCTGAGTATTGGCTAGAGGCAACCGAGCAAATTATGGAGGAGCTCGATTTAACCGCTGAGGAGAAAGTGAAAGGAATGGCGGCGTTGCTACGCGATGAAGCGTATCAGTGGTGGCTCATAGTTCGGGATGGTGCCACAGCTGAGGATCTTACGTGGGGGTATGTCAAGACGACATACCAGAAGAAGTATGTTGGTACTCATTACATTGATGCGCAGAGGAAGGAGTTTTTAGGGCTAGTTCAAGGGAACAAGTCCGTAGCGGAGTACGAGGCTAAATTCCTGAGGTTAAGCCGATATGCTCGAGGAGTGGTGGCTACGGAACATGAACGATGTGTTCGGTTCGAGGACGGTCTAAGGGATGACCTGAGATTGTTGATAGCCCCACATCAGGAGCGGGAGTTTGCTGTGTTAGTTGAGAAGGCTAAGGTAGCCGAAGGGATGAAGGACTCTGTGAGGCAGAACAGAGATAAGGATAGGAACCGGGATAAGAGGAGTTTTGGATCGTCAGAATTGTCTGAGGGTCTTCAGAAAAGACCGAGGGTTGAGAATTCTGCTCGTGTTTCTAAGCCAGCTACTGGAAATCCGGACCGTCCGTGTGCCCAGTGTGGAAGGTATCATGTGGGCGAGTGCTGGAATCAGAATCGAGAATGTTTTAGGTGTAAGTCTAAGTCTCACCTGATTAAGGACTGTCCTCAGGATCCGAATAGGGCTCGGATAGCAGGCCAAGGATATGTGCAGCCGGGCAGAGGTGGTCAACAGGCGACGAGGGATCGTGGTTCGAACCATGGAAGGAATGGTTCCGGCCAAGGTCGTGGAACACTAAAGGGAGGTGCTGAAGGTTCTGATGCGAGGCAACCAAGGTTGGTTTATGTAGTCGGCCGTCGTGAGGATAGTGATGTGCCAGATATGACAACGGGTAAGTTTCTTATTTCTAGAATAGCCTTTATTTCCTGTTCGTTGCAGAATCAGCTTGTTCGTATGTGCTAGTAAGTATCTAGAATTTTGAATGTGAATCTGGAAAGTGTGCCTAGCAGGTCACATGTTCGATGCTTGGGGGCAGCATAAGCGTGTTTTAGTTTTGCAAGTTGGCGTTAAGGGAGAATGAGGCTTTAAAAGAATTTATGGGGAGTTTATGTCACAAAAAAACGCCTTAGCAAAGTGGCTTGGGGCTTTAAAGCTTGCGTTAAAGGGGGGGCCTAGAGCAGGTCTGGAGTTCGAACCATGTAGGTAGCAAATGGGTGTTTTATTTTTGCATGTGACGACAAAGCAATGGAGAAGAGTTGGACGGCACATGGGCTTCCAAAAAGGTAAGGATTAAGTTTGTTTTTGTTTTTGAATTCGGCTGGGATATAGGATAAATGCTGAATTTTATTTTTATTTATTTATTTTAAGAAAGAAGGTAAGGGTGGCCTTATTTTATTGAATAGGTGATAAGGGATAATGGTTGTGTTTCTTAATTATTATTTTAAAATAAAGTGATAAGGCTTATTTTTAATTGTTTTAAATATCAAGATAGTGGATGAGTGTGTGACTCTTTTGGGTAAGCATTTTTGATCATATAGAAAAGGTAGTGCCAAATTCTTCTTTTAATAAGCACCCATTTCGTTTTTCTTTCTTTTTAGTTGTTTGCCAAATTTCTTTATATTTTTATGAAAGCCGAATGCTCCTAACTCCCTACCATTCTTCCACTTTTCTTTTCTTCAACCCCACATTTGTTTTATTGATAGCCGAATATTGCATCTACCATTGTTCTTTGTTGCCGAAACCTTCAAGCATAAAAACCCTCTCCATTGTTGCGTTTTCTCTCCACCATTAAGTGCCGAAACCATCATTTTTGTGCTTTAAGCCGAATCTCTAATAAAGGTGCTGTCGACTACGTGCTTGTGATCTTCTTTTCTCTTCAAACGTATAGTGGTAAGTGATCTTTCGTTATCAATCGATTTTGAGTTTTTCTATTCGTGTGCCGAAAGCATGGTGTTAGGCCTTAAGGATGGCCGAATGGTTCTTTAAGCCATATTATGTGTCCCTGTTGAATGTTGCCAACGCCAGAAGCATCAAAGGAGACTTTCAGGATTAAAGGAATCAAGGTAAGCCATTGTAGTTTTCGGCCAAGGGGCCATTCTTATGGATTATTATTTAAAGCCGATTCTAATATGGTTTCACTCAGGAATTTCGACAACTCCTAAGGCAAGGGGTGGTTTTCGGGATTTAGATCCGTAAGGTAAGGCAGTAGTGACTTTCGGCCATAGGCCATTTTGGTATATAATGTTAGCCGATTCTGACTTAGGTTGTGTAGGAAGGAGTTCTACAATCGCAAGGGTGCAAATCGTTAGACTTGGGTTTCGGGATTTAGTCAATTGTGCTAATCAGGTGCGTGGTTATCGTACTATTCTCTTGTTATTTGTATGTTGTTATGTATGTATGTTTATGATGTGTAAGTTAGCCAGAAATAATGGCTAAGATGGTGGATATCCGTAGTGGGTAATCAATTAATCAGGCCAGTGCTCTATTTTGCCTATAATATACGTGTGATATTTGTGGTGAGTATGTGATGAATACTTACTCTAAATGTTAATCTGACATGATACATATATATGCGTGGGACTTGGGATGTGAAAATCGAAGGAAAGGGCGTACATATTTATGTACGTGGTCTAATGTTAGCTTTGTGCTACATTAGCGCTTGATGTTAGCTATGTGCTTCATCAAGAGAGGTGTTGGCTAGGTGCCCATCTTGGCGGTTGATAGCTGTGTGCATCACCCTGGACGACTGATATGTGGGATCACTTAGGTGATCGGTGGCTTAGCCACGGCCTTGAGTAGCAAGTCTGCCAAGGTAAGATATGTGGGATCACATAGTTGATCGGTGGATTAGCCACGGCCTTGAGCAGCAGGTCTGCTAAGGTAGGTGTAACGGATGGACTTTAGGATGGGTTGGGATGCATTTTTGCAGGACTGATTATGTGGACTGTGTGGATATGGGCCAAGCCCATATGTGTGGAGACATGTGAAATAACTATGCACTGAGTCTGTATGACTCACCCAATTTTTACCTAACATCGCAGGTGATACGTGAATCTGGGACCGGGTTGGAGTGGATACAAAGGTGGCCATGCAGAAGCAGATTTTCATGCAGAAAGATATTTTAATTAATTAAGTATTTATATTTTCAGTATTTGATTAAGTGTTTATTGTAATAAGGCCCATTAAAGTATTTAAGTATTTCTATTTGAGTATTTTTATTTTGTTAAAGCAAGGTGACGATTGAATTATTATTTTGAAATGCTTTTACTCTTGGTAACTCATATTTTTAAAGTATATTAAAGTTTTAATCCGGGAAATTGTAATAACTTAGTTTTATTGGGAGTTTTAAACACACAAGGTTTTATTAAAGACAAAATTTTTAATGTTTTTCCCAAAAGTGAAATCAGTCTTCAAACATTTTTCCGCAGTGACATACCAGATCCGGTCAGGGCTTGTGGGCCGGGTTCGGGGTGTTACAAATCCGGCAGATTTATGTCGCCCTATTTCTAGGGTTGCAATCAACTCCGCTTAATTATGATGGATCTACTCTTAAACAAGGACTTTTGCTCCACTGAATAAGCACATCAATCTTGAATTAATATTCCTAAAAACATTAAAACAAGGATTAAGAACAGATAATTAAGAACAAGAACAAGTATTTATCACGTAACTTAGATTTATTAAATAATAAGATTCATCTAGGTTTCATCCTCCCTAGGTATTTAGGGAGTTTAGTTCATAACGTAAAAGGAAAACATCATAGAATTAAGAAAACAACAAGACATAAAGAACCCAAAAACTTCTAAAGAACTTGATGAAGATCTTCAATCTCGGAGTGAATCCACTTTTGAGATGATTCCGATAACCTCCGTCGAGTAATCTCTGCAATCTACTCTCCGTTCTCGTTTAGGTCCTCCTCTAAGGTGTTTATATAGGCTTTGGAGTACCTTCATTGGCCCACAAGTAGTTTTTTACGAATAGAATTAAACTTGGGTTCGACAGGGACATGCCCGTGTGACACGCCCGTGTGCGATAGCTTAGGCCGTGTTTGATTCTGCTCGTCACACACAGCCGTGTGGTCTGCCCGTGTGCAATAGTCCAGGTAGTGTTGATTTTTGAGGTAGGCCCATTTTGCCCCTTTTTGGCCCGTTTCTCGTTCTTTTCAACTCCCTAAACTCTCCTAAGTCTCGTTCTCTTCAACTCCCTAAACTCTCTTAAGTGTAAAACATGAAATTAAAGGATTAGGAGCATCAAATTCATCAAATCTAATGAAAATTCATCCAAAAATAAGTCAAGCATGGGGTCAAATGTGTATAAATTATGGTTTATCAATGGGCATGTATCTCTTGACTTGGTATGAAAATCTTGAGATGTAATGATAATTACTAGAAAGAACATTGTATGATGAGCTCATCACTTGACATGTTTGTAAATGTTGTTACTAACATGTTTGATTGAAGGCATGTGCTTAGGAAATTTTGCTAATTGATGGAAAACATGATGTTGTGTGCTTAAATTTAATAAAGGGATTGGTAAGTTTAGTTTTTATTATACGAACTTACTAAGCATGTAATGCTTACTCTATTTATTTTTCCCTTATTTTATAGTGCTCGGAAGCTCGTGAAGGTTGGAAGATCATTGGAGCATCGTCACACTATCAACTAGCATTTTAGGAATATTTTGTAAAAACATTTTGGGTATAATGGCATGTATAGGACAACTTGGCCAATAGTGGCTTAAAATGTTATTTTGTAAGCTAGCTATTGCCATTATAATGGCTAGTATTGGTTCATTTTGGCATGACTAATTAGATTATTATGATATATATATACACATGTGTTATGTTAAAAATATGTGATCATGTATGCTTGTAGTGATATTCCTTGTGACTGATAGAAATTTCCCAATTTGAATGCTTGAATTGGTTCGTATAGGATGTGTGTTTCAAGTGCAGGTCTTGGGTGAAATTTTGGGTGAGAAATGAAGCTAGAAATGGCTTCATTTTGTCCACACGAGTAGACACACAGGCTTGTGTCTAGACCGTGTTTGACACACGACATGGTAACATGGGCATGTAGTTAGGCCGTGTGTCCCCTACACTTTAATTTTGAGAAATAGAGTGCTAAGAATTGGTCACACGGGCAGAGACATGGACATGTGTCTCAGCCGTGTGGCATAGGCATGTGTCTTGGCCGTGTTAAACCTACACCTAATTCAAATTAATTTAATTAACCACACGGCCTAGCACACAGGCGTGTGGCATGGCCGTGTGGCACAAGTTAGAGAGCAACCTAAATCGAACACGGCCTGTAGTACGGTCGTGTTCTAGAGTCACACAGGCGTGTTCCAGGGTCACATGGGTGTGTCCTTTGGACCACACGGGTGTGTGGGTCCTGCACCTTAGAAAAAATTGTTAAAGGTTTCGATTAAATCCCGATTCAATTCTAATGCTTGTATTGGGTTTCGAGGGCCCGATCAAGGTACATTATGGATGATCTCGGTAAATAAATAGTGGATTTACGTAGTTTAATAGAAAATATTCTAAATGTTCTGGTAATACTTCGAAACCTTGTTTGGGAGACAAGTACTGATTAAGGGTGTTACATTTAGCCAATTCTCGGATTTGACGTAGCAAACGAGTTTAGCTATACATGCCATTACATAAATTGTGATAGTGTGATGACTCCTGATCATTTTAAATGTGTTTTTCATATCGTAATGTCATCCAACTGAGCTAGAGCTGAATCCGAGGAAGCTGAGAGCAATGCTCCAGCTTTAGTACAAAGAGTTGTGTCTACGTGTGGTAGTGAATGGCCCGTGTCTGAGGGCCAAAGTGAGGAGGCAAAACAAGTCTTCTTTCAAATGATGAATGAATGGTTTACATAGTACTTGAGAACAAACCCTGCTGTACAACGACCTCCCCCACCTGCTCCCAAACCGATTCCTGAGGTACCATAGGGTGCCAAACCTGTTAGAATTGGCAAGCCTCCGATAGATAAAATTCGCAAGAATGGGGCAGAAGAATTTAGAGCTACCGCAAATGGTTATCCAAAAATGGTTGAGTTTTGGCTATAAAATACCATCTGGTTTTTTGATGAACTATCCTGCACACGTATTGAATGTTTGAAATGTGCGGCATCTCTACTAAAAGATACAGCTTATCATTGGTGGAATACCATAACTTTAGTAGTACCGAGGGAGAATGTGAGTCAGAGATTTATGGATCAAAAAAAAAAGAGTTTCTAGAGCTCAAACGAGGAAACATGACTCTATCTGAATATGAACAAGAATTTGTTCGATTGAGCAAGTATGCTAGAGAATGGGTTTTAACTGAGGCTGAAATGTGTAAACGCTTTGAAGAGGGCCTAAATGAAGATATCCAGTTATTGATTGGAATTCTTGAAATAAGGGAATTTGCGGTGTTAGTCGGTTGAGCCCACAAAGCTGAGGAACTGAGTAAGGAAAAGAAACAAGCCGAGAGAGAGGCCCGGGTTTTAGGAAAAATAACTATTAGTAAGTCACAATCATTTACTTCTAAGAAATTAAAGAGGTATTATGATCATGTTACTACCTCTACGGGGTATTCTGGAAGAGAGTGGGGCTCTCAACGTTCTAACCTGAGGTCTTCATCTCCATATGTGACCAGTGTGGGTAGTGTTGGTAATCCCAAACCGAAATGTAAACACTATAACAAATTTCATCATGGGGAGTTTCGGTCTAGAAGTGGAGCTTGTTTCAGATGTGATTCACTTGTCCATTTTTTTCAGGGATTGTCCCGAAAGAGTTGAAAAAGAAATAGAACCAACTCCAAAGCCGAGTAATCTTGTTACAAGAGGCAGATCACCCCATCACCCTGGTAATGTTAGTGGTAGTCGAGGAACTACCAATGATATGACAGTTAGATCTGAGGCACGAGCACCTGCAAAGACATATGCTATTTATGTTAGGGAAGATACCTCTGCACCAGACGTCATTACTGGTACATTTTCTCTCCTTGATACTGATATTACTGCATTGATTGATCCTGGTTCCACATATTCATATATATGGACGAACTTAGTGACTGTTAAAAATTTACGTATTGAATTCACTAAATTTGTGGTTAAAGTTTCAAACCCCATGGGCCAATGTGTTATGGTGGATAAAGTTTGTAAGAACTGTCCATTGATGGTAAAAATTTATTGCTTTTCGGCTGACTTGATGTTATTGCTATTTGATGTGATTTTTGAAATGGATTGGTTAACCCGATATGATGCAGTGGTAAATTGTAAGCAAAAATATATTGTATTGAAATGTGAGAATGATGAATTGCTTCATGTTGAATCTGATTAACCGGATGGATTACCGAATGTGATTGTAGCAATAACGACACAAAAATACGTCTGCAAGGGTTATGATGCTTACCTTGCATATGTGTTGGATACTAAAGTGTTTGAGTCAAAGATTCAATCAGTACCAGTTGTATGTGAATTTCCTGATGTATTCCTAGAAGAATTACCTGGTTTACCGTCGGATAGAGAAGTGGAATTCTCTATAGATCTCGTTCCGGGAACGACACCGATATCTATAGCACCATACAAAATGGCTCTTACAGAATTGAAAGAGCTGAAAGTACAATTACAAGAGTTGATTGACATAGGTTTTGCTTGACCTAGTTGCTCACCTTGGGGTGCGTCGGTCCTATTTGTAAAGAAGAAGGATGGATCGTTGAGGCTGTGTATTGATTACAGACAACTCAACAAAGTCACAATAAAGAACAAGTATCCATTGTCTCGTATTGATGACTTATTTGACCAGTTGAAATGTGCCACTGTATTTTCGAAGATTGATCTCTGTTTTGATTACTATCAATTACGGGTAAAGGAGTCTGATATGCCTAAGACAACTTGTGATGCCATTCAGCTTGACAAATGCACCTGCAGTGTTTATGGATTTGATGAACAGGATTTTCAGTTCGTATTTGGATAGGTTTGTGGTGGTATTTATAGATGATATTTTGGTTTACTCTTGAGATGAAAATGAACATGCTAAGCATTTGAGAATAGTGTTGCAAACCCTGAGAGAGAAACAATTATATGTCAAATTCAGTAAATGTGAAGTTTGGCTACGAGAAGTTAGTTTTCTTGGGCATATAGTATCTACTGAAGGTGTCAAAGTAGACCCGAATAAAATTTCAGCCATTGTTAATTGGAAGCCACCGAAGAATGTGTCTGAAGTTTGAAGTTTTCTAGGACTAGCTGGTTGCTATCGTAGATTTGTAAAAAGCTTTTCAATGATAGCATCTCCGATGACTCGTTTACTACAGAAAGATGTAAAGTTCGAGTGGAATGATATATGTCAATAGAGTTTTGACAGATTAAAAGCTTTATTGATAGAAGCTCCAGTGTTAATTCAACCAGAATCAGGTAAAGAATTTATAGTTTACAGTGATGCGTCATTACATGGTTTAGGCTGTGTTTTGATGCGAGATGGTAAAGTGGTAGCTTATGCCTCATGACAGTTAAAACCACAAGAAAAGAACTACTCGACACATGACCTTGAATTGGCAGCCATAGTGTTTACATTGAAAATCTGGTGGCATTACTTATTTGGTGAAAATGTCATATATTCACTGATCATAAGAGTCTAAAATATTTGATGTCACAGAAAGATTTGAATTTCAAACAGCGCAGATGGCTTGAGTTGTTGAAAGATTATGATCTTGTTATTGACTACCATCCAGGAAAAGCCAATGTAGTGGCAAATACTTTGAGCAGAAAATCCCTATACGCTTTACGAGCAATGAATACTCGATTGTTGTTGTCTGATGATGGTTCAATCCTAGCCGAGTTAAAAGCTAGACCAATGTTTTTACAGTAAATTTTTAAAGCCCAGAAAAATGGTAGCAAGTTGCAGGCAAGCGTGTACAGAGTGAATCAACTCCTAACTCAGAATTTTAGATCGGGACTGATGGTTGTTTGTTATTCAGAGGCAGAGTATGTGTACCGAAAAGTTTAGAACTGATACAGAAGATTTTGAATAAAGTTATAATGGTAACATGTCTATACATCCTGGTAGTCATAAAATGTATAATGACCTGAAAAAGATGTACTGGTGGCCGGGAATGAAACAAGATATTTCTGAGTTTTTATCTAACTGTTTGATATGTCAACAAGTAAAAACTGATCATCAGTTGCCTTCTAGACCCGAATGGAAATGGGAAAGAGTTACTATGGACTTTGTATCGGGATTTCCCCTGTCTCCAAAGAAAAAAGATGCCATTTGGGTAATTGTTGATCGGTTGACAAAGTCCTCACACTTTATTCCAGTACGTATGGATTATTCCTTGGATAGATTGGTTGAGTTATATGTTTCTGAGATTGTCAGATTGCATGGAGTGCCTGTCTCCATCATTTCAGATACAGATCATCGGTTTACATTTCGATTTTGGAGTAAATTGCAAGAAGCTCTGGGTACTTCGTTACACTTTAGCACTGCATTTCATCCCTAAACAGATGATCAATCTGAGCGGGTAATACAGATCTTGGAAGATATGCTTCAGTGTTGTATCCTTGAGTTTGAAGGTAACTGGGAAAGGTATTTTCCTTTAGTTGAATTTGCTTATACTAACAGTTATTAGTCTAGTATTAAAAAGGCACCGTATGAAGCCTTGTATGGTCGCAAATGTATAACTCCATTGTAGTGGACAGAACTCAGTGAGAAAAAGTTACACGGAATTGACTTGGTCTAAGAGACTGAGGACAAAGTGAGGGTAATTCGAGACAGTTTGAAAGCAGCCTATGATCGACAAAAGTCTTATGCTTATTTGAAAAGAAAAAAGATAGAAATTCAGGTTGGTCACAAGGTATTCTTGAAAGTGTCGCCTTGGAAAAAAGTACTCCGGTTTGGTCGTAATGGAAAATTGAGTCCACGATTCATTGGACCATATAGAATTACTGAATGAATTGGACTAGTCGCATATTGGTTAGCTTTACCACCAAAGCTTGATTGAACTCATAATATTTTTCATGTGTCTATACTATGGTGGTATTGATCTGACCCTTCACATGTTATCTCTCCGATAGAGGTAGAGATTCAGCTTGATATGACATATGGTGAGGGGCCAATCAAAATCTTAGCTCGGGAAACAAAAGAGTCAAGAAATAAAAATGTAGCTTTGGTAAAAGTTCTTTGGCAACAACATGGTATAGAAGAGGCTACTTGAGAGCTGGAGGAAACTATGAGGAAGCAATACCCGAATCTTTTTACTGGTAAGATTTTTGAGGATGAAAATCCCTAAAGGGGGGAGAGTTGTAACAGCCCATTTTTCAATGAAATCGGAACAATGGCTTCAGGACCACAGATCCGACCCAAAATATAATTTATTTTTATTTTATTATATGGCCAATAATATGATAGACGTGACATGTTAAAATTTTGACATGAAATTTTATCGATTTAGTGCCTAATTACGAGAAGAACTAAATCGCATAAAATGTGAAAGTTGAATTCTAGTAGCTATATGGATCAAATAGCTATGAAATTCAAAACTAGAGGTCCTTATATGGTAATTAGACCATTAAGAAAAGTATGTAGATTTTTCATGGTGACTCATCCATGAAATTATAGAAAAAGGTCAAGGACTAAATTGGAAATAGCAAAAACTTAATTAATTAAAAGATGATAAAGAAAATATCATCTTATTATTGTCATCTTCAACCTAAAATTTTAAGGAAACCCTAGGAAAGAAAGGAGAAACTTTCAAGGCTTAATTGGGTAAGTTTTTTTGTCCCGTTTTTAATAATTTTAGTATTTTTGAAACTAGGATAGCTTAATCTCTCTATTTGAGGGATTAATTTGAAAAGTTATCAAAGTATGAAAATGGTTCATGGATGTATTATGCTGGAAATTAGAAATTTATGGTAGAAAATGAAAGATTATTGATAGATAAACAACTTTTACAAAGTGATTTTTTATGCAAATTTAAGTTAGGGACTAAAATGTAAAATTGTGAAATTGAAAGAGAAATTCTGAAATTTTATCTATATATGTGCTGTAAATTTTATAATGGGGCTTTGGTTAGGCTTGGAATAGGGAGTAATTTGCACAAGTTTCATTTTCCGGGCCTAGGGACAAATAAAATTTATGGAAAAGTTAGGGGCAAAATGGTAATTTTGGCTAGGACGTAAATTGAGTCCATTTAAATATTAAATGTATGAAACTGATAGTTTAATTCATTTATATAGATCCAAAAAACACAAACTCGAGGCTAGATCGAGGAAAAGAAAAGATTTTGGATTAGTAGATTATTACGCGAACAAGTGTCGAGGTAAGTTTGTGTAACTTAATCGGACATGTAAATATGTTTAATTTGAATGTTATGTTGTATGGAATGTGAATTATATTAATGTGCCTTACTTGTATACTATGATGGAAATTTTTCTACATGCTTGAAATGGTGATAAAGGGTTAGTCCCGATTGAATGTTGAATTCCGATGATTATATGCGCTTTCTCGAAACTAATAAGGTCCTGCATTTATTGCGGACGAGATTTAGCTCGGACGAGTAATCCCATTGACCTTGTTATATAAAGGATTTAGCCCAGACGGGTAATCCTAATATCATTCTTCTCATGTATGCATTAAGATTAGGGTTTAGCCTAGACTGGTAATCCTAATCGAACTCCTCCGAGCTTACATTATATAAAGGATTTAGCTTGGACTGATAATCCTATTATACGATATGTGGCTCGAGAGTGTGTTCCTTGGTTAAGTGCCCTAAGGGGTACCATTGAATAAGAAATTCACGGATTATGGAACTGTACACTTTAAGTGTACTACTTGAGCATCTCCTATCAAAAATTAACCACACATTTAAAGGCCAATTACACATATTTATACATGAGCAAAACATGCCAAATATAAGCCAAATCATTTGGCAAAATGCATAACACATCATTCTTCATAGACAAGCCAACTTAAATGGCTAAATCCACTACCAAAATATACCAAAATGACCATAACTCCTATACATGCCATATAACCAAAACACAAGATCAAAAGTACCAAAATAGAAGCTTGATAGTGTGATGAGGTCTACGATGATTCCCAAATCCAAGCTAGCTTCAAGAACACTATAAAACACGAAAAATAAACAAAGTAAGCTATAAAGCTTAGTAAGCTCGTATGCTAAATAAGTAAAACAAACTAACCAGTAATTCAACAACATAAACATCATATAATGCATTTCAAATTTGAAGCATAACATAACATATGTATTCAATCTAAGATTAAGCACAATTTCCATCAAATTATTCGATTCAATGATCGTATAGTTCACATACATACCTATACAAGCTCGTATTGATCTCATACTCATCCATATCTTTGATATACCTGTTGAATCATTCGAAATACTATCAGATATCTAGGAATCTCGCACACTAAGTGCCACATATATAGCCGAAGCTATCCCAATCTCATATCACATATAACGCTCACTCTCGAGCTATCAACGGGTCTGCTCACACAAGGTGACGGTCATGACGAACCTACACGGTGCTGCTCACACAAGCTGATGAGAATCCGCAACACATGTCGGATAACTCCGCCACCAGTAGAACGTACGAACCAACACCCAATCACATAACCCCTAATGACATGTCATTTGTATCCTAATCTATTCCTAAGGTTCAACCAGGATTTCACACTTGCTGAATCATCGTCAAATATATCCGCAAGGTAGTATTCGCAATTTATGCAATAATACAACATTTAAGACATAATTATAATAATGCTTATTACATACGAACTTACCTCGAATGCAAAAACGGCGAAATAAGTCGATCAATCCGATACTTTGTTTATCCCCCGATCTAAATCCAAAGTTCGCTTTTATTGATTTATATGTAATTAAAATTAACTTATTTAATCATCACTCTAGTCAATTTAGTCCAAAATACACGTTAAGGCAGCTTTACAATTTTGCCCCTAATATTCCAACATTTTTACAATTTAGTCCTTATCTCATAAAAATTCAATTTCATGCAATTCAACCTATACCCATGCTAGCCAAATTTCAATTAAGTCCCTAGCAGTCCAATTTTTCATTTATTTCACAATTTAACCATGAATTTTACACATTTCACAATTTAATCCCTATTTGAACATTTTACTAAAAATCACTTAACAAATGTTGTTTATCTAACAACAACCATACATTTTCTATCATTAAACATCAAAATACACATACATTCATCAATGGAAAAACCCTAAACCTTTAACAGTTTTGCAAAATAGTTCCTGGGCTAGCTAGATTAAGCTGCAACGTTTTTAAAAACATAGGAATCGATAAATACGGGATAAAATACATACCAATTAGACAAGGATGAGCTTGCCAAAAGCTTGAGCATCAAAAATGGCTTCCTAAGCCCTAATTTTGAGTTACAAGAGATGGAATAAAGATGATACATAGTTTGTTTTATTATAATTATCATTAATTACCAATTTACTAAATTAACCTTAAAACTTAACCAAAATTTCAATAATGCCAAACCAATATCATCCACTATCTAAGGAATGGGCTATTTATCACATAAGGACCTCTACTTTAAGGTTCTATAGCTATTAGACACCTTTAGCTTATAGAACTCAAGTTTTACACTTTACGCGATTTAGTCCTTTTTATCAAATTGAGCATTCAAACGATAAAATTTCTTAATGAAATTTTCACGCAGTCATACTATCATGCTGTAAACATTAAAATATTAATAAAATAATTATTTTAACTTCAGATTTGTGGTCCCGAAACCACTGTTTTGATTTGACTAAAAACGAGTTGTTACAAAAGTTGCCTTAAGAAAGACATTCTCCTATCTTGTTCCATCAAGAAACAAATCAAAATTAGGAGTTTTAATATTTTCTTATTCTTTCAAACATTCTTTCACGAAACAATTTGCTTTTGTCTTTAAAATCACTTCTAACAAATTTGTTTGTGTTTTGCTTTTCCAAGTCTGGTTGGGGCGTTTTCTTGAGGTCCAAAGACGATTTCTTTCCATTCAAGAAACCCTAATTCATTCTCTATTGGACTGTTTACCAGCTAATTCATCTTTCTTTTGTTTTAACTTCGTTTGACTCTCCTTTGTGACAACTAATCTATTTTTGTTATTTCTCGTTTCAGTTTGCATTCGTCTAGAGATCTAGGATAAATCAGGGATTTTGAAAAAAATTACGATCTACTTCCGCATTCATCCATCTCATTCCTTACCACATGGCCAGGTTCAATGTATCATGAAACAAGGTAAGAGGTGAGGTTATGGCAAGGGAGGGGGGCATGGAGTACAAAGGGGATCATGTACCCCCTAGCTATGGAAAGTTTGACATTCAAATGGAGGAAACAAGGTAAGAGGTCGGCGACAATGCTCATTAAGCATGAGAAAATTTGTACAAAAAAATTAAATGTAAGAGTGTGAACAATGAGGCTCGAACCTTGGACCACTATGATAGCTAAGTAACCATTAAACCTCTAGGCCATTAACTCCCTTGCTCCCATTCATGCAAACAAAATAAAAAAATATATATGGGATGTGACATGGGCTCTATTTATTTCCTGCATTTAGATTATGTTTTTAATTAGATGTTTTTCCCTTGATACAATTTTTAGAAAATACGTTTAATATTTCATAACTTTACATGTTCACTGTGAACGAATGGTTTATTTCCATTTTCGGGCTTTAAAACAGCTCAAAAACATAAACACATTCTTAAGATCATTTTTAAGTAATCCATATAGAATTGCAAATGGATCATTTCTATTTTTTTGAAACCTACATTCATTTCCAAATGGTTCCATTTTTCCATTTTAGACTAAAACCATAATCATTCATGAATGTTTTTCATTTCTCTTTTCCTGTTCATTTTGTTCATTTCTATTCAAACACGCAACTGGTTTCTTATTTCAATAAGCTAGAGGAAGGACCGATTGGACATATGTAATTAGGGCTCAAATGATTTACAATTAAGTTCTGACTTTTTGACAATTAATTATAAACTCATTTAGTCATGAAATCATTCCACTATAGTATCGTGACTGAGCTCTTCCTAACGAAATACCATTACGAAATCATCTACTCAGTGCTCATCCAATAATCTTGTCATAAGTATGTTACCCTCATAGGATATCATTGATCTCTTTGGGTTAATATCTGCTTTCCAAATATAATCCTATTTTATCTCATGTAACCATTACATCTTCTTTCATGAAAAGCCAATCACTATCAAATACTGGTCAAGTCATTCATCACAAAGACGAACAACCCATGGCCACATTTACTTTTCATCAACCATGTAATGCCAATGAGAAGATATCATTTACCCATATCTCGGGCCATAAACTCCACTATTGTGAATGACGCTACATACTACAGAAGTCGTACACCCAACGCACCAACTTTTTGTTCCTTATCTATTCGAACTTAGGCTTTTACTTACTTCAAAGTGTACGAGTCACGCATACACAGCCCGCCACCCACTCAGAATTTAGGTATGCTACACTATGAACGTCACAAGCGAATAGATCCATAAATGGATTCAGGATCTATTCTACTTAGATCCAGTCCAATATCCTATCAATCCAGTCTGATTGTAACACCCCTTACCCGTGTTTGACACCAGAACATGGTACAAGGCGTTACCTAACTTAAACACATACTAACATATATTTTCGAGTCATAAAAGTTCGTTCAAATTTAAAACTTTTCAAATTTTGTCTTAAAATCCCTAATATGAGCCTACGAGGCCCAAAACACACTTTAGAAATGGTTCGAGACCAAACCTAGTTCTTTATAAAAACTTTGGAAAATGTCACTAAAAATAAGGGCACACGCTCGTGTGGAAAGGCGACATGCCCGTGTGACCTAATAACATGGCCACGTTGAAGGACCGTGTAACTCACACGGCCTAAGCATATAGGGACACGCTGGTGTCCATTGCCCATGTGCAAAAACCTTGACATTCTATTTTTGACGTCATCAACCCAATAAAGTCATGCGGCCAAGGCACACGCCCTTGTGCTAGGCCGTGTGGTGAATTTAATTTCACATCCAAGGTGCAGACTTCACACGGCCTGGGCACATGCCCATGTATAATGGTCGTGTCTTCCACACGGTTGAGACACACGACCATGCCTCAACCCATGTGGTTACTACTAGGCATTCTGTTTTGCCAACTTAAAGTCTAGAGGACACACGGCTAGACTACACGCCCATAAGGCAGGCCATGTATCACACTCGGCTTAGACACACACATGTGTGTCTACCCGTATGGACAAAATAAGGCTATCTACCAAGCCTTTTTGCCACTCTTGCTTGTACCAACCTAAACCACACCAACCAAAACCAATTCATACATAAACACATGACTAAATTAGCCACACCCAAGACATCCACAGATCAAGGCCACTATACTTCATTCACATGCAAAACTCATCACATACTTTATCAATTCTGTAACAGCCCGATTTTAGGGCTAGTCGAAACAGTGGTTTCAGAACCACTAAACCGAGGTTAGAGAAAATTATTTTAATACTATTTTATGTGTTATAACATGATAATATGAGTGCATGAAAATTTTGGTGAATTAGTTTTAGTGATTGCATGCTTAATTTTGAAAAAGAACTAAATCGCATAAAGTGCGAAAGTTTTGTTCTACAAGCTAAAGTTGTCAAATAGCTATAGAATATTAAATTGGAGGTCCTTAATGTGCAATTAGGCCCTTAGAAATGTGTTGGTCAGCCATAGGAGACAAGAAATGAAAATTTTGGTCAAAGTAGGTGAGTATTTAGTGACTTAATTAACTAGTAATAATAAAATAAAGAGAAAAGATATCATCTTTTAATTTTCTACACACTGCCACCGAATTTTTTAGCAAAGACGAGCTTTGGAAAGCTTGAAATTTTTAGCAACTTAAACCCTTGCAAGTAAGTCATCTTGATGATCATTTTTGATCATTTTTCTGTTTTTGGAACCCTTGTAGCTTAAGCTAGCTAATGAGGGGACTATTTTGCAAAATGGTTGAAAGTATAGGGTTTTTCCATGAGAGCATTAGTGTTGTTTGCTGAATTTTTATGGAAGAAAATGGACCTTGGTTGTTAAATAAACAACTTTTGTGAAAGGGGTTTCCATGAAAACACCTAAATGGAAATTTTTGTAAAGGGTGTAAAATAGGTAGTAAATGTGTGAAATAATTGAAATTGTGACTTGCTATAAGCTTAAAGTATATTCGGCTAGGCTTGGTTAATAAGGAAATTTGATGAAAATCGATTTATGAGCCTAAGAGTAAAATAGTAATTTTGTGAAAGTCTAAGGGCAAAATAGTAATTTTGCCAAAGTAGAAATTTTAAAACGTCTTGATTTATGTGGTGATTAAATAAGTGGAATTGTCATTATATATCAAGAAACACTAAGTTTGGACCAAAATCGAGGAAAGAATAAGGTGGTGGACTAGATCGAACAAATATACATATTTTGGTACCGAGGTAAGTTTGTGTGTAATAAAGCTACATAATGTTATTATGTTTTTAAATGCTTGATATCATACGAAATGTATATTATCTCTATGAAATTGGTTAATGATGTCTCGATGAAAGTATGATGAAATTTTGTTAAGTCGAAGTCCTGGTTGAACCTTAGGAATAGCAAGGATACCATTGTCACGATATGAGATTAAGGAGGTCCTGTATAAGACCATGTCTGGGACATGGCCTCGGTACCGAAAGGAGATCCTGTATAAGACCATATCCGGGACATGGCATTGGTATCGAGTAGTAATTCCGTGTAAGACCACATCGGCGACCTGGCTTCGGTATGTAATCATGTAAGACTATGTCTGGGACATGGCATCGATATACGATCCCCTGTAAGACCATATCTGGGATATGGCTTCGGTATCGAGATATGATCCCATGTAAGACCATATATGGGATATGGCATTGGCATCGTATTACGTGTATGAGCATTCTTATGTATCCTCAAGTATTCCAAGTGGTTCAACGGGATAAGGAGTTAAGTTTATGTTGAAGATGAAATTAGTGCTAAAGTTATGTGATGAAGTGATACAAGTACATGTGAGTAACTTACGAGAAATGTGTCCGATATGTGATATGTGATTGGTAAGAGTAAGCATGAGTAAGTTATGACAATGTGCTTGAGAATTTGTGTTATTACTTAATGTAATGTATGGATGTTATCATAAGCATTTATGTTGCTTTTTGTTTCATGCAAACTTACTAAGCTTTATGCTTACCCCTCTCGTTTCCATTTCTTATAGTATTGCCAAGCTAGCTCGAGGATCGAAAGAAGTCAGAGACTCGATCACACTATCAATTGGAACATTTGGTGTAGTTAGACATATCTTTTTTAGTATGGAATGTATAGGGACTTAGTCTTTGTAAAGTGTTATATTATTTTAGCCAAATGTGTTGGCTTAATTTGGAGATGAATTCATTTTGTATAAGGCCATAAGTGATAGTTAATTCTTATTATTGATATATGAAAAGATGATATGTTACAAGTATGTGCAAATTGCATGGTTGAGTAATTGGTATAGATATGCATGATTGAATAGGTTGCTTGATATGGCTTATGTTGGTGCAAGTAGGGGTAGAAGAAAGGGCTTGGTAAATAGCCTCACATTTGTCCATACAGGTAGACACACAGGCAAGTGTCTAGACCATGTGTGACACGCGGTTTGCCCCATGGGCATATGGTTTGGCCGTGCGTCCTAATCGTGTGGAAGACACGGCCATAGGACATAGGCATGTGCCCAGGCCATGTGAAGTCTGCAACTGAATTTAGGAATTAATTCTCCACACGGTCTAAGGACACGAGCGTGCACCTTGGCTGTGTGACCTTATTAGGATGATGACGTCAGAAACATAATGTTAAGGTTTTTGCACACGGGCTAAGACACGGGTGTGTCATGGCCGTGCGAAGGAAACGGGCGTGTGTCACGCCATGTGAAAACCCCTGTAGGTTCAAATTGAGATAATAAATCAACACTAGCGTGGGACACGGGTGTGTCCCTATATGCTTAGGCCATGTGAATCACACGATCTGTCAACATGGCCATGTTAACAAGTCACACGGGCGTGTCACACTTCCACACCGGTGTGTGCCCCTATTTTTAATAACATTTTCCAAGGTTTTCCAAAGAACTCAATTTGATCTCGAAATGTTTCAAAGATGTGTTTTGGGCCTCGTAGGCCTATATTAAGGATCTTAAGAGGAAGTTTGAAAAGTTTTAAATTTGAACCGACTTTTATAATTTGGAATTGTATGTATACATGTGTTTAAGTTAGGTAATGCCTTGTACCCTATCCCAGCGTCGGATACGGGTAAGGGGTGTTATATTTAATGGTATCAGAGCTATGGTTTAGTCAATTCTCGGACTAACCTAGCATGTGTATGAGTCCAGCTATACATGCCATATATGAATTATGATAGAGTGACGACTCCTAACGATTTAAATTATGTTTTCATATAATAAACGGATCCCGCAGAGGCGGATGATGTAGAAAGTAATGCGCCGGCCCTGCCCAAGAGACGGTGCCAACTGAAAATGAGAATAGACCAATGACTGTAAGTCAAAGAGAAGGAGAATATTCTAGGGAGGCCTTTCTCCACATGACGAATGCCTGGTATACGGAGTTCGTTCGAACGAACCCAAACACGCAACCCTCTCCACCCTCACCTATTCCTTAGACTACCCCTGTAGCTCCCTAAGTTGTAAAAGTAGTAAGAAGGGAAAAGCCCCCTGTTGATAGAATCCAGAAACAAGGAGCTGAGGAATTTTGAGCTAATAAAGATGATGATTCAAAAAAAGCAGAATTCTAGCTTGAAAATACCATTCGGGTATTTGATGAACTATCTTACACACCCGAAGAGTGTATGAAGTGTGTTGTGTCTCTCTTAAGAGATTCGGCTTACCAGTGGTGGAACACCCTTGTGTCAGTAGTATCAAGGGAGAAAGTTAATTGGGAATTTTTCCAAGAAGAGTTCCGGAAGAAGTATATTAGCCAAAGATTCATCGATCAGAAAAGAAAGGAATTCCTTGAGTCAAAACAAGGCAGAATGACAGTAACTGAATATGAACGTGAGTTTGTAAGGCTTAGTACATACGCCCAAGAGTGCGTATCAACTGAAGCTATTATGTGTAAAAGGTTTGAGGATGGGTGAAATGAGGATATCTGTTTGTTTGTTGGTGTCCTAGAACTAAAAGAATTTGTTGTGTTAGTAGATAGAGCTTGTAAGGTCGAGGAGTTGGCCAAAGAAAAAAGAAAGGCTGACATCGAGTCTCGTGATTCGAGGAAGAGACAATTGGGTAAGTCATTTCAATCCTCATCCAAGAAATCAAGAGAGTTTACTACTCGATCAGCCACTTCAGCTGGGTTTTCAAAAAGAAGCAAGGGTAAATAGTACTCGGGGTCTAAAGCTCAGACCACTTCAATTGCTAGTGTTGGTAATGCTCAACCAAGTAGACCGAAATGTCCACAGTGTGGCAGACGTCACTCTGGCGATTACAGAGCAAACGAGAGAGCTTGTTTCAAGTGTGGATCCCCAGATCATTTTATTAGAGATTGCCCCGAGATGGTTGAAAAAGAAAAATTTCAGAGTGCAAGATCTGGAAGTACGGATAGAGAAAGGTTACAGAGAAATTCGGGAGATGGAACGAGTAGTAAGAATACACCTAGAGAGCAGACTATAAGATCTGAGGGTAGAGCACCTGCGAAGACTTATGCCATTCGTGCTCGTGAAGAGGCGCCATCCTCTGATGTGTTTACAGGTACATTTTCTCTCTATGATACTCATGTTGTTGTTTTAATTGATCCAAGATCTACCCACTCATAAGTTTTCCTGAAATTAGTAGCTAGTGTGGACATGCCTCTAGAGTCTACAAAATTTGTGGTAAAAAGTGTCAAATCCCTAAGCAAATGTGTGTTAGTTGGTACAGTATGCAAAGATTGCCTTTTGATGATTAGAGGTCATTATTTTCCGGATAATCTCATGTTACTGCTATTTGATGAATTCAATGTAATTCTTGGTATGGATTGGTTAATTGCTCATGATGTGATAGTAAATTGTGGAAAAAAATATATTGAATTGAAATGTGAAAATGGGGATACTCTTTGTGTTGAGCCAGATGAACAGAAAAAATTTCCTATAATGATTTCTTATATGTCTGCTCAGAAATATATAAGAAAGGGATGTGAAGATTATCTTGCCTTTGTGATGAATTTCAAAGAGATTGAGTTAAGAATTGAGTCAATGCCGATAGTATGTGAGGATCCAGATGTGTTTCCAGAAGAATTGCCCGGGTCAACTCCGGTTAGAGAGATTGAATTTGGAATTGAGTTAGCTCCTAGTACTGCCCCCATTTCAACTGCTCTGTATATGATGGCTCCAACCGAGTTGAAAGAATTGAAGGCACAGTTACAAGAGTTGACGGATAAAGGTTTCGCAAGACCGAGTTATTCTCTGTGGGGCGCTCCCGAATTATTTGTGAAAAAGAAGGATGATTCCTTGAGATTATGTATAGATTATCGGCAACTTAATAAGGTAACCATAAAGAACAAGTACTCCTTGCCAAGGATCGATGATTTGTTTGATCAATTGAAGGGAGCCACTGTGTTTTCCAAGATAGACTTGAGGTCCGGTTATTACTAGTTGAGAGTCAAAGACTCAGATATGCTGAAAATCGCATTTCAGACAAGGTATGGTCTTTATGAATTTCTAGTTATACCTTTTGGTTTGACCAACGCCCCTGCTGTATTTATGGATTTGATGAACCGCATCTTTCGGCCATATTTGAATAAATTTGTTGCAGTCTTTATTGATGATATATTGATTTACTCTCGTGATGAGAACGAGCATGCTGAGTATTTGAGAACGGTTTTGCAAACTTTGAGAGATAAACAGTTATATGCCAAGTTGAGTAAAAGTGAATTTTGGCTTAAGGAAGTCAGATTTTTGGGGCACATTGTTTCGGGTGACGGTATTCGAGTTGACCCGAGTAAGGTTTCGACAATTGTTGATTGGAAATCACCGAGGAATGTATCCGAGGTTAGAAGTTTTCTAGGCCTACTGGTTATTATCAATGGTTTGTCAAAGGATTTTCCATGATAGCTGCCCTGATGACGAGGCTACTGCAAAAAGATTTGAAGTTTGTGTGGACAGAAAAGTGCCAACATAGTTTTGAAAATCTAAAGGCATTGTTGACTGAGGCTCCAATTTTAGTACAACCTAAACCAGGAAAGGAATTTGTGGTCTACAGTGATGCATTCTTGAATGGATTGGGTTGTGTACTCATGCAAGAAGGCAAGGTGATAGCTTATGCCTCTAGACAATTAAAGTCGCACAAGAAGAATTACCCGACACATGATTTTGAATTAGCTGCCATTGTATTTGCATTGAAGATATGGAGACACCATTTGTATGGTGAGAAATGTCGGGTATGCACTGATCATAAAAGCTTAAAGTACTTGATGACTCAAAAGGAATTGAATCTAAGGCTACGAAGATGGATATAGTTGATAAAGGATTACGAGTTAGTGATTGACTACCATCCGGGAAAGGCGAATGTGGTCGCTGATGCCTTGAGCAGGAAATCCTTGTTTTCACTGAGAGCCATGAATACATGGTTGGCTTTACCGGATGATGGTTCCATTCTAGCTGAGTTGAGAGCTAGACCGTTATTCTTCCAAGATTTTTGTGAAGCTCAGAAAGGTGACAGTGATTTGCAAGCCAAAAGAGCTCAGTGTAAGTCGGGTATTGAGTCAGACTTTCGCTGATGGATGTTTGATGTTTCGAGATAGGTTCTGTGTAGCAAGAGATGATGAACTTATTCGGAAAATTTTACATGAATCACATAGTGGATGTTTATTTGTACATCTAGGCAGAACAAAAATGTATAATGACTTGAGGAAATGGTATTGGTGGCCGAGTATGAAAAAAGATATTTTTTGAGTTTGTATCGAAATGCTTGATTTTTCAGTTATGGTTCCCGAGTGGAAATGACACGGTATTATTATGGACTTTGTGATGGATCTGCCTTTGACACCGAAAAAGAAGGATGCCATATGAATTGTGGTTGATAGACTCACGAAGTCGGCCCATTTTATACCGGTACGCATTGACTATTTGCTTGACAAGCTGGCGGAATTGTATGTTGCAGAAATTGTACGACTTCACGGGGTACCGTTGTCGATCATATCGGATAGAGATCCGAGTTTTACATCACGGTTTGGAAAAAGTTGCAGGAGGCCTTGGGGACGAAGTTAAATTTTATTACAAATTTCCATCCGCAAATCGACGGACAGTCGGAGAATATAATACAGATACTTGAAGACATGCTTCGATGTTGTGTTTTAGAATTGCAAGGTAATTAGAAAATGTAACAACCCGATTTAGGGGCTAGTGAGAATAGTGGTTTCAGAACCACTAATCCGAGTGCGGATAAAAATTATTCTAATGTTATTTTATGAGTTATAGCATGATTATAAAGGTGCATGAAAATTTTGGTGTTTTAATTTTAGCAATTTCATGCTTAATTGCGAAAAAGGACTAAATCTAATAAAGTGCAAAAGTTCCATTTTACAAACTAAAGGTGTCTAAAAGCCATTAAATAATAATTGAAAGTCTTTAAAGAGCAATTAACCCCTCAATTAATGGTTGGCCGACCATAGGGGACAAACAATGTCAAATTTGGTCAAAGTTGTTGGAATTAGGTGGACTAAATTGATGTTTTATAATAAAATAAAGAAAAGAAAAATATCGTCTTTTCTTCTTTTCTTCTCCATCAAAAATTAGTAGCAAATAGGGGGTTTGAGAGCTCAAAAATTTTAGCAAGCTTTCCTCCTTGCATGTAAGTGCTTTAATGGCCATTCTTTGTTGATTTTTATACTTTTGGAACCCCTCAAGCTTAAGTTAGCTAAAGAGGGGACTATTTTGCAAAGAGGTAGAAAATTTAGAGTTTTTCCATGTGAGCATTTATGTTGTTTGCTGCATTTTTATGGAAGAAAATGAGTCTTAGTTGTTAGACAAACAACTTTTGTGAAAGGTGTTTCCATGAAAACACCTAAGAGGACCTCTTTGCAAAGGTTGTAAAATAGGTGTAAAATGTGTGAAATAATGAGTACTGAGAGTTGCTATACGAGAAATAAATGTTCACCTAGGCTCGTTAAAGGAAGAAATTTGATTAGAATTGATTTACAAGCCTAGGGGTAAAATGGTCATTTTGTGAAAGTCTAAGGGCAAAATGATAATTTTGCCAAAGTATGATTATTGAAATGCATTAATTAATGTGGCAATTTAATGAGCTAATTTGCTATTATAGATCAAGAAGAACGAAGAATTAACCTTGATCGAGGAAAAGGCAAGGTATCGGACTAGATCGGTAAATTGGCTTATTTTGAAATCGAGGTAAGTTTGTGTGTAATAAATTCAACATCATGTTATTAAGTTTCTAAATGTTTGATATTAGTGATGTTGTATAATATTTCTATGAATTTGATTAATGATGTTGAATGAGGAAATGATGAGAGTTGTGGTGTGGAAGTCCTGGTTGGACTTTAATAAATGAGAGAAGAATGTCACTAAGACTTGAGAAGGGTAAGGTCCCGTATAAGACCATGTCTGGGACATGACATCGGCACCGAATTGAGATCCCGTATAAGACCATATCTGGGATATGGCATCGACATCGAATATGAGAATCGTATAAGACCATATCCGGGATATGGCATTGACAATCGATATGAGATCCCGTATAAGACCATATTTGGGATATGGCATTGGCATCTAAAGGTGAACCCATGTATGACCATATCTGGGATATGGCATTGGCGTCGTATTTATGTGAATGATGATGAATATGTATCTTCGAGTATCCTCAAGTAATTCAATGGGTAAATAGCTAAGTTTATAATAGAGATGAGATTAGTGCTAAAGCTATGTGATGAAGTGATACAGGTACACGTGAGTAATTAACGAGAAATGTTTACGATATGAGAGATGATATGAAATTGGTAAGAGTAAGCATGAGTAGGTTATGGCAATGCGTTTAAGACTTTGTGTTTTATTCAATGCAATGGATGGATGCTATTATGAGCCTTTGTGTTGTTATTTATTTCATGCAAACTTACTAAGCTTTATGCTTACCCCTCTCATTTCCCTTTTCCTTGTAGTATTGCCAAGCTAGCTCGGGAATTCGTGGAACGTCGGAGTTTGAAAATCACACTATCAACTTCTCTTTGGTAGAGCAAAGTTAGATTTATTTTTAGTATGGCATGTATAGGACTTGGTTATTTTGGTCATGTCATATTTGTTAGCCTTGGTGTTGGCTATTAATGTTGTTCAATTCATTTTGTAAATGGTCATTAGAAATTGGCCAATACTTGACAAGCTCATATTTATAAATGATGATGAAATTCATGAAATGCATGTTTGTGTGGATGTCTTGATTTTGGGTTCTTAGAAGTGCCTTATGGCCATGATGTAGGTTGAATTGATTTGGTATAAGTGTGGTTGCTTTGTAGGGTGGCAAATAGCTTGGTAGATAGCCTTATAAATGTCCATGCGGGTAGACATACGGGTGTGTCTAGGCCGTGTGTGACACACGGTCAGCTCCATGGGCATGTTGATAGGCCGTGTGTCCCCATGCATGCTAGGTTGACAAGTTAGAATACCCAGTAGTAAACACACGGGTTGAGACACCCCTGTAGGTTCGAATTGGAAAATAAATCCACATGGGTGTGGAACACGAGCATGTGATATGCCACACTGGTGGCTCTGTTTTATGTCTAATTTATCTAAGTGTTCAAAAGTTTCCGATTTAGTCTCTAATCATTTCGGGTACAAGTTTAGGGTCTCATAGACCTATAATAAAGAGATTAAGGTCTTGAATGGAAAGTTTTAATTTGAAGTCAAATTTTATGAATCGATGATGCATGATTGAGCAAGTTAAGTACGGTAATGCCTCATATCCGGTTCAGGTGTCGGACACGGGTAAAGGGTGTTACAGGAAAAGTACTTACCATTAGTAGAATTTGCCAACAGTTTCCAGTCGAGTTTGAAAATGGCGCCTTATGAGGCATTATATGGGCGTAAGTGTCGAATGCCCTTGTATTGGACTGAACTCAGAGAAAATTAGATTCACGGGGTCGATTTGGTGAGAGAAATCGAAGAGAGTGTAAAAGTGATACATAATTGTTTAAAAGCTGCATCAGATAGATAAAAGTCCTACGCGGATTTGAAATGAAAAGAGATTGAGTTTCAAGATGGAGATAGGGTATTTTTGAAAGTATCACCATGAAAGAAAGTTCTCAGATTTGGTCGGAAAGGCAAATTAAGTGTAACACCCCTAACACGTATCTGTCACTGGATTAGGGTTAAGAGGCATTACCGGACAACCGGAAACTTTTACAGACATTTCACGATATAACACATCAAATGCAATCAAAGCATCCCTTAAATAGGTTAATGAAACCTCAAGCATGCTTTAGAATAGGGCCGGGACTAAACCGAATACATACGGAATTTCTCGTAAATTTTAAACTTTTTCTAAGTTACAGAGGTCACACGCCCATGTGGGTAGGCCGTGTGCCACCCATGGCCTCAGACAAGCCCGTGTGTCTAAGCCGTGCCAAACAGGGCATGCATATTGACTTGTCCACACGGCTGTGGACATGCCCGCGTGCCTCACCCGTGATCAATCCTGACTTGTACCACATGGCCAGTCACACGCCCGTGTGTCCAGCCTGTGGTCGATCCTTACTTGCTTTGAATTTCAACCACGACAGGCACGGTCGAACCAGACGCCCGTGTGCTCAACTATGTGGGCAATTATAGGCCATTTTCAAGGCCAAATTGCCACACACACAAGGGTCATCCCTAGAAGCTCAAACAAACATTATTCCATGCACAATTGGCAACCAAAATCATGTCAAATAATCAACATATCATCTCATTTAATTTCATCTACAATCATGCTAAATTATATACCAAGTTGCACAACAATAACACATATATGTCTAAGCATGATACATCCACATTTTACCTTTCATATAACCATTTCATTGATCAAACATACATACTCATATTGCATTCATATAATTACCATAACATTGACTATTTCATAGGCATGAGATTATACCAAAACCAAACTCATATAGTTTAGCATCACATATAAAACAAAATCACTTATATAGCCATATCACATGGCTACATATATACATGTCTCAACCATACTCCAAAACAACGAGCCTATACATGCCATATTTAACTATTTACACATTCAAAAGTACCAAAGTTGAGTTTGAAAGTGTGGTGATGATCCTTGACGATTCCCGAGCCTTTTGTAGCTTTGACGACCTATAAAATAGAGTAAACACATACACAGAGTAAGCTTTCCAAAAGCTTAGTAAGTCATATTTCTAACAAATTGAGTGAACCACTCACTCATCATCTGGAAGAAAGCTTGTTTAGCCTCTTCCTCTTGACTGCTCGTAGCAGGTCTCGAATCAGAGGGTGCTATCCCTTGAGCGGGAGCAGGCGCATTGCTTCCTAAATAGTCAACTATGGCTCTTGTGGGATCTATTTACTATATGAAAATCACATTTTACACGTCAGGATTCATCACACTAACACAGTTCAGATATATGGCATGTATAGCTAAACTCTTACACGTTACGTTAGTCCAAGAATCGACTAAACCGTAGCTCTAATATCAATCAAATGTAACACTCCTAACCCGTATCAGTCGCCAAATTAGGGTTAAGAGGCATTACTAGACAATCAAAAAATCTTACAGACATTTCGTGATATAACATATCAAATGCAATCAAAGCGTCCCTTAAATAGTTTAATGAAACCTAAAGCATACTTTAGAATAGGGCCGGGACTAAACCGAACACATACGAAATTTTTAAGAAATTTGAAACTTTTTCTAAGTTATAGAGGTCACACGCCCGTGTGGGCAGGCCGTGTGCCACCCACGGCCTCAAACACGCCTGTGTGTCTAAGCCGTACCATAATAGGGCATACATACTGACTTGTCCACACGGCCGTGGACACGCTAGTGTGCCTCACCCGTGGTTGATCCTGACTTGTACTACACGGCCAGTCACACGCCCGTGCGTCCAGCCCGTGGTCGATCCTGACTTGGTTTGAATTTCAACCACCAGGGACACAGTCGATCCACATGCCCGTGTGCTCAATCGTGTAGGCAATTATAGGCCATTTTCAAGGGTTGCCATCCACACAAGGGTCATCCTTACAAGCTCAAACAAACATTCTTCCATGCACAATTGGCAACTAGAATCATGTCAAATAATCAATATATCATCTCATTCAATTTCATCTACAATCATGCTAAATTATATTACAAGTTGCACAACAAAAACACATACATGTCCAAGCATGATACATCCACATTTTACCTTTCATATAACCATTTCATTGATCAAACATACATACTAATATTGCATTCATATGCTTACCATAGCATTGATTATTTCATAGGCATGAGATTATACCAAAACCAAACTCATATAGTTTAGCATCACATATAAAACACAATCACTTATATAGCCATATCACATTGCTACATATATACATGTCTCAACCATACTCCAAAACAACTATCATATACATGCCATATGTAGCTATTTACACATTCAAAAGTACCAAAGTTGAGTTTGATAGTGTGGTGATGATCCTTGACGATTCCCAAGCCTTTTGTAGCTTTGACGACCTATAAAACAGAGTAAACACACACGCAGAGTAAGCTTTCCAAAAGCTTAGTAAGTCATATACAAATAAACTAAACATAAACCATTCATAAGCATTGCTATTTGAATTCATTAACATATCTTCATAATAAACTAAACATAAACCATTCATAAGCATTGCTATTTGAATTCATTAACATATCTTCATTCCAAGCACATAGATAATCTCTTTGGCTCACTTGGTTTGCCATTTGCTTACCAATTCATCATATCTCATGTATCTCATTTGCCCATATCTCAAACATACATATATCTCAAATGTTCCTTTGCATCAATGCACATACTTACTCACCTTTCATGCTTATACAAAGCATACATATCAACGTACCAGAAATGGATGTACAATTCATATAGTCATTCATTTCTCTGACTTGCCTGTTGACACTTTCGAAACTAAATAGGATACTCAGAGTGCTCGGGTTAGTCGTACAATGCCAACATCCCAGACGAGGTCTTACATGTACTCAGATATCGATGCCACTATCCCAGACAGGGTCTTACACGAATTAAGACCATGCCAATGTCCCAGACATGGTCTTACACGTAAATCTCATATCAATGCCAACTTCCCAAACGTGGTCTTACATGATATCACATATCGGACACCTATGTCATGACATATACTATCCTATCTATCCCTAGGTTCAAACGGGACTTTACATAAACCCGGATTTCATATACATTCCATCTCAATGGATATTCATAGAAATTTACATTTCATATATGTACAAATAATTCAATTCAAAAACATTTATTTGTATATCGACTTACCTCGGATTCGGATTAACGAACGGGCTCGACTATTCGATCACTTTCGGTTTCCCTTGGTCTAAATTCGTTTTCTTTGGTTCTTGATCTATACATATTCAAATTTAACCCTTTTATTCACCAAAACATTCAATTCAATCCAAAAACACATATTTAGGGCAATTTTCAAATTAGCCCTCACATTTTCACATTTGGACAATTTAGTCCCTATTTCATAAAATCACAAAATACACATAATTTCAAGGTATGCATGCCTAGCCGAATTTTCAAATGCTTCATACCCGTCCGTATATTTCATTTGTTTTACAAATTAGTCCTTCAAATTTTCATTTTCTCAATTTAATCCAAAATACTCAAATTCAACAAAACTCCGAAGAGAAACTATGATAATCAAACACATATCTTTCATATTTCACTATCAAATATCACAAAACACATGAGTTCATCAAAGGCTCATTTCAAAAAAATCATCAATTCCCAAAATTAAGACATGGGTTTTGAAGTTTACGAAGCAACGATTACAGAAATGTAGAAATTATCAAAAACCGAAGCAAAACATACCTTGAATCAAGCTAAAAGAATGCCAAAACCTAGCTTACTTTTTTTCTTTTCTTTGTTTCAATATTCGGCTAGATGGATGAACATTATAGCTGAAACACCCCAAACCCGGCCCATGAGCTTTGACCAGATTTGGTATGTTCCTCAAGTAAACCGGTTCAAAGTTCTTTTGTTACTTTGGGAAAATAGTGTGTTTTGAAAGAAATATTATTTTGGGTTGGGCTCGAGTAGAAAACAAAATCATTTTATAATGAAAACCCTTTTAAATTTTAGGTGATAAAACATATAGAATACATTTAAAGTAAATTACTTAATCTTTAACTTAATAAAAATTTCGTAATATAATAAATAAAAACAGAAATAAAATAGTGCACTATGGCCTTATGGCCTTATTACAACAAGTAAATCCAAATAATTCGGAGTACTTAAAAATTAATAGTCCATAAAAATAAAAACTTCATGTTGAGCATGGCCACCACAAGTTCTGCCGTCCCGGTCCATTACTGTTCATCACCTGAAACATGGTCCATCAACGGGGTGAGTCAACAGACTCAATGTGTACACAACACTAAATCATAATAGAATCAGGCATAACAAATATTACACATTCATATCATAGCATACAAATTATGATGCATTCCCAAACCCAAACCTAACAAGCCATCCGTTACACTCCCCATACCAACTTTGCATACCAGTGGGGACTACTAAGTCGACCCTCCTTCCGCTACACTCCATATCGCAGTCTTAGGTCACCGCATTTGTGGTCTTAGGTTACCACATTCAGATATCGCGGTCTTAGGTCACCGTATTTAGATTACTGTGGTCTTAGGTCACCACATTCAGATACCACGGTCTTAGGTCACCGTGTTCGTGGTCTTAGGTCACCATATTCAGATACCACGGTCTTAGGTCACCGTGTTCGTGGTCTTAGGTCACCACATTCACTTCCCCTTTCAATAACCCATATGCCCTATTTTGTAATATGCATTAATATGCCAAAGTTCACATTCTTCTTCTCATGTTACAAATAACATATTTCATATTCCTAGTAAGAGTAGGAAACGTACCTGAGTACTTAGTACCATAACATGGTACCTTAGCCACTTTCTTATTCTTAATATCACATATTTTAATTAGACATAGCCATAAAACATATTATGAAATAGTGTGGGGTACACACCTGATTCGCTTACCAAATTCCTTGAGATCTCGTAATCTGATCTACCGCTTAGATCTTTAATCGCTACATTTGATTAATCACTTACTAATTTAATAAAAGGCCATTCGGCCATAAATCCAAATCCTAGTAGGATTAGTATACTAAAACTTACCTTGGTGCCGATTTCACTATAAATCAAATCCCGAAAACTTTGTGCTACTCCTCCCTTCAATCGGCCAATGCTAGATCATTTAACTTGATTAGTTTCGACTTTTTAAATAAATAAAGAATAGATCTAATTACCAAAATAGACCTTGGCCGATTGTACTTATGCACTCACCTTGCGATTTCAAATCCCGAAAGTATCACTTGTCTTAATTCTCTGTCAAAATACCTATACACATATGTTAGATTCGATTCTAACATTAAATCATCATAGATGGCCCTTGGCCGAATGCTATAGACACTTACCTTGTGGATTTTAAATCCCGAAACTCACCGAATAATTAGGAACATGCGGCCTATGGTGTACCTTCGGGAAAAGAACTTCTCCTTCCTTGTAGTCGACACTTAGTAAATCCCAAAAGATCTCTTCAAAGTTTCGGCAACAAGATATTAATGGGGTTAGTCCTAGATTTCAGCAAATCTTAAAAGAAAAAGGATGAAACCGAATGAGATCTTACCCTTACTTTAGGAATCGGCAATCCTTGCTTGAACCTTTAACAATATTCGGCTATGTAGGCTAGAAGGATCTTGATTTCGGCTTTTTGATTGGTAGAAAGAAAAGAGAAAGAAGAATAAAGATGGAGGATTCGGCTAGAGCACAAGGTATTTCAGCTTGGCAAAAATAAAAGAGAAGAGAGGAGTTATTTGCTAGAGAGAATTCGGCAGAGAGAGAGTTGAAAGAAAGAATGAATGGCCCTCTTTTCCTCTTATAGCCGAAATTACTAACTTAAAATCCCTTACTTGGCCATCACTCTTCTATTTTGATAGCTTTATCTCTTTAATTATCACCTAAAATAAAAGATAATTCAGTAACTATCCTTACTTAGCTGAAATTATTAAACTCAGAGTCCCTTACTTGGCCATCACTTCTCCCTTATTTTCCTAATTAAAGAATAATTCCTCATTTATCATCTTTTATCCTTAAATAAAATAAAAGGGATAAAACTCTTAAAATTTAGCCATGTGCCGTCCACCTCTGTCCATCCTTGCAGCAAAATAAAACTTCTATTTTTAGCTTCCCATGCGACTCGAACCTTGGCCCAATACCCCTGTATGTGGCGTCATTTCCAGAGGCCCTAGGTGGCATCTCCAAGCCACTTTTCCAAGCCTGTTTGTGTGTCAAATTTCACATACTTTTTCTCTTAAGGCCACCTTGCCTTAATTTCCTCTTTTAAACTTTAAAACTCGACATTTCTAAGTCATTTCTAAGTTTCCAAAAATTTTCGTTTGCTTCTTTAAACTTGACATTTCCTTACATTTCCAAGTTTTCAGAAATGTTCACTTTCCTCTTTTAAACCATTTCTAAATCATTTCCTTACATTTCTGGGTTTCCAAAAATGTTCACTTTCCTCTTTTAAACCTAACATTTCCATACATTTCCAGGTTTCCAAAAATGTTCACTTTCCTCTTTTAAACCTAACATTTCCATACATTTCTAGGTTTCCAAAAATATTCAAAATATATTCATAACACATAAGACATGTCATTTCGTACAATTAAACCGAAAATGCATAGGCCCTTTTCAGGATGTTGAGTTCTACCCCCCTTAAAAATAATTTCGTCCTCGAAATTACTTACTAACGAACAATCGTACGGTCTAACTCACCCCTACTACGCTATTGCTGCGCACTCTGATCTTAAAGAACTATCATACTTCCTAGGCACATTCTCTAGGTTTACGTCCCCTAGAACTCATTTCTAACGCCGCGATTTAATTTGATTAAAGAGTTTTATGCATTAGTCATTGTTTCACTTATTATTCGCGAAGAAATTTTATGAAAGAAGTTTTTTAGAAGTAGTTCTTTCGATCACACAAAGTTTCAGTTCAAGTTCACTACTCTAATTCAGAGAATCATATTCACATTCATCTACAGAGACACCTTCATTCCTCAATAGAGGCACATTCATTCAGACATTCCTTCAGTAGCATCCAACACACACATTCACTATTCGACACTCTTGTCTTATTCCTATCCAGTGGTATTTTCATAATTTATCCTGCCGGGGTATTTTCGTAATTTTTCAAAATAAGGTTACTTGGTGATTTTGTCAATAACGGTATTTTGGTAATTTTGCATTCCCGGGGTATTTTTGGAAATTCTGAAATTCGAGGGCATTTCGGTAATTTTGAAACTCAGGGGTATTTTGGTAATAAACTAGGGTAAATTTGTAAAGCTCAATAAATCAGGGGTATTGCAGATTTTACAAAACTTTAGGGTTACTTTTGAGAATTTGTTTTCCAAAATGGTAATGTTGCAAAAATTTTGGAAATTAGGGTCATTTTGGTAATTTGCAAGTCAGGGGCAATTTCGTATTTTTCCAAAATCAAGGTATTTTGATATTTTGCAAATTAGGGTTTTTGAACATTTATAAAGTAAGGAAATTTTGATTAAACTATGGGTAGTTTGGACATTTTATAAACCAAGGGCATTTTTTGTAGTTTCACAATCAGGGGTATTTAGGTAATTTTTATAAATCAGAAATTTTTCGAAAAATTTTGTAAAAAATAGTTCTCACAAATTAAAAAGGTAATTTTAAGAGTTTTAAAACTAGAGTTTTTATAAAAACACGGCTAGTTCCCTTTTAGGTTTTAGTTATTGTGTTTAGCCTATGACCGAGTCCTCTTAGTTAGAGTGAACCGAAGCTAAGCACCAGGTAGGATTCCAGCGAAGAGGAGGTGAGTCGCTCGGACTGCTTAAGTACCAGGCTCTTTCGGATCCAATCCTAGACATGCGCACAGGGGTTACCACACCCTAACTCGGCGACTTAGCCATAGGGTTGTTTAGTTAGGCTCTTAAGTCTTATGTATGTGTTGGGGAAAACTAATCCTAGGGTTCAAGTACTTATCATGCTAATCTATGTTCCATTCCATTTCTACCCTTCTACAGATCATTCAATAAATCACACAAATGGATAGAAGTACTTACCTGGTGGACTGCGGGTCGGAGACTTGGGTGCCATGCCAAAACCTGCTCATTTCATAAATGTTTTCATAAAACTTATTTGGGCTCGCTTTGAAAACATTTTGGGCCTTAAACCTCAAGCCGATAGTTTGAAACGGGCTCTAATACCAAACTAAAACACCCCAAACCCGGCCCATGAGCTTTGACCAGATTTGGTATGTTCCTCAAGTAAACCGGTTCAAAGTTCTTTTGTTACTTTGGGAAAATAGTGTGTTTTGAAAGAAATATTGTTTTGGGTTGGGCTCGAGTAGAAAACAAAATCGTTTTATAATGAAAACCCTTTTAAATTTTAGGTGATAAAACATATAGAATACATTTAAAGTAAATTACTTAATCTTTAACTTAATAAAAATTTCGTAACATAATAAATGAAAACAGAAATAAAATAGTGCACTATGGCCTTATGGCCTTATTACAACAAGTAAATCCAAATAATTCAAAGTACTTAAAAATTAATAGTCCATAAAAATAAAAACTTCATGTTGAGCATGGCCACCACAAGTTCTGCCGTCCCTGTCCATTACTGTTCATCATCTAAAACATGGTCCCTCAACGGGGTGAGTCAACAGACTCAATGTGTACACAACACTAAATCATAATAGAATCAGGCATAACAAATATTACACATTCATATCATAGCTACAAATTATGATGCATTCCCAAACCCAAACCTAATAAGCCATCTGCTACACTCCCCCGTACCAACCTGTACACCGTGGGGACTACTAAGTCGACCCTCCTTCCGCTACACTCCATATCGCAGTCTTAGGTCACCACATTCAGATATCGCAGTCTTAGGTCACCGCATTCAGATTACTGTGGTCTTAGGTCACCACATTCAGATACCACGGTCTTAGGTCACCGTGTTCGTGGTCTTAGGTCACCATATTCAGATACCACGGTCTTAGGTCACCGTGTTCGTGGTCTTAGGTCACCACATTCACTTCCCCTTTCAATAACCCATATGCCCCATTTTGTAATATGCATTAATATGCCAAAGTTCACATTCTTATTCTCATGTTACAAATAACATATTTCATATTCCTAGTAGGAGTAGGAAACGTACCTGAGTACTTAGTACCATAACATGGTACCTTAGCCACTTTCTTATTCTTAATATCACATATTCTAATTGGACATAGCCATAAAACATATTATGAAATAGTGTGGGTACACACCTGATTCGCTTAACAAATTCCTTGAGATCTCGTAATCTGATCTACCGCTTAGATCCTTAATCCCTACATTTGATTAATCACTTACTAATTTAATAAAAAACCATTCGGCCATAAATCCAAATCCTAGTAGGATTAGTATACTAAAACTTACCTTGGTGCCGATTTCACTATAAATCAAATCCCAAAAACTTTGTGCTACTCCTCCCTTCAATCGGCCAATTCTAGATCACTTAACTTGATTAGTTTCAGCTTTTTAAACAAATAAAGAATAGATCTAATTACCAAAATAGACCTTGACCGATTGTACTTATGCACTCACCTTGCAATTTCAAATCCCGAAAGTATCCCTTGTCTTAATTATCTGTCGAAATACCTATACACATATGTTAGATTCGATTCTAACATCAAATCATCATAGACACTTACCTTGTGGATTTTAAATCCCGAAACTCACCGAATAACTAGGGAACACGTGGCCTATGGTGTACCTTCGGGAAAAGAACTTCTCCTTTCTTGTAGTCGACACTTAGTAAATCCCGAAAGATCTCTTCAAAGTTTCGGCAACAAGATATTAATGGGGTTAGTCCTAGATTTCAGAAAATCTTAAAAGAAAAAGGATGAAACCGAATGAGATCTTACCCTTACTTTAGGAATCGGCAATCCTTGCTTGAACCTTTAGCAATATTCGGCTATGTAGGCTAGTAGGATCTTGATTTCGGCTTTTTGATTGGTAGAAAGAAAAGAGAAAGAAGAATAAAAATGGAGGATTCAGCTAGAGCACAAGGTATTTCGGCTTGGCAAAAATAAAAGAGAAGAGAGGAGTTATTTGCTAAAGAGAATTCGGCCGAGAGAGAGTTGAAAGAAAGAATGAATGGCCCTCTTTCCTCTTATATAGCCAAAATTACTAACTTAGAATCCCTTATCAGGCCATCACTTTTCTATTTTGATAGCTTTATCTCTTTAATTATCACCTAAAATAAAAGATAATTCAAAGAACTATCCTTACTTAGCTGAAATTATTAAACTCGAGTCCCCTTACTTGGCCATCACTTCCCCTATTTTCCTAATTAAAGAATAATTCCTCATTTATCATCTTTTATCCTTAAATAAAATAAAAGGGATAAAACTCCTAAAATTTAGCCATGTGCCGTCCACCTTTGTCCATCCTTGCAGCAAAATAAAACTTCTATTTTTAGCTTCCCATGCGACTCGAACCTTGGCCCAATACCCCTGTATGTGGCGTCATTTCCAGAGGCCCTAAGTGGCATCTCCAAGCCACTTTTCCAAGCCTGTTTGTGTGTCAAATTTCACATACTTTTTCTCTTAAGGCCATCTTGCCTTAATTTCCACTTTTAAACTTTAAAACTCGACATTTCTAAGTCATTTCTAAGTTTCCAAAAATTTTCGTTTGCCTCTTTAAACTTGACATTTCCTTACATTTCCAAGTTTCCAGAAATGTTCACTTTCCTCTTTTAAACCATTTCTAAATCATTTCTTTACATTTCCGGGTTTCCAAAAATGTTCACTTTCCTCTTTTAAACCTAACATTTCCATACATTTCTAGGTTTCCAAAAATGTTCAAAATATATTCATAACACATAAGACATGTCATTTCGTACAATTAAACCGAAAATGCATAGGCCCTTTTCAAGATGTTACAATGGCCATTTTCAAGCTTTTGTTTTACTTAACTTAACATAATTATTGAATTACCATTTTACCCTTTTATTAATCATATAAGACATAAAAATTAAGGTTATTATGTCATTTAACCTTCCACTATCTTATAATTGGCTTAATTGCCTCATAAAGCCTCCACATTTAAAAGCAACAACAAATAGGCACTTTTACAAATATCATGCTAGTTTTTCATTTAATACAATTTAATCCTTTTCTCAAATTAAGCACTCAAACGGATAGATTAATTTATGAAACTTTCACACATGCTAAATCATATACTGCATACATGGAAAATAATATTAAAATATTTTTCTAACTTAGATTTTTTTCTCGAAACCACTGTTCCGACTAGGGTCTAAACCGGACTGTTACAATTCTCCCCACTTAGGTGTTTTCGTCCTCGAAAATCTTACCATTAAATAGATTCAGATATTGCTGTCTCATTGAATCTTCAGGCTCCCACTTAGCCTCTTCCACTCCGTGTCGATGCCACAACACTTTTACTAACGGCATTTTCTTGTTTCTCAACTCTTTCACTTCATGAGCTAAGATACGAATTGGTTCTTCCTCGTAAGTTATATTAGATCGGATTTCAATCTCAGACGGAGAAATCACATGAGAGGGATCGAATCTATATCGTCTAAGCATTGACACGTGAAATACGTTATGAAACTTTGCTAACTCGGGTGGCAACAACAATCTATACGTAACTCGCCCAATTCGTTCGATAATTTCATAATGTCCGGTGAACCTCGGACTCAATTTGCCTTTACGACCAAATCTGAGTACTTTCTTCCACAGAGATACTTTCAAGAACACTTTGTCACCGATTTCAAATTCATTGACTTTTCTTTTTAAGTTTGTAAAGGATCTCTGACGATCAGACGTTGCTTTTAAACTATCTCGGATCACTTTCACTTTCTGTTCAGTGTCTTTTATTAAATCTACCCTGTGTATCTTATTTTCACTTAGCTTAGTCCAATACAGAGGTGTTCGACATTTACGTCTGTACAAAGCTTCATAAGGTGCCATTTTAATGCTCGACTGAAAATTGCTCTTATATGCAAATTCAATCAATGGCAACTATGATTCTCACGTACCGTTAAATTCAAGAGTGCAACATCTCACCATATCCTCGAGAATCTGAATAATCTCCACTCAAATTGGCTATCTGTCTGTGGATGAAAAGCAGTATTGAAATGCAATTCCGTACCTAAAGCTTCTTGCAATTTCTTTCAGAATCCTGATGTAAACCTTGGATCTCTGTCAGACACAATAGACAATGGCACCCCGTGCAATCTCACAATATCAGAAATGTAAAGCTCGGCTAATCTATCAAGTGAGTAATCAGATCGTACCGAAATAAAATCGGTGGATTTCATCAATCGATCAACTACGACCCAAATTGCATATTTCTTTTTCAGAGTCAAAGGCAATCCAGAGACAAAGTCCATCGGCACTCTATCCCATTTTCATTCGGGAATCAGAATCGGTTGTAACAAACCAGATGGAACTGATGTTCAGCTTTAACTTGCTGACAAATTAAACATTTCGAAACAAAGTCAGAGATATCCCTTTTCACACCAGACCACCAATAATGTTACTTCAAATCATGATACATCTTTGTACTCCCCAGATGAACAGATAGACGACTGTTATGTGCTTCATTCAAAATCAACTGAATTAACTCTAGGTTTATCGGAACACATAATCGATCTCGAAATCTCAAGCAATCATCAACATCAACTAGAAATTCAGAATTAGAGTTCGGATCACACTGAGCTCGTTTCGCTAACATTTCATTATCAATCTTCTGAGCATCACATATTTGTTGTAAAAATAACGGTTTCGCTTTCAATTCAGCTAACACTGAACCATCATCAGACAGATCTAAATGAGCCTTCATTGCACGTAATGCAAACAGTGACTTCCGACTCAGTGCATCAGCAACGACATTTGCCTTTCCCGGATGATAGTCTATCACAAGCTCATAGTCTTTCAACAGCTCTAGCCATCTTCTTTGTCATAGATTCAAATCTTTCTAGGTCATCAGATACTTCAAACTTTTATGATCCAAAAATACGTGACATCTCTCACCAAACATATAATGTCGCCAAATCTTTAATGCAAATACAATCGTAGCTAGCTCAACGTCATGTGTCAAATAATTCCTTTCATTAGGCTTTAGTTGTCTCGAGGCATAAACTATTACTTTGCCTTCTTGCATCAGAACACATCCCACACCATTTAACGAAGCATCACTGTATATCACAAATTCTTTACCTGATTTTGGCTGTACTAAAACCAGAGCGTCAATCAATAGAGTTTTCAACCAATCAAAACTTTTCTGACATTTATCGAACCATTCAAATCTCACATCTTTCTAAAGCAATCTAGTCAATGGAGTTGCAACCATCGAAAAGCCTTTTACGAATCTTCGATAATAACCAGCAAGTCTCAGAAAACTGCGAACTTCATATACATTCTTCAGAGGTTTCCAATCTAAAATAGCAGAAATCTTACTCGAATCAACCCGTATTCCAGAGGGCGATACAATATGTCCCAAAAAATTGACTTTACGCAACCAGAATTCACATTTGCTAAATTTCGCATACAATTGTTTTTCTCGCAGAGTTTGTAATACAATTCTCAGATGCTTGGCATGTTCAATCTCATCTCGTGAATAAATCAAAATGTCGTCAATGAATACAACAACAAATCGATCTAAATACAGTTTGAAAATTATGTTCATCAGATCCATAAAAATAGCAGGAGCATTCGTTAGTCCGAAAGGCATAACTAAAAACTCATAATGCCCGTACCTCGTTCTGAAAGCTGTTTTCGGAATGTTTGAATCTTTCACTCTCAACTGGTAATATCCCGATCTCAGATCTATCTTAGAAAACACAATGGCCCCTTTTAGCTGATCAAACAAATCATCAATTCTGGGCAGAGGATATTTATTCTTTATTGTCACTTTGTTCAACTAACGATAATCAATGCACATTCTCATCGTGCCATCTTTCTTTTTCACAAAAGAACGGGATCACCCCAAGGTGAGAAACTTGGTCTTGCAAATCCTCTGTCAGTCAACTCTTGCAACTGCGACTTTAATTCTTTCAACTCTGTTGGTTCCATTCTATACAGAGCTATCGAAATAGGAGTCGTACCAGGACACAGATCTATACCAAATTCAACTTCACGTATTAGAGGCAATCCCGGTAACTCTTCAGGGAACACATCAGGGAATCACAGACAATTGGCACCGATTCAACTTTCTTTTCAAATACTTTTGAGTCAATTAAATAAGCAAAATAAGCTTCGTAACCCTTTTTAGCATAGCTCTAAGCTTTCAAAAAAGATATCACAGCAGGTAGGCCAGTCAAATCATTAGACTCAACTCGAACTATTTGATCATTCTGACATCTCAAATCAATGGTCTTTCTTTTACAGTTCACAACAGCATCATGCAATGTCAACCAATCCATACCCAAAATTATATCAAATTCATCAAAAGGTAACAGCATCAAATCAGTAGAGAAACAGATATCTCGAATCATCAACGGACAGTTCCTGCATACTTTGTCAACCATGACACTTTTATCTAAGGGGTTTGATACTCTAATAACAAATTCAGTAGACTCTACAGGCAAAGTCTTACTGGATACTATGTTCATACATATATACGAATGAGTAGAACCAGGGTCTATCAATGCAATCACAGAAGTACCATAAAGAGTAAACGTACCCGTTATAACATTTGGGGATAAAGCTTCCTCACGAGCTTGAATAGCATACGATCTAGTAGGCGCCCTAGCTTCAGATCTCGCTACAGTGTCTTTCGTAGCTCTCTGACTAACATTGACATTTCTTGCATTTTGAGAAGGTCTACCTCTCGCTAAAACATTCTCAGATCTCGGATTCTGAGCAATCTCTTGCTCAACAGACTCTGGGCAATCACGGATGAAATGATCTAACGATCTACATTTAAAACAAGCTCGGTCATTCAATCTACAGCTACCCAGATGTCTTTTACCATAATGCCTACATTCAGGTCATTCAGATTGGACATTTCCCACACTAGCTACCGATGTACCTGAAGCTTTAGAATTTGACTGTGATCTAGCTCGATCTCTCGGATTCGAATATCACACATTAGTTTTGGAACGGCTATGCTCATCTCTAAATTTCTTTGAAGTAGACTGATATGATTTACTCGCAAACCTCTTTCTCACATCTCTGACTTCAGACTCAGCTTTTCTTCTATCTTTCCCGAGTGCCTCAACTTTGCACGCTTGATCAACAAGTACCAAAAATTCTTTTATTTCCATAATTCCGACTAGAAAACAAATATCTTCATTTAGGCCATCTTCGAACCCTTTACACATTATCACTTCAGTCGAAACACATCCCCGAGTATATTGGCTTAATCTCATAAACTGTCATTCGTATTCAGTAACAGACATGCGGCCCTGCTTCAATTCTAGAAATTCTTTTCGTTTATGATCAAAAAATTTCTGACTAATATATTTCTTTAGAAACTCAGACTGGAAGAAATCCCAAGTAACCCGTTCCTTCGGAACAATAGAAATCAGAGTCTTCCACCATTGATAAGTTGCATCTCATAGTAAAGAGACAACACACTTTATACATTCTTCAAGAGTCAGTGACATCTCATCAAATACTCGGATAGGGCTTTCTAATCAAAACTCGGCTTTTTCAGCATCATCGTCACTAGTAGCCCTGAACTCTTCAGCCCCATACTTACGAATTTTGTCGACCGGAGGCTTATTCAACAAATTCAGATTTGTAACCGGAGCTATAACAGAAGTCTGAGGGGGATTAAATGGGGGCAGAAGTTGTGAAATAGTTGGATTATTTCTAACAAATTGAGTGAACCACTCACTCATCATCTGGAAGAAAGCTCGTTTAGCCTCTTCCTCTTGACCGCTCGTAGCAGGTCTCGAATCAGAGGGTGCTGTCCCCTGAGCGGGAGCAGGCGCATTGCTTCCTAAATAGTCAATTATGGCTCTTGTGGGATCTATTTACTATACGAAAATCACATTTTACACGTCAGGATTCATCACACTAACACAGTTCAGATATATGGCATGTATAGCTAAACTCTTACACGCTACGTTAGTCCAAGAATCGACTAAACCGTAGCTCTAATACCAATCAAATGTAACACTCCTAACCTGTATCAGTCGCCAAATTAGGGTTAAGAGGCATTACTAGACAATCAAAAAATTTTACAGACATTTCATGATATAACACATCAAATGCAATCAAAGCGTCCCTTAAATAGTTTAATGAAACCTAAAGCATACTTTAGAATAGGGCCGGGACTAAACCGAACACATACAAAATTTCTAAGAAATTTTAAACTTTTTCTAAGTTACAGAGGTCACACGCCCGTGTGGGCAGGCCGTGTGCCACCCACGGCCTCAAACACGCCTGTGTGTCTAAGCCGTACCATAACAGGGCATACATACTTACTTGTCCACACGGCCGTGGACACGCTAGTGTGCCTCACCTGTGGTCGATCCTGACTTGTACTACACGGCCAGTCACACGCCCGTGCGTCCAGCCCGTGGTCGATCCTGACTTGGTTTGAATTTCAACCACCAGGGACACAGTCGATCCACATGCCCGTGTGCTCAATCGTGTGGGCAATTATAGGCCATTTTCAAGGGTTGCCATCCACACAAGGGTCATCCCTACAAGCTCAAACAAACATTCTTCCATGCACAATTGGCAACTAGAATCATGTCAAATAATCAATATATCATCTCACTCAATTTCATCTACAATCATGCTAAATTATAGTACAAGTTGCACAACAAAAACACATACATGTCCAAGCATGATACATCCACATTTTACCTTTCATATAACCATTTCATTGATCAAACATACATACTAATATTGCATTCATATGCTTACCATAGCATTGATTATTTCATAGGCATGAGATTATACCAAAAACAAACTCATATAGTTTAGCATCACATATAAAACACAATCACTTATATAGCCATATCACATTGCTACATATATACATGTCTCAACCATACTCCAAAACAACTATCATATACATGCCATATTTAGCTATTTACACATTCAAAAGTACCAAAGTTGAGTTTGATAGTGTGGTGATGATCCTTGATGATTCCCGAGCCTTTTGTAGCTTTGACGACCTATAAAACAGAGTAAACATACACACAGAGTAAGCTTTCCAAAAGCTTAGTAAGTCATATACAAATAAACTAAACATAAACCATTCATAAGCATTGCTATTTGAATTCATTAACATATCTTCATAATAAACTAAACATAAACCACTCATAAGCATTGCTATTTGAATTCATTAACATATCTTCATTTCAAGCTCATAGATAATCTCTTTGGCTCACTTGGTTTGCCATTTGCTTAGCAATTCATCATATCTCATGTATCTCATTTGCTCATATCTCAAACTTACATATATCTCAAATGTTCTTTTGCATCAATGTATACACTTACTCACCTTTCATGCTTATACAAAGCATACATATCAACGTACCTGAAATAGATGTATAATTCACATAGTTATTCATTTCTTGAACATGCCCGTTGAATCGTTCGAAACTAAATAGTATACTCAGAGTGGTCAGGATAGTCGTGCAATGCCAACGTCCCAGATGAGATCTTACATGTACTCAAATATCGATGCCACTGTCCCAGGCAAGGTCTTACACGAAATCGATGCCAACATCCCAGACGTGGTCTTACAAAAAGTCTCGAATCAATGCCAACATCCCAGACGTGGTCTTACATGATATCACATATCGGACACCTATGTCATGACATATACTATCCTATCTATCCCTAGGTTCAAACGGGACTTCTCGGACACTGAAAACTTGTTGATTTATACATAAACCCGGATTTCATATGCATTCCATATCAATGGATATTCATAGAAATTTACATTTCATATATGTACAAATAATTCAATTCAAATACATTTATTTGTATATCAACTTACGTCGGATTTGGATTAACGAACGGACTTAACTATTCGATCACTTTCGATTTCCCTCGGTCTAAATCTGTTTTCTTCGGTTCTTGATCTTTACATATTCAAATTTAACCCTTTTATTCACCAAAACATTCAATTCAATCCAAAAACACATATTTAGGGCAATTTGCAAATTAGCCCTCACATTTTCACATTTGGACAATTTAGTCCCTATTTCACAAAATCACAAAATACACATAATTTCAAGTTATGCATGCCTAGCCGAATTTTCACATGCTTCATATGAGTCCATATATTTCATTTATTTCACAAATTAGTCTTTCAAAAAATTTCATTTTCTCAATTTAATCCAAAATACTCAAATTCAACAAAACTCCAAAGACAAACTATGATAATCAAACACATATCTTTCATATTTCACTATCAAACATCACAAAACACATGAGTTCATTAAAGGCTCATTTCAAAAACATCATCAATTCTCAAAATTAAGACATGGGTTTCAAAGTTTTCGAAGCAACGATTACAGAAACGTAGAAATTATCAAAAACTGAAGCAAAACATACCTTGAATCAAGCTAAAAGAGTGCCGAAACCTAGCTTACTTTTTTTCTTTTCTTTGTTTTAGTATTCGGCTAGATGGATGAACATTATAGCCATTTTCAAGCTTTTGTTTTACTTAACTTAACATAATTATTGAATTAACATTTTACCCATTTATTAATCATATAAGACAAATAAATATTAAGGTTATTATGTCATTTAACCTTCCACTCTCTTATAATTGGCTTAATTGCCTCATAAAGCCTCTACATTTAAAAGCCACAACAAATAGGCACTTTTACAAATATCATGCTAGTTTGCATTTAATACAATTTAATCCTTTTCTCAAATTAAGCACACAAACGGACAGATTAATTTACGAAACTTTCACACATACTAAATCATATACTGCAGACACAAAAAATAATATTAAAATATATTTCTAACTCGGATTTGTGGTCCCGAAAACACTGTTCTGACTAGGGTTTAAACCGGACTGTTACATTAAGTCCACGTTTTATTGGGCCTTATGAGGTGTCGATTAGCCTTGTCGTTCAAATTAGAAAAGATACACGATGTATTCCATGTGTCTATGTTACATCGTTACTGTTCTGACCCATCACATATGATTTCACCAACAGAGGTTGAGATTTGTTCAGACATGACCTATGGTGAAGAGCCAGTTAAGATTTTAGATCGAGAGGTCAAGAAATTGAGAAATAAAAGTATAGCACTTGTGAAAGTATTGTGGCATAGACATGGGGTAGAATAGGCTACATGGGAGCCCGTAGAGGCTATGATAAACCAATATCGCAACCTTTTTTACCTGTAAGAATTTGGGGGACGAAAATCCCTAAGGGGGAGAATTGTAACAGCTTGATTTTGGGGCTAGTCAGAACAGTGGTTTCAGAACCACTAAACCGAGGTCAAAGAAAATTATTTTAATATTATTTTATGTGTTATAACATGATAATATGAGTGCATGAAAATTTTGGTGAATTAATTTTAGTGATTGCATGCTTAATTTTGTAGAAGGACTAAATCGCATAAAGTGCGAAAGTTTTTTTCTACAAGCCAAAGGTGTCAAATAGCTATAGAATATTAAACTGGAGGTCCTTAATGTGCAATTAGGCCAATAGAAATGTGTTGGTCGGCCATAGGAGACAAGAAATGAAAAATTTGGTCAAAGTAGGTGAGTATTTGGTAACTTAATTGACTAGTAATAATAAAATAAAGATAAAATATATCATCTTTTCATTTTCTACACACTACCACTGAAATTTTCAGCAAAGAGGAGCTTTGGAATGCTTGAAATTTTTAGCAACTTAAACCCTTGCAAGTAAGTCATCTTGATGATCATTTTTTATGATTTTTGTGTTTTTGGAACCCTTGTAGCTTAAGCTAGCTAATGAGGGGACTATTTTGCAAAATGGTTGAAAGTATAGGGTTTTTTCATGAGAGAATTAGTGTTGTTTGCTGAATTTCTATGGAAGAAAATGGACCTTGGTTGTTAAATAAACAACTTTTGTGAAAGGGGTTTCCATGAAAATACATAAATGGACCTTTTTGTTAAAGGTGTAAAATAGGTAGTAAATGTGTGAAATAATTGAAATTGTGAGTTGCTATAAGCTTAAAGTATATTCTTCTAGGTTTGGTTAATAAGGAAATTTGATGAAAATCAATTTACGAGCCTAGGGGAAAAATCGTAATTTTGTGAAAGTCTAAGGGCAAAACGGTAATTTTGCCAAAGTAAAAATTTTAGAACGTCTTGATTTATGTGGTGATTAAGTAAGTGAAGTTGTCATTATAGATCACGAAACACGAACTCCAGGCCGAAATCGAGGAAAGAACAAGGTGGTGGACTAAATCAAACAAATATACATATTTTGGTACCGAGGTAAGTTTGTGTGTAATAAAGCTACATAATGTTATTATGTTTTCAAATGCTTGATATCATGAGAAATGTATATTACCTCTATGAAATTGGTTAATGATGTCTCGATGAAAGTATGATGAAATTTTGTTAAGTCGAAGTCCCGGTTGAACCTTAGGAATAGAAAGGATGCCATTGTCACAAAATGAGATTAAGGAGGTCCCATGTAAGACCATGTCTGGGTGATAAACCGTAAAAGTAACATATTTTAATCCCACATTTAGCATACTTTTGGATGATTTATCCCTTGATTTATGTAAAAAGGTGCTCTTAATCCTTTCTTTTCATGTTTTATACTCAGGAAAGCTCCGGAGGATGGAAAGAATGAGAAACGGACCTAAAACGGGCCAAATTGGGCCAAAGTGGAAATCGACACGGCCTGAGCCCAAGACCACACGACTGTGCCTCATTAAAAGTCCAAACATGGCCTGGCCACAATTCACACGGGCGTGTGCCATGGCCGTGTCCCTGTCTTAGAGAAGAGCAATTTCACTCGGAAAAGGATACTTAGGGGAAAGAAACCTATTTCAAAAGCCTATATAAACCCCCAGGTATAGCCTAGAAGCGGGCGGTTAGCTAGGCCAAGGAGCCACGCCGAAAAGGTCAGATTTGTGGGAAACACTCGAAGATAGCCAGTTGATCCATCTCAATAAGCCAGAATTCTACTCAAGACGACGGATCTCTCATTCAATTCCTTCAAGGGGTTTTAGGGATTTCTTATGTTTCGTTTTATCTTTTCTTCTGAGATGTTTTATTTTATTGTTATGAACTAAACCCTTCAGATACCTGAAGGGGATGAAGCCTACGTCGGATCTTGTTATTGTTTTCTAAACTATATGATAAATACTTGATTTGTTTTTAATTATGTCTGCTTAATTCTTGGGTTAATATTTTCGGGATATTGATTCAAGTATGATGTGCTTAGGTGGTAGAGCAAAAGTCCTTGCTTAAGAGTGGATCTAACATAGTTAAGCAGAGTTGATCGAGTGCCTAGAGATAGGGTGACGAGATTTTGCACGATTAGGGTGAAACCTAATATGGGAGTCCATAGATCGAGTTAATGCGATTCTAGGGGTTTTAATTAGAAAGAGATTTCAATTAATCAACCTAGGGTTAGACGTTATTCGCCTCGAGAGAGTGTTTAATATAAATTAGAGAATCTTACTGATCAAGTCAAGTGAATAAATCGGCTGGTTCAGTGTTAGATAACAAGTGAAGTCCAGGTGGATTCTTCCTAAGGGTATCGTCTTAATCAACTGAGTTTTCCCAACAGTATTTCCCCAATTTATTCTTTTTGTCTTTGCGTCTTTAGCTTAGTAGTTAGATAAACTTAGATTAAACAACAAATTTCACTTATTTTAGGCTAGATAATAAAAAGAAAAGTTAGTATTAGTACTTTTAGTTCCTTTGGGTTCGACAATTCGGTCTTGCCTAAGCTATACTACTCTTTTATAGGTGCACTTGCCTCAATCGTTGTCATAGTTAGTTTTCAGGTTCGATCATTCTCATTCATTATAAATTTAAAGCTCTAAAATCAACGATCAAGTTTTTGCCGCCGTTGCCGGGGGACTAAAATATTAAGAAAACTCTATTTTTATTACTTTAGCCACTCTTTTTATTTTTTGCAATTTACTTTTACTTTTATTTTTATTTTTATCTTTATTTTTTTTAACTTTGCTAAAATTTTCTTTTTTTCTTTTCCTAGCAGGTACCGCTAGTTTATGACTAGAAGGAATCCGAGAGGACCTTTAATATACGAAAGTGATATTGAAGCTACCGTTCGCAGGAATCGCAGAGAAATTAGGCGAGCCCTAAATTACACAGAAAATGAGCGAGAAGGCAGATCCAATCCTACTGAAGGGATGGACGAGAATAATCCACCACCACAAGATATGACAGAAAATAATGCTCCGCGTACTATGTATGATTATGCTAAACCTCATTTAACAGGAGAAGAATCAAGTATTGTTAGGCCTACTATAGCTGCTAATAATTTTGAATTAAAGCCTAACACTATACAAATGATTCAACAATTTGTTCAATTTGATGGTTTGCAGGATGAAGACCCAAATACTCATATAGCTAATTTTTTAGAGTTCTGTGATACCTTCAAAATAAATGGCATTTCTGATGATGCCATACGTCTTCGGTTATTTCCCTTTTCATTAAGGAATAAAGCCAAACAGTGGTTAAACTCGTTACCACGAGAGTCAATCACTACATGGGATCAAATGACAGAAAACTTTTTATTAAAATATTTCCCACCGGCCAAAACGGCCAAACTACGGAATGATATCTCTTCTTTTGTGCAGATGGATTTAGAGACATTATACGATGCATGGGAGAGATACAAGGATCTCTTGAGAAGGTGTCCACACCAGGGTTTACCCTTGTGGCTCCAAGTCCAAACTTTTTATAACGGTGTAAACCCCTCAACAAGGCAACTAATTAATTCAGCCGCCGATGGAACCCTGAACTATAGAACTCCTGAAGCAGCCTACGAGTTTATTGAAGAGATGTCACTGAATAACTATCAGTGGCAGGTTACAAGGACAAAACCAACAAAAACAGCCGGAGTTTTCAACCTCAACGTAGTAACCATGCTATCAACATAGGTAGAGATGATGAATAAAAAGCTTGATAGTTTGTATTCCTCGCAGGTACATCCAGTAATACAGTGCGACGCAAATGGAACTGTGGCAAATCCTGAGTACCCACCTTACCAATCGGGCACAGAAAGCGAACAAATGAACTATATAGGTAATAATTTCAGATCTAATAATAACACTATAGTAATAATTATAATCCAGGTTGGAGGAACCACCCAAAATTTTCATGGGGAGGTCAAGGAAATCAAGGAAATCAAAGACAACAACCTCCTCAAAATTTTCAAAATCAGCCCTATCCACAGGAAAAGAGGCCGAACCTCAAACAGATGCTGACAAAATTCATGGCAGCCATAGATAACCGTCTCTAAGACACCGGAGCACCCTTAAGAATCAACAGGCAATAATCAAAGGGATCGAGAGCCAAGTTAGGGAACTTACTAGGACAATTGGACAACTTATTAAGATAGTTTCTGAAATTCGATCAGAGATTTTTTCTAAAGGAACCGAACAGGTAAAGACAGTTACACTGAGAAGTGGAAAAGAGTTAGTCGAACTAAAGAAAAAAATACCATACGAAGATAACAAAGCAAAGGATGAGGGAGTTGAGGATGTAACTCCAGTACGCAACGAAAGTAAACCACTAATCCCATATCCGGAAAAGTTGAAGAAAGACCAATTATATGCCCAATAAGGTAAATTTCTTGAACTTTTTAAACAAATACATATTAACTTACCCTTTGTTGAAGCCATTTCACAGATGCCAACGTACGCAAAATTCTTAAAAGAACTCCTGAAAAATAAAAAGAAGCTCAAAGAAATAACAACAGTAGAGCTTAATGAAGAATGTTCAGCCATCCTCCAAAACAAGTTACCAACCAAATTAAAAGACCCAAGAAGTTTTACTATTCCCTATTTATTTGGTAGTTTAAATATTAAGAAAGCATTAGCTGATCTAGGTGCCAGTATCAATTTAATACCTTATAAAATGTTTAAACAACTAGATCTTGGGGAACCAAAAACCACTAGGATGAGTATTCAGTTAGCTGATAGATCTATTAAATATCCTAGAGGAGTTATCAAAGATGTCTTGGTAAAATTTGATAAATTTATTTTTCCTATTGATTTTGTTGTGCTTGACATGGATGAGGACATTGAGGTTCCCTTAATTTTAGGGCACCCTTTTTTAGCTACTGCTAGGGCTGTTATCGATGTAGGTGACAGTAAACTTGCATTAAGGATAGGCGATGAGAAAATTATTTTTCAAATTTATGATGCCATGCGATATTCTAGAGAACAAGATGATTCCTGTTATTTTGTTGATACCACTGATCATATCATTCAAAACTCATTACAGGAAATTATACATGACGACATGATGGAACTGTGCCTGACACAAGAAAAGGGGGGAGAAGATGAAGTTGATGAGCTGAATTTGAATACATCTTCATCTAGACATACGAAAGAAGAGAGCTTTAAAGTCAATGACGAACTAAAACAAAAATCCTCCATTGATGAGCCACCCAAATTAGAATTAAAACAGTTGCTGAAACACTTAGAATATGCATTCCTCGGGGACAATTCTACGCTACCGGTAATTATCTCTTCAGAATTAGAACCCAAGGAAAAAGAGGAGTTGATACAGGTACTAAGAGAACATAAAAGAGCCATAGCTTGGAAAATTTCTGACATTAAGGGAATAAGCCATTCGTTTTGCACCCACAAAATTTTAATGGAAGAGGAATACAAGCCATGTGTGTAACCTCAAAGATGATTGAATCCCAACATAAAAGAAGTTGTAAAAGCTGAGGTAATTAAACTTCTAGATGCTGGAATAATTTATCCTATTTCTGACAGCAATTTGGTAAGTCCTGTGCAGGTTGTTCCAAAGAAAGGAGGCATGACGGTGGTAGCCAATGAAAAGAATGAACTAATTCCCACCAGAACAGTCACATGTTGGAGAGTTTGCATTGATTACAGGAAGCTGAATGATGCAACCAGAAAAGACCACTTTCGTTTGCCCTTCATTGATCAAATGTTGGAAAGGTTATCTATGCATATGTACTATTGCTTTCTAGATGGACTCTCCGGCTATTTCCAAATCCCAATAGCACCTAAAGATCAAGACAAGACAACATTCACATGCCCATACGGTACGTTTGCTTATCGTAGAATGCCTTTTGGATTATGCAATGCCGCTGCTACTTTTCAGCGCTGCATGCTAGCCATCTTTGATGAATTTCTGGAAGATATTATGGAGGTATTTATGGACGACTTCTTGGTATTCGGTAACTCTTTCCACCTTTTCCTTAAAAATTTAGAACGAGTTTTAATAAGATGTGAGGAAACGAATCTTGTCTTGAATTGGGAAAAATGTCACTTTATGGTTAGAGAGGGGATTGTGTTAGGACATAAGATTTCTAGTAAAGGGATTGAGGCAGATAAAGCCAAGATTGAAATAGAAAAATTACCTCCCCCTAGTTCAGTTAAGGCTATTAGAAGCTTTTTAGGACATGCTGGATTTTACAGAAGATTCATTAAAGATTTCTCTAAAATAGCTAAGCCTTTAACAAGATTACAAGAAAAAGATGTCCCTTTCAATTTTGATCAAGAGTGTTTAGATGCATTTAATATCCTCAAAGATAAACTATTAAATGCTCTGATTATAATTGCACCTGATTGGAATCTACCATTTGAACTAATGTGTGATGCGAGTGATTTTGCAGTAGGAGCAGTTTTGGGACAGTGAAGAAACAAGCACTTTCAGCCAATTTATTATGCTAGCAGAACATTGACACCTGCACAAGAAAACTACACCACCACGGACAAAGAACTGCTAGCTGTAGTTTCTGCATTTGATAAATTTAGACAGTATCTGATATTATCTATGTAACATCCTGGAAAGGGCCTATGCATTTTCGGTTTAATTGTACGAAGTGACATGTTTTATGTACTAAGAATAAATTTTGAATATTTTTGGAAACTCGAAAATGAATGAAAATGATTTGGAAATGAACATTTTGGAAACTCGAAAATGTATGGACATGATTTAGAAATGATTCAAAAGAGGAAAGTGAACATTTCTGGAAACTTGGAAATGTAAGGAAATGTCAAGTTTACAGAGCCGAACGAAAATTTTTGGAAACTTAGAAATGACTTAGAAATGTCGAGATTTAAAGTTTAAAAGAGGAAATTAAGGCAAGGTGGCCTTAAAAGAAAAAGTATGTGAAATTTGACACACAAACAGGCTTGGAAAAGTGGCCTGAAGATGTCACTTAGGGCCTATGGAAATGGCGCCACATGCAACGTGATGGGCCTGAGTTCGAGTCACTTGGGAAGCAAATAAAGGAAGTTTTATTTTTGCTTCCAGAAGCCTGAGGTGGACGGCACAAGCCTTCTAGAAAGGAGGAGTTTTATTCTCTTTAATATTCGATTAATAAGGTGATAAATAAGGGATTTAATTTGGATTATTTTTGAAGAGATAATAAAGGATTATTCTCTAATTATTTTAAATTAAGGAGATAAAGCTATCAAATAAAGAAGAGTGGTGGCCAAGTAAGGGATTTTGAGTAGTAGTTTCAGCTATAAAAGGAAGAGAATAGGGCTACTCATCAATTTTTCTTCCTCCTCTTCTCTCTGCCGAATTTCTAAATGCTCTATTCTCTTCTCTTCTTTTTTTCTTTTGTCAAGCCGAATCTATAGTCCACCATTGTCAAAATTCTCAAGTTTTCTTTTCTTCCTATTTCTTCTTACCAATCCATTCAAAAGCCGAATCTTGGAAGGGCTTCAAGCATAGGTGCTGTTGATTTCTTCAAAGGTAAGAACAAGTTTGATTTCCATTCTTTTCTTTTAGATTAGCCGAGAGATAATATAACCCCATACATATTATAGTTGCCAAATATGGAAGGATCTTTTGGGATTATCAGAGTAGTCGACTAAAAGGAGGAGTATTCGGGATTTCTAAGATTAACGTAAGACATGTGAATATTCGGCCAAAGGCCTTGATTTATGTTTCGATGATTAAGATTAAGTCTAACGTAAGGTTTTAGGGATTTCGACATTCCTAGGGAAACAAGGAACAGTTTCCGGATTTGTTGGTGTTCCAATCGGCAACAAGGTAAGAATACTAATCCTACTAGGATTTGGAATTTTGGCCGAATGGCTTTTTATTAAGCTAATAAGTGATAAATCAATGTAGGGATTAAGGATCTAAGCATTAGACCAAGCTTTTCGGGATCTCAAGGAAATTTTAAGCGAATCAGGTGTGTACCCCACACTATATTATAATACGTTTTATGGCATGTTTAATTAAAATATATGTTATTAAGAATATGAAAGTGGCTAAGGTACCATGTTATGGTACTAAGTACCCAGGTACGTTTCCTACTTCTACTAGGAATATGAAAAATGTTATTAGTAACATGAGAATATGATAAGAATGTGAACTCTGGCATATTTATGCATATTATTATATGGGGCATATGGGTATGTTTGAAAGGGGAAGTGAATGTGGTGACCTAAGACCATGAACACGGTGACCTAAGACCGTGATATCTGAAAAGTGGTGACCTAAGACCACAGTATTCTGAACGTGGTGACCTAAGACCATGAATACGGTGACCTAAGACCGCAAATTGGTGTGTAGCGGAAGGAGGGTCGACTTAGTAGTCCCCACGGTGTGATTGGCAGGTACGGGGGTGTGTAGCGGATGGACAATTAGGTTTGGGTTTGGGAATGCATCATAACTTGTATACCTTGTTCAGAATGTGTAACTCTTGTATGCCTAATCCTATTATGATTTAATGTCGTGTACACATTGAGTCCTGCTTTGACTCACCCCACAGCCCACCATGTTTGGTGTTGAATGTTGATGGACCTGACTACAGAACTTGTGGTGGCCATGCTCAACATGAAGTTTTTATTTTTATGGACTATTAATTTTAAGTAAGTACTCAATTATTTGGATTTATTTGATGTAATAAGGCCATAAGGCCATAGTGCACTATTTTATTTCTGTTTATTGTTTAACTACGTTACAAACTTTATTAAGCTAAAGTTTTAAGAAATTTATTTTAAATGTACTCTAAATGTTTTATTCTTAAAATTATAAAGGGTTTCCAATATAAAAACAAATTCGCTTTCATCATAAGCCCAACCCAAACAATATTTTTTTAAATCACGTAGTTTTCCTAAGAAACAAAAGAACTTTGAACTGGTTTACTTGAGGAACATACCAAATCTAGTCAAAGCTCGTGGGCCGGGTTTGGGGTGTTTCACTTGGTATCGAGCCCGCTTTAAACTCTCGGCCTGTGGGCTAAGGCCCAAAACATTTTCAAATCGAGCCCAAATGAGTTTTAGGAAAGTATTGTTGAAGATGAGCAGGTTTTCTGGCATGGCACCTAAGTCTCCGACCCGCAGTCCACCAAGTAAGTACCCCTATCTATTATGTGATTTATATTATGATTTGTAGAAGGGTAGAAGTGGAATGGAATGTAGAGTAGCATGATAGGTACTTGAACCCTAGGACTAGTCTACCCCAACTATTGCATAAGACTTAAGGACCATTAAACAAACCTATGACTAAGACGCCGAGTTAGGGTGTGGTAACCATTGTGCGCATGTCTAGGATTGGATCCGGAAGAGCCTGGTACTTAAGCAGTCCTAGAGACTCACCTCCTCTTCGCTGGAATCCTGCTTGGTGCGTAGCTTTGGTTCACCCTGACCAAGAGGACTCGGTCATAGGCTAAACATAATAACTAAAACCCGAAAGGGAACTAGCCGTGTTTTTATAAAAACAACAAAACCCTAGTTTTAAAACTCTTAAAACTTTCTTTTAAATTTGTGAAAACCATCTTTACACAATTTTCCGAAAAATTTCCGCTTTATGAAATTACAAAAATGCCCCTAGTGGTAAAATTACCAAAATGCCCTTGGTTTGTAAAATGTTCAATTACCCAACAGTTTTACCAAAATTTCATAAACATTCAAAAACCCTAATTTTCAAAATATCAAAAATACCTTGATTCTGGAAAAAATTACCAAATTGCCCCTAACTTACAAAATTACCAAAATGACCCTGATTTCTAAAATTTTTGCAACATCACTGTTTTGGAAAGTACAATTTTCAAAAAGAACCCTCAAAGTTTTACAACTTTTGAAATATCCCTGATTTAGTAAATTTTACAAATTTACCCCGATTTGTGAAAAATTACCGAAATACCCCCGAGGTCTAAAATTACCAAAATACCCCCAGATTTCGAAATTTTCCAAAATACCCCAAAAATTCAAAATTTCCAAAATAATTTTTAACAAAATCACCAAGGAACTTTTTCCTTTTGAGAAAATTACGAAAATACCCCTGTAGGACAAAATTACAAAAATACCCCTAGGTAGTGGAGAAACAACAACAATGAAAACTACAACGTTTCTCTGAGTGAACGAAAGTTCATAGTTGGTTGATGGATGTATGAATGAATGAAAAGACTGTGTGCATGTATGAATACGAAAGAACCACTCCTAAAACTCTTTTCATAAAACTCCTTCGCGGGTAAACAAGTGAAACAAATACTAATTCATAAAACTTCTTAATCAGATCTCGACGTTAGAAATGAGCTCTAGAGGACGTGGTCGTCGTGGATGAGGTAGAGGAAGGAGGACTGTGTTGGAACCCGTTAGATCGGGTCAAGGGTCTGACAATGAGATACCACCGCCACCACCACCCCCAGCTATGGGTGTTGAGCAGCAAGCTCAAACAGAGAGAAGATCTTTGTATCGCAGTCGTCTTTGCGAGTTTTGGAATTGGTGGCTGGTGCAGGAGGAAATTCGAGAAATTGTAAGTCTGTGCCTAAACGACTCCGAGCTAATGGAGCCGAAATGTTTCGTGGAGTATCAGGTGTGGCACCCAGTACAGCTGAGTATTGGTTGGAAGCAACTGAGCGCATCATGGATGAGCTTGACTTAACCCCTGAGGAGAAGTTAAAAGGAATGGTGGCACCGTTACGCGATGAAGTGTACTAGTGGTGGTTAACTGTTCGGGATGGTGCCACACCGAGGATCCGACACGGGAGTACGCGGCAGGAAGCGTATCAAAAGAAGTATGTTGGAACCAGGTATATTGATGAGCAAAGGAAGGCTTTTCTGGGGCTGGTTCAAGGGAACAAGTCTGTTGCAGAATATGAAGCTGAATTCCTGAGGTTGAGCCGGTATGCTTGAGGTGTAGTGGCAACTGAGCATGAGCGCTGTGTCCATTTTAAGGACGGACTAAGGGATGATCTAAGACTGTTAATAGCACCACATCAGGAGCAGGAATTTTCTGCGTTAGTGGAAAAGGCCAAGGTGGCTGAGGGAATTAAGGATTCTACAAGGCAGAACACTGATCGGAATAGGCCAGAAAGAGGTTTTGGATCGTGCGATCATCCGGGAATAAGAGGCCTAGAGTTGATGGGCCGCGAGGTCAGCAAGTTGGTTCAGAAGGGCGGTATCGACCTTGTGATGTATGTGGAAAGAAGCACTTAGGAGAGTGCTAGAGGAAAACAGGAGGATGTTTTAGGTGTGGGTCTAAGGATCATGTAATCAAGCATTGTCCTAAGAACCTAGATGAAAGTCGACCAAAGAACTCGTAATGTTAATCGTGTGGTAGAGGTGGACAAAGACCTCAAGAAGGTCGTGGACCGAACCATGGAGGAAATGGTTCGGGCCGAGGACGTGGAGCACCAAGCAGAGATGCTGAAGGTGCAGACGCGAGGCAACCAAGGTTGGTTTATGCAGTTGGCCGTCGCGAGGAGGAAGATGTGCCAGATGTGACAACGAGTACGTTCTTTATTTCTGGAATACCCTTAATTGCTTTGCTTGTTATAGGGTTAGCTTATACTTGTATTGCGGGTGAAGTGACTGAAACCTTGGATGTGAACCTAGAGAATGTGCCTAGAAAGTATGATAGTTCTTTAAGATCAGAGTGCGCAGCAATAGCGTAGTGGGGTGAGTTAGACCGTACGATTGTTCGATTAGTAAGTAATTTCGAGGACGAAATTATTTTAAGGGGGTAGAACTGGAACATCCTAGAAAGGGCCTATGCATTTTCGGTTTAATTGTACGAAGTGACATGTTTTATGTACTAAGAATAAATTTTGAATATTTTTGGAAACCCGGAAATGAATGAAAATGATTTGGAAATGAACATTTTTGGAAACCTGAAAATGTATGGACATGATTTAGAAATGATTCAAAAGAGGAAAGTGAACATTTACGAAACTTGGAAATGTAAGGAAATGTCAAGTTTACAGAGCTGAACGAAAATTTTTGGAAACTTAGAAATGACTTAGAAATGTCGAGTTTTAAAGTTTAAAAGAGGAAACTAAGGCAAGGTGGCCTTAAAAGAAAAAGTATTTGAAATTTGACACACAAACAGGCTTGGAAAAGTGGCCTGAAGATGTCACTTAGGGCCTATGGAAATGGCGCCACATGCAACGTGATGGGCCCGAGTTCGAGTCACTTGGGAAGCAAATAAAGGAAGTTTTATTTTTGCTTCCGTAGCTCGAGGTGGACGGCACAAGCCTTCTAGAAAGGAGGAGTCTTATTCTCTTTAATATTCGATTAATAAGGTGATAAATAAGGGATTTAATTTGGATTATTTTTGAAGAGATAATAAAGGATTATTCTCTAATTATTTTAAATTAAGGAGATAAAGCTATCAAATAAAGAAGAGTGGTGGCCAAGTAAGGGATTACGAGTAGTAGTTTCAAGCTATAAAAGGAAGAGAATAGGGCTACTCATCAATTTTTCTTCCTCCTCTTCTCTCTGTCGAATTTCTGAGTGCTCTCTTCTCTTCTCTTCTCTTTTCTTTTGTCAAGCCGAATCTATAGTCCACCATTGTCAAAATTCTCAAGTTTTCTTTTCTTCCTATTTCATCTTACCAATCCATTCAAAAGCCGAATCTTGGAAGGGCTTCAAGCATAGGTGCTGTTGATTTCTTCAAAGGTAAGAACAAGTTTGATTTCCATTCTTTTCTTTTAGATTAGCCGAGAGATAATCTAACCTCATACATATTATGGTTACCGAATATGGAAGGATCTTTCGAGATTATCAGAGTAGTCGACTAAAAGGAGAAGTATTCGGGATTTCTAAGATTAAGGTAAGACATGTGAATATTCAGCCAAAGGCCTTAATTTATGTTTCGATGATTAAGATTAAGTCTAACGTAAGGTTTTAGGGATTTCGACATTCCTAGGGAAACAAGGAACAGTTTCTGGATTTGTTGGTGTTCCGATCGGCAACAAGGTAAGAATACTAATCCTACTAGGATTTGGAATTTTGGCCGAATGGCTTTTTATTAAGCTAATAAGTGATAAATCAATGTAGGGATTAAGGATCTAAGAATTAGATCAAGCTTTTCGGGATCTCAAGGAAATTTTAAGCGAATCAGGTGTGTACCCCACACTATATTATAATACGTTTTATGGCATGTTTAATTAAAATATGTGTTATTATGAATATGAAAGTGGCTAAGGTACCATGTTATGGTACTAAGTACTCAGGTACGTTTCCTACTTCTACTAGGAATATGAAAAATGTTATTAGTAACATGAGAATATGATAAGAATGTGAACTCTGGCATATTTATGCATATTATTATATGGGGCATATGGGTATGTTTGAAAGGGGAAGTGAATGTGGTGACCTAAGACCACGAACACGGTGACCTAAGACCGTGATATCTGAAAAGTGGTGACCTAAGACCACAGTAATCTGAACGTGGTGACCTAAGACCACGAATGCGGCGACCTAAGACCGCAAATTGGTGTGTAGCGGAAGGAGGGTCGACTTAGTAGTCCCCACGGTGTGATTGCCGCGTGCGGGGTGTGTAGGCGATGGACAATTAGGTTTGGGTTTGGAATGCATCATAACTTGTATACCTTGTTCTGAATGTGTAACTCTTGTATGCCTAATCCTATTATGATTTAGTGTCGTGTACACATTGAGTCTGTTTGACTCACCCCGTTGTGGGACCATGTTTCAGGTGTTGAACAGTGATGGACCGGGACGACAAAACTTGTGGTGGCCATGCTCAACATGAAGTTTTTATTTTTATGGACTATTAATTTTTAAGTACTCCGAATTATTTGGATTTATTTGATGTAATAAGGCCATAAGGCCATAGTGCACTATTTTATTTCTGTTTATTGTTTAACTACGTTACAAACTTTATTAAGCTAAAGTTTTAAGAAATTTATTTTAAATGTACTCTAAATGTTTTATTCTTAAAATTATAAAGGGTTTCCAATATAAAAAAACGAATTTGTTTTCATCATAAGCCCAACCCAAACAATATTTTTTTTTAAATCACACAAGTTTTCCCTAAGAAACAAAAGAACTTTGAACCGGTTTGCTTGAGGAACATACCAAATCTGGTCAAAGCTCGTGGGCCGGGTTTGAGGTGTTTCAATCTAAAGTTGTCGTTTACACTGATCATTCAGCTCTTCATTATCTCTTAACTAAACCTGATGCAAAACCCAGACTAATACGTTGGATCTTACCCTTACATGAATTTGATTTGGAAATACAGGATAAGAATGGAGCTGAAAACCTTGCAGCAGATCACCTCTCCAGGCTTGAGAACCCACATATCGAAGAGCTCGACAAAAGTGAGATAAACGACTCGTTCCCTAAAGAACAACTCTTTTCTATAACCAATTTCGAGGTACCACGGTTTGCAGATATTGCAAATTATTTAGCTGCTAACATCTTACTGTGGGGTTAACACATCATCAAAAGAAACGATTCTTTGCTGATGTGAAAAACTATTTTTGGGAAGATCCTTTTCTTTTCCGCATATGTGCAGATCAAGTAATTCGAAGATGCGTTACAAGGGCGGAAGCAAGCAAAACCCTGGAACATTGCCATTCAGGACCTTCAGGAGGACACTACAATGGCATTAAGACAGCACATAAAATATTCGAATCAGGTTTTTATTGGCCCACCCTATTCAAAGATGCCAACAGGTATGTCGCTTCGTGTGATAAATGCCAAAGAAAAGGTAATGTTTCTAAACATGATGAAATGCCTCAAACATATATACTATCATGTGAAATATTTGATGTATGGGGTATTGATTTTATCGGTCCATTCCCTAGTTCATTTGGAAATAAATACATCCTAGTGGCAGTTGATTACATGTCAAAATGGGTGGAAGCCGAAGCTTTACCTACAAATGATGCTAGAGTAGTAGTTAAGTTTCTCAAGAAACCATTCTCTCGATTTGGAACACCTAGAGCTATCATTAGTGATAGGTGCACTCATTTCTGTAATACTCAATTTGACAAAGTCTTAAAAAAATATGGAGTACACCACAGGATAGCTACCCCATATCACCCTCAAACCAGTGGGCAAGTTGAAGTAGCAAACCGAGAACTTAAACGCATCCTAGAAAAAACGGTTGAATCAAACAGAAAAGATTGGGCATTAGAAGTAGATGATGCCCTATGGGCCTATAGAACAGCGTTTAAAACCCCCCTAGGAACATCCCCATACAAACTTGTCTACGGGAAAAGTTGTCATCTACCATTCGAGTTAGAACACAAAGCTTTTTGGGCTATAAAATTTTTAAATTACGATCTTAAAGCTGCATGAAAGAAAAGAATGATGTAGATGAATGAGTTAGACGAATGGAGAGCTGATGCCTATGAGAACTCGAAGCTATACAAGGAGGCAACAAAGTGACGCCATGATGCTCGTCTAAAGAAACCGAAACAATTCGAAGTAGGGGACTTGGTCCTACTATACAACTCAAGGCTTAAATTGTTTCCTGGGAAACTGAAATCAAGATGGTCAGGTCCATTCATGATTAAAACAATCTTTCCCTATGGCACAATCGAGGTAACTCATCCCACTCAAGGCACATTTAAGGTAAATGGTCACTGACTCAAAATCTATAATGGTAAAGATTTTAGGGATATGAGAGAGGAGCTTCAGCTCCGTGAACCTTCTTTTAGAAATAAAAATAGGATAAGTCTAGCTTAAGACTTTAAATGAGCGCTTCTCGGGAGGCAACCCAAGCACTAACCTCACTAACATTAGATTCTTAACTTTTAGCATTTAATTCCATACTAATTAATCCAATAAATCGCAGGTTTTAGACCACACGGCCTTGCACACAGGTGTGCCCGTGGCCGTGTGGAAGCAGGGGACGAACCACGGGCGTGCTAGTAGCCGTGCACGACAAAGAAGAAATTTTTTTCCAACACGAGCTGCGATAATAGTCCATGCCCGTGCTGACTTTCCATGGACTATACTGACTTGTCGAGCACGGGCTAAAACGCCCGTTCTAAACAACCATGGGAAGAAGAACACGGGCGCGGCACCTTGACCACGGCTATGGCCAAACACCCTGAACGCGCCCAAAATTCAAAATCACGAAAAACACGGGCTGATTAAAATCGAACACGGGCGTGGCCTCTGCCCGTGCTCTCACCTCTATTTAAAGAACTTAACCTCTCATCTTCCCCAAACCACAACCCTAAATCGATTCTCTCAACCTTCTACTTCCCTAATCCAGCCACCATAAGAAAAATCACCCCCATTTTGACCCCCATAACCCCTCCACCTTCCTTTGTTTTAAACACCCATACAAAACGCAGCCACGCTCGTGTTAACAGGGGACCACGACCACCACCACCACAACCTTCGAAGATCTCAAGGCTGTTTGAGAATCACGCCACTACGCCATCGCCAAAGACTCTCCAGCAAACTTTAGGTCATACCCACCTCGCAAACCATCCAACAATAAGGACCCTTCAGTCCATCCATCTTTTCTTTTAATTTTATTTACATTTTTGTTTCCTTTCTCTTCATCTTCAGCATTTAATTACATATGTAGTCAAATTTAAATGTGTCTTAATAATTACTGGCTAATTCTTCACGAGCTCCTTAATTTCTTCATCTAGCGCAGAGCTCGTTAGTAACTGCCACAACAAAAGACGACACCTCCAACGTATTTTTCACATCCTCCAAGGAATTCATCCATGATTTAGGAAGTTTCACTTATCTCCCTCTCTTTTGATTATCTACTAATTGTTATTATCTATCTTTCTACATTGAGGACAATGTACATCTTAAGTATGGGGGGTAAAAGTGCCTAACTTTTTGCATTATTCTTAAATCCCTGAATTATATCTTATTCTTAAGTAATTTTCTCATATTACTAATTAGGATGAAATTTCTGATAATTTATGATTTTTATTGATATGTTTTAGATTAAGTCATTGATAATTGTGCATTGATGATTAAATTTGAAGAATACTAGAGAATCAAGCATGATAAGTCTATTTTTTAGAATAAATTTTTTTTTAGGTTGTCTACCTGAATCTGAATGTTACCTTGAAATTTGAAATTTACGAGGTTGATGTCAAATACCCATAATTTTTTTGAGACTTTGAGCCTTATAGAGCATATATTCTTTGTTGCTCACTTTTGATTATGAGTGTGTCAACATTGAACTGTTATTCTAGAACTTGCATCGATTATACATGTCGAGACCACACCTATGAATTGATATATAGAGATGATAAAGGCACTTAGGATTTAACTCACTTACTCCACTAAAAGCCTACCTTCATAATTAACCCCTAGTGAACCCCGTTGATCCTAACAACCCTTTTATTGACTCACCCACTAATATTAACCCAAAACCCTTTGTATTTGTTATCACCATTCCTTTTGACTACCCTTATATCGAGATTCAATTTGATTAGTTACCTAATTATATTATTTCATTAGTTGAATTTATCCTTTATTACTTGATTTGTTCTTAAAAAAAACGAAGTATATTCAATATTTGTTCTATGTAATTGAGCTTATATATTTAAATTCCAAATGTTGAAGAAGAAGCTCATGTTAAAGTATTATGATTAGTAGTATTATTTTTCAATTGATGCAAGTATTTAAGATATGTTTATTGTTTCTAGTTAGGTAATTTGTCCGGTCAATCTCGAGTCTAACCTTCTAATTCAGCCTTTGTCCATACCCTTAACCTAAGCCCCGTTACAACCCGTTAAAGACCTTTTGATTTGTGTATCATCTCATATTACAGTGGTGGAGATTTGATTTTCACGCAAGTCTATGGGATTAACTATTCATGTTAGACTCTTGAGTGCTTAATTTTGAACCTTAAACATTTTGAGTGATTTGAGTGAACCTTTAGAGAGGATGTTAACTCTTGTCGATTTTGAATCAGAGGTAATTATTCAGATAAAGGGAAACACCTATGTTTCTTGCTATAAATGTATAACTTTGATTGTTTGAATCTTTAGGACTCTTTGAGCTGAATTATCCATGTATAAATTATCTTTGAATTATGATAAAACAGGATTGATGAATATTATGAATCAAGGAAGTTCGTTTTAATTGTAAGTTGAGAATTTTGCTTGAGGACAAGCAAAAGCTTAAGTGTGGGGGTATGTGATAAATCGTAAAAGTAATATATTTTAATCCCACATTTAGCATACTTTTGGATGATTTATCCCTTGATTTATGTAAAAAGGTGCTATTAATCCTTTCTTTTCATGTTTTATACTCAGGAAAGCACTGGAGGATGGAAAGAACGAGAAACGGGCCTAAAACGGACCAAATTGGGCCAAAGTGGAAATCGACACGGCCTGAGCCCAAGACCACACGGTAGTGCCTCATTAAAAGTTTGAACACTGCCTGGCCACGATTCACACGGGCGTGTGCCATGGCGGTGTCCCTGTCCTGGAGAAGAGCAATTTCACTCGAAAAAGGATACTTAGGGGCAGAGAAACCTATTTCAAAAGCCTATATAAACCCCCTAAGTACAGCCTAGAAGCAGGCGGTTAGCTAAGCCATGGAGCCGCACCGAAAAGGTCAGATTTGTGGGAAACACTCGAAGATAGCCTGTTGATCCATCTCAAGAAGCCGGAATTCTACTCAAGACGGTGGATCTCTCCTTCAATTCCTTTAGGGGGTTTTAGGGATTTCTTATGTTTTGTTTTATCTTTTCTTCTGAGATGTTTTATTTTATTGTTTTGAACTAAACCCTTCAGATACCTGAAGGGGAAGAAACCTACGACGGACCTTATTATTGTTTTCTGAACTATATGATAAATACTTGACTTGTTCTTAATTATGGGTGCTTAATTCTTGTGTTAATATTCCTGGGATACTGATTCAAGTATGATGTGCTTAGGTGGTGGAGCAAAAGTCCCTACTTAAGAGTAGATCTAACATAGTTAAGCGGAGTTGATCGCGCGCCTATAAATAGGGTGACGAGATTTTGTCGGATTAGGGTGAAACCTAATATGGGATTCTATAGATCGAGTTAATGCAATTCTAGGGGGTTTTAATTAGAAAGAGATTTCAATCAATCAACCTAGGGTTAGACGTTATTCGCCTCGGGAGAGGGTTTAATATAAATTAGGGAATCCTACGGATAAAGTCAAGTGAATAAATCATCTGGTTTCCCCAATTTATTCTTTTTGTCTTTGCGTCTTTAGCTTAGTAGTTAGATAAACTGAGATTAAACAACAAACTTCACTTATTTTAAGCTAGATAATAAAAAGAAAAGTTAGTATTAGTACTTTTAGTTCCTTTGGGTTCAACAATCCGGTCTTGCCTAAGCTATACTATTGTTCGATAGGTGCACTTGCCTCAATCGTTGTCATGGTTAGTTTTCAGGTTCGATCATTCTCATTCATTATAAATTTAAAACTCTGAAATCAACGAACACTGGGACATGGCCTCGACACCGAAAGGAGATCCCGTATAAGACCACATTTGGGACGTGGCATCAGCATCGAGCAATAATTCCTTGTAAGACCACGTCGGGGACTTGGCTTCAGTATGTAATCGTGTAAGATCATGTTTGGGACATGGCATCGATATACGATCCCGTGTAAGACCATATCTGGGATATGGCATCGACATCGAGATGTGATCCCATGTAAGACCATATCTGGGATATGGCATTTGCATCGTATTATGTTTATGATGATTCTTGTGTATCCGCAAGTAGGTTCAACGGGGTAAGGAGTTAAGTTTATGTTGAAGTTGAAATTAGTGCTAAAGTTATGTGATGAAGTGATACAGGTACATGTGGGTAACTTACGAGAAATGTGTCCAATATGTGATATGTGATTGGTAAGAGTAAGCATGAGTAAGTTATGGCAATGTGCTTGAGAATTTGTGTTATTACTCAATGTAATGTATGGATGTTATCATAAGCCTTTATGTTGCTATTTGTTTCATGCGAACTTACTAAGCTTTATACTTACCCCTCTTTTTTCCATTTCTTATAGTATTGCCAAGCTAGCTTGGGGATCGAAGGAAGTCAGAGACTCGATCACACTATCAATTGGAACATTTGGCATAGTTAGACTTATCTTTTTGAGTATGGCATGTATAGGGACTTAGTCTTTGTAAAGTGTCATATTGTTCTGGCCAAATGTGTTGTCTTAATTTGGAGATGAATTCATTTTGTATAAGGCCATAAATGATGGCTAATTCTTACTATTGATATATGAAAAGATGATATTTTACATGTATATGCAAATTGTCTGGTTGAGTAATTGGTATAGATATGCATGATTGAATAGGTTGCTTGATATGACTTATGTTGGTGCAAGTAAGGGAAGCATAAAGGGCTTGGTAAATATCCTCACATTTGTCCACACGGGTGGACACACGGGCTTGTGTCTAGACCATGTGTGACACTCGGTCTGTCTCATGGGCATATGGTTTGGCCGTGTGTCCCACTGCATCCTAAGTTGGCAAAACAGAATGCCAATAGTAACCACACGGGCTGAGGCAGGGCCGTGTGTCACAACCGTGTGGAAGATACAGCCATAGGACATCGGCGTGTGCCCAGGACATGTGAAGTCTGCACCTGAATTTAGAAATTTAATTCGCCACACAGTCTAAGGACACGGGCATGTGCCTTGGCCGTGTGACCTTATTAGGATGATGATGTCAGAAATAGAATGTCAAGGTTTTAGCACATGGGCTAAGACACGGGTGCATCATGGCAGTGCGAAGGACACAAGCCATGGAAATGATGTAACAGCCCGATTTAAGGGCTAGTCAAAACAGTGATCTCGGGATCACTAAATTCGAGATTTGAGAAATTTATTTATTTATTTTTCTTTATGTTTTTTTATATGATTTTATGAATTAGTATATGATTGTATAGGTACATGAGAATTTTTTTGGCATTTTTAAATTCTAGCGATTTCATGTTTAATCGCGAAAAAAGACTAAATCGCATAAAGTGCGAAAGTTCCATTTTTATTTCTAAAGGAGCCAAATAGCCATAAATTGTTAAATTGAGGTCTTTAAAAGGCCATTTATGGACAAATTTGTTCAAAGTTAGTAAGAGTTGGTGACAAAAATTTGACTAGTTTAATATTAGAATAAAGAAAGAGAAAATATCATCTTTCTTGTTCATCTCTTCCACCGAAATTGCAAGCAAGAATAGGGGTTTTGATGACTTAAATTTTTAGTAAACTTTCCTCCACTTTTGTAAGTGATTTTGATAATTTTTCTTAGTAATAATTGTAATTTTGAGACCCCTAAAGCTTAAGCTTTAAAATGAGGGGATATTGTGCAATATGGTGAAAAGTTTAGAGTTTTGCCATGAGAGCTATCATTGTTATTTGCTGCATTTTTATTGAAGAAATTGTGTTTTAGTAGTTAGATAAGCAACTTTTATGAAAGGTGTTGTCTTGAAAACACCTAATTGAACATTAATGAAAAGGTTATAAATTTGTTGTAAGTATGTGAAATAGTGAGTTTTGATGATAGCTATAAGAGTATTAAATGCTCACCTAGGCTTGTTATTAGAATTAATTTCCGAGCTTAAGGGTAAAATAGTAATTTTGCCAAAGCATGACTATTGAAATGCTTTTATTAACATGATGATTAAAATGAGCTAAATTGTTATTACATATCAAGAAACACGAAGCCTGGATCAAAATCGAGGCAAGAATAAAGTCGAGGACTAAATTTGCATAACTACATACATTTTGGATACCGAGGTAAGTTTGTATGAATTTTAATATTTCATATGTACTTTTATTAATTCAATTATTATGTTGTATTATGTACACTATTATTATGAAGATAAGAAAATGATATCTTTATGAGAAGATGAATGAAAATATGTAAGAGAAAATCCTGATTGAAGACTCGGAATATTGAAGAATACTAATATCACAGCATGAGACAAGTAAAGTCCATGTAAGACCATGTCAAGACATGGCATTGGCATTAAGGTAAGGATATCAAGTTAGTCCATGACAAGTCATGGCATTGAAGGATTATCATGAAGCAAAGGTCCCGTGTAAGTCCAAGCCAAGGCTTGGCATTGGTGAATTCATAAGGCAAAGATGTCATGTAAGTCCATGTCAAGACATGGCATTGATAAGATTTAAAAGGCAAGGATACCACGTAAGACCATGTCAAGACATGGCAATGGTAAGTTTCCAAAGGAGACATATAAGGAAGGTCTCGTGTGGTAGAAGAGAAAAACCTTCGATTGATAGGATCCGAAAACAAGGAGCAGAAGAATTTCGGGGTAATAAGGATGACGATCCTGAAAGAGCAGAGTTTTGGCTTGAAAATACCATTAGGGTATTTGACGAGTTATCGTGTACACCAGAGGAGTGCATGAAGTGCGTAGTTTCCCTTCTGAGAGATTCCGCTTATCAATGGCTTCAGTGGACGCACATTCTCCAGGCAAGATGTCAGTAACTCAGTATGAGCATGAGTTTGTAAGATTCAGTAAATACGCTCGAGAATGTGCGTCCACTGAAGCCATCATGTGCAAGAGATTTGAGGACAGATTAAACGAAGATATTAAGTTGTTTGTTGCTGTCCTAGAGTTGAAGGAGTTTGTTGTGTTGGTAGATCAGGCTTGTAAAGCCGACGAGTTAGTAAAAGAGAAAAGAAAAGCTGGGATGGAGTCTCGTGACTCAAAAAAAAGATAGTGGAATAAGTCATTCCAGTTTTCGTCCAAGAAGTTAAGAGATTTTTCTACCAGATCAGCTACTTCCGCCGTGTTTTCAAGCAGAGGCAAGAATAAATAGTATTCAGGGAGTAGGGCTCAGACTACTTCAGTCACTAGTGTCGGGAATGTTCGAGCTAATAGACCGGAATGCCCACAATGTGGCAGAAGACACCCAGGTGAATGTCGAGCACATGAAAATGCTTGTTTCAAGTGTGGTTCCCAAGATCATTTCATAAGAGAATGTCCTGAGATAATGAAAGAAGGGAAAGCTCAGAGTGCGAGGTTCGGGAGCGTTGTTAGAGGAAGACCATAGAGGAACCCTGGAAGTGGAGCAAGCAATAAAGGTAACCTCAGAGAGCAGGCTGTGAGACCTGAGGGTAGGGCGCCTGCAAGGACATATGCTATTCGCGCTCGCGAAGAGGCATCTTCTCCTGATATTATTACGGGTACCTTTTCTCTTCATGATACTAAAGTTGTTGCTTTAATAGATCCCGCATCTACCCACTCATACGTTTGCATGAAATTAGTATCTAGTATGGGTATGCTAGTAGAGTCCAGAGAGTTTGGGATAAAGGTGTCCAACCCATTAGGTAAATGTGTGTTAGTTGATAAAGTATGTAAAGATTGTCCCTTGATGATTAGAGGTCATTACTTTAAGGCTATCTTCATGCTATTGCCATTTGATGAATTTGATATTATTCTTGGTATGGATTGGTTAACCACTCATGATGTGATAATAAACTGTGGAAAGAAATACATTGAGTTAAGATGTGAAAATGAGGATACCCTTTATGTTGAATCAGATGAACAAGATAAGTCTCCGGTGTTGATTTCTCACATGACGGTTTAGAGGTATGTAAGAGAAGGGTATGAGGCGTATTTAGCTTTTGTGATGAATGCCAAAGAAACTAGATTAAAGATTGAGTTAGTACCGATAGTAAGTGAGTACTTGGATGATTTTCCCGAGGAACTGCCAGGATTACCTCTGATAAGAGAGGTTGAGTTTGGCATCGAGCTAACTCCCGGTACTATACCGATATCAATCGCTCCTTATAGGATAGCTCCAACTGAGTTGAAAGAATTAAAGGCACAGTTGCAAGAGTTGACAGATAAAGGTTTCGTCAGACCGAGTTGTTCTCCATGGGGTGCTCCAGTGCTATTTGTGAAAAAGAAAGATGGCTCTATGAGATTGTGCATAGACTACCGATAACTTAACAAAGCAACAGTGAAGAACAAGTATCCCTTGCCAAGAATCGACGATTTGTTCGATCAATTGAAGGGAGCCACTGTGTTCTCCAAGATAGATTTGAGGTCGGGATACTATCAGTTGAGGGTAAAAGAATCAGATGTGCCTAAGACGGCTTTTCGAACAAGATATGGGCATTATGAATTTTTAGTTATGCCTTTCAGTTTGACAAATGCTCCTGCGGTATTTATGGATTTAATGAACCATATTTTTCGGCCATATCTAGACAAGTTTGTGGTTGTTTTCATTGATGATATACTGATATATTCTCGTAATGAGAGTGAGCATGCTGAGCACCTAAGAACGGTTCTACAGATTTTGAGAGATAACCAATTGTATGCCAAGTTTAATAAAAGTGAGTTTTGGCTTAAGGAGGTTGGATTCTTGGGACACATTGTCTCAGGAGATGGAGTCCGAGTTGATCCAAGTAAAATTTCAGCTATTGTTGATTGGAAACCACCAAAAAATGTGACCGAAGTTAGAAGTTTTCTGGGCTTAGCTGCTACTATAGGCGATTCGTCAAGGGTTTTTCCATGATAGCGACTCCAATGACGAAACTGTTACAGAAGAATGTGAAGTTTGAGTGGTCAGAAAAGTGTCAATAGAGTTTTGAGAAACTGAAGACACTATTGACTGAGGCTCCTGTTTTGGTGCAACCTGAGCTGGGAAGAGAATTTGTGGTTTTCATGATGCATCTCTGAACAGATTAGGTTGTGTTCTTATGCAAGAGGGCAAGGTGATTGCATACACCTCTAAGCAATTGAAGCCGCACGAGAAGAATTACCCGACTCATGACTTAGAGTTGGCCGCAATTGTGTTTGCATTGAGAATTTAGAGACACCATTTGTATGGTGAAAAGTGTCGGATTTTCACCGACCATAAGAGTTTAAAATATTTATTGACTCAGAAGGAATTAAACTTGAGGCAACAAAGGTGGGTAGAGCTGATTAAGGATTATGAGTTGATAATTGACTACCATCCAAGAAAGGCGAATGTGGTCATCGACGCTTTGAGTAGAAAATCATTGTTTGCACTAAGAGCCATGAGTACTCAGATGATGTTTTTGGATGATGGTTCCGTTTTAGGCGAGTTGAGGGCTAAACCACAATTTCTTCAAGAGATTTGTCAAGCTCAGAAAGATGATAACAGTTTGCGAGCCAAGAGAGTGTTATGTGAGTCGAACGTTGAGTCAGACTTCTAAGTAAATCCTGATAGATGCCTAACATTTCGAGATCGGGTCTGTGTACCCAAAAATGACGAGCTTATTCATAAAATTTTGCATGAAACGCATAACGGATGTTTGAAGGTACACCCAGGCAGCACGAAGATGTACAATGATTTGAGGAAATGGTATTGGTGGCATGGTATGGAGAGAGCCATTTCTGAGTTTGTATCGAAATGCCTGATTTGTCAGCAAGTGAAGGCTGAACATCAAGTACCTTCGGGTTTACTTCAGCCCATTATGGTTCCTGAGTGGAAATGGGACCTTATTACTATGGACTTCGTGACGGGCTTACCGTTAACTCCAAAGAAGAAAGATGCAATATGGGTAGTGGTTGATAGACTCACAAAGTCAGTCCATTTTATACCAGTGCGAGTCGACTATTAACTTGATAAATTATTGGATTTATACATGTCAGAGATAGTAAGACTCTATAGTGTACCGTTGTCGATCATTTCGGATAGGGACCCGAGATTCACGCACTACAGCAAAATAGACTTTTAGCGGCGTGTTTTTAGGCTTTTAGCAACGTTTATAAGCGCCATTGATAGTTTTTGCGGCGCTTTTAAAAGCGCCGCAAAAAACGCCGCAAACTTTAGCGGCGTTTATTAGAAAAAAACACCGCTAAAGGTCATAATGTTTAGCAGCGTTTCTCCCACAAATGCTGGTAAAGGTCATGGCTTTTAACGGCGCTTCTCCAACAAACGCCGCTAAAGGTCATGACTTTTAGCGGCGCTTTTTCCAAAAACGCCGCTAAAAACCATGACCTTTAACGGTGCTTACCCAAAAACGCCATTAAAGAACATGACCACCGCTAAAAGCAATGATCTTTAGCGACGCTTTCCCCAAAAATGCCGCTAAAGGCCATCAAAAATAAAAAATATATTAAAAATTATATAAAAGAGCAACACTATTATCATAGCACGCAAACAAGCTTTAATTGGATAACAGTTTATATACAAATCCATTCCTATCCCTCTACCCGCTTAAGCAAATCCTTTAGCATTACTTTGATAACGTTCCTATACAAATCCATTTATGTTCTAGGGGCATAAATCTATTTAACAAACAAATAGAAACTCAACCAATACGCAAGAAATTTCATAAGTCTATATTATGTTATGAGTTTATCCAATTCACAAGAAAATTCAGGCTCCTGCCACTGAAAATAGGTGGTGTCAAATCCAGTACCAGCACAATTAAAAAAATAGCCTATTAAACAATTAAGCTGAGTAAAATCCAATTCCAAATTGTCCAATCATGCTAACACCAGCACCAGCAGCCAATGCCTCAATGAATTCCTTAGTCTCAGACCTAGCAATGGTACCAAGATTGTTCACCAAATCTAATTAAAAAGACACAATCTCATTAGAACCTCTCTCTTGATTAAAATTCAGTGAATAACCGAATGTACAAGAAGAAATAACAGAACTTATCGACCTTAGTCATGCCATTACCGCTATCAATGATCGATAAAGTATTGTTTGTCTTATCGGGGACAATGTGGATAAACAACTCGGATTGAGCATCAAGTTTGCTCTTGTCCATCAAACTCTCGAATCTAATCTTGTCCAATGCCTAAAACCACAATTTTTAATAATTAAATTAAATGAATCTAGCTTTAAATTTATCATAAAACCTAAAATTAAAACCCACTTCTATGCTAACGATTTGCAAGTTTAATCAAAACTTCGAAAACCATAGATTCAAAGACTACCATTTCAATCTTAAACTTTCATACTATAAATTCCTAAAATTATAATAAACAAATCAAATAACAGCTTTTATTAACAAATGTAATTTTCAATTGAAATAAACAACCAACAGAGCACTGCCTATAAATTAAAAACAAAGAGAAAATAAAAACCCAAATTTTGTTTCCATACAAAAAAGCAAACAAAACCAACAAGCATTAAAGCAAAAAAGATTAGATCCAATTAACCATACCTTAAAATTATAATAAAGTAATTAAAAAAACATCTCCATATTGACGACCAAAAAAAAAAAGTTATAACATAGAAGAGCAGGACTTACATCAGAAGCATTGCTGATGAGCTCACGAAGAAAGATCTCCTTGCTGCTGTAGAAAGTGTTGATAATTAAACTAAGAAGCTAGTTAATCTCAGCTTGAAAAGCAAACGTCTCTGTGTCCGCCATTGGTGAATAACTCAAAACCCCAACTCAAAAGCACGCAGGAAAAACCGTAAGCAAAAGGTTATATTCAGGTGTTTAGAGTTCTGAAGAGAAATTACAAAGACAATAAGTAGCGCATAACGACATTATTATATAGAACATGCTTCGTTAGGGTTTCTAGATAAATAAAATAGCCTATTAAACAAATATAAAACGTACATGCAAAACTAATTTAGTCTTACACTAGTATATGTGATAGCCTATTATCCATAGGCAGGTAGCTACCTGACAAAACAAAAACAAACAACAATCAATCCATCAGTCTTAGGCTCTGTTTGATTGCTGGAAAATGTTTTCCGGAAAACATTTTCCGGATTTTCTAGTGTTTGGTTGATGGAAAATATTTTCCTTTAGGAAAACATTTTACAAACACGGGTAAAATGGCTTCATTATTCCTGTAAAACGTCTTACCGATTTTTTGTCGGTAAGACATTTTCCAAAGCTTTCCCCTTCATCATCCAGGTACGTTCTCCTTCTTCCCTTCTTCATTCCTTCTCCTTCCTTCATTCTTTCTCAACCAACAAATTTCTTAAGTTCAGGTAAGTTTTACTCCCTCTTTCGAAGTTTAGAGCTTTACACTTTCTAATTGATTCAACCTATTTTTTTTTTTTTCAATTTCTCTGATTCATTTCATTTGCTACTTGATCGAATTTTAAGATTTTTGGAAGGGATTGGGCATTCGAACATGATTTTAGGTTTATTTTCTCCAATACTAAACCAAGTCCTAATGTTTAAGCTTTATGATTTGATTATCAATTTCCTAATCTCTCTTTTCCTTTTCCCCCCTTCTGATCGCTAATCATTTACATCATCTTATAATCAACAATTCTTGCTAACAACATTCTAGGGATTTGGTTTAGGGATCTTCACTCCCAAGTCACAATCGATGATCTCTAGGGTTTAATAAACAACGGACCTGTAGGAGAACCGATTTGGAGTTTCGAATCCATGATACCTACAATAGTAGTGAAATTGGAAATAAAATGAGAAAAGATTAATGATGTCTTTTAGTTATAGTCTGGTTAGTTAATTGGTTTGGTATTTGTTTATAGTGTTAATACTTGGACTTCGGCCTTGATCAATCAGTTGAAGAGAATCTTCATTTGCATCTATTCTCCTCCTCTTTATTCTTAATGCTTCTGAGATATATTACATCATTGATTTGCTTGAACTATGGCTTCAACCTTGCTACTGTCTCTGGTTTTCCTTCTTCTTTGTTTACTTGAACTATGGCTTCAACCTTGCTACTGTCTCTGGTTTTTGTGATTGATCTGATTGCTTTCACCCTTGCTGCTGTCACTTGAGCAAAGGAGAAATCTTGTGAGTGTTCCAATTCTCCCTTTATATTTACTAAACTGCTTTATTTTTTGTTATCTCTTTCTTTGTTTTGGCTTCGCTTTCTTTGTCCTTAGATGACCATTTTTTTTAACCTACTTTGATTTGCTAATTTCCATAAATTTGATTAAAAACTTTAAGCCTTTCCCCCCATTTATTGTATGCAAAAAGTTCTATCTTTTTGGTTCCTCGTCTTGTAAAAGAACAGATACTTTTTCTATTGTTTGTTAGATCTAGAATGAATCTGTTTTAACCTGTTGGTCAGACAGGCCAAGATATTGCTTTTAAATTCCTCATGTCATGGCTTTTGTGCTTCAAATATTTTTGGGTGCAAAGTGCAAACTATTCTATTTAAAAGATGGGTTAACAGATTCAGCTGTAAGTTTAAGGAGGCCTATATCCGAAGTACTAAAGAGGGAACATTATTTTTCTGCAGTCCTTATGGAAAAGGCTTTCTCGATTAGTCATGTACAATGATGTTATGAAAGAATATCATAGAAACATGTACAATATTGAGAACATTGTCTTTATTTAATTTCATTTTAAATGCTTTGTTACTGCTAGTATGGCTTAATTAGAACTTCAATCGAAGAGCCGCAAAGACTCAGAACATTTTGAAACCAGATTAAGTACGCTCGTGTTCTGTTCGTGTCATGGAAATAGGTGATCGCAATGAAGAATTCTCATCATTGCTTTTCTTTATAGAAGTAGTAGCTATTGGTGCTACGGTCATAGACTATGCTTCTTTCGACAACAGCGGAAATGTTTAGTGAAGTGGCAATGGTGTATCAGATACTTTTGTATACATGTTTATATCTGGATACATTAATGACTCTTTAATTTGGTAGTCTTTGACAATAAAATTTGCACACATTGTTTCACAAAGTTGGTTCATGGTGTTAACAAAAATACGAGTTTGTAAAAGGAAAAGGTATTAGAATTGCAGAGTTGTTTGTTTCAAGGAATAGATTTTGGGATTAGTTTGATGTTTTACCTCAATGAAGCTTGAGTGTAACAATTTCCCGTTCTCTTTTTGCAGGCCACTGTTGGCAATAATGGGAAAGAAAGTTATTGTGTTTATGATGAGGATATTGCAATTGGTTTGGGTGTGGGTTCGTTCCTATTTCTTCCGCTTAGTCGATACTAATAATGGTGACAAGTCGGTGCTTATGTCATGTGGGAAGGCCATGAGACCAAGTGGATCTAGAGCATGGGCAGTTGTCCTATTCATCACTTGTTGGTACATTTTGAGTTTTGATAATAACTTAAACAATCTTATCTTAATGGTCAAGAAGAGGCTTTGAGCATCCTAGTTAATGACAGTGTTTTTTAATTCTTTCATTAGTGTTTCTTATCATCTAAACGATGTGTTCCATTGGTATTTCATGTTGTTCTTTTTCATTGCGGAGGTATGCTGCTTTGGCGTGTCAAGTCTTGAAATGCTTATCACACCAAGTACAAGAATCTCTTAAGTGATCCCCCATTGTGTGCGACATTGAGAAAAGGTGTCATTGCCGCTAGGGCCGCATTTGCTTTCCTAACACCCGTAGTCTCTGAGCTTTACTATGTGAGTTATTCGAAGGCTAATGATGCAACAGTTAACTACGGCAAAGACACCAGAGTGAGGATGGGAAACCTCTAGATGGATATGCTCAGAGGCAGTCATAAAATTTCATTCATTGTTGATTGACCTTAATGTTTCTATTGTAGACAACTTAGGTTACAGCATGCGTGATTTAGTGTACATGCATCTTACCATGGACTTGGACATGTGTTTTTCCCACTTTACGTTGCAAGTTTTTGTCTAAGCATTTTGCATGTTTTCTAAGCGCTTAGTGTTTCAGTTTTTTAGTATGTGAAGTGAATAGAATGACATTTGAGGGTGTATCTTTCAGTAATATATAGTAATCTCCATGGGAATTTATAAAAGAGTTTTTTAATTTAATTTATTTATTTATAAATAAATTATTGCAATATATGTAAAAACAATTTAAAATATAAAAATTTATTAATATGTATATAAAATTTATTAATATATGTAAAAACAGCTTTTCCGGAAAATATTTTCAGGAAAACTGCCAAACAACAGAAAATATTTTACATAGATTCATCCAAACACCAGAAAATATTTTCTGTAAATCATTTTCCAGAAAAGTAAATCATTTTCCAGAAATCATTTTCCGGAAAACATTTTACTGTCAAACAAACGGAGCCTTAATTTATCAAATGTTAAGACAATCATAATGGATTATTCAATCATCTGCAGAGCAACAAAACCAGGCTTTCAGCATTTAGAAAATTTAAATAATAAAGTTTACAAAATTTAAATAATAAAGTTTATGATTATAGTTTTTACTTAAAACCGAAAACTATGGAGTGAGCTATATGGTACACCCATTTTCATGAAACAAAAGATAACAGTTATTTGAAACGGTAGCGTTCTAAACTTTAGATCTCTGTATTTCCATAACAGCTATTTTGATGCTGCTGGAAAATGGTTTAGGGAATATAAAATTAAATGAATTACATCAAAGATATCTCATAACTCAAGCTAACTTTGAGACCAGTAACCATCTTTGGCCATTATAGTGCAGGGAGTCGTATAGATCAATAAAATTAACAAAATCCAATATCAAAATTTTCCAACAATACATTTCTTAACACAAACAAATTAGGAACAAGATATCTTTCATGTCCATAAAACCTTTTGAAAATTTAGAAAAACCAGTAATGAAATATAGTCAAAATAAAAAAAAATTTCTTAATGGACAAAAAGAAAACAATATTCTTAAGAGGGTCATTTTCTTTTATATCTTTTACTAGGTGTATTCTTAAGAAAGTTGATTGTGCTAGCAGTAAAACCTGGCGATTTCAATTCACCCAATTTAGCAAGTTAAGCATTGGTGCACTAATAGAGTGTTCCATTTTAAATAAAATAATAATAAGCATTGTTAATGATACCCAGAAAACCCCATAAATATTTTCCAATTCTAACAGTAAAGGCAAAGACTCAAGAAAAACTATTTGGCAACTTCAAGAAATGCCATTTTTTCCAAGATTGAGTCACTTTTCTCAAATTTTTGGTGTCACAACATGGAATTTAAGTTGATGAAGAAAAAGCAAGGGCAATCAACTAATGGCTCAAGCCTATCTCATTCATGAGAAAATTCTAGATAATATAATCTCTACTAGCTATGTGAAGACAGGAGAGTAACTTATTGATTTGTTCTTAAAGGCACTAAAGGAAATCGAGTTAACTACTTATGCAACAAGCTAGGCATGATTAATATCTATGCTCTAGCTTCAGTGTTACCTATATATTAATGTAATTATAGAGATCTGAAAAGAATCAATAAGCAATTAGGGGATCTATTAGGATTAATAAAAATTATTCATTTCCTTGTATATAGAGTTCACCTGTATAAATATATGTATAATCAGTAGCAATACACAACTTTCTCTTCATCTTTTCTTTCTTTATCCTTTCCATCATTCACAAATTTAATTCATTAAAGAAAAATGAACAACAATGAAAAGTAACTTGTTTCTTTTTTTCTGAAAAATGAAAATGGATGGGAATGGCAACTGGTACCTGGAATCATTCCAAGTTCATACATTCGGGCAAGAATTTTCTTTTGCAAAGTTAATTGTCCATCAAACCAACTTTCTGGCAGTGGTCCACCCCTTCTGGCATTGAATTGCAACTTATTAGATTCAAAACTACAACACTATCATAACAATACAAATTTTCTCTACCTAGGGTTATTACAATATGCCATTAAAAGAACGTTCCAGAAAAAGTATCACAGCATTTATTCTAATGAATTAAATGATGGGGAATGAGGAACCATACTCTGAAAAGGAAGGTAAAGATGCTTTCCATTAGCTTGAGCTTAAAATGCCTTAATATTAGACTTACCATGTTGGCAACCCAAATTAATCAAGCCAAAGACAAAAAGAGTTCTAAAATTTTTCCGAATTACTTACCATGAAATTTCCCATACGTGACCAAGCAAGAAATGCAGGACCCCCAAAGAAGTCATCCAAATTAGAATTGGTTATATTGAATTCATGACTTTGGAAACAATGATGGTTATCCAAAAATAATTCCTAGAGCAAACTAACTAGCCAATGAGGCCAACTCCAATTTTATTAATGAAAATTTAAAAGTAAAACAGCCCAGGTTGTTACTGGTAATAAAAACAAATAATTTTAACTCATTATTAGTATGTGGGAGATAAAACTAATAATAAGTACTTCTGGGAACATAAAGAATTAATGAATGACAAAGGTACTACTAGCGCACTGATTTATATATATATTTATATATAAAGGACTTTGTCTTAACCTCGATAGTGTCAGTGACAACTATATCTATATGCAAAGAACATTTAGCATTCACAATCTAACCACTAGCTATAGAACTTTGTACAAACTTTAAAAGACTAGTATTATGTACCGGAATATATAAAATAAGGTTCAGCTAGAAGTTAAGAAAGAGCAGGGAATAAGCATATAAGCCATGCTCAATTACGTCATCCACCTCAATGCAGATACCATTTGTGAGTCCAGCATAAAAAGGAAAAAATACACTATCAATATAGCCAGAAAATGGATGCAGACTAAGTGGCATCCTATTCCCATCAATGCCAGAAATCTTTCAAGAGGACATGCATGAGCATGGAGAGCAGAGTTGCAGGTGGAGGGTTGTGCATGTGACTAGCTTTTCTCCACAAGAAAGAAAAGATGAAAAGACAGGCAAAATGAATAAAGTTTGCTAAGTTAGCCAAATTTTGAAAACTTTATATAAGGAAATTACCTGGAAAACTTTTCTCCAAATGGTTTCTTGCCCAGTAAATGCTGGTGGCAAGTTGATACCTTGGAGAGCCATCCAATCAATTTCCTGTTCCCATCTTTCCCAATCCCACCAAGCAAAAGTATCTTCCAAAAGCAAACAAATGCATATATTTTTCATCAAAAAATATTTCAAAATATTTTAATAACTTATTAAGAGATAGAAGCAGAAGCTCACAGCTTGATGTAACAGCATTTTGGTAGTAATTCCATGGAATGGGTCTCTAGACCAAGATTCCACCATCTTGAACACGAGGAAGAGAGCCTAAAATAAGGTTCCAATTGTTAATCACTTAAATTATTACCTTCCTTTTCTTTAAAATAAGGTTAAGTATGTCTTGAAGTTGTCTGTTCTTGTGTGTTTTCTTGCTTTGTCTAAAGCAACTTCAGCCTCTGTAATAACTCAACAAAGTTAATGAATATAATTGGCAGAGCACCATACTGCATTTCAAATTGAAATTAGTAAAGAAATACCCAAATATACTAGTAAGAACAAGGTGAACTGCGGAAGCAAAAGGCTGAGTACAGGAATACTTTCTCAAACTGATTATAATTACCCAGTTCAACCTTACACATGGTTAATCTCAAGCTCGAGGAAATATCTGAATGCCACAAAGATAGTTACTGAAACCTCCTCGAAAGAAGGACAAAAACAGAGTAGAAAATCAGCTAGCATTTAAGGCTTGTTCAGTCTTCTCCATTAAAGTACAGTCCTAAAATTTCCTAAGGGAAAAAATGGGTACAGTCTATTGGAAATAAAAATTCCTAATTTGAAAACATAACCATCTCCATTAAGCTCTGCTCATTTCAATTAAGTGCTAATTTGCATCTAAAAAGACTTTAAATCATCAATAGATCGTGATCATGAAACATCATAATAGAATGGCTTACTCATCATTTCTAACTTCTCAATCTGCTCCTTCATTGCTTGTGGATCCTTCTTCAAAATCCCTACCTGTCTCACCTTCTGATACTAAGGTACGGGGAGGAGGGATATGCACAGACGGAAGGCTATTTTTAATATCGTAGGTTTTATTTAACAAGAGAAGATAGTAGATAATTTACAATAGATCGTTTACAAGGGTTTTCTAAAGAAAGCAAATATACAAGAGAATTTGTATATTGCCGATTTCTGTCTAAAGTGATTTTTCTAACCCAAGCAAGATGCCTTTATAATAAAAATTCTAAACTCTAATTTAATTACAATTCAAGTCCGCACAGTATCCTGATAAGGATGACTTTATTATAGGCTTGGTAGTTGCTTCCACGTAGCCTTCTAAATCTGACAAAATTTCTTGCAATAATTGCTGCTTGCATCATTGCTTACATCATCCGGACATTGATGGCTGCTTACATTATTGCCTGCATCACTTGTTGTGGATGATGATGGGTTGTCACATCTAATAATTAAGTATCTCCTTTTTCTTTATCCTTCTTGGATATTTTGTAAATTCATCTCCTCGATCTCATCAAGGTATAATGATTCTGGTGAATGAACTGGTGTATTCCAGCTTTCCCATGCTTCTTTGATTTCCGCCGTTAACGGATAATCATCTATTTCCATGTCAGCTATCTTTTTTAGTAACTGAATGGCTTCTTCATTTCTTTCTATCTGGGTTGTTCCAGTATCATAAGCTAAAATCCTTCTTCCATCGATCCAGAACATATAAGTTTGTTGAAGAAGAAGATGTTCGGCCATGGTTATTATATCAATTTCGGCTTGGATTTGATAATTGGTAAAATTATTATAACAATTGCCAATGGTTTTTGACAATTTTTGTTTGTCTTCTTCTACTGCTGAAAGGGCTTTTCCCGAAAACAAAGTAGTAATATTCCAAATTTGATATGGCTGATAATATTTTTCTTTTTCAGCAATACCAATAAGACTAGATATTTCTATATGAAAATAATAGACAAAATCATCTAAATCAACAAAATTTGTTAATCTAGATTTTACTATAGCTGGAAAATCTTTTAATAAGTGAAAAGAAAGATTTTGGACTGTTATTTCTTTAACAAATCCCCATTCAATACTTGTTATATCAAATGGTTCATGATTAAGCCTAAATTTGATAGTAGGAAATTGTTCTCCTATATCATTAGTAAAAATATAGGCTTGTAAATAATATTTTGCAAAAATTTCTGAAAATTCAGCTTGCTGGTTGCAAGTAGCTCTATCTATTTTTAAAAATATATCCGGTGGTAGAATTCGTCTACATTTGTTATATAGATATATTCTAAACATTTTATTAATAATAGGATTGTTTGTTCCCTTATTAATAAAATATTGGAATATATCAAGAAGATTATTTATCTCCTTAATATCTGTATATTCAACTAGGATTTCATCCCAATCTCTGTATAAAACAGATTTAAGTAATAAATCATGAGCTTCTTTTTCCTTAGTTGTTTTTTCAACTAAGAATTACAAAACTCGTAAAGAGCTCTTCTAAAGTTTGCTCTTTGATCAATAATATGGGTTTTCCATATTTTGTTTATAAAATTATAATATTCTAAAGGTAAACCTGGATTATAAAAATCCTTTATTTCAGAAAATTCAGAATTTTGTTGTTTTTTCAACAAATTCACGGTTTCTTTTATAATTTTAGCATAACTTTTTTGATATACTGAATATGGATCTTGAGACCATTCATAATAACTCACTTGGGTTGGTGATTGAGTTCCAAATGGTTGGTTTACCATAGGATATGGTACATAATATCCTTGATTAGAATAAAATGGTACTTGTGCAGGAATAAATCCTTGTTTAGGACTCATTGTTTTTCCCTTGTTGGGTTTTTTATGGCCAGTTGTCCATTCTCCTATATTTTCTAGAGGTTTTTTACCTCTATCCATAAGGCTGCTAAGAAAATCAGCAAACATTAGTAAAATTAATTTTAGGATTTTCTACTAATGGTATTTCTATAGAAGTATTTTCTATAGATAATCTAACTGATTTTTTATTAATAGTAAATGGTAAATATTGATTTATAAAATTATTTCCTAATAGTATAACTCCATACATATAAGGTAAACATAATAATTTTGGAATTATAAATTTAACATTATTAATATAAATTGGAATATTTTTTGCTTTATAATAAATAGTAGTTTTGTTACCATTTATTCCATTAATATTTATTATCTTTTTTACAGGTTTCTAATATTCTTCAGAAAGAACATCCTTTTTACAACTACTGGTTGTAGCACTTGTATCTAATAAAGCATGTAAAGAGTATTTTTTATAATCTTTATCATGTAATGTAATTTCAATATATTTATTGAAATTTGTAATATTAGCTATTGAATAATTTATATCTTCCATTCTAGTATTTCTAGAATTTTTACTAGGTGTAGTAGGAAAAATAGGAATATGAACTGTTTTCATACCTATTGGTGTAGAAGTATTTATATTATCTTCATCTTCCTCTGGTTGAGAACTAGAAGGTAATACTAAATTATCATCTGTATTGGTTATCAGATTATTCTTAAAATATAACTTATCTCCAGATGACATATATTCAATAGTACTTACTGGTTTAGAAGTACTGGCATTATTAGTCTTTTCTATCATCCAGTCTTTTGGAATTGATAGATCTCTTAAATGTATTAATTTTGGTTGTATTTCTGTAGTAAACTTATTGGGCTCAAAAAGCTCAATAATTTTATCATTTATTTCTTTTATTTCTACTTCTGCTGTATTAGTATATTCATTAATAGAAGTCCAGCTTATTGCTAAATCTTCTGCTAAATCACTAATATCAGAATTTTTTGTCTAAATTCTGAGACATAGACACTCTTCTATTAGAGGATCTGTTATGGATATAAAGTAGTTTGGTTTAACTTTAAATCTTATAACTTCGGTATGTAGATTAGACTGAATTCCTCCAATAAGTGCTTTTATTGGATTTTCAAATCTTTTATCTAATAAAACTGCTAAAATAGGAACATCATGACCTCTTCTGAATAAGGCTTTAATTGTTATCATAATGACTCCTAAATGTATATATCTAACTTGAGGATATTTTTTTCTAATGCGTTTTATCTTTTCTTTAGTAAATAATGGAATTTCTGTTAATCCTCCTTTAGTATCTTTAGCGACTGTGTTACCGCTAATTTTTTCAATGTGTCTTTGTGACCATATTTTAAACTTAGATATTTTATATATTTCTTCTTTAGAAATATGATTTTTATTAATCTTTTCTATTATATCATCAGAAAAGTCTATTTCTTCTCCGATTAAATTTCCTAATTTAATATCCTGTTGTTCAGAATTAGGAATCTCTTCTAACTTGTTTTTAGAACTACTTCCTAACATAAAAATATATTAATCGAAATCAGATTAGACTCTGCTTTCGATATTAATTCATATAATATTTCAGTAGGATTTGTTTCCTCACTAAAACATATTTCTAAATCTTGTTCTTCAAGATTTTTAATCATCTTTTTAGCATTTTTGCCTTTGTTAGGACAATTTGTTGCTATATGCCCTTCTTCATCACAAATAAGACATTTGCATATTTGTTTTTTATTATTAGAAGTTTTTCTTCTAACAAATTTTTTCATTTTATCGGTTTTATTCTTATTACTAGAACTAGGTTTCCATCTAGCTAATCTATATTTTTTATATTTTTTTATAGGTTTTTGGACGTATAAAATTACATCCAAACTCCCATTCTCCTTCTAACATCTTTGTACAATATTTATGACTTAATTTATTCTTGACTTGTTTAGCCGCTTTACTCTGTAAGCAATGTAATATAATTCTTTCTTTAGAAAAATTAATTCTATTACCTATAGTATCTATATTTGCTACTTCTGTATTATTATCATTACTATGTTTTATTCTGAAAGAAGCATATTTATTTATGCAAATTTCATCCGCGGTAATTTATGAAAATATTGGTTTCTCCAAAAGTCTATACTATCATTTTTTAACTTTTGATATTCATGAAGAAATTTTTTAGAAAATTCGTCTAAATATCTAATATCACATAATTTTAATTTTGACAAGATATAGCTGGATTGACTATCTTGATCCTTTTTATTAGTAAAACCACAAAATTCTGTTTTTAGAATTGAAGTTAATCCTTTTAATAAATCTTTAGGGGTACTTATTTGATTAATAAGTTGACCCTTTTGTTCTCTTCCTGTAATATCCTGGATTATGGCTTATGCATTAATACTAAATTAGATGAAGTAGCATGTTAATGAATATTCTGAATGTGTTCTATGAATTTTGTGAACCCTAGAGTGTAGTGAATGCCTTAGAAATTATTTGATTTTAAAGTTTTAAAAGAGGAAGCTAAGCAGGGTGGCCTTTAAGAAAAATTGTAAGGGAAATATGACACACAAATAGGCTTGGAAAAGTGGCTTGGAGGTGCCACTTAGGGCCTCTGGAAATGACGCCACATGCAGGGGTAAATGGGCCAAGGTTCGAGCTACAGGGGAAGCAAAATAAAAGTTTTATTTTGCAGCAGAGATTAGCAGTAAGGGACGGAACTAAGGCTATATTTTAGGAGCTTTAATCCTTTTATTAAGAGATAAATGGTGATAATTAAGTAAGGTAAAAGATAAAGGATGGATTATTATTATTAATTTTAAATAAAGGGATAAGAGAAAAGTAAGGGATATGATAGTGATGGCCGAATAGGGGACTCTAGGCCTAGTAATTTCGGCAAAAGGAGGAAAAGTGAGGCCATTCGGTATTCTTTTCTTTTCTTTGAAGCCTCTCACCGAATTCTCTCTCGCAACTTTCCCCTTTTTCTTTTCAATTCTCCAAAAACCTATCTCATCGTTTTCATCTTTTTCTTTTATTTGTTTTAGCCGAAATCTTTCTCTCCCTAAAGATTACCATTGCCGATTCCTCCATGGTCCTATACTCTTCCATTGTAGCTGAATACTCATCATCAATCCTCCTCTTCTACTTTTCATAATATTTCCAAAAGCTGGAATTTCAGTGCTCAACAAGTAGTCTTAGCCGAATATCACTGTGGGTTTTGGCAGAGGAGCCGTCGACTACAACATTGAGGGTAAGGGATCCTATTGTTGTCATTCTATTTCTTTTCTTTTAACCGAAATCAAGGTACTAATCCTATTAGTGATCTTTGGCCGAAACTTGACGGGTTTTCCGGGATTTCTTCTATTGTCGACTATAAGGAGGTTTTCGGGATTTCGATATCTAAGGTAAGGCATGTGTAATATTCGGCCAAGGGCCATTTGTTATGATTAAATGTTAGAAATTGATCTAACATATATCTATAGGGAGTTCGATAGTACTACGAAGAAGTGACAATTTTCGGGAATTAAGATTCACAAGGTAAGTGAATCTGACATTCGGCCAAGGCCCTATTTTGGTATTTCAGATCTGTTTCTTATTTAGTTAAACCGAAAACTAATCGAGTCAATGGATCTAATGATTAGCCGATTACAAGAGGAAAGCATCACAAGATTTGATTGGTAATCAAATCGGCAACAAGGAATTAAGGATCTAAAGTATTAGATCGGGTTTTCGGGAAATCAGTGAACCGATAAATATATCAGGTGTGTACCCTCACTAGATCTTAATAGATTTATGGTAAAGTTAATATGTATGTCTATGATAATGTGAATATAGCCAAAGGTACCAAGCAATGGTACAAAGTACTCAGGTATGTAAATTTAACCTTAAGTTAATATAAGATATGAATACTTCGAATATGTCATGTATGTGAATATCGATAAGAATGTGAAATAATGCATAAGGCATTGTAATTGTGTGATTTGTATGACATGGGCATATGGGTGATTATGAAAGGGGAAGTGATCTGGTGGTTAATACCATGTTATCTGAATGTAGTGACTTCGGTCACAATTATCTGAATGTGGTGACTCATGTCACAAGTATTTTATCCGGTGGCTATGCCACGAATTTTATAAGGCGATGAGCACGTCGATCGCAATGATCGCTTTTGATGGTGTGTAGTGGTTGGAGGTTGACTCAAGAGTAGTCCCCACGGTGCAGCGAAGTTGGTACGGATGATGTGTAGCGGATGGCAGCTAGGTTTGGGTTCGGGTTGCATCACTATTTCTATCTCATTATATGTAATTATATGTGATATGATAATGTATGCCCGAATTGTTGAATTTTAGTGTTGGTTACACATTGAGTCTGTTTGACTCACTTCAGTTGGGAATATTTTTCAGTGACGATCGGTGATGGACCGGGTCGCGAAGCTTAGTGGTGGCCATACTCAACTCGAGTTTTATTAAACTTTGGACTTTCTTTTATTTAATTCTGGACATGTTATATCTTAAACACTTTGGAATTATTTCGGATTTTGAATTTTGATGTAATAAGGCCATAGTTGAACTATTTTACTTTTTATTTATTTATTATGTTACGAATTGTTATCAAATTAAAGATTGAGTAAATTAATTTTAAAAATAACCTCTAATTGTTTTGGACACCCAAAAACAAATGGTTTTCAATATAAGATAAACTTGTTTCCAACTCGAGCCCAACCCAAAAATAATATTTCTTTCAAAACCACACAGTTTTTCTAAAGTAACAAAAGAATTTTGAACCGTTTTACTCGAAGAACATACCAGATCCGGTCAAGGCTCGTGGGCTGGGTTTGGGGTGTTTCAGCTTGGAATCAGAGCCCAGTTTTAAACTCTCGGCCTTGGGTTTAAAGCCCATAATGTTTTTAAAATAAGGCCCAAATAAGTTTTGAGGAAACTTTTATGAAAAGAGCAGGTTTTTCTGGCATGGCACCCAAGTCTCCGACCCGAAGTCCACCAGGTAAGTACTTCTATTCATTTGTGTGAATTATAGCATGAACTATAGAAGGGTAGAAATGGAACATAGAATAGTATGATAGGTACTTGAACCCTAGGACTAGTTTACCCCAATAATTACATAAGACTTAAGTGCCTAAGTAAACAAACCTGTGGCTAAGTCGCCGAGTTAGGGTGCGGCAACCTTTGTGTGCATGTCTAGGATTGGATCCGGAAGAGCCTGGTACTTAAGCAGTCCTAGTGACTCACCTCCTCTTCGCTGGAATCCTACCTGGTGCGTAGCTTCGGTTCACCCTAACCAAGAGGACTCATTCACGGGCTAAACCCAATAATTAAAACCCGAAAGGGACTAGCCGTATTTTTATGGAAACCCTAGTTTTAAAATCACCCAAATTACCCCTTTAAATTATAGCAAAACTCAGTTTGAAAATTTTCCAAAATATTTTCGATTTACAAAATTACCTAAATGCCCCTAGTTTGTAAATTTACTAAAATGCCCCTGGTTTCTAAAATTGCCATGCTACCCCGATTTCAACAACATTTTCTGATTTTGCAAAAATGTCCAAAAATCTTATCTTTGATAAATACCAAGACACCTTGATTTGAAAAATTTACGAAATTACCCCTGTGTTACAAAATTACCAAAATGACCCCCGATTTCCAAAATTTTTGCAACAACACTGATTTGGAAAACAAATTCTCAAAAGAACCCCCAAGTTTTGCAAACTTTGAAATACTTTTGATTTATAAGGATTTTTGGAAGTTACCCCGATTTATTACCAAAATACCCCTGTAGGAAAAATGACGAAAATACCCATGGGATAGGAATAAGACAAAGATGTTAGGGTAATGAATGTGTGTGCTAGGTACTACTACATGAATGTTTGGATGAATGTGCTTCTCTGAATTAGGATAGAGAACTTGAAACTTTGATTGATCGAAAGAACTACTCATAAACTTCTTTCATAAAAATTTCTTCGCGGATAATTAGTGGAACATATACTAATGCATAAAAATTTCTTAATCAGATTAAAGCACGATAGTAGAAATGAGCTCTAGGGGACGTGGTCGTAACGTACGAGGACGCGGTCGAGGTAGAATGACCGTGTCGGAACCCGTTAGGTCGGGTCAAGGATCTGAGAATGAGGTACCACCACCACCACCAGCTGTTGGTACTGAACAGCAAGATCAAACGGGAGATGATGCTGTATCGCAGGCTGTGCTGCAAGTTCAGAATATGGTGGCTGGTGCTGGAGGAAATATGGGAGCTCGGAAATCTGTACCCGAGCGACTTCGAGCCAACAGAGCTGAGGTGTTCTGTGGCGTATCTGGTGTGGCACCCAGTACGGCTGAGTACTGGTTGGAAGCGAATGAGCGGATCATGGATGAGCTCGATCTAATCGCTGAGGAAAAATTGAAAGGGTCAGTGTCGCTTCTCCGCGATGAGTCATGACAATGGTGGCTCACGGTTCGGGATAGTGCTACGGCTGAAGAATTTACTTGGGAATATGTTAAAGCGCATATTAGAAGAAGTATGTTGGTACTCACTACATTGATGCACAGAGGAAGGCATTTCTGGGGCTGGTTCAAGGAAATAAGTCTGTGGCAGCATACAAGGCTGAATTCTTAAGGCTGAGCCATTATGCTAGAGGGATAGTGGCTACTGAACATGAGTGGTGTGTCCGATTTGAGGACGGACTAAGAGACGATCTAAGGTTATTGATAGCTCCGCAGCAAGAGAGGGAGTTCGCAGTGTTGGTAGAGAAGGCTAAGGTAGCTGAGGGAATTAAGGACTCTATAAGATAGAATACTGATCGGAATAGGCAAAAAAGAGGATTTGGATCGTCTGGACCGTCAGGAAATGTACAAAAGAGGCCTAGAGCTGATGGGCCGCGAGGTCAGCAAGTTGCTACAGGAGGGCAGTATCGTACTTGTGCTCAATGTGGGAAGATGCACTTAGAGGAGTGTTGGAAGAAAACGGGAGGATGCTTCAAGTGTGGGTCTAAGGATCATATGATTAAGGACTGTCCTATGAAAGCAGATGGCAATCGACCAATAGCTTAGAATGTTAATCAGGCTGGCAGAGGTGGATAGCAGCCTCAGCGAGGTCGGGGTCCGAACGGTAGAGGTAATGGTGCTGGAAGAGGACGTAGAACACCTGGCAGAGGTGTTGGTAATGCAGAGGCAAGACAGCCGGGTCTGGTGTACGCGGTTCGCCGGAGGAGGAGGATGGAGACGCGCCAGACGTCATAACCAGTACGTTCCTTGTATTCAGTAAACCTTATGTTGCTCTGATTAATGTGGGCTCGACCCATTCCTATGTTGCATGTAGTGTAGTGGAAACACTAGGCATAGCCTCTGAACTTTCTGCTAGGGAGATGACTGTAGTAAGCCCACTAGGTCAAACTGTAGTGGTGAATAAAATCTTTCGGAGTGTACCTCTAGAGATTCAGGGAGTGAACTTTCCTGCCGACTTAATGGAACTACCCTTCGGAGAATTCGATCTCATATTCGGCATGGATTGGCTAGTGGAACATCAGGCTGTGTTGGATTGTGCAGTCAAGCGAATGGAATTAAGGACCCTAGAGGATGAAGTGATAGTTATGATCGGAGAAAGAAGAAACTACTTGTCTAATGTAGTTTCAGCACTCAAGGCTGTAAAGATGGTTCGAAAAGGGTGCAAGGCTTTCTTGACTTTTGTTAGCGCGTTGGATGCTAAGAAAGGGGGAGTTAGTGGAGTAAGGACAGTAAGGGATTTTGTAGATGTCTTTCCGGAGGAATTACCTGGAATACCTCCAGATAGGGAGGTGGAATTTGGAATTGACTTGCTACCAGGTACAGCTCCTATGTCAATTGCCCTGTACAAAATGGCGCCAAAGGAGTCGGTTAAGCTCAAGGCTCAGATCCAAGAGTTGCTGGATCGTGGGTTTATCTGACCCAGTGTGTCTCCATGGGGGGCACCGGTCTTATTTGTAAAGAAGAAGGACGAAACTATGTGTATGTGCATAGATTATCGTCAGTTGAATAAGCTGACCATCAAGAACAAGTATCCCTTGCCAGGGATAGATGACTTGTTCGATCAGCTTAAGGGGGTCGCGGTATTCTCAAAGATCGACTTAAGGTCGGGATATCATCAGCTTAAGGTGAAGGAGGCAGATATCCATAAGACGGCTTTCCGAACAAGATACGGGCACTATGAGTTCTTAGTGATGCCGTTTGGTTTGACGAACGTCCCAGCTGCGTTCATGGATATGATGAACCGGGCTTTTCAACCTTACTTGGATCGGTTCGTCGTTGTGTTCATAGACGACATCCTAGTGTACTCCAAGTCTGAAGAAGAACATGATGAGCATCTCCGGGTAGTGTTACAAATGCTAAGGGAGAAGAAGCTTTATGCCAAATTCAGCAAGTGTAAAACTTAAGGAAGTTGCGTTCTTAGGGCATGTAGTATCCGCAGAAGGAATAAGGGTGGATCCTCGGAAGATTGAGGCAGTGTTGGATTAGAAACCACCTAGTCTGTGGCTGAGGTTCGTAGTTTCTTGGGGCTGGCAGGCTACTACAGAAGGTTTGTAGAAGGGTTCTCATCGCTAGCCACACTTTTGACAAAGTTGTTGAGGAAGGAAGTACCTTTCGTATTTGAGAAGCTTAAGAGGGTGTTGACTGAGGCTTCGGTCTTGATCCAGCCGGAGGCAGGAAAGGACTTCGTGGTGTATTGTGACGCCTCTCATACAGGATTGGGATGCGTGTTAATGCAAGAAGGGAAAGTAGTCACGTATGCGTCTCGGCAATTAAGGCCACATGAGGTTTAACTACCCGACTCATGATTTGGAATTGGCGGCAGTGGTCTTTGCTCTTAAGGTGTGGAGGCACTATCTTTATGGTGAAAAGTTGGTAATCTACACAGACCACAGGAGTCTTAAGTATCTGTTGACTCAGAAGGAGTTAAACTTGAGACAGCGAAGGTGGGTGGAATTATTGAAAGACTACGATTGTTCCATTGAATATCATCCGGGCAAGGCAAATGTGGTCGCAGATGCTCTAAGTTGGAAGGTTGTGTCGGATCTGAGGGCGATGTTCGCACATATAAGCTTGTATGACGATGGAAGTCTACTAGCAGAGTTGCAAGTAAAGTCGACATGGTTGAATGAAGTGAAAGAGGGTCAGTTGTTGGATAAAGATTTAAGTTCCAAGTTACAGCAAGTGCAGAATGGAGAAATGGAAGATTATGGTATTAATGACGAGGGAGTACTGTGTTTTCATGGCAAGGTTTGTATGCCTAAGATTAAGGAGTTAAGGCAGAAGATCCTTCAGGAATCGCATAGTAGCCCTTATGCTATGCATCCCGGAGGCACTAAGTTATACAGAGATCTGAGAGAACAATTTTGGTGGCCTGGTCTTAAGAGGGAAGTTACAGAATTTGTCGGCAAGTGCTTGACGTGTCGCCAGTTAAAGCCAACATCGAGTTCCGCTCGGGTTACTTCAGCCAATCAAGATTCCGCAGTGGAAGTGGGAGAGAGTTACCATGGACTTCGTTAGTGGGCTTCCCCTTACGCCTACTAAGAAGGACTCGGTATGGGTGATAGTGGACCGGTTGACCAAGTCCGCACACTTCATTCCGGTAAGGGTTGATTATTCGTTGCAAAAGTTGGCAAAGCTATATGTGGCGGAGATTGTAAGGTTGCATGGAGTTCCGGTATCGATTATCTCAGATAGGGATCCAAGGTTTACATCTCGGTTTTGGAAGGCACTACATCAAGCTTTAGGCACCAAGTTAGACTTCACTACGGCATTTCATCCACAGTTGGACGGGCAGTCTGAGCGAGTAATCCAGGTGTTAGAGGATATGCTAAGGGGTTGTATGATGGACTTCGGAGGAAATTGGGATGACTATTTGCCTCTAGCGGAATTTGCGTACAACAACAGCTATCAGGCCAGTATTCAGATGGCACCGTATGAAGCGTTGTATGGACAAAAGTGTCGTACTCCTACGTGTTGGACAGAATTAGGGGAACGTCAAGTTTTAGGTCCAGAGATTGTGGCGGAATCTGAAAAGAAGGTTGAGATAATTTATGCACGGTTGAAGGAATCGTCGGATAGGCAGAAGTCATATGCAGATTTCAAGCGGAAGGAGATAGAATTTGCTGTGGGAGATCAAGTATTTCTTAAGGTTTCGCCTTGGAAGAAAGTGATGAGGTTTGGTCGCAAAGGAAAGCTAAGTCCAAGGTTTATAGGACCTTACCGGGTATTGAAGCTGATTGGTCCAGTGGCATATCAGTTAGAGTTACCTTCGGAGTTGAAGCAGATGCACGACGTATTCCATTTTTTTATGCTACATCGTTATCGATCGGATCCATCTCATGTAGTACCGGTTGAAGAGGTGGAGCTAAGGCCAGATCTATCCTACGAAGAAGAGCTGATTCAGATCTTGGAACGAGATGTGAAAGTGTTATGGAGGAAGTCAGTTCCACTAGTCAAAGTGTTATGGCGCAATCATGGATCGGAGGAAGCTTCGTGGGAGCCAAAGGAGGCAATGCGACAGCAATACCTTCACTTGTTTTAGCCAGGTAATTTTGAGGTCGAAATTATTTTAAGGGGGGTAGAACTGTAATATCTTGGATTATGGCTTATGCATTAATACTAAATTAGATGAAGTAGCATGTTAATGAATATTCTGGATGTGTTCTATGAATTTTGTGAACCTTAGAGTGTCGTGAATGCCTTAGAAATTATTTGATTTTAAAGTTTTAAAAGAGGAAGCTAACTAGGATGGCCTTAAGAAAAATTGTAAGGGAAATATGACACACAAATAGGCTTGGAAAAGTGGCTTGGAGGTGCCACATAGGGCCTCTCTGAAATGACGCCACATGTAGGGGTAAATGGGCCAAGGTTCGAGTCAGGGAAAGCAAAATAAAAGTTTTATTTTGCAAACAGAGATTAGCAAAGAAGGGACTACACTAAGGCTATATTTTAGGAGCTTTAATCCTTTTATTTTTAAGAGATAAATGGTGATAATTAAGTAAGGTAAAAGATAAAGGATGGATTATTATTATTAATTTTAAATAAAGGGATAAGAGAAAAGTAAGGGATATGATAGTGATGGCCGAATAGGGGACTCTAGGCCTAGTAATTTCGGCAAAAGGAGGAAAAGTGAGACCCTTCGACATTCTTTTCTTTTTCTTTGAAGCCTCTGCCGAATTCTCTCTGCAACTTTTCCCTTTTTCTTTTCAATTCTCCAAAAACCTATCTCATCGTTTTCATCTTTTTCTTTTATTTGTTTTAGCCGAAATTTTCTCTCCCTAAAGATTACCATTTTCGATTCCTCCTTGGTCCTATACTCTTCCATTGTAGCCGAATACTCATCATCAATCCTCCTCTTCTACTTTTCATACTATTTCCAAAAGCCAAAATTTCACTGCCCAACAAGTAGTTTTAGCCGAATATCACTATGGGTTTTGGCAGAGGTGCCGTCGACTACAACATTGAGGGTAAGGGATCCTATTGTTGTCATTCTATTTCTTTTCTTTTAACCGAAATCAAGGTACTAATCCTATTAGTGATCTTTGGCCAAAACTTGAAGGGTTTTTCGGGATTTCTGCTATTGTCGACTATAAGGAGGTTTTCGGGATTTCGATATCTAAGGTTTGTAACACCCCAAACCCGGCCCAAACATTACGACCGAATTTGGGTTGCTACTGAGGAAACGTTTTGAAATCTTTTTAAAACCAATTTAAATTTTGTTAAAAACCTTGCATTTTCAAGTTTCTTGTTAAAAACCATACTTAGTGTTGATTAGAAATATTTATTAAGTCGGGTTGTTTATAGATTGCAAAGGTGCCCGATGGCATTTTTAAAACATTTTACGTTTGATTGAAAACATGTGTACTTAATTTAATGTTAAGAAATAGTTTAAACAAATTAATCCCAACATAGAATAATAAAAATATAACTAGGAGGCCTTATTACAAATTAACAAAAATATAATCAACTTTAAAATTTAATAAAATAAAACCCAAGTCCATCAAATTAAAATGTCCACTGCATGGCCACCTCGTGTCCATTCGGCTCCACCTCCGCGATCTACTCATCTGCAAAATGTTAAGGGAAGGGGTGAGTCGCCAAGACTCACTGTGTAATCCCCCACCCGGTAAGGTAACTCATACACAAGTCATTAATAAACATGCACATGCAACCCAACCTAACCATCCATACTCCTTCTCTACCCCGTGTGGTCAAAACCACTGGTGGTCAAAACCACTGATGACTTAGAGTCACAAATCAGATGATGGGGCCAACCCATCGTGTGGTCAAAACCACTGATGACCATAGGTCACAATATATCAAATGTGGTCAAAACCATCGTGGTGGTACCAAACCACCGGGACTTAGTCGCAATAATCAATCGTTGTGGTCAAAACCACCGATGACCATAGGTCACAATAATCGATGGGGCCAACCCATCTTGTGGTCAAAACCACCGACGATATCCATAATATCATCCTCCTCTCTCTCATCAATCCCACCATCACATGCTTTTATAACAATTTTTCATAATTCATACCGTAGCATTTAATCATCATGTGATGGCATGCAAATCATATATCAAAAATTATGAGTTAGGGGACTTACCCTAATCCATGTTTAAGCCCACAAGCATATCATAGATCACTACCAAAATTTATACTCAAGACAAGAATATAGCAAGTTTATTAATAAAATGTATAAAGAGCTTACACACTGTTTCTCTACGGTATTCCTAGATCCCAAGATCCGATCTACGCTCATTAGATCTCTTGTCCTATAATCGACCAAAAAGCATGGTTAGGGACTTAGGCCTATTCGGCCAAACCAAGTAATATCGAGGTTCTTTTTTACTTGCCTTACCTTGAACGGATTTGATTTCCAAACAAATCCCAAGTCTTAATTTGCCCCTAGAACCATGGCACACTCATTAGTTCGATATTAAACAATAAACTTTTATCAAAGGCCCTTGGCCGAAAGTGCTTACCAACTCACCCTTGGAAAATAAATAAATTCCGCAGCTTCCTTCAAACGATTTAATCGTATTAGTAAGAATCATAGGCCACAACCTTAATTTTAAAAGAGAGGATTACCCTTTACCACACTTATTGAAAATCGGCAAAGACCCTTTTCCTCAAGGAGATTCGGCTAAGCACAATTGGAGGGCTGGAATTTTCTCGAACAATTTTGGCTAAGAGTTTAAGGAGATTTTGGCAAAGACAATGAAGAGGTAAAGAAGAAAAGAATTTGCTTGGAATTTTGGGCACTTCCCGCTATAACGAAATCAAATATGGACAAACTTTCAAGGAGTCCAAAAATCGGCAAACACCATCCTATTTTATGATAATTTCCAGCCTTTAATTATCACAAATAAATCTATCCCCATCATGTTTTTAATCTCCTAATCCTCACAATTTAATAACAAATAAAAACTAATAGCTCCCCTCTTCCAAATTAAAGTAACAATAAAAATAATAAAAAAATACACTTAATCTTATCACTTGAAGAGTCCAAATAGCAGCCACCTTTGCCTTCCTAAATGAATAATAAAATAAAGGTTAGCACACCCCAGCCGAATGCAAAAACCAAAGAAAGCTAGTTTAATCTTTTATCAATTTCCTATATATTCTCTCTTATCCTTTAATTAAATTAATCCCATGTATTATCAATTTAAAAGTCCAAAATCGGGCCACCACCTCCCTTCCCATGCACGCCAGCTTTGACGAAAAAAATAATCCAAAGTGCAGCCCCTAAGGTTCGAACCAGCGACCTCAAGCAAAGAAGCAGCAGAGAAGAAAATTTCCTTTAAGCGCCTCAGACCAACTCTTCCCTTTGGACTTTCATGCTAAATATTCCCACCATTTATTTATAAAGCCTTATACCTGAGCCCTTACTCCTCCAACGCCTAAAGCCCAAAAATAAAATTCCGTGTTTCCTTCATGTCTCGAACCCGAGACCTCATACCAAGGACTTTAAGTGGCGCCCCAAGCCACTCCAACCACCTGGACTTTCATGCTCAACCCTTGGCCGAAATTTCTTTAAAGCCCTCCTTCACTCAGCCCCTTCCTTTTAATGCCAACACCTAAAAATAAATTGCCACTTGTCTTTGTCATGCCTTGAACCTGTGCCCTTGCTGGCAAGTATTTCCAAATTCTTAAGTGGCGCATGGGAGCCACTTTTCCAAGCCATTTTTCGTGCCATAATTCGCCCAAATTTTTTATTTAAACCCTATCTCGCCTAGCTTCCTCCTTAAAAAAAAACAAATTAACACTAGATCAGGCCTAGCTCAGGTTTAATTCTAGACCCTAGAACATGCCAAATAAATCACAGAATTTAATTCTTGAAGCCCACATGGAATTTATTTAAATTACAAATAACCCCTAATTCAGGATGTTACAATTCTACCCCCCTTAAAATAATTTCTTCCTCGAAATTACTTACTATCGTCCCAAACGTGTATCCTTAACTCATCACACTACGCTACTGTTACGCACTCTGATCTTAAAGAACTATTCTACTTCCTAGGCACAATCTCTAAGTTCACAACCAAGGTTTCAGGCACTTCCCTAGTAAAACAAGAAAACTCTACAATAATCAAAGCAATTAAGGATATTCCAAAAGTAAGGAACATACCCGTTGTCGCATCTGGTACATCCTCCTCCTCGCGACAGCCAACTGCATAAACCAACCTTGGTTGCGCGCGCCTCTGCACCTTCAAAGACTCCGGCCACGCCTGCTACCATTTCCATTACCCCTAATCGCACTCTCGACCCTCTCGTGGTTGTTGGTTATCCCTTATGTTCGGTGGGCGATCCTCGCCTCTTCCGTTCTCAATCTAGCTGCCTTCCTAGGACAGTCTCTAACTCGATGCTCCATAGACCCACATTCAAAGCATCCACGATTACAATTCCAACACTCCCCCTTGTGAAACTTGCCACACTTATCACACCGTGGCGACCATTGAGGATTAGTAGCAGCAGCAGGCCTAGCAGCTTGATCCGACCCATCAAACCTCGTCCTCTTCTGTTTATTACCCGAGAACCTTGAAGGTTCCGAGCTCCTCTTATTCCAATTCCATTCTTGGTTCCGCTTGACTGACTGCCTTTACTCCTCAAAGAACTTTAGACTTCTCCACAAGAACAAAGAAACTCTCGTTCTCTGTTGTGGAGCTATCATCATTCTCAGCTCATCTCTAAGCCCATCTTCGAACCTGACACAGCGCTCATGCTCAGTACCCACAATACCACGAGCATACCTACTCAACCGGAGGAACTCGGCCTCATATTCCGCCACTGACTTATTTCCTTGGACCAGGTTCAAGAAAGCCTTTCGTTGTGCATCTACGTAGCTAGTTCCGATATACTTCTTTTGATAGGCATCCTTGAAAAATTCCCAAGTGAGATTTTCTCACCACTGCTCCATCCCTTAAAGTGAGCCACCACCGATATGACTCATCCCGAAGCAAAGAAATTACACCCTTTAATTTCTCCTCAGCTGTAAAATCTATGTCATCCATGATCCTTTCAGTTGCTTCCAACCAGTACTCCGCAACACTGGGTGCCACTCCGGAAACTCCCCTAAATACTTCTGCTCCGTTAGCCCGGAGTCATTCAACCACCGATTTACGGGCTCCTGTGCCCGCGCCAGCCTCAGCAACTCGTTCCAATACCCGTAATACAGCTTGAGATACGACATCATTACCTCCCGTCTGTTCTTGAAATTCAGTTTCCGCCGCCGGCAGATCCGGTATCTCATTTCCAGACCCGTGACCAGACCTTGCTTGCTCCGACAAGGTCATCCTACCCCTACCACGGCCACGCGGCGGATGTCCACGACCTTTTGAACTCATTCTAACTAACGCGCTTTTAATCTGATTAAGGAATTTTTATGGATTAGTAATTTGTTCCACTTGGTTATTCGCGAAGAAATTTTATGAGAATAGTTTAATAGGGATTCCTTCGAACAATCAAAGTTTTAAGTCTTCTATCCTAGTTCACACAGAAAAGAACATCCATTCCCTAATACCTTTCATACTTATTCACTCTTCTAGCATTTCATTCCCGCTTTCTATCCTGTGGTATTTTCGTCATTTTCCTATAGGGCATTTTCGTAATAAATCAGAGGAGTTTTAAAACTTTAATAAATCAAGTCACTTTGAAATTTCCAAAACTAGAGGGTATTTCTGTAAATTTGTAAAATTTAAAGATATGGCAAAATTTTGGAAACCAGAGGTATTTTGGTAATTTTAGCAATCAAGGAAATTTTGAAAATTTCAAAAGTCAGGGTATTATTTTGAGATACAGAATTTTGGATACTTTTGCAAAATAATAGAATCTTATTGAAATCGGGGTAATTCGGTAATTTTAGAAATCAAGGGCATTTCCGTAATATTGCCACTAGGGGCATTTTGGTAATTTTGTAAATTGACAATATTTTGAAAATTTTTTTTATTTTCCAATAAATTTTTGCTACTATCTAAAGGAGTATCGTAATGATTTTTAAAACTTAGAGCTTTCATAAAACAGGGTTTATCCCTTTCTGGTTTTATTGAGTATGTTTAGCTTTATGACCAATCCTCTTGGTTAGGGTGAACCGAAGCTACACGCACTGCAGGAATCCCTACGAAGAGGGAGGTGAGTCACGAGGATCGCTTAAATACCAAGTCGTTCCCGGATCCAATCCTAGACATGCGCACTAAGGTTACCACACCCTAACTCGGCGACTTGGTCCTAGGTTTGTTTAATTAGGCTCTTAAAGTCTTATGTCTTTGTTTGGGGTAAACTAGTCCTAAAGTTTAAAATACATATCGCTATTTACGTTCCATACTTCCTACCCTTCTACAGAAAATAAATCTTACAGAGGTTAGGAGTACTTACCTGGCGGATAGGTGCCGAAGACTCGGTGCCATGCTATTCAAAACCCAAAACAGTTTCAGAACATTCCAATAAGGCCTACTATCATAAAAACAAAACATTTTGGGCCTTGGGCCCCTACAGCCGAGTTTTGAACTGGGCTTTGATACCAATTTGTAACAACCCAAACCTGGCCCAAACATTACGATCGAATTTGGGTTGCTACTGAGGAAACATTTTGAAATCTTTTTAAAACCAATTTAAATTCTGTTAAAAACCTTGCATTTTCAAGTTTCTTGTTAAAAACCATACTTAGTGTTGATTAGAAATATTTATTAAGTCGGGTTGTTTATAGATTGCAAAGGTGCCCGATGGCATTTTTAAAACATTTTACGTTTGATTGAAAACATGTGTACTTAATTTAATGTTAAGAAATAGTTTAAACAAATTAATCCAAACATAGAATAATAAAATATAACTAGGAGGCCTTATTACAACTTAACAAAAATATAATCATCTTTAAAATTTAATAAAATAAAACCCAAGTCCATCAAATTAAAATGTCCACTGCATGGCCACCTCGAGTCCATCCGGCTCCACCTCCGCGATCTACTCATCTGCAAAATGTTAAGGGAAGGGGTGAGTCACCAAGACTCAGTGTGTAATCCCCCACCCGGTAAGGTAACTCATACACAAGTCATTAATAAGCATGCACATGCAACCCAACCTAACCATCCATACTCCTTTTCTACCCCGTGTGGTCAAAACCACTGGTGGTCAAAACCGCTGATGACTTAGAGTCACAAATCAGATGATGGGGCCAACCCATCGTGTGGTCAAAACCACTGATGACCATAGGTCACAATATATCAAATGTGGTCAAAACCACTGGTGGTGCCAAACCACTGGGACTTAGTCGCAATAATCAATCGTTGTGGTCAAAACCACTGATGACCATAGGTCACAATAATCTGATGGGGCCAACCCATCTTGTGGTCAAAACCACTGACGACAGTCCATAATATCATCCCCCTCCTCTCATCAATCCCACCATCACATGCTTTTATAACAATTTTTCATAATTCATACCGTAGCATTTAATCATCATGTGATGGCATGCAAATCATATATCAAAAATTATGAGTTAGGGGACTTACCCTGAATCCATGTTTAAGCCCAGAAGCATATCATAGATCACTACCAAAATTTATACTCAAGACAAGAATATAGGAAGTTTATTAATAAAGTGTGTAAAGAGCTTACACACCTATTTCTACCGGAATTCCTAGATCCCGAAGATCCAATCTACGTCGCTAGATCTCTTGTCCTATAATCGACCAAAAAGCATGGTTAGGGACTTAGGCCTATTCGGCCAAACCAAGTGTAACACCCCAAACCCGGTCCAAACACCACGACCGAATCTGGTATGTTACGAGGGAAAACGTGTTTGAAAATTTCGAGTTTGTACCAAAAAGACTTGATAAAACTTTGTTCCTTTCTGAAACAAGTTGTTTTAATGTTGCTACTAAAACATTTAAACTTAGTAAAAGTTTGATTCCATGTTAGAAAACAATTGATCTGTATTGGTTTATAAAATCAATGTGATACCCGATGGTATAGTTGAAAACGTATCGCTTTGTTGGTTTGAAAACGTCGTCTTTTCCAAATTTTAACAAAATTTGTACCAAGTTATTTTGTTACAAACATATTAAAAATCCAACGTAAGGCATAAAACATTATAAAGCACATCTTAAAAAGCTTTTACAAATCCAAATAAAAATAAACAAAACTAAGTACCCAAAAGCAATAAACTGAGCAAAGCATTTATTAACGCATGGCATGTGCACCCCGAGTCCCTCCCGGCTCCAAGTCCGCGTCTACGAGTCACCCGAAATGTCAAAGGAGAGGGTGAGTCGAGTGACTCGATGTGTAAATCCCGCCCCGATAAAGCAACATGCGAACACACATCATACATAGTAATCATAATCAATGCAACCCGATCCTAACCATCCATACTCCTTTCTACCCCGTGTGGTACCAAACCACTGGTGACATACCGTCACGATGTGTTACCAAAACACCGATGTCCCAAAGACATAATATCCGCTAATGTGGTCACAAACCACCGTGTGTCCCAAAGACACACAGCTTGTGCTACCAAGCACCGTGACCAAAGTCACAAATCCAACGATGATGGGGCCAACCCATCGTGTGTGTTACCAAAACACTAGCAGACAATCCCATATCTCAAGTGGGGCCAACCCACGGTGGTCAAACCACGTGACAAGTCGCAATGTGGTGCCAAACCACCGTGTCCCAAAGACACAATGTGCTACCAAAGCACCGGTGACCGTAGTCACAAATCCGGTGATGGGGCCAACCCATCGTGTGTTACCAAAACACCGGGCGCCAATCCAGTATAATCATCATGTGGGGCCAACCCCATGTGGTGCTGAGCCACTGGGACGAGACGCCGAGGTACCAAACCTCCGAGAGGTGCCAAACCTCTGTGACCCAAAGTCACAAAGTGTGCTACCAAAGCACCGGTGCTCGTCGGCACAAAATACCACTGCTCCTCTCAACTCAGATACCCCATCAAGATACCATACTCATGTAATCATGCATTTCATACATATCATGCATCTCATGCTACTATGTCTAACCACATATCCCATATCACATATATCCATAGCCATGATATCATATAAATCATCAAGAACTCATAATGATATTAGTAATAACTTACCCGAATCCAAGCTCATACCCAAATGGGTATCATATCAATCCATCAATCGCCATAATTTTAATAGGCATACAGTTTTATTAATAATATTACTAAATATAAGTGTGTTAGTATACACACCTGATTATACGAGCCTAGAAAATCCCTACGAACGATCTATGTCCCTCGGTTGTCAAGCCCCTAAAACAATCGGCCAACCTAGGATTAGGCACTTACAACATTCGGCTATCAACCAATAACCAAAGGGATTAATATCGAACCCTTACCAAAACTTACCCTCTCCCGGCTAATCGAAAACGAAGGCTCCACTTGATTGTATCCAAAATCCCAATGACCTATAACAAAGAGGTTAATACCCTTCCAAAAATAACCATATTCGGCCTTTAAGCAAACCCACATCAACAAAGTGTAAGGGAGAAGGGAGATGGCCATTCGGCCCTGCACTTACCAACACCCAACACCAATATTCGGCCAACCCAACACCAGGGAAGAGAAGAGATTCGGTCAAGGCTTCAACAAAAGGAGAAAAGAATTCGGCTTCAGGTGTTTTAATATCCTTAAATTCGGCTTTAGTGTAAAGGAGAGAAAAAGATTGTGATGAGTAGAGTTTCTACACAAAAAGAAAAAGGAGAAAAGAAATGGAGAATTCGGCTCAAGAGCTTTTGAAATGGAAGAAAATAGAAAATGGATGGGGACAAGTACTTACGGTTTTGGAAAAAGATGGAAAATGTGTTTTGGGAATTAGTGTTTCGGCTTAATGGAATGGTAAGGCACACATGAAAGATTCGGCTAGGAGGGAGATATGAATTCGGTTTCAACAATTGAAGAAAAAAGAAAAGAATTGATTGAGAACTTTCGGTTTCAAAGGGTGTCAAAAATGAGAGAATTTTCTATGGCAAAAATCGGCTTGCTTTGACAAAATGAAAGAACTTGGTTGCTACTAACCTTTGACCGAAATTGCCTAAGAGAATTGCCAAAATGCAAAAATGCATTTCGGCACACCTTCCCACTTCCCAAAACCGGCCACCTTCTCCCCCAACTCCCCAAATATTCGGCCATATCCCCCAAATTGCTCCCATTCACTCATTCAAATATTTTGAATAAGTCTCCTTCCTAAATTCACTCTCCACCCCTCTTTTAAACCATTTGACTTGGTCCAAAGTAGCATTTAGACTACATACAACTCTCCCCCTATGCCGTCCCAAAAAGAAATAAAAAGGAGTACTCTGCAGCTCGAACACTGGACCTCCACTCCCCCTTGCAGATGACGCCACACCTAGCTCCTCTTTAGCCACTCTGCCAGCTCCTCATTTGTGCTATAAAATTCCATTTTATTTTCTTAAGCCCCAACTCTATCGCCTCCCACACCTAAGGCCAAAACTAAAATTTTCCTACCTACTCGGGCATTCACTTAGCCTATAATTAAACCCCTAAAACACCGAAATAGCAACACAAAGACACCAACACATGCAATATCATGCAACACGAAATAGCCCCTAACCCGGATATTACGCTTCTACCCCCTAAAATAATTTCGGCCTCAAATTACCTCAGTCAAAAGAGTTGCGGGTATTCTGCCGCCTCATCGCATCCTCGGGTTCCCACGTGGCTTCCTCCACACCATGATTCCGCCAAAGAACCTTAACCAAAGGCACGGACTTCCTACGTAGAACCTTGACATCCCGATCTAGAATCTGCACTGGTTCCTCTTCCATAGTCAAATCCGGATTTACCTCGATCTCCTCCATCGCTACTACATGAGATGGATCTCAACGATACCTCCAAGCATCGAACGTGAAAAACATCGTGAATCGCTAAGCTCTGCGGCAACTCAAGCCGATACGCCATCGGTCCAACTCGTCTCAATACCTTATACGGCCCAATAAACCTCGGACTTAGCTTGCCTTTTCTGCCAAACCTCAGCACCTTCTTCCAAGGCGAGACCTTCAAGAAAACCCGATCTCCCACAGATAACTCAATATCTCTTCGCTTAAGATCGGCATATGACTTTTGCGAGGTCTCAAGCTTCCTTCAATCGAGATCGAATCAACCTAACCTTGTCTTTTGTCTCAAAGAACCAACTCGGGTCCCAACAACTGACGTTCTCCCAACTCTGTCCAACAAGTAGGTGAGCGACACTTCCTACCATACAGCGCCTCATATGGTGCCATCTTGATGCTCGCTTGGTAGCCGTTGTTATAGGCGAACTCGCCAACGGCGAAACTCATCCTAACCGCCTCAAGTCCGAAACACAACCTCTCAAAGATGTCTTCCAAGATCCGAATGACCTTTTTCGATTGCCCGCCGATTGTGGGTGAAAAGCCGTACTTTGAATCCAAACGAGTACCCAGAGCTCCGATGCAACGCTCTCTAACCTCGACGTAAACACGGGATCCCTATCCGAGATTATCGAAATCGAACACCGTGTAGCCTCACTATCTCTCGACACATAAAGCTTCGCCAATCTCTCAAGTGAATAGTCCACTCTCACCGGAATGAAATGGGCCGACTTAGTCGACGGTCCCACGATAACCCAAATCGAATCTTTCTTGCTTGGCGTGAGCGATAAACCACCGATTTAAATCCATAGTTATTCTTTCCCACTTCCATCGAGGAATTTTCACAGTCAAGCAAACCCGACGGCAATCGATGCTCACTTTGACTCTGCCGACAAGTCGACACACTTCCCACAAACTCTGTCACCTCTTTCTTCAAGCCGCCACCAAAATCGCTTCTTTAAGATCCCTATATACATCTTGCTACCTCCGGGATGCATAGCATAAGGATCTGCTATGTGCGTCTGAAGAATCTTCTCGCTCGGCTCAACATCTTTAGGCATACAAGCCTTCCTTTGAAAACACGAGAACCTCATCATTAGACAAGTCAGTAACCTCCAAACCACCATTCGCACTTGTAACCTTCACAAGCACTCGGTACCTCATCCTCCAATGCTTTTTTAATCTGCCAACCCAAGTAGGCTTAACTCGCAGCTTCGCTGTAATACTTCCGTCATCATACAAACTCAAATGGGCAAACAAGGCTCTTAAGTCCGAAACAACCCTACGGCTCAACGCGTCTGCCACCACGTTAGCCTTGCCCGGATGATACTCGATCGAACAGTCGTAGTCCTTGAGCAATTCAACCCATCTACGCTGCCTCAAATTCAGATCCTTCTGAGTCAATAGGTACTTCAAACTCTTATGATCTGTGTAGACTATTGACTTCTCCCCGTATAAGTAGTGCCTCCAAATTTTTAAAGCGAAGACCACAGCTGCCAGCTCCAAGTCGTGCGTCGGGTAGTTGACCTCGTGTGGCCTCAGCTGCCGAGAAGCATAAGCCACAACCTTACCCTCCTGCATCAGCACACAACCCAAACCCGTGTGTGATGCGTCGCGATGAACCGTGAATTCCTTACCACCTCAAAGTTGAATCAAAACAGAGCCTCTCAAAGATCTTCTTCAACTTATCAAAACTCTCCTGCCGCTTCACGGTCAAACGAACGGAACTCCTTTCTTCCTTAACTTACTTAGTCATCGGTGCGCAATTAACGAAAACCTCAACAAACCTTCTGTGAGTATCTCCAAACCCAGAAACTCCGAATCTCGGCATCGACTTAGGAGGCTTCCAATCCAAAACCGCCTCAACCTTTCGAGGATCTACTCTAATCCTCACCGATACTACATGACCCAAAAACGTCACTTCACTAAGCGAACTCACACTTATCGAACTTAGCATAGAGTTGCTTCTCCCTCAAGATCTGCAACACCACTCTTAAGTGTGCATCATGCTCTTCTTCCGACCTTGAATATACCAAGATATCGTCAATAAAAACCACGACAAAACCGATCCAGATCATCATGAAACACCTATTCATCATATCCATAAAAGCCGCCGAGCGTTAGTCAACCCGAACGGCATTACCAGAATTGCGTAGTGCCCGCATCGAGTCCAAACGCCGCTCTTATGGATATCCGCTTCTTAACTTTCAACCGATGGTACCTGCACCTCAAATCGATCTTGAAACACACGATGCACCCTTCACCGATCAAACAAGTCATCTATCCGTGGCAACGGATACTTGTTTTTAATCGTCGACTTATTCGGTTGGCGGTGAGTCGATACACATCCGCATCGAACCGTCTTTCTTCTTGACGAATAAAACCGCGCTCCCCACGGCGAAACACTTGGCCTAATGAAGCCTCGATCCAACGACTCCGAATCGAGCCTTAAGCTCCACCAATTCCTTTGGTGCCATCCTATATGGAGCAATAGACACCGGCGCAGATCCGGTAGCGAGATCTATCCCAAACTCTACCTCACGATCGGGTGGTAAACCCTAAGCTCCTCCGAAACACATCCACAAATTCCTTAACAAGATGCGAACCTTCTCAACAAAGCAGATTCTTAGCCTCTAAGGCATACACATGAACCACATACGCTTCGCGACCTTCCGACCATCTTCACAACTTTTCAAAGCAGATACCACATTTGATAAATAATCTCTCCTATTACCTATCATAATCACTTCATCCCCCTTATCCGTCGATAGAACCATGCGCTTAGCCGCGCAATCCACCTTGGCCTGGTACTTCACCACCACCCATCCATCGAGAATCGATCGAACTCCTCAAACGGCGCTCCATCGGATCGCGAAAAAAATGACCCTTGGAGTTCTAGGGTACATCCTTATACAACTTATCTACCACTACAGAGTGGCCTAGAGGGCTAAGTACAGTCATCTGCCTAGAAGATGTCTCAGAGTCTAAGTCCATGGTCTCAACTATACTACTAGCAACATACGAATGCGTGGAACCCAAATCAATTAAAGCGATATAGGAGAGAACCAAAAATCAAAAACGTCTGCGGTGATTACGTCCGTGCGTCGCCCTCTCGCGGCGCCTAGTCGCATATACCGCACCAGTGTCGTGCCTCGTAACTACCGCACCTTCGCCGGTGCTCCACGACCTCGACCAAATCCATTACCACCTCTCGCATTACCACGGCCCTCTGCGGTGGCGGTCCATTACCTCTGAATCGACACGCCCGACTCTCGGGATGAATCCTCGCCATCCTACGCGGACAATCCTCGATGCGATGTTCCGAGAGAACCACACTCGGCAAACCCTTACCACCACCCAACAACCACCCCAATGAGATTTCCCACACGACATTACATCATGGGTCCCCGCCTAGCGACACCAAACCTAGCAGATCGATTCTCGCCCTCTCTGGTCTAGCCCTCTTCTCGCGGATTACCCGACGATCCGTAAGACCCAAAGCTCCTCTTAAGCCTACTCCGCCCATGTTCTCGCCTCACCGATTCCTTAACACCCTCGGCTACCTTAGCCTTCTCGACTAAGACAAAGAACTCAAGGCGCTCTGGCGAGGAGCAATCAGCACCTCAACTCGCCTCGCACCATCCTCAAACGAACACACCTCTCATGCTCGGTGGCTACAATGCCCTGGCATACCTACTCGGCTTCAGAATTCCGCCTGCATGCAAAGAACATGATTTACTCCCTGAACAAGCCTCGAAATGCCTTTGTTGAGTCGATGTAACTAGCCCCGATGTATTTCTTTTGGTAGCGGCTCTGAAATAATCCCATGTCGGATCTCACCGCCACACTGTCTCCAACAGTGAGCCACCACCGGTATGACTCATCCCGAGAAGCGATACAATCCCCTTAAGTTTCTCCTCGATCGTCAAATCCAAATCGCCCATGATCCGCTTCGATTGCTGCCTCTAGCCAATATTCGGCGATGCTAGGAGCAACACACCAAACACCTCGGAAAAACTCGGCCCCATTAGCCCGAAGTCGCTCGAGAAACAGATTTCCTAACTCCCGCACCACCACTTACACCAGCCTACTCTTTTCCAACACCCGCAAAGATCGCTCGTGACACGCTGCGTCCTCTCCACCGATCTTGGAACTCACCACCTCCACTGGTGGCGAACCCAAGCATCTCATTTTCCCGAACCCCGCCGGATCCTACGGGCTCAGAAACCGTCATTCTACCCCTACCTCTACCACGAGTATTACGACCACGTCCGCCTCGAGTGCTCATGCCTAACGATCTACGTTTCTGATTAAAAAGATTTTTTTATGCATTAGTATCGTTCCACTTTCTTAACCGAAAAGAAATTTTATGAATAGAGTTTAATCAGGGGTTCTTTCGAGCAACCAAGGTTTCAGTCTTCTATCCTATTCATCCAAAAGAGATTATACATTCATTCCTTAACCCTTTCCATACCTATTCACTCTTCGGACATTGCTGCCCATTCTAGCCCAAGGGTATTTTCGTCATTTTCCTACAGGTATTTTTTCGTAAGAAAAGATATTTTAAAAACTTTCGTAAAACTGGTCAATTTGAAATTCCAGAAATTTGAGAGTGTTCTTTGAAAAATTTTGTAAAATACTTTGTTTTGGAAACCAGGGGTATTTTAGAAATTTTCACAAATTGAGTATGCCAGAAATTTTCCAAAATCAAGATTTTCGATTGATTTTTTTTTTTTGTAAAACAGAGTGTTTGAATTTTGTAACATAATTGAAATTTTGGGGCAAAATCATTGAGTTGCTATTTTATAAAACCGAGGGCATTTTAGTAAATTTACCCCTAAGGGCGCATTTTTGTAATTTTCCATAAAACAGGTTTTTCAAGAAAATGGTTGTAAATGTGACATTTTCAGTTTTGAAAGAGTTTATAACAAAAAGTTTGAAAACATTAGGGTTGTTGTTGTATTTTTGAAAACATGGCTGATTCCCTTTTCGGGTTTTAGTCGTTAGGTTAAGTCTATGACCTAGCCTTCTTGGTCGTGGTGAACTCGAGCTACGCACCGGTGGGATACTGCGCGAAGAGGAGGTGAGTCACGAGGATCGCTTAAATACCAAGCTCTTCCTTCCTCTCCTAGACATGCGTCATGAGAGTTACCACACCCTAGCCCCGTGGTGAGTCACGCATTGGTTTAGTGCTTTAAGTCTTATGCTTTGGTTCAAGTGTTTGAGTACTCTAATCCTAGGGTTCAAGTCCTATAATCTAACTACGTACCGTATCACCTACCCTTCTACAAATAGTAATTCACGGAAGAGTTAGAACCACTTACAGGCGGCGAACCGGCCGAGACTCGGTGCCATGCCTTGTAAACTATGTATTCCATCACAAAACACTTAAAACAAACTTTTGAAAACAGTTTGGGCCTCAAGCCCACAAATGAGCTTTTGAACTCGGCTCGATACCACAATTGTAACACCCCAAACCCGGTCCAAACACCACGATCAATCTGGTATGTTACGAGGAAAACGTGTTTGAAAATTTCCGAGTTTGTACCAAAAGACTTGATAAAACTTTGTTCCTTTCTCAAACAAGTTGTTTTAATGTTGCTACTAAAACATTTAAACTTAGTAAAAGTTTGATTCCATGTTAGAAAACAATTGATCTGTATTGGTTTATAAAATCAATGTGATACCCGATGGTATAGTTGAAAACGATCGCTTTGTTGGTTTGAAAACGTCGTCTTTCCAAATTTTAACAAAATTTGTACCAAGTTATTTTGTTACAAAGATATTAAAAATCCAACGTAAGGCATAAACATTATAAAGCACATCTTAAAAAGCTTTTACAAATCCAAATAAAAATAAACAAAACTAAGTACCCAAAAGCAATAAATCGAGCAAAGCATTTATTAACGCATGGCATGTGCACCCCGAGTCCCTCCCGCTCCAAGTCCGCGTCTACGAGTCACCCGAAATGTCAAAGGAGAGGGTGAGTCGAGTGACTCGATGTGTAAATCCCGCTCCCGATAAAGCAACATGCGAACACACATCATACATAGTAATCATAATCAATGCAACCCGATCCTAACCATCCATACTCCTTTCTACCCCGTGTGGTACCAAAACCACCGGTGACATACCGTCACGATGTGTTACCAAAACACCGATGTCCCAAAGACATAATATCCGTCAATGTGGTCACAAAACCACCGGTGTCCCAAAGACACGCTTGTGCTACCAAAGCACCGGTGACCAAGTCACAAATCCAACGATGATGGGGCCAACCCATCGTGTGTTACCAAAACACTAGCGACAATCCCATATCTCAAGTGGGGCCAACCCACGGTGGTCAAACCACGGGACAAGTCGCAATGTGGTGCCAAACCACCGTGTCCCAAAGACACAATGTGCTACCAAAGCACTTTGGTGACCGTAGTCACAAATCCGGTGATGGGGCCAACCCATCGTGTGTGTTACCAAAACATCGGCGTCAATCCCGTATAATCATCTGTGGGGCCAACCCATCGTGGTACTGAGCCATCGGACGAGACGCCGAGGTACCAAACCTCTGAGGGTGCCAAACCTCTGTGACCCAAAGTCACAAAGTGTGCTACCAAAGCACCGTGCTCTCGTCGGACAAAATACCACTTTGCTCCCTCAACTCAGATACCCCATCAAGATACCATACTCATGTAATCATGCATTTCATACATATCATGCATCTCATGCTACTATGTCTAACCACATATCCCATATCACATATATCCATAGCCATGATATCATATAAATCATCAAGAACTCATAATGATATTAGTAATAACTTACCCGAATCCAAGCTCATACCCAAATGGGTATCATATCAATCCATCAATCGCCATAATTTTAATAGGCATACAGTTTATTAATAATATTACTAAATATAAGTGTGTTAGTATACACACACTCGATTATACGAGCCTAGAAAATCCCTACGAATCGATCTATGTCCCTCGGTTGTCAAGCCCCTAAAACAATCGGCCAACCTAGGATTAGGCACTTACAACATTCGGCTATCAACCAATAACCAAAGGGATTAATATCGAACCCTTACCAAAACTTACCCCTCCCGGCTAATCGAGAAAACGAAGGCTCCACTTGATTGTATCCAAAATCCCAATGACCTATAACAAAGAGGTTAATACCCTTCCAAAAATAACCATATTCGGCCTTTAAGCAAACCCACATCAACAAAGTGTAAGGGAGAAGGGAGATGGCCATTCGGCCTGCACTTACCAACACCCAACACCAATATTCGGCCAACCCAACACCGGGGAAGAGAAGAGATTCGGTCAAGGCTTCAACAAAAAGGAGAAAAGAATTCTGGCTTGTGTGTTTAATATCCTTAAATTCGGCTTTAGTGTAAAGGAGAGAAAAAGATTGTGATGAGTAGAGTTTCTAAGACAAAAAGAAAGGAGAAAAAATGGAGAATTAGGCTCAAGAGCTTTTGAAATGGAAGAAAATAGAAAATGGATGGGGACAAGTACTTACGGTTTTGGAAAAGATGGAAAATGTGTTTTGGGAATTAGTGTTTCGGCTTAATGGAATGGTAAGGCACACATGAAAGATTCGGCTAGGAGGGAGATATGAATTCGGTTTCAACAATTGAAGAAAAAGAAAAGAATTGATTGAGAACTTTCGGTTTCAAAGGGTGTCAAAAATGAGAGAATTTTCTATGGCAAAAATCGAAACTTGCTTTGACAAAATGAAAGAACTTGGTTGCTACTAACCTTTGACCGAAATTGCCTAAGAGAATTGCCAAAATGCAAAAATGCATTTCTAAGCACACCTTCCCACTTCCCAAAACCGCCACCTTCTCCCCAACTCCCAAATATTCGGCCATATCCCCAAATTGCTCCCATTCACTCATTCAAATATTTTGAATAAGTCTCCTTCCTAAATTCACTCTCCACCCCTCTTTTAAACCATTTGACTTGGTCCAAAGTAGCATTTAGACTACATACAACTCTCCCCCTATGCCGTCCCAAAAAGAAATAAAAAGGAGTACTCTGCAGCTCGAACACTGGACCTCCACTCCCCCTTGCAGATGACGCCACACCTAGCTCCTCTTTAGCCACTCTGCCAGCTCCTCATTTGTGCTATAAAATTCCATTTTATTTTCTTAAGCCCCAACTCTATCAACTCCCCACACCTAAGGCCAAAACTAAAATTTTCCTACCTACTCAGGCATTCACTTAGCCTATAATTAAACCCCTAAAACACCGAAATAGCAACACAGCACACCAACACATGCAATATCATGCAACACAGAAATAGCCCCTAACCCGGGATATTACACCAAGTAATATCAGAGGTTCTTTTACGGCCTTACCTTGAACGGATTTGATTTCCAAACAAATCCCGAAGTCTTAATTTGCCCCTAGAACCATGGCACACTCATTAGTTCGATATTAAACAATAAACTTTTATCAAAGGCCCTTGGCCGAAAGTGCTTACCAACTCACCCTTGGAAAATAAATAAATTCCGCAAGCTTCCCTTCAAACGATTTAATCGTATTAGTAAGAATCATAGGCCACAACCTTAATTTTAAAAGAGAGGATTACCCCTTACCACACTTATTGAAAATCAGCAGCACCCTTTTCCTCAAGGGAGATTCGGCCTAAGCACAATTGGAGGGCTGGAATTTTTTGAACAATTTTGGCTAAGAGTTTAAGGGAGATTTTGGCAGCACAATGAAGAGGTAAAGAAGAAAAGAATTTGCTGGAATTTTGGGCACTTCCTGCTGTAACGAAATCAAATATGGACAGCCCCCAAGGAGTCCAAAAATCGGCAAACACCATCCTATTTTATGATAATTTCCAGCCTTTAATTATCACAAATAAATCTAACCCCATCATGTTTTTAATCTCCTAATCCCCTCACAATTTAATAACAAATAAAACACTAATAGCTCCCCTCTTCCAAATTAAAAAACAATAAAAATAATAAAAAATACACTTAATCTTATCACTTGAAGAGTCCAAATAGCACGACCACCTTTGCCTTCCTAAATGAATAATAAAATAAAGGTTAGCACACCCCAAATAGAATGCAAAAACCAAAGAAAGCTAGTTTAATCTTTTATCAATTTCCTATATATTCTCTCTTATCCTTTAATTAAATTAATCCCATGCATTATCAATTTAAAAGTCCAAAATCGGGCCACCACCTCCCTTCCCATGCACGCCAGTTTTGACGAAAAAAATAATCCAAAGTGCAGCCCCTTAGGTTCGAACCAGCGACCTCAAGTAGCAGTAGTAGCAGCAGCCCCCTTTAAGCGCCTTAAACCAACTCTTCCCTTTGGACTTTCATGCTAAATATTCCCACCATTTATTTATAAAGCCTTATACCTGAGCCCTTACTCCTCCAACGCCTAAAGCCCAAAAATAAAATTCCGTGTTTCCTTCATGTCTCGAACCCGAGACCTCATACCAGGACTTTAAGTGGCGCCCCAAGCCACTCCAACCACCTGGACTTTCATGCTCAACCCTTGGCTGAAATTTCTTTAAAGCCCTCCTTCACTCAGCCCCTTCCTTTTAATGCCAACACCCAAAAATAAAATGCCACTTGCTACTGCCGTGCCTTGAACCCAGGCCCTTGCTGGCGTTACTTCCAGCCCTTAAGTGGCGCATGGGAGCCACTTTTCCAAGCCATTTTTCGTGCCATAATTCACCCAAATTTTTTATTTAAACCCTATCTCGCCTAGCTCCCTCCTTTTAAAAATAAAAAATTAACATTAGACCCTAGAACATGCCAAATAAATCACAGAATTTAATTCTTGAAGCCCACATGGAATTTATTTAAATTACAAATAACCCCTAATTCAGGGTGTTACAAGGTAAGGCATGTGTAACATTCGGCCAAGGGCCATTTGTTATGATTAAATGTTAGAAATTGATCTAACATATATCTATAGGGAGATCGACAGTACTACAAAGAAGTGACAATTTTCGGGAATTAAGATTCACAAGGTAAGTGAATCTGACATTCGGCCAAGGCCCTATTTTGGTATTTCAGATCTGTTTCTTATTTAGTTAAACCAAAAATTAATCGAGTCAATGGATCTAATGATTAGCCGATTACAAGAGGAAAGCATCACAAGATTTGATTGGTAATCAAATCGGCAACAAGGAATTAAGGATCTAAAGCATTAGATCGGGTTTTCGGGAAAGCAGTGAATCGATAAATATATCAGGTGTGTACCCTCACTAGATCTTAATAGATTTATGGTAAAGTTAATATGTATGTCTATGATAATGTGAATACAGCCAAAGGTACCAAGCAATGGTACAAAGTACTCAGGTACGTAACTTTAACCTTAAGTTAATATAAGATATGAATACTTCGAATATGTCATGTATGTGAATATCGATAAGAATGTGAAATAATGCATAAGGCATTGTAATTGTGTGATTTGTATGACATGGGCATATGGGTGATTATGAAAGGGGAAGTGATCTGGTGGTTAATACCACGTTATCTGAATGTGGTGACTTCGGTCACAATTATCTGAATGTGGTGACTCATGTCACAAGTATTTTATCTGGTGGCTATGCCACGAATTTTATAAGGGCGATGAGCACGTCGATTGCAAATGACGCCTTCGATGGTGTGTAGCGGTTGGAGGGTTGACTCGATGAGTCCCCACGGTGTGCGAGTTGGTACGGGTGATGTGTAGCGGATGGCAGCTAGGTTTGGGTTCGGGTTGCATCACTATTTCTATCTGTTATATGTAATTATATGTGATATGATAATGTATGCCTGAATTGTTGAATTTTAGTGTTGGTTACACATTGAGTCTATTTGACTCACCTCGTTGGGGAATATTTTTCAAGTGACGATCAGTGATGGACCGGGTCGGCAGGAGCTTAGTGGTGGCCATACTCAACTCAGAGTTTTATTAAACTTTGGACTTTCTTTTATTTAATTCTGGACATGTTATATCTTAAACACTTTGGAATTATTTCGAATTTTAAATTTTGATGTAATAAGGCCATAGTTAAACTATTTTACTTTTTATTTATTTATTATGTTACGAATTGTTATCAAATTAAAGATTGAGTAAATTAATTTTAAAAATAACCTCTAATTGTTTTGGACACCCTAAAACAAATGGTTTTCAATATAAGATAAACTTGTTTCCAACTCGAGCCCAACCCAAAAATAATATTTCTTTCAAAACCACACAGTTTTTCCAAAGTAACAAAAGAATTTTGAACCGTTTTACTCGAAAAACATACCAGATCCGGTCAAGGCTCGTGGGCCGGGTTTGGGGTGTTTCACTTCCATTCTCAGATTCTTCCCATCTTCTGAGAAATTGTAGAACATCACCTTGAAAAGTTCCTACAAAATAGTTTAAAAACTTTTCTTTTGACCAAACTGTATTGTTGTTGTTTACAACAATAGTCATAGATTGTGCCCAATCATCTATTGTTTTTTCATAGTCAGATAAAGGAACATTAGTTAAGTCTAAGTATATTCCTCCTTGAGCAACATTTCTTTTATTTAAATCATCAAGCTTATAAGGTATAGGTACAGGCTGACTAGATTCTCCGGGGTTTTCCAGTTTTATATCATTAGTGGCTATATTTTCTATTTTATTACCTAATATTCTTGTTGTATTTTCAACATTTTCATAATTTTTATTAATAGCTCTCAGATTATCATCTGTTTGAAGGTCTGAGTCTATTTTTCTTTTACCGTAAGGATTTTGTTTATCAAATTCCCTAGGTTTCGGTATTTCATAATCATATGGATATGCTTGTTCAGTATCCATAGGTTGAGGAATTTCTATATTTTCATCTTCTTCTGTTGAAGTGTTCTCTTCATCAGAATTATGACTAGTGACATTAATATCTACATCTGAATTATTAGAACTTTTAGAACTATCACTACTTTCGGTAGTATCATAATTTAACATATAGTGATAATTATACTTAGTAAATAGATCTTTATGTTTTTCATAAAGTTCTTCTATTAATTTTAAATATTCTACTTGCTCATATTTATCTTCTGTTTTAGAAAATTGGTTTTTCCAATGTTCTATTAAAGTCTTATAAGATTCAAAGTTATATTTTTCTTGTTTTTTAATTTTTTCTCTTTTTTGTTTTCTTTTTTCTTTTTTATTATAGTTAGAAGATTCATCCGAAGACTCATCTTCATCTGATAAAGCTAAAATAACATTACTATTACCATAATATAAAGGTCCTAAATCTAAGTCCGATTCTATATTATTATTAATAACTTGATCTAATTTATTATTAACATCAGATAGTAATTCTTTAGACTTGTTATTCAAATCTAAATCTGTTACTTCTCCCATATTATCTACTTTTTGTTCTATTTTACTAACTTTAGTATATAGTTTATTAAAAATATACAGATGTCATATCTATTAAACTATTGATACCTTTACTAAGAGCCGAAACATTATTTTCATTCTTAGAGTCTATATACATAGTATGATTACAAGTTTTATCTTTATACATACAATCCATTTCTTCCATGTTTATATCCCTGGTACCTAAAACCTTCTGTGTCTTTAACGTATTCACAAACGCCTACAACGTCCCACTCGGACTCAACGACAACAAGAAGACAGAACGACAGATATATGGGTTTTGAGATAAACAACAACGAAACAAACAGTATTGAAGATAAAGGATAGAAACTTACAATGCTAACTACGATATGAGAACTCCAGAAATCGTTACTTCGGGGCTCCTCTGATACCAAGGTACAGGGGGGAGGGATATGCACAGACGGAAGGCTATTTTTAATATCGTAGGTTTTATTTAACAAGAGAAGATAGTAGATAATTTACAATAGATCGTTTACAAGGGTTTTCGAAAGAAAGCAAGTATACAAGAGAATTTGTATATTGCCGATTTCTATCTAAAGTGATTTTTCTAACCCAAGCAAGATGCCTTGTTTAGGCTACAACATTGCCTATTTACAATGAAAATTCTAAACTCTAATTTAATTACAATTCAAGTCTGCACAGTATCCTGATAAGGATGACTTTATTATAGGCTTGGTAGTTGCTTCCACGTAGCCTTCTAAATCTGAGAAAATTTCTTGCAATAATTGAAACACCCCACACCCGGCCCACGAGCCTGAACCGGATCTGGTATGTTCCTTAAGTAAACCGGTTTTCAATGTCCTGATTAACTTAGAGAAAATTTGTGTAATTAAGAAAAATTCGTTTTGGGTTGGGCTTAAATTGGAACCCATTTAATAAATTTTGAAAATCCAACTTAAATAAGGTGACAAAATAATTTTAGGGTTTATTATTTTAAAAGAAATAAATTTACTTAACTTTAATCAAAAATAAATTGTATCATAATCAAATAAAAATAAACGAAATAAAGAAAATCCAACTGGGCCTTATGGCCTTATTACATCATTCAAACCCAAAATAAAATTTAAAGTACTAAAATTATATAAAGTCCAAATTTCTAAATAAATTCTTCAAGTGATGCATGGCCACCTTTAGCTCCTGCCGACCCCAGGTCCATTACTTGCTCATCACACGAAAAATAATTTCCCAACAGGGTGAGTCCACAGACTCTCAATGTGTACACAGATACTAATTTTCAACAAATCGGGCATACAAGTCATATCAATTTCATGTTCATACAAAATAAAGGATGATGCAACCCAAACCCAAGCCTATTTGTCCATCCGCTACACACCACCCGTACCAACACCTGTACAGTGGGGACTACTAAGTCGACCCTCCATCCGCTACACACCATCGAAGGCGATCATTGCGATCGACGTGCTCATCGCCCACTTACGTTGTGTCTTTAGACACTATATTCGAATATTGTAACCGGTTACCATATTCAATAATGTGACCGTAGTCACCATAATTCGTTGGTGAAACGGAAGTCAGCACCTTCGTTGGTGAGACCGTAGTCATCACCTTCACTTTCTCCCTTCACATATATCCCAAATGCCCCAATTAATACATATCATTCATATCATACTTAAATTCACATTCATGTCACTTTTCGAATATAACACATTCATAATCCTATCAAAAGTAGGAATACGTACCTGGGTACTTTTTGCCACATTGGTGGTACTTAGCCACATTCTCATTCTTATACACATTCATATATTAAAACATAATTATTGCCATAACATATTGAAAGTTAGTGTGAGTACACACTTGATTTGCTTAATAGGTTCCTTGAAATCCCGAAGAACGATCTACCGATTTAGATCTCAAATCCTACATAAGTTAATCACTTTAAAAGACCATTCGACCACTTTTCCAAATACAACTAGGATTTGTATTACTTACCTTAAAATTTCCAAATCAAAAAGGATTCCTTGCCTTGTATGTCCATTCGAAATCCCTATAATTATATGTTAATTTTAATCTCACATATATTCCATAACTTTTGACCAAATATGTGTATATCTTACCTTAGATTCTTGAATCCCGGATGATCTCTCCCTTATAGTCGATAGCACTAGAAATCCCGATACTCCTTATAGTTTACACCACAATAATAATAACATTAATCCCTATTTTTCGGCTTAAAGAAGAGAATAAATCAATAACCACAAGATTCTTACCTTAAGTGTTGAATTCGACGGATCTATCCCGACACCACTTCGTAGATTCGGCTTTGGCGAATTTCACTAGGTTGGATTTGGTTTTGAAAAGGAAGAAGAAGAAGAAAAGAAAAAGAAAGATGAGGCTAGAGAATTCGGCTAGACAAAAGAAAAGAGAAAAGAGCCCTAAAATTTTAGAGAGATGAGGAGGAAGCAAAAATTGATGAGTAGCCCTCCTGTCCTCCTTTTATAGCCGAAAATATATCAGCCTAGGAGAGTCCCTTACTTGGCCACCACTCCTCTTTCATCATCTATTTTATTTAAAATAAACTAGAGAAAAATCCTTATTATCTCTTCCAAATAATCCAAATTAAAAATCCCTTATTTATCACTTTTTAATCATGTATTTATGGAATTAAAACACCCCCTTTTTCCAACTCATGTGCCGTCCACCTCATAGCACAGGGAGCAAAATTAAAACTTCATTTATTTGCTTCCTTGTGACTCAAACCAGGCCCATGCCTCCTACACATGGTGCCATTTCCATATGTCCTAAGTGGCATCTTCAGGCCACATTTCCAAGCCTGTTTGTGTGCCAAATTTCTCCAACTTTTTCTTTTAAGGCCCTCTTACCTTTATTTCCTATTTTGAACCTTAAAATTTGACATTTCTGCATCATTTCTAAGTTTCCTAAAATTTTCGATCGGCTCTGTTTACTTGCCATTTTCTTACATTTCCAAGTTTCCAGAAATGTTCATTTCCATTTCTGAATCATTTCCAAAAATGTTCAAGTTTCCAAAATGTTCAGGTTTCCAAAAATTTCTAAGTTTCCAAAATGTTCAGGTTTCTAGAAATGTTCAAGTTTTCAAAATGTTCAGGTTTCCAAAATGTGCACTTTCCATTTTTGAACCATTTCTTTACATTTCTCGGTTTCCTAAAATGTTCATGTCCTAATGCATTTCCAGGTTTCCAAAATATTCATTTCCAATCATTTTCATACATTTCTGAGTTTCCAAAAATATCAATAATTTATTCATAAGACTGGAGACTTGTCATTCATACAATTTAAACTAGAAATGCATAGGCCCTTTCCAGGATGTTACAATAATTGCTGCTTGCATCATTGCTTACATCATCTTGACATTGATGGCTGCTTACATCATTTCCTGCATCACTTGTTGTGGATGATGATGGGTTGTCACATCTAATAATTAACTATCTCCTTTTTCTTTATCCTTCTTGGATATTTTGTAAATTCATCTCCTCGATCTCATCAAGGTGTAATGATTCTGGTGAATGAACTGGTGTATTCCAGCTTTCCCATGTTTCTTTGATTTTCGCCGTTAACGGATAATCATCTATTTCCATGTCAGCTATCTTTTTTAGTAACTGAATGGCTTCTTCATTTCTTTCTATCTGGGTTCTTCCAGTATCATAAGCTAAAATCCTTCTTCCATCAGTCCAGAACATATAACTTGTTTGTTGTAGTAAAAACTGGGCCTCAGTCATTAAATCAATTCCGACTTGGATTTGATAATTAGAAAAATCATTATAACATTTGTCAATGGTTTTTGCCAAATGTTGTTGTTGATTTTCATTGACTGCTAAGAGGGATCTTCCTCCAAGCATTTTATGAATAGTCCATATTTGATAAGGCTGATAAAATTTTTCTTTTTCAGCAATACCAATAAGACTAGATATTTCAATATGAAAATAATAGACAAAATCATCTAAATCAACAAAATTTGTTAATCTAGATTTTACTATAGCTGGAAAATCTTTTAATAAGTGAAAAGAAAGATTTTGGACTTTATTATTTCTTTAACAAATCCCCATTCAATCTTGGTTTATATCAAATGGTTCATGATTAAGCCTAAATTTGATAGTAGGAAATTGTTCTCCTATATCATTAGTAAAAATATAGGCTTGTAAATAATATTTTGAAAAATTTACGAAAAAGTGAGCTTCTTTGGTTGCAAATAGCTCTATCTATTTTTAAAAATATATCCTATGGTAGAATTTGTCTACATTTGTTATATAGACATATTCTAAACATTTTATTAATAATAGAATTTGTTTGTTCCTTTATTAATAAAATATTGAAATATATCAAGAAGATTATTTATCTCCTTAATATCTGTATATTCGACTAGGATTTCATCCCAATCTCAGTATAAAAATGTATTAAGTAATAAATCATGAGCTTCTTTTTCCTTAGTTGTTTTTCAACTAAGAATTACAAAAGCGTGTAAGAGCTCTTCTAAAGTTTGCTCTTTGATCGATAATATGGGTTTTCCATATTTTGTTTATAAAATTATAATATTCTAAAGGTAAACTTTGGATTATAAAAATCCTTTATTTGAAAAATTCGAATTTTGTTTGTTTTTTCAACAAATTCTCGGTTTCTTTTATAATTTCAGCGTAACTTTTTTGATATACTGAATATGGATCTTGAGACCATTCATAATAACTCACCTGTGTTGGTGATTGAGTTCCAAATGGTTGGTTTACCATAGGATATGGTACATAATATCCTTGATTAGAATAAAATGGTACTTGTGCAGGAATAAATCCTTGTTTAGGACTCATTGTTTTTCCCTTGTTTGGTTTTTTATGGACAGTTGTCCATTCTCCCATATTTTCTAGAGGTTTTTTACCTCTATCCATAAGACCTGCTAAGAAAATCAGCAATCATATTATTAGTACCTTTAATATAAATAACTTCAAAATTAAATTGGCATAATTCGTTATACCATCTAATTCTCCGAGGTACAGTTTCTAAGCTTTTATTAGTTAGAAATTGTCTAACAGCTTGATTATCAGTTTTTATAATAAAATGTTCAGGTGCTAAATATATTAGGAATTTTTTTATTCCTTTTTTTATTGCTAATAATTCTTTTTCATATGTAGCATAATTTATTTCATTTGGTTTGAATTTTCCTGAGCTATATCCACAAATTAATTCTTCATTAGCTATTGTTTTAGCTTTTAATATACATCCCCAAATTTTTTCTGAGGCATCTGTTTCTAGAATTAGTCTATCACCTTGTTTAGGTAAATAAACCTTAGGAATATAATTTATTTCAGATTTTATATGTTTTATAATATCTGAATCTTTTTTAGACCATTCAAAGGGTTTGTCCTTTTTTAGTTTTTCATATAACTCATCTAATATTTTAGATAAATTAGGAAAGAAATTTCTTCCATAATTAACAATTCCTAAAATTTGTTGAAGTTGTTTCTTATCAACAATATTTTCAGGAAATTCTTTTATTTTTATAATAATATGATCTTGGAGTTTAAGACCATCGGCAGATAATATTAATCCTAAGAATTCTATTTCAGTTTTTTCTATTTCAATTTTCTTAGAACTTAATATAATTCCATGTTTTATAAATTCTCTAGATATAATGTTTAAATGTTTTCCGTGATTTTCTAATGTATCAGAGAATATTAGAATATCATCTATATAAACAACACAAAATTTTTTATATTTTTTAAATATAGAGTCCATCCATCTTTGGAAGACTTGTGGTGCATTACATAATCCAAATGGCATTACTCTCCATTGGTAATGTCCATTAGGTGCACTAAAAGCTGTTAATGGTCTAGATTCTTCTGTTAACATGATTTGCCAGAAGCTAGATTTATAGTCAAACTTACTAAAATATTTTGCTTGTTTAGCTTGATTTATTAAAACTTCCTTTCTTGGAATAAAATAGCCATCAAAAATAGTATTTTGATTTAATCTTTTATAGTTTATAACCATCCTAGCTTTTCCTCTTTTTATTTCTGCATGGTTTCTTACCATAAAAGCAGGACTGGAATGTGGACTAGTAGTTTCTTCTATTAATCCTTTTTCTAATAATTCTTTTATTTGTATTTCAAATTCATCTATATCTTGTTTAGTATAAATCATAGGTTTTACTCTTATAATTTTATTAAGATTTTCTAATTTAATGGTACAATATCTAGGACTATTTTTCCATAATTTTAATGGTTCTTAACTAAAATTATTCTCTAATATTTTAAACAACCAATGATTTGTTTCAAGTTGTTTAATCTGTTCTTTCCTAAGTGGTGTAAAGTCTTGATCACAAATAAATCTGTGATTTTCTACCAAAGGTATTTCTACTGAAGTACTTTCAGTAGTTAATATAACAAAGTTTTTATCAATAGAAAATGGTAAATGTTGATATATAAAATTATTACCTAATAATATATCTCCATGCATTTCATGAAAACATAATATTTTTGGTATCACAAATCTTACATTATTTATGTAGATCGGTATATCTTTTGCCTTAAAAAGGATTAAAGTTTCATTTCCATCTACTCCAACAGCTCTTATTGGATTTCTCATAAGTTCCCATTTTTCTGGTGGAATAGTATTTTCTCTACAACTACTAGTTGTAGCTCCTGTATCTAATAAAGCATTTAAACAATATGAATTATATTCTCTAAACTGGAATGTAATTTTAATGTAAGTATAATATTTCCTAGGTTGGAAATATGAAAATGTAATAATATCCTTTTTTCCAAGTTTCATTTGTTGAATTATTGGTTTTTCTTTGACTCTTGTATCTTTAGATATTTTATCTAATTTGTTAGTATAATGTACCGGTTTTATTTCTATAGGTAAATATTGGTTTTTCCAATATTCTATATTTTTACCATAAGGATTTTGTTTATCAATTTCCCTAGGTTTCGGTATTTCATAATCATATGGATCTGCTTGTTCAGTATCCATGGGTTGAGAAATTTCTATATTTTCATCTTCTTCTGTTGAAGTGTTCTCTTCATCAGAATTATGACTAGTGACATTAATATCTACATCTGAACTATTAGAACTTTTAGAACTATCACTACTTTCGGTAGTATCATAATTTAACATATAGTGATAATTATACTTAGTAAATAGATCTTTATGTTTTTCATAAAGTTCTTCTATTAATTTTAAATATTCTACTTGCTCATATTTATCTTCTGTTTTAGAAAATTGGTTTTTCCAATGTTCTATTAAAGTCTTATAAGATTCAAAGTTATATTTTTCTTGTTTTTTAATTTTTTCTCTTTTTTGTTTTCTTTTTTCTTTTTTATTATAGTTAGAAGATTCATCCGAAGACTCATCTTCATCTGATAAAGCTAAAATAACATTACTATTACCATAATATAAAGGTCCTAAATCTAAGTCCAATTCTATATTATTATTAATAACTTGATCTAATTTATTATTAACATCAGATAGTAATTGAAACACCCCAGACCCGGCCCACGAGCCTGAACCGGATCTGGTATGTTCCTCAAGAAAACCGGTTTCAAATTCTTTTGTTACTTAAAGAAAACTTGTGCGATTTAAAAAAAAATATTGTTTGGGTTGGGCTTGTGTTGAAACAGACTCGATTTTATTTTGGAAACCCCTTTTTAATATTAAGTGATAAAACATTTAGGATTTAGTTTAAAGAAATTTTTACTTAAACTTTAATAAATAAGGTTCCTAAACATAATAAATAATAATAAATGTAAAATGATTCAACTATGGCCTTATGGCCTTATTACAACAAATAATTTCCAAATAATTCAAGTACTTAAAAACTAATAGTTCCATAAAATAAAGACTTCATGTTGAGCATGGCCACCACAAGTTCTGTGTGACATCCTAGATTAGGGGTTATGCGTTTGGAGCATAACTCAAGTGTTAGTAGGCTTTAAGTGTGGTTGAGCATGTTTTAAGGGTTTTGAGAATCCAAAGATGTAGGAGGAAGTCTTGGAAAAGTATTGAAATTTTATTTTTAAAGGAGAAGTTAGGTGAAGGAGGCCTTAAGGAAAATTTTTAGGAGTTTATGGACATGAAAATGGGCTTGTGCATTCTTGCTTAATTTTATGAAATAGCATGTCTATTGTGATATGAATATGTTATGTGAATTCTAGAAACCTTGGAAATGTAAGGAAAGTGCATTTTTAGAAATGTTGGAAATGAAAGGAAATGTCTTGGAAATGTAAGGAAATTTCCTAGAAATGCATGGAAATGATTTAGAAATGAAAATTTTTGGAAACCCGGAAATGATTTGGAAATGATTCAAAAGTGGAAAGTGAACATTTTTGGAAACCTGGAAATGTATGGAAATGTTAAGTTCAAAAGAGGAAAATGAACATTTTTGGAAACTAGGAAATGTAAGGAAATGATTTAGAAATGACTCGAAAGAGGAAAGTGAACATTTCTGGAAACTTGGAAATGTAAGGAAATGTCAAGTTTATAGAGCCGAACGAAAATTTTTGGAAACTTAGAAATGACCTAGAAATGGCGAGTTTTAAGGTTTAAAAGGGGAAATTAAGGCAAGGTGGCCTTAAAAGAAAAAGTTTGTGAAATTTGACACACAAACAGACTTGGAAAAGTGGCCTGAAGATGTCACTTAGGGCCTATGGAAATGGCGCCATATGCAAGAGGAATGGGCCTGAGTTCGAGTCACTTGGGAAGCAAATAAAGGAGGTTTTATTTTTGCTTCCAGAAGACTGAGGTGGACGGCACATGCTTCAAGAAAGGAGGTGTTTTATTTTCATAAATATTCGATTAAAAAGGTGATAAATAAAGGATTTTTAAATTGGATTATTTTGAAGAGATAAATGTTGGATTAAACTCTTTGATTTATGATAATTAAAGGGATAAAGCTATCAAAATAGAAGAGTGATGGCCAAATAAGGGACTCTAGCTTAGTAATTTTGGCTATAAAAGGAAAAGAGAGGCCATTCTGCATTATTTTCTATTCTTTGAAAGCCTCTACCGAATTCTTTTCACCAAATCTTCTTCTTCTTTTATTTTTGCCAAGCCGAAATACCTTGTGTTCTAGCCGAATCCTTCATCTTTATTCTTCCTTCTCTAATCCCTCCAAAAGCCGAAAGTTGTGAGATCATCATCTAGCCATAGCCGAATCTCTGAAGATTGAAGTGAAGGTGCAATCGATTTCTTCAAGTAAGGGTAAGATCCCATTCGGTTTCATCCTTTTTCTTTTAAGATTGGCCAAAATCTAGGACTAACCCCATTAATATCTTGTTGCCGAAACTTTGAAGAGATCTTTCGGGATTTACTAAGTGTCGACTACAAGGAAGGAGAAGTTCTTTTCCCGAAGGTACACCATAGGCCAAGTGTTCCCTAGTTATTCGGTGAGTTTCGGGATTTAAAATCCACAAGGTAAGCATATGAAGTATTCGGCCAAGGCTTATTTTTGGTATTTAGAATTATTTCCTATTTATTCAAAAGCCAAAAACTGACCTAGTTAAATGATTTGGTGGCTAGCCGATTTTTAAGGAAGGAATACTACAAATTTCGCGATTTGATTATTAATCAAATCGGCAAACAAGGTGAAACACCCCACACCCGGCCCACGAGCCTGAACCGGATCTGGTATGTTCCTTAAGTAAACCGGTTTTCAAATTCTTAGTTACTTAGAGAAAAATTGTAAATTTTAGAAAACATTGTTTTGGGTTGGGCTTAAATTGGAACCCATTTAATAAATTTTGGAAACCCAACTTAAATAAGGTGACAAAGTAATTTTAGGGTTTATTATTTTGAAAGAAATAAATTTACTTAACTTTAATCAAAAATAAAATGTATCATAATCAAGTAAAAATAAACAGAAATAAAGAAAATCCAACTGGGCCTTATGGCCTTATTACATCATTCAAACCCAAAATAAAATTTAAAGTACTAAAATCATATAATGTCCAAATTTCTAAATAAATTCTTCAAGTGATGCATGGCCACCTTTAGCTCCTGCCGACCCGGTCCATTACTGCTCATCACCTGAAAAATAATTCCCCAACAGGGTGAGTCCACAGACTCAATGTGTACCATGATACTAATTTTCAACAAATCGCATACAAGTCATATCAATTTCATGTTCATACAAAATAAAGGATGATGCAACCCAAACCCAAGCCTATTTGTCCATCCGCTACACACCACCCGTACCAACCTGTACACCATGGGGACTACTAAGTCGACCCTCTATCCGCTACACACCATCAAAGCGCGATCAGCAATGCGACGTGCGTGCTCGCCATCACTTACGTTGTGTCTTTAGACACTATATTCGAATATTGTAACCGAAGTTACCATATTCAATAATGTGACCGTAGTCACCACAATTCGTTGGTGAGACCGAAGTCAGTACCTTCGTTGGTGAGACCGTAGTCATCACCTTCACTTTCTCCATTCACATATATCCCAAATGCCCCAATTATTACATATCATTCATATCATACTTAAATCCACATTCATGTCACTTTTCGAATATAACACATTCATAATCCTATCAAAAGTAGGAATACGTGCACTGGTACTTTTGCCACATTTGTGGTACTTAGCCACATTCTCATTCTTATACACATTCATATATTAAAACATAATTATTGCCATAACATATTGAAAGTTAGTGTGAGTACACACCTGATTTGCTTAATAGGTTCCTTGAATCCCGAAGAACAATCTACCGATCTAGATCTTTCACTCCTATATTCGTTAATCACTTTAAAAGACCATTCGGCCACTTTTCCGAATACAACTAGGATTTGTATTACTTACCTTAAAATTTCCAAATCAAAAGGATTCCTTGCCTTGTATGTCCTGTCAAATCCCTATAATTATATGTTAATTTTAATCTCACATATATTCCATAACTTTTGACCAAATATGTGTATATCTTACCTTAGATTCTTGAATCCCGGATGATCTCTCCCTTGTAGTCGATAGCACTAGAAATCTGAAATACTCCTTATAGTTTGACCACAATAATAATAACATTAATCCCTATTTTTCTAGCTTAAAGAAGAGAATAAATCAATAACCACAAGATTCTTACCTTAAGTGTTGAATTCGATGGATCTATCCCCGACACCACTTGAGAGATTCGGCTTTGTGAAATTTCACTAGGTTGGATTTGGTTATGAAAAAGAAGAAGAAGAAGAAAAGAAAAAGAAAGATGAGGCTAGAGAATTTGGCTAGACAAAAGAAAAGAGAAAAGATCCCTAAAAATTTCGGCAGAGATGAGGAGGAAGCAAAAATTGATGAGTAGCCCTCCTGTCCTCCTTTTATAGCCAAAAATATCAACCTAGGAGAGTCCCTTACTTGGCCACCACTCCTCTTTCATCATCTATTTTATTTAAAATAAACTAGAGAAAAATCCTTATTTTCTCTTCCAAATAATCCAAATTAAAAATCTCTTATTTATCACTTTTTAATCATGTATTTATGGAATTAAAACACCCCCTTTTTCCAACTCATGTGCCGTCCACCTCATAGCCTGGGGAGCAAAATTAAAACTTCATTTATTTGCTTCCCTTGTGACTCGAACCCAGGCCCATGCCTCCTACACATGGTGCCATTTCCATAGGTCCTAAGTGGCATCTTCAGGCCACATTTCCAAGCCTGTTTGTGTGCCAAATTTCTCCAACTTTTTCTTTTAAGGCCCTCTTGCCTTTATTTCCTATTTTGAACCTTAAAATTTGACAATTCTGCATCATTTTTAAGTTTCCTAAAATTTTCGATCGGCTCTGTTTACTTGCCATTTTCTTACATTTCCAAGTTTCCAGAAATGTTCACTTTCCATTTTTGAATCATTTACTTACATTTTCTAGTTTCCATAAATGTTCACTTTCCTCTTTATTCCTTTACATTTTCAGGACATTTCCCTACATTTCCAAGACAAGACATTTCCTTACATTTCCTTACATTTCCTTGCATTTCCTTACATTTCCATACATTTCCTTATATTTCCTTACATTTCCATACATTTCCATACATTTCCTTACATTTCCTTACATTTTCTTACATTTCCCTACATTGCCTTACATTTCCATACATTTCCATACATTTGCATACATTTCCATACATTTCCATATATTTCCATACATTTCCTTATTTCTAGAATTCACATAACACATTCATACATAATTCATAAAACATGCCATTTTACCACATGGTTCCTTGTGTCATGCTTCACACGCAGTTTCTTTTAAAGCCTCATTTACCTAGCTCCCCTTTTTACTTAAAAACCAATAATTTTCCAAAGCTTTCTTCTTCCATCCTAAAATTCTAAAAAGCCTTAATACACTTCCAACACTACCAAAACCTACTAACTCATGAATTAGGCACGAACGCATAACCCCTAATCTAGGATGTTACACAAGGTAAGTTTAAGAATACTAATCCTACTAGGATTTGGATTTGTGGCCGAATGGCTTTTTATTAAAGTAGTAAGTGATTAATCAAATGTAGGGATTAAGGATCTAAGCATTAGATCAAGCTTTTCGGGATCTCAAGGAATTCGCTAAGCGAATCGGTGTGTACCCACACTATCTTTTAATACGATGTATGGCTTAAACTTGTTATATGTTCTAATATGAAAATATAAGAATGTGGCTAATGTACCATGTTATGGTACAAAGTACTCGTGTACGCGTTTCCTCATCGCTTTCTAGGATTACGAAATATGTTATATTTAACATGTGAAAAGTGACATGAATGTGAATTTAAGTATGATATGCATAATATGAATAATATGGGGCATTCGGGTTATATGAGAAAGGGGAAGTGAATGTGGTGACTTCGTCTCACTATCTCGAATGTGGTGACTTGGTCACATTATCTCGAATCGCGGTGACTTCGGTCACATTATCTCGAATGTGGTAACCGGTTACATTATCTCAATGTGGTGTCTCATGACACAATTATCTGTGGCTATGCCACAAATTTTATATGGCGATGAGCACATCGATCGCAGCTGATCGCCTTCGATGGTGTGTAGTGGATGGAGGGTTGACTTAGTAGTCCCCACGGTGTGACTGGCAGGTACGGGGGTGTGTAGCGGATGGACAATTAGGTTTGGGTTTGGGAATGCATCATAACTTGTATTCATTGTTCTGAATGTGTAACTCTTGTATGCCTAATTCTATTATGATTTAGTGTCGTGTACACATTGAGTCTGTTTGACTCACCCTGTTGTGGGACCATGTTTCAGGTGATAAACAGTAATGGACCGGGACGACAGAATGAAACACCCCAAACCCGGCCCACGAGCTTTGACCAGATTTGGTATGTTCCTCAAGAAAACTGGTTTCAAAGTTCTTTGTTACTTAGAGAAAACTTGTGCGATTTTAAAGAAAATATGGTTTGGGTTGGGCTTGTGTTAAAAATGAAGTCAATTTTTATATTGGAAATCCTTTTAAACTTAGGTGACAAAATATTTAGGGTTTAGTTTAAAAGAAATTATTACTTAAAATTTAATATATAAAACTCGTAAACATAATAAATAAAAATAAATGGAAAACAATTCAACTATGGCCTTATGGCCTTATTACATCAAATAATTTCCAAATAAGTCAATTACTAAAATAAAAATAATAGTCCATAAAATAAAACTTCATATTGAGCATGGCCACCACAAGTTCTGCCATCCCTGTCCATCACTGCTCATCACCTGAAACATGGTCCCACAACAGGGTGAGTTAAACAGACTCAATGTGTACACGATACTAAATCATAATAGAATTAGGTATACAAGAGTTACACATTCAGAACAATGAATACAAGTTCTGATGCATTCCCAAACCCAAACCTAATTGTCCATCCGCTACACACCCCCGTACCTGCCAGTCACACCGTGGGGACTACTAAGTCAACCCTCCATCCGCTACACACCATCGAAGGCAGTCGCTGCAGTCGATGTGCTCATCGCCCATATAAAATTTGTGGCATAGCCACCAGATAAGACATTTCCTTACATTTTTGAATCATTTCCTTACATTTCCTAGTTTCCATAAATGTTCACTTTCCTCTTTATTCCTTTACATTTTCAGGACATTTCCCTACATTTCCAAGACAAGACATTTCCTTACATTTCCTTACATTTCCTTGCATTTCCTTACATTTCCATACATTTCCATACATTTCCTTACATTTTCTTACATTTCCCTACATTGCCTTACATTTCCATACATTTCCACACATTTCCATACATTTCCATACATTTCCATACATTTCCATATATTTCCATACATTTCCTTATTTCTAGAATTCACATAACACATTCATACATAATTCATAAAACATGCCATTTTACCACATGGTTCCTTGTGTCATGCTTCACACGGAGTTTCTTTTAAAGCCTCATTTACCTAGCTCCCCTTTTTACTTAAAAACCAATAATTTTCCAAAGCTTTCTTCTTCCATCCTAAAATTCTAAAAACCCTTAATACACTTCCAACACTTTGCCAAAACCTACTAACTCATGAATTAGGCACGAGCTAACGCATAACCCCTAATCTAGGATGTTACAGCTTCTACCCTCCTTAAAAATAATTTCGTCCTCGAAATTACTTATTAACAAATCAGTACAATCCTTCTCACCGCACTATGCTTACGCTGCGCACTCACGATTCATACTTTCTAGGCACAATCTCTAAGTTCACGTCCCTAGAACTTATTTCTAACGTCGCGATTTAATCTGATTTAAGAGAATTTTATGAATTTGTCTTTATTCCACCGATTACCATGAAGAAGTTTTATGGAAAGAATTTTAGGAGTGGTTCTTTCATATTCATACATGCACACGATCTTTACATTCATACATCCATCAATCAATTATGAACTTTCGTTCATTCAGAAAATGTTGTAGTTTTCATTGTTGTTGTTTTTCCACTACCTGTGGGTATTTTCGTAATTTTGTCCTCACAGTAGTATTTTCGTAATTTTTTCCAGGAAAACGTTCCTTGGTGCTTTTGTCAAAAGCATTTTGAAAACTTCAAAGTTTTGGGGTAATTTGGAAAAATTTTGAAATCCGGGTATTATTTAATAATTTTCGACCTCGAGGGTATTTTGGTAATTGTTCACAAAGCTGGGTATATTTGGAAAAAACTAACAAATCGGGGATATTTCAAAAGTTGTAAAATTTTGTGGGTTCTATTTGAGAGTTTAACCTTTCAAATGGTGATGTTGCAAAAATTTGGAAATCGGGGTCATTTTGGTAATTTTGCAAGTTAGGGGCAATTTTGTAATTTTCCAAAATCGTATTTTTTTGATGGTTTGCACATTAGGGTTTATGAACATTATAAAATAATGGAATTTTGACAAAACCATTGAAAAGTTTGACATTTTGTGGATCTAGGGCATTTTGGTAATTTTGCCACTAAGGGCATTTTTGTAATTTTCACAAATTAGAAATTTTTTCAAAAAAAAATTTGTAAAGATGGTTTTCGACAATTTAGTAAAGTAATTTTAAGAGTTTTGAAATCTAGGGTTTGTTGTCTTGTTTTTTTTTTTTTTTAAAACATGGCTAGTTCCCTTTCGGGTTTTAGTCATTATGTTTAGCCTATGACCGAGCCCCCTTTGGTCAGGGTGAACCAAAGCTACGCACCAGGCAGGATTCGAATGGAGAGGAGGTGAGTCACACGGACTGCTTAAATACCAAGCTCCCATCGAAACCATTTCTAGACATGCGCACAGAGGTTGCCACACCGCTGAGCCCTCCGAGTTAGAGTGAACCGAAGCTACGCACCAGGTAGGATTCCTGCGAAGAGGAGGTGAGTCACTAGGACTGCTTAAATACCAGGCTCTTCCGGATCCAATCCTAGACATGCGTACAGGGGTTACCACACCCTTAGCTCAGTGACTTTGCCATAGGGTTGTTTAGTTCATTAAGTCTTATGCGTTTGGTGTTTGAGTTGTCTAATCCTAGGGTTCAAATTCCTATCACACTATTCTACGTTCCATGCCTTTTCTACCCCTATATAAATCACATAATCACACATATAGTTAGGGGTACTTACCTGGTGGACTGCGGGTCGGAGACTTAGGTGCCATGCCAGAAAACCTGCTTAATTTCAAAGAAAATCATTTTGGCTCGCTTTGAAAACATTTTTGGGCCTTAGCCCACAGGCCAAGAGTTTAAAATCGGGCTCGATACTAAATCAAAACACCCCACACCCTTTTACCACGAGACTGAACCGGATCTGGTATGTTCCTTAAGTAAACCGGTTTTCAAATTCTTAGTTACTTAGAGAAAAATTGTAAATTTTAGAAAACATTGTTTTGGGTTGGGCTTAAATTGGAACCCATTTAATAAATTTTGAAAACCCAACTTAAATAAGGTGACAAAGTAATTTTAGGGTTTATTATTTTGAAAGAAATAAATTTACTTAACTTTAATAAAAAATAAATTGTATCATAATCAAGTAAAAATAAACAGAAATAAAGAAAATCCAACTGGGCCTTATGGCCTTATTACATCATTCAAACCCAAAATAAAATTTAAAGTACTAAAATTATATAAAGTCCAAATTTCTAAATAAATCTTCAAGTGATGCATGGCCACCTTTAGCTCCTGCCGACCGGTCCATTATCGCTCATCACCTGAAAAATAATTCCCCAACGGGTGAGTCCACAGACTCAATGTGTACACAGATACTAATTTTCAAACAAATCGGGCATACAAGTCATATCAATTTCATGTTCATACAAAATAAAGGATGATGCAACCCAAACCCAAGCCTATTTGTCCATCCGCTACACACCACCCGTACCAACCTGTACACCATGGGGACTACTAAGTCGACCCTCCATCCGCTACACACCATCGAAGCGATCAGCTGCGATCGGCGTGCTCATCGCCCACTTACGTTGTGTCTTTAGACACTATATTCAGATATTGTAACCGAAGTTACCATATTCAATAATGTGACCGTAGTCACCACAATTCGTTGGTGAGACCAAAGTCAGCACCTTTGTTGGTGAGACCGTAGTCATCACCTTCACTTTCTCCCTTCACATATATCCCAAATGCCCTAATTATTACATATCATTCATATCATATTTAAATTCACATTCATGTCACTTTTCAGAATATAACACATTCATAATCCTATCAAAAGTAGGAATACGTACCTGGGTACTTTTTGCTACATTTGTGGTACTTAGCCACATTCTCATTCTTATACACATTCATATATTAAAACATAATTATTGCCATAACATATTGAAAGTTAGTGTGAGTACACACCTGATTTGCTTAATAGGTTCCTTGAATCCCGAAGAACGATCTACCGATCTAGATCTTTCACTCCTATATTCGTTAATCACTTTAAAAGACCATTCGGCCACTTTTCCAAATACAACTAGGATTTGTATTAGTTACCTTAAAATTTCCAAATCTGAAAAGGATTCCTTGCCTTGTATGTCTGTCGAAATCCCTATAATTATATGTTAATTTTAATCTCACGTATATTCCATAACTTTTGACCAAATATGTGTATATCTTACCTTAGATTCTTGAATCCTGATGATCTCTCCTTGTAGTCGATAGCACTAGAAATCTCAAAATAGTCCTTATAGTTTCGCCACAATAATAATAACATTAATCCTATTTTTCGGCTTAAAGAAGAGAATAAATAAATCAATAACCACAAGATTCTTACCTTAAGTGTTGAATTCGACAGATCTATCCTGACACCACTTCAGAGATTCGGCTTTGGCAGAATTTCAGCTAGGTTGGATTTGGTTTTGAAAAAGAAGAAGAAGAAAAAAGAAAAAGAAAGATGAGGCTAGAGAATTCGGCTAGACAAAAGAAAAGAGAAAGAGCCCAAAAATTTCTGGCGAGATGAGGAGGAAGCAAAAATTGATGAGTAGCCCTCCTGTCCTCCTTTTATAGCCGAAAATATCAACCTAGGAGAGTCCCTTACTTGGCCACCACTCCTCTTTCATCATCTATTTTATTTATATTAAACTAGAGAAAAATCCTTATTATCTCTTCCAAATAATCCAAATTAAAAATCCCTTATTTATCACTTTTTAATCATGTATTTATGGAATTAAAACACCCCCTTTTCCAACTCATGTGTCGTCCACCTCATAGCACAGGAGCAAAATTAAAACTTCATTTATTTGCTTCCTTTGTGACTCGAACCAGTGCCCATGCCTCCTACACATGGTGCCATTTCCATAGGTCCTAAGTGGCATCTTGAGCCACATTTCCAAGCTTGTTTGTGTGCCAAATTTCTCCAACTTTTTCTTTTAAGGCCCTCTTGCCTTTATTTCCTATTTTGAACATTAAAATTTGACAATTTTGCATCATTTCTAAGTTTCCTAAAATTTTCGATCGGCTCTGTTTACTTTCCATTTTCTTACATTTCCAAGTTTCGAAATGTTCACTTTCCATTTTGAATCATTTCCTTACATTTCCTAGTTTCCATAAATGTTCACTTTCCTCTTTATTCCTTTACATTTTCAGACATTTCCTACATTTCCAAGACAAGACATTTCCTTACATTTCCTTACATTTCCTTGCATTTCCTTACATTTCCATACATTTCCTTATATTTCCTTACATTTCCATACATTTCCATACATTTCCTTACATTTCCTTACATTTTCTTACATTTCCCTACATTGCCTTACATTTCCATACATTTCCACACATTTCCATACATTTCCATACATTTCCATACATTTCCATACATTTCCATATATTTCCATACATTTCCTTATTTCTAGAATTCACATAACACATTCATACATACTTCATAAAACATGCCATTTTACCACATGGTTCCTTGTGTCATGCTTCACACGGAGTTTCTTTTAAAGCCTCATTTACCTAGCTCCCCTTTTTACTTAAAAACCAATAATTTTCCAAAGCTTTCTTCTTCCATCCTAAAATTCTAAAAAGCCTTAATACACTTCCAACACTGTCAAAACCTACTAACTCATGAATTAGGCACGAACGCATAACCCCTAATCTAGGATGTTACACAAGGTAAGTTTAAGAATACTAATCCTACTAGGATTTTGATTTGTGGCCGAATGGCTTTTTATTAAAGTAGTAAGTGATTAATCAAATGTAGGGATTAAGGATCTAAGCATTAGATCAAGCTTTTCGGGATCTCAAGGAATTCGCTAAGCGAATCAGGTGGTACCCCACACTATCTTTTAATACGATGTATGGCTTAAACTTGTTATATGTTCTAATATGAAAATATAGGAATGTGGCTAATGTACCATGTTTTGGTACAAGTACTCAGGTACGTTTCCTACTCCTTCTAGGATTACGAAATATGTTATATTTAACATGTGAAAAGTGACATGAATGTGAATTTAAGTATGATATGCATAATATGAATAATATGGGGCATTCGGGTTATATAAGAAAGGGGAAGTGAATGTGGTGACTTCGGTCTCACTATCTGAATGTGGTGACTTCGGTCACATTATCTGAATGTGGTGACTTCGGTCACATTATCTAAATGTGGTAACTTCGGTTACATTATCTGAATGTGGTCTCTCATGACACAATTATCTGGTGGCTATGCCACAAATTTTATATGGGCGATGAGCACATCGACTGCAGCGACTGCCTTCGATGGTGTGTAGTGGATGGAGGGTTGACTTAGTAGTCCCCACGGTGTGACTGGCAGGTACGGGGGTGTGTAGCGGATGGACAATTAGGTTTGGGTTTGGGAATGCATCATAACTTGTATTCATTGTTCTGAATGTGTAACTCTTGTATGCCTAATTCTATTATGATTTAGTATCGTTTACACATTGAGTCTGTTTGACTCACCCCGTTGTGGGACCATGTTTCAGGTGATGAGTAGTGATGGACCGGGACGGCAGAACTTGTGGTGGCCACGCTCAACATGAAGTATTATTTTATGGACTATTATTTTTATTTAAGTAATTGACTTATTTGGAAATTATTTGATGTAATAAGGCCATAAGGCCATAGTTGAATTATTTTCCATTTAATTTTATTTATTATGTTTACGAGTTTTATATATTAAATTTTAAGTAATAATTTCTTTTAAACTAAACCCTAAATATTTTGTCACCTAAGATTAAAAGGATTTCCAATATAAAAATTGACTTCATTTTTAACACAAGCCCAACTCAAACCATATTTTCTTTAAAATCGCACAAGTTTTCTCTAAGTAACAAAGAACTTTGAAACCGGTTTTCTTGAGGAACATACCAAATCTGGTCAAAGCTCGTGGGCCGGGTTTGGGGTGTTTCATTCTGCCGTCCCGGTCCAATACTGTTTATCACCTGAAACATGGTCCCACAACAGGGTGAGTCAAACAGACTCAATGTGTACACGACACTAAATCATAATAGAATTAGGCATACAAGAGTTACACATTTAGAACAATGAATACAAGTTATGATGCATTCCCAAAACCAAACCTAATTGTCCATCCGCTACACACCCCCGTACCTGCCAGTCACACCGTGGGGACTACTAAGTCGACCCTCCTTCTGCTACACACCAAATTGCGGTCTTAGGTCACCACATTCGTGGTCTTAGGTCACCACGTTCAGATTACTGTGGTCTTAGGTCACCACTTTCAGATTACTGTGGACTTAGGTCACCACTTTTCACTTCCACTTTCAAAATAAAACCCATATGCCCCATATAATAATAATATGCATAAATATGCCAGAGTTCACATTCTTCTTCTTATTCTCATGTTATAACTAACATATTTCATAATCCAAGTAGGAGTAGGAAACGTACCTGAGTACTTAGTACCATAACATGATACCTTAGCCACTTTCATATTCTTAATGTCACATATTTTAATTAAACATGCCATAAAACGTATTATGAAATAGTGAGGGGTACACACCTGATTCGCTTAAAATTTCCTTGAGATCACGAAAAGCTTGATCTAATGCTTAGATCCTCAATCCCTACATTGATTTATCACTTATTACCTTAATAAAAAGCCATTCGGCCAAGATTCCAAATCCTAGTAGGATTAGTATTCTCACCTCGTTGCGGATTGGAACACCAACAAATCCTGAAACTATTCCTTGTTTCCCTAGGAATGTCGAAATCCCTAAAACCTTACGTTAGACTTAATCTTAATCATCGAAACATAAATCAAGGCCTTTGGCCGAATATTCACATGTCTTACCTTAATCTTAGAAATCCCGAATACTCCTCCTTTTAGTCGACTACTCTGATAATCCCAAAAGATCCTTCCATATTCGGCAACCATAGTATGTATGGGGTTAGATTATCTCTCGGCTAATCTAAAAGAAAAGAATGGAAATCAAACTTGTTCTTACCTTTGAAGAAATCAACAGCACCTATGCTTGAAGCCCTTCCAAGATTCGGCTTTTGAATGGATTGGTAAGAAGAAATAGGAAGAAAAGAAAACTTAAGAATTTTGACAATGGTGGACTATAGATTCAGCTTGACAAAAGAAAAAGAGAAGAGAAGAGAAGAGAGCACTTAGAAATTCGGCAGAGAGAAGAGGAAGAAGAAAAATTGATGAGTAGCCCTATTTTCTTTCTTTTATAGCCAAACTACTACTCGTAATCCCTACTTGGCCACCACTCTTCTTTATTGATAAGTTTATCTCCTTAATTTAAAATAATTAGAGAATAATCCTTTATTATCTCTTCAAAAATAATCCAAATTAAATCCCTTATTTATCACCTTATTAATCGAATATTAAAGAGAATAAAACTCCTCCTTTCTAGAAGGCTTGTGCCGTCCACCTCAGGCTTCTGGAAGCAAAAATAAAACTTCCTTTATTTGCTTCCCAAGTGACTCGAACTCAGGCCCATCACCTTGCATGTGGCGCCATTTCCATAGGCCCTAAGTGACATCTTCAGGCCACTTTTCCAAGCCTGTTTGTGTGACAAATTTCACCAACTTTTTCTTTTAAGGCCACCTTGCCTTAATTTCCTCTTTTAAACTTTAAAACTCGACATTTCTAGTCATTTCTAAGTTTCCAAAAATTTTCGTTCGGCTCTGTAAACTTGACATTTCCTTACATTTCCAAGTTTCCAGAAATGTTCACTTTCCACTTTTGAATCATTTCTAAATCATGTCCATACATTTTTCGTGTTTCCAAAATGTTCATTTCAAATCATTTTCATTCATTTCCGGTTTCCAAAATATTCAAAATTTATTCTTAGTACATAAAACATGTCACTTCGTACAATTAAACTGAAAATGCATAGGCCCTTTCCAGGATGTTACAGTTCTACCCCCCTTAAAATAATTTCGTCCTCGAAATTACTTACTAATGAATAATCGTACATCTTAACTCACACTACGCTTATGCTGCGCACTCTAATCTTAATAGAACCATCATACTTCCTAGGCACAATCTCTAAGTTCACGTCCCCTAGAACTCATTTCTAACGTCGCGATTTAATCTGATTACAAAGTTTTATGAATTAGTCTTTGTTTCACTTGATTACCCGCGAAGGAGTTTTATGACAAGAGTTTTAGGAGTGGTTCTTTCGTATTCATACATGCACACAGTCTTTCATTCATTCATACATCCATCAGACAATTATGAACCTTCGTTCATTCAGAGAAATGTTGTAGTTTTCGTTGTCGTTGTTTTTTCCACTACCTAGGGGTATTTTCGTAATTTTGTCCTACAGGGGTATTTTCGTAATTTTTTAAAAGAAAAAGTTCGTCGGTGATTTTGTCACAAAGTATTTTGGTATTTTTAAATTCCCGGGGTATTTTGGAAAAATTTTGAAATTCGAGGGTATTTTGGTAATTTTTCAAAAATTGGGGTAAATTTGTAAAATCTAGTAAATCAGGGATATTTCAAAAGTTGCAAAACTTTGAGGGTTCTTTTTGAGAATTGTTCTTTCCAAAACGGTGATGTTGCAAAAATTTTGGAAATTAGGGTCATTTTGGTAATTTTGTGGGTTAGGGGCAATTTTGTAATTTTCCCAAAATCAAGGTGTTTTGATGTTTTGCAAATTAGGGTTTTTTGAACAAAAATAATGAAATTTTGGTAAAACTGTCAGGTAGTTGGACATTTTATAAACCAAGGGTATTTTTGTCATTTTACCACTAAGGGCATTTTTGTAATTTCATAATCAGGGGTATTTAGGTAATTTTCATAAAACGGAAATTTTTCAGAAAATTTTGTAAAAAATATAGTTCTCACAAATTAAAAAGGTAATTTTAAGATAGGATTTTGTTGTTTTTATTAAAAACACGGCTAGTTCCCTTTCGGGTTTTAGTCATTGTGTTTAGCCTATGACCGAGCCCTCTTGGTCAGAGTGAACCAAAGCTACGCACTGCAAGATTCTGCAAGAGGAGGTGAGAGTCACTAGGATCGCTTAAATACCGTGCTCTTCCGGATCCAATCCTAAACATGCGCACAGGGTTACCACACCCTAACTCGGCGACTTAGCCATAGGGTTGTTTAGTTAGGCACTTAAGTCTTATGTAAGTGTTGGGGAAAACTAATCCTAGGGTTCAAGTACTTATCATGCTAATCTACGTTCCATTCCATTTCTACCCTTCTACAGATCATTCAATAAATCACACAAATGGATAGAAGTACTTACTGTGTGGATCATGGTCTGAGACTTGGGTGCCATGCCAAAAACCTGCTTATTTCAAAAATATTTTCATAAAACTCATTTGGGCTCGCTTTGAAAATGTTTTGGACCTTAAACCCCTAGGCCGAGGGTTTGAAACTGGGCTCTGATACCAAACTGAAACACCCCAAACTCGGCCCACGAGCTTTGACCAGATTTGGTATGTTCCTCAAGTAAACCGGTTCAAAGTTCTTTTGTTACTTTGGGAAAATAGTGTGTTTTGAAAGAAATATCGTTTTGGGTTGGGCTCGAGTAGAAAACAAAATCGTTTTATAATGAAAACCCATTTATTTTAGGTGACAAAATATTTAAGATTTATTTTAAATTAAATTTGCTTAGTCTTTAATTAACAAAATGTTCGTAACATGATGAATAAATAAAACAGAAATGAAATAGTCACTATAGCCTTATCACATCAAATAAAAAAAAACCCAAAATTAAAATTCAAAGCACTTAAAATATAAAGAGACCAAAATAGAGAGAAAATCTGAACTTCGCATGGCCACCACTAAGCTCCTGCCGACCCGGTCCATTACTGATCATCACCTGAAAAATGTTCCCACAACGGGGTGAGTCAACAGACTCAATGTGTAGACAACACTAAATCATAATAGAATCAGGCATAACAAATATTACACATTCATATCATAGCATACAAATTATGATGCATTCCCAAACCCAAACCTAATTGTCCATCCGCTACACACCCCCGTACCTGCCAGTCACATCGTGGGGACTACTAAGTCGACCTTCCTTCCGCTACACACCAAATTGCGGTCTTAGGTCACCGCATTCGTGGTCTTAGGTCACCACATTCAGATTACTGTGGTCTTAGGTCACCATGAGCCTGAACCGGATCCGGTATGTTCCTCAAGAAAACCGGTTTCAAATTCTTTAGTTACTTAAAGAAAACTTGTGCGATTTTAAAAAAAATATCGTTTGGGTTGGGCTTGTGTTGAAACAGACTCGATTTTATTTTGGAAACCCCTTTTTAATATTAAGTGATAAAACATTTAGGATTTAGTTTAAAGAAATTTCTACTTAAACTTTAATAAATAAGGTTCCTAAACATAATAAATAATAATAAATGTAAAATGATTCAACTATGGCCTTATGGCCTTATTACAACGAATAATTTCCAAATAATTCAAGTACTTAAAAACTAATAGTTCCAAAAAATAAAGACTTCATGTTGAGTATGGCCACCACAAGTTCTGCCATCCCGGTCCATTACTGTTCATCACCTGAAACATGGTCCCACAACGGGGTGAGTCAAACAGACTCAATGTGTACACGACACTAAATCATAATAGAATTAGGCATACAAGAGTTACACATTCAGAACAATGAATGCAAGTTATGATGTATTCCCAAACCCAAACCTAATTGTCCATCCGCTACACACCCCCGTACCTGTCAGTCACACCGTGGGGACTACTAAGTCGACCCTCCTTCCGCTACACACCAAATTGCGGTCTTAGGTCACCGCATTCGTGGTCTTAGGTCACCACGTTCAGATTACTGTGGTCTTAGGTCACCACTTTCAGATTACTGTGGACTTAGGTCACCACTTTTCACTTCCCCTTTCAAAATAAAACCCATATGCCCCATATAATAATAATATGCATAAATATGCCAGAGTTCACATTCTTATTCTTATTCTCATGTTATAACTAACATATTTCATAATCCTAGTAGGAGTAGGAAACGTACCTGAGTACTTAGTACCATAACATGATACTTTAGCCACTTTCATATTCTTAATGTCACATATTTTAATTAAACATGCCATAAAACGTATTATGAAGTAGTGAGGGGTACACACCTGATTCGCTTAAAATTTCCTTGAGATCTCGAAAAGCTTGATCTAATGCTTAGATCCTCAATCCCTACATTGATTTATCACTTATTACCTTAATAAAAAGCTATTCGGCCAAGATTCCAAATCCTAGTAGGATTAGTATTCTTACCTTATTGCCGATTAAAACACCAACAAATCCCGAAACTATTCCTTGTTTCCCTAGGAATGTCGAAATCCCTAAAACCTTACGTTAGACTTAATCTTAATCATCGAAACATAAATCAAGGCCTTTGGCTGAATATTCACATGTCTTACCTTAATCTTAGAAATCCCGAATACTCCTCCTTTTAGTCGACTACTTTGATAATCCCGAAAGATCCTTCCATATTCGGCAACCATAATGTGTATGGGGTTATATTATCTCTCGGCTAATCTAAAAGAAAAGAATGGAAATCAAACTTGTTCTTACCTTTGAAGAAATCAACAGCACCTATGCTTGAAGCCCTTCCAAGATTCGGCTTTTGAATGGATTGGTAAGAAGAAATAGGAAGAAAAGAAAACTTGAGAATTTTGACAATGGTGGACTATAGATTCGGCTTGACAAAAGAAAAAGAGAAGAGAAGAGAAGAAAGCACTCGAGAATTTGGCGGAGAGAGAGAGAGGAAGAAAAATTGATGAGTAGCCCTATTTTCTTCCTTTTATAGCCAAAACTACTACTCGAATCCCTTACTTGGCCACCACTCTTCTTTATTGATAAGTTTATCTCCTTAATTTAAAATAATTAGAGAATAATCCTTTATTATCTCTTCAAAAATAATCCAAATTAAATCCCTTATTTATCACCTTATTAATCGAATATTAAAGAGAATAAAACTCCTCCTTTCTAGAAGGCTTGTGCCGTCCACCTCAGGCTTCTGGAAGTAAAAATAAAACTTCCTTTATTTACTTCCCAAGTGACTCGAACTTAGGCCCATCACCTTGCATGTGGCGCCTTTTCCATAGGCCCTAAGTGACATCTTCAGGCCACTTTTCCAAGACTGTTTGTGTGTCAAATTTCACCAACTTTTTCTTTTAAGGCCACCTTGCCTTAATTTCCTCTTTTAAACTTTAAAACTCGACATTTCTAAGTCATTTCTAAGTTTCCAAAAATTTTCGTTCGGCTCTGTAAACTTGACATTTCCTTACATTTACAAGTTTCCAGAAATGTTCACTTTCCTCTTTTGAATCATTTCTAAATCATGTCCATTCATTTTCAGGTTTCCAAAAATGTTCATTTCCAAATCATTTTCATTCATTTCCGGGTTTTCAAAAATATTCAAAATTTATTCTTAGTACATAAAATATGTCACTTCATACAATTAAACCGAAAATGCATAGGCCCTTTCCAGGATGTTACAGTAATTCTTTAGACTTGTTATTCAAATCTGAATCTGTTACTTCTCCCATATTATCTACTTTTTCTTCTATTTTACTAACTTTAGTATATAGTTTATTAAAATATATAAATGTCATATCTATTAAACTATTGATACCTTTACTAAGAGCCGAAACATTATTTTCATTCTTAGAGTCTATATGCATAGTATGATTACAAGTTTTATCTTTATACATACAATCCATTTCTTCCATGTTTTTATCTCTAGTACCTAAAACCTTCTGTGTCTTTAACATCTTCACAAACGCCTACAACGTCCCACTTGGACTCAACGACAACAAGAAGACAGAACGACAGATATATGGGTTTTGAGATAAACAACAACGAAACAAATGGTATTGAAGATAAAGGATTTGTGTATTGCCGATTTCTATCTAAAGTGATTTTTCTATCCCAAGCAAGATGCCTTGTTTAGGCTACAACATTGCCTATTTATAATGAAAATTCTAAACTCTAATTTAATTACAATTCAAGTCCGCACAGTATCCTAATAAGGATGACTTTATTATAGGCTTGGTAGTTGCTTCCACGTAGCCTTCTAAATTTGAGAAAATTTCTTGCAATAATTGCTATTTGCGTCATTGCTTACATCATCTTGACATTGATGGCTGCTTACATCATTGCCTGCATCACATGCTGTGGATGATGATGGGTTGTCATATCCAATAATTAAGTATCTCATTTTTCTTTATCCTTCTTGGATATTTTGTAAATTCATCTCCTCGATCTCATCAAGGTGTAATGATTCTGGTGAATGAACTGGTGTATTCCAGCTTTCCCATGCGTCTTTGATTTCCGCCGTTAACGGATAATCATCTATTTCCATGTCAGCTATCTTTTTTAGTAACTGAATGGCTTCTTCATTTCTTACTATCTGGGTTCTTCCAGTATTATAAGCTAAAATCCTTCTTCCATCGATCCAGAACATATAAGTTTGTTGATGAAGAAGATGTTCGGCTATGGTTATTATATCAATTCCGGCTTGGATTTGATAATTGGTAAAATTATTATAACAATTGTCAATGGTTTTTGACAATTTTTGTTTGTCTTCTTCTATTGCTGAAAGGGCTTTTCCCGAAAACAAAGTAGTAATATTCCAAATTTGATAAGGCTGATAAAATTTTTCTTTTTCAGCAATACCAATAAGACTAGATATTTCAATATGAAAATAACAGACAAAATCATCTAAATCAACAAAATTTGTTAATCTAGATTTTACTATAGCTGGAAAATTATTTAATAAGTGAAAAGAAAGATTTTGGACTTGAAACACCCCACACCCGGCCCACGAGCCTGAACAGGATCTGGTATGTTCCTTAAGTAAACTGATTTCAAAATTCTTTATTACTTAGGGAAATTTTGTGTAATTTTAGAGAAAATATCGTTTTGGATTGGGCTTAGAGCGAAAACCCATTTATTTTACTTAGAAATCATTTAATTATGGTGACAAAACAATTTAGGGTTTATTTTTAAAATAAATTTAATTGAACTTAATTAAAAGTAACTCGTGACATAATAATTAAAAATAAAAGCAAAGAAATAAAACTATCCAACTTGGGCTATGGCCTTATTAAATCAAGCAACTCCCAAACTTAAAATAAAAGTACTTAGTAAAAATAAAAGTCCAAATCTTTAGATTTCTACTTGCTATGCATGGCCACCTTTAGCTCCTGCACCCCGGTCCATTATTGCTCATCACCAAAAAATATTTCCACAACGGGGTGAGTCAAACAGACTCAATGTGTACACGACACCAAATCGTAATAGAATCAGGCATACAATACATTCAAACATAAAATACAAGTTATGATGCATTCCCAAACCCGAACCTAATTGTCCATCCGCTACACACCCCGTACCTGCCAAACACACCGTGGGGACTACTAAGTCGACCCTCATTCCGCTACACACCAAATTGCGGGCTTAAGTCACCGCATCCGTGGTCTTAGGTCACCACTTTTCGACATCGTGGTCGTAAGTCACCACTTTTCGGACATCGTGGTCTTAAGTCACCACTTTTCACTTCCCCTTTCAATATACAACCATATGCCCCATATATTAATATGCATAATATACCAGAGTTCACAATCGTATAATATTCTCATGTTACGAATAACATATTTCATATTCCTAGTAGGAGTAGGAAACGTGCACAGAGTACTTAGTACCATAACATGGTACCTTAGCCACGCTCATATTTCCATTAACACATATTTTAATACATATAACCATAATTCATGTTACAAAGTAGTGTGGTACACACTGATTCGCTTAATAATTTCCTTGAGATCCCGAAAGACTGATCTTTGCCTTAGATCCGCTTTACTCCTATATTCGGTCAATCATTTAAACACATCAATAAACCTATTCGGCTTAAAAACCAAATCCTAATAGGATTTGTATTCTAAAACTTACCTTTGATGTCGATTTGATTATTCAAATCCCAAATAGATCCTTGCTTCCTTGATGTCATTTAAAAATCCTATAAGCACATGTTAGATTGATTTCTAACACTTAATTATCTTTAAATGGCCTATGGCCGAATATTCATATGACTTACCTTAAGTCTTAGAAATCCCAAAACTTCGTTGTACTTCTCCTTGTAGTCGACAAACTACTAGATCTCAAGAAAACCTTCCAAATTTCTACCATGGAATTCTAAAGGGTTAGATTCCTATATTTCGGCTAAAGAGAGATTGAAAATCAAATAATAGCTGACCTTACCTTTTTGAATGAAATCGGTAACACCCTTCTATCACAACAAAGATTCGGCTTTGGCAGAATTTCGGCTTGGTTGGGTTGTGTTTTTGGTTTTGAATAAAAGAGAAGGGAGGCTAGGGAATTCGGCTAGAAAAGAAAAGAGAAGAGGAGAGAACCCTAAGAATTTTGGCAGAGAGAGAAAAAAAGAAAACTGATGAGTATCCCTCCTTCCTTCCTTTTATAGACGAAATTATCAGCTAAGGAGTCCCTTACTTGGCCACCACTCTTCAATTTGATAGCTTTATCCTTTAATTATCATAAAATAAAAGAGTTTAATCCAGCCTTTATCTCATGGCAATTATGATAAATAAATTCCCTTTTGAAAATACTTAAGATAAATCATCATTTATCTCTCCAATTAAAAAAAAAATCCTTTATTTATCCTTAATAGCCAAATTTTAAAGAGGATAAACCTCCCTTTTTCTAAAAGCCTTGCCGTCCACTCCTTGGCTTATGGAAGCAAAATAAAACCTCCTTTATTTGCTTCCCAAGTGACTCAAACCTGGCCCATTCCTCTTGCATATGGCGCCATTTCCATAGGCCCTAAGTGGCACCTTCGAGCCACTTTTCCAAGCTTTGTTTGTGTGTCAAATTTCACAAACTTTTTCTTTTAAGGCCACCTTGCCTTACTTTCCTATTTTAAACTTTAAATCTTGACATTTCTGCATCATTTCTAAGTTTCCTAAAATTTTCGATCGGCTCTGTAAACTTGCCATTTTCTTACATTCCCAAGTTTCCAGAAATGTTCACTTTCCATTTTTGAATCATTTCCTTACATTTCCAGGTTTCCAAAAATGTTCATTTCCATTTCCATTTCCATGCATTTCTAGGTTTCCAAAAATATCCATTTCCATTTTCATTTCCAAAAATGTTAGAAATTTATTCATAGTACTTAAGACTTGTCATTTCGTACAATTAAACCGGAAATGCATAGGCCCTTTCCAGGATGTTACAGTTCTACCCCCTTAAAATAATTTCGTCCTCGAAATTACTTACTAACAAATAATCGTACGGTCTAACTCACCCCACTACGCTATTGCTGCGCATTCTGATCTTAAAGAACTATCATACTTTCTAGGCACATTCTCTAAGTTCACATCCAAGGTTTCAGTCACTTCACTAGCAATACAAGAATAAGCTAACCCTATAACAAGCAAAGCAATTAAGGGTATTCCAGAAATAAGGAACGTACCCGTTGTCACATCTGGCACATCTTCCTCCTCGCGACGGCTAACTGCATAAACCAACCTTGGTTGCCTCGCGTCTGCACCTTCAGCACCTCTTCTTGGTGCTTCACGTCCACGGCCCGATCCATTTCCTCCATGGTTCGGTCCATGACCTTGCTGAGGCTGTTGTCCACCTCTACCAGCCTGACTAACATTCTGAGTTGCCGGTCGGCTTTCATCTAAGTTCTTAGGACATTCCTTGACCACATGATCCTTGGACCCACACCTAAAACATCCTCCTATTTTTCTCCAACACTCCCCCAAATGCTTCTTTCCACACACATCACAAGGTAGATACCGCCCTTCTGATCCAGCTCGCTGACCTCGCGGCCCATCAACTCTAGGCCTCTTATTCCCAGATGATCCAGACGATCCAAAACCTCTTTCTGGCCTATTCCGATCAGTGTTCTGCCTTGCAGAATCCTTAATTCCTTCAGCCACTTTAGCCTTTTCCACTAACGCAGAAAATTCCCGCTCCCGATGCGGTGCTATCAACAATCTTAGATCATCCCTTAGCTTTGTCCTCAAAAGCGGACACGGCGCTCATGCTCGATTGCCACGACACCTCGAGCGTCATCGCCAACCTCGTGAATTCAACCTCATATTCGCCACCGACTTATTTCCTTGGACCAACCCTGAAAAGATTTCCTTTGCTCATCGGTGTACCGGTTCCCACATACTTCTTTTTTGGTACGCTTCCTTAACGTACTCCCATGTCGATCCTCACCGTGGCACCATCCCACACGCTTAACCACCATTGATACGCTTCATCGCGTAATGATTGCCACCATTCCCTTTAACTTTTCCTCAAGGGTCAGATCAAGCTTATCCATGATGCGCTCCATTGCTTCCAACCAAGATTCACCGGTATCGTGCCACACCGTGATACTCCACGAAACATTTCGGCTCCATTTGCTCGGCCGCCGTTCGTACACGCACTTTCGATTCCCGAATTTCCTCCCGCACTGACCCACCCATTCCAAAACTCGCAAAGACTGCGCGACACAAAGATCTTCCCCGTCGAGCTTGTTGCTCAACACCAACAGTTGGGGGTGGTGGTGGCAGTGGTATTTCATTATCTAATCCTTGACCCGATCTAACGGGTTCCGACCTAGTCATTCTTCCTCTACCTCGTCCACGACATCCACGTCCTCTAGAGCTCTTTTTTTAACATCGAGATCTGATTAAAAAGTTTTATGAATTAGTCATTGTTCCACTTATTTACCCACGAAGGAGTTTTATGAAAAAGGATTTAGGAGTGGTTCTTTCGTATTCATACAAGCATACAGTCTTTCCATTCATTCATCCATCAAACAAGTATGAACTTTTGTTCATTCAGAGAAACGCTGTAGTTCACATTGTTATTGTTTTTTCACTACCCAGGGGTATTTTCGTAATTTGTCCTACAGGGCATTTTCGTAATTTTTCAAAATAAAAAGTTCTTCGGTGATTTTGTCAAAAGTATTTTGGAAATTTCAAAGCCCCGGGTAATTTTGGAAAAATTTTGAAATCCAGGGGTATTTCGAAAATTTTTGACCTCGGGGTATTTCGGTAATTTTTCGCAAATCGGGGTAAATTTGTAAATGTTAACAAATCAGGGATATTTTAGAAGTTGTAAAACTTTGAGGGTTCTTTTCGAGAATTGTACCTTTCAAAATGGTGATGTTTGCAAAGATTTGAAAAATCAGGGTCATTTTGGTAATTTTTGCAAATTAAGGGCAATTTTGTAATTTTTCAAAATCAAGGTATTTTTGATAGTCTGCAAATTAGGGTTTGTGAACATTTATAAAATAATGAAATTTTGGCAAAACTGTTGAGTAGTTTGTCATTTTGTAAATCAAGGGCATTTTGGTAATTTTACCACTAAGGGATTTTTTTTGTAATTTTCACAAATCAGAAATTTTTCGGAAAATTTTGTAAAGATGGTTTTAAAAGAAAGTTTTAAGAATTTAAAACTAGAGTTTGTTGTTTTGTTCTCTTTTTTTTTATAAAGCAAAACGGCTAGTTCCCTTTTTGTGTTTTAGTCATTATGTTTAGCCTATTACCGAGCACTCTTGGTCAGGGTGAACCAAAGCTATGCACCAGGCAGGATTCGAGTGGAGAAGAGGTGAGTCACGCGGACTGCTTAAGTACCAAGCTCCCACCGAAACCATTCCTAGACATTCGCACAGAGGTTGCCACACCACTGAGCCTTACGAGTTAGGGTGAACTGAAGCTACGCACTGGGTAGGATTCTCAAGAAGAGGAGGTGAGTCACTAGGATCGCTTAAATACTGTGCTCTTCCTGATCCAATCCTAGACATGCGCAGCGGGTTTACCACACCTAGCTCAAAGACTTAGCCATAGGTTTGTTTAGTGTATTAAGTCTTATGTGTTTTGTGTTTGAGTAGTCTAATCTTGTGGTTCAAGTTCCTATCATACTATTCTACGCTCCATGCCTTTTCTACCCTTCTAATGTTCATAACATAATTCACATAATCACCTAAATAGTTAGGGTACTTACCGTGGATCATGGTCTGAGGCTTAGGTGCCATGCCGAGAACTCGTTTAATCTCAAAGAAAATCATTTGGCTCGCTTTGAAACGTTTTTACCTTAGCCCACAGTAGAGAGTTTAAAACTGGGCTTTGATACCAAACTGAAACACCCCAAACCCGGCCCACGAGCTTTGACCAGATTTGGTATGTTCCTCAAGTAAACCGGTTTCAAATTCTTTTGTTACTTAGAGAAAAACTTGTGTGATTAAAAAAAATATTGTTTGGGTTGGGCTTGTGTTGAAAACAAACTGGATTTTTATATTAGAAAACCCCTTTTTAATATTAAGCGATAAAACATATAGAGTATATTTTAAAAATAAAATACTTAGTCTTTAACTTAATCAAAATTTGTAACACAATAAAACAACAAGTAGAAATAAAATTGTTCATCGCGAAGAGGAGGTGAGTCACTAGGACTGCTTAAATACCAGGCTCTTCCGGATCCAATCCTAGACATGCGCACAGGGGTTACCACACCCTAGCTCAGTGACTTAGCCCTAGGTTTGTTTAGTGTATTAAGTCTTATGTGTTTTGTATTTGAGTAGTCTAATCCTAGGGTTCAAGTTCCTATCATACTATTCTACGTTCCATGCCTTTTCTACCCTTCTAATGTTCATAACATAATTCACATAATCACCCAAATAGTTAGGGGTACTTACCTGGTGGACTGCGGGTCGGAGGCTTAGGTGCCATGCCAGAGAACTTGTTTAATTTCAAAGAAAATCATTTGGCTCGCTTTGAAAACGTTTTGGGCCTTAGCCTACAGGCCGAGAGTTTAAAATCGGGCTCGATACCAAATCCAACACACCCACACCCTACCCACGAGCACAAACCGGATCTGGTATGTTCCTTAAGCAAACCGGTTTAAAATTCTTTATTACTTAGGGAAATTTTGTGTAATTTTAGATAAAATATCGTTTTGGATTGGGCTTAGAGCGAAAACCCATTTATTTTATTAAGAAATCATTTAATTATGGTGACAAAACAATTTAGGGTTTATTTTTAAAATAAATTTAATTGAACTTAATTAAAAGTAACTCGTGACATAATAATTAAAAATAAAAGCAAAGAAATAAAACTATCCAACTTGGACCTTATGGCCTTATTCCATCAAGCAACTCCCAAACTTAAAATAAAAGTACTTAGTAAAAGTAAAAGTCCAAATCTTTAGATTTCTCCTTGCTATGCATGGCCATCTTTAGCTCCTGCCGTTATTGCTCATCACCTGAAAAATATTTCCCACAACGGGGTGAGTCAAACAGACTCAATGTGTACACGACACCAAATCGTAATAGAATCAGGCATACAATACATTCAAACATAAAATACAAGTTATGATGCATTCCCAAACCCGAACCTAATTGTCCATCCGCTACACACCCCTGTACCTGCCAAACACACCGTGGGGACTACTAAGTCGACCCTCCTTCCGTTACACACCAAATTGCGGGCTTAAGTCACCGCATCCGTGGTCTTAGGTCACCACTTTTCAGATTACTGTGGTCTTAAGTCACCACTTTTCGACATCGTGGTCATAAGTCACCACTTTTCGGACATCGTGGTCTTAAGTCACCACTTTTCACTTCCCTTTCAATATACAACCATATGCCCCATATATTAATATGCATAATATACGAGTTCACAATCGTATAATATTCTCATGTTACGAATAACATATTTCATATTCCTAGTAGGAGTAGGAAACGTGCTGAGTACTTAGTACCATAACATGGTACCTTAGCCACGTTCATATTTCCATTAACACATATTTTAATACATATAACCATAATTCATGTTACAAAGTAGTGTGGGGTACACACCTGATTCTCTTAATAATTTCCTTGAGATCCCGAAAGACTGATCTTTGCCTTAGATCCGTTTACTCCTATATTCGGTCAATCATTTAAACACATCAATAAACCTATTCGGCTTAAAAACCAAATCCTAATAGGATTTGTATTTTAAAAACTTACCTTTGATGTCGATTTGATTATTCAAATCCCGAAATAGATCCTTGCTTCCTTGATGCTGTCGAAAGTCCTATAAGCACATGTTGGATTGATTTCTAACACTTAATCATCTTTGAATGGCCTATGGCCGAATATTCATATGACTTACCTTTAGTCTTAGAAATCCCAAAACTTCATTGTACTTCTCCTTGTTGTCGACAACTACTAGATCTCGAAGAAAACTTTCCAAATTTCGGCCATGGAATTCTAAAGGAGTTAGATTCCTATATTTCAAGCTAAGAGAGATTGAAAATCAAATAATAGTGATCTTACCTTTTGAATGAAATTGGCAAAGACTCCTTCTCATCACAACAAAGATTCGGCTTTGGCAGAATTTCGGCTTGGTTGGATTGTGTTTTTGGTTTTGAATAAAAGAGAGGGGAGGCTAGGGAATTCAGCTAGAAAAGAAAAGAGAAGAGGAGAGAACCCTAAGAATTTTTACAGAGCAGAGAAAAAAAGAAAACTGATGAGTATCCCTCCTTCCTTCTTTTTATAGACGAAATTATCAGCTAAGGAGTCCTTTACTTGGCCACCACTCTTTAATTTGATAGCTTTATCCTTTAATTATCATAAAATAAAAGAGTTTAATCCAGCCTTTATCTCATGGCAATTATGATAAATAAATTCCCTTTTGAAAATACTTAAGATAAATCATCATTTGTCTCTCCAATTAAAAAAAAAATCCTTTATTTATCCTTAATAGCCAAATTTTAAAGAGGATAAACCTCCCTTTTTAGAAGCTTTGCCGTCCACTCCTTGGCTTATGGAAGCAAAATAAAACCTCCTTTATTTACTTCCTAAGTGACTCGAACCCAGGCCCATTCCTCTTGCATATGGCGCCATTTCCATAGGCCCTAAGTGGCACCTTCAGGCCACTTTTCCAAGCCTGTTTGTGTGTCAAATTTCACAAACTTTTTCTTTTAAGGCCACCTTGCCTTACTTTCCTATTTTAAACTTTAAATCTTGACATTTCTGCATCATTTCTATGTTTCCTAAAATTTTCGATCGGCTCTGTAAACTTGCCATGTTCTTATATTTCCAAGTTTCCAGAAATGTTCACTTTCCATTTTTGAATCATTTCCTTACATTTCCAGGTTTCCAAAAATGTTCATTTCCATTTCCATTTCCATGCATTTCTAGGTTTCCAAAAATATCCATTTCCATTTTCATTTCCAAAAATGTTAGAAATTTATTCATAGTACTTAAGACTTGTCATTTCGTACAATTTCTTTAACAAATCCCCATTCAATACTGGTTATATCAAATGGTTCATGATTAAGCCTAAATTTGATAGTAGGAAATTGTTCTCCTATATCATTAGTAAAAATATAGGCTTGTAAATAATATTTTGAAAAAAATTCTAAAAATTGAGCTTGCTGGTTGCAAATAGCTCTATCTATTTTTAAAAATATATCCAGTGGTAGAATTTGTCTACATTTGTTATATAGACATATTTTAAACATTTTATTAATAATAGGACTGTTTGTTCCCTTATTAATAAAATATTGGAATATATCAAGAAGATTATTTATCTCCTTAATATCTGTATATTCGACTAGGATTTCATCCCAATCTCTGTATAAAATAGATTTAAGTAATAAATCATGAGTTTCTTTTTCCATAGTTGTTTTTTCAACTAAGAATTCTGAAAACTGTGTAAGAGCTCTTCTAAAGTTTGCTCTTTGATCAGTAATATGGGTTTTCCATATTTCATTTATAAAATTATAATATTCTAAAGGTAAACATGGATTATAAAAATCCTTTATTTCGAAAAATTTAGAATTTTGTTGTTTTTTCAACAAATTCTCGGTTTCTTTTATAATTCCAGCATAACTTTTTTGATATACTGAATAAGGATCTTGAGACCATTCATAATAACTCACCTAGGTTGGTGATTGAGTTCCAAATGGTTGGTTTACCATAGGATATGGTACATAATATCCTTGATTAGAATAAAATGGTACTTGTGCAGGAATAATCCTTGTTTAGGACTCATTGTTTTTCCCTTGTTAGGTTTTTTATGGACAGTTGTCCATTCTCCCATATTTTCTAGAGGTTTTTTACCTATATCCATAAGACTTGCTATGTAACACCCCAAACTCAGCCTAAACGTTACGACCGGATCTGGCATGTCACATAAAAGGGTTGTTTAGAAACTGCGCGTTTGTTAAAAATTTCGAGCTTTAAAAATTTATTCGCTTGTTATCATTTTGTTAACATTTTGGAAAACAGTTATTAAGGGTTTAGGAAATTCCCGTATTGAACATTTGATAACAATAGGCAGTAATCATATTTAAGGCTAAACCAAATAAAATACCAAAAATACAGTTAAAGTGGCCCTATTACATAACAAAATCCCAGTTACAAATAAGTTTAACTAAGAGAACGAGTTTACGAGAAAAACATTGTATGGTCACCACAAGTCTGCCTCAACTCCCAAATCCGCGATCTAACGATTACCTGCAAAATTAATAAGGGGTGAGTCACCGAGACTTAGTGTGTAAATCCCCATCCAAAAGATGTTAAGCTCGTACACAAATTCATATGCCAATATGCATGTCATGCAACCCATCCAACTTATCCATCCGAAACTCCCAAATCTACCCCGTGTGGTACCAAACCACTGGTGACCCAAAGTCACTGATATCAATATAATTGTGGTGCCAAACCACTGGTGACCCAAAGTCACGAATAATCCATATGTGGGGCCAACCCACGTTGTGATACCAAATCACTAGCGACAATCCCGTTTTATCAAATGTGGGGCCAACCTACTGTGGTGCTAAGCCACTGGGACGAGTCGCTATGAGGTGCCAAACCTCTGGTGACCCAAAGTCACAAATATCAATAATCCAAGTGTGGGGCCAACCCACATTGTGATACCAAATCACTGGCGACAATCCCGATATATCAACTGTGGGGCCAACGCACTGTGGTGCTAAGCCACTGGGATGAGCCGCTATGAGGTGCCAAACCTCTGGTGACCCAAAGTCACGAATATCAACTGTGGTACCAAACCACTGGTGGTGCCAAACCACCGTGATCCAAAGTCACAAATAAACATATCTTCCCCTCCTCTCATCATACCCATGTCCATGCCATGTTCATCACTCATAATAATTGTGTGTATGTAGTATGACAAGTATGCAAATCATATATCAAAGATACGCATGAAATGTATTACCATCATAATCAGAATAACAAATACGATATAACCAAGCTAATCAACCTCTAAAGGGTATAACAGTAATTTTTACCTACCAAGGGCATTTTCGTAATTTACCTTTTAAGGGTATTTTGGTAATTTAACCACTAAGGGTATTTCAGTAATTTCATACCTGGAATGGTCTTTTCGAAGGCCCAGTATCGCCCCGAGCGACTCAACTACCATTTCCGGTCTTTACCGAACTATTGGGCCTAAAACCTGATTTCGACCCATTCGGGCCCATACGCTCGTGTGGCCCACCTAACACAAATCTAGCCACGTATATAAGTTCCACCTAGTCTAGTTCACTATATACTACATCATCATACAATTTATTCTATTGGGCCCATGGGCCCATTGGGCCCACTTTGGCCCATCGCGGCCCAAGCAGCCCCAACCCACAAGAATACTACTGATGGCCTCAACTATCGCGTCGAAGCCCCACACGTGTGCTCGCACGCTCATGTAGCTACTATTACCGTGATCGGTACTTCGGCATTTGCCGCTCTACAGCTAGAGTAGAGAGAGTTACACACCTGATAGGAGTCTAGTGTTAAACCGCGCTGCGACCACTCCTACGCCCAAACACCCTCCAAGGTATGTCAACTCTCCTCCTGGAATGCTCTTTATATAGCTAGCTCTTCACCATCCTTCTTTGTATCTTTCCGATGTGGGATCCTTCACGTCGAGTGAGTTTAAATTCAATCAAACTCTTGCCGTCCAATTCGCAAAATAAATACTCCATTACTTGTCATGAGATTCGAACCCAGGCTCCCCTGTAGCATAATCCACGCCACTAACCACTTGGCCACAAGCTCCTCTTGTGTCTTAAACCATGCACAACTAAGTATAAATCTATAGCCAAATTCTAAGGTCCAAGTAAAAAGAAAACCAAAATGCAAAAGCCAAGACTTGAACCTTGGACCTCCTTCCTTCCTTGTGGCATCACTCCCTTACCTCTTATGTGGTGTCACTTTGCCACTATACCACACACTCCACTTGTGTCATTTTTCTCCATATTTTATTCTTACGGCCTACCTGCCAACTTCCAGGGTTTTTATCGCCTAAAACCAAAATTTCCCCAAAACTAAAATTTGATCCCGGGACTTCATAGAAGCCCTCTAACCTTTCAAAATCACTTATCTAATAAGTCTACCTTGCATTAATGTCGTTCTCAAAAATTTTAAATGCTACTACGCCTAAGGCCCATTGGGCCCAATCCTACTAGGCCCAATTTTGGGATGTTACAAATCCACCCTCCTTAAAGAAATTTCGTCCTCGAAATTTCCAACTAACTAACAGTCACACATCCTAACCTACCACACTACTCTCTTCACACAGACTCGATCTTAATAAAACTAATATACTTTCTAACTAAATCTTGAAACCCCTTCACATAACCAACTATCTAACACCGAAGCAAGTAGATATTTTTCACACATACATACAATTCCTATATTCAAGCATCACATCCACACATTGCAGAATAAATACAATCATTCAGCATATAATAGAATATAGTAAAAAGGAAACTTACGGATTTGATGCCGGAGACTCGGGTGCCATACTTACAGAAAAGAGATATATATTTTTCTAAACCATCCTTTGAAAACATTTTTGAACCTAAAACCCACAGCGGAGTTTTTAAAACTGGGCTCTGATACCACAATTGTAACACCCTAAACTCGGCCTAAACGTTACGACCAGATCTGGCATGTCACATAAAAGGGTTGTTTAGAAACTGCGCGTTTGTTAAAAATTTCGAGCTTTAAAATTTTATTCGCTTGTTATCATTTTGTTAACATTTTGGAAAACGGTTATTAAGGGTTTAGGAAATTCCCGTATTGAACATTTGATAACAATAGGCAGTAATCATATTTAAGGCTCAACCAAATAAAATACCAAAAATACAGTTAAAGTGGCCCTATTACATAACAAAATCCCAGTTACAAATAAGTTTAACTAAGAGAACGAGTTTACGAGAAAAACATTGTATGGTCACCACAAGTCTGCCTCGGCTCCCAAATCCGCGATCTAACGATTACCTACAAAATTAATAAGGGGTGAGTCACCGAGACTCAGTGTGTAAATCCCCATCCAAAAGATGTTAAGCTCGTACACAAATTCATATGCAGATATGCATGTCATGCAACCCATCCAACTTATCCATCCGAAACTCCCAAATCTACCCCGTGTGGTAACAAACCACTGGTGGTGCCAAACCATTGGTGACCCAAAGTCACTGATATCAATATAATTGTGGTGCCAAACCGCTGGTGACCCAAAGTCACGAATAATCCATATGTGGGGCCAACCTACGTTGCGATACCAAATCACTAGCGACAATCCCGTTTTATCAAATGTGGGGCCAACCCACTGTGGTGCTAAGCCACTGGGACGAGTCGCTGTGAGGTGCCAAACCTCTGGTGACCCAAAGTCACAAATATCAATAATCCAATTGTGGGGCCAACCCACGTTGTGATACCAAATCACTGGCGACAATCCCGATATATCAACTGTGGGGCCAACCCACAGTGGTGCTAAGCCACTGGGACGAGCCGCTATGAGGTGCCAAACCACTGGTGACCCAAAGTCACAAATTTCCCCCTCCTCTCATCATACCTATGTCCATGCCATGTTCATCACCATAATAATTGTGTATATGCAGATGATGACAAGTATGCAAATCATATATCAAAGATAACGCATGAAATGTATTACCATCATAATTAGAATAACAAATACGATATAACCAAGCTAATCAACCTCTAAAGGGTATAACAGTAATTTTTACCTACCAAGGGCATTTTCGTAATTTACCTTTTAGGGGTATTTTGGTAATTAACCCACTAAGGGTATTTTAGTAATTTCATACCTGGAATGGCCTTTCCGAAGGCCCGATCGCCGAAGAGTGACTCAACTACCATTTCCTGGTCTTTCATCAAACTATTGGGCCTAAAACCCGATTTCGGCCCATTCGGGCCACACGCTGCGTGGCCCACCTAACACAAATCTAGCCACGTATATAAGTTCCACCTAGTCTAGTTCACTATATACTACATCATCATACAATTTATTCTATTGGGCCGACGGGCCCATTGGGGGCCACTTTGGCCCATCGCGCCCCAAGCACTTTCCAACCCACAAGAATACTACATCGATGGCCTCAACTATCGCGTCAAGCCCCACACGCGTGCGCCGCACGCTCGTGTAACTACTATGCCGTGATCGGTTTCTTGGCATTTGCCGCTCTACAGCTAGAGTAGAGAGAGTTACACACCTGATAGGAGTCTGGTGTTAAACCGTGCTGCGACCACTCCTGCGCCCAAACACCCTCCAAGGTATGTCAACTCTCCTCCTGGAATGCTCTTTATATAGCTAGCTCTTCACCATCCTTCTTTGTATCTTTCCGATGTGGGATCCCTTCGTCAGTAGAGTTTAAATTCAACTGAAACTCTTGCCATCCAATTCGCAAAATAAATACTCCATTACTTGTCATGAGATTCGAACCCAGGCTCCCCTGTAGCATAATCCACGCCACTAACCACTTGGCCACAAGCTCCTCTTGTGTCTTAAACCATGCACAACTAAGTATAAATCTATAGCCAAATTCTAAGGTCCAAGTAAAAAGAAAACCAAAATGCAAAAGCCAAGACTTGAACCTTGGACCTCCTTCCTTCCTTGTGGCGTCACTCCCTTGCCTCTTATGTGGCGTCACTTTGCCACTATACCACACACTCCACTTGTGTCATTTTTCTCCATATTTTATTCTTAAGGCCTACCTGCCAACTTCCAGGGTTTTTATCGCCTAAAACCAAAATTTCCCCAAAGCTAAAGTTTGATCCTGGGACTTCATAGAAGCCCTCTAACCTTCCAAAATCACTTATCCAATAAGTCTACCTTGCATTAATGCCGTTCTCAAAAATTTTAAATGCTACTACGCCTAAGGCCCATTGGGCCCAATCCTACTAGGCCCAATTTTGGGATGTTACATACTAAGAAAATCAGCAATCATATTATTAGTACCTTTAATATAAATAACTTCAAAATTAAATTGGCATAATTCGTTATACCATCTAATTCTCCGAGGTACAGTTTCTAAGCTTTTATTAGTTAGAAATTGTTTAATGACTTGATTATCGCTTTTATAATAAAATGTTCAGGTGCTAAATATATTAGGAATTTTTTTATTCCTTTTTTTATTGCTAATAATTCTTTTTCATATATAGCATAATTTATTTCATTTGGTTTGAATTTTCCTGAGCTATATCCACAAATTAATTCTTCATTAGCTATTGTTTTAGCTTTTAATACACATCCCCAATTTTTTTCTGAGGCATCTGTTTCTAGAATTAGTCTATCACCTTGTTTAGGTAAATAAACCTTAGGAATATAATTTATTTTAGATTTTATATGTTTTATAATATCTGAATCTTTTTTAGACCATTCAAAGGGTTTGTCCTTTTTTAGTTTTTCATATAACTCATCTAATATTTTAGATAAATTAGGAAAGAAATTTCTTCCATAATTAACAATTCCTAAAAATTGTTGAATTTGTTTCTTATCAACAATATTTTCAGGAAATTCTTTTATTTTTATAATAATATGATCTTGGAGTTTAAGACCATCGGTAGATAATATTAATCCTAAGAATTCTATTTCAGTTTTTTCTATTTCAATTTTCTTAGAACTTAATATAATTCCATGTTTTATAAATTCTCTAGATATAATGTTTAAATGTTTTCTGTGATTTTCTAATGTATCAGAGAATATTAAAATATCATCTATATAAACAACACAAATTTTTTTATATTTTTTAAATATAGAGTCCATCCATCTTTGGAAGACTTGTGGTGCATTACATAATCCAAATGGTATTACTCTCCATTGGTAATGTCCATTAGGTGCACTAAAAGCTATTAATGGTCTAGATTCTTCTGTTAACATGATTTGCCAGAAGCCAGATTTACAGTCAAACTTACTAAAATATTTTGCTTGTTTAGCTTGATTTATGAAAACTTCCTTTCTTGGAATAAAATAGCCATCAAAAATAGTATTTTGATTTAACCTTTTATAGTTTATAGCCATCCTAGCTGTAACACCCCTTACCCGAGACCTTTGCCGGGGTCGAGTATGTGGCATTACAAGACTCGACTACAAGTTCGGAACATAAAAATTTAAAGCTGTCAAACTGCATCATGCTAACTAAATTGATCATAACTCGAGTTACAAAACTCAAAATTTAGATCCGTAAAATTTCTTTGAAACTAGACTCTTATAAGAATTTACCATAATTTTTCCAGAATTTTTCATGCGGCCAATTAGTACAGTTTATTCATCAAAGTTTCCACTATTTCACTGTTGACGATTTTGACCTATCATTACAAAAACTCATTTATCTCATAGCACAAATTTTCAATAATGTTCTTGTTTATTTCTATTAAAAATAAACTCATCAAGGATTTCAAACATATAAACCATGCTCCCTAATTATTTTTGTACAATTTTTAACAATTTTTCCAAGACAAAACATGGATTCACAGATTCATTCAGATCAAGTCTCACTAAAATTTAAATATCTCATAACATAAAACTCCTTTGCCTACTCTGTTTCTTTCATATCAAAATAGACACAATAAGCTTTGGTTCTATACCTCATTCACCTTCTAATTCAACTTATCCTATATTTGGTGATTTTTTCAAAACTACATCACTGCTGTTACTAAAGACTGTTTCTTTACAAGTTATGATTACTAGCTTATAACCGAATATACTCACATATAATTCGTACCATCCATGCATCTTAACCATTTACGCAATTTAGCTTATACCTAAATCATTCGCATAATATCATAACATCATCGATTTAAAAGAGCACCAACATTTATAACCAAAGTCCCAAAAAGCATACTTGACTAAAAATTTAGCCATATTCGCATGGCTATTACATACATGAACCAAAGTTTCCGTCAAACTTAGACAAAGTCTTTCCTATACATGTCTTCTTTGGAAAAACCAAAATGAAAGAGTATCAAAACAGTTTGATAGTGTGGACGACTTTCCGAACGATCCCGACATGCTTGTAGCTTGCACCTAATCTATAAAACAAAGGAGAACATTTCACACTAGTAAGCTTACTAGCTTAGTAAGTCCTGATCTCATGATAATAAAACATACAAATAATTGAAATTAAAACTTCCAACTTATTGTATTCCACATAAGCACTTAAGTAAATTACTTATACAAGGCCGAATACTAGAAATTCAATAACCCAAGTAAAGTAGAAATCATTTCATTAAAATTCATATAAGCATATCGCATGAAAATCTCCTTTCTTAGCATTTATACTTGAAAACCAATTGTTCCATAATAGCACATTCTAACTCAAATTCCATCATATTACACCCATCAATATTAACTTCAGCACATATAACACAATTCTCATAATATTAATTCGACTCAAGTGATATTAAGCATAACATACCTTACATGCTTACCTGAATCATATACTCAATAAATTAGCTTTAAGTTGTCTTGAACAAAGATTCGATTTCTCTTTTGTAAAATACATCACCGGCATCAAGCTTGCTAGGCGTAAAAGCCCGAAAAGTAACACCGGCACAAGGCCTGCTAGGCGTAAAAGCCCGATAAATAACACCGGCACAAGGCACGCTGGGCGTAAAGCCCGATAAATAACACCGGCACAAGGCACGCTGGGCGTAAAGCCCGAGTCACGCCAATACAGCTTAAACATTACCAACACACTTCATGACTATTATAAACTCATCTAATTCAATTGGGCTCACTCACATTGGACCAACAAAACCATTTTATCATTATACAATCCAACAATTCCCATCATATACTCAACATAAATCATAAACCTAATATGTCAATATACATTCGGCCATGATGTAAATGGATACTAACATCCATCAATTTTTAATATTCAAGATAACCATAATTAATTATTTGACACAATTTAACTAAAGGACTTACCTCGGTTGTTGATAGTCCGTGCGAATCGGCTATTCGAGAACCTTCGTCTTTCCCCGGTCTAATTCCGTTTTTCTTTGCTCTTGATCTAAAACACATTAAAATTTAGCTCATTTAATCGCATTTCATCTCAATTTAGTTCCAAAACACACAAATGGGCAATTTACCATTTTGCCCCTAATGTTTCCCATTTTTTACAAATTGGTCCAATTTGCACAAAACACAAAATATGAAAAATTTTCCAACACTATAGCTTGGCCGAATCTTCCTCATAGCCCTATGTGTTCATGCATTTCATTTATTTCATGTTTTAGTCCTTCAAAATATTTATTTTTTTCAAATAAATCCCTAACATCCAATTTCATCACAACTTCTAATTCAAAAGAGGATGATTTAACACATACTAATTGAAATCTACTATCAAACATTTCAAACCATGCCTATACAACCATAGCCGAATTTTAAAGTGCTAAAATCTCAAAAATTTCCACATGGGTTGTATAGCATTCAAAGCAACCATTCCAAAAATGTAAAAATTATCAAAAACTAAGCAAAATACATACCCCTAATTAAGCTCCAAATTGCCGAAATTTCAAGCTCCAACAATGGAGTTTCTTCCTCTAACTTTCTACCAAGAAGATGAATGAGGTAAGATTCTCTTTCTTCCCACTTGTTTTTATTATTTTATGTTAAAACAACACACATATATTAACAATATTTATTAACTCACTAATATAACTTATACTAATACTAAAATAACATTAAATTTGTAATTAAAGTAGCCCATTGCCGTCCCTCTTTGTAGTATATGGGCTAATTACCCTTTTAGTACTTAAAAAGCCACAATCAATTTAGTACCTTTCACTTTAGTATGCAACTTTTGCTCTTTTCTCGATTAAATCCTTTTATCAAATTGAGCACTTAAATAACTAAATTTTTCTACTGAAACTTTCACACTCACTAAATCACATATAATAAACACGAAATATAATATTAAAATATTACTCAAAGCTCGCATTCGTGGTCCCGAAACCACCATTCCGATTAGGGTCAATATTGATCATTACAACTTCCCCCCTTAAGAATTTTCGTCCTCGAAAATTTTACCGTTAAACAAGGCCTGATATTGTTGCCCCATTGACTCCTCGTGCTCCCACGTAGCCTCTTCAACTCGCGTGACGATTCCATAAAACCTTTATTAATGGAATTCTTTTATTTCTCAACTCTTTTATTTCCCGAGCTAGGATACGGATCGGTTCCTCATCATATGTCAAATCGATCTAATTTCAATCTCGACGGTGAAATCACATGGGACGATTCGATCTATATTTCATGAAGCATCGAAACATGAAATACATTGTGTATCTTTTCTAAGTCAAGGGGCAATTTCAATCTATAAGCAACGAGTTCCCTATACGCTCTGTGATTTCATACGGTCCGATAAATCTCGGACTCAACTTGCCTTTCAACCAAATCAGAGTATTTTCTTCCACGGAGAAACTTTTAAGAACACCCGATCTCCGACCTGAAATTCAATGTCCTTACGTTTCAAATCGGCATAAGACTTTTGACGATCCGAAGCGACTTTCAAATTACTCCTAATAACAACCACTTTTTATTCTGTTTCTTTAATCCAATCAACCCCGTGTGTCTTATTTTCACTGAGTTCAGTCCAATATAACGGCGTGCAACATTTTTGCCCGTACAAGGCTTCATAAGGTGCCATTTTTATGCTAGATTGGAAGCTATTATTATAAGCAAATTCAACCAAAGGTAGGTATCGTTCCCACGTACCTTCAAATTCAAGAACGCAACACCTCAACATGTCCTCAAGTATCAAAATAGTTCGCTTAGACTGACCGTCTGTTTGCGGATGGAAGGCTGTACTGAAATGAAGTTTAGTACCTAGAGCATCTTGCAATCTCTTCCAGAACCGCGATGTGAATCTCGGGTCTCTATTCGAAACAATGGAACTTGGTACACCATGCAACCTTACAATCTGCGACACATACAATTCGGCAAGCTTATCAAGTGAATAGTCGGTGCGTCACCAGTACAAAATGGGCTGATTTAGTCGATCTATCAACGATAACCCGTGACGGCATCTTTCTTACTCGGTGTCATAGGAGAGACCGGATACAAAATCCATTGTAATTCTATCCCATTTCCATTCGAATATCATGATTGGTTGAAGTAATCCGGACGGTACCTGATGCTCGGCTTTTACTTGTTGACAAATTAAGCACTTGGAAACAAACTCAGATATATCCCGTTTCATGCCAGGCCACCAATAGAATCGCTTTCAAATCGTTATACATTTTAGTGCTACCCGGGTGTATCGATAGTCGACCACTATGGGCCTCACTCAGGATCATCTGTATCAAACCTGAGTTCTTTGGAACACACAATCGGCTTTTATAATTCAAACAATTATTTGTATCAATCCAAAAATCGATTACGTACCATTTCCACACTTCGAATCCGAATAGCAATCAACTTTTTGTCAACTTTACAGGCATCACAAATCTGCTGAATAAACATCGGTCTTGCTTGCAACTCGGCTATGATCGAACCATCATCGGACATAGCCACCGTATGTTCAATGCACGAAGAGCAAATAATGATTTTCGACTTAACGCATCCGCAGCAACATTAGCTTTCCCGGATGGTAGTCAATCACTAATTCATAGTCTTTCAAAGAATTCTAACCATCCGCATTGTCTCAAGTTTAGATCTTTACGAGTCATCAAATATTTTAAACTTTTGTGATCTGAATAAATATGACATTTTTCACGAATAAATAGTGACGCCAAATTTTCAATGCGAACACAATGGTCGCTAACTCGGATCGTGAGTTGGATAATTTTTCTCATGCGGCTTCAATTGTCTCGAAGCGTAGGCTATCACCCCCGCTTTTCTTGCATTAAAACGCAACCCAACCCATTCAAGGAAGCATCACTAAAAATAATAAATTCTTTACCTGATTCAGGCTGAGTTAATACTAGAGCCTCGGTTAAAAGGGCTTTCAACTGTTCAAAACTTTTCTGACACTTTTCTGACCACTCAAATTTGACATCTTTCTGTAGTAGTCTCGTCAAAGGTGTAGCTATTACAGAAAAACCTTTTACAAATCGTCTGTAATATCCTGCAAGGCCTAGGAAACTTCGGATCTCAGAAACATTCTTTGGTGGTTTCCAATCGAGTATAGCTGCTATCTTGTTTGGATCTACCCGAACACCTGACACCGAAACAACATGACCCAAGAAGCTGACTTCATTCATCCAGAACTCACACTTACTGAATTTTGCATACAACCGTTGATCTCTCAAATTTTGTAGTACTACTCTCAAATGCTCAGCATGTTCCGCTTCATTTTTGGAGTAGATCAATATATCATCAATAAACACTACTACAAACCGATCCAAAAACTGTCGGAAGACTCGGTTCATTAGATCCATAAAACCAGCAGGTGCATTAGTGAGTCCAAAAGGCATAACTAAAAACTCATAATGTCGTACCTCGTTCGAATGCGCGATCTTTGGCACATCTCGAATCTCTCGACTACAATCGATAATAGCCCGATCTCAAATCTATCTTCAAAACACCAAGCCCCCTTCAACCGATCAAATAAATCATCAATCCGAGGTAACGGATACTTATTCTTTATAGTTACCTTATTTAGTTGCCGTGAATCGATACACATTCTCATAGTCCCATCCTTCTTTTCACAAATAAAATTGGTGCACCCCAAGGAGAGAAACTCGGTGCGTGCAAAGCCCTATCTCACAACTCTTGCAATCAAGCTTTCAATTCTTTTTAATTCGATGGCGCCATTCTGATGCAGCTATCGAAATCGGAGTCGCACTTTGCACTAACTCAATGCCGAACTCAATCTCTCACGCTGCAGGGTAAACCCGTAGTTCTTCAGAAACACATCGGGTATTCACATACAACGATCATCGATTCAATTTGTTTCTGGACATTTTATTGTCCAAATACATAAGCCAAATAAGCTTCACACCCTTTTCTCACATACTTCCGGGCTAACATTGAAGATATTACTGTAGGCAACCCATTTACGTCACAGGATTTAATTCTGATGGTCTCGCCGTTTTGACATTTCAAATCAATAAGCTTTCTTTTACAATCCATTACTACCTCATGTGAAGTTAACCAGTCCATACCCAAGATTATATCAAATTCGTCAAAGGGCAACAACATTAAATCAGCTGGGAAGCAATCCCGAATCATCAATGGGCAATCTCTATACACTTTATTAACAAGCACACATCTACCCAAAGGGTTGGACACACGAATCACAAACTCAGTAGACTCAACTAGCAGAGTCTTTCTGAATTCTAAAGTTTCACACACATATGAGTGAGTCGACCCAGGATCAATTAATGCAATTACAGTAGTGTCATAAAGGGTGAAAGTACCGGTAATGATGTCGGGGGAGGAAGCATCCTCCCTGGCTCGTGCAGCATAAGCTTTAGCTGGGGCTCTAGCCTCAGATCGTACTGTAGTGTTCTTCGTTCCTTTCTGACTACCACCTACATTGCCGGAATGTCTGGGTGGTCTACCTCGCATCGACTGTTGCTCGGCTTAGTGTTCTGAACTGTATTTTGCTCAGCTAACCTCGGACATTCTCTAATAAAATGATCTGACGATCCACATTTATAGCAAGACCAATCATAAAATCTACAACTCCCTGAGTGCCATTTTCCACAGTGCTTGCATTCAACTCTATTCTGGGGAACGTTACCAACACTAGCTATCGAGGTAGCTCGAGAGCTCATAGGAGATCGATCCCGTCTAGGTGGATCTGTAGTAGCTTTATGCCGGCTGTAGTCATCTCTGGACTTCATGGTTGTGGGATGGAAGACCTTACCCGAAGATCTTTTACGGATATCTCTAGCTTCTGTCTCAGCCATTCTTTTCTCTTTCCCGAGCTCTTCAGCTTTGCAAGCTCTCTCAACTAAAGTCATAAACTCTTGAATTTCAAGAATGCCAACAAACATCTTTATATCTTCATTCAAAGCCATCTTCAAATCTTTTACACATAATAGCTTCAGAGAAACACACTCTCTAGCATATCTCACTTGAGCGACAAATTTTCTTTCATATTCTCATTTACGGTCATTCGCCTGCTTTTCAACTCAAGGAACTCCTTTCGTTTTTGATCAATGAATCTTTGGTGATGTACTTCTTACGAAATTCATTCTCGAAGAAATCCCATGTCACTTTTTCTTTCTAACCACTCGATACTAGTGTGTTCCACCACGGTGATATGCATCTGATCCCGCAAAGAAAGATATAGCACACTTCGAGCATTCATCCAGAGTACAAGATAGCTCATCAAGTACCCGAATAGTGTTATCGAGCCACATTCCGGCTCTCTCTGTGTCATCATCATCATTGGCTTAAAATTCTTCGGCCCCAAATTTTCAGATTTTATCAACCAGGGGCCCTCGGATCTCACCGGATCTATCATCGAAGTCTTTGAAGGAATCGGAGTTGGATTATTCGGGGGTGGAGGTTGGTGTACAGCCGGGTTATTTTGAATAAATTGGGCAAACCACTCATTCATCATCCGATAAAAGGCTTGTTTAGTCTCTCCTTTGTGGCTACCCGAAACAGGTCGAGGGTCTACCGGCGCTGATCTGTGTGCACGGTCAGGCGCTACACTCTCTACATCATCAGCTATGGCTCTTTCAAGATCAGTGTCCATTTACTATATAAAACAAAGTTCAAGCTGTCAGAAATCACCATACTATCAATATATATAAAAGGCATGTATAGCTAGACTCACACGCGCATACGGTAGTCCTAAAATCGACTAAACTGTAAGCTCTGATACCAATCAAATGTAACACCCCTTACCCGAGACCTTTGCCGGGGTCGAGTATGTGGCATTACAAGACTCGACTACAAGTTCGGAACATAAAAATTTAAAGCTGTCAAACTGCATCATGCTGACTAAATTGATCATAACTCAAGTTAAAAAACTCGAAATTTAGATCCGTAAATTTTCCTTGAAACTAGACTCTTATAAGAATTTACCATAATATTTCCAGAATTTTTCATTTGGCAAATTACTACAGTTTATTCATCAAAGTTTCCACTATTTCACTGTTGACGATTCTGACCTGTCATTACAAAAACTCATTTATCTCATAGCAAAAATTTTCAATAATGTTCTTGTTTATTCCTATTAAAAATAGACTCATCAAGGATTTCAAACATATAAACAATGCTCCCTAATTATTTTTGTACAATTTTTAACAATTTTTCCAAGACAGAACATGGATTCACGGATTCATTCAGATCAAGTCTCACTAAAATTTAAATATCTCATAACATAAAACTCCTTTGCCTACTCTGTTTCTTTCATATCAAAATAGACACAATAAGCTTTGGTTCTATACCTCATTCACCTTCTAATTCAACTTATCCTATTTTTGGTGATTTTTTCAAAACTACATCACTGCTGTTACTAAAGACTGTTTCTTTACAGGATATGATTACTGGCTTATAACCGAATATACTCACATATAATTCGTACCATCCATGCATCTTAGCCATTTACGCAATTTAGCTTATACCTAAATCATTCGCATAATATCATAACATCATCGATTTAAAAGAGCACCAACATTTATAACCAAAGTCCCAAAAAGCATACTTGACTAAAAATTTAGCCATATTCGCATGGCTATTACATACATGAACCAAAGTTTCAGTCAAACTTAGACAAAGTCTTTCCTATACATGCCTTCTTTGGAAAAACCAAAATGAAAGAGTACCAAAACAGTTTGATAGTGTGGACGACTTTCCCTAACGATCCCGACGAGCTTGTAGCTTGCACCTAATCTATAAAACAAAGGAGAACATTTCACACTAGTAAGATTACTAGCTTAGTAAGTCCTAATCTCATGATAATAAAACATACAAATAATTGAAATTAAAACTTCCAACTTATTGTATTCCACATAAGCACTTAAGTAAATTACTTATACAAGGCCGAATACTAGAAATTCAATAACCCAAGTAAAGTAGAAATCATTTCATTAAAATTCATATAAGCATATCGCATGAAAATCTCCTTTCTTAGCATTTATACTTGAAAACCAATTGTTCCATAATAGCACATTCTAACTTGAATTCCATCATATTACACCCATCAATATTAACTTCAGCACATATAACACAATTCTCATAATATTAATTCGACTCAAGTGATATTAAGCATAACATACCTTACATGCTTACCTGAATCATATACTCAATAAATTAGCTTTAAGTTGTCTTGAACAAAGATTCGATTTCTCTTTTGTAAAATACATCACCGGCATCAAGCTTGCTAGGCGTAAAAGCCCGAAAAGTAACACCGGCACAAGGCCTGCTAGGCGTAAAAGCCCGATAAATAACATCGGCACAAGGCCTGCTAGGCGTAAAAGCCCGATAAATAACACCGACACAAGGCCTGCTAGGCGTAAAAGCCTGAGTCACGTCAATACAGTTAAACATTACCAACACACCTCATGACTATTATAAACTCATCTAATTCAATTGGGCTCACTCACATTGGACCAACAAAACCATTTTATCATTATACAATCCAACAATTCCCATCATATACTCAACATAAATCATCAACCTAATATGTCAATATACATTCGGCCATGATGTAAATGGATACTAACATCCATCAATTTTTAATATTCAAGATAACCATAATTAATTCTTTGACCCAATTTAACTAAAGGACTTACCTCGGTTGTTGATAGTCCGTGCATGAATCGGCTTATTCGAGAACCTTCGTCTTTCCCTGGTCCTAATTCCGTTTTCTTTGCTCTTGATCTAAAACACATTAAAATTTAGCTCATTTAATCGCATTTCATCTCAATTTAGTCCCAAAACACACAAATGGGCAATTTACCATTTTGCCCCTAATGTTTCCCATTTTTACAAATTGGTCCAATTTGCACAAAACACAAAATATGAAAAATTTTCCAACACTATAGCTTGGCGAATCTTCCTCATAGCCCTATGTGTTCATGCATTTCATTTATTTCATGTTTTAGTCCTTCAAAATATTTATTTTTTCAAATAAATCCCTAACATCCAATTTCATCACAACTTCTAATTCAAAAGAGGATGATTTAACACATACTAATTGAAATCTACTATCAAACATTTCAAACCATGCCTATACAACCATAGCCGAATTTTAAAGTGCTAAAATCTCAAAAATTTCCACATGGGTTGTATAGCATTCAAAGCAACCATTCCAAAAATGTAAAAATTATCAAAAACTAAGCAAAATACATACCCCTAATTAAGCTCCAAATTGCCGAAATTTCAAGCTCCAACAATGGAGTTTCTTCCTCTAACTTTCGGCCAAGAAGATGAATGAGGTAAGATTCTCTTTCTTCCCACTTGTTTTTATTATTTTATGTTAAAACAACACACATATATTAACAATATTTATTAACTCACTAATATAACTTATACTAATACTAAAATAACATCAAATTTGTAATTAAAGTGGCCCATTGCTGTCCCTCTTTGTAGTATATGGGCTAATTGCCCTTTTAGTACATCCACTTAAAAAGCCACAATCAATTTAGTACCTTTCACTTTAGTATGCAACTTTTGCTCTTTTTTCGATTAAATCCTTTTTATCAAATTGAGCACTTAAATAACTAAATTTTTCTACGAAACTTTCACACTCACTAAATCACATATAATAAACACGAAATATAATATTAAAATATTACTCAGGCTCGGATTCGTGGTCCCGAAACCACCGTTCCGATTAGGGTCAATATTGGTCTGTTACACTAGCTTTTCCTCTTTTTATTTCTACATGGTTTCTTACCATAAAAGCAAGACTGGAATGTGGACTAGTAGTTTCTTCTATTAATCCTTTTTCTAATAATTCTTTTATTTGTATTTCAAATTCATCTATATCTTGTTTAGTATAGATCATAGGTTTTACTCTAATAATTTTATTAGGATTTTCTAATTTAATGGTACAATATCTAGGACTATTTTTCCATAATTTTAATGGTTCTTCACTAAAATTATTCTCTAATATTTTATACAACCAATGATTTGTTTCAAGTTGTTTAATCTGTTCTTTCCTAGGTGGTGTAAAGTCTTGATCACAAATAAATTTGTGATTTTCTACCAAAGGTATTTCTACTGAAGTACTTTCAGTAGTTAATATAACAAAGTTTTTATCAATAGAAAATGGTAAATGTTGATATATAAAATTATTACCTAATAATATATCTCCATGCATTTCATGAAAACATAATATTTTTGGTATCACAAATCTTACATTATTTATGTAGATCGGTATATCTTTTGCCTTAAAAAGGATTAAAGTTTCATTTCCATCTACTCCAACAGCTCTTATTAGATTTCTCATAAGTTCCCATTTTTCTGGTGGAATAGCATTTTCTCTACAACTACTAGTTGTAGCTCCTGTATCTAATAAAGCATTTAAAGAATATGAATTGCATTCTCTAAACTGGAATGTAATTTTAATGTAAGTATAATATTTCCTAGGTTGGAAATGTGAAAATGTAATAATATCCTTTTTTCCAAGTTTCATTTGTTGAATTATTGGTTTTTCTTTGACTTTTGTATCTTTAGATATTTTATCTAATTTGTTAGTATAATGTACCGGTTTTAATTCTATAGGTAAATATTTGTTTTTCCAATATTCTATATTTTTACCATAAGGATTTTGTTTATCAATTTCCCTAGGTTTCGGTATTTCATAATCATATGGATCTGCTTGTTCAGTATCCATGGGTTGAGGAATTTCTATATTTTCATCTTCTTCTGTTGAAGTGTTCTCATCATCAGAATTATGACTAGTGACATTTGTAACATCCTGAAATAGGGGAAATTTTTTTTTAATTTATTTTGCTTAAGTGTGGTCATTACGGTATTGATTAAGGTATTTTAGGTGCTAGTTATAAGCTAAGGGAAGGCCCGAGCTATAAGGAAAATTTTTGTTTTAAGTGTTAATTAGGGGGGAGCTAGGCTAAGGAGGTTTTAAGGGAAATTGTTGGGGATTTGTGACATAAGACATTAATTGGTAAAGTGGCTCAATGACGCCACTTAAGGCTTGGGCAAATGGTGCCTGGAGCAAGAGGGTTCGAGCTGCTGGAGTGGCGCTTGGGAATTTTTTTTTTTTTTTTTTTGCGTTATGTGGGGGGGAGTTGGCTTAGGAAGGCCTTAAAAATAATTGGTGAGGATTTCGGACAAGAAAGTCAGCTTGGAAGAGTGGCGTGGGGGCGCATCTTACAGTAAGGGACCCAGCTGGTCCTAGGTTCGAGTGGCATGAGCAGCAAATAGGGATTTTATTTTTGTTTTGGTATTAAAGAGAAGGGAACTAAGGAAGGAGGGCTTAAAAGAAAGTATGGCGCGTTTATGACACAAAAAGCGCTTTGGCCGAATGGCCTGGGGCGCTACCTGCAGCATGGGTTCTAGCAGGTCCCATGTTAGAGACCTATGGGCAGCAGTTTGGGTGTTTTACTTTTATTTTGATTTGGCAGCAGTTTGGAAAGGCATTGGACGGCACATGGGCACTTGGAGGATAAGATTAAGTTGATTTTCTTTTTAATCCTTTTTGAATTCGGCTGGAAGGTAAGTGATAAGGGCTACTTTATTTTAATTATTTTAGATAGTGGTAGGATAATTGTTGAAATATATTTTTTTAGTTTAAGGTAGTAAACAGGAGATAATTGTTGTTGTTGATTTCGGCTGGAAGGGTGATTTATTAGTATTTTATTTTGTATTTTAATTGAAGAGGTGATAATAGATATAGGGTGGATTTTATTTTATTTAATTTTGAATTGGTTTGAAAGGTTGGTGTTGAGAAAAACTAGGAGTAAAATAATGGGATTTGAGAGGGAGCTGAGAGGTGGCCGAATATAGGACTCCTAGGGGTGGTAGTTTCAGCTTTGTAATGTGTTAAGGTTAAGTGCCGAAATTATTTTCCATTCTTTAGTAGTGCTTGCCGAAAATTTCAGTCTAAGAAAGCTCTCTCTTTTCCTTTCTTTTCTTTGAAGCCAAAAGCCGAAAGTTGAGTAAGCATTTGTACATCTTCTTCGTTTCCTTTCTTATTTTATTTCTCCCTCACTCACTTCCTTAAAACCGAACCTACCCTCTCATTTATAGCCAAAACCTCTCCATCATTATACACCATAGCCGAATATTTCAATTGTATTTTTAAGCCATAGCCGAATATTTAAGGGTGCATATTCTCTTCTTTGCCGCAAGCTCTAGAAGCTGAAACCCTCTTCTTTTCTAGTCACTTCAAGTAACGTGGTGGTAAGTAATTTCTGTCCTAGTAATTGGTTTTGATTCCTTTTTCATAGAGTGCCGAATCAAGTGTTAAAGGCCATAATTGGTTTTAGTGTTAGTCGATTCTGACAAAAGGTTGTGTAGGAGGATTCGACAAGGTTGGGTGCATATCGGTTAGACGTAGAGTTTCGGGATTTGTTCGATTGTACCAAACAGGTGTGTAATTACCGCACTGTTTTTGCTGTTTTATGTACTTATGTATATATATATCTGTGTATGATGTGTGATGGCCGACAATAAAGGCTAAAGTGGTGGATACCTATATTTGGGGTAATCGGCTAACAGGTTAGTAGTTGTGTTATTTAATTATTTACGATGTACGTGTGATATGGTAATGGGCATGCCATTATACTCACTCTATATGTTGATTGACTTGATACATTGACATATGTGCATGGGGATTGGATTTGAGCAAAGAAGGACGGGGAGTACATATTATGTACGTGGTCTAATGTCAGCCTCATGCTACATTAGCGCTTGATGGTTAGCTGTGTGCTTCATCAAGGGAGATGTTGGCTAGGTGCCCATCTCGGCGGTTGATGGCTGAGTGCATCACCGTAGACGGATTAAAGTTGGGATCATGATGTGATCGGTGGCTCAGCCACGGCCTTGTGCAGCAGGTCTGCTGAGGTAAGTTGTGGGATCACTCGGTTGTGATCGGTGGATTAGCCACGGCCTTGGGCAGGGAGTCTGCTAAGGTTGGTGTAATGGATGGACCTAGGTTGGGTTGGGCTTCGTAATTGCATATTTATTTGTATGATCTGTGTGGATATGGGCCAAGCCCATATGTGGGAAGCATGTGTAATGATTATGCACTGAGTCTGTGGACTCACCCAATTTTTCTCAACCATTTCAGGTGAAGCGTGATGATTGGACCGGGTTGGAGTGGATACAAGGTGGCCCATGCAGAAGAAGATATTTTAGTTATTTTATGCATTTTTAATGTTAAGTATTTTGGTTTGAATTTTGGGTTGTAATAAGGGCCTTATTACATTTTTGGTATTATTTTTAATTACGGCTTGTTTTAATTAGATCACTATATAAAGATGATTTCATTTTTTTTTCTTTTTAGCAATCTATTTAATCAAAGTATATATACACTAAAGTTTTAATTTGGACAATTTATAGTAACAAGTTTACTTATAATTTTAAATGGACATGGTTTTCAAAAGTTAATAAATTTTCATGTTTTAATCTAAAGTCAAAAAGATTTTCAACTGTCTTTCCGCAGTGACATAACTAGATCCGGTCAAGGCTCGTGGGCCGGGTTTGGGGATGTTACAACATTAATATCTACATCTGAATTATTAGAACTTTTAGAACTATCACTACTTTCGGTAGTATCATAATTTAACATATAGTGATAATTATACTTAGTAAATAGATCTTTATGTTTTTCATAAAGTTCTTCTATTAATTTTAAATATTCTACTTGCTCATATTTATCTTCTGTTTTAGAAAATTGGTTTTTCCAATGTTCTATTAAAGTCTTATAAGATTCAAAGTTATATTTTTCTTGTTTTTTAAATTTTTCTCTTTTTTGTTTTTTTTTTTCTTTTTTATTATAGTTAGAAGATTCATCCGAAGACTCATCTTCATCTGATAAAGCTAAAATACATTACTATTACCATAATATAAAGGTCCTAAATCTAAGTCCGATTCTATATTATTATTATTAATAACTTGATCTAATTTATTATTAACATCAGATAGTAATTCTTTAGACTTGTTATTCAAATCTAAATCTGTTACTTCTCCCATATTATCTACTTTTTCTTCTATTTTACTTATCTACTTTTTCTTCTATTTTACTAACTTTAGTATATAGTTTATTAAAATATATAGACGTCATATCTATTAAACTATTGATACCTTTACTAAGAGCTGAAACATTATTTTCATTCTTAGAGTCTATATGCATAGTATGATTACAAGTTTTATCTTTATACATACAATCCATTTCCTCCATGTTTTTATCTCTGGTACCTAAAATCTTCTGTGTCTTTAACGTCTTCACAAATGCCTACAATGTCCTACTCGGACTCAACGGCAACAAGAAGACAGAACGACAGATATATGGGTTTTGAGATAAACAACAACGAAACAAATGATATTGAAGATAAAGGATAGAAACTTACAATGCTAACTACGATATGAGAACTCCAGAAATCGTTACTCCGGGGCTCCTCTGATACCAAGGTACGGGGGGAGGGATATGCACAGACGGAAGGCTATTTTTAATATCGTAGGTTTTATTTAACAAGAGAATATAGTAGATAATTTACAATAGATCGTTTACAAGGGTTTTCTAAAGAAAGCAAGTATACAAGAGAATTTGTATATTGCCGATTTCTATCTAAAGTGATTTTTCTAACCCAAGCAAGATGCCTTGTTTAGGCTACAACATTGCCTATTTATAATGAAAATTCTAAACTCTAATTTAATTACAATTCAAGTCCCCACAGTATCCTGATAAGGATGACTTTATTATAGGCTTGGTAGTTGCTTCCACGTAGCCTTCTAAATCTGGCAAAATTTCTTGCAATAATTGCTGTTTGCGTCATTGCTTACATCATCTTGACATTGATGGCTGCTTACATCATTGCCTGCATCACTTGTTGTGGATGATGATGGGTTGTCACATCCAATAATTGAGTATCTCATTTTTCTTTATCCTTCTTGGATATTTTGTAAATTCATCTCCTCGATCTCATCAAGGTGTAATGATTCTGGTTGTAACACCCCAAACCCGGTCAATACGCCATGACCGAATTTGGCATGCCACGAAGGAAAATGTTTCAAAGAAAATAGAATTAACGATTTAATTTTAGTGAAAAACTTTTTGTTGTTCTAAGTTTGTAGGAAATCAAGTGTATAATAAGTTAAAAAAACTGATAATTTACTTTGAAATTCCGTAAATAAATCTTTAAAACATAGTTGTAAATCCATGGATTAGAAAACCTTTTATAATTTAAAAGAAACTAAAGCGAATAGTTTGAAAACTGTTTCTAATTGAAATTTGGGAACTTGAGTTTTGGAAAATAGTATGAGTTATCGAAAACACTTAGGTTGTTAAATATTACCAAATGATTTATATTACCTGATGGTAACGTTTTGAAAACTAACGCGTTTTGTATTTTAGAAAACTTTGAGCACATACCATTAATTAAACCATGTAATTTATAAGCCATATTTAAAACAAATCCAAAGCATTTAAATAATCTAAACAAACATAATTAAAGAGGCCTTATTACAAATCCATAAAATATGAAAACCAAATTAAAATAAAATACCCAAATGGAAGTTCATATAAAACCAACTTTTATTGCATGGCCTCCTCGAGTTCATCCGGCTCCTCATCCGCGAATTTACAAATCACCTGAAAAGGTAAGGGAGAAGGTGAGTCACCAAGACTCAGTGCATAATCCCTCTCCCGGGTAAATGCCACATACTTACACAAATTATAACAAAGCAACATATATGTATAATGCACCCAACCTAGCCATCCATAACTCCTTTTCTACCCCGTGTGGTACCAAACCATTGGTGGTGCCAAACCACTGGTGACCCAAAGTCACGATATTCAATATTGTGATACCAAATCACCGGTGACTCAAAGTCACTAATAATTAAATTGTGGGGCCAACCCACTTGTGATACTAAATCACTGGCGACAATCTCATATCTCAAAAGTGGGGCCAACCCACGGTGGTATTAAACCACAGGGACGAGTCGCTATGAGGTGCTAAACCTCTGGTGTCCCAAAGACACGAAATATGTGGTACCAAACCACTGGTGACCAAAGTCACGAATAATCAAGTTGTGGGGCCAACCCACTTGTGATACCAAATCACTGGTGACAATCCCATATCTCAAAAGTGGGGCCAACCCACGGTGGTATTAAACCACAAGGACGAGTCGCTATGAGGTGCCAAACCTCTGGTGTCCCAAAGACACAAATGTGATACCAAATCACTGGAGGTACCAAACCTCTGGTGTCCAAAGACACGAATAACAATCTTCCCCCTCCTCTCATATCACCCATCACAATGCAATATTTGCACAAATCATGTCAACATACTTTATTATGAATCACATAACAAAAATATCATAAATTGTAGATCATGATTTCAATCCACATGTATTAACGACATATAGAAACGGACTTACCCGAACCCTCATTCATACCATCATGGTATCATATCAAAGTCTCATCATTTTCCCACTTTGATAATATGATTAGTAAATTAATATTGTAAATACATATACATAACCGAGTTATAAAGTATGTAAGGTACATACCTTTCACCAATGCAAATACTAACTTCCGAAGATCCGATCTATCGCACTAGATCACCTTGTCCTACAATCGGCCAAACCACAATATTTTAATCAAGACCATTCACATCTAAATCCCCAAATCCTTATTCTTTATCCTCAAAAAGAATAATGAATCATGAATCCTTACCACTTGACTTACCAACTTTGATTGCTAAAGGAAAGGCTTAAATCGATTGCTTTCAACGTCCCAAAGAGCCTAAAAGAATAATCGGTTCCTAAAAAAATGGTTAGAACCTTGAAACAAATGCCCATAGGTTCGGCCTTTGTTCATAAGAAAACGGCAAAAAAAAAAAGAAAGAAATGAAGGAAAAACGGCCATGAACACTTACCCTTTTCCAAAACCGATTGAAGAAAACCCAAAATGAATGCCTACCCTTGATGATATTCGGCCAAGACAAATCAAAAAGGGAGTGGGAAGTTTCGGCAATATGTTTATGAAAGAAGAAAGATATGTGTATAAAAAAGTAAGGAAGTATGTGAGTAGAAAAGAGAATAAAAATGAGAGAGAGAGGATTCGGTTTTAGCAACAATGGAAGAAAAAAAAAGTGAGTTTGGGGAAGAAAGAGGTTCGGCCAAATGAAAGAAAAAGGAAATGTGGTTGAGCAAATATCAAAAGAAGAAAAGAGGGAGATGGGAGAAATGAGGTTCGACCAACACCTTGTTTGCCGAAAAGAAAGGTGCACAAAATGTAAAAAAATGTACTTTTGGTTTCAAAAGGAAAAAATAAGAGAAAGAGAATGGTATTTGGTTCAAACAAAATGAGAGCTAAAACCAAAAGTAAAATTGCACAAAATGCTTATGGTGCAATCGGCCAAAGAGGGATTTGTTTGGAGAGGAAGAGAAAAATATGCCAAAAGGTGCACAAATGCTAAAGTTGGCCAAATATCCCCCCCAAACCACCTATCAACATTCGGCCACCCACCTAGCCATACATGCCGTCCACATACATGCACTAAAGGCCTTGGAATAGTTTCCAAAACATCTTCCTTAAGCCAAGCCTTATGTCCCCCCATCCTTCCATAACCTTAAGATTCCTTTCCCAGAGTATAAACTTTCCTTAACCAATATTCAACTTACCAAAAATTTGAAAGTCCAACCTTCCATATGTAAAACTTGACCGTCCATTAATGCTACGATGTACAAAAATAAAATCCTCAAAAGGCCTTCCATGCTACTCGAACCATTGCCCTCATGCCACCTTTAATGCATCTTAACCACCATGCCACTAACTCCCTTGTGCTAGAAATTTACACTTAAATTAACTTAAGTGTCAAGCTTACTTAGTCCACTTCACTAAATATTCCATACTAAAAATTATTCTAGCTTAGCTAATATTTCCAAGCCTACACACAAATATACTAAGCACACAATAACAATCATATCCAAGCTAACACAAGTAACAACATGATGCTCTAATATTTTTATGATGTTACAATTCTATCCCCTTAAGAAAATTTTGTCCTCGAAATTACCTGATCAAAAGAGTTAAGGATACTGCTGCCTCATCATATCCTCCGGTTCCCACGTAGCTTCTTCCATAAAACCTTCACTAAAGGAACTGTCTTCTTGCGTAAAACTTTCACATCCCGATCTAGAATCTGCACAGGTTCCTCTTCCACCGTCAGATCTGGACTCACCTCTATTTCCTCTACTGCCACGACATGCGATAGATCAGAACGATAGCGTCTAAGCATAGAGACATGGAACACATCGTGAATCTGACTCAGCTCTGATGGTAACTCGAGCTGATAAGCTACTGGTCCCACTCTTCTCAACACCTTATACGACCCAATAAACCTTGGACGTAACTTGCCTTTTCTCCCAAATCTTAACACTTTCTTCCATGGCGAGACCTTCAGAAAAACTTTGTCACCCACGGCAAACTCTATATCCCTCCGCTTGAGATCAGCATACGACTTTTGCCTATCCGAAGCTTCCTTCAGACGAGCCTGAATCATTTTAACCTTATCCTTAGTCTCTGCAACCAACTCTGGTCCTAACATTTGACGCTCACCCTGTAACATCCTAGATTAGAGGTTATGCGTTCGTGCCTAATTCATGAGTTAGTAGGTTTTGGCAGTGTTGGAAGTGTATTAAGGGTTTTTAGAATTCTAGGATGGAAGAAGAAAGCTTTGGAAAATTATTGGTTTTTAAGTAAAAAGGGGAGCTAGGTAAATGAGGCTTTAAAAGAAACTCTGTGTGAAGCATGGCACAAGGAACCATGTGGTAAAATGGCATGTTTTATGAATTATGAATGTGTTATGTTAATTCTAGAAATAAGGAAATGTATGGAAATGTAAGGAAATGTAAGGAAATGTATGGAAATGTATGGAAATGTAAGGAAATGTAAGGAAATGTAAGGAAATGTATGGAAATGTATGGAAATGTAAGGAAATGTGAGGAAATGTGAGGAAATGTATGGAAATGTAAGGAAATGCAAGGAAATGTAAGGAAATGCAAGGAAATGTAAGGAAATGTCTTGTCTTGGAAATGTATGGAAATGTTAGGTTAAAAGAGGAAAGTGAACATTTTTGGAAACTTGGAAATGTAAGGAAATGATTTAGAAATGATTCAAAAGAGGAAAGTGAACATTTCTGTAAACTTGGAAATGTAAGGAAATGTCAAGTTTAAAGAGCCGAACGAAAATTTTTGGAAACTTGGAAATGAAAAGAAATGTCAAGTTTTAAAGCTTAAAAAGAGGAAACTAAGGCAAGATGGCCTTAAGAAAATTAATATGAAGAATTTGACACACAAATAGGCTTGGAAAAGTGGCCTGAAGATACCACTTAGGGTCTCTGGAAATGGCGCCACATGCAAGGTGTTGGGCCTGAGTTCGAGTCACATGGGAAGCAAATAAAAGAAGTTTTATTTTTGCTTCTAGAAACACAGAGGTGGACGGCACAAGGCTTGTAAAAGAGGAGTTTTATTCTCTTTAAATTTCGGCTAAATAGGAGATAAATAGTAGATTTATTTAGATTATTTTCAAGAGATAATTGTGGATTAATTCCTTTTATTTTTTAATGGATAAAAGAAGAGATAATAGAAGGATTATTATTATTAATTCAAAGGATAAAGTTATCAAATAAAGAAGAGTGGTGGCCAAATAAGGGATTCTGAGTAGTAATTTTGGCTATAAAAGGAAGGAAAGAGGGCTACTCATCAATTTTTCTTCTTCCTCTTCTCTCTGCCAAATTTCTTAGGGCTCTCTTCTCTTCTCTTTTCTTTCTAATCCCTCCAAAAGCTAAAAGTTGTGAGAGCATCATTTAGCCATAGCCGAATATCTGAAGTGGTGTCAAGAAGGATCTGTTGATTTCAATATAAAGGGTAAGGATCTATAATCATAATTGAATTCCTTTCTTTTAAGCCGAAAGTTAGTCTAATCCCTCCTCAATCTTATTGATCGAAATATGGAAGGTGAATTTCAGGATTTCAGATCTAAGGTATTTCGGCATCTCCATTAATCAGGAAGAGAGTTTTGGGATTTAAAGAGTTAAGGTAAGAAACTATAAGATTCGACCAAAGGCCATGCTTTATGTTTTGAGGATTAGATTAAATCTAACGTAAGGTTATAGGAATTTCGACACTACCAGGAAAACAAGGATTAGTTTCAGGATTTGTTGGTGTCCCAATCGGCAACAAGGTAAGTTTAAGAATACTAATCCTACTAGGATTTGGATTTATGGCTGAATGGCTTTTTATTAAATTAGTAAGTGATTAATCAAATGTAGGGATTAAGGATTTAAGCAGTAGATCAGATTTTGAAATCTCAAGGGATTTGCTAAGCGAATCAGGTGTGTACCCCACACTATTTTATAATACGTTTTATGGCTATGTTAATTAAAATATGTGATATTAAGAATATGAAAGTGGCTAAAGTACTATGTTATGGTACAAAGTACCCAGGTACGTTTCCTACTCCTACTAAGAATATGAAAAATGTTATTAGTAACATAAGAATATGATAAGGATGTGAACTCTGGCATATTTATGCATATTATTATTATATGGGGCATATGGGTTTGTTTGAAAGGGGAAGTGAATGTGGTGACCTAAGACCACGAACACGATGACCTAAGACCATGATATCTGAAAAGTGGTGACCTAAGACCACAGTAATCTAAACGTGGTGACCTAAGACCACGAATGCGGTGACCTATGACTGCCAATTAGTGTGTAGCAGAAGGAGGGTCGACTTAGTAGTCCCCACGGTGTGACTGGCAGGTACGGGGGTGTGTAGCGGATGGTCAATTAGGTTTGGGTTTGGGAATGCATCATAACTTGTATTCATTGTTCTGAATGTGTAACTCTTGTATGCCTAATTCTATTATGATTTAGTGTCGTGTACACATTGAGTCTGTTTGACTCACCCCGTTGCGGGACTATTTTTCAGGTGACGCTCAGTAATGGACCGGGTTCGGCAGAAGCTTAGGGATGGCCATGCTCGGCTTGAAATTTTATTGGATATGAACATTTTATGTCATTTAAGTACTTTAAAATTTTATTTTTGGATTTTTACATGATGTATTAAGGCCATAGTTAATTTCTTTATTTTTACTTTTATTTTTTTTATGTTTGCAAATTACTATCAATTAAAGTTTAAGAAAAATTTATTTTTATAATAAACCCTAATTGTTTTGCCATCTTATTTAAATGGATTTCTATATAAGATAAATTGGTTTTCAACACAAGCCCAACCCAAAACAAGGAACAAAAGAATTTGAAACCGGTTTACTTAAGGAACATACGGATCTGTCCAGCTCGTAGTGGTAAAAGTGGGAGTGTTTGATTTGGTATCGAGCCAGCTTTAAAAACTCTTGGCCTGTGGGCTAAGGCCCAAAACATTTTTAAATCGAGCCCAAATGATTTTTATGAAAGAATTTTTGAAGATGAGCAGGTTTTCTGGCATGGCACCCAAGTCTCCAGACCATGATCCACCGTAAGTACCCTAACTATTTGGGTGATTATGTGAATTATGTTATGAATATTAGAAAGGTAGAAAAGGCATGGAACGTAGAATAGCATGATAGGAACTCGAACCCTAGGACTAGTCTACTCAAACACAAATACACAAGACTTAATGCACTCAACAAACCTATGGCTAAGTCGCCGAGTTAAGGTGTGGTAACCATTGTGCGCATGTCTAAGATTGGATCCTAAGAGCACGGTACTTACTTAGCAGTCCTAGTGACTCACCTCCTCTTCGCAGAATCCTGCAGTGCGTAGCTTCGGTTCACCTTAACCAAGAGGACTCTGGTCATAGGCTAAACACAATAACTAAAACCCGAAAGGGACTAGCCGTGTTTTTATGAAAACCCTAGTTTTAAAATCACCATATTACCCTTTTAAAGTATAGCAGAATTTAGTTTGGAAAATTTTTCCCAAAATATTTTTGAATTACAAAATTACTAAAATACCCTTAGTGGTAAAATTACAAAAATGCCTTTGGTTTATGAAATTCCCAAAATACCCACAGTTCTTATCAAGATTTCATTACTTTATAAATTGTTCAAAAACCCTAATTTGCAAATTATCAAAAATACCTTGATTTTGGAAAATTACGAAATTGCCCCTAACTTACAAAATTACCAAAATGACCCTAATTTCCAAATTTTTTTTTTTGCAACATCACCGTTTTGGAAAGAACAATTCTCAAAAAGAACCCTCAAAGTTTTGCAACTTTTGAAATATCCCTGATTTATTAAACTTTACAAATTTACCCCGTTTTGTAAAAAAACTACTAAAATACCCTGGAATTTCAAAATTATCGAAAGGCCCTGGGATTTCAAAATTACCAAAATACCCTTATTGACAAAATCACCAAGGAACCTTATTTTGATAAATTACGAAAATACCGCTGGGTAGTGGAAAAACAACAACAATGAAAACTACAACATTTCTCTGAATGAACGAAAGTTCATAATTGGTTGATGAATGTGAACGTGACTTTCTGAATAGTGAACTTGAGCTGAGAACTTTGTTTGATCGAAAGAACCACTTTTAAACATCTCTTTTTGTAAAACTATTCGCGGTTAATCAGTGAAACAAAAGTTTTGATGCATAAAAATCGTTAACCAGATTAAATCGCGACGTTAGAAATAAGTTCTAAGGGACGTGAACTTAGAGATTGTGCCTAGAAGGTATGATGGCTCTATTAAGATCAGAGTGCGCAGCGTAAGCATAGTGCGGTGAGAAGGATTGTACGACTGTTAGTAAGTAATTTCGAGGACGAAATTATTTTTAAGTAGGGTAGAACTGTAACATCCTAGATTAGGGGTTATGTGTTCGTGCCTAATTCATGAGTTAGTAGGTTTTGGCAGTGTTGGAAGTGTATTAAGGGTTTTTAGAATTCTAGGATGGAAGAAGAAAGCTTTGGAAAATTATTGGTTTTTAAGTAAAAAGGGGAGCTAGGTAAATGAGGCTTTAAAAGAAACTCTGTGTGAAGCATGGCACAAGGAACCATGTGGTAAAATGGCATGTTTTATGAATTATGAATGTGTTATGTTAATTCTAGAAATAAGGAAATGTATGGAAATGTAAGGAAATGTAAGGAAATGTATGGAAATGTAAGGAAATGTAAGGAAATGTAAGGAAATGTAAGGAAATGTATGGAAATGTATGGAAATGTAAGGAAATGTAAGGAAATGTGAGGAAATGTATGGAAATGTAAGGAAATGTAAGGAAACGTCTTGTCTTGGAAATGTATGGAAATGTTAGGTTAAAAGAGGAAAGTGAACATTTTTGGAAACTTGAAAATGTAAGGAAATGATTTAGAAATGATTCAAAAGAGGAAAGTGAACATTTCTGGAAACTTGGAAATGTAAGGAAATGTCAAGTTTAAAGAGCCGAACGAAAATTTTTGGAAACTTGGAAATGAAAAGAAATGTCAAGTTTTAAAGCTTAAAAGAGGAAACTAAGGCAAGGTGGCCTTAAGAAAATTAATATGAAGAATTTGACACACAAATAGGCTTGGAAAAGTGGCCTGAAGATGCCACTTAGGGTCTCTGGAAATGGCGCCACATGCAAGGTGTTGGGCCTGAGTTCGAGTCACATGGGAAGCAAATAAAAGAAGTTTTATTTTTGCTTCTAGAAACACAGAGGTGGACGGCACAAGGCTTGCAAAAGAGTAGTTTTATTCTCTTTAAATTTCGGCTAAATAGGAGATAAATAGTAGATTTATTTAGATTATTTTCAAGAGATAATTGTGGATTAATTCCTTTTATTTTTTAATGGATAAAAGAAGAGATAATAGAAGGATTATTATTATTAATTCAAAGGATAAAGTTATCAAATAAAGAAGAGTGGTGGCCAAGTAAGGGATTCTGAGTAGTAATTTTGGCTATAAAAGGAAGGAAAGAGGGCTACTCATCAATTTTTCTTCTTCCTCTTCTCTCTGCCAAATTTCTTAGGGCTCTCTTCTCTTCTCTTTTCTTTCTAATCCCTCCAAAAGCCAAAAGTTGTGAGAGCATCATTTAGCCATAGCTGAATCTCTGAAGTGGTGTCAAGAAGGATCTGTCGATTTCAATATAAAGGGTAAGGATCTATAATCATAATTGAATACCTTTCTTTTAAGCTGAAAGTTAGTCTAATCCCTCCTCAATCTTATTGATCAAAATACGGAAGGTGAATTTTGAGATTTCAGATCTAAGGTATTTCGGCATCTCCATTAATCAAGAAGAGAGTTTTGGGATTTAAAGAGTTAAGGTAAGAAATTATAAGATTCGGCCAAAGGAAATGCTTTATGTTTTGAGGATTAGATTAAATCTAACGTAAGGTTATAGGAATTTCGACACTACTAGGAAAACAAGGATCAGTTTCGGGATTTGTTGGTGTCCCAATCGGCAACAAGGTAAGTTTAAGAATACTAATCCTACTAGGATTTGGATTTATGGCTGAATGGCTTTTTATTAAATTAGTAAGTGATTAATCAAATGTAGGGATTAAGGATTTAAGCAGTAGATCAGATTTCAAAATCTCAAGGAATTTGCTAAGCGAATCAGGTGTGTACCCCACACTATTTTATAATACTTTTTATGGCTATGTTAATTAAAATATGTGATATTAAGAATATGAAAGTGGCTAAAGTACCATGTTATGGTACAAAGTACCCAGGTACGTTTCCTACTCCTACTAAGAATATGAAAAATGTTATTAGTAACATGAGAATATGATAAGGATGTGAACTCTGACATATTTCTGCATATTATTATTATATGGGGCATATGGGTTTGTTTGAAAGGGGAAGTGAATGTGGTGACCTAAGACCACGAACACAGTGACCTAAGACCGTGATATCTGAAAAGTGGTGACCTAAGACCACGATGTCTCTGATGTGGTGACCTAAGTCCACGAATGCAATGACCTAAGACCGCAAATTGGTGTGTAGCGGAAGGAGGGTCGACTTAGTAGTCCCAGCGGTGTGTGGCACCGGCAGTGTGCGGGGTGTGTAGCGGATGGACAATTAGGTTTGGGTTTGGGAATGCATCATAACTTGTATTCATTGTTCTGAATGTGTAACTCTTGTATGCCTAATTCTATTATGATTTAGTGTCGTGTACACGTTGAGTCTGTTTGACTCACCCCGTTGTGGGACTATTTTCAGGTGACGATCAGTAATGGACCGGGCTCGGCAGAAAGCTTAGGGATGGCCATGCACAAAGAAGAATTTAATTAATGTGGATTTTTATTTTTATCAAGTACTTAAACTTAAAGTTTGGGGAATTATTTGATGTAATAAGGCCATAAGGCCATAGCTGGTTTTCTTAAATTCTTTTACTCTTATTTATTATGTTTACAAATTATTATTTATGGATACAAGTAAATTTTTTTTGAAATAAACCCTAAATGTTTATCACCTTAAATAAATGGATTTCAATGTAAGATAAATTGGTTTTCAATAAAAGCCCAACCCAAACAATATTTTTTAAAAATCGCACAACTTTTCTCTAAGTAACAAAAGAATTTGAAACCGGTTTACTTGAGGAACATACCAAATCTGGTCAAAGCTAGTGGGCCGGGTTTGGGGTGTTTCACACCCAACTCAGTCCAGCAAGTAGGTGTGCGACACCTCCTACCATACAACACCTCATATGGTGCCATCTTAATGCTTGCCTGATAACTATTGTTGTATGCGAACTCAGCTAACGGTAAAAACTCTTCCCAGCTGCCTATGAAGTCCAAAACACAACCTCTCAACATATCTTCTAAAATCTGAATAACCCTTTCCGACTGCCCGTCAGACTGTGGATGAAATGCGGTACTGAAATCCAACCGCGTACCCAAAGCCTAATGTAACACTCTCCAAAACTTCGACGTAAATCTTGGATCCCTTTCCGAGATGATCGACACTGGCACACCGTGCAACCTCACTATCTCCGCTGCATACAACTTAGCTAACCTCTGAAGCGAGTAATCCACCCTTACCGGAATGAAATGAGCTAACTTAGTCAGACGATCCACAATCACCCAAATTGAATCCTTTTTACTTGGTGTAAGGGGTAATCCACTGACAAAGTCCATAGTGATCCTTTCCCACTTCCACTGTGGAATCTTCACCGGCTGAAGTAACCCAGACGGTAACTGATGTTTAGCCTTGACTTGCTGACACGTCAAACATTTGTCCACAAACTCAGTTACCTCCCGCTTCAGACCTGGCCACCAAAACTGCTCTCTTAAATCCCGATACATCTTGCTACCTCAAGGATGCATAGCGTATGGGCTGCTATGTGCGTCCCGAAGAATCCTTTGTCTCAAATCAATATCCTTCGGCATACAAGCTCTCCCTTTAAAACACAAAACTCCATCACTGGACAAATTATAATCCTCTAGACCTCTGTTCTGAACCTGCAACCTCCGATCATTCAAACTATCATCTTTTAACTGTTTCTCCTTGATTTGCTTTAACCAAGTCGACTTGACTTGCAATTCAGCCAAAAGACTCTCATCGTCATATAAGCTAAGACGAGCAAACATCGATCTTAAGTCAGATACAACCTTACGGCTCAACGCGTCTACCACCACGTTAGCCTTGCCCGAATGATACTCAATCGAACAGTCGTAGTCCTTCAACAACTCAATCCATCTACGCTGCCTCAAGTTCAAATCCTTCTGAGTCAAAAGATACTTCAGACTCTTGTGATCCGTGTAAACTATCGACTTCTCTCCGTACAAATAGTGTCTCCATATCTTCAAAGTAAAAACCACAGCAGCTAATTCCAAGTCATGCGTCAGATAATTAACTTCATGTGGTCTCAACTATCGAGATGCATAAGCCACTACCTTCCCTTCTTGCATCAGCACACATCCCAAACTAGTATATGATGCATCACAGTAAACCGTGAATTCCTTGCCTGCCTCAGGTTGAATCAAAACTGGAGCTTCAGTCAGAATCTTCTTCAACTTGTCGAAACTTCATTGCTGTTTCTCGGTCCAAACGAATGGAACTCCTTTCCTCAATAACTTGGTCATAGGTGCGGTGATCAAAGAAAATCCTTCCACAAATCTTCGGTAATACCATGCCAGACCTAGAAAACACCGAATCTCAGCCACTGACTTAGGCGGCTTCCAATCCAACACTGCCTCAATATTCTGAGGATCCACTCTAATCCCCTCAGCTGATACTACGTGACCCAAGAAAGTGACCTCCTAAGCGAAACTCGCGCACTACTAAATTTGGCATACAAACGCTTTTCCTCAGAATCTGCAACACTACTCGCAAATGCGCATCATGCTCCTCCTCTAACTTTGAGTATACCAAAATATCGTCTATAAATACCACAACAAACAGATCCAAAAACTGCTGGAATACCCGATTCATCATATCCATGAATGCTGCCGGTGCGTTAGTCAACCCAAACGGCATCACCAGAAACTCGTAATGCCCGTACCGAGTACGAAATGCCGTCTTATGGATATCAGCCTCTTTCACCTTTAGCTGATGATATCCAGACCTTAAATCAATCTTGGAGAAAACCGCTACCCCCTTAAGCTGATCAAACAAGTCATTTATCCTCGGCAAAGGATACTTGTTTTTGATCGTCAGCTTATTCAACTGGCGGTAGTCAATACACATCTGTATCGTACCATCTTTCTTCTTGACAAAAAGTACCGGCGCTCCCCATGGAGAAACACTTGGTCGGATAAAACCTCGATCCAACAACTCCTGAATCTGAGCCTTCAATTCCCCTAATTCCTTCGGTGCCATCCTATACGGAGCAATAGACACTGGCGCAGTTCTGGGTAACAGTTCTATACCAAATTCAACTTCACGATCCGGAGGCAGTCCCAGAAGTTCTTCTGGAAATACGTCCGCATATTCCTTTACCGTTTGAACATTCCCTACAGCAGACTCCTTAGCCTCCAACGCACACACATGGACTACAAATGCCTCACAGCCCTTCCTGACCAACTTCACAGCTTTCAACGCAGATACCACGTTGGATAGATAATCTCTTCTATTACCTATCATGACCACTTCTTCACCTTCAGCTGTCTTCAAAACCATGCGCTTAGCAGCGCAATCCAAACTTGCTTGGTACTTGACCAACCAGTCCATCCCAAGAATCAGATCAAACTCCCCAAATGGCAATTCCATCGATCAGCTACGAACACTACCCCTTGGAGTTCTAGGGGTACATCTCTATACAGTTTATTTACTTCTACAGAGTGACCTAGAGGGCTAAGTACTGTCATCTTCCTAGAAGTAGTCTCAGAGTCTAAGTTCATGGTCTCTACAACGCTACTAGCAACATACGAATACGTCGAACCCACATCTATCAAAGCAGTATATGGCACACCAAAGATTAAGAACGTACCGATTATGACGTCCGGTGCGTCTCCCTCCTCTCGACGTCTCGCTGCATACACCAAACCAGGCTGTCTTGCCTCAATGTTGCCAGCACCTCTGCCAGATGCTCCGCGGCCTCGACCAGAACCATTACTTCCTCTACCATTACCACGGCCTCTCTGCGGTGGCGGTCCCTCCTTCCTGAACTGAGCACGACCTTGACCTTCAGATTGATTCCTGGCTAGCTTACGTGGACAGTCTCTCACATGATGATCCAGCGAGCCACACTCAAAACATCCTTTCCCTTCGATCCAACATTCGCCCTAATGATATTTCCCACATCGGTTACACTGTGCTTGTCCCTGATTAGCAGTAATAGGCCTCCCGGACTGATTCTGCCCACTTTGCCTAGCCCTCTTTTGAGAATTACCGGCTGACGCGGATGATCCATATCCTTTCTTATGCTTATTCCGGTCGTAACTCTGCCTTCCAGAGTCCTTTATTCCTTCGGCTATCTTAGCCAACCAACGCAGCAAATTCTCGCTCCTGATGTGGAGCAATCAGCAATCTCAGCTCGTCCCTCAAACCATCATCGAACCGAATACATCACTCGTGTTCCGAAACCACGATACCTCCAGCATACCGGCTCAGTCTTAAAAATTCCGCCTCATATTCTGACACAGACTTACTACCTTGGACCAAACTCAGAAATGCCTTACGCTGCACATCAATGTAATTAGACCCAACGTATTTCCGCTGATACGCTGCCTTGAAATAATCCCAAGTGAGATCCATTGCACGCAAAGACCATTCCGCATCGTGAGCCACCACTGATATGACTCATCCCGAATAAGCGACACAATCCCTTTCAGCTTGTCCTTAGCATTCAGATCCAAGTCATCCATGATTCGCTCCGTCGCCTCTAGCCAATATTTAGCCGCACTGGGAGCTACACCTGAAACACCTCGAAATACCTCCGTTCCATTGGATCGAGTCGCCGCTCAGATTTGATTTCCGCTCCGCACCTCCACTCATTCTAGCTACCCTCTCAAGGACTCGTAGCACCGCCTGAGACACTACGTCATCCCCCGTTTGATCCTGATGCTCAACTCCAACCGCTGGCGGTGGTGGTACCTCATTTTCGGATCCTTGACCAGACCTCACTGGTTCAGACACAGCCATCCTACCACGACCGCGTCCACGAGTAATACGACCTCGACCTTGAGTGCTCATGTCTAAATTCTCGACTTATCTAATTTAAAAGCGTCATGCATTAGTCATTATTCCATTTTTTTTAAAACACAGTTTTATGAATAATTTTAATAAGAGATTGTTTCGCGAGTACATCCAACCTATAGTTTTGGGTCTCTAGAGTAGTTCCTACTACTATTCAGTCATGCCAACATCATCATATCATATCATCAAAATCAATAGTTTGATGTACTTACCAGAGCGGATTGATGCCGGAGACTCGGGGCCATGCCTTTCCAACCATAAAATTTTCAACAAAAACATTTTAAAACCATACTTTAAAACATTTTGGGCTCGAGCCCACAGCCGAGCTTTTGAACTTGGCTCTAATACCAATTTGTAACACCCCAAACCCAGTCAATACGCCATGACCGAATCTGGCATGCCACGAAGGAAAACGTTTCAAAGAAAATAGAATTAACGATTTAATTTTAGTGAAAAACTTTTTGTTGTTCTAAGTTCGTAGGAAATCAAGTGTATAATAAGTTAAAAAAACTGATAATTTACTTTGAAATTCCGTAAATAAATCTTTAAAACATAGTTGTAAATCCATGGATTAGAAAACCTTTTATAATTTAAAAGAAACCAAAGCGAATAGTTTTGAAAATGCAAGTTTCTAATTGAAATTTGGGAACTTGAGTTTTGGAAAATAGTATGAGTTATCGAAAACACTTAGGTTGTTAAATATTACCAAATGATTTATATTACCCGATGGTAACGTTTTGAAAACTAACGCGTTTTGTATTTTAGAAAACTTTGAGCACATACCATTAATTAAACCATGTAATTTATAAGCCATATTTAAAACAAATCCAAAGCATTTAAATAATCTAAACAAACATAATTAAAGAGGCCTTATTACAAATCCATAAAATATGAAAATCAAATTAAAATAAAATACCCAAATGGAAGATCATATAAAACCAACTTTTATTGCATGGCCTCCTCGAGTTCATCCGGCTCCTCATCCGCGAATTTACAAATCACCTGAAAAGGTAAGGGAGTCACCAAGACTCAGTGTATAATCCCTCTCCCGGGTAAATGCCACATACTTACACAAATTATAACAAAGCAACATATATGTATAATGCACCCAACCTAGCCATCTATAACTCCTTTTCTACCCCGTGTGGTACCAAACCACTGGTGGTGCCAAACCGCTGGTGACCCAAAGCCACGATATTCAATATTGTGATACCAAATCACTGGTGACTCAAAGTCACTAATAATCAAATTGTGGGGCCAACCCACTTGTGATACCAAATCACTGGCGACAATCCCATTTCTCAAAACTGGGGCCAACCCACGGTGGTATTAAACCACAGGGACGAGTCGCTATGAGGTGCCAAACCTCTGGTGTCCCAAAGACACGAAATATGTGGTACCAAACCACTGGTGACCAAAGTCACGAATAATCAAGTTGTGGGGCCAACCTACTTGTGATACCAAATCACTGGCGACAATCCCATATCTCAAAAGTGGGGCCAACCCACGGTGGTATTAAACCACGGGGGACGAGTCGCTATGAGGTGCCAAACCTCCGGTGTCCCAAAGACACAAATGTGATACCAAATCACCGGGAGGTACCAAACCTCACGGTGTCCAAAGACACGAATATCAATCTTCCCCCTCCTCTCATATCACCCATCACAATGCAATATTTGCACAAATCATGTCAACATACTTTATTATGAATCACATAACAAAAATATCATAAATCGTAGATCATGATTTCAATCCACATGTATTAACAACATATAGAAACGGACTTACCCGAATCCTTGTTCATACCATCATGGTATCATATCAAAGTCTCATCCTTTTCCCACTTTGATAATATGATTAGTAAATTAATATTGTAAATACATATACATAACCGAGTTATAAAGTGTGTAAGGTACACACCTTTCACCAATGCAAATACTAACTTCCGAAGATCCGATCTATCGCACTAGATCACCTTGTCCTACAATCGACCAAACCACAATATTTTAATCAAGACCATTTGGCCAACATCACATCTAAATCCCCAAATCCTTATTCTTTATCCTCAAAAAGAATAATGAATCATGAATCCTTACCACTTGACTTACCAACTTCGATTGCTAAAGGAAAGGCTTAAATCAATTACTTTCAACGTCCCAAAGAGCCTAAAAGAATAATCGGTTCCTTAAAAAAAGGTTAGAACCTTGAAACAAATGCCCATAGGTTCGGCCTTTGTTCATAAGAAAACGGCATAGAAAAGAGAAAGAAATGAAGGAAAAACGGCCATGAACACTTACCCTTTTCCAAAATCGATTAAAAAAAACCCAAAATGAATGCCTACCCTTGATGATATTCGACCAAGACAAATCAAAAAGGGAGTGGGAAGTTTCGGCAGCATGTTTATGAAAGAAGAAAGATATGTGTATAAAAAAGTAAGGAAGTATGTGAGTAGAAAAGAGAATAAAAATGAGAGAGAGAGGATTCGGTTTTAGCAACAATGGAAGAAAAGAAAAGTGAGTTTGGGGAAGAAAGAGGTTCAGCCAAATGAAAGAAAAAGGAAATGTGGTTGAGCAAATATCAAAAGAAGAAAAGAGGGAGATGGGAGAAATGAGGTTCGACCAACACCTTGTTTGCCAAAAAGAAAGGTGCACAAAATGTAAAAAAATGTACTTTTGGTTTCAAAAGGAAAAAATAAGAGAAAGAGAATGGTATTTGGTTCAAACAAAATGAGAGCTAAAACCAAAAGTAAAATTGCACAAAATGCTTATGGTGCATTCGGCCAAAGAGTGATTTGTTTGGAGAGGAAGAGAAAAATATGCCAAAAGTGCACAAATGCTAAAGTTGGCCAAATATCCCCCTCCAAACCACCTATCAACATTCGGCCACCCCCTAGCCATACATGCCGTCCACATACATGCACTAAAGGCCTTGGAATAGTTTCCAAAACATCTTCCTTAAGCCAAGCCTTCTGTCCCCCCATCCTTCCATAACCTTAAGATTCCTTTCTCAAAGTATAAACTTTCCTTAACCAATATTCAACTTACCAAAAATTTGAAAGTCCAACCTTCCATATGTAAAACTTGACCGTCCATTAATGCTAGGATGTACAAAAATAAAATCCTCAAAATGCCTTCCATGTTACTCGAACCATTGCCCTAATGCCACCTTTCATGCATCTTAACCACCATGCCACTAACTCCCTTGCGCTAGAAATTTACACTTAAATTAACTTAAGTGTCAAGCTCACTTAATCCACTTCACTAAATTTTCCATACTAAAAATTATTCTAGCTTAGCTAATATTTCCAAGCCTACACACAAATATACAAATCACACAATAACAATCATATCCAAGCTAACACAAGTAACAACATGATGCTCTAATATTTTTAGGATGTTACACTGGTGAATGAACTGGTGTATTCCAGCTTTCCCATGCTTCTTTGACTTCCGCCGTTAACGGATAATCATCTATTTCCATGTCAGCTATCTTTTTTAGTAACTGAATGGCTTCTTCATTTCTTTCTATCTGGGTTCTTCCAGTATTATAAGCTAAAATCCTTCTTCCGTTGGTCCAGAACATATAAGTTTGTTCATGAAGAAGATGTTCAGCCATGGTTATTATATCAATTCCGGCTTGGATTTGATAATTGGTAAAATTATTATAACAATTGCCAATGGTTTTTGACAATTTTTGTTTGTCTTCTTCTACTGCTGAAAAGGCTTTTCCCGAAAACAAAGTAGTAATATTCCAAATTTGATAAAGCTGATAAAACTTTTCTTTTTCAGCAATACCAATAAGACTAGATATTTCAATATGAAAATAACAGACAAAATCATCTAAATCAACAAAATTTGTTAATCTAGATTTTACTATAGCTGGAAAATCTTTTAATAAGTGAAAAGAAAGATTTTGGACTGTTATTTCTTTAACAAATCCCCATTCAATACTGGTTATATCAAATGGTTCATGATTAAGCCTAAATTTGATAATAGGAAATTGTTCTCCTATATCATTAGTAAAAATATAGGCTTGTAAATAATATTTTGAAAAAATTTCTGAAAATTGAGCTTGTTGGTTGCAAATAGCTCTATCTATTTTTAAAAATATATTCGGTGGTAGAATTTGTCTACATTTGTTATATAGACACATTCTAAACATTTTATTAATAATAGGACTATTTGTTCCCTTATTAATAAAATATTGGAATATATCAAGAAGATCATTTATCTCCTTAATATTTGTATATTCGACTAGGATTTCATCCCAATCTCTGTATAAAATAGATTTAAATAATAAATCATGTAACATCCCAAAATTGGGCCTAGGAGAATTGAGCCCAATGGGCCTTAGGCGTAGTAGCGTTTGAAGTTTTTTAGAGAATAAGAGATCGGCTTAAATGCAAGTTAGACCTATTGGATAAGTGATTTTGGAAGGTTAGAGGGCTTCTATGAAGTCCCGGGATCAAATATTCGCTTTAGGGAAATTTTGGTTTTAGATGAAAAAAAACCCCTGGAAGTTGGCAGATAGGCCTTAAGAATAAAATATGGAGGAAAATGACACAAGTGGAGTGTGTGGTGTAGTGGCAAAATGACGCCACATAAGAGACAAGGGAGTGACGCCACAAGGAAGGAAGGAGGTCCAAGGTTCAAGTCTTGGCTTTTGCATTTTGGTTTCTTTTTGCTTGAACCTTAGAATTTGGCCCATAGTTTATATTTAGTTGCGCATGGTCTAAGACACAAGAGGAGCTTGTGGCCAAGTGGTTAGCGGCGTGGATTATGTTGCAAGGGAGCACAGGTTCAATCTCATGAGAAGCAAGGAGTATTTATTTTGCGGATTGGACGGCAAGAGTTTCATTTGAATTTAAACTCTCACGAGGAAGGATCCCACATCGGAAAGACACAAAGAATGCAGTGAAGAGCTAGCTATATAAGGAGCATCCTAGAAGGAGAGTAAACACATCTTGGAGGGCTTTTGGGCACAAGAGTGGTCGGAGCGCTGATTAGCCCAGAGTCCTATCGGTGTGTAACTCTCTCTCTAGTTGTAGAGCGGCAAATGCCGAAATGCCGGTTACACGGCATTAGTAGCCACATGAGCGTGCGAGCGCACGTGTGGGGCTTCGACACGATAGTTGAGGCCATCAATAGTATTCTCGTGGGTTGGGGCTGCTTGGGCCTCGATGGGCCGAAATGGGCCCAATGGGCCCGTGGGCCCATATGAGTAAATTGTGTGATTGGTTAGTATATGTTGAACTAGACTAGGTGGAACTTATATACGTGGCTAGATTTGTGCTAGGTGGGCCACACGAGCATGTGGGCCCGGATGGGCCGAAATCGGGTTTTAGGCCCAATCGTCTAGTACGACCGGAAATGGTAGCTGAGTCGCTAGTGGCAACATTAGGCCTTCGGTAAGGCCATTGCAAGTGTGAATTTACGAAAATACCCTTGGTGGTTAAATTACGAAAATACCTTAGTAGGTAAAATTATGGTTATACCCTTAGAGGTTGATTAGCATGATTATGTTGTTTAGTTCTGGCCGATTGTAGGGGAAGGCTTGATCTCGCATATCTCGGGTTGTGGCTAGTGCTCGAAAAGTGTTAAGGAAGGGGGATCTAGTGCGTTAGATCTTGATCTACGGGATTTGATAGTCGCATTAGGAACCAGGTGTGTAAACTAACACGCTTCTTGCTTTGTATATGTTTGATAAACCGATTGATTGGTAAAATCAAAGCAAAGATATGGTTGAGTGATATGATACCCTATGGGGTATGTGCACGGATTCGTAAGTCCGTTTCATTATGAGTACTTTATTATTGATACATGATGTCATGATTTATGATGTATGTGCTATGAGATGCAACGTTAAACATGTTTGCATGATTTGAATACTATACATGAGTTGGTATGATGATGGGTGATATGAGAGGAGGGGAAGTGATATTCGTGTCGACGGACACGGTGGTTTGGTACCACATTGTGGCTACAATCACCGAGAGGTTTGGCACCTCCAGAGGTTTGGCACCTCATAGCGTCGTCCCAAAGGCTTAGCACCACGCAGGTTGGCCCCACGGTTTACATTATGGGATTGACGCCAAATGATTTGGTATCACACAATGGGTTGGCCCCATCACTTGATTCGTGACTTCGGTCACCAAAGATTTGGTATCACATTTGTGTCTTTGGGACACCGGTGGTTTGGCACCACAAGTATTGACGGATATTGTGACTTTAAGTCACCAAGTGGTTTGGCACCACAGGTGGTTTCGTACCACGGGGTAGAAAAGGTGTTTGGAAGGCTAGGTGGTGCATATCGTAACTTGTGCATGTTAAACCTGTTTTATGATTGGTATATGATGTTTTACTAAACCAGAAAAAGGGCTACACACTCGAGTCTTGGTGACTCACCTTTTTCCTTTAACATTTTCAGTGATGCGTAAAGATGGACCGGGTTCGAGAGGACACAAGGTGGCCCATGCGAAGAAGATATTTGGATTATTTTAAGCATTTTTAATATTGAGTATTTTGTTTTAAGTATGGGTTGTAATAAGGGCCTTACTATTATTTTGGTATTATTTTAATTATGGCTGATTAAACCGAACAGCTATGTGAAGAGGATTTTATCTTAGCAACTCGCTTATTCCAAAATAGTATTTAATAAAGTTTAAATTCAGACAATTTTATAACACTAAGGTTTTTCATATTACTTTAAATGGACATGGTTTTCAAAAGTTAACAAACTTTCATGATTATTCTAAGTTAAAAAGATTTTCAACCGTCTTTCATGATGACATAAACTGATCCGGTCAAGGCTCGTAAAAATTTGGTTTTAGGGTGTTACTGATTTGTATATATCGAGCCCGGTTCAAAACTCGGCTTTGAGGGTTTTGGGTCTAAAAACATTTTTTTATGGGCTTTTCAAAGATTTGGGCTTTCATAAAATTTTTTTTCAGGTTATTCTGGCATGGCACCTGTATCTCCGACCCGCAGTCCACCAGGTAAGTAACTCTACTTGATGAATTGATTTATATATGAATATTATGGGTTTTTAATGGGCTCGTAGATTAGAATATTAGGGCTATTGGACCCTAGGACTAGTCTACCCAAACATATGCATAAGACTTAAAGATTATTGAACAAACCTATGAAGCAAGTCGCCGAGTTAAGGTGTGGCAACCTGTGTGCGCATGTCGAGGATTGGTATTCAGTAAGAGCTTGGTATTTAAGTAGTCCTAGTGACTCACCTCCTCTTTACTCGAATCCTACCTGGTGCGTAGCTACGGTTCACCTTAACCAAGAAGACTTGTTCATAGGCTAAACCAAGTATTAAAACCCGAAAGGGATTAGCCTTACTGTTTTAAAACCCTTAGTTTTAAAATTTTCAAATTTACTCTTTGGTTTGTAAACCCAAAATCTGATTTTGAAAGATGTTTTCTCGATTTACCAAAATTTCCAAAATGCCCCTAGTGGCAAAATTACAAAAATGCCCTTGTATTGTAAAATTACTGTGACTACCCTCAACTTCATTAAAATGATTTTACTTTGCAAAATACCAAAATCTCGAAATTTCAAAATGTTAAGATACTTTGGTATGGGGAAATTACAAAAATACCCCTGTGTTGAAAATTACTAAAATGCCCCTGACTTTCAAGATTTTCGGTTTAACTCCAATTTTAATAAAATTTCCCTACTTTGCAAAAGTATACAAAAATGCTATTTTCAAGATACCCTGATTTGAAAATTTACAAAATTACCCCTGATGAACAAAATTACCAAAATGCCCTTGGTTTCTCAATTTTCATAATTCCCTCGATTTTTACTAAAATGTTCTTACATTATGAAAATATCAAAAACTTTTGTTTTACAAATATCGAGATATCCTAATTTGAGAAATTTACAAAAATGCCCTTAACGTCCCCAATTACTGAAATAACCCCGATTTCTGAAATTTTTGCAACATATCTGGTTTGAAAAACAAATTTTTCAAGATGACCCCTGAGATTTTGTAAACTTTGAAATATCTTTAATTTGAAAACTATTTTCAAATTGACCCTAGTTATTACCGAAATACCCCTATAGGAAAATGACGGAATTACCCCTGGGTTGGGAATGCTCAAGAAAGTGACATGGATGAATGAATGTGTCTTTAGTGTAGTATGTGAATGTTTGAATTAGAACAGAGAACTTGAGATGAAACTTTGATTGCTCGAAAGAACGACTTCCAGAAACTTCTGTTCATAAAATTTGCTCGTGGATAAAACAGTGGAACCAAATTTCTAATGCATAAAACTTTTAATCAGATTAAATCGCAACGCTAGATATGAGTCTAGGGGACGTGGTTGTCACGGACGTGGTCAAGGTGGAATCACGACTTTATTAAGATCAGTGTGCGCAAGAGCGTAGTATGGTAGGTTAGAATGTGCGACTGTTAGTTAGTTGGAAATTTCGAGGACGAAATTTCTTTAAGGAGGGTAGATTTGTAACATCCCAAAATTGGGCCTAGGAGAATTGAGCCCAATGGGCCTTAGGCGTAGTAGCGTTTGATTTTTTTTAGAGAATAAGAGATTGGCTTAAATGCAAGTTAGACCTATTGGATAAGTGATTTTGGAAGGTTAGAGGGCTTCATGAAGTCCCTGGATCAAATATTGGCTTTGGGGAAATTTTGTTAGATGAAAAAACCCACGAAAGTTGGCGAGATAGGCCTTAAGAATAAAATATGGAGGAAAATGACACAAGTGGAGTGTGTGGTGTAGTGGCAAAGTGACGCCACATAAGAGACAAGGGAGTGACGCCACAAGGAAGGAAGGAGGTCCAAGGTTCAAGTCTTGGCTTTTGCATTTTGGTTTCTTTTTGCTTGAACCTTAGAATTTGGCCCATAGTTTATATTTAATTGCGCATGGTCTAAGACACAAGAGGAGCTTGTGGCCAAGTGGTTAGCGGTGTGGATTATGTTGCAAGGGAGCACAGGTTCGAATCTCATGAGAAGCAAGGAGTATTTATTTTATGATTTGACTGCAAGAGTTTCAGATTGAATTTAAACTCTCACGAGGAAGGGATCCCATATCGGAAAGACACAAAGAATGAAGGTGAAGAGCTAGCTATATAAGGAGCATCCTAGAAAGAGAGTAAACACATCTTGGAGGCGTTTGGGCACAAGAGTGGTCGGGCGCGGATTAGCCCCAGTCCTATCAGGTGTGTAACTCTCTCTACTCTAGTTGTAGAGCGGCAAATGCCGAAATGCCGGTTACACGGCATTAGTAGCCACATGAGCGTGCGAGCGCACGTGTGGGGCTTCGACGCGATAGTTGAGGCCATCAGTAGTATTCTCGTGGGTTGGGGCTGCTTGGGCCTCGATGGGCTGAAGTGGGCCCAATGGGCCCGTGGGCCCATATGAGTAAATTGTGTGATTGGTTAGTATATGTTGAACTAGACTAGGTGGAACTTATATACGTGGCTAGATTTGTGCTAGGCGGGCCACACGAGTATGTGGGCCCGGATGGGCCGAAATCGGGTTTTAGGCCCAATCGTCTGGTACGACCGAAAATGGTAGCTGAGTCGCTAGTGGCAACATTAGGCCTTCGGTAAGGCCATTGCAAGTGTGAATTTACGAAAATACCCTTGGTGGGTAAATTACGAAAATACCCTTAGTAGGTAAAATTACGGTTATACCCTTAGAGGTTGATTAGCATGATTATGTTGTTTAGTTCTGGCCGATTGTAGGGGAAGGCTTGATCTCGCATATCTCGGGTTGTGGCTAGTGCTCGAAAAGTGTTAAGGAAGGGGGATCTAGTGCGTTAGATCTTGATCTACGGGATTTGATAGTCGCATTAGGAACCAGGTGTGTAAACTAACACGCTGCTTGCTTTGTATATGTTTGATAAACTGATTGATTGGTAAAACTGAAACAGTATGGTTGAGTGATATGATACCCTATGGGGTATGTGCACGGATTCGAGTAAGTCCGTTTCATTATGAGTCTTTATTATTGATACATGATGTCATGATTTATGATGTATGTGATATGAGATGCAACGTTAAACATGTTTGCATGATTTGAATACTATACATGAGTTGGTATGATGATGGGTGATATGAGAGGAGGGGGAAGTGATATTCGTGTCGACGGACACCAGTGGTTTGGTACCACATTGTGGCTACGGTCACTAGAGGTTTGGCACCTCCGGAGGTTTGGCACCTCATGCGCGTCGTCCCGTGGCTTAGCACCACGATGGGTTGGCCCCACGGTTTACATTATGGGATTGACGCCAGTGATTTGGTATCACACAATGGGTTGGCCCCATCACTTGATTCGTAACTTCGGTCACCAGTGATTTGGTATCACATTTGTGTCTTTGGGACACCAGTGGTTTGGCACCACAAGTATTGACGGATATTGTGACTTTAAGTCACTAGTGGTTTGGCACCACCAGGTGGTTTGGTACCACACGGGTAGAAAGGTGTTTGGAAGGCTAGGCTGGGTGCATATCGTAACTTGTGCATGTTAAACCTGTTTATGATTGGTATATGATGTTTTACTAAACCAGGAAAAAGGGCTACACACTGAGTCTTGGTGACTCACCTTTTTCCTTTAACATTTTCAGGTGTTGCGTAAAGATGGACCGGGTTCGGAGAGGACACAAGGTGGCCCATGCAGAAGAAGATATTTGGATTATGTTAAGCATTTTTAATATTGAGTATTTTGTTTTAAGTATGGGTTGTAATAAGGGCCTTACTATTATTTTGGTATTATTTTAATTATGGCTTGATTAAACTGAACCGCTATGTGAAGAGGATTTTATCTTAGCAACTCGCTTATTCAAAATAGTATTTAATAAAGTTTAAATTCGCACAATTTTATAACACTAAGGTTTTTCATATTACTTTAAATGGACATGGTTTTCAAAAGTTAACAAACTTTCATGATTATTCTAAGTCAAAAGATTTTCAACCGTCTTTCCGCGATGACATAACCGAGATCCTGGTCAAGGCTCGTGGGCGGGGTTTGGGGTGTTACAAATCATGAGCTTCTTTTTCCTTAGTTGTTTTTTCAACTAAGAATTAAAAAAACGTGTAAAGAGCTCTTCTAAAGTTTGCTCTTTGATCAGATAATATGGGTTTTCCATATTTTGTTTATAAAATTATAATATTCTAAAGGTAAACTTTGGATTATAAAAATCCTTTATTTCGAAAAATTCAGAATTTTGTTGTTTTTTCAACAAATTCTCGGTTTCTTTTATAATTTCAGCATAACTTTTTTGATATACTGAATATGGATCTTGAGATCATTCATAATAACTCACTTGGGTTGGTGATTGAGTTCCAAATGGTTGGTTTACCATAGGATATGGTACATAATATCCTTGATTAGAATAAAATGGTACTTGTGCAGTAATAAATCCTTATTTAGGACTCATTGTTTTTCCCTTGTTGGGTTTTTTATCGACAGTTGTCCATTCTCCCATATTTTCTAGAGGTTTTTTACCTCTATCCATAAGACCTGCTAAGAAAATCAGCAATCATATTATTAGTACCTTTAATATAAATAACTTCAAAATTAAATTGGCATAATTCGTTATACCATCTAATTCTCCGAGGTATAGTTTCTAAGCTTTTATTAGTTAGAAATTGTTTAACAGCTTGATTACCAGTTTTTATAATAAAATGTTTAGGTGCTAAATATATTAGGAATTTTTTTATTCCTTTTTTTATTGCTAATAATTCTTTTTCATATATAGCATAATTTATTTCATTTGGTTTGAATTTTCCTGAGCTATATCCACAAATTAATTCTTTATTAGCTATTGTTTTAGCTTTTAATACACATCCCCAATTTTTTTCTGAGGTATCTGTTTCTAGAATTAGTCTATCACCTTGTTTAGGTAAATAAACCTTAGGAATATAATTTATTTCAGATTTTATATGTTTTATAATATCTGAATCTTTTTTAGACCATTCAAAGGGTTTGTCCTTTTTTAGTTTTTCATATAACTCATCTAATATTTTAGATAAATTAGGAAAGAAATTTCTTCCATAATTAACAATTCCTAAAAATTGTTGAAGTTGTTTCTTATCAACAATATTTCCAGGAAATTCTTTTATTTTTATAATAATATGATCTTGGAGTTTAAGACCATCGGCAGATAATATTAATCCTAAGAATTCTATTTCAGTTTTTTCTATTTTAATTTTCTTAGAACTTAATATAATTCCATGTTTTATAAATTCTCTAGATATAATGTTTAAATGTTTTCTGTGATTTTCTAATGTATCAGAGAATATTAAAATATCATCTATATAAACAACACAAAATTTTTTATATTTTTTGTAACATCCTGGAAAGGGCCTAAGCATTTTCGGTTTAATTGTATGAAATGACAAGTCTTAAGCATTATGAATAAATTTTTGATATTTTTGGAAACTATGCAATGTATGAAAATGGATGGAAATGAAAATGAACATTTTTGGAAACCTAAACATTTTTGGAAACCTGAACATTTTTGGAAACCTGGAAATGCATTAGGACATGAACATTTTAGGAAACCCAGAAATGTAAGGAAATGGTTCAAAAATGGAAAGTGCACATTTTTGGAAACTAAGAAAAGAAAATGGAAATGATCCAAAAATGGAAAGTATACATTTTAGGAAACTTGGAAATGTAAGAAAATGGCAAGTAAATGAGAGCGATCGAAAATTTTAGGAAACTTGGAAATGACCCTAAAATGATGAGTTTTAAAGTTTAAAATAGGAAATCAAGGCAAGAGGGCCTTAAAAGAAAAAGTTGGTAAGTTTTGACACACAAACGGGCTAGGAAAAGTGGCCTGCAGATGGCACTTAGGGCCTATGGAAATGGCGTCATGTGCAAGAGGCATGGGCCTGGGTTCGAGTCACAAGGGAAGCAATTAAATGAAGGTTTTAATTTTGTTTCCAGAAGCACAAGGATTGGACGGCAAGCATCTTGAAAAATAAGAGGTTTATTCTCTTTAAAATTCGGCTATTAAGTGATAAATAAGAGATTTTTTTTATTAAATTTGGATTATTTGAGGAGATAAATGATGGATTAAATATTTTTTTTTATTTGAATAATATTATCACATATGTGGAGTGGTGGCCAAGTAAGGACTCCTTGGTGATAACTTTGTCTATAAAAGGAAGGAAGGAGGGCTACTCCTCGGTTTGCTTCTTTTTTCTCTCTGTCGAAATTCCCTAGCTCTCCCCTCTCTCATTCGAATTTTTCCTTAAGTAAAATCCATCTTCTCTTCTTCTATTTTCTTCTCTGTTTCTACTATCAAAGCCTAATCTTTGTCGATTCTAAGTAAAGGAGCAATCAACTAGAACATCAAAAGGGTAAGATCTGTGGTCAATCAATTTCTATTCCTTTTTCTTTTTACCAAAATCGTGGTACTAATCTTATTGTTGTGAATGGCCGAATATACAAGGGGTTTATCGATTTAAACATATACAAGAAAAGGAATATTTTCGGGAACTCGAGGATTCAAGGTAAGAAGTTATATTCGCCCTAGGTTATCTCTTTAATAATTAGATCTATTCGTTTTAATCAAATATTTATCAAATCGGTGGATCTAGTGGGTAGCCAAAATTCGGGAGGAATACCACAACTTTGGGATTTGATTTGGCAAACAAGGTAAGTGTTAGTAATTCTATTCCTAGTAGGATTTGGTTTTAAAATCAAAAGGGTATTAATATGTTTATATATGACGGGCCAAATATAGGAGTTAACAGATCTAAAGTTTGAATCTGTGATCGATTCACTTCGGGAATTCAAGGAATCCATTAAGCGAATAAGGTGTGTACCCCACACTAACTCCCAATATATTACGGCAATTATTTTATATGTATATATATGAATGTGCATACGAATAAGAATGTGGCTAAGTGCCACAAATGAGGTAAAAGTACCCAGGTACGTTTCTTACTTCCGATAGGATTACAAATATGATATATATATATATATTTGAATATATAATATGAATGAGAAATAAGATATGCATGATATAAATATTTGGGGCATATGGGATATATGTGAAAGGGGAAGAATAGGTGTTGACTTCGGTCTCACCAACGAAATATGGTGGCTACGGCCCCATTAAGTGAACATGGTAACTTTGTTACATTATCTGAACATAGTGTCTAATGACACAACGCGTATATGGGCGATGAGCACGTCGATCGCAAATGATCGCCTTGATGGTGTGTAGCGGAAGGAGGGTTGACTTAGTAGTCCCCACGGTGTGGACGCGGTGCGGGTGGTGTGTAGCGGATGGATAATTAGGCTTGGGTTTGGGTTGCATCATTTTGATATGTATATGTTCTGATATGAATATGTATGCCTGAAATATTGTTTGTTAGTTGGTGTACACATTGAGTCTGCTGACTCACCCCTTTGAGGGTCTATTTTCCAGGTGATGAGCAGTAATAGACCGGGTTGGCAGGAGCTAAAGGTGGCCATGTGTAGCAGAGAAAATATTTACGAATTGGACCTTTATTTTTATAAAGTTCTTTAAATTTTAAGTTTAGAAATTATTGATGTAATAAGGCCTAAAAAGCCATAGTTTTATTTTCGTTTCTATTATTTACTTGCAATTATTATGCTTCGAAATACTTTACATTTATGATATTAAAATTTTATGTCTTTACATTTAAACCCTAAACTATTTTGTCACCCTAATTAAATAATTTCTAAATCAAATAAACGGGTTTTTAACCTAAGCCCAATCCAAAATGAACAGTTTTCTAAAAATACACCAATATTCTCTAAGTAATAAAAGACTTCGTGAACCGTTTTCTTAAGGAACATACAGTTCGGTTCGGGCTCAGTGGGCGGGTGTGGGGAGTTTTCAACTTAGTATCGAGCCAGCTTTAAACTCTCGGCCTGTGGGCTAAGGCCTAAAATGTTTCCAAAGCGAGCCAAAATGATTTTCTTTGAAATTAAGCAGGTTTTCTGGCATGACACCTAAGTCTCCGACCCGCAGTCCACCAGGTAAGTACCCCTAACTCTATGTGTGATTATGTGATTTATATAGGGGTAGAAAAGGCATGGAACGTAGAATAGTGTGATAGGAATTTGAACCCTAGGATTAGACTACTCAAACACATGAAACTCATAAGACTTAATGAACTTAACAAACCTATGGCTAGGTCATTGAGCTAGGGTGTGGTAACCCCAGTGTACGCATGTCTAGGATTGGATCCTAAGAGCACGGTATTTAAGCGATCCTAGTGACTCACCTCCTCTTCGCAGTATCCTGCAGTGCGTAGCTTCTTCGTTCACCCTAACTCAAAGGGGCTAAGTGGTGTGGCAACCTCTATGCGCATGTCTAGGAATGGTTTCGATGAGAGCTTGGTATTTAAGCAGTCCGCGTGACTCACCTCCTCTCCACTCGAATCTGCAGTGTGCGTAGCTTTAGTTCACCCCGACCAAGAGGACTCGGTCATAGGCTAAACACAAAGACTAAAACCCAAAGGGACTTAGTTTATTTTTTTTATGAAGAACAACAAACCCTAGTTTTAAAACTTTTAAAATCACTCTTTTAATTTGTGAAAACCATCTTTACAAAGTTTTCTGAAAAATTCCCGATTTTCAAAAAAAAATACAAAAATACCCCTAGTGGTAAAATTACCAAAATGCCCTTGATTCACAAAATGTCAAACTTCTCAACGGTTTTGCCAAAGCTTCATTATTTTATAAATGTTCACAAACCCTAATTTGCAAACCATCGAAAATACCTTGATTTTGGAAAATTACAAAATTGCCCCTAACTTACAAAATTACCAAAATGACCCTGATTCCCAAAATTTTTGCAACATCTCCATTTTGGAAGGAACAATACTCAAAAAGAACCCACAAAGTTTTACAACTTTTGAAATATCCCTGATTTATTAAATTTTACAAATTTACCCTGATTTGTGAAAATTTACCAAAATACCCCTGAGGTCAAAAATTACCGAAATACCTCTAGATTTCAAAACTCTTCCAAAACTTCTCGGAACCTTAAAAGTACCAAAATACTTCCGTCAAAATCATCAAGGAATTTTTCATTTTGAAAAAATCACGAAAATGCCCCTGTAGGACAAAATTACGAAAATACCCCTAGGTAGTGGAAAAACAACAACGATGAAAATTACAACGTTTCTCTGAATGAACGAAAGTTCATAATTGTTTGATGGATGGATGAATGAATAAAAGACTGTGTGCTTGTATGAATACGAAAGAACCACTCTTAAATTCTTTTTCATAAAACATCTTCGCGGGTAATAAGTGAAACAAGAATACTAATTCATAAAACTTTTTAATCAGAACTCTCTGATAGACAGATGACTGTAGTAAGCCCATTTTGCCAAACCGTAGTGGTAGACAAGATCTTTCGAAAAGTACCCCTAGAGATTCAGGGAGTGAACTTTCGGGCTGACTTAATGGAGTTACCCTTCGGAGAATTTGAGCTTATACTTGGAATGGATTGGCTAGTAGAACATCGAGCCGTGTTGGATTGTGCGGCTAAACGTATGGAACTAAGAACCCTCGAGGATGAGGTAGTAGTGATGATCGAAAAAAGGAGGAACTACTTGTCTAACGTGGTTTCGGCGCTGAAGGTTGAAAAGATGGTTAAGAAGGGGTGTAAGGCGTTCTTAGCCTTCGTAAGTGCGTTGGGAGGAAAAGATGAAGGTGTTCATGGAGTTAGGACGGTAAGGGACTTTGTGGATGTGTTTCCAGAGGAGTTACCAGGAATACCCCCAGATAGGGAGGTGGAATTTGGAATAGACTTGCTACCGGGAACAGCTCCGGTGTCAATCGCTCCATATCGAATGGCGCCAAAGGAGTTAGTGGAACTCAAGGCTCAAATCCAAGAACTATTGGATCGTGGGTTCATTCGACCCAGTGTGTCTCCATGGGGAGCACCGGTCCTAATTGTGAAGGATGGAACTATGCGAATGTGCATAGACTATCGTCAGTTGAATAAACTGATCATCAAGAACAAGTATCCTTTGCCAAGGATAGACAACTTGTTCGATCAGCTGAAAGGGGCAGCTATATTCTCAAAGATAGACTTAAGGTCGGGATATCATCAGTTAAAGGTGAAGGAGGCAGATATCCATAAGACGGCTTTTAGGACAAGATACGGTCATTTTGAATTTGTGGTGATGCCGTTTGGATTGACGAACGCTCCAGCCGCGTTGATGGACATGATGAATTAGGTTTTCCAACCCTATTTGGATAGATTCATCGTGGTGTTCATCGACGATATTTTGGTGTATTCTAAGTCGAAAGAGGAGCATGATGAGCATCTCCGAATGGTGTTGGAAGTGTTAAAGGAGAAAAAGCTCTATGCCAAATTCAGCAAGTGTGAATTTTGGCTTAAGGAGGTGGCATTCTTAGGACATGTGGTATCCAAAGAAGGGATAATAGTGGATCCTAGGAAGATCGAAGCAGTGTTGGATTTGAAACCACCTAGGTCTGTGGCTGAAATCCGAAGTTTCTTAGGATTGGCGGGCTATTACAGAAGGTTCATGGAAGGATTCTCGTCAATAGCCGCGCCTTTGACAAAGCTACTAAGGAAGGAAGTACCCTTTGTGTGGACGGATAAGCAACAGGAAAGCTTTGAAAAGCTTAAAAAGGTGTTGACTAAGCTCCAGGTGTTAATTCAAATTGGGGCGGGAAAAGACTTTGTGGTGTACTGTGATGCTTCGCATACGGGGTTAGGCTGTGTGCTAATGCAAGAAGGAAAAGTGGTCGCTTATGCGTCTAGGCAATTGAGGCCTCATGAGCTTAACTATCCAACCCATGACTTGGAACTAGCAGCAGTGGTTTTTGCCCTCAAGGTTTGGAGGCACTACCTTTATGGAGAAAGGTCAGTGATTTACACGGACCACAAGAGCCTTAAGTACTTGTTGACTCAGAAGGAGTTGAACTTGAGGCAACGAAGGTGGGTGGAGTTGTTAAAAGATTATGATTGTTCGATAGAGTATCACCTAGGCAAGGCGAATGTGGTAGCTGATGCCCTAAGTAGGAAGGTTGTGTCAGATTTAAGGGCTTTGTTCGCTCACCTAAGTCTGTATGATGATGGAAGCTTTGTTGGCGAGTTGCAAGTCAAGCCCACGTGGTGAAGGAGGTGAAGGAGGGACAGTTGGGCGATAAGGATCTAAGTGCTAAGTTCTGACAAAGCAAGTCCAGTCAGTGGAGAATTGAATGACTATGGCGTTAATGATGATGGAGTGTTGTGCTATAAAGGAAAGGTCTGTATGCCGAAGGACAAGGAGTTAAGACAAAGGATTCTTCGGGAGGCGCATGGTAGCCCTTATGCTATGCATCCCAGAGGCACTAAGTCGTATAGGGACCTAAGGGAACAATTTTGGTGGTCGATCTTAGCGGGAAGTGACGAATTCGGTGGGAGCGTGTCCGACGTGTCGCCAAGTTAAAATTGAACACCAAGTTCCATCGGGATTACTTCAACCAATTGAGATTCCCCAATGGAAGTGGGAAAGAATTACCATGGACTTCGTTAGTGGGCTTCCCCTTACGCCTACTAAGAAAGACTCGGTATGGGTGAGAGTGGACCGTTTGACTAAGTCCGCACATTTTATTCCGGTGAGAATTGACTATTCCCTTTAGAAGTTAGGCAAGTTATATGTGGCGGAGATCGTAAGGTTACATGGAGTACCAGTATCGATCATCTCCGATCGAGACCCAAGGTTTACGTCTCGATTTTGGAAGGCACTTCATCAAGCGTTAGGCACTAAATTGGACTTCACGACGGCTTTTCATCCACAATCAGACGGGCAGTCTGAACGGGTTATACAAGTGTTGGAAGATATGCTGAGAGGCTGTGTGATGGATTTCCGAGGAAGTTGGGAAGATTATTTGCCTTTAGCTGAGTTTGCCTACAACAACAGCTATCAGGCAAGCATTCGGATGGCACCATACGAAGCATTGTATGGTTGAAAGTGTAGAACTCCTACTTGTTGGACTGAGTTAGGAGAACGTCGAGTTTTGGGCCCGGAGTTAGTGACAGAAACTGAAGAGAAGTTTGAAATAATTTGGGCAAGGTTGAAGGAAGCCTCTGATAGGCAAAAGTCGTACGCCGACCTTAAGAGGAAGGAAATTGAGTTTGAAGTGGGAGACCAAGTGTTTCTAAAAGTCTCACCTTGGAAGAAGGTTATGAGGTTCGGTCGCAAAGGGAAGTTAAGCCCAAGGTTTATAGGGCCCTATCGAGTACTACAGCGAGTTGGACCAGTGGCATACCAAGTGGAGTTGCCACCAGAATTGCAGCAAATGCACGACGTATTCCATGTATCCATGCTATGTCGCTATCGATCGGATCCATCTCATGTGATACCTGTTGAAGAGGTAGAGCTAAGGCCGGACTTATCCTACGAGGAAGAGCCGATTCGGATCTTTGGGCGTGATGTGAAAGTACTACGGAGGAAGTCGGTACCTCTAGTCAAGGTGTTATGGCGCAACCATGGATCGGAAGAAGCTTCGTGGGAGTCGAAGAAGAGACAATGCGACAAAGAATACCCTCGATTGTTTAGTTAGGAAATTTCGAGGACGAAATTTTGTTTAAGAGGGTAGAATCAGTAACATCCTCGGAAAGGGCCTATGCATTTTCGGTTTAATTGTATGAAATGACAAGTCTTAAGCATTATGAATAAATTTTTGATATTTTTGGAAACTCGAAAATGTATGAAAATGCATGGAAATGAAAATGAACATTTTGGAAACTCAGACATTTTTGGAAACACAAATGCATTAGGACATGAACATTTTAGGAAACCCGAAATGTAAGGAAATGGTTCAAAAATGGAAAGTGCACATTTTTGGAAACTAAGAAATGAAAATGGAAATGATCCAAAAATGGAAAGTATACATTTTAGGAAACTTGGAAATGTAAGAAAATGGCAAGTAAACAGAGCCGATCGAAAATTTTAGAAACTTGGAAATGACCCTAAAATGATGAGTTTTAAAGTTTAAAATAGGAAATCAAGGCAAGAGGGCCTTAAAAGAAAAAGTTGGTAAGTTTTGACACACAAACGGGCTAGGAAAAGTGGCACAAGATGGCACTTAGGGCCTATGGAAATGGCACCATGTGCAAGAGGCATGGGCCTGGGTTCGAGTCACAAGGGAAGCAATTAAATGAAGGTTTTAATTTTGTTTCCAAAAGCACAAGGAGTGGAAGGCAAGCATCTTGAAAAAAAAGAGGTTTATTCTCTTTAAAATTCGGCTATTAAGTGATAAATAAGAGATTTTTTTTATTAAATTTGGATTATTTGAGGAGATAAATGATGGATTAAATATTTTTTTATTTGAATAATATTATCACATATGTGGAGTGGTGGCCAAGTAAGGGACTCCTTGGCTGATAACTTTGTCTATAAAAGGAAGGAAGGAGGGCTACTCCTCGGTTTGCTTCTTTTACTCTCTGTCGAAATTCCCTAGCTCTCCCCTCTCATTCGAATTTTTCCTTAAGTAAAATCCATCTTCTCTTCTTCTATTTTCTTCTCTGTTTCTACTATCAAAGCCGAATCTTTGTCGATTCTAAGTAAAGGAGCAATCAACTAGAACATCAAAAGGGTAAGATCTGTGGTCAATCAATTTCTATTCCTTTTTCTTTTACCAAAATCGAGTGGTACTAATCTTATTGTTGTGAATGGCCGAATATACAAGGGGTTTTATCGATTTACATGGACATACAAGAAAAGGAATATTTTCTGAACTCGAGGATTCAAGGTAAGAAGTTATATTCGGCCTAGGTTATCTCTTTAATAATTAGATCTATTCGTTTTAATCAAATATTTATCAAATCAGTGGATCTAGTGGGTAGCCGAAATTCAGGGAGGAATACCACAACTTTGGGATTTGATTTGGCAAACAAGGTAAGTGTTAGTAATTCTATTCCTAGTAGGATTTGGTTTTAAAATCAAAAGGGTATTAATATGTTTATATATGACGGGCCAAATATAGGAGTTAACAGATCTAAAGTTTGAATCTGTGATCGATTCACTTCGGGAATTCAAGGAATCCATTAAGCGAATAAGGTGTGTACCCCACACTAACTCCCAATATATTACGGCAATTATTTTATATGTATATATATGAATGTGCATGCGAATAAGAATGTGGCTAAGTGCCACAAATGAGGTAAAAGTACCCAGGTACGTTTCTTACTTCCGATAGGATTACAAATACGATATATATATATTTGAATATATAATATGAATGAGAAATAAGATATGCATGATATAAATATTTGGGGCATATGGGATATATGTGAAAGGGGAAGAATAGGTGTTGACTTGGTCTCACCAACGAAATATGGTGGCTACTGGCCCCATTAAGTGAACATGGTAACCGGTTTACATTATCGAACATAGTGTCTAATGACACAACGTATATGGGCGATGAGCACGTCGATCGCAGCGATCGCCTTCGATGGTGTGTAGTGGAAGGAGGTTGACTTAGTAGTCCCACGGTGTGGCCGGCGAGTGCGGGTGGTGTGTAGCGGATGGATAATTAGGCTTGGGTTTGGGTTGCATCATTTTGATATGTATATGTTCGATATGAATATGTATGCCGAAATATTGTTTGTTAGTTGGTGTACACATTGAGTCTGGCGACTAACCCCTTTGAGGTCTATTTTCCGTGTGATGAGCGATAATGGACCTGGTGGCGGCGAGAGCTAAAGGTGGCCATGCGTGCGAGAGAAAAATATTCTGAATTGGACCTTTATTTTTATAAAGTTCTTTAAATTTTAAGTTTGGAAATTATTGATGTAATAAGGCCTAAAAAGCCATAGTTTTATTTTCGTTACTATTATTTACTTGCAATTATTATGCTTCGAAATACTTTACATTTATGATATTAAAATTTTATGTCTTTACATTTAAACCCTAAACTATTTTGTCACCCTAATTAAATGATTTCTAAAACAAATAAATGGGTTTTTAACCTAAGCCCAATCCAAAATGAACAGTTTTCTAAAAATACACCAATATTCTCTAAGTGATAAAAGACTTCGTAAACCGTTTTTCTTAAGGAAATACCAGATCCGGTTCACGCTCGTGGGCCGGGTGTGGGGTGTTTCATTTTTTTAAATGTAGAGTCCATCCATCTTTGGAAGACTTGTGGTGCATTACATAATCCAAATGGCATTACTCTCCATTGGTAATGTCCATTAGGTGCACTAAAAGCTGTTAATGGTCTAGATTCTTCTGTTAACATGATTTGCGTAAGCGAGATTCTGATCAAACTTACAAAATATTTTGCTTGTTTAGCTTGATTTATTAAAACTTCCTTTATTGGAATAAAATAGCCATCAAAAATAGTATTTTGATTTAATTTTTTACAGTTTATAACCATCCTAGCTTTTCCTCTTTTTATTTCTGCATGGTTTCTCACCATAAAAGCAGGACTGGAATGTGGACTAGTAGTTTCTTCTATTAATCCTTTTTCTAATAATTCTTTTATTTGTATTTCAAATTCATCTATATCTTGTTTAGTATAGATCATAGGTTTTACTCTAATAATTTTATTAGGATTTTCTAATTTAATGGTACAATATCTAGGACTACTTTTCCATAATTTTAATGGTTCTTCACTAAAATTATTCTCTAATATTTTAAACAACCAATGATTTGTTTCAAGTTGTTTAATCTGTTCTTTCCTAGGTGGTGTAAAGTCTTGATCACAAATAAATTTGTGATTTTCTACCAAAGGTATTTCTACTGAAGTACTTTTAGTAGTTAATATAACAAAGTTTTTATCAATAGAAAATGGTAAATGTTGATATATAAAATTATTACCTAATAATATATCTCCATGCATTTCATGAAAACATAATATTTTTGGTATCACAAATCTTACATTATTTATGTAGATCGGTATATCTTTTGCTTTAAAAAGGATTAAAGTTTCATTTCCATCTACTCCAACAGCTCTTATTGGATTTCTCATAAGTTCCCATTTTTCTGGTGGAATAGCATTTTCTCTACAACTACTAGTTATAGCTCCTGTATCTAATAAAGCATTTAAAGAATATGAATTATATTCTCTAAACTGGAATGTAATTTTAATGTAAGTATAATATTTCCTAGGTTGGAAATGTGAAAATGTAATAATATCCTTTTTTCCAAGTTTCATTTGTTGAATTATTGGTTTTTCTTTGACTTTTGTATCTTTAGATATTTTATCTAATTTGTTAGTATAATGTACCGGTTTTAATTATATAGGTAAATATTGGTTTTTCCAATATTCTATATTTTTACCATAAGGATTTTGTTTATCAATTTCCCTAGGTTTCCGTATTTCATAATCATATAGATCTGCTTGTTCAGTATCCATGGGTTGAGGAATTTCTATATTTTCATCTTCTTCTGTTGAAGTGTTCTCTTCATCAGAATTATGACTAGTGATATTAATATCTACATCTGAATTATTAGAACTTTTAGAACTATCACTACTTTCGGTAGTATCATAATTTAACATATAGTGATAATTATACTTAGTAAATAGATCTTTATGTTTTTCATAAAGTTCTTCTATTAATTTTAAATATTCTACTTGCTCATATTTATCTTCTGTTTTAGAAAATTGGTTTTTCCAATGTTCTATTAAAGTCTTATAAGATTCAAAGTTATATTTTTCTTGTTTTTTAATTTTTTCTCTTTTTTGTTTTATTTTTTATTTTTTATTATAGTTAGAAGATTCATCCGAAGACTCATCTTCATCTGATAAAGCTAAAATAACATTACTATTACCATAATATAAAGGTCCTAAATCTAAGTCCGATTCTATATTATTATTATTAATAACTTGATCTAATTTATTATTAACATCAGATAGTAATTCTTTAGACTTGTTATTCAAATCTAAATCTGTTACTTCTCCCATATTATCTACTTTTTCTTTTATTTTACTAACTTTAGTTTATAGTTTATTAAAATATATAAATGTCATATCTATTAAACTATTGATACCTTTACTAATAGCCAAAACATTATTTTCATTCTTAGAGTCTATATGCATAGTATGATTACAAGTTTTATCTTTATACATACAATCCATTTCTTCCATGTTTTTATCTCTGGTACCTAAAACCTTCTGTGTCTTTAACGTCTTCACAAACGCCTACAACGTCCCACTCGGACTCAACGGTAACAAGAAGACAGAACGATAGATATATGGGTTCTGAGATAAACAACAACGAAACAAACGGTATTGAAGATAAAGGATAGAAACTTACAATGCTAACTACGATATGAGAACTCCAGAAATTGTTACTCCGGGCTCCTCTGATACCAAGGTACGGGGGGGAGGGATATGCACAGACGGAAGGCTATTTTTAATATCGTAGGTTTTATTTAACAGGAGAAGATAGTAGATAATTTACAATAGATCATTTACAAGGGTTTTCTAAAGAAAGCAAGTATATAAGAGAATTTGTATATTACCGATTTCTATCTAAAGTGATTTTTCTAACACAAGCAAGATGCCTTGTTTAGGCTACAACATTGCCTATTTATAATGAAAATTCTAAACTCTAATTTAATTACAATTCAAGTCCGCACAGTATCCTGATAAGGACGACTCTATTATAGGCTTGGCAGTTGCTTCCACGTAGCATTCTAAATCTGGCAAAATTTCTTGCAATAATTGCTGTTTGCGTCATTGCTTACATCATCTTGACATTGATGGCTGCTTACATCATTGCCTGCATCACTTGTTGTGGATGATGATGGGTTGTCACATCCAATAATTAAGTATCTCCTTTTTCTTTATCCTTCTTCGATATTTTGTAAATTCATCTCCTCGATCTCATCAAGGTGTAATGATTCTGGTGAATGAACCGTGTATTCCAAATTTTCCCATGCTTCTTTGATTTCCACGTTAACGGATAATCATCTATTTCCATGTCGACTATCTTTTTAGTAACCGAATGGCTTCTTCATTTCTTTCTATCCGGTTCTTCCAAAGATTATAAGCTAAAATCCTTCTTCCATCAGTCCAGAACATATAAGTTTGTTGATGAAGAAGATGTTCGGCCATGGTTATTATATCAATTCCGGCTTGGATTTGATAATTGGTAAAATTATTATAACAATTGTCAATGATTTTTGACAATTTTTGTTTGTCTTCTTCTACTGCTGAAAGGGCTTTTCCCGAAAACAAAGTAGTAATATTCCAAATTTGATAAGGCTGATAAAATTTTTCTTTTTCAGCAATACCAATAAGACTAGATATTTCAATATGAAAATAACAGACAAAATCATCTAAATCAACAAAATTTGTTAATCTAGATTTTACTATAGCTGGAAAATCTTTTAATAAGTGAAACGAAAGATTTTGGACTGTTATTTCTTTAACAAATCCCCATTCAATACTGGTTATATCAAATGGTTCATGATTAAGCCTAAATTTGATAGTAGGATATTGTTCTCCTATATCATTAGTAAAAATATAGGCTTGTAAATAATATTTTGAAAAAATTTCTGAAAATTGAGCTTGCTGGTTGCAAATAGCTCTATCTATTTTTAAAAATATATCCGGTGGTAGAATTTGTCTACATTTGTTATATAGACATATTCTAAACATTTTATTAATAATAGGACTGTTTGTTCCCTTATTAATAAAATATTGGAATATATCAAGAAGATTATTTATCTCCTTAATATCTCAGATATTCGACTAGGATTTCATCCCAATCTCTGTATAAAATAGATTTAAGTAATAAATCATGATCTTCTTTTTGCTTAATGTTTTTCAACTAAGAATTCTCAAAGCGTGTAAGAGCTCTTCTAAAGTTTGCTCTTTGATCAGTAATATGGGTTTTCCATATTTTGTTTATAAAATTATAATATTCTAAAGGTAAACCTGGATTATAAAAATCCTTTATTTCAGAAAATTCAAAATTTTGTTGTTTTTTCAACAAATTCTCGGTTTCTTTTATAATTTCAGCATAACTTTTTTGATATACTGAATATGGATCTTGAGACCATTCATAATAACTCACCTGGATTGGTGATTGAGTTCCAAATGGTTTGTAACACCCTAGATTAGGGGTTATGCGTGACTGCATAATTCATGAGCTAAGTAGGCCTTGAGTGTGTTTGGATAAGTTTTAAGGGTTTTGAGAACTCTGAAAAAAATAAGGGAAGGCTTTGGAAAAAAAAAATAAAAAAATATTGGGTTTAAGTTAAAATGAGGAGCTAGGCTGAAGAGGCCTTAAGAAAAGTTTTAGGGAATTAATGCCACAAGAAATCATGTGGTTCGAGTTGCGAAGGAAGCGGGTTCGAGTTGCGAAAGAAGCAGGAAGGAGCATTTATTTTTTTTGCGTCAAGAAGGAGCGTGGCTAAGAAGGTCTTAAAAGGAATTCTGGTCGAAGCATGTCACAAAAAGCGCCTGGGTAAAGTGGCTTGGACGCTTGCGGGAAAGGGAGCTTCAGGAGGTCTAATGTTCGAGTCTTGAGGGCAGCATGGGAGTGTTTTATTTTTGGCTTTTGGCGTTAAGGGGGGAGCTAGGTGAAGGAGGTCTTAAAAGGAATTGTGGGGATTTGTGGCATAGGAATCAGCCTAGTAAAGTGGCTGCAAGGCGCCACTTAAAACTCTGAAAATTGCGCCACAGGCTTGGTGCAGGTCATGGGTTCAAGTCGCAAGGGAAGCAGAATTTTGAGGTTTTTTTTTATGCATGTTGGCGTTAAGGGAGAGAGTAGTGGACGGCTTATGGACTCTCAAGTGGGCAAGGATAATGCTTGTTTAATCCTTTTAATTTTCGGCTGGAAGGAAGGGATAAAGGTTTGTTTAATTCAAATTATTTTTGAATGAGTTTTGAAGAGAGAAAATAGGAGATAAATTGAGGTTTTATTTTATTTAGTTTAAATAGGTGGATAATGGATAAATGCTGATTTTATTTATTTATTTTAGGTGTATGAGTAGATAGAAGATAATTATGGTGATATTTTATTTGAATAAGTGTGGATTAATTCAAGTTATTTTTGAATGAGCTGATAAGAGATAAAATAAGAGATTAAATTGGGATTTGATAAGTGGAGATATGGTGGCCGAATATAGGACTCTAGGAGCTTGTATTTTCTGGTATAAATATGGTGCTAGTGTGTGCTGAAATTCCTTTTAATGAAGCATTCATCTTTTTATTTTTACTTCCTTTTTGTTACTTTGCCAAATTGGCACCTTATTTTCTCTTTGACAAAAGCCGAATTCTCCTAAGCCTTCTCCATTCTTCTATTTCTTCTTTTCTCCAACTCCAAACCTGTTCTTTGTGTTAGCCGAATATGCAATCACCATTTGTTGAGCCATAGCCGAATATTTATTTGGAATCCCTTATCACCTCTTTCTTCTTTTTGTTCTCTGCAAAGCCGAAGCAGTTAGCCGAAATCTCTTCTCCTTTAGTCTCCTCAAGCAAACGATAGTGGTAAGTATCTCTTTAGTTATCGATTTTGGATCATTCTTCATAAGGGTGCCGAATCAAGTGTTTAAACCTTGGTTATAGGTTGGCCGAATGTATTCTTAGGGCCATGATATTGTGTTCCATTGGTTGTAGCTAGCGTGGAGGAGCAGTAGGGACTCTTTTGGGATTCTAATCATCAAGGTAAGCCTATATAGTTTCGGCCAAGGGTTATTTTTCTATGAATTTATGCTTAAGCCGATTTTGATGTGGTTTCACTTAGGGATTTCGACAGTTCAAGAGCAAGGAGTAGTTTTTCGGGATTTGGTAAGCAAGGTAAGGAAGTATTGATATTCGGCCATAGGCCATATTATGGGTTTAAGTGGTGACCGATTGTGTATTATGGTTAATTAGGGGGCAAGTCGACAGAAGTAGGACAAGCTTCGGGATTTAAGATTATTTCGGTAAGGATATTTAGTAAGTGTAGTTTCGATTCGATATATTTTGATTAAGGTATTAGTGTTTAACCATTTGATCTGATTAAGTGTTGTCGATGGATGCAAATGCTAGTCAAGGAGGATAAGGGATAGTCCCTATCCCGACGTTTAAAAGGAGATCAGTTTCTGCAGTTAGGGATTGGCCACCGGGGTGTGGACCAGCGTCAGAGCAAGAAAGTAGGCAAATAGCCGTAGTGTCGCTTAGCGATAGCATCGGGATCGAAAGCGTAGTTATTCACGTTATAAGGTGTGTGATTAACCCACCGTTTTTCGGGTATATGATATGTATGTGATATGTGTATGTGTTATGAATGTGCTAACCAGTGCAGTGGGAATTGTGATAAGGATACCCTCAAGGGGTATGTCGATAATCCGGTAAGTACCAAACCTGATGATATGTGATTATTAATATGAATATGTGATAATACGCTTGATGAACATGCTCATGCATCATTACATTGTATCATTATTTTATGCGGCATGTGCATGGGTGGGATATGATATGAAAGAAGGTACGGGTGTACTTCGAGTACGTGGTTTGATGTTAGCCTTGAGCTACATCATGGATTGATGTTGACTGAGGTCACGTTGTGGATTAATTGTGATTTAGTTCGCGAGGCTTGATGAGTGGCTGTGTGCCTCATCGTGGTTGATATCAACTATGTGCCATATCGTGGTTGATGAGTGACTATGTGTCCCATCGTGGTTTTGGTGTTAGCTACGGCTACATCGTGGATTGGCACTGACTGAGGTCGCGTTGTGGATTATTGTGCTTAATTGTACGTGGACGGCATTGAATGCCTTTTGGAGTGAAAAGGAGAGGGTGATTTGATAATCCCCTGGTGTGTGGTAGGCTGGATAAGGGGGTGTGTAGAGGATGGACCCTAGGTTGGGTTGGGTGCACTTTGCATATTATATTTGGTATGAGTAATTAATGTGAAAAGGGCCAAGCCCAGTATATGAATGTAGATCAGTGTGGAAATGGGCTAAGCCTGATATGTGGAAATTATGTGGTTAATTACCCTGTTACATAATAAGTGATATGAATATGGGCCAAGCCCAGAATGTGTTATTATGTGAATATGATATCTTGTTATCTGATATATGGGTTAATATGTGGTTAACATATGGGTGGAATTCAGTGGATTAATTACACACTGAGTCTGTATGACTCACCCAATTTTTATTAAACATCGCAGATGATTCGTGGTGATTGGACCGGGTTGGAGTGTGTAACATCCTGACAAGGGCCTATGCATTTTCGGTTTAAATGTACGGAGTGATATGTTTTATGTACTAGGAATAAATTTCGAACATCTTTGGAAACCTAGAAATGCATGGAAATGGAAATGAACATTTTTTGGAAACCTGAACATTTTTGGAAACCTGAACATTTTAGGAAACCTGAACATTTTTGGAAACCTAAAGATTTTTGGAAATGATTCAAAAATGGAAAGTGAACATTTCTGGAAACTTGGAAATGTAAGAAAAATGGCAAGTTACAGAGCCGTTCAAAAATTTTAGGAAACTTAGAAATGACCGAGAAATGTCAAGTTTTAAAGTTTAAAATAAGAAATTAAGGCAAGGTGGCCTTAAAAGTAAAAGTTGGTAAAATTTGACACACAAACAGGCTTGGAAAAGTGGCCTGAAGATGTCACTTAGGGCTTAGAGAAATGGCGCCACATGCAAGGTGTTGGGCCTGAGTTCGAGTCACTTGGGAAGCAAATAATGAAGGTTTTATTTTTGCTTCCAGAAGGCTGAGGTGGACAGCACTGGTTTCCAGAAAAGTAGGTGTTTTATTTTCATAAATATGTGAATAATAAGTGATAAATATAGGATTCTTTTTAATATGATTATTGAGGAGATAAATGATGGATTAAACACTTTTATTTTTAAATAAAAGAGATAATATTATCATAAAGGAAGAGTGGTGGCCAAGGTCGGGACTCTTGGCCTAGTAATTTCAAGCTAAAGGAGGAGAATTAAGGCTATTCTCTCATCTTTTCTAAGCTCCTTAAAAATTCCTAGTAAAACTCTCTCTGTAATTTTTTTCTCCTCTTTTCTTCCTCTCTTTTCTTCATCTGTCAAGCCAAAACCCTTTTCTTTTGATCCCTGACTAAAACTCCATAGCCGAATCTCTGTGACTCTAGGCAAAGAAGCAATCGATTAAAGGCATTAAAGGTAAGGTTAAGCACTATTCAAATTCTTCTCTTTTCTATCTGCACAGAAAGAGAAGGGTCTAATCTCTATTCTGTTTATGGCCGAATCTACAAGGGATCTATCGAGATTCTACAAATTGTCGAATACAAGGAGGAATCTTTCGGGATTCAAGGATTTAAGGTAAGTAAACATTATGTATTCGGCCAAGGAACTCAGATTTGGTTCTTGTGATTTTTAGATGTCAAACTAACCATGCTTGAATTTAGTGTTAGCCGATTTCAAGGAAAAGGATAACTAGCAATTTTTGGGAGTTGATTTACAATCATCCAATTCGGCAACAAGGTAAGTAATACAAATCCTACTAGGATTTGGTTTTTAAGCCAAATAGGTTTGTTTATATGTTTTAATGATTGGCCGAATATAGGAGTTAAAGATCTAGATCGGTAGATCGTTCTTCGAGATTTCAAGGAATCTATCAAGCGAATCAGGTGTGTACCCATACTAAACTTCAATACGTTATATGGCAATTATTAATTATATGATTATACATAAGAATGTGAATGTGGCTAAGTGCCCCAATATGGTACAAAGGTAATCAGGTACGTTTCCTACTTCTGCTAGGATTACGAATATGTTATGTTTTTAACATGTGAATAAGTAACATGAATGAGAATCCAGTAGGTTATGCATGCTATAAAATATATGGGGCATTCGGGTTATATGTGAAAGGGGAAGTGAAGGTGTTGACTTCGGTCTCACCATCTGAATATGGTGACTACGGTCTCATAGTTTGAACATGGTAACTTCGGTTACATTATCTAAATTTGGTAACTTCGGTTACATTATCTGAACATGGTGTCTATTGACACAATTATCTGGTGGCTATGCCACAAAATTATATGGGCGATGAGCACGCCGATCGCAGCTGATCGCTTGATGGTGTGTAGCGGATGGAGGGTCGACTTAGTAGTCCCCGCGGTGTGACCGGCAGTGCGGGGTGTGTAATGGATGGACAAATAGGCTTGGGTTTGGGTTGCATCATCATTTATTGTATATGAATATGAACTTGATATGAACATGTATATTTGATTTGTTGGATGTTAGTATTGTGTTGAGTCTGTTGACTTACCCCATTGTGGGACTATTTTTCAGGTAATGAGAAATAATGGACCAGGTCAGCAGGAGCTAAAGGTGGCCATGCACAGCAAGAAAGGATTTTTATTATTTGGAACTGTCATTTTTACTAAGTATTTCAAGTTTCTAAGTTTGGGAATTTATTTGATGTAATAAGGCCGAAGAGGCCATAGTTTTATTTCGTTACTTTTATTTTCTTTTAACTACTATGTCATGACTTATTTTATATTTTAAGTTTAAGAAAAATTATTTCTTTAAAAGTAAACCATAAATTGTTTTGTCACCTTAAATTAAATGGATTTCCAAATAAAACTAATGGGTTTCCAACCTAAGCACAACCCAAATTGATATTCTTTTTTAAAAATTACACAAACTTTCTTTAAGTAACAAAGAATTTTGAAACCAATTTTCTTAAAGAACATACCAGATCCGGTTCAGGCTCGTGGGCCGGGTGTGGGGTGTTTCAGTTTGGTATCAGAGCCTAGTTTTTAAACTCTCGGCCTGTGGGCTAAGGCCCAAAACATTTTCAAAGCGAGCCAAATGATTTTCTTTAAAACCAAGCAGGTTTTCTGGCATGGCAGCTAAGTCTCCGACCCGCAGTCCACCAGGTAAGTACCCCTAACTCTATGTGTGATTATGTGATTTATGAATTGAATAAGGGTAGAAAAGGCATGGAACGTAGAATAGTATGATAGGAATATGGAACCCTAGGACTAGTTTGCTCAAACACCAAACGCATAAGACTTAATGCACTAAACAAACCTATGGCTAAGTCACTGAGCTAGGGTGTGGTAACCCCTGTACGCATGTCTAGGATTGGATCCAGAAGAGCCTGGTATTTAAGCAGTCCTAGTGACTCACCTCCTCTTCGCAGGAATCCTACCTGGTGCATAGCTTCGGTTCACCCTAACTCAGAGGGCTCAGTGGTGTGGCAACCTCTGTGTGCATGTCTAGGAATGGTTTCGGTGGGAGCTTGGTATTTAAGCAGTCCGTGTGGCTCACCTCCTCTCCACTCGAATCCTGCCTGGTGCGTAGCTTTGGTTCACCCTGACCAAGAGGGCTCGGTCATAGGCTAAACATAATGACTAAAACCCGAAAGGGAACTAGCCATGTTTAAAAAAAAAAAGAGAGAGAACAAACAACAAACCCTAGTTTTAAAATTCTTAAAATTTTCTTTTAAATTTGTAAAAACTATCTTTACAAAATTTCCCGAAAAAATTTTTGATTTGTGAAAATTACAAAAATACCCTTGGTGGCAAAATTACCAAAATGCCCTTGGCTTATAAAATGTCCAACTACTCAACAGTTCTCTAATTTGCAAACTATCAAAAATACCTTGATTTTGAAAAAAGTTACAAAATTGCCCCTAACTTACAAAATTACCAAAATAACCCTGATTTCCAAAATTTTTGCAACATCGCTGTTTTGGAAAGTACAATTCTCAAAAAGAACCCTCAAAGTTTTGTAACTTTTAAAATATCCCTGATTTATCAAATTTTGCGAATTTATCCCGATTTGTGAACAATTACCGAAATACCCCCGAGGTCAAAAAAATTACCGAAATACCCCTGAATTTCAAAATTTTTCCAAAATTACCCCGAGACTTTAAAATTTCCAAAATACTTTCGACAAAATCACCGAGGAACTTTTTGCTTTGAAAAATTACGAAAATGCCCCTGTAGGACGAAATTACGAAAATACCCCTGGTAGTAGAAAAACAACAACGATGAAAATTACAACGTTTCTCTAAATGAACGAAAGTTCATAATTGTTTGATGGATGGATGAATGAATGAAAGACTGTGTGCTTGTGTGAATACGAAAGAACCACTCCTAAAACTCTTTACATAAAACTCTTTCGCGGGTAAACAAGTGAAACAAAAGTACTAATTCATAAAACTTCTTAATCAGATTCCGACGATTGAAATGAGCTCCAGAGGATGTGGTCGTCATGGACGAGGTAGAGGAAGGATGACTGTGTCAGAACCCTTAGATCGGGTCAGGGTTCTGACAATGAGATACCACCGCCACCACCACCCCCAGCTGTTGGTGTTGAGCAACAAGCTCAAACGGGGGAAGATGCTGTGTCGCAGGCTGTGCTGCGAGTTTTGGAATTGGTGGCTGGTGTAGAAGGAAATTCAGGAAATTGTAAGTAAGTGCCTGAACGGCTCCGAGCTAATGGAGCCGAGATGTTTCGAGGAGTGTCTGGAGTGGCCCCCAGTACAGCTGAGTACTGGTTGGAAGCAACGGAGTGCATCATGGATGAGCTTGATCTAATCCCTGAGGAAAAGTTGAAGGGGATGGTGGCACTGTTACGCGATGAGGTGTATCAATGGTGGTTAACTGTGCGGGATGGTGCCACGGCTGAGGATCTGACCTGGGAGTATGTTAAGGAAGCATACCAGAAGAAGTACGTGGGAACCAGGTACATTGATGAGCAAAGGAAAGCTTTTCTAGTAATCTGGTCGAAGGAAACAAGTCGATTCTGCGAATATGAGGTCAATTCACGAGGTTAAGCCGGTACGCTCGAGGTGTTGTGGCGACTGAGCATGAGTGCTATGTCCGTTTTGAGGACGGGCTAAGGGATGATCTAAGACTGTTAATAGCACCGCATCAGGAGAGGGAATTCTCTGCTTTGGTGGAAAAGGCCAAGGTGGCCGAGGGAATCAAGGACTCTACAAAGCAGGCTACGGATAGAAGTAGGCCCAAGAGAAGTTTTGGGTCATCTGGAAAAGTTCATAAGAGGCCTAGAGTTGATGGGCCGCGAGTTCAGCAAGCTGGATTCGAAGGGCGGTATCGTCCTTGTGAGCATTGTGGAAAGAAGCACTTGGGAGAGTGCTAGAGAAAGACGGGAGGATGTTTTAAGTATGGGTCCAAGGACCATATGCTTAAAGATTGTCCCAAGCAACCAGATGAGAGCCGCCGCGACTCAAAATGCTAGCCAGCAGTAGAGGCGCATGCAGCGACCTCAACGGGGTCGTGGTTCGGCCAACCGAGGTAATGGTACTGGCAGAGGCCGTGGAGCACGGGGCCGAGGTGCTGCTAATGCTGTAGCAAGGCAACCAGGTTTGGTTTATACGGTTTGTCAGAGGGAGGATGGAGATGCGCTGGATGTTATAACCAGTACGTTCTTCATATTTGACAAGCCCTATTTTGCTTTAATTGATGTGGGCTCGACCCATTCATATGTTGCATGCAGCGTAGTGGAAACAATAGGCCTAGACTCTAAACTTTCGGGTAGGCAGATGACTGTAGTAAGCCCATTAGGCCAAACTGTAGTGGTAGATAAGATCTTTCGGAATGTACCCCTAGAGATTCAGGGAGTGAATTTTCGGGCTGACTTAATGGAATTACCTTTTGGAGAGTTTGAACTTATACTCGGAATAGATTGGCTAGTAGAGCACCGAGCTGTGTTGGATTGTGCGGCTAAATGTATGGAACTAAGAACCCCGGAGGATGAGGTAGTAGTGATGATCGGAGGAAGAAGGAACTACTTGTCTAATGTAATTTCAGCACTGAAGGCTGAGAAGATGGTTAGGAAAGGGTGCAAGGCGTTCTTAGCCTTCGTAAGTGCGTTAGGTGGGAAGGAAGAAGGCGTTCGGGGAGTTAGAACCGTAAGGAATTTTGAGGATGTATTTTCGGAGGAATTACCTGGAATACCCCCAGATAGAGAGGTGGAGTTTGGAATAGATTTGCTCACGGAACACTCTGTGTCAATCGCTCCTTACCGGATGGCGCCGAAGGAGTTGGTGGAGCTCAGGGCTCAAATTCAAGAGTTGTTGGATCGTGGGTTCATCCGACCCAGTGTGTCTCCGTGGGGGGCACCGGTCCTCTTTGTGAAGAAGAAGGACGGAACTATGCGAATGTGCATAGATTATCGTCAGTTGAACAAGCAGACCATTAAGAACAAGTATCCTTTGCCAAGGATCGATGACTTGTTCGATCAGTTGAAGGGGGCCGCAGTATTCTCGAAGATAGATTTAAGGTCGGGATATCATCAGTTAAAGGTGAAGGAGGCAGATATCCATAAGACCGCTTTTAGGACAAGATATGGCCATTTTGAGTTTGTGGTGATGCCGTTTGGGTTGACGAACGCTCCAGCCGTGTTCATGGACATGATGAATCGGGTTTTCCAACCCTATTTGGATAGGTTCGTCGTTTTGTTCATCGATGATATTCTGGTGTACTCGAAGTCGGAAGAGGAGCACGATGAGCATCTCCGAGTTGTGTTGGAAGTGTTAAGGGAAAAGAAGCTTTATGCCAAATTCAGCAAGTGTGAATTTTGGCTTAAGGAGGTGGCATTCCTAGGACATGTGGTATCCGCCGAAGGAATAAGAGTGGACCCTAGGAAGATCGAAGCGGTGTTGGATTAGAAACCACCTAGGTCCGTGGCTGAAATCCGAAGTTTCTTGGGTTTGGCAGGCTATTACAGAAGGTTTGTGGAAGGATTCTCGTCTATAGCCGCGCCTTTAACAAAGTTGCTAAAGAAGGAAGTACCCTTTGTATGGACGGATAAGCAACAGGAGAGCTTTGAAAAGCTTAAGAAAAGTGCTGACGGAAGCTCCAGTGTTATTTCAGCCGGAAGCAGGCAAGGATTTTGTGGTGTATTGTGACGCTTCACATACGGGATTAGGATGCGCGCTAATGCAAGATGGTAAAGTGGTCGCGTATGCGTCTCGGTAACTAAGGCCTCATGAGGTTAATTATCCAACCCATGACTTGGAACTAGCAGCTGTGGTTTTCGCCCTTAAAGTTTGGAGGCACTACCTTTATGGAGAAAGGTCAATTATCTACACTGACCACAAGAGCCTTAAGTACTTGTTGACTCAGAAGGAGTTGAACTTGAGGCAACGAAAGTGGGTAGAGTTGCTGAAAGACTACGACTGTCTGATAGAATATCATCCGGGCAAGGCGAATGTAGTGGCTGACGCCCTAAGTAGGAAGGTGGTGTCGGATCTAAGGGCCATGTTCGCCCACTTAAGCCTGTATGATGATGGAAACCTATTGGCAGAGTTGCAAGTCAAACCCACATGGTTGAAGGAAGTGAAAGAGGGACAGTTGGTGGATAAGGATCTAAGTGCTAAGTTCCAGCAAGTGCAGAACGGAGAATTAAAGGACTATGGCGTTAGTGATGAAGGAGTATTGTACTATAAAGGAAGAGTCTGTATGCTGAAGGATGCGGAGTTAAGACAAAGGATTCTTTGAGAGGCGCATGGTAGCCCTTATGCCATGCATCCCGGAGGCACTAAGCTGTATAGGGATTTAAGGGAACAATTTTGGTGGTCTGATCTTAAATGGGAAGTTACTGAATTTGTGGGAAAATGTCTGACGTGTCAGCAAGTTAAGGCTGAACACCAAGTCCCATCAGGATTGCTTCAACCAATCGAGATTCCCCAATGGAAGTGGGAGAGAATTACCATGGACTTCGTTAGTGGGCTTCCCCTTACGCCTACTAAGAAGGACTCGGTATGGGTGATAGTAGACCATTTGACCAAGACCGCACACTTTATCCCAGTGAGAGTGGACTATTCTCTTCAAAAGCTAGCCAAGTTATACGTGGCAGAGATCGTAAGGTTACATGGAGTTCCGGTATCGATCATCTCTGACAGAGATCCAAGGTTTACGTCTCGGTTTTGGAAGGCACTTCACCAAGCTTTAGGCACCAAGTTGGACTTCACTACAGCTTTTCATCCACAATCTGACGGGCAGTCTAAACGGGTTATACAAGTGTTGAAGGATATGTTAAGGGGTTGTGTTATGGAATTTCGAGGAAGTTGGGAGGATTATTTGTCGTTAGCTGAGTTCGCCTACAACAACAGCTATCAGGCTAGCATTCGGATGGCACCATATGAAGCATTGTATGGGCGGAAGTGTAGAACTCCTACTTGTTGGACCGAGTTAGGAGAACGTCGAGTTTTGGGCCCGGAGTTAGTGGTAGAAATTGAAGAGAAAGTTGAGTTAATTTGGGCACGGCTGAAAGAAGCCTCTGATAGGCAGAAGTCGTACGCAGACCTTAAGCGGAAGGAAATAGAGTTTGAAGTGGGAGATCAAGTATTTCTGAAGGTCTCACCGTGGAAGAAGGTAATGAGGTTCGGTCACAAAGGGAAGCTAAGCCCAAGGTTTATAGGGCCCTATAGAGTTCTGAAGCGAGTTGGGCCAGTGGCATACCAGTTGGAGTTGCCGCCAGAGTTGGAGCAGATGCACGATGTATTCCATGTGTCTATGTTACGTCGTTACCGATCAGATCCGTCCCATGTGGTACCAATTGAAGAAGTGGAGCTAAGGCCAGACCTATCCTACGAGGAAGAGCCGATTCGAATCTTGGAACGTGATGTGAAAGTACTACGAAGGAAGTCAGGGCCTCTAGTCAAAGTGTTATGGCGCAATCATGGATCGGAAGAAGCTTCGTGGGAGTCTGAAGAGACAATGCGATAGCAATACCCTTAACTATTTTAGTTAGGAAATTTCAGGGACGAAATTTTGTTTAAGGGGGGTAGAACTGTAAAATCATGACAAGGGCTTATGCATTTTCTGTTTAAATGTACGGAGTGATATGTTTTATGTACTAGGAATAAATTTCGAACATCTTTGGAAACCTAGAAATGCATGGAAATGGAAATGAACATTTTTTGGAAACCTGAACATTTTTGGAAACCTGAACATTTTTGGAAATGATTCAAAAATGGAAAGTGAACATTTCTGGAAACTTGGAAATGTAAGAAAAATGGCAAGTTACAGAGCCGATCGAAAATTTTAGGAAACTTAGAAATGACCGAGAAATGTCAAGTTTTAAAGTTTAAAATAGGAAATTAAGGCAAAGTGGCCTTAAAAGTAAAAGTTGGTAAATTTTGACACACAAACAGGCTTGGAAAAGTGGCCTGAAGATGTCAATTAGGGCCTAGAGAAATGGCGCCACATGCAAGGTGTTGGGCCTGAGTTCGAGTCACTTGGGAAGCAAATAATGAAGGTTTTATTTTTGCTTCCGGAAAAATTGAGTGGACGCGACAATCGGTTTCTAGAAAAGGAGGTGTTTTATTTTCATAAATATGTGAATAATAAGTGATAAATATAGGATTCTTTTTAATATGATTATTGAGGAGATAAATGATGGATTAAACACTTTTATTTTTAAATAAAAGAGATAATATTATCATAAAGGAAGAGTGGTGGCCAAGGCAGGGACTCTTGGCCTAGTAATTTCGGCTAAAGGAGGAGAATTAAGGCTATTCTCTCATCTTTTCTAAGCTCTGCCGAAAATTCCCTAGCAAAACTCTCTCTGCCGAATTTTCTTCTCCTCTTTTCTTCTTCTCTTTTCTTCATCTGTCAAGCCAAAACCCTTTTCTTTTGATCCCTGACTAAAACTCCATAGCCGAATCTCTGTGACTCTAGGCAAGGAAGCAATCGATTAAACGCATTAAAGGTAAGGTTAAGCACTATTCAAATTCTTCTCTTTTCTATCTGCCGAAAGAGAAGGGTCTAATCTCTATTCCTGTTTTATGGCCGAATCTACAAGGGATCTATCAGGATTCTACAACTGTCGAATACAAGGAGGAATCTTTCGGGATTCAAGGATTTAAGGTAAGTAAACATTAGGTATTCGGCCAAGGAACTCAGATCTGGTTCTTGTGATTTTCAGAGGTCAAACTAACCAAGCTTAATGAATTTAGTGTTAACCGATTTCAAGGCAAAGGATAACTAGCAAATTTTGGGACTTGATTTACAATCATCCAATGCGGCAACAAGGTAAGTAATACAAATCCTACTAGGATTTGGTTTTTAAGCCAAATAGGTTTGTTTATATGTTTTAATGATTGGCCGAATATAGGAGTTAAAGATCTAGATCGGTAGATCGTTCTTCGGGATTTCAAGGAATCTATCAAGCAAATCAGGTGTGTACCCATACTAAACTTCAATACGTTATATGGCAATTATTAATTATATGATTATACATAAGAATGTGAATGTGGCTAAGTGCCCCAATGTGGTACAAAGGTAATCAGGTACGTTTCCTACTTCTGCTAGGATTACGAATATGTTATGTTTTTAACATGTGAATAAGTAACATGAATGAGAATCCAGTAGGTTATGCATGCTATAAAATATATGGGGCATTCGGGTTATATGTGAAAGGGGAAGTGAAGGGTTGACTTCGGTCTCACCATCCGATATGGTGACTACGGTCTCATAGTTTGAACATGGTAACCGGTTACATTATCTCGAATTTGGTAACCGGTTTACATTATCTCGAACATGGTGTCTATTGACACAATTATCTGTGGCTATGCCACGAAATTATATGGGCGATGAGCACGCCGATCGCAAATGATCGCTTCTTCGATGGTGTGTAGCGGATGGAGGGTCGACTTAGTAGTCCCCACGGTGTGACTGGCAGGTACGGGGGTGTGTAGCGGATGGACAAATAGGCTTGGGTTTGGGTTGCATCATCATTTATTGTATATGAATATGAACTTGATATGAACATGTATGTTTGATTTGTTGAATGTTAGTATTGTGTGCATATTGAGTCTGTTGACTCACCCCATTGTGGGACTATTTTTCAGGTAATGAGCAATAATGGACCGAGTCGGCAGGAGCTAAAGGTGGCCATGCACAGCAAGAAAGGATTTTTATTATTTGGAACTGTCATTTTTCCTAAGTATTTCAAGTTTCTAAGTTTGGGAATTTATTTGATGTAATAAGGCCGAAGAGGCCATAGTTTTATTTCTTTACTTTTATTTTCTTTTAACTACCATGTCATGACTTATTTTATATTTTAAGTTTAAGAAAAATTATTTCTTTAAAAGTAAACCCTAAATTGTTTTGTCACCTTAAATTAAATGGATTTCCAAATAAAACTAATGGGTTTCCAACCTAAGCCCAACCCAAATTGATATTCGTTTCTAAAAATTACACAAACTTTCTTTAAGTAACAAAGAATTTTGAAACCTATTTTCTTAAGGAACATACCAGATCCGGTTCAGGCTCGTGGGCCGGGTGTGGGGTGTTTCAGAGTGGATACAAAGGTGGCCATGCAGAAGCAGATTTTCGTGCAGAAAGATATTTTAATTAATTAAGTATTTATATTTTCAGTATTTTGATTAAGTGTTTATTGTAATAAGGCCCATTAAAGTATTTGAGGTTGTCTAAGTATTTTTCATTAAGTTTATTATTATATTTATTATGGATTGACAATTGAAATATCATTTGCAAATGATTTTATTTTCTTAAATATATACCTAATAAAGTTTTAATCTGGATACTTTTATAAACACCACACTTTACTTAGGATTTTAAATAGACACTGTTTTACAAACCCAACAAGTTTTCATGATTTTATCTTTAAGTCAAATCTTTTCAAATGTTTTTTCGCAGTGACATACCAGATCCGGTCAGGACTCGTGGGCCGGATTTGGGGTGTTACAGTTTGGTATCAGAGCCCAATTTTAAACTCTCGACCTGGGGTTTAAGGCCCAAAACGTTTTTGAATCGAGCCCAAATAAGTTTTCTAAAAATATTTTATGAAATCAGCAGGTTTTTCTGGCATGGCACCTAAGTCTCCGACCCGAAGTCCACCAGGTAAGTACTTCGATCACTTGTGTGATTTATATTATGATTTGTAGAAAGGTAGAAATGGAATGGAACGTAGATTAGTGAACTAGGATCTGCTGAACCCTAGGGCTAGTGCACTCAAACATATACATAAGACTTAAGGACTATTAAACAAACCTGTGATCTTTTTTGTTTTCTTTTTTCTTTTTTATTATAGTTAGAAGATTCATCCGAAGACTCGTCTTCATCTGATAAAGCTAAAATAACATTACTATTACCATAATATAAAGGTCCTAAATCTAAGTCTGATTCTATATTATTATTATTAAGAACTTGATCTAATTTATTATTAACATCAGATAGTAATTCTTTAGACTTGTTATTCAAATCTAAATCTGTTACTTCTCCCATATTATCTACTTTCTCTTCTATTTTACTAACTTTAGTATATAGTTTATTAAAATATATAGATGTCATATCTATTAAACTATTGATATCTTTACTAAGAGCCGAATCATTATTTTCATTCTTAGAGTCTGTATGCATAGTATGATTACAAGTTTTATCTTTATACATACAATCCATTTCTTCCATGTTTTTATCTCTGGTACCTAAAACCTTCTGTGTCTTTAACGTCTTCAGAAACGCCTACAACATCCCACTCAGACTCAACGGCAACAAGAAGACAGAATGATAGATATATGGGTTTTGAGATAAACAACAACGAAACAAACGGTATTAAAGATAAAGGATAGAAACTTACAATGCTAACTACGATATGAGAACTCCAGAAATCGTTACTCCGGGGCTCCTCTGATACCAAGGTACAGGGGGAGGGATATGCACAGACGAAAGGCTATTTTTAATATCGTAGGTTTTATTTAACAAGAGAAGATAGTAGATAATTTACAATAGATCGTTTACAAGGGTTTTCTAAAGAAAGCAAGTATACAAGAGAATTTGTATATTGCCGATTTCTATCTAAGTGATTTTTCTAACCCAAGCAAGATGCCTTGTTTAGGCTACAACATTGCCTATTTATAATGAAAATTCTAAACTCTAATTTAATTACAATTCAAGTCCGCACAGTATCCTGATAAGGATGACTTTATTATAGGCTTGGTAGTTGCTTCCACGTAGCCTTCTAAATCTGACAAAATTTCTTGCAATAATTGCTGCTTGCGTCATTGCTTACATCACCTTGACATTGATGGCTGCTTACATCATTGCCTGCATCACTTGTTGTGGATGATGATGGGTTGTCACATCCAATAATTAAGTATCTCCTTTTTTCTTTATCCTTCTTGGATATTTTTTAAATTCATCTCCTCGATCTCATCAAGGTGTAATGATTCTGGTGAATGAACTGGTGTATTCCAGCTTTCCCATGCTTCTTTGATTTCCGCCGTTAACGGATAATCATCTATTTCCATGTCAGCTATCTTTTTTAGTAACTGAATGGCTTCTTCATTTCTTTCTATCTGGGTTCTTCCAGTATCATAAGCTAAAATCCTTCTTCCATCGGTCCAGAACATATAAGTTTGTTGATGAAGAAGATGTTCGGCCATGGTTATTATATCAATTCCGGCTTGGATTTGATAATTGGTAAAATTATTATAACAATTGTCAATGGTTTTTGACAATTTTTGTTTGTCTTCTTCTACCGCTGAAAGGGCTTTTCCCGAAAACAAAGTAGTAATATTCCAACTTTGATATGGCTGATAAAATTTTTCTTTTTCAGCAATACCAATAAGACTAGATATTTCAATATGAAAATAATAGACAAAATCATCTAAATCAACAAAATTTGTTAATCTAGATTTTACTATAGCTGGAAAATCTTTTAATAAGTGAAAAGAAAGATTTTGGACTGTTATTTCTTTTACAAATCCCCATTCAATACTGGTTATATCAAATGGTTCATGATTAAGCCTAAATTTGATAGTAGGAAATTGTTCTCCTATATCATTAGTAAAAATATAGGCTTGTAAATAATATTTTGAAAAAGTTTCTCAAAATTGAGCTTGCTGGTTGCAAATAGCTCTATCTATTTTTAAAAATATATCCGGTGGTAGAATTTGTCTACATTTGTTATATAGACATATTCTAAACATTTTATTAATAATAGGACTGTTTGTTCCCTTATTAATAAAATATTGGAATATATCAAGAAGATTATTTATCTCCTTAATATCTGTATATTTGACTAGGATTTCATCCCAATCTCTGTATAAAACAGATTTAAGTAATAAATCATGAGCATCTTTTTCCTTAGTTGTTTTTTCAACTAAGAATTCTGAAAACTGTGTAAGAGCTCTTCTAAAGTTTGCTCTTTGATCAGTAATATGGGTTTTCCATATTTTGTTTATAAAATTATAATATTCTAAAGGTAAACCTGGATTATAAAAATCGTTTATTTTAGAAAATTCAGAATTTTGTTGTTTGCTCAACAAATTCTCGGTTTCTTTTATAATTTCAGCATAACTTTTTTGATATACTGAATATGGATCTTGAGACCATTTGTAATTACTCACCTGGGTTGGTGATTGAGTTCCAAATGGTTGGTTTACCATAGGATATGGTACATAATATCCTTGATTAGAATAAAATGGTACTTGTGCAGGAATAAATCCTTGTTTAGGACTCATTGTTTTTCCCTTGTTGGGTTTTTTATAAAACACCCCAAACCCGGCCCACGAGCTTTGACCAGATTTGGTATGTTCCTCAAGTAAACCGGTTCAAAGTTATTTTGTTCCTTAGTAAAAACTTGTGCGATTTTTTTAAAAAAAAATATTGTTTTGGGTTGGGCTTGTGCTGGAAACAATTTTATCTTATATTAAAATCCATTTATTTAAGGTGACAAAACATTTAGGGTTTATTTTAAATTAAATTGACCTAATCCTTAATACATAATAGTTCGTAATATAAAACATAAAACGGAAATAAAATAGCTCACTAGGGCCTTATTACATCAAATTGAAACCCAAAAATAAAATTGAAAGTGCTTAAAAATAATAGTCCAAGTAAAAATAGTCTTCAAGCTGAGCATGGCCACCACAAGTTCTGCTATCCCGGTCTATTACTGTTCATCACCTGAAACATGTTCCCACAACGGGGTGAGTCAACAGACTCAATGTGTACACAACACTAAGTCCAAATAGAATCAGGCATACAAATGATACACATTCAAATCATAGAATACAATTAATGATGCATTCCCAAACCCAAACCTAATTAGCCATCCGCTACACTTCCCCGTACCAACCTGTACACCGTGGGGACTACTAAGTCGACCCTCCATCCGCTACACACCATCGAAGGCAGTTGCTGCAGTCGACGTGCTCATCGCCCTTATAGTTTTGTGGTCTTAGGTCACCACATTCCGATATCGTGGTCTTAGGTCATCACATTCAGATATTGTGGTCTTAGGTCACCACATTCAGATATTGCGGTCTTAGGTCACCGCATTCAGATATCGCGCTCTTAGGTCACCGCATTCAGATTTCGTGGTCTTAGGTCACCACATTCACTTCCCCTTTTCAATAACCTGTATGCTCCATACCATATTATGCATTAATATGCCAAATTTCCCATTCTTATCTTTATTCACATGTTACATATAACATATTTCATATTCCTAGTAGAAGTAGGAAACGTACCTGAGTACTTTGTACCATAACATGGTACCTTAGCCACATTCTTACACTTTCGTACTCTTAATATCACATACATATATTTATTAAACATGCCATAAAACTCATTGAGAAATAGTGTGGGGTACACACCTGATTCGCTTAACAAATTCACTGAAATCCCGAAATCTGATCTACCGCTTTAGAACCTTAATCCCTACATTTGATTAATCACTTACTAGTTTAATGAAGACCATTCGGCCACAAAACCAAATCCTAGTAGGATTAGGATACTTAAAACCTACCTTGTTACCGATTGGGACACCAACAAATCTCAAAATCTTTGCTTTACTCGTCCTTGTATTCGGCCAGGCATTAAATTGACAAGTGAGTTAGTTTTTGGCTTTTGAGAAGATAATAAATAGATCCACATATTGAAATAGGCCTTGGCCGAATTTACCTTTGGGCTTACCTTCCAAATCTTAAATCCTGAAATTGATCTCTTGTCTTGGGGAGTTGTCGAAATACCTATAGACCCATGTTAGATCCGATTTCATCCTTAAACACAATAAATGGCCTTTGGCCGAATATTCACATGTCTTACCTTGAAGCTTTAAATCCCAAAAAATCCTCCTTTTAGTCGACTACTCTGATAATCCCGAAAGATCCTTCCATATTTCGGCAACCACAATACTAATGGGGTTAGATTAACTTTCAGCTTAAAGAAGAGAAATACGATAATGATACAGATCCTTAACCTTACTACAGGAGTTGACACACCCTTGCTTGAAGTCCCACCAAGATTCGGCTTTTGGATGGATTGGAAAGAAAAGGAATAGGAAGAAAAGAAAGGTGAAGAAATTGGCTTGCTTTGCTAGAGTTTTCGTTTTGGCAAAATAGTAGAGAAGAGAGGATTTTGCTAGGGAAAATTCGGCAGAGAGAGGAGAATTGCTTAAGGAATTTCGGCAAAGGAATAGTGAATGAATGAATGGCCTCTTTTCCTCTAGTAGCCGAAATTACTAGCTAGAGTCCCTTACTTGGCCACCACTCTCCCTTATTTTGATAGCTTTATCTCTTTAATTTAAAAATTAAAGAATAATCCTTATTTATCTCTTGAAAATAATCTAAAATAAATCCATTATTTATCCCCTATTTAGCCGAAATTTAAAGAGAATAAAACTCCTCTTTTAAAAGCCTTAATGCCGTCCACCTCTCTGCTCATTGTAGCAAAATAAAATTTCTTTTATTTGCTTCCCATGTGGCTCGAACTTAGGCCCAATACCCTTGAACGTGGCGCCATTTCCAGAAGCCCTAAGTGGCATCTCTAGGCCACTTTTCCAAGCCTGTTTGTGTGTCAAATTTCACATACAATTTCTCTTAAGGCCACCTTGCCTTAGTTTCCTCTTTTAAACTTTAAAACTCGACATCTTCTAAGTCATTTCCTTATATTTCCAAGTTTCCAAAAATTTTCGTTTCCCTCTTTAAACTTGACATTTCCTTACATTTTCAAGTTTCCAGAAACGTTCACTTTCCTCTTTTGAATCATTTCTAAATCATTTCCTTACATTTCCAAGTTTCCAAAAATGTTCACTTTAAACTTAACATTTCCATACATTTCCAGGTTTCCAAAAATGTTCAAAATACATTCATAACACATAAGACATGTCATTTCGTACAATTAAACCAAAAATGCATAGGCCCTTTTTCAGAATGTTACATTTTATGGACAGTTGTCCATTCTCCCATATTTTCTAGAGGTTTTTTACCTCTATCCATAAGACCTGCTAAGAAAATGAGCAATGTAACATCCTGAAAAGGGCCTATGCATTTCCGGTTTAATTGTATGAAATGACATGTCTTATGTGTTATGAATATATTTTGAACATTTTTGGAAACCTGGAAATGTATGGAAATGTTAGGTTTAAAAAAGGAAAGTGAACATTTTTGGAAACTTGGAAACGTAAGGAAATGTCATAGAAATGTTAAGTTTTAAAGTTTAAAAAGGGGAAACTAAGGCAAGGTGGTCTTAAAAGAAAATGTATGTGAAATATGACATACAAATAGCCTTGGTAAGATGGCTACAAGGCACCACTTAGGGCCTAGCAAGTGACGCCATGATCAAAGAGAAAGGGGCCAAGGTTCGAGTCACATAGGAAGCAAAATAAAAGATTTTTATTTTGCTACAAGGAGTAAGGGAGTTGGACGACATGAAGGCTCTTAAAAGAGGAGTTTTATCCTCTTTAAAATTCGGCTAAATAGGTGGATAAATGAGGGATAATTATTGGTATTTTAATTAAGAAATAATTGAAGGATTATTTCTTTTAATTTTAAATTAATGAGATAAAGCTATCAAATAGAAGAGTGGTGGCCAAGTAAGGATTCTCTTGGTGATAATTTCAGCTAAGTTAGGAAAAGGGATAGCCGAATTTCGCTTAGCCAAATAGCCTCCCTTTTCGTTGATTCTTTTCCTCTTCCAAAGTCCCTCTTTTCTTCTCTTCCCTTCTATTTGTCAAAGCCAAAAGTTTGCTTGTGTTCTAGTCGATTACTCCATTAAACCCAAAAGCCGAAGTTGATCCACAACAAGCTAGTCTCTATAGTCAAATATTGCCAAAGGTTCAAGCAAGGATTGCCGATTTCTAAAATAAGGGTAAGATCAAAGTTTGATTTCTATTCTTTCCTTTAAGGACTTGTCGAAATTTCAAAGGCTAATTCTTATTTTATTCTTTGATCGAAATATTAAGGAGAGATTCTGGGATCTGTGCTAGTTTCGACTTTTAAAGGAGATAGTTCGAGATCTAGCCAACCAAGGTAAGTACATATTCGGCCAAGGGCTATGTAAAGGTGATTTAAATGTTAGAAGTGGATCTAACAGATATCCTATAGGTTTTGACATCTCCATAACCAAGGGATATTTTCGAGATTTGGAAATCACAAGGTAAGTGCCTAAATACAATCGGCTAAGGCCATGTTTGGTATTCTAGATCTATTTCTTATATGTTTTAAAAGCCAAAAACTAACTAGTTAGGAGTTTTGGTGACTAGCCGATTACAAGGGTGTGCATCACAAAGTTTCGGGACTCGATTCGTAAGTCAATCGGCAGCAAGGTAGGTTTTAAGTATACTAATCCTATTAGGATTTGGTCTTATAGCCGAATAGGCTTTTTGCTAACATTTTAAGGTTGGCTAAATGTAGGGGTTTAAGATCTAAAGCATTAGATCAAGCTTTTTTGGGATTTAAGTGAACCGCTAAGTTAATCAGGTGTGTACTTCACATTATTTCTTAATATATTTATGGCAATATTTAATTTGTATGTGATTATAAGAATGTGCAAGAATATGGCTAAGGTACCATGAATGGTACAAAGTACTCAGGTACGTATCCTACTCCTACTAGTATTATGAAATATGTTATTTTTAACATGTGAAAAGTTATAAGAATGTGAAAATTGGCATATTAATGCATAATAAATGATTTGGGGCATATGGATTTTGAAAAGGGGAAGTGAATGTGGTGACCTAAGACCACGATAATCTGAATGTGGTGACCTAAGACCACTGTATCTGAACGTGGTGACCTAAGACCACGATAATCTAAATGTGGTGACCTAAGACCACGATATCTGAGTGTGGTGACCTAAGACCACGAATACTCATAAGGGCGATGAGCACGTCGACTGCAGCGACTGCCTTCGATGGTGTGTAGCGGATGGAGGGTTGACTTAGTAGTCCCCACGGTGTGCAGGTTGGTACGGGGATGTGTAGCGGATGGCATATAGGTTTGGGTTCGGGATTGCATCATTATTTTGATCTGTTATATGAATTGATATGTGTTATGATTATGTATGCCTAAGTTGTTAAGATTTAGTGTAGTAGTACACATTGAGTCTGTTGACTCACCCCGTTGTGGGAACATGTTTCAAGTGATAACAGTGATGGACCGGGACGGCAGATCTTGTGGTGGCCATGCTCAGCTTGAAGTTTTATTTAATTTGGACTCTTTATTTCTTTTAAGTACTTTATAATTTTATTTTGGGATTTTACTTGATGTAATAAGGCCATAGTGAATTATGTTATTTTCTGTTTTAATTACTATGTTACAAAGTTTTATTTATTAGAAACTAAGTAAATTTTTAATTGGAAATAAACTTTAAATATTTTGGTCACACGAAATTAAATGGGTTTCAATACAAAATAAATTTTATTTTCAACTCGAGCCACCAGCAAACTATCCTCAAAACCCAAAGATTCCCAAAGTAATAAAAAGATTTTTAACCGGTTTTCTTCGAGGAACATACCAAATCCAGTTAAGGCTCATGGGCTGGGTTTGGGGTGTTTCAGTTTGGTATCAGAGCCCGTTTCAAACTCTCGGCCTGAGGTTTAAGGCCCAAAACATTTTCAAAGCGAGCCCAAATAAGTTTTATGAAAACAATCTTTTTGAAATAAGTAGGTTTCCTGGCATGGCACCTGTAACATCCTGGAAAGGGCCTATGCATTTTCGGCTTAATTGTACGAAGTGACATGTTCTATGTACTAAGAATAAATTTTGAACATTTTTGGAAACTCGGAAATGTATGAAAGTGAAATGGAAATGAACATTTTTGGAAACCTGGAAATGCATGGACATGAACATTTTTGGAAACCTAGAAATGCATAGACATGAACATTTTTGGAAACTAGAAAATGTAAGGAAATGATTCAAAAATAGAAAGTGAACATTTCTGGAAACTTGGAAATGTAAGAAAATGGCAAGTTTACAGAGCCGATCGAAAATTTTAGGAAACTTAGAAATGACTTAGAAATGTCAAGTTTTAAAGTTTAAAATAGGAAATTAAGGCAAGGTGGCCTTAAAAGAAAAAGTTGGTGAAATTTGACACACAAATAGGCTTGGAAAAGTGGCCTGAAGATGCCACTTAGGGCCTCTGGAAATAGCGCCACATGCAAGGTGTTGGGCCTGAGTTCGAGTCACTTGGGAAGCAAATGAACAAGGTTTTATTTTGCTTCCATAAGCCAAGGAGTGGACGGCAAGGCTTCTAGAAAAAGGGAGGTTTATCCTCTTTAAAATTTGGCTATTAAGGATAAATAAAGGATTTTTTTTAATTGGAGAGATAAATGATGATTTATCTTAAGTATTTTCAAAAGGGAATTTATTTATCATAATTTCAATGAGATAAAGGCTGGATTAAACTCTTTTATTTTATGATAATTAAAGGATAAAGCTATCAAATTGAAGAGTGGTGGCCAAGTAAGGGACTCCTTAGCTGATAATTTCGTCTATAAAAGGAAGGAAGGAGGGATACTCATCAGTTTTCTTTTTTTCTCTGCTCTGCCGAAATTCTTAGGGTTCTCTCCTCTTCTCTTTTCTTTTCTAGCCGAATTCCCTAGCCTCCCCTCTCTTTTATTCAAAACCAAAAATACAATCCAACCAAGCCGAAATTCTGCCAAAGCCGAATCTTTGTTGTGATAGAAGCCGATTTCATTCAAAAAGGTAAGATCAGCTATTATTTGATTTTCAATCTCTCTTTAGCCGAAATATAGGAATCTAACTCCTTTAGAATTCCATGGCCGAAATTTGGAAGGTTTTCTTTGAGATCTAGTAGTTGTCGACTACAAGGAGAAGTACAACGAAGTTTCGGGATTTTTAAGACTCAAGGTAAGTCATATGAATATTAGGCCATAGGCCATTTAAAGATGATTAAGTGTTAGAAATCAATCTAACATGTGCTTATAGGATTTTCGACAGACTTATAAGGCAAGGTTTTCGGGATTTGAACAAAAAGGAAATCGACACCAAGGTAAGTGTATAAATCCTACTAGGATTTGGATTTGTGGTTGAAAAGGTTTATTAATATGTTTAAATGATTGACCGAATATAGGGATTAAGATCTAAATCAATAGATCAGTTCTTCGGGATTTCAAAGACTTCATTAAGCGAATCAGGTGTGTACCCCACATTACTTTGTAATATGAATTATGGTTATATGTATTAAAATATGTGTTAATGGAAATATGAACGTGGCTAAGGTACCATGTTATGGTACTAAGTACTCAGGTACGTTTCCTACTCCTACTAGGAATATGAAATATGTTATTCGTAACATGAGAATATTATACGATTGTGAACTCTGGTATATTATGCATATTAATATATGGGGCATATGGTTGTATATTGAAAGGGGAAGTGAAAAGTGGTGACTTAAGAGCACGATGATGTCTGAAAAGTGGTGACTTACGACCACGATGTCTGAAAAGTGGTGACCTAAGACCACGATGAATCGAAAAGTGGTGAACTAAGACTACGAGATCGCGGTGACTTAAGCCCGCAATTTGGTGTGTAGTGGAAGGAGGGTCGACTTAGTAGTCCCCACGGTGTGTTTGGCGGTGCACGGGGTGTGTAGCGGATGGACAATTAGGTTCGGGTTTGGGAATGCATCATAACTTGTATTTTATGTTTGAATGTATTGTATGCCTAATTCTATTACGATTTGGTGTCGTGTACACATTGAGTCTGTTTGACTCACCCCGTTGTGGGAAATATTTTTCAGGTGATGAGCAATAATGGACCGGGTCGGCAGGAGCTAAAGGTGGCCACGCATAGCAAGGAGAAATCTAAAGATTTGGACTTTTATTTTTACTAAGTACTTTAATTTTAAGTTTGGGAGTTGTTTGATGTAATAAGGCCATAAGGCCCAAGTTGGATTTCTCTATTTCTTTACTTTTTTTTATTTTTAACTATTATGTTTACAAATTTTTATTAAGTAAAGATCAAGTAAATTTATTTTAAAAATAAACCCTCGACTATTTTGTCACCTTAATGAATTGGGTTTTCAAATAAAATAAATGGGCTTTCCAATCTAAGCCCAACTCAAACCAATATTTTTCTAAAATTACACAAATTTTCTCTAAGTAACAAAGAACTTTGAAACTGGTTTTTTTAAGGAACATACCAGATCCGGTTCAGGCTCGTGGGCTGGGTGTGGGGTGTTTCAGAACCTAAGTCTCCGACCCGCAGTCCACCAGGTAAGTACCTCTAACCATCTGTATGCTTTATGAACTGTAGAAGGGTAGGAATGGAATGGAACGTAGAATAGTATGCTAGGTACCTGAACCGTAGGGCTAGTCTACTCAAACACAAATACATAAGACTTAAATGCCTAAACAAACCTATGGCTAAGTCGTCGAGTTAGGGTGTGGTAACCCCTGTGCACATGTCTAGGATTGGATCTGAAAGAGCCTGGTATTTAAGCAGTCCTAGTGACTCACCTCCTCTTCGCTGGAATCCTACCTGGTGCGTAGCTTCGGTTCACCCTAACCAAGAAGACTCAGTGGGTGTGGCAACCTCTGTGCGCATGTCTAGGACCGATTTCGGTGGGAGCTTGGTACTTAAGCAGTCCGCGTGACTCACCTCCTCTCCACTCGAATCCTACCTGGTGTGTAGCTTTGGTTCACCCCGACCAAGAGGACTTGGTCATAGGCTAAACACAATAACTAAAACCCGAAAGGAAACTAGCCGTGTTTTTATAAAAACCCTAGTTTTAAAACCCTTAAAAATTTCCTTTTTAATTTGTGAGAGCTATTTTTACAAAATTTTCTCGAAAAATTTTTGATTTGTAAAATTACAAAAATACCCCTAGTGGTAGAATTACGAAAATGCCCTTGGTTTATGAAAATTCCAAAATACTCACAGTTTTTATCAAATTTTCATTACTTCATAAAATGTTCAAAAACCCTAATTTGCAAATTATCAAAAATACCTTGATTTTGGAAAATTATGAAATTGCCCCTAACTTACAAAATTACCAAAAATGGCCCTAACTTCCAAAATTTTTGCAATATCATCAAAATAGAAAGCAAATTCACAAAAAGAACTCTCAAAGTTTTGCAAAATTTGGAAATACCCCGGAATTATTAAACTTTACAAATTTACCCTGGTTTATTACCAAAATACCCCCAAGATTCAAAATTTCTGAAATACCCCTGGATTTCAAAATTTTCCAAAATACCCCCGGGAATTTAAAATTACCAAAATACTTTTTGACAAAATCACCAAGGAACTTTTTCTTTTGGAAAATTACGGAAATACCCTTGTAGGACAAATCACGAAAATACCCCTAGGTAGTGGAAAAACAACAACAATGAAAACTACAACATTTCTCTGAATGAACGGAAGTTCATAATTGATTGATGGATGTATGAATGCAAAGACTGTGTGCATGTATGAATAAGAAAGAACCACTCCTAAAATTCTTTTCATAAAACTTCTTCGCGGGTAATCAAGTGAAACAAGGACTAATTCATAAAACTTCTTAATCAGATCGCGACGATAAAAATGAGCTCTAGGGGACGTGGACGTAACGTACGAGGATGCGGTAGGGGTAGGATGACTGTGTCGGAACCCGTGAGGTCGGGTCAAGGGTCTGACAATGAGGTACCACTGCCACCACCACCCCACCGTGTTGGTGTTGAGCGACAAGCTGGCTCGACGGGGATGAATGCGTCGCAGCGGTGTCTTTGCGAGTTCTTGAGCTGGTGGCAGGTGCAGGAGGAAATTCGGGATCTCGGAAGTCGGTACCTGAGCGACTTCGTGCCAACGGAGCTGAGGTGTTCCGTGGAGTGTCAGGAGTGGCACCCAATACCGCTGAGTATTGGTTGGAATCAACTGAGCGGATTATGGATGAACTAGATCCGACTCGAGGAGAAGTCCGAAGGAATGGTGGCATTCTTACGCCGATGAAGCGTACCAATGGTGGCTCACGCGATTCGTGATGGTGCCACGGTAAGATCCGACATGGGACTATGTTAAGACGCGGCTTATCAGAAGAAGTATGTCGGTACCCGGTATCTTGATGAGAGAAAGGAAGGCGTTTATGGGGCTGGTTCAAGGGAACAAGTCCGTGGTAGAGTATGAAGCTGAGTTCCTGAGGTTGAGCCATTATGCTCGAGGAGTGGTGGCTACGGAGCATGAACGGTGTGTCCGATTTGACGACGGGTTGAGGGATGATTTAAGGTTGCTGATAGCCCCACATCAGGAACGGGAATTTTTTGCGTTAGTGGAAAAGGCTAAGGTAGCCGAGGAATCAAGGACTGGGTAAAGCGAGCTCACGATAGGAATAGGCCCCGAGAGGGTTATGGGTCGTCGAGATCGCCCGGGAGTAGGCGTAAAAGGCCCGAGAGTTGTGGGCGCGAGGTCGATAAGTTGGAGGCGATCGCCCTTGTGATCTGTGTGGAAAGAGACACTTAGGAGAGTGTTGGAAGAGGACAGGAGGATGTTCCGTGTGGGTCCAAGGACCACATGATTAAGGATTGTCCAAAGAAACCGGAGAGGAGTCGGCGGCGGCAGCTCGGAATGTTAGTCGCCGGAGAGAGTGTGTACAACCTCAACGAGGTCGTGGTTCGAATAACAGTGGTAATGGTACTGGCAGAGGACGTGGAACTCAGGGCAGCGGTGCTGCCAATGCTGAGGTAAGGCAACCAGGTTTGGTTTATGCGGTTCATCGGAGGGAGGATGGAGACGCGCCAGACGTCATAACCGGTACGTTTCTTATTCATGGCAAGCCCTATTTTGCTCTTATTGATGTGGGCTCGACCCATTCATATGTTGCATGTAGTGTAATGGAAACATTAGGCCTAGACTCTAAACTTTCTGATAGGCAGATGACTGTAGTAAGCCCATTAGGCCAAACTATAGTGGTGGATAAGATCTTTCGGAGTGTACCCCTAGAAATTCAGGGAGTGAACTTTTGGGCTGACTTAATAGAGTTACCCTTCAGAGAATTTGACCTCATACTTGGTATGGACTGGCTAGTAGAGCACCGAGCTGTGTTGGACTGTGCGGCTAAACGAATGGAACTAAGGACTCTGAAGGATGAAGTAGTAGTAATGATCAGAGAAAGGACAAACTACCTGTCTAACGTAGTTTTGACGTTGAAGGCTGAGGAAATGGTTAGGAAAGGGTGCAAGGTGTTCTTAGCCTTCGTAAACGCGTTGGGTGGAAAGGAAGAAGGTGTCAGTAGAGTTAGAACTGTAAGGGATTTTGAAGATGTGTTTCCGGAGGAATTACCAGGAATACCCCCAGATAGGGAGGTGGAATTTGGAATAGACTTGCTACCTGGTACAGCTCCTGTGTCAATCGCTCCATACTAAATGGCGCTAAAGGAGTTAGTTGAGCTCAAGGCTTAGATTCAAGAATTGCTGGATCGTGGGTTCATCCGACCCAGTGTGTCTCCATGGGGAGCACCGGTCCTGTTTGTAAAGAAGAAGGATGGAACTATGCGAATGTGCATAGACTATCGTCAGTTGAATAAGCTGACGATTAAGAACAAGTATCCTTTGCCAAGGATCGATGACTTGTTCGATCAGTTGAAGGGGACCGCAATATTCTCGAAGATAGACTTAAGGTCGGGATATTATCAGTTGAAGGTGAAGGAGGCAGATATCCATAAGACCGCTTTTAGGACAAGATACGGCCATTTTGAGTTTGTAGTAATGCCGTTTGGATTGACGAACGCACCAGCCGCGTTCATGCATATGATGAACTGAGTATTTCAACCCTACTTGGATAGGTTCATCGTTGTGTTCATCGACGATATCTTTGTGTACTCCAAGTCCGAAGAGGAGCATGATGAGCATCTCCGAGTTGTGCTGCAAGTGTTAAGGGAGAAGAAGCTCTATGCCAAATTCAGCAAGTGTGAATTTTGGCTTAAGGAGGTGGCATTCTTAGGGCATGTGGTATCCGCAGAGGGAATAAGAGTGGATCCTAGGAAGATCGAAGTAGTGTTGGATTGGAAACCACCTAGGTCCGTGGTTGAGATCCGAAGTTTCTTAGGTTTGGTAGGCTATTACAGAAGGTTTGTGGAAGGGTTCTCGTCAATAGCCGGGCCTTTAACAAAGTTGCTAAGGAAGGAAGTACCCTTTGAATGGACGGATAAGCAACAGGAGAGCTTCGAAAAGCTTAAAAGGGTGTTGACAGAAGCTCCAGTATTAATTTAGCCGGAGGCAGGGAAGGATTTTGTGGTATACTGTGACGCTTCGCATACGGGATTAGGATGTGTCCTAATGCAAGATGGAAAGGTAGTTGCGTATGCGTCACGACAGCTAAGGCCGCATGAGGTTAACTACCCAACCCATGACTTGGAATTGGCAGCAGTGGTTTTTGCTCTTAAAGTTGAGAAGAGAAATGCAAAATTTTGCACAAAGCAGTAATTATACTTAATCAGATTAAATCGAATTAGTCGTCATGAGCACTAGAGGACGTGGTCGTGGACGCGGTAGACGTGGCCATGGTAGAGGACGAGGTGTTAGGGGCGCAACTGTAGCGCCGGATTATATGCCGGAAATAGATGCACCTGCGTCACTCGAAAGTGAGACGGGATCACATGACCATATGGATGAAGATAATCTTTGTGACACGAGCAATGCTGCGAGTCCTTGAAAGGGTCATTTGGAGCTAGAACCGGGCGGCGGCTCGTGGGTCAATATCGAAAGATTGAAATCAAGTGGGTGCCGAGGTTTTCGAGGTGTTTTACGTGTAGCTCCAAATGTCGCTGAATATTGGCTTGAGGTAGTGGAGCGAATTATGGGCGATCTTGAGTGCAACGTGGAACAAAAACTAAGAGGAGCGGTGTCTTTGTTAAGGACGAAGCATACCAATGGTGGCTTCTCGTCCGAGAAGGCAATTTGAAAGTGCGTTAGTAAATTGGGAATTCTTCAAGGCTTCCTTTCAAGGGAAATATGTGGGAACAAGCTATGTGGATGCCCGAAGGAAGGAATTCTTGAATCTGGTTCAAGGAATAAGACGAAAGGCGACTTGAGGAGGTGAGTTTTTACGTTTAAGTCGCTATGCTCGAACTATTGTGGCAACGGATCATAAGCGTTGTGTACACTTTGAGGATGGCTTGAAAGATGAGTTGCGGGTTCTAATAGCCCCACAACAAGTTAGAACTTTTGCCACGCTTGTGGAGAAGGCCAAGATAGCCGAAGAGGCTAAGAACTCGGAACGTCAGAATCGGGAGCAAGTTCGAAGCAAGAGAGATCTGAAGCATTCGGGTTCTTCAAAAAGGTTTCTGAAGAGGCCTAGGAATGATGAGCCAGTTCAAGGTAGAACACCAGTAGCTGTTAACCAGAGTCGAGACTATGCTGATTGTGGAAAACGTCATTCTGAAGAATGCTGGAGGAAAACGGGTGCTTGCTATAAATGTGGATCAACGGATCATCAATATAGGAATTGCCCTCGACGTATGGATACAACTCAAGAAGCTCGCACTACTGATGCACCACCGGCAAGAGGAGCTCAGCAACCACCGAGAGGTAGCGGACCGGGTCGTGGTGGTAATGGGGCTAGACGTGGTCAAGGTGCAGTGGGTCGAGGCAATGGTCCAAGAGACAATACAGATGCAAGACAGCTAGGATTGGTGTATGCAGTCAGACGCCGTGAGGATGGTAATGCACCTGATGTGATAACTGGTACGTTCTTCATCTCTGATGTACCTGTTGTTGCTTTGATAGATATTGGTTCTACCCATTCGTATGTTGCTAGCTCCATATCTGGAAACTTGAATTTAGAATCAAAATTTCGATAGTGAGATGAGGTAATTAGTCCTTTAAGACGATCGGTGTTGGTTAATAAACTGCTTAGAGACGTGCCCTTAGTAACTCAAGGAGAAATATTTCTGGCAAATCTGATGGAATTGCCTTTTGGTGAATTCGATATTATTTTGGGCATGGATTGGTTGGTTAAACACCGGGCGCAATTGGATTGTGCTGAAAAGCGGATGTTAATAAGAACCGTGGAGGATAAGGAGATAATTATGATAGGCGACGAAGGAATTACTTGGCAAATGTGATATCTGCTTATGCGGCGGCGAAAAAGTTAGTGCGAAAAGGGTATGGAGCATTTTTAGCATTTGTTAGTGCTTTAGATGCCAAGGAGTTATCGATGAGAAGATGTGAGAACAAAGAAGGAATTTTCGGATGTATTTCTGAAGAACTTCCGTACCTCCGCATCGAGAAGTGGAATTCGGTATTGAGCTTTTGCCCTAACGGCCCCAAAGGTGTCCATTGCTCCTTATAGAATGGCAATCAAGGAGTTGTCGAGCTTAAAGCTCAAATTCAAGAGTTTCTAGATCGGGGTTTTATTCGACCGAGTGTATCTCCGTGGGGAGCACCGGTTTTGTTTGTTAAGAAGAAGGATGGGTCGATGCATATGTGTATCGATTACAGGCAGTTGAATAAGCTGACGATCAAGAATAAGTACCCTTTACCGAGAATTGATGACCTGTTTGATCAATTGAAGGGAGCTTCAGTTTTCTCCAAAATTGATTTGAGGTCGGGTTATCACCAGCTTAAGGTAAAAGAAGCGGATATTCACAAAACGACGTTTCGAACCCGTTACGGACATTATGAGTTTTTGGTGATGCCGTTTGGGTTGACCAATGCACCAGCTGCATTTATGGATATGATGAACTGGGCTTTCAACCATATTTAGACCGGTTTGTGGTGGTATTCATAGATGACATTTTGGTATATTCAAGGAATGAAGAGGAGCATGACTCGCATTTGCGAATTGTATTGCAGTTGCTTCGAGATAATCGACTGTATACCAAATTCAGTAAATGTGAATTTTGGTTAAGAGAAGTGACTTTCTTGGGTCATGTGGTATCAACCGATGGAATAAGGGTGGATCATTGGAAGACTGAGGCTGTATTGGATTGGAAATCACCAAAGTCAGTAGCTGAGATTCGGAGTTTCTTGGGTTTGGCTGGTTACTATAGACGCTTTGTTGAGGGGTTTTCATTGATTGCTGCACCCTTAACTAAGCTTTTGCGAAAGGGAGTACCGTTTATATGGATCGACAAACAGCAAGAAAGCTTCAAGAAATTAAAAAGTTTTTGACTGGAAGCGCCAAGATCTGATTCAAATTAGGAGGTGGAAAGGAGTTTATAGTTTACTGTGATGCGTCGCATACGGGACTAGGTTGTGTATTGATGCAAAGTGGGAAAGTGGTGGCTTATGCTTCACGTCAGCTGAGACCGCACGAGGTAAACTACCCTACTCATGATTTGGAGTTAGCTGCGGTAGTGTTTGCTTTAAAGATTTGGAGGCATTACCTCTACGGTGAAAAGTCTATCATCTATACGGATCACAAGAGTCTTAAGTATCTTCTTACTCAGAAAGAATTAAAATTGAGACAACGAAGATGGGTGGAGTTGTTAAAGGACTATGATTTCTCAATTGAGTATCATCCTGGAAAAGCTAATGTGGTAGCAGACGCATTAAGTCGTAAGGTGGTATCTGATTTGAGAGCAATGTTTGCCCATTTGAGTTTGTATGAGGATGATAGTCTGATAGCGGAACTTCAGGTGAAGCCTTTGTGGTTGGAACAAATCAAGGAAAAACAGATATCAGATAAGAAGTTGGGACTTTTATTTCAATAAGTTGAAAATGGGGGAATAGAGGATTTTGGTATAAATACGGAAGGTGTGTTGTGTTTTTGAGGAAGAGTTTGTATGCCTAAGGACTCGGATCTGAGCCAGATGATTTTATGGGAGGCGCATAGTAGCCCTTATGCTATGCATCCCAGAGGAAATAAGATGTATCGGGATCTTCGTGAACAGTATTGGTGGCCAGGGTTGAAGCGTGAGATTTCTGAATTTGTAGGAAAATGTTTAACCTGTCAGCAAGTGAAGGCGGAGCATCAATTGCCGTCAGGTTTATTACAACCAGTAAAGATTCCTCTTTGGAAATGGGAGTGGATAACAATGGATTTTGTTAGTGGGTTACCTGTAACACCTACTAAGAAAAATTCTGTTTGGGTAATTGTTGATCGTTTGACGAAGACTGCTCATTTTCTACCATTTCGTACGGATTACTCGTTGCAGAAGTTGGCGAAGCTGTATGTATCTGAAATCATGAGGTTGCATGGGGTACCCGTGTCGATTATATCGGATAGGGACCCTAGGTTTACATCACGGTTTTGGAAAGTTTTGCATGATGCTTTGGGTACAAAGCTTAACTTTAATACGGCTTTTCATCCTCAGTCAGATGGTCAATCGGAAAGAGTAATTCAGATTTTGGAAGACATGTTAAGTGGATGTGTAATCGACTTCAAAGGTAGTTGGGAGGATTTTCTACCGCTGGCAGAATTTGCTTACAACAACAGCTATCAGTCTAGCATTCAGATGGCACCCTACGAGGCATTGTATGGTCGTAGGTGTCGTTCTCCTATTTGTTGGACCGAAAGGCGAACGGCAGATGTTGGGTCTTGAGATGATTTCTGAAACGGAAGAGAAAGTAAAGGCTATTCGAGCACGGTTAAAGAAAGCTTCGGATAGACAGAAGTCGTATGCTGATCTGAAGCGTAAGGATATCGAGTATGCCGTGGGGGATCAAGTTTTCTTGAAAGTCTCACCTTGGAAGAAGATTTTCGTGTTTGGGAAGAAGGGCAAATTGAGTCCGAGATACATTGGACCATATCGTGTGATGAAGCGAGTTGGTCCAGCTGGCTATCGAGATCGAATTACCTCGGAGTTGAGCCAAATTCATAATGTCTTTCATGTTTCCATGCCGAGGCGTTATAGATCGAGATCCATCGCACATTGTAATCTAGTAGAAGAAGTGGAGTTGAACTCGATTTGTCTTTTGAGGAAGAACCACTGGAAATCTTAGATCGAGATGTTAAGGTGCTAAGAAAGAAAAGCGTGCCGTTGGTCAAAGTTCGTATGCGTAACCACGGAGTGGAGGAAGCTACATGGAAGCCTGAGGATGCAATTCGGCAACAATACCCTCACCTCTTTCAACCAGGTAAATTTCGAGGACGAAATTTTCTTTAAGGAGGGTAGAGTTGTAACACCCTAAAAATTTGAGTGTTGTTATATAGCATGATTTGGTGTTTAGTTTATGAAGGAAAATTTTCTTACTTATATTTTTGTATTTAGTATAAACTTGAAGAAGAATTAGAATTAATTGGGATGGAATAATTTTTAGTTTTGAAAATTTATTGAAGTGGAGCAAGTGGCATTGACACATAAGTTAATTAAAGTGTCAAAGTGTAGCATAAGATGAGTTATGGCAAGGTGGTGTTGGTGCATGGATATTAGCATGAGGGGAGAGGTTCGAATCCATTGTTTAGCATATAGATGAATTTTTATTTTTAATTTTCTGCACATGTATAGCAAGTGTTGGCCAAGTGCATATATGGTAACTGTTGACTTGTTATTTTTGGTTAGTATATTAAAGGATTAAGGAAATTGTTAACTTATGGAAGGGAATCAAGAACTTAAGGAAAGATATGAAGATATGGGGCAATTATCAAGGAAAAGGTTATGGAAATAAAATCATGGCCATTTGACCATGCATAGGGACAAAGAATATGGTCCAGGGGAGCCAATTTTTGGTGCTAGTGTGGCTAGGATTTGAAATTTCTTTTTGGTCATTCCTAACAACTTTGTGCAAAATTTTGCATTTCTCTTCTCAACTTTTCCCTTTGGCCGAAATTGAATATTGGTAAGCCTTGATTATTTTGACCATTTAGTCATTTTTTGCACATCATTTGGTACTCTTTGTTTGCCTTTTCTTTGAGTGCCGAAATCATCTATACCAAAAAGCCATTTTTCTCTTTTCTTCTCCCCATTGCCGAATATACATCTCTCTCAAAACTCATCTTTTTCTTTCTTTTCACTTCCATTCTCCTTGAAATCGAAACAACATCATCACCATCTCTTCTTTCATAATTTATTTCTTTTCACTCAAAGTTTCTCCATTAAACTCTCTCATGGCCGAATGCTAGAGTGCCCATAGTCAAATCTTTTTTTAATCACAAATATCTTTCTCAATCGTTTCTTTTCAATCGTGGACAATAGGTAAGGGTTCTTTTACGTTTTCGATTAGTTAATAGTATTTGGCCGAATCTTGAAGTGGTGAAAAGGATCTCTTTAGATCAAAATTATGGTTCACCCTATTAACGTTTTATTCATTATACGTTAGTGCGGTAACGGAAGATCGGGACTCAAGTGTTCGAAAGTATCGTAGAAACATTGGAATCGATTTATTGTGGTAAGGAAATCACATCCTTAAAACCTTTAGTATTATTTTCGATATATTATTAGGATGGATCAATAACCTTTTGGTCTTTTAAGACATTCAAGATAGGGAAGAAGAGGGCGGTGTTTAGTCTTCGGAAGAGGGGAGGTTCCGTTATTCCCCCTAAGTATTAGCAAAGGACTATTTCGGGAATCTGGGATTTTCCACCGGGTTGTGGACGTTCATCCGGGGAGGATCATTTGTTTGAAGTTGTTCGTACTCCCGAACCCCTATTTGTTCGTGGATTTTCATCGGTTAACGAACCATCAATCGGGGAGAAACCGCAAGTAGAAATATTTCGAAAATCCGAGGGTAAAAACTTTAGATCGTTATGTTTAGATCGGTTTTATTATTAGATTATAGTGTTCTAATTATCGTTATATACGTATAGGTGTTGACGCGAGCGGAAAGTCTAGTTCTCACAATAACCGTGTGTGTAACTTCACACTCATCTTTCGGGTTAGATATCAAACCGTGAGTCTTGTGTTAAAATCGTGAAAAACAGAAACGGAAATTTGGTAGTAATCAATATTTTCTTGTAAATACATGAAAACGGTTAAAACCAGAAATATGCTAAAAAAGCATAAATTGCTAAAATGGGCGTAAACTCATTAGATTGATAAACTAGGCCATAAGATCGCTAGATTGAAAAAATGAGCCGTAAACCTGCTAGATCGATAGATGGGCCAAAAATACTCTAGTTCGATAAATGGGCCAAAAATACTCTAGTTCGATAAATGGGCCAAAAAAAAATACTCTAGTTTGATATATGGGCCAAAGTCCGCTAAATTGCTAAATGGACAAGTTACTAAATTGTTTTATGGGCCCAAATGAAATGTTTTATGATAAACCCATTTATGTTATGGATTATTTGATAAATTGTTATATGGCTATATTTTGCTATGCACGCATGATTGCATGGGGCGGGGTATTTGATGAAGAGAAGAATGGCCTGTTGCCAAAAATCTAGTTCGGTGGCTCTGCCACAAATTTGGCTAAATGCCTCTAGTTCGGTGGCTCTGGCACAAATTTGGCTATATGCCTCTAGTTCGGTGACAATGTCACAATCTAGTTTGGTAGTGCACTACAATTTTATTAAAAAGGCTTAATGCCTACGATTGGTGTGTTTGGCGGGGTGGGTTGACTTGATCCCCACAGGTGTGTTGGTTGGTACGGGGGTGTTAGCGGATGGAAATTAGGCTTGGTTGGGAAATTCATTTTTACATACATTATATTTATGTTATCTTATGCTATATTGCTAAAAATCTACAATTGGGCTCAAGCCCAAATTAATGCCTCGATGGTCTGGCCCAATAAAGATGGTAAGTGGGTTACACACTGAGTTCTTTGTAACTCACCCCGTTTTATTATCCATTTCAGGTAATGGAAATTGATGTGGACTTGGGCCGGAGATGACTTGGTGGAGGCCATACTACAAGCATGGTTTTTTTTTTTTATAAACTATAAACTTTAATTTGGTTACTTATTTTAATTGCTATTTTGGGTTGATGTAATAAGGCCTCTAATTATGTTTTATGGATTTTATTGCGTGGATGGATTTAATTTCGTTTAAGACATTCAATATGGGTTTATGATAAATTTTAAAAAGTTTTTCTTAAAATATTGTGTTTCATAACATTTTGAACATCCATATTACTCTTTCAAATTCTTTAGAAATTACTTTAAGGTTTTCAAAAATACAAATAAGATTTTCAAACCAGTATTTCCTTAAATCATAAATTTTAAATCATCTTACAAAATTTTTATTAAACTCTATTTCCAAAAAGGGTTTTGTAGTAATGTTTTACTTTAATCGCTAGAGAATTAAATGAATACTCGGTTGGTGTGACAAACCAAATCTCGTCTAAACGCATAGACCTGGTTTGGGGTGTTACAGAAACTTTAATCCTTTTTAAGGCAAAAGACAAACCGATCTACATAAATAATGTAAGATTTGTGATACCAAAAATATTATGTTTTCATGAAATGCATGGAGATATATTATTAGGTAATAATTTTATATATCTATATTTACCATTTTCTATTGATAAAAACTTTTTTATATTAACTACTGAAAGTACTTCTGTAGAAATACCTTTGGTAGAAAATCACAAATTTATTTGTGATCAAGACTTTACACCACCTAGGAAAGAACAGATTAAACAACTTGAAACAAATCATTGGTTGTTTAAAATATTAGAGAATAATTTTAGTGAAGAACCATTAAAATTATGGAAAAATAGTCCTAGATATTGTACCATTAAATTAGAAAATCCTAATAAAATTATTAGAGTAAAACCTATGATCTATACTAAAAAAGATATAGATGAATTTGAAATACAAATAAAAGAATTATTAGAAAAAGGATTAATAGAAGAAACTACTAGTCCACATTCCAGTCCTGCTTTTATGGTAAGAAACCATGCAGAAATAAAAAGAGGAAAAGCTAGGATGGTTATAAACTATAAAAGATTAAATCAAAATACTATTTTTGATGGCTATTTTATTCCAAGAAAGGAAGTTTCAATAAATCAAGCTAAACAAGAAAAATATTTTAGTAAGTTTGACTGTAAATCTGGCTTCTGGCAAATCATGTTAACAGAAGAATCTAGACCATTAACAGCTTTTAGTGCACCTAATGGACATTTGAAACACCCCAAACCCGGCCCACGAGCCTTGACCGGATCTGGTATGTTCCTCGAGTAAAACGATTTAAACTTTTTTGATTTCTTTGGAAAATTCGGATGGTTTTGAAAGAAATTTTTACTTTGTGTTAGGCTTTTGTTGGAAACAAGTTTATCTTACATTGAAAATGTAACATCCTAGATTAGGGGTTATGCGTTCGTGCCTAATTCTAGTATGGAAGAAGAAAGCTTTGGAAAATTATTGGTTTTTAAGTAAAAAGGGGAGCTAGGTAAATGAGGCTTTAAAAGAAACTCCGTGTGAAGCATGACACAAGGAACCATGTGGTAAAATGGCATGTTTTATGAATTATGAATGTGTTATGTGAATTCTAGAAATAAGGAAATGTATGGAAATGTAAGGAAATGTAAGGAAATGTATGGAAATGTATGGAAATGTAAGTAAATGTATGGAAATGTAAGGAAATGCAAGGAAATGTAAGGAAATGTCTTGTCTTGGAAATGTAGGGAAATGTCCTGAAAATGTAAAGGAATAAAGAGGAAAGTGAACATTTATGGAAAGTAGGAAAATGATTTAGAAATGATTCAAAAAAGGAAAGTGATCATTTCTGGAAACTTGGAAATGTAAGGAAATGTCAAGTTTAAAGAGCCGAACGAAAATTTTTGGAAACTTGGAAATGAAAAGAAATATCAAGTTTTAAAGCCTAAAAAGAGGGAACTAAAGCAAGGTGGCCTTAGAAAATTAATATGAAGAATTTGACACACAAATAGGCTTGGTAAAGTAGCCTGAAGATATCACTTAAGGCCCAGGTAGGTGACGCCACAAGCTAGGCAAGTGGGCCTGAGTTCAAGTCACATGGGAAGCAAATAAAAGAAGTTTTATTTTTGCTTCTAGAAACACAGAGGTGGACGGCAAAATGCTTGCAAAAGAGGAGTTTTATTCTCTTTAAATTTCGGCTAAATAGGAGATAAATAGTAGATTTATTTAGATTATTTTCAAGAGATAATTGTGGATTAATTCCTTTTATTTTTTTAATGGATAAAAGAAGAGATAATAGAAGGATTATTATTAATTCAAAGGATAAAGTTATCAAATAAAGAAGAGTGGTGGCCAAGTAAGGGATTCTGAGTAGTAATTTTGGCTATAAAAAGAAGGAAAGAGGGCTACTCATCAATTTTTCTTCTTCCTCTTCTCTCTACCGAATTTCTTAGGGCTCTCTTCTCTTCTCTTCTCTTTTCTTTCTAATCCCTCTAAAAGCCAAAAGTTGTGAGAGCATCATTTAGCCATAGCCGAATCTCTGAAGTGGTGTCAAGAAGGACCTCTCGATTTCAATATAATGGGTAAGGATCTATAATCATAATTGAATTCCTTTCTTTTAAGCCGAAAGTTAGTCTAATCCCTCCTCAATCTTATTGATCGAAATATGGAATGTGAATTTCGAGATTTCAGATCTAAGGTATTTCGGCATCTCCATTAATCAGGAAGAGAGTTTCGGGATTTAAAGAGTTAAGGTAAGAAACTATAAGATTCGGCCAAAAGCCATGCTTTATGTTTTAAGGATTAGATTAAATCTAACGTAAGGTTATAGGAATTTCGACACTACTAGGAAAACAAGGATCAGTTTCGGGATTTGTTGGTGTCCCAATCGGCAGCAAGGTAAGTTTAAGAATACTAATCCTACTAGGATTTGGATTTATGGCTGAATGGCTTTTTATTAAATTAGTAAGTGATTAAACAAATGTAGGGATTAAGGATTTAAACAGTAGATCAGATTTCAAAATCTCAAGGAATTTGCTAAGCGAATCAGGTGTGTACCCCACACTACTTTATAATATGTATTATGGCTATGTTTATTAATATATGTGTTATTAAGTATATGAAAGTGGCTAAAGTACCATGATATGGTACTAAGTACTCAGGTACGTTTCCTACTTCCACTAGGATTATGAAATATGTTATTTATAACATGTGAAACTTTATAAGAATGTGAATTTAAGTATGATATGCATGATATGGATAATATGGGTCATTCGGGATATATGAAAAAGGGGAAGTGAATGTGATGACTACGGTCTCACTATCTGAATGTGGTGACTTCGGTCACATTATCTGAATGTGGTAACTTCGGTTACATTATCTGAATCTGGTGTCTCTTGACACAATTATATCTGTGGCTATGCCACATTTTATATGGGCGATGAGCACGTCGATTGCAAATGATCGCTTTCGATGATGGTGTGTAGCGGATGGAGGGTCGACTTAGTAGTCCCCACGGTGTGGCTGGTAGGTACGGGGGTGTGTAGCGGATGGACAATTAGGTTTGGGTTTGGGAATGCATCATAACTTGTATTTTATGTTTTGAATGTGTAACTATTGTATGCCTGATTCTATTATGATTTAGTGTCGTGTACACATTGAGTCTGTTTGACTCACCCCGTTGTGGGACCATGTTTCAGGTGATGAACAGTGATGGACCGGGACGGTAGTACTTGTGGTGGCCGTGCTCGACATGAAGTTTATATTTTTATGGACTCTTGAATTTATTTTAGTACTTTGAAATATTTTGGAAACTATTTGATGTAATAAGGCCATAAGGCCATAATGAACGATTTTATTTCTACTTGTTGTTTTATTGTGTTACAAATTTTATTTTAAAATATACTCTATATGTTTTATCACTTAATATTAAAAAGGGGTTTTCTAATATAAAAATCCAGTTTGTTTTCAACACAAGCCCAACCCAAACAATTTTTTTTTTAATCACACAAGTTTTTCTCTAAGTAACAAAAGAATTTGAAACCGGTTTACTTGAGGAACATACCAAATCGGTCAAAGCTCGTGGGTTTGGGTTTGGGGTGTTTCGATTTAGTCGTCGAGCCCGGTTCAAACCCTCGGCCTAGGGGTTTAAGGCCCAAAACGTTTTCAAAGCGAGCCCAAATGAGTTTTATGAAAATATTTTTGAAATAAGCGGAGTTTCTCGGCATAGCACCTAAGTCTCCACCATGCCAAATCCACCGTGTAAGTACTTCTATCCATTTGTGTGATTTATTGAATGATCTGTAGAAGGGTAGGAATGGAACGTAGATTAGTGAATTAGAATCTATTGAACCGTAGGACTAGTCTACTCAAACACAAATACAAAAGACTTAAGGACCATTAAAGAAACCTATGACTAAGACGCCGAGTTAGGGTGTGGTAACCATTGTGCGCATGTCTAGGATTGGATTCGGAAGAGCCTGGTACTTAAGCAGTCCTAGTGACTCACCTCCTCTTCGCTGGAATCCTACCTTGTGCGTAGCTTCGGTTCACCCTAACCAAGAGGACTCGGTCATAGGCTAAACACAATAACTAAAACCCAAAAGGGAACTACCCGTGTTTTTATAAAAACTCGAGTTTTAAAACTCTTAAAATTACTCCTTTAATTTGTGAAAACTATCTTTACAAAATTTTTCGAAAAATTTCCGATTTATGAAATTACAAAATACCCCTAGTGGTAAATTACAAAAAAAACCCTTGGTTTATGAAATTCCCAAAATACCCACAGTTCTTTTCAAGATTTCATTACTTTATAAATGTTCAAAAACCCTAATTCGCAAATTATCAAAATATCTTGATTTTGGAAAATTACGAAATCGCCCCTGACGTACAAAATTACCAAAAAATAACCCTGATTTCCAAAATTTTTGCAACATCACTGTTTTGGAAAGTACAATTCTCAAAAAGAACCCTCAAAGTTTTGCAACTTTTGAAATATCCCTGGTTTACTAGATTTTACAAATTTACCCCGATTTGTGAAAAATTACCAAAATACCCTCGAGGTCCAAAATTACCAAAATACCCCCAGATTTCAAAATTTTTCCAAAATACCCTGAGAATTTGAAATTACTAAAATACTTTGTGACAAAATCACCAAGGACCTTTTTCTTTTGAAAAATTATGAAAATACCCCTGTAGGACAAAATTACGAAAATACCCCTGGGTAGTGGAAAAACAATAACAATGAAAACTACAACGTTTCTCTGAATGATCGAAAGTTCATAATTGGTTGATGAATGTGAATATGATTCTCTGAATTAGAGTAGTGAACTTGAACTGAAACTCTGTGTGATCGAAAGAACTACTTCTAAATATCTTTATTTCATAAAATTGTGCGCGGTTAATAAGTGGAACAAAATTCTGATGCATAAAACTTTTTAATCAGATTAAATCGCGGCGTTAGAAATGAGTTCTAGGGGACGTGAACTTAGAGATTGTGCCTAGAAGGTATGATGGCTCTATTAAGATCAGAGTGCGCAGCGTAAGTGAAACACCCAAAACCCGGCCCACGAGCTTTGGCCAGATTTGGTATGTTCCTCAAGTAAACTGGTTCAAAGTTCTTTCGTTACTTTGGGAAAATAGTGCGTTTTGAAAGAAATATTGTTTTGGGTTGGGCTCGAGTAGAAAACAAAATCGTTTTATAATGAAAACCCTTTTAAATTTTAGGTGATAAAACATATAGAATACAATTAAAGTAAATTACTTAATCTTTAACTTAATAAAAATTTCGTAACATAATAAATAAAAATGAAATAAAATAGTGCACTATGGCCTTATGGCCTTATTACATCAATTAAATCCAAATAATTCGAGTACTTAAAATTAATAGTCCATAAAAATAAAAACTTCATGTTGAGCATGGCCACCACAAATCTTGCCCCCATCCATCACTGCTTCATCACCAAAACATGGTCCCACAACGGGGTGAGTCAAACAGACTCAATGTGTACACGACACTAAATCATAATAGAATCAGGCATACAATAGTTACACATTCAAAATATAAAATACAAGTTATGATGCATTCCTAAACCCAAACCTAATTGTCCATCCGCTACACACCCCCGCACTGCGCCGGTCACACCGCAGGGACTACTAAGTCGACCCTCCATCCGCTACACACCATTGAAGGCGATCATTTGCGCGATCGACGTGCTCATCGCCCATATAAAATTTGTGGCATAGCCACCAGATATAATTGTGTCAAGAGACACCGATTCGAATAATGTAACCGGTTACCACATTCGAGATAATGTGACCAAGTCACCACATTCGAGATAGTGAAATTTGTAGTCATCACTTTCACTTCCGCTTTTTCATATATCCCGAATGACCCATATTATCCATATCATGCATATCATACTTAAATTCACATTCTTATAAAGTTTCACATGTTATAAATAACATATTTCATAATCCTAGTGGAAGTAGGAAACGTACCTGAGTACTTAGTACCATATCATGGTACTTTAGCCACTTTCATATACTTAATAACACAAATATTATAAACATAGCCATAATACATATTATAAAGTAGTGTGGGGTACACACTGATTAAACAGCAAATTCCTTGAGATCTCGAAATCTGATCTACCGCTTAGATCCTTAATCCCTACATTTGATTATTCACTTACTATTTTAATAAAAAGCCATTCGGCCATAAATCCAAATCCTAGTAGGATTAGTATTCTTAAACTTAACTTGTTGCCGATTGGGATACCAACAAATCCCGAAATTGATCCTTGGTTTCCTAGGAATGTCGAAATTCCTATAACCTTGCGTTAGATTTAATCTAACCATTAAAACATAAAACATGGCCTTTGGCCGAATATACATATGTCTTACCTTAATCTTAGAAATCTTGAAACCTTCCTCCTTGTAGTCAACAGTTAGTAAATCCCGAAAGATCTCTTCAAAGTTTTGGCAACAAGATATTAATGGGGTTAGTCCTAGATTTCGACAAATCTTAAAAGAAAAAGGATGAAACCGAATGAGATCTTACCCTTACTTGAAGAAATCGATTGCACCTTCACTTCAACCTTCATAGATTCGACTATGGCTAAATGATGCTCTCACAAATTTCGGCTTTTGGAGGGATTAGAAAGAAAAGAGAAGAGAAGAGAAGAGAAGAGAGCCCTAAAAAATTCGGCGGAGAGAAGAGGAAGAAGAAAAAATGATGAGTAGCCCTCTTTCCTTCATTTTATAGCCAAAATTACTACTCAGAATCCCTTACTTGGCCACCACTCTTCTTTATTTGATAACTTTATCCTTTGAATTAATAATAATAATCCTTCTATTATCTCTTCTTTTATCCATTAAAAAAAATAAAAGGAATTAATCCACAATTATCTCTTGAAAATAATCTAAATAAATCTACTATTTATCTCCTATTTAGCCGAAATTTAAAGAAAATAAAACTCCTCTTTTGCAAGCCTTGTGCCGTCTACCTCTGTGTTTCTAGAAGCAAAAATAAAACTTCTTTTATTTGCTTCCCATGTGACTTGAACTCAGGCCCAACACCTTGCATGTGGCGCCATTTCCAGAGACCCTAAGTGGCATCTTCAGGCCACTTTTCCAAGCCTATTTGTGTGTCAAATTCTTCATATTAATTTTCTTAAGGCCACCTTGCCTTAGTTTCCTCTTTTTAAGCTTTAAAACTTGACATTTCTTTTCATTTCCAAGTTTCCAAAAATTTTCGTTCGGTTTTTTAAACTTGACATTTCCTTACATTTCCAAGTTTCCAGAAATGTTCACTTTCCTTTTTTTGAATCATTTCTAAATCATTTTCCTAGTTTCCATAAATGTTCACTTTCCTCTTTATTCTTTTACATTTTCAGGACATTTCCCTACATTTCCAAGACAAGACATTTCCTTACATTTCCTTGCATTTCCTTACATTTCCATACATTTCCTCACATTTCCTTACATTTCCTTACATTTCCATACATTTCCATACATTTCCTTACATTTCCTTACATTTCCTTACATTTCTATACATTTCCATACATTTCCTTACATTTCCTTACATTTCCATACATTTCCTTATTTCTAGAATTCACATAACACATTAGTAATTCATAAAACATGCCATTTTACCACATGGTTCCTTGTGTCATGCTTCACACGGAGTTTCTTTTAAAGCCTTATTTACCTAGCTCCCTTTTTACTTAAAACCAATAATTTTCCAAAGCTTTCTTCTTCCATCCTAGAATTCTAAAACCCTTAATACACTTCCAACACTGCCAAAACCTACTAACTCATGGATTAGGCACGAATGCATAACCCCTAATCTAGGATGTTACAGTAAACATAGTGCGGTGAGAAGGATTGTATGACTGTTAGTAAGTAATTTCAATGACGAAATTATTTTTAAGGAGGGTAGAACTGTAACATCCTAGATTAGGGGTTATGCGTTCGTGCCTAATTCATGAGTTAGAAGGTTTTGGCAGTGTTGGAAGTGTATTAAGGGTTTTTAGAATTCTAGGATGGAAGAAGAAAGCTTTGGAAAATTATTGGTTTTAAGTAAAAAGAGAGCTAGGTAAATGAGGCTTTAAAAGAAACTCCGTGTGAAGCATGACATAAGAAACCATGTGGTAAAATGGCATGTTTTATGAATTATGAATGTGTTATGTGAATTCTAGAAATAAGGAAATGTATGGAAATGTAAGGAAATGTAAGGAAATGTATGGAAATGTATGGAAATGTAAGGAAATGTAAGGAAATGTATGGAAATGTATGGAAATGTAAGGAAATGTAAGGAAATGTAAGGAAATGTATGGAAATGTAAGGAAATGCAAGGAAATGTAAGGAAATGTCTTGTCTTGGAAATGTAGGGAAATGTCCTGAAAATGTAAAGGAATAAAGAGGAAAGTGAACATTTACGGAAACTAGGAAAATGATTTAGAAATGATTCAAAAAAAGGAAAGTGAACATTTCTGGAAACTTGGAAATGTAAGGAAATGTCAAGTTTAAAGAACCGAACGAAAATTTTTGGAAACTTGGAAATGAAAAGAAATGTCAAGTTTTAAAGCTTAAAAAGAGGAAACTAAGGCAAGGTGGCCTTAAGAAAATTAATATGAAGAATTTGCAAACAAATAGGCTTGGAAAAGTGGCCTGAAGATGCCACTTAGGGTCTCTGGAAATCGCGCCACATGCAAGGTGTTGGGCCTGAGTTCAAGTCACATGGGAAGCAAATAAAAGAAGTTTTATGTTTAAGGAAATGTATGGAAATGTATGGAAATGTAAGGAAATGTAAGGAAATGTGAGGAAATGTATGGAAATGTAAGGAAATGCAAGGAAATGTAAGGAAATGTCTTGTCTTGGAAATGTAGGGAAATGTCCTGAAAATGTAAAGGAATAAAGAGGAAAGTGAACATTTATGGAAACTAGGAAAATGATTTAGAAATGATTCAAAAAAGGAAAGTGAACATTTCTGGAAACTTGGAAATGTAAGGAAATGTCAAGTTTAAAGAGCCGAACGAAAATTTTTGGAAACTTGGAAATGAAAAGAAATGTCAAGTTTTAAAGCCTAAAAAGAGGAAACTAAGGCAAGGTGGCCTTAAGAAAATTAATATGAAGAATTTGACACACAAACAGGCTTGGTAAAGTGGCCTGAAGATATCACTTAAGGCCCAGGTAGGTGACGCCACAAGCTAGGCAAGTGGGCCTGAGTTCAAGTCACATGGGAAGCAAAGAAAAGAAGTTTTATTTTTGCTTCTAGAAACACAGAGGTGGACGGCACAAGGCTTGCAAAAGAGGAGTTTTATTCTCTTTAAATTTCGGCTAAATAAGAGATAAATAGTAGATTTATTTAGATTATTTTCAAGAGATAATTGTGGATTAATTCCTTTTATTTTTTTTAATGGATAAAAGAAGAGATAATAGAAGGATTATTATTATTAATTCAAAGGATAACGTTATCAAATAAAGAAGAGTGGTGGCCAAGTAAAGGATTCTGAGTAGTAATTTTGGCTATAAAAGGAAGGAAAGAGGGCTATTCATCAACTTTTCTTCTTCCTCTTCTCTCTGCTGAATTTCTTAGGGCTCTCTTCTCTTCTCTTCTCTTCTATTCCATTCTCTTTTCTTTCTAATCCCTCTAAAAGCTGAAAGTTGTGAGAGCATCATTTAGCCATAGCCGAATCTCTGAAGTGGTGTCCAGAAGGATCTGTCGATTTCAATATAATGGGTAAGGATCTATAATCATAATTGAATTCCTTTCTTTTAAGCCGAAAGTTAGTCTAATCCCTCCTCAATCTTATTGATCGAAATATGGAAGGTGAATTTCTGGATTTCAGATCTAAGGTATTTTGGCATCTCCATTAATCAGGAAGAGAGTTTCGGGATTTAAAGAGTTAAGGTAAGAAACTATAAGATTCGGCCAAAGGCCATGCTTTATGTTTTAAGGATTAGATTAAATCTAACGTGAGGTTATAGGAATTTCGATACTACTAGGAAAACAAGGATCAGTTTCAGGATTTGTTGGTGTCCCAATCGGTACCAAGGTAAGTTTAAGAATACTAATCCTACTAGGATTTGGATTTATGGCTGAATGGCTTTTTATTAAATTAGTAAGTGATTAATCAAATGTAGGGATTAAGGATTTAAGCAGTAGATCAAATTTCGAAATCTCAAGGAATTTGCTAAGCGAATCAGGTGTGTACCCCACACTACTTTATAATATGTATTATGGCTATGTTTATTAATATATGTGTTACTAAGTATATGAAAGTGGCTAAAGTACCATGATATGGTACGAGTACTCAGGTACGTTTCCTACTTCCACTAGGATTATGAAATATGTTACTTATAACATGTGAAACTTTATAAGAATGTGAATTTAAGTATGATATGCATGATATGGATAATATGGGTCATTCGGGATATATGAAAAGGGAAGTGAATGTGATGACTACGGTCTCACTATCCGAATGTGGTGACTTCGGTCATTATCCGAATGTGGTAACTTCGGTTACATTATCTGAATCTGGTGTCTCTTGACACAATTATATCTGGTGGCTATGCCACAAATTTTATATGGGCGATGAGCACATCAACTGCAGCGACTGCCTTCGATTGTGTGTAGCGGATGGAGGGTTGACTTAATAGTCGCCACGGTGTGACTGGCAGGTACGGGGGTGTGTAGCGGATGGACAATTAGGTTTGGGTTTAGGAATGCATCATAACTTGTATTTTATGTTTTGAATGTGTAACTATTGTATGCCTGATTCTATTATGATTTAGTGTCGTGTACACATTGAGTCTGTTTGACTCACCCCGTTGTGGGACCATGTTTGGTGATGAATAAAGTGATGGGCCGGGGACTAGCGATGCTTGTGGTGGCCATGCTCAACATGAAGTTTATATTTTTATGGACTCTTGAATTTATTTTAGTACTTTGAAATATTTTGGAAACTATTTGATGTAATAAGGCCATAATGCCATAATGAACGATTTTATTTCTACTTGTTGTTTCATTGTGTTACAAATTTTGATTAAGTTAAAGACTAAGTATTTTATTTTAAAATATACTCTATATGTTTTATCACTTAATATTCAAAAGGGGTTTTCTAATATAAAAATCCAGTTTGTTTTCAACACAAGCCCAACCCAAACAATATTTTTTTTAATCACACAAGTTTTTCTCTAAGTAACAAAAGAATTTGAAATCGGTTTACTTGAGGAACATACCAAATCTGGTCAAAGCTCGTGGGCCGGGTTTGGGGTGTTTCAGAAAACCATTTGCTTTAGGGTGTCCAGAACGTTTAGAGTTTATTTTTTTTCCTAAAATAAATTTATTTAATCTTTATTTTGATAAAAATTTGTAACATAATAAATTCAAATAAAAGAAACATGCATAAAACAGTTCATACTATGGCCTTATTACAAACGAAAACAATACCAAAATAAATCCAAGTACTTAAAATGTAAAATTCCAAAATTAAATAAACTTCAAGCTGATCAGGCCACCACAAAGCTCCTGCCGACCCGGTCCATCACTGATCGTCACCTGAAAAATATTCCCAGAACAGGGTGAGTCATACAGACTCAGTGTGTACAACCAACACTAAGTCCCAACAGTTTAGGCATAGCAGTCCATGCAAGTACATATAGCAAAATTAAAGAAAATGATGCCAACCCGGATCCAAAACCTAGGTACCATCCGCTACACATCACCCGTACCAACCTACACACCGTGGGGACTACTAAGTCAACCCTCCATCCGCTACACATCATCGAAGGCAGTCGCTGCAGTCGACGTGCTCATTGACCTTATAAAATTGTGGCATAGCCACCAGATATTATATTTTGTGTCATGAGACACCACATTCAGATAATTGTGACCGAAGTCACCACATTTAGATAACGTGGTATTAAACTACCAATTCACTTCCCCTTTTCATATAACCCATATGCCCCATATCATACAATAATACAATTAACATGCCTTATACCTGATTTCACATTCTTATCAATATTCATATATGCCATATTTCAAATATTCATAACATTTACTGACGTAATATTAAAGATTACGTACCTGGATTGAAACACCCCACACCCGGCTCAAGAGCCTGGACCGGATCTGGTATGTTCCTCGAAGTAAATCGGTTAAAAATTCTTCTATTACTTTGAAAATCTGTGTGTTATAAAGATAGTTTGCTGGTGGATTGGGCTCGAGTTGAAAACAAATTTATTTTATATTGAAACCCATTTAATTTCAAGTGACAAAATATTTTAAAGTTTATTTTAAATTAAATTGACTTAATCTCTAATAAATAAAATTACGTAACATAGTAAATAAAACAGAAAATAACATAGTTCACTATGGCTTTATTACATCAAATAAAACCCAAAATGAAATTTAAAATACTTAGAAAAATAAAAGGGTCCACATAATAATTTCCTTGCTGGGCATGGCCACCACTAAGCTCCTGCCGACCCGGTCCATTACTGATCATCACCTGAAAAATGTTCCCACAATGGGGTGAGTCAACAGACTCAATGTGTACACAAACACTAAGTCCAAATAAATTCAGGCATTTCATAACATACATATTCATATATCATTAAATTAAAAATGATACAACCCGAACCCAAACCTATATGCCATCCGCTACACATCACCCGTACCATCCTACACACCGTGGGGACTACTAAGTCAACCCTCCATCCGCTACACACCATCGAAGGCGATCATTTGCGATCGACGTGTGCTCATCGCCCTTATGAGTATTCGTGGTCTTAGGTCACCACATTCAGATATCGTGGTCTTAGGTCACCACATTCACTTCCCCTTTTCAATAACCCATATGCCCCATATCATACATATTATGCATTACATGCCAAATTTCACATTCTTATCACTTATCACATGTTAAATATAACATATTTCATAATCCTAGTAGGAGTAGGAAACGTACCTGAGTACTTTGTACCATAACATGGTACCTTAGCCACATTCTTACACTTTCATATTAATACATATATCAAGTTTAAGCCATAAATCTATTAAGATTAGTGTGGGGTACACACCTGATTCACTTAGCAATTCACTGGAATCCCGAAATCCGATCTACTACCTTAGATCCTTAACTTCCTACATTCCGCCATCACTTTAAAAATTTAATGAAGACCATTCGACCATAAAACCAAATCCTATTAGGATTGTTATTACTCAAAACTTACCTTGGTGCCGATTGATGTCTAATGTAACACCCCAAACCCGGTCAAGACACCACGACCGAATCTGGTATGCTACGAGGAAAAATGTATTTGAGAGGTGAGATTTTTCATTTAAAAGTTCGATAAAAATTCTTTGAAAAGTTTTGGGCTTGTGGAAATCTTGGGTATGATTGTTGAAAACTTTCTATGTTATTTTGAAAACTCAGAAATTTCGAAAACTTATTCAGTTAAGAAGTCAAACAAATTTATCTAAAGGTTTAAGTTGTATCTTGATGTTACTCAAACATTTAGAATTAGAAGAAAAACAAGTTCATGTTTGAAAATCATTTGAGTTTCCTTAATAACAAATCATAGTGAGCTACCCGATGGTATAGTTTAAAACATATCGATTTGAGATTTTGAAATCGTTGTCTTTCCAAGTTTTAGCCAATTTTAACTCAATCAATTTGTTAAGGCATATTAAAAATCCATTTTAAACATAAACATGGCAAAACATAATTTTAAAGGCCATTTACAATCCAAAATAAAATCAAATAGTAATAAATACGCTAAAGTACCAAATAATATAAAGTCTGAGCAAATCCTTATTTAGGCATGGCACGAGCACATCGAGTCCATCCCGGCTCCAAGTCCGCGTCTAAGTGTCACCTGAAAGGTCAAAAGAGAGGGTGAGTCGCAAGACTCAGTGCATAATTCCCGCTCCCGATAATACAGCATGCTAACACACATCATATCATAGAACATAGTTAATGCACCCCGATCCTAACCATCCATATCACCTTTCTACCTCGTGTGGTACCAAACCACTGGTGGTGCCAAACCACCGTGACCCCCAAAGTCACGATATCCATAAGTGTGGTGCCAAACCACTTTGGTGACCCAAAGTCACGAATAATCCAAAGATGGGGCCAACCCATCGTGTGATACCAAATCACTAGCGACAATACCGTATCTCCCAAGTGGGGCCAACCCACGGTGGTGTCAAACCACAGGGACGAGTCGCAATGAGGTGCCAAACCTCTAGTGTCCCAAAGACACAGTGTGATACCAAATCACTGGTGACCGCAGTCACAAATCCGATGATGGGGCCAACCCATCGTGTGATACCAAATCACTGGCGTCAATCCCGTATAATCAACTGTGGGGCCAACCCACCGTGGTACTAAACCACTGGGACGGGACGCTGAGGTGCCAAACCTCTGGTGACCCAAAGTCACAATGTCATCTGTGGTACCAAACCACTGGAGGTGCCAAACCTCTGGTGTCCCAAAGACACAGTGTCCCAAAGACACGGATATCATACTCCTCCTCCTCTCATATCGCCCACACATATCATACTAATGCAAATGATATAAAACATGTAATCATGCTAACATGCTCAACATGGCATCTCATCATATTTACATCATAAACATGATATTACATATACCAATACAAATCTCATAATGAAACGGACTTACCCGTATCCGTGCTTATACCCCATCGGGTACCACATCCATCAATCATATCGTGTCACTTTACTAAGCAAACAGGTTACTAATCATATTACTAACAGAAGTGTGTTAGTTTACACACCTGAAACAACGAAGGTCATAATCCCAAAGAACCCGTCTAGATCCCTCGAATACCTTGCTCCTAGAATCAGTCATACATAGGATTAGTCATCTATACCATTTGGCCAAAGATCTTAAACCAAAGGGGTTAATATTAAACTCTTTACCTTGTGAATGGTTTGGTTTACAACCAATACCCAAACCAACTAATGATCCCTTTGACAACTGGCCACCACCTAATAAGAAGATCCATCTTTAATAACTTGGCTTAATGAAAGCTAAACGAATAGATTAATAGGATACTCTCTTACCACCACTTACCAAATGACTACCCAACGGTGGAGATTCAGTTTGACTGCCTCAAAGTCCCCGATGTCCTATAATGCGATCAGTTTCAACATAAGAGATAACACCCATCAATAGCTGTCATGTACGGCTCTTAACAAGACCCAAAATCAATAGAGTACAAGTGAGAAAAGGAAGAGAATATTCGGCTAGCACTTACCTCAGCAACAACCCCTAATCGGCCTAAGCAACCACCAGGAGAAGGGAGATATTCGGCTAAGTTAAAGACTAATAGGAGAGAAAAGAGATTCGGCTAGAATAAGCAAAAGAATTATGTGTCCAAAAGAAAAAGAGAATTGGCCAAGGTCTTGAGAAGAGAAGAAAATGGAAAAGAGATAGGTGCTTTTAGGTTTTGGAGAAAGAAAGAAATGGAATAGATGAATGAAGATTTCGGTTTAGGGACAAGGTAAGTTTCGGCACACAAAAAGAATGGAGAAGATGAATGGAGAATTTGATTGAGAAGGCAATGGTAAGTTTCGGCTCCTATGAAAATAAAGAAATTCGAGAGAGGAGAGAAGAGAGCATTCGGCTAACAAAACAAAAAGAGAGCAAAGCAATTTCGGCTACCCAATTCTTGAATATTCGGTTCCAAAAGAAAGAAAAATGAACAAAATACACACTTGAGAATTCGGCTACAATTGACAAAATGAGAAGAAAGTAGCTTACTAACCCTTGACCGAAACATCCAAAATGCCAAAAATGAATTCGCACACACACAAACCCCATACCAAGCCGTCACTTCCCCTCCAACTCCCTAAAATTCGCCACAATCCTCACAAGTGCTCCTGGCCACTCATTCAAATTGGTTGAACAAGTCAACCTCCACCTTTTCTCTCCACCCTCATTTGAATGAGTTGACAAAGTCCAAGGCGAGTTTGAACCGCCTTCAACCTCCTCCTTTCATGCCGTCAAAAAAGAGTGCCAAAAAGTGGCCACACCGCAGCTCGAACACAAGGCCTTTCTCCTTGCAAATGACGCCAACCACAAGGTCCATGTGGCGTCCCCCTTGCCACTTTGCTAGCTCCTCTTTTGTGCTACTAAACACCAAAAATAAAATAAAACCCCACCTTCCTCGGCTCCTCTCCTATAAAGCCTAAAGACAAAAATTTTCCCCAACACTCTAAGCTTACTTCTAGCTCATGACTAAGTCCTGAAACCATACAAACAACAACATAACAAGCCAACACATGCAATATCATGCAACCACAAAATAGCCCCTAACCCGGGATATTACAGTTCTACCCCCCTTAAAAATAATTTCGGCCTCGAAATTTCCTGGTCAAAAGAGTTGCGGGTATTGTTGTCTCATCATATCCTCGGGTTCCCACGTCGCTTCTTCCACGCCATGATTCCGCCAAAGTACCTTAACCAAAGGCACCGACTTCCTACGTAGAACCTTCACATCCCGATGTAGAATCTGCACAGGTTCTTCTTCCATAGTCAGATCTGGATTTACCTCGATCTCTTCCACTGCTACCACATGCGATGGATCCGAACGATATCGCCGAAGCATCGAAACGTGAAATACGTCATGAATCTGACTTAGCTCTGCTGGCAGCTCAAGCTGATACGCTACTGGTCCCACTCGTCTCATTACCTTATACGGCCCAATAAACCTCGGACTTAGCTTGCCTTTCCTTCCGAACCTCAACACCTTCTTCCATGGCGAGACTTTCAGAAAAACCTGATCTCCCACAGCGAACTCTATATCTCTCCGCTTAAGGTCGGCATATGACTTCTGCCTGTCCGAAGCTTCCTTCAACCGAGTCTGAATTAATCTAACCTTGTCTTCGGTCTCTGCAACCAACTCTGGTCCCAACAACTGGCGTTCACCTAACTCCGTCCAACATGTAGGTGAGCGACACTTCCTACCATACAATGCCTCGTACGGCGGCAGAAACTCCTCCCAACTACCTCTAAAATCCAGAACGCAACCTCTCAGCATATCCTCTAAGATCTGAATGACCCTCTCCGACTGCCCGTCGATCATGCGGGTGAAAAGTCATCTTGAAATCCAAACGCGCACGTGCCGAGCTTTGATGCAACGCTCTCCAAAACCTCGACGTAAATTTGGGATCCCTATCCGAGATGATCGAAACCGGCACACCGTGCAACCTCACTATCTCTGACACATACAGCTTTGCCAACCTCTGAAGTGAATAATCCACTCTCACTGGAATGAAATGAGCTGACTTAGTCAGACGGTCCACAATTACCCAAACTGAGTCTTTCTTGCTTGGCGTAAGCGGTAATCCACTGACGAAATCCATGGTTATCCTTTCCCACTTCCACTGAGGAATCTTCACTGGCTGAAGCAACCCTGACGGCAACTGATGTTCAGTCTTGACCTGCTGACATGTCAGACACTTCCCTACAAACTCTGTCACTTCTTTCTTGGACCGTGCCACCAAAATCGCTCTCTCGGATCCCTATACATTTCTGTCGCCTCCGGGATGCATAGCATAAGGGCTGCTATGTGCGTCCTGAAGAATCTTCTGCCTCAGCTCACCATCCTTAGGCATACAAGCCTTACCTTGAAAACACTGCACCTCATCACTAGACAAACTGTAACCTTCCAAACCACCACTCTGCACTTGTAACCTCTGCGCGCTCAGAACCCTATCCTCTAGCTGTTTCTCCCTGATCTGCTCAACCCAAGTAGGCTTAACCTGCAACTCTACCAGAATACTTCTGTCGTCATACAAGCTCAAATGGGCAAACATCGCTCTTAAGTCTGAAACAACCTTACGGCTCAACGCGTCTACCACCATGTTAGCCTTACCCGGGTGATACTCAATCGAACAGTCGTAATCTTTCAGCAACTCAACCCATCTACGCTGCCTCAGATTCAAATCCTTCTGAGTTAGGAGGTACTTCAGACTCTTATGATCGGTGTAGACTATCGATCTCTCTCCGTACAAATAGTGCCTCCAGATCTTCAAGGCGAAGACTACGGCTGCTAACTCCAGATCGTGCGTCGGATAGTTGACCTCATGTGGCCTCAGCTGCCGAGAAGCGTAAGCCACAACCTTTCCTTCCTACATCAGCACACAACCCACGCCCGTATGTGATGCATCGCAGTACACTGTGAATTCCTTACCAGCCTCAGGTTGAATTAGAACCGGAGCCTCAGTCAAAATCTTCTTAAGCTTGTCGAAACTCTCCTACTGTTTCTCAGTCCAAACAAAAGGAACCTCTTTTCTCAACAACTTGGTCATTGGCGCTGCTATTAACGAAAACCCTTCCACAAACCTTCGGTAGTACCCCGCCAAACCTAGGAAACTCCGAATCTCAGCCACTGACTTAGGAGGCTTCCAATCCAAAACTGCCTCAATTTTTCGAGGATCTACTCTAATCCCCTCAAATGACACGACATGCCCCAAGAAAGTTACTTCTCTGCGAACTCGTGACTTACCGAACTTAGCATAAAGTCTTTTCCTCAAAATCTGTAGCACCACCCGCAAATGCGCATCATGCTCTTCTTCTGTCCCTAAGTACACCAAGATGTCGTCTATGAAAACCATGACGAACTGATCCAGATACTGCTGAAACACCCTATTCATCATATCCATGAATGCTGCCGGTGCGTTAGTCAACCCGTACGGCATTACCAAAAATTCGTAGTGCCCATACCGAGTCCAAACGCCGTCTTGTGGATATCCGCTTCTTCACCTTTAATCGGTGATACCTGGACCTCAAGTCGATCTTCGAGAATACTGCAGCACCCTTCAGCTGATCGAACAAGTCGTCTATCCGTGGCAACGGATACTTGTTTTTGATCGTCAGCTTATTCAACGGGCGGTAGTCTATGCACATCCGCATCGTCCCATCTTTCTTCTTAACAAAGAGTACCGCGCACCCCTACGGTTGAAACACTTGGCCCGATAAAACCTCGATCCAATAACTCCCGGATTTGAGCCTTAAGCTCCACCAATTCCTTTGGCGCCATCCTATACTTTAGCAATAGACACTAGCGCGGCCTCACAGTAACAGATCTATCCCGAACTCTACCTCGCGATCCGCGGCAAACCCGAAGCTCCTCGAGAAACACATCAAAGAAACTCCCTAACATTCGAACCTTCTCCACAAAGGCAGATTCCTTAGCCTCTAAGGCATACACATGAACCACATACGCTTCACAGCCCTTTCTGACCATCTTCTCTGCCTTCAGAGCAGATACCATATTTGATAAGTAATCTCTCCTATTACCTATCATAGCCACTTCATCACCCTCAGTCGTCTTTAGAACCATGTGCTTAGCCGCGCAATCCAACTTCGCCTGGTACTTAACCAACCAGTCCATCCCAAGAATCAGATTGAACTCCCCAAACGGCAGTTCTATCAGATTAGCAGCAAACACTACCCCTTGGAGTTCTAGAGGTACATCTCTAAACAGCTTATCTACAACTACAGAGTGACCTAGAGGGCTAATTACAGTCATCTGCCTAGAAGATATCTCAGAGTCTAAGTCCATGGTCTCTACTATACTACTAGCGACGTAAGAATGCGTCGACCCCACATCAATCAAAGCAGTAAATGGAGAACCAAAAATCAAAAATGTACCGGTTATGACGTCCGATGCGTCGCCCTCCTCTCGACGCCTTGCTGCATACACTAACCCCGGCTGTCTGGCCTCAAAATTACCCGCACCTCTGCCCGGTGCTCCACGGCCCCGACCAAAACCATTACCACCTCTGCCATTACCACGGCCCCTCTGCGGTGACGGTCCACTACTCCTGAACTGAGTACGGCTCTGACTCTCAGACTGAATCCTAGCCAACTTACGCGGACAGTCTCTCATGCGATGATCCAAAGAACCACACTCAAAACACCCTTTTCCACCGGTCCAGCAGCCACCCCAGTGATATTTCCCACAGTGGTTACATCGCGGCGGTCCCGACTAGCAGCCACAAACCTACGGTGATTTCACCCACTCGGTCTAGCCCTTTTCTGAGGATTACCCGACGATTCAGATGATCCGAAGCTCCTCTTATGCCTGTTCCTGTCCATGCCCTGCCTCACCGATTCCTTGATACCCTCGGCTACCTTAGCCTTCTCGACTAAGACAGCAAACTCACGCTCCTGCTGGGGAGCAATCAGCAGTCTCAACTCGTCTCTCAGACCATCCTCGAAACGAACACACCTCTCGTGCTCTGTAGCCACAATGCCCCTAGCATACCGGCTCAATTTCAAAAACTCAGCCTCGTACTCGGAAACAGACTTACTCCCCTGGACTAGCCTCAGAAATGCCTTTCGTTGGGAGTCAATATAACTAGCTCCAATGTACTTTTTCTGATACGTAGCCTTAAAATAATCCCATGTCAGATCCTCTGCTGCCACACTGTCCCGAACCGTGAGCCACCACTGGTATGACTCATCCCGAAGAAGCGATACTATGCCCTTCAGCTTCTCCTCAGCAGTCAGGTCCAGATCATCCATGATCCGCTCCGTCGCCTCCAGCCAATACTCAGCAGTGCTGGGAGCAACACCAGAAACACCTCGAAAGAATTCGGCCCCGTTTGCCCGGAGTCGCTCAGGCACAGATTTCCCAACTCCTGCGCCACCACCTATAACGGCTACCCTTTCCAACACTCGCAGCATCGCCTGTGACACTGCGTCATCCCCGGTCTGATCTTGAAACTCACCACCTCCAGCTGGTGGTGGTACCGGCATCTCATTCTCTGACCCCTGACCAGATCCTACGGGTTCAGAAACCGTCATCCTACCCCGACCACGCCCATGAGTATTACGGCCACGTCCACCTCGAGTGCTCATGACTAGAATTTCTATTTAGGAGTTTTATGCATCAGTATTTATTCCACTGTTTACAAGCAAAGTCTTATGAATATTTAAGAAGCTTTGTTTTCGCGAGTTCACAGAATCCTATCAGTTTCAGTTTCTAAAGTAATCCTACTATTGCTAACCATCAAATCACAATACATCAAATCACAAGCAATAGTAAGGGTACTTACCTGGGCGAACTGGTGCCGGAGACTCGATGCTATGCCTTTCAAACCATGTGTTTCCAAACTAGAAAACTTAAAAGTAATTTCTAAAACATTTTGGGCCTCGGGCCCATAGTCGAGCCTTTGAACCTGGCTCTGATACCACAATTGTAACACCCCAAACCCGGTCAAGACACCACGACCGAATCTGGTATGCTACGAGGAAAAATGTATTTGAGAGGTGAGATTTTTCATTTAAAAGTTCGATAAAAATTCTTTGAAAAGTTTTGGGCTTGTGGAAATCTTGGGTATGATTGTTGAAAACTTTCTATGTTATTTTGAAAACTCAAAAATTTCGAAAACTTATTCAGTTAAGAAGTCAAACAAATTTATCTAAAGGTTTAAGTTGTATCTTGATGTTACTCAAACATTTAGAATTAGAAGAAAAACAAGTTCATGTTTGAAAATCATTTGAGTTTCCTTAATAACAAATCATAGTGAGCTACCCGATGGTATAGTTTAAAACATATCGATTTGAGATTTTGAAATCGTTGTCTTTCCAAGTTTTAGCCAATTTTAACTTAATCAATTTGTTAAGGCATATTAAAAATCCATTTTAAACATAAACATGTCAAAACATAATTTTAAAGGCCATTTACAATCCAAAATAAAATCAAATAGTAATAAATACGCTAAAGTACCAAATAATATAAAGTCTGAGCAAATCCTTATTTAGGCATGGCATGAGCACATCGAGTCCATCCCGGCTCCAAGTCCGCGTCTAAGTGTCACCTGAAAGGTCAAAGGAGAGGGTGAGTCGCAAGACTCAGTGCATAATTCCCGCTCCCGATAATACAGCATGCTAACACACATCATATCATAGCAACATAGTTAATGCACCCCGATCCTAACCATCCATATCACCTTTCTACCCCGTGTGGTACCAAACCACTGGTGGTGCCAAACCACTGGTGACCCAAAGTCACGATATCCATAAGTGTGGTGCCAAACCACTGGTGACCCAAAGTCACGAATAATCCAAAGATGGGGCCAACCCATCGTGTGATACCAAATCACTAGCGACAATCCCGTATCTCCCAAGTGGGGCCAACCCACGGTGGTGTCAAACCACAGGGACGAGTCGCAATAAGGTGCCAAACCTCTAGTGTCCCAAAGACACAGTGTGATACCAAATCACTGGTGACCGCAGTCACAAATCCGATGATGGGGCCAACCCATCGTGTGATACCAAATCATTGGCACCAATCTCGTATAATCAACTGTGGGGCCAACCCACCGTGGTACTAAGCCACTGGGACGGGACGCTGAGGTGCCAAACCTCTGGTGACCCAAAGTCACAATGTCATCTGTGGTACCAAACCACTGGAGGTGCCAAACCTCTGGTGTCCCAAAGACACAGTGTCCCAAAGACACGGATATCATACTCCTCCTCTTCTCATATCGCCCACACATATCATACTAATGCAAATGATATAAAACATGTAATCATGCTAACATGCTCAACATGGCATCTCATCATATTTACATCATAAACATGATATTACATATACCAATACAAATCTCATAATGAAACGGACTTACCCGTATCCGTGCTTATACCCCATCGGGTACCACATCCATCAATCATATCGTGTCACTTTACTAAGCAAACAGGTTACTAATCATATTACTAACAGAAGTGTGTTAGTTTACACACCTGAAACAACGAAGGTCTTAATCCCAAAGAACCCGTCTAGATCCCTCGAATACCTTGCTCCTAGAATCGGTCATACATAGGATTAGTCATCTATACCATTCGGCCAAAGATCTTAAACCAAAGGGGTTAATATTAAACTCTTTACCTTGTGAATGGTTTGGTTTACAACCAATACCCGAACCAACTAATGAGCCCTTTGACAACTGGCCACCACCTAATAAGAAGATCCATCTTTAATAACTTGGCTTAATGAAAGCTAAACGAATAGATTAATAGGATACTCTCTTACCACCACTTACCAAATGACTACCCAACGGTGGAGATTCAGTTTGACTGCCTCAAAGTCCCCGATGTCATATAATGCGATCGGTTTCAACATAAGAGATAACACCCATCAATAGCTGTCATGTACGGCTCTTAACAAGACCCAAAATCAATAGAGTACAAGTGAGAAAAGGAAGAGAATATTCGGCTAGCACTTACCTCAGCACCAACCCCTAATCGGCCTAAGCAACCACCAGGAGAAGGGAGATATTCGGCTAAGTTAAAGACTAATAGGAGAGAAAAGAGATTCGGCTAGAATAAGCAAAAGAATTATGTGTCCAAAAGAAAAAGAGAATCGGCCAAGGTCTTGAGAAGAGAAGAAAATGGAAAAGAGATAGGTGCTTTTTGGTTTTGGAGAAGAAAGAAATGGAATGGATGAATGAAGATTTCGGTTTAGGGACAAGGTAAGTTTCGGCACAAAAAGAATGGAGAAGATGAATGGAGAATTTGATTGAGAAGGCAATGGTAAGTTTCGGCTCCTATGAAAATAAAGAAATTCTGAGAGGGAGAGAAGAGAGCATTCGGCTAACAAAACAAAAAGAGAGCAAAGCAATTTCGGCTACCCAATTCTTGAATATTCGGTTCCAAAAGAAAGAAAAACGAACAAAATACACACTTGAGAATTCGGCTACAATTTACAAAATGAGAAGAAAGTAGCTTACTAACCCTTGACCGAAACATCCAAAAATGCCAAAAATGAATTCGGCGCACACACAAACCCCATACCAAGCCGTCACTTCCCCCTCCAACTCCCCTAAAATTCGGCCACAATCCCCACAAGTGCTCCTGGCCACTCATTCAAATTTGTTGAACAAGTCAACCTCCACCTTTTTCTCTCCACCCCTCATTTAAATGAGTTGACAAAGTCCAAGCCAGAGTTTGAACTGCTTTCAACCTCCTCCTTTCATGCCGTCAAAAAGAGTGCCAAAAAGTGGCCACACCGCAGCTCGAACACAAGGCCTTTCTCCTTGCAAATGACGCCAACCACAAGGTCCATGCGGCGTCCCCCTTGCCACTTTGCTAGCTCCTCTTTTTGTGCTACTAAACACCAAAAATAAAATAAAACCCCCACCTTCCTCAGCTCCTCTCCTATAAAGCCTAAAGACAAAAATTTTCCCCAACACTCGGGCTTACTTCTAGCTCATGACTAAGTCCCGAAACCATACAAACAACAACATAACAAGCCAACACATGCAATATCATGCAACCGCAAAATAGCCCCTAACCCGGGATATTACATCTAATCAAATGCCGGAAACTTTGTATCCTTCTTTCTTGAAATCGGCAAGCACTACAATCACTAGGCTTGGTTAGTTCGACTTTTAAATATTTAAAGACCAAATCTAAATGCTAAACTAGGCTTTGGCCGATTGTGCTTATGTACTCACCTTGCGATTTTCAACTCCCGAAAGTATCCCTTGTCTTAAATATCTGTCGGAATACCTATACACATATGTTAGGTTCGATTCTAACATTAAACCATCATAGATGGCCCTTGGCCGAATGTAAATCCTGACTTACCTTAGATCTTTGAATTCCCGAAAGATCCCTTCTTGAAGTCGACAGTTGCAAAACCTCGAAACACTCCTTATAATTTCGGCCAAAAAATAATAATGATATTAGTTCCTATGTTTTGGCTTAAAGAAGAGAATAAATTGATGACCATAAAATTCTTACCCTTAGTATTGAATTCGACATATCCCTCCTGACACCACTTTAGAGATTCGGCTTAGAGACTTGATGAACAATCGGCTATGAGCCCACTATGCATTCGGTTTCAAAGATGAAAGGAGAGAGGGATATTAGGCTTAGAAGGAATCGGCACTAATGGAATTTGGAAGAAGTTTCGGCTAAATCATAGAGTATTTCAGCTTTAGTAAAAATAAAAGAGATGAAGAGATGCTTAGAGAATTCGACATATGAGAAAAGGAGAAGAAAGAATGAATGGCCCTCTTTTCCTCTAGTAGCCGAAATTACTAGGCTAAAGTCCCTTACTTGGCCATCACTTCTCCCATATTTTCCTTCCTTATCACTTTGTTTTAAAATTAAAGAAATAATCCATTAATTATCTCTTATCTCTTAATTAAAAATACCAATAATTATCCATCATTTATCCACCTATTTAGCCAAATTTTAAAGAGAATTAAACTCCTCTTTTAAGAGCCTCAATGCCGTCCAACTCCCTTGCTCCTTGCAGCAAAATAAAACTCTTTTATTTGCTTCCCATGTGACTCGAACCTAGGCTCCTTCCCCCTTGATTGTGGCGTCACTTACTGGGCTTTAAGTGGCGCCTCCTTGCCACTTTTCCAAGCCCGTTCTTGTGTCAAATTTCCTCTATTAATTTTCTTAAGGCCACCTTGCCTTAGTTTCCTCTTTTCAACTGGATATTTCCTTACATTTTCAAGCTTCCAAAAATGTTTACTTTCCTCTTTTGAAACTTAACATTTCTGAAACATTTCCTTACATTTTCAAGTTCCCAAAAATGTTTACTTTCCTCTTTTGAAACTTAACATTTCTGAAACATTTCCTTACATTTCCAAGTTTCCAAAAATGTTCACAATACATTCATAACGCATAAGACATGTCATTTTGTATAATTAAATCAAAAATGCATAGGCCCATTTCTAGGATGTTACAGTTCTACCCCCTTAAAACAATTTCGTCCTCGAAATTGCCTGGCTAAAATAAATGAGGGTATTGCTGTCGCATTGCCTCTTCTGGCTTCCACGAAGCTTCCTCCGATCCATGGTTGCGCCATAACACTTTGACTAGAGGAACTGACTTCCTCCGTAACACTTTTACGTCTCGTTCCAAGATCTGAATCAGCTCTTCTTCGTAGGATAAATCTGGCCTTAGCTCCACCTCTTCAACCGGTACTACGTGAGATGGATCCGGTTGATATCGACGTAGCATGGAAACATGGAATACATCGTGCATCTGCTTCAACTTCGGTGGCAACTCTAACTGATATGCCACTGGTCCAACTCGCTTCAACACTCGATAGGGCCCTATAAACCTTGGGCTTAACTTCCCTTTGCGACCAAACCTCATCACCTTCTTCCAAGGTGAGATTTTCAGAAACACTTGGTCCCCCACTTCAAACTCTATCTCTATCCGCTTGAGGTCGGCATACGACTTTTGCCTGTCAGAGGCTTCTTTCAACCATGCCCGAATTATCTCCACCTTCTCTTTGGATTCGGCCACAATTTCAGGACCCAAAACTCCACGTTCTCCCAATTCCGTCCAACACGTAGGAGTCCGACACCTTCGACCATACAGTGCTTCCTACGGTGCCATCTGAATACTAGCTTGGTAGCTATTGTTGTAGGCAAACTCTGCTAAAGGCAAATAGTCCTCCCAACTTCCTCGAAAATCCATCACACAGCCCCTCAGCATATCCTCTAACACCTGAATTGTAACATCCTAGGATCGGGGATATTTGGAATTTAATTATTTTTCTTATGTATGAACTGCTGTGATATTATTTATGGAATAATAGAGCTTAATTAAGGCTTTGAGTTGGCACGGTTTGGTAGAAAATCTCAGTTGTTAACTTTAAAGGCAGGGAGCCTTAGCAGGAGGGTGTTATAAGAATAAATGAAGGAAATTGGACACTAACAAGGCCTTGGAAAAGTGGCAAAAGTGAGGCCACTTAAGAGCTAGCATGTGACGCCACCAAGGAGCAAGGGAGAACCTTGGTTCGAGTCACAACAATCCCTCTTGTTGCTAATTAATGGGACGGCACAAGGGGGAGTTTTTCCTCATTTTAAACTCTTTTATTATTATTATTATAAGATAATATGAGCATTTAAAATTAGATTTTTATTTGTTCAATTTTAAGGATAATAAGGAGGCTATTTTATTAATTGGATTATTAAGGGATTATTGATTTATTATTTGGGATTAATTCAAATTATTTGAATTAAATTAAACAAGTGGTCAAGAGCAATTCAAGGAGATTAAATGGATTTTGAACTCCTTGGTTAATAGGAGTGGACTGGCAAGTTAAGGGGGTGCCAATGCTTATAAAAACCTCAACCTACCACCTTACTTTTCTTTTCCATCTTTGTTTAGCCGAAAAATCCCTAACCCTTCCTTCTCTGCTTTCTTTTATTTTTTCTATTCTCTCAAAACTTTGGCCAAACCCTCCCTATTTCTTCTTGCCGAACCCCTACCCTCAATTCCCTTTTCTTTTATTTCCTAATAGCCGAATTCACCCAAAGATGGTTTGCCAAATTCCCTTCCTCTATTCTATTGTACTTTGGCCAAATATTAGAAGGAACATAGATCTCTTCAGGTTCTTTGATATCAATCGGTTGATAAGGTAAGTGATGGCCGAATTTCTATCTCCCTTTTTCTTTCTTTTTCTGTCGACTTTTTACAAAGAAAGGTGCCAATTTCGGCAATGGTTAAGTCTTCTAAACGAGTAGTAACCGATTTCTGCTAGGTACCCAGGGGAGTAAAGCAGTCGACTCACAGCCCGATCTCTAGTATTCGATTTTTGGTAAGTAACGGTAAGATCTACTTTGGTTAGTCAGTGATATTCGTTTTAGCCGAAGGCTATTAGTTTTACTTATTAATCAATGGTGGTTGACGAGCAGATTCGAGAATCAAGTGTTGCGATTAGTATCCAAAAGTGTGAAGGTAAGGATTCGGGTTCACAAGGAACCCCTCTCAATTATTTGGTTGGCCGAATGGCCCATATCACTAACCCGGGTATTTGGCCGAATATAGGGTCAAGTGGATCTTAGGTGGCCGACTTCTCTTCTTTGGATTTAGAGCATCCGAGGGTGACAGGTGTGTACATACACACGTATAACTTATTATATATGCTGAATATTGTGAATGCTAACTTAATTGATGTAGCATTGGATAATATACCTTATCGGTATAGATGGAAATTCAGGTAAGTACCCGTTAACATGACTTTGTTATTTTATGCTTTTGGGAAGCATGATGTATTGATACATGAGATTTAAGCATGTGAAGGCATGAAACATATATATATGACTGATGTGGGATTGACGAGTGGAGGCGGTGATATTGTGCCGACGGGCACCGCAGTTTTTTGGTAACACACCGCGTGACTACGGTCACCAGAGGTTTGGTACCTCCAGAGGTTTGGCACCTCATAGCGACTTATCCCTGTGGTTAACACCACCGTGGGTTGGCCCCACTTGAGATATGGGATCGTCTTCCAGTGATTTGGTATCACACGATGGGTTGTCCCCATCAATCGATTCGTGTCTACGGACACCAGTGTTTTGGTAACACATCGTGACTATATGTCACCAGTGGTTTGGCACCACCAGTGGTTTGGTACCACAACGGGGTAGACAGTGGCGTTTGGTTGGCTAGGTTGGGTACCTAATATTCTGCATATTAATTGTTATATGTTGTGTATGAAAATGTTTTAAAACGGGGGAAGGGTTACATACTGAGTCTTGGTGACTCACCTTCTCCTTTACATTTTTCAGGTGACACGTAGATCGCGGATGTGGAGCCGGGTTGACTCGGGGTGGCCATGCAGTGGATTTAATTTAAATGAACTTTAATTTTAGTTATGATATTTTTATTTCCGGTTTTTTTTTTTATTTCATTTGGATGTAATAAGGCCTCCTGATATTTTATTCCTGTTATTTTTCATATGTTGAATACTTTGTTTAAAACTATGATTATAAATATTAAATTAAAGTCACATGTTTTCCCAAGTTAAAACGAAAATGTTTTCATCGTGTCATCGGGCACATTCGATACTTTATAATAACTTGGTTGAACTAATTCCAAATAAATTCTAAGTAAGGTTTTAACAAAACAATCAAACAAAAGGTTTTCAACAACTTAAATCGATTTAGAAAAACGAATTTCTCAAAAATATTTTCCACTGTAGCAAACTAGATTCGGCCATAGTGTTCGGGCCGGGTTTGGGTTGTTACAAAATTGGTATCGGAGCCCAGTTCAAAGCTCGACTGTGGGGGCCCAAGGCCCAAAAATGTTTTGGTAAGCCTTATAGAATGATTTTTGGTTTTTGAACAGCATGGCCCGAGTCTCCGGCACCGATCCGCCCAGGTAAGTACATCGAAACCTCTTTGTGAATTATATTCTGTAGAAGGGTAGGAAGCATGGAACGTAGATAGACTTGTAGGAACTTGAACCCTAGGGTTAGACTACTCGAACACACAAACAGTACATAAGACTTAAGGAACTAAACCAACCTATGACTAAGTCACTGAGCTAGGGTGTGGTAACCCCTGTACGCATGTCTAGGAGTGGATTCGGAAGAGCCTGGTATTTAAGCAGTCCTCGTGACTCACCTCCTCTTCGCAGGTATCCTACCTGGTGCGTAGCTTCGGTTCACCCTAACTCAAAGGGCTCAGTGGTGTGGCAACCTCTGTGCGCATGTCTAGAAAGGTCTCGGTGAGAGCTTGGTATTTAAGCGGTCCGCGTGACCCACCTCCTCTTCACTCGAATCCTGCCTGGTGCGTAGCTTTGGTTCACCCTAACCAAGAGGGCTCGGTCATAGGCTAAACATAATGATTAAAACCCGAAAGGGAACTAGCCATGTTTTTGAAAAAGAACGAAACAACAAAAACCCTAATGTTTTTGAAATTTTTGCAAAAACTCCTTCAAAATTGAGAACATCATTTTTACAACGATTTACTCGAAAAACTTGATCTGTGGAAAATTACAAAAATGCCCTTGATTCATAAACTATCAACTCAATGGTTTTGCCCAAAGATTTCAATTATTTTACAAATGTTCAAAACCCTGCTTTGCAAATTATCAATAAATATTTTGGTTTGGAAAATTACTAAAATACTCAATTTGTGAAAATTAACCGAATGACCACGGTTTTGGAAATCTTTACAAACATCACTATTTGAAAAGGAACATTTTCGAAAAGAAACTCCCGAGTTTTACAAACGTTAGAAATATCCCGACTTGTTAAAATTACGAAATTGCCCCCAATGACAAAATTACCAAAATACCCTCGGTTCCAAAACGATGCCATATCTCTAAATTTTACAAATTTTTCAGAAAAAAACCCTCCAGCTTTTGGAATTTCAAAACGACCTACTTTACTAAAGTTTTGAAATTTCTTTTATAACGAAAATACCCATCAGAGGAAAATGACGAAAATACCACCCAGGTTAGAAATGGGCGTAAATGTCCAAAGAACGAATAGGTATGGAAAGTGTTAGGGAATGGATGCATGTACTCCTTTGTGTGAACTAGGATAGAAGACTGAAAACTTGTTTGCTCGAAAGAATCCCTAACTAAACTTTCTCGCATAAAACTTCTTCGCGAATAATAAAGTGGAACAAATGCTAACGCATAAAAATTTTCTTAATCGATTAAAAGCGCGGTAGATAGAATGAGTTCTAGAGGACGTGGGCGCCGTGGACGCGCGTAGGGTAGAATGATGATGTGTCGAACCCGTCGGTCGGGTCAAGGTTCTAAAATAAGGTACCACCGCCACCACCACCTCCTACTTTTAGAGGCGAGGAGCGAGGACCGGGCCGGTGGTGAGGTCAGATCGCAAGTCGCTTTCTGCGAGTCTTGGAGATGGTGGTCGGGGCTGGTGGAAATTTGGGAGCTCAAAATCTGTTTCCGAGCGACTCGATGTAACTGAGCTGAGGTATTCCGGGTGTGTTGGGCGTGGCACCCAGTCAATGTGGAATCACCGCTAGAGTCAACTGAAAGGATCATGGATGATCTTGACCTGACGGAGGAGGAAAAGCTGAAAGGGGCAGTGTCGCTTCTAAAGGATGAAGCGTACAGTGGTGGCTCACGGTCCAAAATGGAGCCACGCAGAGAGATCTTACATGGGATTACTTTAGGTTGCTTTCCGAAAAAAGTATGTGGGTACCAGCTACACACGACGCTGTGCAGAGAAAGGCTTTTCTGGGATTAGTGCAAGGAACTAAGTCGGTAGCGGAATATGAGGCGGAGTTCTTAAGGCTAAGTAGATACGCTAGAGGCATCGTGGCTACTGAACATGAACGTTGCGTCCGCTTTGAGGACGGGCTTAGAGATGACTTGAGGCTGATAATTGCTCCACAGCAGGTTCGTGAGTTCTCATTTCTAGTGGAAAAGGCTAAGGTAGCCGAAGGGATCAAGGAGGCTGTGAGGCAAAGTTATAGTAGGAATAATCAGAAAAGAGGATTTGGGTCAGCTGGATCCAGTGGTAGTGTCCAGAAAAAGGCTAGGCCAAGTGGGCCAAATCAGGCAGCAAGGCCCACGACTACCAATCAGAGGCGGACTCAGTGTAACCGCTATGGAAAGACTCATTGGGGAGGTTGTTGGACCAGTGATAGAGGATGTTTTGAGTGTGGGTCTTTGGAGCATCGTGTCAGAGATTGTCCCCGAAAACTAGCTAAGAATCAGTCGGAGGGGCAGAATCGTACTCAGGATAGAAATGTGGGACCACAGAGGGGTCGGGGTAATGGCAGAGGAAGCAACGGTCCTAACCGAGGTCGTGGAACTCAGGGCAGAGGTTCAGGCAACACAGAGGCTAGGCAGCCTGGCTTAGTCTACGAAGTGAGGCGTCGCGAGGAGGATGACGCACCGGTTGTCATAACCGGTACGTTTCTAATCTTTGGTCTTCCTTATGTTGCATTAATTGATGTGGGTTCGACGCACTCGTACATTGCTAGTAGTGTGGTAGGAACTATGGACCTAGACTCTGAGACTACTTCTAGAAAGATGACCGCATTTAAAGCCCCAGGTCACTCAGTAGTCGTAGATAAACTTTATAGAGACGTACCCTAGAACTCCAAGGGGTAGTATTTGTGGTCGATCCGATGGAACTACTGCGTTCGGGAGTTCGATCTGATCCTTGGAATAGACTGGCTGGTTAAGTATCAGGCGAATTTGGATTGCGCGGCTAAGCGCATGGTTCTTAAGACAGCTGAAGGTGATGAAGTGGTTATAATAGGTGATAGAAGGAATTACTTAACCAATGTAGTGTCTGCCTTGAAGGCTGAAAAGATGGTCAAGAAGGGTTGTGAGGCGTATTTAGTTCGAACCTGTGCTTTGGAAGCTAAGGAGTCAGTAGTGGAAAAGGTCTGAACGGTTGGGGAATTCGCTGATGTGTTCCCAGAAGAGCTTCCGGTCCGCCTCCGGATCGGAAGTTGAATTCGTATAGACTTGCTACCCGAACGGCACACGTGTCTATATAGCACCATCTTGAATGGCACCAAAGGAATTGGTGGAGCTGAAGGCTCAAATTCAGGAGCTCTTGGATAGAGGGTTTATTCGACCAAGCATATCTCCGTGGGGAGCGCCGGTGTTGTTTGTCAAGAAGAAGGACGGTTCAATGCGGATGCGTATCGACTACTGCCAATTGAACAAGTTAACAATCAAGAACAAGTATCCGTTGCCTCAGATTGACGACTTGTTCGATCAACTGAAGGGTGCCTCAGTGTTCTCGAAGATAGACCTTAGGTCAGGTTACCATCAACTTAAGGTGAAAGAAGTTGATGTTCACAAGACGACATTCAGAACTCGGTATGGGCATTACGAGTTTCTGGTAATGCCATTTGGATTGACCAATGCGCCGGCAGCATTCATGGACTTGATGAATAGGGTGTTTCAGCAGTACTTAGACCAATTTGTCGTGGTGTTCATAGATGACATATTAGTTTATTCTAAGACAGAGGAGGAGCATGATATGCATTTGCGTATAGTTCTACAAGTGTTGAGGGAGAAGCAATTGTATGCCAAATTCAGTAAGTGCGAATTTTGGCTTAGGGAAGTGGCTTTCTTAGGGCACGTAGTGTCGGCTGAGGGAATCAGAGTAGACCCTTGCAAGGTTGAAGCGGTGTTGGATTGGAAACCGCCTAGGTCGGTGGCAAAAATCCAAAGTTTTCTGGGTTTAGCAGGGTACTATCGGAGATTCGTGGAAGGATTCTCTCTAATAGCAAATACAGTTAACTAAGTTACTAAGGAAAGGTGTTCCATTTGTATGGACGGAGAAGCGAGAAGAAAGTTTTGATAAGTCGAGAAAGATTCCGGCGAAGCTCGGTTTTGGTACGACTGAAGCGGAAAGTTGTTTACCGTCTATTGTGATGCATCCCATACCGGTTTGGGATGTGTGTTTGTCTGCAGAAGGGAAGGTGGTAGCCTATGCATCCCGTCAGTTAAGACCGCATGAGGTTAACTACCCAACGCACGATTTGGAGTTAGCAGCAGTTGTCTTCGCTCTAAAGATATAGAGACATTATCTGTACGGGGAGAAGTCGATAGTCTACACGGATCATAAGAGTTTGAGGTATCTTCGACCCGTAGGATCTAAACTCGAGACAACGTCGGTGGATTGAACTATTAAAGGACTACGATTATTCAATCGAGTACCATCCGGGTAAGGCTAACGTGGTAGCTGACGCGTTGAGCCGGAAGGTTGTGACGGACTTAAGAGCAATGTTCCCGCGGTTGAGTCTATATGATGATGGGAGTCTTTTGGCGGAACTCCAAGTTAAGCCAACGTGGATTGAGGAGATTAAGGAAAAGCAGTTAGTGGATGAAGGCTTGAACGTTAAGAGGGAACAAGTTCAAGATGGTGGTTTGGAAGGGTACAGTCTATCTAGTGATGGAGTGCTATGTTTTCAAGGGCGAGCATGTATGCCGAAAGATGTGGAGTTGAGGCGGAAAATTCTCCACGATGCACATAGCAGCCCCTACGCTATGCATCCGGGAGGAAGCAAGATGTATGGAGATCTACGGAAACACTCTGGTGGCCGGGGTTGAAGCGGGAGGTAACCGAGTTTGTGGGGAAGTGTCTGACGTGTCAGTAGGTTAAGGCCGAACATCAGTTGCCATCAGGGCTACTTCAACCGGTAAGGATCCCTCAATGGAAGTGGAGCGGATCACTATGGATTTCGTCAGTGGGCTACCCCTTACGCCCAGCAAGAAGGATGCAGTTTGGGTGATTGTGGATCGTCTGACTAAGTCAGCACACTTCATACCGGTAAGAGTGGATTTTTCTCTTCAGAAGCTAGCTAAGTTGTACGTGGCTGAAATAGTAAGATTACATGGTGTGCCCGTGTCAATCATCTCGGATAGGGATCCGAGGTTCACGTCGAGGTTTTGGAAGGCACTGCATCAGGCGTTGGGTACAAGATTGGATTTCCGTACGGCTTTCCATCCACAGTCTGACGGACAATCGGAAAGGGTGATACAGATCTTATAAGACATGTTAAGAGGATGTGTCTTGGATTTTATTAATAGTTGGGAGGAGTACCTACCATTAGCGGAATTCGCTTATAACAATAGTTATCAAGCGAGTATTCAGATGGCTCCATATGAAGCGCTGTATGGACGAAAATGTCGTACTCCGACGTGTTGGGCGGAGTTGGGAGAACGACAAGTTCTGGGTCCAGAATTGGTAACAGAGACTGAAGACAAAGTCAAAGTGATCCGAGCTCGTCTTAAGAAAGCGTCGGACAGACAGAAATCCTATACTGATTTAAAACGCAAGGAAATGGAGTATGCTGTAGGAGACAAGATTTTTCTGAAGGTGTCACCTTGGAAAAAGGTGTTGAGATTTGGCCGAAAGGGGAAGCTGAGCCCAAGGTTCATCGGGCCATATGCAGTTGTAAAGCGAGTAGGACCGGTAGCTTATCAGCTTGAGTTACCGGCAGAACTGAATCAGATCCATGACGTATTTCATGTATCAATGTTAAGACGGTATCGGTCAGATCCTTCGCACGTTGTGACAGTAGCAGAGATTGAGGTGAACTCGGATTTATCTTTTGAAGAAGAACCGGTTCAGATCTTAGATCGAGATGTCAAGGTTCTGCGAAGGAAGTCAGTGCCCTTAGTAAAAGTGCTATGGCGGAACCATGGTACAGAGGAAGCTACGTGGGAACCCGAGGATGTGATGCGGCAGCAATACCCCCACCTCTTCTAATCAGGTAATTTCGAGGATGAAATTTATTTTAAGGGGGGTAGAACTGTAACATCCTAGAATCGGGGCTATTTGGAATTTAATTATTTTTCTTATGTATGAACTGCTGTGATATTATTTATGGAATAATAGAGCTTAATTAAGGCTTTGAGTTGGCACGGTTTGGTAGAAAATCTCAGTTGTTAACTTTAAAGGCAGGGAGCCTTAGCAGGAGGGTGTTATAAGAATAAATGAAGGAAATTGGACACTAACAAGGCCTTGGAAAAGTGGCAAAAGTGAGGCCACTTAAGAGCTAGCATGTGACGCCACCAAGGAGCAAGGGAGAACCTTGGTTCAAGTCACAACAATCCCTCTTTTTGCTCATTAATGGGACGGCACAAGGGGGGAGTTTTTCCTCAGTTTAAACTCTTTTATTATTATTATTATAAGATAATATGAGCATTTAAAATTAGATTTTTATTTGTTCAATTTTAAGGATAATAAGGAGGCTATTTTATTAATTGGATTATTAAGGGATTATTGATTTATTATTTGGGATTAATTCAAATTATTTGAATTAAATTAAACAAGTGGTCAAGAGCAATTCAAGGAGATTAAATGGATTTTGAACTCCTTGGTTAATAGGAGTGGACGGCAAGTTAAGGGGGGGTGCCGAATGCTTATAAAAACCTCAACCTACCACCTTACTTTTCTTTTCCATCTTTGTTTAGCCGAAAATCCCTAACCCTTCCTTCTCTGCTTTCTTTTAATTTTTTTTCTATTCTCTCAAAACTTTGGCCGAAACCCTCCCTATTTCTTCTTGCCGAACCCCCTACCCTCAATTCCCTTTTCTTTTATTTCCCTAATAGCCGAATTCACCCAGTAGTTTGCCGAAATTCCCTTCCTCTATTCTATTGTACTTTGGCCAAATATTGGAAGGAACATAGATCTCTTCAGGTTCTTTGATATCAATCGGTTGATAAGGTAAGTGATGGCCGAATTTCTATCTCCCCTTTTCTTTCTTTTTCTGTCGACTTTTTACAAAGAAAGGTGCCGATTTCGGCAATGGTTAAGTCTTCTAAACGAGTAGTAACCGATTTTTGCTAGGTACCCAGGGGAGTAAAGCAGTCGACTCACAGCCCGATCTCTAGTATTCGATTTTTGGTAAGTAACGGCAAGATCTACTTTGGTTAGTCAGTGATATTCGTTTTAGCCGAAGGCTATTAGTTTTACTTATTAATCAATGGTGGTTGACGAGCAGATTCGAGAATCAAGTGTTGCGATTAGTATCCAAAAGTGTGAAGGTAAGGATTCGGGTTCACAAGGAACCCCTCTCAATTATTTGGTTGGCCGAATGGCCCATATCACTAACCCGGGTATTTGGCCGAATATAGGGTCAAGTGGATCTTAGGTTGCCGACTTCTCTTCTTTGGATTTAGAGCATCCGAGGGTGACAGGTGTGTACATACACACGTATAACTTATTATATATGCTGAATATTGTGAATGCTAACTTAATTGATGTAGCATTGGATAATATACCTTATCGGTATAGATGGAAATTCAGGTAAGTACCCGTTAACATGACTTTGTTATTTTATGCTTTTGGGAAGCATGATGTATTGATACATGAGATTTAAGCATGTGAAGGCATGAAACATATATATATGACTGATGTGGGATTGACGAGTGGAGGGGGCGGTGATATTGTGCCGACGGGAACCAGTGTTTTGGTAACACACCGTGACTACGGTCACCAGAGGTTTGGTACCTCCAGAGGTTTGGCACCTCATAGCGACTTATCCCCGTGGTTAACACCACCGTGTGGTGGCCCCACTTGAGATATGGGATCGCCCGCGCGATTTGGTATCACACAATGGGTTGGCCCCATCAATCGATTCGTGTCTCACGGACACCGTTGTTTTGGTAACACATCGTGACTATATGTCACCAGTGGGTTTGGCACCACCAAAGGTGGTTTGGTACCACAACGGGGTAGACAGTGGCGTTTGGTTGGCTAGGTTGGGTACCTAATATTCTGCATATTAATTGTTATATGTTGTGTATGAAAATGTTTTAAAACGGGGGAAGGGTTACATATTGAGTCTTGGTGACTCACCTTCTCCTTTACATTTTTTAGGTGACACGTAGATCGCGGATGTGGAGCCGGGTTGACTCGAGGTGGCCATGCAGTGGATTTAATTTAAATGAACTTTAATTTTAGTTATGATATTTTTATTTCCGGTTTTTTTTTATTTCATTTGGATGTAATAAGGCCTCCTGATATTTTATTCTTGTTATTTTTCATATGTTGAATACTTTGTTTAAAACTATGATTATAAATATTAAATTAAAGTCACATGTTTTCCCAAGTTAAAACAAAAATGTTTTCATCGTGCCATCGGGCACATTCGATACTTTATAATAACTTGGTTGAACTAATTCCAAATAAATTCTAAGTAAGGTTTTAACAAAACAATCAAACAAAAGGTTTTCAACAACTTAAATCGATTTAGAAAAACGAATTTCTCAAAAATATTTTCCACTGTAGCAAACTAGATTCGGCCATAGTGTTCGGGCCGGGTTTGGGTTGTTACATGAATTACCCGTTCAGACTGCCCGTCCGACTGTGGATGAAAGGCCGTAGTGAAATCCAACTTAGTACCTAAAGCTTGATGAAGTGCCCTCTAAAACCGAGACGTAAATCTGGGGTCTCTATCCGAAATGATTGACACCGGCACTCCGTGTAACCTCACAATTTCCGCCACATATAACTTGGCCAACTTCTGAAGAGAATAATCCACTCTTACCGGAATGAAATGCACGGACTTGGTCATATGGTCCACTATTACCCATACCGAGTCCTTTTTAGTAGGCGTAAGGGGAAGCCCACTAACGAAATCCATGGTAATTCTTTCCCACTTCTATTGCGGAATCTCGATTGGCTGAAGTAATCCTGATGGAACTTGGTGTTCACTTTTTAACTTATTGACACGTCAGACATTTTCCTACGAATTCGAGAACTTCCGCTTAAGATCAAGCCACCAAAACTGTTCCCTTAGATCCCTGTACAACTTAGTGCCTCCGGGATGCATAGCATAAGGGCTACTATGCGCCTCCCGAAGAATCCTTTGTCTTAACTCCTCGTCCTTTGGCATACAGACCTTTCCCTTGAAGCACAATACTCCCTCATCGTTAACACCATAATCTTCTAACTCTCCATTCTGTACTTGCTGTAGCTTAGCACTTAAGTCCTCATCCAACAATTGACTTTCCTTTACCTCATTCAATCACGTGGGTTTGACTTGCAATTCTGCCAGCAGACTTCCATCATCATACAAACTTAAGTGTGCGAACATCGCCCTCAGATCCGACACTACCTTTCGACTTAGAGCATCCGCTACCACGTTCGCCTTGCCTGGGTGATACTCGATCGAACAATCATAATCCTTTAATAGCTCCACCCACCTTCGCTGTCTTAAGTTCAACTCTTTCTGAGTCAACAGATACTTAAGACTTTTGTGGTCCGTGTAGATTATCGACTTTTCTCCATAAAGGTAATGCCTCCACACCTTAAGAGCGAAAACCACTGCCGCCAATTCCAAGTCATGAGTTGGGTAGTTAACCTCATGAGGCCTTAGTTGTCGAGACGCATATGCTACTACTTTACCATCTTGCATTAGAACACAGCCTAATCCCGTATGCGAAGCGTCACAGTACACCACAAAATCCTTTCCTGCCTCATGCTGAATCAGAACTGGAGCTTCCGTCAAGACCTTCATAAGCTTCTCAAAGCTCTCCTGTTGCTTATCTGTCCATACAAAGGGTACTTCCTTCCTCAACAACTTTGTCAAAGGCGCGGCTATTGACGAGAACCCTTCCATGAACCTCCTGTAATAGCCTGCCAAACCTAAGAAACTTCGGATCTCAGTTACGGACCTAGGTGGTTTCCAATCCAACACTACTTCGATCTTCCTAGGATCCACCCTTATTCCCTCTGTGGATACCACATGTCCTAAGAATGCCACCTCCTTAAGCCAAAATTCACACTTGCTGAATTTTGCATAGAGCTTCTTCTCCCTTAATACTTGTAACACTATCCGTAGGTGCTCATCATGCTCTTCCTCCGACTTCGAATACACGAGGATATCATCGATATACATGACGACGAACCTATCCAAGTAAGGTTGGAAAACCCGGTTCATCATATCCATGAACGTGGCTGGTGTGTTTGTCAATCCAAACGGTATTACTACAAACTCATAATGGCCGTATCTTGTCCTAAAGGCGATCTTATGGATATCTGCCTCCTTTACCTTCAACTGATGATATCCCGACCGTAGATCTATCTTCGAAAACACAGCTGCCCCCTTTAGCTGATCGACAAGTCGTCTATCCTTGGCAAAGGATACTTGTTTTTGATGGTCAGTTTATTCAACTGACGATAGTCTATGCACATTCGCATAGTTCCATCCTTCTTTTTCACAAATAGGACCGGTGCTCCCCACGGAGACACACTGGGTCGGATGAACCCATGATCTAGCGATTCTTGAATCTGAGCCTTGAGTTCCACCAACTCCTTTGGTGCCATTCTGTAGAGGGCAATTGACACAAGAGCTGTACCAGGTAGCAAATCTATTCCAAATTCCACCTCCCTATCTGGGGGTATTCCTGGTAATTCCTCTGAGAACACATCCACGAAGTCCCTTACCGTTCTGACTCTACTGACATCTTCTTCCTTTCCATCTAACGCACTTACGAAGGCTAGAAACGCCTTGCACCCTTTTTGAACCATCCTTTCAGCCTTTAGTGCCGAAACTACATTAGACAAGTAGTTCCTTCTTTCTCCTATCATGATAACCACCTCACCCTCTGGGGTTCTTAGTTCCATTCGTTTAGCCGCAGAATCCAACACGGCCCGGTGCTCTACTAACCAATCCATACTGAGTATGAGGTCAAATTCTCCAAAGGGTAACTCCATTAAGTCAGCCCAAAAGTTTACTCCCTGAATTTCTAGGGGTACACTCCGAAAGACCTTATCCACCACTACAGTTTGGCCTAATGGGCTTACTACAGTCATCTCCCTATCAGAAAGTTCAGAGTCTAGGCCTAGTGGTTCCACTATACTACATGCAACATATGAATGGGTCGAGCCCACATCAATAAGAGTAAAATAGGGCTTGCCATGAATAAGGAACGTACCGGTTATGACGTCCAGTGCGTCTCCATCCTCCCTCCGGTGAACTGCATAAACCAAACCCGGTTGCCTTGCCTCAGTGTTAGCAGCACCTCTGCCTAGTGTTCCATATCCTCTGCCAGCACCATTACCTCTATTATTCGGACCACGACCACGTTGCAGCTGCTGTCCACCTTTACCAGCCTAATTAACGTTCTGAGCTGCTGGCCGACTTCCCTCCGGTTTCATTGGACAATCCTTAATCATATGGTCCTTGGACCCACACCTGAAACATCCTTCTGTCCTCTTCCAACGCTCTCCTAAGTGTCTCTTCCCACACTGATCACAAGGACTATACTGCCCTCCTGCACCAACTTGCTGACCTCGTGGCCCACCAACTCTGGGCCTTTTCTGCACACTCCCAGACGGTCCTGACGACCCATAACCCCTCTTGGGCCTATTCCTATCGTGAGCTCGCTTTCACCGAGTCCTTGATTCCCTCGGCTACCTTAGCCTTTTCCACTAACGTGAAAAATCTCTGCCTCGATGTGGGGCTATCAACAACCTTAAATCATCCCTCAAACCGTCCTCAAATCGGACACACCGTTCATGCTCCGTAGCCACCACTCCTCGGGCATAACGGCTCAGCCTCAGAAACTCAGCTACATACTCCGCCACGGACTTGTTCCTTGAACCACCCCCATAAATGCCTTCCTTTGCTCATCAAGATATCACAGCATCGACATACTTCTTCGATAAGCCGTCTTAACATAGTCCCACGTCAGATCCTCAGCTGTGGCACCATCACGAACTGTGAGCCACCATTGGTACGCTTCATCGTGTAGGAATGCCACCATTCCTTTCAGCTTCTCCTCAGGGGTCAGATCTAGTTCATCCATAATCCGCTCGGTTGATTCCAACCAATACTCGGGCCGGATCGGGTGCCACTCCTGACACTCCACGGAACACCTCAGCTCCGTTGGCACGAAGTCGCTCAGGTACCGACTTCCAAGCTCCCGAATTTCCTCCTGCACCAGCCACCAACTCAAGAACTCGTAGCACGACTGCGACACAAAGATCATCCTCTCGCCTGCGAGCTTGCGCTTAACACCAACAAATGGGGTGGTGGTGGCGGTGGTACCTCGTTGTCAGACCCTTGACCCGACCTAACGGGTTCCGACACGGTCATCCTACCTCTACCGCGTCCTCGCACGTTTCGACCACGTCCCCTAGAGCTCATTTCTACTACCGTGCTTTAATCTGATTAAGAAATTTTATGAATTAGTACTTGTTTCACTGATTATCCGCGAAGGAATTTTATGGATAGAAACTCAGTAGTGGTTCTTTCGATTCAATCAAAGTTTTGATGTCTTCTCTCCTAATTCAGAGAAGTACATTCATTCAAGCATTCATTCAGTGACATCCATTCCATAGTATCTCCCATACACATTCACTCTTCGGACATTTCTGTCCGTTCTTATCCCAGGGGTATTTTCGTCATTTGTCCTACAAGGGTATTTTCGTAATTTTTCAAAATAAGGTTCCTTGTTGATTTTGTTAATAAGGGTATTTTAGTAATTTTGAATTCCCAGGGGTATTTCGATAATTTTGAAACTTGGGGGTATTTTGGTAATAAACCAGGGCAAATTTGTAAAGTTGAATAATTCAGGGGTATTTCAAAATTTGCAAAACTTTAAGGGTTCTTTTTGATACTTCTATTCTCCAAAACGGTGATGTTGCAAAAATTTTGGAAATCAGGGTCATTTTGGTAATTTTGTAAGTCAGGGGCAATTTCGTAATTTCTAAAATCAAGATATTTTGATATTTTATAATTTAAAATTTTTGGTCATTTTATAAAGTAGGGAAAATTTCATTGAAATCGGGGTAGTACGGTAATTGTAGAAACCAGGGGCATTTTTGTAATTTTGCCACTAGGGACTTTTTGGTAATTTTTGTAAATTGGGAATATTTTGAAAACTTTCTAAAAATAAGTTTTTGTTACTATTCAAAGGGGTAAATTTGGGGATTTAAAACTAGGGTTTCCATAAAAACATGGCTAGTCCCTTTCGGGTTTTAGTTATTGGGTTTAGCCTATGAATAAGTCCTCATGGTTAGGGTGAACCGTAGCTACGCACCAGGAAGGATTCCTGCGAAGAGGAGGTGAGTCACTAGGAATGCTTAAGTACCAGGCTCTTCCGGATCCAATCCTAGACATGCGCACCATGGTTGCCACACCCTAACTCGGTGACTTAACTATAGGTTTGTTTAATTAGGCATTTAAGTCTTATGTATTTGTTGGGGTACACTAGTCCTAGGGTTCACATACTTAATGTTCTAATCTACGTTCCATTTCTACCCTTCTACAATTCATACTATAATTCACACAATAGATAGGGGTACTTACCTGGTGGACTGCGGGTCGGAGACCTGGGTGCCATGCCAAAACCTGCTTATTTCAAAAAAAAATGTTTTCATAAAACTTATTTGGGCTCGCTTTGAAAACGTTTTGGGCCTTAAACCTCAGGCCGAGAGTTTGAAATGGGCTCTGATACCAAATTGAAACACCCCACACCCGGCCACGAGCCTGGACCGGATCTGGTATGTTCCTCGAAGTAAACCGGTTAAAAATTCTTCTATTACTTTGAAAATCTGTGTGTTTTAAAGATAGTTTGCTAGTGGGTTGGGTTCGAGTTGAAAACAAATTTATTTTATATTGAAACCCATTTAATTTCAAATGACAAAATATTTTAAAGTTTATTTTAAATTAAATTGACTTAATCTCAAATAAATAAAATTACGTAACATAGTAAATAAAACAGAAAATAACATAGTTCACTATAGTTTTATTACATCAAATAAAATCCAAAATGAAATTTAAAATACTTATAAAAATAAAATGGTCCACATAATAATTTCCTTGCTGGGCATGGCCACCACTAAGCTCCTGCAGACCCGGTCCATTACTGATCATCACCTAAAAAATGTTCCCACAACGGGGTGAGTCAACAGACTCAATGTGTACACAAACACTAAGTCCAAATAAATTCAGGCATTTCATAACATACATATTCATATAACATTAAATTAAAAATGATGCAACCCGAACCAAAACCTATATGCCATCTGCTACACATCACCCGTACCATCCTGCACACCGTGGGGACTACTAAGTCAACCCTCCATCCGCTACACACCATCGAAGGCAGTCGCTACAGTCGACGTGCTCATCGCCCTTATGAGTATTCGTGGTCTTAGGTCACCACATTCAGATATCGTGGTCTTAGGTCACCACATTCACTTCCCCTTTTCAATAACCCATATGCCCCATATCATACATATTATACATTACATGCCAAATTTCACATTCTTATCACTTATCACATGTTAAATATAACATATTTCATAATCCTAGTAGGAGTAGGAAACGTACCTGAGTACTTTGTACCATAACATGGTACCTTATCCACATTCTTACACTTTCATATTAATACATATATCAAGTTTAAGCCATAAATCTATTAAGTTTAGTGTGGGGTACACACTTGATTCACTTAGCAATTCACTGGAATCCCGAAATCCAATCTACTGCCTTAGATCCTTAACTTCCTACATTCGGCCATCACTTTAAAATTTTAATGAAGACCATTCGGCCATAAAACCAAATCCTATTAGGATTGTTTTTACTCAAAACTTACCTTGGTACCGATTGATGTCTAATCAAATGCCGGAAACTTTGTATCCTTCTTTCTTGAAATCGGCAAGCACTACAATCACTAGGCTTGTTTAGTTCGGCTTTTAAATATTTAAAGACCAAATCTAAATACTAAACTAGGCTTTGGCCGATTGTGCTTATGTACTCACCTTGCGATTTTCAACTCCCTAAAGTATCCCTTGTCTTAAATATCTGTCGAAATACCTATACACATATGTTAGGTTCGATTCTAACATTAAACCATCATAGATGGCCCTTGGCCGAATGTAAATCCTGACTTACCTTAGATCATTGAATTCCCGAAAGATCCCTTCTTGAAGTCGACAGTTGCAAAACCCCGAAACACTCCTTATAATTTCGGCCACAAAATAATAATGATATTAGTTCCTATGTTTAAAATTATTTAAAATTTGAAATCTTTAAAATTTGAAATTATTTAATATATTTATTAAAAACAATCAGTCATATACCTAAAAAAAACTTTAAAATATAATCATATAATATTATTTTAATTTTTATCATTTTTAACATATATTTTTTTAAGTTTTTACTTTTAAATTTTTTCTACGTGTCGAAAAGAATACATGATGGCCACTTGGATGATGGGTAAGAATATAGAGAGCAAAATGGCGTCGTTTCGTTTAAAGTAAAATAACTTTCTACGACATATTTTATCAAAGCCTTAAACTGTAACATCCTAGATTAGGGGTTGTGCGTTTGGAGCATAACTCAAGTATTAGTAGGCTTTAAGTGTGGTTGGTGATGTTTTAAGGGTTTTTAAAACTCTAGGATTAAAAGGGAATGCATTTGAAATTTTTGGAATTTTAAGTAAAAAGAGGAAACTAGGCTAAAGAGGCCTTAAGGAAATTTGCGTGGGGTTTAGGACATAAGAAATTGATTGGTAGAGTGGCTTGAGGCGTGAAGGTGCAAGGGGTCTTCAGGAGGGAAGGGGTTCGAGCGGCAGGAATCGCACTTGGGAGTTTTATTTTTGGCGTTAAAAGGGAGCAAGGCTAGGGAGGCCTTAAGGGAAAAATCCTAGGCGTTTTGGCATAAAAGAGCGCCTTGGTAAAGTGGCTTCCATGCGCCACTTAAGGGCCTGGAATGACGCCTGGGCAAGGGCCTTGGTTCGAATCTCGTTGGCCGCATGGGCATGTTTTATTTTTGTTTTGGCGTTAAGGCAAGGGGAAGCTAAGGAAGGAGCTCTTAAAAGGAGTTGTAGGGTGTTTATGTCACACAAAGACGCCATAGCAGTGGTTTGGAGGCATGGGGTGTTTCAGCAGTCTTGGGTTCAAACCTAGGGGCGACAACATGGATGGTTTTTATTTTTGGCGTCCAGAGAAGAGGTCGTGGCTGCACATGGGACTTTTAATTTGATAAGGATCAAGCTAGCTTTGTTTTTTTTAATTCGGATGGGATAATATGCTGGCTTTTATCTTTTTATTATTTATTGATTTTAAGATAGAAGATAATGGTTGTGTTTTGTTTATTATTTTTTTTAAATGAAGAGATAACATAGAAGATTGATAGGAATTAGATAATTAGCCGATTGTGGGACTCTCTTGGTGTTTAGTTTCGCTTTGAAGTGTGTTTAGGGGAGTGTGCCAAAGTTCATGGTGGTAGTTTTGTTTTTCTTCTTTGGTCTTCAAGTTTCGGTCAAGAGGGTTATAGGTGGGTAGGCTGGATATTTTTATGCATTAAAGTGTGTTGCCAAATTTCTTTAATCTTCCTCTTCGTCTCCTTTTTCTTCTCCCAGACCCGATTCTACACCTTTCCCTTGAAGCCGAATACCCCCTGTCATCTAGAGCATTAGCTGAATTTCTAGTAAGCCTTAGCAGCATCTCATTTTCTTCTCTTAAAGTCATAAAAGCTGAAACCTCTCTAATATTAGTCACCATTGCCGAATCTATTAGTCTCTTAGTCTCTCTTCTCTTTGTCGCAAATTTTAAAAGCCAAAGCGGTAGCCGAATTATTAAGGGAGGTGCTGTCGACTAATAGTTTGTGATCTCTCTTTAAACGCGTGGTGCCGATATTAAGGAGTAGTAAGGAGTTCTTCGGGATTCGAAAGCATCAAGGTAAGTGGTATGTGTTATTCGGCCAAGGGCCATTTTCCCTAGATTTATTGTTAAGCCGAATCTAACAGAGGTTGAGCAGGGAGTTCGACAACTTCTAAGACAAGGAGCAGTTTCGGGATTTAGATCCGTAAGGTAAGGCAGTAGTGATTTTCGGCCCCAGGCCATTTTGGTATATTATGTTAGCCGATTCTGACTTAGGTGGTGTAAGAAGGAGTTCTACAATCGCAAAGGTGCAAATCATTAGACGTGGGTTTCGGGATTTAGTCAATTGTGCTAATCAGGTGCGTAGTTATCGCACTGTCTCTTGAATGTTTATATGTGTTATATGTGTTATTTCATGTATGTGTATAAAGTGAATGATAGCCGAAATAAGGGCTAAGATTGTGAATAACCGTGGTGGGTGATTGAATAATCAGGTCAGTGATTTACGATAATAAATGATTATTGATGAATGTATAAAAATGTGATGGCATGTGAAGTATATTTGTTTCAAGTAATATGTTGCCATGGTACATATATATATCCATGGGACTTGGGATGTGACTATTGGAGGAAAGGGTGTACATTATGTACGTGGTCTAATGCTAGCCTCGTGCTACATTAGCGCTTGATGTTAGCTATGTGTTTCATCAAGGGAGGTGTTGGCTAAGTGCCCATCTCGGCGGTTGATAGCTGTGTGCATCACGTGGACTGATTGATATGTGGGATCCCTATGGGATTGGTGGCACAGCCATGGCCTTGAGCAGCAAGTCTGCCAAGGTAAGATATGTGGATCACTATGTGATCGGTGGTGGATTAGCCATGGCCTTGGGCAGGGAGTCTGCTAAGGTAGGAGTAACGGATGGACCCTAGGTTGGGTTGGCTTCATAATTCATATTTATGTGTATGGACTGCGTGGATATCGGCCAAGCCCATATGTGGAGATATGTGAAATGACTATGCACTGAGTCTGTTGACTCACCCAAAAATTTTACCAACATTTCAGGTAATGCATAAAGCTTGGACCAGGTTGGAGTGGATACGAGGTGCCCATGCAGAAGATATCTTATTTGTTTTATACATTTTATTTATGAAAGGTTATTTATTGTAATAAAAGCCACTTTAAGTGTTTAAGGATTTTTATTATGTTTTCAGTCAGATTGATGATTAAGTTAATATTCGAGAATGTTTCTTTTAAAGAGTAAATTTATACTTTGATAAATTATTTTAAAGTTTTACATTTAACAACATAATTTTATTTTGGAATTTTACATACCCAATATTTTATTAAAGGCATACAAAATTTTATGTTTCACTATAAGTCAAAATACTTTTCAAACGTTTTTTCGCAGTGGCATTTCAAATTCGGTCATAGTGAATGGGCCGAGTTTAGGGTGTTACAAATTGGTATCAGAGCCTGGTTCAAAATTCAGCTGAGGGTTGTGGGGCCCAAAAATGTTTTCAAAAATGGGCTTTTCGAAAATATGGGCTTTTTAGAAATATTTCAGGTTATTCTAGCATGGCACCTGTATCTCCGGCCCGAAGTCCACCAGGTAAGTACTTCTAACTATTGAAGTGATTTGTTTATGTGAACTGTTATGGGCTTATTTGGGCTCGTAGATTAGAATATTAGGGCTATTGAACCCTAGGGCTAGTGCACTCAAACACATGCATAAGACTTAAGGACTATTAAACAAACCTGTGAAGTAAGTCACCGAGTTAAGGTGTCGCAACCATTGTACGCATGTCTAGGATTGGTATTCGATGAAGAGCTTGGTACTTAAGCAATCCCCAATGACTCACCTCCTCTTTCTTCGAATCCTACAGTGCGTAGCTACAGTTCACCCTAACCAAGAGGACTTATTTACGGACTAAACCCGATAATTAAAACCCGAAAGGGACTAGCCATGCAGTTTTATAAAATTCCTAGTTTTAAAAATCCCTAAATTACCCTTTTAATTGTAGTAAAAGATTATTGTGAATTTTTTTTCAAAATATCTCTGATTTACAAAATTACGGAAATACCCCTGTGTTGTAAATTACCAAAATGCCCTTGGTTTTTTTTTAAAAAAATTTCATATTACCCTTGACTTTTATAAAAAAATTCTTACTCTGCCAAAAATGTCAGAAAATTCTATTTTATGAAGTGTTAAGATACCCAGATTTGGAAAATTACTGAATTACCCAATTACCAAAATAACACTGATTTCTGAAATTTCTACAAAACCTTGATTTAGAAAATCTTTCTTTCAAAATGCCCATGAGTTTGGAAAAAAATTTTGAAATGACTTTGGTGATTTTCAAATTGACCCCGATTTGTTACTAAAATACCCCTGTAGGAAAAATGACGAAAATACCCCTGGGATAGAATCGGACAAAAATGTTTGAATAGTGAATGTGGGTGGTGGATACCACTGAAAGAATATGGCCTTGTTGAGAAATGAAGATATCTCCATTATGAATGTGATTGTGAATGTGATTCTTTGAATTAGAGTAGTGAACTCGAACTGAAACTTTGATTGATCGAAAGAACAACTTCTGAAAACTTCATTTCATAAAATTGCTCGTGGATAAATAGTGGATAAAATTTCTAATGCATAAAATTTCTTAAATCAGACTAAATCGAGGCGCTAGAAATGAGTTCTAGAGGACGTGGTCGTCGTAGACGTGGTCGAGGCAGAATAGCCGTATCGGAACCCGTTAGATCGGGTCAAGGGTCTGAGAATGAGGTGCCACCTCCACCACCAGCTTTTGGTGTTGAGCAGCAAGATCAGACGGGGGATGATGCAGTATCACAGGAGGTGCTGCGAGTTTTGGAGATAGTGGCTGGAGCGGGTGAAAATATGAGAGCTAGGAACTCCGTACCCGAGCAACTCTGAGCTAATGGAGCTGAGGTGTTTCAGGGCGTATTAGGTGTGGCACCCAGTACGGCTGAATATTGGTTGGAAGCAACCGAGCGAATTATGGATGAGCTCGATCTGACCGCTGAGGAGAAAGTGAAAGGAATGGTGGCGCTGCTTCGCGACGAGGCATATCAATGGTGGCTAACAGCTTGGGATAGTGCCACGGCGGAGGATCTCACCTGGGAGTACGTTAAGGCGGCGTACCAGAAGAAATGTGTCGGTACTCATTATATTAATGCGCAGAGAAAGGCGTTTCTAGGGCTGGTTCAAGGGAACAAGTCTGTAGCGAAATACGAGGCTGAATTCTTAAGGTTAAGCCGATATGCTCGAGGGGTAGTTGCTACGGAGCATGAGCGATGTGTCCAGTTTGAGGACAGATTAAGGGATGACCTGAGGTTGTTGATAGCTCCTCATCAGGAACGGGGGTTCGTTGTGTTAGTCGAAAAGGCTAAGGTAGCTGAAGGGATTAAGGACTCGGTGAGACAGAACAGAGATAAGGATAGGAACCGGGATTGGAGGAATTTTGGGTCGTCTGAATCATCTGAGGGTCTTCAGAAAAGACCAAGGGTTGAAAATTCTGTTCGTATTGCTAAGCCAGCTATGGAAAATCCAGACCGTTCGTATGTTCATTGTGGAAGGTATCATGTCGGTGAGTGTTGGAATCGGAAGCGAGAATGATTTAGGTGTAAGTCGAAGTCCCACTTGATTAAAAACTGTACTCAAGATCCAAATAGGGCTCGGACATTAGGCCAAGGTTATGTGCAGCCGGGTAGAGATGGTCAGTAAGCGACAAGGGGTCGTGGTCCGAATCATGGAGGAAATGGTTCAGGCCGAGGTCGTGGAGCACCAAACAGAGATGCTGAAGGTGCAGATGCAAGGCAGCCAAGGTTGGTTTATGCAGTCGACTGTCGCGAGGATGGTGATGTGCCAGAGGTGACAACGGGTAAGTTTCTTATTTCTGGATTATCCTTTATTGCTTTGTTCGTTATAAGGTCAGTTCGTTCCTATGATTGCTAATGAAGTGTATGGAACCTTGATTGTGAACTTAGAGAATGTGCCTAGGAAGTATAATAGTTCTTTAAGATCAGAGTATGCAGCAGTGGAGTAAGTGGGGTAAGTTAGGATGTACGGATATTCGTTAGTAAGTAATTTCAAGGACAAAATTATTTTTAAGGAGGGTAGAACGGTAACATCCTAGATTAGGGGTTGTGCGTTTGGAGCATAACTCAAGTATTAGTAGGCTTTAAGTGTGGTTGGTGATGTTTTAAGGGTTTTTAAAACTCTAGGATTAAAAGGGAATGCATTGGAAATTTTTGGAATTTTAAGTGAAAAGAGGAAACTAGGCTAAAGAGGCCTTAAGGAAATTTGCATGGGGTTTAGGACATAAGAAATTGATTGGCAGAGTGGCTTGAGGCGTGAAGGTGCAAAGGGGTTTCAGGAGGGAAGGGGTTCGAGCGGCAGGAATCGCACTTGGGAGTTTTATTTTTGGCATTAAAAGAGAGAAAGGCCAGGGAGGCCTTAAGGGAAAAATCCTAGGCGTTTTGGCATAAAAGAGCGCTTTGGTAAAGTGGCTTCCATGCGCCACTTAAGGGCCTGGAATGACACCTGGGCAAGGGCCTTGGTTCGAATCCCGTTGGCGGCATGGGCATGTTTTATTTTTGTTTTGGCGTAAACGCAAGGGGGAGCTAAGGAAGGAGCTCTTAAAAGGAGTTGTAGAGAGTTTATGACACACAAAGACGCCGTAGCAGAGTGGCTGGAGGCGTGGGGTGTTTCCAGCAGGTCTTGGGTTCGAAACCTAGGGGCAGCAACATGGATGGTTTTTATTTTTGGCGTCCAGGAGAAGAGGTCGTGGTTTGCACATGGGACTTTTAATTTGATAAGGATCAAGCTAGCTTTGTTTTTTTAATTCGGATGGGATAATATGCTGGCTTTTATCTTTTTATTATTTATTGATTTTAAGATAGAAGATAATGGTTATGTTTTGTTTAATATTTTTTTTTTAAAATGAAGAGATAACATAGAAGATTGATAGGAATTAGATAATTAGCCGATTGTGGGACTCTCTTGGTGTTTATTTTCGGCTTTGAAGTGTGTTTAGGGGGAGTGTGCCGAAAGTTCATGTTGGTAGTTTTGTTTTTCTTCTTTGGTCTTCAAGTTTCGGTCAAGAGGGTTATAGGTGCGTAGGCTGGATATTTTTATGCATTAAAGTGTGTTGCCAAATTTCTTTAATCTTCCTCTTCGTCTCCTTTTTCTTCTCCCAGACCCGATTCTACACCTTTCCCTTGAAGCCGAATACCCCCTGTCATCTAGAGCATTAGCTGAATTTCTAGTAAGCCTTAGCAGCATCTCTTTTTCTTCTCTTACAGTCATAAAAGCTGAAACCTCTCTAATATTAGTCACCATTGCCGAATCTATTAGTCTCTTAGTCTCTCTTCTCTTTGCCGCAAATTTTAAAAGCCAAAGCGGTAGCCGAATTATTAAGGGAGGTGCTGTCGACTAATAGTTTGTGATCTCTCTTTAAATGTGTGGTGCCGATATTAAGGAGTAGTAAGGAGTTCTTCAGGATTCAAAAGCATCAAGGTAAGTGGTATGTGTTATTCGGCCAAGGGCCATTTTCCCTAGATTTATTGTTAAGCCGAATCTAACAGAGGTTAAGCAGGGAGTTCGACAACTTCTAAGACAAGGAGCGGTTTTGGGATTTAGATCCGTAAGGTAAGGCAGTAGTAATTTTTGGCCCTAGGCCATTTTGGTATATTATGTTAGCCGATTCTGACTTAGGTGGTGTAGGAAGGAGTTCTATAATCGCAAAGGTGCAAATCGTTAGACGTGGGTTTCGGGATTTAGTCAATTGTACTAATCAGGTGCGTAGTTATCGCACTGTCTCTTGAATGTTTATATGTGTTATATGTGTTATTTTATGTATGTGTATAAAGTGAATGATAGCCGAAATAAGGGCTAAGATTGTGAATACCCGTGGTGGGTGATTGAATAATCAGGTCAGTGATTTACGATAATAAATGATTATTGATGAATGTATAAAAATGTGATGGCATGTGATGTATATTTGTTTCAAGTAATATGTTGCCATGGTACATATATATATGCATGGGACTTGGGATGTGACTATTGGAGGAAAGGGTGTACATTATGTACGTGGTCTAATGCTAGCCTCGTGCTACATTAGCGCTTGATGTTAGCTATGTGCTTCATCAAGGGAGGTGTTGGCTAAGTGCCCATCTCGGCAGTTGATAGCTGTGTGCATCACCGTGGACTGATTGATATATGGGATCCTTATGGGATCGGTGGCACAGCCATGGCCTTGAGCAGCAAGTCTGCCAAGGTAAGATATGTGGATCACTATCTGATCGGTGGTGGATTAGCCACGGCCTTGGGCAGGGAGTCTGCTAAGGTAGGAGTAACGGATGGACCCTAGGTTGGGTTGGGCTTCATAATTGGATATTTATGTGTATGGACTATGTGGATATGGGCCAAGCCCATATGTGGAGACATGTGAAATTACTATGCACTGAGTCTGTTGACTTACCCAAAATTTTTACCAACATTTCAGGTGATGCATAAAGCTTGGACCGGGTTGGAGTGGATACGAGGTGGTCCATGCAGAAGATATCTTATTTGTTTTATACATTTTATTTATGAAATATTATTTATTGTAATAAAAGCCACTTTAAGTGTTTAAGGATTTTTATTATGTTTTAAGTTAGATTGATGATTAAGTTAATATTCGAGAATGTTTCTTTTAAAGAGTAAATTTATACTTTGATAAATAATTTTAAAGTTTTACATTTAACAACATAATTTTATTTTGGAATTTTACATACCCAATATTTTGTTAAAGGCATACAAAATTTTATGTTTCACTATAAGTCAAAATACTTTTCAAACGTTTTTCCACAGTGGCATTTCAAATTCGGTCGTAGTGAATGGGCCGGGTTTGGGGTGTTACATAAACCCTAAAACCCTAAGTCCTAAACCCAAACCCTAAACTTCAAAACCATAAACCCTAAAACCATAGACCTTAGACCTTAAATCACTAAACCCTAAAATCCTAAACGCTTGTCATAACTATAGTATCTAACACCGAAACCTTAAAGTTAAACTTACATCGCATTACACCGAAACCTTAATTTTTTAATTTTTAACATATATTTTTCTAAGTTTTTACTTTCAATTTTTTGTCTACTTGTCATTATTTTTTTGAAGAATATAAATATTCAATTATAAATAAATTGTATTTTAATTAATATAAATAGTTAGGGTTTAGGGGTTTCGATAAAGCCAAACTTCTAAATAGTTTAGTTATCAATTTGTAACTTTTCATAATTAAGTCAGTTTCAAATAGCAAAATAAAATTAAATTTAAAACAAAAATAAGAAAAAAATGGAAATTAAATCGAATCAAATCGAAACGAGTGTCAGTTACCCTAGATGAGAATGGAACTGATGCTCAACTTTTAGCGGCGTTTTTGGTAAAAATGCACCAAAAACGCCGCTATTGATCTGTTTTTAGCGGCGTTTGTGATAGAAACGCCGCTATTGCTCTATTTTTAGCAGCATTTTCACCAAAGCGCCGCAATTGCACTATTTTTTAGTGACATTTTTATCACAAACGCCGCTATTGCTCTATTTTTAGCGGCATTTTCACCAAAGCGCTGCTATTGCGCTATTTTTTAGCGAAGTTTGTGATAAAAACGTCGTTATTGCTCTATTTTTAGCGGCATTTTCACCAAAACACCGTTATTGCATTTTTTTAGCAGTGTTTGTGCCAAAAATGCCGCTATTGCTCTATTTTTAGCGGCGTTTTCACGAAAGTGCCACTATTGCACTATTTTTAGCGGCGTTTGAGCCAAAAAACACTGTTATTTCTCTGTTTTTAGCGGCATTTGTGCCAAAAACGCCGCTATTGCTCAACTTTTTGTGGCGTTTTCTTGCAAATGCCGCTAGTGTTTAATATTTGTGGCGTTTTTTGTCCAAACGCCACTAAAAACACCGCTAAAACCCTATTTTCCTGTAGTGATGTCACGATTTTGGAAAAAGTTACAAGAAGCCTTGGGCACGAAATTGAGTTTTAGTACAGCCTTCCATCCACAGACCGACGGCCAGTCGAAAAGAGTAATTCAGATACTCGAAGACATGCTTCGATGTTGTGTTTTAGAGTTCCACAGAAATTGGGAAAAATATTTACCATTGGCAGAATTCGCTTACAACAACAGTTATCAGGCAAGTTTAAAGATGGCGCCTTATGAGGCATTGTATGGGCGTAAGTGTCGAAAGCCCTTGTATTGGTCAAAACTCAAAGAGAAACAGATTCACGGGGTCGACTTGGTTAAGGAAACTGAAGAAAAGGTAAAAGTGATACGTGATTGTTTGAAAGACACCTCAGATAGACAAAAGTCCTATTCGAACTTAAAAAGGAAAGAGATTGAGTTCCTAGTAGGTGATAAAGTGTTTCTGAAAGTATCACCATGGAGAAAAGTTCTCAGATTTGGCCAGAAAGGCAAGTTGAGTCTGTGTTTTATCGGATCTTATGAAGTTACCGAGAGGATAGGATCGATAGTTTATCGATTGGTCTTGCCACCTGAGTTAGAAAAGATTCATGATGTCTTTCACGTATCCATGTTGCACCGATATCGTTCAGACCCTTCGCATGTCATAGTACCAACAGAGGTAGAGATACAACCGGATTTGACTTATGGTGAAGAGCCGGTTAAAATCTTGGCGTGAAAGTCCTATGGAAAAGGCACAGAATAGAAAAGGCTACTTGGGATCCCGAGGAATCGATAAGAAACCAATACCCCAACCTTTTCATCGATAAGATTTTCAGGGACAAAAATCCTTAATGGGGGAGAATTGTAACAGCCCGATTTATGGTGTAACATCCAAAAATTCGGGATTTTATGTTTTTTACATTACATCATGCGTTAGGCTAGTTAATAATGTTAATTGTGTATGTTTAGGGGTCCTAAGAAGGCTTGGGATTGAGTTAGGCCATAGTAGGTGGCGTTAATGCTTAAGGAAATAAGAGTGCATTTTGCTAGCATAAATGGAGCACATGGTAGAGTGGTGTGGTTTCAAGTGGAGAGCATGGAGGAAAGGGGTTCGAATCCCATCTATTGCAACTTTTGGGATTTAAATTTTTGTGCTAACCATGTGATAGATGGTAAGTGTCGGCCAAGCTTTAAAGAAGGAAAGGAAGACTTTTTATTTATGGAAAGAAGACTAAGAAATATGGTAAGGAGGAAAACAAGGGAAAAAGAAGGAAAGAAATAAAGGAAAGGGATAAGGGGGACATGTTGGCCAAATATTAGGAGTTGCCTAGGGAAAGAATTTTTGGTCAACCATGACCTTTTTGGTGTTAAGGATACACGATTTTGATAGGGAGAAAAGGGGAGCCAAATTTCCTATAGTCATTTTGCAAATTTTGGTGTTTTTTTTAGCATTTTTGGTGTTTTCTTTTCCAATTCTTTCCCTTTGCTTGCCGAAATTTCTAAAGCCAAAATTGTTCATTTTTTCCCTTTGTTAGCCGAAACTATCTAGTACTCTTTCTCCATCTCTTCTTTTCTTTTTCACCATTTCTTCAACCCTCCTCTCTTCTTCTTTAATCAATATTTTTGATGGTCGAATCTTGCTTGATCTTTTCTCTCCATTATCTGAATCTTTTAACACTTAATCTCCTCTTCACTATTTCTTTTTCTTTCGTGTTGGGCACTCTCTTTGTAATATCCTAAAAATATTAGAGCATCATGTTGTTACTTGTGTTAGCTTGGATATGATTGTTATTGTATGCTTAGTATATTTGTGTGAAGGCTTGGAAATATTAGCTAAGCTAGAATAATTTTTAGTATGGAAAAATTTAGTGAAGTGGATTAAGTGAGCTTGATACTTAAGTTAATTTAAGTGTTAAATTAAAGCACATGAGGAGTTAGTGGCATAGTGGATAAGGAGCTTGAAAGGTGGCATGAGAGAAATGGTTCGAGTAGCATAGAAGGCATTTTGAGGATTGTATTTTTGTACATCCTAGCATTAATTGACGGTGAAGCTTTATATATGGAAGGTTGGACTTTCAAATTTTTGGTAAGTTGAATATTGGTTTAGGAAAGTTTGTACTTTGGGAAAGGAATCTTAAGGTTATGGAAGGATGGGGGGGACATAAGGCTTGGCTTAAGGAAGATGTTTTGGAAACTATTCCAAGGCCATTAGTGCATGTATGTGGACGGCATGTGTGGCTAGGGGGGTGGCCGAATATTGATAGGAGGTTTGGGGGAGGATATTTGGTCAACTTTTGCATTTGTCCATCTTTTGGCTTTTGTTTTTCTTTCTCTCCAAAAACTCCCCTCCTTGGCCGAATGTGTATTGTGCTTTTGGTGCAATTTTGCTTTTGGTTTTTAGCCTCATTTTGTTTGAACCAAATACCATTTTCTTTCTTTCATTTGTCCTTTTGAAACCAAAACTACATTTGAACTTTGTGCATTTTTGTGCACTTTTCTTCTTTGGAAAAATAGGTGTTGGCCGAATCTCTTAATCCCATTTTCTCTCTTTTCTTTCTTTTGAATATTGTTCAAAATCACAACATTTCCTTTTTGTTTCATTTGGCCGAACCTCTTTCTTCCCCAAACTCACTTTTTCTTTCTTCCATTGTTGCTAAAACTGAATTCTCTCTCTCTTTCATTTTTATTCTCTTTTCTACTCACATATTTTTCTTCTTTCATAACCATATTGCCGAAACTTCCTATTCCCTTTTTAATTTGTCTTGGCCGAATATCATCAAGGGTAGGCATTCATTTTGGGTTTTCTTCAATCGGTTTTAGAAAAGGGTAAGTGTTAATGGCCATTTTTCCTTCTTTTCTTTCTCTTTTCTATGTCGTTTTCTTATGAACAAAGGCCGAACCTATGGGCATTTGTTTCAAGGTTCTAATCAATATTAGGAATCAATCATTCTTTTAGGCTTTTTGGGACTTCGGAAGCAATCGATCTAAGTCCATTCCATTAGAAATTGAAGTTGGTAAGTCAAGTGGTAAGGATTCAATATTCTTTAAGTTGGTTGAGAAAGCCTAAGGCTATTGGGATTAAGATATGATGTTTTGGCCGAATGGTCTTGATTAAAGTGTTATGGTTTGGTCGAATGTAGGACAAGGTATTATAGTGCGATAGATCGGATCTCCGGAAGTTAGTATTTGCGTTGGTGAAAGGTGTGTACCTTACACACTTTATAACTCGGTTATGTATATGTATTTATAATATTAATTTACTAATCATATTATCAAAGTGGGAAAACGATGAGATCTTAATATGATACCATGATGGTATGAATGAGGATTCGGGTAAGTCCGTTTCTATATGTTGTTAATACATGTGGATTGAAATCATGATCTACGATTTATGATATTTTTGTTATGTGATTCATAATAAAGTATGTTAACATGATTTGTACAAATATTGCATTGTGATGGGTGATATGAGAGGAGGGGGAAGATTGATATTCGTGTCTTTGGACACCAGAGGTTTGGCACCTCCAGTGATTTGGTATCACATTTGTGTCTTTGGGACACCAGAGGTTTGGCACCTCATATGATACGAGCACGCCCGGGGCATTAACGTTTTACAACTTAACAGCCGGGATCAAGCCATGGAACTAGTGTGCCTTTGGTGCACGTCCCAAAATGAGCTTGTGTTCAGCTCATTGAGTTTGATTTGCATTTATTTTATTTCATGCATTTTAAATTAGTTGAATAAATTTATTTAATTAGTTAATTAAATTATGCCCAAATTAATTAATTAAATAAATGTGTTTTAAGCTATTACATAATTTAAATTTGTCAAGTATTTAGTTAGTCTTAGTATTTTAATTTGTCTTGGTTAGCCAAATTAATGCAAGCAATTAATTTGTTTTAGTACATGAATGCACTTGAATATGTGGTTGCCGAATTTAATGAATGTTAAAGCCTTCATTCGTTTGTCATGAAACATGGTTTAATAGTTGTTTTTCAATTAAATGCAGGAACATGGCAATGAAACAAGGGTGGCTCAATTTTTTTTAATTCCCATTAAATGGTATGGACTTGGACGGCACTAGCTTGAATAAACAAAATGTGCATGCGGCAATAAAGACGGCTATAGTGGAATGAGTCATCAACAATTAACGACATGTGCTATTTGAATTAAACAACATGGAGATTATGGGTGAAAATTTTAAAGGCATGGAATGATGGGACGGCAAAACCCATGTGAAATTAAATAAACAAGGGCATGAGTTTGTGAGTGGAGCATCAAGTGGCAAACATAGTAAACAAGTGAGAAAATGGAATAATCATGACCATGATTAAGGGGATGGATGGCCATGAGTGAATAAAATATTATGGCATGGGTGTGGATGGCATGGTGGAGCCTTAAAATAATCAAGTTGGATGAGTATGATGTGTGAAACATTAAATAATAAAGCATGTGGATGCATGAGATTTAAAAAAAATGTGCAAGTTTGTTGTGGAAATTGTTGGACGGCAGGAAGAATATTCAAAGAATTGGAGCATGAAATGGATAAATGGATTGAGGCATGAGACTTGGACGGCAAATGGAAATAGAATTAAATAATAAAAATAGTAAATTGAGTGGGAGAAGATGGAGAGCACAAACCATGTGCATGAGTGTTGAACCATTGCTTTGGACTACATGATAATGATGGAATAAACAATTGAACATATAAGTGGGATTGAACATATAAGTGAACGGCAAGGTCAAATTGGAATTGAAAGAATTAAATATGCCATATTGTAGCCACGTGGAATCATTTCTTTTGTAGTTGACAACCAAGCTTCCACGGCGAATTAAGGAGCATTTGTGCTAGGATTTGATTTTATTTTGATGTCTCAATCAAAAACAATAGCCACGACAAGCTACCTTAACCTTATAAATAGCTTGTTATTTTTCATTTGCAGGGACACAACTTTGATTAATGAAATTTTTATGAACATTGTTCATTTGAGTGAGTTTATCTCTCTCTATCTTTCGTCGAGTTTCGATTCGACTTATCAAGTTTTGCTTGTGGCGTCGATCGTTTCTCATCCATTTATTTATACCAACGGTTCTTATCTTTTAGATAACTGGTCTTGGTCCATCTTCGAATTCATCTTTCCACCTTAACGATATAAGAAACGGGGTGACACTGTTATATAGTGTTGAATCTTTCTTGAAGTTAAGTTCGTATTTCCATTTCCATCATCGATTCCATTCATCCACCTTAAACAATATAGAACCCGAGGTGACACTCTTTAGTGTTGAGTCGCTTCTCGTTTAAGTTCGTTTATCCATCTCCATCCAATTATCCTTTTATCTATTTTATATTTTTATCAAAACCGAACCAAATCCTATTTTATTTATTTAAGTTTCCGCAAACTCATTTATATTTTCCGAATTATCTTCCAAAGGCTTGATTCCTTCTTGTAGACGATTGGGCAACCCGTATACGTTTCGACTCACCCCGAGCCGGCCCGTATCATCTAGTATCAGAGCTATAAAACGAGGACTACCGACGACCATCGTGAAGCCGAAAGTTAATTCATAAGTTTAAAAAAAAATTCAAAAAAAAAATTCAAGTCGTAATTTTTTTTTCTTGTATTTCATTATAGTATATTTGAAGTTCAAAAAAAAGGATACAAAAAAAAAGTTCAAATAAAGAAAAAAATCGTATAAAAAAAATACGAATACAAAAAAAAAAGAAGTAAAAAAAAAGGAGAGAGTTTAAAAAAAAAAAGGTGTGTGGAAATTTTTTTTGAAGTTTGCAAGTTTTGTTCATTACTTCTTTCCCGATCTTTAACCCACCCTTCTTCACCCCAACGCCACTATATCAAAAAAAAAAAAAAATTCAACCGACCTCCACCCGTTAACATCATTTTTCCCTTGTACCAATTTTGAAGCCGACCCTCAAGCCGCAAATAAGTCTTTTAAAACAAAGTACGAATTTGTGAGACGAGATTGAGCGGTAAAAGACAAGAGTGATTCATTAAAAAAAAGTCTTATACGAGTAAAAATACGAGCGTGAGCGATATTTTTTTTTATGAGTCATTTGTGAGTTTTTGTGGTAAGGTATTTTTAACTTTTTATATTTATTTTATTTTTTTTATAACATCTTTCTTTCAGCAATGATAGCATGTCTCTATACTTTGAAAGAAGAAGTATTGTAGATGGCGATTGGTTCAATCCATCATACAACCAAGGCGAAAGGCGACGCGATCAAAGAAACCGAGGCTTTAGAGATCAAGGATGTTTTAATGACGTCAAGAAGAATAACAAAAACATTCCACCGTTTCAAGGTAAAGCCGATCCGGATGCATACCTTAAATGGGAAATGTGAGTAGAAGAGGTTTTTGGGTACCACGATTATTTGGAAAGCAAGAAAGTAAGGCTGGCGGAAAATAGTTTCACCGATTATGCCATGGCTTGGTGGGACCAATTTACCAAGAGTCAAAAACGAAATGGAGAGTATCCAATATTAACATGGTCTGAAATGAAAGACGTGATGCGCAAACGGTACCTCCCATCTTCCTATCATCGAGGGCGAACTTCTTCAACACAAAGGACGGAGTTAAGATCAGCACGACAATACCCGACCAAGGACTGTACTAGAAGAGATTATTACCGGGAATCTTACTCAACGCGGTCTTCAAGACGGAGAGAAGAAAGATATGAGTTCGAATCCTTTCGAGGCGACGAACGAGAAGGAACAAGTTATTCCTCTTTTGCTTCAACGACGTCTCTATTAGAGAAACGTTCCCAAAGAATTTATCGAGATACCTATGAGAACGCTATCCCTTCTCTTGAACAAAATTTTACTCACTTTGATTCTTTTGTATCCTCTTCTTGTCATAATGAAAGGAAGAGAGAAAAAGAACTAAAAAGAAAAGAAAGGCAAGAGAAGATCATGAGAGAAAACGAGCGAATATGGAACGAACTTGAGAAAATAAAAAGAGAGAACTTCGAAAAAGAGTTCGAGAGAAAAGAAAATAAAAATGAGAAACAAGAAAAAGAAATTGAAAAAGAAAAAGAAAAAGAACAAAACGAACGAGAGAGTGTTGAATCAACTAACCCGCTTGAAGTTTGTACTTGTTCTATTTCTTCTTTTCAGGATTCAGAGAAGCCAAATGATGAATACCCACTCCAATACCTCCCAGAAGAACGACGTTTCCATTTGATTAAAAAAGGTAAGGAAGGTAAGCGTTTTGAAGCATCAAATTCTTTGTATAAAGATGATTTTTCTTCTAACCCCAATTTGTTTAATTGTAGATATTACGAGATTAATTCATTTTCCAAAATAAAATCCTTGAGCTTTTGTAAATACATTTTGAAATATGTTAAGAGTTTTAATCGCTTTATCTTGAATGTACATAATTCTTATTGGTCTAACATGATTGATTTTTCGGAACCTAAGTCCCATAAATCGGGCATATGTTTCAATTTGTTTTGTGGAAAACTCAAGTATCATCTAGTAAGTTTGAAAGATTTCTATATTCTTGATACTTGGTTTTTGAATAAGGTAACAAATTTTGTCAACTTTGTTTTTAATTTTTATTCGTTCCTTAAACAATTTTTATGGCTGTATTTGAAATTCACTTTCCATTTGAAAATGGTTGAGTTGAACGCGAAGCTTCAATTATACTACTTGACCGTGGAGAGAAGGTTTGTATTACTCGATCAAGGTAAGACTGATCTTTATCTTTCTGAGTATAAAGGTAAGTCTTCTGAAACTGTTGATGCGTTGTTACTCTCTTCGGACTATGATAAGCTTTGTGTTACTAATTTTGTTTCTGCTAAACATCTAGATCATGTTATGATTAATTGCCCTATACTACCTATTGATGGTCTATTTGTTTTAATGGTTGACAAAGGGATTCTTGTGTATGATACTTTTTATCATTCGTGTATGAGAGAGCCCACATATCGAGCAATGCAAGGTTTGGTTGTTCAATTATGTGTTCCAGGTGAATTTTGTCACCTATCTACTTGTGATGCTTATGTATATCATTTAATTTACTATTTACATGATAAGCATAATTTTTGGAGTCCAAGTAGATCATATGCACGCCTTGAGATCTTTTCAATTTTGTTGCAAGTGTTTGACAAGGCATTACTTCTTTTGTACGATAATTTGGTGCTGCCCGATCATATGTGATTTACTTGTTTGATGGTGTCCATATTTGGGTTGCAAGATTGTTTGAAGCCAATCTTGCTAATTCTTGGTTATTTTTTTCAGGTATCGCATTTATCATCCGTCCCATTTGATCGAGGAAAGACGAGCAAGGAGTTTTGTTCGGACAACCAATGGGTCGATTCGAGGACGAATCGTCTTGAAGAGGGAGGGGATGATACGAGCACGCCCGGGGCATTAACGTTTTACAACTTAACAGCCCGGATCAAGCCATGGAACTAGTGTGCCTTTGGTGCACGTCCCAAAATGAGCTTGTGTTCAGCTCATTGAGTTTGATTTGCATTTATTTTATTTCATGCATTTTAAATTAGTTGAATAAATTTATTTAATTAGTTAATTAAATTATGCCCAAATTAATTAATTAAATAAATGTGTTTTAAGCTATTACATAATTTTAATTTGTCAAGTATTTAATTAGTCTTAGTATTTTAATTTGTCTTGGTTAGCCAAATTAATGCAAGCAATTAATTTGTTTTAGTACATGAATGCACTTGAATATGTGGTTGCCGAATTTAATGAATGTTAAAGCCTTCATTCGTTTGTCATGAAACATGGTTTAATAGTTGTTTTTCAATTAAATGCAGGAACATGGCAATGAAACAAGGGTGGCTCAATTTTTTTTAATTCCCATTAAATGGTATGGACTTGGACGGCACTAGCTTGAATAAACAAAATGTGCATGCGGCAATAAAGATGGCTATAGTGGAATGAGTCATCAACAATTAAAGACATGTGCTATTTGAATTAACCAACATGGAGATTATGGGTGAAAATTTTAAAGGCATGGAATGATGGGACGGCAAAACCCATGTGAAATTAAATAAACAAGGGCATGAGTTTGTGAGTGGAGCATCAAGTGGCAAACATAGTAAACAAGTGAGAAAATGGAATAATCATGACCATGATTAAGGGGATGGACGGCCATGAGTGAATAAAATATTATGGCATGGGTGTGGATGGCATGGTGGAGCCTTAAAATAATCAAGTTGGATGAGTATGATGTGTGAAACATTAAATAATAAAGCATGTGGATGCATGAGATTTAAAAAAAATGTGCAAGTGTGTTGTGGAAATTGTTGGACGGCAGGAAGAATATTCAAAGAATTGGAGCATGAAATGGATAAATGGATTGAGGCATGAGACTTGGACGGCAAATGGAAATAGAATTAAATAATAAAAATAGTAAATTGAGTGGGAGAAGATGGAGAGCACAAACCATGTGCATGAGTGTTGAACCATTGCTTTGGACTACATGATAATGATGGAATAAACAATTGAACATATAAGTGGGATTGAACATATAAGTGAACGGCAAGGTCAAATTGGAATTGAAAGAATTAAATATGCCATATTGTAGCCACGTGGGAATCATTTCTTTTGTAGTTGACAACCAAGCTTCCACGGCAGAATTAAGGAGCATTTGTGCTAGGATTTGATTTTATTTTGATGTCTCAATCAAAAACAATAGCCACGACAAGCTACCTTAACCTTATAAATAGCTTGTTATTTTTCATTTGCAGGGACACAACTTTGATTAATGAAATTTTTATGAACATTGTTCATTTGAGTGAGTTTATCTCCTCTCTATCTTTCGTACGAGTTTCGATTCCGACTTATCAAGTTTTGCTTGTGGCGTCAGTCGTTTCTCATCCATTTATTTATACCAACGGTTCTTATCTTTTTAGATAACGGGTCTTGGTCCATTTTCGAATTCCATCTTTCCACCTTAACGATATAAGAAACGGGGTGACACTGTTATATAGTGTTGAATCTTTCTTGAAGTTAAGTTCGTATTTCCATTTCCATCATCAATTCCGTTCATCCACCTTAAACAATATAGAACCCGGGGTGACACTCTTTAGTGTTGAATCGCTTCTCGTTTAAGGTTGTTTATCCATCTCCATCCAATTATCCTTTTATCTATTTTATATTTTTATCAAAACCGAACCAAATCCTATTTTATTTATTTAAGTTTTCGCAAACTCATTTATATTTTCTGAATTATCTTCCAAAGGCTTGATTCCTCCTCGTAGACGATTGGGCAACCCGCATACGTTTCGACTCACCCCGAGCCGGCCCGTATCATCATAGCGACTCGTCCCTGTGGTTTAATACCACCGTGGGTTGGCCCCACTTTTGATATTTGGGATTGTCGCCAGTGATTTGGTATCACAAGTGGGTTGGCCCCACAATTGGATTATTCGTGACTTTGGTCACCAGTGATTTGGTATCACATTTGTGTCTTTGGGACACCAGAGGTTTGGCACCTCATAGCGACTCGTCCCTGTGGTTTAATACCACCGTGGGTTGGCCCCACTTTTGTGATATGGGATTGTCGCCAGTGATTTGGTATCACAAGTGGGTTGGCCCCACAATCGATTATTATTTGTGACTTTGGGTCACCAAAGGATTTGGTATCACAATATTGAATATCGTGACTTTGGTCACCGTGGTTTGGCACCACCAGTGGTTTGGTACCACACGGGGTAGAAAAAGGAGTTTTCGGATGGCTAGGTTGGGTGCATCATATATATATATATTGCTTGGTTGTAATTTGTGTAAGTACGTGGCTATTACCCGGGAGAGGGATTATGCACTGAGTCTTGGTGACTCACCTTCTCCCTTATCATTTCAGGTGATTCGTGAGATCGCGGATGAGGAGCCGGATGAGCTCGAGGAGGCCATGCAATAAAGTTTGATTTTTCATGAACTTCCATTGGGGTACTTAACTTTATTTTTATTTGGTTTTTGATTTAATTTGGGTTTGTAATAAGGCCTCTTTAATTATGTTTTGGGATTATTTATACGCTTTGGGTTTGATTTAAATATGGTTTACAAATTATATGGTTGAATTAATGGTATGTGCATAAAGTTTTCTAAACTGCAAAATGCGATGGTTTTTAAAACGTTACCATCGGGTAACATAATTCATTTGATAGTTTTAACAACTTAAGTATTTTCGATAATTAATACTATTATTTTCCAAAACTCAAGTTTCCAAATTTTCATTCGATACAGTTTTCAACCTAATCACTTTGGTTTCTTTTAAACTATAAAAGGTTTTCTAATCTATGGTTTTGCAACTAAGTTTTTAAGATTTATTTACGAGATTTCAAAGTAAATTGTTAGCTTTCAATTTATCATACACTTGTTTTCTACAAACATAGAACAACAAAGAGTTTTTCACAAAAATTTAATTGTTCACTCGATTTTCTTCACAACGTTTTCCTCTGTGGCATGCCAGATTCGGTCATGGCGTATTGACCGGGTTTGGGGTGTTACACTCTTCTTGACCGAATTGGTAAGTGATCTTTTTCTCTTCTTTTTAATTTCTTTTCTTCATGGCCGAATATGTGCCCTTTTCATAGAATGGTTATTTAACCGAAACATCACTCTCTCCTACTCTCTCAAATCATGATCATCTCTTTTTCGTAGTGTACTAGTGGGTGGTCAAATACCACATTATGCCGATTCATCTCTAGTCATAAGCCAAATCGGAGGGAATCGAGTTCATCATCGATTAAGGTAAGGAGTCTCTTCATAGCCCATTCGATATCGCTACTCGGTTATTTTGTTAATCGAATCGATGGTTTTAACTAATCGGTTATTATAGGGATTAAATCACTCGTTCTTATCCCCTCGTTGTTTCTTCGGAAGTAGTGGTAAGCCGAATCCTATCCCTAAACAACTACTTACACTCATCATAGTATTTTTTAACCGAGACTTTTCCAATGGAGGCAAGTGGTAACGATTTGAAAGGAAAAGCGATTGGAGGACAAAAAGGGATTGGATTTACAATTCCTACTCCTAAGTTCAAACGTAGGGCGGTATCGGCGGTTCGGGATTTTCCTCTGGGTTGTGGACCATCATCCGGTGAGAATAGACAAATCGTGGTCGTTCATGATACTAAGGGTAAGCATTTCATTAGATCGTCTGTTTTAGATTTGGATTAATTAAATTTTGTTGTTAGTTAATCGAGTGTAATGGTGATTTAGGTGCTGACGATCAAGAAGGTTTAGTCCTTACTGTAATCAGGTGTGTAATCTCACACCGAAATCCTGTTGATTCATGATTCATCATTATGATTGGACGAATAGATCGTTGTTGTTTTACAAGTCTAATAACCGTAATATAGCAAGAATCGAGTAATTAGCTTAAACATCATTATTTTTAAAATCTATTAAAATCGGTATAAAATTTGATAAATTACGAAAATGCCCTTATGGGCCGAATTACAAAAATGCCCTTATGGGCTGAATTACGAAAATGCCCCTATGGGCCGATTTACGAAAATGCCCCTATGGGCCGATTTACGAAAATGCCCCTATGGGCCGATTTACCAAAATGCCCCTACGGGCCGATTTACCAAAATGCCCCTACGGGCCGATTTGCTAGAATGCCTTAGTGGGCCGAATTACCAAAGGACCATAATGGGTCAATTCACCTTAATAAATTACTTGATTAATGGTTGATATTTATATGTGGATGTTTTATGTTATTTTATTATGTAAGTGGCATTTTTACAAATTGCATGGGATGGGAAAAATGGTATGGAGAGCAGTATAGCCTGGTGGCATTGCCACAATTTGTATATCATTGTGCTTAAATATGATTTCAGTGGCTTGACCACAAAAAAATACTATATGATAGCAGTTTGACTACAAATTTGGTGTGAGCGGCGGGGTGGGTTGACTTTGTAACACCCCAAACCCGGTCCAAACACCACGACCGAATCTGGTATGTTACGGGAAAACGTGTTTGAAAATTTCGAGGTTGCATTAGATAAATTTGATAAAACTATGTTCCTTTGTGAAAAACAAGTTGTTTAAATTTTAGACTTAATAAAATTGGATTTCACGATTGAAGCCATTTGATCTCTATTGGTTTATAAAATCGTTGGGATACCCGATGGTATAGTTGAAAACACCTTTATGTTAAGATTTTGAAATCATTATCTTTCCAAGTTTTAATAGAATTCATACCAACTTATTTGTTAAGGCATATTAAAATTTAAACATAAACAATATAAAACATAAATTATAAAGCCTTTTACAAATCCAATAAAAACCCAACTGAAAGTAAATAATTAGAGTACCCAAATTCAATAGTCCAAGCAACACTTTTAGTATAGCATGGCATGTGCACCCCGAGTCCATCCCGGCTCCAAGTCCGCGTCTACGAGTCACCTGAAATGTCAAAGGAGAGGGTGAGTCGAGTGACTCAGTGTGTAAATCCCGCTCCCGATGAAACCACATACTAACACACATCATACATAGCAACATAATTAATGCAACCCGATCCTAACCATCCATATCACCTTTTCTACCCCGTGTGGTACCAAACCACTGGTGACATACAGTCACGATGTGTTACCAAAACACTGATGTCCCAAAGACATAATATCCGTCAATGTGGTACCAAACCACTGGTGTCCCAAAGACACAATTGTGCTACCAAAGCACTGGTGACCGAAGTCACAAATCCAACGATGATGGGGCCAACCCATCGTGTGTTACCAAAACACTAGCGCGACAATCCCATATCTCAAGTGGGGCCAACCCACGGTGGTCAAACCACGGGGACAAGTCGCAATGAGGTGCCAAACCTCCGTGTCCCAAAGACACAATGTGCTACCAAAGCACCGGTGACCGTAGTCACAAATCCGGTGATGGGGCCAACCCATCGTGTGTTACCAAAACACCGGCGCTAATCCCAGTATAATCATCTGTGGGGCCAACCCATCGTGGTACCGAGCCACTGGGGGCGAGACGCCGAGGTACCAAACCTCTGGAGGTGCCAAACCTCTGGTGACCCAAAGTCACAAAGTGTGCTACCAAAGCACCGTGCTCGTCAAGACAAAATCACACTGCTCCCCTCATCTCATATCACCCATCAACATACCATACTCATGTAATCATGCATCTCATGCAAATCATGCATATCATGCCAACATACCAAGCGATCTCTCTCATAACATACATACAAAACATAGGTCATGATATTATACTTTATTAATAGTACTCATAATAGAACAAACTTACTCGAATCGTCCACATACCCCATTTTGGGTATTCACTTGTCCATCATACTGTTATAATTTTTAACAGGCAAATCGGTTTATTAATAATATTACTAAGTATCAGGGTGTTAGTTACACACCTGATTATACGAGTCTAGAAATCCAACGAGAACGAAAGCTAAGCCCTCGTATTGACTCCTACAATCGGCCAAACATTAGGGGTTAGGCCTCTATGACATTCGGCCATCAGCAATTGACCCAAGAGATTGATATCGAACCCTTACCTTCACTTGGTTTGGTTTCCTACCAAACCCGAACCACAGTGGTTCCTCTAACCACAATCGGTTACACCTTCACAAAAGAACGGTTAATCATTTGTAACTCCTGATTTAAACGAAATTAAAAGAATGAACTAACAACCCAATCGCTTACCCTCAACTTACCAATCGGTCAACAGAAAGAGACTCCTCTTGCTTGATTTCGCAGTCCAAGACCCTATAACGAAGAGATTAGACCAAACGATTAACACCCTTTCAACCTGACCATAACCGGTCCCTAACCAAACCATAATCAAAGATCGCAAAAAGGGGGATATGGCCATTCGGCCTAGCACTTACCAACACCCAATATTCGGCCAAACTAGGACTTCTAGGAGAGGGGAAATATTCGGCTATCAACCAAAAAGATAGGAAAAGAAAAGGGATGGAAAAGGTATCTTGGAGGTTAAAGTTTCAGCTAATGGAGATTTTAAGAAGAAAAGAGAGTTGAGAAGAGCAACACTAGCTTCGGCTTACTCAAATGGGAAGTAAATACAATAATAGGAAGATTTATGATTCGGCCAAAAGGGTCACAAGAAGAAAAGAAGTGAAAGCAAGTGAAATGGTGTCACAAAAGGGCATTCGGCTATTGAGAGAACCAAAAAAATGAAGCAAATCGGCATATATGTTGCTTGGGTTTTCTGTTCAAGAAAGAAGAATGAGAAGAAGCAAATGAGGTTTCGGCTACTATTGACTAGAAGAGAGAATTCGGTTTTAGCTTTTGGTGACCGAAAATGCTAAGAAAGATTGCCAAAGGAATTTCTGCACCCCTACTTCCCAAGCTTACCAAACCGTCCACTCCCCTCAAATTCTCCTAAAATTCGGCCATATCCCTACTTTTACTCCAAGCCATAAGTTCAAATAGTTTGAACAAGTCTTTTCCCTTAATTTGCTCTCCACCCACCATTCAAACGTTTGACTTGGTCCATGCCCAACCACCTTGGCGTCAAAATGGAATCCAAAAAGTGAGCATCCTGCAAACTTGAACTCGGGACCTCCCCTCCCACACATGACGCCAAACACAACTCCAAGTGGCGCACACTATGCCACTCTACTAGCTCACTTTTTGTGCTCGAAACACAACATAAAATACACATCCTCGGCTCCATCACCTCCCGACTTAACACCCAAAAACAAAATTTTCCCATACACTCGAGCACACACCTAGGCTACAATTAAGCCCCTAAAACACCGAAATAGCAACACAAAGACACCAAACACATGCAATATCATGCAACACAAAATAGCCCCTAACCCGGATATTACGCTTCTACCCCTTTAAAATAATTTCGGCCTCGAAATTACCCGATCAAAAGAGTTGCGGGTATTGCTTTGTCTCATCGCATCCTCGGGTTCCCACGTGGCTTCTTCCACGCCATGGTTCCGCCAAAGAACCTTAACCAAAGGCACAGACTTTCTACGCAGAACCTTCACATCCCGATCAAGAATCTGCACAGGTTCCTCTTCCATAGTCAAATCGGATTTACCTCGATCTCTCCATCGCTACTACATGTGATGGATCTCAACGATACCTCCAAGCATCGAAACATGAAAAACGCCGTGAATCGGCTAAGCTCTGCGGGCAACTCAAGCCGATACGCCATCGGTCCAACTTCGCCTCAACACCTTATACGGCCCAATGAACCTCGGACTTAGCTTGCCTTTCTTCCCGAACCTCAAAACCTTCTTCCAAGGCGAGACCTTCAGAAACACTCGATCCCCAACAAAGAAACTCTATATCTCTTCGCTTAAGATCGGCATAAGACTTTTGCCGGTCCGAGCTTCCTTTAATCTCGCTTGTATCACTTTAACCTTGTCCTCGCCTCGCCTACCAACTCGGTCCTAACAACCGACGTTCACCTAACTCTGTCCAACATGTAGGTGAGCGACACTTCCCCATACCATACGCCTCATATGGTGCCATTTTGATGCTTGCTTGGTAGCCGTTGTTATAGGCGAACTCGCCAACGGCGAAAAACTCATCCCAACCGCCTCAAGTCCGAACACAACCTCTCAACATGTCTTCCAAGATCTGAATGACCTTTCGATTGCCCGCCGATCGGGTGAAAAGCGTCTTTGAAATCCAAACGAGTACCCGAGCTTGATGCAACGCTCTCGAACCCTCGACGTAAACTCGGATCCCTATCCGAGATTATCGAAATCGGAACACCGTGCGCCTCACTATCTCTCGACACATAAAGCTTCGCCAATCTCGGAGTGAATAGTCCACTCTCTCACCGAATGAAATGGGCCGACTTAGTCGAGACGGTCCACAATAACCCAAATCAATCTTTCTTGCTTGGCGTAGCGATAAACCACCGACGAAATCCATAGTTATCCTTTCCCATTTCCATCGAGGAATTTTCACAGTGAAGCAAACCCGACGGCAATCGATGTTCCGCTTGACTGTGACAAGTCGGACATTTTCCAACAAACTCATACTTCTTTCTTCAAGCGTGCCACCAAAATCGCTTCTTAAGATCCCTATACATCTTGCTACCTCCGGGATGCATAGCATAAGGATCATATATGTGCGTCTGAAGAATCTTCTCGCCTCAGCTCAACATCTTTGGGCATACAAGCCTTTCCTTGAAAACGCAGAACCTCATCATTAGACAAGCTGTAACCCTCCAAACCACCATTCCGCACTTGCAACCTTCGCGCACTCAAAACCTCATCTTCCAACTGTTTCTCTTTGATCTGCTCAACCCAAGTAGGCTTAACTTGCAGCTGCGCGAAATACTCCGTCGTCATACAAACTCAAATGGGCAAACAAAGCTCTTAAGTCCGAAACAACCTTACGGCTCAACGCGTCTGCCACTACGTTAGCCTTGCCCGGGTGATATTCGATCGAACAGTCGTAGTCCTTGAGCAACTCAACCCATCTACGCTGCCTCAAATTCAAGTCCTTCTGAGTCAATAGGTACTTCAAACTCTTATGATCTGTGTAGACGATTGACTTCTCCCCGTATAAGTAGTGCCTCCAGATATTTAGAGCGAAGACTACAGCTGCTAGCTCCAAGTCGTGCGTCGGATAGTTGACCTCGTGTGGCCTCACCGCCGAGAAGCGTAAGCCACAACCTTACCTCTCTGTAGACAAGACACAACCCAATCCCAGATGTGATGCGTCGCGATGCAATCGCGAATTCCTTACCGACCTCGAGTTGAATTAACACAGAGCCTCTGTCAAGATCTTCTTCAACTTATCAAAACTCTCCTGCTTTGTTTCTCGGTCCAAACAAACGGAACTCCCTTCCTTAATGACTTAGTCATCGGTCTTTGCAATTAACGAGAAACCTCAACAAACCTTCTGTAGTATCCTCGCCAAACCGAAACTCGAATCTCAAGAATCGACTTAGAGGCTTCCAATCCAAAACCGCCTCAACCTTCCGAGGATCTACTCTAATCCCTCACCGATACTACATGACCCAAAAACGCCACTTCACTAAGCCCGAACTCGCACTTCATCGAACTTAGCATAGAGTTGCTTCTCCTCAAAATCGCAACACCACTCTCAAGTGTGCATCATGCTCTTCTTCCGACCTTGAGTATACCAAAATATCGTCAATAAAAACCACGACGAACCGATCCGAGATCTCTTTGAAACACCCTATTCATCATATCCATAAAAGCCGCCGGGCGTTAGTCAACCCGAACGGCATTACCGTGGAATTCGTAGTGCCCGCATTTCGAGTCCAAACGCCGTCTTATGGATATCCGCTTCCTTAACTTTCAACCGATGGTACCTGGACCTCAAATCGATCTTGAAAATACCGATGCACCTTTCAAATGATCAAACAAGTCATCTATCCGTGGTAACGGATACTTGTTTTTAATCGTCGGCTTATTCGGTTGGCGATGAGTCGATACACATCCGCATCGAACCGTCCTTCTTCTTAACGAATAATACGGCGCTCCCCACGGCGAAACACTTGGCCTAATGAAGCCTCGATCCAACGGCTCCCGAATCGAGCCTTAAGCTCCACCAATTCCTTTGGTGCCATCCTATATGGAGCAATAGACACCGTGCACGATCCACGGTAGCGGATCTATCCCAAACTCTACCTCGCGATCCGGTGGCAAACCTGGAAGCTCCTCGAAACACATCAACAAATTCCTTAACAAGATGCGAACCTTCTCAATCATGGACTCTTTAGCCTCCAAGGCATACACATGAACCACATACGCTTCACACTTCCTCTTCCCGACCATCTTTACGACTTTTAGTGCCGATACCACATTGGATAAGTAATCTCTCCTATTACCTATCATAATCACTTCATCTCCTTATCCGTCGATAGAACCATGCGCTTAGCCGCGCAATCCACCTTGGCCTCGGTACTTCACCACCCGGCCCCATCCCGAGAATCGATCGAACTCCTCAAACGGCGGTTCCATCGGATCGCTGAAGAAAATGACCCCTTGGAGTTCTAGGGGTACATCCTTATACTGACTTATCTACGACTACGAGTGACCTAGAGGGCTAAATATGCATCATCCGTCTAGAAGATATCTCGTAGTCTAAGTCCATGGTCTCAACTATACTACTAGCAACATACGAATCGTGGAACCCAAGTCAATTAAAGCGATAGGGAGAACCAAAAATCAAAAACGCACTGGTGATTACGTCCGGTGCGTCGCCCTCTCGCGGCGCCTCGCGGATACACCAAACCAGTGCGCGTGCCTCGGAACTACCGCACCTCTCGCCGGTGCTCCACGACCTCGACCAAATCCATTACCACCTCTGCCATTACCACGCCCCCTCGTGGTGGCGGTCCATTACCTCTCGAATCGATTACGCCCGACTCTCGGGCCGAATCCACAGCCATCCTACGCGGGCGGTCCCTAATGCGATGATCCGAGAGAACCACACTCGAAGCAACCTTTTCCACCACCCAACAACCACCCCAATGAGATTTCCCACATCGATTACATCACTGCGGCGGTCCGCGCTAACAAAGAACAAACCTAGCAGCATCGATTACGCCCCACTCGGTCTAGCCCTCTTCTGCGGGTTACGGGCGATCCGTAAGACCCAAAGCTCCTCTTAAGCCTACTCCTGTCCATGCTCTGCCTTACCGACTCCTTAACACCTTCGGCTACCTTAGCCTTCTCGACTAAGACAAGAAACTCGCGCTCTGGCGTGGAGCAATCGCAAACCTCAACTCGCCTCGCATGACCATCCTCGAAACGAACACACCTCTCATGCTCGGTGGCTACAATGCCCTCGCATACCTACTCGGCCGGGAACTCACCCTCGTACTCGGCAAAGCAGATTTACTCCCGAGCGAGCCTCGAAATGCCTTTCTCCTGGGAGTCGATGTAACTAGCCCCGATGTATTTCTTTTGATATGCAAATTCTAAAATAATCCCATGTCGGATCCTCACCGCCACACAACGTCCCGAACCGTGAGCCACCACCGATATGACTCATCTCGGAGAAGCGATCGATGCCCTTCGGCTTCTCTTGGTAGTCGAGTCCAGATCGTCCATGATCCGCTTCGGTTGCCTCCAAATGCATAATATTCAAAGCAGGTGCTAGAGCAACACCCGATACACCTCGAAAAATTCGGCCCCATTAGCCCGGAGTCTCTCAGGAACAGATTTCCTAACTCCCGCACCACCACTTACACCAGCTACCCTTTCCAACACCCGCAAAGATCGCTCGTGACCTTTGCATCGTCTCGGTCGATCTCGAACTCACCACCTCCACCGGTGGTGGCGAGGCAAGCATCTCATTTTCTCGACCCTTGACCGGATCCTACGGGTTCAGAAACCGTCATTCTACCCCTACCTCTACCACGAGTATTACGACCATGTCCGCCTCGAGTGCTCATGTCTAAACGATCTACGTATCTGATTAAAAGATTTTTATGCATTAGTATCGTTCCACTTTCTTAACCGCAAAGAAATTTTATGGATAGAGTTTATTCAGGGGTTCTTTCGAGCAACCAAGGTTTCAATCTTCTATCCTATTCATCCAAAAGAGATTATACATTCATTCCTTAATCCTTTCCATACCTATTCACTCTTCGGACATTGCTGCCCATTTCTAACCCAAGGGTATTTTCGTCATTTTCCCTATAGGGTATTTTCGTAATAAAAGATATTTTAAAACTTTCGTAAAACCGGTCAATTTGAAATTCCAAAAATTTGAGAGTGTTCTTTGAAAATTTTGTAAAATACTTCGGTTTGGAAACCAGGGGTATTTTGGTAATTTTCACAAACTGAGGGCGTTTTCGTAAATTTTCAAAATCAAAATTTTCGATTGATATTGTATAAAACAGAGTGTTTGAATTTCGTAACATCATTGAAATTTTGAGCAAAATCATTGAGTTGCTATTTTATAAACCGAGGGCATTTTAGTAAATTTACCCCTAAGGGCATTTTTGTAATTTTCCATAAATCAGGTTTTTCAAGAAAATTGTTGTAAATGTGACATTTTCAGTTTTGAAAGAGTTTATTGCGAAAAGTATAAAAACATTAGGGTTGTTGTTGTATTTTCGAAAACATGGCTGATTCCCTTTTCGGGTTTTAGTCGTTAGGTTAAGTCATGACCGAGCCTTTTTGGTCGTGGGTGAACTCGAAGCTACGCACCGTGGGATACTGCGAAGAGGAGGTGAGTCACGAGGATCGCTAAATACCAAGCTCTTAGGATCCTCTCCTGAGACATGCGTGCACAGAGTTACCACACCCTAGCCCTGGTGGGTGAGTCATAGATTGGTTTGGTGCTTTAAGTCTTATGCTTTAGTTCGAGTGTTTGAGTGATCTAATCCTAGGGTTCAAGTCCTATAAATCTAACTACGTTCCATATCACCTACCCTTCTACAAATAATAATTCACAGAAGAGTTTAGAGTTACTTACCCGGCGAATCAGTGCGGAGACTCGGTGCCATGCCTTGTAAACCATGTATTCAATCCCAAAACACTTAAAACAAACTTTTGAAAACAGTTTGGGCCTCAAGCCCACAGCCGAGCTTTTGAACTTAGCTCTGATACCACAATTGTAACACCCCAAACCCGGTCCAAACACCACGACCGAATCTGGTATGTTACGGGAAAACGTGTTTGAAAATTTCGAGGTTGCATTAGATAAATTTGATAAAACTATGTTCCTTTGTGAAAAACAAGTTGTTTAAATTTTAGACCTAATAAAATTGGATTTCACGATTGAAGCCATTTGATCTCTATTGGTTTATAAAATCAGTGGGATACCCGATGGTATAGTTGAAAACACCTTGCGTTAAGATTTTGAAATCATTATCTTTCCAAGTTTTAATAGAATTCATACCAACTTATTTGTTAAGGCATATTAAAATTTAAACATAAACAATATAAAACATAAATTATAAAGCCTTTTACAAATCCAATAAAAACCCAACTGAAAGTAAATAATTAGAGTACCCAAATTCAATAGTCCAAGCAACACTTTTAGTATAGCATGGCATGTGCACCCCGAGTCCATCCTACTCCAAGTCCGCGTCTCACGAGTCACCGAAATGTCAAAGGAGAGGGTGAGTCGAGTGACTCGATGTGTAAATCCCGCTCTCCGATGAAACCACATACTAACACACATCATACATAGCAACATAATTAATGCAACCCGATCCTAACCATCCATATCACCTTTTCTACCCCGTGTGGTACCAAACCCACCGGTGACATACAATCCACGATGTGTTACCAAAACACTGATGTCCCAAAGACATAATATCCGTCAATGTGGTACCCAACCACTGGTGTCCCAAAGACACAATTGTGCTACCAAAGCACTGGTGACCGAAGTCACAAATCCAACGATGATGGGGCCAACCCATCGTGTGTTACCAAAACACTAGCAGACAATCCCATATCTCAAGTGGGGCCAACCCACGGTGGTCAAACCACAGGGACAAGTCGCAATGAGGTGCCAAACCTCTGGTGTCCCAAAGACACAATGTGCTACCAAAGCACTGGTGACCGTAGTCACAAATCTGGTGATGGGGCCAACCCATCGTGTGTTACCAAAACACAAGGCGTCAATCCCAGATAATCATCGTCAGGGGCCAACCCACTTGTGGTACTGAGCCAGCATCGGCGAGACGAGACGAGGTACCAAACCTCTGGAGGTGCCAAACCTCTGGTGACCCAAAGTCACAAAGTGTGCTACTAAAGCACTGGTGCTCGTCGACACAAAATCACACTGCTCCTCATCTCATATCACCCATCAACATACCATACTCATGTAATCATGCATCTCATGCAAATCATGCATATCATGCCAACATACCAAGCAGTCTCTCATAACATACATACAAAACATAGGTCATGATATTATACTTTATTAATAGTACTCATAATAGAACAAACTTACTCGAATCGTCCACATACCCCATTTTGGGTATTCACTTGTCCATCATCTTCGTTATAATTTTTAACAGAACAAATCGGTTTATTAATAATATTACTAAGTATCAGGGTGTTAGTTACACACCTGATTATACGAGTCTAGAAATCCAACGAGAACGAAAGCTAAGCCCCTCGAGTATTGACTCCTACAATCGGCCAAACATTAGGGGTTAGGCCTCTATGACATTCGGCCATCAGCAATTGACCCAAGAGATTGATATCGAACCCTTACCTTCACTTGGTTTGGTTTCCTACCAAACCCGAACCACAGTGGTTCCTCTAACCACAATCGGTTACACCTTCACAAAAGAAACGGTTAATCATTTGTAACTCCTGATTTAAACGAAATTAAAAGAATGAACTAACAGACCCAATCGCTTACCCTCAACTTACCAATCGGTCAACGAAAAGAGACTCCTCTTGCTTGATTTCGCAGTCCAAGACCCTATAACGAAGAGATTAGACCAAACGATTAACACCCTTTCAACCTGACCATAACCGGTCCCTAACCAAACCATAATCAAAGATCGCAAAAAGGGGGATATGGCCATTCGGCCTAGCACTTACCAACACCCAATATTCGGCCAAACTAGGACTTCTAGGAGAGGGGAAATATTCGGCTATCAACCAAAAAGATAGGAAAAGAAAAGGGATGGAAAAGGTATCTTGGAGGTTAAAGTTTCAGCTAATGGAGATTTTAAGAAGAAAAGAGAGTTGAGAAGAGCAACACTAGCTTCGGCTTACTCAAATGGGAAGTAAATACAATAATAGGAAGATTTATGATTCGGCCAAAAGGGTCACAAGAAGAAAAGAAGTGAAAGCAAGTGAAATGGTGTCACAAAAGGGCATTCGGCTATTGAGAGAACCAGCAAAAATGAAGCAAATCGGCATATGTTGCTTGGGTTTTCGGGTTCAAGAAAGAAGAATGAGAAGAAGCAAATGAGGTTTCGGCTACTATTGACTAGAAGAGAGAATTCGGTTTTAGCTTTTGGTGACCGAAAATGCTAAGAAAGATTGCCAAAGGAATTTCGGCACCCCCTACTTCCCAAGCTTACCAAACCGTCCACTCCCCCCTCAAATTCTCCTAAAATTCGGCCATATCCCTACTTTTACTCCAAGCCATAAGTTCAAATAGTTTGAACAAGTCTTTTCCCTTAATTTGCTCTCCACCCACCATTCAAACGTTTGACTTGGTCCATGCCCAACCACCTTGGCGTCAAAATGGAATCCAAAAAGTGAGCATCCTGCAACTTGAACTCAGGACCTCCCCTCCTGCACATGACGCCAAACACAACTCCAAGTGGCGCACACTATGCCACTCTACTAGCTCACTTTTTGTGCTCGAAACACAACATAAAATACACATCCTCGGCTCCATCGGCTCCCGACTTAACACCCAAAAACAAAATTTTCCCATACACTCGGGCACACACCTAGGCTACAATTAAGCCCCTAAAACACCGAAATAGCAACACAGCACACCAAACACATGCAATATCATGCAACACAAAATAGCCCCTAACCCGGGATATTACAGACTTGATCCCCACAGGTGTGATTGGCTGGTTAGGGGTGTGATGGATGGATGGGTTGGGTTGCATACATTTACTTCATTTAAATATTTTTATGTAAATGGGCTTAGGCCCACGATTATACTTTGCGGTACTGAGTTCTAGTAACTCACCCCATCTTCTTAACCCTTGCAGGTAATGCTCCGTAATAAGGACTTGGGCCCATGGATGACTCGGTGGAGGCCATACTTTGGAAAATAATATTTTTGAATATTAGTAAACTACTTTTCCGCTTTATTTCATTACTTTTGCTATTTTGGTTTAAGTTGTAATAAGGCCTCTGGGATATGTTTTAATTTGCTTTATGTTTTGACGTACATAGAAATTTTTCTTGAATTGTTTTAAACGGGGATTTTCTAAGATCATAAATAACGGTTTTCCAAAATTGATTAACAAATGGATTTCATAATTAATATATACAAATAATTTAACTTCGGATTCTCTTTCAAATTATCAACATTATTTTCAAAAGTCACGGTTTTAAAGTTCACTACCTCAATTTTTGATTCATCAATCAACCTCTCGAAATTAGTTGTATTTTATCAAATATTTACATCCAAACTTGCTTTATTGACCATAACCAAATAACGCCTACTTTAGTAAGAATCACATGATTTTCATACATTTTTTTATGTAACATGTCAGATCCGGTCATAAAGCTGGGCCGGGTTTAGGGTGTTACATTTTATGGTATCAAAGTCCGGTTGCAAAATTTGGCTGTGGTTTGGGTTCAAAAATGTTTTCTAAAACTGCTTGAAATTTGATTTATAAATATATGTTTTAGAGGAAGTATGGCACCACGGGTATCCGGCACCAAGTCAGTATGACTGTAGTAAGAAAACTCTACAAGAATAGAAATACTCTAGAACTTTTAGCTTCAGGTGTTGAAACTATAGAGATTGAGACTTTAGGATACGTTTTGTGAAAACAACTTTATTTCCTATACTCCATAAAATATTGTTTAATAAACACTAAAATAGCATACTGATTCATAAGACTCTTAATCAGATAAAATCGACTTAGCAAACATGAGCGCTAGAGGACGTGGACGCAGTAGACATGGTCGTGGTAGAGGCCGAGGTGCTAGAGTTGTATCTGAGGCATCGAGACATATGCTGGAAATGGACGCACCTGCGTCACCGGTGACTGAAGCTGGGTCACATGATCGAATGAGAGAGGACGACGCTCTGTCCTAAGCGATGTTGCAGGTACTAGAAAGGGTCATTAGGGCAAGAACTGGGTCGGTAGCTCATGGGTCGATATCAGATCGACTCAGATCGAATGGGGCTGAAGTTTTTAGAGGTATTTTGGATGTAGCCTGAAGTGTAGTAGAGTACTAGCTGGAGGTAGTGGAGTGGATTATGGACAACCTGGGTTGCACCGCTGAGCAGAAACTAGGTTGTGTCATTGCTAAGAGAACGAGGCGTATCAGTGGTGGCTCACTGTTTGGAAAGGCACTCAGGCTGATCGTATTACCTGGGAATTCTTTAAGACAGCATTCCAAGGAAAATATATCGGGGCTAGCTATGTAGATGCCCGAAGGAAGGAATTCCTGAATCTAGTTCAATGAGGTAGATTTGTGGCAGCATACGAGGCAGAGTTTCTGCGTCTGAGTCGGTATGCCCGGGGTATAGTGCTGACTGATTATAAACACTGTGTGCATTTTGAGGATGGGTTGCGTGATGAGTTGCGGGTACTGATAGCCCCACAGAAGGAGAGGAATTTTGCCACACTGGTGGAAAAAGCTAAAATAGCTGAGGAGGTTAAACACTCGAAATGGCAAAACTGAGACAAGGATAGGGGCAGGAACAAGAGAGACTCTAGGTATTCAGGTCCTGCTAGAAGTTTCCAGAAAAGGCCCAAGAGTGAGGGGCCAGTTTGAGTGGGTGCTCCAGCTGCTACCAATCAATTACAGCCTTGTGTTGACTGTGGGAAACTTCACTCGGGTGAATGCTGGAAGAGAACCGGTGGCTGTTTCAGATGCAGTTCCAAAGACCATCGGTTTAGGGATTGCCCTCGAGAGCCTGCTCAGACTCAGGTAGTTCATAACAGATTCGCGTAGCCAACAGGAGGCACTCAGAGCCGCCGAGAGGCCATGGGTCAGGTCGAGGTGGTAATGGCGTAGGACGAGGTCAGGGTGCACCGAGTAGAGGTACCGGTAATAGGGGTAACACAGAGGTGAGACAACCAGGTTTGGTCTATGTGGTCAGACGTCGAGAGGATGGTGATGCGCCTGATGTCATAACCAGTACGTTCTTCATATCTGATGTACCTTTTACCACTTTGATAGACATTGGATCTACCCATTCATATGTTAAATGTGCTGTGTCTGAAACTTTGAATATTAGATCTGAGATTACTGCTAGAGAAACAACTGTGATTAGCCCTTTAGGACAGTCGGTGGTAGTAAATAAGTTGTATAGGGATGTGCCCTTAGAAGTCCAAGGGGAAGTATTTCTGGCTGATTTGATGGAACTGCCATTCGGCGAGTTCGATCTTATTTTGGGCATGGACTGGCTGGTTAAGCATCGTGCGAACTTGGATTGTGCTGCAAAGCAGATGGTACTAAGACCTTCAGAGGATAAGGAAGTGATGATGATAGGTGAAAGAATAAACTATCTCTCTAATGTGGTATCTGCTTTAAAGGTAGAAAAGTTGGTACGAAAGGGGTGTGGAGCGTTCTTAGCCTTTATCAGTGCTTTGGATTCCAAAGAGTTATCAGTAGAGAGTGTTAGAATGGTGAAAGAGTTTTCAGATGTTTTTCCCGAGGAGCTTCCAAGATTGCCTCCAGATTGAGAGGTGGAATTTGGTATTGAGTTGTTGCCAGGAACGGCTCCGGTATCCATTGCCCCTTACAGAATGGCGCCGAAGGAGCTTACTTAAAGCTCAAATTCAGGAGTTGTTGGATCATGGATTTATTCGACCAAGTGTGTCACCGTGGGGAGCACCGGTTTTGTTCGTTAAGAGAAAGGATGGGTCGATGCGTATGTGCATCGATTGAATAAGTTGACGATTAAGAACAAATATCCGTTACCAAGGATCGATGATCTATTCGATCAGTTGCGAGGAGCTTCGATTTTCTCGAAGATAGACTTGAGATCGGGATATCACCAGCTTAAGGTCAAGGAGGCAGATATTCATAAGACTGCGTTTCGAACTCGTTATGGGCATTACGAGTTCTTGGTGATGCCGTTTGGGTTGATAAATGCACCAGCTGCATTTATGGACATGATGAACCGAGTCTTCCAACCCAATCTAGATTTGTTTGTGGTTGTGTTCATAGATGACATCTTGGTGTACTCAAAGACTGAAGAAGAGCATGATTCGCATCTACGAGTTGTATTGCAGATTTTAAGGGAGAAGCAGTTGTATGCCAAATTCAGTAAGTGTGAATTTTGGCTGAAGGAAGTGACCTTTTTGGGGCATGTTGTGTCTGCTGAAGGAATTAGAGTTGATCCTCGGAAGGTAGAGGCTGTATTCGATTGGAAGCCACTGAAGTCAGTGGTAGAAATTTGAAGTTTTCTAGGTTTGGCTGGGTATTACAGGCGGTTCATTGAAGGGTTTTCGTTGATTGCTGCACCCCTAACTAAGCTATTGCGTAAAGGAGTACCGTTTGTATGGTCAGATAAGCAACAAGAGAGCTTTGAGAAATTAAATAAGATTCTGACAAAAGCGCCAGTATTGATTCAACTTGAGGCTGGTAAGGAGTTTATTGTTTATTGTGATGCGTCACACACGGGTTTGGGATGTGTGTTGATGCAAGGGGGAAAAGTGGTGGCTTATGCATATCGTCAATTAAGGCCACATGAGATAATCTATCCCACTCATGATTTAGAGTTAGCTGCAGTGGTGTTTGCTCTGAAGATTTGGAGACACTATCTGTTCGGGAGAAGTCGGTTGTCTACACGGACCATAAGAGTCTGAAGTACCTCCTTACTCAGAAGGAGTTGAACTTAAGACAGTGGAGGTGGATAGAATTGTTGAAGGATTATGACTGCTTAGTCGAATATCACCCAGGTAAAGCTAACGTAGTGGCAGATGCGTTGAGTCGTAAGGTGATATCAGAATTGAGAGCAATGTTTGCTCATCTCAGCCTTTATGAAGATGGTAGCTTGTTAGCTGAACTTCAAGTGAAGCCTGCGTGGGTAAGTCAGATTAAGGAAAATTAGTTGTTAGATGAAAGGTTGGGTTTTCTGTTTTAGCAAGTGGAAGGTGGTGAGATGGGGGATTTTGGATGAAATAGTGATGGAGTATTGTGTTTTCGCGGAAGAGTTTGTATGCAGGGATTCTGAATTGAGACAAAAGATTCTACGTGAGGCACATAATAGCCCATACGCTATGCACCCTGGGGGAAATAAGATGTACCGATACCTCCGTGAGCAGTATTAGTGGCCAAGATTGAAACGGGAAGTTATCGACTTCGTGAGCAAGTGCTTGACATGTCAGCAGGTGAAGGTGAAGCATCAATTGCCTTCAGGGTTGCTGCAACTGGTGAAAATTCCACTATGGAAATAGGAAAGGATAACGATGGACTTTGTTAGTGGGTTACCTTTAACGTCTACTACGAAAGATTCAGTATGGGTGATAGTGGATCGATTAATGAAGTCTACTCATTTCTTGCCTGTTCGTATGGATTATTCATTGCAGAAGTTGGCCAAGTTGTATATAACAGAAGTCATGATGTTGCATGGGGTACCAATGTCTATTATATTGGACAGGGATCCTAGGTTTACATCACGATTCTGGAAGGCTTTACATGAAGCTTTGGGTACAAGACTAAATTTCAGCACGGCGTTTCATCCGTAATCAGATGGTCAGTCGGAGAGAGTAATCCAGATTCTAGAAGATATGTTAAGAGGCTGTGTGATTGACTTTAGGGGTAGTTGGGAAGATTTTCTACCATTGGCAGAGTTTGCATACAACAACAGCTATCAATCTAGAATCTAGATGGCACCCTATGAGGTGTTGTATGGACGTAGGTGTCGTACTCCTACTTGTTGGACTGAGCTGGGGGAGCGACAGTTATTGGGTCCTAAGTTGATCTCGGATACGGAGGAAAAAGTTAAGGTAATTTAGGCTCGGTTAAAAGAAGCTTCAGACAGACATAAATCATATGCGGATTTGAAGCAAAAGGAGATAGAGTTTTCTGTGGGAGATTAGGTCTTTTTGAAGGTTTCACCTTGGAAGAAGGTCTTAAGATTTGGACGAAGGGCAAGTTGAGCCCTAGATTTATCGGACCTTACCGTGTATTGAAGCGTGTTGGGCCAGTGACGTATCAGTTTGAGTTACCTCCACAGTTAAGTCAGATACATAGTGTATTCCATGTCTCAATGTTAAGTCGTTATCATTCGGATCCATCTCATGTTGTGCCAGTGGATGAAGTTGAGTTAAGACCTAACTTGTCTTTTGAAGAAGAGCCAGTACAGATTTTAGATCGGCATATTAAGGTGCTGAGAAGGAAGTCGGTTCTGTTAGTCAAAGTATTATGTGTAATCATGGGACAGAGGAAGCGACATGGGAGCCACAAGACACGATCCGGCAACAATACCCTCATATCTTTTAATCCGGCAACATTCTTTTCCAAATTTTTCCCTTTGCTTGCCGAAATTTCTAAAGCCAAAATTGTTCATTTTTTTCCATTTGTTAGCCGAAACTATCTAGCACTCTTTCTCCATCTCTTCTTTTCTTTTTCACCATTTCTTCAACCCTCCTCTCTTCTTCTTTAATCAATATTTTTGATGGCCGAATCTTGCTTGATCTTTTCTCTCCATTAGCAGAATCTTTTAACACTTAATCTCCTCTTCACTATTTCTTTTTCTTTCGTGTTGGGCACTCTCTTCTTGACCGAATTGGTAAGTGATATTTTTCTCTTCTTTTCAATTTCTTTTCTTCATGGCTGAATATGTGCCCTTTTCATTGAATAGTTCTTTAACTGAAACATCACTCTCTCCTACTCTTTCAAATCATGATCATCTCTTTTTTGTAGTGTTCTAGTGGGTGGTCGAATACCACATCATTGCCGATTCATCTCTAGTCATAAGCCCAACTGGAGGAAATCGGGTTCTTCATCGCTTAATGTAAGGAGTCTCTTCATAGTCCATTCGATATTGCTACTCAGTTATTTTGTTAATCGGATCGATGGTTTTGACTAATCGGTTATTATAGGGATAAAATTGCTCGTTCTTATCCACTTGTTGTTTCTTCGGAAGTAGTGGTAAGCCGAATCCTATCCCTAAACAACTACTTGCACTCATCATAGTATTTTCTAACCGGGACTTTTCTAATGGAGGCAAGTGGTAACAATTTGAAAGGTAAAGCAATTGGAGGACAAAAAGGGAGTGAATTTGCAATTCCTACTCCTAAGTTCAAACGTAGGGCAGTATCAGCGGTTCGAGATTTTCCATCAGGTTGTGGACCATTATCCGGTGAGAGTAGACAAATCGTGGTCGCTCACGATACTAAGGGTAAGCATTTCATTAGATCGCCTGTTTTAGATTTGGATTAATAAAATTTCGTTGTTGGTTAATCGAGTGTAATGGTGATTTAGGTGCCGACGATCAAGAAGGTTTAGTCCTTACCGTAATCAGGTGTGTAATCTCACACCGAAATCCCGTTGATTCATGATTCATCATTATGATTGGACGAATAGAACGTTGTTGTTTTACAAGTCTAATAACTGTAATATAGCAAAAATCAAGTAATTAGTTTAAACATCATTATTTCTAAAATCTATTAAAATTGGCATAAAATTTGATAAATTACAAAAATGCCCTTATGGGCCGAATTGCGAAAATGCCCTTATAGACTGAATTACGAAAATGCCCTTATGGGCCGAATTACAAAAATGCCCTTATGGGTCGATTTACGAAAATGCCCCTATGGGTTGATTTACGAAAATGCCCCTAAGGGCTGATTTACCAAAATGCCCCTACGGGCCGATTTGCTAGAATGTCTTAGTGGGCCGAATTACCAAAGGACCATAATGGGTCGATTCACCTTAATAAATTACCTGATTAATGGTTGATATTTATATGTGGATGTTTTATGTTATTTTATTATGTAAGTGGCATTTTTACAAATTGCATGGGATTGGAAAATTGTATATAGAGCAGTGTAGCCCGGTGGCATTGCCACAATTTGTATATCAATGTGCTTAAATATGATTTCGGTGGCTTGACCACAAAAAAAAAAAATACTATATGATAGCAGTTTGACTGCAAATTTGGTGTGAGCGGCGGGGTGGGTTGGCTTGATCCCCACACGTGTTATTGGCTGGTCGGGGGTGTGACAGATGGATGGGTTGGGTTGGGTTGTATACATTTACTTTATTTAAATATTGTTATATAAATGGGCTTAGGCCCATGATTATGCTTTACGGGTTCAGGCCCAGTGGATGACGGTAAGGGGATTATACACTGAGTTCTAGTAACTCACCCCATCTTCTTAACCCTTGCAGGTAATGCTCCTTAATAAGGACTTGGGCCCATGGATGACTCGGTGGAGGCCATACTTTGGAAAATAATATTTTCGAATATTAGTAAACTACTTTTCCACTTTATTTCATTACTTTTGCTATTTTGGTTTAAGTTGTAATAAGGCCTCTGGATATGTTTTAAATTGCTTTATGTTTGGACGTACTTAGTATTTTTCTTGAATTGTTTTAAACGGGGATTTTCTAAGATCATAAATAACGATTTTCCAAAATTGATTAACAAATGGATTTCATAATTAATATGTACAAATAATTTAACTCAGATTCTCTTTCAAATTATCAACGTCATTTTCAAAAGTCACAGTTTTAAAGTTCACTAACTCGATTTTCAATTCATCAATCAACCTCTCGAAATTAGTTGTATTTTATCAAATATTTACATCCAAACTTTCTTTCTTGACCATAACCAAATAACGCCTACTTTAGTAGAATCACATGATTTTATACGTTTTTTTTATGTAACATGTCAGATCCGGTCATACCGCATGGGTCGGTTTTGGGGTGTTACATAGGGGCTAGCCGGAACAGTGATCTCGGGATCACTAAATCTGAGATTTGAGAAATTTATTTATTTATTTTTCTTTATGTTTTTTATATGATTTTATGAATCAGTATATAATTGTATAGGTACATGAGAATTTTTTTTGGCATTTTTAAATTCTAGCGATTTCATGTTTAATCGCGAAAAAGGACTAAATCGCATAAAGTACGAAAGTTCCATTTTTATTTCTAAAGGTGCAAAATAGCCATAAATTGTTAAATTGAGGTCATTAAAAGGGAATTTAGCCCTTGTAATGTTCTTGGCCAGCCTTAGACTTAATGGGAGACAAAGATGGACAAATTTGTTCAAAGTTAGTAAGAGTTTGTGACAAAAATTTGACTAGTTTAATATTAGAATAAAGAAAGAGAAATATCATCTTTCTTGTTCATCTCTTCCATTGAAATTACAAGCAAGAATAGGGGTTTTGAAGACTTAAATTTTCAGCAAACTTTCTTCCATTTTTGTAAGTGATTTTGATAATTTTTCTTAGTAATAATTGTACTTTTGAGACCCCTAAAGCTTAAGCTTTCAAATGAGGGGACTATTGTGCAATATGGTGAAAAGTTTAGTGAAACACCCCACACCCGGCCCACGAGCCTGAATCGGATCTGGTATGTTCCTTAAGTAAATCGGTTTCAAAATTCTTTATTACTTAGGGAAAATTTGTGTAATTTTAGAGAAAATATCGTTTTGGATTGGGCTTAGAGCGAAAACCCATTTATTTTACTTAGAAATCATTTAATCATGGTGACAAAACAATTTAGGGTTTATTTTTAAAATAAATTTAATTGAACTTAATTAAAAGTAACTCGTGACATAATAATTAAAAAAAAAAGCAAAGAAATAAAACTATCCAACTTAGGCCTTATGACCTTATTACATCAAGCAACTCCCAAACTTAAAATAAAAGTACTTAGTAAAAAAAAAGTCCAAATCTTTAGATTTCTCCTTGCTATGCATGGCCACCTTTAGCTCCTGCCGACCCGGTCCATTATTGCTCATCACCTGAAAAATATTTCCCACAACGGGGTGAGTCAAACAGACTCAACGTGTACACGGCACCAAATCGTAATAGAATCAGGCATACAATACATTCAAACATAAAATACAAGTTATGATGCATTCCCAAACCCGAACCTAATTGTCCATCCGCTACACACCCCCGTACCTGCCAAACACACCGTGGGGACTACTAAGTCGACCCTCCTTCCGCTACACACCAAATTGCGGGCTTAAGTCACCGCATCTGTGGTCTTAGGTCACCACTTTTCAGATTACTGTGGTCTTAGGTCACCATTTTTCAGATTACTGTGGTCGTAAGTCACCACTTTTCAGATTACTATGGTCTTAAGTCACCACTTTTCACTTCCCCTTTCAATATACAACCATATGCCCCATATATTAATATGCATAATATACCAGAGTTCACAATCGTATAATATTCTCATGTTACAAATAACATATTTCATGTTCCTAGTAGGAGTAGGAAACGTACCTGAGTACTTAGTACCACAACATGGTACCTTAGCCACGTTCATATTTCCATTAACACATATTTTAATACATATAACCATAATTCATGTTACAAAGTAGTGTGGGGTACACACCTGATTCGCTTAACAATTTCCTTGAGATCCCGAAAGACTGATCTTTGCCTTAGATCCGTTTACTCCTATATTCGGTCAATCATTTAAACACATCGATAAACCTATTCGGCTTAAAAACCAAATCCTAATAGGATTTGTATTCTAAAAACTTACCTTTGATGTCGATTTGATTATTCAAATCCCGAAATAGATCCTTGCTTCCTTGATGCTGTCGAAAATCCTATAAGCACATGTTAGATTGATTTCTAACACTTAATCATCTTTAAATGGCCTATGGCCGAATATTCATATGACTTACCTTGAGTCTTAGAAATCCCAAAACTTCATTGTACTTCTCCTTGTAGTCGACAACTACTAGATCTCGAAGAAAACCTTCCAAATTTTGGCCATGGAATTCTAAAGGAGTTAGATTCCTATATTTCAAACTAAAGAGAGATTGAAAATCAAATAATAGCTGATCTTACCTTTTTGAATGAAACCTAGCAACACCCTTCTCATCACAACAAAGATTCGGCTTTGGCGACTTTCTACTTAGTTGGATTGTGTTTTTGGTTTTGAATAAAAGAGAGGGGAGGCTAGGGAATTCGACTAGAAAAGAAAAGAGAAGAGGAGAGAACCCTAAGAATTTTGGCAGAGCAGAGAAAAAAAGAAAACTGATGAGTATCCCTCCTTCCTTCCTTTTATAGACGAAATTATCAGCTAAGGAGTCCCTTACTTGGCCACCACTCTTCAATTTGATAGCTTTATCCGTTAATTATCATAAAATAAAAGAGTTTAATCCAGCCTTTATCTCATGGAAATTATGATAAATAAATTCCCTTTTGAAAATACTTAAGATAAATCATCATTTATCTCTCCAATTAAAAAAAAAATCCTTTATTTATCCTTAGTAGCCAAATTTTAAAGAGGATAAACCTCCCTTTTTCTAGAAGCCTTGCCGTCCACTCCTTGGCTTATGGAAGCAAAATAAAACCTCCTTTATTTGCTTCCCAAGTGACTTGAACCCAGGCCCATTCCTCTTGCATATGGCGCCATTTCCATAGGCCCTAAGTGCCACCTCCAGGCCACTTTTCCAAGCCTGTTTGTGTGTCAAATTTCACAAACTTTTTCTTTTAAGGCCACCTTGCCATACTTTCCTATTTTAAACTTTAAATCTTGACATTTCTGCATCATTTCTAAGTTTCCTAAAATTTTCGATCGGCTCTGTAAACTTGCCATTTTTTTACATTTCCAAGTTTCTAGAAATGTTCACTTTCCATTTTTGAATCATTTCCTTACATTTCCAGGTTTCCAAAAATGTTCATTTCCATTTCCATTTCCATGGATTTCTAGGTTTCCAAAAATATCCATTTCCATTTTCATTTCCAAAAATGTTAGAAATTTATTCATAGTACTTAAGACTTGTCATTTCGTACAATTAAACCGGAAATGCATAGGCCCTTTCCAGGATGTTACAGTTCTACCCCCTTAAAATAATTTCATCCTCGAAATTACTTACTAACGAATAATCGTACGGTCTAACTCACCCCACTACGCTATTGCTGCGCACTCTGATCTTAAAGAACTATCATACTTTCTAGGCACATTCTCTAAGTTCACATCCAAGGTTTCAGTCACTTCACTAGCAATACAAGAATAAGCTAACCTATAACAAGCAAAGCAATTAAGGGCATTCCAGAAATAAGGAACGTACCCGTTGTCACATCTGGTACATCTTCCTCCTCGCGACAGCCAACTGCATAAACCAACCATGGTTGCCTCGCGTCTGCACCTTCAGCACCTCTTCTTGGTGCTTCACGTCCACGGCCCGAACCATTTCCTCCATGGTTCGGTCCACGACCTTGCTGAGGCTGCTGTCCACCTCTACCAGCCTGACTAACATTCTGAGTTGCCGGTCGGCTTTCATCTAAGTTTTTAGGACATTCCTTGACCACATGATCCATGGACCCACACCTAAAACATCCTCCTGTTTTCCTTAAACACTCTCCCAAATGCTTCTTTCCACACACATCACAAGGTCGATACCGCCCTTCTGATCCAGCTCGTTGACCTCGCGGCCCATCAACTCTAGGCCTCTTATTCCCAGATGATCCAGACGATCCAAAACCTCTTTCTGGCATATTCCGATCAGTGTTCTGCCTTGCAAAATCCTTAATTCCTTCAGCCACTTTAGCCTTTTCCACTAACGCAGAAAATTCCCGCTCCCCGATGCGGTGCTATCAACAATCTTAGATCATCCCTTGCCCCGCCCTCAAAAAGCGGACACGTGCTCATGCTCGGTTGCCACGACACCTCGAGCGCACGGCTCAACCTCGAAATTCACCTCATATTCTCGCCACCGACTTATTTCCTTGACCACCCGAAAAAGCTTTCCTTTTCTCATTAGTGTACTGGTTCCCATATACTTCTTTTGAGTGCACGCTTCCATCAGACTCCCATGTCGATCCTCACTGTGGCACCATCCCGCATAGTTAACCACCATTGATACGCTTCATCGTGTAACAGTGCCACCATTCCCTTTAACTTTTCCTCAGGGGTCAGATCAAGCTCATCCATGATGCGCTCCGTTGCTTCCAACCAAGATACACGGATACTCCACGAAACATTTCGGCTCCATTTGCTCGGCCGTTGAGCACGCACTTTCGATTCCCAATTTCCTCCCGCACGACCACCAATTCTAAAACTCGTAGTACGACTGTGACACAAAGATCTTCCCCGTCTGAGAGCTTGTTGCTCAACACCAACAAGCCCCAGGGGTGGTGGTGGCGGTGGTACTTCATTATCTGATCCTTGACCCGATCTAACGGGTTCCGACCTAGTCATTCTTCCTCTACCTCATCCACGACGTCCACGTCCTCTAGAGCTCATTTTCTAACGTCGAGATCTGATTAAAAAGTTTTATGAATTAGTCATTGTTCCACTTATTTACCCACGAAGGAGTTTTATGAAAAAGGATTTAGGAGTGGTTCTTTCGTATTCATACAAGCATACAGTCTTTCCGTTCATTCATCCATTAAACAAGTATGAACTTTCGTTCATTCAGAGAAACGTTGTAGTTCTCATTGTTATTATTTTTTCACTACCCAGGGGTATTTTCGTAATTTGTCCTACAGGGCATTTTCGTAATTTTTCAAAATAAAAAGTTCTTCGATGATTTTATCAAAAGTATTGTGGAAATTTCAAAGCCCTGGGTAATTTTGGAAAAATTTTGAAATTCAGGGGTATTTCGGAAATTTTTGACCTCGGGGTATTTCAGTAATTTTTCGCAAACCGGGATAAATTTGTAAAAGTTAACAAATCAGGGATATTTTAGAAGTTGTAAAACTTTGAGGGTTCTTTTCGAGAATTGTACCTTTCAAAATGGTGATGTTTGCAAAGATTTGAAAATCAGGGTCATTTTGGTAATTTTCTAAAATTAAGGGCAATTTTGTAATTTTTCAAAATCAAGGTATTTTTGATAGTTTGCAAATTAGGGTTTGTGAACATTTATAAAATAATGAAATTTTGGCAAAACTGTTGAGTAGTTTGTCATTTTGTAAATCAAGGGCATTTTGGTAATTTTACCACTAAGGGCTTTTTGTAATTTTCACAAATCGAAAATTTTTCTAAAAATTTTGTAAAGATGGTTTTAAAAGAAAGTTTTAAGAATTTAAAACTAGAGTTTGTTGTTTTGTTCTCTTTTTTTTTTTTATAAAGCAAAACGGCTAGTTCCCTTTTTAGGTTTTAGTCATTATGTTTAGCCTATTACCGAGCCCTCTTGGTCAGGGTGAACCAAAGCTACGCACCAGGCAGGATTCGAGTGGAGAGGAGGTGAGTCACGCGGACTGCTTAAGTACCAAGCTCCCACCGAAACCATTCCTAGACATGCGCATAGAGGTTGCCACACCACTGAGCCTTCTGAGTTAGGGTGAACCGAAGCTACGCACCAGGTAGGATTCCTGCGAAGAGGAGGTAAGTCACTAGGACTACTTAAATACCAGGCTCTTTCGGATCCAATCCTAGACATGCGCACAGGGGTTACCACACCCTAGCTCAGTGACTTAGCCATAGGTTTGTTTAGTGTATTAAGTCTTAAGTGTTTTGTGTTTGAGTAGTCTAATCCTAGGGTTCAAGTTCCTATCATACTATTCTACGTTCCATGCCTTTTCTACCCTTCTAATGTTCATAACATAATTCACATAATCACCCAAATAGTTAGGGTACTTACCGGTGGATCATGGGGTCGAGGCTTAGGTGCCATGCCAGAGAACCTGTTTAATTTCAAAGAAAATCATTTGGCTCGCTTTGAAAATGTTTTGGGCCTTAGCCCACAGGGCGAGAGTTTAAAACTGGGCTCTGATACCAAACTGAAACACCCACACCCGGCCCACGAGCCTGAACCGGATCTGGTATGTTCCTTAAGTAAACCGGTTTCAAAATTCTTTATTACTTAGGGAAAATTTGTGTAATTTTAGAGAAAATATCGTTTTGGATTGGGCTTAGAGCGAAAACCCAATTATTTTACTTAGAAATCATTTAATTATGGTGACAAAACAATTTAGGGTTTATTTTTAAAAAAAATTTAATTGAACTTAATTAAAAGTAACTTGTGACATAATAATTAAAAATAAAAGCAAAGAAATAAAACTTTCCAACTTGGGCCTTATAGCCTTATTACATCAAGCAACTCCCAAACTTAAAATAAAAGTACTTAGTAAAAATAAAAGTCCAAATCTTTAGATTTCTCCTTGCTATGCATGGCTACCTTTAGCTCCTGCCGACCCGGTCCATTATTGCTCGTCACCTGAAAAATATTTCCCACAACGGGGTGAGTCAAACAGACTCAATGTGTACACGACACCAAATCGTAATAGAATCAGGCATACAATACATTCAAACATAAAATACAAGTTATGATGCATTCCCAAACCCGAACCTAATTGTCCATCCGCTACACACCTCCGTACCTGCCAAACACACCGTGGGGACTACTAAGTAGACCCTCCTTCCGCTACACACCAAATTGCGGGCTTAAGTCACCGCATCTGTGGTCTTAGGTCACCACTTTTCAGATTACTGTGGTCTTAGGTCACAACTTTTCAAATTACTGTGGTCGTAAGTCACCACTTTTCAGATTACTGTGGTCTTAAGTCACCACTTTTCACTTCCCCTTTCAATATACAACCATATGCCCCATATATTAATATGCATAATATACCAGAGTTCACAATCGTATAATATTCTCATGTTACGAATAACATATTTCATATTCCTAGTAGGAGTAAGAAACGTACCTGAGTACTTAGTACCATAACATGGTACCTTAGCCACGTTCATATTTCCATTAACACAAATTTTAATACATATAACCATAATTCATGTTACAAAGTAGTGTAGGGTACACACCTGATTCGCTTAATAATTTCCTTGAGATCCCGAAAGACTGATCTTTGCCTTAGATCCGTTTACTCCTATATTCGGTCAATCATTTAAACACATCAATAAACCTATTCGCCTTAAAAACCAAATCCTAAGAGGATTTGTATTCTAAAAACTTACCTTTGATGTCGATTTGATTATTCAAATCCCGAAATAGATCCTTGCTTCCTTAATGCTGTCGAAAATCCTATAAGCACATGTTAGATTGATTTCTAACACTTAATCATCTTTAAATGGCCTATGGCCGAATATTCATATGACTTACCTTGAGTCTTAGAAATCCCAAAACTTCGTTGTACTTCTCCTTGTAGTCGACAACTACTAGATCTCGAAGAAAACCTTCCAAATTTCAGCCATGGAATTCTAAAGGAGTTAGATTCCTATATTTCGGCTAAAGAGAGATTAAAAATCAAATAATAGCTGATCTTACCTTTTTGAATGAAATCGGCAACACCCTTCTGTCACAACAAAGATTCGGCTTTGGCAGAATTTCGGCTTGGTTGGATTGTGTTTTTGGTTTTGAATAAAAGAGAGGGGAGGCTAGGGAATTCGGCTAGAAAAGAAAAGAGAAGAAGAGAGAACCCTAAGAATTTCGGCAGAGCAGAGAAAAAAAGAAAACTGATGAGTATCCCTCCTTCCTTCTTTTTATAGACGAAATTATCGGCTAAGGAGTCCTTTACTTGGCCACCACTCTTCAATTTGATAGCTTTATCCTTTAATTATCATAAAATAGAAGTGTAACTTCCTAGATTAGGGGTTATGCGTTCGTGCCTAATTCATGAGTTAGTAGGTTTTGGCAGTGTTGGAAGTGTATTAAGGGTTTTTAGAATTCTAGGATGGAAGAAGAAAGCTTTAGAAAATTATTGGTTTTTAAGTAAAAAGGGGAGCTAGGTAAATGAGGCTTTAAAAGAAACTCTATGTGAAGCATGACACAAGGAACCATGTGGTAAAATGGCATGTTTTATGAATTATGAATGTGTTATGTGAATTCTAGAAATAAAGAAATGTATGGAAATGTAAGGAAATATGGAAATTGTAAGGAAATGTAAGGAAACGTATGGAAATATAAGGAAATGTAAGGAAATGTAGGGAAATGTAGGGAAATGTAAGGAGATGTATGGAAATCTATGGAAATGTAAGGAAATGTAAGGAAATGTATGGAAATGTAAGGAAATGTAAGGAAATGCCTTGTCTTGGAAATGTAAGGAAATGTAAGAAAATGTCTTGTCTTGGAAATGTAGGGAAATGTGTTGGAAATGTAAGGAAATGTCTTGTCTTGGAAATGTAGGGAAATGTGTTGGAAATGTAAGGAAATGTTTTGTCTTGGAAATGTGAGGAAATGTCCTGGAAATGTAAGGAAATGATGTGGAAATGATTCAAAAGAGGAAAGTAAACATTTCTGAAACTTGGAAATGTAAGGAAATGTCAAGTTTAAAGAGGCAAACGAAAATTTTGGAAACTTGGAAATGAAAGGAAATGTCAAGTTTTAAAGCTTAAAAGAGGAAATTAAGGCAAGGTGGCCTTAAGAAAATTAGTAGGAAGAATTTGGCACACAAAACAGGCTTGGAAAAGTGGCACTGGAAATGCCACTTAAGGCCAGTAAGTGACGCCATGTACATGAGCAAGTGGGCACGAGTTCGAGTCACATGGGAAGCAAATAAAAGAAATTTTATTTTTGCTTCCGGAAGACCGAGGTGGACGGCACATGCTTCTAGAAAGGAGGTGTTATCTTTTCATAAATATTCGATCAAAAAGTGATAAATAAAGGATTTTTAAATTGGATTATTTTGAAGAGATAAATGTTGGATTAAACTCTTTTATTTATGATAATTAAAGGATAAAGTTATCGATAGAGAGTGGTGGCCAAGTAAGGGACTTTGAATTATCTTTTATTTTAGGTGATAATTAAAAAGATAAATAAGGGATTATTCTCTAATTTTTAAATAAGGAGATAAGGAGGAAAATAAGGAAGAGTGGTGGCCAAGTAAGGGACTCTAGCCTAGTAATTTTGGCTATAAAAGGAAAAGAGAGGCCAACCTTCATTCTTCCTTTTCTCTTTTGTTCATCTGCCGAAATTCTCTAGAAAAATTCTCTCTTCTCTGTTTTGCCAAACCAAAATACCTTGTGTTCTAGCCGAATCCTCCATCTTTATTCTTCCTTTTCTTTTCTTTCTAATCCCTCCAAAAGCCGAAAGTTGTAAGAGCATCATTTAGCCATAGCCGAATCTCTGAAAGTTGAAGTGAAGGTGCAATCGATTTCTTCAAATAAGGGTAAGATCCAAGTTTGGTTTCCCTTCTTTTATATTTTAGACTTATCAAAATTTAGGGACTAATTCCTATTATTGATCTTGGCCGAATCATGGAAGGAAAGTTTCGGGATTTATTAAGTGTCGACTACAAGGAAGGAGAAGTTCTTTTCCCGAAGGTACACCATAGGCCGCGTGTTCCCTAGTTATTTGGTGAATTTCGGGATTTAAGAATGTAAGGTAAGTCATATTTAACATTCGGCTAAGGGTTATTTGTTGTGAATAAATGTTAGAAATTGATCTAACATGTAGTTATAGGGATTTCAATGAGAGGATACAAAGATTTCGGGATTTGAGAATTTCAAGGTAAGTTTAAGAATACTAATCCTACTAGGATTTGGATTTATGGCCAAATGGCTTTTTATTAAAATAGTAAGTGAATAAATCAAATGTACGGATTAAGGATCTAAGCGGTAGATCAGATTTCGAGATCTCAAGGAATTTGCTAAGTGAATCAGGTGTGTACCCCACACTACTTCATAATACGTTTTATGGCATGTTTAATTAAAATATGTGACATTAAGAATATGAAAGTGGCTAAGGTACCATGTGATGGTACTAAGTACTCAGGTACGTTTCCTACTTCTACTAGGAATATGAAAATGTTATTAGTAACATGAGAATATGATAAGAATGTGAACTCTGGCATATTTATGCATATTATTATTATATGGGGCATATGGTTGTATATTGAAAGGGGAAGTGAAAAGTGGTGACTTAAGACCACGATGTCCTGAAAAGTGGTGACTTACGACCACAAGATGTCGAAAAAAGTGGTGACCTAAGACCACGATGTCTGAAAAGTGGTTTCCTAAGACCACAGATGCGGAGCCTTAAGCCCGCAAATTGGTGTGTAGCGGAAGAAGGGTCGACTTAGTAGTCCCCACGGTGTGTTTGACAGGTACGGGGGGTGTGTAGCGGATGGACAATTAGGTTTGGGTTTGGGAATGCATCATAACTTGTATTTTATGTTTTGAATGTGTAACTATTTTATGCCTTATTCTATTGTGATTTAGTGTCGTGTACACATTGAGTCTATTTGACTCACCCCGTTGGGGAATATTTTTCAGGTGATGAGCAGTAATGGACCGGGTCGGCAGGAGCTAAAGGTGCCCATGCTCAGCCTGAAGTTTTATTCAATATGGACATTTTATTTTATTTAAGTACTTTAGAACTTTTATTTTGGGAATTATTTGTTGTAATAAGGCCATAAGGCCATAGTTGAATCATTTTACATTTATTATTATTTATTATGTTTAGGAACCTTATTTATTAAAGTTTAAGTAAAAATTTCTTTAAACTAAATCCTAATTGTTTTATCACTTAATATTAAAAAAGGGGTTTCCAAAAATAAAATCGAGTCTGTTTCAACACAAGCCCAACCCAAACAATATTTTTTTTAATCGCACAAGTTTTCTCTAAGTAACAAAAGAACTTGAAACCGGTTTTCTTGAGGAACATACCAGATCCGGTCAAAGCTCGTGGGCCGGGTATGGGGTGTTTCAAAAAGAGTTTAATCCAGCCTTTATCTCATGGAAATTATGATAAATAAATTCCCTTTTGAAATACTTAAGATAAATCATCATTTATCTCTCCAATTAAAAAAAAAAATCCTTTATTTATCCTTAATAGCCAAATTTTAAAGAGGATAAACCTCCCATTTTCTAGAAGCCTTGCCGTCCACTCATTGGCTTATGGAAGCAAAATAAAACCTCCTTTATTTGCTTCCCAAGTGACAAGAACCCAGGCCCATTCCTCTTGCATATGGCGCCATTTCCATAGGCCCTAAGTGGCACATTCAGGCCACTTTTCCAAGCCTGTTTGTGTGTCAAATTTCACAAACTTTTTCTTTTAAGGTCACCTTGCCTTACTTTCCTATTTTAAACTTTAAATCTTGACATTTCTGCATCATTTCTAAGTTTCCTAAAATTTTCGATCGGCTCTGTAAACTTGCCATTTTCTTACATTTCCAAGTTTCCAGAAATGTTCACTTTCCATTTTTGAATCATTTCCTTACATTTCCAGGTTTCCAAAAATGTTCATTTCCATTTCCATTTCTATGCATTTCTAGGTTTCCAAAAATATCCATTTCCATTTTCATTTCCAAAAATGTTAGAAATTTATTCATAGTACTTAAGACTTGTCATTTCGTACAATTAAACCGGAAATGCATATGCCCTTTCCAGGATGTTACATTTAAAGTTTTTCCATGAGAGCTATCATTGTTATTTTCTTTATTTTTATTGAAGAAATTGACTCTTAGTAGTTAGATAAGCAATTTTATGACAGGTGTTGTCATGAAAACACCTAATTGAACATTAATGAAAAGGTTATAAATTTGTTGTAAGTATGTGAAATAGTGAGTTTTGATGATAGCTATAAGAGTATTAAATGCTCACCTAGGCTTGTTTAAGGTAGAAATGTTATTAGAATTAATTTTCGAGCCTAGGAGCAAAATGGTCATTTTGCCAAGTCTAGGGGCCCAAAACATGACTGTTGAAATGCTTTTATTAACATGATGATTAAAATGAGCTAAATTGTTATTATAGATCAAGAAATACGAAGCCCAGATCGAAACTGAGGCAAGAACAAAGTCGAGGACTAAATTTGCATAACTACATACATTTTCGATACCGATGTTTGTATGAATTTTAAGATTTCATATGTGCTTTTATTAATTCAATTATTATGTTGTATTATGTACACTATTATCATGAAGATAAGAAAATGATATCTTTATGAGAAGATGAATGAAAATATGTAACAGAAAATCCTGGTTGTAGACTCGGAATATTGAGGAATACTAATATCATAGCATGAGACAAGGGAAGTCCACGTAAGACCAATTCAAGACATGGCATTGGCATTAAGGTATGGATATCAAGTAAGTCCATGACAAGCCATGGCATTGAAGGATTATCATGAAGCAAAGGTCCCGTGTAAGTCCAAGCCAAGACTTGGCATTGGTGAATTCATAAGGCAAAGATGTCATGTAAGTCCATGTCAAGACATGGCAATGGTAAGTTTCCAAAGGAGACATATAAGAAAAGTCTCGTGTAAGACCATGTCTGGGACATGGCATAGGCACCAAGTTAAAGGATTCCATGTAAGACCATATCTAGGATATGGCATTGGCATCACAAGGAAATCCCATGTAAGACCATGTTTGGGACATGGCACTGGCTTCGAGATACATGTGTGATGAGATTGAGTAGCCTCAATTATTCTGGGTAATTCATCGGGCAAAAAAGCCAAGCACGAAAGAGGTAACAAGAAAACTAAGTATTCAAAGTTGATAAAGAGTATTTTTCATGTTAAGAAAGATGAGGAGTAAGTTTACTCTTGCATAAGTAAAACGTACTAATCTATGTGATTCAGTGACACAGGAACCATGATTATATGGAAAGTATGAAATTTATTATTATGTGTCATTTGAGGAGTAAGTAGGCCATGCACTTGAGTTTTATGTTGTTTTTTTTTTATTCGAAATGAACGAGTTATAATAAGTTAATATATTACTATATGAGTGTCATACAAACTTACTAAGCTTTATGCTTACCCCCTTTCATTGCCCTTCTTCCTTGTAGTATTGCCAAGATAACTCAAGGAACATGGATGTCGGAGTTAGAAAATCACACTATCGACATCACTTTGGTATAACAATTTAGACTTATTTTGAATATGGCATGTATAGGACTCGAGTATTTTGTTAAGTTGTAATTGTTAGTCAAAGTGTTGGCAATGTATGTTATTAAAGTCATTTTGTAAATGGCCTTATAAGTTAGGCAAATACTTGGCAAATTCTATTGCTTAGTGAAGATGAATTTCATGAAATATATGCCTTTATGTACGTCTTGATTCTTTGAGCTCCTAGAGCTATCTATGGATTATCTTTTATATTGGGATGAGCACTTAGATGTACCTTGGGATAGGAGTTGTATTGTTTTGAATGGAAGAATGTATTTGTGTATCGTAGGGTGGCTAAAGGCTTGGTAAATAGCCTGCTAATCTTCCACATGGATCGACACACGAACGTGTGACTAGACCGTGTGGTAGGCACGGCTTGCACATGGGCGTGAGCCCAGGCCGTGTGAAGTCTGCACCTTGCACATGGAATTTGAACCGCCACACGGGTGAAGCACACGCTCGTGTGTGTAGACCGTGTGGATAGGTCAAAATGCCAAGGTTTGGCACACGGGTTAGGGCCACGGGCGTGTCAAGGCCGTGTGACCTTAGTAAAAATCGACCATGGGTGGAAGATACAGGCATGTCTTAGGGGCACACGGGAGTGTCCCTAGACCAACACGAGCATGTGGCCACTGTTTTATTGAAAAGTCTCTCGAGTTCGTAAAAGTTCCCGGAAAAATTCTTAAATGTAATAGCCCGATTTAGGGCCTAGTCGAAACAGTGGTGCGAGATCACAAATCTGAAGTAGTAATATCAGTTTTTAAGGTATTTGATATGGTTTCATGATATTATGAAAGTTTCATGAAGAAATTTTATGAAAATTTCTAGTAAAGGGTCTATTAGGACTAAATTGCAAAAGTTGTAAAATATGAGTTTCTAGAAGCTTTTTGTATTAAATAGTTTTAGAATGGTAATTAGAAGTCCTTAAATATCAATTTGCCCAAATTATAATTTTTGTACAAAGATGGACATGAGTTAGTAAATGGGGAATTTTTAAAGAGAAGGGCATTTTGGTCATTTATCAATTAAATGATTAAAAAGGGAAAAAGATGATAAAAATTCTTATTCATCTTCTTCCTTGTGCCGAAAATTGGAGAGACTCCATAGCTAGGGTTTTTCAATTTTTCAAGCTTGCTAGTAAGTTAATTTTAGCCCTGTTTTTAATATTCTTCGTAGTTTTGGAATCCTCGTATTATGAATTAGCTATTTTTAGCTATAAGATGAGCTAAGATTCATGTTCGTAAATCTACCCATGTATGAGATGCTTGTAAAATGATATTTTATGGAAGATTATGAGAGTTTGATGTTAGATAAACATCTTTTTCTAAGTGAATTTCATGAAAAATGCTAATAAGGACTAGTTTGTTAATAATATGAAATTTGTCATACATGGTAGAAATAGTGAGAATTTGTCATTGCTATAGTTGAGATAATGAATCAGTTAATCATGAAGTTTAAGAAAGTGGTATGAAAATTATTTTACGAGCCTAGGTGAAAAAGTGTAAATATAAAAAAGTTTAGGGGCAAAATAGTAATTTTTCCAAAGTATGAGTTAAGAGTCAATTTAGTCAATGTGGGTATTAAATGATCTAAATTATTATTATAGATCAAGAAAAATGAAGCCCGAATCGAAACTGAGGCAAGAACAAAGTCGAGGACTAAATTACATATCTACATACATTTTGTATATCGATGTAAGTTTGTATGATTTCCAAGCTTCATGAATATTTTCATTGAAATGCTTGTTATGTTCTTAAATATACATTACTTTCATGAGAATGTTTAATGGTATGCTATACAAAGAAAATAATGAGATTAAGCATTAGAAAGTCCCGATTGAAGTTGAATTACTTAGGATACTCGATCTACCACATGAGATAAGAAAGTCCGTATAAGACCAAGCCAAGGCATGGCATTGGAAATCAAGCAAAGTTATCATGTAAGTCCAATACAAGTCTTGGCATCAAAGAGTTATTATGAGATGAAGACCCATGTAAGCCCAAGCCAACGCATGGCATTGGTGAGTCTCCAAGTAAAGATGTTATGTAAGTCCAAGACAAGTCTTGGCATTGAAAAGCTATCATAAGATAGAGATCCCATATAAGTCCAAGCCAAGGCATGGCATTGGTGAGTAACAAGAAAGATTTCATGTAAGTCCAAGCCAAGGCTCGGCATTGACCAGTTCATGAGTAAAGATACCAAATAAGACCATGTCAAGACATGGCAATGCTAAGTTCCCAAGGGAACACACAAGGAAGACTTTGAGTAAGTCCATGTCAAGACATGGCATCAATACGAAGATGTGAGATCCCATGTAAGACCCTATCGAGGATATGGCTTTGGCATCGAGTTATATATGGGATGAGATTCAGTATCCTCGATTATTCATAAAAATTCATCGAGAAAATAAGTAAAGCTTAAATGAGATAGCAAGAAAATTAGGTAAGCAAAGCTATTATCAAGTTGAAAATAAGTATTATTCATGTTATGAATGATGAATTAGGGATTATGATTGTTATAGTAATGTATGCTGATCTATGTGATCAAGTGATAAAGGTATCTTGTCTACCTCACGAGTATGAGACTAGTAAGTGTCATGAGATATGTAAGAATCAGTAAGAGTAAGTAAGCCTAAATAGCTGAAATTATGATGCCATTGTTTATGTCAAAGGGTTTTTCTTAAACAAACATATTGCTATGTGTATTATATGCAAACTTACTAAGCTAAATGCTTACTTCTTTTATCCTTTCTTTCCATGTAGTTTCGCCAAGCTAATCTCGTGGATCATCGTTATCGGAGCTCGAAGCACACTATCAATCGCTATTTTGGAATAGCCAGGTTGTTTTTATTAAGTATGGCATGTATAGGAAACACTTCATTTTGAGTATATGTTTTAAGAAGAACTAAAGTATAGGCTATCAAGCTTATTATTCTTTTATATATGGCTAAGTGATAGGCCAAGATGGGCTAAGTATGTATGTCTATTGATCTCAATGAAGCATATAGTATTGTTCATGAAAGATGTAGTAATCTGAGTTGTTGAATTGAATATGAGATTGATCTTGATTTCAGAGTGGCGATTGGCTTGGTAAATAGCCTTTAAGTGCCCACACGGATAGACACACGGGTGTGTGTCTAGGCCGTGCGTCACCTGCACCTTAGTACCTTAAGTCAGAATAGACTATGGGTTAATTCCACGGCTGTTTGTTTAGGCTGTGTGTGACACACGATCAGAACATGGGCGTGTGCCCTAGGCCGTGTGAATATAGTCAGTGTCGACCACAGTTGGAAGACACGAGCGTGTCAAGTCCGTGTGAATATAGTCAGTGTCGACCACAGTTGGAAGACATGGGCGTGTCTAAGGGGTACTCGGGTGTGTCCCAGGCCACTTGGGCGTGTGACCCCTGCTTTAAAGAAAAGTTTTCGATTAAGTTTCGAAAGTTTTCAGATACGTGTTTAAGGCCTCGCAGGTCCATGAAATGTATGAATAGACTAAGAAAGAGAAGTTTTTAATTTGGAACAAAATTTTACAGCCCATAAGTGCATGTTTAAGAAAGTTCAAGCATAGTGATGTCTCATATCCGGTCTCAGCCTTGGACTCAATATGGGGTATTACATTTAGTGGTATCAGAGCTACGGTTTAGTTGGTTCTAGGATTAACGTAGCATGAGCACGAGTCTAGCTATACATGCTATATGTAAGAATGTTTTTATAATGATAGTGTGAAGACTCCTGATGACTTAAATTATGTTTATACATATAGTAAATGGATCCCGAAAGAGCTGTGGCAAATGACGTAGAAAGTAACGCACCGGCTCCCGCTGAAGGGACGGTGCCGTACGAGAATGAGAATAGACGCACTACGGTGAGTTAAGGAGGAGGAGAAGAGGCTAGAGAGGCCTTCTTCCATATGATGAACACATGGTATATGGAGTTCGTTCGTACGAACCCGAATACACAACCCCCTCCACCCCCACCTGTTCCACAACATATCCCTGCAGCCCCTCAAGTAGTAGAGGTGGTAAGAGGAGACAAACCTCCAGTTGATAGAATCAGGAAACAAGGGGCAAAAGAATTCCGGGCTAAAAGAGATGATGACCAGAAAAGGTCGAGTTCTGGTTAGAAAATACCATCAGGGTATTTAATGAGTTGTCATGCACACCTGAGGAATGCATGAAGTGCGTAGTCTCTCTTTTAAGAGATTCTGCCTATCAATGATGGAACACCTTGGTATCGGTAATACCAAGAGAGAAGATCACTTGGGAATTCTTTCAAGAAAAGTTCAAGAAAATTTATATCAGTCAAAGGTTTATGGACTAAAAAAGGAAGGAATTCCTAGAACTGAAGCAAGGCAAGATGTCGGTGACTGATTATGAGCGTGAGTTTGTACAACTCAGCAAATACACTCGAGAATGCGTGTCCACTTAGGCCATCATGAGTAAAAGATTTGAAAACGGGTTAAATGAGGACATCGAATTGTTTGTTACTGTCTTAAAACTGAAGGAATTCGTTGTACTAGTAGAGAGGGCTTGTAAAGCCAAAGAACTAGTAAAGGAGAAGAGGAAATCTGAAATGGAGTCTCGTGACTCTAGAAAGAGACAGTGGAATAAGTCATTCCAATCCTCATCCAAGAAGTCAAGAGATTTCTCCACCCGACCGGCTACTTCCACTGGGCTTTCAAGGAAGGACAAGAGTAAGTAGTATTCGAGAAATAAAGCACAGACGACTTCAGTTGCTAGTGTGGGGAACATCCAATCGGATAGACCCGAGTGCCCACAGTATGGTAGACGTCATCTTGGAGAATGTCGAGCGCATGAAAATACATGTTTCAGATGTGGTTTTCAGGACCACTACATAAAGGATTGTCTTGAGACAACAAAAGAAGAAATAATTCAAAACTCGAGATCCGGGAGTATGGTTAGAGGAAGATCACAGAGGAACCTAGGAAGTGTGGCAAGTGGGAGAGGTAACCCTAGAGAACAGACGGCGAGACTCGAGGGTAGGGCGCCTATGAGAACTTATACCATTCGCGCTCGCGAAGAGGCATATTCCCCTGATGTTATTACGGGTACCTTTTCTCTTCATGATATTAAAGTTATTACTTTAATAGATCCCGGATCCATACACTCTTATATTTGCATAAAATTGGTATCCAGTATGAGTATGCCTATAGAGTCTATAGAATTTGTGATTAAAGTGTGTAATCCCTTAGGCAAAAGTGTTTTAGTTGATAAAGTATGTAAAGACTGTGCATTGATGATTAGAGGTCATTATTTTAAAGCATATCTTATGTTGTTACCATTTGATGAGTTTGACCTCATTCTTGGTATAGACTAGTTGAATGCCCATGATGTAATAGTTAATTCTGGAAATAAGTACATTGAGATGAGATGTGAGAATAGGGACACTCTCCATGTAGAATCAGATGAACAAGGTAGATCACCGGTAATGATTTCTCATATGATGGCACAGAGATACATAAGAAAGGGGTATGAGGCATATTTGGCCTTTGTGATGAATGATGGAGAAACAGATTAAAGATTGAGTCAGTACCGATAGTATGTGAGTACTTGAATGTCTTTCCTGAGGAATTACCAAGACTGCCTTCGGTTAGAGAAGTTGAGTTCAGTATTGAGCTAGCTCCTGGTACTGTACCGATATCTATTACTCCTTATATAATGGCCCCAACGGAGTTGAAAGAGTTGAAGTCACAGTTGCAAGAATTGACAGATAAAGGCTTTGCAAGATCAAGTTGTTCACCATAGGGTGCTCCGGTTTAATAGTGAAAAAGAAAGATGGCACTATGAGATTGTGCATAGATTTCCGTCAGCTTAATAAAGTGACTTTGATGAACAAGTACCCATTGCCTAGGATCGATGATTTGTTCGATCAATTGAAAGGAGCCACCGTGTTCTCCAAAATAGACTTGAGATCAGGGTACTACCAGTTGAGAGTAAAGGATTCAGATGTTTCTAAGACCGCTTTTCGAACAAGGTATGGGCATTATGAATTTTTAGTCATGCCCTTTGGATTGACCAATGCTCCTGCGGTATTTATAGACCTAATGAACTGCATCTTTAGGCCATACCTAGACAAGTATGTAGTCGTTTTTATTGACGACATACTAATTTATTCTTGTGATGAGATCGAGCATGCTGAACACCTACGGATAGTTTTACAGATTTTATGAGAAAATCAGTTGTATGCCAAGTTCAGTAAAAGTGAATTTTGGCTCAAGGAAGTAGGATTTCTGGGAAATATTGTCTCTCGAGATGGAGTCCGAGTAGATCCGAGTAAGATTTCAGCCATAATGGACTAGAAGCCACCGAAGAATATCTCTAAGATTAGAAGTTTCTTAGGCTTAGCTGGCTATTACAGACGATTCGTCAAGGGGTTTTCTATGATTGCAACCCCAATGATGAAGTTGTTACAGAAAAATGTGAAGTTTGAATGGACAGAAAGATGCCAACAAAGTTTCAAGAAACTAAAAGCATTGTTGACAGAAGCTCCAGTTTTAGTACAACCCGAGATAGGAAAAGAATTCGTAATTTACAGCGATGCATCCTTAAATGGGTTAGGCTGTGTGCTTATGCAAGAGGGCAAAGTGATTGCTTATGCCTCAAGATAGTTGAAGCCTCATGAGAAGAACTATCCAACACACGATCTAGAGTTGGTTGCCATAGTCTTCGCATTGAAAATATGGAGACACCATCTATATGGTGAAAGATACCGAATTTTCCCTGATCACAAAAGGTTGAAGTACTTGATGACGCAAAAAGAGTTGAACTTAAGGCAACGGAGATCGTTAGAGTTAATAAAAGATTATGAGTTGATCATTGACTACCATCCAGGAAAGGCGAATGTGGTCGCCGATGCTTTAAGCAGAAAGTCCCTATTTGCATTAAGGGCAATGAATTCGCGGATGACTTTATTCAATGATGGATCTATTCTAGCTGAGTTAAGAGTTAGACCAGTATTCCTCTAAGAGATCTTAGAAGCTTAGAAAGAAGATAGCGAATTGCAAGCCAAGAGAGCTTAGTGCTAGTCAGATATTGAATCCGACTTTTGGATTAATTTCGATGGATGTTTGATGTTTAAAGATAGAGTTTGTGTACCAAGAAAGGAAGAGCTTATTCAGAGAATTTTGCACGAGGCACATAACGGATGTTTATCTGTACATCCGGGTAGTACTAAGATGTATAATAATTTGAAACAATGGTATTGGTGGCCGAAAATGAAGAAAGATATTTCAGAGTTTGTTTCCAAGTGCATGATTTGTTAGCAAGTAAAGGCTGAACACCAAGTACCTTCGGGTTACTTCAACCCATTTTTGTTCCTGAGTGGAAATGGGACCGTATCACTACGGATTTTGTAACGGGTTTACCGTTGTCACCGAGCAAGAAAGATGCTATATGGGTTGTAGTTGATAGACTCACGAAGTCAGCACATTTTATACCTGTACGAGTGGATTACTCACTCGACAAGCTAGCAAGCTTGTACGTTTTAGAAATAGTAAGGCTTCATGGAGTTCCTTTGTCAATCATATCGGATAGAGATCCGAGATTCATATCTAGATTTTGGAAAAAGCTACAAGAGGCCCCGGGTACAAAGTTGAGCTTTAGTATAGCTTTTCATCCTCAAACTGACGGTCAATCAGAGTGGTTAATTCAAGTACTCGAAGATATGCTTAGATGTTGTGTTTTAGAATTCCAAGGCAGTTGGGAAAAGTTTCTCCTATTGGTAGAATTTGCCTACAATAATAGCTTTCAGTCGAGCTTAAAGATGGCGCCTTATGAGGCTCTATATGGGCGTAAGTGCAGAAAGCCTTTATTTTGGACTGAACTCAAAGAAAACTGAATTCACGGGGTTGATTTGGTCAGAGAAGCTGAAGAGAAAGTGAAAGTGATACGAGAATGTTTAAAAGCTGCAGTAGACAGATAGAAATCCTACTCGGATTTAAGAAGAAAAGAGATAGAGTATCAAGTCAGGGATAAAGTTTTCTTGAAAGTGTCACCATGGAGAAAAGTTCTAAGATTTGGCCGGAAAGGCAAGTTGAGCCCGTGTTTCATCGGACCATATAAGATTACTGAGAAAGTTGGGCCGGTAGCTTATTAATTGGCTTTGCCATCAGAGTTAGAAAAGATACATGTTGTGTTTCACGTGTCAATGTTGAGACGCTACCGATCAGATCCTTCACATGTAATTACCCCGTTAGAGATAGAGATTCATTCCGACATGACTTATGGTTAAGAACCAGTTAAGATTTTAGCTCGAAAAGTCAAGCAGCTACGAAATAAAAGTATTGCCCTAGTGAAAGTATTGTGGCAAAGACATGGGATAGAAGAAGCTACATGGGAACCAGATGAAAGTAATAGAAATCAGTACCTAAACCTATTTGCTGGTTAGATTTTCGAGGACGAAAATCCCTAAGGGGGAGAATTGTAACAGCCCGATTTAGGGCCTAGTCAGAACAGTGGTCCGAGAACACAAATCCGAAGTAGTAATAAGAGTTTTTAAGGTATTTGAGATGGTTTCATGATATTATGAAAGTTTCATGAAGAAATTTTATGAAAGGTTCTAGTAAAGGGTCCATTAGGACTAAATTGCAAATGTTGCAAAATATGAGTTTCTAGAAGCTTTTTGTATTAAATAGCTTTAGAATATTAATTACAATTCCTTAAATAGCAATTTTCCCAAATTTTAATTTTTGGACAAAAAAGGACATGATTTAGTAAATGGGAATTTTTAAAGAGAAGGTCATTTTGGTTATTTATTAATTAAGTGATTAAAAAGGGAAAAGATGATAAAAATTCTTATTCATCTTCTTCCTTGTGCCAAAAATTAGAGAGACTCCATAGCTAGGGTTCTTCAATTTTTCAAGCTTGCTAGTAAGTTCATTTTACCCCCGTTTTTAATATTCTTCGTATTTTTGGAATCATCGTATTATGAATTAGCTATTTTTAGCTATAAGATGAGCTAAGATTCATGTTCATAAATCTACCCATGTATGAGATGCTTGTAAAATGATATTTTATGGAAGATTATGAGAGTTTGATGTTAGATGAACATCTTTTTCTAAGTGAATTTCATGAAAAATGCTAGTAAGGACTAGTTTGTTAATATTATGAAATTTGTCATACATGGTAGAAATAGTGAGAATTTGTCATTGCTATAGTTGAGATAATGAATGAGCTAATCATGAAGTTTAAGAAAGTGGTATGAAAATTATTTTACGAGCCTAGGGGCAAAAGTGTAAATATGAGAAAGTTTAGGGGAAAAATAGTAATTTTGCCAAAGTATGAGTTAAGAGTCAATTTAGTCAATGTGAGTATTAAATGATCTAAATTATTATTATAGATCAAGAAAAATGAAGCCCGGATCAAAACCGAGGCAAGAACAAAGTCAAGGACTAAATTGCATATCTACATACATTTTGTATATCGAGGGAAGTTTGTATGATTTCCAAGCTTCATGAATATTTTCATTGAATTGCTTGTTATGTTCTTAAATATACATTACTTTCATGAGAATGTTTAATGGTATGCTATACAAAGAAAAGAATGAGATTAAGCATGAGAAAGTCCCGATTGAAGTTGAATTACTTAGGTTACTCGATCTACCACATGAGATAAGAAAGTCCGTATAAGACCAAGCCAAGGCATGGCATCGGCAATCAAGCAAAGTTATCATGTAAGTCCAAGACAAGTCTTGGCATCAAAGAGTTATTATAAGATGAAGACCCATGTAAGCCCAAGCCAAGGCATGGCATTGGTGAGTCTCCAAGTAAAGATGTCATGTAAGTCCAAGACAAGTCTTGGCATTGAAAAGCTATCATGAGATAGAGATCCCATGTAAGTCCAAGCCAAGGCATGGCTGAAACACCCCACACCCGGCCTACGAGCCTGGACCAGATCTGGTATGTTCCTCGAAGTAAACCGGTTAAAAATCCTTTTGTTCCTTCAGAAAATAGTGTGTTTTTAAAGGAAATATTGTTTTGGGTTGGGCTTGAGTCAAAAACCCATTTGTCTTATTTTAAAAATCCAATTAGTGAAGGTGACAAAACAATTAGAGTTTATTTTTAAAGAAATAAATTTTACTTAACTTTAATTGAAAATAATTCGTAACATAGTAATTAAAAATAAAAGTAAAGAAATGTAACTTATGGCCTTATTACATCAAGTAAAATCCCAAAATAAAATTCTAAAATACTTAAATAAAATTAAATATCCATATTGAATAAAACTTCAAAGTGAGCATGGCCATCCCTAAGCTTCACACTAACCCGGTCCATTATTGATTGTCACCTAAAAATTAGTCCCACAATGGGGTGAGTCAACAGACTCAATGTGTACACAACACTAAAATTCAATAGATCAGGCATACATTTTCATATCAAATACTTATTCATATAACAGATAAAAGTGATGATGCAACCCAAACCCAAACCTAGTTGCCATCCGCTACACATCCCCGCCAACCTGCAACACGTGGGGACTACTAAGTCAACCCTCCATCCGCTACACACTATCGAAGCGATCATTGCGATCGGCGTGCTCATCGCCCATATAAAATTTGTGGCATAGCCACCAGATAATTGTGTCATGAGACACCATATTCAGATAATGTAACCGAAGTTACCACATTCAGATAATGTGACCGGAGTCACCACATTCAGATAGTGAGACCGAAGTCACCACATTCACTTCCCCTTTTTCAAATAACCCGAATGCCCCATATTATTCATGTCATGCATATCATACTTAAATTCACATTCATGTCACTTTTCACATGTTAAATATAACATATTTCATAATCTTAGTAGAAGTAGGAAACGTACCTGAGTACTTTGTACCACAATAAGGTACCTTAGCCATATTCACATTCTTATTCATACTTATACATACTTATATTAAATGTGCCATAGATCGTATTAAAAGTTAGTGTGTGGTACACACCTGATTCGCTTAACGAAGTCCTTGAAATCCTGAGAAATCGATCTACTGATTTAGATCTTTAATGCCTATATTCAGTTAACATGGTAATCTTTAGCAAAGGCCTATTTGGCTATAAAACCAAATCCTAGTAGGATTTGTATACTGAAAACCTACCTTGTTGCCGATTGACTTAAGAATCAAGTCCCAAAACTTTGTTGTATTCCTTCTTTCATTCGGCCAATATTAAAACACATCATAGGTTAGTTTCGGCTTTTGGGAATAAATCCAAATACTTAAAATAGGCCTTGGCCGAATGTCTTAAACACATACCTTGTGATTTCAAATCCCGAAAAGTTATCCCTTGGCTATGAAGATGCTGAAACCTACATGATATCTGTTAGATCCACTTCTAACATTTAAATCACCTTTATATAGCCCTTAGCCGATTGTACACTTACCTTGGTTGGCTAGATCTCGAACTATCTCCCTTAAGAGTCGACACTAGCAAATATCTCAAAATTTCTCCTTAATATTTCGGTCAAAGAAACAACAAGAGAATTAGTTCCTAGATCTTGATTAAAAGAGATTGAAAAAACCATTGTTCTTACCTTAACACCACAATCGACGGCACCCTTGTTTGAAGCCACAAAGATTCGGCTATGGAGACTTAGACAGGGATCAAAAACGTTTCAGCTTTGACAATAGAAGAGAAAAGAAGAGAAGAAGAAAAGAAGAATTGATGAAAGAGAGGCTACTTGGCCAAAGGAAATTCGGCAGAGAGAGAGTTGGCTAGAGGATTTTCGGCAAACACTTAGAAAAGATGAAAGAATAGCTTCACTTTTCCTTCCTTAGCCAAAATTACTAGGCTAGAGTCCCCTACTTGGCCACCACTCTTCCTATGTGATAATATTATCCTTTTATTTAAAAATAATTAAAAGAATAATCCTTTAATTATCTCTCCAAATTAAATCCTTATTTATCCCTTTAATTAGCCGTATTTTAAAGAGAATAAAACTCCTCCTTTCTAGAAAGCTTGTGCCGTCCACCTCAAAGCCTGGAAGCAAAAATAAAACTTCTTTTATTTGCTTCCCTTGTGACTCGAACTCAGGCCCAACACCTTGCATGTGGCGCCATTTCCATAGGCCCTAAATGACATCTTCAGGCCACTTTTCCAAGCCTATTTGTGTGTCAAATTTCACATACTTTTTCTCTTAAGGCCACCTTGCCTTAGTTTCCTCTTTTAAACTTTAAAACTCAACATTTCTAAGTTATTTCTAAGTTTCCTAAAATTTTCGTTCGGCTCTTTGAACTTGACATTTCCTTACATTTCCAAGTTTCCAGAAATGTTCACTTTCCATTTTGAATCATTTCCAAATCATTTCCTTACATTTCCTAGTTTCAAAAATGTTCACCTTCCATTTTAAACTTAACATTTCCATACATTTTCGTGTTTCCAAAAATGTTCATTTCTAACTCATTTTCATTCATTTCCGGGTTTCCAAAAATATTCAAAATTTATTCTTAGTACATAAAACATGTCACTTCGTACAACTAAACCGAAAATGCATAGGCCCTTTCCAGGATGTTACAATGGCATTGGTGAGTAACAAGAAAGATTTCATGTAAGTCCAAGCCAAGGCTCGTCATTGACCAGTTCATGAGTAAAGATACCAAATAAGACCATGTCAAGACATGACAATGCTAAGTTCCCAAGGGAACACACAAGGAAGACTTTGAGTAAGTCCATGTCAAGACATGGCATCAATACGAAGATGACAGATCCCATGTAAGACCCTATCGAGGATATGGCTTTGGCATCGAGTTGTATATGGGATGAGATTCAGTATCCTCAGTTATTCATAGAAATTCATCGTGCAAATGAGTAAAGCTTAAATGAGATAGCAAGAAAATTAAGTAAGCAAAGCTATTATCAAGTTGAAAATAAGTATTATTCATGTTATGAATAATGAATTAGAGATTATGATTATTATATTAAAGTATGCTGATCTATGGGATCAAGTGATACAGGTATCTTGTCTACCTCACGAGTATGAGACTAGTAAGTGTCATGAGATATGTAAGAATCAGTAAGAGTGAGTAAGCTTAAACAGCTGAAATTATAATGCCATTGTTTATGCCAAAGGGTTTTTGTTAAACAAACATATTGCTATGTACATTATATGCAAACTTACTAAGCTAAATGCTTACTTCTTTTATCCTTTCTTTCCATGTAGTTCCACTGTAATATCCCGGGTTAGGGGCTATTTTGTTGTTGCATGTTTTGCATGTGTTTGGTATGCTGCGTTGTTGTTTGTGTTGTATCGGGGTTTAATTGTAGGCTAGAAGTAAGCCTGAGTAGGTAGAAAATTTTTAGTTTTTGAGCTAAGGTATAAGGAGCTGAGGAGGCTGGGGCTTTTAAATTTATTTTGGGTGTTTGTTAGCACAAGAAACAAGTTGGTGGAGTGGCAATGTAGGCGCCACTAAGGGCTTGTGAATGTGACGCCACTTGCAGGGGGTGAGGTCCTGTGTTCAAGCTGCAAAGTGGCCACATTTTGCATTTTTTTGTTGGACGGCATGGAGGAAGAGAGTTGGTGACAATTTGAACTCTGCCTTGGACCTGGTCTTCCCATTCAAATGGAAGGTAGAGAGTGAATTTAGGAGGAAGACTTGGTAAACACATTTGAAGGTGTGGCATAGAGTAGTTGGGGGATCTTGGCGAATTTTAGGGAGTTGGGGGTAGCGGCATAGTAGTGTGGTGTTGGTGGGGTGCCAAATTTCATTTGGAAATTTTGGCATTTTCGGTCACATTTGGTAAAAGCAAAATTCCTTTTTGATTCTTGTAGCCGAATTTTCTCAAGGTTTCTTCTCATTTTCTTCACTTCTTGAAACCAAAAATCCAAGTGAGTGACTCCATCGTTACTTTTTGCAAACCGAAAGTGTCAACCATCTCTTTCCTCTTTCATTTGTGTAAGCCAATGCTTCCTCTCACCTATTTCTTTTGTTCATTGTGTTGAGCCGAAACCCCACCTCTCCAAAACCGTTTCTCCACTTCTTTTCTTGCTAGCTGAAACTCTATTCTCTAAGAACGCATCTTCTTTTTCTTTCATTAACAAGCCAGAAGTACCCTCCTTATCCATCTTTATTCCTCTTCTTTTCTTTAAACTCAATTGCCAATTTCCCATTTCTTCCCACCTCTATTTTTCCTTCTTTTTCTTTCAAGGCCGAAAATAAGAGTGATAAACCCCCTAGCCGAATCTTTTGTTTGATTGTGGTGCAAAGTGTGGACCGAACCTATTTTCCCTCCTAGTGTAGCCTTGGCCGAATCTCTTGTGGTTCCCTCCTAGAAGTCCTAGTTGGCCGAATATTGGGTGTTGGTAAGTGCAAGGCCGAATGGCCATATCTCCCTCTTTTGGTTCTTTGTTGGTTATGGTTTGGTTAAGGGCCGATTATGGTCAGTTTGGCAGGGTGTTAACCTTTTGAAGTATCATCTTGTGATTGGGTCTTGGATATCGAAAAGTAGTCAAGAAGAGCCGTCGACTCTTTGAACCGATTGGTAAGTGTGGTAAGGGTTGGTATTGTTGTTAGTCCATTCTTTTAGTTCTCGTTTAGTTAAAGGTGATTGGTGATTAACCATTTGTTTATCAGTGCCGATTGTTGGAAGAAGAATCACTGCTTGATTCGGATTTGGTAAGGAATCAAATCAATAGCAAGGTAAGGGTGATTCGACAAACCCTTTCTGGTCTAAATGGTGATGGCCGAATGTCATAGATGCCTAACCCCTAATGATTGGCCGATTGTAGGAGCTAGTCATCAAGGGAATTTAGATCGTTTTCGTTGGGATTCTAGACTCGTAGTTACCAGGTGTGTAGACTAACACACTTCTGTTTAGTAATATGATTGATAACTTTGTGTGATGATTAATGAAACAGTTGATGATTGATATGATACCCTAATGGGTATGATTACGGACTCGATAAAGTCGATATTACTATTTTAATGATGATCTATATGTTACCATGGCTCGTGGATATATGTGACACGAGATATGAGATTAGACATAATAGCATGAGATGCATGATTGTATGATATGCATGATTACATGAGTATGGTATGTTGATGGGTGATACGAGTGGAGGGAGCGGTGGTATTTTGTCTTGACGAGCACCGGTGCTTTGGTAGCACACTTTGTGACTTTGGGTCACGGAGGTTTAGCACCTCCAGAGGTTTGGTACCTCGGCGTCTCGTCCCAGTGGCTCGATACCACGATGGGGTTGGCCCCACGAGATGATTATACGGGATTGACGCCGATGTTTTGGTAACACACGATGGGTTGGCCCCATCACCGATTTGTGACTACTACGGTCACCGATGCTTTGGTAGCACATTGTGTCTTTGGGACACCGGAGGTTTGGCACCTCATTGCGACTGCGTCCACGTGGTTTGACCACCGTGGGTTGGCCCCACTTGAGATATGGGATCGTCTGCGCTAGTGATTTGGTATCACACGATGGGTTGGCCCCATCACCGTTTTGTGACTTCGGTCACCACCAATGCTTAGGTAGCACAATTGTGTCTTTGGGACACCAAAGGTTTTGTACCACATTGACGGATATTGTGTCTTTGGGACACCAGTGTTTTGGTAACACATTGTGACTATATGTCACCAGTGGTTTGGCACCACCAGGTGGTTTGGTACCACAGAGGTAGAAAAGCGATATGGATGGTTAGGATCGGGTTGCATTAATTATGTTGCTATGTATGACGTGTGTTAGCATGTTGTTTCTTCGGAGGCGGGATATACACATTTGAGTCACTCGACTCACCCTCTCCTTTGACATTTCGGTGACTCGTGAGACGCGGACTTGGAGCCGGGATGGACTCGGGTGCACATGCCATGCTATAATAAAAGTGTTGCTTGGACTATTGAATTTGGGTACTTTAGTTATTTACTTTCACTTGGGTTTTATATTGGATTTGTAAAAGGCCTTTTTAATTTATGTTTTATCTTTGTTTATGTTTAAATTTTAATATGCCTTAACAAAATAAGTTGGTATGAATTCTACTAAAACTTGGAAAGATAATGATTTCAAAATTTTAACGCATAAAAGTGTTTTTAAACTATACCATCGGGTATCACGCTACGTCTTTATACTAGACGAATTCAAATGATTTTCAAATCGAACTCAGTATATCTCCTCGATTACAAAAAATGTTTGAAGTAACACTAAGAAACTATTAAGGTTTTAAATGGTTTAAACTCGTTTTAACCATACATTACAGTTAAGCTTTCAAAATCTCCGGTTTCAAATACACCATCGATTTCAAACAAGTCTACTTAAATTGTCTTCCAAAATACACTCGTGTTTTCACTCGGCTTTTAAACGAAAAATTTAACTTCTCAAAAACATGTTTCCCAGTAACATACCGGTTCGGACGTGGTGTCTTGTCCGGGTTTGGGGTGTTACAATTGTGTATCGAGCCAAGTTTAAAAGCTCTACTTGTGGGCCCAGAGGCCCAAACCTGTTTTCAAAAGTCTGTTTTAAATGTTTTGGGTTTAAAGACATGGCATGATTTACAAGGCATGGCACCGAGTCTCCTGCACCAGATTCGCCTGGTAAGTAGTTCTAAACTCTTTTGTGAATTACTATTTGTAGAAGGGTAGGTGATATGGAACGTAGATAGATTTATAGGACTTGAACCTAGGATTAGGTCACTCAAACACTCGAACTAAAGCATAAGACTTAAAGCACTAAACCAATCTATGACTCATACGGGGCTAGGGTGTGGTAACTCCGATGCACGCATGTCTAGGAGAGGATCCTAAGAGCTTGGTATTTAAGCGATCCTCGTGACTCACATCCTCTTCGCAGTATCCCACACAGTGCGTAGCTCGAGTTCACCACGACCAAGAAGGCTCACCATAGACTTAACCTAACGACTAAAACCCGAAAAGGGAATTAGCCATGTTTTCGAAAATACAACAACGACCCTAATGTTTTCAAACTTTTTGCAATAAACTCTTTCAAAACTGAGAATGTCACTTTTACAACGAATTTCTCGATTTGAAAAAAAAAAATTACAAAAATGCCCTTAGGGGTAAATTTACTAAAATGCCCCGGTTTATAAAATCTCGAACTCAATAAATTTGTACGAAATTCAAACACTCTGTTTTACAAAATATCAATCGAAAATTTTGATTTTGGAAATTTACGAAAACGCCCTCAGTCTGTGAAAATTACTAAAATACCCCTGGTTTCCAAAACGAAGTATTTTACAAAATTTTCAAAGAACACTCTCAAATTTTGGAATTCCAAAGTGACCGGTTTTATGAAAGTTTTAAAATATCTTTTATTACAAAAAAATATCCTGTAGGGAAAATGACGAAAATACCCTTGGGCTAGAATGGGCAGCAATGTCCGAAGAGTGAATAGGTATGGAAAGGGTTAAGGAATGGATGTATGACCTCTTTTGGGTGAATAGGATAGAAGATTGAAACCTTGGTTGCTCGAAAGAACCCCTGATTAAACTCCATCCATAAAATTTCTTTGCGGTTAAGAAAGTGGAACGATACTAATGCATAAAAATCTTCTTAATCAGAAACGTAGATCGGTTAGTCATGAGTACTCGAGGTGGGCGTGGCGTAATACTCGTGGTTGAGGTCGAGGTAGGATGACGCTTTACGAACCCGTAGGATCCGGTCAAGGGTCGAAAAATGAGATACTGGGATTCGCCACACCACCGGAGGTGGTGAGTTCCAAGATCGGTGGAGACGATGCGTCACGAGCGATCTTTGCGGGTGTTGGAAAGAGTAGCCGGTGTAGGTGGTGGTGCGGGAGTTAGGAAATCTGTTCTGAGCGACTCCGGGCTAACGGGGCGAATTTTTCCGAGGTGTATCGGGTGTTGCTCCTAGCAATCGCTGAATATTGGTGGAGGCAACGGAGCGGATCATGGATGATCCGGACTTGACGGTGAAGAGAAGTTGAAGGGCATCGTATCGCTTCTTCTGGATGAGTCATATCGGTGGTGGCTCACGCAGTTCGGGACGATGTGGGCGGTGAGGATTTGACATGGGATTATTTCGTAGTGCATATCAAAAGAAATACATCGGGGCTAGTTACATCGACTCCCAAATGAAAGGCATTTACGAGGCTTGTTCGAGAGTAAATCATTTCTTGAGTACGAGGTGAGTTCTGGTGTGAGTAGGTATGCCGAGGGCATTGTAGCCACCGAGCATGAGAGGTGTGTTCGTTTCGAGGATGGTCTGCGAGACGAGTTGAGGTCGCTGATTGCTCCACAAAGGGAGCGCGAGTTTGTTGTCTTAGTTGAGAAGGCTAAGGTAGCCGAGGGTGTTAAAGAGTCGGTAAGACGCAGAGCATGGACGGGAGTAGGCTTAAGAGGAGCTTTGGGTCTTCTCGATCGTCCCGTAATCCGCGAGAAGAGGCTAGGCCGAGTGGGCGAAATCGATCTGCTAGGTTTGTTCTTTGCTAGGCGGGACCGCCGCAGTGTAATCGCGTGGGAAATCTCATTGGGGTGGTTGTTGGGTGGTGGAAAAGGTTTGCTTCGAGTGTGGATCTGCGGATCATCGCATTAGGGATCGTCCGCGTAGGATGGCCAGATTCGATCGAGAGTCGGGGCCGTGTCGATTCGAGGTAATGGACCGCCACCACGGAGGGGCCGTGGTAATGGCGAGAGGTGGTAATGGATTTGGTCGAGGTCGTGGAGCATCGGCGCAGGTGCGGGTAGTAGTTACGAGGCACGGCATACCGGTGTGTGTATGCACGACTAGGCGCCGCGAGAGGCGGCGCACCGGACGTAATCACCGGTACATTTTTGATTTTTGGTTCTCCTATATCTTTTTTTTAATTGACTTGGGTTCCACGCGTTCGTATGTTGCTAGTAGTATAGTCGAGACCACGACTTAGACTTCGAAACCGCTTCTAGACAAATGACCGTATTAGCCCTCTAGGTCACTCAGTAGTGGTAGATAAGTCGTATAAGGATGTACCCTAGAACTCCAATGGGTCATTTTTGTCTTGCGATCCGATGGAACCGCCGTTTGGGGAGTTCGATCGATTCTTGGAATGGACCGGTTGGTTAAGTACCGTGCCAAGGTGGATTGGCGCTTGTGACTAAGCGCATGGTTCTATCGACGGATAAGGGAGATGAAGTGATTATGATAGGTAATAGGAGAGATTACTTATCCAATGTGGTATCGGCATTAAAAGTCAGTAAGATGGTCGGGAAGAGGCGTGAAGCGTATGTGGTTCATGTGTATGCCTTGGAGGCTAAAGAATCTGCTTTGTTGAGAAGGTTCGTACTATTAAGGAATTTGCGATGTGTTTCGGAGGAGCTTAGGGTTTGCCACCGGATCGGAGGTAGAGTTTGGGATAGATCTGCTATCGTGGATCTGCGCGGTGTCTATTGCTCCATATAGGATGGCGCCAAAGGAATTGGTGGAGCTTAAGGCTCGATTCGGGAGCTTGTTGGATCGAGGCTTCATTAGGCCAAGTGTTTCACCGTGAGGAGCGCCGATATTATTCGTCAAGAAGAAGGGCGATGCGATGCGGATGTGTATCGATTACAGCCAACCGAATAAGTGACGATTAAAAACAAGTATCCGTTACCACGGATAGATGACTTGTTTGATCACCGAAAGGTGCATCGGTGTTTTCAAGATCGATTTGAGGTCCGGGTACCATCGGTTGAAAGTTAAGGAAGCGGATATCCATAAGACGGCGTTTGGACTCGATGCGGGCACTACGAATTCTGTGTAATGCCGTTCGGGTTGACTAACGCTCGGCACTTTTATGGATATGATGAATAGGGTGTTTCAAAGATGTCTGGACCGCTTTAAATCGTGGTTTTTATTGACGACATCTTGGTTTACTCTCAAGGTCGGAAGAAGAGCATGATGCACACTTGAGAGTGGTGTTGCAAATTTTGAGGAGAAGCAACTCTATGCTAAGTTCGGTGAAGTGCGAGTTACGCTTAGTGAAGTGACGTTTTTGGGTCATGTAGTATCAGCTGGGGGGATTAGAGTAGATCCTCGGAAGGTTGAGGCGGTTTTGGATTGGAAGCCTCCTAGGTCAGTCGCTGAGATTCGGAGTTTCCTGGGTTTGGCAGGATACTACCGAAGATTTGTTGAGGGTTTCTCGTTAATTGCGCCACAGATGACTAAGTCATTAAGGAAGGGAGTTCCGTTCGTTTGGGTGAGAAACAAAGGCGAGAGAGTTTTGATAAGTTGAAGAAGATCTTAACCGAGGCTCTGCTTTAATTCAACTTTGGTGGTAAGGAATTCACAGTGTATTGCGACGCATCTCATACGGGATTGGGTTGTGTGCTGATGCAGGAGGGTAAGGTGGTGGCTTACGCTTCTCGGCAGCTGAGGCCACACGAGGTCAACTATCCGACGCACAATTTAGAGCTAGCAGCCGTAGTCTTCGCTCTAAAAATCTGGAGGCATTACTTGTACGGGGAGAGATCGATAGTCTACACAGATCATAAGAGTCTGAAGTATCTTCTGACTCAGAAGGATTTGAATTTGAGGCAGCGCAGATGGGTTGAGTTGCTGAAAGATTACGACTGTTTGATCGAGTATCATCCGGGCAAGGCTAACGTGGTGGCAGACGCGTTGAGCCGTAAGGTTGTTTCGGACTTAAGAGCTTTGTTTGCCCATTTGAGCTTGTATGACGATGGGAGTATTTTGGCAGAGCTGCAGGTTAAGCCTACTTGGGTTGAGCAGATTAGAGAGAAACAGTTAGAGGATGAGGTTCTGAGTGCGCGAAGGTTGCAAGTGCAGGATGGTGGTTTGGAGGGTTACAGCTTGTCTGGTGATGAGGTTTTGTGTTTTCAAGGTAAGGCTTGTATGCCTAAAGATGTTGTTGAGCCGAGGCGAAGATTCTTTAGGGCGCATATATGATCCTTATGCTATGCATCCTGGAGGTAGTAAGATGTATAGGGATCTTAAAGAGCAGTTTTGGTGGCCTGGCTTGAAGAAAGAGGTGACAGAGTTTGTTGGGAAATGTCTGACTTGTCAGCAGGTCAAGGTTGAACATCAGTTGCCGTCGGGTTTGCTTCAGCCTGTGAAAATCCCTCAGTGGAAATGGGAAAGGATAACTATGGATTTCGTCGGTGGGTTACCGCTTCGCCAAGCAAGAAAGATTCGATTTGGGTTATTGTGGATCGTCGACTAAGTCGGCCCATTTCATTCCGGTGAGAGTGGACTATTCACTTCGAGATTGGTGAAGCTTTATGTGTCGAGATATAGTAGGCTACACGGTGTACCGGTTCGATAATCTCGATAGGGATCCCGTGTTTACGTCGAGGTTCGGAGAGCGCGTTGCATCGGGCTCTGGTACGCGCTTGGATTTCAAAGATGACTTTTCACCCGCGATCTAACGGGCAATCGAAAAGGGTTATTCAGTTTTAGAGGACATGCCGAGAGGTTGTGTTTTGGATTTGAGAGGTAGTTGGGAGGAGTTTCTACCATTAGTGAGTTTGCCTACAACAACGATTACTGCGAGCATCAAGATGGCACCGTATGAGGCGCGTGTATGGTAGGAAGTGTCGCTCACCTACTTGTTGGACGAGAGTTAGGTGAACGTCAATTGTTGGGACCCGAGTTGGTTCTTGAGACCGAGGACAAGGTTAGGTTGATCCGAGCTCGTTTGAAGGAAGCTTGGACCGGCAAAGTCTTATGCCGATCTTAAGCGAAGAGATATAGAGTTCGCTGTGGGAGATCGGGTCTTCTTAAAGGTCTCGCCTTGGAAGAAGGTGCTGAGGTTTGGCAAAAAAGGGAAGCTAAGTCCGAGGTTTAATGGGCCGTATAAGGTACTGAGGCGAGTTGGGCCAGTGGCGTATCAGCTTGAGCTGCCAGCAGAGCTTAGTCAGATTCACGATGTTTTTCACGTGTCGATGCTTCGACGGTACCGTTCAGATCCATCACATGTAGTAGCGGTGGAGGAGATCGAGGTAAATCCAGATTTGACTATGGAAGAGGAACCTGTGCAGATCCTAGATCGGGATGTGAAGGTTCTGCGTAGGAAGTCTGTGCCTTTGGTTAAGGTACTTTGGCGGAACCATGGCGTGGAAGAAGCCACGTGGGAACCCGAGGATATGATGAGGCAGCAATACCCGCAACTCTTTTGACCAGGTAATTTCGAGGCCGAAATTATTTTTAAGGGGGGTAGAACTGTAATATCCCGGGTTAGGGGCTATTTTGTTGTTGCATGTTTTGCATGTGTTTGGTATGCTGCGTTGTTGTTTGTGTTGTATCGGGGTTTAATTGTAGGCTAGAAGTAAGCCTGAGTAGGTAGAAAATTTTTAGTTTTTGAGCTAAGGTATAAGGAGCTGAGGAGGCTGGGGCTTTTAAATTTATTTTGGGTGTTTGTTAGCACAAGAAACAAGTTGGTGGAGTGGCAATGTAGGCGCCACTAAGGGCTTGTGAATGTGACGCCACTTGCAGGGGGGTGAGGTCCTGTGTTCAAGCTGCAAAGTGGCCACATTTTGCATTTTTTTGGACGGCATGGAGGAAGAGAGTTGGTGACAATTTGAACTCGCTTGGACTGGTCTTCCCATTCAAATGGAAGGTAGAGAGTGAATTTAGGAGGAAGACTTGGTAAACACATTTGAAGGTGTGGCGTGGAGTAGTTGGGGGGACCTTGGCCGAATTTTAGGGGAGTTGGGGGGGGAGTGACGGCATAGTAGTGTGGTGTTGGTGGGGTGCCAAATTCATTTGGAAATTTTGGCATTTTCGGTCACATTTGGTAAAAGCAAAATTCCTTTTTGATTCTTGTAGCCGAATTTTCTCAAGGTTTCTTCTCATTTTCTTCACTTCTTGAAACCAAAAATCCAAGTGAGTGACTCCATCGTTACTTTTTGCAAACCGAAAGTTTCAACCATCTCTTTCCTCTTTCATTTGTGTGTTTCAATGCTTCCTCTCACCTATTTCTTTTGTTCATTGTGTTGAGCCAAAACCCCACCTCTCCAAAACCGTTTCTCCACTTCTTTTCTTGCTAGCCGAAACTCTATTCTCTAAGAACGCATCTTCTTTTTCTTTCATTAACAAGCCGAAAGTACCCTCCCTTATCCATCTTTATTCCTCTTCTTTTCTTTAAACTCAATTGCCAATTTCCCCATTTCTTCCCACCTCTATTTTTCCTTCTTTTTCTTTCAAGGCCGAAAATAAGAGTGATAAACCCTCAGCCAGAATCTTTTGTTTGATTGTGGTGCAAAGTGTGGACCGAACCTATTTTCCCTCCTAGTGTAGCCATGGCCGAATCTCTTGTGGTTCCCTCCTAGAAGTCCTAGTTGGCCGAATATTGGGTGTTGGTAAGTGCAAGGCCGAATGGCCATATCTCCCTCTTTTGGTTCTTTGTTGGTTATGGTTTGGTTAAGGGCCGATTATGGTCAGTTTGGCAGGGTGTTAACCTTTTGGAGTATCATCTTGTGATAGGGTCTTGGATATCGAAAAGTAGTCAAGAAGAGCCGTCGACTCTTTGAACCGATTGGTAAGTGTGGTAAGGGTTGGTATTGTTGTTAGTCCATTCTTTTAGTTCTCGTTTAGTTAAAGGTGATTGGTGATTAACCATTTGTTTATCAGAGTGCCGATTGTTGGAAGAAGAATCACTGCTTGATTCGGATTTGGTAAGGAATCAAATCAATAGCAAGGTAAGGGTGATTCGACAAACCCTTTCTGGTCTAAATGGTGATGGCCGAATGTCATAGATGCCTAACCCCTAATGATTGGCCGATTGTAGGAGCTAGTCATCAAGGGAATTTAGATCGTTTTCGTTGGGATTCTAGACTCGTAGTTACCAGGTGTGTAAACTAACACACTTCTGTTTAGTAATATGATTGATAACCTGTGTGATGATTAATGAAACAGTGATGATTGATATGATACCCTAATGGGTATGATTCTGGACTCGGTAAGTCAGTATTACTATTTTAATGATGATCTATATGTTACCATGACTGTGGATATATGTGACACGAGATATGAGATTAGACATAATAGCATGAGATGCATGATTGTATGATATGCATGATTACATGAGTATGGTATGTTGATGGGTGATACGAGTGGAGGAGCGGTGGTATTTTGTCTTTGACGAGCACCGGTGCTTTGGTAGCACACTTTGTGACTTTGGGTCACCAGAGGTTTGGCACCTCCGGAGGTTTGGTACCTCGGCGTCTCGTCCCAGATGGCTCAGTACCACGATGGGTTGGCCCCACGATGATTATACGGGATTGACGCTAGTGTTTTGGTAACACACGATGGGTTGGCCCCATCACCGATTTGTGACTACGGTCACCAAGGCTGCTTTGGTAGCACATTGTGTCTTTGGGACACGGAGGTTTGGCACCTCATTGCGACTCATCCCCGTGGTTTGACCACCGTGGGTTGGCCCCACTTGAGATATGGGATCGTCGCTAGTGATTTGGTATCACACGATGGGTTGGCCCCATCACCGATTTGTGACTTCGGTCACCAGTGCTTTGGTAGCACAATTGTGTCTTTGGGACACCAAAGTGGTTTGGTACCACATTGACTGGATATTGTGTTTGTGACACCGGTGTTTTGGTAACACATTGTGACTATATGTCACCGGTGGTTTGGCACCACCAAAGGGTTTGGTACCACACAGGTAGAAAAGGCGATATGGATGGTTAGGATCGGGTTGCATTAATTATGTTGCTATGTATGATGTGTGTTAGCATGTTGTTTCTTCGGGAGCGGGATATACACACTGAGTCACTCGACTCACCCTCTCCTTTGACATTTCAGGTGACTCGTAGACGCGGACTTGGAGCCGGGATGGACTCGGGGTGCACATGCCATGCTATAATAAAAGTGTTGCTTGGACTATTGAATTTGGGTACTTTAGTTATTTACTCTCACTTGGGTTTTATATTGGATTTGTAAAAGGCCTTTTTAATTTATGTTTTATGCTGTTTATGTTTAAATTTTAATATGCCTTAACAAAATAAGTTGGTATGAATTCTACTAAAACTTGGAAAGATAATGATTTCAAAATTTTAACGCAAAGTGTTTTTAAACTATACCATCGGGTATCACGCTACGTCTTTATACTAGACGAATTCAAATGATTTTCAAATCGAACTCGTATATCTCCTCAGTGCAAAAAATGTTTGAAGTAACACTAAGAAACTATTAAGGTTTTAAATGGTTTAAACTCGTTTTAACCACACATTCTGGTTAAGCTTTCAAAATCTCCGGGTTTCAAATACACCATCTGATTTCAAACAAGTCTACTTAAATTGTCTTCCAAAATACACTGTGTTTTCACTCGGCTTTTAAACGAAAAATTTAACTTCTCAAAAACATGTTTCCCCGTAACATACCAGATTCGGACGTGGTGTCTTGTCCGGGTTTGGGGTGTTACATCCACCAAGCTAATCTCGTGGATCATCGTTATCGGAGCTCGAAGCACAATATCAATCGCTATTTTGGTATAGCCAAGTTGTTTTTATTAAGTATAGCATGTATAGGAAACACTTCATTTTGAGTATATGTTTTAAGAAGAACTAAAGTATAGGCTATCAAGCTTATTATTCTTTTGTATATGGCTAAGTGATAGGCCAAGATGGGCTAAGTATGTATGTCTATTTATCACAATGAAGCATATAGTATTGTTCATGAAAGATGTAGTAATCTGAGTTGTTGAATTGAATATGAGATTGATCTTGATTTCAGGGTGGCAATTGGCTTGGTAAATAGTCTTTAAGTGCCCACACGGATAGACACACGGGCATGTGTCTAAGCCGTGCGTCCCCTGCACCTTAGTACCTTAAGTCAGAATAGACTATGGGTTAATCCCACGGCCGTTTATTTAGGTCATGTGTGACACACTGGCCGAAACACGGGCGTGTGCCCGGTGCCGTGTGAATATAGTCAGTGTCGACCACGGTTGGAAGACACGAACGTGTCAAGGCCGTGTGAATATAGTCAGTGTCGACCACGGTTGGAAGACATGGGCATGTCTAAGGGGTACTCGGGCGTGTCCCAGGCCACATAGGCGTGTGACCCCTACTTTAAAGAAAAGTTTTCGACTAAGTTCCAAAAGTTTTCAAATACGTGTTTAAGGCCTTGTAGGTCCATGAAATGTATGATTAGACTAAGAAAAAGAAGTTTTTAATTCGGAACAAAATTTTATAGGCCATAAGTGCATGTTTAAGAAAGTTCAAGCATAGTGATGTCTCATATCCAGTCTCAGCCTTGGACTCGGATATGGGGTGTTACATTAAACCTCTATGAGGTATGTTTAGGGCCTCCTAGACCGAGTACGTGCAAGCGATAGGTTTAAGCTAAATTTTATAGCCCTATTTGAGAAATTTAAGTAAAGTTAGTTAGGTAATGCCTCAAACCCGGTTCCAGCTTGAATACGGGTAAGGGGTGTTACACCCGAGCGTGTGTCAGGCCGTGTGAAAGCCCATGTAGGTTCAAATTGAGATAATAAGTCCACACGAGTGTAGGACACGGGTGTGTCCCTATATGCTTAGGCCATGTGAATCACACGATCTGTCAACATGGCCATGTTAACAAGTCACACGAGCGTGTCACACATCTACATGGACGTGTGCCCCTGTTTTTAATAACATTTTCCAAGGTTTTCCAAAGAACTCTATTTGATCTCGAAACGTTTCTAAGATGTGTTTTGGGCCTTGTAGGCCTATATTAAGGCTCTTAAGAGGAAGTTTGAAAAATATTAAGTTTGAACGGACTTTTATGATTCGGAATTGTATGTATGCATGTGTTTAAGTTAAGTAACACCTCGTACCCTGTCCTAGTGTCGGATACTGATAAACCGTAAAAATAACATATTTTAATCCCACATTTAGTATGCTTTTGGATGATTTATCCCTCGATTTATGTAAAAAGGTGCTTTTAATCCTTTCTTTTCATGTCTTACGAGGATGAAAAGAACATAAAACGGGCCCAAAACGGAGTAAATGGGCCATATCACGAAATCCACACGGCCTGGGCCCAGGACCACACAGCCGTGCCTCATCTTTCATCTAGAACACGACCACGCCCCTATTTTACACGGCCGTGCCTCATTAAAGTAATCCGAAAACGGCTTGAAGGCTAGTCACACGATCGTGTCTCATTAAAGAAATCCAAACATGGCTGGCCACGACCCACACTAGCGTGTGCCATGGCCGTGTCCCTGTCACTGGAAAGAGAAATTTCACTCAGATTTGGATACTTAGGGAGAAAGAAATGTATTTCAAAAGCCTATATAATCCCCCTAAGTGTCAGCTGAAAGGGGGCGGTTAGCTAGGCCAAGGAGCCAAGTCGAAAAGGCCAGATTTGTGGGGAATCACTTGAAGATAGCCAGTTGATCCATCTCAAGAAGCCGGAGTTCTGCTCAAAACGGTGGAACTCTCCTTTAATTCTTTCTGGGAGTTTTAGGGATTTCTTATGTTTTGTTTTATCTTTTCTCTTGATATGTTTTCTTTATTTGTCATGAACTAAACCCTTCAGATACCTGAAGGGGATGAAACCTATGATGGATCTTGTTATTATTTTCTGAATTATATGATAAATACTTAGTTTGTTCTTAATTATGCATGCTTAATCCAAACTTGATGTGCTTAGGTGGAGGAGGAATAGACCTTACTTAAGAGTAGATCTAGCATAATTAAGCGGAGTTGATCGCATGCCTAGAGATAGGGTGACGAGATTTTGCCGGATTAGGGTAAAACCTAATATGGGAGTCCATAGATTGATTTACTGCTATTCTAGGGGGTTATTATAAGAGAACGAGAGTTCCACTAATTAACCTAGAGTTAGACGTTTTTCACCTCAAGAGAGGGTTTAATATACGTTAGGGAGTCTACGGATCAAACTAAGTAAATAAATCATATGGTTCAGGTTTTAATAACAAGTGAAGTATTCCTAAAGTTATTTTCGCAGTTCGTTCTTTTCGTCTTTGTGTCTTTAGCTTAGTAGTTAATTTAGATTAGATTATCTAAATTAAATCGACTTCACTTTATTTTAGGCTAAATAATAAAAAGAAAGTTAGTATTAGTACTTTTAGTTCTTTTGGGTTCGATAATTCAGTCTTGCCTAAGCTATGCTTGTAACATCCTGGATTATAGCCTATACATTAGTATGTCTTATGTGTTATGGATGTGATGTGTGCATTTTTAGAATCTTGGAAATGTAAGGAAATGACTTGGAAATGTAAGGAAATGCCTTGTCTTGGAAATATAAGGAAATGACTTGGAAAAGTAAGGAAATGTCTTGTCTTGGAAATGTAAGGAAATGTCTTGTCTTGGAAATGTAGGGAAATGTCTTGGAAATGTAAGGAAATGTCTTGTCTTGGAAATATAAGGAAATGACTTGGAAATGTAAGGAAATGTCTTGTCTTGGAAATGTAAGGAAATGTCTTGGAAATGGAAGGAAATGTATTGTCTTGGAAATGTAAAGAAATGACTTGGAAATGGAAGGAAATGTCTTGTCTTGGAAATGTAAAGAAATGACTTGGAAATGTAAGGAAATGTCTTGTCTTGGAAATGTAAGGAAATGTCTTGGAAATGTAAGGAAATGTCTTAGAAATGTAAGGAAATGCTTTAGAAATGTCAAGTTTAAAGTTTAAAAGAGGGACATGAAGCAATGTGGCTTTAAGAGAAAATGTAGGGAGGATATGACATGAAATTGGGCTTGGAAAAGTGGCTTGGAGGTGCCACTTAAGGCCTCTGTAAGTGACGCCACATGCAGGGGAAATTGGGCCAAGGTTCGAGCTGTAGGGGAAGCAAAATAAAAGTTTTATTTTGCTGCAAGGATGGACAGAGGTGGACGGCACATAGGCTATATTTTAGGAGTTTAAAATCCTTTTATTTTTATTATTATTTAGAGATAAAAGGTGTGATAGTAAGGATAAAAGATGATAAATGAGGAATTATTCTTTAATAAGGAAAATAAGGAGAAGTGATGGCCAAGTAAGGGACTTTGAGTTTAATAATTTCGGCTAAGTAAGGATAGTTGCTGAATTATCTTTTATTAATTTCGGCTATCAAAATAGAAGAGTGATGGCCAAGTAAGGGATTCTAAGTTAGTAATTTCGGCTACTAAAGGAAAAGAGGGCCATTCATTCTTTCTTTCAACTCTCTCTCTGCCGAATTCTCTCTAGCAAATAACTCCTCTCTTCTCTTTTATTTTTGCCAAGCCGAAATACCTTGTGCTCTACCCGAATCCTCCATCTTTATTCTTCTTTCTCTTTTCTTTCTTTATACCAATCAAAAAGTCGAAATCAAGATCCTTCTAGCCTACATAGCCGAATATTGCTAAAGGTTCAAGCAAGGATTGCCGATTCCTAAAGTAAGGGTAAGATCTCATTCGGTTTCATCCTTTTTCTTTTAAGATTTGCCGAAATCTAGGACTAACCCCATTAATATCTTGTTGCTGAAACTTTGAAGAGATCTTTCGGGATTTACTAAGTGCCGACTACAAGGAAGGAAAAGTTCTTTTCCCGAAGGTACACTATAGGCCGCGTGTTCCCTAGTTATTCGGTGAGTTTCGGGATTTAAAATCCACAAGGTAAGTGTCTATAGCATTCGGCCAAGGGCCACCTATGATGATTTAATGTTAGAATCGAATCTAACATATGTGTATAGGTATTTTGACAGATAATTAAGACAAGGGATACTTTCAGGATTTGAAATCGCAAGGTGAGTGCATAAGTACAATCGGCCAAGGTCTATTTTGGTAATTAGATCTATTCTTTATTTGTTTAAAAAGTCGAAACTAATCAAGTTAAATGATCTAGCATTGGCTGATTGAAGGAAGGAGTAGCACAAAGTTTTTGGGATTTGATTTATAGTGAAATCGGCACCAAGGTAAGTTTTGGGTTACAACAATCCTAATAGGATTTGGTTTTATGGCCGAATGGTCTTCATTAAATTTTTAAGGAACGGCCGAATGTAGGAACTAAGGATCTAAGGCTTTAGATCGGATTTTCTGGATTTGAAGTGAAGTTGCTAAGTTAATCAGGTGTGTACCCCACACTAATCTTAATAGATTTATGGCTTAAACTTGATATATGTGTTTATATGAAAGTGTGAGAATGTGGCTAAGGTACCATGATATGGTACAAAGTACTCAGGTACGTTTCCTACTCCTACTAGGATTATGAAATATGTTATATTTAACATGTGATAAGTAATAAGAATGTGAAATTTGGCATGTTAATGCATGGCATGTATGATATGGGGCATATGGGTTACTGACAAAGGGAAGTGAATGTGGTGACCTAAGACCACGATATTTGAATGTGGTGACCTAAGACCACGAGATCTGAATGTGGTGACCTAAGACCACGATATCTGAACGTGGTGACCTAAGACCACGATATCTAAGTGTGGTGGCCTAAGACCACGAATACTCATAAGGGTGATGAGCACGTCGACTACAGCGACTGCCTTCGATGGTGTGTAGCGGATGGAAGGTTGACTTAGTAGTCCCCACGGTATGCAAGTTGGTACGGGTGATGTGTAGCGGATGGCATCTAGGTTGGGGTTCGAGTTGCATCATTATTTTTATCTGTTATATGTATTGAAATGTGATATGAATATGTAAGCCTGAATTGTTAACTTTAGTGTTGGTTACACATTGATTCTGTTGACTCACCCCGTTGTGGGAACATTTTTCAGGTGATGATCAGTAATGGACCGGGTCGGCAGGAGCTTAGTGGTGGCCATGCCCAGCAAGGAAATTATTATGTGGATTCTTAATTTTTATTTAAGTATTTTAAATTATTTGGGTTTATTTGATGTAATAAGGCCATAGTTGAACTATCTTTATTTCTGTTTATTTATTATGTTACGAAACTTTATTTATTAAAGATTAAGTTAATTTCATTTAAAATAAACTCTAAATGTTTTGCTACCTGAAATAAAAAAAGGGTTTTCAATATCAAATAAACATGTTTTCAACTCGAGCCCAACCCAATTTGAACTTTCTCCCAAAATCACTTAAGATTTTTCAAAGTGCAAACGAATTTGAACCGGTTTACATCGAGAAACATACCAGATCCGGTCCAGGCTCGTGGGCCGGGTTTAGGGTGTGTCAGTTTGGTATCAGAGCCCGTTTCAAACTCTCGGCCTGAGGTTTAAGGCCCAAAACGTTTTTGAATCGAGCCTAAATAAGTTTTATAAAAATATTTTATAAAATCAGCAGGTTTTTCTGGCATGGCACCCAAGTCCCCGACCCGCAGTCCACCAGGTAAGTGCCACTATCTATTGTGTGATTTATGCTATGAATTGTAGAAGGGTAGGAATGGAACGTAGAGTTGAGAATAAGTATGTGAACCCTAGGACTAGGTTACCCCAACTATTACATAAGACTTAATGCCTAATTAAACAAACCTATGGTTAAGTCGCCGAGTTAGGGTGTGGTAACCCCTATGCGCATGTCTAAGATTGGATCCGGAAGAGCCTGGTACTTAAGCAGTCCTAGAGACTCACCTCCTCTTCGCTGGAATTCTACCTGGTGCGTAGCTTCGGTTCACCCTAACCAAGAGGACTCGGTCATAGGCTAAACTCAATAACTAAAACCCGAAAGGGAACTAGCCGTATTTTTATAAAAACCCTAGTTTTAAAACTCTTAAAATGACCCTTTTAATTTGTGAGAACTATTTTTACAAAAATTTTTCCGAAAAATTTTCGATTTATAAAAATTACAAAAAATACCCCTAGTGGTAAAATTACAAAAATACCCTTGGTTTATGAAATTCCCAAAATACCCACAGTTCTTATCAAGATTTTATTACTTTATAAAATGTTCAAAAACCCTAATTTGCAAATTATCAAAAATACCTTGATTTTGGAAAATTACGAAATTGCCCCTAACTTACAAAATTACCAAAATGACCCTAATTCCCAAAATTTTTGCAACATCATCCTTTTGGAAAACAAATTCTCAAAAATAACCCTAAAAGTTCTGTAAAATCTGCAATACCCCCGGATTTCAAAATTTTCAAAATTTCCCCGGGAATGCAAATTTACCAAAATACCCTTATTGACAAAATCATCAAGGAACCTTATTTTGAAAGAAAAAAATTACGAAAATACCCCTGTAAGGCAAATTATGAAAATACCCCTGGGATAGAAATGGACAGAAATGTTCGAATAGTGAACGTGGGTGGTGGATACCACTGAATGAATGTGCCTCTATTGAGGAATGAATGTGATTCTCTGAATTAGAGTAGTGAACTTGAACTGAAACTTTGTGTGATCGAAAGAACTACTTCTAAATATCTCTTTTCATAAAATTGTTCGGGGTTAATAAGTGGAACAAAATTTTGATGCATAAAACTTTTTAATCTGATTAAATCGCGACGTTAGAAACGAGTTCTAGGGGACGTGAACTTAGAGATTGTGCCTAGGAAGTATGATGATTCTATTAAGATCAGAGTGCGCAGCGTAAGCGTAGTGCGGTGAGTTAAGATGTACGATTATTCGTTAGTAAGTAATTTCGAGGACGAAATTATTTTTAAAGGGGGTAGAACTGTAACATCCTGGATTATAGCCTATGCATTAGTATGTCTTATGTGTTATGGATGTGATGTGTGCATTTTTAGAATCTTGGAAATGTAAGGAAATGACTTGGAAATGTAAGGAAATGTCTTGTCTTGGAAATGTAAGGAAATGACTTGGAAATGTAAGGAAATGTCTTGTCTTGGAAATGTAAGGAAATGTCTTGTCTTCGAAATGTAGGGAAATGTCTTGGAAGTGTAAGGAAATGACTTGGAAATGTAAGGAAATGTCTTGTCTTGGAAATGTAAGGAAATGACTTGGAAATGGAAGGACATGTCTTGTCTTGGAAATGTAAGGAACTGACTTGGAAATGTAAGGAAATGTCTTGTCTTGGAAATGTAAGGAAATGTCTTGGAAATGTAAGGAAATGTCTTAGAAATGTAAGGAAATGCTTTAGAAATGTCAAGTTTAAAGTTTAAAAGAGGGACATGAAGCAAGGTGGCTTTAAGAGAAAATGTAGGGAGGATATGACATGAAATTGGGCTTGGAAAAGTGGCTTGGAGGTGCCACTTAAGGCCTCTGTAAGTGACGCCACATGCAGGGGAAATTGGGCCAAGGTTCGAGCTGTAGGGGAAGCAAAATAAAAGTTTTATTTTGCTGCAAGGATGGACAGAGGTGGACGGCACATAGGCTATATTTTAGGAGTTTAAAATCCATTTATTTTTATTATTATTTAGAGATAAAAGGTGTGATAATAAGGATAAAAGATGATAAATGAGGAATTATTCTTTAATAAGGAAAATAAGGAGAAGTGATGGCGAAGTAAGGGACTTTGAGTTTAATAATTTCGGCTAAGTAAGGATAGTTGCTGAATTATCTTTTATTAATTTCGGCTATCAAAATAGAAGAGTGGTGGCCAAGTAAGGGATTCTAAGTTAGTAATTTCGGCTACTAAAGGAAAAGAGGGCCATTCATTCTTTCTTTCAACTCTCTCTCTGCCGAATTCTCTCTAGCAAATAACTCCTCTCTTCTCTTTTATTTTTGCCAAGCCGAAATACCTTGTGCTCTAGCCGAATCCTCCATCTTTATTCTTCTTTCTCTTTTCTTTCTTTATACCAATCAAAAAGTCGAAATCAAGATCCTTCTAGCCTACATAGCCGAATATTGTTAAAGGTTCAAGCAAGGATTGCCGATTCCTAAAGTAAGGGTAAGATCTCATTCGGTTCATCCTTTTTCTTTTAAGATTTGCCGAAATCTAGGACTAACCCCATTAATATCTTGTTGTCGAAACTTTGAAGAGATCTTTCGGGATTTACTAAGTGCCGACTACAAGGAAGGAGAAGTTCTTTTCCCGAAGGTACACTATAAGCCGCGTGTTCCCTAGTTATTCGGTGAGTTTCGGGATTTAAAATCCACAAGGTAAGTGTCTATAGCATTTGGCCAAGGGCCATCTATGATGATTTAATGTTAGAATCGAATCTAACATATATGTATAGGTATTTCGACAGATAATTAAGACAAGGGATACTTTCGGGATTTGAAATCGCAAGGTGAGTGCATAAGTACAATCGGCCAAGGTCTATTTTGGTAATTAGATCTATTCTTTATTTGTTTAAAAAGCCGAAACTAATCAAGTTAAATGATCTAGCATTGGCCGATTGAAGGGAGGAGTAGCACAAAGTTTTCGAGATTTGATTTATAGTGAAATCGGCACCAAGGTAAGTTTTGGGTTACAACAATCCTAATAGGATTTGGTTTTATGGCCAAATGGTCTTCATTAAATTTTTAAGTAATGGCCGAATGTAGGGACTAAGGATCTAAGGCTTTAGATTGGATTTTCGGGACTTGAAATGAAGTTGCTAAGTTAATCAGGTGTGTACCCCACACTAATCTTAATAGATTTATGGCTTAAACTTGATATATGTGTTTATATGAAAGTGTAAGAATATGGCTAAGGTACCATGATATGGTACAAAGTACTCAGGTACGTTTCCTACTCCTACTAGGATTATGAAATATGTCATATTTAACATGTGATAAGTAATAAGAATGTGAAATTTGGCATGTTCATGCATAATATGTATGATATGGGGCATATGGGTTATTGAAAAGGGGAAGTGAATGTGGTGACCTAAGACCACGATATTTGAATGTGGCGACCTAAGACCACGAGATCTGAATGTGGTGACCTAAGACCACGATATCCGAACGTGGTGACCTAAGACCACGATATCTGAGTGTGGTGACCTAAGACCACGAATACTCATAAGGGCGATGAGAACGTCGACTGCAGCAACTGCCTTCGATGGTGTGTAGCGAATGGAGTGTTGACTTAGTAGTCCCCACAATGTGTAGGTTGGTACGAGTGATGTGTAACGGGTGGCATCTAGGTTTGGGTTCGGGTTGCATCATTATTTTTATCTGTTATATGTATTGAAATGTGATATGACTATGTAAGCTTGAATTGTTAACTTTAGTGTTGGTTACACATTGAGTCTGTTGACTCACCCCGTTGTGGGAACATTTTTCAGGTGATGATCAGTAATGGACTGGGTCGGCAGGAGCTTAGTGGTGGCCATGCCCAGCAAGGAAATTATTATGTTGACTCTTTATTTTTATTTAAGTATTTTAAATTATTTGGGTTTATTTGATGTAATAAGGCCATAGTTGAACTATCTTTATTTCTGTTTATTTATTATGTTACGAAACTTTATTTATTAAAGATTAAGTTAATTTCATTTAAAATAAACTCTAAATGTTTTGCTACCTGAAATAAAAAAAAGGGTTTTCAATATCAAATAAACATGTTTTCAACTCGAGCCCAACCCAATTTGAACTTTCTCCCAAAATCACTTAAGATTTTTCAAAGTGCAAACGAATTTGAACCGGTTTACATCGTGGAACATACCAGATCCGATCCAGGCTCGTGGGCCGGGTTTGAGGTGTTTCAATACTACTGTTCGATAGGTACACTTGCCTTTAATCCTTGTCAGAGTTAGTTTCCAGGTTCGATCATTCTGTTTATAAATTTAAGACTCTGATTCACAGCGATCAGATACGGATATGGGGTGTTACAAATTCAATCATGCAACCTACTCATTCATGCATTAATATACCAAATACTCAACCATGCAATTTGCTCAATTATGAAAAACATCATCATTTGCATAAATCAACAAGAAATATTAGCCATTATCCATGGCCTTAGACAAAATGGATCAGCTTCATGACAAGCCAACAAATATGGCCAAAACAATATGACATTTAACAAAAAGACCTAGTCCCTATACATGCCATACTTAAAATAATACTGCTAACTATACCAAATGCTTCAATTGATAGTGTGATTGATGCCTCCGACGTCTATTGATCCTCGAGCTAGCTTGGCGACACTATAAGAAAATGGAAAAGAGATAGAGTAAGCATAAAGCTTAGTAAGTCGCATGTAAATAATTAACAACAATTACAAAGCATTATCATACTCATAACATATTATAAACTTGCACATAATTCTCAAATGATTAAAGGCATAACTTACTCATTTTCATCCTTACTAATCATACAACATAAATCGAGCTCATTTCTCATGGATTTCGTGTATGTACCTGTATCACTTATAACATAGTCGTAACTTTTCTCACTTTGACACAAGCTTTAAATTACTCGTTGAACCAGTTGGAATACCAAAGGATACCCGACAAGCCTCACACAAGAGGGTACGATATCGATGCCACGTCCCAGACATGGTCTTACACTAGCTCATATATCGAGGCCGATGCCATGTCATAGACATGGTCTTACACTAGCTCTCATATTAATTCCAATGCCATGTCCGAGACATGGTCTTACACTGGCTCACATATCAAGGCCGATGCCATGTCCCAGACATGGTCTTACACTAGCTCTCATATCAATGCCCATGCCATGTCTCAGACATGGTCTTACACTGGCTCATATATCGAGGTTGATGCCATGTCCCAGACATGGTCTTACACTGGCTCACATATTGAGGCCGATGCCATGTCCCAGACATGGTCTTACACTGGCTCTCATATATCCCTAATGTCATGGCATGGATATCCGATCTATTCCTGATGTTCAACCGGGAGTATACCACATCAAATTTCATCATGCTTATTCATAAAAATAATCAAACATTTTATGCAATATCAATTGTTTAATGCATAATAACAATAGAGTTATATTATTTACGTACAGCTTACCTCGGTATACAAAATATGGGCGACTAGTTCGATTTAGTCCAATAGCTTGGTTTTCCCCCGGTCTAGGTCCGGACTCTATTTTTCTTGATCTATAATGACAAATTCACTTATTTAATCACTACATTAATCAAGACAATCTATAATTCATGCATGGGCAAAATTACTATTTTTCCCTAGACTTTCACATAATTACAATTTTTTCCCCTAAACTCATAAAATGATTTTAATCAAATTTCCTCCTTTAACAAGCCTAGCTGAGCATTTATTACTCTTATAGCAACTCACAATTTTCAATTATTTCACACATTTACAACCTATTTTATAAACTTCACAAAATGGTCATTTTAGGTGTTTTCATGAAAACCCCTTTCACAAAAGTTGTTTATTTAACAATCAAGATTCATTTTCTCCCATAAATACTCAGAAAACATCACAAATCCTCTTATTGTAAATCTCTAGACTATCAACCATTTTGCAAAATAGTCCCCCCTTTAGTTAGCTTATGCTACAAGGGTCCTAAAAGTACAAAAATTATCAAGAATGACAATTAAAATCACTTACTTGCAAGGGTGAAGAGTTGCTGAAATTTCAAGCTTCCAAAACCCTTATTTTTGCTATTTTTTTGGTAAAGAGGAGGAAGATGAAAAGGTGATATATTTTTCTTTTTATTTTATTTTATTTCTAGTCTATTTTGTCACCAAAACCTCACCTAACCGTTGACAATTTCATTTCCTTGTCTCTATGGCCGACCATCACTCTCTTAAAGGCCTATTTGGACATTAAGGACCTCTAATTTAAGGTTCTCTAGCTATATGACACTTCTAATTCGTAGAACAGAAATTTCACCTTTTTTGTGATTTAGTCCCTTTTCAAAATTAAGCATAAAATCGCTAAAATTATTTTACCAAAATTTTTATGCACTCACATAATCATGTTATAACACATAAAATAATATTAAAAATAATTTCTCCGGCCTCAAATTAGTGGTTTCAAAACCACTGTTCTGACTAGCCCCAAAATCGGGCTGTTACAATTCTCCCCTTTAGGGATTCTTGTCCTTGAAAATCTTACCAGTGAAAAGGTTTGGGTATTGATCTCTCATAGTCTCCTCAGGCTTCCATGTGGCCTCTTCAACCCCATGTCTATGCCATACTACTGTCATGAGTGCTATACTTTTATTTCTCAATTGCTTGACCTCTCGGGCCAAGATCTTAACCGGCTCTTCGCCATAAGTCATGTCTGATCGAATCTCAACCTCTGTTGGTGAAAGAATGTGTGAATGGTCAGAACGGTAACGGCGCAACATCGACACATGGAAAACATTGTGGATCTTCTCTAACTCGGATGGCAAGGCTAGTTGATAAGCTACCGGTCCAATTCTCTCAGTCACCTCGTAAAGTCCAATAAAACTTGAACATAATTTTCCTTTCTTACCGAATCTGATGACTTTCTTCCACAGGGATACTTTCAAAAACACCTTATCACCAACTTGAAACTCAATTTCTTTTCATTTCAAATCTGCATAGGATTTCTACCTATCCAAAGCAGCCTTCAAATAGTCACGAATTACCTTTACATTCTCTTCGATCTCTTTGACTAATTCAACCTCGTGAATCTGATTTTCTCTAAGTTCAGTCCAATACAAGGGCATTCGGCACTTACGCCCATACAAAGCCTCATAAGGCACCATTTTCAAACTTGACTGATAGATATTATTGTAGGCAGACTCTACCAGGGGTAAATACTTTTCGCAACTGCCTTGGAATTCAATGACACAACACCGCAACATGTCATCAAGAATCTGAATTACTCTCTCAGACTGACCGTCGATTTGCGAATGGAAAGCCATGCTAAAATTCAAATTTGTCCCTAAAGCTTCTTGTAACTTTTTCCGAAAAAGTGAGGTAAACCTCGGATCTTTATCCGAAATAATCGACAAGGGCACTCCGTGGAGTCTCACAATTTCAGAAACATACAAATCAATTAATTTTTCAAGAAGATAATCCATACGCACCTGTATCAAATGAGCTGACTTTGTTAGCCTATCAACCACAACTCATACGACATCTTTCTTCCTTGGGGTCCAAGGTAACCCGGACACAAAACCCATAGTAATACGGTCCCATTTCCATTCGGGAACCATCACAAGATGAAGTAAACTTGAAGGTACTTGGTGTTCGGCTTTCACTTGCTGAAAAATTAGGCACTTAGAGACAAACTCTGAAATGTCTTTCTTTATTCCCGACCACCAATACATTTTCTTCAAGTCATTGTACATTTTCACACTACCCAGATGGATAGGCATAAAACTGTTATGTGCCTCATGCAAAATTTTCCGAATAAGCTCATCATCTTTAAGTACACAAATTCTGTCTCGAAACATTAAACAGCCATTTGAACCAATCTGAAAGTCTGATTCTATACCCGTCTCGCACTGAGTTATCTTAGCTTGCAATTCTTTTTCACTCTTCTGAGCTTCATAGATCTTTTGCAAAAACATTAGTTTCGCTCTCAACTCGGCTAAAATCAAACCATCGTCGGTTACTAAGAACTGAGTGTTCATAGCCCTCAAGGCGAACAACAACATCCTACTCAAAACATCGGCGACCACGTTCCCCTTCCCCGGGTGATATTCAATCACTAGTTCGTAATCTTTTATGAGCTCTAGTCATCTCCGTGGGCGAAGGTTCAATTCCTTTTGAATCATCAAATAATTTAGACTTTTCTGGTCGATGAATACTCGGCATCTCTCGCCATACAAATGGTGTCTCAATATCTTCAGCGCGAACACTATGGGTGTAACATCCTGAATTAGGGCCTAGTCGGAATAGTGGTTTCGGGACCACAAATCCGACATAAGAAAATTTATTTTTATTATACTTTTATCGTTTACAATTTCACGAAACAATTTCCTGAAAATGTTGTTCAAAAATTTTGACGTTTGGCCACTCAATTTAGTTAAAAGGACTAAATTGTAAAAAGTGCAAAAGTTGAGTTCTACATGTTAGAGGTGTCCAATTGTTATGAAATTTTAAATTGGAGGTCCTTAAATGATAATTAGACCATTGGTTAAGTTGGTGGACAAAAATGGACATGGATGGGTATGTTTCAAAAGATTTTTTTAGGGGCATTTTGGTAACTTAGTGAATTAAATGAATTAAAAACAAAATTTAAATGCCAAATATGTCCATCTTCTTCCTTAGGCCAAATTTTCAAGGGGGGGACTCCATAGCTAGGGTTTCCAAGCTTCCAAGTTCCATAGTAAGTCAATCCAAGCCCCGTTTTTCATGTTTACGTTTTTGGAATCCCGATAACTCGATTTAGCTTATTCTAGCAATATTTTAACCTAGGGTTCATATTTGGAAAAATACCCATAGGTGAAGTGTGTTTATTTTGATGTTTTATGATAGAATATGAAGGCTGAAATTATGTTAAACAACTATTGCTAAGCGATTTTACGTAAAAACGAGTAAAACGATATAATCGATAAAAATACCTAATGTTCATAAGTACTTGTTAGAGTCAGAATTTGATGTTGCCATAGAAGGGAAAAATGTTCAGCATGTCCTAAAATGTAAGAAAATAGGATGAAGTTTAATTTTCGAGCCTAGGGGCAAAATTGTAATTTTTGAAAAGTTTAGGGGCAAAATTGTAATTTTTCCAAAGTTTGAGCTAGGGACTGTTTTGAGTAATACATTAATTAAATAAGTGAAATGTGATGTTTTAGACCCCGAAATATGAGATTTGGACCTAGAATAGGAGGAAAATCGAAAATCGAGAAAGTTGGTAAATTGCCGTTTCTGGATCCGAGGTAAGTTGGTGTGTAAATAATAATGCAATAATGTCATAATGTATGTTTGAAACCTAAATTATGGTATTAAATTGATTTTGCTGAATTACATGTTTTGTATATTATGTTGGTGAATTAATTTAATAATAATGTTTATGATAAAAGGTGACATAGGTGACATGGAAAATGGGTCGAAATGTTGTGCTTAAAGGTGTTTTCTATGACTATGGTTATTATGTGAGATGGAAAGTTGATATGTAAATAATGCATTTATTTTACTTGTTCAATAATAATTTTGCTAGATATTATGGAAATCATTAGGTGATAACTATAATATGAAAATGTATGGAATGTGAAATTCTCGATTGAACCTTTGGAAAACCGAGAGATACAGACAATATGTAGCTAGGTCACACGAGTGATAAGAGACTTTCACCGTGTGTACAAGAGAGCTACGAGATGTAAAAATTTGATATGTAGCTAGGCCACATGGATGATAAGGGACTTTCACCATGTGTGCAAGAAAGCTACGGGATAATAATTTCATATGTAACTAGGTCAAATGTGTAATACTGTGTGTATACCATGAGTAGAAGAAAGTTACGGGTTATGAGTAGCTAAGTCACATGAGTGGTTCCTAGTGTTGGACGGCATGTAGACAAGAAAACTACGAGATGGAATGGCTAGGTCACATGGGTGATAAGAGACCTTCACCATGTGTACAAGAAAGCCGAGTTATGTGTAGGTGGAGCTATGTGCTGAGACCACCGAGTATCGGGTGTTTTTCGAAGGGGTTCAACAAGATAAATTACTAATGGTGATTGGTGCGATCATGTTATGAATAAGTGCAAGAGTGAATGTGATCAATTGAGAAATATAGGAAATATGGTGTGAGCAAGGGTGCATGTGACTATGTGTATATGTGCATAATGTGTTTGATATGTGATACGTGATTGAAATTGTGGTAAGGCTAATATGGTGTGAGCGTCATTATGAGTACTCGTAAATATTGGTGATGATTATTCATTTGTATGCCTAGTATTGAACATGCTTGGTGTTATGTGTGCATATATGGAAGTAATATGGAGAGTAAAAGTTTTTAGTAAAATAGATTGAAACAGCAGCAGTTACGTGATTTTGAAAAATCACCATAAAGAGTAGAAATTGAATTATATGCTGGATGAGATATTAATTTAAATCTTATTGAGTCTATTTTCATATAGAAGAAACAGAGAAAGTAAAGGACTTGTATATTTTGAGATATTTAGATTTTTGTGAAACTGGTTTATAGTGATTCGAGATCCCCTGTTCTGACTTGGAAAAAATCATTAAAAATTATAAAAACATAATTATGGGGTATAAGTTATACGATTGAAATCATTAATGAGTCTATTTTCAAATGAAATAAATTTTATCATCATATGAATTCTGTATAATGATAAAATTGGTTCGTAGTGAAAAGTGGTCAGAGCAGTCGAATAGCGAAATAGGGGAATATTTAATGAATAAACTGTACTAATTGGAAAGACAGAAAATTCTGAATATTTTATGCTGAGAAGATAAATGAGTCTAGTTTCAGGAAAAATTTATGGATTTTAATTTGGAGTTCTGTAGCTCAAGATATAAATAATTTAGTGACTATGACTCGAGTAAACAGCTTGAGATGAACATGAATAAAATGTGGAACTATGTGCAATTATGATTGTATTATCTTGAGAACATATTGTGAAGATTTATAAAAGCCTATTAATAAATCAATTATTATTTACCTACTTACTTAGTAAGCTTTGTAGCTTACTTCCCTTCCTTTCCCATATCTTATAGGGTTGTATGCTAACTCGAGTTGGAGATCGCCGGAGATGTAATCACACTATCAAGCTATCATCGTGGGGTAAAAGTGAATACAAACCTCTTAAGTTTATGGCATGTATAGGGGACTTAGTCATTTGTATATGTTATAATTGGTTTCGCTTAAAATGTTGGCCTTTAATATTTAGCAGTTCATTTTGTATAATTTGGATGAAATTTTATGACTTGGTTTAATGCATTTACAAGTGTATGTGTTTCGGTAATGCCTTGTACCCTATTCCGGCATCGAATACGGGTAAGGGGTGTTACATTTTGTGGTATCAGAGCTATGGTTTAGTCGATTCTCGGACTAACATAGCGTATGAGAGTCTAGTTATACATGCCATATTACTGCTCGTGATAGTGTGATATCTCCCGACTCTGACGTAATTGTTTTGTTAAGAAATAGATGACTTCCAACTGAGCTATTTTTCGATAATGTTGATAATGATATTGAAATGATTGAGACGTGCTTATGATGTGTTGAAATTTGGAAAGGTATGAATTGTAACACCCTAAATTAAGGGTTGTTTGTAATTCAGTTAATTTCCCATGTGTGTGCTTGAAGAATTAAATACTATGATTTATTTGGCATGTTCTAAGGTCTAGAATTTAACCCGAGCTAGGCCTGACTTAGTATTAAAATTTTTTTAGTACCTAAAAGGAGGGAGCTAGGTGAGATAGGGCTTTAATAAAATTTTGGACGAAATAGGGCAAACAATGGGCTTGGTACAATTGGCTTCGTGCGCCTAAGGGTGAGGCAAGGGAGGTCTTGGGTTCGAATCAAGGTGGCAGCAAGGTGTTTTAATTTTTGGGTTTGGCGTTAAAATGGAAGAAGGCCTTAAAAGGAGTTGGGATGAGTCTAGGACACAAAGAACTCATTGGCAAAGTGGTTTCCGTGTGTCACTTAGGAGTTGGAGGGGAAGAAGGGCGTAGATTCGAATAGCTGGAGCAGCAGTTTGCATTTTAATTTTATTTTGGGGTGATGGGCTTAAGTAGGGAGGCTTTAAAAATAAATGTTGGGGTTATTTGACATGAAAGTCAATTTGCAAAAGTGGCTTAGACGTTGGAAGAGAGGGCTGGGGCGTGAGGTCGGTGGTTCGAATCAAAGGAGCAGCACTTTGGTTTTCTTCCTTTTTGCTGCTGGCGTGACAAGGTGAATTGGCCTGCACACGGGTTCTTTGTTTAACATTCGGCTGGAAGAGTTCGATAAGCACATGGTCTCTTTTATTTTCATTATTTATTTGATAAGATAAAAAGGGATAATATTAGCATTATTATTAGATTATTATGGGATTATTATTTTATTATTATTTAAGGTATTCAAATTATTTTGAATAATTTGAAATATGTGGCCTAGAGTGAATTAAGGAATTGGTGGAATTTTAAACTCTTCAAAGGAAGAGTGGACGGCAAGTATAGGGGCATTAGTGCCGAATTTGCTTAGCCAATTACTTGGTAATTTCGGCTAAAGCAATTACATTTTTTCAAGTCTTTTCTTTTCACTCCCTTTTCACCTTTCTATCAAAACCACTGGCACCATTAATCCTTTACCTTTCTTTCTTTGTTTCAAAAACTCTCTCTACTTCTCCTTGCCGAATCCCCATTCTTAATTCCCCTTTTCTTTTATTTCTTTATTGGCCGAATATTCACTCCTTACTGCCGAAACTCTAACTCTCTTTCTCTCATTATTTTTCCCTCTAGCCGAACGTATACCCTACCTACTTGCCGAAACTCTTTTCCTCCCCATCAAACTCTCTTTGGCCAAATACTAAGGGTGGTATAAATCTCTTCAGAGTTTCTTCTGCAATCGATTGGTGAAGGTGAGGGATGGCCGAAACTTTCTTCCCCATACTTTCTTTTTCTGTCGACTTATAGGAAAGGTAAGAAGTTAATTTCGGCATTTGATGGCAAGGGTATTAATACTTTTTCAAACCGATATATTGTAGGGTCTCCCGGATATTTGGAATCAGGCGATCTAGGCTCTATTCCTTGGTAATCGAACTTGGTAAGGAGGTAAGGATCCATTTCAAAGTTCATGAAATCTTTTATAATCGAACGCAGAAGGCTACTAACTTATTGATTGCCGATTTAGGGAAGAAAAAGCACTTTGACGGTGGCGGCTAGTATTCAAAAACATTTGGGTAAGGCTTCGGGTTCACAAGGAACCCTTTTCAATTATTTTGGTTTGGCAGAATAGGCCATGGCATTAACCTAGTGGTTGGCCGAATATAGGAGCAGGAAGTCTAGGTGCCGATTTGATTTTTCGGGATTTGGAACGACCACAGGTGATGTGTGTACATACACACTTTATAATCAATTAACTTGCTAAATAATTTGTGTATGTTAAATCGGATTGATGTAGATTTGGATTGGATACCATGAATGGTATAAGCAAGGATCTAGGTAAGTCCTTGATGATTATAATGCTTTTGGGAAGCATGGCATATTTGGTATATGTGATTTAAATATATGTTGGCATGAAATCATTGTATATCATGGATTGATGTAGGTTACATGAGTGGAGGGGGCGATGATATTAGTGTCGGCGGACACCGGTGGTTTGGTACCACATTGTGACTACGGTCACCAGAGGTTTGGCACCTCATAGCGTCTCGTCCCAGTGGCTTAGCACCACAAAGGGTTGGCCCCACAAAGCGATATTAAGGGATTGACACCATGATTTGGTATCACACGATGGGTTGGCCCCATCATTCGATTTGTGTCTTCTGACACCGAGGTTTGGCACCTCCAAAGATTTGGTATCACAATTGACTTTAAGTCACCATGGTGGTTTGGCACCACCAAAGGTTTGGTACCACACGGGGTAGAGAAAGGAGTTTGGATGGCTAGGTTTGGGTGCATGATTTAGTGCATGTTAATTTGTTATAAATTGTGTATGATGTGGCATTAAACCGGGAAGGGTTACATCTCGAGTCTTGGTGACTCACCTTCTCCTTTACATTTTTCAGTGACATGTAGATCGCGGATGTGGAGCCGGATGGACTCGAGGTGGCCATGCAGTGGACTTTGATTTAAATGAACTTTAATTTTAGTTATTTTATTTTTATTATCGATTGAATTTTTAACCAAGTTGTAATAAGGCCTCCTAGATTTATTTTTTTATTATCTCATGTTTTGGAATAATCTGTTTAAACTATTTCTTAATATTAAGTTAAGTACACATGTTTTCTTAAAATCCAAACGCAAAATGTTTTATCGTGCCATCGGGTACACCTGAATCGATAACAATCTGACTTAATGAATATTTTTAAAATAAACCTAAGTATGGTTTTTAACAAGAGACTTGAATGCACAAGGTTTTCGACAAAACTTAAAACGGATTTTGAAAAGATTTCAAAATGTTTTCTTGGTAGCAACCCAAATTCAGTCGTAGTGTTTGGGCCAGGTTTGGGGTGTTACAAAATTGGTATCAGAGCCCAGTTCAAAGCTCGGCTGTGGGGGCCCAAGGCCCAAAAATGTTTTGGTAGGCCTTTTGAATTGTTTTTGGTTTTAAACAGCATGGCACCGAGTCTCCGGCACCTATCCGCCCAGGTAAGTACTTCTGACTTCTGTATGAATTATTTTCTATAGAAGGGTAGGAAGCATGGAACGTAGATAGTAATAAGTACTTTAAACTTTAGGACTAGTTTACCCCAAACAAAAGACATAAGACTTTAATAGCCTAATTAAACAAACCTAGGACCAAGTCGCTGAGTTAGGGTGTGGTAACCTTGGTGCGCATGTCTAGGATTGGATCCGGAAGAGCTTGGTATTTAAGCAGTCCTCGTGACTCACCTCCACTTCGCAGGAATCCTGCCTGGTGCGTAGCTTTGGTTCACCCTGACCAAGAGGGCTCTGTCATAGGCTAAACATAATGACTAAAACCCGAAAGGGAACTAGCCATGTTTTTAGGAAAAGAAGAAAACAACAAAACCTTAGCTTTTTCAAAATTCTTTTTCTAAAATTTCTCTTTTAAATCTGAGAAAAACCCTCTTTACAACATTTCCGAAAAATTTTGTGAAAAATTACAAAAAAGCCCTTAGGGGTAAAATTACCAAAATGCCCTTGGTTCATAAAATATCAACTCAATGGTTTTTCCCAAAATTTTACTATTTTATAAATATCCAAAAACCTTACTATGCAAACTATCAAAAATACTTTTTTTTTGGAAAAATTACGAAAATGCCCTCAACTTGCAAAATTACCAAAATGACCCTGAATTCTAAATTTTTGCAACGTCATCGTTTTAAGAAGGGAACTCTCAAAAAGGACCCTCAGAGTTTTACAATTGTTAAAAACATCCTTGATTTACTAAATTTACAAAATTACCCCTGATTGACAAAAATTACCAAAATACCCCTGGTTTCCAAAATGTTGCCGTATCTTTAAATTTTACAAATTTTCAGAAATACCCTCCAGTTTTGGAAATTTCAAAGTGACCTGAGTTATTAAAGTTTTGAAATCCCTCGGATTTATTACGAAAATACCCTTGTAGGAAAATGACGAAAATACCCATGGGATAGAAATGGACAGAACTGTCCGAAGAGTGAATAAGTATGGAAGGTGTTAGGGAATGGATGTTCTTCTCTGTGTGAACTAGGATAGAGAACTTAAAACCTTGATTGATCGAAAGAATCCCTATTAAACTTTCCATAAAATTTCTTCGCGAATAAGCATCAGAAGTGGGCACCAGTTACACTGATGCTCAGAGGAAAGCCTTTTTGGGATTGATACAAGGTAATAAGTCGGTATCTGAGTATGAGGCAGAGTTCTTAATGCTGAGTCGGTATGCTAGAGGCATCGTGGCTACCGAAAATGAGAGTTGTGTCCGTTTTGAGGACGGGCTTAGAGATGACTTGAGGCTGCTGATTGCTCCACAGCAGGTTCGTGAGTTTTCGTCCCTAGTAGAAAAGGCTAAGGTAGCCGAAGGGATCAAGGAGTCCGTAAGACAGAATCATGAAAAGAATAAACAGAAGAGAGGCTTTGAATCGCCTGGATCGGGCAGTAATGTGGAGAAGAGGGCTAGATTTGGGGAATCAGAAAGAGCCATAAAGCCTGCTCAGTGGCCACCCCAGTGTGTTAGATGCAGGAAATCCCACTCGGGAGAATGTTTGGCTGGAAGTAAAGGGTGCTTTGAGTGTGGATCGTTGGATCACCGTGTAAGGGATTGTCCTCAGAAGCTAGCTAAGAATCAACCAAAGGGTCAGAACCATGCTCAGGTTAGAAATGAAGGACCACCACAGAGGGGTCAAGGTGCAGCTAGAGGTAATGATAATGGTAACGGGCGTGGCCGAGGTGCTGAAGGTGCAGAGGCTAGGCAACCAAGGTTGGTTTATGCAGTTGGCCGTCGCGAGGAGGAAGATGTGCCAGATATGACAACGAGTAAGTTTTATTTTTTTTTTATTTCTTATTTCCGAAATACCCTCAATTGCCTTGGTTGTGGTTACTTTAGTTCATTCTTATGTTGCTAGTAAGTGTATGGAACTTGGATTATGAACGTAGGGAATGTTTCTAGGAAGTATGATAGTTCTTTAAGATCAGAGTGCGCAGCAGTAGTGTAGTGTGATGAGTTAAGGATGCACGATTGGACAATAGTAAGTAATTTCGAGGACTAAATTATTTTAAGGGGGTAGAATTGTAACACCCTAAATTAGGGGTTGTTTGTAATTCAGTTAATTTCCCATGTGTGTGCTTGAAGAATTAAATACTATGATTTACTTGGCATGTTCTAAGGTCTAGAATTTAACCCGAGCTAAGCCTGACTTAGTATTAAAATTTTTTTAGTACCTAAAAGGAGGGAGCTAGGTGAGATAGGGCTTTAATAAAATTTTGGACGAAATAGGGCAAACAATGGGCTTGGTACAATTGGCTTGGTGCGCCTAAGGGTGAGGCAAGGGAGGTATTGGGTTCGAATCAAGGTGGCAGCAAGGTGTTTTAATTTTTGGGTTTGGCGTTAAAATGGAAGAAGGCCTTAAAAGGAGCTGGGATGAGTCTAGGACACAAAGAACTCATTGGCAAAGTGGTTTCCGTAAGTCACTTAGGAGTTGGAGGGGAAGAAGAGGCGCGAGTTCGAATAGCCGGAGCAGCAAAGCGGTTTGCGTTTAATTTTATTTTGGGGTGATGGGCTTAAGTAGGGAGGCTTTAAAAATAAATGTTGTGGTTATTTGACATGAAAGTTAATTTGGAAAAGTGGCCTGGACGTTGGAAGAGAGGGCTGAGGTGTGAGGTCGGTGGTTCGAATCAAAGAAGCAGCACTTTGGTTTTTTTTTCTTTTTGCTGCTGGCGTGACAAGGTGAATTGGCCTGCACATGGGTTCTTTGTTTAACATTCGGCTGGAAGAGTTTAATAAGCACATGGTCTCTTTTATTTTCATTATTTATTTGATTAGATAAAAATGGATAATATTAGCATTATTATTAGATTATTATGGGATTATTATTTGATTATTATTTAAGGTAATCAAATTATTTTGAATAATTTGAAATATGTGGCCTAGAGTGAATTAAGGAATTGGTGGAATTTTAAACTCTTCAAAGGAAGAGTGGACATCAAGTATAGGGGCATTAGTGCTTAGAATTTGCTTAGCCAATTACTTGGTAATTTCATTTAAAAGCAATTACATTTTTTCAAGTCTTTTCTTTTCACTCCCTTTTCAACCTCTATCAAAACCGACGGCACCATTAATCCTTTACCTTTCTTTCTTTGTTTCAAAAACTCTCTCTACTTCTCCTTGCCGAATCCCCATTCTTAATTCCCCTTTTCTTTTATTTCTTTGTTGGCCGAATATTCACTCCTTACTGCCGAAACTCTAACACCCTTTCTCTCATTATTTTTCCCTCTAGCCGAACCTATACCCTACCTACTTGCCGAAACTCTTTTCCTCCCCATCAAACTCTCTTTGGCCAAATACTAAGTGTGGTATAAATCTCTTCTGAGTTTCTTCTACAATCGATTGGTGAAGGTGAGGGATGGCCGAAACTTTCTTCCCCATACTTTCTTTCTCTATCGACTTATAGGAAAGGTAAGAAGTCAATTTCGGCATTTGATGGCAAGGGTATTAATACTTTTTGAAACCGATATATTGTAGGGTCTCCGGCATATTTGGAATCAGGCGATCTAGGCTCTATTCCTTGGAAACCGAACTTGGTAAGGAGGTAAGGATCCATTTCAAAGTTCATGAAATCTTTTAAGTAATCGAAAGCCGAAGGCTACTAACTTATTGATTGTCGATTTAGGGAAGAAAAAGCACTTTGAGGGTGGCAGCTAGTATTCAAAAACATTTGGGTAAGGTTTCGGGTTCACAAGGAACCCTTTTTAATTATTTTGGTTTGGCCGAATAGGCCATGGCACTAACCTAGTGGTTGGCCGAATATAGGAGCAGCAGGAAGTCTAGGGTGCCGATTTGATTCTTTGGGATTTGGAACCACTAGTTGGTGACAGTGTGTACATACACACTTTATAATCAATTAACTTGCTAAATAATTTGTGTATGTTAAATCGGATTGATGTAGATTTGGATTGGATACCATGAATGGTATAAGCAAGGATCCAGGTAAGTCCTTAATGATTATAATGCTTTTGGGAAGCATGGCATATTTGGTATATGTGATTTAAATATATGTTGGCATGAAATCTGTTGTATATCATGGATTGATGTGGGTTACATGAGTGGAGGGGGCAGTGATATTAGTGTCGACGGACACCAGTGGTTTGGTACCACATTGTGACTACAATCACCAGAGGTTTGGAACCTCCAGAGGTTTGGCACCTCATAGCGTCTCGCCCCTGTGGCTTAGCACCACAGTGGGTTGGCCCCACAGGAGATATTAAGGGATTGACACCAGTGATTTGGTATCACACGATGGGTTGGCCCCATCATTCGATTTGTGTCTTCGGACACCAGAGGTTTGGCACCTCCAGTGATTTGGTATCATAATTGTGACTTTAAGTCACCAGTGGTTTGGCACCACCAGTGGTTTGGTACCACACGGGGTAGAGAAAGGAGTTTGGATGGCTAGGTTGGGTGCATGATTTAGTGCATGTTAATTTGTTATAAATTGTGTATGATGTGGCATTAAACCGGGAAGGGGTTACATATCGAGTCTTGGTGACTCACCTTCTCCTTTACATTTTTCAGGTGACATGTAGATCGCGGATGTGGAGCTGAATGGACTCGAGGTGGCCATGCAGTGGACTTTGATTTAAATGAATTTTAATTTTAGTTATTTTATTTTTATTATCGGTTGAATTTTTAACCAAGTTGTAATAAGGCCTCCTAGATTTATTTTTTTATTATTTCATGTTTTGGAATAATCTGTTTAAACTATTTCTTAATATTAAGTTAAGTACACATGTTTTCTTAAAATCCAAACGCAAAATGTTTTATCGTGCCATCGGGTACACCTGAATCGATAACAATCTGGCTTAATGAATATTTTTAAAATAAACCTAAGTATGGTTTTTAACAAGAGACTTGAAAGCACAAGGTTTTCGACAAAACTTAAAACGGATTTTGAAAAGATTTCAAAATGTTTTCTTGGTAGCAACCCAAATTCGGTCGTAGTGTTTGGGCCGGGTTTGGGGTGTTACATGAATGGAAGTTCACGATATATATGTGTTAAAGTACGAAATAAGATAACCACAAGTTGAGAAATGTGAGAAGTGGAATGAAATGAAAGTTTATATGGTGATAAGCCCATCCATGTTTGTTTGGCATGCATATGATGTTATGTGCCCAACATATTTGATTAAGTGAATACGATAAGTAAATTTTCTCAAATTGACAGAATGTGTGTTTATATACACTTGTTTGAATAAGATAATCGAAAAAGTTCGTGTAACATGACTATGTATGTTAATTAGCTTGAAGTGAATTATGTAATCATGATTATATGATGTTGGTGATGAATACAAAGTCATATGTGTGTATTTATGAGAGTCAAGTCAAAAGCTTTACGACCTCACCCCCTTACTAGTGTTGTTTTATAACGAAAATTCATGCGAACCACGTGGAATAAGTCCATAAATGTGAAACTAAAAAGTTTAGTGGTGAAATACTTAGTAATGCATATAGAGATAAGAATAGTTTGGAAAGTGGAAACAATTTTGGAAGGATACCAGAATATTTTAAAGATTATACAGATTATGCAATGTCACGGATAAAGGAGAAGTTAGTCTCGGCTAATCGACTTATTCAGATATGATGTCTAAAGTATGTGTTTGCTGAAATTTTTCCTAAATTGATTTTCGTTAGTGAGTGGAATAATACGAGGTTCATGATGACAGAATTAGTCAAAGAAATGATATTTGAGTAGTAAAGATGTATGTGTGTGTGACAGTTACAGATCAAAATGAATATGATGATCTTTTATATGTATTCTATATATTCTTTTATCCCCAGAGATATGTGTGTGATTGTTCAGTTTCTGATGGAGTTCTTACGTTGTGAGAAGTTAACTATGATGTTAGACAAATGCCCTGTTGGCCTGGTCAGTTTATGATTGGTATTTCTTTATCTCTTCGGAATTCTATTTAAATATGTTGGAATGAAGATGATGGTAAAAATTTATGTGAGACTATTCTTATGTTTCTACTAATTATGGTTTTGTTTTATATATACGGAAAATACATTATCTCTGTTATAAAGGAAGTCCAGGGTCGGTAAGCATTGTTTTTTTTCTCTACTGGGTTTCTCTGCGGAATCATCAAGAACTCTGTTATTTTCTTATGAGTTATGTATATTTAAACATGCCTCAACTAAGAGAATAAATTTTGTGTATTCACGAGTATGAAGACGGATAGTCTGAATGAAGAAATTATATTCTAGAAAGCATAATACATAGATATGCTGTAACACCCCTAACCCGTATCCGTCGCCGAATTGGGGTCACAAGGTGTTACTTAACAAAATTTGAACACTTTGCTTTAAAAATTTGAGCATACATACAGATATATGAATTAACAACCACAAGCAATATTGCATTTTCAATCCACCATGTATAATTAAGCAAATTATAAACCACAAAAATTATATGCACTGTTAACTATTTCGAAATTAGCCATTCATTCACGGCATGTATACACTTAACAATGTGACTCATATCCTATTCGACTAGCAAGTAAAATATCATACTATTTTCTGTCCAAACACATATGCAACTTTAATGTCATCACCCTATGGACAAACATAACATTTATGCAACATTTTTAATACGCATAATAGTCTATCATCATGAACCAATATATAAGCATAAAACGTAACCCTTATATACCCTATTCGCAAGTTAATTACCAAGCATAAGTCACATTCACAAACCGATTCCTCTCTCTCACCCATTTCGGCTATTAAAATTAGGTTCAAGGGTAGCACAGAGAGCTTTACCATGCAATATTAAGCTAACCTTTGTCAGTACAATTTGTAATCATCCTTAGCCATCACAAGCCGAACCCAAGTATTCAATTTCTTATGATTATTACAATGGCATATGTACATATTTTACTAATAACTTACCACTCATAAACATTAACATGGCATCTTTAATAATCCAAATAGACCAAATTAATTCACAACCGAAAGTACATTCTCTCAACTATATCTACCTCATTCGAACCAAATCAAAACAAATGCAAAACATATCAATATATCATGCTTATCCCAAACGCATCACATCTATATATAATAGGCATATTACTTATTTAATATACTACATGTTATAACTTGTCAAGCATCTGTCATTTTCTTCATTGTTAAAACACATGACTACACACCACAACATGCATATCATATGACCACATTCTATACATGATTAAACCATGGCCGAATTTCACATCCCTTAATATTATAATCAAGCCATTATATTAAGAACATAGGAATTAAACTTGATCAAAAGAAATAGCCATTTTCGCAAGGCTATACATATATACAAGACCAAATGTCATTAGTCTAAACCTTAGTCTAACATATACATGCCTTCGATTCAAAACTAAGATTAAGTACCAAAAAGGGGTGATAGTGTGGTTGACTTTTCCGATGATCCTCAGATGCCCGTAACTTGATCGAAATCTATAAAATAGAACAAAGAGCACACACGGAATAAGCTCACTAGCTTAGTAAGTCTTAAGCAAATTTAAAGAAAATAATTCAATTTGACACCTAAACTTTCCAAGTCAAATACTTGATATTACTTCAAACTTTAACAAATCACACATATGGTGTCACATTATCGAACTTCAATATCATCTTTAACCTGACATTTCTCATTATCTTTCCTTTAACAAATAGTTCATTAAATCAACTCAAAATTCAAATGATAAACATCCATTTCTTGCCAAATACTCAATTCGTATGCACATCATTTTAGATGGAATCATATACAAGAGCATATATATATACGCTCATTCACTTCACATCTTATCACTCCAAAGGTTCAATATGCACGAAATATCAATATGATTTCCTAAACAAACAACCGAATATACATACATAATCATATACCACATTTTCGTCCAACATCACATATATATACATTTATAATTGAACGAATATATAAACTCGATTAAACAACTCATAGGTACTTACCTGTACGGCTCTGTAATTTAATTCATACGAATAAGCTTAAGTTTGTCCTTTTGCCAACATAACTCCACCAGTTTATATGCATAAGCTCGTATTTAAAAATCACCGGCATTTAGCCTGCTAGGCAATAAGCCCCAAACTCTTCACTGGCACGAGGCCTGCTAGGCTCAGAGCCCGATACATTCCACCAGCACAAGGCCTGCTAGGCATTTAGCCCGATACTTTCGATATAATTCAATATAACATGTGCCGTGCTTATTTTAAACCACTTGTACAAAATGAAATCAAATAAGTTTAACTACCATTCATAATCAAATCTTCATGTCACATTCAGCTATGATTAAATTTCAATCCAACAGTTCAAAGTTTGACATGTAAACTATATTACGAACAATATTTACAGTAATAACTTGCTTAAGGACTTACCTCGTCTATCGACGGACAACGAAGACCGGCTATTCGATAACCTTCGCCTTTCCCCGATCCAAATTCATTTTTCTTTGTTCTTGATCTAAACACATTAAAATTTAGCTCATTCAAGCACATTTCATCTCAATTTTGTCCCAAAACCCATAGATGTACAATTTACTATTTTACCCCTAATATTTCACAATTTAACAAATTAGTCCAATTTGTATAAAACACGAAATACACCAAATTTGATTATACATATCAAGGACCGAATGCTCCATATACCTATACAAATTCATATTTCATTTATTTTGTAATTGGGCCCTTCAAAAATTTATTTTTTACAATTTAGCCCTAAATACTCAATTTCACAAAAATTTCCCATTCAAAACTTATTAATTTCTAACATACCTTTAATATTTTTCCAACAAACATCATAAAACACAAACATATAACCATGGCATTTTACATAAACATCATCCATTCATGAAATTAAGACATGGGTTTTAAAGCTCTCGAAGAAACGATTACAAAAACGTAAAATTATCGAAAACCGACCAAAAACTAACCTTAAATCACCAAATTTCTCCTTGACCGAATGCTAAACCTTGTTCTTCTTTTCTTTTATTTTATTTTTGCATGTTTTGGCAAGAACAATGCAAATGAGACCACTTTCTATGTTTCTTTTATTTTATTATAAACATAACTTTATAAAATAATTAAAATATAACTTTAATTATTTAATAAATGAAATAAACATATAATGTAATGATACACCACTAGTCATTTCCGTTCACTACCCTTTGAATTGGGTAATTTGCACTTTAAATGCTCCCAATTAGAAAAACAACTTCAAATTAGTCCTTACACTTTAAACTATCAAGTTTATAATTTACGCGATTAAGCCCGTTTTATTTAATTAAACACACAAATGATCAAATTTTTATACAAATGTAACACCCCAAACCAGGTCTATGTGTTTAGACGAGATTTGGTTTGTCACACCAACCGAGTATTCATTTAATTCTCTAGCGATTAAAGTAAAACATTACTACAAAACCCTTTTTGGAAATAGAGTTTAATAAAAATTTTGTAAGATGGTTTAAAATTTATGATTTAAGGAAATACTGGTTTGAAAATCTTATTTGTATTTGTCAAAACCATAAAGTAATTCCTAAAGAATTTGAAAGAGTAATATGGATGTTCAAAATGTTATGAAACACAATATTTTAAGAAAAACTTTTTAAAATTTATCATAAACCCATATTGAATGTCTTAAACGAAATTAAATCCATCCACGCAATAAAATCCATAAAACATAATTAGAGGCCTTATTACATCAACCCAAAATAGCAATTAAAATAAGTAACCAAATTAAAGTTTATAGTTTATAAAAAAAAAAAAACCATGCTTGTAGTATGGCCTCCACCAAGTCATCTCCGGCCCAAGTCCACATCAATTTCCATTACCTGAAATGGATAATAAAACGGGGTGAGTTACAAAGAACTCAGTGTGTAACCCACTTACCATCTTTATTGGGCCAGACCATCGAGGCATTAATTTGGGCTTGAGCCCAATTGTAGATTTTTAGCAATATAGCATAAGATAACATAAATATAATGTATGTAAAAATGAATTTCCCAACCAAGCCTAATTTCCATCCGCTAACACCCCCGTACCACCAACACACCTGTGGGGATCAAGTCAACCCACCCCGCCAAAAACACCAATCATAGGCATTAAGCCTTTTTAATAAAATTGTAGTGCACTACCGAACTAGATTGTGACATTGTCACCGAACTAGAGGCATATAGCCAAATATGTGGCAGAGCCACCGAACTAGAGGCATTTAGCCAAATTTGTGGCAGAGCCACCGAACTAGATTTTTGGCAACAGGCCATTCTTCTCTTCATCAAATACCCCGCCCCATGCAATCATGCGTGCATAGCAAAATATAGCCATATAACAATTTATCAAATAATCCATAACATAAATGGGTTTATCATAAAACTTTTCATTTGGGCCCATAAAACAATTTAGTAACTTGTCCATTTAGCAATTTAGCGAACTTTGGCCCATATATCGAACTTGAGTATTTTTTTTTTGGCCCATTTATCGAACTAGAGTATTTTTGGCCCATTTATCGAACTATAGTATTTTTGGCCCATTTATCGAACTAGAGTATTTTTGGCCCATTTTATCGAACTAGAGTATTTTTGGCCCATCTATCGATCTAGCAGGTTTATGACTCATTTTGTCAATCTAGCGATCTTATGGCCTAGTTTATCAATCTAACAGGTTTACGGCCCATTTTAGCAATTTAACAGTTTTTCGCATATTTCTCGGTTTTAACCGTTTTCATGTATTTACAAGAAAATATTGATTACTACCAAATTTCCGCTTTTCTGTTTTCACGATTTTAACACAAGACTCTCACGATTTGATATCTAACCCGAAAGATGAGTGTGAAGTTACACACCGGTTATTGTGAGAACTAGACTTTCCCGCCGTCAACACCTATACGTATCACGATAATTAGAACACTATAATCTAATAATAAAACCGATCTAAACATAACGATCTAAAGTTTTTACCTCGAATTTTCAAATACTTCTACTTGCGATTTCTCCCGATTGATGGTTCGCTAACCGATGAAAATCCACGAACAAATAGGGGTTCGGAGTACGAACAACTTCAAACAAATGATCCTCCCGGATGAACGTCCACAACCCGGTGGAAAATCCCGGATTCCCGAAATAGTCCTTTGCTAATACTTAGGGGGAATAACGGAACCTCCCCTCTTCCAAAGACTAAACACCGCCCTCTTCTTCCCTATCTTGAATGTCTTAAAAGACCAAAAGGTTATTAATCCATCCTAATAATATATCAAAAATAATACTAAAGGTTTTAAGGATGTGATTTCCTTACCACAATAAATCGATTCCAACGTTTCTACGATACTTTCGAACACTTGAGTCCCGATCTTCCGTTACCGCACTAACGTATAATGAATAAAACGTTAATAGGGTGAACCATAATTTCGATCTAAAGAGATCCTTTTTACCACTTCAAGATTCGGCCAAATACTATTAACTAATCGAAAACATAAAAGAACCCTTACCTATTGTCCACGATTGAAAAGAAACTATTGAGAAAGATATTTGTGATTAAAAAAACGATTCGACTATGGGCACTCTAGCATTCGGCCATGAGAGAGTTTAATGGAGAAACTTTGAGTGAAAAGAAATAAAATATGAAAGAAGAGATGGTGATGATGTTGTTTCGATTTCAAGGAGAATGGAAGTGAAAAGAAAGAAAAAGATGAGTTTTGAGAGAGATGTATATTCGGCAATGGGGAGAAGAAAAGAGAAAAATGGCTTTTTGGTATAGATGATTTCGACACTCAAAGAAAAGGCAAACAAAGAGTACCAAATGATGTGCAAAAAATGACTAAATGGTCAAAATAATCAAGGCTTACCAATATTCAATTTCGGCCAAAGGGAAAAGTTGAGAAGAGAAATGCAAAATTTTGCACAAAGTTGTTAGGAATGACCAAAAAGAAATTTCAAATCCTAGCCACACTAGCACCAAAAATTCGGCTCCCCCCCCCCTAGACCATATTGCCGTCCGTATGCATGATCAAATGGCCATGATTTTATTTCCATAACCTTTTCCTTGATAATTGCCCCATATCTTCATATCTTTCCTTAAGTTCTTGATTCCCTTCCATAAGTTAACAATTTCCTTAATCTTTTGATATACTAACCAAAAATAACAAGTCAACACTTACCATATATGCACTTGGCCGACACTTGCTCTACATGTGCAGAAAATTAAAAATAAAAATTCATCTATATGCTAAACAAGGGATTCGAACCTCTCCCCTCATGCTAATATCCATGCACCAAAACCACCTTGCCATAACTCATCTTATGCTACACTTTGACACTTTAATTAACTTATGTGTCAATGCCACTTGCTCCACTTCAATAAATTTTCAAAACTAAAAATTATTCCATCCCAATTAATTCTAATTCTTCTTCAGGACTATACTAAATACGAAAATATAAGTAAGAAAATTTTTCTTTATAAACTAAACACCAAATCATGCTATATAACAACACTCAAATTTTTAGGGTGTTACAACTCTACCCTCCTTAAAGAAAATTTCATCCTCGAAATTTACCTGGTTGAAAGAGGTGAGGGTATTGTTGCCGAATTGCATCCTCAGGCTCCCACGTAGCTTCCTCCACTCCGTGGTTACGCCACAGAACTTTGACCAACGGCACGGTTTTCTTTCTTAGCACCTTAACATCTCAATCTAAGATTTCCACTGGTTCTTCCTCAAAAGACAAATCTGAGTTCAACTCCACTTCTTCTACCGGTACAATGTGCGATGGATCTGATCTATAACGCCTCAGCATGGAAACATGAAAGACATTATGAATTTGGCTCAACTCCAGAGGTAATTCGATCTGATAGGCCACTGGACCAACTCGCTTCATCACACGATATGGTCCAATGTATCTCGGACTCAATTTGCCCTTCTTCCCAAACCTGAAAATCTTTTTCCAAGGTGAGACCTTCAAGAAAACTTGATCCCCCACGGCATACTCGATATCCTTACGCTTCAGTTCAGCATACGACTTCTATCTATCCGAAGCTTCCTTTAACCGTGCTCGAATAGCCTTTACTTTCTCTTCCGTTTCAGAAATCATCTCAGACCCAACATCCGCGCTGCTCGCCCAACTCCCCAACAAATAGGAGAACGACACCTACGACCATACAACACCTCATGGGTGCCATCCAAATGCTAGATCGATAGTCGTTGTTGTAAGCAAATTCTGCCAGCGGTAGAAAATCCTCCCAACTACCTTTGAAGTCGATTACACATCCCCTTAACATGTCTTCCAAAATCTGAATTACTCTTTCCGACTGACCATCTGACTGAGGATGAAAAGCCGTACTAAAGTTAAGCTTTGTACCCAAAGCGTCATGCAAAACTTTCCAAAACCGTGATGTAAACCTAGGGTCCCTAATGCAACCTCACGATTTCAGATACATACAGCTTCGCCAACTTCTGCAACAAGTAATCCGTACGAACGGGTAGAAAATGAGCAGTCTTCATCAAACGATCAACAATTACCCAAACAGAATTTTTCTTAGTAGGTGTTACAGGTAACCCACTAACAAAATCCATTGTTATCCGCTCCCATTTCAAAAGAGGAATCTTTACCGGTTGTAATAAACTGACGACGGCAATTGATGCTCCGCCTTCACTTGGCGGATGTGTTAAACATTTTCCCACAAATTCGGAAATCTCACGCTTCAACCCTGGCCACCAATACTGTTCACGAAGATCCCGATACATCTTATTTCCTCCGGGATGCATAGCATAAGGGCTACTATGCGCCTCCTGTAAAATCATCTGCCTCAGACCCGAGTCCTTAGGCATACAAACTCTTCCTCGAAAACACAACACACCTTCCGTATTTATACCAAAATCCTCTATTCCCCCATTTTCAACTTGTTGAAATAAAAGTCCCAACTTCTTATCTGATATCTGTTTTTCCTTGATTTGTTCCAACCACAAAGGCTTCACCTGAAGTTCCGCTATCAGACTACCATCCTTATACAAACTCAAATGGGCAAACATTGCTCTCAAATCAGATACCACCTTACGACTTAATGCGTCTGCTACCACATTAGCTTTTCCAGGATGATACTCAATTGAAAAATCATAGTCCTTTAACAACTCCACCCATCTTCGTTGTCTCAAGTTTAATTCCTTCTGAGTAAGAAGATACTTAAGACTCTTGTGATCCGTATAGATGATAGACTTTTCACCGTAGAGGTAATGCCACCAAATCTTTAAAGCAAACACTACCGCAGCTAACTCCAAATCATGAGTAGGGTAGTTTACCTCGTCAAATCTTGGTCTCAAATGACGTGAAGCATAAGCCACCACTTTCCCACTTTGCATCAATACACAACCTAGTCCCGTATGCGACGCATCACAAGAAACTATAAACTCCTTTCCACCTCCTGGTCCGAATCAAGATCTTCGCACTTCACAAAACCTTCTTTAATTTCTCAAGCTTTCTTCTTTGTTTGTCGGTCCATATAAACGGTACTCCCTTTCACAAAAGCTTAGTTAAGGGTGCAAAGAATCAATGAAAACCCTCAACAAAGCGTCTATAGTAACCACCAAACCCAAGAAACTCCGAATCTCAGCTACTGACTTTGGTGATTTCCAATCCAATACAGCCTCAATCTTCCGAGGATCCACCCTTATTCCATCTACCGATACCACATGACCCAAGAAAGTCACTTCTCTTAACCAAAATTCACATTTATCGAATTTGGCATACATCGATTATCTCAAGCAATCAGTAATACAATTCGCAAATGCGAGTCATGCTCCTCTTCATTCCTTGAATATACCAAAATGTCATCTATGAATACCACCACAAACCGGTCTAAATATGGTTGAAAGACCCAGTTCATCATATCCATAAATGCAGCTGGTGCATTGGTCAACCCAAACGGCATCACCAAAAACTCATAATGTCTGTAACGGGTTCGGAACGCCGTTTTGTGAATATTCGCTTCTTTTACCTTAAGCTGGTGATAACCCGACCTCAAATCAATTTTGGAGAAAACTGAAGCTCCCTTCAATTGATCAAACAGGTCATCAATTCTCGGTAGAGGGTACTTATTCTTGATCGTCAGCTTATTCAACTGCCTGTAATCGATATACATACGCATCGACCCATCCTTCTTCTTAACAAACAAAATCGGTGCTCCCCACGGAGATACACTCGGTCGAATAAAACCCTGATCTAGCAACTCTTGAATTTGAGCTTTAAGCTCTGACAACTCCTTCGGTGCCATTCTATAAGGAGCAATGGACACTGGGGCCGTTCCGGGCAAAAGCTCAATACCGAATTCCACTTCCCGATCTGGAGGTACACCGGAAAGTTCTTCAGGAAATACATCCGAAAATTCCTTCACTGTTCTCACATATTCTACTGATAACTCCTTGGCATCTAAAGCACTAACAAATGCTAAAAATGCTCCATACCCTTTTCGCACCAACTTTTCCGCCTTCAAATACAGATATCATATTTGCCAAGTAATTCCTTCGTTCGCTATCATAATTATCTCCTTATCCTCCACGGTTCTTATTAACATCCGCTTTTCAAAGACAATCCAATTGCGCCTGTGTTTAACCAACCAATCCATGCCCAAAATGATATCGAATTCACCAAAAGGCAATTCCATCGATTTGCGAAATATTTCTCCTTGAGTTATTAAGGGCACGTCTCTCTAAACGCTTTATTAACCAACACCGATCGTCCGAAAGGACTAATTACCCTCATCTCACTATCGAAAATTTCAGATTCTAAATTCAAGTTTCCAGATATGGAGCTAGCAACATACGAATGGGTAGAACCAATATCTATCAAAGCAACAACGTGTACATCGAGAGATGAAGAACGCGTGCCGCTTATCACATCGTGTGCATTACCATCCTCACGGCGTCATTGCGCATACACCAATCCCGGGCCGTCTTGCATCCAGTATTGCCTCTAGGACCATTGCCTCGACCACCCACACCTAGACCACGTCCAGCCCCATTACCACCACGACCCGGTCCGCGACCTCTCGGTGGTTGCTGAGCTCCTCTTGCCGGTGGTGCATCAGTAGTGTGAGCTTCTTGAGTTGTATCCATACGTCGAGGGCAATTCCTATATTGATGATCCGTTGATCCACATTTATAGCAAGCACCCATTTTCCTCCAGCATTCTCCAGAATGCCGTTTTCCATAATCAGCACAGTCTCGACTCTGATTAACAGCTACCGGTGTTCTACCTTGAACTGGCTCATCATTCCTAGGCCTCTTCAAAAACCTTTTTGAAGAACCCGAATGCTTCAGATCTCTCTTGCTTCGAACTTGCTCCCGATTTTGACGTTCCGAGTTCTTAGCCTCTTCGGCTATCTTGGCCTTCTCCACAAGCGTGGCAAAAGTTCTAACCTGTTATGGGGCTATCAGAACCCGCAACTCATCTTTCAAGCCATCCTCAAAGCGTACACAACGCTCATGATCCGTTGCCACAATAGTTCGAGCATAGCGACTCAAACGTAAAAACTTAGCCTCATAAGCTACCACCGTCTTATTCCCTTGAACCAGATTCAAGAATTCCTTCCTTCGGGCATCCACATAGCTTGTTCCCACATATTTCCCTTCAAAAGAAGCCTTGAAGAATTCCCAATTGACTAACGCAGCTTCAGTGCCTTCTCGGACAGTAAGCCACCATTGGCATGCTTCGTCCCTTAACAAAGACACCGCTCCTCTTAGTTTTTGTTCCACAGTGCACTCAAGATCGTCCATAATTCGCTCCACTGCCTCAAGCCAATATTCAGCGACATTTGGAGCTACACCAGAAACACCTCTGAAAACCTCAGCTCCACTTGATTTCAATCTTTCCGATATTGACCCACGAGCTGCTGGCCCAGTTCTAGCTCTAGCGACCCTTTCAAGGACTCGCAGCATTGCTCGTGTCACAGCATTATCTTCATCCATATGGTCATGTGATCTCGTCTCACTTTCGAGTGACGCAGGTGCATCCATTTCTAGCATATGATCCGGCGCTACAGTTGCGCCCCTAATTCCTCGTCCTCTACCACGGCCACGTCTACCGCGTCCACGACCACGTCCTCTAGTGCTCATAACGACTAATTCGATTTAATCTGATTAAGAGTTTTATGAATCAGAATACTATTTCAGTGTTTATTAACGATGTTTTATGATATGAAAGAGATAGAGTTGTTTTCGCAATCATATCCTATTGTCTCAATCTCTACGGTTTTCAACACCTAAAACTAGAAGTTCTAGAGTGTTTCCTTAAGATCATATCACAATGATGATAAACAATCAGTATACAGATACTTACTTGACTTGGCGCGGGATGCTCATGGTGCCATACTACATTTAAATCAAAATGTCTAAAAATTTAAATTATTTTTCAAACAGATTTTATTGTTGAACCCAAACCACAAATAGAGTTTTGGCTGACTCGATACCATTAAATGTAACACCCCAAACCAGTGTCTATGCGTTTAGGCGAGATTTGGTTTGTCACACCAACCGAGTATTCATTTAATTCTCTAGCGATTAAAGTCAAACATTACTACAAAACCCTTTTTGGAAATAGAGTTTAATAAAAATTTTGTAAGATGATTTAAAATTTATGATTTAAGGAAATCTTTTGTTTGAAAATCTTATTTGTATTTGTCAAAACCTTAAAGTAATTTCTAAAGAATTTGAAAGAGTAATATGGATGTTCAAAATGTTATGAAACACAATATTTTAAGAAAAACTTTTAAAATTTATCATAAACCCATATTGAATGTCTTAAACGAAATTAAATCCATCCACGCAATAAAATCCATAAAACATAATTAGAGGCCTTATTACATCAACCCAAAATAGCAATTAAAATAAGTAACCAAATTAAAGTTTATAGTTTATAAAAAAAAAAAAAAAACCATGCTTGTAGTATGGCCTCCACCAAGTCATCTCCGCCCCAAGTCCACATCAATTTCCATTACCCAAATGGATAATAAAACGGGTGAGTTACAAAGAACTCAATTGTGTAACCCACTTACCATCTTTATTGGGCCGGACCATCGAGGCATTAATTTGGGCTTGAGCCCAATTGTAGATTTTTAGCAATATAGCATAAGATAACATAAATATAATGTATGTAAAAATGAATTTCCCAACCAAGCCTAATTTCCATCCGCTAACACCCCCGTACCAACCAACACACCTGTGGGGATCAAGTCAACCCACCCCGCCAAAAACACCAATCGTAGGCATTAAGCCTTTTTAATAAAATTGTAGTGCACTCACCAACTAGATTGTGACATTGTCACCGAACTAGAGGCATATAGCCAAATTTGTGGCAGAGCCACCGAACTAGATTTTTGGCAACAGGCCATTCTTCTCTTCATCAAATACCCCGCCCCATGCAATCATGCGTGCATAGCAAAATATAGCCATATAACAATTTATCAAATAATCCATAACATAAATAGGTTTATCATAAAACATTTCATTTGGGCCCATAAAACAATTTAGTAACTTGTCCATTTAGCAATTTAGCGGACTTTGGCCCATATATCGAACTAGAGTATTTTTTTTGGCCCATTTATCGAATTAGAGTATTTTTGGCCGATTTATCGAACTGGAGTATTTTTGGCCCATTTATCGAACTAGAGTATTTTTGGCCCATTTTATCGAACTAGAGTATTTTTGGCCCATTTTATCGAACTAGAGTATTTTTGGCCCATCTATCGATCTAGCAGGTTTACGGCTCATTTTGTCAATCTAGCGATCTTATGGCCTAGTTTATCAATCTAACAGGTTTACGGCCCATTTTAGCAATTTAACAGTTTTTCGCATATTTCTCGATTTTAACCGTTTTCATGTATTTACAAGAAAATATTGATTACTACCAAATTTCCGTTTTTACCGTTTTCACGATTTTCACACAGTACTCACAGTTTGATATCTAACCCGAAAGATGAGTGTGAAGTTACACACCTGGTTATTGTGAGAACTAGACTTTCCCGCTCTTCAACACCTATACGTATCACGATAATTAGAACACTATAATCTAATAATAAAACCGATCTAAACATAACGATCTAAAGTTTTTACCCTCAGATTTTCGAAATACTTCTACTTGCGGTTTCTCCCCGATTGATGGTTCGCTAACCGATGAAAATCCACGAACAAATAGGGGTTCGGGAGTACGAACAACTTCAAACAAATGATCCTCCCCGGATGAACGTCCACAACCCGGTGGAAAATCCCGGATTCCCGAAATAGTCCTTTGCTAATACTTAGGGGGAATAACGGAACCTCCCCTCTTCCGAAGACTAAACACCACCCTCTTCTTCCCTATCTTGAATGTCTTAAAAGACCAAAAGGTTATTAATCCATCCTAATAATATATCGAAAATAATACTAAAGGTTTTAAGGATGTGATTTCCTTACCACAATAAATCGATTCCAACGTTTCTACGACACTTTCGAACACTTGAGTCCCGATCTTCCGTTACCGCACTAACGTATAATGAATAAAATGTTAATAGGGTGAACCATAATTTCGATCTAAAGAGATCCTTTTTACCACTTCAAGATTCGGCCAAATACTATTAACTAATCGAAAACGTAAAAGAACCCTTACCTTTTGTCCACGATTGAAAAGAAACGATTGAGAAAGATATTTGTGATTAAAAAAAAGATTCAACTATGGGCACTCTAGCATTCGGCCATGAGAGAGTTTAATGGAAAACTTTGAGTGAAAAGAAATAAAATATGAAAGAAGAGATGGTGATGATGTTGTTTCGATTTCAAGGAGAATGGAAGTGAAAAGAAAGAAAAAGATGAGTTTTGAGAGAGATGTATATTCGGCAATGGGGAGAAGAAAAGAGAAAAATGGCTTTTTGGTATAGATGATTTCGGCACTCAAAGAAAAGGCAAACAAAGAGTACCAAATGATGTGCAAAAAATGACTAAATGGTCAAAATAATCAAGGCTTACCAATATTCAATTTCGGCCAAAGGGAAAAGTTGAGAAGAGAAATGCAAAATTTTGCACAAAGTTGTTAGGAATGACCAAAAAGAAATTTCAAATCCTAGCCACACTAGCACCAAAAATTCGGCTCCCCCCCTAGACCATATTGCCGTCCCTATGCATGGTCAAATGGCCATGATTTTATTTCCATAACCTTTTCCTTGATAATTGCCCCATATCTTCATATCTTTCCTTAAGTTCTTGATTCCCTTCCATAAGTTAACAATTTCCTTAATCCTTTGATATACTAACCAAAAATAACACGTCAACACTTACCATATATGCACTTGGCCGACACTTGCTATACATGTGCAGAAAATTAAAAATAAAAATTCATCTATATGCTAAACAAGGGATTCGAACCTCTCCCCTCATGCTAATATCCATGCACCAACACCACCTTGCCATAACTCATCTTATGCTACACTTTGACACTTTAATTAACTTATGTGTCAATGCCACTTGCTCCACTTCAATAAATTTTCAGAACTAAAAATATTCCATCCCAATTAATTCTAATTCTTCTTCAGGACTATACTAAATACGAAAATATAAGTAAGAAAATTTTCCTTCATAAACTAAACACCAAATCATGCTATATAACAACACTCAAATTTTTAGGGTGTTACAACGAAACTTTCACACATCATAAATCAAATATAGTAAGCATAGAATATATAATTTAAAAATTTTTTAGACTCGGATTCGTTGTCCCGAAACCACCGTTCCGATTAGGGTCAAATTCGGACTGTTACATATGCCTATTGGATTATTCTAACCGGATGATATTATTATAAGTTAAAGTTTTTCTGATTGGAAAAGTTATCACATTTGTGAAAGTTTGAATGGTCTAGGTATGCTAACAAAGTTAATGCAATTGAAGGTATTATTAACCGAAGCTCTGGTTCTGAGTTCAGTTGGAATTAAGTAATGAGTTTATGATTTTTTTTCAGTGATGCACTAGTGAACGGATTAGAATGAGTTTTATTGCTAGAATATTTAGCGATGATGGAAATTAAGAGAAAGATACTAAACCACTCTTCTGGTAAGATTTTCGAGGACGAAAATCCTAAAAAGGGGGGAGAAATGTAACATCCTGAATTAGGGCCTAGTCGGAACAGTGGTTTCGGGACCACAAATCCGGCGTAAGAAAATTTATTTTTATTATATTTTTATGGTCTACAATTTCACGAAACAATTTCCTGAAAATTTCGTTAAAAAATTTTGACGTTTGGCCACTCACTTTAGTCAAAAGGACTAAATTGTAAAAAGTGCAAAAGTTGAGTTCTACATGTTAGAGGTGTCCAATTGTTATGAAATTTTAAATTGGAGGTCCTTAAATGATGATTAGACCATTGGTTAAGTTGGTGGACAAAAATGGACATGGCTGGGTATGTTTCAAAACATTTTTTTAGGGGCATTTTGGTAACTTAGTGAATTAAATGAATTAAAAACAAAATTTAAATGCCAAATATGTCCATCTTCTTCCTTAGGCCAAATTTTCAAGGGGGGGACTCCATAGCTAGGGTTTCCAAGCTTTCAAGCTCCATAGTAAGTCAATCCAAGCCCCGTTTTTCATGTTCTTTACGTTTTTGGAATCCTTGTAACTCGATTTAGCTTATTCTAGTAATATTTTAACCTAGGGTTCATATTTGGAAAAATACCCATAGGTGAAGTGTGTTTATTTTGATGTTTTATGATGGAATATGAAGACTGAAATTATGTTAAACAACTTTTGCTAAGCGATTTTACGTAAAAACGAGTAAAATGACATAATCGGTAAAAATACCTAATGTTCATAAGTACATGTTAGAGTGAGAATTTTATGTTGCCATAGAAGGGAAAAATGTTCAGCATGTCCAAAAATGTAGGAAAATAGGATGAAGTTTAATTTTGGAGCCTGGGGGCAAAATTGTAATTTTTGAAAAGTTTAAGGGCAAAATTGTAATTTTGCCAAAGTTTGAGTTAGAGACTGTTTTGAGTAATACATTAATTAAATAAGTGAAATGTGATGTTTTAGACCCCGAAAAAATGAGATTTGGACCTAGAAAGGGAGGAAAATTGAAAATCGAGAAAGTTGGTAAATTGCCGTTTCTGGATCCGAGGTAAGTTGGTGTATAGATAATAATGCAATAATGTCATAATGTATGTTTGAAACCTAAATTGTGGTATTAAATTGATTTTGCTGAATTACATGTTTTGTATATTATGTTGGTGAATTGATTTAATAATAATGTTTATGATAAAAGGTGACATGGAAAATGGGTCGAAATGTTGTGCTTAAAGGTGTTTTCTATGACTATGGTTATTATGTGAGATGGAAAGTTGATATGTAAATAATGCATTTACTTTACTTGTTCAATAACAATTTTGCTAGATATTATGGAAATCATTAGGTGATAAGTATAATATGAAAATGTATGGAATGTGAAATTCTCGATTGAACCTTCGGAAAACCGAGAGATACGGACAATATGTAGCTAGGTCACACGAGTGATAAGGGACCTTCACCGTGTGTACAAGAAAGCTACGAGATGGAAATATTTGATATGTAGCTAGGCCGCATGGATGATAAGGGACTTTCACCATGTGTGCAAGAAAGCTACGGGATAATAATTTCATATGTAACTAGGTCATATGTGTAATACTGTGTGTATAACATGTGTACAAGAAAGTTATGGGTTATGAGTAGCTAGGTCACATGAGTGGTTCCTAGTATTGGACAGCATGTAGACAAGAAAGCTACGAGATGGAATGGCTAGGTCACATGGGTGATAAAAGACCTTCACCATGTGTACAAAAAAGCCGAGTTATGTGTAGGTGGAGCTATGTGCTGAGACCACCGAGTATCAGGTGTTTTCTGAAGGGGTTCAATGAGATAAATTACTAATGGTGATTGGTGCGATCATGTTATGAATAAGTGCAAGAGTGAATGTGATCAATTGAGAAATGTAGGAAATATGGTGTGAGCAAGGGTGCATGTGACTATGTGTATATGTGCATAATGTGTTTGATATGTGATACGTGATTGAAATTATGGTAAGGCTAATATGGTGTGAGCGTCATTATGAGTACTCGTAAATATTGGTGATGATTATTCATTTGTATGCCTAGTATTGAACATGCTTGGTGTTATGTGTGCATATATGGAAGTAATATAAAGAAAACATGGGAGAGTAAAATTTTTCAAGAAATAGATTAAAATAAGAGTGATTCACGTGATTTTGAAAAATCACCATAAATAGTAGAAATTGAATTATATTCTGGATGAGATATTAATTTAAATCTTATTGAGTCTATTTTCATATAGAAGAAACAAAGAAAGTAAAGGACTTGTATATTTTGAGATATTTAGATTTTGTGAGACTGGTTCAGAGTGTTTTCGAGATCCCCTGTTCTGACTTGGAAAAATCATTAAAAATTCTAAAAAATAATTATGGGGTATAAGTTATATTATTGAAATCCTTAATGAGTCTATTTTCAAATGAAAAAAATTTTATCATCATGTGAATTCTGTATAATGATAAAATTGGTTCATAGTGAAAATTGGTCAGAGTAGTCGAACAGTGAAACAGGGGAATATTTAATGAATAAATTGTACTAATTGGCAAGAAAGAAAATTCTGAATAATTTATGGTGAGAAGATAAATGAGTCTAGTTTCAGGGAAAATTTATGGATCTTAATTTGGAGTTCTGTAGCTCAAGATATAAATAATTAAGTGACTATGACTCGAGTAGACAGCTTGAGATGAACATGAATAAAAAGTGGAACTATGTGCAATTATGATTGTGTTATCTTGAGAACATATTGTGAAGATTTATAAAAGCCTATTAATAAATCAATTATTATTTACATTCTTACTTACTAAGCTTTGTAGCTTACTTCCCTTCCTTTCCCATATCTTATAGGGTTGTATGCTAACTCGAGTTGGAGATCACCGGAGATGTAATCACACTATCAAGCTATCATCGTGGGGTAAAAGTGAATACAAACCTCTTAAGTTTATGGCATGTATAGGGGACTTAGTCATTTGTATATGTTATAATTGGTTTGGCTCAAAATGTTGGCCTTTAATATTTAGCAGTTCATTTTGTAATAATTTGGATGAAATTTTATGACTTGGTTTAATACATTTACAATTGTATGTGTTTCAGTAATGCCTCATACCCTATTCCGGCATCGAATACGGGTAAGGGGTGTTACAATGGGGGCTAACATTAAGTCGTGAGTCGGATAGTTTTTCTCATGCGGCTTCAGATGTCTCGAGGCATATTCTATTACCTTGCCTTCTTGCATGAGCACGCATCCCCATCCATTCAAGGATGCGTCGCTATACACTACGAATTCTTTTCCCGATTTCAGTTGCACTGAAATGGGAGCTTCAGTCGCCTTTAGTTTCTCAAAACTCTGATGGCATTTTTCCGTCCATTCGAACTTCACATCTTTTGTAACAAGTCAATTTTGGGGCTAGTCGGAACAGTGATTTCGAGATCGCTAATCCGAGGTTGAAGAAAATTATTTTAATATTATTTTCTGTGTTATAGCATGTTTATATGGATTTATGAAAAGTTTGGTGCTTTAATTTTAGCAATTTTATGCTTAATTGTGGAAAAGGACTAAATCGCATAAAGTGCGAAAGTTCTATTGTACAAGGTAGAGGTGTCTAATAGCCATAGAATATTAAATTGGAGGTCCTTAAAGTACAATTAGTTTATTAAGAGGGTGTGGCTGGCCATAGGAAACAAGGAGACAATGGCATTAAATTTTGGTCAAAATTTGGTGAAATTAGGTGATAAAAAATGAATAAATAAGCTAAATAGAAGAGATATAATATTTTCACTATTCATGCTTCTTTCCACCAAAAATTGAAGGAAATTGGAGGATTTTGGAGTCCAAAATTTCAGCCAAGCTTCTCTCTTATAAGTAAGTGATTTTAGGGGTCTTTCTTGATAATTTTTATACTTTTGGAACCCCCAAAACGTAAGCTAGCTAAATAGGGGACTAATTTGCAAGATCGATGAAAGTTTAGTAACTTGCCATGTGAGTGTTTGTATGGTTTGTTGAGTTTTTATGGAAGAAAATGAGTGTTAGTAAGCTAAAGAACAACTTTTGTTAAAGGTGTTACCATGAAAACACCTAAAATGGACTTAGTTGTAAAAGTTGTAATTTAGTAATAAATGCATGAAATAATTGGTTTTGTAAGTTGTTGTAAGAGAAATAAATGTTCAATTAGGCTTGGTTAATGAGAAAATGTGATGAAAAACGGTTTACGAGCCTAAGGGCAAAATAGTAATTTTGGCAAAGTATAAGGGCAAAATGGTCATTTTTGCCTAAGTAGAAATTTTGATGTATCATGAATTATAAAGTGATTAAATGAGAAAATTTTATTATTATATATCAAGAAGAGCGTGGAAACAACCTTGATCAGGGAAAAGGCAAGGTTACGGATTAAGTTGTCGATTAACATATTTTGCATCGAGGTAAGTTTATGTGTAAATGATACATCTTTGATACATATGTTGTTACTTATTGGTGTATTGTATGAATGAGACCAATTATGATTGAAATTGATAGATGGTGAGTAGTTCTCGTATGAAACTCGGAATAGATACGTAAGCACAGAAAAATATACGTATTGATTATTTGGTGGGCTGTGTGTGATACCATCTTATTACTTATTCACGATGGGCTATAGGCAATACCATCATTTATATTATCATTTGGTGGGCTATGTTCGAAACCACATTAATTACTCTTGTTGGTGGGCTATGTTCGATACCACCCTATTATTGATTAACAGTGGGCTGTGCGTGAAACCACCGGGAACATCGTATTATTCTGAGGGATTCATCAAGAAATGGTATAAGTTGTAACACCCCAAACCCGGCCCAAACATTACGACCGAATTTGGTTTGTTACAAAGGAAAACATTTTTTGGTGAAATCTCTTGAAGCCGATTTAAGTTTTGTCGAAAACCTTTCATTTTCAATTGTCTCATTAAAACCATACTTAGTTTGTTTAAAAATATTTATTAAGTCAAGTTGTTATAAATTTCAAATGTACCCGATGGCACGATAAAACAGGTTGCGATTGAATTTGAGAAACCATGTGTACTTATTTTAATATCATTAAATAGCTTAACCAAATTATTCAAAACATGTAAAATAAGAAAAATAATTCTAGGAGGCCTTATTACAACTTGACTAAAATAAAACCAACAATAAAATAAGATAAAATAAGATTCAAGTTTGTTTAATTCAAATTTCCACTGCATGGCCACCTCGAGTCCATCCGGCTCCTCATCCGCGATCTACGGGTCACCTGAAAATGTTAAAGGAGAAGATGAGTCACCAAGACTCAATGTGTAACCCTTCCCCCGGTTTAGTGCAACAACATACACAAATCATAACTATAATTAAACATGCACAAGTTTAATATGCACCCAACCTAGCCATCCAAACGCCTTTCTCTACCCCGTGTGGTGCCAAACCACTGGTGGTGCCAAACCACTGGTGACTTAAAGTCACGATATCCATCAATACTAGTGGTGCCAAACCACTGGTGACCCGAAGTCACAATCAAATGATGGGGCCAACCCATCGTGTGATACCAAATCACTGGCGTCAATCCCATAATATAAACCGTAGGGCCAACCCACTGTGGTGCTAAGCCACTGGGACGAGACGCTATGAGGTGCCAAACCTCTGGAGGTGCCAAACCTCTGGTGACCGAAGTCACGAAATGTGGTACCAAACCACTGGTGTCCGTCGACACGAATATCACTTCCCCCTCCACTCATTTTATACCACATCAATCAATAATGTGTATTTAACAAAGGTCATGCCAATAAATTTATTTAACAGCATCCAACAGATCTATCGTGAGCCATATATTATAAGCCACATATACCAAATATGCCATGCTTCCCAAAAGCATCATAAGAAAGCTCAGAGCAATAAAGACTTACCTGAATCCTTGCTTATACCATGATGGTATTACATCCGAATCTACACAATCCGATTAAGCATACATATAACACTTAGCACATTAAATAGGTATAAGGTGTGTATGTACACACCTGTTGTTAATGAAAGCTCCAAATCTCAAGGAGTCAATCGGCCACCCTTTCTTTCCTTGCTCCTATATTCGGCCATACCCATGTTAGTGCCTCTGACCATTCGGCCAAACCAACATATATCCAAAGGGTTACTATTTGAACCCGAAAACCTTACCTAACACCTTTGAGTACTAACTTCAGCACACGATATGCGATTCTGCTTCACCCCTACAATTGGTCAACATCAATATTAATAGCCTTCGGCTTAATCGAATACTAAATAAAAATAGATCCTTACCACCTTACCAAAACCGATTACTAGAGGATTGAAGACTGCGCTTGACTACTTCCAAAACCCCGGAGCCCTACAACAAATCGATTTCAAAAGGGGTAAATAACACCCTTGCCATCAAATGCCGAAATCGGCTCCTACCTTCATCCAAGTCGACAGAGAATCAAGAGAGACAGAATAAAAAGCATTCGGCCTTGGATACTTACCCACCTTTACAAACCGATTGGAGAAAATCCTAGAAGAGATCACCTTGCTTTGATGTTCGGCCAAAACTAACCAAAAGGAAGAAAAGAATTTGGCTAGAGTTAGGGAGTAGATTCGGCTAGATAGAAAGAAAATAGTGAGAAAAGGGAGATAGTAGTTTCGATTTAGTAACAATGGAGAAGAAAAGAAAAGAAATAGATGGAAGATGATGGTGTAGGGGATTCGGCCAAAGTCTAGAAAAAGAAAGAATGGTTTTCGGTTTTGATAAAGGTTGAAAAGAGAGTGAAAGCAAAGAATTGAAAGATTGAATATTGGGAATAGGGAAATTCGGCTATTGCAAAAAGGAAAAGAAAAGAAATCAAATGAAGAAATTCGGCACTCTCCCCCCCTATGCTTGCCGTCCACTCCTATCATCAAGGAGTTCAAAATTTCGGCAACTCCCAAAAATTCTCTTGGCCACTAATTCAAACAAATTTGAATTAGTCAAATGCCTATTTTCTCTCTACCAACTATTATAAATTAATCCAATAAAATCCAAATAAAAATCCTACTAATATCATCATTATCCTGAAGTTTAAAATTGAGAAATTCTCTCCCCCTATTGCCATCCAAAATAAAGAGTAAAAAGGGAGACTCCGCGACTCGAACATAGGCTCCTCTTGCTCCCCTTGTGGTGTCATCTCCAGCCCTTTAAGTGGTCTCCCTTTTGCCACTTTTCCAAGGCCTATTTAGTGTCAAATAATCCTTCATTTATCCTTGTAACCCTTACTTACTAAGGCTCCCTAACTTAAAGCTTACAAAAATATTTTTCTACTGCTCCGAGCCTACTCAAGACCCCTATTTAAGTCTTATTACACCATAGACAATATCACAGCAATTCAAACACAAACAAAATAATTCAAACACGAATAACCCCTATTTTAGGATGTTACAGTTCTACCCTCCTTAAAAATAATTTTGGCCTCGAAATTACCTGATTAGAAGAGATGGGGGTATTGCTGCCGCATCACATCCTCGGGTTCCCATGTAGCTTCCTCCGCACCATGGTTTCGCCATAGCACTTTCACCAAGGGCACTGACTTCCTACGCAGAACCTTGACATCTCGATCTAAGATCTGAACTGGTTCTTCCTCGAAAGATAAGTCCGAGTTTATCTCAATCTCTGCCACTGACACAACATGTGATGGATCTGACCGATACCGTCTAAGTATTGACACATGAAAGACGTCATGAATCTGACTCAACTCTCAAGCTGATAAGCTACTGGTCTTACTCGCTTTAACACTGTATAAGGCCCGATGAACCTAGGGCTTAACTTTCCTTTTTGCCCAAATCTCAGTACCTTTTTCCAAGGCGACACCTTCAGAAAGACTTTATCTCCTACTGCATACTCTATTTCCTTGCGCTTAAGATCAGCATAAGACTTCTGTCTATCTGATGCTTCCTTGAGACGAGCCCGAATCACCTTAACTTTATCTTCAGTTCCTGTTACCAATTCTGGACCCAAAACATGTCGTTCACCCAATTCTGTCCAACACGTAGGAGTTCGACACCTTCGTCCATACAGTGCTTCATATGGAGCCATCTGAATACTTGCTTGATAACTATTGTTATAAGCGAATTCTGCCAACGGTAGATACTCTTCCCAACTACCACTGAAATCCAAAATGCATCCTCTTAGCATATCTTCTAAAATCTGTATGACCCTTTCCGACTGCCCGTCAGACTGTGGATGGAAAGCTGTACTGAAATCCAATCGTGTACCCAAAGCCTGATGCAACACTCTCCAGAACCTTGACGTGAACCTCGAATCCCTATCCGAGATAATTGATACTGGCACACCATGCAATCTTACTATCTCAGCCACATACAATTTTGCTAGCCTCTGAAGGGAATAATCCATTCTCACCGGTATGAAGTGAGCTGACTTAGTCAGACGGTCCACAATTACCCAAACTGCGTTCTTCTTGCTGGGCGTGAGGGGTAGCCCACTGACGAAATCCATAGTGATCCGTTCCCATTTCCACTGGGGAATCTTCACTGGTTGAAGTAACCCTGATGGCAACTGGTGTTCAGCCTTCACTCACTGACCACACGTGACACCTTCCCACAAATTCGCCATTTACCACGCTTCAACCACAGCCACGAAATTGTTTCCGTAAATCTCCATACATCTTGCTACCTCCAGGATGCATAGCATACGGGCTGCTATGTGCATCTTGAAGAATTCTTTGCCTCAATTCCACATCTTTCGGCATACAAGCTCGCCCTTGAAAACATAGCACTCCATCACTAGACAAACTGTACCCTTCCAAACCACCATTGTAACACCCCTTACCCGAGTCTATCGCCGAAGTCGAGTAAGAGGCATTACAAGACTAGACTACAAGTTCAGGACATAAAAATTTAAAGCTGTCAAGCTGCGTCATGTCGAATAATTTGACCATAACTCGAGTTACAAAACTCAAAATTTAGATCCGTAAATTTTCCTCGAAACTAGACTCATATAAATTTTTGCCATAATTTTTCCAGAAATTTTCATCTGGCCAAAAAGTACAGTTTATTCATCAAAGTTACCCTTATTACACAGCTTGACAATTCTAACCTGTCTCTACAAAAATGCAGTTATCTCATTACACAATTTTCATATACTGTTCTTGTTTATACCAATGAAAAATAGACTCATTAAGGGTTCTACACATATAAACCATGATTCCTAATTATTTTTGTACAATTTCTGACAATTTTTCCAAAACAGAACAGTGACTCACGAAATCATTCAGGACAGGTCTCACTAAATCTTAATTATCATATAATATAAAAATCTTTTGCCTACTCTGTTTCTTTCATGTAAAAATAGACACAACAAGGTTTAATTTCATATCTCATACACCTTCAAATTCAATATACCCTATTTTTGGTGATTTTTCTAACTCATATCACTGCTACTACTACAAACTGTTTGTTGCATTTTGTATACAAACATCTCTTAACAAAAGAAATGATTTAAATCCGGATTAAGAATTTCATAACATTGCCATCATGAACCAACATACATATCGAGACATAACGTCGTACTTACTAAAAATTTAGCCATATTCGCATGGCTATTATATACATAAATCTCCAGAGTTCACCAAACAAAAACTACGTCTTTCCTATACATGCCTTCATTTAAAACCCAAAATGAAAAGTACCCAAAATGTAGGTTGATAGTGCGAGTGGTTTTCCGAACGATCCCGGTGAGCTTGTAGCTTGCACTTAATCTATAAAACAGAGGAAACGTTTCACACAGTAAGCTTGCTAGCTTAGTAAGTCCTAATTACAAAAAAAAATAAATAACATTCAATTACCAACAATTAAGAATTTCTACAAGTCAGCTTGTAGGTTTGTACTCGTATTTATTGTCAAACTTTCAATTTCATACTCATGTAAATAAGTATGAATTCATAAGGAGATTTCTCGTTACTCACATATTTATGATCCAATCTTTCAAACTCAAAATGTCATCTTGTAACAACAGATACCAACATTCATATACTTACATTTCAATTATTATAACATAGCATCCACACAATAAGAAATCAATATCACGATATCCATATCATTCATTAATAAAACCGGTAATAATATTATAACCATATATATATATGTACCCACTTCCTCGTAACATATATCATTTGAAATGAATCACCGGATCATTTGATTACTTTGTTTTAAATAAGTAAGAAGTACACTCGCTACTTTACATGCGTGCACGAGCCTTTAACTTGATATTTTTGCCATAATTCACCTTGACCACAAATTTTGGTTTCTAGTTTGTAAATTACATCACCAGGCATCAAGCACGCTAGGCATAAAAGCCCGATATGTAACACCGGCACAAGGCACGCTAGGCGTAAAGCCCGATAAATACACCGGCACAAGGCACGCTGGCGTAAAGCCCGATAAGTACATCGGCACAAGGCACGCTGGGCGTAAAGCCCGATAAATACACCGGCACAAGGCACGCTGGGCGTAAAGCCCAACCACATTAATACAATTGATCATCGCTAACACTTTTCATGACTATGTTAAATATCGAATTCACTTTGGCTTATTTACATCAACAATCGAAATCATTTCAATTAGGCTTATATACATTAGGCTATGGTAAAATTATATATATACTAGAATTTATCAAACATCATCGTCCACTAGATTCATAATTTAATTCTTCAATACACTAAAATCGAAAGACTTACCTTGGTTGTCGATAGGCCGTGTGGATCGGCTATTCGAGAACCTTTGTTTTTCCTCGCTCTCGTTCTTTCTCTTTTTGTTCCCGATCTAAAAAGCCAAGTAAATCTCATTCATATTCTTCCTATTCATTTGCTCAACTCAAAACAATTTGCACATAATTGAATTCAAGATAGCTAGGAACCGAATCCCTATTTCATTTATTCAATTTAAAACAATAGCCATACCAAATCAAACATTTAACTTATTCAATTTAACCTATTGCACACCACAATATAAATTTACCCCATTTGGATTCTTTTTTTTTTTCTATATATATACCATATTCGGCTACACCCATATATATATATATATATACATACATACATACTAAAATAACTATTCAATTTATAGTTGTTTATCCCAAACCAATGCCAATCAAAATCTCACATAGAAACCATCCACACATTTGGCTATACTCATTAAACACGTATAGTCACATATCAAATACAACCATTAGCTATTATAATTTCCACAATTAACTACCTCTCGATCTATAAGTGCTCATGTATACATCAACCTTATATTTGGCTAGCACATAGCTTAACCAATGTCACATTCGGCTTTAAGTAATTTAACAATCTTACTTCTATTTAACATATATATATATATATATATACCTTAACATAGATTAAAATACATTGCACCCATGCATTTTCTTTAACATAATGCTAAGCAACAAGCCAATTAACCACAATTTATTCATCCTAAGCCCAGCCGAATATTAGCTTGTTAAAATTCAAAATTTTAATTTGATTTTTATTAGTATCCAACGCAAGTAATTACTATATAAAACAACTTATTAAAAATCAAGCTAAAATACCCACCCTTTTTTTTTTTTTAGCAAACGATTTGACTAACCGTAGCTAACATGTTTCCATCGAACATGAAAAAGCCATAGAACTAGATCATGGCCGAATCAAAAGGGAGCTTAAATCTCAAGTTTTGCACAATAAATCGATAGTATATAAGACTACCCACACAACCATGCAAAATCATCAAAAAAATGAAGCTTGATACCTCACCTTAAAGACACATGCATCAGCCGAATGAAGAAGATGAGTTTCCTCTCTTCTTGAAGGTAAGATTCGGGTAAATGAATGAGGAAAGAAAAAAAAAAAGTAAAATAGTTTCCTTTTTGTTTAATATCACTAACACCTTATTTTAGCATGCTTTTAGTATAATATTTTACTAATGTTTATAATATATTTAGAAAAGCTTAATATTCTTAGCATGCTTACTTAAAATAATGTCTTACAAACAATATTTTAAAGCCATAAGTTATTTTATTACAAGCTTGTTAGTCCCACCTCTCTAACATGGGGAATTTGACATGCAAATCCCTATGTTTGAGTCACAATTCACTTAGCCCCTTGATATGTTTCATGTTTGCTATCTTGGTTCCTTTAGCAATTTAATCCTTTGCTAATCTATCACTCAAATGGTTAAAATTTTTCTATGGAACATTTACACACATCAATTCACTCATAATAGACAGAAAATAAAATGTTAAAAAATATTTATTGGGTTCGGATTCGTGGTCCCGAAACCACCGTTCCGACTAGGGTCCAAATTGGTCTGTCACAACCATCCTGAACTTGCGACCTTCGCGCATTTAAACTATCATCCACCAATTGCTTTTCCTTAATCTCCTCGATCCAAGTTGGCTTAACTTGTAGCTCTTCCAAAAGACTTCCATCTCGTATAGACTGAGATGAGCAAACATCGCTCTTAAGTCCGTCACGACCTTCCGGCTTAACCCATCAGCCACCACGTTAGCCTTACCCGGATGGTACTCAATTGAACAGTTGTAGTCTTCCAACAGCTCAATCCACTGACGCTACCTCAAATTCAAATCCTTCTGCGTCAAGAGATACCTCAAACTTTTGTGATCCGTATAGACTATCGACTTCTCCCCATATAGATAATGCCTCCATATTTTCAAAGCAAAGACCACTGCCGCTAAGTCCAAGTCGTGAGTTGGATAGTTAACCTCATGCGATCTTAACTGACGGGATGCATAGGCCACTACCTTCCCTTCCTGCATCAACACACATCCCAAACCAAGATGGGGGCGCATCACGATGAAATCAGAACAACTTCCCCGCCTCAGTCAGTGCTGAATCGAGCTTCCGTCAGAATCTTCCTTAGCTTATCGAAACTCTCTTGCTGCTTCTACGACCATACAAATGGAACTCCTTTTCTTAATAACTTAGTCAACGGTGCTGCAATTAAAAAGAATCCTTCCAAAAATCTTCGATACTATCCTGCGCTGCAGAAAACTTCAATTTACGCACATCGACCTAGGCGGTTTCCAATCCAACACCGCTTCAACCTTGTGAGGGTCCACTCTAATCCCTTCAGCCGACACTACGTGACCTAAGAAAGCCACCTCCCTAAGCCAAAATTCGCACTTACTGAATTTGGCATATAACTGCTTCTCCCTCAATACTTGTAAAACTATCCGCAAATGCGTGTTATGCTCCTCCTCCGTCTTTGAGTAAACCAATATGTCGTCTATAAACACCACGACAAATTGGTCCAAGTACTGCTGAAACACCCTGTTCATTAAGTCCATGAATGCTGCCAGTGCGTTGGTCAACTCAAATGGCATCACCAAAAACTCATAATGCCCATACCGAGTTCGGAATGCCGTCTTGTGAACATCAACCTCCTTCACCTTAAGTTGATGATAACCCGACCTAACGTCTATCTTCGAAAACACAGATGCACCCTTCAGTTGATCAAACAAGTCACCAATCCGAGGCAACGGATACTTGTTCTTGATCGTTAACTTGTTTAATTGACGGTAATCAATACACATCCTCATTGAACCGTCCTTCTTCTTGACAAACAACACAGGTGCTCCCTACGGAGATATACTTGGTCAAATAAACCCTCGATCCAAGAGTTCCTGAATTTGAGCCTTCGGCTCCACCAATTCCTTTGGTGCCATTCGGTACGATGCTATAGACACAGGTGCCGTTCTGGGTAGCAAGTCTATACCGAATTCAACTTTCCGATCTGGAGGCAGACCTGAGAGTTCTTCTGGGAACACATCAGCGAATTCCCCTACCGCTTGGACCTTCTCAACTGCTGACTCCTTAGCCTCCAAGGCGCAAATTCGAACCAAAAACACCTCACAACCCTTCTTGACCATCTTCTCAGCCTTCAAGGCAGACACCACGTTGGATAGGTAATCTCTTCTATTACCTATCATGACCACTTCATCACCCTCAGCCATCTTTAGAACCATGCGCTTAGCAGCGCAATCCAACCTTGCCTAATACTTAACCAACCAGTCCATTCTAAGGATCAAATCGAACTCCCCAAACGGCAGTTCCATCAGATAAGCCACAAACACTACCCCTTGGAGTTCTAGGGGTACATCTCTATAAAGCTTGTTTACAACTACAGAGTGACCTAAAGGGCTAATTACAGTCATCTCCCTAGAAGTAGTCTCAAAGTCTAAGTTCATAGTCTCTACCACACTACTAGTAACGTATGAATGCGTCGAACCCACATCAATCAATGCAACATATGGAAGACCAAAAATTAGGAACGTACCGGTTATGACGTCCGGTGCGTCACCCTCCTCGCAACGCCTCGCTGCGTAGACTAAACCAGGTTGCCTTGCTTCTGTGTTGCCTGCCCCTCTTCCCGAAATTTCGCGACCTCGATTAGAACCATTGCCTCCTCTACCATTACCACGACCCCTCTGTGGTGGTCCCACATTTCTAACCTGAGCACGGTTCTGACCCTCTGGCTGATTCTTAGCTAACTTCCGAGGGCAGTCCCTTACATGATGATCCAAGGATCCACATTCAAAACATCCCCTTTCACCGGTCCAACAACCTCTCCAATGTGACTTCCCACAACGATTACACTGAGTCGGTCTCTAATTAGTAGCCATGGGCCTTCCTGCCTGATCTAGCCTACTTTGCCTAGCCCGTTTCTGTGCATTACCACCCGATTCAGACGACCCAAATCCTCTTTTCTGCTTGTTCCTATCGTAGTTCTACCTCACGAACTGCTTGACCCCTTCGGCTACCTTAGCCTTTTCTACCAGAACAGCAAACTCACGCTCCTACTGTGGGGCAATCAGCAACCTTAAATCATCCCTAAGTTCGTCTTCAAAGCGGACACAACGATCATGCTCAGTTGACACAATTCCCCTATCATAGTGGCTCAGCCTTAAGAACTCTGCCTCATACTCAGATACCGACTTGTTTCCTTGTACCAATCCCAGAAAGGCTTTCCTCTGAGCATCAGTGTAGCTGGTGCCCACATACTTCTTCTGATAAGCAGCTTTGAAGTACTCCCACGTAAGATCATCTGCCGTAGCACCATCCCGAACCGTGAGCCACCACTGATATGACTCATCCTTTAGAAGCGACACCGCTCCTTTTAGCTTCTCCTCATTTGTCAGATCGAGATCGTCCATGATTCTCTCAGTCGATTCTAACCAGTACTCCGCCGCACTGGGTGCCATGCCCGACACACCCCGGAATACCTCAGCTCCGTTAGATCGGAGTCGTTCGAATACAGATTTTCGAGCTCCCATACCTCCACTAGCCCCAGCCACCATCTCAAGAACTCGTAACACAGCTTGCGATACTGCCTCACCCCCTGTCTGATCCTGTTTCTCAGCTCCAAAAGTTGGGGGTGGTGGTGGCGGTGGTACCTCATTCTCCGACCCCTGACCCGACCTAACAGGTTCCGACACGATCATCCTGCCTCTACCGCGTCCACGATGTCCACGTCCTCTAGAGCTCATTCTAACTATCGCGCTTTAATCTGATTAAGAGATTTTTATGGATTAGTACTTTGTTTCACTTGATTATTCGCGAAGAAATTTTATGAGAAGAGTTTAACAGGGATTCTTTCGAGCAATCAAAGTTTTAAGTCTTCTATCCTAGTTCACAGAGAAGAGCACATCCATTCCCTAATACCTTTCATACTTATTCACTCTTCGGGCATTTACATCCGCTTCTATCCTGTGGTATTTTCGTCATTTTCCTCTGAGGGCATTTTCAGTAATAATTCAAAGAAATTTTAAAACTTTAATAAATCAAAGTATTTTGAAATTTCCCAAGATCTGAGGGTATTTTCAAAAAATTTAGCAAATTAACTGATATAGCGAATTTTTCTAAACTAGGGGTATTTTGGTAATTTTGTCAATCGTGGGTAATTTTGTAAATTTAATAAATCAGGGATATTTTAACAGTTGTAAAACTCTGGGGGTTCCTTTTTGTGAGTTTCCCTTTTTAAATCGATGATGTTGAAAAAATTTTAGAAACCAGGGTCATTTTGGTAATTGTGCAAGTTGAGGGCATTTTCGAAATTTCCAAAACCAAAGTATATTTGCTAATTTGCACAGTAGGGTTTTTGGATATTTATAAAATAATGAAGTTTTGGGCAAAACCATTGAGTAGTTGGCATTTTATGAACCAAAGGCATTTTGGTAATTTTACCCCCTAAGGGCATTTTTGTAATTTTCACAAATTAAATTTTTCAGAAAATGTTGTAAATATGGTTGTTCTCAATTTGAAAGAGTGATTTTTAAAAGTTTTGAAAAACTAGGGTTTTGTTGTTTTCTTCTTTTTCCCAAAAACATGGCTAGTTCCCTTTCGGGTTTTAGTCATTATGTTTAGCCTATGATCGAGCCCTCTTGGTCAGGGTGAACCAAAGCTACGCACCAGGCAGGATTCGAGTGGAGAGGAGGTGAGTCACGCGGACTGCTTAAATACCAAGCTCCCACCGAAACCATTCCTAGACATGCGCACAGAGGTTGCCACACCACTGAGCCCTCTGAGTTAGGGTGAACCGAAGCTACGCATCAGGTAGGATACCTGCGAAGAGGAGGTGAGTCACTAGGACTGCTTAAATACCAGGCTCTTCCGGATCCAATCCTAGACATGCGTACAGGGGTTACTACACCCCAGCTCAGTGACTTAGTCATAGTTTGGTTTAGTGCATTAAGTCTTATGTGCTTCGTGTTTGAGTATTCTAATCCTAGGGATCAAGTTCCTAACAGACAATTCTACGTTCCATTCCTACCCTTTCTACAAGTAATGATTCATACAGAAGTTAGAGGTACTTACATGGGCAGATTGGTGCCGGAGACTCGGTGCCATGCTGTTTAAGATCAAAAATGTTTCACAAAGGCCTACCAAAACATTTTGGGCCTTGGGCCCCCACAGACGAACTTTGAACTGGGCTCTAATACCAATTTTGTAACACCCCAAACCCAGCCCAAACATTACGACTGAATTTGGTTTGTTACGGAGGAAAACATTTTTTGGTGAAATCTCTTGAAGCCAATTTAAGTTTTGTCGAAAACCTTTCATTTTCAATTGTCTTGTTAAAACCATACTTAGTTTGTTTAAAAATATTTATTAAGTCAAGTTGTTATAAATTTCAAATGTACGAGATGGCACGATAAAAACAAAGTTGCGATGAATTTGAGAAACCATGTGTACTTATTTTAATATCATTAAATAGCTTAACCAAATTATTCAAAACATGTAAAATAATAAAAATAATTCTAGGAGGCCTTATTACAACTTGATTAAAATAAAACCAACAATAAAATAAGACAAAATAAAATTCAAGTTTGTTTAATTCAAATTTCCACTGCATGGCCACCTCAAGTCCATCCGGCTCCTCATCGGCGATCTATGGGTCACCTGAAAAATGTTAAAAGAGAAGGTGAGTCACCAAGACTCAATGTGTAACCCTTCCCCCAGTTTAGTGCAACAACATACACAAATCATAACTATAATTAAACATGCACAAGTTTAAAATGCACCCAACCTAGCCATCCAAACGCCTTTCTCTACCCCGTGTGGTGCCAAACCACTGGTGACTTAAAGTCACGATATCCGTCAATACTTGTGGTGCCAAACCACTGGTGACCCGAAGTCACAATCAAATGATGGGGCCAACCCATCGTGTGATACCAAATCACTGGCGTCAATCCCATAATATAAACCGTGGGGCCAACCCACTGTGGTGCTAAGCCACTGGGACGAGATGCTATGAGGTGCCAAACCTCTGGAGGTGCCAAACCTCTGGTGACCGAAGTCATGAAATGTGGTACCAAACCACTAGTGTCCATCGACACGAATATCACTTCCCCCTCCACTCATTTTATCCCACATCAATCAATAATGTGTATTTAACAAAGGTCATGCCAATAAATTTATTTAACAGCATCCAACAGATCTATCGTGAGCCATATATTATAAGCCACATATACCAAATATGCCATGCTTCCTAAAAACATCATAAGAAAGCTCAGAGCAACAAAGACTTACCTGAATCCTTGCTTATACCATGATGGTATTACATCCGAATCTACACAATCCAATTAAGCATACATATAACACTTAGCACATTAAATAGGTATAAGGTGTGTATGTACACACCTGTTGTTAATGAAAGCTCCAAATCTCAAGGAGTCAATCGGCCACCCTTTCTTTCCTTGCTCCTATATTCGGCCATACCCATGTTAGTGCCTTTGACCATTCGGCCAAACAAACATATATCCAAAGGGTTACTATTTGAACCCGAAAACCTTACCTAGCACCTTTGAGTAGTAACTTTAGCACACGATATGCGATTCTGCTTCACCCCTACAATCGGCCAACATCAATATTAATAGCCTTCGGCTTAATCGAATACTAAATAAAAATAGATCCTTACCACCTTACCAAAACCGATTACTAGAGGATTGAAGACTGCGCTTGACTACTTCTAAAACCCCAGAGCCCTACAACAAATCGATTTCAAAAGGGGTAAATAACACCCTTGCCATCAAATGCCGAAATCGGCTCCTACCTTCATCCAAGTCGACAGAGAATCAAGAGAGACAGAATAAAAAGCATTCGGCCTTGGATACTTACCCACCTTTACAAACCGATTGGAGAAAATCCTAGAAGAGATTACCTTACTTTGATGTTCGGCCAAAACTAACCAAAAGGAAGAAAAGAATTTGGCTAGAGTTAGGGAGTAGATTCGGCTAGATAGAAAGAAAATAGTGAGAAAAGGGAGATAGTAGTTTCGGTTTAGTAACAATGGAGAAGAAAAGAAAAGAAATAGATGGAAGATGATGGTGTAGGGGATTCGGCCAAAGTCTAGAAAAAGAAAGAATGGTTTTCGGTTTTGATAAAGGTTGAAAAGAGAGTGAAAGCAAAGAATTGAAAGATTGAATATTGGGAATAGGGAAATTTGGCTATTGCAAAAAGGAAAAGAAAAGAAATCAAATGAAGAAATTCGACACTCTCCCCCCCTATGCTTGCCGTCCACTCCTATCATCAAGGAGTTCAAAATTTTGGCAACTCCCAAAAATTCTCTTGGCCACTAATTCAAACAAATTTGAATTAGTCAAATGCCTATTTTCTCTCTGCCAACTATGATAAATTAATCCAATAAAATCCAAATAAAAATCCTACTAATATCATCATTATCCTGAAGTTTAAAATTGAGAAATTCTCTCCCCCTATTACCGTCTAAAGTAAAGAGTAAAAAGGGAGACTCCGCGACTCGAACATAGGCTCCTCTTGCTCCCCTTGTGGCATCATCTCTAGCCCTTTAAGTGGCCTCCCTTTTGCCACTTTTCCAAGGCCTATTTAGTGTTAAATAATCCTTCATTTATCCTTGTAACCCCTACTTACTAAGGCTCCCTAACTTAAAGCTTACAAAAATATTTTTCTACTGCTTCGAGAACCCCTATTTAAGTCTTATTACACCATAGACAATATCACAGCAATTCAAACACAAACAAAATAATTCAAACACGAATAACCCCTATTTTAGGATGTTACATAAGTAAATGTTTCATGTTGCTTTGTGGTGATGAGTGTAGGGAATGTGTACAAGTAATTGTGAGCAATATAATTGTTATGTGACTGGAATGTGATAAGAGATGAGATGAGTAAGCATGATTATGGAAATGTGATTTGTTCTTGCTTAGTATGTGATGTTATTGATTGATTAGCATATGTGATGATGCTTATTGTTTACATGCAAACTTACTAAGCTTAAAGCTTACTCCCTTTCTTTTTCCCTTGTTTTATAGTGTCAAAGAGCCAGTTCGGAATACGAAGATAATTTGAAGATCATTCACACTATCAACTCATCTCGGTATATCTAGACTTAGCATTTTGTGTATGGAATGTATAGGGGCTAGGCTTAGTGATATGTCTTGATATTTTGGCTAAGTGTGTTGGTTTCTTAATAGAAGAACCTTTGTAAATAGCCATAGTTGATGGCTTATTATTATTAATATATGAAAAGATGAGGTTATTCATGAATGTGTATGATACATGATTGAGTTGCTTGGTAAATGGTTGAATGTGATTGATGTTGTATGAGTTAGGGTGATAAAAAGAGCTTGGAAAATAGCCTTATTCCTGTCCACATAGGTAGGCATACGAGCGTGTGTCTAGGCCATGTGTGATGCACGGTCAGTCCCATGGGTGTGTGACTAGGCCGTGTGTTTGCTGCATGTTAGTATTGCAAGTCAGTGTCAACCACGGGCTAGACACAAGAGCATATGCCTAGGCCGTGTGACCCTTATTTGGTTGCTGACATCACAAATAGAATACCTAGGTTTTCACACACGGGTGATGACATGGGCGTGTCTAGGTCGTGCGAAAGACACGGGCGCGTGTCCGTCCGTGTGAAAACTTATGTAGGTTCGAATTGAAAAATAATTCCACACGGGCTAGGGACATGGGCGTGTGTGAGCACACAGCCTGCCTACACGGGCGTGTCCCATTTCACACAGGTGTGTGGCCCTATTAAGGCAAAATTTTTCTAAGTTTACAAAAGATCCCGGTTTGATTCTGAGGCCCTTCGTTTGCATGTCTAAGGCCTCGTAGGCCCATAATAAGAATGTTGTGAATGTGAATGAAATATTTTAAATTGGAATGAAATTTGATAGCCCAAAATTGTATGTTCAAGCGAGATAAGTCTGATAATGCGTCATGCCCGGTTCCGACGTTGAATATGGGTAAGGGGTGTAACATTTAGTGGTATCAAAGTTATGGTTTAGTCGGTTCTCGGACTACCGTAGCATGTGCAAGGGTCTAGCTATACATGCCATAAACGTATAATGATAATGTGGTGACTTTTGACAATTCTAAACTTTGTTTTTATATAGTAAATGTGTAACACCCCTATCCCAAGTCCGTCGCCAGATTAAGGTGAGGAGCATTACCGGACATATAGGAAACGTTCACAGACAAAATCATACATTTAATCATCATTCTCAAGCATAGTGTCATTTAAACGGGTCCTCGAGATCCTAATCATGCTTAGAAGTCGAGTCGGGACTAAACTGAAACACATATGAAATTCTGTGAAAATTTGATAATTTTCGAAAATACAGGGGAGACACGCCCGTGTGCCCTCCACGGCTTCTAGACACTCCCGTGTGTCCTTTCGTGTCTATATACTGACTATAACAACAAGGCAATCAGACACGGCCGTGTGTCCAAACCGTGGTCCAATACTGACTTCCCTAACATGGCCAACACGCCTGTGTTAATGCCGTGTTGTTTTTAGGCTGCATTTTGCCAATTTTCCCACGGTCTTAGGCACGCCCGTGTGCCACAACCGTGTGACATTATAGGCCATCTACAAGGCCAAAAATGCCACCCATAAGAGTCAAACCTGTAATCAACATATAACTTCCCATTTCATTCACCTATGACTATCAAAAACATACCAAATAGCCAACCAACTCATGCATATTTATCAACTAAGATAATCACACTACAATCTATTCAATATTCATTCAATCTAACCTTTTAAACCAATCCCAAACGTACCAATTTGAATGATCAAATCTCATTTATGCACAAGCACCAATCATCTATATACTTACCATTTCAAAACCATTTCATATATCTACTAATCATACCAAATCAACTTCTCAAATCACATTCATTCAAGCATAATACCAAAACATAACTAGCCAATCACATGGCTAAGTTCACTTTACAACTCATAATAAGAACTAGCCTATACATGCCATATCTAGCTATATATATTTTCAAAGTGTACCCAAAATAAGTTTTAGTAGTGTGATGACGATCCGTGACGGTCCCGAGCCTTCAGTAGCTTTAATGACCTATAAAACAGATTAAACACACACAGAGTAAGCTTTCCAAAAGCTTAATAAGTCAATACAGAAAGAAACCTGATATGTAAAGCATGTAAACATATAACCACATTGGCACATTTCTTCTATAAGGTAAATTTCTCACATTTATACTTTGATTCATATTCTTGGCCAAATTGCCACATTTATCAATTCAAGAATCACAAACACATAGTTTTTCATATATGCTTCCATGTAACATATTTCCAATCCATCATAATAAAACACATAGTCACTTACCTTATATACATATTTGGTGTATAATCAACGTACCTGAATTGAACATTCATTTACTTAATCTATCAAAGCTCGGATTTATCATTCGTATTTCATACTTGCCCGTTGAACCATAAGGAGTCCAATAGGATAATTCCAAAGCTCGGAATAGTAGTACAATGCCATCGTCCCAGATGAGGTCTTATGTACACTCAGATATCGGTGCCACTGTCCCGGACATGTTCTTACACAAATCAGAATGATGCCAATGTCCCAGACATGGTCTTACACGTAAAAATCATAATGATGCCAACGTCCTAGACGTGGTCTTATACGTAAAGCTTATATTGATGCCAACGTCCCAGACATGGTCTTACACATAACCAGATGTTGATGCCACTGTCTCGGACAAGGTCTTACACGAATCTCAAATCAATGCCAACGTCCCAGACGTGGTCTTACATGACGAAACAGAACAGATATCTATGTCATGACATAGCTAAACCTATCTATTCCTAGGTTCGTTCTGGACTTCTCAGACGTTGTCACTATATCGACCTTATCTTGGAACTCATATGAATAACATCACATAGATATTCATTATCCACAATAAACATGAGAAAATTTACAATTTCATATAAATGTGTTTATTTGCATAGTGACTTATCTCGGATTCGGTTTATCGGAATAGAAACGGCTACTTATTTACTTTCGCTTTCCCGTGTCCTAATCAGACTTCTAGTTGGAATCTTGGAATTGAAAGAATTTGTGGTGTTGGTTGATAGGGCATGTAAGGCTGAGGAGCTGAATAAGAAAAAGAGAAAAGCCATGAGTGAGGCCCGAGATGCAAGAAAAAGGCCAATAAGTAAATTGTACCAAACTCAATCAAAGTGGTCCAAGGAAATGAACCCTCGGACAACTGCGTCAATTGGATATTCACATCGTGATTGAGATAATACATATTCGGGCTCAAGAGTTCAAGTCGACTCTATGGCAAGTGTGGGCAATCCAAAGTCTAATAAACTGAAGTGTCCAAATTGTGGTAGGAAACACACTGGGGAGTGTTGGGGGAATAACCGTAATTGTTACAAGTGTAGTTCACCCGACTATTTCATCCAGAATTGTCCAGAGAGGGACGAGAAGGAAGGAAAGCAAGAAGTGAGATCAAGTAATGTATCTTCGAGAGGTAGATCACAAAAGAACCCGAGAGGTAGGACTAGTAGTAGAGGTGCGCCTAGAGACTCTGCTGTGAGCTCGAAGGGTCGAGCACCTGTAAGGACTTAAGCCATTTGCGCTCGTGAAGAGGCATTATCTCCAGATGTGATAACAGGTACCTTTTCTCTTCATGATATTTATGTTGTTGCTTTGATTGATACGGGGTCTACCCATTCTTACATTTGCATGAAATTGGCGTCTAGCATGAGTATGATTGTATAGTTTATGGAATTTGTAATAAAAGTTTCCAACCCGTTAGGCAAACATGTGCTAGTTGACAAGGTATGTTGGAATTGTCCCTTGACCATCAGAGGTCATTGTTTTCCAGTAAATCTCATGTTGTTTTCGTTTGATGAATTTGACTTGATTCTCGGTATGGATTGGTTAACTACTTATAATGTTTTAGTGAATTGTGGTAGTAAGTTCATTGAATTGAAATGTGTAAATAGAGATGTCCTTCGGGTTGAATCATGTAGATCGGATAGTATGCATGTGATAATTTCATCTATGGTAGCTGAGAGATACTTGTGAAAAGGATATGAGTCCTATCTCGCCTTTGTGCTGAATACTCAAGAGTCAAAGGTAAAGATTGAATTAGTACAGGTGGTATGCGAGTATCCAAATGTGTTCCCGAAAGAGTTACCCGAATTGCCTCCAGTTAGAGAGGTCGAGTTTGGGATAGAGTTAGTTCCAGGTACGATACCTATTTCGATTGCTCCATATAGGATGGCACCATTAGAGTTGAAAGAATTGAAGGTTCAGTTGCAAGAGTTAACGGACAAGGGTTTTGCAAGACCGAGTTATTCACTGTAGGGTGCTCCGGTACTTTTTATGAAGAAGAAAGATGGGTCGATGAGATTGTGGATAGACTACAGACAGCTCAACAAGGTGACAGTGAAGAATAAGTATTATTTGCCAAGGATAGATGATTTATTTGACTAATTGAAGGGAGCTACGGTGTTCTCTAAGATAGACCAAAGGTCTAGTTACTACTAGTTAAGGGTTAATAAGCAAGATATGATGAAAACTGCATTTTGGATGAGGTATGGCCATTATGAGTTTCTCGTCATGCCATTTGGCTGAACGAATGGTCCTGCGATTTTTATGGATCTAATGAACCGTATCTTTTGACCATATTTGGATAAGTTTGTAGTTTTCTTTATCGATGACACACTAATTTATTCTCGGGATGAGAGTGAATATGCAGAACACCTGAAAATTGTTTTGCAGACTCTAAGAGACAAGCAGTTGTATGCTAAATTCAGCAAGAGTGAGTTTTGGCTCTGAAAGGTCAGATTCTTAGGACACATTGTGTCGGGTGATGCCATTAGAGTTGATCTGACTAAGATCTCGGCTATTGTGGAGTGGAAACCGCTAAGGAATATGTCAGAAATTAGAAGTTTTTTGGGTTTGGAGGGTTAATACAGACGGTTTATCAAAGGGTTTTCCATGATTGCTATACCGATGACGAAGCTATTGCATAAGGATGTTAAGTTTGAATGGACTAGGAGATGCCAACAGAGTTTCGAAAGATTGAAGGTATTGTTGACTGAGGCACCGATTTTAGTACAACCTGAGTCGAGGAAAGAGTTTGTGGTCTACAATGATGCCTAATTAAATAGTCACAGCTGTGTGTTGATGCAAGAGGGTAAGGTAGTAGCTTACGCCTTGAGACAGCTAAAATCGCATGAGAATAAAGAGTTGGCTACAATCGTCTTTGCTTTGAAGATTTGGCGTCATTATTTATATGGTGAGAAGTGTCAAATCTTCATCGATCATAAGAGTTTGAAGTACTTGATGGACCAAAAGGATATGAATTTACGACAATGGCAATGGCTCAAATTATTAAAGGATTATGAGTTAGTAATCGATTACCATCCGGGGAAAGCGAATGTGGTTGCGGATGCCTTGAGCAGAAAATCCCTGTATGCTTTGAGAGCTATGAGTATGAGGTTAGCGTTGTCTGATAATGGTAATATATTGGCCGAGTTGAGGGCTAGACCGTTATTTATCAGAATGATGATGAGATGCAAGCTTAGAGAGCTCAGTGCGAATCAAGAAATGACTCTGATTTTTGGATGAGTTCAGATGGTTGTCTGATGTTCCATGATGGGATTTGTGTACCTAGGGATAATGAGTTGATCCAAAAAAATTTACATGAAGCGCACAATGGTTGCTTGTTAGTACATCCAGGCAGTACGAAAATGTACAATGATTTGAAAAAATTGTATTGGTGGCCGAGTATAAAAAGAGACATCTCCGAGTTTGTTACAAAATGTTTGATCTGTCAACAAGTGAAAGCCAAGCATCAAGTACCCTCGGGGTTACTTCAACCGGTGATGGTTCCAGAGTGGAAGTGGGATCAAATCACAATGGACTTTGTAATGGGGTTACCTATGACTCCAAGAAAGAAAGATGTTGTGTGAGCTATTATGGATAGATTAACGAAGTCATCTCACTTTATACCGATGCGTGTTGATTATTCAATTGATAAGTTGGCCAAATTGTATATTATTGAGGTGGGGAGATTGCATGGAGTGCCTATATCTATTATCTCGAATAGAGATCCGATATTTACTTCGATGTTTTGGAAGAAGTTACAGGAAGCCTTGGGTACAAGGTTGAATTTTAGTACTACGTTCCATCCTCAAATCGATGGCCAATCCGAAAGGCTGATTCAAGTTTTAGAGAATATGCTCCGATGTTGTGTGTTAGAGTTCGAAGGTAATTGGGAAAGATTTTAGGGGTCTTTCTTGATAATATTTGTACTTTTGGAACCCCCAAAACATAAGCTAGCTAATGAGGGAACTAATTTGCAAGATGGATGAAAGTTTAGGGTTTTTCCATGAGAGCATTTGTGTTGTTTTCTAAGTTTTTATGGAAGAAAACGAATGTTGTGAGCTAAGGAACAACTTCTGTGAAAGGTGTTACCATGAAAACACTTAAAATGGACTTAGTTGTAAAAGTTGTAATTTAGTAATAAATGCATGAAATAAATGGTTTTGTGAGTTGTTCTAAGAGAAATAAATGTTCAGCTAGGCTTGGTTAATGTGAAAATGTGATGAAAAATGATTTACGAGCCTAGGGGCAAAATAGTAATTTTACCAAAGTATAAGGGCAAAATGGTTATTTTTGCCTAAGTAGAAATTTTGATGTATCATGAATTATAAAGTGATTAAATGAGTAAATTTTATTATTATAGATCAAGAAAATCGTGGAAACAACCTTGATCAGGGAAAAGGCAAGGTTACGGATTAAGTCATCGATTAACACATTTTGCACCGAGGTAAGTTTATGTGTAAATGATACATCTTTGATACATATGTTGTTACTTATTGGTATACTGTATGAATGAGAACAATTATGATTGAAATTGATAGATGGTGAGTAGTTCTTGTATGAAACTCGGAATAGATACGTAAGCACGAAAAAATATCCATAATGATTAATTAGTGGGTTGTGTGCGATACCATCGTAATCATCCTTTTTGGTGGGCTGTGTGCGATACCACCTTATTACTTATTCACGATGGGCTGTGTGTGATACCATCGTTTATATTATCATTTGGTGGGCTATGTGTGAAACCACCTTAATTACTCTTGTTGGTGGGCTATCTGTGATACCATTCTATTATTGATTCAGGCTGGGCTGGGTACGAAACCATCGGGTACATAGTATTATTCCGAGGGGTTCATCGAGAAATTGTATAAGTAAATATTTCATGTTGCTTTGTGGTGATGAGTGTAGGGAATGTGTACAAGTAATTGTGAGCAATATAATAGGTATGTGATTGGAATGTGGTAATAGATGAGATGAGTAAGCATGATTATGGAAATGTGAATTGCTCTTGCTTAGTATGTGATGTTATTGATTGATTAGCACATGTGATGATGCTTATTGTTTACATGTAAACTTACTAAGCTTAAAGCTTACTCCCTTTCTTTTTCCCTTGTTTTATAGTGTCAAAGAGCCAGTTCAGGATACGAAGATAATTTGAAGATCATCCACACTATCAGCTCATCTTAGTATATCTAGACTTAGCATTTTGTGTATGGCATGTATAGAGGCTATGCTTAGTGATATGTCTTGATATTTTGGCCAAGTGTGTTGGTTTCTTAAAATAAGAACCTTTTTAAATAGCCATAGTTGATGGCTTATTGTTATTAATATATGAAAATATGAGGTTATTCATGAATGTATATGATACATGATTGAGTTGATTGGTAAATGGTTAAATGTGATTGATGTTGTATAAGTTAGGGTGATAAATAGAGCTTGGAAAATAGCCTTGTTCATGTCCACACAGGTTGGCACACGAGTGTGTGTCTAGGCCGTGTGTGACACACGGTCAATCCCATTGGTGTGTGACCGGGCCGTGTGTCCCCTGCATGTTAGTGTTGCAAGTCAGTGTCGACCACGGGCTAGACACACAGCCGTTTGCCTAGGCCGTGTGCCCCTGATTTGGTTGCTGGCGTCACAAACAGAATACTGAGGTTTTCACACACGGGTGAGGACACGGGAGTGTTTAGGTCGTGCAGAGGACACGGGCCAAGGACACGGACGTGAAAACCCCTGTAGGTTCGAATTAAAAAATAAATTCCACATGGGCTAGGGACATGGGCATGTGTGACCATGCGGCCTACCCACATGGGCATGTCCCATTTCACGCGGGTTTGTGGCCCTATTAAGGCAAAATTTTCCTAAGTTTACGAAAGATCCTGGTTTGATTCTAAGGCCCTCCGTTTTCATGTGTAAGGCCTCGTAGGCCCATAATAAGAATGTTATGAATGTGAATGAAAGATTTTAAATTGGAATGAAATTTGATAGCCCAAAGTTGTATGTTCAAGTGAGATAAGTCTGGTAATGCCTCATATCCGGTTCCAGCGTTCAATATGGGTAAGGGGTGTTACATCTTTCTGTAGCAACCTCGTCATCGGGTTAGCAATCATGGAGAATCCTTTAACGAATCATCTGTAGTAACCTGCTAAGCCTAGAAAGCTTCTAATCTTTGATACATTCCTCAGCGGTTTCTACTCAACAATAGCCGAGATCTTAATCGGGTCAACTATAATTTCATCACCCGACACTATGTGTCCTAAGAATCTGACTTCTCGGAGCCAAAACTCACTTTTACTAAACTTGGCCTACAACTGCTTATCTCTTAAAGTCTGCAAAACAATTCTCAAATGCTCCGCGTGCTCATGCTCATCACGAGAATAAATTAATATATCATCGATAAAAACAACAACGAACTTATCCAAGTACGGTCGGAAAATACGATTCATTAAATCCATAAACATGGCGAGAGCTTTTGTTAAGCCAAAGGGCATGACAAGGAACTCATAGTGCCTATACCTCGTTCGAAACACAGTTTTCGATACATCTTGCTTCTTAACTCTTAGCTACAGTTTACTAACACAGTTTACTAACACAATATGAACAGTCAACCAATCCATGCCAAGAATTAGGTCAAATTCATCAAACGGTAGTAACATGAGGTTAGCCGGAAAATAATGACCTCTAATCATCAAAGGACAGTTTCTACACACTTTGTCAACTATCGTATGCTTGCCTAACGGGTTTGATACTTTTATCACAAGTTCTGTAGACTCAACAGGAATATTCATGCTAGACACCAATTTCATACAAGCATACGAATGGGTAGACCCCGGATCAATCAAAGCAACAACAAAAATATCATGAAGAGAAAAAGTACCCGTAATCACATCCGGTGACGATGCCTCTTCGCGAGCGCGAATGGCATAATTCCTTGCAAGCGCTCGCCCCTCGGACCTCACAGCAGAATCTTAGGCACACCTCTGCAGCTAGCCCTACTTCCCGGGTTCTTTTGTGATCTACTTCTAGAAGGAGCGTTACCCAATATCACGCCTTGATCTCTATCTTTCTCGACCATCTCGGGACAACTACGAATAAAATGGTCTAGTGACCCACATTTGAAATAGCCTCTTTCATTTCCTCGGCACTCAACAAAATGACGTCTACCGCATTATGAACATTCTGGCCTGTTCGGTCGAGCACTACCAACACTCCCGATAGAAATGGTTTGAGCTTTACACACTGTATACTGCTTATTCTTATTTTTGCTCGTGAATCTTGCTGAATTATTTGATCGAGTAGGAAAATCTCTCGATCTCTTGGATGAGGACTGAAACGATTTCCCCAACTGTCTTTTCTTTGAGTTATGAGACTCAATATCAGCTTTCCTTTTCTCTTTGGCCAATTCCTCGGCCTTGCAAGCTCTTTCAACAAGCACAACAAATTCCTTTAACTTTAGGATGCCAACCACAAGTTGAATGTCTTTGTTCAATCCGTCCTCAAATGTAACGCCCCGAATTTTTGGGCCTAGTAGAATTGGGCCTATTGGGCCTTGGGCATGGGAGCGTTTAAAATTTTTGAGAACAAGAGAACGACACTAATGCAAGTTGGACCTGTTAGGTGAGTGATTTTGGAAGGTTAGATGGCTTCCATGAAGTCCCGGGTTCAAACCTGGGCTTTAGGAGAAATTTTGGTTTTAGGTGAATAAAACCCTAGGAGTAAGTAAGTAGGCTTTAAGAATAAATTATGGGAAAAAAATGACACAAGGAAGTGAGTGGTCTAGTGGCAAGGCGTCATTAAGGTTGCAAGGCAGTATGGGTTCAAGTCTTGGCACTTGTAATTCATTTTGATTTCCTTTTAAATGAACTTAGAATTTAGCTCATAGGCTTATATTTAGTTGCGCATGTTTTAAGTCACAAAAGGAGCTTGTGTTGTGGTGGCATGTAGCATCTGAAGCATAGGAGAGGACAAGGGTTCGAATCCCATTGCAAGTAAAAAGGGATATTTATTTTGCTAAGTTGGGACGGCAAGTGGTTGTGTTGGAATTAAACTCTATTGAAGATGAAATCCCACATCGGGAAGCTAGCATGAGAGTAGGCGAGAAGCTGGCTTTAAATAGAGCGATCTATGAGAAGAGTAAGCATACCTTGGTTGGCGTTTGGGCATAGGAGTGTTCGGAGCGCGGATTAGCTTTAGATTCCTATCAGGTGTGTTTTTCGCACTACTCTAGCTATAGAGCGGCAAATACCGAAATGCCGGTCACACGGCGATGGTAGCCACACGAGCGTGCAAGCGCACGTGTGGGAGCTTCGACGCGATAATTGAGGCCCTCATGAGTGTTCTCATGGGTTTAGGCTGCCATGAGCCAAGTGGGCCCATATGAATAAGTTGTATGATTGTGCAGTAATATTTGGACTATGTGAATCCCATATCTGTTGCTAGATTTGGGCTAAATGGGCCACACGAGCGTGTGGGCCTATTTGGGCTAAGAATGGGCCCTAAGCCCATTTGCATCGTTATCTCTAGTTAGAATACCTTGGCTTACAAAATTACTGAAATATCCCCGATTTGTAAAATTATCGAAATACCATTGATTTGCAAAATTATTAAAATACCCTTAATTTGTAAAATTACTAAAATACCCCCAGTTTGCAAAATTACCAAAATACCCCAATTTGTAAAATTATCGAAATACCCCCGATTTGCAAAATTACTGAAATACCGCAGGTTTGTAAAATTACTAAAATACCCTGGGTTTGCAAAATTATCGAAATACCCCGGGTTTGTGAAATTACCGAAATACCCTCGATTTGCGAAATTACCAAAATACCTCAATTTGCAAAATTATCGAAATACCCTTGATTTGCAAAATTACTGAAATACCCTCAAATTACAAAATTATCGAAATACCACTGTAGGGTAGAATTATTGAAATACCCCTAAAAGGTAGGATTACCAAAATACCCTTATAGGGTAAATGATTGTTTTGCCCTTGTGGGTAAATGACTGACTTGTGCTATGATTTGACTGATTTGAATGTGATCGTATGACTGTGTTTTAACTGACTTGACTGGGGCATGTGACTGATATGCTGTTAATATGTGTTGAAATGACTGTTACTAAGCATGGCCATTTTGCATACACGTGTAATGATTGAGCATGACATACACGGCATATTGCATGGGGTTGGGACATCAATACGGAGGAAGTTCTGATAGGGTCGCATAGGTCGCATGACGACTGTGGATCCAGTATTGTTCTGATACGGTCACATGAGTCGCATGACGACTGTGGATCCAGTATTGATTTGTTGAGGTCACACGGGTCGCATAACGACTGTGGACCAATGGATGGCTTAAAGCCGCGTAATCTGATTATGGCTCTGTGCCAACCTAAACATGGCTCTGTGCCATCTTTATTATGGTTTGGTGCCAATCGTACTTAGCCGTGGCTATGTGCCTAACATATATATCGATGACTTTGTGTCGATCATATTTACCCAAAGCTATGTGTCGGTTATATTATCGCCGCTAATGGCTATGTGCCAAACATAATACAGTTACTGATGGCTTTGTGCCAATCATAATACCGCTACTGAAGGCTTAGAGTCGTATATATATACTAGCAGCTTTGCTGCAATTTTGGTTAGCGCCACAACCAGTGCTAACATTGGGAGTGTAGGGATGGCGTGGGTGATTTATTCCCCGCAGGTAGCGCAGGGTTGGATGGGATGGGTTAGCATGCATCACACATTATGCATATAGAATTGATTCTGAAATGGGCTAGGCCCAATTGATTCTGTTATAGGCTGTGACCCAAATGATATTTTAGTGGGTTTGGCCCACGTATGTTCTGAACTGGATTGTACTGTTATTGTTAAAGAGCTCGCAGGCGATCAATTTGATTTACTGTTTCAGATATCTTGATCGTTACTCTAGTAAGGGGATTACACACTATGTTTTCATAAACTCACCCCGTTTTTAACTGTGTAGGTAATCCTCAGCCTTTGACGGATCGGAGTTGTGAAGGGCTTGGAGAAGACCACACACTGCTTATGCTTACGGTTTTGAGTATTTACTTTTAAATATTTTGATTTGGGTTGTAATAAGGCCTCTCTATCCTAACTTATTATTTTTGATATTTATTTATGATGTTTTCTAACTGCTAAAAGTGGAATACGATTTCCAAAATGATAACTGTCTTCGAAACACTACATTTCTAGAACGTTTTCAAAATGCTTCTACAACTCAATTTTTAAACATCACATTTTCTTAAATTGTTTATTTTAAATATGCTTCCACAATAGATAAGGTTTTAAAAGTAATTACATTTTCAAGTGGATAACAATTACGTAAGTGTTTTGAGTTTTAACAAAGAGGCTTTAACTCTCAAACAAGTTTTAACAACAAGAAGTATGGTTTTGAAAAACACTTCCATGTAACATGCTAGATTTGGGCCTAACTTCTAGGCCGAGTATGAGGTGTTACGCAAATCTCTTACACATGATGGCTTCAGTAGATACGCACTCTCGAGCATATTTGCTGAGCCTCACGAACTCACGCTCATACTCTATCACCGTCATTCGACCTTGCTCCCGTTCAAGAAATTCCTTCCTTTTCTGGTCTATAAACCTCTAGCTAATATACTTTTTACGAAACTCTTCTAGGAAGAATTCACAAGTTATCCTCTCCCTCGGTACAACTGACACAAGGGTGTTCCACCATTGGTAAGCCGAGTCTCGTAGGAGTAACACTACACACTTCATGCACTCCTCTGGTATGCAAGACAACTCATCGAATGCCCTAATGGTATTTTCTAGCCAGAATTCTACTCTCTCTGGGTCATCATCTATATTCGCTCAAAATTCCTCGGCCCCTTACTTTCGAATTCTGTCTACCGGAGGTTTTTCCCTTCTAATCATTTCCACTACTTGAGGAGCTGTAGAGGAAGGCTGAGAGATTGGAGGGGGTGGAGGAGGTGGAGCGTTCGGGTTTGCACGAACAAACTCCGATTACCAAGCATTCATCATATGGAGGAAGGCTTCTCTAGCCCCTCCGCCCTGACTCAGTGTCACGAGCCCTCTTTCGACTAGCGCGGTCCCTTCTGCGGGAGCCGGCCCATTATTTTTGACATCATCCGCCACTACTCCGTCGGGATCCATTTACTATATAAAAACACATTTTAAATTTTCAAGAGTCGTCACACTATCATAATTCATATATGGCATGTATAGCTAGACTCGTACACACGTTAAGTTAGCCCGAGAATCGACTAAACCATAGCTCTGATATCAATGTCCTGTTAGTCTAGTCAGTTACAACTATGTCTCTATCTTCTTGGATAATCTACTCCGATGCCCAAGACAAAGCATCTCCCCAATTGGACTTGATAGATGGCATATTAGTCTTTCAATCAGTTTGCTCATTTCCTATTAAACTAAGGCATGTGTAGGTTCGTCTACTAATACAAGCTGTCTTTCTGTATTACGATCTGACCACGTAATACCGTTTAGTATTAGTTAAACATTAGACAACCAATAAGAAACATTTTTTTTCATTTTGTTTTACATGCAAACACCATGTGAGAACAATATACAAAGTATTAATGAATAATTTTATTAACTAATCTATTCGAAAAATTACAAGTGTACTTAGACGAAAATACTACATTTAGGGCACCAGATCCAACACTGTCAAGACCACCAAAAAGAAATAAATCATTCTCAATAAGAAAGAAAAAAAAAACTTTTGTAGAATGGTGAGAAAGGTCGAATCCATAGGAAACGGGATTAGAGTAATTCCTAGAATATAAACGAGATTAAAACCTACCCACAATTATGGATGAGGAGATCCTAATTTGTTTTATATTAAATTGACAAATTAAAAAGTAGCCATTTCATGCAATTCTCGAATCAATAATAATATGAAGAACAGAAGATGTAAAAATATTAAAGGATCCAAAAAGCATGAAGAACAGTAATCTCACAATTCAAAGAATCAAAAACTTTGATAAAACCCTTGAATAGAATGAAAATGTTCACAATCCATAAAGAAAAGAAAAGCAACCCAAAACATAAAGGACGTCTATTTCCTTCTGGCTCTTCTCATCCCCTCTCTTCACGTCAAAACCCCTTTTAAAAGTATCCCATAAAATCTTAATCAATCCCATAAAATATCCCACAAGATCCTAATCAATCCTTAAAAATAGGGTTTTTAAAAATCCCATCTTATCTCTAATCGCTAAAATCAGAGTTTTTAAAATTTATAAAAGAATGATCAAAACCCGAAAACTAACTCTGTCAATGATTAAATGCAAGTGAACCTATCGAACAGTAGTATAGCTTAGGCAAGACCGGATATCGAACCCAAAGGAACTAAGAGTACTAATACTAACTTTTTTTTTTTATTATTTAGCCTCAAAATTAGAGCGAAGTTGCTTTTGATGAAGACTAAACTAAAGACACAAAGACAAAAAGGACGAATAGGAAAATAACTTTGAAGGAAAACTCAGTTGATTACGATGATACCCTCAGAAAGAATCCACCTAGACTTCACTTGTTATTTAACCCTAAATTATATGATTTCTTTTAGTTAGCTTTGTCCGTAAGACTCCCTAACCTATATTAAACCCTCTCTCGAGGCGAATGACGTCTAACCCTAGGTTAATTAGTGGAACTCTCGTTCGCTTATAATAACCCCCTAGGATAGCAGTAAATCGATCAATGGACTCCCATATTAGGTTTCACCCTAATCCGGCAAAATCTCGTAACCCTATCTCTAGGCATTCAATCAACTCCGGTTAATTATGTTAGATCTACTTTTAGGCAGGGTCTATTCCTCCTCCACTTAAGCACATTAGATTTGGATTAAGCAACATAATTAAGAACAAACTAAGCAATTATCATACAACTTAAAAATCAAATAAAAAGATTCATCTAGGTTTCATCCCCTTCAGGTATATGAGGGGTTTAGTTCATAATGAATAAACAAAGCATCGCAAGAGAAAAGATAAAAAAAACATAAGAAAATCCTAAAACCCCTTGAAGGAATTGAAGGAGAATTCTGTCGTCTTGAGTATAATTCTGGCTTCTTGGGTTGGATCAACTGGCTATCCTCGCGTTTTTTTTTTTCCTAACTCTGACCTTCTCGGCTTGGCTCCTTGTCCTAGCTTTCGATGCCCCCTCAAAGGTGGTACTTGGGGGATATATATAGGCTTTTGGAATGCGATTCTTTCTCCCTAAGTATCCTTTTCCGACTGAAATTGCTCTTTCCAGCGATAGAGGCACGGCCATGGCACAATCCCGTGTGGATCGAGACCAGACCGTGTTCGGATTTCTAACTTGAGGCACGGCTGTGTGTTACGGAGTTGAGGCCGTGCTCTAGGTATTTGTCGAGGCATAGCCGTGTGGACTTTGGGCCAGGCCGTGTCAATTTTGTGTTAAGGGCCATTTACTCCGTTTTCGACCCGTTTTGTGTTCTTTTCATCCTCGGGTGCTTTCCTGGGTATAAGACATGAAAAGAAGGGATTAAAAGCACATTTTTTATAAAAATCGAGGAATAAATCATCAAAAAGCATATTAAATGTGGGATTAAAGTATGTTGCTTTTACGGTTTATCAAATACCCCCACACTTAAGCTTTTGCTCGTCCTCACGAACTTTCCATGATTCATAATTCCTATAAACAATGTCTTATCCTAATTCATAAATAATTCATACATGGATAATTTGATTCAAAGTGTCCTAAAGATTCAAACAGGATAAGCCATGATTTTGTACTTTGAAAACATAGGTGTCTCCCCTCTTTTAAATAACTACCTTTTCAATTCAAAACCGACAAGGATTGATATCCTCACTTAAGATTCACTAAAATCACTCTTAAAGTGTTTAAGGTTTAGAAAAAGATCACTCATAAGCTGAACCTGAAAACTTAATCCCATAGGCTTGCCCGAAAATCAAATCTCCACCACTGTAATATGATATGACAAACAGATCAAAAGGTCTTTGTCAGGGTTGTAACGGGGCTAGGGTTAAAGGTGTGGATAAAGGCTGAATTAGAAGGTTAGAATCGAGATTGACTTGATAAATTACCTAACTAGAAAAAAAAATGAACTTAATCTTACATTAATTAAATAATAATAATACGAGCTTTTTCCTTGAGAATTGGAATTTGAACATGCAAGCTCACTTAATCATAGAACTAATAATGAATATACTTCGTTTTTTTTTAAGAACAAACTATCATAATAATAAGAAAGAATTTTTACAACTGAAATATAAAACATAGTTAGGAAACTTGTTTAAAATCAAATCTCGACAAAAAAGGTAGTTAAAAGAATTGGTGATAACAAATACAAAGGGTTTTTGGTTAAAATTAGTAGGTGAGTCAATAAAAGGGTTGTTAGGCTCAACGGGGTTCACTAGGGGTTAATTATGAAGGTAGGCTTTTTAGTGGAGTAAGTGGGTTAAAACCTAAGTGCCTTTATCATCTCGGTATATCAAATCATAATTGTGGTCTTGACATGTATAATCAAGGCAAGTTCTAGAATAACAGTTCATAGTTGACACACTCATAATCAAAAAGTGAGCATGGAAAAGAATGTATGCTCTATAGGGCTCAAATACTCACAAAAATTATGGGTGTTTTGACATCATCCTTATAAAATTCGAATTTCAAGGTGATATTCAAAATTGGATCAACAACCTAGCAAAAAAATTTGATTCCTGAAAAATAGACTTATCATGCTTGATTCTATAGTATTCTTTAAATTTAATTATCAGTGTACAATTAACTATGACTTATTCTAAAACATGTCAATAATCATCACAAATCATCAGAAATTTCATCCTAATTAGTAATATAAGAAAATTACTTTAAAACAAGATTAAATTCAGGGATTTAAGAACAATGCAGAAAGTTAGGCATTTTTATCCTCAGAGTTTGAGAATAATGGAAAAAATTAGGCATTTTCTCAGAATAACTATTCACCCCCCCACACTTAAGATGTACATATCCCTCAATGTACAAAGATAGAGAATAACATTCAATGGAGAAATCAAAAGATAAGGGGAAAGAATTACTCCCTCAGTTTTGGATGTTTTCCCGGATGAGTGTCTTTGGTGGTGGTGATGGTCGGTCGGGATGGCAAACCTACGCTAGATGAAGAAATTGGGTAGCGCCTTGAGAAGTAGCCAGGTTTTATTAAGACCTAATAAAAATAAACTAAATATGAAATTAAAGAAAAATAAACTAAAGGGAAGGAGACTAAGAAGAAAACTAAAATGAAAAGAAAATATTAATGGACTGTGAAGTCCTTATTGAAGGATGGTTCGCAAGGTAGGTGTGATTTTTAAGGCCGGGGAGGTGCTGGCGGTGGCGGAATTGAAGAGGTTATCATGGTGGTCGGTGTGATTCCCAAGCAGCCTTTTGAACCTGACTCTACGAAAGTAAATAAAATTAAAATAAATTAAACAAAAGATTATTAAAGAAAAGGAGAATGAAAGGAAAGAGAAATGGAAAATAAAAACTAAATGGTCTCAAAGATCCTTGGCTTGGTGTTGAGATGAAGCTGCCGGCATGAACTCATGTTGATCGTTCTTTGTTAAGGAGCCTATGCTTAGCTTCCTCCGCTTCTTCGATATAGTGTTGGCTTGCTCAAGGATCTAGAGTCTTTAGTAAGTGGAGAATCTAAGATGGAGAAGAGTGAAAAGCAAAGAAAATAAGGATGAAATTAGATGGAGGGAAGGGGAAGAGTTGAGGGGTTTAAATAGAGGTTCAAATTTGGTTCTTCCCCACGGCCGTGGTCCTAGGGTGTGTCGATTTACACGGCTTCCTCACACGGCCCTGTTATAGAGGGTGTTGTCACCCTATGCCCGTGTTTGATCCCTCTATGCCTGTGCTTGTGAAGTTTTTCTTTTGGCACGGTCGCTCGCATGCCTGTAGTCTTACCTGCTCGATAAGTCGCAGCTTCACACAGCTTGAGAGTGCACGCCGTGCCCACTCTCGCACTCTTGGTGGGAAGGGTGGTTGGATCCGTGACGTTGGGGGGTGGTTAGACTGAATTGCACGGCCTCTACCCTGTTATGGTTGAAACACCCCACACCCGGCCCACGAGCCTGGACCGGATCTGGTATGTTCCTCGAAGTAAACCGGTTAAAAATTCTTTTATTACTTTGGAAAACTGTGTGTTTTGAAGAAAGTTTGTTTGTGGGTTGGGCTCGAGTTGAAAACAAGTTTGTTTTATATTGAAAACCCATTTATTTCAGGTGACAAAATATTTAAAGTTTATTTCAAATTAAATTTGCTTAGTCTTTAATGAACAAAAAGTTCGTAACATGATAAATAAACAAACAGAAATAAAAGAGTTCAACTATGGCCTTATTACATCAAATAAACCCAAATAATTTAAAATACTTAAATAAAAATAAAATGTCCAAATAAAATTCCTTGCTGAGCATGGCCACCTTTAAGCTCCTACCGACCCGGTCCATTACTGATCATCACCTGAAAAATGTTCCCACAACGGGGTGAGTCAACAGACTCAATGTGTACACAACACTAAGTCCAAATAAAATCAGGCATAACAAATATTACACATTCATATCATAGCATACAAATTATGATGCATTCCCAAACCCAAACCTAATAAGCCATCCGCTACACTCCCCGCACCAACTTTGTACACAGTGGGGACTACTAAGTCGACCCTCCTTCCGCTACACTCCATATCGCGGTCTTAGGTCACTTTGCATTTGTGGTCTTAGGTCACCACATTCGGATATCGCAGATCTTAGGTCACCGCATTCGATTCTCGTGGTCTTAGGTCACCACATTCGGAGATACCAAGGTCTTAGGTCACCGTGTTCGTGGTCTTAGGTCACCACATTCACTTCCCCTTTCAATAACCCATATGCCCCATTTTGCAATATGCATTAATATGCCACAGTTCACATTCTTATTCTCATGTTACAAATAACATATTTCATATTCCTAGTAGGAGTAGGAAACGTACCTGAGTACTTAGTACCATAACATGGTACCTTAGCCACTTTCTTATTCTTAATATCACATATTTTAATTAGACATAGCCATAAAACATATTAAGAATTAGTGTGGGGTACACACCTGATTCGCTTAGCAAATTCCTTGAGATCTTGAAATCTGATCTATCGCTTAGATCCTTAATCCCTACATTTGATTAATCACTTACTAATTTAATAAAAAGCCATTCGGCCATAAATCCAAATCCTAGTAGGATTAGTATACTAAAACTTACCTTGTTGCCAATTTGATAATTAATCAAATCACGGAAACTTGTATTCTTCCTCTTTGAAATCGGCTCATCACTAGATCCCTTGAATCGGTTAGTTTTCGGCTTAAAACACATAAAAATAGATCTAACTACTAAAATAGGCCTTGGCCGAATATTCATAGTCACTTACCTTAAGGATCTTAAATCCAGAAATTATCCCTTGGTTATAGCTTCTGTCGAAATCCCTAAAACCACATGTTAGATACCTTTAATTACAATCAATGGCCCTTGGTCGAATGTCAGATATGACTTACCTTGATGGTCAAATCCCGAAGATCTTTTCCTTTATAGTCGACTATGGCAAAAATCCCGAAAGAATCCTTCCAAATTTTGGCAAATAAGAATATTGATGGGATTAGTCCTAAATTTCGACAAATCTAAAAGAAAAGAATAGAAATTAAAACTTGTTCTTACCCTTTCTTGAAGAAATCGACAGCACCTATGCTTGAAGCCCCTCAAAGATTCGGCTTTTGATGGATTGGAAAGAAAAGAAATTGGCTAATGGTGATATCTTGAATTTTCGGCTTTGGCTAACAAAAAGAAGAAGAACAAATGATCTAGGAAATTCGGCAGAGAGAAGGGTTGAGAGAAAGAATGATGAATGGCCTCTTTTCCTTATATAGCCGAATTTACTAACTTAGAATCCCTTACTTGGCCATCACTCCTCTATTTTGATAGCTTTATCTCTTTAATTATCTCCTAAAATAAAAGATAATTCAGCAACTATCCTTACTTAGCCGAAATTATTAAACTCAAAGTCCCTTACTTGGCCATCACTTCTTCCTTATTTTCCTAATTAAAGAATAATTCCTCATTTATCTCTTGAAAATAATCTAAAATAATTCCATTATTTATCCCTTATTTATCCACTATTTATCTCTTAAAAATAAAAGAATAAAGGCTCCTAAATTATAGCCTTGTGCCGTCCACTTCACTTCTTCTGGAAGCAAAATAAAATTTCTTTTATTTGCTTTCCCTGTGACTCGAACTCAGGCCCAATCCCCTTGCATGTGGCGCCATTTCCAGAGGCCCTAAGTGGCATCTCCAGGCCACTTTTCCAAGCCTGTTTGCGTGTCAAACTTCACATACTTTTTCTCTTAAGGCCACCTTGCCTTAATTTCCTCTTTTAAACTTTAAAACTCGACATTTCTAAGTCATTTCTAAGTTTCCAAAAATTTCCGTTTGCCTCTTTAAACTTGACATTTCCTTACATTTCCAAGTTTCCAGAAATGTTCACTTTCCTCTTTTGAATCATTTCTAAATCACTTCCTTACATTTCCAAGTTTCCAAAAATGTTCACTTTCCTCTTTTAAACCTAACATTTCCATACATTTCCAATGTTTCCAAAAATGTTCACTTTCCTCTTTTAAACCTAACATTTCCATACATTTCCAGGTTTCCAAAAATGTTCATAACACATAAGACATGTCATTTCGTACAATTAAACCGAAAATGCATAGGCCCTTTCCAGGATGTTACAAGGGTGGTGGTTCAAGTGGTCCACACGGCCACGGACATGGCCGTGTGTAAGGCCGTGTGGTCTGGAATTTTGCACTTTTGGTTAGTTAAAAAAGAGAAGAAAAAGAAAAAGAAAATAAAATGCAAAAAGAAATAGGGTTAGTACTAGGGCTACCTCCCGAGAAGCGCTTGTTTATAGTCTTAAGCTAGACTTTTCCTCGTATTTTGAAAATTTTTAGGGAGGTTTAAAGGTTTGAATATCTTCCCTCATGCTTATGGTTTTATTCTCTTAACAAAGTTGAAGTTGAGAAGCGTTTACCTTGAAATTACCGAGTATCGGATTGCTTACCTTGACTATTCCTTGTGGGAAGATATCGTGTATCTTAAGAAGAAATTTTCCTTTTGCCTTCAGATCTGTTGTGGTGATGTGAGGATTGGCTTTGTCTAACAGTACCTGATCTCCTATTTTAAAGTGATTTGAAGTCCCCAAGAGCTCTTCTGTTGGTTCCTCTGGTTTTACTTCGTGTGGATCCGGCTTTTCTTCGACGTGTGTCTGTTGCTCTTCTAATTTGTCGACACTAAAGCTTTGCTCCTCGTGTAACCCTAGCTTCTCCTTGAAGTGCATTTTCCACTCGTCTAAGTTATTGGATTGAATCTTTTGCCCCTCGTGAGTTATTTCTTTGTTGGCACAGAACTGAGGATCCGGTTCAATCGTTCGTTTTTCCGGTGGTTCCTAAAAAGAGGGTGTAATTGGATGGTTATCAAAAGAATTTTCATTCTTACCTTCATTTTTTAATGACCTGGCTGAGTCGAGGGCTTGAAGACTAATTGAGTCGTCTCCTACACAAAGTATGAGCTCGCCTGTGGCAACATCAATTTTAGTTTTTGCAGTTGCTAGGAAAGGTCTTCCTAAAATTAAGGGGATTGAATTATCCTCATCCATGTCTAAAACAAAAAAAATCTACTGGGAAAACAAATTTATCGATCTTTACGAGAACATCTTCAATAATGCCCCTAGGAATTCTAACAGTTTTATCAGCTAATTGAATACTCATCCTAGTTTGCTTGGGCTTTCCTAAACCTAGTCGTTTAAACAGTGAATAAGGCATGACATTTATGCTTGCCCCTAAATCAGCTAATGCATTATCAATAGTTAAACTACCAATTAAACACGGAATTGTAAAACTCCCTAGGTCTTTTAATTTCTGTGGTAGTCTATTTTGTAGAATTGCTGAGCACTTTGTGTTGAGTTCAATGTGTGGTTCTTCATCTAATTTATGTTTGTTTATCAGGAGCTGTCTTAAAAATTTCCCCGCATCTGGCATCTGAAAAAGGTCTTCAAGAAGAGGTAAGTTAATGTGTAATTTCTTTAAAAGTTTAAGAAACTTACCAAACTGTTCTTCTGAATCGTCTTTTTTTAATGCTTCGGGATAAGGAATGCGAGGTTGGTATTCTTCGATTATCGGTTTTGGCCTTTCCTGTGTTACCTCTACCTTTCCTTCGTCTATCTTGTCTTCTTGTTGCGAGATGGGTTTGTCTATCTCTGCATTTTCCTGAGCTACTATGGCTTGAATTTGCTCCTTAGGATTAATTTCGATGTTACTTGGTAGGCGTCCTTGCGGTCGTTCTGACATGAGCTGTGTGAGTCATTCGACTGGATTTGTAACTTCTTTTACTGATTTAGTAATTTCACTAATTCGGCTCTCGTTGCTTTGAATGGTTCTATCAATATCTTGTAGGCATTCTTCTGTGTTTGCCGATTTTGTTAGCTCCCCTTCGTGGATTGGTTTCTTTTCTTGTGTATAGGGTTGATTTCAGAAGTTTTGAGGAGGTTGTTGCCTTTGATTTCCTTGATTGCCTTGACCTCCCCATGAAAAATTTGGGTGGTTCCTCCAACTTGGATTGTGAGTGTTACTATAAGGATTATTGTTGGATCGAAAATTATTACCTATATAGTTCATCTGTTCATTTTCTGCTTCCGGTTGGTAGGGTGGGTACTCAGGATTCGCCACTGTTCCACTTGCGTCGCATTGCATGACTGAATGTACCTGCGAGGAAACTAACTATCAAGCTTTTTATTCATCATCTCAAGCTGCGTTGATAGCATGGCCATGGTGTCGACTTTAAAGACTCCTGCCGATTTTGTCAGTTTGGTCCTTGAAGCTTGCCACTGATAATTGTTTAATGACATCTCCTCAGTGAACTCGTAGGCTGCTTCTGGAGTTTTGTTATTCAGAGTTCCACCGACGGCTGAATCAATCAGTTGCCTTGTTAAGGGGTTTACACCGTTATAGAATGTTTGGACTTGTAGCCATAAGGGTAAGCCATGGTGTGGGCACCTTCTCAAGAGATCTTTAAATCTCTCCCATGCATTATATAGCGTTTCTAAATCCATCTGCACAAAAGAAGAGATATTATTCCTTAATTTGGCTGTTTTGGCCGGTGGAAAATATTTCATTAAAAACTTTTTGGTCATCTGATCCCATGTAGTGATTGACCCTCGTTGTAACCAGTTTAACCACTATTTAGCTTTATTTCTCAACGAAAAAGGGAATAACCGAAGAGTATGGCATCATCAGAAACTCCATTTATTTTGAAGGTATCACAGAACTCTAAAAAGTTAGCTATATGCATGTTTGGATCTTCGTCCTGCAAACCATCAAATTGAACAAACTGTTGAATCATTTGTATTGTGTTAGGCTTTAATTCAAAATTATTAACAGCTATAGCAGTCCTAACAATACTCGATTCTACTCTTGTTAAATGTGGTTTAGCATAATCAAACATTGTATGTGGAGCGTTGCGATCTCCCACATCGCGTGGTGGTGGGTTGTTTTCGTCCATCCCTTCAGTAGGATTGGATCTATCTTCTTCCTCCCTTTCTGTGTAATGTAGGGCTCACCTGGTTTCCCGATGATTCCTTCGAGCGGTAGCTTCAATAACACTTTCGCATACTAAAGGTCCTCTCGGGTTCCTTCTAGTCATAAACTAGAGGTACCTGGAAAGAAAAGAGAGAAAGAAAAATTAGCAAAATTTAAAAATTAAACAAAAAACAAAAAAAAATCACTGAAAATAAAATAATGGCTAAAGTAGTAAAAATAGAGTTTTCTTAATATTTTAGTTCCCCGGCAACGGCGCCAAAAACTTGATCGTTGAAATCAGAGTTTTTAAAATTTATAAAAGAATGATCAAAACCCGAAAACTAACTCTGTCAGTGATTAAAGGGAAGTGAACAGTAGTATAGCTTAGGCAAGACCGGATATCGAACCCAAAGGAACTAAGAGTACTAATACTAACTTTCTTTTTATTATTTAGCCTTAAAAATAGAGCGAAGTTGCTTTTGACGAAGACTAAACTAAAGACACAAAGACAAAAAGGACGAATAGGAAAATAAATTTGAAGGAAAACTCAGTTGATTACGATGATACCCTCAGAAAGAATCCACCTAGACTTCACTTGTTATTTAACCCTAAATTATATGATTTCTTTTACTTAGCTTGAACCGTAAGGCTCCCTAACCTATATTAAACCTTCTCTCCAGGCGAATAACATCTAACCCTAGGTTAATTAGTGGAACTCTCGTTCACTTATAATAACCCCCTAGGATAGCAGTAAATTGATTAATGGACTCCCTAATCTGGCAAAATCTCGTAACCCTATCTCTAGGCATTTGATCAACTCCGCTTAATTATGTTTGATCTACTCTTAGGCAGAGTCTATTCCTCCTCCACCTAAGCACATTAGATTTGGATTAAGCAACATAATTAAGAACAAACTAAGAAATTATCATATAACTTAAAAATCAAATAAAAAGATTCATCTTGGTTTCATCCCCTTCAGGTATCTGAGGGGCTTAGTTCATAACGAATAAACAAAGCATCGCAAGAGAAAAGATAAAAAAAAAAAACATAAGAAAATCCTAAAACCCCCTGAAGGAATTGAAGGAGAATTCCACCGTCTTGAGTATAATTCCGGCTTCTTGGGATAGATCAACTGGCTACCCTCGCGTTTTTTTCCTAACTCTGACCTTCTCGGCTTGGCTCCTTGGCCTAGCTTTCGATGCCCCCTCAAAGGTGGTACTTGGGGGATATATATATAGGCTTTTGGAATGCGATTCTTTCTCCCTAAGTATCCTTTTCCAACTGAAATTGCTCTTTCCAGCGACAGAGGCACGGCCATGGCACACGCCCGTGTGGATCGAGACCAGACCGTGTTCAGATTTCTAACTTGAGGCACGACCGTGTGTTACGGAGTTGAAGCCGTGCTCTAGGTATTCGTCGAGGCACGGTCTGTTGGAACGCCGATACCCCATGGCGCAGCAGAATAAAATTAGATCCGGCGATCCAAACCCTGGATCCATGTGTGAGGAACGAATCGGGGTGAAATAAAGGTTTCAAATTACCAAAACTTCAATCTGAGTAGACAAAATGACGCCTTGGCAACAAGAGTTTTGATCTACTTGTCGAATCAAGCCACAACCTTTTCCGATGTCGGCCTCTACGTGATCCACCCGGTTTGACTATGAATCGGAAGAAATCTCCAAAACTATTTTGAGGTTTATTTGCTTGACGGTGCTAGACCTAACAAGCAATCTCTTAGGGTTTTCCTTAAGCTTTGCCTCTTTTAAATACCTTTTATATTGGGTATCCTTTTAATTGGGCCTTTTATAATGGGTATCTTTTCATTGGGCCCATTATTAGGTATCCTTTTAATACCCTTTTATAATTGGTATCTCTTGAATGTATCATAAGATTAAATAAATACAATAAAGTTTTTAACCAAAAATTATAATTACATTAATTATATCCAAAAATTATAATTACATTAATTATAATAAGGATTTCAGATAAACTATATTTATTTAAATTTATATATGAATCAAATTCATATATTAATAGAATTATGTTGTCATTATGTGTACAACATCCTTGTACATATAATATGTTCAATATTTGATTGCCCAATTAAATTAATTCTTTAATTAATTTAATTCATGTGACAACTAAAAACAATACCAATTATATTTTATTCCGCTCATTTAAAAACCATAGGGTGTGACCACAGTAGGTTCTTGCAACGTTAGCGATAATAATAGAACGATTCTAATGTCACAAACAATGAGGAGGCATCTAGCAATGCATCATTGCTACCTAAGTTACAAGAAGTCATGATTCCACATAACTTTTTTTTTTTTGTGATTAACCTTTCATACATTAATCCTTAAGTCCTTTATCTCTGAATGGACACAAGTCATGGAATAGTCACACTTGTATAGTCCATCCCATGTTTCTTGATATCTTGAGTAGACTATGATATAAAAATTAGTATGACATCTCATGTCAACTTATTTGAGCATGGCCATGCATTTCTAGTCTCACTCAATCAAGTGGCCTAAGATATTACTCCCATTATGTAGGAGGGACTTATCCTATATTGATCAACCATATCCTCTACATAGATTGTGGTATATCCAACATCGCCTTTATAGAACAACCAATTACGATTATACGTTTGATCAGATCAAAATATACAACTCACGATGTTGAGATAATAATTATCTCAAGTCCGAGAATCATATACATATTAATCACTATGAGTAATGTTGTGACAATTACATAATAATCCAATAAACATACTCATAACGGGTCAATCCAATATGTTGTTCTCTAATACACATATTCATGCATTGATTTTGACAATCCACATCAATGACAACTCTTTATCATCAATCAACTACATGTTAGTCTTAATGCATTATTGTTGTCCTAGTCAACAATAATACTCGACTAAGGATCTTTTAAGAATAATCATATTATTCTTAGGGCATTATTATGAAACAGTTTATTTATACACACACGAAAGAAAAATCAAAATAATAATGACAACGCTTTATATTAATAAACATGGTAAATTAAGTATGTTATTACAACCATCTCATGATTGGTCTTTGGGCATACTCTTACAATCTCCCACACTAGCACTAAGACCAATCACTCATATATCTAATACCAAGTGACTTAGTGTGACGATCATGCTTCTGGCGTGTCGAGAGGCTTGGTCGTGATCGCAATGTTATCATCCGAAGGTACTCTGCATATCTCTACATCCCCTCGATTGATAATCTCTCGAATAAGATGGTAGCGTCTAAGTATATGTTTGGATCATTGGTGAGATCTGATTCTTTAGCTTGTGCAATAGCTCCATTGTTATCACATCGGAGCTCTATAGCATCCGATATGCTAGGCACAACCCCTAGTCCAAAGAATGAACTTCTTGATCCAAACCGCTTCCTTGTGTTTGCCTCACCGGGCGCATAATATACTCACCTCTGTTGTAGAATCGGCTCATTGTACTTTGCTTTGAACTCTTCCACTCACAAAGCACCACCATTAAGGCAAAACACAAAACTCGATTGCGTGATCGAGAATCATCCTTGCTCGGTTTGGAAGTCGGCATCAGTGTAACCCTTTACACTTAACTCTTCCTCACCTCCATATAATAGGAACGTATCCTTAGTTCTTCTTAAGTACTTAAGGATATTCTTGACTGTGGTCCAGTGACCTTCACCGGATCTACTTGATACCTACTCGTCATACTTAAGGCATACGATACATCTGGACGGGTACATAACATAGCATACATGATAGATCCAATAGCGAAAGCATATGGAATTTTACTCATACGTTCTCTCTCTTGTGGAGTTGAAGGACACATTTCCTTCGAGAGTGAAATACCATGTCTCATAGGTACAAAATCCTCTTTTAGATTCTTCCATCTTCGAACCTTTTCAAGATTTTTTATCTATGTATGTACTTTGGCTTAGACCTAGTAGTCGCCTTGATCTATCTCTATAGATCTTGACTCCTAAGATATAAGTGGCTTCCCCCAAGTCCTTCATAGAAAAACAACTTCTTAACCAAGTCTTAATAGACTGCAAAAATAGGTATGTCATTTCCCATGATAAGTATGTCATCCACATATAGTACCAAGAATGTGATAGTGCTCCCACTAACTTTCTTGTAAACACATGGTTCATCTTCATTTTTGACAAAACCAAACTCTTTGATTGCATCGTTAAAACGAAGATTCCAACTTCGAGAAGCTTGCTTTAATCCATAAATGGATCTTTGCACTTACATATCTTTCTAGCATCCTTTGGATTTACAAAACCTTCAGGTTGTGTCATATACACATCCTCTTCAAGTTTCCCGTTAAGGAAAGTCGCTTTTGACGTCCATCCGCGATTTCATAATCATGAAATGCAATTTATGGCGAGCAAGATCCTGATGGATTTAAACATAGCTACAGGAGAAAAGGTTTCATCATAGTCAACACCATGAATTTGGCGAAAACCTTTAGCGACTAATCGCCCTTTGTATGTTTGTACGCTACCATTCATGTCGATTTTCTTTTGAAAACCCATTTGCACCCTATAGGTTTAACCCGCCGGGTGGATCAATCAAAGTCCATACTTGGTTTTCATACATGGAATCCATCTCGATCTCATGGCCTCAAGCCATTTCTCGAAGTCCGGGCTTGTCACCGCTTCTTGATAAGTCCTAGGCTCATCTTGATCTATAAGAAGAACGCCACCATGCGTTGTAATGAGAAATCCATATCTCTCGGGTGCACGGCGTTCTCTTAAAGATCTGCGCGGTGGTTGTGTTTTTACAGATGATTGTTTGTTCCTCAATTTCTTGTGGAATTTGCTTTTGTTCAATCTACGGTTCGGTGGTATCTTGTGATTCTCGAATTTCTTCAAGTTCAATCTTTCTCCCACTTCCTTTTCTAGAAGTAAATTCTCTCTCTAGAAAACACCATCCGAGCAACAAACGTTTTGTTCTCGGTGGGATTAAAGAAATAATATCCTTTGGTTTCTTTTGGATACCCCACAAAAATACACTTTTCAGATCCGGTTCAAGCTTAGTAGACATCGGACGTTTAACATAAGCTTCACAAATTTCAAATTTTCATAAAAGACATACTAGGGCGTTTCCCACCCACATCTCATATGGCGTCTTTTGAACCGATTTAGATGGAACACGATTTAATGTGAAAGCAATTGTCTCAAGTGCATATCCCCAAAAGGAAGTCGGTGAGATCAAAGATGACTCATCATGGATCGAACCATGTCTAACAAAGTTCGATTTCTTCTCTCGATACTCCATTCCATTGAGGAGTACCAGGAGGAGTAAGTTGTGAGACAATCCCACATTCTTTCAAAAGATCATCAAACTCTAGGCTCAAGTACTCTCCACCTCGATCAGATCGAAGTGACTTGATAGTTTTGCCTAGTTGATTTTGTACTTCATTTTTGAATTCCTTGAACTTTTCAAGGGACTCAGACTTATGGCGCATGAGATAAACATACCCATATCTCATCAAATCATCGGTGAAAGTAATGAAGTAGTGAAATCCACCTGCTTGCTTGTGTATTTATTGGTCCACATACATCGAATGTATTAGGTCTAATAAATCACTAGCTCGTTCACTTTACCAAAGAAAGGAGATTTAGTCATTTTTCCCAATAAGCAAGATTCACATACTTCAAATTGTTCAAAAACAAATGAATTCAAGAGACCATCTTTATGGAGTTTGGATATGCGTTTCTCACTTATGTGGCCCAAACGACAATGCCAAAGATAAGTTTGATTTGAGTCATTTATTTTAGATCTTTTAGTATTTATGTTGTAAATGGGATTCGTTTGATCTAAAATATAGAGGCCATTAATTAATTGTGCTTAGAACCATAGAAAACATTATTGAGATAAAATGAACAACAATTATTCTTAATAATTATCTCAAAACCAATTTTGTCTAAACAAGAAATTGAAATAATGTTTTTAGTCAAACCGGGCACAAAATAACAATCCTCTAAACATAAATCAAGTCCACTAGGCAAAGATAAAGTATATGTTCCCACAGCCTAATGCAAACAACTTTTGCTCCATTTCCAACTCGTAGGTCCACATCTCCTCTAGCCAAAGTCCTACTCCTTTGTAGTCCCCATGCATGTATACAAATATGAGAACCACAACCAAAGATCTAATACCCAAGAAGTAGTAGTTGATAAATTAATATCAATAACATAAATACCAAGCGGACATTCCGCTTGCTTTAGCCTTCTTGACTTCTTCAAGATAGACAGGCGCGATTCCGTTTCCAATGTCCAAATACACCACAATGAAAACAGCTTTCCTTCCTTAGACACCCCACCTTTAGGTTTCAGTGTAGCCTTTCCTTTTCCAAATTTGGGCTTACCTTTGCCCTTAGGCTTTGTTTGAACTTTGGCCTTTCCTTGCCCTTTGTTATTACGGACCATCGGTATGGGCTTGGGTCCAACCTTTTCAAGTTGCCTTCAGAGTTCGTAACATACTTGAGCAATTGTGGTAGAGTCTTGTCAATTTCATTCATATTGAAATTGAGGACAAACTGGTCAGTAGCTATCCGAACAACGATTGCAAAATAACATCGATGGCCAACTCTTGGCTCAATGGAAACCTGCTTAGATAGGCTTTCAATATAGCCAATCATCTTAAGGACATGAGGTCCACTTTGGCTTCCTTCACCAACTTACATTGGAATAGGGCTTTAGAGATATCAAACCTCTCTTGCCGTGCTTGCCCCGATAAAGTTCTTTCAGTGCTCGATCATATCATAAGCAACCATGTCCTCATGTTGCTTCTAAAGTTCAGATTCATAGTGGCAAGCATAAGACATCCAACATCTATCATGTCATCGAGATACTTCTTGTAAGCATCTCTATCACCCTCGAGGCATTAGCGGGTGGTTCATTAGGAAGTGGTTGTTCAATGACATATAATTTTCGTTCTTGTTTAAGGACAATCCTCAAGTTACTGGAACCAATCAAGAAAATTCAAACCATTCAATTTGTCCTTCTCAAGGACCGATCGCAAATGAGAGTGTGCTAGTGTTTGCAGACCATAATATATCTACAACAATTAAATATGCATGTGAGTAAATTTACCATTTTTATATCAATCATTAAAAAGACTTTATTAAATTATATTCCCACTATTTTATTTCAAAATTAATAACCTCGTATATTAATTTGGAAAAATCTTTCTCAAAAGTATTTCTAGTAGGTTAAGGATCCATATTTCACCACCTCTTAAGTCACTTTGGCTTTACTCTTAAGATTATGGTTATTTAGGTAAGCAACATTTGCTAATTACATCATATGTAACTCCTAATATTTGGTGAACAACTCTTGTTCTAATCATCTTATGATTTATCCAATTTACTTGCCTCTAGGTTTCTAATCCTATTAGAGTAACCTAGTTAAGTCATTAACCAATTTTTAACCAAATGAATATCACTTGTTTATTCTTCACGTTTAACCAAGATAAATACTAGTACTTCGCTTTGGCAGAACCTACATAGTATTGATCGAGGCCTTAACGAGGGCAAAATTGGAAGGCCATGTTGACTTAATATTTTAATAGAGGGATTTTATTAAGGTTGTTGCATCTCACCAATTACGGTCTATTTCAGCCCATTTAGTCTTCTAATCGATCTCATCAATTAATAGGGTTTATTATCTTCAAATTTTAATATATATAAAAATTGGCATGCTTTAGACACCCATAGCATCTCATACATGAACAAATAAAGCAATAAATAAATGCAATAGTTATAGCCCATAAACTAAGGTGGTTCAACCCAAGCCAATGGGAAAACCAAAAAGAAACCTAAAGGTGTAAGCCATTTCAGAAGCTATCATTCTTAATCATTGTCCCACCTTCCTTCTCGTTTGGCCCACAAAGAACTCTTGCAAATTACAATATACGTAAACTCGTTTTACATACGAGGGAATAAGATGAGAAGAGAAATACAAGAGAATAGTAGTAAGGCACGACACGCAGTCGTATTTAAAAAAATACAACCTTTTATCGAATGGGTCATCTGGGCTATAACTAAGCATTTCAAACACCGTGCTAGTCAAAAATAGCATACATAACTCAATTATTATTATTTTAAAGTGAATTATAAAATATCCTTTCAACCTTTTGTGGCCCATCAAGTTTATAAATTTCTTTTATTAACAAAACTTTTATGCGGGTCCGAGGACATCCTCGATCCTCATCCCGGTGCATGAGCCCCGCGCCATAGATATCAGTGTGTGGGGCGAGCCCCACAGTATGTCAAATCGCATATCCTACCAAATGAAACCTCACGATTTGATAACTTTTATCAACGTAATCGTGTTTTTAGGATTTTAATCATTGAGGTTTCATATCGGAACAACCCTTGTTCCACTAGCCGCTTAACACTTCACGGAAACTTTAAATACCATCGTCGCATTATTACAGATTTGTTAATAGTTACTGATAATAACATAAAATCAAGTAGGCCACAACACCATGATTAACATTTAATCAATTTTCGAAAGGAACAGCTTATCGAGTTATGCTTAAACGATTTAAACAATCAAAAATACAATAAGATCAAAACATGAATCTCATACAATTGCATCACCCAAGTATTTAAACCCGAGTTCGTATCACACAAGTGGCTCACGATACCACGCTTGGAACGCCGATACCCCATGGCGCAGTTAGAATAAAAATTAGATCCGGCGATCCAAACCATGGATCCATGTGTGAGAACGAATCGGGGGTGAAATAAAGGTTTCAAATTACCAAAACTTCAATCTGAGTAGACAATGACGCCTTGGCAACAAGAGTTTTGATCTACTGTCGAATCAAGCCACAACCTTTTCCGATGTCGGCCTCTACGTGATCCACCCGGTTTGACTATGAACGGAAGAAATCTCCAAAACTATTTTGGAGGTTTATTTGCTTGACGGCTGCTAGACCTAACAAGCAATCTCTTAGGGTTTTCCTTAAGCTTTGCCTCTTTTAAATACCTTTTATATTGGGTATCCTTTTAATTGGGCCTTTTATAATGGGTATCTTTTTCATTGGGCCCATTATTAGGTATCCTTTTAATACCCTTTTATAATTGGTATCTCTTGAATGTATCATAAGATTAAATAAATACAATAAAGTTTTTAACCGAAAATTATAATTACATTAATTATATCCGAAAATTATAATTACATTAATTATAATAAGGATTTCGGTAAACTATACTTATTTAAATTTATATATGAATCAAATTCATATATTAATAGAATTATGTTGTCATTATGTGTACAACATCCTTGTACATATAATATGTTCAATATTTGATTGCCCAATTAAATTAATTCTTTAATTAATTTAATTCATGTGACAACTAAAAACAATACCAATTATATTTTATTCCGTTCATTTAAACCATAGGGTGTGACCACAGTGGGTTCTTGCAACGTTAGCGATAATAATAGAACGATTCTAATGTCACAAACAATGAGGGGCATCTAGCAATGCATCATTGCTACCTAAGTTACAAGAAGTCATGATTCCACATAACTTTTTTTTTTGTGATTAACCTTTCATACATTAATCCTTAAGTCCTTTATCTCTGGAATGGACACAAGTCATGGAATAGTCACACTTGTATAGTCCATCCCATGTTTCTTGATATCTTGAGTAGACTATGATATAAAAATTAGTATGACATCTCATGTCAACTTATTTGAGCATGGCCATGCATTTCTAGTCTCACTCAATCAAGTGGCCTAAGATATTACTCCCATTATGTAGGAGGGACTTATCCTATATTGATCAACCATATCCTCTACATAGATTGTGGTATATCCAACATCGCTTTATAGAACAACCAATTACGATTATCGCGTTTGATCAGTATCAAAATATACAACTCACGATGTTGAGATAATAATTATCTCAAGTCCGAGGATCATATACATATTAATCACTATGAGTAATGTTGTGACAATTACATAATAATCCAATAAACATACTCATAACGGGTCAATCCAATATGTTGTTCTCTAACACATATATTCATGCATTGATTTTGACAATCCACATCAATGACAACTCTTTATCATCAATCAACTACATGTTAGTCTTAATGCATTATTGTTGTCCTAGTCAACAATAATACTCGACTAAGGATCTTTTAAGAATAATCATATTATTCTTAGGACATTATTATGAAACAGTTTATTTATACACACAGAAAGAAAAACTGAAATAATAATGACAACGCTTTATATTAATAAACATGGTAAATTAAGTATGTTATTACAACCATCTCATGATTGGTCTTTGGGCATACTCTTACACGGTCGTGTGGACTTTGGGCCAGTCCATGTCAATTTCGTGTTAAGGCCCATTTACTCTATTTTCGGCCCATTTTGTGTTCTTTTCATCCTCGGGTGCTTTCCTGGGTATAAAACATGAAAAGAAGGGATTAAAAGCACCTTTTTATAAAAATCAAGGAATAAATCATCAAAAAGCATATTAAATGTGGGATTAAAGTATGTTACTTTTACGGTTTATCAATCTCCAAAAAGATAGAGGTTTGCTGAAAACTATAGAAAATTCGTGCATCCTTGTTTTTTCAAGCATAAGCCGTGAGCACGCCTTATTCTCCGACTTTTTCTTCTTCCTCCATGAAATACCCAAAGTCCATAAAAACCTCCATATGGCTTCCAAATGATTCGAACTCTCTTTTTATCTTATAAGATACAAAATTCAACCAAAAAATGAGTTTACAAGCACATTAGGTCATCAAGACCCATGGGAACCTTGACTTACTCCTTGTACAAATCCTTCCAGTTTTGGTTGAATCATTGAGTATATACATTGTGCGATTTTAATAGTGCAAAATGCATAAAATTATAATACATATACATAGGTTTTATTGTCTATACAGGATATATATTAGTGGGTGCTATATATATATATAATATATAGGGGAGTTGGTAATATACATATATATATGAATGAGGTTGTATATATATACATATATATACGTGAGTGATTATACATATATAATATATATGAATGGTTCTATTTTATATAATATATATAATTATGGGTATGATTTTATATAATGTATAAATTTACGGGACTTTTAATGTATGCTAAAATTTGACGTGACAATGGTCACTAAATAGATATGTATGAGTGTGTAATATATATTCGTATATGACTATGTTAAGCTTGCAAACGAATATAAAAATAAACATTATAATATGGATTTTTATAAAATGTGAATTTTATTGATAATGCACATTTATGCATGCACGAACCTGTAACTGAATTATGATATTTATGATGTTTCGAGTTTTGATTAGTGTAAAATTACATTATTGTGAAATGCTAAGTGCAAGCTTAATTGTAGTGAGAGCCAATTATATTTGTGTGTTATGTTATATTGTGAACCATGTTAATTTGATGAATTATATTACTATGGCAAACTGTATTAATTTGTCGAACTGTGTATTGTGAGATTTTGAGTTGTATGTAAACTAAGTTATTGCATGCCTTATGCTAAATAAAATATGCGAACAATTATTTATGTGAGCTGTGTCATGAATGATATGAGTGCAATATATGTTGCATGGAAGTTAAATTATTTGCGAACCATGCTCCATTGTGAACTGTGCTATATTGTGCGAGCTCTGCTTAATTGCGAGCCCTATTATACTAAATATTGTGAAAGCATTAAAATAGATATGTTGGCATTGTGACTTTATGGAACCATTGGATATAGTTGGCATGCTATAGGATTGTGAGTACTCACCTTTTTTTTTATTGCAATGGGCATTGTGGCCCGGAGATAGCATTGGAGAGAATGTCGAATATAACTCCATTCACCGTAGATAGCGTGGTGTGTTTGGAGAGTGTTAGCATGCATGCTACGCTTACATGAGATAGCGTACAACTTTATGAGTCATATGGTTTGTTTTGGAGATCCATTTGTCCAATGAGTATATAATTTGATTATGTTTCATATTCACAAATTGCCAATATATCAATGTCTTGAGTATGAAAATTGTGTTATATGTGAATTGCTAAAATATGTTTAAATCCTAACATGTCTACTGTGTATATATTTGTGTTGTATGCATGTGTACTCACTGAGCTTTCCTAAGCTCACCCCCTTACTTTACCTTGCAGATAAATAGTTCCCAAGTTAGCAAGGAGGGTGGCAAATCGATGATCCATCTCAAGGCATTTTTAGAGTATGTGTGTTGAGATTTTAAACTTTGAAGTGAAGGAAATGTGGGTTGTTCCAAGGGTTTAGTACTAGAATTAGACTTAAACTTTTTAAGTAAAATTTTCAACGGGTTGTAAACGGACATTATGGACTATATATATATATATATTTTTTTTTGGATTTTTGGATGTTATAATTGCTTGCTTGATTGTTGGTTTAGATGGTTTTAATTACTTACTTAATGTGATAATAATTGAATGTACTAACAATTTTTTGCAGCTAAGGGAGACCACTGAGTATTAAGGTATGCCTTATACCTTCTGATTGCATGAATGAAATGATTAATTTAGAAAAGCATGCACTTAGATCTAATTTCCTATATGAAATACTCTGCAATTGTATGGTATGTATTGTTGATTGGTGTGGTACGTAAAGTTTTAAATGGAGAGTCACCTCGGTGGTTAATGTGATGTTCTGAATTCGAGTCCGATCGTCCTGGTTGGGTTTGGGGCTTCACATACTTATTACTTGATAACGATTGTGTATACATGCACATTCCGTCGCGAACCACTTTCGCTTTGACTCAACTCACCAAGTTGAAGTTAGGGTTGAAAACCATCCTCAAGCACTACATGTGGGTGTTCAATCTACTGGTGATGGGAAGAATTCTCTAAACGATGATGCATTGGGGCACATTATTTGTGGATGCACTTCGTAGAGCAACAAAAGTTGCACCACAAACTCAACCTGTTATTGTTATTCAAAGAGCCCTATTGAGAAATTGAAGATGTTTGGAGTTAAGAATTGTAAGGGTTTTAAGGGCGTGGATACTTAGACTACAGATATTGGCTTGAGACCAGTGAGAGGGTCTTGGAGTAGTTGGAATGCGCTCAAGCTTAAAAAGTGCAATGTGTTGTTTCTTTTTTGAAAAAGAGGTATATCAATGGTTGATAACTATTGTACGACTGATTCCGGTAAAGTGGTTGACTTGGATTTTATTTCAATTTGAGTTCAAGAAGAAATATATTGGTGAGTTGTATTGGGAAGTAATGGTGATCAAACCTTGATTTGATTCGATAAGTTTAATTTTTTTCGAATTTTGAGTTAATTGAATTAAGTTTCAAATCAACTTGAATAAGTAAATCCATTTTTCGAGTTTGAGTTCAAGTCCAGTTGAATTTTACAACTCAAATAGTTTAAATAACTCAAATAAGAAATTGATGTAAATACCTATTGAATCCTTGATAGTTTTGAAAATGTGTAATTTGGTCCATCTCAAAAATTACAAAAAATTCAAAAATAATCTTCAAATGTTCAAAATATTTTTAAAATATTTTTAAAAAAATTATAAATATATATAAATTTAAAAAATAAAAATGTAACATCCTGGAAATGGGCCTATGCATTTTTTATTTAATTATACGAAATGGCATATCTTATGTGTTATGAATGTATGGTGAACATTTTTGGAAACTTGGAAATGTAAGGAAATGACTTGGAAATGGAAGGAAATGTCTTGTCTTGGAAATGTAAGGAAATGACTTGGAAATGTAAGGAAATGACATGAAAATGTAAGGAAATGTCTTGTCTTGGAAATGTAAGGAAATGCTTTAGAAATGTCAAGTTTAAAGTTTAAAAGAGGGACATGAAGCAAGGTGGTCTTAAGAGAAAATGTATATGAAATATGACATACAAATAGCCTTGGTAAAATGGCTACAAGGCGCCACTTAAGGGCCTAGCAAGTGACGCCACATACATAGGCAAATGGGCCAAGGATCGAGTCGCATGGGAAGCAAACAAAGAATTTTATTTTTGCTACAAGGAGCAGAGAGGTGGACGGCATTAAGGCTCTTAAAAGAGGAGTTTTATTCTCTTTAAAATTCGGCAAATAGATAGATAATGATGGGTTATTATTAGTATTATTTTTATTAAGAGATAAGAGATAATTGATGGATTAAATTCTTTTAATTTGAATATATTGATAATTAAAGAGATAAAGCTATCAAAATAGAAGAGTGATGGCCAAGTAAGGGATTCTAAGTTAGTAATTTCGGCTACTAAAGGAAAAGAGGGCCATTCATTCTTTCTTTCAACTCTCTCTCTGCCGAATTCTCTCTAACAAATAACCCCTCTCTTCTCTTTTATTTTTGCCAAGCCGAAATACCTTGTGCTATAGCCGAATCCTCCATCTTTATTCTTCTTTCTCTTTTCTTTCTACCAATCAAAAAGCCGAAATCAAGATCCTTCTAGCCTACATAGCCGAATATTGTTAAAGGTTCAAGCAAAGATTGCCGATTCCTAAAGTAAGGGTAAGATCTCATTCGGTTTCATCCTTTTTCTTTTAAGATTTGCCAAAATCTAGGACTAACCCCATTAATATCTTGTTGCCGAAACTTTGAAGAGATCTTTCGAGATTTACTAAGTGCCGACTACAAGGAAGGAGAAGTTCTTTTCTCGAAGGTACACCATAGGCCGCCTGTTCCCTAGTTATTCGGTGAGTTTCGGGATTTAAAATCCACAAGGTAAGTGTCTGTAGCATTCGACCAAGGGCCATCTATGCTGATTAAATGTTAGAATCGAATCTAACATATGTGTATAGGTATTTCGACAGATAATTAAGACAAGGGATACTTTCGGGATTTGAAATCGCAAGGTGAGTGCATAAGTACAATCGGCCAAGGTCTATTTTGGTAATTAGATCTATTCTTTATTTGTTTAAAAAGCCGAAACTAATCAAGTTAAATGATCTAGCATTGGCCGATTGAAGGGAGGAGTAGCACAAAGTTTTCGGGATTTGATTTATAGTGAAATCGGCACCAAGGTAAGTTTTGGGTTACAACAATCCTAATAGGATTTGGTTTTATGGCCGAATGGTCTTCATTAAATTTCTAAGTAATGGCCGAATGTAGGGACTAAGGATCTAAGGCTTTAGATCGGATTTTCGGGATTTGAAGTGAAGTTGCTAAGTTAATCAGGTGTGTACCCCACACTATTTCATAATATGTTTTATGGCTATGTTTAATTAATATATGTGATATTAAGAATGTGAATATGGCTAAGGTACCATAATGTGGTACAAAGTACTCGTGCACGCGTTTCTACTCCTACTAGGAATATGAAATATGTTATTTATAACATGAGAATAAGAATGTGAACTTTGGCATATTAATGCATATTACAAAATGGGGCATATGGGTTATTGAAAGGGGAAGTGAATGTGGTGACCTAAGACCACGAACACGGTGACCTAAGACCGTGGTATCTGAATGTGGTGACCTAAGACCATAGTAATTTGAATGCGGTGACCTAAGACCGCGATATGGAGTGTAGCGGAAGGAGGGTCGACTTAATAGTCCCCACGGTGTACAGGTTGGTACGGGGGAGTGTAGCGGATGGCTTATTAGGTTTGGGTTTGGGAATGCATCATAATTTGTATGCTATGATATGAATGTGTAATATTTGTTATGCCTGATTCTATTATGATTTAGTGTTGTGTACACATTGAGTCTCATTGACTCACCCCCGTTGAGGACCATGTTTGGTGATGAACAATGTGGACCGGACGACAGAACTTGTGGTGGCCATGCTCAACATGAAGTTTTTTTTTTATGGACTATTAATTTTTAAGTACTCCGAATTATTTGGAATTATTTGATGTAATAAGGCCATAAGGCCATAGTGCACTATTTTATTTCTGTTTTTATTTATTATGTTACGAAATTTTTATTTAAAGATTAAGTAATTTATTTTAAATGTATTCTATATGTTTTATCACCTAAAATTTAAAAGGGTTTTCATTATAAAACGATTTTGTTTTCTACTCGAGCCCAACCCAGAACAATATTTCTTTCAAAACACACTATTTTCCCAAAGTAACAAAAGAACTTTGAACCGGTTTACTTGAGGAACATACCAAATCTGGTCAAAGCTCGTGGGCCGGGTTTGGGGTGTTTCAAAAAATCTTTAGAATATATAAAAATGTCGAATTATATTTTTAAAAAATTTGAAACAAAAAATTTGAGGCTTTAAACAAGTAAATTATAAAACCAAGTTTATAATACTAATTATCTTTTTTTTTCTCTTATTTTGTTTTAAATATTTTTCACTATATATGGTACTTATGTTCTTCAACTTAGAAACTAGTCATATTGTCAGCAAGATATCAATATGGTTGGCTTAATTTTTTTATTTACTTGAAAATAATTATTTGTCTCGATTTGAATTTAATTTCATTTGTCTTTATTTGAAAATTTCAATTCGAGTCAGGATGATAAAATAGGACTCGTCAACTCGACTAGCTAAAATTTTGTTCACTCGATTTAATCGACCGCTCACCTTTATTGGGAAGATCAGTAGAGAGAGTTTATGTTATTGTTTGCGAAAGGTTTTCAATAGCCGACTACAAGAGATTTTTTTTTGTTTGAGTCGGTATGCTCTTCAGATGGTACCAACAGAGGTGAAGAGTTGCAATCGGTTTCTCCAAAGGTTGAAGGAAGAGATTTGTTTGCAATCAATCGCTCGTTGACTTAAGGAGTTTTCTGAACTGTCTAAATGGGCTAAGATGGTTGAGCATGTACTTAAGTTACAAAAATGTCAGCTTTAGAAGTTTGTGGTTTGGGGAAAAATACATTTGGCGGATCTAGTTTGCAGCTACTGGTTCTATGCAAGTTAGAGATTTTCAGGGTTCGAGCCAATCTGCACCTACTGGATGTCATTGCACAACAAGAGGACAATATCATCAGTAATTAGTATCTATAGCTAGTACTGGTGATTCTATTCATGCTTTAGGTATGGACTGGTTGTCTGAGCATAGTGTTGTGGTTGACTGTAACACCCCTTACCCGTATACTACGCCGGAACTCGGTACGAGGCATTATCAGACTTAACAATACATTCTACCAAATCCCGAGCCACAAAATTTCACTTATAATTTAAATTTTGATAAACACATGCATACACAAGCATTATAACTCCATGACCAATATGAGCCACAACTTGTGGCTAAATACAGAATAATCCTTATTACCGTCATGAAGCAATACATTTGATCAAATTAATTAACACATATACAAAATGACTTAGTCAAGCCCCTATACATGCCATAACTTAAATCATTTATAAATAAATATACCCATAGATAGCTTAATAGTGTGAAGCGATCTCCGACGACCTTCAGGCCGAGCTTGTTTAATAGGACTCTAAAACATGGGAAAGAAAAGGGGGTAAGCTTATAAAGCTTAGTAAGTTCACATGTAAAAATAATAAGCATTAGCAATAAATTTAGCTTACTACTAAGCTGTCATAACTTACATAAATAATGCTAAGTTCTTACTTTCTCAACTTACACATTTGTAGCCTTACCAAAGCCTCAACGAGACAAATCCTCACAACAAGTTCTCAAATTGGTACAGTCATTAAATCACATGCTTATACCTTATTACTCATGTTCACATTAATCTGTCTACTAGAATTGCTGTCACTAAATTATTTATTTCTTGAGCTAAAGAGCTCAGAATTACAAACCGCTATTTTTCCCGAAACTAGACTCACATATCTTCATACCATAAAATTTATAGAATTTTTGGTTTTTCCAATTAGTACAGTTTATTCAATAAAATTTCCCCTATTTCACTATTCAACTATTCTGACCTCTCTTCACTACGAATCGATTTCCTCCTCATATAGAATTTAGATGAACTTCTTGTTTAGTTCATTTGAAACTAGACTCATTCAAGATTTCAGGCATATAAATTATATCCCAAAATTAGTTTTTAAAATATTTGATGATTTTTCTAAGTCAGAATAGGGATCACGTAATCATTCTGAACCAGTCTCACAAAAATTTAAATATCTCAAAATATAAAAATCCTTTGTTTTCTATATTTCTTTTATATAAAAATAGACTCAATAAGATTTAAATCAAAATCTTCAACTTATAATTCAATTTCTACTTTTTTTGGTGATTTTTCAAATTCACGTCACTGCTGCTGTCCAAAATAGTTTTATTGTAAATTTTTGTTCTCTCTCACTTCAGTTGTATTCATTACTTACCTATAATAATCTTTCCAATTTCTGATTACATATCGAGCATATTGCTCATACATTACACATGCATATACCTACACTTATCACTACAAAGTCACACATAATTTCACTTAATCGATTTTCCCGTTGAACGCTTCGGAATAATAACGGATACACGGTGGTGTTGCATACAGCCCACCATTGAAGTTGAAGCTCTCTTGTACACATAGTGGCCTTCACTTAGTAACACTCATGTGACCTAGCTCGATTGTACACATAATTCTGGCTCTCTTGTTACCACTCATGTGACATGGCCATCTCGTAGCTCTCTTGTACACATAGTGGCTCACACTACATACCACACGTGTGACCTAGCTACGTATAGCTTTCTTGTACACTTGGTGTACTCTTGGTACCACACGTGTGATCTAGCTACGTATATATATGTATCTTGTAGCTCTCTTGTGCACATAGTGGCCTGCACTTAGTACCACTCATGTGACCTAGCTACATACCTTTTATATCTTTGATTCCGAAGGTTCAAACAGGAAGTATCTCACTTTCTAATACTTTATTCCATTCCTTCAATAGTCAATTATGATTCAAAAATCAGCTACAATACATAAAATATGCTGAAATATAAAAACGTCAATAAAAATAATGAATTATTTACATACAACTTACATAATTACATTCTCAATCTCATCACATCATCAATTTAACTTATCCTCCCAAAATTATTCTATTCAATACTTTCTTGATATTACACAAAGCCATCTTCCTAATTTGGTCTTACATGTAAACTTATACCAATTCTCATTAAAATGTCGAGTCATTATCGAACATTATAATTATATTGGAAACTCAGTACTAAAGTATTCATAACTAAAATTTCAATTTAACATTCAAACTTGTATCATTAAATGCTTATTAAACATATGAACTTACCTCGATACCAAAACGGCCATTTTACCAACTTTCCTGATTTTCGATTTTCCTCTCGTTCTAGGTCCAAATCTCGTTATTCGGGGTCTAAGACGTCATATTTCACTTATTTAATTATTGTTGTAATATCCTAAATATAGGCCTGTGCATTTATATGTGGTACTTGATTAATTTGTAATTTAAGAATTTAAGGTTGAACTGAGGCCTTGATTAAAATATTTGGATTAGTCACCTTAGGGTTTAAAAATAGTGTTTTGGGTAATTTAATTGATATATTGGGCTTGTGGCCCAGTAGCTAGGGGCAGAGTAGAGGGGGAGCTTAAAGTGGCGTCACAAGCACTTGGGAAGGGCCCAAATTTGGCCGCTTGGAGCCCAAAAGATTGGGTCAAAAATTTGGCAGCCCAGGAGAGTTAGGTGGACGGAACACTTACTAAAATTTAGGGGGTTTAATTCTTTTATTTTAGTGATAAAGTGCTGATAATAGAAAGATAATGAAGAGAAAGATTAGGGCTATTTTTGAGGAGCTAAGGGATTAAGATAATAGGTGGGATAAAAGCTATCAGATGATAGCAGAGTTGGCCGAAAATCCAACTCTGGAAGGGGGATTGTATTGCCGAAATCTATATAAGCCAAGTGATCATCCTTTCTTTCAATTTTTCTCTCTTCTTCCTCACCTAGCCGATATTCTCTTCTTCCTCAGTATTTTCTCTAAAAGTCGAATTCTCTTTTGTTCATATTTTCCTTCTCCTATAATTGAATCTTCAAGGCTGATTTTCCCGAAGGTGCACCATAGTTGAATACTCCTCTTTAATCTAGTAAGTTTCGGGATTTTTCTTCTTTGCAATTTCTTCAATTCTCTTTTATCAAGTTTCTAATCCGAATCAGTTTTCTAAGGCCCTGTCGATTTTACTCTCTTGTTTGAAGCCGAATCCTTTCTTGCTGAGATCTGTAGTGCCGATTTGTGGAAAAGCCGAAGGTAGGTAGTGGTAGGTTCGGCCAAATGGCCACTTTCTTGTTCTTTCCTCTTTGGGCCGGATGTTAATTGGGATTGGTTTAATATTTTGGGCTTGGCCGAATGTAGGTAGGAAGGTGACGTTTTCTTAAGGACTTTCGGGATTCGACAAATTAGGTAAGAGATCTATTAGTAGTTAATGTGTAAATTGAGATTTTATTAAGCTTGGCCGAATATTGAAGGGCTAAATCTTCGTGTGATTTTCTGGCTTTTGAGCAAGGCTTACACTGAGGGTAGTAGATTTGGATATCAACTAAGGATAGTAGATTTCATTTATATCGTGTGTGTAATACTTCCCACCATTTAGATCTGATTATTAATGTATGTTCATAAGTTTATATGTTGTGATAAATGCCGATATCTCGGTTTAATGTTGGAAACCCAAAAAGGGTGAAGCAAATCACCAGGTCAGTGAATGTTTTGACTTTATATGATAAAAGTATATTAATTTTATGATTGCATGGGTTGGGTTGATGAAAGGAGGAAGTTATACGTTATATGTGTAGCGGTTTATACCGTGATCTATTATATGTTGTAGCGGCTAATGCCATGATCTGTTATAAGGGCTTCGGCCATAATATGTTGATGAGCAGCATGACTGCCATCTTGGCGTGTAGCGATGTGGGTCAATTGTAGAAATCCCCAATGGTGTGAATGGCTGGTACGGGGGCGTGTAGCGGATGGAAACCTAGGCAAATGGGTTGGGCCTTGCATATTATTTGTTATTTTTTTTTATAAATGAAATTATTAATCAGTTTTATGAGCCTAAGGCCAAAATCTAGTGGTGCATGAGGGTTGCACATCGAGTCTCGCGACTCGCCCTATTAATTAACCTTTCGTGTGATACCTAGTGCTTGGACCGGGCCGGAAAGGGCACGCAAGGTGGCCATGCAAAAGAACATCCGATCCAAAGAAAAAGACTCAAGTTAATGCTTTATATTTTTAATTAATGGATTTTAAATCTCGTTGTAATAAGGCCATGGGCCACTAGTTTATGTTTTGTTTTATTTTGGGCTTTAATTACTTTTAGTTATTTAAATTCTTATTGAACTAATGCATGTATTTAAATTTGGGTTTTTAATTTATAAAGGCATATTTTATTTAAACTATCAACTATTAAATTTCTTTCGAATAAGAAGATAAACTTTAGAAAAATATTTTCTGAAAATACGACATATTTTTCCAAATTTTTCTTAGTGACATACCAGATCCGGTCGTGGTGTTTGGGCCGGGTTTGGGGTGTTACAAATTGGTATCAGAGCCCGGTTTAAAACTCAGCTTTGGGGTTTTTGGGCTCAAAATGTTTTCTAAAATGGGCTTTTGAAATATGGATGCCTTTAGGAAATAACAAATCTATTAGCTCGGCATGGCACCTGCGTCTCCGGCCCAAGTCCGCCAGGTAAGTACTCTGAACCATTGTATGATCTTTATATATGTGGGCTTAATGGGCCTAGTGGCACGTAGATTAGTTAGAATTAGAACTTGATGGACTCTAGGCTTAGTTCAAACCACTTCTTAAAATGTCATAAAACTTAATTTCACTAAACAAACCCGTTAACGAGCCGCAAGACTAGGGTGTGGTAACCGTCATACGCATGTCTAGGAAGGATCCGGAAGAGCCTGGTATTTAAGCAGTCCTAGTGACTCACCTCCTCTTCGCTGGAATCCTACCTGGTGCTTAGTGACTGTTCACCTTAGCCGAGTTAGGGTGTGGCAACGGGCATATTTAATATCCCGGGTTAGGGGCTATTTTGTTATTGCATTGTTTGCATGTGGTTGATATTGCAATGGGGTTGTTTTGATGTTTTAGGGGCTTAGTTGTAAGCTAGGTGTAAGGCTAAGAGGTAGGAAAATTTTAGTTTTAAGTTTTATGTGAGAGGAGCTGAAGGAGCTGGGGTTTATAAATAATTTTAGGTGAAAAGTAGCACAAGAGTTGAGCTAGTAAAGTGGCAAAGCATGCGCCACTTGAGGCTTGTGTTTGGCGTCACTTGCAGGGGAGGATGTCCTGTGTTCAAGCTGCGAAAATCCCACATTTTTGCTCCCATTTTGACAGCATGGAGGGGAGAAGTTGTAGGCAGTTCAAACTCTGCCATGGACCAAGTCAAATATTCAAAGGAAGGGGGGAGAGTGTTGTTAGGAGGTTGACTAGTTCAAACTAGTTTGAATGGGTGGCTTGGAGTGTTTGTAGGTGATGGCCGAATGTGGGGGAGGTTGTTGAGAGAGTGGCCGATTTTGGTAAGTGGGGAGAGAGAATGCCGAAATTCAATAGGTAATTTTGTGCATGTTTCGGCCAAAAGCAATTGGTAAGCCAAATTCTCCTTTTTGTCAAAACTAGCCGAAAGTTCAAAAGGGTTCTTCATTTTTTCTTCTTGTGAAACCGAGAGTCCAAACACTTACTTGCCGAAATTGCCTTATTTTTCTTGATTTTGTGCTTGTGGCCGAATATTCTTCTTCCATTTTTCTTTCTTTGTCATTTGTGTAAACCGAAATTTGTATTCTCTCTTTCCCATATTTTTCTTTCTTTGTTGAACTTTGATAGCCGAAACTTCCTTCTCCAAAATACCTTCTCTTCATTTCTTCTCTTGCAAGCCGAAACTTCACCCACCTATACCTTGCCATTTCTTCTTCTTTTCCCCATTTCTGTTGTTGGCCGAATATCAACCCCTATCCTTTTTCATTTCGTTTTCTCTTTTCTTTCACTCTGACTGAATCTTGTTGATCATTATAAACCACCCTAGCCGAATCCTCTTTTTCATCTTGTTTTAAAAGTTGGCCGAATCTTTCCTCTCTCCTAGTGGTTCTTGGCCGAATATTGGATGGTGTTAGGTAAATGCTTGGCCGAATGGCCATTTCTCTCCTCTCTAAGTTCTTTGTTGGCTTCGGTTTGGTTAAAGTCTATGTTGGTTTTGGTTGAAGGAGTTAATCTTTGTTAACTATTACGTTATAGGGCCTTTGGATTTTGGAAGCAAGCAAGAGGAGTCTTCTTTCTTGGTTAATCGTTGGTAAGTGATGGTTAGTGGTTGGTTCTTTAAGTCTAATCTTTTGGTTTCATTTAGTCAAGACCCTAATGGATTAACTGTTTAAATTTTAGGGTGAGGCCGATTGTCAGAAGAAGCATTGGTTGGTTTGGGTTTTGGTAGGAAACCAAACCAAGTGAAAGGTAAGGGATTAAATTGTTAACCCCTTGGTTTAATGGTGTTGGCTGAATGGTATAAGTGGCTAATCTATGTTTGGCCGATTATAGGAGCAGGGTAATCGGGGGATTAAGACCGGTTCTTTAGGGGATTAAAAGCTTGCGTTAACAGGTGTGTAACTAACATACTCTTGCTTAGTAATATGTTAATAACCTGATTGTTAATAAGCCGATACAGTATGGGTGATTGATATGATACCCTGTAGGGTATGAGCACGGATACGGGTAAGTCCGTTTCATTACGAGCTATGTTGTGGATATGTATTGATATCATGAGTATAATATATGTGCTATGATATGCAGCATTAAACATGTTAGTATGATTGCATGAGTTGCATGATTTTGCATCAGTATGAGATGTTATTAGGTGATATGAGAGGAGGGGGAATATGATATCCGTGTCTTTGGGACACCAGAGGTTGGGCACCTCCAGTGGTTTGGTACCACAAATTGATTTATTGTGACTTTGGGTCACCAAAGGTTTGGCACCTCATAGCGTCTCGTCCCAGTGGCTTCGTACCACAGTGGGTTGGCCCCACAGATGATTATACGGGATCGACGCCAGTGATTTGGTATCACACGATGGGTTGGCCCCATCATTGGATTCGTGACTTCGGTCACCAGTGATTTGGTATCACATTGTGTCTTTGGGATACCGAGGTTTGGCACCTCATAGCGTCTCGTCCCCAGTGGCCGTACTCACGATGGGGTTGGCCCCACGATGATTATACGGGATTGACGCCAAAGTGATTTGGTATCACACGATGGGTTGGCCCCATCATTGGATTATTCGACTTTTTGGGTCACCAAAGTGGTTTGGCACCACACTTATGGATATCGTGACTTTGGGTCACCAGTGGTTTGGCACCACCAGTGGTTTGGTACCACACGGGGTAGAAATGGAGTATGGATGGCTAGGATTGGGGTGCATTACTTGGATTGCTTTGCTATGATGTGTGTTAGCATGTTGTATTAATCGGGAGAGGGATTTATGCACCGAGTCTTGCGACTCACCTTCTCCCTTATCATTTCAGTGACACATAGATCGCGGACATGGGCCTGTGGACTCGAGGTGACCATGCCATGAATAAATTGAACTTGCAATCGCTTTTGAAACTTGGTACTTTATTTCATTATTTCTATTTGGTTTATTGGGTTGTAAAAGGCCTTTAAGATTATGCTTTGATTAATTATATGCTTGGATTTGATTTCAAATGTGCCTTAACAAATTACTGTTTTAATAAATCCGATAAAACTTGGAAATAAAAGGGGTTTTCAAAACTACAACGCGATACATTTTAAACTCTACCATCGGGTAGAACACGATAATTTAAAATGAATGAAACCCAAATGTTTTCCAAATTCAAGATTTTCCCCCACTAAGTTCATAATGTTTTAAGCAACTAAATGAAATTACTTGGTTTTCTAATCGGTTTTACTTACGGATACACCTAAGTTTTCCAAAGTTCCGGGTTTTAAAATGCACCATCAGTTTGAATAATCATACTCAAGATTTTAACTACAATAAGGAGTTTTCTCAAATGAATTTTTAAACGATAACCTGTTTTAAAAGACTCGTTTTCCCCTGTAACATACCAGATTCGGTCGTGGTGTATTGACCGGGTTTGGGGTGTTACAGCATATGCATATCTAGGAGTGGATTCAGGGAGAGCTTGGTACTTAAGCAGTCCTAGCGACTCACCTCCTCTTCACTGGAATCCTACCTGGTACGTAGTGACTATTCACCCTAGTTACGAGGGCTTAATGATGGGCTAAACCTATGATTAAAACCCGAAAGGGACCAGCCACCCTAATTTGAAAAAAAAAATCCCAAGGTTTGTAAAATTTGCAAAGCATATTTGAACCTCCAATCAACCATGAACTTATAAAATACCTGTGTTTCAAAAATTTACCCGAAAATCTCACGGTTACAAGAATAAACCGGACCATGAAACTGGATTTTTACAAAAATACCCCTGTTTGAAAAAAAAAACATCAAGGTTTGAAAAAAAAATTTACCAAACTACCCTTGTTTTGTAATATTACCGAAATACCCCCGAATTTCAAAATTACCGAAATACCCTTGAATTTCCAAATTACTGAAATACCCCCGGATTTCAAAATTTCTGAAATACCCCCGGAGTGCAAAATTATCGAAATACCCCTGGAATTGAAGAATTACCAAAATATCCTTATTTTACAAAATCACTAAGGACCTTATTTTAAAAAATTACGAAAATACCCCTGCAGGATAAAATTACGAAAATACCTCTGGGTAGTGAAAACAACAACAACAGCAACAACAACACTACTTTTCTGTAATGAACGCGAGTTGATGAATGTTGATGATTGAATGAATGAACTTGAGACTGTATTGTGTATGAATTCGAAAGAACTACTTTTTAAAAACTATTAATCATAAGACTGTTCGCGATAAATCATAATGATTCATAAAATTCTTAATCAGAAAAATGCAAATCGAAAGAATGAGTACAAGGGGTCGAGGACGTCCGCCGCGTGGACGCGGTAGGGGTAGGATGACCTTGTCTCGAGCCGAGTGAGTGCCGCCATGGGTCGTAACGAATCGCCAGATCCTCCAAATTGTGGGAGGGAGAGTTATGGGATCAGGCGACCGGAGATGATGCTGTATCCCAGGCGATGTTGCGAGTCCTGGAGAGAGTTGCTGGAGTAGGCATGGGCACAGGAGCCCGAAAATCTGTGTCAGAGCGGCTTAAGGCCAATGGGGCAGAAGTGTTTAGGGGAGTTTTCGGGGTAGCCCCTAACACAACTGAGTACTGGATGGAAGTGACAGAGCGCATAATGGATGATTTAGACTTCATGGTAGAGGAAAAATTGAAAGAGGTCATGTCTCTCCTCCGAGATGAGGCCTACCAGTGGTGGCTCATGGTGAAAGAAGGTACTGCAGCAGATCTGATTGACTGGGATTTCTTTAAAGAGTCATTCCAAGGAAAGTATGTCGGGGCTAGCTATATAGATGCCTAAAAGAAGGCATTCCTGAACTTGGTACAGGGAAGTAAGTCTGTGGCTGAATGTAAGGCTGAGTTTCTGCGCTTAAGCCGTTACGCTCGAGGAATGGTAGCAACGGAGTATGAACGTTGTGTTCGGTTCGAGGATGGGCTGAGAAATGAGTTAAGGGTTCTGATAGCACCGCAACGAGAGAGGGTTTTTGCTGTTTTGGTAGATAAGGTTAAAATAGCTGAGGAAGTGAAATGGGTTGAGAGACAAGACAGGGATAAGGATTGGGGTAAAAATAAGAGGAGTTTTGGGCCATCAAGAGCATCGGGGAACTTTCAGAAGAGGCCTAGGGCTGATGGGCTAGTTCTTGCTCCGACAAGTCAAAATCAAGCTTGTTCTACATGTGGGAGGATGCATTATGGGGAGTGCAGAATAAAAATAGGTGGATACTTTAGTGTGGATCCACAGAACATCTGATTAAGGACTGTCCTCAGATGGATCAAGTACAGCCAACAGGTCGAGGTTCTGATTAGGTTAGGAGAGGCGATTAGCCTGGACCAAGGGGTCGTGGTGCAGGTAGAGGAGGAAATGGGGCTGATCGAGGTCGTGGAGCACCTGGTAGAGGTGCAAGTAATGTAGATGCAAGGCAGCCGGGTCTAGTTTATGCAGTTCGTCGACAGAAAGATGGTGACGCACCGGATGTCATAATCGGTACGTTTCTTATAGCTGACAGCCCTTTTCTTACTTTGATTGATATTGGGTCAACCTACTCCTATGTTGCATGTTCCATATCTGAGACCTTAAGTATAGATCCTGAAACAACTACTAGGAAGATGACCGTTAGAAACTCAAGGGGTAGTGTTTCCAGCAGACTTAATGGAATTGCCATTTGGAGAGTTCAATCTTATCCTAGGAATGGATTGGTTGTCAAAGCATCGTGCTAAGTTGGATTGTGGGTCTAAGCGCATGGTGTTAACTACCCCCGAAGGCGGGGAGGTGGTTGTGTTAGGAGAAAGAAGGAACTATTTGTCCAACATAGTGTCGGCCTTGAAAGCTGTTAAGATGATTCGGAAAGAATGTAATGCCTATTTGGCTTTTATTAGTGCTTTGGATGTTAAGGAGGTGACTGTCGATGGGGTTCAAACTGTCAAGGATTTCGCGGATGTCTTTCCGGAAGAATTGCCAGGATTACCCCCGGATCACAAAGTGGAGTTTGGAATAGAACTACTCCTGGGTACGGCTCCAGTATCTATTGCCCCTTATCGAATGGCGCCGAAGGAGCTGGTGGAGCTCAAAGCTCAGATTCAGGAGCTATTGGATCGAGGATTCATCCGACCGAGTATGTCTCCATGGGGAGCGCCAGTCTTATTTGTGAAGAAGAAGGACGGATCCATGCGTATGTGCGTAGACTATCATCAACTGAATAAGTTGACGATTAAGAATAAGTACCTATTACCGAGAATCAACGATTTGTTCGACCAGCTCAAAGGAGCTTCGATCTTATCTAAGATTGATCTAAGGTCGGGATATCATCAGTAAAAGGTGAAGGAAGGAGACATTCATAAGACGACATTTCGAACACGCTACGGTCATTATGAGTTTTTGGTAATGTCGTTCGGTTTGACGAACGCGCCAGCAGCATTTATGGATATGATGAACCGGGTGTTTCAGCCATACCTTGATCGGTTCATCATAGTATTTATCGACGATATATTAGTTTATTCCAAGTCTGTGGAGGAGCATGATGCACAACTTCGAGTGGTGTTACAAATTCTGAGGGAAAAGTAGTTGTACGCAAAATTCAGTAAGTGTGAGTTCTGGCTGAAGGAGGTGACTTTTCTAGGGCATGCGGTTTTGCGAGAGGGATTAGGGTAGACCTCGAAAAATTGAAGTCGTGTTAAATTGGAAATCGCAGGTCCGTGGCGTAAATTCGAAGTTTCTTAGGATTAGCAGGATATTATCGAAGGTTCGTTGAGGGGTTCTCTTCAATAGCGTCACCATTAACTAAGTTGTTGAGGAAGGGAGTATCTTTTGTGTGGACTGACAAACAACAGGAGAGCTTTGAGAGGCTGAAGAGAATTCTGACGGAAGCACCAGTGTTAATTCAGCCAGAGGCGAGAAAAGAATTTACCGTCTATTGTGATGCATTACACACAGGGTTAGGGTGTGTGCTGATGCAAGATGGAAAAGTTGTGACATATGCGTCTCGACAGTTGAGACCCATGAGTTAACTACCCTACGCATGATCTGGAATTGGCAGCGGTAGTGTTTGCTCTGAAGATTTGGAGACATTACCTGTACGGGGAGAAGTCGGTAATTTACACCGACCATAAAAGTTTGAAGTATCTCCTTACTCAGAAGGAGTTAAATTTACGACAACGTAGGTGGATCGAGCTCTTGAAGGACTATGATTGCTCAATTGAATACCATCCCGGCAAGGCCAATATGGTGGCAAATGCATTGAGTAGGAAGGTGATAGCAGATCTAAGCGCGATGTTCACTCATCTTAGTTTGTATGAGGATGGTAATTTGATGGCTGAGCTACAAGTAAGACCTATGTGGACATGTCTAATCAAGGAGAAACAACTTTTGGATGATGTCTTAAGTACTCGAATCCGACAAGTGCAGGAGGGTGAAGTAGAGGACTATAGTCTGAACAATGATGGAGTTTTGTGTTTTCGTGGGAAGGTTTGTATGCCAAAAAATGAGGAGCTAAGGCAGATGATTCTTCGGGAATCGCATAGTAGCCCCTATGCTATGCATCCTGGAGGAGTGAAGATGTATCGAGATTTGCGAGACCAGTTCTGGTGGTCAAGTTTGAAGCAAGAAGTTACAGAATATATGGGGAAGTGTTTGACGTGTTAGCAAGTCAAAGCTGAACACCAGTTGCCTTCGGGATTGTTGCAGCCGATAAAGATTCCCCAATGGAAATGGGAGAGAATCACAATGGATTTTGTTAGTGGGTTACCCCTTACACCACCAAGAAAGATTCAATTTGGGTAATTGTGGATCGGCAGACGAAGTCTGCTCACTTCATACCGATTCGGGTCGACTACTCTCGACAAAAGTTGGCTAAGTTGTACGTGGCGGAGGTTGTAAGATTACATGGTGTACCGGTGTCGATCATATCGAATAGGGACCCTAGGTTCACGTCACAATTTTGGAAGGCTCTTCATCAGGCAATGGGAACAAGGTTAGACTTGATCAGCTTTTCACCCATCGATGGTCACCTGAGAGGGTAATTCAGATCTTGGAGGATATGCTAAGGGGTTGCATCATTGATTTTAGGGGTAGTTGGGAGGAGTATTTACCCTTGGCTGAATTCGCGTACAATAATAGCTATCAAGCTAGTATTCAAATGGCGCCGTATGAAGCCTTATATGGAAGGAGATGTCGTACTCCAACTTGTTGGACGGAGTTGGGTGAACGTCAGGTATTAGGTTCTGAACTAGTTTCGGAAACGGAGGAAAAAGTTAAGTTAATACGGGCTCGATTGAAGGAAGCGTCTAATCGACAGAAATCTTATGCGGATCTAAAGCGGAAGGAGGTGGAATTTGCAGTAGGAGACCAAGTCTTCTTGAAGGTATCGCCGTGGAAGAAAGTAATGAGGTTTGCACGTAAGGTTAAGCTAAGTCCTCGGTTTATTGGGCCTTATAGGGTCTTAGAACGTGTAGGGCCAGTGGCTTATCATTTGGAGTTGCCTTCAGAGTTGGAGTAGATACATGACGTGTTCCATGTCTCCATGTTGAGACGTTATCGATCTGATCCATCGCACATAATGCCAGTGAAAGAAATTGAAGTAAGGCCAGATTTATCTTTTGACGTTATCAATACTGAGATACTTGAAAATCAACTCTAACCCATTAAAAGTTTAGACATCAGGTTCAAAGTCTGGTACATAACATTTCATACTCTTACTAGTGTAACTGCCTCGAAGTACCATCCATCTTTGTACTTCTCAAATAAACAGATAATTATCACTGTGCTAGACATCATAACATTCTATCTTTAACTTGCTGATATATGTATCAAGATCATTTGAAAAGTGAAAGCCAATACACAGGTCTAAGTTGAACTTCCTATCATTCACACTTTGCCAACTTCAATTTCTTCTCAAATCTAGAGAAAGATTAAACTTATAATAGAATTTACTTCAACTGTTACTCGTCGAAGCACTTAACTATACTGATGCCACAATACTCATACAGCTTAAAAATCATAGTGCCATAATAAGACTAACTTCTCAATTACTTTAGTAGATAATGTCTCGGCTGAAAACAAAACATCTCGATCAACGGAGAAATTTAAACTCAAATTTCGATAACAACCAATACAAAAGCACAATCTTTATACCTCTGGTAACTGTATCAAAGTACTCTCGCAATCAAGTCAAAACTTATAATCATCGTAAGCATTTTAATAATAAGAAGAAACCACTTTCATCAATAGAACATTTCCTACTGATATCTCATGGATGATACTTTGAACAATAATTTATTAGGGAAAGAGAAATAACAAAATCTCAGAACATGAAGCTACACAGAAAATACTCATCAGTACTGAAAATAATCTTAATAAAAGCCACACAATCTTCCTTTATTTTCATTGAGCAATAGCTAGTAAAACGAGACGCTAACATCATACGGACCTTATCGTCAACTTTCTATCTGTGCATGATGCAGAAAACCAGAGAAGATAAACCAATTTCGATCACAGCTCAAATAGACTACAATGCTTTCATCTACCTGTAAATTTAGCTGACATTCTCACACTATATGTAACATCCTAGATTAGGGGTTATGCGTTTGTGCATAATTCATGAGTTAGTACGTTTTGGCAGTGTTGGAAATGTATTAAGGGTTTTTAGAATTTTAGGATGGAAGAAGAAAGCTTTGGAAAATTTTGGTTTTTAAGTAAAAAGTGGAGCTAGGTAAATGAGGCTTTAAAAGAAACTCCGTGTGAAGCATGACACAAGGAACCATGTGGTAAAATGTCATGTTTTATGAATTATGAATGTGTTATGTGAATTCTAGAAATAATGAAATGTATGGAAATATATGGAAATGTATGGAAGTGTATGGAAATGTGTGGAAATGTGTGGAAATGTATGGAAATGTAAGGCAATGTAGGGAAATGTAAGAAAATGTAAGGAAATGTAAGGAAATGTATGGAAATGTATGGAAATGTAAGAAATGTAAGAAATGTGAGGAAATGTATGGAAATGTAAGGAAATGCAAGGAAATGTAAGGAAATGTCTTGTCTTGGAAATGTAGGAAATGTCCTGAAAATGTAAAGGAATAAAGAGGAAGTGAACATTTATGGAAACTAGGAAATGTAAGAAATGATTCAAAATGGAAAGTGAACATTTCTCTGAAACTTGGAAATGTAAGAAAATGGCAAGTTTACAAAGCCGATCGAAAATTTTAGGAAACTTAGAAATGACTTAGAAATGTCAAGTTTTAAAGTTTAAAATATGAAATTAAGGCAAGGTGGCCTTAAAAAGAAAAAGTTAGCGAAATTTGACACACAAACAGGCTTGGAAAAGTGGCTGAAGATGTCACTTAGGGCCTATGGAAATGGCACCATGTGCAAGAGGAATGGGCCTGAGTTCGAGTCACTTGGGAAGCAAATAAAGGAGGTTTTATTTTTGCTTCCAAGACTCGAGTGGACGGCACATGCTTCTAGAAAGGAGGTGTTTTATTTTCATAAATATTCGATTAAAAGGTCATAAATAAAGGATTTTTAAATTGGATTATTTAGAAGAGATAAATATTGGATTAAACTCTTTTATTTATGATAATTAAAGGATAAAGTTATCAAAATAGAAGAGTGGTGGCCAAGTAAAGGACTCTAGCTAGTAATTTTGGCTATAAAAGGAAGAGTAAGGCTATTCTTCATTCATTCTTTTCTCTTCAAGAAAACCTCTGCCAAAATTCTCTAAAATTTCTCCTATTCTCTCTGCCGAATTTTCTCTACCATTATTCTCTTTTTCTCTTTTCTTTTCTTCTTCATTCTTCTCCTCTCAATATTCCAAAAGCCGAAAGCTTGCTAAGATCAAGGCCATAGCCGAATCTCTCTGAAGGTTGAAGTGAAGATGCAATCGATTTCTTCAAGTAAGGGTAAGATTAGGTTAGATTCTCATTCTATTTCTTTTAAGGCTGACGAAATTAAGATTCTAATACCCTTAATATCTGTTGCCGAAGAGATCTTCCGGGATTTACTAAGTGTTGACTACAAGGAAGGAGAAGTTCTTTTCCCGAAGGTACACCATAGGCGCGTGTTCCTAGTTATTCGGTGAATTTGAGGATTTAAGAATCTAAGGTAAGTCATATTTAACATTCGGCTAAGGGTTAATTGTTGTGAATAAATGTTAGAAATTGATCTAACATGTAGTTATAGGGATTTCACAGAGAGGGATACAAGGATTTCTGGATTTGAGAATTTCAAGGAACTTGAGATCTAAATCTGTAGATCATTCTTCTGGATTTCAAGGAATCATTAAGCAAATCAGTGTGTACCCTTACTAACCTTCAATAAATTACGTGGTAATTATTAAATATATGAATATGTATCGGTATGTGAATGTGGTTAAGTACCACAAATGTGGTAAGGAGTACCCGGTATGTTTCCTACTTTTGATAGGATTATGAATGTGATATACTTTGAACATGTGATTAGTAACATGAATGAAAATTAAGTATGTGGAATATGTTATAAAATAATTGGGGCATTTGGGATATATGTGAAGGAAGAAAGTGAAGGTGTTGACTTGGTCTCACCAACGAAGGTGTTGACTTCTGTCTCACCAACGAAGGTGTTGGTTTCGGCCTCACCAACGAAATATGGTGGCTACGGCCCCATTGCGTGAATATGGTAACCGGTTACATTATTTGAATATAGTGTCTAATAATGACACAACGTAAGTGGTCGATGAGCACGTCGATTGCAAATGATCGCCTTCCGATGGTGAGTAGCGGATGGAGGAGGTCGACTTAGTAGTCCCCACGGTGTGCGGTTTGGTGCGGGTGGTGTGTAGCGGATGGACCTTTAGGTTTGGGTTTGGGTTGCATCATTATTTGATTTGAATATGCTTTGATATGAATATGTATGCTCTGAATGTTGATTGTTAGTTTGTGTACACATTGAGTCTGTTGACTCACCCCTTTGTGGGACTATTTTTCAGAAATGAGCGATAATGGACCGGGTCTGCAGGCTAAAGGTGGCCATGCATCACTTGAAGAATTTATTAGAATTTGGACTTTACTCAATTTTAGTATTTTCAATTTTATCTTTGGGTTTGAATGATGTAATAAGGCCATAAGGCCCAAGTTGGATGGTTTTATTTCCCTGCTTTTATTTTCAGTTGTTATGTTATGAATTATTTTTGACTAAGTTTAATTAAATTTATTTTAAAAATAAACCCTAAATTGTTTTGTCACCAAAATTAAATGTTTTCTAAATTAAATAAATGGGTTTCCAACCTAAGCCCAACCCAAAACCAATATCTTTCTAAAAATTCACAAAAATTTTCTAAGTAACAAAAGAATTTGAAGCTGATTTTCTTAAGGAACATACCAGATCCGGTTCAGGCTCGTGGGCCGGGTGTGGGGTGTTTCAGTTTGGTATCATAGCCCAATTTTAAACTCTCGGCCTGTGGGCTAAGGCCCAAAACATTTTCAAAGCGAGCCTAATGATTTTTTTTGAAATTAAACAGGTTCTCTGGCATGGCACCTAAGTCTCCGACCCGCAGTCCACCAGGTAAGTACCCCTAACCATTTGGGTGATTATGTGAATTATGTTATGAACATTAGAAGGGTAGAAAAGGCATGGAACGTAGAATAGTATGATAGGAACTTGAACCCTAGGATTAGACTACTCAAACACAAAACACATAAGACTTAATACACTAAACAAACCTATGGCTAAGTCATTTGAGCTAGGGTGTGGTAACCCTCATGCGCATGTCTAGGAATGGTTTCGGTGGGAGCTTGGTACTTAAGCAGTCCGCGTGACTCACCTCCTCTCCACTCGAATCCTACCTAGTGTGTAGCTTTGGTTCACCCTGACCCAGGGGACTCGGTCATAGGCTAAACACAAAGAATAAAACCCGAAAGGGAACTAGCCATGTTTAAAAAAAAAAAAAAAGAGAGAACAAAACAACAAACCCTAGTTTTAAAACTTTTAAAATCACTCTTTTAATTTGTAAAAACTATCTTTACAAAATTTCCAAAAAAATTTCTGATTTGTGAAAATTACAAAAATGCCCTTAATGGTAAAATTACCAAAATGCCCTTGATTTACAAAATGTCAAACTTTTCAACGGTCTTGCTAAAACTTCATTATTTTATAAATGTTCAAATTGCAAACTATCAAAAATATCTTGATTTTGGAAAATTACTGAAATTGCCCTAACTTACAAAATTACCAAAATGACCACGATTTCTAAAATTTTGCAACATCACCGTTTTGGAAAATAAAAGTCTCAAAAAGAACCCTCAAAGTTTTACAACTTCTAAAATATCCCTGATTTGTTAACTTTTACAAATTTACCCTATTTAAAAATTACCAAATACCCCGAGGCCAAAATTTCCAAAAGACCCCTTGATTTCAAATTTTTTCCAAATTACTCCGGGACTTTGAAATTACCAAAATACTTTTGACAAAATCACCAAGGAACTTTTTCTTTTGACAAATTACGAAAATACCACAGTAGGACAAAATTACGAAAATACCCACGGGTAGTAGAAAAACAACAACAATGAAAACTACACATTTCTCTGAATGAACGAATGTTCATAATTGATTGATGGATGTATGAATGTAAAGACTGTGGTGCATGTATGAATACGAAAGAACCACTCTCCTAAAATTCTTTCCATAAAACTTCTTCATGGTGTCAGGTGGAATAAAGACAAATTCATAAAATTCTCTTAAATCAGATTAAATCGCGACGTTAGAAATAAGTTCTAGGGGCGTGAACTTAGAGATTGTGCCTAGAAAGTATGATGGTTTTATTAAGATCGAGTCTTGCAGCGTAAGCATAGTGCGGTAAGAAGGATTATGCAGTTTGTTAATAAGTAATTTCGAGGACGAAATTATTTTTAAGGAGGGTAGAATCTGTAACATCCTAGATTAGGGGTTATGCGTTTGTGCATAATTCATGAGTTAGTAGGTTTTGGCAGTGTTGGAAGTGTATTAAGGGTTTTAGAATTTTAGAATGGAAGAAGAAAGCTTTGGAAAATTTTGGTTTTTAAGTAGAAAGTGGAGCTAGGTAAATGAGGCTTTAAAAGAAACTCCGTGTGAAGCATGACACAAGGAACCATGTGGTAAAATGGCATGTTTTATGAATTATGAATGTGTTATGTGAATTCTAGAAATAAGGAAATGTATGGAAATATATGGAAATGTATGGAAGTGTATGGAAATGTGTGGAAATGTGTGGAAATGTATGGAAATGTAAGGCAATGTAGGAAATGTAAGAAAATGTAAGAAATGTAAGAAATGTATGGAAATGTATGGAAATGTAAGAAATGTGAGGAAATGTGAGGAAATGTATGGAAATGTAAGGAAATGCAAGGAAATGTAAGAAATGTCTTGTCTTGGAAATGTAGGAAATGTCCTGAAAATGTAAAGGAATAAAGAGGAAGTGAACATTTATGGAAACTAGGAAATGTAAGGAAATGATTCAAAATGGAAAGTGAACATTTAAAACTTGGAAATGTAAGAAAATGGCAAGTTTACAAAGCCGATCGAAAATTTTAGGAAACTTAGAAATGACTTAGAAATGTCAAGTTTTAAAGTTTAAAATAGGAAATTAAGGCAAGGTGGCCTTAAAAGAAAAAGTTGGTGAAATTTGACACACAAACAGGCTTGGAAAAGTGGCCTGAAGATGTCACTTAGGGCCTATGGAAATGGCACCATGTGCAAGAGGAATGGGCCTGAGTTCGAGTCACTTGGGAAGCAAATAAAGGAGGTTTAATTTTTGCTTCCAGAAGACTGAGGTGGACGGCACATGCTTCTAGAAAGGAGGTGTTTTATTTTCATAAATATTCGATTAAAAGGTGATAAATAAAGGATTTTTAAATTGGATTATTTAGAAGAGATAAATATTGGATTAAACTCTTTTATTTATGATAATTAAAGGATAAAGTTATCAAAATAGAAGAGTGGTGGCCAAATAAAGGACTCTAGCTAGTAATTTTGGCTATAAAAGGAAGAGTAAGGCTATTCTTCATTCATTCTTTTCTCTTCAAGAAAACCTCTCACAAATTCTCTAAAATTTCTCCTATTCTCTCTCGCTGAATTTTCTCTACCATTATTCTCTTTTTCTCTTTTCTTTTCTTCTTCATTCTTCTCCTCTCAATATTCCAAAAGCCAAAGCTTGCTAAGATCAAGGCCATAGCCAGAATCTCTGAAGGTTGAAGTGAAGATGCAATCGATTTCTTTAAGTAAGGGTAAGATTAGGTTAGATTCTCATTCTATTTCTTTTAAGGCTATCGAAATTAAGATTCTAATACCCTTAATATCTGTTGCCGAAGAAATCTTCCGGGGATTTACTAAGTGTTGACTACAAGGAAGGAGAAGTTCTTTTCCCGAAGGTACACCATAGGCGCGTGTTCCTAGTTATTCGGTGAATTTCGGATTTAAGAATCTAAGGTAAGTCATATTTAACATTCGGCTAAGGGTTAATTGTTGTGAATAAATGTTAGAAATTGATCTAACATGTAGTTATAGGGATTTCGACAGAGAGGATACAAGGATTTGGGATTTGAGAATTTCAAGGAACTTGAGATCTAAATCAGTAGATCATTCTTCGGGATTTCAAGGAATCATTAAGCAAATCAGTGTGTACCCTTACTAACCTTCAATAAATGACGTGGTAATTATTAAATATATGAATATGTATCGAGTATGTGAATGTGGTTAAGTACCACAAATGTGGTAAGGAGTACCTGTATGTTTCCTACTTTTGATAGGATTATGAATGTGATATACTTTGAACATGTGATTAGTAACATGAATGAAAATTAAGTATGTGGAATATGTTATAAAATAATTGGGGAATTTGGGATATATGTGAAGGAAGAAAGTGAAGGTGTTGACTTCGGGTCTCACCAACGAAGGTGTTGACTTCTGGTCTCACCAACGAAGGTGTTGGTTTCGGCCTCACCAACGAAATATGGTGGCTACGGCCCCATTGCGTGAATATGGTAACCGGTTACATTATTTGAATATAGTGTCTAATGACACAACGTAAGTGGTCGATGAGCACGCCGATTGCAAATGATCGCCTTCGATGGTGAGTAGCGGATGGAGGGTCGACTTAGTAGTCCCCCACTGTGTGCGCGTGTTGGTACGGGTGGTGTGTAGCGGATGGACCTTTAGGTTTGGGTTTGGGTTGCATCATTATTTGATTTGAATATGCTTTGATATGAATATGTATGCCTGGAATGTTGATTGTTAGTTTGTGTACACATTGAGTCTGCATTGACTCACCCTTTGTGGGACTATATTTCGAAATGAGCGAAATGGACCGGGTCGGCGGGAGCTAAAGGTGGCCATGCATCACTTGAAGAATTTATTAGAATTTGGACTTTACTCAATTTTAGTATTTTCAATTTTATCTTTGGGTTTGAATGATGTAATAAGGCCATAAGGCCCAAGTTGGATGGTTTTATTTCCCTGCTTTTATTTTCAGTTGTTATGTTATGAATTATTTTTGACTAAGTTTAATTAAATTTATTTTAAAAATAAACCTTAAATTGTTTTGTCACCAAAATTAAATGTTTTCTAAATTAAATAAATGGGTTTCCAACCTAAGCCCAACCCAAAACCAATATCTTTCTAAAAATTCACAAAAATTTTCTAAGTAACAAAAGAATTTGAAGCTGATTTTCTTAAGGAACATACCAGATCCGGTTCAGGCTCGTGGGCCGGGTGTGGGGTGTTTCACTATAGGAATTTCATTCGAAATCTTGCAGATATATATACCTCTGAGAGTAAATGGAAACATATAATCGTCGGAAGAGATTGTTGTAATTTCTTAACCATAAACGCTGCATTCAGTCATTAATATATCTCCATCATGATTGCACTATCTAATTCTGTCATTACTAATATGATATTATTCCAATTGCAAATAGAAATAAATTCAGAATAAATTCCAGCAATCACATACTTTAGGCCTCATACCTGGATAAGTTAAGTAGCTGAGCCTGACCTTTCTTTAACTATAACATTTCAGAATCCGAATGATCTTCATATTAATCTGACAATTCAGAATAAATTCCAGCAATCACATACTTTAGGCCTCATACCTGGATAAGTTAATTAGCTGAGCCTGACCTTTCTTTAACTATAACATTTCGGAATCCAAATGATCTTCATATTAATCTGACATCTTTTCTACAACTATGGTCATTTACTAAACCATTCTCAACTCTGATCACGTTGTCAATTAATCTACAATTCAACTGTTTAGTCTTCATTTGTAAACCCATTTGGTCTGAATTTCATGAAATTTCTTTATAACATACCTTATTGAAAGGGGGTGAGGTTGGAACACCTCTGACTTGCCTCTTATATACTCATGCATATAACTTAACACTCATCAATATATATATTTTGTTTCAAGTAACTTAACATGCATACTCATTTTACACAACCTTCCTATCATCTTATACAAATAAGTGCACTTATACTTTCATTCATAAATCTCGAGTAAAACTACTCATAACATTCACTTAATTTCACAAGTTATACTCATAGCATCATACAAATGGCAATCAAACATGAACACTTATCATAGTATAAACTTTCCTTTCATCTAATCTTTCATATTTCAAGAAAAATTCCCATCCATAATTTATTCATCATCGTATAAACATCATAAACTATTATTCTTACTTTTTACGAGTCTCAACTCATCATAAACACACTGTTTGTGCTATCAAATTTAGCTCGATTGAAGTGCGCATCTGTCTAATAAAACAATTTACATCAGGGTCGGGAGTCGTCACACTATCACAGTTCAATATGGCATGTATAGCTAGACTCTCACACTCACTATGGTAGTCCAAGAACAGACTAAACTTGGCTCTAATACCACTAAATGTAACACCCCTTACCCTTATTATAACATCCTGAAAAGGGCCTATGCATTTTTGGTTTAATTGTACGAAATGACATGTCTTATGTGTTATGAACATTTTTGGAAACCTGGAAATGTATGGAAATGTTAGGTTTAAAAGAGGAAAGTGAACATTTTTGGAAACACTGGAAATGTATGGAAATGTTAGGTTTAAAAGAGGAAAGTGAACATTTTTGGAAACTTGGAAATGTAAGGAAGTGATTTAGAAATGATTCAAAAGGAAAGTGAACATTTACGAAACTTGGAAATGTAAGGAAATGTCAAGTTTAAAGAGGCAAACAAAAATTTTTGGAAACTTAGAAATGACTTAGAAATGTCGAGTTTTAAAGTTTAAAAGAGGAAATTAAGGCAAGGTGGCCTTAAGAGAAAAAGTATGTGAAATTTGACACGCAAACAGGCTTGGAAAAGTGTCCTGGAGATGCCACTTAGGGCCTCTGGAAATGGCGCCACATGCAAGGGGATTGGGCCTGAGTTCGAGTCACAGGGAAAGCAAATAAAAGATATTTTATTTTGCTTCCAGAAGAAGTGAAGTGGACGGCACAAGGCTATAATTTAGGAGCCTTTATTCTTTTATTTTTAAGAGATAAATAGTGGATAAATAAGGGATAAATAATGGAATTATTTTAGATTATTTTCAAGAGATAAATGAGGAATTATTCTTTAATTAGGAAAATAAGGGAGAAGTGATGGCCAAGTAAGGGACTTTGAGTTTAATAATTTCAGCTAAGTAAGGATAGTTGCTGAATTATCTTTTATTTTAGGAGATAATTAAAGAGATAAAGCTATCAAAATAGAAGAGTGATGGACAAGTAAGGGATTCTAAGTTAGTAAATTCGGCTATATAAGGAAAAGAGGGCCATTCATCATTCTTTCTCTCAACCCTTCTCTCTGCCGAATTTCCTAGAGCATTTGTTCTTCTTTTTTTTGTTAGCCAAAGCCGAAAATTCAAGATATCACCATTAGCCAATTTCTTTTCTTTCCAATCCATCAAAAGTCAAATCTTTGAGGGCTTCAAGCATAGGTCTTTGTCGATTTCTTCAAGAAAGGGTAAGAACAAGTTTTGATTTCTATTCTTTTCTTTTAGATTTGTCGAAATCTAGGACTAATCCCATCAATATTCTTAAATGCCGAAATTTGGAAGGATTCTTTCGGGATTTTTGCCATAGTCGACTATAAAGGAAAAGATCTTCGGGATTTGACCATCAAGGTAAGTCATATTTGACATTCGGCCAAGGGCCATTGATTGTGATTAAAGGTTAGAAGTTGATCTAACATGTGGGTTTAGGGATTTCGACAGAAGCTATAACCAAGGGATAATTTTGGGATTTAAGATCCTTAAGGTAAGTGACTACGAATATTCAGCCAAGGCCTATTTTAATAGTTAGATCTATTTTTATGTGTTTTAAGCCGAAAACTAACCGATTCAAGGGATCTAGTGATTAGCCAATTTCAAAGGGGAAGAATACAAGTTTCCGAGATTTGATTAATTATCAAATCGGCAACAAGGTAAGTTTTAGTATACTAATCCTACTAGGATTTGGATTTATGGCCGAATTGCTTTCTATTCAATTAGTAAGTGATTAATCAAATGTAGGGATTAAGGATCTAAGCGGTAGATCAGATTATGAGATCTCAAGGAATTTGCTAAGCGAATTAGGTGTGTACCCCACACTAATTCTTAATAAGTTTTATGGCTATGTCTAATTAAAATATGTGATATTAAGAATAAGAAAGTGGCTAAGGTACCATGTTATGGTACTAAGTACTCAGGTACGTTTCCTACTCCTACTAGGAATATGAAATATATTATTTGTAACATGAGAATAAGAATGTAAACTTTGGCATATTAATGCATATTACAAAATGGGGCATATGGGTTATTGAAAGGGGAAGTGAATGTGGTGACCTAAGACCACGAACACGGTGACCTAAGACCATGGTATCTAAATGTGGTGACCTAAGACCACAGTAATCTGAATGCGGTGACCTAAGACCGCGATATGGAGTGTAGCGGAAAGAGGGTCGACTTAGTAGTCCCCACGGTGTACAGGTTGGTACGGGGGAGTGTAGCGGATGGCTTATTAGGTTTGGGTTTGGGAATGCATCATAATTTGTATGCTATGATATGAATGTGTAATATTTGTTATGCCTGATTCTATTATGATTTAGTGGTGTGTACACATTGAGTGTATTGACTCACCCCGTTGTGGGACCATGTTTCAGGTGATGAACAGTAATGGACCGGGACGGCAGAACTTGTGGTGGCCACGCTCAACATGAAGTTTTTATTTTAATGGAATATTAATTTTAAGTACTTCGAATTTTTGGGTTTACTTGATGTAATAAGGCCATAAGGCCATAGTGCACTATTTTATTTCTGTTTTTACTTATTATGTTACGAAATTTGTATTAAGTTAAAGATGAAGAAATTTTCATTTAATGTACTCTATATGTTTTATCACCTAAAATTTAAAAGGGTTTTCTTATAAAACGGTTTTGTTTTCTACTCCAGCCCAACCCAAAACAATATTTCTTTCAAAACACACTATTTTCCCAAAGTAACAAAAGAACTTTGAACCAGTTTACTTGAGGAACATACCAAATCTGGTCAAAGCTCGTGGGCCAGGTTTGGGGTGTTTCACTTATACTACGCCGGAACCGGGTACGAGGCATTACCAGACTTAACAATACATTCTACCAAATCCCAAGCCACAAATTTTCACTTATAATTTAAACTTTAACAAACACATGCATACACAAGCATTATAACTCCATGACCAATATGAGCCAGAAATTGTGGCTAAATACAGAATAATCCTTATTACTGTTATGAAGCAATACATTTGGTCAAATTAATTGACACATATACAAAATGACCTAGTCAAGCCCCTATACATGCCATAACTTAAATCATTTATAAATAAATATACCCATAGATAGCTTGATAGTGTGAAGCGATCTCCGACGACCTTCAGCCTGAGCTTGTTTAATAGGACTCTGAAACATGGGAAAGAAAAGGGGGTAAGCTTATAAAGCTTAGTAAGTTCACATGTAAAAATAATAAGCATTAGCAATGAATTTAGCTTACTACTAAGCTGTCATAACTTGCATAAATAATGCTAAGTTCTTACTTTCTCAACTTACTCATTTGTAGCCTTACCAAAGCCTCAATGAGACAAATCCTCACAACAAGTTCTCAAATTGATACAGTCATTAAATCACATGCTTATACCCTATTACTCATGTTCACATTAATCTATCTACTAGAATCGTTGTCACTAAATTAGTTATTTCTTCAGCTACAGAGCTCTGAATTACAAGCTTCTAATGAAACACCCCAAACTCGGCCCACGAGCCTGAACCGAATCTGGTATGTTCCTTAAGTAAACCGGTTTCAAAGTTCTTTTGTACTTTGGGAAAAATAGTGTGTTTTGAAAGAAATATTGTTTTGGGTTGGGCTTGAGTTAAAAAAAAACCCATTTATCTTTTTTTAAAATCCAATTAATTAAGGTGACAAAACAATTAGGGTTTATTTATAAAGAATAAATTTTACTTAATTTTAATTGAAAATAATTCGTAACATAGTAATTAAAAATAAAAGTAAAGAAATGTAACTTATGGCCTTATTACATCAATTAAAATCCCAAAATAAAATTCTAAAATACTTAAATAAAATTAAATTTCCATATTGAATAAAACTTCAAGCTGAGCATGGCCATCCCTAAGCTTCTGCCGAACCCGGTCCATTATTGATCGTCACCTGAAAAATAGTCCCACAATGGGGTGAGTCAAACAGACTCAATGTGTACACGACACTAAATCATAATAGAATTAGGCATACAAGAGTTACACATTCAGAACAATGAATACAAGTTATGATGCATTCCCAAACCCAAACCTAATTGTCCATCCGCTACACACACCCACACTCGCCACACACAGTGGGACTACTAAGTCGACCCTCCTTCCGCTACACACCAAATTGCGGTCTTAGGTCATCACATTCGTGGTCTTAGGTCACCACGTTCAGATTCATCGTGGTCTTAGGTCACCACTTTCAGACTCTCGTGGTCTTAGGTCACCACTTTCACTTCCCCTTTCAAACAAACCCATATGCCCCATATAATAATAATATGCATAAATATGCCGAGTTCACATTCTTATCACATTCTCATGTTACTAATAACATTTTTCATATTCCTAGTAGGAGTAGGAAACGCGTGCACTGGTACTTTGTACCATAACATGGTACTTTAGCCACTTTCATATTATTAATATCACATATTTTAATTAACATAGCCATAAAACGTATTATAAAAGAGTGTAAATTACACACACGATTAAACTTAAAATTTCCTTGAGATCCTGAAAAACTTGATCTAATGCTTAGATCCTTAATCCCTACATTGATTTATCACTTATTACCTTAATAAAAAGCCATTCGGCCAAAATTCCAAATCCTAGTAGAATTAGTATTCTTACCTTGTTGCCGATTGGAACACCAACAAATCCCGAAACTGTTCCTTGTTTCCCTAGGAATGTCGAAATCCCTAAAACCTTACGTTGGACTTAATCTTAATCATCGAAACATAAATCAAGGCCTTTGGCCGAATATTCACATGTCTTACCTTAATCTTAGAAATCCTGAATACTCCTCCTTTTAGTTGACTACTCTGATAATCCCGAAAGATCCTTCCATATTCGGCAACCATAATATGTATGGGGTTAGATTATCTCTCAGCTAATCTAAAAGAAAAGAATGGAAATCAAACTTGTTCTTACCTTTGAAGAAATCAACAGCACCTATGCTTGAAGCCCTTCCAAGATTCGGCTTTTGAATGAATTGGTAAGAAGAAATAGGAAGAAAAGAAAACTTGAAAATTTTGACAATGGTGGACTATAGATTCGGCTTGACAAAAGAAAAAGAGAATAGAAGAGAAGAGAGCCCTCAGAAATTTGGCAGAGAGAAGAGGGGGAAGAAAAATTGATGAGTAGCCCTATTTTCTTCCTTTTATAGCCGAAACTACTACTCAGAATCCCTTACTTGGCCACCACTCTTCTTTATTGATAAGTTTATCTCCTTAATTTAAAATATTTAGAGAATAATCCTTTATTATCTCTTCAAAAATAATCCAAATTAAATCCCTTATTTATCACCTTATTAATGGAATATTAATAAGAATAAAACTCCTCCTTTCTAGAAGGCTTGTGTCGTCCACCTCTCGCTTCTGGAAGCAAAAATAAAACTTCCTTTATTTGCTTCCCAAGTGACTCGAACTCAGGCCCATCACCTTGCATGTGGCGCCATTTCCATAGGCCCTAAGTGACATCTTCAGGCCACTTTTCCAAGCCTGTTTGTGTGTCAAATTTCACCAACTTTTTCTTTCAAGGCCACCTTGCCTTAATTTCCTCTTTTAAACTTTAAAACTCGACATTTCTAAGTCATTTCTAAGTTTCCAAAAATTTTCGTTTGGCTCTGTAAACTTGACATTTCCTTACATTTCCAAGTTTCCAGAAATGTTCACTTTCCTCTTTTGAATCATTTCCTTACATTTTCAAGTTTCCAGAAATGTTCACTTTACTCTTTTGAATCATTTCTAAATCATGTCCATACATTTTCAGGTTTCCAAAAATGTTCATTTCCAGATCATTTCCATACATTTTCAGGTTTCCAAAAATGTTTATTTCCAAATCATTTTCATTCATTTTCGGGTTTCCAAAAATATTCAAAATTTATTCTTAGTACATAAAACATGTCACTTTGTACAATTAAACCGAAAATGCATAGGCCCTTTCCAGGATGTTATAGTTCTACCCCCTTAAAATAATTTCCTCCTCGAAATTACTTACTAACAAACAATCGTACGGTCTAACTCACCCCACTACGCTATTGCTGCGCACTCTGATCTTAAAGAACTATCATACTTTCTAGGCACATTCTCTAGGTTCACGTCCCTTAGAACTCATTTTCTAACATCGCGATTTAATAGTTTTATACATTAGTACTTTTGTTTCACTGATTAACCGCGAACAGTTTTATGAAAAGAGATGTTTGAAAGTGGTTCTTTCGATCAAACAAAGTTCTCAGCTCAAGTTCACTATTTAGAAAGTCACGTTCACATTCATCAACCAATTATGAACTTTCGTTCATTCAGAGAAATGTTGTAGTTTTCATTGTTGTTGTTTTTCCACTACCTAGGGGTATTTTTGTAATTTGTCCTACAGGGGTATTTTCGTAATTTTTCAAAATAAAAAGTTCCTTGGTGATTTTGTCAAAAAGTATTTTGGAAATTTTGAATTTTCGGGGTATTTTGGAAAATTTCGAAATCCGGGGGTATTTCGGTAATTTTTCACAAACCAGGATAAATTCGTAAAATCTAATAAAATCTAGTAAATCAGGGATATTTTAAAAGTTGCAAAACTTTGAGGGTTCTTTTTGAGAATTGTACTTTCCAAAACAGTGATGTTGCAAAAATTTTGGAAATCAGGGTTATTTTGGTAATTTTGTAAGTTAGGGGCAATTTTGTAATTTTCCAAAATCAAGGTATTTTTGATAGTTTGCAAATTGGGGTTTTTGAACACTTATAAAATAATGAAATTTTGGCAAAACTGTTGAGTAGTTTGTCATTTTGTAAATCAAGGGCATTTTGGTAATTTTACCACTAGGGGTATTTTTGTAATTTCACGAATCAGAAAAATTTTCGGAAAATTTTGTAAGGATGGTTTTCACAAATTTAAGAGAAAGTTTTAAGAGTTTTAAAACTAGGGTTTTGTGGTTTTTATAAAAACACGGCTAGTTCTCTTTCGGGTTTTAGTCATTGTGTTTAGCCTATGACCGAGCCATCTTGGTCAGGGTGAACCAAAGCTACGCACCAGGTAGGATTCGAGTGGAGAGGAGGTGAGTCACGCGGACTGCTTAAATACCAAGCTCCCACCGAAACCGTTCCTAGACATGCGCACAGAGGTTACCACACCCTAACTCGGTGACTTAGCCATAGGTTTGTTTAATGGAATTAAGTCTTATGTATTTGTGTTTGAGTAGACTAGTCCTAGGGTTCAAGTTCCTATCATCCTATTCTACGTTCCATGCCTTTTCTACCCTTCCATAATTCACATAATCACACAGATAGTTAGGGGTACTTACCTGGTGGACTGCAGGTCGGAGACTTAGGTGCCATGCCAGAAAACCTGCTTATTTCATAAAATATTTTCATAAAACTTATTTGGGCTCGCTTTGAAAACGTTTTGGGCCTTAAACCCCTAGGCATGGGTTTGAAACTGGGCTCTGATACAAAACTAAAACACCCCAAACCCGGCACACGAGCCTAAACCGGATCTGGTATGTTCCTTAAGTAAACCGGTTTCAAAGTTCTTTTGTACTTTGGGAAAAATAGTGTGTTTTGAAAGAAATATTGCTTTGGGTTGGGCTTGAGTTAAAAAAAACCCATTTATCTTATTTTAAAATCCAATTAATTAAGGTGACAAAACAATTAGGGTTTATTTTTAAAGAATAAATTTTACTTAACTTTAATTGAAATTAATTCGTAACATAGTAATTAAAAATAAAAGTAAAGAAATGTAACTTATGGCCTTATTACATCAATTAAAATCCCAAAATAAAATTCTAAAATACTTAAATAAAATTAAATTTCCATATTGAATAAAACTTCAAGCTGAGCATGGCCATCCCTAAGCTTCTGCCGAACCCGGTCCATTATTGATCGTCACTTGAAAAATAGTCCCACAATGGGGTGAGTCAAACAGACTCAATGTGTACACGACACTAAATCATAATAGAATTAGGCATACAAGAGTTACACATTCAGAACAATGAATACAAGTTATGATGCATTCCCAAACCCAAACCTAATTGTCCATCCGCTACACACCCCCGTACCTGCCAGTCACACCGTGGGGACTACTAAGTCGACCCTCCTTCCGCTACATACCAAATTGTGGTCTTAGGTCACCGCATTCGTGGTCTTAGGTCACCACGTTCAGATTACTGTGGTCTTAGGTCACCACTTTCAGATTACTGTGGTCTTAGGTCACCACTTTCACTTCCCCTTTCAAACAAACCCATATGCCCCATATAATAATAATATGCTAAATATGCCAGAGTTCACATTCTTATCACATTCTCATGTTACTAATAACATTTTTCATATTCCTAGTAGGAGTAGGAAAGCGTGCACAGGTACTTTGTACCATAACATGGTACTTTAGCGATTTCATATTCTTAATATCACATATTTTAATTAACATAGCCATAAAACGTATTATAAAATAGTGCGGTACACACACGATTCGCTTAAAATTTCCTTGAGATCCCGAAAAGCTTGATCTAATGCTTAGATCCTTAATCCCTACATTGATTTCTCACTTATTACCTTAATAAAAAGCCATTCGGCCAAAATTCCAAATCCTAGTAGGATTAGTATTCTTACCTTGTTGCCGATTGGAACACCAACAAATCCAGCTGTTCCTTGTTTCCCTAGAATGTCGAAATCCCTAAAACCTTACGTTAGACTTAATCTTAATCATCAAAACATAAATCAAGGCCTTTGGTCGAATATTCACATGTCTTACCTTAATCTTAGAAATCCCGAATACTCCTCCTTTTAGTCGACTACTCTGATAATCCCGGAAGATCCTTCCATATTCGGCAACCATAATATGTATGGGGTTAGATTATCTCTTGGCTAATCTAAAAGAAAAGACTGGAAATCAAACTTGTTCTTACCTTTGAAGAAATCAACAGCACCTATGCTTAAAGCCCTTCCAAGATTCGGCTTTTGAATGGATTGGTAAGAAGAAATAGGAAGAAAAAGAAAAATTGAGAATTTTGACAATGGTGGACTATAGATTCGGCTTGAAAAAAGAAAAAGAGAATAGAAGAGAAGAGAGCCCTCAGAAATTTGGCAGAGAGAAGAGGAGGAAGAAAAATTGATGAGTAGCCCTATTTTCTTCCTTTTATAGCCGAAACTACTACTCAGAATCCCTTACTTGGCCACCACTCTTCTTTATTGATAAGTTTATCTCCTTAATTTAAAATAATTAGAGAATAATCCTTTATTATCTCTTCAAAAATAATCCAAATTAAATCCCTTATTTATCACCTTATTAATCGAATATTAAAGAGAATAAAACTCCTCCTTTCTAGAAGGCTTGTGCCGTGCACCTCAGGCTTTTGGAAGCAAAAATAAAACTTCCTTTATTTGCTTCCCAAATGACTCGAACTCAGGCCCATCACCTTGCATGTGGCGCCATTTCCATAGGCCCTAAGTGACATCTTCACGCCACTTTTCCAAGCCTGTTTGTGTGTCAAATTTCACCAACTTTTTCTTTTAAGGCCACCTTGCCTTAATTTCCTCTTTTAAACTTTAAAACTCGACATTTCTATGTCATTTCTAAGTTTGCAAAAATTTTCGTTCGGCTCTGTAAACTTGACATTTCCTTACATTTCCAAGTTTCTAGAAATGTTCACTTTCCTCTTTTGAATCATTTCTAAATCATGTCCATACATTTTCAGGTTTCCAAAAATGTTCATTTCCACATCATTTCCATACATTTTCAGGTTTCCAAAAATGTTCATTTCCAAATCGTTTTCATTCATTTCTGGGTTTCCAAAAATATTCAAAATTTATTCTTAGTACATAAAACATGTCACTTCGTACAATTAAACCGAAAATGCATAGGCCCTTTCCAGGATGTTACATCTAATTTTTGCTGAAACTAGACTCACATATCTTCATACCATAAAATTTATAGAATTTTTGGTTTTTCCAATTAGTACATTTAATTAATTAGAACTTTCCCTATTTCACTGTTTGACTATTCTGACCTCTCTTCACTACGAATCAATTTTCTTCGCATACAGAATTCAGATGACCTTCTTGTTTTGTTCATTTGAACCTAGACTCATTCAGAATTTCAGGCATATAAATTATATCCCATAATTATTTTTTTAAATATTTGATGATTTTCTAAGTCAGAATAGGGGATCACATAATTATTTTGAAGCAGTCTCAAAAAACTTTAAATAACTCAAAATATAAAAATCCTTTCTTTTCTATATTTCTTTTATATGAAATTAGACTCAATAATCTTTAAATCACTATCTCATTCAACTTATAATTCAATTTATACTATTTTTGGTGATTTTTCAAATTCACATCACTGCTGCTGTCCAAAACAGTTTTATTGTAAATTTTTGCTCTCTCACTTTAGTTGTATTCATTACTTACCTATAACAATCTTTCTAATTTCTGATTACATATCGAGCATATTGCTCATACATTACACATGCATATACCTACACTTATCACTACAAAATCACACATAATTTCACTTAATCAATTTTCCCGTTGAACGCTTCAGAATAATAACGGATACGCGATGGTTTCGCACACAGCCCACCATTGAAGTTGAAGCTCTCTTGTACACATAGTGGCCTTCACTTAGTACCACTCATGTGACCTAGCTCGATTGTGCACATAATTCTGGCTCTCTTGTACACATAGTGGCTCACACTACATACCACACGTGTGACCTAGCTACGTATAGCTTTCTTGTACACATGGTGTACTCTCGGTACCACACATGTGACCTAGCTACGTATATATATGTATCTTGTAACTCTATTTTGCATGTAGTGGCCTGCACTTAGTACCACTCATGTGACCTAGCTACATACCTTTTATATCTTTGATTCCGAAGGTTCAAACGGGAAGTATCTCAGTTTCTAATACTTTATTCCATTCCTTCAATAGTCAATTATGATTCAAAAATCAGCTACAATACATAAAATATGTTGAAATATAAAAACGTCAATAAAAAATAATGAATTATTTACATACAACTTACATAATTACTTTCTCAATCTCATTACATCATCAATTTAACTTATCCTCCCCAAATTATTCTATTCAATACTTTCTTGATATTACACAAAGCCATCTTCCTAATTTGGTCTTACATGTAAACTTATACCAATTCTCTTTAAAATGTCGAGTCATTATCGAACATTATAATTATATTGGAAAATCAATCCTAAAGTATTCATAACTAAAATTTCAATTTAACATTCAAATTTGCATCATTAAATGCTTATTAAACATATGAATTTACCTTAATACCAAAACGGCCATTTTACCAACTTTCTCGATTTTCAATTTTCCTCTCGTTCTAGGTCCAAATCTCGTTTTTCGGGGTCTAAGACATCACATTTAACTTATTTAATTATTGTACTACTCAAAACAGTCCCTAACTAAAACTTTGGATAAAATTACAATTTTGCCCCTAAACTTTTGCATAATTATGATTTTTCCCCTAGGCTCGAAATTTAAACTTCATCCATTATTCTTATGTTTTATAACATGCTGATCATTTTCCCCTTCTATGGCAACATCAAATTCTAGCTCTAACATGCACTTATGTACATTAGGTATTTTTGCCAGTTATATCGTTTTACTCGTTTTCACTTAAAATCGCTTAGTAAAAGTTGTTTAACATAATTCTAAGCTTCATTTTCTACCATAAAACATCAAAATAAACACATTTCACGTATGGGTATTTTTCCAAATATGAACCCTAGGTTAAATTATTGCTAGAATAAGCTAAATCAAGTTACCGGGACTCCACAAACGTAAAGAACATGAAAAACGGGGCTAGAATGGACTTACCATGAAGCTTGGAAAGCTTGAAAACCCTATCCATGGCTTCCCACATGTTAAATTCAGCCTAAGCTTGAAGACGGACAAATTTGGCATTTAAATTTTGTTTTTAATTCATTTAATTCACTAAATTACCAAAATGCCCCTAAAAAAATCTTTTGAAACATACCCATCCATGTCCATTTTTGTCCACCAACTTAACCAGTGGTCTAATTATCATTTAAGTACCTCTAATTTAAAATTTCATAACAATTGGACACCTCTAACATGTAGAACTCAACTTTTGCACTTTTTACAATTTAGTCCTTTTGACTAAATTGAGTGCCCAAACGTCAAAATTTTCTAATGAGATTTTCACGAAATCTGTAACATCCTAGATTAGGGGTTATGCGTTTGGAGCATAACTCAAGTGCTAGTGGGTTTTAAGGGTATTTGGAGATGTTTTAAGAGTTTTTAGAACTCTAGAATGAAGGTGAAAGCTTTGGGAAATAATTGGATTTTTGGGTTTAAAAGAGGAAACTAGGCAAAAAGGCCTTAAAAGAAATTATGTGGGGTTTAGGACATAAGAAATTAATTGGCAAAGTGGCTTGGGGCGCTAAGGAGCAAGGGGGCTTCAGGAGGGAAGGGGTTCGAGCTGCAGGAATCGCACTTGGGAGTTTTATTTTTGGCGTTAAAAGGGGAATTGGGCCAGGGAAGTCTTAAGGAAAAATTGTGGGCGTTCTTGGCATAAACCAGGCCTGGGTAAAGTGGCTGCAAGGCGCTACTTAAGGCCTGGAAATAACGCTATAACAGGTCTGGAGTTCGAGTCTTGGGTGCGGCATAAGCATGTTTTATTTTTGAAAGTTGGCGCTAAGGGAGAAGGAGGTTTTACAAGAAGATATGGGGAGTTGATGACACAAAAGAACCAACAGCAAAGTGGCTGGGACGCTTGTGGCAAAAGGGAGGTGCAGGAGAGTTCAAGTTTGAGTCCTTTGACAGCATAGGAGTGCTGTTATTTTTGCTTTTTGCGTCAAGAAGAGAGAGCTTGATTAGGTAGGCTTTAAAAGAAATTGTGACGGGTTTATGTCACAAAAAACGCCTTGGCAGAGTGGCCTGGGGCGTTACCTGTAAGCTTGCTCCAGCAGGTCTTGGGTTCGAGGCTGGTGAGTGGCAAAGAGTGTTTTATTTTTATTTTACGTCAGACTGGAAAGATGGTAGACAGCATGTGGACTTCTTTGGATGAAGATAAAGGCTTGGTTAATCCTTTTTAATTTCGGCTAAGTGTAGGATATATGTGAATTTAATTTGTTTATTTTTAATGTGAGATAAGAAGATAATTAAGGTTTTATTTTATTTTAAGTTGGTAGATAATAGATAATTGTTTTTTTATTTATTTATTTTAGATGGGTAGGATAATTGAAGATTTATTTTAGTTATTTTAAATATGTGTAAAAGAGATAAAATAAGAGATTAAATTGGAATTTGATAATTGAAGTTTTATTTTATTTTATTTAGATAGATAGATAGAAGATTAAGGAGAAGATAATAATTGTTTTAATTTAGTTATTTTTGAATAAGCTTAGAGATTAAATAGAAGATGGATAAATGTTGACTTATTCAATTTATTTTGAATAAGTATTGAAGAGGGAGATAAGAGATTGATTTGGATTTGATAAGTGGAGATAGGTGTGCCGAATTGTCTAGTTAAATAGGAGTGATAACCTGTTGGAATTCTTTTCTCCAATTATTTTTCCTTTAGCCGAAATTCTCCTCTCAACTCACTCCCTCATTGTGTCGAATTCTAAGAAGCCAAAAAGGCCATTTGTGTCTCTTCTTCTCCTCTATTTGTTAGCATTAACCGAATCCTATAAGCTTCCTTTCTCTTTTCATTGCTTGGCACCCAAAAGAAACATCATAGCCGAATACACTTTCTTTCTCTTGTGGCCGACTTTTCCATCAACATTTGAAGGGCTTAGCTGAACCTTGTAAGTGCTTTTTTTCTATTTGTATTTTTCTTTTATTAATAACCATAGCTGAATCTTAAAGGAGGCCGTGTTCTTTTCCTTCTATCACAAGTTCTAAAAGCCGGGATCCATTCTCTTTTAGTCTTCGCAAGCAACGATAGTGGAAGCATTAAAGGAGTTTCGGGATTTGGAGTACTCAAGGGATTTCGACAGTTTCATAGTTAAGTGGTGATTCGGGATTTTCGGTAAGCAAGGTAAGTGGTATATAGTTTTGGCCATAGGCTATTTTATAAGTATAAGTGTGACCGATTGTGTATTATGATTTTTAGGGGCTAGTCGACAAGTAAGCAGAGTATCGGGATTCTCGATTGTGTTAGATTCGAGTAGTTCAGAATTTTTCTAGAAAGTCAGGTGTGTGATTAACCCACCGTTTTCCGGGTATTTGTGTTATATGTGTATGTATTATGAACGTGCTAATTAGTGCAGTGGAAATTGTGATATGGATACCCTCAAGGGGTATATCGTGTCGTGTAAGTACTAAATCTATGATGTGGTTATTAATATGAATATGTGATGATATGTTTGATGAACATGCTCATGCATTATCATGGCACTATTTCACGTTGCATGTGCATGGGTAGGATATGATATGAAAGAAGGACAGGGTGTACTTCGAGTACGTGGTTTGATGTTAGCCTTGAGCTACATCGTGGATTGACGTTGACTGAGGTCATGTTGTGAATTATTTGTGATTAAGTTCGCGTGGTTTGATGAGTAGCTCTGTGCCTCATCGTGGTTGATATGAGCTATGTGCCATATCGTGGTTGATAAGTGACTATGTGTCCCATCGTGGTTTTGGTGTTAGCCACGGCTACATCGTGGATTGGCACTAACTGAGGTCGCGTTGTGGATTATTGTGCTTAATTGCACGTGTACCGCAGTGATTGCCTTTGGAGTGAAAAGGAGAGGGTGATTTGATAATCCCCTGGTGTGTGGTAGGTTGGATAAGGGGGTGTGTAGCGGATGGACCCTAGGTTTGGGTTGGGCTTCATAATTGCATGATTTCGTATGTGAACATATGTGGAAATGGGTCAAGCCCAATATGATATGTGGATTAATGTGATATGAGTATTTAATGTGAAAATGGGCCAAGCCCAGTGATATGTGGATTAATGTGAAAAGGGCCAAGCCCAGTATATGAATATGGATCGATTGTGGAAATGGGCTAAGCCCAAGATGTGGAAATTATGTGGTTAACTACCCTATTATATGAATGTGATATGAATATGGGCCAAGCCCGAATGTGATAATATGTGAGTATGTTAATTTGTATCCGATATATGGGATAATATGTGGTTAACATGTGGGTGGAATTCAGTGGTTTAATTACACACTGAGTCTGTATGACTCACCCAATTATTTATCAAACATCGCAGGTGATATGATGATCGGACCGGGTTGGAGCGGATACGAGGTGGCCCATGTAGAAGACGTTTTGATTATTTCAATCAGTTTCTTATTAAGTACTTTGGTTTAATTATTTATTGTAATAAGGCCCAGTTAAAGTATTTGAATTTTGTTATGTTTAAGTTAGATTTATAATTAAGTTAATATTTTTGTAAGTTAAATTTTTAAAAGCTATGTATATCTCAAAAGTCATATTAAAGATTTGAATCCGGTACTTTTATAATAATTTGAATTTTATTTTCCTAGAACGTTTTAAATTGCGAAAATGTTTTATTAAAGGAAACAATTTTTAACGGTTTTTACTTTTAAGTAAGAATATTTTTGAACGTGTTCCGCAGTGGCATTTCAAATTCAGTCGTAGTGAATGGGCCGGGTTTGGGATGTTACAGTTTGGTATCAGAGCCCGATTTAAAACTCGGCTTTGAGGGTTATGGGGCCCAAAAATGTTTTCAAAGATGGGCTTTACAAAATATGGACTTCCTATGAGATTTTTCAGGTTTATTCTGGCATGGCACCTGTATCTCCGGCCCGAAGTCCACCAGGTAAGTACTTCTGACTTCTGAAGTGATTTGAACATGTGAATTGTATGGGCTTTTATGGAACGTAGATAGAAGAATAGGGCTATTGAACCCTAGGACTAGTCCACTCAAACACAAGTGCATAAGACTTAAGGACACTCAAACAAACCTGTGACTAAGTCGCCGAGTTAAGGTGTGGCAACTGTTGGACGAATGTCTAGGAGTGGATTCAGTAAGAGCTTGGTATGTAAGCAGTCCTAGCGACTCACCTCCTCTTTACTCGAATCCTACCTGGTGTGTAGTAACCGTTCACCCTAACCAAGAGGACTTATTCACGGGCTAAACCTGATAATCAAAACCCGAAAGGGACTAGCCATGCAGTTTTATAAAATTCCTAGTTTTAAAATCCCTAAATTACCCTTTTAATTGTAGTAAAAGATTATTGTGAAAATTTTTCCAAAATATTTTCGATTTGCAGAATTACGAAAATGCCCCTAGTGGTAAAAAAATTTACTAAAATACCCCTGATTGTAAAATTACTGTACTACCCTCGACGTTTGCTAAAATATTTCTACTTTACAAAAATACCAAAATCTCTGGTTTTCAAAATATCAAGATACTCTGATTTGGGAAAAATTTACGAAAATACCCCTGGTTAAAAAATTATGAAAATACCCTTGGTTTATAAAATTACCATATTACCCTCGACTTTTATGAAAATATTCTCACTTTACAAAAATATCGAAACCCCTATTTTTTGAAATACTAAGATACCCAGATTTGGGAAAATTACTAAAATGCCCCTGACTTCTAAAATTTTCGGTTTAACCCTGATTTCCAAAATTTCTACAATACCTTTGATTTGAAAAATATTTTCAAAAATACCCTCGAAACTTGGAGATTTCAAAATGCCTTGATTTGTAAAGATTATTTTTGTGACCTTGATTTATTACCAAAATACCCTTATAGGAAAAATGACGAAATTACCCCTGGGGTAGGGAATGATCAGAAACGCCCAAAGTAGTGAAGTGAATGTTATGGATGAATGTGAATGTGATTCTCTAAATTAGAATAGTGAATTTGAATTGGAAATTTTGATTGATCGAAAGAACAACTTCTGAAAACTTCGTTTCATAAAAGCTGTCATGATTAACAAAGTGGAACAAAAGTACTAATGCATAAAACTCTTTAATCAGATTAAATCGCGATGTTAGAAATGAGTTCTAGGGGATGTGTTAGATTTGTTAAGATCAGAGTGCGCAGCAGTAGAGTAGTGTGATGGGTTAAGAATGCACGATGGTTCGATAGTAAGTAATTTCGAGGACGAAATTATTTTTAAGGAGGGTAGAACTGTAACATCCTAGATTAGGGGTTATGCGTTTGGAGCATAACTCAAGTGCTAGTGAGTTTTAAGGGTATTTGGAGATGTTTTAAGAGTTTTTAGAACTCTAGAATGAAGGTGAAAGCTTTGGGAAATAATTGGATTTTTGGGTTTCAAAGGGGAAACTAGGCAAAGAGGCCTTAAAAGAAATTATGTGGGGTTTAGGACATAAGAAATTAATTGGCAAAGTGGCTTGGGGCGCTAAGGAGCAAGGGGGCTTTAGGAGGGAAGGGGTTCGAGCTGCAGGAATCACACTTGGGAGTTTTATTTTTAGCGTTAAAAGGGGAATTGGGCCAGGGAAGGCTTAAGGAAAACTTATGGGCGTTCTTGGCATAAAGCAGCCTTGTAAAAGTGGCGCAAGGCGCTACTTAAGGCACGAAATAACGCCATAACAGTCCAGAGTTCGAGTCTTGGGCGCGGCATAAGCATGTTTTATTTTTGCAAGTTTGCATTAAGGAGAAGGAGGTTTTAAAAGAAGATATGGGAGTTGATGACACAAAAGAACCAGCAGCAAGTGGTGGCTTGGGGCGCTTGCTGACAAAGGGAGCGCAGGAGAGTTCAAGTTCGAGTCCTGTTGATGATAAGGAGTCTTTATTATTTTTGCTTTTTGCGTCAAGAAGAGGGAGCTTGATTAGGTAGGCTTTAAAATAAATTGTGACGGGTTTATGTCACAAAAAACGCCTTGGCAGAGTGGCACAGGGCGTTACACAGTAAGCTTGCTCCAGCAGCCTCAGGTTCGAGGTCGGGTGGTGTGGCAAGGAGTGTTTTATTTTTATTTTGCGTGTGGAAAGGTGGTGGACAGCATGTGGACTTCTTTGGATGAAGATAAAGGCTTGGTTAATCCTTTTTTATTTCGGCTATGCGTAGGATATATGTGAATTTAATTTGTTTATTTTTAATGTGAGATAAGAAGATAATTAAGGTTTTATTATATTTTAAGTTGGTAGATAATAGATAATTATTTTTTTTTATTTATTTTAGATGGGTAGGATAATTGAAGATTTATTTTAGTTATTTTGAATATGTGTAAAAGAGATAAAATAAGAGATTAAATTGGAATTTGATAATTGAAGTTTTATTTTATTTTATTTAGATAGATAGATAGAAGATTAAGGAGAAGATAATAATTGTTTTAATTTAGTTATTTTTGAATAAGCTTAGAGATTAAATAGGAGATGGATAAATGTTGACTTATTCAATTTATTTTGACTAAGTATTGAAGAGGGAAATAAGAGATTGATTTGGATTTGATAAGTGGAGATAGGTGTGCCGAATTGTGTAGTTAAATAGGAGTGATCACCTGTTGGAATTCTTTTCTCCAATTACTTTTCCTTTAGCCGAAATTCTCCTCTCAACTCACTCCCTCATTGTGCCGAATTCTAAGAAGCCAAAAAGGCCATTTGTGTCTCTTCTTCTCCTCTGTTTGTTAGCATTAGCCGAATCCTATTAGCTTCCTTTCTCTTTTCTTTGCTTGGCACCCAAAAGAAACATCATAGCTGAATACACTTTCTTTCTCTTGTGGCTGACTTTTCCATCAACATTTGTAACATCCCGGTCTAGGGGTTATGCATTTAGTGCATAACTCAGGTGTTGGAAGGCTTATGGTAAAGTTGTAGGAGTTTTTAAGGGGTTTAGAGAACCCCCAGAAGGTAAGAAATGCCTTAGGAAATTTTTGGTTTTTAAGTGTTGGAAGGGAGAGCTGAGGGAGTTAAGGGTTATAAGTATTTTAGGTGGGTTTAAGATGGAAGAAATGGTTTGCTGAAGTGGCTTAAGGGCGCCACTTAGAGCATGGGGAAGGTGACGCCTCATGGTGCTTAGGGGTCTCTGTAACACCCAAAACCCGGCCCAAACACTAGGACCGAATTTGGTTTGCTACAGAGAAAACATTTTGAAATCCCTTTAAAAATAATTTAAAGTTTTGTCGGAAACCCTTCATTTTTCAAGTCTCTTGTTAAAAACCATACTTAATGTTGTTTTAAAAATATATATTTATTGAGTCGGGTTGTTTATAGATTTGAATGTGCTGATGGCACTTAAAACATTTTTATGTTTGATTTGAGAAAACATGTGAACCCGCTTTTATCATCATTAAATAATTTAGACAAATTATTCCAAAACATAAAATATGAAAAATTTATCTAGGAGGCCTTATTACAACTTGATGAAAATAAATCCAACAATCAAAATAAAATAAACTAAAATTTAAAGTTCATTTAAATCATATGTCCCTTTCGTGGCCACCTCGAGTCCCTCCTACTCCACATCCGCAATCTACGTGTCACCCAAAAAGTAAAGGAGAAGGTGAGTCACCAACACTCGAGATGTAACCCTTCCCCAGTTTAATGCCACAACATACACAATTTATAACAATTAACATGCACCAAGTCATGCACCCAACCTAGCCATCCAAACGCGCTTTCTCTACCCCGCAGTGGTACCAAACCACCGGTGGTGCCAAACCACCGTGACTTAAAGTCACAATTGTGATACCAAATCACCGGAGGTGCCAAACCTCACGGTGTCCAAGACACAAATCGAATGATGGGGCCAACCCATCGTGTGATACCAAATCACCGGCGTCAATCCCTTAATATCATCTCGTGGGGCCAACCCACCGTGGTGCTAAGCCACCGGGACGGGGCGCTATGAGGTGCCAAACCTCTAGAGGTGCCAAACCTCGTGACCGTAGTCACAATGTGGTACCAAACCACCGTGTCCGTCGACACACGAATATCAACTCCCCTCCACTCAGTATATCCCACATCAATCCATGCTATACAATGATTTCATGCCAACATACATTTAAAACACATATACCAAATATGCCATGCTTCCCAAAAGCATCAAACAAGAATCAACAAGGACTTACTCAAATCCTTGCTTAAATCCAAATCTACACAAATCGATTTAGCACACAATATGTATTTTAGTCTTTGTTATTAATTATAAAGTGTGTATGTACACACTGTGTCCAACGATAGCCCTAAATCCTCAAAGAGACAATCGGCCACACAAGATTCCCTTGCCTATATTCGCCAAACATAAGGTTAGTGATATGGGCTATTCGCCAAACCTAAACAACATAATCATGCTAATCAACCTCTGAGGGTATAATCGTAATTTTACCTACTAAGGGGTATTTTAAGTAATTTACCCACCAAGGGTATTTTCAAGTAAATTCACACCGCAATGGCCTTTCCGAAGGCCTAATGTCGCCACTAGCGACTCACTACCATTTCCGTCGTCAGACGGATGATTGGGCCTAAAACCCGATTTCGGCCCATCCGCCCACATGCTCGTGTGGCCCACCTAGCACAAATCTAGCCACGTATATAAGTTCCACCTAGTCTAGTTCAACATATACTAACCAATCATACAATTTACTCATATGCGCCCATGGGCCCATTGGGCCCACTTCTACCATCGAGGCCCAAGCAAAACTCTAACCCACGAGAATACTCTCGATGGCCTCAACTATCGCTGTGAAGCCCCACACATGCGCTTCGCACGCTCGTGTGGCTACTAATGCCGTGTAACCGCATTTTGGCATTTTGCCGCTTCTACAACTAGAGTAGAGAGTTACACACCGATAGGACTCTGGGGCTAATCGGCGTTCCGACCACTCTTGTGCCCAAACGCCTCCAAGATGTGTTTACTCTCCTCCTAGGATGCTCCTTATATAGCTAGCTCTTCACCTTCATTCTTTGTGTCTTTCCGATGTGGGATCCTTCACAAGAGAGTTTAAATTCAACCAAAACTCTTGCCATCCAATCATGAAAATAAATACTCCCTTGCTTTTCATGAGATTCGAACCTAGGCTCCCTTGCAACATAATCCCCGCCGCTAGCCACTTTACCACAAGCTCCTCTTGTGTCTTAAACCATGCGCAACTAAATATAAACTATGGTCCAAATTCTAAGGTCCAAGCAAAAAGAAAACAAAATGCAAAAGCCAAGACTTGAACCTTGGACCTCCTTCCTTCCTTGTGGCGTCACTCCCTTGTCTCTTATGTGGCGTCACTTTGCCACTACACCACACACTCCACTTGTGTCATTTTCCTCCATATTTTATTCTTAAGGCCTATCTACCAACTTCCAGGGTTTTTTTCACCTAAAACCAAAATTTTCCCAAAGCCAATATTTGATCCCGGGTCTTCATAGAAGCCCTCTAACCTTCCAAAATCACTTATCCAATAGGTCTAACTTGCATTTAAGCTGATCTCTTATTCTCTAAAAATTTAAACGCTACTACGCCTAAGGCCCATTAGGCTCAATTCTCCGAGGCCCAATTTTGGGATGTTACAGTCTCACGTTCGAGCTACAAAGGCAGCATTTTGGTTTCATTTTGCGTCAATTAAGGGAACTGGGCTAGGTATGCTTTAAAAAGAAATCGCAAGGGTAATGGACATGAAAGTCCAGTTGGAAAAGTGTGGTTTCCATGCGCCACTTAGGGGTTGGAGGAAGAAGAAGCGCGCAGTTCGAATGGATGGGGAGCATTTTGCGCTTTTATTTTTAGTATATGCGGTGATGGGCTTAGGAAGGAGACTTTATAAATAAATGGTGGGGTTTTATGACAAGAAAGATGGGTTGGTGGAGTGGCTTGGGGCGCCACTCGTGGGTCTTGGCAAGGGACTCAAGTTCGAATAACATGGAAACCACCTGGTTTTATTTTTGGTTTTGGCGTGAGACAAGGGAACTAGGGAGTGAGGTGTTAAAAGAGGTTTTGGGTGGATTATATCACAAAGCGCTTTGGCCGAATGGCACAGGCGCCACTCAGAGCATGGGGTCTAGCAGGTCCCATGTTCGAGACCTATGGGCGTGATGCAGGTGTTTTATTTTATTTTCATTTTGCAAACAGCTTTGGAGAGGCAAAGTGGGCGGCACATGGGAGCTTCAAATGGATAAAGATTAAGCTGATGTTGTTTAGTCCTTTTAGAATTCTATTTGGAAGGAGTGATAAGGGTTAGGTTATTTTAATTATTTTAGATAGTGGTAGGATAATTGTAGGATTATTTTATTTAGTTTAAAATTTGTAAATAGGAGATAATAGTTGCTATTGGATTATTTTATTTTCTTTTAATTTGATAAGGGGATAGAATATGAGATAAAAGAGGAAGGAATTTTGGGATTTGATGAAGCCATGGCCTAATTAAGTAGTATAAATAGGGGGTGCTCACCTTTGGCCACCCTTTCTCCCATTTGTTTTCTCCCTGCCAAAAATTGTTTCCCATCTCTTTTTGGTGCCGAATTTTGGTGTTTCTTCTCTTGGTCCCTTTAGCCGAATTCTTAGTCTTCTTCTAAGCCTTCATTTTCTTTTCTTCTCATACTCTATTCACACCAAAACGTCCCTCCTCCTTACCTATTTATTTATTGGCCGAAACTTCAGGGTCACTTAGCCAAATTCTCCACTTGTTTTCTCCCATTTGATCACTTGAGCCGAAATCACTCTAAAGCTTGCCTATCTAGAAGTCATTGCCGAATCTAGGAGGGTGACTTCGGGAGGTTGATCGATAAGGCCAGGTAGCGAGGAGCACTTAGGGGTCATTGGAATCTATTACTTAAGGTAAGGTGGTAGTGGTAAGTATTCGGCAAAGGGGCCATACTCATGGATTTTTATTAGTAGCCGATTCTGATAGTTGTATAACAGGGATTACAACAGTTCAAGAGCAAGGAGTGGTTTTCGGGATTTAGATCCATAAGGAGGATTCGACAAGGTTGGGTGCATATCGTTTAGACGTAGAGTTTCGGGATTTGCTCGATTATATCAAACAGGTGCGTAATCATCGCACTATTTCTTCGGTTAATTGCTTGCTAACGTTTGTACATATGTATGATGTGTGGTAGCCGATCATAATTGCTAAAGTGGTGAATACCATGTCTGGGTAATCGGATATCAGGTGAGTAAGTTTGTGATATTAAGTTAGTATGATGTATATATATATATGATTTATTAATGATATGAGATGTATACTCATTTTATATAATGATTTGATAAGAGGCATTTTCATATATGCATGGGATTTGGGTTTGATCGAGGAAGGAAGGGAGTACACATTGGTGTACGTGGTCTAGTGTTAGCTTCGGGCTACATTAGCGTTTGATGAGTTGCTGTGTGCATCACCAAGGGAGATGTTGGCTTGGTGCCCATCTCGTCGGTTGATAGCTAAGTGCATCACCGTAGATGGATTACTGTTGGGATCACGATGTGATCGGTGGCTCAGCCAAGGCTTGTGCAGCAGGTCTGCCAGGGTAAGAGATGTGGGATCACTCGGTTGTGATCGGTGAATTAGCCACGGCCTTGAGCAGGGAGTCTGCTAGGGTTGGTGTAATGGATGGACCTAGGGTGCGCTGTGATGCATGATTGCATGATTGGTTCGTGGATTGTGTGGATATGGGCCAAGCCCATACGTGTGGAAATATGTGTTATGGTTATGCACTTTGAGTGCAGTGGACTCACCCTATTTTTCTCAACCATTTCAGTGATGCGTAAAGATGGACCGGGTTTGGAGGATACGAGGTGGCCATGCTTTGATGAAGAAGATTATGTTGAATATTTTTATGCATTTTTATAATAAGTATTTTTGGAAATTTCTCTGATGTAATAAGGGCCTTATTATCATTATTAGTACTATTTTTGATATTATTTTATATTATGGTTTAATTAAAATAAATTACTATGTGAAGACAATTTTAATTTTAGCAATATAAGTTTTCAAAGTATATGTATAATAAAGTTTAAGTTGGACATTTTATAATAACAAAGTCTTACACAAAACAAAAATGGACATGGTTTTCAAAAGATGACAAATTTTAATGTTTTATCTTAAACAAGTCAAAAAGATTTTCAACCATTTTTCGGAGTGACATAACCAGATCCGGTCAAGGCTCGTGGGCCGGGTTTGGGGGTGTTACAGTTTGGTATCAGAGCCCGATTCAAAACTCGGCTTTGAGGGTTTTGGGCCCAAAAATATTTTCAAAAATGGGCTTTTCAAAATATGGGCTTTTATTTCAGGTTATTCTGGCATGGCACCTGTACCTCCGGCTCGAAGTCCACCAGGTAAGTATTTCAGACTTCTAAAGTGAATTGCGTTTATGAAGTATATGGGCTTTTTATGGGCTCGTAGATTAGAATACTAGGATCTTTGAACCCTGGGACTAGTCTACTCAAACATATGCATAAGACTTAAGGGTTATTAAACAAACCTGTGAAATAAGTCACCGAGTTAAGGTGTGGCAACCATTGTACGCATGTCGAGGATTGGTATTCAATAAGAGCTTGGTATTTAAGCAGTCCTAGCGACTCACCTCCTCTTTACTCGAATCCTACCTGGTGCGTAGCTACGGTTCACCTTAACCAAGAGGACTTGTTCATAGGCTAAACCAATTATTAAAACTCGAAAGCGACTAGCCGTGCGGTTTTATAAAATTCCTAGTTTTAAAATCCTTAAATTACCCTTTTTACTGTAGTAAAAGATTCTTGTGAAAATTCTTCTAAAGTATCTCCGATTTACAAAATTACCAAAATGCCCCTAGCTGCAAAATTACAAAAATGCCCCTTCATTATAAAATTACCGCACTACCCTCAACTTTTGTTAAAATGACTTCACATTGCAAAATATTAAAATCTCTAGTTTTCAGAATATCAAGATTCTCTGATTTGAGGAAATTTACGAAAAAACCCTGTGTTGAAAATTACTAAAATACCCTTGACTTTCAAAATTTCCGGTTTAACCCCAATTTTAATAAAATCCCTTGACTTTGCAAAGGTATCCAAATTTCTGTATTTCAAAATAATATCCTGACTTTGGAAATTTACAAAATTACCCCCGCTTGACAAAATTACCAAAATACCCCTGGTTCTTAAAATTCAGTTATACCTTCAATTTGCAAAATTTTCGAAAATACTCTTCAGTTTTGGGAATTTTAAAAAGATCCTGACTTATTAAAGTTTTCGGAACCGCTTTGATTTATTACCGAAATAACCCGGTAGGAAAAATGATGGAATTACCCCTGGGTGGGGAATGGATAAGAATGCCCATGATAGTAGGTTGTGTGAATGTGAATGTGATTCTTTGAATTAGAGTAGTGAACTCGAACTAAAACTCTGATTGATCTAAAGAACAAATTCTGAAAACCTCATTTCATGAAATTTGCTCGTGGATAAGTAGTGGAACAAAATTTCTAATGCATAAAATTTCTTAAATCAGACTAAATCGAGGCGCTAGAAATGAGTTCTAGAGGACGTGGTCGTCGTGGATGTGGTCGAGGTAGAATAGCCGTATCGAAACCCGTTAGATCGGGTCAAGGGTCTGAGAATGAGGTACCACCTCCACCACCAGCCTTTGGTAATGAGCAGCAAGATCAGACGGGGGATGATGAGATATCACAGGCTGTACTGCGAGTTTTGGAGATAGTGGCTGGAACGGGTGGAAATATGAGAGCGAGGAAGTCTGTACCTGAGCGACTCCGAGCGAATGGAGCTGAGGTGTTTCGGGGCATATCAGGCGTGGCACCCAGTGCGGCTGAATATTGGTTAGAAGCAACCGAGCGAATTATGGATGAGCTCAATCTGAGCCCTGAGGAGAAAGTGAAAGGAATGGTGGCGCTACTTCGCGATGAGGCATACCAATGGTGGCTAACAGTTCGGGATAGTGCCACAGCTGAGGATCTCACTTGGGAGTATGTCAAAGCGGCGTACCAGAAGAAGTACGTTGGAACCCATTATATTGATGCGCAGAGGATGGCGTTTCTTGGGCTGGTTCAAAGAAACAAGTCCGTAGCAGAATACGAGGCTGAATTTCTAAGGTTAAGCCGATATGCTCGAGGAGTAGTTGCTACAGAACATCAACGATGTGTCCGGTTTGAGGACGGATTAAGGGACGACCTGAGACTGTTGATAGCTCCTCACCAGGAACAGGAGTTCGCTGTGTTAGTCGAAGCTAAGGTAGCTGAGGGAATTAAGAACTCGTGAGGCAGAACAGAGATAAGGATAGGAACCGGGATAGGAGGAATTTTGGATCGTCCGAACCATCTGAGGGTCTTTAGAAAAGACCAAGGGTTGAAAATTCTGTTCGTGTTCCTAAGCCAGCTACAGAAAATTTGAATCTTCCGTGTGCTCGGTGTGGAAGGTACCATGTTGGCGAGTGCTGGAATCGGGATCGAGAATGCTTCAGGTGTAAGTCTAAGTCTCACCTGATTAAGGATTGTCCTCAGAATCCGAATAGGGCTCGGACGGAAGACCAAGGTTATGTGCAATCGGGCAGAGGTGGTCAGCAAGTGACAAGGGTCTGGTCCGAACCATGGAGGGAATGGTCCCGGCCGAGGTCGTGGAGCATTAGGCCATGAAGTGGTGGTAGCACTGAGGCAAGACAACCAGTCCGGCGGTTTATGCGATTCGTCGGAGGAGGATAATGATGTGCCAGATGTGTCAGCGGGTAAGTTTCTTATGCCTGGATCATTCTTTATTGTGTTGTTCACTATTGTGGTAGTTTGTGTTGTCGCTAGTAAAATATTTAGAACCTTGGGGGTGAACTTAGTACTGTGCCTAGGAAGTATGTTAGCTCTTTTGAGATCAGAGCGCGCAGCAGTAGTTCCTGTTTAATCTAGCCGTGTAATTTCGAGGACGAAATTATTTTTAAGGATGGTAGAATTGTAACATCCCGGTCTAGGGGTTATGCATTTAGTGCATAACTCAGGAGTTGGAAGGCTTATGGTAAAGTTGTAGGAGTTTTTGAGGGGTTTGGAGAACCCCAGAAGGTAAGAAATGCCTTAGGAAATTTTTGGTTTTAAAGTGTTGGAAGGGAGAGCGAGGAGTTAGGGGTTATAAGTATTTTAGGTGGGTTTGGATGCAAGAAATGGTTTGGTAAAGTGGCTTAAGGCGCCACTTAGAGCATGGGGAAGGTGACGCCTCATGGTGCTTAGGGTCTCACGTTCGAGCCGCAAAGCGACATTTTGGTTTCATTTTGCGTCAATTAAGGGAACTGGGCTAGGTATGCTTTAAAAAGAAATCGCAAGGGTAATGGACATGAAAGTCCAATTGGCAAAGTGGTTTCCATGCGCCACTTAGGGGTTGGAGGGGAAGAAGGGCACAGGTTCAAATGGATAGGGGAGCATTTTGCGTTTTATTTTTTAGTATATGCGGTGATGGGCTTAGGAAGGGAGACTTTATAAATAAATGGTGGGGTTTTATGACAAGAAAGACGGGTTGGTGGAGTGGCTTGGGGCGCCACTCGTGGGTCTTGGCAAGGGACTCAAGTTTGAATAACATGGAAAGCACCTGGGTTTTATTTTTGGTTTTGGCGTGAGACAAGGGAACTAGGGAGTGAGATGTTAAAAGAGGTTTTGGGTGGATTATATCACAAAAAGAGCTTTGGCCGAATGGCCAGGGGTGCTACCTGCAGCATGGGGTCTAGCAGGTCCCATGTTCGAGACCTATGGGCAACAGTCTGGGTGTTTTATTTTATTTTCATTTTGCAGCAGTTTGGAGAGGTAGTGGATGGCACATGGGAGCTTCAAATGGATAAAGATTAAGCTGATGTTGTTTAGTCCTTTTAGAATTTGGCTGGAAGGAGTGATAAGGGTTAGGTTATTTTAATTATTTTAGATAGTGGTAGGATAATTGTAGGATTATTTTATTTAGTTTAAAATTTGTAAATAGGAGATAATAGTTGCTATTGGATTATTTTATTTTCTTTTAATTTGATAAGGGGATAGAATATGAGATAAAAGAGGAAGGAATTTTGGGATTTGATGAAGCCATGGCCTAATTAAGTAGTATAAATAGGGGGGTGCTCACCTTTGGCCACCCTTTCTCCCATTTGTTTTCTCCCTGCCAAAAATTGTTTCCCATCTCTTTTTGGTGCCAAATTTTGGTGTTTCTTCTCTTTGTCCCTTTAGCCGAATTCTTAGTCTTCTTCTAAGCCTTCATTTTCTTTTCTTCTCATACTCTATTCATACCAAAACGTCCCTCCTCCTTACCTATTTATTTATTGGCCGAAACTTCAAGGTCACTTAGCCAAATTCTCCACTTGTTTTCTCCCATTTGATCACTTGAGCCGAAATCACTCTAAAGCTCGCCTTGGCCGAATATTCCAACTCCATCTAGGAGTCATTGCTGAATCTAGGAGGGTGACTTCGGGAGGTTGATCGATAAGGCCAGCGCGAGGGAGCACTTAGGGGCTGTTGGAATTCAGTTACTCATGGTAAGGTGGTAGTGGTAAGTATTTGGCTAAGGGGCCATACTCATGGATTTTTATTAGTAGCCGATTCTGATAGTTGTATAACAGGGATTACGACAGTTCAAGAGCAAGGAGTGGTTTTCGGGATTTAGATCCGCAAGGAGTGGTTTTTGTTCGATTATATCAAACAGGTGCGTAATCATCGCACTATTTCTTCGGTTAATTGCTTGCTAACGTTTGTACATATGTATGATGTGTGGTAGCCGATCATAATGTCTAAAGTGGTGAATACCATGTCTAGGTAATCGGATATGAGGTGAGTAAGTTTGTGATATTAAGTTATTATGATGTATATATATATATGATGTGGTAATGATATGAGATGTATACTCATTTTATATGATGATTTGATAAGAGGCATTTTCATATATGCATGGGATTTGGGTTTGATCGAGGAAGGAAGGGAGTACACATTGGTGTACGTGGTCTAGTGTTAGCTTCGGGCTACATTAGCGCTTGATGAGTTGTCGTGTGCATCATCATCAAGGAGATGTTGGCTTGGTGCCCATCTCGGCGGTTGATAGTCGAGTGCATCACCGTGAGACGGATTCTCGTTGGGATCACGATGTGATCGGTGGCTCACCCACGGCCTTGTGCAGCAGTGCGCGCCAGTAAGAGATGTGGGATCACTCGGTTGTGATCGTGGATTAGCCACGGCCTTGGCGAGGAGTCTGCTAGGGTTGGTGTAATGGATGGACCTAGGGTGGGCTGTCATGCATGATTGGTTCGTGGATTGTTTGGATATGGGCCAAGCCCATACGTGTGGAAATATGTGTTATGGTTATGCACTGAGTCTGTGGACTCACCCTATTTTTTCTCAACCATTTCAGGTGATGCGTAAAGATGGACAGGGTTTGGAGGGGATACGAGGTGGCCATGCTGATGAAGAAGATTACGTTGAATATTTTTATGCATTTTTATAATAAGTATTTTTGGAAATTTCTCTGATGTAATAAGGGCCTTATTATCATTATTAGTACTATTTTTGATATTATTTTATATTATGGTTTAATTAAAATAAATTACTATGTGAAGATGATTTTAATTTTAGCAATATAATTTTTCAAAGTATATGTATAATAAAGTTTAAGTTGGACATTTTATAATAACAAAGTCTTACTCAAAACAAAAATGGACATGGTTTTCAAAAGATGACAAATTTTAATGTTTTATCTTAAACAAGTCAAAAAGATTTTCAACCATTTTCCGCAGTGACATAACCAGATCCGGTCAAGGCTCGTGGGCCGGGTTTGGGGGTGTTTCAACATTTGAAGGGCTTAGCCGAACCTTGTAAGTGCTTTTCTTCTATTTGTATTTTTCTTTTATTAATAACCATAGCTGAATCTCAAAGGAGGCCGTATTCTTTTCCTTCTATCGCAAGTTCTAAAAGCCGGGATCCATTCTCTTTTAGTCTTCGCAAGCAACGATAGTGGAAGCATTAAAGGAGTTTCGGGATTTGGAGTACACAAGGGATTTCAACGGTTTCATAGTTAAGTGGTGATTCGGGATTTTCGGTAAGCAAGGTAAGTGGTATATAGTTTCAGCCATAGGCAATTTTATAAGTATAAGTGTGACCTATTGTGTATTATGATTTTTAGGGGCTAATCAACAAGTAAGCAGAGTATCGGGATTCTAGATTGTGTTAGATTCGAGTAGTTCGGAATTTCGCTAGAAAGTCAGGTGTGTGATTAACCCACCGTTTTCCGGGCATTTGTGTTATATGTGTATGTGTTATGAATGTGCTAATTAGTGCAATGGAAATTGTGATATGGATACCTCGAGGGTATATCGGTGTCAGTAAGTACTAAATCTATGATGTGGTTATTAATATGAATATGTGATGATATGTTTGATGAACATGCTCATGCATTATCATGGCACTATTTCACGTTGCATGTGCATGGGTGGGATATGATATGAATGAAGGACAGGGTGTACTTCGAGTACGTGGTTTGATGTTAGCCTTGAGCTACATTGTGGATTGACGTTGACTGAGGTCACATTGTGAATTATTTGCAATTAAGTTCGCGTGGTTTGATCAGTAGCTATGTGCCTCATCGTGGTTGATATGAGCTATGTGCCATATCGTGGTTGATGAGTGACTATGTGTCCCATCGTGGTTTTGGTGTTAGCTATGGCTACATCATGGATTGGCGCTGACTGAGGTCGCGTTGTGGATTATTGTGCTTAATTGCACGTGGACGGCAGTGATTGCCTTTGGAGTGAAAAGGAGAGGGTGATTTGATAATCCCCCGTGTGTGTGGTAGGTCGGATAAGGGGGTGTGTAGCGGATGGACCCTAGGTTTGGGTTGGGCTTCATAATTGCATGATTTCGTATGTGAACATATGTGGAAATGGGCCAAGCCCAATATGATATGTGGATTAATGTGATATGAGTATTTAATGTGAAAATGGGCCAAGCCCGGTGATATGTGGTTTAATGTGAAAAGGGCCAAGCCCAAAGATATGAATGTGGATCGATTGTGGAAATGGGCTAAGCCCAAAGATGTGGAAATTATGTGGTTAACTACCCTATTATATGAATGTGATATGAATATGGGCCAAGCCTGAATGTGATAATATGTGAGTATGTTAATTTGTATCGATATATGGGATAATATGTGGTTAACATGTGGGTGGAATTCGGTGGTTTAATTACACATCGAAATCAGTATGACTCACCCAATTATTTATCAAACATCGCAGTGATATGATGATCGGACCGGGTTGGAGTGGATACGAGGTGGCCCATGCAGAAGACGTTTTGATTATTTCAATCGCTTTCTTATTAAGTACTTTGGTTTAATTATTTATTGTAATAAGGCCCATTTAAAGTATTTGAATTTTGTTATGTTTAAGTTAGATTTATAATTAAGTTAATATTTTTGTAAGTTAAATTTTTAAAAGCTATGTATATCTCAAAAGTCATATTAAAGTTTTGAATCTGGTACTTTTATAATAATTTGAATTTTATTTTCCTAGAACGTTTTAAATTGCGAAAATGTTTTATTAAAGGAAACAATTTTTAACTGTTTTTACTTTTAAGTAAGAATATTTTCGAACGTGTTCCGCAGTGGCATTTCAAATTCGGTCGTAGTGAATGGGCGGGTTTGGGGTGTTACAAAATCATTCCGTGAAATTGTAGACCATAAAAATATAAATAAAATAAATTTCTCAACATCGAATTTATGGTCCCGAAACCATTGTTCCGACTAAGCCCAAAATCGGGCTGTTACATTGACTGTTGCTTGAAGAAAATTTCCTTTGAAGATCATATGGTAGTGAGATTTTAGTTAGTGGTGTTAGACCTAGTAGTGGTGTTAGTGTTGGATCTGTTGCCCTAAGTGTAGTATTCTTTTTATTACTTATTTTTTTGAACAAATTGGTTTAATAATAACAATTCATTAATTACATTAGTACCCTTTGTATGTTGTCCTTAATGCTTTTTCATTCAAAGTAAAATGAAAGCAAATATTGACTCACTGGTTATCTATTGTTTAACTAATACTAAGTGGTATTATACGATCAGGTCGTAATATGGAAAAACAAATTGTATCAGTAGATGAACCTAAACTTGTCCTTAGTTTACTCGAAAATGAGCAGGCCGATTGAAAGACTAATATGCCATATACCAAGTCCAATTTGGAGATGCTTTGTTATTTACATCGTAGCAGAGGACTTCTAGAAGATAGAGACATAGATGTGACTATCAGCACATCAAACAGGACTTGTAACAACTCAAAAGTCATTGGCGTCGAAAAATATAGTTTTGGGACTCCGTTTTTTTAAATTGAGCCCACTAATATTATTATTAATTATTTACAAATTTATTTTATAAATAAATTGAATTTTGAATTAGTAATTTGGCCGAATTAGTTATTAATTAAGGTCTATGGATTAAATCGTAAAAGTTTAATTATTATAAAATTTTTTATGTATAAAAGGTTTGAGGACCACAATGGTTATCAAACCGTTGTTCTTACAAAGTGGGTGGTATTAATGATGACAGAACAAAGGAAAATTTAAAGAATTTACAGTATTGATTTGCTGAAGTAAAAATTCTGAAAATTTCAAGGTAAAAAGATATTTGAGTCTATCTTCAAAAACAACAAGAGGATCTTAATTTTGAATTTTATGTCTCAAGCTATAAATAATTTAGTGGCTATGACACAATTAGACAAATTTGATATGAAAACATTAGTAAATAGTGGAATTATAGTTAATGTTAAATATAAGCGTGTTATACTAAAAGCTAAAGATTCTAATACATGTACATATAGGATGTGGAATGGAAAGGAGGAGGGAAATAATACAAGAGTTATAAAATGAATTAATAGTTTATTATGACTGATCAAATCATATTAGTGTGAGTTTGATTGATGATTGAGATAGAGTATTAAATTGAAAATAGTATAACTTGGTGAAATTGGTTTGAAAATGAGACAAATCATGTTATGATATATATGTTGTAACAGACCAATTTTGACCCTAATCGGAACGGTGGTTTCGGGACCACGAATCCGAGCTTGAGGGATATTATAATATTATGTTTCGTGTTTGTTATGTGTGATTTAGTGAGTGCAAAAATTTCGTAGAAAATTTTAGCTATCTAAGTGTTTAATTTGCTAAGAAGGCTTAAATTGCGAGAAGGATTAATGTAGTGGGCATTATAAAAAGGGAGCTAAATGAATTGTCCATAAAACATGGGAATTTGCATGTCAAATTCCCCACATTTGAACAAGGTGGACGGCAAGCATGCATAGATGCTCTCTTTTTTTTATTTTATTTTTGTATGATATTTAGGCATTATTAAATTGAAGCATGCTATGAATATATGCTTTTTAATTACACATATATTGATTTTAGTAATATTGTAAGAAAAAGCATGCCATATTTTTTTGTTATGCTAAAAGATAAAAACAAAAGGAAAATAATTTCCCTTCACTCATCCTCTCATACCCGATTCCTACTTTGAAGAGAAGGGAAGAGCTTCATCCCCCTATTCGGCCTTGCATGCACTAGGATAGGTAAGAGCTTGATCTTGATTTTGAAAACTCACCTTGATATGGCTTAAATTCTTAATCTCTTCTTATGAAACAAGCAAAAAGACTTTGTTAATATGGGTAGGAGGAGATTCGGCCATGGGTGCTAATGTTGTAGCTTCTTGAATTGATAAGTTAGATAGTATGAAAAGAAATGGCATGAATAGGTGAGAAGATTATGTTGATTGGCTTGAAACTACCCTACTAGTTGGCGAATAATGGGATGAATATTCATGAAAATGTTTCTTCATGTGTTTTGATGTTAGGCCATTCTTTTATAATGAAATTCACCATAGAAGACTTTTATTTGTGATGTTAAAGTATTGGGGAGGGATTAAGTCCAAGACTTGATTACTTGAAGTAAATTAGTGCAAGGGGTAAAATGGATGGAAAGAAGAGCTAAAAAGAATTCTAAGAACCTAAGGGCCATTCGCCATGTAGAAGAAATCCACATAGGTTGAATTGGAGTAGTTAAATGCATGAAATTGGAATGGTTATTTAGCTTGTTGCTAGGTTGCATGTTGAAGAAAATGCATGGGGTTATTGACATATTCTTTACCATATGAGAGAATGAATTTGAGCTATTGTATTTAGTGATATATGTATAATTACATAAAATTTATGTATGGCAATAAATATGAAAGTAGGTTGTAAGTTAAAACATATCAAGGAAAGCACTACCAAGGTGTTCCTTAATAATTTTGAATGTATTTGAACAAATAGAGGATAAATGCCGAATGTAAATGTTTATGTCTTGGGATTATTATTTTTATGATTTTGCTTTGAATTAAATGGAAGTGTGGGTTAATTGGTTTAAATTGAACCAAATTAGATCAAGATCAAAAGGAGAAAAAGTTGGAGCGAGGAAAAGCTAAGCTAAACGAATAGTTGAAGATTTTGAATCTATCTACTCCTAAGGTAAGTCCTTAAGTACTTATATGTTAAAGAGTTAATTATGAACATGTTAAAGGATGAAATTTAATAATGTTGACTATAAAACTTTGTGTTAGCCGAATGTAAAGGTGCTAAATTGGGTTAAATATATTTTGTTAATGTGATTTGAACAAGTATATGTTTTCGATATGATATGTGAATGTAATATGATGTATATGATTTGGTTGTGATGTTAGCATTAATAAATATGTATTGAAGGTTTAATTATGTTGTAATTCGGGCTTCGAGCCTAGCAGGCCTTGAGCCGGTGAGTAATTCGGGCTTCGAGCCTAGCAGGCTTTGTGCCGGTGAAATAATTCGGGCTTTTAGCCTAGCAGGCCACGTGCCGGTGAAACAATTCGGGCTTATTGCCTAGCAGGCTTAATGCCGGTGATATACTTCGACCTTAAGTCCAGCGAGCCTAGTGCCGGGTGAATGTATTTGAGCTCTAAGTGCATGAAAAATCAAGTTATGAACATATCAAGAAATTTCGGTTTAGAAGCATGATTCGTATAAATTCAACAGAGAGGTACGCATTTTATAATTGTGTTACTCAGTAAAATGACAAACAAGTATTCGAGTAAGTGAAAGTTTTATACATTAATTTATTAGAGATGAATGAATATGTATATGCAAATCATATCATGTGATAGTAAATATTTGGAAGCATGAATGTATTTAGTTGATTGGATAAGCATATGATATGTACATAAGTCCGTGGTATACTTGATGATTGATGTATGTGAATAAGAAAGGTAAAGCTTAGTATTAAGTGCATCAATGATATTAAGTTGTTTCGCTTTATAAATAAAAGAGGTTATGTATTATTTATGTTCGGATTAGTGATAGAAGATATTAATTCGAATGGTTGTATGTATTTTACTTAAATAAGTATATGTTTAATTAGGACTTACTAAGCTAGCAAGCTTATCGTGTGGAATGATTCCTTTGTTTTATAGATTTTGGTTACGTGGCGGGCTCGTGAAGGATCGTCAAGAAGTTCATCACACTATCGCCTTCCTTTGGTATTTTAAATTTTGGTTACGAATTAGAAGGCATGTATAGGCTAGATGAAGTCTTAGAAATATGCGATATTTAACCTTGTAAGTGTTTATGATAGCCATGCGAGAATGGCTACGATTTTTCTTAGTAAATATGATGTTGTGTTACGATATGTATGTTGGTACATGACGGCAATGTTCATGAAATTTTAAATCCAGGTTTAATCGTTTTTGCTAAGAAATATTTGCATACATATAAATCCTTGAATTTGAGAAGTAGGTAGGTTCGGCTAGAAGTTTAACTTTCATAAAATTTAGCAGAACAGCTTGTAGTGGCAGCATTGATGTAAATTAGAAAAATCACTAAAAATTGGGTACATTGAATTTGAAAGTGAATGAGATATGAGATTAAACCTTATTGTGTCTATTTTTATATGAAAGAAACAGAGTAGGCAAACGATTTATATATTATGAGATAATTGAGTTCTAGTGAAACCTGCTCTGAATGCATTCGTGAGTCACTGTTCAGTTTTGGAAAAATTGCCATAAATTGTATAAAAATAATCAAGAAGCATGGTTTATATGTGTAGAATCCTAAATGAGTCTATTTTTCATTGGTATAAATAAGAACACCATTGGAAAATTGTGCAATCTGATAACTGCAGTTTTATAGGGACAGGTCAGAACTGTCCAGCAGTGTAATAAGGGTAACTTTGAAGAATAAACTGTACAAATTGGCCACATGAAAAATTCTAGAAAAATTATGGTGAATAGATATATGAGTCTACTTTCAAGGAAAATTTACGGATCTGAATTTCGAATTTTGTAACTCGAGTTATAGCCAAATTAGTCGGCACAACGCAGTTTGACAGCTTTAAGATTTTCATGTTTTGAACTTGTAGTCAAGTCTAGTAATGCCTCTTACTTAATTCCGGCGATGGTCTCGAGTAAGGGGTGTTGCATTTGATTGGTATCAGAGCTTACGGTTTAGTCGATTCTAGGACTACCGTGAGCGGCGTGTGCAGTCTAGCTATACATGCCTTATTATATGTTGATAGTGTGGTGACTTCGACGGCTGAACTTTGTTTTATATAGAAAATGGATACCGATCCCGAAAGAGCCGTGGCGATGATGATGTAGAGAGCGTGGCACCTGACCGTACCCACGGATCAGCGCCGATAGACTCTCGACCTGTTTCGGGTAGCCACGAAGGAGAGACTAAACAAGCCTTTTATCGGATGATGAATGAGTGGTTTACCCAATTTGTTCAAAATAATCCGGCTGTACCACAACCTCCACTCCCGAATAATCCAACTCCGATTCCTTCACTCCCCAATGATAGATCCGATGAGATCTAGTAGGCCCCCAATTGATAAAATCCGAAAATTCGGGGCCGAAGATTTTAAAGCTAATGATGATGATGATGCTGAGAGAGCCGAAATGTGGCTGGATAACACTATTCGGGTACTTGATGAGCTGTCTTGTACTCCGGATGAATGCTTGAAGTGTGCTATATCTTTGCTGCGAGACGCTGCATATCACTGGTGGAATACACTAGTATCAGTGGTTCCGAAAGAAAAAGTGACATGGGACTTCTTCCAGAATGAATTTCGTAAGAAGTACATCACCAAAGATTTATTGATCAAAACGAAAGGAGTTCCCGGAGTCAAACAGGGACGAATGATCAGAATTCGAATATGAAAGAAAATTTGTCAGGCTCAGCAGATATGCCAGAGAGTGTGTTACCACCGAAGCGATTATGTGTAAAAGATTTGAAGATGGTTTGAATGAAGATATAAGGATGTTTGTTGGCATTCTTGAAATTCAAGAGTTTGTGACCTTAGTTGAGAGAGCTTGCAAAGCCGAAGAGCTCGGGAAGGAGAAAAGAAAGGCTGAGACAGAAGCTAGAGACTTTCGTAAAAGATCTTCTGCAAAGTCTTTCATACCACGAACAAGAAGCCCAGAGATGACTACAATGATCGACGAGAAAGCTACTCTGGTCAGCCTAGACAAGATCGACCTCCTATGAGCTCCCGAGCTACCTCGATAGCCAGTGTTGGTAATGTTCCACAAAATAGAGTCGAATGCAAGTACTGTGGGAAATGGCACTCCGGGAGTTGTAGATTCCGTGATCGGTCTTGCTATAAATGTGGGTCGTCAGATCATTTTATCAGAGAGTGTCCGGTTAATCGAGCGTAATGCAATCCGAACACTACACCGAGCAAAGTGCCAATGCGAGGTAGACCACCCGACATTCGGGCAATGTAGGTGGTAGTCAGAAAGGAACAAAGAACACTACAGATCGATCTGAGGCTAGAGCTCCAGCTAGAGCTTATGCTGCACGAGCCAGAGAGGATGCTTCCTCCCCCGACGTCATTACCGGTACTTTCACTCTTTTTGATACTACGGTGATTGCATTAATTGATCCTGGTTCGACTCATTCTTATGTTTGTGAAACTTTAAAATTTGGTAAGACTCTGCTAGTTGAGTCTACCGAGTTCGTAATTCGTGTGTCCAACCCTTTGGGTAGATGTGTGCTTGTAAATAAAGTGTGTAGAGGTTGCCCGTTGATGGTACGAGATTATTGCTTTCCAGCTGACTTAATGTTGCTGCCCTTCGATGAATTTGATATGATCTTGGGTATGGATTGGTTAACTTCACATGAGGCAGTGGTGGATTGCAAAAGAAAGCTTATTAAATTGAAATGCCGAAACGGTGAGACAATCAGAATAAAATCTGGTGATGTAAATGAGTTGCCTACAGTGATATCCTCAATGATAGCCCAAAAGTATGTGAGAAAGGGGTGTGAGGCCTATCTGGCTTATGTACTGGATAATAAACTGTCCGAGAAACTAATGGAATCGGTACCGCCAGTATGTGAATACACCGATGTGTTTCCTGAAGAACTACCGGGCTTACCCCCAGTACGAGAGATTGAGTTCGGCATTGAATTAGTGCCGGGTGCGACCCCAATTTCGATAGCTCCGTACCGAATGGCGCCTACTGAATTGAAAGAATTGAAAGCGCAGTTGCAAGAATTGACAGAGAGGGGTTTCGCACGACCGAGTTTTTCTCCGTGGGGAGCACCAGTCTTATTTGTGAAAAAGAAAGACGGGACAATGCGAATGTGTATCGACTACCGGCAACTAAATAAGGTGACCATAAAGAATAAATACCCGTTACCTCGGATCGATGATTTATTTGATCAGTTAAAGGGGGCTTCAGTGTTTTCGAAAATAGATTTGAGATCGGGCTATTATCAATTACGAGTCAGAGATTCCGATGTGCCAAAGACGGCATTTCGAACGAGGTACGGGCACTATGAGTTTTTGGTTATGCCTTTTGGGCTTACCAATGCACCTGCCGTTTTTATGGATCTCATGAACCGGGTCTTCCGACGGTTTTTGGATCGGTTTGTAGTAGTGTTTATCGATGATATATTGGTCTACTCCAAAAGTGAAGCGGAACACGTTGAGCACTTGAGAGTAGTACTACAAACCTTGAGAGATCATCGTTTATATGCAAAATTCAGTAAGTGTGAGTTTTGGTTGAACGGGTCACTTTCTTGGGACATGTGGTTTCGGTGTCGTGAATTCGGTGGATCCAAACAAAATAGCAAATGCATACTCGAGTGAAACCACCAAAGAATGTTTCGAGATCCAAGTTTCCTAGGCCTCGCAGGATATTATAGACGATTTGTAAAAGGTTTTTCCGTGATAGCTGCACCTTTGACGAGGCTACTACAGAAGGGATGTCAAATATGAATGGTCGAAAAATGCCAGAAGAGTTTCGAGCAGTTGAAAGCCCTTTTAACCGAGGCTCCAGTGTTGACTCAGCCTGAATCGGGTAAAGAATTCATTATTTTTAGTGATGCATCTTTAAGTGGGTTGGGTTGTGTTCTAATGCAAGAAGGCAAGGTGATAGCCTACGCTTCAAGACAATTGAAGCCACATGAAAAAATTTATCCAACTCACGATCTGGAGTTGGCAGCCATTGTGTTTGCATTGAAACTTTGGCGACACTATTTATTCGGCGAAAAATGTCATGTTTACTCAGATCACAAAAGTCTAAAATATTTAATGACACAGAAAGATTTAAATTTGAGACAACGCCGATGGTTAGAATTGCTGAAAGACTACGAATTAGTGATTGACTACCATCCGGGAAGGCTAATGTTGTTGCGGATGCGTTGAGTCGAAAATCATTATTTGCTCTGCGCGTGCATTAAACGCATACGGATGACAATGTCGAGGATGGTTCGATCATAGCCGAGCTACAAACAAGGCCGATGTTTATTCAAAGAAATTTGTGAGGCACGTAAAGTCGACGAAAAAGTTAGTAGCTATTCGGACTCGGTGTGAAAACGCTACGTAATCGATTTTTCGGATCGATGCGAATGATTGTTTGAATTATAAAGGCCGATTGTGTGTTCCTAAGAACTCGATTTGATCTGAGATGATTACGAGTGAGGCCCATAATGGCCGAATGTCGATACACCCGGTAGCACAAAAATGTATAACGATTTGAAGCGCTTTTATTGGTGGCGGCATGAAACGGACATATCCGAGTTTGTCTCCAAGTGCTTAATCATTAACAAGTGAAAGCGGAGCATCGGTACCATCCGGTTTACTTCACCAATCATGATACTCGAATGGAAATGGGATAGAATTACCATGGATTTTGTATCCGGTCTCCTATGACACCTAGTAAGAAAGATGCCGTGTGGGTTATCGTTGTGATTGACAAAATCAGCTCATTTTGTACCGGACGTGCGCACCGATTATTCACTTGACAAACTTGCCGAATTGTATGTGTCGCAGATCGTAAGATTGCACGTGTGTCACCGAGTTCCATTGTTTCGATATAGGGACCCAAGATTTACATCGCGATTCTGGAAGAAATTGCAAGATGCTTTAGGTACTAAACTTCATTTTAGTACAGCCTTCCATCCTCAAACGGACGGTCGGTCCGAGCGAACTATTTTGATACTTGAGGACATGTTGAGGTGTTGCGTTCTCGAGTTCGAAAGGTGCGTGGGAACGATACCTACCCCTGATTGAGTTTGCTTACAATAATAGCTTTCAATCTAGCATAAAAATGGCACCTTATGAAGCCTTATATGGTCGAAAATGTCGCACACCATTGTATTGGACTGAGCTCAGTGAGAACAAGATACACGGGGTTGATTGGATTAAAGAAACAGAACAGAAGGTGGTCGTTATTCGGAGTAATTTGAAAGCTGCTTCGGATCGTCAAAAGTCCTATGCCGATTTAAAACGTAAGGACATTGAATTTCAGGTCGGAGATCGGGTGTTCTTAAAAGTTTCTCCGTGGAAGAAAATACTCCGATTCGGTCAGAAAGGCAAGTTGAGCCCGAGATTTATCGGACCGTACGAAGTTATTGAACGTATTGGACCGGTTGCTTATAGATTAAGATTGCCCTCCGAGTTAGAAAAGATACACAATGTATTTCATGTTTCGATGCAGCCATAAATACTGATCGGATCCGTCCCATGTGATCACCCCGTCAGAGATTGGAAATTGATCCGACTTGACCTATGATGAGGAACCGATCCGTATCTTGGCTCGGGAGACCAAAGAGTTAAGAAATAAAAGAATTCCATTAGTAAAGATTCTATGGAATCGTCACGGAGCTGAAGAGGCTACGTGGGAGCCTGAAGAGTCAATGAAGCAACAATATCCGAACCTTTTTAACGGTAAGATTTTCGGGGACGAAAATCCTTAAGGGGGGGAGAGTTGTAACAGACCAATTTTGACCCTAATCGGAACGGTGGTTTCGGGACCACGAATCCGAGCTTGAGGGATATTATAATATTATGTTTCGTGTTTGTTATGTGTGATTTAGTGAGTGCAAAAATTTCGTAGAAAATTTTAGCTATCTAAGTGTTTAATTTGCTAAGAAGGCTTAAATTGCGAGAAGGATTAATGTAGTGGGCATTATAAAAAGGGAGCTAAATGAATTGTCCATAAAACATGGGAATTTGCATGTCAAATTCCCCACATTTGAACAAGGTGGACGGCAAGCATGCATAGATGCTCTCTTTTTTTTTTATTTTATTTTTGTATGATATTTAGGCATTATTAAATTGAAGCATGCTATGAATATATGCTTTTAATTACACATATATTGATTTTAGTAATATTGTAAGAAAAAGCATGCCATATTTTTTTGTTATGCTAAAAGATAAAAACAAAAGGAAAATAATTTCCCTTCACTCATCCTCTCATACCCGATTCCTACTTTGAAGAGAAGGAAGAGCTTCATCCCCTATTCGGCCTTGCATGCACTAGGATAGGTAAGAGCTTGATCTTGATTTTGAAAACTCACCTTGATATGGCTTAAATTCTTAATCTCTTCTTATGAAACAAGCAAAAGACTTTGTTAATATGGGTAGGAGGAGATTCGGCCATGGGTGCTAATGTTGTAGCTTCTTGAGTTGATAAGTTAGATAGTATGAAAAGAAATGGCATGAATAGGTGAGAAGATTATGTTGATTGGCTTGAAACTACCCTACTAGTTGGTCAAATAATGGGATGAATATTCATGAAAATGTTTCTTCATGTGTTTTGATGTTAGGCCATTCTTTTATAATGAAATTCACCATAGAAGACTTTTATTTGTGATGTTAAAGTATTGGGGAGGGATTAAGTCCAAGACTTGATTACTTGAAGTAAATTAGTGCAAGGGTAAAATGGATGGAAAGAAGAGCTAAAAAGAATTCTAAGAACCTAAGGGCCATTCGGCCATGTAGAAGAAATCCACATAGGTTGAATTGGAGTAGTTAAATGCATGAAATTGGAATGGTTATTTAGCTTGTTGCTAGGTTGCATGTTGAAGAAAATGCATGGGGTTATTGACATATTCGGCCATATGAGAGAATGAATTTGAGCTATTGTATTTAGTGATATATGTATAATTACATAAAATTTATGTATGGCAATAAATATGAAAGTAGGTTGTAAGTTAAAACATATCAAGGAAAGCACTACCAAGGTGTTCCTTAATAATTTTGAATGTATTTGAACAAATAGAGGATAAATGCCGAATGTAAATGTTTATGTCTTGGGATTATTATTTTTATGATTTTGCTTTCAATTAAATGGAAGTGTGGGTTAATTGGTTTAAATTGAACCAAATTAGATCAAGATCAAAAGGAGAAAAAGTTGGAGCGAGGAAAAGCTAAGCTAAACGAATAGTTGAAGATTTTGAATCTATCTACTCCTAAGGTAAGTCCTTAAGTACTTATATGTTAAAGAGTTAATTATGAACATGTTAAAGGATGAAATTTAATAATGTTGACTATAAAACTTTGTGTTAGCCGAATGTAAAGGTGCTAAATTGGGTTAAATATATTTTGTTAATGTGATTTGAACAAGTATATGTTTTCGATATGATATGTGAATGTAATATGATGTATATGATTTGGTTGTGATGTTAGCATTAATAAATATGTATTGAAGGTTTAATTATGTTGTAATTCGGGCTTGAGCCTAGCAGAGCCTTGAGCCGGTGAGTAATTCGGGCTTCGAGCCTAGCGTGCTTTGTGCCGGTGAAATAATTCGGGCTTTTAGCCTAGCAGCCACGTGTGCGTGAAACAATTCGGGCTTATTGCCTAGCGAGCTTAATGCGGTGATATACTTCGACCTTAAGTCCAGCGAGCCCTAGTGCCGGTGAATGTATTTGAGCTCTAAGTGCATGAAAAATCAAGTTATGAACATATCAAGAAATTTCGGTTTAGAAGCATGATTCGTATAAATTCAACAGAGAGGTACGCATTTTATAATTGTGTTACTCAATAAAATGACAAACAAGTATTCGAGTAAGTGAAAGTTTTATACATTAATTTATTAGAGATGAATGAATATGTATATGCAAATCATATCATGTGATAGTAAATATTTGGAAGCATGAATGTATTTAGTTGATTGGATAAGCATATGATATGTACATAAGTCTGTGGTATACTTGATGATTGATGTATGTGAATAAGAAAGGTAAAGCTTAGTATTAAGTGCATCAATGATATTAAGTTGTTTCGGCTTTATAAATAAAAGAGGTTATGTATTATTTATGTTCGGATTAGTGATAGAAGATATTAATTCGAATGGTTGTATGTATTTTACTTAAATAAGTATATGTTTAATTAGGACTTACTAAGCTAGCAAGCTTATCGTGTGGAATGATTCCTTTGTTTTATAGATTTTGGTTACGTAGCGGGCTCGTGAAGGATCGTCAAGAAGTTCATCACACTATCGCCTTCCTTTGGTATTTTAAATTTTGGTTACGAATTAGAAGGCATGTATAGGCTAGATGAAGTCTTAGAAATATGCGATATTTAACCTTGTAAGTGTTTATGATAGCCATGCGAGAATGGCTACGATTTTTCTTAGTAAATATGATGTTGTGTTACGATATGTATGTTGGTACATGACGGCAATGTTCATGAAATTTTAAATCCAGGTTTAATCGTTTTTGCTAAGAAATATTTGCATACATATAAATCCTTGAATTTGAGAAGTAGGTAGGTTCGGCTAGAAGTTTAACTTTCATAAAATTTAGCAGAACAGCTTGTAGTGGCAGCATTGATGTAAATTAGAAAAATCACTAAAAATTGGGTACATTGAATTTGAAAGTGAATGAGATATGAGATTAAACCTTATTGTGTCTATTTTTATATGAAAGAAACAGAGTAGGCAAACGATTTATATATTATGAGATAATTGAGTTCTAGTGAAACCTGCTCTGAATGCATTCGTGAGTCACTGTTCAGTTTTGGAAAAATTGCCATAAATTGTATAAAAATAATCAAGAAGCATGGTTTATATGTGTAGAATCCTAAATGAGTCTATTTTTCATTGGTATAAATAAGAACACCATTGGAAAATTGTGCAATCTGATAACTGCAGTTTTATAGGGACAGGTCAGAACTGTCCAGCAGTGTAATAAGGGTAACTTTGAAGAATAAACTGTACAAATTGGCCACATGACAAATTCTAGAAAAATTATGGTGAATAGATATATGAGTCTACTTTCAAGGAAAATTTACGGATCTGAATTTCGAATTTTGTAACTCGAGTTATAGCCAAATTAGTCGGCACAACGCAGTTTGACAGCTTTAAGATTTTCATGTTTTGAACTTGTAGTCAAGTCTAGTAATGCCTCTTACTTAATTCCGGCGATGGTCTCGAGTAAGGGGTGTTACATATGTAATGATATCTTGATTTATGAATTGATGATATTGAGATCGATAAAATAAGAATAGAACTTATAATGAAATTGGATTATTGGTTGATGGATTGGAAATGATGAAATGTAAGCCAAGTTCAATCATACATTGGAAAAATGGTTACCCTATTAACCGATTAGGCAAAATTGGATATATCATAAATTACGTGTGGGTTACTTTGACTATATGTCGATAAGCACTAGGCACATTTTCCTTCGGGCGTTCCAATAAGTGCTGGGCATAAGCTAATTACTCCAGACATTTCGATGAGGCACCGGGTGCCAAATTATTACTTTAACTAGTGTTGATGAGTGTTGGGCACAACTTTTACTTTAGTCACATTGATGAGCATTGCGCGCTATTTATTTTCTTTAGGATTGTTTGACAAGGCACTTGGTGCCAAATTGGTGTGTTGGTTGGATCTATGTATCTGTTTTGAGCCTATGACAAGTTAATAGGGTTATAAAGATTTAAATTAATTAAATGATATAAGTAAAGAAATGATATTGAATTGAGATATGTATCAATATGCAAAATAACCGAAAATGAGCCATGGGGGTCGAATAAGTAGGGGAGATATTTTAGGATCGAAAATGATTGGAATGTTAAAATAAAAGGAAACATATAAGCTTAATTATTATGATAATAAATGATATGTAAGAAGTGTTAAATTGTGCATGAATGTGGTAATGGTAATTTGGATTGATGATATTTGAAAATGATTAAATGTTGTAAGTTTGAATTATAGGCACTTATATACGAAATTGAATTATCGAGAGTAATTATAAGATAATGTGAGCCTCTTAATAAACCAAGGATTTGATTTGGTGAGATATGGAATGAATCATTTGATGTGGTAATGAAATGATTGTTATACGATAAGAACAATGTACATGGTATGAGTATGCATATGCGATCGAATTCAAGGTATGATAGGTAACTGAAAATAATTACAGGATATGATATGTGAAAATATGAATGGTTCCATCGAACGTAATATTATAATTGGAATTAGAAACTTGAAATTGTAATGAAATAGATTGACAATAAAATATAGTAATGAAATGAATTATGTGAAATTGGTATGAGTTTGTGACTTGATAAAAGATATTGAAATGAAATAGTATAATGCTATGGAATCATTTGTGCATATATATATGGATCATGATAAAAGGAATTATGTGAAATTATGTGCGAATCAATTGGAAACAAGGCTTGGGAGGGGCTGAAATGATTACGAATGAATCGACGGGGTTCAGAAACATACTTAAATGGTTTATTGTTGTCGAATGAACATGAAATTGATTGTTATAATGTTAATGATATAAATGTTTAATTCATGATTGGTATTGAATTTTAAAAAGGGTTTATGATAGGTGTTGGCATGTAAATGGAATTGATTACTTCTATTGCAATGCTAAATGAACGAGTTTGCAACTGGATATGAATGACATATTAATTGGATGTTACAATTTTCTTAACTTGAAATTTTGTTATTTGAATCGTAGAAATACTATTGAGTTTTCATTGCTCAACATACGATTTGTTTTTCGTGCACAGGTTAGGTATAATTCAAGATATTTGAACTACGACTTCCGCATCCAGTCAACAACCTTGGACTTTTCAACATTTGCATATTGTGTTTTTATTCTAAGTTGGTGTAACGCCCCAGTTTTTCTTAATTTCGGTTTTTGTAGTTTTGACACACAAATATCTATCTGCTTTAGTGGTTATGTGTTCTAGGTGTGTGTGGGAGGTCCCAAGTTCAAGTCACAACTTGGGTAAAATTTGGTATTTTTATGAATTAAGCCCTATCTCTGGTTAATAGGCTTATAAATTAAAGTGTGTAAGTAATTAACAGAATGGCCCTACTAGTCTGGTGGTTAAGTGGAGTGTTTGAGTGTTGGTGGCCCTATGTTCGAATCTCAGCGTGAGCATTATTTTTGGCTATCACGCCCAAAGAGTTTGTGTTTGATTGAAAATCTGACAGTAAGGAGAGATTTGGGGAGATGATAGGAGGAATATCAGAAAATCTGTTTAGTTTTCCTCTCCCCAACAAAAACAAAATTTCGGTCTCTCTCTTCTTCTCCAAAACCCTTGCTGCCGCCCTTTCCATTCCTTGATGTTATTCTTTTTACTTTCAAGTTCTGTGGATCGTTATTCGGCTTTAGGGCTCGGTATTGATAAGTTTGGATTTTGCTATTCTAAACATTTTGTGTTCCTTCTAAGAGAAATTCCCTTTTTGGTATTCAAGAATTAATCAAGGGACTAAATACCGTTCTCAATTGACGAGTTAAGCATGTGGAATCCTTGTTTCGATTTAAGGTAAGGTTTTGATAGTTAGGGATGAACGCCTCATTACAATTTCAGTTAAATCCCGGTTATGTTACTAAATAGGGGCCTTGATTTGTCGAATGTAGGTACTGGAGTGCTTGGGAGTCGTTTTAGCTTCAATCGAAACCAGGTGTGTACCTAGAAACGTAGAAAATGAGGTTTCGGTGAAAGCCGAAAAACTTACTGTCAACGCCACACGGGCGTGTAGTCGCCCGTGTGGTAAGCCATGTGCAAGACTGTTAGTCACCACACTGGCATGTGATCAACGAGCCAGGCTGTGCGTGAGTGACACGGCAATGTGATGGCTGGCCAAGGCCGTGTGCGACACACGGGCTCAACCAATTAGGTTGTATGGGCCACACGGGCGTGTGGGCCCATATGGGTGAACCACACGGGCGTGTGGGATTCTAGGCCAGGCCTTGTGATCCACACGGCCAAGGCCAATTTGGGTCTGGTAGGCCACATAGGTGTGTGTGCCCATTTCTCTGAAAACTCTATAAGATTGCACGGGTCGCCCAAGTCGACTGTGGACCTATCGTAGGGTCGGTAAGTGATGCTTAGGCCCTAAATGAATGATTTGTCTATCTGATTTATGTACTAAGCATGTATACTAATCTGAATAGGTGAGTTTTAATTGCATAATAGCATGTCATTCTTGTATGTTCCACTGTATTGGGGTGGGTTGACTATGATTGGAGGAAGTATCTGAAAGGCTTTTAAGCCTGTTATTTCTGATCATGTGCCGCTTTCAGTACAACATGGTGTATAGGGTTGGGTGGGTTGATTTTATCCCCACGTGGTGTGTAGGGTTTGACAGAGTTGATGTGGAGAGGCTAGTGGGTAGGACTCTGTTTTCTGCATATTCTGTCTGAAATGGGCTAAGACCCTGTAATATGTCTGATTCTGAATCTGAATGGGCTATGGTCCACACCGTTTTTGTAATGGGTTCAGACACGAACTGTGAAAATTATGTATGTATCTGATGTTACTATGTGTACGTTTTCTGTAGTGTTATACACTGAGTTTGCAAAAACTCACCCTTTTCTGTTTCATCTGTTCAGGTAATCCCTAGCAATAGACGGATCGGTGCAGCGGAGGACTCAGCGGTGACCACGGTTCTGGACACTTTTTTATGGTTTATTTTTAATTATGATTTGGTTATATTTGGGTAAATTTTATGTAACAAGGCCTTTCAGATTTTTGTATAAAATTTGGGATCATTATTTTATAAACTGCTAGTAGTAGGACAAGACGTGAGTTTTCAAAATAAACAAAGGTTTTATCAAAATACGTACGACCTTGCAAATCGTTTTAAAAGCTTCCACAATGTATAAAGTTTTGAAAACGGATAATGAATAAATAACGACACGTTTTGACGATAGCCTTAGATACTTAAAAATGGTTTCAACGTCGTTACGATTTCTAAAGCACTATCATGTGACATCGTTAAATTTGGCCATAACGTCTAGGCCGGGTTTGGGGTGTTACAGTTGGCATGTACCTAGTGCCACACCTGGTTTTCCTTAAATTTGGAAATTAGGAACAATTGAGGGTTAAATTGAAAGAAGCCATCAGGTGGCGGTTTTTACTAAAAAAAATCATAGAAATATAGTGACTGAATTGGACAATGTTGAAATCCAATGCTGGTTCAATTGGATTCAAACCAACTGGTTTCTTAGTGGGAGACAAAATGAGTACCAACGGATGGTTACTATAGGGTTGAAAGTTGCGCGTGAAGGGCTATAAATGGCTAGGAAATGACTTCCTAGTGACATTTCTTCTCAATTCTTTTTCATTTTCCTCTTTTCTTCATTTTCTTCCTTAGTTGCTCCAAAGAAGAGATGGTTGTGGAAATCTCTGCATAGAGTGGTGATCGTGAGGGTTTAGTAGGAAATGTAGAAAATCCAGGAAGTTCATAAGGTTCTAAATCCTTCAGTGTGTATAAGTTTTAAAAAACAAAGTTAAGGGTTTTCATAACCATTTTTAGGGTTTTGCATGTTTCTGGAAAATTGAGTTTTAAGTTGGAAATGCTAAGTTTAACTCACGATTTTGGTTATATTGCTTAGCGTTCAAGAAAATGGAAGATCTATCATTTGGAAAGTTAAGTTGGCGAGATAAAGTAGTATTAGATAAGTTTCTATACTCCATCTCTGGTATGATCTCTACTGATTGTGAATGCTACGTATGCATAAAATTTGCATAAGTAATTGAGTATACGCAAGTGTGTCGAAAAATATGAAAAGGGTCATGGTAATATGTATATAAATTGCATCTATTGCATGTGTGGCAATAGAGTACAGAAGGGAAATTATGGACGGGATAGATGAAGTTTGGATTGGGAAATGGGAAATTCCATGAGATAGTCATACGGAGTTGTTGTGTGCAAACTGTGATGTGCGAAATTTTGGGCCTTGCATGGGGGGACACTTCGGTGTTCGAGCATCAAGGTAAAATGTAAAAAGGAATGATATCAATTGGGCATTCAGGGCGACATCGTGATGATGGTATTTAGGTTCCAAAGAGCAACACCAAGACATCGGTCAGTAGGCTCTATAGGGCGACACCACGACGACGATAAGGTCCTTCGGGAAGACACCTCAAAGAGGTATAAGGTGTAAGACCATAACTCGACTATGGTAGCATAAAGAGTCCACTGAGATAGTAAACATGAAGCATGTTGTGCATGATCATAGTTTGGCTATGGCAGCCTGTCGGGATAGTAAACACGAGGTATGTTGTGTAAGACCAAAGCTTGACTATGGCAGCATAAAGGGTATGCTAGAACAGTAAACATGATGTATGTTGTGTAAGACCATAGCTCAGCTATGGCATTATAAAGAGTTCGCCAGGATAGTAAACACAGGGTATGTTGTGTAATACCATAGCTCGACTACAACAGCATAGTGTAACACCCCTAACCCATCTCCGTCACTAGATTAAGGTTATGGGATGCAACAATGATTAACAAGTCCAGTAATAAATCAAAAAATTTCAAAGTTCAATTTAATCATCATAACTCAATAGTTAATCATTATTCGTAGCATATATGCGAAAATGGAACTTAAATCAGGCCTACAAAACCTAAAAATAAATTTAGAAACAAGGATTAATCTAAAACAAAACAAAAAAAATGGAAAATACTGTAAACAAGGGTCACACGACTATGTGGTCAAGTCGTATGACATGGTTGAGGCCGTGTGGTGCTACTCTACACACCCGTGTCCTCAAACTGTGTACAATTCGAAAATAGGGTCATACAGGCTTGTCCCCATGCTATGTAACATCCGTTAACTGTGTGAAAAATCCTGCACTTAAATAGACCACACGGCCATGTGGGGTGACCGGGTGTGGGACACGGCCGTGTGGGATGACTGTGTGTGGCACATGACCTTATGACAGCCCGTGTCCCATGTCGTGTGATAAAAAATGACTTCAAAATCAAGCTATTCCAACTACCATTTCGTATATTTCAAGCCATACCCATTCCATTCATATTCAACTATTCAAAGCACACTAAAACATACCAAAACATGTCAATATATATCATGTATCAATCAATCTAAGTGTAACAGCCCAATTTTCAGTGGTGTCAGAAATAGTGATTCGAGATCACTAAATTTGACGAGTGAATTCAAAAATTTTATTATTTAATTATTATTTATGAGTCAAGTAAGATTTTAGAAGACTTTTGAATTAGTAATTTGTGATTTAGAAGAATTTATTAGGTAAAATGGTTTCGAAAATATGGAATCGAGACCTCAATTTCATAAACTGAGTTGTAAATTTTTTTATAAATATTTACAGAGTGTCATTGAGTTAGTATTAAAGTTTCGTTAGAAAATTTTAACGTTTTGATAGTTAATTAATTAAAAAGGACAGAATTGAAAAAGGTGCAAAATTTGTTAAAATGACTAAATAGCTCAAGTGTTAAATGAGGGAGGACTTAAAAGGAAAATTAGCCCAAATATGATGGCTTGGGCGGCATAGGCAGAGAAAAATCATGGAATTGGGTGAAATAAGGGTAAAATTGAAAAATTGTAAAAGTTTAACTACAAATTGAAATTAAAAGATTTTCTAGACATTTCTTCATCAATCTTCAGCCAAAAGCAGCCATAGGAGAGCTTCTAAATCTGGCTTTTCATATTTTTACATCATGTGAGTTTAATTCTTGCTCTTTTCTTGAATTTTTTTGTGTTTTTAAGACTTTTGCAATTAGGTCCAACTATCTAATTCATTAGTTTTTATTTTATGGGTGGTTTTGAAAGTTATTATTGATGAGTGCTGGATGTTTGTGATGAATTAACATGGATTTGAAGCTTTAATTTTGTTATATGATGATTTTATCAAGTAATTTTAATAGAAAGTGATTTTAGGACCAAATTGAGAAAAAGATTAAATCTTAGGGTTTGGTATTAAATTTTGTTTATCAAAGGCTGTGTAATAGCTTAGAATGTTATTATAAAGTGTTAATTGAGAAAAATTAGCTCATTTGATGGGTTAATTGGTGAGGGACTAAATTGCAAAAATTGTAAAAGTTGGGGTAATTGTACAATTTTAAAAATTGACGGTATAAATTGTGAAGTGAATTAGAATTGAAATATGTGCTAATGAATGAGTAATTATATATATATTAGATCAAGAGCCTGTAGATCAACGAGAAAAAGGAAAATTAACAGAATAGTCATTGAACTACTACAAATTCTACAAATCTACCCCAGGTAAGTTCATATAGTTAAACTTTCATGATTATTTGTTAATTTAGGAATGGTATAATATATTTATTCATATTTTATTGTTGAAATTAAGATTATTGTAGAAGTGTGAAAATTGAATTGAATGTTTAAAATGAGTAGAATGTAGGATTGAGTACGATCGTTCTGTGGCGAAGAATGAATTGACGGATAAGACCATGGTTGGATCATGGCAATGTTTATATGTAAGACCATAGCTGGGCTATGGCATTTTAATGAAAAAGACCATAACTGGGTTATGGCACCTTGAATGTAAGACCATGGTTGGACCATGGCAGTATATATACATGTGAAAGACCATAGCTGGGCTATGGCATTCTGATGATGAGGCCGTAATTGGGTTATGGCACTACAAATGTAAGACCATGGCAAGGCCATGGCAATGTATGTGTAAGACCATAGTTGGATTATGGCACAAAGAGAACGATGTACTCATATCTGTAAGTCGTTCTTCGATTCAGTAAGAAATGGTAAAAGACTTATGTGATTGAATTGAAAGATTTATAGATTATTATTGATATTGATCTGAAAGAAGTGTATTTATTAATTTTTATTGTATTTGAAAGGAAAAAATGTATGATTTATTTACAATTTAATTTATTATTTTAAGTTAGGTAAGATCAATGTTTAACCTATTGAACTCACTAAGCTTCATTAAGCTTACTCATGTTGTTTAATGTTCTTGTAGATTAACATGTAGTCAGGAAATTGAATCAACACATTAATCTACACTATCCAGTTTAATCTGATAGTTTTTGTAATGTAAATTTTGGTTTATATGCCATGTATAGGGTTGGTTTGGAAATGAAATAGTTTGAATTGTGGTTGTAAATCTTAAATGTTTGTATGTATGAAATTAGTAATAGAATTTGATAAATCAATGAAATGAGTTAAATAGGCAAGTATAAATAATTGAAATATTTGTGATGTTATGTCATGTTGGGAACATGTTTTAGCTTGTATTGATTGCTTGGTTGGGATATATTGGTGTATGTGAATGTTGTGTGCAGGTTAATGTCAAAATAGGTGAGAAAAGTGGCCTTAATATGGCTTATTTTCGTCCACATGGGCAGAGACACGGGCATGTGTCTCAGCCGTGTGTGACATACGGCCATGCACATGGGCGTGTAGTCTGGCTGTGTGTCCCCTGTACCTTAAAATTTCAAAACAGAATACCCTGGTTTTTGTACACGACCTAGTACAAGGGCGTGTGACTCCTGTACCTTGCACACGGCCTAGCACATAGGCGTGTGGTTGGCCGTGTGACCCAAGTCAGAGAGTTACGTGGGTATGGACACAGGCTGGGAAACGGTCGTATGCCTCATATCAAATGCCGACGCGACCTAAGACACGGACGTGTCTCACACGGTCGGCCACACGGGCATGTGTCCCCTGCTCCTAAGAAAAATTTTAAGATTTTGGGAACAATTCCCTGAGTGTCTGGTTTAGTCTCGATTCACTTCTAAGGTGTATTTTGGGCCTCGAGGGCCCATCTAAGGGGCAATATGAGTGTTATATGATTGATTCTTTTTTTGTATAATAAAGGTAATGAAATATTCGTAATTAGTCCGTAAAATTTGGTAACGCTCTGTAACCTTGTTTCGGCAACGGATAAGGGTTAGGGGTGTTACACTAAGTTCCTAACCAATGTGCCCTCATTGGCTCCTCAATTCAAAGTTTAAACAATTTCACATTCAAAAATCATAAGCATGTCACTATCAGCTATCCAATAGCATCTTACCACATTTCAAACCAATTTCACAAGGCATGGTTCAACTCATTTATGTATACATGAATAAAGTTGTGCCAAAAGTACCAAATAAGAAACACTTTCACAGCATTTCATAACCAAAACATAAAACAACAAAATTATGAACAAGTAAACTTTAAAACTCCTAGTACATGCCACTTAAAACCTAAATCAAAATAATCACAATTTATACCAAATCACTGAACGAATAGTGTGATCTCTAAAACCAATCCAATTGATAGCTTAAGTCTGACGGTCTACAAAGAAGAAAAGCTAGAACGAGGTAAACTTGTGTAAAGCTTAGTAAGTCCTAATAAACATAAACCTTAACATACTAAAAAGGGTGTAATTTAAACATTTTACAAGGTAATTCAATATACCTGTAATGAGTTCTGTAACATCCGGGATTTAGGGGTTATGCGTTTAATTCATAATTAGTGTGATAGTGGGCTTAGTGTGTGTTTGGATATGAGTTAGGGGTTCCCACAACCCTAGGATGTAGGAGAATGCCTTGGAAAAATATTGGGTTTAAGGCTAAGAAGGGAAGCTAGGCAAGTGAGGCCTTAAGATAAATTGTGAAGGAATTTGGACACAAGAAAGCAAGTGGTAAAGTGGCATGGAGACACAAGGGTGCAAGGGGGGAAGGTTGCGTCAAAAGGGGCTTCAGGAGGAAGGAGGTTCGAGTTGTAGAGGGAGCATTATGGGGTTTTATATTGCTGCAAGGAGAAGAGGTAGTGGACGGAACAGGGATGCTGAGGAGATAAGGATTAAGACTTGGTCTTTTTGTTTTAAGATTCGGCTAAGGAGGAGTGATAAAGGTTGACTCATTCAAATTATTTTGAATGAGTAGTATGGAGAGAAAATAGGAGAAAAGGAAGGGGGAGATAGAGTTAGAGTGCTAGCCGAATTTAGGAGAGGGGATTGAGATGGTATATTCGGTCATGTAGGGGGTAGTGTGTGCCAAAATTTCCTTTTGTTGAGTATTCATCTTTTTGTTCTCTTTTAGTCTCCTTGCCGAAATTCTTCTCACTTTCTCTCCTTATTCTTTTCTTTCTTTCAAACTTAATTTTCTGCATCTTTTTCTTATATGGCCGAATGTTCCATCACCATTTAAAAAGCTTAGCCAAACCTCAAGGTGCCTATTCCCTCTTCTTTGTTGCAAGTCTTGAAAAACCGAAGTATCCTTGCCATTAGCCGAAACCTTTTCTCTTTGGTCTCAAAAGCCAGAAGCAGTGATTTGATCCTTTTCTTCTTCTTTCCGTTGATCTTTCAAACCATCGTCATTCCCGAAATTCTCGTTTTCCCCAGTCAATTTGTTAGGGCCGAATCCATAAGAGCAGTGCCGTTGACTACTCCCTTTTAGTCTTCACAAGCAGCGTAGGTGGTAAGTATTCTCTTCCTTAAACAATCGATTTGGGTTCTTTTCTTTTAGTGTGCCGAAATCAAGGGTTGGCCTTAATTTCTAAGGATGGCCGAATGCTCAGTAAGCCATATTCTCGTATTTTTATGTAGCCATCGTGAAGGAGGTCTTTCGGGATTTGAAGTGATCAAGGTAAGCCAATGTAGTATTCAGCCAAGGGCCATTTTCATAGATTATTGCTTATAACCGATCCTAATAGTTGATTAGTAGGGATTTCGACAACTTCAGGAGCAAGCAAAAGTTTCGGGATTTAGATAAGCAAGGTGAATGGGTTATGGTATTCGGCCATAAGCCATTTTGTCTAACTATTGTTAGCCGATTCTAACTGTGGTTATTTAAGGGTAAATCGACAAGAGTAGCAGAGGCCTTCGGGATCCTAGATCATTTCGGTAAGTATGTTTAGATTATGGATTTTATTCGTTCAAAGACCTCGTATTAGTCGGGTTTTGATTAGAGTGTTCTTCGATGGATGCGAGTGCCAGTCAAGGAGAGAAAAGGGTAACCCCTATTCCTAAGTTTAAGAAGAGATCAGTCTCTGCAGTACGGGATTGGCCACCGGGGTGTAGGCCAGCGGCAGGGCAAGATTATAGGCAGATAGTTGTAGTTTCGATTAGTGATAGCATCGGTATTGAGAGCGTAACACTTCAGGTTATCAGGTGTGTGATTAACACGCAAATTTCCCGATTGTATGTTATATTTGCATGTGTTTTGTGTATGTTGACAAGTGCAGTGGCGATAATGAGATGGACCCTAAAAAGGGGTATGCTGATAACCAGGTCAGTGTTAATTACTGATGAGACTATGCTTATGCCGGTGAAAATATGATTGTATGCCGAATAACATGTTTATGCATTATTCATCATGATACTATCGTATGCTGCATGTGCATGGGGTGGGATTGAATATATGAAAGAAGGACAGGGTGTACTTTATGTACATGGTTTAGTGATGGCTACGAGCCTCACGTGGATTGATGATTGGCTCTATGCCTCATCGTGGTTGGTATCGGCTTTGTGCCATATCGTGGTTGGTGATGGCTATGTGCCACATCATGGTTTGATGCTAGCTACGAGCTACATCGTGGATTGACGTGGACTGAGGTCGCGTTGTGGATTATTTGTGATTTATTTCATGTGGACGACATTAATTGCCAAATTGGTGTGTAGAGGTTGGAGGGTTGATTTAGTAATCCCCTGGTGTGTGGTGGCTGGATACGGGGGTGTGTAGAGGATGGACCCTAGGCTGGGTTGGGTGCACTTTGCATAATCATGTGTGGTATGTGGATTGGTGTGGATATGGGCCAAGCCCAATTGTGGACTCATGTGGATTAATTGCATTATTATCTGATATGTGGTTTGGTGTGGTTGTGGGCTAAGCCCATGTGTGGAAATCTGTGGACTAATGACACACTGAGTCGGTTTGACTCACCCAATTTTTTTTACCAAACATCGCAGGTGATACATGATGCTTGGACCGGGTTGGAGCGGATACGAGGTGGCCATGCAGAAGATATTTTATTTGTTTCATGCACACTATATTTTCAGTATTTTTAAATAAATAGTTATTGTAATAAGGGCCATTTGAAGTATTTGGGACTTTTTATTATGATTAAGGTGGATTGACGATTAAATTATTATTTGGAAGTATTTTTATTTTTAGTAACCTACATCTTAAAAATATATATTAAAGTTTTAAATCCGGATATTTTGTAACAACCTAATTTTACTCAGAATTTTTAATACACAATATTTTACAAATGACAACAAATTTTTATGTTTTCACCACTATGTCAAACTTTTTTCAAACGTTTTCCTCAGTGGCATTCCAAATTCGGCTGTGGTGTTTGGGTCGGGTTTGGGGTGTTACAAGTTCAATAATTACCTATGCACATCACAAGTCTCACAAGGTTAGTGATTTCATATATAAAACATGTAACTTTATCATGTTATCAAACATATACCCAAAAACACATTTGGAACATAAACCAATCATCACATATTCACTTAACATTTAACTTCTTTATTTCAAGTATTCATTTCAAATGTCTCTTTTCACATATATATATATTCCTTTTAATATTTCGTATAAACACTTCATATAACCCTTTCATATATCTATTTCTATATAAACATTTTGTATAACCATTTCATTTACACATTTAACACATAATCATTCTGTATATCATATTTCGTTTCAATAATTCATATTAATTTCTCCAATCAATGTCTAATTCCATATAACTACTTTGTATATTTCGTTTCATTTTATACATTTAACACCCGATGAACCAAATTAAATAACGTCGGATAGGCAGGAACAAGGCTCACACAAAGTGTGCCTATAATTGTAATTGTATTTGCTCATACGAGCTGTGAAATGAGCCTGCTCACATGAGCTGTGGGTGGGGATGTTAAACTACACGATACTGCTCACACGAGCTGTGGAGAATCCGCAACAAATGTAGCACCTAAGTCATCAAAGGACATCCAAGACTAGTACCCAAACTGTAATAACCCTAATGACATGTCATTGTATCCTAAAAATTCACGAGGTTCTTACGAGTTACATTTCATATCCACATCATTTAACTTTATTCACACTATAACATTACTAGTATAAAAATTCATATAATTCTCATTTTTCAAACATAATCGTCAACTTAGATAATATTGCAACTCAGTCTAATTCACTAATCGCCGTATATAAATCAATTTAATTTATTCATAACATGAATATTAATAAATATATCACCAAAAACAACAATTAATAAGTTTATTCAACAAACGAACTTACCTAAACCGATTTTGCAGCAAACAAGATTTCAAGGACTAATTAATAATTTTGCCTTTTTCGCGTTTGTCTACCGATTGATCCATTTCTTGATCTATATAATAATTTAATTCAATTATTCAATTAAAATACTTTTAAATACAAAAAATCACATATTTGACCTTTTATCAACATCCTACACTTTTACCCTAAACTTTTACCTTTCATTCAGTTTAGTTACTAAACTCGAAACTTTCAAATTAACCACATTTAACCCCAATTCATTCTATCCAAATTTCCTGTAGTCCCTATACAGACAATATTTATCACATTTTCACAAGAACTTCATGCAACTTTACTATTTTAACAAATTAGTCATTAAGCTTTAAAATTGACCAAAGCCATTGTCATATTTAGCTATCAAGCTTATAAATCTATCATCAAACTTTAAAAAAATCTCAAACTCACCAATGAAAAGTCCTAAAAATTTTAACAATTTTACAAAATAATCCCTAGATTAGTTAACTTAAGCTACAACGATCTCAAAAACACAAAATTTATGAAAAACGGCTTGAAAATACATACCATGCAAGGTTGAATTACTTGAAAACTCAAACCCCTCTCTTCTTCTCCTATTGGTAAGGTTGAAGATGATAACAAAAAAAAACAATTGTTTCTTTTTTTTAACTTATATTATGTTTATTGTTATAACTTAATAATTAACTAAATCTTAAAATATTTACAATTTAAAAGCCATAAACCGTCCAACCTAATTAAAATTACATAAATTTTCAATTAAATCATTAACAATTTCCTATTTAAATCTTTTTAAATATAAAGTTCAATAGCGATTGATTTTTACAAATTTTATGATTTAATCCTTTTTACTTAATTAACTATTTAAACGTTAAAATTACTGGACCAAATTTTAATACACCAATATAATCACTCCGTAAATATTTTTAATTTATGACATTGGTTTATAGAAATGAGGTCTTGATACCTTATGTCACAACCCAATTTTAGTGAAGTCAGAATAGTTGTTTCGTAACCACAAATCCGAGCCCAAAAAAATAAAATTTATTTAAATTTCATGAAATGATTGGTAATATGTTAGAAAGTTTTCATTAAAAAATTTTATAGAAAAATTTTATCGATTACGAGTCTAATTACAAAGAGAACTAAATTGCATAAAATGTCAAAGTTGAAATCTATTAGCTATAAGGATCAAATAGCTATGGAATTTACAATGTGAAGTACTTATATGATAATTAGACCATTGATAAAAACTATGCAGATATTTTTAGTGAATCATCCATGGAAAAATTGAAAAAGGTTAAGGACTAAATTGGAAATGAGGAAAATTAAAAATGATAAATTAATTAAATAGAAATATCATCATTTTATATCATCTTCTTCAACCAAAAATCCATGGAAACCTTAGGAGAGAGAAAACAAGCTTTCAAAGTATAAATTGGTAAGTTCCTATGTCTCGTTTTTAGTAATTTTTATATTTTTTAGATTGGGAAAGCTTAATTTCCCTATTTGGGGGGTTAATTTGAAAAGAAATCAAAGTATAGAAAATTTTCCATGGATTAATATTGTAACACCTCAAACCCAGCCTAGATGTTAGGGCCGAATCTGTCGTGTCACATTGAAGTGTTTTTCAAAAACCATGTTTTCATTGAAAATCCTTCTTGAAATTTAAAACCTAAAGTATCAGTTTGTGTTCGTTCAATTTCAAAACGTAGTTCATTGAAAAGTTAATCACTTTTAATTGCAGAAGCTAATTTAAGACAAATGATTTACAGAAACATGATATTTAAAATTGAGTTGCGGAAACGTAGTGTTTGAAAAACAGTTATTGTTTTGAAAAACCGTGATCTACTCTTAAATAAAACGTAATAAATTGAAAATCCAAAATCAAAACTAGAAATTAAAAGAGGCCTTGTTACAACCCAATAAGAAAACTGTTTAAGTAAGGTAAAATAGAATACTAAAATTTAAAGTTGTTCGTAGTGTGGCCACCTCCGAGTCCTCCAGTACATCAAACCGCCTACTGAGGATTACCTGAAAAATTAAAAAGAGGGGGTGAGTTTACGAAAACTCAGTGTGTACAACCCTCATCGATCATAAAGCATGCATCACATCAATCCGGGCCTAAGCCCATTATAGTAACAGTGGCATTTGGGCCTTAGCCCATAATAGCTTAGCTGGGCTTGAGCCCATATCTCAATCAAATCAGATCATGCAATGTACAAATATCCAACCAACCCTGCACTCTGAATCCCTTCCAACCCCACACTTCTGTGGGGATTTAATCAACCCACCCATCCCTACACTCCTTATGTAGCACCGGTTGCGGCACTAACCAATATTGCAGCAGAGCTGCCAATCTCATAATCGGCTTAAAGCCATCGGTGGATCCATAGTCATCAAGCGACCATGCTACCCTAACAAATCATACACTTCCTCCAAATCAATGATCCCATCCCCCATGCAACATAATATCACATGAATGCAAATGTACTATAAATGACATACGATAACAATCATATAACATGTAGGGGCATTTTAGTCACTTTACCCTATGGGGGTATTTTGGTCATTTTACCCTATGGGGGTATTTCAGTCATTTTACAATCTTATCGAAGGTCTATTGTCGCTTCGAGCGACACAAATAACCCATTTGGTCAAAATAGTGTAAATAGTATTCGGCCCAAGTGGCCCACACTCTCGTGTGGCCCATTCGGTCCATTTTCAATTACGGCTATGTAAACATTATAGCCCAGTTCAATTTCTACCACTTTTCATAAATTTAATCCGTGTGGGGCCCACGAGCCCATTGGGCCCACACAGCTCATATCGGCCCAACGAGGTCCATAATGACCCAAGAGCACGAGGACGCTCATGGTGACCTCTGTCGTTGAATCGACTTTCCCTACACGAGCGTTCGTGCGCTCGTATGGTATCTTTTACCGTATTTTCGGTTTTTTGGCATTTCAGCATTTGCCGATCTACAGTTGGAGTGGTGTGTGTACATACCTTGTTGGAGAAAAACGCAGTCGCCCACGAGCATAGAACCTATATTCAATTAAGGTATTCGGTTAGCCATTCCATTAATAAGATTTAACAAGTCTATAGAAGCCGAACCCAAGACTACCTTAACTGAATCGACTTATACTTCCTAAGCCATTTGATTATGAATTGATCTCACCTCCTTGTGGTTTATCTGTACCACAACCATTATTAAGCATCAATATCCAATAACCAAGGTTAATCAAATACTAACCTTAGGAAAACATGCGGCCAACAAGAGAACTAGCATTCGGTCAATGATTGAAGGCACGAACCACTTACCCCTAACAACCAGCCAATAAATAAATTGCACTCAGACAACCTTCAAGAGAAGAACAGATTCGGCTCTTCAAAGGCTTAGATGATACGGATTAAAGTAGATGGGGAGGAAGAGAATCGGTCAAGTACAGCAATCAAATGCCCACCAAAACAGAAAAGAAGAAGAAGAAAAGATAACTAATATTCGGCCTAACTCCAGATTAAGAAAGAATACTCAAGGTTGACAGAGAAAAGTTGCAGAAAAGGAAGTAGAGAGAAGGGTAATTGGGTTTTAGATAAGTGAAAAGAAGAACTTCGAATGAGTAAGAAAGGAGGGAGAGAAGGAACTGGTTCGGTCACATTAAGAAACTAGAAGAGCAGAAAAATGCCAAGAGGAGGAGAATAAAGGGAGATTGGGCACAAGCAGCAATTGTTGCAACAGAAAAATAACAGAGAAAAAGGGTATTGCTCGATTTTGGCAAAAGGCAAAAAGACGAACAAAAAGAGCCAAAAGTCGAAATGGCTAGAAGAAAAATGATATTCCTACCATACTCTAGCCAAATTTCCAAGAGCAAAGACCCCATTTCGACACCAACTTCTCAAGCCTTCAAACTCCTTGAAAATCTCCACTTCCCTCTCCTTGATTTCCTCCATGATCCACTCCTTAAATCACTCAATTGACTCATTCAAACTCTCCAATCATAGATTTCAAATCCAACACAAACTCTTGCCCACACAAGAGCAAAATAAATAATCCCATTTGCATGTAGTGAGACTTGAACCTCTAACCTCCTTGCCACAACTGTGACGCCACCTCCTTGCCATACTTGTGTCACCACCTAGCCACTACACCACAGGGTCTTTTGTGTCTCTTTTTAATCACAATTATTTAAAAGGCTTACAACTAGGAGTCATGGTTCCCTTAATGCTAAAAATAAAAATTTTCCATATGACATGGCTTGAACCCAGGACTTCATAGAAGCCCCATAACCTTTCAAAATCACTCACTCAACAGATCTAACATGCAATTGTGTCGTTCTCTTGTTCTAAAAAATTTTAAACGCTCCCATGCCCAAAGCCCAATTCTTCTAGGCCCAAAATTCGGGGTGTTACAAATATGCTGAAATTTAAAATTTTATGGTAGAAAATGAAAGGTTTTTGATAAATAAACAACTTTTACAAAGTGATTTTTTATGGAAACATGTTTAGGGACTAAATTAAAAAGTGATGAAATTCATGGAAAAATTTTGAATTTTATTAAACATGTGTGCTGTAAAAGTTGTATTAGAATTTTGGTTAGGCTTGGAATAAGGATTAAATTGCATGAATTTCAATTTCCGAGCCTAGGGACGAAATTAGAGTTAATTAAAAGTTTTGGAGCAAAATGGTACTTTTGCCTAGACTATGATATGGGTTCAACTGAATGTTAAATGTATGAAATTGATGATTAAATTTATTTATATAGATCCGAAAATACCAGACAAAGAGAAAGATCGAGGAAAAGGAAAAGTTTCAGATTAGTAGATACGAACAATTATCAAGCTAAGTTCGTATAACTTAAATAAGAATGAATATATGTTGATTTGATTATTGAGTTGTATGAAACACAATATGTGAATTATATGTACATGAAGCATGAAATATGTATATGATGGAAAATGATTGAAAAAGGGTTAAAATCCATTTGAATATTGAATTCTGATTGGATAGGTGATTCTCGATGTGGAATGAAATCCTGCATGTGTTGCAGTAAAGATTTAGCCCAGACAGGTAATCTATTGATCTCATCATGGAAAGGATTTAGCCTGGACGGGTAATCCTATAAAAATAAAATGGACTCTCGAGCATATGTGTTTTCAATATGGATTTAGCCTGGACTGGTAATCTAGATTGAACTCTATAGGGAATTCTATGTCATACAAGGATTTAGCCTGGACTGGTAATACGAAAAAGCCCTTAGAGTATATGTGCTACAACTAGAATTTAGCTTGGACTGGTAATTCTGCTGTATGATATGTGACTCGAAAGTGTACCTAGACAGTACTACTGGATATGAACTGATGGATAACAGAATTGTACACCTCAAGTGTACTACTGGAAACATCCATTGAAAATTCAATAATTCAACGGAAACAGTGAATAAGTGACATGGAAAAGATGAAATGGAATGTGAATGTGGCATGATGACCTCATTTATGCATTTTGGTATATTGTGACTGACATGTTGATTGAATGTTTGTGATTAGGCAAATTTGCCAAATTGATGGATATATGCTTTACATGTTTTTAAATGTTATATATGACTGGTAAGTGTAATTTTAGTTATACGAGCCTACTAAGCATATAATGCTTACTAGGTTTATTTTTCTTGTTTTATAGTGCTCAAAGCTCGTGAAGGTTGGAGATTGTTCGGAGTAATCATCACACTATCAACTCCTTGATTTTGGTATAAATATTAATCATATTTTGGTATAATGGCATGTATAGGCTAATATGATCAAATGATGATTTATAATGTTGGCTTGTAATCTAGCCATTGAAATGGCTAGAAATGGTTGTTTTTGGTATGGTATGAATTTATAATATGATAATTATTACATGTTAAACAAGTTAAATAGGACTTTCATGAAGTATATTATATGAGATAATGTAAAGGTAAGCTTAAAAGTATGATATAGGAAATAATGTATCAATTTGGATGATGGAAATTGGTTGGATTTGGTTTGTTTATACTTGTGAGTTTTGGTGCACAAAAATGGTTAAAATTGGGTGAGAAAAAGGGTTAGGAAATGGCCTTATTTTGTCCAAATGGGTAGACACACAGGTGTGTGTCCAGACGGTTTGGGACACACGACTTGAGTACATGGGCATGTAATCTGGTCGTGTGTCCCCTTTTTCTAAAATTTGCAAAACAGAATGTTCAGAATTTAACACACGGGCAGAGACACGGTCTTGAGCATGGGCGTGTGTCATGACTGTGTGAAACCTGCATCTAATTCAAATTAAATTAATTAACCACACACCCTAGCACACGGGCGTGTGACATGGCCGTGTGGTGCAAGTCAGAGAGCAACCTAAATTGGACACGGTTTGAGGCACGGGCGTGTCTAAAGGTCACACGGGCGTGTTCCTTGGGTCACACGGGCGTGTGAGCCCTGTACCTTGGAAAAATTTTGAAATTTTGTGTAACACCCCAAACCCAGCCCATAAGTTTCGACAAGATCTGGTATGCTACGAGATGTACATTGAATGTAACACCCCAAACCCAGTCAAGACACCACGACCGAATCTGGTATGCTACGAGGAAAAATGTATTTGAGAGGTGAGATTTTTCATTTAAAAGTTCGATAAAAATACTTTGATAAGTTTAGACTTGTAGAAATCTTGGATATGATTGTTGAAAACTTTTTATGTTATTTTGAAAACTCAGAAATTTCGAAAACTTATTCACTTAAGAAGTTAAACAAATTGATTTAAAGGTTTAAGTTGTATCTTGATGTTACTCAAACATTTAGACTTAGAAGAAAAAAACAAGCTCATGTTTGAAAATCATTTGAGTTTCCTTAATAACAAATCCTAGTGAGCTACCCGATAGTATAGTTTAAAACATATCGATTTGAAATTTTCAAATCGTTGTCTTTCCAAGTTTTAGCCAATTTTAACTCAATCAATTTGTTAAGGCATATTAAATATCCATTTTAAACATAAACATGGCAAAACATAATTTTAAAGGCCATTTACAATCCAAAATAAAACCAAATAGTAATAAATACGCTAAAATACCAAATAATATAAAGTCTGAGAAAATCCTTATTTAGGCATGGCATGAGCACATCGAGTCCATTCCGGCTCCAAGTCCGCGTCTAAGTGTCACCTGAAATGTCAAAGGAGAGGGTGAGTCGCAAGACTCAGTGCATAAATCCCGCTCCTGATAATACAACATGCTAACACACATCATATCATAGCAATATAATTAATGCACCCCGATCCTAACCATCCATATCACCTTTCTACCCCGTGTGGTACCAAACCACTGGTGGTGCCAAACCACTGGTGACCCAAAGTCACGATATCCATAAGTGTGGTGCCAAACCACTGGTGACCCAAAGTCACGAATAATCCAAAGATGGGGCCAACCCATCGTGTGATACCAAATCACTAGTGACAATCCCGTATCTCCCAAGTGGGGCCAACCCACGGTGGTGTCTAACCACAGGGACGAGTCGCAATGAGGTGCCAAACCTCTAGTGTCCCAAAGACACAGCAGATACCAAATCACCGGGTGACCGCATGATCACAAATCCGATGATGGGGCCAACCCATCGTGTGATACCAAATCACCGGGCGTCAATCCCAGATAATCAATCGTGGGCTAACCCACCGTGGTACTAAGCCACTGGGACGAGACGAGGAGGTGCCAAACCTCTCGTGACCCAAAGTCACAATGTCATCTCGTGGTACCCAACCACCGGAGGTGCCAAACCTCCGTGTCCCAAAGACACAAAGGTCCCAAAGACACGGATATCATACTCCTCCTCCTCTCATATCACCCCCACATGTCATACTAATGCAAATGATATAAAACATGTAATCATGCTAACATGCTCAACATGGCATCTCATAATATTTACATCATAAACATGATATTACATATACCAATACAAATCTCATAATGAAACGGACTTACCCAGATCCGTGCTTATACCCCATCGGTACCCAAATCCATCAATCATATCGTTTCACTTTAATAAGTACACAAAGTTATTAATCACATTACTAGACGTAAGTGTTAGTTTACACACCTTAAACAACGAAGGTCTTAATCCCAAAGAACACGCCTAGATCCTCGAATACCTTGCTCCTAGAATCGGCCAACCATGGGTTAATCACTTAAATCATTCGCCCATAACCATTTAAACCAAAAGGGTTTATCGATTAACCACTTACCTTGCAACGCTTGGTTTCCTACCAAACCCGAATCAACAATGCTTCCTCTTCCAACAATCGGCTACACCTTAAAAGAAGAAAATGGTTAATCCTTTGTCACCCTTGACTTAATCGAAACCAACATATTGAACTAATAATAATAATACCAACCACTTACCACTACTTACCAATCGGTTAACAGAGTAGGGAGACTCCTCCTGACTCCTTCCACAATCCAAAGACCCTAAAACGGGATGATTAACAAAAGATTAACACCCTTCCATAATTGCCATATTCGGCCCTTAACCAACCAAATCGAAGAAACATAAGAGAGGGGAGAAAATGGCCATTCGCCAAGGACCTACCAACACCACCCACTATTCGCCAACTAACCCTGTAGGAGAGGGAGAGATTCGGTCAACCCTTCAACAAGAAGAAGAAAAGATTCGACCCTTAGGTAATTAACACTCCTATTTCGGCTTTGTGAGAAAAAGAGGAAAAGATGGAAATGGAGTTTCGGCAATGGTGTTTAGGAAAGAAAATAAAAGTTTGAGAACAAGGTGATTATGGTTTCGGCACAAGAGAGATAGAGAAGATGAATGAAGAATCCAGTTGAGGAGGGAATGGTGAGTTTCGGCACTTATGAGAAATAAAGAAATTAAGAGAGGGAAAGAAGAGAGTGTTCGGCTATCAAGATTCAACAAGGAGGAAAATATGTTAAGAAGAGACTTTTACTTTCGGCTTACCCAAGTGAAGAAAGAAGGAGAAATGCAATAATGCATTCGGCTACACACAACCCAAATGAAGCAAGACAATTTCGGCAAGCTAAAGGGACTAGGTATTTTGGTTTCAATAGGTGAAAAATGAAAGAATTTTCTATGGAGAAATCGGCTTGTTTTTGACAAAATGAAAGAACTTTGTTTGCTACTAACCTCCGACTGAAAACCACCAAAATGCCAAAATGGAATTCGCACACACAAACCCCATACCAAGCCGTCACTCCCCCTCCAACTCCCTAAAATTCGCCAAAATCCCCACAAGTGCTCACGGCCACTCATTCAAATTGGTTGAACAAGTCAACCTCCACTTTTTCCTCTCCACCCATCATTTGAATGAGTTGACAAAGTCCAAGGCAGAGTTTGAACTGCCTTCAACCTCCTCCTTTCATGCCGTCAAAAAGAGTGCCAAAAAGTGGCCACACCGCAGCTCGAACACAAGGCCTTCTCCTTGCAAATGACGCCAACCACAAGGTCCATGTGGCGTCCCTCTTGCCACTTTGCTAGCTCCTCTTTTTGTGCTACTAAACACCAAAAATAAAATAAAACCCCCAGCTTCCTCAGCTCCTCTCCAATAAAGCCTAAAGACAAAAATTTTCCCCAACACTCGGGCTTACTTCTAGCTCATGACTAAGTCCCGAAACCATACAAACAACAACATAACAAGCCAACACATGCAATATCATGCAACCGCAAAATAGCCCCTAACCCGGGATATTACAGTTCTACCCCCCTTAAAAATAATATCTCTTCTACTGCTACCACATGCGATGGATCTGAACGATAATGCCGAAGCATCGAAACGTGAAATACGTCATGAATCTGACTTAGCTCTGCTGGCAACTCAAGCTGATACGCTACTGGTCCCACCCGTCTCAGTACCTTATACGGCCCAATAAACCTCGGACTTAACTTGCCTTTCCTTCCGAACCTCAACACCTTCTTCCACTGCGCGAGACCTTCAGAACACTGATCTCCCACAATGAACTCTATATCCCTCCGCTTAAGGTCGGCATATGACTTCTGCCTGTCCGAAGCTTCCTTCAACCGAGTCTGAATCAATCTAACCTTGTCTTCGGTCTCTGCAACCAACTCTGGTCCCAACAACTGGCGTTCACCTAACTCCGTCCAACATGTAGGTGAGCGACACTTCCTACCATACAATGCATCGTATGGTGCCATCTTGATGCTTGCTTGGTAATCATTGTTGTAGGCGAACTCATTAACGGCGAAACTCCTCCCAACTACCCTCAAGTCCAAAACACAACCTCTCAAAGATATCCTCCAAGATCTGAATAACCTCTCCCATTGCCGTCGTCTTGGATCGCGGGTGAAAAGTCAGGCCGAAATCCAAACGCGTACCTAGGGCCTGATGCAACGCTCTCCAGAACCTCGACGTAAACCTGGGATCCCGATCCGAGATGATCGAAACTGGCACACTATGCAACCTCACAATCTCGCATACATATACAACTTTGCCAACCTCTCAAGTGAATAATCCACTCACATCGGAATGAAATGAGTCGACTTAGTCAGACGGTCCACAATAACCCGAACCGAATCTTTCTTGCTTGGCGTAAGCGGTAAACCACTGACGAAATCCATGGTTATCCTTTCCCACTTCCACTGAGGAATCTTCACTGGCTGAAGCAACCCTGACGGCAACTGATGTTCACCTTGACTGTGACATGTCGATATTTTCCTTACAAACTCTGTCACCTCTCTCTTCAAACCAGGCCACCAAAACTGCTCTCTAAGATCCTTATACATCTTGCTACCTCCAGGATGCATAACATAAGGGCTGCTATGTGCGTCCTGAAGAATCTTCTGCCTCAGCTCAACATCCTTAGGCATACACGCTTTACCTTGAAAACACAGCACCTCATCACTAGACAAACTGTAACCCTCCAAATCACCATTCTGCACTTGTAACCTCTGCGCACTTAGAACCCCATCCTCTAACTGTTTCTCTCTGATCTGCTCAACCCAAGTAGGCTTAACTTGCAATTCTGCCAGAATACTTCCGTCGTCATATAAGCTCAAATGGGCAAACATCGCTCTTAAGTCCGAAACAACCTCAACGCGTCTGCCACCACGTTAGCCTTCCCCGGATGATACTCAATCGAGCGATCGTAATCTTTTAGCAACTCAACCCATCTCATACGCTGCCTCAAATTCAAATCCTTCCGAGTTAGGAGGTACTTGGACTCCTATGATCGGTGTAGACTATCGATCTCTCTCCGTACAAATAGTGCCTCCAGATCTTTAAGGCGAAGACTACGGCTGCTAACTCCAGATCGTGCGTCGGATAGTTGACCTCATGTGGCCTCAGCTGCCGAGATGCATAAGCCACAACCTTTCCTTCCTCATCACAAAGACACAACCCAAGCCCAGATGTGATGCATCACAAGACACTCGTGAATTCCTTACCACCTTTAGGTTGAATTAGAACCGAGCCTCACCAAAAATCTTCTTAAGCTTGTCGAACCTCTCCCGCTGCTTTCTCACCCAAACAAAAGGAACCTTTTTCTTAACAACTTGGTCATTGGCGCCGCTATCAACGAGAACCCTTCCACAAACCTTCTAGAGTACCTCGCCAAACCTAGGAAACTCCGAATCTCACCATCGACTTAGGAGGATTCCAATCCAAAATCGCCTCAATTTTCCGAGGATCTACTCTAATCCTCACCGACACTACATGCCCCAAGAAAGTCACTTTTCTAAGCCAGGACTCGCACTTACTGAACTTAGCATAAAGCTGCTTTTCCCTCAAAATCTGTAGCACCACTCGCAAATGCGCATCATGCTCTTCTTCTGTCCTCGAGTACACCAAGATGTCGTCTATGAAAACCACGATGAACTGATCCAGATACTGCTGAAACACCCTATTCATCATATCCATGAATGCTGCCAGCGCGTTAGTCAACCTGAACGGCATTACCAAAAATTCGTAGTGCCCATACCGAAGTCCAAACGCCGCTCTTGTGGATATCCACTTCCTTCACCTTTAACTCGTGATACCTGCACCTCAAGTCGATCTTCGAGAATACCGCAGCACACTCTTCACCGATCGAACAAGTCGCCTATCCGTGGCAACGGATACTTGTTTTTGATCGTCGACTTATTCAACTAGCGGTGAGTCTATGCACATCCGCATCGCCCCATCTTTCTTCTTAACAAAGAGTACCAAATAAGCACTTACCGCGAAACACTTGGCCCGATAAAACCTCGATCCAATAACTCCCGGATTTGAGCCTTAAGCTCCACCAATTCCTCCTTTGGCGCCATCCTATACAGAGCAATAGACACCGGCGCAGCCTCCCGGTAACAGATCTATCCCGAACTCTACCTCGCGATCGCGGCAAACCCTAAGCTCCTCAGAAACACATCAAGAAACTCCCTAACGATTCGAACCTTCTCCACAAGATTCCTTAGCCTCTAAGGCATATACATGAACCACATACGCTTCACGACCCTTTCGACCATCTTCTCCGCCTTCGGAGCGGATACCACATTTGATAAGTAATCTCTCCTATTACCTATCATAGCCACTTCATCACCCTCGATGCGTCTTGAGAACCATGCGCTTAGCCGCAATCCAACTTCGCTGGTACTTAACCAACCATCCATCCCAAGAATCGGATCGAACTCCCAAACGGCGGTTCCATCGGATCGGCTGAAAGAAACACTACCCCCTTGGAGTTCTAGGGGTACATCTCTAAACACTTTATCTACAAACTACTCAGAGTGACCTGAGGGCTAATTACGCTATCCGCCTAGAAGATATCTCGAGTCTAAGTCCATGGTCTCTACTATACTACTAGCAACGTAAGAATGCGTCGAACCCACATCAATCAAAGCGAAGAAATGGAGAACCAAAGATCAAGAACGCACGGGTTATGACGTCCGGTCGTCCGCCTCTCCTCTCGCGTCTCGCAAAGATACACTAACCCAGCCGCTTAGCCTCGTAACTACCCGCACCTCTCGCCTCGGCTGCTCTCGGCCCGGCCGTAACCACTACCACCTCTCGCCATTACCACGGCCCCTCTGCGGTGGCGGTCCACTACTCCTGAACTGAGTACGGCCTTGACTCTCAGACTGAATCCTAGCCAACTTACGCGGACAGTCTCTCACGTGATGATCCAAAGAACCACACTCAAAACACCCTTTTCCACCGGTCCAGCAGCCACCCCAGTGATATTTCCCACAGTGGTTACATCGCGGCGGTCCCTGACTAGCAGCAACAAACCTACCAGACTGATTCGGCCCACTTGGTCTAGCCCTTTTCTGAGGATTACCCGATGATCCAGATGATCCGAAGCTCCTCTTATGCCTGTTCCTGTCCATGCCCTGCCTCACCGATTCCTTGATACCCTTGGCTACCTTAGCCTTCTCGACTAAAACAAAGAAACTCATGCTCTGGCGCTGGGAGCAATCAGCGAGCCTCAACTCGCCTCTCGGACCATCCTCGAAACGAACACACCTCTCGTGCTCAGAGCCACAATGCCCCCAGCATACCGGCTCAATTTCAAAAACTCAGCCTCGTACTCGGAAACAGACTTACTCCCCTGGACTAGCCTCAGAAATGCCTTTCGTTGGGAGTCAATATAACTAGCTCCAATGTACTTTTTCTAATACGAAGCCCTAAAATAATCCCATGTCAGATCCTCTGCTGCCACACTGTCCCGAACCGTGAGCCACCACTGGTATGACTCATCCCGAAGAAGCGATACTATGCCCTTCAGCTTCTCCTCAGCAGCCAGGTCCAGATCATCCATGATCCGCTCCGTCGCCTCCAGCCAATATCACAAGCGATGGGAGCAACACCAGAAACACCTCGAAAGAATTCGGCCCGTTGCTCGAGTCGCCAGAGCACGCATTTCCTAACTCCTGCGCCACCACCTACACCGGCTACCCTTTCCAACACTCGCAGCATCGCCTGCGACACTGTGTCATCCCCGGTCTGATCTTGGAACTCACCACCTCCAGCTGGTGGTGGTACTGGTATCTCATTCTTCGACTTCGACTGCATCCTACAGTTTCAAAACCGTCATCCTACCCCCACCACGCCCACGAGTATTACGCCACGCCCACCTCGAGTGCTCATGACTAGAATTTCTACGTATCTGATTTTGGAGTTTTATGCATCAGTATTTATTCCACTGTTTAAAAGCAAAGTCTTATGAATATTTAAGAAGCTTTGTTTTCGCGAGTTCACAGAATCCTATCGCTTTTGGGCTTTCTAAAGTAATCTTACAATTGCTACTCATCACGCCACAATACATCAAATTACAAGCAATAGTAAGGGGTACTTACACAAGCGAACTGTGCAGTGAGACTCGGTGCCATGCCTTTCAAACCATGTGTTTCCAAACAAGAAAACTTGAAAGCAATTTCTAAAAACATTTTGGGCTCTGGCCCACAAATGAGCCTTTGAATCGCTCTCGATACCACAATTGTAACACCCCAAACCCCGTCAAGACACCACGATCGATGCGGTATGCTACGAGGAAAAATGTATTTGAGAGGTGAGATTTTTCATTTAAAAGTTCGATAAAAATTTTTGAAAAGTTTAGACTTGTAGAAATCTTGGGTATGATTGTTGAAAACTTTTATGTTATTTTGAAAACTCGTAAATTTCAAAAACTTATTCACTTAAGAAGTTAAACAAATTGATTTAAAGGTTTAAGTTGTATCTTGATGTTACTCAAACATTTAGACTTAGAAGAAAAAAACAAGCTCATGTTTGAAAATCATTTGAGTTTCCTTAATAACAAATCCTAGTGAGCTACCCGATGGTATAGTTTAAAACATATCGATTTGAAATTTTGAAATCGTTGTCTTTCCAAGTTTTAGCCAATTTTAACTCAATCAATTTGTTAAGGCATATTAAAAATCCATTTTAAACATAAACATGGCAAAACATAATTTTAAAGGCCATTTACAATCCAAAATAAAACCAAATAGTAATAAATACGCTAAAATACCAAATAATATAAAGTCTGAGCAAATCCTTATTTAGGCATGGCATGAGCACATCGAGTCCATTCCAGCTCCAAGTCCGCGTCTAAGTGTCACCTGAAATGTCAAAGGAGAGGGTGAGTCGCAAGACTCGGTGCATAAATCCCGCTCCTGATAATACAACATGCTAACACACATCATATCATAGCAATATAATTAATGCACCCCGATCCTAACCATCCATATCACCTTTCTACCCCGTGTGGTACCAAACCACTGGTGGTGCCAAACCACTGGTGACCCAAAGTCACGATATCCATAAGTGTGGTGCCAAACCACTGGTGACCCAAAGTCACGAATAATCCAAAGATGGGGCCAACCCATCGTGTGATACCAAATCACTAGCAACAATCCCGTATCTCCCAGGTGGGGCCAACCCACGGTGGTGTCTAACCACAGGGACGAGTCGCAATGAGGTGCCAAACCTCTAGTGTCCCAAAGACACAGTGTGATACCAAATCACTGGTGACCGCAGTCACAAATCCGATGATGGGGCCAACCCATCGTGTGATACCAAATCACTGGCATCAATCCCGTATAATCAACTGTGGGGCTAACCCACCGTGGTACTAAGCCACTGGGACGAGACGCTGAGGTGCCAAACCTCTGGTGACCCAAAGTCACAATGTCATCTGTGGTACCCAACCACTGGAGGTGCCAAACCTCTGGTGTCCCAAAGACATAGTGTCCCAAAGACACGGATATCATACTCCTCCTCCTCTCATATCACCCCCACATGTCATACTAATGCAAATGATATAAAACATGTAATCATGCTAACATGCTCAACATGGCATCTCATAATATTTACATCATAAACATGATATTACATATACCAATACAAATCTCATAATGAAACGGACTTACCTGTATCCGTGCTTATACCCCATCGGGTACCCAAATCCATCAATCATATCGTTTCACTTTAATAAGTACACAAAGTTATTAATCACATTACTAGACGTATGTGTTAGTTTACACACCTTAAACAACGAAGTCTTAATCCCAAAGAACACGTCTAGATCCTCGAATACCTTGCTCCTAGAATCGCCAACCATGGGTTAATCACTTAAATCATTCGCCATAACCATTTAAACCAAAAGGGTTTATCGATTAACCTCACTTTTGCAACGCTTGGTTTCCTACCAAACCCGAATCAACAATGCTTCCTCTTCCAACAATCGCTACACACCTTAAAAAGAAAATGGTTAATCCTTTGTCACCCTTGACTTAATCGAAACCAACAGATTGAACTAATAATAATAATACCAACCACTTACCACTACTTACCAATCGGTTAACAGAGTAGGGAGACTCCTCCTGACTCCTTCCACAATCCAAAGACCCTAAAACGGGATGATTAACAAAAGATTAACACCCTTCCATAATTGCCATATTCGGCCTTTAACCAACCAAATCGAAGAAACATAAGAGAGGGGAGAAATGGCCATTCGGCCAAGGACCTACCAACACCACCCACTATTCGGCCAACTAACCCCTAGGAGAGGGAGAGATTCGGTCAACCCTTCGAACAAGAAGAAGAAAAGATTCGACCCTTAGGTAATTAACACTCCTATTTCCGGCTTTGTGAGAAAAAGAGGAAAAGATGGAAATGGAGTTTCGGCAATGGTGTTTAGGAAAGAAAATAAAAGTTTGAGAACAAGGTGATTATGGTTTCGGCACAAGAGAGATAGAGAAGATGAATGAAGAATCCGGTTGAGGAGGGAATGGTGAGTTTCGGCACTTATGAGAAATAAAGAAATTAAGAGAGGGAAAGAAGAGAGTGTTCGGCTATCAAGATTCAACAAGGAAGAAAATATGTTAAGAAGAGACTTTTACTTTCGGCTTACCCAAGTGAAGAAAGAAGGAGAAATGCAATAATGCATTCGGCTACACACAACCCAAATGAAGCAAGACAATTTTGGCAAGCTAAAGGGACTAGGTATTTTGGTTTCAATAGGTGAAAAATGAAAGAATTTTCTATGGAGAAATCGGCTTGTTTTTGACAAAATGAAAGAACTTTGTTTGCTACTAACCTCCGATTGAAACCACCAAAATGACAAAATGGAATTCTATGACACACAAACCCCATACCAAGCCGCTCACCCCCTCCAACTCCCTAAAATTCGCCAAAATCCCCACAAGTGCTCACGGCCACTCATTCAAATTGGTTGAACAAGTCAACCTCCACTTTTTCCTCTCCACCCATCATTTGAATGAGTTGACAAAGTCCAAGGCGAGTTTGAACCGCCTTCAACCTCCTCCTTTCATGCCACAAAAAGAGTGCCAAAAGTGGCCACACCGCAGCTCGAACACAAGGCCTTCTCCTTGCAAATGACGCCAACCACAAGGTCCATGTGGCATCCCCCTTGCCACTTTGCTAGCTCCTCTTTTTGTGCTACTAAACACCAAAAATAAAATAAAACCCCCAGCTTCCTCAGCTCCTCACCAATAAAGCCTAAAGACAAAAATTTTCCCCAACACTCGGGCTTACTTCTAGCTCATGACTAAGTCCCGAAACCATACAAACAACAACATAACAAGCCAACACATGCAATATCATGCAACTGCAAAATAGCCCCTAACCCGGGATATTACATTGAAAACTTTTGCTAAGTTGGCTTTAGAACATCATAAGTTAATTAGACAAAATTTGAATAAACAAGTGACTTTTGTAAAGAAAACCTTGTATTATTATTATTTCGTACATTTAAACCTTTGACATGGTTTCATAAGTTGCAAATATTAAAAACTACTAGATGAAGGTAAACTATGGGGCCTTATTACATAAATATTCCCAAAATATAAAAAAACCTAAAGAAAACCGAAAATAATCTATAGAAGTAAAACTTGATGGCCCCTCGAGTCCGTCTCAGCTCCCATGTCCACGATCTACTGCTCATCTGAAAGAGTAGAGGAAAATGAAAGGGTGAGTCACCAAGACTCAGTGTGTAAATCCCGAAACACAATGACCTGAGGCCCACAAACACATTATGAGCCCTGGCCCATACATAAAGGCAACAATCATAATCACATGATAAATAATAAATGATGCATAGCCTAACCCAACCTAGAATTCCATCCTCTACACACCAACCCGTACCAACCATCACACCTTGGGGATTTCTACAATCAACCCTCCATCCGCTACATACCATAACGACAGCCGTACTGCCTATTCCTATTATTCAGGAATCATTAAATGTGGCATAGCCACCGATCACTATGTGACCTCATAATATAACGTGGCTCAGCCACCGATCACTATTGTGACCTAATTTTATATTTACCACCGATCACCAAGTGACCTATCATGCACTTCCCCTTCATTATCGTAATCCCACCCTATGCATACACACAGAAAACATCATACCATCTTTAAGGAAACAGGCTTACATATATTTCGATACACATAGAGATTTCTATGATTACATACCTGGCATCCTTGACTAACCCTTTTAGGGTTTTATTCGATCACACACATCCTTTTCCTACTTTTAGCCCATAACACATATAGATTATAGTTAACTAGTGTGTTAGAGATCTACACACTTGATTATTGTTAGAACTAGACTTTCTAAATCAACACTATCCGTAGTCAACACAGCTGCTATCTGCCCAATGTGTTGTTCAGAGGCTAGAAATCCCGAAATTAGAGACTAGCAATCCTCAACACAGGGAATTCGGCTAACACTTGAGAGGAGATTTGGCAATCAGAGAAAAACTATAAAGATTTTGGCTTTATAGAGAAATCGACACAAGAGGAATAAAATGAAGAAGACAGTGAAATAAGAGATTTCGGCTTTTAAAAGAAAGAAGAGAAAGATTGCTTAAGAAAGTTTTCGACTTTTTGAAAGAAAGTTGACAGAAATTGCAGAGGGAGAGACTGAGAATTTCGGCACAAAGAATGAAGAAAAAAGTAGGGTTCAAATGCCAGAATTGGTGAGATATCCCCCCTATTTATAGAGAATTTCGGCACTTACCTATCAAAACCCGAAAGTGCCCTTCCCGATAACTAACAACTAATCCAATAGTAGGGAAATTTCTGTACCCTCCAAGAGATGGAAATTCGCCAACACTTGCACTCAAGCAGTAATTCCTATCTTTTCTCCTCTATCTTAATCCATTCACACCTTCGTAAGAAGCCTAGATAACACCACATCTTCCTTCCTTTATCAGTTACTTTATCATCCATATTATCCACATTATCCATCAGTTATTCTTCCTAATTTCAAGCATTCTAACTAACTCCAACTCTGCTCTCCCTTGACGCCAAAATTAATTAAAATAGATGGGTAATGCGACTCGAACCTTGGACCTCAATTGATGCCAACTTCCTTCCCTCTTAGTGGCGCCATTTTGCCACTGGGCCACAAGCCCATCTTGTGTCTTAAAACACAGCTAATATCTTTTATGCCCTAACTTAACAAGCTTTCCACTAAAGTGTTCAAACAAGAATTTTAACTACAGCCTCGGCCCAAACCTGAGCCCATTTTGAACCTCTAATACTCAACTTAACTCATTACACCTATTCACCCATTAAACGCATGGGCCCAAAAATTCAGGATGTTACAGTTCTACCCCCTTAAAGAAATTTCATCCTCAAAATTTCCAACTAACTATTAATCATACTACCCAAGTCTCACCACTACGCTTTTGCTGCGAACTCTAATTCTAAGGCCAAAAGAAACACTTAGTATACTATGATAGAGTACGCACCAGTATTCGCATCTAGAACATCCGCGTCCCCTTGGCGATGTGCTGCATAGACCAAAGCTGGCTACCTCACCTCAGCATAACCTGGACCTCCACCTGGTGCTCCACGACCATGTCCTGTGCCATTACCACCATTGGCTTGACCATGACCTCTCTGTGGCTGCTAACCTCCTCTTTCCGACTGTGTATTCCCTTGACCTGTGAGCCCTTCACTGTAACATCCTAGATTTTGGGCTTATGCATTTGTGCTTAAATATATGTGAAAGCATGCCTTTGTGTGTTATGAATGTGTTGTATGAATTTTGTGAACTTTAGAAAATAGGAGAGTGCTTTAGAAATTATCAGATTTTAAGTTTAAAAGAGGAAGCTAGGCAGAGGAGGCCTTAAGAGGAATTGTAGGTGAAATATAACACAAAAATGGGCTTGGTATAGTGGCATGAAGGCGCCACTTAAAACCCAGTGGGTGACGCCACAAGTATGGTGTAGGTCTTAAGTTCGAGCAGCAAGGGAAGCAACATTTTGGGCTTTTATTTTCGGCAAAGAGGGAGAGAGGTGGACGGCATAGGGACTTCATTAAATGAGCTTTAGATATGGTTTAATTCCTTTTAAATTCGGCTAAGGTGGATAGATAAATGATGTTTTATTTTGAATTATTTTTGAATGGGCAAAAGGAGAGAAAAGAGGAGAAAAAGGAGGAACCTGATAAGAAGCAAGAGTTGGCCGGCCAAGGGAATGTTTTGGATGGTATTTTTGGCTAATCATGGTATAGGTATGCCGAAAATTCATTCTCCTCTCATTTTTTCAGTTGTGCCAAAATTCCCAAAGAGAGCAACTGAGTCCTTTTTCCTTTTTCTTTTTGTTCTAGCCGAAATCTCCTTCTCCCTACTTCACCATTGCTGTAACTCTTAAGGCTCCATATCTTTCCTTTTGTGCCCTTTGTAAAAGCCGAATCTCAAAGAGGCCTCACTCTCTTTTCTTTGTCGCAAGCCTCAAAAGCTGAAATCAATTGATCAAAGCCATAGTCGAATCTCTCAAGTGGTGTCAAGCAGGAGTGCAGTTGGTTTCAATCAGGGTAAGATCAATGGTTACTTGATTTTTAAGCTTTTCTCTTTTAGTCGAAAATAGGAATCTAACCCATTAATGTTCTTGGTCGAAACTCTGAAGGAGGGTTTCGGGATTTTGCTAGTGTCAACTTCAAGGAAGAAGGTTTTCAGGACTTTTAAGATCTAAGGTAAGCGATGGGTGATATTCGGCCATAGGCCATTTTAATAGTTCTTGTGTAATAGGCTGAAACTAATATGTGTCTATAAGGATTTTCGGCAGATACCGCAGTCAAGTAGCAATTTCGGGATTTGAGATCCGCAAGGTAAGTGTACATGTACTTTCGGTCAAGGCCGTATTTAGTAGCTTAGATCTGTTCTTATTTATTCAAAAGCCGAAAACTAACTAGTTAAGTGATGTAGTAGTGAACCGATTACAAAAGAGAGTATTGCAAGGTTTCGGGATTTGATTAGTAATCAAATCGGCAACAAGGTAAGAATTGTGGTTGCAAAAATCCTTCGAGATTTGATTATTTGGCTGAATGGCCTTTAGCTAAATGTTTAGTGTTGGCTGAATGTAGGAACAAAGGATCTAAGGCATTAGATCGGGTTTCGGGATTTCAGTGAACTCGCTAAGTAAATCAGGTGTGTACCCCACACTATCTCTTAGTAGATTTATGGCACCAATTTAATATATATGTTTATAATAATGTGAATATGGCCAAAGGTACCATACAATGGTACAAAGTGCTCAGGTACGTAACTTTAACTTTAAGTTAATATAAGATATGAACATTTCGAATATGTCATGTATGCGAATATCGATAAGAATGTGAAATATGGCATAAGGCATAGTAATAGTATGATTTGTATGACATGGGGCATATGGGTGATTATGAAAGGGGAAGTGATCTGGTGGTTTTATACCATAATATCTGAATGTGGTGACTTATGTCACGTAATCTGAATGTGGTGACTTATGTCATGAAATCTGAATGTGGTGACTTATGTCACAAAATATATTATTTCGTGGCTATGCCACGAATTTATAAGGGCGATGAGCAAGTCGTCTGCAGCGACTGCCTTCGATGATGTGTAGCGGATAGAGGGTCGACTTAGTACTCCCCACGGTGTGATGGTTGGTACGGGTGATGTGTAGCGGATGGCATCTAGGTTTGGGTTCAGGATTGCATCATTATGTATAATTGTTATATGTATGTATGTATTACCTACTATGCCTGAATTTGTTGGGACTTAGTGTTGGATGTACACATTGAGTCTGTTTGACTTACCCCGTTGTGGGATATGTTTTCAGGTGATGCTCAGTAATGGACCGGGTCGGCAGGAGCTTAGTGGTGGCCATGCTCAGCTCAGAGTTTATTTTTAACTTGGACTTTCTATTCTCTTTTACGTATTTGGATTTATTCAGGTTTTATTTTTGATGTAATAAGGCCATAGTATGAACTGTTTACGCTTGCATTTTAATTATTTTGGTACGATACAAATTTTATTAAAACTAATGTTTAAGTAATCTTTCTTAAAATAAACCTCCAAATGTTTTGACATCTAAATGATTTCCGATTAAAAGATAAATCTTTAACAAATCCGGCATGTCTTCTAATTTAAAAAATAAGATTTTTAATAAATCCCTGATTTCAAAAACAACAATGTTTCCAATTGAACTCAACACATATTTTCTTCAAAACCACCCAAGTTTTCCAAAATAACAAACGAATTTGAAAATGTTTTACTCCAAGAACATACCAGATTCGGTCGGGACTCGTGGGCCAGGTTTGGGGTGTTTCATTCACTGCCCTATTGCTGTGGACAGTTTCTAACTTGGTGGTCTGTAGATCCACACCTAAAGCACTTTCCACTGCCTGCCCAACACTCACCTTCATGGAATTTACCACATCGAGCACACTTCGTAGTAAACCGACCACCCGCAGCAGCAGTCTCTCATCTCATCTCGTCTCTCGGCCCGTCGACTGGTCTTTTCTCATTACGCCCATCTGCCTCTGATGATTCAAAATTTCTCTTACTTCCACCCCTATCTCTATCCCGATTCAATCTCTCTGTCCGCTTCACCTCCTTAGCTATCTTAACTTTCTCCACAACCACAGCAAATTCCATCTCCCGCTGTGGTGCTATCAGAACACGCAGATCGTCCCTCAAACCATCTTTAAAATGAACACACTGTTCATGCTCTGTGGTCACCATTCCCGAGCATAACAGCTAAGGCGTAAGAATTCCGCTTCGTACGCAGCCACCGACCTATTTCCTTGCACCATATTCAGAAATGCTCTACGCTGCGCATCCACATAGCTCGTCCCGATGTACTTACTTTGAAACGCCGTTCTGAAAAACTCCCAGGTAATACGGATAGCCACTGTTCCATCTTTAACGGTAAGCCACCATTGGTATGCTTCGTCCCGCAAGAGAGATATAACCCCTTTCAACTTCTCCTATTCCGTGAAATCCAAATCATCCGTTATGCGTTCCACCACCTCCAACCAATATTCAGCTGAACTCGGGGCTATACCAGAAATTCCCCTAAACACTTCTGCCCTATTAGCTCTAACTCGCTCCGACACGAATTTTTGGGCTCTTGTGCCCAAGCCTACCCCAGCAACCCTCTCTAAAACCATTAACATTGCCTGAGATACCGCGTCATCTCTGACAGTCTGGTCTTGAAATTCCTCCTCTGCAGCTAGTGGCACCGGCATCTCGTTTCTAGATCCATGGCAAGATCCCACTAGTTTTGACACCGTCATCCTACCCCTACCACGACCGCGCGACGGACAACCTCGACCCCTTGTACTCATTCTACCAATTCGCGTTTATTTGATTAAAAATTTTATGAATTATTAGTTTTCTTCCACTGATTAACCATGAACAGTCTTATGAACAGTAGTTTTAGAAGTAGTTCTTTTGAATTCGCAATTTTATCTACAATTCAGTCTCAAGTTCACATCTCCTAGTTCCAGGAAGCACACACATTCAATCATCAAACATACAAGCAGCATCCACGAACCTACATTAATCATGTAGGGGGTATCTTCGTCATTTCACTATCTAGGGGTATTTTCGTAATTTATTCTACAAGGGTATTTTCATAATTTTCCAAAATAGGGTTCCTTGGTGATTTTGTAAAATAAGGGTATTTTGGTAATTTTGCAATCCGGGGGTATTTCGGTAAATTTTTTTGCAATCCGGGGGCATGTTGGTCATTTTACAAATCAGGTGTTTTTTGGTCATTTTACAAATCAGGGGTATTTTGGACATTTTATAAATTAGGGGTAATTTAGTAATTTTGGAAAATAGGATGGTTGGTCCCTTTCGGGTTTTAATTATAAATTTTGGCCCGTCAACAAGTCCTCATAACTAAGGTGAATAAATCTACGCACTGCAGGATTCCAATGAAGAGGAGGTGAGTCACTAGGGATCGCTTAAATACCAAGCTCTCCCTGAATCCAATCCTAGACATGCGTATGCCTGTTGCCATACCCTAATCTCGCGACTTGTTTACAGGTTTGTTTAGTCGGATTAAATCTTATGAATTTAGTGAGTGATTTAAACTAAACCTAAAGTCCATCAATGCCTACTATACTAGCCTACGTCCATCAAGCCCATTAAGCCCACATTTATATCACAACAAGAGTTTAGAATACTTACCTGCGTGGATCGGGTGCCGGTAGACTCGAAGGCCATATCTTCATCTAAAACATTTTTCTCAAATTCATATCATTTTTTTTAAAACACTACTAGACCCATTTCACAGCCCGAGTTTTGAACTGGGCTCTGATACCAAAATGTAACACCCCAAACTGGCCCATAAGTTTCGACCAGATCTGGTATGCTACGGGTTGTACATTGAAAACTTTTGCTAAGTTGGCTTTAGAAAATCATAAGTTAATTAGACAAAATTTGAATAAACAAGTGACTTTTGTAAAGAAAACCTTGTATTATTATTATTTTATATATTTAAACCTTTGACATGGTTTCATAAGTTGCAAATATTAAAAACTACTAGATGAAGGTAAACTATGGGGCCTTATTACATAAATATTCCCAAAATATAAAAAAAACTTAAAGAAAACCGAAAATAATCTATAGAAGTAAAACTTGATGGCCCTCGAGTCCGTCTCTGCCTCCCATGTCCACGATCTACATCGCTCACCGAAAGAGTAGAGAGAAAATGAAAGGGTGAGTCACCAAGACTCGGTGTGTAAATCCTGAAACACAATGACTGAGGCCCACAAACACATTCTCGAGCCCCGCCCATACATAAAGGCAACAATCATAATCACATGATAAATAATAAATGATGCATAGCCCAACCCAACCTAGAATTCCATCCTCTACACACCAACTCGTACCAACCATCACACCTTGGGAATTTCTACAATCAACCCTCCCTCCGCTACACACCATAACAACAATCGATCGCCATTCCTATTATTATTCAGGAATCATTAAATGTGGCATAGCCACCGATCACTATGTGACCTCATAATATAACGTGGCTCAGCCACCGGTCACTATTGTGACCAAATTTTAGATTTTGCGGTTTAACCACCGATCACCAAGTGACCTATCATGCACTTCCCCTTCATTATCATAATCCCACCCTATGCATACACACCGAAAACATCATACCATCTTTAAGAAAACAGGCTTACATATATTTCGATACACATAGAGATTTCTATGATTACGTACCTAGCATCCTTGCCTAACCCTTTTAGGGTTTTATTCGACTGTCACACAACCACTTTTCAGCTTTTTAGCCTATAACACATATATATTATAGTTAACTAGTGTGTTAGAGATCTACACACCTGATTATCGTTAGAACAAGACTTTCTACATCGACGCTATCCGTAGTCAACACAGCTGCTATCTGCCCAATGTGTTGTTCAGAGGCTAGAAATCCCAAAATTAGAGACTAGCGATTTCTGGTTTTTAGATCTAAACGATCGAGTTTCCTTTAAATCCTCAACACAGGGAATTCAGCTAACACTTGAGAGGAGATTCGGCAATCAGAGAAAAATTATGGAGATTTCGGCTTTATACAGAAATCGGCATAAGAGGAATAAAATGAAGTAGACAGTGAAATAATAGGTTTCGGCTTTTAGAAGAAAGAAGAGAAAGATGGCTTAAGAAAGTTTTCGGCTTTTTGAAAGAAAGTTGACAGAAATTGCAGAGGGAGAGGCTTAGAATTTCGGCACAAAGAATGAAGAAAAAAGTAGGGTTTAAATGCCGGAATTGGTGAGATATCCCCCCTATTTATAGAGAATTTCGGCACTTACCTATCAAAACCCGAAAGTGCCCTTCCTGATAACTAACAACTAATCCAATAGTAGGGGAAATTTTGGTACCCCTCCAAGAGATGGAAATTCGGCCAACACTGCACTCAGCAGATAATTCCTATCTTTTCTCCTCTATCTTAATCCATTCACACCTTCAGAAGAAGCCTAGATAACACCACCTCTTCCTTCCTTTATCAGTTAATTTATCATCCATATTATCCATATTATCCATCAATTATTCTTCCTAATTTCAAGCATTCTAACTGACTCCAACTCTGCTCTCCCTTGACGCCAAAATTAATTAAAATAGATGGGTAATGCGACTCGAACTTTGGGCCTCAATTGATGCCAACTTCCTTTCCTCTTAGTGGCGTCATTTTGCCACTGGGCCATAAGCCCATCTTGTGTTTTAAAACACAGCTAATATCTTTTATGCCCTAACTTAACAAGCTTTCCACTAAAGTGTTCAAACAAGAATTTTAACTACACCTCTACCCAAACTCCGAGCCCATTCTGAACCCCTAATACTCAAATTAACTCATTACACCTATTCACCCATTAAACGCATGGGCCCAAAAATTCAGGATGTTACATTTTGGAAAAAAATTTTAGAGGTTCCAAATAAGTCCCGACTCGTTTCTAATGTTCGTAATGGGCCTCGAGGGCCCGATCTAGGGACATTATGGATGATCTCAGTAAATGAATAGTAAAATTTTTGTAGTTTAATAGAAAAATATTTTGAATGTTCTGGTAATGCTCTGAAACCCTATTCCGGTGACAGGTATAGTTAGGGTGTTCCACCTTATTTTCCAACACCACTTGACTTTAGGGACAAGCCACTTGACCATTAACAATCCAATTAACAAAATTTACCAGACCAAAATTTATTAAAACAATATAATCAACTTGTAAATATTACTAAATATTATTTATTGACTCACTCGTCGAATTTGTGGTCCTAAAACCACTATTTTCGACACCACTAAAAAATGTGTTGTTACACATAAAGAGTCAGTTGGGACAATAAACACAGGAAGTTTGCCAGGACAGTAAACATGGAACCTGACGAGTAAGACCATAGCTCGGCTATGGCAGCATATAGAAGCCGTTGGGACACTAAACATGGGGTAGTCTGCCAGGATGTTAAATACGAGATCTTGTTACGTAAGACAATAGCTCGGTTGTGATAGCATAATGTTGTCCATCGGGACAAAAAGCACATGTGGATAACGAGGACAATAATCATGGAAAACCCCATAAACAAGGAAAAAGGATTAGAAGGAAAAATGAAGATGCTGCTAGGTCAAAGGAATCTGCTAATGAATAAAAGTGAGGAAATAATATTAAAATAGTTGTCGTGAAAGCCAGAAAGGGCATATGGGTGGTAACCCAGTAAGATTAAAATAGGGGAAATGATGTGTCAATAATGACTGGGTAAAGAAAATTGAGAGAAAATGTATCCAAGGATGGTAGATAAGGATCCGCCATTTAGGTCCATCAAAAGTCGTTCAATAAAATTTGGTATGTGAGAGAAAAACATCAATAAAGGATACCAAATGAAATATGTCTATCAAGACCATTCCTCATAGAGGAGGATCTATCATGAGATAATCGTCTGATGGAAGCTGTCGGCTAGAACAATGCTTTGTTGGTGGATATGTCTCACTTTAAAGGTAAGGTCTAATAGGTAGGGCAGATTACCAAAAGTAATCTCGTAACAGCCCTTAACCCTTATCCGTCGTCAGAACAGGGTTACGGAGCAATATCGGGCTTTTCAAATCAAATACGAACATTACATAATTAATCAAACATAAACATCATAATTTAATCAATGAACCCTCATAGGTACTTAATATGTATTGTCCAAAACAATTCAATAAAACCTCATTCGAGCCAATTTCCAAATCATACAAATTTTTCAATCTAAGTTTTAGCTATTCATTCTTACTTTGCAATAAGTTCAACATACCATTTTATAATGCCAACATAACATATATATACATATAACTAACCAATATCAACTTATAATATCATTTACCAAAATGGCATACATAAGACATCCTAGGTACATGCCATTACCAAAAAGAAATGTATTTCGCCACTTTGAGTTTAGGATCGGCTTTGGATGCTGATTTGGCAATTCGACTTTAACCTAACCTGCGCACGAAAACAAACAGTACGCTGAGTAAAAAGTGGTATTTCTATAATTTGAAAACTATTTAAATAAGAATTTACAAGATTTATAAACTATCCAATCATATATAACCATATTCATTCAAATAAATAATCAATTTCATAAATACATCATCCAAAACCCTTTCGATTCTCATCTCTTACAACATCAAATTAATTTCATAATTTCTATTTAATAGCCTTTCTCAATAGAATACATAGTTCAATTTCAATATCCATTTCCATCTCATGAATCTTTGATTCATACAATTTCATGCATTTCATTTGTATAGTTCATTTCATTGTCCATTCCAATCTGTATTTAATATCACTCAATATCAATCAATTTGCCAAACCATTTATTTACCCCTATTAACACGACTCGAACTTTGGTGGATACACGGATCCAACCAGAACACACCAGTATGGACTCAGTGCCTTATCGGCCATGCCGAAGTAAAATAATACGGTATTCAGTATGTAACATGTAACAGCCCAATTTTGACCCTAATCGAAATAGTGGTTTCGGGACCCCAAATCTGAGTCCAAAAAATATTTTAAAATTATTGTAACATCCTGAATTTTTGGGCCTATGCGTTTAATGGGAGAACAGGTGTAATGTGTTAATTTAACTGTTAGGTGTCCAAATTAGGCTCAGAATGTGGTCAAGGCCTTGGTGAAATTTGTGTTTGGGCACTATAAGGTTTAAAAGGGTGGTATTTATGTTTAAAATATGAAAATGGGCTTGTGGCCCAGTGGTCAGTGGCGCCACTTAGAGAGCAAGGAGGTGATGCCACGCAAGGGAGTAAGGGGCCCAAATTTAAGTTTTATGGAGCCCAATTCTTTTAATTTAAGTTAGCTAAATTTCGGCATTAGGGTTAGGTAGAGTGGACGGCAACAAGGCTCAAAAATAGGAGGATTTATGTGAAAGGGATAATGTAGATATTATAGTTGATAATATGGAAGATAAGGGAGCAAATTTAGGGTTCTATCTACTGGTCACAGTGATGGCCGAATTTCAAACTTTGAAGGAGAGGAAACTTTAAATAGTCAGGTGAGGGTTCTCTTCTTTATTTTTCGGCATTTAGGGTTTCCATCTTTTCTTTCTCTTCTTTCTTCTAAAAGCCGAAAACTCTATTATTCTTTTCTCTTCTTTCTTCTAAAAGCCGAAAAACTCCATTATTCTTTTCTCTTCTTTCTTCTAAAAGCCGAAAACTCCATTACTCTTTTCACCTCTTCCTTCTAAAAAGCCGAAACCTCATAATCCTTTTTCTATATTTCTTTTGATCCTTGTTAAGGCCGAACCTACCCCCAGTCTGTCGAAGTTCTCTTTTCTTCTTCCTACCGATTTCTTTATTTAATAGCCGAATCTCTATAGATTTCTTCAAATCATCTTCTCTTCCAAATTTTGGTAAAAAGTCAGTATCCTCTGGGAGTAGCCGAATCTTCTCTAGTAAGATCTCTTAGATCTAAAAGCCAGAAACACTAGTCCCTGAATCTCATATCACTTTTCGGGATTTCAAGATAGCGGTGGTGTTGGCTACGGATAGTGTCGACTTAGAGGGTCTCGTTCTAACGGTAATCAGGTGTGTAGATCTCTAACACACTCTTTAACTGTGTTTTATGTGTTATGGGCTAAAAAGTCAGAAAATTACTATGTAGACAGTCGAATAAAACCCTAAAAGGGTTAGGCAAGGATGCCAGGTACGTAATCATAGAAATCTCTATGTGTATCGATATATATATATATAAAAGCCTGTATGATGTTTTCTCTATGTGTGTATACATAGGGTGGGATACTGAAATGATGAAGGGGAAGAAGGTCGCATAGCGATCAGTGGCTTTGCCACAGAGGTCACATAGTGATAGGTCTTTATGACAGGCAGCTCAGCTGTTGAAATGCTACGATGTATTATGAAGGTCGCATAGTGATCGGTGGCTTTGCCACATAGGCCACATAGTGATCAGTCTTTATGACAGGCAGCTCAGCTGTCGAAATGCTACGATGTATTATTAAGGTCGCATAGCGATCGGTGGCTTTGCCACATAGGTCACACAGTGATCGGTCTTTAAGACAGCAAGACGATGTGGTTTATCGTTATAGTGTGTAGCGGATGGAGGGTTGATTGTAGAAATCCCCAAGGCGTGATGGTTGGTACTGGTTGGTGTGTAGAGCATGGAATTCTAGGATGGGTTGGGCTATTCATCATCTATTATCTGTCATGTGATTATGATTGTTGCCTTTATGAATGGGCCAGGGCCCATAATGTGTTTAATGGGCCCAAGCCTTTTATGTGTTTTCGATTTGCACACCGAGTCTTAGTGACTCACCCTTTATTTTCCCTAACTTTTCGGATGAGCGTGAGATCGTGGACATGGGGCCAGAGACGGAATCGAGGGGCCATCAAGTTTCTATTTCTATAGATTATTTTCGATTTTTCCTTCAAGTTTCATTTTGGGAATATTTAGGTAATAAGGCCCCATAGTTTATATTCGCCTAGGTAGTTTTTAATATTTTCAACTTATAAAAGTATGTCAAAGGTTTAATTTTACGAAATAATAATAATACAAGGTTTTTTTTTTATGTCACTTATTTATTCAAATATTGTCTAATTAACTTACGATTTTTGAAACCAACAAAGCAAAAGTTTTTAATTTACAACCCGTAGCATACCAAATCTGGTCGAAACGTATGGGTCGGGTTTGGGGTGTTACATTTTGGTATCAGAGCCCAGTTCAAAACTAGGGCTGTGAAATGGGTCTAGTAATGTTTTGAAAAGTTGATGTGGATTTGAAAAAAAATCTGCAAGAAGATATGTTCTTCAAGTCTACCGGCACCCGATCCACGCAGGTAAGTATTCTAACTCTTGATGTGATATATTTGTTGGGTTGATGGGCTTTATGGACATAGACTAGTATGATAGTATTAATGGACCTTAGGCTTAGTTAAACAACTCTTCAAATCCATAAGACTTAAACGAACTAAACAAACCTGTGAACAAATCTCTGGGTTAGGGTGTGGCAACAGGCATACGCATGTCTATGATTGGATTCAGGGAGAGCTTCGTACTTAAGCAGTCCTAGTGACTCACCTCCTCTTCGCTGGAATCCTACCTGGTGCATAGTGACTGTTCACCTTAGCCACGAGGATTTGTTAAGGGCCAAAACCTATAATTAAAACCCGAAAGGGACCAGCCATCCTATTCTGTAAAATTACTAAATTACCCCTGATTTGTGAAAATTTCCCAGAATACCCCAGAACTGTAAAACCCCTAAAATTCGTGAGAATTACTGAAACACTCCGGTTGGCAAAATTTCCAAAATACCCTTGGTTTGTGAAAATTTCCAAAACAACCTTGACTTTATAAAATACCCATGTTTTGCAAATTTACCCGAAAACCCCTAGATTTACAAAAGTAACGCGGTTTGAAAAATTAAATTTTCCAAAGTACCCCTACATTATAAAAAAAGAACCAAGATACCCTATTTTGAGGAAGCTACAAAATACCGTGTAGGACAAAACTACAGAAATACCCCAGGTAGAGAAATGATGAGAAAAAAAACCATTATGCGATGAATGTGTGGGCATGGATGCTATTTGTATGTTAACGTGTGATGGTTGAATGTATGTGGTTTCTAGAATTAGGAGATAAACTTGAGACTGAAACTGTAGATAGGTTCGAATTCGAAAGAACCATTCTTAAAACTACTTTCTATAAGATTGTTCGTGGTTAAGCAGTGAAAGAAATTAATAATTCATAAAATTTCTAATTCAGATAGTACGAGAATCAATGATGAGCGCTAGAAGAGGAAGAAGAGGCCACGGCTGAGGCCGTGGAAGTGTTAGGACTGATGTGCTGACTCAGCTAGTTAGGGAGGTACTGAAGGAGGTTAAAGAAATCGGTGAAACACTTTGGTTTGGGTACGTGGACTGTAAGAAAAAAAAGAGATCGTAGTTTTCTAGGGTTGCAGTCGCATTCTGTGAAGCATGTTAAGGTACGTCCAAACTTTCCGGTTTGCGAATATTGCAGAAGGCGTCATCCGGGTGAATGTTGGAGGAAGTCAGGAACGTGTTTAAGATGCGGGTCTGAGGAGCGTAAGGCTCGGGATTGTTCAATTACCATTAAGTCGGGTATGTTTTGTGTGGATGCTATATTTTTTTGGTATAGAAACTGTATGCGTGCTATGTATATAATATTAAATTAGAGTGTGCAGCGAAAGCATAATGGTGAGACTTGGGTAGTACGATTAACAGTTAGTTGGAAAAATTTCTTTAAGGGGGTAGAACTGTAACGTCCTAAATTTTTGGGCCTATGCGTTTAATGGGAGAACAGGTGTAATGTGTTAATTTAATTGTTAGGGGTCCAAATTGGGCTCAGGATGTGGTCAAGGCCTTGGTGAAATTTGTGTTTGGGCACTATAAGGTTTAAAAGGGTGGTATCTATGTTTAAAATATCAAAATGGGCTTGTGGCCCAGTAGTCAGTGGCGCCACTTAGGGAGCAAGGAGGTGATGCCACGCAAGGGAGTAGGGGGCCCAAATTTAAGTTTTATGGAGCCCAATTCTTTTAATTTAAGTTAGCTAAATTTTGGCATTAGGGTTAGGTAGAGTGGACGGCAACAAGGCTCAAAAATAGGAGGATTTATGTGAAAGGGATAATGTAGATATTATAGTTGATAATATGGAAGATAAGGGAGCAAATTTAGGGTTCTATCTACTGGTCACAGTGATGGCAAAATTTCAAACTCTGAGGGGGAGGAAACTTTAAATAGTCAGGTGAGGGTTCTCTTCTTTATTTTTCGGCATTTAGGGTTTCCATCTTTTCTTTCTCTTGTTTCTTTTAAAAGCCGAAAACTCTATTATTCTTTTCTCTTCTTTCTTCTAAAAGCCGAAAAACTCCATTATTCTTTTCTCTTCTTTCTTCTAAAAGCCGAAAACTCCATTATTCTTTTCTCTTCTTCCTTCTAAAAAGCCAAAACCTAATAATCCTTTTTCTATATTTCTTTTGATCCTTGTTAAGGCCGAACCTACCCCCAGTCTACCGAAATTCTCTTTTCTTCTTCCTACCGATTTCTTTATTTAAAAGCCGAATCTCTATAGATTTCTTCAAATCATCTTCTCTTCCTGATTTTGGCAAAAATTCGGTATCCTCTGGGAGTAGCCGAATCTTCTCTAGTAAGATCTTTTAGATCTAAAAGCCGGAAACACTAGTCCCTGAAACTTATATCACTTTTCGAGATTTCAAGATAGCGGTGGTGTTGGCTACGGATAGTGTCGACTTAGAGAGTCTCGTTCTAACGGTAATCAGGTGTGTAGATCTCTAACACACTCTTTAACTGTGTTTTATGGGTTATGGGCTAAAAAGCCAAAAAGTGGCTGTGTAGACAGTCGAATAAAACCCTAAAAGGGTTAGGCAAGGATGCCAGGTACGTAATCATAAAAATCTCTATATGTATCGATATATATTGAAACACCCCAAACCCGGCCCACGAGTCTCGACCGAGTCTGGTATGTTCTGGGAGTAAAACATTTTCAAATTCGTTTGTTATTTTGGAAAACTTGGGTAGTTTTGAAGAAAGTTTGATTCGTGTTGGGTTCAATTGAAAACATTGTTATTTTTGAAATATGGGATTTATTAAAAACCTTGTTTTATGTTCCAAAACCACAAGTTAAAAAGAATTGCCAAATTCATTAAAGATTATCTTTTAATTTGAAAATCATTTACGTTTAGGTGTCAAAACATTTAGCATTTATCTTTAAGAAAAGTGACTTACTTTTTTTGTTTGATGAAATTCGTATCGTGATTAAATAATTAAAATGCATGCATAAACAGTTTCGTACTAGTGGCCTTATTACATCAATGGTAAAACCCAAAATAAAATTCAATCTTAAAGTTCAAAATAAAATAAAGTAGATTAAAAGCTGAGCTGAGCATGGCCACCATTAAGCTCCTGCCGACCGGTCCCATCCATTCTTGGCGTCACCAAAAACATATCCCACAACGGGGTGAGTCAAACAGACTCAGTGTATAACAACCACACTAAGTCCTAATGATTCAGGCATATCAGATCATACATATATATATCACAATTTACAAATAATGATGCATTCCTGAACCCAAGCCTAGATAACCATCCGCTACATAGCACCCGTACCAACCATCACACCATGGGGACTACTAAGTCAACCCTCCATCCGCTACTCATCATCGAAGGCAGTCGCTGCAGACGACGTGCTCATCGCCCTTATATACATTGTGGCATAGCCACTAGATAAAAGTTTGTGACATGAGTCACCACATTCAGATTATGTGACAGAAGTCACCACATTCAGATATTTGTGGTATAAACCACCAGATCACTTCCCCTTTCCATATAACCCATATGCCCCATGTCATACAAATATGCATAAACCATGTCATATTTCTTATTCACATTCTTATAATTTCACATATATGCTGTACAGATCATATTATACTCATAGTAGGAGTAGGTTTACGTACCTGAGTACTTTGTACCACTGCATGGTACCTTAGCCATATCTTTCACATTCTTAATAACACATGCATTAAAACAATACCATAAATCTTTTAAGAGATAGTGTGGGGTACACACTTGGTATACTTATCGCATTCACTGAGACTCCCGAAAATCCCGATCTAGCGTCTTAGATCCTTAGTTCCTACGTTCGGCCAACATTTAATACCTTAGCAAAAGCCTATTCGGTTATAAAACCAAATCCCAAAGGATTATCTCAACCGAATCCTTACCTTGCTGCCGATTAAGTTACCAACAAATCCCGAAAACTTTGTGTTCACTTTTTTTGCAATCGGCCAACTACTAAATCACTTAATCGGTTAGTTTTTGACTTTTAAGTAAATAAGAATTAGATCTAAGCCACTAAATAGGCCTTGGCCGAATGTACATGTACACTTACCTTGTGGGTCTCAACTCCCGAAATTGCTACTTGATTGCGGTACCTGCCAAATTCCTTATCGACACATATTAGTATCAGCCTATTACACAAGATCTATTAAAATGGCCTATGGCCGAATATCACCCATAGCTTACCTTAGATCTTAGAGATCCCGAATGATCTTCTATTGTAGTCGGCTTAGCAAAAAACCCGAAATCCTCCTTCAAAGGTTCGGCCAGAGAGCATAATGGAGTTAGAATCTTTGATTTCGGCTTTAAGGAAAGAAATAAATGATGACAATAAAATCCTTACCCTTAATATTAAAATCGGCAACACCTTTACTAGAACCCACAAAGCTATTTGGCTTTGGCCTAGATGCTAATCAATTGATTTCGGCTTTAGATGAACACTAGAGGGATTCGGCTTCAACAAGGAAAAGAAAAGAGGCAGTATGAGACTTAGAGAGAATCGGCAAAGGCTTAGGAGGATCCTATTTCCAGCTTTTGATACTATGAAGAATTCGACTAGCAAAGAAAATTTTGAAAAAAGAAGAGAAGGAAATTCGGCCAGAGAAAGAGATGGGAAAGAAAGTAAAAGAAAAGATGAATACTTTGCTACTCAATTTCGGCTACCTACTCAAACACTAGCTTCTCCCTATTTTTCTCCTCTTTTTCCTCTTCTCCACTCATTTAAAATTAATTGAAATAAATCAATAATTATCCTTTGCTTAGTTGAAATCTTAAAAGAATTTAATCACATCTACAGCTCCTCCCTCAGACTCCCAATGCCGTCCACCTCTCCCCCTTTTTCCCGAAAATAAAAGCCCCAAAATGTTGCTTCCTCTGTGACTCGAACCTAGGCCCATTTGTACATACTTGTGGCGTCACTTACTGGGCTTTTAAGTGGCGCTTCCTTGCCACTTTAACAAGCTGATTTTTGTGTTATATTTCACCTACAATTTCTCTTGAGGCCTCCTCTGCCTAGCTTCCCTTTTTTTTTTAAACTTAAAATCTGATAACTTCTAAAGCACTCTCCTATTTTCTAAAGTTCATAAAATTCATACAACACATTCATAACACACAAAGGCATGCTTTCACATATATTTAAGCACAAATGCATAAGCCCAAAATCCTGGATATTACAGTTCTATCCCTTTAAAATAATTTCGTCCTCGAAATTACCTGGCTGAAATAATTGAGGGTATTGCTGTCACATTGCTTCTTCTGGCTCCCACGCAGCTTCCTCCGATCCATGATTACGCCATAACACTTTGACTAAAGGAACTGATTTCCTTCGTAGCACTTTCACATCTCGTTCCAAAATCTGAATTGGCTCCTCTTCGTAGGACAAATCTGGCCTTAGCTCCACCTCTTCAACTGGTACTACATGAGATGGATCCGATCGGTAACGACATAGCATCGAAACATGGAATACGTCGTGCATCTGCTTCAATTCTAAAGGCAACTCTAACTGGTATGCCACTGGTCCAACTCGCTTCAATACCCGATAAGGTCCTATAAACCTGGGACTTAACTTCCCATTCCGGCCAAATCTCATTACCTTCTTCCAAGGCGAGACTTTTAGAAACACTTGATCTCCTACATCGAATTCTATTTCCTTTCGCTTAAGATCTACATACGAATTCTGCCTGTCAGATGCCTCTTTTAACCGTGCCCGAATTACCTCAACCTTCTCCTTAGATTCTGCCACAATCTCTGGACCCAAAACCTGACGTTCCCCTAATTCCGTCCAACATGTAGGAGTGCGACACCTCTGTCCATACAATGCTTCATATGGTGCCATCCGAATACTGGCTTGATAGCTATTGTTGTATGCAAATTCTGCTAAAGGCAAATACTCTTCCCAACTTCCTCTGAAGTCTATTACACACCCCCTCAGCATATCCTCTAACACTTGGATTACTCGTTCAGATTGGCCGTCCGATTATGGATGAAAAGCCGTAGTGAAATCCAATCTGGTGCCTAAAGCCTGGTGTAGAGCTTTCCAAAATCGAGACGCAAACCTTGGATCCCTATCTGAGATAATCGATACCGGCACTCCATGCAACCTCACAATCTCTGCCACATACAACCTTGCCAACTTCTACAAAGAGTAGTCAACTCGCACTGGTATGAAATGCGCGGACTTTGTCAACCGATCCACTATCACCCATACCGAGTCCTTTTTAGTAGGCGTAAGGGGAAGCCCACTAACGAAGTCCATGGTGATTCTCTCCCACTTCCACTGCGGAATCATTATCGGCTGAAGCAATCCTGACGGAACTTGGTGTTCAAATTTTGACTTGTCGACACGCCAAGCATTTGCCGACAAATTCGGTAACTTCGTTTTAGACCAGGCCACCAAAACTGTTCCCTTAGATCTCTATACAACTTAGTACCTCCAGGATGCATAGTATAAGGGCTACTATGCAATTCCTGAAGAATTCTCCATCTTAGTTCCTCATTCTTCGGCATACAGACCTTACCCTTGAAACACAATAGTCCCTCGTCATTAATACCATAATCTTCCAACTCTTCATTCTGCACTTGCTGTAACTTAGCGCTTAAATCCTCATCCACCAACTGACTTTCTTTTACTTCATTCAACCATGTCGGCTTGACTTGCAACTCTGCTAACAAACTTCCGTCGTCATACAAGCTTAGATGCACAAACATCGCCCTCAGATCTGACACGACTTTCCGACTTAGGGCATCTGCCACTACATTCACCTTGCCCGGGTGATACTCTATAGAATAATCATAATCCTTCAATAACTCCACCCACCTTCGCTGTCTCAGATTCAACTCCTTCTGAGTCAACAGATACTTAAGACTCTTGTGGTCTGTGTAGATTATTGACTTTTCTCCATATAGATAGTGCCTTCATACCTTAAGAGCAAAGACCACTGCCGCCAATTCCAAGTCGTGTGTCGGGTAGTTAACCTCATGAGACCTCAATTGTCGAGACACATAAGCGACTACTTTCCCATCCTACATCAATACGCATCCCAATCCTGTATGAGAAGCATCACAATACACCACGAAATCCTTCCCTACCTCTGGCTGAATCAAGACCGGAGCTTCAGTCAAAACCCTCTTAAGCTTCTCAAAGCTCTCTTTGCTTATCTGTCCATACGAAAGGTACCTCCTTCCTCAACAACTTTGTCAAAGGTGCGGCTATCGATGAGAACCCTTCTACAAACCTTCTGTAATAGCCTGCCAATCCCAAGAAACTGCGAACCTCAGCCACCGACTTAAGTGGTTTCCAATCTAACACTGCCTCAATCTTTCGAGGATCCACCCTTATTCCTTCTTAAGCCAAAATTCACACTTGCTGAATTTGGCATAAAGCTTCTTCTCCCTCAACACTTGCAACACAACCCGGAGATGCTCATCATGCTCCTCTTCAGACTTGGAGTATACTAGGATGTCGTCTATGAACACAACGACGAACCTATCCAAGTAAGGTTGAAAAACCCAGTTCATCATATCCATGAACGCGGTTGGGGCATTCGTCAACCCAAACGGCATTACTAAGAACTCATAATGGCCGTATCTTGTCCAGAAAGCTGTCTTATGGATATCTGCTTCCTTCACCTTAAGCTGATGATATCCAGAACTTAGATCTATCTTCGAGAATACTGCTGCCCCCTTCAGTTGATCGAACAAGTCGTCTATCCTCGGCAACGGGTACTTGTTCTTGATGGTCAGCTTATTCAACTGATGATAATCTGTGCACATACGCATAGTTCCGTCCTTCTTCTTCACAAACAAGACCGGTGCTCCCCATGGAGACACACTGGGTTGGATAAACCCACGACCAAGCAATTCTTGGATCTGAGCCTTGAGCTCAACCAACTCCTTTGGTGCCATTCTGTACGGGGCAATTGACACAGGAGCTGTTCTCGGCAGCAAATCAATTCCAAACTCCCCCTCCCTATCCGGAGGTATTCCAGGTAACTCTTCCGGGAAAACATCCACAAACTCTCTTACTATTTTAACTCCACTCACTCCCCCTTCTTTTGCATCCAACGCACTAACGAAGGCCAAAAATGCCTTGCTCCCTTTCCGAACCATCTTATCAGCCTTTAAAGCAGAGACTACATTAGACAAGTAGTTTCTTCTTTCTCCTATCAAGATTATCACCTCATCCTCCGGGGTCCTTAACTCCATTCACTTAGCTGCACAATCCAATACAGCCCGATGCTCCACTAGCCAGTCCATACCATGTATAAGATCAAATTCTCTGAAGGGTAGTTCCATTAAGTTAGCAGGGAAAATCGCTCCTCGAATCTCTAGAGGTACACTCCGAAATATCTTATTCACCACTATAGTTTGACCTAATGCGCTGACTATAGTCATCTCCCTACCAAATAGTTTAGAGGCTATGCCTAGTGTTTCAACTACACTACATGCAACATAAGAATGGGTCGAGCCCACATCAATCAAAGCAAAATAAGGCTTGTTCGCTATATAAGTAACGCATCGGGTTATGACGTCCGGGCGTCTCTCCATCCTCTCTCGGCAAATCGCATAAACCGCACCGACTTGTCTTGCCTCAGATACCGACACCTCTCGCGGATGCTCCCCATCCTCTTTCAAAGACCGCTACCTCTACCATTCGGACCACGACCTCTCTCTGCGGCTCTCGTCCCACCTCTACGGCTGATTAACACCACGACTGTCCGAGCGGCTCCGTCTATCTTAATAGGATAGTCCTTAATCATGTGATCCTTAGATCCACACTTAAAACATCCTCCCGTCTTCTTCCAACACTTTCCTAGATACATCTTCCCACACTGGGTACAAGTATGATATTGCCCTCCTGTACCAGCCTACTGACCTCGCAGCCCATCAACTCTAGGCCTCTTCTGCACATTCCTAGATGATCTCGATGATCCAAAACCTCTTTTCTACCTGTTCTGATCAGTGTTCTACCTTACAGAGTCCTTAATTCCTTCAGCTACTCTAGCCCTCTCTACCAATGCAGAAAACTCCCGCTTCTGATGTGGGGCTATTAACAACCTCAGGTCATCCCTTAGTCCATCCTCAAACCGGACACATCGCTCATGCTCTGTAGCCACTACTCCTCGAGCATACCGGCTCAACCTTAGGAATTTAGCTTCGTACTCTGCTTCGGATTTATTCCTTGAACCACTTCTAAATGCCTTCCTCTGCGCATCAGTGTAACACGTGCCGACATACTTCTTCTGGTACGCCGCCTTAACATACTCCCAAGTAAGATCCTCACCGTGGCACCATCCCGAATCGTGAGCCACCATTGATATACTTCATCGCGTAGCGATGCCACCATTCCTTTCGCCTCCTCGGTCGAGATCCACTCATCCATAATTCGCTCGCCGCCTCCAACCAATTCTCACCAGATCTTTGGGTGCCACGATATGCCATGGAATACCTCGACTCGTTGGCTCCTGAGTCGCCGAGTATAGATTTTCGAGCTCCCATATTTCCACTGCTCCACCACCATCTCAAGAACTTGCGATGCGCTGCGATCTCGCATCATCCCCGTCGATCTTCTTTTGCCGCCAAAGACCAACAAACCGGTGGTGGGGGTGGTGGTACCTTATTCTCAGACCCTTGACCCGATCTAACGGGTTTTGACACAGTCATTCTGCCTCTACCACGTCCTCGCACATTACGACCATATCCCTTAGAGCTCATTTTTACTATCGCGCTTTAATCTGATTACAAAGTTTTATGTATTAGCCTTTGTTCCACTGAATATCCGCGAACAATTTTATGAAAAGAAGTTTAATAGTAGTTCTTTCGATCATTCAGAGTTTCAAGTCTTCTATCCTAATTCAGAGAAGTACATCCATTCAGTAGCATCTACCACACACATTCATCATTCAAACATTGTTGTCTGTTCCTACCCCAGGGGTATTTTCGTAATTTGTCCTACAGGGGTATTTTGGTAATAAACTAGGGTCAAGTTGAAAAATCTCTAGAAATCAAAGGTATTTCAAAATTTGCAAAACTTGGGGTTATTTTTGAGAATTTGTTTTCCAAATCGGTGATGTTGTAGAAATTTTGGAAATCGGGGCTATTTTGGTAATTTGTAAGTCAGGGGTATTTTAGTAAATTTTCCCAAATCAAGGTATTTTGATATTTTACAAAATAGGGCTTTTGTATATTTTTGTAAAGTAAGCAAATCTTAGTAACAATCGAGGGTAGTATGGTAATTTAAGATTTTTCAAACCAAGGGCATTTTAGTAATTTTACAACCAGGGGTATTTAGGTAATTTTGTAAATTGGGAATATTTTGGAAAATTTTCAAAAAATAATTTTCTCAATTCAAAGGGTAGTTTGTTAAATTTTTTTTATAAAAAAAAAACTAAGGTTTTCATAAAGATATGGCAAGTCCCTTTTGGGTTTTAGTCACTGAGTTTAGCCCGTGAGTAAGTCCTCCTGGTTAGGGTGAACCGTTACTACGCACCAGGTAGGATTTGAGCGAAGAGGAGGTGAGTCACGAGGACTGCTTGAATACTAGGCTCTTACTGAATCCAATCCTAGACATGTGCACAATGGTTGCCACACCCTAACTCGACGACTTAGCCACAGGTTTGTTTAATTAGGCTTTAAGTTTTATGTAATTCTTATGTTGGGGAAAACTAATCCTAGGGTTCAAGTACTTCATATACTAATCTACGTTTCCATTCTAACCTTATACAAATCATACTACAATCCACACAACAGTTAGGGGTACTTACCTGGTGGACTTCGGGTCAGAGACTTAGGTGCCATGCCAGAAAAACCTGCTTATTCACAAAACTGTTCACAAAACTTGTTTGGGCCTTACTTTTAAAAATGTTATGGGCTTTAAACCCAAGGCCGAGAGTTTAAAACTGGGCTTTGATACAAAGCTGAAACACCCCAAACCTGGCCCACGAGTCTCGACCGAGTCTGGTATGTTCCGGGAGTAAAACATTTTCAAATTCGTTTGTTATTTTGGAAAACTTGGGTAGTTTTGAAGAAAGTTTGATTTATGTTGGGTTCAATTGAAAACATTATTATTTTTGAGATCAGGGATTTATTAAAAACCTTGTTTTATGTTCTAAAACCACAAGTTAAAAAGAATTGCCAAATTTGTTAAAGATTATCTTTTAATTTGAAAATCATTTACGTTTAGGTGTCAAAACATTTAGCATTTATCTTTAAGAAAAGTGACTTACTTTTTTTGTTTGATGAAATTCGTATCATGATGAAATAATTAAAATGCATGCATAAACAGTTTCATACTAGTGGCCTTATTACATCAATGGTAAAACCCGAAATAAAATTCAATCTTAAAGTTCAAAATAAAATAAAGTAGATTAAAAGCTGAGCTGAGCATGGCCACCATTAAGCTCCTGCCGACCCGGTCCATTACTGAGCGTCACCTGAAAACATATCCCACAACGGGGTGAGTCAAACAGACTCAGTGTATAACAACCACACTGAGTCCTAATGATTCAGGCATATCAGATCATACATATACATATCACAATTTACAAATAATGATGCATTCTCGAACCCAAGCCTAGATAGCCATCCACTACACATCACCCATACCAACCATCACACCATGGGGACTACTAAGTCAACCCTCCATCCGCTACATATCATCGAAGGCAGTCGCTGCAGACGACGTGCTCATCGCCCTTATATACATTGTGGCATAGCCACCAGATAAAAGTTTGTGACATGAGTCACTACATTCAGATTATGTGACCGAAGTCACCACATTCAGATATTTGTGGTATAAACCACCAGATCACTTCCCCTTTCCATATAACCCATATGCCCCATGTCATACAAATATGCATAAACCATGTCATATTTCTTATTCACATTCTTATAATTTCACATATATGTCTTATGCATCATATTATACTCATAGTAGGAGTAGGTTTACGTACCTGAGTACTTTGTACCACTGCATGGTACCTTAGCCATATCTTTCACATTCTTAATAACACATGCATTAAAACAATACCATAAATCTTTTAAGAGATAGTGTGGGGTACACACTTGGTATACTTATCGCATTCACTGAGACTCCCGAAAATCCCGATCTAGCGTCTTAGATCCTTAGTTCCTACGTTCGGCCAACATTTAATACCTTAACAAAAGCCTATTCGGTTATAAAACCAAATCCCAAAGGATTATCTCAACCGAATCCTTACCTTGCTGCCGATTGGGTTACCAACAAATCCCGAAAACTTTGTGTTGACTTTTCTTGCAATCGGCCAACTACTAAATCACTTAACCGATTAGTTTTTGGCTTTTAAGTAAATAAGAATTAGATCTAAGCCACTAAATAGGCCTTGGTCGAATGTACATGTACACTTACCTTGTGGGTCTTAACTCCCGAAATTGCTACTTGATTGCGGTATCTGCCGAAATCCTTATAGACACATATTAGTATCAGCCTATTACACAAGATCTATTAAAATGGCCTATGGCCGAATATCATCCGTAGCTTACCTTAGATCTTAGAGATCCCGAATGATCTTCTATTGTAGTCGGCTTAGCAGAAAACCCGAAATCCTCCTTCAAAGGTTCGACCAGAGAGCATAATGGAGTTAGAATCTTTGATTTCAACTTTAAGGAAAGAAATAAATGATGACAATAAAATCCTTACCCTTAATATTGAAATCGGCAACACCTTTACTAGAACCCATAAAGCTATTCGGCTTTGGCCTAGATGCTAATCAATTGATTTTGGCTTTAGATGAACACTAGAGGGATTCGGCTTCAACCAAGGAAAAGAAAAGAGGGAGTATGAGACTTAGAGAGAATCGGCAAAAGCTTAGGAGGGTCCTATTTCCAGCTTTTGATACTATGAAGAATTAGGCTAGCAAAGAAAATTTTGAAAAAAGAAGAGAAGGAAATTCGGCCAGAGAAAGAGATGGGAAAGAAAGCAAAAGAAAAGATGAATACTTTGCTACTCAATTTCGGCTACCTACTCAAACACTAGCTTCTCCCTATTTTTCTCCTCTTTTTCCTCTTCTCTACTCATTTAAAATTAATTGAAATAAATCAATAATTATCCTTTGCTTAGTCGAAATCTTAAAAGAATTTAATCACATCTACAGCTCCTCCCTCAAACTCCCAATGCCGTCCACCTCTCCCCCTTTTTGCCAAAAATAAAAGCCCCAAAATGTTGCTTCCTCTGTGACTCGAACCCAGGCCCATTTGTACATGCTTGTGGCGTCACTTACTGGGCTTTTAAGTGGCGCTTCCTTGCCACTTTAACAAGCCGATTTTTGTGTTATATTTCACCTACAATTTCTCTTGAGGCCTCCTCTGCCTAGCTTCCCTTTTTTTTTAAAATTAAAATCTGATAATTTCTAAAGCACTCTCCAATTTTCTAAAGTTCACAAAATTCATACAACACATTTATAACACATAAAGGCATGCTTTCACATATATTTAAGCACAAATGCGTAAGCCCAAAATCCTGGATATTACATATATATATATAAAAGCCTGTATGATGTTTTCTTTGTGTGTGTATACATTGGGTGGGATACTGAAATGATGAAGGGGAATAAGGTCGCATAGCGATCGGTGGCCTTCCCACAGAGGTCACATAGTGATCAGTCTTTATGACAGGCAGCTCAGCTGTCGAAATGCTACAATGTATTATGAAGGTCGCATAGCGATCGGTGGCTTTGCCACATAGGCCACATAGTGATCAGTCTTTATGACAGGCAGCTCAGTTGTGGAAATGCTACGATGTATTATTAAGGTCGCATGGCGATCGGTGGCTTTGCCACATAGGTCACACAGTGATCGGTCTTTAAGACAGGCAATACGGCTGTCGTTATGGTGTGTAGCGAATGGAGGGTTGATTGTAGAAATCCCCAAGGTGTGATGGTTTGAAACACCCCACACCCGGCCCACGAGCCTGGACCGGATCTGGTATGTCCATCAAGTAAACCTGTTTCAAATTCTTTTGTTACTTAGAGAAAATTTGTGCGATTTTTAAAAAAAATATTGTTTAGGTTGGGCTTTTATTGAAAACCAATTTATCTTACATTGAAATCCATTTATTTAAGGTGATAAACATTTAGGGTTTATTTCAAAATAAATTTACTTGAATCCATACATAATAATTTGTAAACATAATAAATAAGAGTAAAAGAATTAAAGAAAACCAACTATGGCCTTATGGCCTTATTACATCAAATAATTCCCCAAACTTTAAGTATAAGTACTTGATAAAAATAAAATCCACATTAATTAAATTCCTTTCTGTGCATGGCCATCCCTAAGCTTCTGTCGAGCCCGGTCCATTACTGATCGTCACCTGAAATAGTCCCACAATGGGGTGAGTCAAACAGACTCAATGTGTACACGACACTTAATCATAATAGAATCAGGCATACAAGAATTACACATTCAAAACATGGAATACAAGTTATGATGCATTCCCAAACCCAAACCTAATTGTCCATCCGCTACACACCCCGTGCACTGCCAATCACACACGTGGGGACTACTAAGTCGACCCTCCTTCGCACACACCAAATTGCGGTCTTAGGTCACCGCATTCGTGGTCTTAGGTCACCACGTTCAGATTACTATGGTCTTAGGTCACCACTTTCAGATTACTGTGGTCTTAGGTCACCACTTTTCAGATATCACGGTCTTAGGTCACCGTGTTCGTGGTCTTAGGTCACCACATTCACTTCCTCTTTCAAAATAAAACCCATATGTCCCATATAATAATATGCATAAATATGCCAGAATTCACATTCTTATTCTTATTCTCATGTTATAACTAACATATTTCATAATCCTAGTAGGAGTAGGAAACGTACCTGAGTACTTAGTACCATAACATGATACCTTAGCCACTTTCATATTCTTAATGTCACATATTTTAATTAAACATGCCATAAAATGTATTATGAAGTAGTGTGGGGTACACACCTGATTTGCATAACCACTTCATCAAATCCTCAAAATGATCTCATCGCCTTAGATCTCAAGTTCCTACAATTGATTAATCACTTACTATTTAGCACAAAGCCTATTCGGCTATAAAACCAAATCCTAGTAGGATTTGTATTCTTAAAGCTTACCTTGGTGTCGATTTTATGATTTAATCAAATCCCGGATACTTGTATTCTTCCCCTTTGAAATTGGCTAGTCACTAAATCCCTTGAATCGGTTAGTTTTTGGCTTAAAATACATAATAATAGATCTACTACTAAAATAGGCCTTGGCCGAATTTACCTTTGTTCTTACCTTCCAAATCTTAAATCCCGAATTGGATCCTTGCGTCTTTAATGCTGTCGAAATCCCTATGTACCCATGTTAGATCCAATCTAACATTAAATCATAATAATATAGCTTATGGCCGAATGGTATTCATAACTTACCTTAGATCTTAGAAGTCCCGAAAGATACCTTCTTGTAGTTGACAATTTCTTAAATCCCGAAACACCCTTCCATAATTCGGCCAAAATCCATAATAGAGATTAGTTCCTAAATTTTAGATAGGTTTAAAATATAAAATAATTGAAACCAAACTTTGGATCTTACCCTTTTTTAAGAAATCGGTAGCACCTTTGTTAAAAAGCTCCTTAAAGAATCGGTCTTGATGACTAGATGATAAAGTTTTGGCTTTTGAGATTTAATGGAGAAGTCGAATAGGGGTTCTCTTGGGGTATTCGGTTTCCACGAAAATAAAGAAAAGAAAACTTGAGAATTTTGGCAATGGTGGACTATAGATTCGGCTTGACAAAAGAAAAAGAAAAGAGAAGAGAGGAAAGCACTCAGAAATTCGGCAGAGAGAAGAGGAGGAAGAAAAATTGATGAGTAGCCCTGTGTTCTTCCTTTTATAGCCGAAACTACTACTCAGAATCCCTTACTTGGCCACCACTCTTCTTTATTTGATAGCTTTATCTCTTTAATTTAAATTAATTAGAGAATAATCCTTTATTATCTCTTCAAAAATAATCCAAATTAAATCCCTTATTTATCACCTTATTAATCGAATATTAAAGAGAATAAAACTCCTCCTTTCTAGAAGGCTTGTGCCGTCCACCTCAGAGCTTCTGGAAGCAAAAATAAAACTTCCTTTATTTGTTTCCCTAGTGACTCGAACTCAGGCCCAACACCTTGCATGTGGCGCCATTTCCAGAGGCCCTAAGTGGCATCTTCAGGCCACTTTTCCAAGCCTGTTTGTGTGTCAAATTTCACAAACTTTTTCTTTTAAGGCCACCTTGCCTTAATTTCCTATGTTAAAACTTAAAACTCGACATTTCTATGTCATTTCTAAGTTTCCAAAAATTTTCGTTCGGCTCTATGAACTTGACATTTTCTTACATTTCCAAGTTTCCAGAAATGTTCACTTTCCTCTTTTGAATCATTTCTAGATCATGTCCATACATTTTCAGGTTTCCAAAAATATTTATTTCCAAATCATTTCTATTCATTTCTGGGTTTCCAAAAATATTAAAAATTTATTCTTAGTACATAAATCATGTCACTTCGTACAATTAAACTGAAAATGCATAGGTCCTTTCTAGGATGTTACAGTTCTACCCCCTTACAATAATTTCGTCCTCGAAATTTTCTAACTAAAATAATTGAGGGTATTGTTGTTGCATTGCCTCTTCTGGTTCCCACGAAGCTTCTTCCGATCCATGATTGCGCCATAACACCTTGACTAGAGGAACTGACTTCCTCCGTAGCACTTTCACATCACGTTCCAATATCCGAATCGGCTCTTCCTCGTAGGATAAGTCTGGACTTAGCTCTACTTCTTCGACTGGTACCACATGAGACGGATCCGATCGGTAACGACATAGCATGGATACATGGAATACGTCGTGCATCTGCTGCAACTCTGGTGGCAACTCCAATTGGTATGCCACTGGTCCAACTTGCTTCAATACTTGATAGGGCCCTATAAACCTTGGGCTTAACTTCCCTTTGCGACCAAACCTCACTACCTTCTTCCAAGGCGAGACTTTCAGAAACACTTGGTCTCCCACTTCAATCTCTATTTCCTTCCGCTTAAGGTCTGTGTACGACTTCTGCCTATCGGAGGCTTCTTTTAACCGTGCCCGAATCATCTTAACCTTCTCTTCAATTTCTGCCACTAACTCTGGTCCCAAAACTCAACGTTCTCCTAACTCGTTCCAACAAGTAGGAGTTCGACACTTTCGACCATACAATGCTTCATATGGTGCCATCCGAATGCTAGCCTGATAGCTGTTGTTGTAGGCAAACTCGGCTAAAGGCAAGTAATCCTCCCAACTTCCTCAGAAATCCATCACACAGCCTCTCAACATATCCTCCAACACTTGGATTACCCGTTCAGACTGCCCGTCTGATTGTGGATGAAAAGCCGTAGTGAAGTCTAACTTAGTGCCTAAAGCTTGATGAAGTGCCCTCCAAAACCGAGACATAAACCTTGGGTCTCTATCGGAGATGATCGATACTGGTACTCCATGTAACCTTACAATTTTCGCCACATATAACTTGGCCAACTTCTAAAGAGAATAGTCAACTCTTATCGGGATGAAGTGCGCGGACTTAGTCAAACAGTCCACTATCACCCATACCGAGTCCTTCTTAGTAGGCATAAGGGGAAGCCCACTAACGAAGTCCATGGTAATTCTTTCCCACTTCCATTGTGGAATCTCAATTGGTTGAAGCAATCCCGATGGAACTTGGTGTTCAGCCTTGACTTGCTGACACGTCAGACATTTTCCCACGAATTCAGTAACTTCCCGTTTAAGATCAGACCACCAAAATTGTTCCTTAGATCTCTATACAGCTTAATGCCTCTGGGATGCATAGTATAAGGGCTACTATGCGCCTCCCAAAGAATCCTTTGTCTTAACTCCTTGTCTCTTGGCATACAGACCTTTCCTTTGTAGCACAATACTCCTTCATCGCTAACGCCATAATCCTTTAATTCTCCATTCTGTACTTGCTGTAACTTAGCACTTAGGTCCTTATCAGCCAACTGTCCTTCTTTCACCTCATTCAGCCACGTGGACTTGACTTGCAATTCTGCCAACAGGCTTCCATCATCATACAAACTCAAGTGAGCGAACAAAGCCCTTAGATCTGACACAACCTTCCGACTTAGGGCATCAGCCACTACATTTGCCTTGCCCGGGTGGTACTCTATCGAGCAATCATAATCCTTCAACAACTCCACCCACCTTCGTTGCCTCAAGTTCAACTCCATCTGAGTCAACAAGTACTTAAGGCTCTTGTGGTCTGTGTAGATTATCGACCTTTCTCCATAAAGGTAGTGCCTCCAAACCTTAAGGGCGAAAACCACTACTGCCAGTTCCAAGTCATGAGTTGGGTAGTTAACCTCATGTGGCCTTAGTTGCCGAGACGCATACGCGACTACTTTTCCATCTTGCATTAGGACACATCCCAATCCCGTATGCGAAGCGTCATAGTACACCACAATATCCTTCCCAGCCTCCGGCTGAATTAATACTGGAGCCTCCGTCAATACCTTCTTAAGCTTTTCAAAGCTCTTCTGTTGCTTATCAGTCCATTCAAAAGATACTTCCTTCCTTAGTAACTTGGTCAAAGGCGTGTCTATTGACGAGAACCCTTCCATAAACCTTCTGTAATAGCCTGCCAAACCTAAGAAACTTCGAATCTCAGCCACGAACCTGGGTGGTTTCCAATCCAACACTGCCTCGATCTTCCTAGGATCCACTCTGATTCCCTCTGCGGATACCACATGCCCTAAGAATGCCACCTCCTTAAGCCAAAATTCACACTTGCTGAATTTGGCATAGAGCTTCTTCTCCCTTAATACTTGTAACACTATCTGTAGGTGCTCATCATGCTCCTCCTCTGACTTTGAATACACAAGAATGTCATCAATAAACACGACGACAAACCTATCCAAGTAGGGTTGAAAAACCCGGTTCATTATATCCATGAATGCGGCTGGAGCGTTCGTCAATCTAAACGGCATAACCACAAACTCAAAATGGCCGTATCTTGTCCTAAAAGCGGTCTTATGGATATCGGCCTCCTTCACCTTCAACTGATGATATCCCGACCTTAAGTCGATCTTTGAAAATACTGCGGCCCCCTTCAACTGATCGAACAAGTCATCAATCCTTGGCAAAGGATACTTGTTCTTGATGGTCAGCTTGTTCAACTGATGATAATCTATGCACATCCACATAGTTCCGTCCTTCTTCTTTACAAACAGGACCGGTGCTCCCCATGGAGACATACTGGGTCGAATGAACCCACGTTCCAACAACTCTTGGATTTGAGCCTTGAGCTCCACTAACTCCTTTGGCGCCATTCGGTATGGAGCGATTGACACAGGAGCTGCTCCCGGTAGCAAATCTATTCCAAATTCCACCTCTCTATCTGGGGGTATTCCTAGTAATTCCTCTGGGAACACATCTACAAAGTCCCTTACTGTTCTAACTCCACTGACACCCTCTTCCTTTCCACCTAACGTACTTACGAAGGCTAAGAACGCCTTGCACCCTTTCCTAACCATTTTCTCAGCCTTCAACGCTGAAACTACGTTAGATAGGTAGTTCTTCCTTTCTCCGATCATTACTACTACTTCATCCTCCGGGCTCCTTAGTTCCATTCGTTTAGCCGCACAATCCAACACGGCTCGGTGCTCTACTAGCCAGTCCATTCCAAGTATAAGTTTAAACTCTCCAAAGGGTAGTTCCATTAAGTCGGCCCGAAAGTTCACTCCCTGAATCTCTAGGGGTACATTCCAGAAGATCTTATCCACCACTACAGTTTGGCCTAATGGGCTTACTACAGTCATCTGCCTATCAGAGAGTTTAGAGTCTAGGCCTATTGTTTCCACTACACTACATGCAACATAGGAATGGGTCGAGCCCACATCAATCAGAGCAAAATAGGGCTTGTCAAAAATAAAGAACGTACCGGTTATAACATCCGGCGTATCTCTATCCTCCCTCCGGCGAACCGCATAAACCAAACCCGGTTGCCTTGCCTCAGCATTAGCAACACCTCTGCCCTATGTTCCACGTCCTCTGCCAGCACTATTACCTCGGTTACCACGACCTCGTTGAGGCTGCGGTCCTCGTCTACCAGCCTGACTAACATTCTGAGTTGCTGGTCGGCTTTCCTCTGAGTTCTTGAGACAATCCTTGATCACATGGTCCTTGGACCCACACCTAAAACATCCTCCTTTTTTCCTCTAGCACTCTCCCAAGTGCTTCTTTCCACACACATCACAAGGTCGATACCGCCCTTCTGATCCAGCTTGCTGACCTCGCGGCCCATCAACTCTAGGCCTCTTATGAACCTTTCCAGATGACCCAAAACCTCTTTTGGGCCTATTCCTATCCATAGCCTACTTTGTAGAATCCTTGATTCCCTCGGCCACCTTGGCCTTTTCTACCAAAGCAGAGAACTCCCGCTCCTGATGCGGTGCTATCAACAGTCTCAGATCATCTCTTAGCCCGTCCTCAAAACGGACACAGCGCTCATGCTCAGTTGCCACTACACCTCGAGCATACCGGCTCAACCTCAAAAATTCAGCCTCATATTCTGCAACAGACTTATTCCCTTGAACCAGCCCCAGAAATGCTTTTCTTTGCTCATCAGTATACCTGGTTCCAACATACTTCTTCTGGTACGCTTCCTTAACGTACTCCCAAGTCAGATCCTCAGCTGTGGTACCATCCTGCACAGTTAACCACTATTGATACGCTTCATCGCGTAACAGTGCCACCATCCCTTTTAACTTCTCCTCAGGGCTCAGGTCAAGCTCATCCATGATGCGCTCAGTTGCTTCCAACCAAGATCTACTGGTATCTCTGGGTGCCACACCAGATACTCCACGAAACATCTCGGCTCCATTAGCTCAGAGCCGTTCAGGCACAGACTTCCGGGTTCCTGAATTTCCTCCTACACTGGCCACCAATTCCAAAACTCATAGCACAGCCTGCGACACAGCATCTTCCCCCGTCTGAGCTTGTTGCTCAACACCAACAGCTGGGGGTGGTGGTGGCAGTGGTATCTCATTGTCAGACCCTTGACCCGATCTAACGGGTTCTGACACAGTCATCCTTCCTCTACCTCGTCCACGACGACCACGTCCTCTAGAGCTCATTTCTACGTCGTGATCTAATTAAGAAGTTTTATGAATTAGTAATTTTGTTTCACTTGATTATCCGCGAAGAAGTTTTATGGAGAGAATTTTAGGAGTGGTTCTTTCGTATTCATACATGCACACAGTCTTTTCAGTCATTCATCCATCCATCAAACAATTATGAACTTTCGTTCATTCAGAGAAATGTTGTCGTTTTCATTGTTATTGCTTTTCCCACTACCCAGGGGTATTTTCGTAATTTTGTCATACAGGGGTATTTTCGAAATTTTTCAAAAGAAAAAGTTCTTTGGTGATTTTGCCACAAAGTATTTTGGTATTTTTAAACTCCGGGGGTATTTTGGAAAATTTTTAAAATCCGGGGGTATTTTAGAAATTTTCCACAAGTCGGGGTAAATTTGTAAAATTTAATAAATCAGGGATATTTCAAAAGTTGCAAAACTTTGAGGGTTCTTTTTGAGAATTGTACTTTCCAAAACAGTGAGGTTTTCAAAAATTTAAAAATCAGGGTCATTTTGGTAATTTTTATAAATTAGGGGCAATTTTGTAATTTTTCCCAAAATCAAGGTATTTTTGATAGTTTGCAATTTAGGGTTTTTTGAATGTTTATAATGAAATTTTAGAAAAACTGTTGAGTAGTTGGACATTTTATAAACCAAGGGTATTTTTGTCATTTTACCACTAAGGGCATTTTTGTAATTTCATAAATCAGAAATTTTTCGGAAAATTTTGTAAAGATAGTTTTCACAAATTAAAAGAGTAATTTTAAGAGTTTTAAAACTAGGGCTTTGTTGTTTTCATAAAAGCACGGCTAGTTCCCTTTCGGGTTTTAGTTATTGTGTTTAGCCTATGACCGAGTCCTCTTGGTCAGGGTGAACCAAAACTACGCACCAGGCAGGATTCGAATGGAGAGGAGGTGACTCACGCGGACTGCTTAAATTCTAAGCTCCCACCGAAACCATTCCTAGACATGCGCACAGAGGTTGCCACACCAACTGAGCCCTCTGGGTTAGGGTGAACCGAAGCTACTCACCAGGTAGGATTCCTGCGAAGAGGAGGTGAGTCACTAGGACTGCTTAAATACCAGGCTCTTCCGGATCCAATCCTAGACATGCACACAGGGGTTACCACACCCTAACTCAGTGACTTAGCCATAGGTTTGTTTAATGGAATTAAGTCTTATGTGTTTATGTTTGAGTAGACTGGTCCTAGGGTTTAAGTCCCTATCATGCTATTTTACGTTCCATGCCTTTTCTACCCTTCCATAATTCATAAGTCACATAATCACACAAATAGTTAGGGTTACTTACCCGTGGATCATGCTGAATCTGGAGACTTAGGTGCCATGCCGAAAAACCTCGCTTAACTTTAAAGAAACTCATTTGGGCTTGATTTGAAAATGTTCTGGCCTTAGCCCACGGCCGAGAGAGTTTAAAAGCTGGCTCGATACCAAATCGAACACCCCACACCCGGCCCACGAGCCTGGACCGGATCTGGTATGTCTCTCAAGTAAACCGGTTTCAAATTCTTTTGTTACTTAGAGAAAATTTGTGCGATTTTTAAAAAAAATATTGTTTGGGTTGGGCTTTTATTGAAAACCAATTTATCTTACATTGAAATCCATTTATTTAAGGTGATAAACATTAAAGGTTTGTTTCAAAATAAATTTACTTGAATCCATACATAATAATTTGTAAACATAATAAATAAGAGTAAAAGAATTAAAGAAAACCAACTATGGCCTTATGGCCTTATTACATCAAATAATTCCCCAAACTTTAAGTTTAAGTACTTAATAAAAATAAAATCCACATTAATTAAATTCCTTGCTGTGCATGGCCATCCCTAAGCTTCCGCGAGCCCGGTCCATTACCGATCGTCACCAAAATAGTCCCACAACGGGGTGAGTCAAAGCAGCACTCAATGTGTACACGACACTTAATCATAATAGAATCAGGCATACAAGAATTACACATTCAAAACATGGAATACAAGTTATGATGCATTCCCAAACCCAAACCTAATTGTCCATCCGCTACACACCCCCGTACCTGCCAATCACACCGTAGGGACTACTAAGTCGACCCTCCTTCCGCTACACACTAAATTGCGGTCTTAGGTCACCGCATTCGTGGTCTTAGGCCACCACGCTCGATTATTACTATGGTCTTAGGTCACCACTTTCAGATTCATCGTGGTCTTAGGTCACCACTTTTCAGATATCACGGTCTTAGGTCACCGTGTTCGTGGTCTTAGGTTACCACATTCACTTCCCCTTTCAAAATAAAACCCATATGCCCCATATAATAATAATATGCATAAATATGCCAGAGTTCACATTCTTATTCTTATTCTCATGTTATAACTAACATATTTCATAATCCTAGTAGGAGTAGGAAACGCGTGCTGAAGTACTTAGTACCATAACATGATACCTTAGCCACTTTCATATTCTTAATGTCACATATTTTAATTAAACATGCCATAAAACGTATTATGAATTAGTGTGGGGTACACACTTGATTTGCGTAACCACTCCACTGAAATCCCGAAATCTGATCTGCTGCCTTAGATCTCAAGTTCCTACAATTGATTAATCACTTACTATTTAGCACAAATCCTATTCGGCTATAAAACCAAATCCTAGTAGGATTTGTATTCTTAAAGCTTACCTTAGTGTCGATTTGATGATTTAATCAAATCTCAGATACTTGTATTCTTCCCCTTTGAAATTGGCTAGTCACTAAATCCCTTGAATTGGTTAGTTTTCGGCTTAAAATACATAATAATAGATCTACTACTAAAATAGGCCTTGGCCGAATTTACCTTTGTTCTTACCTTCCAAATCTTTAATCCCGAATTGGATCCTTGCTTCTTTAATGCTGTTGAAATCCCTATGTACCCATGTTAGATCCAATCTAACATTAAATCATAATAATATAGCTTATGGCTGAATGGTATTCATAACTTACCTTAGATCTTAGAAGTCCCGAAAGATACCTTCTTGTAGTTTACAATTTCTTAAATCCCGAAACACCCTTCCATAATTTGGCCAAAATCCATAATAGAGATTAGTCCCTAAATTTTAGATAGGTTTAAAATATAAAATAATTGAAACCAAACTTTGGATCTTACCCTTTTTTAAGAAATCGGTAGCACCTTTGTTAAAAAGCTCCTTAAAGAATCGGCCTTGATGACTAGATGATAAAGTTTTGGCTTTTGAGATTTAATGGAGAAGTCGAATAGGGGTTCTCTTGGGGTATTTGGTTTCCACGAAAATAAAGAAAAGAAAACTTGAGAATTTTGGCAATGGTGGACTATAGATTCGGCTTGACAAAAGAAAAAGAAAAGAGAAGAGAGGAGAGCACTCAGAAATTCGGCAAAGAGAAGAGGAGGAAGAAAAATTGATGAGTAGCCACATGTTCTTCTTCCTTTTATAATTGAAACTAGTACTCAGAATCCCTTACTTGGCCACCACTCTTCTTTATTTGATAGCTTTATCTCTTTAATTTAAATTAATTAGAGAATAATCCTTTATTATCTCTTCAAAAATAATCCAAATTAAATCCCTTATTTATCACCTTATTAATCGAATATTAAAGAGAATAAAACTCCTCCTTTCTAGAAGGCTTGTGTCGTTCACCTCAGAGCTTCTGGAAGCAAAAATAAAACTTCCTTTATTTGTTTCCCTAGTGACTCGAACTCAGGCCCAACACCTTGCATGTGGCGCCATTTCCAGAGGCCCTAAGTGGCATCTTCAGGCCACTTTTCCAAGCCTGTTTGTGTGTCAAATTTCACAAACTTTTTCTTTTAAGGCCACCTTGCCTTAATTTCCTATTTTAAAACTTAAAACTCGACATTTCTAAGTCATTTCTAAGTTTCCAAAAATTTTAAAAATTTATTCTTAGTACATAAATCATGTCACTTCGTACAATTAAACCGAAAATTCTTAGGCCCTTTCCAGGATGTTACATGGTTGGTACGGGTTGGTGTGTAGAGGATGGAATTCTAGGATGGGTTGGGCTATTCATCATCTATTATCTGTCATGTGATTATGATTGTTGCCTTTATGAATGGGCCAGGGCCCATAATGTGTTTGTGGGCCCAAGCCTTTTATGTGTTTTCAGGATTTGCACACTGAGTCTTGGTGACTCACCCCATTATTTTCCCTAACTTTTTAGATGAGCAGTAGATCGTGGACATGGGAGCCGATACGGACTCGAGGGGCCATCAAGTTTCTATTTCTATAGATTATTTTCGGTTTTTCCTTCAAGTTTCATTTTGGGAATATTTAGGTAATAAGGCCCCATAGTTTATATTCGCTTAGGTAGTTTTTAATATTTGCAACTTATGAAACTATGTCAAAGGTTTAATTTTATGGAATAATAATAATACAAGGTTTTTTTTATGTCACTTATTTATTCAAATATTGTCTAATTAACTTACGATTTTCGAAACCAACAAAGCAAAAGTTTTCAATGTACAACCCGTAGCATACCAGATCTGGTCGAAACGTATGGGCCGGGTTTGGGGTGTTACAATTATTTTCTGTATTTATTATGTGCGAATTTGCTTGTGTGAAATTTCTATGCTTTAATTTTGTCATTTGAGTGTCTAATTTAATAAAAGGGCTTAATCACGTAAAATAAAAATTTGATGGTTAGTTGTGAAAGTGCCTAATTGTTGTTGTCTTTTTAATATGGAAGATTTATATTGCAATTAGGCCATTTTAATACATAGTGGACGGCAACATGATATTAGTATATGTTTTTATATGTTAATTTTATAAAGTAAAATTAAAAATAATATAAATTAATGTTATAATATAATAAATGTCAAAACCATTTGTATTTTAGGTTTAAAAAAACGGGGATCGACTTTGAAAATAAAAAATTGAGTCGCCACCGATCTTTTATTCAAGGTGTGATCGGATCACCTTAAGATGGATTATTTTAATAAAACATTTTTATTAAAATAATAATTTTGGTATACAAAATCTAAGAAAATTGGTTCGGGAGTCGGTTATGCACGAGGAAGGATTGGCACCCTCGCAACGCCCAAAATCGGTACCAAATTGATTAATTAATGTCCTAACGTCGAGAATTTGAAAGGATCTAAAATTACGACCTTCTTTGACTCATTTGAAGTTACTCGAGTTTGAACATTAAGATTCTCTGGTTTCGAAGGAATAAAATATCACATCCAGCACGTTAAAATGTAACAATTTAAGTTTTCGAATTCCAAATCATCTCAAAATTCTCAAACTCATACATTGAAATTTTAAAAGGGTATTTGTAACACCCCAAACCCAGCCTAGAAGTTAGGCCCGAATCTGGCGTGTCACAAAAACTCGTTTGAAAATTTCAGCCTCTTTGTTAAAACCCAAAACACTTAAGCAGTTGTTATCTACTTGAAAACGTAATTATCTTTAAAAACCTTTTTTGTTGCGAAAACATATTTGTAATAATCAATTTACGAAAATATGACGTTTGGAAATAGAGTTGCAGAAACATTTTGAAAACATTGCGGAACGTAGACAAAATACAAGTATTATTTTTATATTTATTTTTTTTAGATTTTTTATTGATGAATCAAAAATCAAGGAATTGAGCTTTAAAACCGTGACTTTTGAAAATATCATTTGATAGTTCGAGAAAATAACTTCCGTGTTAAAATATTTATAAAGTTTATTATTAAAATCCATTTGTTAATCGAATTTGGAAAACCTTTATTTAAGTTTTTAGAAAAATTCTCGATTTAAACAATTCAAGCAAAATAAAAAGTATATCAACCATAAAGCAAATAATAAAATACTCTAGAGGCCTTATTACAACTTAAACCAAAATAGCAAAATAATAAAATAAACAGAAATAGAAATTAAAGTTCAAAACACCATTTCTGAAGTATGGCCTCCACCGAGTCATCCATGGGCCCCAAGTCCTCACTACGGAGCATTACCTACAGAGATTAAAAAGGAGGGGGTGAGTTACAAGAACTCAGTGTGTAACCCACTTACCGTTGTCCACTAGGCCAAAATACATTAAGCCATTATTTGGGCCAAAGCCCGTTTACAAAAATATAAATGTAACATATATAATATGCATATGATATGCAACTCCCAAACCAAATCTAGTTTTCCATCCGCTACACACCACCCGTACCAACCAACACACCTATGGGGAGCTTTAGTCACCCACCCCGCCAACACACCAAATATAGGCATTAAGCCATTTATATCAAATTTGTGGGCAAGCCACCAGATTAACAAAATTTACATGGCATTGCCATTTTTCATAGTTGGGGCAGAGCCACCAGAATTATGTAGCAGAGCTACCAGAACCTCTATTCATCATTATCCCATCCCATGCAAATCATGTATATAATGCATGACCATTCACAACAATTTATTCAGATACTTCGTACAAACATTATGGCCCATTATAACAATTTATCAAGTTGGCCAATTAAGAAAATTATCATCTTGGCCCATTTAGCAATTTATAACAAATCGGCCCATATAGCAAATATCAAATGGCCCATATAGTAATTTATCAATTTGGCACATATAGCAAATATCTCAATTTGGCCCATATAGCAAATATCAAATGGCCCATATAGCAATTTATCAATTTGGCACATATAGCAAATATCTCAATTTGGCTCATATAGCAAATATCAAATGGCCCATTAAGCAAATATCAAATGGCCCATTAAGCAAATATCAAACAGCCCATTAAGCAAATATCAAACGGCCCATTAAGCAAATATCGAACGGCCCATTGAGCAAATATCAAACGGCCCATTAAGGGTATTTTCATAATTTTTGTAATTTTACCCACTAAGGGTAATTCGGTAATTTACCCACTAAGGGTAATTCGATAATTTCGCAACCTAGGCTTAACTACTAATTTGGGGCATAAAATCGAAACTTCCATCTGCGTCATACTGGCTAAACTGACTATAACTCGAGTTAGGAATCTCGAAATCTAAATCCGTAAATTTTCCTTGAAACTAGACTCATAAATCTTCTTACTACAATTTTTCTAGAATTTTTAGCGTAACCATTTAGTACAGTTTATTCCTTAAAGTTTCCCTTCTTTCACTGTCCAATGATTCTGATCTCTCTTACCTTAATCTCAAATATCTTACTGTACGCTTTTCATATACTGCTCCCACTTGTTTCTATTGAAAATAGGTTCACTAAGGAATCCATACATATCAATTATAACTCTTAATTCACTTTGTACAATTTTATACGATCCCAAAGTCATTCAGAACCAGTCTCACTAAAATTTACATATCTCAGAATATAAAATTCCTTTTCCTTCTCCATTTCTTCCATATTAAAATAGACATAGTAAGCTTTAATCTGATATCTTATTCACTTTGTAATTCCTTTTCTCCTATTTTTCATGATTTTTCAAATACACAACACTGTTTCTAACTGAAACTATTTTATTACAAAATACGATTACCACTACGATCATACGCACGCCCGAGTGATCACGGATACTGGTTTTCAGTTTTTCTTTAGTATTTCGACCGATTCACATAATATTTCATACAAAATTTCAGAGAAGTGTGAGGTTACACACTATATACGGAAGGTACAGGATTACACACCTTATTTCGATTTCCTAACGAACCACTCCTCATTGACCACTAATTCCGAGTGATCAAAGATTGGGTAGATCGAGCAATTTAATCCCTATAAATAATATTGGTTAAATATCACCATCTTAATGAATAAAGAATGATTTATAGAATCCTTGAAGAAACTTACCTTAAAGATTTTAGAACCGATTTCTAGCGATTAAACGATAACTTCGGAAAAAATCCAAGTTTCGGCCTTCCACTATATCTCTACGAGGAAGAAAATGATTTCGAATGAGAGAAAGTAAGGTGATGGTCTCGATCAAAATGACCATCCAAAAACCAAAGTATGGATTCGGTCATAAGAGAAAGAAAATAAAACATTGGAAAGAATACTTACCGATTGATTAAGGAATGAGAAAGAAAGAACGATGAAAAGGTTTTGGTTATGGAGGAGAATGAACAATGATATTCGGCTATCAAGGAAATTAAACAAAAGATGAATATGTGATCAATTCAAGAGAAGAGAAAATTGCACTATTGTGCTAGAAAATTTCAGCAAAGAAAGTAGCAAAAAGAGAGAAGATGACACAAAGGTTGCAATAGGATTTTTGGCCAAAACAAAACCAAGACCTTCCCAAATGCCAAGGTAAAATTCGGCTATCACTCTAGCCCCAAACCGTCCACATTCATCCCCCCTAGGATAAATGTTTGGCCACCCAAACTTTCCAAAACATCATCCACGAAATAAGCCTCTTGTCCCCCTTTACTTACCTATTTCTTTTGATTCCTTTCCCTAACCTCAACCTTGCCTTATTTCTTTTAGCCACCTTACCATAAATACTCCTTGGCCGACACTTAAGGAAGGTATGCAAAAATAAAAGTCAAAATGCACATAAAGTGATTTGAACCTCTTCCCTCAAGGTCCATCACTTGATGCCATAACCTCTTTACTAATTACTCATTTATGCTAACAAATTACTCATCTATTTCCATAAGCCTTGATGCCACTTACTATCTCTCCTTAATAAGCTTAATCACAAAATTTTACTAAGGCCCAACTCGAACCCGGAACTTCACTTAACTAATAAATCCAATTTGCAATAACTCCATTCTTTTGTTGTCAAAATTTTAAACACTCCTACGCCCAAGGCCCATTGGGCCCAATCCTACTAGGCCCAATTTTGGGATGTTACAGTATTTCATTATTTGGGATCAAATGAAAAATCGAAACCCAGCACGTTAGGGCACGATCTCTCGAAATTCCAAACACGAAATATTGCCTTTGTTAATTTAAGAAAATGTGGATGAAATTTCGAAAGGATATTTAGTTATTTGGTCAAACGGAAAACCGAAACCCAACACGTTAGGGCACGATATTTTGGATTTCCAAACACAAACATTCCTTTTTTTAGAGTTAAGAAAACATGAATGAAATCTTAAAAGGATATTCGGTTATTTGGTCAAACGAAAAACTGAAACCTAGCACGTTAGGGCACGATCTCTCGGATTTCCAAACACGAAACATTGCCTTATTTTGAAGAATATTTAAAAATTGACACCAAATGCTTTTTATTCAATCACTATTCGATAATGAAAAAGAAAAATATAATATTGATCATGGATAATAATATGTGAATACAATTTCGTACAAATGGATAACAAAAATAATAATATGAACATACAATCCAAATTATACAAAAACAATAATCTCACAACACCTATTTTGAAAATACCAACACTATTAAATAAATGAAAATTTACAAATAAGCTGTAATATCCTGAAATAGGGGTTATTTGTGATTGAAGTGTTTTGCATGAGTATGGACTGTTGTGTTGTTATTTGAGGTGTTTTAAGATCTAGTTATAAGTCTAGAGTAAGCCCGAGTTGCAGGAAATTTTTTGTTTTTAAGTTTTAAGTAAGTGGAGCTAAAGGAGCTAGGGCTTAAGTGTAATTCGTGGGGTATTTTAACACAAGATTGGGCTTAGCAAAGTGGCAAGGAGGCGCCACTTAGGGCCTTGTGAGTGACGCCACATGCAGAGAAGGGAGAGCTCAGGTTCAAGCAGCAGAAATCCCATTTTCTGCCTTGCATTTTGACGCCAAGGGGGAAGGAGTTGTGCTCAGTACAAACTCTGTCTGATAAGTATGGACTAAGTCAAATATATTTGAATTGGTGGCAGGGAGAAAAATTAGGAGCTTGTGAATTTCAAAATCTTTTGAATTAGTGGCCAGCAGGAATTTGAGAAAGTGGTCGAATTTTGAACTCCAACTTAGGAGGAGTGTTCGGTTTTGGAAAGCTGAGGAGAGGAGGGTGCCGAATTTCCTTAGGCACCTAGTTGTGCATTTTCGACTAGTTTTTGTTTGTGTCAAAGCCGGAAGCAAACCCTCTGAGTGTGTCGAATTCTCTATAGTGCACATTGTGAAGCAAAAGCCGAAAAGACCATAGGTGTTTACCGAATTCTCCCTTAGGCAGTTGGCCGAATCTCCATTTGAGCCCTTTCTCATCTTTCATTCTTCTTTGAAGCCGAAAGTAACCCTCTTCTCTTCTTTTTCTTTTCTATTCTCAAGTGTTTGGCCGAACCTCTCTTTCTCCCATCTCTCTTTTTCCTTTCTTTTATTTTTGCTCAAAGCCAAAAGCATCTCTCTCCCATTCTATTTTCTTTTCTTCTCTCCATTCTCTTCTTTCTTTTATTGCAGAACCCTCCCTCTCTTACTTTCATTTTTCTTTTCCCTTCTCTTTCTCCACTCTAGTCGAATCCTATTTGTCTGTTTCCATTAACCATAGCCGAATCTCCCTTCTTTCTTCTTGTTTTTGTTTGGGTCGAATCCCAATCAAGTTTTGATCTCTTTTGGTTGTTTCTTCAATTGGTTTTAAGAAGGTAAGTGTCCATGGCCGAAACTCCTTTCCTACTTTCTCTTCTTCTCTGTCGACACACATAGATAAAAGCCTAATCTGGCATTTGTTGCTAGTATTGTTGGTTATTAATGGAAATCAATTTCTTATAGGATTTTCGGGACTTTGGAAGCAGTAGATCTGAGCCATCTTTTCTCTATCAAGTGATTCATTAAGTCTGTGGTAAGGATCCATCTCCGGTTAATCATTCTTTAAGTTATTTGGTTAAGCCGAAGGCTATTGAAAGTGAATTTTGTTGTTGGCCGATTGTAGGGGGAGAAGCAGTCTTGCATATCTTGTGTTGTGGTTAGCATTCGTAAGGCAGAAAGGTAAGGGTTGGGTTAGTTATGCGTTATCTCATCCTTTGGGATTTATTGGTATGGCCAAATGGCCTTGTTAATGGTTTTGTGGTTTTGCCGAATGTAGGACAAAGAGATCTAGTGCAGTAGATCGGGTCTTCGGGATTTAGTGCTTACGTTAGTAACAGGTGTGTAACTTACACACTTTATAACTTGGTAATATATTAATAACCTAATCATGATTAAAAGTCGAAAACTATGAGATCTTGATATGATACCTTATGGGTGTGAGCAAGGATTCGGGTAAGTCCGTTTCGATATGATTTTTGCTATATGGTGCATAATAATATGATTTATGATATGTTTGCTTTATGTTGCATATTAAAGCATAATGGCATGATTTGCACTTGTAATGCATTGGTATGGGTAATATGAGAGGAGGGGGAAGTATGATATCCGTGACTTTGGGTCACCAGAGGTTTGGCACCTCATAGCGACTTGTCCAAGTGGCTTAGCACCACAGTGGGTTGGCCCCACAGTTGATATTTTGGGATCGTCGCCAGTGATTTGGTATCACACGTGGGTTGGACCCACACTTGGATTATTGATATTTTGTGACTTTGGGTCACCAGAGGTTTGGCACCTCATAGCGACTCGTCCCAGTGCCTTAGCACCACAGTGGGTTGGCCCCACATTTGATATTACGGGATTGTCGCCAGTGATTTGGTATCACAACGTGGGTTGGCCCCACAGATGGAATATTCGTGACTTTGGGTCACCAGTGGTTTGGCACCACATTATTATTGGATATCGTGACTTTGGGTCACCAGTGGTTTGGCACCACCAGTGGTTTGGTACCACACGGGGTAGAAAAGGAGTTATGGATGGCTAGGTTTGGGTGCATGATATATTACTTGGTTATGATTTGTGTAAGCATGTTGCATTAACCGGGAGGGGGAATTATGCATTGAGTCTTGGTGACTCACCTTCTCCCTTATCTTTTCAGGTGACTCGTAGATCACGGATGAGGAGTCGGTAGGACTCGAGGTGGCCATTCATTAAAAACATTCAGTTTTGCATGGATTCTTGATTTGGGTATTTACTTTAAATTTCATTTTTTTTTTGGGTTTGTAATAAAGCCTTTTAATTTATGTTTTGGATTATTAATATGTTTTGGATTTGATTTCAAACATGGCTAAATAAATGACTTGATTGATTTAATAACTTGAACATGAGGTTTTCTAAACTATACTACGCATGGTTTTCAAAACTTTACCATCGGGTAACATAAATCACTTGATAATATCGACAACTCAAATGGATTTCAAACTTAAGTTTTCCACATCTAATTCAACTGATTTCTAAATAGCTAAGAAAGAATCATTCGGTTTTTAAAAGATACAAACGTTTTCTAACCTATGGATCAACAATTAAGTTTTAAAGATTTATTATCGGGATTTCAAAGTATATCGTGGGTTTTTAACTAATCATGCACCTGATTTCTACAAACACAAAAGAACAAAGATTTTTTCACTGAAATTTAACCGATAACCTGTTTTCTTCTAAATGTTTTTCTCTGTGACATGCTAGATTCAGTCGTAGTGTGTTGACCGGGTTTGGGGTGTTGCAATTGTGGTATCAGAGCCAAGTTCAAAGGCTAGGCTGTAGGCCTGAGGCCCAAAATGTTTTAAAAGTATGGTTTTAAATGTTTTGTCTAAAATTATAATATTATGATTATGATAAGCTTTGAATGACTAGTGATAGTGGACTACCCCAGAGACCGGAACTTATTAGGACTCTATGGGCTCGCGAAAACAAAAACTCTTTAATAAGAATCATTCATAAGTCTGTGCTTTAATAACAGTGGAATAATGACTAATGCATAAAACTTTTAAATCAGATAAGTCGAGACTTTAGACATGAGCACTCGAAGTCATGGTCGTAATACGCGTGGACGCGGTCGGGGTAGGATGACTGTGTCTGAACCAGTGAGGTCTGGTCAGGGGTCGGAGAATGAGATACCAGCACCACCACCAGCTGTAGGTGGTGAGTTTTAGGATCAGACGGGGGATGGCGCAGTGTTGCAGGCGATGCTGCGAGTTCTTGAGAGGGTAGCTGGAGTAGGTGGAGGCGCGGGAGCTCGAAAATCTGTACCTAAGTGACTCCGAGCCAATGGAGCCGAGGTATTTCGAGGTGTTTCTGGTGTGGCTCCCAGTATAGCTGAGTATTGGTTAGAGGCGACAGAGCGAATTATGGATGATTTGGATCTAACTGCTTAGGAAAAACTGAAAGGGATAGTGTCGCTTCTCCGGGATGAGTCGTACCAGTGGTGGCTCACGGTTCGGGATAGTACTGTAGCGGAGGATCTCACTTGGGACTATTTTAAGGCAGCTTATCAGAAAAAGTATGTTGGGTCTAGCTACATTGATGAGCAGCGGAAGGCATTTCTGAGGCTGGTTTAGGGGAGTAAGTCTTTATCGGAGTACGAGGCAGAATTTTTAAGGTTGAGCCGGTATGCTAAGGGTATTGTGATTACAGAACATGAGCGATGTGTCCGATTTGAGGATGGACTGAGAGATGAGCTAATGTTGCTAATTGCTCCACAGCAGGAGCGCGAGTTTGCCGTCCTGGTAGAAAAGGCTAAGGTAGCTGAAGGGGTTAAGGAGTCTGTGAGGCAGAATCTGGATAGAAATAGACATAAGAGAGGTTTTAGATCATTTGGGTCGGCCGGTAATTCTCAGAAAAGGGCTTGGCAGAGTGGGCCGAATCGATGCTGGAAGGTGCATTCTTGCTAATCGAGGACCAGTAGCAGTGTAACCGATGTGGGAAATCTCATTGGAGAGGATGTTGGGCTGGTGGAAAAGGATGTTTTGAGTGTGGCTTGCTGGACCATCGTGTGAGGGACTGTCCACGTAAGTTAGCCAGATTCGATCGAGAGGTCGTGGCCATGCTCGATTCGAAATGAGGGACCGCCACCACGGAGGGGTCGTGGTAATGGTAGAGAGGTAATGGTTACAGTGGGGGGCGCGAGCACCGCAGGCGAGAGGTGCAGGCGACACTAAGGCAAGACAGCCTGGGTTGGTGTATGCAGCGAGGCGTCGAGAGGAGGGAGACGCACCGGACGTCATAACTGGTACGTTCTTAATCTTTGGATTTCCATATACTACTTTGATTGATGTGGGTTCGACGCATTCATACGTTGCTAGTAGCATAGTAGAGACCATGAACCTAGACTTTGAGACTACTTCTAGGGAGATGATAGTAATTAGCCCTCTAGGTCACTCTATAGAAGTGAATAAGCTGTATAGGGATGTACCCCTAGAACTCCAAGGGGTAGTGTTTGTAGCTAATCTGATAGAACTGCCGTTTGGGGAGTTCGATCTGATTCTTGGGATGGACTGGTTGGTTAAGTACCAGGCAAGTTTAGATTGCGCGGCTAAGCGCATGGTTCTGAAGACGGCTGAGGGTGACGAGGTGGTTATGATAGGTAATAGAAGAGATTATCTATCCAACGTGGTATCTGCTTTGAAAGATGAGAAGATGATTAGGAAGGGTTGTGAAGCATTTATGGTTCATGTGTGTGCCTTGGAGGTTAAGGAGTCTGCTGTAGGGAATGTCCGAACAGTAAAGGAATTTGCTTACGTATTTTCAGAGGAACTTCCGGGACTGCCTCTGGATCGTGAGGTTGAATTTGGCATAGATCTATTACCCGAAACTGCGCCAGTGTCTATTGCCCCGTATAGGATGGCGCCGAAGGAATTAGTAGAATTAAAGGCTCAAATTCAAGAGTTGTTGGACTGAGGTTTTATCCGACCAAGTGTTTCGCCTTGGAGAGCACCAGTACTCTTTGTCAAGAAGAAAGATGGTACAATGCGGATGTGCATAGACTACCGCCAGTTGAATAAGCTGACGATCAAGAACAAGTATATGTTGCCGAGGATAAATGATTTGTTTGATCAGCTTAAGGGGGCATCAGTATTCTCAAAGATTAATTTAAGGTCTGGGTATCATCAGCTAAAGGTGAAAGAGGCTGATATTCACAAGACGACGTTTCGTACTCGGTATGGGCACTATGAATTTCTGGTAATGCCGTTTGGGTTGACTAACACACCGGCAGCATTCATGGACATGATGAATCGGGTATTCCAGCAGTATTTGGATCAGTTTGTCGTAGTATTCATAGACGACATCTTGGTATACTCAAAGTCAGAGGAGGAGCATGATGCACATTTGCGAGTAGTGCTACAGATTCTGAGGGAAAAGCAGTTATTTGCTAAGTTTAGTAAGTGCGAGTTCTGGCTTAGGGAGGTGACTTTCTTGGGTCACGTAGTATCGGCTGAGGGGATTAGAGTGGATCCTTGAAAGATTGAGGCAGTGTTGGATTGGAAGCCGCCTAAGTCAGTGGCAGGAATTCGGAGTTTTCTAGGTTTGGCAGGGTATTGTCGGAGATTTGTAGAGGGATTTTCATTGATCGCAGCACCTATGACCAAGTTATTGAGGAAAGGAGTTCCATTTGTGTGGACTGAGAACCAGCAAGAAAGTTTTGACAAGTTGAAGAAGATTCTAACTGAAGCTCCGGTTTTGATACAGCCCGAGGCAGGAAAAGAATTCACAGTATATTGCGATACATCACATACGGGCTTGGGATGTGTGCTGATGCAGGAAGGGAAGGTAGTGGCTTATGCATCTCGACAGCTGAGACCTCATGAGGTTAACTATCTGACGCATGACTTGGAATTAGCTGCAGTGGTTTTCGCTTTGAAGATATGGAGACACTATTTGTACGGAGAGAAGTCGATAGTCTACACGGATCACAAGAGTCTGAAGTACCTTTTGACTCAGAAGGATTTGCACTTGAGACAGCGCAGGTGGATTGAACTGTTGAAGGACAACGACTGTTCGATTGAGTATCATCCAGGCAAGGCTAACGTGGTGGCAGACGCGTTGAGACGTAAGGTTGTATCAGACTTGAGAGCGATGTTTGCTCGCCTTAGCTTGTATGACGATGGGAGTCTCTTGGCAGAGTTGCAGGTTAAGCCGACTTGGGTAGAGCAGATCAAGGAAAAACAGTTAGAGGATGAGGCTTTGAATGCGCGGAGGTTGCAAGTTCAGAATGGTGGTTTAGAGGATTACAATTTGTCCAGTAATGGAGTACTGAGTTTCCAAGGGAGAGCTTGTATGCCGAAGGATGTCGAGATAAGGTAGAGGATTCTTCAGGACGCACATAGCAGCCCATACGCTATGCATCCTGGAGGTAGCAAGATGTATCAGGATTTAAGAGAGCAGTTTTGGTAGCCAGGTCTGAAGCGGGAAGTAATAGAGTTTGTGGGTAAATGTTTGACGTGTCAGCAGGTCAAGGCTGAACATCAGTTACCGTCGAGTTTACTTCAGCCGGTGAAGATTCCACAATGGAAGTGGGAAAGGATCACTATGGATTTCATCAGTGGGTTACCCCTTACGCCTAGTAAGAAGGACTCAGTCTGGGTGATTGTGGATTGTCTGACTAAGTCAGCTCATTTTATACCGGTAAGGGTTGATTACTCACTTCAGAAGTTAGCTAAGTTGTAAGTGGCAGAGATAGTAAGGTTGCACGGTGTACCAGTGTTGATCATCTCGGATAGGGATCCCAGATTTACGTCGAGGTTTTGAAGAGCGTTGCATCAGGCTTTGGGTACGCGGTTGGATTTCAGTACGGTATATCATCCACAGTCTGACGGGCAGTCAGAAAGGGTTATACAAATTTTAGAAGATATGCTGAGGGGTTGTGTTTTGGACTTCAGAGGCAGCTGGGAAGAATTTCTACCATTAGCTGAGTTCGCATACAACAATAGTTACCAGGCAAGCATTAATATGGCACCATATGAGGCATTGTATGGTAGGAAGTGTCGCACAGAGTTGGGTGAGCGTCAGATGTTAGGACCAGAGTTGGTTGCAGAGACTGAGGATAAGGTTAAATTAATTCAGGCTCATTTGAAGGAAGCTTCGGACAGGCAGAAGTCATATGCCGATCTCAAGCGGAGGGATATAGAGTTTGCCGTGGGTGACAATGTCTTTTTAAAGGTCTCGCCATAGAAGAAAGCGTTGAGGTTTGGAAGGAAAAGCAAGTTAAGTCCAAGGTTTATTGGGCAGTATAAGGTGTTAAGACGAGTGGGACCAGTAGCCTACCAGCTCGAGTTGCCAGCAGAGCTGAGGCAGATATACGATGTGTTCTAAGCAGAGCTGAGGTAGATATACGATGTGTTCTATGTATCCATGCTTAGGCGTTATCGTTCAGATCCATCGCATGTCGTAGCGGTGGAGGAAATTGAGGTGAGCCCAGATTTGACTATGGAAGAGGAACCAGTGCAGATTCTAGATCGAGATGTTAAAGTCTTGCGTAAGAAATCAGTTCCATTAGTGAAGGTATTATGGCAGAATCATGGCGTGGAAGAAGCTACGTGGGAACCAGAGGATGTGATGAGACAGCAATACCCTCAACTCTTTTGACCAGGTAATTTCGAGGCCAAAATTATTTTTAAGGGGGGTAGAACTGTAATATCCTGAAATAGGGGTTATTTGTGATTGAAGTGTTTTGCATGAGTATGGACTATTGTGTTGTTATTTAAGGTGTTTTAAGATCTTGTTATAAGTCTAGAGTAGGCCTGAGTTGCAGGAAATTTTTTGTTTTTAAGTTTTAAGTAAGGGGAGCTGAAGGAGCTAGGGCTTAAGTGTAATTCGTAGGGTATTTTAGCACAAGACTGGGCTTGGCAAAGTGGCAAGGAGGTGCCACTTAGGGCCTTGTGAGTGACGCCACATGCAGGGAAGGGAGAGCTCAGGTTGGAGCAGCAGAAATCCCATTTTCTGCCTTGCATTTTGACGCTAAGGGGGAAGGAGTTGTGCTCAGCACAAACTCTGTCAGATAAGTATGAACTAAGTCAAATTTATTTGAATTGGTGGCAAGAAGAAAAATTAGGAGCTTGTGAATTTCAAACTCTTTTGAATTAGTGGCCGACAGGAATTTGGGGAAGTGGCCGAATTTTGAACTCCTGCTTAGGAGGAGTGTTCGGTTTTGGAAAGCTGAGGAGAGGAGGGTGCCGAATTTCCTTAGGCACCTAGTTGTGCATTTTCGGCTAGTTTTTGTTTGTGTCAAATCCGGAAGCAAACACTCTGAGTGTGCCGGTTTCTCCATAGTGCACCATTGTGAAGCAAAAGCCGAAAAGACCATAGGTGTTTGCCGAATTCTCTCTTAGGCAGTTGGCCGAATCTCCATTTGAGCCCTTTCTCATCTTTCATTCTTCTTTGAAGCCGAAAGTAACCCTCTTCTCTTCTTTTTCTTTTCTATTCTCAAGTGTTTGGCCGAACCTCTCTTTCTCCCATCTCTCTTTTTCCTTTCTTCTATTTTTGCTCAAAGCCGAAAGCATCCCTCTCCCATTCTATTTTCTTTTCTTCTCTCCATTCTCTTCTTTCTTTTATTACCGAACCCTCCCTCTCTTACTTTCATTTTTCTTTTCCTTTCTCTTTCTCCACTCTAGCCGAATCCTATTTGCCTGTTTCCATCTACCATAGTCGAATCTCCCTTCTTTCTTCTGGTTTTTGTTTGGGCTGAATCTCAATCAAGTTTTGATCTCTTTTGGTTGTTTTTTCAATCGGTTTTAAGAAGGTAAGTGTCCATGGTCGAAACTCCCTTCCTACTTTCTCTTCTTCTCTGTCGAAACACATAGATAAAAGCCTAATCCGACATTTGTTGATAGTATTGTTGTTATTAATGGAAATCGATTTCTTATAGGATTTTCGAGACTTTGGAAGCAGTAGATCTGAGCCATCTTTTCTCTGTCAAGATTCATTAAGTCTGTGGTAAGGATCCATCTCGGGTTAATCATTTTTTAAGTTATTTGGTTAAGCCGAAGGCTATTGAAAGTGAATTTTGTTGTTGGCCGATTGTAGGGGGAGAAGCAGTCTCACATATCTTGTGTTGTGGTTAGCATTCGTAAGGCAAAAAGGTAAGGGTTGGGTTAGTTATGCGTTATCTCATCCTTTGGGATTTATTGGTATGGCCGAATGGCCTTGTTAATGGTTTTGTGGTTTGGCCGAATGTAGGACAAGGAGATCTAGTGCAGTAGATCGGGTCTTCGAGATTTAGTGCTTGCGTTAGTAACAGGTGTGTAACTTACACACTTTATAACTTGGTAATATATTAATAACCTAATCATGATTAAAAGCCGAAAACTGTGAGATCTTGATATGATGCCTTATGGGTGTGAGCAAGGATTCGGGTAAGTCCGTTTCGTTATGATTTTTGCTATATGGTGCATAATAATATGATTTATGATATGTTTGCTTTATGTTGCATATTAAAGCATAATGGCATGATTTGCAATTGTAATGCATTGGTATGGGTGATTTGAGAGGAGGGGGAAGTATGATATCCGTGACTTTGGGTCACCAGAGGTTTGGCACCTCCAGTGGTTTGGTACCACAGATTATTTTGTGACTTTGGGTCACCAGAGGTTTGGCACCTCATAGCGACTTGTCCCAGTGGCTTAACACCACAGTGGGTTGGCCCCACAGTTGATATTTTGGGATCGTCGCCAGTGATTTGGTATCACACGTGGGTTGGCCCCACTCTTGGATTATTGATATTTTGTGACTTTGGGTCACCAGAGGTTTGGCACCTCATAGCGACTCGTCCCAAAGTGCCTTAGCACCACAAAGGTTGGCCCCACATTTGATATTACGATTGTCGCCGGTGATTTGGCATCACAACGTGGGTTGGCCCCACAGATGGAATATTCGTGACTTTGGGTCATCAGTGGTTTGGCACCACATTATTATTGGATATCGTGACTTTGGGTCACCAGTGGTTTGGCACCACCAGTGGTTTGGTACCACACGGGGTAGAAAAGGAGTTATGGATGGCTAGGTTTGGGTGCATGATATATTGCTTGGTTATGATTTGTGTAAGCATGTTGCATTAATCGGGAGGGGGAATTATGCACTGAGTCTTGGTGACTCACCTTCTCCCTTATCTTTTTAGGTGACTCCTAGATCGCGGATGAGGAGCCAGTAGGACTCGAGGTGGCCATTCATTAAAAACATTCGGTTTTGCATGGATTCTTGATTATTAATATGTTTTGGATTTGATTTCAAACATGGCTAAATAAATGACTTGATTGATTTAATAACTTGAACATGAGGTTTTCTAAACTATACTACGCATGGTTTTCAAAACTTTACCATCGGGTAACATAAATCACCTGATAATATCGACAACTTAAATGGATTTCAAACTTAAGTTTTCCACATCTAATTCAACTGATTTCTAAATAGCTAAGAAAGAATCATTCGGTTTTTAAAGGATACAAACGTTTTCTAACCTATGGATCAACAATTAAGTTTTAAAGATTTATTATCGGGATTTCAAAGTATATCGTGGGTTTTTAACTAATCATGCACCTGATTTCTACAAGCACAAAAGAACAAAGAGTTTTTCACTGAAATTTAACCAGTAACCTGTTTTCTTCTAAACGTTTTTCTCTATGACATGCTAGATTCGGTCGTAGTGTGTTGACCGAGCTTGAGGTGCTACATAAGCAACACATAATAGAGTTTGAAATAGATAAAAAAAACAAGATGAAAATAACTAATACATAATAATATAAATGAATTTTAAAATAAATATATTATATAAGAAGAAATTCAAAGTAAATAATGTACAATATAATATATATTAATCTACAAAATTACATGTAAAAAAAAACCAACATAAATGACTTATATATGAAAATAATAATATACGAATGCTCTCGAAATAAACAATATATAATAAAATAGGGATAATAACACTAATAATAATAATAATAATAATAATAATAATAATAAATAGTGATAATAATAAGAAGAAGAAAAGTAACAATAATAAATACAATAATAATAATATTAAAAACAATAAAAGTAATAAAATAATGAACATAATGTTAAAACTAATTAAATTAATAACAAAACTAACAACATATGACTATTTTAAATGAAAATAGAAATCTGGGGGAGAATTCATGAATAAATAAAAGGAAAAGGATCAAATGGAAATGCGCGCTATGAGCGAGGGACCAACTCGGCAATTCTGCCTTTACCCCCAAAACGGCGCCGTCCAAATGGGGATCCAATTAACAACGCAATCAAATTTCAGATCCAAATTAAAATAATAAAATAACTTAATTGCGAAACTTTAAAAAAAAAAAGAGAGAGACCAAGGCAGTAAATATAACACTATCAGAAAACACGCGGATCCTTCCCCGGGTCGGGTCAACGCGGGAGTTGAGGGGTTTAAATGACGCCGTTTAGAGGCCACTTAAACAGGCCTAAAACGACGTCGTTCCCAGAGCCTATAAAAGGGAAATTTTTTTGTTAAAAAATCATTTCTGTCGTGTTATAACAAAAAAAAAAGGGAAAGGTTTTCTGCTTTCTCTGCTAGGGTTTCGTACCTAGCCCCGAGAGCCGCCATGCCCACCATAGAGCCACCACAAACGGTGCTCAAAACCAGGTAAAACGCTCTCTTTTCCCTTTTTTATTTCTATCCTTTTCGAAAATATATATAGTATATACAAAAAATATTTATACGTATATAAAAATCGATTTGAAGAGAGAAAAAATAAAGAAGAAGCAGTGACCTTTTTTTTCGATCTGATTTTTTTTTTCTTGTATTCAATGTATTCATAAATCGCGGAAATTGTCTAGAGAGCTTACAGTGGTTGATTTCGAGCTTTTTAAAGCCGAAATCAGAAAAAAATATAATTGCTTTTTTGTTTTCTTGTTTCTCTCTGCTGCTATTTGTTGTCGTAGTGCAGGTACGGCCATCGTAGTACTGAGGCGTGGACGTGGAACGTACGGAGGCTGTGCGCTGGCGTGGAAGAGCGAGCAGCGGCGCACGTGGAGGCACGTGCCAAGGAGACTGTTGCGGCACTGGACACTCCCAAAACTTCTAGGGCTTCTCAGATTGAAACCCACTATTGGGCTATTTGGGCCAGTCTGGATTTGGGCCATTGGGGCCGTTCTAAAAATTGGGCCCTTCGGTATTGTTGGGCCTGTGGGATAGGCTGAATTTAGTTTGGGCTATTGTATTGGGTTATGAATGTAAATGGACAGTTTATTTTGTAATGGATTTTTATAATAATAATTTTTTTTTTTTTGGGTTTTTAATAATAGAGGGACTGCTTTGGACTTTTATTATTATTGTTTTTGGTTTTTGGTTATAAAATGGGCCCGGGCAGATTGGGCCTGCTACAGCTGCCCCTCTTCGCTCGTTATCGTGTAATGAGAATGGAGCAAAGACTCAAAAAGAAGGGTCAATCTTGCTCGGTCTCACCGAATCTTGACTTCTTGGCACTTTTTTCCTTCAAGTAGCTTCATTCCATCCCACTGCATCTTCAAGGTCATAGGAACTAGTGCTTCGATCCGCTCTAATGTAATTTCAGGAAGAAGAGATTCGTAGTTTCAATCTACTCCACTGGAACTTCGAAGAAATACGGATTGATCCTCATTGTAAACTCAGGGAGGAGGGATTCGTAGCATCAACCTACTGCACTGGAACTTCAATGAGATAGAAATTTAGGGAGAAGAGATTCGTAACCTCAATCTTCTCTGCTGAAACTTCAAAGAAATACGGATTGATCCTCTTTGTAAACTCAGGGAGGAGGGATTTGTAGCATCAGCCTACTCCACTGGAACTTCAAGAAGATAGAAATTCAGGGAGAAGAGATTCGTAACCTCAATCTTCTCTGCTAAAACTTCAAAGAAATACGGACTGATCCTCTTCGTAAACTCAGGGAGGAGGGATTTGTAGCCTCAACCTACTCCACTGGAACTTCAAGGAGATAGAAATTCAGGGAGAAGAGATTTGTAACCTCAATCTTCTCTGCTGAAACTTCAAAGAAATACGGACTGATCCTCTTTGTAAACTCAGGGAGGAGGGATTTGTAGCCTCAACCTACTCCACTGGAACTTCGAGGAGATAGAAATTCAGGGAGAAGAGATTCGTAACCTCAATCTTCTCTGCTGAAACTTCAAAGAAATATGGACTGATCCTCATTGTAAACTCAGGGAGGAGGGATTTGTAGCCTCAACCTACTCCACTGGAACTTTGAGGAAATAAGACTTGTATGTTCGATCTGCTCGCTCAGGAAGGCAAGATCTTCTATTTTCAATCTATTCCACTGCAAGCTCAGGGACACCCGACTGGTATCTTCGATCCGCTTCGTTCAGGAAGGCAAGATATACTATTTTACCAATGTTGCGACACCGTCCTCTAGGAGACCTATCCTGTAAAATCGATTTTGTGTTTATGCTTATGCAAAATGGTTAGGATGCAATGATCAAAATGAATCTAATGCTCCTAACTAAATGTATTATGGATGACATTTGTATGAATGCAGAATATCGTGAGAATGGTCTTTTTACAAAGGTTAGGATGCAATGACCGGAATGAATCAAATGCCCCTAAATAGATGTGTCTTATGGATGACATTTGTATGAAAGCAGAATGTCATGAGAATGATTTCTTACAATGATTAAGATGCAATGATCGGAATGAATCAAATGCTCCTAACTAAATGTGTTTTGCATGAATGCAGAATTTCATGAGAATGATCCCTACTTAAGGTTGTCATCGCTCATCATTTATCAGGGCTCTATCACTGACGTATTATGCTGCCATCTTGTTCGGCTGATATTCTCTACAGAAAACTCGAGGAAACAATTATAATTGTTCAACAGATTTGCCCCGCTGTAACTTCAGGGTTCATCTCATTATGAATTAGGGGTATAGGATCTAAATCTTTTCCCAGCCATCCCGCTGTAACTTCAAAATGTAGGATTTGTTTCTTCTTCAATCCATCCCACTACTATTCAAGGGTACAGAACTTGTATCATTTTCCATCCATGCCACCGCAACTCAGGGGTAGAGGATCAGAACTGCTCGATTAATCGCTCACTTCCTGTGACCTAACCACATGTATGCATGATATTTACATGGACGCATAATATCATTTTCTTGCAAATGATTCCCCTTTTACACTTGGGCTAACATTGCCCACTAATGCAGTATCTTGTCGTTTGTTCAACCACCATTTTTGACAAAAATTCAGAGAGAAAATCTCAGTTTAGACTATTCCTTAAACAATAGTCCTATTTCAAGTTCTTGTATTTTTTAGAAGTTTCCAGAGTAATATGCGAAACTCATTTTATGAAAATATTATTAGTCCACTAATCGTTATTTCAATGCAAAGTGCCTGAAAAAGATCATAACCTATGGACAAGAAGGAAATTAATTGGGAGCATAGCTCGCAATAAGCAAGTTAATCAAAACTAGCAAATACAATTAAGCAGGGAGTTTATTAAAGGTGTATCTTGAAAAGAATAAGGTAATCAAAGAGAGCAAATTCAAAATGGATAAAATAGAAAACTAGGTGCCCCAGATATCGCCGCTTGAGCTTCTCTGTTCAAACTTCTTAAGGACCATTTTAAGCTCTACATGTGTTTAGGGGATCTGAAGTACATTGTCGTTGCCCCAAGACGTAGCATACTTCTTCATTGTTAATTCAGGCATAGCAAGACTGTTGTATGCCCCTCTTTCATCAAAATTTGATCCACCTTTTTCGGGATTTCAACTCAAATCCCCTTTGGTCTCAAAGCGCCCTTTGCGTGTTTTCACCTTGGCCTCTCCTTTTTCTTTCTTTTTTATTGAAGTTTTTCTCTTTTTTTATTTTTTTTTTTTTGAATTCATCGGATTGGGTAGGTCCTTTCCATCTATCTCAGATAATACCCATGCTCCAGTTTGGCATCCGCTTTCTTCTAAAGTCCCCTTTGCATGGGAAAAGTCTTCTTCAAAGCCCTATCGTGAAATTTTCTAGGACGAATCATTTTTTTGTGAGCTCGCATCACCTGACCATGACAGATAGCTTTTAACATTAATTTATCATTTTGAGATTGGATCCATTTTGTGAAACACCCCAAACCCAGCCCACGAGCTTTGACCAGATTTGGTATGTTCCTCAAGTAAACCGATTTCAAATTCTTTTGTTACTTAGAGAAAAACTTGTGTGATTAAAAAAAATGTTGTTTGGGTTGGGCTTGTGTTGAAAACAAACTGGATTTTTATATTAGAAAACCCCTTTTTAATATTAAGTGATAAAACATATAGAGTATATTTTAAAATAAAATACTTAGTCTTTAACTTAATCAAAATTTGTAACACAATAAAACAACAAGTAGAAATAAAATCGTTCATCATGGCCTTATGGCCTTATTACATCAAATAGTTTCCAAAATATTTCAAAGTACTAAAATAAATTCAAGAGTCCATAAAAATATAAACTTCATGTTGAGCATGGCCACCACAAATACTTTGTCCCGGTCCATCACTGCTCATCACACGAAACATGGTCCCACAACGGGTGAGTCAAATGAGACTCAATGTGTACACGACACTAAATCATAATAGAATCAGGAATACAATAGTTACACATTCAAAACATAAAATACAAGTTATGATGCATTCCCAAACCCAAATCTAATTGTCCATCCGCAACACACCCCCGTACCTGCCAGTCACACCGTGGGGACTACTAAGTCAACCCTCCTTCCGCTACAAACCATCGAAGGCAGTCACTGCAGTCTAACTTGCTCATCGCCCATATAAATTCGTGGCATAGCCACCAGATAATTGTGTCATGAGACACCACATTCAGAAAATGTAACCGAAGTTACCACATTCAGATAATGTAACCGAAGTCACCACATTCAGATAATGTGACCGAAGTCACCACATTCAGATAGTGAGACCGAAGTCACCACATTCACTTCCCCTTTCTCATATAACCTGAATGCCCTATATTATTCATATTATGCATATCATACTTAAATTCACATATTTTACTAAACATAGCCATAATACATATTATAAAGTAGTGTGGGGTACACACCCGATTCGCTTAATGAAGTCCTTGAAATCCCGAAGAACTGATCTACTGATTTAGATCTTAATCCCTATATTCGACCAATCATTCAAAGACATTAATAAACCTTTTTGGTCTTAAAACCAAATCCTAGTAGGATTTATACACTTACCTTGGTATCGATTTCTTTTTTGGTTCAAATCCCGAAAACCTTGCCTTATAAGTCTGTCGAAAATCTTATAAGCACATGTTAGATTGATTTCTAATACTTAATCATCTTTAAATGGCCTATGGCCGAATATTCATATGACTTACCTTGAGTCTTAGAAATCCCGAAACTTCGTTGTACTTCTTCTTGTAGTCGACAACTACTAGATCTCGAAGAAAACCTTCCAAATTTTGGCCATGGAATTCTAAAGGAGTTAGATTCCTATATTTCAACTAAAGAGAGATTGAAAATCAAATAATAGCTGATCTTACCTTTTTGAATGAAATCGGCAACACCCTTCTGTCACAACAAAGATTCGGCTTTGGCAGAATTTCGGCTTGGTTGGATTGTGTTTTTGGTTTTGAATAAAAGAGAGGGGAGGCTAGGGAATTCGGCTAGAAAAGAAAAGAGAAGATGAGAGAACCCTAAGAATTTTGGCAGAGCAGAGAAAAAAGAAAACTGATGAGTATCCCTCCTTCCTTCCTTTTATAGACGAAATTATCAACTAAGGAGTCTCTTACTTAGCCACCACTCTTCAATTTGATAGCTTTATCCTTTAATTATCATAAAATAAAAGAGTTTATTCCAGCCTTTATCTCATGGAAATTATGATAAATAAATTCCCTTTTAAAAATACTTAAGATAAATCATCATTTATCTCTCCAATTAAAAAAAAATCCTTTATTTATCCTTAATAGCCAAATTTTAAAGAGGATAAACCTCCTTTTTCTAGAAGCCTTGCCGTCCACTCCTTGGCTTATGGAAGCAAAATAAAACCTCCTTTATTTGCTTCCCAAGTGACTCGAACCCAGGCCCATTCCTCTTGCATATGGCGCCATTTCCATAGGCCCTAAGTAACATCTTCAGGCCACTTTTCCAAGTCTGTTTGTGTGTCAAATTTCACCAACTTTTTCTTTTAAGGCCACCTTGCCTTAATTTCCTATTTTAAACTTTAAAACTTGACATTTCTAAGTCATTTCTAAGTTTCCTAAAATTTTCGATCGGCTCTGTAAACTTGCCATTTCCTTACATTTCCAAGTTTCCAGAAATGTTCACTTTCCATTTTTGAATCATTTCCTTACATTTCCTAGTTTCCAAAAATGTTCATGTCTATGCATTTCTAGGTTTCCAAAAATGTTCATGTCCATGCATTTCTAGGTTTCCAAAAATGTTCATTTCCATTTCACTTTCATACATTTCCAAGTTTCTAAAAATGTTCAAAATTTATTCTTAGTACATAGAACATGTCACTTCGTACAATTAAGCCGAAAATGCATAGGCTCTTTCCAGGATGTTACATTTTGCCTCATCTAATTTTAGCTCTGATAAAACTTGGAAAAAGGATTTTCGACTTCAATGGGCAAAACAATGAGAAATGTGTTACCCCGTTTGATAAGCATAGAGGGTAAATAATAACTTCTGTATGCCAATCCTTACAAGTCTTGGTCTTTTTATGATCTTTTGTTTTTCTTTTTGGTTGCTTTTGCTGCACTGATATGTGGCAACTGATCTTTGAACAGACTGCAGACTTTTGACATGGTGTGGTTAAATGTGATCTTTTTGAGATTTTTTTTTCAATATTCTTTCTTTCTTTTTCTTTTTCTTTTTTTTTTCTAATGACTATCGACTTTGTAATATTGGCATACAAAGCGACCTTTACCCTCTTAGTGAAGAAATTGACACCCACGACGATGAATTGGTGTCGGCTAAATGCTCTTGATGAGACTAGCTTGATAACAACCATGCCCTACATATAGGAAATCTTATTTCTGCATTGAGCTAGGCTTTAATCTTTATCTCCTTCCTTGGCTCACGACGTAGGATCTATTTTTCATCCAGGTATTAACAAATCAGAAGATATGTTGCAATTTCCGTCATCTTCAAAGTCCTGAGATCCCTTAGACCCATATTTCATTCAAAAAGGGAGTCCGTAACAGTGTCGCCCATGTCATTGATATCTGGTGGCCCATTATGGGTACGAAGGTAAATTCTAAAAAAAATGATTCCAAGAACAATTATTTGTATGGTATGATCATGAATAAAGAATATTTGAATAGTAATCTAAAGTACAAAAGAATCTATAAATAGAAAGAATGGAAAGATGTTTGCTCAAAAAAGATGCATTTTATTGAAATAAGGATTTTGAACACAAGCCTATTTCACAAAAGGACTCTTATTACTTCTAGGCTGAAAGTAATAAGCATGTTTTGAATATTACTCTAGGTTAGTCTTAAAAATACATGTCTCTTCCAGAGTCCTATTGTTCAAAATACTCTCAAGTATATAAAGGCCGATACTTGGAAAACTTTTATTCCTTGGTTCACTCTCTGGGTATGCCATTCGTGTTCTGACTTCCCGACTTCTAGGCTTTAAGGAATCGTAACTCTTTTGCCCCTTCCTTTAATTATTGCAAATTACTGCTCCGGTCGACTCATCAAACTTTAAAACCCCTATTTTAATAAGCCTCTCTACCAAATTCTTGAATGCAATGCAGTTATCGATTGAGTGACCCGTTATTCCCGCGTGATACTCACATTAAGCATTCGAATCATACCATTTGGGGTATGGGGGTTGCATTGGTTCCATATAATGAGGAGCCACCATATGTACATCGAATAGGCTTTGATACAACTCCCCATACGTCATTGGAATTGGTGCAAAGTGGAGTTGGTTTGCACTAAATTCTTGTTTTGATGAGCCCTGATGACCAGTGGTCACAGCTATAGGTCGACCTGCAGCGACTGATTTGGAACGCTTGTTCAAGCTGTTCACTTCATTTTCCATATTTCTCGGGGCTGATCTTTTGGCATTTTCTCCAGCATCTATCCTTCCACTATTTATAGCATTCTCAATCATTTCTCCAGTCATTATGATGTCTAAGAAGCTCTTTGTAGCGCTCTCTAGCATGTGAGTGATAAACGGGGCCTTCAAGGTGTTGATGAAGAGCATAGTGGTTTCTTTCTCTAGAAGAGGTGGCTGGACCTGTATGGCAACCTCTCTCCACCTTTGTGCATATTACCGAAAACTCTCGCTTGGTTTCTTCTCCATGTTTTGCAGGGTAATTCTGTCAGGGGTCATATCTGTTACATGACCGTACTGCTTATGCTAAATCCCTCCAAGAACCAATTTCGGTACGGGTCAACTGATTGTACCATTTAGATGTTGCTCCCGCTAGACTGTCCTGGAAGCAGTCAAGTAGCAGTTGGTCATTGTTAACGTACCCAGTCATTCTCCGGCAAAACATAGTTATGTGAGCTTCTGGGCAAGTAGTCTCATTGTATTTTTCAAATTCAAGCACCTTAAATTTGTGGGCAAATATTAGATCCGGCACCAAACTCAGATCTTTAGCTTCAATCCCATGCTGCCTATCAACATTTTCCATGGCTCTAAACTTGTCTTCTAACCATTTGCATCGCTCCTCTAACTGTCTTGGAAATTCAGACCTTGCCATTTCTGTAACATCCCCAAACCCGGCCCATTCACTACGACCGAATCTGGTTATGTTAGTGAAAATATTTCTGACTTAGAGTAAAATAGTAAAAATTTATTTTATCTTGGAACCTATGTTCCTTTGGAAAAAAATATATATATATATATACTTTAGACTTGATATTATAAAAATGTCCATATTAAAACACTTTATTATCTTATGAATACTTTAAATAAGTAGATTAGGGTAAAAATCATTTTCACTAGCTAGTAATTTAATTTTACCAAGTCATAATCAAATTAAAATAAAATAGTACCCAAAATAATAATTAAGCAATTTCCAAGGTAGATAAAAATAAATAAAAGTCAAAAGGCCCTTATTACATCCATAATTAAAAGATCAAGTACTTAATATAAATAAACTTAAAACAACGCCTTCGGCATGGGCCACCATGCGTCCTCTCCGATCCCGGTCCAACTCATGAATCACCTGAAATGTTGGGAAAATAATTGGGTGAGTCACAGACTCAGTGCATAATTATCACACATGCCTCCACATATGGGCTTAGCCCATATCCACACACATCATGCAAATCAACATGCAATTACGAAATCCAACCCATCCTAAGTCCATCCGTTACACCAACCTTAGCGGACTCCTGCTCAAGGCGTGGCTAGTCCACCGATCACAACCGAGTGATCCCACAAAATCCTACCTTGCGCGCACTGCTGCACGGCCATGGTGAGCCACCGATCACATCGTGATCCTCACAATAATCTATTCACGGTGATGCACTCAGCTATCAACCGCCGAGATGGGCACCTAGCCAACATCTCCCTTGATGAAGCACACAGCTAACCATCAAGCGCTAATGTAGCACGAGGCTGACATTAGACCACGTACATAATATGTACTCCCGTCCTTCTTTGCTCAAATCCAACCCCATGCATATATGTCAAAGTACCATATCAAATCAACGTATAGAATGAATATACATCACATGCTCATAAATAATTTTAACATCACAATTTACCAACCTGTTAACCGATTACCCACACATGGGTATCCATCACTTCAGCCTTTACTGTCGGCTATCACACATCATACGCAAAACATATGTACATATATATTAATACACAAAACAGGAGAAACAGTGCGATAGTTACGCACCTGTTTGATACAATCAACTAAACCTCGAAGTCACACGTTGCACCTAAAGGCTTGTCAAATCCCACCCGATTAACGAGAAAAAGACGCTACGCTTGATTGGTTCCAAATCCGGAGGCCCTTTCAAAAACGATTACCACAAGAGATTAACATACTTCCAAATAAACACAAAATCGTCTCTTACCTTTGTAAAAGTCGACAGAGAACAAAGGACAGATCGTAAAACATTCGGCCTTGCCTACTTACCTTCTCCAATGATTGAAAACGAAACCCAACGTGCTCTACACCACACTTAATATTCGGCAAAAGAGATACTAATAGGGAAGGGTAGATTTTGGTAATAAGGTTTTGAGAAAAGAGAGGAAATAAAAGATGAATGAGGTTCACAAATGAAGATTCGGCCAACAAGTCCAAGGGAGAAAACGGCAAGGTCTACGATGTTAATGGTTTTTTTGATTTCAAAGAAGAAAAATAGATAAGCTTTACTTGAAGGTTCGGCCAAAAGACAAAAAAAGGGAAAAGAAGGAAACACAAAGGAGTAAGGCTTTTGAAGAATTAAAATTCGGCAAAGGAAATCTCACCACCCTTTAAATAGCATTCGGCCACTCCCCCCCCGAAGACTCCAACATTCGGCCACCACCTTCCTGGCCATATAATTCAAATTGATTTGAATTAATCAAATCACTTAACTTACTCCCAGCCACCCATTTAAAAACAATTAAAAACAAAACCCACCTTTATCCTATATCACCTCTTCAATTTAAAAAGAATAAAAACATAATAATATAATACTTATCCTAACTCCTTCAAATAAAAAACAAAAAAAACAACCCAATATCACCATTATCCCACTGAATTCAAAATAAAATACAAACCCATCCTTATCTTCCAATTTAATCAACATGTACCGTCCAATTGCTTCAAATCTGCTGCCCAAAAACAAAGAAATAAAGCTTCCATGTGCCCCCATTCACGTCAACCAAAGCAGAAAAAAGGAAAACCCCCAAAGACCTCCAAGGCTCGAACACACGACTGGGGACCAACGACCACATAGCGCCCGAGCCATTCGGCCTAGGCGCTGCTTTTTATAACAAAAGCGCGCAACAAAATCTTTTAAGCCTTCTCGATTTAACGCCGCTTCGCAAAATATCAAAACTCGCCTCCCTTGCGCCTCGAACTCGCGACCTTTACCTCAGCGCCCTTACATGCAGCGCCACTCCGCCCACCTGCCTTTCATGTCCATAGAGCCCCAACAATTATTCATAAAGCCTTCATACTCAGGCCCAATACTGCATATGAAAAATAACACGCCAAAATTGCTGTTGCCTCCACTCGAACCAGCGCCCTTCTCCCCCTTCAGCGCCTAAGTGGCGCGCGCTAACCACTTCACCAAGCTCTTCCCTGTGCCAAAAATTACCGAAAATTATCCTTAAGGCCTCCCTTGGCCCGATCCCCTTTTTACACTAAAAATCCAAATTTTTTTCCAAAGTCTCCCCTTTTAATCCGAGCATTCTCAACACCTCTAAAACACGTCCAAGCATACCCAAAACCTACTAGAACTTGAATTATACCCAACAAGCATAGCCCCTAAACCAGGGTGTTACAATTCTACCCTCCTTAAAAATAATTTCGTCCTCGAAATTACTTGTCTAAACTAACAGTCCATTTCCTCCCACTACGCTATGGCTGCGCACTCTGATCTTAAAGAGCTAACATACTACTAGGCATAGCATCTACCATACTCAAGGTTCCACATACTTTACGAGCAACAAAGCAAACAGTCACCAAAATGAACCAAACAACAGAGAATAATTCAGACATCAGGGGCTTACCAGCTGACACATCAGACACATCATTATCCTCTCTCCGGCGAACTGCATAAACCAGACTTGGCTGCCTTGCCTCAGTGCCACCATTACCACGGTCTACTGCTACACGACCTCGGCCGGAACCATTTCCTCCATGGTTCGGACCACGACCTCTCGTCGCTTGCTGACCACCTCTGCCTGGTTGCATATAATCTGTCCGAGTCCTATTTGGATTCTGGGGACAATCCTTAATCAGGTGGAACTTGGACTTGCATCTAAAGCACTCCCGAACACGATTCCAGCATTCGCCAACATGGTACCTTCCACATTGAGCACACGGACGATCTGGATTTCCGGCGGCTGGCTTAGCAATATTAATGCGAGAGTCTCAACCTCGGTCTTTTCTCGAACCTCTCAAACACTTCGGCGATCCAACACTTCTCTTATCACGGTTCCTTTCTCTATTGTGCCTTTCAGCCTTCTTGACCTCCTCAGCTATTCGAGCTTTCTCTACTAAAATGGCGAAGTCTCTTTCCTGATGCGGAGCAATCAAAACTCGCAGCTCATCCCGCAGACCATCTTCAAATCTGACGCATCTCTCATAATCCGTTGCCACGATGCCCCGAGCATACCGGCTCAAACGCGTAAACTCGACCGTCACTCTGCTATTGACTTGCTACCTTGCACCAGATTAAGGAACGCCTTCCTCTGCGCGTCCACATAGCTCACTCCAACATACTTCCCTTCAAACTTGATCTTAAAGTAACCCCAATCCACTCGATCCGCAGGGTACTTTTTCTCTAACGATGAGCCACCACCGTAGGCCTCATCCCGTAGCAACGAAACAACACCCTTAAGCTTCTCCTCGCCGCTTAAGTCTAGGTCGTCCATAATCCTTTCAAAGACCTCAAGCCAATACTCGCCCACGCTTTGGAGCTACCCGGACACTCCTCTAAAAACCTCGACTCCATTCGCCCTAAGCCTTTCGGCACCGCGACTTCCGATTCCTATTGCCCACATTGGCTCCTCGCCACTGCTCGAGCAGCACTCGCAACACACGACTTGTGACACTACATCGTCTCCCCGGTCCGTCCTGTTTGTTCAACCTCAACACCGTGGCGTGGCGGTGCATCGCTCTCGACCCATAGCGTGACCCAACCGGCTCCGACATCGACATCCTGCCTCTACCACGCCCACGAGTATTGCGACCACGCCCCCTAGAACTCATATCTAGCGCTTCGATTTAGTCTGTTTAAAAAGTTTTATGCATTAGAAATTCTTGTTTCACTGTTTTATCCACGAGCAATTTTATGCAATGAAGTTTCCAAGAGTAGTTCTTTCGAGCAATCAAGTTTCCTTCCTTACCCAGGGGTAAATTCGTCATTTTCCTATAGGGGTATTTCGGTAATAACTCAGGGTCAATTTTGAAAATAGTTTTCAAATTAAAGATATTTCAAAGTTTACAAAATCCCAAGGGTCATCTTGAAAATTTTGTTTTTCAAACCAGAGGTATCGCAAAAATTTCAGAAATCAGGGTTATTTCAGTAATTTTGGAAATCACAGGCATTTTCGTAAATTCTTCAAATCGGAATATCACAATATTCACAAAATAGGGTTCTTTCTGATATTTGGTCAAACAGGAATATTTCAGTAAAAGTTGAGAGAAACCTGAAAATTTAGAAACCAAGGGCTTTTCGGTAATTTTATCAACCAGGGGTACTTTCGTAAATTTCCACAAACTTAATATTTCGAAACCTCAAAATTTTGGTATTTTGTAAAGTGAAAGTCATTTTATCAAAAGGTGGGGGTAGTACGAAAATTTTATAACACAAAGGTATTTTTTTGTAATTTTTCCACTAGGGGCATTTTGGTAATTTTGTAAATCGAAAACGTCCTTCAGAATCAAATTTAAGATTTCACAAACCAAAAGGGTAAATTTTGGAAAGATTTCAATACAGAAAATTTTAGAAAACAACAAGGCTAATTCCCTTTCGGGTTTTAATAATCGGTTCAGCCTATGAACAAGTCCTCTTGGTTAAGGTGAACCGTAGCTACGCACTGTAGGTTACTGCGAAGAGGAGGTGAGTCACACAATTTGCTTAAATACCGTGCTCTTCCTGCCCACTCCTAGACATGCGTGTGGGGTTACCACACCTTAACTCGGCGACTTACTTCACGAGTTTGTTTAAGAGATCTAAGTTTTATGCACATGTTTGAGTAGTCTAGTCCTAGGGTCCAATAGTCCTAACTTTCTAATCTACGAGCCCAAATTAAGCCCAAATCAATTCATACAAACAAAACAACACAATTTAGAAGTTCAAGCACTTACCCGTGGACTTGAATTCCTGAGACACACAAAGCCATGCGAATAACTTTGAAAAATATTGTTTATAAAAGCCAACATTTCAAAAGCCCATTTTGAAAATCTGTTTGAACCTAAAACCCTCAAAGCCGAGAGTTTTGAACTGCTCGATATTAAATCAGAACATCCCCAAACCCGCCCATTCACTACGATCGAATCTGGTTATGTTAGTGAAAATATTTCGACTTAGAGTAAAATAGTAAAAATTTATTTTATCTTGGAACCTATGTTCCTTTGGAAAAAAATATATATATATATACTTTAGACTTGATATTATAAAAATGTCCATATTAAAACACTTTATTATCTTATGAATACTTTAAATAAGTAGATTAGGGTAAAAATCATTTTCACTAGCTAGTAATTTAATTTTACCAAGTCATAATCAAATTAAAATAAAATAGTACCCAAAATAATAATTAAGCAATTTCCAAGGTAGATAAAAATAAATAAAAGTCAAAAGGCCCTTATTACATCCATAATTAAAAGATCAAGTACTTAATATAAATAAACTTAAAACAACGCCTTCGGCATGGGCCACCATGCGTCCTCTCCGATCCCGGTCCAACTCATGAATCACCTGAAATGTTGGGAAAATAATTGGGTGAGTCACAGACTCAGTGCATAATTATCACACATGCCTCCACATATGGGCTTAGCCCATATCCACACAGATCATGCAAATCAACATGCAATTACGAAATCCAACCCATCCTAAGTCCATCCGTTACACCAACCTTAGCAGACTCCCTGCTCAAGGCCGTGGCTAGTCCACCGATCACAACCGAGTGATCCCACAAAATCCTACCTTGGCAGACCTGCTGCACCGGGCCATGGCTGAGCCACCGATCACATCGTGATCCTCACAATAATCTATTCACGGTGATGCACTCAGCTATCAACCGCCGAGATGGGCACCTAGCCAACATCTCCCTTGATGAAGCACACAGCTAACCATCAAGCGCTAATGTAGCACGAGGCTGACATTAGACCACGTACATAATATGTACTCCCCGTCCTTCTTTGCTCAAATCCAACCCCCATGCATATATGTCAAAGTACCATATCAAATCAACGTATAGAATGAATATACATCACATGCTCATAAATAATTTTAACATCACAATTTACCAACCTGTTAACCGATTACCCACACATGGGTATCCATCACTTCAGCCTTTACTGTCGGCTATCACACATCATACGCAAAACATATGTACATATATATTAATACACAAAACAGGAGAAACAGTGCGATAGTTACGCACCTGTTTGATACAATCAACTAAACCTCGAAGTCACACGTTGCACCTAAAGGCTTGTCGAAATCCCACCCGATTAACAGAGAAAAGACGCTTTCACGCTTGATTGGTTCCAAATCCGGAGGCCCTTTCAAAAACGATTACCACAAGAGATTAACATACTTCCAAATAAACACAAAATCGTCTCTTACCTTTGTAAAAGTCGACAGAGAACAAAGGACGGATCGTAAAACATTCGGCCTGCCTACTTACCTTCTCCAATGATTGAAAACGAAACCCAACGTGCTCTACACCACACTTAATATTCGGCAAAAGAGATACTAATAGGGAAGGGTAGATTTTGGTAATAAGGTTTTGAGAAAAGAGAGGAAATAAAAGATGAATGAGGTTCACAAATGAAGATTCGCCAACATGTCCAAGGAGAAAACGGCAAGGTCTACGATGTTAATGGTTTTTTTGATTTCAAAGAAGAAAAATAGATAAGCTTTACTTGAAGGTTCGGCCAAAAGACAAAAAAGGGAAAAGAAGGAAACACAAAGGAGTAAGGCTTTTGAAGAATTAAAATTCGGCAAAGGAAACCTCACCACCCTTTAAATAGCATTCGGCCACTCCCCCCCCGAAGACTCCAACATTCGGCCACCACCTTCCTGGCCATATAATTCAAATTGATTTGAATTAATCAAATCACTTAACTTACTCCCAGCCACCCATTTAAAAACAATTAAAAACAAAACCCACCTTTATCCTATATCACCTCTTCAATTTAAAAAGAATAAAAACATAATAATATAATACTTATCCTAACTCCTTCAAATAAAAACAAAAAAACAACCCAATATCACCATTATCCCACTGAATTCAAAATAAAATACAAACCCATCCTTATCTTCCAATTTAATCAACATGTGCCGTCCAATTGCTTCAAATCTGCTGCCCAAAAACAAAGAAATAAAGCTTCCATGTGCCGCCCCATTCACGTCAACCAGCAGCAAAAGAAGGAAAACCCCCCCAGCAGCCTCCAAGGCTCGAACACACGACCTGGGGGACCAACGACCACATAGCGCCCCAGGCCATTCGGCCTAGGCGCTGTTTTGTAACAAAAGCGCGCAACAAAATCTTTTAAGCCTTCTCAGTACTTAACGCCTGCCTGCAAAATATCAAAACTCTGCCTCCCTTGCGCCTCGAACTCGCGACCTTTACCCAGCGCCCTTACATGCAGCGCCACTCCCCCCACCTGCCTTTCATGTCCATAGAGCCCCAACAATTATTCATAAAGCCCTCATACTCAGGCCCAATACTGCATATGAAAAATAACACGCCAAAATTGCTGTTGCCTCCACTCGAACCAGCGCCCTTCTCCCCCTTCAGCGCCTAAGTGGCGCGCGCTAACCACTTCACCAAGCTCTTCCTTGTGCCAAAAATTACCGAAAATTATCCTTAAGGCCTCCCTTGGCCCGATCCCCTTTTTACACTAAAAATCCAAATTTTTTTCCAAAGTCTCCCCTTTTAATCCGAGCATTCTCAACACCTCTAAAACACGTCCAAGCATACCCAAAACCTATTAGAACTTGAATTATACCCAACAAGCATAGCCCCTAAACCAGGGTGTTACAATTTCGTTCTCTGCTGCCTCATCCAAGTTAGGAATAACATCATTAATTGGATGATTCCCTAAGTTAGGACCCGATCCCATTTGAAAGTTGGCTAGTATCGAAACATCTTCTTGAAATTGATGAGGTTTAATTGTGACGGATGTCTTTCGTGGGTGTACCTCAGGATGTGTCAGGGTAAAACCCGAAGGATATGGTCGTTCCTCACTATTTTCACCAGTGCTAACCATAGGGGTTTTTCCTTTGTCTATTCCGCCTGCCAGTAGTTGAGTTAATTGAGTCATCATATTCTGTTGTGATTCCATTATCCGATCTATCATATCTTGTTGGATCTTAGCAAGTTGCTATTGCATTTGCAAATGAAGTTTATCCTGCATCTCCCTTTGGAGTTGCTCAAGCTTCTCTAATATCTTATCCATATCTTTCGCCATGGTTCTGGTACCGTAAGGATGTTTGGTTTTGTTGGTGTCCAGGTTAATGCTAAAATAATTTCAACCAATCAGGGTCCTCTCATGAAATTTAATGCATGTGATGTGATGCTATGTGAATGCATGTAATGCAAAAGGAGCTGATTCTGATTCAATTCCATTTAGGAAACTTTATTTGAAAACAAAGCTCTTTACATAAAGTGGATTACAAATATACGGACATCCGTATTTCTTCCGTTTTATCAAGAAAGTCATTTTCCATGTCAAGCTCCCTAATTTAGTAACCGAACCCAAATCGACACCCTTTTCTAATATGAAAATGCATGGAAAACAACAAAAATAAAACAAATAGTCAGTACAATAGAAACGAAATTCAAAACATGTAAAATATTCAAGCACCTATTGGGTGACCACTAAGGTTTATCACAACTCCATCTGGGGTAGGCTGTTAGGGCTTTTTACATGCAGTTTGATTTCTAAAGTTGAGGGTACCTGAACCAGCAGATTCCTCAATCCTCATCCATTATAGGCTCATATGGAGCGAGTTCGGTTCAGGGGAATACATTTCCCTATGGCTACACGGAGATGAAAATCTCACAAAGACATAGGTACGGATGTATCCCGGAAGTGATTCGCTATCCTGCACGGAGGTGAAAACCTCACGAAGGCGTAGCTTCTCACTCCCACTTAAAGGTGTGACCCAGCGGTCCTGTAATATGATGCAAAGTATTCTACAAGACTCGAACCATAGCAATCAAATGAGATGATGCAAGCGAATGCAATAAAAGGATCGTAATTTTTCAAATCAAATTTTCAATTTTCGACAAAAGGACAGAAATTAATCAATTTATGGCCTGACTCTCAACCAGTCCCCAGTGGAGTAGCCAAGCTGTCGAAACCATTTTTATTTTAGGTTTAAAAAAAACGGGGATCGACTTTGAAAATAAAAAATTGAGTCGCCACCGATCTTTTATTCAAGGTGTGATCGGATCACCTTAAGATGGATTATTTTAATAAGACATTTTTATTAAAATAATAATTTTGGTCTAAGAAATCTAAGAACACAGGTTCGGGAGTCGGTTACGCACGAGGAAGTATTAGCACCCTCGCAACGCCCAAAATTGGTACCAAATTGATTAATTAATGTCCTAACGTCGAGAATTTGAAAGGATCTAAAATTACGACCTTCTTTGACTCATTTGAAGCTACTCGAGTTTGAATAATAAGATTCTCTGGTTTCGAAGGAATAAAATATCACATCCAGCACGTTAAAATGTAACAATTTAAGTTTTCGAATTCCAGATCATCTCAAAATTCTCAAACTCAGACATTGAGATTTTAAAAGGGTATTTCATTATTTGGGATCAAACGGAAAACCGAAACCCAGCACGTTATGGCACGATCTCTCGAATTTCCAAACACGAAATATTGCCTTTGTTAATTTAAGAAAATGTGGATGAAATTTCGAAAGGATATTTAGTTATTTGGTCAAACGGAAAACCGAAACCCAACACGTTAGGGCACGATATTTCGGATTTCCAAACACAAACATTGCCTTATTTTAGAGTTAAGAAAACATGAATGAAATCTTAAAAGGATATTCGGTTATTTGGTCAAACGAAAAACCGAAACCCAGCACGTTAGGGCACGATCTCTCAAATTTCCAAACACGAAACATTGCCTTATTTTGAAGAATATTAAAAAATTGACTCCAAATGCTTTTTATTCAATCACTATTCGATAATGAAAAAGAAAAATATAATATTGATCATGGATAATAATATGTGAATACAATTTCGTACAAATGGATAACAAAAATAATAATATGAACATACAATCCAAATTATACAAAAACAATAATCTCACAACTCCTATTTTGAAAATACCAACACTATTAAATAAATGAAAATTTACAAATAAGCAACACATAATAGAGTTTGAAATAGATAAAAAAAAAAACAAGATGAAAATAACTAATACATAATAATATAAATGAATTTTAAAATAAATATATTATATAAGAAGAAATTCAAAGTAAATAATGTACAATATAATATATATTAATCTACAAAATTACATATAAAAAAACCAATATAAATGACTTATATATGAAAATAATAATATACGAATGCTCTCGAAATAAACAATATATAATAAAATAGGGATAATAACACTAATAATAATAATAATAATAATAATAAATAGTGATAATAATAAGAAGAAAAGTAACAATAATAAATACGATAATAATAATATTAAAAACAATAAAAGTAATAAAATAATGAACATAATGTTAAAACTAATTAAATTAATAACAAAACTAACAACATATGACTATTTTAAATGAAAACAGAAATCTGGGGGAGAATTCGTGAATAAATAAAAGGAAAAGGATCAAATGGAAATGCGCGCTATGAGCGAGGGACCAACTGGGCAATTCTGCCCTTACCCCCGAAACGGCGCCGTCCAAATAGGGATCCAATTAACAACGCAATCAAATTTCAGATCCAAATTAAAATAATAAAATAACTTAATTGCGAAACTTAAAAAAAAGGGACCAAGGCAGTAAATATAACACTTTCAGAAAACACGCGAATCCTTCCCTGGGTCGGGTCAACGCGGGAGTTGAGGGGTTTAAACGATGCCGTTTAGAGGCCACTTAAACAGGCCTAAAACGACGTCGTTCCCAGAGCCTATAAAAGGGAAAATTTTTCGTTAAAAAATCATTTCTGTCGTGTTATAAAAAAAAAAAAGGGGAAAGGTTTTCTACTTTCTCTGCTAGGGTTTCGTACCTAGCCCCGAGCGCCGCCATGCCCACCATGGAGCCACCGCAAACGGTGCTCAAAACCAGGTAAAACGCTCCATTTTCCCTTTTTTATTTCTATCCTTTTCGAAAATATATATAGTATATACAAAAAATATTTATACATATATAAAAAGCGATTTGAAGAGAGAAAAAAAAAGAAAAAATAAAGAAGAAGCAGAGACCTTTTTTTTCGATCTGATTTTCTTTTTTCTTGTATTCAATGTATTCGTAAATCGCGGAAATTGTCCAGAGAGCTTACAGTGGTTGATTTTGGGCTTTTTAAAGCCGAAATCAGAAAAAAAAAATACAATTGTTTTTCTGTTTTCTTGTTTCTCTCTGCAGCTATTTGTTGTCGTAGTGCAGGTATGGCCATCGTAGTACTGAGGCGTGGACGTGGCACGTACGGAGGCTGTGCGCTGGCGTGGAAGAGCGGGTAGCGGCGCGCGTAGAGGCACGTGCCAAGGAGACTATTGCGACGTTGGACACTCTCGAAACTTCTAGGGCTTCTCAGATTGAAACCCACTGTTGGGCTATTTGGGCCAGTCTGGATTTGGGCCATTGGGGCCGTTCTAAAAATTGGGCCCTTCGGCATTGTTGGGCCTGTGGGATAGGCTGAATTTAGTTTGGGCTATTGTATTGGGTTATGAATGTAAATGGACAGTTTATTTTGTAATGGACTTTTATAATAATAATTTGTTTTTTTGGGTTTTTAATAATAGAGGGACTGCTCTGGACTTTTATTATTATTGTTTTTGGTTTTTGGTTATAAAATGGGCCCGGGCAGATTGGGCCTGCTACAATAAAGAAAACATAAAGTGAAAGCCATTTTTATACCATCTTTTTAACCTTTGACTGAAACAAGAAAAAAGAAAAAGAAAGTTATATTTGGCCATTGAAGAAGCTTGATTCAAGGTTAGTTATTGTTTGATTTTTGATAATTTTTACGTTTTTGAGATCATTGCTACGAGATGTACACAACCCATGCTTGAATTTTTGAAACTGATGATGATTTTGTGTTATATCATTGATGGTAGCTTGTGATTTTTGTTGTTTAATGATAGAATATGGAAGATATGTTTTAGATTAACATGTTTTGTCTTTGAATTTTTGATGAATTTGAATATTTTGGACTAAACTGCAAAAATAAATTTTTAAGGGACTAAAATATGAAATAAATGAAATGTATGGACTTGTATGAAAATAGGTAATATTCAGCCAAGCATGGGTAATGTGAAATTTTGTGTATTTTGTGTTTTGTGCAATAGGGACTAAATTGTAAAAAGTGTGAAATGTTAGGGGCAAAATGGTAATTTGCCCATTTTTATGTTTTTAGACTAAAGTGAATGGAATGGTGTTTAAATAAGTTTAATTTGAATATGTTTAGATCAAGAACCAAAGAAATCGGATTTGGACTGGGGAAAAACGAAAGTAGTCGATTAGTCGATTTTATTGTCCGTCGACGTCCGAGGTAAGTTTATAAGCATATATGTGTTGTTAATTATATATAAACATGAGATTTATATGCTGATTTGTAATATGTGAAATAAATGTACGGAAATGATAGTATGAAATATAGCACTAAGTGTGCGATACGTTACAATAATTTGGCACTAAATGTGCGAGATGTTAATGTGACTGCACTAAGTGTGCGATACGTTACAAGGATTTAGCACTAAGTGTGCGAGATGTTAATGTGACGGAACTAAGTGTGCGATATGTTACAAGGTTTTGGCACTGTGTGTGCGATATCTATATATAGCTTCGGCTATTCATATGGCACTGTGTGTGCAATATCTATATATAGCTTCGGTTATCCATTTGGCACTAAGTGTGCGAATCCATTGAATATAAAGGATTATCGGATGATATAATACGTATCAATCAATAAGGTGACATGGGAAATGTAATAGATAGGTATGATGAGGTACAGGTACGTACGAAACCTATGTGGTTGTTGACTTTTGTGTATGAGTTTGAAAAGTGGTAAAAAAAATAGTGATTTATGAGTAAGAATTGAATAGTAAAACTTATTGATATTGATTTGAAATAATGTGCTTTTGATGATGTTTAAGAGATTCAACGGGCAATGATAAGTTAAGATCGAATGTAAATCAAGATATAAATGCTCAGGTATGTATTCATACTAAGATATGAAATTAAGGTAAGTAGTGTACTTAAAATGATATTATAAAGTTACATGTAATACGATTTACGTGATGGTATATTTGATTATGTGAGTATTCGGCCTATTGATTTGTATGTATTGTGGAAAGAAATGGTATATTATACTAATGATTAAGAGTGTATTCGATCAAAGTAGAAATTATGCATAATTTATATGTTTTGTTATATGAAATTTTATTAAAAGGGCATTTGATTGATAATAGCTTATTTAGTTTGAATAGATAAATTTTGTATATAATTAAATGCTAAATTGCTTATGACTTACTAAGCTTAAATAACTGTGTGTGTGTTTTGTTTACCTCTGTTTTATAGATTTTGGATTTACGTTACGAGCTAGGGGATCGTCAACGAAGCCTATCACACTATCGATAGTTTTTCGGTATTTTACTAAGTTAAATTTGGGCTTATGGCATGTATAGCATAGATGGAATCTTTAGGTTGATTTTTGGTCATGTATATAAAAATAGCCATGCGAAAATGGCTTAATTTCCATGCTTGTGTTCAGTTTGGTTTAAAATTGGTTTATTCATGATTATCTTGCTTAAGTAGGATTTTATGTGTTTGGAATGGGTTCTTGATGTGTTTAATTTTTATGCTCGAATTTGAATATATTGGATCATGATTTGAGCTTGCATTAGGATGAGATATTTAAGTTATGTGTATGTGGTAAACTTGGTTTATACTAGGTAATAAAGTCTTAAGATATGTGGATTGAATAAATGGGTAAAATGCTAGGTATATTATGAATGAAATGACATTTATAATTTTAATATATGAATTAAGTAATATGTACGTCATATATGTGTTGGTTTTAGAAATTTTGCTATGGCTCATTTGTATGTGAAGTAGGGTTGCTATGTTTAGTTAATATTGTAGTAAATGTTTTGATATATATATATATAGGTACAGTTATAGCATATAAATGGAACAAATTGATATGTCTGATTAGTCAATGAAATTGAATATGGTTTAAGTTCATTCGAGAAATACTAGTATGTATTTATATAAGTATGATGTATTTTAGTATGAAGATATATGTAATGAACATGATTCGAGTATGGTTTATTATGGATTCAATTATAATGTATAATTTGATTTATGGATAGGTTTGAAAGTGGTGCATGATATGTAATTATATTTCACTAGTGATGAGTAAAACAAATAGATATACCTATGACATGTTTAATGGCTTTTGTTATTTAAATGTTGAATGATTGATTTCATAATGTGATTAAAATGTGATAGTAAATTGGGCCTTAAATGGTTCATTTCGATGGGCATGTGAATTGGTTGCAATATTATTTGCCTATTTGTGATCGAATACGAAAATTTATTATTGATATGTTTAAATTTTAAAAGCATAACTTGTTTATATACTTTAAGTAGTATAGCATGATTGAGTTTTAGTTGGTTAAGTGAATTATATGTACCAAAAAAAAGGCAGTAAATATCTGTCATGATCAATGCTATGTTCGGTAATGCCTTGTAACCCTAATCCGACGTCGGATACGGGTTAGGGCTGTTACATAACATCCCAAACTGGCCTAGACGTTATGGCCAAATCTGGCGGCGTCACATGATAGTGCTTTGGAAAACTTAATTACGTTAACCCATTTGTAAATATCTTAGGCTTTCGTCAAAACGTGTCATTGAATTATTCATTATCCATTTCCAAAACGTTTATATGTTGCGGAAGCTTTTAAAATAATTTGCTAGTTCGTGTGTTTTTGATAAAACATTTGTTCACTTTGAAAACTCGAATCTTGTCCTATTGCTAACAGTTCATAAAACAGTAATCCCAAATTTAAGTGAAAATCCGTAAAGGCCTTATTACATGAAATTTACCCAAACATAACCAAATCATAATTAAAAACAAACCATAAAACAAATATCCAAAACCATGGTCACCGCCGAGTCCTCCGCTGCACCGATCCGCTCATCGATGGGGATTACTCGAATGATTAAACTGAAGCTTTCAAACTTCGGTGTGTAATCCCCACAGAAAACATACACACAGAAGATCAGATAATAGACATATATTCACAATTCGGGTCTGAGCCCATTACAGAAACAGTGTGGACTTTAGCCCACTCAGATACAGAAACAGACGTATTATAGGGCCTTGGCCTATTCCAGACAAAATATGCAGAAAATAGAGTTCTACCCACCAGCCTTTACACACCAACTCCGTCCAACCCTACACACCATATGGGGATAAAATCAACCCACTCAGCCCTACATACCATGTTGTACCGAATACGGCACATAATCAGAGATTTGCAGCTGAGCTGCCAGATAACAGGCTTAAGAGCCTTTCAGATACTTCCTTCAATCATAGTCAACCCACCCAATGCAATGCAACATACAAGAATGACATGCTATTATACAAGAATGACATACATATATATTCAGATTAGCATACATGCTTAGTACAGAAATTAGACAGACAGATCATTCATATAGGGGTCTAAGTATCGCTTACCGATCCTACAGTAGGTTTACAGTCGACTTGGGTGACCCGTGCAACCTTACAGAGTTTTCAAGAAAAATGGGCTCACATGCCCATGTGGCCTGCCCGTGTGGGCCCACACGGCCCAAATTGGCCTTGGCCGTGTGGATTACACGACCTCGCACAGCCACGGCCGGGCTCGTCAATCACACGGCCTGGCCCAAAATCCCACACGCCCATGTGGCCCACACGGCCCAATTGGTCGAGCCCGTTTGTCACACACGGCCGTGTCGCTCGCGCACGGCCTGGCTCGTCGATCACACGGCCGTGTGGTGACTAACAGTCTTGCACATGGCCTACCATAGAGGTGACCACACGCACGTGTGGCGTCGACAGAATGGTTTTCGGCTTTCACCGGAACCTTGTTTTCTACGTTATCGGGTATACACCTTATTCGATTTCACTACAATCGCAATCCCGAGCACTCAACTGCCTATAGTTGACCAACAAACACTAAATTAATCGCTTGAAAACAAACTTAAAACAGAACCTAAATAGGATTGCTCATCTAGTGAGAGAAAATCCCTCACCTTTAATCGAACCACTGAACTTCCACGACAGTCAGTCTCCAACTATTGACCTCGAGTCCTCGATTCTTCCCCTAATTGACAATAATGGCATCCATTAATAAAAAGTTAATAACAGGAACCAAAATCACCTTATTCCACTTATCAAACAAACGAAATGACAGTTGCACACCAAGGAACGATTTGGAAGAGAGAAAACGAAAAGAGTAGGGGATAGAGAAAAGTAAAATTCGGTTATGGAGAGCACAAAAATGGAAAAAAAAAAAAGAAAAAGATGGCAAAAGAGGGAGAGAGATGTCGGTTTTCCAAAGAGAGATTTGGGAAAACTAATTCAATTCAAATCCCACTACTTAGATGTTCACCACAACTCAAACTCTAGCTGGCTATTGTAACAAAAATACTAACTCTTGCCAACATAGAGATTCGAACTCATGACCTCCATCTCACCAACACTCCACTTATCCACCAGAGCAGCAGGCCCATTTTGTTAATTATTTACACACTTTAACTTATAAGCCTACTAACCAGAGTTTGGGCTTCATTCACAAAAATACCAAAATTTACCCAAGTTGAGACTTGAACTTGGGACCTCCCACACACACCCAGAACACATATCCACTGAACCAGACACTCATTCATGTCAAAATTACCAAAAGCCGAATTGAAAGAAAAACGAGGCGTTACACAGTACCTCATCGGATTTATCCGAAGTAACAATACAACACCCAGTGTCTCATCAACTCGAAGTCGAAGTATCCCTGAACACTTCCAATCCTATGGCACGCCAACTATATTCGACTCAGCCCGATACAGTTAATAGGGTTTCAATTCACTTTTCAATTTCAACCAATATTCATTCCAATTCATATATTCACATATGCTTATAGAATCAATTAAATTCAATTTAATATCACAATATCAATTACTCACCTCAATCCACTTACCATACACATTAAGTATTAAATTCAACAATTAATTATAAATTCGGATTATAGAAATACAAACCAGGAATTCCGAGCTATTTCACGTCGACTTTATCTTTCCCCTTTTTAGTCGAGGACTCCGGTACGACGTTAGCTACGGAAGTAAAACAATTAAAATTCATCAATACAATACAATTCAATCTCATATTAAATATTTCAATTTTTATCTAACATTTGCCTAAATTCCAATTTAGTCCCTAAATCGAGACTAACTTTTTTTCTCACATTTAATTCTTTATTTTCATGCAAATTCCACTTTAGACTAAATTCAACTCCCTATTTTCAATTAAATTCCTAAATTTCAAAATTTTCACAATTTAGTCCCTATTACTCTAAATTCCGAATTTATTCTACAATTCAATCATTTTTCATTTCTAACTTAAAAATCTATCAATTTAGTCCCTAAAACTCTAATTATTCAACATTAACAACATTTTAAAACTCAATAATTTTTAAAATTTTGACATGGGTCGAGTAGTATTTAATACCAGGATTCTAAAAATATCAAAATTACAAGAAAAAAGGACTAAATTGACTTACTAATTGAACTTGAAACTTCAAAACCCTAATTTTTCCCTTATTTTCTTTCCCTTTTCCTTTCTTTCTTTCTCCTTTGTTTTTCATTTGGCTATTCTGTTTCTTTTCATTCTTTTGTTTTATTTTATTTCTTTTATTTTATGTTATAATATTATATTATTATATTATATTTTAACTATTATTATTTTTTAAATAATAAGAAAATACATAAATGTATTACAAATGTATGATTGTATTTATTACATATGTACATTATTTTTACCATACCTTTGTCTCAAATTGGTTTATTTATTTATTTAGTCCTTCAACTTTTCTTTAATCTATAATTAAGCTTTTACCCTTTATTCAATTTAATCCTTATACCTAATTAACCTTAATTCAAGCTAATTCACCTAACCAAAACCTAATTAACCACATTATTAACTTTGTAAATATTTCTAATAAATATTTACGAACCCGTTTTTAGAAAACGGAGACTGAAAATACACTTTCCGATTACCATAGATTTCGGGTCGTTACAAATCCAAATAACATTGCAACCCAAGTGTAGGATAGAAGTAGAAAGGACGAAACAAGGTTATGATCACCAATGCAACATGACTCTTTTCTAGAATGACTTATGAGTAGATAGGCCTTATGAGTATAAAATCAATGTATCTGTCGAAGTTATGGCGTTTGCGAGCCAAAATGAAACTAAAAAGGATATTCATGATAGGAAGTGTGGAAGGAAAAGTGAGAATCCACAAGTATGACGAATCATCTAGGAAATTGTCATAGTATGATGATTATTCATAAGCTTGACCAAGTGATGATTGTAAGAGATTGATCCACCAAGAAGGAAATACGAAAGTCTTCATGAAGTCTGCTACTCTGGATAAAGCATGAATGTCAAAGCCAAACAGGGAGTAGCGCCTTTATTCATTTCCAATTAAAACCTCAACAAGATAAGGTTTAGTATAAGTGTTTATATATATACATCTTAGTAAAGAAACTCATTAAGTTCTTTGAACTTACAGGATTTTGGTCCTTGTTGCAGGATTATTTTTAAAATCGAGGAGCTTGAAGAGTGACCAAGCTAAATCCTGATGACCTTAGAAACATCATTAGTTAGGTGATATGCACATAGATGGGGGTACCTTAGAGGCTTCGCCTCGGGGTTGATTATATTGTAATTAAGTAGTTACCTTAGAGTCTAGAAACTTGAGATAAAAAAGTTTTATTTAAGGATTCTATTGTAAGGGACATATATTATTTAATAAAGTTCGTCTTAAATTTATTAAGTTTGAAGTTTGATCCTTAGCTCAAATCAGGTCCATTTGATACTCCATACTCGAATTCGACGATCGAGTCGGGTAAGGGTGTTACAAATTTAGTGGTTACAAGTTTAGTCGGCCCTCTTAACATAGTAATTGGGAAGAGTAACCCTTATGTGCATGATGTTGATCTGGTTAGGTCCCTTGAGTCTTTATTTCATTAAGCTACTAAGTGCGAAATGTAGATATATTCGCCTAAATTGGCAGACATGAATGAGAGTAAAGGTAGATGAATCAAGAAAAAGACATAAAGAAAGGAAAGTAAATAAACCGATTAAAAGTACAAGTGCTAAAGAAAAGAAAGTTCCATTAAAGAAAAATATACAAAGAAAATTTAGTATTAATATTCATCGAGTAAAGTGCCGCCTCTATGGTGACTTTGCTTTCTTTTAGCTATTCCAAAAGGAGTAGAAACAATCACGCTTGATTCTTAAAAATGAGGAAGTCATTAGATTCCTTTCGTCAATCTCCTCATAGGAATTTGAGGAGTGAGGATGCAGAGTTCGGGGATGACCCCGTATTGAATAGGTATTAGACGAGAAAGATGGGGAGGAAGGTACACTTGGATGCCAAGCTTGGTATCTACTGTATACTCCTCAAGGGATTAGAGACCCCCTATTTTGCAACTGCACCTTTTTCATCAGGGCGCAGCTTCCATCAACCCCTTTTCTTCTACAAACCTTCAGAAGGTTTGAGTTCAGGCCTCCAAACGATGAGAGTATAGATAAAACCCCCAACTCTGACGAATAGATTTCTATGAATCTAGGGAGCTGTATACGATGTTGTCCACTAGAATGGGTGACCCTCTTGAGTTCAGTCCGCCTAGCTTCACTTCAACTTTGAAGGGCAGTTAGGGATTTTTGGGGAAATCCTCATAGATTCTAGTATAATAAAGTTGTCATGACTTTAGCGGAATTGTAATTGAATTGAGAAAATAATTTAATTGAATAAATTTATTTTAAATAATTATATAAATAATATTTTTGGAATAGTAAATAAGTTATTGGGTTGATTAAATTATATGAGTTGATTTAAAGACTAAAAGGAAACATACAATTGTACCCAATACATGGAAAAGGCCCAATAGGCCCATGTTACATAGGATGGGCGACATATAGGGTTCCCAAAAGTGGTATGCCTCTGTGTGCCATTGCCCACCCCATGTAGTCCTATTAGGACTATGTGTTTTCTTTTAGAATATTTTTTGTCATCTCTTGTTCAACTAGAACTCTTGTATTTTTTTCCTCTATAAATAGAAACTGAGCTAGGTCAAAATATAGATTCTTGAACATAATTATTTTAACAAAATTTACTGAGATATTCTTTTCTAAGTAAATTTTATTTTTCGTGAGAACTTAAGTTAGGTTTCTAGTCTATAGAGAGAAATTAATTTTTCCCATTGGAAAATTAATAAGTTTTCATTGTGTTATTAGTTCGTCAATTTAGAGCCCACTCTATAAGAAAACCGAGGGTTTGAGAATAGTGGAGAATATCATGTTGGTAGAAAGCTAAGAGTCTACATAGCCCAAAACATTGGTACTAATTTCGTAAAATTTATTGCTATAAATAACACAAAGGCTCGATCTTAGAAAAAAAATTGCGCTATGCAACAAATTTGTTTTCTAAACTGAAATTTTCCAACAACCTCTACATTTACAAAGTTAAGACCTTTATCAAGATCAATAAGTATGAAGGGCATGGCAACTTTAGCTGGCACACCTCTTTCTTGAGCTCAACCTTTGCCTCGATCTCAATCATGTTGCATAGGTTCTTCAGCTTCATCAACGACTACACCTCTGCCACGAGGTCATATATTTCTCCCTCCTCTGGATTGGTCCCCTATGGTAGGTTAGCTTCGCATTTCCATGTTCCTCCTCGGATGACATGGAATTAAATGATGAATTTAATTTATAGGAGCCTGTTTAGACAAATACAACGTTTAGGTATACAGGATAAAAGGGGCAACTCTAGTGAAATGATTGGAAATTCAAATTTCAAAAAAGCTTAAATATGTAGGATAATTGTATAGAATGGAGAGGATGATCGTTTTGGTTTTATGTGAAAAGCTAACAAATTGGATTCCTAATTATAGGTTTTAAAATTAGGGATTTAGTAAAAGGATTCCTATTTATAGGTTTTAAAATTAGGGATTTGGTAAAAAAAAAATTAAGAGAACCTTAATACTCATAGGTGGCAAGGTCAATTTAAATTTTCATTTATTTTTGTTAGATTAATATGTACATTTTTAAATATTTTACATAGAACTCTACGTTCATTGATGCTGAATTCCGTTTAAATTAACTGTTAATATTTTAAAAGAGAACTTGACACATATTAGTGTCGAAGTGTAGTAATCATTCCAAAATAATTACCTTGATTTCGACGGGGGTACGAAAAACTTAAACATCACTAAACTCAGTCTCAAGGTATCCCTCAAAAACATATTTTAAGAAATAATTTTTACAAAAAAAAAATAATAAAGAGATAATGTAATTTTCAACTCGTGATCTTGACAACTAAATTCTTTTTAGTACATGTACTATTTTAGCTACTCTAATACATTAAGTTAACAACTTTTCTATAAATGTATCATGTGATACGTAAGATTGTGTTGTATTATTATCTAAAACTTAAAATATTTATATTTATTTTAGATTTCTATTTTTTTTCAAAATTTAATAAGCAATATATATTTCAATATATGAGAAACCAGACAAATTTGGTAATCATATTCAGCGTTGTCGCACCTACCAATGTTAAACAGTAACATATTTGTCAGCTGCCGTCCTGGGTTCCAAAATTGGATAAAAAATGTTAAAAAAACTGAAGGATTCGTATTTTCAAAGTCTTTAAGCAGCAGCCACATCCATCGAGATATTGACTATTATCATAAGAACTGCCATATAAAGAGGACCATTAGACACGTGGAGAATGTGATAAAATAAAAAAGGACCATTTTTTTTTCCAAAAAGTAAAAAAAAAAAATAAAGCATTTTCCAATGCGAGACAGCACTATGCCATGGCTTGTGATGTGTCACTTTGCCACCTACCATTTCCACCATATCTTATCTTATCTTCATTTTGTTTTTATACTTTTGAGATAGATTTTTTTAAAAGAAGAAAGTGGAAATTCTGAAATTCCCTATTTGAATTTGAAAGTTTCTATCATGAAATCATGACCATATTAGATCACAGTGCTGATTTAAATTTCCATACTTCTTTCATTTTGTCTTTGATATTTTCCAGTTGGTTTAATCTTGCAATCAATTCTTGTACTAATTTTAAATTTAAAAAATTTAAATCCTTTATTTTTATTTTTAAAAAAATTAATTTTTTTTACTTATTTAATTTAAAAATTAATAATATTTTTAACCATCTTTCTTTGATGTAACATTTAATCCATTTTTAAATATTTTATTTTTAATTCTAGTAATTAATGCAAAATAATATGTGTAGTAGGCTTTATTCAGTTTTTTTAAAATTGATTTGGTTTTGTTTGATTTTTCATGTGTTGCATTTTGTATCGATTGAATTTTATATTATAATTAGTTGAATATATATTGTATTTGTGATCTGTGAAATTTTTAAAATTTATTATTATTGTTAGTAATTTTTTTAATTAAAAATAGGCAAAACTAGAAAGAAAGAAAAAAAAGGTAAGAGGAGGGGTAAAAGTGTTAAGGCATAATGATAAATTTAATTTTTAACATTTATTTATTTTGTCAATTTAACTATTATTATTATTTTTAAGCTAAATTTGGTCCAACTATTTTGAAAAGAGTAAAATCTGATAATCGACCTTAATACTTAACTTTCTTTTCAGATTTTTAATTAAAATGTGTCACATGTCATAAAATGATTGGTTAAGAATTTTTTTTAAGGTGTAAATTTTTTAGGGTAATTTAGATAATATGTATAATTTGATATCACTTATGACAAAAAAATAATAATGAAGTATTATTTAAAGCAAGAGAATGATGATATTGGTTAGATGATTTCCCCAAACATTTGACTCATAGGCATAGTGCTTTGGTTAGTGGGATTTTATGTTGAAACATTTTCAAATATTTATATTATTCCTAAAAACTACAAATGAATGGGTATAATTAATCAAAAGATAAATCTTTTGATCATTGATCAATAGTTATATCATTTGATTTTGAAAAAGAATTATAACTATTCAAGCAATATTACTTGAATAGTTATAAAAGTGAATGAATAATTATTATTTATTTATTCATAAAGACACTTATTGAAATATGTCTCTATGAAGAGACATGAAAATTCCTATAAATAGAAATGAGATTTCATTTGGAAATCACACCAATAAGTTCTAAAAGTTCTTTCTATCCTTCCTCATTTTCTAATATTATTAGATTGTTCTATAAAGATTTACTACAGAAATTCTTTGTAGAAATTAAATTTCTTATTATATATTGCTCAGTGCTTAGTGGACTATTCTCGTTAGTGCAAAATGCAAATAGGCATTGGCTTCATTGTATCATCGAGGTTAATTTGCTTGAAACTCGTTTGCACATTGAAGATAGGTGGGGGCGAATATAACCTTAAAGATAGTGGCTTGATACACGCCTTGGAGCTTTGTCCTATTTCTTCTTTTCCTGTTCGAGTTCCATTCATGTGTTCTAGATTCTCCTCATCGGAGATTTGTACTAACAATTTTAAGGTTGTATTTTATGATGACTACCACAACACATGAAAGTGAAACACTAAGGGAGTTGGCTTCCAACTTTGTCAAACTTGATCGGTTTAATGGTGGCAATTTCTGATTATGGCAGAAAAAGATGCACTTCTTATTATCAACTTTGAAGGCTGCCTATGTTCTAGATACTCTAAGACTTGGAGAGAATGAAAATGAATCTATTGATGCAACCCGAGAAAGGCGAAAATGAGACAATGCTGATTATATGTGCATGGACCACATATTGAATGGTTTACCTGATGGTTTGTTCGACACCTACCAAAACGAGGTCACCGCTAAAGAATTATGGGACAAATTGGAGACAAGATACATGATCGAAGATGCTACAAGTAAGAAATTTCTTGCCAGTCGTTTTAATAATTATCAAATGGTTGATGGTAGTTCTGTTATGAAACAATTCTATGATATTGAAAAGATGTTGAATCAATTTAAGCAATATGGTATGAAAATGGATGAAGAGATTGTTGTATCCTTCATAATAGACAAACTTCCTCCATCTTGGAAAGACTTTAAAGAAGTCTAAAATATAAGAAAGAGGAAATATCTCTTGAGGCTTTGGCAAATCATCTTCGTATTGAAGAAGAATATCGAAAGCAAGATTAGAACCTAAATTCTAAAAATGCCAAAATGCATGTTACGGAGGAAGTACAGACTACTAAACCATTCAAGAGAAAGTTCAAACAGACTAATAGAGCACCTAAGTTAAAAAAGAAACAAAAGGGCTCATGCTATCATTGTGGTAAGCCGGGACATTTCAATAATGAATGTTGATTTTTAAAGAAGATATCTTCTAAGGCTAATAATAACGAAAAGTTCGTTGCAATGATATCTGAAATTAATATGGCATAAGATGATAATGCATGGTGGATTGATATCGGAGCAACCAAACATGTGTGCAAAGAAAAGCATGTTCACAAAGTTCACACAATGTGAAAATGACAATGTCTTGTATATGGGAAATTCTTCCACCGCAACAATCAAAGGCAAATGATCTGTTGAACTACAATTCACCTCTAGAAAGGTTTTAACCTTGAATGATGTACTTTATATACCAGAAGTTAAGAAGAATTTAGTGTCTGGAAGTCTATTGAATAAGTTTGGTTTCAAACTTATTTTTGAGGCAGATAAGTTTATTTTGTCCAAGGAAGGAATTTTTGTAGGGAAAGGATATATGTATGAGGCATGTTCAAACTCAATATTATTAATAAGAACAAAAATATTATTTCTACTTATATGGTTGAATCTTCTTGTTTATGGCATTATATATTAGGTCATTTGAATTATAGAAAATTGAATGACATGTATAAGTTAGATTTAATTCTTATTTTTAATAATAATATTGAAAAATGCAATACATATATGTTGACTAAAATTACAAGAAACCCTTTCGCTAAGGTTAAAAGGAAAAAAATTGCTTGATTTGATACATAGTGATTTATGTGATATGCATAATACTCCTACATTAGGTGGAAAGAAATATTTTGTTACTTTTATTGATGATTGTTCTAAATATTGCTATGTATATTTATTACATTCAAAAGATGAAGTGCCTGATAAATTTAAAGTTTATAAATATGAAGTTGAACTTTAATGTGAATCATTTATCAAGTGTTTAAGATCAGTTAGAGGTGGAGAATACTATAATCCAAGTTATTTTGAATCCACTGGAATTGTCCATCAAGTTTCAGCCCCTTACACACCACAACAAAATGATGTAGCTGAAAGGAAAAATAGAGTCTTGAATGAAATGGTAAATTCAATGCTATCATATTCAGGTCTTGGACAAGGTTTTTGGGGGAGAAGTTGTTTTAACAACTTGTCATATATTCAATAGAGTTCCCAATAAGGAAACTAAAGTAACCCCCATGAACAATGGAAGAAAAGGAAACCAAACATTAACTATTTGAAGGTTTAGGGCTGTAGAGTTATTGTCAAAGTTCCAACACCTTAACGTAAAAAGTTAGGTGAAAGAGGAATTGAATGCATATTTATAGGATATGCATATAATAGCAAGGCATATAAGTTCATGGTAATTGAACCAAATGATTCAATTTCAATTAATACTGTTATTGAATCAAGAGATGTTATTTTTGATGAAAATAGATTTAATTCTACTTCAAGACAATTACAGCCACAACAATTGATTCATTCTTCAAATGAGAAGGAGATTCCATTGGAACAAATTGATAATAATGATGAATCTTGTCAAGAATTAAGAGGAAGTAAGAGGATTAAAAAGGTCAAATATTTTGGATCAGATTTCATTATGTTTCATGTAGAAGGAAAAGGTGAAAGTATATGCAATAAGATACCTTATTGTTATAATACGAAATCTGATTCTATTACATTTGAAGGGGCAATGAAATCTTAAGACTCTACTTTTTGGAAAGAAGCAATAAATGATGAGATGGATTCAATAATGGGAAATCAAACTTGGATCTTAGTTGATTTTCCACCGGGTTCCAAACCAATAGGTTGTAAATGGATCTTTAAAAAGAAAATGAAGGTCGATGGAACTATTGATAAATTTAAAACAAGGTTGGTAGCAAAGGTTTTACACAAAAACAATGTATTGATTACTTTGATACCTATGCTCCAGTAGCAAGAATTGCTACAATTAGACTCTTAATATAACTTACCTCTATATATAATTTGGTTGTTCACCAAATTGATGTTAAAACTGCATTTTTAAATGGTGAATTGGAAGAGGAAGTGTACATAGAACAACCAGAAGGATTTGTTGTTCCAGAATAGGAGCATAAGGTATGTAAGCTTGTTAAATCTTTATATGGACTTAAACAAGCACCAAAACAATGGCACCAAAAGTTTAACGAGGTTGTTTTAGCTAATGGCTATAAAATAAATGAATCTGATAAGTGTATATATAGCAAATTTGAAAATGGAAAAGGTGTCATAATTTGCTTATATGTAGATGACATGCTCATTTTTTGCACGGATTTGGAACAAATAGAAAACACAAAGAAATTCTTGTCAAACAACTTTACTATGAAAGATATGGGTGTAGCAGATGTTATTCTTGGGTTTAAAATAACCCAAGTTGAAAGCACTATAGCTTTATCACAATCATATTACATTGAAAAGGTGCTTAAAAAGTTTGATCTTTTCAATTGTATACCAGCATCTACACCCATGGATCCTCAAATAAAATTAGTATCTAATATTGGTAGGAAAATTGATCAATTGAAATATGCAAGTCTAATTAGTTGTCTTATGTACATAATGACTTGTACAAGACCAAATATTTCATATGTTGTTGGGAAATTGAGTAGGTACACAAGTAATCCAAGTAGTTTGCATTGGCAAGCTTTGAATAGAGTACTTAGGTACTTAAAGAAAACTATTAACTATGGATTGTGTTATAATGGATATCTTTCAGTTTTAAAAGGGGTATTCAGATGCTAGTTGGATTACAAGTTTGGAAGATCATGCATATACTAGTGGATGGATCTTCATTCTTAGTGGATGAACCATTTCTTGGGGTTCCAAGAAACAAACATGTATTGCTGATTCCATCATGTAAGTAGAATTTATAGCATTAGCCGCTGCTTCTAAAGAAGTAGAATGGTTAAGAAATTTACTTTATGATGTACATTTATGGCCTAAGCCAATTTCATCTATTTCTATCCTTGTGATAGTGAGGTTACTCTAGCAAAGGCATATAGCCAAGTATATAATGGAAAGTCTAGACACATTGGATTAAGACATAGCTATGTCCGACAATTAATCTCTGATGGAGTGATCACTATTAATTATGTGAGGTCAAATGAAAATTTGACGGATGTAATGCCTCAAAAATCTCTTATATATTTATTTTCGTATGTTTGTGACACAAGTGTGTATCTGCTTCAGTGGTTAAGTGTTTTGGGAAGTGTCTGAGAGGTCCCAAGTTCAAGCATTAACTTGGGCAAATTTTTGTTTTTAAATGAATAAACCCCTATCTCTGATCAGTAGGCTTATAAATAAATGTTGGTAAAATACATCAAAATGGGCCTGCTGGTCTGGTGGTTAAGTGGAGTGCCAAGTAGCTGGAGGTCTGGGGTTCGAGCTCTGCGCGACCAAATAATTTATTTTTACTGCTTGTGCCGTGTGAGTGTTGTAGGTTGACCAAAATGCTGTAGTGTTTGAGTGAGGTTTAAATTTAGTTGTTGAGGGATTTTTGGTGGACGGTTTGGGGAGCTTGAAGGTGAATGGGAGTGTGATGGATGGTTTAGGGGAGGAAATTAAGGGATAATGGGAGTATTTCATGGGATTAAGGAGCAAAATAAGGGAATTCTCATATTATCAAGATTATTATTGATTTTATTTTTGATTCTTGTAATTTTTTTTCTTTTTTCTTTTTTATTTCCAAAAAAATCAGTTCACCATACTGTTTCCAAATTTTTTTACGTTAGTTCCCCTTTCCCTCTAGTCTGTCGTTCGTCATTTTGCTCCTCCCTTTGCCGAATATTTCTAGGTGAATTTATGCTACATCTTTTGTTCCTTTTTGTCTTTTCACACTTCCTTTCCCATCGTTTTCTTTTTCTTCTTCTCGCCGTCACCTCCTCTGTTTTGCTTCTTTCAGTCATTGATTCCCCTTTTCGACGTTCGCTCTTGTGTTGCTAAATTGCACTCTGCTCTGTCGTTAGTTTAGTAAGTGATCTAGGTGTATCATTGTCTCGTTTTATAAGTTACTGAATGAAGGGTTATATTTGTACTCTTGGGGTTTTTAATTTATTGTGTTCCTTTCAATTTCCTCTCCTCCCAGCAAGGAAAGTTTTGACTCCTCCCTTACACTCTCTTTCTCCTGTTCTTTTCAACTGGGGTTTTTCTCTAACAATAGTCGGTTGTGCTTGATTGGTAAGTATGGTTTAAATGAAGTTTAAAGTGAAATTCGACTAGGGGTTTAACGAGAAGGTTTTGTGACTCTTGTTTTAGGTGGAGACCAAGAGTTGGTTGGTGCATCTTTAAGGAATTGAGTGGGCGATTTCGGTTGATTTTGGTTTTGGAGTACTCGGAGTGTGGTTTAACTACAAGCAAAATTAGGTGTGTAACCACAACATTGGAAACTAAAATCGGCAAAAAGCCGAAAAGTGAGACTGTCGACACCACACGGGCGTGTGGCCGCCCTCGTGGTAAGCCGTGTGATTGAACACAGGCGTGTGGTCGACGAGGCTGGCCGTGTGCAATACATGGGCAGGACCGAATTGGGCCGTGTAGGATTATTGGGCCAAGCAGTGTGATCCACATGGCTAATGTCATTTTGGGCCGTGTGGGCTACACGGGTAGACAACATGGGCTTATGGCCCCATTTTCACTGTTTAACTACTAAAGTTGCACGGGTCGCTCGAGTCGACTTTGGACCTACTGTAGGGTCGGTAAGCTTACTTAGACCCCTCATTGATTGAAATGACTGTATGACTGATACAATTATGCATGTTATTAAGCATGATGATGTCCCACTAATTTGATACTATATGCCCTAATTTTATGCATGATATTATGTTTTAGCATGTCATATACGTATACTGCATTGCATTGGGGTGGGGGTTATATTGTTCGGAGGAAGTGTACTGAAAGGCCTCGAGCCTAATTTACTGACAGCACAGCTGCAAACTACTATCTAGTGCCGCATTCGGTACTTGTTGGAGTGTAGGGATGGGTGGGTTGATTATATCCCCACATGGAGTGTTGGGTTGGACGGAGTTGGAGTGTAGAGGCTGACTGGGTAGGATTTGATACTGTATATCTGTTACTGTACTGAATATTGATACTATAATAGGCCAGGGCCCAAATGCATGACTGCTTCTGTATTGAAATGGGCTAAGGCCCTAACTGAAACTGAAATTGTTACTAAGATGGGTTAGGCCCATACTGTGATTGCATTCTGTCTACTTGTTTATATGGGGATTGTACACTGAGTTTTATAGTATTCCAAAAACTATAAATGAATGGGTGTAATTAATCAAAAGATAAATCTTTTGATCATTGGTCAAAAGTTATATCATTTGATTTTTGAAAAAAGAATTATAACTATTCAAACAATATTACTTGAACAGTTATAAAATTAAATGAATAATTATTTTTATTTATTTATTCATAAAGATACTTATTGAAAGATGTCTCTATGAAGATATATAAAAATTCCTATAAATAGGAATGCGATTTCATTTGGAAACCACACCAACAAGTTCTAAAAGTTTTTTCTATCATTCCTCATTTTCTAATATTATTAGATTGTTATATATTGCTCAGTGCTCAGCGCAAGTAAGAAAGGAATGATTTGACTCATTTTTCTCAAAATTCTTTGTAGAAATTAAATTTCCTGTTATATATTGCTCAGTGCTTAGTGAATTATTCTCGTCAGTGCAAAACGCAAATAGTCATTGGCTTCATTATATCCTCGAGGTTAATTTGCTTGAAACTTGTTTGCACACCGAAGATAAGTGGGGGCGAATATAACCTTAAAAATAGTGGTTTGATACACACCTTGGAGCCTTATCCCATTTCTTCTCTTTCTGTTCGAGTGCCGTTCGTATGTTCAAGATTTTCTTAATCAGAGATTTGTACTAACATTTTCTAATTCATTTCGGTATCATCATGGGTTGTTAGGTTAATATCGTTAAAAATTTAATATTTTAATAAAAAATTATGTTAAAGAAATGATTTGACTCATTTTGAAAAATAAATGATCAAATTTAACTAAAAAATGTCTAAATTAATAAAAATAAAAACATGGGAGGATAAATTTTATAATTATGCCAAGTATTAAATATAAAATTGGAAAGCTCATCATAAGCAGTTTACCGACTACAAAACAGAAAAGGAAAACAAATCTTTGTACCAAAAGAAAAAAAAAAAAAAAAAAAAAAGAAACAAATCTTGGTGCCAAAAATTGCTTTTTTTGTTTCAACTCTAAATTAGTATTCAGCTGTTTATGTTCTGTTTATTTATTTATTTTAAATTTTAATATACATCAATTCATTTAGATGTGTATGCTGTTTCGAGTATAAAATTTTGATATTAAAACTTATTTTAATAACTTTTTATTTATTATATTCACATTTAAAAATTAAAATCAAATTATTGAACATAATTAGCAATTTAATAATGACATGAATTCCAAAACAAAAAACAATATAAGCCAATAGGAACAAACCTTAAAGGGAGAAGCTATAAAAATAAAACAAAAAATTTGTGAAGCTATAAATACTCTTCCTACAGCTACTCCAAATTCCGTCTTCAAAAATTATACCTATAAATACGTAATTCAGAATTATTAAGAATTGCTCCTAGTTTTGAACCAAAAAAGAATTGTTCTTCTCTTTTCCTTTTGCTTTCATTGCAATCTGGTGGAGCCACTGCCATTGTTAAAACTTTCATAACCTCAAAGATTACTCCAATACAAGGTCTTATTTTATTCTCTTTCATTTTCTTACTTTTCAACTTTGTTTTTTTATAGCAGCGAATTTCAGGAATCTGGGTTTTTATCTTTTTCTCCTCACTTTTCCCAGATCCTGAAAGAAACCATTTTGATTGAAGGTAACTTTATTCGGTTTCTCCAGAAAAATAAAAATAAAAACTGGTTTTCCCTTAGAAGTTCGAACACCAATATTAAAAACTGTATAAATTTTCTTTTCATGTTTACTCATTCTTTATGGTACGCAAAAAAGAAATATATATATATATATATATATATATATATATAGAAATTTAAATTTGTTTTTCTATATTGCGTTTAGGGATTTATTAGTTTCCAGAAAAGGTTGCAGTAATCCAAAGTGGAAACGAAGAACGACTAAAGAAGGTAATTCTTTTTTCTTTTATTTGATTATTCGATGGGTTTCTTTGAAAATTCTTTATTTCCATGCTATTAATGACTAAATCTTTTTCGTTGAAATTGATTGTGAATGATTATGTTTGGAGTTTCTTTTCATCTTTATTTGATCATAGTATTTAAAACTGCTACAATATGGATATATATATATATATACATGGATACATACAAGTATATTTATGGGTGTATTTATGCATGCATGTACATAAAACTATTTATTGTAGACTGCCTTGTGAAGTATTTTTTTTTTTCTTCTCTTTCAAATAAAATATGGGATGCTATTGTGATGTATGCTGCTGAGTTTGTTTTTGATGCTTCAGTAGAATTTTAGAATCTGATGACTTGAATAATTCCTCTCTGCCCTCTTATTTTTGTCCCCTTTTTTAATAAAAGAGTTTCAAGGCTTAACATATATGGCTGTCTTATAATTGAAAGACAAACACCATGCAATATGCAATCAGATAGAGTTTTAAAGGAACTCAAACATACACTCTAATGCCCTTTAAGTAATCTCCATTATCGAAAATCTTCTGCATTACGACATAAATCTCCCATCAATGGTGCCCTTTTGCCTAACACCTGCGTCTTTGCAGTTTTCCCTGCAGTCTTTAGTGTTTACAATGACCTGATACTGAAGATGGTATTTGTTTTTTTTTTTTTTTTTTTTTTTTTATTTTTGTTTCCTCCTTTGACACAACAAATTACTAGCTACGCTAGCAATTTTTGCCACTTTTCAATGAAGCGGGAAATTCATTTTGAAGCAACTGGGTATGAGAAACATAAGAAAGGATTTAGTAATCTAAGGTTTCTATAGCAATGCATTTTGGTTAAATAAATGGTGAAATGAAACTTCTATTAGGCATCTACATATTCTGGTCAGGGTACCGTTTTGTCATATGGGGAAGAGTGGGAAAGGAGGGCGCTTAAGCATCATGTGCTTGATGAGAGATATGAAGAGTAGCTGTGGAAGTGAATATAACGTAGTATTTTGTTGACACAAGACTTAAGCTGTCTTAATTACTTTGATCATTCACCTCTTATTTTGCAATATCTTTCAAGTCATTGTGAATATAATAAATTATTCTCGTTGTGGTTGTTTATACTATTTTTCAGATGGAAGCGCAAAACTCTGAACAAGGACATATAATTGAAGTACATAGAGATGTTCCAGCAGCAGAGACAAGCCTGGGAAGAAATACGATTTGTGGAGGCGCACCATGTGGGTTTAATGATGCTCAAACCAGTTCTAAAGATGCTAAGGAACGTACAGCCTCTATGCGTAAACTTTTGATGGCAGTAGTGCTTTGTGTTGTCTTTATGAGCGTAGAAGTGGTTGGAGGCATTAAAGCCAACAGCCTTGCAATCCTAACTGATGCAGCTCATCTCTTGTCAGATGTTGCAGCATTTGCAATCTCCTTGTTCTCCCTTTGGGCATCGGGGTGGGAAGCAACTCCACGGCAATCTTATGGATTCTTCAGGATTGAAATTCTTGGTGCCCTTGTGTCCATCCAGATGATATGGCTTATAGCTGGCATCCTTGTTTATGAAGCCATAGCTAGACTTATCCATGATACTGGTGAAGTTCAAGGCTTTCTCATGTTTGCAGTTTCTGCATTTGGTCTAGTTGTTAATATTGCTATGGCTCTCCTGTTGGGTCACGACCATGGGCATCACCATGGCCATAATCATGGCCATGGTGGGAATGATCATGATCACCACGATCATAGTCATAGCCGCGACAGTGAACCACATAATCATGGATTAAGTATAACTTCTCACCATCACCATCACCACCATGATCATGGCTCGAATTCTAAACTAGATAATGACCATCACCATCATACACACGAAGCTGACCATCTAGAGCCTTTGCTTAACAATAGTGAAAAAAAGTCAGAAAGTGGAGCACCTCATAAGAAGGAACAGAACATCAACGTACAAGGGGCTTATCTTCATGTCTTGGGGGATTCCATTCAGAGTATTGGAGTGATGATTGGTGGAGCAATTATTTGGTACAAGCCTGAGTGGAAAATAATTGATCTGATATGCACCCTTGTGTTCTCCATCATTGTGCTGGGAACAACCATCAGGATGCTACGAAACATTTTGGAAGTTCTTATGGAGAGCACACCCCGAGAAATCGATGCCACAAGGCTAGAGAAGGGTTTATGCGAGATGGATGAGGTTGTTGCCATACATGAACTGCACATTTGGGCTATAACTGTTGGTAAGGTGTTATTAGCTTGCCATGTATTAATTAAGCCTGAAGCTGATGCTGACATGGTATTGAACAAGGTTATAGATTACATCAAGAGAGATTACAATATCAGTCATGTGACTATTCAGATAGAACGCCAGTGTGAATCCATGGCGCAGTAAGTTTTGTAGTTTTACTGTTTTTGGCTTTTGCTATATTTTCAAGATTTCTTCATATTCCTCTATGCTGCTTGTGTTTGCATATCTCCCATCTCCTAGCATGTTCATTATATCCATTCCCTTTTGTAGGTAGCCATGCCAAACATATAGAATAGAAACTATCAGGAATTATGAACTGTTGAATTTAATGGCGAGTGTTACCCTCTATTTTTTTTGGGTAAATTCCGGTAGCTGAACTGAGAACCTAGTAAATGAATTATTCAATTCAAATTTGATACACCAAATATTTTTCAACATAAAAGGTTACAACCCAATGAAATCACTTGGTGACATCCACAGGGACCCCATTAGTAGATTTACCTATGACCCAATTCATTGAATACCATTTTATATTGCTAAAAAGTAATTAATGATCAAAGTTGACAGCTACAATCACATAAAGGCTGAGAAAAAGAAACTAATGTTTACAGCAAAGGTTCACAAGCAAAACATCAGTTAGTTGAATTGAATTTTATTTTTTAGTTAATTTATAATTAAATTTTAATTTTTATGATATAAAAGTAAATATTTTATATTTAAGACAATAAAAATAACTTAAAAATATTATATAAAAATTAATTTTTGAAAAAACTATACCAAAGTTTTTTATTTTTATTTATTTGAAAAAACAAATGTTCCAGAAATATTTATGAATATTTTTTGAAAAGCTACCAAATCATATTTAAAAATTTAGCCCAACAACCACTAACTTTATCTCATAAAAAATTATAAAAGTTGATAAAAGTGAAAACATTCTATTTGTGCATTCTAATTTTTTATCATTTATTTTTTAAGATTTGATTTGATATATTTTTAATTAAATGGATTAATTTATGAGAAATTATTTGATGCATTGTTAGTGGAGTTTTTAAACTCCTCAAATTTATTTTATAAAGTATAGTAAAATATTAAAAAATAAATATTTAAGAAAAAAAGACACACATAAAAAAAAGTACACTGTCATTATATCAAATACTCACCCTTAATTTATTTAATTTTAAAATATTTAATATCATTTGTTTGAAAAAAGTATCTAATATTATTTGTTTGACTATTTTTGTGAATATTTTATTTTTAATGAATACTTTCGTTTAATTAAATTAATGTTGCATTTAAAATATTTTTATGCAAATATAGGTTAAATAATACATTATCCGCTCAAGTGGCAGGTTAGGGTTTTCTCTATTTTTTCGTTCGTTTTCTTCTGCTGACAGTAGTAGGTTTAGGGGTTTTTGTCCCGATTTCTTCATCTACGATTAGATAGTTCAAAGACAGGGATGGTCTGATTAAAGACGCAAAAAGAAAGATGATGGATATGGAAGACGAATTGGCTAATTTAAAATTGGCTGATGAAGAGGACGATCTACTGTAAGATGTTGAAGAAAAAGAGGATATTGAGGAAGATTTCAATTTGTGCTTGGTAAGGAAAGCTCTTACTAATAGTGTTGTTCACTTTCCTTCGTTAAGGAATATCTTTGAGGAATTATGGCACCCAATTGAAGGGGTTACGATTTCAGAGATTGAATATAAAAGAATATTGTTCCGATTTTATAATGAATTAGACCTAAATAGGGTGATCGATGGAATTCCCTGGTTCTTTAATAGACACTTGGTCCTATTTCAAAGATTAAGGAAGGGAGAAGATCCGGTTCAAGTCCCATTATTTAATACAAACTTTTGGGTCCAAAAACATAACTTGCCTCCAAGATGTATGTCAGAAGGAATGACAAGGCAACTAGGGAACTTCGTAGGTGATTCTATGGATTATAATGCTACAATCGTCACAAGAGGGATCAAGAAGTTTATGAGGATACAGATTAGGTTGGATATTCGAAACCCTTTGAAAAGAAGAAAGTGAATCATATATGGGAAGGATAAATCAACCCATGCCTATTTTCAATATGAAAAGTTATCATTATTTTGTTTTTGTGTGGAAGATTAGGGCATAGGGAAAGTTTTTGCCTTTTACACCTTTTAATTTGAGTTCAAGATGAATAATTTGGTTGGGATATCTCTTTATGTGCTCTTCCTAAAAGGGTTGAACCAATGCCAAGCATATGGTTGAGGGAGGAGCCAAAAGAGTTGGTCAGGAAGGGAAAAAGTTGTGATGAGCGTGGGGATAGAAGGCGAGAGGACAAATTTAGAGGTGGGCAGTTGTTTAGGGTAAGAGGGAGAAGCACAATATTAAGCATTAATAGAAGCGAAAACGCAGAGAGGTATGGCCATAGGGATAGTAGGGAGTTTAAGATGGAAATGGTGACAAGTTTAAGCTAGATGAAAGACTAATCGATATAGTGGATGGAAAGAAGAGACAAAGAACCATTCAAGGTATCGAATCTACCAATAACAACTTGATGGAGACAAAATCTACCAATGAATTATTGGCGGCGGCTGGAAACCAGGCCGGCTAGTTGCAATGAAAACCTTATGTTGGAACGTTCATGGTTTGGGGCAACCACGAATAGTTCGACATCTCAAGAACAGCTTGAGACAAGCTCAACTTCATCTGTTGTTTCTTATAAAAACAAAAGTTAATTTAAGGAAGATGGAATGCATAAGAAGGAAGTGTGGTTTTTTGAATGGGATAGATGTAAGCGCGGAAGAATGTAGAAGAGGTCTTTCATTAGGTTGGAGAGATGAGGTAAGCGCGGAAGAATCTAGAAGAGGTCTTTCATTAGTTTGGAGAGATGAGGTTTCAATTTCTTTAAAAAGTTTCTCCAAATCGCACATAGATGTGGAAGTGGATGAAGGAAGTGGGGATGTTCGTTGGAGATTCACAGGTTTTTATGGATCCCCAGTTAAGAACCAAATACAAGAGTCGTGGAATCTATTGCGACAATTAAAGGGAGATGTTCAGATGGCATGGTTAGTAGTGGGGGATTTCAATGAAATAATGGTTTCTTTTAAAAAGAAAAGAGGCCGCCTATGTAACACCCCCAACCCGTATCCGTCGCCGGACTAGGGTTAAAGGCGTTACCGGACAGATCGGAAACTTTCATAACATTTTATACATTTCATTCATCAATCATACGCACAATGTCCCTTAAATAGGTCATCGAGACCTTAAACATGCTTATAACCCGGGTCGGGACTAAAACGAAACACATACAGAATTTCTCAGAAATTTAAAAACTTTTCTAAAATACAGGGGATACACGCCTGTGGGAGGAAACTGTGTGCCCTCCACGGCTGGTAGACACCTCCGTGTGTCCTCCCCGTGGTCGAAACTGACTTATTTTCCACGGCCATTAAGCATGCCCATGTGCTCAGACCGTGGTCGAATTTGCCAAAATTCACACGGTTACTAGGCAGTAGGCACGTCCGTGTGCCAAGGCCGTGTACTATCCTGACTTGGTTCCCACGATCACTAGGCACGCCCGTGTGCCACGACTGTGTGACATTATAGACCATTTTCAAGGCCAAAATGCCATCCATTTGTGTCATACCTACAAGCCACATATACCATCCCATTTCATGCACATCTAGCCACTAAAAACATACCAAATTGCCATTCAAATCATGCATATTTGACAACTAAAATAAACACATAAACAATACATTCAATATCCATTTCAACTATGCCAACTACCAAGATCAAAACATATAACAAAACATATTACATTCATCAACTAACCATGCCAAATCATGCTTCACATATCATGATCATAATGCATAATCTCAACTCATCTCTAGCCAAATCTCATGGCTAAGTTCATATAACAACTTATACCAAAATACTAGCCTACACATGCCATATCTAGCTTTATACATTTCCGAAGTGTACCAAAATGATTTTAGTAGTGTGATGACGATCCTTGACAGTCCCGAGCCTTCAGTAGCTTTGACGACCTATAAAACAAAGAAAACACGCACAGAGTAAGCTTTCCAAAAGCTTAGTAAGTCATATACAAATAAACTTAACATAATTCATTTATAAGTATGGCAATTTGAATTCGTTAACATATCCTCAATTCAAGTACATAAAATGAACTCTTGGCTCATTTGGTTTGCCATTTCTTACCAATCCACACATCTCAAATATCTCATTTGCTCATATCTCAAACATACATATATCTCAAATGTTCATTTGCATTAATGCACATACATACTTACCTTCCATGCTTATACAAAGCATATATATATCAACGTACCTGAAACGGATGTACATTCACGTATTTGTTCTTAGCTCTGAATTGTAATTCGTATCACAGATTTGCCCGTTGAACTATTAGGAATCTAGTAGGATCTCAGAAAGGTCGAAATAGTCGTAAAATGCCAACGTCCTAGACGAGGTCTTATATGCACTCAGAGATCGATGCCACTGTCCCAGACAGGGTCTTACACGAATCAATACGATGCCGATGTCCCAGACATGGTCTTACACGTAAAGCTCATATCGATGCCTACGTCCTAGACGAGGTCCTACACGTAAAGATCAAATCGATGCCAACGTCCCAGACGTGGTCTTACACGAAATCTCAAATCAACGCCAACGTCCCAGATGTGGTCTTACATAATAAAACAGAACAGATACATATGTCATGAAAAAGTTAATCCTATCTATTCTTAGGTTCGAACGGGACTTCTCGGATATTGTCGCTATATCGACCTTATCTCAAAATTCATATGCTCAACATCTCATAAACATTCATTACCATTATTAGTCATATGAACATTTACAAATTCATACAAATACATTTATTTACATTGTGACTTACCTCGGATTTGATCTATCGGAATGAAAATGGCTACTCGTTTACTTTCGCTTTCCCGCGATCTAAGTCTATTTTCCTCGGTTCTTGATCTAAACATATTCAGAATTAACCCTTTTATTCACTAGTGCATTCAATTCAATCCAAGGACACACATTTAGGGCTATTTACAAATTAACCCTCACATTTGCACAATTTATCAATTTAGTCCATTTTTCTCAAAACATTAAATTTAGAAAATTAGCACATACACATACACATACTTAGCCAAATGCATATACATCTCATTCAAGCCCATATTTTCCATCAAATTTGCAATTTAGTCCCTCAAATAGCTAAATTCATCAAAAATTCAAGAACAAAACATATTCTTCTAGCTCAAATCTTTCATTTAACAACTCATCTAAAAACTCAACATATCAACAATGACATCTCACACAAGCATCATCAATTCATCAAATTGAGACATGGGCTTGATAGTAGACAAAGCAACGATTGCAAAAATGTAGAAATTATCAAAAACCGAGTCAAAATCATACCTTAATCAAGCTTAACCCTTGCCGAAAATCACAAAGCTTCCAACCTTCTTTTTCTTTTCTATTTTTCAGTGGAAGATAAGTGAAAAATGGCCATATTTTTGCTTTTGTTTTATTTAAAACATGTTAATTATTCAATTCCATCTTTGCCCTTAATGAAACCTAATAATAAAACATTTAAACTATGGACATAATTGTCCATCAACTTAATAATGGCATAATCACATCATAAGGACTTTATTTTAATAAAGCCATGTCAATATAACCCTTTAACGAATGGCACATCACTTTTGCACTTAACGCGATTTAGCCCTTTTCTCAAATTAAGCACACAAACGGACAAATAAATTCACGGAACTTTATCACATGCTTAATCACACACAGTAGACACAGAAAATAATATTAAAATATTTTTTTAACTCGGATTTGTGGTCCCAAAACCACTGTTCCAATTAGGGTATAAATCGGACTGTTACAGCCTAAGAGAGGATCGACAAATGGCAACGTTTAGAGAAGCTTTAAATGATTGTGGCCTAAACGATATAGGTTTTTTGGGCTAGTGGTTCACTTGGGATAGAGGAAAGCTAGCTAATAACAACATAAGGGAGAGATTGGACAGATGAGTTGCTAATTTAGATTGGTGGGAGCAGTTTTTGGATCACTCGGTTAGACATCTAGCCCACAACTTCTTAGATCACTGCATGATTCTAGTTGACACGGTGAGGGCTAGAAAAGGTCCCAAAAGACATGATGATTTTTCTTTTCATTTTAATGAAGATTAGATACTAAGGAAAATTTTGAGGATATGATAAAGCAAGGGTGGACAATTCAGGAGCCAGATGTACCATTGAAACTCGAAGAGTTGGGGAAGCAATTGAAAACTTGGGCGAATGGAAATAGAGGGAAACATCATAAGAAAAAGGTAGAATTAAAGGCAATGCTAGATTGTTTAAATAATGAAGATCCTGATAAGGAGAGATTAGAAGAAATGATGGAATTAAAACTAGCGTTGAATATGGAAGTTGATAAAGATGAGCTCTTTTGGGAGCAATAGGCAAGAACAAATTGGCTTCGTATGGGAGATTGCAACACCTCTTTTTTTCATAATTGTGCTTCACAAAAAAGAAAAAGGAACACAGTGAAGGTTTTGGAGAACGAGAACGGTGTGGTGGTGGAAGGAGAAAAGACGCTACTCCAACTTGCAATAAGTTATTTTAAAGAATTGTTCGCATCCAAGCTAGTCCAGGATTGCAAAAACTTAATGGCCCATATCCAACCTTGTATAATAGAAATCTAAACGAGGAGCTTATGAGAAAATTTATAGAGGAAGAAGTGTTGGAGGCTATAAAATCAATGGCCCCTCTCAAAGCTTCAATTATTGACCGATTTCCTGCTCTCTTCTACTTGAAATTTTGGCATATTGTGGGGAAGGATGTTAAGAAATTATGTCTAGAAGTATTGAATAACAGGAAGGCGATTGATGGCATAATAAAAAAAATAGTTCTGTTGCCAAAAGTCATTACCTAAGAAATCTAGGACAATTCAGACCCATCAGTTTATGCAATGTGATTTATAAGATCATTTTAAGAGTGGTGGTTAATAGATTCAGAAAGGCATTGAAACTATGCATAGATGAGACACAAGGTGCTTTTGTTCCATGTAGGCAAAAAGCAGATAATATCCTTGTAGGTTATGAAATACTACATTCGCTCGAAAAAATAAAAAAGGGGAGGGAGGAAGGGTCATTCGCCTTAAAGCTTGATATGAGCAAGGCATATGATAAAGTTGAGTGGGTTTTCTTGGAAAAAATGATGAGCAGTCTGGGCTTTTATGATGAATGGGTTTCGTTATTTATGAGGTGTGTGAGAAGCGTATCTTATTCTGTTATTTTAAATGGTATTCGTGAGGAAGATTTCAAACCATCGAGAGGCTTGAGACAATGAGGCTCATTAAGCTTGTATCTATTTATTATATGTGCTGAAGGCTTCTCTAAATTATTAAATTTGGTAAGAAGAGAAAGGAGAACTGAAGTGGCTAGAGTGGGAAGAAACGGGGTACCAATTACACATCTATTTTTCACAAATAATAGTATTCTGTTTGGAAGGGCATCAATGGAAGGAGCATTGGCTACAAAGGCAATAGTGAATGAGTACAAAACAATTTTGGGCCAATTAGTAAATTTTGATAAGTCCCTAATTTACTTCAGTAGTAATGTTCGTGATGATGTTAAGAGCCAAATAGGAAACATAAGGGGTGCGTACTTCAAATAGTCCAAAAAAAATTTAGGGTTGCCTACCATGATAAGTAGGTGCAAGAAACATGCTTTTGTGGATTTAAAAGAAAAAATTATTAAAAGAATACAAGTATGAAGTGTGCATAATCTTTCCATAGATGGAAAAGAAGTATTCATTAAAGTTGTGTTACAAGCGATTCTGACTTATTCCATGCAATGTTTTGCTTTACCAATTTTGTTTTGTCGTGAATTAGAAAACCTTATGTGCATGTTTTGGTGGCGACATATAAAGACTAACAAAGGTATTCATTAGTGTGATTGGAAAACATTGTACAACTCAAAAGCATGTGAGAAGTTTGGTTTTAGGGATCTTTCAAAGTTTAATACAGCCTTGTTAGCAAAACATGGATCGAAACTTATTACCAGTTCTGATTGTTTATTTGCTTGTGTTTTAAAAGCTAAATACTATCTGCAGGGAGAGTTTATGAGTGCAAGATTAGGTTCTTACCCCTCTTATACCTGGCGTAGCATTTGTGGAGCTCGAAGCCTTTTGGAGGATAGATTGGGTTAGAGAATTGGCAGTGGTAAGACAATAAACATTTGGAATGATGCTTGGATACCAATTCCTGGACACGGCAGAATCAAAAGTCAGAATATTAATGTTAGATTTTCAATAGTAGCAGATCTTACATAAACAGTGACTCCTTACCTGGAAAGAGGATGTAGTCAGAGAGATTTTTATGGAAGACCAAGCCGAAAGCATCCTAGTAATATCACTAGTAAACTCTATTCAAAAGGACGAAGTAGTGTGGAAGAGAGATAGATCATGAATTTACACAGTAAAAGAGGGATACATATGGCTTATTATAGAGGGACATATTACTCAATGTTATAACGCAACAAACCAATCAGAAGATACAAACTGATATTTTTATAAAAGTATGGCAGCTCAAAAAACCTAGCAAAATTAAAATACACCTATGGAAAGTTACAACCAATTATCTACCCCTACTTAATAACCTAGTGCTCTGAAGAATACGGAGAGAAGGCGTATGCCCTATCTATAATAAAGAAGATGAAACTGTTCAACATCTATTCTGAGATTGTAGATTCACAAGGCAGGTGCTCCACGAGGTCGGCATAATGCACTCCAACATCAACATGCAACATGAATAGAAGATGTGGTTAGTGCAATTTTTTAGTAGAAACAGTTCAAAACAATGCATAATCTTAGCCGTTACTATCTCGGCTATTTGGTACAACAAGAACAAGTTTTATCATGAGGGCATTAAAGAAAAATCATAGGATGTGGTTGGTTTCATCAAAGCATATCAAGTAGAAATTGAACAACTAGAAAACCCAACTGAGATCAATCTTAACACAGGAAAGAATCTGTGGGAACCCCCAAAAGAAGTCCAGGTAAAAGTAAATTTCAATGTTTCATACCTTTCACATTCAAACAAAGTTACTGTGGGCATCATCATCAGAGATAGTGTAGGATTGATCATGGGTTCGTGTGTGCGACCATGGGTAAATGTAAGTGACCCGACTACAGTTGAAGCCATGAATTTCTTAGAGGTAATTTCCTTTACGGAGGACCTGGGTTTTAGAGAGGTTAGCCTCAAAGGAGACTCTATCATGATAATAAAAAATGCACTCGGAGGAATACAATATATCAACGGTGGGTAATTTCATTAATTAAATAAAAGACAGAATGCTCAGATTTAGTCACTTATCTGTTAGACATTATCCTCGAGTGACGAACGGGATGGTGCACAAGCTGGTGGTTTGGGGGTGACAGCTTGACTCTTTGAGGTATTGGGTGGAAGAAATCCCTTCGGAACTGGAGCATTTATTAATCGAAGATAGTGGCAGAGGCTAGTGGATGTTAGGAAGGATTGCAGGGCTGTTTGAAACTCTAAAGAATCTCGTGTGAGTAGTGAGGATGGAGGGTAAGATTTTTTAAGGATTTAGGGTGAGAGTTGCCAGTTCTCACACTAGTCTTTATCTGATGCAAATAGGAGAAATGAATTTTGGAGAAGGCTAAAATGCTATTAGGGTTTGTTTGCTTAGTATTATTTAGGATATTTTTGTAACGCCCTGACTTATTTATGTATGTTTCTGTAAATTGTTGACACAAATATGTATCTGCTTCAATGGTTAAGTGTTCTGGGTGAGTGTGTAAGGTCTTAGGTTCAAGTCTCACTTCTGCCAAATTTTGTTATTTTTTATCCAAGCCTTACCTTTGTGGAGTGGGCTTATATTAAATTTTTTGTAAATCCATATCAGAATGAGCCTGTTAGTTCAAGTGGTAAGGGAGTTAGTGTGTAGGAGGTCCTGTGTTCGAACCCTTTTGCGAGCATGGTTATTATTTTTGCTCAGCTTTGAGTTAGAGTTTCGGTTGTACTAGAATTCTGAGTAGTGGGTGGTTATGATTGTGGGTGTAGTGGGATTTGGGTAAAATTTGTTTTCCCAAAAATCTCTCTCATCTTGAAAAAAATCTAACGTTCCTTTTCGTCCACTTCTGTTTTTTGTGTTTCCCCTTTTCTTTTCTACTAAAATTTCCATTTTCCTTCATCGTTTTAACAAAGCTTTACTCTCTTGTTGTGGTTTATTTTTGAATTATCGTGTTTATTTGTTTGGTAAGTAGAAGTAGTATGTTTTACCAAGTTGGGTGTCTTTCTTTTAATCCGTTTGGCGTTGTTGAATTTTCGTTGATGTTGAACTCGTGTTTTGGCAGCAGGGAATCAGGAAGTACGGGGCTCCCCTATCACGGAATCGTAATCGAAATTGTTCGGAGTGTTGGGGTAAGTGTTGGTTGTTTGAATAGAATTGATGTTGGTTTGTAGTTTCGATTTAATCGTGTATTAAGTCTGATTCTGAGCGTTGGTATGTCAATTTTTAGGTTCTGGAGGGTTGGTGTTTACAATAGCGTCGAAATCGTACCAGGTGTGTACCCGAAACGCAGAAAATGAGGTTTTGACAAAAGTTAAAAAATTGCATTGTCGACGCCACACGGGCGTGTGGTCGCCCATGTGGATGACTGTGTGCAAGACACTGCCGTGTGATCAATGAAGGCTTGGCCGTGTGCAGGACACAACCTTGTAGTGGCTGGTGCTTGGCCGTGTGAGCCATACGTGCTAGGCCAAGTGGGGCGTGTGGGCCCACATGGGCATTTCACATGGGCGTGTGAATTTTGGGCCAAGCCGTGTGGACCACACAGTCAAGGCCAATTTGGGTGTCTGGGCCACACGGGTAAGCCACACGGGCATGTGGGCCTATTAATCTGAGATTTTCCTTAGGGTCGCAAGGGTTATTTTGATTGACTGTGGGCCTACTGTGGGGCCGGTAAGGGCTAACCTAACCCTAAAACTATGTGATCTGATAGTCTAAAAATCTGTTCTGAGTATGATACTATTATGCATATTTGGTTGTTATGCTAAATGTATATCTGTTATCTGTATATAAGCATGTTGAGCATGATAAATCTGTTATTTCTGTATCTGTTATCTGTATCTAATTAGGGGTGAGATTTTTTTATGAGGAGGAAGTGTTCTGTACGGCGATCATCGCCTTTATTCTGGCAGCTTGGCTGCACATTATCTGACATGTGTTTAAATGGCACGATATGGTGTGTAGGGATGGGTGGGTGTTTTTAACTCCACATGGTGTGTTGGGATGGTCGGAGTTGGTGTGTAGAGGATGGGGGTAGGATTTTGTATATTTGATCTGTACATATGATTCTGTTATCTGTATCTGGATGGGCATAAGCCCGATTCAGTATCTGATTGTATGAGATGTTTTTGTATGTTTGCTTGTCTATTTCTGTTGGGTTACACACTGAGTTTACGTAAACTTACCTTTTTTGTCTGTTCTGTTGAGGTAATCCACAGATTTAGACGGGTTGGTGCGGCGGAGTCATGCAGTGACCACTAGTCTACGAATTGAATTTAATTAAGGGTTTTGTTTATTTATTTTAAAGGTTATCTCTGGGAGTTTTGTATTAATTGGACTCTCCGGACTGTTTTCTTAATTTTTGGGATTTGGATTTTGTTTAATATTTTATTTGGACCACTTGCTCAAAACACAGTTTCCAATAACAAAGATTTTCTAAAAACATAAATTGCATTTTTAAAATATAACGGTTTTATTAAACTTCCGCTGTAAATAAGTTTTGGCAAATAAAGCAATTAACTAACGCTTTTTGATTATGATTATAAAAGAATTTGAGATAATAGTCTGAGATGATTTAACGTAACAACTCCGTTTTTAAAACCCATTCATCGTGACATCTCCGAATTCGGCCATAACGTCTGGGCTAAGTTTGGGGTGTTACAGTTTTAATTTCTTATTTTACATTGTTATTCATTAGGAAGTTGATTTTATTTTAGGAGCCCAAGGCACCGCCCATTCGATTTGCTGCTTGTTTGACAGTTGGACGAGTTGAAGGGCTTTAAGGCATTGTTTAATCTTTCAATTTTTTAATAAATGCATTAGGTACTTTTTCTTTTTTTTTTTTAAATTAACGTTGCATTTAGCATTTCAATAAAAAAAAGGTTGCATTTGCCAAAAGAAGAAAAACTAAACCGATTAAATTATTTTCTTTTGATAAATTGCTTATAGGATAGGCTTTTGCCAATTCATTTGATTCTATCTGTTATATTAATAGTGTTTTGTATTATCGATTGAGTCTTAACTCAATTGATATGAGAATTGTTGCTTGTACAAGATGATGTGGGTTCGAGTGTACTGAAGTACATTATCCTTTTATCAAAAAGAGTAGATATGATCAGAACCTAATTACATTGTAATCTTTTATATCATGTCTGATAATATAAATTGTAATTACACAGTTACATAATTTATATTTTTAAAAAAATATTAATTACTATAAAAATATTAATATGATAAAAATAGTTTCTAAGTAAAAAAAATTAAAATCAAATCATCATATGTATTATGTTAGTCTAGAAAAATAGTAGATAATATGATTACTAATAAAAATGGCAAGAAAAATTAACATCATATGCAATTTTATCTAATTGTTCTAGCGCATTGGGTTATTCCGTCTTTAATATTTAACATATACTCATTATCATCATTTGTTAATTCTTGATCGAGTTCACCATCATCTGAATTTGAATATGCATAATTAAGATTATCAAGATTTTCTTCTTTCATGTACTCTATAAGGTATGAATCATCTCAATTCTATCTATATTTGAAGTTTTGAAATATGTAACGTGCTAGAACTATACAACTTTATTTTTTTTATGCTATATTAAGGAAATGTTGTTAATATGGAAAATATTTTTTTAGAAGAACAAATGTCTTCTCAATCACATTTCGAAGCTTTGAATGTCTCAAATTAAATAGTTCGCGAGCTATCTATTGTGCTTGCGTCTAACACCATTCTTTCAAATAGTATCATCAAGGTAGCCAGTACCGTACCGATGTATGCACCGTTTTTATTTTGCTATAGGTACATACTAGTACCAACATGTTTCAATGTATTGGTTCAGGTGTATCGATATTTTTAAATATATTTCTCTTATACATATTTATAGTCTAGTTTTTAGTTTCTCGGTGAATTATATATAAATTTAAATATTTTTCATATATATTTATAGTTTAATTTTTAATTTTTTTCATAAATTATATGTTATTTTGGTTAAAAATAAATTATATATATACATTCAAATATATCTCAATTATATCCATATAAATATATTTATATCTAAATATAAGTTTTGAAATTATTAATTATGTTGAATAATTAATTATAAATTTTAATTTTAAATGTAATTCTTAAAAAATTAAAATGGTTAAAATAAAAAATTTAAAAATTAGTTTAAAATACTAAAATTTTGTACCAAGCAGTACAGACAGGTACACTTTAGTACAAGTTGGTATTGATCGAAACGGGCCGAAATACATCGAAATGGCCAAAATACATCGAAAATTTGACCGGAACAAAACATAGACTACTTGGTACTGATTTAGAACCGAAACGCTACGTATCGAGCAGTACGATTGATGTCAATACAGTACTGACTACTATAGCATTATACCCCATGATATGGTGCAAGAAAGCCTTTTCTATTTAGATAATTAGTGTCGACCTTATAATATTTAGATTCACTAATTAGTGTCGACCTTATAATATTTAGATTCACTATTCAAAAAGTTTATAACTTTAATTATAAAAACTTATATATACTTAACTTGAAAAAAGACATGCTAGGTTATATCCCTTTTGATAATAAGTAAATTAAGTAAAAATAAATATATAATATAAAATATAAAATATATAATTTTTATAAAACAATTATCCAAAATTTTCAAAACACTTCTTATAAATAATATAAATTTTTGCCATAACTTTTGAAATTTTTTAATAAATAAATTGTGATAAAAAATTATAAATTTTTTTATGAATAAATATATTATTTTTATAATATATAACATTAAGCATAAATAAGTTATGTCCATACTTAGTCATAAATTTTTATAAATAAATATATTTTAAAACTTTTATAACATGTAAAATACTTTTTATAAGAAACTTTGTAGCCATAAATTTAGAAATTTTTTAAGATTTAAATAATATAAATTTTTTTTGTTATAATCTTATAAAATACACAAATTAATTTTAGAATATATTTTTTAGAATTTATAATATAAGAAAATTTTGACCATACTACTTCTTCGTAAAGATACAGTGTCTTATCCGCAATAAATTGTTTCAATACATTAGGAATCTTACCAAGTTGTTCACCCACAAAATTTAATTTTTTCATCAATGACACTTTCTTGAGAATTTTTTCTTTTACGTTTAGATGTGCTAGATGAAGATACTTTTGTTCTTACCTTCCCAACCTCCTCACTGTTGCAGTCTATAGGCACTGAATCTTGGTTAACATCATCCAACTCTATGTCATAAAATGTTCTGGCAAAACTCCCTATTGCCATATCTTTTCCAACAACCAAAGCCATTTCATCATAATGATCAATGCTTTTATTAAAAAATAATTCATAGTTCTTGTGTGCTTGTTGGATATTATACATAATTACAATAACAAGTAAAAAATAATTGAAATATACTTAACATATATATACATATATTACCATCACTGTTGCATCATATGTCGCTTTATCACATGTGATCATTTTCATGTTGTCATCCCATCCAAAACCACTTTCGGCTCGAATTGTGCATATAATTTTCCACTGGTTTTTTACAGCCCTCAGATGATTTTCCACATGCTTAACATAACACTGAACTTGAAATATTTTAGAAATAGCTACAACAACCAGATTAATAGAAACTGTTTTGAAAGTGTTAGAAAGAAGGCTTATTTCCTTTCTAGGCCTCCTCTGCTAGAATTTCGAAAAAAAGATGTTCCATCAATCTTGTCTACCTGAATTGCTTGGTTGTCCCTTCCTTATTGCCCTTACCCATTTTACATTAATAATTGTCATTGTCAATCATTTCAATTCATAATAAATTCAATATCCAACAAGTTTAAAACATAATAATTTCAAAATCCAACAAACTGATTTTAATATCAATATCCAACCAATATTAAAAAATAACAATTTTAATAATTAAACATACATAACATAGAAACATTAACCCTAAGCTCTAAACCTACATAATATTTCTAGCCATATAATTAGTTTGCATAGTTTGTGCAATTTCCTCTCTCTTAGCAAACAATTCTCTTGTTTTTTCTTTTTCTTCTCGCTCTGTAAGAGTTGGTATTATCAAATTAGACTCAGGCACCTCATATTGTAACACCCCAAACCCGGCCTGGACATCATGGCCGGATCAGGCGATGTCACATGGTAGTGTGTTTGAAAACTATAACTTTGCTTAAAATAATTCCCATTTAGAAACCATTTATTATTACTTATTAATTCTAAAATCATTTTTTTTAATTAGTCGAAAGTTTTCAAAATGTTTATTCAATGTGGAAGCTTTTAGAACAGTTTGCGTATTTGTGAATATTCTGTTAAAACTTTTGTTTCTTTTGAAAACACAAGATGTCCTAATACTAGTAGTTATAAACCATAACCAATAAAAATCCCAAACTAAAATAAAAATCCACAGAGGCCATATTTACAATAAAATACCCAAATAAAATTTAAAATCATAAGTAAGTACGAAACAATGTCAAAAGATCGTGTGGCCACCGCTGAGTCCTCTGCCGCACAGATCCGCCTAAGTCTAGGGGTTACCTGTATAGATTAGACAGAAGGGGCGAGTTTACGTAAGCTCAGTGTGTAATCCCCATAAGGATAAACAAGCAGTATGCATTTAATCACAGTCTGGGTCTAAGCCCTTTTTCAGTAACAATATCAGTTTGGGCCTTAGCCCATTTCAGTACAGAAGAAGTCATATAGTAGTGCATTAGCCCCTCACAATAACAGTAATAGTAACAGATATGCAGTCACAGAATTTTACCCAGCTAGCCTCTACACACCATCTCCGTCCAACCCTACATTCCATGTGGGGATAAAATCAACCCACCCATCCCTACACTCCAAATAGTACCATAAGCGACACTAGATAGTAGTTTGCAGGTGAGCTACCAGTAAGTTAGGCTCGAAGCCTTTCAGTACACTTCCTCCAATTAACACCAACCCCCAACCCAATGCAATGCAATATATAGTTATGACATGCTATCTCACGGTAACATTACATACAATATTAGATCAGTAGAATCTCATCATGCTCAATAACATGTATATATATATCAGTCATACAGTCATTTCAGTCAATTAAGGGTCTAGGTAAGCTTACTGACCCTACAGTAGGTTCACAATCGACTCGGGTGACCCATGCAACCTTAGAAACAAAGCAGTGAAAATGAGCTCACACGCCCATGCTGTCTGCCTATGTGGGCCCACACGACCCAAAATGGCCTTGGCTGTGTGGATCACACTAGCCTAAAAATCCCACATGTCTGTGTGGTTCACTCGTGTGGGCCATACTACCTAATTCGGTCCGGCCCGTGTGTCGCACACGGCCCACCTCGTCGATCACAGACCTGTGTTCTGTCACACGGCCTACCACTCGGACGGCCACACATCCGTGTGGCATCGACAGCCCTATTTTTCGGCTTGTCACCGATTTTCGTTTTTTAGTGTTGTGGTTACACACACCTATTCTGATCTTGACGTCTAGAACTCCCGAGCACTATCGGTATCTAAAATCAGCAATATACAATTGATTAATCGATTAAACCATCTAATTCCTCTAAATCCAGAAGCACAGTAATCATTTTTCGAGGGATAAGCCATTACCTTATATCGAGTAGTAGGAATTCTCCGTCTTCAGAACGTTGACGAGCGATCAACAGCCTTTCGATAAACCCTTAATCACCAAAAGAATCCATATAAACACTTGTCTACATCCTAGTTAAAAGCATAAACAAAACTTAACTTACCGAAAGAGCGGAGAGGACGATGCACAGGAAGAAAGTAAAAGATAAACAAAAGACCTGAAAAGGGAAAGAAGCAAGGCAAAGGTTCGGCTAGGGAAATAATAGGAGAAACATCAAGAGACTTTCAGCAAGAAGGGGAGAAACCAAAAATTGAGAAGAAAACCAAATCCACCTTATTTCACTTACCGTACAGACGAAAACGAAGGTTGCCACAAAAGAATGATTGAAGCAAAGAAAATTAAAAAAAACATCAAGGGTGGGGGAAGAGAAGCAAAAATAGGCAGCAAGGGAAAAAATTGAGGAATGACAACGGTAGAGATGGGGGAGAGTAATCGTCAGAAAGATGGAGAGAAAATTGACTCTTTTTTTTCAAAAAAGAAAAGAAAATGATCAGATTTTGGATATTCTCCCCCATAATACCCTAATTTTCTTGCACTTATCCCTAAATTCGCTCCCACACTTTCCCACACCCCTCAAACACTCCAAAACCCTTCCACTACTTCCCCACACACCTTAAACACTTAGCATTTTACCACACTTCAAACTCCTACACAGTAAGTACAAAAAAACAACTCCCTTGCACACACAGGGATTAGAACTCAAGTCCACCAGTATATTAACACTCCACTTAACCACCAGACCAGCAGACACTATTCTGATATGTTTTTACAAACATCTAAATAAAAGTCTACTGTCCAGAGATAGGGCTTAATTAACATAAAAACAAAAATTTTGCCCAAGTCAAGGCTTGAACCCAGGACTTATCAGACACTCCCAAAACCCTTAACCACTGAGGCAGATACACAGTTGTGTCAATTAATACAGAATCATAAACAGGTATTTTTGGGGCGTTACACATATAATCCTTGATTAAGTAAATCATTAGGATTAACTCCCATTATATAATTATGAATGATACAATAAGCCAAAACTATATCTACTTGAGTTTGAAAATTTCGAAATGGTTCAACATCTAACACACGAAACCGTTTCTTAAAAATCCCCAAAACACATTCAAGAGTGATTCAAAATGATGAATGACGAAGATTAAAGAGTTCCTTTGCATTTTTTGGCCCTTGATCACTAAACTCTTTTAAATGATATCGGACACCACAGTATGGGGTAATATATCCATTTCGGGTGCCATATCCATCATCAGTAAGATAATATTTACCTATAATTTTACAAAACATAATTATTACTAATAAATTATGAGCTTACTTAAACTATTTGATATTTAATGTTAATTCTTACCTTTTGGAATTCTTAATCCTCTTGGGCGTGAAAATGCATCATTTAAAATATGAGAATCATGTGCACTACCTTCCCAACCAGCTAAAACATAGGAAAATTTCAAATCAAATGTAATGGCAACAAATACATTTTGTGTCGTCCTCACTTTATGGATACGAAATCTTCCTTGAATGCTAAGTGGAATGGATGCACGAACATGAGTTCCATCTAATGCTCCAATACAATATTTAAAATAAGGATAAAACCTTAGACTGTTTCTGATTTCACTAGGAGTTGACTCATCAGGTAATCTAATAACTAGTTTATACAATTTCAAAATAGCTCTCAATATAACCTTAAAGTAACAGTGAATTGTTTTAATTGATCTATAATATCTTGATCCAATCACTCGAAACCTTACATTATGACAAATTATATGTAAAAATATAACTACTTGCTCCATAATATACACCGATTTAGTTGATTGTAACAAATTGTTCCTACTAAGAATGTCACACAAATTAAAAAAGACAATCAGTCTCATCCTTATCACATCAATACAATGCTGGTCACATATATATAAAATATTATTAATATAATTTTCTCTTTCATAATCTCGATGCACACAAGGGTGAGAAGCGATTTTCTTCCTAGTTTTTAATTTTTTAATCCAAAGAGTCCTAAAATCTAAAACTGAAGCCACGACCCCAACAATTGCATTATGAACTTGATTACGATCCTGTAAAATTAGAATGTCAATAATGACAAGAAAAAAGAGGAAACATAGACACACAGATTTTACGTGGAAACCCTTTTGGGAAAAAAAACCACGGACAGAGTAGAAGAAAATTCACTATGTCGAATTCGAATGATACAAGAGGAGAGATGACTATGTTTATTTATAGGTTTGTAAAGCCATATTCTAATCAAATTCAAATAGAAGTAATGCGGTAAGGTTGAAACACCTTATTCTAATAAATATCAAATAGAGGAACATACTTCTATACGGATTTCACTTGTGCAACCAGTACCCTACCACGAGGGCCTCAACCTCAGCCCAGTATGTTGCTTATTGGGGATCTACGATGGGTTGCGACCTTCGCCCTCGTAGATCGCCCTATCTTTCCACTTGTACTTTTATTTAACAAAATTTTGGGTCACGTATCTTTAACAGATCCATCTACACAAAATAATGCCACACAAATATTTGAGCACTACTGTAACAGCCCGTTTTCAGTAAAATAGGAACAGTGGTTTCGGGACCACAAATTCGAAGTCAAAAGAAAATTTATTTTAATATTATTTTATGGTCTACAGTATGATAGGAATGTCATATGAAAATTTCGTTAAGAAATTTTACTTATTACATGTCTAATTTGATAAAAAGGACTAAATTGCATAAAGTGCAAAAGCTGAATTCTAGTAGCTAAAAATATCTATGAAATTTAAAATTAAAGGTCCTTATATGAAAAATAAACCATTTAGAAGATTTAGTAGATAAGGATGATTATTCATCATTGGAATTTAGTAAATTATTAAGGTTAATTTTAGAAAGTAAATGACAAAATGATGATAAATAAATAAAATAAAATAAATTATCATCATCTTTCCTAAAATAAAACATGGAAACCCTAGCCATGGAAGCTTGAAGATAGAAAAGCTTATTTTGCTTAATTAGGTGAGTATTATTGTCCCGTTTTTAATGATTTTTATGTTTTCGAGATCGTAATAGCTTAATCTAGTTATCTTGGGGATTAATTTGCAAAATCGTTAAAGTATTAGGGTTTTTCCATGGATGAGTATAGTTGAATTTTGAAGTTTTATGGTAGAAAATGAAAGGTTGTTGTTAGATAAACTACTTTTGTAAAAAGAATTTTGATGAAATTATGAATTAGGGACTAAAATGAAAAGATGATAAATTTATGGAAAAATTTTGAATTTTTGTGAAATACATGGGCTGCTATTGATATGTATGAAAATTCAGCTAGGCTTGGATAAGGATTAAATTGTAAAATCATAATTAATTAAAAGTATAGGGGAAAAATAGAAATTTTGCCAAAAGATGTGTGTTGGATTGAATTAAATATGAATTGTATTAAATTGTGTTAAATTCATTCATTCATTCGTATAGATCCGGATAGACCTAGTACGAAATTGGATCGACGAAAAGAAAAAGTATCAAATTAGTAGTTTGCAAATCTACGTATACTTAAGGAGGTAAGTTCGTGTAACTAAATTGTATATTTGTATGTTTTGAATTGAATATTGTTATGTGTGTGAAATGTGTAATTGCCATGTAAAATACTGATCACATATCTGACAAGTACCGAGTCTCGTTTGAACCTTAGAAATTCGATGGATACAAATGACATGTCATGTTGTCCAGCATGTGTTGTGGATACACCATAGCTCTCACGAGCTTTCCATTATTTAGCTTTTATAAGCATCTCGATATTTGGCTCTCTTCATCTTCCTGAGAAATGGCTCGCAAGAGCTTTTCGTTATATCGCTCACATGAGTTTCACGTTATATGGCTTGAAAGAGCTTCCCATTTACATGCTTCTATGAGCATTCCTGAATATGAACTGATAGATTACAGTTTTGTACACTTTCTGTGTACTTTCCTTGTAGCAAACGATATTTTAAATATTTCAACGGGCATAGTTCTATTACGAGATTATATGAGAATGTCATGAACTATTACTGGAATTTATGTGAAATACATGGAAATAATCTTACATGATATATTGGAACATAAAATGGGATAATACATGTATATGAAACTTGCTTGGTGATTATGTTCACCCATGTTTATGGAATATTACATGAGAATCACATGGCTAACATGTTGACGATATGTGTATAGGCTTTTGGCCAAATTGGTTTGGATATGTTATGAATGCTTACCTTAAATGTGAATAAATGGTACGTTAAATTCCATGCTATATGAACTTACTAAGCTTAAATTCTTACTCTATTTTATTTTACATGTTTTATAGTAATTCAAAAGCTCAATTTGGTTGGAAGTTGGTCGGAGCTATTTCACACTATCCATCGGCCTTTTCAGTACATATAGTAAACTAATTTTGGTTGTAATGGCATGTATAAGTTAATTTGACCAATGATGACATACAAATATTTTATTGAAATTAGCCATTTGTATGGTTTGTATTTGATATATTTTGATGTGTACAAACTTCTGGCCTTATCATGTTTAACGTGTGCTTGAGGTGGTTGAATGAGGGATAATTTATAAGCATATTGATGATTGGTATGAGATAGTATATTTGGTAAAAATATGCATATATGTGTATTTGGTCAATTTGGTAAGTCTAAATTCTTGGATATATGTGGTGATATGTTATGTATAAAACTTGTTTTTGGCTTGATTTGAATGCCTTGTTATGGCTTGATATTGTGCTAAAGTGTTGTGTTAGGTTGATGATAAATGGGGTGAGAAATGTGGCTTGGAAATGACCTATTTTTGTCCATACGGGTAGAGACACGGGTGTGTATCTCAGCCATGTGTGACACATGGCTAGGTGACACCGCCATGTGTCCTTTGTATATTTTAAATTGCACAAGTCAGTATGCTCAACACGCCTAGCACACGGGCGTATGACTTGACCGTGTGACCCAAGTCAGAGAGTTACACAGGTATGGATACGGGCTGGGACATGGCTGTGTCCCTATTTCAAATGCCCACATGCCCTGAGACACGGGCGTGTCTCTTGACCGTGTGAGATACACGGGCATGTGTCCCCTGTACTTTTGAAAAATTTTAATGTTTTCTGAAAAATTCTTTGAGTGCCCGAATTAGGCCCGACTTGTTTCTAATGTGTTTTTTGGGCCTCGAGGGCTCACATAAGGGAAATTATGCTTGATTTTGATTGGTTTCTGATATGAATGCTATATGATATGAAATATCTGTTTATTTGTTTTTGTAAATTCTGGTAATGCTTTGTAACCCTGTTCTGGCGACGGATACGGGTTAGGGGTGTTACAACTACAAAAAACATGCAAGCTTGCCATAAGATTTACAAATCAATATGCAATCATTCATCGTTCATTCTGATTAGATATACAAGGGAATGTAACAACTTGCCAAGAGAACAGTCCATAAGTTCCTTATAGCACTTTACACAAATTAGAATCTTCACATTTACCCTAAAAGTTCAGACTTCAGACAACAAAAAATGGTAGACAAACTAGCTTTTTATAGTGTCAAATATTCTGTACTGCAATAAAATATTCGGATTGATCTTCTCCGGTAAAACAAATAGTTAACATTTAAACTTCAAAACAAACGGAAAATGAAAAAAAACAATTGGAAACAGACTAGTAACATTGATCATAAGTTTTGATAAAATTGTCAACAAAAGGTTTATAGTACATTTTTTCTTGTTCATAATACAAGAATCATAAAGCAAAATCATAAATTCTAAAATTTTTAAGAAAAAATAGAAAAGTTAACACTGTTTCATCCAGAAAACAATGCATTAAAAATATTTTATAAGAGCAATCTTGCTAAACAAAGAGCAAAGTAAATAATTTCCTATATATATGCTAAATAGTAACCCAAAATGGCAATCAGTCTTGAATTTTGACAATATTCAGAGCCAACAAGAACAATATTTACAATTCAAGTAACAAATTCCAATTCCAAAAAATCCCAGTCTCTTAACAAAACAAAAACCAGATATACCAAATACCCTTTCCCTTACACGCAAAAGCTAATTCAAGAGATTACAAAAAAAAAAAGAAAAGAAAAAAAAAAGAAGCTAATTCAAGAACCAAGACATAGAAGAGCAAAACTAAAAAAAAAAAAAAATCTTTATGCATCCAAACTTGAAAAACAACCAAAACCAAATTAAAATCTTGGTCAGCTTAACCTGAAAAATCACATAGAAAGAGAAAAAGAGAAACTCACATGTGGCCATGGGTAAAGCAATGAATTTCTCTATCGTTACCAAGGGACCAAATACAAGAACTTTGAATAGCAAAAATACCCATGGAAATAGCCAAAGAGAAGCAACAATGAGAAAACGTATGGGTGAAATGGAATGTGTAGTTAAGTGTTAAGCCCCATGAAGGAAATTCCAGCTACTCATTTAAAGAGTAACCAGAGACCACTTAGCTAAAGAAAATAAAAACAAAGAAGCTAGTAATATACCTTGAAAGGACTGGAGAACCAAATTTTTAGGGTTTCTTCAAAATGTTGACTTAGTAAGGACGACGGTCCACTGACAAATATGACAAGGCAGAGATGAGGAGGTGAGGCCAACAAATAGAGATGATGAGGAGAGGCAGAGGTTGACGGACAGAGAAGAAGGGAGAATGACTGTGATGAGGGTGAAGAGAATGAAAAAGTCTTACAAGAATAAAATTAGTAAGACGCTTTCCATAAAAAGAATTTGGTTTACCCATGTTTTGGAGAATTTTTTTTTTTTTGAAAATTGAACGTTGATAATGACAATGGATCGCAAAGAAAGAGAGAAAATAGAATAGACAAAATTTTACGTGGAAACCCTTTCGGGAAAAAACCACGAACAGAGGAGAATAAAATTCACTATGTCAAATTTGAATGATTACAAGAAGAGAGACAATTACATCTATTTATAGGTTTAAAAACCTTATTCTAATAAAAGTAATGCAGTAAGATTAAAACGCCTTATTCTAATCAAATATTAAATAGAAGAAGTAAACTTGTAACACCCTAAATTAGGGGTTGTTTGTAATTTAGCTAATTTCCCATGTGTGTGCTTGAAGAATAAATATTATGATTTATTTGGCGTGTTTTAGGGTCTAGAATTAAACCCGAGTTAGGCCTGACCTAGTGTTAAAATTTTTTTTTTAGTACCTAAAAGGGGGGAGCTAGGTGAGATAGGGCTTAAATAAAAATTTGGGCGAATTATGGCACAAAGAGCGCCTTGGTAAAGTGGCTCCCATGCGCCACTTAAGGGCTGGAAGTAACGCCAGCAAGGGCCTGGGTTCAAGGCACGGCAGCAGCAAGTGGCATTTTATTTTTGGTTTTGGCGTGAGACAAGGGGGCTGACGAAGGAGGCCTTAAAAGAGGTTTTGGGGGGATTATATCACAAATGGCGCATTGGCAAATTGGCTGGGACGTTGGCTGCAGATTATGGTTCCAGGGAGGGCGCAGGTTCGAATGGTAGCAGCAGCAGTTTGCGTTTTTATTTTATTTTGGAGTGATGGGCTTAAGTAGGGAGGCTTTAAAAATAAATGTTGTGGTGTTATGACATGAAAGTCAATTTGGAAAAGTGGCCTGGACATTGGAAGAGAGGGTCAGCGTGAGGTCGGTGGTTCGAATCAAAGAAGCAGCACTTTGGTTTTTTTTCCTTTTTGCTGCTGGCGTGAAAATGGAGTTGGCCTGCACATGGGCATTTGGATGGGATAAAGATAAGCTTAGCATTTTGAATTTTGATTTTGGCTGGAAGAATTTGTTAAGCACATGGCTTTTTCTATTTTATTATTATTTATTTGAAGAGGTAAGGATTAAATTAGTTGTTAATTGTTAAAGGATAATATATAGGAAATTGATTGAATTTTAAACTCTTCAAAGGAAGAGTGGACGGCAAGTATAGGGGCATTAGTGCCGAATTTGCTTAACTAAATACTTGGAAATTTCGGCTAAAGCAATTACCATCTTTCGAGTTATTCTTTTCACTCTTTTTCCAACCTTTATCAAAATCAAAAATCATTCTTTCTTCCTCTAAACTTTGGCCGAATCCACTACATCATTATCTTCCATCTATCCCTTTTCTTTTCTTCTTAAAACCGAAACTCTAACACCTTTCCATTATTTTTTTTCCTTCTTTCCTATAGCCGAATATACTCCTCCTTGGTGTGCCGAATTTCTTTCCCCTATTTGGTGTAGTCTTGGCCGAATATTGAGAGTAGTATAGATCTCTTTGGATCCTCGTTGTCAATCGATTTGGTGAAGGTAAGAAGTGCCGAAACTCTCCTCCTATAATTCTTATTCCCTGTCGATTTGGTTGAATGAAAAAGGGTCAAAATATATTGATGGATGGCTAATGAGTGTTGGAACCGATTCCTAGGAACTTCGGGATCTCAAAGCAGGAAATCTAATCTACCATTCTTTGTCAACTAGTTGGTAAGTAGTGGTAAGGTTCTATTCTTAGTGACTATTTAATTAGTGTTCAAAGCCGAAGGCTACTAATTTTGGATAAGTGCTGATTGTAGGGAAGTGAAACCGATTCACACTTGGAGTGTGTTGGCTAGTGTTCAAAAGCATTTGGGGCAAGGAGGGCTAGTGTGGCCGATTTGGTTCTTCGGGACTTCGGACTATCTTTGGTGACAGGTGTGTACATACACACTTATAACAAATTAATAACTGTGATAAATACATGTTGTATGATAAATCTGATTTGTGTAGATTTGGATTTAATACCATGAATGGTATAAGCAAGGATGCAGGTAAGTCCTTGTTGATTACGAGTTATTTTATGATGCTTTTGGGAAGCATGATATATCTGGTATGTGCAGTGAATACATGACTGATAATAAACCCAGTATGTGATATTAAGTAAACATGTTTAGCATGATTCTATTAAATGCATTTTGTAAATATATGGGTTGATGAGAGGAGGGGGAATTGATATTCGTGTCGACGGACACCAGTGGTTTGGTACCACATTGTGACTACGGTCACCAGAGGTTTGGCACCTCCAGAGGTTTGGCACCTCATAGCGTCTCGTCCCAGTGGCTTAGCACCACAGTGGGTTGGCCCCACAGATGATAATATGGGATTGACGCCAGTGATTTGGTATCACACGATGGGTTGGCCCCATTATTCGATTTGTGTCTTCTGACACCGAGGTTTGGCACCTCCAAAGTGATTTGGTATCACAATTGTGACTTTAAGTCACCGGTGGTTTGGCACCACCAAAGGTTTGTACCACACGGGGTAGAGAAAGGAGTTTGGATGGCTAGGTTGGGTGCATGATTTAGTGCATGTTAATTTGTTATAAATTGTGTATGATGTGGCATTAAACCGGGGAAGGGTTACATCTCGAGTCTTGGTGACTCACCTTCTCCTTTACATTTTCAGTGACATGTAGATCGCGGATGTGGGCCGGATGGACTCGAGGTGGCCATGCAATGGACTTTGATTTAAATGAACTTTAATTTTAGTTATTTTATTTTTATTATCGGTTGAATTTTTAACCAAGTTGTAATAATGCCTCCTAGATTTATTTTTTATTATTTCATGTTTTGGAATAATCTGTTTAAACTATTTCTTAATATTAAGTTAAGTACACATGTTTTCTTAAAATCCAAACGCAAAATGTTTTATCGTGCCATCGGTACACCCAATCGATAACAATCACGCTTAATGAATATTTTTAAAATAAACCTAAGTATGGTTTTTAACAAGAGACTTGAAAACACAAGGTTTTCGACAAAACTTAAAACGGATTTTGAAAAGATTTCAAAATGTTTTCTCGGTAGCAACCCAAATTCGGTCGTATGTTTGGGCCGGGTCTGAGGTGTTACAAAATTGGTATCAGAGCCCAGTTCAAAGCTCGGCTGTGGGGGCCCAAGGCCCAAAAATGTTTTAGTAGGCCTTTTTGAATTGTTTTGGGTTTTCAACAAAGATGGCACCGAGTCTCCTGCACTTTTGATCACCGTACGAGGTAAGTACTCCTAACTTCTGTATGATTTATTTTCTGTAGAAGGGTAGGAAGCATGGAACGTAGATAGTGATAAGTACTTTAAACTTTAGCACTAGTTTACCCCAAACAAAGACATAAGACTTTAAATGCCTAATTAAACAAACCTACGACCAAGTCGCCGAGTTAGGGTGTGGTAACCCTGGTGCGCATGTCTAGGATTGGATTCGGAAGAGCTTGGTATTTAAGCAGTCCTCGTGACTCACCTCCTCTTCGCAGGAATCCTACCTGGTGCGTAGCTTCGGTTCACCCTAACCAAGAGGACTCGGTCATAGGCTAAACACAATAAAACCCGAAAGGGATTAGCCATGTTTTCATGGAAACTTTAGTTTTAAAATTGTTTAAGTACTCTTTAGATAGTGAAAAAAAAAATTTATTTTTGGAAATTTTCAAAATATTCTCGGTTTACCAAAATGCCCCTAGTGGAAAAATTAAGAAAATGCCCTTGATGTTTTTTAAATTACCATATTACCCCGATTTCAATAAAATTGTCTTAACTTTGCAAAGGTATCCAAAACCTTGTATTTCAAAATATATACCCTGACTTTTGTTAAACTTACAAAATTACACCTGATTGACAAAATTACCAAAATACCCCTGGTTTTCAAAATGTTGACATGTCTTTAATTTGACAAATTTTCAGAAATACCCTCCAGTTTTGGAAATTTCAAAGTGACCTAATTTATTAAAATTTTTAAATTTCTCTGGTTATTACGAAAATACCCCTGTAGGAAAATGATGAAAATACCCCTGGGATAGAAATAGGACAGAAATGTCCGAAGAGTGAATAAGTAGGAATGGAAGGTATTAGGGAATGGATGTTTTTCTCTGTGTGAACTAGGATAGAGAACTTAAAACACTTTGTTTGATCGAAAGAATCCCTACTAAACTTTCCATAAAATTTCTTCGCGAATAACCAAGTGGAACAAATTACTAATCCATAAAATTTCTTAATCAGATTAAAAGCGCGTTAGTTAGAATGAGTTCTAGAGGACGTGGCCGTCGTGGACACGGAAGGGGCGCGGATGACCGTGTGTGCAAATGTTAGGTCGAGTCGTGGTTCAAAACGAGTACCACCGCCACCACCACCTCCAAACTTTTGAGCCGAGGGAGCGAGATCGAGCCGGAGGTGAGGCGAAAGATCGCAAGTCGTGTTGCGCGAGTTCTCGAGTTGGTGGCTGGGGCTAGTGGAAATTTGGGAGCTCAAAAATCTGTTCCTGAGCGACTCCGATCTAACGGAGCTGAGGTATTCTGGGGTGTCTCGGGAGTGGCACCCAGTGTAGCGGAATATTGGCTAGAATCAACGGAAAGGATCATGGACGATCTTGACCTGACTAATGAGGAGAAGCTGAAAGGAGCAGTGTCGCTTCTGAAGGATGAGTCATATCAGTGGTGGCTCACGGTTCGGGATGGTGCTACGGCAGATTATCTTACTTGGGAGTATTTCAAAACTGCTTATCAGAAGAAGTATGTGGGCACCAGTTACATTGATGCTCAGAGGAAAGCCTTTTTGGGATTGGTGTAAGGAACTAAGTCAGTGTCGGAATATGAGACAGAATTTTTAAGGCTGAGCCGCTATGCTCGGGGAATTGTGTCAACGGAGCATGAACGCTGTGTCTGCTTTGAGGACAGACTTAGGGATGATCTAAGGTTACTGATTGCTCCACAGCAGGTTCGTGAGTTTTCGTCCCTAGTAGAAAAGGCTAAGGTAGCCGAAGGGATCAAGGAGTCCGTAAGACAGAATCACGAAGAGAATAAATAGAAGAGAGGCTTTGGATCGCCTGGATCAGGCAGTAATGTGAAGAAGAGGGCTAGATTTGGGGAATCAGAAAGAGCCACAAAGCCTGCTCAGTGGCCACCTCAGTGTGCTAGATGCAGGAGATCCCACTCGGGAGAATGTTCAGCTGGAAGTAGAGGGTGCTTTGAGTGTGGATCGTTGGATCACCGTGTAAGGGATTGTCCTCGGAAGCTAGCTAAGAATCAACCAGAGGGTCAGAACCGTGCTCAGGTTAGAAATGAAGGACCACCACAGAGGGGTCGAGGTACAGTTAGAGGTAATGATAGTGGTAACGGGCGTGGCCGAGGTGCTGAAGGTGCAGAGGCGAGGCAACCAAGGTTGGTTTATTCAGTTGGCCGTCGCGAGGAGGAAGATGTGCCAGATATGACAACAGGTAAGTTTCTTGTTTCCGGAATACCCTCAATTGCTTTGGTTATGGTTACGTTAGTTCATTCTTATGTTGCTAGTAAGTGTATGGAACTTGGATTATGAACGTAGGGAATGTTTCTAGAAAATATGATAGATCTTTAAGATCAGAGTGCGCAACAGTAGCGTAGGGTGATGAGTTAAGGATACACGATTGGACGATAGTAAGTAATTTCGAGGACGAAATTATTTTAAGGGGGTAGAATTGTAACACCTTAAATTAGGGGTTGTTTGTAATTTAGCTAATTTCCCATGTGTGTGCTTGAAGAATAAATATTATGATTTATTTGGTGTGTTCTAGGGTCTAGAATTAAACTCGAGTTAGGCCTGACCTAGTGTTAAAATTTTTTTTTAGTACCTAAAAGGGGGGAGCTAGGTGAGATAGGGCTTAAATAAAAATTTGGGCGAATTATGGAACAAAGAGCGCCTTGGTAAAGTGGCTCCCATGCGCCACTTAAGAGGGTTTGGAAGTAACGCCAACAAGGGCACTGGTTCAAGGCACGGCAGCAGCAAGTGGTATTTTATTTTTGGTTTTGGCGTGAGACAAGGGGGCTGACGAAGGAGGCCTTAAAAGAGGTTTTGGGGGGATTATATCACAAATGGCGCATTGGCAAATTGGCTGGGACGTTGGCTGCAGATTATGGTTCCAGGGAGGGCGCAGGTTCGAATGGTAGCAGCAGCAGTTTGCATTTTTATTTTATTTTGGAGTGATGGGCTTAAGTAGGAGGCTTTAAAAATAAATGTTGTGGTGTTATGACATGAAAGTCAATTTGGAAAAGTGGCACTGACGTTGGAAGAGAGGGTGGGGCGTGAGGTCGGTGGTTTGAATCAAAGAAGCAAAGACTTTGGTTTTTTTTTTTTTTCTTTGTTTGGCGTGAAAATGGAGTTGGCTTTGCATGGGCATTTGGATGGGATAAAGATAAGCTTAGCATTTTGAATTTTGATTTCGGCTGGAAGAATTTGTTAAGCAAATGGCTTCTTCTATTTTATTATTATTTATTTGAAGAGGTAAGGATTAAATTAGTTGTTAATTGTTAAAGAATAATATATAGGAAATTGATTGAATTTTAAACTCTTCAAAGGAAGAGTGGACAGCAAGTATAGGGGCATTAGTGCCGAATTTGCTTAACTAATTACTTGGAAATTTCAGCTAAAGCAATTACCATCTTTCGAGTTATTCTTTTCACTCTTTTTCCAACCTTTATCAAAACCGAAAACCATTCTTTCTTCCTCTAAAATTTGGCCGAATCCACTACATCATCATCTTCCATCTATCCCTTTTCTTTTCTTCTTAAAACCGAAACTCTAACACCTTTCCATTATTTTTTTTCCTTCTTTCCTATAGCCGAATATACTCCTCCTTGGTGTGCCGAATTTCTTTCCCCTATTTGGTGTAGTCTTGGCTGAATATTGAGAGTAGTATAGATCTCTTTGGATCCTCGTTGTCAATCAATTTGGTGAAGGTAAGAAGTGCCGAAACTTTCCTCCTATAATTCTTATTCCCTATCAATTTGGTTGAATGAAAAAGGGTCGAAATATATTGATGGATGGCTAATGAGTGTTGGAACCGATTCCTAGGAACTTCGGGATCTCAAAGCAGGAAATCTAATCTACCATTCTTTGTCAACCAGTTGGTAAGTAGTGGTAAGGTTCTATTCTTAGTGACTATTTAATTAGTGTTCAAAGCCGAAGGCTACTAATTTTGGATAAGTGTCGATTGTAGGGAAGTGAAACCGATTCACACTTGGAGTGTGTTGGCTAGTGTTCAAAAGCATTTGGGGCAAGGAGGGCTAGTGTGGCCGATTTGGTTCTTCGGGACTTCGGACTATCTTTGGTGACAGGTGTGTACATACACACTTATAACAAATTAATAACTGTGATAAATACATGTTGTATGATAAATCTGATTTGTGTAGATTTGGATTTAATACCATGAATGGTATAAGCAAGGATGCAGGTAAGTCCTTGTTGATTACGAGTTATTTTATGATGCTTTTGGGAAGCATGATATATCTGGTATGTGCAGTGAATACATGACTGAAACCTAAGTATGGTTTTTAACAAGAGACTTGAAAACACAAGGTTTTCGACAAAACTTAAAACGGATTTTGAAAAGATTTCAAAATGTTTTCTCAGTAGCAACCCAAATTCGGTCGTAGTGTTTGGGCATGGTCTGGGGTGTTACAAAACTTCTATATGGATTCCATTTGTGTAGATCCCCCTATCTTGCCACATGTATTTTTTTAACAGGAATTTGGGTCACACAACTCTAACTATTTTCCTATAGGAATTCATTTTCCAGCAAACAAACATCGTAAAACAAGGAAAATATTTTACGGAAAATGTTTTACTAGCAAAAAAATGGAGCCTAAGTTTATATTTATGTTCAAGCTCTTTTTCAATTACTTTTTAATTATCTTTATTATGGATGAAATTGTTTTTAAGTGGCAACAACAAGAGCATTTCAGACTATGTGCACCTTGTAACACCCCTTACCCGTATCTGACGTCGGAATAGGGTACGAGGCATTACCGGACTTTTTCTCGAGCAAATATTCAAACCCGAGCCATGAATTTCCATTCAAATTTAAAACTTTTCAAAAATATTCACATCGTACCTAAAACGAGCCTACGAGGCTCAAAACATGCATCGGAAGTGGTTCGGGACAAAATCGAGAACTTTGGAAACTTTTGGGAAACTTAGAAAATTTTCATGAAAAAGGGGTCATACACCCTTGTGGGTTTGGGACACGCCCGTATGACCCTAAGACACACCCGTGCTTTAGGCCGTGTTCAATTTAGGGAGCTTTCTATTTATGACATCATCATCAAATTGAAGTCACACAGCCAAGTTACACGCCTGTGTACTTAGGCCGTGTGATCGATTAAATTTTCCTAATTTTCATAAATAGGTGCAAACTTCACACGACCAAGGCACAAGCCCGTGTTCGAGGCCGTGTAGCACACACGGCTGAGACATAGGCTCGTGTCTCTATACGTGTGCTATATTCTGGACATTCTGTTTTGCACCAATTTAGGTGCAGAGGACACATGGCCAGAACACATGCCCGTGGGGCATACCGTGTGTCACACACGGCCTAAACACAAGCCCGTGTGTCTACCCGTGTGGACAAAAACAAGGCTATTTACCAAGCCATTTTGTCACCCTTCCATGCACATACCTACACAACAAAACATAGCATCAATCCAAACATATACACTCAACCAAATCAACTACATCATTCACATGCTATTCCTCTATCACATACAACATCACATACTTGTCAACTCAACCCATGCAAATTCTCACATCCATAAAGACATCATCATATGCATATATAACTAAACTAGTATTAGCCTATTCTAATGAACACTTGCAAAAATGAATTTTCCACCATACTTAACACTTGAGAATTTGGACATACATTAACATCATACTTGCACCAATTAAACATCCTTAGCCATTCCAATGGCTAAGTCACAAAATATTACTTACAAGCCTTCATCTAAACCAAGTAGCTAATACATGCCATTATACCAAAATGAATCATTTAGCTATACCAAAAAGGAGATTTGTAGATTGTGTGATCTTGCTCCAATAGAATCCTCCAACCTTCACGAGCCTTACACGCACTATAAAACAAGGAAAAGTAAAACGAGGTAAGCATTTTCATGCCTAGTAAGTTCGCGTAATAGAAAGAAACTTACCGGTTATAATTATTCAAATAAGCATATATATATGCATTCATTCCATCAATATTTTGACAAGTTACCTAAATACATTCACTCATTAAACAAGTTAGTTATACACATTGATAAACCGTAATTATAACTTATTTTAATCCCATATTTAGTATGCTTTTGGATGATTTATCCCTGATTTATGTAAAGAGGTGCTCTTAATCCTTTCTTTTCATGTCTTATACCCAGGAGAGCACCCGAGGATGAAAAGAACATAAAACGGGCCCAAAACGGAGTAAATAGGCCTTAGCATGGAATCGACACGGCCTGGCCCAAAGCCCACACGGCCGTGCCTCGCCGATCACCTCGAGCACGGCCTCAACCTTGACTTACACGGTCGTGCCTCAAGTTAGAAATCTGAACACGGTTTGAAGTTGATCCACACGAGCGTGTGCCATAGCCGTGCCCTGTCGCTGGAAAGAGCAAGTTCAGTCGGAAAAGGATACTTAGGGGGAAAGATTCACATTCCAAGGAGCCTATATATATCCCCTAAGTGCCACCATTGAGGGGGCATCGAGCTAGGCCAAGGGGCCAAGCTGGAAAGGTCAGAATTGTGGGAATTGTTCGAAGTTAGCCAGTTGATCCATCCCAAGAAGCCGAAATTATACTCATGACAGCAGAATTCTCCTTCAATTCCTTCAAGGATTTTTAGGAATTTCTTATGTTTTGTTTTATCTTTTCTCTTGGGATGTTTTCTTTATTCATTATGAACTAAACCCTTCAGATACCTGAAGGGGATGAAACCTAGATGAATCTTGTTATTTGATTTTTTGAATTATATGATAAATACTTAGTTTGTTCTTAATTATGCATGCTTAATCCAAATCTGATGTGCTTAGGTGGAGGAGGAATAGACCCTGCTTAAGAGTAGATCTAGCGTAATTAGCGGAGTTGATCGTACGCTTAGAGATAGGGTGACAAGATTTTGCCAGATTAGTGTGAAACCTAATATGGGAATCCATAGATCGATTTACTGCTATTCTAGGTGGTTATTATAAGGGAACGAGAGTTCCACTAATTAACCTAGGGTTAGACGTTATTCATCTCGAGAGAGGGTTTAATATACGTTAGGGAGTCTTACGGATCAAACTAAGTAAATAAATCATATGATTTAGGGTTAGATAACAAGTGAAGTCTAGGTGAATTCTTCCTAAGGGTATCGTCGTGATCAATTGAGTTTTTCTTCAAGTTATTTCTCAATTCGTTCTTTTTGTCTTTGTCCTTAGCTTAGTCGTCGTTAATTTAGATTAAAACAACTTCACTTTATTTTTAAGGCTAAATAATAAAAAGAAAGTTAGTATTAATACTTTTAGTTCCTTTGGGTTCGACAATCTGGTCTTGCCTATGCTATACTACTGTTCAATAGGTACAGTTGCCTTTAATCGTTGTCAGAGTTAGTTTCCAGGTTCGATCATTCTTTTATAAGTTTTAAAGATCTGATTTCAGCGATCAAGTTTTTGGCGCCGTTGCCGGGGAACTAAAATATTAAGAAAACTCTATTTTTATTTGTTTAGCCATTATTTTTTATTTTCCACAATTTATTTTTGTTTTTAGGTTAAATTCTAATTTTGCTAATTTTTCTTTCTTTCTTTTCTTTTCAGGAACCTTTAGTTTATGACTAGAAGGAACCTGAGAGGACCTTTAGTATATGACAGTGATATTGAAGCAACCGCTCGTAGGAATCGTCGAGAAATCAGGCGAGCCCTAAATTACACAAAGGAAAATCAAGAAGGCAGGTCCAATCCTACTGAAGGGATGGACGAGACTATTCCACAACCCCATGATGTGGGGGAACGCAACGCTCCACGTACTATGTTTGATTATGCTTAACCACATCTAACAGGAGGAGAATCAAGTATTGTTAGGCCCGCTATAGCTGCTTATAATTTTGAATTAAAGCCTAACACAATAAAATGATTCAATAGTTTGTTCAATTTGATGGTTTGCAGGATGAAGACTGAAACACTCGTATAGCTAAATTTTTAGAATTCTATGATACCTTCAAAATAAATGGCGTTTCTGATGATGCCATACATCTTCGGTTATTTCCCTTCTCATTAAGGAATAAAGCCAAACAGTGGTTAAACTCGTTACCACGAGGGTCAATCACTACATGGGAACAAATGACCGAAAATTTTTTATTAAAATATTTTCCACTGGCCAAGACGGCCAAATTAAAGAATGATATCTCTTCTTTTGTGCAGATGGATTTAGAGACATTATACGACGCATGGGAGAGATACAAGGATCTCTTGAGAAGGTCTCCACACCATGGTTTACCCTTGTGGCTACAAGTCCAAACATTCTATAACGGTGTAAACCCCCCAACGAGGCAACTAATCGACTCACCTTACTTGTGGAACCCTCAACAACAAAACCCCACAAAGATATCTGAGTTCATTGAAGAGATGTCATTGAATAATTATCAGTGGCAAGTTACAAGGAAAAAACCGACAAAATCAACCGGAGCTTTCAACATAGACACAGTGACCATGTTATCAACACAGATGGAGACAATGAATAAAAAGCTTGATAATTTGTGTTCTTCGTAGGTACATCTAGTAATGCAATGCGACGCAAATGGAGCCGTGGCGAAACCTGAGTACCCACCCTACCAACCAGAATCAGAGAGCGAATAGATGAACTATATAGGTAATAATTTCAGAACCAATAATAATCCATATAGTAATACTTACGATCCAGGTTGGAGGAACCACCCAAATTTTTCTTGGGGAGGTCAAGGAAGTCAAGGAAATCAAAGGCAACAACCTCTTCAAAACTTTCAAAATCAACCCTATCCACAAGAGAAGAAGCCAACCCTTGAGGAAATGCTGACAAAATTCTCGGCAGACACAGAAAAATGCTTCCAAGAAACTGAGAGAACAATTAAAAGCAACGAGAGCCGAATCAGAGAAATTACTAAGTCAGTCAAAGAGGTCACTAATGCAGTCAGACAACTCGTGAAGCTGATGTCAAAACGACAGCAAGGACGTCTACCAAGTAACACTGAGATTAATCCAAAGGAGCAAATTCAAGTCATAGCAGCTCAGGAAAATGTAGGGATTGACGAACCCATTTCACAATAAGAAAATAAGGTAGACGAAGGTAAAGTAGAGGTAACACAAGAAAAGCCGAAACCGATAATCAAGGAGTACCAACCTCGCATACCTTATCCCGAAGCGTTAAAAAGAGATGATACAGAGGAACAGTTCGGTAAGTTTCTTAAACTCTTAAAGAAATTACATATTAACTTACCACTTCTTGAAGCTCTTTTTTCAGATGCCAGAGTCAAGAAAAGTTTTAAGATAGCTCTTGACAAACAAATGCAAATTAGACGAAGAGCCACATGTGGAACTCAACGCAAAGTTACTCAGTAATTCTACAAAATAGACTACTACAGAAATTAAAAGATCCAGGGAGTTTTACAATTCCATGTTTAATTGGTAGTATAACTATTGATAATGCGTTAGCTGATTTAGGGGCAAGTATAAATGTCATGCCTTATACATTGTTTAAACGACTAGGTCTAGGGAAACCCAAACAAACTAGGATGAGTATTCAATTAGCCGATAAAACTGTTAGAATTCCTAGGGGTATTATCGAAGATGTTCTTGTCAAAATTGAAAAATTCGATTTCCCAGTAGACATTGTTGTTTTAGACATGGATGAGGACAATTCGATCCCTTTAATTTTAGGAAGACCTTTTCTAGCAACTGCCAAGACTAAAATTGATGTTGCCATAGGAGAACTCATACTTTGTGTAGGTAATGAGGCAGTCACTCTTCAAGCTCTCGATTCAGCCAGGACATCGAATTACCAAGGTGAGAAAGAAAAATCCATTGATAACCATCCGATTAACCCTTCTTTTCAAAAAGCACCAGAAAAGGGCACGATTGAACCTGATCTTGAATCCAGTGCCAACAAAGAAATAGATCATGAGAAGCAAAGGATTCAACCTGATAAATTAGACGAGTGGAAAATGCACTTCAAGGAAAAATTAGAGATACAAGAAACAGAGTCAAAACCACTCTACAAGATAGGCAAGTCCAAAATCGAAGATCAGGTACTATTAGACCTACGACTATCTCCTCCGGACCCTGACACAAACAAAGAAATCCTTTTTAAGGTAATCAATGTTCTACCACACAAGACAGTCGAGGTAAGCAATCCTAATTTTGATGCTCTTAAAATAAATGCTACTCGACCTGAACCATACAATGGACATAAAACGGATAATATGAGGGAAGATATTCAAACCTTTAAACCTCCCTGAATTTTTCAAACACGAGGAAAGTCTAGCTTAAGACTATAAACAAGAGCTCCTCGGGAGGCAACCCGAGCACTAACCTTACTGATTTTTGCATTTATTTTCATTTTACATTATTCCTTTTCCTTTTCTCTTTTAATCTAACAAGAAGTATAGATTTCCAGGCCGACGGCCTTCCACACGGCCGTGCTCGTGGCCGTGTGGACCACCGGAATCTCCATACTGACATAGTAGAGGCCGTGCAACTCAGTCCCAACCACTTTCCGATGTCACGGATCCAACCATTCCTCCACGGGCATTGACAAAGTGGCACACCCGTGCCCCACGACCGTGTGAAGCTACTGACTTGCCAACCATGGGCAGAACACGCCCGTGCCTTCAACCCGTGCAAATATACTGGCTTTTCGAAAACGGGCGTGGCTTGCTGAAGAACGGGCATGGAGAGCCAACACTCTTAGGCCCACGGCCGTGCGAAGCGGCCGTGTGCATCGACACGCCCTCAATCCACGAGCGTGGGAACATGCCAGATTTAAAATTCTATTTAAACCCCACAGCCTTTCCCTTTCCCCCCATCTAATTTCATCTTGCTTCTCTTTTTGCCCTTCTTCCTCTCAGACTTTTCACTCCATTTACTAAAACTCTAGATCCTTCAGCCATTACACAACATGTCAAAGAAGCATAAAAGGCCAAACTCCTTAAAGGAGGATGATTTACATGAGTTCATGCCGGCAGCTTCATCCAACCAACAGGCCAAGGGTCTTTGAGACCATTTAGTTTCTATTTTTCATTTCTCTTTCCTTTCATTCTCCTTTTCTTTAACAATCTTATGCTAAATTTAATTTAACTTGTTTTAGTCTCGTAGTGTCAGGTTCGCCAGGCTGTTGGGAATCACGCCGACCACCACGATAATCACGCCACTTCCACCACCGCCAACACCGCCAACACCTCCCCAGCCTTAGAGGTCACACCCACTTCGCGAACCATCCAACAATAAGGACTCTTCAGTCCATTTATCTTTTATTTTCATTTTGTTTACATTTTTGTTTTCTCTTTCTTTCTCTTTCTTATCTTTAATTATATACTTAGTTTATTTTAATTAGGTCTTAATAATTCCTGGCTACTTCTTAAAGCGCTACCCAATTTCTTCATCTAGCGCAGGTTCGTCATCCAGGCCGACCATCACCACCACTAAAGACACTCCTCCGGGAAAACATCCAAAACTCAGGGAGTAATTCTTCCCCCTTCTCTTTTGATTTATCCCTTAAATGTTATTATTTATCTTTGTACATTGAGGGCAATGTACATCTTAAGTGTGGGGGGGGTGAATAATTATTTTGAAAAAAATGCCTACCTTTCTTCATTATTCTCAAACCCTAAGGATAAAAGTACCTAACTTTCTGCATTATTCTCAAATCCATGAATTTAGTCTTGTTTTTAAGTAATTTCCTCATATTACAAATTAGGATGAAATTTCTAATAATTTATGATTTTTATTGACATGTTTTAGAGTAAGTCATAGTTAATTGTGCATTGATGATTAAATTTGAAGAAGACTAGAGAATGAAGCATCATAAGTCTAATTTAAAAAAAAAATTTAGGTTGTTAACCTGAATTTGAATGTTATCTTGAAGTTTGAAATTTACAAGGTTGATGTAGAGCATATATTCCTTTTCATGCTCATTTTTTGATTATGAGTGTGTCAACCATGAACTGTTATTCTAGAACTTGCCTTGATTATACATGTCAAGACCACAGTTATGGTTTGATATTCCGAAATGATAAAGGCACTTAGATTTTAACCTACTTACTACACTAAAAAGCCTACCCTCACAATTAACCCCTAGTGAACCCCGTTGAGCCTAAGAACCCTTTTATTGACTCACCCACTAATTTTAACCCAAAACCCTTTGTATTTGTTATTACCATCCTTTTAATTACCCTTTTTGTCGAGATTTGATTTTGAGCAGTTACCTAACTATGTTTTATATTTCAGTTATTATAGTTTGTTCTTAAAAAAAAAACCCGAATTATATTCATTATTAATTTGTGATTAGGTGAGCTTACACATTAAAATTCTTGAAGAAAAAGCTCGTATTATTAGTATTATTATTTCTCAATTGATGTAATTATTTAAGATTAGTTATTTTTCTAGTTAGGTAATTTATCAAGTCAATCTCGATTCTAACCTTCTAATTCAGCCTTTATCCACACCTTTAACCTAGCCCTGTTACAACCCTGACAAAGACCTTTTGATCTGTTTGTTATTTTATTTTACAGTGGTGGAGATTTAATTTTTAGGTAAGCCTATGGGATTAACTTTTCAGGTTCGACTTATGAGTGATCCTTTAAGTTTGAATCTTAAACACTTTTTGAGTGATTTGAGTGAATCTTTTGTGAGGATGTCAATCCTTATAAGGTTTTGAATTAAAGGTAATTATTTAGATAAAAGGAAACGCCTATGTTTTCGTCCTACAAATGTATGACTTATCTTGTTTGAATCCTTAGGACTATTTGAGTTGGATTATCCATGTATAAATTATCTATGAATTATGATAAGACATTGTTGATAGGAATTATGGATCATGGGAAGTTCGTTTTAATTGAAAGTTGAGAATTTTGCTTGAGGACAAGCAAAAGCTTAAGTGTGGGGGTATTTGATAAACCGTAATTATAACATATTTTAATCCAACATTTAGTATGCTTTTGGATGATTTATCCCTTGATTTATGTAAAAAAGTACTCTTAATCCTTTCTTTTCATGTCTTATACCCAGGAGAGCACCCGAGGATGAAAAGAACATAAAACGGGCCCAAAACGGAATAAATGGGCCTTAGCACAGAATCGACACAGCCTGGCCCAAAGCCCACATGGCTATGCCTCGCCGATCACCTTGAGCACGGCCTCAACCTCGACTTACACAGCCGTGCCTCAAGTTAGAAATCCGAACACGATTTGAAGTCGATCCACACGGGCGTGTGCCATGGCCGTGCCCCTGTTGCTGGAAAGAGCAATTTCAGTCGAAAAAGGATACTTAGGGAGAAAGAATCGCATTCCAAGGAGCCTATATATATCCCCTAAGTGCCACCATTGAGGGGGCATCGAGCTTGGCCAAGGAGCCAAGCCAGAAAGGTCAGAATTGTGGATATTGCTCGAAGTTAGCCAGTTGATCCATCCCAAGAAGCCAGAATTATACTCAAGACGGCGGAATTATCCTTCAATTTCTTTAGGGAGTTTTAGGAATTTCTTATGTTTTGTTTTATTTAGGAATTTCTTATGTTTTGTTTTATCTTTTCTCTTGAGATGTTTTCTTTATTCATTATGAACTAAACCCCTCAGATACCTGAAGGGGATGAAACCTAGATGAATCTTGTTATTTGATTTTTTGAATTATATGATAAATACTTAGTTTGTTCTTTATTATGCATGCTTAATCCAAATCTGATGTGCTTAGGTGGAGGAGGAATAGACCCTGCTTAAGAGTAGATCTAGCGTAATTAAGCGGAGTTGATCGCACGCCTAGAGATAGGGTGACGAGATTTTACTGGATTAGGGTGAAACCTAATATGGGAATCCATATATCGATTTACTGCTATTCTAGGGGGTTATTATAAGAGAACGAGAGTTCCACTAATTAACCTAGGGTTAGATGTTATTCGCCTCGAGAGAGGGTTTAATATACGTTAGGGAGTCTGACGGATCAAGCTAAGTAAATAAATCATATGATTCAGGGTTAGATAACAAGTGAAGTCTAGGTGAATTCTTCCTAAGGGTATCGTCATGATCAATTGAGTTTTTCTTCAAGTTATTTCTCAATTCGTTCTTTTTGTCTTTGTCCTTAGCCTAGTCATCGTTAATTTAGATTAAAACAACTTCACTTTATTTTTAAGGCTAAATAATAAAAAGATAGTTAGTATTAATACTTTTAGTTCCTTTGGGTTCAATAATCCGGTCTTTCCTAAGCTATACTACTGTTCGATAGGTACACTTGCCTTTAATCGTTGTCAGAGTTAGTTTCCAGGTTCGATCATTCTTGTATAAGTTTTAAAGCTCTGATTTCAGCGATCACACATCATAAAGATATGAAACCAACATAGATGAGCTCACTATAGTATAAACTTTCATATCATTTCACTATTCCATTTTTCAGGATTTATTTTCATTGAACTGTTGTAATTTCGATGGATAGTCCGGTAGTATACCGAGGTATACATGTCAATCGTTTGTCAATTCAAATCCAAAGTGCTCATTAATCACATATTCATAGAGCACACTCTCAAGCCATATTTATATAACAGATTACCAGCCCAGGCTAAATCCTTTCGATAATGTTAGCTCTAATGAGCCTACTATGGATTATCTGTTCGGGCTAAATCCATTTCATAACATTTACTCTAAAGAGTGTAGCTCAGGATTACCCGTCTGGGTTCATTTCAAGAAAATTATTATAATCCATCAAAATACAAGGTTCAACTGAGACAATGCCATTTTATTCGTGTTTATCATATTGTGATTATTTCATAGGGTATATCATCACATATATTTATCTTAATTGCATAATTCAATTAAAACATAATAACATACTAAATTAAATTATACGAACTTACCTTGATAATGGTTCATATTTGAAACTCAACTAATCCAAGACTTTTTGTTTTCCTCGATCTAGTTTCGTAACTGGTTGTTCCGGGTCTATATAAGCAAGTTTGACTATCAATTCATCATTTTACACATAAATTTACATTTGTTTGCATCCTAGACAAAATTATTATTTTGTCCCTAACTTTATGACATTTTACATTTTAGTCCCTAGGCTCGTAAAATGAAATAGGTTCAATTTCTTGGTAACCCAAGCCTAGCTGAATCATTTTCCATTAAATCAGATTTTTACTACCCATTTTATAACTTTTTACAATTAGGTCCTTTTTATGCATTTTCATCAAAAATCACCTAGTAAAAGTTGTTTATCACACATCAAACATGTATAATCTACCATTAAACATCAAAATACACATATGTATAACATGATTCAAACCCTAGACATCAACCACATCATAAATTAATGGTAGAAATAGGTAAACCGAGTTACGAGGACTTCAAAAATGTAAAGAGTATTAAAAACGGGGCTAGGTTGTACTTACAATTAAGCTTGAAAGTTGAAGAAAACCCTAGCTATGGTGACCTTCTAAATTTTGGCACTAGAGGGAGAAGATGGACAAGATTTTAGCTTGATTTTTCCCTTTTTATTCTTTTATTTACCAAATGACCAAAATGCCCTTCACTTAAAACTTTGAAATTTTATCTCACCATGTCCATTTTTGTCCACTATCTTAACAAATGGTCTAATTTCCATCTAAGGACCTTCTATTTAAAATTTCATAGCAATTAGACACCTCTAACATGTTGAACTCAACTTTTTCACTTTTTACAATTTAGTCCTTTTGACTAAATTGAGTGCTCAAACGTTAAAATTTTCGAACGAAATTTTCGCGAAATCATCTTGTAAAATTACAGACAATAGAAATGTAATAAAAATGAAATTTACTGCGTCAAATTTGTGGTCCCGAAACCACTGTTCTGTCTAGGCCCAAAATCAGGCTGTTACAACTCTCCCCCTTAAGAATTTTCGTCCTCGAAAATCTTACCAAAAATAAGTTTGGGTATTGTTTTCACATAGCTTCCTCAGGTTCCCACGTAGCTTCCTCAACTCTGTGTCTTTGCCACAAAACTTTTACTAGGGCTATACTTTTATTTCTCAACTGTTTCACTTCCCCAGCTAATATCTTGATTGACTCTTCGCCATCGGTCATATCCGGACTAATTTCAACCTCTAAGGGTGAAATCACATGTGAAGGGTTAGATCGATATCGTCGCAACATAGACACATTGTAATATCCCGGGTTAGGGGCTATTTTTTTTTGTCATGGCATGTTCTGCATGTTGTTGGTGTGCTATGTTGCTGTTTGTGTAGTTTCGGGGCTTAATTATAGGCTAGGAGTGTGTCTAAGTAGGTAGGAAAAATTTTATTTTTAGACTTAGGTGAGAGGAACTGAAGGAGCTGGGTCATATGTATTTTATTTTGTGTTTTTGAGCACAAAAGATGAGCTAGCAAAGTGGCAAAGCAAGACGTCACTTGGAGGCTTGGAGTTGGCGTCACTTGCAGGAGGGAGAGATCCTGAGTTCAAGCTGCAGAGTACCCCCTTTTGGCCTCTTTTTGGACGGCATAGGAGGGAGGAGTTGGATGAAGTTCAAATTCCTCCTTGGACTTGGTCAAATGATGGATTGGTAGGTGGAGAGTGAAAATAGGAAATTGACTTGTTCAAACTACTTTGAACTTGTGGCTTGGAGTGTTTGGGGGGATGTGGCCGAATTTTAGGGGATGTTGGAGGAGAGAGTGGACGGCTTGGAGTATGGCAAAAGGGTAGTGCCGAATTTTATTTTGGCAACTTGGGTTTTTTTTTCGGTCACTTTTGGTCAAGAGCAAAAGGGTTCCATTTTAGTATTTTGTTAGCCGAATTTCTTCAACAAAGCTTCTTCATATTTTCTTCTTAATTCGAAAAACACAAGCAAATTTTGCCGAATTTTCTTTGTTTCGTTTTTCAAACATCTTGGTAGCCGAATACTCATATCTTCCTTTCGTCGTGAGTGTAAACCAAAACTTGTATTCTCTCTTCTCATAATTCATTTTTCTCTCTTTGAAACACTAAAGCTAAACTCACCTTGTCTCTAAACCGAAATCTCCATTCATCCATTCCATTTCTCTTCTTCTCAAAACCAAAAATAGAGGTGTTAAGCACCTAGTGCCGTTTTCTTCCTTCTTTTGTTGTCAACTTAGCCGAATCTATCTTCTCTCCTAGAAGTCCTCTTTTGGCCGAATATTTGGTGTTGGGTAAGTGTTGGACCGTATGGTCATGGTTTTTCTCTAGTCCTATGATTGATTTCGGTTGGATTAAAGCCTATGATGGTTGTGAATTGAGGTGAGTTAATCGTTGTTAATCTCTTCATTATAGGACATCAAAGGGTGCAAAGCAAGCAAGAGGAGCCGTCTTCTTCTGTCAATTGATTAGTAAGTAGTGGTAAGGGGGCTGGTTCTTCAATATACTCCTTTGGTTTCGATTAAGTCAAGATTATTAAAGTTTAACCATTCTCTTTTAGGGTGCCAATTGTTGGAAGAGAGAATCACTGCTTGATTCGAGATTTGGTAGGAAACCAAATCAGGCATAAAGGTAAAGAGTTAGCATTAACTCCTATTGGTTTGTTAGCATTGGCCGAATGTTGTAGATGCCTAACCCCTATGTTGGCCGATTATAGGATCAAGGTTGTCGAGGTGATCGAGGGGTAGATCGGGCTCTTTGGGATTTAGATTTGCGATTTACCAGGTGTGTAACTAACACACTGATTCTTAGTAATGTTATTGATAAACCTATTTGCTTGTTAAAATTCATAACAGTGTGATGGATAATTGGATACCCAAATGGGGTATGTGTACGGAGCCGGGTAAGTCTATGTTATTACCAGTTCGATTGTCGATACCTGTGACATTATGATTTATGTTATGTATGCTATGAGATGTATTATGGGCATGTTGGCATGTATTACATGATGTGCATTGATATGACATGTTGGGTGATTTGAGAGGAGGGGGATATGATATCCGTGTCTTTGGGACACTGTGACTTTGGGTCACCGAGGTTTTGGCACCTCCAAAGGGTTTGGCACCACAGATTGACTATTGTGACTTTGGGTCACCGAGGTTTGGCACCTCGGCGTCTCGTCCCGCTGTGGCTTGGTACCACGGTGGGTTGGCCCCACGCTTGATTACACGGATTGACGCCATGATTTGGTATCACACGATGGGTTGGCCCCATCACTCGATTATCGTGACTACGGTCACCGGTGGTTTGGTACCACAATGTGTCTTTGGGACACCGAGGTTTGGCACCTCATTGCGACTCGCCCTCGTGGTTTGACACCACCGTGGGTTGACCCCACTTGAGAGATACGGGATTGTCGCTAGTGATTTGGTATCACGCGATGGGTTGGCCCCATCATCAGGTTATTCGTGACTTTGGGTCACTAGTGGTTTGGCACCACACTTATGGATATCGTGACTTTGGGTCACCAGTGGTTTGGCACCACCGGTGGTTTGGTACCACACGGGTAGAAAAGGAGATACGGATGGTTAGGACCGGTTGCATTAATTGTGTTTACTACGTATGATGTGTGTTAGCATGTTGTTTCATTGGGAGCGGGATTTATACACTGAGTCATTCGACTCACCCTCTCCTTTGACATTTCAGGTGATACTTAGACGCGGACATGGAGCCGGGGTGCTTATGCCATGCTGAATAAAAAGTTTTACTCAGACATTACATTTTGGGTACTTTAGTTATTTACTTTCAGTTGGGTTTTATTTCGGATTTGTAAAAGGCCTTTAAATTATGCCTTATGATGTTTATGTTTTAAGTTAGATTTTAATATGCTTTAACAAAATAATTGGGTTAATTTGCTAAAATTTGAATTGACAACGACTTCAAAATTTTAACGATATGTTTTCAACTATACCATCGGGTATCACACTGATTTTATCAATAAATGAAAATCTATCGTTTTCAAACTTGAAATCAAATTTTTACTCAGTCTAAATGTTTTAGTAACGATATTAAACAACTTGTTTTTCCAAACGGAACAGAGTTTTATCAAATCTATTTAGTGCAAACTCGTAACTTTCAAACACGTTTTTCCCCGTAACATACCAGATTCGGTCGTGGTTTTTGGACCGGGTTTGGGGTGTTACAATTGTGGTATCAGAGCCAAGTTCAAAAGCTCGGCTGTGGGCCTGAGGCCCAAACTGTTTTCCAAAGTCTGTTTTAAGTGTTTTGGGGTTGAATGCATGGTTTATAAGGCATGGCACCGAGTCTCCGACACCAGTTCGCCCAGGTAAGTAGTTCTAAACCCTTTTGTGAATTACTATTTGTAGAAGGGTAGGTGGTATGGAACGTAGATAGATTTATAGGACTTGAACCCTAGGATTAGATTACTCAAACACTCAAACCAAAACATAAGACTTAAAGAACTAAACCAATCTATGACTCAGTCACTGAGTTAGGGTGTGGTAACCTCTGTACGCATGTCTAGGAGAGGATCCGGAAGAGCTTGGTATTTAAGCAGTCCTCGTGACTCACCTCCTCTTCGCAGGTATCCCACCTGGTGCGTAGCTTTGGTTCACCCTGACCAAGAGGGCTCGGTCATAGGCTTAACCTAATGATTAAAACCCGAAAGGGAATCAGCCATATTTTCGTAAAAGAGTGAAACAACAACCCTAATGTTTTCAAACTATTGCAATAAACTCTTTCAAAACCAAGAATGTCACTTTTACAACAATTTTCTCGAAAAACCTGATTTGTGGGAAATTACAAAAACGCCCTTAGGGGTAAATTTACTAAAATGCCCTCGGTTCATAAAATATCAACTCAATGATTTTTTTGCTCAAAATTTCAATGATGTTACAAACTTCAAGAACCTCTTTGCAAAATATCAATCGAAAATTTTGATTTTGGAAATTACGAAAACGCCTCAGTTTGTGAAAATTACTAAAATACCCCTGGTTCCCAAAACGAAGTATTTTACAAAATTTTCAAAAAACACCCTCCAATTTTGAAAATTTCAAGTGACCGGTTTTACGAAAGTTTTAAAATATTTTTATTACAAAAATACCCTCAGGAAAAAAATGACGAAAATACCCTTGGGCTAGAAATGGGCAGCAATGTCCGAAGAGTGAATAGGTATGGAAAGGGTTAAGGAATGGATGTATGAATTTTTTTTTGGGTGAATTAGGATAGAAGATTGAAACCTTGTTGCTCGAAAGAACCCCTGATTAAACTCCATCCATAAAATTTCTTTTCTGCGGTTAAGAAAGTGGAACGATACTAATGCATAAAAATCTTCTTAATCGTAGACGTGAGCGCTTAGTCATGAGTACTCGAGGTGGACGTGGTCGTAATACTCGTGGTCGAGGCGAGGTAGGATGACAGTTTACGAACGAACGTAGGAGGATCGAGGGTGGGTCGAAAGTGAGATCTGGCACCACCACCGGAGGTGGTGAGTTTCGAGATCGACCGGGATGACGCAGTCACGTCGCGATGCGCGCGAGTTTTAGAAAGGGTAGCCGGGATAGGCGGAGGAGGAGCTCGCAAATCGTGTTCTGAGCCGACTCCGGCAAACGAGTGAAATTCTTTCGTGGTGTTTCGGTGTTGCTCCCCAAAGATCGCCTGAATATTGGCCGGGAGGCGACAGGCGGATCATGGATGATGATCCGACCTATCTCGCCGAGGAGAGAAGCTTAAGGGGATTGTATCGCTTCTTCGAGATGAGTCATACCAGTGGTGGCTCACGGTTTGGGACAGTGTAGCAAGAGAGGATTTGACATGGAATTATTTCAAGGTCGCATATCAAAAGAAATACATTGGAGCTAGTTATATTGACTCCTGCAGGAAGGCATTCTTGAGGCTTGTTCGGGGAGTAAGTCTGCTTCGAGTATGAGGTCGAGTTCTTGAAGCTTAGTCGGTATGCTAGAGGTATTGTGGCGCATGTAACACGAGAGGTGTGTTCGCTTTGAGGATGGTCCGAGAGACGAGTTGAGATCGCGATTGCTCCACGCCAGAGCGTGAGTTTGCCGTCTTGGTTGAGAAGGCCAAAGTGGCCGAGGGTGTTAAGGAACCGTGAGGCAAAATCGGATAGGAACCGCCATAAGAGGAGTTTTGGATTTTCTGATCGCCGGGTAATCCCCGTAAGAGGTTAGACCGAAGTGGGCCGAACCGGTCCGTAGGCTCGTCTTTGTTGTCCGTGTACCGCCATACCGTGTAACCGGTGTGGGAAATCTCATTGGGGAGGCTGCTGGACTGGAGGAAAGGGCTGTTTTGAGTGTGGTTCTTTAGATCATCGTGTAAGGGACTGTCCGCGTAAGTTGGCTAGGATTCGATCCGAGAGTCGTGGTCGTAACCAGCCTTCGAGGTAATGGACCGCCACCGTAGGGGGCCGTGGTAATGGCGCAGGTGGTAATGGATTTGGTAGAGGCCGTGAGAGCACCGCGCAGGTGCGGGTAGTTCCGGAGGCACGATAGCCTGGTTTGGTGTATGCTGCGAGACGCCGAGAGGAGGGCGACGCACCGGACGTCATCACCGCAGACGTTTTGATTTTTGGTTCTCCTATACCGCTTTGATTGATTTGGGTTCCACGTATTCTTATGTTGCTAGTAGTATAGTTGAGACCATGGACTTAGACTCGAGATATCTTTTAGACAGCATGACCGCATTTCTTAGCCCTCTAGGTCACTCTCAGAGTCGTAGATAAGTCAGATAAGGACGCACTTCTAGAACTCCAAGGGGTCGTGTTTGTTTGCTAATCTGATGGAACCGCCGTTTGGGAGTTCGATCGATTCTTGGGATGAATCGTTGGTTAAGTACCGTGCCAAGGTGGATTGCGCGTTAGCGCATGGTCCTATCGACGGATAGGGTGTTGAGGTGATTATGATAGGTAATAGGAGAGATTACTTATCCAATGTGGTATCGGCATTAAAAGTCGTAAAGATGGTCGGGAAGGGTCGTGAAGCGTATGTGTATGTGGTTCATGTGTATGCCTTGGAGGCTAAGGAGTCTCTTGTAGAGAAGGTGCGAACAGCTAAGGAATTTGTGGATGTGTTTCCGCAGGAGCTCCCGGTTTGCCACCGGATCGTGAGGTAGAGTTCGGGATAGATCTGTTACCAGGAACTGCGCGCTGTCTATTGCTCCATATAGGATGGCGCCAAAGGAATTGGTGGAGCTTAAGGCTCGATTCGGAGCTGTTGGATCGAGGCTTCATTAGGCCAAGTGTTTCACTTGGGAGCGCCGTATTTTGTTAAGAAGAAGGACGGATGCGATGCGGATGTGTATAGACTACCGCCAACCGAATAAGCCGACGATTAAAAACAAGTATCCGCTGCCACGGATAGATGACTTGTTTGATCACCGAAGGGTGCGTCTGTGTGTTTTCAAAGATCGATTTGAGGTCCGGGTATCATCGCTTGAAGGTTAAGGAAGCGGATATCCATAAGACAAATGTTTGACTCGATGCACGCACTACGACTTCTCGTAATGCCGTTCGGTGACTAACGCCCGGCAGCCTTTTATGGACATGATGAATAGGGTGTTTCAAAGAAGATCCGACCGCCGTTTCATCGTGGTTTTTATTGACGATATCTTGGTATATTCAGTGGTCGAAGAAGAGCATGATGCACACTTGAGAGTGGTGTTGCGATTTTGAGGAAGAAGCAACTTTATGCTAAGTTCGATAAGTCGAAGTTCGGCTTAGGAAGTGACGCTTTTTGACACATAGTATCACCGAGGGATTAGAGTAGATCCTCGAAAGGTTGAGGCGCTTCGACCGAAGCCTCCTAAGTCGATTCTTTGAGATTCGAGTTTTCTGGGTTTGGCGATACTACCGGAAGATTTGTAGAGGGTTTCGCGATCGCCGCACCGATGACTAAGCCGGCAAGGAAAGGAGTTCCGTTCGTTTGACCGAGAAACAAATGGGAGAGTTTTGATAAGTTAAAGAAGATCTTAATCAAGCTCTGCTTTAATTCAACTCGAGGTCGGTAAGGAATTCACAGTGTCTTGTGACGCATCACATACGGGATTGGGTTGTGTGCTTTGATGCGGAGGAGGGTAAGGTTGTGGCTTACGCTTCTGGCACCGAGGCCACACGAGGTCAACTATCCGATCCGACGCACGACTTGGAGCTAGCAAACGTAGTCTTCGCCTCTAAAAACTGGAGGCATTACTTGTACGGTGAGAGATCAATAGTCTACACACAGCATCATAAGAGTCCGGCACCTCTCTTGACTCGTAAGGATCCGAATTTGAGGCGTAGATGGGGTTGAGTTGCTCAAGGATTACGCGATCGCCGATCGAGTATCATCCGGCAAGGCTAACGCGGTGGCGACGCGCGTTGAGCCGTAAGGTTGTTTCGGACTTAAGAGCACCGCTTGCCCATTTGAGTCCAGTATGACGACGGAAGCATTCTCGGGCCAGTAATATCCCTGGTTAGGGGCTATTTTTGTTGTTGCATGTTTTGCATGTGTTTGGTATCTTTGCGTTGTTGTTGGTGTTGTATCGGGGCTTAATTGTAGGCTAGGTGTGTGCCCGAGTAGGTAGGAAATTTTAATTTTTGGCCTTAGGTGTAGGGAGTCGATAGAGTTGGGGTTTAAGAAAATAAATTGGAGTTTTATTGCACAAATGATGAGCTAGTAGTAAGTGTGGCAGAGCTTGCGCCACATTGAGCTTGGGTGTGACGTCAAAGTGCAAGGGGTAGGTCCTATGTTCAAGCCATGGAGTGGCCACATTTTGTATTCTTTTTGACGGCATGGAGGGAGGAGTTTGTAGGCGCTCAAACTCGCTTTGACTTGGTCTTCACATTCGAATGGTGGGTGGAGAGGAATTTTAGGAGGTTGACTTGTTCAACCAATTTTGAATGAGTGGTGGAGAGCCTTTGGAGGGTTATGGCCGAATTTGGGGGAGTGTGGAGTGGGGGAATGACGGCTTGGTAAGGGAAGGTGTGTGTGCCGAAAATGCATTTGGCATTTTTGGTGATTTCGGCCACTCTTTGTCAAAAGCAATTCTTCTATTTTCTTTTGGAAACCGAAACTAGCACCCATTCTTTTCATACTCTCTTCCTTTCTTCTCTTGAAACCTTGGTAGCCGAAATTGCCTTGCTCTTTTGATTTGTGACAGCCGAATGCTCTCTTCTATGCTATTTTCTTTCTTCCCATCTTGTTGAGCCGAAACTTGCCTTCCAAAGCATTTTCTCCATCCCTTTTCTTGCTCAAAACCGAAAGTCCAAGCCTCTAGTTGCCGATTTCTCCACTTCTTTTCACCTCTATTTCTTCTTTCTTGTCTATTGGAAGCCGTACATAGGTGGGTGTTAAACACCAATACCGAATCCTCTCCTCCCTTGTGGTTCAAGGTCTTAGCCGAATTCCCTCCCCTTGTTGTTGTTGGCCGAACATTGGTGATTTTTGGGTGCTGGCTTCCAATCGTTTGGAATCAGGTGAGGGCTTGGCCGAATGGCCATTCTGCCTTTCTCTCATATTTATGTATGGTGGTTTGGGTAAGGACCGATTCAGTTATTGGTTGAAGGGTGCTAATCTTTTGTGTAAATCGTTTTCATTATAGGCATCGGGATTATTGAAGGAGACAAGTGAAGCTTTCCTTTCTTCGATTGACTGTTTGGTAAGTGATGGTAAGGGCTACTATTAGTCCATTCCCTTTGGTCTTGTTAAGCCAAATTGTTAAAGGTGGGATTGTTATTATTTTAGGGGTGGCCGATTGCTAAGGAGAATCATTGGGTGATTCGGATTTGGTAGGAAACCAAATCATCGTAAAGGTATGGGTTCGATATTAACCCATTGGTTAATTGTTGATGGCCGAATGTCATAGATGCCTAATCCTATGTTGGCCGATTGTTATAGGAGCTTGATAATCGAGGGACGTAGATCATTCGTTGGGATTTTTAGACTCGTAGTTACTGTGTGTGTGAACTAACACACTAATACTTAGTAATGTTATTAATAAACCCGTTTGCTCGTTAAAAATCATAACAAGATTTATGGATAGTTGGATACCCAAATGGGGTATGTGTACGGATCCGTAAGTCTATTTTATTACAAGTCCTATTATGGATACTTTGGGTATGATGATTTATGCTATATGTATATGCTATGAGATGCCATGTTGGACAAGGTTGCATGAGTTACATGATTTGCATATTGCACATGAGTCAGTATATCATGTATGGGTGATATGAGAGGAGGGAGCCGTGATATTTTGTGCTGACGAGCACCAGTGCTTTGGTAGCACACTTTGTGACTTTGGGTCACCAGAGGTTTGGCACCTCCAGAGGTTTGGTACCTCAGCGCCTTGTCCCAAAGTGGCTCAGCACCACACGCGGTTGGCCCCACGATGATTATACTGAGATTGACGCCGTTGTTTTGGTAACACACGCGATGGGTTGGCCCCATCACCGATTTGTGACTACGGTCACCAAAGCTTTTGGTAGCACATTGTGTCTTTGTGACACCGTGAGGTTTGGCACCTCATTGCGACTTATCCCTGTGGTTTGACCACCGTGGGTTGGCCCCACTTGAGACATGGGATCGTCTGCTAGTGATTTGGTATCACACGATGGGTTGGCCCCATCATCCTTGGATTTGTGACTTCGGTCACCAAAGGCTTTGGTAGCACAATTGTGTCTTTGGGACACCAAAGGGTTTGGTACCACATTGATGGATATTGTGTCTTTGGGACACCGTTGTTTTGGTAACACATTGTGACTATACGTCACCAGTGGTTTGGTACCACACGGGGTAGAAAAGGCGATATGGATGGTTAGGACTGGGTTGCATTAATTATGTTGCTATGTATGATGTGTGTTAGCTTGTGGTTTATCTGGAGCGGGATTTATACATCGAGTCACTCGACTCACCCTCTCCTTGACATTTCAGTGACTCGTGAGCGCGGACATGGAGCCGGATGGACTCGGTGCACATGCCATGCTTTAATAAGAGTTTGCTCGCACTATTGCATTTGGGTACTTTAACTTAATTACTTTTATTTGGGTTTTAAATTTGGATTTGTAAAAGGCCTTTAATTTATGATTTACGATGTTTATGTTTTAATTAAATTCTAATATGCCTTAACAAAATAAGTTGGTATGAATTTTACTAAAACTTGGAAAGATAACGAATTCAAAATCAAAACGCAATGTGTTTCTAAACTATACCATCGGGTATCACACTAAGTCTTTGTGATAAACAATTACAAAGGGTTTTCAATTCAAACTTGTAGTTCTCCTAAGTTTAAAGTGTTTTATGTATCACTAAGAAACTAATGAGGTTTTAAATGGTATAAACTCGTTTTAACTACACATTCTGGCTAAGTTTTCAAAATCTCTGGGTTTCAAATACATCAACCGTTTTTCAAACAAGTCCACTCAAATTTGTTTCAAACACACTGTGTTTTCACTCAGCTTTTCAACTGAGAAGCTAACTTTTCAAAAACGATTTCCGTAACATACCGCATTCGGTCATGGTGTTTGGACCGGTTTGGGGTGTTACAATTGTGGTATCGTGAGCCAAGTTCAAAAGCTCTACCAGGGCTGAGGCCCAAATTGTTTTCAAAAATTCGTTTTAAGTGTTTTGGGGTTGAATACATGGTTTACAAGGCATGGCACCGAGTCTCCGGCACCAGTTCGCCTAGGTAAGTGGTTCTAACTCTTCTGTGAATTACTATTTGTAGAAGGGTAGGTGATATGGAACGTAGTTAGATTTATAGGACTTGAACCTCTAGGATTAGGTCACTCAAACACTTGAACTAAAGCATAAGACTTAAAGCACTAAACCAATCTATGACTCACCACTGGGCTGGGGTGTGTAAACTCCCAGACGTATGTCTAGGAGAGGATCCTAAGAGCTTGGTATTTAAGCGGTCCTCGTGACTCACCTCCTCTTCGCAGTATCCCACCGTGCGTAGCTCGAGTTCACCCCGACCAAGAAGGCTCTCATTCATGACTTAACCTAACGACTAAAACCCGAAAAGGGAATTAGCCATGTTTTCGAAAATACAACAACAACCCTAATGTTTTCAAACTTTTTGCAATAAACTCTTTCAAAACTAGAATGTCACTTTTACAACGAATTTCTCGATTTGTGAAATTACAAAAATGCCCTTAGGGGTAAATTTACTAAAATGCCCTCGGTTTATAAAATAGCAACCCAAAGATTTTGCCCAAAATTTCAAAGATGTTACGAAATTCAAACACTCTATTTTACAAAATAACAATCAAAAATTTTGATTTTGGAAATTTACTAAAACACTCTCGCTTTGTGAAAATTACTAAAATACCCTCGGTTTTCAAAACGTAGTATTTTACAAAATTTTTCAAAGAACACTCTCAAAATTTTTGGAATTCTAAAATGACCGGTTTTAAGAAGGTTTTAAAATATCTTTCATTACGAAAACACCCTGTAGGGAAAATGACGAAAATACCCTTGGGCTAGAAATGGGCAGCAATGTCCGAAGAGTGAATAGGTATGGAAAGGGTTAAGGAATGGATGTATGATCTCTTTTGGGTGAATAGGATAGAAGATTGAAACCTTGGTTGCTCGAAAGAACCCCTGATTAAACTCCATCCATAAAATTTCTTTGCGGTTAAGAAAGTGGAACGATACTAATGCATAAAAATCTTCTTAATCAGAAACGTAGATCGTTTAGTCATGAGTACTCGAGGTGGACGTGGCCGTAATACTCGTGGTCGAGGTCGAGGAGGATGACGCTTCTAAACCCGTAGGATCCGGTCAAGGGTCGAAAAATGAGATGCTTGGATTCGCCACCACCGGAGGTGGTGAGTTCCAAGATCGGGCCGGGGACGATGCAAAGTCACAGCGATGCGCCGCGGGGTGTTGGAAAGAGTAGCCGGTGTAGGTGGTGGTGCAGAGTTAGGAAATCTGCTCTCGAGAGACTCGGGCTAATGGGGCTAAATTTTTCCGAGGTGTATCGGTGTTGCTCCTAGCACCGCTGAATATTGGCCGAGGCAACCGAATCGGATCATGGACGATCCGACTTGACGGTGAAGAGAAGTTGAAGGGCATCGTATCGCTTCTTCGGGATGAGTCATATTAGTGGTGGCTCACGGTTCGGGATAGTGTGGCAGCTGAGGATCTGACATGGGATTATTTCAGAGCTGCATATCAAAAAAAATACATCGGGGCTAGTTACATCGACTCCCAGCGAAAGGCATTTTTGAGGCTTGTTCAGGGGAGTAAATCTGTTGCTGAGTACGAGGCTGAGTTCCTAAAGCTGAGTAGGTATGCCAGGGGCATTGTAGCCACTGAGCATGAGAGGTGTGTTCGTTTCGAGGATGGTCTGCGAGACGAGTTGAGGCTGCTGATTGCTCCACAGCAGGAGCGCGAGTTTGCTGTCTTGGTCGAGAAGGCTAAGGTAGCCGAGGGTGTTAAAGAGTCGGTAAGACAGAGCATGGACAGGAGTAGGCTTAAGAGGAGCTTTGGGTCTTCTGGATCGTCTGGCAACCCGCAGAAGAGGGCTAGACCGAGTGGGCGTAATCGATCCCGCTAGGTTTGTTGCTTTGCTAGGCAGGGACCGCCGCAGCATGTAATCGCGCGTGGGAAATCTCATTGGGGTGGTTGTTGGACCGGTGGAAAGGGTTGCTTCGGTGTGGTTCTCTCGGATCATCGCATTAGGGATCGCCCTCGTAGGATGGCCGTGATTCGGGCCCGAGAGTCGTGGCCGTGTCGATTCGAGAGGTAATGGACCGCCACCGCAGAGGGCCGTGGTAATGGCGAGGTGGTAATGGATTTGGTCGAGGTCGTGGAGCACCGCGCAGGTGCGAGTAGTTCCGAGGCACGACACTGGTTCGGTGTATGCGCAACTAGGCGCCGCGAGGAGGGCGACGCACTGCACGTAATCACCGCGACGCGTTTTGATTTTTGGTTATCCCTATACCGCTTTAATTGACTTGGGTTCCACGCATTCGTATGTTGCTAGTCGTCGATAGTTGAGACCATGGACTTAGACTCGTAAACCGCTTCTAGACAGATGATCGCATTTAGCCCTCTCAGGTCACTCAGTAGTCGTAGATAAGTTGTATAAGGATGTACCCCTAGAACTCCAAGGGGTCATTTTTGTCTCTTGATCCGATGGAACCGCCGCTTGGGGAGTTCGATCCGATTCTTGGAATGGACTGGTTGGTTAAGTACCAAAGCTAAGGTGGATTGCGCGCTAAGCGCATGGTTCTATCGACGGATAAGGGAGATGAAGTGATTATGATAGGTAATAGGAGAAATTACTTATCCAATGTGGTGTCGGCATTAAAAAGTCAGAAAGATGGTCGTGAAGGGTTGTGAAGCGTATGTGGTTCATGTGTATGCCTTGGAGGCTAAAGAATCTGCTGCTGAAGGTTCGCATCATTAAGGAATTTGTGGATGTGTTTCAGAGAGCTTCCGGGTTTGCCACCGGATCGTGAGGTAGAGTTTGGGATAGATTTGTTACCGTGGATCACGCGGTGTCTATTGCTCCATATAGGATGGCGCCAAAGGAATTGGTGGAGCTTAAGGCTCGATTCGTGAGCTACCGGATCGAGGCTTCATTAGGCCAAGTGTTTCACCGTGGGGAGCGCCAGGTATTATTCGCCAAGAAGAAGGGCGGTGATGCGATGCGGATGTGTATAGACTACCGCCAACCGAATAAGTCGACGATTAAAAACAAGTATCCGCTTACCACGGATAGATGACTTGTTTGATCACCAAAGGTGCATCGGTGTTTTCAAGATCGATTTGAGGTCCGGGTACCATCGGTTGAAAGTTAAGGAAGCGGATATCCATAAGACAAACGTTTGGACTCGATGCGAGGCACTACGAATTCCTGTAATGCCGTCGGGTTGACTAACGCCCGTGCTTTTATGGACATGATGAATAGGGTGTTTCAAAGATGATCTGGACCGCTTCGTCGTGGGTTTTTATTGACGACATCTTGGTTTACTCAAGGTCGGAAGAAGAGCATGATGCACACTTAAGAGTGGTGTTGCAAGTTTTGAGGAGAAGCAACTCTATGCTAAGTTCGGTAAGTGCGAGTTCGCTTAGTGAAGTGACGTTTTTGGGTCATGTAGTATCACCGAGGGGATTAGAGTAGATCCTCGGAAGGTTGAGGCGGTTTTGGGTTGGAAGCCTCCTAAGTCGATCATTGAGATTCGGAGTTTCTTGGGCTTGGCGGATATACACCAAGATTTGTTGAGGTTTCGTTAATTGCAAAGACCGATGACTAAGCCATTAAGGAAGGGAGTTCCGCTTCGTTTGGACCGAGAAACAAAGCAGAGAGTTTTGATAAGTTGAAGAAGATCTTGACCGAGGCTCTGCTTTAATTCAACCCGAGGCCGGTAAGGAATTCACAGCATCGCGACGCATCACATACGGATTGGGTTGTGTCTTGATGCAGGGAGGGTAAGGTTGTGGCTTATGCTTCTCGGCACCGAGGCCACACGAGGTCAACTATCCGACGCACGACTTGGAGCTAGCAAACGTAGTCTTCGCCTAAAAATCTGGAGGCACTACTTATACGGGGAGAAGTCAATCGCCTACACGCATCATAAGAGTCCAAGTATCTATTGACTCGTATGATCTGAATTTGAGGCGTAGAGATGGGTTGAATTGCTCAAGGACTACGACTGTTCGATTGAATATCATCCGGGCAAGGCTAACGTGGTGGCAGACGCGTTGAGCCGTAGGGTTGTTTCGGACTTAAGAGCTTTGTTTGCCCATTTGAGCTTGTATGACGACGGGAGTATTCTGGCAGAGCTGCAGGTTAAGCCTACTTGGGTTGAGCAGATCAAAGAGAAACAGTTAGAGGATGAGGGTCTGAGTGCGCGAAGGTTACAAGTGCAGAATGGTGGTTTGGAGGGTTACAGCTTGTCGGGTGACGAGGTTCTGTGTTTTCAAGGTAAGGCTTGTATGCCTAAAGATGTTGAGCTGAGGCAGAAGATTCTTCAGGACGCACATAGCAGTCCTTATGCTATGCATCCTGGAGGTAGTAAGATGTATAGGGATCTTAAAGAGCAGTTTTGGTGGCCTGGCTTGAAGAAAGAGGTGACAGAGTATGTTGGAAAGTGTCTGACTTGTCAGCAGGTCAAGGCTGAACATCAGTTACCGTCGGGTTTGCTTCAGCCGGTGAAGATCCCTCAGTGGAAATGGGAAAGGATAACTATGGATTTCGTCAGTGGGTTACCGCTTACGCCAAGCAAGAAAGATTCAGTTTGGGTTATTGTGGACCGTCTGACTAAGTCGGCCCATTTCATTCCGGTGAGAGTGGATTATTCACTTCAGAGATTGGCGAAGCTTTAATGTGTCAGAGATAGTAAGGCTACACGGTGTACCGGTTTGATAATCTCGGATAGGGATCCCAGGTTTACGTCGAGGTTTTGGAGAGCGTTGCATCAAGCTCGGGTGCGCGTTTGATTTCAAAGACGGCTTTTCACGCAAATCGACGGGCAATGTAAGCGGTTATTCAGATTTTGGAGGACATGCCGGAGGTTGTGTTTTGGACTTGAGCGCGCTGGGAAGAGTTTCGCCGCTTGGCGAGTTCGCCTATAACAACAGCCTACCAAGCAAGCATCAAAATGGCACCATACGAGGCGTCAGATGGTAGGAAGTGTCGCTCACCTACTTGTTGGACGAGTTAGGTGAACGCCGCTGTTGGGACCCGAGTTGGTTGCCGAGACCGAGGACAAGGTTAGGTTGATCCAGGCTCGTTTGAAGGAAGCTTCGGACCGGCAAAAGTCTTATGCCGATCTTAAGCGAAGGGATATAGAGTTCGCGGTAGGAGATCGTGTCTTCTTAAAGGTCTCACCTTGGAAGAAGGTGCTGAGGTTTGGCGAGAAAGGCAAGCTAAGTCCGAGGTTTATTGGGCGTATAAGGTATTGAGACGAGTTGGACCAAGCATGCGTATCGCCTTGAGTTGCCAGCAGCAGAGCTTAGCCAGATTCACGATGTTTTTCACGTTTCGATGCTTCGGAGGTATCGTTCAGATCCATCACATGTAGTAGCAGTGGAGGAGATCGAGGTAAATCCAGATTTGACTTTGGAAGAGGAACCTGTGCAGATTCTTCGGGATGTGAAGGTTCTGCGTAGGAAGTCCGTGCCTTTGGTTAAGTTTCTTTGGCGGAACCATGGCGTGGAAGAAGCCACGTGGGAACCCGAGGATGCGATGAGACAGCAATACCCGCAACTCTTTTGACCAGGTAATTTCGAGGCCGAAATTATTCTTAAGGGGGGTAGAACTGTAATATCCCGGGTTAGGGGCTATTTTTGTTGTTGCATGTTTTGCATGTGTTTGGTATGCTGCGTTGTTGTTGGTGTTGTATCGGGGCTTAATTGTAGGCTAGGTGTGTGCCTGAGTAGGTAGGAAATTTTAATTTTTGGCCTTAGGTGTAGGGAGTTGATAGAGTTGGGGTTTAAGAAAATAAATTGGAGTTTTATTGCACAAATGATGAGCTAGTAAGGTGGCAGAGCTTGCGCCACATTGAGCTTGGGTGTGACGTCAAAGTGCAAGGGGGTAGGTCCTATGTTCAAGCTGCGGAGTGGCCACATTTTGTATTCTTTTTGACGGCATGGAGGGAGGAGTTTGTAGGCAGTTCAAACTCTGCCTTTGACTTGGTCTTCACATTCGAATGGTGGGTGGAGAGGAATTTTAGGAGGTTGACTTGTTCAACCAATTTTGAATGAGTGGTGGAGAGCCTTTGGAGGTTATGGCGAAATTTGGGGAGTGTGGAGTGGGGAATGACGGCTTGGTAAGGGAAGGTGTGTGTGTTTGAAAATGCATTTGGCATTTTTGGTGATTTCGGCCACTCTTTGTCAAAAGCAATTCTTCTATTTTCTTTTGGAAACCGAAACTAGCACCCATTCTTTTCATACTCTCTTCCTTTCTTCTCTTGAAACCTTGGTAGCCGAAATTGCCTTGCTCTTTTGATTTGTGACAGCCGAATGCTCTCTTCTATGCTATTTTCTTTCTTCCCATCTTGTTGAGCCGAAACTTGCCTTCCAAAGCATTTTCTCCATCCCTTTTCTTGCTCAAAACCGAAAGTCCAAGCCTCTAGTTGCCGATTTCTCCACTTCTTTTCACCTCTATTTCTTCTTTCTTGTCTATTGGAAGCCGTACATAGGTGGGTGTTAAACACCAATACCGAATCCTCTCCTCCCTTGTGGTTCAAGGTCTTAGCCGAATTCCCTCCCCTTGTTGTTGTTGGCCGAACATTGGTGATTTTTGGGTGCTGGCTTCCAATCGTTTGGAATCAGGTGAGGGCTTGGCCGAATGGCCATTCCGCGCTTTCTCTCATATTTATGTATGGTGGTTTGGGTAAGGACCGATTCGATTATTGGTTGAAGGGTGCTAATCTTTTGTGTAAATCGTTTTCATTATAGGCATCGGGATTATTGAAGGAGACAAGTGAAGCTTTCCTTTCTTCGATTGGATTTGCTTGGTAAGTGATGGTAAGGGCTACTATTAGTCCATTCCCTTTGGTCTTGTTAAGCCAAATTGTTAAAGGTGGGATTGTTATTATTTTAGGGGTGGCCGATTGCTAAAGAGAATCATTGGGTGATTCGGATTTGGTAGGAAACCAAATCATCGTAAAGGTATGGGTTCGATATTAACCCATTGGTTAATTGTTGATGGCCGAATGTCATAGATGCCTAATCCTATGTTGGCCGATTGTTATAGAGCTTGATAATCGAGGGACGTAGATCATTCGTTGGGATTTTTAGACTCGTAGTTACTGTGTGTGTGAACTAACACACTAATACTTAGTAATGTTATTAATAAACTCGCTTTGCTCGTTAAAAATCATAACAAAGATGATGATGGATAGTTGGATACCCAAATGGGGTATGTGTACGGATCCGTAAGTCTATTTTATTACAAGTCCTATTATGGATACTTTGGGTATGATGATTTATGCTATATGTATATGCTATGAGATGCTATGTTGGACAAGGTTGCATGAGTTACATGATTTGCATATTGCACATGAGTCAATATATCATGTATGGGTGATATGAGAGAGAGGGAGCCGTGATATTTTGTGTTGTGAGCACCAGTGCTTTGGTAGCACACTTTGTGACTTTGGGTCACCGAGGTTTGGCACCTCCGAGAGGTTTGGTACCTCGCCGTCTCGTCCCAAATGGCTCAGCTCACACACGCAGGGGTTGGCCCCACGATGATTATACGGATTGACGCCAGTTGTTTTGGTAACACACGATGGGTTGGCCCCATCACCGCATTTGTGACTACGGTCACCGGTGCTTTGGTAGCACATTGTGTCTTTGGGACACCGGAGGTTTGGCACCTCATTGCGACTTATCCCCGTGGTTTGACCACCGTGGGTTGGCCCCACTTGAGACATGGGATCGTCTCACTAGTGATTTGGTATCACACGATGGGTTGGCCCCATCATCCTTGGATTTGTGACTTGGTCACCATGCTTTGGTAGCACAATTGTGTCTTTGGGACACCAAAGGGTTTGGTACCACATTGATGGATATTGTGTCTTTGGGACACCAGGTGTTTTGGTAACACATTGTGACTATACGTCACCAAAGTGGTTTGGTACCACACGGGTAGAAAAGGCGATATGGATGGTTAGGACCAGGTTGCATTAATTATGTTGCTATGTATGATGTGTGTTAGCTTGTGGTTTATCTGGAGCGGGATTTATACATCGAGTCACCGACTCACCCTCTCCTTGACATTTCAGTGACTCGTAGACGCGGACATGGAGCCTGGATGGACTCGGGTGCACATGCCATGCTTTAATAAGAGTTTGCTCAGACTATTGCATTTGGGTACTTTAACTTATTTACTTTTATTTGGGTTTTAAATTTGGATTTGTAAAAGGCCTTTAATTTATGATTTACGATGTTTATGTTTTAATTAAATTCTAATATGCCTTAACAAAATAAGTTGGTATGAATTTTACTAAAACTTGGAAAGATAACGAATTCAAAATCAAAACGCAATGTGTTTCTAAACTATACCATCGGGTATCACACTAAGTCTTTGTGATAAACAATTACAAAGGGTTTTCAATTCAAACTTGTAGTTCTCCTAAGTTTAAAGTGTTTTATGTATCACTAAGAAACTAATGAGGTTTTAAATGGTATAAACTCGTTTTAACTACACATTCTAGCTAAGTTTTCAAAATCTCCGGGTTTCAAATACATCAACCGTTTTTCAAACAAGTCCACTCAAATTTGTTTCAAACACACTGTGTTTTCACTCAGCTTTTCAACGGAGAAGCTAACTTTTCAAAAACGATTTCCCCGTAACATACCAGATTCGGTCATGGTGTTTGGACCGGGTTTGGGGTGTTACACTGGCAGAGTTGCAAGTTAAGCCTACTTGGGTGGAGCAGACCAAAGAGAAACAGTTAGAGGATGAGGTTTGTGTGCGCGGAAGTTGCAGGTGCAAGATGGTGGTTTGGAGGGTTACAGCTTGTCTAATGACGAGGTGTTGTGTTTCCAAGGTAAGGCGTGTATGCCTAAAGATGTTGAGCTGAGGCAGAGGATTCTTCAGGACGCACATAGCAGTCCTTATGCTATGCATCCTGGAGGAAGCAAGATGTATAGGGATCTTAGAGAGCAGTTTTGGTGGCCTGGCTTGAAGAAAGAGGTGACCGAATTTGTTGGTAAGTGTCTGACTTGTCAACGTGTCAAGGTGAACATCGATTGCCGTCGGGTTGTTTCAAATGCGGTGAAGATCCTCGATGGAAATGGGAAAGGATAACCATGGATTTCGTCAGTGGATTACCGCTCACGCCAAGCAAGAAAGATTCAGTTTGGGTTATTGTGGACCGTCTGACTAAGTCAGCTCATTTCATTCCGGTGAGGGTGGACTATTCACTTCAGAGGCTGGCAAAGCTTTATGTGTCAGAGATAGTGAGGCTGCACGGTGTACCAGTTTCGATTATCTCGGATCGGGATCCCAGATTTACATCGAGGTTTTGGAGAGCATTGCACCAGGCTCTGGGTACGCGTTTGGATTTCAGCACAACTTTTCACCCGCAGTCTGACGGGCAATCAGAAAGGGTTATTCAGACCTTAGAGGATATGCTGAGAGGTTGTCCTCTGGACTTCAGAGGTAGTTGGGAGGAGTTTTTACCGTTAGCTGAGTTTCCCTACAACAACAGTTACCAAGCGAGTATCAAGATGGCACCGTATGAGGCGTTGTATGGTAGGAAGTGTCGCTCACCTACGTGTTGGACGGAGTTAGGAGAACGTCAGTTGTTGGGACCAGAGTTGGTTGCAGAGACAGAAGACAAGGTTAAGCTGATTCAGGCTCGTTTGAAGGAAGCTTCGGACCGGCAGAAGTCTTATGCCGATCTTAAGCGAAGAGATATAGAGTTTGCTGTGGGGGATCGAGTTTTCCTGAAGGTCTCGCCTTGGAAGAAGGTGCTGAGGTTCGGCAGAAAAGGCAAGTTAAGTCCGAGGTTTATTGGGCCGTATAAGGTTCTGAGACGAGTGGGACCAGTAGCGCATCAGCTTGAGTTGCCAGCAGAGCTAAGTCAGATTCACGACGTCTTTCATGTGTCGATGCTTCGGCGCTATCGTTCGGATCCGTCGCATGTTATGGCGGTGGAAGAAATCGAGGTACATCCAGATTTGACTATGGAGGAGGAACCTGTGCAGATTCTAGATCGGGATGTGAAGGTTCTGCGCAGGAAGTCTGTGCCTTTGGTTAAGGTTCTTTGGCAGAATCATGGCGTGGAAGAAGCCACGTGGGAACCCGAGGATGCGATGAGACAGCAATACCCGCAACTCTTTTGATCAGGTAATTTCGAGGTCGAAATTATTTTAAGGGGGGTAGAACTGTAATATCCCGGGTTAGGGGCTATTTTTTTTTGTCATGGCATGTTCTGCATGTTGTTGGTGTGCTATGTTGCTGTTTGTGTAGTTTCGGGGCTTAATTATAGGCTAGGAGTGTGTCTGAGTAGGTAGGAAAATTTTTTTTTTAGACTTAGGTGAGAGGAACTGAAGGAGCCGGGTCATATGTATTTTATTTTGTGTTTTTGAGCACAAAAGATGAGCTAGCAAAGTGGCAAAGCAAGACGTCACTTGGAGGCTTGGAGTTGGCGTCACTTGCAGGAGGGAGAGATCCTGAGTTCAAGCTGCAGAGTACCCTTTTTTGGCCTCTTTTTGGACGGCATAGGAGGGAGGAGTTGGATGAAGTTCAAATTCCTCCTTGGACTTGGTCAAATGATGGATTGGTAGGTGGAGAGTGAAAATAGGAAATTGACTTGTTCAAACTACTTTGAACTTGTGGCTTGGAGTGTTTGGGGGGATGTGGCCGAATTTTAGGGGAGGTTGGAGGAGAGAGTGGACGGCTTGGAGTATGGCAAAAGGGTAGTGCCGAATTTTATTTTGGCAACTTGGGTTTTTTTTTCGGTCACTTTTGGTCAAGAGCAAAAGGGTTCCATTTTAGTCTTTTGTTAGCCGAATTTCTTCAACAAAGCTTCTTCATATTTTCTTCTTGATCCGAAAAACACAAGCAGCCTTGCCGAATTTTCTTTGTTTCGTTTTCTCAAACATCTTGGTAGCCGAATACTCATATCTTCCTTTCGTTCAGGAGTGTAAACCGAAACTTGTATTCTCTCTTCTCATAATTCATTTTTCTCCTCTTTTGAAACACTAAAGCCGAAACTCACCTTGTCTCTAAACCGAAATCTCCATTCATCCATTCCATTTCTCTTCTTCTCAAAACCAAAAATAGAGGTGTTAAGCACCTAGTGCCGTTTTTTTCCTTCTTTTGTTGTCAACTTAGCCGAATCTATCTTCTCTCCTAGAAGTCCTCTTTTGGCCGAATATTTGGTGTTGGGTAAGTGTTGGACCGTATGGTCATGGTTTTTCTCTAGTCCTATGATTGATTTCGGTTGGATTAAAGCCTATGATGGTTGTGAATTGAGGTGAGTTAATCGTTGTTAATCTCTTCATTATAGGACATCAAAGGGTGCAAAGCAAGCAAGAGGAGCCGTCTTCTTCTGTCAATTGATTAGTAAGTAGTGGTAAGGGGGCTGGTTCTTCAATATACTCTTTTGGTTTCGATTAAGTCAAGATTATTAAAGTTTAACCATTCTCTTTTAGGGTGCCAATTGTTGGAAGAGAGAATCACTGCTTGATTCGAGATTTGGTAGGAAACCAAATCAGGCATAAAGGTAAAGAGTTAGCATTAACTCCTATTGGTTTGTTAGCATTGGCCGAATGTTGTAGATGCCTAACCCCTATGTTGGCCGATTATAGGATCAAGGTTGTCGAGGTGATCGAGGGGTAGATCGGGCTCTTTGGGATTTAGATTTGCGATTTACCAGGTGTGTAACTAACACACTGATTCTTAGTAATGTTATTGATAAACCTATTTGCTTGTTAAAATTCATAACAGTGTGATGGATAATTGGATACCCAAATGGGGTATGTGTACGGAGCCGGGTAAGTCTATGTTATTACCAGTTCGATTGTCGATACCTGTGACATTATGATTTATGTTATGTATGCTATGAGATGTATTATGGGCATGTTGGCATGTATTACATGATGTGCATTGATATGACATGTTGGGTGATTTGAGAGGAGGGGGATATGATATCCGTGTCTTTGGGACACTGTGACTTTGGGTCACCAGAGGTTTGGCACCTCCAGTGGTTTGGCACCACAGATTGACTATTGTGACTTTGGGTCACCAGAGGTTTGGCACCTCAGCGTCTCGTCCCAGTGGCTTGGTACCACGGTGGGTTGGCCCCACAGTTGATTACACGGGATTGACGCCAGTGATTTGGTATCACACGATGGGTTGGCCCCATCACTCGATTATCGTGACTACGGTCACCAGTGGTTTGGTACCACAATGTGTCTTTGGGACACCAGAGGTTTGGCACCTCATTGCGACTCGTCCCTGTGGTTTGACACCACCGTGGGTTGACCCCACTTGAGAGATACGGGATTGTCGCTAGTGATTTGGTATCACTCGATGGGTTGGCCCCATCATCAGGTTATTCGTGACTTTGGGTCACTAGTGGTTTGGCACCACACTTATGGATATCGTGACTTTGGGTCACCAGTGGTTTGGCACCACCAGTGGTTTGGTACCACACGGGGTAGAAAAGGAGATACGGATGGTTAGGACCGGGTTGCATTAATTGTGTTACTACGTATGATGTGTGTTAGCATGTTGTTTCATTGGGAGCGGGATTTATACACTGAGTCATTCGACTTACCCTCTCCTTTGACATTTCAGGTGATACTTAGACGCGGACATGGAGCCGGGATGGACTCGGGGTGCTCATGCCATGCTGAATAAAAAGTTTTACTCAGACATTACATTTTGGGTACTTTAGTTATTTACTTTCGATTGGGTTTTATTTCGATTTGTAAAAGGCCTTTAAATTATGCCTTATGATGTTTATGTTTTAAGTTAGATTTTAATATGCTTTAACAAAATAATTGGGTTAATTTGCTAAAATTTGAATTGACAACGACTTCAAAATTTTAACGATATGTTTTCAACTATACCATCGGGTATCACACTGATTTTATCAATAAATGAAAATCTATCGTTTTCAAACTTGAAATCAAATTTTTACTCAGTCTAAATGTTTTAGTAACGATATTAAACAACTTGTTTTTCCAAACGGAACAGAGTTTTATCAAATCTATTTAGTGCAAACTCGTAACTTTGAAACACGTTTTTCCCCGTAACATACCAGATTCGGTCGTGGTTTTTGGACCGGGTTTGGGGTGTTACACACATGAAACACATCATGGATCTTTTCCAAGTCCGTTGGTAAAGCCAACCGATATGCTATTGGTCCGATTCTTTCAATCACCTCATACGACCCAATGAAATGTGGACTCAACTTGCCTTTCCGGCCAAAACTGAGAACTTTCTTCCATGGAGATACTTTCAAAAACACTTTATCCCCAATTTGAAACTCAATCTCTTTTCTTTTCAAACCCGCATATGACTTTTGTCTGTCAGAAGCCGCTTTCAAACTATCACGAATTATTTTCACCTTTTCTTCGGTTTCTTTAACTAAGTCAACCCTGTGAATTTGTTTCTCGCTGAGCTCTGTCCAATACAGAGGAGTTTGGCGCTTACGGCCATACAACGCTTCATACGGTGCCATCTTTATGCTTGACTAAAAACTGTTGTTGTAGGCAAGTTCAACTAACAGTAGATATTTCTCCCAACTACCTTGGAACTCTAGAACACAACATCGGAGCATGTCCTCAAGAATCTGAATTACCCTTTCAGATTGATCGTCAGTTTGCGGATGGAAAGCGGTACTAAAATTTAATTTTGTACCTAAAGCTTCTTACAACTTCTTCCAAAATCGCGAAGTAAATCTCAGTTCTCTATCCAAAATACTCGATATAGGCACCCTGTGCAATCTTACAATCTCAGCAATGTACAATTTAGGTAACTTATCAAGCGAGTAGTCAGCACGTACCGGTATAAAAAGAGCCGACTTTATCAATCTATCAACAGCGACCCATACGACATCTTTATTTTTCGGGGTCAAAGGCAAACCCGTTACAAAGTCCATTGTGATTCTATCCCATTTCCACTCAGGAACCATCACTAGCTGAAACAGACCTGAGGGTACTTGGTGTTTGGCTTTTACTTTCTGGCAAATCAAACATTTCGAAACAAACTCGGAGATATCTCTTTTCATACCTGACCATCAATACATTTTCTTCAAGTCATTATACATTTTCGTACTAGCCGGATGAACGGATAAACAACCACTGTGTGCCTCTTGAAGAATGTTCTAAATAAGATCATCACCTTTCGGCACACAAATCCTATCTCAGAACATCAAATAGTCATCGGATCCGATATGAAAATCTGAGTTATTTCCCAATTCACACAGAGCTCTCTTAGCTTGCAATTCACTGTCCCACTTCTGGGCCTCGCAAATCTGTTGAAGAAACGTCGACCTAGCTCTCAATTAGACTAGAATCGAACCATCATTCGATAAAGTCAGCCTCGTGTTCATTACTCTAAAGGCAAACAAGGATTTCCTACTCAGGGCATCTGCGACTACATTCGCTTTATCCGGGTGATAATCAATCACCAACTCATAGTCTTTCAATAACTCAAGCCATCTTCGTTGCTGCAAATTTAAGTCTTTCTGAGTCATCAAGTATTTCAAACTCTTGTGATCAGTAAAAACATGGTATTTCTCATCGTACAAATGATGCCTCCAAATTTTCAAGGCAAAAACTATAGCGACCAGTTCCAAATCATGTGTTGGGTAATTCTTCTCATGTGATTTCAACTGTCTCGAGGCATAAGCTATCACTTCTCCCTCTTGCATCAACACACATCCAAGTCCGTTCAAAGACACGTCACTATAAATTACAAATTCTTTTCCCAGTTCAGGTTGTACTAAGACCGGTGCCTCAGTCAATAAAGCTTTTAATTTCTCAAAACGTTCTTACATTTTTCAGACCATTTAAACTTGACATCTTTTTGCAACAATCTTGTTATCGGAGTAGCAATCATCGAAAACCCTTTGACAAACCGGCGGTAGTAACCGGCTAAGCCCAAAGAGCTTCTAACCTCGGATACATTCTTATATGGTTTCCATTCAACTATAGCAGAAATCTTACTCGGATCCACTCGAACGCCATCACCTGAAAAAATGTGCCCCAAAAATCTAACTTCTCGAAGCCAAAACTCACTTTTATTGAACTTAGCATATAACTGTTTTTCTCTCAAAGTCTGTAAAATAGTTCTCAAATGTACAGCGTGTTGGGGCTCATCTCTAGAATAAATCAGGATATCATCAATGAGCACATCCACAAACCTATCAAGGTATGGTCTGAAAATTTGGTTCATCAAATCCATAAAAACTGCAGGAGCGTTTATCAGTCCGAAAGGCATAATAAGGAATTCATAGTGCCCGTAGCTTGTTCTAAAAGCGGTCTTTGGTACATTCGACTCCTTAACTCTCAACTGATAATAGTCCGATCTCAAATCTATCTTTGAAAATATTATTGCCCTTTTCAACTGATCAAATAAGTCATCAATTCTCAGTAACGGGTACTTGTTTTTTATGGTCACTTTGTTGAGTTGTCGGTAATCGATACAAAGTCTCATAAAACCGTCTTTCTTCTTTACAAATAATACCGGTGCACCCCAGGGAGAAGAACTCGGTCTCGCGAATCCTTTATCTATCAATTCTTACAATTGAGATTTTAATTCTTTCAATTTGGTCGGGGCCATCCTATACGGAGCAATTGATATCGGTAAAGTACCAGGGACTAAATCAATACCAAACTCAATTTCTCTAATCGGAGGTAACCCTGGCAATTCCTCTGGAAATACATCTGAATATTCACATACTACCAACATTGATTCAATTTTCAGTTTAGATTCCTTAGTGTTCAACACATAAGCAAGATAAGCTTCACACCTTTTTCTTATGTATTTCTGAGCTGACATAGAAGAAATCACAACATGTAGTGTATCTCACTCATTTGATTCAACCCAAAGAATTTCACCATTTTCACATTTCAATTCAATAATTTTTTGTCTAGAATTTGCTATAGCATCATATAATGTCAACCAATCCATACCCAATATAACATCAAACTCATCAAATGGCAACAACATTAAGTTAGTTGGAAAATAGTGACCTCGAATTATCAAAGGACAATTCTTGCAAACTCTATCAACTAGAATATATTTTCCTAATGGGTTCGACACTTTAATCACTTATTCAGTAGACTCAGTAGGTAAGTCCTTACTAGATACCAACTTCCTGCAAATATAAGAATGGGTTGATCCAGGATTAATCAATGCAAGTACATTAGTATCATAGAGAGAAAAAAATACCTGTGATAACATCAGGCGCCGAGGTCTCTTCCTTTGCATGTATGGCATATGTTCTTGCTGGAGCCTATGCGTTGGATCTGGCTACTGAATCCTTTGCAGTACCACGACTACCACTGGCATTCCGAAGGTGCCGTGGAGGTCTACCCCTCAAAGTGAGGTTACTCGATTTAGGAGTCTGTTCGGTATCCTTCTCAGCTCTTTCTGGGTATTCATTAAGAAAGTGATCGAGGGAACCACACCTGAAACATGCCCCACTTTTCATCTGGCATTCACCATAATGCAATTTATTACATACATTACACCGTCGCTTGGGGTTTCCAACACTCCCTACACTAGCTGCTGAGGGAGATGAAGTCCTCGATTTAGAGCGTTTGGAACTTCTTTCCTTTCCTGAATGTCCCACTGATGATGTAAAACGCTCATGATAACTTCTTTATTTCTTTGAAGCTGAGGGTTGTGACTTACTCATAAATCTTTTACTCGGAACCCGAGTTTCCTTTTCGGCTTGCTTCTTTTCTATACTTAAATCTTTAGCTTTCTTGGCCCGATCGGCTAGCACGACAAGCTCTCTTATTTCGAGAATCCCAATCAGTAGTTTAATGTCTTCGTTTAGCCTTTCCTCAAAGTGTTTGCACATCTCAGCTTCAGTTTGAACCCATTCCCTAGCATATTGACTCAACTGAACAAACTCTCATTCATATTCTGACACGGTCCTGTCTCCCTTTTTAAGCTCTAAAAATTCTTTTCTTCTCTGATCTAAGAACCTTTGGCTAATATACTTCTTTAGGAACTTCTCTTGAAAGAATTCCCATGTGACATTTTCCTTTGGTACAACTAAAGATATAGTTTTCCACCAATAGTATGGTGTGTCTTTCAGTAAAGATATCACGTATTTCAAGCATTCCGCGGGAGTGTATGACAATTCTTTGAAAACCCTAATGGTATTCTCTAGCCAAAACTCAGCTTTTTCTGAATCATCGTCGTTAGTAGCTCTGAACTCTTCTACTCATATTTTCTTATTTTATCAACTGGAGCCTTTTTGTTCCTTTCGAGTTCAACACCCTGTGGCATCTCATAATCAGGTTGAGGGATAGGTGGTGGAGCTCGTAGAACAACGAGGTGTGTTCTCATATACTCGCTAAACCATTTATCCATCATTTCGAAGAAGGCTGCCTTCACCTCTTTGCGACCCTTTGACATGGGTCTCCTACTACTACTAGTAGATTGCGGCTCATTGTACAGAAGCTTGAGCAGTGCCCTCAGCTTCTTCAGACTCATCTCGATCTTGGTTGGAAGACATTTACTATATGAAAATACATTTGAAAGTGGTCAGGTGTTATTACACTATCAAAATTTATATAATGGCATATATAGCTAAACCAATACTTTCTATGTTAGTCCAAGAATAGACTAAATCGTAGCTCTGATACCACTAAATGTAACACCCCTTATCTGTATCCGACGTCAGAATAGGGTACGAGGCATTCCAGGCTTTTTCTCAAGCAAACATTCAAAATCGAGACATGAATTTCCACTCAAATTTAAAACTTTTCAAAAACATTCATATCGTCCCTAAAACGAGCCTACGAGTCCCAAAACATTCTTCAGAATTGGTTCGGGACTAAATTGAGAACTTTGGAAACTTTTTGGAAACATAAAAAATTTTTCATGAAAAAGAGGTCACACGCCCGTGTGGGTTCGGAACACGCCCGTACTTCAGGTTGTGTTCAATTTAGGGAGCTTTCTGTTTATGAGGTCATCATCAAACTGAGGTCACACGGCCAAGTCAGACGCCTGTGTACTTAGGCTGTGTGATTGGTTAAATTTTCGTAATTTTTAATAAAATAGGTGCAGACTTCACACAGCCAGGGCACATGCCCATGTTCGAGGTCGTGTAGCACACACGGCTGAGATACACGCCCATGTCTCTGCTGTGTGCTATATTTTGGACATTTTGTTTTGCACCAATTTAGGTGAAGGGGACACATGGCAAAAACACATGCCCGTGGGGTAGATAGTGTGTCACACACGGCCTAGACACATGCCCGTGTGTCTACCCGTGTGGACAAAAACAAGGCTATTTACTAAGCCATTTTGTCACCCTTTCATGCACATACCTACACAACAAAACATAGCACCAATCCACACATACACTCAACCAAATCAGCTACATCATTCACATGCTATTCTTCTATCACATACAACATCACATATTTGCCAACTCAACCCATGCAAATTCTCACATCCATAAAAGACATCATCATATATATATAGAACTAAACCAATATTAGCATATTCCAATGACCACTTATAAAAAAAGAATTTTCCACCATACTTAACACTTGAGAATTTGGACATACATTAACATCATACTTGCACCAATTGAACATCTTTAGCCATTCCAATGGCTAAGTCACAAAATATTACTTACAAGCCTTCATCTAAACCAAGTAGCTAATACATTCCATTATACCAAAATGAATCATTTAGCTATACCAAAAAGGAGATTTGTGGATAGTGTGATCTTGCTCTGACCGAATCCTCCAACCTTCGCAAGCCTTACAAGCACTATAAAATAAGGAAAAGTAAAATGGGGTAAGCATTTTTGTAACACCCCAAACCCGTAGGAGTAGGGTTATGAGGTATTACCGACCAATACACATCATTTAAAATCAAAATCTCATACGTTTATACATTCATATACAATTACCATTCAATACAATTATATTGTTCCTAATAAGGGCCTACGAGGCCTTAAACATGCTTTAGAAGTGGTTCGGGACTAAACCGATAACATATAGAGATTTTAGAAACTTAGAAAAATTTCAAACATATAAGAGTCACACGCCCGTGTGAACAGGCCGTGTTCCTTACACGGCTAGTAAACACGCCCGTATCTTAAACCGTGTGGAAACAGGGCATACATATTGACTTGCATCACATGGTCGAGGACACGTTCGTGTGCCAGGCTGTGTGTAAACTAGAGAGTATACTGACTTGGGTCACGCAGCCAACCACACGCCCGTGTGTCTAGCCCTTGTGCCCTTTGAAATGGGCACACACGCACGTGTGCTAGGCCGTGTGCCATCTGTTTACCCGTTGAACCATTCGAAATAGAAATCAGATACTCATGTGTCTCATAAGATAAGTACCTATACCATGGCTCGTAGCCAAATTAAGGTAATTTATCCGAATAACTATTTTTCATGGCCCGAAGCCAAAATATTCGATATACATGGCCCGGAGCCAAATTGGTATAAATCGCACTCGAAGTACCAATATCATGGCCCGACGCCAACTCATCCGATATGCATGGCCCGAAGCCAAATTGGTATGTCATCTAACAACATATCATAAGTATCCAAATCTATTCCTAAGGTTCAACTGGGGATTAACACTTTCCGTTTCCATCATCGAATGCATTCGTAGAGTCGTTTTCACCATTCGAACATTATCCACTATTCATAATCACAGTTTATGCAATAACAAAGCTTTTAACATACTTTTATAATGAAATTACCACATACGAACTTACCTAGGTTATGAAAACTGTGAAATGAGTCAATTACTCGATTATCTTACCTTTCTCTCGATCTAATTCCAGATTCATCTTTTCTTGATCTATATGTATTCAAAATTAAATCATTTAATCATTCATTCATTCAATTTAATCCTTAAACACCTATTTGCGCATTTTTACACATTAGCCCTTAAACTTTCACAATTAATCAATTCAGTCCCTATTTCACAAATACGCAAAATTCATATAATTTATTTAAACCCAAGCTTAGATGATTTACCTATAGATCCCTGGCAGCCCATAATTTCCATTTATTTTACATTTCAACCACACATTTTCAACAATTTCCAATTTAACCCCTAATATGCATTTTCATCAAAAATCACTTCACAAAACATGAAAATCTATCACCAAGCTTTCATAAACTATCATCAAACCTCAAAGAACACATGGATTCAACAATGGAAACTCTCAAAATCTTTAAAAAATTCAAAATTCAAGGTACGAGTTAGCTAGAACGTGCAGCAACGATCACAAAAACATAGAAATAATCAAAAACTGAGCTCAAAACACTTACCAATTAAGCCTTGCAAGTGACAAATCCTAAGAAAGCTTCAAACCCTTCGTTCTTTTTCTATTTTTGATTATTAACAAAGATGAAAAAAAATAAATTTTGGTTTATTTTTTTAACTATCATTTAATAATCTATTTACTAAAATTTCCTTTAAAAACTTTAATAATAATAGTTATACCAAGCCAACATCTCCCACTAACTTATTTATGGGCTAAATACCATTTAAGGAATTTCACTTTAAAGTTCCATAGCTATTTCATACCTTTAGCTAATAGAACACTACTTTTCCACTTTATGCGATTTAGTCCTTTTTCTCAAATTGAGCAATTAATTCATAAAATTATCTCATGGAGTTTTCACACATATCAAATAACATGCTGTAAACACCAAAAATAATATTAAAATAATTTTTTGACATTGGATTTGTGGTTTCAAAACCACTGTTTTGATTTAGCTAAAACCAGGCTGTTAGAACTCTCCCCCTCTAAGGGATTTTCGTCCCCGAAAATCTTACCAGTGAATAGGTTCGGATATTATTTTCTCATAGCGTCCTCGGGTTCCCATGTAGCTTCTTCAACCCCATGTCGATGCCATAATACTTTCACTAATGCGATTTTCTTATTTCTCAACACTTTGATTTCACGAGCTAAAATTTGAATCGGTTCTTCAGTATATGACATATCAGACTGAATTTCAATATTGGTCGGGGAAATGATATGTGAAGGTTCGGATCGGTATCGTCAAATGATCAACACATGAAACACATTATGTATTTTCTCTAATTTAGATGGTAAAGACAGTCGATACGCCACTGGCCCAACTCGTTCAATAATCTTGTATGGTCCGATGAATCACGGACTTAATTTCCTTTTCCGATCAAATCGTAATATCTTTTTCCACTATGACACTTTTAGAACACTTTATCCCCGATCTGAAACTCAATATCTTTCCGTTTTTAGTCTGCGTATGATTTCTATCGATTTGAAGCTGCTTTCAAACTATTGCGAATTAATTTCACTTTTTCTTCAGTCTCTCTGATCAGATCAACCCCATGAATCTTTTTTTCGCGAAGCTCAATCCAGTACAACGGTGTTTGACATTTACGACTGTATAGAGCTTCGTACGATGCCATCTTAATACTCGTTTGGAAGCTATTATTTTAAGCAAATTCAATCAGCAGTAGATATTTCTTCTAGCTACCTTCGAACTCAAGAATACAACAACGCAACATATCCTCAAGTATCTGAATAAGTCGCTCAGATTGACCATCAGTTTGTGGGTGAAACACAGTGTTATAATGCAGCTTTGCACCTAAAGCTTCTTGTAATATCTTCCAAAATTGTGAAGTGAACCTCAGATCTCTGTCCGAAACAATATATAGTGGCACTCTGTGTAATCAAACAATTTCTAAGATATACAAATCAGCCAATTTATCAAGCGAAAAATTTGTAGTACCGGGATAAAATGAGTTGATTTCATCAATCTGTCATCAACAACCCAGATTGCATCCTTCTTTTTTGGAGATAAGGGCAAACCCGATACAAAATCCATTGTTACTCTATCCCTCTTCCACTCAGGAATCATAATAGGCTGTAATAAACCTGATGGCACTTGATGCTCAGCTTTGATTTGCAGACAAATTAAACATTTCGAAACAAATTTTGAGATATCATGTTTCATGACGTGCCACCAATAAAGCTGTTCCAAATCGTTATACATTTTAGTGCTTCCCGGATGTATTGATAAGCAACTACAGTGCGCTTTGTTTAGAATCTTCTGAATAAGCTCAGAATTTCTTGGTACACATATTCTATCACGAAACATCAAACAGTCATCAGGCCCTATTCAAAACTCAGAATCAAAAGTCGACTCACATTGAGCTCATTTTGCTTACAATTCATTATCAAATTTTTTGAGCCTCACAAATCTGCTGTATAAACAATGGTCTCGCTTTCAACTCGGTTACTATCGAACCATCGTCAGAGAAAGCTAATTGTGTGTTCAAAGCTCGTAAATCAAACAAGGACTTCCGGCTCAAAGCATCAGCAACTACTTCTCTTTTCCCAGATGATAGTCAATCACTAGTTCATAATCTTTTAGCAATTCTAACCATCTTCGCTGTCACAAATTTAAATCTTTCTGAGTCATCAAATATTTCAAGCTTTTATGGTCGGTATAAATATGGCATTTCTCACCAAACAAGTAATGATGCCAAATTTTCAATGCGAACACTATTGCAGCTAATTCAAGATCATGCATCGGATAGTTCTTTTCGTGCGGCTTCAATTGTCTCGAAGCATAAGATATAACTTTGCCTTCCTGCATCAAAACACAACCCAGGCCATTTAATGATGCATCACTGAAGACTACTAATTCTTTACCTGACTCAGGCTGAACTAACACTGATGCCTCTTTCAATAATGTTTTTAACTGTTCAAAGCTCTGTTGACACTTTTTTGACCACTCAAATTTAACATCTTTTTGAAGTTATCGTGTTATCGGAGTCGCAATCATCGAGAAACCTTTCACTAACAGTCTGTAATAGCCGGCTAGTTCTAGAAAACTACAAACCTTAGATACATTTCTCGGAGGCTTCCAATCTATAATCGCAAAAATTTTACTCGAGTCAACTCGGATACCCGCGGCTGAAACTATATGTCCCAGAAAACCAACCTCTTGTAGCCAAAACTCACATTTGTTGAATTTTCCAAACAACTGTTTATCTCTCAAAGTTTGCAGCACGATTCTCAAATGTTCTTCACGCTCAGATTCATCACGAGAGTAAATCAAAATATCATTAATAAACACAACTACGAATTTGTCTAAGTATGGCCTGAAAATTAGGTTCATCCAGTCCATAATAACAGCAGCTGCATTTGTTAGTCCGAAAGCCATAACAAGAAATTCGTAGTGTCCGTACCTCGTTCTAAATGCAGTCTTTAGCACATTTGAGTCTTTAACTCGCAACTGGTAATAACCCGATCTCAAATCAATTTTCAAAAACACTGTTGCTCCTTTTAACTGAGCAAACAAATCATCAATCCGCGGTAGAGGATATTTGTTCTTTATAGTCACTTTGTTCAGCTGTCTGTAGTCAATACACATTCTCATCGTGTCGTCTTTCTTTTTCACAAACAATACCGATGCACCCCAGAGAGAGAAGCTCGGTCTAGCAAAACCTCTATCCGTCAGTTCTTGCAGCTGAGCTTTCAATTTTTTTAACTCTTTCGGTGCCATTCTGTATGGAGCTATAGATATGGGCGTTGTACCCTGTACTAATTCAATACCAAACTCAACTTCCCTGGTAGGTGGTAAACCCGGTAACTCTTCGGGAAATAAATCTGGATATTCACACACAACTGGTACTGATTCAATCTTTGTTTCGGTCACTTTTGTATCAAGTACATAAGCAAGATAAGCTTCACACCTCTTTCTCACAAGTCTCTGAGCTAACATAGACAAGATCACAACTGGTAAACTATTTAGATCATCAAATTCAATTCTAATAGTCTCATTATTCTGACACTTTAGTTCAATTGTCTTTTGTCTACAATTCACTACAGCACCATGCATCGTTAATCAATCCATACCCAAAATCACATCAAATTCATTGAACGACAACAATATTAGATTAGCAAGAAGTCTCGATGCATTAACGGACAATTCTTGCAGACTTTGTCAACCAAAACACATTTTCCTATAGGGTTCGATACTCTAATCACAAATTCAGTAGACTTTACAGGCAAAGTCTTACTGGATACTAAATTCATGCATATATAAGAATGAGTTGATGCTGGATCTATCAATGCAATCACATTAGTATCATAGAGAGTGAAAGTACCAGTAATCACGTCTGGCGAGGATGCCTTCTCCTGTGCACGGATAGCACAAGCTCGAGCAGGTCCTCATGCCTCAGATCTCACAGCAGAATCTCTCGAAACACCTCAGTTACCACTCGTATTTCCAGTGTTTTAGGGTGATCTCCCTTCAGTAGCAGTATTACTTGATCTCACATTCTGAACTTTGTCCTTCTAATCAAACTCTAGGCAATCTCGGATGAAGTGTTCTAACGAACCACATTTGTAACAAGCCTTATTACTTTTATTCCAGCATTCTCCGAAATGTCGTCTCCCACATTACTGAAATTCGAGTTTGTTGTCTTTCACATTGCCAACACTTGATACTAATGTCGCTTGAGCTTTAGAACTTGAGTATTGTTTTCTACGATCTCTATTTGAATATTCGTTTGAAACATTTAGGCGAGTATACGAATCTCTAAATTTCTTTGATGAAGATTGATATGGCTTACTCATCGATTTTTTTCTCGAGTCTCTAGCTTCTGAATCTGCCTTTCTCTTTTCTTTGCTAAGATCCTCGTCTTTACAAGCCCTTTCAACCAACACGACAAATTCTTTCAACTCTAGAATTCTGACTAGTAGTTTTATATCCTCGTTCAACCCATCAAAAAATCATTTACACATGATTTCTTCAGTGGACACACAATTTCGAGCATACTTTCTTAACTGTACTAATTCTCTTTCATACTCGGTGACAGTCATACGACCCTGCTTTAACTCCAGAAACTCTTTATGCTTTTGATCAAGGAATCGCTGACTTATGTATTTCTTTCGGAATTCAAATTGAAAGAACTCCCAAGTAACCCATTCTTTAGGAACCACAGATATCAACGTTTTCCACCAATGATACGCAATATCTCTCAGCAACGATACAACACATTTAATACACTCATCAAAAGTACAAAACAATTCACCAAATACTCTGATTGTATTTTCGAGCCGGGACTCAGCTCTCTTAGCATCAACATTAGCAGTAGCCCGGAACTCCTTAGCCCCATGTTTTCGAATCTTATCCACTGGCGGCTTGTTCAACCGTATCGAATTTATAACTTGATAAACAACAGGGATTTGTTGAGGAACAGGTGGGGGTGGAGGTTGTTGAGCAGCTGGATTCGTTCGAATAAACTCCATGAACCACTCACTCATCATCTGGAAAAAATCTTGTTTAGCCTCTCCCTCGTGGCTACTAGATATAGGTCTAGAGTCTAATGGCGCTGCCCCTCGAGTAGGAGTGGGCGCGTTACTCTCTACATCATTAGCTATAGCTCGTTTGGGATCTATTACTATACGAAAACACAATTTAAGCTGTCAGGAATCATCACACTATCGCAGAGTATATATGGCATGTATAGCTAGATTCTCACACACGCTATGTTAGTCCTAGAATCGACTAAATCGTAGCTCTGGTACCAATTAAATGTAACACCCCTAACATGTATCCATCGTCAGAGTAGGGTTAGGAGGTATTACCGATCAATTCACATCATTTAATATACAAATATCATACATTCATACATTTATATACAATTACCATTCAATACAATTATATTCCCTAATAAGGGCCTACGATGTCTTAAACATGCTTTAGAAGTGGTTTGGGACTAAACTGATAACATATGGAAATTTTAAAAACATAGAAAAATTTCAAACATATAAGGGTCACACGCCTATGTGAACAGGCTGTGTGCCTTACATGGCTAGTAGACACGCCAATGTCTTAAACCGTGTGGAAACAGGGCATACATACTAACTTGCATCACACGGCCGAGGACACGTGTGTGTGCCAGGCCATGTGGAAACTGGAGAGTATACTGACTTGGGTCACATGGCCAAACACACGCCCGTGTGCCCTTCGAAATGGCCACACACGCCCATGTGCTAGGCCATGTGCCATTTAGGGGGTATACTGACTTATGTCACACGGCTAGTCACACGTCCGTGTCTGAGGGCGTGTGGAGCATACTGACTTCAATTCAATTTCAATACCAGGGGACATACAACCATGTAACCTGATCGTGTGTCGCACACTGCTGAGACATACGCCCGTGCCCTGCTCGTGAGGACAAAAATAGGCCATTTGCAAGGCCAATTTGCCACACTTTTCTCATGCACACCTAACAACCAAAATGGTACCATGTCATCATACAATAGGCAGCCAAAATCATCATTCAAATGCATCATTATACCATACCTAATTCAACCAAATTCAATACTTAAGTCAATGCCAAATACCTATTCAAAACTTATATCATCAAGCTTTCATTCACAAGCACATGACTTCTCAAATTATCAACTTCAATCACACCATATAGATCATTTACCAAACTAAAAAAATAACCATTTGAACAACTATAATACCTTAGCCACATTTATACCGAAACATACCAAAATAAGCCATCATTCATGGCTATATATACAGAGCAAACATATTCATTTACAAGTCAATTCTCATGGCTATATTCACAACCAAAGTACTACAACTAGTCTATACATGCCATATACCATATATACATAACTCAAAAGTACCAACTTAGGTGTTTGATAGTGCGATGATGTTCCCAACGTCTCCCGGATCAAAGCTACCTTTGATACATTATAAAACATAGAAAAATAACACAAAGTAAGCTTTATAGCTTAGTAAGCTCGTAAGTGAGTAATTCAATACATCGAATAAATGTAATGCAATCAATTACACATAACAAAGTCATAAACACAATACTACAAACCTTTCTCATGTCTCAAACCATCAATACCATTTCATCAAACTTTCTCTAATTAATATTCAAATAGGTTCTATACGCACCTGTACTGTCTCGTTCTAACCTTTTTCTCAACCACACCATCCATTCTTCTGTTGAACTATATGAAATAGAAATCAGATACTCGTGTCTCAGACGATAAGTACCTATACCATGGCCCGTAGCCAAATTAAGGTAATTTATCCGAATAACTATTTTTCATTGCCCGAAGCCAAAATATCCGATATACATTGCCCGAAGCCCAATCGATATAAATTGCACCCGAAGTGCCAATATCATGGCCCCTAGCCAACTCATCCAATATGCATGGCCTGAAGCCAAATCGTTATGTCATCTTACAACACATTATAAGTATCCAAATCTATTCCTAAGGTTCAACCGGGGTTTCACACTTTCCGTTTTCATCATTGAATGCATTCGTAGAGTCGTTTTCACCATTCAAACATTATCCACACTTCATAATCACAGTTTATGCAATAACGAAGCTTCTAAAATACTTTTATAACGAAATTACCACATACGAACTTACCTAGGTTATGAAAACTGCGAAATAAGTCAATTACTCGATTATCTTGCCTTTCCCCCGATCTAATTCCAGATTCTTCTTTTCTTGATCTATATGTATTCAAAATTAACTCATTTAATCATTCATTTATTCAATTTAATCCTTAAACACATATTTAGGTATTTTTACACATTATCCCTTAAACTTTCACATTTAATCAATTTAGCTCCTATTTCACAAATACACAAAATCCATATAATTTCTTTAAACCCAAGCTCAGCCGATTTACATATAGATCCCTAGCAGCCTATAATTTCCACTTATTTCACATTTCAACCACACATTTTCAACAATTTTCAATTTAGCCCCTAAATATGCATTTTCATCAAAAATCACTTTACAAAACATGAAAATCTATCACCAAGCTTTCATAAACTATCATCAAACCTCAAAGAACACATGGATTTAACAACGGAAACTCTCAAAATCTTTAACAAATTCAAAATTCAAGGTACGGGTTAGCTAGAACGCAAAGCAACGATCATAAAAACATAGAAATCATAAAAAACCGAGCTTAAAACACTTACCAATTAAGCCTTGCAAGTGCCGAACCCTAAGAACTCTTCAAACCCTTCTTTCTTTCTCTATTTTTGGTTACTAACAAAGATGAACAAAATAAATTTTGGTTTTTGTTTTATTAAACTATCATTTAATAATCTATTTACTAAAATGTCCTTTAAAAACTTTAATACTTACCGTCATACCAAGCCAACATCTCCCACTAACTTATTTATGGGCTAAATACGATTTAAGGACTTTCAATTTAAAGTTCTATAGTTATTTCATACCTTTAGCTAATAGAACACTACTATTGCATTTTACGCGATTTAGTCCTTTTTCTCAAATTAAGCAATTAAACCATAAAATTATCTCTCGAAATTTTCACACATATCAAATAACATGCTGTAAACACAAAAAATAATATTAAAATAATTTTTTGACATCGAATTTGAGGTTTCAAAACCACTGTTCCGATTTAGCTAAGATCGGGCTGTTACAATTTTCATGCTTAGTAAGTTCGCGTAATAGAAAGAAACTTACCGGTTATAATTATTCAAATAAGCATATATATATGCATTCAACCCGTTAATATTTTGACAAGTTACGTAAATACATTCACTCATTAAACAAGTTAGTCATACACATCATAAAGATATCAAACCAACATAGATGAGCTCACTATAGTATAAACTTTCATATCATTTCACTAATCCATTTTTCAAGATTTCTTTTCATTGAACTATTGTAATTTTTGATGGATACTCGGGTAGTATACTCGAGGTATACATGTTAATCGTTTGTCAATTCACATCCAAAGTGCTCCTTAAGCACATATTCATAGAGCACACTCTCAAGCCATATTTATATAACAGGATTCCCAGTCCACGCTAAATCTCGTCTTTAACATTCGCTCCCAAGAGCTTATACAGGATTACCAGTCTAGGCTAAATCCTTTCAATAATGTTAGCTCTAATGAGCCTACTATGGATTACCCGTTCAGGCTAAACCCATTTCATAACATTTACTCAAAAGAGTGTAGCTCATGATTAACTGTCCGGGCTAAATCCTTTCTATATCATTTTGTTCATTACAAGAAAATTATTATAATCCATAGAAATACAATGTTCAACCGGGACAATGACATTTTATTCGTTATTATCATCTTGTGATTATTTCATAGGGTATATCATCACATATATATTATCTCAATTGCACAATTCAATTAAAACATAATAGCATACCAAATTAAATTACACGAACTTACCTTGAGAATGATTCGTATTTGAAACTCAACTAATCCGAGACTTTTCGTTTTCCTCGATCTAGTTCCGTAACTGGTTGTTCCAGGTCTATATAAGCAAATTTGACTATCAATTCATCATTTTACACATACATTTACATTAATTTGCATCCTAGACAAAATTACTATTTTGTCCCTAACTTTATGACATTTTGCATTTTAGTCCCTAGGCTCTTTAAATGAAATAGGTTCAATTTCTTGGTAACCCAAGCCTAGCCAAATCATTTTCCATTATATCAGATTTTTACTACCCATTTTATAACTTTTTACAATTAGGTCTTTTTTATGCATTTTCATCAAAAATCACCTAGTAAAAGTTGTTTATCACACATCAAACATGTATAATCTACCATTAAACATCAAAATACACATATGTCTAACATGGGTCAAACCTAGACATCAACGACATCTTAAATTAATGGTAGAAATAGGTAAATCAGGTTACGAGGACTTTGAAAATGTAAAGAGCATTAAAAACGGGGCTAGGATGCACTTACAATCAAGCTTGAAATTTGAAGAAAACCCTAGATATTGTGACCTTCTAAATTTCGACACTAGAGGGAGAAGATGGAAAAAATTTGAGCTTGATTTTTTGAAACACCCCAAACCCGGCCCACGAGCCTTGACCGGATCCGGTATGTTCCTTGAGTAAAACGGTTCAAAACTTGTTTGTTTCTTTGGAAAACTTTGGGTGATTTTGGAGAAAATTTGATTTGGGTTCAAATTGAAAACATTGTTATCCTTGAAGATTAGGTTTTATTAAAACTTTACTGTTATATTTCAAAATCATAAGTTAAAGGTAAAATTCGAGTTTTTAAAGTCCACCATTTAATTGAAAAGTGCCAAAACATTTAAAATTTATTATTATTTTTTAAAAAGATATTTAACCTTTGATTCAATAATAGTCGTATCGCGATAAAACAAATCAAATGCATGCATAAAACAGTTTAATACTTCTGGCATTATTACATCAAGGAAAACCCGAAATAAATCCCAAAATACTTAAATATAGAAAGTTCAAATAAAACAAATGCTGAGCTGAGCATGGCCACCACTAAGCTCCTGCCGACCCGGTCCATCTACTGAGTGTCACCTGAAAACATATCCCACAACGGGGTGAGTCAAACAGACTCAGTGTGTAACAGCCAACACAAAATCCCAACGATTCAGGCATATCAGATCATACATATATACATATATAGCAAATATAGATAATGATGCAATCCCGAACCCAAACCTAGGTAACCATCCGCTAGACATCACCCGTACCTGCCATCACACCGTGGGGATTACTAAATCGACCCTCCATCCGCTACACATCATCGAAGGCAGTCACTGCAGACGACAAGCACATCGCCCTTATAAATTTGTGGCATAGCCACCAGATAATAAATGTGACATAAGTCACCACATTCAGATTACGTGACCGAAGTCACCAGATATTGTGGTAAAAACCACCAGATCACTTCCCCTTTCATAATCACCCATATGCACCATGTCATACAAATCATGCATAACTCATGCCATATTCTTTACTCCACATTCGTAACAATTTCACATATATGCCATAACAGATATTCATAACTATTAACATAGCTTTGGAAAATAACGTACCTGAATATGTCGTACCATTAAATGGTACCTTAAGCCATATCTTTCACATTCTTATTAACACACATATTAAAACATTACCATAGATCTATTAAGATTCAGTGTGGGGCTACACACCTGGTTTACTTAACGACTTCACTGAAATCCCGAAAATCCCAATCTAAAGCCCTAGATCCCTAGTCCCTACATTCGGCCAACACTAAGCAATTTAGCAAAAAGCCATTCGGCTAAATGATCAATTCTCGAAGGATTATCGCAACTAAGATCCTTACCTTGCTGCCGATTTAGTGACTACTCAAATCCCGAAACTCCGTAATATTTCTTTCTTGCAACTTGCCAACACTAGATCACCTGACTTGGTTAGTTTCGTCTTTTGAACGAATAAGAAACAGATCTGAATTACTAAATATGGCCTTGGCCGATTGTTCAAGTTCACTTACCTTGCGAATCTTAAATCCCGGAATTGCTACTTGGTTGTAGTATCTGTCGAAATTCCTATAGGCTTGTGTTAGATCCAAATGATTTAATCACAATAAATGGCCTTTGGCCGAATACCACACATGACTTACCTTTGATCTTTAAAAGTCCCAAAAGATCCCTTCTTGAAATCGGCTACAATAGAAGTCTCAAGCTCCTTCAAGGTTTCGGCTAAAAATAATAATGGGATTAAAGCCTTGATTTTGACAGTCAGTGAAAGGAAAGAGGATAGTAATTCGACATAGGAGAGATTCCTTACCAACTTAATCAATGTCCTTCCTTGAAGCAGAGAGATTCGGCTCTTGCTTGAATGATCAAATCGGCTCCTAAAGGGTAGAGGAGCATTCAGCTATGGCCACTAAAATAGGAGGTTTGGCTTCAACAAGGAAAAGAAAAGAGAGAGTATGAGACTTAGGGAGAATCGACAATGATGGATTATTGAGAGAGAAATATTCGGCTTTGGTCAATTGAAGAGAAAAAAAAGAAGAAAGCAGAGAAAGCTAGTTGAACTCCTAAGGATTTCCGGCACAAATGAGATAAGTGAAGAGAGAACTAAGTTTCGGCACACCTAAGCTATCATTAGCCGAAAATGCTATCAAGAAAGTCCCTAGGCCGGCCAACTCTCCTTCCCTTATCAGCTTCCTCATTTTTCTCCTATTTTATCTCTTCCTTATCTATTCAAAATAATTAAAATAAATCAGCAATTATCTCCACCCTTCAGCCGAATTTTAAAAAGGTATCTGACCACATCTTAAACTCATCCATCTAGTCTCCCCATGCCGTCCACCTCTGTCTCTCCTTGCTGCAAAATAAAACTCCCCTTTTGCATTTTATGAGATTCGAACCTGAGCCCCTTTACACGGACTATGGCGTCACCTCCCTAGGCTTTAAGTGGCGCCTCCTTGCCACTTTACCAAGGCAATTCTTGTGTCCTATTTCTCCCACTATTTCTCTTAAGGCCTACTAGGCTTAGCTCCCTCTTTGAAACTTAAAATCAAATAATTTTTAAAGCATTCTCCTATGTTCTAAAGTCCTCAAAATTCATGCAACACAATCAGAACACACATAGGCATGCTACTTCATACAATTAAGCAATAATGTACAGGCCCGAAATCCCGGATATTACCGTTCTACCCCGTTAAAATAATTTTGACCTCGAAATTACTTGGCTAAAATTGGTGAGGGTATTGCTATCGCATTGCTTCTTCCGGCTCCCACGAAGCTTCTTCCGATCCATGATTACGCCATAACACTTTAACCAGGGGAACCGATTTTCTCCGTAACACTTTCACATCCCGCTCCAAGATCTGAATCGGCTCCTCCTCGTAGGACAAATCTGGCCTCAGCTCTACCTCCTCAACTGGCACTATGTGAGATGGATCCGATCGATATCGACGTAGCATAGAAACATGGAATACATCGTGCATCTGCTTCAATTTCGGAGGAAACTCTAACTGGTATGCCACTAGTCCAACTCGCTTCAATACTCGACAAGGTCCTATAAACCTGGGACTTAACTTCCTTTGCGTCCAAATCTCATCACCTTCTTCCAAGGCGAAACTTTCAGAAACACTTGATCTCCCACATCGAATTCTATTTCCTTCCGCTTAAGATCTGCATACGACTTCTGTCTATCAGATGCCTCCTTTATCCGTGCCTGAATTACCTCAACCTTCTCCTCAGATTCTGCCACCATCTCTGGACCCAAACTCGACATTCCCCTAATTTCGTCCAACACGTAGGAGTGCGACACTTCCGTCCATACAATGCTTCATACAGTGCCATCCGAATACTGGCTTGATAGCTGTTATTATACGCAAATTCCGCTAACGGCAAATATTCTTCCCAACTTCCACTGAAGTCTATCACACAGCCCCTCAACATATCCTCTAACACTTGGATCACTCGTTCAGACTGGCCGTCCGACTGCGGATGAAATGTCGTAGAGAAATCTAGCCTAGTGCCCAAAGCCTGGTGTAATGCTTTCCAAAACTGAGATGTGAACCTTGGGTCCCTATCTGAGATAATCGACACCAGCACTCCATGCAACCTCACAATTTCTGCCACATACAATTTCGCCAACTTCTGCAAAGAATAGTCAACCTGCACTGGAATAAAATGCGCTGATTTTATCAACCGGTCCACTATCACCCATACCGAGTCCTTCTTAGTAGGCGTAAGGGGAAGTCCACTAACGAAGTCCATGGTGATTCTCTCCCACTTCCACTGCAGAATCTTTATCGGTTGAAGCAGTTTTGACGGAACTTGGTGTTCCGCCTTAACTTGGTGACACGTCAAGCACTTCCCTACAAATTCGGTAACTTCCCTCTTAAGACCAGGCCACCAAAACTGTTCCCTTAGATCCCTGTACAACTTAGTACCTCCAGAATGCATAGCATAAGGTCTACTATGCGATTCCTGAAGAATCCTCTGCCTTAACTCCTCGCTCTTCGGCATATAGACTTTACCCTTGAAACACAGTACCCCCTCGTCATTAATACCAAAATCTTCCAACTCCCCACTTTGCACTTGCCATAATTTAGCACTTAGATCCTCATCTACCAACTGACTTTCTTTCACCTCATTTAGCCATGTCGGCTTAACTTGTAATTCTGCCAACAAACTTCCATCGTCATACAAGTTAAGGTGTGCAAACATCGCCCTCAGCTCCGACACAACTTTCCGACGTAGGGCATCTGCCACTACGTTCGCCTTGCCCGGGTGATACTCTATAGAACAGTCATAGTCCTTCAGTAACTCTACCTATCTTCGCTGTCTCAGGTTCAACTCCTTCTGAGTCAACAGATACTAAAGGCTCTTGTGGTCTGTGTAGATTACTGACTTTTCCCCATATAGATAATGCCTCCAAACTTTAAGAGCAAATACCACTGCCGCCAATTCCATGTCATGCGTCAGATAATTAACCTCATGTGGCCTTAATTGCCGAGACGCATACGCGACTACCTTTCCGTCCTGCATTAATACGCATCCCAAACCTGTATGAGAAGCGTCACAATACACCACAAAATCCTTCCCTGCCTCAGGTTGAATCAAAACCGGAGCTTCAGTCAAAACCCTCTTAAGCTTCTCAAAGCTTTCCTATTGCTTATTTGTCCATATGAAAGGTACTTCCTTTCTCAACAACTTTGTCAAAGGTGCTGCTATCGATGAGAACCCTTCTACAAACCTTCTGTAGTAGCCTGCCAATCCCAAGAAACTACGAACCTCAGCCACAGACTTAAGTGGTTCCCAATCTAGCACTGCCTCAATCTTCCTAGGATCCACCCTTGTCCCTTCTGTAGACACTACATGCCCTAAGAATGCGACCTCCTTCAGCCAAAATTCACACTTGCTGAATTTGGCATAGAGCTTCTTCTCCCTTAATACTTGCAACACAATCCGGAGATGCTCATCATGTTCCTCTTCAGACTTGGAATATACTAGGATGTCGTCGATGAACATAACGACGAATCGATCCAAGTAAGTTTGAAAAACCCAGTTCATCATATCCATGAACGTGGCTGGGGCGTTCATCAATCTGAACGGCATTACCAAGAACTCATAATGTCCGTACCTTGTCCGGAAAGCTGTCCTATGGATATCTACTTCCTTTACCTTCAACTGATGATATCCAGACCTTATGTCGATCTTTGAGAATACCGCAGCCCCCTTAAGCTGATCGAACAAGTCGTCAATCCTTGGCAAAGGAGACTTGTTCTTGTTGGTCAGCTTATTCAACTGACGATAATCTATGCACATGCGCATAGTTCTGTCCTTTTTCTTCACAAACAAGACCGGTGCTCCCCATGGAGACACACTGGGTCGGATAAACCCACGATCAAGCAACTCTTGGATTTGAGCCTTGAGCTTAACCAACTCCTTTGGTGCCATTCTATACGGGGCAATTGACACAGGAGCTGTCCCTGGTAACAAGTCAATTCCGAACTCTACCTCCCTGTCCGGGGGTATTCCAGGTAACTCCTCCGGAAAGACGTCCGCAAACTCCCTTACGATTCTAACTCCACTAACTCCCTCTTCTTTTGCATCCAACGCACTTACGAAGGTCAAAAATGCCTCACACCCTTTCCGTACCATCTTAACAGCCTTTAAAGCAGAGACTACGTTAGACAAGTAGTTTCTTCTTTCTCCTATCATAACTATTGCCTCGTCCTCAGGCGTTCTTAACTCCATTCGCTTAGCTATACAATCCAATATAGCCCGATGTTCCACTAGCCAATCCATGCCAAGAATGAGATCAAATTCTCCGAAAGGTAGTTTCATCAAGTCGGCAGGGAATATAACTCCTTGAATCTCTAAAGGTACACTCCGAAATATCTTGTTCACCACTACAGTTTGACCTAATGGGCTTACTACAGTCATCTCCCTATCAGACAGTTCAGAAGCTATGCCTAGCGTTTCAACTACTCTACATGCAAGATAAGAATGGGTCGAGCCAACATCAATCAAAGCAAAGTAGGGCTTGTCAATTATAAGGAACGTACCGGTTGTGACGTCCGGTGCGTCTCTATCCTCCCCGGTGAATCGCATAAACTGCACCCGTTGCCTTGCCTCTCAGATACCAACACCTCTGCGGTGTTCCACGTCCTCTTCCAGACCATTACCTCTACCATTCGGACCACGACCCTCGGTGGTCAGTGCCCACCTCTTCCACTGATTAAGACTCGACTGTTGATCGGTTCCGCCTATTCTTATAGGACAGTCCTTAATCATGTGTTCCTTGGACCCATACTTGAAACATCCTCCTGTCTTTTTCCAACACTCTCCTAGGTGCATCTTTCCGCACTGAGTAAAAGTATGGTATTGCCCTCCTGTAACAGCTTGCTGACCTCGCGGCCCATCAACTCTAGGCCTCTTCTGCACATTCCCAGACGACCCTGATGATCCAAAACCTCTCTTTTGCCTATTCCGATCAGTGTTCAGCCTTACAGAGTCCATAATCCCCTCGGCAACCTTAGCCTTTTCCAGCAACACGGCAAACTCCCACTCCTGCTGTGGAGCTATCAACAACCTCAGGTCATCCCTTAGTCCGTCCTTAAACTGGACACATCGCTCATGCTCCGTAGCCACGATCCCTCGAGCATACCGGCTCAACCTTAAGAATTCAGCCTCGTATTCCGCTACGGACTTGTTCCCTTAAACCAGCCCCAGAAATGCCTTCCTCTGTGCATCCGTATAACTAGTACCAACATACTTCTTCTGGTACGCCACCTTAACATACTCCCAAGTGAGATCATCAGCTGTGGCACCATCCCGAACCGTGAGCCACCATTGATATGCCTCGTCGCGAAGTAGCGACACCATTCCTTTCAGTTTCTCCTCAATAGTCAGATCCAGCTCATCCATAATTCGCTCCGTCGCCTCCAACCAGTAATCAGCCGTACTAGGTGCCACACCAGATACGCCACGGAACACCTGAGCTCCGTTGGCTTGGAGTCGCTCGGGTACGGATTTTCGAGCTCCCATACCTCCACCTGCTCTAGCCACCATCTCAAGAACTTACAAACCACCACCGCGATCTTCGCATCATACCCCGCGATCTTGCTTGCTCCAACTCCAACCGCTGGTGGTGGGGGTGGTGGTACCTCATTCTCGGACCCTTGACCTGAAACACCCCAAACCAGGCCCACGAGCCTTGATCGGATCTGGTATGTTCCTTGAATAAAACGGTTCAAAACTTCTTGAATAATTTGGATGGTTTTGAAAGAAATTTTATTTTTGGGTTAGGCTTGAGTTGAAAACAAGTTTATTCTTGAAATCTAGGTATTTATAAAACTTTATTTCTCCGTTTCAAAGTTTATCTTAAATTGAAAATCATTCATATTTAGGTGTCAAAACATTTAACGTTTATTTTAACAAAAACAATTTAGACAACTTTTGATTTATCAATAATAATATCGTGATAGAAATAAATAAAAGCAAACATAAAGCAGTCTCATACTATGGCCTTATTACATCAAAAACAAATTCCAAAATAAATCAAAATACTTAAATAAATAAAGAAAGTCCAAAGTCAAATAAAAACTCTGAGTTGAGCATGGCCACCACTAAGCTCCTACCGACCCGGTCCATTACTGAGTGTCACCTGAAAGAAAATATTCCCCAACGGGGTGAGTCAAACAGACTCAATGTGTAACCAACACTAAATCTCAACAATTCAGGCATGTCATATCATATCATACAAATATATAACAGATAAAAGTAGTGATGCAAACCCGAACCCAAACCTAGATAGCCATCTGCTACACGTCACCCGTACCAACCATCACACCGTGGGGACTACTAAGTCAACCCTCCATCCGCTACACATCATCGAATGCAGTCGCTGCAGTCGACGTGCTCATCGCCATTATAAAATTCGTGGCATAGCCACCAGATAATTATTTTGTGACATGAGTCACCAGATTCAGATAATGTGACCGAAGTCACCACATTCAGATTTTGTGGTATAAACCACCAGATCACTTCCCCTTTACATATCACCCATATGCCCCATGTCATACAAATCATACAAAGATTATGCCACATTCTTTATTTCACATTCTTAGCAATATTTACTTATGTACCATAACAGATATTCATGATATCACAACCACAATAGTAGTAAGTTAACGTACCTGAGTACTTTGTACCATTGCATGGTACCCTTAGTCACATTTTACTTATTCTTATTAACACATTCAATATAACATAACCATAAATCTATTAAGGCTTAGTGCGGGGTACACACCTGGTATACTTATCGAGTTCACTCCAAATCCCGAAAACCCGATCTACTGATTTATATCTCAAGTTCCTACATTTGGTCAATCACTTAATGTTTAGCAAAAGCCTATTCGGCTATATGATCAAATCTTGAAGGATTATTGCACCCAAAACTCTTACCTTGTTGCTGATTTGATTACTAATCAAATCCCGAAACGTTGTAGTCCTTCTTCCTTGTAGTCGGCTAACACTAGATCAATTGACTTGGTTAGTTTCCGACTTTTAAACATTTAAGAAACAGATCGGAATCCCTAAGTATGGCCTTGGCCGAATGTACATATGTACTTACCTTACGATTTTAAATCCCGAAAAGTGCTTTTTGGTTGGGAATCTGTCGAAATCACTATGGCATATGTTAGATCCAACTCTAACATGTAATCTTAATAAATGGCCCTTGGCCGAATACATGACTTACCTTAGATCTGAAATCCTGAATGATCTCCTTAGAAGTTGGCTACTCAAAAAAATCCTGAGAGAATCCTTCATAGTTTCGGCCAAAGACATTAAGGGGATTAGTTTCAAATTTTCGGCTTAAAGAGAGTTTGAAAATTAAAAACAATTGGTCTTACCCTTACTACAGTAGTCGACTGTATCTTCACTTGAACCTTCAGAGAAAATCGGCTACAGCCTAGGTAGTGATTACTGAGTTTTCGACTTTTGGAGATTTGTGGAAGAAGAAGAGAATGGAGTGCAAGGGATTCGTCTTCAACAAAGAAAGAAAGGAAAGGTGTAGGTCTTGGGGAAGAATCGGCAATGGTGGTCTTAATGGAGAAGGAGATTTTGACTAGCACAAATAAAAGAAAAAGAAGAGAAAAGAACACAAGTTGCTCTCCTTGGAAATTTTCGGCACAACTGAAGAAAAGATGAGAAGAGAATTAAAATTTCGGCACACCTATACCATGATTAGCCGAAATACCATTCAAAACATTCCCTTGGCCTACCAACTCTTACTTCTTATCGCCTTCCTCCTTTTCTCCTTTCTCCTCTCTTTATCATTTCATTTAAAATAATAAAAATAAAATCATCAATTATCCCTTACTTAGCCGAAATGTTTAAAAGAATAATACCTCATCTTAAACTCCTCCCATAGACTCCCCATGCCGTCCATCACTTTCCCTTGTTGCCGCAAAAATAAAAGCTTTTATTTAGATTCCCATGCGACTCGAACCTTGGCCCATTTGCACCTGTTGTGGCGTCATTTACAGAGGCCTTAAGTGGCGCCTCCAAGCCACTTAACCAAGCCCGTTTCTGTGTCATATTTCCCCTACATTTTCTCTTAAGGCCACCCTGCTTAGCTTCCTCTTTTAGATTTAAAATCTAATAATTTTCTAAAGCACTCTTCTATTTTCTAAAGTTCACAAAATTCATACAACACATTCATAACACACAAAAGCATGCCTTCACATATATTTAAGCACAAATGCATAAGCCCAAAATCCAGGATATTACTTGGCCAGACCTAACGGGTTCCGATACGGTCATCCTGCCTCTACCACGTCCTCGTACATTACAACCACGTCCCCTATAACTCATTTCTACGATCGCGCTTTAATCTGATTAAGAAATCTTATGCATTAGTATTTTGTTCCACTGATTATCCGCGAACAATTTTATGAAAAGGAGTTTAATAGTAGTTCTTTCGATTATTCCAAAGTTTTCAGCTCAAGTTTACTATTCTAATTGAGAGAGTCACATTCACATTCATCAACAATATCCACCACACTACTATGGGCATCTTATCCGTTCCCAACCCAGGGGTAATTTCATCATTTATCCTATAAGGGTATTTTGGAAATTTTCCCAAATCAAAGGTATTGCTGAAATTTTAGAAATCGGGGTTATTTTGGTAATTTTGTAAATCAGGGGTAATTTAGTAAATTTTCCAAATCAGAGTATTTTGGTATTTCGAAAAAAAAATAGAAATTTTGGATATTTTATAAAGTAAGAAAACCTTGATTAAAACTGTGGATAGTATGGTAATTTTATAAACCAAGGGCATTTTAGTAATTTTACAAGCAGGGGTATTTGGGTAATTTTGTAAATCGGGAATATTTCAAAAAATTTTATGAAAGAGTTTTCTACAAATCAAAGGGGTAATTTGGTGATTTTAAAAAAAACTAGGGTTTTTATAAAAATATGGCTAGCCCCTTTCGGGTTTTAATTAATGAATTTAGCCTATGAATAAGTCCTCTTAGTTAGGGCGAACTGTCACTACTCACCAGGTAAGATTCGAGCGAAGAGGAGGTGAGTCACTAGGACTGCTTAAATACCAAGCTCTTCCTGAATCCAATCCTAGACATGCGCACAATGGTTGCCACACCCTAACTCGGCGACTTAGTCACAAGTTTGTTTGATTAGGCATTAAAGTTTTATGTGATTCTGTGTTGGGGTAAGCTAATCCTAGGGTTCAACAACTTAATATACTAATCTACGTTCCCGTTATACCTTATACAAATCATACCATAAATCACCCAACAGTTAGGGATACTTACCTGGTGGACTTCAGGCCGGAGACTTAGGTGCCATGCCAGAAAACCTGCTTACTTCACAAAAATTTTTCACAAAATTTATTTGGGCTTTATTTTGAAAACATTATGGGCTTTAAACCCAAGGTCAAGAGTTTAAAACTGGGCTCTGATACCAAGCTGAAACACCTCAAACCCGGCCCACGAGCCTTGACCGGATCCGGTATGTTTCTTGAGTAAAACGGTTCAAAACTTGTTTGTTTCTTTGGAAAACTTTGGGTGATTTTGGAGAAAATTTGATTTGGGTTCAAATTGAAAACATTGTTATCCTTGAAGATTAGGTTTTATTAAAACTTTATTGTTATATTTCAAAACCATAAGTTAAAGGTAAAAGTCGAGTTTTTAGAGTCCACCATTTAATTGAAAAGTGCCAAAACATTTAAAATTTATTATTATTTTTTTAGAAAAGATATTTAACCTTTCATTCAATAATAGTCGTATCGCGATAAAACAAATCAAATGCATGCATAAAACAATTTAATACTTCTGGCCTTATTACATCAAAGAAAACCCGAAATAAATCCCAAAATACTTAAATATAGAAAGTTCAAATAAAACAAATGCTGAGCTGAGCATGGCCACCACTAAGCTCCTGCCGACCCGGTCCATCTACTGAGTGTCACCTGAAAACATATCCCACAACGGGGTGAGTCAAACAGACTCAGTGTGTAACAGCCAACACAAAATCCCAACGATTCAGGCATATCAGATCATACATATATACATATATAGCAAATATAGATAATGATGCAATCCCGAACCCAAACCTAGGTAACCATCCGCTACACATCACCCGTACCTGCCATCACACCGTGGGGATTACTAAATCGACCCTCCATCCGCTACACATCATCGAAGGCAGTCGCTGCAGACGACTAGCACATCGCCCTTATAAATTTGTGGCATAGCCATCAGATAATAAATGTGACATAAGTCACCACATTCAGATTACGTGACCGAAGTCATTAGATATTATGGTAAAAACCACCAGATCACTTCCCCTTTCATAATCACCCATATGCCCCATGTCATACAAATCATGCATAACTCATGCCATATTCTTTACTCCACATCCGTAACAATTTCACATATATGCCATAACAGATATTCATAACTATTAACATAGCTTTGGAGAATAACGTACCTGAATATGCCGTACCATTAAATGGTACCTTAAGCCATATCTTTCACATTCTTATTAACACACATATTAAAACATTACCATAGATCTATTAAGATTCAGTGTGGGGCTACACACCTGGTTTACTTAACGAGTTCACTGAAATCCCGAAAATCCCGATCTAAAGCCCTAGATCCCTAGTCCCTACATTCGGCCAACACTAAGCAATTTAGCAAAAAGCCATTTGGCTAAATGATCAATTCCCGAAGGATTATCGCAACTAAGATCCTTACCTTGCTGTCGATTTAGTGACTACTCAAATCCCGAAACTCTGTGATATTTCTTCCTTGCAACCGGCCAACATTAGATCACCTGACTTGGTTAGTTTCGGCTTTTGAACAAATAAGAAACAGATTTGAATTACTAAATATGGCCTTGGCCGATTGTTCAAGTTCACTTACCTTGCGAATCTTAAATCCCGAAATTGCTACTTTGTTGTGGTATCTGTCGAAATTCCTATAGGCTTGTGTTAGATCCAAATGATTTAATCAAAATAAATGGCCCTTGGCCGAATACCACACATGACTTGCCTTTGATCTTTAAAAGTCCCAAAAGATCTCTTCTTGAAATCGGCTACAATAGAAATCCCAAGCTCCTTCAAGGTTTCAGCTAAAAACAATAATAGGATTAAAGCCTTGATTTCGACAGTCAGTGAAAGGAAAGAGGATAGTAATTCGACATAGGAGAGATTCCTTACCAACTTAATCAATGTCCTTCCTTGAAGCAGAGAGATTCGGCTCTTGCTTGAATGATCAAATCGGCTCCTAAAGGGTAGAGGAGCATTCGGCTACGGCCACTAGAATAGGAGGTTCGGCTTCAACAAGGAAAAGAAAAGAGAGAGTATGAGACTTAGGAAGAATCGGCAATGATGGATTATTAAGAGAGGAATATTCAGCTTTGGTCAATTGAAGAGAAAAGGAAGAAGAAAGCAGAGAAAGCTAGTTGAACTCCTAAAGATTTTCGGCACAAATGAGATAAGTGAAGAGAGAACTAAGTTTCGGTACACCTAAGCTATCATTAGCCGAAAATGCTATCAAGAAAGTCCCTAGGCCGGCCAACTCTCCTTCCCTTATCAGCTTCCTCATTTTTCTCCTATTTTATCTCTTCCTCATCTATTCAAAATAATTAAAATAAATCAGCAATTATCTCCACCCTTCAGCCGAATTTTAAAAAGGTATCTGACCACATCTTAAACTCATCCATCTAGTCTCCCCATGCCGTCCACCTTTGTCTCTCCTTGCTGCAAAACAAAACTCCCCTTTTGCATTTTATGAGATTCGAACCTGAGCCCTTTTACACTGACTATGGCGTCACCCCCTAGGCTTTAAGTGGCGCCTCCTTGCCACTTTACCAAGGCAATTCTTGTGTCCGATTTCTCCTACTATTTCTCTTAAGGCCTACCAGGCTTAGCTCCCTCTTTGAAACTTAAAATCAAATAATTTCTAAAGCATTCTCCTATGTTCTAAAGTCCTCAAAATTCATGCAACACAATCAGAACACACATAGGCATGCTATTTCATACAATTAAGCAATAATGTACAGGCCCAAAATCCCCGATATTACATTTTTCCCTTTTTATTCTTTTATTTACCAAATGACCCAAATGCCCTTCATTTAAAACTTTGAAATTTTATCTCACCATGTCCATTTTTGTCCACTATCTTTACAAATGGTCAAATTACCATCTAAGGACCTTCTATTTCAAATTTCATAACAATTAGACACCTCTAGCAATTCGATTAAACAATTCGTATATATATCATTATCACACATTCAATTCTCATCAATAACTATCTCAATAGCTTTTCTCAACTTTGATTCTCACATTCATTTTTCAATGTCAATTTCCATTTCATGAATTCCATGATTCATGCTTCTCATTTGTACAATTCAATTCATTATCCATTCTACTTTATATACAATGCCATTCAATGTCAAACTTATTGTCAATTCATTCATTTACCCCTATTAACACGATTCAGACTTTGGCAGATACACGGATCCAACCAAAACACACCAGTATGGCACCCTGTGCCTCATAGGATAATTTGAAGTAATAGATTGGCACTCGGTGTCTCATCGGCCATGCCGAAGTAAGTTGGTACCCAGTACCTTATTGAATTTATCTTAAGTAATAGTTTGACACCCAGTGTCTTATCGGCTCGAAGTTGAAGTATCCCTGAACACTTCCAATCCTATGGCATGCCAACTATATCTGACTCAGCCCGATACAGTTAATAGGGTTTTCAATCATATTTTCAACTTCCAATCACATATCAATCAATTCAAATAATCACGAATCAATCACAAATCCACATTCATTCAATTCAATCTCATAATGCTATTTACTAACCTTTTTCACTTACCATAATCACTAAATTAAAATACAAAAATAATAATTGCTAGATTCAGATTATAGAAATACAAACCGTAATTCTCGAGCTACTCCTCGTTAATCTTGTATTTTCCTTTCTTAGCCGAGGTCTCCGGCTCAACGTTAGCTACGAAAATCGAAACAATTAAAAATTATCAATACAACACCAATTCACCTAAAATATTTCAATTTATACTCTCTAATTCCAATTTAGTCCTTAAACCAAGAATAACTTTATTTTTTCACAACTAATTCTATATTTTCATTCAATATACCACTTTAGACCAATTTTCTGCTCTCTAATTTCACCATAAAACCCTAACTTTAAAATTCTCTCAATTTAGTCCCTATTACTCAAAACTTGTAATTTATTTTACAATTCAATCATTTTCTCAATTCTAACTTGAAATTCTGTCAATTTAACCCCCAATTCTTCAATTTATTCAACATGTACAATATCTAAAAATCCACTAACTTCTAAAATTTCAACATAAATCAAGTAGTATTTTGTTCTAGGATTCTAAAAACATAAAAATTTCAAGAAAAGGGACTAAATTGGCTTACCAAATTAAGCGTGAAACTTAAAACCCTAAATTTTTCTTTTCGTTTTCATTCTCCTTTCCCCTTCTCTGTTTTGTCCGTTTCCTTCTTTCTTTTTCTATTTCTTTTATTTTATGTTATTATATTATATTAAAAAAATTACTTAAATAATAAGTAAATATATATATGTATTACAAATGTATGTATGTATTTATTACTTGTCACAATTTGGTTTATTTATTTATTTAGTCCCTTCACTTTTCCTTTAATCTATAATTAAACTTTCACCCTTAATTCAATTTAGTCATTATACCTAATTATTCTTAATTTATACAATTTCACCTAACCAAAACCTAATTAACTACACTACTAACTTCATAAATATTTTTAATAAATATTTACGAATTTGTTTTAGGAAAACGGAGACCCAAAAATACACTTTCCGATAACCGTAAATTTTGGGTCGATTCATTTCTCCCCCTTAATAAATGTCGTTCTCGAAATTTACATGAAAAGAGGTGGGGGTACTGAGATTTCATAGTTTCTTTTGATTCCCAAGTTGCTTCTTCAACACTATGACTTCGCCACAATACTTTCACTAACGAAACTCGTTTATTACATAATTCTTTCACCTCTCAAGCTAATATCTCAATCGACTCTTCTTCATATGATAAATCCGGTCGGATTTCAATATCTTTGTAACATCCCTAACCCGTAACCATCACCGGTTTAGGGTTAAGAGGCATTATCAAACATTTGGAAACTTTTACAGACATTTCATAACTTTATCTGACAAATCACATCAAAGTGTCCCTTAAAAAGGTCTATGAGACCTCAAGCATGTTTTAGAATAGGGTTGGGACTAAACTGAACACATACAGAAATTCTTGGAAATTTAAAATTTTTTCTAAGTTACAGAGATCAGACGCTCGTGTGGGCAGGCTGTGTGCCTCCCACGGCCTTAGACACTCCCGTGTGTCTAAGCCGTGTCAAAACAGGGCATACATACTGACTTGTCCACACGGACTGAGACATGCCCGTGTGCCTCACCCGTGTCGACACTAACTTGCACCACACGGCCAGTCACACGCCCGTGTGTCCAGTCCGTGGTCGCTACTAACTTGATCCACACGGCCAGTCACACGACCGTATGTGTTGCCCGTGGTCGATTCTGACTTGTTTTAAATTGCAACCTTGAAGGACACGGTCGAGCCACACGCCCGTGTGCTCAACCGTGTGGGCAATTGTAGGCCATTTTCAAGGCCAAAATGCCACCCACACTTGGGTCATCCCTACAAGCACATACAAGCATCATCCCTTACACAATTGGCAACCAAAACACATCAAATTGTGCATCATTTCTACTCAATTATGAGTCTAACAACCATACCAACTTAATAGTCATTTAACACAATATAACCACAAGCACTTCAAAGCATAATCCATCACAAGTTTACCATCAATAATATGCTAGCTATACATCAATAAGCTTACCATTCTTATGACCATTTCATTTGCTATCAAGCTATACCAAAACTAGCATCATAGGACATAACTAGTCATTCATAACACAACCATATATCTAGCCATATCACATGGCCATGTACATATATCAAACATATCCCAAAACAACTAGCCTATACATGACATATTTAGCTATATACACATTCAAAAGTACCAAAATAGAGATTGATAGTGTGGTAATGATCCTCGACGATTCCCGAGCCTTTCGTAGCTTTGACGATCTATAAAACAGAGTAAACACACACAAAGTAAGCTTTCCAAAAGCTTAGTAAGCCATATACAAATAAACATAACATAAAATGCACATAATCATATTGATACAATGTCATTAATATTTCTCATTTGCAGTTTCATAATATGTTCTTTGGCTCATTTGTTTATCCATAGAATGCAAACATATTACATCTCAAAGCTTCACTTATGCTCATAACACAATCAATCATATATCACATATTATCTCATCAAATCCATACATATATTCACTTTGGTAAGTTCATATATATACACTTACCGTTCATACACATACATAGTGTACCTTTCAAACGTACCTGACTCATTTATACATTTCACATATCCTTTCGTTTTCTCGGAATTGCCCGTTGAACCGTTTGGAATAAAATAGGATACTGAGAATGCTCGGAATAGTCATACAATGCCAACGTCCCAGACGTGGTCTTACATGCAACCAAATATCGATGCCACTGTTTCAGACAAGGTCTTACATGAATCAATACGATGCCAATGTCCCAGACATGGTCTTTCACGTAAATCTCATATCAATGCCAACGTCCCAGACGCGGTCTTACACGAAATCTAGAATCAATGTCAAAGTCCCTGATACGAGCTCACCTACGACGCCTGTGACGGACGTCAACCATGAACCGATGAGATTACCTAATGGGCCAATTACACGATCCCGAACCAAACAATTCAAAGATGCCGCAATGGTGTTAGTGGCACAAATTTGGGATGACCATAGAAGAGAGGCCACAAACATGCTGAACCCATACAACTTATTTGAAGTTGAATATACTAGCTAGTCCGACTGCTAGTTTATTCAACACTTTAAATTACGCATGTTTTATTTTCAGTAATAGCTTTATTTTCTTGTTTCATATTTGTTTGTTTAGATAGTACAAGTTTTTAGTTAATTTATGTCGAAGTGATTATTAGTATGTCTAAATTATATTAACACTTATTTGGCTAAACATGCACTTGAATTAAATGTTGTTGGTGTCTAAAATTAAGTTGTTTAGTTTAATTTTAATATATGTGTAGTGCTTAAAATAAAGTATTTTAATTTTTTTTATGTTTGGTTATGTTTTATAGAAAATAATAAAGCCAAATGGAGCATTGTGCATTGGAAATTGTTGGACGGCATATTCAAAGAATTGGAGCATGAAATGGAATCATGGATTGAAGCATGAAAATTGGACGGCAAATGGAAATAGAAAATAATAAAAAAATAGTGAATTGAGTGGGAGAAGATGGAGACACAAACCATGCGCATGAGTGTTGAACCATTGCTTTGGACTAATGAATAAAATAAACAATTGAAAGTTGAAGGAAGGCATGATACGGCACATCATGGTGAAGATTAATTGAAGGCTTGGCTAAGTGGAATGAAATAAGTGGAATTGGAGCAAATGGAACTTAAAGGACGGCACAACCATGTTGAAAATAAACAAATTGCAAATTCAAATTGAATGGGAAGCATGCGTGAGAATGTTAAAGTGCATGAGCGGTTTGGAATAAATAAATAAACATGTGGGATTATTTGATACATGGTGGAGGGAAGCATGCGTGAATCCACTACACTCATGTCCATATGATTCCAACCACAAATCCATGCATGTTTGGACGGCAAAGTTTATGGTGATAATATGTCCACTTAGTGCGCCTCAAGGCTTGGCCGAAAGTTCCTCTCCTAAAGCTTGAACGGCAACAAATGTAAGGGAAATTATTTTTTTCATAGTTGGTCAACTAAGCTTCCGCGGCAATTAAGAAGCATTTGTGCTAGAATTTGATTTTTAAATTCTTATGATTATGTTTCAGTCACAATAAACTACTCTAGGCCTATAAATAGATTGTCAGTTTCATTTTGTAAGATACAACTTGAATTTGAATGAAAGAAAATTTTCTTTTGGTGAGTATTCACTCTCCTAAATTCTCGAGGTTTGAATTGACTTATCTAGTTTTCTAGTGGCGTCGTTCTTTCCTTATTTGAACTTATCATCCTTTCGGGTGTGGCGTTCATCTACCTATACCGTTGGTTCCTATCTCGCTAGATAGTGGGTCTCGGTTTTATTTCGAAATACCATACCGTTGGTTCCTATCTCGCTAGATAGTGGGTCTCGGTTTTATTTCGAAACTCATTCCATCAATTTGAAACTTATAAGATTCGGGTCTTTAATTTTTATTAAAGGTTCTTTCTTGTTTCAAATACGTATCCATTTCAATCCATCACCTATCTTTTCATTTCAAAGATATCATTTCCAATAAAATTATCCCTTTTGTTAATTGAACGAGAAACTGTCTAATTTACGATCGGGCAACATTAACAATTCGCCTCCTAACTCGAGACGGGCCGTTATCATCTGGTATCAGAGCCAATCAAATTAGGCACGTTTTGATCGTCTTGAGTTTTTTCGAGTAAGTTTTTTTAAAAAAAAAAAAGAACCCTCTTCCTACTCGTAATTTGTTTAGATTGTCAAGTTCTTCTCTAAAAGGACGAACGACATTTGCTTGCTTATATTCCCAGTGTTTTACAAAGTATATTAACTGAGACGAGTCCTTGTCTGTATAATTAGTTAGCTCTATAAGATGTTGGAAATCAACTATAGTTGACTTCCCCACATTTGTTACCTCCTTCAACATATCTTGGTCATCTCTTGGCTTTTCTACATTAAACTGCTTTCCAGCTTCAAGCTCAATTAGCTTAACACGACCTACAAGTTGCTAGTAAGTCAAAGACAACCTTCTAGAATCTAGAAGAGTGAATTTGAGCGGTAAAAGGCAAGAGTGAATACATCAAGAAAAAGCGACTGAGTAAAAACACGAGTGTGAGTGTTGATAATTTTTCTTTGTGAGTGAACAAGTGAGTATTGTAGTGAGGATTCATTAATTTTGTTTCAAAACATGTCTAGGAGCCCCGAACGTCGAACAATAAGTGATGAAGCATCTGACGCCGCCGGAGGTGGAGGAGTATTACCACCCCGAAGGAATGATCCCGAAGGGAGAAATCAGGATGTGCAAACAGTATTGCAAGAAATCACACGTACGTTCAGATCAATCACTGAATGATTAGATCGAAGAGAAGAACGAAGATCTCGAGCAAACACCCTCCAATTCCAAGAAGGGGTCGAGAACAACCTTGGTTACGTGACAACGGCGCTCTGAACCAAGTGAAGCCGACAAAGAACCCGGTTTCGAACATGATGAACGAAGAAGAGGTCCACGAGTGCGTGAGCGAAGGGATCGAGATTTGACTGATGACGACTTAAAGAACATTAAAATAGCAATTCCTGCTTTCCAAGGACGGTCCGATCCGGAAGCCTACCTTGAGTGGGAAAAAAAGGTGGAATTAATTTTTGATCACACAATTATTCGAGAAAATAAGAAGGTAAAACTTGCGCCGCCATCGAATTTTACGATTCGCCTTATTTGGTGGGATCAACTAACGACGAGTCGAAGACGGGATGGTGAACGCCCAATATCCACATGGGCGGAAATGAAGGCACTAATGCGGAAAAGGTTCATCCCAACCTACTATCACCGCGAGTTGCATCAAAATTGCAAAGCCTAACCTGTGGTCACCAGGCGTGAAGATTACTACAAGGAGATGGAAGTGGCCATGATCCGAGCCAATGTGGAAGAAGAACGAGAAGCCACCATGGCACGTTTTAGCGCTAGCCTCAATCGAGATATCGCAAATATTGTAGAATTACATCATTACATCGATATCATCAAAATGGTTCATATGGCTATAAAGGTAGAAAAACAGCTGAAACGAAAAGCTATGCCTAGAGCAAACCCCAATCAAGCCTCAACATCGAAGTGGGGGCAAGTGACCAACAAAAGGGACATGCCGAAATGAGCCAAAGAAATCAGCATGCGTCCCAAGTCTAACAAGCCTATCGGTGAAACAAGCAAAGGCAAAATGGAAACTCTTCCGAATCGATCCCGAGACATTAAGTGTTTCAAATGTTTGGGACGAGGACATATTGCAAGTCAATGTCCAAATCGAAGCACTATGTTTGTCCGAGATAATGGTGAGATCGAATCCGAAAGTGAAGAGGAAGACGATGCCAATGAGACATCCCAAGATGAGGAAGAAATAGAACAAGCCGAAAGTGGAGAGATCTTGGTGGTAAAAAGGAGCCTTAGTTTACAAGGTGTCGAAAATGAGCAACAATGTGAAACATCTTCCATACGCGTTGTCAAATACAAGGAAAGATTTGTTGCGTCATTATTGACGGAGGAAGCTGTACTAATGTAGCTAGCACCATATTGGTTGAGAAACTTGGATTGGCTACCACAAAACATCCCCATCCGTATAAGCTACAATGGCTTAACGACGCGGGAGAACTTAAGGTCTCAAAACAAGTTTTGGTGTCCTTTTCAATAGGGAAGTATCAAGATGAGGTTTTGTGCGATGTGGTTCCAATGCTAGCGGGACATCTCCTACTTGGACGACCTTGGCAATTTAACAAGCGAGCAATCTATGACGGCTACACTAACCGGGTACACTTTTTTTAAATACTTGGGCCGGACGTGACACTAGCTCATTAACACCCAAGCAAGTTTATGAGGATCAGTTGAAAATGAAGACATCAATAGAAAAATCAAAAGAAAGTGAGAGGAAAAATGAGAAAGAAAAAGAAAAGAATTTTTAAAAAAAGAGGGACAAGAAAATAAGTGATAAAACGAGAGAGTGTGAACAAAAAGAAGATAAAATGAAGGAAGAAAAAGAAAATGGAAAAATGAGTGTTTTTGCAAAGACAAGAGATATTCGAAAAGCTTTGTGTGTGAGACAACCGATGTATGTCTCACTATACAAGGAATCATTTTTGAACACTAACGACTTTCCCGAGAATCTTCCTTCCTCTGTGTTGTCTCTGATTCAGGAATTCAAGGACATCTTTCCAGAAGAGATACCAAGTGGTTTACCGCCCATTCAAGGCATAGAACACCAAATTGACTTGGTGCCGGGAGCTTCACTGCCCAATCGACCTGCGTACCGGAGCAATCCCGACGAAACAAAAGAGCTCTAAAAGCAAGTCACTGAATTGCTAGAAAAGGGATATATTCGAGAAAGCCTTAGTCCATGCGCGGTACCGGTGTTGCTAGTGCCAAAGAAAGACGGTTCTTGGCGGATGTGTGTAGACTGTCACGCCATCAACAAGATTACCATCAAATACCGACACCCGATACCCCGACTCGATGACATGCTCGACGAGTTAAGTGGAGCTCGAATCTTTACAAAGATTGACCTCAAAAGTGGTTATCACCAAATTAGGATGCGAGAGGGGGATGAGTGGAAAACGGCTTTCAAAACAAAGTTAGGTTTGTATGGATGGTTGGTAATGCCATTCGGACTTACAAACGCTTCGAGTACTTTTATGCGACTTATGAATCATGTTTTATGAGCTTTTATTGGCAAATCATGTGTTGTTTACTTTGATGACATATTAGTGTACAGCAAAACTTTGGAGGATCATCTCCAACATCTACGTGCGATCTTAGAAACACTGCGAAAAGAGGTATTGTACGCCAATCTCGAGAAATGTTCTTTTTGTACTGACAAGGTTATTTTCTTAGGCTACGTCGTAAGTGCAAACGGATTAGAGGTGGACCAAGAGAAGATTAGAGCAATCCAAGAATGGCCCCGTCCTACAACGGTTAGCCAAGTACGAAGTTTCCATGGGTTGGCTAGTTTTTATCGCCGATTCGTGCCCAACTTCAGCACGATAGCAGCTCCTTTAACGAGCGTGATCAAGAAGAATTCGGCTTTCCATTGGTCCGAGGAGCAAGAACGGTCTTTTAATGCCATTAAAGAATTTCTTGTTAAAGCTCCATTGTTAACCCTTCCTGACTTTAATAAAACTTTTGAAATTGAATGTGATGCATCAGGTGTAGGGATCGGAGCTATTCTAACTCAGAATGGAAGACCGGTGGTGTACTTCAGCGAGAAATTGAACGGAGCTGCACTCAATTACCCCGTGTATGACAAAGAGATGTATGCTCTAATAAGATCGCTTGAAACGTGGCAACATTACTTGAGGCCGAAAGAGTTTGTTATTCATTCAGATCATGAAGCACTCAAGTATATTAAAGGTCAGCACAAGCTCAACAAACGACATCCAAAATGGATTGAGTATTTAGAATCGTTTCCGTACGTAATTAAGTATAAGAAAGGTAAGGAAAATGTGGTTGCGGATGCATTATCACGAAGGTACACTTTATTAACCTTTCTTGATTCTAAAATACTTGGTTTCCATCATATTAAGGAATTGTATGCTAACGATGCTGATTTTGGCAATGTCTATAATGCTTGTGAGAGTGGTGCTTTTGATAAGTTTTACAGGCATGAAGGATTCCTTTTCAAGGAAAACAAGATTTGTATACCGCAAGGTTCTATGCGAGACATGCTTGTGATAGAATCACAAGTGGTGGCCTTATGGGTCACTTTGGAAGAGACAAAACATTGTCCACTCTTCAAGAACATTTTTTTTGGCCAGGAATGAGCAAGGATGTTGAACGAATTTGTGAGCGTTGCATTGCTTGCAAACAAGCGAAATCACGGTCCAAATTCACGGTTTATATACACCCCTTCCTATTCCAGACACTCCGTGGGTTGACATTTCCATGGATTTCATCCTTGGATTACCAAGATCAAAAACCGGGAAGGACTCAATTTTTGTCGTAGTTGATCGTTTCTCTAAAATGTCCCATTTTGTCCCTTGTTCTAAGACTGATGATGCTGTGCATATTGCAAACTTATTTTTTAGGGAAATCATACGATTGCATGGAGTTCCGAAGACGATCATATCTGATCGGGACGTAAAATTTTTAAGTCACTTTTGGCGAACTCTGTGGGGAAAGTTAGGGACAAAACTACTATTCTCGACCACGTGTCATCCTCAAACGGATGGACAAATCGAAGTAGTGAACCGAGTCCTATCAACCTTGTTGCGGGCATTAGTGCAAAAAAATCTCAAAACGTAGGAAGACTGTCTGCCCCACATCGAATTTGCTTACAACCGAGCTGTTCATTCTGCAACTAAATTTTTGCCTTTCGAGATTGTTTACGGGTTTAACCCTCTCACTCCTCTTGATTTATTGCCACTGCCTTCAGATAAATTTATCCATTCTGATGCTAGGAAAAAGGCGGAATACATAAAGGAGCTGCATCGAAAGGTGCGTGAGAATATTGAAGCAAGAACCAAGCAATACGTCCAACGAGCTAACAAAGGTCGTAGACGCATTCTCTTTGAACCAGGGGACTGGGTTTGGGTTCATATGCGAAAAGAAAGGTTTCTCAAGCAGAGGCGATCTAAACTTCTCCCAAGGGGGGACGGTCCATTTCAAGTCATTGAACGCATAAATGACAATTCATACAAATTGGACTTGCCAGGTGACTATAATGTGAGCGCGAGTTTTAATGTTTTTGATCTTTCTCCTTTCGATATAGGTGATGATTCGAGGACAAATCAACTTAAAGAGGGAGGGGATGATACGAGCTCACCTACGACGCCTGTGACGGACGTCAACCATGAACCGATGAGATTACCTAATGGGCCAATTACACGATCCCGAACCAAACAATTCAAAGATGCCGCAATGGTGTTAGTGGCACAAATTTGGGATGACCATAGAAGAGAGCCCACAAACATGCTGAACCCATACAACTTATTTGAAGTTGAATATACTAGCTAGTCCGACTGCTAGTTTATTCAACACTTTAAATTACGCATGTTTTATTTTCAGTAATAGCTTTATTTTCTTGTTTCATATTTGTTTGTTTAGATAGTACAAGTTTTTAGTTAATTTTTGTCGAAGTGATTATTAGTATGTCTAAATTATATTAACACTTATTTGGCTAAACATGCACTTGAATTAAATGTTGTTGGTGTCTAAAATTAAGTTGTTTAGTTTAATTTTAATATATGTGTAGTGCTTAAAATAAAGTATTTTAATTTTTTTATGTTTGGTTATGTTTTATAGAAAATAATAAAGCCAAATGGAGCATTGTACATTGGAAATTGTTGGACGGCATATTCAAAGAATTGGAGCATGAAATGGAATCATGGATTGAAGCATGAAAATTGGACGGCAAATGGAAATAGAAAATAATAAAAAAAGAGTGAATTGAGTGGGAGAAGATGGAGACACAAACCATGCGCATGAGTGTTGAACCATTGCTTTGGACTAATGAATAAAATAAACAATTGAAAGTTGAAGGAAGGCATGATACGGCACATCATGGTGAAGATTAATTGAAGGCTTAGCTAAGTGGAATGAAATAAGTGGAATTGGAGCAAATGGAACTTAAAGAACGGCACAACCATGTTGAAAATAAACAAATTGCAAATTCAAATTGAATGGGAAGCATGCGTGAGAATGTTAAAGTGCATGAGCGGTTTGGAATAAATAAATAAACATGTGGGATTATTTGATACATGGTGGAGGGAAGCATGCGTGAATCCACTACACTCATGTCCATATGATTCCAACCACAAATCCATGCATGTTTGGACGGCAAAGTTTATGGTGATAATATGTCCACTTAGCTGCCCCAAGGCTTGGCCGAAAGTTCCTCTCCTAAAGCTTGAACGGCAACAAATGTGAGGGAAATTATTTTTTTCATAGTTGGTCAACTAAGCTTCCACAGCAATTAAGAAGCATTTGTGCTAGAATTTGATTTTTAAATTCTTATGATTATGTTTCAGTCACAATAAACTACTCTAGGCCTATAAATAGATTGTCAGTTTCATTTTGTAAGATACAACTTGAATTTGAATGAAAGAAAATTTTCTTTTGGTGAGTATTCACTCTCCTAAATTCTCGAGGTTTGAATTGACTTATCTAGTTCTCTAGTGGCGTCGTTCTTTCCTTATTTGAACTTATCATCCTTTCGGGTGTGGCATTCATCTACCTATACCGTTGGTTCCTATCTCGCTAGATAGTGGGTCTCAGTTTTATTTCGAAATACCATACCGTTGGTTCCTATCTCGCTAGATAGTGGGTCTCGATTTTATTTCGAAACTCATTCCATCAATTTGAAACTTATAAGATTCGGGTCTTTAATTTTTATTAAAGGTTCTTTCTTGTTTCAAATACGTATCCATTTCAATCCATCACCTATCTTTTCATTTCAAAGATATCATTTCCAATAAAATTATCCCTTTTGTTAATTGAACGAGAAACTGTCTAATTTACGATCGGGCAACATTAACGATTCGCCTCCTAACCCGAGACGGGCCGTTATCAGTCCCAAATGTGGTTTTACATGATATCACATATCGAAAACCTATGTCATGACATATGTATTCCTATCTATTCCTAGGTTCGTACGGGACTATTTCAGATGTTGACACTATGTCGATACTCTCTCGGATTTCACGTACTCCGCATCTCGTACACATTCATCATTATGTATCTTCATATAAACATACATATATCAATGTAAATACATTTATTTGTATATTGACTTATCTCGGATTCGGATAAACGGAAACAAACTCGGCTACTCAATTACTTTCGACTTTCCGTGATCTAAATCTGCTTTCTTCGGTTCTTGATCTATACATATTCAAATTTAATTAATTTATTCACTAATTCATTCAATTCAATCCAAAAACACATATTTAGGCAATTTACAAATTAGCCCTCACATTTTCACATTTTGACATTTTAGTCCATATTTCACAAAATAAAAAAATACACAAAATCTCAATACACCCATGCTTAGTCAAATTCTCCATAGGTCCCTAGCAACCCATATTTTTCATTTATTTCACAATTTAATGCTTCAAAATATTATTTTCTCAATTTAGTCCAAATCACTCAAAATCACAAAAACTCAAAGACAAATTATGTTAATCTAACTCATATCTTCAATAATTCATCCTCAAACATCACAAAGCTTGCAAAATCATCAATGGCACATTTCAAAATCATCATCAATTCATAAAATTAAAGCATGGGTTTTGAAGAACACAAAGCAACGATTGCAAAAACGTAGAAATTATCAAAAATCGAAAAAAATGAACCTTGGATTAAGCTTGATAGTAGCCGAATGTCATGAAACCTTAAAACCCCTCTTTTCTTTTCTATAATCAGTGGTGGATGAGGAATAAAGACATAATTTAGCTTTGTCTTTTATTTAATTATAACTTATTTACTATTTTACATTTTTAACCTTTATTAAATCATATATAAAACATGCAAAAATATGGACATAAATGTCCACTAACATTAACTAAGGTATAATATCCACTTCAAGATTTTACCTTTAATAAGCCTAAGAATTTAACACATTGGCATTTAAATTGCTACTTCTACCTTTTATGCGATTTAGTCATTTTCCTTAATTAAGCATACAAACGGAAAAATTAATTCAAGAAACATTCACACATGCTTAATCACATATTGCAAACACAAAAAATAATATTAAAATATTTTTTGACTAGGATTTGTCGTCCCAAAACCACTATTCTGACTAGGGTCTAAACCGGACTGATATAATCTTCTGTTGAAATGACATGAGAAGAATCTGATCTGTATCTTTTGAGCATTGAAACGTGAAAAACATAGTGAATCTTCTGTAATTCCGGAGGTAAGGTTGAACGATAGGCAACTGGCCCAACTCTTTGCACAATCTCAAACGGCTCAATAAAACTGTAACACCCCTTACCCGTATTCGACGCCGGGACAGGGTACGAGGCGTTACCTATCTTAAACACATGCAAACATGCATTTACGAGTCATAAATTTTTTTTTCAAATTTAAAACTTTTCAAACTTCATTTTAAAGTCCCTAGTATGGGCCTACGAGGCCCAAAACATACTTTAGAAATGGTTTGGGACCAAACTGAGTTCCTTAGAAAACTATAGGAAACTTTCATTGAAAATAGAGCACACGCTCGTGTGGACTTGGGGCACGGCCGTGTGGCTGGCATGGCCATGTCCTTAGCCCATTCGCAAGCCTGACTTGTGCTTCACGAAAAAATTAGGGTGTCACATGGCCTGGTTCACGCCTGTGTCTTTAGGTCGTGTGGCGATATAAATTCCTAGATTCAAATGCAGACTTCACACGGCTTGGGCACATGCCCATGTCCTATGGCCGTGTGGTTACTACTGGGCATTCTGTTTTGCAAATTTAGGGTGCAGGGAGACACACGGATGAACTATACGCCCATGGGGAGGATCGTGTGTCACACATGGCCTAGGACACACACCCATGTGTCTACCCTGTGGACAAAAACAATGCTATCGACCAAGGCTTTCTTGCCACCCTTACTTGCATCAACATAAACCACATCAAATATCCTACTCATTCATGCATTAATATTCCAAATACTCAATTATAAAATTTGCACATTCATGAAAAACATCATCATTTTAATATATCAATAATAAGTAATAGCCATCATCCGTGGCCTTATACAAAATGAATCAATCTCCAAGACAAGCCAACACATTTGGCCAAAACACCATGACACTTGACAAAGACTAAGTCCCTTTACATGCCATACTAAAAAAGATAAATCTAACTATACCAATTGTTCAGATTGATAGTGTGATCGAGCCTCCAACGTCCTTTGATCCCCATGCTAGCTTGGCGGTACTACAAGAAAATGGAAAAGAGAGAGGTAAGCATAAAGCTTAGTAAGTTTACATGTAAACAATGAACACAATACCACATACTTATTCTTCAAGAACATTACATACAACTCAAGAATAATTCTAAACTTTGTAGTTGTACTTACTCATTTAAAATCTCACCACATCTCAAATACTTATCATAGCATTGCCCATATTTACATGCACTTATACCCTGCACTTGTCATCACATAATTACACGTAATTTCACTTAGTCAAGTTTCTCAATGAACACTTCTAAAAAATACCGGATACGCGGTGGTTTCGTACACAGCCCACCATTAACAAATAACCCAGTGGTATTGCACACAGCCCACCAATAGTCTTATATCCATGGTGGTATCGCACACAGCCCACCAAATATATTAAATACGGTGGTATCGCATACAACCCACCAATAATGGCTTATTCATGGTTTTTATCCGTCTCATTCTCTCTATTCCAAAGGTTCATCCAAGAATTTCGTCCTTTTCTATCATTTCAATAGATATCCATAATATTCGTTCACATTTTACATCATACATTAATATGTGAAAACATAAATAAAGAGGATGTGTCATTTACATATAAACTTACCCCGATACAAAATATGTCAATTTGGAGTTTTGTCCGAAACCTTGCCTTTTCCTCGGTCAAAGTTGATTCCACGTTCTTCTTGATTTATATGACATATTTAGTTTATTAAATAATCACATTATTCAAATCACTCCAAAAATTCTTATTTTGGCAACATTACTGTTTTTCCCCTAGACTTTCACAAAATTATGATTTTTCCCCTAGGCTCGTAAAATGAAATATGTTCATTTATCACACATCCAAGCCTAGCTGATTCATATTCTCTCTTATAGCACTCACAATTTCAATTATTTCACACAGTTACTATCCATTTTTATAACTTTTACAAAACAGTCCTATTAGGAGTTTTCATGCAAAATCCTTTAACAAAAGTTATTCATTAAACCACTAAGATTCATTTTCTTCCATAAAATTTCAGCAAACACATAAATTCTCACATGGCAAAACCCTAGACTCTCAACTATTTTGCAAAATAGTCCCCTCATTAGCTAGATTATGCTACAAAGGTCCCAAACGTACAAAAATAGTCAAGAATGATCACCAAAATCACCTACTTGTAAGGAGTGTAAGTTACTGAAAATTTCAAGTCTCCAAACCCCTATTCTTGTTGATATTTTCGGTGGAAGGAAAAGAAGAAGATGGAAAGATGATAGCTTTTCTTTATTTTATTTTATTACTCAATTAAGTCACCTAATACAACACCTAACCATTGACCAAGTCATTTCTTTGTCCCTATGGCCGGCCATCACCCTAAATAAGGCCTAATTGCACATTAAGGACTTCTAATTTAATATTCAATAGCTCTTTGACACATTTAGCTTGTAAATCAAAACTTTCACTCTTTATGCGATTTAGTCATTTTTCAAAATTAAGCATGCAGTCACTAATATTAATGCACCAAAGTTTTCATACACTCATATAATCATGCTATAACCTATAAAATAATATTAAAAATAATTTCTTCGACCTTGAATTAGCAGTTCTAAAACCACTATTCTGACTAGCCCTAAAATCGGGCTGTTACAACTCTCGCCCCTCTAGGGATTTTTGTCCCTGAAAATCTTACCGATAAAGAGGTTTGGGTACTGTTTTCTCATTGCTTCCCCTGGTTCCCACGTAGCCTCTTCTACACCATGTTTTTGTTACAACACTTTCACTAAGGTTATACTTTTATTCCTCAACTGTTTAACCTCTCGAGCCAAAATCTTTATTGGTTCCTCATCATAGGTCATATCCGGTCGTAACTCAATTTTTGTAGGGGAAATTACATGCGAAGGATCAGAACGATATCGTCGCAACATCGACACATGGAACACATTGTGTATTCTCTCCAACTCTGCTGGGAAAGCTAACCGGTAAGCTACTAGTCCAATCCTTTCAATAATCTCATACGGCGCAATAAAGCGTGGACTCAATTTGCCCTTTCTACCAAATCTCAATATTTTCTTCCACGGGGATACTTTCAGAAACACTTTATCACCCGCTTGAACTTCAATTTCTTTCCTTTTCAAATCTGCGTATGACTTTGGTCAGTCTGAAGTAACTTTCAGACTATCATGAATCACTTTCACTTTCTCTTCGATTTCCCTAACTAAATCAACCCCGTGAATTTGCTTCTCACTAAGCTCAGTCCAGTATGAAGGAGTTCAACATTTACGACCATATAGTGCTTCGTACAGTGCCATCTGTATACTCGACTGATAACTACTATTGTAGGTAAATTCAACTAAAGGTAGATATTTTTCCCAACTACCTTCGAACTCTAAAACACAGCATCGGAGCATAACTTCAAGAACTTGAATCACCCTTTTGGACTGACCATTAGTTTGCAGATAGAACGTGGTACTAAAATTCAATTTCGTACCCAAGGCTTCTTGCAACGTTTTCGAAAACCTTGAAGTAAACCTCGGATCTCTATCTGAAATAATAGACATAGGTACCCCATGCAATCTCACAATTTCGGCAATATACAGCTCAGCCAATTTGTCAAGTGAGTAATTAATACGTAGCCGATTTAGTTCATCTTTCAATGATAACCCACACAACATCTTTCTTTTTCGGAGTTATGGGTAACTCTATTACAACGTCCATCGTGATTCGGTCCCACTTCCACTTGGGAACCATCACTAGTTGAAGTAAACCAGAAGGTACTTGATGCTTTCACTTGTTGACAGATCAAGCACTTTGTCACAAACTCAGATTTCGTCACAAATCAGAAGGCTTGGCCACATCCTTAGCCGTGCGCAAGCCTGACTTGTGCTTCACGAAAAATTAGGTTTTGTCACACGGCCTGGTACACGCCCGTTTCCTTAGGCCATGTGGCGATATAAATTCCTAGATTCAAGTGCAAAATTCACACGACCTGGGCACATGCCAATGTCCTATGGCTGTGTATTTCACACGGTCGAGACACCCAACCGTGTCTCAGTCCGTGTGGTTACAAATGGGCATTTTGTTTTGCAAATTTAAGGTGCATGGGGACACACGGCTGAACTACACGCCCATGGGACGGACCGTGTGTCACACACGGCCTAGACACACACCCATGTGTCTACCCTTATGGACAAAAACAAGGCTATCGACCAAGCCTTTCTTGCCACCCTTACTTGCATCAACATAAACCACATCAAATAACCTCCTCATTCATGCATTAATATTCCATATACTCAACTATGCAATTTGCATATTCATGAAAAATATCATCATTTTAATATATCAATAATAAGTAATAGCCAACATCCGTGGCCTTATACAAAACGAGTCAATCTCCAAGACAAGCCAACACATTTGGCCAAAACACCATGACACTTGACAAAGACTAAGTCCCTCTACATGCCATACTCAAAAAGATAAATCTAACTATATCAATTGTTTAGATTAATAGTGTGATCGAGCCTCCGACGTCCTTTGATCCCTGAGCTAGCTTGGCGGTACTACAAGGAAATGGAAAAGAGAGGGAGTAATCATAAAGCTTAGTAAGTTTACATTTTAAAAATGAACACCATACCACATACTTATTCATCAAGAACATACATACAACTCAAGAACAATTCTAAACTTTGGAGTTGCACTTACTCATTTCAAACCTCACCACATCCCAAATACTTATCATAGCATTGCTCATATTTACATACACTTATACCCTACACTTGTCATCACATAATCACACGTAATTTCACTTAGTCAAATTTTCTCGATTAAGACTTCAGAATAATACTGGATACACGGTGGTTTCGACACAACCCACCATTAACAAATAACCCGGTGGTATCGCACACAGCCTACCAATAATCACATATCCATGGTGGTATCGCACACAGCCCACCAAATATATTAAATACGGTGGTATAGCACATAGCCCACCAATAATCGCTTATCCATGATTTTTATCCGTATCATTCTCCTTATTCCGAAGGTTCATCCGAGAATTTCCTCACTTTCTATTATTTCAATAAATACCGTAATATTCGTTCACATTTCACATCATACATTAATATGTGAAAACATAAATAAAGAGGATGTGTCATTTTCATATAAACTTACCTCGATACAAAATATTTCAATTTGGAGTTTTGTCTGAAACTTTGCCTTTTCCTCGGTCAAGGTTGATTCCACGTTCTTCTTGATCTATATGACATATTTAGTTTATTAAATAATCACATTATTCAAATCACTCCAAAAATTCTTATTTTGGCAAATTTACTATTTTGCCCATAGACTTTCACAAAATTACGATTTTTCCCCTAGGCTCGTAAAATGAAATATGTTCATTTATCACATATCCAAGCCTAGTCGATTCATATTCTCTCTTATAGAAACTCACAATTTCAATTATTTCACACATTTACTATCCATTTTTATAACTTTTACAAAATAGTCCTATTAGGAGTTTTCATGCAAAATCCTTTCACAAAAGTTGTTCATTAAACCACTAAGATTCATTTTCTTCCATAAAATTTTAGCAAACACTTAAATTCTCACATGGAAAAACCTTAGACTCTCAACCATTTTGCAAAATAGTCCCCTCATTAGCTAGATTATGCTACAAGGGTCCTAAAAGTACAAAAATCATCAAGAATGATCACCAAAATCACTTACTTGCAAGGAGTGTAAGTTGCTGAAAAATTCAAGTCTCCAAACTCCTATTCTTGTTGATATTTTCGGTGGAAGAAAAAGAAGAAGATGGAAAGATGATAGCTTTTCTTTATTTTATTTTATTACTCAATTAAGTCACCTAATATTACACCTAACCATTGACCAAGTCATTTTTTTGTCCCTATGGCCGGCCATCACCTTATATAAGGCCTAATTGCACATTAAGAACCTCCAATTTAATATTCAATAGCTATTTGACACCTTTAGCTTGTAAATCAAAACTTTCAATCTTTATGCGATTTAGTCATTTTTCAAAATTAAGCATGCAATCACTAAAACTAATGTACCAAAATTTTCATACACTCATATAATCATGCTATAACCCGTAAAATAATATTAAAAACAATTTCTCTGACCTTGGATTAGATATTCCGAAACCACTGTTTGGACAAGCCCCAAAATTGGGCTGTTACAAAAACAAGGACTCAAAATTCCTTTTTGACCAAATCTCAAGATTTTCTTCCAAGGTGATACTTTAAGAAATACTTTATCACTGATAGAATATTCAATATCAAGGCATTTCAAATCTGCATACGATTTATGTCTGTCAAAAGCTGCCTTCAATCTATCTCAAGTCTTCTTAACATTGTCCTCCGTTTCTTGAATTAACTCTGGCCCAATCTTTTTTCTTTCATTCAATTCCATCCAACACACAAGTGATCGAAATCTATGACCGTATAGAGCTTCATATGGAGCCATTTGAATACTTGATTGGAAAGTATTATTATATACAAATTCAGCCAATGGTAAATAACATTCCCAACCTGGTTCAAAATCAATGACACAAGCTTATAGCATATCCTCTAAAATATGAATCATTTGCTAAGATTGTTCGTCAATTTTTGGATTAAAAGCTGTGCTAAAGTTGAGTCGAGTACCAAAAGAATCATGTAACTGTCTCCAAAATCTCGATGTAAATCGCGGATCCCGATCAGAAATTATTGATACAGGAATACCATGCAATCTCACAATTTCCCGAATATAAACTTCAGCAAGTTTCTGAAGTGACCAATCAGTTTGAACCGCTATAAACTGAGTCGATTTTGTAAGCCGATCAACAATCACCCAAATAGCATTTCTCTTGCTTGCTGACAATGGTAACCCCGACACAAAATCTATCATGATACAGTCCTATTTCCATTCAGGAATATTAATAGGCTGAAGTAGTCCAGTAGGAACCTGATGCTCTGCCTTTACTCCTTGACAAGTCAAGCATTTAGCCACATATTCAACTATATCTCTTTTCATACCCAACCACCAATATGACTCTCACAGATTCTAATACATTTTTGTTCCTCCAGGGTGCATAGTAAAAGGACTATCATTTGCTACACAAAGTATAAACTCTTTCAGTTTTGAAACATCTGGTACACAAATCTGATTATGAAATCTCAAACAACCATGATCATCAACGCTGAAATTCTCTGACATGTCATTCTGAATCATTTCTCTTTTCTTCTTTAACTTCTCATCTTCTGACTGTGATGACTTGATTCGATCAAACATCACTGGTTTAGTTCTCAATTTAGCCAACAGACTTCTATCGTCATTGATACTAAGCTGTGCAAACATTGCTCGTAATTCAATTACTGCTTTTCCACTGAACTATTGCTTCAATCTTCTTTGGACCAACTCTAATTCCATCTGCCAAAACCACATGTCCCAAAAATACAACCTCTGATAACCAGAATTCACATTTGCTAAGCTTTCAATACAACTGTTTCTCCTATAATATTTGTAAAACAATTCTGAGATGTTGCTTATGTTCAGATTCAGACTTCAAATAAACCAAAATATCATCAATGAAAACCACCACAAATTGATCTAAATATGGTTGAAAGATACAGTTCATAAGATCTATAAAAACAACTGGAGCATTTGCCAATCCGAAAGGCATAACTAAAAATTCATAATGGCCATATCGTGTACGAAATGCTGTCTTTGGTACATCACTTTCTTTCACCTTCATCTGGTAATAACCCGATCTCAAATCAATCTTTGAAAACACAAAAGCTCCTTTGAACTGATCAAATAAATTGTCAATACGAGGTAACGGGTATCGATTCTTGATTGTCACCTTATTCAATTGCCAATAATCAATACACAATCGCACTGAATCGTCTTTCTTTTTAACAAACAACACTAAAACTCCCCAAGTTGAAATACTAGGAAGTATAAATCCTCAATCCAGTAAATCTTGCAACTGCACTTTCAATTATTTTAACTTGGTAGGTGACATATGGTATGGGGGTATTGATATCGAAGCTGTACTGGGATAAACTTCAATTGCAAATTCAACATCACGATCTGGTGATAATCCCGGTAATTCTTCAGGAAAAACATTAGGAAATTCAGAAACAGTTCGAATCTTACTGCATTGACTTTCAACAGAATCTGAATTGATAACATAAGCTAGAAAAGCTGCACAACCTTGATGAAGAAGTTTATTTACTGGAATCACTAATATAATACGAGTTGACCCACTGGTTCGAATGTCATTTACCTCGATCATATCCCCATTTTCACTCTGAATAATAAACTTCTTTCTACAACAATCTAAAATCACCCCATGATCAGAAAGCCAATCCATTTCTTGAATTATATCAAAGTCACCAAATGGCATTATCAATAAGTCAACAGAGAAGATTCTATTCTGTATCTTCTATTCTATTGATACTTTAGACATTTCAGATTTTAAATTTCCCGACTCAACCAATTTTGTATTAACTTATGAGTGTGAAGATCCCGGATCTAGTAAAGCATAAACAGGTTCTGAATGCAATAAAAATATACCTGTCACTACTTCATGTGCATCACCCTCTTCACGGGTCCATACAACATATGCTCGAGTTGGTACTCTAGCTTCTGATTGTTGAGTAGCAACATCACTTCCTCTTCTAGCACCACCCCTAGAAAACGAACCACTTCTACCTGTTCCTTGACCTCTAAAAATAGGCACTGATCTCTGAGATGTAATATGTAACACCCTAAACCCGGCCTAAAAGTTTAGACCAAATCCTAGATGTCACATTGGTCACCGAAGTAACTGTAGTTAAATTTTACAAAACAAGTTCTCAAGTCAAACTAAAAAATTTAATCGTTTAAAACCCAGTATATATAATTACAATTAGGTAAAACATATACCCAAAATTAATTAATCGATAAAAATTAGAACAAAATTTGTACCACAGCTTTATAAAAATTTTACAGTTCAAAACCAAATAATCAAATAGATATTGAAAATGCAAACTGATAATAATTTATTGTCATCGAGATTGTCTGAGACCTCTGCACATGGAGTCCAATGTCAGAATTCAGAAAAGTACCTGAAAAGGAAACACTAAGAGGGGTGAGCTACTCGAGCTCAGTGTGAGTCTGAAACAAGACCAATAATAGAAATACAATACACAATTCAATATCGAACAACTACAGATATATATACTCAGAAACAATAGGTAGTTTCGGGATCAACGTCCCAACTGAACGTAACAATTCAATCACAGACACTCAGTCATATGCATTTTTAGTTAGACAAAATACAGTCAGATAAACTAGCACCCAGAATGCTCAAACAGATGCGTATGAAAAGCAGTCAAACAATAAATCCCACCCATCCAACCAATACACCTCTCCATCCCCCGATCACGCCCCATAAGAGCTATTTAAGCTCATCTAATCGAAACACACCACGTAGGACCTCGAAAGGCCCATCCAACCCTACACACCACATATGTAGACTGAGCCACTCAGATAATAACATTCAGCAGAGCTAACGTGTATGCAGTACAGTGCAATGTGAAGGTCCACTGTACAGTCATGTTGCAGTCTTAGCTGCTAGAACAGATAATAGTGCGCGGCAGAGCTAATGCACATGCGGTACAGTACGATAAATCACTGTACGTATAAGTTAGAGTAGAACTGCCAGATCAGATCAAGTTTAGTTTCCCTTCTCTTCGCATTCCCACCCAAAACACTTTATGCAATGCATGAATGCATTGAAACTCACAGAAATGATGAACACGTCAACAGACAATCAGATAGAGATAGATAAGCACACAGACCAAATTCAGAATCAACATATCACTTTCAGTCGCAACAACATATAGCCACGGATATAGAAACTTGGTTACCCCCACCTAAGCCTAGCTTAGGGTCGGAATACACTGATGCATTTTCAAATTGAATTGCACACAAACTAACAATTTGGAGTTTTGGTACCACACGGCCATGTGGAACTGCTTAAGCGGTGAGAGAGGCCCAACGCCAGTGTGAAGAAAGACACACAGCCGTGTGACTAAGGAACACGCCCGTGTGGAGCAGGGACATGGCCGTGGGAACAGGCTGTGTAACTCACTGTTCATTTCCACTAAAATAGAGTACAAGGCAGACATGGCTGTGTAAGGGTCTCACATGCTTGTGTGCCCACCAGACACGGCCGTGTGTCTAAAACACATGCCCATGTGGGATCCTTAAATCCCTAAATTAGCCACACAGTTGTGTGGCCAGGCCGTGTGACACCAGATTTCTCAATCCCTAATTCCCAATCTCACACGCCTGTGTGCCTAGGGGACTCGGCCATGTGAAAATCGACAAAATCCCCAAATAGGCCACACGTCCATGTGGCTAGGCCGTGTGACACCCAAATCAACCCGAAAACCCTAATTCCTAAAAGCACACTACCGTGTGTATCGACACACGCCCGTGTGGTCACGAAACCACACCAAAATTGACCCAAAACCTCACTTTCCGATCAGTAAAAATGACTCATAATCATATCTTTCAGAATCACACCATAACCAGCCAATTCAATACCAAATAAGGCCAATACAAACCTCAATTACTCACTACCAAATCACACAAAATAAGTTGTCAAAAATCGAGCGATTCAATACTGAATTATACGCTACAAACACACTTGTTAAGGTTATTTACCCCGAATAATTTCAGAATTCAAAACTTAAAAAGAAAGATTTAGAACCCACACCTGTTTCAATGATGAAGAGCGATAATCTTCGAAGTACACGCAGAGTAAACTGTTCCCCACCAAAAAGTAAAGAAAAAGAAAGCCAATCGAAAAAGAAAAGAGGGAACGTGCCTTTCGAAAAATAAAATAGAAAAGATAAATAAATAAATAATAAAACCAATACTTATTTTTTAAACATAAAATAAATCCAATATTTAACTATACAAAGAAAATATTACTCAAAACGCACTCACACTGACTTGAACCAAGAACCCAAAGACAAACAAGCACACACTCACCCACTAGACCAACAGGCCCGTTCTTTACTTAGGCGCGAAACTGAACACAATAGCACAACCCTACCTCTGACCCTAACCATAGAACCCAAAACTTCTAGCCCTAAAATCTGGGGTGTTACATAATAGGTGTAGCATTTTTTTTCTTCGGACAGTGAGTAATAAAATGCTCTGTAGATCTGCAACGTAAACAACATCGAGTCAATTTCCAACATCCACCTCTATGCTTTTTCCCGCAATGTTCACAATCCAAAATTTCAGTATCCCGAGATGGACCTCTTACACTACCAGTAGAAACTATCATCTGTCTTCCACGATTTCTATCACCCCTGTCTGATTTAAAACTCGATCTCCAACTACCACGAGATTCTTTTGATCTTTTGGGTTGCGGGTTTGAACTAGTAGCTCCAAAACTTTTCCCAATCAGACAAGTATTTTCAGGCTTTTTATCAAGACCCAGTACTTGCTCAACCATCTTTTCCCTCTCAACCAAATCCATAAATTCTAAAATTTTATGTGATACCAATTGTACCTTTAATTCCTCACGAAGACTCCGCAGAACGCTTACAACTGTCAGCTTCAGTTGGCACAAATTCAGCTGCATATTTACTAAGTCGGGAAAATTCCCATTCATAATCTATTACTAACATCTCACCTTGTTTTAACATCAAAAACTCTTATTTTCTGTCATCAATATATAATTCAACCACATACTTTTTCTGAAATTCTCTTTGAAAGAAATCCCAATTTACCTATTCTGCCGGTACATGTCGAGTTACCGACTCCAACCAAACATAGGCTTCTCCTTGAAGTAAAGAAACAACACACAATAAACTTTCCCTGGGAGTGCATTCAAGTTCATGCAAAATTCTTTTTGTAGATTCCATCCAATTTTCAGCAATAGAAGGATCGACTCCCTTTAAACCTTGAAATTTAGTGGCACCATACTTACATAATTCTTTTATCAGGGCTCGTCAAGTAGTAGGGTAGATGTCGTAGCAAATGCAATTCCTGCTACTCGTTGAAGGGCATCAGCTATAACCTTGAGTAGCTGTGAATCATCTCTCTCTCTCTCTAACATTACCTCTTTCCACATTAGGTGGTTGATTTCTTACTGGATTTACACTCCGTTTTACTGACTTGGTTTCTACCCTTTCATATGATTCATCATCTCCAGTTTACATTTCTTGATCAGTATCAGCAATATATTCATCCGCCATCTTTAACTATAAAACAGAAACAAACAAATATATCAGCATCCAAATCCCGACTCAATTCGACACAATTATGGCATGTACCTCTAGACTCAATTTCTGAGCTCGATTTAGTCCGAGAATCGACTAAACCTGAATAGCTTTGATACCATTAAACGTAACACCCCCTAACCCTTATCAGTCGTCAGAACAGGGTTACAAATCATTACTGAACATTTCAGAACAAATATGAACAATTATATAATAATATAACATACACATCATAATTTAATCACAATGTCGCTTTATCGAGCCCTCAAGGCCCAAATCACATGTTAGAAACAAATCGGGACTTAATCGGAAGTCTAGAGAATTTTTTTTATAAAATTTCAAAATTTTTCCTAAGTATAGGGCTCACACGCCCGTGCTTCAAGCCCTGTCTGACCCCGTGTAACTCTCTAACTTAGGCCACAAGGCCAGCCACACGCCCGTGCCTCTACCCGTGTGCAATTTCCTGGGCATTCTATTTTAAAATTTTAAGATGCAGGGGACACATGGCCTATCCACACGCCCATGTGTAAGCCGTGTGTCTCACACAGTCTGGTCACACGCCCGTGTTCCAGGCCGTATGGACTCAAAATGAACCTTTAACATCAAGTTTTACCAACCCTGAAAACTTAAACCACAAGCAATTCAATAACAAAATGTTCAACCAATCCAAATCACAATCAAATACATCCAAGTTGTGCCAAATAATCAATCTAATGGCCTAACCAACATATCAACATAGGTACTTTACATATTTTTATCAAAATTAAACAACATTACTTCATTCTAGATAATTCTAATAACATATCAATTTAACCCAAAATTTAATCTATTTCATATTCATTTTTACATTAACTTAAACATACCATTTTTATAACTTAACATGTCATACATATATTCATGTATATAAGTAATTGATATCATTTTATAACATTATTTACAATCATTTTTCCCAAAAAGACATACAAAAACATCCTAGGTACAAGCCATGACCAGAAAGAAATTTACTTCACTATTTTGAGTTCGGGATCGGCTTTTGGATGCTGATTCGACAATTTTACTTCAATCTAACTTGTGCACGAAAAACAAACGTACGCTGAGTATGAATTTAGTGGTATTTCTATAATTCGAATACTTTAAAACAAAATAATTAAACATGCACATTTATTTCATAAAATTTCCAAATCTATTCAATTAAACAATTCGTATATATATCATTATACACATTCAATTCTCATCAATAACTATCTCAATAGCTTTTCTCAAATTTGATTCTCACATTCATTTTTCAATGTCAATTTCCATTTCATGAATTCCATGATTCATGTTTCTCATTTGTACAATTCAATTCATTATCCATTCTACTTTACATACAATGTCATTCAATATCAAACTTATTGTCAATTCATTCATTTACCTCTATTAACACGATTCAGAGTTTGTCGGGTACACAGATCCAACCAAAACACACTAGTATGGCACCCTGTGCCTCATAGGATAATTCTAACTACTACATTTTCAATTTCCAATCAACATACATTTCAATTCAAATAATCACATATCAATCACAAATCGACATTCATTCAATTCAATCTCATAATGCTATTTACTTACCTTTTTCACTTACCATAATCACTAAATTAAAATACAACAATAATAATTGCTTGAAACACCCCACACCCGGCCCACGAGCCTGAACCAGATCTGGTATGTTCCTTAAGTAAACCGGTTTCAAAATTCTTTATTACTTAGGGAAAATTTGTGTAATTTTAGAGAAAATATCATTTTGGATTGGGCTTAGAGCGAAAACCCATTTATTTTACTTAGAAATCATTTAATTATGGTGACAAAACAATTTAGGGTTTATTTTTAAAATAAATTTAATTGAACTTAATTAAAAGTAACTCGTGACATAATAATTAAAAATAAAAGCGAAGAAATAAAACTATCCAACTTGGGCCTTATGGCCTTATTACATCAAGCAACTCCCAAACTTAAAATAAAAGTACTTAGTAAAAATAAAAGTCCAAATCTTTAGATTTCTCCTTGCTATGCATGGCCACCTTTAGCTCCTGCCGACCCGGTCCATTATTGCTCATCACCTGAAAAATATTTCCCACAACGGGGTGAGTCAAACAGGCTCAATGTGTACACGACACCAAATCGTAATAGAATCAGGCATACAATACATTCAAACATAAAATACAAGTTATGATGCATTCCCAAACCCGAACCTAATTGTCAATTCGCTACACACCCCCGTACCTGCCAAACACACCGTGGGGACTACTAAGTCGACCCTCCTTCCGCTACACACCAAATTGCGGGCTTAAGTCACCGCATCTCGTGGTCTTAGGTCACCACTTTTCGATTCATCGTGGGTCTTAGGTCACCACTTTTCGATTCTCGTGGTCGTAAGTCACCACTTTTCGACATCGTGTGGTCTTAAGTCACCACTTTTCACTTCCCCTTTCAATATACAACCATATGCCCCATATATTAATATGCATAATATACCAGAGTTCACAATCGTATAATATTCTCATGTTACGAATAACGTATTTCATATTCCTAGTAAGAGTAGGAAACGTACCTGAGTACTTAGTACCATAACATGGTACCTTAGCCACGTTCATATTTCCATTAACACATATTTTAATACATATAACCATAATTCATGTTACAAAGTAGTGTGGGGTACACACCTGATTCGCTTAATAATTTCCTTGAGATCCCAAAAGACTGATCTTTGCCTTAGATCCGTTTACTCCTATATTCGGTCAATCATTTAAACACATCAATAAACCTATTCGGCTTAAAAACCAAATCCTAATAGGATTTGTATTCTAAAAACTTACCTTTGATGTCGATTTGATTATTCAAATCCCGAAATAGATCCTTGCTTCCTTGATGCTGTCAAAAATCCTATAAGCACATGTTAGATTGATTTCTAACACTTAATCATCTTTAAATGGCCTATGGCCGAATATTCATATGACTTATCTTGAGTCTTAGATATCCCAAAACTTCGTTGTACTTCTCCTTGTAGTCGACAACTACTAGATCTCGAAGAAAACCTTCCAAATTTCGGCCATGGAATTCTAAAGGAGTTAGATTCCTATATTTCTACTAAAGAGAGATTGAAAATCAAATAATTGCTTGATCTTACCTTTTTGAATGAAATCGGCAACACCCTTCTGTCACAACAAAGATTCGGCTTTGGCAGAATTTTGGCTTGGTTGGATTGTGTTTTTAGTTTTGAATAAAAGAGAGGGGAGGCTAGGGAATTCGGCTAGAAAAGAAAAGAGAAGAGGAGAGAACCCTAAGAATTTCTGGCAGAGCAGAGAAAAAAGAAAACTGATGAGTATCCTCCTTCCTTCCTTTTATAGACGAAATTATCGCCTAAGGAGTCCCTTACTTGGCCACCGCTCTTCAATTTGATAGCTTTATCCTTTAATTATCATAAAATAAAAGAGTTTAATCCAGCCTTTATCTCATGGAAATTATGATAAATAAATTCCCTTTTGAAAATACTTAAGATAAATCATCATTTATCTCTCCAATTAAAAAAAATCCTTTATTTATCCTTAATAGCCAAATTTTAAAGAGGATAAACCTCCCTTTTTCTAGAAGCCTTGCCGTCCACTCCTTGGCTTATAGAAGCAAAAATAAAACCTTCTTTATTTGCTTCCCAAGTGACTCGAACCCAGGCCCATTCCTCTTGCATATGGCGCCATTTCCATAGGCCCTAAGTGACATCTTCAGGCCACTTTTCCAAGTCTGTTTGTGTGTCAAATTTCACCAACTTTTTCTTTTAAGGCCACCTTGCCTTAATTTCCTATTTTAAACTTTAAAACTTGACATTTCTAAGTTATTTCTAAGTTTCCTAAAATTTTCGATCGGCTCTGTAAACTTGCCATTTCCTTACATTTCCAAGTTTCTAGAAATGTTCACTTTCCATTTTTGAATCATTTCCTTACATTTCCTAGTTTCACAAAAATGTTCATGTCTATGCATTTCTAGGTTTCCAAAAATGTTCATGTCCATGCATTTCCGTGTTTCCAAAAATGTTCATTTCCATTTCACTTTCATACATTTCCGAGTTTCCAAAAATGTTCAAAATTTATTCTTAGTACATAGAACATGTCACTTCATGCACAATTAAGCCAGAAAATGCATAGGCCCTTTCCAGGATGTTACGCTTCTACCCCTTAAAATAATTTCGTCCTCGAAATTACTTACTAACGAATAATCGTGATAGTCTAACTCACCCCACTACGCTATTGTCACGCACTCGATCTTAAAGAACTATCATACTTTCTAGGCACATTCTCTAAGTTCACATCCAAGGTTTCAATACTTCACTAGCAATACAAGAATAAGCTAACCCTATAACAAGCAAAGCAATTAAGGGTATTCCGAAATAAGGAACGCACCTGTTGTCACATCCGCACATCTTCCTCCTCGCGACGGCCAACCGCATAAACCAACCTTGGTTGCCTTGCGTCTCGCACCTTCAAAGACCTCTTCTTGGTGCTTCACGTCCACTGACCCGAACCATTTCCTCCATGGTTCGGTCCACGACCTTGCCGAGGTCGTCTTGTCCATCTCTACCACTGACTAACATTCCGAGTTGCCGGTCGGCTTTTATCTAAGTTCTTAGGACATTCCTTGACCACATGGTCTTGGGACCCACACCTAAAACATCCTCCTGTTTTCCTCCAACACTCTCCCAAATGCTTCTTTCCACACACATCACAAGGTCGAAATCGCTTCTTCCGATCCAACTTTGTCGACCTCGCGCGCCCATCAACTCTAAGCCTCTTATGAACCTTTCCCAGATGACCCAAAACTTCTCTTGGGCCTATTTCTATCCATAGCCTTTGCTTTGTAGAATCCTGATTCCCTCGGCCACCTTGGCCTTTTCTCCCAAAGCGAGAATTCCCGCTCCTGATGCGGTGCTATCAACAGTCTCAGATCATCCCTTAGCCCTTCCTCAAAACAGACACAGCGCTCATGCTCAGTCGCCACGACACCTCGAGCGTACCGGCTCAACCTCAGGAATTCAGCCTCATATTCTGCAATCGACTTATTTCCTTGGACCAGCCCCAGAATTTCCTTGGACCAGCCCTGAAAAGCTTTCCTTTGCTCATCGTGGTGTACTGGTTCCCATACTTCTTTTGGTACGCTTCCTTAACGTACTCCCATGTCGATCCTCACCGTGGCACCATCCCGCACGCTTAACCACCATTGATACGCTTCATCGCGTAATGCTGCCACCATTCCTTTAACTTTTCCTCGTGGGTCGATCAAACTCATCCATGATGCGCTCCGTTGCTTCCAACCAAGATTTCACCAGACTTGGTGCCACACCGTGATACTCCACGCGAAACATTTCGGATCCATTTGCTCGGCCGCTTCGAGCACGGACTTTCGATTCCCGAATTTTCTCCCCGCACCACCCACCAATTCCAAAACTCGCAAAGACACGACCGCGACACAAAGATCTTCCCCGTCTCGAGCTTGTTGCTCAACACCAACAGCTGGGGGTGGTGGTGGCGGTGGTACTTCATTATCTGATCCTTGACCCGATCTAATGGGTTCCGACCTAGTCATTCTTCCTCTACCTCGTCCACGACATCCACGTCCTCTAGAGCTCATTTCCTAACGTCGAGATCTGATTAAAAAGTTTTATGAATTAGTCATTGTTCCACTTATTTACCCGCAAAGGAGTTTTATGAAAAAGGATTTAGGAGTGGTTCTTTCGTATTCATACAAACACACAGTCTTTCCATTCATTCATTCATCTATCAAACAAGTATGAACTTTCGTTCATTCAGAGAAACGTTGTAATTTTCATCGTTGTTGTTTTTCCACTACCCAAAGGTATTTTCGTAATTTTATCCTATAGGGGCATTTTCGTAATTTTTTTCAAAAGAAAAAGTTCCTTGGTGATTTTGTCAAAAAGTATTTTGGTAATTTCAAAGCCCCTGGGTAATTTGGAAAAATTTTGAAATCCAGGGGTATTTCGGTAATTTTTGACCTCAGGGGTATTTCGGTAATTTTCACAAATTGGGGTAAATTTGTAAAATTTTGTAAATCAGGGATATTTCAAAAGTTGTAAAACTTTGAGGGTTCTTTTTGAGAATTGTACTTTTCAAAATGATGATGTTGCAAAAATTTTAGAAATCAGGTTTATTTTGGTAATTTTACAAGTTAGGGGCAATTTTGTAATTTTCCAAAATCAAGGTATTTTTGATAGTTTGCAAATTAGGGTTTGTGAACATTTATAAAATAATGAAGTTTTAGGAAAACCGTTGAAAAGTTTGACATTTTGTGAATCAAGGGCATTTTGGTAATTTTACCACTAAGGGTATTTTTGTAATTTTCACAAATAAAAAATTTTTCGGGAAATTTTGTAAAGATAATTTTTAAAAATTTAAAAGAAAGTTTTAAGAATTTTAAAACTATGGTTTGTTGTTTTGTTCTCCTTTTTTTTTTTAAAACATGGCTAGTTCCCTTTCGGGTTTTAGTTATAGAGTTTAGCCCGTGAATAAGTCCTCTTGGTTAGGGTGAACGGTTACTACGCTCCAGGTAGGATTCGAGTAAAAAGGAGGTGAGTAGCTCGGACTGCTTAAATACCAAGCTCTTACTGAATCCACTCCTAGACATGCGCACAACAGTTACCACACCCTGACTCGGCGACTTAATCACAGGTTTGTTTAATGGTCCTTAAGTCTTATGTACTTGTGTTTGAGTAGACTAGTCCTAGGGTTCAAGTACTTATTCTCTACTCTACGTTCCATTCCTACCCTTCTACAATTCATAGCATAAATCACACATTAGATAAGAGTACTTACCTGGTGGACTGCGGGTCGGAGACTTGGGTGCCATGCCAGAAAACCTGCTTATTTTCAAAAATACTTTCATAAAAACTCATTTGGGCTTGATTTGAAAATGTTTTGGGCCTTAGCCCACAGGTCGAGAGTTTTAAAACTGGGCTCTGATACCAAACTGAAACACCCCACACCCGGCCCACGAGCCTGAACCGGATCTGGTATGTTCCTTAAGTAAACCGATTTCAAAATTCTTTATTACTTAGGGAAATTTTGTGTAATTTTAGAGAAAATATCGTTTTGGATTGGGATTAGAGCGAAAACCCATTTATTTTTCTTAGAAATCATTTAATTATGGTGACAAAACAATTTAGGGTTTATTTTTAAAATAAATTTAATTGAACTTAATTAAAAGTAACTCGTGACATAATAATTAAAAATAAAAGCAAAGAAATAAAACTATCCAACTTGGGCCTTATGGCCTTATTACATCAAGCAACTCCCAAACTTAAAATAAAAAGTACTTAGTAAAAACAAAAGTCCAAATCTTTAGATTTCTCCTTGCTATGCATGGCCACCTTTAGCTCCTGCCGACCCGGTCCATTATTGCTCATCACCTGAAAAATATTTCCCACAACGGGGTGAGTCAAACAGACTCAATGTGTACACGACACCAAATCGTAATAGAATCAGGCATACAATACATTCAAACATAAAATACAAGTTATGATGCATTCCCAAACCCGAACCTAATTGTCCATCCGCTACACACCCCCGTACCTGCCAAACACACCGTGGGGACTACTAAGTCGACCCTCCTTCCGCTACACACCAAATTGCGGGCTTAAGTCACCGCATCTGTGGTCTTAGGTCACCACTTTTCAGATTACTGTGGTCTTAGGTCACCACTTTTCGATTCATCGTGGTCGTAAGTCACCACTTTTCGACATCGTGGTCTTAAGTCACCACTTTTCACTTCCCCTTTCAATATACAACCATATGCCCTATATATTAATATGCATAATATACCAGAGTTCACAATCGTATAATATTCTCATGTTATGAATAACGTATTTCATATTCCTAGTAGGAGTAAGAAACGTACCTGAGTACTTAGTACCATAACATGGTACCTTAGCCACGTTCATATTTCCATTAACACATATTTTAATACATATAACCATAATTCATGTTACAAAGTAGTGTGTACACACACGATTCGCTTAATAATTTCCTTGAGATCCCAAAAGACTGATCTTTGCCTTAGATCCGTTTACTCCTATATTCGGTCAATCATTTAAACACATCAATAAACCTATTCGGCAAAAAAACCAAATCCTAATAGGATTTGTATTCCAAAAACTTACCTTTGATGTCGATTTGATTATTCAAATCCCGAAATAGATCCTTGCTTCCTTGATGCTGTCGAAAATCCTATAAGCACATGTTAGATTGATTTCTAACACTTAATCATCTTAAAATGGCCTATGGCCGAATATTCATATGTCTTACCTTGAGTCTTAGAAATCCCAAAACTTCGTTGTACTTCTCCTTGTAGTCGACAACTACTAGATCTCGAAGAAAACCTTCCAAATTTCGGCCATGGAATTCTAAAGGAGTTAGATTCCTATATTTCGGCTAAAAAGAGATTGAAAATCAAATAATAGCTGATCTTACCTTTTTGAATGAAATCGGCAACACCCTTCTGTCACAACAAAGATTCGGCTTTGGCAGAATTTCGGCTTGGTTGGATTGTGTTTTTGGTTTTGAATAAAAGAGAGGGGAGGCTAGGGAATTCGGCTAGAAAAGAAAAGAGAAGATGAGAGAACCCTAAGAATTTCGGCAGAGCAGAGAAAAAAAGAAAATTGATGAGTATCCCTCCTTCCTTCCTTTTATAGACGAAATTATCAACTAAGGAGTCCCTTACTTGGCCACCACTCTTCAATTTGATAGCTTTATCCTTTAATTATCATAAAATAAAAGAGTTTAATCCGGCCTTTATCTCATGGAAATTATGATAAATAAATTCCCTTTTGAAAATACTTAAGATAAATCATCATTTATCTCTCCAATTAAAAAAAAATCCTTTATTTATCCTTAATAGCCAAACTTTAAAGAGGATAAACCTCCCTTTTTCTAGAAGCCTTGCCGTCCACTCCTTGGCTTATGGAAGCAAGAATAAAACCTCCTTTATTTGCTTCCCAAGTGACTCGAACCCAGGCCCATTCCTCTTGCATATGGCGCCATTTCCATAGGCCCTAAGTGACATCTTTAGGCCACTTTTCCAAGTCTGTTTGTGTGTCAAATTTCACCAACTTTTTCTTTTAAGGCCACCTTGCCTTAATTTCCTATTTTAACTTTAAAACTTGACATTTCTAAGTCATTTCTAAGTTTCCTAAAATTTTCGATCGGCTCTGTAAACTTGTCATTTCCTTACATTTCCAAGTTTCCAGAAATGTTCACTTTCCATTTTTGAATCATTTCCTTACATTTCCTAGTTTCCAAAAATGTTCATGTCTATGCATTTCTAGGTTTCCAAAAATGTTCATGTCCATGCATTTCCAAGTTTCCAAAAATGTTCATTTCCATTTCACTTTCATACATTTCCGAGTTTCCAAAAATGTTCAAAATTTATTCTTAGTACATAGAACATGTCACTTCGTACAATTAAGCCGAAAATGCATAGGCCCTTTCCAGGATGTTACATTGCTAGATTCGGATTATAGAAATATAAATCGTAATTCTCGAGCTACTCCTCGTTAATCTTGTCTTTTCCTTTCTTAGCCGAGGTCTCCGGCTCAACGTTAGCTATGGAAATCGAAACAATTAAAAATTATCAATACAACACCAATTCACATCAAATATTTCAATTTATACTTAACTTTTGCCTAAATTTCAATTTAGTCCTTAAACCGAGACTAACTTTATTTTTTTCATAACTAATTCTATATTTTCATTCAATTTCCACTTTAGACTAATTTTCAACTCTCTAATTTCACCATAAAATCCTAAATTTGAAATTCTCTCAATTTAGTCCCTATTACTAAAAACTTATAATTTATTTTACAATTCAATCCTTTTCTCAATTATAACTTAAAATTCTATCAATTTAACCCCAATTCTTCAATTTATTCAACATGCACAACATCTAAAAATCCACTAACTTCTAAAATTTCAACATAAATCAAGTAGAGTTTTGTTCTAGGATTCTAAAAACATAAAAATTTCAAGAAAAGATACTAAATTGACTTACCAAATTAAGCTTCAACCTTAAAACCCAAAATTTTTCTTTTCTTTTTCTTTCTCCTTTCCCCTTCTCTGTTTCGTCCCTCTCCCTTTTTTTCTTTTTCTTTTTCATTTGTTTTATTTCTTTTATTTTATGTTATCATATTATTATATTATTATATTATATTATAATAATAATTACTTAAATAATAAGTAAATATATATATGTATTACAAATGTATATATGTATTTATTACACATGTATATTACCATTACCATACAATTGTCACAATTTGGTTTATTTATTTATTTAGTCCCTTCACTTTTCCTTTAATCTATAATTGAACTTTCACCCTTAATTCAATTTAGTCCTTATACCAAATTATTCTTAATTTATACAATTTCACCTGACCAAAACCTAATTAACTACACTACTAACTTCGTAAATATTTATTATCCATTTTACGAAAACGGAGACCCGAAAATATACTTTTCAATAACCGAAAATTTCGGATCGTTACATATTCAACCAATTAAATTTTAAAAAAATAAAATAAAATATTTTTTTAAATAAATTTGAAATCCTATTTTTTTTATCTTAAAAATGATTTTCTTTCCTTGATTCTTGTGTAAGATTTTCTCAATTCTCATGGATTTCAATTTTCAAATCAATTAATTCACTTCAAATTTGTGAAGGGGATCGTCTCATAACATATGAACTTAGTTGGCTAGCTTGGAACAATGTTTTAGAATCAGACTAGGGGTCAAATCAGTCAAGCCATCGATTCCTGGTTCGATTGGTTTGACCACCAATTCAATCGGTTAAAATTTTTAAATAAAAACTCTAAAATAATATGTTTTTAAAATAGATTTAAAATTCTAGATGAAATACTTAAAATACCGATTTTTTTAAAAAAGTAACAAATTAGGCTAGTTTTTGAGAAAATTACGGGATAATGTTGAAATAACAAAAACGCTTCTAACTGAAAGTGTTTTCAGCGGATTTGCATGAAAACCCTTCCAATTGGAAGCGTTTTCCACAACAGTTACCCCTCCCAACGGCTACCCCACCCAACTGCTATTTAAATAGCATTGAAACCCCCACTAACGGCTTTTTTTTTCTATATAATCCTAATTATTTTCTTTTTTCAATTCAATCTCAACTATCTCTCTCACATTCTCAAATCTCTCTCAAATTTCTCTCAATTCACTCTTAATTTCTTACTCAATTTTTATTCTTCTCTCAACTCTCTTTTTGTATTAAAATTGTATTAAGGTTTTTTTTAAATTACTTTTTCTATTACAATTTATTTTGTGCTTTTTGAAATTAGTAATGAAAAGATATCTAATCCATTCGGATAACAAGCACATTTCAATATATCAATTGCAAATGGTAAGAATTTTTTTTTATTACATTTAATCTAATTTAATTTAAATTTTTTCTTGTTATATTGAAATTTAATATTTTGTATTTTTTATATATAGTTTGAAGATCAGATTTTGGAGACACATATTCGTAATCTACCCGCTCCTCCATTGTCCTTAATCGAACCATACTTGAGAGATTCGAGATTTTTGCATGTGGCCCGTATGGGCAGGGGGTGTAAATTGGACCCTACACTTGTAAGTGCATTGATGGAAAGGTGGAGACCCGAGACGCACACAGTCCATCTTCCATGCGACGAGTGTACTATCACACTTAAGGATGTGTAGATACAGTTTGGGTTACCGATGGATAGGCTGGTATTGACTGAGTTAGTTGTCGTTGTCGATTGGAAAGATGTATGCAAGCAAATTTTACGGAGGGTTTTGGAAATGATTTATGGAGCCCATATAGATATGAATTGGTTGAAAAGAACTGTTGGTGGGCTCGATGTGTAATTGAGTGAAGTTGAAAGAGAACAACCCACTCGAGCATACATCTTTATGATCATCAGAGGTCTCCTAATGCTCAATAAATCACGAAATCTTGTCCATTTAAGGTGGCTGCTAAAATCGTGGACTTTAGAGAAGCGGGCGAACTCAATTGGGGTTCATCCGTGTTGGCGATGTTGTACAGGGAAATGTGTCGAGCGACAAAACTACAAAAAATTAAAGTTGGTGGTTGTATGCTACTACTGTAATCATGGGTGTGGTACCGACTGCCATTTGTACATGCTCGAGTGGACTACCCTTATATACTCCTACTCGTAACAAGGTAAAATTCATTAGATAATATATTTATCATAAAAATTATTTAAAATTTAAATTATTATGTTAACAAATTATTTCAATAGGTGGAACCATGTGTCGAGTTACGTGGGACTACTGGAGGCTTCTGTTAGATCAACGATCGGAAGCGGAGGTATGTAATTTTTAAATTTGAGTTATATAATATTAACGTAGTTGATTTAAAAGTTAATAGTATATATATAACTAAATTTTATTATTATTTTAATATAGTTTGAATGGACCCCATACTCCGATCCGAGAATTCAAGAATGCATCATGTCCGAATTATTGGTGAACTGGAACGTGAAGGTGCCATTGGTAGTGTATGCTATGGTGGAGATGAACGAATCATATAGAGTTATGTAACAATTCGGGTTTAGGCAAACGATTTCACTGGCACCCCAATACATTGAAGATCTGCACCATATCGACTTGCAGGAGAGAATGGATGAGCATTCGCCTACATTCCATACGCTATATATCAACATTTGGAATAATAGGTACAAGTTTTTACCTACTTGCGAGGCCATTATCGCTTTGGAGTTAGCCTATGATCCGGAATACATGATATGGTTTAGACACCATGGCAAGCCATATCTACTAACAGAAGAGGCGAGGGGTAGGTAACATCATACGAGAAGGCCACAACAAGCACCTAGGCATCCAAGGTCTAGAGCAACTACCGAGGCGGGTCCATCATTTACACCAACGCAAGAACCAAAATCGATGGTTGTATCATCTCTTGATCAGTATGACTCGACTTATTCTGGTGCTTTCACTAACCCCATCATTTTTACAGAAGCACAATATCTTGCACCATATTTTTCTATTTCTACACCGATGCTAGGTTTCATTTTAGACCACCACCTTCATCCCCATAATATTACACATCAATGCCATCAATGTTTTAGATGACAATGATTCTGATGACGATGTATAAGCCATCTATGTTTGGGGCACCGACCAAAAGTATGATTGTTCTGCCATCAGTGTATGGGACATAATATAGTTATACGCCAACGTCGATGATGTTGCAAACACCTTCAGGATCATTGTTCTACCAACGTGGATCATCTTCACAACCACCTGTTCCTAAAACGGATGATACACGATAGTAATCGAGGTATACTCTGCAATCAACCATGGACGAAGGTGAAGAAGATGAGAGATCGAGACCATAACCTATACTCTAGTTTAGGATGTAAGGATGAAGATGAGAAGGCTAGTATAAAGCTTAAACCAAAAAGAAATCTGGCTTACAACTGACAACCACCTCATTGTGGCACACATTTTAATTGAGGATATGAATGATTTATTTTATTTTTTGTACTTCTGATGTAAATTTTAATTGTTTAGCTAAGTTATAGTCAATAAGATTATACCGATATTGGATATGAAATATTTTTAAATAAATATCCTTTTTGCATCAAAATTTGTTTTCGTTGTCATTTCATATTATTAAATCAAGTCTGGATGAGAAAAATGGAACAAAGTAGTATATTGTATTATTTTCATAGTATAATAAAAACTCGTGTTTACAAATTACAAAAAAAAATTGAGTATGAATTAAAAAATCAACAAATAGATTTTGGTTAAAAAAATTAATAAATTGGTTAATGAGCTGTTGTCCTTATATTATCTCGTCAGTGTGGACACGACGACATTGTATGCCCTTGGTTCTACACCATTCACATAACCTCGGTTAGTTTGTCTTGTCCCGAATATCCATTTTCTCGCGTATCTGAGTATACTTCAATCGACCTTTTGGTTTGCGGCACAATGATCTATTGGGTAACAACTTGAATGGAGAGCTCGATATCGACGACCACATACTTTCATCTAGGACTGGTGGGAGTACGTTTCCCCTTACATTATACATGTGTTCTAGTTTGTACACTTTGTCCACAAAGTTCATGTGATCCAAACATACATTGCTACATATTGTAATTGCATGAGTGCATGGAAAACGAAGTGTGTCAAATCTCCTACAGTTGTAGGTTTGTTGTCTCAGGTGTACACGACACACTCCCCCAACAATACCTTGGTTGGGTTTGTCGAACTCTATGACCTAAAACAATAGGTCTTTGTGTGAGTGACACAATTGATACATACAGTTCGCTCATGCTATAACCTTCCTAATTTCTTTCATAACGTCCTCGCTCCAAACAATGCGTGTTTTCGATAAATAACGCGTTCCCTTCAATATGGAATTGATGCATTCTGTCAGGTTTTTCGTCATATGCCCATATTGTAGACCCCCGTCATACGATTGTGTCCACTAATTGAAGGGTATGTTAAAGAGGTACCTTGCTTCGGTACTATTAATGGCTCGTAAGTTTTTCGACATTTCATGGAAACAGTGTTTGACAATCTCATACCCTGTCGAGAAAAGTGAATAGTTTATCCATAATGCATGACATCTATTGACTGGTTAAATATAAAACAACTGAAATAGTGGTGAATACATACTCATGTTAAACCACATGTGCGCACTGAGCTTCAGAATCGTGTTGTCCATAGTAGTTCGCCGCAACATTTCTTAAACAATACCTATGGTGTGTGTGGTCCCAAAGGCTTCCCTGTCGTTCAATTGTGGCCAGTATTCCAAGTCCCTTGTCGAAGATGACGCATATATAGGGTTAATGGCAAACATGCCTCCCCAAGCTATATAGGAAGAAATCTCAATCGACTGTTGATTCCTCCAGCGTTATCGCAAAGGCAATTGGCAAGATTTTCTGATTGGTATCTTGTGCCATAGCCAATAACAACATATGCATATATCTCCTGTACAAAAAGCTACCGTCGATATGTACCAATGACTTACAATACTGGAATGCCTTTCAGCATTGCTTGAAAGTCTAGAAGAAATGATGTAACACTCGACATCTGTGGATCAACCAATCGTTGTAGTATGCAGGCATTGTTTCCATACCCGTTACGCAACTTGGAACATACTTCTCCAGTACCTAACATCGTTACCACAATTCATTGTACAATACGTCCCATCCATTATGCATCTTCTCCAATGCCTTCTTCTTTGTGATCCACGCTTTGTTGTACGCTAGCATGTAATCGAACTGGCGACGAATAATTCCAATTAAAACTTACACAACAATCTTGGTTCTTGTTTTCACCATAGGTAAAATTATGTTCGCGATCATCTTCGAGTCCAATTTCAGATAATCCCATGAAATACATGCAGCAACACGAGTATGTTAATATTAGGAATTCAATAACCCAAATATAAGACAATCTTGATGCAGTACTCACGTCAACATCAGTATCCGAAGCAATATTTTTCTTTATAGTCCACAACTTCGTCTTCTTCTTAACAGAAACCATGATTGTCCATGTATATTTGTTGTCTTGCAATGCACATTTTGCCTCAAACTTGTCAGATCAGGATTTAACAACATGGAAGTTTACCCCATTCTTGATGTTGTACCGCTTCACTACAGTGACATAACCATCTTTAGAGGGAAATCCCTTCCCCACTTCTAAATCACCCAACTCTAATGAAGAACTCGCATGGCCTGGTCTTCTGTGTGAGAGTCCTGCAAACTCTGACCCATCTTTTGTTGATAAGTCCACATTATGCATGTGGGTTGGAGCTGAGCATGCTCTGAATCATGTATTTTCTTCAACATCTTCGCCAAAACCTTTATTGTTTGAACCTCCATATTCTAGTTCAATTGGAACCGACTCTAGTTCCAAAAATAATGCAATTTCTAAACAATCAGCCTTGGGCTCCTAGATTGGATCGGCATCGCAGTTAGTGCCCTCTTTATTCTCAAATCCACTAGCATCTCTAGAGTTGGATGTTCCCTCGCCAGTGGACGTCGTAAGGAGTACATCATCCTTTCTTGTATAGTTGTCGAAACAACCAAAATCACCTGCTGCTTACCAATAGTTCAAACTTGATACCATTCCCCTGCAAGTGTTCCTGGCATTAAACCTTAGCTGACCGAAGTCTAAATCAAAACCACTAACTGAGTGTCATATTGGGGTCCAATATTCTATGTTACCATCAAACCCCGACTATTGGATGTTCTGCCTACCGCAGTTGAAATCTATGGCTAAAATCGATGAGTGTCTTCCCATTGATGATTCTAGGATATCATAATATGAATTTTCTAACAAAACAGTGAATCCACCGCACAACTGTGTTGTTGGACTCTCGGCTTGTTTTTTCATTCTGGCCTTTCAAACTGGAACATATGTTGACCTTCAAGCACCTTCATCTGTGTTTTCAAACTTCACATATAACTCAAGTATTGGTGATCCAGTAGCAATATGAGTTTGCACCATCTCCTCCAACTCTCTTGTGCCTCTGGTATTGAAAGCGTCATATTTGACGGGGTCGACCAAAGCACAAAATTGATATTTCAGTGTTAATACTCTCATTTAGTTGGATCCAATGAATTTTTGGCTAATTCTTCCACGCAGCTCTATCAATTGTATGTTCGGGTTGAAATCCAATCATGTTGTGTTCTCCGATAAAAAAAAAACCCATTCTTAGTGTCACAGACTTCACCGTCATAGTAAATAATAGAATTAATTCCTCCACTCATTTTCAATGAAATAACCTATTCCACATGTTCGAAACAAAATCATTATGCAGAAAAATAGTGTTGTAATTATATATGAACAAAAATCGATCCTTACTTGATGCAATTGTGTGGTTGCTCCAAATTATACCTTATGAAATGCCTTGTGAACTTCCTCTTCTTCCGATTCTTCTTGCAATTTTGTTTGATCAAAATTTCCTTATGCCACTCAAGACTAAAAGCCATCATTTTATAGAGTGTGCGTGAGTGTCAATTGATACAGAAAATTTTCCTGGGTGAGTAGGAGGTTTGCATGCGTTGAATTTTGTAGAGGGAAAATGCCCCACTAGGACGAGTTTTCAATGCATTTTTCTGACAGTGCACTGAAAACGCGTCATACGTGGTGCGTTTTCCTTCTACCACTTTCAACTCCTAAAATTTCCCACTCATCTATCAAATATCCTGGGATTCCCGGGATAATATTTTCTGAAGAAATCTGATCGACCTCAACCCCTCGTAAAAAATTGCACTGAAAAATCTAATCGACCTCAACGTCCTGTAACTGTAAACAAATATGATCAAAACTCAATTGCATTTGAAAAAAATAAAAAAAATACAAACTAAAAGTTAATCGAATCGAGTAGTTCAAGTTTCGATTTTGAATCAAATTAAATTTTACAATTTGAATAATTCGAATATATGATTGGTGTAAATATGATTGTGAATATTGAATTAAATATTTATTAACTTTACATCTCAAAAAATTATAAAAAAATCTAAAGACATAAGCTGTTGTATCGATTTTTGTGACTAGCAATGGAACAATGAATAACAAACAAAAACTAAAGAACACCAAAAATGATTACGCAATTCGGGAACCACTTATGCTAGGCTTCACTCAAAGTTGAATCCACTAAAAAAGCTCAATACAAGTACTAATTTAAGATTAACCAATCCATGGATTATTGCAACCTTTGTCTCCTACACTTAATGTAAATTCTCTCAACACTCGACCTCTCCTATTGAAGTTGGTAAAATCACTCTCAATCGATGGACAGTTTTCTTTCTATTTGCACCAGTGAAATGGGTTCCCAAGATGAACTATGTAGTGTTTTATTATTTCCTCCACAATGGAGGATGAAGCTTCCATTAAAATACTTCAAGCGCTATCGTAGTGATAAAATATCCTTGAAATGAGAATAAGATAGCTTTAAAACCATATCATATTGCTTGATATCAATTTGTCAATCTTGTCCATTAATATCCTCTTAATAAAGGATAGTAAAAATTCCATAAATCTTCAACTTAGAATAAAAATCAATCTTAGTATAAACAAATCAAGATTACCAACAACAATTTTGCACCAACATATTATAGTAGGGAATTCCTTCAAATTCTTGACCATTTTTAATAAAGGAGGAAAACTGTGTCTAACAGAATATTAGGGTCCATGTCCAACCTACTTGAAACTAATGCATTGCCTCTTGACGGCAAATTCAAAGAGCTTTTGCCTTGAATTTCACGTATTCTGGTTTCCTTAATGTTTGTGGGCAACTATTGTACCTAAATATATAGAAGGCTTTAGCTTTGAATCAATTAAACTGGTTAATTGCAGTTTTGCTTCTATTTAATGAAATTCGTCCACAATAAAGAGCTTCCATTTCTTTCACAATAGTGCCAAAATGTTGGGCAGCTTTCCTTTTTCGTCCGTAATAACAACCATTCCCCATGAATTACATGAAGGTCTATGCAACCAACATTTTGATCCCATTCTCTCAACCCTAATAATATAAATTATTAAGACTATTTAATTATTTGATGATATCTTAAGAATGAATCAATCAAATTACGTTAAAAGTTGATTTGTTTTTGTTAACTAGCATATAAATTTTTATATAATTAGTGAATGTTATGACACTTGTTAACAAATTTGATTACCTGTTAAAAAAAATTATTAATTATAAATTTATATACTAAAGGTGCATCCAATACTAATAAAAATTTAAGATGGATTTTTTTTTTTTTTTTTGGAACTGAATTGATTGATGGGTGATTAGGGAACAATATGAATAATAGCAAATATGAACCTCTCAATTATCTTTCATTTAATATGATAATGACTTTTCAACTTCACAAAGCCATCACTTAATTACGGGCTTAGGCAGTCTAGTATAGAGGTTACAATTTAAGAGCTTGGACGAACCTAATGGTGTTTTCCATTTCAAGAATTTGGCAAAGTTTCAAAGTTGGCAAGCCAACCCTGCAGTTGGCGGTTCACTATCTTTGGCCTAATTGTGGATTGTGCCACGGATTTATTGAAGAAATTTAAATCCTGTAAAACGCGGCTACTGACTTGAATCACGTTGGTCAATGGTGTGTTTCATGGTCAAACATCAATCTCTACGGACGGCTAGATGGGTCAAATGATTGTTATATAAACAAGTGGGAGCGTATCCATAGTAGGCAAAAGTAAAAATAATGGAGCATTTGCAATGTGATTTGAAGTGCTTAAGCAGGGATATCCTAGCTGATATCATGGCTCGACTAGATGGTTCAACCCTGGCTTCAGCTGCCTGCACATGTTCTGACCTTCGAGGCATAGCTCGAAACCAAAGGTTATGGAAGCAATTGTGTAATTCCACATGGCCTTCCACTGCACTCGACGAAGCCCAACACCTTATTTCATCATCAACGGATGGTTTTCGCAGATTCTATGCTGATTCTTATCCTCTTATTTCGAATGATCACAAAGATGCCAACAATTACTTTCCTATACAACCAACCCTTATTTCTCCGTCTAATTTTGCTTTGTTTATAGATGTTTATTATAGAGAAAAATGTATTACTTCCAGTGTCTTAGATGCCATACCAGTGGAAACCGATTTCGGCCAAGATGATGACACAACAACTGGTCTTATGAGTTGGGTATTGAACTGTCCATTCAAAGTGGTACCCTCAGATATTAATGATGAAGATATCGAAGATGGTGACGATGGACATGACATCGTATCACTTGTGGGAAAAGCAGATGATCGTTGCAATGAACTAAAAGAGGGGATTCGATTAAGTTGCGTGTTATTAGACAAGAAGAGAGGAAAAGCTGGAAATCTATCAAGCTGGAAGCCATTGTCGGTGAAGAAAATATGGGCTTCCAATGGTGACTATATTCTACATTTTGGGTGCATTATCCCAGTCCAAGAGAGCCTACAACTGCCTCACAACTTGGCCAAGTGTCTTATAGTGGCAAGATGCAGCATAGAGGAAAAACAAGGGTATTTGAGATGGAAAGAGGTAAGTATGCACATTGAGGACACTAGTGGAGCATATGTAAATGGTGGCAAGAGTTTAATCATCTTGAACCAAGCTCTATATTGCTCACGAAGTAATAATCGTCATGCTGTTGAAAAGGGTTACATACAATTTGAGGGACGAAAGCAAAAGATTATAAGGAAAAAGAAGCTCGAAGAAACCATGGCTGATTGGCTTTGTATATCTTTTGAAGTAGTAATCCTCTTAATTTTAGGGTACCGAATTTTACCCATTTAAAGTCAATTATTATGGTCCAATGACAAGTAACCATTGCAAAGCACAGTGTTTCTAGGACAAATAATTATTCATGTTAAACTGTGTTTTAACTTCTTTCATTAATTACAGACTGTTATGATGCTGCAATCCACAACCTTTGACAAATCAAAATGAAAATTTGAGAGTTTCCCAAGTTAAATGATGTTGATGGGTTTGATCCAGCCTAAGGATTTGGGCACATACATAGGATGGAATTGGGTACGGCATACTTATTGGAGAAGAGGGTATCCATTTTAAGTTGGGTTTAATGAGAGGCTCATTCTTCGTAATGGGCTGATAAATATAATTTCAGGCTCAATTGGTTTTAAATAGTGAGCTTTATTTTTAGTTTTAAGAATATATCTATATTATATTTATACATCTATACTATACTAATAGTAACCTAAAAATGTTAGATGTGGAAAAAAAATGTTAGACATGGAAATTATTTTCAAAAATTAAAAAATTCAATATCCTAAAAATTTTAAAAATTTAAAAAAATAAAAAATTTCAAAAAATATAAAAGAATTAATATTAAATTATTAAAAGTCCAAGAAATCTATAAAAATAAAAAAATATATATTGTTATGAATATTTTATTAAGTGGATGTCCATCATGATCAAGATAAAGTTTTGATGTACTTTAAATTCTAATAGTTATTAGAATTAGATATCTACTTCTTTTATACTTCTTATGCCTATAAATAGAGACTCTAATGAAGCATTGTAAATCATCCTTTTGATTAATAAAGTACATTCTCTATTACTTTCATATTTTCTTTCTTCTTTATTCTCTACATCTCTCTTTATTTTATAACACATTATCAGCACGATCTTGCTCAAAGTAATAGTTCCTTTTATCGACGATCAAATTTATCCTCCATGATTTTCAATTTCTTTGACGGCAAGATGCAAAGTTTTTACAGGAAGTTTCTTTTATTTAATGTTTCATATCTGATTATTATTTTTCATTCTTCTTTCATTATATGTTATCATTGTTTTGATTAACTTATTTTACTTTGTGTTCTTAAGGATGGTGAAAGATTTGATACCGTTATCTATATGAAATCAAGAATAGTTTTGAATTATCTCATACCTTCTAGTGATGACGATGATGTTAAAGATCTTCAGGTATATTTTACTATGTTTTATTTATTTTTTATTATAATTAGAGACTAATCATGTCAACATGCATGATAGATTTTGATTCGAAATCTCACGCATGTTTGCGATGGTGATTATGAAATAAAGAATCTATTGGGATGTTTATAAGCCCATCCTACTAGATTTATTGCATTCCCCGAAGTGAATGTAAACATAAAGAAAATCAAAGATATAATTATGGACCACTAAAAGTGGAAACATAGTAATAAATAAGAGAACAATGAGAGTTCTCAAGATAACTCTTCAAACGGTAAAGATAATTTATGTTATCAATGTGTTATGAAATACTATTAGCCACATATGTGGCGTATGCCCAAATATTTTATTTTTGTTAATATTCTTTGAGGAAGGATATGAAAATGTAGTAATGAATTTTATCATTACAAATATAAAATATTTATCTTATTTAGTATTGAAACAAACAAATATTATTCTAATATTTGATAGTACAAAATTAGTTGAAAGCTCCAGAAGAGCTAATATATCACTATCTAAAAAGCACAAAATTTATGATTGCTAATGCATTACTTTTAAAAGTTATTTGTAATGGGGATTGAGTTATTAATTTATAATCTTTATGATATTCTTTTGTCATCATCCCTATTAAAGGGTTGAAAGCAAAATATTTGACTGTGAAAGATCTACTTATGAGCGATAGAATATGATAATTATATCTAAAGCTTATTATAGTTGGGTGCACCTAAAGTTGCAAATTTTTTTTTTAAAAAAACTGTGAGTATAACTCTACAATATTTAGAATAAGTTCTTAATTAAAATTACGTGGTAAAATATTACTGATGAGAAGTTGCAAGAGAGAAAACTGATGTATGAAAAGTCATTGGTTATGTACCTGTTGTACACCTGGAAAATAAGATACACTCTCAAAGTTTGCTATTAATAGATTTTTGGGCATTTGAAGATTTTGGCATATTCCCTAAAGCGAATATAGCATATAATTGTTTGGAAATTATATTTATTGACTTTGTGACATTATGGACTTCACATTGATTTAGACATTTCCAGTGGTAAATGTCACAATAGTACTTATATGTAGATACAAATGAAAAGGAATGATAATAAAATTATCAATTTGTTACAATTTACAATTTAGTACAATTGAAACACATGTTAAAGTTAATTAGAAGTTTACTAATTCAAATGCGTTTACCACTTGGTGTGACCAGTTAGACTATCCTGGATCGTATATGATGCGAAAATTAATTGAGAATTCATATGGACATCCATTAAAGAACTAGGAGATTCTTTAATTTAAAGAATTCTCATTTGTTGCTTATTCTCAATAAAAAATTTGGTTATTAGAAACTCACTAGCTAAATTTGAGATCTAATGTCTTATATTTCTGAAATGAATATGGGCCCATTCATCCACCATGTGGATGATTTTGATATTATATGATTTTGGTAAATGCATCTACAAAATAATCACATATGTGTTATTAATTTGCAACCTGTCGTTTGTAAGATTGCTTGTTTAAATAATTAATTTCAGATCATGCAATTAAAACAATTCATCTTGCTAATGTTGGTGAGTTTACATCCCAAATTTTCAATGATATTGCATGTCAATTGGGATAAAAGTTGAACATCCTGTAACTTATGTTCACACACAAAATGATTTAGCTGAATTGTTTATCAATGCCTCCAACTAATAGCTAAACCATTACTTATTAGAACAAAACTTTCTATTTCAGCATGAGATTCATGCTTGTACTGATTTACATATTGTACGCATCAAGCCAATAAATTATAAATATTCCCCACTACAACTAATTTTTGGTCAAGAGCCAAATATTTCCCATCTTACAATTTTTTGATATGCGGTATATGTTCCAACTGCTCCACCACAACGCACAGGTCATAATAAGAGATTGGGAATGTATATTTATATGAGTCTCCTTGTAACACCCCTAACTCGTATCTGTCGCTGGAACAGGGTTTCATAGCATTACTAGAACATTCAGAACATTTATCGATTAATTCAGGCAAATTACTATTCATTCACCGATGTCATTCATAGTGTTCCTTAAATGGACCTTCGAGGCCCAATACGAGCATTAGAATCAAGTCGAGACTAAATCGAGAACTCAGGGAATATTTTTAAAATTTTCAAAATTTTTCCAAGGTGCAGGGCTCATATGCTCGTGAGGTCCAAGGTACAGGCCTGTGTGACCCTAGGACACTCCCGTGCTCCAGGCCGTGTTCAAAACTAGGTAGCTCTCTGACTTGTGCCACATGGCCATGCCACACGCTCGTGTGCTAGGCTGTGTGGTTAATTAATTCAATTTGAATTAGGTGCAGGTTTCACACGGCCAAGACACACGCCCGTGTTCTAGGCTGTGTGGCACACATGGATGAGACACACGCTCGTGTCTCTGCCCGTGTGCTCAATACTGAGCATTCTAGTTCTCAAAATTAAGGTGCAGGGGACACACGGCCTAACCACATGCCCGTGTTACCAGGCTGTGTGTCACACACGATCTAGACACACACTAGTGTGTCTGCCTGTGTTGACAAAATATAGCCATTCCTAGCTTTATTTCTCACCCCAATCATTGCCATAATCCTACACCACATCTTGCATTCATAACCCAACCAATCCAAGTATTTTATTCAGGTTAATTCTATCATTTAACATGATATATCATCACATACAATTATTAACCATTTCAAGCATTCTAATCAAGCATTTTCCATCCATTATCATGGCATATCATTTCATGCATACATGTTTACAATATTATCTTGGTTATGTCCTCATGTTAAACATAATTTGATCAACTACTTAACATTTATATGGCTAACATAATATGACATTACAAGTATATCAAAACAATTATTACTAGCCATTCCAATAGCTAGATTACAAGCATCGTTTATGTTTACATGCCAATATGGCCAACATATCCTATACATGCCATTACAACCGCAATTGAATTACCATATTATATCGAAATGGGCTGACGGATAGTGTGAGTGATCTCTACTAAGCTTCCAATCCAACGAGCTTCCGATTACTCTAAAACAGGAAAAAATAAAACAGACTAAGTATAAAATGCTTAGTAAATTCGTATAACATGGTACTTAACTTACCATTCATCCTGTTTTGAGGTAACTATGTAAGGCATATTCACTTAATTTGACCTCAAGCCCTACATACATCCTCATTGCCCTTGTTAGTCATATAATCCATGATAACATCAAGACATGTATAAGCTCAATCAACAATCAAGTTTCCATGCATATATGCTTTTCACAACATGTATTCATTAAGCATGTATATATTATCTCTTATTATTACAAGCATAGTTTCATTGTAGTTCGTTTCAAGTTCAGATCATTTCATGTCAGGACTTTACTCATTTTATTCGAGTATTAAGGTCACCAAGTAGTAGTACACTCAAGGTGTACAAATATATAATCAAGGATGAACACTCATCAAACAATTTTCATGTACAATTATCATTTTTTCATATTTTCATACATCACTAGTCATAAATCATCATTTCCTTGTATTTCATGTAATATCCTTCTTCAAGTCACATTTCATATCATATATATATCATTCCATGTCAATTTGTCTTAAATTCATATTTACCCTTATTAGAGTTTTACCCATTGAATTTATTCGAAATATTGATGGATACACAGGTAGTACACTCAATGTGTACGAATCAGAATCCGCCAATTCGTGTCCAATGGTACCCATATAGTACAATTTCAAAGAGTACACTCTCTGCAACACCCCAAGCCCAGCTTGGACGTTATGGCCGAATCTGGCGATGTCACATGGTACTACTTTTAGAAAACGTAATAACATGAAACCATTTTTTCGATATATTAGGTTACCATAAAAAAACGTGTCATTTATTCATTCATTGTCCATTTTCAAAACGTTATACGCTTGCAGAAGCTTTTAAAATAATTTGCAAGGTCGTACGTATTTTGATAAAACCTTTGTTTATTTTGAAAACTCGCTTCTTGTCCTACTGTTAGCAGTTTATGAAACAATAATCCCAAGTTTTAAACAAAAATCCGAATGGCCTTATTACATAAAATTTACCCCAAATATAACCAAATCATAATTAAAAATAAACTACAAATAAGGAATCCAGAACCGTGGTCATTGTCGAGTCTTCTACCGCACCGATCCTTCTACTGCTGGGGATTACCTGAATAGATTAAATAGAAAAGGGGTGAGTTTTTGCAAACTCAGTGTGTAATCCCCACAAAAAACATACACAGAAGTATCAGATAACAGACATCAATTCACAATTCGGGCCTGAGCCCATTACAGAAATGATGTGGACCTTAGCCCACTCAGATACAGATTCAGACATATAGGGCCTTAGCGCATTTTAGACAAAATATGCAGAAAACAGAGTCCTACCCACCAGCCTCTACACACCAACTCCGTCCAACCCTACACACCATGTGGGGATAAAATCAACCCACCCAGCCCTACACACCATGTTGTACCGAATGCGGCACAAAATAAAAAATTTGCAGCTGAGCTGCCAGATGACAGGCTTAAGAGCCTTTCAGATACTTCCTCTAATCATAATCCACCCAGCCCGATGCAATGCAACATGCATGAATGACATGCTATTATGCAAATAAAACTCATATATTCAGATCAGCATACATGCTTAATACAGAAATCAGACAGACAGATCATTCATTTAGGGGTCTAAGTATTGCTTACCGACCCTATGGTAGGTCCACAGTCGACTTGGGCGACCCGTGCAACCTTACAGAGTTCTCAAAAAATGGGCTCACACGCCCATGCGGCCTTCTCGTATGGCCTACACGGCCTAAATTGCCCTTGGCCGTGTGGATTACACGGCCTCGTACGACCTGCACGGCAGGGCTCGTTGATCACACGCCCTGGCCTAGAATCTCACACGCTCGTGTGGTTCACCCGTGTGGGCCCACACGTCCGTGTGGCCTACACGGCCCAATTGGTCAAGCCAATGTGTCGCACACGGCCTCACCAAGCCGTCACACGGTCATGTCGCTCACGCGCGGCCTGGCTCGTCGATCACACAGCCGTGTGGTGACTAACAGTCTCGCACATAGCCTACCATACGGGCGACTACACGCCCGTGTGGCAGGTACACACCTGGTTCGTTTTCGCTCTTAACGCAATCCCAAGATCACTTGCACCTATAATTGATCAGTAATTCACTCAATTATTCACTTAATCAATGAATCGAAACCAAGCCAAACGAAATACTTTGCCAAGAAGCAATTAAAACTTACCCTTAACGCTTCAAACTTAGTTTCTTAGTGAAGCAGTACGAAAAGAGCCTTGATCGCAAAGATTTGATGCTGCCAAGACATCAAAATAAATACCCCAATCAAAGTTTAGCCTCATAAATCACAATCCACAAGAACTACTTACCAAAGTTATTCAGAGAAACGCCATAGATAGGGGAGGAAGTACGATTGCCATGCAAAACAGAAGCAAAAAGAAAGAAAAAAAGAGGACGAGGAGAAAGGAGAATTTCAGCTGGAAAGGGAAGAACAATGGTATTTTCGGTAGAGAGGAATTTTTGAAAACACAACTGCTCAGGAATTTTGATCCATTCCTAATTTTCCTCTCATTAATTCTATTCACAAACCACCACCCAGTCTCCCATCTTAGCACAACTCTAGCCGAAACTAGGAGCAAAAATTAAAGTCATTGCCGTCTCATTGATTCGAACCCAAGACCTCCTTCACACCAACACTCCACTTAACCACTAGACCAGCAGGCCCATTCTGTTAACTACATACACACTTTTACTTATAAGCCTATTAACCAGAGTTTGGGCTTTATTCATAAATAATCGCGTGTTAGAGTCTTAAAATTTTATATAATGAATGATTGATCCTTAACTGTGACAACGACTTGAGGCAAGTGCATCTATCGAACAGTAGTATAGCTCAGTGGCAAGACCGGTTTGTCGAACCCAACTAACTTTCTTTTTATTATTTAGCCTAAGAATTAAGGGAATTGTTATTTAATCTAAAATTAAATAACTATTAAGCTAAAGATGCTAAGACAAAGGGAATGAATTGAGGAAAATACTTGTGGGAAAAACCAATTGATTAAGACAAGACCTGAGGAGGAATCCACCTAGAGTTCGCTTGTTATTTAACTCTGAACCAGACGATTTATTCACTTGACTTGATCCATAGGATTCCCTAATTTATATTAATACCTCTATCGAGGCTACTAACGTCTAACCCTAGGATGGTTAATTGAAATCTCTTTCTAATTAAAACCCCTAGAATTGCATTAACTCGATCTATGGACTCCCATATTAGGTTTGACCCTAATCCGGTAGATTTTCGTCATCCTATCTCTAGGGTTACGATCAACTCCACTTAATTATGCTAGATCTACTCTTAGACAGGGTCTATTCCTCCTCTGCCTAAGCACATCAATACTTGAATCAATATCCTGAAATATCAAAGCAAGAATTAAGAACACATAATTAAGAACAAATCAAGTATTTATCATATAGTTCAGAAAACAATAACAAGATCCGTCTTAGGTTTCATCCCCCTCAGGTATTTGAGGGGTTTAGTTCATAATTATAAAAGAATACATCTCAGAAGAAAATATAAAACAAAACATAAGAAAAACCCTAAAACCCCCTGAAGGAAATTGAAGGGAAGATCCTTCGTCTTGAGTGTGATTGTGGCTTCTTGAGATGAATCAACTGGCTTTCTTCGAGTAAATCCCACAATTCTGGCCTCTCTAGCTCGATTCTTCGGCCTAACTGGACTCCCCCTGAAGGTTGGCCTCTAAGGTGTTTATATAGGCTTTTGGAATGACTTTCTTTGCCTCTAAGTACCCTAATCCGAGTAAAATTTCTCTTTATCATGGCAGGGACACGCCCATGGCACACGCCCGTGTGAATCATGGCCAGGCCGTGTTTGGGTCTGTTAAGGAGGCATGGCCGTGTCGATTTCGTAATTTGGCCCGTTTACTCCTTTTTAAGCCCATTTCTCGTTCTTTTCATCCTCCGGTGCTTTTCTAAGTATAAAACATGAAATTAAAGGATTAAAAGTACCATGATTTCATAATTCAAGGAATAAATCATCCAAAAGTATGCTAAATGTGGGATTAAAATATGTTCATATTACGGTTTATCAATAAACATACCAAAATTTACCCAACTTGAGACTTGAACTTGGGACCTCCCACACACTCCCAGAACACATATCCACTGAACTAGACACTCATTCATGCCAAAATTACAAAAGCTGAAATTAAGCAAAAACCGGGGCGTTACACTCTCGAGCCACATAGATGTAAACAACAGGATTACTAGTCTAGGCTAAATCCTTTTTACGTCATATGCTCTAAAGAGCTTGATTTGGATTACCCGTCTGGGCTAAATCCAATCTATAACATATGCTCGAGAGGACTTATATCAGGATTACTCGTCTAGGCTAAATCCTATCAGAATTGAGGTTGAAAGATTACTCATCCGAGCTAAATCCTATCCGCAACAAATGCAGGACCTCTTTCGTTTCGGGAAATCACATATCCATCGATTTTCCATTTATTCAACCGAAATTTTAAAAATTTTCAAGCATGTAACACCCCAAACCCGGCCCAAACACCACGACCGGATCTGGCATGTCACTTGGAAAGAATTTATAAAACCTCGCGAACTTCAGAAAATTTTAAGTCTTCTTTTTAAAAGCTCCAAGTTAGTTGTTTCATCAGAAAACTCGTTATTCATTTAAGGGAAAAATTTTAATTAGCCTAATTCGTATGTTTAGTGGATATTTGGAAACACATATTGTTATATTTGAATTAATCTAGAAGTTTGTCGAAGAAACCCGTTTATAAGCTCGTTTAATTAAATCATGAGAAAACTTTCGTTTGCATTTTGTAAAACATCTTGTCGCATATTTGCATTCAAAACGTCTAAATTTTAAATCATAATTAAACTAAGTTATTAACGGCCTTATTACATAACAAAGTTCTGAAAATTTAAGAAAAGTAAAGTTCTATTAAATAAATCATGCATAGCCACCCCGTAGTCTCCTCCGACCCGATCCACCCTATGTATTTCCTGCAAAAATGTTGAGCAAATAGAGTGAGTCCAACGACTCAATGTGCAATTCCATGCACCATCACTGGGCCCCAAGCCCACTCACTCACCATTTGGGCCTTGGCCCCCTTTCCATAATCACATTGGGCGTAGCCCATTCAGAACCAAATGGGCCTTATCCCCCACAGTACAAAATGGCAAATAGCTTATGCAAAATGATGTAAAACCCAACCCAGCCTAAATTTTCATCTGCTACACACCACCCGTACCTGCAAATCACACCAATGGGGATTTCTACAGTCAACCCTCACCGCTACACACCATCGATGGCAGTCATGCTGTAGTTAGCTACTCATCGTCAGATTGTGACAAAGTCACCAGATTATGTGGCATGGCCACCAGAATAGATTGTGGCAAAAGCCACCAGAACACTTCCCCATTCATTAATAACATATGCCCATCCCCATGCAAACATAAAGTCATGATGAATGAATGCAGCAGATTTTGACATACATATATAGAACATTCAGAGTGTACACATAAACATGTCAACATAATCACATGTATAGCACAGTTCAGAAATCACTAACCTGAGATCTCGTTTTTACCCTCCATGGGTATCCAGCAGCCCATACCGACTTTTTGGTATTTAACAAAGCATACATAAATTAACAGAAACAACCATAAATGGTGTGGAAATTACACACCCGTAGACACAAAGAACTACACTATCGATCTCGCTAATGCCCCCACTCGTAGGGATCATAGCGATCTGCTTATCCCTTTCCGATGCCGGCCCACAACCCGATAGAAAGTCACGCACTGCCGATACCGCACGTCGCTGAAACTTAGGAGCTGGGACTATGGGTCCAACCCCCCCTTTGCTTGACTGGCATTCGATTCCATGAAAAAGATCTTGGTCAGAAGACCGGGTTAAGGTATTGAATCATATGTAAGTGAAAAATAGATACTCGAGTGAAGAAGTTCTTACCTAAATTGACAGAAATTGAAACTAACAGATTTGGATTGAAGAATCCCAACGCAATACAGAAGATATAGATCACCACTCTGACAATCGGTCAACACCAAAGGAATAGAATGAGAAAAAGAGAAATAAATAGAAAGTGTTTTGATTATGAAGAAACAAGAAGAAAAGGGCTAGGAGATTCGGCTAGAGCAAAAAGAAATCAAAGTGATGAATGGTAGTAGATGATGATTCGGTCAAGAAAAGAAATAAGGGATGCGATTCGGCTTCAATGATTAGCAAAAGAAATTTCAAAGAGAAGGAATAAGAGGTGGGTTTCGGCTATGAAGAATGGAGCAAGAAAAAGAGAGAGAAGGGAAGCAAAGGGGTGCTACGGCTTAGAGTAGAAGAGAAAAGAAATAAAACAAAAAGAAGAGAAAAGGAGCTTGAGATAATTCGACAAGGGTTAAGAGGTTCACGGCTTAAAGAGAAAGAAGAAGAAGAGTGGGAGAAAAATGGGTAGAATGCAATTAAGGTTCGGCTACAAGTGAGAGAAGAAAAGAATAAAGGTTCATTAACGATTTTGGCTTAAGGAAATAGGGTTACAAGAAGAGAATCGAAAGAACTCTAAAAAGTTTACCAAAATTCGGCACTCCCCACTCTCCTTAAGAACCGATTATGCACCAAAGAACCAAAGAAGCACCTAAAACTCCTAATAACTTTGGGCACACCCACTACAAGCCAAAACCGACTTCTTTCCCCCCTTCAGGCATCCCAAATTCGGCCACCACCTACACCAACACTCAAACCCATTATTTCCTCCTACTTTCACTCTTGTTCACCCGTTCAAATGAGTTTGAACAATTCAAACTCCACCTTTCACTCATAGCCTCAAATTCGAATTATTTGACTGAGTCCACTCCCACTTCTCAAGGACCCTAACCGAATCCATCACCTCCTTTCCAGACGCCAAAAAGAATTCCCAAAATGTGACCTATGCGACTCGAACCTGCTCCCTCACTGCTCCCTTGTGGCGTCACCTACCTGTTCCTTATGTGGCGTCTCCTTACCACTTTACCACTTTCCTTCTTGTGTCATCAAAACCCAAACTATAATACTTAAAATCTGCATCAGCCAGCTCTCCCCTAAAATGCCCAGAATTGAAATTTTGACCAAGGCTTCGGCTTAACCCCGAGCCTTCCCGGGGCTCCCAAACATAACAAAATAATAGACAGAACATACCAACACACAGAAACATACTAAATGCAAAGCCCCTAATTCCCGGATGTTACAAAGCATTATCAGGCAATTGATTATTTAATACCTCCATAACAATTTATGTAATTCGAGTGAAACACATTCCACATTCATGTCAAGCATACAAGTAACATTTTATTCGTTTACCATTTTATCAGACATTTTCATTTATCGGGCTATATCGAGTAGGTGATCATTTCACATATTTATGACATTAATAAAATTCACAAACACAACATTTAAATCAAGCATAAAACCATATACAATTTAGTTACACGAACTTACCTCGACAAATGTTCGTGTACATAAATCCACTAACCCGACATTTTCCTCATTCTAACTCCGAATTTGGTCTATTCAGATCTATACGAGTAAATTTAATGTCAATTTATCACATTTTACACTTATTTGGACTCAAATTTTATCTTAGGAAAAATAACATTTTGCCCCTAACTTTTCCATAAATTGCCATTTTGTCCATAGGCCCAGAAAATGAAATTCATGAAATGTGACCCTCTATCCAAGCCTAGCCAAAAAATACATACAACTTTTACATCACATGCATTTTACAAATCTCAGCATTTTCCATGGATTTTCACCTATTTTCATTTTAGTCCCTAAATCAAGTTTTCATGAAAAATCACTTTGTAAAAGTTGTTTATCTATCATCAATATTTCATTTCCTATCATCAATTTCAAATTTCCATCATATACATCCTTGACCCAATTTTTATACTTTTATAACTTTTCAAATTGATCCCCAAAATAGATAGTTTAGGGTATCCCGATTCCAAAAATATCAAAATTACTAAAAACGAGCCAAGGAAACTTACCCAATTTGGCCATGAAAGTTTCTTCTCTCTCTCCCCTACGGGTTCCATGTTTATTTTGGGGAAGAAGATGAGAAAATATGATTTTTATTTTCTTTTCATCTTTTTAATTAATTGATATTTTCACTTTCCAATTTAGACCCTAGCCTTTTTCTCAATTTCCTTGAATGTATCATCCAAAAATATCTACATACTTTTTATTAATGGTCTAATTACCATATAAGGACCTCTATTTTTTTAATTTGATAGCTATTTGATCATTATAGCTACTATAATTTAACTTTCACATTTTATGTGATTTAGTCCTTCTCGTAATTAAGCACTAAATCGATAAAAATTTTGCATCAAACTTTTCACATGAATTTTCTAACATAATACGGTCCATATAATAAAATAATATAAATTATATTTTCGGCTCGAATTTGTGGTCTCGAAACTTGTAACACCCCAAACCCGGCCTAAAAGTTAGGCCCAAATCTGGCGTGTCACATTGAAGAGTTTTTCGAAAATCATGCTTTTATTAGAAACCCTTCTTAAAGAATTTAAAACTTTCTGCCATGTAAAACCTCAGATTTCGTTTGCTTATCTTCAAAACATAGTTTATTAAAGTCATTCTCTTGCAAAATCATTATTACTTTCAAAACCTTGATTGTAACATCCTGGAAAGGGCCTACGCGTTTTCGGTTTAATTGTACGAAGTGACATGTTTTATCTACTAAGAATAAATTTTGAATATTTTTGGAAACTTGGAAATGAATGAAAATGATTTGGAAATGAACATTTTTGGAAACCTGAAAATGCATGGAAATGATCTGGAAATGAACATTTTTGGAAACCTGAAAATGTATGGACATGATTTAGAAATGATTCAAAAGAGGAAAGTGAACATTTCTGGAAACTTGGAAATATAAGGAAATGATTCAAAAGAGGAAAGTGAACATTTTCGGAAACTTGGAAATGTAAGGAAATGTCAAGTTTAAAGAGCCAAACGAAAATTTTAGGAAACTTAGAAATGACTTAGAAATGTCGAGTTTTAAGTTTTAAAGCAGGGAGTAAAGGCAAAGTGGCCTTAAAAAAAGAAGTTTGTGAAATTTGACACACAAATAGGCTTGGAAAAGTGGCCTGAAGATGCCACTTAGGGTCTCTGGAAATGGCACCACATGCAAAGTGTTGGGCCTGAGTTCGAGTCACTAGGGAAGCAAATAAAGGAAGTTTTATTTTTTTGCTTCCAGAAGCCGGAGGTGGACGGCACAAGCCTTCTAGAAAGGAGGAGTTTTATTTTCATAAATATTCGATTAATAAGGTGATAAATAAGGGATTTAATTTGGATTATTTTTGAAGAGATAATAAAGGATCATTCTCTAATTATTTTAAATTAAGGAGATAAACTTATCAATAAAGAAGAATGGTGGCCAAGTAAGGGATTCTAAGTAGTAGTTTTGGCTATAAAAGGAAGAGAATAGGGCTACTCATCAATTTTTCTTCCTCCTCTTCTCTCTGCCGAATTTCTGAGTGCTCTCTTCTCTTATCTTCTCTTTTTCTTTTGTCAAGCCGAATATATAGTCCACCATTGTCAAAATTCTCAAGTTTTCTTTTCTTCCTATTTCTTCTTACCAATCCATTCAAAAGCCGAATCTTGGAAGGGCTTCAAGCATAGGTGCTGTTTATTTCTTCAAAGGATCTTTCGGGATTATCAGAGTAGTCGACTAAAAGGAGGAGTATTCGGGATTTCTAAGATTAAGGTAAGACATGTGAATATTCGGTCAAAGGCCTTGATTTATGTTTCGATGATTAAGATTAAGTCTAACGTAAGGTTTTAGGGATTTCGACATTCCTAGGGAAACAAGGAACAGTTTCGGGATTTGTTGGTGTTCCAATCGGCAACAAGGTAAGAATACTAATCCTACTAGGATTTGGAATTTTGGCCGAATGGCTTTTTATTAAGGTAATAAGTGATAAATCAATGTAGGGATTAAGGATCTAAGCATTAGATCAAGCTTTTCGGGATCTCAAGGAAATTTTAAGCGAATCAAGTGTGTACCCCACACTATTTTATAATACGTTTTATGGCTATGTTAATTAAAATATGTGATATTAAGAATATGAAAGTGGCTAAAGTACCATGTTATGGTACAAAGAAGCCAGGTACGTTTCCTACTCCTACTAGAAATATGAAAAATGTTATTAGTAACATGAGAATATGATAAGAATGTGAACTCTGGCATATTTATGCATATTATTATTATATGGGGCATATGGATTTGTTTGAAAGGGGAAGTGAATGTGGTGACCTAAGACCACGAACACGGTTACCTAAGACCGTGATATTTGAAAAGTGGTGACCTAAGACCACAGTAATCTGAACGTGGTGACTTAAGACCACGAATGCGGTGACCTAAGACCGTAATTTGGTGTGTAGCGGAAGGAGGGTCGACTTAGTAGTCCCCACGGTGTGACCGGCGGTGTGCGGGGTGTGTAGCGGATGGACAATTAGGTTTGGGTTTGGGAATGCATCATAACTTGTATTCATTGTCCTGAATGTGTAACTCTTGTATGCCTAATTCTATTATGATTTAGTGTCGTGTACACATTGAGTCTGTTTGACTCACCCCGTTGTGGGACCATGTTTCAGGTGATGAACAGTGATGGACCGGGACGGTAGAACTTGTGGTGGCCATGCTCAACATGAAGTCTTTATTTTATGGAACTATTAGTTTTTAAGTACTTGAATTATTTGGAAATTATTTGTTGTAATAAGGCCATAAGGCCATAGTTGAATCATTTTACATTTATTATTATTTATTATGTTAGGAACCTTATTTATTAAAGTCTAAGTAAAAATTTCTTTAAACTAAATCCTAAATGTTTTATCACTTAATATTAAAAAGGGGTTTCCAAAATAAAATCGAGTCTGTTTCAACACAAGCCCAACCCAAACAATATTTTTTTTTTTAAATCGCACAAGTTTTCTTTAAGTAACAAAAGAATTTGAAACCGGTTTTCTTGAGGAACATACCAAATCTGGTCAAAGCTCGTGGGCCGAGTTTGGGGTGCTTCATTGATTGTTGCGAAAGTTTGATTCAAACATTTGCGAATATGTGATATTTTGAAAACAGTGGTTATAGTTTTAGAAACCCGTGTTTAACAGACAAGCAATTTGTAATTTAAAGAAATACCAAATAAAAGTTAAAAAAGAAAAACCCAATGACCTTATTACAAAAATTATTAACCCAATAATATAAAATGACTAAATTAAACTAAAATCTCTAAGTTTAGTCTTTAAACTGTATCCGACGTGTGGCCACCTTCGAGTCTTCCGCAGCTCCAAATCCTCTAAGGCCGGGGATTACCTGCATAGTTAAAAACGGGGTGAGTTTACGAAAACTAAGTGTGTAATCCCCTATTACGATCACAGTCTGGGCCCGAGCCCATACAGTATCAATCCGAGCCTAAGCCCTATTCGGTAACAGTCTGGGCCTAAGCCCCAAAATCATATCAATGCAATGAACATATAACCCAACCCTTAACCACCACACTCTCCACCCGTACCAACCAATACAGCATGTGGGGATAAAATCGACCCACCCAACCAACACATCAAGCTTAGCACCGGTTGCAGCACTAATCAATAGAACAGCTCGACGCCGTGAACAGAACGGCTTGGCGCCGTGAACAGAACAGCTTAAAGCCATAAATATCGCAGCATCGCTGCCGGTTAACAAAACGGCTAAAAGTCGTAAACAGAATGGTTATAAACCATAATCAGGATAGCACAGAGCCATAATCAGGATGGCACAAAGCTACCGGTAACTGTAATAAGTTTGCCACATAGCCATCAGCGGCGGTAATATAATCGGCACATAGCCACTGGTAATTATGATCGACACAAAGTCATCAATATATATGTTAGGCACATAGCCACGGGTAAATACAGTTGGCACAAAGCCATAATCAAGATGGCACAGAGCCATATTTATCGCAGAAAGGCTGAAAGCCTTGTACAGAACGGCAATGGGCCGTACACTTCCTCCGTAACTTTGTCCCAACCCCATGCAATATGTCGTGTATGTCATGCTCAATCATCACAGGTGTATGCAGAATGACTATACTCAGTAACAACCATTTAAAACATATATTACAAGCATATCAGTCACACGACCACACTCAAGTTACTTAAAACACAGTCATACTATCACAGTCAAGTCATGGCACAAAATCAGTCTTTTACCCTCAGGGGCAAAATAGTCATTTTACCCTATAAGGGTATTTCGGTAATCCTACCCTATAGGAGTAATTTGGTAATTCCACTCATAACTAATCCATGTATGCAGTGCATCTCAATTATAATCAATCATACAATTAACACATACAACACTAGTACTACCACGAGGGTACAACAGTCATTTAATCGGCTAGGGGTAAAACAATCATTGCACCTCGTAAGGGCATCTCGGTAATTTTACCCATCAAAGGTATTTCGATAACTTTACCCGTAAGGGTATTTCGGTAACTTTACCCATAAAGGGTATTTTAGTAATTTTGCAAACCAGTTGTATTTTGGTAATTTTGCAAATCGAGGTATTTCGATAATTCTATAAACCAGGGATATTTTAGTAATTTCACAAATCAGGGGTATTTCGGTAATTTTGCAATCTGAGGGTATTTCGATAATTTCACAAATCAGAGGTATTTTGGTAATTTTACAATTTGAGGGTATTTCAGTAATTTCACAAATTAGGGGTCTTTTGGTAATTTCACAAATTAGGGGTATTTCGGTAATTTTGCAATCCAAGGGTATTTCGATAATTTCACAAATCAGGGGTATTTCAGTAATTTTGCAAACTAGGGGTATTTTAATAATTTTGCAAATCGAGGGTATTTTGGTAATTTTACAAACTGAGGGTATTTCGATAATTTCACAAACCAAGGTATTCTAAACAGAGATAATGATACGAATGGGCCTAGGGCCCATTCTCAGCCCAAATGGGCCCACACGCTCGTGTGGCCCATTTAGCCGAAATCTAGCCACAAATATGATATTCACATAGACCAGTTCAATATCCACTACACAATCATATAATTTACTTATATGGGCCCACGGGCCCATTGGCCCTACATGGCCCATTTCGACCCAAACAGCCTAAGGCCACAAGAACACTCATGATGGCCTCAACTATCGCGTCAAAGCCCCCACACGTGCGCTCGCACGCTCGTGTGGCTACCATTTTCGTGTGACCAGTATTTTGGCATTTGCCACTCTACAACTAGAGTAGTGCAAATTATACACCTGACAGGAATCTGGAGTTGATCCGCGCTCCGAACACTCCTATGCCCAAACTCCAACCAAGGTACGCTAACTCTATTTCAATAATTTCACAAATCAGGGGTATTTTAATAATTTTGCAAACCAAGGGTATTTTAGTAATTTTACAAACCGAGGGTATTTCAATAATTTTACAAACTGGGGGTATTTCGGTAATTTCACAAACCAAGGTATTCTAAACAGTGATAACGATACGAATGGGCCTAGGGCCCATTTTCGACCCAAATGGGCCCACCCGCTCGTGTGGCCCATTTAGCCCAAATCTAGCCACAAATATGATATTCACATAGACCAGTTCAATATCTACTACACAATCATACAATTTACTCATATGGGCCCACGGGCCCATTGGCCCCACATGGCCCATGTCGACCCAAACAGCCTAAGGCCACAAGAACACTCATGATGGCCTCAACTATCGCGTCAAAGTCCCCACATGTGCGCTCGCACGATCGTGTGGCTACCATTTCTGTGTGACCAGCATTTCGGCATTTGCCGCTCTACAGCTAGAGTAGTGCGAAATACACACCTGATGGGAATCTGGAGTTAATCCGCGCTCCGAACTCTCCTATACCTGAACTCCAACCAAGGTACGCTAACTTTCCTCATAGATTGCTTTATTTAAAGCCAGCTTCTCACCTTCCCTCATGCTAGCTTCCTGATGTGGGATCCCTCATTCAGCAGAGTTTAAATCCATCACAACCACTTGCCGTCCCAACTTAGCAAAATAAATATCCTTTTTTGCTTGCTATGGGATTCAAACCCTTGCCCTCTACTATGCTCCAGACGCTACATGCCACCACAACACAAGCTCCTTTTGTGACTAAAAGCATGCGCAACTAAATATAATCCTATGGGCCAAAGTTTAAGTTCATTTAAAAAGAAATCAAAATGAAATGCAAGCGCCAAGACTTGAATCTTGGACCCTTTGCTTACTCTATGGCGTCACTTCCTTGTCTCCCATGTGGGGCTATTTGCCACTAGACCACAACTCCTTTTGTGTCATATTTCTCCGCATTTTATTCTTAAAGCCTACTTACTTACTCCCAGGGTTTTATTCACCTAAAACCAAAATTTTCCTAAAGCCCAGGTTTGATCTCGGGACTTCATGGAAGCCCTTTAACCTTCCAAAATCACTCACCTAATAGGTCCAACTTGCGTTAGTGCCATTCTCTTGTTCCCAACAATTTTAAACGCTCCCAAGCCTAAGGTCCAATAGGCCCAATTCTACTAGGCCCAAATTCAGGTTGTTACAAAACCACTATGCTGATTTCCCCGAAATTTGGGCTGTTACAACTCTCCCCCCTTAAAAATTTTCGTCCTAAAAAATTTTACCAGTAAAGAGGTTCAGCCATTACTCTCTTTCATAGTTTCCTTCAATTCCTAGGTAGCTCCCTCTATATCCTGTCACTGTCAGAAATTTTTACTAATGCTACCTTTTCATTTCTCAGTTTTTCTCTTCTAGTGCCAGAATTTCAACCAATCTCTCACTGTAAGTCGTGTCAGGCTGAATTTCAATCTCTATCCGAGAGATAACAGATAATGGGTTTGATTGATACTGTCGTAACACATATACTCATAAAAACATTATGGACTCTGTAGAACTCTAATAATAATACTAATCAATATGCAACAGGTCTAATTCTTTTCAATGATATCATTCGACTCTATAAGCCGCACCTTAAATTTGCTTGAACAACCAATCTAAATAACTTTCTTTAATGGTAAATTTTTAGAATTACTTTGTTACCATTAGAAACTCTATTTCTTTTCAATTTAGGTCCACATCAGATTTCTGACGATCAAATACTGCTTTTAAACTGTTTCAGATCATTTACATTTTTCTTCGGTCTCAAAGAATCAAACCTACTACAAGTATCCTTTCGCACTGAACTCCATCCAAGACATCAGACTTTTACATTTGTGACCATATAAAACCTCGTATAGTACAATTTTGTACTTGTCTGTCAACTATTATAATAAGCAAATTCAACCCGAGGCAAATACTTTTCTTGGTTACCCTCAAATTCAGGTACACAACATCGAAGTATATCTTCCAAAAGCTGAATCATAAGTTCAGATTGATCATCAGTCTGAAAATGAAACACGGTACTAAAATGTAACCGTATACCCAGAGTTTCTTGTATCTTATTTCAGTTAACACCTCAAACCCGGCCCATGCGTTACGAGCGAATTTGGTATGTCACACGAGCAAAACATGTTAAACCCTTTTTATTCGTGCAAAAATATTGCTTTGCTAAAATCAAGAAAACAAGCTTCAATTTAGAATAATTTAAAATATATTATTGTCTTCGAAATTTGCTTGATAAACCGATAAATTTGAACTAATGATCTTACAAAACCGTGACTTTTGAAAATGACGTTGAAAATTTGAAAGAGAATCCGAGTCTTTTGAAAATATCGTTAATAGTTCAAGAGAAAATATCCGTGTTAAAAGTATTTGTAAAAGTTTATTTTGAAATCCATTTGCTAATCGATTTTGGAAACCATTATTTAAGTTTTTAGAAAATTCCCTTTTTAAACAATTTAAGAAAAATAATAAAAACATCCCAACCATAAAGCAAAAATAAAAATAGTCCAGAGGCTTTATTATAACATTTAACCCAAAATAGTAAAGTAATAAAATAAACGAGAAAGAAGTCTAAAGTCCAAATAAACCATTTCTGAAGTATGGCCTCCACCTAGTCATCCATGGCCCAAGTCCATGTCACTGAGCATTACCTGAAAGGAGTAAGAGAAAGGGGGGTGAGATACAAGTGTAAGAGTATGCCCAAAGACCAATCATGAGATGGTTGTAATAACATACTTAATTTACCATGTTTATTAATATAAAGCGTTGTCATTATTATTTCAGTTTTTCTTTCTGTGTGTATAAATAAACTGTTTTATAATAATGTCCTAAGAATAATATGATTATTCTTAAAAGATCCTTATCGAGTATTATTGTTGACTAGGACAACAATAATGCATTAAGACTAACATGTAGTTGATTGATGATAAAGAGTTGTCATTGATGTGGATTGTCAAAATCAATGCATGAATATGTGTGTTAGAGAACAACATATTGGATTGACCCGTTATGAGTATGTTTATTGGATTATTATGTAATTGTCACAACATTACTCATAGTGATTAATATGTATATGATCCTTAGACTTGAGATAATTATTATCTCAACATCGTGAGTTGTATATTTTGATACAGTCAAACGTACAATCGTAATTGGTTGTTCTATAAAGACTGATGTTGGATATACCACAATCTATGTAGAGGGATATGGTTGATCAATATAGGATAAGTCCCTCCTACATAATGGGAGTAATATCTTAGGCCACTTGATTGAGTGAGACTAGAAATGCATGGCCATGCTCAAATAAGTTGACATGAGATGTCATACTAATTTTTATATCATAGTCTACTCAAGATATCAAGAAACATGGGATGGACTATACAAGTGTGACTATTCCATGACTTGTGTCCATTCCAGATAAAGGACTTAAGGATTAATGTATGAAAGGTTAATCACAAAAAGTTATGTGGAATCATGACTTCTTGTAACTTAGGTAGCAATGATGCATTGCTAGATGCCCTCATTGTTTGTGACATTAGAATCGTTCTATTATTACTTCGCTAACGTTGCAAGAACCTCTGGGGTCACACCCTATGGTTTAAATGAACGGAATAAAATATAATTGGTATTGTTTTTAGTTGTCACATGAATTAAATTAATTAAAGAATTAATTTAATTGGGCAATCAAATATTGAACATATTATATGTACAAGGATGTTGTACACATAATGACAACATAATTCTATTAATATATGAATTTGATTCATATATAAATTTAAATAAATATAGTTTATTGAAATCCTTATTATAATTAATGTAATTATAATTTTCTGATATAATTAATGTAATTATAATTTTCTGTTAAAAACTTTATTGTATTTATTTAATCTTATGATACATTCAAGAGATACCAATTATAAAAGGGTATTAAAAGGATACCTAATAATGGGCCCAATGAAAAGATACCCATTATAAAAGGCCCAATTAAAAGGATACCCAATATAAAAGGTATTTAAAAGAGGCAAAGCTTATGGAAAACCCTAAGAGATTGCTTGTTAGGTCTAGCAGCCGTCAAGCAAATAAACCTCCAAAATAGTTTTGGAGATTTCTTCCGTTCATAGTCAAACCAGGTGGATCACGTAGAGGCCGACATCGGAAAAGGTTGTGGCTTGATTCGACAGTAGATCAAAACTCTTGTTGCCAAGGCGTCGCTGTCTACTCAGATTGAAGTTTTGGTAATTTCGAAACCTTTATTTCACCCCGATTCGTTCCTCACACATGGATCCATGGTTTGGATCGCCGGATCTAATTTTATTCTGCTGCGCCATGGGGTATCGGCGTTCCAACAGTGGTATCAGAGCCACTTGTGTAATACGAACTCGGGTTTAAATACTTGGGTGATGCAAATGTATGAGATTCATGTTTTGATCGTATTGTATTTTCGATTGTTTAAATCGTTTAAGCATAACCTGATAACTGTCCCTTTCGGAAATTGATTAAATGTTAATCATGGTGTTGTGGCCTACTTGATTTTATGTTATTACTGTTAACTATTAACAAATCTGTAATAATGCGACGGTGGTATTTATAGTTTCCAGTAAGTGTTAACTGGCTAGTGGAACAAGGGTTGTTCCGATATGAAACCTCAAGGATTAAAATCCTAAAAACACGATTCTGTTGATAAAAAGTTATCAAATCGTGAGGTTTCATTTGACTGGGATATGCGATTTGTACCGCGGGGGCTCCGCCCCGCACTCTGAGTCTATGATGGCGGGGGCTCCGCCCCGCACTTCGAGATGAGGATCTCGAGGATGTCCTCAGACCCTCGCAAAAAGTTTTGTTAAGAAAAGAAATTTATAAACTTGATGGGCCACAAAAGGTTGAAAGGATATTTTATAATTCACTTTAAAATAATAATAATAATAATTGAATTATGTATGCTATTTCTGACTAGCACGGTGTTTGAAATGCTTAGTTATAGCCCAACGACCCATTCGATAAAAGGTTGTATTTTTTTTTAATACGGCTGCGTGTGTCGTGCCTTACTACTATTCTCTTGTATTTCTCTTCTCATCTTATTCCCTCGTATGTAAAACGAGTTTTACGTATATTGTAATTTGCAAGAGTTGTTTGTGGACCAAACGAGAAGGAAGGTGGGACAATGATTAAGAATGATAGCTTCTGAAATGGCTTACACCTTTAGGTTTCTTTTTGGTTTTCCCATTGGCTTGGGTTGAACCACCTTAGTTTATGGGCTATAACTATTGCATTTATTTATTGCTTTATTTATTCATGTATGAGATGCTATGGATGTCTAAAGCATGCCAATTTTTTTATATATATTAAAATTTGAAGATAATAAACCCTATTAATTGATGAGATCGATTAGAAGACTAAATGGGCTGAAATAGACCGTAATTGGTGAGATGCAACAACCTTAATAAAATCCTCTATTAAAATATTAAGTCAAGATGGCCTTCCAATTTTGCCCTCGTTAAGGCCTCGATCAATACTATGTAGGTTACGCTTAAAGCGAAGTACTAGTATTTATCTTGGTTAAACGCGAAGAATAAACAAGTGATATTCATTGGTTAAAAATTGGTTAATGACTTAACTAGGTTACTCTAATAGGATTAGAAACCTAGAGGCAAGTAAATTGGATAAATCATAAGATGATTAGAACAAGAGTTGTTCACCAAATATTAGGAGTTACATATGATGTAATTAGCAAATGTTGCTTACCTAAATAACCATAATCTTAAGAGTAAAGCCAAAGTGACTTAAGAGGTGGTGAAATATGGATCCTTAACCTACTAGAAATACTTTTGAGAAAGATTTTCCAAAATTAATATACGAGGTTATTAATTTTGAAATAAAATAGTGGGAATATCATTTAATAAAGTCTTTTTAATGATTGATATAAAAATGGTAAATTTACTCACATGCATATTTAATTGTTGTAGATATATTATGGCTGCAAACACTAGCACACTCTCATTGCGATCGGTCCTTGAGAAGGACAAATGGAATGGTTTGAATTTTCTTGATTGGTTCCAGTAACTTGAGGATTGTCCTTAAACAAGAACGGAAATTATATGTCATTGAACAACCACTTCCTAATGAACCACCCGCTAATGCCTCGAGGGCTGATAGAGATGCTTACAAGAAGTATCTCGATGACATGATAGATGTTGGATGTCTTATGCTTGCCACTATGAATCCACGAACTTGAAAGCAACATGAGGACATGGTTGCTTATGATATGATCGAGCACTGAAAGAACTTTATCGAGGGGCAAGCACGACAAGAGAGGTTTGATATCTCTAAAGCCCTATTCCAATGTAAGTTGGTGAAGGAAGCCAGTGGGACCTCATGTCCTTAAGATGATTGGCTATATTGAAAGCCTATCTAAGCTTGGGTTTCCATTGAGCCAAGAGTTGGCCATGATGTTATTTTACAATCGTTGCGCGATAGCTACAACCAGTTTGTCCTCAATTTCAATATGAATGAAATTGACAAGACTCTACCACAATTGCTCGGTATGTTACTGAAATGCTGAAGGCAACTTGAAAAGGTTGGACCCAAGCCCATACTGATGGTCCGTAATAACAAGGGCAAGGGAAAGGCCAAAGTTCAAACAAAGCCCAAGGGCAAAGGTAAGCCCAAATTTGGAAAAGGAAAGGTCATACTGAAACCTAAAGGTGGGGTGTCTAAGGAAGGAAAGCTGTTTTCATTGTGGTGTGACTGGACATTGGAAACGGAACTGCCCTGTCTATCTTGAAGAAGTCAAGAAGGCTAAAGCAAGCGGAATGTCTGCTTCAGGTATTTATGTTATTGATATTAATTTATCAACTACTACTTCTTGGGTATTAGATACTGGTTGTGGTTCTCATATTTGTACTTCATGTACAGGGACTACAAAGGAGTAGGACTTTGGCTAGAGGAGATGTGGACCTACGAGTTGGAAATGGAGCAAAAGTTGCTGCATTAGGCGTGTAGGAACATATACTTTATCTTTGCCTAGTGGACTTGATTTATGTTTAGAGGATTGTTATTTTGTGCCCAGTTTGACTAAAAACATTATTTCAATTTCTTGTTTAGACAAAATTGGTTTTGAGATAATTATTAAGAATAATTGTTGTTCATTTTATCTCAATAATGTTTTCTATGGTTCGGCATAATTAATTAATGGCCTCTATATTTTAGATCAAACGAATCCCATTTACAACATAAATACTAAAAGATCTAAAATAAATGACTCAAATCAAACTTATCTTTGGCATTGTCGTTTGGGCCACATAAGTGAGAAACGCATATCCAAACTCCATAAAGATGGTCTCTTGAATTCATTTGTTTTTGAACAATTTGAAGTATGTGAATCTTGCTTATTGGGAAAAATGACTAAATCTCCTTTCACTGGTAAAAGTGAACGAGCTAGTGATTTATTAGACCTAATACATTCTGATGTATGTGGACCAATAAATACACAAGCCAGAGGTGGATTTCACTACTTCATTACTTTCACTGATGATTTCAGTAGATATGGGTATGTTTATCTCATGCGCCATAAGTCTGAGTCCCTTGAAAAGTCACTTCGATCTGATCGAGGTGGAGAGTACTTGAGCCTAGAGTTTGATGATCTTTTGAAAGAATGTGGGATTGTCTCACAACTTACTCCTCCTGGTACTCCTCAATGGAATGGAGTATCTCGAGAAAGAAATCAAACTTTGTTAGACATGGTTCGATCCATGATGAGTCATGCTGATCTACCGCATCCTTTTGGGGATATGCACTTGAGACAATTTGCTTTCACATTAAATCGTGTTCCATCTAAATCGGTTCAAAAGACGTCATATGAGATGTGGACTGGGAAACGTCCTAGTATGTCTTTTATGAAAATTTGGGGCTGTGAAGCTTATGTTAAACGTCAGACGTTTACTAAGCTTGAACCCAGATCTGAAAAGTGTATTTTTGTGGGGTATCCAAAAGAAACCAAAGGATATTATTTCTTTAATCCCACTGAGAACAAAATGTTTGTTGCTCGGACTGGTGTTTTCCTAGAGAGAGAATTTACTTCTAGAAAAGGAAGTGGGAGAAAGATTGAACTTGAAGAAATTCGAGAATCACAAGATACCACTGAACCAGAGATTGAACAACAGCAAATTCCACAAGAAATTGAGGAACAAACAACTCATCAGTAGAAACACAACCACATCACAAGCAGATCTTTAAGAGAACGCCGTGCACACGAGAGATATGGATTTCTCGTTACAACGCATGGTGACGTTCTTCTTATAGATCAAGATAAGCCTAGGACTTATCAAGAAGCGGTGACAAGCCCAGACTCTGAGAAATGGCTTGAGGCCATGAGATCTGAGATGGATTTCATGTATGAAAACCAAGTATGGACTTTGATTGATCCACCCGAAGAAGTTAAACCTATAGGGTGCAAATGGGTTTTCAAAAGAAAAGCGACATGGATGGTAATGTACAAACATACAAAGGGCGATTAGTCGCTAAAGGTTTTCGCCAAATTCATGGTGTTGACTATGATGAAACCTTTTCTCCTGTAGCTATGTTTAAATCCATCGGGATCTTGCTCGCCATAGCTGCATTTCATGATTATGAAATCTGGCAGATGGACGTCAAAACAGCTTTCCTTAACGGGAAACTTGAAGAGGATGTGTATATGACACAACCTGAAGGTTTTGTAAATCCAAAGGATGCTAGAAAGATATGTAAGCTGCAAAGATCCATTTATGGATTAAAGCAAGCTTCGCGAAGTTGGAATTTTCGTTTTAACGATGCAATCAAAGAGTTTGGTTTTGTCAAAAATGAAGATGAACCATGTGTTTACAAGAAAGTTAGTGGGAGCACTATCACATTTTTGGTACTATATGTGGATGACATACTTATCATGGGAAATGACATACCTTTTTGCAGTCTATTAAGACTTGGTTGAGAAGTTGTTTTTCTATGAAGGACTTGGGGGAAGCCACTTATATCTTAGGAGTCAAGATCTATAGAGATAGATCAAGGCGACTACTAGGTCTAAGCCAAAGTACATACATAGATAAAGTACTGAAAAGGTTCAGTATGGAAGAATCTAAAAGAGGATTTCTACCTATGAGACATGGTATTTCACTCTCGAAGGAAATGTGTCCTTCAACTCCACAAGAGAGAGAACGTATGAGTAAAATTCCATATGCTTCCGCTATTGGATCTATCATGTATGCTATGTTATGTACCCGTCCCGGATGTATCGTATGCCTTAAGTATGACGAGTAGGTATCAAGTAGATCCCGATGAAGGTCATCGGACCACGATCAAGTATCCTTAAGTACTTAAGAAGAACTAAGGATACGTTCCTATTATATGGAGGTGAGGAAGAGTTAAGTGTAAAGGTTACACGATGCCGACTTCCAAACCGACAAGGATGATTCTCGATCGCAATCGGGTTTTGTGTTTTGCCTTAATGGTGGTCTTTGTGAGTGGAAGAGTTCAAAGCAAAGTACGATGTGATTCTACAACAGAGGCTGAGTATATTGCAACGGTGAGGCAAAGAAAGGAAGCGGTTTGGATCAAGAAGTTCATTCTTCGGACTAGGGGTTGTGCCTAGCATATCGAGATGCTATAGAGCTTCGATGTGATAACAATGGAGCTATTGCGCAAGCTAAGGAACCCAGATCTCACCAAATGATCCAAACATATACTTAGACGCTACCATCTTATTCGAGAGATTATCGATCGAGGGGATGTAGAGATATCGAGTACCTTGGATGATAACATTGCTTGATCCACGACCAAGCCTCGACCACAGGCGAAGCATGATCGTCACACTAAGTCACTTGGTATTAGATATATGAGTGATTGGTCTTAGTGCTAGTGGGAGATTGTAAGAGTATGCCCAAAGACCAATCATGAGATGGTTGTAATAACATACTTAATTTACCATGTTTATTAATATAAAGCGTTGTCATTATTATTTCGATTTTCTTTACGTGTGTATAAATAAACTATTTTATAATAATGTCCTAAGAATAATATGATTATTCTTAAAAGATCCTTAGTTGAGTATTATTGTTGACTAGGCCAACAATAATGCATTAAGACTAACATGTAGTTGATTGATGATAAAGAGTTGTCATTGATGTGGATTGTCAAAATCAATGCATGAATATGTGTGTTAGAGAACAACATATTGGATTGACCCGTTATGAGTATGTTTATTGGATTATTATGTAATTGTCACAACATTACTCATAGTGATTAATATGTATATGATCCTCGGACTTGAGATAATTATTATCTCAACATCGTGAGTTGTATATTTTGATCTGATCAAGCGTACATCGTAATTGGTTGTTCTATAAAGACCGATGTTGGATATACCACAATCTATGTAGAGGATATGGTTGATCAATATAGGATAAGTCCCTCCTACATAATGGGAGTAATATCTTAGGCCACTTGATTGAGTGAGACTAGAAATGCATGGCCATGCTCAAATAAGTTGACATGAGATGTCATACTAATTTTTATATCATAGTCTACTCAAGATATCAAGAAACATGGGATGGACTATACAAGTGTGACTATTCCATGACTTGTGTCCATTCCAGAGATAAAGGACTTAAGGATTAATGTATGAAAGGTTAATCACAAAAAGTTATGTGGAATCATGACTTCTTGTAACTTAGGTAGCAATGATGCATTGCTAGATGCCCCTCATTGTTTGTGACATTAGAATCGTTCTATTATTACTGCTAACGTTGCAAGAACCTCTGGTCACACCCTATGGTTTAAAATGAACTAATAAAATATAATTGGTATTGTTTTTAGTTGTCACATGAATTAAATTAATTAAAGAATTAATTTAATTGGGCAATCAAATATTGAACATATTATATGTACAAGGATGTTGTACACATAATGACAACATAATTCTATTAATATATGAATTTGATTCATATATAAATTTAAATAAATATAGTTTACTGAAATCCTTATTATAATTAATGTAATTATAATTTTCTGGATATAATTAATGTAATTATAATTTTCTGTTAAAAACTTTATTGTATTTATTTAATCTTATGATACATTCAAGAGATACCAATTATAAAAGGGTATTAAAAGGATACCTAATAATGGGCCCAATGAAAAGATACCCATTATAAAAGGCCCAATTAAAAGGATACCCAATATAAAAGGTATTTAAAAGAGGCAAAGCTTATGGAAAACCCTAAGAGATTGCTTGTTAGGTCTAGCGACGTCAAGCAAATAAACCTCAAAATAGTTTTGGAGATTTCTTCCGCTCATAGTCAAACCGGGTGGATCACGTAGAGGCCGACATCGGAAAAGGTTGTGGCTTGATTCGACGATGATCAAAACTCTTGTTGCCAAGGCGTGCTGTCTACTCAGATTGAAGTTTTGGTAATTTGAAACCTTTATTTCACCCCGATTCGTTCCTCACACATGGATCCATGGTTTGGATCGCCGGATCTAATTTTATTCTGCTGCGCCATGGGGTATCGGCGTTCCAACAACAAGAACTCAGTGCGTAATCCCCTTACTGTTATCCATTAGGCCAGAACCCATTTAGCAATATTTTGGGCCTAAGCCCATTTACAATAATAATGTATCAATTATCTCATGTGTATGAAATGCAATTCCCAAACCAAACCTTGTAATCCATCCACTACACACCACCCGTACCAACCAACACACCTGTGGGGATCAAGTCAACCCACCCCGCCAACACACCAATCGCAGGCATTAAGCCATTATAACAAATGTAATTGTGGACAAGCCACCAGAATAACAGAATTTACGTGGCATTACCAGTATATGGATTTGTGGCAGAGCCACCAAAATGTGGCAGAGCCACCAGAACTTCTCTTCAATAATATCCCATCCCATACAAAATCATGTATATAATGCGTAACAATTCATGATTTTTACAATATAACAATAGTAATTTATTCGGATATTCATTGTAAAAGTACGGCCCATTAAGCAAAATATCAGATCGGCCCATTTAGCAAAAAAATATTAAATTGGCCCATCTAGCCATAATATCAGATTGACCCAATTATCATTATGTCCATTCGGCCCTTAAGGCAGTATGTCAACTCGACCCATTAAGCAATTTCGTATTTCTGCCCTTTAGGGGTATTTCCATAATTTGGCCCGTAAGGGCATTTTCGTAATTCGGTAATTTACCCTCCAAGGGTAATTCGGTAATTTCGTAATCCAGACTTAACTACTAATTTGGGCATAAAAATTTAAACTGTCCATCTGCGTCATACTGACTAAAAATTGAGTTAGAAATCTCGAAATCTAAATCCGAAAATTTTTCTTGAAACTAGACTTATATATCTTCTTACTGAAATTTTTCTAGAATTTTTGGCTTAACCATTTAGTACAGTTTATTCCTTAAAGTTTACCTTGTTACACTGTCCAATGATTCTGACCTCTCTTACCTTAATTTTAAAAATCTCACTGTACGATTTTCATATATTGCTCCCACTTGTTTCTAATGAAAATAGGCTCACTAAGGAATCTATACATATAGTTTATAACTCATAATTCACTTTGTACAATTTTATCTAATTTTACCAAGACAGATCAGGAAACCACGAACTCACTAAAATTAAGATATCTCAGTATATAAAATTCCTTTTCCTTCTCCGTTTCTTCCATATTAAAATAGACACAGTAAACTTTAAGTTGATATCTTATTCATATTCTATTTCCTTTTCTCTTATTTTTCGTGATGTTTCAAAAACACATCATTGCTTCTAACCGAAACTATTTTATTACAAAATACGATTACCACTACGATCATACGCACGCCCGAGTGATCACGGATGCCAGTTTTCGATTTTCTTCGGTATTTCGACCGATTCACAGAATATTTCATACAAAATTTTAGAGAAGTGTGAGATTACACACCATTTCAGATATGTATACGGAAAATACGGGATTACCCACCTGATTTTGATTTCCTAAAGAACCACTCGTCGTTGACCTAGAATAATACCAACCAAAACTTAGCCTCGGATTTCCAAAAGATTTCATACCCAACGTATTACTTATACTTGAATCACTTACCACTATATCTGAAGGTAGAATATATCGAGTGATTTCGTCCCTAAAACATAATCGATTAGTCGAAACATCGATCCGATTAACACAATAATCGAGTACGATATCAAATGGACTATGAAAAGACTCCTTACCTTAATCGATGATAATCCCAATTCCCACCAATTGGCTTATGACTTGAGATGATTAGGCAATGATGTGGTATGCGGCCAATCCACTAGAATACTACAAATAAAAGATTATTAAGATGTGAGGGAGTAAGGGAGAACACCATTTCGGTTTTAGAATCAAGATGAAACAAAAAATAATGAGGGACTCTCATTTGGCTAAAGAGAAAAAGAATGAAAAGATTTGAATAAAAACACTTACCAGTTTAATCAAGAAAGAAAAGCCCAACTTGGAAGATGGAGAAGATGATCAATTAGGTTAGGTGGTTTCTGCAAAACAAAGAAAGAAAAGTACTCACTAATGGCTTTAGAGTTTCGGCAATAGGAGAAGAAATTAGAGAAAGCAAAAGACACCAAAATGCTAAGGAGATTACAACCTCTCAAGCACCAAAAATTTGCCAATTGCCTATGGAAAATTCGGCTATCCTCTCCCTTTCCCAACCCATTATCATCTTTACCAAAAGATGAACATAGACCAAATAAAACCTTTCCAAAACATCCCCCACGAAAAATGCCAACATGCTCCCTCAACTTGCCTTTTTCTTTTGATTTCTTTCCTATCCTCATCCTTTCCTTATTCCCTTAGCCACCTTGCCAAAATTAAAAAGTCCACCTTGCCTTATTTACAAGCTTGGCCGACACTTAGGGAAATAATGCAAAAATAATAGTCAAAATTTGCACAATATGGGATTTGAACCTCCTCCCTCAAAGTCCATCATGTGGCGCCATATCCTTTTTACCAATTGCTCATTTATGCAAGCAAATTACTCTCTTATTTCCATAAGCCTTGATGCCACTTATTATCTCTCTTTAATAGGCTTAAACACAAAATTTATACTAAGGCCCAACTTGAACCCGGAACTTCCTAGAAACCTCGTAACTTCCCAAAATCACCTTCCTAATAAGTCCAACTTGAAATAATGCCATTCTCTTGTTCTCAAAATTTTAAAACGCTTCTACGCTCAAGGCCCAATGGGCCTATTCCTACTAGTCCCAATTTCGGGATGTTACAATTCTACCCTTCTTAAAAAAAATTTCATCCTCGAAATTTTCTTCAACTACTAAACGTACCGCTCAAATCACACCACTATGCTTTCGCTGCGCACTCTGATCTTAATAACACTAATGTATCTTTAACTTAATCTTGAATCCTCTTTCACTTAACCAAACATTTAACCAAAGAAGCAAGCAGTTGTCTACCATTTATACTTAGAATTTTCTACATTCAATCATTACGTCCAACCAAAACATAACTGACTTGATGGTGATGAAACAATCCCGAGCCTTATGCTCCTTAGACCCGCATCTCAAGCATGCTCCTGACCTCCTCCAACATTCTCCCGGATGACGCCTTCTGCAAAAATTGCAAGCTGGAGAGTTTGGTCGTGCCTTGACATGCTTTATGGAACGAGACTGCAACCCAAAAGAACCGCGATCTAATTTCTTCTTACAGTCCACAGACCCAACTCGAAGTGCTTCACCGATTCCTTTAACCTCCTTCAATACTTCCTTAACTCTCTGAGTCAGCTCGACAACCCCAGCTCAGTCATGAGACCCCGTCTCAGCTACTGGCAATGCCAACACCTCCCTTTTGGAAACACGCCCCGATGGTAAAGATCTAGTCCTAGCACCTCGGCCTCTAGCACGTCCACGTCTACCGTGTCCACGTCTTCTAGCGCTCATGTTCACTAATGTCGATTTAATCTTATTAAGAGCTTTATGAATCATTATACTATTTCAGTGTTTATTAAACAATGTTTTATGGAGTATAAGAAGTAGAGTCGTTTTCGCAAAACATATTATAAAGTCTCAATCTCTATAGTTTCAGCTCCTAAAGCTAAAAGTTCTAAAGTATTTCTACAGTCATACCACAATAATCATAATCATAAAATGATAACATATACTTACTTGACTTGGTGCTGGATACCCATGGTGCCATACTTCCTTTAACACATGTATAACTTAAAATTCAAACAGCTTTTTTGAAAACTCTTTTGAACCCAAACTACAATCGAGTTTTGTAACTGGGCTCTGATACCATAAAATGTAACACCCCAAACCCGGCCCATGCTTTACGAGCGGATTTGGTATGTCACACGAGCAAAACATGTTAAACCCTTTTTATTCCTACTAAAATATTGCTTTGTTAAAATTAAGAAAACAAGCTTCAATTTAGAATAATTTAAAATATATTACTGTCTTCGAAATTTGCTTGATAAAACGAAAAATTTGTACTAATGATCTTACAAAACAGTAACTTTTGAAAACGACATTGAAAATTTGAAAGAGAATCTGAGTCTTTTGAAAATATTGTTAATAGTTTAAGAGAAAATATCCGTGTTAAAAGTATTTGTAAAAGTTTATTTTGAAATCCATTCTCAAATCGATTTTGGAAACCATTATTTAAGTTTTTAGAAAATTCTCTTTTTAAACAATTTAAGAAAAATAATAAAAACATCCCAACCATAAAGCAAAAATAAAAATAGTCCAGAGGCCTTATTACAACTTTTAACCCAAAATAGTAAAGTAATAAAATAAACGAGAAAGAAGTCTAAAGTCCAAATAAACCATTTTTGAAGTATGGCCTCCACCTAGTCATCCATGGCCCAAGTCCACGTCACTGAGCATTACCTGAAAGGAGTAAGAGAAAGGGGGGTGAGTTACAAGAACTCAGTGCGTAATCCCCTTACCGTTATCCATTGGGTCAGAACCCATTTAGCAATATTTTGGGCCTAAGCCCATTTACAATAATAATAATGTGTCAACTATATCATGTGTATGAAATGCAATTCCCAAACCAAACCTTGTAATCCATCCGCTACACACCACCCGTACCAACCAACACACCTGTGGGGATCAAGTCAACCCACCCCGCCAACACACCAATCGCAGGCATTAAGCCATTATAACAAATTTAATTGTGGACAAGCCACTAGAATAATAGAATTTACGTGGCATTACCACTATATGGATTTGTGGTAGAGCCACCAGAACTTCTCTTCAATAATATCCAATCCCATGCAAAATCATGTATATAATGCGTAACAATTCATGATTTTTACAATATAACAACAGTAATTTATTCGGATATTCATTGTAAAAGTACGGCCCATTAAGCAAAATATCAGATTGGCCAATTTAGCAAAATATCAAATCGGTCCATTTAGCAAAATATCAGATCGGCCCATTTAGGAAAATATCAGATCAGCCCATTTAGCAAAAAAATATCAAATTGGCCCATCTAGCCATAATATCAGATTGACCCAATTATTATTACGTCCATTCGGCCCTTAAGGCAGTATGTCAACTCGACCCATTAAGCAATTTCGTATTTCGGCCCTTTATGGGTATTTCCATAATTCGACTCGTAAGGGTATTTTCGTAATTTGATAATTTACCCTCCAAGGGTAATTCAGTAATTTCGCAATCCAGACTTAACTACTAATTTGGGCATAAAAATTTAAACTGTCCATCTACGTCATACTGACTAAATTGACTATAAATTGAGTTAAGAATCTCGAAATCTAAATACGTAAATTCTCCTTGAAACTAGACTCATATATCTTCTTACTGCAATTTTTCTAGAATTTTTGGCTTAACCATTTAGTACAGTTTATTCCTTAAAGTTTCCCTTGTTTCAATGTCCAACGATTCTGACCTCTCTTACCTTTATTTTAAAAATCTCACTGTACAGTTTTCATATATTGCTCCCACTTGTTTCTAATGAAAATAGGCTCACTAAGGAATATATACATATAATTTATAACTCACAATTCACTTTGTACAATTCTATCTAATTTTACCAAGACAGATCAGGGAACCACGAAGTCATTCAGAACCAGTCTCACTAAAATTAGGATATCTCATAATATAAAATTCCTTTTCCTTCTCCGTTTCTTCCATATTAAAATAGACACAGTAAGCTTTAATTTGATATCTTATTCATATTCTATTTCCTTTTCTCCTATTTTTCGTGATGTTTCAAAAACACATCATTGCTTCTAACCAAAACTATTTTATTACAAAATACGATTACCACTACGATCATACGCATGCTCGAGTGACCACGGATGGCAGTTTTCGGTTTTCTTCGATATTTCGACCGATTCAAAAAATATTTCATACAAAATTTTAGAGATGTGTGAGATTACACACCATTTTAGATATGTATACGGAAAATACGGGATTATACACCTGATTTTGATTTTCTAAAGAACCATTCGTCGTTGACCTAGAATAATACCAACCAAAAGTTAGCCTCGGATTTCCAAAAGATTTCATACCCAACGTATTACATACACTTGAATCACTTACCACTATATCCGAAAGTAGAATATATCAAGTGATTTCGTCCCTAAAACATAATCGATTAGTCGAAACTTCGATCCGATTAACACAATAACCGAGTAGTGATATTGAATGGACTATGAAAAGACTCCTTACCTTAATCGATGATAATCCCAATTCCCACCAATTGGCTTATGACTTGAGATTATGAGGCAATGATGTGGTATTCGACCAATCCACTAGAATACTACAAATAAAAGATTATCAAGATGTGAGGGAGTAAGGGAGAACACCATTTCGATTTTAGAATCAAGATGAAACAACCAAATAATGCGGGACACTCATTCGGCTAAAGAGAAAAAGAATGAAAAGATTTGAATAAAAACACTTACCAGGTTTAATCAAGAAAGAAAAGCCCAACTCGGAGGATGGAGAAGATGATCAATTAGGCTAGGTGGTTTCGGCAAAACAAAGAAAGAAAAGTACTCACTAATGGCTTTAGAGTTTCGGCAATAGGAGAAGAAATTGGAGAAAGCAAAAGACACCAAAATGCTAAGGAGAAAACAACCTCTCAAGCACCAAAAATTTGCCAATTGCCTATGGAAAATTCGGCTATCCTCTCCCTTTCACAAACCATTATCATCTTTTCCAAAAGATGAACATAGACCAAATAAAACCTTTCCAAAACACCCCCCACGAAAAATGCCAACATGCTCCCTCAACGTGCCTTTTTCTTTTGATTTCTTTCCCTATCCTCATCCTTTCCTTATTCTCTTAGCCACCTTGCCAAAATTAAAAAGTCCACTTTGCCTTATTTACAAGCTTGGCCGACACTTAGGGAAAGAATGCAAAAATAATAGTCAAAATTTGCACAATATGGGATTTGAACCTCCTCCCTCAAAGTCCATCATGTGGCGCCATATCCTTTTTACCAATTGCTTATTTATGCAAGCAAATTACTTTCTTATTTCCATAAGCCTTGATGCCACTTAATATCTCTTTTTAATAGGCTTAAACATAAAATTTATACTAAGGCCCAACTTGAACCCGAAACTTCCTAGAAACCTCGTAACTTCCCAAAATCACCTTCCTAATAATTGAAATAATGCCATTCTCTTGTTCTCAAAATTTTAAAATGCTTCTACGCTCAAGGCCCAATGGGCCCAATCCTACTAGGCCCAATTTCAGGATGTTACATTCAGAATCAAAAAATAAACTGTAGATCTTTATCAGGAATAACAGAAACCAGCACCTCATATAGTCTATTAATCTCAAAAGCAGATAATTCAATCAATATATCAAGTGAGAAATCCATTTGTGCCAGAATAAAATGTGTAGGCTTTGTCAAACAATTAACAAGTACTTAAATAGTATCTTTCTTTTTCATAGACAGGGATAATCCCAATATAAAATTCATGGTAACTTTGTCCCATTTCCATTTCAGTATTTTCTCTGGCTATAACCGTCTTGAAAGTATCATCTCTATCTTGCTGATACATTCAGCATTTAAATATAGATTTAGAAATACTACCTTTTCATTCTGAGCTACTGATACATTCTTTTCAAATCATTATGCATTTCATCATTCCCCAGGTAAACAGACATAGTACCACTGTAATCATTCATGTAAAATTTTCAATACAAGCTCTAATTTCTTCAGTACACAGACTCTTTCTTTGAATAACAGACATTTACAGAATCTATTCTAATATTCTGATTCAGAAATTATTTCACATTGTACTCATTTAACTCAGAACTCATTATCACTCTTCTGAGTTTCACTGATCTATTGTAGAGACACCGGTTTAGCTCTATACTCGGCTAAAATTAAGTTATTATTAGACAATCATACTCGATATCCATAGCTTGCAAACTATACATATATTTTCTACTCAGAACATCTGTAACCATATTCATTCTTTCCAAGTGATATACAATTATCAAATCATTATCTTTCAATATTTTAGACCATATACGCTATCTTAAATTCAAATCTTTTAGCAACATCAAACACTTCAAACTTTTATAATCGGTGAATATACAATATTTTTTTACCAAACAAGTAATGTTATCATATTCCAATACAAAAACAATACCTGTCAATTCTAGATCATGTATCGGGAAATTCAAAATCAATAGTTGTCGCTCCTATATCATTTATTGGGTAATTCTTTCCATATAGTTCTTAACTGTCTGAATGTATAGGCTATTACTTTGCCTTATTGTATCAAATCACAATCTAGTTCCATTCAATGTTACATTTGTAACACCCCAAACCCGGTCAACACACCACGACCGGATCTGGTATGTCACAGAGGAAAGTTTTTTTTGAAGAAAATAGGTTACCGGTTGAAGTTCGATTGAGAAAACTCCTTGCTATAGTTAAAATCTTGGGTATGATTGTTCCAAAACCGATGGTGCATTTTAAAACCTGGAACTTTGAAAATTTAGTTGAATCCATAAGTAAAACCAATTCATATCAATTAAAAATCCAAGTAATTTCTTTTAGTTGCTTGAAACATTATGAACTTAGTGTGGAAAAATCTTGAGTTTGGAAAACATTTAAGTTTCATTCCTTTTGAATTACCGTGTTTTACCCGGTGGTAGAGTTTAAAACGTATCGCTTTGTAGTTTTGGAAAACACTTTTCTTTTTAAGTTTTATCCATTGTTAACTCAATACTTTACTAAGACATATTTAAAATCCAAACTAGGCATATAAATACTCAAAGCATAATCTAAAAAGGCCTTTTACAATCCCAACAAAACCAAATGAAAGTAAACGAAATAAAGTACCAAGTTTTAAATCAGTGCAAGTCCAATTTATTCATAGCATGGTCACCTCGAGTCCACCTTACTCCATGTCCGCGATCTAAGTGTCACTGAAATGATAAGGAGAAGGTGAGTCGCAAGACTCAGTGCATAAATCCCTCTCCCGATTAATGCAACATACTAACACACACCGTACATAGCAATACAAGTAATGCACCCAATCCTAGCCATCCATACTCCTTTTCTACCCCGTGTGGTACCAAACCACTGGTGGTGCCAAACCACTGGTGACCCAAAGTCACGAATAATCCAAATGATGGGGCCAACCCATCGTGTGATACCAAATCACTGGCGACGATCCCGTATCTCAAGTGGGGCCAACCCACGGTGGTGTTAGACCACAGGGACAGGTCGCTATGAGGTGCCAAACCTCTGGTGTCCCAAAGACACAAGTGTGATACCAAATCACTGGTGACCGAAGTCACGATTAATCGAGTGATGGGGCCAACCCATCGTGTGATACCAAATCACTGGCGTCAATCCCGTAATATCAATCGTGGGGTCAACCCACTGTGGTGCTAAGCCACTGGGACGAGACGCTGAGGTGCCAAACCTCTGGTGACCCAAAGTCACAATAATCAATCTGTGGTACCAAACCACTGGAGGTGCCAAACCTCTGGTGTCCCAAAGACACGGATATCATATTCCCCCTCCTCTCATATCACCCATTATCATACCGACTCATGGAAAGTATGCAAATCATGCAAATCATGCTAACATGCCCAATATTGCATCCCATAGTACATACATCATAAATCAATAACAGAACTCGTAACGAAACGGACTTACCCGAATCTGTGCTCATACACCATAGGGTATCGTATCAATCAACCATACAGTTTCGGCTTTATTAAGCAATCAGGTTATTAAACATATTACTAAGCAAAGAGTGTGTTAGTTTACACACCTGTTAAAACGCAAGCTTTTAAACCCAACGAACCGATCTAAGATCCTCAAATACCTTGCTCCTATAATCGGCCAAACATGAGATTAGCCATCTACACCATTCGGCTAAAACAGATAACACAAAAGGGTTAACACTTAAACCCTTACCTTGCAAATGGTTTGGTTTCCTACCAGAACCCGAACCAAACAATGGTTCCTTAGTCAATCGGCCACACCCTAATAAGAAAACAGTTAATCCTTTGAAGACTTGGCTTAATGAAAACTAAACGAATAGACTAAAAGAACCAACTCTTACCACCACTTACCAAGCGAACAACCAACGATGACTGCTTCACTTGATCGCCACCAAAATCCAAAGGCCCTATAATGAAATCGGTTCACACAAAGGATTAACTCCTATCAACCCAATGCCGAAGGTGGCTCTCAACCCAATCAAAATCAACAGAGAACAAGGGAGAGGGGAAATGGCCATTCGGCCAAGCACTTAACTTCTTCAACGATTGAACAACCAACCAAAATCAACACCCCACCTAAGATTCGGCCAAGATGAAGACTACTAGGAGAGGGGAGATTTGGCTAACACTTTAACAAAAGGAGAAGAGGATTCGGCTTTAGGTATTTAACACACTTTATGTTTAGCTTGAATGGAAAAGGAGAGAAAAAGATGATGTGAGATGAGAATGGTGTTTCGGCAAAAAGGTATTGAGAAAAGAAAATGAAAGTTTGAGGGGACAATATGAGATGGTTTCGGCGTAATAGAAATGGAGAAAACAAATGGAGAATTCGGTTTAGAAGGCAAGGTAAGTTTCGGCACTTATGAAAGAAAGAAGGCAAAATATGTGAGGAAGAAAATGGCTATTTCGGCTTTAGCACAAATGAACAAAAGAAAAAAAAAATGGAAGAGAGCATTCGGCCACACACAAAATCAAGAGAAGCAAAGCAAATTTCGGCAAGCTTAAGGGAATTTGGTCTTTCAGTTTCAAGAAGAAAAATGAAGGAATTCTCTTGGAAAAAATTTCGGCTAGCTATGCAAAAGAAGAATTTTGCTTTGACACAAAATGACCGAAAATACACAAAAAAAATGCCAAGTGAATTTCGGCACTCCCACTACTCACCTACCAAACCGGCCACTCCCCTCCATGAAGCATCCAACATTCGGCTATCACCTACAAACACTCCAAGCCACTAATTCAAATCACTTTGAATTAGTCCACTTCCTTGATTTACTCTCCACCCACCATTTGAACAATTTGACCTGGTCTATGGCAGAGTTTGAACTGCCTACAACTTCTCCTCCTCCATGCTGTCAAAATGGAAGCAAAAATGTGAGCATTCTGCAGCTTGAACACAGGATCTCCTCCCCTACAAGTGGCGTTACACACACAAGCTTCAAGTGGCGCCTACCTTGCCACTCCACCAGCTCATTTCTTGTGCTAACATTCATCAAATAATATCTATAAGCCCCAGCTTCATCAGCTCCTCCCACCTAAGCCTAAAAACCAAAATTTTCCTACTACTCAGGCTCACACCAGGCTTACACCTAAGCCCCAAAACAACACAAACAACAACATAGCAGGCCAAAAACATGCAAACCATGCAAGAACAAAATAGCCCCTATCCCGGGATATTACAACATTACTGTAATAACAAATTCCTTACCTAATTCAGGCTGAATCGGAATCAATACTTTGATCAACAAAGCTTCCAACTGGTCGAAACTTTACTAATATTTATTAGTTCATTCAAATCTTACCTCTTTCCTGAAATAATTGAGTCATCGATGTGGCTATGTAACACCCCAAACCCAGCCTAGACATTTTGACCGGATCTGGCATGTCACATAGAAGGGTTGTTTTAAAAACCATGCTTTCGTTAAAAAGTTCGCATTGTTTTTGAAACTTTGGTTTTATTGTTTGTGAAATTCGATTGTGCTTTTAAGGTTCCTCGGAGTTATTATTTTGTAGATTGCTTTGGTTATGAAAATCAAGTTTGAATCATTTTCGGAAACGTGATATTTTGGAAAACAATTGTTAATGTTTTAGAAAAACCCCCATTTAAAGAACATATAACAGTAAACATTCGGGAATAAAAGTTTAAAAGGAAATTTAGTCCAATGGCCTTATTAGAAAACAATAACCCAAATCAAATAATCTTGGAAATAATATAAAAACCAAATTTACTGAGTTTCATGAGGAACGACTCCGACGTATGGCCACCGCCGAGTCCTCCGCAGCTCCCAAATCCGCTATCACTGGGGATTACCTGCAATGTTATGGAAAAAGGGGTGAGTTACAAGAACTCAGTGTGTAATCCCGATTTCAGTCATAGTCATGGTCTCAGTCTGGGCCTAAGCCCCAATCGGTATCAATTTGGGCCCACGGCCCCAAAGTCATGGTAATGCAAACAGAAAATGCAACCCAACCTAATAGTCCATCCGCTACACTCCACCCGTACCAGCCCTACACTCCATGTGGAGACCAAGTCAACCCACCCAACCCTACACTCCAAGAATGCGAAGGAGCTACCAAGATAAATTCAAAGAAAGCCGCCAAAGACGATATATGTGGCTAAGCTCACGAAATCGTGATATATTGTGGCATAGCCACCAGTACAGAATGTGGCAGAGCCACCAGAATCATAATCGGCACATAGCCATCAGCGACGATAATATAATCGGCACACAGCCTTGGATAAATATGATCGACACATAGTCATCAAAATATATGTTAGGCACATAGCCATGGGTAAATACGATTGGCACAAAGCCATAATCAAGATGGCACAGAGCTAAGCTCTCCTATAATGCAGCCTTGTTGCTAATAACGGTATATGTGGCTGAGCCACTAGAATCAATATACGTGGCAAAGCCACTAAGTCAGTAAAACGTAGCATAGCCACCAGTACAGTACTTCCTCCAAATTACAAATCCCAACCCCATGCAATATGTCGTGTATGCCATGCTCAATCATTACACATGTATGCAAAATGGCCATGCTCAGTAATAGTCATCTAAACATATATTAACAGCATATCAGTCACACTACCACAATCAAGTCAGTTAAACTCATAGTTATAAATCACAGTCAAAACAGGCAAATTCATAGTCTAAATTAGTCATTTACCTACAAGGGAAAAATAGTCATTTTACCCTATAAGGGTATTTCGATATTCCTACCCTTTAGGGGTATTTTGGTAATTCTACCTTACAGGGGTATTTCGATAATTTTGCAAACTGAGGTATTTCAGTAATTTCGCAAACCAGGGGTACTTCGGTAATTTTGCAAACCGAGCGTATTTCGGTAATTTCATAAACTAGGGGTATTTCGGTAATTTTGCAAACCGATGGCATTTCGATAATTTCATAAACTAGGGGTATTTCAGTAATTTTGCAAACCAAGGGCATTTCGGTAATTTCATAAACCAGGGGTATTTCGATAATTTTACAAACCGAGGGCATTTCGATAATTTCATAAACTAAGGGTATTTCGGTAATTTGTAAACCAAGGGTATTCTAAACAGAGATAACTATGTGAATGAGCCTAGGGCCCATTCTTGACCCAAATGGACCCACATGTTCGTGTGGCCCATTTAGCCCAAATCTAGCCACAGATATGAGTTTCACATAGACCAGTTCACTATCTACTACACAATCATACAATTTATTCATATAGGCCCATGGGCCCATTGGACCGACTTGGCCTAAGGCAGCCTAGACTCATGAGGGCATCAACTATCGCGTCGAAGCTCCCACACGTGCGCTTGCACGCTTGTGTGGCTACTATCGCCGTGTGATCGGCATTTTTCCATTTGCCGCTCTACAGCTAGAGTAGGGCGAAATACACATCTGATGGAAATCTAAAGCTGCTAATTCGCGCTCCGAGCATTCCTATGCCCAACGCCAACCAGGTATTCTTACTTTTCTCATAGATTGCTCTATTTAAAGTTAACTTCTCACCTTCCCTCTTGCTAGCTTTCCAATGTGGGATCCTTCATTCAGCACAGTTTAAATCCAACACAAACTCTGGCCGTCCAATCCGCAAAATAAATACTCCCTTGCTTGCCATGAGATTCAAACCCAGGCTCCCTTGTAACATAATCCACGCCGCTAGCCACTTTACCAATTAGCTCCTTGTTGTCTTAAAACATATGCAACTAAATATAAGTCTATGGCCAAAGTCTAAGTTCACTTAAAAAGAAAATCAAAATGCAAGCGCCAAGACTTGAACCTTGGACCCCCTTGCCTCCTTGTGGCGTCACTTCTTTGTCTCCCATGTGGCACCATTTGCCACTAGACCACACCTCTTTTTGTGTCATTTTTCTCCATATATTATTCTTAAAGCCTACTTACTAACTTTCAGGGTTTTATTCACCTAAAACCAAAATTTTCCTAAAGCCCAAGTTTGATCCCAGGACTTCATAGAAGCCCCCTAACCTTCTAAAATCACTCACCTAATGGTCCAACTTGTATTAATGACGTTATCATGTTCTCAAAAATTTTAAATGCTCCCAAGCCCTTGGCCCAATGGGCCCAATTCTAGTAGGCCCAAATTTGGGTCGTTACAAGCTATTTCAATTATTAACATTAAAGCTTTGAGTTTTTTCAAAGCCACAACCATCCGATAGATTTAGAACCATAGTGCTATACTATGACCAACAGTTCAACCGTATAGATAGAGCAACACTTCAATATTAATGGTGTACCTCAACTTAAAAGAGGGAAATCTGAAAGTGGCCCCAATAATGGCCATGCAGTAATACAGTTTCTATAATCTGTGACCTCTATCACAATACCTCATGTTCGAGTCAATATTTATAATGGTAATGAATGTAATTACCTTTAATGAAAGAATATCTTTCATAAGTAACCCATGTTTACATAATAAAAAGTTTGATGATATCTCAGGGAAAATTCAGAAAAGCAATATCACACATACTCAGTAGAAAAAACTGTGACAAGGATAATATAATTTTGCATATTCTTAATTTAGGGCTTCAATCAGTAGAAGTAGAAAATAACATCACATGAACCTTATCATCAGATCTTATATCAATCATGATGAATTAATAACCCAAGTAAAATAGAGCAATACCACTCATGAATCAACCAGGCTTTCAATAATTCCATTTATCATGATTTACTAGTCTTTCAATACGACAAATATTGCATCTGTACATACACAATTTCATATGCCTCTGAGAACAACAGGACTTATAGAGTACCCAGAGATGTTGCTGTAATATACCCAATGATCACAGCTGTATTCAAATATCTTTGCAGTTTTATCACTATTCTACTAACCCATAAAATCATCAATAATCTTATATTATTCAACTCACTGAAAGAGTCAATTCAGAAGAATTTTAGGCTAATCCATTCTGTAATTATCATATATGGATAAGTCAATTACTCATGAATAACTTATTCCTTAACAATAACATCACATATTCAGAATAATCTTCAAAAAATATGATATTTTTTTAATACTGTCTTTACTTATTAACCTGTTCTCATTTTGACTACATCATTAGTCATTTAGCCTTTAAACTCTTTAGTTCCACATTCATGAGCTTAATCCATATAAATCTTGTGAATTTCATTGTATAAAACTATACTGGTGAGGGGATGGAGATCGTAAGCCTCAAAATTTAACTTTCATATATATATATATATATATATATATATATATTCATATAACACAACATTTATCATTCTCATAGGCTATGTAACATTTATCTGTACCTTCTCGGATTCTATTTCATCATCAGTAACAATTTACTCAGATACTTGAGTATCTCTTTCGGAGTCATTAAAAGTAGCTCGGTTGGAAAGCATCTCTATCTATTTGTAAAACAATTTTCATCAGAGTCGGGAGATATCACACTATCATAGGTCATATAATGGCATGCATTTTTAAACTCCACATATACCACATTCAGTATGAGAACCGACTAAATCGTAGCTCTGATACCACTAAATGTGTAACAGTTTGGTTTAGACCCTAGTCGAAAAAGTGATTTTGGGACCACAAATTCGAGTCTGAATAATATTTTAATAATATTTTATGTGTCTTTGATATGTGATTAAGCATGTTTGAAGGCCTCGTATGAAAATTTGATTATTTGTGTTCTTAATTTGATAAAAGGGTTAAACTGCATTAAATGAAAATTTTGTATGCTATTTGTTAAAGTACCTATTTGATGTGGCTTTTAAATAAGGAGGCCTTATGAGGGAATTAAGCCAATATTTATTTAATGAATGTTTAAAAGACATTAGTGACCTTATGTATATATGTTATTAAATGGTTATTAAAAGGGTTAATATGGTAAATTGTATAATAATATGTTTGTAATAAAACAAACAAACGAAAAGATGAATGTTATCATCTTATTTGGATGCCGAAAAGAAAGAAAATATCCAAGCTAGGTTTTGGCTAGCTTTTGATTCAAATTCAACGTATGTTTTTAATCGGTTTTTGACAATTTCTACATTTTCGAAATCGTTGCTTCGTCTACTTCAAAACCCATGTCTTAATTTTGAGAATTGATAATGTTTATGAGATGTGCCATTGATGAAATGGTGAGCTTTGTAATGAGTTTAGGTGTTAAATGAAAGATATGTGTTAAACGAACATGTTTTGTTCTTGAATTTTTGATGAATTTAGCTAATTAGGGCTAAATTGTGAAAATAGTATTTTGAAAGGCTAATTTGTGAAATAAATGAAATTTTTGGACTTGTATGAGATGCATGAGCATTCGACTAAGCATGAGTATATGGTGATTTTGTATATTTGATGTTTTGAGAAAAATGGACTAAATTGATAAAATGTACAAATGTGGGGGTTAAGTTGCAAATAGCCCTAAATGTATGCTTTTGGATTTAATTGAATAAGTTGATGAATGAAAGGGTTAAATTTGAATATGTATAGATCAAGAACCAAAGAAAACGGACTTAGATCGTGGGAAAGCGAAGGTAGTCGAATAACCGAGTCCGAACGAATATCCAAACTCGAGGTAAGTCGATAAACAAATAAATGCTTTTGCATTGAATTAATTGAGTATATATGATAGTTGAATTATTATGATTATCCATTGAAATGGAATGTATGTGCTATCCGAGATTACGAATAAGTCAACAAGTTGTCAAAGTCCAAGAAGTCCAGTTCGAATCTAGGAATAGATAGGATTAACTATGTCATGACATAGGTGTCTGTTGTGTGATATCATGTAAGACCTTGTCTGGGACGTTGGCGATGATTTGAGATTTCACGTAAGACCACGTCTGGGACGATGGCACTGATATGAGACTTACGTGTAAGACTATGTCCGGGACATTGGCATCGTAATGATTCGTGTAAGACCCTATCTGGGATAGTGGCATCGACATCTGACTACATGTAAGACCACGTCTGGGACATTGGCATTGTACTACTATTCTGAGCAATCGGAGTATCCTATTTAGTTCTAAACGGTTCAACGGGCAAATCCGAGATATGAATGACAATGCGATTTGTATATCTATTTTAGGTACGTTTGATATGTACACTAAGTGTGTATGAAAGGTAAGTGTCTATTTGAACTTACTATGATGAATATGTGAAAGGAAATGATGGAATGATATGTGAAGACTTGTTTAAAAGAGCTATGTGTATATATGATATTTGAGTTGAAGAATGTGGTAAGATATGGCTAAGCAAATGAGCCAAAGAGATATATGTGATGAATTTTGCTATGAGAACCATTAATGTCATAGTATCAATATGGTTATGTTCATTTTATGCTAATTTTTTTTGTATATGACTTACTAAGCTTTTAAAAGCTTATTCTGTCTGTGTTTGCTCTGTTTTATAGATCGTCAAAGCTACTAAAGGCTCGGGGACCGTCAAGGATCATCATCACACTATTCAACTTGTTTTGGTACTTTTGAAATATGTAGATAGCTAAATATGGCATGTATAGGCTAGTCTTTTTGAGTTAAGTTTTGAAATGTGAATAATTAGCCATGAGATGTGGCTAGATAAATGTTGGTATTATGTTTGGGTGTATATGATGCATGATTTTGGCATGATTTGATAGCAAATAAAATGGTCAAGGCTATGGTAAGCATATGAATACATTATGAGTATTTATGTTTGAGCAAAGGTATGATTATATGAAAGGTAAATGTGGAAGAATCATGTTTGAATGTATATGTGTTTTAGTTGGGAAAATTGGCATGATTTGAAATGAGATTGAATGCAAAGATTTGTTGACTAGGTTGAGATGTTTTGTGCTTGAATGAATTGGTAATTTGCTTGTAGGGTTGACCCTTGTGTGGGTGGCATTTTGGCCTTATAAGTGGCCTATTTTGCCTACACGGCCTTGGCACACGGTGTGCCTAATAGCCATGTGAATAAGTTAGTAGCTAGCCTAACCTACACGGCCATGGCACACGGGCATGCTTAGTGGCTGTGGGGATAAGTCAGTATACATGCTTTGATTTGGCATGGCCAGGACACATGGGTGTGTCTAGTAGCTGTGGGAGGCACACAGCCTGCCCACACGGGCATGTGACCTCTGAAATATAGAAAAGTTTTAAATTTCTAAAAACTTTCATTTGTGTTCAGTTTAGTCCCGACCTATTATGAAGTTTATGTAAAGTCTCGTTGACCTATAATAGGGACACTTTGATGCGATTGATGATTTGTAATATGCAATGTCTGTAAAAGTTTCCGATATGTTTGATAACAACTTTAACCCTAATTCGGTGACGGATACGGGTTTCAGAGCGTTACTGAAACATTTAGAACATATATCAATTAATTTAGGTAAGTTACTATTCATTCACCGAGGTCATTCATAATATCCCTTAAATAAACCCTCGAGGCCCAATAGAGCACTAGAATCAAGTTGGGACTAAATCGGGAACTCAAGAAATTTTTCGTGAAATTCTAAAATTTTTCCAAGGTGCAAGACTCACATGCCCGTGTGGTCCAAGGGACACGCCCGTATGACCTTGGGACATGCCCGTGCTGCAGGCTGTGTTCAAAACTAGGTAGCTCTTTGACTTGTACCACACAGCCATGCCACACGCCCTTGTGCTAGGCCGTATGGTTAATTAATTCAATTTGAATTAGGTGTAGGTTTCACATGGCGAAGACACACGCCCATGTTCTAGGCCGTGTGACACACACAGCTGAGACACACGCCCGTGTCTGCCCGTGTGCACAATTCCAAGCATTCTGTTTCTTAAAATTAAGGTGCAGGGGACACATGGCCTAATCACATACTCGTGTTACCAGGCCGTGTGTCACACACGGTCTAGACACATACCTGTGTGGACAAAATATAGCCATTCCTAGCTTCATTTCTCACCCCAATCATTGCCATAATCCTACACCACATCTTGCATTCAGAACCCAACCAATCCAAGCGTTTTATTCAAGTTAATTCTATCATTTAACATGTTATATCATAACAGACAATTATTAACCATTTCAAGCATTCTAATCAAGCATATTCCATCCATCATCATGGCATATCATTTCATGCATGTAACATCCTGGATTAGGGGTTATGCGTTCGTGCATAATTCATGAGTTAGTAGGTTTTGGCAGTGTTTGGAAGTGTATTAAGGGTTTTTAGAATTCTAGGATGGAAGAGAAAGCTTTGGAAAATTATTGGTTTTTAAGTTAAAAGGGGGGAGCTAGGTAAATGAGGCTTTAAAAGGAATTGCGTGTGAAGCATGACACAAGGAACCATGCGGTAAAGTGGCATGAAGGCGTAAGAGTGCAAGGGGAGAAGGCTGTGTCAAAGGGAGTGCCAAGGGGGAGGAGGTTTGAGTCGCGTGGGAAGCAGAATTTTGATGTTTTTATTTTGCATGTTGGCGTTACGGGAGAGAGCTAGTGGGACGGCATATGGACTCTCAAATAGATAAGGATAATGCTTGGTTATTTTATTTATTATTGGCTAAGAATAGGAGATAAATGAGGTTTATTTTATTTATTTTGAATAAGTGTGGACTTATTTTATTAGTTTAAATAGGTAGATAAATGTGGGTTATTTTATTTATTTTAAATGGGAGGATAAGGGATAATGTGAGGGATTAGTTTATTTTATTTGTTAAGGTGATAAAAGAGTAATAAGTGGGATTTGATAAGGAGTTGGAGTTAGTGGCCGAATGTGGACTCTTTAGGGGTGGTAGTGTGTGCCGAAATTCCTTTAATTAAAGCATTCATCTTTTTCTCCCTTTTAGTTGCTTTGCCGAATTTCTTCTTACTTTCTCCGCTTCATCTTTATTTTCTTTCCACCCTGATTCTATACCTTTTTCTAATATGACCGAATACCCCTTGTCATCTAGATCATTAGTCGAATCTCCATTGAATTTTTCTATTATATTGGTTCTTCTCTGTAAAGCCGAACCTTTGGTCACCTTGAATCTATTTCTACTCTTGGCCGAATTCGTTAAAGCATTAAGCCCTCTCTACTTTTGTGCCGAAACTTCTCTCTTTGGGGATTTAGAAGACGATTCTTTGAAGGTGCTTTGATAAGTGGTAAGTATTTCTTCCTTAGGCAATCGAGTTGCTATTCCTCTCTTTTGGGTAACCAAAATCGAATGGTTGGCTTTGGATTTGGGTTGGCCGAATGATATAGGGCCTTTACCTCGTGTTTGTTTGTGTGTAGTTAGCGTTAAGGACCAGTAAGGGAGCCTCTCGGGATTTGATCCATCAAGGTAAATCAAAGTGCTATTCGGCCCTAGGCCATATTATGGGTTTAAGTAGTGACCGATTGTGTATTATGGTATTTAGGGGCTAATCGACAGAGGTAACAGAGGCTTCAGGATTTTAGATCGTTTCGGTAAGGATACTTAGTAACTTTAGATTTACTCTGTATTCGTTCAATAGCCGAAGGCTAATTATTTGTAGGTACCAGTGGGTGGCCGATTGCAAAGGGAACTCAAAGTGTGATTCGGGATTTGGTAGGAGACCAAATCGGCATTTAGGGAGAAGGAAGAACCACGTTTCAAGATCATGTTAGATTCAAGTAGTTCGTGATTTCGCTAAATAGTCAGGTGTGTGATTAACCCACCGTTTTCCGGGTTTTTGCTATATTTGCATGTGTGATTTATGTGCTAACCAGTGCAGTGGCAGTTATGTGGTGATTACCCTGAAAAGGGGTATAACGATAATCAGGTTAGTATTATCTCTTGATAAGAATGTGAAAGTGCCGATGTGAATGTGATAATGCCTATAAAAATGTGATTGTCTACCTTAATAACATGTGCATGCATTTATTATTATTATGCCACTATTACATGCTGCATGTGCATGGGTGGGATGTGGATATGAAGGAAGGAAAGGGTGTACATTATGCACGTGGTCTGATGTTAGCCTTGTGCTACATTGGCGCTTGATGTTAGCTAGGTGCTTCATCAAGGTGGAGTGTTGGCTATGTGCTACCTCCTGGCGGATGATAGCTGTGTTCATCACCGTAGATAGAGGATGACCTCGAGTCACCTCGTGGATACAGATATGTGGGGTCACTTAGGTGATCGGTGGATTAGCCACGGCCTTGAGCAGCAGGTCTGCTAAGGTAGGTGTAATGGATGGACATTAGGTGGGGTCACTCAGGTGATCGGTGGATTAGCCACGGCCTTAAGCAGCAGGTCTGCTAAGGTAGGTGTAACGGATGGATCCTAGGTTGGGTTGGGTGCACTTTGCATAATTTCAATGGATATGTGAATTAATGTGAAAAGGGCCAAGCCCAGTATATGAATGTGGATCAGTGTGGAAATGGGCTAAGCCTGATATGTGGAAATTATGTGGTTAATTACCCTGTTACCTGATAAGTGATATGAATATGGGCCAAGCCCAGAATATGTTATTATGTGAATATGTTATCTTGTTATCTGATATATGGGCTATTATGTGGTTAACATGTGGGTGGAATTCAGTGGATTAATTACACACTGAGTCTGTATGACTCACCCAATTTTTATCAACATCGCAGGTGATGTATGATGATCGGACCGGGTTGGAGGGGATACGAGGTGGCCCATGCCGAAGACATTTTATCTATTTTATTCAGTTTATTATTAAGTACTTTTGTTTAAATTGTAATAAGGCCCAGTTAAAGTATTTGAGCATTTTTATTATGTTTAAGCTAGATGACGATTAAATTATTATTTGGAAAATGACTTTTATTTTAGCGACTTACATCTTAAAAGCTTATAATAAAGTTTTAATTCGGATATTTTTATCAAGCTTATATTATTTAGAATTTTTAAATGGGCATGGTTTCCAAATGACAACTAAATTTTCAAGATTTCTCCACAAGTTAGATTCTCTTCAAACGTTTTTCCACAGTGACATACCAGATCCGGTCAAGGCTCGTGGGCCGGGTTTGGGGGTGTTACAATGCATACATGTTTACAATCCTATCTTGGTTATGTCCTCATGTTAAACATAATTTGATCAACTACTTAACATTTATGCGGCTTACATAATATGACATTACAAGTATATCAAAACAATCATTACTAGCCATTCCAATGGCTAGATTACAAGCATCGTTTATGTTTACATGCCACTATGGCCAACATATCCTATACATGCCATTACAATCGTAATTGAATTACCATACTATACCGACAGCGGCCAATGGATAGTGTGAGTCATCTCCACCGAGCTTCTAATCCAATGAGCTTTCGATTACTCTAAAATAGGGGAAAAATAAACTAGAGTAAGCATAAAACGCTTAGTAAGTTCATATAACATGGCACTTCACTTACCATTCATCCTATTTTGAGGTAACTATGTAAGGCATATTCACTTAATTTGACCTCAAGACCTACACACATCCTCATTGCCCTTGTTAGTTATATAATCCATGATAACAACAAGACATATATAAGCTCAATCAACAATCAAGTTTCCATGCATATATGGTTTCCGCAACATGTATTCATTAAGCATGTAGATATCATCTCTTATTATTACAAGTATAGTTTCATAGTAGTTCGTTTTGAGTTCAGATCCTTTCATGTCAAGACTTTACTCATTTTATTCGAGTATTAAGGTCACCAAGTAGTAGTACACTCAAGGTGTACAAATATATAATCAAGGATGAACACTCTCATCAAATAATTTCTATGTAAAATTATCATCTTTTCATATTTTCATACATCACTAGTCATAAATCATCATTTCCTTGTATTTCATGTAATATCCTTTTTCATGTCACAGTTCATATCATATATATATCATTCCATGTCAATTTGTCTTAATTCCTATTTGCCCTTATCAGAGCTTTACCAATTGAATTTATTCGAAATATTGATGGATACACAGGTAGTACATTTGAGGTGTACGAATCAGAATCCGTAATTTTTGTCCAATGGTACCCATATGGTACAATTTCAGAGAGTACACTCTCGAGCCGCATATATGTAAACAACAGGACTACCAATCCAAGCTAAATCCTGTTTACGTCATATGCTCTAAAGAGCTTGATTTGGATTACCCGTCCGGGCTAAATCCAATCCATAAAATATGCTTGAGAGGAGTTATATCAGGATTACTCATTCGGGCTAAATCCTATCAGAGTTGAGGTCGAAGGATTACTCATTCGAGCTAAATCCTATCCACAACAAAAGAAGGACCTCTTTCGTTTTGGGAAATCACATATCCATCAATTTTCCATTTATTCAACTGGGATTTAAACTCTTTTCAAGCATTATTGGGCATTTGATTATTTCATACCTCCGTAACATTTATATAATTCGAGTGAAACACATTCCATATTCATGTCAAGCATACAAGTAATATTCTATTCATTTACCATTTTATCGGGCATTAATAAAATTCATTTCACATATTTATGACATTAATAAAATTCACAAACACAACATTTAAATCAAGCATAAAACCATATACAATTTAGTTACACGAACTTACCTCGACAAATGTTCGTGTACATAAATCCACTAATCCGACATTTTCCTCGTTCTAACTTCGAATTTGGTCTATCTGGATCTATTGAGAAAATTTAATGTCAATTTATCACATTTTACACTTATTTTGACTCGATTTTTATCGTAGGCAAAATTACCATTTTGCCCTTAACTTTTCCATAAATTATCATTTTGTCCCTAGGCTCGGAAAATGAAATTCATGAAATCTGATCCTCTACCCAAGCCTAGTCGAAATATACATACAACATTTACAGCATATACATTTCACAAATTTCAACATTTTCTATGGATTTTCACCAAGTTTCATTTTAGTCCCTAAATCAAGTTTTCATGAAAAATCGCTTTGTAAAAGTTGTTTATCTATCATCAATCTTTCATTTCCTACCATCAATTTCAAATTTCTAGCATATATATCCTTGACCCAATTTTTATACTTTGATAACTTTTTAAATTGATCCCCCAAATAGATAGTTTAGGGTATCCCGATTCCAAAAATATCAATATTATTAAAAACGAGCCAAGGAAACTTACCCAATTTGGCCATGAAAGTTTCTTCTCTCTCTCCTAGGATTTCCCTGTTTATTTTGGGGAAGAAGATGAGAAAATACGATTTTTATTTTCTTTTCATCTTTTTAATTAATTAATATTTTTACTTTCCAATTTAGTCCCTAGACTTTTTCTCAATTTCCATGGATGAATCATCCAAAAATATCTACATACTTTTTACTAATGGTCTAATTACCATATAAGGACCTATACTTTTGAATTCCATAGCTATTTGATCCTTATAGCTACTAGAATTCAACTTTCACAGTTTATGCGATTTAGTCCTTTTCGTAATTAAGCACTAAATTGATAAAAATGGTGTATCAAAATTTTCACATGAATTTTCTAACATAATACAGTCCATATAATAAAATAAAAATAAATTATATTTTTGGCTCATATTCGTGGTCCCGAAACCACTGTTCCGATTTCACCGAAATGTAGGCTGTTACACTCCTTATAATATTTTTGAGCAATTAATTCGAGATTTAATTGTGACATGAGTTGTCAGTTTTCCCAACATTAGGGGGAGAGAAACAATAACTTGTAAAGAGTTAGGGGGGTAATTGTACCAGAAGTTCAATAAGGATAACTCATTACAAGTTAACTGTTAGATATATTTCCAACCTTAATGAGAATAACCAAGTTTTATATACCATCTAATATTTTAATTTGAATCAAGGTCCCAATAGGACAATTACTTAGAATACATAATAGATTGATCGGTTCCAAAGATGAAAATTATTCTAGATGGTCCTATAGTGGAGGCGGGTGCTCCAGAAGAGACCCAAGACATAACTAATAAGTAAAACTTCAGAAGATATTCAGGTACCTGAAACTGAATTTTAAAATAATGAAAATAAAAGATCTCGATAAGTTATGTGTTATAGCCCGAAATAGGGCCTAATAGGAATAGTGGTTGCAAAACCACGAATCCGAGATATAAAATTTTATTACGATTAATTATTATGATTTACCGAGTGATTAAATACATGTGTTAGAGTATCGATAAGAAATTTTATTGATTGCATGCTTAAATTGCCTATTAGGACTTTTTGCAAAAAGTTGCTAAATAGGGGTTCTAATTCATAGAGTACTTGATTGTAATGGGGGTTTGAAGTAGGAGTCCTTAAATGGTAATTAGACCATTATATTTCCATGAACAAAAATGGACATACATAGATAAAAATAACTAAAGTTTTCATGGAGAGCATTTTAGTCATTTGGTATTAAAAAGAAAATAAAAGGGAAAAAGATGGCAAAATATGTCCATCTTCTACATTAGGACGAATTTTCAAGGGTTCTCCATAGCTAGGGTTTGTTTCAAGCTTCCAAGCTCCATAGTAAGTGATTCCAAGCACCGTTTTTAATGTTCTTTATGTTTTTGGAGTCCCGGTAACTTGATTTAGCTTATACTAGCAAGAATTTAACCTAGGGTTCATATTTGGAAAAATACCCATAGGTGAAATGTGTTTATTTTGATGTTTTATGATATAATATGGGGTTTGAAATTATGTTAAACAACTTTTGTTAAGCGATTTTAAGTGAAAACGAGTAAAACAGCTTAATCGGTAAAAATACCTAATGTTCATAAGTACATGTTAGAGTGAGAATTTGATGTTGTCATAGAAGGGAAATATGATCAGCATGTCATAAAACATAAGAATAAGGGATGAAGTTTAATTTCCGAGATTTGGGGCAAAAGTGTGAATATATGAAACTTTAGGGGCAAAAATGTAATTTTCCAAAATATTGTATTTGAATGGAATGTTGATAAATGTATTAAATTGTGCTAATATAGATCAAGAAACAAGGAACAGTGAAGGTTATCGGGGAAAAGAGAAGGTTATCGACTAATTTACGAAAATAGTCGTTTTGCATCCAAGGTAAGTTGTGTGTAAATAATAGCAATATATTTTTATAAATTGTGAATTATATTTGATATGTGAATTAGTATTGAATGTGGAAGGAAAATTGTTCATGAATTATTCAAGTGATAAAGTGTTTAAAATAAGTGTTAAAAGTAAATTCCCGATTGAACTTAGGAATAGAAGTGGATACAAGTGATATATCACTAGAGACCAGTGTTACAATGTTACAGTGAGTCCCGGGTGCTGGGTGATCTAGCATGTGTTGCAGACACCTGACAGCTTGTGTGAGCAGGCCCATGGACATTTCCAGTGTTATTGATCAGTGGTAGCTTCGGCTACATTACAGTGGTAGCTTCGGCTACATATCAGTGGTAGCTTCGACTACATATCAATGTGGCACTTATGTGCTAATTCTCTATGTATCCATGTATATTTTGAGTGTTCAACGGGATTAATAATAAATTAAAGTGAATATGAGATGAAGTGTGTATGCAGGTATAATTGAAAGAATAAGCATACGTGATAATGATTAAGTACTTAAATTTATGTACAAGTGAACTAGTAAGGTTGTACATGTGTAACTGATTAAATTTGCTAAGAAGGGTATTAATTAATTGTGTGTGAACATGTTAATTATTGATTGAGTGCTTATTATTTACATGTAACTTACTAAGCTATTAGTAGCTTACTCGTTCTTTTCCTTTCCTTTGTTTTATAGTGTGTTGAACTTACTTGGATTGGAGATCGTCAGAGCCTCGTATCACACTATCAAGCCTTTACTTTGGTATATAAATGCTTTTGAAATGTTTTAAGTTATGACATGTATAGGGATCGAATTATTTTGTATGGATACCTAAGTGATGCTTACTACAAAGAAAGTATGAAAAAGTAAAAAATTGCAATGAAACAGTTTTTGGACAACAGCAGTAACGTGACTTTGAAAAATCACCAAAAATATGAGAAATGAAATTAAAAAGTGAATAAGATATAGAGTTAAATATTATTGTGTCTACTTTCATATTAAAGAAACAATGTAAGCAAAAGAATTCTATATTCTGTGATATTTGAATTTTAGTGAGACAGGTCAGAATGGTATTTGAAGTCCCCTATTTAGACTTTAGAAAAACATTTAAAATTGTAAACAAATAATTATGAGTTATAATTTATATTTCTAGATTCCTTAGTGAGTCTAATTTCAGTATAAATAAGTAGGAACAACATATAAAAATTGTACAATGAGAAAATTGATTTTTAGTAAAGAGTGGTCAGAACTATTGGACTGTGAAACAGGGGAGACTTTAACGAATAAACTGTACTAATTGGTCAAACCAAAAATTATGAAAATTTTATGGTGAGAAGATATATGAGTCTAGTTTCAGGGAAAATTTACAGATCTAAATTTTGAGTTTCTTAACTCGAGTTATAATTAAATTAATGACTGTTACGCAGATGGACAGATTTATTGTGAATGATGAAATAAATTATATTTTTTATACTCGAAGTAGTAAGATAAGTTAAATAACGCCTCGTACTCGAATCCGGCAACGGTCTCGAGTGTGTGGTGTTACATTATGTCAATTAGAGAAAATGTGGAACCGAATAATAAAAGTGGTCGACAATGATTTTGCATGCAATATTATTATTGAAATAATGAAATAAAAGGAGGTTCTTGAATAAATCTATTGAGAAATATAGATATGGAATAAATTGATCAAAATAGAAAGACGCAACTCAAGTACAATTAAATTCCAGGAGTTTTTGGACCACTAGTCCAAATATCTAAAGGTATAAAGCCAATGAGGGTGCAAATGAAGTAGTTTTGCAAAAACGGAATAAAAATATAAAGTTTTTCTCTAAGTACTGGTATCGATTATGAAAAAATATAATACTCTTTTGTCGTGGATGCAATAACCTTTAGATATATTATTGAATTGACAATTCATAAAAGATTTAATTTGCGTCTAATGGTTGTTGTTACAACCTTTATAAATCACTATATAGTAAAGTTTATATTAAAATCATTGAAGGATTTAGACTGCTAGAAGCGTATTGAAATTCTCGGGAAATTATTCAATAATATGAATTGAAATAATTTGAACATATGTGGTAAATTTGAGTAGTTGAAGGAGGATTATAAAATAATCCAAAATACCAATTTGTGTTTTTATATAAGAATCATGATTAAAGTTTGTTATGATTATTGTTGAATCTCCTGAAGAGATCAAAATATATTTCCTAAAATTTTCCCTCAGTCATGATTTTTAAAAGAACGGTAATATAAATGCTTATCAAATACATTCAAATAATCATTTGAAAAACTAATATTCAAGATTGAATACGTAGAATATGAGAAAATATGTGATGTTTTCATGAGGGGGAGTAAATACGCGTTGCACTCTTTTTCCCTTAATCAAGGTTTTGTCCCATTGTGTTTTCCTGGTAAGGTTTTTAATGAGGCAACATATTATGCGTATTATAGATTGTGTACTCTTTTTCCTTCATTAGGTTTTTATCCCACAGGGTTTTTCCTAATAAGGTTTTAACGAGGCACATTATCTATCAATGGACATCCAAGGGGGAGTGTTATGAATATCTCATTAAGTGGATGTCCATCATGATCAAGATAAAGTTTTGATGTACTTTAAATTCTAATAGTTATTAGAATTAGATCTCTACTTCTTTTATACTTCTTATGCCTATAAATAGAGACTCTGGTGAAGCATTGTAAATCATCACTTTGATTAATAAAGTACATTCTCTATTGCTTTCATATTTTCTTTGTTCTTTATTCTCTCCACCTCTCTTTATTTTATAACATATATGAAAATTTGTTAAAAAGTGTAAATTATAAAATATTATTAAAAATTTCAAAAAGAAATTAATATTTGTAAAAAAATATTAAAAATTTGAAACCATTCATTTTTAATTCACACCGAAACTAGAAACCAAGTTCTACTAACTAAACCCCATAGGTTTAACTTTGTGATTTCATTATGATTAGTAAATCGAAGGAAAACCTACGTGAAAAAGAGAATGTTGTGGTCAGTCACAAAATTAAAAGAATGAAGAAGGAAATAGACCATCATCATCACTACAGCCTTGGCCAAACTTTGATTCAAGAGTGGGTGCGTGCTGGTGGTGGTCTGACACTAGAGGATGGGGTTATTGAATCGACAATGATAGTTACCGAGAAGAGATTTTTTTGTTGTAGTTTTTTTATTTTTTTATTTTCTAAATAATTTATTGTTATTTTTTATTGGATCGACGGTGATCATGCCTTTGCCATTGTCTTTTATACAAAATCGCTTACTCACTCCAAAGTTAAACCACAAATCACCTTATCAACTAAATTTCCAATGTAACTTGACATATATCTTTCTTTGTATTTTTGGCTATTGTTGTTGTCTATAGCTTTGTCCTTACACTAAAAATAAACTAAAATCTCATTCTACTAAATGTGTCTTTATTGATTATAGTCTTTTTTAGAAGGGTTGTAAATGTTTGTCATCATCGACCAATAAAGTTTTTTTACTCAAGTCACGTATTATTTGATGAACAAGTGTTCTCGTTCAAAGAATGCGATGGCTAATCTTCAGATCTCGATCCACCACCATTACCAATTGTTATTTTCTATCTTGGCAAGCCTATTATGACTATCCCTCCCAACCAACACCAAATGTCATGCCTACTACACGACCAAAACTTTCACAAACAACACCACTAATTAGTCCTTCCATTTCTCCTATTAGCAACACCACTGTAAATTCACCATTTTCCTTAATATCCAACCACTTCCTACACTTCCAAGTGAACTTCCATCACACCTAGACCAAAATACAAATGCTCAAAACCAATGTCCCATGGTTACTAGATAAAAAGCTAGCAACTTAAAGCCTAAAGTCTTTCATACAACACTCATAACCATGTGCACATATCAAGAGGCAGCCAAGTAAGAAAGTTGGCATCAAGTAATGTTCGAGGAAATAAATGCATTAATGGTCAATGGGACATGGCATTTAGTGTCAAGATCACACGTAACAAATGTGATCGGTTGCAAATAGATTTATTACCTTAAAACCAAACCTGAGGATCTTTTGGTCATTATAAAGCCAAACTTGTGGCTTAAGAGTTTCATCAAAGACCAAATATAGATTATGCTGAATCCTTTAGCCCTATCAACAAACCAACCACGATTCATCTCGTCTTACCTATTGTTCTCCATTCTAGTTGGTCTGTTTGTCAACTTAACATATCCAATGCATTTTTACATGGGAGACTTGAAGAGTCGATTTACATGGAACAACCCTGAGGCTTCAGAGATCCCACCAAGCCATACCATGCATGTTCTTTAAAGAAGTCTTTATATAGTTTGAAACAAACCCCACAAGCTTGGTATTTAAATCTCACATGGACCTTACAAAAAATTGGTTTCATAGGATCTAAAGCTAACAACTCTCTTTTGATCTATTCTTCCGAAAATAACATAGTTTACTACCTTGTGTATGTTGATGATCTTACTTTGATAGGCTCAAAAACTACTCTTCTTTAATATATCATTTGAGGGCTTGGGTTATCTGTTGCCCTTAAAGATTTGGGTTCTTTACCTTTTTTTTTAGTGTTAAAGTCACTTTGCTACCTAATGAACTTAAGCTATCTAAATCCAAGTATATTTGTGATCTTTTGCGGTGTGTGAATATGCATGAAGCTATTCCTGTCTCTATGTCATCTTCTTCACACACAATATTAGCTACAAGTGCTCCCAACAATTTAAAGATCCTACTTTATTTTGACAAATGGTGGGTTCTCTTCAATATTTAGCTATTACCCGACTTAACATAACCATGGCAGTCTACAAAGCACTCAATTCATGCACTCACCTTTTGTCAACCATTGACAAGTTGTGAAATGAGTACTTTGATTTTAAAAAGGTATAGTAGACCATGGTCTTCTAATCAAATTGTCATATTCTCCATCTATTTTTTCTTTCTTTGATGTGAATTAGGGAGGTGAAAAAATTGACTGAAAAAGCACCTTGGTTTATGTTGTATTTCATGGCACTAATCTCATCCCAAGATGTTCAAGAAAAAAAATAGTGACTCGATCTAGAGTTGTTTAGGAATATCATGCCCTAGCCTCGGTAGCCTTTGAGGTTTATTGGTTGTAATGTTTTCTTTAAGAACTTGACCAACCGCTTCCTACCATACCAAAAATTTGGTGTGATAATGTCTCAACCACATATTTAGCTACCAATATAGTTTTCCACTCTTGTTCAAAACATTTTGAGCTTGATTGTCATTTTGATCAAGATCAAGTTTGTCAAAAATATCTTCATGTGTTGTACATTCCAATTGCTAACCAACTAGCTGATGTCTTAACCAAACCATTCTCCAAGCAACAGTTTATTGATCTCAAGGTCTAACTGAAGGTAGTTCCCCCCATTCGTTTTCATAGGGGAGGGGAAGGGCGTATCGAGGAGAATCATAACAGAGTATCTTAGTCAAATGTCTCATCCAACTTTTTTAGTGTTTTATTAGTTGTATCTATTTTTGAATTTAAACTTAAGATTTTGTTGTACATTTCGAATTCAACCTCGGTTTTCTTATCCTAGTTAATTCCTTACAATGATAAATCATTTTGTGTGCCATTGTAGTAAACCTTGCTTCTCTTTAGGATATATTGAAGCCTAATGACTATTTGCATTTTGCATTGACGAAGTTATTCCACTAAGCCCTAAGTAGACTTTCTAAAAAAAATTACTACAATAATTCTTTATAGAATAATTTAAGAATAGTAGAGATGGATGTTAGAATGTAATTTTTCATATAGATTGAGAAGTTTTCCATGGGTTTTGATGACCTAATGTGCTTGTAAACTCATCTTTTGGTTGAATTTTGTATCTTGTTGGATAAAAAGAGAGTTGGAATCACTTGGAAGCCATATGGAGGTTTTTTATGGACAAAATAAAGTTTCGGTATTTCATGGAGTAAGAAAAAGAAGTCAAAGAATAAGGCATGCTCATGGCTTATGCTTGGAAAAACAAGGATGCGTGAATTTTCTATAGTTTTCAACAAACCTCTATCTTTTAGGAGATAAGATGGGATTCTTAGAAACCCTATTTTTAGTGATTGATTAGGATTTTATGGGATACTTTTAAAAGGGGTTTTGACGTGAAGAGAGGGGACGGGGAGAGCAAAAAAGAAAATAGACTTCCATCATGTTTTGGGTTGCTTTTCTTCTCTTCATGGATTGTTAAAATTTTCATTATATTCAAGGGTTTTATAAAAGTTTTTGATTCAATGAATTGTGAGATTACTGCTCTTCATGCTTTTAGATCCTTTAATATTTTTACATCTCCTGTTCTTCATATTATTATTGATTCGAGAATTGCATGCAATGGCCACTCTTTAATTTGTCCATTTAATATACAACAAATTAGGATCTTCTTATCCATAATTGTGGGTAGGTTTTAATCTGTGTGGTGAATAACATAGGTTTTAATATCTGGGTAAACTCTACTTTAAATTATTCGCATTGGTGTGAGATGATTGGCTACATTTGGGTCTCTCTAAATCATACGGCTATTGGTAGATTAAATCCTAAGAGCATCTCCATGGGATTGTCTCAAGTAGATATAACCAATTTATTCTAGAAGTTCAGAAAATTATTTGCAAAATCAATGATCAATCCATGAATTAAACAAATTACGATTTCCCTTGGCTGGATATTTCTCAGTCCTTGAATTCTCCTAAATTTTACTATTTTAACTGCATTCTTTGTCATTAGTTTTTATTTCATTTAAACTATTGAACCCCCTTCAATTTTATTTTCTCGTTTATATTCTAGGAATTACTCTAATCCCATTTCCTATAGATTCGACCTTGCTCACCACTCTACAAAAGTTTTTTTTTATTTCTTATCGAGAATGATTTATTTTTTTAGTGGTCTCGGCAGTGTTGGATTCGGTGCCCTCAATGTAGTATTTTCATCTAAGTACACTTGTAATTTTTTGAATAGATTAGTTAATAAAATTATTCATTAATAATTTGTATATTGTCCTCACATGGTGTTTTCACGCAAAAAAAAATGAAAGAAAATTTTGCGTATTGGTTTTCTAAAGTTTAACTAATACTAAGTGGGGTCAGATCGTAATACAAAGAGATGGCTTGTATCAGTAGAAGAATCTAAACATGCCTTAGTTTAATCGGAAATGAGCAAACCGATTGAAAGACTAATATGCCATCTATCAAGTCCAATTGGGGAGATGCTTTGTCTTGGGCATCGGAGCAAATGATCCCAAAAGATAGAGACATAGATGTAACTGACTAGACTAACAGGTCAGACTGGACTAATAAGATATTGGACTGGACATAAGTAGAATAGATCCTGAATCCGTTTATGGATCTATTTGCTTGTGACGTTCATAGTGTGGCATACCTAAATCCTAAGTGGGTGGCAAACTATGTATGTGTGACTCGTACACTTTTATGTAAGTAAATGCTTAAGTTCGAATAGATAAAGACCCGAAAGTTGATGCATTGGGTGCATGACTTCTGCAGTATGTAGCGTCATTCACAATAGTGGAGTTCATGGATCGAGACATGGGTAAATGATATCTTCTCATTGGCATTACATGGTTGATGAAAAGTAAACGTGGCCATGGGTTGTTCGTCTTTGTGATGAATGGCTTGACCACTATTTGTGATGAATGACTTGACCACTATTTGACAGTGATTGACTTTTCATGAAAGAAGATGTAATAGTTACCATGAGATAGAAAAGGATTATATTGGGAAAACGGATATTATCCCAAAGAGATCAATGATATTCTATGATGGTAACACACTTATGACAAGATCATTGGACGAGCACTGAGTAGATGTTTTTGTAATGGTATTTCATTAGGGAGAGCTTAGTCACGATACTATAGTGGAAAGATTTCATGACTAAATGAGTTGATAATTAATAGGCAAAAAGTCAGAACTTAATTATAAATCATTTGAGCCCTAATTACATATGTCCAATCGGTCCTTCCGCTAGCTCATTGAAACCAGAAATGAGTTACGTGTTTGAATAGAAATGAACAAAATGAATAGGAAAAGAGAAATGAAAAACATTCATGAATGATTATGTGTAACACCCCTTAACCCATTTCCATCGCTGAATTAGGGTTATGAGGCGTTACCGAACTAGACACAGTTTAGCACAGTCATTTATGGAATAAACCCAATACACATTTTTTTAAAATTTTTCCATATCAACAATAATATTCGAGACTTACGTTACAAACCAGGTTTCATAATGAACACATCACTACTCATAATCTATACAAGTTTCGAATCAAGCTTCCACATAACAACACCAAATTTCATATGTTAAACATGTATAAATACATCTACTTCATTAGTCGAATATCAACATATCTTTTTATACCTTATACAAATATGCATAATAAAAACGAATAGATCCATGATACTCTATTTGCTTTTCATTCACATATGTGACATTCGAACCTTATAGCATAACCAAACATACACATCATGCGATTGTAATATGCGCAATGTCCCTAAAACAAAAGCCATGTCAAACCATAATTTTCAATTCATTTTACCTTATTAATTCATGGATACAAGATCATTGAATAACCTACCAAACACACATGATATGTAACTAATTCAAAATATATATATAAATACAGCCAATCCATTGACCATATATTCGGTTCTCAATATAAAACTTCAATGATCAACCCAAAGCATTAGTATATACATTTTCATGATCATCTCTGAATTATACCAAGCACATAATAATCTAAATAGAGATATTCGCACGACATAATAAGCATACTTATACATATATATAATCATTTCTATACAACTACATTTAACTTCCAAGCATTATAAGCATACGTCTTATACCAAAGATTAAAATAGACCATTATATCAAACATACACACGATGCTTAATCCAAAAGTAACAGCCTTATTCGCAAGGCTGTATATATACATTTACAAAACCATACATCATTCATTACTTATCATAATATAGCCTATACATGCCTTTGATTCAAAAAGTAAACATATATATATACCAAAGAGAGTGATAGTGTGGTCGACTTTCTTGATGATCCCCTGAGCCCCTATAAAACAGAAATACAAACACATACAGAGTAAGCTCACTAGCTTAGTAAGTCTTAAGCAAAAGATAATTCACTAATCAAGCACATTAACATTTTTAATCAATAAATGTAGGACATTGTATATGTATATTTCGATATGCAATTGATACAAAACCGAATACTAGTAATATATTAACTCAATTACTTATACTTCACTACCATCAACCTGCAACTCATCAAAGCACAAAGTACATATATTACATGAATCGCATGTTTACAATCATGTAAATTCAACATTCATATCCATTACATTATCACACTAAAATTCTATTATTTCTATATTCATACACGTCGATTATAAGTTCAAATTCACATAACACCATTCTTAACATAATATTTCAACTCAAGTAACATTAATCACAACTTACCTTACTTCTGATGAATTCAAATGGGACTTATGCTTACACGAGTTTTTAACTCAATAGATTCACTATGTTACACCTTGAGTAATTTATGGTTCCTTCGTTTTAAAGTATCACCGGCATTAAGCACGCTGAGCACGAAGCCCGATTATATCACCGCACACTAAGCACGCAAGCACGCTAGGCACGAAGCGAATATATCACCAAGCACTAAGCTCATTAGGACGAAGCTTTGAATATGTCATCGGCACTAAGCACGCTGGCACGGAGCCGAATATGTCACCAAGCACTAAGCACACTGAGGCACGAAGCCCGAATATCAACACATTCAACTGCGATACACGATACTTAGTACTAAACTATTAACCATCTCATATTAAATTTTACTTTCACCTATTAATCCAAACATACATATTCACATTGTATTAACCAAATTAATTTCTCTACAAATTCATACTCCACATTCGGCCCACATGTGTATTTATGCTTTAAATATTCAAACATCATCATATACTATGTTCGTAAATAATTCTTTGGTGTATACTTGCTTAAGAACTTACCTCGACCATTGACGGACCGCGTAGACCGGCTATTCGATAACCTTCGTCTTTCCCCGATCCAAATCCGTTTTCTTTGTTCTTGATCTAAACACATTAAAATTCAGCTCATTCAAGTACATTTCATCTCAATTTAGTCCCAAAACACATAAATGGGAAAATTACCATTTTACCCCCGCTATTTCAAAATTTTGCAATTTAGTCCTATTTGCATAAAACTCAAAATACACAAAATTTCACTAATCAACTCAAAGGCCGAATATCTATAAGGGCTATACAAGTCCATATTTTCTATTTATTTTGCAAATAAGTCCCTATTAATTTTTAATTTTGCAATTTAGCCCAAACATTCAAAATTACTAAAATTTCCATTTCAAAACTTGTAAATTTCTAACATAACTTTAATATTTTCCCTCAAACATCATAAAACAGCAACATTTAGCCATAGCCAAATATTAAACATGCTCAAATCTAAAAATTCTAACATGGGTCATTGACTGATCGAAGCAACGATCTCAAAAACTTGAAAATTATCGAAAACCGATTAAAAACTAACCTTTAATTCAAGCCAACACCATGACCGAATGCTTAAGCTCTCAAACCTATCTTTTCTTTTCTTATTTCGGTAGCCAAAGGATGAAGGCAACCATTATTTCATATTTTATTATTAACATATATTATGGTTTTAATCTAATTACTAATTTAACCTTATGTTATAAAATTATATAATAATAAACTAAAGGTTAATCTTATCATATAGCATGCACTAACTTAAAAATGGGTTATTTACCCATTTAACACCTTACATTAAAAAGCCATGATCAATTAAGCACATTTCACTTAAGTCTGCCACTTTTTCACTTTACGCGATTAAGTCCTTTTTATCAAATTAAGCACTTAAACGATAAAATTTTTCTACGAAACTTTCACACACATTAATTCACATATAATAAACACAAAATATAATATTTAAAAATTTATCGGACTCGGATTTGTGGTCCCAAAACCACCATTCCGATTAGGGTCAAATTCGGACTGTTACAACTCTCCCCCTCTTAAGGATTTTCGTCCCCGAAAATCTTACCGTTAAACAAGGTTGGATATTGTTGCTTCATTGAATCCTCAGGCTCCCACGTAGCCTCTTCAACTCCGTGTCTATTCCATAATACTTTCACTAATGGAAATCTCTTGTTTCTCAACTCTTTCATTTCCCGAGCTAAGATACGGATCGGTTCTTCATCATATGTCATATCGGATCGGATTTCAATCTCTGACGGTGTGATCACATGTGACAGATCTGATATGTACTTACGAAGCATTGAAACGTGAAATACGTCATGTATCTTTTCTAACTCAAAGGGCAACTTCAATCTATAAGCAACAGGCCCAATATGTTCAGTGATTTCATAAGGTCCAATGAATTTCGGACTAAGTTTGCCTTTTCGACCAAATCGAAGTACTTTCTTCCACGGAGAAACTTTCAAGAATACTCGATCTCCGACTTGAAATTCAACATCTTTACATTTTAAATCAGCATAAGACTTTTGTCGGTCTGAGGCAACTTTTAAAGTATCTCTGATCACAGCCACTTTTTGTTCAGTTTCTTTGATCAAATCAACCCCGTGTATTTTGTTTTCACTGAGCTCAGTCCAATACAACGGTGTTCGACATTTGCGACCGTACAAAGCTTCGTAAGGCGCCATTTTGATACTAGATTGAAAGCTATTATTATAAGCAAATTCAATCAAAGGTAGGTATCGTTCCCACGTATCTTCAAACTCGAGAATGCAACATCTCAACATGTCCTTAAGTATCTGAATAGTTCTCTCGGATTGACCGTCAGTCTACGGATGAAAGGCTGTACTAAAATGAAGTTTAGTACCTAGAGCATCTTGCAACTTCTTCCAAAACTGCGACGTGAATCTCGGGTCTCTGTCTGAAATAATGGAACTCGGTACACCATGCAATCTCACAATCTATGATACATACAATTCAGCAAGTTTATCGAGTGAATAGTGCATGCTGAATCGCACACAAAGTGAGCTGATTTGGTCAGTCTATCTACTATAACCCAGACTGCATCTTTCTTGCTCGATGTCATAGGCAAACCGGATACAAAATCCATAGTGATTTTATCCCATTTCCATACAAGTATCATGATCAGTTGAAGCAACCCAGAAGGCACTTGATGCTCGGCTTTTACTTGCTGACAGATTAAGCACTTTGAAACAAATTCAGATATATCCCGTTACATGCCAGGCCACCAATAAAATTGTTTCAAATCGTTATACATTTCCGTGCTACCCAAATATATCGATAATCGACGACTATGAGCCTCACTCAGAATCATCTGAATCAAATCTGAGTTCTTTGGAACACATATTCGGCTTTTAAAGTTCAAACAGTCATTTGTATTAATTTGAAACTCTGATTCCGCATCTTTTTCACACTGAATTCGACTAGCAATCAAATCTTTGTCAACTTTCTGTGCATCATAAACTTGCTGAATAAACATTGGTCTTGCTTGTAACTCAGTTATGATTGAACCATCACCAGATATAACCATCTGTGCGTTCATTACACGAAGAGCAAACAATGATTTTTGACTTAAAGCATCTACAACAACGTTAGCTTTCCCCGGATGGTAGCCAATCACCAACTCATAGTCTTTCAACAAGTCTAACCATCTGCGTTGTCTCAAGTTCAGATCTTTCTGAGTCATCAAATACTTTAGACTTTTATGATCCGAATAAACGTGACATTTCTTGCCGAATAAGTAGTGACGCCAAATTTTCAATGCGAAAACAATGGCTGCTAATTCCAGATCGTGAGTCGAATAATTTCTTTCGTGCGACTTCAATTGTCTCGAAGCGTAGGCTATAACTTTGCCTTCCTGCATCAAAACGCAACCCAACCCATTCAAAGAAGCATCACTAAAAATGACAAATTCTTTACCCTATTCAGGCTGAGCTAACACTGGAGCTTCGGTCAAAAGGGCTTTCAGCTGCTCGAAAATTTTCTGACACTTTTTTGACCACTCAAACTTGACATCTTTCTGTAGTAGCTTTGTCAAAGGTGTAGCTATCATAGAAAAACCCCTTACAAATCGTCTGTAGTATCCCGCAATGCCTAGGAAGCTTCGAATCTGAAAAACATTCTTTGGTGGTTTCCAATCGAGTATAGCTGCTATTTTGTTTGGATCCACCCGAATACCTGATACTGAAACAACATGACCCAAGAAGCTGACTTCATGTATCCAGAACTCACACTTACTGAACTTTGCATATAGCTGTTGTTCTCGTAAAGTTTGTAGCACTAATCTCAAATGCTCGGCATGCTCGGTTTCATCTTTGGAGTAGATTAGTATATTATCAATAAACACTACTACAAACTGATCCAAAAACTGTCTGAAGACCCGATTCATTAGATCCATAAAAGCAGCAAGTGCATTAGTGAGTCCAAAAGGCATAACCGGAAACTCAAAATGTCCGTACCTCGTTCGGAATGCAGTCTTTGGCACATCTGTGTCTCTGACTCGCAACTGATAATAACCCGATCTCAAATCTATCTTCGAAAATACTGAAGCCCCTTTCAAGTGATCAAACAAATCATCAATCCGAGGTAGCGGGTACTTATTCTTTATAGTTACCTTATTCAGTTGCCGATAATCGATACACATTCGCATCGTTCCATCTTTCTTCTTCACAAAAAGAACTGGTGCACCCCAAGGAGAGAAACTCGGTTGTGCAAAGCCCCTATCTGTTAACTCTTGCAACTGTGCTTTCAACTCTTTTAACTCAGTAGGTGCCATCCGATACGGAGTTATCGTGATCGGAGTCGTTCCCGGTGCTAATTCAATGCCGAACTCAATCTCTCGTACTGGTGGTAAACCCGGTAGTTCTTCAGGAAACACATCTGGGTATTCACACACAACCGGTACAGATTCAATATGCTTTTCAGACACTTTATTATCCAATACATAGGACAAATAAGCTTCGCACCCTTTTCTCACATACTTTCGGGCTAACATCGAGGATATTACTGTAGGAAACCCACTTAAATCACTGGATTCAATTCTGATGATCTCACCGTTTTGACATCTCAAATCAATAAGCTTTCTTTTGCAATTCACCACTGCATCATGTGAAGTTAACCAGTCCATTCCCAAAATTATATCGAACTCATCAAAGGGCAACAACATTAAATCGGCTGGGAAGCAAGAATCCCGAATCATCAACGGGCAACCTCTACACACTTTATTAACAAGTACACATCTACCCAAAGGGTTGGACACATGAATCACAAACTCAGTAGACTCAACTGGCAGAGTCTTACCGAATACTAGAGTTTCACACACATATGAATGAGTCAAACCAGGATCAATCAATGCAATCACAGTAGTATCATAAAGGGTGAAAGTACCGGTAATGACATCGGGGGAGGAAGCATCCTCTCTGGCTCGTGTAGCATAAGCTCTAGCTGGAGCTCTAGCCTCTGATCGTATTGCAGTGTCCTTCGTCCCTCTCTGACTGCCACCTACATTGCTCGAATGTCCAGTGGTCTACCCTCTCTTGGCGCGCATCGCTTCGGTCTAGTGTTCTGAGTTGCATTTTGCTCGGCTAACATCGGGCACTCTCGAATAAAATAATCCGACGATCCACATTTAAAGCAGGACCGATCATGAACTCTACAACTCCCAGGATGCCATTTCCCACAATGTTTACACTCGGCCCGGTTCTGTGGAACATTACCGACACTAGCTATTGAAATGGCTCGGGAACTCACTGGAGGTTGATCATGTCTAGGCAAGTCTAAAGTGGCTTTATGTCGACTGGGGTCATATCTGAACTTCTTATGCACAGAATGGAAAATTTTACTCGATGATCTTTTTCGAGTGTCTCTAGCTTCTACTTCACCTTTTCTTTTCTCCTTTACGAGCTCTTCGGCTTTACAAGCTCGCTCGACTAATGTCACAAACTCTTTGATTTCAAGAATGCCAACAAGTAACTTTATGTCTTCATTCAGGTCGTCTTCAAATCTTTTACACATAATGGCTTCGGTAGATATACACTCCCGAGCGTAGGCTCAATCTGACAAACTTCGCTTATATTCGTCACAGTCATGCGACCCTGTTTTAATTCCAGAAATTCTTTCCGTTTCTGATCGATGAATCTCTGACTGATATATTTCTTACGGAACTCAATTTGGAAGAAGTCCCAAGTTACTTTTTCTTTCGAACTCAGATTCGATGTGTTCCACCGATGATAAGCGATGTCCCAAGTAGAGATATAGCATACTTTAGGCATTCATCTGGAGTACAAGATAACTCATCGAGTACCCAAATAGTGTTATCAAGCCACATCTCGGCTCACTCTGCGTCATCATCATTATTGGCCTTGAAATCCTCAGCCCCATATTTTCTGATTTTATCAACGGGAGGCCTACTAGATCTCATCGGATCTATCATCGGGGGTGCTAAAGGTACCGGAGTTGGATTATTCGGGGGTGGAGGTTGTTGTACAGCCGGATTAGTCTGAATAAACTGGGTAAACCATTCGTTCATCATCTAATAGAAGGCTTGTTTAGCCTCCCCCTCATGGCTACCCGAAACTAGTCGAGAGTCTAATGGAACTGATCCACTTGCGAGACCAGGCGCAACGCTCTCCACATCATCAGCTACGGCTCTATCAGGATCGGGATCCATTTACTATATAAAATACAATTGAAATTGTCAGAAGTCACCACACTATCATATCTACAATTCAAAGGCATGTATAGCTAGACTCTTACGCACTACGGTAGTCCTAGAATCGACTAAACTGTAGCTCTGATACCAATAAAATGTAACACCCCTTAACCTATATCCATCGCTGAATTATGGTTATGAGGCGTTACCGAACTAGACACAGCTTTTAGCACAGTCATTTATGGAATAAACCCAATACGCATTTTTTTAAAATTTTTCAATATCAACAATAATGTTCAGGACTTACGTTACAAACTAGGTTTCATCATGAACACATCACTACTCATAATCTATACAAGTTTCGAATCAAGCTTCCACATAACAACACCAAATTTCATATGTTAAACATATATAAATACATCTATTTCATTAGTCGAATATCAACATATCTTTTTATACCTTATACAAATATGCATAATAAAAACGAATAGATCCATGATACTCTATTTGCTTTTCATTCACATATGTGACATTCGAACCTTATAGCATAACCAAACGTACACATCATGCTATTGTAATATGCGCAATGTCCCTAAAACAAAAGCCATGTCAAACCATAATTTTCAATTCATTTTACCTTATTAATTCATGGATACAAGATCATTGAATAACCTACCAAACACACATGATATGTAACTAATTCAAAATATATATATATAAATACAACCAATCCATTGACCATATATTCGGTTCTCAATATAAAACTTCAATGATCAACCCAAAGCATTAGTATATACATTTTCATGATCATCTCTGAATTATACCAAGCACATAATAATCTAAGTAGAGATATTCGCACGACATAATAAGCATACTTATACATATATATAATCATTTCTATACAACTACATTTAACTTCCAAGCATTATAAGCATACGTCTTATACCAAATAGTAAAACAGACCATTATATCAAACATACACACGATGCTTAATCCAAAAGTAACAACCTTATTCGCAAGGCCATATATATACATTTACAAAACCGAACATCATTCATTACTTATCATAATACAGCCTATACATGCCTTTGATTCAAAAAGTAAACATATATATATACCAAAGAGAGTGATAGTGTGGTCGACTTTCTTGATGATCCCCTGAACCCGTAGTTGAATCAATGATCTATAAAACAGAAATACAAACACATACAGAGTAAGCTCACTAGCTTAGTAAGTCTTAAGCAAAAGATAATTCACTAATCAAGTACTTTAACATTTTTAATCAATAAATGTAGGACATTGTATATGTATATTTCGATATGCAATTGATACAAAACTGAATACTAGTAATATATTAACTCAATTACTTATACTTCACTACCATCAACCTGCAACTCATCAAAGCACAGAGTACATATATTACATGAATCGCATGTTTATAATCATATAAATTCAACATTCATATCCATTACATTATCACACTAAAATTCTATTATTTCTATATTCATACACGTCGATTATAAGTTCAAATTCACATAACACCATTCTTAACATAATATTTCAACTCAAGTAGCATTAATCACAACTTACCTTACTTCTGATGAATTCAAATGGGACTTATGCTTACCTGAGTTTTTAACTCAATAGATTCACTATGTTACACCTTGAGCAACTTATGGTTCCTTCATTTTAAAGTATCACCGGCATTAAGCCTGCTAGGTACGAAGCCCGATTATATCACCGACACTAAGCCTGCTAGGTACGAAGCCCGAATATATCACCGGCACTATGCCTGCTAGGCACGAAGCCTGAATATGTCACCGGCACTAAGCCTGCTAGGCACGAAGCCCGAATATGTCACCGGCACTAAGCACCGCTGAAACACGGCGACGAATATCAACACATTCAACTTTGCGATACACGATACTTAGTACTAAACTATTAACCATCTCATATTCTTAATTTTACTTTCACCTATTAATCCAAACATACATATTCACATTGTATTAACCAAATTAATTTCAGTACAAATTCATACTCCACATTCGGCCCACATATGTATTTATGCTTTAAATATTCAATCATCATCATATACTATGTTCATAAATAATTCTTTGGTGTATACTTGCTTAAGGACTTACCTCGGCCAGTTGACGACCCACGTGACCAAGGCTTCGATAACCTTTGTCTTTCCCCGATCCAAATCCGTTTTTCTTTGTTCTTGATCTAAACACATTAAAATTCAGCTTATTCAAGTACATTTCATCTCAATTTAGTCCCAAATACATAAATGGGAAAATTACCATTTTACCCCCACTATTTCAAAATTTTGCAATTTAGTCCTATTTGCATAAAACTCAAAATACACAAAATTTCACTAATCAACTCAAAGGTCGAATATCTATAAGGGCTATACAAGTCCATATTTTCCATTTATTTTGCAAATAAGTACCTACTAATTTTTATTTTTGCAATTTAGCCCAAATCATTCAAAATTACTAAAATTTCCATTTCAAAACTTGTAAATTTCTAACATAACTTTAATATTTTTCCATCAAACATCATAAAACATCAACATTTAGCCATAGCCAAATATTAAACATTCTCAAATCTAAAAATTCTAACATGGGTCAGCTACCGATCGAAGCAACGATCTCAAAAACGTAAAAATTATCGAAAACCGATTAAAAACTAACTTTTAATTCAAGCCAACACCATGACCGAATGCTTAAGCTCTCAAACCTATCTTTTCTTTTCTTATTTCGGTAGCCAAAGGATGAAGACAACCATTATTTCATATTTTATTATTAACATATATTATGGTTTTAATCTAGTTACTAATTTAACCTTATGTTATAAAATTATATAATAATAAACTAAAGGTTAATCTTGTCATATAGCATCCACTAACTTAAAAATGGGTTATTTACCCATTTAACACCTTACATTAAAAAGCCATGATCAATTAAGCACATTTCACTAAAGTCTGCCACTTTTTCACTTTACGCGATTAAGTCCTTTTTATCAAATTAAGCACTTAAACGATAAACTTTTTCTACGAAACTTTCACACACATTAATTCACATATAATAAACACAAAAATAATATTTAAAAATTTATCAGACTCGGATTCGTAGTCTCGAAACCACCATTCCGATTAGGGTCAAATTCGGACTGTTACATTATGGTTCTAGTTTGAAATGGAAAAATGGAACCATTTGGAAATGAATGTAGGTTTCCAAAAATGGAAATGATCCATTTGCAATTCTATATGGATTATTTAAAAATGATTTGAAGAATGAGTTTACGTTTTTGAGCTATTTTGAAGCCTGAAAATGAAAATAAATCATTCGGCCACAATAAACATGTTAAGTTATGAAATATTGGACATATTTTCTCGAAATTGTATCAAGGGTAAAACGTCTAATTAAATACCTAATCTAAATGCAGGAAATAAATGGAGCCCATGTCACATCCCATATATTTTTTTTATTTTGTGCACATGAATGGGAACAAAGGAATTAATGGCCTAGAGGTTTAGTGGTTACTTAGCTATCATAGTGGTCCAAAGTTCAAGCCTCATTGTTCACACTCTAGTATTTAATTTTTGTTTTTTTTTTACAATTTTTCTCATGCATAATGAGCATTTCTGTCGACCTCTTACACCATAATAAGGAGGATTTGTTTCCTCCATTTGAATGTCAAACTTACCATAGCTAGGGGTTACATGATCCCCTTTGTACCCCATGTCCCCCCCATGTCCCCCTCCCTTTCCATAACCTCGCCTCTTACCTTGTTGCATGATACATTGAACCTGGCCATGTGATAAGAAATAAACAGATGAATGCGGAAGCGGATCGTAAATTTTTTTCAAAATTGCAGATTTATCCTAGATCTCTATACGAATGTAAACTAAAACAAGAAACAACGAAAAAAATAGTTGTCACAAAGGAGAGTCAAACGAAATTAAAACAAAAGAAAGATGAACTGGCTGGTACAGAGTCCAATAGAGAACAAATTAGGGTTTCTAGGATGGAAAGAAACCGTCCTTGGACCTTAAGAAAATGCCTCAACCGGATCTGGAAAAGCAAAACACAAACAGATTTGTTAGAAGTGATTTTAAAGGCAAAATCAAATTGTTTTGTGCAAGAATGCTAGAAAGAACAAGAAAAGATTAAAACTCCTAATTTTGATCTTTTTCTTGATGGAACAAGATAGGAGAACATCTTTCTTACAACTTTAACCTCGAAAAAAAATCAATAAAATCAGCAAGCTAAAATAGCAAGAACTAACTTAAATAATCAAGAAATGATAAATTAAAGATAGAAAAGAGAAGATGGTGTCCTAAGAAGCCTTGGAAACATTAAGAATCAAAAACCCCTTTCAATGGCTCTAATTCCCCCTCCAAGAAAAAGATCTTAGCAAGAAAAAGCTTGAACATGATTCCCATAACTTGAAAATTTTTAAAATAGCTTCTAAAAGAAATTCAAGAGCAATTCTTGAAGAAAAACTCAAAGAGAATTATTATTAACTCAAAAAAACATAAATCAATTGTGTGTGTATAAGGGTGGACAACCATGCTACTTACAGGCTAGCAAAATAAGTTTTCCTAACCTTAATGGACTAACTAGCATGACAACTCATCAAATAAAAAAATAAAATAACTCTAAGTGTGGAATTTTAATGGGAATTTGTCCAAAGGAAGTAAATGGGCTCATTGGGCTGAATTGTTACATGATGATCCACCTATTAAAATAAAATTGGACCTAGAGTTTAAATATTTTACAATTTGGGCCACTTTGATAATTTGGCCTGATATTCAATTACTTTCCAAACTTTAGGATGAGCTTGTAGACATCTTAATGGGTCATTTTTTAAGAACTTGGTCTTGTGATCCGTTTGCTTTTGAAATTGGCTCGTTAAAGCTAAGACATGAAATCCAATGCACCTTGGTTGCAAGATTCGATTGCTTGGACCAAGATTTCCAATAATTGAAATATTGATTTTCTTGATTCTTGAAATTGACTAAAATAGTAAAATTGGACCAAGATTCGATTTCTTCATTTTTTTTAAAACAAGAAAACGAGCCATAATTTTCTTTTTCGGTCGTTTGCGCATCTTGGGCCTTGGTAACGAAGTCTTAGATGATCTCGTTCAATCTTGCTTAGGTTTTCTTGGCATTTAACCTTGCTATTGGGCCTTGAGGAAATTTGAGCTCATCACGTTCATGAGCCTGATTTTGGGCCTTGAGACTCACATCACCATGGTTGACCAAGCCCTCCTCCCTTGCATTGTTGTCCATACCTCTCCCTCTCACTTTCTTTTCATTTTTCATTTTCTTTTCTCACAATTTTCTCTCCTTTTTGCAAACAACCACCACCATCCTTGTAAGGCTCGAATTTGGGCCTAGTAGAATTGGGCCCATTGGTCCTTGGGCTTGGGAGCGTTTAAAATTTTTGAGAACAAGAGGACGACACTAATGTAAGTTGGACCTATTGGGTGAGTGATTTTGGAAGGTTATGGGGCTTTTATGAAGTCCTAGGATCAAACTTGAGCTTTGGGAAAATTTTGGTTTTAGGTGAACAAAACCCTGGGAGTTAGAAGATAGGCTTTAAGAATAAGATATGGAGAAAATGACACAAAATGAGTTATAGTCTAGTGGCAAATGGTGCCACTTAGGGAGCAAGGGAGTGACGCCACAGGGAAGCAAGAGGATCCAAGGTTCTAGTCCTGATACTATCATTTCTTTTAGATTATTTTCTTTTAAAGGGAATTAGACTTTAGCTATAGGCTTATCTCTTGGTGGTGCATGGTTTAAGACACAAATGGCCACATGATGGAGTGGTGGTGGTGTAAGTTTGATAGCAAAGAGGGAGAGTGTTCAAATCCCACATGCAGCATAATGGAGGCTTTTATTTTATGCCTTGGAAGAGGAGGTGGCTGAGTTTGGATCAAATTCTTTTAAGGGAGTTGAAGACTTGGTCAACTGGTTTGAATGAGAGATGGAGAGTGAATTAAGGAGGGATTTGAGGAGAGAATCAAGGAGTTGGGTGGTGGGAAGTTGTTGGCTGAATAGGGGGAGGAGAATAGGAAATTTCGGCCAAGGTTTTTACTTGAGGGATAGTGCTCATTTGATTTGGTAAGGGGGTGTGCTGAAACTCTTTAGTAATTTCTTTGCATTTTTGCATTTTGGGTATTATTTTTCACTTAGCATTTTTGGGTCATTTTGGTCGCATTTTCCTTACTGTCAATCCCTTTTCTTCCTCTTTTCATCTCCATTTCTTTTCTACCCTTTTTCTCCAAAAAGCTGAATCTCCTCTTTTCTCCTATTGGAATCGGTTTCTCTTTTTTCTTTGGTCAATAGTCGAATCCTCTACCACCCCCACTCTCTCTTTGATCCACTACTCTTCTCTTCATAAGGTGATAGCCAACCTATGTCTTTTTGGATTCTTGTATCTTATTGCTCGTGCTGAATCTTTCTTTCCAGTCGATCTCTCTTCTGATCAAAGGTAGTGGTCTCTTTTTCCCTTATTTTTCCTCTTTCCCTCCCTTGCAATGCCTAAGCTGAAACGCTAAGGCTTAATTCTTGATTGTTAGGCTGAATCTATTCACTCTTCTCCAACTTGAGACACTTGTGTTCTGTTTGGTGAGGGCTGAAACTTATTGAGGCTCAATTGACCGAATCTGTGGGTAAGTAGTGGTAATCATTTCCTAGTTTTACCTATTACCGAATCTGTTTTCCTCTTAAGTTTGATGTGGGTTGGTGTTAGGGGCACTTGAGGAGTGATAGAAGATTGGCGCTCGCTAATCAAGAAGTTCTTCATGGAGGCTGGTGGTAACCAATCTAAGAGGGGATCTGGAAAAGGGCCTAATGGAAGTGGACTCGCGACCCCTGCTCCCAAGTTTAAGTAGCGTAGGGTGTTAGTGGTTTGGGACTTTCCGTCTGGATGCGGAAGGACGTCGATATCTGGTTTAGATAGGCAAATCGCGATTGCTCGATCTAGTGAAGGCAAGTGTTAGTAATATCGTAGTTAGGTGTTAGATTAAAGATCTTTCAATTCTTTTGTTATTGGTGATAATTGTGTGTTATATTCGGTTTAGGTGACGGCGATCGTGAGTGTATAGTACTCTACATGATCAGGTGTGTAATCTCACACCCACTTCAATGGTTGCTTGTGATGATTTATAAAACGGACAAAAGCCGAAAAGCCGAAAATAGTGACTACTCGAGCGTGCGAAAACTCATCATGGTAAATCGAAATACGAATCATGACGCTAAGTCGTTGAGAGTGTCACGAACACTCTCGCAATACTGAGGCTGTAACGGGCCTAATTGGGCCGAATCGGGCTAAATAGGCCTAGCGGGCTAATCGACCCACTTGGGCAAAACTACTGGATTTGTAACAAATGATAGGCTCGGATGTGAATTCGGCAAATCTGATTCCGAAATCTTGCGTTTTGGGCCACACGAACGTGTGGGCCCGTTTGGGCTTAAAATGGATTTTAGGCCCAATAGTTCCGAAAAGACCCAAAAAGGGTCCCGAGTCGCTCGAGGCGGCAGTAGGCCTTTGGAAAGGCCATCAAAGGTGAAATTACCAAAATACCCTTGGAGGGTAAATTACTGAAATACTCTTGGGTTACGAAATTACTAAAATACCCTTAGAGGGTAAATTACCGAAATACCCCTAGGTTGTGAAATTACTAAAATACCCTTGGAGGGTAAATTACTGAAATACTCCTGGGTTGCGAAGTTACTAAAATACCCTTGGAGGGTAAATTACCGAAATACCCCTGGGTTGCAAATTACCAAATTACCCTCCATGGGTAAAATTACCGAAACACCCCAAAGGGGTGAAGATGACCATTATACCCTTGTTCATGGTTGAATACTGTATGTATGATTCTTATTACACTTTTATATGTTGATACATTGCATTTTATCATGTTGCATGGGGCGGGATAATGACCGAAGAGCAGTGTAGCCTGGTGGCTCTGCAACATACTATTTTAGTGGCTATGCCACACACACATATATCTACATAATTATGACTCTGGTGGCTCAGCCACAAATATTCTGTGATTAGCAGCTTGTCTGCAATATTGGTGTGTTTGACGGGGTGGGTTGACTTGATCCCCACAGTGTGATTAGGTTGATGCGGGGTGTGTTGGTTGGGTCAGGTTGGGTTGCATTACATTCTTTGCATCCCATCATTGTATTACCATGTTTATAGGGCTAAGGCCCAGATTGTTACCAAATAGGGCTACGGCCCAGATTGCTTCTGTATGGGCTTCGGTCCAGTCTGCTTTTGTATGGGCTCGGACCCAATTAATGACTGATTAGGGGATTACACAATGAGTTCTCGTAACTCACCCTTTTTCTCTTAACCCTGTAGGTAATCCCCAGCGTTAGAGGATTTGGAGCTGCGGAGGACTCGGTGGTGGCCATACATTGGAGTTACTTTATTTTATGATTATTTAATTTGAGGTTTATATTATGTAATAAGGCCATTGGATTTTATTTTCTTTATAACTCTCATTTCAGCTATTTTTAAAATATTAACGATGAAACCTGGGTTTTCTTAAGTAAAAAATAATCGTTTTTCAATGTCATGTTTCCGTAACTTTTCAAGTTCGAATTTCACAACAAAAACAGTTTTTCAAAATAATAACAACTTATAAAAATGGACATTAAGAAAATCGTGTTTTTACAAACAAACAATGAAACTTGGAGTTTCTCAAAGAGATGCAACATTTTATCGATCGTTTAGATTTTGAATTACCTTTTGATGTGACATGCTACCATAAGGTCTAGGCCGGGTTTGGGGTGTTACAATCCTCTTAATCTTTTTCTTCCTTCATCATGACCAAAACTTCCTTCCACCAAACACCACCTCTCGTGGTTGTTGCTTCTCCACTCTTTTCATCTCCCTCCTCCTATCGTTGCCGTGAGCGCCGTCGTGCGCCACCTCAAGTCCTCATCCTCAAATTTTATTTAATTTTCTTTCTACTATTCTTTTCTTACCTTTTTTTAATCCAAACCTTATGACTCTTCCATCGCTGTTGAGCCGCCGTCGCTGGACCACCACCGCCGCCATCGATAACCAAAACAAAACTTCCTTTTCTTTTTATTTTCCACTCCTTGTGTTGATTCTCACTTTGCTTTAATGAAACTTATTATTTCATTGTAATGATCCTTTCTATATTGTACAATTTTTTGACATCGTTCCTTTCCAATTCATTGATAGATTCAAATTAATCAAGTGTACATAAAGATTTTTTCGGGTCGTAAAAACCCTTCTCCTAGTGATTCCTTATTATGGCCGAATGGTATAGTGCCATGAATCATAGTGGTATTTTGTTATTGTTATTTATTTATGAACTATATTACTAATACTTATTTGTATCACTTTGAAGGACCGAATAATAATCATAGGGGAGACCTCTACCTTCACAAAGGAAATCTTTTTTTTTTTGAGAGTCTTAAGTCGTGGGGTAAGTGATGTTAAGACTACTAGTGATAGATCTCTTAAGTGACAAAACATTTTCAAAGATCCACACTAATACATGTTACTTATGTGATAATCGTCTTGCGAGATAGATCGAGTGAAACCGTAAATAAGGGTTGAGGCAATTCAGATCCACAATCTAATGTGTGGATCAATACTATTTATTTGTGTGACATCAATATTTTATTATTAACATTCTAATTATATTAAAATATATGAATAAACTAAATATTTATGAAAAGTTGTATAACTTATAAAGATGGATACCAAGTACATGTTCTAACCAAGTGGATTTATGATGTACATGACAAGTGATATGCTTATAATTGTGGTTATGATATTTGTGTAGTTCTCATGCTCATGATATGTGATGTATGGCTCATGTGTTATATGTGATGATTTAAAAATGTGTGACTTATGTGTATATATCTATGACAAATCAAGATCTATGATCTATTGTGAAAAACATGTTAAACATGTTAAAAGTGATTATTATGTGATAAGTGATTATGAGGGCATGCTTACATATAACACCCCTTACCCGTGTTTAACGCCGGAATACGGTACGAGGCGTTACCTAATTTGAACACATACTTACAAACATTTTCGGGTCATAAAAGTGCGTTCAAATTTAAAACTTTTCAATCTTCATCTTAAAGACCTTAATATGAGACATCGAGGCTCAAAACACACCTTAGAATTGGTTCAGGTCCAAACCGAGTTCTTTAGAAAACTTTGGATAATTTCATTAAAAACAGGGGCACACGCCCGTGTGGAAAGGCAACACGCCCTTGTGACCTGATAACATGACCATGTTGAAGGACCGTGTAACTCACACGACCTAAGCATATATGGACACGTCTGTGTCCCGAGCCTGTGTGGATTTATTTCTCAATTCGAACCTACAGGGCTTTTCACACGGCCTGACACATGCCCGTGTCCCTTACACATCCTTGACACTCCCGTGTCTTGGCCTGTGTGCAAAAACCTTGACATTCTGTTTCTGACGTCAGCAACCTCACATAGTCACACGGCCAAGGTACACGCCCGTGTCATTAGCCCGTGTGACGAATTAAATTCCTAAATTCAAGTGCAGACTTCACACAGCCTGGGCACATGCTCATGTTCTATGGTCGTGTCCTCCACACGGCCATGTCTCAGCCCGTGTGGTTACTACTGGACATTCTGTTTTGCCATCTTAAGGTGCAGGGGGACACACGGCCTAACTACACGCCCATGGGGTAGACCGTGTGTCGCACACGGCCTAGACACACGCCCGTATGTCTACCCGTGTGGACATAAACATAGCTATTTACCAAGCCCTTTTTGCCACCCTTACTTGCACCAGTATAAACCACATCAGATAACCTACTCATTCATGCATCAATATACCAAATACTCAACCATGTAATTTACATTTTCGTGAAAAACATCATCATTTTCATATATTATTAATAAGTAATAGCCATCATCCATTGCCTTATACAAAATGAATTCATCTTTAAAACAAGCCAACACATTTGGCCAAAACAAGATGACACTTGAAAAAAGACAGTCCCTATACATGCCATACTCAAAATGATAAATCTAACTATACCAAGTGTCCCAATTGATAGTGTGATAGAGCCTCCAACGTTCTTTGATCCCCGAGCTAACTTGATGGTACTATAAAAAAATAGAAAGAGAGGGAGTAAGTATAAAGCTTAGTAAGTTGCATGTAAATAATAAAAAACAATTACCTTGCAACATCCTCATAACATATTATAAACTTACATATACTTCTCATATAATCAAAGGCATAACTTACTCATTTCCATCCTTACTAATCATACAACATAATTCGTGCTCATTTCAAATCTCACCCACATCCCAAATACATATCATAAACATTGTTCACACTTGCATGCACTTATACCCTGCACTTATTATCACATAATCACACGTAAATTCACTTAGTTAAATTTTCTCTACAAATACTTCGGAATAATATCGGATGTACAACGATTTCGCACACAACCCCCTAATAATAAATAACACGGTGGTATCGCACACAACCCACCAAATAACCACATATCCACGGTGGTATCGCACACAGCCCACCAAATAACCACATATCCATGGTGGTATCACACATAACCCACCAAAAATAATAAATATGGTGGTATCGCACACAACCCACCAACAATCACTTATTCACGGTGTTTATCCTTATCATTTTCCTATTTCGAAGGTTCATTTGAGAATTTCCTCACTTTCCACCATTTTAATAAATGTCAATAATATTAATTGCAATAATCAAACATATTATTCAAAATCAATGATTGAATGCATAACAACAATAGAGTTGTATTATTCACATACAACTTACCTCAATATACAGAAATTTGGGTGACTAATTCGATTTAGTCCACTATTTTGGTTTTCCCCCGGTCTAAGTTTGAACTCTATTTTTCTTGATCTATAATAACAAATTCACTTATTAAAACACCACATTATTCAAAACATTGCAAAATTTCTATTTTGGCAAAATTACCGTTTTGCCCTATACTTTTACAAAATTATAATTTTGCCCCTAGGCTCGTAAATCTATTGTAATAAAATTTCCTCCTTTGGCAAGCCTAACTGAACATTTATTACTCTTATAGCAACTCATAGTACCAATTATTTCACACATTTACCACCTATTTTACAACCTTTACAAAAAGGTCCTTTTTAGGTGTTTTCATGAAAGTTGTTTATTTAGCAACCAAGTTTCATTTTCTTGCATAAAATTTCAGCAAACAACACTAATTCTCTCATGGAAAAACCCTAGACTTTCAACCATCTTGCAAAATAGTCCCCTCATTACCTATCTTAGTCTACAAGGGTTCCAAATGTACAAAAATTATCAAAAATGACCATCAAGATGACTTACTTGCAAGGATTAAGAGTGCTAAAATTTTCAAGCTTCCAAAACTTCTATTTTGCTAATATTTTCTGTGGAAAGAAGTGTGAATGAAAGAGATGAAGCTTTCTCTTTTTATTTTATTCTATTTCTCCAATTAAGTCACCTAATCCACAAACTTTGACCAATTTTGAAATTTATTGTTCCCTATGGCCGGTCATCACATTACTAAGGCCTAATTGCACATTAGGGACCTTCAATTTAATATTCTATAGCTATTTGGCACCTTTAGCTACTAGAACAAAACTTTCGCACTTAATGTGATTTAGTCCTTTTTCAAAATTAAGCATGCAATCACTAAAATTACTTCACCAAAATTTTCATTCACTCATATAATCATGCTATAACACATAAAAATTATAAAAAAATAATTTTCTCTGACCTCGGATTAGTGGTTCCGGAATCGCTATTCTGACTAGCCCCTAAATTAGGCTGTTACAATTCTCCTCCTTAAGAATTTTCATCCTCGAAAATCTTACCAGTAAAAAGGTTTGGGTTGGTTTCTCATAGCTTCCTCGAGCTCCTATATAGCCTCTTCTACACCATGTCTTTGCCACAATACTTTCCCAAGAGCGATACTTTTGCTCCTCAATTTATTGACATCCCGATCTAAAATCTTAACCGGCTCTTTACCATAGGTCATGTCTGGTTGAATTTCAACCTCTGTTGGCACAATCACATGCGAAGGGTCTGATTGGTAACAACACAACATAGATACATGGAATACATCATAAATCCTTTCCAACTCAAATGGCAAAGCCAAACAATAGGCTACCGACCCTATCCTCTCGGTAATCTCATACGGCCCGATAAAATGTGGACTTAACTTGCCATTCCTACTGAATCTGAGGACTTTCTTCCATAGGGATATTTTCAAAAATACATTATGACCAACTTGAACCCAATCTCTTTCCGTTTCAAGTATGTGTAGGACTTTTGTCTATCTAGAGCAGCCTCTAAACAATCACGAATCACTTTTAATTTCTCTTCTGTTTTTTGGACTAGGTCAACCCTGTGTATCTGATTTTCTCTGAGTTCAGTCCAATAAAAAGGCGTTCGGCACTTACGCCCATACAAACCCTCATAAGGTGCCATTTTTAAACTAGACTGATAGCTATTGTTGTAGGCAAGTAAGTACCTTTCCCAACTGCTCGAAACTCAAGAACACAACACCGCATCATATCTTCAAGAATCTGAATTACTCTTTCTGTCTGACCGTCGGTTTACGGATGGAAAGTAGTACTAAAATTTAGTTTTGTTCCTGACGTTTCTTGTAACTTTTTCCAAAACCTTGAAGTGAATGATGGACTCGAAACTAACTAATATTTTGACAAAGGCAAGCACACCTATCGAATAGTATTATAGTTGTGGTGAGTCTGGAATATCGTATCCTCAAGGACTAAAATTACTAGTAATAACTATCTTTTTATTATCTAGCCTAATAATTAAGGGATTTGTTTTTAATATAAAATTAACTAACTAATTGACTAATTAAACAACTATGAATGCGGCAAAAAGTGAAGAGAATAATCGAATGAATAAAGACAATACCCAAGGAGGAATCCACCTGGACTTCACTTATTATTCTGACTCTGAATTAAATGATTTATTCACTTGACTTGATCCGTAGAAATCCCTAAATTATGTTAATATCTCTTTCAAGACTAAGAACAACTGACTCTAGGTTGATTAATTGAAATCTCTTTCTAATTAAAACCCCTATCATCGTATTAACTCGATCTATGGATTCCCTTATTAGATTTGAATCTAATTCGGCAGATTTATGTCGTCCTATTTCTAGGATTGCAATCAACTCCGCTTAATTATGTTGGATCTTCTCTTAAACAGGGACTTTTGCTCCACTGAATAAGCACATTAAACTTGAATTAATATTCCTGAAAACATCAAAACAAGGATTAAGAACACATAATTAAGAACAAGATCAAGTATTTATCACGTAATTCAGATTTCTTAAATAATAAAATTCATCTAGGTTTCATCCTCCATAGGTATTTAGGGAGTTTAGTTCATAACGTAAAAGGAAAACATCATAGAATTAAGAAAACAATAAGAAATAAATAACCCAAAAACTTTTAAGGAACTTGATGGAGATCTTCAATCTTGGAGTGAATCTGCCTTCTAGATGATTCTGACGGCTTCCTTCGAGTAATTTCTTCGATCTACTCTCCGTACTCCCTTAGGTCTTCTTTTGGCTCGTATTTATAGACTTTAGAAGGCTTAAAAACCCTAAAATTTGGCTTTTTCTGTGTGAAAACAAAGCAGGGTACGATAGGGACACGGGCGTGTGATCAACCCTGTGAGGAGGCCTAGGCTGTGTGGGAATTTGCATGGCTCTCGATCGACACGGGTTAGCACACGGGCATGTGTCCAGCCCATGTGGTTCACACGGGCATGTGTTCAGCCGTGTGGTGCGGGCTTTGGCCGTGTGGATCCTTAAGATGGCCTATTTTGTCTGGTTTTGGCCTGTTTTTCGTTCCATTTCTCCCCTATGATCTCCTAAGTATAAAAACATGAATTTAAAGGATTAGGAGCATCGAATTCACTAAATTCTATAAATTAAGCATCCAAAAACACGCTAAGCGTGGGATTAAAATGTGTTACTTTTATGGTTTATCAAATATCCCCACACTTAAGCGTTTGCTTGTCCACAAGCAAAATCCTCAACTCACAATTAAAATTAAACTTCCTTAATTCATGATTCTCATCAATAATGTCTTATCGTAATTCACAGGTAATTCATACATTGATAATTTAACTAAAAGAATCTTAAAGATTCAAACAATTCAAGTTACAAATTTTATTGCAACAAAACATAGGTGTTTCCCCTTATCTAAATAATTACCTTTGATTCAAAACTGACAAGAATTGACATCCTCACTAAAGGTTCACTCAAATCACTCAAAGTGTTTAAGGTTCAAGTTAAGCACTCAAAAGTCAAACATGAAAAGTTATTACCATAGGCTTGCATGAAAATCAAATCTCCACCACTATAAAATGAGATGATACACAAATCAAAAGGTCCTGAAAGGGTTGTAACGGGGCTTGGGTTAAACGTGTGGATAAAGGCTGAATTAGAGGGTTAGAATCGAGAATGAATTGACAATTTACATGACTAGAAAAATAAACTAATACTGAATAATTGTAATTGAAAAATAACACGAGCTTTTTCTCAAAATGTGAAATTAACTGCTTAAGCTCAAATAACATAGAACTAGTAATATATATTTCCAATTTTTTTTCATAATTCAATAAAGAATTTAACAACTGAAATAAAGAACATAGTTAGGCAACTGACCAAATCAAATCTCGACAAAATGGGAGTCAATAAAATAGGAGAAGTAAAAATTGGGTTTTGAGTTAATATTAAAGGGTTAGTCCAGAAACTGTTTATTAGGCTCAAATGGCTTCACTAGGGGTTAATTATGAAGGTAGGCTTTTAATGGAATAAGTGGGTTAAAACCTAAGTTCCTTTATCATCTCAGTATATCAAATCAAAAGTGTGGTCTCGATATGCATAATCGAAGCAAGTTCTAGAATAACAAATCAATATTGACACACTCATAACCAATAATAAAATGAGCAAGAAAAGTATATGCTCTAAAGGCTCAAAATAGACTTATCATGCTTGATTCTCTAATGTTTAAATTTAGGGAAACATCCTAGAAATTTTAATTCTAAAAATAGGCTGATCATGCTTGATTCTCTAATGTCTTATAGTTTAAACCATCAATGCACAATTACCTATGACTTAATCCAAGACATATCAATAAAAATCATAAGTCAATGAAAATTTTATTCTAATATTAATATGAGAAAATTTACTTAAGAACAAGATATAATTTAGGGATTTTCTAATAATACTATAATTAACCTCCCCACACTTAAGATGTACATTGTCCTCAATGTACAAAGATAGATAATGACAACATAGTAAGAATATCATAAGATAAGGAGAGAAGTCAAACTTCCTGAATTTTGGATGGAATTCGTGGAAGAATGAATCCAAAATTGTAGTGAAGTGTATGATTCTGAGCAACTATTAAGAAAATAAACACAACTGTGGAAGAAGATTAAGGGATTACTCGATGAGGAAGAATTGTAACAACTAAAATATAATTCAAAATATAAAAGATAAGTCTTAGAACCTATAATACGATACATAAATGAAAAAAAGAAAAAGAAAAATAATAACAAAAATAAATGGACTCAAAGGTCCTCATCATCAGATGCGTCGTGAGGTGGCGGTGCCCAATGCGAAATATGGAGATGGTGGCATATCTACTGTAAGGTGGCCTTCAGACTATCAAATCGCTGATAACACTGCTACTCGAAGCGAGTGAGTCACTTAGATATGTCGTTCAAAGTGGCAGCAGAAGAAGGGTGTCGGTGACTCGGTGGTGAAGGGTGTGGTGGATCCTCGTGAGGGGGAGGAACATCCTCAGTAATGTTCTCGGGATCATCCTGATCATCAGGTCGAGATAGTTGGTACTGGGGAGGATCGAAACCACGACGTCACTCAATCATCCTCATATGTAGCATGCTCGAGATGCCCTGAAGGGACATCTGGCCAATCAGTGTAAGTGAAGAGGACTGCTCCGGTGTGAGGAGACCGAAGTGTCGAGCAAGGCGAGTCACGTAAGGCCCTAAGCAGATAGGGCCTTTCCTATGGTGGTCAGTCTGGTGGCAAAAGGGTACAGCCAGGAAGTATGCCAAGTCAATGATATGGCCATGAGCCATGCTCCATAAATAGTAGGCATCGTGTGTGCTCACGACACCGGTGCTCTCTCTCCGACCTGTCAAAGTATGAGCGAGGAGTGCGTGAATATACCTGAGGGTAGGAGAGAGAGAAGTCACCTTCGAGCGACTAGGATCGTAGATTGTCAGAGCGCCGATATTGGTCCAACAGTGCGAGGGTGAGTAATGAATATGGCGGTGGAGCTGGAGGAAGTCCTCGGCGCTCATGAACTCCTTTGTGTATAGTCCTAATACAGCACCAAATTCTGGGATGCTCATGTGGCGCACCAAACTGCCAAGGCAAAAGACGATGGTACCGGGCTCGTCATAGATAGACATGACGCTCTATAGGTGGAACGTCGAGCAAAACTCCAAAGTGATCTCCATATAAGTGGGCTCGACGATACTGAAGAAGCGATCCCATGATGTTGTGATAATGAGGGCACAAACCTCGTCAGCGAGGTGGACCTACTCCAATGTGGCCCAATCGATGTAGCGGCCCAAACCAAGGGGTCGTGCTCGAAGGAGCTGAAATAGGTCCTCCAGTGGGTCCGTGGTAAAACAAAGGTAAGGGTGGCGCACTTCAGCGGAAGCGCTCGAGGAGGTTGCGCCAGGACCCTTCCGCTTTTTCAAAGCGGGAACGGCGACTTTGGTTTTACCTCGAGTGTTGGTCATGGTGTTTGCAAGAGAACGATTAGGAAAAATTAACATGGGCTAACAGACATACTAGAGATATGCTAATAAAAATGGAAATTAATCTGACTGAAATTTATCAACAGGACTAAGAAATAACATTATTGTGAAAAGAGAAAGCTAATTATCAAAATACGGAAAACCAGAAAATAGCAAAACGAAATAAATCTAATTAATAAATAATTGAATATCTAAACTAGTATATATATATAGAAAATAAAATCAAGTATGTGGGATATTACTAATAATTAATAGCAATCCAATTAATCAGAATATTCAAATGCAATAATATATAAACAATTAAAATTAAGTAAAAAGAACAAAATATGGCATGAATAAGTAATTAAAATAGACATAAAATAAAAATGATAATTAAAAATATAAATAAAATAGAGTGGGGTAAAGGGAATGTGATTTGTCTCTAACTAACTATGATCACAATAAAGGCAAGCGCACCTATCGTTTAATAGTATAGGTATGGTAAGACTGGAAATATCGTATCCACAAGAACCAAGAGTACTAGTAATTACTATTTTTCTATTATCTAGCCTAAGAATTGAAGTGATTTATATTAAACTAAAACTAATTAAAAACACGACAGAGAATGAATTGGGAAAATACTTTTAGACAACTTTATGACAGAGGCAATCCCCAAGGAAGAATTCACCTAGACTTCACTTATTACTTTTGATTCATACGATTTATTCACTTGACTTAATCCATAGAAATCCCTGATTTATGTTAATATCTCTTTCAAGACTAAAAAAAACTGACTCCAGGTTGATTAATTGAAATCTCTTTCTAATTAAAACCCCTATTGTCGCATTAACTCGATATATGGATTCCCTTATTATATTTGACTCTAATCTGGTAGACTTATGTCGCCCTATTTCTAGGGTTGCAATCAACTCCACTTAATTGTGTTGACCTACTCTTAAACAGGGACTTTTGCTCCTCTGAATAAGCTCATTCGACTTGAATCAATAACTTGAATTATCAAAACAAGAATAAGAACTCACAATTAAGAATAAGAACAAGTCTTTATCTTATAAATCAAATAATAATAAGATCTGTCTTAGGTTTCATCCCCTTAGGTATTTAAGGGATTTAGTTCATACTGACAGAGGAAAACATCTTTAAATAAGGAAAACTACAAAACATAAGAAAACCCAAAAACTTCAAGAGAAATTGATAGGAGATCTTCAGTCTTGATGGAGATCCTTCTTCTAAGCTACTCCCAATGGCTGTCTCCGAGTATTTTATGCCTTCTACTCTGTGTCCTCCTTTAGGTCCTCCCTTAGGGTGTTTATATAGGCTTTGGGACGTCTTTCTTGGCCCACAAGTAGCCTTTTCCGAATAGAATTAAACATGGGGTTAGCAGGGACACGCCCGTGTGACACGCCCGAGCTTGATAGCCTTAGGCCGTACTTGATTCTGCTGGTCACACACGGCCGTGTTTGATAACTTAGGCCGTGCTCGACTCTGGTCGTAACACACGGCCATGTGGTTTACCCGTGTGTGAAAATCCAGGCCGTGTTTGTAACACCCCAAACCCGATCAAAATGCTACGACCGAATCTGGCATGTCACAGGGAAGAAGACGTTTTGGAAACCGAGTTGTCATCTCTAGTTGGAAAGAAAACCTTTGTATTTAAAAAAAAACCGAGTGTATACTGAGTGTACTTGTCGAAAACATTTTGAAACTTAGTTTTAAAGAAATTAAAGATGTCTTGTTGTTATTACTTGTTTACTATTTACCCGGTGGTAAAATTTTGGAAATCCCGGAAATTTATTTAAGTTTTGAAAAACGTCCATTTCATAGTTTATTAGACATGTCCTTAATGTTTAAACAAATTTTTAAGGAAATTTAACAAAGTGAATAAGCCCAAAATAAAATCTAAGTGGCCTTATTACATATTTGAAAACCAGACTTAAAGTAGAATAAATCCGAAATGAGCATTAAAAAAAAATGAAATATTGAGCATGGCCACCTTGAGTCCATCTTGGCTCCATATCCGCGATTTTAGGAATTATCTGCAAAAAGTAACGGAAGGGGTGAGTCACCGAGACTCAGTGTATAAATCCTCATCCAAAAGATTTTAAGCTTTTACACAGATTCATATGCAAACATGTATGTCATGCAACCCATCCAACCTATCCATCCGAGTCTCCCAAATCTACCCCTTGTGGCTCCTAGCCACTGGTGGTACCTAACCACTGGTGGTTCCAAACCACTGGTGATTGAAGTCACAAATAATCATATGTGGGGCCAACCCACTTGTGGTACCTAACCACTGGTGACAATCCCTTGTTTTTAATATGTGGGGCCAACCCACTGTGGTACCAAACCACTGGGACGAGTCACAAAAATAAGCATATGTGGTACCTAACCACTGGTGGTTCCAAACCACTGAGACTTAGTCACAGAATAGTAATATGCGGGGCCAACCCACTTGTGGTACCTAACCACTGGTGACAGTCTGATAATCATACCTTCCCCCTCCTCTCAACATACCCATTTTCATGTACATGCTTTGCAATACAATATGGATGACAGTCTGATAATCATACCTTCCCCCTCCTCTCAACATACCCATTTTCATGTACATGCTTTGCAATACAATGTGGTCATACTTAATATTAAGAATGATATGACATAGCTCATGCAGGTTTTACCATAGGCAAATAACGTTAGCCATTAAAATGGACTTACCTGGAGTCCTTGCTTTTACCCACAAGGGTAATTTATTGATTTCCACTATCACTTCGGCTTTTGGCAACACACAAAATAATAGCATATTAACATATGAAGTGTGTAAAAGTTACACACCTGATTACTCTTAATACAATGCTCTCTACGTCGACACTATCATTAATCGACACCACTGCTATCTGCCTACTACTCGCTTTCGAGATGCTTACCACAACTCGGTGTCCAATCCCGAATCACGACATCGCTTTGCTTTTTAAACTTAGGGTGGGTTTACAGATCCAACCCCTCCTACTGTTTGGCTGGCATTAGAGTCCATGAACACACCTTGGTCACTAAACCGAATTAACGCAGTGAAGTCAAATCAAAAGGACTAACACTCGAAACTAAGACCCTTACCTAAATCGGTACAACCCGAGGCTCAGACTTGATTCACAAACCAACGAATCCCGAAAGTCTCCACAAGAAGGCGTCACTACCACCACCTACATTCGGCCAAGAGTTAATAGGATTGGATCTCTGCCTTCGGCATTTAACGCAATAAGAGATGATTGAAATGATAGGAACACTTACCACAACACTAGCCAAACCGATTGGGAGTGGAGGAGAATAGATAACGACAATTTGCTTACAAACAAACAAGAGCCACACAAAACAGATGGCAAGTTCGGCTTTTCTTTTTATAGAAAACGATTGAGAAAAGGGAAAAGAGATGAGAGAGATTTGACCAAAGTAACAAGAACTTACCCCAAATGCCGAAATTAGTCTGCTATGAAAAGAACAAGATGAAAAAGGAAGGTGCTTCTCAACCAGTGATATCCGGCCAAAGTGTTGAAAGAGAAGAGAGGAGAGTAACAGAGGTTTTGGCAACCAAAGAATGAAACGATGAAGAGGAAGAATGGAAAATGGAGTTTCAGCTCTTGCTCAACCAAAGGAAAGAAAAAAAAGAAGAGAATGAGGTTTCGGTAGGGGTATGAGGGTTTTCGGCTTTTAAGAAAATAGCAACAAGAATGAAACACAAATAATGAGTGGGGAGCAAGGTAGGTTCGACCAAACACAAAAGAAGTAGAAAATGAGAAGAGGTTTAGGTGGTGTTTTGGTTTTGGTACTTGAGAGAAAAGAAAACACAACAAAGGTGATATGGAGTGTTTTGGTTTTGAAAAAAAGAGACGAAGCAAAAGAATGTTTTCAGCATTCCCTAGCTAGCCGAAAATGCTCACTTGAGAACAAACCCCCTAAGTTCAAATGTGGAAATTTGGCACCCCCTTAGCCACCCAAAAACTGATTCCTCCCCTCTCCCTTAGTGTTTGACATACAGCCAACTCTAACCTCAAGTGTCCATCCCCCTTTTTCCTCCACAAATTCCTCCTGACCACACTTTCAAACCTATTTGAATGTTTCAAACTCCTAAGATTTCTCTCCTCCACTTATTCGAATCTGTTGACTCCTTCAACAATCATCCACCAGAGTCCCAGCTGAGTGCAACTCTTCCTTGTCCTAGCGTCAAAAAGAAATGCACAAAAGGGGATTCCCGTAGCTCGAACCAAGTCCCCTTCAGCTTCCCTGAGGCGTCACCCCCTTGTGACTTAAGTGGCGCCTCCTTGCCACTTTGCCAAAACACTTCTTGTGTCAAACCATGCCACCAACCACCCTTAACTCCTGTCCCATCCAGCTCTCCCTTCCAAGTGCCCAAAAAGAAAATTTTCTCTAAGGCTCTGGCCTACCCCTAGCTCATGCCTGGTCCCCAAAATACTCTAAACTAGCATGAAAACCATACAATCTACATGCAATCAGATAAAATGCAAAGGCCCCGATTTAGGATGTTACAGTTCTACCTCCTGAAAATAATTTTAGCCTCAAAATTACCTAGTCAAAAGAGTTGAGGGTATTGTTGTCGCATCACATCTTCGGGCTCCCACGTGGCCTCCTCTATTCCATGATTTCGCCACAACACCTTCAACAAAGGAATGGATTTCCTACGCAACACTTTGACATCCCGATACAATATCTGCACTGGTTCCTCCTCAAAAGACAAGTCTGGGCTTACTTCAATTTCTTCTACCGGCACAACATGAGACGAATCTGGGCGATAGCGTCGAAGCATCGAAACATGAAATACGTTATGGATCTGACTCAATTATGATGGTAACTCGAGCTGATAAGCTACTGGTCCTACACGCTTCAACACCAAATAAGGGTCGATGAACCTAGGGCTCAGCTTGCCCTCCCAACCAAATCTCAGCACTTTTTTCCATGGCGACACCTTCAAAAAAACCTTGTCACCCATCGCAAATTCTATATCCTTCCACTTAAGATCGGCATAGGACTTCTGCCTGTCCGAAGCTTCCTTCAGACGAGCTCGAATCAGCTTAACCTTATCTTCCATTTCAGCAACTAACTTTGGACCCAACAATTGCCGTTCACCCAACTCTGTCCAACACGTAGGGGTACGACACTTTCGCCCATATAACGCTTCATACAGTGCCATCTGAATACTCGCCTAGTAACTATTGTTATACGCGAACTCTGCCAACGGTAAAAATTCTTCCCAACTACCTCTAAAATCTAAGACACAGCCCCTCAACATATCTTCTAAAATCTAAATGACCTCTCTCGATCGCCCATCTCGATCGTGGATGAAACGTCATCTTGAAATCCAACCTGGTACCCAATGCCTGATGCAACGCCTTCTAGAATCTTGAAGTAAATCTAGGGTCTCTGTCCGAAATAATCGACACTGGCACCCCATGCAACCTCACAATCTCCGCTATGTATAATCTAGCTAACTTCTGAAGTAAGTAATCCATACGTACTGGTATGAAATGAGTAGACTTTGTCAGACTATCAACAATCACCCAGACCGAATCCTTCTTAGTAGGCGTAAGGGGTAGCCTACTGGCAAAATCCATCGTAATCCTTTCCCATTTCCATTGTGGAATTTTCACCAGTTGCAATAATCCCGAAGGTAACTGATGTTCTGCCTTTACCTGCTGACACGTCAAGCACTTGCCCACAAATTTAGTTACTTCTCGCTTTAGACCCGACCACCAAAACTGCTCCTACAAATCCCGGTACATCTTGCTACCTCCAGGATGCATAGCGTATGGACTGCTATGAGCTTCCTGAAGAATCTTTTGCCTTAACTCTACATCTCTTGGCATGCAAACTTTTCCCTGAAAACATAACACTCCATCACTGCTCAAGCTATACCCCTCTAATCCACCATTCTGTACTTGTAAACATCGAGCACTTAAGACTTCATCTACTAGCTGTTTCTCCTTAACCTGGTTTACCCATGTCGACTTCACTTGCAGTTTCGCTAACAGACTAAGGTGGGCAAACATTGCTCTTAAGTCTGCTACCACTTTGTGGCTCAATGCGTCAGCCATCACGCTAGCCTTACCCGGATGGTATTCAATCGAGCAGTCGTAATCCTTCAACAACTCGATCCACCTCCGCTACCTTAAATTCAATTCCTTCTGAGTGAGAAGGTATTTCAAACTCTTATGATCTGTATACACGATAGACTTCTCCCCTTACAAGTAATGTGTCCAAACTTTTAGGGCGAAAACCACTGCCGCCAACTCTAGATCATGCGTCGGGTAATTCACTTCGTTAGGTCTCAATTGTCGAGAAGCATATGCCACCACTTTCCCCTCTTGCATCAGCACACACCCCAGTCTAGTATGTGACGCATCACAGTAAACCATAAACTTCTTCCCTGTTTTAGGCTGAATCAACACTGGAGCTTCCGTTAAAATCTTCTTTAACCTCTCGAAACTTTCTTGTTGTTTGTCTGACCACACAAACGGAACCCCTTTCCTTAGCAACTTGGTTAACGGTGCTGTAATAAAAGAAAACCCTTTCACAAACCTTCTGTAATGCCCCACTAAACCCAAAAAACTCCGAATCTCTACCACAGACTTAGGTGGTTTCCAGTCCAGCATAGCTTCAATCTTCCGAGGGTCCACTCTAATCCCCTCAGCTGACACCACATGACCCAAGAAGGTAACTTCCCTTAGCCAGAACTCGCACTTACTAAACTTTGCAAATAACTGCTTTTCCCTCAGAATTTACAAAACCACACGAAGATGTGCATCATGCTCCTCCTCAGATTTCGAGTACACCAGTATATCATCTATAAATACTACGACGAACCGATCCAAATACGATTGAAAAACCCGATTCATCATATCCAAAAATGCTGCTGGCGCGTTGGTCAATCCAAATGGCATCACCAAAAATTCATAGTGGCCGTAACGAGTACGAAACGCCGTCTTATGAATATCCGCCTTCTTGACCTTCAGTTGGTGATATCCCAACCTCAAATCTATCTTAGAGAAGACTGATGCTCCCTTGAGTTGGTCGAATAGGTTGTCTATCCTCGGCAATGGATACTTATTCTTAATCATCAACTTATTCATCTGACGGTAATCTATACACATTCGCATCAGTCCGTCCTTCTTCTTAACAAAAAGCACGGGTGCTCCCCAAGGAGACACACTCGGTCGGATAAAACCTCGGTCTAACAACTCCTGAATCTGCACTTTCAACTAAACTAACTCCTTTAGCGCCATTCTGTATGGGGCAATAGACATTGGCGCAGTTCCAGGTAGAAGGTCAATACATAACTCAACCTCGCGATCCAGAGGCAAACCTAGAAGCTCTTCTGGGAAGACATCAGAGAACTCCTTCACCGTTCGGACATCCTCCACAGTTGATTCCTTAACCTCCAAGGCACAAACATAAGCCACCAACGCCTTACATCCTTTCCTCACCATTTTCTCAGCCTTCAAAGCGGATATCACATTAGATAGGCAGTTCTTCCTCTCACCTATCATCACCACCTCTTCACCCTCGACAGCTCTCAGCACTATGCGCTTGGCTGCACAATCCAAACTCGCTTGATACTTTACTAACCAATCCATCCCTAAGATCAAATCGAACTCCCCAAATGGCAGTTCCATCAAATCAGCCAGAAACACTACCCCTTGAAGTTCTAGGGGTACCTCCTTATACAGTTTATTCACTACTACAGAATGTACTAGAGGGATAATTACAGTCATCTCCCTAGAATAAGTCTCATAGGCTAAGTTCAGAGTTCCCGCTATACTACTAGCAACATAAGAGTGCTTCGAACCAACATCAATCAAAGCAGTATAGGGCAATCCGTAAATTAAGAACGTACCGGTTATGACGTCTGGTGCATCACCCTCTTTTCGACGCCTCGCTGCATAGACCAACCCAGGCTGTCTTGCATCAGTATTCCTAGCACCTCTACCCGGTGCTCCACGACTTCGTCTGTTACCGTTACCACCCCTGGCTGAACCTCGACCCCTCTGCAGTTGCTGACCATCCCTCCTGAATTGTGTACGTCCTTGACCCTCAGACTGAGTCCTAGCTGGCCTCCGCGGACAATCCTTTATCCGGTGATCCATTGACCCATACTCGAAGCACCCTCTGTTACCTGTCCAACACTCCCTTGAATGAGACTTACCACATCGAGCACACCGTGGTGGCCATTGAGTAGCAGCAGCAGGCTTTGCAGCTTGACTCAGGCTGCCAAATCTAGCCATTTTCTGGGAATTCCCAGCAGACCCTGACGGCCCAGAACTCCTTTTATTCCAATTTACATCTCGATTACGCTTCACGCAGGACAGCCTTCACCTCCTCAGCTATCCTGGCCTTCTCCACGAGGACAGCAAACTCCCTCTCTCGCTGTGGAGCAATCAATACCCGCAGCTCATCCCTTAGCCCTTCCTCAAACCTAACACAGCGTTCATGTTCCATAGCCACGATACCCCGAGCATAACGGCTTAACCGTAAGAATTCTGCCTCATATTTAGATACTGGCTTACTCCCTTAAACCAGATTCAAAAACATCTTACGCTGCGCATCTATATAACTAGACCCGGCGTACTTCCTCTGATAAGACGCCTTGAAGGAATCCCAGGTAATATCATCGGCCATCGCACCATCCCTGACCATGAGCCACCACCGATAGGACTCATCCTGAAGAAGAGACGCTATCCCCTTCAACTTCTCCTCAGTCGTGAAATCCAGATTATCCATTATGTGCTCCGTCGCCTCTAACCAGTACTCAGCTCTGTTGGGAGCTACACCAAAAACACCCTTAAATACTTCTGTTCCATTAGCCCGGAAACATTCAGACATAGATTTTCGAGCCCCCGTACCCACGCCTGCTCAGCAACTCTCTCCAGGACCCGCAGCTTCGCTTGCGACACTGCGTCATCACCTCCCGTTTGATCCTGAAACTCTGCGCCCACAGCCGGTGGCGGCGGCACCTCATTCTCTGACCCATGACCAGACCCTGCTGGTTCCAACACAGTAATCCTACCCCTACCACGACCACGCACATTACGCCCGCCTCCCCGAGTGCTCATGACTAGCGTTCATGACTTAATCTGATTTAAGAATTTTATGAGTTAGCTTTCTTCCACTGTTTATTAGAGTGGTTGTTCTCGCAAGTTCACACAGTCCTATAAGCTTCAGTCTCTAAAGTAAATTCCTACTACTAGCATTCATGGCACAACATTTAAACCATATAAATAGCAGTTAGGAGACTTAGCATCGCGAATCAGTGCCGGAGACTCAGGTGCCATGCTTCCCAAAACATGTTTCTCATTCAAACCATTTTGCAAACCCCCTTTTGAAAATAATTTGGGCCTAATGCCCACAGTCGAGCTTTTGAACCAGGCTCTGATACAACAATTGTAACACCCCAAACCCGATCAAAATGCTACGACTGAATCTGGCACATCACAGGGAAGAAGACGTTTTGGAAACGGAGTTATCACCTCGAGTTGGAAAGAAAACCTTTGTATTTAAAAAAAAACCGAGTGTGTACTGAGTGTACTTGTCGAAAACATTTTGAAATTTAGTTTTAAAGGAATTAAAGATGTCTTGTTGTTATTACTTGTTTGCTATTTACCCGATGGTAAAATTTTGGAAATCTCAAAAATTTATTTAAGTTTTGAAAAACATCCATTTCACAGTTTATTAGACATGTCCTTAATGTTCAAACAAATTTTTAAGGAAATTTAACAAAATGAATAATCCCAAAATAAAATCTAAGTGGCCTTATTACATATTTGAAAACCAGACTTAAAGTAGAATAAATTCGAAATGAGCATTAAAAAATAAAAACCAAAATATTGAGCATGGCCATCTCGAGTCCATCCCCGCTCCATATCTGCGATTTTAGGAAATATCTGCAAAAAGTAACGGAAGGGGTGAGTTACCGAGACTCAGTGTATAAATCCCCATCCAAAAGATTTTATGCTTTTACACAGATTCATATGCAAACATGTATGTCATGCAACCATCTAACCTATCCATCCGAGTCTCCCAAGTCTACCCTTTGTGGCACCTAGCCACTGGTGGTACCTAACCACTGGTGGTTCCAAACCACTGGTGACCGAAGTCACAAATAATCATATGTGGGGCCAACCCACTTGTGCTACCTAACCACTGGTGACAATCCCTTGTTTTTAATATGTGGGGCCAACCGACTGTTGTACCAAACCACTGGGACGAGTTACAAAAATAAGTATATGTGGTACCTTATCACTGGTGGTTCCAAACCACTAAGACTTAGTCACAGAATAGTAATATGTGGGGCCAACACACGTGTGGTACCTAACCACTGGTGACAGTCTGATAATCATACATTCCCCCTCCTCTCAACATACCCATTTTCATGTACATGCTTTGCAACACAAATTCCTCCTGACCACACATTCAAACCTGTTTGAATGTTTCAAACTCCTAAGATTTCTCTCTTCCACTTATTCGAATCTGTTGACTCCTTCAATAATCATCCACCAGAGTCCCAGCTGAGTGCACCTCTCCCTTGTCCTGGCCTCAAAAAGAAATGCACAAAAGGGGATTCCCGTAGCTCGAACCAAGTCTCCTTCAACTTCCCTGAGACGTCACCCCCTTGTGCCTTAAGTGGCGCCTCCTTGCCACTTCGCTAAAGCACTTCTTGTGTCAAAACATACCACCAACCACCCTTAACTCTTGTCCCATCCAGTTCCCCCTTCCAAGTGCCCAAAAAGAAAATTTTCGCTAAGACTCTGGCCTACCCCTAGCTCATGCCTGGTCCCAAAAATACCCTAAACTAGCATGACAACCATACTATCTACATGTAATCAGATATAATGCAAAGGCCCTGATTTAGGATGTTACAGTGTTGATTTCCAAGGTAGGCCTATTTTGTCCCTTTTTGGCATGTTTCGTTCTTTTTGACTCCCTAAGCTCTCCTGAGTATAAAACATAAAATTAATGGATTAGGAGAATCGAATTCATCAAATCTAATAAAAATGCATCCAAAAATAAGCCAAGCATGGGGTCAAAATATGTATGGATTATGGTTTATCAAATATCCCCGCACTTAAGCCTTTGCTTATCCTCAAGCAAAATCCTCAACTCACAAGTAAAATTAACTTCTTCAATTCATAATTCTTATCAATAATTTCTCATCATAATTCGTAGGTAATTCATTCATTGATAATTTAATTAAAAGAGTCTTAAATATTCAAACAATCTAAGTTATAAATTTTTATAGCACGAAAATGTAGCTGTTTCCCCTTATCTAAATAATTACCTTTGATCTAAAACCGACAAGAATTGACATCCTCACTAAAGATTCATTCAAATCATTCAAAGTGTTTAAGGTTCAAATTAAGCACTCAAAAGTCAAACATGAAAAGTTATTACCATAGGCATGCATGAAAATCAAATCTGCACCACTATGAAATGATATGATACACAAATCAAAAGGTCTTAAAAAGGGTTGTGATGGGGATTGGTTTAGAGGTGTGGATAAAGGCTGAATTAAAAGGTTAGAATCGAGATTAAATTGACAAACTACCTAACTAGAAAAGATGAACTAGTACTGAATAATGATATCAATTGAAAACTTATCACTAATAACACGAGCTTCTTCTAAAGATGTGAAATTAATAGTTTAAGCTCATAACACTAATAACGAATAAATTTCCAACTTTTTTTTAAAAAAAGAACAAGTTATAAGAAGAATTTAACAATTGAAATAAAGAAAATAGATAGGCAACTGATCAAATCAAGTCTCGACAAAAGGGGAGTCAATAAAGTAGGAGAAGCAAAAATTTTGATTTTGGGTTAATATTAATGGGTGAGTCAAGAAACGATTTATTAGGCTAAAAAATTGGTTCAGTAGGGGTTAATTATAAAGGTAGGCTTTTAATGGAATAAGTAAGTTAAAACCTTGGTGCCTTTATCATCTCAGTATATCAAACCAAGGATGTGGTCTCGACATGCATAATTGAAGCAAGTTGTAGAATAAGAAATCAATATTGACACACTCATAACCAACAATAAAGTGAGCAAGAAAAATATATGCTCTAAAAGGCTCAAAGTCTCACAAAAATTTATAGTTTTTGATGTCAACCTTGCAAATTTCAAACTTCAAAGTAATATTTAAATTTAGGGAAACAACCTAATAAATTTTTAATTCTGAAAATATACTTATCATGCTTAATTCTATAATGTCTTAAAGTTTAAACCATCAATGCACAATTACCTATGACTTATTCCAAACCTATCAATAAAAATCATAAGTTAATAGAAGTTTTATTCTAATAGTAATATGAGAAAATTTACTTAAGAACAAGAAATAATTCAGGGATTTTCTAATAATACTATAATTGACCTCCCCACACTTAAGATGTACATTATCCTCAATGTACAAAAAATAAATAATGACAATATAGTAAGAATATCATAAGATAGGGAGAGAAATTGAAACTTCCTGAATTTGGATGAAATCCATAAAAAGAAGCCTGATGAATTTAGGCAGCGGTGAAGGCGGGGGAGGATACTCCGGTAGCACCTTGAAACTTTTGGAATTGAGTCAATAAAGCAGCCGACATGAACTTATGAGGAAGTTGTGGTATATCTGCTGTAAAGTGGTCGTGCACGGGGAGACCACGCCGGGATCCTTTCACTTTTTCGAAGCGGGGATAGCGGTCTTGGTCTTGCCTCGAGTATTAGTCATTGTGTACCTAAAAACGATTTACAATAAATAATTCAAGCATCACCATAAGTAATATCAAAATAGTCCTAAATAATAAGTTATTCTTAACATAGGTAATTTAAAAGTTAAGCAAAAAGTAGTATTTAAATTAACGATATTAACGTATGGTACCCTAAGCTAAATCTAAATGGAATGAATAATAAGAACAAAATGATAAAGAAAATAAAAATAAATAATGGAAAATAACTATGAATTCAAAATAAAGGGGAAAATGAGTGACCAACGGTGGTAAGGATGGTGGCTGGTGTGGTGACGGTGTAATGTAGGAATAAGGGAAAAGAAGGAAGAAAGGCAACAGGGAAAGAAGAGGAAAAAAGTGGGGTTTTTTTCAGACTGGGGAAGAAAGGAGGATGGAAGAAAGTGGAAGAGGAGGGCGGTGGTTGGAAAGAGGTGTGGTGGCTAGGGTTTGAGGGAAGATGATTTGGGGAAGAAGGTGAACAGAAGAGGGAGTTTAAATAGAGATTGCGACACATGGTCGCGACCCACGCACGTGTGCCCTGGGCGTGTTAGGTCACACGGCCGTATCACACGGTCGTGTGATGCTTCGTTCGTTTCTCCCACGCCTGTGTAGAGTTTTCCACGCCCATGTTGATTTATCAGTATTGACCACAGCTTATAGGCACGGGCGTGTCGCACGCCAGTGTGATTTACTCAGCTTTGACCATGACTTTTGGACACGGACATGTTGTACGCCCATGTCATTTACTCAGTAGTGACCACGGTCTTAAGGCACGCCCGTGTGTTGTAGTCAACGTTGACCACTACCGTTTTGCACAACTGTGGCATTTTATCGCAGCCCGTGTTTTGGGGAAAATTTTTTGTGCTATTCCCACACGGTTTCTGCCACGCTGGTATATACACAAGTGGTGTGCACACGGCCACGGCTATGCCCGTGTGTGAGATCGTGTGGATAGGGAAACGTGCGCCTATTTGGTTATTTTTTGTTAGATGTTACAAATAAAAAATATGGCCGTTAGTGAGGTTAGTGCTCGGGTTGCCTCCCGAGGAGCGCTCGTTTAATGTCTTAAGCTAGACTTACCTCTCATTTTCATGGTCATGGTGGTTAGAGGAGTTGACACACTTCTCCCCTGTTATCAGTTCTTTTATCAATATATAGTTTGAGTCGAGTAGTGTTTACCTTAAAAGTGCCGAACTTAGAATTCGTTACCTTGACTGTTCTTTATGGGAAGACATTGAGTACCTTAAAAGGGATCACTCCATTTGTATTAAGGGTCGAAGTAGCGATTTGAGGGTCTGTTCTATCAAACAATACCTGATCCCCTACCTTAAATTGGTTTGTCCCATCCTTGAGCTTGTCATGGAGTTGCTTCGGCTCATTGTGTTTTCTCGGTTTCTCCATGACGTGTGTCCAACATTCATCTAGTTCATCGATTTGTAGTCTTCTTTCCTCATGAAAAATTTTGTTCTCAATATGAAAGTTGGACAACGGCTCTGTCATCATTTTTTGAGGAACTTCCTGCAAAGGGGATTGATCATTAAGTTTACTTACATTAACAGGACTGGTATCTTCTTGATAATTAGATATTCTGACAGACTCGTGTGCTTGGAGTTTAATCATATCATCACCTACACGAAGTATTAATTCTCTTGTACCAACATCGATAACGGTCCCAGCAGTTGCTAAAAAGGGTCGTCCTAAAATTAAAGGATCGTCACTATCCTCATCCATGTCTAAAACAACAAAATCTACTGGAATATAATTTATCAATTTTGACTAGCACATCTTCAATTATACCCCTATGAACTCTAATAGTTTTATCAACCAATTGAATGCTCATCCTAGTTTGTTTGGGTTTCCCAAGACCTAGATTTTAAACATTTTATAAGGCATAACATTGATACTTGCCCCTAAATTAACTAAAGAATTATTAATAGATAAACCACCAATTAAGCAAGGAATCGTAAAACTCCCTAGGTCTTTTAATTTTCGGGGTAGTTTATTTTGTAAAATTGCTGAGCAAACTACATTTAGCTCCACATGCGATGCGTCATCTAACTTTCGTTTGTTTGCCAAAAGTTCTTTTAAAAATTTTACTGAATTGGGCATCTGCGAAAGAGCTTCAATAAACAGTAAGTTAATATGTAATTTCTTTAAAAGTTTAAAAAATTTACTGAATTGTTCATTTGTGCGGTCTTTTTTCGTCACATTGGGGTATGGCACACGAGGTTTGTACTCTGTACTTACCAATTTTGGTTTATCATGGCTTACCTCAACCTTACCTTTATCTACCACGTTCTCTTGCCTTGGGTTTGGTTCGTCTAACCCTTCACTATCGTGAGCAGTGATGGCATGAAGTTGCTCCTTTGGGTTAGTTTCAGTGTTGCTTAGCAAGCTACCTTGTGGTGGTTTAGAGATCAGCTTAGCAAGTTGTCCTATTTCATTCTCGAGCCCTTGAATCGATGCTTTCTGATTTTTGAGTGTTGTTTTAGTGTTTTGGAAATGGGTTTCTGACACCGCGATGAATTTTGTTAGCATCTCCTCAAGGTTCGGCTTCTTCTCTTATGGGTAGGGTTACTGTTGAAAGCCTGGAGGGGGTTTTTGTCTCTGATTTCCTTGACCACCTTGATCGTGTCTATCAGAGTTTTAAAAATTTATATAAAGAATGATTGAGCCTAGAACTAACTGCAACAATGATTGAGGCAAGTACACCTATTGAACAGTAGTATAGCTGTGGCAAGACCGGATTGTCGAACCCAAAGGAATCAAAAGTACTAATACCAACTTTCTTTTTATTATTTAGCCTAAGAATTAAAGGAATTAACTAACAACTATGCTAAAGATGCAAAGACAAAGAGAATGAATTGGGGAAAATAACTTTGGGAAAAACCAATTGATTAAGACAATACCCGAGGAAGAATCCACCTAGACTTCACTTGTTATCTAACTCTGAACCAGATGATTTATTTCACTTGACTTGATCCGTAGGATTCCCTAATTTATATTAATACCTCTTTCGAGGCTACTAACGTCTAACTCTAGGTTGATTAATTGAAATCTCTTTCTAATTAAAACCCCTAGAATTGCATTAACTCGATCTATGGACTCCCATATTAGGTTTGACCCTAATCCGGAAGATTTTTGTCACCCTATTTCTAGGCGCACGAGCAACTTCGCTTAACTATGCTAGATCTACTCTTAGGCAGGGACTTTTGCTTCACCACCTAAGCACATCAATACTTGAATCAATATCCCAAAAATACCAAAATAAGAATTAAGAACACATAGTTAAGAACAAATCAAGTATTTATCATATAGTTCAGCAAACGATAACAAGATTCATCTTAGGTTTCATCCCCCCCAGGTATCTGAGGGTTTAGTTCATAATTATAAAAGAATACATCTCAAAAGAAAAGATAAAACAAAACATAAGAAAACCCTAAAACCCCCTGAAGGAATTGAAGGAGAGATCCTCCATCTTGAGTATAACTCCAGCTTCTTGAGATGAATCAACTGGCTATTCTTCGAGTGAATCCCACAATTCTAGCCTTTCTAAAGGTTGGCCTTTAAGGTGTTTATATAGGCTTTTGGAATGGCTTTCTTTGCCTCTAAGTACCCTAATTCGACTGAAACTCTTCTTTCTCATGTCAGGGACACGCCTATGGCACACGCCCGTGTGAATTGTGGTCAGGTCGTGTTCGAGACTATTAAGGAGGCACGACCGTGTGGTCTTGGGCCCAAGCCGTGTTAATTTCGTGATATGGCCCATTTACTCCATTTTGGGCCCGTTTCTCGTTTTTTTCATCCTCCGGTGCTCTTCTGAGTATAAAACATGAAAACAAAGGGTTAAGAGCACCAAATTACACAATTCAAGGACTAAATCATCCAAAAGTATGCTAAATATGGGATTAAAATATGTTCATATTACGGTTTATCACACCCCATGAGAAGTTTGGGTAGTTCCTCCAACCTAGATTGTAAGTGTTACTATAGGGATTATTCTGAGGTTTAGAATTATTACCCATATAGTTCATTTGTTCGCTTTCTATGCCAGGGTTGTATGATGGATATTCTGTATTGCTCGTCTCTCCTCCATTTGCATTGCACTGTATCACTGGATGTACCTACGAAGAACCACACAAACCATCAATCTTTGTACTTAAAAGCTCTACCTAATTTGATAACATGGTTACTGCGTTGAGGTTGAAAACACAAGCTACCTTTGTTGGCTTTGTCCTCATAACTTGCCATTGATAGTTATTCAGTGACATCTTTTCTATAAACTCATAAGCAGCCTCAGGTGTTTTGTTGTTTATGGTACCGCCGACAGCTGCATCGATTAATTGCCTAGTTGAGGGGTTCACACCGTTGTAAAATGTTTGAACCTGTAGCCATGGTGAGGGCATCTTCTCAGCAGATCCTTGTATTTCTCCCATGGATCGTAAAGTGTTTCTAAATCCATCTATACAAAAGAAGAGATATCATTTCTTAACTTAGCCGTTTTGGCCAGTGGAAAATATTGAAGTAAAATTTTTTCAGTCATTTGCTCCCATGTAGTGATTGATCCTCTTGGTAATGAGTTCAACCGCTGCTTAGCTTTGTTCCTCAATGAAAAGGGAAATAACTGAAGGCGAATGGCATCATCAGAAATGTCGTTTATCTTGAAAGTGTCACAGAATTACAAAAAATTTGCCAAGTGATTGTTTGGATCCTCATCCTGCAAACCATCAAACTAAACAAACTGCTGAATCATTTGAATAGTGTTAGGTTTCATTTCAAAATTATTTGCAGCAACAACAGGTCTAACAGTACTTGATTCAGTTCCTGTTAAAGTAGGCTTAGCATAATCATACATAGTACAAGGAGCAGGATTTTGATTCATCGGATTTGTGGCAACCACAGGAGGTAGCGGATTATTATCAGCCATCTCCTTGGTAGTATTATTATTGTCATCTTACTCTTCCTCTATGTCTTGTAAACTTCTCCTTATCTCTCTTTGGTTTCATTGAGCGGTGCATTCTATTTCACTGTCTTAAAGTAATGGTCCTGACGGGTTTCTTCTAGTCATAAACTAGAGACTCCTGCCAGAAGCAAAGAAAGTGTAAAATTAGAAAAGTAAAAATAAAAAAAAATTGCGTTAAAATAAAAATAGCTAAAGTAATAAAAATTTAGTGTTCCTAATATCTTAGTCCCCGGCAATGACGCCAAAAACTTTATATGTCTCTAACTAACTATGATCACAATAAAGGCAAGCGCACCTATCGTTTAATAGTATAGTTATGGTAAGACAGGAAATATCGTATCCACAAGGACCAAGAGTAGTAGTAATTACTATTTTTCTATTATCTAGCCTAAGAATTGAAGTGATTTCTTTTAAACTAAAACTAATTAAAAACACAACAGAGAATGAATTGGGAAAATACTTTTAGAAAACATTATGAGAGAGGCAATACCCAAGGAAGAATTCACCTAGACTTCACTTATTACTTTTGATTCATACGATTTATTCACTTAACTTAATCCGTAGAAATCCCTGATTTATGTTAATATCTCTTTCAAAACTAAAAAAACTGACTCTAGGTTGATTAATTGAAATCTTTTTCTAATTGAAACCCGTATTGTCGCATTAACTCAATCTATGGATTTCCTTATTAGATTTGACTCTAATCCGACAGATTTATGTCGCCCTATTTCTAGGGTTACAATCAACTCCACTTAATTATGTTGATCTACTTTTAAACAGGGACTTTTGCTCATCTGAATAAGCACATTCGACCTAAATCAATAACCTGAATTATCAAAACAAGAATAAGAGCTCACAATTAAGAATCTTGTAAATCAAATAATAATAAGATCTGTCTTAGGTTTCATCCCCTTAGGTATTTAAGGGATTTAGTTCATACTGATAGAGGAAAACATCTTAAAATAAGGAAAACTACAAAACATAAGAAAACCCAAAAACTTCAAGAGAAATTGATAGGAGATCTTCAGTCTTGATGGAGATCCTTCTTCCAAGCTTCTCCCAATGGCTGTCTTCGAGTATTTTCTGCCTTCTACTCTGCATCCTCCTATAGGTCCTCCCTTAGGGTGTTTATATAGGCTTTGGAATGACTTTCTTGGCCCACAAGTATCCTTTTTCAAATAGAATTAAACCTGGGGTCGTCAGGAACACGCCCGAGTTCGATAGCCTTAGGCTGTGCTTGATTCTACTGGTCATACACGGCCATGTTTGATAACTTAAGCCATGCTCGAGTCTGCTCGTAACACACGGCTGTGTGGTCTGCCCGTGTGCGACAATCTAGGCCGTGTTGATTTCCAAGGTAGGCCCAGTTTGTCCCTTTTTGGCTCGTTTCTAATTCATTTCGACTCTCTAAGCTCTTCTGAGTATAAAACATGAAATTAATAGTTTAGGAGCATCGAATTCATCAAATATAATGAAAATTCATCCAAAAATAAGCCAAGCATGGGGTCAAAATATGTATAGATTATGGTTTATCATAATGTAACCGACAACAGTGAGGGTGGTGGCCGGCGTTAGGGGCGGGCGACGAGGTTGGGGTGGCACAAGGTCGGGTGGTGGCGGGTGGCCAGAGGAAGGAGAAAGAAGGAGAAGGAAAGAGGGAGAGAGTGAGAAAAGAGAAGAAAAGTAAAGGGAAATGGGGGTTCAATTTAGGGGAAAAGAGAAACAAAAAAGGGTGAGGGTTTAGAGGTCGGACGTGGCCGGTTTCTGAAAGAAAGAAGGGGAATGGGGCGGTTTGGGTGTTGGGGGTTTGGAAAAAAAGGTAAAGAGAAAGAAAGGAAAAAGTAAGGGAAAAAAGTAGGAGGAGTTTCGGGATAAGAAGGTAGAAATGAGGGAAGATGGGGAGAAAGACGGTGGCCGAAAGTAAGGGAGTGGCGGCTACGGTTTAAAGGGAGTTGTAGAGGAAGAAGGAAGAAGAAAAGAAAAAGAAGACAGTGTTTAAATATGGGGCACGGTCGTGTAACGGCCCGTGTTGAGCCACACGACCGCGTCTCACGCCGGTGTGCAAAGCCCTTTGCTTCTCCCACACCTATGTGATCGCAAACACAGTCGTGTGGTCGCACACACGACCGTGTGGCCTGCCCGTGGAGCCCTCTGACTTGTTTAAAATTTGAAAAATTAGGCTTCAGTTTTCGCACTGCCTAGGACACGCCCGTGTGCTCGAACGCACGGTTGTGTGTCGTGCCCGTGGAGCTCCCTGACTTGTTTAAAGTTTGAAAAGTTAGGCTCCAGTTTTCACACTGCCTTAGACACGCCCGTGTGTGCAGGCCATGTGGTCCACATGGCTGTGCCGTACGCCTGTGTGGATTATATTTAGGCACTCTCTGTCGATTTTTGGGGATTTTAAATTCCAGGGTCCAGACGGCCAAGAACACGCCCGTGTGGAATTTTGACATGCCTATGTGATATAACACACGGCCGTGTGGCGTGCCAATAGAGCCCCTGTCGATTTTTTTGAATTTTAAAAACTAAGTCCCCATATCCACACGACCAGAGACACGCCCGTGTGTCCAGGCCGTGTGGGTTAAAAACTTGCATTAAAACATGAAAAAAAGTAAAAATAAACTAATGAAGAGCGTTAGTGCTCAGGTTGCCTCTTGATAAGCGCTTGTTTAAAGTTTTAAGCTAGACTTACCTTGTATTCTTCTTTTTATGAAGGTTCACAGAGCTGAAGCTCCTCTCTAATATCCCTAAAATCCTCACCATTATATAGTTTAAGTCCTTGATCGTTTACCTTGAAAGTGCCATAAGTCGGATGAGTTACCTCAATTGTGCCATAGGGAAAAATGGTTTTGATTACGAATGGACCTGACCATCTTGATTTCAGCTTTCCAGGGAACAGTTTGAGCTTTGGATTGTATAGTAGAACAAGATCGCCAACTTCAAATTTCTTAGGTTGCTTCAAATGAGCATCATGGCGTCGCTTTGTTGCTTCTTTGTATAAACGTGAGTTCTCGTAGGCATTCGCTCACCACTCATCTAGCTCGTTCAACTGCATCAATCTTTTTTCACCTGCAAGTTTAAGATCATAGTTTAAGAATTTTATAGCCCAAAATGCTTTGTGCTCTAATTTGAATGGTAGATGACAACTCTTCCCGTAAAGAAGTCTGTATAGGGATGTTCCTATAGGAGTTTTAAAAGCGGTTCTATAGGCCCATAAAGCGTCGTCTACTTTTAATGCCCAATCTTTCTTGTTCGATTCTACAGTTTTCTCTAGAATGTGCTTAAGCTCTCGATTAGATATTTCAACTTGTCCACTGGTTTGAGGGTGATAAGGGGTAGCTGTTCTGTGGTGCACTCCATATTTCTTTAAGATTTTATCAAATTAAGTATTACAAAAATGAGTACCCCTATCACTAATAATTGCTCGAGGTGTTCCAAATTGAGGGAAGAGTTTCTTAAGAAATCTCACTACCACTCTAGCATCATTAGTAGGTAAAGCTTGAGCTTCCATCTATTTTGACATATAATCAATCGCTACTAAGATGTATTTATTCCCAAATGAGCTAGGGAATGGACCTATAATATTAATACCCTATACATCAAATATTTCACATGATAGCATATATGCTTGAGGCATTTCATCGTGTTTAGAGATATTACATGTTCTTTGACATCTATCACACGAAGTAACATACCTACTATCATCTTTGAAAAGAGTGGGCCAATAAAAACCTGATTTTAGCGTTTTATGTGCTGTCCTAGTCCCACTGTAATGTCCTCCTGTTGGTCCTGAATGGCAATGTTCAAAGACTTTGCTTTCTTCTGCCTTTGTAACACATCTCTGAATTACTTGATCTGCATATATATATAAAAAAGAAATGGTCCTCCCAAAAATAGTTTTTCACATCAGCAAAGAATAGCTTCTTTTGATGATGTGTCAACCTGCAACGCCCTGAATTTTTGGGCCTAGTAGAATTGGGCCTATTGGGCCTTGGGCATGGGAGCGTTTAAAATTTTTGAGAACAAGAGAACGACACTAATGCAAGTCGGACCTATTAGGTGAGTGATTTTGGAAGGTTGGAGGGCTTCCATGAAGTCCTAGGTTCAAACCTGGGCTTTAAGAAAAATTTTGGTTTTAGGTGAATAAAACACTGTGAGTAAGTAAGTATGCTTTAAGAATAAAATGTGGAAAAAAATTACACAATGAAGGGAGTGGTCTAGTGGCAAGGAGTCATTAAGGGTGTAAATGAGAGCTTTGGTTCAAGTCTTAGCACTTGCAATTCATTTTGTTTTCCTTTTAAATGAAATTAGACTTTGGCCCACAAGCTTATATTTAGTTGCATATGTTTTAAGTCACAAAAGGAGCTTGTGTTGTGGTGGCATGTAGCGTCTGGAGCATAGGAGAGGGCAATGGTTCGAATCCCATTGCAAGCAAAAAAGGATATTTATTTTGCTAAGTTGGGACGGCATGTGGTTGTGATGGAATTAAACTCTGCTGAAGGTGAAATGCCACATCGGGAAGCTAGCATGAGAGTAGGCGAGAAGTTGGCTTTAAATAGAGTGATCTATGAGGAGAGTAAGCATACCTTGGTTGGCGTTTAGGCATAGGAGTGTTCGGAGCACGGATTAACTCCAGATTCTTATCAGGTGTGTAGTTCGCACTACTCTATCTGTAGAACGGCAAATGCCGAAATGCCGGTCAGACAACGATGGTAGCCACACTAGCGTGCGAGCGCACGTGTGGGAGCTTCGACATGATAGTTGAGGCCATTATGAGTGTTGTTGTGGGTTTAGGCTGTTTGGGCTACGATGGGCTGAAAGGGACCATGTGGGGCCAATGGGCCCGTGGGCCCAATCGGATAAGTTGTATGATTGTGTAGTAAATATTGGACTGGACTATGTGAATCTCATATCTGTGGCTAGATTTGGGCTAAATGGGCCACACGAGCGTGTAGGCCCACTTAGGCCGAGAATGGGCCTTAGGCCCATTCGCATCATTATCTCTGTTTAGAATACTTGAGTCGCTCGAGGCGACTGTAGACCTTCTGAGGGGTTGATAAAATTACTAAAATACCCTTGGTTTGTAAAATTACCAAAATACCCTTAATTTGTAAAATTATCGAAATACCCTCGGAGCATAAAATTATCGAAATACCCTTGATTTGTGAAATTACTGAAATACCCTTGGTTTGCAAAATAACTAAAATACCCTCGGTTTACTAAATTATTGAAATACCCTCGGTTTGCAAAATGACTAAAATACCCCTGTAGAGTAGAATTACTAAATTACCCCTGTAGGGTAGGATCATTGAAATACCTTTATAAGGTAAGATGACTATTTTGCCCTTGTGGGTAAATGACTGTCTTAGACTATAAGTTGACTAATTTGGCGGTGGTTGTATGACTAATATGCTTTTATTACATGTTTAAATGATTGTTACTGAGCATGGCAATTTTGCATACACGTGTAATAATTGAGCATGGCATACACGACATATTGCATGGGGTTGGGACATTGATACGGAGGAAGTTCTGATAGGGTCACACGGGTCACATGACGACTGTGGATACAGTATTGATCTGCTGAGGTCGCACGGGTCGCATGACGACTGTGGACCAACGGACGGCTTAAAGCCGCATAATCTGATTATGGCTCTGTGCCAACCTAAACATGGCTCTGTGCCATCATGAGTATGGCTTTGTGCCAATCGTATTTACCCATGGCTATGTGCCTAACGTATATACCGATGACTCTTTGTCGATCATATTTACCCAAGGATGTTTGTCAATTATATTAGTGTCACTGACGGCTATGTGCCAAACATAATACAGTTACTGATGGCTTTGTGCCAATTATAATACCGCTACTGAAGGCTTAGAGCTGTATATATATACTAACAGCTTTGCTGCGATTTTGGTTAGTGCTGCAACCGGTGCTAACATTGGGAGTGTAGAGATGGCGATGGCGTGGGTGATTTATTCCCCGCAAGTACTGCAGGGTTGGACGGAGGCAAGTGTAGGGTTGGATGGGATAGGTTAGCATGCGTCACACATTATGCATATGGAATTGATTCTGAAATGGGCTAGGCCCAATTGATTCTGTTATGGGCTGTGACCCAAATTATATTGTAGTGGGCTTTGGCCCACGTATGCTCTGATCTGTACCGTACTGTTACTGTTAAAGGGCTTTGGCTCATACTGTTTTGGGTTCTGTTTCCGTATACTAACTGTTACTCTGGTAAGGGGATTACACACTGAGTTTTCGTAAACTCACCCCATTTTTAACTGTGTAGGTAATCCCCAGCATTAGGAGGATCGTTGCTGCGAGGGACTTGGAGACGACCACACAGCCACACATGTTTTTCTATCTTGTTCACTTATTTAAGCACATCAGTTTTTGAGTTGGGTTGTAATAAGGCCTCGCTATTTTTTAAAATTTTTATTTAGGGTATTTACTTAAGCATGTTTAATATATGCTAGAAGTAGGACACGATTTTTTTTCCAGAATAATAACTGCTTTTAAACACTACATTTCCGCAACCCAATTTTTAAATATCATGTTTCCACAAATCATTTATTTTAATTAAGCCTCCGCAATTGAAAAAGATTTTACTAAGGGATTAATAACATTTTGAAAAGGGAATAGTTTTTTTTTTATAAACCACATTTTGAAAATAAACGAACGTAAATGAAAACACGATTTTCGATAAACACTTCAATGTGACACGCCAGATTTGGGCCTAACTTCTAGGCCGGGTTTGGGGTGTTACACAACCCTTTTGGTAGGATGTTAGCAGCTAAGTAATTCATAATATTTGCAAACCAAGGTACCTCGGAGTCAGATATAGACAAGAGATCTTCTTCAAGAAATGAGTCATTTATCTCACTCTCATCGAGTTCTTTGATATGTGGATTTTCAAGTCTAGAAAGATGGTCTGCCGCGAGATTTTTAGCTCCTTTCTTATCCTGAATTTCCAAATCAAATTCCTGTAAGAGTGAAATCCATATTATGAGTCGAGGTTTTGCATAAGATTTAGTTAAAAGATAACGAAGAGCTAAATGGTCAGTGGAAACGACAACTTTAGATAATATCAAATACTGTCTAAATTTATCAAATGCAAAAATCACAGCTAGCAACTCTTTTTCTGTGGGGGTGCAATTTTCTTGTACGGCCGTCAATGTCTTGCTAGCGTAATAAATCGACTGAAAGTGCTTGTCTCTTCGCTATCCTAAAATCGCACCTACTGCAAAATCACTCGCATCACACATTAGTTCAAAGGGCAAATTCCAATCAGGTGCAATTACAATTGGAGCATTTATTAATTTATTTTTGAGGGTATTAAATGCATCTAAACATTCCTAATTAAAATTGAAAGGCACATTTTTTTTAGTAATTTCATTAAAGGCTTAGCTATTTTAGAAAAATCCTTAATAAATCTTTTATAAAATCCAGCATGTCCTAAAAAGCTTCTAATAGCCTTAACTAAACTAGGAGGAGGTAATTTTTCTATGGTTTCATTTTTTTCTTTATCAACCTCAATCCCTTTACTTGAAATTTTGTGACCTAACACAATACCTTTTCAAACCATGAAGTGATATTTTTCCCAATTAAGCATAAGGTTCGTTTCCTCACATCTCATTAGAACTTGTTTTAAATTTTTAAGGCAAAGGTGGAAAGAATTACCGAATACCGAAAAGTCATCTATAAATACCTCCATAATATCTTCCACAAGTTCATCAAAGATGGCTAGCGTGCAGCGCTGAAAAGTAACAGGAGCATTACATAATCCAGAAGGCATTCTACGATAAGCAAACATACCATATGGACATGTAAATGTTGTCTTTTCTTGATCCTCAGGAGCTATTGGGATTTGAAAGTAGCCAGAGAGTCTATCTAGGAAGCAATAGTACATATGCCCAGATAATCTTTCTCGAATCTGATCAATGAAGGGTAAGGGAAAATGATCTTTTCTCGTGGCATCGTTCAACTTCCTATAGTCAATGTAAACTCTCCAACCTGTGACTGTTCTTTTTGGAATCAATTCATTCTTCTCGTTGGCTACAACAGTCATGCCTCCCTTCTTTGGAACAACTTGTACAAGACTTACCCGAGTACTATCAGAAATAAGATAAATAACTCCTGCATCTAGAATTTTATTTACCTCAGCTTTAACAACTTCCTTCATGTTTAGATTTAATCGTCTTTGAGGTTGCACACATGGTTTATATTCATCTTCCATTAAAATTTTGTGGGTGCAAAATGATGGGCTTATCCCTTTAATGTCAGAAATCTTCCAAGCTAGGCTCTTTTATGCTCCTTTAGTACCTGTAGTAACTCATCTTTCTCATTGGATTCCAATTCTGAAGAAATAATTACCAGTAGTGTAGAATTATCTCCGAGGAATGCATACTCTAAGTGATTTGGTAACTATTTCAATTCCAATTTGGGAGGCTCTTCAATAGAGGGTTTTTGTTTTAGTTCCTCGTTTATTTCAATGCCCTCATACTTCTTTTGTCTTGAGGAAGAAGTTTTCAAATTTAACTCAATTTGTATCTCCCCCATCTCATTGGTATCGTCATTTGCCTCCTCACCTTGGGCAAGACACAGTTCCAACGTGTCTTTATATATGATTTCCTGAAAAGAATCTTGAATAGAATGATCAATAGCGTCGATAAAATAACAGGAATAATCTTGCTCTCTAGAGTATCGCATAGCATCATAAATTTTCAAAATAATTTCCTCGTCACCTACCCTGAGCACAAGTTTACCATCACCTACATCAATAACAGCCCTAGCAGTAGCTAAAAATGGGCGTCCTAAAATTAAAGGCACCTCAACGTCCTCATCCATGTCAAGCACAACACAATCAATAGGGAATATGAATTTATCAAAATTTACCAAAACATCTTCAATAATTCTCATAGGATATTTAATAGATCTATCAGCTAATTGGATACTCATCCTAGTGGGTTTTGGTTCCCCAAGACCAAGCTGCTTGAACATTTTATAAGGCATTAAATTAATACTGGCACCTAAATCAACTAATGCTTTTTCAATATTTAAACTACCAATTAAATAGGAAATAGTGAAACTTCTTGGATCTTTCAATTTGGTTGGTAGCTTATTTTGGAGAATAGCTGAACATTCCTCGTTAAGCTCCACGGTTGATAGCTCTTCGAACTTCCTTTTATTTGTTAAAAGCTCTTTTAAGAATTTTGCATACATCGGCATTTGCAAAATAGCTTCAACAAAAGGTAAGTTAATATGTAATTGTTTAAAAAGTTCAAGAAATTTACCGAATTTTGCATCCATGCAGTCTTTCTTCAACTTTGCTGGATATGGGATCAGTGGTTTATACTCTTTAAGTACCAGTGCTGCATTCTCGTTTATTTCCTCACCCTTTTCCTTATCAGTTTATTGTGGAATCTTCTTTTCTGCTTCAACTAACACCTTCCCATTCCTTAGTGTAACTGCCTTCACATGCTCTTTTGGGTTAGCTTCGGTGTTACTAGGTAAACTACCTAGTTGCCTTTTGGAAACTAACTTAGCCAGCTGTCCAATTTGATTCTCAAGCCCTTAAATTGATGCTTGCTGATATTTTAATGCTATTTCGATATTTTGAAAATGAGTCTCTAACACCGAAATAAACTTTGCTAGCATATCTTCAAAGTTTGGCTTTTTCTCTTACTGATAGGGTGGTTGGAAAACTGGAGGGGTTTGCGGTCTTTGATTCCCTTGATTACCTCATGAGAAATTTGGGTGGTTCCTTCATCCTGGATTATATGTATTATTGTAAGGATTATTTGGAGGTATAATGTTATTACCCATATAATTCATCTGCTCATTCTCCATGCCAGAGTTGTAAGATGGGTATTCAGTATTGCCCATTCCTCCTCTATTCGTATCGCACTGCATCACTGGATGTACCTGTGAAGAACCATACAAACCACCAATTTTTTTATTTAAAAGCTCTACCTGGTTTGATAGCATGGTAACTGCGTCGAGGTTGAAACACTGGCAGTTTTTGTCGGCTTGGTTCTCATGACTTGCCACTGATAATTATTCAGTGACATCTCCTCTATAAACTCATAAGCCGCTTCAGGGGTTTTGTTATTTAGGGTTCCACCGGCAGCTGCACCAATTAATTGCTTAGTTGAGGGGTTCACACCATTGTAAAAGGTTTGAAACTGTAGCAATTGATAAATCGTAAAAGTAACATATTTTAAGCCCACATTTAGCATGCTTTTGGATGATTTAAGCCTTGAATTATATAATTTGCTGCTCTTAATCCTTTGTTTTCATGTTTTATACCCAGGAAAGCACCGAATGATAAACAGTGATCCCTGTAAAATCAGAGTTTTAAATATTTATAAAAGAATGATCAAACCTGGAGACTAACTCTGACAATGATATTAAGGCAAGTGTACCTATCGAACAGTAGTATAGCTTAGGCAAGACCGGATATCGAACCCAAAGGAACTAAAAGTACTAATACTAACCTTCTTTTTATGATTTAGCCTTAAAAATAGAGTGAAGTTGCTTTTAACTATATTGACGAAGACTAAACTAAGGACGCAAAGACAAAAAGATGAATTTGGGGATAACTTCAAAAAGACTAAGTTGATTTTTATGATACCGTCAGGAAGAATTCCCCTAGAATTCTTTTATTATCTAACCTTAAATTATATGATTTCTATACTTAGCTTGATCCGTGAAACTCCATAACCTATGCTAAACCCTCTCTCGAGGTGAATAACGTCTAATCCTAGGTTAATTAGTGGAACTCTCGTTCGCTTATGATAACCCCCTAGGAAAGCAGTAAATCAATCAATGGATTCCCATAATAGGATTCACCCTAATCCGGCAAAATCTTGTAACCTTATCTCTATGCGCCTGATCAACTCCACTTTATTATGTTGGATCTACTCTTAGGCAGGGTCTATTCCTCCTCTACATAAGCACATTGGATTTGGATTAAGAAACATAATTAAGAACAAACTAAGTAATTTATCATATAACTTAAAAATCAAATAATAAAATCTGTCTAGGTTTCATCCCCCTTCAGGTATCTGCGGGGTTTAGTTCATAATGTAAAAAGGAAACATCACAAGAGAAAAGATAAAACAAAACATAAGAAAAATCCTAAAACTCCTTGATGGGATTGAAGGAGAATTCTGCCGTCTTGAGTATAATTTCGGCTTCTTGGGATGAATCAACTGGCTATCCTTGCGTTACTCCCTAACTCTGACCTTTTTGGCTTGGCTCCTTGGCCTAGCTTTCGCTAATTTCGGCTTCTGCCGAACTCCCCTTCAAGTTGCCCCCTTGGGTGTTTATATAGACTTTGAGATGCCTTACTTGGCCCTAAGTATCCTAATTTAAGTAGAATTCCCAATAGGGTGTTTGAATAGGCTTTGGAATGTGTTTCTTTGCCTCCAAGTATCTTTTCCCGAATGAAATTGCTTCTTCCAGCGACAGGGACACGGCCATGGCACACGCCAGTGTGGATTGTGGCCAGGCCGTGCTCGGACTTCTTTAATGAGGCACAGTCATGTAAATCGGGAGAAGGCCGTGTTCTAGATGATTGGCATGGCACGGCCGTGTGGGCTTAAGTCCAGGCTGTGTTGATTTCTTCCTTGGCCCGAATTGGTCTGGTTTGGGCCCGTTTCTCGTTCTTTTTATCCTCGGGTGCTTTCCTAGGTATAAGACATGAAAAGAAAGGATTAAAAGTAACTTTTTACATAAATCGAGGGATAAATCATCCAAAAGCATACTAATTGTGAGATTAAATATGTTACTTTTACGGTTTATCAAATACCCCCACACTTAAGCTTTTGCTTGTCCTCAAGCAAAATTCTCAACTTACAATTAAAACGAACTTTCCATGATTCACAATTTCTATGAACAATGCCTCATCATAATTCATAGATAGTTTATACATGGATAATTCAATTCAAAGAGTCCTAAAGATTCAAACAATATAGGTCATATGTTTGTAGCACGAAAACATAGGTGTTTCCCTTCATCTAAATAATCACCTTTAATTCAAAACTGACAAGGATTGATATCCTCACAAAAGATTCACTCAAATCACTCAAAAAGTGTTTAAGGGTCAAAATCAAGCACTCATAAGTCAAACATGAAAAGTTAATCCCATAGGCTTGCCTGAAAATCAAATCTCCACCACTGTAAAATGATATGATAAACAGATCAAAAGGTCTTTGTTAGGGTTGTAACGGGGCTAGGGTTAAAGGTGTGGATAAAGGCTAAAATTAAAAGGTTAGAATCGAGATTGAATTGATAAGTTACCTACCTAAAAATTTCTAAGATAATAATTACATCAACTGAAAACAATAAAAAATCCTACTAATACGAGCTTTTTCTTTTGGAAAATAGTCTTTGATTGTGTAAGCTCACTTTACATATTACTAATATTGAAAACTTTGATTTTTTTTAAGAACAAACTAAATACAAGATAAATTTTGATATGACATGAATAGTTGAAGGGAATTCCCCGAAGAGAAAATGGATTATGGGAGTGTGTGACTTGAACTATTGATTGGGCCGTGCAGAAATATGCCTTTATCTGCTACAAGAATAATAAACTCAGATAACTGGCTCAAATCAAATCTCGATTAAGGGGTAGTCAAAATAAAGGGTGATAATAAATACAAAGGGTTTTGTGTTAAAATTAGTGGGTAAGTCAATAAAAAGGGGTTGTTAGGCTATTTAGTAGAGTAAGTGGGTTAAAACCTAAGTGCCTTTATCATCTCGGTATATCAAATCATAACTGTGGTCTTGACATGTATAATCGAGGCAAGTTCTAGAATAACAATTCATAGTCGACACACTCATAATCAAGAAGTGAGCATGAAAAAGAATGTATGCTCTGTAAGGCTCAAATTCTCACGAAAATTATGGGTGTTTTTGACATCAACCTTGTAAATCTCAAATTTCAGGATAATATTCAAATTCCGGTTGACAACCTAAAATTTCAATTTTTTAGAAAATTAGACTTATCATGCTTGATTCCCTAGTATTCTTCAAATTTAATCATCAATGCACAATTAACTATGACTTATTCCAAAACATATCAATAAAAATCACAATCATTAGAAATTTCATCTTTATTAGTAATATGAGAAAATTACTCTAAAACAAGATTAAATTCAGGGATTTGAGAACAATGCAGACAGAAGTTAGGCACAATTTGAGAATCATGCAAAATTTAGACACTTTTACCCCCCACACTTAAGATGTACATTGTCCTCAATGTACAAAGATAAATAATGATAAGTAGTGATCTATCAAAAAGATAGGAGGGGAAAGTGTCACTTCCTGTTTTACTGACGAGATCCTTGGGAATGTGGACAGTGTGTGGCATCAGGTGACTTTTTGTATTTCGCCTCGTTGTGCTTGTTTGTAGGTGGAATATATGATTTTTTTTTATTCTACAAAGTCACTTGTTAATGATCTTGTCAATGAAATAGATATGTTTATTAGGGATGCTTGAATAAATGGATAGCCAATGAGAAAAATTTGCAATAATAATAGTTCAAATTAAACAACATAAAATAAAATCTTAAAAATGAAGAAAATAAAATTAAAGAAAACAAATTAAAAAGGACTCAGAGGTTCTCATTATGGGTTGGGTCTGGTGGTGGTGTCGATGATGAAATGTTGAGGTGCTGACATATTTGTTGAAATGTTGCCTCTATTCCGTCAAAACGTCGGGCGTTTTTAGCAAAATGCATCTCGAATCGATCAAGTCGAGCAGAGATGTCTGCTAATGATGTGGCCGCTTGGTGTGGATACTGGCTCGGATTCGTTGCCTCCTCTGATGGTGGTGGGACATCATCAGGAATGTCCTCGTCCTCTTCCTCGGTGGATGGTGACTTTAGTATGTACTGCGGAGGATTGGTCCCTCAACGTTGTTTTATCATCCTCATGTGTAGCATGGTTTGGATGCCTTGAGGAACCATGTTCCCCATCAGTGTGAGGGAAGAGATCTGCTCGTCTGAGTTGAGGAGGTTGAAGTGCCGGGCTAACCTCGTAATGTATGGCCTCATTGATAGAATTCCTTTCTTGTGGGCTTCGATTTTGTATTGCATCGTACATGCAATGATGTAATATCCCGAGTTAGGGGCTATTTCTGTGTTGCATGATATTGCATGTGTTGGTGTGCTGTGTTGCTATTTCGGTGTTTTAGGGGTTTAATTATAGGCTAAGTGAATGCCTGAGTAGGTAGGAAAATTTTAGTTTTGGCCTTAGGTGTGGGGAGCTGATAGAGTTGGGGCTTAAGAAAATAAAATGGAATTTTATAGCACAAATGAGGAGCTGGCAGAGTGGCTAAAGAGGAGCTAGGTGTGGCGTCATCTGCAAGGGGGAGTGGAGGTCCAGTGTTCGAGCTGCAGAGTACTCCTTTTTATTTCTTTTTGGGACGGCATAGGGGGAGAGTTGTATGTAGTCTAAATGCTACTTTGGACCAAGTCAAATGGTTTAAAAGAGGGGTGGAGAGTGAATTTAGGAAGGAGACTTATTCAAAATATTTGAATGAGTGAATGGGAGCAATTTGGGGGATATGGCCGAATATTTGGGGAGTTGGGGGAGAAGGTGGCCGGTTTTGGGAAGTGGGAAGGTGTGCCGAAATGAATTTTTGCATTTTGGCAATTCTCTTAGGCAATTTCGGTCAAAGGTTAGTAGCAACCAAGTTCTTTCATTTTGTCAAAGCAAGCCGATTTTTGCCATAGAAAATTCTCTCATTTTTGACACCCTTTGAAACCGAAAGTTCTCAATCAATTCTTTTCTTTTTCTTCAATTGTTGAAACCGAATTCATATCTCCCTCCTAGCCGAATCTTTCATGTGTGCCTTACCATTCCATTAAGCCAAAACACTAATTCCCAAAACACATTTTCCATCTTTTTCCAAAACCGTAAGTACTTGTCCCCCATCCATTTTCTATTTTCTTCCATTTCAAAAGCTCTTGAGCCGAATTCTCCATTTCTTTTCTCCTTTCTTTTTGTGCCAAACTCTACTCATCACAATCTTTTTCTCTCCTTTACACTAAAGCCGAATTTAAGGATATTAAAACACCAAGCCGAATTCTTTTCTCCTTTTGTTGAAGCCTTGACCGAATCTCTTCTCTCTTCCACCCGTGTTGGGTTGGCCGAATATTGGTGTTGGGTGTTGGTAAGTGCAGGGCGAATGGCCATCTCCCTTCTCCCTTACACTTTGTTGATGTGGGTTTGCTTAAAGGGCCGAATATGGTTATTTTTGGAAGGGTATTAACCTCTTTGTTATAGGTCATTGGGATTTTGGATACAATCAAGTGGAGCCTTCGTTTTCGATTAGCCGGGAGGGTAAGTTTTGGTAAGGGTTCGATATTAATCCCTTTGGTTATTGGTTGATAGCCGAATGTTGTAAGTGCCTAATCCTAGGTTGGCCGATTGTTTTAGGGGCTTGACAACCGAGGGACATAGATCGTTCGTAGGGATTTTCTAGGCTCAGTATAATCAGTGTGCATACTAACACACTTATATTTAGTAATATTATTAATAAACCTGTATGCCTATTAAAATTATGGCAGTTGATGGATTGATATGATACCCATTTGGATATGAGCTTGGATTCGGGTAAGTTATTACTAATATCATTATGAGTTACCATGATTTATATGATATCATGGCTATGGATATATGTGATATGGGATATGTGGTTAGACATAGTAGCATGAGATGCATGATATGTATGAAATGCATGATTACATGAGTATGGTATCTTGATGGGGTAATACGAGTTGAGGGAGCAGTGGTATTTTGTGCTGACGAGCACCAGTGCTTTGGTAGCACACTTTGTGACTTTGGGTCACCAGAGGTTTGGCACCTCCAGAGGTTTGGTACCTCAGCGTCTCGTCCCAGTGGCTCGAGTACCACGATGGGTTGGCCCCCACGATGATTATCTGGGATTGACGCCAAGTTGTTTTGGTAACACACGATGGGTTGGCCCCATCACCGGATTTGTGACTACGGTCACCGGTGCTTTGGTAGCACATTGTGTCTTTGGGACACCAAGTGGTTTGGCACCACATTGCGACTTGTCCTGTGGTTTGACCACCGTGGGTTGGCCCCACTTGAGATATGGGATTGTCTCGCTAGTGTTTTGGTAACACACGATGGGTTGGCCCCATCATCGTTGGATTTGTGACTTGGTCACCAGTGTTGCTTTGGTAGCACAACCGTGTCTTTGGGACACCAGTGGTTTGTGACCACATTGACGGATATTATGTCTTTGGGACATCGGTGTTTTGGTAACACATCGTGATTTCGTATGTCACCAGGTGGTTTGGTACCACACGGGGTAGAAAGGAGTATGGATGGTTAGGATCGGGTTGCATTGATTATGATTACTATGTATGATGTGTGTTAGCATGTTGCTTTATCGGGAGCGGGATTTACACATCGAGTCACTCGACTCACCCTCTCCTTTGACATTTCAGTGACTCGTGAGACGCGGACTTGGAGCCGGGAGGGACTCGGGGTGCACATGCCATGCGTTAATAAATGCTTTGCTCGATTTATTGCTTTTGGGTACTTAGTTTTGTTTATTTTTATTTGGATTTGTAAAAGCTTTTAAGATGTGCTTTATAATGTTTATGCCTTACGTTGGATTTTTAATATGTCAGTAACAAAATAACTTGGTACAAATTTTGTTAAAATTTGGAAAGACGACGTTTTCAAACCAACAAAGCGTCGTTTTCAACTATACCATCGGGTATCACATTGATTTTATAAACCAATACAGATCAATTGTTTTCTAACATGGAATCAAACTTTTACTAAGTTTAAATGTTTTAGTAGCAACATTAAAACAACTTGTTTCGAAAGGAACAAAGTTTTATCAAGTCTTTTTAGGTACAAACTCGAAATTTTCAAACACGTTTTCCTCGTAACATACCGTATTCGGTCGTGGTGTTTGGACCGGGTTTGGGGTGTTACAATTGTGGTATCGAGCCAAGTTCAAAAGCTCATACTGGGCTTGAGGCCCAAACTGTTTTCAAAAGTTTGTTTTAAGTGTTTTGTGATGGAATACATAGTTTACAAGGCATGGCACCGAGTCTCCTGGCACCAGGTTCGCCTGTGTAAGTGGTTCTAACTCTTACTGAATTACTATTTGTAGAAGGGTAGGTGATACGATGCGTAGTTAGATTATAGGACTTGAACCCTAGGATTAGAGTACTCAAACACTTGAACCAAAGCATAAGACTTAAAGCACTAAACCAATCTGTGACTCAGCCACGGGGCTAGGGTGTGGTAACTCCCATGCGCATGTCTAGGAGAGGAACCTAAGAGCTTGGTATTTAAGCGGTCCTCGTGACTCACCTCCTCTTCGCAGTATCCCACAGTGCGTGTAGCTCGAGTTCACCCCGACCAAGAAGGCTAGGTCATAGACTTAACCTAACGACTAAAACCCGAAAAGGGAATCAGCCATGTTTTCAAAAATACAACAACAACCCTAATGTTTTCAAACTTTTTGTTATAAACTCTTTCAAAACTGAAAATGTCACATTTACAACCATTTTCTTGAAAAACCTGTTTTATGGAAAATTACAAAAACGCCCTTAGGGGTAAATTTACTAAAATGCCCTCGGTTTTATAAAATAGCAACTCAATGATTTTGCCCCAAAATTTCAATTATGTTACAAAATTCAAACACTCTGTTTTACAAAAAAAAAAAAAAAATCAATCGAAAATCTTGATTTTGGAAAATTTACGAAAACGCCCTCAATTTGTGAAAATTTCTAAAATACCCCTGGTTTCCAAAACAAAGTATTTTACAAAATTTTTCAAAGAACACTCTCAAATTTCTGGAATTTCAAATTGACCAGTTTTAATAAAGTTTTAAAATATCTTTTCTTACTGAAAATACCTTGTAGGAAAATGACGAAAATACCCTTGGGCTAGAATGGCGAAGAATGTCCAAGAGTGAATAGGTATGGAAAGGGTTAAGGAATGAATGTATAATCTCTTTTGGATGAATAGGATAGAAGATCAAACCTTGGTTGCTCGAAAGAACCCACGATTAAACTCTATTCATAAAATTTCTTTTCTAGTTAAGAAAGTGGAACGATACTAATGCATAAAAAATCTTTTAATCGTAAACGTAGATCGTTAGACATGAGCACTCGAGGCGGACGTGGTCGTATTACTACTCGTGGTAGAGGTAGGGGTAGAATGACGGTTTCGAGCCCGTAGGATCCGGGGCAGGTTCGGAAAATGAGATGCTGGGATTCGCCACCACCGGAGGTGGTGAGTTCCAAGATCGGGATCGGAGGGCGCAGATGTCACAGCGATGTCTTTGCGGGTGTTGGAAAGAGTAGGCCGGTGTAAGTGGTGGTGCGGGAGTTAGGAAATCTGCTGTTCTGGCGACTTGGCTAATGGGGCGAAGTTTTTCCGAGTGTTTGGTGTTGCTCCTAGCACTGCTTGAATATTGGCTAGAGGCAAATCGAGCGGATCATGGGCGATTTGGATTTGACGCGAGGAGAAACTTAAGGGATTGTATCGCTTCTCCGGATGAGTCATACCAGTGGTGGCTCACGGTTCGGGACACGTGTGGCGGTGAGGATCCGACATGGGATTATTTCGAGTCGCTACCAAAAGAAATACATCGGGCTAGTTACATCGACTCCAATGAAAGGCATTTACGAGGCTTGTTCGAGGAGTAAATCATGGTCTTGAGTCACGAGTGCGAATTCCTGAAGTGCCAGTAGGTATGCCCGGGCATTGTAGCCACCGAGCATGAGAGGTGTGTTCGTTTTCGAGGATGGTCTCGAGGACGAGTTGAGGTTTGCGATTGCTCCTCGCCAGAGGCCGAGTTTGTTGTCTTAGTCGAGAAGGCTAAGGTAGCCGAGGGTGTTAAGGAATCAGTGAGGCAGAACATGGACAGGAGTAGGCTTAAGAGGAGCTTTGGGTCTTCTGGATCGTCGGGTAATCCGCAGAAGAGGGCTAGACCGAGTGGGCAGAATCAGTCTGCTAGGTTTGGTCTTTGCTAGGCGTGGACCACCGCAGCGATGTAATCGCGGTGGGAAATCTCATTGGGGTGGTTGTTGGACTGGTGGTAAGGGTTGCTTCGAGTGTGGTTCTCTGGAACATCGCATCAGGGATTGTCCGCGTAGGATGGCGAGTGATTCATCGAGTCGTGGCGTGTCGATTCGAGGTAATGGACCGCCACCGCAGAGGGGCCGTGGTAATGGCGTGGTGGTAATGGATTTGGTCGAGGTCGTGGAGCACCGCGCGAGGTGCGGGTAGTTCCGAGCACGACGGCCTGATCCGGTATATGCGACTAGGCGCCGCGAGAGAGCGACGCGCCGGACGTAATCACCGTGCGTTTTTGATTTTTGGTTCTCCTATCTTGCTTTAATTGATTTGGGTTCCACGCGTTCGTATGTTGCTAGTAGTATAGTTGAGACCATGGACTTAGACTCGAGACATCTTCTAGGCGGATGACCGTGCCTTAGCCTCTAGGCCACTCTCAGTAGTGGTAGATAAGTTGTATAAGGATGTACCCTAGAACTCCAAGGGGTCATTTTTGTCTTGATCCGATGGAACCGCCGCTTGAGGAGTTCGATCTGATTCTCGGGATGGACTGGCTGGTGAAGTACCAGGCCAAGGTGGATTGCGCGGCTAAGCGCATGGTTCTATCGACGGATAAGGGGGATGAAGTGATTATGATAGGTAATAGGAGAGATTATTTATCAAATGTGGTATCTGCTTTGAAAGCTGTGAAGATGGTCAGGAAGGGCTGCGAAGCGTATGTGGTTCATGTGTATGCCTTAGAGGCTAAGGAATCTGCTGTTGAGAAGGTTCGTACTGTTAAGGAATTTGTGGATGTGTTTCCAGAGGAGCTTCCGGGTTTACCACCCGATCGTGAGGTAGAGTTTGGGATAGATCTGCTACCAGGGACTGCGCCAGTGTCTATTGCTCCATATAGGATGGCACCAAAGGAATTGGTGGAGCTTAAGGCTCAGATTCAGGAGCTGTTGGATCGAGGCTTCATTAGGCCAAGTGTTTCGCCGTGGGGAGCGCCGGTTTTATTCGTCAAGAAGAAAGACGGTTCGATGCGGATGTGTATCGACTACACTTAACCGAATAAGTGACGATTAAAAACAAGTATCCGTTGCCACGGATAGATGACTTGTTTGATCAGCTGAAGGGTGCATCGGTGTTTTCGAAGATCGATTTGAGGTCTGGGTACCATCAGTTGAAAGTTAAGGAAGCGGATATCCATAAGACAGCGTTTGGACTCGACTCGTGCGGGCACTACGAAATTCTCGGTAATGCCGTTCGGGTTGACTAACGCTCGCAGCTTTTATGGATATGATGAATAGGGTGTTTCAAAGATGATCTGGATCGGTTTGTCGTGGTTTTTATTGACGATATCTTGGTATATTCAAGGTCGGAAGAAGAGCATGATGCACACTTAAGAGTGGTGTTGCGATCTTGAGGAGAAGCAACTCTATGCTAAGTTCGATGAAGTGTGAGTTCGGCTTAGTGAAGTGACGTTTTTGGGTCATGTAGTATCACCGTGAGGATTAGAGTAGATCCTCGAAAGGTTGAGGCGGTTTTGGATTGGAAGCCTCCTAAGTCAGTCGCTGAGATTCGGAGTTTCCTGGGTTTGGCAGGATACTACCGAAGGTTTGTTGAGGGTTTCTCGTTAATTGCAGCACCGATGACTAAGCTGTTAAGGAAGGGAGTTCCGTTCGTTTGGACTGAGAAGCAGCAGGAGAGTTTTGATAAGTTGAAGAAGATCTTGACAGAGGCTCCTGTTTTGATTCAACCTGAGGCTGGTAAGGAATTCACGGTCTACTGCGACGCATCACACACGGGTTTGGGTTGTGTGCTGATGCAGGAGGGTAAGGTTGTGGCTTATGCTTCTCGGCAGCTGAGGCCACACGAGGTCAACTACCCGACGCACGACTTGGAGCTGGCAGCTGTGGTCTTCGCTTTAAAAATTTGGAGGCACTACTTATACGGGGAGAAGTCAATAGTCTACACAGATCATAAGAGTTTGAAGTACCTATTGACTCAGAAGGATCTGAATTTGAGGCAGCGTAGATGGGTTGAATTGCTCAAGGACTACGATTCGCTCGATCGAGTATCATCCGCAAGGCTAACGTGGTGGCGAGCACGCGCGTTGAGCCGTAGGGTTGTTTCGGACTTAAGAGCCTTGTTTGCCCATTTGAGTTTGTATGATGACGGAAGTATTCTTCGCGAATCTGCAGTTAAGCCTACTTGGGTTGAAGCATTAAAAGAAACAGATTGGAGGATGAGGTACTGAGTGCGCGAAGGTTACAAGTGCAGAATGGTGGTTTGGAGGGTTACAGCTTGTCTAATGATGAGGTTCTGTGTTTTCAAGGGAAGGCTTGTATGCCTAAAGATGTTGAGCTGAGGCAGAAGATTCTTCAGGACGCACATAGCAGTCCTTATGCTATGCATCCTGGAGGTAGCAAGATGTATAGGGATCTTAAAGAGCAGTTTTGGTGGCCCGGCTTGAAGAAAGAGGTGACAGAGTTTGTGGGGAAGTGTCTGACTTGTCAGCAGGTCAAGGCTGAGCATCAGTTGCCGTCGGGTTTGCTTCAGCCTGTGAAAATTCCTCAGTGGAAGTGGGAAAGAATAACTATGGATTTCGTCAGTGGTTTACCGCTCACGCCAAGCAAGAAAGATTCAGTTTGGGTTATCGTGGACCGTCTGACTAAGTCAGCCCATTTCATTCCGGTGAGAGTGGACTATTCACTTCAGAGATTGGCGAAGCTTTATGTGTCAGAGATAGTGAGGCTACACGGTGTTCCAGTTTCGATAATCTCGGATAGGGATCCCAGGTTTACGTCGAGGTTCTGGAGAGCGTTGCATCAGGCTCTGGGTACTCGTTTGGATTTCAAAGACGGCTTTTCACCCACAACTCGGCGGGCAATCGAAAAGGGTCATTCGGATCTTGGAAGACATGCTTTGAGAGGTTGTGTTCGACTTGAGGCGGTTGGGATGAGTTTCGCCGTTGGCGAAGTTCGCCTATAACAACAAACTACCAAGCGAGCATCAAGATGGCACCATATGAGGCGTGTATGGTAGGAAGTGTCGCTCACCTACTTGTTGGACGAGAGTTGGGAGAACGTCGCTTGTTGGGACCCGAGTTGGTTGGCCGAGACGTAAGACAAGGTTAGGTTGATTCGGTCGATTGAAGGAAGCTTGAGGCCAAGCAAAAAGTCATATGCCGATCTTAAACGAAGAGATATTGAGTTCACGCGAGATCGGGTTTTCTTGAAGGTCTCGCCTTGGAAGAAGGTGCCGAGGTTTGGCGTAAAAAGGCAAGCTAAGTCCGAGGTTTATTGGGCCGTATAAGGTATTGAGGCGAGTTGGACCATGGCGTGACGGCTTGAGTTGCCGGCCAGAGCTTAGCCGATTCACGATGTTTTTCACGCTTCGATGCTTGGAGGTATCGTTCGAGATCCATCTCATGTAGTAGCAATGGAGGAGATCGAGGTAAATCCGGTTTGACTATGGAAGAGGAACCAGTCAAGCGCATTCTAGATCGGGATGTCAAGGTTCTACGTAGGAAGTCCGTGCCTTTGGTTAAGGTTCTTTGGCGGAATCATGGTGTGGAGGAAGCCACGTGGGAACCCGAGGATGCGATGAGACAAAGAATACCCGCAACTCTTTTGACCGAGGTAATTTCGAGGCCAAATTATTTTAAGAAGTAGAACCGTAATATCCCGGGTTAGGGGCTATTTCGTGTTGCATGATATTGCATGTGTTGGTGTCTTTGTGTTGCTATTTCGGTGTTTTAGGGTTTAATTATAGGCTAAGTGAATGCACGAGTAGGTAGGAAAATTTTAGTTTTGGCCTTAGGTGTGGGAGCCGATAGAGTTGGGGCTTAAGAAAATAAAATGGAATTTTATAGCACAAATGAGGAGTCGCAGAGTGGCTAAAGAGGAGCTAGGTGTGGCGTCATCCGCAAGGGGAGTGGAGGTCCAGTGTTCGAGCCGCAGTACTCCTTTTATTTCTTTTGGGACGGCATAGGGGGAGAGTTGTATGTAGTCTAAATGCTACTTTGGACCAAGTCAAATGGTTTAAAAGAGGGGTGGAGAGTGAATTTAGGAAGGAGACTTATTCAAAATATTTGAATGAGTGAATGGGAGCAATTTGGGGGATATGGCCGAATATTTGGGGAGTTGGGGGAGAAGGTGGCCGGTTTTGGGAAGTGGGAAGGTGTGCCGAAATGCATTTTTGCATTTTGGCAATTCTCTTAGGCAATTTCGGTCAAAGGTTAGTAGCAACCAAGTTCTTTCATTTTGTCAAAGCAAGCCGATTTTTGCCATAGAAAATTCTCTCATTTTTGACACCCTTTGAAACCGAAAGTTCTCAATCAATTCTTTTCTTTTTTTCTTCAATTGTTGAAACCGAATTCATATCTCCCTCCTAGCCGAATCTTTCATGTGTGCCTTACCATTCCATTAAGCCAAACACTAATTCCCAAAACACATTTTCCATCTTTTCCAAAACCGTAAGTACTTGTCCCCATCCATTTTCTATTTTCTTCCATTTCAAAAGCTCTTGAGCCGAATTCTCCATTTCTTTTCTCCTTTCTTTTTGTGCCAAACTCTACTCATCACAATCTTTTTCTCTCCTTTACACTAAAGCCGAATTTAAGGATATTAAAACACCCGGCCGAATTCTTTTCTCCTTTTGTTGAAGCCTTGACCGAATCTCTTCTCTTCCCCAGGTGTTGGGTTGGCCGAATATTGGTGTTGGGTGTTGGTAAGTGCAGGGCGAATGGCCATCTCCTTCTCTCCCTTACACTTTGTTGATGTGGGTTTGCTTAAAGGCCGAATATGGTTATTTTTGGAAGGGTATTAACCTCTTTGTTATAGGTCATTGGGATTTTGGATACAATCAAGTGGAGCCTTCGTTTCGATTAGCCGGGAGGGGTAAGTTTTGGTAAGGGTTCGATATTAATCCCTTTGGTTATTGGTTGATAGCCGAATGTTGTAAGTGCCTAATCCTAGGTTGGCCGATTGTTTTAGGGGCTTGACAACCGAGGGACATAGATCGTTCGTAGGGATTTTCTAGGCTCGTATAATCAGGTGTGTATACTAACACACTTATATTTAGTAATATTATTAATAAACCCGTATGCCTATTAAAATTATGGCGATTGATGGATTGATATGATACCCATTTGGGTATGAGCTTGATTCGTAAGTTATTACTAATATCATTATGAGTTACTGATGATTTATATGATATCATGGCTATGGATATATGTGATATGGGATATGTGGTTAGACATAGTAGCATGAGATGCATGATATGTATGAAATGCATGATTACATGAGTATGGTATCTTGATGGGGTAATACGAGTTGAGGAAGCAGCGTGGTATTTTGTCTTGTGAGCACCGGTGCTTTGGTAGCACACTTTGTGACTTTGGGTCACGGAGGTTTGGCACCTCCAGAGGTTTTGGTACCTCGGCGTCTCGTCCCAGTGGGCTCAGACTACACGATGGGTTGGCCCCACGATGATTATACGGATTGACGCCGTTGTTTTGGTAACACACGATGGGTTGGCCCCATCACCGGATTTGTGACTACGGTCACCGGTGCTTTGGTAGCACATTGTGTCTTTGGGACACCAGGTGGTTTGGCACCACATTGCGACTTGTCCACGTGGTTTGACCACCGTGGGTTGGCCCCACTTGAGATATGGGATTGTCTGCTAGTGTTTTGGTAACACACGATGGGTTGGCCCCATCATCGTTGGATTTGTGACTTCGGTCACCAAAGCTTTGGTAGCACAACCGTGTCTTTGGGACACCAAAGTGGTTTGTGACCACATTGACGGATATTATGTCTTTGGGACATCGTTGTTTTGGTAACACATCGTGACGGTATGTCACCAGGGGGTTTGGTACCACACGGGTAGAAAGGAGTATGGATGGTTAGGATCGGGTTGCATTGATTATGATTACTATGTATGATGTGTGTTAGCATGTTGCTTTATCGGGAGCGGGATTTACACATCGAGTCACTCGACTCACCCTCTCCTTTGACATTTCAGTGACTCGTGAGACGCGGACTTGGAGCCGAGGGACTCGGGTGCACATGCCATGCGTTAATAAATGCTTTGCTCGGTTTATTGCTTTTGGGTACTTAGTTTTGTTTATTTTTATTTGGATTTGTAAAAGCTTTTAAGATGTGCTTTATAATGTTTATGCCTTACGTTGGATTTTTAATATGTCAGAACAAAATAACTTGGTACAAATTTTGTTAAAATTTGGAAAGACGACGTTTTCAAACCAACAAAGCGATACGTTTTCAACTATACCATCGGGTATCACATTGATTTTATAAACCAATACAGATCAATTGTTTTCTAACATGGAATCAAACTTTTACTAAGTTTAAATGTTTTAGTAGCAACATTAAAACAACTTGTTTCAGAAAGGAACAAAGTTTTATCAAGTCTTTTTGGTACAAACTCGAAATTTTCAAACACGTTTTCCCTCGTAACATACCAGATTCGGTCGTGGTGTTTGGACCGGGTTTGGGGTGTTACAAATGAAGTATGCCAAGTCAAACACATGTCCTTCAGACATGCAGGATAGAAAGTAGACGTCATGTTTATTGACGATGCCGATGCTCTCCTTTCGACCAGTGATGGTATGCGCGAGTATAGCGTGAATGTACCGTAAGGCGGAAGGAAGGGCCGTCGCTTTGGATTTGCTGGGGTTGTAGATGGCCGTTGTTGGTTTGAGGTTGAGCCAACAAGCATACAGAAGCTTGTGAGGTTCTCGATTTAGACCTGCTAGTAGGTTTTCAGCGATAAAATCCGCCGTGTAGAGGCCAAGGGCTGCTCCAAATTGGGGTACGCTCAATCGTCGTACTTCGCCTCCGAGACGGAATTATATGGTGCCTGGGTCGTCGTATTGACCCATCACTGTTTGTAGCATGAATGTGGAGCAGAACTCAAGTGTAAGCTCGAGGTATGTAGGCTCGTTGATGGCGAAGAGGGTTTCCCATGGATCCGTCGATAATAGTGCTTGTATATCGGTAGTGAGTCTGACTTGTTTGACGGCTTCCCAATCAATTCGATGACTAGTGCCTATTGGTCTATCCCTCATGGCCTTGTATCGATCCTCCTGAGTGTCTTGTGGGAAACAGAGGTACGGGTGTCGAAGTTCAGTGCTTGCAGAAGAGGATCCGTGTCCTTTACGTTTCTTGCTCGGGGCGGCTCTTTTAACTAGTGACGACGACATATCCTTGCAAATCAGGTGCAAAATTCTCTAGTTCATCCAATATATTTGCCAAATTTCCAATTGCATTTTATCAATGTCAAGCATTAATTCAATAATTATGCAACAACCTATTCTAATATGCATTAATAAAAAGATGGATCAAATATTGAAAAGCTTGCAATAAAATAAACGTTGAGTCAAAGAAAAATGTAAACAAAGAATATGAATCAATTTTCTATGAACTAAACAAAGAATCTTTGTAAACTAAACAAGAACTTGACTAAATTAACCAATATTAATCAATTTTCTAAACTTAAAAGATAAACATGCAAGAAAGGGAGAAAGATTTTAAGAAAGAATGAACCGACGGTGGCGGTGAATGACAGCACAGGCCACCAGCACAATGATGTTCTGGGTTTTTCGTGGGCACTACACGCTACACATGGGTGTGGGGGCTTGGCGCACGATTGTGTTGTGGCCGTGTGGGTGGCTAGGCTAAAATTTTTGAGGAACAACAGTGGTGGGAATGGAGGAAACTGGCTGGGTGGCCAAATTTTGGGGTTTGGGAGAGAAATTTATGATATTAGGGTTTGGGTTTGGGAAGATGACGGTTCATTTGTATTTATAGGGAGGCGACACGGTTTGTAAACACGCCCGTGTTATTTTAAATCCGCCCGTGCTTTTCGTGTTTTGCAGGATTAGGCGCCTTTAGGATTCGTGGCACGGCCGTGCGTATATTGGGCACGCTCGTGCTTGATAAGGTAAACTGTAGGCACGGTGAGGTCGCACGGCCATGTTCAGCCCGTGTATAACAAGTTAGTAACCTCAGAAATTGTACACGGTTGTGTGGCACCGCCGTGTGGTGCCCGTATGTTACAAGTCAGTAGCTTGAATAATTTTACACGGTCTTGGGGCACGGCCGTGTTCAGGAGGTGCAGCCCGTGTCATCGGAAAAAATTCCACCCTGTTTAGGCACGGTGCGTGGCACACCCGTGTGCCTTCCCCTGTTTTCTACACGGCCCGTGACACGGTCGTGTTCAAGGGCGTGTGTAGAATCCGGCATTTTTTTTATTGTGATGTTAGGAAAATAAAAACAATGTTAGTATGTTAGTGCTCGGGTTGTCTCCCGAGAAGCGCTTGTTTTATAGTCTTAAGCTAGACTCTCCCTGTTTTTGGTTCTGAAAGATGGCTCGTGGAGCATAAGCTCTTCTCTCCTATCGCCTAAATCTGCACCATTATAAATTTTAAGTCGGTGACCATTTACCTTGAAAGTGCCTTTAGTGGGGAGGGTTACCTCGACGGTGCCATACGGAAAAATTGTTTTGATCAAGAATGGGCCTGACCATCTTAACTTTAATTTTCCCGGGAATAATTTAGCCTTGAATTATATAATAGAACCAGATTTCCTACTTTGAATTGTCTCGATCTTTTGAGACGAGCATCATGGCGTAGCTTCGTTGCTTCCTTGTACAGTTTTGAGTTCTCATAGGCTTCTGTTCTCCATTCTTCCAGCTCGTTCATCTGCATCATTCTTCTCTTTCCTGCAATTTCTAGGTCAGTATTCAAAAATTTTATTGCCCAGAAAGCTTTGTGCTCTAATTCAAATGGTAAATGATAGCTTTTCCCATATACAAGCTTGTATAGGGATGTCTCTAAAGGTGTTTTAAAAGCTATTCTATAAGCCCACAATGCGTCATCTACTTTTAATGCCCAGTCTTTTCTATTTGTTCCAATGGTTTTTTCTAAAATGCGCTTAAGTTCTCGATTTGCCACCTCAACTTGCCCACTAGTTTAAGGATGATATGGGGTTGCTGTCCTGTGATATACTCCATATTTTTTTAGAACTTTTTCAAAAAGAGTATTGCAGAAGTGCGTACCCCTATCACTAATGATTGCTCTCGGTATGCCAAATCGAGAAAAAAGTTTTTTTAGAAATTTGACAACTACCCTAGCATCATTGGTAGGTAAAGCTTTCGCTTCTACCTATTTTGACACGTAATCGACTGCTACAAGGATGTACTTGTTTTCGAATGAATTAGGGAATGGTCCCATGAAAACAATACCCCATACATCAAATATTTTACATGATAGCATATATGTTTGGGGCATTTCGTCATGTTTAGAGATATTACCTGCTCGTTGACATCTAGCACATGAGGTAACGTACCTGTTGGCATCTTTAAATAGAGTAGGCTAGAAGAAACCTGATTCGAGTATTTTGTGTGCTGTCTTGATACCACTATCGTGTCCTCTTGATGGTCCCGAATGACAATGTTCCAAGATTTTGCTTGCTTCTGTCTTTATAACGCATCTTCGAATGACCTGATCTGTACAAATACAGAAAAGAAAGGGGTCTTCCCAAAAATAATTTTTTACATCAGCAAAGAATCGCTTCTTTTGGTGATGTGTCAATTTTCTTGGCAAGATGTTGCTGCTAAATAATTCACAATATTTGCAAACCATGGTATTTGAGAATGTATTATAGAAAAGAGTTGTTCCTTAGGGAACAAGTCATTTATTTCACCTTCGTTGAGCTTTTTGCTGTGTGGATTTTCAAGTCTAGACAGGTGATCTGCTGCAAGATTTTCGGCTCCCTTCTTATCTTATATTTCCAAGTCAAATTCCTGTAAGAGAAAAATCTATCGTATGAGCCTGGGTTTAGCATCAGGTTTGTTTAAAAGATAACGAATAGCTGAGTGATCAGTGTAAACGACAACTTTGGACATTATTAGATACTGTCTAAATTTATCAAAAGCGAAAACTACAGCTAACAGTTCTTTTTCTGTGGTGGTGTAGTTTTCTTGTGTAGGTGTTAAAGTTCTGGTAGCGTAGTAAATCGGCTGAAAGTGCTTGTCTCTTCTCTATCCCAAAACTGCACCTATTGCAAAATCACTTGCATCACACATTAGTTCAAAGGGTAAGTTCCAATCAGGTGCAATAAGAATTGGTGCATTTATTAGTTTATCTTTAAGGATATTAAATGCAACTAAACATTCATGATTGAAATCAAAAGGAACATCTTTTTCTAGTAATTTTGTCAAAGGCTTAGCTATTTTAGAAAAATCTTTAATAAATCTTCTATAGAACCCTGCATGTCCTAAAAAGCTTCTGATAGCCTTGACAGAACTAGGGGGTAGTTTTTCTATGGCTTCAACCTCTGCTTTATCTACCTCGATCCCTTTACCAGAAATTTTGTATTCTAATACTATCCCTTCTCTTACCATAAAGTGAAATTTTTCCCAGTTTAAAACGAGGTTTGTTTCCTCACATCTCATTAACACTCGTTTTAAATTTTTAAGGCAAAGATGGAAAGAATTACTGAATACCAAGAAGTCATCCATAAATACCTCCATAATGTCTTCCACGAGTTCATTAAAGATTGCTAACATGCAACATTGAAAAGTAGCAGGAGCATTACATAATTCAAAAGGCAATCTATGATAAGCAAACGTACCGTATGGACATGTGAATGTTGTCTTTTCTTGATCTTCAGGAGCTATAAGGATTTGAAAGTAGCCGGAGAGTCCATCCAAAAAGCAGTAGTACATATGCCTGGATAATCTTTCCAACATTTGATCTATGAAAGGTAGAGGGAAGTGATCTTTTCTGGTGGCATCATTCAACTTTCTATAATCTATGCAAACTCTCCAGCCTGTGACTGTGCTTGTAGGAATCAACTCATTCTTTTCATAGGGCACTACCGTCATTCCCTCTTTCTTTGGAACTACCTGTACAGGACTTACCCAAGTGCTCTCAGAGATAGGATAAATTATTACCGCATCTAGGAGTTTTATGACCTCAGCTTTGACTACTTCCTTCATGTTGGGATTTAGCCGCCTCTAAGGTTGCACACATGGCTTGTATTCTTCTTCCATTAAAATTTTGTAGGTGCAGAACGCGGGGCTTATTCCCTTAATGTCAGAAATTTTTCATGCTATGGCTTTTTTGTGCTCCTTTAGTACCTTTATCAGCTCCTCTTTTTCCTCATGTTCTAATTCTACAGATATGATTACTGATAGTGTAAAATTGTCTCCGAGGAATGCATATTCTAAATGTTTTGGTAGTTGTTTTGATTCCAAATTGGGTGGCTCTTCGATGGAGGACTTCTATTTTGTTTCGTCATCATTGCCAATGCTTTCCTCTTTCATTTGTTTGGATGACGAAGTTTTCCAATTCAGCTCATCGTCTTCATCTTTCTCCCCCTCTTCTTGAGTTAGACACAGGCCCATCGTGTCGTCATGTATGATTTCCTGCAATGAATTTTGAATGATATGATCAGTAGTATCAACAAAATAACAGGAATCATCTTGCTCTTTAGAATATCTCATGGCATCATAAATGTGGAAAATAATTTCTTCATCTCCTATCCTTAATGCAGGTTTACCATCTCCTACATCAATGACGGCCCTAGCAGTGGCTAAAAAAGGACGTCCTAATATTAAGGGGACATTAATATCTTCATCCAAGTCCAACACAACGAAATCAACAGGGAAAATAAATTTATCAATTTTGACCAAAACATCTTCGATGACTCCTCTAGGATATTTAATGGATCTGTCTGCTAATTGAATACTCATCCTGGTGGGTGTTGGTTCCTCAAGATCTAGTTGTTTAAACATTTTATAAGGCATTAAATTTATACTGGCGCCTAGATTAGCTAATGCTTTCTTAACATTTAAACTACCAATTAGACAAGGAATAGTAAAACTTCCTAGGTCTTTTAACTTGGTTGGTAGCTTGTTTTGGAGGATGGCTGAACATTCTTCATTAAGTTCCACTGTTGACACTTCTTCAAACTTTCGTTTATTCGTCAGGAATTCCTTTAAGAATTTTGCGTTCTTCGGCATCTGTGAAATAGCTTCAACAAAAGGTAAGTTAATATGTATTTGCTTAAAAAGTTCAAGAAACTTACCGAATTGTTCATCTATTCGCTCTTTCTTCAACTTTGCCGGGTATGGGAGTGATGGCTTGTTTTCATTGCATAATGGAGTTACATCCTCAATTCCCTTATCACGTGCTTTGTTACTGTCTGTTGGGGAGTGTTTCCTCAATTCGCTCAATTCTTTTCCACTTCTTAGTGTGACTGCTTTTACCTGTTCTGTCCCCTTAGGAAAATTTGTTGTACGTGGTTCACCAATTATTTTGGTAAGCATTCTGACCATTTTAGTGATTTCCCAAGATGTCTCGGTGAATTTTTCAATTGATGCTTGTTGATCTTTAAGGATTCTCTCAATATCTTGCGGGCGTTTGTATATGGTTGCTGATTCCTTTTCATGTATTGGTTCCTTTTCTTGTGGATGAGGAGGTTGTTGCCTTTGATTTCCCTGATTGCCTTGTTCTCCCCACGAAAAATTTGGGTGATTCCTCCAACCTGGATTGTAAGTGTTACTATAAGGATTATTATTAGATCGGAAATTATTACCAATATAGTTCATCTGTTCATCTTCTGCTTCCTGGTTGGTAGGGTGGGTACTCAGGATTCGCCACAGTCCCACTAGCATCGCACTGCATGACTAGATGTATCTGTGAAGAACACAAACTATTAAGCTTTTTATTCATCATCTCTAGTTGCGTTGATAGTATGGTCATGGTGTCGACATTGAAAACTCCTGCCGATTTTGTCGGTTTGGTCCTCGAAGCTTGCCATTGATAGTTGTTTAATGACATCTATTCGATGAACTAGTAGGTCAAGCTTTGAGTTTTGTTGTTCAAATTCCCACCAAATACTAAATCTATCAGTTGCCTTGTTGAGGGGTTTACTCCATTGTAGAAGGTTTGTACTTGTAGCCACAAGGGTAAACCATGGTGTGGGCACCTCCTCAAGAGATCTTTGAACCTCTCCCATGCGTCGTATAATGTCTCTAAATCCATCTGCACAAAAGAAGAGATATCATTATGTAATTTGGCCGTTTTGGCCGGTGGAAAATATTTCATCAGAAAATTTTCGGTCATTTCATCCCATGTAGTGATTGACCCTCGTTGTAACGAGTTTAACCATTGTTTGGCTTTATTCCTCAATGAAAAAGGGAATAACCGAAGACGAATGGCATCATCAGAAACACCATTTATTTTGAAGGTATCACAAAACTCCAAAAAATTAGCTACATGAATGTTTGGATCTTCGTCCTGCAAACCATCAAATTGGACAAACTGTTGAATCATTTGTATTGTGTTAGGCTTTAATTCAAAATTGTTAGCAGTTATAGTAGGCCTAACAATACTAGATTCTGCTCCTGTTAAATGCGGTTTCGCATAATCAAACATTGTACATGGAGTATTTTGATCTTCCACAAAGTGTAGTGGTGGGTTGTTTCTGTCCATCCCTTCAGTAGGATTGGATCTATTTTCCTCCTCTCTTTCTGTGTAATCAAGGGCTCGCTTGGTTTCCCTGCGGTTCCTATGAGCAGTTGCTTCGATATCGCTATCGTATACCAAAGGTCCTCTCGGATTTCTTCCAGTCATAAACTAGAGGTACCTAGAAAAGAGAAAGAAATAAAAATTAGAAAAAATTTAAAATTTAACCTAAGAAACAAAAGAAATAAATTGCAAATAAAATAATGGCTAAAGTAATAAAAATAGAGCTTTCTTAATATTTTAGTTCCCCAGCAACTGCGCCAAAAACTTGATCGCTGTAAAATCAGATTTTTAAATATTTATAAAAGAGTGATCAAACTTGGAGACTAACTCTAATAACGATATTAAGGCAAGTGTACCTACCGAACAGTAGTATAGCTTAGGCAAGACCGGATATCGAACCCAAAAGAACTAAAAGTACTAATACTAACCTTCTTTTTATTATTTATCCTCAAAAATAGAGTGAAGTTGCTTTTAACTATATTGACGAAGACTAAACTAAGGACGCAAAGACAAAAAGATGAATTTGGGGATAACTTGAAAAAGACTCAGTTGATTTTTATGATACCTTCAGGAAGAATTCAACTAGACTTCTCTTATTATCTAACCTTAAATTATATGATTTCTTTACTTAGCTTGATCCATGAGACTCCTTAACTTATGCTAAACCTTCTCTCGAGGTGAATAATGTCTAATCCTAGGTTAATTAGTGGAACTTTCGTTCGCTTATAATAACCCCCTAGGAAAGCAATAAATCGATCAATGGATTCCTATATTAGGTTTCACCCTAATCCGGAAAAATCTCGTAACCCTATCTCTAGGCGCCCGATCAACTCCGCTTAATTATGTTGGATCTACTCTTAGGCAGGGTCTATTCCTCCTCTACCTAAGCACATTGGATTTGGATTAAGAAATATAATTAAGAACAGACTAAGTAATTTATCATATAACTTAAAAATCAAATAATAAAATCTGTCTAGGTTTCATCCCCCTTCAGGTATCTAAGGGGTTTAGTTCATAATGTAAAAATGAAACATCACAAGAGAAAAGATAAAACAAAACATAAGAAAAATCCTAAAACTCCATGATGGGATTGAAGGAGAATTCTGCCGTCCTGAGTATAATTCCGGCTTCTTGGGATGAATCAACTAGCTATCCTCACATTACTCCCTAACTCTGACCTTATTGGCTTGGCTCCTTGGCCTAGCTTTCGCTGGTTTCGGTTTCTGCCAAACTCCCCTTCAAGTTGCCCCCTTATGTGTTTATATAGACTTTGAGATGCCTTACTTGGCCCCTAAGTATCCTAATTTAAGTAGAATTCCTAATAGGGTGTTTGAATAGGCTTTGGAATGTGTTTCTTTGCCTCCAAGTATCCTTTCCCGAATGAAATTGCTTCTTCCAGTGACAGGGACACGGCCATGGCACACGACCGTGTGGATCGTGGCCAGGTCATGCTTGGACTTCTTTAATGAGGCACGACCGTGTAAATCGGGAAAAGGCCGTGTTCTAGATGATTGGCATGGCACGGCCATGTGGGCTTTAGTCCAGGCCGTGTTGATTTCTTCCTTGGCCCGAATTGGTCCGTTTTAGGTCCGTTTCTCGTTCTTTTTATCCTCGGGTGCTTTCCTGGGTATAAGACATGAAAAGAAAGGATTAAAAGCACCTTTTTACATAAATGAGGGATAAATCATCCAAAAGCATACTAAATGTGGGATTAAAATATGTTACTTTTACGGTTTATCAAATGGAATAGAAAACGGGCCCAAAACGGAGTAAATGGGCAATATCACAAAATCCACACGGCCTGGGCCCAAGACCACACGGCCGTGCCCAATTCAACAGGCTCGAACACGGCCTGGCCACGATTTACACGGGCGTGTGCCATGGGCGTGTCCCTACTGTGAGAAAGAAGAGTTTCACTCGGATTAGGATACTTAGGGGCAAAAAAACATATTCAGAAGCCTATATAAACACCCTAAGTATGACCTAAAAAGGGGGGAACCCAGGGCTTTAGTTAGGGGGAGTCCAGCTAGGCCAAAGAGGGCTGATTTGTGGAGAATTACTTGAAGATAACCAGTTGATTCATCTCGAGAAGCCGGAATCATACTCAAGACGGAGAATCTCTCCTTCAATTTCTTTAGGGGGTTTTAGGGATTTCTTATGTTTTGTTTTATCTTTTCTTTTGAGATGTTTTCTTTTATTATTATGAACTAAACCCTCAGATACCTGAGGGGGATGAAACCTAAGATGAATCTTGTTATCGTTTGCTGAACTATATGATAAATATTTGACTTGTTCTTAATTATGTGTTCTTAATTCTTGTATTGATATTTTCAGGATATTAATTCAAGTGTGATGTGCTTCGGTGGAGGAGCAAAAGTCCCTACCTAAGAGTAGATCTAACATAATTAAGCGGAGTTGATCATGCGCTAGAGATAGGGTGACAAGATTTTGTCGGATTAGGGTGAAACCTAATATGGGAGTCCATAGAACGAGTTAATATGATTCTAGGGGTTTTAATTAGAAAGACATTTCAATTAATCAACCTAGGGTTAGACGTTAGTAGCCTCGAGAGAGGGATTAATATAACTTAGGGAATCTTACGGATCAAGTCAAATGAATAAATCGTCTGGTTCAGAGATAGATAACAAGTGAAGTCTAGGTGGATTCTTCCTTGGGTGTCATCTTAATCAATTGGTTTTTCCTCAAGTTATTTTCACAATTTCATTCTTCTTTGTCTTAGAATCTTTAGTTTAGTAGTTAGTTAAATATAGATTAGATAAATAATTCTCTTAATTCTTAGGCTAAATAATAAAAAGAGAGTTAGTGTTAGTACTTTTGGTTCCTTTGGGTTCGACATTCCGGTCTTGCCTTAACTATACTACTGTTCGATAGGTGTGCTTGCCTCAAATCGTTGTCATAGTTAGTTTCCAAGTTCGATCATATTCTTTATAGATTTTAAGACTTTGACATCGCATAAAACAACGATCAGCCATAATGGTAACCCATGGTGAGGGCATCTTCTCAGTAGATCCTTGTATCTCTCCCATGCTTCGTAAAGTGTTTCTAAATCCATCTGCACAAAAGAAGAAATATCATTCCTCAACTTAGCCATTTTAGCCGGCAGAAAATATTTCAGTAAAAATTTTTCAATCATTTGTTCCCATGTAGTGATTGATTCTCCTGGTAACGAGTTCAACCACTATTTAGCTTTGTTTCTCAACGAGAAGGGAAACAACCGAAGGCAAATGACATCGTCAGAAATGCCATTTATTTTGAAAGTATCACATAATTCCAGAAAATTTGCTAAATGAGTATTTGGGTCTTCGTCCTGTAAACCATCAAATTGAACAAACTGTTGAATCATTTGAATAGTGTTAGGTTTCAATTCAAAATTAATTGCAGCAATAGCATGTCTAACAATACTTGATTCAGCCCCAGTTAAATTAGGCTTAGCATAGTCATACATAGTACGAGGAGCAGGATTTTCGGCAACCACCGGAGGTAGCAGATTATTATCAGCCATCTCCTCGGTAGTATTAGTATCGTCCTCTTACTCTTTCTATATGTATTGTAAACTTTGCCTTATCTCCCTATGATTTCTGCGAACGGTACTTTCTATCTCACTGTCAAAAAGCAAGGGTCCTGACGAGTTCCTTCTAGTCATAAACTAAAGATAACTGCCAGAAGCAAATAAAAGAAAAATTAGCAAATTAAAATAAAATAAAAATAAGAATGGCTAAAGTAATAAAAATTAAGTGTTCCTAATATCTTAGTCCCCGCAATGGCGCCAAAAACTTGATGGACTCAAAACTAACTAATATTTCGACAAAGGCGAGCGTACCTATTGAACAGTAGTATAGTTGTGGTGAGTCCGGAATATCGTATCCTCAAAGACTAAAATCACTAGTAATAACTATCTTTTTATTATCTAGCCCAATAATTAAGGGGATTTGTCTTTAATCTAAAATTAACTAACTAATTGACTAACTAAATAACTATGAACACGACAAAGAGTGAAGAGAATAATTGAATGAATAAAGACAATACCCAAGGAAAAATATACCTAGACTTCACTTATTATTCTGACTCTGAATTAAATGATTTATTCAATTAATTGATCCGTAGAAATCCCTAAATTATGTTAATATCTCTTTCAAGACTAAGAACAACTAACTTTAGGTTGATTAATTGAAATCTCTTTCTAATTAAAACCCCTATCGTCGCATTAACTCGATCTATGGATTCCCTTATTAGATTTGACTGTAATCTGACAAATTTATGTCGTCCTATTTCTAGGATTGCAATCAACTCCGCTTAATTATGTTGGATCTTCTCTTAAGCAGGGACTTTTGCTCCACTTTATAAGCACATTAAACTTAATTAATATTCCTGAAAACATCAAAACAAGGATTAGGAACACATAATTAAGAACAAAATCAAGTATTTATCACGTAATTTAGATTCCTTAAATAATAAGATTCATCTATTCATCCTTCCTAGGTATTTAGGGAGTTCATAACATAAAAGGAAAACATCACAGAACTAAGAAAACAACAAGACATAAAGAACCCAAAAACTTCTAAGGAACTTGATGGAGATCTTCAATCTTGGAGTGAATTCGCCTTCTAGATGATTCCGACGGCTTCCTTCGAGTAATTTCTTCAATATACTCTCCCTGCTCCCTTAGGTCTTCTTCTGGCTCGTATTTATAGACTTTAAAAGGCTCGAAAACCCTAAAATTTGGTTTTTTCTGCGTGAAAACAAAGCAGGGTACGACAATGACACGGACATGTGATCAACCCGTGTGAGGAGGCCCAAGCCGTGTGGGAATTTGCATGGCTCTCGATCAACACGGGCTGGCACACGGGCGTGTCTCCATCCTGTGTTGTTCACTCAGGCATGTGCTCAGCCGTGTGGTGCGGGCTTTGGCCGTGTAGTCCTTAATATAGCCCGTTTTGTCCGGTTTTGGCCCATTTCCTGTTCCTTTCACTCCCATATGCTCTCCTAAGTATGGAAACATGCTTTTAAAGAATTAGAAGCATCAAATTCACCAAATTCTATAAATTAAACATCCAAAAACACACTAAGCATGGGATCAAAATGTGTTACTTTTATGGTTTATCAGTGAACCTCGGATCTCTACCCGAAATGATTGATAAAGGTATCCTGTAAAGTCTCACAATTTCAGAAACATACAAATCGGCCAATTTTCTCAAGTGGATAATCGGTACGCACCTGTATAAAATGAACTGACTTAGTTAGCCTATCAACCACAACCCATACAGCATCTTTCTTCTTTGGCATCAACGGTAATTGATCGTGTGTCAGAGTCTTAAAAATTTATGTAAAGAATAATCGAGCCTAGAAACTAACTATGACAACGATTGAGGCAAGTGCACCTATCGAACAGTAGTATAGTTTAGTGGCAAGACCGGAATGTCGAACCCAAGGGAACCAAAAGTACTAATACTAACCTTCTTTTTACTATTTAGCCTAAGAATTAAGGGAATTGTTATTTAATCTAAAATTAACTAACTACTAAGCTAAAGATGCTAAGACAAAGAGAATGAATTTCGAGAAAATACATTTGAGAAAAACCAATTGACTAAGTCTGAACTAGACAATTTATTCACTTGACTTGATCTGTAGGATTCCCTAATTTATATTAATACCTCTCTCGAGGCTACTAACGTCTAACCCTAGGTTGATTAATTGAAATCTCTTTCTAGTTAAAACCCCTAGAATTGCATTAACTCGCTATATGGACTCCCATATTAGGTTTGACCCTATTCTGGCAGATTTTCGTCATCCTATCTCTAGGGTTGCGATCAACTCTTCTTAATTATGCTAGATCTACTCTTAAACAGGGAATATTCCTCCTCTGCCTAAGAACATCAATACTTGAATCAATATCCTAAAATATCAAAACAAGATTTAAGAACACATAATTAAGAACAAATCAAGTATTTATCATATAGTTCAGAAAACAATAACAAGATTCGTCTTAGGTTTCATCCCCCTTAGATATTTGAGAATTTAGTTCATAATAATAAAAGAATACATCTCAAAAGAAAATATAAAACAAAACATAAGAAAAACCCTAAAATTGGCTGAAGGAAATTGAAGGGAAGATCCTCTGTCTTGAGTATAAATCCAACTTCTTGAGATGAATCAACTGGCTTTCTTTGAGTAAATCCCACAATACTGGCCTCTCTGGCTTGGCTCTTCGGCCTAACTAGACGTCCCCCTTGAAGGTTGGCCTCTAAGGTGTTTATATATGCTTTTGGAATGGCTTTCTTTGCCTCTACGTACCCTATTCCAAATAGAATTAAAACAGGTCACGTCAAGGACACGTTCGTGGCACACGCCCGTGTGAATCATATCCAGGCCGTAGTCGGGTCTGTTAAGGAGGCACGGCCGTGTGGTCTTGGGCTCAGGCCGTGTCGATTTCGTACTTTGGCCCATTTTCTCCATTTTAGGCCCATTTCTCGTTCTTTTCATCCTCCGGTTCTTTCCTAAGTATAAAACATGAAATTAAAGGATTAGGAGCACCAAATTCTATAATTCGGGAGATAAATCATCCAAAAGTATGCTAAATGTGGGATTAAAATATGTTCATATTACGATTTATCAGCAATCCAAACACAAAATCCATAGTGATACGGTCCCATTTCCACTCGGGAACCATCACGGGCTGAAGTAAACCTGAAGGTGTTTCGTGTTCGATTTCACTTGCTGACAAATTAAACACTTAGAGACAAACTCAGAGATGTATAGACATACTCTTTTCATCCCCGACCACCAATGCATTTTCTTCAGATCATTACACATTTTCACACTAGATGGATAGACATACAAATGTTATGTGCCTCACGCAAAATTTTCCAAATAAGCTTCTCATCTTTGGGTACACAAATTCTGTCTTGAAACATTAAACAATCATCTAAACCAATCCAAAAGTCTGATTCTATACCCCTCTCATACTGAGTTATCTTAGCTTACAATTCTTTATCACCTTTTTGAGCTTCGCAAATCTCTTGTAAAAATGTTGGTTTCGCTTTCAACTCGGCTAAAATTGAACCATCGTCAGTCATAGACAACTGAGTATTCATAGCCCTCAAGGCAAGCAATGACTTCCTACTCAAAGCATCGGCGACCACATTCACCTTTCTAGGGTAGTAGTCAATTATCAACTCATAATCCTTTATCAACTCTAACCATCTTTGCTATCGTAGGTTTAACTCTTTTTGAGTCATCAAATAATTTAGGCTTTTATGGTCGATGAAGAACTGGCATCTCTCGCCATACAAATGGTGTCTACAAATCTTCAGTACGAACACTATGGCGGCCAGCTCTAAGTCGTGAGTTGGATAGTTTTTCTCATGCGGCTTCCGTTGTCTCGAGGCATAAGCTATTACCTTGCCTTCTTGCATAATAACACACCCTAATCCATTTAAGGATGCATCAGTATAAAACACAAATTCCTTTCTCGGTCCTGGTTGCACTAGAACTGAGCCTTCAGTCAACAATGCTTTTAGTTTCTCAAAACTTTGTTGGCATTTCTCTGTCCATTCGAACTTAACATCTTTGTAGTAACCTCATCATCGGAGTAGAAATCATGGAAAATCCTTTAACAAACCATCTATAGTGTCCTGCTAAGCCCAAAAAGCTTCTAATTTCTGATACATTCCTCGAAGATTTCCACTTAACAATAGCCGATATCTTACTCGGGTTAACTCTAATTTCATCACCCGGCATGATGTGTCCTAAGAATCCGACCTCTCGGAGCCAAAACTCACTTTTGCTAAACTTGGCATACAACTGCTTATTTCTTAGAGTTTGCAAAATAGTTCTCAAATGCTCCGCGTGCTCACTCTCATCCCGAGAATAAATTAATATATCATCGATAAAAACAACAATGAACTTATCCAAGTACGGTCAAAAAATACAATTCATTAAATCCATAAACACGGCGGGAGCATTTGTTAAGCAAAAGGGCATGACAAGGAACTCGTAGTGGCCATACCTAGTCCGAAATGCGGTTTTCGGTACATCTTGTTCCTTAACTCTCAACTGGTAATATCTGGACCTCAGGTCTATCTTAGAAAACACTATGGCTCCCTTCAATTGGTCAAAAAAATCATCGATCCTTGGCAAAGGATACTTGTTCTTAACTATCACCTTGTTGAGCTGTCAGTAATCTATACACAATCTCATCGACCCATCTTTCTTTCTCACAAAAAGTACCGGAGCACCCCACCGAGAATAGCTCGGTCTCGCAAAACCCTTATCCATTAACTCTTGTAGCTAAACTTTCAACTCTTTTAACTCTAATGGTGCCATCCTATACGGGGTAATCGAAATAGGTGTTGTACCAAGGACCAACTCTATACCAAATTCGACTTCCCTAGTTGGAGGCAATCCAGGTAATTCCTCCGGAAACACATCCGGATACTCACTTACCACTGGAACTGACTCTATCTTAACTTCCAGCATTTGAGTATTCAACACAAACATGAGATAAGAATCGTACCCTTTTCTTATACATTTCTTAGCCGTCAAAGAAGAAATCAATACAGGCAAGCTATCCGATTCATCTAATTCAACCCGAAGGATATCCCTATTTTCACATTTCAGTTCAATTAACTTTCTTCCATAATTTACTATCACCACATGAGCTACTAGCCAGTCCATACCAAGAATCACATCAAATTCATCAAACAGTAGCAACATAAGATTAGCTAGAAAACAATGACCTCTAATTGTCAAGGGACAATCTCTACACACTTTGTCAACTAGCATATGCTTTCTGAACAGGTTTGACACTTTTATAACAATTTCTGTGGCCTCAACAGGCATATTCATGCTAGACACCAATTTTATACAAACATACGAATAGGTAGACCTCGGATCAATCAAAGCAATAACAGAGATATCGTGAAGAGAAAAAGTACCCGTAATCACATCTGGTGACGATGCCTCTTCACGAGCGCAAATGGCATAAGTCCTTGCAGGTGCTCGGCCCTCGGACCTTACGATGGAATCTCTAAGTGCACCTCTGTTGCTAACCCCACTTCTCAGGTTCTTCTGTGGTCTACCTCTCGAAGAAGCATTACTCGCTCACACATCTTGCTTTTCTGTCTTTCTCATCCATCTCAGGACAGTCTTTGGTAAAATGTTCTCGAGAACCACACCTATAGCAAGCTCAATTGTTTCCCCAACACCCTCCAATATGTTGTCTTCCACATCTCTAACACTTGGGTTTGTTAGACTTTACATTACCCACACTTGCCATCAAGGTGGCTTGAACTCTAGAGTCTGAATATCTTTTACCACGATCTCGTTGTGAATACTTAGATGAAACGGTCATCTGAGGATTCATTTCTTTGGACCTCTTTGATTGGGATTGGAACGACTTACTCATCAGCCTCTTCCTTGCATCTCGGGCCTCAATCATAGCCTTTCTTTTCTCTTTGGCCAATTCCTCAACCTTGCAAGCTCTCTCTACTAGCACAACAAATTCTTTCCATTCTAAAATACCAACAAACAACTGGATATCATCATTTAATCCATCCTCAAACCTTTTGTACATGATGGCTTCGGTGGATACGCACTCCCGAGCGTATTTGCTGAGCCTCACGAACTCACGTTCATACTCCATTACTGTCATTCGGCCTTGTTTCAATTCTAGAAATTCCTAGCTCTTCTGGTCTATAAACCTATGGCTAATATACTTTTTATAGAACTCTTTTTGGAATAATTCCCACGTTATCCTTTCCCTTGGTACAATCGATATAAGGGTGTTCCACCATTGATAGGCCAAGTCTCGCAGGAATGGCACCACACACTTCATGTACTCTTCAGGTGTGCAAGATAATTCATCGAATACCCTAATGGTATTTTCTAGCCAAAACTCTACCCTCTCCGGGTCATCATCTATATTTGCTCTAAATTCCTCAGCCCCTTACTTTCGAATTCTGTCTAACAGAGGTTTTTCTCTTCTAACTGTTTCCACTACTTGGGGAGTTGTAGGGATAGGCTGTTGAATTGAAGGGGGTGGAGGAGGTGGAGTGTTCAGGTTTGCATGAACAAACTTTGAATACCATACATTCATCATATGGAGGAAGGATTCTCTAGCCCCTCCACCCTGACTAAGTGTCGTGGGACACTTTCTACTGGCGCAGTCCCTTCTGCGGGAGCTAGTGTATTACTCTAGACAGCATCCTCCACTGCTCTATTGAGATCTATTTACTATATAAAAACACATTTTAAAATATCAGGAGTCGTCACACTATCATAATTCATATATGACATGTATAGCTAGACTAGTACACACGCTAGGTTAGTCCGAGAATCGACTAAACCATAGCTCTGATACCACTAAATGTAAAACCCCTTACCGGTGTTTAACGCCAGAACAGGGTACGAGGTGTTACCTAATTTGAACACATACTCACATACATTTTCGGGTCATAAAAGTGCGTTCAAATTTAAAAATTTTCAATCTTCATCTTAAAGACCTTAATATGAGCCCTAGAGGCTCAAAACACACCGTAGAATTGGTTCGGGTCCAAACTGAGTTCTTTAGAAAACTTTGGATAATGTCACTAAAAATAGGGGCATACGCCCGTGTGGAAGGGCAACACACCCGTTTGACCTGATAGCATAAGCATATAGGAACATGTCCGTGTCCCGAGCTTGTGTAGATTTATTTCTCAATTTGAACCTAAAAGGGTTTTTACACGGCTTGACACATGCCTGTGTCCATGGCTTGTGTCCCTCACACGTCCTTGAAACGACTGTGTCTTGGCCCGTGTGCAAAAATCTTGACATTCTATTTCTGACGTCAGCAACCTCACATGGTCACACGACCAAGGCACACGCCAGTCTCCTTAGCCCGTGTGACGAATTAAATTCCTAAATTCATGTGCAGACTTCACACGGCCTGGGCACATGCCCATGTCCTATGGTTGTGTCCTCCTCACGGTCAAGACACACGACTGTGTCTCAGCCACTATGGTTACTACTGGACATTTTTTTGCCATCTTAAGGTGCAGGGGGACACACGACCTAACCACACGCCCATGGGGCAAACCGTGTGTCTCACACGGCCTAGAAACACTCTTGTGTGTCCACCCGTGTGGACATAAACATGGCTATTTACCAAGCCCTTTTTGCCACCCTTACTTGCACCAATATAAACCACATAAGATAACCTACTCATTCATGCATCAATATATCAAATACTCAACCATGTAATTTACATTTTCATGAAAAACATCATCATTTTCATATATCATTAATAAGTAATAGCCATCATCCATGGCCCTATACAAAATGAATTCATCTTCAAAACAAGCCAACACATTTGGCCAAAACAAGATGACACTTGAAAAAAGACTAAGTCTCTATACATGTCATACTCAAAATGATAAATCTAACTATACCAAGTGTCCCAATTGATAGTGTGATCGAGCCTCCAACGTTCTTTGATCCCTGAGCTAACTTTGTGGTACTATAAAAAATCGGAAAGAGAGGGAGTAAGCACAAAGCTTAGTAAGTCACATGTAAATAATCAACAACAATTACCTTGCAACATCATACTCATAACATGCTATAAACTTGCATATACTTCTCATATAATCAAAGGCATAACTTACTCATTTCCATCCTTACTAATCATACAACATAATTCGTGCTCATTTCAAATCTCACCACATCCCAAATACATGTCATAAACATTGCACACATTTGCATGCACTTATACCCTGCACTTCTTATCACATAATCACACGTAAATTCACTTAGTTAAAGTTTCTCTGTGAATACTTTGAAATAATATCGGATGCACGGTGGTTTCACACTCAGCCCACCAATAATAAATAACATGGTGGTATCAGACACAGCCCACCAACAATCACTTATCCACGGTGTTTATCCTTATCAGTTTCCTAATTCGAAGGTTCATTCGAGAATTTCCACTTTCCACCATTTTAATAAATGTAAACAATATTAATAGCAATAATCAAACATATTATGCAATATCAATGATTCAATGCATGATAACAATAGATTTGTATTATTCATATACAACTTACCTCGATATACAAAAATTTAGATGACATTTCAATTTAGTCCACTATCTTGGTTTTCCCCCAATCTAAGTTTGGACTCCGTTTTTCTTTATCTATAATAAAAAATTCACTTATTAAAACACCACAATATTCAAAACATTTCAAAATTTCTATTTTTACATAATTACCATTTTGCCCCTATACTTTTACAAAATTACAATTTTGCCCCTAGGCTCGTAAATTGATTCTAATCAAATTTCCTCCTTTAACAATCCTAGCTGAACATATATTACTCTTAAAGCAACTCACAGTACCAATTATTTCACACATTTACCACCTATTTTACAACCTTTACAAAAAGGTCCTTTTTAGGTGTTTTCATGAGAACTCCTTTTACAAAAGTTGTTTATTTAACAACCAAGTTTCATTTTCTTCCATAAAATTTTAGAAAACAACACTAATTCTCTCATGGCAAAACCCTAGACTCTCAGCCATGTTGAGAAATAGTCCCTTCATTAGCTAGCTTAAGCTACAAGGGTTCCAAAAGTACAAAAATTATCAAAAATGACCATTAAGATGACTTACTTGCAAGGATTAAGAGTGATGAAATTTTCAAGCTTCCAAAACCTCTATTTTTCTGATATTTTCGATGGAGAGAAGTGTGAATGAAAGAGATGAAGCTTTCTCTTTTTATTTCATTCTATTTCTCCAATTAAGTTACCTAATCCACCAACTTTGACCAATTTTGAAATTTCTTGTCCCCTATGGCCGGCCATCACATTACTAAGGGCCTAATTGCACATTAGGGACTCCAATTTAATATTCTATAGCTATTTGACACCTTTAGCTAGTAGAACAAAACTTTCGCATTTAATGCGGTTTAGTCTTTTTTCAAAATTAAGCATGCAATCACTAAAATTACTTCACCAAAATTTTCATGCACTCATATAATCATGCTATAACACATAAAAAATTATAAAAAAATTCTCTAACCTCAGATTAGTGCTTTCAAAATCGCTATTCTGACTAGCCCCTAAATCGGGCTGTTACATTACATGCATAAGTGTATGAGTGATCTATATGTGTTATAAGTGAAAATTGCCATATCACATGCATGGGGTGGGATTTTGTGAAAGGTGGAAGCAATGGCAGTATATCTGCAATTCAATTACGGCTTGTCCAGATCACTGTTATCAATGACAGCTTATTTGCAAATCATTGGTGGCTTGTCCACAAACGGTGTTTTGGATAGACGATTTCTGGGGAATTCAATATTGGTGTGTAATGGAGATGGGTAGGAACTTTATAAAATGTGCCTCGATTAAAATATGCATCAATATGTCCTTGCATAAGCATCAATGTTATATTCCATGATCTTGATGAATTATGATTATGTCATGATTGATGTATGTACTTTGTGTAACAGCCCGTTTTTGGTCAAATCGGAACAGTGGTTTTGGGACCACAAATATGATGTCAAAATATTTATTTTATTATTATTTTAAGGTTTACAGCATGATTGAATAATTGTGTGAAAGTTTCGCTCAGAAATTTTATCGTTTTATAGGTCAACTTGATAAAAAGGACTAAATCGCGTAAAATGTAAAACTTATGTTCTGTTAGCTAAAGCTATCTAATAGCTATGGAATATAAAAGTGGAGGTCCTAATTTGGTAATTAGACCAATATTAATGTGAGTGGACAATTATGGACGTATATTAAGTGATTTTAATGAATATTATTAAATGTTATAATGGTAATTGATAAATAAAAGTTTAATAAAACCAAATATTTTAGTCCATCTTCTTCCTCATAGCCGAAAATAAGAAAATAATTTATCAATGGAAGGTATTTAGGTTTTTGCAACTTCATGATTAATTTGGTGACTGATTTCTGTCTCATTTTTAACGATTTCTATGTTTTTGTGATCGTTGCAACTAGTTCTAGTTAGCCCAAGGGCAATTTTGTAAAACTGTTAAAGATTTTGAATGATGCCATTGATGAATACATGTGTGCTTTGATGTTTGATGATAGATTATGAATGTTGGTTGTGAATTATACAAGTTCTGTTAAGTGATTTTTGAGAAAAATGTAAAATAGGGATTAAATTGAGAAATATGTAAATTGTGTGGTAAATATGTGAAATAAATTAAATATGTGGGTTGCTAAGGACACTAGTGAAATTCGACTATGGTGAAATTGGATTAAATTGCATGAATTTGTGATTTTAAGAAATAAGGACTAAATTGTAAAAATGTGAAAGTTTAGGGGCAAATGGTAAAATAGCCCTAATGTGTGTTTTCGATTGAATTGAATAAAAAAGTTGATTTTGATTACTTATAGATCAAGAAAAGAGGAATTCAAACTTAGATCGAGGAAAAAGCAAAGTAACTGAATAGTCTGTCCGTTTCGTCATTTTCGTATACCAGGTAAGTTTATATAATTGAACTTAATTGTGCATTTGTTTAATTGATGGATAGAATTAAGATTGTATCATTCCATTAGTTAAATTTGGAGATATTGAATTTAAATGTAAGGTTTCAGCATACGAGTTGCTGAATCAGACTATAGCTGGGCTATGGCAAATCGGATAATAAGACTATGACCGGTTTATGGCATGTAAATGTAAGACCACAGCATGGCCTTGGCAATGTATGTGTAAGACCATAGTTGGACTATGGCATCGTAAAATCAATGTACTTGTTTCGTAAGCATTTATAAGCCGGAATGGTTTGGTAAGAGAATTGTTGAGAAATAGATAAGTATCGGTGCAGGTACGTACGAAAAACTATTCGAGTAACGAGTTAGAAGAAGTTGATGACTTATGAGTTACGATGTGGTTAAATTTTATGTTACTTCATTGATTGATGCTTAAAATGCTAATTATGTTATCCATTTTGAAATGCTAATGAATGTTGAGTTTATTTCATATTTACATACGAATTTACTGAGCTTTATAGCTTACTTTATTTATTTTCTACTATGTTTTATAGTTTTTCGAAGCTAGCTCAGATCTGGGAATTCTCAGGGACTTCATCACACTATCGGACATCTATTTTGGTACTTTTGGAGTTATGTATATATGGTATATGGCATGTATAGGCTTGTGTCATTTTGGTATGTTTGATGAAAGTGTATTTAGCCATTTGAGTTGGCTTGTGATGATGAATTTGTTAATGTTTAAGGATGTGTAAATGGCTTTGTTTTGAGTTTGGTAATTGACCTATATTGAGTGAATGAGGTTGAATTGATAATGCATGTTTGAAATGGTTTAATTAAATGACTTATATAAGTGAATTATGTCTAGTAAAGGAAGATGAGTTGATAGGTACTTGAATTGATAAATGGCATTGACTTGAGTATTAAAATGGTTGAAGTAGATATAGAATGATTTTGTATTAATTGATGACTTTTGGCTGCATATTTGTGTCTTAAAATGGTACCATTTGGGCTTATTTAGATATGTGCAAAATGGGTGGCAAAATGGCTTGGTAAATAGCCTATTTTTGTCCACACGGGTAGAGACAAGGGCGTATGTCTCAGCCGTGTGTGACACACAATCAAATTACACGGCTGTGTGTCCCCTGGTGTTGAAATTGAAATGAACTCAGTATACTCCACACGGTTTCACACACGTGCGTGTGATCGGCCGTGTGGCAGAAGTCAGCATACCCCCTTAATTGGTACACGGCCTAGCACACAGCTGTGTGACTTGGTCGTGTTGCATAAGTCAGTATCCCTTACAAGTTTGGCACGGCCTTGCACACGGCCTGACACACAGACGTGTGTGGCCATTTTGAAGAGCACACAGGCTAGACACACGGGCGTGTGGTCGGTCGTGTGACCCAAGTCAGTAACTTCACTTGTTTAGACACGGGGTAGGAGACGGGCTGGGACACGACCATGTGCTCCCATTTCGAATGTCCACACGGCCTGTGACACGGGCATGTCTTGTGGCCGTGTGAGACACACAGCCTGGTCAGACGAGCGTGTGTCCCCTGTTTTGGAGAAAATTTTGCTAAGTGCTGAAATTTTTTTTCAGTTTTTGGTTTAGTCCCGAACCTCTCTCAATGCATGTTTATGGCCTCGTAGGCTCGTTTAAGGGACACTATGATTGATTATGATTCGATTGTATTTGAATTTGATAAATTGTATATGAAATGTATGTTTAAAAGTGTTGAAAGTTTGGTAATGCTCTTTAACCCTATTCCAGCATCGAATACGGGTGAGAGGTGTTACATTTATTGGTATCAGAGCTACGGTTTAGTTGATTTTAGGACTAACGTAGCATGTGTGAGAGTCTAGCTATACATGCCATATATATAAACTGTGATAGTGTGTTGAATCATGACATTATAAACTATGTTTTGTATAGTAATGGATTCCAAACGAGCTGTAGCAGATGAGGTTGAGAGTAATGTGCCAGCTCCCACTCAAGGGATAGCGCCTTCTGAATCTAGACCCGTGTCGAGTAGTAACGGAGGTAAGGCTAAAGAAGCCTCTTTCTAGATGATGAACGAGTGGTTCACTCAATATGTCTGGACAAATTCGGCTATTCAACAACCTCTACCCCCACCTATTCCCCAACCAATCTATGTAGTCCCTTAAGGTATGGATCCTTTGCGATTAAATAAACCACCTGTTGATATGATATAGAAATACGGGGCCGAAGAATTCAGAGCCACTGTTAGTGATGACATTGAGAGAGCCGAGTTTTGGCTTGAGAACACGATTTCGGTATTTGATGAACTTTCTTGCACACTTGATGAATGTTTAAAATGTGTTGTATCGCTGTTGAAAGACACTGCATGTCAGTGGTGGAATACCTTGATATCTGTAGTTCCATAAGAAAGAGTCACTTGGGAATTCTTTCAAGTTGAATTCAGAAAGAAATACATCAGCCAATGGTTCATTGATCAGAAACAAAAGGAATTTCTTGAACTGAAATAAGGCCGTATGTAGGTAATAGAATTTGAAAGAGAGTTTGTACGACTCAGAAAATAGGCTCGTGAATGTAATTCTTCCAAGGCTATAATGTGCAAAATATTTGAAGAAGGATTGAACGAAGATATCAAATTGCTAGTCAGAATTCTAGAGTTGAAAGAGTTTGTGGTACTCATCGATGTGCTTGCAAAGATGAAAAACTGGGCAAATAAAGAGAAAGGCTGAATTTGAAGTTAGAGATTCGAAAAAGAGATTTGATGAATAAACCTTATAACTCTTTATCCAAGAAATCATGATATGTTTATAGTCGATCAAATGCATCGATGGAGTACTCTAATAGAGATCGTGGGAAGCAAATTATGAGTTCAAAAACTCTAGCTATGTCAATGGCAAGTGTGGGTAATGTTAGATTGAATAAACCTGAATGTGGACGATGTGGAAAATGACATTTTGGAGAGTGTAGAATGAATGACAAAGCCTGTTTTAGATGTGGCTCGCACGAATATTTCATTCGAGACTGTCCTGACTTAGATGAGAAAGATAAATCTCAGAGTGCATGACAAAGCAACACGATTGTGAGAGGAAGACCACCTCATAATGTTGGAAATGTGACTGGTGGTAGAGGTGCGACACGAGACACTGCTGTGAGATCAGAGGCTAGAGCATCTGCCAGAACTTATGCTTTTTCCGCTCGCGAAGAAGCGTCATCTCCAGATGTTATTACCGGTACATTCTCTCTTTATGACACTAATGTAGTTGCATTGATAGATCCCGGATCAACTCATTAATATATATGTGTGAACTTAGTGTCTAGTAAGAATTTACTTGTTAATTCTACTGAGTTTGTTATAAAAGTGTTGAACCCCTTAGGCAAATATGTCTTGGTTGACAAAGTTTGCAAGAATTGTCCGTTAATGACTCGGGGTTATTGTTTTATGGCTGATTTGATGCTGTTGCCGTTTGACAAGTTTGATGTTATTCTATGTATGGACTGGTTGACATTGCATGATGTAGTAGTAAACTGTAGATGAAAGACAATTGAGTTGAAATGTCAGAATAATGAGACTCTTCGAATTGAATCAAATGATTATAGTGGTTTACTAGCTATAGTTTTAGTGATGTTAGCTCAGAAATATGTGAAAAAGGGATGTCACACATATCTTGCATATTTACTTTATACAAAAGTGTCAGAATCAAATATTGAATCAGTACCAATTGTTTGCAAGTATCCATATGTGTTTTCAGAAGAGTTACTAGGGTTGCCACCGATAAGAGAGGTTGCATTTACTATTAATTTAGTACCGGGAACTTCAGCGATATTGATAGCTCCGTACAGAATGGATCCAAAAGAGTTAAAAGAATTGAAAGCTCAGTTGCAAGAACTAATTGATAGAGGATTCGCAAGACCAAGTTTCTTGCCCTGGGGTGCACCAGTGTTGTTTGTAAAGAAAAAGGATGGTTCTATGAGAATGTGTATAGACTATCGAAAACTCAACAAAGTGACAATCAAGAATAAATATCCTCTACCGAGAATTGATGATTTGTTTGATCAGTTAAAAGGAGCTACAATGTTTTTTAAGATTGATTTAAGATCTGGCTATTATCAGTTGCGAGTTAAAGATGCTGATGTGCCGAAGACAGCGTTCAGAATGAGGTACAGACATTATGAATTACTTGTTATGATTTTGAATTAATTAAAGCTCCTGCTATTTTTATGGATTTGATGAACCAGATATTTAGACCGTATTTAGACAAATTCGTTGTTGTATTTATTGATGATATTCTAATTTGTTGTTGAGATGAATCTGAGCATGCTGAGCATTTGAAAATCGTGTTACAGACCTTGAGAGATAAGAAACTGTTTGCAAAGTTCAGCAAATATGAGTTTTGGCTACGAAAGGTTGGATTTCTAGGGCATATCGTTTTAGCCGAAGGTATTAGAGTTGATCCAAGTAAGATTTCTGCTATTATTGAATGGAAACCTTCGAGAAATGTGCCTGAAGTTCGTAGTTTTTTGGGCTTAGCGGGCTATTACCAAAGATTCATGAAAGGATTTTCGATTATTGTGACACCAATGACACGACTGCTTCAAAAAGATGTAAAGTTCGAATGGTCTGAGAAGTGTCAATAAAGTTTTGAACAACTAAAAGCGTTATTGATAGAGGCACCAGTGTTAGTATAGCCTCAGTTGGGTAAAGAATTTGTAATTTTCAGTGATGTGTCATTGAACGGTTTGGGTTGTGTTTTGATGCAAGAAGCAAAGTAATAGCTTATGCTTCTAGACAGTTGAAGCCGCATGAAAAAAATTATTCGACACACGATTTAGAATTGGCCACGATTGTGTTTGCATTAAAGATTTGGCAACATCACCTGTTTGGTGAGAAATGCCACATTTATACAGATCGCAAGAGTTTAAAATATTTAATGACTCAGAAAGACTTGAATTTGTGACAATGAAGATGACTATGAGCTAGTAATTGATTATCATCCCAAGAAAGCGAACGTAGTTGATGATAGTTTGAGCAGAAAGTCATTATTTGCTTTACGTGCGATGAATACACAGTTAGCTTTGTCTGATGACGGTTCAATTGTAGCTGAGTTGAAAATGAAACCTTTATTTCTACAGCAAATCAGTGAAGCCCAGAAATGTGATAAAGAATTGCAAGTTAAACGAGTTCAGCGTGAGTCGACTTCTGATTCAAAGTTCCAAGTCGGATCTGATGATTTTTTGATGTTCCAAGGTAGAATTTGTGTATCGAGAAATTTCGAGCTTATTCAGAAGATTTTGCACGAAGCGCACAATAGTTGCTTATCTGTTCATCCAGGGAGTACCAAAATGTACAACGATTTGAAACAGTTCTATTGGTGGCAAGGTATGAAACGAGATATTTCAGAGTTTGTTTCTAAATGTTTGATTTGTCAGCAAGTCAAAGTTGAAACATCAAGTACCATCGGGTTTACTGCAGCCTATGATGATTCTCGAGTGGAATTGGGATAGAGTTACAATGGATTTTGTGTCGAGATTGACCCTAACTCCGAAAAAGAAAGATGCTATATGGGTTGTCGTTGATCGACTAACAAAATCTGCTCATTTCGTACCGGTACGTACAGGTTATTCACTTGATAAATTGGAGGAATTGTATAATTCTGAAATTGTTAGATTGCACGGGGTTCCAATTTCAATTATTTCGAATAGAGATCCGAGATTTACATTGCGGTTTTGGAAGAAATTACAAGAAGCTTTGGGTACAAAGTTGAATTTTAGTACAACTTTTCATCCACAAACCGACAGTCAGTCTGAGAGAGTAATTCAGATTCTCGAAGATGTGCTTCATTGTTGTGTTTTGGAATTTGAAGGCATCTGGGAGAGATATTTGCCATTAATTGAATTCGAGTATAATAACAATTTTCAATCGAGTATAAAGATCACACCTTATGAAGCTTTGTATGGTTGTAAATGTCGAACTCCATTGTACTGGACTGAACTTAGCGAGAAACAAATTCACGGGGTTGATTTGGTTAAAAAACCGAAGAGAAAGTGAAAGTAATACGTGATTGTTTAAAAGCATCTTCAGATCGCTAGAAATTGTACGCAAATTTGAAACGAAAAGAAATTGAATTCCAGATTGGTGATAAAGTGTTCTTAAAAGTATCTCCGTGGAAGAAAATACTTCGTTTCGGTCGCAAAGGCAAATTGAGTCCGCGATTCATTGGGTCGTATGAGATCATCGAAAGAATATAGCTAGTGGCATATCGACTAGCTTTACCATCAGAGTTAGAAAAGATCAATAATGTGTTTCACGTGTCGATGTTGAGTCGATATCGATCGGATCCCACACATGTGATTTCTTTATCAGAGATTGAGATTCAGCCTGATATGACGTACAATGAAGAACCAACCAAAATTTTGGCTCCAGAGATCAAACAATTGAGAAATAAAAGTATAACTCTCATGAAAGTACTTTGGTAATGACACGGTGTCGAAGAGGCTATGTGGGAGCCGGAGGAAGCTATGAGGAAACAATACCCTAACCTATTCACTGATAAAATTTTCGAGGATGAAAATCCTTAAGGGGGGAGAGTTATAACAACCCGTTTTGGTCAAATCGAAACAGTGGTTTTGGGACCACAAATCTGATGTCAAAATATTTATTTTATTATTATTCTAAGGTTTAAAGCATGATTGAATAATTGTGTGAAAGTTTCGTTCAGAAATTTTATCGTTTGATAGGTCAATTTGATAAAAATGACTAAATCGCGTAAAATGTAAAACTTATGTTCTATTAGCTAAAGGTGTCTAATAGCTATGGAATATAAAAGTGGAGGTCCTAATATGGTAATTAGAACATTATTAATGTTAGTGGACATTTATGGACTTATATTAAGTGACGTAAATGAATATTATTAAAGGTTATAATGGTAGTTGATAAATAAAGGTTTAATAAGTTTAATAAAACCAAATATTTTAGTCCATCTTTCTCATAACCGAAAATAAGAAAAGAATTCATCCATGGAAGCTATTTAGGTTTCGACAACTTCATGGTTAATTTGGTGAGTGATTTTTGTCCAGTTTTTAATGATTTATATATTTTTTGTGATTGTTGCAACTAGTTCTAGCTAGCCGATGGACTATTTTGCAAAATTGTTAAAGATTTTGAATGATTCCATTGATGAATACATGTGTGTTTTGATGTTTGATGATAGATTATGAATGTTGGTTGTGAATTATACAAGTTTTGTTAAATGATTTTTGAAAAAAAAGCAAAATAGGGATAAAATTGAGAAATGTGTAAATTGTGTGGTAAATATGTGAAATAATTAAAATATGTGGGTTGCTAGGGACACTAGTGAAATTCGACTATGGTGAAATTGAATTAAATTGCATGAATTTGTTATTTTAGGAAATAAGGACTAAATTGTAAAAATGTTAAAGTTTAGGGGAAAATATGTAAAATAACCCTAATGTGTGTTTTGGATTGAATTGAATAAATAGAAGAATAAATAAGTTGATTTTGATTACTTATAGATCAAGAAAAGAGGAATTCAGACTTAAATCGGGGGAAAAGCAAAGTAATTGAGTAGTCTGTTTGTTTCGTCATTTCTGTATACGATGTAAGTTCGTATAATTGAAATTAATTGCGCATTTCTTTAATTGATGGATAGAATTGAGATTGTATGCATTCCATTAGTTAAATTTGGAGATATTGAATTTAAATGTACGGTTTAAGCGTACGAGTTGCTGAATAAGACCATAGCTGGCCTATGGCAAACTGGATAATAAGACCATAACCGGGTTATGGCCTGTGAATGTAAGACCATGGCAGGGCCTTGGCAATGTATGTGTAACACCATTGTTGGACTATGGCATCAGAAAATCGATGTACTTGTTTGGTAAGCATTTATAAGCCAGAGTGGTTTGATAAGAGAATTGTTGAGAAATAGATAAGTATCAGTACATGTTCGAGTAACGAGTTAGAAGAATTTGAGGACTTATGAGTTATGTTGTGGTTAATTTTATGTTAATTCATTGATTGATGCTTAAAATGTTAATTATGTTATCCATTTTGAAATGCTAATGAATGTTGAGTTTATTTCATATTTACATACGAACTTACTAAGCTTTACAACTTAATTTATTTATTTTCTTATATGTTTTATAGTATTTCGAAGCTAGCTCGGATTCGGGGATCGTCAGGGACTTTATGCACTATCAGACATATATTTTGGTACTTTTGAAGTTGTGTATATATGGTATATGGCATGTATAGGCTTGTGTCATTTTGGTATGTTTGATGAAAGTGTATTTAGGCCATTTAAGTTGGCTTGTGATGATGAATTTGTTAATGTTTAAAGATGTGTAAATGGCTTTGTTTTGAGTTTGGTAATTGACCTATATTGAGTGAATGAGGTTGAATTGATAATGCATGTTTGAAATTGTTTAATTAAATGACTTATATATGTGAATTATGTCTAGTAAAGCAAGATGAATTGGTAGGTACTTGAATTGATAAATGGCATTGAATTGAATATTAAAATGGTTGAAGTAGATATAGAATGATTGTGTATTGACTGATGACTTTTGGTTGCATATTTGTGTCTTAAAATGGTACCATTTGGGATTATTTAGGTATGTGCAAAATGGGTGGCAAAATGGCTTGGTAAATAGCCTATTTTTGTCCACACGAGTAGAGACACAGGCATGTGCCTCAGCTGTGTGTGACACACGATCAAATTACCCAGCCGTGTGTCCCCTGGTGTTGAAATTGAAATGAACTCAGTATACTCCACACGGTCTCACACACGGGCATGTGATCGGCCATGTGGCACAAGTTAGTATACCCCCTTAATTAGCATACAGCCTAGCACACGGGCGTGTGACTTGGCCGTATTGCATAAGTTAGTATACCCTGTAGGTTTGACACGGCCTGGCACACGAGCGTGTGTGGCCACTTCGAAGGGCACACGGGCTAGATACACGGGCGTGTGGTATGCCGTGTGACCCAAGTTAGTAACCTTGCTTGTTTAGATACGGGGTAGGAGACGGGGCTGGGACACAGCCATGTGCTCCCATTTCGAATGTCCACACGGCTTGTGACACAGGCATGTCTTGTGGCCGTGTGAGACACACGGCTTGGTCACACGGGCGTGTGTCCCCTATTTTGGAGAAAATTTTTCTAAGTGTTGAAAAAAAATTTTGAGTTTCCGGTTTAGTCCTGAACCTCTCCCAATGCATGTTTAAGGCCTTGTAGGCTTGTTTAAGGGACACTATGATTGATTATCATTGGATTGAATTTTAATTTGATAAATTGTATATGAAATGTATGTTTAAAAGTGTTGAAAGTCCGGTAATGCTCCTTAACCCTATTCCAACGTAGAATACGGGTGAGTGATGTTATACTTTGATATGTATGTAAATATATATATTATGCTCACACTGAGCCTTTTAAAGCTCACTCACATTACTTATGTGTTTCAGAAAACCCTTATGGTTAGGACTCATATTTGGCCATCAGAGAGGCTCTCGAAAATAAACAATTTTTATGGTTATGGACTATTTTATATTTTTGGGACTTTCATAGACTTTTAAATTTTTATTTTGGGACTTTAATTGTGGTTTATCATGAAATTGTGGTATGGATGTTTTATTTTAAAACCTGTAGACAATTGGACATTTTGCATGGGTTTTATTATAGTTGAATTGTCTAAGTGTTTTATTAACAAAATACGTTTTCCGTAAACTCTTAATTAAACTTAAATTTTTAAGATTGTCGAAACGTTTTTCAAAAAAAAAGATTTATTCTCAAGTTATGTTTTAAAACTACCATGTTCAAAGGAAATATTAAGCACACATTTTCAAAATTTAGACTTGTTTATTTTATCTCGTGTTTTAGTCATTTCCATGGTCCATGTGTGACTTAGATTGGGCCATAATGTTTAGGCCCAGTTTGAGGGGTTACAGTCCATGCTCAAAACATTGAATTATTTACAAATTCTTTTTCAATCGCTACAGGCGGAAAATTAAAAATAAACCTCGGGTGATCAGTAACACCACCGAAATGGTGTTTCATTGGTGTCCTCAATACTTGAATACATCTTTTGTTCAGCGTGTGACTAGAGCCTTTTCAGATTTGAATTTTGTTCCTTATCATTGTTCGTTTTCAGATTCTCTTGATTGGCTCACGAACACTTGAAAAATTACACCATTCCATGAAAGTTGCAAATTGGTTACCATAATAATATTTTGTCTAAATCACTTGGCACTTATACTCTCGTGATGGTTGCCCTTCAATCTTAGACTCAGGCTTGACACATTTGAAAAATCCAGTTTCTCCCTCGATGTCCATAGTCAATTCTCCCCATCCTAGATCTATGGTGGCCCTAGACGTGGCTAAGAAAGGTCTCCCTAAGAGTATCAAAATTTCTAGATCCTCCTCAAAGTCAAGAACAATAAAGTCAACTAGAAAAATGAATTGCCTAACTCTCTCTAACACAACTTCAAGGAATCCCTTGAGATGTATGATAAACCGTAATTATAACATATTTTAATCTCGCATTTAGCTTACTTTTGGATGATTTATCCTTCAATTTATGTAAAAAGGTGCTTTTAATCCTTTCTTTTCATGTCTTATACCCAGGAAAGCAACCGAGGATGAAAAGAACATAAAACGGGCCCAAACGGAGTACAATGGGCACGTAAGATGGGCCCAAAGTTCACACGGCCGTGTCTCGCCAACCATCTAAAACATGGCCTCTCCCCTGATTAAAGTCTATTTCCAAAAGAAAAGCTCGTATTAGTAGGATTATTATTTTCAGTTGATGTAATCTTAGAAATTTTTAGGGAGGTAACTTATCAATTCAGTCTCGATTCTAACCTTCTAATTTCAGCCTTTATCCACACCTTTAACCTTAGCCCCATTACAACCCTAACAAAGACCTTTTCATCTGTTTATCATTTCATTTTACAGTGGTGGAGGTTTGATTTTCAGGCAAACCTATGGGATTGACTTTTCAGGTTCGACTTATGAGTGCTTAAATTTGACCCCTAAACACTTTTTGAGTGATTTGAGTGAATCTTTTGTGAGGATGTCAATCCTTGTAGATTTTGAATTAAAGGTAATTATTTAGATGAAGGGAAACACCTATGCTTTCGTGCTACAAAAATATGACTTACCTTGTTTGAATCTTCAGGACTCTTTGAATTGTATTATCCTTGTATAAATTATCTATTAATTAGGATAAGGCAATGTTCATAGGAATTATGAATCATGGAAAACTCATTTTAATTGTAAGCTGAGAATTTTACTTGAGGACAAACAAAAGCTTAAGTGTGGGGGTATTTGATAAACCGTAATTATAACATATTTTAATCTGTATTTAGCTTACTTTTGGATTATTTATCCTTTGATTTATGTAAACAGGTGCTTTTAATCCTTTCTTTTCATGTCTTATACCCAGGAAAGCAACCTAGGATGAAAAGAATGTAAAACGGGCCCAAAACGGAGTAAAATGGGCACGTAAGATTGGCCCGAAGTTCACACGGCCGTGTCTCACCAACCATCTAGAACACGGCCTCTCCCCCGATTTACACGGTCGTGCCTCATTAAAAAAATCTGAACACGACCTAAAGTCGATCCACACGGGCGTGCCACATGGCCGTGCCTCTGTCGTTAGAATGAGCAATTTTAGTCGGAAAAGGATACTTAGAGAGAAAGAATCGCATTCCAAAGAACCTATATATATCCCCTAAGTGCCACCTTTGAGGGGGAGGCGAGCTAGGCTAAGGAGCCAAGCCAGAAAGGTCAGAATTGTGTGAATCGCTTGAAGATAGCCAGTTGATCCATCTCAAGAAGCCGGAATTATACTCAAGACGGCAGAATTCTCCTTCAATTCCTTCAGGGAGTTTTAGGAATTTCTTATGTTTTGCTTTATCTTTTCTCTTGAGATGTTTTCTTTCTTAGTTATGAACAAAACCCCTTAGATACCTGAAGGGGATGAAACCTAGATGAATCTTGTTATTTGATTTATGAATTTTATGATAAATACTTAGTTTGTTCTTAATTATGCATGCTTAATCCAAATCTGATGTGCTTAGGTGGAGGAGGAATAGACCCTGCTTAAGAGTAGATCTAGCGTAATTAAGCGGAGTTGATCGAACGCCTAGAGATAGGGTTACGAGATTTTTTCGAATTAGGGTGAAACCTAATATGGGAATCCATAGATCAATTTTCTGCTATTTTAGGGGGTTATTATAAGAGAAGGAGAGTTCCACTAATTAACCTAGGGTTAGATGTTATTCGCCTCGAGAGAGGATTTAGCATAGGTTAGGGAGTCCTATGGATCAAACTAAGTAAATATATCATATAATTCAAGGTTAGATAACAAGTGAAGTCTAGGTGGATTCTTCCTGAAGGTATCGTCATGATCAACTGAGTCTTTCTCCAAGTTATTCCCCAATTCGTTCTTTTTGTCTTTGTCCTTAGCTTAGTCGTTGTCAAATTTAGATTAAAACAAACTTCACTTCACTTTTAAGGCTAAATAATAAAAAGAAAGTTAGTATTAATACTTTTGGTTCCTTTGGGTTTGATATCCGGTCTTGCCTAAGCTATACTACTGTTCGATAGGTACACTTGCCTTTAATCGTTATCAGAGTTAGTTTCCAGGTTTGATCATTCTTTTATAAATTTTAAAGCTCTGATTTCAGCGATCAAGTTTTTGGCGCCGTTGCCGGGGAACTAAAATATTAAGAAAACTCTATTTTTATTACTTTAGCCATTATTTTTATTTTCAGTAATTTATTTTATTTTTAGTTTAATTTTTAATTTTGCTTATTTTTCTTTCTTTCTTTTCTTTCTAGGTACCTCTAGTTTATGACTAGAAGGAACCCGAGAGGACCTTTAGTATACGATAGTAATATTGAAGCTACCACTCGAAGGAATCGCCGAGAAATCAGGCGAGCCCTAAACTATACAGAAAGAAAGGAAGAAGACAGATCCAATCTTACTGAAGGGATGGACGAAACTAATCCACCACCACACGATGTGGGGGAATGCAATGCTCCTCATACCATGTTTGATTATGCTAAACTACATTTAACAGGAGCAGAATCGAGTATTGTTAGGCCTACTATAGCTGCTAATAATTTTGAATTAAAGCCTAACATAGTACAAATGATTCAACAGTTTGTTCAATTTGATGGTTTGCAGGACGAAGATCCAAACACTCATATAGCTAATTTCTTAGAGTTCAGTGATGCCTTCAGAATAAATGGCGTTTCTGATGATGCCATACGTCTTCGGTTATTCCCTTTTTCAATAAGAAATAAAGCTAAACAGTGGTTAAACTCGTTACAACGAGGGTCAATCACTACATGGGATCAAATGACCGAAAAGTTTTTAATGAAATATTTCCCACCGGCCAAAACGGCCAAATTATGGAATGATATCTCTTCTTTTGTGCAGATGGATGTAGAAACATTATACGACGCATGGGAGAGATACAAGGATCTCTTGAGGAGATGTCCACACCATGGCTTACCTTTGTGGCTTCAAGTCCAAACATTCTATAACAATGTAAACCCCTCAACGAGGCAACTAATCGACTCAGCCGCCGATGGAACCTTGAACAAAAGAACTCCAGACGCAGCTTACTAGTTCATTGAAGAGATGTCACTAAATAATTATCAGTGGCATGCTTCAAGAACAAAACCGACAAAATCAGCAGGTGCTTTCAACATAGACACAGTAACCATGCTATCAATACAAATGGAGATAATGAATAAAAAGCTTGACAGTTTATGTTCTTTGCAGGTACATCCAGTGATGCAGTGTGATGCAAGAGGAACTGTGGCGAATTCTGAGTACCCACCCTAACAACCAGAAGCAGAGAGCGAACAGATGAACTATATAGGTAACAATTTCAGATCCAATAATAATCCATATAGTAATACTTACAATCCAGGTTGGAGAAACCACCCAAATTTTTCATGGGAGGCCAAGGAAATCAAGGTAATCAAAGGCAACAACCTCCTCAAAACTTCCAAAATCAGCCTTATCCACAAGAGAAGAAACCAACTCTCGAAGAGATAGTGGCAAGATTTTCGGCAGACATAGAAAAATGTATCCAAGAATCTGAGAGAACAATCAAAAGCAACGAGAGCTGAATCGGGGAAATCACTAAGTCAGTGAAGGAAGTTACTAATGAAGTCGAACAACTTGCAAAGCTTATGTCAGAACGACCGCAAGGACGCCTACCATGTAACACCGAGATTAATCCAAAGGAGCAAATTCAAGCCATAGCTGCTCAGGAAAATGCAGAGATAGACGAACCCATCTCGCAACAAGAAGACAAGGTAGACGAAGGAAAGGTAGAGGTAACACAGGAAAGGCCAAAACCGGTAATCAAAGAATACCAACCTCGCATTCCTTATCCCGAAGCATTAAAAAAAGATGATTCAGAAGAACAATTTGGTAAGTTTCTTAAACTTTTAAAGAAATTACACATTAACTTACCTCTTCTTGAAGCTCTTTTCGATGCCGACGCGAGAGAAATTTTAAAGACAAACTCTTGACAAACAAACGCAAATTAGATGAAGAGCCACACATTGAACTCAACGCAAAGTGCTCAGTAATTCTATAAAATAGACTACCACAGAAATTAAAAGACCCAGAGAGTTTTACAATTCCATGTTTAATTGGTAGTTTAACTATTGATAATGCGTTAGCTGATTAGGGGCAAGCATAAATGTCATGCCTTATACATTGTTTAAACGACTAGGTCTAGGGAAGCCCAAACAAACTAGGATGAGTATTCAATTAGCTGATAAAACTGTTAGAATTCCTAGGGGCATTATCGAAGATGTTCTCGTAAAAATTGATAAATTTGTTTTTCCGGTAGACTTTGTTGTCTTAGACATGGATGAGGATAATTCGATTCCTTTAATTTTAGGAAGACCTTTTCTAGCAACTGCCAAGACTAAAATTGATGTTGCCACAAGAGAACTCATACTTTGTGTAGGTAATGAGGCAGTTACTCTTCAAGCTCTCGACTCAACCAGGACATCGAATGACCAAGGTAAGAAAGAAAAATCCGTTGATAACCATTCGATTAACCCTTCTTTTCAGGAAGCACCAGAAAAGGGCACAATTGAACCTAATCTTGAATACAATGCCAACAAAGGAATAAATCCTGAGGAACAAAAGGGTCAACCCGATGAATTAAACGAGTGGAAAACACACTTCAAGGAAAAATCAGGGATACAAGAAACAGAACCAAAACCACTCTACGGGATAGGCAAGTCCAAAAGGGAAGATCAGGTATTATTAAACCTACGATTATCTCCTCTGGACCATGACACAAACAAAGAAATTCTTTTTAAGGTAATTGACGATCTTCCACACAAGACAGTCGAGGTAACCAATCCCAATTTTGATGCTCTCAAAATCGATGCCACTCGACCTGAACCACACAAGGAACATCAAATGGATAATATGAGGAAAGATGTTCAAACCTTCAAACCTCCATGAATTGTTCAAAACATAAGGAAATTCTAGCTGAAGACTATAAACGAGCGCTTCTCGGGAAGCAACCCGAGTACTAACCTTACTTATTTTGAAATTACTTTTATTTTACTTTATTTTTCCTTTTTATTTTTCTTTTTAAACTAACCAGAAGTGCAGTTTTCCAGGCCACACGACCTTACATACGACCGTGCCTGTGGCCGTGTGGACCACCGGAACCCCCACACTAACAGAGCAGAGGCCGTGCAATTCAGTCCAACCACCCTCCTACATCACAGATCCAACCACCCTCCCCACAGGCACTGACAAATCAACACGGCCGTGCCCGACGACCGTGTGAAGCTACTGACTTATCGAGCACGGGCAAGACACGTTTGTGCATCCCAATCGTGCCAACATACAGACTTCACAAACACGGGCATGGTGGGTTGAAACACGGGCATAGGGAACCAACACACTCCAACACACGGCCATACGAGGCGGCCGTGTAAATCGAAACGGGCTTGGACCACGGCCGTGGGGACGTGCCAAAATTCAACCCCTATTTAAACCCCATAGCTTTTTCCTTCACCCCCTAACTTCCCCTATCCTTTTTCTCCTTAAAAATTTCTCTATTTTACTTAGAAAAAGTGTCCAGACTCTTTTGCCACGCAAGAGCCATGCCGAAAAAGTGGAAGCAACCCAGCATAGTCTCCCTAATGGAGACCCTACACATAAGCTCATGCCGGCCGCTTCATCCAAACAACAGGCCAAGGGTCTTTGAGACCATTTAGTTTTTATTTTTCATTTCTCTTTCCTTTCATTCTCCTTTTCTTTAATAATCTTATGTTTAATTTATTTTAACTTAATTTAGTTTCTTAGTGTCAGGTTCGCCAGGCTACTTCGCAATCACACCGACCACCACGATAACCTCTTCACTTCCACCACCGCCATCACATCCCCAACCTTAGTGTTGATTCCCACCTTGCGAACCATCCTTCAATTAGGACTTCACAGTCCATCAATATTTTCTTTTCATTTTAGTTTTCTTCTTACTCTCCTTCCCTTTAGTTTGTTTTTCTTTAATTTTATATTTAGTTTATTTTTATTAGGTCTTAATAAATCCTGGCTACTTCTCAGTGTGCTACCCAATTTCTCCATCTAGCGCAGGTTCGTCATCAAAACCGACCATCACGACCACCAAAGACACTCCTCCGAGAAAAACATCCAAAATTCAGAGAGTAATTCCTTCCCCTTCTCTTTTCATTTATCTATTAAATGTTATTATCTATCTTTGTACATTGAGAGCAATGTACATCTTAAGTGTGGGGGGGTGAATAGATATTCTGAGAAAATGCCTAACTTTTTCCATTATTCTCAAACCCTAAGGATAAAATTGCCTAACTTTCTGCATTGTTCTCAAATCCCTGAATGTAATCTTGTTTTAAAGTAATTTTCTCATATTACTAATTATGATGAAATTTCTGATAATTTGTGATTGATATTGACATGTTTTAGAATAAGTCATAGTTAATTGTGCATTGATGATTAAATTTGAAGAATACTAGGGAATCAAGTATGATAAGTCTAATTTTCTAAAATTTAAAATTTTAGGTTGTTAACCTGAATTTGAATGTTATCTTGAAGTTTAAAATTTATAAGGTTGGTGTCAAAAACACCCATAATATTTATGATATTTTGAGCCTTATAGAGCATACATTCTTTTTTGTGCTCACTTTATTGATTATGAGTGTGTCAACTATGAACTGTTATTCTAGAACTTGCCTTGATTATACATGTCAAGACCATAGTTATGATTTGATATACCGAGATGATAAAGGCACCTAGGTTTTAACCCACTTACATCACTAAAAAGCCTACCCTTATAATTAACCCCTAGTGAACCCCGTTGAGCCTAACAACCCTTTTTATTGACTCACCCACTAATTTTAACCCAAAACCCTTTGTATTCGTTATCACCCTTCTTTTTGACTACCCTTTAATCCAGATATGATTTGATTAGCTACCTAAGTTTTTATGAATTATTAGTATTTGATGTTCTTAAAAAAAATTCAAAGTATATTCAGTATTAGTTTTACGAAAAGTGAGCTTACACAATCAAAGTCTATTTCAAAAAGCAAAGCTCGTATTAGTAGGATTATTATTTTCAGTTGATGTAATCTTAGAATTTTTAGGGAGGTAACTTATCAATTTAGTATCGATTCTAACCTTCTAATTTCAGCCTTTATCCACACCTTTAACCCTAGCCCCATTACAGGCCTAACAAAGACCTTTTGATCTGTTTATCATTTCATTTTATAGTGGTGGAGGTTTGATTTTCAAGCAAGCCTATGGGATTGACTTTTCAGGTTCGACTCATGAGTGCTTAAATTTGACCCCTAAACACTTTTTGAGTGATTTGAGTGAATCTTTTGTGAGGATGCCAATCTTTGTAGATTTTGAATTAAAGGTAATTATTTAGATAAAGGGGAACACCTACGTTTTCGTGCTATAAAAATATGACTTATCTTGTTTGAATCTTCAGGACTCTTTGAATTGAATTATCCATGTATAAATTATCTATGAATTAGGATAAGGCATTGTTCATAGGAATTATGAATCATGGAAAGCTCGTTTTAAATGTAAGTTGAGAATTTTGCTTGAGGACAAGCAAAAGCTTAAGTGTGGGGGTATTTGATAAACCGTAATTATAACATATTTTAATCCTGCATTTAGCTTACTTTTGGATTATTTATCCTTTGATTTATGTAAACAGGTGCTTTTAATCCTTTCTTTTCATGTCTTATACCCAGGAAAGCAATTGAGGATGAAAAGAACGTAAAACGGGCCCAAAATGGAGTAAAATGGGCACGTAAGGCGGGCCCAAAGTTCACACGGCTGTGTCTCGTCAACCATCAAGAACACTGCCTCTCCCGATTTACACAGCCGTGCCTCATTAAAGAAATCCGAACACGGCCTAAAGTCGATCCACACGGGCGTGCTACACGGACGTGCCTCTGTCGTCAGAATAAGCAATTTCAGTCGGAAAAGGATACTTAGAGAGAAAGAATCGCATTCCTAAGAGCCTATATATATCCCCTAAGTGCCACCTTTGAGGGGGAGGCGAGCTAGGCCAAGGAGCAAAGCCTGAAAGGTCAGAATTGTGGGAATCGCTTGAAGATAGCCAGTTGATCCATCTCAAGAAGCCGAAATTATACTCGAGACGGCAGAATTCTCCTTCAATTCCTTTAGGGAGTTTTAGGAATTTCTTATGTTTTGTTTTATCTTTTCTCTTGAGATGTTTTCTTTCTTAGTTATGAACTAAACCCCTCAGATACCTGAAGGGGATGAAACCTAGATGAATCTTGTTATTTAATTTATGAATTTTATGATAAATACTTAGTTTGTTCTTAATTATGCATGCTTAATTCAAATCTGATGTGCTTAGGTGGAGGAGGAATAAACCCTACTTAAGAGTAGATCTAGGGTAATTAAGCGGAGTTGATCGAACGCCTAGAGATAGGGTTATGAGATTTTTTCGGATTAGGGTGAAACCTAATATGGGAATCCATAGATCGATTTTCTGCTATTCTAGGGGGTTATTATAAGAGAATAAGAGTTCCACTAATTAACCTAGGGTTAGACGTTATTCGCGTCCAGAGAGGGTTTAGCATAGGTTAGGGAGTCCCACGGATCAAGCTAAGTAAATAAAACATATAATTCAAGGTTAGATAACAAGTGAAGTCTAAGTGGATTCTTCCTGAAGGTATCATCGTGATCAACTGAGTCTTTCTCCAACTTAATCCCCAATTCATTCTTTTTGTCTTTGTCTTTAGCTTAGTCGTTGTCAAATTTAGATTAAAACAAACCTCACTTTATTTTTAAGGCTAAATAATAAAAAGAAAGTTAGTATTAATACTTTTGGTTCCTTTGGGTTCAATATCCGGTCTTGCCTAAGCTATACTACTACTCGATAGGTACACTTGCCTTTAATCGTTGCCAGAGTTAGTTTCCAGGTTTGATCATTCTTTTATAAATTTTAAAGCTCTGATTTTAGCGATCAACGTACTAAAGATTGATTAGCTAATTGCAAGGTGACATTCGTTTCCTTAAGCTCTCCCAAACCTAACCTCTTACAAATTGACAATGGCATGAGGTTGATACTAGCTCTTGGGTTATACAGGGCCTTTCCAAAACTTACTCCTCCTATCTCAATGGGGATTGTAAAGTTACCGGGATCCTTTAGTTTAGGAGGAAATCTCTTAGACACTACCACACTACATTCTTTGTTAAGTGTAATTTTCTCTCTTCTCCCTATTCTCTTCCGACGAGACATTACTTCTCTAAGGAACTTAGCATATTTGGGCATCTACTTAAGAAGTTCTAACAAAGGGAGTTTCACATTCAAGACTTTAAACATCTTGAGGAACTCTATGAACTCCTTATCATCTCTCTTCTTTTTTTTCTCAAGCAGCTCGAAAAGGGTACATGTTTCAGGTTAGGTGGTGGTGGTAGAAAGTGTCTATCCTAGGTTTTGACTTGAATGGGTTCACTCTCAGGTTTTTTCTTTGCAGCAACCCCTTCTCCAACACTAGGAGTATGAGTGCTCTCATCCTTCTCACTTACTTTTTTTCTCCCCACAATTTTCTCAGATAGGTTCTTTAACCACAACCTCAGATCTAAGGGTGATTACCTTTGCGTACTTCTTTTCTTCCCTCTTCAGATTAGGTTCGGTATTCCTAGGTATGGTAGAGGCTAGGTTTTTTTTGCAACAATTGTAAAACTTGATCCAATAGACTCCAGATTTGGCACACATCAATTTTGGACTTGCGCCTTGGTTGTATTCATCTTTAATTGATTAATCCTCTCGAGGACTTGTTGATATTTATCCTCGCTAGTGAAATGTTTGTTGCCGCTTGTTTGGGTTGATATATGAACCGCTCATATGGCCACATGTAACAGTTCATTGCCATATACTTGATGAGTTGACAAGCCTCTGCATAAGTCTTTAACATAAATGCTCAAGCAGATGCTCCATCAAAATTAGAGCGTAAATTCCCATCAAGTCTATTGTAGAAGACTTGAATTTGCAGCCAATCTTGTAAACCATGGTACAGACACTTGTGCAATATCAATTTGAACCACTACCAAATCTCGTATAATGACTCTCCTTCAAATTATCAAAAATTCATAATGTCCATTCGAAGTTTCATCGTCTTGCTTGGTGGAAAATATTTTGCCATAAATTTGCTCGCTAGCTCATCACAAGTGTTGATTGAATCTACTAGTTGTGAATTTAACCATATAAAAGCATCGTTAGTAATAGAGAAAGGGAATAGTCAAAGACGAATAACGTCATCGAATACCTTATTATACTTGAAAGTATCACAAATGATTGAAATTGCTTGAGGTGTTGGTTTGGATCCTCAGTCAATGACCTTCAAAATTGAAGGCTCGATTGTATCTTTTGGAATATTGCCGGTTTAATTTTGAAGTTGTGAGCATGATTTCGTTGGACGATTAATGTTACCTTAAACAATGTCTAAATTGGGCATCGCATATGCGCGCAAAGTTCTTTGCTCCATGGGTAGTTATGGTGGTTGTCGAATTTATCCTTGCGGATATTTGATAGATTGTTCTCTTGGTGGAAATGGAATGTCTCTCGTAAATTGTGCCCTTCTTGCATGTGTGATGATACGTTTCAGTTTTGGCTCAAATGGTAAGACACCGTTACCAGTTTGAGTCATACAACATTCCTACAAGCACAAGAGATTCAAGAAAGTTAACTAAAATTTGAATACCACAAAAACAAATAGAAAATAAAGTCGTATCTATAAATCCTACTTTGGCTACTTATCTCTACCTAAAAGTGTACACTAAAAATCATTCAATCTTACATTGTTTTCCTGGCAACAACGCTAACAACTTGACCGGGAGGGTGCGTGTACATTAAAATAACTAATTTAAGAAAAAAATTTTAAAGTTCAATTTTATCACAAGCATACAGGTCAATTGTAATATTTGTAGTGTTACAATGAATCACCGAAATATTTTAAGGATCGGACCTAAAGGAAGAGGTGGTTGAGTAATAACTAGAATACACAATTGATAAACCGTAATAGTAATATATTTTAATCCCACATTTGGCACGCTTTTGGATGAATTAAGCCTTGAATTGTGTAATGTGGTGCTCTTAATTCTTTGTTTTCATGTTTTATACTCTGAAGAGCACCGGATGATGAAAAGAACGAGAAACGGGTCCAAAATAGAGTAAATGGGCCATATCATGAAATCAACACGGCCTGGGCCTAAGACCACACGGCCGTGCCTCATTGAATAGTCTCGAACACGACCTAGCCACGATTCACAAAGGCGTGTGCCATGGGCATATCCCTACCGTGACAAAGAGAAATTTCACTAGGATTAGGATACCAAGAGGCGAAGAAACACATTCTGAAGCCTATATAAAAACCCTAAGTATGACCTAAAAGGGGGGAACCCAGGGCTTTAGTCAATGGGCATCCAGCTAGGCCAAAGAGGGTAGATTTGTGGGGATTTACTCGAAGATAGCCAATTGATTCATCTCAAGAAGTCGGAATCATACTCAAGACGGAGGATCTCTCCTTTAATTCCTTCAGGGGGTTTTAGGGATTTCTTATGTTTTGTTTTATCCTTTCTTCTGAGAAGTTTTCTATTATTATTATGAACTAAACCCTCAGTTACCTTAGGGGGATGAAACCTAAGATGAATCTTCTTATCGTTTGTTGAACTATATGATAAATATTTGACTTGTTCTTAATTATGTGTTCTTAATTCTTGTGATGATATTTTCGGGATATTAATTAAAGTGTGATGTGCTTAGGTGGAGGAGCAAAAGTCCCTACCTAAGAGTAGATCTAGCATAGTTAAGCGAAGTTGCTCACGCACCTAGAGATAGGGTGACAAAAGTCTGCCAGATTAGGGTCAAACCTAATATGGGAGTCCATAGATCGAGTTAATGCACTTCTAGGGGTTTTAATTAGAAAGAGATTTCAATTAATCAACCTAGGGTTAGACGTTAGTTGCCTTGAGAGAGGGATTAATATATGTTAGGGAATCCTACAGATCAAGTCAAGTGAATAAATCATTTGGTTCAGAGTTAGATAACAAGTGAAGTCTAGGTGGATTCTTCCTCGGGTATTGTCTTAGTCAATTGGTTTTCTCTCTCAAATATTTTTCCCAAATTCATTCTTCTTTGTCTTAGAGTCTTTAGCTTAGTAGTTAGTTAATGTAGATTAAATAATAAATTCCCTTTATTTTAGGCTAGATAATAAAAAGAAAGTTAGTATTAGTACTTTTAGTTCCTTTGGGTTCGACAATCCGGTCTTGCCTTAACTATACTACTGTTCAATAGGTGCGCTTGCCTCAAATCGTTGTCATAGTTAGTTTCCAGGTTCGATCATTCTCTTTATAAATTTTAAGACTTTGACATCGCATAAAACAAAGATCAAGTTTTTGGCGCCGTTGTCGGGGAACTAAAATATTAAGAAAGCTCAATTTTTATTACTTTAGCTATTATTATTATTATTATTATTATTATTATTATTATTATTATTATTATTTCACTTTGCTAATTTTTCTTTTATTTGATTTTAGCATATAGAGGAGATGGCACTGAATAACTATCAGTGGCAAGTTATGAGGACAAAGCCAACAAAAGCAACAGATATCTACAACCTCGACCCAGTAACCATGCTATCAAACCAGGTAGAGCTTTTAAATAAGAAAATTTACGGTTTATGTGGTTTTTTGCAGGTACATCCAATTATACAATGCGAAACAAGTGGAGGTGTGGCGAATCCTGAGTACCCACCCTACGGACATGGCATGGCAAGTGAACAAGTCAACTATATGGGTAACTATTCAAGACCTTAAAATAATTTTTATAGTAACGCTTAAAATGTAGGTTGGAGGTACCATCCAAATTTCTCGTGGGATGATCAAGGTAGTCAAAGACCGCAACTTCCTCCAGATTTTCAACAACCATCTCACCAACAGGAACAGGAGTCGAACCTTAAGGAGATGTAGACAAAATTTTTAGTGGTGACAAAAACTCGTTTCCAAAACATCGAAACAACACTCGAAAATCAAGAAGCATCGATTCAAGGGATCAATAATCAATTTAAGTCAGCTTGTTAAGCTGATCTCAGAAAAAATATAAGAAATCTTGCCAAGCAACACTGAGACTAACCCAAAAGAGCATATTCAAGCTGTAACAGCTCATGATAGTGAAAGGTTAGTTGAATCTGACCTAAGGTAAGAGCCTGTGGTAAGTGAAGGTAAGGTTGAGGTAAGCCATGATTTAGCAAACCCGGTAATCACAAAGTACCAACCCCGTGTGACATACCCCAATACGATAAAGAAAGACCATAGAGAGGAACAAGTTGGTACGTCTCTTAAACTTCCAAAGAAATTTCATATTAACTTGCCATTTCTTGAAGATCTTTTGCAGATGCCAAATCCTAGACCTCGTGTCAATAAAGAAGAAATTCATGAGGAACGAAGGCTTTGGATCGATGAAGTAGACGAGTGGAAGACACACTTCAAAGAGAAACTAAAAACACACGAAGCAAAAACGAGGCAACTCCATAACGAACTTAATGATGGGACAACCAAGCATAAGATAGGAGATTAGGTACTCAAAATCTTCCCAGATGAAACGGTCGAGGTAACTAGTCCTAAAATCAGCACCTTTAAGGTAAACACTACTCGACTTAAACTTTATATCAATAACCGAATTGATCGCATGAGAAAGGATTTCCACCTCCTCAAACCACGATGACTGTGCGAATAACAGATAAGTCTAGATCAAGACTTTAAACGAGCGCTTCTCAGGGGGCAACCCGAGCACAAACCCTACTAATTAGTTTAGTTTTATTTATCTCCATGTTTAGGCACAGGTTTTCCATCCTCATACGGTCTTGTACACGGCCGTGGCCGTAGCCGTTGGGCACCACAGATAGGTAAAAGGGCCTGTCCATAGACGTGTGGCAACAGGACAAAATTTTTTTCCCAAAAACACGGGCGGCATCTCTATTTAAACCCCATTTTCCTTTTTTTCTTTTCCAGTTGTCTTTCTTCTTTCATTTTCCATTATTTACTTTTATTTTTATTTTCTTTATTATTTTCTTCTTATTCTTCATTCCATTTAGATTTAGCTTAGGATACAATAAAATCAGGCCGGCTGCTTCGAGAATTCAAATTCAAACGGTTCGAGGCGCTCCCCCACGTTCACCTCTGCCAATTCCTATCCGGTTTCTTTTCATTGACTCCATCCAAAATTCAAGAAGTTTCACTTCTCTCCCTATCTTATGATTTTATTATTATGCTATTATCTATCTTTGTACATAGAGGATAATGTACATCTTAAGTGTGGGGGGTTAACTATAGTATTATTTGAAAATCCCTGAATTATGTCTTGTTCCTTTAAGTAAGTTCTCATATTATGATTAGAATGAAATTTCCTATGATTCATGATTTTCTTTGATATGTTTCGGATTAAGTCATTGATAATTGTGCAATAATGATTTAAACTTTAGGAGACTAGAGAATCAAGCATGATAAGTCTATTTTAAAAAAAATTAAAATTTTTGCTGCATTGTCTACCTGAATCTAATTATTACCTTGAAGTTTGAAATTTACAAGATTGGTATCAAATACCCATAATTTTTGTGAGATTTTGAGCCTTATAGAGCATATATTCTTTTTTGTGCTCACTTTTTGGTCATGAGTGTGTCAACATTAATTTTTTATTCTAGAACTTCCATCGATTATACATGTCGAGAGCACACCTTTGATTTGATATACAGAGATGATAAAGGCACCTGGCTTACTTACTCCACTAAACGCCTACCTTCATAATTAACCCCTAGTGAACCCCTTTTGATCTTAACAACCCTTTTTATTGACTCACCTACTAATATTAACCCAGAACCCTTTGTATTTGTTATCACCATTCATTTTGACTACCCTTATGTCGAGATTTGATTTGATCAGTTGCCTAACTATTTTATCTATTTCAATTATTAAATCTATCCTTAGTAGTTGACTTGTTCTTAAAATAAAAAAAATCGAAGTATATTCATTATTAGTTATGTGATTAAATGAGCTTATACGTTTAAATTCCAATTGCTGAAGAAGAAGCTCGTACTATTAGTATTACAAGTTTTCAATTGATGTAATTATTTATTAGTAGTTCATAGTTTATGGTTAGGTAATTTGTCAATTCAATCTCGATTCTAACCCTCTATTTCAGCCTTTACCCACACCTTTAACCCAAGCCCCATTACAACCCTGTTAAAAACCTTTTGATTTGTGTATCATCTCAATTTACAGTGGTGGAGATTTGATTTTCATGCAAGCCTATGGGAATAACTTTTCATGTTTGACTTTCGAGTGCTTAATTTTGAACCTTAAACACTTTGAGTGATTTGAGTGAATCTTTAGGGAGGATGTCAATTCTTGTCGATTTTGAATGAGAGGTAATTAATTAGGTAAGGGGAAACACCTAACGTTTTCAGGCCATAAATGTATGACTTTGATTGTTTGTGTAACAGACCAATATTGACGCTAATCGGAACGGTGGTTTCGGGACCATGAATCCGAGCCCGAGAAATATTTTGGTGTTATATTCTATGTTTATTATATGTGAATTAATATGTGTGAAAATGTCGTAGAAAAGTTTTATCGTTTAAGTGCTTGATTTGATGAAAAGGATTTAATCGCGAAAAGCGTAAAAGTTGCATGCTAAGGTGTAACGTACTAAATTGCTTGTGGCTTTTTAAGTGGGTGTCCTAAAAGGGCAATTAGCCCATTGACCATAGTGATGGACGGCAATAGGCCAAGTTAGCTAGATATATATATGTTAGTTTAATTATATTTTTATTATATGCTTATGTTAGTACTTTTATAAAGAAATAATGTTAGTGTATATGTTAAATAAAACATAAAATAAGGCCACTATCTTCTTCATTCTCTCATGGCCGATTTTAGCAAATGAAAGGGGTAAAGTGAATTGCCTATTAATCTTAAGGATTTGCATGTCAAATTCCACATATTTTCATATGGTGGACTGAGAAGCATGCTATGAATATGATATTTTTTAGTCTATTATAATTAATGTATTATTATAGAGTAAGCATGCTATATTATGTGTGAATAGATAAAACAAAAAGAAAATTATTTTCTCTTCCCTCATTCATCTTCTTCCCCGATTTTACCTTCAAAAGAGAGGAGAAAATTTATCTTCTCCATTCGGCCATTGCATGCGCTAACTAGGTAAGAGTTTGAACCTTAACTTAATAACCTATCTTTGATTTGGCTTGATTTCTTGATCATTTTTTTTTTTGAAAACAAGTGGAGATTGTTAATATTGGCATGATGAATTCGGCCATGGGTGATAAATTATAGCTTGTTGTGTTAATGAAATTAGATGAATTGAGAAGAAATAGCTTGAGCTTGTAAGAAGATTTGTTTTAATTTATGCATGAGGATGCCCTTAGATTCGGCCGAATGTTGAGATGGCCATTCATGAATTTTTCTCTTGTTTTGATGTTCGGTTATACATTTATAATGTAATTGGCCGTGGATGAATGATTATTTTTAGATATAAGTATTGGGTAAATTAAGTATGAAGAGTAAATTGCTTAAATTAAATAGTGGAAGGGTTAAAAAGATAGAAGGAAGGTTTATGGAGACTTGTAGAGACCTAGTGACCATTCGGCCATTGAGGAGAAACCTCAATTAGTTGTATTTTGTATTAGGGTACATTACGGATTAAATTGAATTGGTTGAATGCTTGAATTTTTGGTGTGATGGTTGTTTTAAATTAAGTAAAGGAAGGAGGAAATTTCTCTAAATTAAATTGTGAATATTTTTGAGTTGATCAAATAGATGGAATGAATGTGAACAATACTTATTTGACATTTCATAGATCGGGAACAAAAAGAGAAAGAACTAGACCGGGGAAAGGCTAAGGTGAACGAATAGCTGGAAAATTTCAAATCTATCGACAACCGAGGTAAGTCCTTAAGCTATAATATTGAAGAATTATTTATGAACCTAATATATGATAATGTTTGATAAATTTTAGTAAATATTCATGTCATAGCCGAATGTATATAAGCATATTAGAATGGTTTTGATTGTTTAATGTAAATAAGCCAAATTAGATTCGATATGTGATATAGTCATGAAAAGTGTTGGCAATGATTTTTCAGTATTATGTGTTTCGGCTTTAAGCCTAGCGTGCCAAGTGCTTGGTGATTTATTTCGTGCTTTAAGCCTAGCGAGCCTAGTGCCGGTGATTATTTTCGAGCTCTGAGCCTAGTAGGCCTCGTGCCAGTGTTACTTATCGGGCTTTACCGCTTCAGCGTGCTTGATGCCGGTGATGTGTTTTATAAAGGAGAATCGAATATTCTTCAAGGCAAACCTTAATTAATATATTTAGCTAACGGCTCGAGTAAGCATGTAAGGTATGTTATGCTTAATATTACTTGAGTCAAGTTTATACTATGAGAACTATGTTATGTATATTTGAGGTTAAGATGGATGTGTATAAGTATTATATGATCGAAATTGAGGTTAATATACTATTATAGAGATTCGTTTTTTTTTTTCATGTATAAATGCTAAGAACAAAGGAAATTTTAATATGGTAGTATGATGGATATGAATGCTAAAATTATACGATTGGAGTATGTGATTCTTGTAATATTTAATCATGTTTTAAAATAATACAGGTTTATGGAAATGAAGTATAATTATTTCGGTTGATGAACTAATAGTAATCGGCCTTGGGCAAATCAATATATTTTAAATGTTCATGTGAAATGTCATAAGTTGAATAAATTTTAAATGTTATATTATCCTAAATTTAGGACTTACTAAGCTAGTAAGCTTATTGCGTGAAATGTTTTCCTCTGTTTTATAGATTTTGGATACGCTACGGGCTCGAGAAGGATCGTCAAGAAAGTCGCCCACACTATCAAACAAATTTTGGTACTCTTTCATTTTGGTTTTCGAGTGAAGGCATGTATAGGAAAGACTTTGTCTTTGTTTTGATGAAAGCTTTTGGTTCATGTATATAATAGCCATGCGAATATGGCTAAAAATTTAGTTGAGTATGCCTTTTTGTGCTTTGATACAAATGTTGGTAATGTTTGTGCATTTTTAATCGAAGTTAATCATATTTTGCAATGAAATAGTTTTTAGTTAGCAGCAGTGATGTGATTTTGAAAAATCATCAAAAATAGGATAAATTGAATTAGAAAGTGAATAAGAACAGAATTAAATCTTATTGTGTCTATTCTGATATGAAAGAAACAGAGTAGGCAAAGGAATTTTATATTATGAGATATTTAAATTTTAGTGAGACTTGTTCTGAATGAATTCGTGATTCCTTGTTCTGTCTTGGAAAAATTGTTAAAAATTGTACAAAAATAATCATGGAGCATAGTTTATATGATTAGAATCTTTAATGAGTCTATTTTTTATTGGAATAAACAAGAACATTATTGAAATTCTGTACAATGAGATAACTGAGTTTTTGTAATGATAGGTCAGAATCATCAACAGTAAAATAGGAGAAACTTTGATGAATTAACTGTACTAATTGGCCACATCAAAAATTCTGGAAAAATTCTGGTAAATATATATATGATTCTAGTTTCAAGGAAAATTTACGGATCTAAATTTTGAGTTTTGTAACTCGAGTTATGGTCAATTTAGTCAGCATGATGCAGTTGGATAGCTTTAAATTCTTATGCCCCGAATTAGTAGTCAAGTCTAGTAATGCCACATACTCGACTCTGGCAAAAGTTTTGGGTAAGGGGTGTTACATTTGATTGGTATCAGAGCTTACGGTTTAGTTGATTCTAGGACTACCATAGCGCGTGTGAGTCTAGCTATACATGCCTTTATCATATATTGATAATGTGGTAACTTCTGACAGTCTGAACTGTGTTTTATATAGCAAATGGACACTGATCCTGAAAGAGCCGTAGCGGATGATGTGGAGAGTGTAGCGCCTGACCGTGCACACGGATCAGTGCTGGTAGACTCTCGACCTGTTTCGGGTAGTCATGAAGGAGAAACTAAACAAGCCTTCTATCAGATGATGAACGAGTGGTTTACCCAGTTTATCCAGACTAACCCGGCTGTATATCAACCCCCACCCCAGAATAATCCGACTCCGATTCCTTTAGCACCCTCGATGACAGATCCGTTGAGATCTAATAGGCCTCCAGTTGATAAGATTCGAAAATTTGGGGCCGAAGAATTTAAAGCCAATGATAATGATGACGCAGAGCGAGCCGAAATGTGGCTTGATAACACTATTCGAGTACTTGATGAGCTATCTTGTACTCCAGATGAATGCCTGAAATGTGCTATATCCTTATCATGCGACACCTTTGCATATCACCGTGGAATACACTAGTATCAGTAGTTCCGAAAGAAAAAGTGACATGGGATTTCTTTCAGAATGAATTCCGCAAGAAATATATCAGCCAAAGATTCGTTGATCAAAAACGAAAAGAATTCCTTGAGTGAAACAAGGACGAATGACCGTGTGACTTTAATATGAACGGAAATTTGTCGGGCTCAGCAGATATGCTAGAGAGTGTGTTTCTCTGAAGCTATTATGTGCAAAAGATTCAAGATGGCCTCGAATGAAGATATAAAGATGTTTGTTGGCATTCTTGGAATTCAAGAATTTGTGACACTAGTAGAGCGAGCTTGCAAAGCTGAAGAGCTCGGGAAAGAGAAAAGAAAGGCTGAGACAGAAGCTAGAGACATTCGTAAAAGATCTTCAGGTAAAGTCTTCAATTCCACATCCAAGAAGTTTAGAGATGACCACAGTCGACATAAAGCTACTTCAAAATTTCCTAGACGTGATCGACCTCCCGTTGACTCCCGAGCTACGTCGATGGCCAGTGTTGGTAACATTCCACAGAATCGAGTTGAATGCAAGCACTGTGGGAAATGGCATTCTGGGAGTTGTAGATTTCATGATCGGTCTTGCTTTAAATGTGGATCATCAGATCATTTTATTAGAGAATGTCCGATGTTGGCTGAACAGAATACAGTTTAAAATATTAAGCCGAGCAACACGTCAGTGCGGGGCAGACCACCCAGGCATTCCGGCAATGTAAGTGGTAGTCAGAAAGGAACGAAGAACACTACAGTTCGATCTGAGGCTAGAGCTCCAGCTAGAGCTTATGCTGCACGAGCCAGAGAAGATGCTTCCTCCCCTGATGTCATTACCGGTACTTTCACCCTTTATGACACTGCTGTGATTGCATTAATTGATCCTGGTTCGACTCATTCATATGTGTGCGAAACTTTAGAATTCGGAAAGACTCTGCTAGTTAAGTCTACCGAGTTTGTGATATGTGTGTCTAACCCTTTGGGTAGATGTGTGCTTGTTAATAAAGTGTGTAGAGGTTGCCCGTTGATAATTCGGGATTATTGCTTCCCAGCTGATTTAATGTTGTTGCCCTTTGACGAATTCGATATAATCTTGGGTATGGACTGGTTAACTTCACATGAGGTAGTAGTGGATTGTAAAAGAAAGCTTATCGATTTGAGATGTCGAAACGGTGAGACCATCAGAATTAAATCCGATGATGTAAACGGGTTGCCTACAGTAATACCTTCGATGTTAGCCCGGAAGTATGTGAGAAAAGGGTGCGAAGCTTATTTGGCTTATGTACTGGATAATAAATTGTCCGAGAAACAAATTGAATCTGTATTGGTTGTATGTGAATACCCAGATGTGTTTCCTGAAGAACTACCGGGTTTACCACCAGTAAGAGAGATTGAGTTCGGCATTGAATTAGTACCGGGAACGAGTCTGATTTTGATAGCTCCGTATCGGATGGCACCTACTGAGTTAAAAGAGTTGACAGCACAGTTACAAGAGTTGACAGATAGGGGCTTTGCACGACCGAGCTTCTCTCTGTGGGGTGCGCCGGTTTTATTTGTTAAAAAGAAAGATGGGACAATGCGAATGTGTATCGATTATCGGCAACTAAATAAGGTAACTATAAAGAATAAATACCCGTTACCTCAGATTGATGACTTGTTTGATCAGTTAAAGGGGGCCTCAGTATTTTCAAAGATAGATTTGAGATCGGGCTATTATCAGCTGCGAGTCAGAGATACAGATGTGCCAAAGACTGCGTTCCGAATGAGGTACGGACATTTTGAGTTTTTGGTTATGCATTTTGACTCACTAATGCACCTGCTGTTTTTATGGATCTAATGAATCGAGTCTTCCGATAGTTTTTGGATCGGTTTGTAGTAGTGTTTATTGACGATATACTGATCTATTCCAAAAATGAAACAGAACATGCTGAGCATTTGAGATTAGTGCTACAAACTTTGAGAGATCAACAACTGTATGCAAAGTTTAGTAAGTGTGAGTTCTGGATGAATGAAGTCAGCTTCTTGGGTCATGTTGTTTCAGAATCAGGTATTCGGGTGGATCCAAACAAAATAGCGGCTATACTCGATTGGAAACCGCCAAAGAATATTTCCGAGGTCCGAAGTTTCCTAGGCCTAGCGGGATATTACAGACGATTTGTAAAGGGTTTTTCTGTGATAGCTACACCTTTGACGAAACTACTACAGAAAGATGTCAAGTTTGAGTGGTCAGAAAAGTGTCGAAAAAGTTTCGAACAGCTGAAAGTCCTTTTGACTGAAGCTCCAGTGTTAGCTCACTTTGAATCGGGTAAAAATTTATTGTTTTTAGTGATGCTTCCTTAAATGGGTTAGGTTGCGTTTTAATGCAGGAAGGCAAGGTTATAGCATAGGCTTCGAGACAATTGAAGCAGCATGAGAGAAATTATCCGACTCATGATCTGGAATTAGCAGCCATTGTTTTTGCATTGAAAATTTGGCGTCACTATTTATTTGGCGAGAAATGTCACATTTATTCGGATCATAAAAGTCTAAAATATTTGACAACTCAGAAAGATCTAAACATGAGACAACGCAGATGGTTAGAATTGCTGAAAGAATATGAATTAGTGATTGATTACCACCGGAAAAGCTAACGTTGTTGCGATGCGATCGTTAAGTCGAAAATCATTATTTGCTCTTCGTAATAATAAGCGCACGCATAACTATATGCAGTGATGGTTCGATCATAGCCGAGTTACAAGCAAGACCGATGTTTATTCAGCAAATTTGTGATGCACAGAAAGTTGACAAAGATTTGATTGATAGTTGAATTCAGTGTGAGAAAGGAACAGAATCGATTTTCGATTGATGCGAATGATCGCTTTGAATTTTAAAGGCCGAATGTGTGTTCAGAAGAACTCGATTTGATTCGATGATTCTGAGTGAGGCCCATAGTGGTCGAATGTCGATACACCTGGGTAGCACGAAAATGTATAACGATTTGAAATCGTTCTATTGGTGGCTTGGCATGAAACGGGATATATCTGAATTTGTTTCCAAGTGCATAATCACATGCCGCCAGTGAAAGTCGAGCATCGTGTACCATCCGGGCTACTTCAACCAATCATGATACCTGAATGGAAATGGGATAGAATTACAATGGATTTGTATCCGGTCTTCCTATGACACCAAGTAAGAAAGATGCCGTATGGGTTATCGTTGATAGACTGACTAAATCAGCTCATTTTGTACCGATACGTACTGACTATTCACTTGATAAACTTGCTGAATTGTATGTGTCACAGATTGTAAGATTGCATGGTGTACCGAGTTCCATTATTTCAGATAGAGACCCAAGATTCACATCACGGTTTTGGAAGAAATTACAAGATGCTTTAGGTACTAAACTTCATTTTAGTACAGCCTTTCATCCTCAGACAGACGGTCAGTCTGAGCGAATTATTCTGATACTTGAGGACATGTTGAGATGTTGCATTCTCGAGTTTGAAGGTACGTGGGAACGATATCTGCCTTTGATTGAATTTGCTTACAATAATAGCTTTCAATCTAGTATAAAAATGGCACCTTATGAAGCCTTATACGGGCGAAAATGTCGTACCACCGTTATATTGGCTGAGCTCAGTGAAAGTAAGATACACGGGGTTGATTTGATTAAAGAAACAGAACAGAAGGTAGCTATAATTAGAGATAACTTGAAAGTCGCGGATCGTCAAAAGTCCTATGCCGATTTGAAACGTAAGGACATTGAATTTCAGGTCGGAGATCGTGTATTCTTAAAAGTTTCTCCGTGGAAGAAAGTACTCCGATTTGGTCGGAAAGGCAAGTTGAGTCCGAGATTTATCGGACCGTATGGAATTGTCGAACGTATTGGGCCTGTTGCTTATAGACTTAAATTGCCCCTTCAGTTAGAAAAGATACACAATGTATTTCATGTTTCGATGCTTCGCAAGTACAGATCGGATCCGTCTCATGTGATCCAGCCATCAGAGATTGAAATCCGATCTGATCTGACATATGATGAAGAACCAATCCGTATCTTAGCTCGGGAAGTGAAAGAGTTTAGAAATAAGAAGATTCCACTGGTAAAAATATTATGGAATAGACACGGGGCTGAAGAGGCTACGTGGGAGCCTGAAGATTCAATAAGGCAGCAATACCCGAAATTGTTTAACGGTAAAATTTTCGAGGAGGAAAATTCCTAAGGGGGGGAGAGTTGTAACAGACCAATATTGACCCTAATCGGAACGGTGGTTTCGGGACCACGAATCTGAGCCCGAGAAATATTTTGGTGTTATATTCTATGTTTATTATATGTGAATTAATATGTGTGAAAATGTCGTAGAAAAGTTTTATCGTTTAAGTGCTTGATTTGATGAAAAGGATTTAATCGCGAAAAGCGTAAAAGTTGCATGCTAAGGTGTAATGTACTAAATTGCTTGTGGCTTTTAAGTGGGTGTCCTAAAGGGCAATTAGCCCATTGACCATAGTGATGGACGGCAATGGGCCAAGTTAGCTAGATATATATATATGTTAGTTTAATTATATTTTTATTATATGCTTATGTTAGTACTTTTATAAAGAAATAATGTTAGTGTATATGTTAAATAAAACATAAAATAAGGCCACTATCTTCTTCATTCTCTCATGGCCGATTTTAGCAAATGAAAGGGGTAAAGTGAATTGCCTATTAATCTTAAGGATTTGCATGTCAAATTCCACATATTTTCATATGGTGGACGGTAAGCATGCTATGAATATGATATTTTTTTAGTCTATTATAATGAATGTATTATTATAGAGTAAGCATGCTATATTATGTGTGAATAGATAAAACAAAAAGAAAATTATTTTCTCTTCCCTCATTCATCTTCTTCCCCGATTTTACCTTCAAAAGAGAGGAGAAAATTTATCTTCTCCATTCGGCCATTGCATGCGCTAACTAGGTAAGAGTTTGAACCTTAACTTAATAACCTATCTTTGATTTGGCTTGATTTCTTGATCATTTTTTTTTGAAAACAAGTGGAGATTGTTAATATTGGCATGATGAATTAGGCCATGGGTGATAAATTATAGCTTGTTGTGTTAATGAAATTAGATGAAATGAGAAGAAATAGCTTGAGCTTGTAAGAAGATTTGTTTTAATTTATGCATGAGGATGCCCTTAGATTCGGCCGAATGTTGAGATGGCCATTCATGAATTTTTCTCTTGTTTTGATGTTCTATATACATTTATAATGTAATTGGCCATGGATGAATGATTATTTTTAGATATAAGTATTGGGTAAATTAAGTATGAAGAGTAAATTGCTTAAATTAAATAGTGGAAGGGTTAAAAAGATAGAAGGAAGGTTTATGGAGACTTGTAGAGACCTAGTGACCATTCGGCCATTGAGGAGAAACCTCAATTAGTTGTATTTTGTATTAGGGTATATTACGGATTAAATTGAATTGGTTGAATGCTTGAATTTTTGGTGTGATGGTTGTTTTAAATTAAGTAAAGGAAGGAGGAAATTTCTCTAAATTAAATTGTGAGTATTTTTGAGTTGAGCAAATAGATGGAATGAATGTGAACAATACTTATTTGACATTTCATAGATCGGGAACAAAAAGAGAAAGAACTAGACCGGGGAAAGGCTAAGGTGAACGAATAGCTGGAAAATTTCAAATCTATCGACAACCGAGGTAAGTCCTTAAGCTATAATATTGAGGAATTATTTATGAACCTAATATATGATAATGTTTGATAAATTTTAGTAAATATTCATGTCATAGCCGAATGTATATAAGCATATTAGAATGGTTTTGATTGTTTAATGTAAATAAGCCAAATTAGATTCGATATGTGATATAGACATGAAAAGTGTTGGCAATGATTTATCGTATTATGTGTTTTGGGCTTTAAGCCTAGCGTGCCAAGTGCTTGGTGATTTATTTCGTGCTTTAAGCCTAGCAGCCTAGTGCCGCTGATTATTTTCGGACTCTGAGCCCAAAGAGGCCTCGTCTTGGGTGTTACTTATCGGGCTTTACCGCCTAGTAGCCTTGATGCCGGTGATGTGTTTTATAAAGGAGAATCGAATATTCTTCAAGGCAAACCTTAATTAATATATTTAGCTAACGGCTCAGGTAAGCATGTAAGGTATGTTATGCTTAATATTACTTGAGTCAAGTTTATACTATGAGAACTATGTTATGTATATTTGAGGTTAAGATGGATGTGTATAAGTATTATATGATCGAAATTGAGGTTAATGTACTATTATAGAGATTCGTTTTTTTTTTTCATGTATAAATGCTAAGAACAAAGGAAATTTTAATATGGTAGTATGATGGATATGAATGCTAAAATTATACGATTGGAGTATGTGATTCTTGTAATATTTAATCATGTTTTAAAGTAATATAGGTTTATGGAAATGAAGTATAATTATTTCGGTTGATGAACTAATAGTAATCGGCCTTGTGCAAATCAATATATTTTAAATGTTCATGTGAAATGTCATAAGTTGAATAAATTTTAAATGTTATATTATCCTAAATTTAGGACTTACTAAGCTAGTAAGCTTATTGCGTGAAATGTTTTCCTCTGTTTTATAGATTTTGGATACGCTACGGGCTCGAGAAGGATCGTCAAGAAAGTCGCCCACACTATCAAACAAATTTTGGTACTCTTTCATTTTGGTTTTCGAGTGAAGGCATGTATAGGAAAGACTTTGTCTTTGTTTTGATGAAAGCTTTTACTTCATGTATATAATAGCCATGCGAATATGGCTAAAAATTTAGTTGAGTATGCCTTTTTGTGCTTTGATACAAATGTTGGTAATGTTTGTGCATTTTTAATCGAAGTTAATCATATTTTGCAATGAAATAGTTTTTAGTTAGCAGCAGTGATGTGATTTTGAAAAATCATCAAAAATAGGATAAATTGAATTAGAAAGTGAATAAGATATAGAATTAAAGCTTATTGTGTCTATTCTGATATGAAATAAACAGAGTAGGCAAAGGAATTTTATATTATGAGATATTTAAATTTTAGTGAGACTTGTTCTGAATGAATTCGTGATTCCTTGTTCTGTCTTGGAAAAATTGTTAAAACTTGTACAAAAATAATCATGGAGCATAGTTTATATGCTTAGTATCCTTAACGAGTCTATTTTTGATTGGAATAAACAAGAACATTATTGAAATTCTGCACAATGAGATAACTGAGTTTTTGTAATGATAGGTCAGAATCGTTAACAGTGAAATAGGAGAAACTTTGATGAATTAACTGTACTAATTGGCCACATGAAAAATTCTGGAAAAATTATGGTAAATATATATATGAGTCTAGTTTCAAGGAAAATTTACGGATCTAAATTTTGAGTTTTGTAACTCGAGTTATGGTCAATTTAGTCAGCATGATGCAGTTAAACAGCTTTAAATTCTTATGCCCCGAAATTAGTAGTCAAGTCTAGTAATGCCACATACTCGACTCTGGCAAAGGTCTCGGGTAAGGGGTGTTACAGTTTGAATCTTTAGGACTCGGGTAAGCTTAAAGAGTTTTTAAAACAAAGTACAGGGACTGGAAATGTAAATTAACCTTAGCTATAGTGTTAACTAACATAAAGAACATAAAAAATAAAAAGTAAGCGTAGGAAAACAAACTCTAATCTAAGGTAGAAGAATAGAAAATAAAAACCCTAGAAAAGTGTAGAGAAAAACTAAAGAAAACTTAGAGAAAACTAAACCTAAAATTAAGCTAAATGTATTTCTCTCCTCCGCAACAATTTTTTGCTAATTCTGAAGGGTTCTCTAATGACTTTTCGATGCCAAAATTGCCTCTATATGGGCCTTGTGTGTTTGGTGGGTCAAATAGACAGAGGTTTCCCTTTTTGTCCATGTTTGCCCCTCTAACAAAGGGGATATTACAATACCCAGAACAGGATATCACGATATCTCAGACAATGTTTGTAACATCCGGGATTTTGGGATTATGAATTATTGCTGAATTTTGTGTGGAAGCATGCCTATGTGCATTATAAATATGTTACGTGAATTTTAAGAACCTTAGAATATAGAAGAATGCCTTAGGAAATATTAAGTTCAAGTTTAAAGAGGAAGCTAAGCAGGGTGGCGTTAAGAGCAAATGTAGGGGAAATGAGACATGAAAATGGGCTTGGTAAAGTGGCAGGGAGGCGCCACTTAAAGCCTCTCTAAGTGACGCCATAATCAGTGTAAAGGGGCCTAGGTTCGAATCACAAGGGAAGCAAATGGGAGTTTATTTCCGCACCAAGGGGAAGAGGTAATGGACGGCAATGGGGCACTGAGTGGATGAGTATAGATCAAGTCAAATTCTTTTTAAATTTTCAGCTAAAGACTAAGGATAATTAGTGATTTATTTAAAATTCTTTTGAGTGTGCACAGAAGAGAGAAAATAGGAGAAAAGCAAGGAATGGCTAAGTGTTTGAATGCTAGCCGAAGTTAGGAGGGGGATATGTGCCGAAATTTCTCTCTTCTTATCTTTGTTTCACTTGTGCCGAAAATTCCTAGGAATTCTACTTGTTTTCTCTGCTTTCTTCTTACTTTTCTCTCCAAGTGACCAAAAGCCGAATACTTCTTTCTCAAAATCCATCATTGCCAATACTTCCTAAGCCTTATATTCCTCTCTTTTCATTTTTGTTGAAGCCGAATACACAAGTGACCCATAGTCGACTATTCTCTAAATCTCAAAGTCGAATCTCTGTGGTGTCAGGCATAGGTACTGTCGATTTTTGTGGTAAGGGCAAGATTAAGTGCTATGCAATTTATTTTCTTTTCTTTTAGCCGAAAGTTAAAGACTAATCTTACTAATGTATGTTGGCCGAAACTCTGAAGGAGGGTTTCGGGATTCTGTGACTGTCGACTACAAGGGGAAGACCCTCGGGATTTCAAATCTAAGGTAAGTGAGGTATGAGATTAGGTCGAAGGCCATTTATTTAAATGTTAGATTGGATCTAACATATGTTATAAGGATTTCGACAGAGACCAAGGACAAGTGATATTTCGGGATTTAGATCCACAAGGTAAGTGAATCTGACATTCGGCTAAGGCCTATTTAGTGACTTAGATCTAATTCTTATTTACTTAAAAGCCAAATACTAACCATTTAGGTGATCTAGTGTTGACCGATTTCAAGGAGAAACACTACGAAGTTTCGGGATTTGATTAGTAATCAAATCGGCTGCAAGGCAAGAATTTAAGTTGTGATAATCCTTCGGGATTTGGTTATTTTAGCCGAATGGCTCATTGCTAACATGTTTAGGGTTTGCCGAACGTAGGAACTAAGGATCTAGGACACTAGATTGGGATTTTCGGGATTTCAGTGAAGGCGTTAAGTGAATCAGGTGTGTACCCCGCACTAAGCCTAAATAGATTTATGGTTATGTCTTAATAGATGTATTAATATGAATATGCAAGATGTGGCTAGGGGTACCATGCAATGGTACAAAGTACTCAGGTACGTTTTCCTACTCCTACTATGAGTATAATATAATCTGTACAGCACATATGTAAAATTATAAGAATGTGAATAAGAAATATGACATGGTGTATGCATACTTGTATGACATGGGGCATATGGGTTATATGGAAAGGGGAAGTGATCTGGTGGTTTATACCACAAATATCTGAATGTGGTGACTTCGGTCACATAATCTGAATATGGTGACTCTTGCCACAAAATTTTATCTGGTGGCAATGCCACAATATTTTTAAGGGCGATGAGCACGTCGTATGCAGCGACTGCCTTCGATGATGTGTAGCGGATGGAGGGTTAACTTAGTAGTCCCCACGGTGTGATGGTTGGTACGGGTGATGTGTAGCGGATGGTTATCTATGTTTGGGTTCAGGTTTGCATCATTATTTCTATCCGTTATATATATATATATATGTGTGATATGATATGTTATGCCTGAATCGATGAAACTTAGTGTTGGTTACACATTGAGTCTGTTTGACTCACCTCGTTGTGGGATATTTTTCTGGTGACACTCAGTGATGGACCGGGTCGGCAGGAGCTTAGTGGTGGCCATGTTCAGCTCAGACTTTATTTTATTTGGACTTTCTATATTTTAAGTATTTTGGATTTATTCAGGTTTTGCTTTGATGTAATAAGGCCTTTGCTATTAACTGTTTATGTATGCAATTTAATTATTATATTATGATACGATTTTTATTAAATTAAACTTTAAATGACTTTTCTTAAAAATAAAACGTTAAATGTTTTGACTCTTAAACACAACGATTTCCAAGTAAACTCTAAACAAATTCGACATATCAATTTTTTTTTTTGTTTTCTCCCAAAATCACCCAATGTTTTCCAAAGCAACGAACGAATTCTGAAAATGTTTTGTTCAAGGAACATACCAGATCCGGTCGAGGCTCGTGGGCCGGGTTTGAGGTGTTTCAGCTTGGTATCAGAGCCCAGTTTTAAACTCTCGGCCTTGGGTTTAAAGCCCATAACGTTTTTAAAATAAGGCCCAAACAAGTTTTGTGAACAATTTTGTGGATAAGCAGGTTTTTCTGGCATGGCACCTAAGTCTCCGACCCGAAGTCCACCAGGTAAGTACCCCTAACCATTGTGTGATTTATATTATGATTTATAGAAGGGTATATCGGGAACGTAGAATAGTATATTAAGTACTTGAACCCTAGGATTAGTTTGCTCCAACATAGAATGAATCACATAAAACTTTAATGCCTAATTAAACAAACCTGTGGCTAAGTCGCCGAGTTAGGGTGTGGCAACCTTTGTGCGCATGTCTAGGATTGGATTCAGGAAGAGCCTGGTATTTAAGCAGTCCTTGTGACTCATCTCCTCTTCGCTCGAATCCTACCTGGTGCGTAGTAATGGTTCACCCTAACCAAGAGGACTTACTCACGGGCTAAACTCAGTGACTAAAACCCGAAAGGGACTAGCCATATTTTTTATGAAATCCCTAGTTTAAAAAAAACCAACAAACTACCCTTTTGAATTGAGAAAATTATTTTTTTGAAAATTTTCCAAAAATATTCCCAATTTGCGAAATTACCTAAATACCCCTGGTTATAAAATTACTAAAATGCCCTTGGTTTTCAAAATTACCATACCACCCCCGATTTTAATAAAATTTTCTGATTTTGGCAAAAGTATCCAAAAACTTTATCTTTGCGAAATACTAAGATACCTTGACTTGGAAAATTTACGAAATTACCCCTAATTTACAAAATTACCAAAATGACCCTCGATTTATGAAATTTCTACCATACCTCTGATTTGAGAAAATTTTCAAAAGTACCCTCGAGTTTTGAAAATTTCAAAGTGCTCTGATTTATTAAGATTTTCAAATTGACCCCGATTTATTACTAAAATGCCCCTGTAGGACAAATTACGAAAATACCCCTGGGATAGGAATAGATAAAACTATTCGAATGATGAATGTGTGTGGTAGATGCTACTGAATGGATGTACTTCTCTGAATTAGGATAGAAGACTTGAAACTCTGATCGAACGAAAGAACTACTATTGAACTTCTTTTCATAAAATTGTTCGCGGATAATCAGTGGAACAAAGGCTAATACATAAAACTTTGTAATCAGATTAAAGCGCGATCGAAGAAATGAGCTCTAGGGGACGTGGTCGTAATGTGGTAGGACATGGTAGAGGCAGAATGACTGTGTCGGAACCCATTAGATCGGGTCAAGGGTCTGAAAATGAGGTACCACCACCCTCACCACCAGCTATTGATGTTGAGCAGGAAGATCAGACGGGGGATGATGCAGCATCGCAGGCGGTATTGTGAGTTCTTGAGATGGTGGCTAGAGAAGGTGGGAATATGGGAGCTCAGAAATCTGTACCTGAGCGACTCCGAGCCAATGGAGCTGAGGTGTTCCGTGGCGTATCTGGTGTGGCGCCCATTACGGCTGAGTACTGGTTGGAGGGGACGGAGCGAATCATGGATGAGCTCGATTTAACTCTTGAGGAGAAATTGAAAGGAATGGTGGCGCTGCTACGCGATGAAGCATATCAATGGTGGCTCACAGTTCGAGATGGTGCCACAGCTGAGGATCTTACTTGGGAGTATGTTAAGGCGGCGTATCAGAAGAAGTATGTAGGCACATGTTACATTGATGCGCAAAGGAAGGCATTTCTGGGGCTGGTTCAAGGGAATAAGTCCGTAGCGAAGTACGAAGCTGAATTCTTAAGGTTGAGCCGGTATGCTCGAGGAGTAGTGGCTACAGAGCATGAGCGATGTGTCCGGTTTGAGGACGGATTAAGGGATGACCTGAGGTTGTTAATAGCCCCACATAAGGAGTGGGAGTTTGCTGCGTTGGTAGAGAAGGCTAAGGTAGCCGAGGGAATCAAGGACTCTGTAAGGCAGAACACTGATCGGAACAGACAGAAAAGAGGTTTTAGATCGTCGGGATCATCTGGGAATGTACAAAAGAGGCCTAAAGTTGATGGGCCGCGTGGTCAGCCGGCTGGTACAGGAGGGCAGTATCGTACTTGTACTCAATGTGTGAAAATGCACTTAGGAGAGTACTGGAAAAAGACAGGAGGATGTTTCAAGTGTGGATCTAAGGAGCACATGATTAAGGACTGTCCTATTAAGATAGACGGGAGCTGCCCGACAGGTCCGGGTGTTAATTAGGCTGGTAGAGGTGGGCAGCAGCCTCAGATAGGTCGTGGTCCGAATGGTAGAGGTAACGGTGCTGGAAGAGGACGTGGAGCACCTGGCAGATGTGTGGGTAATACAAAGGCAAGACAGCCGGGTCTGGTTTATGCAGTTCACCGGAAAGAGGATGGAGACGCGCCGGACATCATAACCGGTACGTCCCTTATAGCGAACAAGCCTTATTTTGCTTTGATTGATGTGGGCTCGTCCCATTCTTATGTTGCATGTAGTGTAGTTGAAACTCTAGGCATAGCCTCTGAACTATCTGATAGAGAGATGACTGTAGTAAGCCCATTAGGTCAAACTATAGTGGTGAATAAGATATTTCAGAGTGTACCTCTAGAGATTCAAGGAGCGATTTTCCCTGCCAACTTAATGGAACTACCCTTCGGAGAATTTGATCTTATACTTGGTATGGACTGGCTAGTGGAGCATTGGGCTGTATTGGATTGTGCAGCTAAGCGAATGGAGTTAAGGACCCCGGAGGATGAGGTGATAATTGTGATAGGAGAAAGAAGAAACTACTTGTCTAATGTAGTTTCAGCACTGAAAGCTGATAAGATGGTTCGAAAAGGGTGCAAGGCATTTTTGACTTTCATCAGTACGTTGGATGCAAAAGAAGAGGGAGTTGGTGGAGTTAGCACCGTAAGGGAATTTGTGGATGCTTTTTCGGAGGAATTACCTGGAATACCCTCAGATAGGGAGGTGGAATTCAGAATTGATTTGCTGCCGAGAACAGCTCCTGTGTCAATTGCCCCGTACAGAATGGCACCAAAGGAGTTGGTTGAGCTCAAGGCTCAAATCCAAGAATTGCTTGATCGTGGGTTTATCCGACCTAGTGTGTCTTCATGGGGAGGACCAGTCTTGTTTGTGAAGAAGAAGGACGGAACTATGCGTATGTGCATAGATTATCGTCAGTTGAATAAGCTGACCATCAACAACAAGTACCCATTACCAAGGATAGATGATTTGTTCGATCAGCTTAAGGGGGCCGCGGTATTCTCAAAGATCGACTTAAGGTCGGGGTATCATCAGTTGAAGGTAAAGGAAGCAGATATCCATAAGACAGCTTTCCAGACAAGATACGCCCATTACGAGTTTCTAGTAATGCCGTTTGGGTTGACGAACGCCCCAGCCGCGTTCATGGATATGATGAACCAGGTTTTTCAACCTTACTTGGATCGATTCATCGTTGTATTCATCGATGACATTCTAGTATACTCCAAGACTGAAGAGAAGCATGATGAGCATCTTCGGGTTGTGTTGCAAGTGTTGAGGGAGAAGAAGCTCTATGCCAAATTCAGCAAGTGTGAATTTTGGCTGAAGGAAGTTGCGTTCTTAGGGCATATAGTGTCTGCAGAAGGAATAAGGGTGGTCCCTCGGAAGATTGAGGCAGTGTTGGATTGGAAACCACCTAAGTCTGTGGCTGAGGTTCGTAGTTTCTTGGGATTAGTAGGCTACTACGGAAGGTTTGTAGAAGGGTTCTCATCAATAGCCGCACCTTTGACGAAGTTGTTGAGGAAGGAAGTGCCTTTCGTGTTGGCAGATAAGCAACAAGAGAGCTTTGAGAAGCTTAAGAGGGTTTTGACTGAAGCTCCAGTTTTGATTCCGCTGGAGGCAGGGAAGGACTTTGTGGTGTACTATGATGCTTCTCACATAGGATTGGGTTGCATACTGATGCAAGACGAGAAGGTTGTCGCTTATGCGTCTCGACAATTAAGGCTACACGAGGTTAACTACCCGACGCATGATTTGGAATTGGTGGCAGTGGTCTTTGCTCTTAAGGTATGGAGGCACTATTTGTATGGAGAAAAGTCGGTAATCTACACAGACCACAAGAGCCTTAAGTATCTGTTGACTCAGAAGGAGTTGAACCTGAGACAGCGAAGGTGGGTGGAGTTGTTGAAGGATTATGATTGTTCTATAGAGTAGCACTCGGGCAAGGCGAATGTGGTAGCAGATGCCTTAAGTCAGAAAGTGGTGTCGGATCTGAGGGCGATGTTTGCACATCTAAGCTTGTATGATGACGGAAGTTTGTTAGCAGAGTTGCAAGTCAAGCCGACATGGTTGAATGAGGTGAAAGAAAGTCAATTAATGGATGAGGGTCTAAGTGCTAAGTTACGGCAAGTGTAGAGCGGAGAGTTAGAGGATTATGGTGTTAACAGCGATGGAGTGCTGTGTCTTCATGGCAAGGTCTATATGCCTAAGGATAAGGAGTTAAGGCAGAACATTCTTCAGGAATCGCATAGTAGCCCTTATGCTATGCATCCTGCAGGTACTAAGTTGTATAGAGATCTAAGGGAACAGTTTTGGTGGCTTGGTCTAAAACGGGAAGTTATCAAATTTGTCAGCAAGTGCTTAACGTGCTAGCAAGTTAAGGCTAAACACCAAGTTCCGTCAGGATTGTTTCAACCGATAAAGATTTCGCAGTGGAAGTGGGAGAAAATCACCATGGACTTCGTTAGTGGGCTTCCCCTTACGCCTACTAAGAAGGACTCAGTATGGGTGATAGTGGATCGATTGACGAAATCCGTGGCGAAGTTGTATGTGGCCAAAATTGTAAGGTTGCATGGAGTGCCAGTGTCAATTATTTCAGATAAGGGATCCAAGGTTTACGTCTCGGTTTTGGAAAGCGCTACATCAGGCTTTAGGCACTAGGTTGGATTTCACTACGGTATTTCATCCACAATCAGACAGTCAATCTGAGCGAGTGATTCAAGTGTTGGAAGATATGCTGAGGGGCTGTGTGATAAACTTCAGTGGAAGTTGGGACGAATATTTGCCTTTAACAGAGTTTGCATACAATAACAGCTATCAAGCCAGTATTCGGATGGCACCGTATGAAGCGTTGTATGGACGAAAGTGTCGCACTCCTACGTGTTGGACAGAATTAGGGGAACGTCGAGTTTTTGGTCCAGAAATTGTGGCATAATCTGAGGAGAAGGTTGAGGTAATTCGGGTACGGTTGAAGGAGGCATTTGATAGGCAGAAGTCGTATGCAGATCTCAAGCGGAAGGAAATAGAATTTTTGTGGGAGATCAAGTGTTTCTTAAAGTCTCGCCTTGGAAGAAGGTAACGCGATTTGGTCGGAAAGGGAAGCTAAGTCCCAGGTTTTTAGGACGTTATCGGGTGTTGAAGCGGGTTGGATCGGTGGCATACCAGTTAGAGTTGCCACCAAAGTTGAAACAGATGCACGACGTATTCCATGTGTCTATGCTACGTCGTTATCGATCGGATCCATCTCATGTAGTACCAGTTGAAGAGGTGGAATTAAGGCTAGATTTGTCCTACGAAGAAGAGCCAATTCAGATTTTGGAACGAGATGTGAAAGTGCTACGAAGGAAATCAGTTCCTTTAGTCAAAGTGTTATGGCATAATCATGGATCGGAGGAAGCTTCGTGGGAGCCAGGTAATTTCGAGGTCGAAATTATTTTAAAGGGGGTAGAACTGTAACATCCGGGATTTTGGGCTTATTAATTATTGTTTAATTTTGTGTGGAAGCATGCCTATGTGCATTATAAATATGTTATGTGAATTTTAAGAACCTTAGAATATAGAAGAAAGCCTTAGGAAATATTAAGTTTAAGTTTAAAGAGGAAGCTAAGCAGGGTGGCCTTAAGAGAAAATGTAGGGGAAATGAGACATGAAAATGGGCTTGGTAAAGTGGCAAGGAGGTGCCACTTAAAGCCTCTGTAAGTGACGCCATAATCAGTGTAAAGGGGCCTAGGTTCGAATCACAAGGGAAGCAAATGGGAGTTTATTTTTGCGCCAAGGAGAAGAGGTAATGGACGGCAATGGGGCACTGAGTGGATGAGTATAGATCAAGTCAAATTCTTTTTAAATTTTTGGCTAAAGACTAAGGATAATTAGTGATTTATTTAAAATTCTTTTGAGTGTGCACAGAAGAGAGAAAATAGGAGAAAAGCGAGGAATGGCTAAGTGTAAGTGTTTGAACGCTAGCCGAAGTTAGGAGGGGGATATGTGCCGAAATTTCTCTCTTCTCATCTTTGTTTCACTTGTGCCGAAAATTCCTAGGAAATCTACTTGTTTTCTCTGCTTTCTTCTTCCTTTTCTCTCCAAGACACCAAAAGCCGAATACTCCTTTCTCAAAATCCATCATTGCAGATTCTTCCTATGCCTTATATTCCTCTCTTTTCATTCTTGTTGAAGCTGAATACACAAGTGACCCATAGTCGACTATTCTCCAAATCTCAAAGCCGAATCTCTGTGGTGTCAGGCATAGGTACTATCGATTTTTGTGGTAAGGGCAAGATTAAGTGCTATTCAATTTATTTTCTTTTCTTTTAGCCGAAAGTTAAAGACTAATCTTACTAATGTATGTTGGCCGAAACTCTGAAGGAGGGTTTCGGGGATTCTGTGACTGTCGACTACAAGGGGAAGACCCTCGAGATTTCAAATCTAAGGTAAGTGAGGTGTGAGATTAGGTCGAAGGCCATTTATTTAAATGTTAGATTGGATCTAACATATGTTATAGGGATTTCGACAGGGACCAAGGACAAGTGGTATTTCGGGATTTAGATCCACAAGATACTGGAATCTGACATTCGGCAAAGGCCTATTCAGTGACTTAGATCTAATTCTTATTTACTTAAAAGCCGAATACTAACCGTTTAGGTGATCTAGTGTTGACCGATTTCAAGGAGAAACACTACGAAGTTTTGGGATTTGATTAGTAATCAAATCGGCAGCAAGGTAAGAATTTAAGTTGTGATAATCCTTCAGGATTTGGTTATCTTAGCCGAATGGCTCATTGCTAACATGTTTAGGGTTGGCCGAACATAGGAACTAAGGATCTAGGACCCTAGATCAGGATTTTCGGGATTTCAGTGAAGGCGTTAAGTGAAACAGGTGTATACCCCGCACTAAGCCTACATAGATTTATGGTTATGTCTTAATAGATGTATTAATATGAATATGCAAGATGTGGCTAGGGGTACCATGCAATGGTACAAAGTACTCAGGTACGTTTTCCTACTCCTACTATGAGTATAATATGATCTGTACAACACATATGTAAAATTATAAGAATGTGAATATGAAATATGACATGGTGTATGCATATTTGTAGGACATGGGGCATATGGGTTATATGGAAAAGGGAAGTGATCTGGTGGTTTATACCACAAATATCTGAATATGGTGTCTTCGGTCACATAATCTGAATGTGGTGACTCATGTCACAAAATTTTATCTGGTGGCAATGCCACAATATTTTTAAGGGCGATGAGCAAGTCGTCTGCAGCGATTGCCTTCGATGATGTGTAGCGGATGGAGGGTCGACTTAGTAGACCCCACGGTGTGATGGTTGGTACGGGTGATATGTAGCGGATGGTTATCTAGGTTTGGGTTCGGGGTTGCATCATTATTTCTTTCTGATATATATATGTATGTGTGATATGATATGATATGCCTGAATCGTTGAAACTTAGTGTTGGTTACACATTGAGTCTGTTTGACTCACCCCATTGTGGGATATTTTTCAGGTGACACTCAGTGATGGACCGGGTCGGCAGAAGCTTAGTGGTGGCCATGTTCTGCTCAGACTTTATTTTATTTGGACTTTCTATATTTTAAGTATTTTGGATTTATTTGGGTTTTGCTTTGATGTAATAAGGCCTTTGCTATTAACTGTTTATGTATGCATTTTAATTATTATATTATGATACGATTTTTATTAAATTAAACTTTAAATGACTTTTCTTAAAAATAAAACGTTAAATGTTTTCACTCTTAAACACAACGATTTCCAAGTAAACTCTAAACAGATTCGACATATCTATTTTTTTTTTGTTTTCTCCCAAAATCACCCAATGTTTTCCAAAGCAACGAACGAATTCTGAAAATGTTTTGTTCAAGGAACATACCAGATTCGGTCGAGGCTCGTGGGCCGGGTTTGGGGTGTTTCAATGTTGGACTTGGGGGTCTTCTTTGAAAGGTGGATATCGCGATACCCAAAGAAGATGTAGCGATACCACTGAAGGATCTCCTTGGTCTTCTATACTGTTAAAGGTATCACGATTCCAGGGGTTGGAAATCACGATACCCTTGCTGATAAACCATAAATGTAACATATTTTAATTCAATTCTTGGCATATTTTTCGATGATTTATGATGAAAATTAGTGAATTTGATGCTCCTAATCCCTTAAATTCATGTTTCTACACTTAGGAGAGAATTTGGTAGCAAAAGAAGCGAAAAAGGGGCCAAAATCAGATTTTTCAGGATCCACACGAGCTGGGCACATGCCCATGTGAGCCACACGGGCTGGCCACACGCCCATGTGCCAGCCCGTGTCAATTTCACACCTTACTTCCCTGTTATGTAGAAAAACCCAATTTTTAGGGTTTCTAAGCCTTCTAAAGTCTATAAATACATACTAGAATAGGACAAAAGGGAGCACGTAGAGTAGAACGAAGAAATTACTCGAAGGAAGCCGTCAGAATCATCTCGAAAGCAGATCCACTCCAAGATTGAAGATCTCCATCAAGTTTTTTAAAAGTTTTTGGGTTTGTTATGTCTTGTTTTTTTCTTGATTCTAAGATGTTTTCCTTCTATATTATGAACTAAACTCCCTAAATACCTAGGGAGGATGAAACCTAGATGAATCTTATTATTTAATTATCTAAATTACATGATAAATACTTGTTCTTGTTCTTAATTATGTTTCTTAACCCTTGCTTTCATATTTTCAGGATATTAATTTAAGTTTTATGTGCTTATTCAGTGGAGCAAAAGTCCCTGTTTAAGAGAAAATCTAACATAATTAAACGGAGTTGATTGCAACCCTAGAAATAGAATGACATAAATCTACTAGATTAGAGTCAAATCTAATAAGGGAATCCATAAATCGAGTTAATGTGACGATAGGGGTTTTAATTAGAAAGAGATTTCAATTAATCAACCAAGAGTCTGTTGTTTTTAGTCTCGAAAGAGATATTAACATAATTTAGGGATTTCTACGGATCAAGGCAAGTGAATAAATTGTTTAACTCAGAGTCAAAATAATGAGTGAAGTCTAGGTGGATTCTTCCTTGGGTATTGTCTTTATTCATTGGTTTATTCGATTACTTTCTTCACTCTCTGTCGCGTTCATAGTTAATTAGTTACTTAAATTTTAGATTAAAACAAATCCCCTTAAGTATTAGGCTAAATAATAAAAAGATAATTATTACTAGTAATTTTAGTCCTTGTGGATACGATATTCTAGACTCACCAAAGCTATACTACTGTTCGATAGGTGCACTTGCCTTTGTCAAATTATTAGTTAGTTTAGAGACCATCAAGTTTTTGGCGCCGTTGCCGGGGACTAAAATATTAGGAACACTTAATTTTTATTACTTTAGCCAGTTTTATTTTTATTGCAATTCATTTTTTTATTTTATTTTAATTTACTAACTCTTCTTTTATTTGCTCCTAGCAGGTATTTTTAAGTTTATGACTAGAAGGAACCCGTCAGGACCATTGCTTTTTGATAATGAGATTGAAAGTACCGCTTGCAAAAATCGTAAAGAAATAAGGCGAAGTCTACAGTATATAGAGGAAGAGCAAGAGGACGATACTAATAGAACCAAGGAGATGGCTAATAATAATCTGCTACCTCCTATGGTTGCCGCAAATTCGGTGAATCAAAATCTTGCTCCTCGTACATTATGCTAAGCCCAATTTAATCAAATTTGAATCGAGTATTGTTAAACTCCGCTATTATCAAAATAATTTTGAATCAAACCTAACACTATTCAAATGATTCAACAGTTTGTTCAGTTTGATGGTTTGCAAGATGAGGACCCAAATACTCATTTGGCCAACTTTCTAGAGTTCTATGACACTTTTAAGATTAATGGTGTTTCTGATGATGCCATTTGGCTTCGGTTGTTTCCTTTTTCCTTATGAAATAAAGATAAACTGTGGTTGAACTCATTACCACGAGGTTCTATCACTACTTGGAAACAAATGACCGAGAAATTTTTATTAAAATATTTTCTGCCGGCTAGAACGGCAAAGTTGAGGAATGATATCTCTTCTTTTGTGCAAATGGATTTAGAAAGTCTTTACGATGCATGGGAGAGGTATAAGGACTTATTGAGAAGGTGCCCTCAACATGGGTACCTTTATGGCTACAGGTTCAAACCTTCTACAACGGTTTGAACCCCTTAACTAGGTAACTAATTGATGTAGCCGCCGGCGGTACCCTAAATAATAAAACACCTGAAGCAGCTTATGAGTTTATAGAAGAGATGTCACTGAATAACTATCAGTGGCAAGTCGTGAGGAAAACGCCTAATAAAGCAGCCGGTGTTTTCAACCTTGACGCGGTCACCGTGCTATCTAACCAGGTAGAGCTTTTAAATAAAAAGATTGATGGTTTATATGGTTCTACATAGGTATATCTGGTGATGCAATGTGATGCAAATGGAGGAGGGAACCATCTAGAAAATCGATCCTACAACCTTAGCACAGAAGACGAACAAGTCAACTATATGGGTAATAATTCTATAACTCAGAATAATTCCTATAGTAACACTTATAATGCAGGTTGGAGGAACCATCCTAATCTTTCTTGGGGTGGTCAAGTAAATCAAAGACAACAACCCCCTCCAGGTTTCCAACAATCACCTTACCAACAAGAGAAGAAGCCAAACCTTGAAAAGATGTTGATGAAATTTATTTCGATGTTAGAAACCCATTTTCAAAACACTGAAACCGCAGTTAAAAATTAGCAAGCATCGATTCAAGGGCTCGAGAACCAAATAGGTCAACTTGCTAAGCTGATCTCAGAATGACCACAAGGCAGCTTGCTGAGTAACACCGAAACTAACCTGAAGGAGCAATTCCATGCCATCACTATGAGCGATGAAGAAAGGTTAGTAGACTCTAAATTTGAACGTAGGTAAGAAATTGTGGTAAGTGAAGGTAAGGTTGAGGTGAGCCACAGTGCACAGAAATCGGTAAGTAAAGAATATAAACCTCGCGTAGCATACCCTAATGCGACAAAGAAAGACCATACCAGTGAGCAATTTCGTAAATTTCTTAAACTCTTAAAAAAATTACATATTAACTTACCATTTATTGAAGCTCTTTCACAGATGCCCAACTTAGTTAAATTTTTAAAGGAGCTTTTAGCAAACAAACGGAAGTTAGATGATGTGTCGCACGTGGAGCTAAATGCAGTCTGCTCAGCCATTTTACAGAATAAACTACCCAACAAATTAAAGGATCCAGGGAGTTTTACTATTCCTTGTTTAATTGGTAGTTTAAATTTAAATAATGCTTTAGCTGATTTAGGGGCAAGTATTAATGTCATGCCTTACAAAATGTTTAAACAGCTAGGTCTTGGGAAACCCAAAAAAAAACTAGGATGAGCATTCAATTGGCAGATAAAACCATTAGACTTCCTAGGGGTATTGTTGAAGATGTACTCGTAAAAATTGATAAATTCATATTCCCAGTTGACTTTGTCATTTTAGACATGGATGATGATAGTGATGTATCTTTAATTTTAGGACGACCCTTTTTAGCAACTACTAGAACTATTATAGATGTTGGCACATGTGAATTGATACTTCATGTAGGCGATGACACGATTAAACTCCAAGCTCGTGATTCTATTAGGATATCTAGTAATCGAGATGTTGCTGCAATTTTTTTGATGTGAGTAACTTTGTGGCTCAACCTTCTTTGCAAGAAATTCCTCAAAAAAAGGTGATAGAGCCACAGTCTAGCTCAACTAACAAAAATAGAATAACTCATGAAGAATGATAAACCGTAAAAGTAACATATTTTAATCCCACATTTAGTATGCTTTTGGATGATTTATCCCTTGATTTATGTAAAAAAGTGCTCTTAATCCTTTCTTTTCATGTCTTATACCCAGGAAAGCACCCGAGGATGAAAAGAACATAAAACAGGCCCAAAACGGAGTAAATGGGCCATACAATGAATTCAACATGGCCTGGCCCGGTGACCACACGGTCGTCCCACGCCTAACATCTAGTACGCGGTCTTCCCTCGATTCACATGGCCGTGTCTCAAGTTAGAAATCCAAACACGGCCTGGAGTCGATCCACAAGGGTGTGTTACATGGCCGTGCCTCTGTCGTCAGAATAAGCAATTTCAGTTAGAAAAGGATACTTAGGGAGAAAGAATTGCATCCTAAGAGCCTATATATATCCCTTCAGTACCACCTTTGAAAAGGCGTCAAAGCTAGGCCAATGAGCCAAGCCGAGAAGGTCAGAGTTAGGGAACAACGCGAAGATAGCCAGTTGATCCATCCCAAGAAATCGAAATTATACTCAAGACGGCAGAATTCTCCTTCAATTCCTTCAGGGGGTTTTAGGATTTTCTTATGTTTTGTTTTATCTTTTCTTTTCCGATGTTTTGTTTATTCATTATGAACTAAACCCCTCAGATACCTGAAGGGGATGAAACCTAGATGGATCTTTTTATTTGATTTTTAAGTTATATGATAATTACTTAGTTTGTTCTTAATTATGTTGCTTAATCCAAATCTAATGTCCTTAGGTGGAGCAGGAATAGACCCTGCCTAAGAGTAGATCTAACATAATTAAGCAGAGTTGATTGAACGCCTAGAGATAGGGTTACGAGATTTTGCTGGATTAGGGTGAAACCTAATATGGGAGTCCATTGATCGATTTATTGCTATCCTAGGGGGTTATTATAAGCGAACAAGAGTTCTATTAATTAACCTAGGTTTAGACGTTATCCGCCTCGAGAGAGGGTTTAATATAGGTTAGGGAGTCTTACGGATCAAGTTAAGTAAAAGAAATCATATAATTCAAGGTTAGATAACAAGTGAAGTCTAGGTGGATTCTTCCTGAAGGTATCGTCGTGATCAACTGAGTCTTTTTCCAAGTTATTCCCCAATTCGTTCTTTTTGTCTTTGTCCTTAGCTTAGTCGTTGTCAAATTTAGATTAAAACAAACGTCACTTTATTCTTAAGGCTAAAAAATAAAAAGAAAGTTAGTATTAATACTTTTGGTTCCTTTGGGTTCGATATCTGCTCTTGCCTGAGCTATACTACTGTTCGATAGGTACACTTGCCTTTCATCGGTGTCAGAATTAGTTTCCAGGTTTGATTATTCTTTTATAAATTTTAAAGCTCTGATTACAGCGATCAAAGAACGAAGGCTTCAGATTGATGAACTAGACGAATGGCGGATGCATATTAAGGAGAAACCAAGGATACACGATGTAAAACTTAAACAACATCATAACGAGCATCAAAATGAAACAAATCAATTTAAGGTTGGAGACCAGGTCCTGTTGGACAAAGCGAACCCTTGAGGGTTCGTTCAAAGCCCAATGCAAATGATGCAACTCCTTTTACGGTACTAAATGTCTTTCCACACGGTACAGTCGAGGTAAATAATTCTAAATTAGGCACCTTTAAGGTAAATAGCACTCAACTTAAACCTTACTTTGATATTAGAACTGATAGCAGGAGAGAGGAGTGTCAACTCCTTGAACCCCCATGACCATACGAATAAGAGGTAGGTCGAGCTTAGACTCTATATAAGCACTTCTCGGGAGGCAACCTATGTAACACCCCGTACCCGTATTCTAAGCCAGAACCGGGCACGAGGCATTACCGAACTTAATCCACTTAACCACACAAATTTAATCAATAACTTTTGGTTCCAATGAGACATATCACTATGGCCATCATAACAACCTCATTAAGGACTTACAGGGCCTCAATCATTCATACGAGGGATTTTGAAACCCTACCGAAAACCTTTGCGATCTTAAAAGTTTTCACCTAAATAGAGGCCACACGCACGTGTGAAATAGGACACGCCTATAAGGGCAGGCCGTGTGATCACACACGCCCATGTCCCTACCCCGCATGGGATTTATTTCATTTCAAACCTACGGGCGTTTTCACATGGCTGGACATATGCCCGTGTTCTTGGCCCGTGTACTCCAGATGGCTTAGACACGCCCATGTCCTTGCCCGTGTGTAAAAGCTTGGGTATTCTGTTTGTGACACCAGCAACCTTATAAGGGTCACACGGCCTAGGCACACCCCGTGTGGCTAGCCCGTGGTCAACACTGACTTACAACACCAACATGCAGGGGACACACGGCCAAGTGACACACCCATGGGGCTGACCGTGTGTCACACACGGCCTAGACATACGCCCGTGTGCCTACCCGTGTGGACAAGAACAAGGCCATTTGCCAAGCTCTTTTCATTCCTCTAGCTCACACCACATGAATCCATTCATCATATCACTAAACAACTCATATTTGTAATATAAACTTCCATGAATAACTAAATCTTTTCATATATAACAAGGTGAGCCATCATCCATGGCAATATACAAAATAGTTTATCCTTCAAAAGGGCCAATACACTTTTGGCCAAAATAACAAAACAATCTAACTAGTCTAGCCCCTATACATGCCATATACAAAATGTACTAAATCTAGATATACCGAGGTGAGCTGATAGTGTGGGCGATCTTCTAGTTATCTGTGTATCCTGACCCAACTCTTTAACTCTATAAGACATGGGAAAAGAAAAGGGGAGTAAGCTTTGAGCTTAGTAAGTTTACATGTAAGCATATAACATCATAGTATGTGCTCAACAAAAAAATAGCATTACATACTAAACAAGAACAATCCATATTCATAGTCATGCTTACTCATTTCCTCTTTTACCACATCCTAACCATATCACGAGCTTAATGCTCACATTCATTAATATACATCCCTGCACTTAATACCACAAAGTCACGTGATTTAACACATCAAAACTACTCAATAAAACATTCATACTACCAATCACTCGGTGGTTTCGCACTTAGCCCACCATCAATCTCTAATAAGGTGGTATTGCACACAGCCCACCAAAAGAATAATTACGGTGGTATCGCACATAGCCCACCATAATTTAGCAATAAGGTGGTATCGCACTTAGCAATATTGTCATCACATTTACATATCTATCTTGTAATTCATACGTCAATTATTCAATAACATAACTACCACATTCAATCCACTTGAACCATATAGGTTCTCAATCATGCTATGTACTAGTTAGCAATAACAATGTGTATATAAAAATGCATTGTTTACACATATACTTACCTCGATGCAAAATGTTTCGATTTGCGGTTTAATCCGTAACCTTGCCTTTTCCATGGTCAAGGTTAATTCCGCGCTCCTCTTGATCTATAACAAGATAATTCTCTCATTTAGATCATTCTATGATCATAATGCATCAAAATCTACAATTAAGCAAAAATGACCATTTTTCCCTTGTACTATGGCAAAATTACGATTTTTACCCTAGGCTCGTAAATCATTTTTCAACTTACTTTCTCATTAAAAAAGCCTAGCTGAACATTTATTTCTCTTACAACTACTCACAATTTCAACTATTCATGCATTTATGACACAAATTCAATCTTTGCATTTAAGTCCTATTTAGGTGTTTTCATGCAAACACCTTTCACAGAAGTTGTTTCACATCTCCCTAACATTCATTTTCTTCCATAAAAACTCAGCTAACAACATAAACTCTCTCATGGAAAGTCCATAGACTTTCAACCATATTGCAAATTGGTCCCCTCAGTAGCTAGCTTAAGCTTTGGGGACTCCAAAACACAAAAATCATCAATTAAAACAATCTAAATAACTTACTAGCAAGGGAGATAGTGTAACATCCCGGTTTAGGGCCTAGTAGGAATAGTGGTGCGAGACCGCAAATCCAAGGGTTATGAATGAGTTTTTGAGGTTTATGCCATGTATGCATGCCAGTGTGAAAGTTTTATGAAACAATTTTGTGAAATTGCGGTTGAATTGTCCAAAAGGACTAAATTGCAAAGTTGCAAAATGTGAGATTCTAGAAGCTATTTGTGTGAAATTGCTTTAGAATATTACTTAGAGGTATTTAAATAGCAATTTTCCTAATTTCTAATTTTTGGACAAAATTGGGCATGAATGAGTTAAAATAGAAAGTTTATCAAAAAGGGCATTTTGGTCATTTAACAATTAAATGATTAAAAAGGGAGAAAAGATGACAAAAATTCATTCGTTTTCTTCTCCAAGCTGCCGAAATTTGAAGGAAGCCATTGTTAGGGCTCTTCAACTTTTCAAGCTAGCTAGTAAGTGTATTCTAGGCCCGTTTTTGATATTCTTTGTATTTTTGAAGTCCTTGTAGCATGAGTAAGCTATTTTTAGGCATTTGATGAGCTATAATGGATGTTCAAAAATGTGGCCATGTATGACATGCATGTATTTTGATGTTTTATGGAAGATTATGAAAGCTTGATGTAGTAGGAACATCTTTTGTTAAGTGATTTTCCATGAAAATGCATGTAAGGACTGGTTTGTAAAAGTTTTAAGTTTGATCATACATGTGTGATTTAGTGAGAATTGATGATTGCTTTAGTTGAGTAAGTGATTCGGCTAAGCATGAAAGGCTAGAAAGTTGAATAAAAATCACTTTACGAGCCTTGGGGCCAAAGTGTAATTGTGAGAAAGATTAGGGGCAAAAAAGTAATTTTGCCAAAGTATGAGATAAGGGTCAATTTAGTCGATGTGTGTATTCAATAAGCTGATTTATTCATTATAAATCAAGAAAGACAAATTACGGATCTAAACCGAGGCAAGAGCAAGGTGGTGTGCTAAATTGCACGTTTCTATACTTTTGAGTATCGAGGTAAGTCTATGCATAAACAATGCATTCATACTTACAATTTGTTAATGCTAGTTAGTGTGTAGCATGATTGAGAATGATTGAGAACCTATGTGGGATGAATGTGGTAGAATTTGTGAATAGATGCATGGCTAAGTAAGTAGATATGTGAATGCGTAGTGAGAATGCTAAATGGTGGGCTAAGTGCGATACCATCCTAATGCATATTGACGATGAGCTGGCTATGTGCGATGCAATCGTTAGGTATATTGTCTAGTGGACCATGTGCGAAACCACTATGAATACTTTTGTGGTAGGCTAAGTGCGATACTACCTTATTAATTGATTGTGGTGGGCTAAGTGCGAAACCACTGAGAAATTAGCTGTGTGGATTAGCTGTGTGGTTGTATAATAGAATTAATTAGTTGTGTGGATGAATTATCGAGAAATGATGTTGTGTTGTATATTGTGTAAATGTGATATTGAAATGCAGGAATGCATTTCAATGGTTATGAGTATATGACTCATGAGGTGTTGGAAATGTGGTAAGGGATAGAAAGAGTAAGCATAGTTGTACATTATATGTTAGTATAATGCTAACTGTTGTTTAGCTTATACTATGATGATTACTTGTTTATGTGTAAACTTACTAAGCTTAAAGCTTACTCCCTTTCTTTTCCCTTGTCTTATAGAGTAAAAGGGTTGAATTGAGATACGAGGATCAATCGGAAGATCGTCCACATTATCAGCACACTCTGGTACATGAGACTTAATGTTTTGTATATGGCATGTATAGAGGCTAGACAAGTTTGTGAATTTTGTTGTAAATGGCTAAGATATGTTGGCCTTTAGATGGATAGTCTATTTTGTGTAATGCCATAGTAGTTGGCTACCTTATTTTATGAAAAGATTGTAGTTATCTATGTGAGATTGCACTTCAATTTGAGTTGATTATGGATGTGTTGAATGAGTGCATATTGTGTATGCTAGAAGGGTGAAAGGAACTTAGCACATAGCTTTGTTTTTGTCTATATGGATAGACACACGGGCGTGTGTCTAGGCCATGTGTGACATACGGTCAGCCCATGGGCATGTGACTTGGCCGTGTGTCCCCTGCCTATTGAAATTTAGGTCTGTGTAGACCACGGACTAGCCACACAGGTGTGTGCATAGGCCATGAGAATTTAGTCAGTGTTGGCCACGGGCGTGTGACTAGGCTTTGAGGGCGTGTGTATGTGGTCAGTACTCACCACGGTTGTGGAGCATGGGCGTGTAGGTCAATGCACGGGTGTGTTAACCCTGTAAAAAAGAGAAATTTTATAAGATTGGAAAAAGTTCCGGAATAGTCTCGAGAGCCCTCGTGTGTATGAGTGAGGTCTTGTAAGTTGAGAATAAGGTCGTTGAGATTACTAGAGAGAGTAGTCAAGATGAGCTTAAGTGGCGATCATGAGGATTTTTATTCGATAATGCCTCAGGCTCGGTTCTGGCGTAAAACCCGGGTAAGGGGTGTTACAGATAGCTTGGCTGAAAGTTTAAACCCCAAAAGCTTTATTTTCTCTTCAATATTCGGTGGAAAGAAGGAGGGTGAATAGTGAAAGATGATAACATCTTTTACTCGTCTTATTTTATTCATCTTATCACCTAATTTCTACCAAATTTGACCAAAAATTAAATGCTCTTGTCCCCTTTGTCTACATGGACGGCCAACACATTCTAAATGGTCTAATTTCACTTTAAAGACCTCCAAATTACATTCTATAGCTATTAGGTACCTCTACCTTGAAAAATAGAACTTTCGCACTTTATGCGATTTAGCCCTTTTTTCACAATTAAGCATGCTATAGCTAAAATTAAAGCACCAATATTTCCACATAGCCATATATTCATGCTATTACACATAAAATAACATCAAAATAATTTTCCCTAACCTTGATTTACTAGTCTCAAAACTACTGTTCCGACTAGCCCCAAAATCGGGCTGTTACAACCCGAGCACTAACCCTACTAATTAGTTTATTTTTACACCTTTTCATGTTTAAATGCAGGTTTTTGACCAACACGGCTTGGACACACGTGTTTGTCCTTGGCCGTATGAAAATAGGGCTAAAAGTTTCCCAAAAATTGACAAAGACATGGGCTTAAATTAAACCACACGGGCATGAGACACGACCGTATGGACCACACGGCTTGGACACACAGGCGTGTCCTTGGCCGTGTGAAACCTGGAACAAATTTTTTTTTTGGAATTTTAAACCAAGTCAAAGAGTTACACGGGCAAGGCACACAGCCGTGTGTGAGACACGGCCTAGCCACACGGGCGTGGGGGAGGTCACACGGGCGTGTGAGAAGCTAAGGATGATATACATGGCCGTGCGACTCGGCCATGTGGACCATACGGCCTGGACACACGGGTGTGTCCGAGGCCGTTTGAAGACTGGGCTATTGTTTTCCCTCGACAAAAACAGGTTGAAAACAAGACACACGGGTGTGTCACACGACCGTGTGGCCCAACAGGGACCCTCACACAACCGTGTCACCCTATAAAAACCCTAACCCCTTTTCTCTTTTCTTATTTTGTCTTCTTGTTTTATCTTATTTCTATTTTTATTTTTATTTATTTTTCTTTTATGTTACTTATTATCTTTTAAAGACTTGTCTAATATATTTTGAACTCTATTTTAATTTTTATGATTGTTCCTAATCGAGTAACCCTTTAATTTTCTTTCACAGTTGTGTTTATTTTCTTAATAGCTGCTCAAAATCATACACCTCACTTAGCTATGTCCACAACTCCACTTTCACTATTCCATGGAATTCATCCAAAATTTAGGGCAATTTCACTTCTCTTTCTCTCTTATGATATTCGACCTATACTGTCATTATATATATTCATACATTGAGGACAATGTATATCTTAAGTGTGGGGAGGTTATTTATATGATTATTAGAAAATCCCTGAATTATATCTATTCTTAAGTAATTTTCCCATATTACTATTAGAATGAATTTTTATTGATTTATGATTTTTATTAATATGTTTTGGATTAAATCACAGGTAATTGTGCATTGATTGTTTAAACTTTAAGACATTAAAGAATCAAGCATGATAAGTTTATTTTCAGAATAAAAAAAAATTGCTAGGTTGTTTCCCTAAATTTAAATATTACCTTGAAGTTTGAAATTTACAAGATTGACTCAAAAACCATACTTTTTGTGAGATTTTGAGCCTTTAAGAACATACACTTTTCTTGTTCACTTTATTATTGGTTATGAGTGTGTCAATATTGATTTGTTATTCTAGAACTTGCTTTGATTATGCATGTCGAGACCACACTTTTGATTTGATATACTGAGATGATAAAGGCACTTAGGTTTTAACCCACTTATCCCATTAAAAGCCTACCTTCATAATTAACCCTTAGTGAACCCCTTTAAGCCTAATAAACGGTTTCATGATCTACCCTTAATATTAACTCATAACTCATTCTTTTTGATTCATTGAGAATTTTTCCTGTTGTATTGACTCCATTTTTGTCGAGATTTGATTTGGTCAGATGCCTAACTATGTTCTTTTGTTTCAGTTGTTCAATTATCTCTTTTTATCCACAACTCAAAAAAAAAAAAGAAGTGAAAAAAAAGGTAAAAGTAAAAAAAAAAAGTGAAAAACAATATATATTTATTTTAATTATTACTAGTGCTATGTTATTTGAGCTTAAATGGTTAATTTCACATTTTTAGAAGAAGCTCGTGTTATTATTAATAAGTTTCCAATTGATGTAATTATTCAGTATTAGTTTATTTTTCTAGTTAGGTAAATTGTCAATTCGATCTCGATTTTAACCTTCATTTTTAGCCTTTATCCACACCTTTAACCCAAGCTCCATTACAAACCCTTTAAAGACCTTTTGTTTTGTGTATCATCTCATTTTATAGTGGTGGAGATTTGTTTTTCATGCAAGCCTATGGTAATAACTTTTCATTTTTGACTTTTGAGTGCTTAATTTTTGAACCTTAAACACTTTGAGTGATTTGAGTGAATCTTTAGTGAGGATGACGAATCTTGTCAGTTTTGAATTAAAGGTAATTATTTAGATAAGGGGAAATATACCTATGTTTTCATGCTTTAAAAAAATATGTGACTTGGATTGTTTGAATCTTTAATGCTCTCTTAGTTAAATTATCAATGTGTGATTATTTATGAATTATGATAAAAAATTATTGATGAGAATTATGGATTGAGAAAGCTTAATTTTAATTGTGAGTTGAGGATTTTGCTTGAGGGCAAGCAAATGCTTAAGTATGGGGATATTTGATAAACCATAAATGTAACATATTTTAATTCCATGCTCGGCATATTATTGGATCATTTATGATAAAAATTAGTGAATTTGATGCTCCTGATCCCTTAAATTCATGTTTCTATACTTAGGAGAGCATTTGGGAGCAAAAGGAGCAAAAAAGGGGACAAAATTGGAGTTTTCAGGATCCACACGGGCTGGGCACACGCCCATGTGAGCCACACAGGCTGGCCACACGCCCATGTGCCAGCTCGTGTCAATTTCGCACCTTACTTCCCTGTTATACAGAAAAACCCAATTTTTAAGGTTTCCGAGCCTTCTAAATTCTATAAAAACACACTAGAAGAGGACAAAGGGGAGCACGCAGAGTAGAACGAAGAAATTACTCGAAGGAAGCCGTTGAAATCATCTTAGAAGCAGATCCACTTCAAGATTGAAGATCTCCATCAAGTTTGATCACTGTGAATCAGAGCTTTAAAATTTATAAAGAGGATGATCGAACCTGGAAACTAACTCTGACATCGATTTAAGGCAAGTGCACTTATCGAACAGTAGTATAGCTTAGGCAAGACTAGATTATCGAACCCAAAGGAACTAAAAGTACTAATACTAACTTTCTTTCTATTATCTAACCCAAATATTAAGTGATTGGTTGTTTAATCTAAAATTATCTAACTACCAAGCTACGACGCAAAGACAAAAAGACTAAATTGGGGAGATAACTTTTAGAAAAACTAAGTTGATTTAGATGATACGCTTAGAAAGAATGTGTTGGAACGCCGGAACCCGATGGCGCAGTAGAATAAAATTAGATCCGGCGATCCAAATCAGGAACCCATGTGTGAGGAACGAATCGGGGTGAAATAAAGGTTTCAAAATTACCAAAACTTCAATCTGAGTAGACAGCGACGCCTTGGCAACAAGAGTTTTGATCTACTGTCGAATCAAGCCACAACCTTTTCCGATGTCGGCCTCTACGTGATCCACCCGGTTTGACTATGAACGGAAGAAATCTCCAAAACTATTTTGGAGGTTTATTTGCTTGACGGCTGCTAGACCTAACAAGCAATCACTTAGGGTTTTTCATTTTTTTTTTTAGCTTTGTCTCCTTTTAATACCTTTTATAATGGGTGCCTTTCTCATTGGGCCTTTTATAATAGGTATCCTCTTAATTGGGCCTTTTATAATTGGTATCTCTTGAATGTATTACAAGATTAAATAAATACAATAAAGTTTTTAACCAAAAATTATAATTACATTAATTATATCTGAAAATTATAATTACATTAATTATAATAAGGATTTCGATAAACAATATTTATTTAAATTTATATATGAATCAAATTCATATATTAATAAAATTATGTTATCATTATGTGTACAACATCCTTGTACATATAATATGTTCGATGATTTGATTGCCCAATTAAATTAATTCTTTAATTAATTTAATTCATGTGACAACCAAACACAATACCAACTATATTTTATTCCGTTCATTTCAACCATAGGGTGTGACCTCAGAGGTTCTTGCAACGTTAGCGATAATACTAGAAACGATTCTATTGTCACGCATACAATGAGTGGCATCTAGTAATGCATCATTGCTACCTAAGTTACAAGAAGTCATGATTCGACATAACCATTCGTGATTAACCTTTCATGCATTAATCCTTAAGTCCTTTATCTCTGGAACGGATACAAGTCATGGGATAGTCACACTTGCATAGTCCATCCCATGTTTCTTGATATCTTGAGTAGACTATGATATACAAATCAGTATGACATCTCATATAAACTTATTTGAGCATGGCCATGCATTTCTAGTCTCACTCAATCAAGTGGCCTAAGATATTACTCCTATTATGTAGGAGGGACTTATCCTTTATTGATCAACCTACATAGATTGTGGTATATCCAACATCAGCCTTTATAGAACAACCTGTTATGGTGTACGTTTGACTGTATCAAAATATACAACTCACGATGCTGGGATAATAATGATCTCAAGTCTGAGGATCATGTACATATTAATCACTATAAGTAATGTTGTGACAATTACATAATAATCCAAGAAACATACTCATAGCGGGTCAATCCAATATGTTGTTCTCTAACACACATATTCATGCATTGATTTTGACACTCCATATCAATGGCAACTCTTTATCATCAATCAAGTACATGTTAGTCTTAATGCATTATTTTTGTCCTAGTCAACAATAATACTCGACTAAGGATCTTTTAAGAATAATCATATTATTCTCAGGACATTATTATAAAACAGTTTATTTATACACACAGAAAGAAAAACTGAAATAATAATGGCAACGCTTTTTATTAATAAACATGGTAAATTAAGTATGTTATTACAACCATCTCATGATTGATCTTTGGGCATACTCTTACAGAATGCACCTAGACTTCACTTGTTATCTAACACTGAACCATACGATTTATTTACTTAGTTTGATCCGTAAGAGCCTCTCTCGAGGTGAATAACGTCTAACCCTAGGTTAATTAATGGAAATCTCTTTCTCTGTTTATAGCCCCCTAGGATAGCAGTAAATCGATCTATGGACTCCCATATTAGGTTTCACCCTAATCCGGAAAAATGTCGTCACCCTATCTCTAGGCGTGCGATCAACTCCGCTTAATTATGCTAGATCTACTCTTAAGCAGGGACTTTTGCTCCTCCACCTAAGCACATATGACTTGAATCAATATCCCGGAAATATTAACACAAGAATTAAGCATACATAATTAAGAACAAGCTAAGTATTTATCATATAATTCAGTAATCAATAACAATATTCATCATAGATTTCATCCCCTTCAAGTATCTGAAGGGTTTAGTTCATAACAAATAAAGAAAACCTCTCAAGAGAAAAGATAAAACAAAACATAAGAAATCCCTAAAACTCCCTGAAGGAATTGAAAGAGAGATCAGCCATTTTGAGTAAAATTATGGCTTCTTGAGATGGATCAACTGGCTATCTTCGAGTGATTACCCACAAATCTGGCATTTTCGGCTTGGCTCCTTGGCCTAGCTAACCGCCCCCTTTCAGCTGACACTTAGGGGGTTTACATAGGCTCTCGAAATAGGTTTTTTCACCCCAAAGTATCCAAATCCGAATGAAATTGCTCTTTGCTACGACAGGGAAACGGCTTGGCACACGCCCGTGTGGACGATCTTCAAGCCGTGTTCGGATTTCTTTAATGATATACGACCGTGTGAATCAGGGTAAGGCCGTGTTCTAGATGATCGGTGAGGCACGACCGTGTGGGCTTAAGTCCAGGCCGTGTCGATTTCTCCCTTGGCCAATTTGCTTTGTTTTAGGCCCGTTTCTCATTCTTTTCATCCTCGGATGCTTTCCTGAGTATAAGACATGAAAAGAAAGAATTAAGAGCACCTTTTTACATAAATCAATGGATAAATTATCCAAAAGTATACTAAATGTGGAATTAAAATATGTTACTTTTACGGTTTATCAAATACCCCCACACATAAGCTTTTGCTTGCAAAATTCTCAACTTACAATTAAAATAAACTTTCCATGATCCATAATTCCTATCAACAATGTCTTATTATACTTCATAGATAATTTATACATGCATAATTCAACTCAAAGAGTCCTAACGATTCAAACATTATAAGTCATACATTTGTAGCACGAAAACATAGGCGTTTCCCTTCATCTAAATAATTACCTTTAATTCAAAATCGATAAGGATTGACATCCTCACAAAAGATTCACTCAAATCACTCAAAGTGTTTAAGGTTCAAAATTAAGCACTCAATAAGTCGAACATGAAAAGTTAATCCTATAGGCTTGCCTGAAAATCAAATCTCCACCACTGTAAAATGAGATGACAAACAGATCAAAAGGTCTTTAACAGGGTTGTAACGGGGCTAGGTTAAGGGTATGCATATAGGCTGAATTAGAGGGTTAGAATCGAGATTGAATTGATAAGTTACCTATCTAGAAGAATAAACTGATTTAAACTACTTACATCAATTAAAAATACGAGCTTTTTCTTCTGATAATTAGACTTTAGCTGTATAAGCTCGCTTTTCATAATTCTAATACTGGATATACTTCGAATATTTTTTTTAAGAACAAGCTAAGAAATAAAGGATAAATTCAACTACTGAAATAACATAATTATGTAACTAATCAAATCAAATCTCGATATAAGGGTAGTAAAAAAGGAATGGTGATAACAAATACAAAGGGTTTTGGGTTAATATTAGTGGGTGAGTCAATAAAAAGGGTTGTCAGGATTAAACGGGGTTCACTAAGGGTTATTTATGAAGGTAGGCTTTTTAGTGGAGTGAGTGGGTTAAATCCTAGGTGCCTTTATCATCTCTGTATATCAAATCATAACTGTGGTCTTGACATGTATAATCAAGGCAAGTTCTAGAATAACAGTTCAATGTTGACACACTAATAATCAATAAAGTAAGCACGAAAAAGAATATATGCTCTATAAGGCTCAAAATCTCACAAAAATTATGGGTATTTTGATATCAACCTTGTAAATTTCAAGCTTCAAGATAATATTCAGATTCAGGTAGACAACCTAAAATTTTTAGATTTTTGGAAAATAGACTTATCATGCTTAGTTCTCTAGTATTCTTGAAATTTAATCATCAATGCACAATTATCAATGACTTACTCAAAAACATGTCAATAAAAACCATAAATCATCAGAAATTTCATTCTAACTAGTAATATGAGGAAATTACTTTAGAACAAGTCTAAATTCAGGGATTTGAGAATAATGAAAAAAGTTAGGCACTTTTATTCTCAAGGATTGAGAATAATGCAGAAAGTTAGGCATAATAACTATTCCCCCCCCCCCCACACACTTAAGATGTACATTGCCCTCAATGTACAAAGATAGATAATAACAGTTAAGAGATAAATCAAAAGAATAGGGGAGATGTGAAACTTCCTGAATTTATGGATGATTTTCTTGAGGTGGAGGGGTCGGTCTGGATGACGATCCTGTGCTAGATGGAGAAATTGGGTAGCTCACGGAGAATTAGCCAGGAATTATTAAGACACATTTAAAATAAACTAAATATATAATTAAAGATAAGAAAGATAAAGAAAAAGGAAACAAAAATGTAAACCAAATGAAAATAAAAGATGGATAGACCGAATAGTCCTTATTTGTGGATGGTTCGCGAGGTGGGTGTGACCTCTAAGGCTGGGGAGGTGTTAGCGGTGGCGGAAGTGGCATGATTCCCTAGCAGCTTTTTGAACCTGATACTAAGAAAGTAAACTATGTTAGACTAAATTAAGCATAAGATTGTCAAAGTGAAGGAAATTGAAGCAAGAGAGAAAAGAAAAGTAAAAAACTAAATGGTCTCAAAGAGCCTTGGCTTGTTGTTTGGATGAAGCGGCCGGCATGAACTTATGTATATCGGTCTCTACAAGGGACACTGTGATTGGATCCTTCCGCTTCTTCGTCATGACTTTGATGTGGCTCAAGAGTGATAGAGACTTTGTTAGAGAGAAATATGAGAATAGGGAAGAAGGGAAAGGGTGGAGAGTAGAGGGGAAGAATGGGGAAGGGAGGTTGGGTTTAAATAGAGTTTCAATTCTGGTACATTCACTCACCCGTAGACTGGGGGCGTGTCGATTCACACGACCGCTTCGCACGGCCGTGTGTTTAGGCATGTTGGCTCACCCATGCCCGTTTTGCAGTTTGCCACGGCCGTTGGTGATAAGTCAATATGTTGGCACGGTTAGACGGCACGGGCGTGGTCTGCCCGTGGTTGGCAAGTCAGTAGCTTCACACTGTCCTGGGACACTGCCGTGCCACTTTGTCAATGGCCGTGGGGGAGTGGTTGAGTTCGTGATTTCAAAAAGCAGTTAAATCTGACTTGTACTGTCCCGCCATGTTAGTACCAAGATTCTTAAGGTACACACGGCCTCGGCCATGGCCGTTTGTAAGGCTGTGTGGCCTAGAAATCTGCACCCTTGGTTATTTTTAAAGTTAGATAAAAAGAAAGATATAAATAAAATGAAAAACATAAAAGTTAATGGGGTTAGTACTCATGTTGCCTCTCGAGAAGCGCTTGTTTATAGTCTTAAGCTAGACTCTTCTTTTTATATATAAAAATTTCAGGGGGGTTTAAAGGTTTGAATATCTTCCCTCATGCTTACAGTTCTAGTTTCTTGATAAAGTTTAGGTCGAGAAGCGTTTACCTTAAAAGTGTTGAATGTTGGATTGATTACCTCGACTGTTCTATGTGGGAAGATATTGTGTACTTTAAGAAGAATTTCTTCATTTAAATTCAGGTCTGGTGTGGTGATTCAAGGGTCGGCTTTGTCTAACAATACTGGTCTCCTATTCTGAGGTGGTTTGATATTCCTATGAGCTTTTATGGGGGCTCTTTTGGCTTTACTTCGTGTGGTTCCTGTTCTTTTTTAAAGTGTGTCTTCCACTCTTCTAATTTGTTGACCTTAAGGCTTCGATCCTCATATTCTTTTTCTTTGTTGGCACGAGGTCCATGATCCGACTCAGGTTTGTAATTTGGTGGTGTTTCCTGTGGTGAAAGTTGAACATTTTGATTATCAACTGATTTTACGTTCTCACCTTCATCGATTGTTGTCCTAGCCGAGTCAAGAGCTTGAAGACTGATTGATTCGTCACCTACACAAAGTATGAGTTCTCCTATGGCAACATCAATTTTAGTCTTGGCAGTCGTTAGAAAGGGTCTTCCTAAAATAAGGGGGATTGAATTATCCTCATCCATGTCTAAGACAACAAAATCTTCTAGAAAAACGAATGTATCGATTTTTATGAGAACATCTTCGATAATGCCCCTAGGAATTCTAACTGTTTTATCAGCTAATTGAATACTCATCCTAGATTGCTTAGGTTTCCCTAGACCTAGTCATTTAAACAATGTATAAGGCATGACATTTATACTTGCCCCTAAATCAGCTAACGCATTATTAATAGTTAGACTACCAATTAAACATGGAATTGTAAAACTCCCTGGATCTTTTTGCTTTTGCGATAGTCTATTTTGTAACATTGCTGAGCATACTGTGTTCAATTCCACATGTGGCTCCTCGTCTAATTTGCGTTTGTTCGTCAAGAGCTGTTTTAAAAATTTTCTCGAGTTTGGCATCTGAAAAAGATCTTTAAGAAGAGGTAAGTTGATATGTAATTTCTTTAAAAGTTTAAAAAACTTACCAAACTATTCCTCTATATCGTCTCTTTTCAAGGCTTCGGGATAAGGTATGCGAGGTTGGTACTCTTTGATTATCGGTTTTGGCTCTTCTCGTGTTACCTCTACTTTACCTTCTTCTACCTCATTTTCTTGTATTGACTTGGGTTCATCTAACCCTTTACTATCATGAGCTGTGATGGCTTGAATTTGCTCATTTAGGTTAATCTCCGTGTTACTTGGTAGACGTCCTTGTGGTCGTTTAGACATTAACTTTGCATGTCGTTCGACTGCCTTAGTGACTTCCCTTACTGACTTAGTAACTTCCCCGACTTGGTTCTTGGTCTCTTCAACCGATGTTTGTTGATCTTTAAGTGTTTTCTCAGTCTCTTGGAGACGATTTTTTATGGCTGCCATGAATTTTGTCAGCATCTCTTCAAGGTTTGGCTTCTTCTCTTGCGAATATGGTTGATTTTGGAAATTCTAAGGAGGTTCTTGTCTTTGATTTCCTTGATTTCCTTGTCCTCCCCACGAAATATTTGGGTGGTTCCTCCAACCTGGACTATAATTATTACTATAAGGGTTATTATTAGATCTAAAATTGTTCCCTATATAGTTCATTTGTTCGCTCTCTATGCCCGGTTGGTAGGGTGGGTACTCAGGATTCGCCACGCCCACTTGCGCGTCGTCTTCATTCTTCGATGTACCTGTGAAGAACACAAACTATCAAGCTTTTTATTCATCAATTCTACCTGATTTGATAGCATGGTTACTGCATCAAGGTTGTAAACTCCGGCTATTTTTTTGGCCTTGTCCTTGTAACTTGCCGCTGATAGTTATTCAGTGACATCTCTTCTATAAACTCGTAGGCTGCTTCAGGAGTTTTATTATTCAGGGTTCCACCGGCGGCTGAGTCGATTAGTTGTCTCGTTGAAGGATTCACACCATTGTAAAAAGTTTGGATTTGAAGCCACAAAGGTAATCCATGGTGTGGGCATCTTCTCAGTAGGTCCTTGTATCTTTCCCATGCATCGTATAATGTTTCTAAATCCATCTGCACAAATGAAGAGATATCATTTCGTAATTTGGCTGTTTTGGCCCGTGGAAAATATTTTAATAAAAAATTTTTGGTCATTTAGTCCCATGTAGTGATTGACCCTCGTGGTAACGAGTTTAACCATTGTTTGGCTTTATTTCTTAATGAAAAGGGAAATAACCAAAGACGTATGGCATCATCAAAAACACCATTTATTTTGAAAGGATCACAAAACTCTAAAAAGTTAGCTATATGTGTATTTGGGTCTTCGTCCTGTAAACCATCAAACTGAACAAATTGTTGAATCATTTGTATAGTATTAGGCTTTAATTCAAAATTATTAGCAGTTATAGCAGGCCTAACAATACTTGATTCTGCTCCTGTTAAATGCGGTTTAGCATAATCAAATATAGTACGCGGAGCATTGTTTTCCCCCACATCATGTGGTTGTGGATTATTCTCGACCATCCCCTCAGTAGGATTGGATCTGCCTTCTTGATTTTCCTCTGCGTAATTTAGGGCTCGCCTAATTTCTCTACGATTCCTTCGAGCGGTAGCTTCAATGTACCTAGACTTCACTTGTTATCTAACACTGAACCATACGATTTATTTACTTAGTTTGATCCGTAAGAGCCTCTCTTGAGGTGAATAACGTCTAACCCTAGGTTAATTAATGGAAATCTCTTTCTCTGTTAATAACCCCCTAGGATAGCAGTACATCGATCTATGGACTCCCATATTAGGTTTCACCCTAATCCGGCAAAATCTCGTCACCCTATCTCTAGGCGTGCGATCAACTCCGCTTAATTATGCTAGGTCTACTCTTAAGCAGGGACTTTTGCTACTCCACTTAAGCACATCTAAATTGAATCAATATCCTGGAAATATTAACACAAGAATTAAGCACACATAATTAAGAACAAGCTAAGTATTTATCATATAATTCAGTAATCAATAACAAGATTCATCATAGATTTCATCCCCTTCAAGTATCTAAAGGGTTTAGTTCATAACAAATAAAGAAAACATCTCAAGAGAAAAGATAAAACAAAACATAAGAAATCCCTAAAACTCCCTGAAGGAATTGAAGGAGAGATCCGTCATTTTGAGTAGAATTCCGGCTTTTTGAGATGGATCAATTGGCTATCTTCGAGTGGTTCCCCACAAATCTGGCCTTTTCGGATTGGCTCCTTGGCCTAGCTAACCGCCCCTTTCAGTTGACACTTAAGGGGTTTATGTAGGCTCTCGAAATAGGTTTCTTAACCCCAAAGTATCCAAATCCAAATGAAATTGCTCTTTGCCACGACAGGGACACGGGCATGGCACACGCCCGTGTGGACGATCTTCAAGCCGTGTTCGGATTTCTTTAACGAGACACGGCCATCTGAATCAGGGTAAGGCCGTGTTCTAGATGATCGGTGAGGCATGGCCTTGTGAGCTTAAGTCCAGGCTTTGTCTATTTCTCCCTTGGCCCAATTTGCTTCGTTTTAGGCCCGTTTCTCGTTCTTTTCGTCCTCGGGTGCTTTCCTGAGTATAGGTGTAATATCCCGGGTTGAGGGCTATTTTGTGCTGCATGATATTGCCTGTGTTTGGTGTGCTGTGTTGCTATTTCGGTGTTTTAGGGGTTTAATTATAGGCTAAGTGTATGCCTGAGTAGGTAGGAAAATTTTAATTTTTGGCCTTAGGTGTGGGGAGCTGATAGAGTGGGGGCTTAAGAAAATAAAATGGGATTTTATTGCACAAATGAGGAGCTAGCAAAGTGGCAGAGCTTGCGCCACTTGGAGTTTGGTGTGGCGTCATCTGCAAGGGGAGTGGAGGTCCAGTGTTCGAGCCACAGAGTACTCTTTTTATTTCTTTTGGGACTGGCATAGGGGGAGAGTTGTATGTAGTTTAAATTCTACTTGGACCAAGTCAAATGGTTTAAAAGAGGGGTGGAGAGTGAATTTAGGAAGGAGACTTATTCAAAATTTTTGAATGTGTGGATGGGAGTTGTTTGGGGGATCATGGCCGAATATTTGGGGCTTGGAATGGGGGGAAGTGGACGGCATAGTGGGGAGAGGGGCTAGCCGAAATTCATTTTTGCATTTTTGGCATATTGGGTGCAATTTCGGTCTTTGGAATATCAAGCAAAAAGTCTCTTCTTGGGGTCAATTGTAGCCGAATATTCTAAGGTTGTCCCTCATTTTCTTGTTCGGTTTTGCATCTTTTGAAACTTAAAGACCAAACCTCAACAAGTCACTAAAGTTGCATCATTGGTTCCTAGAATACATTGTGGCCGAATACCCTTTCCATCTTTTCTTTTTTTTTCTTTCAATCTTGCAAGTCGAACTACTTCTTCTTTGCTTTTAATTGTTTTCTTCCTCTTTGCTTGGAACCTTTGTAGCCGAATCTTACCCAAGACATTTCTTCATCTATTTCTTTTCTTTCCAAAACCGAAGGTACCCTCCCTCTATTCTTTCTGTATTTCTTTCTTCTCCTCATTTGCTCAAGTTTAAACTTTCTTCCAAGAGCACTTTGTTACACAGTAACCCATATTTTCCTCTCATTCCTATTCTTTCTCTTCTACTTTTCAAAGACCGAATTTGGGGGTGTGTTTAACTTGGTAGCCGAATCTATCTTCTCTCCTAGAGGTCCTCTTTTGGCCGAATAGTGGATATTGGTAAGTGTTTGGCCGAACGGCCATGTCCATCTTTTATAGTCCTATGCTTTGATTTCGATTGGAATAAAAGCTTACATTTGGTTGTGGTTGGAAGGAATTAATCTGTATTAATTATCTTGTGTTAGGGCTTTTGATCGTGGTGGTTTTTAGGTGAGGCAACAATTGAAGCCTTGACCGCAAGGGGCCGATTGGTAAGTAAAGGTAAGTGCGCTGAAGTATTTGTGCTAGTACAATCAGTTGATTTTGATTAAGTTAAAAATGGCTAGTGGTTAACTATTGGTTCTATAGGGTACCGATTGTTAAAGGAGAGTCACTGCTTGACTCGGATTTGGTAGGAAACCAAATCACCTTCAAGGTAAGGGATCGAAATTAACCCCTTTGGTTGATGATTGATGGCCGAATATTGTAAGTGCCTAACCCCTATGTTGGCCGATTGTAGGAGCTAGCCATCAAGGGGCCTTAGACTGTTTTCGTTGGGATTCTAGACTCGTAGTTATCAGGTGTGTACACTAACACACTAGTACTTAGTAATGTTTTTGATAAACCGGTTGCCTGTTAAAAATCAAAACAGTACGATGAATAGTTGGATACCCAAATGGGGTATGTGCACGGATCCGGGTAAGTCTATTTTATTACCAGTCCTATTATGGATACTTTGGGTATGATGATTTATGCTATATGTATATGCTATGAGATGCTATGTTGGACATGGTTGCATGAGTTACATGATCTGCATAATGCACATGAGTATGATATGTATGGGAGATATGAGATGAGGGAGCAGTGTGAATTTGTCTTGACGAGCACCAAAGGCTTTGGTAGCACACTATGTGACTTTGGGTCACCAGAGGTTTGGCACCTCCAGAGGTTTGGTACCTCGCCGTCTCGTCCCAATGGCTCAAGTACCACGATGGGTTGGCCCCACGGATGATTATACTGGGATTGACGCCATGTTGTTTTGGTAACACACGATGGGTTAGCCCCATCACCGGATTTGTGACTACGGTCACGATCTGCTTTGGTAGCACATTGTGTCTTTGGGACACCAGTGGTTTTGGCACCACATTGCGACTTGTCCTCCTGTGGTTTGACCACCGTGGGTTGGCCCCACTTGAGATATGGGATTGTCTGCTAGTGTTTTGGTAACACCACGATGGGTTGGCCCCATCATCATTGGATTGTGACTTCGTCACCATGCTTTTGGTAGCACAACCTGTGTGTCTTTGGGACACCAGTGGTTTGGGACCACATTGATGGATATTATGTCTTTGGGACATCGTTGTTTTGGTAACACATCGTGACGGTATGTCACCAAAGGGTTTGGTACCACGCGGGGTAGAAAGGAGTATGGATGGTTAGGATCGGGTTGCATTGATTGTATTGCTATGTATGATGTGTGTTAGCATGTTGATTCTATCGGGAGCGGGATTTACACATCGAGTCACTCGACTCACCCTCTCCTTTGACATTTCAGTGACTCGTGAGACGCGGACATGGGCCGGATGGACTCGGAGTGCGCATGCCATGCTCAAATAAAAGTTTACTCGACCATTTGCATTTGAGTACTTTAGTTATTTAATTTTGTTGGGTTTTATTTCGGACTTGTAAAAGCCTTTAAATTATGCCTTTATTATTATGTTTTAAGTTTAATTTTAATATGCCTTAATGCACTAATTGGGTTAATTTGCTAAAACATGACACAACAACGATTTTAAAACTTTAACGATATGTTTTCAACTATACCATCGGGTATCACACTGTTTTTATAAACCAATAAAAATCAATTGTTTTCTAACGTGGAATCAAACTTTTACTAAGTTTAAATGTTTTAGTAACATCATTAAACAACTTGGTTTCAAAAAGGAACAAAGTTTTTATCAAGTCTATTTGGTACAAAATCTAAATTTTCAGACTAGTTTTTCCCGTAACATGCCAGATTCGGTCATGGTGTTTGGACCGGGTTTGGGGTGTTACAATTGTGGTATCAGAGCCAAGTTCAAAAGCTCGGCTGTGGGCTTGAGGCCCAAACTGTTTTCAAAAGTTTGTTTTAAGTGTTTTGGGATTGGATACAAGGTTTACAAGGCATGGCACCGAGTCTCCGGCACCAGTTCGCCCAGGTAAGTGGTTCTAACTCTTCTGTGAATTACTATTTGTAGAAGGGTAGGTGATACGGTACGTAGTTAGATTATAGGACTTGAACCCTAGGATTAGAGTACTCAAACACTTGAACCAAAGCATAAGACTTAAAGCACTAAACCAATGCAGACTCACCCACTGGGGCTGGGGTGTGGCAACTCCTCAGACGCATGTCTAGGAGAGGATCCTAAGAGCTTGGTATTTAAGCGGTCCTCGTGACTCACCTCCTCTTCGCAGTATCCCACCCAGTGCGTAGCTCGAGTTCACCACGACCAAGAAGGCTAGGTCATAGACTTAACCTAACGACTAAAACCCGAAAGGGAATCACCATGTTTTCAAAAATACAACAACAACCCTAATGTTTTCCAAACTTTTGCAATAAACTCTTTCAAAACTGAAAATGTCACATTTACAACAATTTTCTTGAAAAACTCCGATTTATGGAAAATTACAAAAATGCCCTTAGGTAAATTTACTAAAATGCCCTCGCTTTATAAAATAGCAACTCAATGATTTTGCCCCAAAATTCCAATGATGTTACGAAATTCAAACACTCTGCTTTTCTGAAATATCAATCAAAATTTTGATTTTGGAAAATTTACTGGCAAACGCTTCGCTTGTGAAAATTACTAAAATACCCTCTGGTTTCAAAACGAAGTATTTTACAAAATTTTCAAAGAGCACCCTCAAATTTTTGGAATTTCAAATTGACCGGTTTTACGAAGGTTTTAAAATATTTTTATTACGAAAATACCCTGTAGGGAAAATGACGAAAATACCCTTGGGCTAGAAATGGGCAGCAATGTCCGAAGAGTGAATAGGTATGGAAAGGGTTAAGGCATGAATGTATAATCTCTTTTGGATGAATAGGATAGAAGATCAAACCTTGATTGCTCGAAAGAACCCCGAATAAACTCTATTCATAAAATTCCTTTGCATTAAGAAAGTGGAACGATACTAATGCATAAAAATCTTTTAATCGAATCGACATACGTAGATCGTTTAGACATGAGCACTCGAGGCGGACGTGGTCGTAATACTCGTGGTAGAGGTAGGGGTAGAATGACGGTTTCTGAGCCCGTAGGATCCGGCGCAGGTTCGGAAAATGAGATGCCGCCCGCCACCACCACCGGTGGAGTGGTGAGTTCGATCGAGAGGACGCAGCGGTCACAAGCGAGCGCCGCGGGTGTTGGAAAGAGTAGCCGTGGTGTAAGTGGTGGTGCGGGAGTTAGGAAATCTGCTCTGAGCGACTCCGGGCTAACTGGGGCGAGTTCTTCGAGGTGTATCGGTGTTGCTCCCAGCACTCCGAGTATTGGCTAGAGGCAACCGAGCGGATCATGGACGATTTGGATTTGACGATCGAGGAGAAACTTAAGGGGATTGTATCGCTTCTCCGGATGAGTCATACCAGTGGTGGCTCACGGTTGGGGCGATGTGGTGGCAAATTGAGATCCGACATGGGACTATTTCAGAGCCGCTACCAAAAGAAATACATCGGCTAGTTACATCGACTCCAAATGAAGGCATTTCGAGGCTTGTTCAGTGGAGTAAATCCGCTGTTGAGTACGCAGTGAGTTCTGGTCGGTAGGTATGCCCGGGCATTGTGGCCACCGAGCATGAGAGGTGTGTTCGTTTCGAGGATGGTCTTGAGACGAGTTTGAGCCGTCTGATTGCTCCACGGCCAGGAGCGCGAGTTCGCCGCCTTAGTTGAGAAGGCTAAGGTAGCCAAAGGTGTTAAGGAGTCGGTAAGACGGCAACATGGACGAGTAGTAGGCTTAAGAGGAGCTTTGGGTCTTGGGATCGTCGGGTAACCCGCAGAGAAGAGGCTAGACCGAGTGGGCGTAATCGATCGCTAGATTTGGTGTTTGCTAGGCAAGGACCACCGCAGCGTGTAATCGCAGTGGGAAATCTCATTGGGGTGGTTGTTGGATGATGGAAAAGGTCGCCGAGTGTGTTCACCGGATCATCGTATCGTGGAATGTCCGCGTGGGATGGCCGTGATTCATCGAGAGTCGTGGCCGTGTCGGTTCGAGGTAATGGACCGCCACCGCAGAGGGGCCGTGGTAATGGCAGGGTGGTAATGGATTTGGTCGAGGTCGTGGAGCACCGCGCGCAGGCACGGTAGTTACGAGGCACGACGACTGGTTTGGTGTATGCACGACTAGGCGCCGCGAGGAGCGCACGCGACCGGGCGTAATCACCGCAGACGTTTTTGATTTTTGTTTCTCCCATACCGCTTTAATTGATTTGGGTTCCACGCGTTCGTGATATGTTGCTAGTAGTATAGTTGAGACCATGAATTTAGACTCGAGATATCTTCTAGACAGGATGACCGCATTTAGCCTCTCTAGGTCACTCAGAGTGGTAGATAAGTTGTATAAGGATGTACCCCTAGAACTCCGAGGGGTAGTTTTGCTCTTGCGATCGATGGAACTGCCGCTTTGAGGAGTTCGATCGATTCTCGATGGACCGGGCCGGTGAAGTACCAGGCCAAGGTGGATTGCGCGGCTAAGCGCATGGTTCTATCGACGGATAAGGAGATGAAGTGATTATGATAGGTAATAGGAGAGATTACTTATCCAATGTGGTATCGGCTTTAAAAGTCGTAAAGATGGTCGGAAGGGTCGCGGGCGCGTATGTGGTTCATGTGTATGCCTTAGAGGCTAAGGAGTCTGCTTGTTGAGAAGGTTCGTGCTGTTCAAAGGAATTTGTTGATGTGTTTCCAGAGGAGCTTAGGGTTTGCCACCGGATCGTGAGGTAGAGTTTGGGATAGACTGCTACCGTGGATCGCGCCAAGGTCTATTGCTCCATATAGGATGGCACCAAAGGAATTGGTGGAGCTTAAGGCTCGTCCGGGAGTCGTTGGATCGAGGCTTCATTAGGCCAAGTGTTTCGCCGTGGGGAGCGCGGTATTATTCGTCAAGAAGAAAGACGGTTCGATGCGGATGTGTATCGACACGCTTAACCTGAATAAGTCGACGATTAAAAACAAGTATCCGCTGCCACGGATAGATGACTTGTTTGATCACCAAAAGGTGCGTCGGTGTTTTCAAGATCGATTTGAGGTCCGGTACCATCGCTTGAAAGTTAAGGAAGCGGATATCCATAAGACAGCGCTTTGGACTCGGGTGCGGGCACTACGAATTCTGGTAATGCCGCTCGGGTTGACTAACGCTCGGCGACTTTATGGATATGATGAATAGGTGTTTCAAAGAAGATCTGGACCGCTTCGTTGTGGTTTTTATTGACGATATCTTGGTATACTCAAGGTCGGAAGAAGAGCATGACGCACACTTAAGAGTGGTGTTGCAAGTTTTGAGGAGAAACAACTCTATGCTAAGTTCGGTAAGTGCGAGTTCGCTTAGTGAAGTGACGTTTTTGGGTCATGTAGTATCACCGAGGGGATTAGAGTAGATCCTCGGAAGGTTGAGGCGGTTTTGATTGGAAGCCTCCTAAGTCGATCGAGATTCGAGTTTCCGGGTTTGGCGGGATACTACCAAGATTTGTTGAGGTTTCTCGTTAATTGCAAAGACCGGCGACTAAGTAAAGCACATTAAGGAAGGAGTTCCGTTTGTTTGGACCGAGAAGCGCAGGAGAGTTTTGATAAGTTGAAGAAGATCTTGACAGAGGCTCTGCTTTGATTCAACTTGAGGCCGGTAAGGAATTCACGGTCTCTCGCGATGCATCACACACACGGGCTTGGGTTGTGTCTTGATGCGGGGAGGGTAAGGTGGTGGCTTATGCTTCTCGGCGGTGAGGCCACACGAGGTCAACTATCCGACGACGACGACTTGGAGCTAGCAAACGTGTAGTCTTCGCCTAAAAATGCTGAGGCACTACTCATGCGGGGAGAAGTCAATCGTCTACACGGATCATAAGAGTTTGAAGTACCTATTGACTCGTAAGGATCTCAATTTGAGGCGCGCAGATGGGTTGAGTTGCTTAAGGACTACGATTCGCTCGATCGAATATCATCCGCAAGGCTAACGCGGTGGCGACGCGTTGAGCCGTAGGGTTGTTTCCGGATTTAAGAGCTTTGTTTGCCCATTTGAGTTTGTACGACGACGGAGGTATTTTGCGAAGCGAATCGCAGTTAAGCCTACTTGGGGTTGAAGCGAGATCAAAAAGAAACAGCTTGGAGGATGAGGTTCCGAAAGCGCCAAGGTTACAAGTTCGTAATGGTGGTTTGGAGGGTTACAACTTGTCTAGTGATGAGGTTCGTTTTCGTTTTATGTGTCGAGAGATAGTGAGGCTACACGGTGTTCCAGCTGATTATCTCGGATAGGGATCCCAGTTTACGCCGAGGTTCCGGAGAGCTTTGCATCGTTTTGCAGGTACTCGCTTGGATTTCAAAGACGGCTTTTCACCTTTGCCCGACGGGCGATGGTAGCGGTTATTCGATCTTGGAAGACATGAGAGGTTGTGTTCGACTTGAGGCGTTGGGAAGAGTTTCATTAGCCGGTCGCCTACAACAACAATTATCAAGCGAGCATTAAGATGGCTCCGTATGAGGCGTTGTATGGCGTGAAAGTGTCGTGTCGCCACCTACATGTTGGACGAGTTAGGTGAGCGTCGCTTGTTAGGACCGAGTTGGTTCAGACGAGGACAAGGTCAAAGTGATTCAGCTCGTTTAAAGGAAGCCGCAGAGCGGCAGAGTCTTATCTGCCGATCTTAAGCGAAAGAGATATAGAGTTCGCCGCGGGAGATCGGGTTTTCTTAAAGGTCTCGCCTTGGAAGAAGGTCTTGAGGTTTGGCGTAAAAGGCAAGCTTAGTCCGAGGTTCATTGGGCCAGTATAAGGTATTGAGACGAGTTGGACCATGGCGTATCCGGAGTTGCCAGCAGAGCTTAGCCGATTCACGATGTTTTTCACGCTTTACGATGCTTCTGAGGTACCGCTCGCCTCCATCGCATGTAGTAGCGATGGAGGAGATCGAGGTAAATCCAGATATGACCATAGAGGAGGAACCCGTGCGCATTCTTGATCGGGATGTGAAAGTTCTGCGAGAAAGTCCGTGGCTTTGGTTAAGGTACTTTGGCGGAATCATGGTGTGGAAGAAGCCACATGGGGGAACCCGAGGATGCGATGAGACAAAGAATACCCGCAACTCTTTTGATCGTGTAATTTCGAGGCCGAAATTATTCTTAAGGGGTAGAGAACCGTATATCCCGGTTGAGGGCTATTTTGTCTTTGCATGATATTGCCTGTGTTTGGTGTGTCTGTTGCTATTTCGTGTTTTAGGGGTTTAATTATAGGCTAAGTGTATGCACGAGTAGGTAGGAAAATTTTAATTTTTGGCCTTAGGTGTGGGAGCGATAGAGTGGGGCTTAAGAAAATAAAATGGGATTTTATTGCACAAATGAGAGCTAGCAAAGTGGCAGAGCTTGCGCCACTTGGAGTTTGGTGTGGCGTCATCCGCAAGGGGGAGTGGAGGTCCAGTGTTCGAGCTGCAGAGTACTCCTTTTATTTCTTTTGGGACGGCATAGGGGAGAGTTGTATGTAGTTTAAATTCTACTTGGACCAAGTCAAATGGTTTAAAAGAGGGGTGGAGAGTGAATTTAGGAAGGAGACTTATTCAAAATTTTTGAATGTGTGGATGGGAGTTGTTTGGGGATCATGGCCGAATATTTGGGGCTTGGAATGGGGGAAGTGGACTCGCATAGTGGGGAGAGGGGCTAGCCAGAAATTCATTTTTGCATTTTTGGCATATTGGGTGCAATTTCGGTCTTTGGAATATCAAGCAAAAGTCTCTTCTTGGGGTCAATTGTAGCCGAATATTCTAAGGTTGTCCTCATTTTCTTGTTCGGTTTTGCATCTTTTGAAACTTAAAGACCAAACCTCAACAAGTCACTAAAGTTGCATCATTGGTTCCTAGAATACATTGTGGCGAATACCCTTTCCATCTTTTCTTTTTCTTTCAATCTTGCAAGCCAAACTACTTCTTCTTTGCTTTTAATTGTTTTCTTCCTCTTTGCTTGGAACCTTTGTAGCCAGAATCTTACCCAAGACATTTCTTCATCTATTTCTTTTCTTTCCAAAACCGAAGGTACCCTCCTCTATTCTTTCTCTCAGATTTCTTTCTTCTCCTCATTTGCTCATTGGTTGAAACTTTCTTCCAAGAGCACTTTGTTACCGTAACCCATATTTTCCTCTCATTCCTATTCTTTCTCTTCTACTTTTCAAAGACCGAATTTGGGGTGTGTTTAACTTGGTAGCCGAATCTATCTTCTCTCCTAGAGGTCCTCTTTTGGCGAATAGTGGATATTGGTAAGTGTTTGGCCGAACGCCATGTCCATCTTTTTATAGTCCTATCTTGATTTCGATTGGAATAAAAGCTTACATTTGGTTGTGGTTGGAAGGGAATTAATCATATTAATTATCTTGTGTTAGGGCTTTTGATCGTGGTGGTTTTTAGGTGAGGCGATCAATTGAAGCCTTGACTGCAAGAGGCGATTGGTAAGTAAAAGGGTAAGCGATTGAAGTATTTGTGCTAGTACAATCGGTTGATTTTGATTAAGTTAAAAATGGCTAGTGGTTAACTATTGGTTCTATAGGGTACCGATTGTTAAAGGAGAGTCATCGCTTGACTCGGATTTGGTAGAAACCAAATCACCTTCAAGGTAAGGGATCGAAATTAACCCTTTGGTTGATGATTGATGGCCGAATATTGTAAGTGCCTAACCCTATGTTGGCCGATTGTAGAGCTAGCCATCAAGGGCCTTAGATCGCTTTCGTTGGGATTCTAGACTCGTAGTTATCAGGTGTGTACACTAACACACTAGTACTTAGTAATGTTTTTGATAAACCGGTTGCCTGTTAAAAATCAAAACAGTACGATGAATAGTTGGATACCCAAATGGGGTATGTGCACGGATCCGGGTAAGTCTATTTTATTACCAGTCCTATTATGGATACTTTGGGTATGATGATTTATGCTATATGTATATGCTATGAGATGCTATGTTGGACATGGTTGCATGAGTTACATGATCTGCATAATGCACATGAGTATGATATGTATGGGAGATATGAGATGAGGGAGCAGTGTGAATTTGTGCTGACGAGCACCAGTGCTTTGGTAGCACACTATGTGACTTTGGGTCACCAGAGGTTTGGCACCTCCAGAGGTTTGGTACCTCGCGTCGTCCCCATGGCTCGCAAGCACCACGATGGGTTGGCCCCACGGATGATTATACGGATTGACGCCAGTGTTTTGGTAACACACGATGGGTTAGCCCCATCACCGGATTTGTGACTCACGGTCACCAGTGCTTTTTGGTAGCACATTGTGTCTTTGGGACACGGTGGTTTGGCACCACATTGCGACTTGTCCTGTGGTTTGACCACCGTGGGTTGGCCCCACTTGAGATATGGGATTGTCTGCTAGTGTTTTGGTAACACACGGATGGGTTGGCCCCATCATCATTGGATTGTGACTTCGGTCACGGTGCTTTGGTAGCACAACCGTGTCTTTGGGACACCAAAGGTTTGGGACCACATTGATGGATATTATGTCTTTGGGACATCGTTGTTTTGGTAACACATCGTGATTTGGTATGTCACCGGTGGTTTTAATACCACGCGGTAGAAAGGAGTATGGATGGTTAGGATCGGGTTGCATTGATTGTATTGCTATGTATGATGTGTGTTAGCATGTTGATTCTATCGGGAGCGGGATTTACACATCGAGTCACTCGACTCACCCTCTCCTTTGACATTTCAGTGACTCGTGAGACGCGACATGGAGCCGGGATGGACTCGGGAGTGCGCATGCCATGCTCAAATAAAAAGTTTACTCAGCCATTTGCATTTGAGTACTTTAGTTATTTAATTTTGTTGGGTTTTATTTCGGACTTGTAAAAAGCCTTTAAATTATGCCTTTATTATTATGTTTTAAGTTTAATTTTAATATGCCTTAACAGACTAATTGGGTTAATTTGCTAAAACATGACACAACAACGATTTTAAAACTTTAACGATATGTTTTCAACTATACCATCGGGTATCACACTGTTTTTATAAACCAATAAAAATCAATTGTTTTCTAACGTGGAATCAAACTTTTACTAAGTTTAAATGTTTTAGTAACATCATTAAACAACTTGGTTTCAAAAAGGAACAAAGTTTTTATCAAGTCTATTTGGTACAAAATCTAAATTTTCAGACTAGTTTTTCCCGTAACATGCCAGATTCGGTCATGGTGTTTGGACCGGGTTTGGGGTGTTACAATAGGACATGAAAAGAAAGGATTAAGAGCACCTTTTTACATAAATCGAGGGATAAATTATCCAAAACCATACTAAATATGGGATTAAAATATGTTACTTTTACGGTTTATCAAAGTTCTTTAGAAGTTTTTGGGTTCTTTATGTCTTGTTGTTTTCTTGATTCTAAGATGTTTTCCTTCTACGTTATGAACTAAACGCCCTAAATACCTAGGGAGGATGAAACCTAGATGAATCTTATTATTTAATTATCTAAATTACATGATAAATACTTGTTCTTGTTCTTAATTATGTTTCTTAACCCTTGCTTTCATATTTTCAGGATATTAATTTAAGTTTTATGTGCTTATTTAGTGGAGCAAAAGTCCCTGTTTAAGAGAAGATCTAGCATAATTAAGCGAAGTTGATTGCAACCCTAGATATAGGATCACATAAATCTATCTGAAACACCCTACACTCGGCCCACGAGCCTGAACCGGATCTGGTATGTTCCTTAAGTAAACCGGTTTTCAATGTCCTGATTAACTTAGAGAAAATTTGTGTAATTAAGAAAAATTCGTTTTGGGTTGGGCTTAAATTGGAACCCATTTAATAAATTTTGAAAATCCAACTTAAATAAGGTGACAAAATAATTTTAGGGTTTATTATTTTAAAAGAAATAAATTTACTTAACTTTAATCAAAAATAAATTGTATCATAATCAAATAAAAATAAACAGAAATAAAGAAAATCCAACTGGGCCTTATGGCCTTATTACATCATTCAAACCCAAAATAAAATTTAAAGTACTAAAATTATATAAAGTCCAAATTTCTAAATAAATTCTTCAAGTGATGCATGGCCACCTTTAGCTCCCTGCCGACCCGGTCCATTACCGCTCATCACTGAAAAATAATTCCCAACGGGGTGAGTCCACAGACTCAATGTGTACACATACTAATTTTCAACAAATCAGCATACAAGTCATATCAATTTCATGTTCATACAAAATAAAGGATGATGCAACCCAAACCCAAGCCTATTTGTCCATCCGCTACACACCACCCGTACCAACCTGTGACACCGTGTGGGGACTACTAAGTCGACCCTCCATCCGCTACACACCATCGAAGCGCGATCAGCTGCAATCGACGTGCTCATCACCCACTTACGTTGTGTCTTTAGACACTATATTCGAATAATGTAACCGGTTACCATATTCAATTAATGGGACCGTAGCCACCATATTTCGTTGGTGAGACCGGTTAGCACCTTCGTTGGTGAGACCGTAGTCATCACCTTCACTTTCTCCCTTCACATATATCCCAAATGCCCCAATTATTACATATCATTCATATCATACTTAAATTCACATTCATGTCACTTTTTAGAATATAACACATTCATAATCCTACCAAGAGTAGGAATACGTGCACTGGTACTTTTTGCCACATCTGTGGTACTTAGCCACATTCTCATTCTTATACACATTCATATATTAAAACAGATTATTGCCATAATATATATATTGAAAGTTAGTGTGAGTACACACTGATTTGCTTAATAGGTTCCTTGAAATCCCAAGAACGATCTACCAATTTAGATCTCAAATCCTACATAAGTTAATCACTTTAAAAGACCATTCGCCACTTTTCCAAATACAACTAGGATTTGTATTACTTACCTTAAAATTTCCAAATCAAAAGGATTCCTTGCCTTGTATGTCCATCAAAATCCCTATAATTATATGTTAATTTTAATCTCACATATATTCCATAACTTTTGACCAAATATGTGTATATCTTACCTTAGATTCTTGAATCCCACTGATCTCTCCCTTGTAGTCGATAGCACTAGAAATCCCAAATACTCCTTATAGTTTTGGCCACAATAATAATAACATTAATCCCTATTTTTCGGCTTAAAGAAGAGAATAAATCAATAACCACAAGATTCTTACCTTAAGTGTTGAATTCGACAGATCTATCCTGACACCACTTCAGAGATTCGGCTTTGGCAGAATTTCAGCTAGGTTGGATTTGGTTTTGAAAAGGAAGAAGAAGAAGAAAAGAAAAAGAAAGATGAGGCTAGAGAATTCGGCTAGACAAAAGAAAAGAGAAAAGAGCCCTAAAAATTTCGGCAGAGATGAGGAGGAAGCAAAAATTGATGAGTAGCCCTCCTGTCCTCCTTTTATAGCTGAAAATATCAGCCTAGGAGAGTCCCTTACTTGGCCACCACTCCTCTTTCATCATCTATTTTATTTAAAATAAACTAGGGAAAAATCCTTATTATCTCTTCCAAATAATCCAAATTAAAAATCCCTTATTTATCACTTTTTAATCATGTATTTGTGGAATTTAAAACACCCCCTTTTTCCAACTCATGTGCCGTCCACCTCATAGCCTGGGGAGCAAAATTAAAACTTCATTTATTTGCTTCCCTTGTGACTCGAACCCAGGCCCATGCCTCCTACACATGGTGCCATTTCCATAGGTCCTAAGTGGCATCTTCAGGCCACATTTCCAAGCCTATTTGTGTGCTAAATTTCTCCAACTTTTTCTTTTAAGGCCCTCTTGCCTTTATTTCCTATTTTGAACCTTAAAATTTGACATTTCTGCATCATTTCCAAGTTTCCTAAAATTTTCGATCGGCTCTGTTTATTTGCCATTTTCTTACATTTCAAGTTTCGAAATGTTCATTTCCATTTCTGAATCATTTCAAAAATGTTCAAGTTTCCAAAATGTTCAGGTTTCCAAAAATGTCTAAGTTTCCAAAATGTTCAGGTTTCCAGAAATGTTCAAGTTTCCAAAATGGTCAGGTTTCCAAAAATGTGCACTTTCCATTTTTGAACCATTTCTTTGCATTTCTCGGTTTCCTAAAATGTTCATGTCCTAATGCATTTCCAGGTTTCCAAAATATTCATTTCCAATCATTTTCATACATTTCTGAGTTTCCAAAAATATCAATAATTTATTCATAAGACTGAAGACTTGTCATTCATACAATTTAAACCAGAAATGCATAGGCCCTTTCCAGGATGTTACACTATCGGATTAGAGTCAAATCTAATAAAGGAATCCGTAGATTGAGTTAATGCGACGATAGGGGTTTTAATTAGAAAGAGATTTCAATTAATCAACCTAAAGTCAGTTGTTTTTAGTCTCGAAAGAGATATTAACATAATTTAGGGGTTTCTACGGATCAAGGCAAGTGAATAAATCGTTTAATTCAGAATCAGAATAATAAGTGAAGTCTAGGTGGATTCTTCCTTGGGTATTGTGTTTATTCCCTGGTTTATTTGATTACTTTCTTCACTCTCTGTCGCGTTCATAGTTAATTAGTTAGTTAAATTTTAGATTAAAACAAATCCCCTTAAGTATTAGGCTAAATAATAAAAAGATAGTTATTACTAGTAATTTTAGTCCTTATAGATACGATATTCCGGACTCATCAAAGCTATACTACTGTTCGATAGATGCACTTGCCTTTGTTGAATTATTAGTTAGTTTAGAGACCATCACTTGCATTAGATGTCATTCTCGCTCAGTTTGGACCTCTGACACGTCCATACATCACTCAAACACACGTTAGACCTCCCAATGGAACTATAAACTGATTTGGATAAAAAATAGACAAAAATGAAAGATCTTCACTTATTACCCGAAAAATATAAAAATACGAAAATAATGAAAAAATAAGCTAAAAGCTCTATTTTGCTCAAGAATAAGCTCCTTAAGTGTGTTGAAAAAGCCTAATTTGTCACATCGATTTATAGTAGATCAGTGAGAAAGTTTTTTTAATATATTATATTAAGGTTTTTTTTTTTTTGAGAAATAGAAAAACTGAATCAGGTTAGATGACATTACAAAGTATTGGGTCAAAAGGCCCAGGAAGTACTTGTAATTGGACTCGATGTGAGGGAGGCACGAATCTCCATCATAATAAATTTGAAGGGAAACACGGCCTATTAACCCCTATCCTTTCCTAGCTGGATTAGGAAGTTGTTTTTCTTTTTGAAATAAACCTCTACAATTCAATAAGGGTTCTACTTTCTCTCCATATAGAGCTATTAACACAACTTTGAGAGATTGTTACCCTGTTGAAAAATAGAGAATTTATTCTCAACTATTCAATATATATTTTCCAAAATAACAGTTATTCTGATTTCTATTAAAGAAGAGAGAATTTTCATTTTAACCCTAAATAAAAGAGAGAAAACTTTTTATAATTTTGTGTTTCGATTCAATGGGTTCGAGCCCATGCTCGAAGCATTTCGTGGCACGAGAATAGTGAAGTAGATGGTTTTCTTGAAAGCTGAGAATAACAAATGTCCGCTAAGCTGAAAACACAAGTATGAATTCAATTAAGGTTTATTGCTATAAATATCACAAACTGAGTCGGTTTTCAAAATTTTTATTTTCCGCTGTTCAAGAAAACTATTTTCAAACCGGATTTTTTCCAACAATTGGTATTAAAGCTAGGTTGTGCTGTGTTTATATTGTAAACTGAGACCAAATCTCTCTTCATCTTATTTGATAGATATTTGATAAGATGTGGTATTCTTGTAATTATTCGCATGTTGTGTGTAAATGAATGTGATATTAATATTTGCTATCTAATTATTATTTTTTGCCAAGTTTGTGGTTCTTACGAAATAGCCCGTGGACTATCATCTCCACGTAAGATTAATTTTTATATATAAAATTCTTATAAGCCGAAAACGGATATAGGACTTAAATGTAATTTTTCCAAAAAATAGTCTATGACGAAAAGAAGATGGAGTGATGGCGATTGAAGACACAAGGAATGCCTTGTGGTGAAAAACTATATAATTTTTGGTTTTTCATTTATTTTTATAAATAGAACTATGGAAACCTTGGTTGACAATTTTTTGTAATTACTCATTTGCTTAGATATTTGTTTAGTAATTGTTAAAGATATAATTGTGATATATATATGTATGAGATGATCCACAATTGATTGATTAAAGATATGATGTGTGGTAATGAGAAAATACATGTGTTGTATTATTCCATTCACTTTTTTTAAGTTATTCAATTGCTATGAAAAGTGTGGTAATGAGAATGTGCATGTCTAGAAATGGCTCTAGCAAGGAAAGACATGGTTTTTAAGTGGTCAAATTTGACTCACCTCCCTTTCCAGGGACCACACATGGTGCACAGTTCACAATTCACTTCTTCAATTTTTTCTCTTAAAAGAAAATTTGTGGAGAATCAAAATTGTTGATTTTATGAATAAATGAATGTGAATATTATAAAATTGTCATAACATGTCATGCATATATGATATAAGCATGCAATATAGTTTAGGAAAAAATGTCACATGTACTTGTCATGCATATATTGATCATTCATGATTGAAACAAGAAATTAAAAACCTTGCATGTTTTTAAAATATTGAGTGGGAAAAGGTCCCTAAATAAGACCTACGACCTTCATCAATGGTCTCTTGTAATGACATGAAACATACCTACCCCAAGGTAGATATTGTCTTGTGGATCTCACTAAGGAGATTTCTTGAAAGTAAGAATAATTTTCTTATGATCGTATGAGAGTTGGACCGGCCTATGTGGTAGGTATTATCATGTGATACCTCATGAAATTCTGTCTTCAAAGAGGACAACCAGTCATAGCATGCTACTCAGTGAGATTGTCTCAAGATGACTCATTTGCGGTGCATGATGTGAAAGGTGTTGAGTTGATGGTTATACACTCAAGATCATCTAGTTAAGTAACTCCCTAAGGAGCTATGTTTAAGCTAGAATAATGGCCAAACATTACACGATTATTACTATATGTGATTGCCCAAGGAATTAGGTTCATGTACTAATTGGATGGAAATCCATATTCTTACTAGTTGATCATGATCACCCAAAGGTGGCTTGATTCTATGGGTGTAGGAATTATCGCTGCAATGGCTTACAAATGATTTCAAGGTTTAAGTAACACTCATGCATCATCTTAATGCATATCGAAATGTTGCAAAATGTTTTCAAACATTTGTTTAATGCAAAAATGTTAATATATGAATGTTTTATTTTCAATTCGAAAATGGCACCAACTTCCTTATTGAACATATTCACTGAAAACAAACTAAGTGTAAATAACTATAAGGAATAGAAAAAGAACTTGATAGTTGTCCTAAGTTGTGAGAAAATTAAAACAATTCTTGATAATAAGTGTCCACCTACAACCTAAGTTGAGGCTAGAGAAGCTGGGAGGAGTTGATGAGATAGCTCATTGCTATATGCTGTCAAGCTTAACCAACACACTATATAAGTAACTAAAGAGTTTTTAAATTGCCTAAGCGATTCTGGATAAGATAGAACACATGTTCAGAGGCCAAGTTTCCTTGGCTCAACAATATGCTATAACTAGCTTGACGAATGCCGGGAAAAGCCCGACACTCCAGTCAAAGATCATATAACTACTCTTATGGAATATTTTGCTGAGGCCATGGACAATGAAGCCAATTTGGACCAAAACACTCAAATTGAGATGGTGTTCAAAAGCTTGTCCAAGGATTTTACTGGCTTTCGGGTCGCATGTAACCTTGGCAACAAAAACCTGAGGCTTACACAACCCATTAAGGAGTTACAATCCTATAAGATGATGTTGAATGGTAGTCAGTCGGTCTGAAGAGCAAAAGCAAACATATTTGTCACTACTTCCTCAAAAGAGAAAGGAAAACACGCTAAGAAAGGCAAGACTAATGTAACAACCCGATTTTGGGCCTAATCTAAAGAGTGGTTTCAGGGCCACAAATCCGATAAGAAAAATCTTATTTTTATTATATTTTTATGGTCTACGATTTCGCAGAAAGATTTCATGAAAATTTCGTTCGAAAATTTTGACATTTGGACATTCAATTTAGTAAAAAGGACTAAATTGTAAATAGTGCAAAAGTTGAGTTCCACATGTTAGAAGTGTCCAATTGTTATGAAGTTTTAAATTGGAGGTCCTTAAATAGTAATTAGACCATTGGATAATTTGTTGGACAAAAATGGATATGGTTAGGTAAAATTTCAAAGAAAGGCATTAAGGGCATTTTAGTCATTTGGTAAATAAAAGATTAAAAAGGGAAAATGAAAGCCAAAATTATGCTCATCTTCTACCTCTAGCCGAAAATTAGAAAAGAAGCCATGGCTAATGTTTGGCCAAGCTTTCCAAGCTCCATAGTAAGTGCATTCTAGCCCCGTTTTTAATGTTCTTTGCATTTTTGAAGTCCTCGTAACCCGATTTACCTATTTCTACCATTATTTTGAAGTAGGGTTCATCATTAAAAATTTACCCATGTGTGACATTCATGTATTTTGATGTTTAACGGTAGAAAATGGATGTTTATGGTTAGAGAAACAATTTTTACTAAGTGATTTTCAGTAAAAATGTCAAAATGGACCTATTTGTAAAAGTTAAGAAATATGTGTTAAAAATCTAATTTTATGGAAAATGTGGGCTTCTATAAGCATGAAAATGATTTGTCTATGCATGGGTAGTAAAGAAATTAAACACATTTCATTTTACGAGCCTAGGGGCAAAAGTGTAAATATGACAAAGCTTAGAGGCAAAAACTTAATTTTGCTATAGTATGATTTTTGAGTCACAATGAATAATGTGACTAATAAGTAACCTAAATGTGATGCTATAGATCAAATAAAAAGAGGTTTGGACTTAGAACGGGGAAATAAAACGAGTAATTGACGGTTAGGTCCCTTTTTGCCATTTTGGTATCGAGATAAGTTCGTGTGTAAATAATACAACCTTATGTTATATATTTAATATTTCGATATTACATGAATTGTATATTGTCTCTATGAAATTGATTAATAGCGATTTTGACGAAATGTCGAGGAATGAAAATCCCCAATTGAACCTTAGGAATGGATAGAATACAAATGTCATGACACTAAGGTTACTAAGGTTCCCTATAAGACCATATTTGGGATATGGCCTCGGTATGTGATTTCGTATAAGACCATGTTAGGGACATGGCGTCGATATGATATTTCATGTAAGACCATTTCGGGGATATGGCGTTGATACAGTAATATATGTATGAGGTTCTCGAGTATCTTTTAGCATTCCAAGTGGTTCAACGGGTACGTTAAAAATGAGAAAGTATGTGAGTATGTTACGAGTGGTACAGGTATGTACATAGAACTCATGTGAAATGAATTCGGTATATGATGAATTCTTGGGAAGAATGTACATGAATAAGTTATACCTGTGATTAGTGATCTACATTCATGATGAATGGATACATGATAAGATTTGATAATGATTATATGATAGGTTTATGAACAAAATTGAATTGTTATACAGTACGGTTTATTTATTGAAATTTTTGTTTCATTGGATATGAGAGAAAGGAGAGACAAGCATAATTGCTAAATAAAGTCACTATGAGAATATAGTATGATACGACCTTTGACAAATGAAAGGTGGTTAAACCATATGTTGAAATTATGATTACTCATAAATGATGTGCATGTGATTAAGAGGATGGAAATAACTTGTTGAATAATGTGATAAGTTATAATGGAGGATCTATGGTGGTTAGGCTAATGCCAAGGCACGTAAATGGTATTTATAAGATAAAAGAGTAAGCATTATGAATGATTAAGTGGGAATCATGAGATTAAATGCAAATTGTATTATAATATCTTTATTGTTGGGTAAAATAAATAAATGTCAATAGTTTTTTATTATTTGCAAAAGAACTTACTAATCTTTATTGCTTACTCCCCTCTATTTCCTATCTCTTATAGGTTAATTTAGCTAGCTCAGGTTGGAGATCGCCGGAGGTGCTATCACACTATCAAGCTGTCACTTTGGGTATAAGTATTCAAGCCTTCTTGAGATATGGCATGTATAGGGACTTTGTCTTTTGATTAATTAAGTCATTGATAATGTATCCAAATTTGTTGGCCTAAAATGGTTTATAGTTCAATTTGAATATAGCCATGAATGATGGCTTAAGTTTATTATATGTTTATGCACGTGTTAATGCCTAATAAACCATAATTTATACATATTTTAACCCCATGCTTGGCTTGTTTTTGGATGAATTTTCATTAGATTTGATGAATTCGATGCTCCAAATCCTTTAATTTCATGTTTTACACTCAGGAGAGCTTAGGGACCCGAAAAGAAAGAGAAATAGGCCAAAAAGGGACAAAATGGGCCTACCTCCGAAATCAACACGGCCTGGACTACTACACACGGACAGACCACACGGCTGTGGATGACGAGCAGAATTGAGCATAGCCTAAGCCATCACGCCCGGGCATGTCACACGGGCATATCCCTGTCGAACCCAAATCTAATTCTATTCAGAAAAGGCTACTTGTGGGCCAAGAAAGGCGTTCCAAAGCCTATATAAACACCCTAGGGGGGAACCTAAAAGAGGACGCCAGTAGAAGGCAGAAAATACTCGAAGACAGCCATCAGCAGCAGCTCGGAGGAAGGATCTTCATCAAGACTGAAGATCTCCCATCAAGTTCTTTAGAAGTTTTTGGGTTTTCTTATGTTTTGTTGTTTTCCTTATTCTAAGATGTTTTCCTTTACCAGTATGACCTAAATTCCCTAAAAACCTAAGGGGATAAAACCTAAGACAGATCTTATTATTACTATACTTGTTCTTATTCTTAATTGTGAGTTCTTATTCTTGTTTTGATAATTCAGGTTATTGATTCAAGTCGAATGTGCTTATTTAATGGAGCAAAAGTCCCTGTTTAAGAGTAGACCAACACAATTAAGCGGAGTTGATTGCAACCCTAGAAATAGGGCGACAAAAATCTGCTGGATTAGAGTCAAATCTAATAGGGGAATCCATCGATCGAGCTACTGCAACAATAGGGGTTTTAATTAGAAAGAGATTTTAATTAAGCAACCTAGAGTCAGTTATTTTTAGTCTTGAAAAAGATATTAACATAAATCAGGGATTTCTACTGATTAAGTCAAGTGAATATATCATATGAATCAAAAGTAATAAGTGAAGTCTAGGTGGATTATTCCCTAGGTATTGCCTTAAACATATAAGTTGTCTAAAAGTATTTTCCAATTCTTTCTCTATCGTGCTTTTAATTATTTTAGTTTAAAATAAATCACTCCAATTCTTAAGCTAGATAATAGAAAGATAGTAATTACTAGTAATCTTGGTCCTTGTGGATGCGATATTACTGGTCTTACCATAACTATACTATTGAACGATAGGTGCGCTTGCCTTTATTGTGATCATAGTTAGTTTTAGACACATCAAGTTTTTGGCGTCGTTTCTGGGGACTGAGATATTAGGAACGCTAAATTTTTATTACTTTAGCCATTCTTATTTTTATTTGCAATTTATTTTTTTTTTAGTTTATTAACTTTTCCTTTTCTTTACTTCTGGCAGAAACTTTTAGTTAATGACTAGAAAGAACCCGTCAGGACCATTACTTTTTGACAGTGAGATTGAAAGTACAGCTCGCAAAAACCAAAGAGAAATAAGGTGAAGTCTACAATACATAGAAGAAGAGATAGGACGAAGTCACTAATACCGAAGAGATGGCTGATAATAATCTGCTACCTTCTGTGGTTGCTGCAAATCCGTGAATCAAAACCCTGCTCCTCGTACTATGTATGATTATGCTAAACCTAATTTAACAGGAACTAAATCAAGTATTGTTAGACCTACTATTGCTGCAAATAATTTTGAACTAAAGCCTAAAACCATTCAGATGATACAGCAATTTGTTCAGTTTGATGGTTTGCAGGATGAGGATCTAAACAATCACTTGGCAAACTTTTTGAAATTCTGCGACACTTTCAAAATTAATGGCGTTTCCAATGATTCTATCCGCCTTCGGTTGTTTCCCTTCTCGTTGAGGAACAAAGCTAAACAGTCATTACCACGAGGATCAATTACTACATGGGAGCAAATGACTGAAAAATTGTTGTTAAAATATTTTCCGCCAGCTAAAACGGCTAGGTTGAGGAATGATATCTCTTCTTTTGTGAAGATGGATTTAGAGACGCTTTACGATGCATGGGAGAGGTACAAGGATTTACTAAGAAGATGCGCTCACCATGAGTTACCTTTGTGGCTACATGTTCAAACCTTTTACAATGGTGTGAACACCTTAACTAGGTAGTTGATTGATTCAGCCGCCGGTGGAACCCTAAATAACAAGACCCCTGAAGTGGCTTATGAGTTTATAGAGGAGATGGCACTGAATAACTATCAGTGGCAAGTTATGAGGACAAAGCCAACAAAAGCAGCTAGTGTTTTCAACCTCGACGCAATGACCATGGTATCAAACCAGGTAGAACTTTTAAGTAAAAAGATTGATGGTTTTTGTAGTTCTTCCCAGGTACATCCAGTTATGTAGTGCGATACGAATGGAGGAGGAATGAGTAGTACAGAATATCTATCCTACAATCCTGGCATAAAAAGCGAACAGATGAACTATATGGGTAATAATTCTAGACCTCAGAATAATCCATTTAGTAACACTTATAATCTAGGTTGGAGGAACCACCCAAATTTCTCATGGGGTGGTCAAGGAAATTAGAGACAACAACCCCCCAGGCTTTCAACAGCAACCCTACCCACAAGAGAAGAAGCTGAATCTTGAGGAGATGCTAACAAAATTCATCACGGTGTCAGAAACTCATTTCCAAAACACTGAAACAGCACTTAAAAATCAGCAAGCGTCGATTCAAGGGCTTGAGAACCAATTAGGTCAGCTTGCTAAGCTGATCTCTGAACGACCACAAGCAAGCTTGCCAAGCAACACTGAAACTAACCCAAAAGAGCAACTTCATGCCATAACTGCTCATGAAAGTGAAGGGTTAGATGCACCAAAACCAAGGCAAGAAAACATGGCAGATAAAGGTAAGGTAGAAGTGAGGCATAATAACCTAAAACTGGTAAGTATAGAATACCAACCTCGTGTGCCATATCCCAATGCGACAAAGAAAGACCGCACACATGAACAATTCGGTAAATTTCTTAAACTTTTAAAAAAATTACATATTAACTTACTGTTTCTTGAAACTCTTTCACAGATGCCCAATTCGAAAAAAAAATTTAAAAGAGCTTTTGACAAATAAACTGAAGTGAGACGATGCATCACATATGGAGCTAAATGCAGTATGCTCAGCAATTTTACAAAATAAACTACCACGAAAGTTAAAAGATCCAGGAAGTTTTACAATTCCTTGCTTAATTGGTGGTTTATCTATTAATAATGCTTTAGCAGATTTAGGGGAAAGTATCAATGTTATGCCTTATAAAATGTTTAAACAGCTAGGTCTTGGGAAACCCAAACAAACTAGGATGAGCATTCAATTAGCTGATAAAACCATTAGAGTTCCTAGGGGTATAATTGAATATGTGCTAGTAAAAATTGATAAATTCATACTCCCAGTAGACTTTGTTGTTTTATATATGCATAAGGATAGTGATGTTTCTTTAATTTTAAGACGACCCTTTTTAACAACTGTTAGGACCATCTTTGATGTTGGTACATGAGAATTAATACTTCGTGTAGGTGATGACATGATTAAACTCCAAGCACGTGATTCTATCAGAATATCTACTGATCAAGATGATACAAGTCCCTTTAATGTAGTTAAAACTTCTTTGCAGGAAATTTCTCAGAAAAAGATAACAGAGCCATGGTCTAGCTCTCATATTGAGAACAGAACTGTTCATTAGGAACGAAGGCTCCTGATCGAGGAACTAGATGAATGACGAACACAGTTCAAGGAGAAACCAAAAAAACATGATGAACCAAAGCAAATCCATGCCAAACGTAAGGATGGGACAAACCAATTTAAGATCGAGGATCAGGTATTGTTGGATAGAACAGACCCTCGAATCGCCACTTTAAACCTTAATACAAACGAAGCGATCCCCTTCACGGTACTCAATGTCTTCCCATACAAAACAGTCAAGGTGACTAATACCAAAATCAGCACTTTTAAGGTAAACGCCGACTCAAACCATATAATGATCATAGAACTGATAGCAGGAGAGAAGAGTGTCAACTCCTCGAACCACCATGAAGTATACAAATGAGAGGTAAGTCTATCTTAAAACTGTAAATGAGCACTTTTCGGGAGGCAACCCGAGAACTAACCTCACTAACGTTCATATTTTCGATTTGTAGCATCTAACTAAAAACTAACCAAATAGGCACTGGTTTCCCTATCCACATAGTCTCACACACGGGCGTGGTCGTGGCCATATGGACACCACGAATAGGTACATGGGCATGGCGAAGATCGTGCGGAAATAGGACGAAAATTTTCCCCAAAACACGGGCTCTAACTAAATGCCACGATTGTACGATGTGGTCATGGTCAAAATTGACTAAAGAACACGAGACTGCGATAAAATGCCACAACCATGCGATACGGTTGTGGTCGGCACTGAGAAACTAACACGGGCGTGTGACACGCCCATGTCCCTAAGCCGTGGATGAAATTGAGAAAGCTACAGGGCGTGCGACACGCCCCTGCCTGGGAGCCGTGGTCGATACTTATTACCTACCATGGGCGTGGAAACCTCTACACATGAGTGGGAGAAACGAACGAGACATCACCCGGCCATGCTATTCGGCAGTGTAACCTAACACGCCCAGGGCACTCGGGCGTGGGCCATATCTCTATTTAAAACCCCTTCTTTTGTTCACTTTCTTCCCTAAATCTTCTTCCCTTAAACCCTAGCCACCGCACCCCTTTTCGACCACTGCCCTCCTCCTCCACTTTCTCCCCTCTTCCCTTTTTCTTCAGCCCGAAAACCCCCTCTTCCCTTTTCTTTTCCCATTGTTTTTCTTCCTTCTTTTCCCTTTTCCCCTTTCCCTTATTCCTCCTTTACACCGCCACCACATCAACCACCATCCTTACCATCGTTGGTCACTCTTTTTCCCCTTTATTTTTGAATTCATATCTATTTTCCATTATTTATTTTCATTTTCTTTATTATGTTGTTCTTATTCTTCATACCATTCAGGTTTAGCTTAAGGTATCATAAGTTCATGTTGGCTGCTTCATTAATTTGATTTCAAAAGCTTCAAGGTGCTACCGGAGTATCCTCCCTCATGTTCACCTCTGCCCAAATTTATCAGGTTTCTTTTCATTGACTCCATCCAAAATTCAAGAAGTTTCACTTCTTTCCCTATCTTATGATTTTATTACTATACTCCTATTATCTATCTTTGTACATTGAAGACAATGTACATCTTAAGTGTGGGGAGGTTACTTAATCGATGATCAGAAAAATCTCTGAATTATGTCTTATCTTAACTAAATTTTCTCATCTTACTATTAGAATAAAACTTTTATCGACTTATGATTTTTATTGATATGTCTTGGATTAAGTCATAGATAATTGTGCATTGATGGTTTAAACTTTAAGACATTAGAGAATCAAGCATGATAAGTCTTTTTTTCCGTATTGAAAATTTATTAGGTTGTCCCCTAATTTTAAATATTACTTTGAAGTTTGAAATTTGCAAGTTTGACATCAAAAACCATAAATTTTGTGATACTTTGAGCCTTTTAGAGCATATAATTTTCTTGCTCACTTTATTGTTGGTCATGAGTGTGTCAATATTGATTTGTTATTCTAGAACTTGCTTCAATTATACATGTCGAGACCACACTCTTGATTTGTTATACTGAGATGATAAAGGCACCTAGGTTTTAACCCACTTACTCCATAAAAAGCCTACCTTCATAATTAACCCCTAGTGAACTCCTTTGAATCCTAATAAACCGTTTCTTGATTTACCCTTAATATTAACCCAAAACTCATTCTTTTTGATTCATCAAGAATTTTCCCTATTGAATTAACCCTTTTTGTCAAGAATTGATTTGATCAGTTGCCTAACTATGTTCTCTATTTCAGTTGTTAAGTTCTTTCTTATTATTGTATATTCTTATTCTTAAAAAAAATTGGAAACTTATTCATCACTAGTTTTAAGCTTGAACGATTAATGTCATATCTTTAGAAGAAGCTCATGTTATTAGTGATAAGTTTTCAATCAATGTAATTATTCAGTATTAGTTCAATTTTTCTAGTTAGGTAAATTATCAATTCAATCTCGATTCTAAACCTTTAATTCAGCCTTTATCCACACCTTTAACCTAAGCCCTGTTACAACCCTTTTAAGACCTTTTGATTTGTGTATCATCTCATTTTATAGTGGTGGAGATTTGATTTTCATACAAGCTTACGGGATTAACTTTTTGTGTTTGACTTTTTAGTGCTTAGTCTGAACCTTAAACACATTGAGTGATTTGAGTGAATCCTTAGTGAGGATGTCAATTCTTGTCAATTTCGAATTAAAGGTGATTATTTAGGTAAGGGGAAACACCTATGTTTTCGTGCTATAAAAATTTATGACTTAGATTGTTTGAATCTTTAGGACTCTTTCAGTTAAATTATCAATGTATGAATTATCTATGAATTATGATGAGACATTATTGATGAGAATTATGAATTAAGGAAATTAATTTTAATTGTGAGTTAAGGATTTTGCTTTAGGACAAGCAAAGGCTTAAGTGTAGGGATATTTGATACATATTTTAACCCCATGCTTGGCTTATTTTTGGATGAATTTTCATTAGATTTGATGAAGATTTAATTACTTTATATATATCCTTTAATTTCATGTTTTACACTCAGGAGAGCTTAGGGAGCTGAAAAGAACAAAAAACTGGCCAAAAAGGGACAAAATGTAACACTCCAAACTCGGCCTAAACGTTACGACTAGATCTGGTATGTTACATGGGAAGATTGTTTAAAGAAACTTTGCAGTTTTAAAAGCTTTTCGCTTTGTTTTCCTTTTGAAAACCAAGTTCAGTTGTAAGGTTTTCTTGCAAAGAGTTTGTGGATAATCCTAACGGTCGAAAACAGGTTTTGTGATACGAAACCGTAACTAGGGGTATTCAAAAATGTGACATTTTGAAAACAGTGTTTGTATTTCTAAGAAAATTTCCGAATTTAATTTATTTGCTTGTTATCCGTGTGTTATTATTTGAAAAATGTTTGTTTACATTTTGTTTAGAAAACTCCCAATTTAACATTTTATAAAATATAATAATCGCAATAAAGCAAAAACCAAATTATAAAATCCCGGAGGCCTTATTACATAACAAAATTCCCAAATTAAAAGTAATTTCAAATAAAGGAATGAAATTTACGAAAGAAGTACCGCATGGCCGCCTCAACTCCTCCTTAGATCCAAATCCTCAACTAGGGGTTACCTGCAAAATTAGGCAGAGGGGTGAGTCACCAAGACTCAGTTGTAATTCCCCTCACGAACGCAATCTGGGCTCTAGCCCACAGAAGCACATTGGGCCTTAGCCCTAACAACATGGCACATTAAAGAGTGTATGCAATGCAACCTAGCCCAACCTAATATTCCACCCTCTACATCACCTGAACCAGCCAAAACTCCTGTGGCACCAAGCCACTGTGGTACCAAACCACTGTGACAATCACTGATATATATATGTGGTACCAAACTGCTGAAATAATGTGACATGGTCACAAATATATGCGGTACCAAACCACTGTGGTACCAAACCACTGAATTACACTTCCCCTTTCAATCAATATCATTTCCCGAAGCCCATGCAACATATTATCATATTGTGTTGAATACAATCATAATTCCAATGTACAACAGATAATCAAATCATACATATATTTATGCTATGTTATACGTACGGCAGAGTCATAAAGGTACTTACCTGGTATCTCCAACCTTACCCACAAGGGTATCTCACTGTCGATACAGTCGTTTCGGCTTACAACCATTACAGTTATTGATGCAAAATAATAAAAGAAGGTGTGAGCATTACACACCTAATTACGTGAAGAACTAAGCACTCTAGATCGTCGACGCTCTCACTAGTGGGAATAACAGTGATTTGCCCATACCAAACAAATGTCGACTCTCTACCGCAACCCGGCAGAAAGTCTCGAACCGCCGACGCAGCACGTTGTTTGAACTTAGAAGCAGAGACTACGAGTCTACTTCCTTCCTTAGATCGGCTAGCACTCGCATCCATGAAGAGAGTCTTGGTCAGTACAATACTTTCAGAGAGAAACGTTGGATTGTCAAATCCGGAGGTTTTGGTTATGGCAGAATAATACGGATAGAGTCCAATTGCAAAAAACTAAAGATAAACTCCTTACCTTGGTTAACAAGAAGCCGCACCACACCGGGTTTGGCTATGGACTCAAAAGGAACCCTAAAGTCGGTTGAAGAGATTCAGCTTGCACAACCAAAATCCGATTGAAGAGGGACCTTCGGCAAACAACTAGCACTTTGCTTCTTGAGGTTCGGCTAAATGGAAAAGGATGAAAGAAACGAATTTTAGTTGTTACAAGGAGAGATTCGGCTTGAAGAAGGAAATGAATAAAGAAGAATGAAAAAGTAAGGAAGAAGAGCAGAATTCAGCTATGGCGCACACTCAAGAGAAAATTGACTCAAAAGGCTACCAAGGGGATTCGGCTATAGAGAAAACTAAACAAAAACAAAAAAAGGGTGGGGGTTTCAGTTTTAATGAAGCAAGCAGATATGTAAAGGATAAGAGTGAAGGTTCGGCTAAGGTGAAAATCAAAAGAGAATGATGAGAGGATGGTTCGGCAAAGAGTGGCTTTAAGAGAATTTGGCTTGTGGTGAAGAAGAAAAAGTAGAAAGGAGAGGAAGAGAAAAGGAGGATGGAAAGGTTGAAGTTTAGGCTACCAAGTTTGAGGAAGAAAAGAAAAGAGATGAAACACAAGGAGAATAGCCACTTATGGTTTCGGTAAAGAAAAGAGAGCAAAGATATTTCCAAATTGCTATGACCGAAAATGCTAAGAAAACAAAACTCACCTATCTACTCTTGAAACAAACGGCACACTACCCTCCAAGGTTTTGGTTTTGCTATCACACACCAGAAATGCCGAAACTCCCTAGCCTCAACATCACATAGCCGAAATTCCCCCTCCCACCTTTCCAACATTCGGCCAACTCTCACTCCACCTCCCACTTCCTTGATTTGCTCCTTGTTTCACTCTCCATCCACCATTTTGAATTGTTTGACCAATTCAAACTCCCCAAGCTACTCTTGTCCATCCATTTGAATTTGTTGACTCATTCCACAACCACCATGGTAGAGTCCCAGTCGAATGCCATCTCTTCTCCATCCTGGCACAAAAAATAGAGCTCCATTGTGTGGCAGATGGGATTCGAACTCCTCCCCCTTGCTCCTACAAGTGACGCCACAACCTCCTTGCCACATGCCCAACTTGCGCCATCCAACACAAATAAATATTCTTAAAGCCTGCTTCCCCTAGCTCTCCCCCTAAAGTACCCTAGAAAGAAAATTTTACCAAAGCTCTGACTCAAACCCGAGCCTCTCCAGGACCCCAATCACACCAAAATAACAAAATAACATGCTAAACGAGCCAAACACATAAAAAAACACAAAATGGGCCTACCTCAGAAATTAACACAGCCTGGACTTTCACATACAGGTAGACCACACAGCCGTGGAGGACGAGCAGAATTGAACACGGCCCAAGCCATCACGCACGGGCGTGTCACACAAGCGTGTCCCTGCCAAACCCAAGTCTAATTTTATTCGGAAAAGGCTACTTGTGGGCCAAGAAAGGCGTTCCAAAGCCTATATAAACACCCTAGGGGGCAACCTAAAAGAGGACGCTGAGTAGAAGGCAGAAAATACTCGAAGACAGCCATCGGGAGCAGCTCGGAAGAAGGATCTTCATTAAGAATTAAGATCTCCCATCAAGTTCTTTAGAAGTTTTTGGGTTTTCTTATGTTTTTTTGTTTTCCTTTACCAGTATGAACTAAATTCCCTAAATACCTAAGGTGATGAAACCTAAGACAGATCTTATTATTATTTGATTTATAAGATAAATACTTGTTTTTATTCTTAATTGTGAGTTCTTATTCTTATTTTGATAATTCAGGTTATTGATTCAAGTTGAATGTGCTTATTTAGTGGAGTAAAAGTCCCTATTTAAGAGTAGATCAACATAATTAAGCGGAGTTGATTGTAACCCGAGAAATAGGGCGACAAAAATCTGTCAGATTAGAGTCAAATCTAATAGAGGAATCCATAGATCGAGTTAATGCGACAATAGGGGTTTTAATTAGAAAGAGATTTCAATTAATTAACCTAGAGTCAGTTGTTTTTAGTCTTGAAAAAGATATTAACATAAATCAGAGATTTTTACGGATTAAGTCAAGTGAATAAATCATATGAATCAAAAGTAATAAGTGAAGTCTAGGTGGATTATTCCTTAGGTATTGCCTTTATCATATAAGTTGTCTAAAAGTATTTTCCAATTCTTTCTCTGTCATCCTTTTATTTATTTTAGTTTAAAAGAAATCACTCCAATTCATAGGCTACATAATAGAAATATAGTAATTACTAGTACTCTTGGTCCTTGTGGATACGATATTATCGGTCTTACCATAACTATACTATTGAATGATAGGTATGCTTGTCAATATTGTGATCATAGTTAGTTTTAGACACATCAATGCCCTCTTGTGAATGTGAAGCTAGTATGGTTATCATGAGCTAAATGTGATGATTAAGTATGACAAATGATGATATGAGAATGACATGAGATGTTGTGTGAATGTTTGCAAGTGAGGGTGGCAAATGGCTTGGGAAATATCCTTGCAACACCTTAAACCCGGTCAAGACGCTACGACCAAATCTGGTAGGTCATAGGAGAGAAAACGTTTTGAAACCCAGTTGTCGTTTTGAGTGGGGAAGAAAACCTTTGTGTTTATAAAAGAGTAAAACTTGTATTAAGCGAATTTATTTAAAATATTTATGAAACTTAGTTTGAAAGAAAGTGGAGTTACTTTGTTGTTATTACATACAAGCTAATTACCCGATGGTAAAATTTTGGAAAAATCCCAAACGTTCATTCAAGTTTTTGAAAACGTCCATTTCATAGTTAATTGAGTATGCCTCAATTATCAAAGTATATTTTAAGAAATTAACAAAGTAGGCAACCCAAGTTAACATTTAAGTGGCCTTATTACATAACAAAAATCCAGCCTAAAATAAAATAAACCCAAAATACTATTAAATTAAAACCTAAAATATCATGCATGGCCACCTTGAGTCCACCTCAGCTCCTCATCCGCGATCTAAGAATCACCTCCAAAATTCTAACGGAAGGGGTGAGTCATCGAGACTCAATGTGTAAATCCCCATCTAGAAGATGTAAAGCTCATACACAAATTTATATGCTCGTATGCATGTCATGCAACCCATCCAACCTATCCATCCGAAACTCCCAAATCGACCCCGTGTGGTACCAAACCCCTGGTGGTCCCAAACCACTGGTGACCGAAGTCACAAATAACATATGTGGTACCAAACCACTGGTGACCGAAGTCACAAAGAATCATGTGTGGGGCCAACCCACTTTGTGGTACCAAACCACTGGTGACGATCCCTTCTGATATTATGTGGGGCCAACCCACTGTGGTGCCAAACCACTGGGACGAGTCACAAAGATAACCATATGTGGTACCAAACCACTGGTGGTTCCAAACCACTGAGACTTAGTCACAAAGTAATGATAAGTGGGGCCGACCCACTGTGTGGTACCAAACCACTGGTGAAAGTCTGAAAATCATATCTTCCCCCTTCTCTCATCATACCCATCTTATGAACATACTTTTCGATCCATTATTATCATGTATAACATGGCATATGAAGATTTAGCAGAGGCAATTAACGTTAGCCACCAAAAATGGACTTACCCGGGGTCCTCGCTTTTACCCACAAGGGTAACTTATCATTTTCTACAGTTATCCCGGCTTTTGACAACATACAAAATAATAACATATCAACATATGAAGTGTGTAAGAGTTACACACCTGATTACCCGTAACACGATATTATCAACGTCGACACTCTCGTTGATAGGCACTACCGCTTATCCGCCTATTACCCCGCTTTCGATCTTCGCCCACACCTGTGTGGCCAATCACGGACAAAGAACACACGCCCTCTTCTTGAACTTAGGGGCTGAGGTCACAGATCCAACTCCTCCTAACGCTTGGCTAGCCTTCGAGTCCATGAACACACCTTAGTCACTAACTCAGATTAAAACAACAAAATCGAATCTATGAGATTAACACAACTCGTAAAGCGAAAACCCTTACCTAGATTGACAAATCCCGAAGCTCAAGATCTAATCCACAAGCCAAACAAATCCCGAGAATCCAAACGAATGCGCCACTCTTTTCCTACATTCGGCCAAAGAATTCACCATTAGGCCAAATAGCCATTCAGCTTTGGCATGAAAACCTGAAAGAGATAACACAAATAAGAGAAATCGCCCCCTTAGCTTAACCTGACAAATTCGATCACCCACTAACACGACTCGGCACCACAACACCTTAGAGATGATTCAGCAATGGTTAAAATAAAAGAGAATCCAATAAGAAAGTCGCAAATAAAATTAAAGATCTTCAACAGGATGTTTAGGGGTTTCGGCTTTTAGAGAAGAATGAAATAGAGGGAGAGAGGTTGAGGTTTCGGCTTTGGAGAGTACACAAGTAGAAAAGAACAGAATGAGAACTAAGTTTTGGTTCACATAGAATGAAAGAGATGAAAAGAGAGAATGGAAGGTGAGATTTCGGCACTTGCTGAATCAATTGAAAGAAGGAAGAAAAATGGTAAAGCACTAGGTGGATTCGGCTATGGCTTTGGGAGGAAAAAAAATAAGGAATAACGTTTCGGCAAGGGGTATGGCTACAGAGGGTTTTCGACTTTTGAAAAGATATGGAAAAAGATTGGGACACAAATAATGGATGGAAAGCAAGGTAGATTCGGCCAAACAACAAAATAGTAAAGAGGAAGAAGAGCTTAAAAGAGCATTCGGTTTTGAGTAGATGAGAGAAAAGAAGAAAATGCAAAAATGCCAAATGAGAGGGGTTTAATTTCGGCACCAAAAAGAAATGAGAAAAAAAATCTCTAAGGTTCCCTAACTAGCCGAATTTACACACTTCACCAAGGCCTACCCACATTCGGCCACCCTCTAACCAAAGACCTCAAAAATCGATTGCCCCTCTCCCTTAGAGTTTGACATACAGCCAACTCTAAGCACAAGTGTCCATCCCCCTTTTTCCTCCACAAGTTCCTCCTGACCACACATTCAAACCTGTTTGAATGTTTCAAACTCCTCATATTTCTCTCCTCCACTTATTCGAATCTGTTGACTCCTTCAACAGTCATCTACCAGAGTCCATCCTGAGCACAACTCCCTTGTCCCGGCATCAAAAAGAAATGCACATAAGGGATTCGCGCAACATATCTTACTAAACGTCACTTCCTCCGTTGCTCCGTCCATGAGATGGTCTCAGTCCAACCAAACACCTGCCAGTTTGCCTGCAACTCAATCAAAACTCGACGGAACCTAGATCCACATATTCCGATGATCGATAACTCCCTGCATGCACCCAGTAGTCAACAATTTTTATACATACTGAAGCGACCTTGGAACTAACTATCAGCCTTACCGAGATAGATGAGCCGATTCATCCATCAGTCAGTCACATTACTCAATCGGAAGTCTTGGTGAGCTGCATGGCACCCTAACAAATCCATACGTATTTTCCCATTTTTCCATCGAATCTTTTGGTTCTACATAATCTAGATACGATTTCTACATATTAATACATCGTACACTGCCTGCTCTCTCATCACACACGCACCTTCTTAAAAGTCGGAACTCCTCACATTTCGCGCTGCAGATGCATGAGGCCTGTTTCCAATTCTCCCGCACAATCAGACATCTTGGTATACAAACCTCTCCCTCACAGACATAACACTCCATTCGCTTACTCGCTCTAAATCCACCATTACACGTAAATATACTTCCTAACCGCTTCAACCTTTCGTTTACTACACTTCTCGCCAACATACGCATCAGAACTAATTATTCTAACATTTTATCCCACGATCATCTACCCAACCAGTTGCATACCGCTATTTCCTCTGAATTGGTACCGATGGTGTGTCGTCCTTCAAACTCTATCCGCCTCGCCACTCAACCTTCTCCAGAGAAAAGTATTTCAATCTCCAGTCTCCTAGTAACATTTCCCCATTCAAAATATGTCCTGCTGCATGATTCGTGGATGCTCATGCGCGCCAGCGGTATACATCTATCCCGAGTCTCGTTCGGTGTAATTGGATGCATGCGACCCACACCCATCAGTATTTATCCTCCAAGTCATTGACATGTGAAGCATAAAACCATATATTCTTCTCCCCGCTTAATTCGTCTTCGCCAACCAAGCGAACGACGCCGAACTTGCTTCTAATCCTTAACTTGTCTTTCCACGTCTTTCGTTGCTCATACAAATGGAACTCACTGGTCCGGCAATCTATTCCCTGGCAACAGAATCAACTGATGAATCTGTCTCCCACAAACTGTAAACAATCACTTGCACTTCCGTATTTAGTGTTCACACATTCAATTCACCATCTTCAAGTCCTTTTACTCTCGACTCTTCTACGACAACTTACTCCTAACTACAGCCTAAACTCTCAGTCATGAGCCGCCCCGGCGCCGGCTGCGCAAAACATACATGAATGCATCGCTCGCTCCAGTTCGAAAGGTTACAATATCTTTAATCACCTCAGCCTGCCCAGTCACTTTGCTGAAAACACCATCATGTCCAACGGTGCCTATAGCAATGGCGTGCAAGGCTTGTGGTGCCTGACGCGCGCACCGTCTCGCCTTATGGATCTACCTTTACCCGGCCAAAATGTGATACCGACCTCAAATCAATCTTAGAAAATGATGCTCTGCTGATCGAACGTGCGCCTTTACCCTCTACTTAATGCTAATCAAATGATTGGTAATTGTAATCCAGATTCGATTGTCGTCCCTGCAAACACCCGCCTCTCGGTTCTTTATCCTACATAAAACCTCCGTCCCGGCTCCGACCATACCAAGGCAGCCCACACCTTCCCAACTTATTTCTATGTGCGCAGACACCGAGCCCGCTGGTGCTCTTCCATAAAATTCAACCTCTGTACAGGCAGCTACCTCTGCTCCTTAAGACACGCCAGAGAATCTTTCGCTGGCTCGACATCCAGCAGCTGAACACTCACCGCCCGAACATCCAGAATCTTGCAGCATCTCCTCACCATTCTACTCTACTCAGACCTGAGGCGGCATGATAGGTAATCTTCCTCTCATCACCACCTCACCTCTCCATGAGCCTGTGCCCCACACTACGGCAGCACAGAGACTTGCTACGGATCATCTAATCAAATCGACTCGATCCGGCGCCCATCAGAGACGACAAGCACACCTCGCTCAGAGTTGTGTGAGTATATCCCTACTACGGTTGTTTCCACTACGCGGAAAGGTCCAGTAACTTCAAATCTCACTAGATCAGCTAGTTCAAGTTCCATCATGCACTATAGAAGAGCGAAACATCTCCAAACGTGTCAATCCAAAAAGCGCACACACACATCGCGGTGCGCCGCTCACTCTCCTGCGATGCCCCCGCTATTAACCCTAAATGGCTCCGCGATTTCCTGACGAGACCTCTGCGCTCACGGCTTACGCTATAACCACACTCATGGCCGACTCCACTCCGTCCTTCACATCGACTCACCTCGAACTGATCGCGAATCAAGGCCGAGCAGATGTGATACCTTACTGCTGACAATCTACCTGATGATCCATCGACACTTTAACACACCTCATGCACAACAACACCTTCAACGACTCCTTGTACGAACTAAGCTTGGTCTACTTTTCTCCTTAGATTTCCCGGCACTCGGCGAGCTGACACTGAAACTCTCTTCGATTCTACTATCTCACTGACTCTCACCGATCACACGGCCCACTCTCCTATTGAATTCTTCTTCATCCCGCACTGGACATCAACTTATAGCTCATCACCCAAATGCGCTCCAACCTGCTGACGCGGGTACGCGCGATAACCAATACAACCTTGAACCTCTCTTATTCGAGCGACGGGACGCATGCTTCTCCATTATTCGGCCAGCTACAGTCATATAATAATCGACTCGACATCTTCGAAGCAAAATCTGTGATATCGGGTGCACTATCCTCCCCGACCGGGGAGCCTACCACAGATGACTCATGTCCCTGGAAACCTCCGCCACCACCGTGGGGTCGTAAATCGTTATGCTCCGACAGCCTGGCCATCACACGCTGGACGCCACACCCACAGCACACTTGACAATACTTCTACCGCTGCGCCGTGCATGCTGGTACTTCGGATCCTGACTTACTCGAGACACATTCCCAGCTGCCCTCGATGTTTATAAAAAGTAAAACTTGTATTAAGCGAATTTATTGAAAATATTTATAAAACTTAGTTTGATAGAAAGTGGAGTTACTTTTTTGTTATTACATACAGGCTAATTACCCGATGGCAATATTTTGGAAAAAACCCAAACGTTCATTCAAGTTTTTGAAAACGTCTATTTTATAGTTAATTGAGCATGCCTCAATAATCAAAGTATATTTTAAGAAATTAACAAAGTAGGAAACCCAAGTTTACATTTAAGTGGCCTTATTACATAACCAAAATCCAACTTAAAATAAAATAAACCCGAAATACTATTAAATTAAAACCCGAAATATCATGCATGGCCACCTTGAGTCCACCTCAGCTCCCTATCCGCGATCTAAGAATCACCTGCAAAATGTTAACGGAAGGGGTGAGTCATCGAGACTCAATATGTAAATCCCCATCCGGAATATGTAAAGCTCATACACAAATTCATATGCTCGTATGCATGTCATGCAACCCATCCAACCTATCCATCCGAAACTCCCAAATCTAACCCGTGTGGTACCAAACCACTACAGGTCCCAAACCACTGGTGACCGAAGTCACAAATAACATATGTGGTACCAAACCACTGGTGACCAAAGTCACAAATAATCATGTGTGGGGCCAACCCACTTTGTGGTATCAAACCACTGGTGACGATCCCTTCTGATATTATGTGGGGCCAACCCACTGTGGTGCCAAACCACTGGGACGAGTCACAAAGATAACCATATGTGGTACCAAACCACTGGTGGTTCCAAACCACTGAGACTTAGTCATGAAGTAATGATAAGTGGGGTCAACCCACTGTGTGGTACCAAACCACTGGTGAAAGTCTGAAAATCATATCTTCCCCTTCCTTTCATTATACCCATCTTATGAACATACTTTTCTATCCATTATTATCATGTATAACATGGCATATGCAGATTTAGCAGAGGCAATTAATGTTAGCCACCAAAAATGGACTTACCCGGAGTCCTCGCTTTTACCCACAAGGGTAACTTACCATTTTCTACAGTTATCCTGGCTTTTGACAACATACAAAATAATAACATATCAACATATGAAGTGTGTAAGAGTTACACACCTGATTACCTGTAACACGATACTATCTACGTCGACACTCTCGTTGATAGGCACTACCGCTATCTGCCTATTACCCTGCTCAGATGCTGGCCCACACCCAGGTGGCCAATCACGGACAGCAGACACAGCGCTCTTCTTGAACTTAGGGGCTGAGGTCACAGATCCAACTCCTCCTAACGCTTGGCTAGCCTTCGAGTCCATGAACACACCTTAGTCACTAACTCAAATTAAAGCAACAAAATCGAATCAAAGAGATTAACACAACTCGTAAAGCGAAAGCCCTTACCTAGATCGACAAATCCCGAAGCTCAAGATCTAATCCACAAACTGAACAAATCCCAAGAATCCAAACGAATACGCCACTCGCTTCCTACATTCGACCAAAGAACTCACCATTAGGCCAAATAGCCATTTGGCTTTGGCATGAAAACCCGAAAGAGATAACACAAATAAGAGAAATCGCCTCCTTAGCTTAACCTGACAGATTCGATCACCCACTAATAAGACTCGGCACCACAACACTCTAGAGATGATTCGGTAATGGTTAAAACAAGAGAGAATCCAATAAGAAAACTGCAAATAGAATTAAAGATCTTCAATAGGATGTTTGGGGGTTTCGGCTTTTAGAGAAGAATGAAATAGAGAGAAAGAGGTTGAGGTTTCGACTTTGGAGAGTACACAAGTAGAGAAGAAAAGAATGAGAACTAAGTTTCAGCTCAGATAGAATGAAAGAGATGAAAAGAGAGAATGGCAGGTGAGATTTCGGCACTTGCTGAATCAATTGAAAGAAGGAAGAAAAATGGTAGAGCACTAGGTGGATTCGGCTATGGCTTTGAGAGGAAAGAAAATAAGGAACAAAGTTTCAGCAGGGGGTATGGCTATAGAGAGTTTTCGGCTTTTGAAGAGATATGGCAAAAGATTGGGACACAAATAATGGATGGAAAGCAAGGTAGATTCGACCAAACAACAAAAAAGAAAAAGGAAGAAGAGCTTAGAAGAGCATTCGGTTTTGAGTAGATGAGAGAAAAGAAGAAAATGCAAAAATGCCAAATGAGAGGGGTTTAATTTCGGCACCAAAAAAAATGAGAAAAAAAAATCTCTAAGGTTCCCTAACTAGCCAAATTTACACACTTCACCAAGGCCTGCCCACATTCGGCCACCCCCTCTAACCAGCGCCCAAAAACCGATTGCTCCACTCTCCCTTAGAGTTTGACATACGGCCAACTCTAAGCTCAAGTGTCCATCCCCTTTTTCCTCTACAAATTCCTCCTAACCACACATTCAAACCTGTTTGAATGTTTCAAACTCCTCATATTTCTCTCCTCCACTTATTCGAATCTATTGACTCCTTTAACAGTCATCCACCAGAGTCCATCCTAAGCACAACTCCCTCTTGTTCTGGCGTCAAAAAGAAATGCACATAAGGAGATTCCCGCAGCTCGAACCAAGGCTATATCCACTCACATGAGGTGTCACTCCCTTGCCTCCTAAGTGGCGCCTCTTACCACTCAACCACTTGAATTCTTTTGTCATACCTTATCACCAACCACCCTTAACACCTAGCTCAAACAGCTCCCCCCTTCTAAAAGCCCAAAACACAAATTTCCAACAAAGCTCTGGTCTAACCCTGACTCATGCCTAGACCCTAAATAGCCCAAACTAACATGACATCCATGCCATCTACATGCAACCCGATAAATGCAAAGGCCCCGTTTTAAGGATGTTACAATCCTTGTATTTATCTACATGGGTAGACACAAGGGTGTGTGTCTAGGCCGTGTGACACACGGTCTACCCCCATGGGCATGTGATCTGGCGTGCGTTCCCTACACCCAGATTAATGCAAAACAGAATGCTCAGTAGTAAACACACGAGCGTGTGCCTTGGCCATGTGACCTTATTTGGTTGATGACGTCATAAAAAAATGTCCCCTATATTGGACACGGCCAGCGACACGAGTGTGTCCTAGAGCGACACGGGCTTGTAACTCTCCGAAGCATGAAAATTTTCTAAGTTTCCCAAAATTTTTAAAAAATTTTGGGTTAGTCCCGAACCACCCCCAATGTATGTTTTGGGCCACATAGGCCCATAATAGGGACAATATGAATGCAAATGAAAGGTTTTAAATTTGAGTGGAACTTCATGTCTTGGTTTTGTATGAATGTGTGTATTTATGTCCAGTAATGCCTCGTACCCTATTTTGGCGTCGAATACGGGTAAGGGGTGTTACATTTAATGGTATTAGAGCTATGGTTTAGTCGATTCTTGGACTAACCTAGCGTATGTGAGTCTAGCTATACATGCCATATTACTACTTGAGATAGTGTGATGGCTCCCGGCTCTAACGAAATTGTTTTGTTAAGACAGAGACGACTTTCGATCGAGCTATTTTCGATAATACTGAAAATGGTATTGAGATGATTGAAATATGCTTACGATGTGTTGAAATTTGGAAAGATATGAATAGAAATTATGATACGCATGTGTTAATATACGAAATGAGATAACCATAAGTTGAGAAATGTGAAAAAGATAAATGAAACAAAAGTTTAGGTTGTGATAAGCTCATCCATGTATGTTAGTATTCATATGATATTATGTACCCAATCTATTTGATTAAGTGAATATGATAAGTAAACTTACCCAACGGACGGAATATGTGTGTAAGTATACTTGTTTGAATAATGTATGATCAGTACGTCTGCATAGTTGAATCTCATGTTTAATTGTTAAATTTGAGAATATATAATGTTTGTTTTATGACTCTGTTATGAAACCACAAATATTATAATAGTATGGAAGTTAAACTAGAAGATCAAATTAAGTAAAACGCAGGAGATGAGTACGCTCGTTCAATGATGAATTAACGGATAAGACCATGGTTAGACCATGGCAGTACATGTGATCCCATGTAAGACCATGTCTGGGACATGGCATTGGCATCGATATGTGATCCCATGTAAGACCATGTCTGGGACATTACATTGGCATCGATATGTGATCCCATGTAAGACCAAGTCTGGGACATGGCATTGGCATCAATATGTGATCCCATGTAAGACCATGCCTGCGACATGGCATTGGCATTGATATGTGATCCCATGTAAAACCATGTCTGGGATATGGCATTGGCAATGATATGAGACTTCGTGTAAGACCATAACTGGACTATGGTATCGTGAGGACATGTAAGACCATAACTGGGCTATGACATTGTGATATGAGTAAGACCATAGTTGGACTACGGCATCAAGTAAACGGCGTACTCAAACCCGTAAGACGTTCTCTAATTTGACAAGTGATGGTAAGTGAAATTGGAGTTAGATGTTGGGTATTTTATTAGATATTAATATTGAGCTTGAGTAAGTAAATTCACTGTTTGAAATTATGGATGACAGAAAACATTTGTAACATGAATAAGTGTGAAAATATGCTTGGAATGAGTTATGTGATTATGATGATATTATATTAATGATGAATGCTAAGATATATTTGTGTATTCATGAGAGTCAAGAGGCTTTACAACCTCACCCCCTTACCAGTGTTGCTTTATAACGAAATTTTACGAGAATTGAGTCGAATAAGGTCATAAGTGTGAAACTAAAGAGTTCAGAGATGAAATAATTAGTAACGTATACAGAGATGAGAATAGTTTGGTAAGTGAAAACAAATTTAGAAGAAAAAAAATCGGAATGTTTTAAAGATTACACATATTATGCAATGTCACGAATAAAGAAGCTAGTCTCGACTACTCGACTCAATTGAGTATGAAGTCTAAAGTATGTATTTACCGAAATTCTCCTGAATTGATGTTCAATAGTGAATGGAACAATACAGGGTTTATGATGACAGAATTAGTCAGAGAAATGATATTTGGGCTGTAAAGATGTCTATGTGTGACAATTATAGTTGAATGAACTACGATGACCTCTTTTGGGTATTCTATGTAATTGTTATCTTCAGAGATATATGTGATTGTTTGTTTTCTGATGAAATTCTTATCATGTGAGAATATTAGCTAACTCTAATACTAGATAAAAGCACTGTTGGTCTGATTGGTTTATGAGCGGTATTTTCTTCTGGTTTTTTCTGAGGAATCATCAGGAATTTATTATTTTCTTATGAATTATTATTTTTTTGGTATGGTATCGTATATTGGATTTCCTTATCTTGGTTTTCCTATTATTCATACTTCGTAAATTATTAATCATGGTTCATTTTTGAAGTGTGTTCATTGACTTGTGATAACTATGTCTATTATGATCATGTTTCTGGTTCGATCATAGAAACGTGGTGATTTTGGTACGTGGAATTCTTTAATTTTTGTTAAAGGAATTGATATCGGCAATAGTATAAGTGGTGAAATCACAAGCTCTAATTTGTTTGATGGACTTCTTTTCTCAAGTAAGTTAATATAAGTCAATGCATTCAATCGGGATATATTTGTTTCTTTGAACTGATGTGATTGTAAAGGTCTTCAAAAGCATGATAAGAGAATTTTGAAAGATTGCGTGTATGAATTGTTTTAATAACATAAAGAAAGGGACCATGTTGATATGCTATTATTTGATAATTGTGATCAACTTAGTTGTTTTGTCAGAACAAGCTAGCCAATTGAAATGTGATTTAGGTTATGTGTATTCAAGTATATCCTCATAAGAGAATGAATTTTGTGCATTCACGAGTATATTGATGTACAGTCTGAATGAAGAATTGATATTCTAGAAAGTATGATACGGAGATGTGCCTATTGAATTTTTCTGGTCGAATAATGTTATTACGAGTTAAAGCTGTACCGATTGATAAACTCATCATAATTATGAAAGTTTGAGTTATTTGTGCATGTTAACAAAGTTGGAAACAGTTGAAAGTATTATTAATCGAGTTCAGCCTAAATTGAGAAAAGAATTGAGGACTTTTTAGTGATGTACTATTGAACAGATTAGAATATGTTTTAATTTAAAAATGTGAAACAATGGTTTGTATATTTAGACGATTAAAGTCACACTAAAAAGAAATGTTCGACTGGTGAATTAAAGACGACCACTGCAATGTCGGTATTGTGAATTCGATGATATAGTGTGTTCAACGGAAAATATCATATGTTTCCTAGTTCTAATGGTATAAAGTATTTGATGTTACAAAAAAAGATCTGAAGTTTAAGACGTTGTCAATGGATTTAGATATTGAAAGATTTCGAGAAATTGTCGATTGACCTTTTGGGAAAAAAAAAAACAAGTATTGTTACAGATGCTTGAATGGAAATTTGTTTATTTTGTGAGAGTTGGATACGTGATGGCCTATTTCTAGCTATATCAATGATAAAGTGAAGTTTCCTTTGCGAAATTGAGTAGCTCAGAAATGTGATAGTGAATAGTAATCTAAATGAGATTAGAATGAGTTTACTTCTGATGCCGAAATTCAGGTCGGATATGATTCTTGTTACTATTGTTAATTCAGGATAAAATTTGCGTATTGATGAATCAAGGACCTATGTAGAAATTTTTATACGAAGTTCATAGTAGTGGCTTGTTTGTTCATCCAAAGAGTAATGAAATGTGCAGTCATATGAAGTTGATGTTCTAGTAATTGCGTATGTTACGTGTTTTATGTGAATTTGTGTCCAAATGTCGATTTGTCGACTGGTAAAAGCTGAATTTCAAGAGTATTCAGGACAATTACAGTCAGTGATGATTCTAGGATGAAAATGAGAAGAAAATACTATAAATTTTGAATCGGGATTGTCATAATCCCCGAAAAGGAAGATGTAATTTGGATTGTGGTTAATTGTTTGGCAAAGATCTATATGATCATTTCAATAAGTACAGAGTTCTTATTTAACATATCAACTAAACTATGTGTTCTTCAGATAGCAAGATGTTTCTGAGATTATATGATTGAGCAGGGTGCCAGTTCCATTAGGCTGGATAGAGATCCGGAGGTTATATTGCAATTATGGATAGGCTATAGGAACTTTGAGAATGCAGTTACATTTGGGCACAGTAAATTATTTTTATATCAATGATAAGTTTAAGAGAGTAGCTAGAATTTGACAGTGTACTCCGGCATTGTGTACTAAATTTAAAAGGTTATTGAAAAGAGATATATAAGACTAAAATCAATTTATGATTCTAAGAAATTTGTAAAAATGATTCATGAGAGTTGAAAGCAATTTCTTCTGGTAAGATTTTTAGGGACGAAAATCCCTAGGAGGGGGAGAGTTGTAACAACCCGATTTTGGGCCTAGTCGAAACAGTGGTTTCGAGGCCAAAAATCCAATAAGGAAAATCTTATTTTTATTATATTTTTATGGCCTACAATTTCATGAAAAGATTTCGTGAAAATTTCGTTCAAAAATTTTGACGTTTGGGCACTCAATTAGTCAAAAGGACTAAATTGAAAATAGTGCAAAAGTTGAATTCCACATGTTAGAAGTGTCCAATTGTTATGAAGTTTTAAATTGGAGGTCTATAAATGATAATTAGACCATTGGATAATTTGTTGGACAAAAAATGACATGGTTAGGTAAAATTTCAAAGAAAGGCATTAAGGGCATTTTAGTCATTTGGTAAATAAATGATTAAAAAGGGAAAATGAAAACCAAAATTATGCTCATCTTCGACCTCTAGCCAAAAATTAGAAGAGAAGCCATGGCTAGGGTTTGGCCAAGCTTTCCAAGATCCATAGTCAGTGCATCTTAGCCCCGTTTTTAATGTTCTTTGCATTTTTGAAGTTCTCGTAACCCGATTTACGTATTTCTACCATTATTTTGAAGTAGGATTCATGATTAAAAATTTATCCATGTGTGACATGCATGTTTTTTGATGTTTAATGGTAGAAAATGGATGTTTATGGTTAGAGAAGCGATTTTTACTAAGTGATTTTCAGAAAAAATGTCAAAAAGGACCCATTTGTAAAAGTTACAAAATATGCGTTAAAAATCTAATTTTATGGAAAATGTGGGCTGCTTAAAGCATGAAAATGATTCGGCTATGCATGGGTAGTAAAGAAATTGAACACATTTCTTTTTATGAGAGTAGGGGCAAAAGTATAAATATGACAAAGCTTAGGGGCAAAAACATAATTTTGCAATAGTATGATTTTTGGGTCACAATGAATAATGTGACTAATAAGTAACCTAAATGTGATGTTATAGATCAAAGAAAGCGAGGTTTGGACCTAGAACAGGGGAAAAAATGAGTAATTGACGGTTAGGTCCCTTTTTTTCGATTTTGGTATCGAGGTAAGTTTGTGTGTAAATAATACAACCTTATGTTATGTATTTAATATTTCGATATTACATGAGTTGTATATTGTCTCTACGAAATTGATTAATGATGATTTTGATGAAATTTTGAGGAATGAAAATCCCTAATTGAACCTTAGGAATGGATAGAATACAAATGTCATGACACTAAGGTTACTAAAGTTCCCTATAAGACCATATCTGGGATATGGCCTTGGTATGTGATTTCATATAAGACCATGTCAGGGACATGGCGTCGATATGATATTTCATGTAAGACCATATCGGAGATATGGCGTTGATACGGTACTATATGTATTAGTTCTCGAGTATTTTTTAGCATTCCGAGTGGCTCAACGGGTTCATTAAAAATGAGAAAGTATGTGACTATGTTACGAGTGGTACAGGTATGTACATAAAACTCATGTGAAGTGAATTCGATATATGATGAATTCTTGGGAAGAATGTACATGAATAAGTTATACTTGTGAAATATTGATAACCTTGTGATTAGTGATCTACATGGGCGTCTGATCTGGCCATGCGCCCCCTGCACCCAAATTAATGCAAAACAGAATGCCCAGTAGTAAACACACGGACAGAGACACGGCCGTGTGTCTCATCCGTGTGAAAGACACGGCCTAAAGACACGAGTGTGTGCCTTGGCCATGTAACCTTATTTGGTTGATGACGCCATAAACAGAATGTCCCCTATATTGGACACGGCCTGCAACACAGGCATGTCCTAGAGCCACACAAGGGTGTGTGACCACACGGCCTACCCACACGGGAGTGTGACTCTTCAAAGCATGAAAATTTTCTAAGTTTCCCAAAAGTTCTAAAAATTTTTGGTTTAGTCCCGAACCCCCCCAATGTATGTTTTGGGCCTCGTAGGCCTATAATAGGGACGATATGAATGCAAATGAAAGGTTTTAAATTTGAGTGAAACTTTATGTCTCGGTTTTGTATGAATGCGTGTATTTATATCCGGTAATGCCTCGTACCATGTTCTGGCATCAAATACGGGTAAGGGTGTTAGAACTAAGGTCTCTGGGCCACCATAGTTGGAAAGGAAGAGAACCAGGAAGCCTAAAGACTTCTCTAAGTCTAAATGCTTCTTTTGCGGTAAGAAAGAGCATTTCAAGGCAAACTGTACAAAGTGGAAGGAATACCTAGCCACCAAAGGAAACGGTATGGAAATCTTTATGATAGAAGCTTGTTTAGTGGAGGATTTAATAGACCATTGGGTCATTGATTCAAGAGCTACTAATCATGTGTGTGTGTCTCTATAGGGGTTCGAGTAGACGAAAGATGTTAGGGATAATAGCTCATCATTGTAGACCAGGAACGAGACAAGTGTGGCAACTGAAGTAGTGGGTGGTGTACATCTTTATTTTGATAACTTTAGGAATATTATTTTAAGAGACGTTTTCTATGTACCAAGTTCTAAAAGAAACTTAATTTTTGTTGCATGTTTATATAAAAACAGCTTGATTGTAAGTTTTAATAATGGATTTGCAATATTTAGAAATTGTAATATTTTCTATAATGGATGGATGTCAAATAATATCTACTTTATCAAATCAAAGATGTACACATTGTTTGAGACTGAAATATCGAATAATGGAATTGCAATATTTAGAAATTGTAATATTTTCTGTAATGGATGGATGTCAAATAATATCTACTTTATCAAATCAAAGATGTACACATTGATTGAGACTGAAATATTGAATAATGGAATTGCAATATTTAGAAATTGCATTTTTTTCTATAATAGATGTCAAATAATATCTACTTTATCAAATCAAAGATGTACACAATATTTGAGATTGAAATATAGAATAAAAGACTTAAAACTTCTCACTCTATTTAGACATTCCTTTGGCATTTGAGACTTGGTCATATTAACCGAGAAAGAATCACTAGACTTGTAAAAGATAGCATATAAAGTTCACTTAAAGAAGTTGATCTTCCACAATGTGAATCTTGCTTGGAAGGTAAGATGACTAAGCGATCTTTTAATGCAAAAGGAACGAGGGCTGGAAAACCCATAGAACTTGTACACACTGACGAATGTCACCTTATGAGCATTAATGCAAGAGGTGGTTATGAGTATTATGTAACTTTTATTGATGACTATTCTAGATATGGGTATGTATACATAATGCACCGTAAGAGTGAAACCTTTGATAAATGTAAAAAGTTTCACATGGAAGTGGAGAAACAACTATCTTTACCCATAAATGCACTTCAGTCAGACCGAGGTAGGGAATATTTATTTGATGAGTTCATAGGGTACCTTATAGAGAATGAGATTTTATCCCAGATAACCGCACCGTGTACTCCACAACAGAACGGCGTAGCAGAGAGAACCAATCGAACATTGTAAGACATGGTATGTTCGATGTTAACTTATTCGAAATTGTTAACCTCTTTTTACTGATATGCGGTCCAAACGACTTAATTTATTCTGAATGATTTTCCAACTAAGGCAGCATCAAAAAATCCATATGAATTATGGTATGGCAGGAAGCCAAGTCTAGAAAATTTAAGGATTCGGCATGCCCGGCCCACGTATTGGATAAAGATGCAAGGAAGTTGGACTCACGGACAAAATTGTGCATGTTTGTATGATTTCCAAACGGAACAAATGGTAGTTTTTTTTATAACCCGAAAGAGCAAATTGTTATATTGTCAACTCATGCTACTTTCCTTGAAAAAATTTACATGAATGACTCTAAACCTTGGAGTAAAAAGGTACTCAAGGAAATTTAGGGAAATATTCAAAACACTATAGAAACGGTTCCAAAACCAACTACTAATAGTAAACCTACAAACCATCAGCAACATAGGGTGCTTCGTCACAGTAGGAGGGTTTCTCGTAGACCTGAGTTTTTCTAATCTAGCAAAAGTGTTTTTAACACTGAGTCTGTTGAATAGGAAAATCATGACCCACTCACATATGACGAAGTGATGTAGAGTGTTGATTCCAAGCTTTGGGAAATAACTATGAAAGCTAAGATCGACTTTATGTATTTCAACATAACGTGGGAACTTGTACACTTATCAGAAGGGATAAAACCCATAAGGTGTAAGTGGATCTATAAGAGAAAAAGAAATGTGGATGGAAAAGTGAAAACTTATAAGGCTAAACTTGAAGCAAAATGTTATACTCAGAAAGAATGTATCGATTACGAAGAAACCTTCTCTCCAGCTATCATGCTCAAGTTAATCCGCATATTGTTTTCTATTATAATGGCTCTCGATTATGAGATATAGAAAATGGATGTCAAGACAACATTTTTGAACGGCTACCTTGAAACGAGCATAAAGTTTGAAAACTGCTTAAATCCATATATGGACTAAAGTAAGCATCTCGCTCGTGAAATCAAATATTTGATCAAGCGATAAAGACTTTTGGATTTGAGCAAAGCGTAGATGAACCTTGTGTTTAAAAATGTTTAGGAGACGGAAAAGTGGTCTTTCTTATTCTATATGTCGATGAGATTCAACTCATTGGGAATGATGTAAGGACATTGTCATTAGTTAAACTATGGTTAACTCAATAGCTTAGCATGAAGGACTTGGGAGAAGCTAGTTTTGTTATAGGCATTCAAATCCTAAGGGATCAAAAGAACAAAGTGATAGCACTATCCCAGGCTTTATACATAGACAAGATATTGGAGTGTTATGCAATGATCGATTTGAAGAAAGGAAATCAACCCTTCGTCTCGGGATTCATGTCTCTTTAGAAAACTGTCCTGAGATAGCGGAAGAAATAGAGAGCATGAGAAAGGTTCCTTATGCCTCGATAGTAGGAAGTCTCATGTAACACCCCATACCCAATCCAATTGATGGATCCAAGCTACAGGATGCTACAACAAAAGACTGGAACATTCATAAGTAATTTATTCTATAACATTCATTAGTTTAATAAATATAAGGTAAGTCTATCTTTAACATGCACTACAAACAAAAACCAAGTTTCAACTAAGTTTACGAAAGTCCTTAAACCGGCTCAAAACTAAATCGGGACCATTTTGAAAATTTAAAAAAATAGGCAAAAAGTTAAAACAGGGGTCACACGGCCCTATGGCCAGGCCGTGTGGTGATATCACATAGCCTTGTGCCCAAACCATGTAATAGATTAATGCCGTGTAACATTGGGTCACAAGGTCGTGCTGCTAGGTCGCGTAACAAACTGTGGTCATGTGATTTACCCTACACCTAAATTAAATAGGCTACATGGTCGTACATTGCACCCATCTATGGCACACAACAGTGTGGCCGACTGTGCCACATACAAGGTGTGCCTAAAATGCCTTCCACCATAAGCAATTATAACCTATATTCTTTTAAGCCTCAAGTTAAGCAAAAGGTCATTGATTAACCTGTTAAGAGACACCAAAAACATACCCAAACAAAACATAATTCATTTAACCTAAGCTCCTAACCAATATGCCACATTTGGCACCACAATTCAAGAATTAAATAACAACTATTCTTTACCATTCATTCCAAATTATTCATACCTAAACATAGATGTATAACCATAATTTCTTTAGCTAAATCATCAATTGACAAAGTTCATCAAATGGCTTAAAACATGAACACCTATTTCAACAATCAAAACATATCATATTTACCAATGCCTTTATCCATCTCATGACTCAATTCAATCACACCAAACATAAACATTTGCCTAACACAAAAAAAGTCCAATGTCATTTCATGCCATTATTTAATCATATATATAATGTCATTAAAGCCTTTTCCATTATCATCAATCAACTAAGTATCAAATTGGTACCAACCACTTACCACCACAAGAATATAGATAAGTTTATACACAACCAAAGTGCCAAAAAATGATCATTATGTTTCAAAGAGTAATCATCCTATATACATGCCACAAGTAACAAACTTTTATACATTAAAAGTCCACTGAATCAAATGACAATAGGTGTGAGCTTTTTGCCAATCCGATCAACACGTTCCGGAAGTCTAAAATCTACAAAGAAGTAGAAACACGAGTAAGTATGTAAAATACTTAGTAAGCTTATACATAATGAAAATTTCTTACCTCAATTCCCTATCACATAGAAATTCATTATGTAAAAAATTATACATATCAATATTCAAACAACATCCTTAAACATGTAAGATTATGAGCTCAATCACAAATATAACCTCAACTTATTCGCATTTTCATTTCAAGCCAACTTATGTTTTGTATCCAATACATATACATTACTTAGCCAACATTCACAATCACCATTAAAAAATAAAATATAACATATTATCATTATCAATTTACTTATACTGCATGAACTTACCTGACAAAATCGTAGTAGTTTAGCTAATAATGGCTAGTCAGTAATTTTTTCTTTTCCTCGTATGTCCTCCGTTTGTTGAATTTATTGATCTAAAGCATAACCTAACTTAATTAACCATTCTAATTAACATATAATAGCATAGTACAATCATGCCTTAGCTCAATTTCATCTATACATTAATTTTTTAAGTTTTGCATTTATTTCAATTTGTACCTAAAACTAAAAATACTATAATTTTCACATTTGAGCTTTGATTTCGATACCGACCTCAATTGCATCCTCCAACAGTCCATTAGAACACATAATTTCATAATTTATATATATTTTGAATTTATTGCATTTTAGTCCCTAAGTTTAAACCTATTAAGTTTTACTTTACAAACTACACGATCAGCATATTTAAGCTTCAAAACTAACCAAATAGTCATGAAAACTTCAAGAAACATCAATGGTAACTTTTACAAAATTTGACAGTTTCATGAAATAGTCCCTAAGTCAGCTAAATCAAGCTCTCGATATTCCAAAAACATAAAAATTACAAGAAACAAACTAAGAATTACTTAAAAATTGAAGCTTAAGCTTAGACAAGGGTTTGGGATTGTTTTTCCTCTTCACATTTGGTTAGGAGGTTGAAAATGACAAAGTAATTTATTTCTCTTTCCTTTTTCTTTTAGTTTGTAACATATTATTATAAAACCATATTATACAATAAAAGTAAAACATTTTAAGACCATTTAATTGTCCACTAACCTTAAGAAGGGTAAAATTACCATTTAAATCCCTAAGTAAATGTTAACCATGAATTTTAGCTAATAGAAATCAATAGAGATCAAGTTTTATGATTTTTATGATTAAGTCTTTGTACCTATATTGACTAACCAAGAGACAAAATTATCAGACCAAATCTTAATACGACACTTGAATAACTTCGTACATATTAAATAAATAATATTTACGAACACACATATCAGATTTTTGGCCTTGAAACCACAATTTTTGACACCATTGAAAACAAGTTGCTACGTCTCATGTATGCTATGTTATGCATACACCCAGATATATATTTTGTTGTGAGGTTGGTAAGTCGATATCAAGAGAATCCAGGACTAAGACACTAGCAAGCAGTTAAGCATACGCTCAAGTATTTACGTAGAACGAGGGATTATGTACCTATGTATTTTGAAGGAGATCTTACTCCTATCGGATATATTGATTCTAACTTTCGAACTTGTCGGGATTCTAGGAAATCAACATCGAACTGTGTTTTGTCCTAGATGGGGGTCCATAGTATAAATAAGTGTCAAGCAGGATTACACTGCTAACTTCACTATGGAAGGTCGAATATGAGGTATGGAAAAGCTATGGCACTCTAGCAGTGCAGATATAGTTAATGCTCAAAGAAACCATATAAAGAGAAATTACATTTATACAAAGAATCATAAGGGATACAGTAATGTTTGACGGAATAATGGATGTAATCAAAGATCACATATTACGACAAACCCGTGGGATTTGTCATGCCAAGACTCTACTAGCTAAAAAGATCTTTAGAAAACATATGGAGAGGCACAAGAATGTGAAACATGACTCCTCTACTTCACTAGGGCAAGTGGGAGACTGTTGAATCTGGTGCCCTATGTTAGTATTTTTAGCTAAGTACACTTGTAATTTTTCAAATAGATTAGTTAATAAAATTAATCATTAATTACATCAATATTTTGTATATTGTCCTCACACGGTTTTTGCACGCAAAGCAAAATGGAAAAAAGTGTTGCTCATTGGTTTTCTAATGTTTAAATAATACTAATCGACATTATGTGGTTAGATCGTAATACAAAAAGATAGCTTGCATTAGTTAATGAACCTAAACATGAACCTAAACAAAAAGATAGAGACATAGATGTGACTGACTGGACTGATAGGACATCAAACTGGACCCAAGTAGAATTGATCTTGAATTCGTTTATGGATCTATTCACTTATGACGTTCATAGTGTGGCATACCTAAATCCTAAGTGGATGGCAGACTATGTATGCGTGACTCATACACTTTGATGTAAGTAAAAGCCTGAGTTCGAATAGATAAAGAACTGAAAGTTGGTGCGTTGGGTGTACGACTTCTGCAATATGTAGTATCATTCAAAAAAGTGGAATTTATGGCCTAAGACATGGGTAAATGATATCCCCTTATTGGCATTACATGGTTAATGAAAAGTAAACATGGCCACGGGTTGTTCGTCTTTGTGATGAATGACTTGATCACTATTTGATAGTAATTGACTTTTAATGAAAGAAGATGTAATGGTTACCATGAGATAAAATAGTATCATATTGGGAGAGAGGATATTATCCCAAAGAGATCAAGGATAACCTATGAGGGTAACACATTTATGACAAAGTCATTGGACGAGCACTAAGTAGATGTTTTCTTCATGGGATGTCGCTAGGGAGAGCTCAGTCACAATAATATAATGGAATGATTTCATGATTAAATGAGTTTATAATTAATAGGTGAAAAGCTGGAACTTAATTATAAATCATTTGAGCCCTAATTACATATGTCCAATCAGTCCTTTCCCTAGCACGTTGAAACCAGAAATGAATTACGTGTTTGAATAGAAAAAAGGAAATGGAAACTAGACATAAATGGTTATGGTTTTAGTCTAAAATGGAAAAATGGAACCATTTGTAAATGAATGTAGGTTTCCAAAAATGGAAATGATCGATTTGCAATTCTATATAGATTACTTAAAAATGATCTAAAGAATGAGTTTATGTTTTTGAGCTGTTTTGAAGCCTGAAAATGAAAATAAATCATTCAATCACAGTGAACATGTTAAGTTATGAAATATTGAACATAATTTCTCGAAACTGCATCAAGGGTAAAATCGTCAAAAATTTTACCAATGATAAAATCGTCAAAATTTTACTGGCCGTAAAATTAGGATGAGAAAATTGTTTGATATAGAATATTAAAGTTTATTTTGAGAAATAGAAAAAATCAAATCAGGTTGGATCACATTACAGAGTATTGGGTCAAAAGGCCCAAAAAATACTCATAATTGACCCAACCTGAAAGAAGCATGAATCCTGATCATAATACTTATAAGGGGAAGCACACCCTATTTGCCTTGCCCTCTTCTAGTTGGACTAAGAAGTTGTTTTTCTATTCGAAATAAACCTCTACAATTCAACAAGGACTCTACCTTCTCTCCCTATAAATAAATGGCACCAATAGAGCTATTAACACAACTTTGAGAGGTTGTTACTCTGCTAAAAATTTGAGAGAATTTATTCTCAATTATTAAATATATTTTTTTAGAATAACAATTCTATTGGTTTCTATTAAAGAAAAAAATTTTCCGTTTTCACCTCAAGTAAAAAAGAGAAAATTTTTCTAGTTCTGTGTTTCATTTAAATTGGTTCGAGCCCACACTTGAAGCACTTTGTGGAACAAGAATAGCGAAAAAGATCATTTGGTTGAAAATCGAGAACAACAAACGTCCGTTAAGCCTAAAACACAGGTATGAATTTTGTTATATTTTATTGATAAAAATATCACAAACTGTGTCAATTTTCAAATTTTTTATTTTCCATTGTGTAAGAAAACAATTTTCAAACCGGATTTTTTCCAACAAACAGTCTACAAAATTTTGAAACCCATGTCAGGGAATGGTTCCAATTAAATTAATTTCTATTTACCTTGTTACTTTTATGCCCCGTTCTTTACTTGTGGGTGAACTTGAATTTGATCCTGAGATTGAGAAAACTGCAATGTGGTGAAGAAAAGAGGCTACATATCGCAAACGAGTTTCTTCATTCTCAATTCCACTTTTGAAAAATGAAAAATAAGAAAAATTGGTTCATTCAATTAGAAATTATGAAAAACAAGTCATGGTCGAGCAAACTTTACGTCAATTGACCGCACTGGGTGTCATGTAGCAACGATTGTGCTTTGATTATCATGATCCAGAGTTTTCGTTTCAACTTAAGTCCAGACTAATCCATTTACTCCGAACATTTCGTGGGCTCGAAATTGAAAATCCTTATAAGAATTTGAAGGAATTCCACGTCATTTGATCGAGCATGAGACCACAAGGCATCACCAAAGATCAAATCAAACTACGTGCCTTTCCATTTTCACTAGCCGACCACGCAAAGGATTGGTTGTTCTATATGCCTCCTAGATCAATTAACACATAGGTGGACATGGCGAGGCTTTTCCTTAATAAGTATTTTCCTGCCTCATGAACCGCTAACATTTGGAGAGAGATTTGTGACATCAAACAAGAAAACATTCAGACTCTCAGCGACTATTAGAAAATGTTTAAACAACTGTGTGCAAGATTCCCTCAACATGGGATCTTTGAACAACTTCTCATTTAATACTTTTATAAGAGGTTGTTACCCATAAAAAGGAAGATGATGGATGCAGTAAGTGGAGAAGAAATTGTTAACAAAACTCTTAGAGATGTTAGGGAGTTGATCAATGTCATGATCGTTAATTAACAACAATTTGGCTCACAACAAGACACCACTTTTAAGCGAGTGAATGAGGTAAGTATCTTTGCTCTTCAAAGTCAAATTTCCAATCTTACCTCTCTTGTGCAGCAAATGTCAATCGGTAACTACAGCAAGTGAAAGCTTGTGGTATTTGCACGAGAAATGGACACCTAATGGATAAGTTTCCAACACTTAAAGAGGATGCAACCGAGAATACCAATATGGTTGGTGGATTTTATGGCGTAAGTATAATCCTTACTCAAACTCCTTTAATCAAGGGTGAACAGATCACCTAAATTTTAGCTATGGGACAAAGCCATACAATCCTCCACAAGCTCGACATGGATAGTCTCATGAGTCATCTCATCAACATTCATCATCGAAGCCAGGTATGTCCATTAAAGAAATAGTTTGTTCTGTTACTACTAGCACGCAACAATTCCGACAAATACCAAGACAAGCATAAAAAATCTGGAAAATTAGGAAAGTCAACTTGCCTCATCTATTAGGCAATTAGAATGTCAAGGTAAGCTACCTTCACAAACTATTGTCAACCTAAAGTAAAATGCAAATGCGATTACTTTGAGAAGTGGTAAAGAATTGCAAGAAACAAAAGTGCGTAGCCAAACCTTAAAAGAAGAAACCGAAAAAGAAGTGACACATCCAAATTCCTCCGATAAAATGCGAAAGACATTGATGATGCCACTTCCTTTTCCTCAAAGATTAGCCAAAACCATGAAAGATGCACAAGAAAAGGAAATCTTCGAGACCTTTCGTAAATTTGAGGTAAACATTTCATTACTTGATGCTATTAAACATGTACCTCGATATTAAAAATTTCTCAAAGAGTTATGCACCAATAAGAAGAAACTCAGCGATAATGAAAAGGTAAGAATAAGAGAAAATGTATCATCAGTTCTCTAAAGGAAACTCTCTAAAAAAATGCAAGGACCTAGATAAGTTCACTATCCCATGTCGAGTTGGAAATGTTAAAATTGAAAAAGCTATGTTAGATTTATATGCTTCTATTAATGCTATTCATCGTTCCATTTCTTCTTCTAAAAGAATGGGTCCTTTAAAAGAAACTGGAGTAATTATCCAACTTATTGATTGTTCAAATGTGTATCCAACAGGTGTTTTGGAAGATGTTTTGGTTCAAGTTAATAGACTATTTTTTCTTCCAGATTTCTATGTCCTAGACATGAAAGAAGAAGACTCTTCCAAATCCTAACTTGATTTTGTTAAGATGGTCATTTTTTAAAACATCAAAGACAATAATTAATGTGCATGATAGTACTCTCACTATGGAATTTGATGGGGAAGTTATTAAATTTAACATTCATAATGCCATGCAATATCCTAGTGACGCATGTTCATTATTTGCTTTAGAAGTTAGTGGCCCTTTGGCGTAGGAAGTCTTTAAAATGAATGAGGAAGATAGCTTGAGAATGATCCTCAACAAGAGCCACAAACCTGAAGAATTAACAAAAACTAAGGAAGAATTTTTAATAGATTTTGATTTGGAAGAAACATTTTATGAATTAGAATCCCTCAAAGCTTTCAGTTACAATACACCAAAGATGGAATTGATTTCTTCTAATAATAAATTTTTATCTTCAATTGTGCAGGCACCAAAACTTGAATTGAATCCTCTTCCCGACCACTTGAAGTACGCATTTTTGGGACATGAGAAAACTCTACCAGTGATTATATCCAACAAGTTAAATACAACTAAAGAAGAGAGGCTCATTCAAGTTCTGTAAGAGCATAAAGAAGCCATCGGTTGGACAATAGTCGAGATAAAGGGATTACACTCATCAATGTGCATACATCGAATCTTGATGAAAAAAGAATGCAAGCCCTTACAACAAGCTCAATACAGGCTAAACCCACCTATGATGGAGGTGGTAAAGAAAGAAATCATGAAATTACTCGACGTTAAAATAATCTATCTGATTTCAGATAGTAAGTGGGTAAGTCCTATTCAAGTGGTTCCCAAGAAAACAGGTATTACCGTGATTGAAAATTATGATGGTGACATGGTGCTCATCCGAGTTCAAAATGAGTGGCGGGTTTGTACGGTTATAGGAATTTGAATGCTTTGACAAGAAAAGATCATTTTCCTCTTTCTTTTATTGATCAAATACTTGAGTGCTTGGCAGGCATGTCTCATTATTATTGCTTAGATGGTTACTCTGGTTTTCATCAAATTCTGGTGGCATCTAAAGACAAAGAAAAGACTACTTTCACATGCCCATTTGGCACATTCACATATTGATACATGTCATTCGAACTATGAAACTCACTTTCCACATTCTAAATGTGTATGGTTAGTATTTTCTTTGATTATGTTAAAAACATCATTGAGGTTCTTATGGATGATTTTACAGTTTATGGTGATTCTTTCGATGTATGTTTGACTAACCTTATAAAAGTCCTCAAACAATGCATAGAAACAAATTTAGTACTTAACTATGAAAAATGTCATTTATGGTTGATCAAGGTATTATTTTAAGCCATATAGTATCTTCTAAAGGAATTGAAATGGATAAATATAATATTGATGTTATCAAATCTTCAGCTTACCTTGTCAATGTACGAGGGATTCACTCTTTTCTTGTCCATGCAGGATTCTATAGACGATTCGTCAAGAATTTTTCCAAGATAACAATACCTCTCTGTAAGTTACTCCAAAAAGATGTGGACTTTGTGTTTGATGAGCCATGCAAACAAGTATTTGACAAATTGAAGGAGGCATTGACTACTGCACTGATAATTCAATTGTCGAATTGGAATTTTCCCTTTGAAATAATGTGCGATTTTAGTGACTACGTTGTTGGAGCTGTCTTGGGGCAAAATATTGACAAAGCCTCACATGTCGTTTACTATGCCTCAAGAACACTTGATAATGCCCAATCCAACTATTCAACAACGGAAAAAAAAACTTCTAGCGGTCGTTTTTGCTTTGGAGGAATTTCTCTTTTATTTATTGGGTATCAAAGTGTTTGTGTATACTGACCATGCAGCTCTTAAATATTTTTTCAAGAAGAAGGACTCTAAACCACGACTCATGCGTTGGGTGTTGCTATTTCAAGATTTCAATTTGGAGATACGCAAAAAGAAAGGAGCAGAAAATTCAGTCGCCGATCAACTCAGTTGATTAATCACAAAGAAATTGGCGAAACCTATAAACGATGAATTCCCAGATGAACATCTTTTTTTCCATTGACAAGGCAACTCCCTAGTACACTAATATCGTCAACTATTTAGTTACAAAATCACTACCTCACAATTTGTCATGAGCTCACAAAGACAAAATAAAAAATGATACTAAATATTATATGTAGGATGATCTTTATTTGTGGAAGATTGGCTCGGATCAAATGATCCAGAAATGTGCTACCCAACAAGAAATTCTATCCATTTGGAGGTTTTGTCATTCTTTTGCTTGTAGAAGCCATTTTGGTCCCAAAAGGACCACACAAAAGGTATTAGAAAGTGGTTTATTTTGGCCTACTTTGTTTCAAGATTTATATATGTTTTGTAAAGCATGTGAACAATGTCGAAGAACGGGAAGTGTAGGACACAAAAATCAATTGTCACTTACACCAATAATTGTTTGTGAAATATTCGATGTATGGGGGCTATTGATTTTATGGGTCCTTTTCTCATTTCTTTTAACAATGTTTACATAGTTCTTGTTGTGGATTATGTTTCGAAGTGGGTGGAAGCAAAAGCCACCAGAACTAATGATTCTAAATCTTTTGTAGATTTTGTTAAGTCTCACATCTTCTCTAGGTTCGGGACACTAATGGGCCATCATCAGTGACAAAGGAACTCACTTATGCAATAGAGTTAAAGAAACCTTAATGAAGAGATATAATGTCATGCATTGCAGTTCCACAGCCTACCATCCATAAACCAATGGACATGCTAAAATTTCCAATCAAGAAATCAAATCCATTCAGGAAAAAATTGTCAACCCGAATTGCAAAAGTTGGAGTTTACGCCTTGACAACGCATTGTGGGCATATCGAACAACGTACAAAACACCCATAGGTATGTCTTACCGTCTAGTTTTTGGTAAACATTGTCATCTTCTTTTTGAGTTAGGGCACAAAGCATACTGGGTTGTCAAGCAATGCAACATGATGTTTAATGAAGCTAGTAACCAAAGGAAATTGCAATTGCTTGAGCTGGAAGAAATTCACAAGGATACATTTTCATTATCAAATGATTTCTAGGAAAAAAATTCTCTCTTGGTCAAAAAATGTTGCTTTATAACTCTCGTTAGAAATTATTTCCTGGAAAATAATGCTCTAGATGGATAGGGCCTTTTGTTATCACTAACGTGTTTTCACATGGTGCAGTAAAAATTTAAAGTTCGGACACATAAAATCTTCAAAGTCAATGGTCATCATTTAAAACCTTTTTATGAAGGTTTTCAAACTAATGAGTAATTGGAATGTCCAAAATACGAGTGAAGAGGAAGTCACGTCTAGCCAAAGACGTTCAAGGAAGGTGATTCATAGGAGGCAACCCATGGGATTTCTTGTTAATTTCATATTTTTCATGTTTGATTTTAATTTTTTAGGTAATAGTGTGAAGGATGAGAGGCATGCCAACTTATTCTTAAATTTTTTCAGTCCAAAATCTCTTCACGCACAACCTGTGACTTTGAACCACCATTCTCGCCAACACCATGAAACTACTATGAACCAATTCTTTTATTTGCTTCTAATATGCTTCGTGTTACTTTTTCTGTTGACCTTAATTTTTGGAAAAAAATTAAAATTAAAAAGTTTGCTTTTGTTCTCGCTTAGTTGATGACATCTATCTTTTGAGTCAAGTTAAGAAAGTGATAGGATTCGAGTTTGGGAATGGTCGAGTTATTGCTACTAACTGGTGAATAATTTTATTTTTTGATTAATTGAATGAGAAGTGACGTAAGATTTAACACAAATTTTAATCCTTTCTGTGAGTTATTTGAGCCAATAAGCATGCATCATTATACGCTTCATTTTATTCATTGAGTGATTGTCAAGCATAATGAAAAGGGCATTTAGCCTTTCTTTGAAAATTAGCCACATTATAAGCCAATTTGACCAATTTTTGTTGATTTCCTATGTTCGTACTTTTCAAAGGATTTGCATTGATCTCCTTACTTGAAATGCATTGAACTCAAGCTACATTTGTCAAAGAAAAAAAAAAGAGAGAGAATGAATAGTAATTGTTACAAATATCCCGAAATCCTTCTTTACTTTCTCACAATATATATCATGGTGAGATTCTCGAGTTAATTGGTTGTCTCTCTCATTGGTTACTTCCTTATAGCTTGAGTTGAACAATAATGCTATGTTTTAGGTAAATAGTATATGTAATTCTGCAATCAAGAAGCCCAAAAAGTCTCTCCTTTTCATACCTTGACCCAAGCCCTGTTACAACCTAACAAAAACCCTTTGATCTTTGCATCCGATTCTAACTCTAGTGGTGGAGATGTGATATATTCGCAAGCCTATGGTAGAAAATTTTTTTATGTTATGACTCAAGGGTTGACAATACCATAAATACTTTGAACGTTAATGGGGGAACCCATGGCGACTGTGTCAAATCATACTTCGTTTTGATTTTTGAAAATTGATGAGATGATTGTTCATTTGTGTTGGTTTGTAAAGACATCTTCTATGAACGACTTGTTTCTTGTTTGCATTTTTTACTTGACTATTAGGATTTGAGACTTTGAATCATTGTATGCTTGAGGACAAGCATTGTTTAAGTATGTGGAGGAATAATAGAAAGAATTTTTTTAGAATTTTTTTTTTTTTGGTATATCATCCAAATAAAATCTCACTCCTATTTCTAAGAATTTTCATATTTATTCATAGACATAACATTTTAATAGGTGCCTTTTCAAAATAAACATATCTCTTAAATAGATATCTATTCAAGTAACATCTCTTAAATAGACATAACTATTCAAGTATTATTATAATTATTTATTAAAAAAATAATATAACTCATTATTATGAATAGCCATAATTCTTTATTAATAACTAAAAGTTATAACTTTTGATTACTTATACCTTTCATTTATAGTTATTGAAACACTATAAATATTTTGAAAATGTTCCAACAAAAATTAATAATTTTCAATTTAAATAAATTAATAAAAATTTCATACTTAAATTTTATTAATTTAAAAGTAGACTAACATCACAAGAATTTTATCTTTAAATGTTTATTAATTAAAATTTAAATAAAATAATAAAGTTGCATATTTAAATAAAAATAACTTTGTTAATTTTAAAATATTAAAGAATATTTTTGTCATTTTAATTTTCTTAAAATACATGTGTGTATAAAAAGAGAGAGAAAGTAAGAGAGAGGAATCTTTCGGTCAGGTCGAGTCAAATAGATTGGGTCAAGGCCCAAATTAAAAAAAAAATTAGGCCTAAGATGAGCCAGACTTGCCCAAAATATTCTTTATATTTTTATATAAATTTGGGTCAGGTTGAATTGATTTATAGATAAACAATTATTTTTTAAGCCCCGCCTATAAACAGCAAATCATAACCTTACAGCCAAAATAATGGTTTCATTCTATTTGAACTTACAAGCTTCCAAGGAATCCACAGATTCATTAATAGTACAAAAATGTCTAGGAATTTCAAGTTGTATGAATTTTGATAAAATGCCAGCTACTTTATTTGTTGCATATTACTTGGACTCCAGTAATCGTCAATGTAGAATAATTAATGAGACAGAGTGGAGTCATAAGTTCGGCAAATTGCCGATACAAATTTCTGAAGTCAAAATTTATACATTAAACACCCGTTTCTTTTACATTAAATATAAGTTTCTAGGAAGCTGGCCTAACGGTAGGGAATCAATCACCACACCATGAAGGAAATCAACTAAACTTAGTCCAATGAAATAATGTTACTGCTGCTGAATACATACAAAAAAGCTGGTTTCAACAAACTCAAAACTTAGTCATGGCTGAAATGAGGATAGAAACATGAATCATGATCTAATTATTAGCTGTGTAATATCGTTGAGACAAAATAAATGACTCGAGGACTCTTATGAGGGGTCTTATCATGTCTCTAATATTGAAAGCGTGCCTTCAATGTCACTCAAGCTAATCATCTATGCGCAATTCAAAGTATCCACTTTTCATCCTTACATCAAAACCCTGAGCTACGTATTGCTAAGGTCACTGTACACCGAGAGAGAGAGCGAGAGCACGAGGGGATTGGACAATAGACGGGGAAGCCGACAATTGAAGCATGAAATAATGAATAGCGGCCGCCAACTGGACGGTGCGTGGCCGTCAATGGTCCAGTTGAGTTTGGGAGCTGTGGTCCTATACCTATAACTCTATATAGCAGATGGACCAATATGTACCCAATCATTTTTCTCCCTACCAAATGCTTTAAAGTTTTAAATCCTTTTGTCAGAACCATATGAAATGTATAATTAAGCAATTGGATACCACTAAAATACCATCCTTTATATATATATATATATATATAAAATAAAATTCGCTGGTTTATGACTAACAGTTTCCTCTTAATAGTGCGAAAGAGAGAGGAGTGAGGATTACTGGGGTGGGTGGCCATTGACCCTATGTTTTGCCATAAGCCCAACCTAAAAACCTAGTTAGGCAGCTATAAGGGGGATGGGGGAGACAAAAAAACAATGTGCTGCTAAGCTAAAGAAGGCATGAACCTTTATGTATCAACGTAAACAAAGTGGTAAGAAAGATGGTCCAGTCACAATAATTAGCCAAATCAGTTACACATCTTATTCTGCTCCCCAAATCCTTGATGTGTGGTAGCTTTGGTGAATCATCCTTGTTCATCTTCTTCTCCCACTTCAGTTCTACTTTGAATGAACTTGTAAACAACATTGGGTATATTATTTGGCTTTTCAAACTTCAGATCAGTCATATTTCCACTCTAATCACTATGGTTAGATGTGATTCTATTTTTTATTATTAATATGTTGAGATAGAAGTGGTGATTATTTTTGGTTTCCACTCAAATTAACTCAAATCAATAGAAAATTATTTACATGTGTTTTCATAATTTATATTTTAGGTAAAATTTTATTTCTTCTTTATCTAAAAGCATGAGTTTAAAAAAAATATGAATTAACAAGAATACATTTTATTTTCAATCATATTATTAAATTTATATTTAAAAATATTTAATTTAGAATTATTAGTTTAAAAAGTTGAAATAAAATAGAAGGTGTGATAATTGTACATTTAAAAATATAATTTAATAGAAGTTGTGATAATTACACATTTAAAAATAATTAAATTTTAAGGTACAGTTGTGCTAATTTTAAAATAAAGTTATTACTTGAATAAAACTTTAAACATAAAATATAAGGAAAAAATTGTGACAATTATAACTCTAATTTACAATTATTAGTTTAAAAAATTTTGACATCAACAAAAGTTGTGCTAATTTTATTGATATAAAATAGAGTTATTACTTGAATAGAATTCTAAACATCTTAATTATCACATAATTAATATTAAAATTAATTATGTTAATTAGTTATTATTTTGAATAATGTTATTTTGCATTAACTGCATAAAGTAAAATTATACTATACGTTGATTATATTGAAAATAGATTAATTATTATTTGAAAATTTTCTATTATAATATTTGAATTGATAAATTAATATATTTTAATTATATTCAATAATTCAAATAAGAAATATTATTTTACATTAATTACTATAATTAAAAATATAATATTCTAAAAAATAATTAAATATTAAATACATGAAAACATAAGCAACACATGTAACATTAGAAACTAGTTATATATAAAAAATAAAAGTTTTAATTTCAGCAAATGAGTATTGAATTTCGTTAAAAAATGGTACCCAAGTATTGTTTGTTTTAATTATACTAATTTTAGCTCATGTGGGTTGTATGCGAAAGGTATTATAGTATGTTTTAATTAATCTACGCAGTTGATTGAGTTTTAGCTCAATTAGTATGAGTATTGTTGTCAATGTAAGAGGATATGAGTTCAAGTGCGCTGAAACGCATTATCATCCTATTTATAGGTTAAAGAGGAATTATGAGTAGTTGTAAGGCATTATATCAAAAAGAGCATATATGATCAACACCTATAATAAAATTATTAAAAAAATCCACACATCAATTGAAATTTTAAAAACATATATAATTAAAATTAAAATTTTAATAAAATAATTTATAGAATTTATAAAACACTTTATGTTAAAATAATTATATCTATTCAACTAATTAATGGATCAAAATATTAAATAAAATTTCTTATATATTAAAATGAAACATGAAAAATATAATAACTTAATTGATTTTTATAATATATAAAATTCATCCTTAATTTATTAACCAATTAAAATAATTAATTATAAATAATAATCTGTAAAAATTATTTAATTATAAAATATATAATTTCATGAAAAATAAAATATATATACTTTTATATAAAAAACCATTATTTTAATTATAAATATAATTATGTTGGTCAAAATTCTTTTTTTATATATAAATACCGAGAGTTTTATTGAGTAAATAAAAACAATTACAAAATAAGGGCAAAACAGTAAAGCAATTACTCACCCTTAGTTGTAACACACAAAAGAAACAAAAAGTCAGACCATAACTCTCGGCAGCTTTGTGGGTAATTGGAAAGACATAAAGAAACCCATTATCAAACCAAAAAACTAAAAACATCAGCAGAGAAAGAAAAACATTTTTTTTCTAAAATGAAAACCCGGCTCTTCCAATCTCTCAAATCTGAGAAACCAATCCCGAGAGATCTCTAGCCAAATAAACCTCAGCCGCCGCTGGTAAGTCCTCCACCCAAAACCTGTCTTCCGGTAACGACATCCTTTCTTTTGCTATCATATGAGCCACCATATTCACTCGTCTACCAACATGGTGGAAGGAGATGTCCTGAAAAGAGCTCGCCTTTATCTTTATCTCTTCAATGTAAGTACCCATATCTGAAAAATCTGGTAGCAACACCGATTGATCGCCAAACATTTTTTGCAGGGCCACACATCAGAAGAGTATGCATAAAATTCTTCGGGGCCTCTTCGCAGCAAGGGCAAATTGGGGATGAACTTATTCTTCTATTGTAGAGATTAGCATCAGTAGGAATATACTCATATGTAAATCGCCAAATGGCAATTCTGATTTTTGGGAGGAGATTTAATTCCCAAATCTTCTTGTAAATTCTTGTATAGTCAGTATTTGTAGTGTCGTTAATATTCGATTCAACAAGACAATGATATCCACTATGTATCGTATATATGTCGGAGTTATCAGCGCACCATACTATTTTATCTTCAAAAGTGTAAGCTAAAAGAAGAATACAACAGATTGCATGAGCTTCCATAGGGGTAAAGAGACTGTTAATAAAATCCACTTTCCTAGTCTTTGTTGATTGATCAATAAGTTCTGACACTTTATCAATCCCACTGTTTTTTCCCCCGCCCAACGGGGCAACCAACGAGCTTGTAAATCTGAAATTTGAGATCCCGATCCCACCCTCCAGCCAATACCATCTTCTAAGACTTTTCGGGCCGCATATATACTGTTCCAAGCATACGATGAATTATTTCCTAAAGTGGCATTCCAAAATGAGGTATGAGTGTAGTACTTTGCTTTATAAATACGTCCAAGTAACGACTCTGGATTAGTGACTAATCTCCAACCTTGTTTAGCTAAAAGCGCAATGTTAAACTTGCCAATATCCCTAAAACCCATTCCTCCATAAGTTTTAGGAAGACTAAGACTAGCCCAATTACACCAATGCATTCATTTACGAGTCGAGCTTTTTTGCCACCAAAAACGACTCATAATACTCTCAAGCTTCGTACAAAGCATCTTTGGAAGCAAGAAACAAGACATCGAATAAGTAGGAATTGCTTGAAGGACCGCCCTAATGAAAACTTTTTTTCCTCCTTGAGATAGTAACCTAGCCCCCCAGCTCTGAACTTTCATTCTCATTCTATCACAAATATATTGAAAAGCATCCTTCTTTCTTCTCCCAACCATCATAGGAAGACCCAAATATCTTTCCATGCACAACGAATGGCGAACCCCTAACATCTGCACTAATTGATTACAAGAATTATCAGAGACATTAGAGCTAAAGAAAATTTGTGACTTATCAAGATTTATTTTTTGCCCTGAAGCAGATTCATACCGTCTCAAAATATCCAACAAAACTCGTCCTCCTATCTCATTTGCATCACCAAAAACAATGCTATCATTAGTAAAAAACAAATGAGTGACAGCTGGACTTCCTCTACATACCTTCACCCCCTTAAGTTTCCCATCTGAACAGCAGAGTCGAGTAAAGCTGAAAAGCCCTCAGAACAAATTAGAAAAAGGTAGAGGCTTAAAGGATCACCTTGACGCAGTCCCCCTTAAGGGAAAAAGCTTTCACTTGAAAACCCATTAAAACTGACTGTGTATGAAATCGAAGTTATACAATGTATAACCAAGCTAATCCACTCCGTCGCAAAACCCATTTGCTTCATCATACCTTCTAAAAAACCCCCATTGCACTCTATCATAAGCTTTACTCATATCAACCTTAAGAGCAAATGAACCTTTTTTTCCTTTACTCCTCCTCTTCAACGCATGTAAGACCTCATATGCCATTAGAACATTATCCGAAATAAGTCTTCCAGGCACAAACGCTCCTTGGGCATGATCAATACACTAATCTAAAACCATTTTCAACCTACTAGCAATGGTCTTAGAAATTATTTTGTATAAAACCGAACATAGACTAATAGGGCGAAATAAAGACATCATATCCGCATCACTTACTTTAGGAATAAGAATAATATTGGTAAAATTTACCTCATTTAAAGAGATCTCCCTATTAAGGACTTGTAAACAATACTTCGCCACATCTTGCCTAATTATATGCTAGAATTTTTGAAAGAATACAGCATGGAAACCATCATATCTTGGCGCTTTAGTCAGACCAATCTCCCGAAAAGCCTCGTTAATTTCCTCCACCTTGAAATTACACAAAAGATACTCATTCATTGAGGAGGAGATACTAGAGGTACCCCTTCATAAATAGTATCATCATCACTCTGTCGAGAGCTAGTAAATAAATCCTTAAAATAACTGACCACAGTCTTCATCATTTTATCTTCATCAGTAATAAACGAGCCATCCTCACCATTGATCCTCATAACCTTATTCATTCGACGTTTAGTGGAAGTAAGACTATGGAAAAAAACTCGTATTACGATCACCATACTTGAGCCAATTTGATCTAGCCCTTTGCTCCCAATATAACTCTTTTTATCAATTTCCATATTGAGATTGAGCTTTGTTTCAATAATTTCTTCCAAATTCTCATCATCCAGCGGAGAATTGTAGAGAGCATTCAATCTACGTTTTAAAGATTTAATATTACAATTTTTCTCCCTTCTAATCCTCAAAGCCCAATTACGTAGTCCTTCACCAACTGCATGGAGACGATCCGGTATCTTTAACTGCTTATTCATATTCCAAAGAGATTGAACTTTATCTTGACATGACTCTTCCAATAACCACATTCTCTCAAACCGGAAACCCCGATCTTTGACTGCATTTCTATTACCCTCAGAATAAACTGTATCAAGGAAAATAGGGCAATGATCCGATATCGAACTATCTAAACGAAGGAGTTTATAAATAGAGAAAAGATTGTACCATCAAAGATTTGCCACTCCTCTATCCAACCTTTCTTGAATGTTGGTTGTCTCAAAATTCCCCCTTTCCCAAGTGTACCAACGTCCCTGATAACCTAAATTCGTAAAGACACAGTAATCCAAAGCCTCTCTGAATGCATCCATTTGCTTCTCCTCTCTATACCTCCCTTCACATTTTTCTTGATTTGAAAGAATTTCATTAAAGTCACCCGAAACAACCCATGCTTCAGGAGAATTATGACTGAGATTTCCTAACAGATTCCAAGAAACAGCTCTGTCTCTAACATCCGGAGCTCTATAAAAACCCGTAAGACGCCATTCAGGTTTATTACCATCATTAGTGACCATAACATCAATGCAATTTTCATTGTAACCCATAAGTCTAATATCCTCTTCATTTGTCCATCCAAGACAAAGACCTCCCCTAGTACCACTAGCCGAGACTTCAATCCCATTTTGAAACCCAAATTTTTTCCTTATTCTCTCCATTCTGTACACATTAATTTTAGTTTCCGTAAAGAAAAAAATATGGGGACGATATTCCTTCAGCATATGCTGAACACATCGAATCGACCGTGGATTCCCCAGTCTACGAACGTTCCAGCTTATGATTTTCATAATGCTCGGCTGACCCGCTCCGCAGGTTCAACCGACTTATCATTTGGGCAACTGTTGGTCCATTCCTTTTGCATTTCAGTAGAATCCTATTGTAAGGAAGCTTCTGAAATAAAATTTGACCTCAATCTTTTTTTTTTCCTTCATTGACTAAAATGGGCCCTTCCTTATTAATTCCTCCTTCCTCCATAATATCCACCTCATTAATAATGTTATCTTGGGGAGAAAGAGACTTGCCCATCAAGTTTAACCCCAAATTTGCTCTATAATTGAGCAACAAATTAGGAATCTGTTGATTCATAAAATCACTCCCTTGATTAGATCCTGATGCTCCTGAAATTATTCCCCAATCAGAACCGAATTCCCTTAGCCAAGGAGTCCCACCAACCGCCGCTCGTAGTGGAAGAGCTTTCAGAGAAATATCCCATCCCAACGGTAATTCCTTACTCCCTTGGAACATACGAATCAGATAGAAACTCTCCCCATGTCCTAGCCGGCCACATAAAAAACATAACTTCGTTAACTTCTCATATTTGAAACTTACAGAACATTCCTTCAATTTGGCAATCAGCAATCTCTTCCATCTCTTCAAAGGTTTTTGAACATCCACTTGCACTCTAATTCTCATGAAATTTCGTAGCCCTGTTGTAATAGCTTTTGTATCGTACTCCATAAAATAACCTATAAAATCACCAAACTGTCTCGCAATATTCTTTGAGTACAAACCTGAAGGAAGATTACAGATCTGAACCCAGAAATTTGCATGATTAAGAGGCACTTCTAACAGGTCATCCTCCCCTTTAATATTGAGATAATAAGCAAGTGATTGTTAAAGGTCCATGGTGACCCTTTAACCACCCTATCTCTGTCAACTTCACAATAGAATCGAAAAAGAATTCTTTTTTTCTCCAATATCAGTAATAAAGACCCCTCCAATAGGATGCCAGAGATTAGCCATCACCGTAAGCATCGATTGAAAGTTGATAACTGTTGCTGTAAGAAAACAACCGACTAAACAAAAATTAGAGGATTGCTCCGTTGGATTTTCTTCTTGTTCAATCTCACATAACTCAGTCTCCCCACTCTCCAATTCTTTTTCAATTCGCAAGTCTACCAAAATTTCTTCCATATTTCAAAAACAAACAAAAACAAACAACAAAAAACTCCAAGAAACTAGATCTACAAGAACTTCAAAAGAAAACAAAGCCACAAGACGGGTATACAGAGAAAAGCCACAGGACGGGTATACTTTTCATGAATGATTTCATACTTCTCAATGAGTCAAAATTCTTATATTGAAATTTAGGAGGAGAAAGAGTTGCAAATGTTGAAATTTAAATATCATATCTTTTGGATGCTATTTCTTAAATATAAATGTAAGAACTAAGCTTCATAAATATATTACAAATTTTATTTCATACCTAAAGGATCTATTTTTTCAACTCATGATTTTTATTTTTAAAATTTAATGAAATTATATATAATTTATTGAATTTCTTCATAAAATTTTATATTTTGGATCGATTATATAATATTGTACTTTTTATGTGTACTTTTTTAGTCATAAAATCATATTTAATATGATTGAAACAATAAAAATTATCTATCACCAAAATAAAAATTCATTTTTATGTTATGTTGCTGATTTTCATATTTAATAAAATGAAGGAACTTACTTCAAACAATTTATTATAATAACTTGAGCTACTATTTTTTCTTTTGAGTTTTGCGGTTAAAATGAATTTTTTCCCCTATATAATTGAATTACATAAAATAACATATTGGAAGGGCTCTCCATTTATTTATAGTTATTTTAAAATTGAAAATCTTATTAAAATTTTAACAAAAACAAATATAATAAATACATGACAATTCTTTTATTATTATTATTATTATTATTATTATTATTATTATTATTATTATTATTCTATAATCCACTTTATTGAATAAGACATACAACTGACAAAATACCTATTTTAAGAGTTGACAACCTATAACTAGGGTGTGAATGATACATTGGTCCTAGCAAGCTATCCAAGTTCGACTAAACAAATTCGAACTCAATTCGACATTATCAAGTTGAGCTCGATCTCGAGGTATTGGTCAAGCTAAATTTGAGTTTAGTAATATTTGACTCAAACGACTAGCGAACCTCATCGAACATTTCATGTTTTATATTATTAAATTATGATATCACCCTTAATATATATTATTAACCATAAACTTATTTATTGAGCTGAGCTCGAGCTTGAGTACAAAAATTGGTAAATGAGCTTAATTGAGCTCGAGCTTGAATAGCTCAATTATATCTCCAGTCAAGCTTAAGCTTAAAAATAGAAGTTTGATCAAACTCAAGTTGATTATTGAGCTCTAAATTTCAAGTTGAACTCGAGCTTAATTGTATTTGATCTCAACTTGACTGAATTACACCCCTATACAACACCTAAAAATTAAAAACATCTGAGACATAAAATAACAAAAGTCTATCTAACACCAACATGTAAAAATCGCTATAGGAAACGAAACATAGGTAACAAAAAGAACTACCACCAAACCATGATTTCTCCAAACTAGCTCTGGCATAGTCTTTGTCTTATGAAATACAATAAAGAAGCATATATCACCAATTTCGTACCTCAACAATCCATTTCTTTAAACAGATTCCATAACTTTCATGGTCCAATGTAATGATTAATGTGTTAAGAAACAAGAATCTTCCCCTAATTAACAAATTCACAAACTCCATCACAAATGAATTCATTAACATTAGGCTTTATTACAAAAATTCCGCGTTTAGACACCATAGAGTAATTGGATGAAAGTACAATTACTAGGGTAGTAATTACACCCTCTTATTATTACAATGAATTCTTATTCCCTAGACGTGTTTGACTGGTAGAGTGTAATTATATTGTAATTTTATGTCATGGTTAGTAATATAAATTGTAATTACATAACTACATGGTTTTAAATTCTAAAACAGTTTTAAATTCTAAAAAAATATTAGTTATTATAAAATATTCAATAATACTTACAGGAAAATTTTCATAAACAAGTAACAAAACATAAAATCAAATCATCTTATATAATATGTTAATCCAAAAAATCATTAAACAATATGATTACAAATAAAATTATTTTGAAAAATAAATATCCTCTGCAATTTTATCTAATTACTTTAGCATTTCATATTTTTTTTCGATTATTCTCTCTGACATTAATCATATACGATTTGTTATCATTGATTGGCCCTTGATCAAGTATAGATAATTAATAATAAATACTATCTAATTTAGTTAAATTTAGTATAAATAATTTAAAATATCTACTATGTAATAAATAATTTAAAATATATACTATGTAATTTAGTTAATTATTAGTAGGTCAAATTGTATACGAAATCATTTATCGTCGATAAAATTTTCAAATTATTGAAATGATATTAGGAAAATAACATAATCATATTTTAAAATAAAATGTATATCCTAACATTAAAGTGCTATTAATATTGCATAAAAAAATAAGTTTTAAAACACAAATCAGGTATGAACATGTTTGGAAAGTCATAGGATAGTTGTATTTGAGTGTAATTGTTTAGAATTCCTCGTGTAATTACTCCAAATCTCAACTTTCCCTTAAGAATTGGAGATTGTAATTAGGGTGCTCCAGTTACACTCATTTCACTATGACCCACTAATTATAATTGTTGTCCAAATATGCGTTAAAATTTGTAATATGTAACACCCTAAACCCGGCCTAGAAGTTATAGTCGAATCTGGAGGGTTACATGAACCCGTAGGGAAACTGATTTCAAAAAGTATTTTGAAAACACTCAAAACATTGTTCGATTTGCAGTGGAAAAACCTTTTCCAAAGTCTTGGTTTGAAAATCGAATATGTTTTGTCGGCTTAAGTGATTTTGCGGTTTCACATTTGAAAATGACAGTTACCGACAAATTAACAAACCCAATACGAGTTTCAAAAATGGAATAACAAATTACAGATCCAAAAGCGCAAAACATATAATTATGAAATTCACATTTTTACATACAGTGCAAAAACGATCCAAGCTCCCACACATCATCTGGTCCTAAGTCAGAGGGTTACCTGAAGCGACAAATACAAAACAAAGGGTGTGAGCTACAAGGCTCAGTGTATATATGTATCACCCCTTACCGAGACCGTTGCCGGAGTCGAGCACGAGGCATTACTAGACTTAACTTACTAGTTCTGGGCATAAAAATTTAAACTGTCCGTCTGCGTCATGTTCACTAAATTGACTATAACTCGAGTTACGAAACTCGAAATTAAGATCTGTAAATTTTCTATGAAACTAGACTCATATATCTTCTTACCATAATTTTTCCAGAATTTTTGGTGTGGCCAATTAGTACAGTTTATTAGTTAAAGTCTCCCCTGTTACACAGTTTGACAGTTCTGACCTCTCTTCACTAAAAATAAATTATCTCATAATATACAACTCTTTTTCCTACGCCGTTTCTTTCATATAAAGATAGACTCAACAAGATTTAACTCTATATCTCATGAACAACCTAATTCCATTTCTACTATTTTTGGTAATTTTTCAAAATCACGTCACTGCTGCTGTACAAACTATTCCCCTGCATATACTTACATAATATCCAAAACATACTCTTCATTAGCCATTTAAATAGCTAATCATTACCATACATTTACAAGCCAATCTTAAGCCATATCATAAGGTTATACACACAAGATAGTTAAGTCCCTATACATGCCATAACTTAAAACGTTCGAGTCACAAAATACCGATATAATCATTTGATAGTGTGTAACGATCTCCGACGTCCTTTCGATTCCCGAGTTGGCTTGTAATACTATAAAAAAAATAAAGAATGGGTATAAGCATAAAGCTTAGTAAGTTTACATGTAAATAGATAACAACATTCTTAATGAATTATCTTATGTTTTTCTTATCAAGATCACTTAAGCTTTTAACTCATTATACTTAAAACTTGTATACTTGCCTTACCTTTTAATATAAATTTATCTTACCTTACCTTTTTAGCTTGGACTTGCCTTACCTTTACTTTGGTATATTCTTTGAATTTTCCCGTTGAACCACTTGGAATACTAAGGATACGCGGGTACCTTTCCTTATGAAACTTAACCATTGCCATGTCTTGACATGGTCTTACGTGGTATCCTTGCCTTATGAACTCACCAATGCCATGCCTTGGCATGGTCTTACATGGGACCTTTGCCTTATAGTAACATATCAATGCCATGTCTTGACATGGTCTTACATGATTTCCTTAAACCCTAATGTCATGACATTTGTATCCTACACATTCCTAAGGTTCAACCGGAACTTTCTGAGATTGCTTCTCCGTCAATTCATAATTGAGTCTTTAAAGAATAAATTTACAGAATAAATATGTAAATGCTGAAATTTAACAACATTAAATGTAAAGTAATAGAATATTGCATTTATTTACTGCAAATTTACCTCGAAACAAAATACGATCAACTATATCGTTTTAATCCTCTATCTTTTTCTTTCCTCGATCTAACTCTGGATTTCATTTTTCTTGATCTATAATAGCAAATTTAGCTTATTTAATACTCACATTCAACAAAACAGTCCTTAATTCTTAACTTTAGCAAAATTACAATTTTGCCCCTAAACTTTTACATATTTACACATTTGCCCCAAAGCTCGAAATTAAACTTTATCCCTTAATTCTTATGTTTTATGGCATGCTGTTCATTTTTCCTTCTATGGCAACATCAAATTCTCACTCTAACTTGTACTTATGAACATTAGGTATTTTTACCGATTAAGCCGTTTTACTCGTTTTCACTTAAAATCACTAAGCAAAAGTTGTTTAACATAATTTCAGACTTCATATTCTATCATAAAACATCAAAATAAACACATTTCACCTATGGGTATTTTTCCAAATATGAACCCTAGCATGAATTATTAATAGAATAAGCTAAATCAAGTTACCGGGACTCCAAAAACGTAAAGAACATTAAAAACGGGGCTTGGATGCACTTACTATGAGCTTGAGAAGTTGAATAAACCCTAGCTATGGTGTTTCCTTGAAAAATTCGGCCTACTTGAAGAAGATGAGCAAAAATTGGCTTTTAATTTTGTTTTTAACTCATTTTAATCACCAAATAACCAAAATGCCCTTAACTTAAAAATATTCTATTTCACCTATTTGATGTCCATTTTTTTTTTCCAGCAAGTTAACCAATGGTCTAGTTACCTTTTAAGGACCTCCAATTTAAAATTTCATAGGAATTAGATACCTCTAGCTTCTAAAACTCAAGTTTTGCACTTTTTACAATTTAATCCTTTTGACTAAATTGAGTGCTCAAACACCAAAATTTTCAAACGAAATTTTTACGAAATCATTTCATAAAATTGTAGATCATAAAAATATAAGAATATTAATTTTTTTATCGGATTTGTGGTCCCGAAACCACTATTCCGACGAGGCTCAAAATCGGGCTCTTACAATTCTCCCCCCTTTAGGGATTTTCGTCCCCGAAAATCTTACCAGAAAAGAGGTTTGGGTACTGTTTTCTCATGGCTTCCTCTGGTTCCCACGTAGCCTATTCTACTCCATGTCTTTGCCACAACACTTTCACTAAAGCTATACTTTTATTTCTTAACTGTTTAACCTCTCGAGCCAAAATCTTAATCGGTTCTTCAACATAGGTCATATCCGGTTGAATCTCAATCTCTGTCGGAGAAATCACATGTGAAGGATAAGAACGATAGCGTCGCAACATTGACACATGAAACACATTATGAATTCTTTCTAATTCTGCTGGTAAAGCTAGCCGATATGCCACTGGTCCAAGCCTTTCGATAACCTCATACGACCCAATGAAACGGGGACTCAACTTGCCCTTTCGGCCAAATCTCAAAATCTTTTTCCATGGAGATACTTTCAGAAACACTTTATCACCCATTTGAAACTCAATCTCTTTTCTTTTCAAATCTGCATATGACTTTTGTCGATCTGAAGCAGCTTTCAGACAATCACGGATTACTTTCACTTTCTCTTCAGTTTCTCTAACTAAATCAACTCCGTGAATCTGTTTCTCACTGAGCTCGGTCCAATACAAAGGTGTGTGGCATTTACGTCCATATAAAGCTTCATAAGGTGCCATCTTCAGACTTGATTGATAACTATTATTGTAGGCGAACTTTACTAACGGCAAATATTTCTCCCAACTACCTTGAAATTCCAATACGCAACATCTAAGCATATCTTCAAGTACCTGAATAACTCTTTCTGATTGACCATCAGTCTGAGGATGGAAAGCTGTACTAAAACTCAACTTTGTACCTAAAGCTTCCTGCAATATCTTCCAAAACCTTGAAGTAAATCTCGGATCTCTATCTGAGATAATCGATAACGGTACTCCATGTAGTCTCACAATCTTTGAAATATACAACTCGGCCAACTTGTCAAGTGAATAATCCATACAAACTGGGATAAAATGAGCCAACTTCATTAACTTATCAATCACAACCCATCATCAGTATCTTTCTTTCTGGTGTCGAAGGCAATCCCGTCACAAAATCCATAGTAACTCAATCCCATTTCCACTCGGAAACTAATACGGGCTGCAATAAACACGAAGGTACTGATGTTCACTTTTTTACTCATTGTGAGATCAAGCATCTAGAAACAAATTAAAATATCTCTTTTCATTCCTCTCCACCAATACATTTTCTTCAAATCATTATACATCTTTGTACTACCTAGGTGAATAGACCAAGAACTGCTATGTGCTTCCTGTAAAACCTTTCGAATAAGATCATCATTCTTTGGTACACATACCTGCTCTCTAAACATCAAACAACCGTCGATCCGATCCAAAATCGGACTCTACACTGACTCATGACCGAACCCTTTGGCTTGCAACTCACTATCATCCTTCTCGAGCTTCACAAATTTCTTCAAGAAACATCGGTTTAGCTCTCAGCTCAGCTAAAATAGAACCATTATCTGGCAAGGCCAAACTAGTATGCAAAGCTCTCAATGCAAATAATGATTTTCTACTCAAAGCATCGGCAACAACGTTTGCCTTACCCGGGTGATAATCGATCACTAGTTCATAATCTTTAATCAACTCTAGCCATCTTCTTTGCCCCAAGTTTAGATCTTTCTGAGTCATCAAGTATTTCAAACTTTTATAATCAGTGAATATTCGGCATTTCTCACCATACAAGTGATGTCTCCAAATTTTTAATGCAAATACAATAGCAGCTAACTCTAAATTATGTGTCGGATAATTTTTCTCATGTGGTTTTAACTGTCTAGAGGCGTAAGCAATTACCCTTCCTTCTTGCATAAGTACACAGCCTAGTCCATTTAAGGATGCATCACTATAAATCACAAACTCTTTACCCGGTTCTGGTTGTACTAAGATGGGAGCTTTAGTCAACAATACCTTTAACTTGTCGAAACTCTGCTGACACTTCTCAGTCCATTCAAACTTAACATCTTTCTGTAGCAATCTTGTTAGTGGAGTAGCTATCATGGAAAATCCCTCTACAAATCGTCTATAATAACCGGCAAGACCAAGAAAACTTCTAACCTCCGATACATTCCCCGGGGCTTCCAATCGACAATGGTGAAATCTTATTCGGATCAACTTTAATACCTTCACCTGAGACAGCGTGTCCAAGAAAACAAACTTCTCTTAACCAGAACTCACTTTTGCTAAATTTGGCATAAAGCTAATTATTTCTCAAAATCTGTAAAACTGTTCTCAAATGCTCTGTATGCTCAGTCTCATCATGAGAATAAATCAAGATGTCATCAATAAACACAACTACAAACTTGTCCAGGTAAGGTCTGAAAATTCGGTTCATTAAATCCATGAAAATGGCAGGAGCATTAGTTAAGCCAAATGGCATCACAAGAAACTCATAGTGACCATACCTAGTTCGGAAAGCAGTTTTTGGAACATCTGACTCTTTAACTCGCAACTGATAGTATCCGGATCTCAAATCTATCTTAGAAAACACAGTGGCTCCTTTCAATTGATCAAACAAGTCATCTATTCTAGGCAATGGATATTTGTTCTTTATGGTAACCTTGTTAAGCTGCCGATAGTCTATGCACAATCTCATGGAACCGTCCTTCTTTTTCACAAATAACATTGGCGCGCCCCATGGTGAATAGCTAGGTCTTACAAAGCCTTTATCAGTTAATTCCTGTAGCTGAGCTTTCAATTCTTTCAATTCTATCGAAGCCATTCTATAAGGAGCAATAGAAATAGGTGTGGTACCTGGAATTAATTCAATGCCAAACTCAACTTCTCTAATAGGAGGCAAACCTGGTAGTTCTTCCGGGAACACATCAGGAAACTCATTTACCACAGGCACTGATTGAATTTTCAACTCTGGATCTTTAGTATTCAACACAAAGGCAAGATAAGCTTCACATCCTTTCCTCAAACATTTCTGAGTAGACATAACTGAAATCATGGTAATTGCACTATCTGACTCATCTGAATTAACTTGAAGGATTTCACCATTTTCACATTTCAACTCAATGAATTTCTTTCCACAATTCACTATCGCATGTGCATGTGCTAACCAATCCATACCAAGAATCACATCAAACTCATCAAATGGCAATGAAAGATATGAGATCACCGAAAAACAATAACCTCTAATCATCAAAGGGCATTTTTACATACTTTGTTTACTAACACATCTTGACCAAATGGATTTGATACTTTAATCACAAATTTAAGTAAACTCTATGGGCATGTTCATACTAGGCATTAATTTCATGCAAACATAGGAATGGGTTGAACCCGGATCAATCAAAGCAATAACATTAATATCATGAAGAGAAAATGTACCCATAATTACATCGGGGGAGGATGCCTCTTCACGATTACGGAGTGCATAAGTCCTTGCTGGTGCTTTAACATCTGATCTCGTTGCTGTATCTCTAAATGCACCTCTACCTACCTTTACTTCCGGATTTCTCTGATGTCTACCTCTAACGGGGGCATTACCTGATCTTGCACTCGGTATTACTTCTCTTTAACCATTTCGGACACTCCCGAATGAAATGATTCGGTGCACCGTGATCGGAAACAACCAATCTCGGTTGCTCGACATTGACACGGATGACGTCGACCACATTGAGGACACTCGGGTCTATCGGGTTGAATACGCCAACACTCATAATCGAAGTGGTTTGAGCTTTTGAATCTATAAATCTTCCACCTGCTGTTCCGCTAGAATACCTAGTGAAAAAATTAGATCTTGTAGAAAACTCTCGTGCCTCTTGGATGTAGATCTCAAATGACTTGCTCATCTGTCTTTTCTTCGAGTCTTGCATCTCAATTTCAGATTTACCCTTTCTTTTTAATAACTCTTACGCCTTTACAGGCTCGTTCAACTAAAGCAACAAACTCTTTTATCTCTAGAACACCAACCGATGATCGGATATCATCATTGAGCCCATCTTCAAATCTTTTGCACATGATAGTCTCTGTAGACACACACTCTCGAGCATAATTGCTTTGAGTCGGACAAATTCACGTTCATAGTCGGTCACGATCATCTTACCTTGTTTTAACTCAAGAAACTCTTTTCTTTTCGGTCAATAAACCTCTGATCGATATACTTCTTACTTTACTCCTCCTAAAAGAAATCCCATGTAACTCTTTCTTTCGGTACACTACTCACTGATACAAGTGTCTTCCACCACCGTAGGTGAATCTCTAAGAAGTGATACTACACATTTAATACACTCTTCCGATGTGCAAGATAACTCGTCAAAAACTCTAATAGTATTTTCGAGCCAAAATTCAGCTTTTTCTCGCATCGCCATCTTTGGTAGCCCAAACTCTTCAGCCCTTTGTTTTCGATCTTGTCAAGGTGGTGGCTTCTCTCTTCCGATCGTATCTGTGTGATCGGGAAGCTACATGGGTGGTCTGTGGATCATGAGGGGTGGAGGTCTAAATGCTTGGTTCGCATACAAACGAACTCAAAGAAACCATTCATTCAAAGCTTGGAAGAAGGCTTCTCGAGCCCCTCCTCCTCGACTAATCTGTAACGGGCCTTTCACGACTATCTTGTGGCACTTTGTCCCTTCAGCGGGAGTGGGTGCACTACTCTCTACATCATCTGCACCACTCACTTCGGGATCCATAACTAAAAAAAATTTAACTCGTCAAGAGTCGTCACACTATCAAAATATAAATATGGCATGTATAGATAGACTCTTACTCATACTAAATATTCTGAGAACCGACTAAACCTTGCTCTAATACCAAAAAATGTAACACCCCTTACCGAGACCGTTGCCGGAGTCGAGCACGAGGCATTACTAGACTTAACTTACTAGTTCTGGGCATAAAAATTTAAACTGTCCACATGCGTCGTGTTCACTAAATTGACTATAACTCGAGTTACGAAACTCGAAATTAAGATCCGTAAATTTTATATGAAACTAGACTCATATATCTTCTTACCATAATTTTTCCAGAATTTTTTGTGTGGCCAATTAGTACAGTTTATTAGTTAAAGTCTCCCCTATTACACAGTTTGACAGTTCTGACCTCTCTTCACTAAAAATCAATTATCTCATAATATACAACTCTGTTTCCTACACCGTTTCTTTCATATAAAAATAGACTCAATAAGATTTAATTCTATATCTCATGAACAACCTAATTCCATTTCTACTATTTTTGGTGATTTTTCAAAATCACGTCACTGCTACTGTACAAACTATTCCCCTGCATATACTTACATAATATCCAAAACATACTCTTCCTTAGCCATTTTAATAGCTAATCATTACCATACATTTACAAGCCAATCTTAAGCCATATCATAAGGTTATACACACAAGATAGTTAAGTCCCTATGCATGCCATAACTTAAAACGTTCGAGTCACAAAATACCGATATAATCCTTTGATAGTGTGTAACGATCTCTGACGTCCTTTCGATTCCCGAGTTGGCTTGTAATACTATAAAAAAAATAAAGAATGGGTATAAGCATAAAGCTTAGTAAGTTTACATGTAAATAGATAACAACATTCTTAATGAATTATCTTATGTTTTTCATATCAAGATCACTTAAGCTTTTAACTCAATATACTTAAAACTTGTATACTTGCCTTACCTTTTAATATAAATTTATCTTACCTTACCTTTTTAGCTTGGACTTGCCTTACCTTTACTTTGGTATATTCTTTGAATTTTCCCGTTGAACCACTTGGAATACTAAGGATACGCGGTACCTTTCCTTATGAAACTTAACCATTGCCATGTCTTGACATGGTCTTACGTGGTATCCTTGCCTTATGAACTCACCAATGCCATGCCTTGGCATGGTCTTACATGGGACCTTTGCCTTATAGTAACATATCAATGCCATGTCTTGACATGGTCTTACATGATTTCCTTAAACCCTAATGTCATGACATTTGTATCCTACACATTCCTAAGGTTCAACCTAACTTTCGAGATTGCTTCTCCGTCAATTCATAATTGAGTCTTTAAATAATAAATTTATAGAATAAATATGTAAATGCTGAAATTTAACAACATTAAATGTAAAGTAATAGAATATTGCATTTATTTACTGCAAACTTACCTCGAAACAAAATACGATCAACTATATCGTTTTAATCCTCTATCTTTTTCTTTCCTCGATCTAACTCTGGATTTCGTTCTTCTTGATCTATAATAGCAAATTTAGCTTATTTAATACTCACATTCAACAAAACAGTCCTTAATTCTTAACTTTAGCAAAATTACAATTTTGCCTAAACTTTACATATTTACACATTTGCCCCAAAGCTCGGAAATTAAACTTTATCCCTTATTCTTATGTTTTATGGCATGCTGATCATTTTTCCCTTCTATGGCAACATCAAATTCTCACTCTAACTTGTACTTATGAACATTAGGTATTTTTATCGATTAAGCCGTTTTACTCGTTTTCACTTAAAATCACTAAGCAAAAGTTGTTTAACATAATTTCAGACTTCATATTCCATCATAAAACATCAAAATAAACACATTTCACCTATGGGTATTTTTCCAAATATGAACCCTAGCATGAATTATTAATCGAATAAGCTAAATCAAGTTACAGGACTCCAAAAACGTAAAGAACATTAAAACGCGGGCTTGGATGCACTTACTATGAGCTTGAGAAGTTGAATAAACCCTAGCTATGGTGTTTCCTTGAAAAATTCGGCCTACTTGAAGAAGATGAGCAAAAATTGGCTTTTAATTTTGTTTTTAACTCATTTTAATCACCAAATGACCAAAATGCCCTTAACTTAAAAATATTCTATTTCACCTATTTGATGTCCATTTTTTTTCAAGCAAGTTAACCAATAGTCTAGTTACCTTTTAAGGACCTCCAATTTAAAATTTCATAGCAATTAGATACCTCTAGCTTCTAGAACTCAAGTTTTGCACTTTTTACAATTTAGTCCTTTTGACTAAATTGAGTGCTCAAACACCAAAATTTTCAAACGAAATTTTTATGAAATCGTTTCATAAAATTGTAGATCATAAAAATATAAGAATATTAATTTTTTTATCAGATTTGTGGTCCCGAAACCACTATTCCGACGAGGCTCAAAATCGGGCTGTTACAATATACCCAAAAAAAGATCAAACAAAACACAATATATAAATCAGGGTAACGCAGAGAATTTCACAACGATCATATAACCAGAGCAGAACAAATCAGAATAACATAGAGATTTTCATAACGATCGTACAACAGAACAAAGTATGTATGATTATGCCAATGCGATGTTTTTTTAGAAACAAAATGTATATTTTTCAAAAACCATCCTATCTAACTCCGCTATGCAACAAAAATAGAGTTTTCCTAGAACTCATCCAACCAAATTATACCAACAGATAATTGTAGGCAGTGCCACTAGAATTGCAATTAAAACTGCCATATTAGATATATGTAGTCAAGCCACTATGTTGCAGCCAAGCTGCCAAAACAAAATTGTGGATAAACCACTAGATAATGCAGATCATTAAACTGTCAGAACTTCCTCCTTTCACATTAAACCAGACCTCATGCAAAGTGTCATGTCATGCATCTTCAGAGTCAGAATGATAAGTATGTAGGACATGCTATCCTACAATAATAGAAGCATAAGGCATGAGAATCCACACTTAGCAGAATGGATTGATCAAATCTTAATGATTCATATTAGATTTACCACAAAATCACATGTATGGTTACATATCAGAATCAGAATCAAAATCAGTATCAAACACAATAACATATTCAAATATCACATGTCATCATCCAACACAGCAACACAGAAAAATGAATCATCAAAATTAACAGAGCACAAATCATACTTGAATAAATCACATACCTTAAACACGTCCCAAACAAAAGCACATTATTCACTAACAGATTATACTTACTTTGTAACAGCCCGATTTGGGGGCTAGTCGGAATAGTGATCTCGGGATCACTAATTCAAGGTTAGAGAAAATTATTTTCATGTTACATTATGTGTTATAACGTGTTAATAAGGATGCATGGAAATTTTGGTGCTTTAATTTTAGCAATTTCAGGCATAATCGCTAAAAAGGGCTAAATCGCATAAAGTGCAAAAGTTCTTTTTTCTTTGCTAGAGGTGTCAAATAGATATGGATTATTAATTGGAGGTCCCCAATGTGCAATTTGGCCTTGTGTAAGTGAGTTGGCCGGCCACAGTAAGAATAGGGGACAAGAATTGACCAAGTTGGTCAAAGTTGGTGATGTTTGGTGGATTAAATTGATAGTTTAATATTAAAATAAAAAAAAGATGATGTCCATCTTTCTTCTTCATTTCTTCCACTGAAATTTGCAGGAGAAATAGGGGTTGAAAGCTTCAAAAATTTCAGCACAGTCATCTCTTCATTTGTAAGTGTTCTAGTGATCTTTTCTTGAAAATAGTTGTACTTTTGAGACCCCTAAAGCTTAAGCTTTCAAATGAGGGGACTATTGTGCAATATGGTGAAAAGTTTATAGTTTTTCCATGAGAGCTATCATTGTTATTTTCTGCATTTTTATGGAAGAAATTGAGTCTTAGTTGTTAGATGAACAACTTTTATGAAAGGTGTTGTCTTGAAAACACCTAATTGGATCTTAATAAAAAGGTTATAAATTTGTAGTAAGTATGTGAAATAGTGAGTTTTGATGATAGATATAAGAGTATTAAATGTTCACCTAGGCTTGTTGAAGGTAGAAATGTGATTAGAATTAATTTCCGAGCCTAGGGACAAAATGGTCATTTTGCCAAAGTCTAGGGGAAAAATTGTAATTTTTCCAAAATGTGAACTATAAGTTGATTTAGTCAATGTGTGAATTTAACAAGTGAAACTGTTATTATAGATGAAGAAATACGAAGCCTGGGTCGAAATCGAGACAAGAACAAAGTCGAGGACTAAATTACATATCTACATACATTTTGAATACCAAGGTAAGTTTGTATAAATTAAAGTTTTACGTGTATTCTCATTCAATTACTTTTTATGTTGTATAATGTTTATTATTTCTATGAAGTAAAATTATTGATATTATGATGAGAAAGTAAATGAGAATATGTATGAGAAAGTCCCGGTTGAAGTCTCGGAATAATAAGGATATTATTATCACAACATACGATAAGGAAAGTCCGTGTAAGACCATGTCAAGACATGGCTTCGGCATAAGGCAAGGATATCATGTAAGTCCATGACAAGTCATGGCATTGAAAGGTTATTATGAGGCAAAGGTCCCATGTAAGTCCAAGCCAAGGCTTGGCATTGGGGAATTCATAAGGCAAAGATGTCATGTAAGTCCATGTCAAGACATGGCATTGATAAGATTCATAAGGCAAGGATACCCATGTCAAGACATGGCAATGGTAAGTTTCTAAAGGAAACACATAAGGAAGGTCGCGTGTAAGACCATGTCTGGGACATGACATCGACACCGAGCTAAGGGATCCCATGTAAGACCATATCTGGGATATGGCATTGGCATCATGAGGTGATCCCATGTAAGACCATGTCTAGGACATGGCATTGGCATCGAGATACATGTTTGATGAGATTGAGTAACCTCAATTATTCTGGGAAATTCAACGGGTAAAAGAGCTAAATAAGAAAGAGGCAACAAGAAAGTCAAGTAAGATGAGTTAAACAAGGTTAATATAAAGTAACTTTTCATGTTAAGGAAGATGATAGTTGAGTTTACTTTTGTACAAGCAGAATGTACTAATCTATGTGATCAAGTGACACAGGAACCATGATTATAAGGCAAGTATGAAATTATTATTATTATGTATCAAGTGAGGAGTAAGTAAGCCATGCACTTGAGTTTTATGTTGTTTTTAATTCAAAATGAATGAGTTATAATAAGTTAATATGTTGCTATATGAGTTTCATGCAAACTTACTAAGCTATATGCTTACCTCTCTCCCTTCTTCCTTCCTTGTAGCCCCGTCAAGCTAACTCGTGGATCAATAACGCCGGAGCTCGGAGCACACTATCAATCATTATTTTGGTATAGCCAATTTGTTTTTATTAAGTATGGCATGTATAGGCATTATTCCATCTTGATGTAAGTCCTAAGATGAACCAAAGTGTTAGCTATCAAGTTTATCATTCTTTTTGTATATGGCTAAAGAGATTGGCCAATACTTACTAAGTTTATATATATCAATGTCGATAAATTATGCATTAATGTTCATGTTTTGATAAAGTATTTGAGTCATTGCATTGAGTATATGATTAATCTTAATTTCAAATGGCAATTTCTAAGTGTCCACATGGATAGACACACGGGCATGTGTCTAAGCCGTGTGTGGCACACGGTTAACCCACATGGGTGTGTTAATAGGCCGCGTGCCCCTTGCATGTTAGTGTTTTAAGTCAAAATAGACTACGGGCTAGCCACGCTGGCGTGCCTAGGTCGTGTGAGAGGATCAGTGTTCACCACGGGTAGAGAACATAGGCGTGTTCCTAGGTCATGTAACACAAGCATAATATCCAAGGTATTTTACACGGGGTAGGGACATGGGCGTTTGTGACCACACAACCTGACCCCACGGGCGTGTCTCATTTCACATGGGCATGTGACCCTTATTTTGATGAAAAGTTTTCTAAGTTAGTAAAAGTTTTTGGATGCGAGTTTAAGGTCTCGTAGGCCCATGAAACGTATGTTATGACTAAGAAAGAAAAGTTTTTAAATCAAAACAAAATTTTATAGCCCGTAAGTACACGTTAAATTATGTTTCAAGTATGGTAATGTCTCGTATCCAGTCCCAGCTTTGGACTCGGGTATGGGGTGTTACATACTTAGCTTATATCATATCAGACATACGAACAGATAACGGATTATACATCAACAGTTCATTAAATATCAAGTTTACCAACTTATTTTAGATCATATAGACCTTACAGAAGGCTTACGTTCGATTCAAACGATATTTACAGCCCTAGGGAAAAATACCGATTTTTGGGCCACACGCCCACAGGATTCACATAGTCTAGATTGCTAGCCTATGTGGTCCACACGGCATAGCACATACTCGTGTGGCCCTCCTAATACCACAAACAGCCTAGCAGACAGCTGTGTGTCTTAAAATAGTGAGTTGTACGTTCTAGCACATGGCCAAGCACACGCTCATGTGACTCAATTCTCAAAATACCTCTCACATTGCCTAGACGCAGACCTGTATCTCTGGCCCGTCTAACACTAATTCCAAAATAGTGAACTACACAACCTAGAACACAGTCGTGTGACCGACACGGCCTACCACACGACCGTTTGGCATCGACACCCATATTTTTTTGCATTAAAAAATTTGCAAAAAAAATTAGGTTTTCAGTACAAACCTGATGCAGTTTCGATGTAGAAAAAATAAGGATGAATTCTAGACCTAAAACTAACGTTATAGTGACCAAATCAGATGATTAAACCAAATCAAATTGTTTAAATTAGCATCCAAACCAAAGTTATGTCGAAGAACTTTCGACACCAAACCCCAAACTAAAACATACCGGCAACTTGACAGTAGACACGCGATTCTTAATTTGCTGAAGGAACCCTAGGCGTCATTTAGTCCTCTCCTGATTCAAACAACCAATTAACAAACCCCAAGGAAGAATCATCCCTTACTATGAAACTCAAAAACCAACAGAAAAACCACCATACTAGCGATATAAGTAATTGAACTCTTATTGACATTAAGAACAAGACTGGGAGAATATATCAAACCCTGCACGGGATCTATTCCACGCCAAAAAGCCAAAACGAAATAAATTTTTAGAAAGAAAAACAAAATGAAAAGATAGAAGGAGAGAGAAACATTTTTGGAAACATGGGAGAAGGAAGTTAATAAAATAAATAAATAAAAACTAAACTAAACTAATTTACGAATAGTATAAAAGTATTTTCTTATTGCTTACACAAAGATTTGAAGACATGACCTCAGACTCACATCCAGAGCATTTAACCATTGAACCAGATCAATTTGTTTTGCAAAATTCTCAAAGTTCAAACTCAAAATCAAGGTGTAACCACTCTTGGTTCTGCTAACTCAATTCTTCTAACTTGATTTTTGGGATGTTACATAATATATCATCACATAGTTTTTTCTCCTCATTAGTTTTACAAAATATACATATTGGCCATCCCCATTGCACTTGAGCATGCCTTTTAAACTATAATATTTCATTTGATCCTTTTGCTCATCAATCTCACACAATGCATACAGATAGACTATCATAATTTTTAAATTTTCTAGCACTTACATCTTTTTAACAATAGAGAGTCATGCTTAACTATATTTAAGCCTATTATAAACATATGGGATTATATACTTTGGTACATGTACTTTTTTTAATCTAGTTTGGTCTTTGAACTTGGAAACTAGATCAATTTCGGTCCCTGAACTTAGATTTTATCAAGATTTGATGGTGTGATGAGTGTTACTAGAACAAGGACCAAATCAAAACGGATCAAGAACTAACCAATATAATGGTTTGATTGACTCAAAAATTAATTGAAATTAGTAAAAATTGAAAATTGGGACAAAATCGATAATTGAACATATTTATAAAAGCTTTTTTTGTATTTTATTTAGATTCTTATAAAGTTTTAATTAGTTGTGTAATTGGTATTGGTCTGACGGTTGAATCGATTGAACTGGTTGAATCGAGAATTGGTGGTTTGACCTATTCAACCACATGTCTAGTTATTAAAATATTGTATATGAAACTTTGAAATCGTACCACACCATCACCTGAAAATTCATATTTTTTTTAAATTTTTAAGTGATGATGTAGCACAATCTCATAGTGCCACATTATCAAACTTTTATAGTTTTCAAGTTTAGGACTAAAATGGACTCAGTTGTCAAATTTAAGTGCCATGTGAAACTTTGAAATTGTACCACATCATCACCTGAAAATTCATATATATTTTTTAATTTTCAAGTGATGATGTTGCACAATCTCATAATGCCACATCATCAAACTTTTATAGGTTTCAAATTTGGGACTAGAATGGACTCAATTGTCAAGTTGATACCTAACTTAGTTTTAATAGAAGTTTTATTTCATGCATAAATAATTAAATTCTTTTATTCTAATAACCTAATCAAAATTAAAGGTCATACATGCTGAATAATCCCTAAAAAACTTCAGTTTCATGCCACAACTTAAATAAAACATTACAGTTTCTAAATAACAAAAAATTTCAAATATTAAATCTAATATATTTTAATAGAAAAAACCGATTTTAGTCCTTTCGAATATCGTGTCTGTGTCCTAACTTGGTGGGTTATCTGTAAAGAAGGAAAAAAAAATAGAATGAGCTATAAAGCTCAGTGTGAGTTCAATCACTAGAATATCAGTGCAAACAGTCGATAAGTCATATCAAATAATAAAGCATAGTACAATCGCAATCAAATAGCAAGTCAGAGAATCGATTTTTCAAATTAACCATCAATAGTATCACAGAATTCACAATAGTAATTTTAGAATATCGATTTTTCAATTCATCTCATTGTCACAATATCTCATTACTTATGAATACAACACAATCTCAATTATTAGAAAAGGGTCCTACCTCACCGCTTACTTTTACACCATGTTGTGGATAAACCACTCAACATTTTTGTGACAGTCCGATTTTGGGGCTAGTCAGAATAGTGGTTTCAGAACCACTAATCTGAGGCCAGAGAAATTATTTTTAATATTATTTTATATGTTATAGCATGATATATGAGTACATGAAAATTATGGTGAAGTAATTTTAGTGATGACTTGCTTAATTTCGAAAAAGGACTAAATCACATAAAGTGCAAAAGTTTTGTTCTACAACCTAAAGGTGTTAAATAGCTATGGAACACTAAAGTAGATGTCCTTATTGAGTAAATAGACCAATAAAATTATGGTGGCTGGGCATGGAATTTTTAATTGGAGAAAAAGTCATAAAATAGTCAAAGTTTAGTGGCATTAGGTGACTAAATGAATAAAATAAAATAAAACAAAGAAAAAGTTTTAATGTTTTCCATCTTCTTCCTCCTCCACCGAAAATTTCAGTAAACTTAAGGGTTTTGAGAGCTCAAATTTCAGCCAAGCTTTTCTCTTGCAAGTAAGTGATTTTAATGGTCATTCTTGATAATTTTTGTGTTTTTGGAACCCCTATAGCTTAATCTAGCTAATGAGGGGACTATTTTGCAAAATGTTTGAAAGTATAGGGTCTTGCCATGAGATTATTTATATTGTTTGCTGAAATTTTATGAAAGAAAATGAATCTTGGTTGTTAAATAAACAACTTTTGTGAAAAGGGTTTTCATGGAAACACCTAAAAGAACCACTTCGTGAAGTTTATAAAATGGGTTGTAAATGAGTGAAATAATTGAAAATTGTGAGTTGCAATAAGAGTAATTTTCAGCTAGGATTGTTAAAGGAGGAAATTTGATTTAAATCGTTTTAAGAGCCTAGGGGTAAAATTGTAATTATGTGAAAAGTCTAGGGGCAAAATGGTAATTTTGCCTAGGTATGAATTATAGATTGTCTTCATTAATGTAGTGATTAAATAAGTGAATTTGTCATTATATATCAAGAAAAAGGAATCTGGACCTAGACTAGGGGAAAACCAAGCTATTGGACTAAATCGAATTAGTTGCCCATATTTTGTATACCGAGGTAAGTTGTACGTAAATAATGCAACTTTATTGTTATTATGTATTGAACAACTAATATGGCATAAAGTGTTTGATTATTGTTGTGAATATGCATGATGAGAATTGATGTAGTAAAAACTCCCGGTTGAACCTTAGGAATAGATCAGATATCCATGCCATGACATTAGGGACATTATGAGAGCCAGTGTAAGACCATATCTGGGACATCGCATCGACGTTGATATGTGTGCTAGTGTAAGACCATGTCTGGGACATGGCATCAGCCACATTATGAAAGCCAGTGTAAGACCATGTTTGGGACATGGCATCAGCATTGATATGTGTGCTAGTGTAAGACCATGTCTGGGACATGACATCGGCCACATTATGAGAGCCAGTGTAAAACCATGTCTCAGACATGGCATCGGCATTGAGACGAGAGCTAGTGTAAGACCATATTTGGGACATGGCATCAGCCTCAACATGTGAGCCAGTGTAAGACCATGTCTAGGACATGGCATCGGCATTTTACCCTCTTGTGTGAGGCTTATCGGATATCCTTTAGTATTTCAAATGGTTTCACGGGATAATCATGTTGTGAGTGGTACAGGTTCTTACTCGAAACTCATGAGATATGAGCTTAGTTGTGGTGCCTTAATGGTAAAGATGAAATTGAGTAAGTTCTATCTATGAGAATGATTTCGGGATGATCTTGTAATCTTTGGCTTATATTTGTGATGTGTAAATGTGTAGTAAATCTACCCTCGTTAAATCAAGAATGTTGTGTTGGTTTATAATATGCTATATGTTTAAAGATGCATGGTTGATGTTGTTAATTATTTATATGCGACTTACTAAGCTTTGTGCTTTCTCCCTCGCTTCTCCATTTTCTTATAGTGTCGCCAAGCTAGCTCGGGGATCAACAGACGTCGGAGGCATTGATCACACTATCAATTGAAGCATTTGGTGTTAGCTTAAATATTTTGAGCTTGGCATGTATAGGGACTTAGTCTTTTTGTTAAGTGTCATATTGTGTTGGCCAAATATGTTGGCTTGTCATGAAGTTGATTCATTCTGTATAATGCCATAGTTGATGGCTAATACTTGTTGTTGATAAATGCAAATTTTGGCATTTGCATGAATGTGGTTAATACACGGTTTGGTTGGTAAGTAAGAAATGTTGTAGGTGATAGAAAATAGCTTGGATTTGAGGTGTGGATGCTTTGGTGTAACTGATTTAGTCATGTGTTTATGTGTGAATTAGTTTTGCTTGGCGCGGTTTAGGTTGGTACAAGTAAGGGTGGAAAAAGGGCTTGGTGAATAGCCTTATTTTTGTCCACACAGGTAGACACACGGGCGTGTGTCTAGGTAGTGTGTGACACACGATCTACCCCATGTGCGTGTAGTCCGGCCGTATATCCCCTGCACCTTGATGTGGTAAAACAGAATGCCAGTAGTAACCATACGGGCTGAGGCACGGTCGTGTGTCCCAACCGTGTGGATCACACGGCCATAATACGAGGTCGTGTGCTTTGGCCGTGTGACCCTAAAATGTTGCTGACGTTAGAAACAGAATGTCAAGCTTTTAACACACAGGCGGAGACATGGCCATGCCATGGATGTGTGAGGGACACGGCCATAGACACGGGTGTGTGCCAAGTCGTACAAAAACCCCTTTAGGTTCGAATTGAAAAAAAAATCCACACAGCTAGGGACATGAGTGTGTGTGACCACATAGTCTGCCCACATGGGCATGTGCCCCTATTTTCAGTGAAATTTTCTAAAGTTTTATAAAGTGACTGGTTTAGTACCGAACCATTTCTAAAGTATGTTTTGGGCCTCGTAGGCCCATATTAGGGACTTTAAGATGAAGTTTTAAAAGTTTTAAATTTGAACGAAATTTCATAACCCGAAAATGGTTGTATGCATGTTATTAAATTAGGTAACGCCTCGTACCTTGTTCCGGTATAGGATATGAGTAAAGGGTGTTACAATTGTGGACGAACCACTCATTATTGAAAAACCACTAGTAATAAAAAAAGGGCGGATGAACCACCGGGGTTTTTGATAAAAAGGTTTTGCAGACAAGTTGTCAATAGGTTGTGGATGCACAACATATTTGCATATTAAAGCTACTAGTACTGTATGGATAAACCACTAATTGGTGCAGATAAAAGCTGCTAATACGGTGTGGTTAAACCACTCAACAATGCAGATAAACTGATCAAATGGTATAGATAAACCATTCAACGATGCAGAGAATCTACTCACACTTCCTCCGCTCATATTGTCCTACCCTATGAAATGCAACATGACATGTTTACAACAGATCAATATGATAGCATTTAATATGCTTTTAATAGAACATTACGATAACAATCATTGTGCTTTTAACAATTCGATTCAATGGAAAATATTATGCCTATAGCAGATTGATTCATTAGAAATAGGCATGATTCTCATGTGTTCAGTTTAACGGTAACATAAGGTAGGTTGTACGTACAATCACAATTACATATACAATAGACATATATATATCATTCTCAATTCATGCAATTATATATAACATTAATTTAGCCAATCATGTCATAGAGTTTAACATTGTTCATATTATCAGGGACTTAATTGAATAAAATAAAACACTAAAACAGTTCAAAAGTTCTTCAGGGGCTAAACTGATAAAATCATAAAATTTCAAGGCAAAAACTTAAAATAAGGGCACATGACAGTGTTGCCAGGCCGTGTGCAATGCATTAGGTTCTGTGAAGGGGATACAAGGCCATAAAGCTAGCCCGTGTAACAGATTGAGGTTATGTGAAACATGCAAAATTAAGCTACAGTAGAGACACGGTCGTATGGCACGCCGTGTGTAAGGTTTTAGGCTGTGTGATATTTGAATTTCGAGGGTTGTAATGCACCTAAATTTTTTTCTTTCAACTTTTGTGAAATTTGATACAAATGTGTATTTGCTTCAGTGGTTAAGAGTTTTGGGTATGTGTGAGACGTCTTAAGTTCAAGCCTTTTCTTGGACAATTTTGGTTATTTTTGGATTTAAGCCCTATCTCTGTTCAATGGGCTTATATTTATTCGTTTGTAAAACCATATCACAATAAGCCTGCTGGTTTGGTGGTTAAGTTGAGTGCTAGTTTGCTGGAGGTATTGTGTTCAAATCTCTGCGCAAGCAGGAGTATTTATTTTTGTTCGGTTCTGCGCAAGAGTCTCAGTAGAGTTGGGTTTCTGATGTGGTTAAGATAGAAAGGTTAGTGGGGAGTTAGGATTTTATCGAATCATTGTAGTTTTATTTTGTTTTTGTGGAAAAAAAACGTTTCTCTCACTTCCAAAGGTTTCTGATGTTTCTATTCTTTCTGTTCTATCTCTCTACAAAATTTCATCCTCCCTTCGTTCTGTCACTTTTGTTTTTGAGCAAATCATCCTATTTCGGCATTTTGGTGCGTTCTGGTAAGTGTAATAAGTGAGGATTTGGTTTTGTTAGTGAATCTGTTAATTGATTGGTTTTGTTTTGTGGCTTAGGAGAAGTGTAAAGAGCTAGAGGCTGCTAATTGGCGCTCTCGTTATACGAAATCTTCACTGATCGTTTGGAAGTAAGGATTTTGGTTGGTTCTAGAGTCGTTGTTTTCATTGAGCTTCGGTTTGGTATCCTTTATGACTACTAATTTCGTGTAATATTGGATAATTTTAGGTGCTATGTTGCTCAGGAGCATTTTCGCATCAAACTGATATCAGGTGTGTACCCGAAAACGCAAAAAAAAGGGGGTTTTGCGAAAGCTAAAAACCCTACTGTCGACGTCGCATGGACGTGTGGTCGCCCGTGTGGTAGGCCGTGTGCCATAACACGGGCGTGCAGTAGACGAGGAAAAGCCGTGTGCGTAAGGCAAAGCCGTGTGATGGCTAAGTAGGTCTTGTGCTACACACGGGCTAGAGTAATTTGGGTCGTGTGAGCCATACGGGCTTGTGGGTCCACACGGGCAGTCCACACAAGCATGTGGGATTCTGGGCAAGGCCATGTGGTCCACACGGCCAAGGCCAAATTAGGTCGTATGGGCCACACAGGCAAGCTACATTGGCGTGTAAGCCCATTTAACTAAAATGTGTTCTAAGGTTGCATGAATCGCCCAAGTCGACTGTGAACCCACTATAGGGTAAGTAAGCGCTACTTAGACCCTTAAATGCGTGAACTGTATGTATGATGTATGTACTGAGCATGATGATTATATGAATGATTACTGAATTGTATGTATAACTGGAATTCATGTATTAGCATGTTATATACTGTATGTTGTATTGCATTAGGTTGGGATGTTGATATTTGGAGGAAGTGTACTGGAAGGCTCTTAAGCCTATTTTCTGGCAGCTCAGCTATAATTTACTAATTATGTGTCGTATTCGGTACTACTTGGAGTGAAGGGATGGGTGAGTGTTTTAAACCCCACATGGAGTGTAGGGATGGACAAAGATAATGTGTAGAAGCCAGTTGGGTAGGACTCTGTTACTGATTAATGTATATCTGATACTGTTACTGTAATGCGCTTAGGCCCTAATGCATATCTGATACTGAAACTAAAATGGGCTAAGGCCCGAACTGCTTCTGAAACTGAAATGGGCTTAGGCCCAAACTGCATTTGACTAATAATCTGTTGTTTAACTGTATGCATGTCATCTGTGGAGGACTCTATGATGACCACTTATCTACTGAACGGTTTAATTTCATTTACGATTTTAATTCCTATTACTTTTGGAGTATTTTTTAATGTAATATGAACTTTTGGACTGTTTGCTTTTGTTTTGGGATTTTTCTAACTGTTTTCATGAATCTCTGTACAGCAACAAAACCTCAGTTTACTAAACACAATGTCATTCCTAAATGCAAACATTTTTCTTAAAATATCACGGTTTAAAAAGCTTCCGCTACAGAATATATTTTTAAGTGAATCAGATTAACGAGTAAACAATTTTAAAATTTACGAGAGATAAATAAAGGTTAACAAATGGAAACGTTTTTAACTTGATAAATGGATTTCAAATTCCATTCCATATGACATCACTAGATTCGGCCATAACGTTTAGGCAGGATTTGGGTGTAACATTTAGTGGTATTAGAGCCAGGTTGCAAAACTCGGCTGTGGATTTTGAGTTTTAAAACTTGGTTTGTAAAGAACTGACTTCCAAATGATCTGAAATGATTTGCCTGAGAATGTGGTACACTGAATCTCTGGCGCCGATCCTATAAGTATTCTGATAAATTGTTATAGATAGTCTGTTCTGAAACACTCTAGTTAGTGTATATTGAAACTGTAGTGAAACTAAAACTGATAGAGACTGTGCTTGCGAACAACAAACTCTGAAATTATGATACTGCTTTACATAAAACATCTTTTAATAAATACTAAAATTGTAACTGATTCATAGAATTCGTAATACAGATAAACTTCGAACTTACAATGAGCGCACGAGGTATTTGTGGACGTGGTACCCGAGGCCGTGGTAGATGCTTTAGAGATGTTCGAGCTGAGTCCTCATCTCTGGGCTGCATGCCAAATCTGGACATGAGTGAGACACCCGTGTCACCTGCTACTGAGACTGGGTTTCAGAGTCACTCGGCTGGGGATGACGCACTGTCCTAAGCCATGCCGAGGATACTAGAGAGGGTCACTGGGCCCAACACTGGATCTGGGGGTCGAGGGTCGGTTACGTAACGACTTTGGTCCAATGGAGTTGAACTTTTTAGGGGTGTCACTGGAGTCGCCCCTAACGTGGCTGAATACTGGATGGAGGCTACGAAGAGGATTATGGACGATTTGGACTCCCCCCCGAGCAGAAATTGAAGGGTGCGACCTCCTTGCTTCACGATGAGGTGTATCAATGGTGGCTAACTGTTAAGGAGGGTACTCAGCCTGACCGTCTAACTTGGGAGTTCTTTAAGACTTCATTCCAGAGTAAGTATGTGGGAGCTAGTGACATTTACGATCGGAGGCGTGAGTTCTTGAATCTCACTCAGGGAGACCGATCTATGGCCGAGTATGAGGCCGAATTCTTGAGACTGAGCCGCTATGCTCGAGGCGTGGTGACGGATGAGTATGAGAGATGTGTCCGTTTTGAGGACGGGCTCAGGGATAATCTGAGGGTGCTGATAGCTCCGTAGAGGGAGCGCGAATTTTCTGTCCTGGTAGAGAAGGCGAAGATCGCCGAGGAGGTTAAGCGTGTTGAGCGCCTAAATAGAGACTGTGAGAGGGGTAATGTAACACTCTTAACCCGTATTCATCGCTGGGATAGTGTTAAGAGGCATTACCGATCAAATCATAACATTTAACCTTTATTTTTCATACATCATTAAATCATAATCAAATAATATCATTAAGTCCCTTAATAAGGTCTACGAGACCTTAAACACGAATTAGAAAGGGGTTGGGACTAGACCGAACTCATACGAAATTTTTCCAAAAACTTAACATTTTTCAAAGCTACAGAGGTCACACGCTCGTGTGGGTAGCCGTGTGCCTCACACGGCCTCAGACACACTCGTGTGTCCAAGCCGTGGCAAAACAGGCATACATACTGACTTGTTCACACGGCCAAAGACACGTCCGTGTGCTTAACCTGTGGTCAACACTGACTTATTTCACACGGCCAGTCTTACGCCCGTGTGTCTAGCCCATGTGCGAGTCTGACTTGTTTCAATTTGAAAACTTAAGAGACACGGTCGAGCCACACACCCTTGTGCTTAACCATGTGGGCAAATATAGGCCATTTTTAAGGCCAATTTGCCAACCACACTATGGTCACACATACAAGCATCAAACCATATAAGTTCATACCCCAAATGGCATCCAAAACATACCAATATATGCACCAACTAACCTTCAACAATATCATTTATTTCCAAGCCAAATTTCAACTCAAGCATTCCTATCCAAAATATCAATTCCACATCAAGATTATATAAACCATTCATCATTCAATCCTCACCAAATCTAAACATGAAACATGCTATTCCCATTTAACTAACTGATGCCAAAATGATCATTCACATAGAACACATATACACATATTAATCATTCTTTTCACTTGTCCAAAGCATATACCAAACCATTGACTATCAAGCCAAATCACATGGCAAGATCCAAACTTCTCAAAACATACCATAATTACTAGCCTATACATGCCATATACCAAATATATACATCTTCCAAAAGTACCAAAATAGATGGCTGATAGTGTGATTGAGTCACTGACAATCCCTGGATCCGAGCTAGCTTTAATGACATTGTAAAACAGAGAAACACTTTACACAGTAAGCTTAAAAGCTTAGTAAGCTCAACGTATAATACATTTAACTTAACAATTCAATTTCAATATACAAAATAAACTATCCCATGGTTCATTTCACAATAATGCACAACATTATATACGATATCATCAACCACATAGGTTCCAAACATACATGTGCTATTACTTAATTAACTATCGCTTTTACTACTCAATGCTCAACACCACAAATCGTTCGGTCTTCTTTAACCATTTGATTTACTCGCACACTTAGTGCCAATTTTTTAGCCGAAGCTTTAATAACATCGCACACTTAGTGCCTCTATATTGAACCAAATTTGACTCGGTATCACACACACAGTGCCAATCAATATAGTCGATACTTTCTTTATTTCACACACACAATGCCATTCATTACTGTATCAATTCTATTTCGCACACTATGTGCCTCATCTCTTCAAACCAATCATTCTCATCACTAACTCAACAACCACATTTCCATTCATTGCAATATATGTGAACATAAATTTAACAATTCGTATTATACACGAACTTACCTCGGTCGTAAAAATAATAAAACAAGTCGCTCAATCGAACACTTTGTCTTTGCCTCAACCTCAATCCAAATCTCTCTTTTCTTGATCTATATAATATTAAACTCAACTCATTCAATCACCAATTCATTCAATTAAGTCCAAACACACATATTTAGGGCATTTTACAAAATAACCCTCACATTTGCACATTTTGACATTTTAGTCCCTATTTCATAAAATCACAAAATACACACAATTTCATCACACCATACTTAGGCCGAATTTCCCTCATGTTCATACAAGCCCGCATATTTCATGTATTTCACATTTTAGTCCTCCAATTTTTCATTTTCATAATTTAGCCCAAAATAGTCAAATTCATCAAAATTCAAAGACAAAATATGTTAACCCAACATTAAACTTTCATATTTCACCAACTATAAACACAAAGCTCACATATTCATTAATGGCACATCTCAAAATCATCATCAAATTCTAAAATTAATACATAGGCTTGATAGTATGCTAAGCAACGATCACAAAAACGTAGAAATTATCAAAAACCGAGCTCAAAACACTTACCAATTGAAGCTTACAAATGTCGAATCCCTAGCTTTCTTTTTCTTTTTCTTTTCTTGCTATTTTCGGCCAAAGATGATGACAAATGGCCTTTAATTTCTTTTGTTTTAATTATAATAACATTAATATGGCATTTACCATTTTACCCTTAATTAAAACATTATAAATTCATTCGTTTAATGGCCATTTATGTCCATCTCCACTATCAAAGGTCTAATTACAATATAAGGACTTCTCATTTAAAAAGCCATGCCAAATAAGCACTTTAACAATCAGTACATAGCTTTTGCATTTTGTGCGATTAAGTCCTTTTTCACAATTTGGCACACAAACGATAAAATTTTCACACATGCTCAATCACATACTGTAAACAAAATAAAATAATATTAAAATATTTTTCCAACCTCAGATTTGTGGTCTCTAAACCACTATTCTGACTAGAGTTTAAATCGGGTTTTTACAGGTAAGAACAAGAGGGATTCGGAGCCCTCGAGCTTAGCACAGAGGCCTAAGAAAAAGGACAAGACTGATGGATCGATTAGAGCTGGGTCCCCTATTGCTCCTACTGGTTTGCAGTTGTGTGGTGCTTGTGGTAGACGCCATCAGGGCAAGTGTTGGAGGATTGGGGCGTGTTTGAGGTGTAGGTAATTAGAGCATCGTATTTGGGAGTGTCTGCTAAGGGCAGATCAGATACAAGCTCTGGGTTCTGGTACTGTGCAGCCACAGAGGGTAGTTCAGCTGCCACTGAGAGGTCGTGGTTAGGCCAGGGGTGGTAACGGTATGGGCCGTGGACAGAGGGCACCAAGCAGAAGTGCTAGACAGACTGAGGCGAGGCGGCCTGCTCTTGTTTATGCCGCTCATCGCCGAGAGGACGGATATGCTCCAGACGTCATTATCGGTACGTTCTTAATTTATGATGTACCTTATCTTGCTTTGATAGACATAGGTTCCACACATTCTTATGTAGCTAGCACTGTGTCTGGAAACTTGGGGATATTGGTTGAGAATACTTCTAGTGAGGTGACTGTACTGAGTCCACTGGGGTAATCAGTTCCGGTTAGCAAATTGTATAGAGATGTTCCGCCAGAGGTTCAAGGGTCGGTATTTCTGGCTAATCTGATGGAGCTTCCGTTTAGGGAGTTCGACCTGATTCTGGGTATGGACTGGTTGGTCAAGCACCGTGTCAGTCTAGACTATGTGACTAAGAAGGTCGTCTTGAGAACTAGGGAGCATAATGAGGTAGTTATAATTGGAGAACGCCGGAATTATTTGGCTAATGTGATCTCTGCACTAGTGGCTGAGAAACTAGATCGTAAGGGATGTGAGGCGTTCTTGGTCTATATTAGTGTTTATGTTTTTAGGGACGCTACTGTAAAGAAAATCAGAACTGTAAGGGAATTTTCGGACATTTTTCCTGAGAAGCTACCAGGTTTACCTCCGAATCGAGAAGTGGAATTTAGGATTGAGATTCTTCTTGGTACAGCTTCGGTGTCTATCATTCCCTATCGAATGACACCGAAGGAGCTTACAGAGCTTAAGGCTCAACTGCAGGAGTTGTTGGACCGTGGCTTCATTCGTCCCAGTGTGTCCCCGTGGGGAGCACCGGTATTGTTTGTTAAGAAGAAGGATGGGACCATGAGGATGTGTATAGATTACCGATAGCTGAACAAGCTGACTATTAAGAAAAAGTATCCACTTCCGAGGATCGACGACCTTTTTGATCAATTCCGAGGAGCTTCCGTGTTTTCTAAGATAGATCTTCGTTCTAGGTACCATCAGCTCAGAGTTAAGGATGTGGATATTCATAAGACTGCTTTTAGAACTCGTTATGGGCATTATGAGTTCCTAGTTATACCTTTCGGGTTGACAACTGCACCAGTCACATTTATAGATATGGTGAATCGAGTGTTCCAGCCCTATCTGGATCAGTTCGATGTAGTTTTTATTAACGACATTCTGGTTTACTCTAAGACTAAAGATGAGAATGATGAGCATCTTAGAGCAGTGCTTTAGATTCTGCGTGAGAAGCAGCTCTACACTAATTTCAGTAAGTGTGAATTCTGGCTTCGTGAAGTCCCTTTTTTTGGGCACGTAGTGTCTACTGAGGGGATTTGTGTCGATCTTAGAAAGGTTGAGGTTGTACTGGATTGGAAACAGCCTAAGAATGTGTCTGAGATCCATAGTTTTTTGGGTCTAGCGGGTTATTATCGGCAGTTTATGGATGGTTTCTCACTAATTGTAGCACCCTTAACTGAGCTACTACGTAAGGGTGTACCATTTGTCTGGATTGATGTGCAGCAATCGAGCTTTGAGAAGCTCAAAACTTTTCTAACTCAGGCTCATGTTTTGATACAGCATGAACCTGGAAAGGAGTTTGTGGTTCACAGCGATGCGTCATATGTGGGTCTAGGTTGTGTTTTGATGCAGGATGGTAAGGTTTTAGCATATGCTTCTCGTCAGCTTAAGACACATGAGGGGAATTATCCAACGCATGATCTTGAGTTGGCTGCAGTGGTCTTTGCGTTGAAAATCTGAAGATATTATCTGTATAGTGAGAGGTGCATCATCTACACCGATCCGATCACAAGAGTCTCAAGTATCTCCTTACTCAGAAGGAGTTGAACCTTAGACAGCGTAGATGGATTGAGCTGCTCAAGGATTATGATTGTACCATTGAGTACCATTCTAGTAAGGCCAATATGGTGGCCGACGCTCTAAGCCGAAGAGCGTTGTCTGATTTGAGGGCAATGTTTGCTCGCCTTAGTTTGTTTAATGATGGAAGTCTGTTGGCCGAGTTGCAAGTTAAGCCGACTTAGATTGAGCAGATTCGAGATAAATAGTTGGGGGATGAGTCTCTGAGTTCATGGTTTTGTCAGCTTAAGAGTGGCAGCACTACAGACTTTAGGCTGAAAAATGATGGGGTACCCTATTTTCGAGGTCAGATTTGCGTACCGAATGATCTGATTTGAGGCAATCTATTCTGAGAGAGGCGCATAATAGCCCTTATGCTATGCATTCCGGTAGGAATATGATGTACCGAGATCTTCGAGAATTGTATTGGTGGCCGAGATTGAAACGGGAGGTTATTGATTTTGTGGCAAGATGTCTAACATGCCAGTAGGTTAAGGCTGAGCATCAGTTACCTTCGGGCTTGCTACAGTCGGTTAAGATTCTGCTATGAAAGTGGAAGCGAGTAACAGTAGACTTCGTTAGTAGGTTGCCATTAACACCCACTAAGAAGGATTCTATCTGGGTTATCGTGGATCGATTGACCAAGTCTGCACACTTCATTTCAGTTTGGATCGACTATTATCTTCAAAAGTTGGCAAAGCTCTACATTTCTGAGATAGTGAGACTGCACGAGATACCGGTCTCAATTATTTCTTATAGGGATCCTCGTTTCACGTCTCAATTCTGGAAAAAGTTACATGAGGCTCTAGGTTTGAGATTGGATTTCAGTACTTCGTTCCATCCTCAGACCGATGGTCAATCTAAGAGGGTGATTCAAATACTAGAGGATATGCTTAGGAGCTGTGTGATCGATTTTCAAGGCAGTTGGGAGGATTATCTGTTATTAGCCGAGTTTGTCTACAACAATAGTTTTCAGTCGAATATTCAGATGGCACCTTACGAGGCTCTGTATGGTCGTAAGTGTCGTACTTCTTTGTGTTGGACTGAGTTGGATGAACGTCGAGTCTTAGGTCCTGAATTGGTTTCTGAGACTGAGGATAAGGTTCGACTGATACGGGATCGTCTGAAGGCGGCTTCTGATAGACAGAATTCTTATGCAGATTTGAAAACGCGTGAGATCGAGTATTCTATGGGGGACTTAGTGTTTCTTAAGGTTTCGCCATAGAAGAAGGTTCTGAGGTTCGGTCGCAAGGGCAAGTTGAGCCCTAGGTGTATTAGGCCTTAACCAATTCTAAAGCGAATGGGACCGGTCGCTTACCTCTAGAGTTGGACCGCATCCACGATGTTTTTCACGTCTAGATGTTGAGGCGTTATCGCTCTGATCCTATTCATATTGTCCCTATTGAGGAGATTGAGGTTAGGCCAGATTTGACCTTCGAGGATCAGCCGATTCAGATTCTGGATTGCGATGTAAAGGTTCTTCTGAAGAAGTCTATCCCTTTAGTGAAGGTGCTGTTGCGGAATCATAGCACTGCTGAGGCCACGTGGAGCCTGAGGATGCGGTGTGTCAGCAGTATCCTCACCTGTTCTGACCAGGTAAATTTCGAGGTCGAAATTTTCTTTTAGGGGGTAGAGTTGTAACGCCCAAAAATTTTTTTATTTTGGCTTTTGTGAAATGTGATAAAACTTTGTATCTGCTTCAGTGGTTAAGTGTCCTGAGTCTGTGTGAGAGGTTCTAAGTTCAAGCCTTGCCTTTAGCAATTTTGGTTATTTTTGGATTTAAACGATATCTCTGTTCAATGGGCTTATATTTATTAGTTTGTAAAACCATACCAGAATCGGTCTGCTGGTCTGGTGGTTAAGTTGAATGCTAGTTTGCTGGAGGTCTTGTGTTCAAATCCCTGCGTAAGTAAGAGTATTTATTTTTGTTCAGTTTTGCGCAAGAGTCTCAGTGAAGTTGGGTTTCTGAAGTGATTGAGATAGAGGGGTTAGTAGGGAGTTAGGATTTTATCGAATCATTGTAGTTTTATTTTGTTTTTGTGGAAAAAAAAATGTTTCTCTCACTTCTAAAGGTTTTTGACGTTTCTATTCTCCCTATTCTATTTCTCTGCAAAATTTTCTTTGTTTCATCCTCCTTTCGTCTTGTCATTTTTGTTTTTGAGCAAATTGTCCTATTTCAGATTTTGGTGGTTTTGGTGTATTCTGGCAAGTGTAATAAGTGAGGATTTGGTTTTGTTAGTGAATCTGTTAATTGATTGGTTTTGTTTTATGGTTTAGGAGAAGTGCAAAGAGCTGGAGGCTGCTAATCGGCGCTCTCGCTATTCGAAATCTTCGTTAATCGTTGGGAAGTAAGGATTTTGGTAGGTTCTAGAGTCGTTGTTTTCGTTGAGGTTCAGTTTGGTATCATTTATAACAGTTAATTTCGTGTGATATTGGATAATTTTAGGTGTTGTATGGCTTAGGAGTGTTTTCGCATCAAACCGATATCAAGTGTGTACCTGAAAATGCAAAAAATAAGGTTTCGACGAAAGCCAAAAACCCCACTGTCGACGTCGCATGGACGTGTGATCGCCCGTATGGTAGGCTGTGTGCCATAACACAAGCGTGTGATCGACAAGGCAAGGTTGTACGCGCAAGACACGGCTGTGTAATGGCCAGGTAAGCCGTGTGCTACACACGAACTAGACTGATTTGGGGCGTGTGGACCCACACAGGCAGGTCACATGGGCATGTAAGCCCATTTAACTAAAATCTGTTCTAAGGTTGCACGTCGCGCCCAGTCGATCGTGAAACGTCTTTATAGGGTTGGTAAGCACTTCTTACCCTTTAAATGCGTGAAATCGTATGTGTATGATGTATGTCTTCGAGCATGATGATTATATGAATGAATACTGAACTATATGTATAACTGGTATTCATGTATTAGCATGTCATATACTGTATGTTGCATTGCATTAGGCAGGGATGTTGATATTTGGAGGAAGTGTACTGAAAGGCTCTTAAGCCTTATTATCCGCGGCTCACCGCAATTTATTGATTTTGTGCCGCATTCGGTACTACTTGGAGTGAAGGGATGGGTGGGTGTTTTAAACCCTACATAGAGTGTAGGGACGGACAGAAATAGTGTGTAGAGGATAGTTGGGTAGGACTCTGTTTACTGATTAATGTATATCTGATACTGTTACTGTGATGGGCTTAGGCCCTAATGCATATCCGATCTCAAAACCGAAATGGGCTAAGGCTCGTCATCGCTCATCGAATCAAAATGGGCTTAGGCCTGCATCGCATTTGACTGATAATTTGTTGTTTGACTGTATGCATGTCATCTGTGGGGGTTACACACTGAGTTTACGTAAACTCACCCCTTTCTATTTTATTTGTATAGGTAATCTCTTGACTTAAACAGATTGGTGCGGCAGAGGACTCTACGGTGACCACTTATCTACTAAACGGTTTAATTTCATTTATGGTTTTATTTCTTATTATTTTTAGAGTAATTTTTAATGTAATATGGACTTTTGGACTGTTTGCTTTTGTTTTGGGATTTTTTTAACTGTTTTTATGAATCTCTGAACTGTAACAAAACCTCAGTTTACTAAACACAACGTCCTTCCTAAACGCGAATGTTTTTTTTAAAATATCACGATTTAAAAAGCTTTTGCTGTAGAATATGTTTTAAGCGAATCGGATTAACGAGTAAACAATTTTAAATTTGACAAGAGATAAATAAAAGCTAACAAACGGAAACGGTTTTAACTTGATAAATCTATTTCAAATTCCATTCCATGTGACATCGCCAGATTTGGCCATAACGTCTAGGCCGGGTTTGGGGTGTTACAAGGGTTTCAGGGGGAACATGGCCATGTGAGGGGTCATTTCGTCCACACGCCCGTGTGCCCTTATTTCGAGGCATAGTTTGCCCCGAGTCACTTGTAAAAGAATACACACTGACACTGGGATCTCAAACAGCGTTTTTAACGACTCAAATCTGATCCGATGCACCTAAAATGGGTTATTCAAATGATATTTATACACGAGTTAACATTGGGTATCAAGATTCAATTAAGGTTAATAGAATATTAGCGTCAGATAGTAATATTATGAAAATTCAAGAACTAAACCTCAAAAATAAGATGTACTTACCGATTCTTGGTAAGAATAAAGATACTATTGACGCTAATCACAAATCCGATAGAAAGAACAATTGAATGGAAGATATTTTAATCTGGGAAGGCAAAATAATCAATGGCAAGAAAGATGAAAATATGGTGTAAAGAAAAGAGAGAAAATAAATAAAGAATTAATAGAAGGATAGAGGGAAAACTCTATTAGGATTTGGAAATGGGCAAATTGAAATTCTAATAGGAAAAGAAGATAAAAGGATGGTAGAATTCTATTTCTAATTAGAAAAGAATTAGGTCAATTACTAAGGTTTGTAAACCCTAAGGCTGTTACCTGCAATTTTCCTAAAATTTTGTCGAAATTTGAAATTAAAATTAAAAGGGAAGGAAGAGGCTTAAACCTTAGTCATTTAAGAGGGCTAACACCTGAACCATTGGACTATTGCCAATTTTTTGTTTATTTTTTACGCTTAATCATATTGATATGTTTTTGGGGTGTTTTTGGTGTAATTATGAAATAAAGAAAGGAGGGACTTAAGTCTAGAACCTCCAAGAAAGGTTCTAGCATGCTAACCATTAGACCTAAACCTATTTCTTGTTCAATTTTTACACCCAATACAATTTATTTTAGTGTAGTTTTTATCCTAAGTTGCTAAAAATTAAAAGAAAAAGAAATGGAAGCAATGGGGTTTAAACCTAGGCTCTCTAAGGAAGGAAGCTAACACTTAACCATTTAATATATCTTTTGTTTTTTTTATTTGAGTCACTTAATTGTATATATTTCGAGCTTTAACTTACATATTTTTTATTAGCTTACATATTTACTTAATTTTTTTATTAAATTATTTAACTTTATAGTTTTTAACACATTCCTATTTTAGTTTATATGCAATAATTAATACTCATAGTCAAGTCTCATTATTGATATTTAATTCATTTTACCTCTTTTCCAGTTAGGTCCTAACTCGGTTAAAACACATTGTTTTCAAATTAGGTCCTAACTCAAGTTTCGTTTTAGATTAATTAATATAATAATATCTGATTATATTATTTTAATAATTTAATTATTTATTTATGATCCTAATTTCAGTATTCGTTTCAAACCCACGATTTATAAATGCACAAAGATAACCTTATAAATCAGGGCGTGACCACTCTCGATTTTCACAAACCTAATTCTTCTAACTCGATTTTTTGAGTGTGACAATTATTTTGTATATATGTTTTTACCTACCTTGTATTCTTATGTCAGCCTAATAAAAATATAGGATATAAAATTATTAATTAAATGTCAAAATTTTATAATCAAATCTAATACACGTATTAAATTTATCATATTAATCATATTTAAATACATTATGTCTTGTTAAATATATTATAATGTTGCCATGTTTCTTTACCAAATTTATTATATCTAATCATTTGCATCTTTGATGCTTCCATTCCATATTGACAACGCAGCTACTCGAATTCACAAAACGTCGTCCCACCAACCATTCCCTAACCCACCACAAATAGTTTCGTACATATATTAAAGACAGCAAGAAATGCGGTAACTTAGGGTGTAAGAATATATATATATTCCAAATAAAATTCTAGTGTACATGTTAACTGTGGCTCTGATTGATATGCATGCACGCCATTCTCCACATATGTTTAGTTTTTACAGACGTACGTCACAAGGTGGCAATTGCATTAATATTGACAGGATAGGTGACAACACAAAAAGTCAACTTACAATAATTCCATTTTGATGTACACCATCTACCACATGCTACATAAAATACATACATGTAAAGTAATGGAGTGTTCTATGGTGTACGTTTCGAATCACTCTCCAAAGTACACCGGAAGGAATTGTGGAAAATTTTCGAGTTTCATATTATAAGGTGGTTGGTTCCTTTATACCTCAAAAAAGAGACAAGCATGGACAGCGTTTTGGATTTCATTAGGTGAAAAGTTTCTTGGATGCTAAATAGGTTATGATTCAATAAAATAAAGGGTAAATACTTAAATTAGAACTCAAATCCTTTAGAGAATACTCACATAAAAGTTAAATCTTTTAAAGTGATTAAATAAGAGCTTAAGATTTATAAAAATGCTCAAATAAGGATTTTTAAAACACTTCAACCCAATTTGTAGAAAAATTAGCAAAATGCTACCATGTTTAAAATAAAACATAAAACATTTGAATCAAATATTGCTTGAAAAGAAAAAAGAAGCAGTCAAAACATAATTTAAAACCTAATATATAACATTTGAGAAACTCTTATTTGAACACTTTTGAAAAGGTGTACCTTTATTTATCACTTTCGAAAAAGTTTGGTCTTCATTTGACCATTTTAAAAGGTTTAACTTTCATTTGAGTACTTTTATAAAAATTTTCTCTTATACGACCATTTTAAAAAGTTTAATTCTTACATGGACAACTCCTAAAAAGTCGAGTTCCAATTTGAACATTTAACCATAAAAAATTAATCTATCTTTTTATCTAAATTATAAATAAAATATGATAATGCTTGCAAAAGGGCTTAATAAGAACAAAATTTTGGTCAAGGTGATGGGGGTAGAGCTAGCTAGCTAGCTAGCAAATTAACTTAAACTTTGAGGTTAAAGTAGTTGATTAAACGTATAGCGAGTTGCCATAAACATTAATCGTGGCTTATTTGTATGTAGTATGTATGGTAATTTCAGGGGGAACAAAAAGCGAGGCAGGCAACGCAAGATATGAGTTATTATTCTTGATGATCATATAATATTTGATAGGGTTGTTAGTTTCTGGGAAGTTGTTGAATGCGGCATGACTATTTATAGCATAGCTACCTAAAATTAAACACTACTCCAATCCCCGAGCCCTCAATACTTGTGTGGGTCATATTTTAATCAGAAATTCAACATGGTTACCATGGGAAAACCCAAAACCTTCTTCCTTGAGATGGAATTTTATGGAATATAATATAAGTACTAGTAGTAGAAAATAATAGATTAAACACGCATATTTTATTATAATAATATTAGGGCGAATGGGTATGGTGAGATGGCTCAAAAATCAGTTGATTTCATCATCTCAATTTTTATGTTTAGCGTTTGTAATTGTTTCTCTTAATAGTATTATTTTTAAAATTTAAATTTATATATTTTTATATGATAATTATATTTAAATATGTTATATTAAATTTATTTTTGTGTTAGTCATTTTAAATTATTAAATACTTTTACCATTGGACAAAATTTATGAGACTAGATTTCAACTTGATTTACATTTATATTATTGAGAGTTTAAAAACGTTAAAATGCAATTTTTCTTGTGAAAGTGTTATGAATAATTAGTATATCATAGCAAGTGATTCCAACGTTTATTTGTTTAATTACTTTCAATAAAAGATTTTAAACGTTCCCTAATCTGTGGAGGTGACGGAAGCATCCCATTGAAAGTTGAGAAACCAATAAAAGAAAACCTGATATTTTTTTTTAATGGCAAGTATCATAATTCATATGAATTAGATTTATCAATGTGACATTTTTTAATAAAAAAAGTTATTCACTTGGTAGTCATGAAATAAAAAATTGATATTATAATAAACTTGAATTTAACAAAATGATTTTAATGGTATTCATGATTGGACCTTAATTTTGAAATTTAGAAAGTAAAAGGACTAAATTTCTTGAAATAAAAGTAGAGGGACTAAATTTCAAATGTACAAAAAGTACAGAGACTTGGAGCATATTTTAACCTTTATTTTAAAGAAATACTCTAAATATATTAACAGTAAACTACCATTTATTACAAACTTTAACGTTTGCCTTGTTGGTCACAGGTGGTAATCCTCAAATCCGTGTAGTGGTCTTGAATCGCAAGGATTGCTTGCTTGTGGTATGTGTGAGAATGATTTGCCCTTGCCAATAATGTGAGTTGTACAATAAAAACAATCATTTATTACATCATACGCACAAAGAGTGAATAAATTTAGGATTATTGATACAAAGAATCTACAATGAGTAGACGATAGAGGATAAAAGGTTGGTTCACCTATGTGGGCGAAAAGTTATCAAGTTAAGATGTTGGGTGTTCTTAAAAGAGTGGTTAATGGAGTGAGAGAACATGCAGAGGGATGAAGAAAGAGATTAGAGAGGTATTGGTTGTGTCAGTCCTTTCACAAGGGTGAGATGAATTTATATAAAAATATGACTATGGAGGCATGTGGCAGGCCCTGGTTGGTTCACTGGTCCTCTTAGAAGGCCTATATAAGTGGGTGATGTGGCATTGTAGGATATATAGGTGATGGGTGATGGTTGTCTCGTTAATATAAATTGGCCTACCTAGCAATGATGACTTGCGTATTCCTTAAGACTTGAGTGAAAAGTGCCTCCAATGGAAGTCTGCTAGTGGAACCCTCATTATCTAGAGAAGGTATCATGTGTAACAATTACCCCTAGTTGAAGGGAGGTAACCTCCTTTGAGACAAATGGCTAACCTTGGAGGAGAAGGGATTGTTTGAAACTGTGATTCCATGTCATCCCTACCCCTTTCCAATAAGAGAATGACAAATTAGATTTTTCCTCTTGATTTTCAGCTTTTTCCTCCTCAAAAAATTCAAATCCAATTAAAAATGCTAAAAATCAAGAGGAAATATCTGATTTGTCATTAACCTATTGGCAAGGGATATGAATGACGTGGAATCACAGTTTCATACAATCTTTTTTCAACCTTGGTGTAAGGCGGAGGTGAATCTTTTTTATGGTAAGAGTGTTGAGGTATTGGGAGATTTGAACTTTCAAATTTCAAAATATAACTTTTGGATTTCAAAGAATGTGTGTTTGAAATTAAAAATTTGTATTAGTAACAAATTAGTGACTTAATTGTGGCATGATTTTAGGGAAATATGATAGTTAAGCCTTGTGTTATCAAGGTAATTATGAATGTGGAACATGTGGAAATCTTTGATAGACAGGTGACGGTGGTTATTGGATTACAAGTGCAAGGATCATATATGGTTTGAATGATGGTGTGTGAAAGTTTTGCAGAGGTACAATAGTTAGATACGGTTAAAGGTAGTGTAAAGCCTATTACTGGTGTTCCATGTTGATCCTTTTTTATAATTTCCCTTAACTGAAAAGTTTCTTCACTGCTCTCTTGAATTTGATTTTGTTTCTTTATGTTTCTTTTCCATTTATCTTCGATTTTTATTTAGTGTTGAGGCTTGTTACTACATTTAGTGTGTTCTTAGGTAAGATTCTTCGTTTCATCCTTTTTTTTTTCTTTCCTTTTCTTTATAATTTGATGGTTGGGGATGGTGTTGTGAAGAAGAGGTCTTATGACACATTCACTAAAAGTAACAACTTTGTCTACACCGCGACGAAAAACATGTTGACTTTGTTAGACTGTGGAGGGATAGAAGTTGATTGAAATTGCAAGTTTTAATTTTCTATTTTGGAAGGGGATAACAAGTTGAGCGAAGTTTTTTTGGGGGAGAAGGGGCATTGTAATTCATTCTTTCGCTTTATGTTTTCGAAGCTAGGTTTCACCTTCCCTTTCATTCGTTCTTTGTGGATGTGCTAAATTCCTATGGGATTGCTCCAAGCTAGTTGATTAGCACATCATGATAGGCCTTCTAGACGTATTTTATAAATTGTTGTAAAAAGGGGGAGGAACCCTTTGTCAATGTCTTTTGAAAAGTTCATATCTTGTCCTCGCTAGTAAAGGTATCAAAAGAGGTTTTCATTTTTATGGAGTCGAAGGGTTGTTGTCCAATGTTAGACAGTTCCAAAAGGAATATGCATCTGGTAAGGGAGAAATACATTAGGATCTTTCATTGTTTGGTACAAAGTTTTCCTTTTCCCACTAAGTGGTTCATTCCTTTTAGTGATTTAAGCACTGAAAATCCCATGCTGAAAAACCGATGCAAATTTTCAACAATATTTCTATCTGCGAAGAGGTTTGCCATTAAGGGTCGAGGGTACATTAAGTTTACATCATGTTTGGAATTCTTGTCTAGGGGGGAAGGAGTCTTAACGAATGACAAGAGCTAGATTTGACAACTGTCGAATATAATGTACTTCAATGTAAAATCCAACATTGGGGCCTGGCCATATGGTGGTAAGGATATTATTGGAAAAATTCTTTTAGGATTAGAAAAGGAACTAGAAGATTTCTTAGTTCACCACACCCATTATCCTTTAAGAAAGTGAGAATATAGGAGTGAGAAAACTAAAGAGCCGATAACTCGAAGGGGTAAAGCTTCTTTAAGATCTTACAGTTTCTGACGGTTTCACTATGGACCCTAGGAACTTCTCTTTTGAACATGAACATCAACCACTTTTCCATATGAACAAAATCAATCTCTCTCTCTCTCTCTCTCTCTCTCTCTCTCTCTCTCTCTCTCTCTCTCTCTCTCTCTCTCGGTTGTAATCCTATTTCTCAGTTCCTCACAAACTCTCCATCAATAAAAAGCTCATTAAGTTGTGAACCTATTCGCCTAGTTTGATTGGTATGACCTACTTAAGTTAGATGTTGAAAGTCTTTTATAATTTAGGCTAATTAGATTTAATCCAAATCATAATTTGATAATTTTAAAAATATTTTTTATTTCATTTAATTATTAAATGTACACAAATTTAATTTTTTTAATAGCAAAATTTACTAGACCTAGTCTTAATCAATCTTGGAAAGAAAAATTCAAAAAAAAAATTGCATCACATGATCATGTTTAGCTTTGAACAATATGCTAAAAATGATATTTCAAAATATGATTTAATTTTTTAAATATCAAGGAGTTTTTAGAAAAAAAATTACTTGGAAAATGAAGGGCGGAAATTCGATTGATGGTGTAGGAATATCTAGGTTTGTTGAGGCTAAGGGTGTGCTTGGTTGAGTAGAAAAGTGGAAGGATGGGAGGAGTGAGTGAAAAAGAGGAAAGAAAATAAATTTTGAGTGTGTTTGGTTAGAAAAAAAGAAAGATGAAAGAAAAAGGAGAAATGGTCATTTTTCATCCTTATGTATAAAAACTAACCATTTCAAATTGAAAAGATAGGAGGAGAGAAACTGAGAGAGATATTTATGTTAGATCAAAATTATATATTTTTCAAATGTTTTATTTTCTTTCCTTTCATTTTTCAACTCTATCAAGCAATGAAGGGAAAGAAAATTAATTTTTCTTTCCATTTTTTCATATTTCCTACCAAGCACACCTATGGAAAGAAAAATTATATTTTTCATCCTTCTAATTTTTCTACCCCTTTAATTTTCCATCCTTCCAACTTTCTTTCTGCTCTACCAAGTAAAAGCCTAAGGGGAATAATGACTCGGTTGCTTTTGGAAAAAAAAAACAATTGCGGTTTTTATGCAATATTATGGTTTTTAAACTAAATAAAATAAAATTAATCGAATGAACTTAATCAAATTCCACCAGTTCAATTAGGTTCGGGTCGATTTAATTCATTGATTTTTAAATTCTTTAGAAATATATTTTTATATAGTATTTAAGTTATTTTTTCTAATATAAATATTATATATTTATTTTATAATATAAGGAATAAAAATAACTATAAATTAAATGAAGTAGAATTTGGTTCAATTCAAATAGTTACCATCTTTTAATTTGTAAACCAAAAATCAAACAAAATCGAATATATAAAAATACAAATTACTAAATTGAAACTGATGAAATGCAATTCCTTGAAATGTCATTGATAGGAGTGTGATTGTTAGGAAAGTTTATTTTCAGTTTTTTTTGGTGAAAGTAAAAATTATCAATTAATTACATAGAAAAATCCTGAAAAGGAGAAACATTCTTTGCCTTATCCATTTCTAAGATATCTAGAATTTGCGTAGGCGATCAAATATTTGCAAGGCATCTTTTTTTACCAAAGCTAATTTAGCTAAATAATCTGTAGCTTGGTTTTGCTCTCTGGGTATATAATCATTGTTTTTCTTGTGCCAAGATGGTATGAATTCGCCTAATCAAGGCTGGATTAGACGTGGTAGAGACACTTCTTTAGATAGCTTTAACGACCTCCAATAATGTAATGATAATTTATAAAATTACCCTTAATAAATAAAATATAAGAATATATTTAATATTTTACAATAAACTTTATTATTAATAATTATTTGAATTAAATACTAAACAATGATATTATAATTAGTAATTTTAAAAAAAATATCATTTTAATTTAAATTTTATTCACAACAAAGTTATTTCAAATTTGTTTTGCGTGTATTTTCTAAATATAATCATGCATATGTTGAGAAATGATATATATATATTAAAAAGAATAATGCACCATTTCTTAGTTATAAAAAAAATTTACAATATAACAATTAAATTTTCACATTTTATTGGAAATCACATTATCATATTTATGATAAAGTAACTCTCAAGAAAAAGTTAAATTCCAAGATCAAATGTTGGAATCACTTTCATACTAATTTTTTAACATTATTTTCTAATTGATTAAATTCTTAAAAGATTGACCACTTTCTATTGTACCAAATGTTGCATAAAATTAACAAAGTGTAATAAAAATAGAACCAAATATTATGAATGAGATTGGTTTTCCCAATTATTACCTTTTTTTTTTTGGTCATCAATAATGGAAAGTTACAAATAGCCACTCAACTATTCAAAATTTTCTTTTTTGGTCACTAGCCATTAAACAACTAACAGAAAAATGACGTGGCAGTTTTTAAAATTGACATAATAATAAATTTAGCCCTCAACATTTACACATTGGACCAATTTAATCTTAATTTTAAAATTTTATCCCTTAATGTTTACATATTATCTAATTTTATTCTATTTTTACACGGAAATACAATTCAATACAAAATATGTAAATTAAAATTAAAAACAAATATATATATTTTAAATTTTATGTTTATTATTAAATTAGATGATCTTCAAATATATTATTTTTTTTATACTTCAAATGACAATTATTATTTTTTGTTAGCTTGAGTTTACCACTATTGATGAAGCAAATCAAAGGTTTTTTTTTTTTTTTGAATATCCTAGACTTAAATTGGGTTGAACTAATGAAATGGTACTTTTTTATTTTTCACATAATTAAATTGATTATTTTTCAAGATTTGAGTTGTTTTGATTCTTATTGTTGTTGTTCATATTTAGTCAAACATATAGACAACATTGCAAAAGGGACAAAATGGCAATACTCTAATCACTCCTATTTATCAATAAAATTCATCGTTTGATGTTGACCTTAACCAATAATGCGAGTTCATTCATGGCTTTGTTTGAATTTTTAGGTCCCAAGGCATTCAACTTATACTCCTTGGACATAGAAAAGCTTATTGTGGCTTTGGCCGTAGAAGTTGATGATTTCAATAGCCCTTTCATTTTTGTTTTAATAATGGGTTAATTGAACAAGTGACGAGGCTCTATGTGTTCATAAGAGATGATACTAAAGGACAACAATAAGAGTAGTTCGATTGAACCGATGTGGAACGATTTAAGCATGAATCTTACGAAATCGATGAAGAATGAATCAACGAAGACCGAGTCATTTCAGCAATGATTAGTGTTCAATTCAACGGTGGAGAGTCTAAGTATAAAGAGAAAAGAACCAAAAAAATGTGAAAATTGTAATTTTGGGTTTTTGGGTATTTCATTTTTGGTATATTTTCGATCAAATTTAGTTGATAAATTTATTTTTTAGCTTTTTCGTGAAAGAGACACAAAGAAAATGAAAACTTTAAAAAGATCAAATTACATAATGTGTAAACGTTCAGGGTTAACTTTTTAGAATCAAGACAAAACTGATATAATGTATAAACGTTGAGGATTAAAGTTATTATCATACCAATTTTAAAAGTTATCATGTCAATTTTACAACAAGAAATAAATAATTGAATAATTATTTTATAACTTTTATTATTTCGGAGATCAGAAAAGAAATTCACTAATTAGATGAATACTAATATTATTTATTTATTTTTATTTATTTTCTAGGTTTGAGCCCATAAGAAGAAATAGCAAGGGAGGTATATACTTGTCGGCGGAATTTGAGTAGGTGATGCTCATCAATTCCGAGGAGAGGAGGAGGAGGAGGAGGAGGAGGAGGAGGAGGAGGAGGGGGGGAGGGTTCGGGAGTGGCTAACCTACTGCCTATGCCTACCACCACTGCCTTCCTCTTAATATCCTCTACAATTGGAACTCCTTTTCATTTTTATCTTTGTTTTTTAAATTAAAAAAAAAAAGACTTGAAATTTATTTAGATGGTAGGTCTCAGTTTTTATAAATATCTGAACATTCATAAATATTATATTATTGCCACTGTTTATGTACTGCTCACGATATAGATTTGATATAGATTTTTTATGTTAGATGGTGTTCAAATTTTAGTTAAAATTAAATTAATCAATTGAATTAATTTAAATTAGTTAATTGATTGGTTAATTGATCTAATTCGGTTGGAAGTCAGTTAATAATTTTTTGAAAATTCGATTATTGGTTAATTCGGTTCGAAATAAGATAATTAATCGAATTAACCTAACTTAATAATTAATAATAAAAATTATATGTAATTTTAATTCGGATAATTTAGTCGAATGAACATTATCAATTTTTCATATGTTTTATACTTGTTTTAACCAAATATATATATATATAAATATATATAAATTTTGGTTAATTCAGTTAACCGATCGAATTAACCGAAATAATTTCAATTTGATTAAACATTAAAATATTAAAATATTTGATTAATACTAATTCGATTTGATTAACCATTTAATTAACCATTTAATTAACCGTTTGAATATCTCTAATTACAATGATGAATCATTACAAAAATATAAATTTAATAATTAATTTAACTATGACTAACTAATTTACATAAAGTAACATTCAATATCTTAAAATTCCTAAAAACTAGACCTTATCATTAAATAAGGTTTCATTTGCAATAAATTTTTGCTTAGTAAAAGATTTGTTGCTCCTAAACAATGCAAAATGAAATGTAATTATTACAAGATATCTATATTTTTCCTTGCATTAATGCACTTCGATTAAATATTATTTTATAATTATTCCACATTATCAATCTGAACTAATATAATTATATATTAAATGTCACCTGAACTATAGTATATCATTGAAATATCCCACCCTACCCTTTATCCTATATATGTATATATCAGCAAGGCAAAGAATCCAGCTGCTTCAATTCATATCATTCATACCCACATAATTGGCATTGTTAATTTTATGTTATTTTTATTTTGAGAAAGCAAAGAAGACTGTGTTATAAGGTGAGGTGCGGGGGTTCCAAAATTAAAAGCGATTATTTGAAAATTTTGGTAAAAGTATTATAAAAGTCTTTGTATTAAGAATTATATTGTATTTTGTTCATCATTTTACTCAAAAATAGATAAATTATTAGATTAAAGAGTAAATTAGTCATATTCTATTAATTTTTTATATCTATTTTTACGTTTAACAATTGATGCAGTTGACAGAATAAACAAACAACTACACATGATGTATCATGTACACCTAATTATAACATATAATTATTAATTTACTCATATTTTAGTAAAATGAACAAAATACAATCTATTCCCTAATACAAATTGCTCCGCTGGACACTTAAAATGTGATTTGAAGTTAAATTAGTGTGTTTACTTTTGAGGTTTTGAAGATAAGGAATTGATTGGTTGTAAGATTTAGATAGGGTTTGAAGAACAGACAAAAAAGAAGCCAATTATAAAAGGCGTGGCTAAATTGAATGGGTCCATTTGAGACTGCATGCGCTGCCTGCACCAATTCCGTGGGAAATAAGAAATCCTTTCTTTTCCTTTTTTTATTTTATTTTTATTTAATTTCATATACCTTTGAGGGACTAAATATTGAATGAAGATGATAAATATCGTTTTCCATCTGGGTGGCCACCATAGCAGAGTGGCCTGTACGGATCTTATTCAAAGAGCTTATATTTTTTGTTTTCAAGTCAAAACCCTAACCCCCCCCCCCAAGTTCCTGTTACATACTAATAGTTACATCACCCTTTCAATTATGAAAATGTTTATATGAATTTGATAAAAAAATGTGTAAGAATAAAGATAGAAAAGAGTAATATACACAACAGCTGGCTTTATATAATATATAGTTTTAAACAAATAAAATTACTAAAATAATATGCATAGCACCCGGGATTATGACAGTGACAAGCTCACATGAGCCCCAACCAGTAATACATGGGGTCCCTACTTATAAACTAATTACTTAAACATGTTCTCTCCCTTTCAAACTCTCTAACAAGGAAAACCCAGAGTAAAAAAAAGAAAAAAGAAAAAAAGGCTTAATTAAGCCTCAATAACATAAATTAGAAAGGTAGCTGGAGTAGGTTCGAGGGAGGTTCATCAGGTTCTTCCCCCTGGATATATATAAAAAATTAAAGTTAAAGCCTCTTTCTCTTTTTCTTTTTCTTGCGATAGTTTATCTCTTGTTTCAAGGTCAACAACTAGATGAAGTTGGAAGATGGATGTGTGTGATATTTTTGAGCTCCAAGTCTTGTTTTCGTGTTTGGGTGTTGGATCATCTTGTTGGTCAAACAAGGAATCACTGACTTTCTTCTCATTGTAGGGAGAGAGAGATGAAATAGTTTTAGCTTAAGCTAAAAGACTTGTTCTTGTTTCTCTCCTGAATAGTCGTTCAACCCTAGGAAAATTAAAGTTCTACTAGTAAATTATAACAAGTAGCAACATGGCATAGTTCCCGGTATTCTTCCTTTGTCTGTCTGTTTGTTTTTTTCTAATCTCAACTAGTTCGATTAGTCCCCACTTTTTTTTGTTTTTAGGTTTTGTTTGGTTGATACTTGATTCTTCATCTTCCTCATCTTTATTGTGTCTAGATCTCGAAAGAAAAGTCATGGATTTTGGGTTTAATGAAGAAGGTAATAAGTTTCCTTTTTCATACTCTTCATCATCTTCTTCTCCTTCATCTTCTTCTTCTCAGCATAAAACCCAGATGACTTCTCCTCTTAGCAACATTCGATGGGAGGCACAGGCTCATCAGATTCACGACGGTCACCACCGTCAAATGAGTCCCAACTGTTTGAACAACAGGTACGAACCTGAAGAAGATAACGAAGCAGCAACTGCAACTGCAAAGACTGAAGCTGATTCAACCCTTAGTGCAAGTGCTGCCAACATCGAGAAAGAACAATTGTTCGACAAAGTAGTTACCCCAAGCGATGTAGGGAAACTGAACAGACTTGTTATCCCAAAACAACACGCCGAGAAGCATTTCCCCTTGGATTCTTCCACCAATGAGAAAGGCCTTTTGTTGAATTTCGAGGACAGGAATGGGAAGCCGTGGAGGTTCAGGTACTCTTATTGGAACAGCAGCCAAAGCTATGTTATGACCAAAGGATGGAGCCGTTTCGTCAAGGATAAGAAACTTGATGCCGGTGATATAGTTTCTTTCCAGAGAGGGGTCGGCGAGTTGGAGAAACACCGTCTTTTTATCGATTGGAGGAGGAGACCTGATGGACCAGACTCAGTTTCTTTCCATCCCCATACGCACCACTTGTCTTTGCACCGTTCAAATACCCCATGGAGCCCATTACTAATGCGGCCACCACCAACAGCAAGAGATCTCTTTCAATTGTCACAGATAAACCCTCTGAATCGAAACAGCTACTACGGTGGTTTTCCAACTGGAAACAATGTGGTGAATCCAGGAGGTACAATGGGATCGGTATTGTTTTTTAGATCAGCAGCAGCCCCAACGATGGAGTGGCAGCAGCAGCCAGGTGGAGTGGTAGAGCCAATTGTGTTTGATTCGGTGCCGGTAGTCCAAGGCACGGGTGCAGCAACAGCGAAGAGGTTAAGGCTTTTCGGTGTTAACATGGAATGCCCCATACCGGAGTCGCATAACCCTGACATGTTATCTACTACTACAATACCAAATACTACAATGGCATCGCAAAATCCACAACTTTCTTCATCATCCCAACATCCTCTTCAATTAAGGCTCTACAATGGCACCCCAGTACTACCCCCTATTGACTTTCTTAATGCCAAAAAAGGGAAGGCTTCCTTATCATTGGATTTTGATATATAACACCAGGACAAATTTATCAATTCCCCACCGTAAAACACCCTACATTCTGCAAAGGCTACCTGCTAATCCACTTTTTTCTTCAATTTATCAGTTCTTAATTCTTATGAGGGAGAAGACCCGGCTGTGGAAACATACAAATGCTGATATGTGATCATAGCCTTTCCTATACTAAATAAAAAAAAAAAGGAGGAAGGGAACCAAAATCCCAGATTTCAAGGTGGTAGGTTTACAGCTTAATTAGTACACAACTGAAGTCAAGGTTTGGGTGTCTGCGAAGATTTTAGTTAGAAATGAGATGCTTTGAACTTGTCTATAAAAAAACACGAGTATTACACATAGATAGTTACATTAGACATAGATCAATGAAGCCCCGGATTTCATGTTTGGTCTCTCAGTAGGGCTTTGGTCTCTCAATGTATCCCACCCCATTGTGGTTCCACTGAAAATTATCTTTATTTCCCGTAGCTTCGTAACCCGTGACATTTATTATGCTTGTAAAAATTCTTTGATTTTCTCTCTCTCTCTCTCTCTCACACTCCACTGTGGTTTAGTTAATAACGACCTTTTTGCTGACTCCTCAGTAAATGAGCAGAGAGTGTTAGCCATCTGATGTAAATCCAAATTGCTCTCTTTCTTGGTTTTTTTTTTTTTTTTTAACCTTGCTAGGTTGTTCAGTTTCTCTTGTCGCTGCTTCATTGGACACAGCATGCAGCTGGTGCAGTCAAATTTGCAGAGCCCTTTGTAAGGTATAGGATTTTTCTCACTTCATATATATATATATCAAACCCCTTATGCATTGAATGAACTCATCCTCCTGTTCTTATTAGCGTGTACTGCATGTTTACTTTTGTTTTAGAAGAATTTGTTTGCAGTAATTTCCACCTTTTGCTTTCATTGCATAGTTTGCATAGTGGTCAAGTAGTCAAGAGATATCAAACATGGTGGAGCTTTTACCATGTGCTTATGTTCTGATACTTATCATCATTGTTTTTTCATCAAAACTTAGATTGTCTCAGCTTAAGTAGAAGAGCAGGATCACCTTTTTTCTTTCTTTTTTTTTTTTTTGGTTTAAAAAAAGTTCCCCCCCCCCTGCACATTAGTCGTAATAATTGATTGAAACTATTAATGACGTCTTCACCATAGTTTCCCTAGTTTGTTACCTATCTTAGACCCAACCCAAGGCCAATATTAGTAACAAAAAAATACCCTTTTTCAGGAGACAGAAAAAACTTCATCTTTTATATATTGCAAAGTTCATCATCAGTTCAATTTCCTTCATATATATTGAATGGTAGCTGAATCTGTCTAGGGTTAGGCTGATTTTAGTTCTTTGGGAGTATGCATATTAAGCTGTTCCCACCTTCTCAACATCAGAACCCTAGATTAAACATATCAACTTTTGCTGACCATATATCCCCATCATATATTTTGTTTAACCCTAAGGACTGACTTTGATCAAGTTTCATTTGCTTCATGTTTTCTTGTTGTATGCTATACTATGATGGTTAATTAGCCTAGCACATGCATTTGGATGTTTGTGAATCAACTAATCAGGACTAAGTTATTATATTTTATCTGTAAACATGAGGAACTTGTGATCTGAAAATTTTCCATTTGTGGAGTGAGAGACAGAGAGAGCAAGAAAACATGAAGCAAAAAGAAGTAATGAATGCTTCTTAAAAGAACCATAATAGCTGCAATTTTTTGAACCTTAATTAGGGTTAAGGTTAAAAGAACATGAAACAGTATTATGGTTCTAAAAAACATGAAGCGTAAAAGAAGTAATCATTGCTTCTAAAAAACCATTATACTGTAACACCATTTTCTTTTGGAATCAAGGTATGTTGGAAACCTTATACTATTCATAAAAATGATTTCTTTTTGGATTTGTGATTATCCTCTTAATAGAAGTTTGAACCCTAATTCTTCCTTGAAAGTACCTAATGCTTATTTCTACGTATAATTCCTTCCCACCCTCAAATTAGAGAAAAAAACACATGCCCATGATATGCATATAAACTGGATGAGTAATTAATTATATTTTTAACTGTATATAGTATGTGTTTTTTGTTGCTTTGAAAAATGCTTAAATTAACTATAGATGTTATGATCACTAAAAATATACGACAGCAAATTGGATAAAGCATTCTGTCGTTTTTTTCCCCCTATTTTGTGATGAGTTAATTGGAGCGAGGATAAAATAAATTGTTTATATGTTAAATACAAAAGAATTTGGAGGAGATTTAATAATATTATTATATTAGAACGAAGACAATATTCTTGTTCCTTACGTGATAGGTTTGTTATGCCAGCTCGTGATATCCATTGTCCTACATAAATTACAGAAATTCCGCATTTGCTATTTTTCTCATTTTCATATTGGAAAATTTCTCGTAAATTAATGTCTTTTTTGAGTTTTATATTAAAAAGATTTGATGTCATATTTATTACAAAAGTTTGATTCAATTAATGTTATAAATCACCAATATTAAAAAAATACAAACAACGTTTATATGCATAGATTTCCCCCAAAAAATTATAATCAATGTTAGTAAAAATTATTTATGAAAATTTGATAAACTCCAATGCATTAAAAACTTAAGAAAGCCCCATATTTATAAAGAAAAAGAATGTAGATTGCGAGTATGGAAATGTAGATGGCTAAATGTGCTTGGATTTGTCTTGTATATTCAGGAAATCACTGAAATTAATGTGTTCTACCAAATTTACTTAAATTATTAGTTGAGAGGTACCCAAAATGACTATTCTATAAGAATTACAAAAACAATATAATTCTCACCTATTTTGTATAATTAATCCATCAATTCTCATTCTCACTTTCCACTCATATATTGTATAAAACCAGAATTTGATTTGAAAATTGAAGCATTAATTATATGCCTAATCCACTTTCAATCATGATATACACAAAGGTACAGTGAAACATGTCCAAATATTCTCAAAAAAATGAGAGCTAAAAAGTTTTTATGAATAAAAGTACAACTGGTTCTGTAAATGTAATTATCTTAAAAATAAATTTAGAATAAAACTCAAATCCTTTTGGTCAAAACTTAAAATATCTTCGACTCGTAACAGTCTAATAAAAAAAGAGTGGAATTCAAAAATATCATCAATTATGGATAGGGATGGATGATAGTCTCATAGATACAGTATCTTCAATTATGGATTTCAGGGGCAAATACCCATACAAACTGTTCAATACCATCAACTTCATGTGAATAGAATCTACTGTGATCATGGACTGTGTTTCCTGCCAACATGGTTTCCCTTCCCACATATCTTTCAAGCTTTTTTTTTTTTCCTTTCCTGAAATGACCCTTTAACCCCTTCCAGTACTTGCAGTCTCCCCAGCCTTCTGGGATTTGGGGATTTTCAACTTTTCGTTTCTGCACTCACTCAGTTGCCTTTTTTTTCCCCCCTGTAAGACGACTGCAGTCAGTCATTTGATAGGTGGTGATGTAAAATTGTACCAGCTTGTATATATGAACAAAAAGAAAGCACATAAACGACAATGGAAAGATGGCAGGCTAAGAGAGTGAGAAAGAGTGCATTGTAATGCAATGCCATGCATGGCACCAAGTTTCCCCACACTACTATTCAAACATAGTTGTAGAATTAAGGGTTAAAAAGAAGAGATGAGAGTTTGGGTTTTTTTTTTAAAAAATATTTTTCATATTCACATTTACATTTATGTTAATTAGTGGGTAATAAAATAAATATTTAGTGACATGCAAATCCAAAAACTTTGGAAAGAGAAAGAGAGAGGAGGAGGCGTGCAAACAACATGGACCACGTTTAGCTTTGATAATTTCTTTTCCTTCTTTGGATTTAAGCTCATTACGTTCCCGTGATACCCTTCACTATCCATTTCCTGTATAAGATGATGATTATTATTATTATCTCACATTTATGGCTTGAATTATTCAAACATCAACATTAAATGTGTAATCTTTTAATAATACATTGCACCAAAACATCTTACTAAACTTTAAATATTTAATTATATCAATTAAATCCTTCCATTATTAAAATCATTAATTTAATTGTTAAATAATATATCATATTTTATACTATATAATCTAAAATGAAAATTTTAAGAAAGAAATTAATAATACTAGAGTGAATGTTGTAAAGATCTTGATTTTGATGTTACCAAAGCTTTTACGAATGCTTTTTCATTCACACTCTCTTTTTTTAATTACTTTAGTTTTTACCTTTAAAAGTTATATCGGAACGTTTTATTTTAAAAAATTATTTTAAATTTAGCTTTACATGTCATTTAACGATTTTAATAATAAAATGACCTAATTGATATAATATGAGGATGTAATTAAAATGTCTTAAAGTTTGAGGACCAATTTAAAATGAGGTGCTAATTTAAAGATGTTTAGTACAATTAAATTTTTTTTAAAAATTAAATACACTTATAAAATATATTCATATCTCTTTACCCCCTACACCTTAATTATTAAAAAAAATCAACTTTCATGTATGCTGCAAACTTTTAATTTCATCACATTAATCATTAAATTATTGTTATTATTAACAAATTGGTAAGAAAACCTCTTCGGCCCTTTTCAATTTCAATATTAAGTAATTTAATCTTTTTCAAAAAAAAATTGGAGTAATTTAGTCCTTATCAATTTTGAAAGTGAGAAATTAAGGACAATTAATCAAAAAATTAATATTTTTTTGTCAATTGTATATAATTTTGATTGATACAAAAACAAATTAAGCTCTTGATGTTTATTTATTATGTAAAAATATTGATAAAATGTGTAAGTGTTGTGGGATAAATTTGTTAAATCAAGATCAAATTGATAGAATCTGTAAACTTTGATGATTAAATTTGTTATTATATATAAAAAATGTAATGTAAAAAATGAATGTTGATAATGGCAATGTAGAACGATCGCAAAACAAAAAGAAAGAAAAAAAAATAAAAACACACAGATTTTAAGTGGAAACTCTTTTGGGAAAAAACCATGGGCAGAGGAAAATAAAATTCATTAATGTTGAAATTTGAATGATATAAGAGGAGTTTCGTCTACTTCTATTTATAGATTGAAAAACCTTATTCTAATCAATGTCAAATAGAAGGAGCTAGAGAAGTTCTATACGGATTCTACTTGTACAATTAATATCAAATAGAAGAAGTATACTTCTCTACGATATGCAGCTTGTACCGTACCGCGGGGGCCGGGTCACAACCCGAATCCAATTTTATGCTTAATGGGGATTTGCGGCGGCTATGTCCTTCACCCTCACAAATCCCCTTATTTCACTACTGTATTTTATTTATTTAACATAAATTTGAGTCACAGAACTTTAATATGTATAATTGATGAAAAAGATTACTGTTTCGAATCTAACATGGATTAAATTAATTACTATAATAATTAAAAAAAATCTATTTACAAATTAAGTCATTTATGCTACTTCTATTGAAAAATTTGACTCGTGGACACCGAAGTCAACAAAAAATCCATGCCAAACTTGAGTTGATTTGACATTAAATGAACATAATTTGTTACAACAGCTGGCCATAATATACCAAGTCCAAGTAGGCATGGAGAACAAAATGTATGGGATGGAAAAGGGGTATTTGGAAATGAAATTAAATAACAACTATCCATGTTTACTTCCAACATGTTATGCGTGAATTTTGAGAATTTTGCAATGAGCTACATTTTCCTTTGTAAAAATTAACATTATCAAAATTACCCTAGCAATGACGTTGTTGTGGGAAAACTTTTTCCATGGTGAAAAACTAAAGAGTAAGCAAAAGAGAAAAGAGAAAAGAGAAAGTGAAGCGAATAGGCACGCTTCCCTTGCTTTTCCCTTAACATTCCATATTCCATGTGTCTTGTAAAGTAGATTTTATTATCTGCCTATTCTCATCCAAAATATCAATCATTTCACGGCTCTGATTAACTCAATCCTCTCCTCCATGGAATGATGGTGGAATTTGATTACTTAATGAATTTTATTTAATGATTTAATCTTTTGTGTAGACAGAGCATTAACAATGACGGTGCAAAGGGTGGCAGCTGATCCCATAAAACCACTGCAACTCTAGTGAAATATAGAGATGGAGTTTGACAGCAACAACTCATTGGGTCCACAACAGCCGTAAAGACTAAAGAGACAACTCCAATAGATTCTTATATATTTTTATGCATAGGGCTAGTAAATGTATATATATATATATTTACAGAAGATAAGCAAAAGGGAAGAGGTGGGGCTAACTGCAGGTTTCTGACATACCTGGGGATGTCATAGGGGCTCAGTGTTTTTTTTCTCTTTCTTTCGTCCTTCACTTAGCTCTCCCTCAATTAATGCCGGCTACCCAGAAAGCTAAGGTATCACTTCCTTTGTATATGTGTATGTCTATTCCAGCTGCTATCTTCCTTTTCTTGTGTCTTTCCCTTTTACAACTTTACTTTGTCTTCACTCCTCACTCACTCTCCTCCTGCAATTTTTTTTTTCCCTTTTGCCATGTGACTGACAAATGGCAATAGCATCTTCTAACTTGTTCTTGTTCTTCTTCTTGTAATGCAATAATGATGAGATGGGGATGGACCATTTTTTTTTTTGTTCTTGTGAGAGGAAAAGAGAGAAACTGCTTGCACTGGGGGTATTCGGTTGTGTTTTGGCACAGTGAGTTAGGGGTCCCCTATTTGGATGAGTAGTTACTTTTTAGCCTTGGTTTTGGTTTTTTGCATGGGCTGTCCTTGTACTTCCCAACTGGGTATTCACAACCTTAGCTTTTTGTGGTACCACTGTAGTAAATGAGAGATAAATGACCTTTCTTCACAGTAACCACCCTTTGTTTGTTTTTCAAGGTTTTTCCACATGAAGCTTTTTTATTTGAAATACGTTTGTCAGACTATATAGGACAAAAATAATGAGTGTGGGTTATGTGCAAATGGATAGGTGTATACATCCCCATGAAGCTACGAGCTTAATGGGCTGATTTATAAAAAAGTGAACTTGCAGGGCTTCAAGTGATTCGGGGGTTTGTTCTCAATAACCCTGTTCGTTATGGAACAAAAGGCTTAAAACCCACCACCCCAAACATTTTCTTTGATGCATTGGGTTAAGTTGCTGGACCGCAGCCTTCTTTTCTCAACATAAAAACGTTTTGGGTCATTTTAACTTTTTATTTACTTTTTCATCTTTTTTAATTCTTAAATTTTTTTGTCAAATTATTTTAAAATAAATGGAAAAATTACCGTATTTTAATTTTATTGGCGTGACATATACGTAGATGACATGTCAGTATTTAATTAATTAATTTATTATTTTTATACTTTTTAAATAATTTTATTGATTTTTAATTTTTAAAAAATAATTTTTTGAATTTTTAAAATTTTAATTAAATGTTGATGTGTTATCTACGTGGCAATCCACATGTATGTCACAACAATAAAATTAAAAAAAGTTAATATTTTCATCCATTTTGGGGTGATTTGATAAAAAAACACAAATTTAAAGACTAAAAAAAATACAAGAAAATTTTAATTAAGAACTAAAATGACTTTTTTCTATAAAGTCGGAGAATTATCTTATAATTATAGCCAGTTTGATATTAGTTGAATATTGTGATACTTCAATTGATGCCTATGGCTAGTTCCAAAGATGAACAAGGTCGGTTCGGATTTGTCGACTTCGGGGATGTTTTTGGAGGATGCACAATTTCAAGAAATATTTTGTTAGTGCCTGCCAACCTAAGTGGTAACCAAGTGATTCACTGCTTAGTTTCGGAATTGATTGCAATGGGTCCTTTTATTTTTAACTTATTATCCTACTAGAAACTTACATCTCAATACAATGAAATTTAATAATCCTTCAACTCAAACATGAAATTGGTGGAGAATTATGATCAAGTAACACTCTATAGGCCACCTAGAAGACGATGGAATGCATACTACCATAGTGGTTTTTGGAATAACCTCAAACAAAATTGAAATAATAAAATTTGTTTGCATATATGTATAAATTCGAATTAAGTGAAAAACGAGCCTTAAAACGACATTCGGGTCCCAAAATATTAAAAACAAGGGACAAGTACTAATACCTAGCCTATTTGTAATGATACATGTACCGAATATCCGAAACAGTTTTGGCTCCACAGTCTGTGTATTGGTACCAAGGGCGAATCTAAAATTTTTTTAACAAGGGCCAAAATAATATTTTCATAGATCAAAATATAAGTTTATTATGTATTAATTTATAATTTCATCATTTTTTAAGGGACTAAACATATATTTTTCCATTTTTAGGGGGCTAAGTATAATTTTACTATATATTAATTAATAATTTCTTTATTTATAAGAGGACTGTATTGAAATTTTTTTATCTTAGGGGGCCAAAGTGCAATTTCACTATATATTAATTTATAAATTCTCTATTTATAAGAGGATTGAATTGAAATTTTCATTTTTGAGGGACCAATGTGTAACACCCCTCGTCCGACCCAATTGTCAAGTCCGAACTGCAAGACTAACTATTCAACTAGCCAACCTTTGGTATATGCAATTTTATATCAACTATGCATTCTCAAAACATATCATTTACCTATTCAATCATTCATTGATCTACACGTTTAGGAGTAAAGCAATCCAATGAACTTGGCTTGAACTAGCCATACATACACTAAACGAAACACCATATGTAACATTCAACTTACCCTTTTTAATTCATCAACCAATCTAGTTATTTCAAATAGTCCAATTTTCAAACCTTAACATGCCAAATCATTCAAGAGCAAGATTATCACTTTCATAGTATCAACATGACTAAAATATGCATCAATAAGTTATATATATCATGCCAAACATTCAAACTCAATCATCACCTCATTTACCATTTAGCTATCAACTCCAAAATGCCAAATTAAACACTAAAGAGCCTTTACATACATGCCACAACCTTTAAACCAAAATAAACATATAACTACCAATTCGGTGATAGTGTGAGCTTCGTGATGATCCAACTTGGAGAGTTTCGCAAGGTGACGATCTACAATGTAGGGAAACAAATAAGGTAAGCATTAAGAATGCTTAGTAAGTTCTAATGAAAAATACTACACTTACCTTAATGTTATGCAAGTATAAATGCAATATTAGTTTGACATATTGTTGGCTAGAACATAGCACTCAAAACACAATCAAGATGAGAAAATAACAATATCCATAGTCATTAGATGTTATATGTAATCTAAGCATACTAATTTTCATTGCGGAGCTTGGCGTTCTTATTGGGTGGAAAGTACTTCATCAAAAAATATTCAACCAACTCTTGCCATGTGGTTACGAAATCTGAAGGTAGGGATTCAATATGCTCGTGCTCTATCTTTCAAAGAGTATGAAAATAATTTCAATCTCAAGGCATCATCTGTAAAGTATAGAGTTATTTTATTACTTTTAAGCTTATATTTCAATCAATATTTTAGAATGCTTTTGTAGTAGTTTTAATTATGTTTATGCCAAGTAGTTAACATTTGAAGTTTTTATTTTAATAATGTATTTATTCCAAATAAGGCACCAAAAATGTGAAATTTTATTCATAAAGGTGGCTAGCAGAACATTGGAAATGTGGAGAAAATAAGATTTTGAATTTTGACTCTGAAGCCCCAATGTTGCAATGCTTGACGGGAATAGATTGGAGACCTCACATTTAAAGAGCGTCACATCAGCTTTTGGGCTTAACTCATCTCTTAATCAAGTGCTGATGATGACCAAGAATCAAAAGGAATATGGTTACCATTTTTTGGGGATATAAATACCTCATTTTCAGAAAAATGGGGGGAGGAGAGAGCCAATTGGTGAAAAGAAGAACATCGATTTTCTAAAGAAAGCAAGCTTGAAAAGAAAAAGATAAGAAAAGGAAGAAAGAGAAGAATAACTTGAGGAGAACCATCTTATTCGGCTCAAAATCTCTTCACCTTTCTCTTAGAATTGTGTTTCTTTCCTTTTTGTTACTTGAACCACGGTTTATTATTTCTTAATCGTTTTTACTTTGCTAAGGATGCTTGATGCAATATGAGGTTTATTCATTCAAATGTTATTCATGTTTAATGGTTGTTGTTGCTTGATCAACATTAGTGGGTAATTGAGTTAATTGCTAATTCTGAAAAGGTTGTGATTAATGGATGTAAAACTTGAATGGTGCATGTAACACCCCAAACCCAGCCTAGACATTATGGTCGTATCTGGCAATGTCACGCGATAGTGTTTTTTGAAACCTCGTTGTTACGATGAAAACATTCCATGTTATTATCTTTAGTAAACCTTTGTTAGAACTTAGGAAGCTGTCTTTATTCATTTAAAACATTTGTTTTAAAACATCCCTCGTTGCGGAAGCTTTAATAAAATAGTCTAGGTGATTAGGCGTTTAGAAATTACTTTAACTTTTTAAAAATTGAATTTCCTACGACCAGCAGGTATAAATCCATAAAGTAAAATAACTAAATAAAAACCCAAATTTAAAACCAAAGTCCTAGAGGGTCCTTAAATTACAACTCAAATAATCGATAATAATCAAATCATAAATCGTAAATTGAAAACCATGAAGTCCAAAAATTACTGTGGTCACCGCTGAGTCCTCCGTCGCACCGATCCATCTAAGTCTGGGGATTACCTGTGCACATTAAACAAAAAAGGTGAGTTTACGTAAACTCAGTGTGTAATCCCGTAGAAACAAACAATCAACCAGTATTCACAGTGCACAATTGAACAGTCTTTGGCCCAAGCCCTTTTCAGTATTAGTGACAGTTTGAGCCTTAGCCCATCTCAAGATGCGATGTCAAAATGCGATGGGCCTTAGCCCATAACAATGATCGATGAGCGATAAATGATTATGCAATGAGCAAAATCCTACCCAACCAGCCTCTACACACCATCTCCGTCCAACCCTACACTCCATGCGGGGATATAATCAACCAACCCATCCCTACACTCCAAGTAGTACAAAATGCAAAGACAATCTGATGGTTTGCAAACCGAGTCATGATAGAATTAGGCTTAAAGCATTTCAGTACACTTCCTCCGAAAAACAACCCCAACCCAATGCAATGCAACACACAATGGATGACATGCTATTATGCAATTTCAGTACATATATTCAGTTCAGATATTAACATGCCTAGTACAGATATCATTTAGTCATTTTCAACATTTAGGGGTCTAAGTAGCACTTACTGACCCTACAGTAGGTTCACAGTCAACTTGGGTAACCCGTGAAACCTTAAAAACATTTTGGTAAAAGTGGGCCCACATGCCCATGTGATCTACCTGTGTGGCCCACTCGGCCCAAATTGGCCTTGGCCGTGTGATCCACTTCTAAAGTAGCCCATGCTAGCGCAATACTCATATATGTTTTCATTATTTACTTATATGTTCATTCAAAGCTATCTACTTGAGTCATCATTATCACTAAATTATTTATATCTTGAGCTACAGAATTCCAAATTAAGATCCGCTTGATGTTTTTGAAACTAGACTCAAATACCTTTCTACTATAAAATTTTTAGAATTTATAGTTTATCAAATAAGTAATAGACCAACATATCTCTAGATTAATCACTTAATTTGTTTTTAATCAACCAATTTCAGAAGGAACTCAACTAAAAACCTAGCAAAACCTTTACCTCACTTGAGTAACCATGACTTCGCACAATCATAGCATCGATTGAAAACCACCAGCCCCTTGATTAACTCCTACACACTAAAAAGGAATCCCCCTTTTAGAAATTAACCAAGAACAATTAACAATAGAAAAAACCATTAATTACTGAACACACGCAACCAATGATACAACCGAATCAATTGGAAAAAAAAAGAAAGAAACGGAAGGGGAAAAAATAATGGAAATTTCTGCAGCAACTAGGGGAAAGAATCGACAGAGGAGGGGAAAAAAGAAAAAGAAGAAAATGTTAGAAAAGGTTTGGGGAATTGGAGAGAAAACCGAAACTCTACTCTTTGTTTTGTAACAAAAAGATAATCAGATTATTTTCTGATAAACTCTCCCTAATTATCTCCTAAAATCACTCCCTATTAACCCACTAAAACACAACTACTCAGAATTTTGCCCCAACACAACTCTTAGCCAAAATTGGAGCAAAAATACTGTCTCCACGCCATCACAGAGAATTGAACACAGGACCTCCAACACTCCAACACTCCACTTAACCACCAAACCAACAGACCCATTTTGATATAAACTTACCAACAGTTAAACTTAAGCCCTTTGCACAAGGTTAAGGCTTTATTTATAAAAAATACCAAAATTTTCCCAAGTAAGGCTTGAACTTGGTACCTCACACACATCCAGAACACATAACCACTGAAGCTGATAAACATTGTGTGTCACACTTACACGAAATCAAAAATTAAAATTTTGGGGCGTTACGGTGCATCTTTAATTTTTTTAATTTTAAATTTGTAATGAATAGACATATATTGTTACCGTGCATAATCTTGTAAGAATGGTGCTTGCAATTGTATTCTTGATATTAAATTAGAATAGACATATGTTAAATTAATTAAAGAATTGAACATAGTGACTTCGAGAGAAGCTTATAAATTGTTGATTTCGGGTTAATAAGTTGTTATATTGCTGCAACATCGCTACCAATAGTTGCATATTAGAGGGAACTAATTATTCTGGATTACCATTTCATTATTGACAATTTGTGTTAATGTTTTTAAATTACTTTGAATATTTTTCTTTCATTCAATCAATTTTTTTATTTTCTTCCCAAGTTGTCATTTGTTAATTTTGTAATTTATGTTTTAAATCAGTCCCTATGGAGACAATAACTCTAGTATTCACTACTATATTACTTACTAGCGATTGTGTACACTTGCATATCATAAGAAAATTCATGATAAGTTTCCTTTACACACTTAGACTTTCACATTTGTACCATGTACTATTTTATTATAACCAAATATCTCATAACATTTCATTTCGACCCATACTAGCCATATATGCCAAATTTACTAATGTTCTAAATTTGTTCACACACACACACACACACACACACACACATAAGGAATCTAATACAAATCCACACATAACTTAGAATAAAATAGTAAGTTCCATATGAACTTACCTTATCAAAAAAAGGAATATAAAAATTTAATACTATAAGAATTAAAAAGGAGTTATTGTTATTATTAAGAGAAAAAGGATTGTTAGAGTTTGTGTGACCTAAATCTCATCACTTGTTGAAGAAATAAATAAAGTGGCAAAATAAACTAGACTCTAGCGCCACAATATGAACCATGCCGCACAAGTAGAATCCGTATAGAACTACACTTCTTCTATTTGAAATTGATTAGAATAAGATTTTTCAACCTTTAAATAGGTGTAGTTGAAACTCCTCTTGTATCATTCGTTTTTCAACATTAGTGAATTTCTTCTCCCCTGCTCGTGGTTTTTCCTCGAAAGGGTTTCTACGTAAAATTTGTGTGATCTTATTTTTCTTATTTGATCTTATTTTTCTTATTTTGCAATCATTCTATTGCCATTATTGACGTCTATTATTACAGAGGAATCAATGTTAGTGTTTATATTTACAAAGAGAGCGCGGAGTGAAAATAAAACTAAACAAAGGCAATTAGTGTACATCTTCACCAAAAGTAACTTTTTACATTTTAATACTATTAATTCCTTAATTAAAGTTTCAATAAAATTAATCCTTAGTTAATGCTGAAAAATAAATCTAATCACTTTAATTATTATTTCAATTTTAAATTTTTATATCACGTCATAACTTTTATTTTATCTGTTTAGTATTTCAATTCACTTGAATTGCAAAATTTATGTCCTAAATATAAAATTAAAAAACTTACTACATTTTTTAAATATTTTTTTAAATATTTTCAATTCTGGTTTCAATTTTCAACTTGCTTGAGTTACAAAACTAAAAAAGCAACAATATTAAATATTTTAAAGTTACTTTATATATTCAATACCAATTTCAGTTTTAAGTTTTTGAAGGTGTAAATACTTATTCATCTGTTTGTTGCATAAATTAGGTGGTGGCGGGGAAGTTAAAATACTTATCCATTATATAAATACTTTATATATTCAATATCCTTTAATTTAATACTTCTCTTGTAACCTCCCCAATGCAGCCTAGATGTTAGACCCGAATTTGGGAGATTATATTGGCCACAGAAATGGCTAATAGCGATCAGAGTTTAAAAACAATCAATTTAAAAACATTTGTTCATCTTAGAAGAAATTTTAGCCTATTTAAGTATAACACATGAGATTGAAAACTTAGTTAATTTTTCTGATTTATTTACTACTCAATACTTATTTATAAATTAGTTGCAAAAAAGTGATAATTGACTTTAGTTTTAGTTAAGTGAAATCAGAATAGGTTGAGCTAAATTAATTCTTAATCCATGTTTCATTGTCCTAAGTTCAAATTAAATATCATGCATGCTTAACTAAACCCAAAAAAGAAGTCTCATGTCACAATTAAAATATAGCAATACAGTTCTCCAAATAACTGAAATTTCAAATAGAAAATCTTAAAATACTTCTTAATATAAATTGATTCAAGCCGAGCCATCCATATAGCCGAGTTCGCATCCTAACCTGGGGGGTTATCTATAAAGATGGAAATAAAATGGGAGTGAGCTATAAAGCTCAGTGTGAGTTCAATCACAAGAAAACTAGTGCAAACAATAGACAAAAAATACAGAATATCAATTCATAGAATAAATCACAATTAATTAGCAATACAGAATATCGGTAATTCAAATCAATTAATCAACATAACTTCTCAGTGTTCATAGCCATGTGTATGTCTTATGAATACAATGCAATATCAATTCATCAGAATAGGTCCTACCCAACTCCGTTACGTTCTATAGTAGGAGTTCCCTAGAACTCTTCTACCTTTACACCACATTATGGATGAACCACTAATGTTGTAGATGATCTGTTAGTATGGTGTGGATAAACCATTAATAATAAAAATGGTGGATGAACCATTAAGTTTTTTTTTTTAATAAAACAGTTTTTTATAGAAAAAATGCCAGTAGGTTGTTGATACACAACACATTTGCAATTTAAAACTACTAATACGGTGTGGGCAAACCACTAATCAATGCAAATAAAAGCTTCTAATATGGTGTAGATAAACCACTAAATTGTAACACCCATATCCTGTTCCGTTATCAGAATAGGGTTACGGAGTGTTACCATACAAGTTGAAACATTTCATTTCAATTAGCATTCAATCATAAAAATAATTTCATAAATTCAGATAAGATTCAACATGAAATAAATCAAACATTTACGGGCCTTAAATCGAGCCTTTGAAGCTCTAAAAATAAGTTATGAACATTCAGGGATCAAATCAGAACAAATCAAAATATTTAGGGAAAATTTAAAAAAATTTCAAAATAGGGGTCACACAGCCATGTGGCACTACCCAGGCTATGTGGTGCAGGGACATGGCCGTGTGGCCAGTCGTATCCCAAACCGTGTATCATTCAAAATGAATCCACATGGTCATGTTGCAGGTCGTGTGGTAGCCCGTGTAATAATGGAAATACCCTCACACTGTCGTGTCTCAGACCATGTGGATACTATACTTAAACAAGCTCAAGGCCCACACTCGTGTGTGACACACGGCTGTGTGTATCCAAAATTGACCAAAAACATGCTTTTTTCTTCTCCCATATGCATACATACCTAAACATACTCATGCATACAATCAAATAGGTCATTTGACACCTTCAGTATCAATCTACTCATGTAATATAATCAATCATAAGCCTAACCAATATGTCATAATAGACACCTCAATATTTCATTACAATTCACGTCCATATTTTCATATACAAAGCACAACTAACACATCAAAATCTTACATCTATATCATTTCATATCATTAGTCATCATAGTGTCACTGTAGTTCATTCTTGATCAACAAATTCTACCTAAGTAAAACATGCATACCTACATAGGTTATCCAAACATAAAAACACAGTTAAAGGTATAATTTGCACAAACCAAGTACTTATGCATCATATCCAAAAGGAGTGCTATTACATGCCATATATACCAAACCAAAATCTAAGTCTACCAAAAATTCCCTGATAGTGTGATTCTTTGAGTTGATTCGATCTTCTGATCCACAAAACGTATCCACAAGAAATAAAACAAATAATATGAGCGAGCTTTCATAAAGCTTAGTAAGTTCATTGATTGAACAGATTTCCTATCAACGAGGTTATTATCAAAATTCCTGCCAATCATAGCTCCCAACAGGTGAGTAATGCTCAAACATTAGTTTAAGCCAATTTTCCACCTTTAAATAACATTCGCATTTCTTACTATCATAATGCATAATCTTTTTAACAAATAATAAACAATATTTACCACTTTTACACTTATATACTATTACAAAATGCTTACCGTTTCACACATCACATTTAGATCCTCATTTGTTTCCATCCGATGAATACTATAAAGACGATTGAAACCTCGGTACACGTTACCTATTGTGCCACAGTCTAACTATGGTCTTACATATGCATTTTCATGGCCTTTCCATAGTCTTATGTCCATAGTGCCATAAGCCAGTTATGGTATTATCATCAGAAGGCCATAACCCAGCTATAGTCTTACTTATAAATACTACCATGGTCCAATCAGGATCTTACGTCCATAGTGTCATAACCCAGTTATGGTCTTATCATCAGAATGCCATAGCCCAGCTATGATCTTACATATATACACTACTATGGTCCAACCATGGTCTTACATTTGAATAATTTCCATAGCCACACTATGGTCTTACATGCGAATGTAGCTTGTTTCCATTGATATCAAGAATGATCATTTTCATAACTTTTTACAATTCATGTTCTATCAATAAATCAATTTAATATTAGTAATTTTACATCATTTTAGGTCTAACATTCATAAAAAATAGAAATATAATTGAATTCATATTAAATGAACTTCAGGACTAATTTGTAGTAATGGCTCAGAGTATCTCAATCAGTGATCGACGTAATATCAATTCATTATTTTCATTTTCAATTACATACAACAACATAATCTAATATTATGCAATTAGGTTCATATATTACATTTAAAAATTTACTAAAATTAAACCGAACGAACTTACCTGATTAAATTGCAACAATGACAAAGGTATAGGGACTATTCGATAATTTTCTCTTTTCCTCGATTTTTCACTCGTTCTTGATCTAAAATAATATTTTCATTCATTAATTAATTCCAATAGTAAAATTAACTCATTTTATGCAATTAAGTCCTTTTTAATATTTTATGAAATTGCCTCCAATATTTAACTTTTATTCAATTTAGTCCCTAAGCCCCAAACATGAAATTTAACCATTTTTTTTCTTAAAACCCAATTTAGAAGAATCATCTGTGACCTCCCAAAAGTCCATATTTGCAATTATTTCACCTCAAGTACATGCTATTTTACCATTTTAGCAATTTAGTCCTTAAACGTTAAAATCATCAAAAAACACTTTACAAAATAGTCCTATTTAACAACCAAGCTTAATAATCTAACATAAAACTTCATAAACATCTCAATTTAATCAATGGCATAATCCTAAACATTTGAAAGTTATCCAAATTAGTCCTCGGGTGAGCTAAGTTAAACTAATACGTGCTAAAAAAAAGAATTACTAAAAATGGGCGAGATTTGCTTACCAAATATGAGAACCAAAGCTAACCGAACTCCCTCATATGGCTTCTTAGGGTTTCAGTTCAAAATTATGAAGAAGATAATAAGTTAAAAATGATTTTAATTTGTTTTCTTTATTATATTTAATTTAATTACCAATTTACTAATTTGCCCTTCTTAATTGCTCATAATTTTCAACATTTATAAGTCTAATACTGTCCACTATCCCTTCTAATGGTATATTTACCATTCAATGAGAGTTTAATCACATAATTGGTCCTTCAGTTTTATTAAATTCCAACTAAACAAACATAATTTTCAATTGAATCCTAACTAATTAGGACTAAATGAGTAAATAGCCCAAAAGTTAGTGGATTTAATCATATCCACCACCGCTTGGACTTTTTTACCATGGTTTACTTACCATTTTGGTCCCTTTACTATTTTAAATCGAAAGCAATTAACTTTTACTTCTTTTACAATTTAATCATTTTACCGCAATTAAGTAATAAATCATCAAAATTACCAGACCAAACCTCAATTCATATATAATATGACTCTGTAAATATTTAATAAAAAATACACCTTTAAATTACTGAAACGAGGTCTTAATACATTGTTTTCAATAACCATTTGACTTTTGAACCGAACCACTTATACTAACTTTTACTTCTATTGGCTAAAATTCCTCATATCAAAATTCATAATAAAATTACTATTGACTCGTATGATTTAAATACTAATTATACGAACTTACTCGTCAAACTTGTGGCCCCGAAACCATTATTTTCGACACCCCTGAAAAATTAACTGTTACATAAACGGTGCAGACAGACTGCTAATACTTCCTCTATACATATAGTCCCACCCCATGCAATGAAATATGGCAAGATCAAAATATCCATACAGTAACATTTAATTATGTTTTTAATACAACAATATGGTAGCAATTAATATGCTTATAACAGTTCAAAACAAGATCAATTAATATGCTTATAACAGTTCAATACAGTAACAAGTAATATGCTTATAATAGATCAGTTCAATAGTAGAAGTCATGCTTATTAAGTGTTTGGTTCCATGGTGTATATAACAATCCGTTTTCAGTGATATCAAAAATAGTGGTTTTGGGACCACAATTTTGATGAGTGAGTTATTATTTTATTATTTATTTAGTGTCTACGGGATAATATTAGGGTTGCATTAAAGTTTCGTTAAGAAATTTTAATGTTTGAATAGTTAATTAAGTAAAAAGGACTAAATCATAAAAAGCTTAAAAGTTGAGTTCTATTTGTTAAAGGGGTTTAATAGCTATGAAACCTTAAACTAAAGGACTTGAATGGTAAATAAATCATTTAAATGAGATAGTGGATGTACATGGTAAGGTTTTATTGTAATTATGACAGTTTTTAAAGGTTAAAATGGTAATTAAACAAATAAAACCTAAGTTAAACAAAGCAAAATTTGCTTCACCTTCATTATTCATCTTCTCCACCAAAATTTGAAGGAAGAATAGCCATATCTAGGGCTTGAAGGTTTGGTTAGCTTAGGTGTGTGCATGTAAGTGATTCTGGGCCCTATTTTTAACGATTTCTATGTTTTTTTATATCATTTTAGCTTAATCTAGCTAGCCCAAGGGTTAATTTGTAAAATTGTTAAAGGTTGAGGGACTTGCCATGAATCCTTTTGAATGATTCTTGATGTTAATTAATAGATTATGAACCCTTGTTGAAAAATAAACAAGTTTTGTAAAGTGATTTTTGATGAAAATGACATTTAGGGATTAATTTGTTAAAAGTATAAATTTTAGGGTTTTATTGTGAAATAATGGTAAATATGGGATGTATCAAGGTCCCTTGTACCTATGGTTAACATGGATTTAGGTTAAAATGGTTAGATTTTAAGTTATAAGCTTAAGGACTAAACTGTGAAAAGTTAAAATGTTAGGGGTAAATTAGTAATTTTTTGTAATTATGAAATGTGGATTAAATTGAATACTAGAAGATTGACTGAAATTATCTATTTAGATCAAGATAAACCACGTTCGAACTTAGATCGAGGAAAAGTTAAATCTTCGGATTAGTCGATCTGTAGCAACCCGTTTTTAGTGAAATCAGAATAGTGGTTTTGAGACCACAAACTCGAGTCAGAAATAAAATTTATTTTAATATTATTGCATGGTCTATACTATTATAGGAAAGACGTATGAAAATTTTGATAAGAAAATTTTACCGATTTCATGTTTAATAATGGAAAGGACCAAATTGCATGAAATGCCAAAGTTGAATTCTAATAGCCAGAAGGATCAAATAGCTATGGAATTTGAAAATTTGAGGTCCTTATATAGCAGTTAGGCCATTAATAAAATTTAGCAGATATTTATGATGATTCATCCATGGAAAATTAGAAAAAGAAAAGGACTAAATTGGAAAGTTGAAAAATTAATGGATGATAAGTTAATTAAATGAATACAGTAATTTCATATCATCATCTTCCCCAAAATTTCTATGGAAACCCTAGGAAAGATAAAGAAAATTAAGCAAGCCTAATTGGGTAAGTAATCTTATCCCGTTTTTAGTAATTTTTATATTTTTGAGATCGGAATAACCTAATCTAGCTAGTTTGGGGATCAATTTGTAAAGTTATCAAGGTATTGAAGTTTTTCCATGGATGAATATGCTGAAATTTTGAAATTTATGGTAGAATTGAAAGGTTGTTGATAAATAAACAACTTTTTGTAAAGTGAATTTTCATGAAATTGTGATTTAGGGACTAAATTGTAAAGATGTAAATTTCATGGAAAAATTTCTAATTTTTGAGAAATACATGAGCTGTAAATGTTATATGAAAAATTAGGCTAGGCTTGGAATAAGGATTAAATTGCATGAATTTCAATTTTCGAGCCTAAGGACGAAATTAGAATTAATGAAAAGTATAGGGGAAAAATGATACTTTTTCCTAAACTGTGAAATTGATTGAATTAAATACGAATTTTTTTAAATTGAGTTAAATTTACTCGTATAGATTTGGATAACTCAAATACGAAGTTAGATCGAGGAAAAGAAAAAGTTTCGGATTAGTAGATTTTCATACATGAGCAAGTGTTGAGGTAAGTTCGTATAACTAAATTGTGTGTATTTTCATGTTTGAATTAAATGTTATATATGTGAATTATGAATTTGTTATGTATATGAAAATAATTATATATCCGACATGCCCGAGAATTGTTAAGTCCCGTTTGAATAAATGAAATTCGATGGATACAAGTTTTTCTTGAATTGGTTGTGGTCTTGCATATGTTGCGGATACACCACAGCTCAAAAGAGCGTCTTGTTATTAGCCCTCTTGAGCTTCCCGTATATGGTTCTTGCGAGCTTCTCGTTATAGCTCTTCGGAGTGTCCTGATAGGTTGTGATCCTACATCTGTTGTGGACACACCTTAGCTCTTATGAGCATCCTAATTTAGGGTCTTCGTGAGCTTCCCGTTAAATTGGCTCTTTATGAACTTTTTGATAGTGCTTGTTAGAACTTCCCGATGAATAGTTATCCGGAGCTCCGGTTATATGGCTCTTTGTGAGCATCCCAATATGGTTCTTTGTGAACTTCCTAATTATGACTCTTATGAGCTTCCTGTTATATAGCCCGGATAAGCTTTCCGATATAAGGCTCGAGAGTGTGCTCCCCAGTTATGTGCTCTAATGAGCACCCTTGAAGATGAATTGACGGATTTGTGATAAGTACACCTTGTGTGTACTACCCGAGTATCCATCAATATTTCAATGATTTAACGGACAAAACTCCTGATGTAAGAAAATATGAGAATTAAATGAGTTAAATCTTGAATATCCCTGAAATACCTAGAAATGGTTGCATGATGAACTCATCTATATTTCTTGATATTCATGTAAGTTTTGTAACTAACTTTTTTGATGAAAGCATATGTTTAGCCAATTGGCCACAATGTTTTTAGATGCATGATTGTATGCTTACTTTAAATAAATATGATTGGTAAGTTAAATTCTTGTTATACGAACTTACTAAGCATTAAATTCTTATTCGATTTTCTTTTCTCTGTTTTATAGTGCTCGGAAGCTCATAAAGGTTGGAACCAGTCGGAGTACCATCAAACTATCCTTCAACTCATTTTGGTATAAGTAGCAAACTTATTTTGTTATAATGGCATGTATAGGCTAACTTGGCCAATGTTGGCATATAAATGGTTGTTTGTAATCTAGTCATTGGAATGACTAATGATGGTATGTGTAGTGAATATAATTAAGGTTATAATATGGTTAATATATGTGTGTTTAGTATGGCTAGATTGAATTATGGTAAACATATATGTCTTACAAAAGGTAAGTTGGAATACATGTGATGATATATCATGTATAATGTTAATGTTGGCTTGATTTTAATGGCTTGAATTGGTTGGTATATGTATGTAAGTATTAATGTAGGTACAAGGCAAAATTTGAGTGAAAAAAAAGGCTAGGAAATGGCCTTATTTTGTCCACAGGGGTACATACAAGGGTGTGTGTGTCAACTGTGTGTGATACACGGCCATGCGCACGAATGTGTGGTTTGGCCTTGTGTCCCCTGCATCTTAAAAATTAAGAAACAGAATGCTGAGAATTTGTCACACGGATAGAGACACGGGCGTGTGTCTCAGTCGTGTGAAACACACGGCCCAACACACGGGCGTGTGTCTTGGATGTGTGAATCCTGTACACATTTTTGAAAATTAAATTGTCCACACGGCCTAGCACACGAGCGTGTGGTTGGCCGTGTGACCCAAGTCAGTAGCTACCCTAATTTGAGCACGGGCTGGGACACGACCGTGTACCTTACATCAAATGCCCACACAGCCTAGGACACAGGCGTGTCATTTGGCCGTGTGAGCCACACGGCCTACCCACACTTGCATGTGACCCCTGTATTTAAGAAAAATTTTGAAATTTCACGAAAAATTTTCTGAGTTCCCGATTTAGTCCCAACTTGTTTTAAAATTTTAAATTGGCCCTTAAGGGTCCATTTAAGGGACAATATGATTAAATATGATTGGTTTCTGATATGAATAGTAATTGACTTAAACTAATTGTATTTGTTCAGTAAACTTCGGTAACGCTCCTTAACCTTATCCTGGCGACGGATATGGGTTAGAGGTATTACATTTATTGGTATCTGAGCTACGGTTTAAACGATTCTCGAACTAATGTAACAAGTATGAGTTTAGCTATACATGCCATTATATAAAATTTGTGATAGTGTGATATCTCCTGACCATTTTAAATGTGTTTTTTTATAAGTAATGTTGTTCAACCGAGTTAGAGCTGAATCCGAGGAAGCTGAGAGCAATGCTCCAGCTTCAGTTCAAAGAGCTGCATCTAGTAGTAGTAGAAGGTCCGTATTTGAGGGCCGAGGTGATAAGGCTAGAAAAGCCTTATTTCAAATGATGAATGAGTGGTTCACGAAATTTTTAAGAACAAATCCTGTTGTACAACAACCTCCCCCTCCTGTTCCTCAACCGGTTCCAAAGATGCCACAAGGTACTAAACTTGTTAGAACTGAAAATCCTCCGATAGATAAAATTTGAAAATATAGGGTAGATGAATTCAAGGCTACTACTGATGATGATCCGGAAATTGCTGAATTTTGGTTAGAAAATACTATCAGAGTTTTGGATGAATTATCATGTACACCTGAAGAATGTTTGAAATGTACTGTATCTCTGCTAAAAGACTCAACCTACCAGTGGTGGAATACTTTGATTTCTGTTGTATCGAGGGAAAATGTTACTTGGGAATTTTTCCAAATCGAATTAAAAAAGAAGTACATTAGTCAGAGATTCCTTGATCAGAAAAAGAAGGAATTTTTAGAGCTTAAACAAGGAAATATGACTGTGTCTTGATATGAACGAGAATTTGATCGGTTAAGTAAATATGCCAGAAATGTATTTCGATCGAAGTTGCTATGTGTAAACATTTTAAAGAAGGACTGAATGAAGACATCAGTTTGTTAGTTGGGATCTTGGAATTAAAAGAATTTGTTGTACTAGATGACCATGCACATAAAGCTGAAAAGCTAAATAAAGAAAAGAGGCAAGAAGAAATGGAAGCCCGAACTTTAAGTAAAAGATTTATAGGCAAGCCACAATCATCAGCTTCAAAGAAATCAAAGAAATATCATGATTGTTCTGTCTCATCTGTGGGGTATTCTAGAAAAGACCGAGGCTCTCAATGCTCTACTCCGAGATCTTTGACCCCATCAGTAGCAAGTGCTGGAAGTGTCAGTAATCCCAAACCTACATGTAAACATTGGAATAAATTACACTTTGGTGAATGCCGCATGAGAAGTAGAGCTTACTTTAGATTTGGTTCTTTTGACCAGTATCTCAGAGATTGCCTGGAAAGACTTGAAAAAGATATTGTTCAGATCTCAAATCCAAGTAACCCCGCCTCTAGAGATAGACCACCTCGTCACCCTGACAATGTCAGTGGTAGCCAAGGTGCGAAAAAAGATTCAACAGTCAAATCTGAAGCACGAGCACCGACAAGGACATATGCTATTCGTGCAAGAGAGGATGCCTCTGCACCCGATGTTATTACTAGTACTTTTTCTCTTCTTGATACTGATATTACTACTTTGATTGATCCTGGTTCAACACATTCATACATATGCACAAATTTAGTGTTTGTTAAAAATTTGCCTATTAAGTCCACTGAATTCATGGTTAAAATTTCGAACCCCCTGGGCTATTATGTGATGGTGGATAAAGTTTGTAAAAACTGTCCGTTAATGGTACATGGTTATTGTTTTTTGGCTGATCTGATGTTGTTTCCATTTGAAGAATTTGATGTAATTCTGGGAATGGACTGGCTAACTCAGCATGATGCAGTGGTAAATTGTAAATAGAAATATGTTATATTAAAATGTTAGAATGGTGAATTGCTTTGTGTTGAACCTGATAAACTGGATGGGTTGTCAAATGTAATCTCTGCTATATCAGCACAGAAATATATAAAAAAAGGGTATGATGCCTACCTTGTTGATGTATTGACACTAAAATATCTGAGTCGAAGATTAAGTTAGTACCGGTTGTTTGTGAGTTTCCTAATGTGTTTCCGGAAGAATTACCCAGATTACCGCCTGTCAGAGATATGGAATTTTCTATATATCGTGTTCCAGGGATAACTCCAATATCTATAGCTCCTTACATAATGGCTCCTATAGAATTAAAAGTGTTGAAAGCACAGTTGCAAGAACTGATTGATAGAGGTTTTGCTCGACCCAGCTCATCACCGTGGAGTGCACCGGTTGTATTTGTTAAGAAGAAAGATGGGTCATTGAGATTATGTATTGATTACAGACAAATCAATAAGGTTACAATTAAGAACAAGTAGCTATTGCCTCGTATTAATGACTTGCTTGACCAGCTGAAAGGTGCCACTGTATTTTTAAAGATAGATCTCCGTTACGGTTACTATCAATTACGGGTAAAAGATTCAGATGTACTAAAGACAGCCTTCAGAATCAGGTATGGGCATTATGTGTAACATCTTGAAATAGGGCCTAAATGGAACAGTGGTTGCAAGACCATGAATTATTACGATTAATTATTATGATTTACCGAGTGATTAAATACATATGTTAGAGTATCGATAAGAAATTTTATTGATTGCATGCTTAAATTGCCTATTAGGACTTGTTTGCAAAAGTTGCTAAATAAGGGTTCTAATTTATAGAATACTTGATTGAAATGAGGGTTTGAAGTAGGAGACCTTAAATGGTAATTAGACCATTATATTTCCATGGGAAAAAATGGACATACATAGATAAAAATAACTAAAGTTTTAATGAAAGGTATTTTAGTCATTTGGTAATAAAAAGAAATTAAAAGGGAAAAAGATGGCAAAATGTGTTCATCTTCTTCATTTGGATGAAATTTCAAAGGGTACACCATAGCTAGGGTTTCTTCAACTTCTCAAGCTCATAGTAAGTGCATCTAAGCCCCGTTTTTAATGTTTACGTTTTTGGAGTCCTATTAACTTGATTTAGCTTAATTTGGAAATAATTTAACCTAGGGTTCATATTTGGAAAAATACCCAAAGGTGAAATGTGTTTATTTTGATGTTTTGTGATAGAATATGAAGTCTAAAATTATGTTAAATAACTTTTGCTAAGCGATTTTAAGTGAAAACGAGTAAAACGGTTTAATCAATAAAAATACCTAATGTTCATAAGTACATGTTAGAGTGAGAATTTGATGTTGTCATAGAAGGAAAAAATGATCAACATGTCATAAAACATAAGAATAAGGGATAAAGTTTAATTTTCGAGCTTTGGGACAAATGTGTAAATATGTAAAAATTTAGGGGTAAAATCGTAATTTTGCCAAAGTTAGAGTTAAGGACTGTTTCAATAAATGTGAGTATTAAATAAGCTAAATTTTCTATTATAGATCAAGAGGAACGAAATTTGGAGTTAGACCGGGAAAAGAGAAAGATAGTGGATTAAATCACTATAGTTGATCGTATTTTGTTTCGAGGTAAGTTTGCGGTAAATAAATGCAATATTCTATTATTTTACATTTAATACTATTAAATTCTAGCATTTACATATTTATTCTGTAAATTTATCATTTAAAGACCCGAGCATGAATTGGCGGAGAAGCAATCTCAAAAAGTTTCGGTTGAACCTTATGAATGTGTAGGATACAAATGTCATGACATTAGGGTTTAAGGAAATCATGTAAGACCATGTCAAGACATGGCATTGATAAGTTACTATAAGGAAAAGGTCCTATGTAAGACCATGCCAAGGCATGGCATTGGTGAGTTTATAAGGCAAAGGTCCCATGTAAGACCATGCCAATGCATGGCATTGGTGAGTTCATAAGGAAAGGATACCACGTAAGACCATGTCAAGACATGGCAATGGTTAAGTTTCAAAAGGCAAGGTACCCGAGTATCCCTAGTATTCCAAGTGGTTCAACAGAAAATTCAAAGAGTATACCAAAGGAAAGGTAAGACAAGTTCATGTCAAAAAGGTACAGGTAAGAATGCACAGTTGAATTATATTGAGTTAAAAGCTTAAATAATCTTGAGAAGAAAAGAATAAGATAATTCATTAAGAATGTTGTTATTCATTTACATGCAAACTTACTAAGCTTTATGCTTACTCCCATTCCTTTCTCTCTTTTTTTATAGTATTACAAGCCAACTCAGGGATCGGAAGGACGTCGGAGATCGTTACACACTATCAAAAGATTATTTTGGTATTTTGTGATTCGAAACGTTTTAAGTTATGACATGTATATGCACTTAGCCATTTTGTGTGTATGTCCTTATGATATGGCTTAAGATTGGCTTGTAAATGCTTGAAAATGATTAGCCATTAAAATGGTTAATTAAGAACATGTTTTAGGTGTGATGTATGCCTAGATGATAGTTATAACAAAGAAATTATGAAAGAGTAAAAATTTGCAGGGGAACAGTTTTTGGATAACAACTATGACGTGATTTTGGAAAATCACTAAGGATAGTAGGAATGGAATTAGGGTGTGAATGAGGTATAGAATTAAAGCTTATTGAATCTATTTTTATATGAAAGAAACGGTGTAGGCAAAGGAATTATATATTATGAGATAATTGATTTTTAGTGTAGAGGGGTCAAACCTGTCGGTCAGTGTAACAGGGGAGACTTTAGCTAATAAACTATACTAATTGGCCACACCAAAAATTCTAGAAAAATTATAGTAAGAAGATATGAGTCTAGTTTCAAGTAAAATTTATGGATCTAAATTTCGAGTTTCGGAACTCGAGTTGTAGTCAATTTAGTGACCATGACGTAGATGGACAGTTTCATTATGAATAAAGAAATAATTTTTAAAAGCAAATTTTTATGCCCCGAATTAGTAAGTTAAGTCTAGTAAAGCCTCATGCTCGGCTTCACAAATGGTCTCGGGTAAGGGGTGTTACATTATGAACTTCTTGTGATGCCGTTTGGCTTGACTTGCAGTATTTATGGATTTAATGAATAGAATTTTCAGACTGTATCTAGACAGATTTGTGGTGGTATTTATTGATGTTATCCTGGTATATTCTCGAGATGAAAATGAGCATGCCGATCATTTGAGAATTGTGTTGCATACTCTATGTGAGAAACAACTATATGCAAATTTTAGTAAATGTGAATTTTGGCTTCGAGAAGTTGGTTTTCTTGGAAATATAGTATCTGTAGAAGGTATCAGGGTGGATCTGAATAAAATTTCAGCTATTGTTAATTGGAAGCCACCGAAAAATGTATCTGAAATTAGAAGTTTTTTTGGATTAGCCGATTATTATCGGAGATTTGTACAAGGGTTTTCTATTATAGCTTATTCGATGACACGGTTGTTGCAAAAAGATGTGAAATTCGAATGGACTGATAAATGTCAGCAATGTTTTGACAAATTGAAAGCCTTGTTGACTGAAGCACCAGTGTTAGTTCAGCCTGAATCGGGTAACGAATTCGTAATTTACAGTGATGCGTCATTGAATGGTTTCGGCTGTGTTTTGATGTAAAAAGGTAAAGTAATAACCTATGCTTCTAGAAAGCTAAAACCACATGAAAAGAGCTACCCAATACATGATCTAGAATTGACAGCCATTGTGTTTGCATTGAAAATTTGGCCACACTATCTGTTTGGTGAAAAATGTCACATATATACTGATCATAAAAGTTTGAAATATTTGATGTCACAAAAGGACTTGAATATGGGATAGCGCAGGTGGCTTGAATTGTGAAAAGATTATGATCTTGTTATTGATTATCATCCGGGAAAAGCCAATGTGGTTGTAGATTCTCTGAGTAGAAAATCCATGTTTTCTTTGCTAGCAATGAACACCCTGTTGTCTTTTTATGATGATGGTTTAATCATAGCTGAGTAAAAAGCTAAACCGACATTTCTACAGTAGATCTGTGAAGCTTAGAAAAATGATAAACAGGTTCAATGTGACTCAAATTCTGATTCAGAATTTCAGACTAGATTCGATGGTTGTCTGCTATTCAGAGGCAGAATATGTGTACTAAAGAATTCAGAACTTGTACAGAAGATATTGTACGAAACTCATAATGGTGTTATGTCTGTTCATCGAGGGAGAAACAAAATGTACAATGATTTGAAAAAGATGTACTGGTGGCTGGGAATGAAACGTAATATTTCTGAATTTGTGTCTAAGTGTTTGATATGTCAGTAGTTTAAAACTGAACACGAGGTGCCTTCAGGATTGTTATAACTAGTTATGATACCGGAATGGAAATGGGAAAGAGTCACCATGGATTTTTTTATCAGGATTACCCCTATCTCCGAAAAAGAAAAATGCTATATGGGTAATTGTCGACAGGTTAACGAAGTCTGCACACTTTATTCCGGTACGTATGGATATGTCCTTGGACAGATTGGCAAAGTTATATGTTTCTGAGATTGTTAGATTACACGGGGTACCAGTTTCCATTATTTCTGATAGAGATCCCCGATTTACATTCCGATTTTGGACCAAGTTGCAAGTAGCTTTGGGTACACAATTATATTTTAGTACCGCATTTCATCTTCGGACTGATGGACAGTTCGAACGTGTTATACAGATTTTGGAAGATGTGCTTCAATGTTGTATTTTGGAATTTGAAGGTAACTAGGAAAAATATATTCCTTTAGTCGAATTTGCATACAATAATAGCTATCAGTCAAGTATTAAAATGGCATCGTATGAGGCTCTGTATGGTCGTAAATGTAGAACTCCATTGTACTGGATGGAACTCAGTGAGAAAAAAATACATGTTATTTCTCCGATAGAAGTGGAAATTCAGCCTGACATGACTTACGGTGAAGAACCGATCGAAATTCTGGCACGAGAGACAATAGAATTAAGAAATAAAAAGGTAGCTTTAGTAAAAGTTCTTTGGCAACGACATGGGATTGAAGAAGCTACCTGGGAACCGGAGGATACCATGAGAAAGCAATATCCGAACATCTTTACTGGTAAGATTTTTGAGGACGAAAATTCATTAAGGGGAGAGAGTTGTAATAGCCCGTTTTCAATGAAATCGAAATAGTGGGTTCGGGACCACAAATCTGAGTCATAAAGAAAATTTATTTTAATATTATTACTTGGTCTATACTATGATAGGAAAGACGTATGAAAATTTCGATAAGAAAATTTTACTGATTTCATGTTTAATAATGGAAAGGACCAAATTACATGAAATGTAAAAGTTGAATTCTAATAGCTAGAAGAATCTAATAGCTATGGAATTTAAAATTTGAGGTCCTTATATGACAATTAGACCATTAATAAAATTTAATAGATATTTATGATGATTCATCCATGGAAAATTAGAAAAAGAAAAGGACTAAATTGGAACGTTGAAAAATTAATAGATGATAAGTTAATTAAATGAATAAAATAATTTCATATCATCATCTTCCCCAAAATTTCTATGGAAACCCTAGGAAAGAGAAAGAAAATGAAGCAAGCCTAATTGAGTAAGTAATATTGTCTCGTTTTTAGTAATTTTTATATTTTGAGATCGGAATAACCTAATTTAGCATTTTGGGGATCAATTTGTAATGTTATCAAGGTATTGAAATTTTTCCATGGATGAATATGCTGAAATTTTGAAATTTATGGTAGAAATTGAAAGTTTGTTGATAAATAAACAACTTTTGTAAAGTGAATTTTCATGAAATTTATATATTTTTCTAGTAGTAATTCTCGGTACTATTGCTTGTAACGTGGGCTTAGTGGTTCTAGAACCTTCAATGATTGGTGAACCCGCGGATCCATTTGCAGCTCATTTGGAAATATTACCTGAATGGTATTTCTTTCCTATATTTCAAATACTTTGTACAGTACCTAACAAGTTATTGGGTGTTCTTTTAATGGTTTCATGCTGCGGGATTATTAATGATGACTGCTTTTGGAAAATGTTAATTAATTCCAAAATCCATTTCGTCGTCCAGTAGAAACAATCGTTTTTTTGATTAGTGCTGTAGTAGCCCTTTGGTTGGGTATTAGAGCAATATTACCGACTGATAAATCCCTAACTTTAGGTCTTTTTTAAATTGAATCAATTAAAAAAAATATCATGATGTGCGTATCTAGGGAGTATGTAATATCCGGGATTTATAACTTATGCATTATTGCTAAATTGTATGAAGTAGCATGCTTATGTGTGTTCTGATTGTATTGTATGAATTTTGAGAACTTTAGAGTGTAGGTGAATGCCTTAGAAAATATCAGATTTTAAGTCTTGAAGTGGAACTGAGTAAGAGAGGCCTTAAGAAAATTTATAGGGGAAATAGGACATAAAAATTGGCTTGTTAAAGTGGCAAGGAGGCGCCACTTAAAGCCTTAGTAGATGACACCACAAGCAGAGTGCAGGTCTTAAGTTTGAGCAGCACAAGCAGCATTTTGGGACTTTTATTTTTCGGCATTGGGAGACCGAGGGAGGAGCTTTGGATATGATCAAATTCCTTTTAAAATCTCGGCTAAGGGCAAGGATAATTATTGATTTATTTGAATTATTTTTGAATGGGTAAGAAGAGAGAAAATAGGAGGAAAAGGAGGAAGCTGATAAGGGAAGGAGAGTTGGCCAGCCAAGGGACACTTTGGGTGTCAATATTCGGCCATGGGAAAGGGGGGAAACCGGATGTGCATAGTAAAGTTTAGGCAATTTTCTTGTGCACTTTTCCTCCCAAATTATCTTCTTCTTCTCTCTTTTGTTTTGCTATAGCCGAAATCTTCTTCTTCCTATTTCACCATTGCCGCAACCTCTTCAACCCAAAACACCCTATTACCGAATCTCTCTACACTTCATTCTCTTCTTCTTTTCGCAATCCTCCAAAGGCCGAATCTCCTATTTTGGTGGCCATAGCCGATTGTATCTTTTGAGAAGGGAGCCGATTCCTTTACTAGATCAAAAGCTGAAACTTAAGTGATCAACATCTAGCTTATAGCCGAATACCTCTGTGGATTGAAGCAAGGGTGCCGTCGACTACAACATTAAGGGTAAGATCAAGTGGTATTCGATTTTCCTTCCTTTATCTTTGAGACTAATCGAAACTAGGAATCTAACCCCATTATTGCTTTTTGGCCGAAACTCTGAAGGAGGGTTTCGGGATTCTTTATTGTCAACTACAAGGGAGGAGGTCTTCGGGATTTCTAAATATAAGGTAAGCGAGTGTGGTTTTAGGCCGAAGGCCATTTGCTTTAGTTCAATAAATGTTAGAATTAAATCTAACATAAGACTTGTAGGTATTTCGAAATCTCCATTAAACAGATAGCGGTTTCGAGATCTAGATAATCAAGGTAAGGGAGCCTTGATATTCGGCCAAGGCCATATTTAGTGTTTATTGATTGGGCCGATTCTAACTATGATCTTTAGGGAGGAGTACGATCTGTTTCGATAGACTTTTCGGGATTCAGCGAAAGCGTTAGTAACCAGGTGTGTAACTCCACACTAATTTTTAATGGATTTATGGTATTAAATTAATACATGTGTTAATAAGAATGTGAAAGATATGGCTAAAGGTACCATTCAATGGTACGGCATATTCCGGTACGTTATTCTCCAAAACTCAGTTAATAGTATTATGAACCTTGAATGTGGCATATATGAGAATTGGTTACAAATATGAAATAAGGCATAAGGCATGATATTTGCATGATTTGTATGACACATGGGGCATATGGGTGAATATGAAAAGGGGAAGTGATCTGGTGGTTTTTACCATAATATCTGGTGACTCATGTCACAAAATCTGAATGTGGTGACTTATGTCACATATAATTATCTGGTGGCTATGCCACAAATTATAAGGGCGATGTGCTAGTCGTCTGCAGCGACTGCCTTCGATGATGTGTAGCAGATGGAGGGTCGATTTAGTAATCCTCACGGTGTGATGGCAGGTACGGGTGATGTGTAGAGGATGGATATCTAGTCTGGGGTTCGGGATTGCATCATTATTTATATTTGTTATATATGTATGGTTTGATATGCCTAAATCTTTTGGGACTTTGTGTTGGCTGTTACACACTGAGTCTGTTTGACTCACCCCGTTGTGGGATATCTTTTCAGGTGACACTCAGTAAATGGACCGGGTCGGCAGGGACTTAGTGGTGGCCAATGTTCAGCTCAGTGTTTGCTTATATTTTGGATTTTTATTATTTAAGTATTTTGGATTTATTTCGGGTTTCGCTTAATGTAATAAGGCCATTATTATTAACTGTTTTATGCTTTCATTTTGAAATTTCTGTTATGGAACGATTAATTTTCAAACCATATGTTAAACAGTTTTTCTTAAAATAATTTCAAATGGGTTGTAATTCGGCCACATCTTATAATTCATAGTTTTCAATTATTATGGACTCCAATAAAGACAACGTTTTCAATTTAATCACGACACAAATCGATTTCTCTTCAAAATGACCCAATTTTCCCAAATTAACAAACAAGTTCTGAAAGTGTTTTACTCCAGGAGCATGCCAAATCCGGTCGAGGCTCGTGGGCCGGGTTTGGGGTGTTTCAGTTTGGTATCAGAGCCCAGTTTTAAACTTTTGGCTTTGGGTTTAAAGGTCATAACGTTTTCACAATTGAGCCCAATTAAGTTTTGTGAAAATTTTTGTGAATTGAGCAGGTTTTCAGGCATGGCACCTAAGTCCCCGATCCGAAGTCCACCAGGTAAGTACCCCTAACTATTGTATGAATTAGTGTATGATTGGTATGTGGGTATAACGGGAACGTAGATTAGTATATTAAGTTATTGAACCCTAGGATTAGCTTACTTCAACACAGAATTACGTAAAACTTTACGGCCTAATTAAACTAACCTATGACTAAGTCGTCGAGTTAGGGTGTGGCAACCATTGTGCGCATGTCTAGGATTGGATTCAGGAAGAGCCTGGTATTTAAGCAGTCCTAGTGACTCACCTCCTCTTCGCTCGAATCCTACCTGGTGCGTAGCAACGGTTCACCCTAACCAAGAGGACTTATTCATAGGCTAAATTCATTAATTAAAACCCGAAAGGGACTAGCCATACTTTCTATAAAAATCTTAGTTTTTAAAATTATCAAATTACCCCTTTGATTTGTAAAAACTATTTTATAAAAATTTTTCAAAATATTCTCGATTTACAAAATTACCAAAATACCCTTGGTTTATAAAAATTACCATATTACCCTTGACCTTTATTAAAATGCTCTTACTTTACAAAAATACAAAAAAATCCCTATTTTTCTCGAAATATCAAGAAACCCTAATTTGGAAATCTACCAAAATACCCCTATAGGACAAATTACGAAAATACCCCTAGGATGGGAACAGACAAAAATGTGCGAATGGTGAATGTGTGTGGTAGGTACAACTGAATGAATGTATTTCTCTAAATTAGGGTAGAAAACTTGAAACAAAAACCTTGAAATGATCGAAATAACTACTACTAAGCTCCTTTTCATAAAATTGTTCGCGGATAATCAGTGGAACAAAATACTAATGCATAAAATTTCTTAAATCAGATTAAAGCGCGATCGTAGAAATGAGTTTTAGGGGACGTGGTCGTAATGTGCGAGGACATGGTAGAGGCAGAATGACCGTATCGGAACCCGTTAGGTCTGGTCAAGGGTCCGAGAATGAGGTACCACCACCACCCCCACCACTAGTCGCTGGTGTTGAGCAAAGCAAAGATCGGACGGGGATGATGCGATGATCGCAGTGGTGCTGCGAGTTCTTGAGATGGTGGCTAGAGCAGGTGGAGGTTTGGGAGCTCGAAAATCTGTACCCGAGCGAATCCGAGCCAATGGAGCTGAGGTGTTTCATGGTGTATCTAGTGTGGCACCCAGTACAGCTGAATACTGGTTGGAGGCGACCGAGCGAATTATGAATGAGCTAGATCTGATTGCTGAGGAGAAACTGAAAGGAATGGTGTCGCAGTTTGGGATGGTGCTACAGCTGAGGATCTCACTTGGGAGTATGTTAAGGCGGCGTATCAGAAGAAGTATATTGGGACTAGCTATATTGATTCGCAGAGGAAGGCATTTTTGGGGCTGGTTCAAAGGAACAAGTCTGTAGCGGAGTACGAGGCTGAATTCTTAAGGTTGAGTCGGTATGCTTGAGGAATCATGGCTACGGGGCATAAACGATGTGTCCGGTTTGAGAACGGACTGAGGGATGACCTGAGGTTGCTGATAGCTCCACAGCAGGAGCGGGAGTTTGCCGTATTGGTAGAAAAGGCTAAGGTAGCCGAAGGGATTAAGGACTTTGTGAGACAGAATACGGATCGGAACAGGCAGAAGAGAGGTTTTGGAACATCAGGGTCATCCGGGAATGTTCAAAAGAGGCCTAGAGTTGATGGGCCGCGAGGTCAGCAGGTTGTGACAGGAGGGCAGTACCGTACTTGTGCTCAGTGTGGGAAGATGCACCTAGGAGAGTGTTGGAAGAAGACAGGAGGATGTTTCAAGTGTGGGTCCAAGGACCACATGATTAAGGACTGTCCTATAAAGATAGACGGGAGCCGACCAACAGGTTAGGGTTTTAATCAGGCTGGAAGAGGTGGACAGCAGCCTCAGCGGGGTCGTGGTCCGATTGGCAGAGGTAATGGTTCTGGAAGAGGAAATGGAACACCGGGCCGAGGTGTTGGTAACACAGAGGTAAGGCGTAGTCCGCAGTGTATGCAGATTCACGAGGAGGAGGATGGAGACGCACCAGACGTCATAACCGGTATGTTCCTTATAGTTGGCAAGCCTTATTTTGCTTTAATTGATGTTGGCTCGACCCATTCTTATGTTGCATGTAGAGTAGTTGAAACACTGGGCATAGCCTCTGAACTGTCTAATAGGGAGATGACTGTAGTAAGCCCGTTAGGTCAAACTGTAGTGGTGAATAAGATATTCCGGAGTGTACCTTTAGAGATTCAGGGAGTGGTATTTCCTGCCAACCTGATGGAACTACCTTTCGGAGAATTTGATCTCATACTTGGCATGGATTGGCTAGTGGAACATCGGGCTATATTAGATTGTGCAGCTAAGTGAATGGAGTTAAGGACCCCGGAGGATGAGGAGATAGTTATGATAGGAGAAAGAAGAAACTACTTGTCTAACGTAGTTTCAGCATTAAAGGCTGATAAGATGGTTCGGAAAGGGTGCAAGACATTTTTGACCTTCGTTAGTACGTTGGATGCAAAAGAAGAGGGAGTTAGTGGAGTTAGAACAGTAAGGGAATTTGTAGATGTTTTTCCGGAGGAGTTACCTAGAATACCCCTGGACAGGGAGGTGGAGTTCGAAATTGACTTACTGCCAGGTACAGCTCCTGTGTCAATCGCTCCATATAGAATGGCACCAAAGGAGTTGGTGGAGCTCAAGGCTCAGATTCAGGAGTTGCTTGATCGTGGGTTTATCCGACCCAGTGTGTCTCCATGGGGAGCACCAGTCTTGTTTGTGAAGAAGAAGGACAGAACTATGCGTATGTGCATAGATTATCGTCAGTTGAACAAGCTGACCATCAAGAACAAGTACTCTTTGCCAAGGATAGACGACTTGTTCGATCAGCTTAAGGGGGCCGCAGTATTCTCAAAGATAGATCTAAGGTCTGGATATCATCAGCTTAAGGTGAAGGGGGCAGATATCCATAAGACAGCTTTCCGGATAAGATACGGGCATTATGAGTTCTTAGTAATGTCGTTCGGATTGATGAACACCCCAGCCGCATTCATGGATATGATGAACCGGGTTTTTCAACCTTACTTGGATCGGTTCGTCGTGGTGTTCATCGACGACATCCTAGTGTACTCCAAGTCTGAGGAAGAACATGATGAGCATCTCCGGGTTGTGTTGCAGGTGTTAAGGGAGAAGAAACTATATGCCAAATTCAGCAAGTGTGAATTTTGGCTTAAGGAAGTCACGTTCTTAGGGCATGTGGTGTCTGCAGAAGGGATAAGGGTGGATCCTAGAAAGATTGAGGCAATGTTGGATTGGAAACCACCTAAGTCTGTGGCTGAGGTTCATAGTTTCTTGGGATTGGCAGGCTACTACAGAAGGTTCATGGAAGGGTTCTCATCAATAGCCGCACCTCTGACAAAGTTGTTAAGAAAGGAAGTACCTTTTGTATGGACAGATAAACAACAAGAGAGCTTTGAGAAGCTTAAGAGGGTTTTGACTGAAGCTCCGGTTTTGATTCAGTCGGAGGCAGGAAAGGATTTTGTGGTGTATTGTGACGCTTCTCACACAGGATTGGGATGCGTATTGATGCAAGACGGGAAAGTAGTCGCTTATGTGTCTCGACAATTAAGGCCACATGAGGTTAACTACCCGACGCATGATTTGGAATTGGCGGCAGTAGTCTTTGCTCTTAAGGTATGGAGGCACTATCTGTATGGAGAAAAGTCAGTAATCTACACAGATCACAAGAGCCTTAAGTATCTGCTGACTCAGAAAGAGTTGAACCTGAGACAGCGAAGGTGGGTGGAGTTATTGAAGGACTACGATTGTTCTATAGAGTATCACCCAGGCAAAGCGAATGTGGTGGCAGATGCCCTAAGTCAGAAAGTTGTGTCGGATCTGAGGGCGATGTTTGCACACCTTAGCTTGTATGACGATGGAAGTTTGTTGGCAGAATTGCAAGGTAAGCCGATGTGGGTGAATGAGGTGAAGGAGGGACAGTTAATGGATGAAGATTTAAGTGCTAAGTTATGGCAAGTGCAGAGTGGGGAGTGGGAAGATTATGGTATTAATGACGAGGGAGTACTGTGTTTCAAGGGTAAAGTCTGTATGCCGAAGAACGAGGAGTTAAGGCAGAGGATTCTTCAGGAATCGCATAGTAGCCCTTATGTTATGCATCCTGGAGGTAGTAAGTTGTACAGAGATCTAAGGGAACTGTTTTGGTGGCCTGGTCTTAAGCGGGAAGTTACCAAATTTGTAGGGAAGTGCTTACGTGTCAACAAGTTAAGGCTGAACACCAAGTTCCTTCAGGATTGCTTCAGCCGATAAAGATTCCGCAGTGAAAGTGGGAGAGAATCACCATGGACTTTGTTAGTGGGCTTCCCCTTACGCCTACTAAGAAGGACTCAGTATGGGTGATAGTGGACCGATTGACAAAATCCGCGCATTTTATTTCAGTACGGGTTGACTATTCTTTGCAGAAGTTGGCGAAATTGTATGTGGCAGAAATTGTGAGGTTGCATTGAGTGCCGGTGTCGATTATCTCAAATAGGGATCCAAGGTTTACATCTCGGTTTTGGAAAGCTCTACATCAAGCTTTAGGCACCAAATTGGATTTCACTACGGCATTTCATCCGTAGTCGGACGGTCAGTCTGAGCGAGTGATCCAAGTGTTAGAGGATATATTGAGGGGCTGTGTGATAGACTTCAGAGGAAGTTGGGAGGAATATTTGCCTTTAGCAGAATTTGCATATAATAACAGCTATCAAGCCAGTATTCGGATGGCACCGTATGAAGCGCTGTATGGACGGAAGTGTCGCACTCCTACGTGTTGGACGGAATTGAGGGAACGTCGAGTGTTGGGTCCAGAGATTGTGGCAGAATCCGATGAGAAGGTTAAGGTAATTCGAGCACGATTAAAGGAGGCATCTGATAGGCAGAAGTCGTACACAGATCTTAAGCGAAAGGAAATAGAGTTTGCTGTGGAAGATCAGGCGTTTCTTAAAGTATCACCTTGGAAGAAGGTCATGAGATTTGGTAGCAAAGGGAAGTTAAGTCCCAGGTTTATAGGACCTTATCGGGTATTGCAGTGAGTAGGTCCAGTGGCATACCAGTTAGAGTTGCCTCCGAAGTTGAAGCAATTGCACGATGTATTCCATGTTTCTATGCTACGTCGTTACCGATCGGATCCATCTCATGTAGTGCCAGTTGAGGAGGTGGAGCTGAGACCAGATTTGTCCTACGAGATGAGCCGATTCAAATCTTGAAGCGAGATATGAAAATGTTGCGAAGGAAATCAGTTCCATTTGTCAAAGTATTATGGCGTAATCATGGATCGGAAGAAGCTTCGTGGGAGCCGGAAGAGGCAATATGACAACAATACCCTCACTTATTTTAGCCATGTAATTTTGAGGTCGAAATTATTTTAAAGGGGCTAGAACTGTAATATTCGGGATTTATGGCTTATGCATTATTGCTAAATTGTATGAAGTAGCATGCCTATGTGTGTTCTGATTGTGTTGTATGAATTTTGAGAACTTTAGAGTGTAGGTGAATGCCTTAGAAAGTATCAAATTTTAAGTTTTGAAGTGGAATTGAGTAAGAGAGGCCTTAAGAAAATTTATAGGGGAAATAGGACATAAAAATTGGCTTGTTAAAGTGGCAAGGAGGCGCCACTTAAAGCCTTAGTAGATGACGCCACAAGCAGAGTGCAGGTCTTAAGTTCGAGCAGCACAAGCAGCATTTTGGGACTTTTATTTTTCGGCAAAAGGAGTAGTAGTGGACAGCATTGGGAGACTGAGGGAGGAGCTTTGGATGTGATTAAATTCCTTTTAAAATTTCGGCTAAGGGCAAGGATAATTATTGATTTATTTGAATTATTTTTGAATGGGTAAGAAGAGAGAAAATAGGAGGAAAAGGAGGAAGCTGATAAGGGACACTTTGGGTGTCAATATTCGGCCATGGGAAAGGGGGGAAACCGAATGTGCATAGTAAAGTTTAGGCAATTTTCATGTGCACTTTTTCTCCCAAATTATCTTCTTCTTCTCTCTTTTGTTTTGCTATAGCCGAAATCTTCTTCTTCCTATTTCACCATTGCCGCAACCTCTTCAACCCAAAACACCCTATTGCTGAATCTCTCTGCACTTCATTCTCTTCTTCTTTTCGCAATCCTCCAAAGGCCGAATCTCCTATTTTGGTGGCCATAGCCGATTGTATCTTTTGAGAAGGGAGCCGATTCCTTCACTAGATCAAAAGTCGAAACTTAAGTGATCAACATCTAGCTTATAGCCGAATACCTCTGTGGATTGAAGCAAGGGTGCCGTCGACTACAGCATTAAGGGTAAGATCAAGTGGTATTCGATTTTCCTTCCTTTATCTTTGAGACTAATCGAAACTAGGAATCTAACCCCATTATTGCTTTTTTAGCCAAAACTCAAGGAGGGTTTGGGATTCATCTTCATCGACTACAAGGGAGGAGGTCTTCGGGATTTCTAAATATAAGGTAAGCTAGTGTGGCTTTAGGCCGAAGGCCATTTGCTTTAGTTCAATAAATGTTAGAATTAAATCTAACATAAGACTTGAAACATCTCCATTAAACAGATAGCGGTTTCGAGATCTAGATAATCAAGGTAAGGGAGCCTTGATATTCGGCCAATGCCATATTTAGTGTTTATTGATTGGGCCGATTCTAACTATGATCTTTAGGGAGGAGTACGATCTGTTTCGATAGACATTTCGGGATTCAGCGAAAGCGTTAGTAACCAGGTGTGTAACTCCACACTAATTCTTAATGGATTTACGGTATTAAATTAATACATGTGTTAATAAGAATGTGAAAGATATGGCTAAAGGTACCATTCAATGGTACGGCATATTCCGGTACATTATTCTCCAAAACTCAGTTAATAGTATTATGAACCTTGAATGTGGCATATATGAGAATTGGTTACGAATATGAAATAAGGCATAAGGCATGATATTTGCATGATTTGTATGACACATGGGGCATATGGGTGAATATGAAAAGGGGAAGTGATCTGGTGGTTTTTACCACAATATCTAGTGACTCATGTCACAAAATCTGAATGTGGTAACTTATGTCACATATAATTATCTGGTGGCTATGCCACAAATTATAAGGGTGATGTGCTAGTCGTCTGCAGCGACTGCCTTCGATGATGTGTAGCGGATGGAGGGTCGATTTAGTAATCCCCACGGTGTGATGGCAGGTACGGGTGATGTGTAGAGGATGGATATCTAGGCTGGGGTTCGGGATTGCATCATTATTTATATTTGTTATTTATGTATGGTTTGATATGCCTAAATCTTTTGGGACTTTGTGTTGGCTGTTACACACTGAGTCTGTTTGACTCACCCCGTTGTGGGATATCTTTTCAGGTGACACTCAGTAAATGGACCGGGTCGGCAGGGACTTAGTGGTGGCCAATGCTCAGCTTAGTGTTTACTTTTATTTTGGATTTTTATTATTTAAGTATTTTGGATTTATTTCGGGTTTCACTTAATGTAATAAGGCCATTATTATTAACTGTTTTATGCTTTCATTTTTAAATTTCTGTTATAGAACGATTAATTTTCAAACCATATGTTAAACAGTTTTTCTTAAAATAATTTCAAATGGGTTGTAATTCGGCCACATCTTATAATTCATAGTTTTCAATTATGAAAATATTTTTTTAATAAAATATGGACTCCAATAAGGACAACGTTTTCAATTTAATCACGACACAAATCGATTTCTCTTCAAAATGTCCCAATTTTCCCAAATTAACAAACAAGTTTTGAAAGTGTTTTACTCCAGGAGCATACCAGATCCGGTCGAGGCTCGTGAGCCGGGTTTGGGGTGTTTCAGAGTAGCCACTTCAAAGGCAAAGTGAATTCTCCCTAGATATTAGTAAGAGTAAGAGTTTTATCCTCCTTTTGGTGCAAGTTACTTCTCTTTTTGTCCAAGTTGCTTCTCTTTTTGTCTAACTCACTTCCTTTTTTCTTTGTGAGTTTCGGGAATATTCCCATTCATAGGTATGAGATCCACATCTATGAATTGAAAGGTTCGAATGATCAACTTTGGAATCAGTTGTTAGAATCAATAGGTCGCACAACAATAATTTGTATTCTCAAATGATAGTGGCAGGATTTGCAGTCATTGTGGAAATTCCATTTTCCTTACGATTAATATCTTACTCACAAGGTGGCAGAAGTCGTAAAATCTCATAATTTACAATCAACTCATTCAATATTTCCTTTTTTAAAGGACAAATTCTCATATTTAAATTATGTGTTAGCCAACTAGTTGGTCCGCATAAAATAACACCGTAATAGGTTTCCTGGAGAGACCCTGGGATTTGAACAGCTTCGTTTCCCATGACAACGTGAATAAGATCTGCCATGTTCCACTCCGGCGGTAATTCTGAATTTCTATTTTGAAGCAACTCTGCGCTTTTTTCGCAGATGCTATAAAATAAGTGGGCTAACTCAGGTGGAGTGCTTTGCGCGTTCGACCTCCTCTGCCATCAATATTTGATTGTAAGCGGAGAATCCATCCATAAAAGACAACATGCTGTAAACTTGTGATATAGGCACGTAAATGTAAAGAAGGACTGAACCCTTCTAGCAGCTGTAGGAGTAGGATATGCTAATAAGCCAGGCAAGGAAGAAAGAGGGTGCACTTGGAGAATTCGTTCCTAAGTCAAGATCATGAGCAGGTGACTAGGATGGATATCTCATATCCGAAAATTAGCAGTTCGCCCGGTCAATCCTCCGGGTCCCATATAACTCAATTTTCTCCCATGCACTATTTGTGTCAATGGATTTGTTCGATCCAAAACTTAAGACAATGGGTGTAATCCGAAAAAGGATTCATAAGTGGTTGTTAATGGAGTCAAAGTTACCAAATTCTGAGGAGTCAGTATCAATTTATGCCTAATTGCTCCGCATATAGTTCCTCTAACTACAGTATAAAGAGTTAAGTTTGAAACCTCTGGCATTCTTACTTGTTGTCCAGAGCTTAAGAGAACGCTCACGGGGTTAGCCGTCCATGGCGGATCAATCTACTTACGTGAATCGAACCAGATTCGCGGAATCTTGCTAGAGATTGAAGTAAGGGATTATGGCTTAGCGGGGCCATAAATCCTGTAGCTCAAGAACAAGCAATAAGAGTGGCTCTAGCCCGAATAAGCTTCTCGATAAGCTCTTTGTGAGCTTCCCGATATGGCTCTTGGTGAGCTTGCCGTTATAAGGCTTGAGAGTGTGCTCCCCGGTTATGTGTTCTAAAGAGCACCCCTGAATATGAAATGATGGATTAGTGATAAGGTTACCTTATGTGTACTACCCGAGTATCCATCGATATTTCAATGACTTAATGGACAAAACTCCTAATGTAAGAAAATATGAGAATTAAATGACTTAAATCTTGAATATCCCTGAAATACCTGGAAATGGTTGTATGATGAACTCATCTGTATTTCTTGATATTCATGTATATTTTGTAACTAACTTGATGTGGGCACTGTCGATACCTTTTTCGAAACGAGCAAAGATTGTTCGAGGCTGCTCACTAAGTTTACGAATCGAGCTCAGGCCAGCAATTCATGGATTTTACGCACCTTAACGCAAGCTAATTTCAGCTCACCAAGCTTTATTTATCCCAGTTCAGCTCACTTGATCTTAATTCAACTCATTAAGCTCGTTTTAAGCTCATTCCAGCTTATTTAATTTATTATTAGAACAAAATTAAGTGTTTAATTAAAATTAAAAGGTATTGTAACATCCTGAATAATTGGGTCTGTGCATTTTATGTGTCTGAATGCTTAAAATATTAATTTGAAAATTTGAGGTACAATTGGGGCTAAAATTGGGATGAGGCCTTGTTTTAAATATTTTGTTTAGACACTCTAAGGGCTTAAATTGAAGTTGTAGTAGTTTAATTGACATATTAGGCTCGTGGCCCAGCAACTAGGGGCACAGTAAGGTGAGCTATAAGTGGCGTCACTAGTGCATGAGGAAGGCCCAAATTTTTGGTTGCTTGAGGCCCAAGTTATAGGGCCAGATTTCGGCACTTAATTGAGTAAGGGGGGACGGCACAAGGCTATTTTTTTGGGAATTTTATTATATTTATTTCATGTGGATAATAAGCAGATAAATGCTATTATTTAGGGATTTAGTCTTTAAGGATAATAAGCAGACAAAGGCTATTTTTGAGGAGATAACAGATTAAGATAAGGGAAAAAGGGATAGGAGCTATCATGTGTGGCAGTGTTGGCCGAAAATCAATCTCTGCTAAAGGGAGGAATCAGTTTTTTATATAAAGAGGAGGTGTGCCGAAATTTTGAAGCCTCTCTTTTATTTTCTTTTCTCATCTTCTTCCTCTCAAAAGCCGAAAACCACCATCTTCTTCACCCTTTCTTCCTCTCTAAAATTTCCTGGTTGGCTGAATCTTTTAACCTCTATTGTTATTCTTCTTTTAATCCCTAAAAGCCGAAATCACATCTCTATTATTCTATTCTTCTCCTTAATATTCATTGGCTGAATCTCTCTTTCGTACATCTTCTAAAAGCCAGAATTCTTAGATCTCACTTTCTGAAGTTGCCGAATTCTCTTCAAAGGAGTTTGCTTGTGCCGAATCTTGAAGGAAACAATAGGTAAGTATTGATTTCGGGATTTCAATGTTCTTTTGACTTTTCAAAAAGTCCTTAGCCGAATGGCTATTAGAAACTAATCTTTTATTTCACTCTTCTTTTCGGCATTCCGTGATTTAAAGAAGGAGGCCAATCACATAGATCTCTAAGTTATAGAATCGTGTTACTTTCAGGATTTCAAGGTAAGAGGATTTGTTTATTTATATATATAAAATCGGGTAGAATACTAACCATGGCCGAATATAGGAAAGGCCTATTTTCGCAATTGTTCCGCTTTTGAGCAAGGCTTACACTGAGGGTAGTAGATTTGGATATCAACTAAGGATAGTAGATTTCACGATATCAGGTGTGTAATACTTCCCCACCATCTAGATCTGATTATTAATGTATATTCATAAGTTTATATGTTGTGATAAATGCCGATATCTCGGCTTAATGTTGGGAGCCCGAAGAGGGTGAAGCGAATCACCGAGTCAGTAATTGTTTTGACTTTATATGATAAAAGTATATTTATTTTATGATTGCATGGGTTGGGTTGATGAAAGGAGGAAGTTATACGTTATATGTATAGCGGTTTATACCGTAATCTGTTATATGTTGTAGCGGCTAATGCCGTGATCTGTTATAAGGGCTTCGGCCATAATATGTGATGAGTAGCATGACTGCCATCTTGGCGTGTAGCGGTGTGGGTTGATTGTAGAAATCCCCAATGGTGTGAATAGCTGGTACGGGGGCGTGTAGCGGATGGAAACCTAGGCAAATGGGTTGGGCCTTGCATATTATTTGTTATTTTTTTTATAAATGAAATGATTAATCTGTTCTATGGGCCTAAGGCCAAAATCTAGTAGTGCATGAGGGTTGCACACTGAATCTCGCGACTCACCCTATTAATTAACCTTTCAGGTGATACCTAGTGCTTCGGACCGGGCTGGAGAGGAACGCAAGGTGGCCATGCAAAAGAACATCTGAATCCAACAAAAAGACTCAAGTTAATACCTTATATTTTTAATTAATGGATTTTAAATCTCGTTGTAATAAGGCCATGGGCCACTAGTTTATGTTTTGTTTTATTTTGGGCTTTAATTACTTTTAGTTATTTAAATTCTTATTGAACTAATGCATGTATTTAAATTTGGGTTTTTAATTTATAAAGGCATATTTTATTTAAACTATCAACTATTAAATTTCTTTCGCATAAGAAGATAAACTTTAGAAAAATATTTTTTGAAAATACGACATGTTTTTTCCAAAATTTTCTTAGTGACATACCAGATCCGGTCGTGGTGTTTGGGCCGGGTTTGGGGTGTTACAGGTATTATTACAGCTCATAAATCTGTCTTAGTTAATTACATGTTTTTATTATGTCTTAGTCAATAGCTGAATTTAATATGTCTTGTTTAGGACTTCATTAAATTTGTCTAGTTTAATTAATGTGTTAATTAGTGTGTCTAAATTATAATAATGCATGTTTCAGCTGAATTTTACTTTAATTAATGTTAGTTCATGTCTTTTGTGGGTGAGCCAAATTTGGGAGTGAATTTAAGCTAGGTTCATGCATGGAAGGTTCATGTATGGAATGGTTCATGTATGGTTCCCTTCAATGAACGGTGGCTGATTCATTTGGCTTCCCAAGGTGTCCATTCATCCAAAAGTTACCAACAAGTTAATTCCCCAAGCTTGGCCGATCATTTCCCCAAGGCAGCATCAATGCCGTTCACATTGTTTGCCTGATCGTCGACGAAGAGAGTATTCGATTCGTTAAAAAAGGATAAATTCGGTTAAAGTATACAGAAGCTTAAAAAATTGGTTTAAAGGGAATGGTAGGTTTAAAAGGTTGTAGTAGGTTCTGTTTAAGAATAAAATAAAGGATAAATAGATTGGATAAGTGATGGAGATGGAATTTTGAACTTAAGCTGCAAGAACGATTCGATACTATAACGAGTATCGCACCAGAACTTATTGCTTAAGGTGAAGGATAGAAATAAGTTGATGGACCTCGACCCGCTACTTAGCAAAGTAGGAACCGAAGGTATTTAGATGGACGAACGCCACACCAAGGTTGGTGATAAGTTTGGAAGGAGTTCGGGTTAACGCCACTAGCATGCTAGATAAGTCAATTTGAGACTCACACGAAATATGAGAGGAAGAACCTCACAGAAACAGAGATTCATTAAACTAATTAGCAAGAAGTTCTTTACAATTGAAAATGATTAAGTATTTATACTACTATCTAGGATAGTCGAATGGACAACTTCACTTGCTTAAAGGCTAAGTAAATTTGACTAGAAGATGCTAGAAAATTCTAGAATAAAAACCATTAAAAGACATAGCTAGGTTCGGTTGAATGGAGCTCCAATGGACAGCTTCTAGAATAGACTATTCATCTTGCATGAATCTTGGAAGCTTGAGAAGTGCCAAGCACTAGTCTAGGTTCGGCCATGTGTCTTTGTGAGCTCATTGAATTGGAAACTCTTGTCAGAACAGTGGTTTCGAGACCAAAAATCCGAGGTTGAGGAAAACTATTTTGATATTATTTTATGTGTTATGGCATTAATATATGGCTATATGAAAATTTTGGTTCTTTAATTTTAATGATTACATGCTTAATTTTGAAAAAGGACTAAATCGCATAAAGTGCAAAAGTTTCATTATTCAAGGTAGAGGTGTCTAATAGCCATAAAATATTAATTGGAGGTCCTTAATGTGAAATTAGGCCAATTGAGATGTGTTTGCCGGCCACAGAGGCTAGGGAGACAAGGGCATTAAATTTTTGGTCAAATTTGGTGAAATTAGGTGATGAAAAGATGAATAAAATAAGATAAAAAGAAAAGATATCATCTTTCACTATTCATCTTTCTTCTTCCACTGAAAATTGAAGAGAAAATAGGGGATTTTAGAGAGCAAACTTTCAGCCAAGCTATCTCCTTGCAAGTAAGTGATTTTGGTAGTTTTATTTGATAATTTTTGTACTTTTGGAACCCCCAAAGCTTAAGCTAGCTAATGAGTGGACTAATTTGCAATATGGTTGAAAGTATAGGGACTTTTTATGAGAGAGATTATGTTATTTGCTGAGTTTTTATGGAAGAAAATGAATGTTAATGAGATGAGAGCAACTTTTGTGAAATGTGTTATCATGAAAACACCTAAATAAGACCAAGTTGTAAATGTTGTGATTTAGTAATAAATGCATGAAATAGTTGGATTTGTGAGTAGTTGTAAGAGGAATAAATGTTCAGCTAGGCTTGTTTAATGAGCAAATATGATGAAAAATGATTTAAGAGCCTAGGGGTAAAATTGTAATTTTGCCATAGTACAAGGGCAAAATGGTCATTTTTGCCTAAGTAGAGATTATGATGTATTATAATTATAAAATGATTGAATGAATGAATTTTGTTGTTATAGACCAAGAAGAGCGTGGAATCAACCTTGACTGAGGGAAAGGCAAGGTTACGGAATAGACCATTGATTAACGCATTTTGCACCGAGGTAAGTTTATGTGTAAACGATGCATTTTAAATACACATGTAATTGCTTATTGGTGCATTGTATGATTGAGAACACTTACGATTTAAATGGATGGAAATTTGGTAGAAAGTGAATAAACTTCGTATGAACGTTGAAATAAATATGTAGGTGTGGAATATTATCCGTAGTAAATAATGGTGGGCTATGTGCGATACCACCTTAATTATTTTAGTTGGTGGGCTATGTGCGATACCACTTTATCACTTATTCATGATGGGCTGTGTGCGATACCATCGTTAATATTATTATTTGGTGGGTTAAGTGCGATACCATCGTAAATATTCTTGTTGGTGGGCTATGTGCGATACCACCCTATTAATAATAAATGGTGGTCTAAGTGCGATACCACCGAGTGTTTGGTATTACTAAGAATGGTTTATTGTGTAATAGTGATGTATTGTTTCATGTGATCATGTGGTGATCAGGTGCAGGGATGTGTGTTAAATAATAAGATCATTTGGTTGTGATATGGTTAGATTGTGGTAAGAGATGAATGAGTAAGCATGACCTTGGATTGTGAAATGCTATTTATTGATTAGCACATGTTATGATGTTTATTGTTTGCATGTAAACTTACTAAGCTTAAAGCTTACCCCTTTTTTTTTTCCCCTTATTTTATAGTGACAAAGAGTCAAGTTGGGATACGGAGATAATTGGAAGATCACCCACACTATCAGCTCATCTCGGTATATTTAGAACTAGCATTTTGAGTATGGCAATGGCATGTATAGGAGCTAGACTAAGAATATTGTTTTGTTATTTTGGCCAAATGTGTTGGCTCATTATAGATGAAATCTTTTGTATATTGCAAAATAAATGGCTCTTTTCTATCAATCAATGGAATGAAAGGTTATTCATAAGTGTGTAGAGTATATGTTTGGGTTGTTTGGGGGTATGAATATGCATGAATAAATTGATGGTAGAGGGTGAATTATGCTTGAGTGAGTTAGGGTGATGAAAGAGCTTGGCAAATAGCCTTGTTCTTGTCTACAAGGTAGGCACACGGGCGTGTGTCTAGGCCGTATGTGACACACGGTCAATTGCATGGGTGTGTGACCAATCCGTGTTTCCCCTTGCATGCTAGAATTGCAAGTCAGTATGCTCAGTAGTAAATACACGGGCAGAGACACGGTCGTGTGTCTCAGCTGTGTGGGAGGCATGACTAAAGGCATGAGTGTGTGCCCAGGCTGTGTGAAGTCTGCACCTGAATTTAGAATTTAATTCGACACACGGTCTAAGGACACGGGCGTGTTCCTTGGCTGTGTGACCATAGTGAGGTGATGACGTCATAAATAGAATGCCAAGGTTTTGGCACATGGGCTGAGACACGGGCGTGTCGAGGCCATGTGAGGGACACGAGCCAGGGACACGGGTGTGTATCCGACCGTGTGAAATAAGTCATTGTCGACCACGGGTGAGGGGACCACGGGTGAGGGACATGGGCATGTGTGACCACACAGCCTGCCCACACGGGCGTGTGGCCCCTATTTAGGCAAAATTTTTCTAAGTGTGTAAAAGTTTTCGATTTATTTCTAAAACCCTCCGGAAGTATGTTTAAGGCCTTGTAGGCCCATTATAAGGAGGTTAGATATGATATTGGAAAAGTTTTAATTTGAAATAAATTTTGATAACCTAAAGTTGTATGACCATGTGAGTCAAGTACGGTAATGCCTCGTACCCAACTCCGATGTAGAATACGGGTAAGGGGTGTTACATTTAGTGGTATCAGAGCTATGGTTTAGTCAGTTCTCGGACTACCGTAGCATGTGTAAGAGTCTAACTATATATGCTATAAGCGTATATTGATAGTGTGGTGGCTTCTGGCTATTCTAAACTTTGTTTTTATATAGTAAATGGATCCCGATCAAGTAGCTGCTGATGACGAAGCTAGTAACGTGCCGGCTCCCGCGCAAGGGACAGCGCCTATAGAGAGTGGACTTGAGACTAGGGGTCAAGGAGAAGAGGCTCGGGAAGCCTTTATCCAAATGATAAGTAATTGGTACAAGGAGTATGTACGAGCAAACCCTAATGCTCAACCCCCTCCACTCCCTCCTATACCTCAGCCAGTTCCTGTGGTTCCCCAAGTTATAGATTTAGTGAGAATAACAAAGCCCCCGGTAGATAAGATTCTGAAGGAAGGGGCCGAGGAATTCAGAGCCAATATAGATGATAACCCTGAGAGGGCGGAGTTCTAGCTTGAGAACTCAATGAGGGTATTTGATGAACTCTCCTGTACACCTGAATAGAGCTTAAAATGCACCGTGTGTTTGTTGAGAGACTCGGCCTATCATTGGTGGAAGACGTTAACTTCGGTGGTTCTAAAGGAGAGAGTGACGTGTGACTTCTTTTTGGAGGAGTTCCGAAAGAAGTATATAAGCCAATGATTTGTGGACCAAAAAAGGAAAGAATTCCTTGAATTGAAATAAGGAAAAATGACTGTGACAGAATATGAGCGTGAGTTCATTAGACTCAGTAAGTATGCTCAAGAGTGTGTGTCTAAGAGGTTTGAAGATGGGCTGATGAGGATATTAGATTGCTCGTTGGGATTTTGGAGTTAAAAGAGTTTGTGATGTTGGTTGACCGGGCATGTAAGGACGATAAACTAAATAAGGAAAAGAGAAAAGTCATAAGTGAGGCTTGAGATGCGAGAAAAAGGCCAATGTGTAAATCATACCAAACTCAATCGAAGAGGTCCAAGGAAATGAACCCCCGGACGACAGCGTCAGTTGGACATTCACATCGAGATCGAGATAACACGTACTCGGGCTCGAGAGTTCAAGCCACTTTGATGGCAAGTGTGGGCAATTCGAAGACCAAACTGGAGTGTCCAAATTGTGGTAGGCAGCACACTAGGGAGTGTTGGGGAAACAATGGAATTGTTATAAGTGCGGTCCACCCGACCATTTTATCTGAAATTGTCTAGAGAGGGAGGAGAAGGAAAGAAAGCAAGAAGTGAGATCAAGCAATGTATCTTTGAGGGGTAGATCAGAAAAGAACCCGGGAGGTGAGACTAGTAGTAGAGGTGAGCCTTGAGGTTCTGCTGTGAGACCGGAGGGTCGAGCACCTGCATGGACCTATGCCATTCGTGCTCGCGAAGAGGCATCATCTTTAGATGTGATAACGGGTACTTTTTCTCTTTATGATACCTCTGTTATTAATTTGATTGATCCGAGGTCTACCCATTCTTACATTTGCATGAGATTGACATCTAGTATGAGTATGATTGTTGAGTCTACAGAATTTGTAGTAAAAGTGTCAAACCCGTTAGGCAAACATGTGCTAGTTGACAAGGTGTGTAGGAATTGTCCTTTGACAATTATAGGTCATTATTTTTCGGCAAATCTTATGTTGTTTCCGTTTGATGAGTTTGATTTAACTTTTGGTATGGATTGGTTGACTACTCATAGTTTTTTAGTGAACTGTGGTAGTAAATTTATTGAATTGCAATGTTAAAATAAAGATGTTATTCAGGTTGAATCAGGTAAGTTAGATAGTTTGCCGATGATAATTTCTTCTATGGTAGCCGAGAAATACTTAAGGAAAGGATACGAGTCCTATCTCACTTTTTTGTTGAATGCCAAAGAATCAAAAATAAAGATTGAATCAGTACCTGTGGTAAGTGAGTATTCGGATGTATTCTCGGAAAAATTACCCGGATTACCTCCAGTTAGAGAGGTCGAGTTTGGAATTGAGATAATTCCGGGAATGACACCTATTTCGGTTGCTCTGTATAGGATGACACCATTAGAGTTGAAAGAATTAAAAGTTCAGTTGCAAGAATTAACGGATAAGGGATTTGCAAGACTGAGCTTTTCACCGTGGGGTGCTCCTGTACTTTTTGTAAAGAAGAAAGATGGGTCGTTGAGGTTGTGCATAGACTACAGACAGCTCAACAAAGTGAAGGTGAAGAATAAGTACCCTTTACTAAGAATAGATGATTTATTTGACCAACTGAAAGGAGCTACAGTGTTCTCCAAGATAGACCTAAGGTCTGGCTATTACCAGTTGAGGGTGAAGGAGCAAGATGTACCGAAAACTACATTTTGGACGAGGTATGGCCATTATGAGTTTCTTGTTATGCTATTTGGTTTGACGAATGCCCCTACAATTTTCATGGATTTGATGAATCGCATCTTCTGACCGTACTTGGACAAGTTTGTAGTCGTTTTTATTGACAACATATTAGTCTATTCTCGGGATGAGAGTAAACATGCGGAGCATCTGAGAATTGTTTTGCAGACTTTAAGAGACACGGCCAAAGGCATGGGCGTGTGCCCAAGCCATGTGAAGTCTGCACCTAAATTTAGGCTAATTTAATTTGACACGCGGTCTAAGGACATGGGGGTGTGCCTTGGCCGTGTGACCATGGTGAGGTGATGATGTAAATAGAATGCCAAGGTTTTGTCACACAGGTTGAGACACGGGCATGTCGCGGCCGTGTGAGGGACACGGGCCAAGGACACGGGCGCGTATTTGGCCATGTGAAATAAGTTAATGTCGACCACGGGTGAGGGACATGGGCATGTGTAACCACACAGCTTGCCCACACGGGCGTGTCCGATTTCACACGGGCATGTGGCCCCTGTTTAGGTAAAATTTTTCTAAGTGTGTAAAAGTTTCAGATTTATTTCTGAAACCTTCCGGAAGTATGTTTAGGGCCTTGTAGGCCCATTATAAGGAGGTTAGATATGAGAATGGAAAAGTTTTAATTTGGAATGGATTTTGATAACCCAAAGTTGTATGAATATGTGAGTCAAGTACGGTAACGCCTCGTACCCGGCTCCGGCATAGAATACGGGTAAGGGGTGTTACATGTAATAATACCTTATAATTTTAATTAAACACTTAATTTTATTCTAATAATAAATTAAATGAGCTGGAATGAGCTTAAAACGAGCTCAATGAGCTGAATTAAGCTCAAGTGAGCTGAACTGGGCTAAATAAAGCTTGAGGAGCTGAAATCAAGCTGAAATTAGCTTGCGTTAATGTGCGTACAATCCTTGAATTGCTGGCCCAAGCTTGATTCATAAACTTAATGAACAGCCTCGAACAATCTTTGGTCATTACGAAAAAGGTCCCGGTCGTTCTCACAACATTCCCCCCTTCTTCAGAATGGCTTGTCCTCAAGTCGAATCGTTGGTTTACTCGAAAATGTTTGCGCGGCTTGCCTTGGATGAATGGGGTGAATGGTAAATGAGTCAACTGGAATTTATAACCATGAGTTAGCAAAACGAGATCCAAACAAACTTGTAGTCCAAGTATAAGCATAACAAGGCAAGTATAATTCATGCGAATGGACAGATTCAAAATACCATGCAAACAAATCATTTTACTTGCCAAAGCCTTGTCAATTGTTTGAAACAAAAATGAATAGATTTTAGGGCATTCAGAAAACTCAAATTGTTTCCACAAGTCATGGTTTGAATAAATCGTAGATGAATAATGAGTTAAATGGTGTACATAGTCACCACAAACAAGTAAATGAGAAGACCGAGGTGTGACGTTATTTCACATACTTGAATCTTGCAATTGCAGTTTAGCCGTATTCTCGCCAACAAATTCACAAGGATCAAAAACAAGAATCTTTTTATCAACAACCAAAACAGATAGATCATCATCAAGTAAAATAGAACAGTTAAGCATGTCACGATCTAAGTGATTTACAAAAGCCAAATCATCAACACTATTTTTGTCACCAATCGAAGTATTCAAAGATGTTTTAAAACTTTCAAGAGTCTTACCTTGTATACCCTTATGAGCAGGAAAGCAAAGATTGGGTTTACCTTTTTCAATCATCACAAATCTTCTCTCTTCAGGAATATAATGAAATCGAAGCTTCGTGGTTGAGTTAATCTTTTTCAAATGAAACGCGAACTTCATGTACAACTACATAAATTGTTTAAGGAACAAATTTAAATTGAAATCTAAATTGTCAAATTTCATTCCCTTATTCAAAAACCAAATATCAAACAAATAGAAATTATTCACACGAAATTTAAGATGCTTGATTTTCCCACAAAACGAACCAAAACATATTCCGGGTTTAAACACACGAGTTTGATTACTTACGCCAAACTGTAACAAAGGTTTCATTAAATCAAACACGCTAAACCAATAGGATTTGTGCATACACAAGAATGAACAATCAAACCTCCTTACAGTCATTGAGATAGATTTGCACAAATTTAAAGATTTTATACACGACAGTAATTGGTTCACAAATTCTCCACAATCGAACAATTTAATCACTTTTCTTGAAAAATCGTTATCTTTCAAGTTCATATTTCTTGTTTGTCGTTCTAATCAAACAACATCAACAGCATTTTTATCACAAGTCAAATTAAGAGAATAACAATTCATGCTTCCTTTCGGAACAAACTTATCAACCACAATCAAAGAATACATTTAACCAAATGAAAATAAGGAGATCTTTTAAAAACTAAGTCACTAAAAATGTTATCGACAACTTTCAAACCTGATTGTCGTGACTCGGTTGTTAAAATTTCCTTATCTCACTTACCTTCAAGCTCGTGTGGTGTGATTTCATCTTTAACCTTACCTTTGATGATCATATGAAACCATCTCTCATCAGGAAGGTATGGAAGTTGATACTCATCACATGGATTGCTAGGAACCTGAAAAGAAGGAATAGAACAAGAACAACTCTCGTGTGGGTTAGTTATAATATCACTCACTTTTTATCGCTCGTCCTTTTCATTTTTTTTCTTTTTCTAACTAGATTTCTTTTCTTTCTTTTTCAATTTATTTTTCTTTTTCAATTTCTTTTTCGATTTCATTACAACAGGAAGAATACAAGAAGGAATCGAAATGAGAAACTTTTTATTGAAAATAAGAGGAGGGGTCTTCATACAGACGACGATCATTTCTTCGAGATTGATTCTTCGTGGATGAATAATTTGGTGTATACGAAGAACGGCTTGTGCTTTCTTGTTTTCCACCATAATAGGCTTCAAACTCAAATCTCGTTTGATTTCATCTCGAATTCCTTGATGATTAAGAACCACGATTTAGGTCGCTTCCCAAATAGTCATTGGACGATTATTTTCTTGACGTTTTTGACTCTGTCCCTCGACTTGGTAAAATTTGCTTCGGTCGGGTTCTTTCCTCCACTCGATCCAATCGTTTTTGTAATGGGCCTAGTTTTCTATCAAACAATCAGTCCATCTCTTGCATTACATATTGGAATTTCGATTCTGAAAATTCTTCTCGTAACATGATTTTATGGCTGAAAAGAAAAAATGTTAAAAACAAAACATAAAATAATACCTCACCACAAAAACCTCACTAAAATCACTCGGAAAGAAAAATAAAGATTTTGCACTCATGCTCGTGTTTACACTCGTTTTAAAGGATTTTTCTTAGCACTCTTTTGCTCTCACACACTCATGCCTTTTTCCACTCGACCTCACTCTCGCAATTTCTTATTTCGTCTTGAAAGACCTATTTGCTGCTTGGGGTTGGTTCCAAAATGGTTACAAGGGATAAAGTGTTTTCGGTGTAGGGTAAGCTGAAACAAAAATAAAAATCTGGTTGAGTGTGGCATTGGGATGGGGAAAGTGATGGTAGAATGAACACTTGATGATCGGGAGCAGAATAGGTGAATACTTTTTTTTTCAACTTCACAATTTTTTTATACTCGTATTTCATTTTTTTAACTTCGTATATATATTTTTTTTCAATTACAATAGTATGTTGATCACAAAGAAAACTAAAATACAACTTTTTGTTAAATTTAATTTTTTTACTATTTCACGAACCTACTCTGGGCTTGATACGAAAGTCAGCGCTTCTTGTTTTCAAGCTCTGATACCAAATAATATGATCCAGCTCGGATTAGTCGAGTCGATTCACTTGTTTGCCTGATCGTTGACGAAAAGAGTATTCGATTCTTTGAAAAAGGATAAATTTGGTTAAAGTATACGGAAGATTAACAAATTGGTTTAAAGGGAATGGTAAGTTTAGAAGGATGTAGTAGGTTCAATTTAAGAATAAAATAAAGGATAGATAGATTTGATAAGTGGTGGAGATGGAATTTCGAACTTAAGCGACAAGAACGATTTGATACTATAACGAGTATCACCCCAGGACTTATATGGCTTAAGGTGAAAGATGGAAATAAGTTGATGGACCTCGACCCGTTACTTAGTTTTGAACTCTTGTGTTGAAGTGTTTGAGTGGTAAGGGGAACCGATAATGGAGGGAAATTTGGATAAGGCTAAGGTGTTATCAGGGAGAAAAGTTAGGAGCTGAGAAGTGTGAAGAGTTGGTGCCGTTTTGGGAAGTGGAGAGTGTATAAATTCAATTTAGGAGGGTAGATGAGTGCCGTTTTCGGGTCTTTTAGGGGGTATTACGAATTTTCATTGTGGCTTTTGACATTTGGAGAGTTTTGCAAATAGGTCAGTCTTTCTTTTCTTTACTAAATTCCTTTAAAAGGTTCATTGGGTTTTCCATTACTTTTCTTTTCTCCCCCTCATCCTGTTTCTCCCATTGCCGAATTCTTCAATTGCCGAAAAAAAACCCCATCATTCCTTTACCGAAATTTTAGTTTCCTCTCTAGCCGAATTTCCCATACCTTCTCTTCTTAAATTCCTTTTCTTATTCACCTTTAGTTCTAGCCGATCACTTCTCCTCTTCTTCTCCTTAGTGGTGCCGAATTGTCTCTGTCACCATACTAATCTCAAAAGCCAAATTTAAGCCGTAAGATCAAAGGAGGATTTTGGTAAGTATTTAGTCAATCTTTTTAGTGAGTTTTGACAAAATCCGAAGGGCTATCTAACCCCTCCTTGTCGTTAAATTTGTATTAACAAGGGTAAGGTTCAGAGATCGCAAGCGTGGTAAGGATCGTTAGCAAAGTGGTAAGTGTACTCGTCTTCGTTATGGATTAATGGATGGCTGAATGTAGGTATGGCCTATAGGGGTGACTTATGTGAGAAATGAGTCACTCAATTTTGATGAAATATGTGTGAATGTAGATCTAGGGAACACTTGTGATTAATAGCTAAGGAAGGGCTATTAGAACCCGGTGGCACACGGTAAGGTTACAGTAAGGTTTTGGCTTTTGAGTAAATATTTTGATTAAGTATGAGTGGTTGATTGAAGGTTGGTTGGTTGTAGGTTCAAGGCTAAGGATAGAATAGCACGTCGTGGTAACCAGGTGTGTATAAACACTACACACACGATATCGGCAATGCCAAAAAGCCAAAAAGCTGAAAGTGGCTAAATGGGCCTGGTGGGCCTTAAGGCTAGGTTGAAGAGTTTGTTTAGTTGGGTGTATGAATTGAGTCTGTCAAGCATAATACATGATCTGGAATTGTTTTGGGCCTAACAGGACATAAGGACGTGATTTGGGCCTAATGGGCCGTAAGGATTTAATTTGGGTTTGATGGGCTTTATGGGGACGTAGACAAGTATGCTAGGGTTTATGGACTTTAGGCCTAGTTTGAACAACTCTTAAATTTCATAAGACTTAATCTAATTAAACATGTCCGTGAACAAGTCTCTGGGGTAGAGTGTGGCAACGGATATACGCATGTCTAGGATTGGATCTAGGGAGAGCTTGGTACTTAAGCGGTCCTAGTGGCCCACCTTCTCTTCTATAGAATCTTACCTAGTGCGTAGTGTCTGTTCACTTTAGCCGCGAGGACTTGTTGATGGGCCAAAGTTCATAACTAAAACCCGAGAGGGACCAAATACCCCTAGAATTGTAAAATTACTAAAATACCCTTAAATTTGTAAAATTACTAAAACACCCCTGTTTTGTAAAAGTACCAGAATACCCCTGTTTTGTAAATTACCAAAACACCCCTATTTTGCAAAATTACCAAGATACCCCTATTTTGCCAAGTTACCAAAATACCCCTGTAGGGTAGAATTACGAAAATACCCTTAGGTAGTAAAATGACAAAAATACCCCTATGTGACGAATATGAGTTTGTGGATGTTACTCATGTGTTTGATGCATTCATATGATATTCTACTTAGGATGCATATGGGTGGGAATTATGGTACGGAGGAAAATTTAAGGATCGTATAGTCGCTTGACGACCATGGATCCACCGGTGGCTTTAAGCCCATTATATGATTAGCAGCTTTGCTGCAACGTTGAGTAATGCCATTGTGAGTGCTACCTTTGGTGTGTAGAGGATGGTGGGTCGATTTAGAAATCCCCACAAGTGTGTAGGGTTAGAAGGAAAATGGTGTGTAGCAGATGGAATTTTTTGGGAAGGTTTTGCATTATCTTGTTTTGCATATGATATGATATGATATGATATGATATGATATGATATGATATGATATGAGGTCATTGTGGGCTAAGGCCAAGACCACCTATTTTGATAGGGCTTAGGCCCAATGTGAATATTTGTATGTTGATTTGATTGCCAAGGGTCGTACACACTGAGTTTCAAAACTCACACCTTTTATTTAATGTTTCAGGTGATCCTCAATGAATGGCTAGACGTGGGAGAGGACTCGGAGATGGCCACAATACAAGATGTTTAAATTTTTGTATATTTGTTTCAAAAGACATGGTTTAATTGCTTTATTTTCGCTGGATGTAATAAGGCCTTATACTCCGATTTGACTTTAGATTTTGAGTATTGTTATTATTGTTTCAACTGTTCAATTCATTATTAAGCATAAGTAAATTTCTTACGTTTAAACTTGGTTTCCGAAGTACTTAAAATTATAAAATGGTTTTTTTCATTACTTAACAAGACTCAAGGATTTTGGGCTTTTGGGCCTTAAATTGTTAATTAGCAAAGTCATTTTGAATTGTGCCTTTAATGTGACATTCCAGATTCGGGCCTAACTTCTAGGCCAGGTGTGGGGTGTTACATCGAGACTCACATAAAATATGAGAGGAAGAACCTCACAGAAACAGAGTTTCATTAAAAAAATTAGCAAAAAGTCCTTTACAATTGAAAATGATTAAGTATTTATACTACTATCTAGGAAAGCCGAATGGACAACTCTCATGCTTAAAGGCAAAGTAAATTCGACTAGAAGATGCTAGAAAATTATAGAATAAAAAGCATTAAAAGACAAAGCTAGGTTCGGCTCAATGGAGCTCCAATAGACAGCTTCTAGAATAGGCTATTCATCTTGCATGAATCTTGAAAGCTTAAGAAGTGCCAAGCACTAGTCAAGGTTTGGCCATGGGTCTTTATGAGCTCATTAAATTGGCAAATCTTGGCTGAAAAGATATCAGCATTAAAGATGGTCTTTGAATAACCTTTTGATGTGTGAACATCCGATTTTGAAAAGTCTTCATGGTGTGAAAAAGGCATAGCCGAATGGTCATAGGTGTGAACACCAATATGAACGGCATTGATGCTGTATTGGGGAAATGATCGGCCAAGCTTGGGGAATTAACTTGCTGATAACTTTTGGCCAAATGGACACCTTGGGAAGCTAAATGAATCAGCCACCATTCATTGAAGGGAACCATACCTGAACTGTTACATGAACCTTCCATGCATGAACCTAGCTTAAATTCACTCCCAAATTCGGCTCACCTACAAAAAACATGAACTAACATTAATTCAAGTAAAATTCAGCTGAACCATGCAATAATATAATTTAGACACACTAATGAACACATTAATTAAACTAGACAAATTTAATAAAGTCCTAAACAAGACATATTAAATTCGGCTATTGACTAAGACATAATAAAAACATGTAATTAACTAAGACAAATTTATGAGCTGTAATAATACCTTCTAATTTTAATTAAACACTTAATTTTATTCTAATAATAAATTAAATGAGCTGGAATGAGCTTAAAACGAGCTCAATAAGCTGAATTAAGCTCAAGTGAGCTGAACCGGGCTAAATAAAGCTTGAGGAGCTGAATTCAAGCTAAAATTAGCTTGCGTTAAGGTGCATAAAATCCTTGAATTACTGACTCGAGCTCGATTCGTAAACTTAGTGAGCAGCCTCGAACAATCTTTGCTCGTTGCGAAAAAGGTCCTGGCCGTGTTCACATCATAACTTGTTTGATGAAAGCATAGGTTTAGGCAATTGGCCACAATGTTTTTGGATGCATGATTGTATGCTTACTTTAAATAAATATGATTAGTAAGTTAAATTTTTGTTATACAAAATTACTAAGCATTAAATGCTTATTCAGTTTTCTTTTCCCTGTTTTATAGTGCTCAGAAATGCATAAAGGTTGGAATCAGTCGGAGCACCATCACACTATCCTTTAACTCGCTTTTGTATAAATAGCAAACTTATTTTTGTATAATGGCATGTATAGGCTAACTTGGCCAATGTTGACATATAAATGGTTGTTTGTAATCTAGCCATTGGAATGGCTAATGATGGTATGTGTAGTGAATATAATTAAGGTTATAATATGGTTAATATATGTGTGTTTAGTATGGTTATATTGAATTATGGTAAATATGTATGTCTTACAAAAGGTAAGTTTGAATACATGTGATGATATATCATGTATAATGTTAATGTTGGCTTGATTTTAATGTCTTGAATTGATTGGTATATGCATGTAAGTATTAATGTAGGTACAAGGTAAAATTTGAGTGAAAAAAAAAAGCTAGGAAATGGCCTTATTTTGTCCAAACGGGTGGACACACGGGCGTGTGTCTCAATCGTGTGTGATACACGGCCATGCGCACAGGCGTGTGGTTAGGCCGTGTGTCCCTACAGCTTAAAAATTAAAAAATAGAATACTTAGAATTTGTCACACGGGCAGAGACACAGGCATGTGTCTTAGCCATGTGAAACACACGGCCCAACACACGGGCGTGTGTCTTGACCGTGTGAATCCTGCACATATTTTTGAAAATTAAATTGTCCATACGGCCAAGCACATGGGCGTGTGGCTGGTCATGTGACCCAAGTCAGTAGCTACCCTAATTTGAGCACGAGCTGGGACACGACCGTGTACCTTACATCGAATGCCCACACGGCTTAGGACATGAGTGTGTCATTTTGCCGTGTGAGCCACACGATCTACCCACATGGGCATGTGAACTTTGTATTTAAGAAAAAAATTAAAATTTCACGAAAAATTTCCTAAGTTCCTAATTTAGTCCTGACTTGTTTTAAATGTTTAAATTAGGCCTCAAGGGTCCATTTAAGGGACAATATGATTATATATGATTGGTTTTTGATATGAATAGTAATTGACTTGAATTAATTGTATTTGTTCTCTAAACTTCGATAATGCTCCTTAACCCATTTTCGACGATGGATATGGGTTAAGGGTATTACACGATCTAACTTCTACGCCCTAGTCATCGAGGTAAGTTCGTGTGAACTATATTTGTATTAATGCTATTTAAGTTGAGTATTTATTATGTTATGTTTAGCGTAAACGGATCAATATATAAAAACGTATCAATGCTATGAAGAATTGATGGATGTTGAGTCCTGGTTAAACCTTGGGAATTCTTAAGATACAAATGACATGTCATTAGGGATTTCATGTTTCAGGTGTTGGTCTTGAATGTCCTACTGATGGCTGAGGTCCTGCATTTGTTGCAGATACTCCATAACTCGTGTGAGCAGCATTGTGTAGCTTACATTTCGACCCACAGCTTGTGTGAGGAGACCCATTTGAGTAATAATATAAAGGAAAGGTTACGATTTTATGTAAAGGCACACTTCGTGTGAGCTTCCCAAGTATCTGATGTAATTCTAGATGGTTCAACGGGTAAGAAAAGGGAACGAAATGGTGAGTATGAAAATGGATTAAATCATGACATGGTAGAAGGAATTATGAATTACATGATGTTGTATATATGGAAATTTACATGTTTATAGTTAATTTCAACTATATTATTGATGAATATTACTAACTTGGGTTGGTGATGTTGATTAGGCTTTGCCAAGCTTATGGCATTGGTGTTGAACTATGTTTAATTTATGAATTTTATAATAGAAATGGTAAGTTGAGTTTAAGTTTATACGAGCTTACTAAGCCTTTGTTGCTTACGTAGTTTTCTTTCCTTTGTTTTATAGATCATTGGAAACTCGATTTGGTTGGAAGCTTGTCGGAGACCTATCACATTATCTAGCAATCTATTTGGTAATTTTTGAACATTTTGATCAAGGTTATTAATGGCATGTACAAGTCATTTTGAAATGGAACTTAGTGGACATGTTAATGTAAGTTTTTGGTATGTGTATGTTTAAGGTTATGATGATTTGGTGCATTTCAATATTTACCAAGATATGTTATATTAGTCACTTTCATATGCTTGTGTACAGGGCTCCTTTATGATATGTTTTGAATGGTTGGAAATTTAGTCAATATGTAGTATATTTTGGTAAGAAGTTGAACTAAGTTATGATACTCGAAATATGGTAAAGTTGACTTGTTTTAGTATGTTATGTTTTGGTATATTGTGGTGCCTTTGAATGGCATATTGGTTAGTTGAATTAGGATCTTGACATGGTATCTTAATGTGTGTTTAGGTGATGTTTAGATTCCTTCAAGGTGTGCATGAATGGTTGAACAATTATGTATGGAATGGTTTTAGGGATGACTTGAATTTAGGTAATTTTTGGGTCCACACGGCTTGAGACATGAGCGTGTAACTCAGTCGCGTGAGGCACACGGCTTGGCAACACGACCATCTGTCATCTGAGGGTTCCTTTGCATGCAAGTCAGTGAGTTACACAGCCTAGCACATGACCTGGCACATGGGCGTGTGGGGCAACTCAGAGAGTTACACGGCCTAGCACACGAGCGTGTGACATGACCGTGTGGTCCTACTCAGAAAGTTACACGGGTAACAAGGGCTAGGGCACGGCCATGTGTCCCTCGTTTGAAAGTTACACGGCTTGGAAGGTTCCACACGACTTAACCACATGGCCGTGTGTCCCCTGTTTTCAAATTTTACAACTTTTTCCTGAATTTCCTGATTTGTTCCAAATTAGTCCCGAACTGCTCCGAAGTTATTTTTAGGGCCTCGAAGGCTCGATTTAGGGACAAAATATATGTGATTGAATGATTTATAATATATTTAATCTATTGAATGTTATGTTGCTATATGGTTTCTGGTTGATCAGTAATACTCCGTAACCCTAATCTAGCGACAGATAAAGGTTAGGGGTGTTACAGTGTTATAAAGCAGACTATACATACAGTCGCAAACATCGAAACAATAGTCATACATATTGTTCACAATTCATGCAAATCTATAAAGACCATATTAATACGATCAGTCAATTCATGGATTCTAACATAATTCATAATATCGGGACTTAATTGAATAATATAATAAACTAAAATAGTTTGGGTATCAATTAGAGATTTAACTGAACAAATCATAAAATTCTGGGCAAAACTATAAAATTTACAAACCAGGGGACACACGACCATATGGATGTGTTACATTTCTGTGTGTCTAGATCATGTAACAAGATGTAACCATGTGTTAGTTGCAAAATCATCCTATAAGGGAGACATAGCCATGTGGTAGGCAGTGTGGAAGGTCCTAGGCCATGTGAGAATTGAAAAACCTAGGGTTTCAATGGGACATGGCCCTGTGAGGGGTCGTGTGGTCCACACGCCCATGTGGCCCTATCCCGAGGCATAGTTTGCTCTGATTTACTTGTAAAGAAACACACACCTTTCACTGAGATTTTGAGTGACATCCCTCACGTTCAAATCTAGCCCGACGCACCTGTAACAAGTCCTTCAAATGACATTTGTACATGTGTTAGGGTTTTTTGTCAAGATTCAACGATATTAATGAAAGATTCATTAAGAACCATGAAAGATCGACTAATTGATTTGAAAGATCGTTATTGGATACAAATTCTACGAAATTTGGGGTCCTAAACTTTAGATCGAGATGCACGTATCTAACTTGATGAAATTACAGAGGCTATCAACGATGAATTCAATATTCGACAGAGAATCGATTTATTGATGATTGATTTGATATCGAGAGCAAAAAATAATTTTAGCAATGGAATGACAAATTTGATGAAAAGAAAAGAAGAATTTAAAAGGAAAAGAGGGAGAACTCAAGTTGAAATAGAAAAGAAATCAAAATCCTATAGTAATTAGGAAAAAAAGATTAAATATTTAGGTTTCCAAACCTTTAAGGGTTATAGGGTAATTTACCCAAAATTTTAGCTTAGGTAAGGGGTGGTTTTGTAACACCCTAATCCCAAATACGAAGTATTCGAATACTAAGGCGCTACATCAGATCACCAGAGTAGCCCAAAAAATTTTCAAATAATTTAAAACATTGAAATACATTTTATATAAGAGAAAAATACCATACATAGTTATATTGAAAATAGTAATAAAAATAATTATACAAAATATGTGGAGTTCCAATATCATCGTGTATCAAAATAGTTAAAATAACAAAAATGATAAATGAGTTACAGACCTACAAAAAAATACAAGAAAAGTAGGAATACAATGCCCACTGATAGATAAGGTACTGTACTCCGAATACGTGATGCTAGAAGTCTCTCGCCGACGATGTTCCTCGAACACGAACAAAAGTCTACAAATTTGAACATGAAGACAATTCAGAGGCTAAGCTTTACAGGCTCAGTGGTACACAACAAATCTACCATACTTAAAGCAATTCATAAATATAAGCATGCAAATCAAATGTATACATAGAAGCATGACATGGGTATCGAATAATTAAATCATGAGTCATTAAATCTACATAACCAAATCAATTGCATATCAAACTTGTCAAACTTGTTAGATTGCACATACTGCTCAAAGAATCAGGTATCTGGATAGTCCCGCGCCATTCATGGCCGCTATTCAAATAATCTAGGGTGTCCATAAGGTTATCCCGAGCGCCACTCATGGCTACTAGTTAGGTTAGAGCCCGAAGGCTGAGCGCAAACAAAACATCAAACATATAATCACAAACATACAACCATGACATTCGAGTCTCATACTCGTCTCAACTTGCTTATCATTCTAGCTAAAATATTAACTAATGAAATGTGATAGTTTGCAACCTTGACATTCTGACCTTTCCTCATTTAAAAATTAATAACTCTTAATATATAACTCTAAATCAAGCACCATTTTTTTAAAATGAAACTAGACTTCTGCACGGTTATAGAGATATAAGGCTCACTTCCTATTTTATATTTTGAATTTTTTGGTGATTTTTCGAAGTCACTGTTAAATCTAGTTTATAAGAATTCTGCTTCCAGATTTTTATGACCTTTCAACACTCAAAAATTCATATATTTTAAAATACAAATCAAAATCAATCTCAGTTTGTTCTAAACAAAACTAGACTAACTCACGGTTACAAAATTGTATAGATAACTTTTTAATTATTTTTACAAAATTTATGGCAAATTTTCAAACTTAATATTCATGTAATAATTTGTTTCTGGCAGATTTCACAACTAAGTTTTTAGCTTCATTTTAAATCATCCAAACATGATTTCCACCCAAAGAGATATAAAATACATGTATTATCACACAAGCATCATATTTATGACTTACCAAGAAGCATAGGAGAGTTAGAGGGTACCACCTTGATGGAAGAACACCAACAAAGTTTCTTGCCTAGCTCTCCACCACTTTGTCTTTACCCTTAGCTTTAGAAGATTCACCACCCTCTTTAACTAATAACCATGTAACACATAAGATTTCCCACAAAAAATAAGAGTCGAAGGATGCAAAAATACATGTTTTAAATAAATAAATAAAATATGAGAAGATGGGTAGAGACTTTCTCAAACTCAAACACTCACAAACACCCAATAACCTCAACCTTCATCATTGAAGAATATAGATTTTTTTCCATGGAACTTTAAAAAAAGCTAGATCAAGACCCTTACCTTCTTTGAGATTTTTTTTTTGAATCAAAATGGGCTGAAATATTATTAAGGGCCAAGTCAAAGTCCAAAACAAGGCAAAAACCATAAACAAAGAACAGCTGTAAACAACAAAATTAAAAGCATCTGAAAAGACTCGACTCTTATCTTCTTGAAACTACCATTTCAGCCATAAAATTGTCTCCAAATAGAAAAATCATTCTTCACGCTAGACACCCTTGTTCCACGCTTTTAACACGCCTGGAATCCGTCGATTCGGTTCCAAAGAAACAAGGCTAAAAACCTTATCAGTCATGATTCATTTCCATCGCCTCTTTCAACGCAAGTCGCTTAACTGACTCTGGTACCCCGACCTCCCATCTTCCAAAAATTCCCAGACGCCTCCCTTCCATGGCCAAGGTGTGAGCCACGCCATTAGCAAATGAAAAATGGTGAGAACTCACTCAAATCTCTCTCCCTCTACACGACTTGCTAAGGAAAATAGATGGAGAAAAGAAGAAAAAAAATAGGGTGATTATAATATAGGGAAAACATGGGGACAAATCCACTTTATCCCATACATTAATCTGCCAAACCATCCTTTCCCAAAAGAAACCCAATCCCACAATAAATTTATCCACCCCCAACCAAAGTCAACGCAGTTTGAACTTGGGAAAAAAAGTAGAAAATAAGCATGTTTAACCAATTAAGCTACTACTCATTCTTATTTAAATTTTACTCTATTTAATATTTATTTTAATGTGATTTTTCATCCTAGTTTGCTGAAAATTTAAAAGGAAAAAAAATGAAAGACGTGTGATTTTAACTTAAAACTTTGAAAGAATATACAAGTTACTTAACCATCAAGCTTAAAACTTATTTCTTATTTATTCATTACAACTAACCTTCTATATTTTGGGGTGTGACATCTCTAATTTTTATTTTATTACCATATAATGCATTTTATAGTGAAAGAAATTGCATCAGATATGTGTTGGCAATTCAAGTTAGCAAGGTGGTTTTATGAACACATCTAAAATTTTGTAGGTAGAAAAATTGATGAATTTCTCATCGACTTATGGTATGTGTAAATGAGTAATTGAGTTTTTTTTTTGATCTTTTTTTTTTGGAAATTTTATATAGAAAAAAGTCTCTCCTTTATACGAATTTATTTTCTCATCGCAATTTTTTTATTATCTCATTGTAGTATATGTTTTAGTGAGTTATTGTATTTTTGTTTTTCATGTTTTAGGTATAATGTGTATATCGATCGTTTAACATATTTATTTTTATTATTTGAATTGATTATATATATATATATATATATGTATGTATGTATAGGAAGATCTGTATTAGTTGGATAAGAAAGAAAATGTGCATTAGAAGGCTGATATGTTGGATTCAATGTTGACTTGGTTAATGGTTCATCTTTGAGGCAAGTCTCCTGGCTCTTGAACTTGAATGGAATGAACGAATTTAAAAAAAAAAAAAAAAATAGTGAATTTCATGGGTGTAATCCAATATAGACTTAGGTACTCCTCCAACAAGTTTATAATTTATTCAATATAAAGTAATTTTGTTTACATTTTGTATGTTTATAATTAAAAAAATAACATCAACATGTCATGGTGAGATGCAAAATTAAATAAATATGGTATTGAAATGTACCATAGGTAAAGTATTTGAAATGGTTTTTAATTTTTCAAATATCATAAAAATAAAGTACATTTTTAATTTTTTTTTAAGAACTTTGTGCTAGAGGTAAATATTTGATCGAGTCGAGTCGAGTCGAATCGAATAAAAAAATTAGAGTTAGTCGAGTTGACGAATCCTATTTTAGCAACCAAACTCAATTTGAAACTTTTTTCAAATCAAATCGAATCGAGTCAAAAAAATTCGAGTCAAGTCAAGTCGAGTTAACGTATACTATTATTTATACTCAATGATGTGTTTATATGGACTGATTATTTAACAAGTATACGAAGTACAAGATTATTTAACTACATAAACAATATAATGGTTTTGTCTTTTAACTTAATGGTTTTGACTTTTAAATTTAGAAAAGGTAAACATTTATCAAAACGACGTAGTTTTACCTTTTCTTATTCAGATTTTCGGATAACTCGAATTATGTAATTCATATTTGAGTTAAACTGAAAAACTTAATTTTTTTTATTCAAATTGATTCGAATAACTCGATTAATTCAAATAAGTCAAACTGTTGAATTCAAAGTTTGATATTTTATCGAGTTTTTGGAATCGAATCAAATTTTGTTCACCCATATCTTAGCCCATTTGGTTATAAATGTTGTCATTATTCTTGTTGTGGGTTCAAGTTATAGTGTGGGGGAAGATTATTTTTGAGAATTGAAATATGCATCTATTAAATAGGAAATGAATTTCAACATAATTAAATATGACCAAAAAAAGAAAGAAAGAAATTGTACGAAATTAAAAACTTTCCAAAATGTTTAAATTATGATTGCATTATATTTTATGTCTAAATAATTAAATTATGAAACTAGAAATTTCAAGATACAATTTAAAAATATAAGATTAAAAATTTTAAAATATTTTAAATCTCTAAATAATTTTATTAATTTATTTCCCTTTAAATTACATATAAATAAGGTGAAAAGAGAAAAAGGAATCCATAGAAGGAGAGAGACGCACCATAAAAGTAAAATCAAAGTAAAAATGAAAATCTTTCGATAAAATAACTTTTTCCTTCCTTACACAATCAACCTTAAATTTTCCTCGATTTCCTTTCCTTGTAAAAAAAATTAGTTTTTGCTCATTAATTATTTTTACCAATATTTATTTCTCTAAAATTTTTCCATCATAAAGTTTTGAGATAGAAACAAAACTATGTATAAACTTTAATTTAATTATGTATAAACTTTAATTTAATGTGTAATTTCATACAAAATTTTTAATTTTTGTGCAAGTATATACATTAAAGTTTGATTTTTGTTGAAATATATACATAAAGTTTTGATTTTTATTAATTATGTACATTTAAAAAAATGAATGCATTAATTTATTTTTACATTAGATAAATATAATTATTTTTGTATATAATATGTAAACACGAAATGATATTATCTCAAACTATTCTTAAATTTTTCAAATTTTAAATTTTTTATGGTTGCCATTAAATTTCGATTAGAATAGTTTTTCCAAAATTATGTGCACATTTATTAAGCAAATTTCTTTGAACTTTTTTATTCTCTTGATGTAGAGTTATTAATCTTTAAAATTTTCAAGTGGTTTATATATAAATATTTATTCTTTATAAATTTAAATTATATTGAGATAATACTAAAAAAATCACTTTTTAAGTCTTTAATAAAAATGTGTTAGTCCATTTTTTTTAAAAAAATTAATTAATATCATGCGGCTTTTAATACTAGATCAATTCTTTTTAACAATATTTTAACCTTAATTAATATTTATAAATTAAATAAAAATAACAAATAATTTTAGTAATATGAATTTTTTTATGTTAAACTAGATTTATGATTTATGATTTATGATATGGTGGATTTAGACTTTTGAATTTTAAGGATTAGACTTTTAGGAAAAGAGTTAGATTAAGGTTGGGGTTAAAATTTAAGGTGAGATAAGATTTATAATATAATATTTAAAGTATAAGTTTTATTGATTAATCTTTAGGGTTTAAGATTTTAGGGGTTTTAAAATCTTATTAAAAATAAATTAATTTTATTAAATCTCAATCTTAAAAATCACAACAACAAAAATATAAATTTAAAATTTAATCTTAACTCCCCTTGGAACTTACGGACGATGAGAGTATGTTATTATTTAAAAATATAGTCTTAACTCCTATTGGGACTTAAAAAATAAATTTACCCTTTTTAGATATTTGATTTTGTTTGTTTGTTTATTAAAATTAAAAGATAGTAATAAGAGTTAATTTGGTGTTGTTTTATACATTATATTATTCATACAGTCTAAAAAAATGATGTGACATATCTAAAATATTACTTTTTAGGATCATATTAATTTGAGATAAACTCTTTTATTAAATCTTACACACAAAATTATTAAACCTCAATCTTGAATCTCACATACAAAATACGAAATATAAAGTTGAAATTTAGTTGAGTCCTCTTGGGACTTACCATTTGGGTATTTAATTTTGTTTATTTGTTTGTTTGTTAGAGTTAAATAATAGTAATAGAATTAATTTGTTGTTTCTTAATGTATTATTTATTTATAAACGTTAAAATAGTATGATGTGGTATGTTATTATTGGGCCTCAAAAATGTGATATCTTAAGATCATTTTAGGCTAAGGGTCTCTTTGGATAGGCATTTACTTCCCGTGTGGTATATTTAGTTTTTTTTTTTTTTGTCTCACACTATAATATTTAATCTCACAACCACCATTATTTTTACACTGACCACATATAAACACACTATTAATCTAAAGAGGTCCTAAGATAAACTATTTTTTTATTGTATTTCATGAATTTAATGATGGTTTGAATCTTAAATATAATTAATCTTGAACATCAATTATAATTTTTTAAATTTAAATAAAATATTTTTTATATTAAAAATAAATAATAAAAAATGAAACGGGAGGTGATATTCCTAATTAATTATAAAGTTGAAAGGACATTTATTCCTGTTATATCGTATCGTTCTTATCTCTTAAAAGTAAGGAGAATAAAAGATTGTTGTTATCTTTAGTAAACAAAATGACGATTCCTTTGGTAATCAACAAATTGTCACTAACTTAACAACACAAAGTAAAAGCATCGAACCTTGTGAAAATCAGTAACCAAAAAAGTGGTGCAGAATAAGCCACAATGGCATAAATTATAAAATCTTCTATGGATAACATTATTTTGAGGTGATAATATTACACATAGAATATATATAATATTTGCTTGAATTGATTGTATTCTTTGTGTGGAATAACACTGCATTTGTTCTCTGTCTTAAAATCCTCGATTGAAATTTTCATGGCTACTAGTAGGCAAAAAAGTAAAGGTTCCCTTTTTCTCAAGGCTTGTATAGAATATCCATAGCACGTTGTATCAAAAGATGAGAATTTAGAAATATTTTTCCACTTTTGCATCAAAACCCATCTTTCCTTAAGCCTCATGCATATCAGAAATCAGCTGCTATTCTCTTTTCAATGTGTTAGTATCAGTCGTGTTATGTTTGCTTGACCCACACATTTCGAGCGTTAACCTGAGACTTTCATACCATTCCGGGTAAATTGTACCTAAGATCACTATATTATTAGTAAATTTATATTTTGATCACTCAACTTTCAAATGTTGCAAAATAGTCTCTAAATTATTCGAAAACTTTCATTTAAATCATTTTAGTCATTGGGCTATTAAGTCTAATTTTTAAAAAGTCCGACTAGTGAGTTTCAAGAAACGATTTGACGATCGGTTCGGTAGATTAGTGCCCATCAATGAGTAGAAGAACATGCTTTAGAAACAAGTCGATCTTTTAGTCAGTTTTAGAGATCGAAAAAGAAAGTTGTTTGGATTTACTTCACAAGTTTATGACGTTCAAAGTTATTTCATGAAAAACAAAAACACTGATCTGTAGAAGAAAAGGGGAATGAAATGTTTCAATTGGTACAAGCAGTGCGAACAGAAAAGGCCATACAACATTAATTTTAACAGCCTGATAATTTAAATGAAAACTTTCAAATAGTTTGATGACCATTTTGTAGTTTTCTAAAGTTAAGTGTCCAAAACCTAAACTTACTAATAATTTAGTGACTTTGGGTGTAATTTACCAAATGATTTATTATAATTTTCATATATTAGTGGGAACCACGTTCTATAAATATATATAAGCACAAGGAATGATTCATCTTTTGAATAGTATCAGATTACTTGAATATATTACCAACACTTAGATGCTGGGGCTGGGATTGGATTAGGTCTTTCATCAGTTGCTCTCCTTGTCCTTCTCTTTATATACTCGAACAGACTTATTTCTATGGCTACCTTAAGAGCCACAACATTTTGCTCTTTTATATATGCCATTCGCATACTGTTTCTTAGCCTACCAATACAGCAGCGGCATCAATTACTACAACATGCCTAAGGGTCAATCCCTTTCTTTGCAGGTTTCCCTTTCATCCCCCAAAGTTTGTCTGTGTGTGTATTGATCCATCTATGTATCTTAATTGCTTACCTTCATCTTTCACCATGGTTCTTCATGGCACACTGGTTCATTGTTTTCCTTTGCTTGGTTAAAGGCTCATCCTTGAAACAAGATATTCCTATTATTTACATAATCTTTTTGGTAAAAGTACCGTGGAGGCTATTGTGCTAAGGGTCAGATTGTATTTTGCTCTCTGTACTAAAAAACTGAACAAAATAGTCCTTGTAGATTACATTAAAGAGCAAACTAATCATTCTGTTAAATATTTCATCCATTTCTATTGTTAAAAATTGGTGCTTGTACATCAGTATGAGGTACACGTGACACACTACATGTCATTATTTGATTATTCCATTAGCCACGTTAATTTTTAATAATACAAGTGAATGAAAATTTTAAATAAAAGGATCAATTTACTCTTTAATTTGACGTACAAAGACTAATTTATAAAAGGGGCAACATACAATCTCACTTTTAGTAAGGAGCCTTTATTTGGCATATGACTTAAAACCATACCTCTATCTCTCATGTTAGTATGAAACGTTTAGGACAAGTTTAATTTGAACAGCCAATTAATTTCATTTAAACATGCCTGCAGAATAATCTTATGTTACTCAAATCTTTAGTATTAAAATCAAAAGCTATGTTAGTAGAATTTTTTGTTTTCTCCAAGTATTAGTGCATTCTCACTTAGGTGTCAAACATATAATAGAAACATGGAGTTCTAAGGAATGAAATTTCAAATATAAGAAAAAGAAAATTTAAAAAAATTTGAGCATATCCGTAACTGACACATACCCGCATGAATTTACATTCAGACTGTGGACCTCAAGGTGAGGATGTGCTGCACTGGTTGCGAGAGTGTAGTAAAAAACGCCATTTACAAGCTTAGAGGTATATTCTCTGCTAGATTCTATGCATACATTACATTTTAATAGAAGAAACTACTAAATCTTGTTTAATAGATACATTAGCTGAAGCAAATATAATATAAATGGTGTGTTAGGGATCGATTCGGTGGAGGTGAATGGAGAAATGGAGAAGGTAACAGTTGTTGGGTACGTCGACCGGAGCAAGGTGCTGAAGCAAGCGAGGAGGGCTGGAAAGAGGGCTGAATTCTGGCCCTACCCCGATCCTCCATTGTACTTCACATCTACCAATGATTACTTTAAAGACACAACAAATGAGTTCAAAGAGAGTTACAACTATTACAAGCATGGCTACAACCTTGGACACAGGCATGACAACCTCCCAGTGACTCATCGTGGAGATGACAAGGTCAGCAATTTGTTCAACGATGAGAATGTCAATGCTTGTTGTCTCATGTAATAAAAAGTACGTACTGTTATGAATGAAACAGAGCTGTCCGTTTTCAGTATCACCATCACCGTCATCATCAACAGCAAAAGGCAACACATAATATTAGTTGCAATATCTTTTTTTTAGTAGTAATCTCTCTTTTTCTATTGACAAAAGAATTTCATCAATGTGTATTAATTGATTATAAATATAGTGCACATAAAATTTCAAGTAAACTAAAAATATTTACTAAGTATTTATTTGATATAAACAATTCAATTCTGAAATGTATATTGTTAAGAATATGTGGTTAAGAAATATATATTTACTAAGAACATTGTTAAGAATATATGTCATAAAAAAAAGGCAAAAACAAATCAACTTCTTTATATAGGCAACAGATAAAAGGCATGTTAAAGGACATGTCTCTTTACATTAAACAAAGGTTCACGTCGGGTCGTTGTACACATGATGTCTCAATGTCATACCTTAATAGCCAGTTAGATCATTGAAACAATGGCCTATGTCGCATCGTGTGTTTTTTCACATCCTTTTTAGAAAAATTTAAGTTGTACCATCAAACTTAAGTCCAAATGTCAATCGTCTATTTTTGAAATATATATTTAATTAATAAGTAGCCCACTTTACATGGTCTAATTATGAAACTCAAATGGCTATTCATTAAATAAAATCTTATATAAGCCTTTTAATTTAGACATTTATTAGTAACGTGGGATTACTCCTCATTGCAAACTATTAATAATCTTTTTTAGTATGAAATAGTAGTTGTTAAAATTAAATATCGATAATGGTAATATAGAACGGTTGCAAAGTAATAAGAAAAAAGAAATAAAACACACAGATTTTACGTGGAAACCCTTTTGGGAAAAAAATCGTGGGCAGAGGAGGAGAAATTCACTAATGTTGAAAACTGAATGATACAAGAGGAGTTTCGATTACATCTATTTAAAACGGAAATTCGGCCCTTGACCTTAAGCCCTAAAAGATCCCATTGTTTTGCTACTGTATTTTATTTCTTTAACAAGGAATCGGGTCATACAACTCTAATAATTTCCAACTTGACACAAATTCTCAACGAACAAGTTCTCCACCTCTTCCACGAAACCCCTAAAGGGGTATTCTTCAACAACGAACACCAACCAAGTCCAAGCAATGCTCAAACTTGGTTATAAGAAGTGACTTAATCATCATATCTGTAGGATTATCATGAGTAATAATTTTGCTCACAACAATATCACCACGAGCAATAATATCACGCACAAATTGATACCGAACATCAATGTGCTTTGTTCTCTCATGAAACATTTGATCCTTTGTAAGGAAGATGACATTCAGACTATCACAAAACATTGTAATGATGTGAAAGTCCTTACTGAGTTCACCAAAAAGTCCCTTTAACCAAATAGCTTCTTTTCATGCCTTAGTGATCGCCATATACTCAGCTTTAGTAGTAGACAAAAAATTGTAGTCTGCAAAGTGGCTTTCCAACTGATAGCGGAACCTCCAATAGCAAAGACATACCCTATGAGAGATATTCTTTTATCAAAGTCTCCGGCAAAATCAGAATCAACATACCCAATGACTCCATCTCTAGTTCTTCCAAACTATAAGAAAACATCAGTAGTACCTCGTAAGTATATGAAAATCTACTGAACTGCTTTCCAGTGTTCTTTACCAGGATTCGCCATGTATTTATTAACTGTTCTAACTGCATATGATAAATCTAGACGTGAGCAAACTATAGCATACATAAGAGATCCTACTGCACTAAAATATGGAACACATGACATGTAGTTAATCTCATAATCTGATTGCAGAGACAAAGCCGATGAAAGTATGAAGTGGGCTACTAATGGAGTATTAACAGGCTTGACACTCTGCATATTAAACCTGTAAAGAACTTTCTCAATGTACCATTTTTGACTTAGGTACAAGTTTCATGCTTTTCTATCTCTGAGAATCTCCATCCTAAGTATCTTGTTTGCTGCTCCCAAATCTTTCATCTCAAATTCTTTACTAAACTGAGCTTTGACCTTTCTTATCTCTCATTTATCTTTGGCTGCGATCAATATGTCAACAATATAGAGGAGTACATATACAAATGAATCATCACTGTTATTCTTTAAATGGACACAACTAACAAAGCTGCTTATTTTGAAATCATGAGTAGTCATAAATGAATCAAACCTCTTATACCACTGCCTAGGTGACTATTTCAGGTCATAAAGGGACTTTTTCAGCAAACAAACATAGTCCTCTTTTTCTAATACTATAAAACCCTCTGGTTGTTGCATGTAAATATATTCCTCAAGTTCTCCATGCAAGAACACTGTTTTTACATCTAACTGCTCAAGCTCCAAATCATATATGGCCACAATACCAAGCAAGGCTCGAATCGAACTGTGCTTAACAACTAGAGTAAACATATTTGTGAAGTCTACACCTGGAATCTGACTATAGCCTTTTGCAACAAGCCTTGCTTTATACCTGGGTTCTTCAACTCCTAGAGTCCATTCTTTCTTCTTAAATACCCATTTACAACAAACAACCTTTTACTCTTAGGAAGCTTCTCTAGGTCCCATGTTCTATTCTTATGGAGTGGTTCCATCTCTTCTTGCATGACAATCATCCACTTTCTTGAATCTTTATAGCTAACTACCTCAGAATAAGTAGATTGCTCTTGATTTGCATCTATATCTCCAGCCAAATTTAAAGCATAAGTAACTATATCAACCTCGGTGAACCTCTTTGGAGGTTTAATTTCTCTTCTAGGTCTGTTCTTAGCAATAGAATATTGTTGTGAAGAAGCAACTCTACTTTAAGTTTCTATTCTAACTTGAGGAGTAGACTCTATTGTAGATCCTAGATCAATCTGAAACTCCACCTACTTCACATGTGTGTTTGATTTTTACCGGTCTTTATCGAAAGAGTCTTTAAGAAATAAGTTAGGCAGCTAGCAGTTTCATAAAAAATAACATATCTGTTAATCACAACTTTTCTATTTTCAAGACACCATAACTTATACCATTGAACACCAACCTTATATCCAAGAAAAACACACTTAACAGATCTAGGTTCCAATTTGCCATTATTAACATGAACATATGCAAGACACCCAAAACTCTTCAAATTAGAATAATCAGCAAGAGTACCAGACCATACCTCTTGTGGAGTCTTTTTCTTAATGGCAACAAATGGAAACCGGTTAATAAAAAAATGCAGTAGAGACGGCTTCAACCCAAAACGACCTTGGTAAATAAGTATTCCACAACATACATTGAACCTTTACCATGATTGTTCTATTTATTCATTCTGCAACGCTGTTTTGCTGTGGAGTATGGCAAACTTTCAAATGTCTTACGATTCTTTCTGATTTGCACAATTAATTAAACTCATCAGAACGGAATTCCAAGCCACTATCTATGCGAAGGTGTCTTATTTATTTTCTTGCTTACTTCTCGATCATAGTCTTTCAAGCTTGAAATGTGGAAAACACATCACTTTTCTACTTCAAGAAGAATGCCCAAAATTTTCTAGAAAAATCATCAATGATCTTCAGCATATAATTAGCACCACCCCTCGAAGGCACTCTAGATGGTCCCCAAAGATCAGAATGAATATAATGTTATGGATTCCTCTGGTGAACCGAACTCTCTTTTGCTTTCCAAAACGTAGTGCTTACAAAACTTCAGTTTGCTAATGTCTTATCCATTAAGAAGTCCTCTTTTGCTTAATTTTATCACACCACTCTCATTCATATGCCCTAGACGCATATGCCAAAATTTAGTAACATCGTTATTTGACTAGGAAAAGGAAACGGCGACTGCATCACCAGTAACAGTTGAACCTTGCAAAACATATAACTTGGTAGTCTTTCTTTGCCTTTTCATCACAACGAGAGAACTCTTCCTAATCTTTAGAACCTCACTTTCAGCTGTGTACTTATACCCTTTTGAATCAAGAGTACTCAACGAAATCAAATTTCTCTTCAATTCTAGTACATGTCGTACGTTACTAAGTGTTTCAACGGCTACATCGAACATCTTAATTTTGATCGTGTCAATACCAGCGATTCTACATGAAGCATTATTTCCCATCAAAACAACTCCTTCAGACATTGTTTCATATGTTGTAAACCAATTCCAATTGGGACTCATATGGAAGGTGCAACTAGAATCGAGGATCCACTCCTTGCTCAATTAGAGTTGTTAGCAGAAGCAATTAGGAGTTCACCATCGCTATAGTCTTTTACAACATTAGCTTCACCAGATTGTTCTGGTTGTTTTCCCTTTTGATTTGTCGCCTCCCTTTTGATCTTATTCTGCAACTTATAGCACTCAAACTTAATGTGCCATTTCTTCTTATAAAAGTTATATGTTTTACCTCTGTTTGAAGATCTTGATCTACCCTTAAATTTACTATGAGGATTTCGTTTATGTGTCCTCCCACAATTATTATTAGTATTTCAATCTTATCTCTCACGAACAATGGTACCCTTTCCCTAAGAATCGGATCCAGCCACAAGATGCTTCATATTGTAATACAAGGCTAAGGAAGCATAGACTTCATCAATTGTGAAGATTCATGACTATATAAAATCGTATTTCTAAAGGTTGAATAAGACGGGGATAATGAACAGTGTAGAATTAACCCTAAATCTTCTTAATCATACTAAACCTCCATGGCATTTAAGTTAGAGATAATTTCTTTAAACACGGTTAAGTGTTTGAGCACAAACGTACCTTCTTCCAAATGATAAGAATAAAAACGCTACTTCAAATGCAACTTGGTAATTAGGGTTTTTAACATGCATAGCTGCTCCAGCTTTGCCCATAATGTAGTGGCGGCCTTCTCCTTCAACATGTTCTGTAGAATTTCATTCGACAGATGTAGATATAATTGCGTTAAAGCCTTTCGATCTTTACACTTCTTTTCTTCAGGCATCAATGTCTAAGGCATCTTATCTAACCCTAGTAGGGCATCCTCCAAATCCATCTGCGCAAGAACTACTTGTATCTTTACCTGCCACAACATGAATCTAGTGTTGCGATCCAACAACGAAATATCATACTTCATTTTTGCCATTATTGTGATCGAAATAAGTAATCCGAAAAGCTCTGATACTAGTTTGTAATAATAGACATCGATAATGGCAATAGAATGATCACAAAATAAGAAAAATAAGAACATACAGATTTTACGTGAAAACCTTTTTAGGGAAAACCACGAGCAGAGGAGAAGGAATTCAGTAATGTTGAAAAACGAATGATACAAGAAGAGTTTTGAATACATCTATTTAAAGGTTCAAAAACCATATTGTAACCAATGTCAAATAGAATAAGTGTAGTTCTATACAAATTCTACTTGTGCGACATGGTCTATACAGCGGGGGCTAGAGTCCAGTTTATTTTGTCACTTTATTTATCTCTTCAACAAGTGACGAGATTCGGGTCGCACAAACTCTAACAATATTATTTTTCTTAATAATAACAATAACTTCTCGTTAATTCTTGTAGTATTGAATTTTTATATTCCTTTTTTTCTTATGTTGTTTTTTTTTTGTTTCATATGAAGTTTTTGTAATAAATACACAATAATTAATTAGAGAAAAAATAATCTCTTAAAATTAATTTAAAAATACAAAAAATTATAAATCAATATTGATATTTGCTAAATGTCTAAATGTCTTATAAAATTGTTAAAATTTTCTTATGTCACATCTATTCACTTCTTGAGACTCCCAAAAAAAGATTAGCGGTAACAAAATTTATTTTATTCCTGTACTTAGAATCGAGAGCTAACTTTAAGCAATTTTTGTTGTATTAATTAAATGGGCGTGTTTGAGGCAGTGTGGAGATTGAATTTGAATTTTCAAACGCACACGGGCTGAGAAGGATCCACACGAGCGTGTGACACGACTGTGTGGCCAAACATGGGCCCTTACACGATCGTGTCACCCTTTTAACCCCAAAAACCCTATTCTTCCCCTTAGTTTGTCTTCATTCTCCCTACCCTCCAACCTTCAAACCCTAGCCGCCATCAATCCTTTCCCTTCTTTTTGGCCACCGTCGTCCCCATGTTCGTCCCCTCCTCCTCATTACCGGCCGCCTTCCATTTTCCTCTCCTCTTCTTTTCCCTAATTCCCACTCCCTTTCACCTAACCAAACCACCCCCACCCCACCCCCACGCCTCCCCCTTTCTCTTTTTTCCCTTCCATTCCGTCATCTCCACCCCTTGCCTCTCCCCCCTCCGCCACCAACCCTTCCCCCTCACTGCCCCATCATTCACAACCCTCCCTTCTCCCTCCGATGAGACAGACCCGCACCTCTACACCTCAAGCCACCCGCCCCTTTTCTCCATTCTCTCCTTCCCTCTTTTCCCTCGCCCCCTACAACTACATTGCACCCTACCCACCATCTATACAACAACTAACCCCTCTCCGCCGTGCGAACCTCTGGTCACCGCCACCAACCACCGTCGGTTCCCCACTGTTTGCATTTCCCTCCTCTCTTTTTTCTCAAATTATTTAATTAGTTATTTGTTTGTTTTTTTATTTATTTATTTTCATTTTTCTTATTAGTTATTATTGTTATTTTTTATTTTATTTTTCTTATTATTGTCAGTTTTCTTATCAATAGTTTATTATTATTATTATTATTTGTTTACTGTTTTGATTATTATTATTTTTTTATCATTGTCATTGTTCTTGTTTTTAATCCTAGTGGAACCTGTTTGTGATAGCTTGCTTACTAGTATTATTTTTAGTTAGTATTTTTATTATTAGTAGTATTACTTTAACTTATTATTTACTTATTTTCTTATTTAGTACTTTTACTGTTATTGATTATTCCAACCATATTATTATTAGTATTGTTCATTCTTGAATTTTTTAGTTTTAAGTCCTATTTCTTTTGGTATTCCTTTAGGATTATTGTTTATTATTTTTGTTATCGATTTATTTTATTTCGTCGAGTTGTTGAATTATTGCATGAGTTATTAGATTGCCTCTATTATGATTGGTTCGTCTATTTGCTTCATTTAGTTTTAATATTTGATTGTTTTATTTTATTGCAGATTCTTCATGACGAACACTAGTGGAAAATCCAAAGTCACTGTCCCTGCTTCGAAAAAGCAGAAGACTCCTGTCGCGACCTCTTCTTCGGGCGCTTCTGCCGATGCACGCCATTCATGCTTCCGATTTTCTCAAAGTCCTCAAGAATACCTATATCAGCATCTTCAGCAGAGGCAGTTTGGACTAGGCCATTGCATTGATTGGGCCGCCTTAAAGCAGGTCCAATTAGCTGATAGAGTATGTGCACTCATTGCCACAGCTCCTTGGGATCGGTTCTTCTCCATAGTCGAACCCACCTACTAGGAGCTTACTCTCGAGTTTTGTTCGGGACTCATATTACAGCAAGTGATGTCAACACACGATGAGTTAGGCAATATTACTTTCAAACTTGGTGGCGCGACGCGTCATATGAGCGTCTCAGAGTTCGCCGTTACATTAGGACTCTACACTATTGAGTTCATAAGTGCCGAAGGTTTTCTTACTTTATATCGGCACATCCATTATTTGCCTTCTTTATGCAGGGTCGACCTTACTGCTAGTACGACGCCCTATGATATGAGTCGATTGAAGGTGACTTCCCTACCTCCGACCTTACACTATATTCATGTTATCTTGGCTCATACTTTGACCGATCGGGGGGAAAGAACAGGCGCCACCGGTACAACCGACACATATTTTTTGTGTAGCAGGGCCACGAGGCGCACCTTTGATCTTGCTTATTTTATTGCCCTAGCTATCCGCCATTAGACAGAGCGCAGTAGGAAGGACCTTTTCTGTTTAGGCCCTTACGTGACTCACCTCGCACAGCACTTCGGCATTTTCGACACTTTTAAGCAGTCCACCTCCTTCACACTGGTTAGACAGATGACCCCGCGGGGGTTCTCAAGTATGAGTCACATGAAGATGATCGAGCGACTGCGTGGAGTGGATCCTCCTCAATACCAATTATATCATTCTGACCCTAAGGATTAGCATGTGGACTTCACTGATGATGTCTCCTTCCACCATGAGGATCCACCTCATCCTCCATCTCCGAGTCACCATCCTGCTACATCTGCTACCACCTTAGCAAACCTCTTCGAATAGTTCACTTGTTTCGAGCGACACTGTTTTAAGCAGTTTGACAGTATTGATGTGACATTGCAACAGATTTGTCAGCACCTCCACATCTCCTCTTCAGCTCTGGCGCCTCACGAACACGATGCCTCCGACGATGAAGACCACTAATTGTAGTTTTAGTTTTATTTTTTTATTTTGCTTTTAGTTGTTTTATTTTTATTTTCTTCGACCTATTTCATTTATTATCTTTTTAACTATATTTTTATTTTTATGGTTATTTCTAATCGAGTTTGTAACCTCTTAATCTTCTTCATTATTTGTGTTTATTTTCTTATTAGTTTGCTCGAAACCATGCACTGTATTTAGATTTGCCTACATTTTTTGTTTTCATCATTCTGGCAAATTCATCCATATTCAGGGCAGTTTCAGTTTTCTCCTTCTCTTATGATTTTTTTGCTTATACCGTGTTTATATCTATTTGTACATTGAGGACAATGTACATCTTAAGTGTGGGGAGAATTATTAGAAAATCCTTGATTTATTTCTTGTATTTAAGTGATTTTCTCATACTTCCATTAGAATGAATTTTGTCAATTTGGGATTTTGGTTGATGTGTTTTGGATTAATTTGTAGATATTTGTGCATTGGTTTATTTAAACTTTAAGACATGAGAGAATCAATCATGATAAGTTATTTTTCGGAATTAAAAATTTTAGGTGTTTCCTTAAATTGAGGTATTATCTTGAAGTTTGAAATTTGCAAGTTTACATCAAAACCATGATTTTTTTATGAGATTTTGTGCTTTTAGAGCATACATTTTTCATGCTCATTCTATTATTGGTTATGAGTATGTCAACTTGATTTGTTATTCTAGAACTTGCTTCAATTATGCATGTCAAGACCATACCTTTGGTTTGATATATTGAGATGATAAAGGCAGTTAGGTTTTAACCCACTTATCCTATAAAAAGTCTACCTTTTTAATTAACCCATTAGTGAACCCCATTAAGCCTAACACACCTTTTCTTAATTGACCCGTTAATATTACCCCATAACCCATTTTTTTGTTCGTTGTGGCTTTTTTTCATTTTCTTGACTCCCCTTTTTGTTGAGATATGATTTGGTTTGTAACACCCTCTAACCCTTATCCGTCGCCAGAAAAGGGTTACGAAGCATTACCGAACTTTTCAGATCAAATATCAATATTACATAATTATCCATACATAAACGTCATAATTCAATCATACCATCCCTTTTATAAGCCCTTAAGGCCCAAAACACTTGTTAGAAACAAATCGGGATTAAATCGGATACTCCGAAAATTTTTCATGAAATTTCAAAATTTTTCCTAAGTGCAGGGTACACACGCTAGTGTGGTCAAGGGAACCGCCCGTGTGACCATTGGACACGCCTATGCCGCAAGCCGTGTCTGACCTCGTGTAACTCTCTGACTTAGGCCACATGGCCAGAAACACGTCCGTGTACTATGCCATGTGCCTCACACGACTGAGACACACGCCCATGTCACTGCCCGTGTGAAATTAACTGGGCATTCTGTTTTGAAATTCTAAGGTTGCAGGGGACACATGGCCAAATCACACGCCCGTGTGTTAGCCGTGTGGACTCAAAATTAATCTTAAGCATCAAATTTACTATACCCTGCAATCTTAAACAACAAGCAAATCAAAAACCAATCGTTCAACCAATCCAAAACACATTCAAATACATCTAAAACATGTCAAAAACAATCAACTTAATGACCTATCCAATGTATATTCATAGGTATTTCACAAAAGGTATCCAAATCAATCCAATTAACTCCATTTAAGCCAAATCTAATTTCATACCAAATTTCAACATAAAATTGCCTATCTTATATCTATTTGAACTTCAATGTTAATATTTCATATTACGGCTACAAACACAAGTATATATATATTCCTGTAATAGGTAATCAATATCATCTTATAACATCATTTAAAAACATTTCCAAAATGACGAACAAAAGATCCTAGGTACATGCCATTACGAAAAACTAATATACTTCACCATGTTTTGAGTTTAGAATCTCTGATGGATGCTGAATCAACGATCAACTTTAACACCTAACATGCGCATGGAAACAAGCTGTCGAAACCATTTTTTTGTTAAAAAAACATGGTCGACTTTAAAAACGAAAATGGAGTCGCCACCAATCTTTTTTCGAGGTTTGATCGAATCACCTTGAGATTGATCATTAAAGCATTTTGATTTATTACAACAATTATTTTGGCCTACGAAATTTGAGAAAACGGGTTCGGGAGTCGGTTACGTACGAGGAAGGATTAGCACCCTCGTAACGCCCAAAATTGGTACCTAATTGATTAATTAACTTCTTAATGTCGAAAATTTGAAAAGATTTTAAAATATGATCCTCTTTAAAAGAAAATTTGAATAAATGAAATAGAATGCTAAGACCCTCTTATTTCAAAGAAGTAAAATGTCACATCTAGTGAGTTAGGATACGACATTTAAAATCCTCGAAACTAAGCTTGTTTTTTGACTTTTAAATCTCATGCATTTAAGTTCAAGAAGGATATTCGGTTGTTTGGGTCAAGTGAAAAATCGGAACCCAGTAAGTTAGGGCACAATTTCTTAAAATTCCAAATAAAGAAATATTGCCTTTATTTTTAGAAATCCTTACCTCGGGATAACAAAATGTCACATCCAGTGAGTTAGGACACAACATTTTTGAATTCCTGAGAATAAGCTTGTATTTAACTTATATGCTTTGATTTTAAAAAAAAAAATTGGTTCTTTAGAATTGGCAAGAAAAATTGAAACCCAGTAAGTTAGGGTACGATTTCTCGAATCTTGAATTACAAAAAAATTGCTTAATAAAAAATTTTATATATCGAACAAAGATTAATGTAACACGATTTTATAGTGAAATGTAAAAATATGAATTACGGTACTAATATGCACAATAGGCTAATATAAACGCAATAATATAAATGACAATAATAAGGGCGGAATTAAAATAAAAATAAAATAAATAAAACAAACGAAAAAGCTAATTAAAAAGGAAGAAAAAAACTAAAGAAAATTTAAAACTAAAAACTATAGTAACAAACTACTAAATAAATATTATGTACATCAATTCAAAAAATCATAATGATAATAATGATAATAATAGCATTAATAATGATACGAACAATAAATAGTATAGAGTTTGAAAGTATATAGAAAAATATAAATAGAGAATAAATAATAGATAAAATGATAAAAGTAATGATAAAAATAAAACAAGGATTTTTTTTTAAATGATAATAAATAAATGATAATAATGAAAGAAATGATAAAATAAATAAATAAGTTAATAACAAAATAATAATAATAACAAGTAAAAAGGAATATAATAATAGTAATAATAATATCAAATTAGTTAATTTAATAGAGCAAAAATAGAAAAAGGGACTAAATTAAACTTTAAAACAGGATTTTTGGGCAAAATAGAAATAAAAGGCAAAGGGAGGTCTAATCCGAACATGCGAATAATAAGGAGGGGCTAAAAGAGAAAATATCCCCGCCCTCCAAAACGCGTCCAAACCCCCCAATACACCAAATGCGAAAGGTCAGTCCCTTTTTCTTTGTATTTTCTCGTTATTTCCCCTTAAAGTAGTAGTAAAATATAGAATAAAAAAAACACAAAATGAACCACCTTTAAGTTTTTCTGCGATTTGATTTCTTTTCTCTATTTCTTTTGTATTTTTTTCTGTAGAAGAAAAATTAAAGAGGCTCCTTTTTGGATTTTATAGTCGAAATTAAAAAAATAAATATAATATTTTTCTTTCTGTGCTGTGCTATTTGTTTGTCCTTTTTTTGCAGGTACGGAGTGATGTGGAAGTACAGAGGCCAACAGTGGTGGCGCGCGTGTAGAGGAGCGGTGGCGGCGGCTAGGGCTGACCTAAGGTTTTCCTTTTCTGCTTTGTTTTAAGTTTTGGGATAATTTTGGCTAGGGTTTGAATTGGGCTACGTTTTTGTAAATTGGGTAGTATTAGGCCTGCTATTTTATTCTGTAATTTGACTTTTAAAATATTTTGGACTTTTCATTGATTGTTTTTTTTTTGTATTTATTTTGGTTTTAATGGCCCCAGGCAAATTGGGCTAATTACAGCTGCCCCTCTTTGCTCATTGTTGTGTAACGAAAACGGAGCAAAGATTTAAAAAGGGCCAATTTTGCCAGGCCACGCTGAGTCTCTACTTGTTTTGGTACATTTCTTCTTCAAGTAGCTTCATTCCATCCCACTGCATCTTCAGGGGCATATGAACTAGCGCTTCGATCCAATTTAAAGAGATTAGACTTGTAGCGTCAATCTGCTCCGCCGCAACTTCAAGTGGATAAGATTTGCTATCTTCAGTCCGTTCCGCTGCAACTTCAGGGAGATAAGGTTTGGTTTTGGTAAATTTGATCCGACCTACTGCAACTTCAGAGGTATAGGATTTGTAACTTTAATCTTTTCCACTGCAACTTCAGGTAAATAAGACTTGTGGCTTCAATCTGCTCCACTGCAACTTCAAGGAGATTCACCATGATAGATTTGATTCGACCTACTGCAACATCAGAGGTATTGGACTTGTAACTCGTAGCTTTAATTTGTTCCATTGCAACTTCAGGGGAATAAGATTCTCTATCTTCAACTTGCTCCACTGCAACTTCAGGGAGATAAGATTCGCCATAATAGATTTGATCTGACCTACTGCAACATCAAAGGTATAGGACTTGCAAATTCACCAATCTTGCTACACCGTCCTCTGGGGGACATAACTTGTAGAATCGATTTTATGGACCTATGCCTATGCAAAATGATTAGGATGCAATGATCAGAATGAATCGAATGCTTCTAACTAGATGTGTAATGGATGATATTTGCACGAATGTAGAATGTCATGAGAATGATCTCTTTTTTAATGTCTGGGTTGTCATTGCTTGTTGTTCTTCAAGATTGTATCACTGACGTAATATCCTGTTTTCTTGTTCAACCGATATTTTTGACAGAAAATCCGAAGAAACAATCACTATTTAGAGTTTCTTTCTCAAATATTTCGTAGGCTTGGTGAGTTCTAAATAATAGTCCTATTTCAGGTTCTCGTACTATTTAGAAATTTCCAGAGTAATATACAAAACTCCTTTTGTGAAAGTATTATTAGTCCATTGATCGTTACTTTAATGCTTGAAAATGATCATAATGATGGACAAAACTGAAATTTATCAAGAACAAAATCTGAAAAGAATGGGTTAATTAAAGAAAGCAAACATTTCTCGAATACAAAATAGTAAGGGGAAAAGATAGGTGCCCCAGATATCGCAGCCTGAACTTCTCTGTACGAACTTTCTGAAGATCATTTTAAGCTCAATATGTGTTTAGGAGATCTAGAGTACTTTGTCAATGCCCCAAGATGTTGCATACCCTCTCTTCATTAATTCAGGTATAGCAAGATCACTGCATGCCCCATCTTTGATCACAATTTGAGTCGCCCTTTTCGGGTTTTCGAATCAAAACCCCTTTAGTCTGAAGGCGCCCTTTACGGGTTTTCACCTTGGCTTCTCTTTTTTTTTTTGGAAGGTCTCAAAACGTCCTTTGTGGGTTTTCAATTTGGCCTCTTTTCTTCTTTAAGTATAGTACTTCTTGACTGAATCCGAATTTACAGGATTAGGCAATTTTTCCCATCCATTTCGGTCAAATCAGTGCTCCTGCGGAGAAAGCCTTTTTTACCACATAAGGTCCTTCCCAATTTGGAATCCATTTCCCTCTGAAATCCTTTTACATGGGGAGGATCTTTTTCAACACCAGGTCCCCCTTGTGAAATTCTCTTAGGCGAACCTTTTTGTCATAAGCTCGCATCACTCGCTTTTGGTACATCTGACCTTGACGAATAGACCTTAGCCTCTCTTCCTCAATCAAATTCAATTGATCATATCGAGACTGGATCCATTCTGCTTCATCTAACTTTAGCTCTGACAAAACTCGAAGGGAAGGTATCTCTACTTCAATGGGTAAAACTGTCTCCATTCCATAAACCAATGAGAAAGGCGTTGTCCTGGTGGAAGTTCTGATAGACGTTCGATAAGCATAGAGAGCAAATGGTAACTTCTCGTGCCAATCTTTATAAGTTTCAATCATTTTCCCCACGATCTTCTTAATGTTTTTATTGGCTGCTTCCACTGCAACATTCATTTTTGGACGATATGATGATGAATTATGGTGTCTGTTTTGAATTGACTGCAGACCTCTGTGATCGTGCTATTATTCAAGTTTAATGCATTGTTAGATATGATCCTCTCAGGCATTCCATATCGATATATGGTTTCCTGTTTTAGGAATCTGTCGACTGCCGACTTAGTAACACTGGCATATGAATCAGCCTCTACCCACTTGGTGAAATAGTCGATGACTACAAAGATGAATCGATGCCCATTTGAAGCTTTTGGGGAGATAGGCCCAGTGACATCTATGCCCCACATAAAAAAAGGCCATGGGGAAGTCATAACATGTAAAGGCGAAGGAGGTACATGAATTTTGTCTCCATAGATTTGGCATTTGTGACATCTCTTAGCATAATTGATGCAGTCTCCCTCCATGGTAGACCAATACTACCCGAATATCATAATTTGTTTAGCCATCGTGAAACCATTAGCATGTGTTCCACAAACACCCTCATTGACTTCTTCTAGAATTTTTTTTAGCTTCAACAGCGTCCACACATCTCAATAATACTTGATCCTTTCTTCTTTTATACAGGATCTCCCTATCTAAGACATAGTCACAGGCTAGTCTTCTTAGCGTCCTTTTATCATTCTTGGTTGCCTGATCAAGGTATTCACGGTTTCTCATGTATAGCAATATATCGTGGTACCAGGGGTGATCATCTCTTTCTTCTTCCTCTACATTGTAACAATGAGCTGGGCCCTCGTAAATACTCATTTTAATGGGTTTTTACATCCTCTTGTTTGCTCACTTTGATCATGGAAGCCAAAGTAGCCAAAGCATCTGCCATTTAGTTTTTATCTCGCGGGAGATAATTGAAAGTAATATCATCAAAATCCTCAATTAACCCCAGAACTATCCTTCAATAATTTATCAATTTGGGGTCTCTTATTTCCCATTCACCTTTCAGTTGGTAGATCACTAGTGCAGAATCTCCATATACTTCCAGAGCTCTAATTTTGCGTTCTATGGTTGCACTGAGTCCCATGATACATGCTTTATACTCTGCCATATTATTTGATGCTTTTTCTAAGTTCAATTTCCAAAAGGTGATCTTTTGTAGCGTCTTCTTCAGTAGCTACCACATACATTAGTTCTTCATTGGGGAAGTCAAAGTTCAGAGGCTCATAATCTTCTAGAACTCTGCTGGCTAGAAAATCTGCTACTGCGCTTCCTTTCACGACTTTTTGGTTCACATAAACTATGTCAAATTTAGAGAACAGAATTTGCCATCTAGCCATCCTTCCATTCAAAGCAGTTGACTCCATCATATATTTAGAGGGTCCAACTTCGAGATTATCCAGGTCGAATGGTACAACATGTATTGCCTCAACCTCTGAGTTGTCCAAATCAAGGCACAATACAATTTCTGAATTGGCAGATATCTCATTTCACACTTAGTGAATTTCTTACTGAGGTAGTATATCGCCTTTTCTCTTCTTCCCGAATCATCGTGTTGACCCAGCACACATCCCATAAAGTTATTAAACATTGTCAAATACAGGATTAATGGCCTATCTAGGCATGGAGGTGACAATACTGGAGGACTTGACAAGTACTGTTTAACCTTATCAAAAGCTTTCTAGCATTCATCATCCCACACGCCTGGATTGTGTTTCTTAAGAAGACGAAATATGGGATCACATTTCTCATTTAATTGTGAAATGAACCGAGCAATGTAATTTAACCTTCCAAGGAAACCTCAAACTTCTTTTTGAGTGAGCGGGGGAGGCAATTCTTGTATAGTCCGGACCATATCTATGTCAATCTCAATTCCCCTCTCGCTGACTATGAAGCCCAACAATTTTCCCGATCTAGCTCCAAAAGTACATTTTGTTGGATTGAGCTTTAATTGGAATTTCCTCATTCTCAAGAATAACTTCCTCAAAACTTGGATATGTTCCATTTCTGTTCGAGACTTTGCGATCATATCATCGACATAAACTTCGATTTCTTTGTGCAGCATATCATGTAACAAGGTCACAATGGCCCTTTGATATGTCGCTCCTACATTTTTTAGCCTAAATGGCATCACCTTATAACAAAATGTACCCTACAAGGTTATGAAGGTAGTCTTTTCCATGTCTTCAAGATGAATTTTTATTTGATTCTATCCCAATAAGCCATCCATGAAGGAAAACAACGAATAGCCTGCCGTATTGTCTACTAGAGTATCAATGTGAGAGAAGGGGAAATTGTCTTTCGGGCTGGCCTTATTTAAGTTTCTATAATCTACACATATTCGCACATTTACATCTTTCTTAGGGACAGGCACAATGTTGGCTACCCATTCTGAGTATTTAACTCCCTGCAAGAATCCGGCATCGAACTACTTTTTGACTTCCTCTTTTATTTTTAGCACAATGTCAGGCCTCATTCTCCGGAGCTTCTGTTGAACCGACCTACAATCCTCTTTTATGGGGAGGCAGTGTACAACAATGTCAGTGCCTAACCTAGGCATATCTTGGTATGACCATGCGAAGACATCTTTAAATTCCTGAAGTAACTCTACGAGGTCTCGCTTCATTTCTAAGGTTATGCACGTTCCAGTTTTTACTACCTTTCCTTCTTCCAAGGTGACAATCTTTACTGTCTCTTCATGAGGCAGAATTTGTTTTTCCTCTTGTTTTACCACTCTTAACAAGTTCAGAGATAAGCCACAGTCTATGTCATCTTCAAAGTCCTGGGATCCCTCTAAACACATGTCTTGCTCAAAAGGAGGTTCTAATTCCCCAGCAGCGTTACTCATGTCGTTGATATCCAAGAACCTATTGTAGGTACAAAGGAATATACAAAGAACGAATGAATTTAAGAATAATTATTTGTATGGTATGCTTATGAATGAAATGAAAAAATGATTCGAAAAAAAGGTCCAAGGAATAAAAGAATCTAACATAGTTACTTGTATAGAAACAATGAAAGAATCTAAAAGAATGGAAAAATATTTACTCAAAAAGATATCAAATATGTATTTCACAACAATGTTTAGACATAAGCCTATTTCACAAAAGAATTCTTATTGCTTCTAGGCTTAAAGCAACAAGAGTGTTTTGAACATTACTCTGAGTAAGCTCTAAAAACTACAGGAATTTCTTCTGCAGTGCAATTGTTCAGAACACTCTCAGGTTCATAAGGGTGGATATCTGACAAGGTCCCTCATTCAGTTATTTCTTCATATATGGCATTGATGTGAACGTTTCCCAATAGTTCTTCAACACTTTCTTTCTTTGGCGTCCTTCGCTCGGGAGGAATAATCCCTCCTGATATGAAAGTTTTGGATATGTGGGGAATATCATTGGTTTCCATTTGATTTCTTCCCCACTCACGCATGCCCTTATTCTTTCCTACCTCTTTTCCAGTTCATTCCTTCTTTGTCTCGCATCTGGCTTGTACCCTAAGCCAAAGTGGTCATGCCTGTCCTTCAGTATTGAAGCCTCAACTCTTCCATGAAGATGTCTCCCTAGTCCTTTTCGCAGTAGAGCTCCCTTTCCTACCATTAGCTGTAATCCCATCCTGGTAGCCTTGGATATTTTTGGCATTGGAATCCTGTTTCCCTCAGTAATGAATGTTGTATTCACAAACTCTAAAGACCGGAAAGAACATTCAATTGCCTCATCATTTGCCTCCAAGTAGGCGCATCACTAGTTACGGTCGCGATAATATCTTTTTCAGCATTTATCGTCACCAACTGACCTTCTGATACTAGCTTTAACTTCTGATGTAGTGAAGAAGGCACTGCCCCTGCCGAATGTATCCAAGGTCTTCCCAATAAGCAATTGTAGGAGGGCTTGATATCCATCACTAGGAAGTCCACCTCATAAGTAGTTGGGCCAATCAATAGAGGTATTTCGATTCTTCCCATGACCCCCCTTTCTGTGCCATCAAACGCCCTTACTATATTCTGGCTTACCTTCATATGTGAGCTACCCACAGGTAACCTATTAAGTGTGGATAGGGGCAATACGTTTAGTGCCGATCCATTGTCGATCAGGACACCTAGCAATGTGTATCCTTTGCATCTGGTAGTAATGTGCAGAGCTTTAGTGGATCCCATACCTCTTGGTGGCATTTCATCATCGTTGAAGAAGATGAAGTTATCGGCACTTATGTTCTTAACCAGCCGATCCAGTTTATTGACAAAGATATAATTGGTGACATACTCCTCGTTTAACACTTTCATCAATGCACTTCGGTGTACCTCCGAACTCAAGAGTAAAACTAGTATAGATGTGCGAGCTGGTTGTTTATGCAACTGTTCCACAACACTATACTCGCTATGCTTCAAAAACTTCAGGAATTCATTGACCTCCTCTTCTTTTACTGGCTCATTGACAAGCGACTCAGGTTTGACTGCTTTTTCCTTCTTTTGCTCTACCATTATGGTCTTTCCTTTTACGGGTTCTGCTCGGGCATTTATCAAATCATAACGCCTTCCACTACGAGTATGAAAACCTACATCTTGATCCCCTTTTGAAGCACTGGCTGAGTTTTCCTTTCCCGGGATTGTCACGTTATAATTATAATTCCATGGGACCCTTTTGTTATTCTGATAAGAGCAGGTTGCCAGTTTTTGAATTATGATCTTTGGTGTTGTCTGTACTCCAGCTTCGTTGTTTTTGAGTCGCGAAATGATGACCACAGGATGATTGACTTTTGGGACCTTCATTGTTGATTCTGACGTACATATGCTTCATTCTTCTTTAACTTCTTCACATAACTCGATTTCTTTATTATCCATCAGACCTTGCACCAAGGCTTTGAATTCTATGCATTCTTGGATCTTGTGCCCCTCTTCATAATGGAGCTCACAGTAGTTCCTCATGTTTTCACAACTCCCTTTAGGATCCGAAATGCTCAACCCCCTTTTTACCATTTCCATCCAGACCCATCTCAAAAGAATTTTTACTTCGATAATATCGGTCTTGATTCTTCTCCCTACCTTTCCATCTATCGCATTTACCCTATTATCAGTGTGATTGGGTAGCAGATTTTTAGCACTAGGTGCATCATTAAATTTCACAATGCCCATTTTAATAAGTCTTTCAACTACTTTCATAAAGGCAGTGTAATTTTCTATTGAATGCCCCGAAATTCCTGCATGGTAGTCACATTGAGCGTTTACATCGTACCATTTGGGATATGGAGGTTGTAATGGTTTTAGGTAAAACACGTGTGCGTCAAATAAGCTTTGATACAACTCCCTATATGTTATTGGATTGGTGTAAATTGGAGCTTCTCAGCTTTTTGCTTTGTGCCGGACTCCTGCCTTGATAAACCTTATTGAACAGTAGCCACCGTTCTTGGCTTATTTACAGTAATTGATTTTGAGTAACCCTTGTTATATGTACTTGCGTTATTCACATCATTTTCCTTTTTCCTCGAGGTTGACCTTTTGTTACTCTTTCCTGCATTTATCTTTCCACTTCTTATCACATTCTTGATCATTTCACCAGTCATCACTATGTCTGAAAAACTTTTTGTAGTGCTTCCTATCATGTGAGTGATGAATGAGGCTTTTATGGTGTTGATAAAGAGCATCGTAGTTTCTTTTTCTAGGAGTGACGGCTGAACTTGTATGGCAATTTCCCTCCATGTCTGTGCAAATTGCTTGAAACTCTCACTCGGTTTCTTCTCCATGTTTTGTAAAGTAATTCTATCAAGAGTCATATCCGTCACATGACTATACTACTTCATGAATACTTGTGCTAAGTCCCTCTAGGAACCAATCCTAGAACGGCTCAATTGGTTGTACCATTTGGATGCTGCTCCCACTAGACTGTCTTTGAAGCAATGTATTTGTAGTTGATCGTTGTTAACATACCCAGTCATCCGTCTATAAAACATGGTGATGTGAGCTTCGGGGCAACTGGTCCCATTGTACTTTTCGAGTTCTGGCATTTTGAACCCTTGGGGAAGTACTAGATCTAGGACCAAAATTAGACCCTTAGCATCGATTCCATGCTGCCTATCAGTGTTTTCCATTGCTCTGAATTTTTCCTCCAGCCATTTACACCGGTCCTCTAACTACTTTGGCAATTCTGTCCTTGACCTTTCCTTCTCTGCCATTTCATCAAGGTTAGGGGTAACAGGATTAGCTGGGTTATCCCCTGGGTTAGAACCTGATCCAGTATGAAAGTTCATCAGTACTGAAACACCATCCTAAAATTGTTGAGGCCTAATTGTGACGGATGTTCTTCGAGGATACACCTCAGGTTGTGTTGGAGTAAAACCCGGAGGATAGAGGTTCCTCATTATCTTCTCCAACATTAACCATGAGGCTCTTTCCTTTATCTATTCCTCCAGTCAGCAGTTGGGTCAACTGAGTCATCATGTTTCTTTGGGACTCGAGCATTCGGTCCATCATGTGTTGCTGGATTTTAGCCAGTTGCTCTTGCATTTGCAATTGTAGTTGATCTTGCATCTCTTTTTGGAGTTGTTCAAGTCTTTCCTATCTTTGATCCATGTCTTCTGTCTTTGCTTGGGTACCGTAATGATGTTTGGTTGGTAAGTTTTTGTTGGTATCCAGATTAATTCTAAAATGATTTTAACCAATTAGGGTCTTTCCATGAAATTTAATGCACATGATGTGATGAAATGCAAATGCATGAAGTGAATGCAAAAAGGCGCCGATTCTGATTCAATTTCATTTAGAAAACTTTACTAGAAAATAAAATTCTTTACATAAAATGAATTACAAATATGGCTTTGCCCTAATGCTTAAAGTTTTAACTTTCCTAAGCAACGAAGCTAACTCTTAACCCCGATCTGATTCTAGCTCATACTTCACGCTTAGCATGTCGGCCTGAATTGCCAAAGTCTGTAAATAATCGGCTACCTCCCGAATCTGAGCCACGGCCTCGCCCATAATGTAATCTCTGTTCCTAACTTGATTCTGAGAATGGTGAAGCTGTTCCTTCCAACGTTACTCACTCACCTCAAGAAGCTCTACCCGAAGCTTACAATGTTGTAATGCAGACTCTAGTTCTTCTATCTTTCCTTTCATTTCTTCAGTCTTGTTCAAACTTGCCCTCAATTCAACTGCAGAATTACGATTTCTCTGTTGATGAAGTGATTTTTCAAGTTCTGCCACTCTAGCTTTTAATTCTCTTTTGTCATTTTGCATTTCTAACAGACTCTTTTCCAGAGCCTCTTTCTGTGCCTGAGCCTCTTGGAATTTTCTCTCCCACCGATCAGATTTGGTTCTTTCTTCTTGGATCTCTTGTCGCCATTGCTCCGACATTTTTCCCAATCTGGCGTTCTCATCGATAGGCGTAATTTCTTGTAATCTGTCTTTAAACTATCCAAGTCTTCCTCGATTTTATTCTTTCCTTTCCTTAATTTCTCGGCCTCTAGCTTTTGAACATCAGCATCTAACCTTAAATGTATCTTTTCTTCCTTCACTTGTTCTATCTTCTTTTCAAGTTCCAAATTCCTCTTCACGAAGTCTTGCTTTATGATTTCTAGTTCTGACGGGATCACTTGTAAGTACTCTTCCATCGGTCGAGCGCCTTCTAAATTTGGCCCGGGGATATTATCATTAATTCTTTTACTCCACCATCCATTGTACTCGGGAGTCATCATTGAACCTACGGCTAGCCTTTTCATTCAACGAGTCTAATTCCAAGTGTTAGAAATCTCTTTTACCCTTTTCTTGTAGTTATCTCCCTTGTACGAAAACTCACATTAAGCTAGCCCATGTGTTGCAGGTATGAACTGTCTTGATCTGTATTGCCTCAATACGAGCAAAGGAGTATACCCAATGACTCCCCAAATCCCAAGCAAAGGGACCCAGTCAAAACTCTCACATCGGTAAAGAATTTCGTTTGGAATCAACCAAGGAGCTCTCCACTCGATGTCTTCTTCCTGAAGATTTTGGAGGAGCGCTATCTAATTGTCCTCTGATATGTCATCCCTTCTTGGCGTGGCCACTATCTCCTTTAATGGGGAGTAATTCTCGAATAAACCCGATAAGAAACCTTATCTACCGTCTAGAAATAACTGTGGAACCAAGTTAACAACAACTACACGCACCCTATAAATCTGCCCTCACCGACCCTTCTACATGCGTTCAAAGATCTAAATGTCTCAGCCAAGATTGTAGGAATGTGTAACACCCCAAACCTGGCCTATACTTTATGATCAGATCTAACGTGTCACACAAAAGTGTTGTTTGAAAACAGGGCTTGTCGACGATAGATCTTTACTAAATTTTAAATCTTTTTAAAATATTAGGTTTGTAAAATCTAAACGGGATATTCAGTTGTTGGTCATATCATTTACTAGTCAGGATTAAATTTTGCGGAAGCTTTCCAAAAGTAAATTATAAAAATTTGAAAACGTGTGATTTTCTTTGAAAACAGTTATTATTTTGAAAACCCGTGTTTCCTAGTCTAATAGGTCAACGTAAAAAGGTAACACCAAATAAAAGTCAAAACCTCAAATGGCCTTATTACATAAATATCTCCCCAAAATAAATAGCTTAAAGAAACCTATGTATAAATAAAAACTTGCAAACGTGTGGCCACCTCTGAGTCCCTCGCAGCTCCAAATCCTCTAAGGCCGGGATTACTCATGCATGCTTAAAGAAAAGAGTGAGTTACGAGAACTCAGTGTGTAATCCCCTATCATGCAGTAACAGTCTGGGCCCAAGCCCTATTCAGTAACAGATCAGTCTAGGCTTTAGCCCTATACAGTATCAGAGTGGGTCTAAGCCCCAAATCATAACAATGCAAAACAAAGATGCAACCCAACCCAGTCTAGCCAGCACACCACCCGTACCAACCAACACACCATGTGGGGACCAAGTCGACCCACCCAGCCAACACACCAGTATTGTAGTGCAGCTGCTAATAATAACGCGGCAAAGCTACTAATAACAGTATATGTGGCTGAGCCACTAAAATCAGAAAACGTGGCAATGCCACTATAACAGTGAAAACATGGCAGAACCACTAGTACAGTACTTCCTCCAAATACAAGTCCTCACCCCAATCTAGAATGTCGTGTCATAAATAATTCGTGAATGCAGTATGTTACAAACATAATCAATCATAATCATATAAATATCACACAGCATCACTTACTACCACTAGGGGTATAACGATCATTTTGTCGATTAGGGGTAAAACGGTAATTTCACCCCTCGGGGGTATTTTGGTAACTTTACCCTACGAAGGTATTTTGGTAATTTTACCCTTCGAGGGTGTTTTGGGTAGTTTACCGAATGAGGGTATTTTGGTAATTTTACCCATCGAGGGTATTTCGGTAATTTTGCCCATCGAGGGTATTTCGGTAATTTTATCCATTGAGGGTATTTCGGTAATTTGCCCATCGAGGGTATTTCAGTAATTTACCCATCGAGGGTATTTCGGTAATTTTACCCATCAAGGGTATTTCGATAATTTTACCCATCGAGGGTATTTCGGTAATTTTAGTTCTACAACGGCCTTTTTGAAGGCCTACAATAGCCTCAAGCGACCCAGATACCCTTTTTGGTCGAAACGGTGCAATTAGGCCCCAAGCCCTATTTTCAGCCCAAGTGGGCCTACACGCTCGTGTGACCCATTCAACCTAATTTCGATCGCGGCTATGCGAACTTCACAGTCTAATCCATTATCTACCACTTTTGCGAATTTTACCCATGTGGGGCCCATGGGCCCACATGGTCCATCACGGCCCAACGAGGCCCGTTACGACATAAGCCCACAAGAAAGTTCGTGGCAGCCTCAACGGTCTATCGCCAATGATTGTGGCTCGATGAACCCCTACGAGCGTTTGCAAACTCGAGAGCCCTCAAATGCCGAAGTATCGACTTTTCAGATTTTGTCGATTCACAACTAATCCGAGGTGTGAATACACACCTTCATTCATCCTCTTTACAGAAACAACATAGATGTACGATTACACACCTGTTATGGGTTGTAGTTTGACGCGCTTCCAAGGCACCTATGATAACAACCGTCCCCTCGATTAGTCACAACACTTGTTAATCCAAAATATTGAAACGCTAATCAAACTAACTTCACTTACCACTAAACGTAGATCTCTTGTAGTGGAAGAGTATTCAGCCTATTCCTTGGCTAATGAAAACGAGTCCCTAGCAACATTCGACGAAAAAGAGAGTGTTAGAAAAAATCGAATAAAGAGAAAAAGCCAACCTACATTCGGCTATAGTCACCACTTACCAACCAATCGAATAGGCTCGAAAATGGTTAGAAACGAAGAGAAGAGGATACTTAGACCCTAATAGATTCGGCTGACTCAAGGAAGAAAGAAAGAAAGAAAGAAAGGAGGTGCACGGCTATCTTGCAAAGAAAAGAAAAGAATTACGAGAGGCAAAGCAGAGCTGTGTTTGGCCAAAGAGGAAATTGAAGGGAGAAAGAATAACTCGGCAGAAGGTAGGCAGCAACAGAGAAATATTAGATGAAAAAAGAAAGAACGATAAAACTCGAATGGTAAAAGGTAGCACGAGATGCCAAAAAAAGAATAAAACCCGAAATGCAACAAAAGAAACTTAAAATGCCAAAGAGAAATTCGACTTCTTCACCCACTCTAATTGTCGAATTTGCACAACTAAAGACTCCCTAGCCGAAAATCCCATACTCAACCTTCCCCACATTAGACCAGCACTCCCACACACATCCACTTCCTTGATTCTCTCCACCGAATCCTTCTTGAATTACTCCCAGCCTCCCATTCGAAATTCTTGACCAAGTCTTCAACCTCTTCTGCAGAGTTTGATCCAAACTCTACCTCTTGCACCATCCACTCATAAAATAAAAACCCCCTAATTGCTCGTGTAACAACCCGATTTAGGGGCTAGTCAAAATAATGATCTCGAAACCACTAATTCGAGGTTAGAGAAAATTATTTTCATGTTATGTTATGTGTTATAACATGTTTATAATGATGCATGAAAATTTTGGTGCCTTAATTTTAGTGATTTCTAGCTAAATTGTAAAAAAGGACTAAATCGCATAAAGTGCAAAAGTTCTATTTTATTTGCTAGAGTGCCAAATAGCTATTGATTATGAATTGGAGGTCCCGAATGTGCGATTTGGCCTTGTTAAGTGGGTTGGCCGGCCATAGGATGCATAGGAGACAAGTGCATTTATTATGATTAAAAGTTGGTGATATTAGTTGGAGAAAATGAATAAAATAAGATGATGTTAGTAAGAGTTATCATCTTTTTATTTGGCCTTCTTCTCCAATCGAAAATATCAACCATGGGAGGACTTTGGAAGCTTGAATTTTCAACAGCTCATTTTCTCTTTATGTAAGTCAAATTGATGGTCGTTTTTTATTATTTTTGCATTTTTGGACTCCTCAAAGCTTAAGCTAGCTAACTAGAGGACTAGTTTGCAATATGGTTGAAAGTCTAGGGACTTACCATGATAGAGTTATGTTGTTTGATGAGTTTTTATGGAAGAAAATGAATGATAGGATGTTGATAAACAACTTTTGTTAAAGGTGTTGTTATGAAAACACTTAATTTGGGCTAAAATGTAAAAGTTGTAATTTGTTCATTAAGGCATGAAATAGTTGGAATTGTGGATAGTTGTAAGAGGATTAAATGTTTAGCTAGTCTCGTTTATCAAGAAAATGTGATAAAAATTTATTTACGAGCATAGGGGCAAAATTGTAATTTTGCCAAAGTGTAGGGGCAAAATAGTCATTTTTTCCTAGAGCGTAGATTATGATATATTATGATTTATAAGCGATTAAATCACTAAATTCCATTGTTCTATATTAAAGAAAATGAGTTTCAGATCCAGAACAGGTGAAAAGAAAAATGTGGGCAAAAAGTCCTTTTTTGGCCTTTTCGTCATCGAGGTAAGTTCATGTGCAAATGTAGCAATTACGTACGAGTTAATTTAATATTCCAATGCTGTATGGAATGTGTAATTAATCTATGAGATGCATGAAATATTTTTTTTATGAGATGTCAAGAAAATTGAATCACTGAGTAATGACAAATGTAAATAGTATGAAATGATGATAGTTAAGGTTTCGTGTAAGACCATATTGGAATATGGCTTCGATGAGAGATATTAAATAAGACCATGTCAAGGACATGGCAACGATGTGACATTTCTTATAAGACCTTGTCGTGGACATGGCATCGATATGTTAAATCATGTAAGACCCTGTTGGGGTATGATGTCAATGAGAACTACTTGTATGAGAGTTAAGAGAGTTATTTAATAATTTGAATGATTCAACGGATATGTTGAATGTATGTGGTTGTACCACGAGAAGCGCAAGTATGTGTTAGAACTGAATTGATTTAAATTCAATATATGTTGAACCCAAGTGGGATATGTGTAATTAATGCACCTTAGTTGCATGAGATAGATTTATTGATGCATTGTGTGACTGCGAATGAGTATCGTAGGAAGTTTAGCAAGAATGATAGTGAGTGAGAATGTTTATGAATGAACATTTGAACTAGAGAAATGTATATGGATAGATATTTGCGAATGCAGACTATCGGTGGGCTGTGTGCGATACCATCGCTTATAAATGATTGGTGAGCTAAGTGCGTAACCACTGAGAGATTAGTAATACGAATGGCTTATTGAAAATGCTTGAAGTGTTGTTTTATATGATCTTGTGATGATCATTGCAGGAATGTATGCTAATTAAACGAGCATTTGGCTTGTGGCATTGTAAGAATATGGTAAGAGGTAGAATGAGTAAGCTTTAAGGATGATTGAGTAAGTAACTATGAGTTTATGAGAAAAGCTCATCATAATAACTTGCAGTCATGTATATTCAATAAATATCAGTGTTTATCAGTTGTTTGCAGATGAACTTACTAAGCATTTTTGCTTACTCTTTTTATTTTTCTCATCTCTTATAAGTTAATTTAGCTAACTCTGGTTGGAGATCGTCGGAGATATTTTCACACTATCAAGCAGACACTTGGTATGAGGTATCAAGTCCCCATGAGTTATGGCATGTATAGGACTAGTACTTAAGGTTGATTAAGAAATTGTTGATGTAGCCAAATTGTGTTGGCTTAAGAGAACTTATGGTTTGTTTGTATATAGCCACAAACAATGGCCTAAGTTGCTTGTAATTACATGGGAAATAGTTCTCCCTAATGTATGAGATGAAGACTTTATTTCTTTTATGATTAAATGTCTTTAATTCAAGAGTAATATCGATTTTATGTGTAGTTAGGTGATGAGGTATGAAATGTTTTGAATTGAGCATGGGTTTGATCTTGATTTCAGGGTGGCAATTGGCTTGGTAAATAGCCTCTAAGTGCCCACACGGTTAGACACACTGCAGGCAGTGTCTAGGCCGTATGCACTCTGCACCTTTATAATTGAATCAGGATAGGCCACGGGCAAATTCCACGGCCGTCTGTATAAGCCATGTATGACACATGGTTAGATCATGGGCGTGTGCCCCAGGCCGTGTGATCAAGTTAGTATATCAAGGTTTAGCACACGGTTTATGTGACACGGGTGTGTCAAGGCCATGTGAAATTAGGTAGTGTCGACCACGGGTGGGAGACACGGGCATGCCTTAGGGGTATACGGACGTGTCCCTAGGCCTACACGGGCGTGTGGCCCCTGTTTTGTTAAAAAGTTTCCCGAACTCGTGAAAGTCCCCGAAAAAAATTCATATACTTCTCGGAAGTATGTTTAAGGCCTCGTAGGCCGAATTTGAGTAAGAGATATGATTAAATGAAATTTTATAGCCCATAAGTACATGTTTAAGAAGGTTCAAGCATAGTAACGTCTCGTATCTGGTCTTAGCCTCGGACTCGGGTATTGGGTGTTACAGCTTGTCATGGGATTCGAACCCCACTCCCCTTGCCATCTTAGTGACGCCACCACCATCAAGCCATAGGCTCTCTTTCTGTCATAGAACACACACAATTATACATAATTCCTACTGCTAACTGCCAGTTTCACTTATGAGGAAAAATTAAAATTTTTCCAAGGTTCAGACTCGAACCTAGGTTTAATAAAAAACCCTCAAACACGCTCAAATAATTACCCGTTCAAGCACGTCATGGAATTTAAGCAAATTCAGCAAAATACTAAACCTCACATTTTTGGGGCGTTACAGAATAGGTGTGACCCCTTTATCAAGTCAATCAAAGAGATCCGAAACCGCCTCCTCTACATACCCTAATGCCTTAAGGAAGATCATTAGTCAATATATGCTAAAAGCAAACACATCAACTCTCTTTTTTGTATCAAGATGCGCTAGAATCAAATCTCTCAAATTCTTCTATGGGATGCATTTACACTCACCTTTTTGCTTGATCCTGGCTGTAATCCACTGTTTGCTCATTCCTGTAATGTTCATCAATTTCTTCCAAAAGGTCGGGACATAAGCGGCTCTAGAATAAGCTTTATCGACTTGAACCTTTGGACAACGCAGCAGGGTTGTATATTCTTCCACGGTGGGCACTAAATCGACCCTCCCAAAGGTAAAGCAACTGTATACAGGGTTCCAATATTGAGCGAGGGCCCGGAACAAATGCTCATCTACCTTGATGTCGAGTAGATACGGCAAATCCCCATAATTATAGTAGAACAATTGCTTGGTCTCATCATTCCACTAATCCCATATCTCTTTTAATTCTTGAAAGTAATTTTGCATCAAGCTGATATGGGTGTAGTCCCATTATTCTAACGTGTACCCCTCGGCTAGACTATCCCCTTTCTCTAATTACGTTTTCTCTGACCACATACGGACAGCCGCATTATCAATTTTTGACAACAAGACAGGAAATAATCAATTTTACGGCTTGACTCCCTCATAATGTCCCCAGTGGAGTCGCCAAGCTGTCGAAACCATTTTTTTTTGTTGAAAAAAACATGGTTGACTTTAAAACGAAAATGAAGTCACCCCCAATCTTTTTTCAAGGTTTGATCGGATCACCTTGAGATTGATCATTAAAGCATTTTGATTTATTAAAATAATGATTTTGGCCTACGAAATTCGAGCAAACGGGTTCGGGATTCGGTTACGTACGAGGAAGGATTAGCACCCTCGTAACGCCCAAAATTGGTACCTAATTGGTTAATTAACATCTTAGTGTCGAAAATTTGAAAAGATTTTAAAATATGATCCTCCTCAAAAGAAAATTTGAATAAATTAAATCGGATGCTAAGACCCTCCTATTTCGAAGAAGTAAAACGTCACATCCAGTGAGTTAGGATACGACATTTCAAATCATCGAAACTAAGCTTGTCTTTTGACTTTTAAATCTCATGCTTTTAAGTTCAAGAAGGATATTCGGTTATTTGGGTCAAGTGAAAAATCGGAACCCAGTAAGTTAGGACACAATTTCTTAAAATTCCAAATACAGAATATTGCCTTTATTTTTTGAAATCCTTACCTCGAGATAACAAAATCTCACATCCAGTGAGTTTGGACACAACATTTTTGAATTCCCGAGAACAAGCTTGTATTTAACTTATATGCTTTGATTTAAAAAAAAAAAAATTGGTTCTTTAGACTTGACGAGAAAAATCGAAACCCAGTAAGTTAGGGTACGATTTCTCGAATCTCGATTTACGAAAAATTGCTTAATAAAAAATTTTATGTATCGAACAAAGATTGATGTAATACGATTTTATAGATGAAATGTAAAAAACTAAACTATGATACCAATATGTACAACGGGCTAATAATAAATGCAATAATATAAATGACAATAATAAAGGCAGAATTAAAATAAAAATAAAATAAATAAAACAAACAAACAAGCTAATTAAAAAGGAAGTAAAAAAACTAAAGAAAATTTAAAACTAAAAACTATAGTAACAAACCAGTAAATAAATATTATGTACATCAATTCAAATAATAATAATAATAATAATAATAATAATAATAATAATAATAATAATAATAGCATTAATAATGATACGAACAATAAATAGTATGGAGTTTGAAAGTATATAGAAAAATATAAATAGAGAATAAATAATAGATAAAATGATAAAAGTAATGATAAAAATAAAATAAGGATTTTTTTTAAAAATGATAATAAATAAACGATAATAATGAAAGAAACGATAAAATAAATAAATAAGTTAATAACAAAATAATAATAATAATAATAATAATAAGTAAAAAGGAATATAATAATAGTAATAATATTATCAAATTAGTTAATTTAATAGTAAAATAGCAAAAATAAGAAAATGGACTAAATTAAACTTTAACTCAAGAATTTGGGGAAAATTAGAAATAAAAGAAAAATGGGGGACTAATCTAAACACGCGAATAATAAGGAGGGGCTAAAAGGGAAAATATCCCCGCCCTCCAAAATGCGTCACTTTGCGTGGGACCGAATTAAAATAGAAGAAAAATTATAGGGTAAAAATTGAAAATAAAAATAAACTATATTAAAAGGATAAAAATGCGGAGGGACCAAAAACACAAATAGACCATATGGTTTAAAAGACACGCGGATCTTGCCAGGGTCGAGTGATCGTGTGTCTGAAAGCTTTAATATTTATATAATAAATGATCAAGCCTAGAAACTAACTATCACCACGATGGAGGCAAGCGCACCTATCGAACAGTAGTATAGTTTACTGGCAAGACCGAAATGTCAAACGCAAAGGAACCAAAAGTACTAGTACTAAATTTCTTTTTATTATCTAGCCTAAAATAAAGGGGATTTCTTACTTTGGCCCATTTCCTCTATTTTTGGCCTGTTTCTCGTTCTTTTCATCCTCCTATGCTCGCCTAAGTATAAAACATGAAATTAAAGGATTAGGAGCATCAAATTCCACAATTCAAGGGATAAATCATCCAAAAGTATACCAAATGTGGGATTAAAATATGTATATATTACGGTTTATCAAATACCCCCACACTTAAGCATTTGCTTATCCTCAAGCAAAATCCTCAACTTACAATTAAAATTTGTTCTTCTCAATTTATAATTCTTATTAATGATGGCTCAAATTAATCCATAAGTAATCATACATTGAGAATTCAACTAAAAGAACATCAGACTTTCAAACGATCCAAGTTGAGCATTTTATTCATGAAAACATAGGTATCCCCCCTTATCTAAGTAATCACTTTTGATTCAAAATATCACAGAGTTAACTTCCTCACTAAGGATTCACTCAAATTGCTCAAAGTTTTTAAGGGACAAAAAGTTAAGCATTCAATAGTCAACATGAAAAGTTATTACCACAGGCTTGCATGAAAATCAAATCTCCACCACTATAAATTGAGATGATACATTGATCAAAAGGTCTTTAAAAAGGGTTGTAATGTGGCTTGGTTAGGGGGTGTGGTCACAAGCTGAAAGAGGAGGTTAGAATCGAGATTGAATTGACAAATTACCTAGCTAGAAAAATAGTCTAATAATGAATAATTACATTAATAATACGAGCTTCTTCTAAAGATGTGAGATTTACTGTTTAATCTCATAAAAACATAGAACTAGTAATGGATATACTTTTAACTCTCTTTTTTAAGAACAAATCAAGTACAATAATAAGAATTTAACAACTGAAATGGAAAACATAGTTAGGCAACTTCTCAAATCAAATCTCGATAAAAAGGTTAATAGGAAAAATTCTTAATGAATCAAAAAAAGTAAGTCTTGGGTTAATATTAAGGGTAAATCAATGAATGGGTTGTTAGGCTCAATGGGGTTCACTAAGGGTTAGATATGAAGGTAAGCCTTTTGGGAAGTAAGTGGGTTAAATCCTAGTGCCTTTATCATCTCAGTATATCAAATCAAAAGTGTGGTTTTGACATGCATAATCGAAGCAAGTTCTAGAATAACAGATCAATATTAACTCACTCAAAGCAACAATAAAAGTGAGCACGAAAGAATGTATGCTCTAAAGGCTCAAAATCTCACAGAAATTATTGGTTTTTAATGTCAACCCTGTGAACTTCAAATTTCAAGATAATACCTAAACCTGGGGAAACAACCTAGCAAATTTTTTAATTTTCAAAAATCAACTCATCATGCTTGATTCTCTAAAGCCTTCAAGTTTAAACAATTAATGCACAACCGCCTATGTTTTAATTAAAGACATATCAATAAAAATCATAAATCAATCAGAATTTGTTCTCATAGTGATATGAAAAGAAAAAACAGAATTCAGGGATTTGAGAATAATGCAAAAAGTTAGGAACTTTTAGAATTCATCCCCACACTTAAGATGTACATTACCCTCAATGTACAAAGATAGATATTCTAGAGATTAATAGCATTATATTAAAAGAGAAAGGAAGAAGCGAAACTTCCTGAATTTTGGATGGATTCCTTGAGTTGGAAGTGTAGAAACTTGATTCGGATGTGTAGGATAAGTTGGAGGAGGCGTCCCTGGTGGTGGTATGGTGACCGCCAACAATCACTGCGCTAGATAAAGAAATTGGGTAACTCGTGAAGAAATAGCCAAGAAATAATAAGAATAATTCAAAATATACTAATTATCTATTTAAAGACAAGAAAGAGAAAGAGAAAGAGGGTAAAAATTAGAATAAAATTAAAAGAAAAGATCAATGGACTTAAAAGTCCTTATCGTTAGATGGTTCGCGGGGTGGGGTGATTTCTATGATCGTGGTGTGGTGATTCCCTAATAGCCTTTTGAACCTAAATTATAGAAATGAAAATATAATAATATAAATTAAGCACAAGAAAGAAAAAGGGAAGGAAAATAAAGGAGAAGAGAAAAGAAAAAGAAAAATTAAATGGACTCAAATGTCCTTGGCTTGTCGGATAAATGAAGCGGTCGACATGAACTCATGTAGATTGGTCTCGTACGGGGAGACTGTGCTAGGGTCCTTTCGCTTCTTCGACATGGGAATGGTAGTGTTGGCCTTGCCTTTTAGCATTGAGTGATAGTGGTAAGGATGGTGAAAAAGGAAGAAAAAGTATGGTGGCTAGGGTTGAGAGGAAAGGGGTTTGATGGAGAAAGTGAGCAGAAAAGGGGGTTTATATAGAAATAAGGATCTGGTGGCTTCCCGCGCCCGTGTACCATGGGCGTGTTGGGTCACACGGTTGTATTGCACGGCCGTGTTGTGCTTCGTTGTTTCTCCCACGCCAGTGTGCAGGTCGCCACGCCCATGTTGATAAATTAGTATCGACCACGGCTGTGGCCTTTAGTCGGAGCCTGTGGCTTGGGGAAAATTTCGTCCTGTTTCTGCACAATTTCTGCCATGCCGGTGTGCAAATTCGTGATGTCTACACGGCCACTGCCACGGTAGTGTGCAAGGCCGTGTGGTAGGGAAAATTGTGCTTCATTAATTTGGTTAGTTTGTAGTTAGGTGCTAAAAGTAAAAATAAAAATAAAGATATAAAAATTAGTAGGGTTAGTGTTCGGGTTGCCTCCCGAGAATTGCTTGTTTAAAGTCTTAAGCTAGACTTACCTCTCATTCACGTATTCATGATGGTTTGAGGAGTTAAAACTCCTCTTCCCTGCCATCAGTCCTATGATTCTTATATAGTTCGAGTCGAGTAGTGTTTACCTTAAAAGTGCCGAACTTGGGATTAGTTACCTTGACTGTTCCATATGGGAAGATATTCAGCACTTCAAAAGGAATCTCTTCATTTGTATTCAGGTCTGAAGTGGAGATTCGAGGGTCTGTCTTATCCAACAATACTTGATCCCTGATCTGACATTGGTTTTGCTCATGGAGTGGTTTTGGTTTTGTTTCGTGTGTTCCTAGTTTCTCCTTGAAATGTGTCTTCCACTCGTCTAGTTCATCGATCTAAAGCCGTCGCTCCTCGTGAGTTATTTCTTTGTTGGCACAAGGTTTAGGATGTGGCTCAGCTGTGTAGTTTCGTGATGTTTCCTATAAAGAAGGTGGAACCAAATGGTCATTAGTAGAGTTGATGTTTTCACCTTGATTACTCGATGTCCTAGTCGAGTCAAGAGCCTGAAGAGTGATCGTTTCGTCACCTACACGAAGTATGAGTTCACCTGTACCAACATCAATTTAGTCCTAGCAGTTGCTAAAAAGGGTCTTCCTAAAATTAAAGGAATATTGTTATCCTCATCCATGTCTAAAACAACAAAGTCTACTGGGAATATGAATTTGTCAATTTTTACTAGTACATCTTCGATTATACCCCTAGGAATTCTAATAGTTTTATCAGCTAATTGAATGCTCATCCTAGTTTGTTTGGGTTTCCCGAGACCTAGCTATTTAAACATTTTGTAAGGCATAACATTGATGCTTGCCCCTAAATCAGCTAAAGCATTATTAACAGATAAACTACCAATTAAACATGGAATTGTAAAACTCCCTAGATCTTTTAATTTTTGTGGTAGTGTATTTTGCAAAATTGCTGAGCACACTGTATTTAGCTCCACATGCGATGTATCGTCTAACTTCCGTTTGTTTGTCAAAAGCTCTTTTAGAAATTTCCTTGAATCTGGCATCTACGAAAGAGCTACAAGAAATGGTAAGTTAATATGTGATTTCTTTAAAAGTTTAAGAAATTTACCGAATTATTCATCTGTATGGTCTTTCTTCATTGCATTGGGGTATGGCACATGAGGTTGGTACTCTTTAATTATATGTTTTAGTTTATCATGGCTTCCCTCAACCTTACCTTCCCCTACCACATTCTCTTGCCTCAATTTTGGTTCATTTAACACTTCACTATTGTGGGAAGTAATAGCCTTAAGTTGCTTCTTTGGGTTAGTTTTAGTGTTTCCTGGCAAGCTACCTTGTGGTCGTTCTGAAATCAGCTTAGCAAGCTGACCTAATTGGTTCTCTATCCCTTGAATCAATGCTTGCTAGTTTTTGAAGGTTGTTTCGGTGTTCTAGAAGTGAGTTTTTGACACCGCGATAAATTTCGTAAGCATCTCTTCGAGGTTCAGCCTTTTCTCCTATGGGTAGGGTTGTTGTTGGAAGCCTGGAGGGGGTTGTTGTCTTTGATTTCCTTGACCACCCCATGAGAAATTAGGGTGGTTCCTCCAACCTGGATTATAAGTGTTACTATAAGGGTTATTCTGAGGTCTAGAATTATTACCCATATAGTTCATCTATTTGCTTTCTATGCCAGAGTTGTAAGATGGATATTCTGTATTACTCATCCCTCCTCCATTTGTATCGTACTGCATAATCGGATGTACCTGCGAAGAACCACACAAACTATCAATCTTTTTATTTAACATCTCTACCTGATTTGATAGCATGGTTACTGCGTCGAGGTTGAAAACACTGGCGGCTTTTGTTGGCTTTGTCCTCGTGACTTGCCACTAATAGTTATTCAGTGACATCTCTTCAATAAATTCATAGGCAGCCTCAGGTGTTTTGTTGTTCAGGGTTCCGCCGGCGGCTGAATCAATCAACTGCCTAGTTGATGGGTTCACAATGTTGTAAAAGGTTTGAACCTAGAGCCACAAAGGTAATCCATGGTGTGGGCACCTTCTCAATAGATCCTTGTATCTCTCCCATGCATCGTAAAGTGTCTCTAAATCCATCTGCACAAAAGAAAAGATATCATTCCTCAACTTAGCCGTTTTAGCCGGCAGAAAATATTTTAATAAAAATTTTTTGGTCATTTGTTCCCATGTAGTGATTGATCCTCATGGTAACGAGTTCAACCATTGTTTAGCTTTGTTTCTCAACAAAAGGGGAACAACCGAAGACAAATGGCATCATCAGAAACACCATTTATTTTAAAAGTATCGCAAAATTCTAGGAAATTCGCCAAGTGATTGTTTGGATCTTCATCCTGCAAACCATCAAACTAAACAAATTGCTGTATCATTTGAATTGTGTTAGGTTTCAGTTCAAAATTAAATGCATCAATAGCAGGTCTAACAATACTTGATTCAGTTCCTGTTAAATTAGGTTTAGCATAATCATACATAGTACGAGGAGCAGGATTTTGATTCACCGGGTTTGCGGCAACTACAGGAGGTAGCGGATTATTATCAGCCATCTCTTTGGTAGTATTGGTTTCGTCCTCTTGCTCTTCTTCTGTGTATTGTAGGCTCCGCCTTATTTCTCTACGGTTTCTGTGAATGGTACATTCTATATCGTTGTCAAAAATCAAGGGTCCCGACGGGTTCCTTCTAGTCATAAACTAGAAAAACCTATCAGAATCAAAATAAAAGAAAAATTATCAAAGTTAAAGTAAAATAAAAATAAATTGCAAATAAAGTTAAGAATGGCTAAAGTAATAAAAATTCAGTTTTTCTAATATTTCAGTTCCCCGGCAACGGCGCCAAAAACTTGATCGTGTGTCTAAAAGCTTTAATATTTATATAATAAATGATCGAGCCTAGAAACTAACTATCACCACGATTGAGGCAATCGCACCTATCGAACAGTAGTATAGTTTACTGGCAAGACCGGAATGTCGAACCCAAATGAACCAAAAGTACTAGTACTATCTTTTTATTATCTAGCCTAAAATAAAAAGGATTGATATTTATATAACTAATTACTAAACTAAGGATGCTAAGACACAGAGAATGAATTGGGAAAATACTTTTGAGAAAACCAATTGATTAAGACAATTGCCGAGGAAGAATCCACCTAGACTTCACTTGTTATTTAACTCTGAACCAGACGATTTATTCATTTGACTTGATCCGTAGGATTCCCTAATTTATATTAATACCTCTTTCGAGGATACTAACGTCTAACCCTAGGTTGATTAATTGAAATCTCTTTCTAATTAAAACCCCAAGTGTTGCATTAATTCGATTTATGGACTCCCATATTAGGTTTGACCCTAATCCGGCAGATTTTCGTCGTCCTATCTCTAGGAGTGCGATCAACTCCGCTTAACTACGCTAGATCTACTCTTAAACAGAGACTTTTGCTCCTCTGAATAAGCACATTAATACTTGAATCAATATCCTGAAATATTAACACAAGAATTAAGAACAAATCAAGTATTTATCATACAGTTCAGAAAGTAATAACAAGATTCATCTTAGGTTTCATCCCCCTCAGGTACTTGAGGGGTTTAGTTCATGTTTATAAAAGAATACATATTAGAAGAAATTAAATAACAAAACATAAAGAAAAACCCTAAAACCCCCTGAAGGAAATTGAAGGGAAGATCCTCAGTCTTGAGTGTGATTCCAGCTTCTGAGAGGGATCAACTGGCTTTCTTCGAGTAATTCCCTAATTTCAGCTCTCTCTGGCTTTGCTCCTGTCGAATGCCCTGACAGAAGTCTTCTGTCGAACTCCCTGTCGAACTCTGACCAACTCCCCTTTTAGGTTGCCCTCTTGGGTGTTTATATAGGCTTTCGAAAAGTCTTTCTTTGCCTCTAAGTATCCTTTTCCGAGAGGAATTAAAACAGGTCACGGCAGGGACACGCCCTTGTGGCACGCCCATATGAATCGAGTCTTGGGCCATGTTCGAGTCTGCTAAAGTGGCACGGCCATGTGGCAAACTCTAGGGCGTGTGGATTTCTTACTTTGGCCCATTTCCTCTATTTTTGGCCTGTTTCTCGTTCTTTTCATCCTCCTATGCTCGCCTAAGTATAAAACATGAAATTAAAGGATTAGGAGCATCAAATTGCACAATTCAAGGGATAAATCATCCAAAAGTAAGCCAAATGTGGGATTAAAATATGTATATATTACGGTTTATCATCGAGTCGGATTCGGTCGACCTCTCCAAAACGACATCATTTTGGGGCTTTTCAGAACTCATTGAAACAGCGTAGTTTTACTTATCCATAAAAGCTATTTTTTTGAAAAAAAAATTCTTTTTTCACATTCTCCTAAAAATAACAAAAAAAAGCTCTCAAATCTCTCAGCCCTCCCCTCAGTCCAGCCAAACTCGGTCGGGTTTTCGACCATCAGCCACCGTGGCGACCGTCAGTCACTGGCGACAGCGCTGCCTTCCACGGTGGCTGAGAATTCAAAAAGGGCCATTTTTCTCAGCCTTTCAAGTCCAAACCCCCCAAGACACCGTTTTTCATCAGAAACAGCCAACCTCAGCCGCCTACGGCGTCCGAATTCGAAAGGTCAGCCTATTTTTCTTTGTGTTTTCTCGTTATTTCCCCTTAAAGCACTAGTAAAAGATAGAATAAAAATAAAAAAAAAAACACAAAATGAACCACCTTTAAGTTTTTCTGCGATTTGATTTCTTTTCTCTGTTTCTTTTGTATTTTTTCTGTAGAAGAAAAATTACAAAGGCTCCTTTTTGGATTTTATAGTCGGAATTTAAAAAATAAATACAATATTTTACTTTCTGTGCTGTGCTGTTTGTTTGTCCTTTTTTGCAGGTACGGAGTGACGTGGAGGTACGGATGCCAACGGTGGTGGGGCGCATGTGGATGAGCGGTGGCGGCAGCTAGGGCTGACCTAGGGTTTTCCTTTTCTGCTTTGTTTGAAGTTTTGGGCTAATTTGAGCTAAGATTTGAATTGGGCTAGGGTTTTGTAAATTAGGTAATATTGGGCCTACTATTTTATTCTGTAATTGGACTTTTAAAAAATTTTGGACTTTTTATTGATTGTTTTTTTATTTATTTATTTTGGTTTTAACGGGCCCGGGCAGATTGGGCTAATTACACAAACCATACACTGAGTATGAACTCAATGGTATTTCTATAATCCGAATGCTTAAAGGTAAATTAATATAACATATACATTTAAATCATACAATAACCTTAGTTATACAATTAATATCACCATAGCGAAGATCATTCAAATAACCAATTTTATAAATGCATCATTCATAGCATTTTCCAATTCTCATCCCTTGCTATTTCAAATAGCATTTCTCAATATAATACACAATTTATTTCCATTCCACATTCAAAGTTTTTCAATACCATTCATAGTACCTCTTTCTCTATTTTTCTCTATTAACATGAATTGGACTTTGACGGATACACGAATCCAACCAAAATACACCAATTTGGCACCTAGTGCCTCATTGGATAATTCGAAGCAATAAATTGACACCTAACGTCTAATCGGCCATGCCGAAGTAAATTTTTACCCAGTACATCATTGAATTTATCTGAAGTAATAATGTGACACCCACTGTCTCATCAACTGAAAGTCGAATTATCCCCGAACTCTTCCAATCCTATGGCATGCTATCTATATCTGACTCAGCCTGATACAATTAATAGGGTTTTGGATTACTTTTCAATTTCAATCAATATTCAATTCATTTCAATAATCATATATAATCATACATTTACTTCAATATCATAATATCAAATACTCACCTCATTTTACTTACCATACACATTAATCAAAATACAACAACTAATAATTACTAGATTCAGATTCTAGAAATACAAACCGTAATTTTCAACCTACTCCTCGTTGACTTTTTCTTTTCCCTTCTTAGCCAAGGTTTCCGGCACATGTTAGTTACAGAATTGAAACAATTAAAAATCATCAATACACACAATATCACATTGAATATTTCAATTTTTATTTATCTTTCACCTAAATTCCAATTTAGTCCTAAACCAAACTAACTTTATTTCTTCAAAATTAATCTCATATTTTCATTCAATTTCTGTTTTAGACTAAGTTCAACTCTCTAATTTCACTTAAATCCTTTAATTTTGAAAATTTCTCAATTTAGTCCCTATTATTCAAAACTTATAATTTATCTTACAATTCAATCCCTTTTTTCATTTCTAACTTAAAATTCTATCAATTTAACCCCAAATACTTAAATTATCCAACATGAACAACATCTAAAATTTTATTATTTTCCAAAATTTCAACATAAATCAAGTAGTATTTTATACTAGGATTCTAAAAACATAAAAATTACAAGAAAATGGACTAAATTGGCTTACCAATTGAGCTTTGAATCCTAAAACCCTAATTTCTCCTTTTTCTTTCCATCTTTCTTTCTTTCTTTTCCTTCTCTATTTCGTCCCCCTTATTCTTTCTTTTCTATTTTTTATTTTTTTTAATTCTTTAATTATAATATAATAATATAATACAATATAATAATATTTTTCTTAAATAATAACTAAGTATATATATTTATTACAAGTATATGTATATAATTATTACACATGTAAATCACCATTACCATACAATTGTCAATTTATGGTTTATTTACTTAATTAGTCCCTTTACTTTTTCTTTAATCTATAATTAAACTTTCACCCTTTATTCAATTTAACCCTTACACCTAATTACCAATAATTCAAGCTAATTCACCTAGCCAAAACCTAATTAATCACACAACTAACTTCGTAAATATTTTTAATAAATATTTACGAATTTATTTTACGAAAACGGAGACCCGAAAACACACTTTTCTAATACCCATGACTATCGGGTCATTACATGGTTAGTTGCTTAGCTACGTTCTTCTGTTTGATTTACTGAATTATTTCTTATTATTCTTGAAATAAAAAATAAAAAAATCAAAAAAATATTGTTTATTAATTAGTTATTTGTTGATTGAGCTTGAATAGTTAAATTCATATTTTGAGAAGAAGCTCGTTTTTGTTCTTAAATATTCTTGATTGATGCACTTGTTTATAATTTAGCATTTGTTTATTTTTTTTCTAGTTTGGTAATTTATTAACTCGACCTCGATTATAACTAACTTTTTTTGCCTTTCTCCACAACCTTAACCTAAGCCCTATTACAACCTCTTAAAGACCTTTTGATTGGTGTGTCATATCATTTATAGTGGTGGAGATTTGATTTTCAAGTAAGCTTATGGTAATGACATTTATTGTTCGACTATTGAATATTTATTCTTGAACCTTAAACACTTTAAGTGATTTGAGTGAATCTTTAGTGAGGATGTCAATTCTTGTAGATTTTGAATTAAAGGTAATTACTTAGATAAGGGGAGATACCTATGTTTTCGTGCGTTAAAAATCTCGACTTGGATTGTTTGAATATTTAGTGCCCTTTTAGTTGAATTGTCAATGCATAATTATTGGCGAATTATTTCGAAAAATTATTGATGAGAATTATAAGTTGAGAAAGATTAAATTTAATGTGAGTTAAGGATTTTTCTTGAGGACAAGCAAACACTTAAGTGTGGGGATATTTGGTAAATGATAAAACTAACATATTTTAATCTCATTCTTAATGCATTTTTGGATGATTCTTTATGCAAATTGGTGAATTTGATGCTTCTAATCCTTTTAATTCATGTTCTTATACTTAGGTAAGCATTTGGGAGCAAAAGGAGTGAAAACCGGAGAAAAAGAGCAGATTTTAGGAGCCACACGGGCTGGACACACGCCCATGTGCCAGCCCATGTCGATTTCGCAAAGCTTCCCGAACATGCAAAAAAAACATAATTTTTAGGCTTTTTGAGCATTTTGAAGTCTATAAATACCAAATAGAAGAAGATATATGAGAGCCATCAGAGAAGATCGAAGAAATAACTCGAAGAACACCATTTGAGCCAACTCTGGAGCAAATTCCCATCAAGATCAAAGACCTCCTTTTAATTTCTTTTGAAGTTTTTATGAGTTTATTTGTTTCTTGTGGTTTTTTTTTTTTTTTTTTACTTTGAGATGTTTTCATTTAGGATTATGAACTAATTCCCTAGATGCCTAGGGAAGATGAAACCTATGATGAATTCTATTATTTTATTTATGTTTTACATGATAAATATTTTATTTTTGTTCTCAATTATGTGTGCCTATTTCTTGTTTTAATATTTTCGATATATTAATTCATCTTTAATGTGCTTAATTCAGTGGAGCAACAGTCCTTATTTAAGAGTAGATCTAGCATAATTGAGTGGAGTTGCATGCAATCCTAAAAGTAGGATGACATAAATCTACCAGATTAGAGTCAAATCTAATAGGGGAATCCATAGATCGAGTTATTGTGACGATAGGGGTTTTAATTAGAAAGATATTTCAATTAATCAACCTAGAGTCAGTTGCTCTTACTCTCAAAAGAGATATTAGCATAATTTAGGGATTTCTACAGATCAGGACACCAAGTGAATAAATCGTTTAAATCAGAGTCGTAATAATAGATGAAGTCTAGGTGGATTCTTTCCTGGGTATTATCTCTCTCATTGGTTAATATTCAATTATTTCCTTAATTCATTCTTTATTGAGTTCTTAGTTAAATTAGTTTAGTAATTTTAGTTTAAAACTCATATCTCCAATTTGTCGACTAAATAATAAGAAAACGGTGATTACTAATACTTTTTGTCTTTGTGGATTTAATATCTTTACTCACCGTAGCTATACTATTATTGATTGGTGCGCTCGCCTTAGTCGTATTTTTAGTTAGTATGGAAAACATACATCAGCAAATACTTATAGATTATATGTATTATGACCTAATTAGGTCAAGTAACGATGACTAAGCATGTTAATTTAGGTTGTGTAGATGAAAACACCTTTGCTCATTCAATTGACCTCATCGTAGCTATGTCGTGTCACACTCCAAATCTAGATTATCCGAATTGAAGGCACCTAGACGTGAAGTCTATTCTGGCGCACTTTGGTAGTTAGTTCGCTAAATTGTAGCTTCTGGCGAACAAATATTTTGGCGAATTGAATATTCGCCCATAGAAGTATATTAGGATTTAACCTTTGATGTGTCTTTTAGTAAAAGAAAGAATTCGATAAAAGAAAAGTAAGTCTTATGTAGGTTATCGCCAAAGGTATATTACGCTTAGTTTGTGCAAGTACTACGAAGAGTAAGTCTTGGTAACTAGATCTGGTTATAATCCAACTATACTTACTGGTCAAATAATATTTGGAAAAGACTCAATTATGTTTTTTCTAGATTTTTGTAGGCCATTAGGAAGGGAAAATTCTGAAATATGTGACACTTGTTAAGTTCCACTAAGCAAGATGGGTCATATTTATATGTGTGAGAAGGGTTCTGGAAAAGGTTATTCTCCTTCTTCCTTCAATGTTATTTTTTGATAAGTCTAAATTGTATCTCTTCTTGTTAAGCTGGAAGCTAGGGTCCTTAGTCAATGAGTGGTTATTCCATCTCCAGGTAAGTATTACAACTCTGCATGCTAAGACTAAAGATGCTATAGAGTATATAGACAGTAAGATATGAATAAGAAGCCCTGCATGGGGATTTTCTGTAGATGAAGCATTAGCAATTTGTCTATAAATTGGTAATAATGGTGATTTCATGTTCTTTAAGCAATTGTTGCCGTTAGTTTGAATTCGATGTCTGAGTCTAAAGCTAGTAGCTGTAGTAGGAGAGCCTTAGGTGAGTTCTTAATATAGAATCTTACAAGTCTTTTAGATAAGTGTGATTGATGTTCCAGAAACAATGATTTAGTACATGAATGGTTGTTGGAAATAAGTATGTGTTCTTGATATAGGTCATTATGAGTCTAGATTATAATGAATTGTATGGGTGTATGTAATTATGTGAAACAACTATGTGTATACGCTTGGAATGTTTACTATGAGATATAATTGTGTTGATGTGTATGAAGTATGTATTAAAGTAGGATTCGATTAAGAAAATGAGTTAGCCTAACTGAATGTGATTTATATTAAATATGTGAGGTTAGATTGAAAATGTTTGGGAATGGGGTGCATTTTAGTGTGGAGAGGTTGTGATGTGAGTTTGGTTATCGCGGTGGTAATCGATGAAGTCCGTTCGGATAGTAAACATGAATTCTAGTATGAAAATTATGAAGAAAAGTCCATAGTCATGGAACATTCTAGAAAAGTCGGATAAGCCACATTTATCAACTGAGGTTATCTGCGTGTTCTAGGGCAATGATGGGCAAACCTTATGCGATGTGATTTTAGGTAAATCCATATCGCAAACATGGTAGTTTATGGGGTGCCTAGGTGGCATTCTGCTAGCCTCTATAGCCTATTCTAATTTAGCATTTCTGTTATGCTGTTAGCCTTTGTGGTGTCCTATTAGCCTTTGTGGCGTACTATATATATTGCCCTTGTAGTGTATTATGTATGTTGCCTTTATGGCATATTGTGTCTAATACTAATGGCGTACTCTGGTAAGCTTATGCTAATGATATGATCTATCTGAGCTTTAGTGTGAAATGTTTTGTGATAAATCGAATAAGTCATAAAAGAAGTTACTTGAAAAGAAGTACGATTCAATATGTTAGAAAAGGGTATCCTTCGTGGTTATTTGTCAGTTTAGATATGGGCATATTCAATGTAAGAGTTCGTCAATTTGAGTGACCATGCTATTAAGGTGGAACTTTGAGTTATCTGATATTCATTGTGTTTGTATAGTATTATGTCTTGTTTTGAGGTCTAATGGAATCTGATTTGTTTGTTATATGGGATGTCTTATACCCTGTAATAAAAATGTGCATAATTTTTATGAACAATCTGGAGAGTTCCTCATTAGTATGAGTATGTTTAGGTTGAATTAGGGCATGGTCTAAACTACGATTTGAGTAGTAATATCAGTTTGAGTATCTGTCGAAAGTATGAACAGTAAGTGTGTCCGCCAAGAATAGTGCCTGGGATTAATTGTTCGAGAATAACTGTTGAAATTTGTCTAAAGAGAAAAGAAAAGGGTAATATCGACTATCAAAACCTAGAGTCAGCCAAGTAGTTGGAAGAATGAGGATATGGTATGAATGATAAGTAGCGTATATGTATGAAAATATACAACTGATAATGTGAAGGTACTCACCAAAGATATAGATATGAAAATCCAAATATTCAAGATGAAGAATTTATCAAGAAAGGTCAAAAAGTAAGTTGTGTTCAAAACTCACTAAGTTCCTATGAACTTATTAGTTTTATGTTTATATTTCAGATATTATTGTTTACGTGAGAATGCTAGGAGAGACAACACAAGGAATGCGCCAAAGATGCAACAAGCAGAATACTATGCATACAGTGGTTGTTTTGGAAAGATTAATGTTTTGTAGGACTACGCTTAAGAGACTGTCTTTTGTAATCTATATGCTGTAGTAAATTGTAATAAGTCCGATGCTAGATAAATATTATTTTTTAAATACTTTCATTTTTTTATTTTATTTGGATTTTTTTAATAAAATTAACAGAAAAATGTATTAAGAAAGGGAAATTGTTAACTATTTTACAAATTTTTGTTAAGTGGTTTACGTGGTAACACCTAAGATCCGGACCTAGTGAATCGGGTCAAGTTTAGAGTGTTACATGTTGCGACACCCTCAAGTTTGTGTCGCGACATCGAAGGTAGTTTGCTTTATTCTTGGTGTCTTAAGGGATATGTCACGACACCGTCTCTTATGTGTCGCGACATTCTCGGCAAACTACTCCTTGTGTATTCTACTTGCTATATTGTAACATCCCAGCTCCGTATTGCAACATCGAGAGCAGTCCATTGTCTTTTTGCCTTTGAATGATATCCTACACACTTAATCAACATGTTAGTATTCCCTTAGACCCAGATTGGCCTAGACGGTCATAAAACACATTAAAATGTTCATTTTATTCACTAGATCCTAAGAAGGGGAACTTAATAAAAACTATATTAATTTGTTATAAGACTAGCTCGTTAAGTATAGAATTGGGCCTAATCTGCTACAACAAATTGTGGCAGATTAGTGTTCACTCTCACTGTATTTTGTTTAATTTTTTTCATAGAATCCTCACACCAAACGTGACAGCCCGCTATCTACTCAAAAATGGAAAGTGCTTCGAATCATTGCTATTTGACCTGGACATGTTCTAAAAGAGTCGAGGCATTTTGAATTGTTTGTTGACACGGACAAAGTGAGGGAAAACCTCTGAAATTATTTCAATATTTGACCTTGGACATATAATAGTTTCGAATCGAATCTCTTTAGAAAGAAGATCTTTTGTCTCATGGTAGTCTACTCCAATCCCCTTACGAAACTTTCGTTATTGGGTTAGCCATACACTTCACATGTTTCTAGTGTAACAACCCGATTTTGGGGATAGTCTATAACATCCTGAATTTTTGGGCCTATGCGTTTAATGGGTGAATATGTGTATTGGGTTAATTTAACTGTTAGGGGTCCAAATTGGGCTCAGGATGTGGTCAAGGCCTTGGTGAAATTTTTTTTTGAGCACTATAGGGTTTAAAAGGTGGTATCTGTGTTTAATATCAAAATGGGCTTGTGGCCCAGTGGTCAGTGGCGCCACTTAGGGAGCAAGGAGGTGACGCCACACAAGGGAGTAAGGGGCCCAAATTTAAGTTTTATGGAGCCCAATTCTGTTAATTTAAGTTAGCTAAATTTCGGCATTAGGATTAGGTAGAGTGGACGGCAACAAGGCTCAAAAATAGGAGGATTTATGTGAATGGGATAATGTAGATATTATAGTTGATAATATGGAAGATAAGGGAGGAAATTTAGGGTTCTATCTGCTGGTCACAGTGATGGCCGAATTTCAAACTCTGAGGGGGAGGAAACTTTAAATAGTCAGGTGAGGGTTCTCTTCTTTATTTTTCGGCATTTAGGGTTTCCATCTTTTCTTTCTCTTCTCCTCTGAGTAGAAGCCGAAATTCCTAACCTTATTCCCTCATCTTCACTTTTATTCAAAAGTCGAAAACTCCATTATTCTTTTCTCATCTTTTCTCTTCCAAAAGCCGAAAATCACCACCTCCCTCACCTTTTCTTTCTTTTTCTTTGAAACTTCCTTTTTGCTGAATCTTCTAACCTCTATTGTTATTCTTCTTCTAATCTCTAAAAGCCGAAACTATATCTCTATTATTCTATTCTTCTCCTTAATACTCATTGGCCGAATCTCTCTTATCCATCTCTTCAATTCTTGAATCTTCTAAAAGCCGAAAATGCATCACTTCATCTTTTCCAGGATTTTCATAAAAGCCGAAATCCTTAGATCTCACCTTCTGTGTTTGCCGAATTCTCTCTGGAGTATCTGCTTGCGTTGAATCTCAAAGGAAACTGAAGGCAAGTATTGATTCGTAAGATTTCAATCTTTTCCGGCTTTTTAGGGACTTTAGCCGAATGGCTATAAGAAAACTGACCTTGAGTTTTTCTCTTATTTTCGGCAATTCGGGATTTAAAAGGAGTTAATCGCGTAGATCTCTAAGTCAAAATTCAGTAAAACTCGAATCGTGTTACTTTCGGGATTTCAAGGTAAGGAGATCTACTAATTTTTAATGTATAAAATTGGGTATTTATTAACCCTTGGCCGAATGTAGGGGAGCCCAAATCTTCGTATTCTTCCAGCTTTTGGAGCAAGGTTTTAGACTAAGGGTTGTAGATTCGGATAACAAGGATATTGACTAAGAGTGTAGTACTAAGCAATATCAGGTGTGTAACTTCTCACACCATTAGATTGATTGCTAATATATGTATATTTATGTAATAAATCTGCTATACTCTGTTAAATGCCAAAATCTCGGCATAACGTTTGGAAACCCGAGAAAGGTAAAGGCTAAATATCAGGTTAGTGATTTCTGCCATTCATCAGTGAATGTTTCTGATAAAAACGATATGTTTTATATGTCGATTTCTATATATGCTTGGTTTGGGTGATTGATGAAAAGGGGAAGTGATCTGTTCTGGTGGCTTATGCCATTTCAGCCTGGTGACTCTGTCACAACTCTGTTTCTGGTGGCTTTTTCCATTTCAGCCTGGTGACTCTGTCACGACTTTGACGATGAGCAGCTAACTGTAGCATGACTGCCATCGATGGTGTGTAGCGGTACGGGTTGATTGTAGAAATCCCCAATGGTGTGATTGGCAGGTAAGAGTGGGGTGTAGTGGTTGGAAATCTAGGATTGGGTTGGTTTTTATGTATGTTATCTACTGTATTATGTTTTATATTCTGATCTGTGGGCTAATGTAAAATCTCGAAATAGGGGTTGCGAGTTTGGTAAATAACTCGAGTGTTAGTGGGCCTCGAGAGTGGTTTTGATGTGTTTTTGGAGTTCTTAAAGCCCGAGGATAAAAATGGAGTGTTTTGGAAATTTTTGAAAAATTGAAGGTTAAAAGAGGAAAATATGGAAGGAGGCCTTAAGTAAAATTTTTGTAAAGTTGTGGCATATAAAATGCCCTGGTAAACTGGTCTCGTGTGCCACTTAAGGTTTGGATTAGCGCTAGGCAGGTCAGGGGATCGAGAAATGCTGGGCGCATGGTTTTTATTTTTGTGTCAGATGGTGTTATGGACTAAGGAGGCCTTAAAAGAATTTAGTGAGCATAAGTGGACATGAAAGTCCAGATGGTAGAATGGCTAAGGGCGTGAGGTGGTGATTGCGGCCGAGAGGTCTCGAGTTCGAGTCCTGAAGGCAGCGCTTGATTTCGTTTTGTTTTTGCGTCAAGCAAGGGACGCCTGCAATTATAGTTTAAAAAGAAAATACGATGCGATATTTGCATGAAATTCACCGTGGCCGAGTGGTTAAGTGCCTTGCTTGAAAGTCATGGCTAGGGGACTCGCGTTCGAGTCTTGGGGGTCGCACTTAAAGCATTCTATTTTGCTTTTAGCACTAAAGCTTACGGAGCCAGCGAAAGTAAGACTTAAAAGAAATTCCGATGAGATTATTGCATGAAATGCGCAGCGGGCCGAGTGGTCGAGGCGTTGGGAGTCCTCTCCGTGTCTCGAGTTCGAGACACGGGGTCAGGCTCTGGGTTTTGTTTTGTTTTGGCCAACGTGTGAGTAAGGATGCATGGCCCATGCACGCGTGAAACAAATGGGTACCGCTTTTATTTTATTTTATTTTTGTTGTTTCAAAGTCAGTAAGAGCATGGGTTTAAAGCATTATTTCTATTATTTTGTTTGCTCAGAACAATGGGATTGTTTAAATATTATTATTTTTTTTAAAGGATGGGTTAAGTGATGATATTATTAAACAATGAAAAGTGATGTTTGAATTTAGCAAAAGAGAGAGAGCATTGACCGTGGGAATGAAGCATGCCTTGGGGATTCCTTTGGCCGGCCTTGTGTTTGAGAAAGGATGGCCAAAATTCTTTGCTTTCTTTGCTTTTGGTACATGGCTGAATGGGTCTTCTTTCCATTGTGTTCTTGGCCAAAATTCTTTAATTTTGTTTTTCCTTTTCTTGCTTTTGGGTGCATGGCCGAGTGAAGCATCTCTCTAGGGGCTATCTTGGGCGATTTTCTTGTAGCAAAAGAGGTGCCAAATTCGTTTGTAAAGTGTCTAGCTCGATACCAAATGCTTGATTTGTTCTTTTCTTCCTATTTGCTAGCTTAGCCGAATACACCCATTATTTGAAAGGTTAACCGAAGCCCCTCCACCTTTAGACACCATTGCCGAATCTCTCAGGGATCAAAGGGACTTTTGGGTGCTAACTTTTCAAACGGTTTTTGAAGGTGTGTCGACTACGTATTTGTGACCTCTTCGATTGTTTTGTCAAAGGAGATAGCTTTAAAAGAGCAAGGGTTCTCTCGGATTTGGATACAGCAAGGTAAGGAAGTATTACTTTCGGCTATAGGCTATATTTTGGGTTTTGATAATAACCGAATGTTGACCTTGGTTTTTGGGTGGCCGAATGTGTATAAGGCTATAATTATATGCTCTGTTTGTGTGTAGCTAGTGTTAAGGAGTACAAATGACTCTTTCGGGAATTGAAGTGCTCCAGGTAAATGACTCATGGTATTCGGCCTAAGGCCATATTATTGGTACTAAGTGTGACCGATTTCGGTTATGTGTTCTAGGGGCAAATCGATAGAAGTAACAGAAGCTTTCGGGATTTTAGACTTTGTTAGAATCGATAGATCAGAATCTCGCTATAATCAAAGCGTGAGTTATCGTGACCGCTTCGCGTGCTTGTTATATGTGTTGTACGAGTTATTTCATGTAAATGTATATGTTGTGTATGTTAGCCGAAATAAGGGTTAAGATAATGGATACCAAGGTGGGTGATCGAATAATCAGGTTAGTGGTTATGATATTAACCTTTCAGTGAATTGCGTTAATAATTGAATAATTGAATATTGATGAATGTGTAATAAAGTGATGACATGTGATGTATATTGTTTTGAGTAATATGTGGCCATGGTATATAATATATATATGCATGGGGTTTGGGATATGACTATTTGAGGAAAGGATGTACGTTATGTGTGTGGTCTAATGCTAGCCTCGTGCTACATTAGCGCTTGATGTTTAGTTGTGTGCTTCCTCAAGAGAGGTGTTGGCTAAGTGCTCATTTCGGCGGTCTATATCTGTGTGCATCACCGTGGATCGATTAATATGTGGATCACTATGTGGATTGGGCTTCATAATTGTATATTCATAATTGTATATTCATAGTTGTATATTCGAAATTGCATAATCATGTGTATGGACTGTGTGGATATGGGCCAAGCCCATATGTGAGTACATGTGTATTAACTATGCACTGAGTCTTGGTGACACACTCAATTTTTCTCAAATCTTTCAGGTGGCGCGTAAAGCTTGGACCGGGTCGGAGAGGATACAAAGGTGGCCATGAGGAAGTGGATTTTATGAAAAAGGACATTTTGATTGATTTATTAAGTATCTACATTTTCATTATTCCGATTAAGTGTTTAATGTAAAAAGGCCCATTAAAATATTTAAGTACCTTTATTAAGCAACTTTATTATTATGCCCTATTATGGATGGATGATTTAAAGGTTGATTGCAATTGGTTTTATTTTCTCAAGTAGAGCTTGAATCCGATGTTTTTATAACAAACTTTGAGTTTTACTTAGAATATTACAAGTCATGAAAATGTTTTATTAAAGGGAACAAATTTACAACGGTTTTACTCTTAAGTAAGAATATTTTTCGAAAGTGTTCCGCAGTGGCATTCCAAATTCGGTCAGAGTAAATGGGCCGGGTTTGGGGTGTTAAATTTTGGTATCAGAGCATGGTTCAAAACTCGGCTTTGAGGTTTTGGGCCCGAAAATAGTTTTTGAAAGTGGGCTTTTCAAAATGTGAACTTTTATTTTGGACTTGTTCTGGCATGGCACCTGTACCTCCGACCCGAAGTCCACCTGGTAAATACCTCTGACTATTGAGGTATGTTGAATATGTGAACTGTATGGGCATGATTGGGCTTGTAGATTAGAAAATTTGGGCTATCGAACCCTAGAACTAGTCTACTCAAAAACAAGTGCATAAGACTTAAGGACTGAAATGACCATAGAGGTGTAGTGAATGAATGTGTCCCTGCTTATGAACGTGTATGTGACTCTCTGAATTAGAATAGCGAACTTGAATTGAACCTATGTGTGATCGAAAGAACCACTTCTAAATACTTTATTCCATAAAATTGTTCGCGAATAATTAGTGGAACAAATTTCTAATGTATAAAACTTTTAAGTCAGAATTTGCGATAAGAGATGAGTTCTAGATGACGTGATCGAGGCAAAATGGCCGTATCGGAACTCGTTAGATCGGGTCAAGGGTCTAATAATGAGGTACCACCTCCACCACCAGCCTTTGATAATGAGCAGCAAGATCAGACGAGGGATAATCCTGTATCGCGGGCAGTGTTGCGAGTTTTAGAGATAGCGGCTGGAGCGAGAGGAAATATGAGAACTCGGAAATTGTTCCCGAGCGACTTAGAGCTAATAGAGCGAAATTGTTCTGTGATGTATCAGGAGTGGCACCCAGCACGGTTGAATATTGGTTGGAAGCAACCAAACGAGTTATGGTTGAGCTCGATCTGAGCCCGGAGGAAAAGTGAAAGAAATGGTGACGCTACTTCGCGACGAGACGTATCAATGGTGGCTCACAGTTCAGGATAGTGTCACAGTGAAGGATCTCACTTGGGAGTATGCCATGACGGCATACCAGAAGAAGTATGTCAGTACTTACTAAATTGATGCCCAGAGGCATGTGTTTTGGGACTGGTTCAACGGAACAAGTCCATGGCAAAATACAAGGCTGAATTCCTAAGATTAAGCTGATATACTCGAAGAGTAGTGGCTACAAAAACATGAACGATGTGTCCGGTTTAAAGACGGATTAAGAGACGGTCTGAAACTATTGATAGCTCCTCAACAGGAACGGGAATTTGCTGTGTTAATCGAAAAAGTTAAGATAGCTGAAGAGATTAAGAGCTCGATGAGATAAAATCGAGATAAGAATATGAACCGTGATAGAAGAAATTTTGGATCGTCTAAATTATCTGAAGGTCTTCGGAAAAGACCGAGGGTTGAAAGTTTTGCTCATGTGATTAAGCCAGTTATGGGAAAAATTGGGACCGTCCGTGTGCTCAGTGTGGAAAATATCATGTCGGCGAGTGTTGGAACCAAAAATTGATAATGTTTTAAGTGTAAGACAATAAGTAATTGAATATTGTTAAGGTTAGTTATAATCTTGTGTACATGTTGGAATCCTGATTATAAATATAGTGAAAGCCGACTGTGGATAGACTTTCTATCATGAAATGTTATTGAAGTGATGAGTACAAGTGATATGAGGATAAACATCCTATTATGAAATGTTATTGAATTTTTATCGAAGTGATAAGTACAAATGATATGAAATATATATGGTTTATAATTTTGGTCAGCTTGTAATGTGATTCAGATGGTGATAATATTATATTTCAGGCTTTGATGCCTAGCAGGCCTTGTGCTGGTGTATATTTCAGGCTTTGATGCCTAGCAGGCCTTGTGCCGGTGTATATTTCAGGCTTTGATGCCTAGCAGGCCTTGTGCCGGTGTATATTTCAGGCTTTGATGCCTAGCGCAGCCTTGTGCCTGGTGTATATTTCAGCTTTGATGCCTAGCGCGGCCTTGTGCTTGGTGTGTATATTTCGGGCTTTGATGCCTAGCAGGCTTAATGCCGGTGATGTGTTATAATAGAGAATTCATGAATCACTTACAAGATGGAATATGTTTATTACCATAAGCTAAATGCTCGGGTAAGTACAAGTCTTTCGTATTTGCAAGAAGTAAGATAAGTTAGTATATTCCCATTTGAACTAAGTAAGATGTGATATAGTTCAAACTTCGATAAGAATTTTAATATGTGCCATTGATCTTACCATTGATGTGTATGATTTCTATAATGGAATTTTAAGCTTGAATATGCTTGTGGAAAAATGGCCATATGTGAAAATGCTAAATTTGAAAGAGTTTGGATGTGTTTGCATATGTGTATATTTGAGTATATGTGATCGATATATGGTGAATTGAAATGTGCGGATGTTCGTTAATAAGTAATTTCGAGGACGAAATTATTTTTAAAGGGGTAGAATTGTAAAATCCAGAAATAGGGGTTGCGAGTTTGGTAAATAACTCGAGTGTTAGTGGGCCTCAAGAGTGGTTTTGATGTGTTTTTGGAGTTCCTAAAGCCCAAGGATAAAAAGGGAGTGTTTTGGAAATTTTTGAAAAATTGAAGGTTAAAAGAGGAAAATATGGAAGGAGGCCTTAAGTAAAATTTTTGTAAAGTTGTGGCATATAAAATGCCCTGGTAAACTGGTCTCGTGTGCCACTTAAGGTTTGGATTAGCGCTAGGCAGGTCAGGGGATCGAGAAATGCTGGGCGCATGGTTTTTATTTTTGTGCTGTATGGTGTTATGGACTAAGGAGGCCTTAAAAGAATTTAGTGAGCATAAGTGGACATGAAAGTCCAGATGGTAGAATGGCTAAGGGCGTGAGGTGGTGATTGCGGCCGAGAGGTCTCGAGTTCGAGTCCTGAAGGCAGCGCTTGATTTCGTTTTGTTTTTGCGTCAAGCAAGGGACGCCTGCAATTATAGTTTAAAAAGAAAATACGATGCGATATTTGCATGAAATTCACCGTGGCCGAGTGGTTAAGTACCTTGCTTGAAAGCTGCGGCTAGGGGGACTCGCGTTCGAGTCCTGGGGGTCGCACTTAAAGCATTCTATTTTGCTTTTAGCACTAAAGCTTACGGAGCCAGCGAAAGTAAGACTTAAAAGAAATTCCGATGAGATTATTGCATGAAATGCGCAAAGGGCCGAGTGGCTGAGGCGTTGGGGAGTCCTCTCCAGGTCTCGGGTTCGAGACCTGGGGGCTGTGCCTGGGGTTTTGTTTTGTTTTGGCCAGCGTGAGTAAGGATGCATGGCCCATGCACGCGTGAAACAAATGGGTACTGCTTTTATTTTATTTTATTTTTGTTGTTTCAAAGCTGTAAGAGCATGGGTTTAAAGCATTATTTCTATTATTTTGTTTGCTCAGAACAATGGGATTGTTTAAATATTATTTTTTTTTAAAGGATGGGTTAAGTGATGATATTATTAAACAATGAAAAGTGATGTTTGAATTTAGCAAAAGAGAGAGAGCATTGACCGTGGGAATGAAGCATGCCTTGGGGATTCCTTTGGCCGGCCTTGTGTTTGAGAAAGGATGGCAAAATTCTTTGCTTTCTTTGCTTTTGGTACATGGCCGAGTGAAGCATCTCTCTAGGGGCTATCTTGGGCGATTTTCTTGTAGCAAAAGAGGTGCCAAATTCGTTTGTAAAGTGTCTAGCTCGATACCAAATGCTTGATTTGTTCTTTTCTTCCTATTTGCTAGCTTAGCCGAATACACCCATTATTTGAAAGGTTAACCGAAGCCCCTCCACCTTTAGACACCATTGCCGAATCTCTCAGGGATCAAAGGGACTCTTGGGTGCTAACGTTTCAAGCGGTTTTTGAAGGTGTGTCGACTACGTATTTGTGACCTCTTCGATTGTTTTGTCAAAGGAGATAGCTTTAAAAGAGTAAGGGTTCTCTCGGATTTGGATACAGCAAGGTAAGGAAGTATTACTTTCGGCTATAGGCTATATTTTGGGTTTTGATAATAACCGAATGTTGACCTTGGTTTTTGGGTGGCCGAATGTGTATAAGGCTATAATGATATGCTCTGTTTGTGTGTAGCTAGTGTTAAGGAGTACAAATGACTCTTTCGGGAATTGAAGTGCTCAAGGTAAATGACTCATGGTATTCGGCCTAAGGCCATATTATTGGTACTAAGTGTGACCGATTTCGGTTATGTTTTCTAGGGGCAAATCGATAGAAATAACAGAAGCTTTCGGGATTTTAGACTTTGTTAGAATCGATAGATCAGAACCTCGCTATAATCAGGTGCGTAGTTATCGCACTGTTCTCGTGCCTGTTATATGTGTTGTACGAGTTATTTCATGTAAATGTATATGTTGTGTATGTTAGCCGAAATAAGGGTTAAGATAATAGATACCAAGGTGGGTGATCGAATAATCAGGTTAGTGGTTATGATATTAACCTTTCAGTGAATTGCGTTAATAATTGAATAATTGAATATTGATGAATGTGTAATAAAGTGATGACATGTGATGTATATTGTTTTGAGTAATATGTGGCCATGGTATATAATATATATATGCATGGGATTTGGGATGTGACTATTTTAGGAAAGGATGTACGTTATGTGTGTGGTCTAATGCTAGCCTCGTGCTACATTAGCGCTTGATGTTTAGTTGTGTGCTTCCTCAAGAGAGGTGTTGGCTAAGTGCTCATTTCGGCGGTCTATATCTGTGTGCATCACCGTGGATCGATTAATATGTGGATCACTATGTGGATTGGGCTTCATAATTGTATATTCATAATTGTATATTCATAGTTGTATATTCGAAATTGCATAATCATGTGTATGGACTGTGTGGATATGGGCCAAGCCCATATGTGAGTACATGTGTATTAACTATGCACTGAGTCTTGGTGACTCACTCAATTTTTCTGAAACCTTTCAGGTGGCGCGTAAAGCTTGGACCGGGTCGGAGAGGATACAAAGGTGGCCATGAGGAAGTGGATTTTATGAAAAAGGACATTTTGATTGATTTATTAAGTATCTACATTTTCATTATTCCGATTAAGTGTTTAATGTAAAAAGGCCCATTAAAATATTTAAGTACCTTTATTAAGCAACTTTATTATTATGCCCTATTATGGATGGATGATTTAAAGGTTGATTGCAATTGGTTTTATTTTCTCAAGTAGAGCTTGAATCCGATGTTTTTATAACAAACTTTGATTTTTACTTAGAATATTACAAGTCACGCAAATGTTTTATTAAAGGGAACAAATTTACAACGGTTTTACTCTTAAGTAAGAATATTTTTCGAAAGTGTTCTGCAGTGGCATTCCAAATTCGGTCAGAGTAAATGGGCCGGGTTTGGGGTGTTACAGCTAAGGCCCAATCTGATGGTGCACAAGGGTTGCACACTGAGTCTCGCGACTCACCCTATTATTTAATATTTTTCAGGTAGCACCTAGTGCATCGGACCGGGCTGGAGAGGAGCGCAAGGTGGCCATGCGAGAGAGACATTTGGTCCAGCAGAAGATTTTACTTAGAAGTTTAATTTTTAATTAATGGGTTTTAAGTTTCGTTGTAATAAGGCCATGGGCCATTAGCTTTATTTTATTCCGAATTTATTTTGGGCTTTTACTATTATTAGACGATTAAATTTTTCCTTTAATTAAGTTGAGGCATGTAACAAATTCAGTTTTTATTTATCAAGGCATTCCATAAAACTTACTTCTTTTATGAATTATTAAATTATTAAGTTTTTCGGTGTAAATGTTTAAACCTGATAAATTGTTTTCCAAAAATGCGACATGTTTTATAAAACTCTTTAGTGACATACCAGATCCGGTTGTAGTGTTTGGACCGGGTTTTGGGTGTTACATAGTCGAAACAGTGGTTTCGGAACCACTAATCTGAGGATGAAGGAAATTATTATGATATTATTTTATGTGTTATAGCATGTTTTCAAGGATGTATGAAAAGCTTGGTGCTTTAATTTTAGCAATTGTATGCTTAATTGTGGAAAAGAACTAAATTGCATAAAGTGCGAAACTTCTATTGTACAAGGTAGAGGTGTCTCATAGCCATAGAATATTAAATTGGAGGTCCTTAAAATGCAATTAAACCATTAAGAGGGTGTGGCCGGCCATAGGAAACAAGGAGACAAGGGCATTAAATTTTGGTCAAATTTTGGTGAAATTAGGTGGTAAAAAAATGAATAAAATAAGCTAAGTAGAAGAGATATCATCTTTTCACTATTCATGCTTTTTCTCCACTGAAAATTGAAGGAAATTAGAGGATTTTGGAGTCCAAACTTTCAGCCAAGCTTCTCTCTTACAAGTAAGTAATTTTGGGGGTCTTTCTTGATAATTTTTGTACTTTTAGAACCCCCAAAGCTTAAGCTAGCTAATGACGAGACTATTTTGCAAAATTGTTGAAAGTTTAGGGACTTGCCATGAGAGTGTTTATGTTGTTTGCTGATTTTTTTATGGAAGAAAATGAATGCTAATGAGTTAAGGAACAACTTTTGTGACAGGTGTTAGCATGAAAACACCTAAATGGGACCTATTAGTAAAGGCTGAATTTGTGTATTAAATGCATGAAATAATTGGTTTTGTGAATTGTTGTAAGATAAATAAATGTTCAACTAGGCTTGTTTAATGAGAAAATGTGATGAAAAATGATTTACGAGCCTAGGGGCAAAATCGTAATTTTTCCAAAGTAGAAGGGCAAAATGGTCATTTTTGCCTAAGTAGAAATTTTGATATATCATGAATTATAAAGTGATTGAATGAGTGAATTTTATTATTATAGATCAAGAAGAGCACGAAAACAACCTTGACCGAGGAAAAGGCAAGGTTATAGACTAAAACGTCGATTAATACATTTTGCACCGAGGTAAGTTTATGTGTAAACGATACATCTTTATACATATGTTGTTACTTATTGGTGCATTGTATGAATGAGATCAATTATGGTTGAGATTGATTGATATTGATTAATAGTGAGTAATTCTCGTATGAACCTCGGAATAGATATGTAAGTGTGGAAAAATGTCTGTAATACTTATCTGGTGGGCTGTGTGCGATACCACCTTATTACTTATTCACGATGGGCTGTGTGCGATACCATCGTTTATATTATCATTTGATGGGCTATGTGCAAAACCACCGTAAATAATCTTGTTGGTGGGCTATGTGCGATACCACCCTGTTATTGATTAATGGTGTGCTGTGTGCGAAACCACCGGGTATTTAGTATTATTCCGAGAGTTTCATCGAGAAACTGTGTAAGTCAATATTTCATGTTGTTTTGTGGTGTTGAGTGTAGGGAATGTGTACAAGTAATTGTGAACAATATAATTTTTATGTGGTTGGAATGTGGTAAAAGATGAGATGAGTAAGCATGATCATGGAAATGTGAATTGTTCTTGCTTAGTATGAAATGTTATAGATTGATTAGCATATGTTATGATACTTGTAGTTTACATGTAAACTTACTAAGCTTAAAGTATACTCCCTTTCTTTTCCCTTATTTTATAGTGTCAAGAAGCCGACTCAGGGTACAAGGATAATCGAAAGATCACCCACACTATCAGCCCATCTCAGTACATTAGACTTAGCATTTTGAGTATGACATGTATAGGGACTAGACATGGTGAAATGTTTTGTTGTCTTGGCCAAGTGTGTTAGCTCCTTTAAAGATGGACACTTTTGTAAATGGCCATATTTAATGGCTCATTATCAATATATATATAAAGATGAGGTTATTCATGAATGTGTATGATACATGATTGAGTTGCTTGGTAAATGGTTGAATGTGATTGATGTTGTATGAGTTAGGGTGATAAAAAGAGCTTGGCAAATAGCCTTGTTCTTGTCCACACAGGTAGGCACTCGGGCGTGTGTCTAGGCCGTGTGTGATACACGGTCAGTCCCATAGGTGTGTGACTAGGCCGTATGTACCCTGCATGTTAGTGTTGCAAGTCAGTGTAGACCACGGGCTAGACACACCGGCGTGTGCCTAGGCCGTGTGCCCCTTATTTGGTTGCTGACGTCACAAACAGAATACCCAAGTTTTCATACACGGGTGAGGACACGGGCGTGTCTAGGCCGTGTGGAGGACACGGGCCAAGGACATAAGTGTGTGTCCGGCCGTGTGAAAACCCCTGTAGGTTCAAATTGAAAAATAAATTCATACAGGCTAGGGACATAGGCGTGTATGGTCACACGGCCTGTCCACAGGGGCGTGTCCCATATCACACAGGCGTGTGGCCCTGTTAAGGAAAATTTTTTCTAAGTTTACAAAAGATCTTGGTTTGATTCTGTGGCCCTCCGTTTGCATGTGTAAGGCCTCGTAGGCCCATAAAAAGAATGTTATGAATGTAAATGAAATTTGATAGCCCAAAGTTGTGTGTTCAAGGGAGATAAGTCCGGTAATGCCTCATACCTGGTTTCGGCATTGAATACGGGTAAGGGGTGTTACATCTAGCGTTTCACATGGCATCATCAAATGATACAAGTCTTGGATAAGAATCTACAATGCACTAGAACGCCTTTGTTGACGATCCTTTACTCCGACAACATCTAGGGTTCCTCGAACAATGTGATATCTCACACCGGGTAAATCCTTAACCCTTCCCCCTCTTACTAAGACTACAGAATGTTCTTGTGAATTATGGCCTGTTACAGCAAATTGAGGCAGATCAATGTTCACTCTCACTGTATTTTGTTTAATTTCTTTCATAGCATCCTCACACCAAACGTGACAGCCCGCTATCTACCCAGTGCATGCCACCATCCACTTTGGAAATAAGGTAGCCAAATGAAAGTATGCTTGTTTGACAACTGGATTATCAACAAATGATGCGTCCCCTTCAGTCGGAAATTAATGCATTCAACTAGGTTCATTGTCATGTGCCAATACCGTAGACCCCCATCATACAATTACGTCCACTGTTCGAAAAGTATATTGGTGAGGTAGTCCCCACCAATGTTGTTGATGGTGCGAAAGTTATCCAACATCTCATGGAAACGATGTTGGACAATCTCGTACCTTGTCGAGAAAAGTATACTAATGAATGCAAAAAATATATGATGATATATGGTTTAGCATGATTGAGGATAAATTGGAAACTACATATCCATGTCAATGTATTGATCTCACTTACTTTCTGAAAGGAGTTATTGCAGATGGTATCGGTAAAATCCTCCAATTACCATCTTGGGCAACAGCCATCAACAATCGATGCTGATACTTTCCATACAACCAAGTGTCGTCAATTTGCACTAAGGGCTTGTAGTGTCAGAAAGCTTCCCCACATTAATCAAAGGTCTAAAAGAATCGGTGGAATACTCTTTTCCTAAGCACCAGACGATCGTTGAAGTACACCAACTGCATTTCCATATCGGTTACGGAACCTTGTATGTATCAATCCAGTACCATTTCCATAAATCATTGTACAACTTATCCCGGGCATGATGCAACTTATCCATAGCCTTTTTGTAACATCCCTAACCCATATCCGTCGCTAGAACAGGGTTACGGAGCATTACCAAAATTTATAGATTAAATACAGACATTGCATTTCATTTAGCATTCATGTTAGAAACCAAATCAAAATCAATCATATTTTCCCTCACTCGAGCCCTCGAGGCCTAAGATACGCATTAGAAACAAGTTGGGACTAAACCGAGTACTCAGAGAATTTTTCACAAAATGTCAAAATTTTTCCAAAGTGTAGGGAACACATGGCCATGTGGCCAAGCCATGTGGCTCACACAGTCAAGAGACACGCCCGTGTCTCAGGTCGTGTCCAAATTAGGGTGCTCACTGACTTGGGTCACACGGCCAAGCCACACGCCCGTGTGCTGAGCCATGTGAGCATACTGACTTGCATTAAATAGATGCAAGGGTCACATGGCCAAGTCTGTAATAGCTTAAATTTCAACGATGTTAGAAATAGTGGTTCGAGACCACCAAATCTGACAAATGAACTCGTAGATTATATTATTTAATATTTACGAGCCAAATGTAGCTTTTAAAATATTTTTGAAATAGTGGATTGTGTTTTATAAAGATTTATTTGGTCAAGAAACTGAGAAAAAGAGGTATCGAGATCTCGGTGTTATAAGCCGAGTCATAAATATTTTTATGAATATTTACAGAATGTCAATAAAGTAGTATTAAAATTTCGTTAGAAAATTTTGACGTTTGGGTGGTTAATTAAATAAAAAGGACTAAATTGAAAAAGGTGTAAAAGTTGCTAGAAGGATTAAATAGCTTAATTGTCAAATGAGGAAAGACCAAAAGTGCAAATAAGCCCAAAGGAGATACTTTGGGCGGCATTAGCTGAGAAAAATCAGGAAATGGGTGAAATAAGGGCAAAATTGGAAAATTGCCAAAATTAGCTAAATAAAAATGGGACCAAATTGGAATATCTAGAATTCTCTTCATTTCTCTTCATTTTCATCAGCTGAAAAACAGCCATGGAAGAGGTTTCAAGCTGGTTTTCATACTCTAGCTTCATGTAAGTTTAATTATTGCTTTCTCCTTGAAATTTCTATGTTTTTGGACTTTTACAATTGGGTCCAACTTAGTATGTCATTAGTTTTTGATTCTATGGCTAATTTTTAAAGTTGCTATGGATGAGTGCTGGAATCATATGATGAATAAACATATAATTGAAGCTTAAATTTTGATATATGATGATTTTATCAAGTAAAATTGATGGAAATTGGTTTTAGGACCTAATTGTGAAAGAGTTTGGAATTAAGGTCTAATGCTAAAGTTCTAATTTTCAAGGGTTATGAAGTAGTTTAAAATGATAGAATAAAGTAAAGTATTAATTGAGAAAATTTAGCCTAATTGAGGGGTTAATTGGACAAGGACTAAATTGTATGAACTGTGAAATTTGGGGCAAAATGGAAATCAACACTTTGCACTAAAACAGTTTTGGATAGCAGCAGTAGTCTAACTTTGAAAAATCACCAAAACTATTAGAAATCGAATTAGAGGATAAATAAAATATGGAATTAAATCTTATTGAGTCTAGTTTCTTATAGAAGAAATGGTGTAAGCAATGGAATTGTAAATCATCAGATATAATAGATTTTGTGAGACAAGGTCAGAATGATTTCGGGTTCCCTTATTCTGACTTTGGAAAATCATAAAACATTGGAGAAAAATAATTATGGGTTATAATTTATATGGTTAAAATATTTAATGAGTATATTTTCAAAAGAAATAATCAGTAACATTATCCAAATTCTGTACGATGAGATAATTAATTTTTAGTGAAGAGGGGTCGGAACTGTCAGACAGCGGAACAGGGGTGACTTTAAAGAATAAACTGTACTTATTGGCTAAACCAAAAATTCTAACACTTTTATGATAAGAATATATGTGAGTCTAGTTTTATGGAAAATTAGAGGATCTTAATTTGGAGTTCTCTAGCTCAAGATAAAAATAATGTAGTGACTATGACACGGATGAATAGCTTGAATATTCACATAAATAAATAGTGAAAAATTATAGATAATGTTACTTTCAAATGTGTTATTTATAATAAGGATGTGGAATGGAGAGGAAGGGGAGGAAAATATATGAATGACTTATGTATAAATTGATCACATGCCCGATTATAATCTATAAACGTTGAACTAAAAATGATATAATGTTTTATTTCAAATATTTATTATGAAATTAAGATTATCGTTATGGTATAAAAATTGAATTGTAAGTTCGTGTAACTTGAATTATATTCTTAAATGCTTGAAATATATTTTTATTGATGTGAATATGATTTGGATGTTTATTGTATGATTTATGAAGCATTGATATTCTTGATGAAAATGGAAAATAAATCCCGGTTAAATGAAATGAAAATTCGATGGATCTTTGAAAAGGAATTGACGGTAAAAAGGATCTAGCCCTGACGGATGATCCTATCCTGATATAGCCCTCCCGAAGAATATGCGGAAAATGGATTTAGCCCGGATGGGTAATCCGAATTAGGGTATGAATTTAACCTGGACTGGTAATTCAAATCCAAGCTCATTAGAGTAATTGTCGTTGTAAGGGATTTAGCCTAGACTGGTAATCCCAACAATACTCTATGAGTTTATATTACATGGGATTTAGCCTGGACTGGTAATCCCGCTGTAAGGATGAGGTTCGCGGGAGTGTGCTCTCTAAAATGAAAATGTGCGCACATGAATATGAATTGATGGACCTGGATTTGTACACTAAAGTGTACCCTTGAAAATCCATCGAAATTCTGAGAAATTTAACGGGATAAATATGGAAAAATAAAAAGGGAAAGGAAATCATGGTATTGAGGAGCTCATCAATCATGGTATATATTATGTGATATAAAGAAATACGAGTTGATGAGACATGAACATAGAACTTGGTTGATGAATGAGTTCATTTGTGATTATATATTTGTGCACCCTTGAGTGTATTAGCTGTATGAATTGGTTTCCAAATGAGTTAGTGAGAAGAGTTCTAATATGAAATAATCTGAATTCTAAATGAAATATTATGAAAACGTATTTGAAATACATTGGTATGTCTTGTATATGTTATTTGAGTTCATAATGTGGAAAGTAAATGTATGTGGAAATATGATATGATGATACCTGTACATGGAATTTATTGGTGGATATGTACATCCAAATTTATATGATAGATTTTAGTGAACATTGAAATTGGGCTCAATAAGTGATTTGTCAATTTAAATTGTGATTTGCAGGAAGAGTTAGTGAATTGCATGTTTATGAATTGTTATACGTATTTGTCGAAATACGAGGAAATGATTGTAATTGGTACATGGAAATATGAGACTATGATATATATAAAAACATGGCATATGTTTGATAAATGTGTTCATTCATAATTATAGAATTGTGCACCTCAAGTGCACTATATGTGTGTAAAGATGATGTTTCAAATGATTTGATAAGTAAAACTCCAATATGAAATAGTTTGAAACCAAGACAAATTGTTATAAAAATGTACATGAAATACAAAGGTATGATTGTTATATGTTATATGAATACATAATGTGAAAAAGTATAAGTACAAGAGAAATTTAATGAGAATTGAGCCCATATACGTTTCTTGTTAATTATATGAACTGTGCGATTAACAAATGGTATTAAGTATAAGGCTCGGTTGAATATCTTAAATTGGTTTTTGTATGTATTAAATGTGGGTGAAGAATAAGGATCAAATGAGTGAGAAATATGGTTTGGAAAATAGTCTTATTTGTGAAAATTAACTTTACCACACGGCCTAGCAACACGGGTGTGTACTAAGGCCATGTGACCCGAGTTCCTTCATAGATGCAAGTCAGAGAGTTACACGCCTCAGAGACACGGCCATGTGAGCCACACGGCCATGTCACACGGGAGTGTCCCCAATCACACGGGCATGGGACCCTTGTAAATGAAATAAATTTTGGGATTTTTTGAAAAATTTCACACGATTCTAATTTAGTCTCGACCCGATCCTAATACATGACTTGGACCTCCAGGGTCCGTTAAGAAACTTTTATAATCAATTTCGGTATTTGAGCGATAAATGGTTTAAATTATCTGTAAGTGTTTCGTACTTATCGGTAATGCCTCGTACTTTATTCCGGCAACGGATACGGGTAGGGGATGTTACAAAGTCACACGCCCATGTGCTAAGCCGTGTGAAAATTTTTGGGTATTCTATTTTTCAACTTTAAAGATGCAAGGGACACACGGCCAAACCACACGCCCATGCGTAAGGCCGTGTGTCAAACACGGTCGAGACACACGTCCGTGTCTCTTCCTGTGTGGACAAAAATAGGCCATTTCCAAGGCCACATTTCTCACCCAAATTTATCTTCCAGCTACATGAACACTTTAACATATTCACAAGCCAATACAATTCAAATCAATCCAAAACTAAGTTTTAAAAAAGTCATATTATCACATATATCTTAGCATTCAAATTTACCATGATGATCAAAACACATATTGGCTTACTTATACCAAATATACTATCTCAACTCATTCATCAACATGCCTATATGCTATCCATCATTCAACCACGCCAAACATATATCAAGCGTCAAAATATGTCCAACACAAGTCATTCCAATAGCTAGTCACAACCAAACACATACATACCATCATTGGCCAAATTTAGCCTATACATGCCATTATAACATAAAATTTAGTTTGTTACATATACCGAACTGAGTTGATGGATAGTGTGAGATATCTCCGCCAAGCTTCCAACCCAACGAGCTTTCGAAGTACTATAAAACAGAGGAAATAGAACAGAGTAAGCATTTAATGCTTAGTAAGTTCGTATAATGGAAAATTAACTTACCATTCATTTACATTTAAGGTAAGCATGCAAAAATACATCCAAAGCAAATTGGCTAGTAGCCTAAACACATAACTTTATCAAACATGTTAAGTCATTTATTTCACATGAATATCAAGAAACATGTATGAGCTCATCAAATATCAAATTTCCATGTATTTCAAGTATATACGGATAATGGTTCATTTCGAATTCATATAATTTCTTATGTTAGGATTTTTCCCATTAAATCATTTAAAATGTCAATGGATACACGGGTAGTACACACAAAGTGTACAAATCTGTAATTCGTCAATTCATATTCGGGAATGCTCATACGAGCACATAAACAGAAAACTCTATCAAGCCATATAATGGGAAGCTCATGTGAGCCAATATCGGGAAGTTCAAATGAGCCAATATCGAGAAGCTCCGGAGAGCCATTAATCAGGAAGCTCATAAGAGCCAGTTATCGGGAAGCTTCGAAGAGCCAATTATCGAGAAGCTTATAAGAGCCATGACGAGAAGCTCGAAAGAACCATATAATGGGAAGCTCCAGAGAGCCATATATCGAGACGCTCATAAGAACTACGGTGTGTCCACAACACACGCAGGATCACAACCAATCGGGATGCTTTGAAGAGCTATTAACAGGAAGCTCATGACAGCAAAATATCAGGATGCTCGTAAGAGCTATGGTGTGTCCTCAACACATGCAAGATCACAGCCAATTGGGAATCTCGTATCCATCGACTTAATACTTGTCGGTCATTGTTGGTTATGTGATTAATAAATGCACATAGCAATTTATACAAATTTCATACATGGCAATTACACAATTCACATACACAACATTCAATTCAAACATATAAATATACAATTTAGTTACACGAACTTACCTCGACAATTGCACGTTGATTTGTTGTCCACTAACCAATACTTTTTCTTTTCCACGATTTAACTTCGTATTTGATCTATTCGGATCTATACGAATGAATTTAACATTAATTTAATACAATTTACAATCCAATTCACATCTTATGCAAAATTACCATTTTGCCTCTATACTTTTAATTAATTTTGATTTCGTCCCTAGGCTCATAAAATGAAATTCATGTAATTTAATCTTTATTCTTAGACAAATCGATTTTTACATGTAACATTAGCAGCCCATGTATTTCAAAAAATTTAGAATTTTTCCATAACTTCTACATCTTTTCAATTTAGTCCCTAAATCATAATTTCATCAAATTTCTCTTTACAAAAGTTGTTTATCTATCAACAACCTCTCATTTTGTACCATAAAACTTCATAGTTCATACATACTCATCCATGACAAAACCCTAACACTTTGATAACTTTACAAATTAATCCCCTAAATAGCTAGATTCAGTTATTATGATCTCAAAAATATAAAAATCATTAAAAACGGGACAAGAAAACATACTTAATTAAGCCAAATAATTTTTGCTAGAACTCAACACCATAGCTAGGGTTTCCATATCTTTTATTTTAGGACAGATGATAATATGATGATATTTTGTTTTATATTATTATTTACCATATTTTATTATTTCACTTTCCAATTTAGTCCTTTTCTTTAATGAATTTTCCAATGATGACTAATCATGTTTATCTACTAACTCCACTAAATGGTTTATTTGCCATATAAGGACCTCAAATTTTGAATTCCATAGCTATTTGATCCTATAGCTACTAGAACTTAACTTTTGCATTTTATGCAATTTGATCCTTTCCATCTAATTAGACATGTCATCGATAAAATTTCTTCACGAAATTTTCATGTGGTATTTAAATCACAATGTAGACCATGAAATAATATTAAAATATTTTTTTTCAGACTCGAATTTGTGGTTCCGAAACCACTATTCCGGCTTCACTGAAAATGGGCTGTTACACTTTTGTTTTGTGACCTTTGTCTTGTAGCACGATGGCGTGTATTAGTACTGGCTACGAATGTTGGCAATCAATTGGGATGAAAAGCATGCGACTCATTTTCACCATAGGTAGATTAATGTCAGATATCATATCAGAGTCTAGCCTCGGATGATCCTAACTTACACATACAAATTACGAGTTAAAGTTACGTTATTGGAAAAAAGCAAAGACCTAGGTCAGGTCATATTATGTCAGGAAATCGGGTGATCGCATCATGCACATATTGCAACACAAGTATGTGGACTGAAATACTTCTTTATCATCCACAAGCTCATCTTCTACTAAAAAGATGTCATGATTTTCCATTTGTACCTCTTGTCGTTCATTGCGCACTTTTCTTCGAATTTCTCCGAACGAGATTTTGTGACATGATAGTTCACGTCGTTCTTGAAATTGTACCGCTTCAGTGCAATAATAAAAACATCTTTGCTGGGGTATTCCATGCCAACTTCCAATACCCGGACATTTGACAATCAGCTTGTATGGCCAGGTGTTCTTGCGCTAACTGTCAGAACTTTAAACCACCATCAGCGGAGAGGTCGATGTTGGTCATGTGGGACGAAGGTTCATACGCCCTGAATCATGGATTTGGATCTGGATCATTGTTCGAACTATCATCATTAGAATCGCAAGGTTCTGGCTCAGTTGGAACTTGCTCTGGTTCAGAAAAAAGTGTTACTTCTAAACCATTTGGATCGAACTGTTGAATTAGATCAAGGTCTGACTTTGATCCATCAATGGCATCCGCTACCCCTTCTTTATTGGCTGCATCTTCTTCCTAAGTTGCACCTTCATTGTCATCTTCAACCAAAGGGTTCAATGTACCCTCGCCAGACCCGATCGTAAGGTATAAGTAATCAGTTCTTCTATACCTCATGTGCCCAGAAAAAGCTGCATTGGATTGTGAAATGATGTAAGTTGATGGCCCCCCGGTATAAATGCTTTCGCCTAAGACATCGAACAACCAAATTTGAAATCAAACGCATTGTCTGAATGTCATGCCTGGGTGTCATAGTTCGGGTTCTACTCATACCTCGACTGATAGTGGTCACTGAAGTTTAAATCGGTGCCGAAAACCAAAGAATATCTACTCATTGATGCTTCGGGGACATCATAATAGGAGTTTTGTAACAAACTAGTGAACCCACCACAAAACTGTATAGTAGGACTTCTGCTTCAGCTTCTGTTCTTGCATTAGCCGCAACAGTGGTTGAAGATGGACCAGCTCCATCAACCTCGGCAAACTCGACATATAACTCTATTGCAGCATATTCATTTGAGCAGTGCGATGATATGATGCCTCTAGCTCGAGCTCGCCTTTCACATCACATAGCCCATACTTAAAGGGGTTAACTGATGTTAGATATTTATATTGCAAGCTTGAAATTTTTCCCCAACTCGAACCCAACTTTCCTCCTGATTTTAATTTGTAGCTCACGTGATTGAATGGTACAGTTGAAAGCCAACTCCACGGATTGGGCTCCTACAAATACAACCTCAACTTCTGTATTACAAATTTGACCGTCGTAGTAAATGATGAATTTCACTCCTCAACTCATTTCAATTTAAAATGAATTAGATATTTAGAAGGAAAAAAATCTTCAAATGGTTATCCAAAAAATGTAGAAGACACACGCAATGCAACTCTTCAATGTTTGATATGAATTTTTTGCATGTTTAAGTTCTAAATTTTGGTACTTTAATAGCAAAACAGAGTGCTTCAAAATGCATTTCAGAAGACGCGTTGTCATCGAATAATAATAATGAAATTTTCCTTGGTGCTCAAAGACATGTTTCACAGATCAAATAATTTCATCACACGTGTGTTTCAAATGGTATTCAGTGCTTTAAAAAGTGCGTCAAATCTTACCCCAGATTCTCGGGATTAGGGTACTTTTTTGCAGACTTTAGTGGAAATGGTAAGAAAGCTCGTCCAGCTGGGCGAGCTTTCCTTTGGGAATCCGTCATAAGATTTAAAGCATGTTTTGAAGATATTTGATGAAAAAGCTGGTCTTGTGACGCGTTTTCGACCACGGGGATTTTTTTCCTTTACAATCTCACCCTTTCCTACACCTACAAAAGGGAGCTTCCCTCCATACTCCATCATCCCTAAACCCGTCATCTCTCTCAGCCTCCATCCCTTCTGTAACATCCTGAATTTTGGGGCTCATGCGTTTAATGGGTGAATATGTGTAATGAGTTAAGTTGAGTATTAGGGGTTCAGAATGGGCTCAGGTTTGTGTCGAGGCTGTAGTTAAAATTTTTGTTTGAACACTTTAGTGGAAAGCTTGTTAAGTTAGGGCATAACATATATTATCTGTGTTTAAAATATCAAAATGGGCTTGTGGCCCAGTGGTCAGTGGCGTCACTTAGGAGCAAGTAGGTGACGCCACACAAGGGAGTAAGGGGCCCAAATTTAAGTTTCAAGGAGCCCAATTCTTTTAATTTAAGTTAGCTAATGTTCAGCATTAGGGTTAGGTAAAGTGGACGACAACAAGGCTCAAAAATAGGAGGATTTATGTGAATGGGATAATGTAGATATTATAGTTGATAATATCTGCAAGGCTAGGTGTTGGCCGAAATTCCATCACCTCGAGGAGGGAAGAAATTGGTTTCTTTATGGCAAAGAAGTGCACCGAATTTTCCTTTTATTTGCTTAATTCTTAGTTATCGAAAAGGGCACTTTCGGTTTTGATAGGTAAGTGCTTAAAATTTCTATAAATAGGGGATAGCTCATCAATTCTGCATTTGGAACCCTATTCTTTTCTTCTTTCCCTATGCCGAAATTCTCAGTCTCCCTCTACAAGTTCTTTTCTTTTGATTTCTTCAGAAGCCGAAACCTCCCAATCTTCTCAACATCTTTTCTTTCAAAAGCCGAAACCTTGAACTCTCTTCTCATCTTCATAGTCGAATACCCCTATTTCCTTTTGCCGATTTCTTCAACCAAAAAGTCGAAACTACTTAGATTTCTTCTTCTCTTATGATATGCTCAAAAAGCCGAAATCTCTAAGGGGTAGCCGAATTTTTTATGTAAAGGTGAGTGCCGATTTTTTCTATCTCTTCACTTTCTCTTTCGGGTTTTGGAAGACAAAGCCAAAAAGCTAATGGTTTAATGGTTTTATGTATTCTCTTGTTGGGCGACATTCGGGAATTGAAGTAGATCTCTTAGATCTAAAAGCCGGAAACACTAGCCCTTGAATCTCATATCACTTTTCGAGATTTCAAGGTAAGGATTTCAGTTCTCCTTAAGATGATCAACCATTTCCTTTTCGTTAGTTGTGCCTTAACCTAATGTTTCGTTACCAGCCTCTGAACAACACCTTAGGCAGATAGCAGTTGTGTCGGCTACGAATAGCGTCGACATAGAAAGTCTTGTTCTCACGATAATCAGGTGTGTAGATCTCTAACACACTAGTTAACTGTAATATATATGTTATGGGCTAAAAGCCGGAAAGAGGCTGTGTAGACAGTCGAATAAAACCCTAAAAGGGTTAGGCAAGGGATGCCAGGTACGTGATCATAGAAATCTCTATGTGTATCGATATGTATTTATGAAAGCCTGTTTTCTTAAAGATGGTATGATGTTTCCAATTTTTCATGTGTGTATGCATGGGGTGGGATTATGATAATGAAGGGGAAGTGCATGATAGGTCACTTGGTGATCAATGGTTAAACCACAAATTCAAATGTTAGGTCACATAGTGATCGGTGGCTATGCCACGTTTAATGATTCCTGAATAATAGGAATAGGCAGTACGGCTATCGTTATGGTGTGTAGCGGATGGATGGTTGATTGTAGAAATCCCCAAGGTGTGTTGGTTGGTACGGGTTAGTGTGTAGAGGATGGAATTCTAGGATGGGTTGGGCTATTCATCATTTATTTTTATTTTTTTATCATGTAATTATGATTGTTGCCGTTATGTTTGGGCCAGGGCTCATAATGTGTTTGTGGGCCCAGGTCGTTGTGTTCGGGATTTATACACTAAGTGTTGGTGACTCACCCTTTCATTTTTTTTCCACTCTTTCAGATGAGCAGTAGATCGTGGACATGGGAGTCGAGACGGACTCGATGGGCCATCAAGTTTCTATTTTTTATAGATTATTTCGGCTTTTCTTTAAGTTTTAATTTTTTTGGAATATTTATGTAATAAGGCCCCATAGTTTATATTTCACTGCTTAGTTTTTAATATTTGCAACTTATGAATTTTTGTCAAAGGTTTGATTATTCAAAATAATAATACAAGGTTTTATTTTCCAAAAGTCACATATTTATTCAAATATTGTCTAATTAACTTACGATTTTCGAAACCAACAAAGCAAAAGTTTTAATGTACAACCCGTAGCATACCAGATCTGGTCGAAGCTTATGGGCCGGGTTTGGGGTGTTACACCTCCACTTTACAATATTGCTCTCTCGGTTTTCTTCCCCACTACAAAGTTAAAAAATTTCATCAATAATAAAATTTTCGATTTGAGGTATTCTTAAGTCATTGGTGATGGGATATCGCTCCGAGACGCACACATTTCATATATTCTGTCAAGATGAAACCATTACCTCGGAAACCTATCCCTTGGAAGTCAGGTTTTGGGGTGATTTTGCTTTATACGATCACGAGTAGAAGTCTGTCTAAAGGTCTCAATTGACAATCGTTATAAGGTCATGATCAGAGTATAATGGGGGAACCAGTTGACGGTCGTTATATGGCCACAAGCTCAAACTTTTCGAATACCCAAAGATATTTCCTTATAAATACCATACAAAATTTTGAGGGCATAATCATAGGGAAAAACTATGGGGATTCCCGCTATAATCGACGTAATTTTTTTCTCCATTTCCATACAACTGATATCTTTAACCTCCATTCTTATCTGAAAGCCGGCACCACCATAGACGTAGTAGGACTCTCAAACGAGTAACAGCTGAGACATTGGAGTAAAGGTTTTGCTCCTTTCGGGACGACAACAGTTGTTATTATTAAACAACCTATTAATAACTACAACCTTTATTGTACCAACCTGAGTTTGACTTCTACTCCGACGAAATATCCACTATTCGCCTAAGAGCCCTCTTGTGCCCACCTCAGTGTTAGCCATCAGATAAGAATGAAAGGTTAAAGATACCAGCTGCTTGGAAATAAAGAAAAAATACTACGTTGATTACATCGAAAATCTCTCAGTTTTTCCTTATGATTATGACATTAATCTTATGTATGGTATATAAGGAATTATTTTTGGGTCTTCAAAAAGCTTGAACTCGTGACCGCATAATGACTGTCAATTGGCCCCTGGTTATACTTGAACCGGTGACCGCATCACAACTACCAACTAGGACCTCCACTTAGACTTTGACCTGTGACCGTATCAAGCACTGTCACCCTGAAATCTAACTTCCATAGGATGGGTTTCTAAGGTAATGGTCTTATCCTGGCATAATATATGAAATATATGTGTTTAGAGACGCATTATCACATCCCCGACCCCTCAAATCTACCTACGAACTTTCATGGTTTCACCCTTAAAACCATAAACCCTAATTCTTAAAAAATCTTAATTCTTAAAAAAATCCTAACCCTAACAAAATTAAGAAAAATGCCAAGGAGAGAGTGTGTGAAAATGCGTCCAATTGGACTCACTTTCACACACTCTCTCCAAAATCGGCCTATTTCCCTAGTTTAAATAAAATGGCCTAAAAAGCTAATTAAAAAAAAGGCATATATGGCTAAATTAGCCAACTTAGCTATAGTACAATGATCAAAAGAGATATTTGTTTAAGCTCAATTTAAACAATTTTTTAATCAGTTCGACTAATATTTTACTGATACAATCCTTCTTTGATTTTTATTGTACCGGCTCAACCACTAGATTTTTATTCACTAGATCAATCTAGTCGAATTCTATTAGTCATAATTGCCAATAAAAATTTTAGACACCACAAGCCATATTCAAAGGATAGTGCATAGCCCTTTAGTAAAATATTTGAACCTTACTCATACATTTTGAAAGCTAAAAAAAATATTTTTTTTACTCGCAATTTATTATATACTAACTCTTTTAAAATATCAATTAAAAATATTTTGATTTAATATTTAATCAATTTTTAAAAATGTTGTATTTTTAATTATAGTAATTAACATAAAATAATTGTTTTATTTAAATTATTGAATATAATTCAAATATATTAACTTATCAATTCAAATATTATAATAGAAAATTTCCAAATCATAATTAAAACATTTTTAACATATTCAATCTACAGTATAGTTTTCAATTGGTTCAATGCTCAATTTAACTCCCGAACTATGCCTCTTTTTTCACTTTGGTACCTAAACCTTTATTTTGTCCTAAATTAATACTTACACTATCATTTTGTTACTCGGTTCAGTCCTTTTTTTGTAGTAGCGTTAAAAAAATCATTCGCCATATGGAGCCTATTAGAATATTTCATGTGGCACATCCAATCAATCACAATGTGTCATATGAAAATTAAGTCTATTTAAAATTAAAACATTAAATTTAAATTTAAAAAATACTCGACTTTGATTTATAGTTGACCGGATGTTGACTGACATTGACTATCATTGACCATCCATGTGGCGCTATTAGAACGTGCCAAGTGTCTTTTTATATTTTTTAAAAATTATATATTATTTTGATTAAAATGTATAAAATCATATATATAATATATAAAAAAAGCTAAAAAATTATTTCTTTATAAAATTCTAAAATATATAAATATAAATTTTAAAATAATATAGAAAAACTAAAAATTTTATAAAAAATTTTAGAAAGTATTTAAATTTTAAATTTTTGAAAAAAAGTATTTAGATTTTAAAATTTTGAAAAAAGAAAACTTAAATTTTCAAAATTATATATTCTAAAAAAACTTAAATTGTTTTGAATTTAGATATATTGTTTTAAATTTTTAGAATTTAAAATTTATGAAAAATTGTCTAGATTAAATATATTTGAAAATTTAATTTGCAATTATTTAAAATTTAAATACCTCTTTTTAATTTTTATAAATTTTTCTATTTTTATATATTATTTTGACTTTTTAAAATTTATATTTATATATTTTATAAATTTATAAAAAAATATTTTTTAAAACTTTTTTGAATTATTTATATATTAGATATGATTTTTTATTATTTTTAATCAATATAATATATAATATTTTTTAAAAAAAAAGACATGTGGCGCGTTCTAATAGCTCTACGTGGGCGGTCAGCAGTGGTCAACACCAGTCCACATTGGTCAATAATGGTCAACATAAATCAATGTCCGATTAATGATGGGTCAAAGTCAAAATTATTTTTTAAATTTTAAATTTAATAATTTTATTTTAAATAAGCTTAATTGCCACGTGGCACATTGTGATCGGTTAGATGTGTCACTTGGCACATTCTGATTACCACCGCATGGCGACCTATTTTTTTAACACAATTACAAAAAAAGGCTGAAATAGGTAACGGAATGATAGTTTAATTACCAATTTGGGACAAAAAAAGATAAAGTACTAAAGTGAGAAAAGAGACATAATCTGAGAGCCAAATTGAGTATTAAGTCTTTTACTTTATCTAAATAATGCAAAGTAACATTATTCAAAACAATAGTTGCTTAACATAATTAATTCTAATATATTAATTAACTAATAATTAAGATGTTTAAAATTCTATTGAAATAATGACTTTAATTTATATGGATAAAATTAGCATAACTTTTTTAAATATAATTAATACAAATTTTCTTACATCAACTTTTTTTAACTACTAATTGTAATTTAAATTATAATTATCAAAACTTTCCCTCTTATATTTTATGCTTAGAGTTCTATTTAACTAATTATTCTATTTTAAAATTAACACAATATTTTCTTAACTAATAATTGTGTTAAATTATAATATTTTTAAAGTGTAATAATTATCACAACTTCTATTTTACTTCAAACTTTTTTCTATTTTCAAATGTCAATTTTGTAATATCATGAAAAATAAGGAGTATTATAGATTAAAATTATTTTTTGATTTTTTAATTTGCTTGTAAAATAAAAAAGGGTTAATATATATTTTACCCCCTGAACTTGTCCATTTATACCTAGTTGGTACCTAATTTGTTTGGACCTAGTTTGTATGAGCCCAAATCTGCCCGGGCCCATTCATTAATCAAAACAGAAACCAAAAAACACAAAAAAATAATAGAACAATAATAAAATAGTCCAGTCTCTTTTACAAACCCAGACTTAAAGCCCAAATGCCTAAAACACTACCCAATCAAAAACCCAAATCATATATTAGACCCAACTACAATGGCCCAAACCCCGAAATTGGCACAAAGAGCCCAATTGGTTTCTGTAACACCCCCAAACCCGGCCCAATTGCTACAACCGGATCTGGTATGTCACTAAGAAAAATTCTGTAAAACATGTCATATTTTCAGAAAAGCCCAAATATATTTTATATAAAATATGCCTTTGTAAATAAAACCCAAACTTAATTACATGCCTTAGTTTAATTAAAATAAATGTTTCCAATAACTTATACCCATAATAAAAGGAAATAAAACTAGTGGCCCATGGCCTTATTACATCAAAGTTTAAAATCCATTAATTAAAATACAATATGAAATAATTAACTTGAGTCTTTTTGCCAAGCCCACATATTCTTCTGCATGGCCACCTTGCGCTCCTCTCTAGCCCGGTCCGAAGCACTAGGTATCACCTGAAATGTTAATTAATAGGGTGAGTCGCGAGACTCAGTGTGCAACCCTCATGCACCCACTAGATTTGGGCTTTAGGCCCATAAAACAGATTAAACAGTTTAACATATATAAAATAACAAAGGAACTAGTATGCAAGCCCAATCCCAAAACCTAAGTGTCCATCCGCTACACGCCCCCGTACCAGCCAAACTCACCATTGGGAATTTCTATAATTGACCCACACCGCTACACGCCTTGATGGCAGTCTTGCTGCTCATTATCATATCATGGCCGAAGCCACTACAACAGATCACGGCAAAAGCCTCTACCACATATAACAGGTCACGGTAAAACCGCTACAACGTATAACTTCCTCCTTTTACAAACCCAACCCATGCAATCATAAAATCAATATACTTTTATCATATAAAGTCAAAACATTCACTGACCTGGTGATTTGCTTCACCCTCTTCGGGTTTCCAACATTAAGCCGAGATTTTGGCATTTATCACAACATATAAACTTATAAACATGCATATTATAATCGGATCTAGATGATGGGGAAGTATTACGCACCTGATATCGCGAAATCTACTATCCCTAGTCAATAATCTTGTTACCCGGATCTACTACCCTCAGTGTAAAGTCTTGCTCAAAAACCGAAAAAACACACAAAGGTCTAGCCCCTTCAACAATCGGCCAAGATTAAATAAATCCCAAATCACACATTCAAACTAGTAGATCTCTTACCTTGGAATCCCGAGAATAACACTACTCAAAGGCTACTGAACCTTGACCTAAAGATCTAGGCGTTGGACTCCTCTTCAAATCCCAAAATGCCGGAAAAATAAGAAAACCCTTGATTAGTCACTACATAGCCATTCGGCTAGAAACCTTGAAAAGCCGGAGAAATATTGAAAACTTAAGATCGACACATACCTATTGTTTTCTTCAAAATTTCGGCACAGGTAAATATCCCAGAATGATTTCAGCACACATATAGAAGACTAGATCTCGCGTTTTCGGCTTTTAGAAAATCTAAGTGAGGTGTTTTGGCTTTGAATAAAGTAAGCAAAAAGTAAGGAAAGCTTAGAGGTTTCGGCTAAAGAGTTTGAAAGAGATGAAAAAGATTCTGACAGAGGGTTCGGCCAACTGAAGAAAAAGAAAAGAGAGGGAAAGACTGGTATAGGAATTTTCGGCAAAGAAAAGAGAGGAAGAAAAGAAAATGAGAGAGAGAGCTAGTTAAAAATTTGGGCACATACACCTAAGCCAAAAACTGAGTGCCCTTCCCTTTTCAAATTCTCAATAATTTCGGCTAACATAAAGCACCTAAAGATAGCTCCTATCTTTCTAAATTTACTCATCCCAGAAGAGTCTTAACTAGCTCCAACACCTCCTTCAATTATCAGCTTTTTATCCACATAATTAAAACAATAAAACTCCTAAAAATTTGCCTTATGCCGTCCCCCCCTAAGGCTCCTTGTAAGTGCCGAATTTTGCCCTAAAACCTAGGCTCCTAATGGCCACAAATTGGCCTCTTCCCTTGCCTTTTGATGCCAATAATAGCTCCCCTCTACTGTGCCCCTAGTTACTGGGCCACAAGCCTAATGTATCAATTAAATTACCCAAAACACTATTTTAAACCCTAGAATGATTAATCCAAATATTTAATCAATGCCTCAGTCCAAACCTCAAATTCTCAAATTTACATATTAAACAAGCACCACATATAAATGCACAGGCCCACATTTAGGATGTTACAGTTTCAGTAAATAGAAACCCTAGGACCTTCTGGAAGCTTCAAGCGCCGCAACACTGCTGACGGTTGGGCTACCGCGTCCCTCACACGCACCCTTCGCATCGTTTCAATGACCCACGCGCGCCTCTATGTGCTCCACCCATGCGCAGGCCTTCACCAGCACGCGTACGTACTGCCTCCAGCGCATCAGAGTCGTACGACCCCCTGCACCTTGGCCACGTCCGTGCCTACAAACAAATGGAAAAAACGACAAAAACAGCAACAAATACAGAAGAGAAAAGGAAAAAAAGAAAAAGCTTGTATTTTTTTATTTTTTCGGATCGGCTATAAAAAGGGCCGAGCCACAACCACTATTTTTTTACGCACACATAACAGAGCAATACGAAAATCAATAGCAGAGAATCAAACAAAAGGTTGCCTTTTTTATCTTTTCAATGGTTTTTGAATCCATTTTCTGTATCTCTTTCTTTTCTTCCTTGGTATACACTAAATAAAAGAGAGGGAGGCGAGTTTACCTTGGGCCGAGCGCTCAATCTTCATCTACTCCGTCGCAATTGGAGTTAGATGTAGGTTAATGCGCGAGGATTTCAGATCGTCATCCTCAAAATGAATCGACGCATTCGGGCACGGTCTTTCGCTGGGTATGATAATGATTTGACAGTGAACGAACGAGGCCTTTCATCCTTGTACTGCTTTTCGTCGGTTATGATGGCGTTAAGGTGGTGAACGGAGGGGTTTTCTTTGCGATAGGAACGAAGATGAGAGAAAGGGGCTAGGGTTTCGTTAAAAGAGGTTTAGCAGAGGGGTTAAAGTAGTTTATATAGGGGTTCGGTCATTAGTAAAATGACGACGCTTTAGGTTAACACTGATAACCTCGAAACAACATCGTATGAGCAGAGCCGACGTAGCCTGACCCGATGCCACTTCAGGATCCGCACCTTTTGTGTGTTCGGTCAAATTGTGCATTTGATTCGTCCCTATTTAGTTGCGATTCTATTAGGTCCTATGTACAGTATCTTTTTAAATTAGCTTCCACATTTTAAAGGTGTTGAATCTTCATCCAAGTCAGTACGCAGCGTTTGGGGTTTGAGGAATATTTGTTGATTTAATCCTTAATAATCTGCATGTATTTCAATTCGAACCCCGCACTTGTAAAATGATTTTTCTTAGTCTTTTAATTTTATTTCGATTTAATTAAATCCTTCTTTTTTTTCATATGTATTTCCTACCTTTTTTTGTTTAATTAACTTATTATTTAGGTTTTAAATTTTTTTTAAGGAAAAAACCTTTATACCATTTGTTTTTTAAAAAGAATATCATCTATATATATTTAAAAATGTTTCAACGTTGTTTATTTTGGATTGTTTTCATATCATATATCTTGTCTTTTTGGTACATACGTGTATAGATATTTTAGACTGTTTATATCTTTTGTATTAAACTTTATTTATCTACTGCGAATCATTTCTTATGTTGGTTTGTTCAAAATTTATTTATTAATAGATCTTGTTTCTTGGTTTAGTCATGTATTATTTTGCTCCATTTTCTTTAATTGCTAATGTTGAAATTATGTTGCATGATTATTACTATTATATGAATGGTAATTGGTTAATTCGTAACTATTTATTATTCGTGATTTATCGCTGTAGTGTTTGATGTATTGATTGATATATTGCTTTGTGTATTAGTATTCTATTGTATCCCATAAAAATGTTGTGTTTTAATATCATTTCGGTTTCAAAATTATAAGGCAAGGCTCACGTTTAAAGGTTTCGGGAAAATCGCGCTCTAACTTACTGAGTTTCGATTCTCCTTGTTTAAAACCTAGCAACCGAGTATCCTTTCTCTTTTAAATCAAAATATATTATATTTCAAATAAAAATTTATTCTTGGGATTTTTGAGATATTGCGCCCTAACTTACTAGGTGTGATATTTTACTTTCTCGAGATAAGAATTTCGAAAAAAACAAAGGCAATATTCTGTATTTGGGAATTCTGAGAAATAGTGCTCTAACTTACTGGGTTGCGATTTTTCACTTGACCTAAATAATTGAATATACTTCTCCTTTTTAATGAATGAGTATTGAATGTCGAAGGATAAATTTAAATTTGAGAATATAAAATGTTATGCCCTAACTTACTGAGCATGACATTTTATATCTTCGAAATTAGAACTTTCGACATCCGATATGATGCTTTTCAAATAATTTTTAAATAAATGGATCGTAATCTAGAATCTTTTCAAATTTTTGGCATTAAGACATTAAATAATCAGTTAGGTACCAATTTTGGGCGCTATGAGGGTGCTAACCCTTCCTCGTACGTAACCGACTCCCGAACTTGTTTTCTCGAGTTTTTCGTAGACCAAAAATGATTGTTTTCATGAAAATGTTTTATTAAAATGACCCATCTCAAGGTGATCCAATCTCGCCTTGAATAAAAGATCAGTGGCGACTCCATTTTCTATATTTAAAAAGTCGATTCCCCTTTTTTAAAAAAGCTTATAAAAAATAGTATCGACAGCTTGGCGACTCCACTGGGGACCGGTTGAGAGTCAGGCCATAAATTGATTAATTTCTGTCTTTTTTGTCGAAAATTGAAAATTGGATTTGAAAATTTATGATCCTTGTATTTGCATTCACTTGCGTCATTTCATTTGATTGTTATGGTTCGAGTCTTTTAGAGTACTTTGCATCATATTGCATGACCGCTGGGTCAGACCTTTAAGTAGGAGTGAAAAGCTACTCTTTCGTGAGGTTTTCACCTCCGTGTAGGATAGTGAATCTTTTCCGGAATACATCCGCACCTATGTCTTCGTGAGATTTTCATCTTCGTGCAGCCATAGGGAAATGTATTCCCCTGAACCGAACTCGACCCATATGAGCCTATAATGGGTGAGGATTGAGGAATCTGCTAGTTCAGGTACCCTCAACTGTAGAACTCAAACCGCATGTAAAAGACCCTAAGAAGCTATCCCAGATAGAGTTGTGATAAAACCTAGTGGTCACCCAGATAGATGTTTGAATGTTTTACATACTTTGAACTTCATTTATATCGTACTAACCATTCGTTTTATCTTTTTGCTTTACATGCATTTTCATATTAGAGAGAGGTGTTGATTCGGGTTCGGTTGCTAAGTTAGGGAGCTCGACATGGAAAACAACTTTCTTGATAAGGTGGAAGACAACGCGACTGTTAGAATTTGGTCAGAAACAACACAGTTGGAACAAGGGGATAGCTTGGCTGCAGGACATGAGTCGGAGTTAGGGGACTACACTCGCATTAGTGTCACGTAGAATAATCTTCAAGAATTGAAAGTAATATGGGATCAATGGGATGATGAGACCAAGAGGATGTTCTTTCATAGTTATAGGGATTTGCTGTACTTATTGGATATCAAAGTAGATGAGCAGTTGTTTCAGGCCATCACTCAGTATTGGAACGCCACATATAGTTGTTTTACCTTCGGGAAGGTAGACTTGGTGCCGACCTTGGAGGAATACACTGCTCTATTGCATTGTCCAACAGCCCAAAGGGATAATTTATTCGAAAGCTGCTTATGTACCAACCTCTGAAAGAAGCTAATGAATGTTACGGGAATGAATGAAGAATGGATAACAGCCAGGATAAAGCAAAAGGGTGAATATAAGTGCATTCTATGGAGAAACTTGAGGGATTTGATTTTAGCTCATCCCGATGCAAAAAGAAAGATCGATGTCTTTGCATTGAGCATCTACGGATTGGTGTTGTTTCCTAGGGCTCTAGGACATGTAGATGAGGCAGTCACAGATATGTTCGACAGGCTCAGTAAGGGGATCACACCAGTTCCCACCATCTTGATCGAGACTTTTAGGTCATTAAACGCCTGTAGAAGATTCAGAGAGGGCAGGTTCATAGGATGTGCGCAGTTGTTATTAGTTTGGTTCCACAGCCATTTCTGGAAAGTGGACAGGATCTCTTGTCGTGTTTTTAGTGATAATTATTCTCCATTAAAAAAAATAGCTGCTACGCCAAGAAGAAGTGACGTGTAAGAAGAAAATTGGACTACAGTGCTACAAGGTCTTCGAGAAGAGGATATTCAATGGAGAACTCCTCGGTTGGGGTCCAGTGACATTTTGTTCCGATGAGGGAGTTTCAATTGGGTTCCTTTGCTCGGGGTTTGGGGAGCCACGGCTTATGTTCCCTTACTGGTATTAAGACAATATGGGTCAAGGCAATTTGTACCAGCCACTCATGGCCTAGCGCAATGCGAGTTCCCATTTAAAGGAGATGATTACAAGAAAAAAAATCAAGGAAATTGCTGTTGCTTGGAACCAGACTCGACGTATGAAGAGATTGTCGGTAGGTCCTATGATGACGCTGGAGTATAATAGTTGGTTCAGCCAGAAGATTAACGATAATATACCCAGACCAATTTTGGAAGGTGCCCGATCTATAGAAGAATGCCTACGAGTTGTCCCGTCTGAATTGTGGATAATAAAGCTAGATTTTGAAAATGGAATCGAGAGCTGGAAAAGAAAATAGAACAATTAGAGGAAGAGAAGATGCATTTAGGGCTAGATGCTGATGTTTAAAAGGCAGAGGCAGAGAGGTTCAGAAAAGAAAAAGAACGAGTTGAAGAAGATCTCGACAGCTTAAAGACTGATTATAAGAAAATGCAGCTATCAATGAGAACCACCGGCTTAGGAAAAACTCTAGATCAATGGCGTCAGGAAATTCAAGGCGAAAGGGTCAAAGCTAACCAGTGGGAGGAAAAGTTCAGAGAGGCTCAAGCACGAAATGAACTTATGGAAAAGAACCTCTCAGAAAGCCAAGGCGAAAAAACAAGTTAGAGGCTAAAGTCGTGGAGCTTGAGAGATCCCTCCAGCATCAACGGAACCGTAACTCGATAAAAGAACTAAGAGCAAGCTTGAGCGAAATAGAGGAAATGAAGAAGAAGATCGTAGAATTAGAAATGGCCTTGCTAAATTGCCAAAACCATATCCAGTATCTAGAGGCAAATGAAGAACAAAGAGAAGAGGAGCTTCACCGTTCCCAGAATCAAGTCAGAAATAGAGATTACCTCATGGGGGAAGCTATAACTCAGATGCGAGAGATAGTCGAATATTTACAGACTTTAGCCGTATAAGCTGATGTTTTGAGTATGCAATTTGAGACTCGGTCAGATCGAGGACGAGAATTAGCCTCTCTGCTTACAAAAATTCAAACCTTAGGTGTTAGAGCGAGGCCGTATTTGTAATCCACTTTATGTAAAGAGCTTTGTTTTCAAATAAAGTTTCCTAAATGGAATTGAATCAGAGTCGACTTCTTTCGCATTTCATGCATTTGCATTTGTCATTCATTCCATTCACATGCATTAAAAACCATTAAAAGGTCCTAATTATAGTAAAAAAAATTATTTCAGCAACCTGGAAACAAACAAAACTTTGCCAGAGACGCATCCCTACGGCACAAGAAAGAAAACAAAAAATATGGATCAGAGAATAGAGAAACTCGAACAAGTCTAAAAGGAGATGCAGGAAAAACTTCAACTTCAAATGCAAGATCAGCTTGCTAAGATCTAGCGTGATATGATGGATCAGATGATGGAATCACAAAGAACCATGATGTCCCAATTGACTCAGTTATTGGCAGACAAAGGGAAAGCCCCATGGTTAACACTGTGGAGGATAGTGGGGAACAACCATATCCCCTGGGTTTTACCCCGACACCTCCTAAAACGCATCCACGAAGGACATTCGTTGTAATTAAACCTCAACAATTTCAAGAGGGTGTCTCGATACTGCCAAATTTCCAAGCGGGATCTGGGTCTAATTTGGTAGCCCACCCAATCAATGTCCTTATTCCTGACCTCAACGAGGCAGCGGAAGAGGAAAAGGCAACGTTAGAATTGCCGAGACAGCTAGAACAGCGTTGCAAATGGTTAGAAGACAAATTCAGGGCTATGAAAGACGCTAATAGGCAACGTGGAGCTGACACCAAAGATCTAAGTTTGGTACCGGATCTAATACTTCTTCACAAATTCAAGATGCCGGAGTTTGAAAAGTACAAGGGAATCACTTGCCCTGAAGCTCATATAACCATGTTTTTTCGGAAAATGACCGGGTATATTAACAATGACCAGTTGTTGATACATTGCTTCCAGGATAGCCTGGTCGGAGCAGCAGCTAGATGGTATAATCTGCTGAGTCGTACTGAAATCGGTTCTTGGAGAGGTCTAGCATAGGCATTTATGAGACAATACAATCATGTAACTGATATGACCCCTGACAGAATTGTTCTACAAAACATGGAAAAGAAACCAAATGAGAGTTTCCGGCAGTACGCACAGAGGTGGAGGGAGGTTGCCATCTAGGTCCAGCCACCACTTCTAGAGAAAGTGACCACAATGCTCTTTATCAATACGTTGAAGGCCCCATTCCTTACTCACATGCTAGGAAGCGCAACCAAGAGTTTCTCGGACATCGTAATGACCGGAGAGATGATCGAGAATGCTATAAAAAATGGAAAGATTGTGGCAGGGGAAAATAACAAAAGAATGACTACAAGAAGGAAAGAAAGCGAGGTGAATAACACAAGCATAGGGCATTCAACGACGGTCACTGTTAATCAACCTAGGGCAGTGGCTACAGGGCATCAGGGTTCGTCCAAGAAGGAATTTGGCACCGTAAGATATAACAATGAGAAGCTTCAATTTACACCTATCCCAATAACATAGAAGGCAATGTATAAAAACCTATTCGACACGCATATAGTGTCTCCTCGCTATCTAACACCAATGCAGCCCCGGTATCTGAAGTGGTACGACCCGAATGCGGAATGTGAATATCATGCGGGAATCAAAGGGCATTCAATAGAGAATTGCCTAGCTTTCAAAAAATTGGTAGAAAAGCTTGTTAATATGAGGGTTATAGAGTTGGCAGATTTGCCGAAGGAAGAGAATCCATTACCCGATCATAATGGAGTCAATGCAGTCAGAAGAATTTCAGAGAGAAAGGCCAAAACAAGCTTTGCGGAAATTAAGACTCCCTTAAGATTGGTCTGGAAAGAAATGGTCAAACAGGGGCTAATCGTTGCAATAGAGAGTCAGGGAAGGTTGATGAATTATTGTGAGTACCATCGGGAATTGGGGCACGAGATTCAGAGCTGTGAGGAGTTCAAGACTTTGGTACAAAATTTGATGAACAATAAAGAAATTGAGTTTTGTGAAGAGGGCGCAAAAGAGAAGAGCATATGCACCTCAGAGTCGACAACTAGGAGCTCAAAAGTCAAATTCCCTTTCATCGTTATTTTGGCACCCAAGAACAATGGAGCTGGAATGCAGGCAGCACCGAAAGTGATAATACAGAGACCCGCGGTACCCAAGCATAGCGGAGCTGAAATACAGGTAGCACCAAAAGTGATAATACAAAGACCTGCAGTCTTTGCTTATAAGGATAGCAAGAGGGTTCCCTAGAACTATGAATGTAGTGTGACAATCCCAGAGAAGGAGAAATTGGCTAGTGCTTCAAAAGAGAGTTGGATACAGGTTTTTACACTCATGGCAGGAAACGCTATGACTTGGCAAAAAGGAAAGATCCAATGGTAGAGCCAGAGGAAGAAAAATTAGTCGAGTTCGAATCACCCATCAAGGAACTAGTGAAAGAGGAAGAAGCCAAGGAGTTCCTAAAGTTCCTGAAACACAGTGAATATTGTGTGGTAGAGCAGCTGCATAAGCAGCCAACGCGCATATCAGTGTTGGCTTTGCTTCAGAATTTGGAGGTACACAGGAATGCATTAATGAAAGTCTTAAATGAGACCTATGTCGCCAATGATATCTCGGTTGATAAATTAGATCGGTTGGTAGGTAACATAAGTGCTGACAACTTCATCCATTTCAGTGGTGACGAGATACCACCATATGGTAGGGGATCCACCAAGGCTTTGCATATTACCACCAGATCCAAAGGGTATACGCTGCCAGGGATCCTAATAGACAATGGGTCGGCATTGAACGTATTGCCCTTGTCCACTCTAAATAGATTACCGATAGATAGCTCACACATTAAGGAGTGCCAGAGCATAGTAAAGGCATTCGATGGCACGCAAAGGAAAGTGTTGGGAAGAATCGAGATACCTTTATTGATTGGCCCGATTACTTACGAAGTGGATTTTCTGGTAATGGACATCAAGCCCTCCTATAACTGCTTATTAGGGAGGCCGTGGATACATTCGTCAGGGGCAGTGCCCTCATCATTACATCAGAAAGTGAAGTTGATAGCGGATGGTCGGCTAATAACGATAAAGGCTGAGGAGGATACTATTGCAGCTGTGACTAGCGAAATGCCATACTTGGAGATAAATGACGAGACAACCGAATGTTCTTTTCGGTCTCTCGAGTTTGTGAATGCAACTTTTGCCACAGAAGGAAATAGAATCCTGATACCAAGAATCTCCAAGACTACAAAAATGAGACTGAAAATGACTGTGGGGAAAGGAGCTTTACCGGGAAGAGGACTTGGAAAATATCTTCAGGGGAGAGTTACGGCCCCGACATTGAAAGAAAAATAAGATCGCTTTGGCTTAGGATTTAGGCCAGATGCAAAACAAAAAAGAAAAGAACTGGAAAAGAGACAAGAAAGAAGGCGTACTCATTTGAATGGCGTAGAATCCAAGTGGGAATCCATGATAATTCCACATATATCTAAAACTTTTGTGTCGGGTGGGGTAATTCATGCTGAGCCCAGTGCACCAAAAGGAAAAGACATCGTAGCAATGTTGGGTAATGTTTGCATCAATGCCGTATCTGAGGAGAAAGTGGAAGAAGGGACCTTATCGGATATTCAACCCTACGAACCAGGAAGCATTTTAGACAACTGGACTGCAGAGGAAATTCCTGTAGTATTTAAACTTATTCAGAGTAATGTTCAGAACGCACTTATTACCTTAAGCCTAGAAGTGATAAGATTTCTTTTGTGAAATAGGCTCATGTTCAAACATTATTATATTAATGAAATACATTTTTACTATCAATTGAAGCAAACATTCTTCTATTCTTTTCTCTATTTTAAGAATCTTTCAAATCATTCTTTCGTAACCATTAAACATACAAATATCTATTCATAAATTCATTCATTCTTTTCATATTCTTTTGGACTACATTAGGTCCCCATATATCAATGACATGAGCGACGCTGCCACGAACTCGGAATATCTTTTTGAGTAGGACATGTATTTAGAAGGATCACAAGATTTTGAAGATGATATAGACAGTGATTTATCCCCTAACTTGTTAAGAATGGTAGAACGGGAGGAGAAACAAATTCTACCTCATGAGGAAACAGTAGAGACTGTGACATTGGAGGAAGGGAAGGTAGTAAAAATTGAAACGCGCATAACTGGAGAAACAAGACGAGATCTTGTCGAACTGCTACAAGAATTCAAAGATGTCTTCGCATGGTCATATAGGGATATGCCCAGTTTAAGCACCGACATCGTAGTACACCGCCTACCCATGAAAGAGGATTGCAAACCCGTTCAGCAGAAGCTCCAAAGGATGAGGCCGGATATTGTGCTAAAAATAAAGGAGGAAGTCAAAAAGCAGTTTGACACCGGATTCTTACAAGAGATCAAATATTCGGAATGGGTAGCCAACATCGTGCCTGTCCCTAAAAAGGATGGGAAGGTACGAATGTGTGTGGATTATAGGGACTTAAATAAGGCTAGCCCAAAGGATAATTTTCCTTTACCTCATATTGATACTCTGGTAGATAACACAGCAGGCTACTCGTTGTTTTCATTTATGGACGGTTTCTCGGGGTACAATCAGATAAAAATGCATCCTGAAGATATGGGAAAGACCACCTTCATAACATTGTGGGGCACATTCTGCTACAAAGTAATGCCGTTTGGGTTGAAGAATGCGGGGGCTACATACCAAAGAGCTATGGTGACCTTGTTCCATGACATGATGCATAAGGAGATTGAAGTCTACGTCGACGACCTGATTGAAAAATCCCAAACAGAAGAGGAACATATTCAAGTCTTGAGAAGATTGTTCTTGAGACTGAGGAAATTCCAGTTAAAGCTCAACCCCGCAAAATGCACTTTTGGAGCTAGATCGGGTAAATTGTTGGGTTTCACAGTCAGCGAAAAAGGAATCGAGATTGACTCAGATAAGGTCAGGGCTATACAAGAACTACCTCCACCACGCACTCAAAAAGAAGTCCGAGGTTTCCTGAGGAGGTTAAATTACATTGCTCGGTTTATTTCACAGTTTACTGAAAAGTGCGACCCCATATTTCGTCTTTTGAAGAAACATAATCCAGATGTGTAGGATGATCAATGCCAGAAATCTTTCGATAGGGTTAAACAGTACTTATCGAATCCTCCAGTCTTATCACCTCCTTACCCGGATAAGCCGCTAATCCTGTATTTGACAGTGTTTGATCACTCCATGGGGTGTGTGTGCTGGGTCAACATGATGACTCGGGGAGAAAAGAAAAGGCGATATATTACCTCAGTAAGAAATTTACTGAGTGTGAGATGCGATATTCACCAATTGAAAAATTGTGTTGTGCCTTGATTTGGACAACTCGAAGGTTGAGGCAGTACATGTTGTACCATGTGACCTGGTTAATCTCGAAACTAGATCCTCTTAAATATATGATGGAGTCAACCGCCTTGAATACGAGAATGGCTCGATGGCAAATTTTGCTCTCTGAGTTCGAGATAGTCTATGTGAGCTAGAAAGCTGTGAAGGGAAGTGCAATAGTAGACTTTCTAGCCAGCAGAGCGCTAAATAATTACAAACCTTTGAACTTTGATTTTCCCAATGAGGATCTGATGTTTGTAGCAGCTATTGAGGAAGATACACTAGAAGATGGCCCTTAGAAGTTGAACTTCGACGGAGCGTCAAATGCCGTTGGTAATGGAATTGGCGCAGTCCTGATATCCCCAAATGGAAATCATTACCCATTTACTTGCAAGTTGGATTTTGATTGCACAAATAACATGGCAGAGTATGAAGCTTGTATTATGGGAATTCGAGCAACCATAGATAGCAAAGTCAGGATGCTAGAGGTATACGGAGACTCCGTATTGGTGATTTACCAGCTTAAAGGAGAATGGGAAACAAGGGATCCCAAATTGATCAGTTACCGAAAGTTAATTTTGGAGTTGATTGAGGATTTTGAGGATATCACTTTCTTCTACCTCCCGCGTGATGAGAACCAAATGGCCGAATCCTTGGCCACGTTAGCTTCCATGATCAGGGTAAATGAGCAGCAAAATATGAAGCCCATCCAAATGAGTATCCGTAAAGCTCCAATCTACTGCTGTAATATTAATGATGAGGATAGAAGAGATGATCATCCTTGGTATCATGACATTCTGAGATAAGTGAGAAACCGCGAATACCCTGATCAAGAAACAAAAAATGACAAAAAGACATTGAGAAGGTTAGCCTGTGATTATGTCCTGGACGGGGAGGTCCTGTACAAGAGAGGAAAGGATCAAGCATTGTTGAGGTGTGTGGATGCCATTGAAGCTAAGAAAATTCTGGAAGAAGTCTATGAGGGTGTCTGTGGAACGCATGCTAACGATTTCACAATGGCTAGACAAATCATGAGATTTGGATACTATTGGTCTACCATGGAAGGAGATTGCATCAAGTACACTAAAACATGTCACAAATTCCAGATATACGGGGACAAAATTCATGTGCCTCCTTCACCTTTGCATGTTATGACTTCCTCATGGCCTTTCTCCATGTGGGGCATGGACGTCATTGAGTCGATCTCTCCGAAACCTTCAAACGGGCATCGGTTCATCTTCGTGGTTATCGGCTACTTTACCAAATGGGTAGAGGCTGCTTCATATGCCAATGTTACCAAATCGGCAGTCAGCAGGTTCCTAAAAAAGGAAATCATATACCGATATGGAATGCCAGAAAAAATCATATCAGACAATGCATTAAACCTGAACAATAGCACGATTGCGGAGGTCTACGGTCAATTTAAGATCAGACACCACAATTCATCACCATATCGTCCAAAAATGACTGGTACAGTAGAAGTAGCCAATAAGAACATTAAGAAAATTATGGGGAAAATGGCTAAAATCTATAAGGATTGGGACGAAAAGTTACCATTCGCCCTCTATACGTACCAAACATCAGTCAGAACCTCTACTGAGGCAACTCCTTTCTCACTAGTTTACGGAATGGAGGCAGTACTACCCATCGAGGATGAAATTCCTTCCCTTCGAGTCTTATCAGAACTAAAGTTAGATGAAGTCGAATTGATCCAGTCTCGATATGATCAACTGAATTTGATTGAGGGAAAAAGGTTAAAGGTCATCCGTCATGGTCAGATATACCAAAGAAGGATGACACGGGCTTATGACAAAAAGGTTCACCAAGAGAATTTTATGAGGGAGACTTGGTTTTGAAAAAGATCCTCCCCATGCAAAAGGATTTCAGAGGGAAGTAGATGCCAAACTGGGAAGGACCTTATATGGTGAAAAAGGCTTTCTCCGGAGGAGCATTGATCCTGACCTAGATGGATGGGAAAAACTTACCCAATCCTGTAAATTCGGATTCTGTTAAGAAGTACTATACTTGAAGGAGAAAAGGAGCCAAAGTGAAAACCCGCAAAGGGCGCTTTGAGACTTTCTAAAAAAATGAAAATGAAAAGGCCGAGGTGAAAACCCGCAAAGGGTCGAAAACCAAAAAAAGGTGGCTCAAATTACGATCAGATTATAATGGGGCATGCGGTGATCCTGCTATACTTAACAAGAAAAGGGTATGTTGCGTCTTGGTGGTTCGACAAAATACTCAAGATCTTCTAAATACATGTCAAACTCAGAATAATCTTCCAGACACTGGGGCAGAGAAGCTCAGGCTGCGATATCAAGAGGTCACATAGTATCCATTTTTATCCACATTAAATGTGCTATCTTTGAATACTTTGTTCTTTTCAAGAAGTACATTTTGAGTAATCTCTTTTGTTAATTATAAGCTTTACTTCACACCAATTTTATTCTCATCTATTGATATTACCCCTATGCAAGCATGTTGCATTGAAATAATGATGGATGAACTAATAATGCGTTTATAAAAGAAGTTCTGCGTATTACTCTAAGAGGTTTCTAAATAATACGAGAACCCAAAACAGGACCGTTGCGTAGAACTCACCTGGTTTAAAGGGTTGATAGTATCAAAAAAGAGGGTGTCCATATAAGTGAGGATTTTTTTTTTCATTTTTAAAGTACCACAGCGAGGTGAGGCTTTAATGAGCAACAAGGAAGAGACTGTTCTCAAAAGATGAAATTCTGTGTTCAGACTAAATACTCGGAGAATGGTGTAAACCAGGCAAGGGGTTGTGCAACAATACAAACCTCGCACCTTTGAGATATGAGAGAATAGACATTGAAGCTACATCAAGGGCAAATGAGTGGAGCAGAGTAGTGATTCCTTTGAGTTTTGAGGTTAAACTACCAGGCTGAACAAGGGCAACACGATGCGAGCAAGGGTGCCCTTAAAACACTGAAAAAGGATCATCCTCACGAAATTTTGCATTCATGGAAAACACATTTAGGAGCATTTGATCCATTCAGATCATTGCATCCTAATCCTTGTAAAAAAGCCATTCTCATGACATTCCGCATTCATACAAATGTCGTCCATAGCACATTTAGTTAGGAGCATTAGATTCATTCTGATCATTACATCCTAACCATTTTGCATAAGCATAAACACAAACTGATTTTACAGGACAGGTCCCCTAGAGGACGTTGTCACAACATCGATGAATTCGAATATCCTGCCTTCTTGAGTGAAGCAGATTAAAGATAGTAGATCTGGAAATCTTGAAGCCGCAGGAGCAGATCGAAACTACAAATCTCTTCTCTCTGGATTCTTATCACCTCGAAATCCTAGTGGAGCAGGTCAAAGCTACAAATCCCTCCTCCCTGAGTGTATTGAGGATCAACCTTTATTTCCGAGAAGTTTCAGCGAGAAGATCGAAACTACAAATCTCTTCTCTCTGGATTCTTATCACCTCGAAATCCCAGTGGAGCAGGCCGAAGCTACAAATCCCTTCTCCCTGAGTGTATTGAGGACTAACTTTCATGATTCGAGAAGTTTCAGTAGGAAGATCGAAACTACGAATCTCTTCTCTCTGAATTATCATCTCCTTGAAGATACAGTGAGGTAGAATGAAGCTACTTAAGGAAAAGAAGCGCCAAGAAGTCAAGATTCGGCGAGACTGGGCAAATTTGGCCCTCCTTAAAGTCTTTGCTCCATTCTCGTTACACGACAATGAGCAAAGAGGGGCAGCTGTAGGAGCCCAAATCTGCCCGGGCCCATTCATTAATCAAAACAGAAACCAAAAAAAATACAAAAAAATAATAAAACAATAATAAAATAGTCCAGTCTCTTTTACAAACCCAGACTTAAAGCCCAAATGCCTAAAACACTACCCAATCAAAAACCAAATCAGATATTAGACCCAACTACAATGGCCCAAACCCCGAAATTGGCCCAAAGAGCCCAATTGGTTTCAGTAAACAGAAACCCTAGGACCTTCTGGAAGCTTCAGGAGCCGCAACACTGCTGACGATTTGGCTACCGTGTCCCTCTCACGCGCCCTTCGCATTGTTTCAATGACCCACGCGCGCCTTTATGCGCTCCACCCACGCGCAGCCTCACAAGCGCTTGTATGTCATCGCCTCCAACAGATCGTAGTCGTGACGACCCCACACCTTGGCCACGTCCCGTACTCACAAAACGAATGGAAAAAATGACAAAAAACAGCAGCAAATATAGAATAGAAAAGGAATAAAAGAAAAAGCTTGTATTTTTTGATTTTTTCGGATCAGCTATAAAAAGGGCCGAGCCACAACCACTGTTTTTTTACGCAAACATAACAGAGCAATACGAAAATCAATAGCAGAGATTCAAACAAAAGGTTGCCTTTTTTATCTTTTCGATGGTTTTTGAATCTATTTTTTGTATCTATTTCTTTTCTTCCTTGGTATACACTAAATAAAAGAGAGGGAGGCGAGTTTACCTTGGGCCGAGCGCTCAATCTTCATCTGCTCCGTCGCAATCGGAGTTAGATATAGGTTACTGCGCGAGGATTTAATATCGTCATCCTCGAAATGAATCGACGCATTCGGGCATGGTCTTTCGCTGGGTATGATAGCGATTTGACAGTGAACGGACGAGGCCTTTCATTTGTGCACTGCTTTTCGTCGGTTATGATGGCGTTAAGGTGGTGAACGGAGGGGTTTTCTTTGCTACAGGGAACGAAGATGAGAGAAAGGGGCTAGGGTTTTGTTAAAAGAGGTTTAACAGAGGGGTTAAAGTAGTTTATACAGGGGTTCAGTCATTAGTAAAATGACGACGCTTCAGGTTAACACTGATAACCTCGAAACGACGCCGTATGAGCAGAGTAGACGTAGCCCGACCCGATGCCACTTTAGGATCCGCGCCTTTTGTGTGTTCAGTCAATTTGCGCATTTGATCCGTCCCTATTTAGTTGTGATTTGATTAGGTCCTATGTACAGTATCTTTTTAAATTAGCTTCCACATTTTAAAGGTGTTGCATCTTCGTCCAAGTCAGTACGCAGCGTTTGGGGTTTGAGGAATATTTGCCGATTTAATCCTTAATAATCTACATGTATTTCAATTTGAACCCCGCACTTGTAAAATGATTTTTCTTAGTCTTTTAATTTTATTTCGATTTAATTAAATCCTTCTTTGTTTTCATATGCATTTCCTACCTTTTTTTGTTTAATTAATTTATTAACTAGGTTTTAAATTTTTTTTAAGGAAAAAACCTTTATAGCATTTGTTTCTTAAAAAGAATATCGTCTATATATATTTAAACATGTTTCAACATTGTTTATTTTGGATTGTTTTCATATCATATATCTTGTCTTTTTGGTACATACGTATATAGATATTTTAGACTGTTTATATCTTTTGTATTAAACTTTATTTATCTATTGCGAATCATTTCTTATGTCGGTTTGTTCGAAATTTATTTATTAATAGATCTTGTTTCTTGGTTTAGTCATGTATTATTCTGCTCTATTTTCTTCAATTGCTAATGTTGAAATTATGTTGCATGATTATTACTATTATATGAATTGTAATTGGTTAATTCGTAACTATTTATTATTCGTGATTTATCGCTGTAGTGTTTGATGTATTGATTGATATATTGCTTTGTGTATTAGTATTCTATTGTATCCCATAAAAATGTTGTATTTTAATATCATTTCGGTTTCAAAATTATATGGCAAGGCTAGCGTTTGAGGTTTCAGGAAAATCGCGCTCTAACTTACTGAGTTCCGATTCTCCTCGTTTAAAACCTAGCAACCGAGTATCCTTTCTCTTTTAAATCAAAATACATTATATTTCAAATAAAAAATTTATTCTTGGAATTTTTGAGATATTGCGCCCTAACTTACTGGGTGTGATAAAAAATTTATTCTTGGAATTTTTGAGATATTGCGCCCTAACTTACTGGGTGTGATATTTTACTTTCTCGAGATAAGAATTTCAAAAGAACAAAGGCAATTTCCGTATTTGGGAATTCTGAGAAATAGTGCCTTAACTTACTGGTTTGCGATTTTTTATTTGACCTAAATAATTGAATATCCTTCTCCTTTTTAATGAATAAGTATTGAATGTCGAAGGATAAATTTAAATTTGAGAATATAAAATGTTGTGCCCTAACTTACTGAGTACGACATTTTATATCTTCGAAATAAGAACTTTCGGCATCCGATATGATGCTTTTCAAATACTTTTTAAATAAATGGATCGTAATCTAGAATCTTTTCAAATTTTCGGCATTAAGACATTAAATAATCAGTTAGGTACCAATTTTGGGCGCTACAAGGGTGCTAACCCTTCCTCGTGCGTAACTGACTCCCGAACCTGTTTTCTCGAGTTTTTCGTAGACCAAAAATTATTGTTTTAATAAAAATGTTTTATTAAAATGACCCATCTCAAGGTGATCCGATCTCGCCTTGCATAAAAGATCAGTGTCGACTCCATTTGCCATATTTAAAAAGTCGATTCCCCTTTTTTAAAAAAGCTTATAAAAATGGTTTCGGCATAGTTATTTGGTATTTGTACTTGGATTACGTCAACTAGATTAGTACCTTTGGATTAACATAGTTAATTTGTGTTGACCTAGCACTATTAGCCAATCCAATGGTGACACGTGGTAACCTCTCTACATGCCTTGCTGAAAATATAAATAAAAATATAATTTTTTTCTACATAAATAATGAACCTAAACAAATGGTTGTCCTTGAACAAATGGTTGTCCAAATACATCTAAATATAGACATTTATTTGTCCAAATTCATTCCTGATATATTTTTTAAGAAGTTTATATATTTTTACTTTTTTTTATAAAATATCAAGTAATTTTATATTATTATAAGTTTATAAATTTGATATAAATAATATGATATTTTATAAAAGAAAATTAAAAGTATATAACCATTTGTGGAGTACATCCAAAAGTATATTTTTTATTAATTTTTATATTTTAAAATATTATAATTTATGTTTACTACATGACATATTAAGAAATTTTCATGTATCATCAACGAAGTATCATGTCAGTATAAATTAATAGTATTAATATATGAGTATCACAAAATACAATTTTAATACCAACTAAATCCAAAAATAATAATAATAATAAATACAACCACCCAATAAAAGAGAAAGGATTGTATGAAACAGTGACGACATGTCATCTGTATCCCTTTTTCAATAGATTTATGTCACATCAGTATCTTCATTCTGAATTTCAACATTTTTATCCTAAAAAAAAAATCAAATTCAAATTAAAATCTTAAAATTCAAGATAAAAATACTGATGTGACATAAAACTATTATAAATAAATAATATCTCTGTTTCATATAATCTTTTCCTTTCAATAAAAAAAATCTAACATCATTGTACTGGATAATAATCCAAATTTAAAAAAGCAGGAAATGTAGTTTTCAAATGATTGTGATTTTAGTTTTGAAATCTTGAAACGCAACCGTACACATGTAATTTTGACTAATTATGCTTAGCTTTTACATCCAAACAACGGTGATTGTTTTTCGATACATAAATTTTGGGATTACATATTTATACAAAAATTTCCATAATTTTATATTATTTATACTATAAACAGGGGCGTAGCCAGGGGCTAGTATGGGCTCTGGCCCCTCTTAAAATGTAAAATTATTTAAAAAGTCCTTAAAATTTTTTAAAAACTTCAAATTAATAAAGGTAAAATTACACTTTGACTCCCTTAAAATTATAAAAATTCTATTTAATCCTTTACAAATTATAAAAATATAAACTATAAAATTTTAAAATTTTATCCAGCTTCCCTAAAAAATTGTTCTGTCTTCACCCCTGACTATACATACTTAAATCAAAATTAATTATTTTATAAAAATCACACATCATATTACATCGAAAATTCACGTCTTTAAAACATTGGATATTAGGGTAAATGTGGCAAAATAAATATTTTCTTATCAATTGACTTAATAAAAGAAGTTTATCCTCCATGAAAACTCAGCCGCCTTACCACCTTCCGCATTAAGATTCCCTAGCTCCACCCACATAGCATTGCTTTGACAAAACAATAATCACTTATTACCTACATAAACAATCTAAGGGAGGTCACATTACACACTTAACAAAGATCTTAAAATAAACTTCTTAACCTATCAAGAGGCATAACGTGAAAAGGAGGTTAAGCCCATATTTATTTTCTCATCAACCTCGACGCTTTCTCATTCACACACTCTACCCTTCTCTCAACTCCAACAGTATTTTCTTTCTCTTCTTCTCTCCTCAAGTTCTTGCCCTTTTGAACTAGCTTCCATCTCTCCACCATTTGAACGATACAACTCTCTACTCGAATAAGGTGAACTGTCTAAAACCTTCACCATAATTTCTTCCAAGTTACTTCTCAAATAAAGTTTTTTATGGGCTGGATTGGGTCAAACTCAAGCTGTACATGAGTATGATATTAAAACACTTTATGCTTGCCCAAGTTTAACCTGATTCGAAATATGAACTTAAAATTTTACCTAAATCTATCCATATTTGAAAATGGATAACCAAGTTCATTTTAGGTCCACCATATTTTCTTTTTCTTTTTTTAAAAATATTGTTTAAAATTTAATATTTTATAGTTTTATATTTGATCATTTATTAAAATTTTATATATAAACATCTTAACTTTTTTTTAACATTTTCAACATTACATTATTATATATTATTATAGATTTAATTTTTATGTATTATAAATTACATAATATATAAATATAATATAATATATTACAAACTTAGAAAACGGGTTGGGCTAGGTTCAAGCATTGAATGTTGAAGCTTGAGCCAAAATTATATTTTAAATGAGTCTAATTTATTTAGGTTTAATATTTTTATTCAAACTCTCCCAAATTTTAGACAACTTTCATACTTGTGTAGAAAAGTAACCCAACCCATGAACAATTTGCTTCTCAGCTCAACAGTTGATGTAGCATGACCAACATTAATGTTCCCACAAACCTAAAAGAATGTGACGAAAATCAGCAACAAACTCAAACACAACAACAAATAACTGACTAAAATACCAATAAATGTCGATTTTTTTAATTACGAAAATAGGCCAAATTTTTTAATATTTACAAGAATGGGCCGATTTTGGTAAAACGCTTCCAGCTAGAAGCGTTTTCCCCATGTTATATTAGGGTTTTTGGTTGTTTAGGGTTTTTAGGGTTTAGGGCTAAGGTTTTGGGTTTTAAATTGATAAACTTTTTAACATAATAATTGTATTTATTAAATTCGATATTTAAAATATTCATATTTACACCGATCGTATATTCAAATTTCATTTTGCAAATTGATTAAAAATCGAAACTCAGAGTACTCGGTTTGGATGCATAACTAGTTTTAAATACTTATCTAGTACACTATTTTTTACGGTATGGATTCTGAAAATATATCTTGGGAATCCTGGGATATCTGAAATGATTTTGAAAAAATGCTCTGGATAGTGGGGGTTGAAATTTATAGAGAAAAATGCTCCAAGCAAGACGCAATGTCAGCAAAGTACTAAAAATGCTTCCAGATGGACGCGTTTTTAGTACTTCTGCTGACAGTGCATCCTGTTTGAAGCGTTTTTTATCTACAAATTTCAACCCCCTATATCCGAGGAATTTTTTCAAAATCAAATAGGAAGTTATCCCTTGGGTTATAAATGTAACATATTTCAGCCTCTAGTGGCATAAACCGAGGAAATAAAATTTGAAGAAGTTCAGAAGAATAGAAGTTTGCGAGAAAGGCATAAGTTGGAGCAACAATACTATTTGTATAAAAAGTAAGTATAAGCATTTATTTTTCGTGTTGATATTTATTTGAAACATTATATTTTTTGCATAATATTTTTTGTTTCAAACTTCTCTCGACAGATAATTTGGTTAAAAATGAGTGGACGGATTAATGTTATTATTTATTACGATAGTGAGGTCCATGGCACCGAGAACGGTGTGGTTTTTTTATAGGAGAACACAGCACAACTGGCTTTTAACCAAAACATAGAGTTGCCAAAACTTCGGAAAAGAATTAGGCGAAAAATCGTCGGATCCAGCCAAATGAAAGTATCGTTTATTAAGTATCAATTTTGTGCTTCTGTCAATCCCGTGAGATATGGCGCTTTAGATATCAAATGCGCTAAGAGCTTGAGAAGATGAATAGGTGGTTGGGAAGATGAACCAACTTTGTAGAACAATGATCCGGGAGGTGTTTACGTCACAAACGACGAATGAGCATAACTATGTTAAGTTCCATACACCAATGGGATAATGAGTGGACTCTTCGTCGGTTCTTGAAATATAAATGGCCTATACGTCGTCGTCGGTATCATCATCGTTGGAAATGTAGATGGCATGAGCATGTAACACATCAGGGATGGATGTCCAAAAGTCCAACTTAACTTAGGACTAGAAGCAGATAAATGTGGTGCAAAATATGGTGCTTGTGTGAAGATGATGGGGTTAGAATAAGCACTAGAATAAGATGATACATACTGAATAGTGGGTGGTGTAAGCATCGGTGCCGCGATCATCAGTGCCGGTTCTTGCATGGGCTTCGATAGTGGACCCGCCTTGTAACACCCTTAACCCGTATTCATCGCCGGAATAGGATTACAGTGTGTTACAGTATAAATGCATCTTAAAAACATACATTTCCAAACAATTATATAACCATAGCATAATCCATTCAAATACATGAATTTTGTCCCTTAATCGAGTCCTCGAGGCCTTAGAAACACTTTAGAAATGATTCGGGATTAAATCAGAAAGATATGAAACCTTAAGGAAAAAGTTAGAAAAATTCACATTGCATGGGTCACACGGCCGTGTCCCAGCCTGTGTCCGTGCCCATATAACTCTCTAACTTGGGTCACATGGCCAAGCCACACGTCCGTGTGCCAGGCCGTGTAACCTTCAAAATGGCCTCATACGCCCGTGTGTTAGGCCGTGTAACTTTCGAAAACAACCATTAAAACCTACAGGGGACACAAGGCTGTGTCGCATGGTCGTATGTCACACACGGCTGAGACACACGCTCGTGTCTTAGGCCGTATGGACAAGAAAATGGTCAAAATCAAGCCATTTCTTTCACCCATTCAAACATGAACCTACAAGCAACTTGCACATATAGTTAAGACCTTAAAACATACCTATCATGCATAATAAGACCAATTCCCTATACCAAATATCCATATAACCAATATACCAATAGGCACCTCAATCATAATTCATCAAACTTACCAAAACATATGTATAAATTAACCTTACTTCCAACACCTTACTTCCAACATACACATCTAATTCCATATCATTTTAAAACATGCAACAATTAAGACCATTTCTATCATAGAAACTTAATTCATCAACAAGCCAAAACAAACCACAAGTGTATACTTTCATACCATTCTAATTGAACCAAAAGGAGACATATTTACAACCTTAGTAAAGTGCATAACAACTTAGTTTAGTATTTTGTCCAAAAGATAACATAACAACTTATATAGCCACATATGCATGCCACAATCCTAAAGAGTACAAGAACTATCAACATCGGTGGATAGTGTGACCTGAAGATTTGATCCATCCAAAAGTCGGCAGTAACGATCTACAAAACAATACACAAAAACGTATAAGCTTATGAAGCCTAGTAAGAACATAGTAAGCCTTTTAACTTTACAAAAAAATAATGTAACTCTTATTTTACTCAATTTGAAGTTACCGGAGTGTAAACAGGGGCACGTATGTGTAATTCAGGGGTACCGAAGTACAAATAGGGGCACGTAAGTGCAATTTAGGGGTACCAAAGTACAAACATGGGCACGTAAGTGCAATTCAAGGGTACCGAAGTACAAACAATGGCACATAAGTGCAATTCAAGGTATAAGTAAGTGTAAATGAATAATAACATAATTATATTGTAACAACAAGTAGAAATTCAATTACGTATAAAAACACTATGAACTTACCTCAACAACTAATACAAATAAATACGATCGAGCTAATCCGTAACTTTCGCCTTCCCTCGATTTAAGTCCGGCTGAGATTTATATTGATATAAATAAGCAAATTCAATCTATTTAATACATACACTATTCAATTTAATCCAAAATCCATACTTTTTTAAATTTACATTTTTGCCCCTAACATTTTAACTTTATTACAATTTAGTCGTTAAGCTCATAAATGGGAATTTATGCAATTTCATCCCTAACCCATGCTAGTCGAATTTACTATGAACACATATTAACTCATACAAATCATTATTTCACAATTTCACCATGTACTTTTACTATTTTTACAAATAAGTCCTTAAATGATAATTTCATCAAAAATCACTTTACAAAAGTTGTTTATTTAATAACAAGGACTCATTTTCTTCCAAAAAAAAAAATCATAAATCAAGCAAGAACATTCATGGGAAAACCCTAGACCTTTAACAGTTTTGCAAATTAGTCCTTGAGCTAGCTAGATTAAACTACAACTAGAGGTGAGCATGGGCCGGGTTCGGACTGGGTTTGGGCTGGGCTCGACTAAAAGTAGGCCCATTTGCTAGCCCGAGCTCAGCCCGACCCAAAAAATGAGCCTAAAATTTTATCCAAGCTTGACTCAGATAAAAATGCAAAAATTCGGGCCCGACCCGGCCTACCCATATTAATTTTTATATTATTTTTATATAATTTTAAAATATATATAATACATAAAAAATACTAAAAACATCAAAATAAATATTTTCTAACAAATTGAAAATAAATTTTAAAAAAATATGTATACTTAAATAACACTAAAATAGATGCAACTTAACAAGCAAATGTCTCTAAAATAATAACAAAATTAACAAATGTCTTTAAAATAATAATAAAATTAACAATAAAATAAGTTTTATAGAATATCCAAATAATAACAACAAAATAGCAGCAACATAATAGTAAAATGATAGCAACATATGGAGAAAATAACAAGAAAATAATATTAAAAAATCACATTTTATTTATCCTTTAGTGATTTCGAGCCGGGCCAGCTCAGGGCAAAAATGCCTTACTTGAGGCCCGGCCCATTGTTTAAACGAGCCTTATTTTTTTGTCCAAGCTCATTTTTCGGGCCTATATTTTTGCCCAAACCCTCCCACATTTCGGGCGGGCCTTCGGGCCGGCCGGGTGGCCCGATCCATGCTCACCTCTAGCTACAACAATCTCGAAATCATAAATATCATTAAAAACGGGATCAAAACACATACCATGCAAGTAAAATGCAATGGTTGAACCCTAACTACTCTCCCTTTGCAAATTCATTTGAAGAAGAAACACTTTGGAGAAGATGATATCTTTTCCTTATTTAATTTTATCATTAATTACCTTTTTACACTTTTAACCTTTAAAAACATTCATAATTTCAACAAAACCAATCCATGAATATCCACTAACTATAGAAATGGTCTATGTACCATCTAAGTCCTCTTATTTCAAAGTTTCATAGTTATTTGATACCTTTAGCTACTAGAATTCTACTTTTTCACCTTTTAATATTTAGTTCTTTTTACTTAGTTAAGCATGCAAACGACAAAATTTTTTAACGAAATTTTTATATGACCCTGCTAACATACCGTAGTTATTAAAATAATAATAAAATAAATATTTTTACATTAGATTTGTGGTCTCGAAACCATTGTTCTGATTTCACTAAAAACAGACTGCTACACGCCTCTCCAGCCCTTGGATTTGAAAGAGGCCGTCATGGCCTACTCGTACGGGGATACCGACGCCTCGCCTCTTCCCCGTACAAATATAACTTACCATGGATCTTAAACCATGGCATGTACTCTGGATCGCGTGCTAACTCCGGAACGATAATAGGTTCGTGAGTAGGTAATAAATCATTTCAATTATTCCACATTAAAGGTGCTCATGGGTAGGACCAGGTCGAGCCCAACAAAAATATTAGTCTGTTTATTAGGCCTATCGGGCCCAACCTGGCTGGAAATATGGGTCTAAAATTTTTTTCAAGCCCTAACCCGGATAAAAATGCTAAAACCTCAGCCTAGCCCGCCTGTATTAATTTTTTATATAGTTTATATATATATATATATATATATATATATATATATATATATATATAATACATAACAAATACTAAATACATTAAAATAAATATTTCCTAACAAACTAAAAATAAATTTTAAAAAAATATGTATACTTAAATAACACTAAGACAGATGCAACTTAACAAGCAAATGTCTTTAAAATAATAACAAAATTAATAATAAAACAAATGTTATACAATATTCAAACAATAACAACAAAATAGTAGTAACATAATAGTGAAATGGTAGCAAAATAGGGAGAAAACAACAACAACAACAACAACAACAACAACAAAAACTAGCATTAAAATAACAAAAAATAGCAAATTTTGTTGTCCTTTTGTGAATTTAGGTGGGGTCGGGCCTGAGCAAAATATGCCTTAGCCGAGGCCCAGCCTGTTTTTTAAACGGGCCTTATTTTTTTGCCCAAACACATTTTTTGGACTTATATTTTTGCCCAAACCCTTTCATTTTTCGGGCAGACCTTCGAGCTGGGCCGGGTGGCCTGACCCATGAGCAGGTGATAAAGAAGGAGGGGTATGAACGCGGAAGCAAATCGTAAAGTTTGTCAAAGTCGCGAATTTGACTTAGGGCTCTAGACGTTCAAAAAAGAAACTTGGGTTCTGACACAACCTGAAACGCAAACGAATCCAAGTCAGATAAAAACAAAGAAAACAATTAAAAATAACTAACTAAAATGAATAAATAGTATAATGAAATCTAAGATTAGAATTAATAAAAAAGAAAGATAGAACGTGGTATGTAGAAATCTTAAGAAACTTTGGAAACACAAAGAATCCACAACTCCCTTCGGCTCTAATTTCCCCTCCAATAAAGAAAACTTGGCAAAAAAATGTTTGAAGATGATCCCCACAATCTGAAAAGATTGTTAAAACTTCTAAAAGAAACTCAAGAGAAATTCTTGAAAAAGAAAACTCAAAGAGAATTTATTAACTCAAAAGAGAAGTTGAATAATAATGAATTGTGTGATTTGTGTACAATGCAAAAGCCTATATATAGGCTAGCTAAATAAACCTAAATAAAACTCTTAAGTATACTAGAATTCTAATTAATCTAAATAAGAAAGAATTTTAAACTAAACTTTCTTGTTGACATAAAACTCCTAAATAACTTAAACTACTTAATAATTATTAAAAATTTGGAATAATACAATAATAAGAGCTGATAAATACAATATTAAGCCCATATATAATAAAAATTAAGTCTAAAACCTAAACCCAATATGATTTAAATTCGAATTAAAAGCCCGAAACTCGTAATTCCCGTCATTATCCTGTCTAGAAATTTTGCTCATGCAGTCTTCACTAAAACGATCATAACTTGAGCTCCCGAACTCAAAATTGAGTGATTCAAAGTGCGTTTCGAAGCTAAGAGATAGCTCTTCGAACCTTGTGAGGAAACATCAACCTAGAAATGTCAGGATCCCATCCAAAAATTCGTCGCAAGTCTGCTAATTTCCCAAGCTTGAAAATTGGCAGCTTTGGTGAATGGAATTTAATAAATTTCACCACTTCCGTGCATGTATCATTCCCCCTTTCCTCAAAAAGATTCGTCATTGAATCATGTCTTTGGTTGAATCTTGGTTTGATTTGCTTGACCTTTGACATTGTTGTTGGGCCTTGAGGTAGTGCGAGTCCATCACAACCATGGGTCTGAAATTGGGCCTTGAGACTCGCATCAATTGGTCTATTCCACATGTTGATATATTGAGAGTGGAATACCGGCCAATTCTCATTCGACCGCTACAAGTCGATAGGATGCAAATCGTCAAGGTCTTGAAGTGCCACGGGAATCGATTGTTAGAATCTGAACTGCCGCAACACTCTATCGGTCTTGTGCATCTCAACGGTAGCGTACACTACCAATGGAACCTTCACGTGCCAAGCGTTGGAATTCATAAAGAATTCCTTGGGGATGACTTCTCAAATTATAGAATCCTCATATGGTGTCCATTCAAACTATATTATAAAAACATTAGTTATATATATACTACAAAATACGAAATTGACTACGTTAAGATTACATAGGTCAAATTTAAATAAATACAAGTCGTATATCTTAAAGTTCAATAGGTAATCCCCTGTGACTCGGCGCATGGTTCCACTTATTTAAATAACTTCTTAACATAATAATTTAAATTTAAATCAATTTTATCATGGAAATATCTACTGAATTTTACCTTGTTACGAGTGGTAATGTATATGGGTAGTTCGCTCGATGACGTAAAAAATGGAAACCGGTACTGTACCCATGATTGCAGTAGTAAAAGGCAACCACCAATTTTGATTTTTCTTGGTTGTATCGCCCGACATATCTTTTGGTACAATACCGCCAGCACGGTGAACCCTCAACTGAGTTCATCCACTCCTTTAAAATTGACGAGTTTCAACAACCACCTTAGATGGACAAAATTTCGTGACTTATCCGGCAACAGGATACCCCCGAAAATCTGAAGGATGTACGCTCGAGCATGTTGTTCTCTTTCGAATTAGTCGAATCCTCATCCAGCCCCGCGAGATTTTTTTTGTATCCAAGCCATTTCGATCCAACCTCTGTAAATAGTTTCCGGAGCCGAACCCAAAAGTTCACCACATACGGCTCCCCAATTAGCAAACTGAATAGACCCGGTGACTACCGACCCATCCACCGGTAGCCCTAATTGGAAATGCACGTCCTCCAAAGTGATAGTACACTCGTCGCATGGAAGATGGAATGTGTGCGTATTGGGTCTCCACCTCTCTACCAACGCGCTTACGAGTTTCGGGTCCAACTTACACCCCCAACCTACAGAGGCCACATGCCAAAAACTAACTTCCCTCAAGTATGGTTCGATCAACGGTGATGGAGGACCAGGTAGGTTACGAATATGGCATTGTATAATTCGATCTTCCGCCTATTACATAAAAATATACAAAATATTAAGTTAAATATAACAATGAAATTAAAAAAATTAAACAAAATTAAAGTTTATTAAGATTTATTATTACCATTTGCAATTGATTGACGAAAATGTGCTTGTCATCAAGACAGATTAGGAACCCGACCATTGCTAATTATATAGAACAGAAATTAATTTTTAATAAAAAATATTTTTTAAAAATATTAATAAAAAATCTAATTTAGATAGAAATAGAATTTTAGAAATAAATTTAAGAAAGAATTTAAAAGAATTTTGAGAATGGCTTGAGAAATTTAAGAGATTTTTTAGAGAATATTGTGAGAAATTAATAAGGGGTCAGAATTTTTTTTTTATCATTGAAGGGGGGCAACGACTATTTAGAATAACTGTTGGGGGAAGGAACGCGCCCAACTAGACATGTTTTTCATTAACGCTTTTAGTTATAAACATTTTATTGGTGACACGCAAAAAGCACTTCGAGCTAAAAACGTTTTTTTGAATTTCCCGACGTTTTACCTAAATCGACCAGTCCTCAAAAATATTTAAAAATTCGACTATTTTTTAAATAGTCCAAATAACTTAGACTCAATAAATTCGAAATAATGAATAATGATTAGACATCTAATGGTTTGATTTGTATCCGTTTGGCATAATTTTATAGAATCACTTGAGTTATACTATTTTTTAAAACTTTATTCATAGCTATTAAATGATCTTCCAAGGGACTTAAGAGAATATATTTAATTCTCCTCCAATGGGCTTATACAACTTGGAATAAAATAAAATAAAAAATGAAGAGTGAAATACGAGGATGTTCTACACACTTCTGGCCAACTCACATCACATGTGACATAACCCTGACCCATTCCCACCTTCTTTCTCTTCCTTCCCTCTCGTCTAATATGAATTGAAATTGTTACTTCCCTTCTTTCATCATATCCAAAATCTAATACTATGTTATTGCTAACAAAGATCCAGTAAAATACAATGGCAACTGAAATTCTTTATAATACAAATAAAAGGAGAACGAATGTACGAAATAATTGAAAATTCCCTATCAATATTACATAAATGGTACCAAAAAGAGCTAAGCAGGGGCTGGGAGGAGACGGGGAGTGGAGGAAACAAAAGGGAGATTACGAAGGATAAGGAAACGAACACGCCTTGGGAAAGGAGCTTCATGGAACAAATGCTCCAGCACTCTGGCCAAAAGCACCATGTACTCCTCCATTAGCTCCGCCACATTTGCCACCAGAATCATTTTCTCCAACAGTCTACCGAAATCCAAATCAATTAGTAATGAAGTCAATCCACCCCCGAAATGATTATATATATGGAGAAATTTTGGTAGGGTCGTCGAAAAATATTTTATTTTAATAAAGAAACGGGTGATTTGATGGGTTTAGGGTTTAGGGAAACTGGGTCTACAAAGTCAATTGAATTGAGGGGTTTTGCAGTTTCTAGTTTCCAGTGTGCGGCAGAAGGCGGGTCCCATGGGTTGAGGGCTTTCCACGTGGAGAAGAATCCAAATTAACTCTTGTTACACATATCTAGACGCTGCTGCTCTCATCCTTATCTTCCTCCCTTCCTTTCTTATCTTTTTTAATGGACTTTCCTTACATCATAATATTTTTATTAAAAAATTACATATATCCTTCATTGTAATAAATTTATTTCAATAAATAAATAAATTATTTATATTATTATTTAGAATTACGAGTCAATTTTCGGCTAGAAAATTACGAAAATGTAAATCTATGATAAAATAAATTATATTATTCGAATATATTTTAATTTTCTATTATAAAATAATAAAAAAATATGCATATGAAGGAAGTTGAACTCATAAAAATTTCATTGGTATTATCTTAAATTTACCATAAAATAAAAGTTTTATTTTAATTTTTATTAGCTTTATATATTGATAATGTTGTTGATTGATATGATGTCAATTGTATTTATTTAGTATTTTTCATCTGATATATTTATGTGTTTAAATTTTATTTTATTAACAATTTAATATGTATATTTATTTTAATATCATGTGTTATTATTAATTAATTTCAAATCATACAATTTATATGTTATTCTTAAACACAAATTCATATTCTAAATACATAATTTCTACGTGCAAACGCATGCAATAGAGTTTCTAGTTTAAATTATAATTTTAAAAATTAGTTATAAATAAATAAAATTTACGAGGCTTTTTTTTCTATTTATTAATATATCTACTAGTAATAAAAATAAAGATAATGTAGCGGTTATATTTAAAATATACGTATAGACGGATAATATTTAAATATAATAAGGATATATAAATAATAGGCTATGAATGACAATTATTTATACAATGATGCCTGTTAAAAGTATATTTGTTTATCTTTTGTTTCGAAATATTTTAGTAAGGTTTTAAAGTTTTGAAGTAAGATGTCATTGACTCTCTGTATATAAATTATAATTTAAATACTATGGCAAAAGGAGAAAATATGTTAAATACAATCCTTAAAATATATTTTGTTTGATGCTTTCACTTATTTTTAATTTTCAGTTCCCAACTCCAAAAAATGTTGTCAGAGTGGTTTGTAGCGTCTCCAATAGTATACTTACCATTTTCTCTCTCAGATCCAACCCATTTTTACCAGAGATGAATGTGCATGCCATGCTATCATCAAATTGTTCTACCAGTTGACTACAAGAGAATTTTAGACAGGCGGAAGGTATCAAAGGATGAACACTACCACCTACAAACTTATGAAGACAACCCTCAAAAGCCAACACTAAAAAAGAAAGGTCATTAAGCAACTTATTTTACACACTACTCTCCCCTATTCTTCTAACCATATGCATACACATGAGACATAATTTACAGTTCCTAATCGCATTGCCTACCAAGATACAGAACAGTAAATCAACCTACCTACATCATGTTTCAACATCAAGTCAAGATATATAAGTCATCTCCATATTCCCATGACCAGAATGAATAAGATGGTAATGATGAAAACGACCAACAGAAGAACTGATAGGGAGCTTGAGCGTTTATGCATGGGCTCTGCCTTGGAACACATTTGGCTGCTGCATGGCTTGCTATCTTCCTTAACCCTCTGCCTCAGTTTTGTACAAGGTTCTTTACCAATATCCTCGCTGCTAGTGAACTTGAACAACTGATTCTCTTTCTTGGACTCACAAGAGCTACAAATCTCTCCGGTAGCTTCTGCTTCTGTGACCTGCATCCAAAGTATTGAAACTTGCTATGTGAAATGTAGTTCAGTAAACTGATATATAAAAATGAGCTATTCCTGATTACCCTACCGCAGTTAGAGCAGATTGAACTTCTTCTTCACCGAGGCCAGCACTTGTCAATTTGCCATCATCAAAACAGCCTGCAGACACTTTCATTGGTCCGTTAGAAATTTTCATTAGCAAGCGCAGTCTTCTTGGAGCATTGCCCTGATTTAAAATGTTGTCTAAACTTGGTTTTTCCTGAGGCCCACGGGTCCTAAAGTTGAATCCAGTTCCAAGAGTTTCAAAGTCTTCCAACGGTTGTTGCAGAGGCTGGTAGGCTCTAGTCCTCATTCCAGTTACACCACCGTTATTCACATGTTTCCTCAGACTGGTTAATTGTTGCAAATTATTAAAATCACCAATTGCAGAATTAGTAGATGAAGTTGCTTGGCCAACGCAATAGTTTTCAGGACCACCAATATGTCCACCTATGAATACTGGATCATATGGCGCAGTTTGGGTAAGGGTGGACTCTAAGGATGTTAGCATTTGCACGGAGTTCTTGTCATCAACAAACCCACCAGACCACCCAGGACCTCCAACGTTCGACTCATACTGGTAAAGAATTTCAAAACATAAAAAGTTAAGTTAGAATCCAACCGTAAACTAAATCTCATTGCCTTCAAAGTGAAAAACAAATGCAAAAAATGAGGCAGAAACTCAAACTCAAGCTTTAGAAAACTAAACAGGAAACAACTAATGGTTACATACAAAGGAAATAAAGGCTAGAAGTTATCTCTTTACCTGAACTGGCAACATTTCAGTGTATATGCCATTTTCTTTGACAAAGGAGGTTTCTGGTGGCATTGCCTTCGAGATGAATGCATTACCAGACAAGGGCATTTTGGTTCCAGCAACCAAGTTTTTCGAACTGTTAGACTCTTCAGAGAAGTTATCATGGTTATTCAAGGCCTCATCCAACAATGGGAAAGATATATCTTGTTTGCTAGTCCCATCCTGGAAATGGAATCCATTTTGATCATGGCCAAAGTCGATTGCATAAGGGGAATCCATGTAGGGCGGCAGATCTTCAAAAAAATGTGAGTTCATTGGCGAGAAGACTTTATAATCAATTTCATCACAATTGGGTTCATACAAGTCTGAATTGCTTCCCAAGAGCGGATATTTCTGTGTTAATAAGCAAGAAAACAGTTCTTGTCAAGAGTCATGGTATAGTCAATAAACAATGATGCATGCAACAATGCTAGAATATAGATAACTTGTTGACTTCTACCAAGGTTTCTTCAGCTGCGTGATCTTCTGCATCAGAAGTCATATGACTATTGCAGCAGCTATCACCCGTTATTTGACCATTTCGCATGGAAGTATCGGGATTCTGAGCTTGTGTTTCAGATGATATGGTATCTTGGAGAAGATCCGATGATGTATCATCATCAGGAGCAGATTTTGTCAGGGCAGCCGAACATACGGTTTGTTCAACCTCATCGTACTTCACAATATCATTCTTCTCTTCCGGTTTATGAAACAATCGACATAGAACAAAAGCACTCTGCATCAAGAAAAAGAGTCCAAGTCATATAGTCATTCTTGTTTTTATTTGAATCGAACCCTTAACTAAGAATAGCAAGCCTAAAAGTTAAGAAGGAAAACCTGGCCAGGGGCGGTGCCATCAAGGTCCTTTGTAGTGGGACGGTACTCATGCATGATCCAGTAAGTACGCTGGCCCTTGGGAGCACGGCCCTTGTAAAAAACCAAAGTCTTCTTCATGCCAATCAGTGACTTTTTAGACTTAATGGTTCGATCCTTACCCGTTGCTTTCCAATATCCTTTATTCGTAGCTCTGTTGGAACGATGGCTGTTCGGGTACTTCCTATCAAGCGGGCAAAAGAAGAACCACTCTGGATCGTCCGATTTTATCACCGACAGTCCTGTATTTAAATTCAACCATCCCAGCAATAAAAATTCAGAATTTAACTAATTTTGGAACATAAAAACTTTTTTTCGCAGAGAGGAATTTCAAAAAAAAAAAAAAAACCGCAAGTTTACCTCAAATTGCAAGTTGTAGGAATCGAATTTATGAAATAAAATGTATATTAATTTCATATATTGAGCGAATAAAGCAAAATTTTCAGCTGACGCTTTGGCTAAGGCTAAGGTATCAAAGAATCGAAACAATACTTAAACCAATAATTTCTTTCTTACGCAAAAGAAAAAGAGAAAAAAGAAATACCAGGCAAATCCCATGGCTCCCATTTGCAGACATCGATTTCAGGAATGACACCAACCTCGGAATGGCGACCGTTGATCTTCAATCTAAGGTAATGGTTGATGAGCTCCTCATCAGTCGGCCTGAACCTAAACCCTAAAGGCAACGTTTCCATCGTTAAAACTGCCATCCTTTGCTAGTTTTCAAAAATAAAAAAATCTCGATTCTGAGTAAAATTGTCTTCTTCTTCAGTGACTATCCAACTAGATTACTTAGGAAGGTAAATTAGTTTATTTTCAGTTGAGAGCTCCGTCGGGTCGCTTTCGTCGTAGGGTAAAGCCGCAAAGCCAAGTAAATGTGAAAAAAAAAAAAAGAAAAAAAAAAGTGTGAGTAATCACGTGATCATGTCCGGTCCCTTTTTGCGGCCGTGTCGCTCTACCATTGGTGGAGACTGAAGCGCATTACAAGAGGAAGACGAGATGAGGCGCCCACAGCGTATAAAAAACCCCGGTGTGGACGGCGAATTGAGCCACCCAATAATTGAGTTCCTTTTTCCTCCTTTTCCAGTGTAGGCTCAGGCAATGGAGCACTAGATCCAACACAATTACCAAAATACCCTCTCTACGCTTTTGTCACTTTTTTTTTGCTTCTTGCTTTTTGGATAATACCATCCACGTCTTTTCATTGTAATGTTGCACTTAGGAAAAGGAGCACAGTGGTTACCTTATCACGCAAGCCTTCTCGTATTTTAATAGTATCAGTAAAGTTAAAGCTTTTTCTATTGGTTAAAAGAGAAAAAAGAAAAAAAATTATTTTGCCTCGTGCGCCCGGCTGTCTATAATATTGTGATATTTGCCCAGAAACTTTTTTATTTGATTCATTCACGTGCTTTTCTAGTGTTCTATATATATGGATTAATTGCAACCAGATTTAGATTCTAAAATTACTACTAAACTTCAAAATATATTAATTAAGGTTAAAATGTGCTCCAAGTCCTTGTATTCTTTGTACATTTGAACTTTATTCCTCTTACTTTCATTTTAATGAATTTAGTCTCTCAGCTTTTTAAATTTAAAAATACATGTTCAGTTGTTAACACCATGAGTTTTTTTTATTAAATTCAGATTCATTGCAAATGTTATTTTTTGTTACATGTCCATGAAGTGAGATTTTCTTTTAAATTTTCAAAATATCGCGCCAACAATTTAAGAAAAAAATTAACAAATTAATTATTAGATCTAAAATTTAAAATTTAAAAAGTAAAAAAACTAAATTATTAAAAATAAAAATATAAAGACTAAATTCTAAATGTAAAAAAAATCTTAAACTTTGACTGAATTGCTTACAGAATAATTTTGATATTTTATGATATTTAGATGATTCCACGTAATCATTTGATTTTTAAAACTCATTTTTCAAAGTTATTTTAAATAAAAATGCATAATATAAATTATAAAATATTATGGAAATATTGCCGTTTGGCAAACTAGTAATAACTATATTATGTCATATAAATTTAATATTAACTTAATTTGAAGTTATAGGTATGATGTTGGATAGTGAAACAGCGGAGCCAAAAGGATAAATGAAAACAAATATTCATTTATACTATTAAAATATTATTACTAAATATTTAGAAATTATCATTTATATATTTAATAATAAAAAATGTTTCTCAATAAAATATTAAGAATACTATTTAAAATTTAAAATAATTATTAATATTGAAGTCTATTATCAAAATAATACTATAATATTAGATATCAATATTTTAATATTTGTAAAATTAAAATTTATTATTACTATAATAATATTTTACTCAATTCAAATTAATTTTATGTAAATATTATATTATTTATAAGGGAGTTTTTTCTTTAAAAAAAATGGTCTTATGTTTTTTAAAAGAATGACAATTTCATAAATAAATAAAAAAGCTTATATGTCAAAAATAGTCCTTAAAATATGCAAAAAAAATTCAATTAAGTTTATGTAATAAATTCACACTCAATTAAGTCATTTTTTAATCAATTAAGCCCTACCGTTAACGATTCCAGTCATTACTCACGTTGACCGTTAAAATAAATTGATGAACCAATCATATGGTGATATGCAGCAACTTCTGGGTTAATCTAATATTTTTCCTATTCAAATATTATAAAATTATAAAAATCAGAAGAAAAGAAGTATAAAAATAGTAAAAATATCAAAATATATAAAATATAATAAATACTATAAAAAATATAATAAATCTAATAAATTATAAAAAAATTTATAAAGTTAATAAAAACATATTTAAAATTTCATAAAAATGTATTAAAATTCTATAAAAAGAATAAAAAGTATTAAAATTTATATAAAATCATAAAACTCATAAAACCTGAATTGAACCGGATCAATTAATTGGACCGATTAGATCGAAATTGACAAGGGTATTAATTCAAAGAAAGCAATTAGACCGTTTGACTTGGGAACCAAACGATTAAACTAGGTTTTATTTTTTATTTTTTTAATGTTTTATTTAATTGAACTGGATGAATCAGTCAAACCAACAAATTGGTGACTTGACCAGTTCAACCACCAATCCGATTCTAAAAAGTTAGAATATTTCATTCTGACATATACTAATAGTTGGATAATGAAATTTTGGTTTGATAAAAAAATATTTAAAAATAAAAAATCAGTTTAATCGATTGATTCTTGTGTCAACCGGTCTAATTGCTTTCCCCAGACTAGTACCTTGTCGAATTTGAGCTGACTAGTTCAATTTATGTTTTTATAATTTCTATGAGTTTATATCAAATTTAATATTTTTATAATAATTTTTTTGGTGAATTACAATAATAGGGCAAAGCCCAAACAACCAACGCGACTAGCACAACTCAAACCCAGGTCACACCTAGTAGTGAACACCCTTGATCATCATGTTCTAATATGTGTTTTTTTAATTTTAAATATTTAAATATGTTTTTTTAATTTTATATTTTTTTATAATTTATTAGAATTTTTATATTTTTACAATATTTATAAGTTTTTATAATTTTAATAAGTTTATATCAATTTCAATGTTTTTAATATATAATATTTTTTATTTTTTTTTACAATTTTTCTGATTTTTATGATTTTCAATTATTTTTATGAAAAAATATTAAATTAAACAAAAAACTATCACATATCACCATTTGATTGGTCAATTAATTTATTTTAACGGTCAATAACAAAAGCTGTTAACGAAGAAGCTTAATTGATTATCTTAGTTAACGCCAAAGGATTAATTGGGTTTGAATTTAATACATAAATTTAATTGATTTTTTTGCATTTTCTTATGGGTTTTTTGAGATATAAGCCAAAAAAAAAGAAAAAAAAAAAGACTTGATTTCCATTAACCGCTAATAAATTTCGATTGAAGAATCTATTTTTCACGAAACAAATATAAAATATATTTTCCGTAAGCCATTGTCTACGAAACAAATACAGATAAGCACACACATTCAAAATTCGATTCACATTTTTAAATACCCTTATTTGAGTTAATGCCTGTTGACCAAAAAAATCTGATTATTTAGAACTATTTAGAACGTCATAAAATTTTGAGACCAATTTAAAACATGGCCTATAATTTGAAGATATATGGTGTAATTAACCCAATATATATATATATTAGAAATGATTATTTATATATCCAAAGAGCTGAATTGAGCCTTCATATTGCTTTGGAGAGATGATAAGACTTGAAGAGAAAGGTCCTTAATTAATTTCATTATATTACTCTATTATAAAAATTCCACAACCAAGTTGACTGACTATACATTCTCAAACCATTCAAGGAGAATGCATTATACTGTATCATGGTGTGCAAATTTGAGCAGTAACAAACATTGGGTTGCCCTCCCAGAATAGTACACTGAACATGATATACCAAACAGTAAGATTTCAGTCATTGGCTTGTAGATCATACTTTTACTATATACAGATTTACCTACAGAGTGGTACGGTACCCAAGTGTTGCATTTGTTTCTACCCTTTGCAACGCTCTCCTGGTACTCCACTCATGGTAGAATTCCACTGCAAGTCGAAGGGCAGTTCCGAGTCCTATGACAACGATAACAACTGTACCATATCTCCTTGAGTTACAACATCGTGAAGCATAAAAGCTACTGTTTTAAGAATGTGATCACTATAAACAGGTATACATACCAATTATCAGGTTGACTGGCAGTGCGGAGACACCGAGCGTAAGGGATATTAACATATCCAATAGTAGACCACCAATAAGGATTGAGAGTGCCAGCCACAGTGGACTAAAACAACCCTGTCATAAAGAGTGATTTGATGCAAAATTAACATGAAAAGTTAGTATTTTCATGAAAATAATACCCCAGTAGACTGGCTGCAGTTACGCTCTTACCCTTTCACGGTTAAGGGCTACAAGGCGTGGATTAATCCTCCAAACCCAGTAATTCCTCTGCACCATGAAGAACATTTGAGAATCAATATAGACAAGATGATGAGATGCTATAGATAAACGAAAAAGAAAAAAAAAAAAATACTAGAAAGCTGCAACACCAGTTTCCATGTTTGCTTCACACCAAAATCAAAATCATCAATTACAAATGTTTTTAAAGTGCTAGAACACCTAATCAGGGGGTCTAACGTGTCTTTCATCTCTATCTTTCTAAAATTTGTATACGGCAAGCATAATAGTAGGCAAATAACAACACACACTCAATTGTTAACTTTGTTTTAGTGTTCAGCTTTAAATTTGGGCATATATAAAACTCATTGCTAGCCCTTTCACTTAAGCATAGAATACCTACACTGCACTCAGGCTGCGGAGCTGTCACATTTACAGCCACTACTCTGCATGACAACAATAAGAGAATCACGATGTCTGTTAAAAATAAGGTAATTTAATGTAGGGAATCAAATTTTGAATAATTTACTGGCATATCTCGCATTTGTTGGACCCTTTCGTATGAAACCAAGTGACAATGCAAGACCGATGCGCTTTTGCAAGACCACCTTTGCATTGGCACCCAAGATCTATAAGACCTTCTTCCTTCTCCTGTTGACAAACTCTGAAGAATAATATAGATAATAATGAGTAATAGTATGTGATAACTATAAATTTTCAACAATATTTAATCTTTGAAAAACAAATTGTAGGCCAAAAAGGTCAACATGCTAACGGATGGTTTATTTAAGATCGTTGACTTTGCCACTATATATAAAATGACGTCAACTAAGATTTTCTCAACCCTCTAATCCTAGACCTTTATGCTCCAGACGCTTCTTTTTGGGTACAATGGAGTAGATTCATTTATGAACTAACTAATCTAGGAAAACAAATGCCTATAAAATCATTGAACAAAAGTGTATTCACTCCATCAAGGGGAAACATAATTTCATATGATGAATTTGACAAATCCAAACTCTTTCCATATACTCAGTGATCATTGACTTGCATAAAAAACCATCCAATCTGCAGAAAAGTTTGCTTCGCAATGAGTGTGATGAATTTAACAAATCCGAACTCTTTTTAATATGATTCCAACATGCTCTGATTATACCAGTACAAGAATTGAAATGAGAAGTCATTAGAAGCTTTAACATCACCAATCTTGAATCAGATTCTAAAATTACAAAAGGAAATCCCTTGTTCCAACATAGCCTAAGACAGTAGTATATCGCACTAGATGCTTTTGATGTGATGCCGCAACAGAAGTTAGGAGCCAAACATTGCACATCCCATTATTACATAATGAGTTTAGAAAGCATAAACAGGGCAACAAGACTCATGCCAAGTGAAATGCTTAGGACAATAAACTTGGTAAGATAGAAAAACTCAGCTATGATCCATTTTCTTATGAGGATTCATGCGATCCAGAAGCCATTAAATATCGAAAACATAAAAAACAAGAAGCAGGCACATAAATAGGTAGTTAACACGGAAGAAGTATAATGTACCTGCACTGCTCATGAGCACTAGGGGTCCTCGAAAAATACCCCATTTTCGGAGAAGCCGCATGAGTGGACTCGGCATCTTTTGATAAATTAACTATCGGCTGCTGAGTCAAGTGAGATTCGACCTTCGTTACCACATTGGTAGCCGATGTAGGATTGGCCTCACAAGCTGAATCCCCAACTGAGCCTGGTTGTATTTCCTCCTGAGGCAATGGGATGTTTCCATGCATCTCAAGGTCGGGTTCATGTAAATTTCTAGAGAGAGCACCAGCCCTGCTGCTAGTCTCATTCGAACCTCCATTCTGCATCTGATTGTTATTTACAGCGTTTACAACACCACCTTTTGGTTCTAAAATATTTAAATCAGGGAATTCCCCTAACACCCTCATTCTTGATTCCAAATATGAAAGAAACACTCTTCGACACTGCCAGTGAATCAAAAATTGAAAACCCCAGAGATGATTTTAACAAAAGAAATCATAAAATTGTCAAGCCCTAATCCCCCCCCCCCAACCCCACCAATCAATATTGTGCTTGAAACAGAATACAGTAGGCACTTTTCATTTCTATGACTCCAAACTAACAATAAAATAAAAGCAAACCCATTAGCGATACCCATTAAACAAGGCAAAAAAACTTAACTTCAGCCCTAAAATTAGCTCAGGCCCACTGAAATTTTGGTAAGCACTGACCAAAAAGAAAAGTATATGTACCTGAAGAATGATTATTCCTAAGCATTCACTTGCAGAGTTAATTGGCAGTTGAGAGATGAAGAAGCAACAGCGACGATTAAGAAGATAGAAGAAAGTGGGAGAAAGGAGGACATATACATGAAAATTTGTAACTTTATATGGAGCTAATAATGAATTTGACTTACCAACAGACGAAGAATCTTTTGTGTTTTTTTCCAGACAATAAGAATCTTTTGTTTAATCACGCAATACAGCTGAGTAAAGCATGTTTAAAGGTTGGAATTTTACTTTTTTTTCTTTTAACCGTAAAGCACACTCACCTGTAAAATACACGTCCTTATCGGAATACCCACCTACCTACTACAGGGTTAATTTTAAGGGTAGACTACCACGTTAGTCATTTTAAATAACAATTATTTCTATTCTGGTCATTTAAAAATTAAATTAATTAAATTCATCACTTTCTCATTAAACAATAATGAAAAATTAACTGTGTATTTGTACCAATAATTTTTGGAGTGATCAAAATAGGAATCAACCTTATTTAAATTGATTAACGTGTAATTTACTCTAATTTTAAAGTGAGTAACGTGTTATCATTTAATGGTGGAGTGACTAATTTAATCAATTTCTATTTTGAGTGATCAAATTAATAAAAAAAATTGAGTGACTAAAATATAAATGACTCATATTTAGAGCGACTAACATGATAGTGCATCCTAATTTTAAATAAAAAATAATTATATTTTGTTATTATTTATTAGAAACTCTATCATACTCGTATGCATGTGCGTGTGAAAATTATGTATTTAGATGAAATATGTGTGTTTAATAATAACATACTATATTTATCAAAAAATAATATACTTTAAATAACAAAATATATGGTTTGAAGACCATTTTACTAAGAAAGACCCATTTCCTACTTTATTTACGGAAATGGGCTTTTTTTTGTATTATTTACCAGAATGGGCCGAAAATCCCAAAATGCGCTCACATAGGAGCATTTTAAGGGGAAATTCCAGCAAAATGCGTCCTTGAGGGAGCGCTTTTATCATGCCAGCAAAAAAGGCGCTAACATGAACGTGCTTTGCTAACATGGCAAAAGCGTTCCCTCAGGAACGCATTTTAGCCCGTGTTTTTTACCCCCAACGATCATTTAAAAATTTGATCGTCAGGGTCCAACGGTAAAAAAAAAAAACTATAACCCCCTCCTATTTTTTTCACACAAATATTTCTTCCAAAATTCTCAAAAAAGCTCTCAAATTTCTCCCTAAATTTCTCAAATCTCTTTAATTAATTATTTCCTTTAATTTTTTTTCTAAATTAGTATTACTTTTTTTATAATTTCTAAGATATTTGATCATGTTAGCAATGGCCAAAGAATTAATTCGTCTCGATCATAAACATATCTCCATCGAATAAATGAAAATGGTAAGGGTTAATTTTATTTTTTAAATATTATGTAATATTTTTTCATTTATGTAATTTTAATTAATTTTAATTTTATAATTTTTTATAACACTCTGTAGATTGGGTGTTACAATGTTATATTCGTAATATGTCTGATCCTTCATCACCGTTGATAGAAAATTACTTGAAGGAAACGAGTTTTTGGCACGTGGCCAATATAGGTCAGGGGTGCAAGTTAGACCCAGAACTCATCAGCGCGTTCATAGAGAGGTGGAGACTTGAGACGCACACATTTCATCTTCCATTCGGTGAGTGTACCATCACTTTGGAGGACGTGCAGTTACAATTGAAATTGCCGATGGATGGGTCCATACTCACTGGGTCCACTCAATCTGCTAATTGGGGAGCCATATGCTGCGAACTTTTGGGTGCAATTTCGAATAATATTTATGGAGGTCGGATCGAGATGGGATGGTTACGAGACACATTCCCGGAGCCGAGAGATGATTCGACTGAAGTAGAAAGAATACGATATGTTGGGCATATATCCTTGAGATCATTGGAGGTTATCTGATGCACGACTTGTCACGTAACCTCATACATCTGAGGTGGCTGCTGAAGCTCATTGATTTTAGAGCAATTGGCGAACTTAGTTAGGGGTTTGCCGTGTTGGCAACATTGTACCGGGAGATGTGCGGGGCGATGAAACCAAATAAAGCCAAAATAGGAGGTTACTTATCACTACTACAATCATGGGCTCGATTTCGCTTTCCATTTTTACGTCATCGAGTGAACCACCCATATATATTCCCATTCATAACAAGGTAAAATTTATATTAGATTTTACAATTATTACATAGATTTGAAATATAATTTTATGCTAAAAATTTATTTAATTAGGTGGAATCATTCGGCGAGTTATGTTGGAATACTTGCCGCTCTTAAAGATTTACGGCTTCTATTAGACCAATGGTCGGAAGCGCATGTAATTATTAAATGAAATATATATACATAATATAATTGTTTCATATTTAGTATTTAGTATTATGTATATAACTAATATTTTTATCACGTTCATTTAGTTTCAATGGGCACCATACTAGGATCTGGCAATCAGGCAGTAATTCTAGATGAATTCTTTCAAAATCCGAATATTTGGCATGTTAAAATCCCATTGATCAACTACACTACTGTCGAGATGCACCAGACGGATAGAGTGTTGTGGCAATTTGGATTCTGACAACTGATTCCCGTGACACCTGGGTGCTCGATGATGAGCACAAAATCGACTTACGGCAATCGAATACGCATTGGCCACTATTCTTTTCGGAATATATTAAAATATGGGAAAATCGGTATGATCATATACCTATTCGTGAACTGATCATCGTTTTAGAGTTAGCGTGCGCGTCGATTACATGCCATGGTTTAGGATTCATGGCAAGCATATTTGCTATCGGAAGAGCAGAGGCGTCGGCAAATCCGTGTCGAAAGAAAACGATGGGGCCCTTTAAATCCAAAGAGAATGGATGACAGGGCGGGCCCATCAACAGCACCCACACAATCACCGGGCCCAACGCCTCAAGTGACAACACCCATACCACAGCTCCTTCAAATTATGCCAGGTGCGTATCCTAGCCATGATATGTAACCTAACCCTTATATGTTTCTTTTTTCCTAGTCCTATGCCAGATTAAAATGCATGGCTCGGTACATCTCCTTTCCCAATGACTCCGACTCAACCAAAAATAAATAGGCTATTGTAGCAGGAGGGATCACACAAGGCACCGTCGGAGAGCTCATCTCGTTTCCAATCATCATCGCCTTATGGGATTTGAACACCTCCGCCGTAGGTGATGCAAACACCTCCCCATTCTTTGTTCTATCAAGGTGGGTCATCATCCCAACACCCACACCCACACCCACAACCATAACAACAACAACCCCCGCCAGAACAACCACAACCCCCACCGGAAGCTAAACCAAGAAGGAATCCAGTGCTTAACCATCGACCACCCCTATGTGGCACTGATTCCGACCGACACATGCATTGATTTCTTTAATATATTTATACAAACTATTTTTATATTGTTTCATTTAATAAATAAAAGTTGTTCAGAATATTTTAATAGTAAATTATTTTTATATTTTTTCATATTTAATAAAATAGAAGTTCTTTTGAATAAGGCAATAGAAATAATGCAACATAGTTTCATTTAAGCAATTATCATCTATTTTGATTTGGACATGTTTGAATTATATGACTTGGGTTCCTACACCATCCACACAACTTCTGTTGGTTCGTTCTTTCCTGGATATCCATATTATCACGTATTCTACTCGAGCAAGGTCGACCTTTTGGTTTGCGACGTAGTTCTCTATTCGGTAACAACTTAAATGAAGCATGTGATACAGATGACCACTTACGTTCATTTGGGACCAGTGGGAATACGTGTCTCCACACATTGTACATGTATTCTATTTTGTACACTTCATCGACATAGCTCATGGGATCCAAACAGAGATTCTGACAAGCTGCAATTGCATGAGTGCATGAATAACGAAGTGCATCAAACGTCCCACAGTTGCAAGTCCTATTTCTCAGGTGTACACGATATTGCCTGCCGATAGGGGTATGCAAATTTTGGGTAAAATCGAATTAGTTCGGTTAACCGGCCGAATTCGGTTAATTGGTCGGTTAACCGAATTAATTCCGTCGGGGGTCAATTAATAATTTTTTGGAAGTTTGGTCAACAGTTAATTTTGTTCGAAATCATTCAATTAACCAAATTAATCAAATTTAATAAATAATATTACAATATATAAGTATTCGGTCGTTTCGGTTAATTTTTTAGAAATATAAATTAATCGATCAGTTAAGTCAGTTAATTTTTTTTATATGTTTTATACTTGTTTTAACCAATAATAAAAAACATATAAATTTCAGTTAATTCGGTTAACCGACCGAATTAATCGAAAAAGTTCAGTTCGGTTAATTTTTTTAAAAAAATTTCGGTCTGGTTAACGGTTAAGGGTTTAAAAGGGTTGGTTAATTTGATTAATGGTAGTTCGGGTCGATTAACTGATTGAACACCCCTACTTGCCAGTAATACCTTGGTTTGGTCGTCAAACTCCGTCACATGAAACCATAGGTTGTCACGATCGTGACACACTATGTGCATGGTGTTGGCCCGTGCTTTCGCCTTGTTAATTTGTTGCAATACCTTCTAGCACCATACATGGCCTCCCTGCATTTGGCCTTTATAACTCGCTGCTCGCTTTGGAAATAGTATCGCCAAACAAAAATATGCCTCCCGCACAACTGGGGTTATCAGCAAATGACGCGTTCCTTTTAGAATAAAATATATGCATTCAGCCAGGTTTGAGGTCATATGACCATATCGTAAGTCACTTTCGTATGCTTGTGTCCATTGATCGAAAGGTATGTTACAGAGGTAGTCTGCGCCTTGACCGTTAACTGACCGTAAATTCACCAACATCTCATGAAAACGGTTCTTATTGATCTCGTACCCTGTCAATATAAGTTGATAGTGAAAATTACAAACTACTCTTCCATTCAGAATAAATTGAATATTACAAATGAAATTAGTGGAGATTGAATACCCATGTTGATCACTTGTTGTTGTTTAGTAGTAGACCGATATTACCCGTAGTAGTTGAATGCAATATGCCTTAGACAATACCGATAGTGTGTGCAATCCCATAGGCTTTCCTGTCGCTCAATTGTGACTAGTATTCTAGTGCCCCGATCCGATATAACGCAGATACCAGGTTGAGGGCAGACATGCCTCCTCAACCTAGAAAGAAAGAAATCTCATTCGTCACCTGACTCCCCCGGTGTTATTGCAAACGCAATTGGAAGGATTCTCCCATCGTCATCCTGTGCCGCACCTAGCAATAGCTGATGGGTATATTTACCATACATAAAGGTACCGTTAATTTGTACTAATGGCTTGCAGTACACAAATGTGTCCCGACATTTCTTAAAGCTCCAGAACAGACGCTTGAACACTTGGAATTCATGGAGCAAGCGGTCGTTGTAGTACGCAGAGCCCGTTTCAAGGTTTGTTACGCAACCTGGGATGTACCTCTCCAGCACCTGACACCATTACAACACCTCATTATATAAAGCATCCCACCTACTATACATCTTTTACAACGCTTTCTACTTAGCTATCTAGGCCTTGCGGTAAGAGGGCGTGTACCTTAATTGGCTACGAATATTGGCAATTAAGACTGATACAGAAGTCCTAGGATCCGCCTTCACCATCGGTAGTATTAAGCCAGCTATCATATCTGAATCCATCTTGGGATGATCTTGTGAAACACATGTCAATGAAGTACGTTAAATAATGCAACATTAAGTAATAACAGTGTTATTCAAAAACCTTAAACACCCAGTGATACTGTACCAGTAACCCATGTATGTGGACCTTTGTACTTCCCTTTGTACTTCTTTATCTCCCACAACCCTGTCTTTTTCTTAATCGAAGCCATGATTTTCCATGAACATGTACCGTATTGCACTGCATACTTGGCCTCGAACTTCTCAGATTTAGATTTAACCACATGGTAGTTAACCCTGTTTATAATGCTATATTGTTTCAATACACCAAGAAAACTATCCTTATTGGAAAACTCCTTACCAACTTTTAATTCACCCGAATCCAACGACGAACTTGTATGGTCATGCCTTCTATGTGGTAGATCTGGAAACTCCAACTTATCATCTGCTGATAGATCGACATTATGCATGTGGGGTGGAGGCGAGTACGCCGTAAATCGCATATCTTATTCTTCTTCATCTAAACCCCCTTTACCGTCTTTAGGTTCAGTTGGAACAGGCTCCAATTTAGAAAATAATACAACTTTTGCACCATTGGGACCAGGCTCTCAATGTGGATCTACATCGGACTCATTATCCAACCCACCATCATCTACAACGTACGAGGTCCCCTCATTGGTGGACGTCGTAGGGAGTACATCATCCCTTCTTGTGGACATTTTGTAACGTCCCCAATCAAATGTGGATTGCCAACAACTAGAAGTTGATTTCATTCCCCAGTACGTATTTCTAGCATCGAACATCAACCCACCAAGGTACATGTCCCATCCACTAACTGAGTGTCGTGTAGGGGTTGTGTATTCCATACTGCCACTAAACACGGGTGCTTCCGTGTTCTGCCTCCCACTAACAGAGTGTCGAGCAGGGGTCGTGTATTTCTCTCGAACAGTAGTAGATGTCGAAGTCGCAAATGCTTCATTTGGCGGTGAAAATTATATATATAACTCAAGATAGGGTGATCCGCTAGCGAGATGAGTCTGCACCGTCACCTTCAAGCTACAACCACCTTTGATATCAAATGAGTCATATGTCACGGGATCAACTGAAGCACAAAATCGATACTTAATAGACGAAACTCTCATTGGCGTCGTTTCGAAGATTTTACGCCTAATTCTTTTACGAAGTTCTGTCAAATCTATGTTCTGGTTAAAAACCAGTCGCGCTAGTTCTTCGATAAAAAAACAATGTCATTCTCGGTGTCATGGACCTCACCATCATAGTAAATAATAGCACTAATATGTTCACTCATCTTCAATTTCTATTCTACTTAGCCTCTCTAATTTTTATTACTTTAACTTATACAACATGGAATGAAAATTGGCTCATTTATAGCCTAAGGCCAAACAGGAACTATTGTAGAAAAAGAGCATTCACGTGGGAGCTTTTGTTAGTAATTTTGCTGACAGTGCATCCTAATTGAAGCGTTTTTGACATTATTTTTTCAGAACCGTCTTTTCAAAATTATTTTTTCAAGAACTACTGTAGAATAAAAGCATCCACGTAGGAATTTCTTTCAGTAATTTTGCTGGCAGTGCATCCTACTTGAAGCATTTTTTACACTATTTTTTTAGTACTGTCTTCTCAAAATTATTTTTTCATGAACTACTGTAGAAAAAGAGTGTCCACATGGGAGCTTTTTTCAGTACTTTTGCTGACAGTGCATACTGCTTGAAGCGTTTTTGACATTATTTTTCAGAACTGTCTTCTCAAAATTATTTTTTTAGAAACTACTGTAGAAAAAGAGCGTCCACGTGGGAGCTAGTTTTAGTACTTTTGCTGACAGTGCATCCTGCTTAAAGCGTTTTTGTCACTATTTTTTCAGAACCGTCTTCTCAAAATTAATTTTTCAGAAACTATTATAGAAAAAATAAACAAAATCCTTCTTGTCAATATATTTTTTTCAAGACTCAACCCTAAACCTTTTATAAAAACCCTAAAACCTAAACACAAAATTATTTTTAAAAAAACCCTAAACCCTAATTTAATTAATTTTCTTAAAAACACTAAATCCTAATTTAATTAATTAAAAACCCTAAACCCTAATTTAATCAATTTACTTAAAATCCCTAAAACCTAATTTAATTATTTTTTTTAAAATTCTAAACTTTGATTTATTTTTTAAAATCCCTAAACCCTAAACAAATAAATTCCTAAATTATTTTAATAAAACCATAACCCTAAACCACTATAATCCTAAACCCATAAACCCTAGGCACTAAACATGCAAATAACCTTAACCCTAGAAAAACACAGGCTAAAACGCATCCCTGAGGGAGCACTTTTACCATGTCAGCAAAGTACGTCCACGTCAACGCATTTTTGCTGACATGGCAAAAGCGCTCTCTTAAGGAAGTGATTTGCTGGAATTTCCCCTTAAAACGCTCCTGCGTGGATGCGTTTTAGTATTTTTGGCCCATTCGGGTAAATAATAAATAAAGTGGCCCATTTTCGTAAATAAAGTAGGAAATGAGCCTTTTTTGGTAAAATGGTCTGGTTTGAAACTAATTAATAATAACATATGAAATATGTATAATATTAAAATAAAAAAATAGATTAAATTGTAAGTAAAACAAAATTTAAACACACGAATACATCATATTAAGAATATTGAATGAATATAATTATTTATCATAGTGTTGTTATCAATCCTGAGTTGGAGTCGAGTTAATTTGTGACACCATATCAATCAACAACATTATTAATATATACAATTGATGCAAGTAATAAAGTGTGCACAATAAAATTAAAATATATAAGTAAATTAAAATAGAGCTTTGGTTAAGTGGTAAATTTAAAAATTTTCTAGTGTGACAGGAATGAGTTCAAATCATACCATACACATATTTTTACTTTTTTAATTAAAAAACAAAAATACCCTCAGATAATATAATTTATTTTAAATATGGAATGTCATAATTTTGTAATTTCCCTAATCGAGTTGGTGCCCGATTGACTAGTGACACCAATTCAGTCAAGATTTTATTAGTAGTATAGATTTATTTCTTTATTTTTAATTACAAACTATTGAAATTTACTTACGTGTTGAAATATTATAAATTTAAATATATTTAGTCTTTCATAAAAATATATTTAACTTTAATTATAATTAAATATTTTATATTTATAATTAATTCAATCATATATTAACCTTGGAGAGATTATTTGATGGACCCTTCCCACCACATCATTCATAGTCTCTTTCTAATTATTTAATGACATTTTTTCCATGCCAATACACATAATTTTGTTAATTTTTTTATCCTGAATCTCAAACCCCAAACCTCAAACATTAAACCTAAAACCCCAACCCTCAAACCTTGAGCCCTAAATCTTGAACCTCAAACCTCACACCCTGAACCTCGAACCTTGAACCATGAACTTTGAACCTCAAACCCCAAGTTTATAGTTTAAGGTGTAGAGGTCAAGTTTGGGGTTTGGGGTTTGGGTTTGAGGTTTGATATTCATAAATCAAGGTTTGGGATTAAAAAGGGGTTGTATGAAACTGTGATTCCATGTAATCCCTATCCCTTTCCAATAAGAAAATGACAAATCAAATTTTTCCTCCTGATTTTTAGTCTTTCCCTCTTGAGAAAATTTCAAGTCCAACTAAAAATGCTAAAAATTAGGAGGAAAAATCTGATTTGTCATTCTTCTATTAGAAAGGGATAAGGATGACGTAGAATCACAGTTTCATACAATCCTTTCTCTTTGGAATTTAGGGTTCAAGATAAAAAATTTTACTAAAATAATATGTAAATAATATGGAAAATTTTGTTGAAATGTCATTAAATAATTGGAAAGGGACCAATTGAGAAATTATTTTATGGATTTGTAACGCCCCGAATTTTTGGGCCAAGAAGTTTTGGGATTTGAGCATAGGTACAGTGAGGAGGTTGCACATATGTGTTTAGTCGTGCAACTTAATGACAGAATAGGCCTGTTGGTCTAGTGGTTGGGTGAGTGTGTCAGTGTGCCTCTGGGTTTTGCGTTCGAATCTTGGTGTGTGCATTTTGGAGAGGCAATTTGTTTTGTTTTGTTTTAATTTAATATTTTTAAATATTCAATGTTTTTTTTTCTTTTGGCTGGACGTTCTTTTCCCTTTTTCTTTTCTTTTTTCTTTTTACTTTGATTTTTCTTCCGTTCTTTTGGAAAACGGTTTCGCTGCATATACTTTGAGGATTCTTGCTTTTCTGTCGTCAAGTCAGGTGTGGGATTCAAACCTTGACTACTTTTCTTTTGTTTTGCAAGTAATTGTTTCGACTTTTCGAGAGAGTGTTTTAAATCCTTGGTTTTGGAGTTTTGATGGCTGAAAGGGAGTACAATTCTCCATTTTCTGATATATTTTTGATGTTGCTAAGGTTGGGGACGTATTTGGTGGCTAAAGCGATGTTTTCGGGGCTATCTAAGGGTGGTTTCGTGACCATTCCGGTGGCCACACGGGCGTGTGTCGACTCACATGGCCGTGTGAAATTGGGCATTAGGGTTTACAGGTTGAATTGGGTGCTACACGACCGTGTGGCCGATTTGGGGATTTTGTCAATTTTCACACGATCGTGTCCCTTGGGCACACGGGCGTGTGGGTTTGGGAATTAGGGATTCTGAGCTTTAGTGTCACACGGCCTGGCCACACGGTTATGTGACTGATTTGGGGATTTAGGGATCCCATACGGGCATGTGTTTCGGGACACACGGCCGTGTCTGGTGGGCACACGGACGTGTGAGATCCTCACAATACCGTGTCTACCTTGTACTTGATTTTAACGAAATTGGACAGTGAGTTACACGGCCTATTCACATTGCCGTGTCCTTGCTTCACACGGGCATGTGCCTCTATCACACGGCCGTGTACCTCCCTTCACATGGGCGTTTGGACCCCCACACTGCTTGATTGTCCTATACAGCTGGGGTACACTATTCTGCGAGGTTACATTACCGTTGAATCTTAGTTTGGGGAGATGAGTATTCACCTTTCTGATTCTGACTGACTGGATGTGAGTTCTATCTCTGAATGACTGTCTGGAACCTTGTACTCTGATTTTATTCATCTGTTTGCACACATACAGATGTATATAATGCTTTTGGGTGGGATTTTGAAGAGAAGGAAGACTGAGACTGAACTGAGCTGGCAGTTTTCTACTTGCTGAACTCCCTAATACCCAGAGGGTCATGGGTAGTCCCAATACCCTAAGGGTCGTGGACTATGCTGATAGCGGATTACCGCATTGCACTGTACCGCATTTACGTCAGCCTTGCTGCGTATATTTATTTGAACTGGCAGTTTAACTGCAAGTTACAGGTATAGCAGTTTACCGCATTGCACTGTACTACATTTATGTTAGCTTTGCTACGTATTCCCACTATCTGATCTGGTAGTTCATACTGCATGCCTATACCGTGGTTTACCGCATGGCACCGTACAGCTTACTATTGGCCCCAATACCCAGAGGGTCGAGGGCAGTCCCAATACCCTAAGGGTCGTGGACATTATTGGAGTGCAGGGTTGGATGGGCTTTATGATGTCTTATGTGGTGTGATTTGTAGGATGAGCTCAAACAGCTCTTATGTGGAGTGATGGGGGTCGGAGAGGTGTGTTGGTTGGATGGGTGGGTTTTATAACTAAACAGCATTCATACGCATTGGTCTGACTGTACTGATTGACTGAAAAGTACCTATGTCTGTATGCACTTCGTGAACTATGAATGTTTTGTCTGACTGATAGTACTTGTGACTGTTTGTGAGTTGTTGTGGCTCGAATTGTAATAACTGTTGGAACTTCTGTTTCGAGCCTACCATCTGTAACACCCCTAATCCATATCCGTCACCGGACTAAGGTTATGAGGCATTACTGAACAAAACACAGTTTAGAACAGACATTCTTTACAATTCATACGCCCAATAATGTATTTTCCTTTATAAAATTTTACAAAATAAATTAATAAACCAACCTCTTATTCATACAAGTCAAAATCATATATTTGAATCACATATCTAACCACACAAATCATGTTTTATCGAACATTCTCTTATACGAACTAAATTTCAATATTTAACCATTTCAATTCCATTTGCTAATTGAAAACTTTCAAACCAAGCCATCAAATATCAAAACCAATTTGTACCTGTTTCATAATTACAAAAATTCAAGCCATATGACCATCATTTCCATGACATTCGAATACCCAATTTATAATCAAACATATTTCATTTCATATACCGAGTATATATCGAGACACCCATTTGTTTACATTTAATAAACATTATACATGCGCCTGTTAAACTAATGTGGCCATATCTCACCGTTTAATAATCATTTGCACATAAAATGTTAGGTAACTTTATACATGACCAACTATATTTTTAAAATCATTCAACCATGCGCATAACACCCTAAAACCAAAAGCCATTTCTAAATACAATTTCCAAATCATAGCATTTTAAACATTATAACCTTGTGTACATTTTACTAAATCAAATTTAACCATTTTCGAATACAAATGTCAAGTCATAAAATATCTAATTTGAAAGCTAAATAACATATCTAACATGTTATATTCAACCACACACATGAACCACATACCTAATTCTCATGCTAATTATCATGCCTATAATTCATATACACAACCAATTAATTTATTCAATAATCAATCATCCAATTTAACAATATACTTACTTACTCACTAACTTAAGCTTTTACAAGTTTATTTAATTCAATTCTCATATAACATTCAAGTCTCACTTTCATATAACCAAATGAGCACAATATGGGAAATAACATATTTAACCACATATCTTTTTCATATGAATCACATATCATCACTTGTACTCAAATTCATTTTTCATTCATATAGTATCTGACAATTTCACATATGCCACATTATAAATCATGTCTTATTCACTTGTTCATGTTTCATATGCACATATTCACAATTCATTTACATACACATCACATAACATTCTTTGCACATATATACTTACCTTTCATTATCAAATATTGTATAGATTTCAACGTACTTGAATCGAAATGTCATTCGCCTAATCACTTATTTCTCAGAATGCTCGTTGAACCGTTCGGAATTAATAAGGATACTCGGATAGCTCAAAAAGCTCGTTCAATGCCAACGTCCCAGACCTGGTCTTACATGTAATCAAATATCGATGCCACTATCCTAAATAGGGTCTTACACAAATCAAATACGATGCCAATGTCCCAGACATGGTCTTACACGTAAACACAAGTCGATGCCAACGTCCCAGACGTGGTCATATACAAAAACACATATCGAAATCCTATGTCATGACATATGTATCCTAACTATTCCTATGGTTCGTACGGGAATTTTCGGACGTCATCACGTTATCGAAACTTTCTCGTATTCATATATTCTGCTTCTCGAACAATTCAATATCATAATAACATATATATATATATGTATATATATATAACTTATTCAAAATACATATATTTGTATTTCCATTCGGCATTGAATTCAATTATACAAATAATATGCATTTAAAATATGATTTTGTAATGTCTATTGAAATAGGAACTTACCTCGTTCGCAATAATGACAAATTAAGTCGACTAATCCGATAATTTAATTTCCCTCGATTTAGATCCGAATTCCACTTTTGCCAATCTAATTAATATCAAAATTAATTTACTTATTCAAAATTTCATTCAATTTTCATCCAAGAACATATAAATGGGCAATTTGCATTTTAGCCCCTAACATTTCACATTTTTTCACTTTAGTCCTTATTACACAAATACACAAAATTCACAAAATTACTTAAATAGCCATGCTAGCCGAATTCTCTTTATTTCTATAACAACCATATTTTTCATTGATTTCATATTTCTACCACAATATTTTCATATTTCACAATTTAGTCGAAAATTGACATTTTTATCAAAAATCACTTTATAAAAGATGAAAATTTAACATCAAATATTCATATTTAATCAAAAACTATCAAAGAGCTCAAGTATTCAACAATGAAAATTCACAAATTCTTTAAATGTTTTAGAAACAGAGGTACGGGTTAGCTACGAAGCAACGATATCAAAAACGTAGAAATTATTAAAAACTGAGCAAAAACCACTCACCAATTTGTCTTCAAAGTTTGGCCGAATATCAAGCTCTCCCATGGCTGATTTTAAGTTGAATTTTCGGTGAATATGGATAGTGGAAGAAGATGGCACAATTTGTTTTATTTAATTTAACATATAATTGCCTTTTTACTTATTTAACCTTTAATAATAATTACACCAAATGCCACTCCACTATCATCCATTAACTCATAAATGGACTATTTGCCACATATGGTTTAAGGTGTAGGGGTCGAGTTCGGGGTTTGGGTTCAAGGTTTGAGAATCATAATTTAAGAATTGGGATTTAAAGGGGATTGTATGAAACTGTGATTCCATGTCATCCTTATCCCTTTTCAAAAAGAGAATGAAAAATCAGATTTTTCCTCTTGATTTTCAGTCTTTTCCTCCTAAAAAAATTCAAATCCAACTAAAAATGCTAAAAATCAGGAGGAAATTTCTGATTAGTCATTCTCCTATTGGAAATGGATAAGGATGACGTGGAATCATAGTTTCATACAATCCTAATCATAGTTTCATACAATCCTTTCTCTTTAGGATTTAGGGTTCAGAATAAATTTTTTTTACTAAAATTATGTGTAAATAACATGGAAAAATTTGCTCAAATGTCATTAAATAATTACGACTGAGAAATTATTTTATGGATCATTCCCACCACATCATCCATGGTCCCTTTCCAATTATTTAATGACATTTTTTTCCAAGTCAATGACACATAATTTTGGTAAATTTTTTATCCTAAATCCCAAACCCCAACCCTCAAACCTTGAGTCATGAATCTTGAACCTCAAACCTCATACATTGAACCTCGAACCTTAAACCATGAACTTTGAACCCTAAACCTCAAGTTTATGATTTAGGGTGTAATGGTTGAGTTTAAGGTTTAGGTTCTGTAACACCCCCAGACCCGGCCCAGACGTTATGGCTGAATCCGGGAATGTCACATCAAAGGCATAATTCAAAATGATTTTTGCTAATTTAAAATTTAAGGCCTAAAAGCCCAAACTCCTTGAATCTTGTAAGTTAGATTGGAAGCCCATGTTTTTAAGTTATAGCAATTTCGAAAACCATGTTTAAACTTAAAAAAAATATTTATTCAAGTTTAATAATCTAACAGTTGAAACATTAATAACAAAACTCAAAAGCTAAAGTCAAATCGGATAATACAAGGCCTTATTACAATCCAGCATAAACAAAGTAATTACAATTAAGTCTTTCAAACTAATTAAAAACTACTTGCAGTGTGGCCACCTCCGAGTCCTCTCCCATGTCGAGTCGTCTACTGAGGGTCACCTGAAACATTTAATAAAAGGATGTGAGTTTTGAAACTCAGTGTGTACGACCCTTGGTAACCAATCAACATGCAAATATCACATTGGGCCTAAGCCCTATCAAATTCGGTGGTATCGGGCCTTAGCCCGCAATGACCTCACATCACATCAGTATCACATGAATGCAATGCACCCATCCCAAATCTAACCCTGCACTCAATTTCCCTTCCAACCCCGCACTCCTGTGGGGATATAAATATCAACCCACCTATCCCTACACTCCAAAGGTAGCACCAGCAGCGGCACTATTCAAACGTTGCAGCAAAGCTGCTATAATGGGCTTAAAGCCACCGATGGATCCACGGTCGTCAAGCGATTATGCGATCCTCAAATATTCCTCCGTATTATCAAAACCCACCCAAGTGCAATATATATTTCATGAATGCAACATACACATTTCCACACATTCAGCACCTAGGGGTATTTTAGCCATTTCACTACCAATGGTATTTTTGTAAATCTACTCTACAGGGGTATTTGCAAAATAGGGGTATTTTGGAAATTTTGTAAATCAGGGATATTTTGGTAATTCTGTAAATCAAGGGTATTCTGGTAATTTTACAAATGGAGGGTATTTTAGTAATTTTGCAAATCTAAAGATATTTTGGAAATTTTCAAACTAAGGGTATTTTGGTAATTTTTAAATCAGGGGTATTTTGGTCCCTCTCGGGTTTTAGTTAAGAACTTTGGCCCATTAACAAGTCCTTGCGGCTAAAGTGAATAGACACTATGCACCAGGTAGGATTCCGGAGAAGAGGAGGTGGGCCATTAGGACCGCTTAAGTACCAAGCTCTCCCTAGATCCAATCCTAGACATGCATATGTCTGTTGCCACACTCTAACCCAGCAACTTGTCCACGAACATGTTTAATTATTAGATTAAGTCTTATGCGATTTAAGAGTTGTTCAAAACTAGGCATAAAGTCCATTAAACCCTAGCATACTTGTGTACGTCCCCATAAAGCCCATAAAGCCCATTTTACGTTCATATAACTCATTAAGGCCAAATCACATCCTTATGGCTCATATGGCCCAGATCTCATTCATATGGCCTATTAGGCCCAAAACAATTCCAGATCATGTAACATGCATGACTAACTCAATTCATATAACCAAATCAATCAATTTCATCAAACTTAGCCTCAGGGCCCACCGGGCCCATTTAGCCACTTTCTGCTTTTCGGCTTTCTGGCTTTGCCGATATCATGTGTGTGTAGTGTTTGTACACACCTGGTTACTGCGACGTGCTATACTATCATTGGTCTTGAACCTACAACCAACCAACCTTCAATCAATCACCCATACTTAATCAAAATATTTACCAAAAGCCGAAGCCTTACCGTAACCTTACCGTGTGCCACTGGGTTCTAATAGCCCTTCCTTAGCTACTAATCACGAGTATCCCCTAGATCTGCACTCACACCACCATCAAACTTTGAGTGACTCATAATCCACACAAGCCACCCCCATAGATCATACTCACATTTGGCCATTTACTTAAACCATAATCGAGTTGAGTACACTTACACTTTGCTAACGATCCTCACCACGCTTGCGATATCTGAACCTTACCCTTGTTAATACAAGATTAACGACAATGAGAAGTTAGATAGCCCTTCGACTTTTAACAAAACACACTAAGGGGTTAACTGAACACTTACTGAATCCACTTTTGATCCTACGGCCTAGAAAGCTACTGAACGAGATTCGACTTTTAACTTTGACTGATAGTAGATAACAATCGATTTGTGATGGAGGAATAACCACAAAGATTCGGCACTAATAAGAATTTCAGCAAGGAAAAAAGATGGTGGTAATTCGGCAATGAGAGAATTCGGTTATGGAAGAGAAGAGAAAAGTATTGAAAACCGAAAGAGCCCTTCAAAAGAATTCGGCACAAAGGGATTCAACTTTAGGAGATTTCGGCAACAAGGCAAGGTATTTTCCTAGGACCCCAGATTTGGCACACACACATTTATATAGCCTATAGCCGAAACTTAGCCACCCCGAAAGTCCAATTTGGCACCACTTCATCCACTGCTCATCTCCTAATTTTTCTTCATGATATCTCCCTCATCCTTCTCCTAAATTCTTTCTACTGATCACTTATCCTTAGAGTCCCTCTACACGCCATTTCCAGCCTTCTAGAAGCCTAAAATTAAACTCCAAAATAAAGCTAAGCTAGCACCCGAACCTCAGACCTGCTTGCATGCATATGTCGCCACCTCTCTACACCCTAGTGGCGTCACTTAGCCACTTTACCACAGGCTTCTTTGTGCCATTTTTCACTTATTTTTTATTTAAAAGCCCACTACTCACAACCCTGATTCCTTAATTAATTAAATTAAGAATCTTGCACCACAAAACTCGAACCCAGAGCTTCTCCAACACACCTAGACACTCCAAATTCATTAAACCTTTAAAGCTGTCATGTCATTTGTCATTTTCTTGCTCACTTAAAAATTTTATAAGACCCAAAGCCCAATAGGCCCAATTCTACTAGGCCCAAATTCAGGGCGTTATAGGTTCGAGGTTTGAGATTCATAATTCAAGGTTTGGGATTGAAAAGGGATTGTATGAAGCTGTGATTCCACATAATCCTTATCCCTTTCCAATAGGAGAATGACAAATCAGATTTTCCTCTTAATTTTCAGCCTTTTCCTCTTGAAAAAATTCAAATCCAACCTCATAATATGTGTATATATGGCAAATTCAAATCCAACCTTAATTAACTATCCAATTAACAAAATTAATGGACTAAATTTTAATTACACTTTATATTAACCTTGTAAATATTAAATAATATTTAATATTTATGAGATTCAAATACTGGAAATAGAGTTCTAAAATCATTGTTTTCGGCAACACTGAAAAATATGTTTTTACAACTCTCTTCCTCTTAGGAAATTTCGCCTTCGAAATTTTACCTGAGAAAAGGTTAGGGTATTAGACCAATCCTCTCAAGAATCTCATACTGCCCTAAAAATCTTAAATTGAGCTTTTCTTTTTCATTGAAACGCAAAACTTCCTTCTAGAGTGAAATTTTCAGAAACACTTTTTCACCCTTCTGAAACTAAATATCTTTTCTCTTCAAATCAACATATGATTTTTGTCGATCTGAGGCTGTAACACCCCTAACCCATATCCGTCACCAGGACAGGGTTTCGGAGTATTACTGAAGTTTACTGATCAAACAGACATAAATTTCAAACATTTCATATAATCAAAACAAGTCATCAAAGCACCATTTTAATCCAAATTATAAACATACCAAATCCAAATCAATTAGCCTAGTTCATGAGCACTTAAACATCAATTTAACATGCCATAATAAAGCTTCAAAAACAAACATGTGTTTATATGTATATACCAAACCAATATTAAATTGATAACATCATTTACAATCAAACCATAAAATAGCTATTATTTAGACACCCTAGGTACATGCCGACACAAAGGATAAACATCACCATGTTTGAGTTCGGGAACGTTGTTGGATGTTAAATCGGCGATCAAAATTGAAGTACCTAATATTCATAAATGCACCATTTCATACCATACTCATTTCTCATCACTTGCTATATAATAGATTTTCACAATTTGATCGACATATCATTTAATCAATAACATTATCTATTCCATATCCAATTCACGAATACATAATTCATGTATCTCATTTTCATGTTTCCATTCACTATCCCATTTTCAGTTCACATACAATATCATCCAATATCAATCATAGTACCGTTTTGATAAATTACCCTTATTAACAAAAATCAGACTCGGACGGATACACGGATCCAACCAACACACCAGTTTGGCACCCAGTGTCTCATTGGATAAATCCGAAGTAATAACTGCGCCCAGCGCAATAGTGTCTCATCGGTTAAACCAAAGTAAATTGGCACCCAATGCCTCATCGACTCGAAGTCGAAGAAATCCCTGAACTCTTCCAATCCTATGGCATGCCATCTATATCTGACTGAGCCTGATACAGTTAATAGGGTTTAATTTCACTTTCCAAATACAACCAATATTCAATTATTATATTTGCACACACACACACACACACACACACACACACACACACACACACACACACATATATCAATTCAATCCATTCAATCAACTTTTTAATTCAATTCAAAGTGCCAAATACTCACCTCAACACTTACCGTATGCATTAAATCAAGAATACAACAATTAATAACTAGTTTCGGATTATAGAAATACAAACCAGGAATTCCGAGCTATTCCACGTCAACTTTATCTTTCCTCTTTTTAGTTGAGGATTTCGGTACGACGTTAGCTACGGAATTAAAACAATTAAAATTCATCAATACAACACAATTTAATTTCATATTGAATATTTCAATTTTTATTCAATATTTTCCTAAATTCCAATTTAGTCCCTAAACTGAGACTAATTTTTTTTCTTCACAATTAATTCTATATTTTATACAATTTCCATTTTAAACTAAATTTAACTCCCTATTTTCACTTAAATCCCTAAATTTTTAATTTTTCACAATTGAGTCTCTATTATTCAAAATTTACAATTCGTTCTACAATTTAATCCCTTTTCATTTCTAACTTAAAAATCTATCAATTTAATCTGTAATACTAAAATTATTCACATTAACAACACTTAAAAACTCAATAATTGCTAAAATTTTGACATAGATTGGGTAGTACTTAACACCGGGATTCCAAAAACATAAAAATTACAAGAAAAAGCGACTAAATTGACTAACCAATTGAACTTGGAAACTTTTGAAACCCCTAAGCCTTGCGTCTGATCCTTTCTTTTTCTTTTTTTATTATACTTGCTTTATTATTATATTATATATATTTACTTAGATATTAAGTAAAACATATTATAATATATATATTTTAACTTTAATTTGTTAGTATTTTATATAATAATTTTACACTTATGCCGCCTCACTAAAGAGCAATGGCATAATTGCTTCTTTAGTCCCTTTAATTTTTCTGTAATCTATAATTCAACTTTCACCCTATATGCAATTTAGTCCTTATACCTAATTACTCTTAATTCATGCAAATTTACTTAACTAAAACCTAATACGAGTCTGGTTTACGAAAGCGGAGTCCCGAAAATGCACTTCCGACACCCTTAACTATCAGGTCGTTACAATTCTCCCCCTAATTAAATTTCGTCCCTGAAATTTACCTGAAAAGAGGTGGGGGTACTGAGATCTCATAGTCTATTCCGGTTCCCAAGTCGCTTCCTCGACACTATGACTACACCATAGTACTTTCACTAACAGAACTAGCTTATTAAGCAACTCTTTCACCTCACACGCCAAAATCTCAACCGGTTCTTCTTCGTATGACAAATCAGGTTGAATATCAATATCTTCTATTGAAATAATGTGAGATGGATCTGATTGATATCTTCTAAGCATTGAAACATGAAAAACGTCATGCATTTTCTGTAGTTCTGCAGGCAAAGCTAAATGATATGCAACTGGTCCCATTCTTTCCGTAATCTCAGACAGTCCAATAAAACGAGGGCTTAGTTTTCCTTTTAGACCAAATCTCAAAATTTTCTTCCAAGACAAAACTTTAAGAAATACTTTATCGCCAACAAAATATTCAATATCTCGAAGTTTCAAATCTGCATATGATTTCTGTCTATCAAAAGCTGTCTTCAATTATCTCGAATTTTCTTAACAATGTCTTTCATTTCTTGAATTAATTCCAACCCAATCATTCTTCTTTCACTCAATTCCATCCAACAAATAGGTGATCGACACCTACGACCATATAAGACTTTATACGGAGCCATTTGAATACTCGATTGAAAACTATTTTTGTATACAAATTCAGCAAAAGGTCCAACCTGATTCAAAATCAATAACACAAGTACGAAGCATGTCTTCCAAAATCTGAATAACACACTCAGATTGTCCGTTAGTCTACGGGTGAAAGGCTGTGCTAAAATTAAGTCTGGTACGAAGATATTTGTGCAACTATTTCCAAAATCTCGAAGTAAACCGCGGATCTCGATCAGAAATTATCGACATAAAGACTCCATGCAATCTCACGATTTCTTGAATTCAGCAAGCTTTTAAAGTGACCAATCAGTCCTGATAGCAATGAAATGAGCCAATTTCGTAAGTCGACCAATAATCACCCAAATAGCATTTTTCTTATTTGCCGATAAAGGGAACCCCGTTACAAAATCCATTGTGATACAATCCCATTTCCATTCAAAAATAGAAATAGGCTGAAGTAATCTGGTGGGAACCTGATGTTTTGCCTTAACTCGCTGACAAGTTAAACATTTAGCCACATACTTGACCCCCTCTCTTTTCATTCCTGGCCACCAATAAGATTTTCACAAACCGTGATACATTTTCGTTCCTCTAGGTTGCAAAAAAAAAAAGGACTATCATGAGCTTTGCGAAGTATCAACTCTTTTAATTCAGAAACATCCAGAACGCAAATTTGGTTATGAAATCTCAAGCAACCACAACCATCAATGCTGGAATTTTCTAATATACCATTCTAAACCATTTCTCTTTTCTTCGCCAACTTGTCATCTTCTAACTGTGCTGACTTGATCCGATCAAATATCACCGGTTTGGTTTTTAGTTCAGCCAATAGGCTTCCATCGTCATTGATACTGAGCTAAGCAAATATTGCTCACAATTCAATTGCTGCTTTCCTACTCAACGCATCAGCTACAATATTAGCTTTACCAGGGTGGTAGTTAATAACACAACCAAAATCTTTCAAAAGTTCTACCCAACAATGTTGTCTTAAATTCAACTCCTTTTGAGATAAGATGTATTTGAGACTCTTATGAATGGTATAAATATAACACTTTTCACCATACAAATAGTGTCTTCAGATCTTTAGAGCAAAAACCACAGCAGCTAGCTCTAAATAATGCATCGGATAATTGCATTCATGCATTTTTAACTGACGAGACGCATAAGTAATCACTTTCCTATCTTGCATCAAAACAAAACCAAGACTGCTTAAGGAAGCATCACTATAAACGACAAAATCCTTTCCTGATTCTGGTAAAGTCAAAACTAGCGCTTCAGTCAACTCTGCTTCAATTTCTCAAAACTTTCTTGACACTGATCATCCCAAACGAATTGAACATTCTTATGCAACAACTTCGTCATCGGCAAGGCTATCTTCGAAAATTTATTTACAAATCTTTAGTAATAACTAGCTAGTCCAAGAAAACTACGAACCTCTAACACATTCGTCGATGCTTTCCACTGAACAATTGCATCGATCTTTTTAGGATAAACTCTAATTCCATCTGCTGACCATCTGCTGAGATAACATGACCCAAAAATACAACATCTGATAACTAGAATTCACACTTACTAAGCTTTCCATGTAACTGTTTCTCTCATAACACTTGCAAAACAATTCTAAGGTGTTGCTTATGCTCGGTTTCAGATTTTGAATAGACCAAAATATCTTCAATAAAAACTACCACAAATTAATCCAAATACGATTGGAAAATACGATTCATGAGATCCATAAATGCTGCTGGAGCATTCATCAATCTAAAAGGCATCACTAAAAATTAATAATGACCATATTGTGTACGAAATACCGTCTTCGGTACATCACTTTCTTTCACTTTCAACTGATAGTAACCCAATCCGTTAAATGAAACATCACTTTAAACAACAAATTCTCTCCCGGATTCAAGTTGAATCAACACAAGAGCTTTTGTCAACATAACTTTTAATTTTTCATAACTCTGTTGGCATTATCTGACCAAAAAAAGTTGACATCTTTCTATAATAGTTTCGTTAATGATACAGTGATCACTGAGAAGCCTTTAACAAACCGTCTGTAATACCCAACCAATCCCAGAAAACTGTGCACCTTAGTAACATTCTTTAGAAGTTTCCATTTCACCATTGCTAAAGTTTTCATTCAGAGTAACACAGATACCTTCAGTTGAAATTATATGTCCCAAAAATCCTATTTCTCGAAGCCAGAATTCTATTTATTGAACTTCACATACCACTATTTCTCTCTTAAAGTTTGTAACACTATTTTCAAATGTTGATCATGTTCAGTTTCATTCCTAGAGTAAATCTGAATGTCATTAATAAACATAACAATAAATTTGTCTGGAAATTATTAGAATATTCTATTTATCAGTTCCATAAAAGCGAGTAGGGTATTCATTAGCCCAAATAATATTATCAGTAACTCATAATGTCTATATCAAATTTGGAAAGCAGTCTTCAGTATGTTTGGCTCATAACTCTTAGTTGATAACAACCTGATCAAAGGTCAATCCTTGAAATTTGGTAGCTCTCTTAACTAATCAAACAAGTCATCTATACGAAATAACAAATATTTTTTCTTTAAGGTGACTTTGCTTAACTGTCTATGGCCAATACACAATCTCATGATTTTGTCTTTCTTTTTCACAAATAACATTGACACATTCCAAGGTGACACTATAACAACCCATTTTTTAGTGGTGTAGAAAATGGTGATTTCAAAATCTCATTTTTTGATGATCGAGTCCATAAATATTATTATATAATAATATTTACAATTCTATTATAGTGTTATATTGATTTTCGATCCAGTAATTTTATTAAACGGATAGTTAATTAAGGTACAATGACTAAATCGCAAAAATCGTAAAAGTTAATCGCTATAGATTTTTATTTGATAAAAGGATTCTTTGGTAATTCTCCAAGGATTTAAGTGGCAATTAGCCACTTATTGAAAGTAGCAGAAGGCTGATGCTTAATTTTTAGTGAAAATGTGTTAAAATTATGCTATATTATTAAAACATTAAAATAAAAACAACAAAAGGCCATCTTCATCTTTTTCTTTTCTTCCCACCATTTCTCCATTGTTAAGGGAGCTAAGAAGTTCGATTAAGCTTTCAGCCTTGCATGGTAAGCTAATCCTGCCTCATTTTTCGTAAAATTTATATTTTTGAGATCGTGGTAGCTCGATTTAGCTAACCCATACCTAATTTCTAAAAATTGTTAAAGTTTTAAAAGTTTCCATTATTTTTTTTGTGAAGCTTTTGATGTTAAATTATTAGTTTTTAAGGGTAGAAATGAAAAATGACTAGTTTGTAAAGTTTAAATATTAGTTTCTGAACACAGGGATTAAACTGAATAAGTTGATAGTAGGGAGTCATAGAAAGATGTATTTGAAATTAGATTATAAAACGATGCTCAAATGTGAAAGTTATGACTATTTCAATTTTAGGGACTAAATTGAATAAAATGTAAAACTTTAAGGAGCTTTTTAAAAGTAAAATTAAAATGTCATAAACATGAAATAAGATGTTATAAGATAATTGAAACTGATAAATTGAAAAAAAATTACCATATAGATCAAGATTTGAATCAACCGAAAGTTAATTGAGGAAAAAAGAAAATTGTGAAGTAGCCTTCAACACCTCGCTTACTATCCTTTTTTTTCTAGGTAAGTTCATATGGTACGGTTATATATGTAATTGTAATGTATGTACTTGAATTATGAAATTGTAATGTGTGAATATACTTTGAATCATTTAGAAATTGGTGAAAAAGGTGAGAAATGGACTAAGTTGTAAAGAAATGATTGTATGTGTGTTAAATGTGCCCAATTGAATGTAAGAAAGGATAAGATATGATTGACATGCCAATAGGGTTAATTGCACACTAGTACAGGATATGTATAAAATATAATACGAAGTAAAAGATCGTGTAGAGATATAACTAATTATACTAAAATCCAACATTTGTTGCGAATTACTGAGTTGTATGTCTCTACGAAGACCCCGATGTGATGGCGGATTGTAATGTCCCATGACATATGTGCCTACAGGCCTTGCACTTCTGTGCTTCGATGTGGTGTAGTTACTTGTAACGCCCCAAAATCGGCATAGACGTTATGGCCAAATTTAGAGATTTCACAAAGAACAGATTTTGAAAACTAAGTTGTTTCGATAAACCATTCAACTTTTATAACTCAGGTTTGTTCATAATTATTACTGAAGATGTCATTTAATTAGTTCATTTACCAAAACATGATTTACAGAAAAAGTTTAAAAAGTGTTATATTTTGAAACAACAGTTTGTGTTTTGGAAAACCTTTGTTTTCGTAAACCGTGCTTCCAAATAAACATCGTAAAGGAAACGTCAAAAACACATCCAAAACCAAAATTAAAACTAACAATCTAGAGTCTCAAAAATTACAAACTCTCAAATAAAAACAGAATTATAAATTTAACCATAAATAACCAAGTAAAAATAGTTTTCGATCAAGTGGTCACCGCTGGGTCTCTGCCGCACCGATCCGCCTCAGTCTGTGAATTCCCTGAACAGAACAGACAAATGTATGTAAGTTTTTGTAAACTCAGTGTGTAACCCAACAGAAATAGACATACTAATCATTCAGAACACACACACACACACACACACACACACACACACACACACACACACACACACACACACACACACACATATATATAGATTCAGATCAGACCTAAGTCCTTTACAGAAATAGGTAATAGATATTCAGATATATAGAATCCTACCCCCATCCTCTACACATCAACTCCGACCATCCCAACACACCATGTGGGGTTAAAACACCCACCCATCCCTACACACCATATTGGGCCATCACGACACGTATCAGATATAGTGCAGCCAAGCTGCCAGAGTATAGGCGAAGGTCTTCTTTTAGAACACTTCCTCCATATATGTACAATCCCACCCCAAATACAGATACAAAAATCAGATCCAGGTATAACAGATTAAACATGCCCAACATGATTATATACAGATTATAGATATACATATAGCAGTACAGTCAGACATACATTTAGTATCACACTCAATTCAGTCTATCATAATATCATAGCATACAAAATAGGGTTTAATTAGCCTTACCGACCCCAAAGTAGGCCTACAGTCGTTCGGAGCAACCCGCGCGACCAGATTGGCTTTAGCCGTGTGGCCTACACGGCCTGGCCCATAACCCACACAACTGTTCGCAGTATTCATATTCCTACAATAATTACTATACTACTACTGCAAAATAAAATGGAAAGCTTACCTAACCCATGCGAATAATAGTAGTAATGAACAAAGGAAATCGAACTAAATAGAGAAGCAAAGCTCACGCTAGAAAGAGGAGGAACAAAAATAAAATTGACAGAAACTCGAAAAGAAGCAAAAACTGACGTCAATTCGAAGACAGGAGAGAGAAAAAAACTTATTAAAATTTGAAAGGAAGAAAATAAATGATATGTTATTAAAATCCCTTATTTTCCTCTCACTAACCCACTACTCACAACTTCCTCAGAATCTATCAGATAACCGAGCAAAAATGAATACCCCCTTGCTAACACAGGGATTTGAACACATGACCTCAAACACACTGACTCCCTTACCACTCGAACCAACAGGCTCATTCTGATATGATTTAACAGACAGTTTTATAAAAGCCCACTCAATAAGGGCAAAGCTTGGATCTAAAAATAACCAAAATTTGCTAAAGGTAAGGCTTGAACTTTGGACCTCACACACACACCCAGAACACTTAACCACTGAACCTTTACTAACGGTATGAACTTTCTCTTCAGAACCTTAATATCATGATCCAGAATCTGAAACGACTCCTCTTCAAAAGTCAAGTCCGGTCTAACTTCAATCTCCTCAATAGAGACAACGTGAGATGGATCAGATTGGTACCGCCTCAACATCAAGACATGAAACACATCATGGATACGGTCTAACTCTGGAGGTAGCTTCAACTGATAAGCGACCGATCCCACACACTTTAGAATCTGTTACAGCTCAATGAACTTAGGGCTTAGCTTGCCCTTACGATCGAATCTCAGAATTTTCTTCCGTGGAGAAACCTTAAGAAACACGAAGTCTCCCACAGAGCACTCAATATCACATCTCTTCAGATCTGTATAAGATTTCTGTTTATCAAAAGCTTCCTTCAGACAATCCTGAATTAGTCTAACTTAGGACCCAAAACTTGACGCTCACCCAACTCAGTCCAACATAGCGGAGTGCGACACTTACGACCATACAAGGCCTCGTAAGGTGCCATCTGGATGCTAGCATAGAAACTGTTATTATAGGCGAACTCAGCTAGCGGCAGATAATTCTCCCAACTACCTCGAAAATCAATTACACAACTCTGAAGCATATCATTTAGTATCTGAATCACCCTCTTAGATTGACCATTGGTCTAAGGATGGAACGCAGTACTGAAGTCCAATCTCGAACCCAAAGCCTTGTGTAATTTCTTCTAAAACCAAGAAGTGAAGCGAGGATCTCTATTAGAAATAATCGAAATAGGAACCCCATGTAGTCTTACAATCTTAAAAATATACAATTTTGCTAACTTCTGCAGAGAATAGTCCGTCCGAACCAGAATAAAATGAGCGGACTTGGTCAGTCGATCCACGATGACCAAAATAGAATCTTTCTTAGTGGGTGTCAAGGGCAACCCACAAACGAAGTCCATCGTCACTCGTTCTCATTTGCATAAGGGAATCTTAACAGGTTGTAACAAACCCGAATGCAACTGGTGCTTAGCTTTAACTTGCTGGAACGTCAGACATCGAGCCATAAAATCCAAAACCTCACGCTTTAAACCTAGTAACTAGTACAGTTCACGGAGATCTCATACATTTTATTACCACCGGGATGCATAGTATAAGGGCTGCTACGTGCCTACCTTAGAATCAACTGTCTCAAATCAGAATCATTCGGTAGATAGATCCGACCTCGAAAACACATGACTCCATTGTTATTCATCCAAAAGTCAGAAGTACTACCGCTCTCAATCTGACGAAACCATAAACCCAGAGACTCATCCCCTAACTGCTTATCTCGAATCTGATCAATCCAAGTCGGCTTAACTTATAACTCGGCTAATAGACTCCCATTATCAAACAAAATAAGGCGAGCGAGCATCACTCTCACATTAGTCATCGCTTTACGACTGATAGCATCAGCCACCACATTGGCCTTACTAGTATGATACTCTATCGTGCAGTCATAATCTTTGAGCAGCTCGATCTATTGGTGCTTTCTGAGATTTAACTCCTTCTGAATAAGGAGGTACTTGAGATTCTTGTGATCGGTGTAGATGATACACTTCTCACCATACAGATAGTGCATCCATATTTTCAACGCAAAAACCATCGCAGCCAATTTGAGATCATGCATCGGATAATTCCCTTCATGTGTCTTAAGCTGATGGGACGCATAAGCCACGACTTTACCATCTTGTATTAATACACATTCCAAACCAACGTGCGATGCATCACTGTAGACTACAAACTCTATCGGATTCAAGTTGTATCAAAATAGGAGCTTGAGTTAGAATAGACTTGAGCTTCTCAAAGCTCGATTACTGCGCATCAGTCCAAACAAAAGGAACACCCTTACGCAGAAGCTTAGTCAAATGAGCTGTAATCAGAGAGAACCCCTCAACAAAACATCGATAATAACCCGCAATACCCAGAAAACTACGGATCTTAGAAACGTTTTTAGGCTATTTCCAATCAAACACAGCCTTAGTCTTTCTCGGATCAACATAGACCCCTTCAGCATAAACCATGTACCCTAGAAAAGTTACCTCACGTAACTAGAACTCACACTTGTTCAACTTAGCATAGAGCTGCTTTTCTCGAAGTATCTGAAGCACTACTTTAAAATGCCCATCATGCTCATCCTTAGTCTTAGAGTAAACCAAAATATCATCGATGAAAACCACGATGAATTGATCCAATTATGGCTGAAAGATTTGGTTCATGAAATTAATGAATGCGGCCGGAGTATTCGTCAGACCAAAAGGCATAACTAGGAACTTGTAATGTCCATAACAAGGCCTAAATACAATCTTATGAACATCCACTTCCTTAACTCTCAACTGATGATACCTAGAACAAAGACCAATATTCGAAAACACAGAAGCCCCTCGGAACTGATCAAACAAATTGTCAATTCTCAGAAGTGGATACTTATTCTTTACAGTCAATTTATTTAGTTGTTGATAATCGATGCACATCCTCATGGTGCCATTATTTTTCTTCACAAATAGAACCGGTGCCCCCTACTAAGACACACTAGGGCGGATGAAACCATGATCTAAAAGTTCTTGAAGTTGAGTCTTAAGCTCTGTAAGCTCCTTCGGTGACATTCGGTAGGGAGCAATGGATACTGAAACTGTACCCGGTAAAAATTTAATGTCGAACTCAACTTCTCGCTTCAGAGGTAAACCAAGTAACTCCTCAGGAAAGACATCCGAAAAATCCCTCACAGTTCTGATATTCCCGATAGAAGAGTCCTAGAAACAGAAACACTGATGTAAGCCAAACATGCCTCACACTTTTTTCGAATGAGTTTCTTAGCCACAAGAGCTGTGATTACATTGGAAAGATAATCTCGACGCTCACCGATCATAACCACTTCTTTATCATCCTCAGTCCTCAGAACGACCCTTTTAGTTGCGCAATCCAAACTGAGTTGATGCTTAACCAACCAATCCATACCTAAAATCAGATTGAACTCCCCAAATGGTAACTCCATTAGAATTGCCAGAAACACAACCCCTTGCACCTCTAACGGGACATCCCTATACAGTTTACTAACTCGGACAGACTGCCCCAACGGACTCAGTATAGTGATCTCACTAGAAGTGCTCTCAATAGAAATCCCTAGGTTTTCAGAGACATTTCTAGCTACATAGAAATGTGTGGAACCTATGTCTATCAAACCAGTATAAAGTACATCAAAAATTAAGAATGTACCGGTGATAACATTTGGAGCATCTCTATCCTCTCGGCATCAAACAGCATAAACCAACGAAGGCTGCCTCACCTCAGTCTGATCAGCACCTCTGCCTGATGCTCTCTTTCCTTGGCTTAGACCATTTCCACCCATAACTTGTCCGCAGCCCTTAGGTGGCTACTGAACTATCCTCTAAGGTTGTATAGAACCTGGTCCCGAAGTCTGCATCTACTCTACCCACTGTGGACACTCTCTAATACGGTGCTCTAATGACCCACACCTCAAACAAGCCTCTATCTTCCTCCAGCACTCACCCGGATGACGCCTACCACAATTCTCACAAGGCTGAACCCCAGTCGAAGCAACATGAGCCCCCACTCTAACCGGCCAATCAGGTCTGGCCTTTTTCTTAGGTTTCTGAACAGAACTAGAGGGCGCTGAATCCCTCTTATTCTTGCCTCTCTCACGGTCCCTATTTTAACGCTCCACGCGCTTAACCTCTTTGGCGATTTTCACTTTATCTACCAAAATTTCGAAATCACACTCCCTCTGTGGAGCAATTAGAACCCTCAGACTGTCTCTCAAACTATCCTCAAAATGGACACACTTCTCATACTCAGATGCCACCATGCCTCGAGCGTAGTGGTTCAACCTCAAAAACTCGGCCTCATACTCAGCTACAGATCTATCACCTTGCGTGAGATTCATGAACTCATGCCTACGAGCATCTACATAGCTCGCACCCACATACTTTCTCTAGAAGGCAGTCTTAAAGAAATCCCAGTTCAGACGCTTAGGTTAAGTACCCTCCTTAACTGTTAACCACCACTGATATGCCTCATCGCGAAGCAAAGAGACTGCACCCTTAAGTTTCTGCCGGGAGTACAGTCTAAATAATTCATAATCCTCTTGGTGGCCTCTGCCCAATACTCAGCCACTGTAGGGGCGACTCTAGTGACACCCCTAAACAGCTCAGCACTATTGGACCAGAGTCGTTCAATTACCGACCCATGGCTCTCAGAACCAGAATGGGGTCCAGCAACCCTCTCCAATATCCTTAACATGGCTTGGGACAGTATGCCATCCCCAGCCGAATGGCTTTGAGACCCAGTCTCAGTATCAGATGAAATCGATGTCTCACTCGTATCTAAGTGTAGCATGCTGCCCAAAGAGGAAGACTCAGCTCGAGCCCCCTACGGCCTCTACCACGACCACAAATACCATGTCCACATGTTCCACAAGCGCTCATAGTATATTTCAAGTTTTATCTACATTTTAAAATTTTATGCATCAGTTCCAGTACTTATTAACATATATTTTATGCATATATTATCAGAAGTTAGAATTGTTTTTAGAGGTTTCAGTCTCTAACTTTTTCAATACAGTCTCAGAAAGTACTGTCTACAGTGTTTTTAGAATATACTATTTAATTTTCGAAAATACTTACAGGATCGACGCTGGAGACTCAGTGTACCACATACTTTATCAAATTATTCAAATTTGAAAACTAACACTTTTGTAACAAAATTTTGGAACCCAAAATTCACAGCTCGAGTTTTGCAACATGGCTCTAGTACCACTAAATGTAACGCTCCAAACCTAGCCTAGACGTTACGGCCGAATTCAGAGATGTCACAAAGAATGGATTTTGAAAACTAAGACAAAGAATGGATTTTGAAAACTAAGTTATTTCGATAAACTATTTAACTTTTATAACTCGGGTTTATTCATAATTATTACTGAAAACGTCATTTAATTAGTTCATTTACCAAAACATAATTTACAGCAAAAGTTTTAAAAGTTTTATATTTTAAAACAACAATTTGTGTTTTGGAAAACTTTTGTTTTCGTAAATCGTGCTTCTAAATAAACATCGCAAAGGAAACGTCAAAAACACATCCAAAACCAAAATTAAAACCAACAGTCCAGAGATTTCCAAAAATTACAACCTCTCAAATAAAACCAGAACTATAAATTAAACCATAAATAACCAAGCAAAAACATTTTTCGATCGAGAGGTCACTGCCGGGTCACTGCCGTAACCGATCCGCCTAAGTCTGTGGATTACCTGAAAAGAATAGACAAACAGATATTAGTTTTAGTAAACTCAGTATGTAATCCAACAGAAATAAACATACAAATCATTCAGAAATCACACACACACACACACACACACACACACACACATATATAGATTCAGATCAGACCTAAGTCCTTTACAGAAACAGATAACAGATATTCAGATATCCAGAATCCTACCCTCATCCTCTACACACCAACTCCAACCATCCAACACACCATGTGGGATTAAAAACACCTACCTATCCCTACACAGCATATTGTGCCACCACGACACGTATCAGATATAGTACAGCCAAGCTGTCGGAGTATAGACGAAGGTCGCCTTTCAGAACACTTCCTCCATATATTTACAATCCCACCCCAAATACAGATACAGATCAGATCCGGATATAATAGATTAAACATGCTCAACATGATTATATACAGATAACAGATATACATATAGCAGTATAGTCAGACATACATTTAGTATCTCACTCAACTCAGTCTATCATAATATCATAGCATACAAAATAGGGTTTAATTAGCCTTATCGACCTTAAAGTAGGCCTACAATCGTTCGAAGCGACCCGTGCGACCTTAGGGAAAATTACAGAAATATGGGCCCACATGTCCGTGTGGGCCCACACGCTCAGATTGGCTTTACTCGTGTGGCCCACATGGCCTGGGCCATAACCCACACGCCTGTGTGGCCCATACGCCCAACTTGGCCTAGCCTGTGTGGTTTATACAGCCACACTTCAGCCACCATATGGCCATGTCTTGTGCACGACCATGCCTTTGTCAACCACACGGTCGTGTCTCGCACACGGCCAACCACACGCCCGTGTGGCGTCGACAGAACAGTTTTTTGGCTCTTTCCAAAGTTTAATTTTTTGCGTTTCGGGTATACACCTGGTATGGTTTTGATGCGAAACCACTCCCGAGACCACCAACACCTAAAAATAGAATTCCAACACCCTTTTAGCAACGATTTACAAATGCATCAAACCTAAAACCGAGCAACGCTCAAAACTTACCACCGTAAATATGTCTACACACGAAAGTTAAACCGTAGAGGCGAAAACCACAAATTTATCGCCTTCACTTACACAACCATTTGCAAAATTTAGATTCCTACAATAATCACTGCACTACTACCGCAAAATAAAATGGAAAGCTTACCTAACCCGGGCGAATAACAGTAGTAACGAACAAAGGAAATTGAATGGAATAGAGGAGCAAAGCTCACACCAGAAAGAGGAGCAACAAAAATAAAATTGACAGAAACTTGAAAAGAAGCAAAAACTGACATCAATTCGAAGAGAGGAAAGAGAGAAAAAACTGATTAAAATTTGAAAGGAAGAAAATAAATGATATGTTATCAAAATCCCTTATTTTCCTCTCACTAACCCACTACTCACAACTTCATCAGAATTTCAGTTCAACCGAAATTCTATCAGATAACCAATCAAAAATTAATACCCCCTTACGAACACAGGACTTCCAATACACTGATTCCCTTATCACTTGAACCAACATACTCATTTTGATATGATTTAACAGATAATTTTATAAAAACCCACTCAACAAGGGCAAAGCTTAGATCTAAAAATAACCAAAATTTGCTAAAGGTAAGGCTTGAACTTAGGACCTCACACACACACCCAAAGCACTTAACCATTGAAGCAAATACACAATTTGTGTCAGAATTTACAGAAACAAAAACACATTATTCAGGGCGTTACAACACTACTTGACGAGCAATCTAATGTGGTGTAGTTACCTGTGTATCCGCATCTATTCATTACAGTTCATCAGATTAAACAGTTAATGAAAAAGAGAAATGATAGAATGATTATATGAGTTTTGTTTTGAAATTCTTATATTTTATTAAAGATGTAAATGCTTTACAATTTATGTTTTAGATAGAATGGTACAGAATGAGAATTTATAAAGATTGAATTGTTGTAAGACTCGGTTATTTGATGAGCTCACCTTATTGTTGTGAGATGTTATAACAAGCTATTCGTGTTAAATTATGTATTTTGATATATTTATTAATGAACTAAGGTAAGATTACAATCTGAATACCTATGATCTTACTAAGCATTAATAATGATTACTCTTGCATTTTTCCATGTCTTGTAGTTGCCTTTTGTAGAACGAAATGATCGAATGACTTAGGAGCTTACACTACCCAGCCTTCATTTCAGTAGTCTTTTAATTGTTCTGGACTTAGTTATGTGGCATGTATATAGACATTGTTTTGGATATATATTAATCTTGAATGGTAGTGAATTTAGACTTTAAACGATGCTTGAACTTGGATGGTCATGTGTTGTGTATAAAAGTATGCATATTGGAAAAGTGTTAAGCTACAATTGAAATATATGAAAAGTTATATTATTAGTGAAATGGTTGATCTAGGTAGTGAAATGGTTGATCTAGTTGATGAAATTGATTGGTATATAATGTTTGATTAATTGGTTGTTTCATATATCGATATGCCATAACAAAAAGGTATTGTTGATGTCTAATGGCTTGATTGAACTTGGGAACGGTTAATTGTATGTTTAGTTAATAGATGAGTGGTATGTATTGAATTTGTATATAGTCCACTTAGTATGAATTGTGGAGGTGGATATTGCATGTTTGAGTGCGATTTGAGGCATGTTAGTATGGTTGATTGAATTTGATTGAGTTGTGGTATTTAGTATGTTTTTAATTGATTATATGCAGGTTAATGGTTGCCTATAACCACCATTGAGTTTGATTTTGGTTTGATCATGAAAAAGTACCCAAAATGTGAAATTTTTTACCTTTTGGGAAAATGTATCGATATCATATGTAAATATATCGATACTTTACCAAATTACCATAATTTAAAAACAACAAAATGCAAATTTTGTATCGATACTAGTATACAATATCGATACTTATTCCCAAGGATCGATACTTTATAAAGGTATCGATAAAAATTGACTTGTGATCAGATTTTGCAAAATGGCAGAATGCCAAAATGGTATTGATACTGAATTTGGTACTGATACTTCCTAACAGGGGTATCGGTTCCTTATTCTAAGTACTGATACATGTTCTCAAACTTTGAAAAATTTTCAGATTGGTTCTTCTTCATGCTCGAGTCAACTTAAGAGCTTCTTTAAGCTTGAATGAGTTTCATATTTGATTATATATCATATTGCACGTGCAGTTTGGACATGAATCAGTGTTGAATGAACTAATTGTTATAAATTTTTTTGGATTGCTCTTGTAATAGTAGTAGCATCTCACAAACTCAGTTCTGACGATTGGGCCAGGTGAGGGTTGTTATAAACACGCTTGGTTGAATGAATCTCCTGTCTAATAATTCTTGCAACTATGCTTTCAATTCTTTCAATTTTGTTGGTACCATTTTGTACGGTCCAATTGAAATCGGAACAGTTTTGGGTTTCATTTCAATAACAAATTCAACTTCTTTATCAGGCGATAAACTCGACAATTCTTTAAGAACACATCAGTGAACTCATTAACTACCGGGACCTACTCTATCTTTGATCATGGTACTTTAATATTTAGAATATAGGCTAGATATGCCTCACAACCTTTTCTAATCAGTTCTCAGGCAGATATTGTTGAAATAATACTGATATCATAGTGAGATTTGTTAGCCTCAACATTAATCGATTTACCATTCTAACATTTCAACATTATTCTTTTCTGTCTACAATTGATAATAGTATCGTGCAGAGTTAACCAATCCATACCGAGAATAATGTCAAACTCATCAAATGGATGTAACATCAAATTGGCAGGAAATTCACGGCCTCAATTTCTTAGTGAGTAATTTTTTTTTATATTTTATTAACAAAGACATACCAAATTAATGGCTTTAACACTCTAACATCATAACCAGTCAACTCTACTGACATATTTCTTTCGATTACTATTACAGTTTAAATATATGAATGCATTGATCCAGAGTCAATCAAAGTATGTACAAAAATATTGAAAAAAAGAGGAGAAAATGTACTGGTAATAACATCAGGAGTAGTGGTCTCTTCTCTGACTCGGTTAGCATAAGCTCTGGAAGGTGTACAAGCTTCAGATCTTACTAATGTATCTCTGGTTTTACTTTGACTGGCTCTAGCACTACCACCAATTTCGGGTCTTCGGTCCCTTAGTAAAGTTGACATCGGTTTAATAGTTTGGTCATTAATAATATTTGACTTCCTCAAGCAATCTCGCACAAATGTTTAATGAAGCCGCATCTGAAGCAAACTCCCTTTCTCAATATACACTCTCCGAAATACTTTTTACCACAATGCTCGCAAATTGATTTACTTACGTTTTGCACATTTCTTGTACTAACCACTCTTGTAACCTGAGACCTCAAATAGCATTGTTTGGACATTTCTCTTCTTGGGCAATCTTTTTTTAAATGTTATTTGGAGCCGCATTTAAAACCAGCCCCACTTTCAAACTGATACCCACATATGTGATTTTTCCCACAATTTTTGCAAACTGTTCTATCCACAATACAGATATTCCTCGTGTTAACCACAAAATCTTTCGACTTTTTAGGTGGAGGTATAAAAAATGACCTAGCTATACTGTATTTTCCGGAATCCCGAATCTTGAAACCATCTTGCTTTTTCTCATTACATATATTTTCCTTTCTGCCTTTAAATTCATTCATCCTACATTCACAGGATTCATCAGTTGGTGGACAATTTACTGATACTAAGTTAAGACCTTAAGGACGATGAGGTGCCATAGGTGGCACAACTAGAAGAGGAGGGTGTAATTGTAATTATGAAGCTAAAAGAATAGATCCTAGATATTGGGTAAACCATAGGTTCATCAATTGGAAAATAACATCTCTTGTCTCATTTCCAAGCCTTTGTAAAACGAGCACATTAAGAGTAGCTCATTGTTCGAAAACAGGAACATTATTTTCAACTTCATCATAAACAACTCGATTTAATTCAGCTGACATGGTAATCTATATGAATAATAGAGTCAAACCGGATCATAAAGCATCACACTATCTAAGGTTATTGTGGCATGGAATTCTAGACTCAACTCATGTTAAGTTAAGTCCTAGAATCGACTAAACCGTAGTTCTGATAGCATTAAGTGTAACACCCCTCACCGGACCCGACCATCGGGTTTGAGTTATAGGATGCTACAGTCATTGTCGGAGCAACTACGGACAACTAACATTCAAATTAAACATAAATCATACAATCATAGCCATTTTAGTTCATAATCATCAAATACAATCTTTCTCGAGCCTTATACGAAATTACGTATGCTCTAGAATTAACCCAGAGTAAAAAAAAGGACCAATTTGAAAATTTTTCAAAATTTTAGGACCACGACGTCGCGATGTGAGGGAGTTCCTTGTTGCGATGTGACACACTGACTTGGTTCGTTGTGATGACAAGGTTCCTCGTCACGTCGTGACCTGAAATCCAAAGCTTATCGCGACGACCATAACTTGACGTCCTGACTTGGACTCTATTTTTGACACAAATTAATCCATTTGGTGCCTATATCAAACCAACCAAATCAAATACCTTTTTGGTGCATTTTGCAAAACATTTTCCTGAATAAAAACATGCCAATAAATTCCAAATATAACATTTACCCAAATCTAAATATTCATTCCAATATTCCACAATTTGGCATCAAAATTAAATAATTCAACTTACTTAAATTCAACCTAATCAACTTTGTCATTTAGCTATCTAGTATCGCCATTGATCATACCATTTCATCAAGGAAATTTGACATTCAGATGCCACATTTATAGTTTACCATTTTACCATACATACATATACACATATATGAACATTAACATTTCTTAATTCAAACATTAGCCAAGTTCAAACCAAACCATCAATTCAAAGTTGATACTCATAATACCACCTATGTATATGCCACAAAACCAAACATAAATGATCAAAATACTACCAAGTCTATGGTAGGATAGTATGAGCTTCGAGATGATCCATTCGACACGTTCCGCAAGTCAGCAATCTGCAAAAAAAAAAAAAAAAAAAAGAAATCAACTAGGTAAGTATTTCAAATGCTTAGTAAGTTCATAGATATTAAAATAATAAAATTACCTTAATTTACAATTAAGCATATCAAACTAATTAACTTGATAAAATTTGCCTGACGTAACCAAATCAGAACGACAATGTGAGCTTCAGTATATAATCAATCATATAATGTACCAAAATTTTAATATACCAATAAATATCATTTGAATAATCATACATGTATACCAAGCTTTGTATTCACATCAATCACTGGTATTACATTTAAACATCAAATTCAATTCATACACAAGTGTCTTGTTATTCTAGTTATCCTAGCTGAATATATACACACACGTTAGGTTGCCCGTCCGGGCTAAACTTTTAAATTGACATCAGATTACTAGTTCAGACTAAACCTTTAGCTTTTATATTTTATACTTTATTTAACCTTTTATTTAAGATAATTAATTTAATTAACCATAATAATTAAACTATAAACATAATTAACATTAGTTAGTGGACCACACCTATCATCCACCACCATTTGGTGTAATTTGAGTGCTTTATTTGCTTAATTGGTCATTTGGTTAATTAGAAATTCATAGCGATTAAGTTTTACTACTTTTACAATTTAGACTTTATACCTTAATTAATTATTCAATTGGCAAAATTAAGGGAACGAATTTTAATTAAACTTTGTACTAGCCTTGTAAATATTAAATAATAATATTTACGGACTCGAATATCAAAAATGGGGTTCTAAACCCATTGTTTTCGACACAATTGAAAAACGGTCTGTTACAATACTTGTACATCTTATTCCTATAACCATATAGGCTACGTATGTACGCCATATCAAATTTGGGCCACTCACCATCTGTGATTCCTATAGGCCTCAATGACTCTTTGTTCTTTTCCGGAGTAAAACAAAAATGTAGCCCCATTCGTCAAACCATAACCCCCAAACCCATAAACCTTATACCTTAACCTTAATCTCTAAATCTTAAATCTTAAATCTTAAAGCCCCAAACATCAACCATCAACCCCAAACTCTTAACCTCAAACCCTAAACTATATCTATTTCCATAAACCCTATCCTTATCCTTAAACCCTCAACCCTTAACCTTGAACACCAACCATTTAACCCTAAACATTGACCCTAACATTAATCCTAATCCTAAAACATAAAACATAAAACACTAAACCCAAACCTTAAACCCAATTAAGAACCCACAACCCCAAACCCTTAAACCCAACTATAATGCTAAATCATAAGTCCTAAATTTAAATCATAAACTCTAAACTCTAAAACCCGCCACCTAAATTTTTTACTATTTTTTAAAATCATTTAAAATGTTTAAAAGTTACTTTAAATTATATTAAAAAGTTTTTTAAAATTAAACTAAATTTCCTTTGGAAAATTATACCGAATTTAATTTTAAAAATTTTACTAAAATGTTTTTCTACAAAACAATTTAATTTTGAAGCTATTTTTTTAAAACTAAATAATTTTAAAAATTTTAATGTCTTTTAAAAAGTTTATTAGAAACAACAATTTAATTTTGGTTGAAATTGTTTTAAAACAAACTAATTTAAAAACACTATTTTTAATAAAGATCTTATCGTTCTTTAGTGATAAAAGAATCTAAAAGAACAAATATTGGACTGGATTAACCCAGACCAATAGGTTCACCCGTTACACACCACCTAGAAGCGCAATATATTTAAAGAGTTACAAATAAACCACAAAAGCTAGACAAAGTAAATAACACCAATGTAAATAGATGACAGTTGGGTACTACAAAGATGACAATAAATAAAACCAAGTGTGTAACTTCAAATGACCAGTAAACAATCAATGAAAGCACTATTTTTAGTGTAGTTTAAAATTTTCAAACTGTTTTCAAAATGTATTTTTTAAAATAAATAATATAAATACTCTCTAAATTCTTCATGCATCTCTCTCACTATAGAAGTGTTTATATAGGGCAAATCAGCTTGTGGCTGAGATAAAGTACAGGAGATGCGTACATGGTAGGCTGAAGTGGGGCAAAACAGAGGGGGGTGAGCTGGGGCGACGCTAGTGTTGGGCTGGCTTGAAGCGAAGTAGAGGAGAGCAGCACTAGGACGGAGGCGACGAGCAGTGGTGGTGGGTTGGCGAATGGCGACGGTTGGAGGGTGAATGTGAGGTTTTTTTAAAACATTTTTTAAGAATAAAATAATAAAAATAGAGTTAAAATTAAAAAGTTGTTAATTTAAGTAGTATAAAAAATCACTAAAAGTTACTACTAATTATAATGCTAATCAATATAAAGAAATCGATAATATAATTTTTAAAACTAAAATCTAATAAATCAAATTCAAATGAATTCTAGACATTAGCTAATGGTTCTATCTCTATCATGGTAATTAGTACCATATGGGTACACTATTTTTTTTATTAGAATTGATACATACTGACATTACCATATCATTGGGTACATTTTTTTTTTATTAGAATTGATACATACTACATCGGGTTGTTTCGGTGTATTGTTTTAGATTTATTGATGTTTTTAAAAAATATTTAATATATAAAATATTTAAATTTATCAAATGAATTAGAATAAATAATTTCAAATATAAAAATATTAATTGATTATATAAAATATTCAACAATAAACTTTACAAATAAAATTTCATAATTTAACAAACCTAAAATAAACAATGAAAGAAAAGACCCTTATATTAAACAAAATAATTATTCACAACATTATTTTAAAAAAAACCTACAATAAAATCATCCCATACTAAATATACAAAATGAAAGTTTAATAGAAATATACACGAGGAGCATGTATAAAGTTGTGTTCGTAAAAGCGTTTAGAAATTATCTTTTTCTTTTTTTAGTTTGTTTGTTATATAAATTTTTTATTTTTATTTTATTGTTTATTACTTTTCTACTTCAAATTTTAAAGTTGCTCATTTATCTTGGATAAAATTTATTATTTAAATTCTAAATTTGGTTAATAAAAAATTAAAGTTGGTCAAAATATAATATTTTTTATCTCTTTTTTAACATTATTCATGCATTGATCGGTGTGCAATATTCCGATCAGTGCAATTGAAATTGGCCACAACAAACCTACAGACCGTAATGTACAGCGGTGTGGAAAAGAGAAGTGCTTGTTCCAATTTATTACTGAAACGGTATGCACTGGCTGATGCAACCAGAATCAGTGTGGAACCGGCTACATTAATCTCCACATAGTTTATCCTAATAGAGTTTATTACTAACATGAGTACTAAAATTCTAGTAATTCTCTTTCAAGCAATTAGAGAACAAATTTATTCTAATTTTTGAGTCATATTCCCTGCCAATAACTTGAATCAAATTGACGAAAAACAAACCCCAATTTTGACTATTCAAGGCAATCAAATATATTTCTATCCTATTACGAATAAAAACTTGACTCATCTAATTTAGAACAAGAGTTATTTATTCTAGACCTAAAACATAAAGTCATTTAACTATTATCAATAAAAAATAATAATGAATTAATAATCAAATATCTAAGAATCAGAGAGAATGAAAATAGAAAATTTCAATTAATTAAATGTGGAACCATTGTAATCCTATAAAAGGAAAAATTTGAGAAGCATATCTAAAGAAAACTAAGAATTGACCATAGAAATAAAAACAAAGAGGAAAAGAAGAAAAGGAATAAAGTCTTTTTATTGTTTTACTTCAATTCTTGATGCTTGTAAGTTTTGACAAGTGCTCTTTGCTTTCCACACTCCCCTTTTGGTGTTTTAAACTTTTTCTCTAGAAAAAAAAAATTTAAATTTCGTAACCCTAAAAATAGCCTTGCAATCTTGCTGCTCTACCAGACAATAGTTTCGACTCGAGCAGTTGCCAAAAATTTCACATAAGATGCATGCTCCACCGAAGATAAGACCAATTGGAATAGAAAAATTCTCTTTCTTGCATGATATGCTTCATAATTTTCATTTATTTTTGAAAAAAAATTGAATCCTAATTAACGCTAATAATATAGAAAGCAAATATAATCTAAAAGAAAACCTAAAAACTAGACTAAGATACTAAAATCTAATAAATAAAAGATTAAGGGCGTAGCTAGGGTGCTTATAGGGCCCCGACCCTCTAAAATAGAAAATTTTCTATTTAAGTCCTTTAAAATTTTTAAAATTTTTAAAATTTTAAATTAGTAAAAGTAAAACTGCACTTTAGCCCCTCCTAAAAATGATAAAAAATTAATTTAATCTTTTAAAATTTATAAAGATTTAGACTATTAAAATGGTAAAATTATATTTTTAATATCATAAAAATTATAATTTAATTTCGGTCCCCTTAAAAAAATTTTATAGCTTCGCCCTTGATTATCATAAGCCTTCTTCATTCTTCTTGGGAGTTTCGAGAACCCATGGAATAAGGATATTTTCAAGCATTTCTTATGAACGTGATGGGCATGGGATTGGGATTGGGGCAGCCATTGACAAATACTTGGTTTTGGTAAAGAAAATGACTGATATTTTATTTGGTGCTTGATGTTGTATTTTTTAGCATTTTCTCCTATTTTGTTATGGGGTTACATAGTAACTTCTACACTTGATATATTTGTAACGACTCGATTTTCAGTGACATCAAAAATATTGTTTCGAAACCTCATTTTCGTAAATCAAATACGTAAATATAAAATACGAACATTTACAAAGTTAATATGAAAATATAATTAAGTTCAGTTAAGTAATTTAACCCATAAAATAGTTAACTAAAACTTAGGGTCTAAATTGTAGAAGTTAAATCGCTATATAATTTTAATTAAAAATGTAACAACCTGTTTTTCAGTGGTGTCAGAAACGACAGTTTGGAACCCATTTACTAGATTAGTATAAAGATTAATTAAAGTTTTGTCCCTTAATTTTATCAAATGGATAATTAATTAAGGTATAAGGACTAAATTATAAAAGTTATAAAAGTTAATCGCTATGGACTTTTAAATAATTGGAGGACCAATTGGTAATGTGCCAAACGGTGGTGGGAATTATTTTTCATCCATTAACTATATTAATTATAATTAAGTTTAGTTAATTATATTTGATTAGGCTAATTTTGATTAATTAATAGTTAATCTAATTATAAAAGTAAATAAATTAAAAGAAACCAAGCCATTTTTCTTTCCCCACTCGTCTTCTCCACCGAAACAAAAGGAAAATAATAGGTTTTGAGCATTTCAACTTTTGGTCCCTCAATTTGGTAAGATTTCAAGTCATTTTCTTGTAATTTTTATGTTTTTGAAGTCGTGAGAGCTTGATTTAGCTAATCATGTACCAAATTTTAAAACTTTTGAAGTTTCTAAAGATTTTCATTGTTGAATTCTTGAAGAAATTGGTACTAAATTGTTAGATTTTAAGCTTAGAAGTGAAAAAGGACTAGTTTGTAAAGTTTAATTGCTAGTTTTTTAACATATGGACTAAAGTGTATAAATTTTGAAATTGATCTAAAATTTCTATAATTATAGATAATAGAGGATTATAGAAGGATGTATTTGAGTTTGGTTTCAAAATCGAAGCTCAAAATATGAAAGTTATGACAAATTCAATTTTAGGGACTAAATTGAATAGAATGCAAAATTTTATAGGCATTAAAAATGACATTGAACTGATTCATGCGTATAATAGGATGAAACAAGAGGGCTGAAATTGATAAATTGAACTAAATTATTGTTTAGATCGAGAATTGAATCAAATTGAAGCTAATTGGAAAAAAGATAAAATTGTTGATTAGTCCTTAAGAGTGTTCGGTTGCTATTTTGCTAGGTAAGTTAATATGGTATGATTGTATTTAAATTATTATATATATGAATTATGAATTATTGTATGTTTGATAGTAATTTGAATTGTTTGCAATTTGGTACTGGACTAAATCGTAAAGAATTGATAAATTGACTGATAAGTTGAAAATGATGAATTGCAATTTGAGATATTTAATGAATTGATAGTTTATTATGATTGATCAAACCATATTTGTATGAAATTGATCGATTATCGAGTTAGATGATTAAATTGAATAAAGTTAAAATTAGTATAACTTGGTGAAATTGGCTTGAAATTGAGATGAATTATTTTATGTTATGTATTAAATGATATCTTGATTGATGAACTGATGATATTGAGATCGATAGAATGAGAATCGAACTTATAATGAAATTGGATTATTTGTTATCCTATTAACTATTCAGGCTGGGTTTGATATAGTTGGCATGCCATAAGGTCAGAGTATTGTTGATAGCCATCATTTCCAGGCAACCTGGGGTGACAAATTATATATATTAAGTCATCGTTACCAGGCAATCCGGGGTGACAGATTGATTGAGATAAGACAACCATTGTTGTCGGGCAATCTAAAATAATATATTGTTATAGCATCACGTTTCGAGCAATCCGAGGTGACGAATTCATGTATCCATTCGATTCTGAGTCAGGCTAATAAGAATATAAAATGTAAATTGGATAAATGATGTTTGAATTAAGTTGCTATTATTATTTGATGTTGCAAATACATATTGCGATATACGAATATAAATAGCATGTGAAAGATCATGCGAATTGATATTATGAGCCTGAAGGGCTGATATGGAAATGTGACGAATCAATGAATTCGATTCAAAATTTGAATAATGAAACGAAATATTGATTGATATTAAATTGAAATTGGATATATTGTTGATAAATAGATGGAATGATATGAATATGATACTAAATTGACTCAATGTTGATTGGTTATGTAAATGATATCGTAATGTTGATTATAAGTGAATTGAAATATTATATGTTTGAATTACTATATGATACTGTTATATGTTGAACTCACATTGTTGATATGTGGTTGCCATGTTTAGGCAAACTTGTCGAGCTAATAGCTTATTGTATTAATTTATAAATAGAGGTAAGTTATTATTTAGTGCCAGTGAACTTACTTAGCATTCAATATGCTTATCTCGTTGTTTTCCCTTTTCATGTAGATTGCTAATTTGCAGAATGTCTCAAGTGGATTGTCGGGAAGTTCACACTATCTCGTTAATGGTTCGGTAGTCTTTTAATCATTTTGAAGCTCAATTTTTGTCGCATGTATATAAGTGTTATGTTTTTATTAACTTAAAAAATTGATATGATTAATCCCTATCTAATGTTTGATATTTGGAAAGATTAACGCCAACATGTATATGCATGTTTTGGTGATTGGTTGTGACATTGTGAATGAATTTAAAATGGTATGTTTGAAACTGAAACGGTATAGCTAAAATGATGACATTGAATGGACAAAATCATGGATGAATAGATTGAAGTTGAACAAATTGAATTCGTATGTTTTGGTGTCAATTAGAAGTTATATTGAAATGGATGAGTGGGAATGATTAAAAGCAAAGTTTTGGCATGTAATGGTGTTAATTTTGTGTAGGTTTAGTTGTGCATCATACACCAAATGGTAAGTTTAATAGGTGGACATGAAATAGGTGCCAAATGACCTAATTTGTACTAAAAACAGAGTCCATGTCGCTATGAGCTCTGGACTTCAAATGATGGCATGATGAGGAACCCTGTCATAGTAGTGAGGCCAAGTCAGTATGTCATATCATGATAAGGAACTTCCTCACATCGTGACGTCAACCTGAAGATTTGAAACTTTTACAAATTGGTCCTTGATTGACCTTGAGCTAACTTTAGAACATATGTAAGCTCATGTAAGACTCGAGAAAGGTTGCATATCATGTCTATGGTTTGAAATGTTTATGTTTGCATGTGATATGTTTTGATTTGAATGTTAAATGTTTGTAGTTGCTCCTGCAATGGATGTGACATTCTGTAACTCAAACTTGACGATCAGGTCGGACAAGGGGTGTTACAAAAAAAAATGCATGAGGACCTATATAACAATTGTTTAAAAGGGTCAAAATGACTATTAAAACATTAATTAATACGAGTTAGTGCAATTTCATGAAAATCCGTTCATATGTGAAGATTACAACACAATTTTATAAAAAGGTCTTTAATTCTCATCCTTATAGAGAACCCACCAGGTTAGGACATAGACACGACACCCGAAGGGTGTCAGCTCGGTTTTTACTTATAAAATTATTTTAGGCTCATTATTTGATTTATTTTATTATTTAAAGACTTTATTATTTTTTTAGAACTATGATTTATTATTTTATTTAGAACTGTGGCATGTGACATATGATTTGGGTTTGTAGTTTTGTTTTTATATTTCATGACATTTAATTTAATTTCAGGACATCAAATCATGAATAATTAATAAGCTATGCATGAACCCCGATTTTCATTTAAAACGTAAATAGATATCACTTTTTCGTTGTTATAATGTAATTAAAATTTTGAGTACTAAATAATTCGGTAATTAACTAAGTTTTCTTCTAAGATAAACAAATGTTTTAAAATGACTATTTTCAAAACTCCGATAGTTTACTGGGCCATTTCAATGGCTAATATAATCTTCCAAATTCGGATCTAACGTCTAGGCTAGGTTGGAAAGCTTACAACAAAATTTTACATTGATACAAATTTATCCACAATCATTAAAAAATAAATCAGAGTTAAATTTAGAAGTTCTTCAAAAAATAAAAAATAAAAAAAAAATCAGAACTTTAATATATCTATTAATAGGTTACATTGTCCAACTTCATGAGTAAATGATTTCTCCACTTAAATGGATTCCATCTCCCAAGTTCATTTTTTCTGGTTTAATTATAAATTGTATCCTTCTACTTTATTAAAATTGAGAAATTAGTCTTTTTTAATCCGTATACTTTATTAAAAAAAAAGTTAATCCAATTGTTGCTAAACAAATCAACTTGAACTGTTAATTGTTTTGCTAATTTGTTGTATATAAATTATTGAACTGCTAATATTGATTAACTTTTTTTATATATAAATCATCAAATTATTGATTTTCGAGTTAGAGAATTAACTTCAAATTTTAAAACTGTTGTCCAATAAAATTAATTTCTCAATTTTCGTAAAGTAATTAGACATTTTCTCATGGGAGGCTTAAGTAAGAAAAAGAAAGCCTTCGGTAAAAAAATCAATTAAACTAACTTTTCAACTTCTATAAAGTATGATAGTGAATTGTTACAAATTAAAGTATAGTAACTAAAATTTTAATTTTAATAAAATAAAGGATGAAGTTCATAATTAGATTTTTTTTCACGGGAGGCTTAAGTAGAAAAGGAAAGCCTTCCGGTGAAAGGGTTTTTACATTTTTACTCTTTATTTGATTATTTTTAAATCTCCTAAAATACTTTTTATGAAAGTAAATATATAATAAATATTTAAATTTATTTTTATATGATAATTAGATCTATTTTTATTATAAATTAATTTGAATTAATAAAATAAATATTACATGAATAATTAAAATATTTTCATTAATAAAGTTATTATTTAAAATAATATAATTTTAATAAATAATAATTATTTATTAATTTCATAAAAAACATATATATAAAAATATTTTTTTATTATATACCTATTTTAGTTGAATGTCCTTGTAATGATTTTCTTATACAATAATTCACTTCCGTCACGTTATGATAACATTCAAACATATGTCACACCACTAATTCTATTATTACTATTATAATATCTAATCTTATCGCTGTTATTATTTTTAGTATCACAACAATTAATCTCACTACTCATCCTAAACTTGAAGATCGTAAGCCAACTTGGTACTTTTTTTAAATACCTGACTAATGCTGTTAAAATATGCCGAAGTGGTGCTGGCAACCAATAGCATGGTGATATGTGGTAGCCTCACATTTTAACGCTTGGCAAAAAAATAAAAAAATTATAATTTTTATAAATTTTAAATATTTTTCTTTTTGCCACGTGTCACCACTCACTATGCTATTGGTAGTCAGTGTCATGTTAGTGTATTTTAACTGTATTAGTTAGATATCTAAACAAAGTACTAAGTTGGTACTTGACTAGCGTTGTTAAAATATGCCAACGTGGTGCTAGCCATCACATTTTAACTCACATTTTAACTCACATGTGATATGTGATATGTGACTCGCATAGTCATATGTGACAACCTCACATTTTAGCTCATGGCAAAAAAAAAAAAAAAAAAAAAATAAAAATTTTAAATATTTTTTTTATTATGTGTCACCACTTACCATGCTATTGGTTATCAGTGTCACCTCAGTGTGTTTTAAAATTATTAGTTAAACAAAGTACTAAATTGGCTTATAATTTCTAAATTTAGGTATCAAATAGTTATAAGTTGTCAAATTCAAGTATATCTATATATATTAAACTTTTTTGAAATCACTAAAAAGATTAAATTGCTCTTTTTTTTAAACCAAAGAGAGTGAGGGCTACAAAAGCATATAATCTATAGCAATTTAACCAATTGTCAAGTTATCCCTTTCCTTCAAACAGGGAATCCCATTGAAATCCTTTGATTTCAATGGAAGGAACTTCTTTATTCCATCAAACAGTAGATTTTGGCCTTACATCTACTCTTATATCTTAATGTTTTCAGTTTGAGTTTCAACTCCAAATCACATTTTCTTCATCAATCCTACAACCCCACCTTCAACAATGCCTCTCGAAACAAACAAGCCCGATCAGTCCAACGTTGAAGGAGATAAACAAAGACACTTCAACAAAGAAATCAAAGACATGGTCTCTTCCATAACTCGCCGCGTAACCGGTATTCATAAACCCGGTTCGAGTCACCGCAGAGGTACCGATGATGACGACGAACACAGCGTGGGAATTATCACGCTTGCTGGAAACAACGTTGGAGCCACAATGCGAAGCGAGTTGGACGAGAAATCCAGTCCTCAATACAGGATTTCAGTCGGAGACGATGAGGCTGATGCGATGAGTACCTATGCGAACAGCAATTTCCAAGCTGTTAACAATTCGATCATGCTCGGCAGCAGCTACACTGCCAATGATCCAGGAGTCCATTTGGACATCTCGGGTGTCGGTGAACACGAGGGCAAGAAACCAGCAGATAAGACAAGGAGAAGGGGAAAGGAAAAAAGAGAAGGATTCCTCCAAAAGTGAAGGGTGACTAGTAAGTTAATGCATAAAATAAAATCTTTGTTGCTTTAGTATATCCAAGATTATGTTTGCATGAGAGCATATGTATGTAAAAGGTGAAGTATTTCCATAGCATAGTTATGTCTTCCTTATAGATACCATCTGGCTTGTATTGCTAGCCAAGGTCTTGGGTGTCAAACATACAAAAATAATGATGAAAGTGTTGGAACTTTCAAGTTCATATGTTGGTTTTTTTTAGAAGTTGTTTGAGTTTTAACTCAAAAATCACTATCAATTAAAACTTGATCTCAATAAATAATCTTGAAGCATTCTTATTTTGACCAATATTTTAAGATTGGTAAATAATGAATCTTAAATTATTGACAATAAGATTCAATAGAGATGTTTCAAAGACCATTATTTAAATAAAAATTATACATTATTCCCCAAAAGTATAAAATGTTTTAAGATTATTTTATCTAAATATGGATCACATTTCTTGTATCAAGAAATTTTGGAATGTGTTTTTTTCGACTGTCAATATCATCCTTCCTTATGAGAAAATGAATAGTCTAAATATTTTAGAATTTAACTTTTTTAAAATGCTATTAGCTAGTGCATATTATTAAAACAATTAACTACTCTCATCATTAAGTGGTGACAGAGAATTTTTTTAAATGGATTTATAGTCAACTGAATACTTAAAAGTTGTTTTTAAAAGGGATAAATCATATTTGGACCCTTATTTTTCCATATTGATATCTAATTAAAATATCTATCATAGTTTCTCACTAAATCTAGACTTGCACATGATTATATGTCAATAAAAATGAAATTAATTAATCATGAATTATTTATTTAAAAATTAATTTAAATAGTAAACATCTTACCAATCTTATCTTCTCATCTAAATTCTCAAATTGAAAATCATGAAATATAAATATGTTGTTTGATATAAAAAAGTTATTACATCTAACCATAATCGTGTTGATAACGCTTACCGATCTAAAGAAAATTATATGAGAAATAAGAGATAAGTGAATACATAGCACAAATTGAGAGAATAATTTTTCATTTTGCTTGGATATATTATAAGTCTTGTACACATCTCCATTTATATGCTTTCTAACATAAATACATGTAGAAAACAATTTTTGAGATCATATACAAAACTTGCTTATAGAATTTATTAACCATAATTAAGATGAACTTATAAAATTTTTAACTTATTTTATGTTGTCAAGTAAAATTAATAATTTTAATGTAAAAATTAATAGGTTTTAATGCACAATTTAACCTCAAATTATAATCGTTTTTATTTTATTTTACGTAGATTATCATTATATTACTGGATTCAATTCAATTTTTATAACTTTGTCAAAATATTCAATTGATATATGGTACCAATCAAAATGCGTGAAGGTTCTTATAACCAACACTTAACGTTCATGATTATTAAAATTGATATATATATATATATATATATATATATATTCCAAAATATATAAAGAATAAAAAAATTCTTTAAAAAAAGATCAAATATTTTAGAAAATATACCATTGACTTTGAGCACCGTTGATCAATGTTAACCAAGTGTTGACTGCCATTCATCAACTGTTCATCAAATTTTTATTTGAATTTTAAAAAAAATTATATATATATTTGCAATTTTTTTAAATGATTCATTTTTTTTCTAGAACTTATATTTGTTTTTCAATTATTAGAACATATACTTTTTTAGTTATTTTTTTATTTATTTTGAGGGTCCCTTGCTAAGAAAATATTTTTTTAAAAAAAAGATTATTACAAAATTTCTAGAATATACATTTAAGCAATTTCTGATGTTTTTGTAATTTTATAAATCTTAACTAATTTTTTTTATAAAGTTTTGAAATTTTTTATATATTATTTTGATTATTTTGAATTTAAATTTATATATTTAATAAATTTCTAAAATTTTAATTTTTTAAAAAATTAAATTATTTTTATGTTATATATATTGTTTTTTAAATATAATTTACATAATTTTTGAAAATTCATGAACGCAACGTGGCGCTTTCTAGCAACATGTGTCAATGTTTGTTTGTTCTTTTATGCTATGGGCTAAATTGTATAATAAAATGATAGTTTAAGAATTAAAGTGGAATAAAAAAAATTTAAGTACCGACATGAAAAAAGAGTATAGTTAAATGTAACGATCTATTGAAGATTATGAACAGAAATAAAAAAGATAGAACAGAATCAAGAGAATTTGTTGACTCAAAAATGCAAAAAAAATATAGTGTATTAGTGTTTATATTAGGGGTGAGTATTTGATTGAGTCGAGTCGAATCGAGTAAAAAAATTCAAGTTAATCGAGTTGACGAATCCTATTTTAGCAACTGAACTCAATTTGATATTTTTTTCGAATTGAATCAAATCGAGTCAAAAAAATTCGAGTTAAGTTGAGTTGAGTTAACGAATCTTATTATTTATACTCAATGTTGCGTTTACATAAATCGATTATTTAACTAGTAGATGAAGTATAAAATTTTTTAACTAGATAAACAGTATAATGGTTTTGCCTTTTAACTTGATGAGTAAACATTTATCAAAATGAAGTGGTTTTGCCTTTTAACTTAATGGTTCTGACTTTTAACTTTAGAAAAGGTAAACATTTATCAAAACGACATAGTTTTGCCTTTTCTTATTTGGATTTTTGGATAACTCGAATAGTGTAATTTATATTAGAGCTAAACCGAAAATCTTAATTTTTTATTTGAGTTGGTCTGAATAACTTGATTAAATCAAATAACTCGAACTATTTAATTCAGAATTTGAATTTTTTTATCGAGTTTTTCGAATCGAATCAGATTTTACTCACTCCTAGTTTATATATACAAAAATAGGGAAGTAGCTAACATGTGACAAACTATAATTGCATAGCTAACTACTAACTAACATTTGTTGAGTCATTAACATTCACCCAACTACAATATGCTTTTGCTGTTTAGTCAAACACAAACATTCAACCAACTGCAGTCTCTTGTACTTTCAACTTGTCTCTAATCTTGCAAAATGAAAAAGCATGTAAGGGTTTTATAAGAATGTCTACAAGCTGATCTTGATAAGGAACTTGGCAAACAAGCAACTTGCCTATTGTTACTTGTTCTCAAACAAAAAGTAAATCAAGTTTGACATGCTTGAACTTAGAGTGTAAAATTGGATTTGATAAAACTGCCATAACACTAGAGTTTTCATACCATATCATAGATTTGTCATAAAGAGGCATATGTAACTCACCAAGCAATGATTCTAGCCACATAATATCAACTATAGCAAAAGCCAGACTATGGTATTCAACCTCGATAATGGACTAAGATACATTTGTTTTTTGGAGCACTACGTCACAAGATTTCCACAAAAAAGGAATAAACAATAATCTATAATCAATCGTCGATCATCAGCATCGAGCCCATAGTTGTCATCAGCAAAAACAACAATAAAGAGGCGATAAACAGGGCAAAAATGAAGACCAAAATCCATAGTGCCTATTAAGTAATGTAAAGTCTTCTACATAATTGCATAATGTGCATCCAAAGATGCCTACATGAATTAAAAAACTTTGTTAATACTAAAAGCAAGCTCATGCTTGGTAATGACTTTGTATTGAAGTGTACCAACTATACTACTATACACTTTTTTATTTTCAATAGGATTCCCAATATAGTGCTAAATAGTTGACAAGTACTTATCATGGGAGTTGGCATGTCATTATCTTTATCCATATGACTATTTGCCAACAAGTCAATAATATACTTACTTTAACCCAAGAATAGTCCACCATCATTAGTGTATGGGTCACCTCAATACCCTAAAAATAGTTCAATTTTCCCATATCCTTAAAAGAGAATTCATTATTCAGATGATATAACATTATCAATTTGATTATCATTTTTGTCAATAATAATGATATCATTAATATGGACTAAGACATACATATAAACACCATCAACAACTGTCACAAATATAAATGCATTTGATTTAGTTAACTGAAAACCAATACATAAAAGAAAGAGTTTAGTGCCTGCCTCAAACCGTATAAAGCTTTTTAAAGCTTGAAATTAGTGGTTTTCCATCTGTTTCTTGTTGAATTAGCCTAGGGGTTGTTCCATATACACATCTTCATGTAATTTACCATTCAAGAATGTGTTGTTGACATCTGCTTGTTGTAATTTTCATCCCTTAGTGATTGCAATAAAAAGAATAGTTTGGATAGTCACTAGCTATATGATAGGATTGAATGTGTCTTGAAAATCATAACTAGCGATTAATCAACTTTTAAACTGTGAAACAATCCCATCTAGATACTTCTTGACCTTAAAAATCTACTTGCAACCAATTGGCTTTCTATTTAAAGGATTTGGAACAATTATCCAAATTTTTTTATTATCAATGCATCATATTCATATTGTGCAGCTTGCCTCCACTCTTTATTTTGGAAAGCTTCTTCAATATACCTTGGTTATGGAATATTCAACTCAGCAGTTAGAACCTTTGGTCAAAAAAATTCTAGCCTTTAACCTTGCAACCATAGGATGAATATTTTGTGGTATATTTGTCTCAATTCCAACAGTGTAGTTGTTACAACACCAACTAGTGCAATCACATCAACATTAGCCAGTGCAGTTGTCTCAACTTCAGCTTGTGCAGTCAGCACAACTTCAGTTGATGAGGAATAGGGAATCAACATAGTGGGAGAGTGGCCATTAACAAATACCAAAGTTGAAATCTAAGAAGAAAAACCAATAGGGGGTTTAGCCACCTAACCATCGCCAAACATGCGAATGCCTAGACTGAAAATATTGCAGCAAAATAGATAAAAGATTAAACACCGGTGTCTACAAGTATACGGGTCAAATTGTAATATAGTAAAGTGTTACAACAGAACACTGGTAAATATTTCGAGGATCGTACCCAAGGGATTGTAGATTGGAGAAATTTATTATTAGATTAACTACAGAAAATAATTACTAATCTAATCGAAGTCCTAAATTAGTAGTGTGAATCCAAATTAAAATATTAATTAAACTAAAATAACCTAATAGAATTTCCTATTCCTAGTGTCAACGATGCGAGTTCTCGGCCTATGATTGATTAAATCACTAATCACCAATTAAGTCGCTAATTACCCTCAATTGAATTATTTACCACCCTTAACTAAGAATATTCTCTCGCTCTCATCTTCACTAAGGATTACCACCTAACTCACCCTTTTGGTTTCTTCCTAGGCATACAGATACCCTTTTTGCCTCACCGCTTGGCACAAGTTATACTTGACAGGATACCCTCTCGGTCTCACCTGTCTCGATATTCTATTAAGAGCGTCACTCCCTAATATACTAAGCACTCTTGAAAAAACACTCAATTTTAGATAAATAATTACTTAATTAAAAAATCAAATCCATAACCGAAACATGCAAAATATGAATAAAGCATAATAATTCATCTCAATATTCATACAAACATTAGTTGATCAGGCTAATAAAATATAAATAATGAAAGCAAAAGAGAATGCTCATTGGTAAATAATTGAAGTCATGTTTCAAAACAATCTCCGCTCGCAATCGTCTTCACATCAGAATATAAAAATTCTGACTAAACGAACATAAAAATAAAACTAAATAAAAATGAGGTAAAATAAAACTGTTTAAGTCTGGGTCTAATGTCTCACTAAGTCTAAATCCCAATCTCAAGAGACTATAAGGTGACTTATATAGGCTAAATGTTGTTTGGTGCCCACACAACCCTAGATACACTTTGATTCTAATTAATACAATATGCTATTAAATGCTTAGGGTCTAATTAAGGAAATAATCCAAAATTGTCGTCTAAGAAACACAGTTGCATCTTTCCATGAAATAGATAAACCATAAAGTAACACATTTTAATTCCACGCTTAGCGTGTTTTTGGATGTTTATTTATATAATTTGGTGAATTCGAGGCTCCTAATCCTTTAAATTTGTATTTCTATACTTAGAAGAGCATAGGGAAGCGAAAGGAACGGAAAATGGGCCAAAATCAAAAAAAGGGCCATCTTAAGGATCTACACAGCCAAAGCCTACACCACACGGGCTGAACACATGCCCGTGTGAACCACACGCGCTGGACGCATGCCCGTGTGCCAGCCCGTGTCAATCGAGAGCCATGTAAATTCCCACACGGCCTGGGCCTCCTCACACGGGTTGATCATACGCCCGTGTCCCTGTCGTACCCTGCTTTGTTTTCACGCGAAAAAAAACCAATTTTTAGGGTTTCTGAGCCTTCTAAAGTCTATAAATACACATTAGAGGGAGACCTAAAGGGGCACGCAGAGTAGATCGAAGAAATTACTCGAAAGAAGCCATCGGAATCATCTAGAAGGAGGATTCACTCCAAGATTGAAGATCTCCATCAAGTTCTTTAGAAGTTTTTGGGTTCTATATGCCTTGTTGTTTTCTTAATTCTATGATGTTTTCCTTTTACGTTATGAATTAAACTCCCTAAATACCTAGGGAGGATGAAACCTAGATGAATCTTATTATTTAATAAATCTGAATTACGTGATAAATACTTGATTTTATTCTTAATTATGTGTTCTTAATCCTTGTTTTGATGTTTTCAGGAATATTAATTCAAGTTTAATGTACAAAATTCCCTGTTTAAGAGAAGATCCAACATAATTAAGCGGAGTTGATTGCAAACCTAGAAATAGGACGACATAAATCTGTCAGATTAGAGTAAAATCTAATAAAGGAATCCAAAGATTGAGTTAATGCGATGATAGGAGTTTTAATTTGAAAGAGATTTCAATTAATCAACCTAGAGTCAGTTGTTCTTAGTCTTGAAAGAGATATTAACATAATTTAGGGATTTCTACAGATTAAGTCAAGTGAATAAATCATTTAATTCAGAGTCAGAATAATAAGTGAAGTCTACGTGGATTCTTCCTTGGGTAATGAATTTATTCATTTGATTATTCTCTTCTCTCTCTATCGTGTTCATAGTCATTTAGTTAGTCAATTAGTTAGTTAAGTTTAGATATAAAATATATCCCCTTAATTATTAGGCTAGATAATAAAAAGATAGTTATTACTAGTAATTTTAGTCCTTGAGGATACGATATTTCATACTCACCATAACTATGCTACTGTTCGATAGGTGCGCTTGCCTTTGTCGAAATATTAGTTAGTTTCGAGCCCATCAAGTTTTTGGCACTGTTGCCGGGGACTAAGGTATTAGAAACACTCAATTTTTATTACTTTAGTCATTCTTATTTTTATGTTATTTTAATTTGCTAATTTTTCTTTTATTTGCTTCTGGCAGGTAATTTTAGTTTATGGCTAGAAGAAACCGGTCAGGATCCTTGCTTTTTGACGGTGAGATAGAAAGTACCGCTCGTAGAAATCGTAGGGAGATAAGGCAAAGTGTGCAATACATAAAATAAGAGTAAGAGGACGAAACCAATATTATCGAGGAGATGGTTGATAATAATCTGCTACCTCCGGTGGTTGCCGAAAATCCTGCTCCTCGTACTATGTACGACTATACTAAGCCTAATTTAATTAGGGTTGAATCGAGTATTGCTGTAAATAATTTTGAACTGAAACTTAACACTATTCAAATGAGTCAACAGTTTGTTCAGTTTAATGGTTTGCAGGACAAAGATGATACTTTCAAAATAAATGACGTTTCTGACGATGCCATTCGCCTTCGATTGTTTCCCTTCTCGTTGAGGAACAAAGCTAAATAGTGGTTGAACTCATTACCGCGAGGATCAATCACTACATGGGAACAAATGACTGAAAAATTTTTACTTAAATATTTTCCGTCGGCTAAACGGCTAAGTTGAGGAATGATATTTCTTCTTTTGTGTAGATGGATTTAGAAACACTTTATGATGCATGGGAGAGATACAAGGATCTACTTAGAAGATGCCCTCACTATGGGTTACCATTATGGCTACAGGTTCAAACCTTTTACAATGGTGTGAACCCCTCAACTAGGTAATTGATTGATGCAGCTGTCGATGGAACCCTAAATAACAAAACCCCTAAAGCGACTTATGAGTTTAAAGAGGAGATGCCACTGAATAACTATCAGTGGCAAGTCATGAGAACAAAGCCGACAAAAGCCGCCATGTTTTTAACATCGACACAGTCACCATGCTATCAAACTAAGTAGAGCTTTTAAATAAAAAGATTGATGGTTTGTATGGTTCTTCACAGGTACATCCAGTGATGCAGTGCGATACTAATGGATGAGGGACGAACAATACAGAATATCCATCTTATAACCCTGGCATAGAAAGCGAACAGATGAACTATATAGGTAATAATTTTAGACCTCAGAATAATCTCTATAGTAACACTTACAATCCAGGTTGGAGGAACCACCCAACTTCTCATGGGGTGGTCAAGGAAATCAGAGACAACAAGCCCCTCCAGGCTTTCAACAACAACCCTATTCACAAGAGAAGAAGCCGAACCTTGAGGATATGCTAACAAAATTCATCTCGGTGTCAGAAACCCATTTTCAAAACACCGAAACAACACTCAAAAATCAACAAGCGTCGATTCAAGGGCTCGAGAACTAAATAGGTCAGCTTGCCAAGTTGATCTCAAGACGACCATAAGGTAGCTTGCCAAGAAACACTGAAACTAACCCAAAGGAGCAACTTCATGCCATTACTGCTCACGATAGTGAAGGGTTAGACGAACCAAACCTGAGATAAGAAAACGTGGTAGATAAAGGTAAGGCTGAGGTAAGCCATAATAAACCAAAACTGGTAAGTACAGAGTACAAACCTCGTGTGCCATACCCCAATGCGATGAAGAAAGACCGCAAAGATGAACAACTCGATAAATTTCTTAAACTTTTAAAGAAATTACATATTAACTTATCGTTTATTGAAGCTCTTTCGCAGATGCCCAATTCAGTAAAATTTTTAAAAGAGCTTTTGGCAAACAAACGGAAGTTAGACGATGAGTCACATGTAGAGCTAAATGCAGTTTTCTCGAAAATTTTATAGAATAAACTACCCCACAAAATAAAAGACCCAAAGAGTTTTACGATTCCTTGCTTAATTGGTGGTTTATCTATTAATAATGCTTTAGCTGATTTAGGGGCAAGTACCAATGTTATGCCTTATAAAATGTTTAAATAGCTAGGTCTTGGGAAACCCAAACAAACTAGGATGAGCATGCAATTGGCTGATAAAACCATTAGATTTCCTAGGGGTATAATTGAAAATGTGCTAGTCAAAATTGATAAATTCATATTCACAGTAGATTTTGTTGTTTTAGACATGGAGGAGGACAGTGATGTCCCTTTAATTTTAGGACGATTCTTTTTAGCAACTGCTAGGACCGTTATCGATGTTGGTACAGGGGAATTAATACTTCGTGTAGGTAATGACATGATTAAACTCCAAGCACATGATTCTTTCAGAATATCTAGTGATCAAGATGATACAAATCCCGTTAATGTAAATGAACTTAATGTTCAATCTTCTTTACAGGAAATTCCTCGGAAAAAGATGACAGAGCCATGGTCTAGCAATCATATTGAGAACAGAACTATTCATGAAGAAAGAAGACTACAAATGGATGAACTAGATGAATGGTGGACACATGTTAAGGAGAAACTGGGAGTACACGATGAAATAAAGCAGAGCCATGACGAGCCTAAAAATAAAACGAGTCAAATTAAGGTTAGAGACCGAGTTCTAATGGATAATGCAGATCCTCGTGTTGCAACTTCTGAACCTAATGGAACAACCCCTTTCACAGTACTTAATATTTTCCCATACGGTATAGTCAAGGTAACTCATTCTGAATTTTGCACCTTCAAGGTAAATAGTACTCGTCTACAACCTTATTTTAACAAAATTGATGGTAGGAATGAGGAGTTTCAACTCCTCGAACCACCATGATTATGCGAATGTAAGGTAAGTCTAGTTTAGACTCTAAATAAGCGCTTCTCGAGAGGTAACCCGAGCACTAACCTTACTAAATAGTTTATTTTTTCTTCGTTCATGTTTTTAATGTAGAATTTTTGTCCCACACGGCTTGGACACACAGGCGTGTCCCTGGCCGTGTGGATGTGGGGACTTAGTTTTTAAAATTCAAAGAAATCGACAGGAGGCTCCATGGACACGACACACGGCTGTGTGTGATATCACAGGGCATGTCAAAATTTCACATGGGCGTGTCTTAGGCTGTGTGAAAACTGGAGCTCAATTTTTCAAGATTCAAAATTTTAAACAAGTTAGGGGGCTTTATGGGCAGGCCCCACGACCGTGTGTGAGATCACACGGGCGTGGGAGAAGGAAGGGCTTCACACATGATCGTGTAATGTAGCCGTGTGGACCACACGGCCTAGACACACGAGTGTGTCTAAGGCCGTGCGAAAACTAGCATTTCAAAATCGCGATGAACACGGGCTAGGGAACAAGCCACACGGGCGTATGACAAGGCCGTGTGGCCCAACACGGGCTGTTACACGACCGTATCACTTATAAAACCCCCAAACCCTTCTTCTTTTTTCTCCTTTCTCCTTTCTAAATCCCCCTAAACCCTAGCCTCTCCAACCTCCGCCGCAACTCCGGCCACCGGCCACCTACGACTCCCTCCCTTTTCCTCATTATTCCTTCCCCCATTCCCTCCCAAAACCCCCTCCATCCCACTTCCAGGCACTATAGATCCCCCTCCTCCCTTTTGCTTCACCATCCTTTTCCCCTCATTCTTTCTTCCCTTTCCATTCTCTTTGCACCACCACATACCAACCCCTGAAACCACCGTCCTCTCTGCCCAACACGCCGTCTGCCCGTCGTCGACCGCTCCTCCCTCCGACCGGTTCCTTTTTCCCCTCTTTTATTATGATTATTTTATTTAGTTAATTATTTATTGATTATTCTTTTTATTATCATTTTCTTTATTTCTTTGATTATTATTTCATCATTTAGTTCTTATTCTTGGCTATCTTTATTATCGTATTATCACTACATCATTCATATTCCTAATTTGATAACTTTAAATGTGGCTTGATTATTCATTATATTAGGCTTTTCGTCGTCTTTTTATGCATTAATGTCCCTAATTGTTTAGTCTATTATTTTTAAATTGATTAGTTCGTAGGCTGTCAGTTTAAACTACTAATCAGCTAATTCTTGCATAATTAGGTATTAGCGCATATAGGAATATGTATTAGTAATATTTTACTGAATTTTCTAATTTTCTTTTGTTTCTTAGGTACACAATGACTAATACTCGAGGCAAGACCAAGGCCGCTGTCCCCGCTTTAAAAAAGCGGAAGGGTCCTAGCGCGGTCTCCCTGTGTGCGACCACTTTACAGCAGATATGCCACCACTTCCTCATAGACCAGTTCATGCAGGCTGCTTCATTGACTCGACAAGACGAGGACCTTTGAGTCTATTTATTTTTTTCCTTTTTCTTTTATTTTAATTTTTAAACTCTTTTCCTTTATCTTTCTTGTCTTTAATTTATATTAGTATATTTTGATTTCTTTTTATATCTGACTGTTTCTTATCGAGTACCCATAACGAAGTCAATTACTAAAACTCCCTAAAACTTTACTGATGACTCCGCAGTTTCAAAAGGTTCAAAGTGCTATTAAGGAACGAACAAACTACTAGAGTATTCTCCCACCTTCACATCTTTGTAGTTTATCATGCTTATTTATAAGGAGTTCATCCGTAATTCAGGAAGTTTCACCTCCTTCCCTCTCTTATAATTTTCTGCTAACGTTGCTATTATCTATCTTTGTACATTAAGGACAATGTACATCTTAAGTGTGGGGAGTTTAATTATATCATTATCAGAAAATCCCTGAATTATGTCTTGTTCTTAAATAAATTTTCTCATATTACTATTAGAATAAAATTTCTATTAACTTATGTTTTTTATTGATATGTTTTGGATTAAGTCATAGATAATTGTGTATTGATGGTTTAAACTTTAAGACATTAGAGAATCAAGCATGATAAGTCTATTTTCAGAATTAAAAATTTATTAGGTTGTCTCCCTAAATTTAAATATTACTTTGAAGTTTGAAATTTGCAAGGTTGACATCAAAAACCATAATTTTTGTAAGATTTTGAGCCTTTTAGGGCATATATTTTTCTTGCTCACTTTATTATTGGTTATGAGTGTGTCAATATTGATTTGTTATTCTAAAACTTGCTTCGATTATGCATATCGAGACCACACCCTTGATTTGATATACTGAGATGATAAAGGCACTTAGGTTTTAACCCACTTATTCCATTAAAAGCCTACCTTCATAATTAACCCATAGTGAGCCCCTTTGAGCCTAATAAACAGTTTCTTGACTCACCCATCAATATTAACCCAAAACCCAATTTTTGCTTCTTCTATTTTATTGACTCCCTTTTTGTCGATATTTGATTTGGTCAGTTGCCAACTATGTTCTTTATTTCAGTTGTTAAATTCTTTCTTATTTTTGTACGTGATAAAAAAAGTGGAAATATATATTATTAGTTCTATGTTATTTGATCTTAAGCAGTTAATTTCACATTTTGAGAAGAAGCTCGTGTTATTTTTCAATTGTAATTATTCAGTATTAGTTTATTTTTCTAGTTAGGTAAATTGTCAATTCAATCTCAATTCTAACCCTCTAATTCAGCCTTTATCCACACCTTTAACCCAAGCCCCGTTACAACCCTTTTTAAGACCTTTTGATTTTTGTATCATCTCATTTTATAGTGGTGGAGATTTGATTTTCATGCAAGCCTATGGTAATAACTTTTAATGTTTGACTTTTGGGTGCTTAATTTGAACCTTAAACACTTTGAGTGATTTGAGTGACCTTTAGTGAGGATGTCAATTCTTGTCGGTTTTAAATCAAAGGTAATTATTTAAATAAGGGGAAACACCTATGTTTTCGTGCTATAAAATTTGTGACTTGTATTGTTTGAATCTTTAAGATTCTTTTAGTTAAATTATCAATGTATGAATTACTTGTGAATTATGACAAGACATTATTGATGAGAATTATGAATTGAGGAAATTTAATTTTAATTGTGAGTTGAGGATTTTGCTTGAGGACAAGCAAACGCTTAAGTGTGGGGATATTTGATAAACCATAAAAGTAACACATTTTAATCCCACGCTTAGCATGTTTTTGGATGTTTATTTATATAATTTGGTGAATTTGATGCTATTAATCCTTTAAATTTGTATTTCTATACTTAGGAGAGAATAAGGAAGCGAAAGGAACGGAAAACGGGCCAAACCGCACAAAACGGGCCATCTTAAGGATCCACACGGCCAAAGCCCGCACCACATGGGCTGAACACATGCCTTTGTGAACCACACGCGCTAGAAACACGCCCGTGTTCCATCTCGTATCGATTGAGAGCCATGCAAATTCCCACGCGACCTGGGCCTCCTCACACGGATTGATCACACGCGTGTGTCCCTGTCGTACCCTGCTTTGTTTTCACACGAAAAAAGCCAATTTTTAAGGTTTCTGAGCCTTCTAAAGTCTATAAATACACATCAGAGGGAGACCTAAAGGGGCACGCCGAGTAGATCGAAGAAATTACTCGAAGAAAGCTGTCGGAATCATCTAGCAGAAGGATTCACTCCAAGATTGAAGATCTCCATCAAGTTCTTTAGAAGTTTTTGGGTTCTATATGCCTTGTTGTTTTCTTAATTATATGATGTTTTCCTTTTACGTTATGAATTAAACTCCCTAAACACCTAGGTAGGATGAAACCTAGATGAATCTTATTATTTAATAAATCTGAATTACGTGATAAATACTTGATCTTGTTTTTAATTATGTGTTCTTAATCCTTGTTTTGATGTTTTCAGGACTATTAATTCAAGTTTAATGTGCTTATTCAGTGGAGCAAAATTCCCTGTTTAAGAGAAGATCCAACATAATTAAGCGGAGTTGATTGCAATCCTAGAAATAGGACAACATAAATCTACCGGATTAGAGTAAAATCTAATAAGGGAATCCAAAGATCGAGTTAATGCGACGATAGTGGTTTTAATTAGAAAGAGATTTCAATTAATCAACCTAGAGTCAGTTGTTCTTAGTCTTGAAAGAGATATTAACATAATTTAGGGATTTCTACAGATCAAGTCAAGTGAATAAATCATTTAATTCAGAGTGAGAATAATAAGTGAAGTCTAGGTGGATTCTTCCTTAGGTATTATCTTTATTCATTCGATTATTCTCTTCACTCTCTATCGTGTTCATAGTCATTTAGTTAGTTAAGTTTAGATTAAAACTAAATCCCCTTAATTATTAAGCTAGATAATAAAAAGTAGTTATTACTAGTAATTTTAGTCCTTGAGGATACGATATTGCAGACTCAACATAACTATTCTACTGTTCGATAGGTGCGCTTGCCTTTGTCGAAATATTAGTTAGTTTCAAGCCTATCAGAAATCGTCATAGTGTCGCAACATCAAGGTTCCATGTCGCGACATCGACCCTTTTTCACCCCTGGATGCTTCGATGTTCAGTGTTGCGACGCTGCATACTGATGTCGTGACACTGGCGTCATCTTTTGTATTATTGGGCTTAAATTGGCACCTTACACACTTAAATAGCCTATTAGTCATTCTCGAGGCCCAAGTTGGCCTCATGGGTTATTAAAACCCCAGAAAATGCATAAAAAACACTTATTTTGCAATAAAATAGATCTAAGATAATAAAAATAAAAATGCAATAAATAAATATAAAATGGCTAGAAAGCAAGCTTGTTAAGTGTCGAAAAGGCTCTAATTTGCCACAACGAATTGTGACAGACCACCACCAAGTTAGAAGAAGAGTTCTCCACCAAAATAGTTGAATAAATGGTAGTTTTAAGAAAATAAGAAGTCAACACAGGAACAAAAGAACTATGACTAACCTCAGTGTATTGAGCATCATTAGCCTTTGTGTTGGTAACATCAAAGAAGAACTTGTTTGTATTGAACATCACATGGTGGGAAACAAAATGTAACACCCCATACCCAACTTGATCGCCAAGTCCGAGCTATGGGATGTCGCATTCATTGTCGAAGCAACTACAATCACATTCACAAAATCAAATAATTAGTTTGTACATTTCATTAGGACTATTACTTATTTATAATATGATATTTAATCAAATTCGAGATTTAAACGAGCTTATGAAAGCTATTTTGATATCCCAAGATCGAATAAAGACTATATTGTAAAGATTTCAAATTATCGAATTGATGTTGCGACTTCGTGTCATGGCCCGACGTCGTCTACAACTCTCGATTTTCCCTTCTCTCGCGATGACCCGACGTCGTCTTTAGCTACATTTTATAATTCAATAACAGAAACAACATTAGTTTACATCCAATTAACATTCAAATACATAGCGTACATGTTTTGCATTTTATTCAATTAGTCCCTATATATAGGATGCTCGTATTTTTCAATATCTAACATTGTATCAAGATCCGATTTCACATTATTTCATTAGGGAACTTATAGTTCCTATCTATAACTGTAAGACCCCACACTCAACCCAGTTGCTGGATCAAAATTATATGGTGTCACATTTGTTTCTGGAGCAACTGGGAAGAATTTATAATCCAATTTACATCATTAAAAATTCATTTATAAGAAAATTAAGTGTATATAATGTTGTATATCCATTTTCAGTCCTTATATGAGCTTATGAAAGCTCTAATACTAACCCGAGATCGAATTAAGACTAAATTGTAATGTCTACAAAATTTTAAGTTGATGTTGCAACGATAGGGGGTTCCTCATCGCGACACAACATACTGACTAGGTCTCGTCTCAATGACCCATGCTTGATGTTGCATCATGGCACGGTGACTTGATCTCGTCACGAAACATATGCTTGACGTTGCAACGTGATAAACTATTTCTATAAAATGTTAATGAACATTAACCTGTAATTCAAAATCAACCATTTTGCATATTCATCTCATAAATTCAAGCAACATTTGCAATCCTCAAGCATCAATTCATGAACTATAATTCCTTATTCAACAATGTATCAATGCCATATCACTTATAAGTTAGCTATTAGGTATAGTTTATTCAAAATCTTAAACATGCATACCTAATCACCAAAGCCATTGGCAATTACAGCATCTACCACAATCAAATCCTATATTGAATTCATCAACATACTGCATTCAATTGGCTAATTTCATACATCAAAGTTCTAATTCAAAAGTGTATATAGACATAGTATTATATTGAAATTAACTCAACTTAGGAACATGTTAGACTTAACAAAATGAGGATATACAAATGTTGTTGAGTCAGGATTTTCTTTTGGAATGCTAGATCAACTGCTCAAACTATTGGGAATCTACTTTACCTGTGCATAGAGAAAACAAACCGTACGCTAAGCAAATATGCTCACTGGTACTCCCATGATTCAAGCAAAATAATGCAAACTTATACATACACACATCCATTTAAACATAATCTCATATCATTCATGTCAAGTTCTTTCATTTCTACAGCGCCAAAAACTTGTAACGCGTGGTTTATGCAAGTGTACACAGTCGTTATCAAGTAATAAGTATAAAAGTTATCGTCTCCATAGGGACTGTATAAGTTAATCAATATTTTACAAAATTAATATTAAAAATTTTGTAAGAAAAACACAATAAATTTGAATAGTTGTGTTAAGTTAAATACTTATCTAAATGCAAAGTGATCCCTAATGCAAATTAACCTAAATGCAATGTATGCAATAAAATGAATTAGATGGATTTAGCAGTAGAACTCACAAGATTTAAAAAAAATGATAACATGCATAAGCTAAAATAATTACATTATTTAACTTAGTTTATTTTTATCATGTTCATAACATTCCGGAAAAATAATCCAAGGCAACTCGATCTTTGATGAGTTTGAAACCAAAATTAAGTCCTTTTTGAATCTTTTACTTAAAAAAAATGCATTTTATTGATCATATTCAACTAAGGGTTTCTTGGAATTCATGTGAAGTAACAAGGATGGGTTAGGTTTGAAACAATTTAATCACATAAACCTAAAAACTATGCAAGATAATATATCTCTTTCGAGTTATTATGAACCTTCAATTTAGTCGGGTTAGGATCTAAATTAAGCATGCACTTTTCAATTATTATGTCCATTAGCCATCGTTTGGTTATGTAACAACCTGATTTTGACCCTAATCGGAATAGTGGTTTCGGGACCACAAATCTGAGTCTAAAAAATAATTATGTGTGAATTTACTTGTGTGAAAGTTTCATGAATTAATTTTATTGTTGGTGTGTTTAATTTGATAAAAGGGCTTAACCGCGTAAAATGAAAATTTGATGGTTAAATAAGAAAGTGCTAATTGTTGTTGTCTTTATAATTTGGAGGCTTTATGTTGTAATTTAGCCATAAGTGAGAGTAGTGGACGGCATCATGTTAAATTATATAGCTTATTTTATTAAGTATAATGGTTTAATAAATAACAAATAATATATTATAAGGTTAATATAATAAAACAAACATAATAAAATAAAAGAAAAAGAAAGCCATTATCATCTTTTTACCTTATGACCAAAACAAGAGAAAAGAAAAAAGAAAGAAACTCAAGCTTAGGGTTCGGCTTCTATTCATCTTGATTAAGGTTAGTTTTTGTTTCAGTTTTTGATAATTTTTATATTTTTGAGATCGTTGCTAAGTTATCTTCAAAACCCATGTCTTAATCTTTGAATTTGATGATGATTTTGTGTTTTGCAATTGATGAGTTTATGAGATTTATGATGTTTGATGATGAATTATGAAATATATATGTTAGATTAATATGTTTTGTCTTTGAATTTTTGATGAATTTGAGTAATTTGGACTAAATTGTGAAAATAATATTTTGAGGGACTAAAATGTGAAAAAAATGAAATATATGGACTTGTATGGAGCTTGTGAATATTTGGCCTAAGCATAGTATATGCAAATTTTGTGTATTTTTTGTTTTATGCAATAGGGACTAAATTGCAAAAAGTGTAAAATGTTAAGGGAAAAATGGTAATTTGCCCATTTATGTGTTTTTGGATGAATTTTATTGAATTTTTAATTAAATAAGTTTAATTTATATTAATTTAGATTAAGAAAAGAGAAAATTGGATTTGGATCAAGGGAAAACTAAAGTTGTCGACTAGCCGTTCCGTTTCGATTTTTCATCGTCCGAGGTAAGTTTTTAAGAAAATAGACGTACTTAATCATAATTAAATGTGAATTATATATGCTGAATTGAAATATGTAAATTATATATATATTAGTCGAATGTGAATAAGCTTGGCAGGAATGTTTATGAATTCGTTTCGACCGAGTTACGACGTCCGAAAGCCCTGTATGAACCTTAGGAATAGATAGGTAACATATGTCATGGCATAGGATTTACGATATGTGTTATCGTGTAAGACCACGTCTGGGACGTTGGCATCGACTTGTGTTTACATGTAAGACCATGTCTGGGACATTGGCATTGTATTTGATTCGTGTAAGACCCTGTTTGGGACAGTGGCATCGATATGTGATTACATGTAAGACCACGCTTGGGAATTTGGCATTGTATGAGCTTTCGACTATCCGCTTATCCTTTTTAATTCCGAATGGTTCATCGGGCAACGATAAGTGTGATTAAATGTGTAAATTGAGCTAAAATGATTAGGTATGAATGAGTTTATTTCCTACTTGAAATAAGGTAAGTAAGCTACTTGATATTTATTGTGAGTCTTGTATGAAGTAAAGGAAGAACGTATGTGAACATGGTAAGTGTATTCGGCTTAATGAATAAATGGTATGAAAATTGTGGAATTGATTCTTAAATATGTGTATATATGACCATGTATATTCGGCCATATAAGTAATATATGTACATGATGTTATATTATGAATATTGAGTTTGTGCATATGGGTGTATGTATATTTGGTTATATAATGACACTTTGGTTTTGAAAGTTGAATGATAATTTGTTATTTTAAATATATGAGCATTCGGCTAAAGTAGCATTTGTGTATGAAAATGTATTATTTATGTAATTTGTAAGTTTGAGACTAATTGTGGTAATGATAATATAACTTGGTTAGTTTAAATGAGTTGATTATATCATTAAATTTTTTACTTGCTTATGACTTACTAAGCTTAAATAGCTTACTCTGTGTGTGTTCTTGTATACCTCTTTTTTCTAGATTTTGGAATCAAGTTACGAGCTCGGGGATCGTCAGCAAAGCCTATCACACTATCCACTGTTTCTTTCGGTATTTTACTAAGTTGAATTTGAGCTTAGGGCATGTATAATCTAGTTAAAAAGATTGATTTTGGGATATGTAATATAAAGCCATGCGAAGATGGCTTGATTATATGTTTAAGTTGGTTTTATATATTCTTAGTTTTATGCTTGATGTTTTTGGTTTTAGCAATTCGGCCATGGCATATTTAAATGTGGAAATTAGAATAGATTAATGATAAAGGATATGTGTGCTTTAGTAATCGGTCATGATATTTTAGTTGAGTTCTTATATGTCTTTACATGTATATATATGCGCTTATATTATGGTTGATATGTATATGTGCATGGCTATATAGATTTGTAGTTATTTATAAGATTATAAATATATATAAACAAATTATGTTAACCGAATAGATAAAGAAATGAAATGGGTTTTATTTATAACCGAATGCTTGCTCTTAATTTGTGTTAACATGTAAAACATATGAATTTCATATAAGCTAATATGTAACATCCTGAATTAATGGGCCTATGCATTTAATGTGTGATTATGTTTAATATGTTAATTAGAGTGTTAGGGGTCCATATTGGGCTCGAGGTTGGGCTAAGGCCTTAGCAGAATTAGTTATTGGACACTCTAGTGGAAAGCCAGCTCAGTTAGGGCTTTAAAGATGTTATCTGTGTTCTAAAATACAAAATGGGCTTGTGGCCCAAGGCTAAGTGGCGCTACATGGGACTATGGGGTGGCGTCATTAGCAGATGAAGAGGGCCCAAGTTCGAGTCACTTGAAGCTCAATTCTTTTAATTAAATTTTAGCTAATTTTTGGCTTTTAAATGGATAGGGTGGGACTGCATAGGGGCTTGTAAATAGGAGGATAATTAAAGGGATAATAACATGTGGATAATGTGCTGATAAAGGGAGGAAGAGATGGTGCTATCTAGGCCTCTTTTGAAGGAGTGATCAGATAAAGATAAGGGAGGAAGTTTAGGAATTATCTGCTAAGCACAATGGTGGCCGAATTTCCAACTCTAGGGGGGATGCCAAAATTCTGTTTAAATAGAGGGGATATCTCTTCAATTCCGGCATTTGGAACCCTATTCTTTTCTTCTTTCCCTGTGCCAAAATTCTCAGTCTTACTCTACAAGTTTTTTTCATTTGATTTCTTCGAAAGCCGAAACCTCTCAATCTTCTCAACATCTTTTCTTTCAAAAGCCGAAACCCTGAACTATCTTCTCATCTCCATAGCCGAATATCCCTATTCCCTTTTGCCGATTTCTTCATTACAAGCCGGATCTACATAGACTCTTTCCTATCATCTTCTCAAAAAGCCGGAATCTCTAAGGGGTAGTCGAATTCTTTGTGTTAAGGTAAGTGTCGATTCGCGTGATTCAATCTTTTCTGGTTTTTAAAGACTCTAGCCGAATGGCTATATGGAAATTGATCTTGTGTTTTTCTCTCATTTGCGACATTCCGGGATTTGAAGGGGATTCAATCGCTTAGATTTCTAAGCCAGAGTTCAGTAGCAGTCAAATAGTATTACTTTCAGGATTTCAAGGTAAGGAGATATGTTAATTTAAATGTATAAATTCGGGTAAACACAAATCCTTGGCCGAATATAGGAGAGGCCTTATCTTCACGTTCTTCCGGCTTTTGAGCAAAGTTGTAGACAGAAGGCAGTAGATTCGATTAACGAGGGTATCGACATAGAGGGTAGTCTTACGCATTAATCAGGTGTGTAACACTCTCACACCATTTAGATTGCTTGATTAGTATGCATATAAACCTGTTATATTCTGTATATTCTGTTAAATACCGAAATACCGGCATGGCTGTTGAAAACCTGAGAAGGGTAAAGGCTAATCACCAGGTTAGTGATCTCTGTCATTCTAAGGTGAATGTTTCCGTTGATTTGATATGATAATCATGAATGCCGATTTCTATGTTGCACGGGGTTGGGTGATTGACGAAAGGGGAAGTGTTCTATTGTAGTGGCTTTTGCCATGATCTGTTGTAGTGGCTGATGCCATGATCTGTTGTAGTGGCTATTGCCATGATCCGGCGATGAGCAGCTAACTGCAGCATGACTGCCATCGATGGTGTGTAGAGGTGTGGGTTGATTGTAGAAATCCCTAATGGTGTGTTTGGCAGGTAAGGGTGGTGTGTAGCGGATGGAAACCTAGGATTGGGTTGGGCTTTGCATATTTTCTGATATATTATATTCTGTTATCTGTTCTGTGGGGCTAAGGCCCAAATCTGATGGTGCACGAGGGTTGCACACTGAGTCTCGCGACTCACCTTATTATTTAACCTCTTTTAGGTAGCACCTAGTGCATCGGATCGGGATGGAGAGGAGCGCAAGGTGGCCATGCGAGAGATTATTTTGATTCAGCAAAAGACATTACAAGTTTATTAATTTTTAATATTTTCAGTTAGTGGGTTTTAGATTTCATTGTAATAAGGCCTCGAGCCACTAGCTTTATATTTTCGTTTGTTTTGGGCTTTTATTATTACTAGACATTTAGATTTTACGTTTTAATTAAGTTAAGGCATGTACTAAATTTCAGTTTTTAATTCATAAAGGCATTTAAATGAAAATTTATATCTTCTACAAACTATCCAAATTACTATGTTTTTCGGTATACATGTTTATACTCGACGATTGTTTTTTTTAAAAAAAATGTGACGTTTTACTAAATCTTCTTAGTGACATGGCAGATTCGATCGTGGTGTTTGGGCCGGGTTTGGGGTGTTACATAATATTTTAATGCCGCATAAATGAATAAAAAGGTAGTAATGAAATTTTTGTCTCAATTGATGTATAATTTTTACATGTGCATGTCTTTTATAAAATAGATTTAATATATAATTATTGGAGTTGATGATTTGTTATATGTTCTGTATGTGTATAACTTGTTTTATATATATTACGTACGGCCATATCGAAATGATGTTAAGGCTGCATATGGGATTGGATATTAAGTTGTATACATATTGGTTTGATTGGTTTCATTATGTACATATACAGAAGTTATGAGATGAAATGTTTGATACTTAGCTAATGTAAATATGTATTGATATGTGTGCTAAACATGAAAAGTGAGGACATATGCTTGAATATGATTTACTTATGATAATGTCATTAATGTGATGGATATAGGAAATCAAATATTGAAAGTATTAAATATGTGAGCGTAGCTTTGATGTATACAAGTTTGGTTTGAATTTGGTAATTATGAAATATGTTCAATCGAGTTTTGATATATGTTCGAATTGATTTGGTTGAAACTTTGAAGTGTGCTTATTTGTGATACATGATTAGTAAGGTGTGAATGTTTTAAATTGTAATTATGATTCATGTATTCGAATTTAAAATAAGTGAATTTTGGATATTCAAGTTTGATAATGTTATAATTGTATCGTTATTCCTTGGTGTATGAAAGGTGATAAATGATTGTGTTGAACTGTGTTTTGAAAGGTAATGCCTTATAACCCTAATCCAACGACGGATACGGGTTAGGGGTGTTACAGGTTGGGATTGGTCAACTAATTGTAATGCATTCAATCATGTATAAATGAAATACATACTTTAGCTTAACTGAAAACATGAATGATTAAGGCAGAGAACAATTTGAGCATAAATCAAATGAACTTTATTAAATAAATGTAATTATTCTAACTAGACAAAATTAAGCTAATATCATCAATGAAAAAACAGCAAAGCAATTTGCAAACATAATGAATAATTAAGGGAAAGCAAAAGGAAGAAAGAACTCTTTGATAGTGTGATAACTAATCGTAGAGGCTTCCTCCAATTCTCATGGCTACTCCTCCACAAACTGCTTTTCAAGGTGGCCAGCCAAGAGAAAGTTTTTTCTCAAGGAATTGCTAGCTAAGGGAAAGGGAAAATTGGGATGGCTATGCGTGAAAGGAAGGAAATGTGATAGGAATGAGAAATGAAGAATGAATGTTAAGTGAGGGATGATTGAATAGTAGAATGAGAGGGTTTATTTATACTAGAGGGATGGCTAGTAGGTTTGCTAAAAATAGTGTAATATCCTGAAACAGGGGTTAGTGGTGATTGAATTGTTTTGCATGAGTTTGGATTGTTGCGTTATTATTTGTGATGTTTTAAGACCTAGTTATAAGTCTAGAGCAGGCTTGAGTGGTAGGAATTTTTGTTTTTAAGCTTTAAGTAAAGGGAGCTGAAGGAGCTAGGGGTTATATGTATTTTAAGGGGAATTTTAGCACAAGATTGGGCTTGGTTAAGTGGCAAGGAGGCGCCACTTAGAGCCCTGTGATTGACGCCACAAGTAGAGGAAGAAGAGCTTGGGTTCGAGCTGTGGAGATCCCCTGCTACTCATTCTTTTTGACGCCAAGGGGGGAGAAGTTGTGCTCAGCTTAAATTCTGTCAGATAAGAATGGACTAAGTCAAATTATTTTGATCAGGTGGCAAGGAGAAAAATTAGGAGTTTGATTAATTCAAACTGGTTTGAATTGGTGGCTAGGAGTGAGTCGAGAGTTTGCCGAAATTTGAATAGGTGGGAGGTGGAGTATTCGGCTAGGACTTAAGAAGGGTGCCGAAATTCTTTGTGGCACTTTCGGCTAGCTAAGGTTTGATGCAATCGGTTTGGAGCAAAGCCGAAACTTCCTTTTAGTTGTCATTTGTTCCTTCTTGTACCATTTGAAGCACCTAGCTGAACCTTCAAGTGAGCACACTCTCTTTTCCTTCTTTGAAACCGAAAGCCACAAGCACCATAGATCCTTGCCGATTTCTCCCTTAGGCATGTCGGCCGGATCTCCATATTGAGCCTCACTCATCTTTTATTTTCTTTCTTTTCATATTTGTTCAAAACCACATCTTTTCTTTTACTTTCTTTTTGCCGAAACCCCTTTAGCCGAACACCATTCATATCTCTTTCGTTTTCTTTTCTTTTTGTGTTAACCGCATAGTGATTGCTTTTATACTCTGTGCCGAAATCTCCTTGTTTTCTTCTTGTCTTATTTTGCCTGAATATCAACAAGGGTAGATCTCTTTTGGGTGTTTCTCTAATCGGTTTTGAAGGGTAAGTGTTCTTGGTATTTACTTTCTCTTTTCTCTCTGTCGACTTTCATAAAAGTAAAGCCGAATTTCGGCATTTGGTGATAGATTTCTAACCATCTTTTAGAACCGATTTCTCCTAGGTTCTTCGGGTTTTTGGAAGCAGTCGATCTAAGCCTCTATTCTCTAGCAATCGAATCCATCAAGCCTGTGGAAAGGATCTATGGTGATTTAACTACTCTCTTAGTTATTTGGTTAAGCTGAAGGCTATTAAAAGTGAGATTTGGTTGTTGGCCGATTGTAGGGGGAGAAGCAGTCTCACATACGTTGCGTTGTGATTTGTGTTCGTAAGGCAAAAGGTAAGGGTGGTGTAGTTTAGGCGTAATCTCACCTTTTGGGATTTATTGGTATGGCCGAATGGCCTAGTTATTAACTTTGTGGTTTGGCCGAATGTAGGACAAGGAGATCTAGTGTCGTAGATCGGATTTCGGGATTCAGTGGTAGCGTTAGTAACAGGTGTGTAACTTACACACTTTATAACTTAGTAATATATTAATAACCTGAATGTATTAAAGCCGAAAACAGTGTAGATCTTGATATGATACCCTATGGGTATGAGCAAGGATTCGGGTAAGTTCGTTTCGATACGATTTGTTATATGATGCATGAAAATATGATCTATGCTATATTTACTATATGTTCATATTAAAGCATGATGGCATGATTTGCATGAGTATTACATTGATATAGGTAACATGAGTGGAGGGTGGAGATGATATCCGTGACTTTGGGTCACTAGAGGTTTGGCACCTCCAGTGGTTTGGTACCACAGATTATTTTGTGACTTTGGGTCACCAGAGGTTTGGCACCTGATAGCGACTTGTCCCAGTGGCTTAGCACCACAGTGGGTTGGCCCCACAGTTGACATATCGGGATTGTCGCCAGTGATTTGGTATCACACGTGGGTTGGCCCCACACTTCGTATATTGATATTTTGTGACTTTGGGTCATCAAAGGTTTGGCACCTCATAGCAACTCATCCCAGTGGCTTGGCACCACAGTGGGTTGGCCCCACATATGATATTACGGGATTGTCGCCAGTGATTTGGTATCACAACGTGGGTTGGCCCCACAGATGGATTATTCGTGACTTTGGGTCACCAGTGGTTTGGCACCAAATTATTATTGGATATCGTGACTTTGGGTCACCAGTGGTTTGGCACCACCAGTGGTTTGGTACCACTCAGGGTAGAAAAAGGAGTTATGGATGGCTAGGTTTGGGTACATTATTTATATTGCTTGGTTATGATTTGTGTAAGTGCGATGCATTAATCGGGAGGAGGATTTATGCACTGAATCTTGGTGGCTCACCTTCTCCCTTATCTTTTCAGGTGACTGTAGATTGCAGATGAGGAGCCGGATGGACTAGAGGTGGCCATGCATTAAAAACATTTGGTATTACTTGGATTTTGAATTGGATATTTATTTTTCTTTTCCGTTTTTATTTGGGTTTGTAATAAGGCCTTTTTGATTATATTTTCTTGGATTATTTATATGCTTGGGACTGTTTTAAACATGGTTTGGTAAATTACTTGATTGATTAAATAATTTGAAAGCAAGGTTTTTTCTAAACTACAAAACGCAACGGTTTTCAACTCTTTACCATCGGGTAATATAAATTAATTGATAACAACAACAACTCAAATGGATTTCAAACTTGAGTTTTCCAACACATAATTCAAACGTTTTCAAATTAGCTAAGCAAGAAGCAATTGGGTTTTTATGATGTAAACGTTTTTTTACTTATGGATCGACAACTAAGTTTTAAAGATTGATTCCCGGGATTTCAAAATAAACTATCAGTTTAACAAGTCATGCACTTGATCTCTACAAACCTAAGACAACAAAGAGTTTTTCACTAAAATTTTAACCGATAACCTGTTTTCTGCAAAATGATTTCCTCTGTGACATGCCAGATTCGGTCTTGGTGTGTTGACCGGGTTTGGGGTGTTACAATTGTGGTTTCAGAGCTAAGTTCAAAGGCTCGGCTGTGGGCCCGAGGCCTAAAATGTTTTTAAATATGTTTCTAAATGTTTTTCTTTGAAAATATATGGTTTGAAAGGCATGGCACCGAGTCTCCGGCACCAATCCGCCCAGGTAAGTACCCCTAACTATAGCTTGTGATTTTTGGATGTTATAAGATTTGAATGACTAGTGATAGTGGACTACCCTAGAGACTGAAACTTGTTAGGATTATTCATAAGACTGTGCTTTAAAAACAGTGGAATAATGACTAATGCATAAAACTTTTAAATCAGATAAGTCGAGACTTTAGACATGAGCACTCAAGGTGGTCGTGGTCGTAATACGCGTGGACGCGATCGGGGTAGGATGACGATGTCCCAACCGGTAGGAGTCCAGTCGTGGTCGAGAGAATGAGATACCGCACCACCACCACCGTAGGGGTGAGTTTCGTGATCGGGCCGATGATGACGCAGCGATCGCATGGCGATCTTTGCGAGTTGTTGAGGAGGGTAGCCGGAGTAGGTGGAGGCGCGGGCTCGGAAATCATGCTGGCGACTCAGAGCCAATGGGCCGAGGTATTAGGGTGTGTTTACGGTATGGCTCCCGATGCGGTGGGTATTGGTTGGAGGCGACGGAGGCGAATCATGGATGATTTGGATCTCGATTCTTGAGGAAAAAGCGAAAGGGATAGTGTCGCTTCTCGAGATGAGTCATACCAGGTGGTGGCTCACGGTTCGGGATAGTCTTTGCGGCGGATGATCTCACTTGGGACTATTTTAAGGCGCACTTATCGGAAGAAGTATATCGGATCTAGTTATATTGATGCGCAGCGTGAAGCGTTCGAGGTTGGTTCGGGAGTAAGTCCAGACGTCAGTGAGGCGCGAGTTCTTAAGGTTGAGCCAGGTATGCTAGGGGTATCGTGGCTCAGAACATGAGTGATGTGTCCGATTTGAGGATGGACTGAGAGATGAGCTGAGGTTGTTGATTGCTCCACAACAGGAGCGTGAGTTTGCTGTCCTGGTAGAAAAGGCTAAGGTAGCTGAAGGGGTTAAGGAGTCTGTGAGGCAGAATATGGATAGGAATAGACATAAGAGAGGTTTTGGATCATCTGGGTCGGCCGATAATTCTCAGAAAAGGGCTAGGCAAAGTGGGCGGAATCAGTCTGGCAGTGTCCGTTCTCGCTAATCAAGGACCAGTATGATGTAATCGATGTGGGAAATCTCATTGGGGAGGATGTTGGACTGGTGGAAAAGGATGTTTTGAGTGTGGCTCGCTGGATCATCGTGTGAGGGATTATCCACGTAAGTTAGCTAGGATTACGCTGCGAGGATCGTGGCCGTGCTCGATTCGAAAATGAGGACCGCCACCGCAAAGGGTCGTGGTAATGGTAGAGGAGGTAATGGTTACGGTGGGGCCGCGAGCACCGGGGCGAGGTGCAGCAACACCGAGGCAAGACGGCTGGGTTGGTGTATCTGTGAGGCGTCGTCAAGAGAAGGGCGGCGCCTGACGTCATAACCGTGACGTTCTTAATCTTTGGATTTCCATATCTTTGCTTTGATTGATGTGGGTTCGACATATTCATATGTTGCTAGTAGCATAGTAGAGACCCGGAACCTAGACTTTGAGACTACTTCTAGGGAGATGACAGTAATTAGCCTTCTAGGTCACTCTGTAGAAGTGAATAAGCTGTATAGGGATGTACCCCTAGAACTCCAAGGGGTAGTGTTTGTAGTCGTCCGATGGAACCGTCGTTTGGGGAGTTCGATTTGATTCTTGGGATGGACCGGTTGGTTAAGTACCGTGCAAGTTTGGATTATTGTGACTAAGCGCATGGTTCTGAAGACGGCTGAGGGTGACGAGGTGGTTATGATAGGTAATAGAAGAGATTATCTACCCAACGTGGTATCTGCTTTGAAAGCTAAGAAGATGGTCAAGAAGGGCTGTGAAGCATTTATGGTGCATGTGTGTGCCTTGGAGGCTAAGGAGTCTGCTGCAAGGAATGTCCGAACAGTAAAGGAATTTGCTGACGTATTTCCAGAGGAACTTCTGGGACTGCCTCCAGATCGTGAGGTTGAATTTGGCATAGATTTGTCACCTGGTACTGCGCCAATGTCTATTGCCCCGTATAGGATGGCGCCTAAGGAATTAGTGGAATTAAAGGCTCAGATTCAGGAGTTGTTGGACCGAGGTTTTATCTGACCAAGTGTTTCGCCTTGGGGAGCGCCAGTACTCTTTGTCAAGAAGAAAGATGGTACAATGCGGATGTGTATAGACTACCGCCAGTTGAATAAGCTGACGATCAAAAACAAGTATCCGTTGTCGAGGACCGATGACTTGTTTGACCAGCTTAAGGGTGCATCGGTATTCTCAAAGATTGATTTAAGGTTTGGGTATCATCAGCTAAAGGTGAAAGAGGCTGATATTACAGGACGGCGTTTCGTACTCGATATGGGCACTACGAGTTTCTGGTAATGCCGTTTGGGTTGACCAACGCGCCGGCAGCATTCATGGACATGATGAATCGGGTATTCCAGCAGTATTTGGATCAGTTTGTCGTGGTATTTATAGACAACATCCTGGTATATTCAAAGTCAGAGGAGGAGCATGATGCACATCTGCGAGTGGTGTTGCAGATTCTGAGGGAAAAGCAGCTATATGCTAAATTTAGTAAGTGCGAGTTCTGGCTTAGGGAGGTGACTTTCTTGGGTCATGTAGTATCAGCTGAAGAGATTAGAGTGGATCCTCGAAAGATTGAGACAGTGTTAGATTGGAAGTCGCCTAAGTCAGTGGCTGAAATTTGGAGTTTTCTAGGTTTGGCAGGGTATTACTGAAGATTCGTAGAGGGATTTTCTTTGATCGCAGCACCGATGACGAAGTTATTGAGGAAATGAGTTCCATTTGTGTGGACTGAGAAGCAGCAAGAGAGTTTCGACAAGCTAAAGAAGATTTTAACTGAAGCTCCGGTTTTGATTCAGCCTGAGGCAGGGAAGGAATTCACAGTATATTGTGATGCATCACATACGGGCTTGAGATGTGTGCTGATGCAGGAAGAGAAGGGAGTGGCTTATACATCTCGACAGTTGAGACCGCATGAGGTTAATTATCCGATGCACGACTTGGAATTAGCTGCAGTGGTTTTCGCTTTAAAAATCTAGAGACACTACTTGTACGGAGAGAAGTCGATAGTCTATATAGATCCCAAAAGTCTAAAGTACCTTTTGACTCAGAAGGATTTGAACTTGAGGCAGCACAGGTGGATTGAGTTGTTGAAGGACTACGACTGTTCGATTGAGTATCATCCAGGCAAGGCTAACGTAGTGGCAGATGCGTTGAGCCGTAATGTTGTATCAGACTTAAGAGCGATGTTTGCCCATCTTAGCTTGTATGACGATGGGAGTATTCTGGCAGAATTGCAGGTTAAGCCGACTTGGGTTGAGCAGATCAAGGAGAAGCAGTTAGAGGATGAGGTTTTGAATGCTCGGAGGATGCAAGTTCAGGATGGTGGTTTGGAGGGTTACAGCTTGTCCAGTGATGGAGTGCTGTGTTTCCAAGGGAGAGCTTGTATGCCGAAGGATGTCGAGTTAAGGCAGAGGATTCTTCAGGACACACATAGCAGCCCATATGCTATGCATCCTGGAGGTAACAAGATGTATCGAGATTTAAGAGAGCAATTCTGGTGGCCAGGTCTGAAGCGGGAAGTAACAGAGTTTGTGGGTAAGTGTCTGACGTGTCAGCAGGTCAAGGCTGAACATCAACTGCCGTCAGGTTTGCTTCAGCCGGTGAAGATTCCACAGTGGAAGTGGGAAAGGATCACTATGGATTTTGTAAGTGGATTACCCCTTACGCCTAGTAAGAAGGACTCAGTCTGGGTAATTGTGGATCGTCTGACTAAGTCAGCTCACTTCATACCGGTATGGGTGGATTACTCGCTTCAGAAGTTAGCTAAGTTGTATGTGGCAGAGATAGTGAGGTTGCATGGGGTGCCAGTATTGATCATCTCGAATAGGGATCCCAGATTTACGTCGAGGTTTTGGAAAGTGTTGCATCAGGCTTTAGGTATACGGTTGGATTTCAGTATGGCATTTCATCCACAGTCTGACGGGCAGTCGGAAAGTGTTATACAGATTTTAGAGGATATGCTGAGAGGTTGTGTTTTGGACTTCAGAGGCAGTTGGGAAAAGTTTCCACCCTTAGCTGAGTTCGCCTACAACAATAATTACCAAGCAAGCATCAAGATGGCACCATACGAGGCGTTGTATGGTTGGAAGTGTCGCACACCTACATGTTGGACGGAGTTGAGTGAACGTTAGATGTTGGGACCAGAGTTGGTTGCAGAGACTGAGGACAAGGTTATGTTGATTCAGGCTCGATTGAAGGAAGCTTCAGACATGCAGAAATCATATGCCGATCTGAAGCGGAGGGATATAAAGTTTGCCGTGGGTGACAAGGTCTTTCTGAAGGTCTCGCTGTGGAAGAAGGTGTTGAGGTTCGGAAGGAAAGGCAAGTTAAGTCCAAGGTTTATTGAGCCGTATAAGGTACTGAGATGAGTGGGACCAGTAGCCTATCAGCTCGAGTTGCCAGCGGAGCTGAGTCAGATTCACGACGTGCTCCATGTCTCCATGCTTAGGCGTTATCGTTCAGATCCATCGCATGTTGTAGCAGTAGAAGAAATAGAGGTGAGTCCAGACTTGACTATAGAAGAGGAACCAGTGCAAATTCTGGATCAAGATGTGAAAGTCTTACGTAAGGAGTCAGTTCCTTTGGTGAAGGTATTATGGCAGAATCATGACGTGGAAGAAGCTACGTGGGAACCCGAGGATGTGATGAGACAGCAATACCCTCAACTCTTTTGACCAGGTAATTTCGAGGCCGAAATTATTTTTAAGGGGGTAGAACTGTAATATCCTGAAATAGGGGTTAGTGGTGATTGAATTGTTTTGCATGAGTTTGGATTGTTGCGTTATTATTTGTGATGTTTTAAGACCTAGTTATAAGTTTAGAGCAGGCTTGGGTGGTAGGAATTTTTGTTTTTAAGCTTTAAGTAAAGGGAGTTGAAGGAGCTAGGGGTTATATGTATTTTAAGGGGAATTTTAGCACAAGATTGGGCTTGTAAAGTGGCAAGGAGGCGCCACTTAGAGCCCTGTGATTGACGCCACAAGCAGAGGAAGGAGAGCTTGGGTTCGAGCTGTGGAGATCCCCTGCTGCTCATTCTTTTTGACGCCAAGGGGGGAGAAGTTGTGCTCAGCTCAAATTCTGTCAGATAAGGATGGACTAAGTCAAATTATTTTGATCAGGTGGGAAGGAGAAAATTTAGTAGTTTGATTAATTCAAACTCGTTTGAATTGGTGGATAGGAGTGAGTTGAGAGTTTGTCGAAATTTGAATAGGTGGGAGGTGGAGTATTTGGCTAGGACTTAGGAAGGGTGCCGAAATACTTTGTGGCACTTTCGGCTAGCTAAGGTTTGATGCAATCGGGTTGGAGCAAAGCCAAAACTTCCTTTTGGTTGTCATTTGTTCCTTTTTGTACCATTTGAAGCACCTAGCCGAACCTTCAAGTGAGCACACTCTCTTTTCCTTCTTTGAAACCGAAAGCCACAACCACCATAGACCCTTGCCGATTTCTCCCTTAGGCATGTCGGCCGAATCTCCATATTGAGCCTCACTCATTTTTTATTTTTTTCTTTTCATATTTGTTCAAAACTACATCTTTTCTTTTACTTTCTTTTTGCCGAAACCCCTTTAGCCGAACACCATTCATATCTCTTTCGTTTTCTTTTCTTTTTGTGTTAACCGCATAGTGATTGCTTCTATACTCTGTGCCGAAATCTCCTTGTTTTCTTCTTGTCTTATTTTGGCCGAATATCAACAAGGGTAGATCTCTTTTGGGTGTTTCTCTAATCGGTTTTGAAGGGTAAGTGTTCTTGGTATTTACTTTCTCTTTTCTCTCTGTCGACTTTCATAAGAGCAAAGCCAAATTTCAGCATTTGGTGATAGATTTCTAACCATCTTTTAGAACCGATTTCTCCTAGGTTCTTCAAGTTCTTGGAAGCAGTCGATCTAAGCCTCTATTCTCTAGCAATCGAATCCATCAAGCCTGTGGTAAGGATCTATGGTGATTTAACTACTCTTTTAGTTATTTGGTTAAGCCGAAGGCTATTAAAAGTGAGATTTGGTTGTTGGCCGATTGTAGGGGGAGAAGCAGTCTCACATACGTTGCGTTGTGAGTTGTGTTCGTATGGCAAAAGGTAAGGGTGGTGTAGTTTAGGCGTAATCTCACCCTTTGGGATTTATTGGTATGGCCGAATGGCCTTGTTAATAACTTTGTGGTTTGGCTGAATGTAGGACAAGGAGATCTAGTGTCGTAGATCGAATTTCGGGATTCAGTGGTAGTGTTAGTAACATGTGTGTAACTTACACACTTTATAACTTAGTAATATATTAATAACCTGAATGTATTAAAGCCGAAAACAATGTAGATCTTGATATGATACCCTATGGGTATGAGCAAGGATTCGGGTAAGTCCGTTTCGATACGATTTGTTATATGATGCATGAAAATATGATCTATGCTATATTTATTATATGTTCATATTAAAGCATGATGGCATGATTTGCATGAGTATTACATTGATCTGGGTAACATGAGTGGAGGGGGGAGATGATATCTGTGACTTTGGGTCACCAGAGGTTTGGCACCTCCAGTGGTTTGGTACCACAGATTATTTTGTGACTTTGGGTCACCAGAGGTTTGGCACCTGATAGCGACTTGTCCCAGTGGCTTAGCACCACAGTGGGTTGGCCCCAGACATATCGGGATTGTCGCCAGTGATTTGGTATCACACGTGGGTTGGCCCCACACTTGGTATATTGATATTTTGTGACTTTGGGTCACCAGAGGTTTGGCACCTCATAGCAACTCGTCCCAGTGGCTTGGCACCACAGTGGGTTGGCCCCACATATGATATTACGGGATAGTCACCAGTGATTTGGTATCACAACGTGGGTTGACCCCACAGATGGATTATTCGTGACTTTGGGTCACCAGTGGTTTGGCACCACATTTTTATTGGATATCGTGACTTTGGGTCACTAGTGGTTTGGCACCACCAGTGGTTTGGTACCACACGGGGTAGAAAAAGGAGTTATGGATGGCTAGGTTTGGGTGCATTATTTATATTGCTTGGTTATGATTTGTGTAAGTGCGATGCATTAATCGGGAGGAGGATTTATGCACTGAGTCTTGGTGGCTCACCTTCTCCCATATCTTTTCAGGTGACTCGTAGATTGCGGATGAGGAGCCGGATGGACTCGAGGTGGCCATGCATTAAAAACATTTGGTATTACTTGGATTTTGAATTGGATATTTATTTTTCTTTTCCGTTTTTATTTGGGTTTGTAATAAGGCCTTTTTGATTATATTTTCTTGGATTATTTATATGCTTGGGACTGTTTTAAACATGGTTTGGTAAATTACTTGATTGATTTAATAATTTGAACGCAAGGTTTTTTCTAAACTACAAAACGCAACGGTTTTCAACTCTTATAAATTAATTGATAACAACAACAACTCAAATGGATTTCAAACTTGAGTTTTCCAACACATAATTCAATTGTTTTCAAATTAGCTAAGCAAGAAGCAATCGGGTTTTTATGATGTAAACGTTTTTCTACTTATGGATCGACAACTAAGTTTTAAAGATTGATTCCCAGGATTTCAAAATAAACTATCGGTTTTAACAATCATGCACTTGATCTCTACGAACCTAAGACAACAAAGAGTTTTTCACTAAAATTTTAACCGGTAACCTGTTTTCTGCAAAACGATTTCCTCTGTGACATGCCAGATTCGGTCATGGTGTGTTGACCAGGTTTGGGGTGTTACAAATAGCATATTGAATCCCATGATATGCTCTCATGCTTAACCGACCATATATTGTGGAAGGGAGTGGTTGTTGGTTGCTTGATTCATGCATGAAATCATGCTTGAATCAAGCAAGGGGTGGACGATTTCTTAGGCAAACTTGGTGTGCTGATTTTAAATTGTTTTCTAAATATAGGGACCTTCAAATAATTATCCAAAAACTGATTTTTGGCTGCTCAAAACACCATTTTCGAATTGGGCTTCTCTTTCCTTCTTTGGACAAACTTGTCCATCATGTGATACCATTTTAAATTGGATCAAGGCAACATCTTCATGGCCCAAATTACATGCTTTTGTCATCCACTAGGGTAGAAATAATCTCATGCCCATGAAACAATTAAAATCATATCAACTTCATGGTCCCACTGCAAACTTAAATATAGCACATTAATATGTAGCATAAAATAATTAAATTATGTACAAATTTAATACATAAAAGCATAAAATTGCACACTTTATTAAATCATGCCCATTATCGTAATATGAACAAAATTCATCCAATTAACTATCATATTCTCGGGATTTCATAATTTTTCAAGTCAAAAGGTGCCAAAAAGAACTATAAAAAATCTATATAAATTAGAGTTTACACATGTACTGAACTTGTAAGTTATTATGTCGTAACACATATACAAGTAAACCTTTCTGATATACCATTCATTCAACATCTATTCATTTAGCATTTCAAATGTTCATTTCAAATGTTCCTTTCTACATAACTATTCATATCAACATTTTGTATAAACACTTTATATAACTATTTTCCATATAACTGGTTCATATGATCATTTCGTACATCTACTTTATATAACCATTTCATATAACCATTTCGTATTATACATTTAACACACAATCCTTTCGTAAATCACATTTCATTCTAATAATTCATATCAATTTCTCCACTCAATGTTTCATTCCATTTATCCATTTAGTGTTACTCGTTTTATTTTATACATTTAACACATTTATCATCCGATACATATTACTTGATAAACAATTGTTCAAGGATGTCATAGCATCTTTCAGCCACTATGTTATTTATTTCTGACATGATGCCATAGTGTCTTTCAACTTTGGTCTTATTCTTTTCTATCATGTTGGCATAGTGTCTTTCAACTATGGTCTTATTCGTATTTCAAGCTAATGAACTAGATCCCAACATACATAAATAGATATTAAATTACCAAAAAAACAAATAATTAATTTAACCAAGTTATGAACTTACCTAATCCAAAAAGGGTAACGAACCCAACATCGATGATTCTGATAACTTTCCTTTCCCGTAATTATTGTCTGATTGAATCATTTCGTGATCTAAATATAATAATTTAATTCAATTATCCGTGTAACAAGCCAATTTTTCCCTGCCACCATAAACCAAAAAATAATAAAATAAATAAAAGTCCAAGTCCAATTACAAAGCCCAAATACAAAAAAAGGTCTAATGGTCCCAAAACCTAAACTAGTTTCAGAAAAGCTAGAAACCCTAGGGTTTCTGGTGCCGTTCCTCTCCTTGATCATGCCACCTGAGGCCCTCATCCCGATACCTGACGCGCATTGCTGCCTTTGCACCAAAATGGCAAGGCTCGAGTCCCGTATCTTTATTTCAATGAAAATATTCTTTTATTTTTTCATTTCATTCATACTCATACCACACATGTAACAGCCCGATTTAGACCCTATTCGAAATGGTGGTTTTGGGACCACGAATCTGAGTTAGAAAATATTTTAAATTATATTATGTGATTATTATGTTTGAATTTATTTGTGTGAAATTTTTGTGCTTTAATTTCATCGTTTGAGTGTCCTATTAAATAAAAGGATTAAATCGCGTAAAATGAAAATTTAGTGGTTATTTTTAGAAGGATCGAATAGTTGTTGTTCTATTAATATGGAGGTTTTATGTTGCAATTATGCCATTGGATTTATGAATGGACGACATTAGACATATATTATATAGATTTTATATTATTTAATAAAGGTTAAAAATGTAAAAAGGCATAATATGTTAATAAAATAAAACAAACATTAAAATGATGAGATAATGCTCATCTTTGTGCTGAATTTGAAGAAAAAGAAAAGAAATAAAACCAAGCTAAGTTCGGCTATTGTTCATCTTGATTCAAGGTTAGTTTTTGTTCGGTTTTTGATAATTTTTACGTTTTTGAGTTCGTTGCTATGAAATCTACAAAGCCCATGTTGTAATTTTTGATTTTGATGAATATTTTAAGTTGAGTCATTGATGAATTCATGTGATTTTTGTTGTTAGATGATAAATTATGAAAGGTATGTTTTGAATTAACATGTTTTGTATTGTAAATTTTGATGATTTTGAGTAATTAGGACTAAATTGTAAAAATAATAAATTAAGGGACTAAAATGTGAAATAAATAAAATGTATGGACTTGTATGAGCATGGATAACATTCATACTAAGCATGGTGTGTGCAAATTTTGTATGTTTTGTGTTTTATGCAATAGGGACTAAATTGTAAAAAGTGTAAAATGTCAGGGGCAAAATGGTAATTTGCCCATTTATGTGTTTTTAGTCTAAATTGAATAAAATGGTGTTTAAATAAGTTTAATTTGAATTTGTTTAGATCAAGAACCAAAAAAAATAGATTTGGATTGGGGGAAATAAAAAATAAACGAATAGTCGTTTATTCCGTCCGTCGATATCCGAGGTAAGTCTATAAGCATATAAATGTTGTTAAATTAAAAAATATATAAATGTTATATGTTGAATGAAATTTTATGAATAATTATGTGTAATGGCCGAATATAAATTGAGCTTGAGAGCTAAGATACGAGTTCGATTCGATCAAGATTTGATGTCCGAAAGACCCGTACGAGCCTTAGGAATAGCTAGGATACGTATGTCATGACATAGGATTCCGATATGTGTTTTCATGTAAGACCACGTCTGGGACGTTGGTATCGACTTGTGTTTACGTGTAAGACCTTGTCTATAACAGTGGCATCTATATGTGATTACATGTAAGACCACGTCTGGGACGTTGGCATCAACTTGTGTTTACGTGTAAGACCCTGTCTGGGACAGTGGCATCGATATGTGATTACATGTAAGACCACGTCTGGGACGTTGTCAATGTACGAGCCTTCCGACTATCCGGGTACCTTTTTAATTCCGAACGGTTCAACGGGCAATGATAAGTTAAGATCGAGTGTAAATCAAGTTAAAAATACTCAGGTATGTATTCATACTAAGTTATGAAATTAAGGTAAGTTACATATTTGAATCTATGATATGAAGTTATGTGATATAAATTATGTGATTGCATATTTGAATATACATGTATTCGGCCTTATAATGTAAATATATTGTATAAAGTGAAGTTTTAATATACTAATGTACAAATGAGTATTCGGCCAAAGGAAAAACTTGTGAAAGTTATATATGTTTTGATATATGAAATATATAAGTTGGAAATATGTATGAAATTATGATAGTTTATTATTAATTATCTAGAATAAATTGTGTATATGTTTAAATGTTTCTTTTGGTTATGACTTACTAAGCTATGTTAGCTTACTGTGTGTGTATTTACCCTTCATTTTATAGATTTTGGAAGTTGGTATGAGCTCCGGAATCGTCAGAGAAAACTATCATACTATCGATCGTTTTTGGTACATTTAAATGTTGAACTTTGAGCTTACGGCATGTATAGGCTAGCTTATGTTTTGGTTAATTTTGATGTAATTACAAGCCATGCAAAAATGGCTAGTTATAATGCTTAAGATTATGCAAATTTGATCATGGTATATATGTGAGATGTGCCTAGTATGCTTTACTAATATTTGGGTGAGTTGGTTATGGTTTAAACTTGTTTTGAAAGTAATATGCTTTTATTATGTATGTGATATACTTGGTAGATGCTTGATGATATAGTCTTGAGATGTGGTTTGGTTAAATAGATAAAATGCAAAGTTTATTAAAGATTAAAGAATGACCATTTCGGTTGTGTGATGTAAATATATGAGATGGTTATATTTTACGTTATGATTCGACTAAAAAGTATGAAAGATTTTATGTATATTCGGCCTTGATCTAAATCTACTTTGGAAATGTATTTTATGTTATAAATTAGAGGATGGATATATATATTTGGAAGTGTGAAGTGACATATAAATTGATTAAGTAATGTTTATGTTATATGTTCATGTAATAGATTTGGTTATTTGTAAGATTGTTTATGTTATATGTTCATGTAATAGATTTGGTTATTTGTGAGATTGTTTATGTTATATGTTCATGTAATAGATTTGGTTATTTGTGAGATAATTAGTAGGTTGTTCAGTGTATGAGTATATTCGACTATACTTAATTAAATTAAATATATATATGTGCTTATGATATGTTCTCTCATGAAATAGTTATTTAGTTTTGGTTGTGTTGGTAAGTATGTGTATATAACATGCGTAAATGGTTGGTATAATACGCAGTTTTAGGTATGGATTATATGAGGTTAAGAAAGTAATGCATAAACATGATTACAGTATACGAATTTGGCATGTATGGTTTAATATGAATGTTCGAAAATGACTCAAATGGATATGGTCATATATAAACATTAAATATATAATAAAAGTTGTATGTTTGATTTAGTCTTAATGTCACTCTATGTGTATTATATAGAAATAAGTGTATATGTCTTGTATGCCATGTATATGTAATTAAAATGTTATTTAACTATTGGAATCGAAATGGTGATTGATATAATAGTCAAATGGATGTGAATTAATGGTTTAGTTGTTTCGAGTACATAGTAAATGGATAATGAAAAACATGATTTATGCCTAAAGTCGACTGGTGTTTTGATTATGTGTTTCTATTTTAAATACGGTAAATTAGGCATATGAAATGGTGCATTATTTTATGACTTAAATAAATGTATATAGCATGTTCGGTCATGGTTTTATAATGATAATGCCGCATATGATTTTGGTTTAGTTAGTGCTTGTATATTATTATGAAATAAAATGTCATATATATATATGTATATGTGTGTTCGATTTAAATTCAGTTGAATTTTGAGATATAATCCGTAAATGTTTCTTGGATACATTAATATATTTTAATATGACTTAAGTGATTATATGATTGTATAAAAGTTGTGACTTGTTCAGTAATGCCTTGTAACCCCATTCCGGCGACGGATACGGGTTAGGGGTGTTACAACACAGATAATTATTCTTAGATTCATTTGTTCTTTGGGTTTTCCTTTATTCCTACAGCAGGTCTCCAGATATCAATGATACGAGCGATGCTGTTGCTGACTCAGAGTCTCCTTTTGAGTAGGATATGTGTCCAGAGGAACCTCAGGACTTTGAAGATGATCGAGATTGTAACCTATCTCTTGATTTGTTAATGATGGTAGAACAAGATGACAAACAAATCCTACTTGACAGAGAGTCAATAGAAATTGTAAGTTTGGGAGATAAACAAGAAAAAAAAGAGGTGAAGATTGGAGCTTGCATCACTGCAGGGACAAAGCGAGACCTCATTGAGCTATTCCAAGAATTCAAAGATACCTTCACATGGTCGTATCAAGACATGTCTGGTCTAAGTACTGATATTGTGGTACAGCGTCTTCTCATAAGGGAAGGATGCAAGCCGGTTCCAAAAAAAAAAACTCCGAAGGATGAGGCTCGACGTTCTGTTAAAAATAAAAGAAAATGTCAAGAAGCAATTCGACGCTGGTTTCCTACAAGTGGTTAAATAATCAGAGTGGGTAGCCAATATAGTCCCCATCCCTAAGAAAGATGGGAAAGTACAAATGTGTGTAGACTACAGGGATTTAAACAAAGCCAGCCCGAAAGACAATTTCCCGTTGCCTCACATCGACACCTTAGTGGACAACACGACATGTTATTTACTATTCTCCTTCATGGATGGCTTCTCTAAATACAACTAGATAAAGATGCATTCTGAAGACATGGAAAAGACCACATTTGTAACCATGTGGGGAACATTTTGTTATAAAGTGATGCCATTCAGACTGAAAAATGTGGGAGCGACGTATCAAAGTGCCATGGTAACTTTGTTTCATGATATGATGCACAAAGAAATTGAGGTTTATGTCGAGGATATGATTACAAAATCCCGAATAGAAAAGGAGCATGTGAAAGTCCTGAGAAAACTGTTCTTGAGATTGAGAAAATTCCAGCTAAAGCTCGATCCAGCAAAATGTACCTTTAGGGTTAGGTCAGGAAAATTGCTAGGATTCATAGTCAGCGAAAAGGGGATCGAGATCGACCCGAAAAAAGTCAAGGCTATACAGGAGTTGCCTCCGTCATGCGTTTAAAGGGAGGTTCAGGGTTTCTAAGGGAGATTAAATTACATCGCCTGGTTCATTTCACAACTAACCGAGAAATGCGACCCCATAATCCGTCTCCTTAAGAAACTTAATCCAGGTGTATGGGATGAAGAATGCCAGAAAACTTTTGACAAGGTCAAACATTACCTGTCCAATGCCCAAGTGCTGATGCCATCTAGTCCAGATAAGCCGTTGATACTGTACTTGGCAATATTTGGGAATTCTATGGGATGCGTGCTTGGCCAACACAATGAGTCAGGAAGGAAAGAAAGAGCGATATACTATCTCAGTAAGAAATTCACTGAATGTGAGACAAGATATTCGCCAATTGAGAAGTTGTGTTGCGCCTTGATCTGGACAACCCGAAGACTAAGACAGTACATGTTGTACCACACAACTTGGCTCATCTCAAGAATGGACCTTTTGAACGACGAAAATGTGCAAATGTATACAATCGCAATAAGTAATAAAGTGACAAGTAAATGTCAAGTTATCGTACCCACAGGGACTGTAAAAAGGAATATTTATGAAATTGATTTTAAAACACTTTGGTGATGGAAAATATTCTGGTTTAAAGATGATTAAAACTAAGGTTTAAAAACTAAGTAAAAAAAAAAAGGTTCTAATGCACGAGTTCAATTAAGGTTTAATCAAGATGATATAATTGTGTAGGATTAATTACATTCCTTTAAAGTAGAATTATTAAACTTATGTTTATACTTCTACGAACAAATTCACGGCAACTCGGTAATTTGCTAACTACTGCTCATACATACTTATTAAATTGATCAATATCTTGAACATTTTTCAATGTCAATCCAAGCGATTAATCAGTATTCACAAGCATACAAAAGATCAAGTGATGTAACAGAGTATTTCTACCTTGAAACAGTTTAATCACAATAATCTTGCAAGTTATGCAAGGCATATGTATTGCCGAATACAATGCTAATTTAAACTTCAACTACGTTAGAAGAATAAACATGCACTGATTAAGTATTGTGTCAATTAATTACAATTTCAATACGATTTAATAATTAATTCATTAGTTATCTAACAATTAATATTGCAAGAATAACTTAGGCATGATTTTACTTAATCAAGCATCTTACCGAGGCCTATAACAGCACAAACACAATTTGATAATTCAAGTAGGCAAAATATAATCAACCCAAAACGGATTAAATTCAAGCCAAATTGATTAAAATAACCATTTCAATAGCATAAATATTCATAAACATGGTTGTCAAAACAACAACAAAATTTAAAGAGATAGGGACCTAGAAGCAAATCCGGTGTTTCTCCGTGGCTTGACTGATTGCTTTGTTCTTTGTTCTCTGTTGTCCTCGGCTATCAAGGTGGCTTATGAACACTTTAATTGCTGCTCAACAATGGCTGATGAGGACCTCTTTCCCAAGAGTAGAAATCGGCACTTGAACAAAAGGGGAAATGGAAAGGGAAAGTTGAGAGAAAGTGAGAGAGGAGAAGAGAGAATGAGAGTGTGAGGGGTGAGTTGAATGATCAGTAAGAGGTGGCTTTTATAGATGATTGTGGCTGCTAAAAATAGAAAATTCCATCAGCCAAAGAGACCCCCCTTGGCCTGCCACACACATGGCAAAGTTGAGAGATTCAACTTTGCTAAAAATAGCCTGGGGCAAATCCATAAAGCCACATTTTTTGGAGGGGTTTGAATGCAAGGTTGAAAGTTCTTCAAGGGATTTTTTTGCAAAATTGTTTAGTCAGATAAATGCTGAATTGGGTCAGCATATGGACGGTTCTGGTCAGCCCAATTGGTGGCTGGTTCGGTTCACTAAATCCGGTTCGACCAGTGCGGTTCAACTGGACCCTTTTTTCCGTAATTAATTAATAATAATTTATTTAGCCCAAATTAATTTGGGAATAAATTAAAATTAATTATATTATGAATTAACACACATTTTTGGACCATCTTAGGCTGGAAATAAATTTTCCTCGATACTTCAAATTGCTTCTCGATTTTATTCTTCGAGCAGTGTCTGCCGAGCCAATTTTCGCTTTTTGTGCGAATCTGTCGAAAATAGTCAAAATTAATCAAAACTAACTATAAAATTAATTAATTAATCATGTTCATATTTTTAACACAATTTAATTATTTTATAATATTTAATTATTTTTTGACAAGAATTTAACCGAAATAGCATGATTTTAAGTTAAAAATGGCGTGTAAAAACACGTAAAGTTTTGTGTTTCCACACCCCCAAACTTAATTCATTGCTCGTCCCGAGTAATGCACAAATTTGAAAAGAATTTTCTCAGAAACACTTTTGAAAAACTCCTTCAGAACAACATTCTTCCAAAAATCATGAAATCAATATACTTACGCTAAAAAAACAAGAAATTTGATAATTTATGCTACTCAAGTATATATATCGTTCAAATTAATCTCAACAATTACTACAATAGCAAAATTAGACTAAATGTTTCTTAATAAAGACATGTTAATCCCTACCAATTTGATTTTAATCCCTTATTCAAAATTAAACTACAATCATTAAGCTTAACTGATGTCTTCATACGTTGAACAGAGCAATTTTTCTCCACTAATGTAGGTAACATTGGAACTTTGAATCAATAGGTCTTTAACAAGGTTGTAACGTGGCTGGGCTTAGGGGTAGGTAAAAGATAGATACTTTTAGGTTAAAACAACCCTAGACTTAGCTTGTAACGGACCTTTCAAAATAATTACCTTCAATACATCAACTTTTCTTTCCTTTTCACATGCTTTTTAGTGCAATTTACTTCAAGTACATATGCTTTTCTTTTCTGAGTATTTTACTGCATGTATTACAATTTTTAGAGCATTAAATACTTCTTTGCAACTCCTCCAAACTTATTTTCAAAGAATACTCCAAATAGTACTGAGTTTAGTTTTTGGGACATTTTTAAGATAATTAAGAGAAGTGATGGCTAACTTTGTAAGGGTTCAAATAAAATTAGGCCATAATGTCTCAAATTTGGGTTTCAAAGGATAAAAATTTCATCATGGTTGGCTTGAAAGGCTCAAACGGTCCAAACAACAGTTGCCTAAATCATTTTCAACGTTCCATGCTTCCTAGGACTTCGCCTCAAGAAACTACTAAGTCAATTTTTAAAGACTTAAACTTTCATGCATGCCTAACTTTCCTAAAGAACTAAAATTTCATGGTATGATTTGCATGCTTTATTAGAAATACATTTCATGTCATTATTAAGCTAACATAACAATTTATTGAAATAATCAAACTTTATTCATAATTAAATTTAGCATACTTAACAAAATTCAAATTTATTGAACAAAAATATATCATATTCATAATTAAAATTTAAATTTTATTCTAAGTGGAATAAATTTCAATTTTCGGTCCCCCCAACTTAAAATGAACAATGTCCTCATTGTTTAAAGTGAATAGATATTATACACCAGGTAGGATTCCAGAAAAGAGGAGGTGAGTCAATTTGACTGCTTATGTACCAAGCTCTTCCTAGATCCAATCCTAGACATGTATATACCTATTGCCACACTTTAGACTTTACTACTTGTCCATATTTACTTTTGATTTCCATCTCTTATTTTATTGTGCAGAAATAAAAAAATCCCTAATTAATCCTAATCCTAAATTAACATAAGAAGAAAAATAAGGTCAAGATCCCTCCCTTTTATTTATTTGCAGGTCCTTCCAAATTGGACTCATCTTTTGCTCCATCATTATTGCCTTTGCATGAATCGCTTCACTTTTTCTTCCATAATGAATCCATGTTTCAAATATGAAATGTGGAAATTTAGGCAAAAAAATAAATGGATCATTGTATATTTTCTTAAGAGCACTTCTCATTGAGTCATCCCTTATTTTTGAGTATCTCCAGTAAGCTTGTTGCTGCCATTGCATATGTTGCATTACGTCCATCAATTTTGACAACTTATCTCGAAGATCTGAGCTAGGCGGTGGAGCTCTAAACATTGAAGTTTCAGTATCAGGTTCTGCTTCTGGTTCCACTGATTCCGCCTTATTGGGTATTCCAAATGATTGCATCGTGGGATCTTCTTTTTCTTCAGGATCCTCATTTTCTTCAACTCGTTGTTGTAGAACAGAGTCCCCGACTATTCGGTATAGGTCCCAATCCGTGATTGTGCCTTGGATGTACCCTGTCTTCTTTACATTTGCACAAATTTCAACTTTCAAGCACAGAATAGTTATTGTAAAGGGGAAGTAAGCAGGGCCAGAACGTTTAATGATACAATTTTGCATCTCCCTCAAGATGATCTTTGTAACATCCTAAAAATTCAGAATCGATTTGTTGCATAATTTTGGTGCTTAGCTAGTGAAATGATTCAATGTGTCTGTTCTAATAGTCTCGAGAAGGCTCAGGATTTATTTAGATTTCGGAATAAATTTTGGTAAATAGTACTTTATTGAAGTGGATCAAGTAACCTTGATGTTTAAGGTAATTAATTGGAAAATGTTAGCATAAGATGAGCAAGTAGTAAAGTGGAGTTGGCGCCATGAGTGTCTGATTGAGGGAAGAGGTTGGAATCTCTTGTTATGCATGTGGAATTTTATTTTTTTTCTTTCCATCTTTATAGTGTCGGTCAAGCAAGCATTTATGGTAGCCTAGACTTTATTTTTTTGGCAAGGTGGCTAATGGATTAAGGCAAGAACTGAACATAGGGAAAGGAATCAATGGGATAAGGCATGTAGGGGGAACACAAGGCACTTTACAAGGAGGATGTTTTGGAAAGTTTGGAATGGCCAAACTTTGACCTTGGTGTCCATATATTTGGACGGTTTTAGGGGCTAGGGGGTGGCCGAAATTTTGAAGGCTTTGGTAAGGATGTGGTAGCTAGTTGGTCATTCTCATTTGGTCATTTTGTGTTTCTCTCCAAAAGCTTTTCTCTTCATCTTTCTCTCCCTAGCCGAATGCACATTGAGCATTGGTGAGCATCTTTTTTTTTCTTCTTTTGGTCATTCCATTTTGACCATTCGGTCTTAATTTTACCTTTTTTTTTTCCTCAAACCATTTCTCTAGTGCCGAAAACACCAAAACTTGGAAGGCCATTTTCTTTTCTTTCTCCATAGCCGAATGCTCTCTAGCCTCAAACCTCTCTTTGTTCATCTTTCATTCTTGAAATGAACCAAAACCGAAACACCTAATTGTCCTATACCTTTACTTCATCTCTTTCTTCTTACAAAACTCATCCAACATTTTCTCCCTTCTCTTTTCCTCCATGGCCGAATGTTGCTAACACCATCTCCTTCAATTTTTCTTCATAGCCGAATCTTCCTCATCACATATATTTTTCTTATCAATCATTCTTTCTACTCTCGTTTTGATCAATCGGTAAGAACCCTCTTCAATTCTTTATTTTCTTCCTTTTCTTATGCTGAATCTACATATTGGTTTGGGAGGGTCTTTTGACCGAAAATATCATCATTTATCTCTCTCTTAGACAAATCTTTTTCGTCTTTATAGTGAAATAGAGAAAGGCCGACACTCAGAGTGTTCGTAATCATCGTGAATCACTAGGATTCGGTCCAAAGTGTAAGGGACGCTATCGCTTGATTTTCATCCTTTGAATGTAAGGATTTCGTGGTAAGCCGATTTTGCCCTTAAAACCAATCGTCTTAATTTTCAAAAAATTAGTTGGACTAATATTCTTTTTTTAATGGAGGCAAACAAGATAGGGTCAAAAAGGGTGGTGAATAGTGTTCGGAAGAGGGGCGGATTCGCTATTCCCTCTAGTTTCAAGCGAAGGGCTATTTCGGCAATCCGAGATTTTTCACCGGGTTGTGGACCCTCATCCGGTGAAAATCAATTATTCAAGGTTGTTTGTAGTCGAGAGGCATCGACGATCCGGGATTTTCCACCGGGTTGTGAACCGCCAACCGGGGAGAACCGACAAATAGTAGTTGTTCGAGTTTCCGAAGACCGCTTACTTTAGCATAGATTTATTTTAAGTGTTAGTGTTCTAATCGAGTGTTATAACGTATTTAGGTATCAACGATCAGGAAAGTGTAGTCCTCACCGTAATCAGGTGTGTAATCTCACACTGTATCTCATGGGTTAGATGACTATACCGTAGTAAATATTGGATTAAAAATTGCAAAGTTGGTGAAATCGAAAAATATGGTATAATTAACACTTTAGTGTTAAGATCGTGAAATCGGTATTAAGAATGTGGTAAATTATGAAATTGCCCTTAAAGGGGCTAAAACGATAAAATGTGATATTTTAGGCCATATGTGTTATTTGATAAATTGGCCAAGTGTGATATGAGATGAAATGGGCCAAATTGTGAAATAGGCCAAAATGTGATATAGGCCAGATTCCAAAAATTTTTATAATGGGCCTTATGTTGGAATAATTATATTAATGAATTATTATGCATGTTGTATACATGATTTCATGGGTTGGGATATTTGATGAAGAGAAGTTCTGGTAGCTTTGCTACAAAATTTTGGTGGCTTGTCCACAAATTGATATATGGCTTAATGCCCAGTTTGATATATGGCTTAATGCCCAGTTTGGTGTGTTGGCGGGGTGGATGACTAAAGCTCTCCACAGGTGTGCTGGTTGGTACGAGTGGTGTGTAGCAGATTGGAATTTAGGTTTGGTTTGGGAATTGCATACCACTTGCATTCTATACATGATAAATTGTTATACTTGAAATGGGCTCAGGCCCAACTAAATGCTTAGATGGTTTTGGCCTAGTGGACTATGGTCAGTGAATTACACACTAAGTTCTAAAGTAACTCACCCTGTTTCCTTTACCCTTCTCAGGTAATGATCAGTAATGGAGACTTGGGCCGGGGATAACTCAGTGGAGGCCAAACTACGAATAATGGTTTATTTAAACTTTGAATTTCTTTTAAGTACTTTTATTTAATTACTATTTAATTTGTGATGTAATAAGGCCTCTGCTTAAATTTTATGGATGTTTTACTTGTAGATGGATTTTATATCATGATTTAGAAACTTAAGCGGGATTATTTTATTAAATGTTTTCCTCAAATTTAAGTGCAATAAGGGTTTTATTCTTAAATATTATTAACTCAGAAATTTTCTTCAAAAGAAAGAAATTCTTTTAAAAATCTTGTTTTCAAAATTTCTTTTGAACTCTTTTAAATTTCTCAGAATATCAAGTCAGTTATTTTTTTTCTAAGTTTCAATTTATAATCTTTTACATCATAAATCATAGATTTTAAATCAATCTCGTTTTTTTATAAACTCCGTTCCAAAATATTTTCAAGGATCTATTTTCTTTAAATCTTTAAAAGATTAGATGTATGTTCGATTTGTGTGACATGTCAAATCTGGTCTTAACACATAGGCCGGGTTTGCGATGTTACAATCTTTCCCACATCAATGGTCTTTCCAGTTAAGATAGAGTATAATAAGACCATTCACTCTAATGAGATTGTAGTCCCATGTGAGCTAGGCATTAGGCTGAATCGGATGAAATAGAACCATACCTTCGCGAGTGGTGTCAAGTATTCTCTCCGACAAGTGTGGATTCCTTGTTTTGACACAGTCCAATTGGAACCTTGAACTATAAGTTCCTCGAGAATATCTTGCAGAATTTCAGGCTTGATATTGCTCATCAAAGATGAATATTCATCGTTCTCGAAATCAGGTAATTCAAAGAACTCATTAATAGCATTTGAATTAATTGGTACCTTGATTCTGCGAATTGGAACTTCTGTCATCTCGCTTGAGGTTAAATTCACATAGAACTCATGAACTAGCTCCTCATCCACACTAGGTCTCTTCTCACAAAATAGTTCCCAATTGAGGGCTTTGGCAACTTGACGAATACGTGCCATAAAGTCTCTGTAGTTTCTTTTCTTCAGTGTGAAGCCTTTCCCAGGATGCATCTGTTGATTTTTGAAGATACTTTCGTATCTCACTTTGGCTTCAACACAATCGAACTTGCTTTGTGTTTCGTCGATTTGAGCAGAGGCATGAGTTCTCTTGCGGGGCATGATTAACCTGATCATAAGATGGAAAAATTTATTTTCTCAAAAATTTGATTAATAAAAATTATTAAGAATTCAATAAATTGAAAAATTAAATAATTGAATAAAATTAAAATTTTGAAAGAAAATTAGGTCTCACCACCTTTTTTGTAAAAATATAATAACTCTAAAAATAATTATGAAGGAAAATAAATGGCAATTTCAAGGAGGTTGGAGGGTTTGGTTAAAGGGGTTGTTGCAAGCATGGTGTGCCGATCAAGTGCTTGAATGGAGACTAGGCGTGCGGCTGATGGTGCGGGAGTAGGCAGCAATGTGCGGTAGAGGTTGATTCGGCAAGTAGTAGCATGTGAGACCTTTTGAAATCTAGCCTGGTGCACTGGGACGTGTTCAGGTGCTAAGTGCAGGTGCAAAACATGGCATGGGCGATTCTTTGGCGGGCAGGGCAAGCGAGCACACGCGTGGATGGGCGTTGGAGCAGTTTGTCTGCGCGTTCTTTGGGAGCTTCTTTGGAGATGGGTCTGGCGGCCGAGTCTTTGAGTCTAGACTTGTGGCACTTTTGGGGTTTTGGTTCTTTGGGGGTTTTAAAGATGGATGAATGGAAGGAGAAAGGTTAATGGTATTTATAGAGGTAGAAATAAGACTTGTAGTAGAATTCTTAGAAAATTTTAATGAAAAAAATCCTTAAGTTCTAATTCTACTCAAAGTAAATAACAATTAATAATTAAATATATGCATATGAAATTATCAACTGTTATTAAATTATTAAGATAAATATAAAATATAATCAAAATAAAATTAATCCTAATTCTAAGCTAAGTTGATAAAAATTAATATATAAATTATAAATAATATAATTATATATTAAAGTTTATCACATTATTAATAATATTAAAGATATTTATTCTAGATGCTTTTTGAAAATATTCACAAAGAAAGGCACCTAGCTTTTTTTTATTATTTACGAAGAGAGTGACTAAATTTTAAAAATAATTCAATTATGTCCCTAGACTTAATGAAAATTTAAAATTGAGTTGCAAATTAAAACTTGGATCAAAATTGACCTTTTTATTTGAAAAACTAAAAATTTATTTTTCCATTTAGGGGATAATTTCTTAGAAAATTATGTCAAAATAAATTCCCAGAAAAGATTGGGGGTGTCACGAACAGTCTCGCTTAAGTTTCAATCTCCTAGGCAGAATTTATTTAAACATACTAAACCCGAAAATATACCCTAAACCATTTATTCAAAAAGGAAGACAAAAAATTAAGTATCCGATAAAATGAACAAGATTTTATCCCGTTCAATTTTATCTCCCCAATAATGTTTTAGACGCTGAGCATCAATTCAGAAATTACCTCCCTTACCTTGGAGTTCAACAAATCCGTATGGATAGACTTGGTGAATCGTAAATGGACCGGACCAACGTGATTTTAGCTTACCTGGAAAGAACTTCAATCTGGAATTGAACAACAAGTGTAACATCCTGAATTTTCGGGCCTATGCGTTTAATGGGTGAATATGTTTAATATGTTAATTTAAGTAATAGAGGTTTAAATTGGGCTCAGAATTAGGCAAAGGCCTTGATTAAAATTATCTGTTTGGGCATTATAGGGTTTAAAAGGTAGTATCTATGTTCAAAATACCAAAGTGGGCTTGTGGCCCAATCTTATGAGGTGACGCCACACAAGGGAGTAAGGGACCCAAATTTAAGTTTCATGGAGCCCAATTCTTTTAATTTAAGTTAGCTAAATTTTGGGCATTAGGATTAGGTGGAGTGGATGGCAATAAGGCTAAAATTTAGGGGTTTTAATGTTTAAAATATGTGGATAATAAGCAGATAAAGGCTAAAATTTAGGGATTTTAATGATTAAAATATGTGGATAATATGCTGATAAAGGAGGGAGGAGTTAGAGATAATTAAGTCTCTTTTAGATGAGCTAGTAGATTAAGATAAAGGAGAAAAGATAGGATTTATCTGCAAGGTTAGGTAAGTGCCGAAATTTCTATAAATAGGGGGAATATCTCTTCAATTTCGGCATTTGGGTTTTTCTCCCATTCTTTTCTCTTCTTCTCTGAGTAAAAGCCGAAAACTCCTAAAGGTCCATCTTCTTCTTCATTCTTTGCAAAAGCCGAAATCTCTAAGCCTAATCCCTCATCTTCACCTTGATTCAAAAGCCGAAACTCTTTCCATTTTTTTTCTTCCTAGCCGAAATCTTCAAGTCTCTTCCTTGTTTTCTTTTCTTCTTCTCTTTTCCTGTCAGAAACTGAAACCCTTCACTCAAGTATTTTAAAAGCCAAAGACACATCAGCCTTCTCTTGTTCATACTTTTTCCAGGATTTTCCTAAAAACTAAAATCCCTAGATCTCATCTCCTATGATTGCCGAATTGCTTCTGTGGTGCCTACTTGTGCCGAAATCTAAAGGGAACTTTAGTGGAGTCAATCACATAGATCGCTAAGTTATAGATTGGTAGCACTCGAATTGTGTTACTTTCGAGATTTCATGGTAAGAAGATCTATTAGTTTCAACGTGTAAATTCAGGATTTACTAACCCTTGGCTGAATATAGGAGAGGCCCTATTTTCATATCTTTTCGACTTTTTAAGCAAAGTTGTAGATCAGTCTAGCAAGGGTATCGACATTAATCAGGTGTGTAACTCTCCACACCATCTAGATCTATTTGATTAATATATGATTATAAGTCTTATATGTTTTGATAAATACCGAAATCCCGGCATAATGACGGAAACCCAAAGAGGGTAAAAGCAAACCACCAAGTTAGTGAATGTTCTGATTAAATGATATAAGAATAATGATTTTATGTGATTGCATGGGTTGGGTTTGATGAAAGGAGGAAGTTATATATTGTAGCGGTTTTTACCGTGATCTGTTGTAACAGTTTCTTACCGTGATCTGTTGTAGCGACTTTTGCCGTGATCTGTTGTAGTGGCTACGGCCATGATCTGATGATGAGCAGCATGACTGCCATCAAGGCGTGTAGCGGTGTGGGTTGATTGTAGAAATCCCCAATGGTGTGAATGGCTAGTACGGGGGCGTGTAGCGGATGGAAACCTAGGATTTGGGTTGGGCTTTGCATATTATTTTTGTGCTATGTATGTTAATTATTCTGTTTTATGGGGCTAAAGCCCAAACCTAATGGTGCATGAGGGTTGCACACTGAGTCTCGCGACTCACCTTTTTAATTTAACACTTTTAGGTGACACCTAGTGCATCGGACCGGGCTGGAGACGAACGCGAGGTGGCCATGCAAAAGAGGGCAATTGGATTCAGCTCAAAGGCTTTAGTCTGTTATTTTATATTTTGCAGATTTTAAGTATGGTTGTAATAAGGCCACGAGCCACTAGACTATTATTTTTGATTGGGTTATGTTAGGTTTTTAAGTTTTATGTTTTCAATTAAGTTAAGACATGTATGAAATTTCAGTTTTTATTTAAAAATCCATCAAGATAATTTATAACTTAATATTTTATACTTTAATGAATTCTTAAGCTTTCGGAATAAAGGTTTAAACCTAGTAATTGTTTTCCAAAATGCGACATGTTTTGTGAACTCCCTTAAGTGACATACTAGATCCGGTCGTAGCGTTTGGGCCGGGTTTAGGGTGTTACAAGAAGACTTGCTGACCTACTTCAAATTCTTGAACTCGAATGTGATTGTCATGCCATTTCTTGAGTCTTTCTTTAAGTAATTTGGCATTTTCATATGAGAACATTCAGAACTCTTCTAACTCATTGAGATGGAACATCCGTTTCTCTTTCACGAGATTAGGATCCAAATTAAGCTGTTGAAGAGCCTAGTAAGCTTTGTACTCTAACTCCAATGGTGGATGACAGGCTTTCCCAAAGACCAACCTATAGGGTGACATCCCTAAAGGTGTCTTGTATGCTGTTCTGTAAGCCCATAAAGCATCTTCTAATCTTATGGACCAATCTCGTCGGTTGGGGCAGACTACCTTCTCAAGTATGCCTTTGATCTCCTTACTTGCCAGTTCAGCTTGCCCATTCGTCTGCGGATGGTAAGCTGTTGCAACCTTGTGTTTCACTCCATGCTTGTCTAATAACCATTTTAACCATTTGTTCACAAAAGGGGATCCTTCATCACTGATGATAGCTCTTAGGGTTCTAAACCTTATGAACACATGCTTCTGCAGAAACTTCATCACAACGTTAGAATCATTTGTCAGATATGCCTCAGCCTCGACCCACTTAGACACATAGTCTACTGCTACTAGTATGTACTTATGACCACAAGACGGAGGAAAAGGACCAGAAAGTCAATACCCCATACATCGAACAATATGGCAGAATATGAAGCATGCATCGTGGATATCCGCGTAGTCATAGAACATAAGATCAAAGTACTAGAGGTATATGGGGATTCTGTACTAGTGATCTATCAACTCAAAGGTGAATGGGAGACAAAAGATCCCAAGTTGATCGAGTATATAAATCTGGTCCTGGAGTTAATTAAAGAGTTTGATGAAATCATCTTCTGCTACCTTCCACAAGATGAAAATCAGACGGCTGATGCCCTGGCTACTCTAGCTTCCATAGTCAAAGTGAACAAACAAGAGGATGTAAAACCTATCGAGATGAGTATTTATAAGACTCTAGTCCATTGTTACAACATCGAGGAAGAAGAAAAGGATGATCACCCTTGGTACAACGATATACTGTGATATGTGAAGAATCATGAATACCTTGATCAAGCAACAGAGAATGATAAAAGGAAGTTGAGAAGACTGGCCAACGACTATGTTTTAGATGGGGATATCCTATATAAAAGAAGAAAAGATCAAGTGCTACTAAGATGTGTGGACGCTGTTGAGGCCAAGAAATTCTTGGAAGAAGTCCATGAGGATGTTTGCGAAACACATGCTAATGGTTTACAATGGCCAGGCAAATCATGAGATTTAGATATTATTGGTCCACCATGGAAAGATATTGTATCAGTTATGCCAAAAGATGTCATAAGTGCTAAAGTTATGGAGACAAAATCCATCTACCTTATTCACCTCTTCATGTTATGACTTCTCCATGGCCTTTCTCTATGTGGGGCATGAATGTCATTGGGCCGATATCGCCAAAAGCTTCCAATGGGCATCGATTCATCTTTGTGGTCATCGACTACTTCACCAAGTGGGTAGAAGTCGCTTCTTACACCAATGTCATGAAGTCGGCAGTCAGCAAACTCTTGAAGAAAGAGATCATATGTCGATATGGAATGCCAAAAAGGATTATATCTGACAATGTAATAAATTTAAACAATAGTAAGATAGCGGAGGTCTGTAGCCAATTCAAGATTAAACATCACAACTCATCACCATATCACCCAAAAATGAATGGTGCAGTGGAGGCAACCAATAAGAACATTAAGAAGATCATGGGGAAAATGACAGAGATTTATAAAGATTGGCATGAGAAGTTACTGTTCACCCTCTATTCTTATCGAACGTCTATCAAAACCTCTACCGGGGCAACGCCTTTCTCATCTATGGAATGGAGGCGGCTTTACCCATTGAAGTTGAGATTCTTTGTGACACCCCAAACCCAACCTAGAAGTTAGGCCCAAATCTGGCGTGTCACATTGAAGAGCTTTTCAAAAACCATGCTTTCATTAGAAACCCTTCTTAAAGAATTTAAAACTTTCTGCCATGTAAAACCTTAGATTTCGTTTGCTTATCTTTAAAACGTAGTTTATTAAAAGTCATTCTCTTACAAAAACATTATTACTTTCAAAACCTTGTTTGTTGTGGAAGTTTGATTCGAATATTTACGAATACGTGATATTTTGAAAGCAGTGGTTATAGTTTTAAAAACCCATGTTTAACAGACCAGCAGTTTGTAATTTAAAGAAATACCAAATAAAAGTTAAAAAGAAAAACCCAATAGCCTTACTACAAAAATTATTAACCCAATAATTTAAAATAACTAAATTAAAATAAAATCGCTAAGTTTAGTCTTTAAACCATATCCGACGTTTGGCCACCTCCGAGTTCTCCGCAGCTCCAAATCCTCTAAGGCTGAGGATTACCTGCACGGTTAAAAGAAAGGGGTGAGTTACGAGAACTCAGTGTGTAATCCCCTGATACGGTCATAGTCTGGGCCTAAGCCCTATTCGGTAACAGTCTGGGCCTAAGCCCTATTCGATAACAATCTAAGCCTAAGCCCCAAAATCATATCAATGCAATGAACATGTACCCAACCCATACCAACCAAACTCTCCACCCGTACCAACCAATCTCTCCATGTAGGGACCATGTCGACCCACCCAGCCAAACTCTCCAATAATGCAGCCTAGCTGCTAATAACGGTATACGTGGTTGAGCCACTAAAATAAGAATATGTGGTGATACCACTAGAACGGTATGTGGCGATGCCACTAGAACGGTACTTCCTCCAATCAGCAAACCCAACCCAATGCAATATGTTATGTATGCAGTGTATTACGATCATATATAGATATATAAAAATCACATAGACAACATTTAAACTTCCATTAAGGGTATCACGATCATTTTGTCATTTAGGGGTAAAACGGTAATTTCACCCCTCGGGGGTATTTTGGTAATTTTATCGAGGGTATTTCAGTAACTTTACCCATAGAGGATATTTTGGTAACTTTACCCATAGAGGGTATTTCAGTAATTTGTAACCCAAAGATATTTTAGTAATTTTGTAAACCAGGGGTATTTCGATAATTTCACAAACCAGAGGTATTTCGGTATTTTTACAAACCAGGGGTATTTCGGTAATTTCACAAACCAAGGGTATTTAGGTAATTTTGTAAACCCGATGTATTTTGATAATTTTGCAAATCGGGGGTATTTCGATAATTTTACAAACGAGGGGTATTTCGATAATTTTGTAAATTAGGGGTATTTCGGTAATTTTACAAATCGAGGGTATTTTGGTAATTTTGCAAATCGAGGGTATTTTAGTAATTTTTCAAATCGAGGGTATTTCGATAATTTCACAAATTGAGGGTACTTTGATAATTTTACAAGTCGAGAGTATTTCAGTAATTTTGTAAACCAAGGGCATTTTAGTAATTTCATAAATCAAGGTATTTTAAACAGAGATAACGATGCAAATGGGCCTAGGGCCCATTCTCGGCCCAAATGGACCCACAAGCTCGTGTGGCCCATTTAGCCCGAATCTAGCCACAGATATGAGATTCACATAGACTAGTCCAATATCTACTACACAATCATACAATTTATTCATATAGGCCCACTTGGCCCAAGGCAGCCTAAACCCATGAGAACACTCATGAGGGCCTCAACTATCGCGTCGAAGCTCCCACACGTGTGCTCGCACGCTCGTGTGGCTACCATCGTCATGTTACCGGCATTTCGGCATTTGCCGCTCTCAAGCTAGCTTCTCAATGTGGGATCCCTCATTCAGCAGAGTTTAATACCAACACAACCACCTGTCACCCCAACTTAGCAAAAATAAATATCTCTTTTTGCTTGCAATGGGATTCGAACCCTTGTCCTCTCCTACGCTCTAGACGCTACATGCCACCACAACACAAGCTCCTTTTTGTGACTTAAAGCATGCACAACTAAATATAAGCCTATGGGCCAATGTCTAAGTTCATTTAAAAAGAAATCAAAATGAAATGCAAGCGCCAAGACTTGAACCTTGGACCCCTTGCTTCCTCTATGGCGTCACTTCCTTGTCTCTCATGTAGTGTCATTTGCCACTAGACCACAACTCCTTTTGTGTCATTTTTCTCCACATTTTATTCTTAAAGCCTACTTACTAACTCCCAGGGTTTTATTCACCTAAAACCAAAATTTTTCCTAAAGCCCAGGTTTGATCTCGGGACTTCATGGAAGCCCCCAAACCTTCAAAATCACTCACCTAATAGGTCCAACTTGTATTAGAGCTGCTTTCTTGTTCACAAAAATTTTAAACACTCCCGTGCCCAAGGCCCAATAGGCCCAATTCTACTAGGCCCAAATTCGAGGCGTTACATTCCTTCCCTCTGAGTTTTGTCAGAGTTGAAGCTAGATGAAGCAGAATGGATCCAACCTCGATATGATCAGTTGAACTTGATTGAAGAGAAAAGGTTGAAAGCTATCTGTCATAGTTAGATGTACCAAAAACGAATGATGCAAGCTTACGGCAAAAATGTTTGCCCTAGAGAATTCTATGAGAGAGACCTTGTATTAAAAAAGATCTTTCCCATACAAAAGGACTTCAGAGGAAAATGGATACCAAACTGGGAAGGACCTTATGTGGTAAATAAGGCATTCTCTAGAGGAGCGCTAATTTTGACCGAGATGGATGGCAAAAATCTGCTTAACCTTGTGACTTCACCTTAAAAAAAAAGGAGAGGCCAAGGCGAAAACTCGTAAAAGGGCGCCTTGAAACCAAATGGGTTTTGAGTTGAAAACCCAGGAAAAGGTTGCTCAAATTTAGCTCAAAGATTGAACATGTGGTAGTTCCCTCTACTCAGAAGGAGAGATGTTACATCTCGGGACATCAAAAAAGTACTTTAGATCTCCTAAACACATATCAGGCTCGAAATGGTCCTCAAGAAGTTTGCGCAGAGAAGCTCATGCTGCGATATTTGAGACACTTATTTTCATCTTATTCATTTTGTATTTTGGCAACGTTTTCTATTTTGATTAATCTATTCATTTTCTCTTAATAAATTTCAATCTTATCCATTATTACAACCTTTTTCAAGCATTTTTACATTGAAATAACGATTAATGGACTAACAATATTCAAGTAAAAGGATTTCTGCATATTGCTCTGAAAGGTTTTCTAAATAATACAAGGACCTGAAAAAGGACCATTGGTCAGAACTAACCAAATCTAAGGGTTGGAAATATTTGGGAACAAATAGTTAGATTGTGATTATTTCTTTGGATTTTCTGTCAAAGATACCAGATCTGAACAAGAAGGCATGGTAACACATCAATAATGGGACCTTGGTGAACAATGAGCAATGTCAACCTAAGCATAAAAAAGTTAATCATTCTCAAAAAATGACATTCTGCATGCAAATATCATTCATATACATTATAGTTAAGAGCATTTGGCATAAATATAGGCCCATGAAATGGATTCTATAGGTCATGTTCCCCAAAGAACAGTGTAACAGATCAGTGAAACCACAAATCTTATACCTCTAAAGTTACAGTGGGACGGATTGAAATCACCGTAACAAATCTTATCTCCTTTAAGTTGAAGTAGAGCAGATTGAAAATAGCAAATCTTATCTCTCTGATGTTGCAATAGAGCAAATTGAAGCTACAAATCTTATCTAATTAAAGTTGTAGTGAAGCAGACTGAAGATAGCAAATCTTATCTCCTTGAGGTTGCAGTGGAGCAGATTGAAGCTACAAATCTTATCTCGTTGAAGTTGCATTAAAGCAGACTGACGCGACAAATCCTATACCTCCGAAGTTGTAGTGGGTTGGATTAAATCTACTGTAGCGAGTCTTATTTCACTGAAGTTGCAGTGGAACTGTTACAAATCTTATCTCCATGAAGTTGCAGTGGAGTAGATTGAAGCTACAAGTCTTATCTCCATGAAGTTGCAGTGGAGTAAATTACAATTACAATTCTTATACCCTTGAAGTTGCAGTGGGTTAGAATGAGGCTACTTGGAAAAGAGAAGCACCGAAGAAGTCGAGATTCGGCAAGACCAGACAAAATTGACCCTTCTTAAAGTCTTTGCTCCATTCTCGTTACATGTCAACAAGAAAAGAGGGGCAACTATAACAGGCCAATTTTGCTTGGCCCACCAAAAAAATAATAAAATAAATAAAAGTCCAAGTCCAATTGCAAAGCCCAAATACAAAAAAGGCCCAATGGCCCAAAAACCTAAACTAGATTTAGAAAAGCTAGAAACCCTAGGGTTTCTGGCACCGTTCCTCTCCTCGATCACGCCACTCAAGGCCCTCATCCCAATAACTGAAGCGCCTTGCGGCCCTTGCACCAAAATGGCAAGGCTCGAATCCCGTCCTCGTCGTTAACCCTCTACCGCCGCCTGCAAAAGAAAAAAAACAAGGACAGTAGAAAGAATAGTAGCAAACAGTAGATGGCAGAAACAAAATAAAAAGAAAAATCTGTATAATCGGTTATAAAATTCGGATTCTAAAGTATATTTTTGGGCATGAGGCAATAAAAAGAACAACTTACAAAGAAAAATTTTCAAAGGTGGCTTCTTTATTTTTTTATCTATTTTTTTTTACAAAAAGGCATAAAACAAAAAGAAATCGAAAACTCACCGTGTCGTTTCACGTTCCACCGCCGTGAGCAGACGAGGACACCTTCCTCGATGATAGACTGCTCCCTTCAGTGAGACGGCGGAGAAATCGAAGGGACTTCTCGAATTTTCTTACCTTTTCGTCGAGTTTTGGGAAATACCAATTCCATATTTGGGTTCTAGGAGCCGAAACGATCAAAAAGGGGGTTGTTTTATGTTTTTTTGGCCATTGGGAACGGCAGAGCCTGTCGCCGGCGATTGGTGGCCATCGTGGAGGCTCGTCAGATCGAAAGGCCGAGCTAAGGGCTGGTGGAGAGAAAAAAAAAGAGAGCTCACACCTTTTTTTTTTTAGAAACTGAAAAAAATTAAACACTTTTTTATTTATATAACACTATAAAACGGCATCGTTTTGGGCTTAAGTTTCAGACGCCAAAACGGTGTCCTTTTGAAGACAACCCGCTAACCAGACCCGACCCTAGTAGGATCTGCGTCTTTTTTTTAAAGGGGGTCTAAATGCTGCTTTGGCCCTTCCGCTTTTTTGCTACTTTTCAATTTCGTCCTACTGTTTATTGTTTTTATTTCACACCTTTTGTTTTGTTTTTTAGTGAATTTTAGTCCTTGGACAACTGTGGACGGTTTAAGGGATGACACGTGTCCCAGGGTTTGGAATAATTACCTATTTGGTCCCTATCCTTTTTAGCGCATTTTATTTTAGTCCTTTATTTTGTTTTATTATTTTATTATGGTTTGTACTTTTAATTTTGTTTAAATTATGATTCAGTCCTTTATTTATTTAATTTCAACCTTTTATTCATTTATTTAGCATTTAAAATTTATATATTTATATATTTTATTTTATAAATCTATTATATCATGTGTTTATACATTTTATTTTATTTTACTCTTGTTATTATCATTATTATTTTATTTATCCATATTAGTACTATGATAGTAATCACAACATGATTGCCGCTTAATTTTTTTTATTATCATTATAGATGCATCGATATTATTCATTAGTATAGCATTTCTTTGGTGTTTATCTTCTTATTCTTCTTTATCTACTTATTTATTTATTCATTCGTTTATTTATCATTTTAACGTCATCATTTCATTTTTTTCCACTATTATTTTATTCCGCTCTCGCTAAATCACCATGTCATGTTTTGTGTTCAAATATATCCACCCGTTTACTAGGCCTAAATGTGTTAAAAAATATATCTTTAACATTTTAAAAAAAAAGGTTATATTCGTTCCACCTAACATATAAGAAATATTCAAAACCGAGGCAATGTTCATTGTTTTTGGGATTCGAAGAGTCGTGCTCCTAACTTACAGGGTATGGCATCTTCTTAGAATTGAAATAATCAAATATCCTATTTAAAATAAAAAATGAGATTTAAGTAATGATTAAACGGCGATTATTCTTGTTTTCGAGGATTTGAGGCACCGTGTCCTAACTTACGAGGCACGATATTCTCTTCTCGATTAACTTGAAATAAGGCCTTCTCGTGAAAATTAATTTAGTTGACCGATATTTTATCATGCAAAGAGGGATCATATTTTAAATTTGCTTCGAATTTTCAATTTTCGACATCAAAACATTGAGTAACCAACTAGGTACCAATTTTGGGTGTTATGAGGGTGCTAATCCTTCCTCATATGTAACCGACTCCCAAACCTATATTCTCTGATTTCGTAGACTAAAAATTATCTTTTTAGGAAAATCTAATCTTTTATAAAGATGGTTAAAATTTGAGGTGACCTGATTAGACCTAATAAAAAGGATCGGTGGCGACTCCATTTTAGTTCTTTTTAAAAAATAAAAGTCGATTTCAAAAAGGTTTTGACAATCTAATTCAAATACTTTAAAATAATTAAATTCATGTAATTGACCCTTAAATGATATTTTATACTATTACCCTAAATTTTTACCTTTTATTCAACTTAGTCCCTAAACCCGAAACTTTCAAATTAAACACAATTAAACTCAAGCCATGCTGACTGAATTTTCCATAGTCCCTATACAGCCCATATTTATCACATTTTCAAAACAATTTCATGTAATTTTACTATTTTAATAATTTAGTCCCTAAACATTAAAATCAACCAAAATTATTTTAAAAAGTCTTATTTAACTATCAAACTTATAAATCTATCACCAAACTTCAAAAATATCACAAATTCATCAATGGAATAAATCAAAACATTTAACAGTTTTATGAATTAGTCCCTGGGTTAGCTAGATTAAGCTACAACGATATCAAAAATATAAAAAAAAAATCATTAGAAACGGACTCAAAACACATACCATGCAAGGTTTATTTATCTTGGCCAAAACTTCCATTATTCACCCATGGAGTATTTGGTTTTTTAACAAAATAAAATAAGGAAGAAGAAGATGTTTTCATCTTTTATTTAATTTTTACTTATTTATCTAATTATCATTTTAACCATTAAATTAACCAAAAATTTCCTATCATGTCAAACCAAACCAAACCGTCCACTACAAAAACATATGGTCTAATTACCTTTTAAAGCCTTCAATCCATACTTTTATATTCATTTGACACAATTAAACCTATAGTAATTAATTTTTGTAACTTTTACAATTTAGTCCTTTTTCCTTAATTAACTATTTAAACATTAAAATTTCTGAACCAAATTTCAATATCCCCATATAATCACTCCCGTAAATATTAATATAAATAATTACAGGCTTGTTTTATAGAAACAAGGTCCTGATACCTCGATTTCCAAAACCACTTGACTTTAGGGACAAATCACTTATACTTAAATGTTCGTTCAATTAGCTAAAATCATCAAATTAAAATTTAATAATAATATCACATTTGACTCGTAAATATGGACTCACTCGTCGAATTTGTGGCCTTGAAACCACCTTTTTTGACACCATTGTAAGATGAGCTTTTACATTTAATGCAAAAAAATTAAAAGGCATGTAAAAAAAAGCATTCAACAAGAAAGTCCAAAGCAATAAATATAAAAGGAACAAACTTTAACAAATGAAAAGTAAAAGAAATTGAAATACATTAAACTAAATCTGAAAATGTTTTACACCCAACGTATATGAACTAAATGTGCAAATAAACCTAAGCTACAATGATAACAAACTAAACTAATACTAAGGACAACTAAAACAAGAAGAAAAGTTGTTGGGAAATGTACAATCTACAGCTAAGGAAATGAAAATAAAAAACCCTAGAAAAAGAGAAAGAGAAGCTAAAAGAAAACCTAAGGAAAACTAAGCTTAAACTAAGGAATGTAGCCTCTTTTCACTCTCAGCCAAATTTTGGTTGATATAGCAACTATTCTAACCCAATTTATGTGCCCAACATACCCTTGAATGGGCCTTCAATGATTGTGCTTCAATATCCGCATATGATGGACCACTAGTAAGGCATGTTAGTTGCTAACTGGATTTTCGTATGTGTTGGGCCACTGGTAGAGCATGTTAGTTGCTAACCAGCCTAGCGTTATGGGTGATGCCATGGGTAGGGCATGTTAGTTGTTAACCATGAAAAAAAGCCATGATTATGTGGGAAAACATGCATATGTTCAAAATAACATGGAATAAGAAATCTATGATGAGTTGTAAATATAATATCCGAGATTAACACGAGGAAGGCGTGGGAAAGAGTAAGAAAATGTGAATTTGGATTTGTTGCATGTAATACATGTTACGTATATTTATAGCAAGTTATGAGACCACCAAATGGAAAGGTTGACTACTTAGTTATATTGCGTGATAAGTATAAAGTCTTAATCTCAATTAATGTATTTTGGGTGAAACGTATCTGTTAGTTGTAGTGCTTGGTGTATTCTATTCACCAATAGAGAGTTATACTTAATAGGCGTATAGATGCCAGTTAACAGGTATGTCTGGGATGATAGAGTAAGTGAAGGTAGCTTTTTTTAAGTATTTGTTTTGTTGATGTTAGCGAAACTTTTCTTTGGGAAAGGTGTTGTATATTGTATTCGACAGATGTTAAAGTCTGCCAGGGGATACTATCCGCCAAGGATAAGTATCCACCATTGTCGTATGTAAGAGGGTAGAAGCTCAATTGTCTCTGTGAGAAGTCTGTTAACTTATTTTTATTTGTGTATGTATATATATATGTGACCGCCTCAGTGTAACACCCCTCACCCATATTCAACGCCGGAATAGGGTTACGGAGCATTACCTAACTTATAAAACATTTAAGCATTCAATTCACATATAATTTCACATTTCATGCAAACATTATTCAAACTCAAGCATAATGTCCCTATAACGAGCCTACAAGGCCCTAAACATACTTTGGGAATGGTTCGGGACTAAACTGATAACGTAGGAAACTTTCACGAAACCTTGAAATTTTTTCTCAAAACGGAGGACACACGCCCGTGTCACAAGCCGTGTGTACATTCAAAATGGAAACACGTGGCCGTGTCCTAGCCCATGTCCGACCCCATGTAAATCTTTGACTTGGGTCACACGTCCAACACATACGCCCGTGTGCCCTAAAAATAGCCATACACGCCCTTGTGCCAGGCCGTGTACTAGGCCATGTCAATCCTGTAGGGTATAATGCCACACAGCCAAGTCACACGCTCGTGTGTGAGGCCGTGTGGGGTATACTGATTTGATTTCAAATTCAACACCATGGGACACAGTCACACACGGCTGAGACATAGGCTATTTACCAAGCCAACTTACCACCCTAAATACATATTCTATACCATTCCATTATCCATCAATACAAATCACAAATTACCACAATATGCCACCTAATTTTTATACCTAATTCACATATACAATTCAATTTACTATACATTTCCAAATATGCATCTTTTAACCTAGTTTCACAAACAAACCAATGTCCAAAAATCATCCACAACTAAACCATTTGACATTTACAATACTTATAGTTACCAAGCATCATACAACCATATATGCACATATATATACATAGCCAAAACAACCAAATTAAGCCAACTCACATTGCCAAAACTACAAACCAAACCGTAATTATTTACAAGCCAATTCAAATGGCCAAAATCATAATCAAAACATAACCAACAAGACCAAAATCCCTATACATGCCATACACTTAAATTACCAAAGTTCATAGGTACCAAGTGATAGGTGGATAGTGTGTTGCGATCTCCAACGATCCCCGAATCCGAGCTAGCTTGAAATCACTATAAAACATAGAAAAATAAACAACGTAAGCTTTATAGCTTAGTAAGCTCGTATGAAATAAACTCAATATAATCATAAACACATAATTCAACCATTGATTATAAATACATGAATTCACATCAACTAACAAACCTTTCAATTACTCATTCACAAAACTATTTACTTTCTTCACCATTTCTTTGATTCAAAACTAATATGGTTTAATGCATATACATGTACCATCTCGTACCAATCTTATTCTCAACCACATTATTCATTTACCTATTGAACAATTTGGAATAGAAGTTGGATACTAAAGAGACTCACACAATAAGTACATATACCATGGCCTGAAGCCAAATCAAGGTAACTTATACCCGAAGTTCTGATATCATGGCCCGAAGCCAAATCAGCCGATATTCATGGCCCGAAGCCAAATCATTATAACTCGTACCCGAAGTGCTAATATCATGGCCCGAAGCCAAGTTAATGTATTCCCTAAGGACATGTCACTAGTATTTTAAACTATTCCTAAGGTTCAACCGGGATTTCGAATGCCGAATTATCATCGAGTCATTTTCAAACTTGTTCAAAGTCTCGTATTCACAATTTATGCAATATTAAAGCATTTAAGATACATTTATAATGAAATTTATCACATACGAACTTACCTCAGATGTGAAAACGACGAAATAAGTCGATTAGTCGATAACTTTAGTTTTCCCCCGATCTAGATCCGAACTTCATTTTTCTTGATCTAAATATAATCAAAATTAATTTATTTAATAATCTCTCTATTCAATTTAATCCAAAACACATATTTACTCACATTTATACATTTGCCCCTAATGTTTCACCATTTTTACAATTTAGTCCTTATTTCATAAAAATACAAATTCATGTAATTTTAATCATACCCAAGGTAGCCGAATTATCACTATCTCCATAACAATCCATAATTCTCATTATTTCACATTTCTACACACAATTTAGACATTTCTCAATTTAATCTCTATTTTGCATTTTTTCTCAAAAATCACTTAACAAAACTTGTATAATTTACATCAAACATTCATAATCTATCATCAAGAATCAAAACACATGCTTATTCATTAATGAAAACATTCAAAATCTTTAACAGATTTACAAAATAGTCCCTACGCTAGCTGGACCTAGTTGCAACGATCTCAAAAACATAGAAAGTATTAAAAACAGGATAAAAACGAACTTACATGCACAAGGAGAAGTGACCGAAAGTTCAAAGCCCTAAAATGGTGTTTTTGTTTATGAAATTTTGGCAATAGCAAGAAGATGAAGCAAATTTTGTGTAACATCCTGAAAGATTTAGAATCGATAGGTCGCATAATTTTGGTGCTCAGCTAGTGAAATGATTCAATTTGTGTGTTTAAATTAGTCTTGAGAAGGCTCGGGATTTATTCGGAATTAGAAAAAAAAATTAGTAACATCCTGAATTTTTGGGCCTATGCATTTAATGGGTGAATATGTTTAATGTGTTAATTTAAGTGTTAGGGGTCCAAATTGGGCTCAGGATGTGGTCAAGGCCTTGGTTAAATTTTTAGTTTGGACATTACAGGGCTTAATACATGTTATCTGTGTTTTAAAATACAAAATGGGCTTGTGGCCCAGTGGTCAGTAGCGCCACTTGGAGAGCAAGGAGGTGGCGTCAATTGGAGGCCCAAATTCAAGTTTTATGGAGCCCAATTCTTTTAATTTAAGTTAGCTAATTTTCGGCAATTAATTAGGTGGAGTTGGACGACAATGTGGCTACAAAATAGGGGATTTTATGTTTTAAATTATATGAATGATAAGCTGATAAAGGAGGGAGGAGTTGGAGCTAATTAGGTCTCTTTTGGATGAGTTAGCAGATTAAGATAAATGAGAAAAGATAGGATTTATCTGCAAGGTTAGGTAAGTGCCAAAATTTCTATAAATAGGGGGGATAGCTAATCAATTCTGGCATTAGAACCCTACTCTTTCTTCTCTTCCTGAGCCGAAAATTTGAAGGCCATCTTACTTGTTTTCTTTTCTCATCTTTTCTCTTCCAAAAGCCGAAAATCACCATTGTTTTCTTTTCTCATCTTTCTCTTCCAAAAGCCGAAAATCACCACCTCCCTCACCCTTTCTTTCTTGTTCTTTGAAATTTCCTTTTAGCCGAATCCTCTGATCTCCATTGTTATTCTTCTCCCATTCACTAAAAGCTGAAACTCCTTATTTAATTCTTCTAAAAGCCGAAAAACACATCAGCCTTCCCTCGTTCATCTTTTTCGGGATTTTCTTAAAAGCTGAAATCCCTAGATCTCATCTCCTGTGATTGCCAAAATCTCTCTGTGGTATCTGCTTGTGCTGAATCTTGAAGGAAACTAAAGGTAAGTATCGATTCATAAGGCTTCAATCCTTTCTAGCTTTTTAGAGACTCTAGCCGAATGGCTATAAGGAAACTGACCTTGAGTTTTTCTCTTATTTTCGGCATTCCAGGATTTGAAGAGGAGTCAATCGCATAGATCTCTAAGTTAGATTTTAGTAGCACACGAATTGTGTTACTTTCGGGATTTCAAGGCAAGGAGATCTATTAATTTTAAACGTGTAAATTCGGGTGTTTATTAACCCTTGGCCGAATGTAGGGGAGCCCAAATCTTCATGTTCTTCCGACTTTTGAGCAAGATTTTAGACTAAGGGTTGTAGATCTAGATAGTAAGGATATTGACTAAGGGAGTAGAACTACGCGATATAAGGTGTGTAACTAGATTGCCTGTTAAAATTTGTTTACAAATCTGCTATATTTTGATAAATGCCGAAGTCCCGGCATAATGATTGAAACCCGAGGAGGGTAAATGCGAATCACCAGGTTAGTGATCTCTGTCATTCCTAAGTGAATGTTCCTGTTAAGATGACATATATGATAAGTATGCTGATTTCTGTGATTGCATGGGGTTGGGTTTGATGAAAGGGGAAGTGTTCTGTTGTAGCGGCTTTTGCCGTGACACATTATGTGGCTTTTGTCCCGACTGTTATAAGCGGCTTTTGTCGTGACTGTTATGGCGGCTTCGCCGTGTCACATTGTAGTAGCTACGCCATGATCGACGATGAGCAACATGACTGCCATCAATGGTGTGTAGCGGTGTGGGTTGATTGTAGAAATCCCCAATGGTGTGACTGGCAGGTAAGGGTGGTGTGTAGCGGATGGAAACCTAGGATTTGGGCTGGGCTTTGCATATATTTTTTATATATTATATTCTGTTATATGTTCTATGGGGTTAAGGCCCAAATCTAATGGTGCACGAGGGTTGCACACTGAGTCTCGCGACTCACCCTATTATTTAATAACTTTCAGGGAGCACCTAGTGTATCGGACCGGGCTGGAGAGGAGCGCAAGGTGGCCATGAGAGAGAGACATTTGATCCAGCAGAAGATTTTACTTAGAAGTTTTATTTTTAATTAATGGGTTTTAAATTTCATTGTAATAAGGACATGGGCCATTAGCTTTATATTTTTGTTTGTTTTGGGCTTTTATTATTACTAGACATTTAGATTTTACGTTTTAATTAAGTTAAGGCATGTACTAAATTTCGGTTTTTAATTCATAAAAGCATTTAAATGAAAACTTATATCTTCTACAAACTATCCAAATTATTAAGTTTTCAGGTATACATGTTTACACTCGACGATTGTTTTCCAAAAACGTGACATGTTTTACTAAATCTTCTTAGTGACATGCCAGATCCAGTCGTGGTGTTTGGGTCGGGTTTGGAGTGTTACAATTTTAGTAATGAATACTTTATTGAAGTGGAACAAGTAACCTTGATGTTTAAGGTAATTAAGTGGCGAAAGCTAGCATAAGATGAGCTAGTAGTAAAGTGAAGTTGGCGCCATGAGTGTTTGCTTGAAGGAAGAGGTTCGAATCCTTTGTTATGCATGTGGAATTTTTATTTTTGCTTCCCATCTTCATAGTGTCGGTCAAGCTAGTATTTATGGTAGCTTGGACTTTATATATTTTTTTCATGGCAAGGTGGGTAATGGTTTAAGGTAAGAATTGAACATAGGGAAATGATTCATGAGCATATGGTATGTAGGGGGAACACAAGGCACTTTTTAAGGGGTGTGTTTTGTAAAGTTTGGAATGACCAAACTTTAACCTTGTATCCATGAACTTGGACGGTTTTAGGGGCTAGGGGGTGGCTGATTTTTTTTGAAGGCTTTTGGGTAAGGATAGGTGTTGTTGTGCACTTTTCATTTTGGTCATTTTTTTCTCTCAAAACACTTTTCTTTTCATCTTTTTTCTCCCTAGCCGAATGCACATTGGGCATTGGTGAACATCTTTGTTTTTCTTCTTTTGGTCATTTCATTTTGACCATTTGGTTTTATTTTGCCTAAACCTCTCAAGTCATTTTACCCCTAGTGCCGAAATACCAAAAACCTTGAGGCCATTTTCTCTTTTCTTCTCTTTTCCTCCATGGTCGAATGTTGCTAACACCATTTTCTTAGATTTTTCTTCATAGCCGAATCTCCCTCTTCACATATATTTTCTAATCAATCATTCTTTCTACTCTCGTTTTGATCAATCGGTAAGAACCCTCTTCGATTCTTTATTTTCTTCTCTTTTTTTTACCGAATCTACATATTGGTTGGAAGGGTCTTTTTGACTGAAAATATCATCCTCTATCTCTCTCTCTTAGACAATCTTTTTCTTCTTTATAGCGACATAGAGAAAGGCCAAAACTCGGAGTGTTCGTAATCATCGTGAATCGCTAGGATTCGGTCCAAAGTGTTAAGGTAAGGGTTTCTATCAAGGACTTCCATATTACTCGTGATTTCATTAAAGATGGGGTTTACTAATCGACTTTATCTTAGGGATGCTATAGCTTGATTTTCATCCATTGAACGGAAAGATTTTATGGTAAGCCGATTTCGCCCTTAAAACCAATAGTCGTAATTTCTGAAATATTATTTGGACTAATATTCTTTTGTCAATGGAGGCAAACAAGATAGGGTCAAAAAGGGTGGTGAATAGTGTTTGAAAGAGGGGCGAATTCGCTATTCCCTCTAGATTCAAGCGAAAGGCTGTTTCGGCAATCCGAGAGTTTCCACCGGGTTGTGGACCCTCATCTGGGGAGAATCAATTATTCGAAGTTGTTCGTAGTTCAGAGCCTTTAGCTGTTTGGGGTTTTCCATCGGGTTGTGAACCGTCAACCGGGGAGAACCGATAAATAGTTGTTGTTCGAGATTTCGAGGGTAAAAATCTAGATCGCTTACTTTAGCATAGATTTATTTTAAGAGTTAGTGTTTTAATCGAGCGTTATAACGTATTTAGGTATCGACGATCAGGAAAGTTAGTCCTCACCGTAATCAGGTGTGTAATCTCACACTTATCTCATGGGTTAAATAACTATACCATAGTAAACATTGGATTTAAAATCGCAAAGATGGTGAAATCGGAAAATATGGTATAATTAACACTTTAGTGTTAAGATCATGAAATCGGTATTAAGAATATGGTAAATTATGAAATTGCCCTTAAAGGGACTAAAACGATAAAATATGATATTTTGGGCCATATGTGGTAAATGAGCCATATGTGTTATTTGATAAATTGGCCAAATGTTATATGAGATGTGAAATGGGCCAAATTGTAAAATGGGCCAAATTGCCAAATGGGCCAATTTGTGAAATAGGCCAGACTGCAATAATTTTTTTTATAATGGGCCTTTTGTTGGAATATTTATATGAATGAATTATTATGCATGTTGTATACATGATTGCATGGGTTGGGATACTTGATGAAGAGAAGTTCTGGTAGCTTTGCTACAAAATTCTGATGGCTTCGTGCCCAGTTTGATACATTGCTTCGTGCCCAGTTTGATACATGGCTTCGTGCCCAGTTTGATACATGGCTTCGTGTATATGGCTTAATTGCCCAGTTTAATATGTGGCTAAATGCCCAGTTTGGTGTGTTGGCGGGGTGGGTGACTAAAGCTCCCCACAGGTGTGCTGGTTGGTACGGGTGGTGTGTAACGGATGGAAATTTAGGTTTGGTTTGGGAATTGCATATCACATGCATTCCACACATGTTAAATTGTTATATTTGTAAATGGGCTTAGGCCCAATTAAATGCTTAAATGGTTTTGGCCCAGTCGACTATGGTAAGTGGGTTACACACTGAGTTCTAAGTATCTCACCCCATTTTCTTTTCCCTTCTCAGGTAATAATCAGTAATGGAGGCTTGGGCCGGGGATGACTTGTGGAGGCCATACGACGAATGATGGTTTTTTTGAACTTTGAACTATTTTTAAGTATTTTTATTTAATTACTATTTCAGTTGTGATGTAATAAGGCCTCTGGTATTATTTTTATGGATGTTTTACTCATAGATGGATTTTAATTATGTTTTAGATACTTAAGTGGGACTATTTTATTTTTTATAAATGTTTTCTTTAATTTACATACAAAAAGGGGGTTTTTCTTAAATATTATTATCACTGTAAAAATTCTTTTAAGAATCTTGTTTTCAAATTTCTTTTGAACTCTTTTAAACTTTTCATAAAATTAAACCAATTATTTTCAAAATTTCAATTTATAAACTCTTATATCTTAAATCTTAGATTCTAAATTAACCTCGATTTTTAATAAACTCCTTTTCCAAAATATTTTTGAGGATCTGTTTTCTTTAAATCACTAGGGGACTAGATGTATGTTCGTTTTGTGTGACATATCAAATTTGGTTTTAACGCATAGACCGGGTTTGGGGTGTTACATTTTATGGTATCAGAGCCAGTTTCAAAACTCAGCTGTGGTTTGGGTTCAACAATAATTTTCGTTTAAAACTGTTTTGAATTTATAGAATTTATGTTTTAAAGGTAGTATGGCACCACGAGCATCCGACACCAAGTCAAGTAAGTATTCGTATACTGAATGATTGTTATTGTGATATGATCATAGGAACACTCTAGAACTTCTAGTTTTAGGTGTCGAAACTGTAAAGATTGAGACTATAGGATGTGATTGCGAAAACAACTCTATCTGTTATATCTCATAAAATATCGTTAATAAACACTGAAATAGAATTCTGATTCATAAAACTTGTAATCAGATTAAACTGAATTAGTCATTATAAGCGCTAGAGGACGTGGACGTGATAGACGTGGCCGCGGTAGAGGCCGAGGTGCTAGAGCCGTGTCTGAGGCATCGGGACATATGCCGGAAATGGATGCACCAGCATCACCGGTATCGAAAAATGAATCCCACAACCGTATGAGGGAAGACATTGCTCTGTCCCAGGCAATGTTACGAGTTTTGGAAACGGTCGCTGGGGCTAGATCGGGGACAGTAGCTCGAGGATCAATATCGGAGCGGCTCAGATCCAATGGTGCTGAGACTTTTAGGGGTATTTCTAGAGTAGCCCCAAATGTTGTAGAATATTGGCTCGAGGCTGTAAAGCGAATTATAGATGACCTAGAGTGTACCACCAAACAGAAATTAAGAGGAGCTGCGTCCTTGTTGAGGGACGAGGCGTATCAATGGTGGCTTCCTGTTCGAGAAGGCAACCAGGCTGAACGTGTTACTTGGGATTTCTTCAAAGCTACTTTCCAAGGGAAGTATGTCAGGGCAAGCTATGTAGATGCCCGGAGGAAGGAATTCCTGCATTTGGTTTAAGAAAATAAGACAGTGGTAGCTTATGAGGCAGAATTTCTTCGCTTGAGTCGTTATGCTCGGACAATAGTGCCGACTGATCATGAGCGCTGTGTACGTTTTGAGGATGGGATGAATGATGAGTTACGGGTACTGATAGCCTTGCAGCAAGAAAGGATTTTTGCCACGCTTATGGAGAAAGCCAAGATAGCCGAAGAGGCTAAGAATTCAGAACGTCAGAACCGAGAAAGAGTCAGAGGCAAGAGGGATTTTAAGTACTCGGGTTCTGCTAAAAGGTTCCAAAAGAGGCCTCGGAATGATGAGCCAGCTCAAGCTAAAGCACCTGTGGCTACCAACTAGATTCAACAATGTGTTGCCGTGTGGGACAACACCCAGGAATCTTTGGAAGAGAAAACCGCGGTTGTTTTAAATGTGTTTCTAAAGATCACCAGTTTAAGGATTGCCTTCAACGGACTGCTCCGACTCAAGAAGCTCGTAACCCTGATGCACAGCTAGTCAGAGGCGCTCAGCAGCCACCGAGAGGCCGTGGACCAGGTCGTGGTGGTAATGGCGCTGGACGAGGTCAAGGTGCACCGAATCGAGGTAATGGCTTTAGAGGTAACGCGGAGGCGAGACAGCCGGGGTTGGTTTATGCGGTCAGGCATCGGGAGGATGGCGATACACCTGATGTGATAACTGGTACGTTTTTCATCTTTGATGTACCTGTTACTACTTTGATAGATATTGGGTCTACCCACTCATATGTTGCTAGTGCCATATCTGGAAGTCTGAATATTGATCTGAGATTACCGATAGAGAGATTACGGTAATTGGTCCTTTAGGACAGTCGGTAATCGTGAATAAATTGTATAGAGACATGCCTTTAGAAATTCAAAGAGAAATACTTTTGGCGGATTTCTGAATCTGGTTTAAGGAAATAAAACAGTGGCAGCTTATGAGGCAGAATTTCTTCGCTTGAGTCGTTATGCTCGGACAATAGTGCCGACTGATCATGAGCGCTGTGTACGTTTTGAGGATGGGATGAATGATGAGTTACGGGTACTGATAGCCCTACAGCAAGAAAGGATTTTTGCCACGCTTGTGGAGAAAGCCAAGATAGCCGAAGAGACTAAGAATTCAGAACGTCAGAACCGAGAAAGAGTCAGAGGCAAGAGGGACTTTAAGTACTCGGGCTCTGCTAAAAGGTTCCAAAAGAGGCCTCGGAATGATGAGCCAGCTTAAGCTAGAGCACCTGTGTAACACCCCAAACCCGGCCCATTTAATCCGACCGAATTTGGAATGTCACTGCGGAACACTTTCGAAGGACATTTTACTTAAGAAGTAAACCGTTTAAAATTTATTTCCTTTAATAAAACATTTTCGTGAATTATAAAATTCTAAGTAAAACTCGGAGTTTGTTATAAACCTATCGGTTTCAAGCTTTATTGAGAAAATAAAACCATTTGAAATCAATCTTTAATTATCCTTCCATAATAGGGCATAATAGTAACAATACTTAACAAATGAACGGAAACACTTTAGTGGGCCTTATTACAATACACACTTAATCAAAATACGAAAAATATCATTATTTAATTAATTAACCAAGAGATTCCTTTGCATGAAAATCCACTTTTGCATGGCCACCTTTGTATCCTCTCCGACCCGGTCCAAGCTTTACGCACCACCTGAAAGGTTTAATAAAAACAGAGTGAGTCACCAAGACTCAGTGCATAGTTAACTACACATGTCCTCACATATGGGCTTGGCCCATATCCACGAAATCCTTATATATGTATAATATACAATTATAAATATGCAATTATGAATACACAATATTATAAATATGATTACGAAAATACAATTACGAAGTCCAATCCACAAGGTGATCCACATATCTTTCTTTTGCACATTATTTCTTAAAGTCGTGGCTAAGCCACCGATCCCATAGAAATCTCACATATCAATCGGTTCACAAATCAACAACCACGAATGTAGCACGAGGCTAGCATTAGAACACTCACATAGTGTACACCTTTTCTCCAATAGTCTCATCACATGTCTCATGCGTACGTATATGTACCATAACAACATTCGTACGAAACAAATATGTATATTTTATCTATCATGGTCACATGTTATTTACACATTACATGTCATCACTTTATTTTACACTCATCGATAACCATTTATAATTGCACATCACCAAAAAGTTAATATCATAACCCTTAACTTGATTTATCGATCACTTACATTGGTATCATTGCTCTTAGCCTTTATTTCGGCTAACATGCATAACATATACGTTTACATAAAATAACACATAGGACACATATAACAATTAACAAACAAGTGCGTACAAAGCAGATAACTACGCACTGATTTTAGCGAGATCCCGATCTATCGATTCTAATATCAACTAAAGTCTCGAAGGCTTCTGTTACTTTTATTGTTTAGCCCCTAGAACACACAATCGAAATCGGTCACACTTTGTACCAAAAATATGGCCTTAGGCCGAATACTACACATCTTACCTATCTTTTCCAAGTCCCAAAATGTTTGCTTGCTCTTGTATATACCAAATCCCTTGAATAGCCGAAACCAGTAAGCTCTTTTAAAAGCTCCTTAACACTAGCACAATAGAAATACATCAATATGGCCTTAAGCATTTTTTGGCCATTCTTAAAAATCAAAGTCTAGCCTTGATTTCGGCCTACAAAAGAAGGAGAGAAGAAACCAACTATTTAATGGGAGTACTTACCAACGTTTGAAGAGATCAACACCTTCCTTTGGGGATTCGGCCTATGCTCAAAAAGGCAAGGATCATTCGGTCAAAGTGATAATCAAGAGAAAGAATAGCAAAGAAGTTTCGGCATAGCAACAATAGCATGCTTTTAAATAAAATTGAAGGTAGTATAGGAGGAGGATTTCGATTTGAAATAACAAGGGAAGGAGATGAAAGAACAAGAGCTAGCCGAAAAATAAGCTCCCTAGCTATTCCTTCCAAAATGCAACTCAGTCTCCCTCTCTTTCTCCCCATTTTCGGCCAAGACAACAATGAAAGGGAAACAAAACAAAGGTTTTTGGCTAAGCTTTCCTCAAACCCAAGGCCAGAATGAAGGTCTTTAAGGAGTTTACCATTCGGCCATGCACCAAAATGTCAAGAAAGGAAGAACCAAAAATCATATTTCGGCCATGCTTGTGCAATATTCAAACAGACCATGCTACCCTCTTTTTCCAAAACCAAGGCCGGCCAAGTTTCCCCCAAAACATGCTCTCCCTTCCATTTTCCCATACATTAAAAATTATTAAAACAACAAAAAAAATATCAACCCATGCCGCACATGCTCTTATTTTGTTAAGTTCAATATTGTTTATTCCTTTATTCTATCCTTTTCCCATATTCTCATAGAAGTTGATAATCATCATAATATTATATATATTATATATATATTATCCCATTATCCTAAGCAGACAATTAAAAATAATAAAAAATAAAAAAAATAAAATAAAACAACATAGGGCAGCACCCACAAGCATGCGTGCATGCCTCTCCATTTTACATAAATCAAGGCCGGCCAAGCACTCTTCTCCCTTGCTAATCTCAACATCACTTTCCATTGTTTTAATTAATCTTCCATCACCTTTTAATAACAATCCCATACCTCATGCATATTAAAATAATTAAAAGATAAGATAATAAAAATAATAATACTATAACCATTGTTCAATCTTCCATCACAAAAATAATAATACACAACTAACCCAAAAGATAATAAAATAAACACAACCCGTGCTTATTTTCAGGCGCATGCCCCATGCAGGACACCAAGTTCCCACGCCTGAAATAGGCAAAAAGAATATCCTACAGGCGCAGTCCCCAGGTCTCGAACCCGAGACTTGAAGGAGCTTCCCCTCACCTTCTGCCACTCGACCGATGCGCGTTTCATGCCAATTGACGCATGGAAATTCTTTTAAACCTTACTTCACTGGCGCCTTATGTTCCAAATAAAAAAGAAAAATAAAGCGCCTTATGCGCGATCCTCAGGACTCGAACGCGAGTCCTCTGAGCCTTAGCTCTCACGCAATGTCCTTGGCCACTCGGCCACTTCGAATTTCATGACGTAAATGCATCGTGAATTTCTTTTAAACCTTTTTTCCCGTTAGCTTCCCTTTATAAAAAAAATATAAACTCATCCCGTGCTTCCAGCGCGTCTCGAACACAAGTTCTCGCTAATGTACCCTGGCTGCAAGCGTCCTCACCACTCAGTCAGTGTTCATTTTATGCTAACGGATGCGTTGAAAATTCTTTTAAGGCCTCCTTAGTCCATAACACCATATAGCACAAAAATAAAAACCATGCGCCCAGCATTGCTCGATCCCTTGACCTGCTTAGCGCTAAACTAAACCTTAAGTGGCATGCAAAGACCACTTTACCAGGGCATTTTATATGCCACAATTTTACAAAAACTTTACTTAAGGCCTCCTTCAATATTGTCCTCTTTTTTCAAAAAATTTTCAAAATACTCCCATTTCAAACCGAGAGTTTTAGGAACTTTAAAAACTCTTCCAAACCACTATTAAAGCCTACCAAATCTTGAATTATTCTTAAAACGAAAAATACTTATTTCAGGATATTACAATTCTACCCCCTTAAAAATAATTTCGTCCTCGAAATTACTTACGAACGAACATCCGTATATTTTAATTCATCGTATATCAATCATATATACTCAATTATACACATATGCGAACATATCCAACCTCTTTCACATTTAGCATTTACACATATGGCTACTCCTTCATAAGCATATTCAAGCTCAAATTCCATTACGGATACCATACACATCAATGGTAAGATCAATTGCACATTTTAAAAGTCTTACCGAAGCTTCAACTATATCGCATCTTATTTAACTCAAATGGGAACTCACTAACTTTCCTTATTCCTTGCAAGTACGAAAGACTTGCACTTATCCGAGCATTTAGCTTATGGTAACCAACACTTTCCATCTTGTAAGTGATTCATGAATTCTCTTTTGTAACACATCACCGGCATTAAGCCTGCTAAACATCAAAGCCTCAAAATATACAATGCACACAAAGCTCATGCTAGGCATCAAAGCCTGAAATATACACCAGCACAAAGCTTGCTAGGCATCAAAGCCTGAAATATACACCGGCACAAAGCCTGCTAGGCATCAAAGCCCGAAATATACACCGGCACAAAGCCTGCTAGGCATCAAGGCCCGAAATATTATCAGCATCTGAATCACATTACAAGCTGACCAGAGTTATAAACCATATAATTCACATCACTTTGTATTTATCATTTCAATTATATTTCATGATAGATAGTCTATCCACATATCACTTGTACTTATCACTTGAGTAACATTTCCTGATAGAAAGTCTATCCACAGTCGGCTTTCACTATATTTATAACCAGGATTCCAGCATGTACACAAGGTTATAACTAACCTTAACAATATTCAATTGCTTATAGACTTATACTTAAAATATTCTCACTTTCTGGTTCCAATACTTGCCGACACGATATTTTCCACACTGAGCACACAGACGGTCCCGATTTCCCATAGCTGGCTTAATCACATGAGCAAAACTTTCAACCTTTGGTCTTTTCCGAAGATCCTTAGATAACAATTCAAAATTTCTTCCATCACGGTTCATATCCTTATCTCAGTTTTGTCCCATCGAGTTCTTAATCCTTTCGGCTATCTTAGCTTTTTCGACTAACACAGCAAATTCTCGTTCCTGTTGAGGAACTATCAACAGTCTCAGGCCGTCTCTTAATCCGTCCTTAAACCGGACACATTGTTCATGTTTCGTAGCCACTACTCCTTGAGCATATTGGCTTAACCTTAGGAATTCAATCTCGTATTTCGCCATGGACTTGTTCCGTTGAACCAGTCCCAAAACACATATCTCTGAGCATCAATGTATTACGTACTGATATACTTCTTCTGGTATACCATCTTGACATACTCCCAAATAGGTCCTTAGCTGTAACACTATCTCGAACCGTGAGCCATCATTTATACATCTCATCGCAAAGTAGCACACTATTCCTTTCACTTTTTCCCTCAGGGTTTAGATCGAGCTTATCCACAACCCGCTTGGTTGTTTCCAACCAATATTCGACCACACTGAATGCCACTTCTGATATATCACAAAACAAATCCGTTCCATTGGCTCAAAGTCGCTTGGAAACAAATTTTCGAGCTCTCATATTTCTCCTTCTCCAACCACCATCTCTACAACTCGCAGCGCAATACAGCATTATCCCTCGTCTGATCTTGCTGCTCATTATCAAAAGTTGGTGGTGGAGGTGATACCTCATTATCAGACCCTTGACCCGATCTATCGAGTTCCGATACGGCCATTTTGCCTCGATCATGTCCTCTAGGACTCATCTCTTATCGCACAATCTGACTTAAAAAGTTTTATGCATTAGGAATTTGTTTCACTGATTATTCGCGAACAATTTTTATGGAATAAAGTATTTTAGAAGTAGTTCTTTCGATCACACATAGGTTCAGTTCACTATTCTAGTTCAGAGAATCACATACACGTTCATAAGCAGGGACACATTCATTCACTACACCTCTAGGGTCATTTCAGTTCTCAAGTCTTATGCACTTATTTATGAGTAGACTAGTCTTAGGATTCGATAGCCCAAATTTTCTAATCTACAAGCCTAATTATGCCCATACAGTTCACATATTCAATATACTTCAATAGTCAGAGGTACCTACCAGGTGGACTTCGGGTCGGAGGTACAGGTGCCAGGCCAGAACAAGCTCAAAATAGAAGTTCACATTTTGAAAAGCCCACTTTCGAAAACTGCTTTGGGCAAAACCTCAAAGCCGAGTTTTTTGAACTGTGCTCGATACCAAAATGTAACACCCCAAACCTGGCCCATTTAATCCGACCGAATTTGGAATGTCACTGCGGAACACTTTCGAAGGACATTTTACTCAAGAAGTAAACCGTTTAAAATTTATTTCCTTTAATAAAACATTTTCATGAATTATAAAATTCTAAGTAAAACTCGGAGTTTGTTATAAACCTATCGGTTTCAAGCTTTATTGAGAAAATAAAACCATTTGAAATCAATCTTTAATTATCCTTCCATAATAGGGCATAATAGTAACAATACTTAATAAATGAACGGAAACACTTTAGTGGGCCTTATTACAATACACACTTAATCAAAATACGAAAAATATCATTATTTAATTAATTAACCAAGAGATTCCTTTGCATGAAAATCCACTTTTGCATGGCCACCTTTGTATCCTCTCCGACCCGGTCCAAGCTTTACGCGCCACCTGAAAGGTTTAATAAAAACAGAGTGAGTCACCAAGACTCAGTGCATAGTTAACTACACATGTCCTCACATATGGGCTTGGCCCATATCCACGAAATCCTTATATATGTATAATATAAAATTATAAATATGCAATTATGAATACACAATATTATAAATATGATTACGAAAATACAATTACGAAGTCCAATCCACAAGGTGATCCACATATCTTTCTTTTGCACATTATTTCTTAAAGTCGTGGCTAAGCCACCGATCCCATAGAAATCTCACATATCAATCGGTTCACAAATCAACAACCACGAATGTAGCACGAGGCTAGCATTAGAACACTCACATAGTGTACACCTTTTCTCCAATAGTCTCATCACATGTCTCATGCGTACGTATATGTACCATAACAACATTCGTACGAAACAAATATGTATATTTTATCTATCATGGTCACATGTTATTTAGAACAATACACATTACATGTCATCACTTTATTTTACACTCATCGATAACCATTTATAATTGCACATCACCAAAAAGTTAATATCATAACCCTTAACTTGATTTATCGATCACTTACATTGGTATCATTACTCTTAGCCTTTATTTCGGCTAACATGCATAACATATACGTTTACATAAAATAACACATAGGACACATATAACAATTAACAAACAGGGGTACAGTGCGATAACTACGCACCTGATTTTAGCGAGATCCTGATCTATCGATTCTAATATCAACTAAAGTCTCGAAGGCTTCTGTTACTTTTATTATTTAGCCCCTAGAACACACAATCGAAATCGGTCACACTTTGTACCAAAAATATGGCCTTAGGCCGAATACTACACATCTTACCTATCTTTTCCAAGTCCCAAAATGTTTGCTTGCTCTTGTATATACCAAATCCCTTGAATAGCCGAAACCAGTAAGCTCTTTTAAAAGCTCCTTAACACTAGCACAATAGAAATACATCAATATGGCCTTAAGCATTTTTTGGCCATTCTTAAAAATCAAAGTCTAGCCTTGATTTCGGCCTACAAAAGAAGGAGAGAAGAAACCAACTATTTAATGGGAGTACTTACCAACGTTTGAAGAGATCAACACCTTCCTTTGGGGATTCGGCCTATGCTCAAAAAGGCAAGGATCATTCGGTCAAAGTGATAATCAAGAGAAAGAATAGCAAAGAAGTTTCCGCATAGCAGCAATAGCATGCTTTTAAATAAAATTGAAGGTAGTATAGGAGGAGGATTTCGATTTGAAATAACAAGGGAAGGAGATGAAAGAACAAGAGCTAGCTGAAAAATAAGCTCCCTAGCTATTCCTTCCAAAATGCAACTCAGTCTCCCTCTCTTTCTCCCCATTTTCGGCTAAGACAACAATGAAAGGGAAACAAAACAAAGGTTTTTGGCTAAGCTTTCCTCAAACCCAAGGCCAGAATGAAGGTCTCTAAGGAGTTTACCATTCGGCCATGCACCAAAATGTCAAGAAAGGAAGAACCAAAAATCATATTTCGGCCATGCTTGTGCAATATTCAAACAGACCATGCTACCCTCTTTTTCCAAAACCAAGGCCGGCCAAGTTTCCCCCAAAACATGCTCTCCCTTCCATTTTCCCATACATTAAAAATTATTAAAACAACAAAAAAAAATATCAACCCATGCCGCACATGCTCTTATTTTGTTAAGTTCAATATTGTTTATTCCTTTATTCTATCCTTTTCCCATATTCTCATAGAAGTTGATAATCATCATAATATTATATATATATATTATCCCATTATCCTAAGCAAACAATTAAAAATAATAAAAAAAATAAAAAAATAAAATAAAATAACATAGGGCAGCACCCACAAGCTTGCGTGCATGCCTCTCCATTTTACATAAATCAAGGCCGGCCAAGCACTCTTCTCCCTTGCTAATCTCAACATCACTTTCCATTGTTTTAATTAATCTTCCATCACCTTTTAATAACAATCCCATACCTCATACATATTAAAATAATAAAAAGATAAGATAATAAAAATAATAATACTATAACCATTGTTCCATCTTCTATCACAAAAATAATAATACACAACTAACCCAAAAGATAATAAAATAAACACAACCCGTGCTGATTTTCAGGCGCATGCCCCATGCAGGACACCAAGTTCCTATGCCTGAAATAGGCAAAAAGAATATCCTCCAGGCGCAGTCCCCAGGTCTCGAACCCGAGACCTGAGGGAGCTTCCCCTCACCTTCTGCCACTCGACCGATGCGCGTTTCATGCCAATTGACGCATGGAAATTCTTTTAAACCTTACTTCACTGGCGCCTTATGTTCCAGCGCTAAAAGAAAAATAAAGCGCCTTATGCGCGATCCTCAGGACTCGAACGCGAGTCCTCCGAGCCTTAGCTCTCACGCAATGTCCTTGGCCACTCGGCCACTTCGAATTTCATGACGTAAATGCATCGTGAATTTCTTTTAAACCCTTTTTCCCGTTAGTTTCCCTTTATAAAAAAAATATAAACTCATCCCGTGCTTCCAGCGCGTCTCGAACACAAGTTCTCGCTAATGTACCCTGGCTGCAAGCGTCCTCACCACTCAGTCAGTGTTCATTTTATGCTAACGGATGCGTTGAAAATTCTTTTAAGGCCTCCTTAGTCCATAACACCATATAGCACAAAAATAAAAACCATGCGCCCAGCATTGCTCGATCCCTTGACCTGCTTAGCGTTAAACTAAACCTTAAGTGGCATGCGAAGACCATTTTACCAGGGCATTTTATATGCCACAATTTTACAAAAACTTTACTTAAGGCCTCCTTCAATATTGTCCTCTTTTTTCAAAAAATTTTCAAAATACTCCCATTTCAAACCGAGAGTTTTAGGAACTTTAAAAACTCTTCCAAACCACTATTAAAGCCTACCAAATCTTGAATTATTCTCAAAACGAAAAATACTTATTTCAGGATATTACAACCTGTGGCTACCAACCAGATTCAACAATTTGCTGACTATGGGAGACGACACCCCGAGGGAATGCTGGAAGAAAACTGGCGGTTGTTTTAAATGTGTTTCTAAAGACCACCAGTTTAAGGATTGCCCTCAATGGACTGCTCCGACTCAAGAAGCTCGTAACCCTGATGCACAGCCAGTCAGAGGCGCTCAGCAGCCACCGAGAGGCCATGGACTAGGTCGTGGTGGTAATGGCACTGGACGAGGTCAAAGTGCACCGAATCGAGGTAATGGCTTTAGAGGTAACGCAGAGGCGAGGCAGCCGAGGTTGGTTTATGTGGTCAGGCGTCGGGAGGATGGCGACGCACCTGATGTGATAACTGGTACATTTTTCATCTTTGATGTACCTGTTACTACTTTGATAGATATCGGGTCTACCCATTTATATGTTGCTAGTGCCATATCTGGAAGTCTGAATATTAGATCTGAGATTACCGATAGAGAGATTACGGTAATTAGTCCTTTAGGACAGTCGGTAATTGTGAATAAATTGTATAGAGACATACCTTTAGAAATTCAAAGAGAAATACTTTTGGCAGATTTCTGAATCTGGTTTAAGGAAATAAGACAGTGGCAGCTTATGAGGCAGAATTTCTTCGCTTGAGTCGTTATGCTCGGACAATAGTGCCGACTGATCGTGAGCGCTGTGTACGTTTTGAGGATGGGATGAATGATGAGTTACGGGTACTGATAGCCCTACAGCAAGAAAAGATTTTTGCCACGCTTGTGGAGAAAGCCAAGATAGCCGAAGAGGCTAAGAATTCAGAACGTCAGAACCGAGAAAGAGTCAGAGGCAAGAGGGACTTTAAGTACTCGGGTTCTGCTAAAAGGTTCCAAAAGAGGCCTCGGAATGATGAGCCAGCTCAAGCTAGAGCACCTGTGGCTACCAACCAGATTCAACAATGTGCTGACTGTGGGAGACGACACCCCGAGGGAATGCTGGAAGAGAACCGGCGGTTGTTTTAAATGTGTTTCTAAAGATCACCAGTTTAAGGATTGCCCTCAACGGACTGCTCCGACTCAAAAAGCTCGTAACCCTGATGCACAGCCAGTCAGAGGCGCTCAGCAGCCACCGAAAGGCCGTGGACCAGGTCGTGGTGGTAATGGCATTGGACGAGGTCAAGGTGCACTGAATCGAGGTAATGGCTTTAGAGGTAACGAGGACGTGAGACAGCCGGGGTTGGTTTATGCGGGCAGGCGTCGGGAGGATGGCGATGCACCTGATGTGATAACTGGTACGTTTTTCATCTTTGATGTACCTGTTACTGCTTTGATAAATATCGGGTCTACCCACTCATATGTTGCTAGTGCCATATCTGGAAGTCTGAATATTAGATCTGAGATTACCAATAGAGAGATTACGGTAATTAGTCTTTTAAGACTGTCGGTAATCGTGAATAAATTATATAGAGACATGCCTTTAAAAATTCAAAGAGAAATACTTTTGGCAGATTTGATGGAACTGCCTTTCGGCGAGTTTGATCTTATTTTGGGTATGGATTGGTTGGTAAAGCACCAGGCGCACTTGGATTGTGCTGCAAAGCAGATGTCGGTAAGGACCTTGGATGGTAAGGAAGTAGTAATGATAGGCGAACGAAGAAACTATTTGGCAAATGTGGTATCTGCTTTAAAGGCAAAAAAGTTGGTGCGAAAAGGGTATGGAGCGTTTCTAGCCTTCATTAATGCATTGGATGCCAAGGAATTATCGGTGGAAGGTGTGAGAACGGTGAAAGAATTTTTAGATGTCTTTCCCGAGGAACTTCCAGGTCTACCTCCAGATCGGGAAGTAGAATTTGGCATTGAGCTTTTGCCCGGAACGGCTCCGGTGTCCATTGCTCCTTATAGAATGGCGCCGAAGGAGCTAGCGGAGCTTAAAGCTCAAATTCAAGAACTGTTGGATCAGGGATTTATTTGACTGAGTGTGTCTCCGTGGGGAGCACCGGTTTTGTTCGTCAAAAAGAAGGATGGGTCGATGCGTATGTGCATTTATTATAGGCAGTTGAATAAGTTGACGATCAAGAGTAGGTATCTATTACCGAGAATCGACGACCTGTTTGATCAATTGAGAGGAGCTTCAGTTTTCTCCAAGATTGATTTGAGATCGGGTTATCACCAACTCAAGGTTAAGGAGGCAGATATTCATAAGACGGCATTCCGAACTCGTTATGGACATTATGAGTTTTTGGTGATGCCATTTGGTTTGACCAATACACCAGCTGCATTTATGGACATGATGAACCGAATCTTTCAACCCTATCTAGACCGATTCGTGGTGGTGTTCATAGATGATATCTTGGTATATTCGAGGAATGAGGAAGAGCATGACTCACATTTGCACACAGTATTACAAATACTGCGAGACAAGTAACTTTATGCCAAATTCAGTAAGTGCGAGTTTTGGCTGAAGGAAGTGACTGTCTTGGGGCATGTTGTGTCAGCCGAAGGAATCAGAGTTGATCCTCGGAAATGGGAACAGATAACGATGGACTTTGTTAGTGGATTACCCTTAACACCTACTAAAAAGGATTCCGTCTGGGTAATAGTGGATCGATTGATTTAAGATCGCCATTTTCTACCGGTTAAGACGGATTACTCATCGCGAAGTGGCTAAGTTGTATGTATCAGAGATCGTGAGGTTGCATGGGGTACCAGTGTCTATTATATCAGACAGGGACCCTAGGTTTACATCACAGTTTTGGAAAGCTTTGCATGAGGCTTTGGGAACAAAGTTAAACTTTAGTACGGCTTTTCATCCTCAGTCAAATGGTCAGTCAGAAAGAGTAATCCAAATTTTGGAAGACATGTTAAGGGGTTGTGTGATTAACTTTAGAGGTAGTTGGGAGGATTTTCTACCGTTGGTAGAGTTCGCGTATAATAACAGTTACCAATCAGTATCCAAATGGCACCTTATGAAGCAGTATATAGTCGTAGGTGTTGTACCCCTACTTGTTGGATTGAATTGGGGGAACGGCAGTTATTGGGTCCTGAATTGATATCTGAGACTGAAGAAAAGGTAAAGGTGATTCGAGCACGGTTAAAGGAAGCTTCGGATAGTCAAAAGTCGTATGCGGATCTGAAGCGTAAGGATATTGAGTTTACGGTGGGAGATTAGGTATTTCTGAAAGTCTCACCTTGGAAGAAGATTTTCAGATTTGGAAGGAAGGGAAAGTTGAGCCCTAGGTTCATTGGACCGCACCGTGTGTTGAAGCGTGTAGGGCCAGTGGCCTATCAGCTTGAACTACCTCTGGAGTTGAGTCAGATTCATAGTGTCTTCCATGTCTCTATGTTAAGGTGTTATCGATCGGATCCGTCTCACATAGTACCGGTAGAAGAAGTGGAGATAAGGCCGGACTTGTCTTTCGAGGAGGAACCAGTGAAAATCTTAGATCGTGATGTTAAGGTGTTAAGAAAGAAGTCTGTGCCATTGGTTAAGGTTCTATGGCGTAATCACAAAGCGGAGGAAGCTACGTGGGAGCCTGAGGACGCAATTCGGCAACAATATCCTCACCTCTTTTAATCAGGTAAATTTCGAGGACGAAATTTTCTTTAAGGGGGTAGAATTGTAACATCCTAAAAAATTTAGAATCGATACGTTGCATAATTTTGGTGCCCAGCTAATGAAATGATTCAATTTGTGTGTTTAAATTAGTCTTGAGAAGGCTCGGGATTTATTCGGAATTAGAAAAAAAATTTAGTAATGAATACTTTATTGAAGTGGAACAAGTAACCTTGATGTTTAAGGTAATTAAGTGGAAAAAGCTAGCATAAGATGAGCTAGTGGTAAAGTGGAGTTGGCGCCATGAGTGTTTGCTTGAGGGAAGAGGTTCGAATCCTTTGTTATGCATGTGGAATTTTTATTTTTGCTTCCCATCTTCATAGTGTCGGTCAAGCTAGTATTTATGGTAGCTTGGACTTTATTTTTTTTTATGGCAAGGTGGCTAATGGTTTAAGGCAAGAATTGAACATAGGGAAAGGATTCATAAGCATATGGTATGTAGGGGGAACACAAGGAACTTTTTAAGGGGTGTTTTTTGGAAGTTTGGAATGGCCAAACTTTGACTTTGTGTCCATGAACTTGGACAGTTTTAGGGGCTAGGGGGGTGGCCGATTTTTTTTGAAGCCTTTTGGGTAAGGATAGGTGTTGTTGTGCACTTTTCATTTTGGTCATTTTTTTTTCTCTCAAAACACTTTTCTTTTCATCTTTTCTCTCCTTAGCCGAATGCACATTGGGCATTGGTGAACATCTTTGTTTTTCTTCTCTTGGTCATTTCATTTTGACCATTTGGTTTTATTTTGCCTAAACCTCTCAAGTCTTTTTCCCCCTAGTGCCGAAATACCAAAAACCTTGAGGCCATTTTCTCTTTTCTTCTCTTTTCATCCATGGTCGAATGTTGCTAACACCATTTTCTTAATTTTTTTCTTCATAGCCGAATCTCCCTCTTCATATTTTCTTATCAATCATTCTTTCTACTCTCGTTTTGATCAATCGGTAAGAACCCTCTCTGATTCTTTATTTTCTTCTTTTTCTTTTGCCAAATCTACATATTGGTTGGGAGGGTCTTTTTGATCGAAAATATCATCCTCTATCTCTCTCTCTTAGACAATCTTTTTCGTTTTTATAGTGACATAGAGAAAGACCGAAACTCGGAGTGTTCATAATCATCGTGAATCACTAGGATTCGGTCCAAAGTGTTAAGGTAAGGGTTTCTATCAAGGACTTCCATATTACTCGTGATTTCGTTAAAGATGGGGTTTACTAATCAAATTTATCTTAGGGACGCTATCGCTCGATTTTCATCCCTTGAACGTAAAGATTTTGGGGTAAGCCGATTTCGACCTTAAAACCAATAGTCATAATTTCTGAAATATTAATTGGACTAATATTCTTTTGTCAGTGGAGGCAAACAAGATAGGGTCAAAAAGGGTGGTGAATAGTGTTTGAAAGAGGGGCGTATTCGCTATTCCCTCTAGATTCAAGCGAAGGGCTGTTTCGGCAATCCGAGAGTTTCCACCGGGTTGTGGACCCTCATCCGGGGAGAATCAATTATTCGAAGTTGTTCGTAGTTTGGAGCCTTTAACTGTTCGGGGTTTTCCACCGGGTTGTGAACTGTCAACCGGGGAGAACCGACAAATAGTTGCTGTTCGAGATTCCGAGGGTAAAAATCTAGACCGCTTACTTTAGCATAGATTTATTTTAAGAGTTAGTGTCCTAATCGAGCATTATAACGTATTTAGGTATCGACGATCAGGAAAGTATAGTCCTCACCGTAATCAGGTGTGTAATCTCACACTTATCTCAAGGGTTAGATGACTATACCGTAGTAAACTTGGATTAAAAATCGCAAAGAAAGTGAAATTGGAAAATATGGTATAATTAACACTTTAGTGTTAAGATCATGAAATCGGTATTAAGAATGTGGTAAATTATGAAATTACCCTTAAAGGGGCTAAAACGATAAAATATGATATTTTGGCCCATATGTGATAAATGAGCCATATGTGTTATTTGATAAATTGGCCAAGTGTGATATGAGATGTGAAATGGGCCAAATTGTGAAATGGGCCAAATTGTTAAATGGGCCAATTTGTGAAGTAGGCCAAAATGTGATATAGGCCAGACTGCAATAATTTTTTTTTATAATGGGCCTTTTGTTGGAATATTTATATGAATGAATTATTATGCATGTTGTATACATGATTGCATGGGTTGCGATACTTTATGAAGAGAAGTTCTGGTAGCTTTGCTACAAAATTCTTGTAACACCCCAAACCCGGCCCATACGTTTCGACCAGATCTGGTATGCTACGGGTTGTACATTGAAAACTTTTGCTTTGTTGGTTTCGGAAATCGTAAGTTAATTAGACAATATTTGAATAAATAAGTGACTTTCTGAAAATAAAACATTGTATTACTATTATTTTGAATAATTAAACCTTTGACAAAAATTCATAAGTTGCAAATATTAAAAAAACTAAGCAGTGAAATATAAATTATGGGGCCTTATTACATAAATATTCCAAAAAATTAAAACTTAAAGAAAAGCCGAAATAATCTATGAAAAAAAATAAAAACTTGATGGCCCCTCGAGTCCGTCTCGGCTCTCATGTCCACGATCTACTGCTCATCTAAAAGAGTGGAGAAAAATGAAAGTGTGAGACACCAAGACTCAGTGTATAAATCCCAGACACACTGACCTAAGGCCCACAAACACATTATGAGCCCTGGCCCATACATAGAGGCAACAATCATAATTACATGAAAATAATGAATGATGAATAGCCCAACCCATCCTAGAATTCCATCCTCTACACACCAACTCGTACCAACCATCACACCTTGGGGATTTCTACAATCAACCGATTCCTTTACACACCATAACGAAAACATAATCCCACCCCATGCATACACACATAAGGAAAACATCACATAGGCTTTCATATATATTTCGATACACATAGAGATCTCTATGATTACGTACCTGGCATCCTTGCCTAACCCCTGTTAGGGTTTCAGACTGTCTACACAGCCTCTTTCCGGCTTTTTAGCCCATAACGTATATAGATAAACAAACATACAGGTTTAATAGTGTGTTAGAGATCTACACACCTGATTATCGTTAGAACAAGACTTTCTACGTCGACGATGTTCGTAGCCGACACAACCCCTATCTGCCTAAGGTGCTGTTCAAAGGCTGGTAACACAACATTAGGTTAAGGCACAACTAACAAAAAGGAAACGGTTGATCATCTTAAGGAGAATTGAAATCCTTACCTTGAAATCCCGAAAAGTGATATGAGATTTAGGGGCTAGTGTTTCCGAATTTTAGATCTAAGAGATCTACTTCACTTCCCGAATGTCGCCCAACAAGAGAATACATAAAACCATTAAACCATTAGCTTTTCGGCTTTGTCTTCCAAAATCGGAAAGAGAAAGTAAAGAGATAGAAAAATCGGCACCCACCTTTACATAAAGAATTCGACAACCCCTTAGAGATTCCAGCTTTTTGAGAAGATCAGAAGAGAAGAAGAAATCTAAGTAGTTTCGGCTTTTTGGTTGAAGAAATCAACAAAAGGAAATAGGGGTGTTCGGCTATGGAGATGAGAAGAGAGTTCAAGTTTTCAGCTTTTGAAAGAAAAGATGTTGAGAAGATTTGGAGGTTTCGGCTTCTGAAGAAATCAAAAGAAAAGAACTTGTAGAGGGAGACTGAGAATTTCAGCATAGGGAAAGAAGAAAAGAATAAGGTTCCAAATGCCGGAATTGATGACCTATCCCCCCTATTTATAGAAATTTCGGCACTTACTTATCAAAACCCAAAAGTGCCCTTCTTGATAACTAATAGTTAATCAAATAGTAGGGAAAATTTCGGCACCACTTTGCCATAAAGAAACCGATTCTTTCCCTCCTCTAGGTGATGGAATTTCGGCCAACACTGCACTCAGCATATAGCTCCTATCTTTTCTCCTTTATCTTAATCTATTCATACCTTTAGAAGAGGTCTAGATAACACCACCTCTCCCTACTATTATTAGAATAATATCCACATTATCTAAACAAATAAATCCTATTTTAAAGCATCCTAGCCAACTCCAACTCTGCTCATTTAAATGCCGAAAATTACCTAACTTTAATTAAAATAATTAAGCTTCATGCGACTCGAACTTGAGCCCCCTCAGTTGACGCCACCTCCTTGCTCTTTAAGTGGCGCCACTTTGCTACTGGGCCATAAGCCCATTTGTGTCTTAAAACACAGATAACATCTTTTAAACCCCATCCTAACTGGCTTTCCACTAGAGTGCCCAAATAGAAAATTTTAACTAAGGCCTCGGCCCAACCTTGAGCCCAATCTGAACCCTTAAACCTTTTAATTAACACATTAAGCATAACACACATCAAATGCAAAGGCCCATTAATTCAGGATGTTACAGTTCTACCCCGTTAAAGAAATTTCGTCCTCGAAATTTCCAACTACAGGAATAGTCGTACAACCTAACCTACAACACTACGCTCACGCTGCGCACTCTGATTCCAATAACCCTCTATCCAGCAACTCCTGAATCTGCGCTTTCAATTCCACCAACTCCTTTGGCGCCATCCTATACGGAGTAATAGATACTGGTGCTGTTCCCAGAAGAAGATCGATATCGAACTCCACTTCACGATCCGGGGGTAATCCCGGAAGCTCTTCTGGGAAAACATCAAGAAATTCCTTCACCGTCCTAACGTCCCCAACAGTTAGTTCCTTGGCTTCTAGAGCCCGAACAAATATTAAAATTGCCTCGCATCCTTTTCTCACTATCCTTTCTGCTCTTAAGGTAGACACCACATTTGCCAAACAGTTCCCCCTATCACCAACACTTCGCCACTTTACCAATAGACTCCTTGTACTCATTCTACCGATTCGCGTTTATCTGATTAGAAATTTTATGAGCTATTAGTTTTCTTCAACTGATTAACCACGAACAGTTTTATGAATAGTAGTTTTAAGAGTAGTTCTTTCGAATTCGTAATTATATCTACGATTCAGTCTCAAGTCCGCATCTCCTAATTCTAGGAAGCACATACATTCAATCATCAAACATCAACATCCAAGTAACATCCACGAACTTGCATTCATCATGTAGGGGTATCTTCGTCATTTCATTACCCGGGGGTATTTTCGTAATTTATCCTACAGGGGTATTTTCGTAATTTTCCAAAATATGGTTCCTTAATGATTTTGTAAAATAAGGGTATTTTGGTAATTTTACAATCCGGGGTATTTCGGTAATTTTACAAATTAGGGGTAATTCAGTAATTTTACAAAATAGGAGGGCTGGTCCCTTTCGGGTTTTAATTATAAATTTTGACCCGTCAACAAGTCCTCATAACTAAAGTGAACAGTCACTACGCACCAGGTAGGATTCCAACGAAGAGGAGGTGAGTCACTAGGACTGCTTAAGTACCAAGCTCTCCCTGAATCCAATCCTAGACATGCGTATGCCTGTTGCCACACCCTAATCTCACGACTGGTTTACAGGTTTGTTTGGTTGGATTAAATCTTATGAAATTAAAGAGTTGTTTAACCTAGGCCTAAGGTCCATCAATGCCTAATATACTAGCCTACGTCCATCAAGCCCATTAAGCCCAACATGTATATCACATCAAGAGTTTAGAATACTTACCTGCGTGGATAGGGTGCCGGTAGACTCGAAGGCCATATCTTCATCCAAAATATTTTTCTCAAATTCACATCAAATTCTCGAAACACTACTAGACCCATTTCACAGCCCGAGTTTTGAACTGGGCTCTAATACCAAAATGTAACACCCTAAACTCGGCCCAAACGTCACGACCGAATCTGGTATGTTACGGGTTTAAAGTTTAAAACTTTGATTTGAAGGGTTTATCTTGGTTGATTTGTAGAAGTATTCGTTGAATAAGTGACAAATGAAGAAAACTTTTTTAGCGGTTTTTTTTCTAAAACTTCTTGTTTGAAAAGCCCATTTTATTTCTTTTCATAATTAAAACTTTGAACATAAGTTGGTAAACGTAAACATCCTCAAATATAGATTAAAACATTAAGCTAGGGAGACCTTATTACAAAAATAGTCCCAAAAATCATAACTTAAATAAACACCGAAAATAGTCTATGAAAATAAATAACTTGATGGCCCATCGAGTCCGTCTCAGCTCCCATGTCTACGATCTACTGCTCATCTGAAAGAGTGGAGAAAAATGAAAAGGTGAGTCACCAAGACTCAGTGTATAAAACCCGGACACACTGACCTAAGGCCCACAAACACATTATGAGCCCTGGCTCATACATAGAGGCAACAATCATAATCACATGAAAACAATGAATGATGAATAGCCCAACCCATCCTAGAATTCCATCCTCTACACACCAACCCGTACCAACCATCACACCTTGAGGATTTCTACAATCAACCCTCCATCTGCTACACATCATAACGACAGCTGTACTGCCTATTCCTATTAATCAGGAATCATTAAACGTGGCATAGCCACCGATCACTATGTGACCTATCATTTGAAGTTGTTGTTTAACCACCGATCACCAAGTGACCTATCATGCACTTCCCCTTCATTATCATAATCCCACCCCATGCATACACACATAAGGAAAACATCACACAGGCTTTTATATATATTTCAATACACATAGAGATCTCTATGATTACGTACCTGGCATCCTTGCCTAACCCCTGTTAGGGTTTTATTCGACTGTCTACACAGCCTTTTTCCGGTTTTTTAGCCCATAACGTATATAGATAGACATACATAATAGTGTGTTAGAGATCTACACACCTGATTATCGTTAGAACAAGACTTTCTACGTCGACGCTATCCGTAGCCGACACAATCGCTATCTGCCTAAGGTGTTTTTCGGAGGCTGGTAACGAAACATTAGGTTAAGGCACAACTAACGAAAAGGAAACGGTTCATCATCTTAAGGAGAATTGAAATCCTTACCTTGAAATCCCAAAAAGTGATATGAGATTCAGGGGCTAGTGTTTCCGGCTTTTAGATCTAAAAGATCTACTTCACTTCCTGAATGTCGCCCAACAATAGAATACATAAAACCATTAAACCATTAGCTTTTCGGCTTTGTCTTCCAAAACCCGAAAGAGAAAGCGAAGAGATAGAAAAATCGGCACTCACCTTTACATAAAGAATTCGACTACCCCTTAGAGATTCTGGCTTTTTGAGAAGATCAGAAGAGAAGAAGAAATCTAATTAGTTTCGGCTTTTTGGTTGAAGAAATCGGAAAAAGGAAATAGGGGTATTCGGCTATGGAGATGAGAAGAGAGTTCAAGGTTTCACTTTTTGAAAGAAAAGATGTTGAGAAGATTGGGAGGTTTCTGGCTCAGAGAAATCAAAAGAAAAGAACTTGCAGAGGGAGACTAAGAATTTTGGCACAGGGAAAGAAGAAAAGAATAGGGTTCCAAATGCCGGAATTGATGAGCTATCCCCCCTATTTATAAAAATTTTGGTACTTACCTATCAAAACCCGAAAGTGCCCTTCCTGATAACTAACAGTTAATCAAATAGTAGGGGAAATTTCGGCACCCCTTTGCCATAAAGAAACCAATTCCTTCCCTCCTCTAGGTGATGGAATTTCGGCCAACACTGCACTCAGCAGATAGCTCCTATCTTTTCTCCTTTATCTTAATCTATTCATACCTTTAGAAGAGGTCTAGATAACACCACCTCTCCCTACTATTATCAGAATAATATCCACATTATCCAAACAAATAAATCCTATTTTAAAGCATCCTAGGCGACTCCAACTCTGCTCATTTAAATGCCGAAAATTACCTAACTTTAATTAAAATAATTGAGCTTCATGCGACTCGAACTTGAGCCCCCTCAGTTGACGCCACCTCCCTGCTCTTTAAGTGGCGCCACTTTGCCATTAGGCCAGAAGCCTATTTGTGTCTTAAAACACAAATAACATCTTTTAAGCCCCATCCTAACTGGCTTTCCACTAAAGTGCCCAAACAGAAAATTTTAACTAAGGCCTCGGCCCAACCTTGAGTCCAATCTGAACCCCTTAAACCTTATAATTAACACATTAAGCGTAACACACATCAAATGCAAAGGCCCATTAATTCAGGATGTTACAATTCTGATGGCTTCGTGCCCACTTTGATACATGGCTTCGTGCCCAGTTTGATACATGGCTTCGTGCCCAGTTTAATATATGGCTTAATTGCCCAGTTTAACATATGGCTAAATGCCCAGTTTGGTGTGTTGGCGGGGTGGGTGGCTAAAGCTCCCCACAGGTGTGCTGGTTGGTATGGGTGGTGTGTAGCGGATGGAAATTTAGGTTTGGTTTGGGAATTGGATATCACATGCATTCTACACATGTTAAATTGTTATATTTGTAAATGGGCTCAGGCCTAATTAAATGCTTAAATGGTTTTGGCCCAGTGGACTATGGTAAATGGGTTACACACTGAGTTCTAAGTAACTCACCCCGTTTTCTTTTCCCTTCTCAGGTAATAATCGGTAATGGAGGCTTGGGCCGGGGATGACTTGTGGAGGCCATACGACGAATGATGGTTTTTATGAACTTTGAACTACTTTTAAGTATTTTTATTTAATTACTATTTCAGTTGTGATGTAATAAGGCCTCTGGTATTATTTTTATAGATGTTTTACTCGTAGATGAATTTTAATTATGTTTTAGATACTTAAGTGGGACTATTTTATTTTTTATAAATATTTTCTTTAATTTACGTACAAAAAGGGGGTTTTTCTTAAATATTATTATCACAGAATTTTTTCTGAGAATTCTTTTTTAAGAATCTTGTTTTCAAATTTCTTTTGAACTCTTTTAAACTTTTCGTAAAATTAAACCAATTATTTTCTAAATTTCAATTTATAAACTCTTATGTCTTAAATCTTAGATTCTAAATTAACCTCGACTTTTAATAAACTCCTTTTCTAAAATATTTTTGAGGATCTGTTTTCTTTAAATCATTAGAGGACTAGATGTATGTTCATTTTGTGTGACATATCAAATCTGGTTTTAACACATAGATCGGGTTTGGGGTGTTACATTTTGGCTTTGTTTTAGTTATTTTAACCTTAATAATTAATTTACTATAATAACCTTAAAAATAAACCTTTAATTCACCTAATTTAATGGCCATACTTTTCCACTCACAATTGAAACGGTCTAATTACCACTTTAGGCCATCATATTTAAAAACTAAAGCAATTTGACAGCTTTTACTTGTAGAACTCAAAATTTTCACCTTATGTAATTTAGTCCTTTTTATCAAATTAAGCAACCAAACGCTAAAATTTCTTAACAAAAATTCCACACAATCATACTACATGTTGTAGACATTAAAATAATAATAAAATAAATATTTTGAATTCATATTTGTGGTCTCGAAACCACTATTCGATTTGACTAAAAATGAGCTGTTACAACTCTCCCCTCTAAGGGATTTTCGTCCTCAAAAATCTTACCGGTGAATAGGTTAGGGTACTATTTTCTCATAGCTTCTTTGAGCTCCCACGTAGCCTCTTCAACTCCGTGTCGTTGCCACGAAACTTTTACTAAATCTATGCTTTTATTTCTTAATTCTTTAATCTCTCGAGCTAGAATTCTGATCGATTCTTCGTTGTACGTCATTACGGGTTGAATTTCAATATCTGCATGAGAAATTACATGTGATGGATTCGATCGGTATCGACGCAACATTGACACATGAAAAACATTATGGATTTTCTCTAACTCAGTCGGTAAAGCTAGCCGATATGCCACTAGACCTATTCTTTCGATGATATTATATGGCCTGATAAAACGCAGACTCAATTTCCCTTTGCGACCAAATCTAAGTATTTTCTTCCGCAGAGATACTTTCAGAAACACTTTATCACCGATTTGAAGTTCAATGTCCTTTCATTTCAAATCCGCATACGAGTTCTGTCTATCTGAAGCTACTTTCAAACAATCGTGACTTTCTTTCACTTTCTCTTCGGTTTTTCTAACCAAATCAATCTCGTGAATCTGTTTCTCACTAAGCTCAGTCCAGTATAATGGTGTCCGGCATTTGCAACAATACAATGCTTCATACGGTGCCATCTTTATGCTCGATTGTAAACTATTATTATTACGCTAATTCAACCAATGGCAAAAATCTCTCCCAATTGCCTTCAAATTCTAGAATACAACAACGAAGCATATCTTCGAGGACCTGAATTACTCTCTCAGACTGACCGTCGGTTTACGGATGAAAAGCAGTACTAAAGTTTAACCTTGTACCCAGGGCTTCTTGCAATTTCTTCCAAAATCTCGAAGTGAACCTCGGATCTCTATCCGAAATAATCGAAACTGGCACCCCATGCAATCTAACAATCTCAGAGATGTATAATTCAGCCAATTTATCAAGTGAATAATCAGTACGTACATGAATGAAATGTGCTAATTTTGTCAATCGATCAATGACAACCCAAATAGCATCTTTTTTTTTTCAGAGTCAGGGGTAATCCCAATACGAAATCCACCGTAACTCTATCCAATTTCCACTCAGGTATCATTACTGGCTGAAGTAGTCCCGACGGTACTAGATGTTCGGTTTTGACTTGCTGACAAATCAAACATCTCAACACAAATTTAGAAATGTATCGTTTCATACCCAACCACCAACACAATTGTTTCAAATTATTTTACATTTTAGTACTTCCCGGGTGAACAGATAGACAACCACTGTGTGCTTCGTGCAAAATTTTCTGAATGAGCTCGGAATTCTTTGGTACACATATTCTACCTCGAAACATTAAACAATCATCGGATCTGATCTAAAAGTCAGAATTACTAGTTGATTCACATTGCACTCTTTTGGCTTGCAATTCATTATCATATTTCTGAGCTTCGAAAATTTGCTGAAGAAATATCGGTTTAGCTTTCAACTCTGCCAATATCGAACCATCATCAAATAATGAAAATCAAGTATTCATTACTCACAAAGTATATAACGATTTTCTACTTAGCGCATCTGCATCAATAACCAACTCGTAATCTTTCAATAGTTCTAGCCATCTCTGTTGTCGTACGTTAAGATCTTTCTGAGTCATTATGTATTTCAAGCTCTTATGATCAGTAAAGATATGGCATTTTTCACCGTACAAATGATGTCGCCAAATTTTCAATGCAAAAACAATAACAGCCAACTTTCAATCGTGCGTCAGATAGTTCTTTTCATGCGATTTCAACTGTCTAGAAGCATAAGCTATAACTTTACCTTCTTGCATCAACACGCAACCCAAACCATTTAATGACGCGTCGCTATAAATCACGAATTCTTTACCCGACTCAGGTTAAACCAACACTTGTGCTTTAGTTAACAATGCTTTCAACTAATCAAAACTCAGTTGACATTTCTCTGACCACTCAAACTTCACATCTTTCTGTAGCAATCTGGTCATCGATGTAGCAACTATCGAGAATCCTTTAACAAAATGTTGATAGTAGCCCGCTAACCCCAGAAAACTTCTAACTTCGGATACATTCCTCGGTGGTTTCCAATCAACAACAGCTAAAATTTTGCTCAGATCAAGTCTTATACCTTCTGCTGAAACAATGTGCCCCAAAAATCTGACTTCTCTGAGCCAAAACTCACATTTACTGAATTTCATGAACAGTTGCTTATCTATCAAAGTTTGTAACATAATCCTCAAATGCTCAGCATGCTCAAATTCATCTTGAGAATAGATCAGAATGTCGTCAATGAACACAACAACAAATCTGTCTAAATACCGTCTAAATATCCAATTCATCAAATCCATAAAGACTGCAGGAGCATTAGTCAATCCGAAAGGCATAACAAGGAATTCATAATGTCCGTACCTCGTTCTGAATGCAGTTTTCAGCACATCTGATTCTTTAATTCGCAACTGATAATAACCAGATCTCAAATCAATCTTTGAAAGCACTTTGCCCCTTTCAACTGATCAAACAAATCATCTATTCTCGGCAAAGGATACTTATTCTTTATCGTAACCTTATTGAGCTATCGATAATCAATACACATTCTCATTGACCCGTCTTTCTTCTTTACAAACAATACTGGCGCACCCCATGGTGAAAAACTAGGTCGTGTGAATCCTCTATCTATTAACTCTTGCAACTGAGATTTCAACTCTTTCAATTACGTCGGAGCCATTATGTACGGAGCTATCGATATCGGTAAAGTCCCTGATACCAATTCAATGGAAAATTCAACCTGTCGGTTCAATGGTAATCTAGGCAACTCTTTTAGAAACACATCCGAAAACTCACATACTATCGGTACTAATTCAATTTTTGATCCAAACACTTTTGTATCCAGTAAATAAGCAAGATAAGCTTCATAACCTTTTGTCACATATCTCTGAGCTGACATAGACGAAATCACAACAGACAGTCCACTATACTCATCTGATTCAATTTGAAGGATTTCACTATTTTGACATTTCAATTCAATAGTCTTTTGTCTACAATTCACAACAGCATCATGCGGAGTCAACCAATCCATTTCCAAAATTACATCCAACTCATCAAATGGTAAAAGCATCAAATTAGCTGGAAAACAGTAACCCCGAGTCATTAAAGGGCAATCCTTGCAAACTTTATCGAAGTCAGGGGTAATCCTGATACGAAATCTATCGTAACTCTATCCAATTTCCACTCAGGTATCATTACTGGTTGAAGTAGTCCCGACGGTACTAGATGTTCGGTTTTGACTTGCTGACAAATCAAACATCTCAACACAAATTTAGAAATGTCTCGTTTCATACCCGACCACCAACACAATTGTTTCGAATTATTGTACATTTTAGTATTTCCCGGGTGAACAGATAGACAAAAACTGTGTGCTTCGTGCAAAATTTTCTGAATAAGCTCGAAATTCTTTGGTACACATATTCTACCTCGAAACATTAAACAATCATCGGATCTGATCTAAAAGTCAGAATTACTAGTTGATTCACATTGCACTCTTTTGACTTGCAATTCATTATCATATTTCTGAGCTTCGAAAATTTGCTAAAGAAATATCAATTTAGCTTTCAACTCTACCAATATCGAACCATCATCAGATAATGACAATCGAGTATTCATTGCTCGCAAAGTATATAACAATTTTCTACTTAGCGTATCTGCAACTGCATTTGCTTTTCCCTGATGATAGTAAATAACTAACTCGTAATCTTTCAATAGTTCGAGCCATCTCTGTTGTCGTAAGCTTAGATCTTTTTAAGTCATTATGTATTTCAAGCTCTTATGATTAGTAAAGATATGACATTTTTCACCGTAGAAATGATGTCACCAAATTTTCAATGCGAAAACAATAGCAGCCAACTTTAAATTGTGCGTCGCATAGTTCTTTTCATGCGGTTTCAACTGTCTGGAAGCATAAGCTATAACTTTTCCTTCTTGCATCAACACGCAACCCAAACCATTTAATGACGCGTCGCTATAAATCACAAATTCTTTACCCGATTCAGGTTGAACCAACACTGGTGCTTCAGTTAACAATGCTTTCAACTGATCAAAACTCTGTTGACATTTCTCTAACCACTCGAACTTCACATCATTCTGTAGCAATCTGGTCATCGGTGTAGCAACCATCGAGAATCGTTTAAAAAAATGTTGATAGTAGCCCGCTAACCCCCAGAAAACTTCTAACTTCAGATACATTCCTCGGTGGTTTCCAATCAACAACCGCTAAAATTTTGTTCAGATCAAGTCTTATACCTTCCGCTGAAACAATGTGCCCCAAAAATCTGACTTCTCTGAGCCAAAACTCACATTTACTGAATTTCGTGAACAATTGTTTATCTATCAAAGTTTGTAACATAATCCTCAAATGGTCAGCATGCTCAGATTCATCTTGAGAATAGATCAGAATGTCGTCAATGAACACAACAACAAATCTGTCTAAATACGGTTTAAATATCCGATTCATCAAATCCATAAGGACTGCAGGAGCATTAGTCAATCCGAAAGGCATAACAAGGAATTCATAATGTCCGTACCATGTTCTGAATGTAGTTTTCGGCACATCTGAGTCTTTAACTCGCAACTCATAATAACCAGATCTCAAATCAATCTTTGAAAGCACTTTGCCCCTTTCAACTGATCAAACAAATCATCTATTCTCGGCAACGGGTACTTATTCTTTATCATAAACTTATTGAGCTATCGGTAATCAATACACATTCCCATTGACCCGTCTTTCTTCTTTGCAAACAATACTGGCGCACCCCATGGTGAAAAACTAGGTCGTGTGAATCCTCTATATGTTAACTGTTACAACTGAGATTTCAACTCTTTCAATTCCGTCGAAGCCATTATGTATGGAGCTATCGATATCGGTAAAGTCCCTGGTACCAATTCAATAAAAAATTCAACCTGTCGGTTCAGTGGTAATCCAGGCAACTCTTTTAGAAACACATCCGAAAACTCACATACTATCGGTACTAATTCAATTTTCGATCCAAACACTTTTGTATCCAGTACATAAGCAAGATAAGCTTCACAACCTTTTGTCACATATCTCTGAGCTGACATAGACGAAATCACAACAGACAGTCCACTATACTTATCTGATTCAATTTGAAGGATTTCACTATTTTGACATTTCAATTCAATAGTCTTTCATCAACAATTCACAACAGCATCATGCAGAGTCAACCAATCCATTCCCAGAATTACATCGAACTCATCAAATGGTAAAAGCATCAAATTAGCCGAAAAACAGTAACCCCGAGTCATTAAAGGGCAATCCTTGCAAACTTTATCAACTAGAACATATTTGCTTAAGGGGTTCGATACTTTAATTACAAATTTTGTAGACTCAATAGGAAATTTCTTACTAGACACTAAATTCTCACAAACATACAAATGTGTCGATCCAGGATCAATTAAAGCAATCACATTAGTGTTATAAAGAGAGAATGTACTGGTGATAACATCTGGTGATGATGCATCTTCACGAGGGCGAATAGCGTAAGCTCTGGTCGGTGCTCTAGCCTCGGATCTCACAACTAAATCTCTAGTAACACCTTCGCCACTAAACATATTCCCCGTATTTCTCAAGGGTCTCCTTCTCGTAGCCGTATTGCTCGGTCTTGTATTTTGAAATTTATATTTCTCGGATAACCCTGGGCAATCTCAAATAAAATGATCTGGCGAGCAACATTTGAAACAAGCTTTATTACTCTTATTCTAGCACTCGCCAAAATGTCGTCTCCCACACTGTTAACGCTCGGGTTTATTATTTCTCACACTACCAACACTCAAGATGGAAATTGCTTGAGCTTTAGGACTCACTTGTTGATTTCCACGATCTCTATTCTGGTATCCCACTAATGCATTTGATCGACTATACGAATCTTGAGATTTCTCTGATGAAGATTGATAAAGTTTATTCATCGGTCTTTTTCTCAAATCTCTAGCCTCTGAATCAGCTTTCCTCCGGTCAACTAACACAACAAATTCTTTTAAATCTAAAATTTCTCTTTTCCTCTTTTCTATGTATTTCTTTCAGAACTCGATTTGAAAGAATTCCCAAGTGACTCTCTCTCTCGGTACTACAGACACCAAAGTATTCCACCATTGATATGTTGTGTCTCTCAATAAGGAAATGGCACACTTTAAACATTTAGCTAGCGTGCATGAAAGTTCATCAAGCACTCGAATCGTATTTTCAAGCCCAAACTCAGCTCTATCAGGATCATCGTCAACCGTAGTTCTGATCTCTTCAGCCCCGTACTTTTTAATTCTATCAACAGGTGGCTTGTTCAATCGCAAAGGTTCCAATCCTTGTGGAGCTACGGGAACCGGTTGGACATTAAGAGGAGGTGGAGGTTGTTGAGTAGCCGGATTTGTCCGGACATACTGCGTTAACCATTCGTTCATCATTTGGAAGAAGGCTTCCTTAACCTCTCTTTCCTGACTACCCAATATGGGTCTAGATTCAGAAGGCGTTGTCCCTTGAGCGGGAGCTGGCATATTACACTCAACATCACCAGCTACAACTCGATTGGGATCCATTTACCAGTTTAAATTGTTAGGAGTCATCACACTATCACAGGTTATATATGGCATGTATAGCTAGACTCTGACACTCGCTACGTTACTCCTAGAATTGACTAAACCTTAGCTCTGTGATAAACCATAATTTACACATATTTTAACCCCATGCTTGGCTTACTTTTGCATGAATTTTCATTAGATTTGATGAATTCGGTGCTCCTAATCTTTTAATTTCATGTTTTACACTCAGGAGAACTTAGGGAGTCAAAAAGAACGAGAAACGAGCCAAAAAAGGACAAAATGGGCCTACATGGCTTGGACCACCGCACACGGGAAAATCCACACTGCCGTGTGTGCTAAGCAGAACCGAACATAGCCTGGACTATCGACCATGGGCGTGTCCCTGCCGGACCCGAGTTTAATTCTATTCGAAAAGGGTTACTTGTGGGCCAAGAAAGGCATTTCAGAAGCCTATATAAACACCTTAGGGGGCAACCTAAAAGGGACGTCGGGTAGATGCCGAATAGAAGGCAGAAAATACTCTAAGACAATGTCGGGAACAGTTTAGGAGAAGGATCTCTATCAAGACTGAAGATCTCCCATCAAGTCCTTTAAGAAGTTTTTAGATTTTCTTATGTTTTGTTGTTTTCCCTATTTTAAGATGTTTCCCTCTATCAGTATGAACTAAATTCCTTAAATACCTGAGGGGATGAAACCCAAGACAGATCTTATTATTATTTTATTTATAAGATAAATACTTGTTCTTATTCTTAATTATGAGTTCTTATTCTTGTTTTGATAATTCAGGTTATTGATTCAAGTCGAATATACTTATTCAGTGGAGCAAAAGTCCCTGTTTAAGAGTAGATCAACACAATTAGGCGGAGTTGATTGCAACCCTAGAAATAGGGCGACATAAATCTGCCGGATTAGAGTCAAATCTAATAAGAGGATCCATAGATCGAGTTAATACGACAATAAGGTTTTTAATTAGAAGGAGATTTCAATTAATCAACCTAGAGTTAGTTGTTTTTAGTCTTGAAAAAGATATTAACATAAATCAGGGATTTCTATGGATTAAGTCAAGTGAATAAATCGTATGAATCAAAAGTGATAAGTGAAGTCTAAGTGCATTCTTCCTTAGGTATTGCCTATATCATAAAGTTATCTTAAAGTATTCTCTCAATTCTTTCTCTGTCGTATTTTTAATTAAGCTCTAGTTTAAAAGAAACCAGTCTAATTATTAGGCTAGATAATAAAAAGACAGTAATTAATAATACTCTTGGTCCTTGAGGATATGATATTTCGGAATCACGACAACTATACTACTGTTCGATAGGTTGGCTTGCCTTTGTCGAAATATTAGTTAGTTTCGAGCTCATCACTCTGATACCAATAAATGTAACACCCCTCACCCATATTCAACACCGGAATAGGGTTACGGAGCATTACCTAACTTATAAAACATTTAAGCATTCAATTCACATATAATTCCACATTTCATGCAAACATTATTCAATCTCAAGCATAATGTCCCTATAACAAGCCTACGAGGCCCTAACATGCTTTGGGAATAGTTTCGAACTAAACGGATAACTTAGGAAACTTTAACGAAACCTTGAAATTTTTCTCAAAACATGGGACACACGCCCGTGTGGCCTGGCAGTGTGTCTCACACAACTGACAGACACACCCGTGTCACAAGTCGTGTGGACATTCAAAATGGAAGCACATGGCCATGTCCCAGCCCGTGTCCAACCCCGTGTAACTCTTTGACTTGGGTCACACGGCCAACACACACGCCCGTGTGCCAGGCCGTGAACTAGGCTGTGTCATTCCTGTAGGGTATACTGACTTATGTCACTCGGCCAAGTCACACGCCCGTGTGTGAGGCCATGTGCGGTATACTGATTTCATTTCAAATTCAACACCAGGGGACACACGGTCGTGCAACATGACCGTGTGTCACACACGGCTGAGACACACGCCCGTGTCTCTGCCTATGTAGACAAAAATAGGCTATTTACCAATCCAACTTACCACCTTAAATACATGTACCTACACCATAATTCAAAAGCACCAACACAAGGCATAATAGGCATTAAATCCATATCATATCAAGCATATTCCATACCATTCCATTATCCATCAATACAAATCACAAATTACCATAATATGCCATCTAATTTTTATACCTAATTCAATTTACTATACATTCCCAAATATGCATCTTTTAACCTAGTTTCACAAACAAACCAATGTCCAAAAATCATCCCCAACTAAACCATTTGACATTTACAATACTTATAGCTATCAAGCATCATACAACCATATATGCACATATATATACATAGCCAAAACAACCAAATTAAGCCAACTCACATGGCCAAAAATACAAACCAAACCATAATTATTTACAAGCCAATTCAAATGGCCAAAATCATAACCAAAACGTAACCAACATTACCAAAATCCCTATACATGCCATATACTTAAATTACTAAAGTTCATAGGTACCAAGTGATAGGTGGATAGTGTGATGCGATCTCCGACGATATCCGAATTCGAGCTAGCTTGAAATCACTATAAAACATAGAAAAATAAACAATGTAAGCTTTATAGCTTAGTAAGCTCGTATGAAATAAACTCGATATAATCATAAACACATAATTCAACCATTGATCATAAAATACATGAATTCACATAAACTAACAAACCTTTCAATTACTCATTCACAAAACTATATACTTTCTTCACCATTTCTTTGATTCAAAACTAATATGTTTAATGCACATACATGTACCATCTCGTACCAATCTTATTCTCAACCACATCATTCATTTACCCATTGAACAATTTGGAATAGAAGTTGGATGCTCAAGAGTCTCACACAATAAGTACATATACCATGGCCTGAAGCCAAATTAAGGTAACTTATACCTGAAGTTCTGATATCATGGCCCGAAGCCAAATCAGTCGATATTCATGGCCCGAAGCCAAATCATTATAACTCACACCCGAAGTGCTAATATCATGGCCCGAAGCCAAGTTAATGTATTCCCTAATGACATATCACTAGTATTTTAAACTATTCCTAAGGTTCAACCGGAATTTCAAATGTCGAATTATCATCAGTCATTTTCGAACTTGTTCGAAGTCTCGTATTCACAATTTATGTAATATTAAAGCATTTAAAATACATTTATAATGAAATTTATCACATACAAACTTACCTCAGATGTGAAAACGACGAAATAAGTCGATTAGTTGATAACTTTAGTTTTCCCCTGATCTAGATCCGAACTTCATTTTTCTTGATCTAAAAATAATCAAAATTAACTTATTTAATAATCTCTCTATTCAATTTAATCCAAAACACACATTTAAGCACATTTACACATTTGCCCCTAATGTTTCACCACTTTTACAATTTAGTTCTTATTTCATAAAAACACAAATTCATGTAATTTTAATCATACCCAAGCTAGCCGAATTATCACTATCTTCATAACAGCCCATAATTCTCATTATTTCACATTTCTACCACCCAATTTACACATTTCTCAATTTAATCCCTATTTTGCATTTTTCTCAAAAATCACTTAACAAGACTTGTATAGTTTACATCAAACATTCATAATCTATCATCAAGCATCAAAACACATGATTATTCATCAATGGCAACATTTAAAATCTTTAACAGTTTTGCAATATAGTCCTTGGGCTAGCTAGACCTAGTTGCAACGATCTCAAAAACATAGAAGTTATTAAAAACGGGACAAAAGGGGGCTTACATGCACAAGGAGAAGTGACCGAAAGTTCAAAGCCCTAAAATGGTGTTTTTGTTTATGAAATTTTGGCAATAGCACAATGAAGCAAATTTTGGCTTTTTTTAGTTATTTTAACCTTAATAATTAATTTACTAAATAAACCTTTAATTCACCTAATTTAATGGCCATACTGTCCACTCACTATTGAAATGGTCTAATTACCACTTAAGGCCAACATATTTAAAAACCAAAGCAATTTGACATCTTTTTCTTATAGAACTCAAAATTTTCACCTTACGCAATTCAGTCCTTTTTATTAAATTAAGCAACCAAAGACTAAAATTTCTTAAAGAAAATTCCACACAATCATATTATCATGCCATAGACATTAAAATAATAATAAAATAAATATTTTAACTTCAGATTTGTGGTCCCGAAACCACTGTTCTGATTTGACTAAAAACGGGTTGTTGCACTCCTGATGAAATAACGTCCAGAGTGTGAATATTACAATAGAATGAAGAATTACGAGGCGGTATCTGCAAGCATGCCGGTTAAGTTGTAATATAGATTTTACAACAAAGTAAGTAAGTACTTCGAGGATTGTACCCAAGGGAGGCGATTACTTAATCAATCTTAACCCTAAAAATTAAGGATCTAATTAATACTTTAAGTTAGTTATAGTACGAAAGTAAAATAAGAGGTAATTTTAGGGTTTCTAAAATAAGAGATAATTTTAGGGTTTCTTAAGCTAAGGAAATAAAATAACATAAAAAGAGTAAAATTGCAAGAGATAGAGAGAAATAAAGTGAATCAAATCTGAAAATGGGTGATTAGATTGCTTCAACAATCTCAATCAACTGTCGTCTCGAGTTCTTCGTCAAATAGTTGCTACCCTAGTAAGATCTTCTGATCTTCCACTAACGTAACGAGTCAGGAAGAACTACTTATCTTCTGACCTCACAATCTAGACTGGTTTGGGGTTAAGGTGTTCACTGATAGGCAATAACAATTTTGGGTTAATCCCCATCTTGATGACTTCGTGGGGTTGTCAGGCCTAGGGTTTGTTTCACATTCTTTCTTTCTCAAACAATTGATCTGTTGAATAACTCACTAATCCCCCGTAGAAGGATTAGTTCCTCATGGCTTTTGTAAACAAACATGGAATAAATGGAAGAATTAATCATAGGGAATGGATTGAAATAGAGAGTTTAAGAAAAGCCTAATTGATATTGATAATAAGCATGAATCCACAAAAGTTGATATCTTTTACAATCAGATCTCATGAAGAAATCAAATAACTAAAACTAGGAAAACCTAATAAGGAAAGAGAACAAGACTAAATTTGATGAAAGAAAACTAGGTTAAAACTTAGATGCCCTTTACATGTGCTAAAGGGGCCTATTTATAGCCTTTAGGTAGCCTTCGTCTTTAACCCTAGGTTAGTTGACATTTTTGAGCTTAAAGTTCGATTGTGCAAACCAAAACCACCCTACTTCATGTTTTATTCTTGTCACAAAGTCGATGTCGTGACACACCAGGAGCTATGTCGCGACGTAGCAACCACTATGTTCCTCTGTAGTCATTTTCAAGGGTATGTCGCAACACCCTCAGCCTGTGTCGTGACATTGAAGGCAATTTCTTATTTTCTCTATTCTGCTCTTTATGTTGCGACATCAATCCCCTATGTTGCGACATAGCATACAATATTGACTCGAAATGCCTTCTAATAGTCTCCTACATACTCACAGAGTATGTTAGCTCTCCTTTAGGCCTGATTCGGCTCTTAAGGTTAATAAAAGACTCAATGTGCACATTTTATTGAATGTAAACAAAACTAAAGAAACTGAATTAAAACAAAACGAAAATGTTTGTATTCAAGCTCCTTAAATGTAAAAACTAGTTTAATCTACAACACTGAATTACAATAGAAAAAACTCCCCCACACTTAAGTTATTACTTGTCCTCAAGCAACAAGAAAACAAGATTACAAAATGAAAATGATGACCCTTGAGCAAGAGTGGTACAAGTATTAATTTTGGAGCATATGACTTAGGCATTTCATGTTTATTAACAATTTCAACACGATGAGTAGTTGACTTACCACCTTTGATCACAAACATAAGTTTAGTGTGTTACAAAATATACAAGTATTAAGGTTCTCACCTATAGGAGTCCATCAACAAATCATACAAGTACTTTGATTATTCGAGCACAATACAAATAATCATTTATGTGAACAATTAGTATGATGTTCATTCATGCATAAGGATACTTAGGTCACATAGGGCTTTTCGACTTGTAACATTCTGAGGCTTAGGACCTGTATAGAATTCAAAAACAATAAGCATCAAAGGGTTACAAACACAAAAATAGTTTGGTACATCGTATTGATCCCTATTCTTCCCCCTTAGTGACCCTTTCCTGCTCACCGCATTATTTCTCCTTCTCCCACTTTTCTTTTCACTCAATATATAGGAAGTCATAGCATGACATAGTAACTATGCTAGCCTTACGAGTTTTTGTGCACTAATGAACGAGTTTTTCGTTCTTTTGTGACTTTGTGACTTTTCTCTTTTTCAATAAATCTCACTCATGAATGTTTTTTTGGCTAATTTAGGGCCTTTTCTACTCGTACTAGTTCCTTTTTGGATTTTTTTTATTCTGCACATTAGACTAACCTATAATTCCATATCACAATAATCTTTCCTATTTCACTTTATTTTTACAAACTCCTTCATGATATATCTACTTAATCCTCAATACATATGGCCAAACGTCTATAATCATGTAATGCAAGACCAAAGAAAAAAGGCAAATACAAATTAATGATATAAGGCTTGGGGTTTATAATGAGGTTCATCAAGAAGTATTAATAGGCTCAAAATTGGTATTAAAGGTGAAATATAAATAGGACAACTTTTTGACTCTAGATGTGTTCCAAACAATGCCTTAGGTCATCCCTAAATGTCTTAATATACATAAATTTAAACAACCAAACAAATACAAATTCAACATTTATCATTCTTACTAGCATGCTCGTTTCCTCATATTTTCTATATCATTTGGTACAAATGATAGCTTAATACCTATTTACAGTGTAACATATAGAACTTTAGTAGTTTACTAATCAAAGTTTTAAAATCTCCTTAGGATGACTATTTTTACCAATGTCTTGTTGAGCTCGTGCCAACTTTTGTGACGAGATAGGGGTGGTTGTCGTTTCTTACTATCACTTGTTTCGGTCTTTGATCTGTTTGGCCCTTAGCTCGATGTATTACTGAAACAATGTAACACCCCAAACCCAACCTAGACATTACGACCGAATCTAACGTGTCACATCGAAGTGTCATTTAAAAATTGGGCTTGTCGATAAAAGCTCGTTACTAAATTTTAAATCCTTTTTGAAAACGTTGGGGTTGTAAAAATCATAACTTATTATTCGCTTATTAGCCATATCATTTATTAATCAGGATTAATTGTCGCGGAAGCTTTCCCAAAAGTAAACTTTAAAATCTGAAAATACGTGGTTTTCTTTGCAAGCAGTTATTATTTTGAAAACTCGTGTTCCCTAATCTAACAGGTTAACGTAAAAAGTTGAAACCAAATAAAAGTTAAAAACCTCGAATGGCCTTATTACATAAATATTTCCCCAAAATAAATAACTTAAAGAAAATAATGTACAAATCAAAATACTTGCGAACGTGTGGCCATCTCCGAGTCCCTCGCAGCTCCAAATCCTCTAAGGCTGGGGATTACCTGTACGGTTGAAAGAAAAGGGTGAGTTACGAGAACTCAGTGTGTAATCTCCTATCATGCAGTAACAGTCTGGGCCCAAGCCCAATTTAATAACAGATCAGTCTGGGCTTTAGCCCTATATAGTGACAGAGTGGGTCTAAGCCCAAAATCATAACAGTGCAGAACAGAGATGCAACCCAACCCAAAGATGACCAACAACCCACCCAGATTAACCAAAGACACCATGTGGGGGACCAAGTCAACCCACCCTACAACACACTAATATCGCAAAGATAGTCGCTAATAATATAATACAAACAAGCTGCTAATAATAATAAACGTGGCCAAGCCACTAAAATCAGAATACGTGGCGAAGCCACTAGAACGATAAAAACGTGGCAGAGCCACTAGTAAAGTACTTCCTCCAAATCAAAAACCCAACCCCAATGCAGAATGTCATGTCATAAGCAGTACGTCATACTCATAATCAATCTTATAAGTATCATACACACAATACTTAAACCACCACTAGGGGTATAATGGTCATTTTGTTGGTTATGGGTAAAACAGTAATTTCACCCCTTAGGGTATTTCGGTAATTTTACCCATCGAGGGTATTTTGATAATTCTACCAATCGAGGGTATTTCGGTAATTTTACCCATCAAGGGTATTTTAGTAATTTTTGTCCAATAACGACCTTTTCGAAGGTCTACAGTCGCCTCGAGCGACACAGACACCCTTTTTGGTCGAAACAGTGTAATTGGGCCCAAAGCCCAATTTTAGGCCCAAGTGGGCCCACACACTCGTCTGGCCCATTCAGCCCAATTTCAGTCACGGCTATGCGAACTTCGCAGCCCAATCCATTATTTGTCACTATCGTGAATTTTGCCCATGTGGGGCCCATGAGCTCATTGGGCCTACATGGCCCATTTCGGCCCTACGGTCTATCGCCAATGGTTGTGGCTCGATTTGTCCTTACGAGCGTTCGCACGCTCATGAGCCCACAGATGTAGAAGTTTTGGCTTTCTAGCTTTTGCCGATTCACAATAAGCAGGGGTGTGAATACCCACCTTCATCCATCATTTTGACAGAAACAACATAGGGCGTACAATTACACACCCTTTATGAGTTGTAGTTTGAAGCACTTTCAAGACACCTATGTTAACAACAGCCCCATTACTTAGTCACAAACCCTTGTTAATCCATAATATTAAAAACGCTTTAATCAAACTAACGCTACTTACCACGAATCAAAAGATCTCTTGCAGGGGAAAAGTAATCGGCCTACCCCTTGGTTAAGGAAAATGAGTCCCTAGCAACATTCGAACGAAAAGGAATGTAACACCCCAAACCCGGCCCATGCGTTAAGGCCAAATCTGACATATCACATGAGAAAATACATTTAAGTCCTTTTTCATTCATACATAAAATAGATTTGTTAAAAACAAGAAAAACAAGTTTCAATTTAGAATAATTGAAAATATATTACTAACTTCGAAATTCGCTTAATAAACCGATAAATTTGAACTAATTATTTTACAACCGTGATTATTGAAAACATTAATGAAAATTCAAGAGAAACTTTTCGGATTAAATTATTCATATAAGTTTATAAAAAATCCATTTGTATAATCCATTTTAGAAAATATTTATTTGAGTTTTTAGGAAAAATCCCATTTAAAATAATTTGAGCAAAATATCAAATACGTCAAACATAAAGTAATATAAAATAAACTAGAGGCCTTATTACAACATTTAACCCAAAATAGTAAAGTAATAAAATAAACGAGAAAGAAGTCTAAAGTCCAAATAAACCATTTCTGAAGTATGGCCTCCACCGAGTCATCCATGGCTCAAGTCCACGTCACTGAGCATTACCTGAAAGGGGTAAGAGAAAAGGGGGTGAGTTACAAGAACCCAGTGTGTAATCCCCTTACCGTTATCCATTGGGCCAAAACCCATTTAACAATATTTTGGACCTAAGCCCATTTACAAAATAATGTATCAATTTTATCATGTGAATGAAATGCAATTCCCAAACCAATCCTAATAATCCATCCGCTACACACCACCTGTACCAACCAACACACCTGTGGGGATCAAGTCAACCCACCCCCGCCAACACACCAATCGCAGGCATTATGCCATTTATAACAAATTTAATTGTGGACAAGCCACCGGAATAACAGAATATACGTGGCATTGCCACTATACAGATTTGTGGCAGAGCCACCAGAACTTCTCTTCGATATTATCCCATCTCATGCAAAATCATGTATATAATGCATAGCAATTCATGATTTTTACAATATAACAACAGTAATTTATTCGGATATTCATTACAAACGTACGGCCCATTATAACAATTTATCAAATTGGCCCATTAAGCCATAATATCATATTGGCCCATTTAGCAAAATATCAAATTGGTCCATCTAGCCATAATATCAGATTGGCCCATTTATCAAAATATCAAATTGGCCCATTAAGCAACATATCAAATCGGCCCATTAAGCAATATCTCAATTTGGCCCATTGTAACAACTTATCAAATAGGCCCATTAAGGCAATATATCAAATCGGCCCATTAACACTTTTTCAAATCGGCCCATTAGGAGCATTTCCATAATTCGGCCCATAAGGGCATTTTCATAATTCGGTTATTTACCCACTAAGGGTAATTCGGTAAATTTTGCAAGCCAGACTTAACTACTAATTTGGGCTTAAAAATTTAAACTGTTCATCTGCACCGTACTGACTAAATTGACTATAACTTGAGTTAGGAATCTTGAAATCTAAATCCATAAATTTTCCTTGAAACTAGACTCATATATCTTCTTACTACAATTTTTCCAGAATTTTTGGCTTAACCAATTAATACAGTTTATTTCTTAAATTTTTCCTTGTATCACTGACCAATGATTCTGACCTCTCTTACCCAAAACTCAAATATCTCACTGTGCAATTTTCATATGTTGCTCCCACTTGTTTCTATTAAAAATAGACTCACTAAGGAATCTGTACATATAAACTATAACTCATAATTCACTTTGTACAATTTTATACGATTTTTCCAAGATAGATCAGGGAACCACGAAGTCATTTCGAACCAGTCTGACTAAAATTAGAATATCTCAGAATCTAAAATTCCTTTTCCTTCTCTATTTCTTCCATATTAAAATAGACACAGCGAGCTTTAATTTGACATCTTATTCACTTTCTAATTTCTTTTCTCTTATTTTTTGTGATTTTTCAAAAACACGCTACTACTTCTAACTGAAACTATTTTATTACAAAATACGATTACCACTACGATCATATGCACGCCCGAGTGATCACAGATGCCGGTTTTTGGTTTTCTTCGGTATTTCGACCGATTCACCGAATATTTCATACAAACTTTCAGAGAAGTGTGAGATTACACACTATTTCCGATATGTATACGGAAGGTACGGGATTACACACCTGATTTTGATTTCCTAAAGAACCACTCGTCGATGACCTAGAACAATACCAACCAAAAGTTAGCCTCGGATTTCCAAAAGATTTCGTATCACTTACACTTGAATCACTTACCACTATGTCTGAAGGTAGAATATATCGAGTGATTTGTCCCTAAAACATATAGTCGATTATTTCAAATTATTACTCCGTTAGCAACCAATCGAATATTGAATAATATCAATAATCCATAAGAACTCCTTACCTTATTAATATTGGATCCGATTTCCACCGTTTGACTTAGGGCTAAAACGATACACGGCCTCCCACTTAGAACACTACGAAAAGAAGGGTGATTAAGACATGAAGGAGTGGAAGATAACACCATTTCGGTTAAGATCAAGAGTTACAACCGAATAGTGATAAATACCTATTCAGCTAGAAAGAAAAGAATATGAACATAGAAAAAAATTCACTTACCGATTTAATCGAAGAAAAGAGTGTCAACCCAATTGAGAAAAATGATAATGAAGAGATGAAGGTTCAGTTATAGAGGAAAATGTATATTGATATTCGGCTATTGGGGATAATCGAATAAGAAGATGTGATCTTATGGTGGTGTTGATTTAGAAAAGAGGAAAGATTGAAGGAATGTTTAAAAGAAAAGAATGGAAAGTTGGATGGAGGCTAGGTGATTCGTCTATCAAAGGAAGATGAACAAGAGATGAATGTTTTGACCAACAAAAAAGGAGAAAAATGCACAAATGTGCTAGGAGGATTCGGCAAAGAGAATAGCAATTGGAGAAAATGACACAATTGATGCTAAAGGTATTTTTGACCAAAACAAACACTAAGGCTTTACAAAAACACCAAGAAAAATTCGGCTACCTCCCTTTACCCCCAAAATCGTCCACATACATGACCATAATGGTCAAAAGTTGGCCAACCACACTTTCCATAACACTTCATTTGAAAAAGGCCACATGTTCCCCTTACTTTCCCCTTTTTCTTTGATTTCTTTCCTCACCTTCATCCTTTCCTATTTTCCTTAGCCATCTTGCCAAAAATAAAAAGTCCACCTTGCCTTATTTACATGCTTGGCCGACACTTAGGGAAAGAATGCAAAAATAATAGTCAAAATTTGCACACAATGGGATTTGAACCTCTTCCCTTGTAACATCCAGGATTTAGGGGTTATGCGGTTAGTGCAAAATTCATGAGCTAGTATGCTTAGTGTATGGTTGGAAGTGTTTTAGGGGTTTTAAGAACCATAGGATGTTGGAGAGTGCTTTAGAAAAATATTAGATTTTAAGTTTAGTAGGGGGAGCTAGGCTGAGGAGGCCTTAAGAAAAATTGTGGGGAGTTTAGGACACAAGGAACCATGTGGTAAGTGGCTTGGGATGCCACCTAGGGTGCTGTGAAGTTTGCGTCAACAAGGGGTTCCAAGGGAGGAGGTTCGAGTCTTGTTGGCGACAAGGAAGGGGGTTGTTTTATTTTACTTTTGCGTCAAGGAGGAGTGGAGAAGTGATGGACGGCATTTGGACTTCTAAAAGGATGAGATAAGGCTTGGTTTTTCTTTTAAAATTCGGCTATAAGGTAAGGGATAAGTGTTGATTAATTCAATTTATTTTGAATGAATAGCATGGAGGAAAAATAGGAGAAAATTTTGGGATTTGAGAGGGGGATGAGAAGTGGCCGGCCAAGGGACTCCCTTGGTGATTATTTTCGGTTTTGAAGGGGTGGTAGTATGTGCCAAAATTTAGTCTTTGTGTGTGCTAAATTCTCTCTTTTTCATCTTTGTGTTTTGCCAAATTTTTACACCCTATTTCCCTTTGACAAAAGCCGAAAGTTAGAACCTTTTATGCATCTATTTTCTTTCTTCTTTCACATCTTTTCTTTTCTTTCTGCTTGAGCCGAAATCACTCTTAAACCTTGCCATTGCCGAATTCTATTAAGATTCACACTCCCTCCATCTTTTTGACAAAGGCCGAAACCTCTTCACCATAGAGAATACCATAGCCAAATATTTCAGTTACATTTTGAGCGATAGCCAAATTTCAAGGTGCCTTATTCTCCTTTCTCTGTCGCAAGTTTTAGAAGCCGGAATACTTCTTGTGGACTAGCCGAAACCTACTCTCCTCTAATCTTTTCAAGTAACGTGGGTGGTAAGTATGTTCTCCCTTAGCAATCGGTTTGGGTTCTTATTCTTTTAGTGTGCCGAAATCAATGGTTAAGCCTTGTTTAGGGATGGCCAAATGTGTACAGTGCCATAACTTTGTATTTCTTCTGTGTGTAGCCAACGTAAACGAGCATTAAAGGAGTCTTTCAGGATTCGATTTATCAAGGTAAGCAAGTATGCTATTCGGCCAAGGGCCATGTTCATGGATTTATGTATTAAGCCGATTTTAATAGTGGTTAATAGGGATTTCGATAACTTCAGGAGCAAGCAAGTATTCGGGTTTTGGATAAGCAAGGTAGGTGGGTGTGATATTCGGCTATAGGCCGTATTTGGGTTATTAGTGTTAACCGATTTTGTCTAAGATGGTTTAGGGGCTAATCGACATGAGTAAGCAGAAGCTTTTCGAGATTCCGATTTATTTGGTAAGGATTTTAAGTTGTGGTTTATTCAATTAAGATCTCGTATATTAATGATTAACTGAATGTTCTGATTAAGTGTTCTTCGATGGAGGCGAATACCAGTCAAGAAGGAAAAGGGGTAGCTCCTATCCCTAAGTTTAAGAAGAGATCCGTCTCTGCAGTGCGAGATTGGCCACCGGGGTGTGGGCCAGCAGCACGGTAGGATTATAGGCAGATAGCTGTAGTTTCACTTAGTGATAGCATCGAGATCGAGAGCGTAGTACTTCAAGTTATCAGGTGTGTGATTAACCCACCGTTTTCCGGGTATATGATTATATTTGCATGTGTTATGTGTATGCTAATAAGTGCAGTGGATATTATGAAATGGATACCCTTAATGTGAATATGTGTGGTATGCTGAATAACATGTACATGCATTAATTATCATGGCACTATTATATGTTGCATGTGCATGGGATGAGATATGAATGTGAAAGAAGGTACGGGTGTACATTTATGTACGTGGTTTGATGTTAGCCATGAGCTACATCGTGGATTGGAGCTAACTGAGGTCACGTTGTGGATTAACTGTGAGTAATTTCACGTGGCTTGATGAGTGGCTCTGTGCCTCATCGTGGTTGATATTGGCTATGTGCCATATCGTGGTTTGATGAGTGGCTATGTGCCTCATCGTGGTTGATGTTAGCTACGAGCTACATCGTGGACGGCATTAATTGCCAAATTGGTGTGTAGCGGTTGGAGGGTGATTTAGTAATCCCCTAGTGTGTGGTGGCTGGATACGGGGGTGTGTAGAGGATGGACCCTAGGCTGGTTTGGGTGCACTTTGCATATTCATGTATTGAAATGTGGATTGGAAAATGGGCCAAGCCCAATATGTGTGGGATCATGTGGATTGATCACATTACTATCTGATATGTGGTATGGAATATGGGCCAAGCCCAATATGTGGTACTATGTGGATAACTTGCCTTATTATCTGATATGTGGTTTAATGTGGTTATGGGCTAAGCCTATGTGGGTGGAAATCCGTGGACTAATTACGCACTGAGTCTGTGTGACTCACCCAAATTTTTACCAACATCGCAGGTGATACATGAATCTTGGACCGGGTTGGAGAGGATGCAAGGTGGCCATGCAGAAGATATTGTTATTTATTTTATGCACTTGAGATTTTCAGTATCTTGAATAATTATTTATTGTAATAAAGGCCGCTTAAAGTATTTGAAGTTGTTATTATGCTTTAATTGGATGGACGATTAAATAACTATTTGGAAATGATTTTATATTCAGCAACTTATATCCTAGAATATATACTAAAGTTTTAAACCCGGATATTTTGTAGCAATCGAGCTTTTACTTGGCATTTTAAATATATAATGTTTTACAAACCACAACAAATTTTCATGTTTTCACCCGTACAACAAAATCTTTTCAAACGTTTTCTCGGTGACATACCAGATCCGGTCAAGGCTCGTGGGCCGGGTTTGGGGTGTTACAGTTTAGTATTAGAGCCCGGTTCAAAACTCGGCTTTGAGGGTTTTGGGCCCAAAAACATTTTTCAAAGATGGGTTTTTCAAAAATATAGGCTTTTATGAAATTTTTCAGGTTATTCTGGCATGGAACCTGTATCTCCGGCCCGAAGTCCACCAGGTAAGTACTTCTGACTACTGAAGTGATTTGAATATGTGAACTATGTGGGTATTAAGGGATCGTAGATTAGTAGAATAGGGCTGTTGAACCCTAGGACTAGTCTACTCTAACACAGAATTCATAAGACTTTAGGACAACCAAACAAACCTGTGACTAAGTCGCCGAGTTAGGGTGTGGCAACAGTTGTGCGCATATCTAGGAGTGGATTCGGTAAGAGCTTGGTATTTAAGCAGTCCTAGTGACTCACCTCCTCTTTACTCGAATCCTATCTAGTGCATAGCTACGGTTCACCCTAACCAAGAGGACTCATTCACAGGCTAAACCCGATAATTAAAACCCGAAAGGGACTAGCCTTACTGTTTTATAAAAACCTTAGTTTTAAAATTGTCAAATTGCCTTTTTGGATTTGTACAAACTATGTTGAAAAACATTTTTTTTTGAATTATTCCCGATTTACAAAATTACCTAAATACCCTTGGTTGTAAAATTACTAAAATGCCATTGGTTTCTAAAATTACCATACTACCCTCGATTTTAATAAAATTTTCTTACTTTGCGAAAGTATCCAAAAACCCTATTTTACGAAATATTAAGATACCTTGATTTGGAAAATTTACTAAAATACCCCTGACTTATAAAATTACCAAAATAACCCCGATTTCTGAAATTTCTGCAATACCCTTGATTTGGAAGAGAATATTTCAAAATACCCTTGAGATTTGAAAATTTTGAAATACCCTTGATTTGTAAAGATTTTCAAATTGATCCTGATTTATTACCAAAATAACCCCGATTTTTGAAACTTTTGCAATACCTTTTGATTTGGAAAAAAAAATTTCAAAGTAATTCTGAGTTTTGAAAGTTTTGGAATGCCTTGGATTTGTAAATATTTTCAAATCGACCCTGATTTATTACCAAAATACCCTATAGGACCAATGACGAAATTACCCCTGGGTTGGGAATGGACAAAAATGCCCAAAGTAGTGTGTGAATGTTGTTGATGAATGTGAATGTGACTCTCTGAATTAGAATAGCAAACTTGAGCTGAAACTTTGATTGATCGAAAGAACTACTTCTGAAACTTCTCTTTATAAAATTTGTTCGCAGATAAATAGTGGAACAAAATACTAATGCATAAAACTTTTTAATCAGATTAAATCGCGACGTTAGATATGAGTTCTAGAGGACGTGGTCGAATGACAGTATCGGAACCAGTAGGGTCTGGCCATGGGTCAGAAAATGATGTGCCGCCGCCAGTAGTAGGTGCGGAGGATTAAGGTCAGACAGGAGGAGATGACGCAGTATCGCAGGCTATGCTGCGAGTGCTAGAGCGAGTGGCAGGAGCTGGTATGGGAAATAGAGCTCAGAAGTCAGTATCGGAAAGACTTAGGTCAAATGGAGTCGAGGTTTTTAGAGGAGTATCTGGAGTGGCTCCGAATGTAGCGGAGTATTGGTTAGAGGCAGTCGAAAGAATCATGGATGATTTGGGTACCGCATCACGAGAAAAAGCCGAAGGTCTTTGCTCTGCTTGCTCGAGATGAAGCTTATCGATGGTGGCTCACTGTTAGACAAGGTACCCCAGCAGATCGAGTGGATTGGGAGTATTTTAAGGCTAAGTTTGAAGGGAAATATGTTGGAGCCAGTTACTTAGACTCGCAAAGGAAGGCATTCCTAAATCTGGTACAAGGAAGTAAGTCGGTAGCAGAGTATGAAGCAGAATTTGTGCGGTTAAGTCAGTACGCCAAGGGGATCGTGGCTACTAATTATGAAAGGTGTGTTAGATTCGAAGATGGGTTACGGGATAAGCTACGAGTGTTGATTGCTCCGCAAAGAGAAAGGGACTTCGCTATTCTAGTGGAGAAAGCTCGAATAGCTGAAGAAGTTAAGAGGACCGCGAGACAGAACCGAGCGGAGAATAAGAATTGGAACAAAAGGAGTTTTGGACCGTCCGTATCATCTGGAGATTTTCAGAAAAGACCAAGGATCAAAAATTACATGCGTGCACTGTACGATTCTTGAGAGAAAGAAGTCGTCCATGTGCTCGGTGTGGGAGAGCTCATGCTGGAGAGTGTTGGGGAAATAGTAAGGAATGTTTTCGGTGTGGATCTAAGGCTCATTTGGTTAGGAATTGTCCTCAGGCGATGAGGAGTCGTGGTCTGAACCATGGAAGAAATGGTTCTGGCTGAGGTCATGGAACACCAAGTAGAGGTGCTGAGGGTTCGGATAAGAGTCACCCAAGGTTAGTTTAGGCAGTCAGTCATCGCGAGAAAGAAGTTGTGCCAGATGTAATATCGGGTACGTTCCTTGTTCCTGGAATACCCTTTATTGTTTTGAGTGTTATAGGGTTAGTTCATTCTTGTGTTGCTAGTGAAGTGTTTGAAGCCTTGAATGTGAACTTTGAGATCGTATCTAGGAAGATGACCATACTTAGTTTTTAGGGCGATCAGTGGTAGTGGACAAACTTTTCAAGGTGAGTGCTTTTAAGTGGTTCAAGAAGTAGTAGTACCTTTGCTTAGTTTAGCCAAGTAATTTTGAGGACGAAATTATTTTTAAGGAGGGTAGAACTGTAACATCTAGGATTTAGGGGTTATGCAGTTAGTGCATAATTCATGAGCTAGTAGGCTTAGTGTATGGTTGGAACTATTTTAGGGGTTTTGAGAACCCTAGGATGTTGGAGAGTGCCCTAGAAAAATATTAGATTTTAAGTTTAGTAGGGGGAGCTAGGCTGAGGAGGCCTTAAGAAAAATTGTGGGGAGTTTAGGACACAAGGAACCATGTGGTAAAGTGGCTTGGGACGCCACCTAGGGTGCTGTGAAGTTTGCGTCAACAAGGGGTTCCAAGGGAGGAGGTTCGAGTCTTGTTGGCGGCAAGGAAGGGGGTTGTTTTATTTTGCTTTTGTGTCAAGGAGGAGGGGAGAAGTGATGGACGGCATTTGGACTTCCAAAAGGATGAGATAAGGCTTGGTTTTTCTTTTAAAATTCGGCTATAAGGTAAGGGATAAGTGTTGATTAATTCAATTTATTTTGAATGAATAGGATGGAGGAAAAATAGGAGAAAATTTTGGGATTTGAGAGGGGGATGAGAAGTGGCCGGCCAAGGGACTCTCTTGGTGATTATTTTCGATTTTGAAGGGGTGGTAGTGTGTACCGAAATTTAGTCATTGTGTGTGCTAAATTATCTCCTTTTCATCTTTGTGTTTTCCGAATTTTTACAACCTATTTCCCTTTGACAAAAGCCGAAAGTTAGAACCTTTTGTGCATCTATTTTCTTTCTTCTTTCACATCTTTTCTTTTCTTTCTGCTTGAGCCGAAATCACTCTTAAACCTTGCCATTGCCAAATTCTATTAAGATTCACACTCCCTCCATCTTTTTGACAAAGGCCGAAACCTCTTCACCATAGAGAATACCATAGCCGAATATTTCAATTACATTTTGAGCCATAGCCGAATTTCAAGGTGCCTTATTCTCCTTTCTCTGTCGCAAGTTTTAGAAGCCGGAATACTTCTTGTGGACTAGCCGAAACCTACTCTCCTCTAATCTTTTCAAGTAACGTGGGTGGTAAGTATGTTCTCCCTTAGCAATCGGTTTGGGTTCTTATTCTTTTAGTGTGCTAAAATTAATGGTTAAGCCTTGTTTAGGGATGGCCGAATGTGTACAGTGCCATAACTTTGTATTTCTTCTGTGTGTAGCCAACGTAAAGGAGCATTAAAGGAGTCTTTCAGGATTTGATTTATCAAGGTAAGCAAGTATGCTATTCGGCCAAGGGCCGTGTTCATGGATTTATGTATTACGCCGATTTTAACAGTGGTTAATAGGGATTTCGATAACTTCAGGAGCAAGTAAGTATTCGGGTTTTGGATAAGCAAGGTAGGTGGGTGTGATATTCGGCTATAGGCCATATTTGGGTTATTAGTGTTGACCGATTTTGTCTATGATGGTTTAGGGACTAATCGATAGGAGTAAGCAGAAGCTTTTCGGGATTTCGATTTATTTGGTAAGGTTGTTAAGTTGTGGTTTATTCAATTAAGATCTCGTATATTGATGATTAACCGAATGTTCTGATTAAGTGTTCTTCGATGGAGGCGAATACCAGTCAAGAAGGAAAAGGGGTAGCTCCTATCCCTAAGTTTAAGAAGAGATCCGCCTCTGCACTGCAAGATTGGCCATCAAAAGTGGGCAGTGAGCAGGCGGGATTATAAGCGAGATAGTCGTAGTTTCGTTTAGTGATAGCATCGGGATCGAGAGCATAGTACTTCAAGTTATCAGGTGTGTGATTAACCCACCGTTTTCCGGGTATATGATTATATTTGCATGTGTTATGTGTATGCTAATAAGTGCAGTGGATATTATGAAATGGATACCCTTAAGGGGTATGTCGATAATTAGGTCAGTACCAAATCTGGTGAAATGTGGTTATTAATGTGAATATGTGTGGTATGCTGAATAACATGTACATGCATTAATTATCATGGCAGTATTATATGTTGCATGTGCATAGGATGGGATACGAATGTGAAAGAAGGTAAAGGTGTACATTTATGTACGTGGTTTGATGTTAGCCATGAGCTACATCGTGGATTGGCGCTGACTGAGATCGCGTTGTGGATTAACTGTGATTAATTTCACGTGGCTTGATGAGTGGCTCTGTGCCTCGTCGTGGTTGATATCAGCTATGTGCCATATCGTGGTTTGATGAGTGGCTATGTGCCTCATCGTGGTTGATGTTAGCTACGAGCTACATCGTGGACGGCATTAATTGCCAAATTGGTGTGTAGCGGTTGGAGGGTGATTTAGTAATCCCCTAGTGTGTGGTGGCTGGATACGGAGGTGTGTAGAGGATGGACCCTAGGCTGGGTTGGGTGCACTTTGCATATTCATGTAATGAAATGTGGATTGGAAAATGGGCCAAGCCCAATATGTGTGGGATCATGTGGATTGATCGCATTACTATCTGATATGTGGTATGGAATATGGGTCAAGCCCAATATGTAGTACTATGTGGATAACTTGCCTTATTATCTTATATGTGGTTTAATGTGGTTGTGGGCTAAGCCTATGTGGGTGGAAATCCGTGGACTAATTACACACTGAGTCTGTGTGACTCACCCAAATTTTTACCAACATCGCAGGTGATACGTGAATCTTGGACCGGGTTGGAGAGGATGCAAGGTGGCCATGCAGAAGATATTTTTATTTATTTTATGCACTTGAGATTTTCAGTATCTTGAATAATTATTTATTGTAATAAAGGCCGCTTAAAGTATTTGAAGTTGTTATTATGCTTTAGTTGGATTGACGATTAAATAACTATTTGGAAATGATTTTATATTCAGCAACTTATATCCTAGAATATATACTAAAGTTTTAAACCCGGATATTTTGTAGCAATCAAGCTTTTACTTGGCATTTTAAATATATAATGTTTTACAAATCACAACAAATTTTCATGTTTTCACCCGTACAACAAAATCTTTTCAAACGTTTTCTCGGTGACATACCAGATCCGGTCAAGGCTCGTAGACCGAGTTTGGGGTGTTACATCCCTTAAAGTCCTTCACTTGATGCCATAACCTCTTTACTAATTGCTCATTTACGCAAGCACATTACTCATTTATTTCTATAAGGCTTGATGCCACTTACTATCTCTCTCTAATAGACTTAAACATAAAATTTATACTAAGGACCAACTTGAACTCGGAACTTCCTAGAAACCTCGTAACTTTCCAAAATCACCTTCCTAATTAGTCCAATCTTGAAATAATGCCATTTTCTTTTTCTCAAAATTTTAAACACTCCTAAGCCGAAGGCCCCATGGGCCCAATCCTACTAGGCCCAATTTTGGGATGTCACAAAGAAAGTGTTAGATATACATATCTCCATGGTAACTAGGGGAGACGGCCTTTCGGCCCAAGAGAAACAAAACTGAGTAAGAAGAAGGAAGCCAACCAAGATTCGGCTAAAGTCACCACTTACCAATCAATCGAAGAGATTTAGAAACGGTTAGGAATGAAGAGAAGAAGGTGCTTAGGCCTTAATAGAATCGGTCAACACAAGAAAAGCCAAGGTTTTAAGAGAGAAAATGTTCGACTATCTTGAAAAGAAAAGAAAAGAATAACGAGAGGGAAAATAAGAAATTGAGTTCGGCCAAATGAGAGACCGAAAGACAAAAAAGATGATTTGGCAGAAAGTGGCAGCGACTTAGAAATAACGATGAAAAGGGAAAAAGACCCAAATGGTAAAAAGGTTGCACGAGATGCCACAAAAGAAATGAATCCTGAAATTTGCAGAGAGGGTTTTCGGTTTTTCTCCTCACATAAAGCTGCTGAAATGCTCAAATGACACCCATTTGAATTTGTTAACCAAGTCTCCAACCTCCTCTACAGAGTTTGATTCAAACTCTACCTCTCGCACCACCAAATCATAAAATAAAAGCCCCCTATTTGCTTGTCATGGGATTCGAATCCCAACTCCTCTTGCCATCATAGTGACGTCACCACCATCAAGCCACATGCCCTTTTTGTGACACAGAAACACACATATTTAAACATAAGTCCTAACAGCTAATAGCCAATTTCACTTAATAGCAAAAATTAAAATTTTCCAAGGCTCAGACTCGAACCTAGGCTTCCTAAAAACCCCCAAATACACTCAATTACTTAGCCATTGAAGCACACATAGATTTTAAGCCAAATCAGCAAAATTAAAACCCTACATTTTTGGGGCGTTATAAACAAGGTGTCTCCAATAATGCTTCGTGATGGTTTTAATGACTACTCAAAGGAGGTCATGGATACACTCGCCTTTTTGCATAAAGCCATCACTAGATGGGGAAAGAGCACTCCCACCTTCTGGCTACTAATACATCTTCCCATATTCTAGTGGATCCATTTGCCAACGCACACTTGCTTTTTCTGCAAAATAGGATAGAGCAAAACTGCTCTAAAGGTATTAACGTTAGAAACATTTAAAGCGGGTACAATTCGTGTGCAAATGAACTGAATCCACATTTTATCCTCAAGAAACATAATGGCTTGATGAAAAGATATTGGGATATTAGTACTTGCGTGATACTTCTATTCACCCTTTCCTTTAGTTAAAAAGTTTATAATACTATCCATATCTATATCTCTAAAATATTCTAAGTCAGTTTCATCAATGAAATCATTCTTATAGTATGGAACATTATAAAAGTCACAAATTATTTTAGGGGTTACTTACACCTCTTTCCCTCGCACAAGTATTGTATCACATATATGACCTTTAGTATTTCTAGACTCGTGGTCCCGTAGAGATGCGTAAAACTCTTGGACAATGGACCGCAGCATTATCCTTTGGGATTGTCCAAAACTGTTTCCAACTATGATACTTGACCAAAGGCCAAATTTCTTTACACAAAATCATCGATGGATCAAATCCCCTCTCTTGAATGAATGTTTTTCCTTGAAGTTCATTAAAATAATTTTCAACATTCAGATTTAGAAAAGTAGATGGATTTTGAATCATCAATGGGTCCGCTTCCATTGTTCGCCTAACTTTCCTAGGAGGCATGATGTTTCAATCCTAATGAGTTACAAAAATAAATAAGGAAATCGAACAATAAAAAGTTTGAGTTTAGGAACCCTTAACCTTGAATGTATAGTCAAAGTTCACTTGAATTCTTTGCTTACCCGTGATGTCCTCGTTCTTTGTTGCACCGAGTTTGTGAAAGGAAATTTGGGCAATTTAGGGTTTAGGGTTTAAGAGATGTTAAGAGATTTAAGGAGCTTAAGGGGGTAAGGGTTTAATGAGTGTTCTAATTAGGAGTAAATAGGAGTTTAAGTTTTAAAATAGGGTTTAAAAGGTTTAGAAATTGGGTAAAATTACTGTTCTAGCCTCCGAGTTACGCAATGGGATGGGTCAACCCTGTAGAAAATTGTAGTGATGTCGCGACACAGGGGTTCTGTATCGTGACACATCCACCAGTTTGGAGATTCTTAGGAACTATCTGCTACGTTGCTACTTGTTATTGTGATGTCGCGACGACGACTTTGTTTCGACCCAAAAATCCATCTTGGGGATGTTTAGATCTAAAGATAAACCTACATCAAATAAAAGTTAAAATGTAAACCGTGGTTAATTAAATATATAGTAATTTACAAATATCATGCAACAATTCACAAATTTTAAGTTATACTACCAGATTTATCCAGTAGTATTGTCAATTCACCGGTGGACAATTTTTTTATTCCATCAATATTGGACCAAGGAAACCAAAAAGGAGGTAACAATTCAAACCAGTAGTATTTTTAACTTAATTTGAATTGTTACCTCCTCATTGGTTTCCTTCCCATCTCAAGTTCGAGTGATCTCTCTAGTTGGGATTGTATGTGTTTGAATAAAGTTTTCCACCCCTATTCCAATGTAATTTATATCCTCAGCAGGATTATTGATATAATTGAAGAGTGGCTTGTCTCCTCCATGCATAGACGGTGTAGAAGTAGATTCAATATGGTTGAGTCTATCCACTAGTTGTTCATATTTTTCATCCTTTTGAATAGCTTTTATTGTAGCGAGGTCCTGGATATATGTGAACCATTTTGCTGGCCACTAATAGTAGTTTAACGCCATATTTTTAATAATTTTGTATGCATCCTCGTACTTCCTATTTATAAGGGCTCCTCCCGCTACTTCGTCTAATCCAAATCTTGTGTTTGCATCCAACCCATTATAAAATATCTACAATCTTATCCACTCAGGAAATCCATTGTAAGGGCATTTTTGAATCAACATTTTGAAGCGTTCCCACATCTCATAGAAGCTTTCTCCTTCCATTTGTAAAGATAGCAATCTCTCTTCTTAATTGGACTACTTTACTAATTGCAAAAAAACTTCTATAAGAATTCTCCACCAAGTTCATCCCACGTCGTGATGGATCCTAGAGCCTGTGAGTCTAACCAAGAAAAGGCATTATCAATCAGAGAAAAGGGGAACAACCAAAGACAAATAGCTTCATCAATGGGCTTGTTATACTTAAAAGTGTCATAGAGTTGAAGAAACTATTTTAAATGTTGGTTAGGGTGCTCTGTCATAGTGCCCCTAAATTGCATATTATTTTGGATCATTTTTATTATTTCTGATTTGATCTCAAAGTTATTTGTTGTAATCGCAGACCTCTTTAAGCTTTCCTGAACCATATCTAAACTTGGTAGGGCATAGTCCTATAAAGTCCTCTCATTCCAAGCATATACATGTTTGTGGGTAACTATGGTGCTGGTGGGTCTCCTAGAGTGTTACCGCCAGTGTCACAGAACAATGGATTCTCACATGGTACATTAACTGCATCTGGTGGTGGTGGTAGGTCTGGCATTTGTTGTTGCTACTACTATTGGCAATTCCTTTGGATTATCCTTTCTGGATCTGTAGTTGCTACAATAGGTGTGCCTCTACTGCGAGTCATACACCAAACCTAGAAAGAAAAAATTAGTAATACTAAAGCAAAATAAAATCGTATTAATAGCTGAGAAATTTCTAAATTATTCTTTTGGACTGTGAAAATTAAAATCAATCTAGTAGTGTTGCCTCCGGTGCCAACAACTTGGCCTCCTCCGAACGTATAAACGTCCAGAGAGTGAATACTATAATAGAATGAAGAATTACGAAGTAGTATCCACAAGTATACGGATCGGGTTGTAATATAGATTTTAAAACTAAGTATGTAAGTACTCCGCAGATTGTACCCAAGGGAGGCGAGTACAAAATCAATTTTAACCTAAACAATTAAATATCTAATAAATACTTGAAGTTAGTTATAGTACAAAAGTAAAATAAGAGATAATTTTAGGGTTTCTTAAACTAAGGAAATAAAATAACATAAAAAGAGTAAAATTTCAAGAGATAAAGAGAAATAAAGTAAATCAAATATGAAGATGGGTGATTAGCTTGCTTCAGCAATCTCAATCAACTGTCTTCTTGGGTTCTCCATTAATCAACTAGCCACTACCTGAGCAGGATCTTATGATCTTCCACTAACGTAATGAGTCAAGAAAAACTACTTATCTTTCAACTTCATAGTCCAGACTGGTTTGGGATCAAGGTGTTCATAGATGGGCAATAACAATTTTGGGTTAACTCCCACCTTGATGACTTCATTGGGTTGTCAAGCCTAGGGTTTGTTTCACATTCTTTATTTCTCAAACAATTGATCCATTGAATAACCCTACAAAATAGTTAAGAGATCATGCTTCCACTCGCTAACCCTCATAGAAGGATTAGTTCCTCATGGCTTTCATAAACAAACATGGAATAAATGGAAGAATTAATCATAGGGAATGGATTGAAATAGAGAGTTTAAGAAAAGCCTAATTGATATTGATAATAAGCATGAATCCACAGAAGTTGATATCTTTTACAATCAGTTCTCTTGAAGAAAGCAAATAACTAAAACTAAGAAACCCTAAGAAGGAAAGAGAACAAGACTAAATTTGACGGAAGAAAACTAGGTTAAAACTTAGATGCCCTTTATGTGTGCTAAAGGGGCCTATTTATAGCCTTCAAGTAGTCGTCGTCTTTAACTCTAGGCTAGCTGATGTTTCTGAACTTAAGGTTTGATTATATAAACCAAAATGCCCTTGCTTTTTGTTTTATTCTCGTCACAGAGTCGATGTTGCAACGTAGCAACCAGCATGTTCCTCTGTAGCCATCTTCAGGGGTATGTCACGACACCCTCAGTCTGTGTCGCGACATTGAAAGCAATTTCTCACTTTCTCTATTCTGCTCCATATGTTGCGACATCGGATCCCCCATGTTGCGACATAACGTCTAGTATTGACCTGAAATACCCTCTAATGGTCTCTTGCACACTCACAAAGTATGTTAGCTCTCCCTTAGGCCTCATTTGGCCCTTAAGGTTAATAAAAGACTCAATGTGCACATTTTATTGAATGTAAACAAAACTAAAGAAATTGAATTAAAACATAATAAAAATGCTTATACTCAAGCTCCTAAAACATAATGAATACGCCCAGTTATTCATGCTCATGGAATTTGTTTGGAAAGGGTTGAGCATTTTTATTGCTAAAACTCAATAAGCTCTTTTGAACTTACTCTCATTATTTCCCTTTTTCCAGGTGGTACCTCGGCATAAAAGGGCTTGTAGAAGGGACTCAACCAGATAAAGAGACCTTTATTGTGAGCCTCACCTATGTTTGTTTTGTAACATCCATATATTTTCATTTTGGGCGGGTAGCGTGTAACTCTATTTTGTAACCAACATTTGTAATAATTTACATATTTCGCCAAATCGTTATTTTAAGATAATGTTTACGTACTCTTGAAGTATATGCTAAAACTTTGTGAATTATGGTTTATGAAATCATCTTAAGTCGTATACGTTAAACTGATTTAAACGATATTTAACTACCAATGATGCACTTGAAACTTTTGTATGCGAAATAACTCACCTTGCATTTTACATAAACATGTCATCTTTTATAAGGCTTCCGCCAAAAGTTCATTTTCAATTATACTTTATATTACATGCCGTATATTGATTTGATTGTTTTGTCATTCAAAATTTTGGGTTAACGCCCTAGTAAAGAGAGTATATGCCAAAAGCTCAGTAAAAATAAAATACTAAATCAAGTTTAAGTATGTTTTCTGTGTAACACCTTATTCTGACAGTTAGGGTTTGAGGTGTTGCAGACACTATTGGCTAATTTGGGTCTCAAAATGAATAACAATAAGACATTTACACTTATTAACTTAAAATCTAAAAATTATGAAAAACTACGAAAAAGATGCTACTTAGTTTGAGAATAAGCTCCTTAAGTATGTCAAAAAAGCTTAATTTGCATATCAAATTATGGCAGATCAGGTTGCCCGGCAACGATGACTTTATATGTACAATCTACCACCCCAGGTTGCCCGACAACAATGGTTTTAAATCAATATCCTGACCCTATGGCATGCCAACTATATCTAACTCGGTTGGAACAACTAATAGGATAACCAATTCCTATTCATTATGCAAATAAATTTACATTCCAATATTTTTAGTTCATCAACATTTCAAAGTTTCATAACATTTATAACATGCTACAACCCAATTTCATACCAATTATCACATATCGAGTAAGTCATGCAACTTTCGATTTTATTCAATTTAGTCATTGTCTCGATATTCAATCTCAACCATAAGAATTCAATTCAAATAACCAATAAAAACTCAACTCAATATTATATAATGCAAAATAACATGAATATGTAAAAATTAAATTGCTTTCAAATCATAGAAATATGAATCGAGTTTTCAAGCTACTCGTCTACAACTTTCGATTTTTCTTTCCCTCTCAATGGTTATGTGTCAATTGTAGCTAAAAAAATTCACAAACATATAATACTATCAAATTCAGTTTAAACCAAAATCAATTACAATATCAAGCATATTTTACAATTTATTAAATTTATTCCTTAAACTCGAGACAACATAACTTTCAATCTAAAGCTTTGGATTGAAATCCGATTTCGGTATTACTCATTAGAGACATCCTATTTCCTATTCCTACTAAAATTTCAAGGCGGTTTTGTTGAAAAAAATCTGATTTGAAAATAGTTTTCTTGCACAACAGAAAATTAAAATTTTGAAAACTGACTTGGTTTATGATATTTATAGCAATAAACCCAAACAGAATTCATACATGTGCTTTCGGCTTGGTGAATGTTCGTTGTTCCCAACTTTCAACCAAACGATCTTATCTACTATTCTCATACTATGAACTGCTTCAAGTGTGGGCTCGAATCAACTAAATCGAAACACAGAACTAGAAAAAGTTTTCTCTTTTTTATTTGGAATGAAAATGAAAATTCTCTCTTCTTTAATAGAAACCAGTAGAACTTTTATTCTAGAAAAATATATTTAATAATTGGGAATAAATTCTCTCAATTTTTCGATAGAGTAACAATCTTTCAAAGTTGTGTATAATGCCCTACCGGTGCAATCTATTTATAAGAAGAGAAGGTAGAACCCCTATTGAGTTGTAGTAGTTTATTTCAAATAGAAAAGCAACTTTCTACTTAGAGTAGGAGTGGGGTGGACGGCACACCCTAGTATTCCTACTAGGGTTTTTGCCCTTTTCATGTTATATGAGAGGTTTTAGGCCTCTCTCACATTGGGTCCAATTACGAGTACTTCCTAAGCTTTTTGACCAAGTACTCTGTAATGTGATCGAACTCAATTCGGTTTTTTTCTATTTCCCAAAATAAACTTTAATATTCTATATTAAACCATTTTCTCATCCTTATTTTATACCCAATACAATTTTAACGTTTTTACCTCTAGTAAAATTTTGGGAAAATATATTTAATATTCCACAACTCAATATGTTCACTGTGACCGAATGGTTTCTTTTCATTTTCGGGGTTCAAAATAGCTTAAAAGCGTAAACTCATTCTTCTGATCATTTTTAAGTAATCCATATAGAATTGCAAATGAATCATTTTCATATCAATTTCCATTTAAGAAACCTACATTCATTTCCAAATGATTCCATTTTTTCAGAAAATATTTAATATTTCACAACTCAACATGTTCATTGTGACCGAATGATTTATTTTTATTTTCGGGGTTCAAAAAGCTTAAAAACATAAACTCATTTCCAAAAAATATTTAGTATTTCACAAATCAACATATTCACTGTGATTGAATGGTTTATTTTCATTTCCATGGTTCAAAATAGTTAAAAACATAAACTTATTCTTTCAATCATTTTTAAGTAATCCATATAGAATTGCAAATGAATCATTTCCATTTCGGAAACCTACATTCATTTCCAAATGATTCCATTTTTTCCATTTCAGAGAAAACCATAATCATTCTTGAATGTTTCTCATTTCTCTATTCCTATTCATTTCGTTCATTTCTATTCAAACATGCAATTTATTTCTGGTTTCAACGAGCTAGCAAAAGGACCGATTGGACATATGTAATTAGGGCTCAAAGGATTTATAATTAAGTTTCAATTTTTTTTCTACTAATTATAAACTCATTTGGTCATGAAGTCATTCCATTATAGTATCGTGACTGAGTATCGCTAACGACATACAGTTACGAAAGCATCTACTCGATACTCGTCCAATGACTTTGTCATAAGTGTGTTACCCTCATAGGATATTATTGATCTCTTTGGAATAATATTCATGCTCCCAATATGATCATATTTTATCTCACGGTAACCATTACATCTTCCTTCATGAAAAGTCTATTACTGTTCAATAGTAATTAAGTCATTCATCACAAAGTCGAAAAAACCCATGACCATGTTTACTTTTCATAAACCATGTAATGCCAATGAAAGGATATCATTTACCCATGTCTCGGTCCATGAATTCCATTTTTTTGAATGACGCTAAGTACTGCAGAAGTCGTACATCCAATGCATCAGCTTTCAGTTCCTTATCTATTCGAACTCAAGCTTTTACTTAGATTAAAGTGTACGAGTCATGCATACATAGTCCGTAATCCACTCAACGTTTAGGTATGCCATACTATGAATGCTACAAGCGAATAAATTCATAAACAGATTCAGGATCTATTCTACTAATTAAAGCTTTTGGCACATAAAAATCTATGGATATTAGCTTTTACGGTTTTTATGATTTAGTCCTTGTACCTTAATTAATCACTAAATCTAAAAAAAATACTTATCAAAAATATAATTCACTTATACAATAACTCCATAAATATTTAATAAAAATATTTATGGCCTCGTTTTACGGGAATGAGGTCCCAATATCTCATTTTTTGAAACCACTAACTTTAAGGTCAATACGCTCATACTTTAACTAATTATCCAATTGACAAATTTCACCAGACCAAAATTCAATATAATATTTTAATTAACTCGTAAATATTAGTTAATAATATTTACAAAATCAATCATCGGAAAACGGAGTTTAAAAACCACTTTTTCTGGTACCATTGAAAATTGGGTTGTTACAGTACTCTTATACCCTATTGAACAAATTATATTACAACTGAACTATCACACTGGCGATACACTGCATGTATTTATTATCTGATTGTTTGATTGCTTTAGTGTTGATTTCTCCCATTCCGTATAACACCCCAAAATTGGGCCTACAAGTTTCAAGGGTATTTTAGGGATTTTAGCTTTAGTGAGCTCAAGAATTTCGTTAGCATGGTATTTGGAAATGTTTTTGTCTATGGCTTTTAGAAATTAAATTAATTTTTGAAACTGAGTTTTAAAGACATTTAATTTCAAAAATAGGACTGATTTGAGAAAGGGTCAAAGTTGTGAGTTTTAAGAGGCAATTAGACCAAATTTTAAAATTCAACCTAAAGACCCCTATCTCTAGTTTTATTTTCACGAAAGTTTTTCCCATTATTTGTTATTGTCGTTCCGTACTCCTCTAAACCCTCTCATTCAATTTTATTTATTGACCCTTTATCCTTTTGGTTTCTACCATCAACCAAGCCATATACCTTCATAGAATTTCAAGAAAAACACCCCAACACCATAGATTCTTCATTGTTGAATTTTTGGGTTTTTCAGGTTTTCGATCAAACTCACAGTTTTCTGTCATCTAAGGTAATGATTTGACTTCTCGTTATTTTTAAATGTTATATAGTCCTTTAAATCGAGTTTTTAACCATTAAATTGCATGTTTTGATTAAAAGCCAAAAATTGGGTTGTTATGGTGGATTTCAGGATTTTGAATAAAAACATGGTTTTAAAGTGTTTTTCAATTATTTTTGATGTAATTATAAGATTTCTAAACTTACTTTGAAGTTTCATTAAAGATTTATAAAGTTTTAATGAATTTTTTTGAAATTTGTCATAAACATGTCAAAAATTTCGATACTATGAATTGAGTAGTTTAGCATGGTTTAAAGGTTGAGAATTTGTCGTAGGTGAATAAATAGATGCATGGAATTAGTTTTAGGTAAAAATATTGAGTATAAACTGAGATATTTGAATTTCAAGTTTGTTATGTCGAAGATTTCAGTTATGTGAGAACTTAGCTTAGGCTTGTGTTTTTGATAGCTTGAGGTGAATCCTTAGCCGATTGTTGATTGTGTTATTGTGTGAATTTTTTTGTTGAAGCTTCAGATTCATTAGGGCCTTCTACAAGCTAAGGAAAGGCTAGTTTGAGCTTTTGACATTTCGGTGAAAGTGTATTGGTAAATGTCTGGAATTGCTGCTTGTAGACACGATTCAATGCGTTACTTATGAATTTAGTTGAAGCCTAAACCCCTACTCTAAATTTCGAGTGTAAGTTTTCTCGTACTCATGTTTAACTTGTGAAATATGTGTTTGTGTTATGTGGATTGAAATGATATGTTATTACATGAGTTATATGTTCATGATTACTGTTGTGAAGGTGTATATGTATGCATGTCATACATGCTAAGTGGCAGTGATAATATTGTGCTAATGATGCAAATATGCAGTAATAGTAAGTCGATAATTGCTAAGTAATATGTGTGTTTAATAATGGATATTTATGCCTTGTGAACTTTGAGACCGTTGTATATAGTCGACATACCATAAGATTGTGAGTACTCACTTATATATGTTATATGATTTGGGAGTTGAGGCCCTGGGACATGTTGGAGAGATAAGGGAATGTGAGCTAAGCTCCATTCAAGGGGACATGTTTGGTGTGATGGAGAGTGTTAGTTATATGCTTTACTTTTTGGATATGTTCAACTCTATAAGTCTTTTGGTGTGTTGGAGATCCATGTATCTGATGAGTGGTGATAAAGCCCACGTTTACATTTCATAGCTCAGGTGCCAAATTATCTTTAAATATGATTGTATGTAAAGTGTTATATGTTTAAAAGTGAATGTGATCACTATGTAAATGAGCTAGTAAATAATGCATGAGTAAGTGTATTACACTAATGATGGAATTGTTGGAATTATGCTACATGGTTGTTTCGTTAATGCTTGATGAATTTGTTTGCATGATAGTTGTTCTAGGCATTCACTGAGCTTGTTAAGCTCACCCACTCCTTTTAGACCATTGCAGATTAGTAACATTCTGGTGTGAGCGGTGTGGTTTCCATGAGGTGATCCAATCAGGTCCATTTTCGTTATTTCATAGGTGTTCATTTTTGGTTTATGTTTTGGGAAAATAAAGGCAATATGGTAGAACTATCGCATAAATGTTGCCATGATGTTTTGGTTATTTTCATAGCTTATTAATTCTTAGGATCTATGGATATTGTTCTTGTTATATCATTTGGTTTCTTGGACTTGTTTTTGATTATTGAATTGTTATTGTGGTCATTCTAACATTTATTTGACGATGTATTAGTTACATGTTGAATGGTTTATGATTTGGATGGAATTTTTGCCTTATTATGTTGTATTTTTAATGTCTAGAGCAGAGGTATCAATATTCAGATTTTTAAAAATGATACCTCTGTGATATTTTGTTGTGTAGGAAGTCAGTATTGTAATTTGGTATCAATACCATATCAGGAGTATTGATACTTGGGGTAAAATTACTGATACTTTTTTAAATGTACCAATAATTTTTAGAGTTTTATTTTTAGGCGAGAAACAGAATGTTGTTTTGGTGTCGATTTTTCAATCGGTATTGATATCGTGTAAGAAAAATATCGATACCTATGTGCCTGTATCGATACCTAAGTTCTAACACCCCAAACCCGGCCTAGACGTTATGACTGGCTCTAGCATGTCACATGGAAGAGTTGTTTAAAACTCGCGTGCTCGTTAAAAAGTTTACATTCTTTTAGAAACTTCGAGCTTTGTTGTTCGTGAAAAACCAGATTTGTTTTTATGGTTTTCTTGTAAAAACGTTATCATTATTATTATTATTATTCCCAAAAACTTGTTTATAACAGAAATCAGATTCAGTGATTTGCGGGAATGTGATATTTTAAAAACCGTTCGTTAGCTTTTAAGAAATCTCCATATTAATTCTTCAGCATTAAATCATAGCGGAAAAGAAAGTTTAAAAGAAAATTAAAGTTATAAGGCCTTATTACAAAATATTAAACCCAAATTAAATTAAATCTCAAAATAAAGTAAAACGAAAATTTACTAAAGTTTGGAAGATGCACTCCGATGTATGGCCACCACAGAGTCCTCCGCAGCTCCAAATCCTCAATGCTGGGGATCACCTGCAAAATTAAAGCAGAGGGGTGAGTTACGAGAACTCAGTGTGTAATCCCCTAATCGGTCACTAACTAGGCCCGAGCCCATACGAGAACAGACTGGGCCGAAGCCCTACTCAGTAACAATCTAGGCCTTAGCCCTATTAACATGATAAAGTAGATAACGCATGCAGCCCAACCTAATAATCCATCCGCTACACACCACCCGTACCAGCCCAACACACCTGTGGGGATTTCTAAATCGACCCACCAGACAAGCTGCTAATCACAGAATTTGTGGCGAAGCCACCGTAATAACAGAATATACGTGGCATAGCCACTATACAAATTGTGGCAGAGCCACCAGAATATGTGGCAGAGCCACCAGATTACACTTCCTTCGATCATCAATATCCCAATCCCATGCAGAATGTCATGTATGTAAAGCATATATCAAAAATGATGTATGAAATGAATTACCATCATAACCAGCTAAACAAACTATATGCAATCATACTAATTAGCCCTTAAGGGTATAACAGTAATTTAACCACAGAGGGTATTTAAGTAATTTTGCATTCAACGGCCTTTCCGAAGGCCTACTGTCGCCTCGAGCGACACAAGACCCTTTTTAGGTCACTACGTAATTATCGGGCCTAAAATCCATCTTAGGCCTAATCGGGCCCACACGCTCGTGTGGCCCATTTCGCATAATTTCGGTATCATATTTGTAGATTTCGCATTCGGACTTATCATTTGATAGCTTTTCTAACAGTTTTGCCAAAGTGGGCCGGATAGCCCATTGGGCCCATTTGGCCCATTTCGGCTCGATCAGGCCCATTTCGGCTCGGTTTCGCGAGAGTGCTCGTAACACTCTCAATGACTTACCGCCATTATTCGCCTTTCGATTTACCACTATGAGCGTTTGCACACTCGAGTGGTCACAGATGCCGGTTTCTGGCTTTCCGGCTTTCGACCGAATCACAGAACATTGCACATATGCACTCGGAAGGGTGTGAGATTACACACTTGTTTACAAGTTACGATACTTAACACCTTTCAAAACACCTGAGATAATAATCGGCTAACAGTTAGTCTTCCCGATCGAATAAACCCAAAATGTGAATACATAGGACTATAGGCCTAACTTACCAACAGATATAAGCCTTCCTTCTAAAGACAGTATTCGGTCCACCCTCTACTGATCAAAGTTCCGCGCTTCTAACGAAAAGATTGTGTTCGAATGTTTATCCAAGATTATAGTAAAAGAAATGGCCTTTCAGCCCTAACGACTTCAATCAAAATAAGAGAACCAACGTCCCTAGTCGACCATATCCCCAACTTACCCACAACAAGACACCTGAAGCGGTTTGAACCCACATGATAATAATTGCACCCTAAAGAATTTGGCCCTTACCAAAAGAAAACAAGAGAGGTTCACAACGATTAAAATAAAGATAAAAAGGGTGAGTGTTTCGGCTATAGTGAGGAGAGAAGAGAAAGAAAAGACGAGAAAAGAGATAGAGAAAGACGTTACCTTGTGATCACAGACAAATCGAATAAACAAGGTAGGTTCGACGGTCAAAAGAACACCCAATTTCCGGCTACTAATGTTCGGCTACTAGCAAAAGCAAAGAGAAACCAATTCAAATGAAATAAAAGAAGGGGTTTGGCTTTTGGAGAAATTCTAGAGAAAAGAGATGAGAGGAGGGTGGAGAGAAAAAGAGTAAATGAGAAAGCTTACCAAGTTCGGCCTAAGGAAAAATCAAATAGGAGGAGGTGTGGCAATTCGGCTTAAAGAAAAGAGAAAGAAAACCCAAACTGAAAAGAGGTATGCAGGAGATGATTTAGCCAACAAATGTTTAGTCTATTAGAAAATGTAAAGAAAAAAGATGCACAAGAGGTAAAAAGTGGTGAGAAAGAAAAGTGCTCCAATTGCTTCTCAAGAGAATCCCAAAAGAACAACTAAAGAAAAAAATGTATAACACAAGAAAGGTTTTGGTTCTACTAACACATTAGGCTGTCGAATCTGCTACACAAAACCCCCTAGCCAAAATTCCCCCATGCACTTACCCATATTCGGCCATCACTACCTCTCACCCTCAATCCCTTTATTCACTCCACACAATGCTCTCCATCACTCATTCAAACCGTTTGACCAATTCAAACCTTCACCAAGTAGAGTTCCACTCCAACTCCACCTCTTCTCCTCCTTGAGCACAAAATAAAACTCACATACGCTGCATGTGGGATCTGAACACTCTCCCTCTCTACCTCCCTTGTGACGCCACACCACTAGGCCACCTTGCTCTTTGTGTTAGCCAACACATTTAATTAAACCTTAGGTCCTGCTTCTACTAGCTCTCCCCACTAAGGTGCCTAAAAAACCAAAATTTCGCTAGGGCTTAGGCTCAAACCCGAGCCTCCCCAGGACCCCCAAACACACCCAAACAACCCGCAGAGCAACCATAGCATGCATTTACACAAATATCACAGACCCCTGAATTTTAGGATGTTACATAAGTACTTAAATTGGAAATTTTTTCAAGTTGTTCAAAGGCATGCTGAAGTGTTAGTAAATGCTTAATTAAAGTATGTGTAGCAATTTGTAAAGATAATTAAGGATTAGTTTGACTTAAAACTTATGAAAATGCTAAAATAGAGGATGTTCTATTAATAATGAGCCATTTTGAATCTGTATAATATGAGACGGTGCTATGGCATCCTGATATTCAGGCTTGGTGACCTAGCTGGGTTAACACCCTTAACCCATATCCGTCGCTGAATTAGGGTTACGAGGCATTACCGATCAAAAACACAGCTCAGAACAGTTATTTATTACAATTCAAGCATAAAGTGATATATTTTCCTTTACAAAAAATTTTCCATACTCAAATCAATTAAAATCAAACATGCATTATTAATCATATTACATATACGAACCATGCTTCAAAATTCAACCATATCAATATCTTGGATATAATCAAATTTTGTAACCAATTAACTTGCATCAAAACCGTACTACATATGCTTTATAAATACATAATTCGAACATTATGATTATCAAATTTCATAGCATGCGAATGACTAAATCATTAACCAACATTTTTCATCTCATGTACCAAACATGCATTAATACTCCCTTTAGTAAAATTTCATTACTTTAACTAAATACTAAACATACCATTTTGCTTATCTATACACATCCGTATTTTAATTCATACCAACCATATCACATGGCATAATATTCATTAACATATAAGACTATAGTTAACATTACATCATGGCCAACTATACTTTTAATGCTTTCATATTATACGCATATCATCCTAAAAATAAAAGTCAGTTCTAATCTCAAATACCAAGCCATAATTATCCCACTCTATTAACTGTTTAATGAACAAACCAAACCAATTCGTATATTATTCACATTCAAACATTAATCTAAGTTAAACTATCCACACGTCTTTATAGTCATACATATATATAACACATAAACAAGCATCACTTAATAACCAAATACAATTAGAATTATTGCCAACTCATGCGCATTACACTAAAGCCACATTAAACATTTTTAAACACAAATAACAAATCAAAGTACACTTAATTCGCAGACTAATTATCATGCCCAAAAATACATATTCCCAACTAATAAATTAGCCATCTATTCGGTTATCAAATTTAACCTCAATAGGTTATACCATTTCATAGTTAATTAACATTATTAACTAGACATATTATACTTGCTCAAATGACCTACCAAACATCCATAAAACATAGTCATCTTTTGCCACTAAATACCGTACCAAATGACCATTTTCACAAGCAATCACTTATACATACTTAGCTTATAATAACATATGCATTATATCAAAAACACATCCATCAACTAATCATTACTCAAGTCGAATCATATAACCGAACACGCCATACATAAATACCATGAAACATACTCCCCAAAATGAGCTTATATCATGACCGAAAATACATCAGAACATCATTATCAAGCCATCTTCGCATGGCTATTTATAAACAATTCAAAACTAACCATAACAAAACTAGCCTATACATGCCATATGTCTTAGTTACAAACTTCAAAGTACCGAATAATGGTCAATAGTTTGACGATGATCCTTGACAATCCCCGAGCTCAAAGCTAGCTTTATATATCTATAAAACAGAGAAAAGAAAGCACAAATTAAGCTTTGAACATAAGCAAATAATTCATCACAAGAATACCTATAATACAATTTGAATAGGCCAAATTTTAGCTAATCTTATACAAATATACAATCACTTCTCTCATATAAACCATATTACCACATCAATTAACTCTACTTCCTTATTTTTCAATGAACATATGAACCTCATACGTACCTAAATTATTTAGATCAAATTCACCTTCAGTCTCGATTTGACATTGCCCGATGAATCGTTCAGAATTGTTAGGGATACACGAAAATCTTATCAAGCTCATACAATGCCATATTCCGAATATGGTCTTACATGTTAACACATATCGATGCCACTGTCCCAGACAGGGTTTTATACGAATCATATACGATGCCAATGTCCCAGACATGGTCTTACACAAAATCACATCTCGAAAGCCTTATGTCATGACATCAGTATCCGATGCATTTCCTAAGGTTCGTTCGGGGCTTACAACTTCATAATTAAATCAATTCATGCACAAAACTAGTCAACCAATGCTCAAACCAATTCGGCAACATATATTTTAATACATACAATTCAATTCGGCTACATATAATATATATATATATACACATTTGAATTTAACAACATTTAATTACTTATGAACTTACGTCGTACGGAAACGAACGAATCGGAATGACTATTCAACAACTTTTGACTTCCCCCGATCCAAATCCGATTTCTTCCTTTCTTGATCTAAATCAATTTAAATTTAACTTATTTAATTACATATTCATTAAATTTCACCCAAAAACACATAAATGGGCATTTTGCACTTTAGCCGCTAACATTTCACATTTTTTTCAATTTTAGTCCCTATTTCAAAACAACTCAAAATACACAAAATTTCAACATGCTCATGTTAGGCCAAATTTTCCTTAGGTCCCTAGCAGCCCATTAATTTCATTTATTTCACATTTTGACCCCTCAGTTTACAAATTTCACAATTTAGTCCTTAATAAGCATTTTTATCAAAAATCACTTAATAAACTATGATAATCTAATAACAAATATTTATTTTCCATCATCAAACAACAAAAACATCAAGCTATCAAAAATGGAAAATCACAAATTCATCATCAAATCCGAAAATTAAAGCATGGGCTAGCTAGTATACGAAGCAACAATCTCAAAAACATAAAAATTATAAAAAAAAACCGAGCAAAGAACACACCTAATTTAAGACATCAAAAAGTGTCGAACTTGCAAGCTTCAAAATGGTTTCTTTTTTCTTCTTAACTTTAAGACAAAAAGATGATAATGCATGCATTTTATGTTTGTTTTATTTTAATTACATTTTATTATTCATTTACCATGACAACCTTAAGGATTTAATAATAAAACCATATAATGCATGTCATTACCGTCCATTCGTGTATTCAATGGCCTAATTTCATTTTAAGGACTTTAAAATCAAGAAACCATATCAAATAAGTACTTTAACAACTAGAAAGCCACTTTTACATTTTTTTGCGATTTAGTCCTTTTATCAAATTAACTAATCAATCGATAAAATTAAATCACAAAATTTTCACACATATCAAATAACATGTAAACACCAAAAATATTATTAAAATAATTTTACGACTTCAGATTTGTGGTTCCGAAACTATTATTCTGATTTATCTAAAATCGGGCTATTGCACTGGGTATAGGGTGTTACATTCTGTCTTGGCGTTTGTGCCCCGGTGGTCAGAGAGGCAGTCAAGTTGTTCGCATCGTTGCCAAAAAGACTGTATTTGCTTCTTTTCTATCTAAGATTCATCGGTTTCCTTAACATGACATTGTAAAGTTAAGTGGCACCAATTTTATCTTATGGAAAGATCAAATTTCTCTCATCTTGGAAGGTTATGGTCTCATTAGTTACATTTTGGGAGCCCTAGATGTTCTAGCTCAGTTTGTTGTAGATAAAGAAGGCAAACTCATTGAAAATCCTTCTTTAGTTTGTTCAAACGGTAAGATAAACTTATTGCTTCTTGGTTACTCTCAACCATTAGTGATAAGTTGCTTTCTCATTTTATTGGAGCTAGCACCTCTTATGTTGTTTGGAGTAAGATTACTGGCATGTATGCATCCAAATCCAGTACTAAAATCTCTTCTTTAACACACACAGACACGCTCCACTTACAAAAGAAATAACATTAGTCAGTAAATGAGTACTTGACAAAAATAAAACCAATATGTGACACCTTGAATGCTTCAGAAAGTAAATTTGTTTGTACAAAGAGATATGAGAGTTGTTAGAAATAGGACTTAAAATTTACGTGGATGGATATCCCAAAACACGCCAAAAACTTATAAATTTTTTTATAGAATTTGGTACTCTTGCTACACTCATCTTAATGCTCAGTGGGCTGTTTTTGTTAGTGAAAAAGGTTGATAGTCATTAGGTTTTATTGTATCCTAAGGATTTTTTTTTTTTTTTTGCTTGTAACTTTTTTTCACACTGAAATATAGATGGGAGACGAATAGAACCTTAAATAAAGTGACATAGTTACATGCCTTGAAGCTTTTAATTAATTTCTCATAAGTTTATTTTTATTTCTATGCATCAACAAAATGGACTTAAATAATTATACTTTCATGTTTGTTTAAATTTATACATCTATTTATCCAGGTCCATTATGAATGTGAAATAATAATAATAATAATAATAATAATCTAAAATGTATAAAATTATTTTCTAAATTTTAAAATATGAATTTTATTCTTAAGACTCGTTTAGCTGTTTTATTGGTTATTAATGGCAGTAATCAAGAGCAAAAAAATACTACTTTAATTAACCATTTGTAAATTTAATCACTACTTAAGTAAAAAAAATGCCACCAAATTCAAAATTAAAAAAATACTATAATTAATAGGGAAAATTACCAAAAAATGCCCTTTTTTTTTCAAAATTTAAGGAAAAGGACATTTTTTTCAATTATTTACTAGAATGGGCTATTTTCCCCAAAAGCGCGTACACGTCAGCACGAAGTCAGGGTACGTGGCAGGAAAACGCATCCTTGGGGGAGCGTTTTTGCCACATCAGCAGAAATCGCGTCCTTAAGGGCGCGCTTTGATGATGTGGCAAAAACGCTCCCCCAGGGATGCATTTTGCCCGTTTTAACGGTCATTTTTTTTTTTTGCCATTGGATGCCCAACGGTAGAAAAAATATAAAAGCCCCCTTTCATTTTTTTCACACAAAAGTCCTTACACTATTTCTCTCAACTTTGTCTCAAATTTCTCTCAAATTCCTTTCAAATTTCACAAAAGTCCTTTAATTTTTACAAAAAAACCCTGTTTCAAAGTTTTTTGAATTAGTTTTTTTTTTTAATTTAAAAATATTCGACCGTGTTACCAATGGCCAGAGAATTAATTCGTCTCGATATTAAACACATCTTTGTCGATCAAATGACAATGGTAAGTTATAATTTTAATTTTTCAATACTATTTAATTTTTTTCATTTATGCAATTTTAATTAATTTTTATTTTATAATTTTTTATAACAGTATGTAGATCGGTTGTTGCAATGCTATATTCGTAATATGTCTGGTTTGCCATCACTATTAATCGAGAATTACCTGAGGGAAGCGGGTTTTTGGCACGTGGCCACGATAGGCCAGGGGTGCAAGTTGGACCCGAAACTAATCAATGCGTTGATAGAGAGGTGGAGACCCGAGACGCATACTTTTCATCTTCCATGTGGAGAGTGTACTATCACTCTGGAAGACGTGCAGTTGCAATTGGGATTGTTGGTGGATGGGTATTTAGTCACCGGGTCCGCAACTTCTGGTGATTGGGGAGTCGTATGCTACAAGCTTTTGGGTGCTATTCCGGATAACATTAACAGAGGTCGGATCGAGATGGGCTGGTTACAAGACACATTCCCGGAGCCGGATAATGATTCGACTGAATTAGAAAGAATACTGTAACACCCCAAACCCGGCCCATTCGTTACGACCGAATTTGAAATGCCACTGCGGAAAACGTTTGAAAACATTCTTACTTAAAAGTAAATACTGTTAAAAATTTGTTTCCTTTAATAAAACATTTTCGTAATTTAAAACATTCTAAGTAAAAATTAAGTTGTTATAAAAAATATCCGGATTAAAACTTTATTAGGTATATATTTAAGAAAATAAAATCGTTTGCAAATCATATTTCAGTTGTCAATCCATAATAGAACATAATAATAAAGATACTTAATAAAAATACTTAAATACTTTAATGGGCCTTATTACAATAAACACTTAATCAAAATACTGAAAATATAAATACTTAATTAATTAAAATATCTTTCTCTGCATGGGCCACCTGTATCCACTCCGGACTTATTCAGCATCACACAGAAATGTTGGTAAAAATTGGGTGAGTCATACGGACTCGGTGTGTAATTAAGCCACCGAATTCCACCCACATGTTAACCACATATTAACCCATATATCGGATAACAAATATAATATTCACATATTACCACATTCTGGCTTGGCCCATATTCATATCACATTCATATAATAGGGTAGATAACCACATAATTTCCACATACCGGGCTTAGCTCGTTTCCACACCGATCCACATTCATATCACCGGTCTTGGCCCTTTTCTTAATAATCCACATATCAACCGGCTTGGCCCATTTTCACATTAATCCACATATCATATTGGGCTTGGCCCATTTTCACATATGTTCACATACAAAATCATGCAATTATGAAGCCCAACCCAGCCTAGGGTCCATCCTCTACACACCCCCGTATCCAGCCTACCACACACCAGGGGATTATCAAATCACCCTGTCCTTCTTTCATATCATATCCCACCCATGCACATGCAACATGAAATAGTGCCATGATAATGCATGAGCATGTTCATCAAACATATCATCACATATACATATTAATAACCACATCATAGATTTAGTACTTACCTGATTACCGATATACCCCTTGAGGGTATCCATATCACAATTTCCACTGCACTAATTAGCACATTCATAACACATACACATATAACACAAATACCCAGAAAACGGTGGGTTAATCACACACCTGATAACTTGAAGCTCTAAACTCTCGATCCCGACGCTATCGCTAAGCGAAACTACGACTATCTGTCTATAGCTTTCTCCTGCTGTTGGCCCACACCCCGGTGGCCAATCCCGAACAGCAGAAACGGCTCTCTTCTTAAACTTTGGAATAGGGACCTTCCCTTCCCCTTCTTGACTAGAATTCGCCTCCATCACAACACTTTAATTAGTACATACGATTAGTCACTTACTCAGAATAACTAGCTAATACGAGATCTTAACGAATAAACTATAACTTAACATCCTTACCAAAAATGTATCTGAATCCCGAAACTTGCCTTGATGCCTGCCGATTTGCCCTAAAAACCAAAGTACATAATCCAGATCGGTCACACTTAAATACCCAAAATATGGCCCTAAGCCGAATAGTACAAACCTCCTTACCTTACTTACCGAAATCCCAAATACTTGCTCTACTTCTGTCGACTTGATCCTTGAGTAGTCGAAATTCCTATTAATCACTTGTTAGAATCGGCTAGCTTTAATAATCAATAAGACTTATGGCTGAATTGTCCATCTCACCTTACCTCTATAATGAACCGATTGGGATAACTTGCACCAAAAGAAATCGACAATACCTCCCCCCTTTGATCACTGAGATATTCAGCCACAGGAGAGAACTAGATCAAGGTTTCGGCTTTTGAAACTTGCGATAGAAGAAAAGAATAAGGCCGTCTTTGAGATTCGGTTATGGCTATTAATAAAAGTAAAATACAAATAGAAGATTGGTCACTTACAAGGTTCGGCTAACAAGCAAAATAGAGAGAAGAGGAATGGAACACAAATGGCCTTAATGCTTTTGAGGTTTGATGGCCAACAACAAAAAGGAAAAAGAAATCAAAACTAAATGGCTTGCACTAGAGAGGAACGGCACCTAGAGTAAAAAGAAAGCTCTAAATTTCTTTGACACCCTCCTTATAAAGCTTCCAAACCGATTAAGCAACCCCAAAGAGTCCCACATTCGGCCACCTTATCACTCCTTATTAAATTCCAATTAAACTCCTATTTTAACTCCACACTACTCATTAAATTAAAAAGAATAATCCAATCCTTTATCCCTTATCTCTTTATCACACACTTAAAATAAATAAAATCAACTCTCACTTATCCATTATCTACTTATTAAACTAAAATATATAAAATAAATAAAGCCATATTTATCCTACCTTATTGCAGCCGAGTTTTAATAGGAGAATTAAGCCAAATCCTTATCCAATTGAAACTCCATGTGCCGTCCAATTACTTCCTTCTCTCTTGGCGCCAAAAGCCAAAAATAAAACACCCAACTGCTGCTCACACGCCTTGAACCCGAGACCTGTTGGGACCCTTAACTGCAGGTAACGCCCCAGGCCACTTTGCCAAGGCGCCTCCTTGTGACATAATTCACCCTGAATTTCTTTTAAGACCTACTTAGCCCAAGCGCCTTCTTGCCACACAAAAATAAAATGCCCTTTCTTGCTTCCTTCGTAACTCGAACCTGGGCCCTCATTGCCGCAAGCCACATATAGCGCCCAAAGCCACTCTGCCATGGCGTTTGTTTGTGACATAAACTCGCCACAATTTCTTTTTAAGACCTCCATCACCTTGCTCCCCCCTTAACGCCAAAAGAAAAATAAAACACTACTTGCTCCCGCCATGATTTGAACCAAGGCCCCTGTTGGCGTCATTTCCAGGCCCTAAAGTGGCGCCCCTAAGCCACTTTACCAAGCCCCCTTTCATGTCCAAAATCCCTCGCAATTATTCTTAAGGCCTCTTTAGCCCAATTCCCCTTTTTACTTAAAATTTCCATATTTTTCCAAAGCTTCCTCTTCCATCCTAGAGTTTCCAAAGCCCCTCAAACACCTCCAAACACACTCACTGAGCCCATTAACACATGAATTATGCACTAAATGCATAACCCCTAATCTAGGATGTTACAAATATGGTATGCTCGGGCATACATTCTTGAGATGATTGGAGGCTATCTGATGCCAGACTTGCCACGAAACCTCGTACATCTAAGATGGCTGCTGAAACTCGTTGATTTTAGAGCAGCCAGTGAATTGAGTTAAGCGTCTGCTGTGCTAGCAAAATTGTATCGGGAGATGTGCGGGGCGACGCGATCGAATAAAGCCAAAATCGGAGGTTGTCTATCACTACTGCAATCATGGGTACGGTTTCGCTTGCCATTTTTACGTCCTCGAGTGGACCACCCATATACATTCTCACTCATAATGAGGTAAATTTAATATTAAATTTTACAATTATTACGTAGATTTAAAATATAATTGTATGCTAAAAATTTATTTAATTAGGTGGAACCATTCGGCGAGTTATGTTGGAAGACCTACCTCGCTTGAAGATATATGGCTTCTATTAAACCAACGGTCGGAAGCACAAGTAAGTATTAAATAAAATATATTTTTGTAATAAAATAGTCGTTTCATATTTACTATTTATTATTTAGTATTTAGTATTTAGTATTATCTATATAACTAATATTTTTATCATGTTAATATAGTTTCAATGGACACCATACGAGGATCCGGCAATTCGAGCAGTAATTTCGGATGAATTCTTTCAAAATCTGAATATTTGACATGTGAAGGTCCCATTGGTCAACTATGCCACCGTGGAGATGCACCAGTCAGATCGGGTTCTGCGACAATTTGGATTCCGACAACCGATTCCCGTGGCACCTGAGGTGCTCGATGATGAGCACAAAGTCGACTTACGGAAGTTGCATATGGATTGGCCGAGATTTTGATCAGCATATATCGAATTGTGGGAAAACCGGTATGATTATATACCTACACGGAAACCGATCATCATTCCTGAGTTAGCGTGCGTGCCATAATACATGTCATGGTTTAGGATCCATGGCAAGTCGTATTTATTGTCAAAAGAGGAGAGGCGACAACAACTTCGTGTACAAAGGGAACGACGGGGCCCTTTAAATCCAAGGAGAAGGGATAATGGGACGGGCCCATCAACAGCGTCGACACAATCACCGAGCCCATCAACAGCGCCCCCACAGTCACCGGGCCCAACACTTTAGCCAACGACACCCACATCACAACCTTTTCAGATTATGCCAGGTGCGTATCATAGCCCTTATATGTATCCTAACCCTTTTATGTTTCCTTTTCCCAATCCTATGGCAGGTTGGAATGCATGGCCTGGTTCGAGTCCGTTCTCGACTACTCTGAGTAGACCGCCGATCTATAGGCCACCGCCGCATGAGGGATCGTACGAGGCGCCATCGGGGAGCTCTTCTTTTTACTAATCTCCTTTACCTTATGGGATTCAAACACCTTCGCCATGGGTGATGCAAACACCTCCGCAGTCATTTTTTTATCAAGGTGGGTCATCCTCCCAACACCCACAGCCAGACCCCCTGCTGGGGGAACCAGAATCTCCGCCAGAGCAACCACAACCCCTGCTGGAAGATGGAACAATAAGGAATCCAGCGCATAACTATCGACCACCCCCATGTGGCACTGATTCCAACTGGCACCAACATTGATTTTTTTAATATATTTGTATAAACTTTTTTATATTGCTTCATTTAATAAAATAAAAAGTTATTTTTTAATATTTTAATTGTAATTTACTTTTTATATTTTTAATAAAATAAAAGTTGTTTTTTATATTTTAATTGTAATTTATTTTGTATATTTTTAATAAAATCAATTTATTTTGAATAAGGCAAAAATATTGCTAATATTTTTATATTTTTAATATATTTCTACAAAAAAATTATATTGTTACATTTAATAAAATAAAAGTTGTTTTTAATATTTCAATTATAATTTAATTTTTATATTTTTAATAAAATAAAAGTTGTTTTTAATATTTTAATTGTAATTTAATTTTTATATTTTTAATAAAATAAAAGTTGTTTTTAATTTTTTCTTTGTAATTTATTTTTATATTTTTAATAAAATAAAAGTTTTTTAATTTTTAATTGTAATTTAATTTTTATATTTTTAATAAAATAAAAGTTGTTTTTAATTTTTTATTGTAATTTATTTTTTATATTTTTAATAAAATAAAAGTTGTTTTTTATTTTTTAATTTTAATTTATTTTTTATATTTTTAATAAAATAAAAATTGTTTTTAATATCATAATTGTAATTTACTTTGTATATTTTTAATAAAATCAATTTTTTTTAAAAAGGCAATATTTTTAATATATTTCTACAAACTTTTTTATATTGTTACATTTAATAAAATAAAAGTTGATTTTAATTTTTTTAATTGTAATTTACTTTTTATATTTTTAATAAAATAAAAGTTTTTTTTAATATCCTAATTGTATTGGTTCAAGTAAGGACTAAATCGCAAATGTGAGAAAAGTTTTGTGGCTCAAGAGTAAATATTCAAAAATTGAGGGGTTAAAAATATATATGAAAAACTTGAAGGGCCAATAGTGTAAATATTTTAAGGGTGGAAGGATCTAGAAACTAAGAAAAAATGGATGAATTAGGACTAAATTGAATAACTGAAAAATTATGAGGGGTTAAATTGTAATTTTATCAAGATGGGTGTTGATCCAATGTAGGAATTTTGAAGGATCGTAAGGGGCAAAATAATCATTTAGCAAGAAAGATAATTTTGAAGAATAATGATGATGGTGATATTTTAGATTAATTGAATAACTTTTTTTTTGTTTTGCAACTTAGTCCTTCTACAAAAGTTCACCATTTTCATCAAGAAATTAAAAGAATTTTCATAGCCACCAAGAGATAAAAATGATAAGGAGACTATCAACTATTCCGATTTGGACAAGAACGAGATGTATGGCATGGGTTCCTACACCATCCGCATAACTTCCGTTTGGTTGGTTGTTTCTCGGATATCCATATTGTTGCGTATTCTAGTCGAGCAAGGTCGACCCTTTGGTTTGCAACGCAGTTCTCTATCTGGTAACAGCTTAAACGGAGCAAGCTATACAGACGGTCACTTAGTTCATCTGGGACTGGTGGGAATACGTGTCTCCGCATGTTGTACATGTATTTTGTACACTTCGTCGACATAGCTCATGGGATCCAGACGGAGATTCTGACAAGCTGCAATTACATCAGCGTATGGATAACGAAGTGCGTCAAATATCCCACAATCGCAGGTCTTATTTCTCAAATATACACAATATTACCCACCAATAATACCTTGGTTCGGCCTGTCAAACTCCGTCACACGAAACCATAGGTTGTCGCGATCGTGACACATTGTGTGCATGGTGTTGGCCCGTGCTTTCGCCTTGTTAATTTCTCGCAATACCTTCATGCACCATACATGGCCTCCCTGCATTTGGCCTTTATAACTCGCTACTCGTTTTGAAAATAGTGCCGCTAAACGAAAATATGTCTCTCGTACAACCGATGTTATCAGCAAATGATACGTTCCTTTTAGAACAGAATTTATGCGTTCAGTCAAGTTTGAGGTCATATGACCATATCGTAGGCCGCCGTCGTGTGCTTGTGTAAATTGTTTGAAAGGTATGTTGCATAGGTAGTTTGCGTCTTCTTTATTAACTGAGCGCAAAATCGTCAACATCTCATGAAAACGGTCCTTATTGATCTCGTACCCTGCCAATATCAGTTGATAGCGAATATTACATACCACTCTTTAATTAATAATAAATTGAATATTACAAATGAAATTATATTAATAGATATTACATACCCATGTTGGTCACTTGCCGTCATTCACTTATAGATCAATGTTGCCCGTGGTAGTTGGACGCAACATGCCTTAGGCAATATCGATGGTGTGTGCGAAGTCATAGGCTTCCCTATCGCTCTATTGCGGCTAGTATTCCAGGGTCCCAATCCGATATAACACATATATCAAGTTGGGGGTAGACATGCCTCATTAACCTAGATAGAAAGAATTCCCAGTCATTAGCTGACTCCCCCGGTGTTATTGCAAATGCAAGTGGAAGGATTCTCCCACTGCCATCCTCTGTCACAGCTAGCAATAGTCGATGCGTATATCTACCATACATAAAGGTACCGTCAATTTGTACCAATGGCTTGCAGTATAGAAATGTGTCTTGGCATTGCTTAAATGTCCAAAATAGACGCTTGAACACTTGGCATCCACGGAACAATTGATCGTTCTAGTACGCAGGTACCATTTCAAGGTCTGTTATGCTGCCTGGGACATATCTCTCCAGCACCTGACACCACTGCCACACTTCATTATATGAAGCGTCCCACCGACCATGCAACTTTTCCAATGCCTTCTGCTTAACTATTCAAGTCTTGCGGTAAGAGGGCGTGTACCCCAATTGGCTACGAATATTGGCAATTAAGACCGACACTGAAGTCTTGGGATCCACCTTCATCGTAGGTATTATTAAGCTAGCCAACATATCTGAATCTATCTTGGGATGATCTTGTGAAACACCTATCAACGAAGTACGTTAAATAGTGCAACATTACATAATATCAGTATTATTCAAAAACCCTAAACACCTAGTGATACTGTACCGGCAACACATGTATGTGGACCTTTGTACTTTTTAATCTCTTACAAGCATGTCCTTTTCCTCAACGATGCCATGATTTTCCATGAACATGTACCATCTTGCACTGCACACTTGGCCTCATACTTATCGAGTTTGGATTTAACCATGTTGTAGTTAACCCTGTTCTTAATGCTATATTATTTTAATGCACCAAGAAAACTATCCTTGTTGGAAAACTCTTTACCAACTTCCAATTCACCCAAATCCAACGACGAACTTGTACGGTCACGCCTTCTGTGTGGTAGTTCAGGAAACTCCAACGCATCGTCTTGAGATAGATCGATATTATGCATGTGGGCTGGAGGTGAGTACGCCCTGAATTGCAGATCTTCTTCTTCTTCATCTGAACCCATTCAACATCTTCAGGTATGGTTGGAACAGGCTCCGATTCAGAAAATAATGCAACTTTTACACTATCGGGCCCGGGCTCTCGAGGTAGATCCACATTGGACTCATCATCCGACCCACCATCATCTACAACGAACGAGGTCCCCTCACCGTGTAAGAGTATGCCCAAAGATCAATCATGAGATGGTTGTAATAACATACTTAATTTACCATGTTTATTAATATAAAGCGTTGTCATTATTATTTTAGTTTTTCTTTCTGTGTGTATAAATAAACTGTTTTATAATAATGTCCTGAGAATAATATGATTATTCTTAAAAGATCCTTAGTCGAGTATTATTGTTGACTAGGACAACAATAATGCATTAAGACTAACATGTAGTTGATTGATGATAAAGAGTTGTCATTGATATGGAGTGTCAAAATCAATACATGAATATGTGTATTAGAGAACAACATATTGGATTGACCCGCTATGAGTATGTTTCTTGGATTATTATGTAATTGTCACAACATTACTCATAGTGATTAATATGTACATGATCCTCGGACTTGAGATCATTATTATCCCAAAGATCGTGAGTTGTATGTTTTGATACAGTCAAACATACACCGTAACAGGTTGTTCTATAAAGGCTGATGTTGGATATACCATAATCTATGTAGAGGGATATGGTTGATCAATAAAGGATAAGTCCCTCCTACATAATAGGAGTAATATCTTAGGCCACTTGATTGAGTGAGACTAGAAATGCATGGCCATGCTCAAATAAGTTGATATGAGATGTCATACTAATTTGTATATCATAGTCTACTCAAGATATCAAGAAACATGGGATGGACTATGCAAGTGTGACTATCCCATGACTTGTATCCGTTCCAGAGATAAAGGACTTAAGGATTAATGCATGAAAGGTTAATCACGAATGGTTATGTCGAATCATGACTTCTTGTAACTTAGGTAGCAATGATGCATTGCTAGATGCCACTCATTGTCTGTGACAATAGAATCGTTCTAGTATTACTGCTAACGTTGCAAGAACCTACAGGGTCACACCCTATGGTTGAAATGAACGGAATAAAATATAGTTGGTATTGTGTTTGGTTGTCACATGAATTAAATTAATTAAAGAATTAATTTAATTGGGCAATCAAATATTGAACATATTATATGTACAAGGATGTTGTACACATAATGATAACATAATTTTATTTATATATGAATTTGATTCATATATAAATTTAAATAAATATAGTTTACCGAAATCCTTATTATAATTAATGTAATTATAATTTTCAGATATAATTAATGTAATTATAATTTTCAGATATAATTAATGTAATTATAATTTTCGGTTAAAAACTTTATTGTGTTTATTTAATCTTGTAATATATTCAAGAGATACCAATTATAAAAGGCCCAATTAAGAGGATACCTATTATAAAAGGCCCAATGAGAAAGGCACCCATTATAAAAGGTATTAAAAAGAGACAAAGCTGAAATGAAAAAAAAACCCTAAGTGATTGCTTGTTAGGTCTAGCAGCCGTCAAGCAAATAAACCTCCAAAATAGTTTTGGATATTTCTTTCGTTCATAGTCAAACCGGGTGGATCACGTAGAGGCCGACATCGGAAAAGGTTGTGGCTTGATTCGACAGTAGATCAAAACTCTTGTTGCCATGGCGTCGCTGTCTACTCAGATTGAAGTTTTGGTAATTTTGAAACCTTTATTTCACCCCGATTCGTTCCTCACACATGGATTCCTGATTTGGATCGCCGGATCTAATTTTATTCTGCTGCGCCATGGGGTTCCGGCGTTCCAACACACCGGTGGATGTCGTGGGGAGTACATTATCCCTTCTTAAACAACTTTCGTAACGTCCCCAATCATATGTGGATTGCCAACCACTAGAAGTTGATGACGTTTCCCAATACGTATTTCTAGCATTGAACATCAACCCACCGATATGCATGTCCCATCCACCAACCGAGTGTCGTGCAGGGGTTGTGTTTTCCATACTACCATCAAACACGGGCGCTTTTGTATTCTGCCTCCCACTAACAGAGTGTTGGCTTGGGATCGTGTATTCCCCTCGAACAACAGTAGATGTTGAAGTCGAAGGAATATCACTTGGTGATGAAAATTGTACATATACCTCAAGATAGGGTGATCCACTGGCAAGATGAGTCTCCACCATTGCCTCCAAGCTCCGATGACCTTTGATGTCGAATGAGTCATATCTCACGGGATCAACCGAAGCAAAAAATCTATACTTAATAGACAGAACTTTCATTGGCGTTGTTTCGAAGATTTTACGCCTAATTCTTTTACGAAGTTCTGTCAAATCTATGTTCTGATTAAAAACCAGCCGCGCTGTGTTCTCTGATAAAAAACCAACATTGTTTTCAGTGTTAGAACCTCACCATCATAGTAAATAACAGCACTAATACGTCCACTCATCTTCTGTTTCTATTATACTTTTGCCTCAATTTCTATTATGCAACCTGAGAATGAAATTTGACTCATTTATAGTCTAAGGCCAAATAGGAACTACTATAGCAAAAGAGCGTCCACGTGGGAGCTTTTTTCAGTACTATTGCTGACAATGCATCCTGCTTGAAGCGTTTTGGTCACTATTTATTTAGAAACGTCTTCTCAAAATTATCTTTTTAGGAACTACTGTAGCAAAAGAGTGTTAACGTGGGAGCTTTTTTCAGTACTATTGCTGACAGTGCATCCTGCTTGAAGCGTTTTGGTCACTATTTGTTCAGAAACGTTTTCTCAAAATTATATTTTCAAGAACTACTGTAGCAAAAGAGTGTCCACGTGGGAGCTTTTTTCAGTACTCTTACTGACAGTGCATCTTGCTTGAAGTGTTGTGGTCACTATTTGTTCAGAAACGTCTTCTCAAAATTATTTTACCAGATACTACTGTAAAAAAAACAAATAATTTTTATATTGCTGATATATTTTTTTCAAAACCCTAAACACAAAATTATTTTAATTAATTAATCCTAAACTCTAGTTCATTAATTTTTCTCTAAAACCCCTAAAATTCTAAACCCTAAACCATAAAAACCCTAAACCTTAGCCCTAAAATCCTAAAAACCCTAACCCTACCCATAAAAACAGCTGAAAACTCTAACGAAATAAACCGGCAAAACGCGTCCCTGAGGGAGCGTTCTTGCCACATCAGCAAAGCGCACCTTCAAGGACGCGATTTCTGTTGATGTGGCAAAAACGCTCCCCCAAGGACGCATTTTCCTGCCACGTACCCTGACATCGCGCTGATGTGAATGCACTTTCGAGAAAAATAGCCCATTTCGATAAATAATTAAAAAAATATCCTTTTCAATAAATTTAAAAAAAAGAGCATTTTTTTAATAATTTACCCTAATTAATATACTTTTAAGATAATTTATGTGAGCGTAATATAAATTAACATTTCTAGGAAAAGTCCCCTCAAACTCCGAAGAGTTTTGGATATTAATTATCCACATCAACTCGCACTTTGTTTTCTCGTTTGACGTGACATAATATTGCAATGAGCTAAGAAATTAAAATAAAAAAAGTATTTATTGGTAGGCATCTTAGATAGGACCAAAACATTTTTCTTTTCTTTTTTTTTTTTTCCTTTTTCTTTCTAGGATTTAGAGAACCAGGTTTTATTATTAAATCAAACCTCTGGCTTTGGACACACTCTTCGCACCATTTTTTAATTTAAATTCATTCTTCTCTATCTGTATCCATTCTTCATAATTATAATCAACTTATCTTATATATCAAACATAATTATTAAAACCAAATTACTTTAAAAGATTTAAAAACTCCATCCAAATTTTAAAATAAAATTCATTTTCAAACATACTCTAAACAAAAAAAAAACATTATCCACAGATAATTGAGTTTTTTCTCCATATTAATATTTCTAACTTATAATTTTTTCCATTAATATCTTGATGTGATGTGACATTCTAATATTATATTAATCATTTAAAATTATATTTTAAAAAGAAAAACTAAATAATATCACATTATAATTGCAAAATGTCATCTATAAAAAATACTAAATTAAGAAAAACTAAATAATATCACACTTATTCAGGGGCGAAGCCGGGGGCTGGCATGGCCTCAGCCCCCTAAAATATAAAATTGTTATTTTAGTCTTTTGAATTTTTTAAAAATTTTAAATTAGTAAAAGTAAAATTGCACTTTGGCCCCCCCTAAAATTATAAAAATTCGATTTAATCCTTTACAAATTATAAAGATATAAACTATAAAAAAATTAAAATTTTATCTGCCCCCTAAAAAATTCTTCTGGCTTCGCCCCTGCACTTATTTACAAATTGGATAAACTAATTTTTTTTACTCCTTCGTCTTTTAATCTTTTAAGTTATTCATGCATTTTATTTAAATTTTTTGTTTCTAATTTTTTTATATGTTAAATATAAAGTTGATTTTAAATAAATTATTACTTTATTTTAAGATTTTACTTAATTAAATTAATTATAAGTGTTATAGTATTAAATTTAATGAATATTAAATTGTTAACCTTAAAATATAGTTTACAAAGAACACATATTAATAAAATTTTTCAAATTAAATTTATATTTTTTAAATATAATAAGAGTTAATTACAAATTAAAGTAGAGAAAAAATAAATACAAAATTATAATTTTAACAATTTTAACATTAAAATAAATTAATTTATCCATGTATATAAAATGAATAACTTGTAAGAAATTATTAATAATATTATTTAAATTATAATATATTAATATTAATATTCAAATCATAATGAATTTATATAATTTTTAATATTAAATATTTTAAAATTAAATAACATTAATATAACTGATTCTAAATTAAACCTTATTTGATAGATCATTGAAAAAAATTAAATCAATTGAAATTTAATATTTTATACATGTATGATAATTCAAAATAAAATTGATTGAATTTTTAAATAAAAAAGTGTGACAAATAATAAGTAAATAAGAACTATTTAAAATTTAATGGAGAACTATTTCAATTAATTCTATTTTGCTTTGTTTATTTTAATATTATATTATTATGTAACAACTTTGCTTTAAAATTTGATTTTTGTTTAGAATAAAGTGAAATATTTAAAAATTAAGGCTAAAATGTAAAATTTTATTTTTTATAACTTAAAAAATATATTTATTAAATAATTTAATTATATTTCATAATTAATTTTAAGTAATATTTTAAAATATTTTATAGTTTAAATTCAGTATTTAAATTTTCAATACTTAATTTTTCAATTTATTAAATGATACTTTAAAAATTTTAAACAAAAATTAATATTATAAAAAATTATAAATTTAATATTAGATATCGTATCACACAAGTTTGTGTCTATATATAAATACACAATTAATAGAAATATATAATTGATAGAAGTAATAAAATGTATATAATTAAAATTAAAATATATAAATATGTTAAAATAGAGTTTTAGTTGGATGAAAATTAAAATTTTTGGTTTTTACTAATTTAGACACTAAATAATGTCTTTTTCCGGTTAAACAAACTAACAAAGCTACGTGGATCACCCGATCCTACAAAGCTTCTCCTTGCTCCCGGTACGATTTCCGCTTGGTTTGGTTGTTTTGGCCATCGTGGGTCTTCTTCTCTCCCTTCTTCTTTCAGACCCTTTCTATTCTGATTCTCTCACGCAATAAACAAACCTTCCGATTCAGATCCGTCCTAAAAGGTTCCCCCTCTCCCAAACCCTAATTTATCATCTTTTCTCACTCGCACTTCCACTGTAAACTGCTTCATAATGCATGCTGATTCTTTCTTTTTTTGATCATCTTTAATAACAGGTTTCACAATTGGAAAGTACATATAATAGCTATTGAACACCTTCTTTTTTTTCCCGGTATATCTTCTTTCCCTCTTTGACTATTTATTTTTATATATATGTGCCTGTGTATTTAGTTTTAAGTAAATGAATTGGAGGGATAAAATTAAATGAAACGGTTGAAACGCCTTTTCAATCGGTACTGAATGATTGATTCTTTTGATCGAAGAAACGGATCCCGAGTTTGGTTCGGGGCATCACGTTTGCCGCATTTGATTTATTTTTCGCAATATTAATTCAAGTTTCAGCATGGATTTAGTTGAATTTATTTATTCATTACTGGTTCTAGTTTCCATGTTTGTTTAAATCAGCTTTCTGGTCGGTACTGAATGATTGATTCTTTTGATCGAAGAAACGGATCCCGAGTTTGGTTCGGGGCATCACGTTTGCCGCATTTGATTTATTTTTCGCAATATTAATTCAAGTTTCAGCATGGATTTAGTTGAATTTATTTATTCATTACTGGTTCTAGTTTCCATGTTTGTTTAAATCAGCTTTCTGCTTCGTTTTCTTTTCTCAGTTTGAGATCAAGGACCTATCAAGGACCTGTGGAGTAAATAACTACGTAGACGAAGATGTTTGGTACAACTAATCGTGAGACTTACTCTCACCTTTCACTCTTTCCCGTTGAAATCATATTCTGATTTTACATGTTGAGCTGTTGTTTCGATGAATGCATAATTTCTTCCGTTCCTTTTTAAAAGTAGAAGCTCGTGCTTTTAACTTTTATAAAGCCATTGTGAAATTCAGGAGTTTGATTGGTTTTCAGATTGAAGGTTAGCTTAATTATGCAAGAAGCATTTACATGTTGCATCCGTGATATGCACAGATCATTGTTATCTTCTTATTCTTCTTCCTTCATTGGTGCCTTTATTTATTTATTTATAAAATACTACTGCACTTCATCACACCAAACGTGTTTACCAGTATGTTGTTGGTGTTCTGCTCCTTGGTAACTGTTACCGGTCAATATTCATTCTCTGTTATTTGCCATATATATATGTGTATATATATATATATCTTTAACCTGCTTTACACTTCATCGGTTTTTAGAATAAATTTGTTATTACTTATGAAATTTTTTTGGACAATTAAGTTAACTGTCAGAAACTCTTTAAACAGCTTTTGGACAATCATCAAGTGGCCCATTTGCATCGCAATCTGTTTTTGGGCAGACCAGTGCAAGTAGCAATCCATTTGCAGCTAAACCTTCCTTCGGTAGTCCAAACCTTTTTGGTTCCCAAACAGGGGGTTCGGTATTTGGAGGTACTTCTACTGGAGTGTTTGGTGCGGCCCAATCTTCTTCTCCCTTCTCCTCAACCACTGCCTTTGGTGCCTCTTCATCTCCAGCTTTTGGTTCATCTACTCCCACTTTTGGCAGTTCATCATCATCTTTTGGTGGTAAGAGTCTGTATGTCTTTTTCTTTTCTATTATTATGATTAAGTTATCCTTCATTCGGTTCATTTCATATTTGTTCTGTTAATATATTGATAATATGATTGTCATACATAAAAATTCTAAAATTCAATTGATATCTTCAAGGAAGAGTCACTATTAATCTACTCTGTTAGGGTTGTTTAGTTACCTGTATGAATTCTCTTCTGACTTTAGAGTAATGTGTAGATCATTCATATTTTGTGATGCTTTAAGCGTTCCAATACCAAATATGTGTAGATCATGGCATTATTGTTCAAATAAATGCATTCATATGTGTATCAATATTACAATTAATTGCACTTTTATTTCATGGAGATAGAAAAATTTATTGTTTATTAGTAAGAGACTTTCTAAAAAACATAGCACATTTTCCATTAGGCCCTTAAATGTGATCATGAGGGGCACTTCTATTTCCTCATATGTTAATTTATGGTAAGCAGCTTTTAATTATATGTGTCGACTTTTTAATCATTAGCTCTTGGGTAACTTGGTGTCTTTTGACTTTGTTTTGGATAGGATCTTCTGTTTTTGGTCAGAAGCCTGCATTTGGCTTTGGGTCAAGTCCCACCCAATCAAATCCTTTTGGAAGCACAAATCAGCAATCACAACCTGCATTTGGCAGTGGTATATTTGGTTCCTCCACATCTTTTGGTTCAACTCAGTCAGCGTTTGGTTCTAGTCCTGCCTTTGGTTCCACTAGTAGCCCGGCTTTTGGTGCGACAAGCACCCCTGCATTTGGTGCCTCAAGCACTCCAGGTTTTGGTGCCACAAGCACCCCTGCGTTTGGTGCCTCAAGTACCCCTGCTTTTGGTGCCACAAGCACCCCCGCGTTTGGTGCCACAAGCACCCCTGCATTTGGTTCAACTGGAAGTCCAGCATTTGGGAGCACTGGAACTGCATTTGGTGTGTCTAATGCCCCAGTCTTTGGAACTGGAGGTACATTTGGGGCATCAAGCTCACCTGCGTTTGGCACTTCCATAATTCCTGCTTTTGGAGCTTCAAGTTCTGCTTTTGGGGGTTCAAGCACTCCTGCTTTTGGAGCATCTTCTACTCCATCGTTCAGCTTTGGGTCTAGCCCAGCTTTTGGCCAATCAACGCCAGCATTTGGTAGTAGTCCATTTGGAACAACCTCACTTGGAGCCCAGAGTTCTCCTTTCGGTGTGTAATCAGTCTGCTAGAAACTGAAATTATTTGTGTGGTTTAGGCAAAATATATAGTTTGATTGGCCTTCCATGTTGTTAGTGCAAGTTGATTCTTGCGCGTGCGTGTGCACATAAAATTGAATTTGATTTCTCATGCAGGAAGTCAATCTTCTGCCCCAGCATTTGGAAGCACTAGTCTCGGCCAGTCTCCTTTTGGAGGTCAACGTGGGGGAAGTAGAGTAGCTTCTTACACACCTACAACTGATGCAGATAGTGGGAGTGGACAGCCAGGTGCAAAGTTGGAGTCAATTTCAGCAATGCCTGTTTATAAAGATAAAAGTCATGAGGAGCTGAGATGGGAGGATTATCAATTAGGAGATAAAGGTACCTTTGTAAAATATTGTAAAACCCTGAAAGTTAATTATTCTTTTCTTGTTTGACGTTCACCACCTTGCTGTACTAATTTGAAATATCAGGTGGACCACAGCCAGCTGCTCAGGCTACTGGAGGGATTGGGTTTGGTGCGTCAACTGTATCTACAAGTCCTTTTGGTTCTTCAACATTTGGCCAAACATCTGCAAATCCTTTTTCCAGCTCAAGTACCAACCCATTTAGTTTAAAACCTCCATCCTTCAATAGTACAGGTTTTGCAACCTCGACTACTACATCAAACCCCTTTCAACCAACATCATCAAGCCTTTTTGGCCAAGCTTCTTCAACTTCATTATTTAGTTCATCATCTACTCCTACATTTGGAACCGGTTCATCTCTTTTTGGCTCATCTGTCACTCCTTCATTTTCATCTTCACCGTCCATTTTTGGTACTGGTGCAGCTCCAGCAACAACTTCAGCATTTGCCACAGGCTTAAATTTTGGCAGCAGTCAGACGTCACCTCTGTTCAATTCTTCCCCTGCAATTGGACAGACAGGCAATGCTTTTGGCCAGATGACCTCTACATTTGGACAGAATACTAGTAACTTCGGTCAAACAAGCATTTTCAACACACCTTCCACTGGATTTAGTGGGAATATGTTTTCAAGCTCACTATCATTGGCTCCTTCTAGCAACCCAGCGGCCTTTGGCCCAACAACTGTAAGCCACTTGTGAATTATTTACAATCATCTTTCGTTTTCATCATATTTATGATCCTTAGCTTGTGTTATTTGGTTACAGAAAGGTGCTATAAAGTTTGTTGCCTTTTTTGACCAAGTTCTCTTTTTCTGTACATTTTCATCACACTGTTGCGGCTCACAGAATTACCCGCCTTTTCTTCTTTCTTTTATTGGATTAAGAATTCCAACTAATTTTCCACTATTGAACCCTGTGGTGTATGATTGATTGATAAGTTGAGTAGATATCTGATTTAATTTCTGCGTTTAGGTGCCTATCTTTTTGTTGAATGAAGATTTATTGTTGATATTTTTATGAGGGTAGCTTTTAAATTTTTTATGAGCTTTAAGACTCTAGGAGTTTTGCTTATTATAATTTGCTATAGTACTCTCTAGGTCTGTACATGAGTCTTTATGTAATAACCATGCATGCTTTTCTTACCTGTTTTTGAGCCTTAAGTTTGTAGTTTGACTCCTGTTTGTGCAGCCCTCTTTTGCTTCACCTTTTCAACCAGCTCAGACCTGTGGTGCTTTCAGCTTTAGCAATTTTGGTCAGACACAACCTGGTAGGAGAAGTTTTATCTTGAATACTCTCATTGAAGTTTGAGCTTTCTTTGATGATTCTGACTATAATGATGTTGCTGACATTATAGGTGGCGGATCAGGCATTTTTGGTCAGAGTAATATTGGCCTATCGTATGTGTAATCCTTTAGATTTTTCTTCTGTTTTCACTGGCATATATATATGCCTGCCTACATGCATACGCATTGTTATTACTAGCGTAATTCTTTCTTGTACCTTTGCACATGTTTGTGCAAAAGGGTGCCTGAATATTTTTTCCCCGTCATCCAATTAGTTATGCGATTTTCATGTGGAGCTTAATCCTGCATGTTCTGTTTGACAGGTCTGCTACACAGACTGCTGCCGTAGTACAACCAGGGACTATTATAAACCCCTATGGAACACTTCCTGCAATGCCTCAAATGTCAATTGGTCAGGCTGGGACTGCACTGTCTGTTCAGTATGGAATTTCCAGCATGCCTGTAACTTTCTGACTTTGCTTAGGTTTTTCTAGTTTGAGTCGCTTGCCTGCTGTTATAGATCATTCTTTCTCTCTTCAAGATACCAGTGTTCTTGTTTTCAGTTAAGATATGATAGTATCAATTGATTGACTGCTAATGATTTTATCAGGTGGTGGACAAACCTGCTCCTGCTAGAATATCGCCTTTATTGACTTCTCGGTACCTTTCCCAAAGGCGGATTAGGTTGCCTGCAAGGAAATATCATCCTAATAATAATAGTCCAAAGGTGAGGGTCCTACTTCTCATCAAATTAGTAGCTCTGATTTTCTGAGTTAAACTATGATTAGATTGTTTGATAGATGAGGTTACAATTCTAACATATGTTTATTTTATTTGTTAATCAATATCTGCAGGTTCCATTTTTCAGTGATGATGAAGAGACACCCAACACACCTAAGGCTGATGCTGTTTTTATCCCTAGGGAAAATCCAAGGGCTTTGATCATTCGTCCCACAGAGAGTTGGCCTTCAAGAGCTTCTGCTGAGAAGGCATCTCCATTGAAAGTTACATCCGCTGCTGTGCATGAGAATGGTAAGATTCATTCGAGCTCATCTGCATTCCATTGGCCGGACCAAGTGAGTAAGTTAGGAATAGAACCAAAGCTTATAGCTAATGGTGGAAGTGATTGTTTTTAAGCATTCAACCCTTTGCAGGCTTTCCCTATTAGATATTAACCGCTTGATCGTAGACCAAAAAATAAAAACTCTTTGCAGGCTTTGTTTCTTCTTTACATGTGTTACCTACCTGCCACCAATTGATATTATAAGTTTCTCAACAGTTGTCTCAAAATGCTATTTTTGCTTGAGTCCTTGTTAATAGCATATAATCTCTGAGAAGTTAGAGAGTGAGAGTCCTTTTTTTGTGTATGTAATTGATTCCTCTTTGTAGTGTTTTGCATTTCTATTTTCTCTCTTTCTCCCACACACTTCCAAACAAGCACCTTGAATTATAGTCAGACTGATTATCTAACCAAGTGATAGTCACCAAGTGGCCTAGAGAAAAAAAGTAAAAAAAAAAAAAAAAAAAAAAAAAAAAAAGTAATGCCTTCGATTGTGAGAAGTCTCTCTTGGTGCCATCACAATATTCTTTTTCAATTGAGAATGCTATGATTTAGTTTCTAGTTTTATCAATTTAAGTTTATTTATTTTCTTCAATGCTCTGATTACACTGAGTTTTTGCTCATCTTTTTCATTTAGGCAAAATTTCTGATGATAGCTTCAACGCTGAGGATAAAAGTGGTAAGTAGCATCTTTTGCATGAAATTGTAATCACCTTTAATTTTCTGTTATGCCATCTATACCCTAATATAAAAGCTGTCCCCCAAATCAACGTGGAGGTTGAATTAAGGGTTGTGAAAATGTACTTGATTGTAGAGGTGCCCATGGGTTGGGCTGGGTTTTGGCCGGGCTTAATAATGATATTAACATACTTTATGCTTGCCCCAATCTCGGCCTGTTCATATTTGTAAATGGCTAATTCAAGCCTATTTTAGGCCTGCCCATATTTTTAATATTTTTGAATATTTATATTACTTTTAATTTAGTATTTAATAATTTATATATTTTTCATTTATTTTAAATTTTAAATATAGGCAATTTATCATATTTTTTAATGTTTATATTATAGTATTATATTGCTATAGATTTAATTTGTATATGTTAGAAATGGGTTGGGCTAGGCTCGAGCCTTGAACGTTTGAGCTTGTGCTTGTCTCATATTTTAGATGGGCTTAATTTTTTGTCCAAGTTCATTTTTTTAGCGTAATGTAGGCCTGGGCAGGTAGCTCAGTCTTGGAACATGTCTAGTTAATCGACAACAAAGCAACGGGTTAATTAAAATTTGGAAGGTTAATTTTGTTATATATGGAGTCCATATGTTTAAAATTTAAAGTATTGTAAGTTTATTTGTGTTGTGTTCATGTTATTTTTCGTGATATTATGTACTTTAATTATTTTCATATTCTCTTCTTGTTCATTTGTGTTATGTAATATAAATTCTATATTTTTTTGTTAACGTTAATAATTCATTTTTATGTAGAATTTGATACATTCATCTATGTCTGTCGTGTTAATGCATTTTTTTTTGTTTTTTGATATATTTTATGAAGTTTGTCATGGTGATACAATTTAGAGGAATAATTTTATTTTGTTGTGTCACAGTTTATCTCAGATTTTACCTAATTTGTCATAGTGATTCAGTTTCTAGAAAAATGTGTTTGCAAATTTTTTCGCGTGTGGAAAGTATTTTAAATTTATATAAAATGTTACATGTTAATAGTTTGTTTTTTTATATGTTTTAACATGTTTGGGTATTTATATAATTTATAGGTTATTTTTTCTTGATGTCACATGTTTTAATTATTTTCTTTGGTAAATGTCTCAAATTATTTCATATTTTGCAGAATTTGTTAAGGTAATTCAATTTTAAATTTAAATTTATTTACTTAAAAATTGAAACGTTACATTAATGATTAATCACACACGTGATTAAATATCAATATCACATCAAAATCTTATTTTTTTTTTTTGAAAGCGGAGTGAGGACTTGTTCTAGTTTTATTAATTTATATCACCATTAATTTAGTGTTTTATCATGTGAAACTTCCATGGCTTGTAATCTTTCTTCCATTGTATGGCTTGATTTAGGAAATATTTGTTGCTCCTCAAGGTTTCCTTTTATAACTCTCGTCTCTGCCAGACTTTCGTATCAGGAATATGGTAGCCTGTTGTCTATTCCTTTGCTTTGGAGTTTCTGACATTCAGTTGGGACAAAGCAAAGCATTAAAGATATATATTTGTTGTTGTCTTCTGATATTCAACATGGTAGCCTGTTGTCTATATATATATATATATATATTCTGCATGTTGGCATGTTAATTCTTTTGTGATAAAGATTATGAGTGTGCTTATCTGATTATAACTTTCAGATAAATTTAGGGTCATTATAAATTGCTTTTGCTGCTGTTTAATGTCTTTTGATTAATATGATTGTGTAGAAAATCCAGCCGAAAATGGCCATGTGAAGGAGCGAATTCACCCAGTCAAAGGTAACCAGAAAGCTAATGGAGTCCATGACGATCATTCTGCTCAGAAAGAGTCATACATGACACTCAATGGCCACAGAGCTGGTGAGGCTGCTATTGTCTACGAGCACGGGGCAGACATTGAGGCTTTAATGCCAAAGCTTAGGCGGTCTGATTACTATACAGAACCTCGAATCCAAGAACTGGCTGCAAAGGAAAGGGCTGAACCAGGGTACTGTCGGCATGTCAAGGATTTTGTGGTTGGACAGCACAGTTACGGAAGCATCAAGTTCCTGGGTGAGACAGATGTGAGACGTCTTGATTTGGAGTCCCTTGTGCAGTTCAACAACCGCGAGGTAATAGTTTACATGGATGATAGCAAGAAACCTCCTGTTGGACAAGGTCTTAATAAGCCTGCAGAGGTAACACTTCTTAACATCAAGTGTTTCGATAAAAAGACAGGACAGCAGTATACAGATGGTCCAAAAATCGAGAAATATAAGGAAATGCTTAAAAGGAAAGCCAAGGACCAAGGAGCTGAATTTATTTCCTATGATCCCGTCAAAGGAGAGTGGAAATTCAGGGTTAATCACTTCAGCAGGTATAAGTTGGAAGATGAAGATGATGTCAAAATGTAGGGTGTTGCAGATAGCTGACCTGAGTTTTAAGAGGATAGGGACAGTGTTTCCTTGATGCTAAGCGTTGAAAGGAGTTTGTGCTGTTCCTTGTGTTTTGTGTCCTCACGATGGGTGGTTTTGAATTGTACAAAAATTGCCAAATTGTCGTAAATGCATGAATTGTTGCCTTTTCTCTTTCTTGCTTTTATTTATTTTTTAGTACAAAGAAATCCATAATCTGGAGATTAAAAAACCAAAAACACTTAAGACTGTTGTTGGGGCTTGTATTCAACTTTATTAGATAATTTGATTTCCTGTTAATCATTTAATTAAATCAACTTTCATTATTTTTCTCAAACTCATTCGATATATTACCGCCGAGTTGTTAGTGCTTTTACTTCTTTGCTTATTATTAGACAAATTCAATCAAAAATTGCATCTTATTTGTATTGTATAAAATATTAATGGTTCAAAAATAAATATAACGGGAATAATTCTCAATTAATTTTAAAACATTAAGTTTTAATTAAGGCTTCATCTGTTTAATTGAAAATGACTTCTGAACAATGATTTTAGGAAAATGACTTATTTTTTTGGAAAAGTTAATATTTTCTTGGTGTTTGTATGAATCTGTGTAATATATTTTCTATTGTTTGATAGATTTCTTAAAAATATCTCATAAAATTTATTTTCAACGAAACAAACTCACATTTGAGATATTCTTATTTTTTCATTATTTAATTGAATTTATTTTTATCTATAATTTTATATTTTACATTGTTTTTTACATATATTAAAAATATTATGTTAAATTCAGATTTATTATAACGTCATTTTTTTAATTACATCACTACTAAGTGAGTATTTTTTATTTAAAAATGTGACATGAAAAAAATTGATAAAAAAATTTAATGATGTGAACAATTGGACTTGATTTTCAAATTTGAAAAGTAAAGGGACTAAATTCTTGAAAATAAAAGTACAAAGACTAAATTACAAATCTATGAAGGGTACATAAACTTATGACATATTTTAACTTTTATACTACAAAAAATTTATTATTAATATATTTCTAATTGTAATAAATATTTATTATTAAAATATTAAAATTGAATATTTTCAATAATATGTGAATAATATTATTTAAATTTATTATTTTTAAAATTTATTATTAAAATAAAATTTAAATATTAAATAATTTATTAAAATAAAATTTAAATATTAAATAATTTATTAAAATAATAATATATATTTATTATATTAATAATTTATTATATGACTAAATATAAATAATTAAATATGTATGTTTAATAATATTGAAAAATATAATATTTTAAATATTTTTAAAAATAAAAATAAAATTTATTATCAATATAATAATATTAAGTTTAATTTAAGTTAATTTTTATATAAAAATAAAATTATCTATAGAGAAATTCTTTTCTGGAAAATGATTTACGTTTTTCAAAATGACAAATCATTTTACAGAAAAAAATGGCTTATTTTATCTTGACCTGTAAGTCATTTTCTGTTGACCAAGTTATTTTCCATGAAATAAACACAGGAAAGTACAGAAAATATTTTCCGTAAAATATTTTACATGTAAACAAACGGACCCTAAATTCAATTTGTTGCTTTCCTATCAAAATAAATTATTTATAGTTTAAACAATTACATTCTTTTATTTAATGGTTCCATAAATTTATGATTACCGAAACAAATATAGATTCGAGTAATTGTGTGGTTCTCATACAACAATATTTTTTCTTCATTTCTATCAAGGTAGGATTTCTTCATTTGTCTATCCTGCAATCAGGTTCGATCTAAATAAAAAAAAAAAAACAGCTAGGTTTAGGGTTTTCACAAGCTAGTTCGAGTAATTGGCGGCTAATTACGATAGGAAATCGATTAAAAATTTACTTGGGATAGGAGGCGCTTCAACGTAGTCCACAAAATGTAACTCAAGATGAGATTCTTTCACATGCTGGAGTTTACATCCTCTAGTTAATAAGAAGTGTGCCGATGTAAAAAAAAAGTTCAATAAAACAATTCATTTAATTTATCTCCCATTGTGAGTTAATTCTCAATCAATCATATAAATGGAGATCAACGATTTTGGTATATTTATATAAAGCTATGTAAGTCATCAAAATAAAAAATAATAATGAATAAGTGATTACCTTATGATTTTATAATTGTACGTGTGATACCAATTATTATAGGTAACACGTATCTCTTTTATTCAACTTCTTTTTCTTATTAAAAAGAAAAACATAAGCAAATGCTATAAAATATTTTACAATATAAATGTTTTATATCTAAAAAAAATTAAGAGGATTAATAATTGTGACCATATAACTTATTCGAAGAATTATATTAAATGGTTCGATCATAAAAATCTTCACACATGTGTATTAATTAATTCTTTGTAGCTTTGTTGGATGTCGTACTGAGATCCAAAGATTTCTGGCATACTACTAGTGGATGCAAGTATGCATAACCAAGTTTTTAACATGTGCATACTACTTATATACTTATTTGTTATTTATTAGAATTAAAGTATCATATTTTATGGTAGTTTAGCATAATCAAAGAAATTCTATTAGATCTAATGAACTTCAATACCTATCTTGTTTTTTTATTTGCATTTTAAGAAAGAGTGCAATTAGATAATTAAACATCCAACCAATTGCTTTTAAGATATTGTTGAGGCTGCTTTGATCAATAATGGTAATTTTGCACCATTTAACCTTATTACAATTGGTTTAAGGCCCACGATAAACCACATTTATAGTAGTCAGGAGAGCATCATCAACTTCTGAAAAGATGGGTATTATTAAGTCGTTGGAAGAGGAATATGCAAGCGTGTGTTGAACCTGACGAAGTCGTCCAACCTAACAGGCGAAGCATCCACCGCCTTGTGGCCGAGCAACTCAAGCTGCCCAATCGCCCAAAGCTACTGAACCTGTCCAAGTTGTTGAACCTATGCAACCGGACAAACATGTCAATCTTCCAAATGAGAAATCTGACTTTAATATACTAGATCAATCGAACTTGTTAACTACTAGGAGTTGAGAGACCCTATGCAATTGGCTAATATGCAAGAGTTGAGGTTTGGTGGCGAATTTTAGAATCCGAGGTGAGTCGAGAGATCGTGAGGATCTAAAGTTAACAATAGATAATTCCTGATCAATTTGACAAAGCCTAATCATTAGTTTCTAATTAAACTAATCAACCACTACATTTTTACACTTGGAAGGAAAGTTTTTAATTGAGATTGTTTTAGTTCAGTAGTTTAAACAAATTTACTTTTTAGTAATTAGAATAAAATTCCTTCAAGTCGGTCGTATTCATAATCATGAATTTAATTAGATTAGTAATTCATTAGGTTAATAATTATAAGTCACTACAGGAAAATAGTATAGCGGCGTTTTTAACGGCGTTTCGTCAAAAAATACCGCAAATATTATACATTTGTGGCATTTTCCACAAAACGCCACTAAAAACTGAGCAATAGCGGCCTTTTTGTTCCAAACGCCGCTAAAAACTGAGCAATAGCAGCATTTTCCGTCCAAACGCCGCTGTAGGTCTACCATTAGCGGCGCCTTCTAAAAAACGCCACAAAAAATTAAGCACAATGGCGTCGTTTTATATTGAGCTTTAAGGGCATTAGTGGTGCTTATCGAAAGACGCCGCTATAGATTGAGCATTAGCGGCGTTTATTGGAAAATGCCGCTATAGGATGACCATACTCAAAATAATTAGCACAACGGCGGCGTTTTATATTGATCTTTAAGGGCATTAGCGGCGCTTTTTGATAAACGCCGCTATAGAATGAGAATTAGCGGCGCTTTTTAAAAAAGGCCTCTAAGAATTGAGCATTAGTGGCGTTTATTATAAAAATGCCACAAAAAGCATTTTATTTGCCATTTTGCTCCCTATCTAATTATTATTTAACTTGTTAATTTATATTAATTAAAATACAATTTATTTATAATTGAATATTTTTAATTTATATATTAAATAATTTCTTATATATATTATAATTATAATTATAATTTAAATTATTTAAGAGATAATAGATAAACTTTATATATATTAAAATTAAAAAAAATTGGTAACCCATGCATCTCTAGAGAAACAAAATTAATTAGTAAATTGAAAATGTTATTTAGATTTCCTAAAATATTGAAAGAATATATAATATTCAAAATTTATCTAATTATTGTAGGGTTTAAGGTTTATAATTAAGGGTTTATGGGTTTGTACGGGCCGACTAGGGTTTCAAGTTTAGCATTTCAAGATTTAGTGTTTAGAGTTTATGGTTTAGGGATAGTGTTAGGATTAGGGTTATGGCTTGGGTTTATGAATTTATGGGTTTAGGGAAGATCGAATGAAGACAGAATATCAAATTTGATTTAATCATTAAAAAATTATAAAAATATATGCTATCAGAATGGTGAGATTGCATCTTTTACTTACAATTTAATTTCAGCCACTAACAAATTATGATTGTGCATCTGTTTATCCCTAAACCATCAACCCTAAACCCTAAACACTAAATCCATAGCTCTAAATCCTAAACCTTAAATCATAACTCTAAACCCTCGACCATAAAACACTAAACTACAAACACTAAACCATTAATCCATTAAACCCCAAAATATTAAATCCCAAAACTCTAAACCTTGAAAATATATTTCATATGAATATATATTGATGTGTGTATATATAGATATTAATGTAAAATCTTATGTTTATAATAATTAGTGGAAGCACTTAATATTGATTAAAAAGTTGATTATAATTAGAAATTATAATAAATCATAAAATTTGATTTTACTGTAATAAATAAATTATAATAAATCAAAAATTATAAAAATAATTACCTAACTATTCTCTATTTTACGCACAAACCTGACCGAAATTTAATTAAAGTTAATGTTTGCAAAATCTATCAATTTAATCTTAATTTTAAAAATTCAACAAATTTAACCCTTAACTTTACACATTTTGTTAATTTAATCTTTATTCTTAAAAACACAAAAATTAAAAAACCCTAAAAAACTTTGAAAAACATATATATATGAATGTTTAATTTTTATAAAAATATATACAAAACTATAAAATATTTATAAATAAATGAACACCCATTTTTCAATTTTCTAACATGAAATTTATTTATTAAATAATAAATCTAATAAATAAAAACAATAATAATAAGTTAGCAGTAGTGGCGTTTTTCATAAAAATGCCGGTAATATATATAAAAAATTATTGAACGACGCCGTTTTAAGCTGAATGTTTAGTGGCGTTTCCTCTAAAACGCCGCAAAAGATTATACAATATCGGCATTTTTTTATAAATGCCAAAAAAATGTATTTAAGAGTGCAAAACGCTGCGTTTTTTTTACTTGTTTATAGTGGCGTTTTATAAAAAAAACGCCGTAAAATATTGTGTTTTACCAGTATTTTAGCAAAAAACGCCGCTAATATATATTAAGTGTTTACAAAACGGCACCGTTTTTCTAATTTGTTTTTAGTGGCGTTTTGAAAAGCACCGCAAATTTTATTTATCTCAGCTCAAACGACGTCGTTTTTTAGCCTCGAATTTCCTTTACTTTCCCCAAATCAGATTTCCCCAATTCCAAAATTCCCAAATTCCCTTAAGTTCTTCCCCAAATTTTGCAATCCCTATTTTCCCAAATCTCTTCTGATCAAAATCCATTCCAAAATCCTTTCTGATCGAAATCCCAATTTTCCCTTCTGATCGAAATCCCTATTTTCCCAAATCTCTACCGTCGCACCTTCTGTTACATGCCGCCGCTGGAAATTCAGGCTATTATTTTTATTCTTGTATATATTCTGTTACACACCGTCGCATACTTTTGTTTTTTATTTTGTTGGTTTTCAATCATGTTTTATGTTTACTCTTAACTTTAGGGTCTAGGCTACTGCTATTCAGACTTTCAATTTTTTGTGCATGCAGAAAATGACCTCGATTTTCTTGCAAAATATATTTTCATGGCTATGAGCCAAGTTGGTTTTTTGAATTTGACTGTAGTTTCCATTTTGTTTTAATATTTTAATCTTATTCTTGCAGACAACTCGTACATTAGTTTTTGTTGAAGCAATAAGGGAGCTGATTTGTTGGAACATTGGCTATGCATGAATGGTTTTCCTGCAACTACCATTGACAGTGACAAAACCCTGCATGTAAATATGCATATTTCTGTTTTATTTTCCTATTCTTTATGCACGCTACTTATATATTTCATTAAAATTGTGAGTCTTATGGATAGAAGAGTATTTAAACCATAAAATATTTACTTTTGGCTTATCTGTTTGCTTACCTTTATATATGTTAAAATAGTTCATTGCATTGAACTATGATGTTCATTTATATAACTTTTTTAGACAAAAAAATTATATTAATTTTATTAGAGATTGCTTGAAAATTGAAATGCACGTGGAAAAAGTAGAGCTTTTTATTGTTCGAAGGTGCAGTGCTTGTGTTATGCTTAAGTCGCAGATTTAGTCTTTATAATCTAATTTGTATTTTCAAATTTTGGTCAGTTTGGTACTTATAATTCGTATTTTTAAATTTTGGTCATGATCCAAATGATAGTTGTTAAATTTCAACCATACATATCCAGCAGATGTTAATTGTTCAAAGCTAAATTAGAGATGGGAAACATGATGGATAAGTATCGAGTCAGTTTAATGCTGCCTTGACTGTGTTTCTTTTGGTGTTAACTGTTTTTTGTTTTGATCAAGGTGCAAAAGTTGACAGCTGCCAGAAGGCCCAGAAATTTCGATTTTACAGAAACATGTTTATTGTATTTTATGGTGCCTTATATGCTATTATATAGTTGAAGGCACTGTTTATTTGTTATTGTTATTTCTCATTTAAGAGGATGCATCATTGGAATGAACCATTTTCTCTTGATACCTTTGATAGTCCAAAAGTACATATGAAATTTAACATGTGTAGGTCTAAGTATATCATAAAACTAGAGCCATTCGTATGTCTATAGTTTTAGTTAATGGGAAATATTACTGAAGTTGCAGTTGTTGATAGAACTATCAAAATATTGTTGTTTTTGGTTCATATGCTAAAACCAAAGTTTTATCTTAGTAGTTTTCTACCCTTAGATTTCACTAAGTAGTTTATTCCATGCCTTTAAACACAATGCTCAAACTAGGAATAGGCATTACCTTATAATTCTTTGAGTTGGCTGCATTTTTTTAACTCCTTTAGATCTTCTATATTATTTTTATTTTTGTATATATTCTGACATGTGGAATTGTCGGTAGCCCTCTATTGCATTTAATCAGTTACTGCTTCCTGCTCCTCCTGCAACTATTGGTTCAACTGAAGCTGTCATTTAATCTTCGAATTAATATTTGGCAATGATATTGATAAAGTTTTTATATTTAGTTCACATGAATTAATAATATTTGGCGCTAATCTTATAATCTTACATCTGTTCTAGGTACTATCGAGCACCTGAATTAATATTTGGTGCAACTGAATACACTACAGCCATTGACATCTGGTCTGCTGGCTGTGTTTTGGCTGAGCTATTGCTTGGGCAGGTACGTGTTTCGTTGCAATTTTTTTTTGCTTATTTATATGCATTTTCCCTTTAAAGTAATTAACAAAGCTAATTATACTTCAAATTTGTATATCTTTTTTAAAATTCTGGAAATGAAATGGCCATATTTATTCTGCAGATTGTTCTACCCTAGTTTCATCTGCAGATTATTCTACCTTAGTTTCTTCTGCAGATTGTTCTCTGTTAGTTTGTTGGTAAGTTTTCACTGTTTAGACTGTTCTACCTTTTTTTATATCATAAATATGAGTATAGTTGTAAATCAAATACACATGTTATCTATGTTAAAACAAATACTTGTTAAATACTTGTAACTCAATTTTTTTAATTTTATATTGTAACTCAATTACAACAAATACGCATGTTAGGTTCCGGTGTCTACTTACCACTTCCTAAATTGAAGGGAAAACAAAGAGATATGAACCCCCACCAAATAACACAGATCGTCAAAGCTTGTCTGAAAATTAACAACGTTATTTGCTCTTAAATTTTCCTTTCCAATTTATTTGTTTTCATGTTTCTTAATTTTTCTACCTTCTTTTTTCTTTTGGATTAATTTGGGAATCTGATTGTTGGTGATTTTTTTTTATGTTCATTCTAGAAGTTTTACTAGCTTGATTGATTTTTTTGGGTAAGTTTTGTTTTAGGAAATTTGATTTATTACAAAAAAAAAACCCTTTAAATTGGTCTTTTTTTCAGCATTTTCCCTGTCTCTGGATTTCTCAGGTCAATGCTTTTATTTGATTTATTATAAATATGATTTTTTTTTGTTTGAATCTTACATTAAAGTTGAGCCTTTCCTTTTATTGCCAATTGGTTTTAGGTTGAATGCTTAATTATATATATTGCTCTACCATTTCAAGATATAGTTTCATTTTATATTGTTTCAACTGGTTGTGGCACTTAGTTATGGCTTTTTAGTATATTAATTGTTGTTAGTGATTTATGTAGAATGCATGATATTGGGTTAATTTTTAACCCAATATGTTAATTTTTAAAATATGCATGATATAAAATATTGTTGTTAGTGATAATATGCGATAAAAACGTCATGATAATAAGCTTTGCTTTATTACGTAATCACTACTTTATTCATGTTGATTTTTAATTATTGATATTTTTAAAATATATTTTCTTCAACCTTTACACTTTTTTATTAAAAAAGAAGAAGATAAAATTGTAAAATTTGATAAAATGGGCTTATTGCAGCTTAATCTATGAATACTTTATGGCTATATATAAGTTGAAATTTTAATCTATTGCCAATTAATTTAAAATTAATCGATGCTTAACATGGAATCTAAATTCACAAATTACATTTTTAAGTCCAGCATGCTCCTCCTTAGCTTTTGGAGTTTGTTGTAGCTGTAATTATGAATTTTATCCTTTCTATTTTACAAAAATTAAAAAAATGTAATTTCGCAGATTTTAATTTTTCAAATCTAGTTGTCATGAGTTTTAAAACCAATTAATATTTATATATATATTTTTTTGACACTATCTAAAATATGACTTCTTAAGTCTACTGAGCACATCTATTTTTTACAAATAGATAACACATGCCTCTTCACTCATAATTTTTAAAACAATCATTTTGTAAAATTTTATTAAATTATTAACTATAGAAAAACTTTACATATTTTTTTTTCATTTCTTACACTATAATATCATAAATGTTTAATGCTATAGGACATCCCTCGACCCAATGTAAAATTTGTATGCTTTTTTCGGTACTTGGTACCAAAATATTTTATATCATGCATATTATCACTAGCAACAATTAATTAAAAATTTTAACCCAATTATGAGATAAAAATTTTAAAAAAAATTATGTTAATTTTTAAGTCGATTATTTTAATGATAAAATTTAACAATATTACCCAATTAAATTGAATATTTTCGTAAAACTTACATAACTCACATAAAAATATATTATATAATAACTTACATAACTTGCAAAACTTACTTAAATTACGTAATATTAAAAGAGTATACTTGAAAACCCCTCAAATAATTAAATTACATAATCTTATAAAATTGAAAGTATCCTTTTCCAATCCACTTTCTTTTCACATTTCACTTTCATTAATATCAATTATGATACCCCTATTTAAATCTTATCTTCTTCCATTTCTCAAGTAATTCATTTCCAAAATCCCATTTTAAATGTGTAAATAATATTAACATTTGGTTAAATTGGTCCAAATTATACAAATATTTATACTTTTTCCTTCTTATTTATCTTTTTTTTTTATTTTATGCTATTTTAATCACGAAAAATATTTTATTTTGTTTTCTTTTATTTTTAATTTACCTAATTAAATAAATTGTATTTAAAGTTATATTTTAAATATTTTATTTTATTTTAATCACGAAATTTTTTTTTAATATTTTAATTTATTTTAAAGTTCAAATTTACATAACTTACATAATTTAAAGTTCAAATTTCATAACTTACATAATACATAACTTACATATTTTAAAGATCAAATTTCATAACTTACATAATACATAACTGACATAATTTAAAGTTCAAATTTCATAACTTACATAATTTACATAACATACATAATTTACATAACTTACATAATTTTAAGATCAAATTTCATAACTTACATAATTTAAAGTTCAAATTTCATAACTTACATAATTTACATAACATACATAATTTACATAACTTACATAATTTTAAGATCAAATTTCATAACTTACATAATTTACATAACTTACATAATTTTAAGATCAAATTTCATAACTTACATAACTTACATAACTTACATGATACATAAATATATATCATATCATAACTTACCCATGTAATTTATTGTCAACTTTAGACTTCAAAAACTACGAAATGGATTGGACTTGGATGAATTTGTCAAGGGTAAGCAATGGCTATCGAAATGGAGTAGAAACTTTTCTAAATTTTGCGTTTCAAAATGCAAGCCAAGAGAATATGATTCTTTGCCCGTGTAAGAAGTGTGGCAATATCAATTGGCATTATCGTGAAGTTGTCTACGAACATCTAATTGTTGATGGCTTTATTCGGGGGTATAAAAATAGATTTTCCATGGAGAGTGTATATCTAGTGAAGCCTCTTCAACGATGAATCTGGGTTATCCTCATGTGCTTACAATCAGAATGTTAGAGAAGATGACATGGAAGGTATGTTGTGGGATGCATTTAATATGCGCAGTGATGGTTTGCAATCATTTCCACCTGACTTGGGTGCACCCGATGATTATAATTTTGGTGGAAATACTTTCACCGAAATGGGAAGAAGTGTACCTGATGAACAGCCAAATGAAGAAGCGACGAAGTTCTACACGTTACTTGGTGAAATGAATGAAGAACTTTATGAGGGATCAAAATTTTCAAAAATGTCTTTCTGTATTCATCTTTTTCACTTAAAATGTTTGGGAGGGTGGACCGAAAACTCTTTGATAATGCTGTTAGAATTTTTGAAAGAAATGTTCCCGTTTGCGAAAATCCCTCAATCATGCAAAGACATGAAGAAATTGATAAAAGATTTCGGCCTTGGGTACAACAAAATTCATAGTTGCCCAAATGACTGCATGTTGTATTGGGGCAACCGGAAAAACCAACAATGCTATCATGTATGCGGTCAATCCCGTTGGATGAATAGAAATATAGAAGATGGTAATGAGGATGAAAATGATGCACAGTCAAGGAAGAAGCCAGTTAAGATTTTGCAGTATTTTTCGCTAATACTGAGGCTTCAAAGGCTTTTCATGTCGTTGAAGACAGCCGAGTCTATGACGTAGCACCATGATGGACGAATCGATGATGGATTGTTAAGGCATCCTGTGGATTCTTTAGCTTAGAAATCATTTGACAGTAAATTTCCAAGCTTTACAAGCGATCTTCGGAGTGTGAGGCTTGGGCTAGCATCTGATGGATTTAATCCTTACAAAATCATGAGCACTGCGTATAGTACTTGGCCTGTGGTGCTTGTTCCTTACAATTTGCCTCCATGGATTTGCATGAAACAATCATCCTTTATCTTATCTATGATTATCCCTGGAGAGAAAGGTCTCGAAAATGATATTGACATTTATTTGCAGCCACTTATTGAAGAGTTAAAATAATTATGGGTTAGTGTTGAGACATGATGTATTGAGAAATGAGAGCTTTAATTTACGTGCAGCTTTGATGTGGACTATTAATGACTTCCCAGCTTGTGCCAATTTATCTAGTTGGAGTACCAAGGGATGTTATGCTTGTCCATGTTGTGCTGCGCAAACATGTTCGCAATGGTTATATAATGGGAAGAAGTTCTCTTACATGGGGCATCATCGGTGATTACCGGGAAATCATAGATTTAGATTTCAAAGTATTTTGTTTGACGGTACTGAAGAGTTCAGAGAAGCTCCTTCGCAGACCGGTGGATCTGAAATCTTGTTCATGTTGAAAGATATGAATTTCATTTATGGGAAGATGAATCAACCGCCCAACATGCAAAGAAATAGAAGATCAAGGGATGAATCTGATGATGAATCTGATGAAGAGGATGATCCTAATGAGGCAGACTTGTGGAAAAAAAGAATTATTATTTTTAGTTGCTTTATTGGGATGATGTCATGCATATTGAGAAAAATGTCTGCGAGAACATCATTGGGACTATTTTTAATGTCGATGGAAAATCGAAAGACAATCTTCAGAGTCGACTTGATTTAGTCCACATGGGAATTAGGCGTGAGCTTCATCCCCAAGCACTTCCGAATAGGAAATATCAGTTGCCGCCTTCTATTTTTTCAATGTCGAATAAGGAGAAAAAAGTGTTCTGCATGGTGTTGAAGGATATAAAGGTCCCGGATGCGTATGCATCAAATATATCTCGATGTGTGAGTCTTAAAGATCGAAGACTATATGCCTTAAAATCACATGACTATCACATCTTGATGCAAGATTTACTGCTAATTGCTATGTGGTGTTGTATGTCGAAAAAGATGACGTCTTGTATAATTGAACTATCCGATATAATGAAAGGCATTTGTGGCAAAATTTTGGATGTTCAAAAACTTGAGACACTAGTTACAGAGAACCAATCGGCAAAGTTGAAATTGCAGAATTAGATGATAGATCGTGGGTCCAAGCACATCGATATGTTCTTTTTCATCACGATTCAATAGAACCATTACACAAGTAAGTTCTAGAATTTGATAAATATTCATCAATTATAATTTGATTATCTTCTAACAAAGTAAACCTTTTTTTAACATAGTGAGCACAAACATATATTGAGAGCTCGTTCACTGTCCCGAAGATTACAACAACGAGAAATTAATAAGTTGTTCACAGAATCATTTTATGAATGGTTAAGCCAAACGGTATGCAATTGAAGCTTTCATTGAAAAATAATAATGTTTTCTCATAACATTTATAATTACTCAATTTACTTTCAATTCAATAGGTTTGGAGTCAGAATAAAGTAAATGACGAAGTTAAATGGCTTTCCCAAGGTCCAAATAGAATAGTGAAAAGATATAGTGCCTTCCTCATCAATGGATTCAGATTTCATACAAAATATCGCGAGAGATTGAGGAGAACTCAAAATTGTGGAATTGTTGTTAATTCTTCAATTACAAGTTATGCTAGTGCTAGGGACAGTAATCCAGTTGAGGGAAATGTGGAGTATTACAGACTTCTTACTGACATAATTGAGTTGGATTATTATGGCAAATGGAAAGTTGTCTTATTGAGGTGATTGGGCTGATGTTAATACGGCTCGCGGAATTAAACAAGATCAATTTGGTTTTACAATGGTGAACTTCTCTCAATTGATTCACACTGGACAGCAATTGATAGATGAGCCGTATGTATTTTCTTCTCAAGTGAAGCAAGTTTTTTACTCCAAAGATCCAACTGATGAGGGTTGGTACGTTGTAAACACCCCTAGAGACTTATTTGACATGGGCAATGGAAGTAGAGATGATATCGTCGAAAGATCAGAAACTTTGCCTTTTCTAGAAAAAAACTTAAATAAAAATATCCCTAGTACTAGTACACAATTTCAATGGGTTCGTCAGGACGTGGACGAAATATTTACGAATTATGATGTAGTAAGATTTTATGATTTTTTAAATATATGTAATATTATAATTTTAATATTGGTCATGTTATATAATTTAACTATTTTATATTTACTATTATTGTTGTTATTTGTTACTAAAATTTCAACTATTTTATGTATATTGCCGGAAAAATGCGTAGAAGAAAATTATGAAATTTAAGTAGTGTCCAGAATACTCCAAATTCGGAAGAAGGAAATAGTGAACAACAGACAACTATTGGATCTTCGAATGTGCCGGAGACCATTGACGAGCCTGCAAAATTTCAAAGTAATGTTAGGTTTATTTTATATGCGTTTAGACTTTTATTATTGCTCGTATTTCTTAATTTCAATATAATAATATATTATTTTCCAACTGAAAGTGGTGGGACGCGCAGAGGTCGAGGACGTACGCTACTTAAAGATTTATACGACTTAAATCCTGTCGAGTGTGACAAAGTAAGTAGAAACAGTTATGGTCAGCCTGTTGGATCAAAAGCTCGACTTTTAGCAGGCTATTTGGGCATTATAGCACGAAATGCCAATATGTTGCCCATCAACTACAAATCATGGCATCACATGCCTGATAGCAATAAGAATCAAGCTCTTAATAATATTAAGGTAACAAAATGTGAATGTAATTTATAACACTTTGGTTTAAGTTTCATTTATATTTACTTTCTAAACTTGTGTTTTTTAGGAGAGATTTGCTTTACAGGTCTCGGATGCCTATATCAAGAAGGCATTGGGTAAAAAATGGAGAGACCATAAAAGCACTTTGAAAAAAAGATTATTTTAAGAAAGACATAAGCCTCGAAGAAAAATTATGAAATGTCCCACCGGGAATGCTGAGGTACCAATGGGAAGATGCAGTTAGACTCTGGAATTCAAAGAAAGGAGAGGTATTACGTACTTTCAAACTCTTATAAATTTTTCGGTTTATAGTATTTACTATATACGTAATAATAATTTCATTATGTAGGACGGTGAGCGAGTTGGAACAAGTAGCAGGCAAAAACAAAAATTCACGCACACGGCAGGGTCGAGAAGTTTTGCTTGTGTAGCTGAGGCCCAGGTATTATGAATTTATTAATTCTGTCAAATATTAATGACTTTCTACTATTAAATAATATTTTTACTACTATATTGTAGGAAGCATCATTTGGTCAAAAAGTTGGACGCCTTTAGCTTTTTAACATTACGCATAGGAAGAAAGATGGATTTCTAATGACATCCGAAGCTGCAGAAATTATGGTATATTTACTTAATAAAATTTGATTTATTACAAATATTTATAATGTTTAGTTATAATGGTTTAATTCGTCTTTAGTAGTTTTAAATAATGTTAAGTTATGTTGAATTCCTTTTTTATTATATATTTCGTTTTTAACTCTTTAATTGATTTATTAGGAGAAACTAAAAGATAAGAAGGCTGGGTATGAAGCGATTGCTTCTACTGGTAGTTCTGTTAATTTTGAGGACATTGATAACATAATTATTAATGAAGTTTTGGGTCTTGAAAGGCATGGTCGGGTTCGATTTCAAGGATTTGGTGTTAACCCGACCCAATATTTTTGATCCAGCTCGCAGCAATACATGCCTTCCGGGAGTCAAGCTCAAGCTGAAGTTCAGAGGTTAAGAGACCAGATAGCTCAGATGCAAGCGAGCACAGTTGAGCAAATTTCTCAACTTAAAGCGGAGGTAAATATCAAGAGAAGCTGAGGTTCAAAGAAAATATGAAGAACTCAAGCTACAACTTAAAGCGCTGCTAAGGTTCAAAGAAAATATGAAGAACTCCAGCTACAACTTAAAGCAGAGGTAGCAACGAGGGCAGAGAGGGAAGCAGAGGCAACAATGAGGCGAGAGCGAGAGCGAAGTAAAGTATGATGAACTCCACTCTGACTTGGACTATAATGAAGATGTTCTAGCAGTCACAAATGCCGCCATCTTAGACATTTATTTTCTTGTAACTTTTAACATTATTGTAAGAAAATTTTGAATTATACTTCATTTATAATTTATATCATATATCTTTCGTATAATTTTGTATTATTTAGATTTGCTGTTTTTGGTTAGATTTTATGCAGGAAGGGTGGGATATTGGTGAAAAATGTATGTTGCAAATCTGCCCAAATTAGCGGCATTTTATAAAAAAGCGCTGTTAAAGACTAGGACATTTAGCGGTGTTTTCTACAGAAGCACCGCTAAAGACCAGGACATTTAGCGGCATTTTCTACAGAAGCGCCGCTAAAAACCAGGACTATTAGCGACGTTTTCTATAGAAGCGCAGCTAAAGACCAAGACTATTAGCGGCGTTTTCTACAGAAGCGCCGCTAAAGACTAGGACTTTTAGCGCGTTTTCTATAAAAGCGCCGCTAAAAGTCCTGGTCTTTAGCGGCGTTGTTTATAGCGGCTTTTTTGCGGCCGCTAAAGGAAAAAAAAATGCCGCAAAAGTCTGTTTTCCTGTAGTGAGTATTCAAAACCTAAATTTTAAGTAAATTATTTTCTTTTGGATTTGATTATTAGAACGCTTTCATCCAAGTATCTATTGTATTATAACTTAACAACAACTGCACACCTGCAGCTTCAAATGACAATAAATTTAAATACAACTTTAAGACACACTCAATCATTATTAGGCTCTTTGCATGTGCCAAATAATATTTTCTTTAAAAGGAGGCTAGGCATATATTATATCTTACTTTGGATGTGCAAAGAAACCTATAAGACAAAAAGAAATCCACAAGGGAGTTTATGCTTCGAAATGTTGTCTAATGTTTAAATAAAAGAGATAATAAAAAAATTGAAAAAATGAATTTTCTTTTTTTTAGAATAAGTGAATAACGGTAAGACCAAGGGCAAAACTAGAAAAGTACTTTGGGACAAAGATAAATCATAATTTTTTTAGGAGAGAGAAAGTGAAGAGAAAATTTATCATTATACTAATTTGTAATTTTTAAATTTTTGAAGGCATTACAAGATAATTTTACCATTTTGGGGTGGAGGCAAGGCTATCGCCTTCCCCTGTCTACACATTGGGTAAGGTTGGAAAAGATAGCCTTTAGCTACTCTAAGGCTACTAATTACATGAGAATTGCACGGGCCAAATTATCCCTTGCACACTTAAATTATTATACATTTTGGTCATTATTCACAATTTTTATTATTTTTTAAATAATTTCATTATAGGTTCTAATCACATATACTTGACACAGTGCTTAAAATTATCCATAGTCCCTCCCCAATCTATAAACAAGAGAATAATGCGTTTTAGTACACTCGAAGACGTCCTCTTGTATTGACAACAATATTCATGGAAATCGAGTTAAGACTCAACCGGTTGGTCATTATTCACAATTAAAAATATAATAAAATGAAATAATAAATTATATATGATTAAAACATAAGCAACTAACTACAAAAAAGAGTATAGATATGTAGGTGTTTGAAGACATTCCTAAAAGAGTTATTACTTGTTCTTGAGACTAATAGAATAATAAATTTTGGTTTAGACAATTTGGTGATTAAAAAAAAAAGTGCATTAATTAACTTTTGATAAATACACAAGTTTACATTAATTCAATTTATTGCTTATTATCTCGAAAAATAAGCTTTTTAATTGGGCCGGACTCTCACAGCAATCTATTTTTCTCCTCTATTTTCTTCTGTTAACCCTAAAGCCGGCCCAAAACTGAATCCTACGATACCATTTATACTAATAAATTATATAACATTTCAGCCTTTAAGTTATAGGGTTTTTACACTCTACTTAGTCCCTCCATCGAAGCCGCACCGAGAAAGGAAGCAGAGGGCAAGCAAAATGAAGACCATTCTTTCTTCAGAGACAATGGACATCCCTGATGGGGTTGCTATTAAGGTGAAGGCCAAGATGATCGAGGTTGAAGGTCCCAGGGGTAAGCTCATCCGTAACTTCAAGCACCTCAACCTCGATTTTCACCTCATCAAGGACGAGGAGAGCGGCAAGCGCAAGCTCAGGATCGAGGCTTGGTTTGGCTCCAGAAAGACTAGCGCCGCCATCCGTACTGCTCTCAGCCACGTTGAGAATCTCATCACCGGCGTCACCAAGGGTTACCGTTACAAGATGAGGTTTGTTTATGCTCATTTTCCGATCAACGCCTCCATCACTAACGGCAACAAGTCCATCGAGATCCGTAATTTCCTTGGCGAGAAGAAGGTCTTCTCTCTCTCTTTGTCTCCGTTTTTTTAATCTCTTATTGAATCGAAATCACATTGTCACTGTTGGTTTAATTCCCTTTATTTGTTTTTTTGTTTTTGTTTGAATAAGGCATTTATTATTGTTTTTATCATATATTAGGGCTTTTTTTGTTTCATTTTCTTTTTGGCCTATTCAAGCGTACGGTGCTGTTGAAATGCTACATTAAGAGCATACGTTGATTCATATATTTTGTTTGTTTAATGTCAACACCCTTAGGACTTGATGTAAACCTAAAATTCTTATATTATCTGGAGTTCTGGTTGCATTGACTGATGTAGAGAAATGGGTAGGCATTGTTTTTACATCTTGAACCAAATTGTTCATGTTTTAGGGTTCAAGTAACCAAATATGAAACATGTTCAAGAGTTTGATAAGTTCCTTGTATTCCAATGACATTATGTTAACGTTTGCACCGGTGAACATCAGGTGCGAAAGGTGGATATGTTGGAAGGGGTATCCATTGTTCGGTCAGAGAAGGTTAAAGACGAGATCGTGTTGGATGGTAACGATATCGAACTTGTGTCACGCTCGGCAGCTTTGATAAACCAGGTAGGCCCTCTGTCGATCCCTTTTAAACACTGAGATTGAAGCTGGAGATGATTGATATTTGGTATTTATGTTGATGAATGTGAGTTTGGATTGGAACAGAAATGCCATGTGAAGAACAAGGATATTAGAAAGTTCCTTGATGGTATCTATGTTAGCGAGAAGGGCAGGATCGCTGAAGAAGAATGATCGGTATGGTATCTCTTGTTTCATAGTGTTATAATGCTGTTTTGGTTTTCAGACTTTAGATTATAAGGATGTTATCTTATATTTGTTTCATCTTTATGTTTTGCGACATTGAGCTCCTTTCATCAATGACTTGGAATGCAATTTTTCGGCAACCCTTTTGCTGCAATTTAAGAAGGCATGAAAACCTTTGGTTTAAAGACTTGATTATCATCCAAATTACCGAAAATTAGATAAGATACGATATATTTAAGCATTTTAGGATATATTCTGAAAAAGAATGCTACCATAAACATCTGACCAAAAAAAAGAATGCTACCATAAACAAATATTTTTTTAAGAAGCCTTACGTGTAATATTTAAAGTTAAAATATGATAATTTGACAATTTTAACCTTATATTTTCAAATAAGAAGTTTCATTCGCATGCAAAGATAAAATAAGGGGTCAAAAGAGCAAACAAACATATCAAGAAGAAAACGAGCGTCGGTAGCACTGTCACCAGTGCAAAGGGGAGTGTTGAAATTCTTAACACTGGTGTCCTGTAGAAAGTGGGAGGAGGGTCAGGTGAGAAGCGGTGCGTCGGCAGTCACACCAACCCATGGCTGAAAAAGGATGACAAAAGAAAAAAAGAAAAAGAAAAGGGAGAGGGAGGTAGTGCAGCCCAGGGAGAGGGGGAGGCAGGCTACTGATTCTAAAGCCACCACTCAACTAATCATGGAGGGAAAAGTTGGTATTGAATATTCATTTAAAGAGTAATTAAATAATTTTTATATATTTTCAATGGGTATACTATGGTAGAGGTTAACCGATTATAGTTTTCTTTTTTTTTTTTTTAAGTAAATTTTTGAAAGTTACAAAATAATTATTTAACCATTAATAGGTTTATTTATTTTTTGTCATTTAACTATAAAAGGTTGGAAAATAATCATCTAATTATTTAATTTTTATATTTTATGGTCATCAGTTGACCTACATAGAAACAAAATTACTCAAAAATTCAAGATCGTTGCTAGACTAAAAAAGACAATTAAATATTTAAGTAATTATTTTGTAATTTTTCATAGTTGGGTAACCAAAAAAAAAAAAATACTAATAGTCAAATGACAATATGTAAATTTTCATAGTTGGGTGACTACGAAAGTAGTTTAGCCATTTTTAACTAAGCCTTCAAACCATGGTAGTTAGTACCATACCAAATAATACGTACCGTTTCGATCTTAAATCGATACCAAGTTTTATATGTTATGTTTTGGTTAAATTTTTGATGTCTTTTGATCAATATTGACTTGTACCAACCTTTACCGGTTGGTACAATATTTTAATATTTTAAACCAACTTTTAAAATTTATTCCTAACCATTTTAATTTTTTTACAATTATTGTTAGTAAATAAAATTATTGAACGTAATTATTAATTCTAAAACATATATTTACATATAAATATATTTATATGAATGCAATTAAGATATATTTGTATGTATATGTAATATATAATTTATTTATTTTTACCAAAATAATATATAGTTTATTAAGAAATTAAGACTAAATATATATGTGAAAAATATTTAAAAACATCGATAAACCTAAACTGGTACATCGAAATATGCTGATATTGGTACGTATCAGTATCAAGACTAAAACAGTACCCTATTGGTAGGGTATTGACTACTTTGTCTCGAACACTTTTATGCAATCAAGGGGGTGTATGTTTCATGGAAAAGGCTTTCTGCATTTTTCTATTTTTGTTTCATGAAAAACAACATGGTAAATGGAAAATAACTTACAAGTCAATAGAAAATAAGCCATTTTTTTGGGAAATTAATTTACCCTTTTAAAAAGTGTAAATAATTTATCAAAAAATGAACTCCTTCGTGAATAACTTAATGTTTATATAAAAAATAATTTGAATCAAGTATGATATTATTATATTATTTAAAATTTAAATATATTAAAATATTATATCAAATATTATAATATTCAATACCATTAAACATAAATATTTAATTATTTATATTTAATAATATAATAAATTATTAATATAATTTATTATTTCAATAAATTATTTAATATTACAATTTTATATAAATAATAAATTTACATTAATAATAATTTTAAATTTTAAATAATATTCTTAATATATTATTAAAGAAATTTATGTTAATATTTTGATAATAAATATATATTACAATTTATAAATATGTAATAATAAATGTTTTATATTATAAAATATGAAAATTTTAATAATATAAATATGAATGTTTAAATTATGTTTAGCTTTATTTACACCTTCCAACACCAATGTGCTGCTATCCACGTCATATATGTAATATATATAAAATGTAATTTAAATTAAGTTTTAATTAATCATTGTTTATTATAAAATATTATCTTATTATAAAATAAATTTTGATTGTCAAAAGAAAATGTTTCTATAATATTTTGTAACAAATAAATTTATGTTGTGCTTGTTTCACTAAAAATAATTTTTAAAAAATGATTTCATGAAAATTTAGCACATAAAGGAAAATATTTTACACAGAATCATCCAAACACTAGAAAATGTAAACTTTTTCAGAAAATCAATCTATTTTCCAGAAATCATTTTTAAAAAATTGTTTTTAGTGGCACAAACATAGCCTAAGTTAATTTGATTTTGAACCTGTATCTTTCGAGAGCTTACAAAAATATTGGTGGCAAGCACACCGTGTCAATTGAGTTTTTAGCTTAGTTGGCACTATTGTTATTACAACATCTAAAAATACATGGATTTGAGCATGCTGAAGTATAAGTTTACTTTTTTAATACTTAATTGGTTATTAAATAACTAATGTATTTATATTAAAAGTTTCTAACGTTCGGTTTGGTGAAAAGTGGTCACTATATTACTATGTTTAGTGCTAAAAACTATTAGTTTTTTCTTAAAAAAAAGAATGGGGAGTTATCACTATCCCAATGTTCTTTAGTTCAGAAGGCATCATTGTATAGTAGAATAGTTTGTCTTTTGTAATGAATGCTGTATTTTCTTAATCGTCCAGATTCATGAAAATTTGATTGTACCCGAAGAAAGCATCCATAAAACTCATGAATTCTTGCCCTGCTAAGACGTTAACCAATCGAACAATTAAGGGAAATGGGAAATATCCTTCGGGCAGGCCCTGTTCAGATTTGTGAAATCCACACACATTCGCCACTTATTCTCATATTTGGGAACCATCACCACATTGCGGACAAACCCTGCAGCCAACAACTTACTTCTTATCTTACCACTGCCACTGTCTCCGAAGAGAATCACATTTTATTTTGTTTCACTGGGTGGGAATTAGGACACATTCCCAAGAAGTGTCGATTAATGGAGTGATGGGTGTTGAAACCACCAAAAATAATTCCTACAAATAACTCTAAATAGTAGTAAGAGTGGTAGTAGGGTCGAGTCCACAGGGATTGGATGCTATAATCAACTTCCGTGTATAACTTATGATCAGAGTGTTCGTCGTGCCGAAGGTTGTGGCAATAGTCGTGCCCACGACTCTAAACGTACCTACAAAAATAAACAATTAAAGTAAATCGGGGGGTTTTCAAGAATGTTTAGAAGATAAATAAACTAATTAGTGTAAATGAACAATTAATAAAAATTTAAAATAAAATTAAATAGAAAAACGAATTCAGAATTTTGCAAACAGAAATAATAAGCCTTAGCCTTAGACTCGGTAAATTCCGTGTTAAGAATCGATCCTCGAAAATTGATCTTCTCCTCCAAACGATAAGCTGGTTATAGCGATTAAGAACGTCCTAACCACTAATTCTTCCTCTCATAGCTGGTCTTGGTATGTCCTGCAAACCAATCCTTACCGATTATCTAATCGAGATACACATGTTCCCGATTGAAGATTCATGTAGCCTTGCATTCTGAAGAACCCAACTCGAATCAACGGCCTCAATCGCGTGGGTCGTTTAAACTCGATCACTTCTTCCTTGATTTGTTCTCGAAAGATCCGAATACAGCACGGCCAACTCGAATCTTCAACTATCAGCAAACACGACTCCAACCCAACGTGCACTTTGACTTGAAATCGAATTCAACCTTAAGGGATGATTTGTGCTATCCCGATACTTAGGAAAAAGGTGAATACCGATTGAAAGGATTTTTGCGCGAATACGAATCTCACGATTCCCGACCGGAAAGAACACCGGCCTAAGGCTAAGATAGAATTTAGTGTAGCATGAATTTATTCATGCTTGTAAGTTGTGGAAGGTGATTGAATTTGTATGATAATGGAAGAAATTGGGGAATAAAAGGGCTTGGAAAGCAATTGGACGAATTTAGAAAGAACAAAGAAATTGAAATGAAATGAACAAAATTCCCACGTCAAATTGAAAGAGAAAAGAGAATAATTCAATTCCAAATTGAAGTAGAAAAAAACAAAGAGGATAATACAATTCCAGATTGAAGTAGGAGTGTAGAATTAATTGATGATTTCCTAAGAACAAAAAGCCCCTATTTATATACATAGGGTTTACTAAAAAAAACCTAAACTAATTTAATATAAAATCTAAAATTAAATAAAAATAAAAATAAATAAAATAAAATAAAATAAAATAAGATTTTCCTATTTTTGGCTTTTACAAAGTCAAAATATTTGATGTACCCTTGGCTTCCTCCATCTTTTTGATTTGACCCCATTTCAATGATTGTCTTTCAATTTGGCACCTTTTTAGCTAGTTTTTGACTAATTGCATCCTTGACAAGATTTAAATCATAAAAACACTAATTTAGCAAGGATTGATTAAGAAATAAACCGAATTAAACACAAGAAATCATGCAAATTAACATGTTATGAAATCCCCATACATAGCTCATGCTTGCCTTCAAGCATGTTGTTCTTTCAAACATTAGAATTGATTCTATAATTTATTAAAAATCGAGCCTCTTTTCCGCATCCATACTCAATGTAAACAACATAGGCAAAAATAAATAAATGCTCAGAACACATAATTTAATCAACAAGTGTCATAAAATTTGAAATATATGAACTAGATAATTTCATTAAATTAAGTTTGAATCCAATAATTTGCAAGGCATTATTAATTAACTACGTTTTAGTAAAAAAATTTAGACATGCTCAAACCTTTTTACGCGAACTAGGATGACAACCCAAGCACCCTATCCCGGTTACTCAGTTCAAACAGACTTTTTTTTGAAGGCTCGATTAGCGGAATGTTTTCAAGTTATCGACTTGTCACTCGAACCTTTTTACGCGAGATAAAATGACAACCCAAGCACCCTATCCTGGTTTCTCAATTCGGTCACGTTTTCAAAACCTTCACTCATAACTTGAGCCTTTGTTTATTTATTCATTTATTTATTTATGTACAAGCAAATATTTTTTTTGAACAATCAATTTATATGGAAAATCTAGTTACATATATCAACCTTAAAACACAAATGTTGGCTAATCTAGATACTTTCAACACTTTAATTCAAAATTTGCCCAATTGTCCAAATTGACTGAGTAATGAGATGAGAGGCTCAACGTCAAATAAACTATCGAATAAATCCAGTATAAGATTAAACATATGCAAAAGAGAAACATGCAGCCAAAATCAATCAACCATCCATGCATTCTTACCATTTTCATCCCCCCCACTTAATCTATGCTTGTCCTCAAGCATGTTTTATATGCAATAAAGTTTAGTAACTCAAAAAACAAGCAAAGAGAAAGGTTAAGAATACTCCCCATGTGTTTCAATCGATGTTGTCAGCGTTGGAAAATAATTGTCAGCATTTAGCACAGCGTACCCACGTCACCATCATTATTCGACTTTTGGAAAAATTCATAACCTCTATTACGTTCCTAAAAATAGAAAATTCACTGGATTAAATAAAAATTTATTTATTTACAACCTAAATCTTACTAAAACAATTAAATAAATGAAAATAAATTTGGGGTTTCTCCCAAAAAGCGCTTTTGTTTAACGTCGTTAGCTCAACGACCATAAATGTTATCCGTTTGGCTCATTGAGAATTAATTTTTCCATCTCGTGCACTTGAATTTTCTTGCAAAAAAGTTTCAACCTTTGGCCATTATTCGTGAAGGCCTTCCCGGATTCCCCTATTATTAGTGGATTGAGGTGTGTTTGAGCTTCTTCGTTTAAGTTTGCATTATTCTCTATCGGAATCCTTGTACGTTCTGGAAACGATTTCAGATCTAATTTCGAGGCTTTGATGATAGCTTCACGTATTGGTTTTTGAATCATCGATAATTCCTCTTACTTAACATCAAGATCTACATTCCTGCAAGGTACGATTTGTAACTTATCATTGGGATGTCCCATGTCCTCATAAACACTAAACCTAACCACTTCACTGTCAAATTCCATAGTGAGTGTTCCACTCTAGACATCAATTTTCGGTCGCGCGATACTCAGGAATGGTCTCCCAAGAAATATCTCAGACGAATTGGCCGAGTTGTCATCCTCCATATCGATAATGTAGAAGTCTGCAGAAAATATTAGCTCGTTTACCTTAACAAGAACGTCCTCCGGCACTCCTTCTGGATGCACTACGAATCTATCTGCAAGCTGAATAATTACACCTATTTCCTTTAAAGGACCCGTGTTAAGTAGTTTATAAATTGACAAAGGCATAACATTAATTGATACGCCTAAGTCACACATGGCTTTTTTAATGCTGACACTACCTATTTTGCAAGATATGGAAAACATACCTTGGTGTGGTATTTTCCTTTGTAAAATGGTGGAGACATTTTCTCCAACACTCACCTTTTTATTGCCTAGGACCTTCCTCTTACTTGTGCATAATTCTTTTAAGAATTTTGCATACTGTGGAATTTGTTTAATCGCATCAAGAAGAGGTATGTCGATTTCTACCTTTCAAAAGGTGTCAAGGATCTCCTTCTCTTCTCGCTCCTTCTTGCACTGGACAAGTCTTCTGGGAAATGGAGGTGGAACTATAAAAGGTTTTTGTGGTGTTGACTTTACTGGAGCCTCTTTGTCAAGTTTCTTCTCATCTCGACCAGCGATGTGGGCACGACTCATGCCAGACACGGGCTCCAAAACCTTCCCACTCCTTAACATCATAGCACTTACATTGTGTCGAGGATTATGCTCAGTTTGGGACGGCAGCTTACCTTGGGACTCCAAACAGCTAACTGTGAGCACAAGCTTGCTCACTTGCTTATCTAACTCCTGCAAATGCATTTCAGTTTTTACTTGAAACTTCTCAGTACTATTGGCTAGCCTTTCCATTATGGCTTTCAAATATGACTTTAAGGGCGGTAATTGTTGATTCTGAGGCGGCCTTTGTTGGTACGGTTGATTGAACCGCGGATTCATCCCATAACTGAGATTCGAGTGATCTTTCCATCCTACATTATACGAGTTTGAGTAGGGGTCATATCGCATCTGGGGCGGTTCTGGAAAGTTCCAGACAACATTCGCTTGTTCTGTTGAATCCTCATGTAAAATTGGACAATAGTCCGTCGGATGGTTTGGTTTAGCGCAAATTTCGTACAATGTTAGTCAACTTATCAATTTTATCTTCTAGAGATAGAGAACTTAACCAATGAACCCATCTTATGGGTTCTGTAGCCGGTCGAAATTGTTGAGAGTTAGCAGCCATGGTTGAAATCACTCTCGTGCTCTCTAAGGAGTCATATTGACTAGTGCCTCCTACTTGCAGCATCTATCATCTTCATTTTCATCGGGAGTAATCCCTCATAAAAATACTCAAGAGTGACTATTTAGTCAGTCCATGTTGTGGGCAACTTGTACACAACTTTCTGTATTGCTCCCAGTAATCGTAGAGCGATTCAGCGTCCTTTTGACAGATTCCCACAATGTCCCTCCTTAGTTCGGCTGCTCGAGATGCAGGGAAGAATCTGTCAAGAAACAAACGAGATATATCAGACCATGTGTTGACAGATCCCGAGGGTAAATAAAATAGCCACTCTCTAGTAGAGTTGGCTAATGAGAAAGGAAAAGCACGAAGTTTGATTTGGTCTTCTGTTACTCCCTGAGGCTTCATGCTTGTGCACACCATATGAAATTCTTTAAGGTGGGTGTGCGGATTCTTGTTCTGTAATCCACGGAAAGTCGGTAGTAAATGGATCAAACCCGACTTTAACTCGAACGGCGTCCCTCCTGTCAGATAGGTTATACATAAGGGTTGTTGTTCATCCGGTGCCGCAACAAGTTGGCATATCGTCTGTTTAGCCATTTCATTGGGTTCGTCGAATGAGAAAATTTCCTTGATGTATGATATGGTTTCGAATCTGGGATTTGGCCGTTTTCCACGTCGAATGGCTTCTTTCCGCAGTTGTCGGACCAATTTCTCAAATTCTGGTTCAAACTCTAACATTTCCAGTTTTGATCTGGTCATATGGTAAACAAATAAAAATTAGAAAAATATCTCCAATCCCCGGCAATGGCGCCAAAATTTGATGGGCATTGAAACCACCAAAAATAATTCCTACAAATAACTTTAAATAGTAGTAAGAGTGGTAGTAGGGTCGAGTCCACAGGGATTGGATGCTATAATCAACTTCCGTGTATAACTTATGATCAGAGTGTTCATTGTGCCGAAGGTCGTGGCAATATTTGTGCCCACGACTCCAAATGTACCTATAAAAATAAACAATTAAAGTAAATCGGGGGGTTTTCAAGAATGTTTAGAAGATAAATAAACTAATCAGCGTAAATGAACAATTGATTAATATTAAAAATAAAATTAAATAGAGAAACGAATTCAGAATTTTGCAAACAAAAATAATAAGCCTTAGCCTTAGACGGTAAATTTTGTGTTAAGAATTGATCCTCGAAAATTGATCTTCTCCTCCAAACGATAAGCTGGTTATAGCGATTAAAAACATCCTAACCGCCAATTCTTCCTCTCGTAGCTGGTCCCGGTACGTCCTGCAAACCAACCCTTACTGTTTATCTAGTCGAGATACACGGGTTCCCGATTGAAGATTCCAATAGCCTTGCATTCTGAAGAACCCAACTCGAATCGACGGCCTCAACCAAGTGGGTCGTTTAAACCCGATCACTTCTTCCATGATTTGTTCTCGAAAGATTCGAATACAGCATGGCCGACTCAAATCTTCAACTGTCAGTGAACACGACTCCAACCCAACGTGCACTTTGACTTGAAATCAAATTCACCCTTAAGGGATGATTTGTGCTATCCCGATACTTAGGAAAAAGGTGAATACCGATTGGAAAGATTTTTGTGCAAATACGAATCTCACGATTCCCGACCGGAAAGAACGCCAGCCTAAGGCTAAGATAGAATTTAATGTAGCATGAATTTATTCATGCTTATAAGTTGTGGAAGGTGATTGAATTTGTATGATAATGGAAGAAATTGGAGAATAAAAGGGCTTGGAAAGCAATTGGACGAATTTAGAAAGAACAAAGAAATTGAAATGAAATGAACAAAATTCCCACGTCAAATTGAAAGAGAAAAGAGAATAATTCAATTCCAAATTAAAGTAGAAAAAGACAAAGAGGATAATACAATTCCAAATTGAAGTAGGAATGTAGAATTAATTGATGATTTCCTAAGAACAAAAAACCCCTATTTATATACATAGGGTTTACTAAAAATAGCCTAAACTAGTTTAATGTAAAATTTAAAATAAAATAAAAATAAAATAAAATAAGATTTTCCTATTTTTGGCTTTTACAAAGTCAAAATATTTGATATGCCCTTGGCTTCCTCCATCTTTTTGATTTGACCCCATTTCAATGATTGTCTTTCAATTTGGCCCATTTATAGCTTGTTTTTGACTAACTGCATCCCTGACAAGATTTAAATCATAAAAACACTAATTTAGCAGGGATTGATTCAGAAATAAACCGAATCAAACACAAGAAATCATGCAAATTAACATGTTATCATGGAGGGGTGTATGATCACCATGTCAGCAACAAACCAAGCGAAGACATCCTTGCACTTAACTAGCAAAGTGTAATACCCCCAACTGATTCAATCGCCGGGTTCGAGCTACAAAATGTGACATCTGTTGCTAGAGCAACTACCATCAAATATTTAGCAAACAAATCATTCAAACATCCAATCATAACATAAACACATTCACATCATGATATACAATCTTTTTCGAGTCTCAATCAAGCTTACAAATGTCTTTTGTTGTCCCAAGCATAAAATAGGACAAAATTGTAAAGTTTCAAAATTTTAGATGGACGTTGCGATGTGACATGCTGACTTGGCCTCGTTGTGATGAAAAGGTTCCTTGTCACGCCATGACCCTAAGTCTAGAGCTCGTCAAGACGACCATTGCTCGACATGGCTATGTGAACTCTGTTTTTGGTACAAATTAGATCATTTGGTACCTATCTCCTAGCCATCATTCAAACTTACTAATTGATGCATATTTACACAACCTCTCCTGCATAAAAACTTATTGAAACAAATTCCCAACATTGCATTCAACCATTTCCCAATCAACCAATCCAGTATACCTCAATTTGGTACCAAATCATATCAATTCAACTTATTGAATCACAAACCAATCAAACGTGCATATAACCATTCAACACCTTGATCTTAACCATGTAAATTCATACTCAATTATGTCATTTCAAGTGCCACGCATATAGCTTGAAATGTTACCAAAACATTCATGTGTAATAGGCATCAACCTTATCAAAGATCAAACATTATAAAAGGTTCAACCATATAAACTTCTAAGTTAAAAAAAAAGTATAAGACCTATATATATGGCACAAAATTGAGCTTCAAAATGATTAAAAGACTATCGAATTGATAACAGAATATTGTTAGCTTATCGACAATTTGCTTGACACGTTTCACAAGTTGGCAATCTATAGGGAAAGGGAAAACAACAGGGTAAGCATATCGAATGCTTAGTAAGTATATAGACATTAAACAACAACTTACCTCCATTTACAATTTAATACGATAAGTTACTAGCTTGACAAGTTTGCCTAAACATGACAACCACATATCAACAAGGTGAGTTCAACATATAATCGTATCATATAGTAATTCAAACATATAACATTCTAGTTCACTTATAATCAACATTTAATCAATTCAATATCATATTCCTATCATTTTTCGAATTGAATCGATTGATTTGTCACGTTCTCATATCAGATAAAGAGGACTTGTATCCAGTTTGCATAATCTTTTGTATACTATTGAAATTTATATATTATAACTCTTCTTTTAAGTTACAATATCAAATCAATTGATATACCATTACAATCTTTACATTTTATATCCTAATTAATTTGACTCAGACTCGAACAAATACACAAATCCAACCAACACACCAATTTGACACCTAGTGCCTCGTTGGACAATCCCGAAGTAATTAGTTTGAGCCCAATGTTTATCAATATAACTGAAGAAAAAGTTGTGCCCAACACTCATTGACACGTAGTCGAAGTAAATCGTACTCTGTCTATCATATGGCATGCCAACTATATCCGACTCTACCTGAGCAGTTAATAGGGTAACCAATAATCCAATTTCAATATAAGTTTGAATCCCATTCTAACGATATCAATATCATCAATTCATCAATCAAAATGCCATTTCATACATAGCGTAGCATGATTCGTCGCAATTCCAAGCAAATTTCATAATTTCACAAAGTTACACTATTTTCAATTTTATTCAATTTAATCTTCTATCTCTATAATCAATCAAATTCATACCAATATGATTTGATCAGTCATAATCAATTATTAATTCATTAAATATCTCAAATTTTAGTTCATCATATTCAATTTATCAATCAATTTATCATTTTTACAATTTAGTTCATATCTCACCTTAATTGCAAATAATTCAAATTACGATCAAGCATACACAAACTCATAATTCAAATATAAAAATTTAAATAAAATCATGCCATATGAACTTACCAGAAAAATCAACAATTAAGTTGGAACTTCAAGGACTATTCAACAATTTTTGTCTTTTCCCAGATTATTTTTGATTTGGTCCAATTTTTTATCTAAACAATTATTCAATTCAATTTATCAATTCCAAAAATTTTATAACATCTAATTATAAGTATGAATCAATTCAATTTTCAATTTTCAAATTCCACTAAAATTTTGCATTTTATTCAATTTAGTCTCTAAAATCGAATTTGCAATATATTTCAAACTTGAGCTTCGATTTCGAAATTGATCTAAATTAAATCATTTTAAGACTCTCTACTATCAATAATTATAGAAAATTTACACCAATTTCGAAATTTATACACATTGGTGCTTATGTTCAAAAACTAACAATTGAATCTTACAAGCTAGTCATTTTTCACTTCTAAGTTTAAAATGTAGCAGCCCTCACCCGTATTCGTTGCTGGAATAGGGTTACGGAGCATTACCGGACTTATTACACAATCGAACATACATTTCTCATACAATTATCAAATTCAAATACAAGTCCTTCATAATCATTCATCAATCCCTAATACGAGCCTACAAGGCCCAAAACATGCTTTAGAATTGGTTCGAGACTAAACTGATATCTCAGCAAATTTTCAAAAAACTTAGAAAATTTTTCAATATACAGGGTACACACGCCAGTGTCACAGGCTGTGTGGACATTCAAAATGGGATCACATGGCCATGCCCCAGCCTGTGTCCGACCTCGTGTAACTCTCTTACTTGGGTCACACGGCCAACCACACGCCCGTGTGCTAGGCCGTGCCAAACCTGTAGGGTATACTAACTTATGCCACACAGCCATGTCACACGCTCGTATGCTAGGCAGTGTGGAGCATACTGACTTGAATTCTAATTAAACACTAGGGGACACACGGTCGTGTCACCTGACCATGTGTCATACATGGCTGAGACACACGCCCGTGTGGACAAAAATAAGCTATTTACCAAGCCATCTTTCTTACCCAAAATGCAACCACCCAAAAAAAAAAAAATCAATTGGCATATAACATAGCATCAATAGACATTCAAACCAATCTCAACCAAGCATAATTCATGCCATTTCAATTCCATCAAATACAAGGCACACAAATACCATAATATGCTATTCAATTTCATACCAAATTCACATTCTCAATTCACTTAACTAGTTAACTTCATATATGCGTTTTCTTACCTCTAATCACATGCATACCAAATCTTCAAATTTCAACCATATGGTACTCCAAAATACCAATTCACAACAAGAATATAAAAGGCAATATTACACAACATAACAAAGGCTATTTGCACAAATATATACATCACCAAATATACCAAAATAAGCCAACTCTCATGGCTATACACAAAACCAAACACTTAACATTTACAAGTCAACTCAAATGGTTAAATTCATTACCAAACTATACCCAAAAAGACTATAATTCCTATACATGCCATATAACCAAATACATAAGCTCAAAAGTACCAAAGTAGAAGCTCGATGATGCAATCTCTGACAACTCCCAATCTGAGCTAGCTTCGATATTCACTAAAAAAAACACAAAAGTAAACAGAGTAAGCTATAAAGCTTAGTAAGTTCGTACAGTAATAAACTCAACTTGCCATAAATAAACAATTCACACAATCGAATATAACAATATACAACTCATATTAATCCACAAACCTATCACAAGATCATTTACAAGGTTAGATGTGAAATTCACAAATTTCTTCAATTCAAAGCTTATACGGTTCATGTACATACCTGTACCATCTCGTACTCATTCATATCTTTGACATACCCGTTGAACCATTTGGAATACTATCGGATACTCGAGAATCTCGCACCCTAAGTGCCAATACATAGTCGAAGCTATCTCAATCTCACATCACATATAATGCTGACTCTCGAGCTATCAACGAGTCTGTTCACACAAGCTGACGGTCATGACGTAGCTACACGGTGCTGCTCACACAAGTTGACGAGAATCCGTAACACATGTCGGATAACTTAGCCACCGGTAGGACGTACAGACCAGCACTTAAATCTCATAACCCCTAATGACATATCATTTGTATCCTAATCTATTCCTAAGGTTCAACCGGGATTTCACATTTGCCAAATCGTCGTCGAACATATCTGCAAGTTCATATTCACAAATAATTCAATAATAAATCATTTAAAACACAATTATATTAATTCTTATTAACATACGAACTTACCTCGAATGCAAAAACGAAGAAATGAGTCGATTAGTCCAACACTTTGTTTTCCCCCCGATCTAAATCCGAACTTCACTTTTCTTGATTTATATGTAATCAAATTTAGCTTATTTAATTATCATTCTATTCAATTTAGCCTAAATTGCATATTATAGCAATTTTACACTTTTTCCCCTAATATTTTAACATTTTTACAATGTCCTTAGCTCATAAAAATACAAATTCATGCAATTAAGTCCCTACCTATGCTAGCCGAATTTCATATAGACCCATAGTAGCCCATATTTTTCACTTATTTCATAAATTAACCACAAAATTTCCACATTTCTCAATTTAGTCCCTAATTGACAATTTTACTAAAAATCACTTAACAAATGTTGTTTATCTAACAACAAACATAAATTTTCTATCATTAAACATCAAAATACACCTATATTCATCAATAGAAAAACCCTATAACTTTAAATATTTTGCAAATTAGTCCTTAGGCTAGCTACATTAAGCTGCAACGATTTCAAAAACATAGAATCATTAAAAATGGGACAAAAATCACTCACCAATTAAGCAATGTAAGGGCCAAACCCTAGAAAGCTCCCATAGATGTTCTTCATTTTAATTTTGATGGTGATAGCTAAACTAGAAAGATGATATCCTTATTTTTATTATTTAACTTAAGTTTGTTTATTAATTTACCTATTTAACCCTAGTTATAATTCATTAAAATCACTTAATACGTGTCCAAGAATGTCCACTAACTTTATAAATGGGCTAATTACCACATAAGGGCCTTCACTTTAATATTTCTTAGCTATTAGATACCTTTAGCTAGTAGAACACAAGTTTTACACTTTACGCGATTTAGTCCTTTTATCAAATTGAACATTCAAACTATAAAATTTCTTAACGAAATTTTCACAAAATCTTACTATCGTGCTGTAGACATTAGAATAATAATAAAATAATAATTTTGACCTCAGATTTATTGTCCCAAAACCACTGTTTCGATTTGACTAAAAACGGGCTATTACATAAAATCTAACCATTCAACACCAATTTCATCAAAAACCCATCTATAGTAACTTTTAACAACTTTAACAGTCTTACAAATTGATACACGTAACACCCCTAACCTGAAACCTTCGCCGGAATAGAGTTAAGAGGCATTACCGAACAATCGAACAATTTCACATCCATTTCACAACACAAAGTCAGTCGCCAATCAAACATATTCAAACACGAGTATATAGTCCCTTATCGAGGTCTAAGAGACCTTAGTCACATGCTAGAAAGGGGTCAGGACCAAACCGAACACTTACAAAAATTTTCAGAAATTTAAAACTTTTTCAAAGTTGTCTAGGTCACATGCCCGTCCAGTCAGGCCTTGTACCTCACACGGCTACCAAACACTCCCATGTGCCAGGCCGTGCTAAAACAGAGCATATGTACTAACTTATCCCCACGGCCATTAGACACGCTCGTGTGCCATGGCCGTGTGTTACTAGGCTAGCTACTGACATGATCACACGGCCACCATGCACGCCCGTGGGCATCAGCCGTGTACCCTGTCCAGACACAACTAAAAGTGATCCTTAAACCACACGACAAAGACACACGTCCGTGTCTCTTAGCAATGTATGCAAAATAGGCCATTTGCAAGGCCAATTTGCCACCCACACCAAGGTCAACCAACAAGCTTTAATACAATACCAGTTCATGCTTTTAAATGCATTCAAACATACCATATCATGCACCAAATAATCATCAACATTACCATCTACTTCCATGCCTAATGTCATCACAATAAGTCCATTCAAAGTAACAATTGTATATCTCAATATATATATCAAGCATTATGTAATTCATGCCATAATTCATCTTCAAACCACAACTTTCATAATCCACAAAGTCATGAAATATACCACATTTATAGCTCATTCATGAATTCTACATCATTCAACTTCCAAGCCAAATCACATGGCAAGGATTAAACATTTCAAGACATATCATAACTTCTAGCCTATACATGCCATATTTCAACTATATACATCTTTCAAAAAGTACCAAAATAGCTTGCCGATAGTGTGATAGAGATGCTGACGATTCCTGGATCCGAGCTAGCTTTACTAACATTGTAAAACAGAGAAACAAATCACACAGTAAGCTTTCAAAGCTTAGTAAGTTCGAATTACAATACAATTAATTCATTAAATCAAATCAATGTACACATTAAACCATCATATAGATAATTCACCAATGTCACACAAATTCAACCATATCCAATACTCACTTAGCATTCCATTCATCTACTTGAAATTTCATCAACCACATAGGTATCATACATACCTTTTCCAACACATAGTTAGTCACCAACCATGCTACTCACCACTCGACTTTACATTTCGATCAACCTTTACTATTCTCTTGCTTTATTCGCATAGTCAGTGCCAATTTATAGATAAAATATATTTTTCATCGCACACTTAGTGCCAATACATTAAACAGAGCATATATCAGTATCACACACACAGTGCCAATTCAATAAGTTGAAGCTTCTATCATCTCGCACACACAGTGCCAATCATCTCTATCCCGTTTCTAATTTCGCACACTTAGTGCCCTCTAATTCAATTTAGCACATAACATTTCTAATATCTTAGTTATATAGATATTCATTCAATTCACATCACATAAAACATAAATTAACAACTTGTACTATATCCAAACTTACCTCGAACGTCGAAATACCAAAACGGTCGATTAATCGAGCACTTTATCTTTGCCTCGATCTCGATTCAAACCTCTGCTCTCTTGGTCTATACACATTCAAATTCAGTCCATTCAATCACCAAATCATTCATTTTAGTCCAAACACATATTTAGGGTATTTTGCAAAATAGCCCTCATATTTTCATATTTTGACACTTTAGTCCTTAATTCATAAAATTATCAAACTCACATAATTTCCTTTCACCTAAGCCTAGAGGAATTTCCCTTGTGTTCATACAAGCCCACACATTTAATTTATTTCACATTGTAGTCCTTCAATTTACACTTTTCTCAATTTAACCCAAATTGCTCAATTTAATCAAAAATCCAAATACAAACTATATTAACCCAACACCAAGTTTTCATATTTCACTATCAACTATCACATAGCTTAAGCATTCATTAATGGCTCATCACAAAAACATCATCAATTCACAAAATTGAAACATGAGTTTTGTATAGTACAAAGGAACGATTACATAAACGTAGAAATTATCAAAAACCAAACAAAATCTAACCTTAAATTGAGCCAATTGCTAGCCAAAAATACCAAAACTTAAACCCTTCTTCTTTCTTTAACACTCAGTGAAAGAGATGATAGAAAATGGCTTATTTTCAAGCTTTTATTTTATTTAACATAATATTATACTCTTTTACTAATGTGCCCTTTTCAATTAATATTTAAAACATATAATCATCAAGCTCATAGTTGTCCATTGCCATCCACTATCATATTTATGGCATAATTGCCTCATAAGGCCTCCCTATTATAAAGACAACCATAATTAAGCTATTAACAATCAGCACACAGCATATTACACTTTACGCGATTAAGTCCTTGCTCTTAATTCGGCACATAGTCGATAAAATTACCACACAGAATTTTCACACAGGCTATATCACATTTAATCAACACAAAAAATAACATGAAAATATTATTCTGACCTCATATTTGTGGTCTCAAAACCACTATTCTGACTAGGGTCTAAATCGCGCTGTTACACGGGTTGTGATACGAGTGTTAAGGCCTAACCTCAGGTTAATGAATGCGATGGGCTTACATTGCCTCAAGGCCCAACAACAAGGTCGAAGGTCAAGAAAATCAAACCAAGATTCGATCAAAGCCAATATGCAAGGATGAATCTTTTTGAGGAAATGGGGAATGATACATACATGGAATGGGTAAAATGTATTAAATCAATTCAACCATGCTGTTAATTTTCAAGCTCAAAAGATTATTCAACTTGCGATAAATATTTGTATGGGATTTAGAAATTTATGGATTAACATAGAGTTCAGATATCTATCTCTTATATTCGAAATGCACTTTAAATCACTTAATTTTGAGCTTGAGAACTCAAGTTACGACTGTTTTAGTGAAGAATGCACGAGTTGTAACAGCTCAATTTTGGGCCTAGTCGGAACAGTTGTTTTGGGACCACAAATCCAACGTATTAAAATTAATTTTTATTTCATTTCCATGGTCTACAATTTTACTAAATGATTTTTCAAAAAATTCGTTCGAAAAATTTGACGATTGGGCACTCAATTTAGTAAAAAGGACTAAATTGTAAAAAGTGCAAAAGTTGAGTTCTACATGCTAGAGGTGTCTAATTGCTATGAGATTTTAAATTTGAGGTCCTTAGTTAGTAATTAGACCATTGGATAAATTAGTGGACAACAATGGACATGGTGGAATAAAATTTCAAAGTTTTAAGTGAAGGGCATTTTGGTCATTTGGTAAATGAATGAATAAAAAGGGAAAATCAAGCCAAACTCTTGTCCATCTTCTCCCTCTTGTGCCGAAAATTTGAAGGAAGACATAGCTAGGGTTTGGCCAACTTTCAAGCTCAATTGTAAGTCTGTTCTTACCCCGTTTTTAATGCTCTTTTCATTTTTGAAGTCGTTATCACTCGATCTATCTATTTCTACCATTAATTTAAGGAATAATCAAGGTCTAGGGTTTGAATCATGTTATAAATTTGTGTATTTTGATGTCTAATGGTAGGAAATAAATGTTTGGTATTAGATAAACAACTTTTACTAAGTTATTTTTGATGAAAATGCTTAAAAGGACCTATTTGTAAAAGTTATAAAATATGCAGTAAAAGTGTGTTTTAATGGAATTTGTGGGCTGTTATGGTTATAAAAATGGTTCGGATAGGCTTGTACATTAAATAAATTGAAAAAATTTCATTTTACGAGCCTAAGGAACAAAATGTAAATATGTTAAAGTTTAGGAGCAAAAATGTAATTTTTCCATAATAAGTTTTTTGGATTGAATTGAATAATGTGAATAATAAACGAGTTAAATTTGCTATTATAGATCAAGAGAAACGAGGTTCAGACCTAGATTGGGGGAAAAAACAAAGTATTTGACGATTAGGTCCCGTTTCTACTATTTTAGTACTGAGGTAAGTTCGTATGTAAATAATGCATTTTTATTTATGCTTTAATTGCTTTAATATTTTATGAATTGTGATTTACTCTTCGAACATAATCAACAAAGTTTAACAAGCGAGAAATCTGGGTTGAACCTTAGGAATGGTTAGGATACAAATGTCATGACATTAGGGTTATTTGAGATTTCATGTAAGACCATATCTGGGATATGGCATCGATATGAGATTTCGTGTAAGACCATAGCTGGGCTATTGGCATCGAAAAGAGAGCTCATGTAAGACCATATCTGGGATATGGCGTTGGTATAGTATTGTGTGTGCGAGATTCCCGAGTATCCTTTAGTATTCCAAGTGGTTCAACGGGAAATTTAATGAGTATGTCAAAGTTGTGAAAGATTATAATTATGTTGCATGTATAGGGACTTGGTCATTTTGTTATGTGTTATAATTGATTTAGCCAAATGTGTTGGCTTATGTTGGTTGATAATTCATTTTGTAAATGGCCATTGAAATTGGCTAACATTGGTTTAAGTATATATATGTGATAAACCGTAATAGTAACATATATTTAGCCCATATTTAGCATGCTTTTGGATGATTTATCCCTTGAATTATGTAATTTGGTGCTCTTAATCCTTTAATTTCATGTTTTATACTCAAAAGAGCACCGAAGGATGAAAAGACCGAGAAACGGGCCCAAAAACGGAGTAAATGGGCCATAACACAAAATCGACACGGCCTGGGCCAAGACCACACGGTCGTGCCTCCTTAATTGTCTGAAACACGGCCTGACCACGATTCACACGGGCGTATGCCATGGGTGTGTCCCTGACGTGACAAAAAGGAATTTCACTCGGATTAGGATACTTAGAGGAAAATAAAGCCATTCCAAAAGCTTATATATACACCCTAAAGGCCAACCTTTAGGGGGCATCCAACGAGGCCAAAGAGCCGAGCCAGAGGGGTCAAAATTGTGAAATTTACTCGAAGAAAGCCAGTTGATTCATCTCAAGATGCCGGAGTCATACTCAAGACGGATGATCTCTCTTCAATTCCTTCAGGAAGTTTTAGGGTTTTCTTATGTTTTGTTTTATCTTTTCTTCTGAGATGTATTCTTTTATAATTATGAACTAAACCCTCAGATACCTGAGGGGGATGAAACCTAAGATGAATCTTGTTATCGTTTGCTGAACTATATGATAAATACTTGATTTGTTCTTAATTATGTGTTCTTAATTCTTGTTTTGATATTTTCGGGATATTAATTCAAGTGTGATGTGCTTAGGTTGAAGAGCAAAAGTCCCTGTCTAAGAGTAGATCTAGCATAATTAAGCGGAGTTGATCGTAGCCTAGACATAGGGTGACGAGATTTTGTCGGATTAGGGTGAAACCTAATATAGGAGTCCATAGATCGAGTTAATGCAATTCTAGGGGTTTTAATTAGAAAGAGATTTCAATTAATCAACCTAAGGTTAGACGTTAGTAGCCTCGACGGAGGTATTAATATAACTTAGGGAATCCTACGAATAAAGTCAAGTGAATAAATCGTCTGGTTCAGAGTTAGATAACAAGTGAAGTCTAGGTGGATTCTTCCTCGGGTATTGTCTTAATCAATTGGTTTTTCTCAAAGTTATTTTCCCCAATTCATTCTCTTTGTCTTTGCATCTTTAGCTTAGTTGTTAGTTAATTTTAGAATAGATAAAAATTCCTTTAATTCTTAGGCTAAATAATAAAAAGAAAGTTAGTATTAGTACTTTTGGTTTTTTTGGGTTCGACAATCCGGTCTTGCCGCTAAGCTATACTACTGTTTGATAGGTGCACTTGCCTCGGGTGTTCCAGCCGTGTGTCCCCTGCACCTAAATTGTTACAAAACAGAATGTCCAAAATATAGCACATAGGCAGAGACACGGGCGTGGGTCTCAGCCGTATGGACGGCACAGCCTCGAACACGGGCGTGTGCCCTGGCCATGTGAAGTCTGCACCTAATTTATGAAAAATCATGAAAATTAAATCGAACACATGGCCTAGCACACGGGCATGTGGCACGACCGTGTGGCACAAGCCAGAGAGCTCCCTATTTTGAACACGGCCTGTAGCACGGACGTGTCTAAAGGTCATACGGGGCGTGTCCCTTGGACCACACGGGCGTGTAAGCCCTGTTTTTAATGAAAAATTTTCTAAGTGTTGTATGATTTTCTAAAGTTTTCAATTTAGTCCTGAACTACTTCCAATTTATGTATTGAGCCTCGTAGGCTTGTACTAGGGACGATATGAACGTATGTGAAAGGTTTTAAATTTGGATGGAAATTACATCTTGATTTTGTATGTTTGCTTGTGTTTAATTTTGGTAATGCCATGTACCCTGTTCTGGCGTCGAATACGGGTAAGGGGTGTTACATTTTGGTGTTATCAGGGCTACGGTTTAGTCGATTCTCAGACTGACGTAGCATGTGTAAGAGTCTAGCTATACATACCATAAATGAACTGTGATAGTGTGATGACTCCTGACAATTTTACGTTGTGTTTCCATATAGTAAATGGATCCCAATCGAGTTGAGGCTGATGAAGTTGAAAGTAATGCGCCGACTCCCGCTTAAGGGGAAGCACCGTTTGATAGTAGACCTCCTACGGTTAGTCAGGGAGAAGGGGTAGAGAAGCCTTTCTCCACATGATGAATGAGTGGTATACAGAATTTGTTCAAACAAATCCGAATGCCCAACCTCCTCCACTCCACCTATTCCTTGACCTGTTCCCATAGCTCCACAAGGTATGGAATTTGTAAGAATGAATAAGCCCCCGGTTGATACAATCCGAAAGCACGAGGCTGAAGATTTCAAAGCTATTATGGATGATGATCTTGAGAGATTTGAGTTTTGGCTCGAAAACTCCATCAGGGTATTTGATGAGTTATCTTGCGCACCGGATGAGTGTTTAAAGTGTGCCATCTCACTTCTGAGAGATTCTGCATTATTCCATCGGTATCGGTGGTACCAAGAGAGAGGGTTACATGGGAATTCTTTCAAGAGGAGTTCCGAAGCAAGGAATTTCTTGAGCTAAAGCAAGGCCGGATGATAGTTATTGAGTATGAGCGAGAATTCGTCAGACTTAGTAAATATGCTTGGGAGTGTGTCTCCACCGAGGCTATTATTTGCAAGAGATTTGAGGATGGATTGAATTAGGATATTCGTGTGTTAGTTGGGATCTTAGAGCTGAAAGAATTTGTGGTATTGGTTGAACAGGCTTGTAAGGCCGAAGAGTTGAATAAAGAGAAGAGGAAAGCTGATCTTGAGGCTAGAGATTCGAGGAAAAGACCGATGAGTAAGTCATTTCCATTTCAATTAAAGAAATCTAAAGAAATGTATTCCCGTTCAAATGTTTCAGTAGGGTATTCCTATAGAGATCGTGGGAAGCAACATTCGAGTTTTAAATCTCAAGCTACTTCGACGGCAAGTATGGGTAATGCAAAGTCTAATAGACCCGGATGTCAACACTGTGGAAGAAGATATCCCGGTGAGTGTAGAATTAATGATCGGGCTTGCTTTAAGTGTGGTTCTCAAGAGCATTTGATCCGAGATTGTCTTAAAATGGCTGAGAATGAAAAATTTCAGAGTGCGAGGCCAAGTAATACTACTAATAGGGGTAGACCACCGAAAATGGAGCTAGTAGTAATGGTGTGACGAAAGATACAGCAGTGAGATCCAAAGCTCGAGCACCTACTAGAGCTTATCCCTTCCGTGCTCGCAAAGAAACGACATCTCTTGATGTTATCAATGGTACTTTTTCTCTCTATGATACTAATGTTATTGCATTGATCTATCCTGGATTGAATCATTCTTATGTTTGTGTGAACTTAGTAGCTAGTAAGAGCTTGCCAATTGAGTTTACTGAGTTTGTGGTTGGAGTGTCAAACCCCTTAGGCAAACATGTATTAGTTGATAGAGTTTGTAAGAATTGTCCCTTGATGATTCGAGGTCATTGTTTTTCGGCCAATTTAATGTTGTTGCCATTTGATGAATTATATGTTATTTTAGGTTTGGATTGGTTGACACTGCATGGTGCCGTAGTAAACTGTAAAAGGAAGATTATTGATCTGAAATGTGAAAATGGTGAAATTCTTCGGATTGATTTAGATGAGTCAGGTGAGTTACCTGTTGTGATTTCTTCGATGTCTGCCCAAAGATATGTGGGAAAGGGTTGTGAAGCTTAGCTAGCTTATGTGTTGAATACAAAAATGTCTGAGTTGAAAACTGAATCAGTGCCAAAAACCGCTTTCAGAATAAGGTACGGGCACTATGAATTCCTTGTTATGCCTTTTGTATTAACAAACGCACCTATTATTTTTATGGACTTGATGAATAGAATTTTCTGACTGTATTTGGAAAAATTTATGGTTGTGTTTATTGATGACATTTTGATTTATTCTCGAAACGAGGCCGAACATGCCGAGCACTTGAGAATTGTATTACAAATTTTGAGAGATAAGAAGTTGTTTGCTAAATTCAGTGAAAGTGAGTTTTGGCTCCGAGAAGTCGGATTCTTGGGACATATCATTTTAGGTGATGGTATTCGGGTTGAACCCAATAAGATTTCAACAATTGTTGATTGGAAACTGCCAAGAAATGTGTCCGTAGTCAGAAGCTTTTTGGGCTTAGCTATAACACCCCTATCCCGAGTCTGTCACCGGATTAAGGTTAGGAGCGTTACCGGACAGATCGGAAACATTCACAGCAAAAATCATACATCCAAACATCATTCTCAGACATAATGTCCCTTAATCAGGTCCTCGAGACCTTAATCATACTTATTGTAACACCCCTATCTCGAGTCCATCACCGGATTAGGGTTAGGAGCGTTACCGAACAGATCAGAAACATTCACAGACAAAATCATACATTCAATCATCATTCTCAGACATAATGTCCCTTAATCGGGTCCTCGAGACCTTAAGCATGCTTATAAACCGAGTCGGGACTAAACTGAAACACATACGAAATTCCATGAAAATTTGAAACTTTTCTAAAATACAGGGGAGACACGCTCGTGGGAGGAGACAGTGTGCCCTCCACGGCTTCTATACACCCCCGTGTAACCATCCATGTTTATACTAACTATACCAACACGGTCATTAAGCACGCCCGTGTGCCATGGTCGTGTACTTTTAGGTCATATACTGCTTCCCCACCATGGCCACCAAGCACGCCCGTGTCGAGGCCGTGTATTTATATGTTAGCTACTGACTTGCACACCACGGCCAGATGACACGCCCGTGTCGAGGCCATGCGATTTTATGTTGCATCCTACCAATTTACCCACGGTCTAAGGCACGCCCATGTGCCACAACCGTGTGACATTATAGGCCATTTACAAGGCCAAAATGCCAACCAAAAAGGTTCATATCTATAAGCATCATTTACCAACACATATCAAGCATATATGGCAACCAAAAACATACAAATAGCCATCCAAATCATGCACATTTGATCACTAAGATATTCACAACTATACATTAATTTTTCATTCAATATATACATTCAAAACCAATACTAAACATACCAATTTGCATAACTAAAACTCAATTATATCTATGCACCGTTTGTCTATATACTTACCATTTCATAGTCATTCCATATATCAACTAATCATATCATAACAACTTCACATATCACATTCATCTAAGCATGGTACCAAAACATAACTAGCCAAATCACATGGCTAAGTTCACTTTACAAATCATCACAAGAACTAGCCTATACATGCCATATCTAGCTATATACATATCCAAGGTGTACCAAAATGATATTAGTAGTGTGATGGCGATCCTTGACGGTCCCGAGCCTTCAGTAGCTTTGACGACCTATAAAACAGACTAAACACACACAGAGTAAGCTTTCCAAAAGCTTATTAAGTCAATATACAACAACTTAGCATAAAATGCATATATTTGCTTTGATTCATACACTTTTGACCATATTAGCCATATTCCCAATTCAAAGATCATATAAACACATATCTCATTTCACCAAAACCTTATACAACATATCATCAATTCCATATTCATAGCATCATAGTAAGATCATATTGATGCTTACCTTGTATACACAATTAGTGTATAATCAACATACTTGAATTGAATTTACTCTCATGTATTTGTTCATAGCTTAGATTTGTAATTAGTATCATAGACTTGCCCGTTGAACAGTAATAAATCCAATGGGATACTCAGAAAGCTCAGAATAATCGTACAATGCCAACGTCCCAAACGAGGTCTTACATGCACTCAGATATGATGCCACTGTCCCAGACATGGTCTTATACGAATCAAAACGATGCCGATGTCCCAGACATGGTCTTACTCGTAAGTGTCATAATGAGCCAACGTCCCAGACGTGGTCTTATACGTAAAGTTTATATTGATGCCAACGTCCCAGACGTGGTCTTACATATAATCAGATATCGATGCCACTGTCCCGGACAGGGACTTACATGAATCTCAAATTAATGCCAACCTCCCAGACGTGGTCTTACATGATAAAACAGAATAGATACCTATGTCAAGGTTCGTACTAGGCTTCTCAGACTTAGACAATATACCGAACTTATCTCGGAATTCAATTACAGAATTTCTCATAAGCATTCATTATCATCATTAAACATATGAACAATTACAAATGCATACATATTCATTTATTTGTATAGTGACTTACCTCTGATTAGGTTTATCGGAATAGAAAACGGCTACTCGATAACATTCGCTTTCCAGCGATCTAAATCCGTTTTCCTCGGTTCTTGATCTAAACATATTTAGAATTAACCCTTTTATTCACTAGTTCTTTCAATTCAATCCAAAGACACACATTTAGGGCTATTTGCAAAATAACCCTCATATTTGCACAACTTAGCAATTTAGTCCATTTTTCTCAAAACATCAAATTCACAAAATCTACTTATACACAAGCTTGGCCGAATACATATATACATCATACAAGCCCATACTTTTCATCAAATTGACAATTTAGTCCTCCAAAATAACATTTTCTCAATTTAGCCTTTTTTAGCTAAATTCATCAAAACTTCAAGAACAAAACATATTCATCTACCACTAATCTATCATTTAACACCTTAAAGCATCACAAAGCTCAACCTAGCATCAATGGCATAACTTACAAACATCACCAATACACAAAATTGAAACATGGGTTTGATAGTAGACGAAGCAACGATTACAAAAACGTAGAAATTATCGAAAATGGATCAAAAACTTACCTTGAATTTAGCCTAATAGTAGCCGAATATGAAAAACTCAAACCCTTGCTTTCTTTCTTTTAACAATCGGTGGAAGAACATAAAAGATTATGAGATTTTTGGCTTTTGTTTTTGTTTATTAACATATTATTATGACTTTATCATTTTAGCCCTTTTAAAACATATAAAACAAAATAAATTCTAAGGTTATTATGACATTCTACCATCCACTAATTCAATAATGGCCTAATTGCCATATAAGACCTCCAACTTTACAAAGCCACAACACATTAGTACATCAACAAATGGCATACAACTTTCACATTTAATGCAATTTCATCCTTTTGTCAAATTAAACACACAGATGGACAAATTAACTCACGAAAATTTACCACATGCTTAGTCATATATCATAGGCACAAAAAATAATATTAAAAAATATTATTCAGACTTAGATTCGTGGTCTCGAAACCACTGTTCTGACTAGGGTATAAACCTGACTGTTACATTAGCCGGTTAGTAATGACGTTTTGTCAAAGAATTTTCGATGATTGCTACTTCTATGACTAAGCTTGTTGCAAATGGATGTTAAGTTCGAATGGTCAAAGAAATGTCAACAAAGCTTTGAGAAGTTGAAAACATTATTGACTAAGGCGCTGGTTTTAGTGCAACCTGAACCGGGAAAAGAATTTGTGATTTATAGTGACGCGTCACTGAATGGATTAGGATGTGTGTTGATGCAAGAGGGTAAAGTGATAGCTTATGCCTCGAGGCAGTTGAAATCGCACGAAAAGAATTATCCGATGCACGATTTGGAATTATCCGCCATTGTGTTTGCTTTGAAAATTTGGAGACACCATTTATACGGTGAGAAGTGTCATGTCTTTTTTGATCATAAGAGTTTGAAGTATTTGCGACAACGGAGATGGCTTGAGTTATTGAAGGATTATGAGCTAGTGATTGACTATCACCTGGGTAAGGCAAATGTAGTCGCAGATGCGTCGAGTAGAAAGACTTTGTTTGCTTTGAGAGCAATGAATACATGATTAACTTTGTTCGATAATGGTTCGACCCTAGCTGAATTGAGGGCTAGACCGTTATTCCTTCAAAAAATTTGCGAAGCTCAGAAATGTGACAGTGAATTACAAGCTAAAAGAGCTCAGTGTGAATCTAGTAATGATTCAGATTTTCATATCGGATCCGATGATTGTTTGATGTTCCGAGGTAGAGTTTGTGTACCCAAAAATGATGAACTTATTCAAAAAATTCTTCATGAGGAGCGTAATGGTTGTTTATCTGTGCATCCAGGTAGTACAAAAATGTATAATGATTTGAAGAAATTGTATTAATGGTCAGGTATGAAATGAGATATTTCAGAGTTTGTTTTGAGATGCTTAGTTTGTCAACAAGTAAAGGCTGAACACCAAGTACCTTCAGGTTTACTTCAGCCAGTGATGGTACCCGAGTGGAAATGGGATAGAATTACGATGAACTTCGTGACGGGTATACCTTTGACTCTGAAAAAGAAAGATGCTATTTGGGTCGTCGTTGATAGATTGAAGAAGTCAGCTCATTTTATTCTGGTACGTACCGATTACTCACTTGACAAGCTAGCTAAATTGTACATTGCTGATATGGTGAGATTGCACGGGGTGCCTATTTTTATTATTTCAGATCGAGATCTGAGGTTTACTTTACATTTTTGGAAAAAGTTGCAAGAAGATTTGGGTACAAAGTTGAACTTTAGTACCGCTTTTCATCCACAAACCGATGGCCAGTCAAAGAGAACGATTCATGTTCTTAAAGATATGCTTCGTTGTTGTGTTTTAGAATTCGAGGGTAGTTGGGAAAAATATCTACCATTGGTCGAATTTGCCTATAACAACAGTTTTCAATAGAGTATAAAAATGGCGCCTCATAAGGAATTGTATGGCCGTAAGTTCCAAACACCTTTGTATTGGACCGAGCTTAGTGAGAAACAAATTCACGGGTTTGATTTGGTTAGGGAAACAAAAGAAAAGGTAAAGGTAATTCGCGATTGCTTGAAAGTAGTTTCAAATCGACAAAAGTCGTACACAGATTTGAAAAGAAAAGAGATCGAATTTCAGATTGGTGATAAAGTGTTTCTGAAAATATCTCCATGGAAGAAAATTCTGAGATTTGGTCGTAAAGGCAAGTTGAGTCCACGTTTCGTAGGGCCGTATAAAGTTATTGAGAAAATAGGGCCAGTGGCATATCTGTTAGCTTTACCGATAGAGTTGGAAAGAATTCATAATGTGTTTCATGAGATTCGATTGAATATGACATATGGTGAAGAGTCGATCGAGATCTTAGCTCGGGAAGTTAAATAGTTGAGAAATAAGAGTATAGCCCTAGTGAAAGTTTTATGGCAAAGACACGGTGTTGAGGAAGCTACTTGGGAACCTGAGAAAGCTATGCAAAAATAGTACCCAAACCTATTTTCTGGTAAGATTTTTGGGGATGAAAATCTCTAAGGGGGGAGAGTTGTAACAGCCCCATTTTGGGCCTAGTCGGAACAGCGGTTTCGGGACCACAAATCTGACGTAGTAAAATTCTTTTTTATTACATTTCTATGGTATACAGTTTTACAAAATGATTTCGCGAAAATTTCGTTCAAAAATTTTGACGTTTGGGCACTCAATTTAATAAAAAGGACTAAATACTAAAAAGTGCAAAAGTTGAGTTCTACATGCTAGAGGTGTCTAATTGCTATGAAATTTTAAATTTGAGGTCCTTAGTTAGTAATTAGACCATTGGATAAATTAGAACAACAATGGACATGGTGGGATAAAATTTCAAAGTTTTAAGTGAAAGGCATTTTGGTCATTTGGTAAATAAATGAATAAAAAGGGAAAATCAAGCCAAAATCTTGTCCATCTTCTCCCCCTTGTGCAGAAAATTGGAAGGAAGACATAGCTAGGTTTTGGCCAACTTTCAAGCTCGATTGTGAGTCCGTTCTTGCCCCGTTTTTAATGCTCTTTACATTTTTGAAGTTGTTATCACTCGATCTATCTATTTCTACCATTAATTTAAGGAATAATCAAGGTCTAGGGTTTGACCCATGTTAGACATTTGTGTATTTTGATGTCTAATGGTAGGAAATAAATGTTTGGTGTTAGATAAACAACTTTTACTAAGTGATTTTTGATGAAAATGCTTAAAAGGACCTATTTGTAAAAGTTATAAAATATGTAGCAAAAGTGTGTTTTAATGAAAATTTTGGGCTGGTTTAGTTATTCAAATGGTTAAGCTAGGCTTGTACATTAAATAAATTGAAAAAAATTCATTTTACGAGCCTAAGGAACAAAATGTAAATATGTTAAAGTTTAGGGGCAAAATGTAATTTTTCCATAATAAGATTTTTGGACTGAATTGAATAATGTGAATAATAAACGAGTTAAATTTGCTATTATAGATCAAGAGAAACGAGGTTCAGACCTAGATCGGGGGAAAAACAAATTATTTGACGATTAGGTCCCGTTTCTACTATTTTTGTACTGAGGTAAGTTTGTATGTAAATAATGCATTTTTATTTATGCTTTAATTGCTTTAATATTTTATGAATTGTGATTTACTCTTCGAACATAATCGACAAAGTTCAACAAGCGAGAAATCCTGATTGAACCTTAGGAATAGTTAGGATACAAATGTCATGACATTAGGGTTATTTGAGATTTCATGTAAGACCATATCTGGGATATGGCATCGATATGAGATTTCGTGTAAGACCATAGCTGGGCTATTGGCATCGAAAAGAGATCTCATGTAAGACCATATCTGGGATATGGTGTTGGTATAGTATTGTGTGTGCGAGATTCCCGAGTATCCTTTAGTATTCCAAGTGGTTCAACGGGAAATTTAATGAGTATGCCAAAGTTGTGAAAGATTATGATTATGTTGCAAGTTGGTATAGGTACGTATGTAAATCTCATTTACTAATAAGCTCGATATATGATGAATCCCTCGGTAGGGTCTTAAAGGAGTAAGTTAAGATTAGAAGATCTTGATACTATTTATGCCAAGTTTATCATGTTTATTTGTATGATACTTGTGTGATTATAATGCTTATTATTGGCATAGGAACTTACTAAGCTATATAGCTTACTCCCCTTTCTTTTCCCCTTATCTTATAGTGTCACCAAGCCAGCTCGAGGATCAAAAACTATCGGAGATTCGTTCACACTATCAACTTAATATTTTGGGTACCATTGATTCTAATATTTTGAGTTATGGCATGTATAGGGACTTGGTCATTTTGTTATGTGTTGTAATTGATTTAGCCAAATGTGTTGGCTTATGTTGGTTGATAGTTCATTTTGTAAATGGCCATTGAAATTGGCTAACATTGGTTTAAGTGTATATATATATGTGTGCATATGATGATGCTTTTCATGGATGTGGGAAATTTGCATGGTTTGAGTTGATAAGTATGTGGTGGTTGTATGTGATAAATGATAGCATGTGAATGATGTACTGATATCTTGTTTGTGGTTAATTTGGTTATGTGTATATGCTTGGTATGGTTCTATGTTTGTTGTGTAGGTTTGTGCATGGAAGGGTGACAAAATTGCTTGGTAAGTAGCCTTATTTTTGTCCACACGGGTAGACACACGGGCGTGTATCTAGGCCGTGTGTGACACACAGCTTGCCCTATAGGCGTGTGTTCCGGCCGTGTGTCCCTTGCACCTTAATTGTTGCAAAACAGAATGTTTAGAATATAGCACACGTGTAGAGACATTGGCGTGTGTGTCAGCTGTGTGGACGGCACGGCCTCGAACACGAGTGTGTCCCTGGCGATGTGAAGTCTGCACCTAATTTATGAAAAATCATGAAAATTAAATCGACCACATGGCCTAGCACACGGGTGTGTGGCACGATCTTGTGGCACAAGTCAGAGAGCTCCGTATTTTGAGCATGGCTTGTAGCACGAGCGTGTCTAAGGGTCACAAACAGTTTTTAATGAAAAATTTTCTAAGTGTTGTATGATTTTCTAAAGTTTTCAATTTATTCCCAAACTACTTCCAATGTATGTTTTGAGCCTCATAGGCCCGTATTAGGGACGATATGAATGTATGTGAAAGGTTTTAAATTTGGATGGAAATTACATCTCGATTTTGTATGTTTGCTTGCGTTTAAGTCCGGTAATGCCTCGTACCCTATTCCGGTGTCAAATACGGGTAAGGGGTGTTACATGAGTAGAATTTCTGGACAGGATTATGACAGGAATTATGAGTTTTGGGCTTTTATTTTGAGTTTAAATCATATTGGGATTAGATTTTAGGCTTAATTTTACTATACATGAGCCGAATATTGTATTTATCAACTCTTTTTATTTTATTTGAATTTTTTTATAATTATCATGTATTTAAAGTTATTTAGGAGTTTAAAACTACTTCATGTTTATGTTAATTAGAGTTCTAGCATACTTAAGAGTTTTATTTAGATTTATTTAGCTGGCCTATATAAAAGGGCTTCGCATTGTACACAGACCAAAAAAAAAAAAAATTGAATTGATTATTTTTCAACAACTTCTCTTGTGAGTTAATAAATTCCCACTGAGTTTTTCTTTTCAAGAAATTTTCTTGAGTTTTCTTTTTAGAAGAGTTTTAACAATCTTTTCAGATTGTGGGGATCATCTTCAAATTTTTTTTGCCATTTTTTCTTTCTTGGAGGGGAAATTAGAGCCGTTTGAAAGGGGTTGTGGATTCTTCTTGTTTCTAGGGCTTTTTTGGACTTCTACACACCATGTTCTATAACAGCTTGATCTTTAGTAGTGTCAGAAACAGTGATTCGGGATCACTAAATCCGATAAGTGAGTTAAAAAATTTAATAAATTAATATATTAGTCAAGTGTGATTTTAGAAGTATTTTTGAATTAGTGAATTTTGTGATTTAAAAGAATTTATTAGGTAAATTGAGTCGAAAACGACGTATCAAGACCTCGAATTTATAAACTGAGCCATAAATATTTTTAGAAATATTTATGGAGTGTCATTGAGTTAGTATTAAAGTTTCGTTAGAAAATTTTAACGCTTTGATAGTTAATTAATTGAAAAGGGCTAAATTGTAAACGGTGCAAAAACTTGTTAGAGTGATTAAATAGCTTAAGTGTCTAATAAGGATGTGTAACATCCCAAAATTGGGCCTAGGAGAATTGAGCCCAATGGGCCTTAGGCGTAGTAGCGTTTAAATTTTCAGAGAATAAGAGATCGGCTTAAATGCAAGTTAGACTTATTAGATAAGTGATTTTGGAAGATTAGAGGGCTTCTATGAAGTCCCGGGATCAAATATTGGCTTTGGGGAAATTTTGGTTTTAGGTGAAAAAAACTCTGGAAGTTGGCGAGATAGGCCTTAAGAATAAAATATGGAGAAAAATGACACAAGTGGAGTGTGTGGTGTAGTGGCAAAGTGACGCCACATAAGAGACAAGGGAATGACGCCACAAGGAAGGAAGGAGGTCCAAGGTTCAAGTCTTGGCTTTTGTATTTTGGTTTCTTTTTGCTTGGACCTTAGAATTTGGCCCATAGTTTATATTTAGTTGCGCATGGTTTAAGACACAAGAGGAGCTTGTGGCCAAGTGGTTAGCAGCGTGGATTATGTTGCAAGGGAGCCTGGGTTTGAATCTCATGAGAAGCAAGGGAGTATTTATTTTATGGATTGGACGGCAAGAGTTTCATTGAATTTAAACTCTCACCGACGGAAGGATCCCACATCGGAAAGACACAAAGAATGAAGGTGAAGAGCTAGCTATATAAGGAGCATCCTAGGAGGAGAGTAAACACATCTTGGAGGGCGTTTGGGCACAAGAGTGGTCGGAGCGCGGATTAGCCCTAGAGTCCTATCAGGGGAAGGCTTGATCTCGCATATCTCGAGTTGTGGCTAGTGCTCGAAAAGTGTTAAGGAAGGGGATCTAGTGCGTTAGATCTTGATCTCCTGGATTTGATAGTCGTATTAGTAACCGGTGTATTGCATAAGGTCGGACTGGATCGGAGAGGACAAGGTGGCCTATGCCGAAGATGATGATTTAATATTTTATGTTTGGTTTTGATATAAGTACTTTATTTGAATTATTGGGTTGTAATAAAGGCCATTTTATTATTTGGTATTACTTGATTATGGTTTTGTTATTTTAAATTCTTATTAACTCAAAAATGTTTTCACACAACAAAAGAAATTACATGAGTTTTAAGTAAGAGGAATTCGTTTTACTCACATATCTGATATAGTTTTCAAAATTGAATTCTTTCATGCTTTATGCTAAGTTAACGAGGTTTTTCAACCGTCTTTCCGCAATAACATAACCAGATTCGGTCGTAGTGAATGGGCCGGGTTTGGGGATGTTACAGGATGGATGTAAAAGGCAATTAGACCCAAAATATATGGGCTGGACGGTATGGGCAAAGAAAATAAGCAAGGAAACAATGTGAACAAGGGGTGAAATTGGAAAACAAGTAAAATTAATAGTTAAAATTGAATTTTCATGAGAAATCTGGATATTTTCTTCATTTTTCTTCAGCAAAACGCCATGGGAGGTCACCAAGAAGCTGGTTTTTCATATTTTTTGCACTATGTGAGTTTATTTCTTGCTCTTTTCTTGTAATTTTTGTGTTTTTTAGAATTTTGCAATTAGGTCCAACTATCTAATTCATTAGTTTTTGATTTTATGGGTAATCTTGGAAGTTACCATTGATGAGTGCTAGATGTTTATGATGAATTAACATGGAATTGAAGTTTTAAATTTTTTTTATATGATGATTTTATCAAGTAATTTCAATAGAAATTGATTTTAGGACCTAATTGTGAAGAAATTAAGAATTAGGGTTTGATATTAAAATTCTAAATATTAATGGCTGTATGGTAGCCTAAAATAAATAGGTAAATTTTCAATTGAGAAAAATTAGCTCAATTGATGGGTTAATTGCAAAGGGACTAACTTGTAAAAACTGTAAAATTTGGGGTAAAAGTGTAATTTTGAAAATTAAAGGGTATAAATTGTAAAGTGAATTAGAAATGGAATAGATGCTAATGAATGAGTAATTTTATATTATAGATCAAGAAACCGAAGATAAACGGGGAAAAGAGAAATTAACAGACTAGTCCTCGAATTTCTACAAATTCTACAAATAGGCCCCGGTAAGTTCGTATGATCGAAATTTGATATTTATATTGAATTGATGTATGATATTATGTATTTACTTATATTACATGTTAACCATGGGAAATTTATAAATATGAATGGTTAACGAAATAAATACATACGAAATTCATGAGAATAACGGTACAGGGAATATTGATTGTTATTGAATGAATGTATGTGGAATAGTGATATTTGAATATTGGATATATTGAAACGGATAGATTTAATTAGTGATGAATTTATTGAAATTATATTGATTGAGTTGGTGTATATATATATATTGATTATATTGACTGACTGAATTGAAATAAATATTGATTGTTATTGAAAAGTGAATGGAATTGTACTGAATTATGAATATATTTGATTAATTGAAATGTGTATTGATTGGAAACTGAAAAGTGACTTGGAAACCCTATTAACTGTATCGGGTTAAGTCGGATATAGTTGGCATGCCAAAGGATTGGAAGTGTTCAGGGATACTTTGACTTTGAGTTGATGAGGCACTATGTGTCATATTATTATTGCTTCGGATAAATCTGACGAGGTACTGAGTATTGTACTGTTTTACTTTGGCATGGCCAATGAGGCACTGTGTGCCATACTGGTGTGTTTTGGTTGGATCCGTGTATCCATCCGAGTCCAAGTCGGGTTAATAGGGGTAAACAAATGATTTGGCCAATTGATTGATATTGAGTGATATTGAATATGGATTGGAATGGACAATGAAATGAAATATGCAATTGAAATGCATGAAATTGCATGAATCATGTATTCATGAAATGGATATTGATATTGAAATTGAATTGTATATCCTAATGAGAAAAGCTATTGAATAGCAATTATGAGATTAAAATAGTACGATATGAGAATTAAAAGTGTTATGATTGGTATATTTATGAAATTATATCTAAAATACTCGGTATTGATATATAATTGATATATATTGAAACGTGTCTTGGAAAATGATATTTACTTGATATATATTGAAATGTGACATGGGAATGATATTTATTTAATATATATTGAAAAGTGACATATAAATATGTGTTTAAATTTAATATGTTGATATAAGAATATTATGTATATGATGATGAGTATTAAACCAAAGTGTGATATGTCGAGAAAATAAGTTTGCAACGCCCCGGTTTTTGCTTAATTTCGGCTTTTGTAATTTTGGCATGAATGAGTGTCTGCTTGAGTGGTTATGTGTTCTGAGTGTGTGTGGGAGGTCCCAAGTTCAAGTCTCAACTTGGGTAATGTTTGGTATTTTAATAAATTAAGCCCTATCTCTGGCTAATAGGCTTATAAGTTAAAGTGAGTAAGTAAATAACAGAATGGGCCTGTTGGTCTGGTGGTTAAGAGGAGTGTTGGGATGGAAAAGGTCTTGTGTTCGAGTTGCGACATGAGCATTATTTTTGTCTGTCACGATTCAGAGAGTTTGAATTGGGTTCGAAAACTGAGTAGTGGAGTAAGGGGTGAGAAAAATAAGGGATTTGAGGGTTATCAGATTTTGGTTTCCTTTCTTTTTGCAAAAAAAAAACCTCTCATTCTCAAAAACTTTCTAACGTTGGGTTCCCCTTTCCTCTACCGGAATTTTAACTCTGTTGGGTTCCTTGGCCGTGTGAGGGCCGAATGAGGCCGTGTAATCCATACAGCCAAAGCCAATTTGGGCCGTGTGGGCCCACATAGGCAGATCACATGGGCATGTGAGCCCATTTTTCTGTAATGTTATGTAATGTTGCACGGGTCGCCCTAGTCGACTGTGGGCCTAATGTAGGGTCAGTAAGCTTTACCTAAACCCCTAATTATGTGACTTGACTTTCTGATTTCTGTACCGAGCATGAATTTTGATATTTGAATGTATGAACTATGTTTGCATAATAGCATGACATTTTATGTATGTTGCATTGCATCGGGGTGAGTTGGTGATTCGGAGGAAGTATCTGAAAGGCTCTCAAGCCTATTATCTGGCAGTCCAGCTGCAATTTTATTATTATGTGCCGCATTCGGTACAGCATGGTGTGTAGGGATGGGTGGGTTGATTTTATCCCCACATGGTGTGTAGGGTTGGATGGAGTTGGTGTGTAGAGGCTGGTGGATAGGAGTCTGCTATTCTGTTTGTTCTGTTTATTATAACTAAAATGAGCTAAGGCCCTAGACCATATCTGATTCTGCATCTGAGTGGGCTAAAGTCCACACTGTTTTTGTAATTGGCTCAGACCCAAACTGTGAATATATGTTTGTTATCTGATATTCTGTGTGTATGTTTTCAGTGGGGATTACACACTGAGTGTAATCCCCACAGAAAACATACACACAGAGTTTACGAAAACTCACCCTTTTCTGTTTAATCTGTTTAGGTAATCCCCAATAGTAGATGGATCGGTGCAGCGAAGGACTCGGCAGTGACCACGGTTTCGGAAACTTATTTACGATTTATTTTTAATAATGATTTGGTTATTTTTGGGTATATTTCTTGTAATAAGGCCTTTACGGATTTTCACTTAAATTTGGGATTATTATTTTATAAACTGCTAGCAGTAGGTGTAACACCCCTTACCCGAAACCTTGGCCGGAGTCGAGTATGCGGCATTACTAGACTTGACTACTAATTTGGGGCATAAAAATTTAAAGCTGTCCAACTGCATCATGCTGACTAAATTGACCATAACTTGAGTTATAAAACTCAAAATTTAGATCCGTAAATTTTCCTTGAAACTAGACTCATATAAATTTTTACCATAATTTTTCCAGAATTTTTCATGTGGCCAATTAGTACAGTTTATTCATCAAATTTACCCCTATTTCACTGTTTGATAATTCTGACCTATCTTTATAGAAACTCAGTTATCTCATTGCACAAAATTTCAATAATGTTCTTGTTTATTCCTATCAAAAATAGACTCATTAAGGATTCTAAACATAAAAACTATGCTCCATAGTTACTTTTGTACAATTTTTAACAATTTTTCCAAGACAAAACAGGGACTCACGAATTCATTCAGAATAAGTCTCACTAAAACTTAAATATCTCATAATATATAATTCCCTTGCCCACTCTGTTTCTTTCATGTAAAAATAGACACCATAAGATTTAATTCTATATCTTATCCACTTTCTAATTCAATTTATCCTATTTTTGGTGATTTTTCAAAATCACATCACTGCTGCTAACTAAAAACTATTTCATTGCAAAATATGATTAACTAGTTTATAACCGAACATACCCACATACAACTCATACTGTCCATGCATTTTAATCATTTATACAAATTAACCTATTCCTAAAACATTCACATAATATCCTAACATCATCGATTTATTAACAAAACGCAACTATGGTTCCATATAATCGAGTGTACCATTGGTTACTTACCACGATACCTAATTCAAAGATTCATTTCGTAGACATACATTTCCTTATCAAAAACTATTAAACTTCGATTAAAAAATGCACAAACATTACCAACATAAACCGACATTTGTATCAAAAGCACAAAAAGCATACTTAACTAGAAATTTAGCCATATTCGCATGGCTATTATATACATGAACCAAAAGTTTTCATCAAAACAAAGACAAAGTCTTTCCTATACATGCCTTCATTTGAAAACCAAAATGAAAGAGTACCAAAATAGTTTGATAGTGTGGATAACTTTCCGAACGATCCCGACGAGCTTGTAGCTTGCACCTAATCTATAAAGCAGGAAAAACATTTCGCACAATTAAACTTACTAGCTTAGTAAGTCCTAAATTCATGATAAATATAACATTCAAATATTAACATTTAAAATTACAATAATTCAACTTGTACATTTGTACTCACATTTACTTTCAAGCTTTCAACTTCATACCTATATAACGTATAATTTCATAGAACAATTTCTCTTTAACCGCATGCTTATATAATCAAAATATTTATTCATAATCCAACCTTCCAAAACCAAAAATGTCATCACGCAACCATGGATATAAACATTCATATACTTAAAGTTCAATTATTATAATGTGGCATCAAAAACACAACAACCCATGTGGCCGAATATACCTAGTCTTGTATCCATATTTTAAAAGACCAAAGCCACAATATTCATATCATTCATTAGTAAAACCGAGAACACATATTATAACCATACGTGTATATATGTATATACTTCATTTGTAACACATACAATTTGTAATAAATAAGCTGAATTACTTGCTTACCTTATTTTAAATAGGTAAGAAGTTAATTCATACCTTACATGCTTACAGAGCATTTAACCCAATAAATTAGCTTTAACTTGCCTTGAACAAAAACTCGATTTCTCTTTTGTAAAACACGTCCACCGCATCAAGCTGCTAGGCGTAAAAGCCCGATAAGTGACACTGCACAAGGCACGCTAGGCGTAATAGCCCGATAAGTAACACCAAGCACAAAGCTGCTTGCTAGGCACAAAGGCCCGATAAGTAACACCGGCACGAAGCCTGCTAGGCGTAATAGCCCGAAACATATCAATATAGTTAAACATTTCCAATGCACTTCATAAATATTATATACATATGTCCAACTCAATTGGGCTCGCGCACATTTAAACAATGAAAATCATTATACGATCCAACAATTTACACCACATAACCAACTTTAATCATCAAGCTAGCATACTTACATACACTCGGCCATGATATAAACGGGTACTAAAATTCATCAATTTTTATAATTTAATATAATCAAAACTTATTCTTTGACATATTTTAGCTAAAGGACTTACCTCGGTTGTCGATAGTCCGTGCGAATCGGCTATTCGAGAACCTTCGTCTTTCCCCGGTCTAATTCCGTTTTTCTTTGCTCTTGATCTAAAACACATTAGAATTTAGTTCATTTAATCGCATTTCATCTCAATTTAGTCCCAAAACACACAAATGGGCAATTTACCATTTTGCTCCTAATGTTTTCCATTTTTACAAATTGGTCCTATTTACACAAAACACAAAATATTCAAAATTTTCCAACACCATAGCTTGGCCGAATCTTCCCTATAGCCATAGGTGTCCATGCATTTCATTTATTTGACATTTTAATCCTTCACAAATTTATTCTTTTCAATTTAGCCCTATTTACTCAAAATCACCAAAAACTTCAACATAAAACTTATAAATCTTTAACATATATTTAATCTAAAATCATCAAACATCAAAACTATCCAAGCATGTTAATGGCCAAATCCTATATACATAGTATTTTCAAAAATTTAGACATGGGTCGGGTATATATCTGAAACAACGATCTCAAAAACGTAAAATTATCAAAAACTAAAAACCGACCATACCTTAATCAAGCTTTCTAACTTGCGAAACTTGAAGCTTTAACAATGGTGTTTTCTATCCTAACATTCGGCTAGGAGAGAATGAAAGAGATGATGGCTTTATTTTTTATGTTTGTTTTATATAAATGCATTAACATTATTATAATATATAACATAACCTTATAAAAAAAATTTACTATAACTAAACTAACATATATAGGTAGCTAATTTGGCCCATTGCCGTCCATTAATATGGTTAATGGGCTAATTGCCCTTTTGGGACACCCACTTAAAAAGCCACAAGCAAATTAGTACATTACACCTTAGCATGCAACTTTTACGCTTTTCACGATTAAATCCTTTTTATCAAATTAAGCACTTAAACGATTAAATTTCTCTACGAAACTTTCACACATTTTATTTCACATATAATAGACACAGAATAAATTATTAGAATATTACTCGGGCTCGGATTCGTGGTCCCGAAACCACCGTTCCGATTAGGGTCAAAATTGGTCTGTTACAACTCTCCCCCCCTTAAGAATTTTCGTCCTCGAAAATGTTACCGTTAAATAAGTTCGGATATTGTTGCCTCATTGACTCCTCAGGCTCCCACGTAGCCTCTTCAACTCCGTGACGATTCCATAGAACCTTTACTAATGGAATTCTTTTATTTCTCAACTCTTTTATTTCCCGAGCTAAGATACGGATCGGTTTCTCATCATATGTCAAATCAGATCGGATTTCAATCTCTGCCGGTATAATCACATGAGACAGATCAAATCTGTACTTACGAAGCATCGAAACGTGAAATACGTCATGCATCTTTTCTAACTCGAGAGGGCAATCTCAATCTATAAGCAACCGCCCAATCGTTCAATGACTTCGTGCGATCGATAAATCTCGGACTCAACTTGCCTTTCCGACCAAATCGGAGTACTTTTTCCACGGAGAAACTTTTAAGAACACCCGATCTCCGACACGAAATTCAATGTCCTTACGTTTCAAATCGGCATAAGACTTTTGACGATCCAAGCGACTTTCAAATTACTCCTAATAACAACCACTTTACGCTTACTGTTCTTTAAACCAATCAACCCCGTGTATCTTATTTTCACCGAGTTCACCCAATATAACAAATGCGTCGACATTTTCGCCGTATAAAGGCTTCATAAGCGCCATTTTTATGCTAGATTGGAAGCTATTGTTGTAAGCAAATTCAATCAAAGGTAGGTATCGTTCCCGCGCACCTTCAAACTCGAGAACGCAACACCTCAACATGTCCTCAAGTATCAAAATAGTTCGCTCGGTGTCGACCGTCATTTGCGGATGGAAGGTCAGTACTAAAATGAAGTCTAGTACCTAGGGCATCTTGCAATTTCTTACAGAACCGCGATGTGAATCTCGGGTCCCTATCTGAAACAATGGAACTCGGTACACCGTGCAACCTTACAATCCGCGGCACATACAATTCGGCAAGCTTATCAAGTGAATAGTCGGTACGTACCGGCACAAAATGAGCTGATTTAGTCAGTCTATCAACGATAACCCATACGGCATCTTTCTTACTCTGTGTCATAGGAAGACCGGATACAAAATCCATTGTAATTCTATCCCATTTCCATTCGGGTATCATGATTGGTTGAAGTAATCCGGACGGTACCTGATGCTCAGCTTTCACTTGTTGGTAGATTAAGCACTTGGAAACAAACTTAGATATGTCCCGTTTCATGCCAGGCCACCAATAGAACTGCTTCAAATCATTATACATTTTTGTGCTACCCGGGTGTATCGATAGTCGACCACTATGGGCCTCACTCAGGGATCATCTCAGATCAAATCTGAGTTCTTTGGAACACACAACCGCTTTTATAATTCAAACAATCATTTGCCTCAATCTGAAAATCGATTACATGCGGTTTTCACATCGAATCCGAATAGAAATCAAATTGTTGTCAACCTTCTGTGCATCACGAATTTGCTGAATAAACATTGGTCTTGCTTGTAACTCGGCTATGATCGAACCATTATCAGACATAGCTAACCGTGCGTTCATTGCACGAAGAGCAAACAATGATTTTCGACTTAACGCATCCGCAACAACATTAGCTTTCCCTGGATGGTAGTCAATCACTAATTTATAGTCTTTCAGCAATTCTAACCATCTGCGTTGTCTCAAATTTAGATCTTTCTGAGTCATCAAATATTTTAGACTTTTATGATCTGAATAAACATGACATTTTTCGCCGAATAAGTAGTGACGCCAAATTTTTAATGCGAACACAATAGCTGCTAACTCCAGATCGTGACTTGGATAATTCTTCTCATGCAGCTTCAATTGTCTCGAAGCGTAGGCTATAACCTTGCCTTCCTGCATTAAAACGCAACCCAACCCATTCAAGGAAGCATCACTAAAAATAATAAATTTTTTACCCGATTCAGGCTGAGCTAACACTGGAACTTCGGTCAAAAGGGCTTTCAACTGCTCGAAACGTTTCTAACACTTTTCTGACCATTCAAATTTGACATCTTTTTGTAGTAGTCTTGTCAAAGGTGTAGCTATAACAGAAAAACCTTTTACAAATCGTCTGTAATATCCCGCAAGGCCTAGAAAACTTCGGATCTCGGAAACATTCTTTGGTGGTTTCCGATCGAGTATAGCTGCTATTTTGTTTGGATCCACTCGAATACCTGACACCGAAACAACATGACCCAAGAAGCTGACTTCATTCATCCAAAACTCACACTTACTGAACTTTGCATACAATCGTTGATCTCTCAAAGTTTGTAGGACTACTCTCAAATGCTCAGCATGTTCGGTTTCATTTTTGGAGTAGATTAGTATATCATCAATAAACACTACTACAAACCGGTCCAAAAACTGTCGGAAGACTCGGTTCATTAGATCCATAAAAACAACAGGTGCATTAGTGAGTCCAAAAGGCATAACCAAAAACTCATAATGTCCGTACCTCGTTCGGAATGCAGTCTTTGGCACATTTGTATCTCTGACTCGCAACTGATAATAACCCGATCTCAAATCTATCTTTGAAAACACTGAAGCCCCCTTCAACTGATCAAACAAATCATCAATCTGAGGTAACGGTACTTATTCTTTATGGTTACCTTATTTAGTTGCGGTAGTCGATACACATTCGCATGGTCCCATCTTTCTTTTTCACGAATAAAACCGGTGCACCCCAAGGAGAGAAGCTCGGTCGTGCAAAGCCCCTATCTATCAACTCTTGCAACTGTGCTTTCAATTCTTTTAATTCAGTAGGTGCCATTCGGTACGGAGCTATCGAAATCGGAGTCGTACCCGGCACTAACTCAATGCTGAACTCAATCTCTCGTACTGGGGGTAAACCCGGTAGTTCTTCTGGAAATACATCGGGGTATTCACATACAACTGATACAGATTCAATTTGTTTCTCTGACATTTTATTATCCAAAGACATAAGCGGATAAGCTTCACACCCTTTTCTCACATACTTAGGGCTAACATTGAAGATATTATCAGAGGCAACCCATTTACATCACAGATTTAATTACGATGGTCTCACCGCTTTCGACATTTCAAATCAATAAGCTTTCTTTTACAATCCACTATTGCCTCATGTGAAGTTAACCAGTCCATACCCAAGATTATATCAAATTCGTCAAAGGGCAACAACATTAAATCAGCTGGGAAGCAATAATCCCAAATCATCAACAGGCAACCTCTACATACTTTATTAACAAGCACACATCTACCCAAAGGGTTGGACACACGAATCACAAACTCGGTAGACTCAACTAGCAGAGTCTTGCCAAATTCTAAAGTTTCACACACATAAGAATGAGTCGAACCAGGATCAATTAGTGCAATCACAGTAGTATCATAAAGAGTGAAAGTACCGGTAATGACGTCAGGGGAGGAAGCATCCTCTCTGGCTCGTGCAGCATAAGCTCTAGCCGGAGCTCTAGCCTCAGATCGAACTGTAGTGTTCTTCGCTTCTTCTCGACTACCACTTACGTTTCCTGAATGTCTGGGTGGTCTACCTCGCACTAACGTGTTACTCGGCTTAGTGTTCTCATCAGATTCGCTTTCACCAACCTCGGACATTCCTAATAAAATGATCGACGACCCACATTTAAAGCAAGACCGATCATGAAATCTACAACTCCTCGAGTGCCATTTTCCACGATGCTTGCATTCAACTCTATTCGTGGAACGTTACCAACATCAAGCTATCGAGGTAGCTCGAGAGCTCATAGGAGGTCGATCCGTCTAGGTGGATCTGTAGTAGCTTTATGTCGGTGTAGTCATCTCTCCGAACTTCTTGGATGTGGAATGGAAGACCTTACCCAAGACCTTTTACGAATGTCTCTAGCTTCTATATCAGCCTTTCTTTTCTCCTTCCCGAGCTCTTCAGCTTTGCAAGCTCGCTCAACTAGAGTCACAAACTCTTGAATTTCAAGAATGCCAACAAACATCTTTATATCTTCATTCAGGCCATCTTCAAATCTTTTACACATAATAGCTTTAGTAGAAACACACTCTCTAGCATATCTGCTGAGCCTGACAAATTTTCTTTCATATTCGTCACACATTCGCATTCGCTGCTTAAATTTCTCAAGGAACTCCTTTCGTTTTTGATCAACGAATCTTTGACCGATATATTTCTTGCGGAATTCATTCTGGAAGAAGTCCCATGTCACCTTTTCTTTCGAAACTACTGATACTAGTGTATTCCACCAGTGATATGCAGTGTCCCGCAACAAAGATATAGCACACTTCAGGCATTCATCTGGAGTACAAGATAGCTCATCAAGTACCCGAATAGTGTTATCAAGCCACATTTCGGCTCTCTCTGCGTCATCATCATCATTGGCTTTAAATTCTTCGGCCCCAAATTTTCGGATTTTATCAACTGGGGGCCTACTAGATCTCACCGGATCTATCATCGAGGGTGCTGAAGGAATCGGAGTTGGATTATTCGGGGGTGGAGATTGGTGTATAGCCGGGTTAGTCTGAATAAACTGGGTAAACCACTCGTTCATCATTTGATAGAAGGCTTGCTTAGTCTCTCCCTCATGACTACCTGAAACAGGTCGAGAGTCTACCGGCACTGATTCATGTGCACGGTCAGGCGCTACACTTTCTACATCATCCGCTGACTCTTTCGGATCGGTATCCATTTACTATATAAAACAAAGTTCAGGCTGTCAGAAGTCACCACACTATCAATATATGATAAAGGCATGTATAGCTAGACTCACACGCGCTACGGTAGTCCTAGAATCGACTAAACCGTAAGCTCTGATACCAATCAAATGTAACACCCCTTACCCGAAACCTTGGCCGGAGTCGAGTATGTGGCATTACTAGACTTGACTACTAATTTGGGGCATAAAAATTTAAAACTGTCCAACTGCGTCATGCTGACTAAATTGACCATAACTCAAGTTACAAAACTCGAAATTTAGATCCGTAAATTTTCCTTGAAACTAGACCCATATAAATTTTTACCATAATATTTCCAGAGTTTTTCATGTGGCCACTTGGTACAGTTAATTCATCAAAGTTACCCCTATTTCACTGTTTGATAATTCTGACCTATCTTTACAGAAACTCAGTTATCTCATTGCACAAAATTTTAATAATGTTCTTGTTTATTCCTATAAAAAATAGACTCATTAAGGAGTCTAAACATATAAACTATGCTCCATAATTATTTTTTTACAATTTTTAACAATTTTTCCAAGACAGAATAGGGACTCACGAATTCATTCAGAACAAGTCTCACTAAAACTTAAATATCTCATAATATATAATTCCTTTGCCTACTCTGTTTCTTTCATGTAAAAATAGACACAATAAGATTTAATTCTATATCTTATCCACTTTCTAATTCAATTTATCCTATTTTTGGTGATTTTTCAAAATCACATCACTGCTGCTAACTAAAAACTATTTCATTGCAAAATACGATTAACTAGTTTATAACCGAACATACCCACATACAACTCATACTGTCCATGCATTTTAATCATTTATACAAATTAACCTATTCCTAAAACATTCACATAATATCCTAACATCATCGATTTATTAACAAAACACAACTATGGTTCCATATAATCGAGTGTACCATTGGTTACTTACCACGATACCTAATTCAAAGATTCATTTCGTAGACATACATTTCCTTATCAAAAACTATTAAACTTCGATTAAAAAGTGCACAAACATTACCAACATAAACCGACATTTGTATCAAAAGCACAAAAAGCATACTTAACTAGAAATTTAGCCATATTCGCATGGCTATTATATACATGAACCAAAAGTTTTCATCAAAACAAAGACAAAGTCTTTCCTATACATGCCTTCATTTGAAAACCAAAATGAAAGAGTACCAAAATAGTTTGATAGTGTGGATAACTTTCCGAACGATCCCGACGAGCTTGTAGCTTGCACCTAATCTATAAAACAGAGAAAACATTTCGCACAATTAAGCTTACTAGCTTAGTAAGTCCTAAATTCATGATAAATATAACATTCAAATATTAACATTTAAAATTACAATAATTCAACTTGTACATTTGTACTCACATTTACTTTCAAGCTTTCAATTTCATACCTATATAACGTATAATTTCATAGAACAATTTCTCTTTAACCGCATGCTTATATAATCAAAATATTTATTCATAATCCAACCTTCCAAAACCAAAAATGTCATCACGCAACCATGGATATAAACATTCATATACTTAAAGTTCAATTATTATAATGTGGCATCAAAAACACAACAACCCATGTGGCCGAATATACCTAGTCTTGTATCCATATTTTAAAAGACCAAAGCCACAATATTCATATCATTCATTAGTAAAATCGAGAACACATATTATAACCATACGTGTATATATGTATATACTTCATTTGTAACACATACAATTTGTAATAAATAACTGAATTACTTGCTTACCTTATTTTAAATAGGTAAGAAGTTAATTCATACCTTACATGCTTACCTGAGCATTTAACCCAATAAATTAGCTTTAACTTGCCTTGAACAAAAACTCGATTTCTCCTTTGTAAAACACGTCACCGGCATCAAGCCTGCTAGGCGTAAAGGCCCGATAAGTGACATCGGCACAAGGCCTGCTAGGCGTAATAGCCCGATAAGTAACACCGGCACAAAGCCTGCTAGGCACAAAGCCCGATAAGTAACACCGGCAAGAAGCCTGCTAGGCGTAATAGCCTGAAACATATCAATATAGTTAAACATTTCCAATGCACTTCATAAATATTATATACATATGTCCAACTCAATTGGGCTCGCGCACATTTAAATAATTAAAATCATTATACGATCCAACAATTTACACCACATAACCAACTTTAATCATCAAGCTAGTATACTTACATACACTCGGCCATGATATAAACGGGTACTAAAATTCATCAATTTTTATAATTTAATATAATCAAAATTTATTCTTTGACATATTTTAGCTAAAGGACTTACCTCGGTTGTCGATAGTCCGTGCGAATCGGCTATTCGAGAACCTTCGTCTTTCCCCAGTCTAATTCCGTCTTTCTTTGCTCTTGATCTAAAACACATTAGAATTTAGTTCATTTAATCGCATTTCATCTCAATTTAGTCCCAAAACACACAAATGGGCAATTTACCATTTTGCCCCTAATGTTTTCCATTTTTACAAATTGGTCCTATTTACACAAAACACAAAATATTCAAAATTTTCCAACACCATAGCTTGGCCGAATCTTCCCTATAGCCATAGGTGTCCATGCATTTCATTTATTTGACATTTTAATCCTTCACAAATTTATTCTTTTCAATTTAGCCCTATTTACTCAAAATCACCAAAAACTTCAACATAAAACTTATAAATCTTTAACATATATTTAATCTAAAATCATCAAACATCAAAACTATCCAAGCATGTTAATTTCCGAATCCTATATACATAGTATTTTCAAAAATTTAGACATGGGTCGGGTAATATACGAAGCAACGATCTCAAAAACGTAAAAATTATCAAAACTAAAACCGACCATACCTTAATCAAGCTTTCTAACTTGCCGAAACTTGAAGCTTTAACAATGGTGTTTTCTATCCTAACATTCGGCTAGGAGAGAATGAAAGAGATGATGGCTTTATTTTTTATGTTTGTTTTATATAAATGCATTAACATTATTATAATATATAACATAACCTTATAAAAAAAATTTAATATAACTAAACTAACATATATAGGTAGCTAATTTGGCCCATTGCCGTCCATTAATATGGTTAATGGGCTAATTGCCCTTTTGGGACACCCACTTAAAAAGCCACAAGCAAATTAGTACATTACACCTTAGCATGCAACTTTTACGCTTTTCACGATTAAATCCTTTTTATCAAATTAAGCACTTAAACGATTAAATTTCTCTACGAAACTTTCACACATTTTATTTCACATATAATAGACATAGAATAAATTATTAGAATATTACTCGGGCTCGGATTCGTGGTCCCGAAACCACCGTTCCGATTAGGGTCAAAATTGGTCTGTTACAGTAGGATAAGACTCGAGTTTTCAAAGTAAACAAATGTTTTATAAAAAACACACGAATTCACAAATTATTTTTAAAAAGCTTCCACAACGTATAATGTTTTGAAAATGGTCAATAAATGATTAAACAACACGTTTTGATGAAAGCCTAGGATATTTACAAATGGATTTAACGTAGTTAAGTTTTCTAAAAGCACTATCATGTGACATCGCCAGATTCGGCCATAACATCTAGGCCGGGTTTGGGGTGTTACAAAGTTTATCAATATTGAATTTATATGTAAGATGTGTAAGTTGTTGCTTGAATAATAGTATGTTTATTTGTTTGAAGCACTGAAATGGTAAGTATTTAAGTGGAAATAAATTAGTATTCATGAAAGAAAGAATAGTAAGATTTAAAATATGCAATTTCTTATGGAACGATTTGTTATATGTCCAATTAGAATAATGCTTTGGTTAAATGCATTAATTTGTAATTGTGACTGAATGACACGCATATGGAATAAGTGCAGAAGAGTTAAAGTTATATAAAAATTTCCTAAGCTTGAGGGTATATGTTTATGTGTGATACTATGGATTAGTTCACCTTATGAATTAGTGAGAATAGTTTATAAGTGTTACGGTAATAATATTGGGTTATTTTAGATATGTAAAGTTTTATAATTGAAATATATTACTATGATTAAAGATTATACAAACTGACTAAGCAATCATTGCTTACGTAATTGTTTTATTTATTTACCTAATCATTGCTTACGTATTGTTTTATTTATTTACCTTACATATTATTGAAAGCTTGAACGGGTTTGAAGCATATCGGAGCTATATCACACTATCTGTTGGTTTTATTGGTAATTATTGATGACTTGGTTCTAGTTATAATGGCATGTTTAGGTTATTTTGACTAAAGGTTAGTCTATAGATGTTATGTTAAAATTAGTCAAGTATTTGGTTTATGCTTGGTATTGTGGTGTCTGCATGATTGCCTTAAAATGTTGACATGATTGAATCATGGGTGGTAAAATAGTAGTTATATATGCATAAAAGGTGCATAAAATCCTATTGATTAGGTTGAACATATAGGAATAAAGATAATTGGTATTAAGAAGATTATTTAGTATAAAATTGCATATATGTATTTGAATAAATAGATAAGTTTGGATATAAAGATAAACGTGATAATATTACAAGATTGAAACTTGATCCTAACTTAATTTGAATGTATTGAATTGGGTTTCTTGGTGTCTAAAATTGAAGGGTATGGTAATCTTGATGTTTAAGGCTCATAATGAGTCCACACGGCTAACACATGGGCGTATGGTTTGGCCATGTGTCCCTTGCATCTTAAAATTTTAGAAATAGAATGCCTAGGTATTACCACACGGGTAGAGACACGGGCGTGTGTCTCAGCCGTGTGAGGCACACGGCTTAGCACACGGGAATGTGTTCAATCGTGTGAAAACTGCACCTAAATTTCGATAAATAAATTGACCATACAGCCTAGCACACGGGCGTATGGCTTGGCTGTGTGGGGTAAGTCAGAGAGTTACACGGGGTAGGGCACAGCCTGAAGCACGAGCATGTCATAGGGTTACACGGGCGTGTTTATAACAACCCGATTTTGGGTCTAGTCCGAACAGTGGTCTCGGGACCACTAATCCGAGGTTGAGGAAAATTATTTTGATATTATTTTACGTGTTGTAACATGTATTCATAATGCATGGGAATTTTGATGCTTTAATTTTAACGATTGAATGCTTAATTGTGAAAAAGGACTAAATCGCATAAAGTGCCAAAGTTCTATTTTTCAAGATAGAGGTGTCTAATAGCCATAGAATATTAAATTGAAGGTACTTAAAGTGCAATTAGGCCATATAGAGTGTGTTGTCCGGCCATAGGAAGCAAGGGGACAAGAGTATTAATTTTAGTCAAAATTTGGTGACATTAGGTGAATAAAAATGAATAAAATAAGATGAGTAAAAGAAGCTATCATGTTTCACTATTCATCTTTCCCCTCCCACCGAAATTTCTAACAAGAATAAGGGTTCTTGGAGTCCAAATTTTCAGCAAAACAAATCTCTTGCAAGTAAGTGATTTTGGTGGTTTTATTTGATAATTTTTGTACTTTTGGAGTCCCCAAAGCTTAAGCTAGCTAATGAGGGGACTAACTTGCTAAATGGTTGAAAGTTTAGGGACTTTCCATGACAGTGTTCATGTTGGTTGCTGAGTTTTTATGGAAGAAAATGAATGTTAGTGAGATGAGAAACAACTTTTGTGAAGGGTGTTGCCATGGAAACACCTAAATAGGACTTGTTTGCAAAGATTGAAATTGTATAATAAATGCATGAAATAATTGGAATTATGAGTAGTTGTAAGAGTAATAAATGTTCAGCTAGGCTTGTTTAATGAGAAAATGTGATGAAAAATGATTTACGAGCCTAGGGTTAAAATCGTAATTTTGCCATAGTACAAAGGCAAAATGGTAAGTAGAGATTATGATGTATTATGATTAGAAAATTATTGAATGAGTGAGTTTTTTTGTTATAGACCAAGAAGAGCGTGAAATCAACCTTGACCGAGGAAAAGGCAAGGTTATGAAATAGACTGTTGATTAACGCGTTTTGCACCGAGGTAAGTTTATTTGTAAACGATGCATCTTAAATAAACATATTGTTACTTATTGATGTATTGTATGATTGAGAACAAATATGGTTCAGATGGATTGAATTTGGTAGTTAATGAATAATTTCCGTATGAACGTTGAATTAGATATGCAAGTATGGAATATTACCCGTAGTAATTAATGGTAGGCTGTGTGTGATACCACCTTAATTATTCTTGTTGGTAGGCTATGTGCGATACCACCTTAATATTTATTTATGATGGGCTGTGTGCGATACCATCATTTATATTATCAAATGGTGGGCTATGTGCGATACCACTGTAAATATCCTTGTTGGTGGGCTTTGTGCGATACCACCCTGTTAAAGATAAATGGTGGGCTAAGTGCGAAACCACTGAGTGTTTGGTATTACTAAGAATGGTTTATTGTGTAATTGTGATGTGTTGTTTCATGTGATCATGTGGTGATTAAGTGTAGGATGTATGTTAAATAATAAGAGCATTTGGTTTGTGATATGGTTGGATTGTGGTAAGAGATGAATGAGTAAGCATGATTTTGGATTGTGAAATGCTATTTATTGATTAGCACATGTTATGATGTTTATTGTTTTCATGTAAACTTACTAAGCTTAAAGTTTACCCCATTTTCTTTTCCCTTGTTTTATAGTGTCAAAGTGTAACTTCTAGGTTCGAATCCGGAATGTCACATTAAAGGTACAATTCAAAATGATTTTGCAAATTAACAATTTAAGGTCCAAAAGCCCTTTCATCCTTGAGTTTTGTTAAGTAATAATAAAAACCAATTTTTATAGTTATAAGTACTTCAGAAACCAAGTTTAAAACATACGAAATTTACTTAGGCTTAATATTTGAGTAAACAGTTGAAAACAACAACCCAAAATCTAAAGTCAAATCGGAGTACAAGGCCTTATTACATCCAACTAAAATAAGCAATTAAAAACCATGTGTTTTTTTTTGAAACAAAAACCAGAAAAAAAATTTAAACTTCTCGTAGTGTGGCCATTTCCGAGTCCCCTCCCACGTCGAGCCATCTATTCAGGATCACCTGAAACATTAAATAAAGGGTGTGAGTTTCGAAACTCAGTGTTTATAACCCTTGGCAATCAAATCAACATACAAATATTCACATTGGGCCTAAGCCCTATCAAAATCGGTGGTCTTGAGCCTTGGCCTACAATGACCTCATATCACATCATATCATATGCAAAACAAGGTAATGCAAAACCCTTCCCAAAAATCCATCCGTTACATACACCATTTCCATTCCAACCCTACACACCTGTGGGGATTTCTAAATCGACCCACCCATCCTCTACACACCAAAGGTAGCACTCACAGCGGCACTACTCAACGTTGCAGCAAAGCTGCTAATCATATAATGGGCTTAAAGCCATCGGTGGATCCATGGTCGTCAAGTGACTATGCGATCCTCAAATCTTCCTCTGTACCATAATTCCCACCCATATGCATCCTAAACAGAATATCATATGAATGCAACATGCACATGAGTAACATCCACAAAACTTATACTCATCACATAGGGTATTTTCGTCATTTCATAACCCAAGAGTATTTTCGTAAACTACTTTACAAGGGTATTTAGGTAATTTTGCAAAACAGAGGTACCTTGGGAATTTTGTAAATCAGGGATGTTTTGGTAATTCTGCAAACCAAGGGTATTCTGGTAATTTCAAAATTTAGACTATTTTAGTGATTTTATAAATCAGGGATGTTTTGGTAATGAACTTTGGCCCATTAACAAGTTCTTGCGGCTAAAGTAAATAGACACTATGCACTAAGTAGGATTCTAGAGAAGAGGAGGTGGGCCGCTAGGCTCGCTTAAGTACCAAGCTCTCCCTAGATCCAATCCTAGACATGCACATGCCCGTTACCACACTCTAACCTAGCGACTTGTCCACATACATGTTTAATCATTAGAAAGTCTTATGTGGTTTAAGAGTTGTTCAGTACTAAGCTTAAAGTCCATAAAACTCTGGCATACTAGTCTACGTCCCCATAAAGCCCATCAACCCATTTCACGTTCATATAACCCATAATGGCCATATCACATTCTTATAGCCCACTAGGCCCAAATCTCAGTCATATGACCCATTAGGCCCAAAAAAAATCTAGATCATGTACATGCATGCCTAACCCAATCAATATATTCAAATTAATCCATTTCATCAAACTTAACCTCAAGGCCCACCGGGCCCATTTAGTCATTTTCAGCTTTTTGGCATTACCGGATTCGTGTGTGCATAGTGTTTGTACACATCTGGTAACCACACGTGCTGCAAACCCCTTAATCACGAACCTACAATCGACAACACTTAACGATTAATCATAACTTAATGTAAACTTTATCAGAAACTGAAACCTTACCGTAACCTTACCGTGTGCCACACGTCCTAGTAGCCTTTCCTTAGCTACTATTTGCGATTATCCTCTAAATCTGCACCCAAACATACATTGTCAAAATCAAGTGACCCATATTCAACATAAGTCACCCCTATGAGCCATAATACATTCGGCCATTTACTAAACCACCACCGGGACGAGTGCACTTACCTCTTGCTAACGATCCTTACCTACCATGCTTGTGATTGTTGAACCTTACCCTTGTTAATACAAAGTTAACGACAAGGAGGGGTTAGATAGCCCTTCAGCTTTTATCAAAACTCACTAAAAAGATCAACTAAGAACTTACCAAAATCCTCTTTTGTTCCTGAGGCTTAAATTCGGCTTTTGAGATTAGTATGGTGGCAGAGACAATTCGGCACCACTAGGGAGAAGAAGAGGAGAAGTGATCGACTAAAACTAAAGGTGGACAAGAGAAGGAATTTAAGAAAAGAAGGTATGGGGAATTCGGCTAGAGAGGAAACCAAAATTTTGGCAAAGGAATGATGGGGGTTTTTTTCGGCAATTGGAAGAATTTGGCTAAGGGGGAGAAAAACAAAATTCCAAGAACCTCACAAAGGGATTCGGCACCCTCCTCTTATAGCCAACAGGCGAAACTCGCTTCCCTCAGAGCCCCATTCGGCCCCATCACTTCCACACTCCTCATCTCCTAAATTTTCTCTCTGATAATCCTTCCATCTTATCCGAATTTTCCTCTTCTATTAGCTCACAAGACCAAGTCAAACACTCCAACGAAAGAGTTCTAATTCCCCACAACTCTGGCCGTCCACTATGCAAAATAAACACTCCCAAAAGACCTTACCACTACTCGAACCTTGGACCTCTTCACGCCACCTTGTAGCCCTCAAGTGATGCCATCTTGCCACTGGGCCACCGGCCCACTTGTGTCCTATTTTCCTTTTAACCTGTTTAAGAGGCCTAAAGCCTGAGACTAGGGTCCACTAAAGTAAGAAAAATAAAATTTTCCTTATGGTCTCCCCTATCACTAAGGCTTCAAATTTTCCTTGTTCATGTCCACATGGGTATGCGCACGGGCGTGTGTCTAGGCCGTGTGTGACACACTGTAACACCCCTCACCCGTATTCTACACTGGAACCGGGCACAATGCGTTATCGTACTTAACTCACATGGTCATACGACTTTGGGCTATCAAATTCCATTGCAAATAAAAAAATTTTCCATACACACATCTAATATCTTTATAATGGGCCTACGAGGCTAAAAATGCTTCCAGAAGGTTTCAAGAATTAATCAAAAACTTTCACGCACTTAGAAAATTTTTTCTAAACAGGGGCCACATACCCTTGTGAAATGGGACACGCCCGTGTGGGCAGGACATGTGGTCACACACGCCCAAGTCCCTCACCCGTGGTCGACACTGACTTATTTCACACGGCCAGACACACGTCCGTGTCCCTCATACGGCCTAGACACGCCCGTGTCTCAGCCCGTGTGCCAAAACCTTGGGATTCTATTTATGATGTCATCACCTCACTACGGTCACACGGCCAAGGCACACACTTTTGTTCTTAGATCGTGTGTCGAATTAAATTCCAATTTCAAGATGTAGACTTCACACGGCCCGGGGACACACCTATGTATGTGGCCGTGCCTATCACACGGCTGAGACACACAGCCGTGTCTCTGCCCGTGTGTTTACTACAAAGCTTACTGACTTGTAAAACCAACATGCAGGGGACACACGGCCTGGTCACACACCCATGGGACTGACCGTGTGTCACACACGGCCTAGACACACACTCGTGTGCCTACCCTTGTGGACAAGAACAAGGCTATTTGCCAAGCTCTTTCATCCTTCTAATCCATTCAAGCATAAATTCATAACCAAACAACCCAATCATATACCCTATACAATCATGAATAACCTCATTCTTTCATTGATTAATAGTATTGAGCCACTAACTATGGCCATGTACAAAAGAATTCGTCTATAAGGAGTCAATACACACTTGGCCAAAACAACAAACACTTCACCTAGTCCAGCCCCTATACATGCCATACCCAAAATGCTAATTCAAAATATACCAAGATGAGTTGATAGTGTGGGTGATCTTCCGATTATCTTCGTATCCCAACCCGGCCCTTTGACTCTATAAACCAAGGGAAAAAGAAAGGGGAGTAAGCTTTAAAGCTTAGTAAGTTTACATGTAAACAGTAAACATCATAACATGTGCTAAACAATAAATAGCATTTCACAATCCAAGATCATGCTTACTCATTCATCTCTTACCATAATCCAACCATATCACAACCAATTACTCTTATTATTTAACATGCATCCCTGCACTTGATTACCATATGATCACATGAAACAACACATCACAATTACACAATAAATCATTCTTAGTAATATCAACCACTCGGTGGTATCGCACTTAACCCACTATTTATTGTTAACAGGGTGGTATCACATATAGCCCACCCACGAGAATATTTACAGTGCTATCGCACTTAGCCCACCAAATAACACTAACGATGGTATCGCACATAGCCCATCATTGATAAGTGATAAGGTGGTATCACACATAGCCCACCAACAAAATAATTAAGGTGGTATCACACATAGCCCACCATTTATTTACTACGGATGATATTCCGCATCTACATATCTATTTCAACATTCATACGAAATTTATTCATTGTCTACCCAATCCAATCCATTTAAATCATAGGTGCTCTCAAAAATAAAATGCAGTAATAAACAACAGCATATGAATTTAAGATGCATCATTTACACATAAACTTACCTCGGTGCAAAATGTGTTAATGTGCGGTTTAATCCGAAACCTTGCCTTTTCCCCGGTCAAGGTTAATTCCGCGCTCTCCTTGATCTATAACAACAAAATTCACTCATTTAATACATTTCATGATCATAATGTATCATAATCTCTACTTAGGCAAAATGACCATTTTGCCCTTGTATAATGGCAAAATTACGATTTTGCCTCTAGGCTTGTAAGTCATTTTTCAACACATTTTCTCATTGAACAAGCCTAGCTGAACATTTATTCCTCTTACAAAAACCCACAAATCTAACTATTTCATGCATTTATCACGAATTTACAACTTAGCCCCTTTAGGTGTTTTCATGACAACACCTTTCACAAAAGTTGTTTCTCATCTCCCCAACATTCATTTTCTTCCATAAAAACTCATCTAACAACATAAAACTTCTCATGGAAAATCCTTAAACTTTTAACCATTTCACAAATTAGTCCCCTCATTAGCTAACTTAAGCTTTGGGGACTCCAAAAGTACAAAAATTATCAAATAAAACCACCAAAATCACTTACTTGCAAGGAGATAGCTTAGCTGAAAGTTTGAACCCCCAAAACTCTATTTTTCTCTCCAATTTTCGGTGGAAGAAGGAGGGTGAATAGTGAAAAATGATAACATCTTTTATTCATCTTATTTTATTCATTTTTATCACCTAATTTCCACCAAATTTGACCAACATTTAATATCTTGTCTCCCTAGCCTCTATATCCACTCATTCAATGGCCTAATTTCACTTTAAGGACCTCTAATTTGATATTCTTTGGCTATTGGACACCCCTCCCCCTTATAATGGAACTTTCGCACTTTATGCGATTTAGTCCTTTTTCACAATTTCACATACAACTGCTAAAATTAAAGCACCAAAATTTTCATATAGCCATATATTAATGCCATAACACATAAAATAATACTAAAATAATTTTCCTCAACCTCAGATTAGAGGTCCCGAGACCACTGTTCCGACTAGCCCCAAAATTGGGCTGTTACACGCACGGTCAATTACATGGGTGTGTGATCAGGCCGTGTGTCCCCTTGCACGTTAGAATTGCAAGTCAGTAAGATCAGTACTAAACACACAGGCAGAGACACGGCTGTGTGTCTCAGCCGTGTGAGAGGCACGACCAGAGACATGGGCATGTGCCTAGGCCGTGTGAAGTCTGCACCTGAATTTAGGAATTTAATTCGACACATGGTCTAAGGACACAGGTGTGTGCCTTGGCCATGTGACCATAGTGAGGTGGTGACGTCTTAAATAGAATGCCAAGGTTTTGGCACACAGGTTGAGACACGGGTGTGCCGAGGCCGTGTAAGGGACATAGGCGTGTGTCTGGCCGTGTGAAATAAGTCAGCGTCGACCACGGGGGAGGGACATGGGCGTGTGTAACCACCCGGCCTGCCCCCACAAGCGTGTCCCATTTCACACTAGCGTGTGGCCCCTGTTTAGGTAAAATTTTTCTAAGTGTGTAAAAGTTTTCGAATTATTTTTGAAACCTTTCGGATGTATGTTTAGGGCCTCATAGGCCTATTATAAGGAGGTTAGATATGAGAATGGAAAAGTTTTAATTTGGAGTGGAATTTGATAACCCAAAGTTGTATGACCATGTGAGTCAAGTATGGTAACGCCTCGTACCTAGTTCTGGCATAGAATACGGGTAAGGGGTGTTACATTTAGTGATATCAGAGCTATGGTTTAGTCGGTTCTTGGACTACCGTAGCATGTGTTAGAGTCTAGGTTACATGCCATAAGCGTATATTGATAGTGTGGTGGCTTTTGACAATTTTAAACTTTGTTTTTATATAATAAATGGATCCCGATCGAGCGATCACTTGAGACGCAGACTAATAGTAACGCTTTGCTTTAGCCCAAAGGGGGCGCACGCTTTGTAGAGAGTGGACCCTAGACTAGGGGTCAAGGAGAAGAGGCCTGGGACGCCTTTCTCTAAATGGTGAATAATTGGTACACGGAGTATGTACGAGCAAACCCTAATGCCCAACCTCCTCCACACCCTCCTATACCTCAGCCAGTTCCTGTGGTTCCTCAAGGTATATTTTAATGAGAATAACCAAGCCTCGGTAGATAAGATTCAAAAGTAAGAGGTCGAGGAGTTTAGAGCTAATATAGAGATGACCCTGAGAAGGCGGAGTTCTAGCTTGAAAACTCGATGAGGGTATTTGATGAACTCTCCTGCACACCTTAGGAGAGTTTAAAATATGCCGTGTCTTTGTTGAAGGAATCAGCATACCATTGGTGGAAAACTTTGACGTTAGTGGTTCCAAGTGAAAGAGTGACGTGGGACTTCTTTTTGGAAGAGTTCCAAAAGAAGTATATAAGTCAGAGGTTTGTTGATGAGAAACGGAAAGAATTCCTTGAATTGAAGCAAGGAAGAATGACTGTGGCAGAATCTAAGCGTGAGTTTGTTAGGCTCAGCAAGTATGCACAAAAGTGTGTGTCTACAGAAGCTATCTTGTGCAAGAGGTTTGAAGATAGGCTGAATGAGGATATTAAACTACTAGTTGGGATTTTGGAGTTAAAAAAGTTTGTGGTGTTGGTTGACTGGGCATGTAAGGCCGAAGAACTGAATAAGGAAAAGAAGAAAGCCATGAGTGAGGCTTGAGATATGAGCAAAAGGCCAATGAGTAAATCATGCCAAACTCAATCGAAGAGGTCCAAGGAAATGAACCCCCGGACAACAACGTCAGTTGGATATTCACATCAAGATCGAGGTAACACATACTCAGACTCGAGAGTTCAAGCCACTTTGATGGCAAGTGTGGGCAATCTGAAGACCAAATCGGAGTGTCCAAATTATGGTAGGCAGCACACTGGGAAGTGTTGGGGAAGCAGCCAGAATTGTTACAAGTGCGGCTCACCCGACCATTTTATCCGAAATTGTCTAGAGAGGGAGGAGAATGAAAGAAAGTAATAAGTGAGATAAAGCAATGTATCTTCGAGGGGTAGATCACAAAAGAACCAGGGAGGTGGGACTAGTAGTAGAGGTGTGCCTCGAGATTCTGTTGTGAGACCGGAGGGTCGAGCACCTGCAAGGACCTATTCCATTTGTGCTCGTGAAGAGGCATTATCTCCAGATGTGATAATACGATACTTTTTCTCTTCATGATACCTCTGTTATTGCTTTGATTGATCTGAAGTCTACCCATTCTTACATTTGCATGAGATTGACATCTAGTATGAGTATGATTGTTGAGTCTACAGATTTTGTAGTAAATGTGTCAAACCTGTTAGGCAAACATATGCTAGTTGACAAGGTGTGTAGGAATTGTTCTTTGACAATTAGAGGTCATTGTTTTCTGGCAAATTTTATGTTGTTTCCATTTGATGAGTTTGATTTGATTCTTGGTATGGATTGGTTGACTACTCATAGTGTTTTAGTGAACTGTGGTAGTAAATTTATTGAATTGGAATGTGAAAATGGAGATGTTATTTGGGTTGAATCAGGTAAGTCAGATAGTTTGCCGGTGATAATTTCTTCTATGGTACCCGAGAAATACTTGAGGAAACGATTCGAGTCCTATCTTGCTTTTGTGTTGAATGCCCAAGAATCAGAAATAAAGATTGTATCAGTACCAGTGGCATGTGAGTATCCGAATGTATTCCCGAAAGAGTTACCTGGATCACCTCCAGTTAGAGAGGTTGAGTTTGGAATTGAGTTAATTCAGGGAACGACACCTGTTTCGGTTGCTCTGTATAGGATGGCACCATTAGAGTTGAAAGAACTGAAGGTTCAGTTGCAAGAGTTAACGGATAAGGGATTTGCAAGACCGAGCTATTCACCGTGGGGTGCTCCTGTAGTTTTTGTAAAGAAGAAAGATGGGTCGATGAGGTTGTGCATATACTACAGACAGCTCAACAAAGTGACGATGAAGAATAAGTACCTTTTACCAAGAATAGATGATTTATTTGACCAACTGAAGGGAGCTACAGTGTTCTCAAATCTAGACCTAAGGTCTGGCTATTACCAGTTGAGGGTGAAGGAGCAACATGTACCGAAAACTGCATTTCGGACGAGGTATGGCCATTATGAGTTTCTTGTTATGCCATTTGGTTTGACGAATGCCCCTGCGATTTTCATGGATTTGATAAATCGCATCTTCCGACCGTACTTGGACAAGTTTGTAGTTGTTTTTATTGACGACATATTAGTCTATTCTTGGGATGAGAGTAAACATGCGGAGCATCTGAGAGTTATTTTGCAGACTTTAAGAGACAAGCAGCTGTATGCTAAATTTAGCAAGAGTGAGTTTTGGCTCCGAGAGGTTGGATTCCTAGGACACATTATATCGGGTGATGGTATTAGAGTTCATTCGAGCAAGATCTCGACTATTGTGGAGTGGAAACTGCTAAGAAATGTGTCCAAAGTCAGAAGTTTTTTAGGTTTAGCGGGGTATTACAGAGGGTTTGTAAAGGGGTTTTTCATGATTGCTACCTCGATAAGGAAACTGTTGCATAAATATGTCAAGTTTGAATGGACTGAGAAATACCAACAGAGCTTCAAGAGATTGAAAACCTTGTTGACTGAGGCGCCGGTTTTGGTACAACCTGAGTCGAGAAAAAAATTTTTGGTTTACAGTGATGCTTCATTTAACGGTCTTGGTTGTGTGTTGATGTGAGAGGCTAAAGTGGTAGCTTACTCCTCAAGATAGCTAAAATTGCATGAGAAGAATTATCCGACTCATGACTTGGAGTTGGCTGCGATCGTTTTCACTTTGAAGATTTGGCGCCATTATTTATATGGTGAGAAGTGCCGAATCTTCACTGGTCATAAGAGTTTGAAGTATTTGATAGATTAAAAGGATTTGAATTTGCGACAATGGCGATGGCTCGAATTATTGAAGGACTATGAGCTAGCAATTAATTATCATCCGAGGAAAGCAAATGTAGTGGCGAATGCCTTGAGTAGAAAATCCCTGTATGCTTTGAGGGCCTTGAGTACGAACTTAGCATTGTTTGAGGATGGTGCTATATTGGCCGAGTTGAGGGTTAGACCGCTATTTATTCAGCGAATCTGTGAAGCTTAAAAGAATGATAATGAGATGCAAGCTAAGAGAGCTAAGTATGAATCAGGAAATGATTCTGACTTTCGGGTGAGTTCAGATGGTTGCTTGATGTTTCATGACAGGATTTGTGTACCTAAAGATGATGAGTTGATCGGGGAAATTTTACATGAAGCACATAGTGGTCACTTGTCTGTACATCTCGGTAGCACGAAAATGTACAATGATTTGAAGAAATTTTATTGGTGGCTGGGTATGAAAAGAGACATCTTTGAGTTCATGATGTTTAATCTGTCAGCAAGTGAAAACTGAGCATCAAGTACCATCGGGATTGCTTCAGCTGGTGATGGTTCCTGAGTGGAAAGGGGATCGATCACCATGAATTTTGTGATGGGGCTGCCTATCACTCCAAAAAAGAAAGATGCTGTGTGGGTTATTATTGATAGACTAACGAAGTCGACTCACTTTATACTGGTGCGTGTTGATTATACCCTTGATAAGTTGGCCGAGTTGTATATTGCTGAAGTGGTGAGATTACATGGAGTGCCTGTATCTATTATCTTGGATAGAGATCCGTGATTTACTTTAAGGTTTTGGAAGAAGTTGCAGGAGGCCTTGTGTACAATGTTGAATTTTAGTACTGCAGTCCATCCTCAAACTGACGACCAATGTGAAAGAGTGATTCAAGTTCTTGAGGATATGCTATGATGCTATCTTAAAGTTCGAAGGTAATTGGGAAAGATATCTACCTTTGGCTGAGTTTGCCTACAACAAAAGTTATCAGTCGAGGATACGAATGGCACCGTACGAAGCCTTGTATGGTCGCAAGTGTTGAACTCCCTTGTATTGAACCGAGTTTAGTGAGAAGCAAATTCACGGGTTGATCTAGTTAAAGAGACCAAGGAGAAAGTGAAAGTGATCCGTGATAGTTTGGAAGATGCTTCAGACTGACAAAAGTCGTATGCGACAAGGTTTTTTTAAAAGCATCCTTGTGGAAGAAAATATAGAGATTTGGTCGGAAGGGCAAATTGAGTCCACGATTCATAGGGCCGTATGAAATTACCGAAAGGATTGGGCTAGTGGCATATCAATTGGCTTTACCGGTAGAGTTTGTAACACCCCTTATCCGTATCCTACGCCAGAACTGAGGACGAGGCATTACCAGACTTAATAATGCATTTGGTCAAATTAATTATCACATATACAAAATGACTTAGTCAAGCCCCTATACATGCCATAACTTAAATCATTTATAAATAAAGATACCCTTAGATAGCTTGATAGTGTGAAGCAATCTCCAATGTTCTCCAACCCGAGCTTGTTTAATAGGACTCTGTAACATGGGAAAGAAAAAGGGGTAAGCTTATAAAGCTTAGTAAGTTCACATGTAAATATAATAAGCATTAACAATGAATTTAGCTTACTACTAAGCTATCATAACTTGCATAAATAATGCTAAGTTCTTAATTCCCAACTTACTCATTTGTAGCCTTACCAAAGCCTCAACATGACAAATCCTCACAACAAGTTCTCAAATTGATACAATCATTAAATCACATGCTTATACCTTATTACTCATGTTCACATTAATCTGTCTGCTTGAATCGCTGTCACTAAATTATTTATTTCTTGAGCTACAGAGCTCCGAATTACAAACTGCTAATATTTCCTGAAACTAGACTCACATATATTCATACCGTAAAATTTTTAGTATTTTTGATCTTTCCGATTAATACAGTTTATTCATTAAAGTATCCCCTGTTTTGCTGTCTGACGGTTTCGACCTTTTTTCACTAAAAATTAATTATCTCATTGTACAGAACTCAAATGATGTTATCGAATTATTATCAAACATTAATCATTATATTTGAAACTCAATACTATAGTATTTATGGCCAAAATATCAATTTATCATTCAAATATGCATAATTAAATGCTTATTAAACATATGAACTTACCTCGATACCAAAACGGTCATTTTACCAACTTTTCTAATTTTCGATTTTCCTCCCATTCTAGGTCCAAATCTCATTTTTCGTGGGTCTAAGACATCACATTTCACTTATTTAATTAATGTACTACTCAAAACAGTCCCTAACTCAAACTTGGGCAAAATTACAATTTTGCCCCTAAACTTTTGCATAATTATGATTTTGCCCCTAGGCTCGAAAATTAAACTTCATCCCTTATTCTTATGTTTTATAACATGCTGATCATTTTTTCCTTCTATGGCAACATCAAATTCTTGCACTAACATGCACTTATGTACATTAGGTATTTTTGCCGATTATGTCGTTTCACTCGTTTTCACTTACAATCGCTTAGTAAAAGTTGTTTAACATAATTCTAAGCTTCATATTCCTCCATAAAACATCAAAAAAAAACACATTCACTTACGGGTATTTTTCCAAATATGAACCCTAGGTTAAATTATTGCTAGAATAAGCTAAATCAAGTTACCGGGACTCCAAAAACGTAAAGAACATGAAAAACGGGGCTAGAATGGACTTACCATGAAGCTTGGAAAGCTTGAAAACCATATCCATGGCTTCCAACATGTTAAATTCGGCCTAAGCTTGAAGAAGGACAAATTTGGCAATTAAATTTTGTTTTTAATTCATTTAATTCACTAAATTACCAAAATGCCCCTTAAAAAAATCTTTTGAAACATACTCATCCATGTCCACTTTTTTGTCCACCAACTTAACCAATGGTCTAATTATCATTTAAGTCCTTTTGACTAAATTGAGTGCCCAAACGTCAAAATTTTCGAATGAGATTTTCACGAAATCATTTCGTGTATTTGTAGACCATAAAAATATAAATAAAATAAATTTCTCAACATCGAATTTGTGGTTCCGAAACCACTCTTCCGACTAAGCCCAAAATCGGGCTGTTACAACTCTCCCCCCTTTAGGGATTTTCGTCCTGAAAAATCTCACCAGTAATGGATTTAGGTTTAATTTCACAAGTTATACTCATAGCATCATACAAATGCCAATCAAACATGAACACTTATCATAGTATAAACTTTCCTTTCATCTCATCTTTCATATTTCAAGAAAAAATTCCCATCCACAATTTATTCATCATCACATAAATATCATAAACTACTATTCTTACTTTTTACAAGTCTCAACTCATCATAAACACACTGTTTGCACTATCAAATTTAGCTCGGTTGAAGTGCGCATTTGTCTAATAAAACAATTTACATCAGGGTCGGGAGTCGTCACACTATCACAGTTCAATATGGCATGTATAGCTAGGCTCTCACACTCACAATGGTAGTCCGAGAACCGACTAAATCATAGCTCTGATACCACTAAATTAATTAACACATATACAAAATGACTTAGTAAAGCCCCTATACATGTCATAACTTAAATCATTTATAAATGAAGATTCCCATATATAGCTTGATAGTGTGAAGCGATCTCCAACGACCTCCAACCCGAGCTTGTTTAATAGGACTCTGTAACATGGGAAAGAAAAAGGGGTAAGCTTATAAAGCTTAGTAAGTTCACATGTAAATATAATAAGCATTAACAATGAATTTAGCATACTACTAAGCTGTCATAACTTGCATAAATAATGGTAAGTTCTTACTTCCCAACTTACTCATTTATAGTCTTACCAAAGCCTCAACATGACAAATCCTCTCAACAAGTTCTCAAATTGATACAATCATTAAATCACATGCTTATACCTTATTACTCATGTTTACATTAATCTGTCTACTTGAATCGCTGTCACTAAATTATTTATTTATTGAGCTAAAGAGATCCAAATTACAAACTGCTAATTTTCCTTGAAACTAGACTCACATATATTCATACCATAAAATTTTTAGAATTTTTGGTCTTTCCAATTAATATAGTTTATTCATTAAAGTATCCCCTGTTCTGCTGTCTGACAGTTTCGACCTTTCTTCACTAAAAATTAATTATCTCATTGTACAGAACTCAAATGATGTTACCGTTTGTTTCTCTTGAAAATAGAATCATTAAGAAATTCAAGGATATAAATTTTATCCCATGATTATTTGTTTAAAAGTTTTAATGATTTTATCAAGTAAGAACAGGGGATCACATAATCATTCTGAACCAGTCTCACAAGAATTTAAATATCTAAAAATATGCAAATCCTTTGTTTGCTCTGTTTCTTTTATATGAAAATAGATGCAATAAGATTTAAATCAATATCTCATTCAACTTATAATTCAATTTATAATATTTTTGGTGATTTTTCAAGTTCACATAACTGCTGGTGTCCAAAACAGTTTTATTGTAAATTTTTGCTCTCACTCACTTTAGTTGTATTCATTACTTACCTATAACAATCTTTCCAATTTCTGATTACATATCGAGCATATTGCTCATACGTTACACATGCATATACCTACACTTATCACTACAAGCCACACATAATTTCACTTAATCGATTTTCCCGGTGAACTCACCGATAACCTTACTAAAGGCTCGGAATACAAAGGGCACCTTACTTAATAGCTTGCTTACATACCTGCAACATCTCACTTAACACATGAGTACTCTTTCATAATATAGGCATATTGCCAATCATGTCATAAAGTGTCACAAGCATAACTGAAAACTCATCACTTACTTAATAATTGATAATCTCAATTACTTACAATCTCAATATTAAATAAGCCTTAAATGCATACCTGTACTCTTTCTTCATGTTCTCACCTTGTCATTTCTTTGACTTACTCTTTGGATTACTCGGGAACATTTTCCTTTTTGAACTTACCATTGCCATGTCTTGACATGGTCTTACATGGTATCCCAGCCTTATGAACTCACCAATGCCATGCCTTGGCATGGTCTTACATGGGACCTTTGCCTTATAGTAACTTATCAATGCCATGTCTTGACATGGTCTTACATGATATCCTTATCTTACCAAATGCCATGTTCCAAACATGGTCTTACATGGCATCCTTGTCTTATTGCCAATGCCACATCTTGATGTGGTCTTACATGGAGTCCTTAATCAATGCTGATACCATGTCTTGACATGGTCTTACATGGGATCCTTGCCTTACCAATGCCATGTCTTGACATGGTCTTACATGGTATCCTTAACCGTCAATTCCTCCTTAAATGCCATGTTATGAACATGGACTTTTCCGTCAATTCTTCCTTAATTGCAATGGTATAGCCATGGACTTTGAGATATCAATGCCTTGTCAAGTCATAGCTGAAACATACTTGCTCAAATTCTCAAGGTTAGTCGCATAACTCAATAATAACATTACTAAAAACAATAATTGCATAATAATAAAATGCTACTCAACTTACATACTTACATTCTAAATCTCATCATATCATCAACTTAACTTATTCTCATCAAACTATGCTAGTCAATACTTTCTTGTTATCATACAAAGCCATAATACAAAATATGGTCTAACATATAAATTATACAAGTTCTCTTTCCAATATCGAATTATTATCGAACATTAATCATTATATTTGAAACTCAATACTATAGTATTTATGACCAAAATATCAATTTATCATTCAAATATGCATAATTAAATGCTTATTAAACATATGAACTTACCTCCATACCAAAACGGTCATTTTACCAACTTTCTTGATTTTCGATTTTCCTCCCGTTCTAGGTCCAAATCTCATTTTTAGGGGGTCTAAGACATCACATTTCACTTATTTAATTAATGTAATACTCAAGACAGTCCCTAACTCAAACTTTGGCAAAATTATAATTTTGCCCCTAAACTTTTGCATAATTATGATTTTACCCCTAGGCTCGAAAATTAAACTTCATCCCTTATTCTTATGTTTTATAACATGCTGATCATTTTTCCCTTCTATGGAAACATCAAATTCTTGCTCTAACATGCACTTATGTACATTAGGTATTTTTACCGATTATGTCGTTTTACTCGTTTTCACTTAAAATCGCTTAGTAAAAGTTGTTTAACATAATTCTAAGCTTCATATTATTCCATAAAACATCAAAATAAACACATTTCACTTATGGGTATTTTTCCAAATATGAACCCTAGGTTAAATTATTGCTAGAATAAGCTAAATCAAGTTACCGGGACTCTAAAAACGTAAAGAACATGAAAAACGAGGCTAGAATGGGCTTACCATGAAGCTTTGAGAGCTTGAAAACCCTATCCATGGCTTCCCACATGTTAAATTCGGCCTAAGCTTGAAGATGGACAAATTTGGCAATTAAATTTTGTTTTTATTTCATTTAATTCACTAAATTACCAAAATGCCCCTTAATAAAATCTTTTGAAACATACCCATACATGTCCCTTTTTTTGTCCACCAATTTAAGAAATGGTCTAATTATCATTTAAGGACCTCCAATTTAAAATTTCATAACAATTGGACACTTGTAACATGTAGAACTCAACTTTTGCACTTTTTACAATTTAGTCCTTTTGACTAAATTGAGTGCCCAAACGTCAAAATTTCTGAATGAGATTTTCATGAAATATTTCTGTGTATTTGTAGACCATAAAAATATAAATAGAATAAATTTCTCAACATTAAATTTGTGGTCCCGAAACCACTGTTCCGACTAAGCCCAAAATCGAGCTGTTACAGAGTTAGAGAAAATACACAACGTGTTTCATGTATCGACGTTGTGGCGATATCGTTCCGATCCTTCGCATGTGATCCTTTCATCGAAAATTGAGATACAATCGAACATGACTTATGAAGAGGAGCCGATTACAATATTGGCTCGAAAGGTTAAACAATTGAGGAATAAGAGCATAGCTTTAGTAAAAGTGTTATGGAAAAAACACGGTGTGGAAGAGGCTATGTGGGAACCGGAAGAAGCCATGAGAAAACAATATCCAAACCTTGTTACCAGTATGATTTTCGAGGGCGAAAATCTCTAAAGGAAGGGAGAGTTGTAACAACCCAATTTTGGGGCTAGTCAGAACAGTGGTCTCGGGACCACTAATCCGAGGTTGAGGAAAATTATTTTGATATTATTTTATGTGTTGTAACATGTATATCATAATGCATGGGAATTTTGGTGCTTTAATTTTAACGATTGAATGCTTAATTGTAAAAAAGGACTAAATCGCATAAAGTGCTAAAGTTCTATTTTTCAAGGTAGAGGTGTCTAATAGCCATAGAATATTAAATTAAAGGTACTTAAAGTGCAATTAGGCCATATAGAGTGTGTTGGCCGGCCATAGGAAGCAAGGGGACAAGAGCATTAATTTTAGTCAAAATTTGGTGACATTAGGTGAGTAAAAATGAATAAAATAAGATGAACAAAAGAAGCTATCATGTTTCACTATTCATCTTTCCTCTCCCACCAAATTTCTAACAAGAATAAGGGTTCTTGGAGTTCAAATTTTTAGCAAAACAAATCTCTTGCAAGTAAGTGATTTTGGTGGTTTTATTTGATAATTTTTGTACTTTTGGAGTCCCCAAAGCTTAAGCTAGCTAATGAGGGGACTAATTTGCTAAATGGTTAAAAATTTAGGGACCTTCCATGAGAGTTCATGTTGGTTGCTGAGCTTTTATGGAAGAAAATGAATGTTAGTGAGATGAGAAACAACTTTTTTAAAGGGTGTTGCCATGGAAACACCTAAATAGGACTTGTTTGCAAAGATTGAAATTGTGTAATAAATGCATGAAATAATTGGAATTATGAGTAGTTGTAAGAGTGATAAATGTTTAGCTAGGCTTTTTTAATGAGAAAATGTGATGAAAAATGATTTACGAGCCTAAGGGTAAAATCATAATTTTGCCATAGTACAAGGGCAAAATGGTCATTTTTGCCTAATTAGAGATTATGATGTATTATGATTAGAAAATGATTGAATGAGTGAATTTTGTTGGTATAGACCAAGAAGAGTGTGGAATCAACCTTGACCGAGGAAAAGGCAAGGTTACGAAATAAACTGTTGATTAACGCGTTTTGCACCGAGGTAAGTTTATGTGTAAACGATGCATCTTAAATACACATGTCGTTACTTATTGGTGCATTGTATGATTGAGAACAAATATAGTTCAAATGTATTGAATTTGGTAGATAATGAATAATTTTCGTATGAACGTTGAATTAGATATGTAAGAATGGAATATTACCCGTAGTAATTAATGGTGGGCTGTGCGCGATACCACCTTAATTATTCTTGTTGGTGGGGTATGTGCTATACCACTTTATTATTTATTTACGATAGGCTGTGTGCGATACCATAGTTTATATTATCAAATGGTGGGCTATGTGCGATACCACCGTAAATATCCTTGTTGGCGGGCTTTGTGCGATACCACCATGTTAAAGATAAATGGTGGGCTAAGTGCGAAACCACCGAGTGTTTGGTATTACTAAGAATGGTTTATTGTGTAATTGTGATGTGTTGTTTCATGTGATCATGTGGTGATTAAGTGTAGGGATGTATGTTAAAAAATAAGAGCATTTGGTTTGTGATATGGTTGGATTGTGGTAAGAGATGAATGAGTAAGCATGATTTTGGATTGTGAAATGCTATTTATTGATTAGCACATGTTATGATGGTTATTGTTTACATGTAAACTTACTAAGCTTAAAGCTTACCCCCTTTTCTTTTCCCTTGTTTTATAGTGTCAAATAGTCGAGTCAGGATACAAAGATAATTGGAAGATCACTTACACTATCAGTTCATTTCGGTATATCTAGAATTAATATTTTGAGTATGGCATGTATAGGGGCTAGACTAGGTGAATTGTTTTATTATTTTGGCCAAGTATGTATTGGCTCCTTATAGATGAATTCTTTTGTACATGGCCTTACTTAATGGCTCAATACTTTTAATCAATGAAAATATGAGGTTATTTAAGAAAGTGTTGTTGCACACATTGACTTATTTGATGATTTGTTGTATGGGATCATGTTATGTAGGTTAGGGTGACAAAAGAGCTTGGCAAATAGCCCTGTTCATGTCCACACGGGTATGCACGTGTGTGACACATAGTCAATTGCATGGGTGTGTGATTAGGCAATGTGTCCTTTTGCATGTTAGAATTGCAAGTCAGTAAGCTCAGTACTAAACACACAGGCAGAGACACTACTGTATGTCTCAGCCGTTTGGGAGGTACGGCCAAAGACATGGTCGTGTGCCCAGGCCGTGTGAAGTTTGCACCTGAATTTAGGAATTTAATTTGACACACGGTCTAAGGACACGTGCGTGTACCTTGGCCGTGTGACCATAGTGAGGTGATGACGTCATAAATAGAATGCCAAGGTTTTGGATCAGGGGCTGAGACACGGGCATGTCGAGGCCGTGTAACGTACACGGGCGTGTGTCTAGCCGTGTGAAATAAGTCAGAGTCGACCACGGGTGAGGGACATGGGTGTGTGTGACCACACGGCCTGCCCCCACGGGCGTGTCCCATATCACACGGGCGTGTGGCCCCTGTTTAGGTAAATTTTTTCTAAGAGCGTAAAAGTTTTCGATTTATTTCTGAAACCTTCCAGAAGTATGTTTAGGGTCTCGTAGGCCCATTATAAGGAGGTTAGATATGAGAATGGAAAGTTTTAATTTGGAGTGGAATTTGATAACCCAAAGTTGTATGACCATGTGAGTCAAGTACGGTAATGCCTCGTACTCGGTTCCGGCGTAGAATATGGGTAAGGGATGTTACAGTGTCCCTAGACCACACGGGCGTGTGTGCTTTGCTCTTAGGAAAAATTTCAAAATGTCGCGAAAAATTCTCTGAGTTTCCGATTAAGTCCCGATTCATTTTAAATACTTATAGTGGGCCTCGAGAGCCCATAAAAGGGACAACATGATTAATTTACGACGTGTTTGCAATATATCTTGTTTATTGTTCATAATTGATTTGAATAGTCTGGTAATGTCCCGTAACCCTATTTCGATGACGGATAAGGGTTATGGGGTGTTACATGTTTCATTTTTTCCATCCATCTTCTTTATTTTGTTCTTTATTGTTATAAGTTTTGATTTATTGTTCTATTTTATTTATCATAGTTATTTATTTCAATTATTTTTTTCTTCAATTTTTTTGTCTGACTTGGATTCGTTTGTGTTCCAACTTATGTCAAAATCCAAGTTTATTTCCGAATATCTAGAGCCCTAAGTCAAGTACGAGACCTTAATCATGCTTTAAAATAGGGTCGAGACTAAACCGAACACATATGAAAGTTCTCAGAAATATAAAACTTTTCTATATTATAGAGGTCACATGCCAGTGTGGGTAGGCCGTGTGCCTCCCACAGCTACTAGACACACCCATGTGTCCTGGCCGTGCCAAAATTGAGCATGTATATTGACTTATCCACACGGCCACCATACACGCCCGTGTGCCATGACCGTGTAGAATTATGCTAGCTATTGACTTGATCACACGGCCACCAGGCACACCTTGACTTACTCGCACGGCTACCAGGCACGCCCGTGTGCCACGGCCGTGTGTGCAAAACAGGCCATTTGCAAGGCCAAAAAGGCCTCCCATACAAGGGTTAATCCTACAAGCAAAATACCAATTCATTTCAAGCACACTTTACATCCTAAACATGGCAAATAAATCAATAAGATCTCACATTCAATCTCATTTCCATTCATGCCAATTTACACAACTAAAACACATATACATTCAAGCATGATTCATCTACATTTACCTTTCACATAATCATTCCTTTGCTCAAACATACATACTCATAATGCATTCATATGCTTACCATAACTATGACAATTCCTTTAGTTATCAAGCCATATCAAACATACATCATGTATCATATTTACTCAAACATTATACCAACATTTATCTAGCCACATCTTATGCCTAATTATACACATTTCAAACATAACTCAAAATGACTAGCATATATATGCCATATTTAGCTATATATACATTTTCAAGGTACCAAAATGAGTTTGTGTAGTGTGATGACGATCCTCGACTGTCCCCGAGCCTTCAGTAGCTTTGACGATCTATAAAACAGAGCAAACACACACACAGAGTAAGCTTTCAAAAGCTTAATAAGTCATATACAAATAAACTTAGCATAAAATGAACATAACCATATTGATACTATGAGTTCTCATAGCAAATCCATCACATATATTTCTTTGGCTCATTTGCTTAGCCATATCTTACCAGATTCTTCAACTCAAATATCACATATACAAATAGCTCTTTTGAACATATCTTCACATATCATTTTATCATTTCCTTTCACATATTCATATTAGTAAGTTCAAATAGACACTTACCTTTCATACACACTTAGTGTACATAACAAGCTTACCTGAAACGGAAATACAAATCACATAGTTCCTCGTATCTCAGACTTTGCCCATTGAATCGTTCGAAATCTAATAGGATACTCAGAGTGCTCAGAATAGTCGTACAATGCCAATGTCCCAGACGTGGTCTTACATGTAATCAGATATCGATGCCACTGTCCCAGGTCTTACACGAATCAATACGATGCCAATGTCCCAGACATTGTCTTACACGTAAATCTCATCTCGATGCCAACGTCCCAGACATTGTCTTACGTGAAAGCTCGAATCAATGCCAACGTCCCAGACGTGGTCTTACATGATATCACGTAATAGACTCCTATGTCATGACATAGTTAATCCTATCTATTCCTAGGTTCGTACAGGACTTCTCGGATGTTAACAATATGTCGATCTTATCTCAGACTTCATGTATACACATCTCATAAGCATTCTTCATTATCAATAGTCATATAAACATACATAATTCAATACAAATACATTTATTTGTATATAGACTTACCTCGAGTTCGGTTTAACGAAAACGTGCGGCTATTCAATGATTTTCGACTTCCTCCGATCTAAGTCCATTTTCTTCGGTTCTTGATCTATACATATTCAAATTTAATCCATTTGTTCACTAATTCATTTAATTCAATCCAAGAACACATATTTAGGGCAATTTGCAAATTAGCCCTCACATTTACATATTTGGACATTTTAGTCCCTATTTCACAAAATCATCAAATACACAATATCACCATATACTCAAGTTGAGCCGAATATTCATGTATCTCATACAATTCCATACATTTCATTTATTTCACAATTGAGTCCCTCAAATTACTCTTTTCACAATTTAGCCCTAATTAGCTAAATTGATCCAAAATCCAAGAACAAAACATGTTCATTAAACACATATCTTTCATTTAACACCAATACTCATCACAAAGCTCACCATTTCATCAATGGCACATCTCACAAACATCATCAATTCTTCAAATTACAACATGGGTTTTATAGCATACGAAGCAACGATTACAGAAACGTAAAAATTATCAAAAACGGATAAAAAACACATACCCAATTTTGGATTACACTAAGGTCGAATATCACAAAGCTCAAAACCCCTTTCTTTTTCTTGTTTTTTGGTGGAACAAAGATGAACATGATGGATTTTTAGCCTTTTGTTTTATTATGAAAGACATAATTATCAAATCCCCTTTTTACCCTTAATGAATCTTTAATAACAAACATTCAATTTATGGACATACTTGTCCATCCACCGTCCACTATCCTATAAAGGGTCAAATTTCTTTTTAAGGGTTCCAAATTATAAAGACATCAACCATTTGATACTTTCACATTTAACCATGAAATTTTCATTTTATGTAATTAAACCCTTTTCTCAAATTAGGCACACAAATAGACAAATAAATTCACGAAACTTTTTCACATGCTTAATCACGTATCAGAGGCATGGAAAATAATATTAAAATATTTTACAGACTCAGATTTGTGGTCCCGAAACCACTGTTCCGACTAGGGTCTAAACTAGAGTGTTACAGGCAATCTTTGCATACCTTATCAACTAATACACTCTTGCCTAAAGGATTGGACACTTTTATAAAAAACTTTGTATACTCGACAGGCATGCTCATGCTAGATACTAATTTCATGCAAATGTATGAATGGGTAGATCTCGGATCAATTAAAGCAACAACATTAGTATCATGAAGAGAAAATGTACCCGTAATTACTTTAGGGGATGACGCCTCTTCGCGAGCTCGAATGGCATAAGTCCTTGCAGGCGCTCTACCCTCAGATCTTGCAGCCTGCTCTCTGGGAGTACTCTTACTACTCGTTCCACTTCCCGGGTTTCTCTGTTGTTTCCCTCTTGTAGTGCTTCCCGATCTTGCACTCTGAATTTTCTCTTTTTCAACCATTTCAGGGCATTCTCTAATAAAATGATCTTGGGAACCACACTTGAAATAGGCCCTCTTTTAACACCCCAAACCCAGCCTAGAAGTTACGCTCGAATCTGATGTGTCACATCAAAGGCATAATTCAAACGATTTTGCTAATTAAAAATTTTAGGCCCAAAAGCCCAAAATCCTTGAGTCTTATTAAGTAATAAAGAAAAAACCCATTTTATAATTTTAAGTATTTCGGAAACCAAGTTTAAACTTAGAAAATTTACTTAGGTTTAAGAATTAAGTAAACAGTTGAAACAACAAAACCAAAAATCCAAAGTAAAATCGAAGTACAAGGCCTTACTACATCCAACGAAAATAAGCAATTCAAACTATTCCTTTCGAAACAAATAAATAAAATTTTAATCATCTTGTAGTGTGGCCATCTCCGAGTCCTCTCCCACTTCGAGCCTGTAACACCCTAAACCCGGCCCAAACACCACGACTGGATCTGGCATGTCACTAGGAAAAAGGGTTTGAATGATTTATAAACCTTGAAAATTTCTTTAATAAAAATTAAATTTAACGGCATATTTGAAAACCCATTATTTAAGTTAAAAAGATATTCAGCTAGCCTAGCGATTAGGTGCTGTTTGAAAAAAAACTTAGCTATCTCTCGAATTATGAATTATTCAACAAAAATCTTTAATTTCATAGGTAATGTGTTTAAACGGGTTTGCGAGGAAACTTTTGATTATTTTTGATAGAACGTTCCATCGAATAATTTATAATTAATGAATACCAAAACCAACTAAAGAATCCAAAATTTACCTAATCTGAAGTGGCCTTATTACATATTAAAAATATCCCGAAAGATAATAGCGATTAATAATTCAAAATAAAGTTTTAATAAATGAACCCTTATATGGCCACCTCAAGTCCAATCCAACCCAGTCCAAAGGATCATGAGCTATCTGCAATTTGTTAGGAAAACAGAGTGAGTCACTAGACTCAGTGTGCAATTAGTTCACAAAATTTCACAAGTGGGCTTGAGCCCCACACCATCATCAGATTATCACATCATGCACAAGTAATCAATATGATAGCCCAGCCCAACCTAGTATTCCATCCTCTACACACCGCTCCGTACATCCATCCTCATACACACATGTGGGGATTTCTACAATCAACCCTCCATCCACTATACACATCTTTGGTAGTCATGCTGACGGACATACTGCTCAAAGTCCACATAAGTGGTCTAGCACTGATTCCACACGTGATTAAATCACCAAATCCACAATGAGGCTCCACGCCATCATTAATCGTGACAAAGTCACCAATATACACTTCCCCTTCAAATCATTTATATCCCAATATCCCATGCACATGCAACATAATATAAAAGATAGGTTACATGATATGAAATATATATCATACTTGACATACACCTACAATTAGGTTATCCACAAATATTAATAACGCATGAAAGTAATATACTGACCTAGTTTTCTGGTTTACCCAACATAGGTAACTCAATCACCATTGCCGCTATTTTCAGCTTTCAAGCATAACACATACAAATATATATGAAGTTAGGGAAATAGTGTGATAATTACACACCTGTAAACCTGAAGAACTAAACTACCGATCTCACTAACGCCCTCACTCGTAGGGATCACAACGATCTGCTTATCCCTTTCAGAAGCCAGTCCACAACCCAGTGGCCAATCTCAAACGGTAGACACCGCAAGTTTTTTAAACTTAGGGGCTGGGTTTACAGGTCCAACCGCCTCCTTTGTCTGACTGGTATTGGATTTCATCAAAAGGTCTTGCTCAGAAGACCAAGTTAAAATATAAAAGCAGAGAAATTAAGGATATACGCTGAATAATATAACGATTTCTTACCAAGTCGATAGGGTCCAGAGATTAGAAGGCTTGGATTAAGAAGTCGATCGAGTACCTATGCAAGTAACAAGTGAGAATAGATTGAAAGAGAATAGATTAGAGGAGATGGCCTTTCGGCCAAATGAAATACATGAGCCTTCCTTCCACCATTCGGCCAAAACACCAAGACACCACCTTATCACCTTTTGATTAACCAACCCAACATAGAAAAAGAGAGAAAACCGATAGAAAAGAGAAGAAGATCCCTTACCGAAACAAAAAGATGCCCCCCAAAGATTCGGCACACGTTGTCAAAGCAGAGAAGGTTCGATTTGAAGATGATACCTCTAAGAGAAGAAAAGGGAACAACAATCAGAGATTCGGCTATAGGGGAAGAAGAATGAAAATGAAACTCCAAAAGGGTTCCAAGGGAAAAGATTTGACCTAGAGAAGAAAAGAAAAGAAAGGAGAATAACAGAGAACTTACCAAAACATGGGGGTGAGGGTTCGGCTATGAAGAATAGTTAGGGAAAGAAAGAATAGAGTGGTGTTGGAATTAAGAGATTTCGGTTAAGAGGGAAAATGAGGGGTGTGATTTGGCTTTTAGTGAATGAGGGAAAAAGCAAAAGAAAAGAAGAATAATGGGTGCTAAAAAAATTCGGCAAGAGGGGAGTACCAGAGAAGAAAAAGAAAGAAATAGAAAGGAAAAGAGTGCCCTATAGGTTTCGGCCTTACTAAGCACTATGATGAAGAGGAGATGGTTGAGGAATTTTGGCAAACTAAAGAGAATGGTTGTGAAATAGAGGAACACCGAATGCCAAAGAAGAAAATGAAAGCATTCAACACTCAAATGCTGACCAACCCTCAAAATTTTGGCACCTAAACCCCCTAATCAAAACCGAATGCCTACCCCCTTCCAAGGCTCCACAAGACCGATTTTGCTCCCCCAACACCCTCCAAAAATTTGGCCACACTGCCTCTCTCCTCAATCCTCAAGCTTTCTCCTTGACCCACTCCTTAATTCCCTCTCATCCACTCATTTAATTTACTTTGAAATAATTCAAACTCCCCAAATAGCTCTCCACCACTTGTTTTAATCCCAAAACATCTTTTCAGTTGCGGAAGCTAATTTTGAAAATAATTGATTTACGAGAAAGATTAAGTCATGAAACAATTTGGAAAATGTTGCGAAAATGTAGTGTTGTTTTACAAACAGTTAGTATTTTGGAAAATCGTGATTTACTTCTAACAGATATAATTCAAAGTAAAGAAAGATCCATAGTTAAAATCCAGAAACTTAAAGAGGACTTATTGCAACCCAAATCAAAATACTTTAATGTAAATAAACAAAACGGAAAACACAAGTATTGTGTGGCCTTCTCCGAGTCCCTCACAGCACCGATCTGTCTAAGGCTGGGGATTACCTGCACAATTAAAAATAGGGTGAGTTTATGAAAACTCAGTGCGTAATCCCCTTACTAGAGTAACAGTTAGTGTACAGAAACTGAAACCTAAACAGTCTAGGCCAAAGCCCTTTAATAGTAACAGTACAGTACAGATCAGAGCATACGTGGGCCAAAGCCCACTACAATATCATTTGGGTCACAGCCCATAATAGAATCAATTGGGCCTCGCCCAAACCAATAACAGAACAAGTGGGCCTAAGCCCAGTACAGTGACATATCTCATAACAGATATGCAATAGTATGAGGATACATCCCACCCCGATCCAGCCAACACACCACCCGTACCAACCCTAGACTTACGTGGGGATAAAATTGACCCACCCAGCCAGCATACCACTATTAGCACCGGTTGCGACCCTAATCGAAATCGCAGCAAAGCTGCTAGTATATGCATACGACTTTAAGCCTTCAGTAGCGGTATTATAATTGGCACAAAGCCATCAGAAACTCTATTATGTTTGGCACATAGCCATTAGCGACGGTAATATAATCGGCACACAGCCTTGGGTAAATGTGATCAACATAGAGTCATCGATATATATGTTAGGCACATAGCCACGGGTAAGTACGATTGGCATAAAGCCACAATCAAGATGGCACAGAGCCATGTTTAGATTGGCACAGAGCCATAATTAGATTACACGACTTTAAGCCGTTCGTCGGTCCACAGTCGTCTCATGCGACCCGTGCAACCTTAACAGATCAATACTGGATCCATAATCGTCATGCAACCCGTGCGACCCTATCAGAACTTCCTCCGTATCAATACCCCAACCCCATGCAATATGTCGTGTATGTCATGCTCAATCATTACACGTGTATGCAAAATGGCCATGTTCGGTAACAGTCATTTACACACATATTAAAGCATATCAGTCACACGACCACAGTCAAGTCAGTTTAAACACAGTCATACGAACACAGTCAAATTAGTCAAATTCATAGTCTAAGTTAGTCATTTACTCACAAGGGAAAAATAGTCATTTTACCCTATAGGAGTATTTCGTAATCTTACCCTTCAGGGTTATGTCAGTAATTCTACCCAACAGGGGTATTTTGGTAATTTTGGAAACCAGGGGTATTTAAGTAATTTTGCAAATCGGGGGTATTTCGATAATTTTGTAAATCGGGGATATGTTAGTAATTTTGCCAACCGAGGGTATTTCAATAATTTTGTAAATTAAGGGTTTTTCAATAATTTTGCAAATCGAGGGTATTTCGATAATTTTACAAATTGAGGGTATTTCAGTAATTTTGCAAAATGGGGGTATTTTAGTAATTTTGCAAACTGGGGGTATTTCAGTAATTTCACAAATTAGGGTCTTAACGACCCAATAGAAGGTCCATCGTCGCCTCGAGCGAATTAAATAACCACACAATCATAACGGTGTAAATGGGCCTAAGGCCCATTACTCGGCCCAAGTGGGCCCACACACTCGTGTGGCCCAATTAGCCCAGAAATAGCCACAGTTATACAAACGTCACAGTCCAAACAGCACTTACCACAACACATACATTTTATTCGTGTGGGCCTACAAGCCTATTAGACCCACACAGCCCACTTCGGCCCAACGAGTCCTAGAACTACCTAAGCCATGTGCGCGACATGACAAGTCTTTCTATGTCTCACTTAACAGTAAAGTTTACCCACGCGGGCCCATTGGCCCATACGGCCCATTTTGGCCCAAGCCCATGAGATTGCTCATTGTGGCCTTTCTCGTCGTACGCCCATGTTTCGTGAGCTCGGTTGATCACATGAGCGTTTGAACGCTCATGTAGCCCAAAAGCCCAGTCCTTCGACTTTTCAACTTTTTGGCAATCCGACATTTCGGCATTTGCCGCTACCGCTAACACTGTGCGAAAAACATTCCCGCTCTATCGGTTTTTGACCAATTTGCAATTGCGGTACTAATACACAGTTTCAGCTTTTCAGCCAATCATCAACAGAGCACAAAGTTATACATCTTCGACTTATCAGCTGACTATCAGGTACAGGGTAAAAATACACACCTCTTTTCGAAACTAGCTAAGATCCACGTTCTCTGAATCCTTGACTGAACACTAATCAGTTTGTTGCCCTTGATTCCCAACTAGAATCAACTACACGATCCTTATCGACTAGCTACAATACAACCACAATCTTATAATCACCAACACCATTTGAATAGTTAAATCCCGAAGAGAAATGCTTACCCAAACGTGTACTCCAGATGTGGAGAGGAGGCAATCGGCCAAACTTAGACACACCCTTGGTTGATCGAAGAGTCGATGACTTGCTAGGAACTTTTGAAGAATCGTAATAGAACAACAAAGGAGAGTAACTGGCTAGCCCCTTATAACTAGATTGAGGGACAGAAGGAGAAGATTCGGTTTGAACGATATGAGAAAAGGCACTTGAAGAAAGTTGAAAGAATAAAGATAAGAGTAGAAAGAGGAGGTGAGAATCGACAAGGAAGAAAAAGAGATGGGCAAAGAACAAGTACTCAGCATTACCAGAAGAGACAAAAGAAAATGCACGAAAGGTCAGTTTCCCAAACAGGTTCGGCAACACTGGAAAAGGAGAGAAAGGAAACAAAAGCAAAGGAAAACCCGAGAATGACCACTAAAGAATTTGGTACAACCCAAAGAGATATTAAAAAAAATGCTCCCAAAATGCCAAATGCACATTACTAAGGACTCCTTAGCTGAATTTTCATCCCCTAACATCCCCATTCGACCACAACTCCTCCCCTTTTTCAAATTCCTTAAACATCTCCATAAATCCCTCCTTGATTTGCTACATAATCTTCTCCCAAACTCGGGGCGTTACACTAGACACGCCTGTGTCCTCACCCATGTGTGAAAACCTGGGTATTCTATTTATGACATCAGCAACCTCTTAAGGGGCACATGGCCTAGGCACACGCCTGTGTGACGAATCAAATTCTCGCAATTTGATGCAGGGGACACACGACCTATCAACACACCCATAAGGGTTAACCGTGTGTCTCACATGGCCTAGACACACGCACATGTGTCTACTCTTGTGGACAATTAGGAGGCTATTTTCCAAGCCAATTGCCACCCTGAAACATAAACACATTTATGCCAACACAAGAAATACATAACAGTGTAACAATACAATATGAAGAATCTCTGAGCAACATTCATTCATTTTGTAACACCCCAAACCCGGACAAGACACCACGTCCGAACCTGGGATGTTACGGGGAAAAACGTTTTTGAGAGGTTAGATTTTTCGTTTAAAAGCTGGGTGAAAACATAGTGTATTTGAAGAAAATTTGAGTAGACTTGTTTGAAATCGGATGGTGTATTTGAACCCAGAAGTTTTGAAAACTTAACCAATGAGTGTAGTTAAAAGCGAGTTGATTTCACTTAATGATTCAAGCAGTTCCCTAATGTTACTTAAAACATTTTTGACTTAGTAGAAAATCGAGTTTGATTTAAAAATCAATTGAGTTTACTTTATATGAAAACATAGTGTGATACCCGATGGTATAGTTTAAACACATTGCGTTATAATTTTGAAATCATTGTCTTTCCAAATTTTAGTAAAATTCATACCAAATTATGTTGTTAAGGGAAAATCTAATTAAAACATAAACATCATAAAACATAAATCAAAGGCCTTTTACAAATCCAAATTAAAACCCAAATAAAGTAGATAAGCTAAAGTACCCAAATTGAATAGTCTGAGCAAAACTTTTATTAAAGCATGGCATGTGCACCCCGAGTCCATCCCGGCTCCATGTCCGCCTACGAGTCACCTGAAACGTCAAAGGAGAGGGTGAGTCGAATGACTCAGTGCATAAATCCCGCTCCCGATAAAACAACATGCTAACACACATCATACATAGCAACATAATTAATGCAACCCGATCCTAACCATCCGTATCACCTTTTCTACCCCGTGTGGTACCAAACCACTGGTGGTGCCAAACCACCGTGACCCAAAGTCACGATATCCATATTGTGGTGCCAAACCACTTTGGTGACCCAAAGTCACGAATAATCCAATGATGGGGCCAACCCATCGCTTGATACCAAATCACTAGCGACAATCCCGTATCTCACATGTGGGGCCAACCCACGGTGGTGTCAAACCACGGGGGCGAGTCGCAATGAGGTGCCAAACCTCGGTGTCCCAAAGACACATGTGGTACCAAACCACCGGTGACCGCAGATCACAAATCCGATGATGGGGCCAACCCATCGTGTGATACCAAATCACCGGGCGTCAATCCCAGATAATCAATCAGGGGGCCAACCCACCGTGGTACTAAGCCACGGGACGAGACGCCGAGGTGCCAAACCTCTGGTGACCCAAAGTCACAAAATATCACTGTGGTACCAAACCACTTTGAGGTGCCAAACCTCTGTGTCCCAAAGACACACGTGTCCCAAAGACACGGATATCATCATCCCCTCCACTCATATCACCCATACATGTCATACTAACTCATGTACCATATACAATCATGTAACTCATACTAGCATGCCCAATATTGTACTCTCAATGCATACATATCATAAAACATGTTATTAAATGTATCAATCAATAGAACTACACGAACTTACCTGAATCCATGGTCATACCCAAAAGGGTATCATATCCATCCTCAATCTGTCTTAATTTGTTAATCAATCAAAGTTTATCATATATTACTAGATATAAAGTGTGTTAGTTTACACACACAGTAAAATCTGAGTCTGAAATCCCAACGAAACGATCTAAGTCCCTCGATTACTAGCTCCTACAATCGGCCAAACATAGGGGTTAGGCACCTACAACATTCGGCCAACACCATTTAGACCAAAAGGGGTTTGTCGAATCACCCTTACCTTGAAGATGATTTGGTTTCCTACCAAACCTGAACCAAGCAGTGATTCTTCTTCCAACAATCAGCCACACCTTAAAAGAGAATGGTTAATCCTTTGAACCCTTAGGCTTAATCAAAGCTAAACGAATAAACCATGAACAAACATCTCACCATCACTTACCAATCAATCGAGTTCAGATAAAAGCTTTCTGGTCGCTTGAATCTCAAATGCCCTATAACGAGATGTTTAAACAAAAGGTTAACCCTTCCAATCATAACCAATAGGCTTAGTCATCCGAAATCAACATAGCACTAGAGAGAGGAGAACTGACCATTCGGCCAAGGACTTACCCTACACCACTGATCGAACAACCACACAAGATCACCCTTCACTAATATTCGGCCAAGAGAGACTACTAGGAGAAGGGAAATATTCGGCTAAGTTGTAGACAATAGAAAGGAGAAATCGGCACCAGGTGTTTAACACTCTTGTTTTGGGTTTTGGATTAAAAGAGAAAGAAAGGACATAGATGAGAAGAAATGGAGATTACGGCACTAGGATTTGAGAAGAATAGAAGAAAGTTTGGGGCAAGTTGATATGGTTTCGGCTAGCAAAAGAAGAGATGGAAACTGTTTTGGAGAGGTGGAGTTTCGGCTCAAGTGTTTTAAGAGAAAGAATGAAAATACGAGGAGAGAAAGGTAGCTAGTTCGGCAACACAAGAGATTAAGAGAAGCAATTGCACACAATCGGCTAGATGCCCAAAAGAAAAGTCGGCAAGGTATGGTTGCTTGAAGCTTTCGGTTTTCAAAGAGGAAAAGAAAATGAGAGACTTATATTGAGAGAAGAATCGGCTAACAAAAGACCAAGGAAGAGCTTTTGCTTGGAATTGACTATGACCGAAAATGCCTAGTTTGCCAAAGTGAATTTCGGCACTACCACTTCCCACACCAAGCCGTCCACTTCTCCCCCTCCAACTCCCCTAAAATTCGGCCAAAATCCCCCCAATAGCTCCCCACCACTCATTTCAAATGAGTTTACCAAGTCTCCCTCCTACAATTGCTCTCCACCCTCCATTTGAAAATGAAGACCAAGTCCATGGTAGAATTTGATTTGCTCTCTACCTCTTCCTCCATGCCGTCCAAAAAGAATGCAAAATGTGGCCACTTTGCAGCTTGAACACAGGACCTCACTCCTTGCAAGTGGCGTCACATTCACAAGCCCTTAGTGGCGCCTACATTGCCACTCCACCAACTTATTCCTTGTGCTAAAGACACTGAAATTAATCTTTTAAACCCCAGCTTCCCCAGCTCCTCTCGCCTAAGCCTTAAACAAAAATTCTTCCTATCACTTAGGATCACTATAAGCTTACCACTCAACCCCGAAACAGTAAAAATAACCACATAGCAAGCCAATAACATGCGAGCAAAGCAACAATCAAAATAGCCCCTACCCCGGGATATTATAGTTCTACCCCCCTTAAAAATAATTTCGACCTCGAAATTACCTGATCAGAAGAGTTGCGGGTATTGCTGTCTCATCATATCCTCGGGTTCCCACGTAGCTTCTTCTACGCCATGATTCCGCCAAAGTACCTTAACCAAAGGCACAGACTTCTTACGCAGAATCTTCACATCCCGATCAAGAATCTGCACAGGTTCTTCTTCCATAGTCAAATCTGGATTCACCTCGATCTCTTCCACTGCTACCACCTGCGACGGATCTGAACGATAACGCCGAAGCATCGAAACGTGAAAAACGTCGTGAATCTGGCTTAGCTCTGCTGGTAACTCAAGCTGATACGCTACTGGTCCCACTCGTCTCAGTACCTTATACGGCCCAATAAACCTCGGACTTAGCTTGCCTTTCTTCCCGAACCTCAGCACCTTCTTCCACGGCGAGACCTTCAGAAAAACTTGATCCCCCACAGGAAACTCTATATCTCTTCGCTTAAGATCGGCATAAGACTTTTGCCGGTCCGAAGCTTCCTTCAACCGAGACTGAATCAACTTAACCTTGTCTTCGGTCTCAGCCACCAACTCTGGTCCCAACAACTGACGTTCACCTAACTCCGTCCAACACGTAGGTGAGCGACACTTCCTACCATACAACGCCTCGTACGGTGCCATCTTAATGCTTGCTTGGTAACTGTTGTTGTAGGCGAACTCAGCTAACGGCAGAAACTCTTGCCAACTACCCCTAAAATCCAGAACGCAACTTCTCAGCATATCCTCTAAGATCTGAATGACCTCTCCGATCGCCTCCGATCATGGGTGAAAAGCCGTCTTTGAAATCCAAACGCGTACTCCGCAGAGCTGATGCAACGCTTTCAAAACCTCGACGTAAATCGGGATCCCTATCTGAGATGATCGAAACTGGCACACCGTGTAACCTCACAATCTCGGACACATACAGCTTTGCCAACCTCTGAAGTGAATAATCCACTCTCACTGGAATGAAATGAGCTGACTTAGTCAGACGGTCCACAATAACCCAAACCGAATCTTTCTTGCTTGGCGTAAGCGGTAAACCACTGACGAAATCCATGGTTATCCTTTCCCACTTCCATCGAGGAATCTTCACCGGTGAAGCAACCACGAAAGGCAATCGATGTTCACCTTGACCTGTGACATGTCGGACATTTCCTACAAACTCATCACCTCTCTCTTCAAACCAGAGCCACCAAAATCGCTTCTCTAAGATCCTATACATTTTGCTACCTCCGGGATGCATAGCATAAGGATCACTATGCGCGTCTTGGAGAATCTTCTCGCTCGACTCAACATCCTTAGGCATACACGCTTTACCTTGAAAACACAAAGCCTCCTCACTAGACAAATCAGTAAATCTCCAAACCACCATCCTCAGACTTGTACCCTTCGCGCACTCGTAACCTCATCCTCTAATCTGCTTTCTCTCGATCGCTCTCAACCCAAGTAGGCTTAACTTGCGGCTCTGCGAGAATACTCCCGTCGTCGTACAAACTCAAGTGGGCAAACAAAGCTCTTAAGTCCGAAACAACCTTACGGCTCAACGCGTCGCGCCACCACGTTAGCCTTGCCCGATGATATTCAATCGAATGCGTCGTAATCCTTGAGCAACTCAACCCATCTACGCTGCCTCAAATTCAGATCCTTCTGAGTCAAGAGATACTTCAGACTCTTATGATCTGTGTAGACTATCGATCTCTCACCATACAAGTAGTGCCTCCAAATCTTCAGAGCGAAGACTACAGCTGCTAGCTCCAAGTCGTGCGTCGGATAATTGACCTCATGTGGCCTCAGCTGACGAGAAGCGTAAGCCACAACTTTCCCTTCTTGCATCAACACACACCCCAATCCTGTATGTGATGCATCGCAGTACACTGTGAATTCCTTACCAGCCTCAGGTTGAATTAGAACAGGAGCTTCAGTCAAGATCTTCTTCAACTTATCGAAGCTTTCCTGCTGTTTCTCAGTCCAAACAAATGGAACTCCTCTCCTCAGCAACTTGGTCATCGGTGCTGCTATTAACGAGAAACCCTCAACAAACCTTCGGTAGTATCCGGCCAAACCCAGAAAACTCCGAATCTCAGCCACTGACCTAGGAGGCTTCCAATCCAATACTGCCTCAACCTTCCGAGGATCTACTCTAATCCCCTCAGCTGATACTACATGACCCAAGAAAGTCACTTCCCTGAGCCAGAACTCGCACTTACTGAACTTAGCATAGAGTCATTTTCTCCTCAAAAATCTGCAAAGACAACTCTCAAATGCGCATCATGCTCTTCCTCCGTCCTAGAGTACACTAAGATGTCGTCTATGAAAACCACAACGAACTGATCCAGATACTGCTGAAACACCCTATTCATCATATCCATAAACGCTGCCGGTCGTTAGTCAACCCGACGGCATTACGTAAATTCGTAGTGCCCATACCGAGTCCGAAACGCTGTCTTATGGATATCAGCCTCCTTAACCTTTAACTGGTGATACCCAGACCTCAAGTCAATCTTCGAAAATACCGCAGCACCCTTCAACTGATCAAACAAATCATCTATCCGTGGCAACGGATACTTGTTCTTAATCGTCAGCTTATTCAACTGGCGGTAGTCTATGCACATCCGCATCGTACCATCTTTCTTCTTAACAAAGAGTACCGGCGCACCCCACGGCGAAACACTTGGCTTAATAAAACCTCGATCCAATAACTCCTGGATCTGAGCCTTAAGCTCCACCAATTCTTTTGGCGCCATCCTATACGGAGCAATAGACACTGGCGCAGTCCCGGGTAACAGATCTATCCCAAACTCTACCTCTCGATCTGGCGGCAAACCTGGAAGCTCCTCAGGAAACACATCAGCAAACTCCCTAACAGTTCGAACCTTCCCTACAGCAGACTCTTTAGCCTCCAAGGCATACACATGAACCACATACGCTTCACAGCCCTTCCTGACCATCTTCTCAGCTTTCAGAGCAGATACCACATTTGATAAGTAATCTCTCCTATTACCTATCATAGCCACCTCATCACCCTCAACCGTCTTAAGAACCATGCGTTTGGCCGCGCAATACAACCTCGCCTGGTACTTGACCAACCAATCTATCCCAAGAATCAAATCGAACTCCCCAAACTGCAGTTCCATGAGATCAGTAGCAAACACTACCCCTTGGAGTTCTAGGGGTACATCTCTAAACAGCTTATCTACTACTACAGAGTGACCTAGAGGGCTAATTACAGTCATCTGCCTAGAAGATATCTCAGAGTCTAAGTCCATGGTCTCTATTATACTACTAGCAACGTAAGAACGCGTCGAACCCACATCAATCAAAGCGATAAATGGAACCAAAGATCAAAACGTACGGTTATGACGTCCGGTCGGTCGCCGCTCCCTCTCTCGGCGCCTCAAAGATACACTAACCCAGTGTCGTGCCTCGGAACTACCCGCACCTCTGCCCAGTGCTCCACGGCCTCGACCAAAACCATTACTGCCTCTGCCATCACCACGACCCCTCTGCGGTGGCGGTCCATTAGTCTGAATCGACATGACCACGATTCTCCGATCGAATCTCGGCCAACTTACGCGACACGGTCCTCACCCTGTGCTCCAGAGAACCACACTCGAAGCAACCTTTTCCCCGGTCCAAAGAACCACCCCAATGAGATTTCCCACATCGGTTACATCATGGCGGTCCACGCTTAGCAAAGAACAAACCTACCAGGATCGATTCGGCCCACTCGGTCTAGCCCTTTTCTGCGGATTACCCGACGATCCCGAAGACCCAAAGCTCCTCTTATGTCTATTTCTGTCCAGATTTTGCCTCATAGACTCCTTAACACCCTCGGCTACCCTAGCCTTCTCAACTAAGACAGCAAACTCGCGCTCCTGCTGTGGAGCAATCAGCAATCTCAACTCGTCTCGCGAGACCATCCTCGAAACGAACACACCTCTGTGTTCGGTGGCCCACGATGCCTCGGCATACCTACTCGACTTCAGAACTTCGGCCTCGTACTCGAAAAGCAGACTTACTCCCCTGCACTAGCCTCAGAAATGCCTTTCGTTGGGAGTCAATATAACTAGCTCCAATGTACTTCTTTTGATATGCAGCCCTGAAATAATCCCATGTCAAATCCTCCGCTGCCACACTGTCCCGAACCGTGAGCCACCACTGGTATGACTCATCCCGAAGAAGCGATACTATGCCCTTCAGCTTCTCCTCAGCAGTCAGGTCCAGATCATCCATGATCCGCTCCGTCGCCTCCAGCCAATACTTAGCAGTGCTGGGAGCAACACCAGAAACACCTCGAAAGAATTCGGCCCCGTTTGCCCGGAGTCGCTCAGGCACAGATTTCCTAACTCCTGCGCCACCACCTATACCGGCTACCCTTTCCAACACTCGGATGGTGTATTTGAACCCAGAAGTTTTGAAAACTTAACCAATGAGTGTAGTTAAAAGCGAGTTGATTTCACTTAATGATTCAAGTAGTTCCCTAATGTTACTTAAAACATTTTTGACTTAGTAGAAAATCGAGTTTGATTTGAAAATCAATTGAGTTTACTTTATATCAAAACATAGTGTGATACCCGATGGTATAGTTTAAACACATTACGTTATAATTTTGAAATCATTGTCTTTCCAAATTTTAGTAAAATTCATACCAAATTATGTTGTTAAGGGAAAATCTAATTAAAACATAAACATCATAAAACATAAATCAAAGGCCTTTTACAAATCCAAATTAAAACCCAAATAAAGTAGATAAGCTAAAGTACCCAAATTGAATAGTCTGAGCAAAACTTTTATTAAAGCATGGCATGTGCACCCCGAGTCCATCCCGGCTCCATGTCCGCCTACGAGTCACCTGAAACGTCAAAGGAGAGGGTGAGTCGAATGACTCGATGCATAAATCCCGCTCTCCCGATAAAACAACAACATGCTAACACACATCATACATAGCAACATAATTAATGCAACCCGATCCTAACCATCCAGTATCACCTTTTCTACCCCGTGTGGTACCAAACCACCGGTGGTGCCAAACCACCGTGACCCAAAGTCACGATATCCATATTGTGGTGCCAAACCACTGGTGACCCAAAGTCACGAATAATCCAATGATGGGGCCAACCCATCACCTGATACCAAATCACTAGCGACAATCCCGTATCTCACATGTGGGGCCAACCCACGGTGGTGTCAAACCACAGGGACGAGTCGAAATGAGGTGCCAAACCTCTGGTGTCCCAAAGACACATGTGGTACCAAACCACTGGTGACCGCAGTCACAAATCCGATGATGGGGCCAACCCATCGTGTGATACCAAATCACCGGGCGTCAATCCCAGTATAATCAACTGTGGGGCCAACCCACCGTGGTACTAAGCCACTGGGACGAGACGCTGAGGTGCCAAACCTCTGGTGACCCAAAGTCACAAAATATCACTGTGGTACCAAACCACTGGAGGTGCCAAACCTCTGGTGTCCCAAAGACACACAGTGTCCCAAAGACACTGGATATCATCATCCCCTCCACTCATATCACCCATACATGTCATACTAACTCATGCACCATATACAATCATGTAACTCATACTAGCATGCCCAATATTGTACTCTCAATGCATACATATCATAAAACATGCTATTAAATGTATCAATCAATAGAACTACACGAACTTACCCGAATCCATGATCATACCCAAAAAGGGTATCATATCCATCCTCAATCTGTCTTAATTTGTTAATCAATCGGGTTTATCATATATTACTAGATATAAAGTGTGTTAGTTTACACACACAGTAAAATACTGAGTCTAAAATCCCAACGAAACGATCTAAGTCCTCGATTACTAGCTCCTACAATCGGCCAAAACATAGGGTTAGGCACCTACAACATTCGCCAACACCATTTAGACCAAAAGGGGTTTGTCGAATCACCCTTACCTTGAAGATGATTTGGTTTCCTACCAAACCTGAACCAAGCAGTGATTCTTCTTCCAACAATCGGCCACACCTTAAAAGAGAATGGTTAATCCTTTGAACCCTTAGGCTTAATCAAAGCTAAACGAATAAACCATGAACAAACATCTCACCATCACTTACCAATCAATCGAGTTCAGATAAAAGCTTTGGTGACTGCTTCGAATCCCGAATGCCCTATAACGAGATGTTTAAACAAAAGGTTAACCCTTCCAATCATAACCAATAGGCTTAGTCATCCGAAATCAACATAGCACTAGAGAGAGGAGAACTGACCATTCGGCCAAGGACTTACCCAACACCACTGATCGAACAACCACACAAGATCACCCTTCACTAATATTCGGCCAAGAGAGACTACTAGGAGAAGGGAAATATTCGGCTAAGTTGTAGACAATAGAAAGGAGAAATCGGCACCAGGTGTTTAACACTCTTATTTTGGGTTTTGGATTAAAAGAGAAAGAAAGGACATAGATGAGAAGAAATGGAGATTACGGCACTAGGATTTGAGAAGAATAGAAGAAAGTTTGGGGCAAGTTGATATGGTTTCGGCTAGCAAAAGAAAAGATGGAAAATGTTTTGGAGAGGTGGAGTTTCGGCTCAAGTGTTTTAAGAGAAAGAATGAAAATACGAGGAGAGAAAGGTAGCTAGTTCGGCAACACAAGAGATTAAGAGAAGCAATTGCACACAATCGGCTAGATGCCCAAAAGAAAAGTCGGCAAGGTATGGTTGCTTCAAGCTTTCGGTTTTCAAAGAGGAAAAGAAAATGAGAGACTTATATTGAGAGAAGAATCGGCTAACAAAAGACCAAGGAAGAGCTTTTGCTTGGAATTGACTATGACCGAAAATGCCTAGTTTGCCAAAGTGAATTTCGGCACTACCACTTCCCACACCAAGCCGTCCACTTCTCCCCCTCCAACTCCCCTAAAATTCGGCCAAAATCCCCCCAATAGCTCCCCACCACTCATTTCAAATGAGTTTACCAAGTCTCCCTCCTACAATTGCTCTCCACCCTCCATTTGAAAATGAAGACCAAGTCCATGGTAGAATTTGATTTGCTCTCTACCTCTTCCTCCATGCCGTCCAAAAAGAATGCAAAATGTGGCCACTTTGCAGCTTGAACACAGGACCTCACTCCTTGCAAGTGGCGTCACATTCACAAGCCCTTAGTGGCGCCTACATTGCCACTCCACCAACTTATTCCTTATGCTAAAGACGCTGAAATTAATCTTTTAAACCCCAGCTTCTCCAGCTCCTCTCGCCTAAGCCTTAAACAAAAATTCTTCCTATCACTTAGGATCACTATAAGCTTACCACTCAACCACTAAACAGTAAAAATAACCACATAGCAAGCCAATAACATGCGAGCAAAGCAACAATCAAAATAGCCCCTACCCCGGGATATTACACATTTCATAAAACTCATCATTATTGAAACATGAGAAACTTGACAACATTGTCCAATTTCCAATGGTCGTTTACAAAATGAATGAGTAACCTTACTAGCCGACACTTTGGCTTCCAAATATGACATAATACAAAATGACAAAGTTACTATACATGCCATACTCAAAATAAAACAACTTTACTATACCAAAAGAGTGATTGATAGTGTGATCCGAGCTCCGACGTTCTATGATCCCCGAGCTAGCTTGGCAATACTACAAGGAAAGAGGGAAAAGAGAGGGATAAGCATATAGCTTAGTAAGCTTGCATGAATTAAAAATAGCAACATAAGTACTCATGGTAAGTTCCATTCATCTCATAAAGCAATAACAACACAAGTTCCCAAGAACTTAAACATACTTACTCATACTTATTCTTACCCATCACATATCACATTATGGTTTTCATAACTTGTAATTTTACTCATGGTACCTGTATCACTTCAGCACATAATTTAGCATTTATGCTATCTTGAACATAAACTTAATCATTATCTTCCTTAACTTAAGTGGAACTCTTTGTCATCCTTGTATAACTTAGCTCATTATCATCTTCACATACTTAGCTCTTTTACCCGTTGAACAATTTAGAATATCTGAGGATACTCAATCTCATCATACATGTATCACGATGCCAATGCCATATCTCAGATATGGTCTTACATGGGATCACCTCTTGATGCCGATGCCATATTCTAGATATGGTCTTACACGGGATCTCTTAGCTCGATGTCGATGCCATGTCCCAAACATAGTCTTATACGGGACCTTCCTTATTCGATGCCGATGCTATGTCCCAAACATGGTCTTAGACAAGATCTACATTTAGTTCTGATGCCATGTCCCAGACATGGTCTTATACGAGACCTTCCTTATCTCATGTTGTGACATAAGTATCCTCGTTATTCCGAATCTTCAACCGGGACTTCAACTTAGCATATTCTCATCATTTTCTCATTGAGGCTTCATTGGTCGATTTTCATAGGAATAATATTCTTTATCATAATATCAAGTAATTTAAAATATGAAAACACTATGAAACTTTAATTTCACACAACTTACCTCAGTACTCAAAATGTTTGTGGATGTTGAATTTAGTCCAACAATTTGTCCTTGCCTCGGTTTCAGTCTAGGCTTCGTGTTTCTTGATCTATAATAACAATTTCACTTGTTTAATACTCACATTGACTAAATTGACTTATGAATCACCCTTTGGCAAAAAAATTAATTTTGCCCCTAAACATTCTCATAGTTACACTTTTGCCCCAAGGCTCATAAAATGATTTTTAGTCAACTTTTTTTGTATTTCAAGCCTTCCTGAATCATTTTCTTAACTACAACAGCCCCTAATTTCCATTATTTAACTCATGTATGACCATTTTTATAACTTTGACAATTTGGTCCTTTTATGCATTTTTCATGAAAATCACTTAGAAAAAGATGTTCATCATACATCAAACTTTCACATTGTTTCACAAAACATCAAAATACATGCATGTCATACATGGGTAAATTTTTGAACATAAACCCTAGCTCAAAATATAGCTAGAAATAGCTAAATCGAGCTACGAGGATCTAAAATATACGAAGATCTTTAAAAACGGGGCTAGGAGGTACTTATAATCAAGCTTGAAAGATGATGAAACCCTAGCTATAGAGAGCTTGAAAATTTTGGCACTTAGGAAGAAGATGGACATGAATTTTTTACTTTTTTTCCCTTTTAATTCTTTTATTAACCAAATGACAAAATTGCCCTTAAGGCCCTTTTTTGAGATTTTTTCTTCCCATGTCCATTTTTGTCCATCTTGACATTTAATGGTTAATTGCTAAATAAAGACCTTTAGTAATTTTTATAATTCTATTTCATACTTAAATCTTCTAGAATCTCATACTTTCTAATCTTTGCAATTTAGTCCTAATGGACAATTTAATCACTAATAAATAAAATTTCCTCATGAAATTTTCACAATATCATTCAAGCACAGCATAAGCCTCATAAAAATCATAAAACACATATTCCTACTTCAGATTTGTGGTCTCGCAACCACTATCTCGACTAGGCCCTAAATTAGACTATTACAGTGTAACATCCTGAATTAGGGGCTTTGCATTTAATATGTTCATGTGTGTATGCTATGCTTGATGTGTTAATTTGGTGTGTTTGGAGGTCCAAGGAAGGCTCGGGGTTAAGCCGAAGCTTTGGGCAAAATTTTAATTTTGGGCACTTCAGGGGAGAGCTAGTTGAGGCAGGGTTTAAGTGGTATAGTTTGGGTTTGATCACACTGTTGGAACGCCGGTACCCCATGGCGCAGCAGAATAAAATTAGATCCTGCGATCCAAACCATAAATCCATGTGTGAGGAACGAATCGGGGTGAAATAAAGGTTTCGAAATTACCAAAACTTCAATCTGAATAGACAGCGACGCCTTGGGAACAAGAGTTTTGATCTACTGTCGAATCAAGCCACAACCTTTTCCGATGTCGGCCTCTACGCAATCCACTCGGTTTTACTATGAACGGAAGAAATCTCCAAAACTGTTTTTGGAGGTTTATTTGCTTGACGGCTGCTAGACCTAACAAGCAATCACTTAGGGTTTTCTTATTGTTCTTTGTCTCCTTTTAATACCTTTTATAAAGGGTGTCTTTTTCATTGGGCCTTTTATAATTGGTATCTTTTAATTGGGCCTTTTATAATTGGTATCTCTTGAATGTATTATAAGATTAAATAAATACAATAAAGTTTTTAACCGAAAATTATAATTACATTAATTATATATGAAATTTATAATTACATTAATTATAATAAGGATTTCAGTAAACTATATTTATTTAAATTTATATATGAATCAAATTCATATATTAATAAAATTATGTTATCATTATGTGTACAACATCCTTGTACATATAATATGTTCAATATGTGATTGCCCAATTAAATTAATTCTTTAATTAATTTAATTTATGTGACAACCAAACACAATACCAACTATATTTTATTCCGCTCATTTCAACCATAGGGTGTGACCACAGAGGTTCTTGTAACATTAGCGAAAATACTAGAACGATTCTATTGTCACGGATAATGAGTGGCATCTAGTAATGCATCATTGCTACCTAAGTTACAAGAAATCATGATTCGATATAACCTTTTGTGATTAACCTTTCATGCATTAATCCTTAAGTCCTTTATATCTGGAACGGATACAAGTCATGGGATAGTCACACTTGTATAGTCCATCCCATGTTTCTTGATATCTTGAGTAGACTATGATATACAAATTAGTATGGCATCTCATATCAACTTATTTGAGCATGGCCATGCATTTCTAGTCTCACTCAATCAAGTGGCCTAAGATATTACTCCTATTATGTAGGAGGGACTTGTCCTTTATTGATCAACCATATCCCTCTACATAGATTGTGGTATATCCAAATCAGCCTTTATAGAACAACCTATTACGGTGTACGTTTGACTGTATCAAAATATACAACTCACTATGCTGGGATAATAATGATCTCAAGTCTGAGGATCATATACATATTAATCACTATGAGTAATGTTGTGACAATTACATAATAATCCAAGAAACATACTCATAGCGGGTCAATCCAATATGTTGTTCTCTAACACACATATTCATGCATTGATTTTGACACTCCATATCAATGACAACTCTTTATCTTCAATCAACTACATGTTAGTTTTAATGCATTATTGTTGTCCTAGTCAACAATAATACTCAACTAAGGATCTTTTAAGAATAATCATATTATTCTCAGGACATTATTATAAAATAGTTTATCTATGCACACAGAAAGAAAAACTGAAATAATAATGACAACACTTTATATTAATAAACATGGTAAATTAAGTATGTTATTATAACCATCTCATGATTGATTAAGTATGTTATTATAACCATCTCATGATTGATCTTTGGGCATACTCTTACACACACAAGAAATGTAAGAGTAAAGTGGCAAGGAGACGCCACTTAAGGTGCAGGTAAGTGACGCTACAAGGGAAGCAGTGAAGAAGCAGGTTCGAGTCGCACAATTTGCTTTTTGGGAAATTCTTTTGGCGTCTAGAAGGAAGGAGGTGGAGTTTGGCTAGGACACTTCAAGGAGGGAGTGTTGAATGGGTCAAACAATTCAAATGTGTGGCCATGAGAGGAAGAGGGAGTTCAAATTATTCAAACTATTTTGAGTGAGTGAACAAGAGTGAATTTAGGAGGAAAATATGGGATTGAGGGTTGGTGAAGGTAGTGGCCTAATTTTGGATGCTTGAGGAAGGGGGGAAGAAATTAGTTTGGCTTGTAGTGGGTGTGCTGAAAATCAAGTAGGGTTATAAGCCATTTAGGTTTCTGAAAGTGCATGCGGTTTTGGAGAGTGTGGGTGCCGAAATTTTGAGGTGATTAGTAGCTAAAAATTGAGAGTTCTTTTCCTTTCGGCATTTGGTGTTCTTCATATTGGCAACTTATGATTCTTTTCTTTGAATAGCCGAAACCCTCTAAGGTCTTTGTTCATTCTTTATTTAGGCAAAACCGAAACCTTCTCCCCCTCTTTAGCATTTTTGCTCGTGTGTGGATTGCTTCATCACCCAAAAGCCGAACCCTCCTACCATTTCTTTTTCATGATATTTCTTCAAGAGCCGAACCCCGACTCTCTTTCTTGTTCTCTATTATTTTCTTTCTTTCTTTTGTTCATATTCGTGGCACATCTCTTAATCACCTTAAACCGAAACCTCTTACCACCTACACCATTACATTATTTTCATCTCATTTCTTCTCTTTGCGTTGATTCTCATTTTTCTTTTGGCCGAATCTCCTTGTGTATTCATCTCATTCATTCGTTCTTATCTCAAAAGATTGTCATCACTCTGTTCCCTAACCTTCTCGATCGGATTCTTCTTAGTGTGGTATGTATTCTTTTTCCCTTTCAATTCTCTCTTCTCTCTTTTTGGTTTCCGAAGACATTGACCTTGTTATTTCTTTTAAACCAAATCGTACATGGTATTTATTTAGGTACTTAATTGGTGCCTTAGTCCAAGCCTTATAGTCTGCGGGTTCTGTCGATCTAGGTAAGGAATCTTTACATATTGAGCGTATATCCTTATTTTACTCTACTTCAATGCCTTAATTCGGTCTATTGACCAAGATCTCTTTCATGGACTCAAATATCAGCCAGGAAAAGGAAAGGGTTGGACCCGTAGTCCCAGCCCCTAAGTTCAAAAAGCGAGCAGTGTCTGCGGTTCGAGATTGGCCACTGGGTTGTGGACCAACTTCAGAAGAGAATAGTAGGCAAATAGCAGTCGCTTCTGCTTACGATAGTGTCAACATAGAAAGCGTTATCAGGTATGTAAATTCTACACTCTGTTATTAGTTTGTGATATTAACTGTATGGGCTGAAAAGCCGAAAAGACTGAGTAGACAGTCGTAATACCCTTGTGGCTAAGGCTGGGGATGCCAGGTACGTGAATTTAATGTTCCCTTTATGAGTATAGATGTATGTGGTAATCGATTACTTTGCTTGATAACATGTTGCATTCATTTGATATGTATGTTATGCATGGGCTTGGATTATGATGTGAAAGGGGAAGAACTTGAGACTGTCACGGTGGTTTAGTACCACGAGTGGGTTGGGCCCCACGTATATCTGATTTAGTGACCATGTCTTGGTGGCTTGGTGCCACGGTGGTTTAATACCAGATATATATGATTTAGTGACTCATCCCAGTGGTTTGGTACCAGAGTGGGTTGGCCCCACAAATGTTAATAGTGACTCTGTCAAGGTGATCTAGTATCACGGTGGTCTAGAACCACGAGTGGCCTGTTGCCACGTATGAGGCGTGTAGCGGATGGATGGTTGATTGTAGAAATCCCGACGGTGTGATGGGCTAGTACAAGTGGCATGTAGAGGATGGAAAAACTAGGTTGGACTGGGGCATACTGCATTCATTTCTTTTGTATGCCATCTTGAGTGGGCTAAGGCCTAATATGCGATTGTGGTCCATGAGCCGTTTATGTGATATAGGGGATTTACACACTGAGTCTTGGTGGCTCACCCCTTTTATTAACCTTGCAGGTAATCAGTAGATTGTGGATCTGGGAGCCGAGGCAGACTCGTGGAGGCCAGAAAATTCTTTTCTTTTCGTAAACTCGTTCCTTTCTACAAATTATTTCAATTTAGGATTTTTGTTATGTAACAAGGCCTTTCTAAGTTAATATTTTTTTTATTTGTCATTTATTTAAAATTTGTCACTATTATGTTTTAGTCATGAAAGTGAATATGGGATTTTCAAAATACGAGTAATATAAAACAATCGTTTTCTTTCAAGTATCACCAAATATAACGAATATTCAATTAGCACAAGTTAAAACTTTCTTAAACAACATATCACTGTTTTCAAGACATCACCTTAATCGAAAAGTTTTCAAACTTACGGTATTTTTCTAAATTCACCAAAATTCGTTTTTACTTTACCCTGTGACATACTAGATCTGGTCGTAACGTCTAGACCGGGTTTCAGATGTTACAATTTTGGTATCAGAGCCTAGGTTGCAAAACCCGACTGTGGAATGGGTTCAACAAGGATTTATAAACTGGATTTAAAATGTTATTTAAGGAAATGTTTTAGTTGGAGTATGGCACCCGAGTCTACCGGCACTCGATCCACGTGGTAAGTGTTCTAATTGTTGGTTGTTTTGCATGAAACAATTATGTTGTGTTACGACTACTAGCATTAAGAGAACCAAACTTTAGAGACTGAAACCTCTAGGTATAGATATGAATTCGTGAGAATTATTTCTTAATGCTATTTCTCATAAAACTATTCGGTAATAAACAGTGAAAGAAAGTACTAATTCATAAAACTCTTAATCAGATTAAGTCGTATCGGTAGCTATGAGTACTAGGGGACGTGGACGTGTTGTGCGCGGCTGTGGTAGAGGCCGAGGTGTTTGGTCTGAACCCTTAGAATCAGGACATTGGTCAGGAAATGAGATGCCAGTACCGCCAGCTGCGGAAGCAAGTTTTCAGGATCAAACGGGCAGAGACGATGCGATGTCTCAGGCGATGTTGCGAGTTTTGGAGAGGGTTGCTGGAGCGAGCACAGGATCAATGGCTCAGAAATCTATGTCTGAATGACTTCGAGCCAATGGAGCAGAAATGTTTAGAGGTGTGTCTGGTGTAGCTCCTGATGTAGCCGAGTATTGGCTAGAAGTAGTAGAGTGCATTATGGATGATCTTGATTTTACGGTGGAAGAGATTGAAAGGAGTTGTGTCTCTTCTGTGGGACGAGGCGTATCAATGGTGGCTGACGGTCAGGGATGGTGCAGTGGCTGACCGTATTACCTGGGATTTCTTCAATTCAGCATTCCAAGGAAAGTACATCGGATCGAGTTATGTGGATGCAGAGCGTAGGGCATTTCTGAATTTGGTTCAGGGAAATAAATCGGTGACTGAGTATGAGGCGAAATTCGTTATGCCCGGGGTATTGTTGCTACAGACCATGAGCATTGTGTTCGGTTTGAGGATGGTCTGAGGGATGATTTGCGAGTGTTGGTAGCTCCACAACGAGAAATTCTCTGTTTTAGTGGAAAAGGCTAAGATAGCGGAGGAAGTGAAGCGGTCTAAAACAGAATCAGGATAAGGATAGAGGTAGAAATAAAAAGAAGTTTGGATCGTCGGGATCAGCTGGACGTTTTTAGAAAAGCCCTAGGTTGGATGGGCCGAGTTGGGTTGCCAGACCTGTTGTTGATAGTCAGCCTTAGAGGTGTACTCGATGTGGTAAATTTCATTTGGGCGAGTGTTGGACGAGTAATAGAGGATGTTTCAGGTGTGGGTCTACTGATCATCAGGTAAGAGACTGTCTACAGGAACTGGGCAGAGCGCGACTAGTAGGTCAGGGTTATGCTCAGCCAGGTAGAGGTGGTCAGCAGCTGCAGAGAGGTCGTGGTCCAGCCAAAGGAGGTAATGGTTTCGGTCGGGGTCGTGGAACACCAGGCAGAGGTGCAGGGAGCACTGATGCGAGACAGCCAGGGCTGGTCTATGCAGCTAGACACCGAGAGGAGGGGGATGCACCGGATGTCATAACCGGTATGTTCTTAATTTTTTGGATTGCCTTTTTCTGCATTGAATGATATTGGGTCGACACATTCCTATGTTGCTAGTGTGGTATCTGGAACTTTAAACATATACTCTGAGATTGCTTCCAGGGAGATGATTGTACTTAGCCACTTTAGGACAATCTGTAGTGGTGAATAAACTCTTTAGGGATGTACCTCTAGAAGTTCAAGAGATGGTTTTCCCAGCTGATCTGATGGAACTACCATTCGGGGAGTTCGATTTAATCTTAGGTGTGGATTGGTTGGTAAAACATTGAGCAAACTTGGATTGTACTGCTAAGCGCATGGTGTTAAGGACTCCGGAGGATGATGAAGTTTTAGTGATAGGAGAAAGAAGAAACTATTTATCCAATGCATTGTCTGCTTTAAGGGCAGAAAGAATGGTGAGGAAAGGATGTGAGGCATTTTTAACTTTTGTTTGGGCTCTGGAAGCCAAGGAGTTAACCGCAGGAGATGTTAGAACTGTAAAGGAGTTCTTTGATGTTTTCCCAGAAGAGCTTCCAGGATTACCTCCGGATCGTAAGGTGGAATTCAGTATTAATCTTCTTCTGGGAACAGCGCCAGTGTCTATTGCCCCATATAGAATGGCGCCAAAGGAGTTAGTGGAACTGAAAACGCAGATTCAAGAACTGCTGGATAGGGGTTTTATCCGACCGAGGGTGTCACCTTTGGGAGCGTCGGTGCTATTTGTTAAGAAGAAAGACGGGTCAATGCGGATGTGCATCTACTATAGGCAGTTGAACAAGTTGACGATCAAGAACAAATACCCGCTGTTAAGGATTGACGATTTGTTCGATCAATTGAAGGGGGCTTCAGTCTTCTTAAACATAGATTTGAGGTCATGATATCATCAGCTTAAGGTCAAGGAAGCGGATATTCACAAGACAGCGTTTCGTACTCGCTACGGTCATTATGAGTTTCTAGTGATGCCATTTGGGTTGACCAATGCACCAGCAGCGTTTATGGACATGATGAACCGGGTATTCCAACGCTACCTGGACCAGTTTGTTGTGGTATTTATAGACGATATCTTGGTCTATTCAACATCAGAAGAGGAGCATGATTCGCATCTTCGAATGGTTTTGCAAATCCTGAAGGAGAAATAGTTGTACGCCAAATTCAGTAAGTGCAAATTTTGGCTAAGTGCAGTTACATTTCTGGGCCATGTTGTATCGGCAGAGGGGATTAGAGTTGATCCCCGGAAAATTGAAGCTGTGTTGGATTGGAAGCCGCCTAAGTTGGTGGCAGAAGTTCTAAGTTTTCTTGGTTTGGCTGGGTATTACAGAAGGATTGTTGAGGGATTCTCGTTAATTGCGGCACCATTAACTAAGTTGTTACGAAAAGGAGTATTGTTTGTCTAGTCTGAGAAGCAGCAGGAAAGTTTTGAGAAGCTAAAAAGAATCTTGATTGAGGCTCCAGTGTTGATACAGCCTGAGGCTGGGAAGGAGATTGTTATTTATTGTGATGCGTCACACACAGGATTGGGATGTGTGTTGATGCAAGAAGGGAAGGTGGTAGCATATGCGTCTCAGTAGTTAAGACCACATGAGGTGAATTATCCCACACATGATTTGGAATTGGCAGCAGTAGTATTTGCCTTGAAGATCTGGAGACATTATCTGTATGGGGAGAAGCCCCTCATTTATACAGATCACAAGAGCCTAAAATATCTCCTTACCCAGAAGGAGTTGAATTTAAGGCAGAGGAGGTGGATCGAATTGTTAAAGGATTATGATTGCTCGATCGAATACCATCCGGGTAAAGTTAACGTGGTGGCAGATGCATTAAGTCGTAGGGTGATCTCTGATTTGAGAGCAATGTTTGCTCATCTTAGCTTATACGATGATGGAAGTTTATTAGCTGAAATTCAAGTGAAGACTTCTTGGGTTAGTCCGATTAAAGAGAAGAAGTTGGTTAATGAGTTGTTAAAGTCAAAGTTTCAGTTGGGAACAAATAGTGAGATAACGGTTTTCAGTATGAATAGTGATGGGGTATTATGTTTTCGAGGAAAAACTTGCATGCCAAAGGATCCTGAGTTGAGATGTAAGATTTTACAAGAAGCACATAGTAGCCCATACGCTATGCATCCTGGAGGAAGTAAGATGTATCGGGATCTGCAAGAACAGTTTTGGTGGCTGGGACTGAAGCGGGTGATAACCAAATTTGTGAGCAAATGCTTGACGTGTCAACAAGCGAAAGTGGAACATCAGTTGCCTTCAAGGTTATTACAGCCGGTGAAGATTCCACAGTGGAAATAGGAGAGGATCACGATGGACTTTACTCTTGCACCTACTAGGAAGGACTCGGTATGGGTGATTGTCAACCGGTTAACGAAGTCTGCTCATTTCATACTGGTTCGTGTTGACTACTCTCTACAGAAATTAGCTAAGCTGTATGTAGCAGAAATTGTGAGGTTGCATGGGGTACCCGTGTCTATCATATCTGACAGAGACCCAAGGTTTACATCGAGGTTCTGGAAGGCGTTACATCAAGCATTAGGTACAAGATTGGATTTCAGTACAGCGTTTCATCCACAGTCTGATGGGCAGTCTGAAAGGGTAATTCAGATCTTAGAAGATATGTTGAGGGGCTGTGTCATAGATTTCAGGGGTAATTGGGAAGAATTTCTACCATTGGCAGAATTTGCATACAACAATAGCTACCAATCTAGTATTCAGATGGCATCGTATGAGGCGTTGTATGGTCGGAAGTGTCACACTCCTCCTTGCTGGACAGAGTTGGGCGAGCGACAGTTGCTGGGTCCAGATTTGGTTTCTGAAATAGAGGACAAGGTTAAGTTAATTCGAGCTCGATTAAAGGAAGCTTCTGACAGACAGAAGTCTTATGCTAATCTGAAGTGTAAGGACATAGAATTTGCAGTGGGTGACCAGGTTTTCTTGAAGGTGTCACCGTGGAAGAAAATTCTAAGGTTTGGTCGGAAGGGTAAGCTAAGCCCCAGATTCATCGGGCCTTATCATGTGTTGAAACATATTGGACTGGTAGCTTATCAGCTCGAGCTACCTTTGGAGTTAAGTCAGGTTCATGATGTGTTTCATGTGTCAATGCTGAGGCACTATCATTCAGATCCATCTCATGTTGTGCCAGTGGAAGAAATCGAAGTAAGGCCTGATCTATCCTTTGAAGAGGAACCAGTTCAAATCTTGGACGTGACATTAAGGTATTACGGAGAAATACGATTCCGTTGGTTGAAGTGTTGTGGCAGAATCACGGCTCAAAGGAAGCTACGTGGGAGCCAGAGGATGTGATGCTACAGCAATACCCTTATCTCTTTTGACCAGGTAATTTCGAGGCCGAAATATCTTTAAGGGCTTAGAACTGTAATATCCTGAATTAGGGGCTTTGCATTTAAAATGTTCCTGTGTGTATGCTATGCTCGTTGTGTTAATTTGGTACGTTTGGGGGTCCAGGGAAAGCTCGGGGTTAAGCCTAAAATTTTGGCACTTTAGGGGATAGATACTTGAGGCAGGGTTTAAGTGGTATAGTTTGGGTTTGATGACACAAGAAATGTAATAGTAAAGTGGCAAGGAGACGCCACTTAAGGTGCAGGTAAGTGACACCACAAGGGAAGCAGTGAGGAAGCAGGTTCGAGTCGCACAATTTACTTTTTGGGAAACTCTTTTGGCGTCTGGAAGGAAGAAGGTGGAGTTCGCCTAGGACACTTCAAGGGGGAGTGTTTAATGGGTCAAACAATTCAAATGTGTGGCCATGAGAGGAAGAGGGAGTTTGAATTATTCAAACTATTTTGAGTGAGTGAACAAGAGTGAATTTAGGAGAAATATATGGGATTGAGGGTTGGTGAAGGTAGTGGCCGAATTTTGGATGCTTGAGGAAGGGGGAAGAAATCGGTTTGGCTTGTAGTGGGTGTGCCAAAAATCAATTAGGGTCATAAGTCATTTCAGTTTCCGAAAGTGCATGCGGTTTTGGAGAGTGTGGGTGCCGAAATTTTGAGGTGATTAGTAGCTAAATATTGAGAGTTCTTTTCCTTTCAGCATTTGGTGTTCTTCATATTGGCAACTTATGATTCTTTTCTTTGAATAGCTGAAACCCCCTAAAGTCTTTGTTCATTCTTTATTTAGGCAAAATCGAAACCTTCTCCCCCTCCTTAGCATTTTTGGTCGTATGTGCATTGCTTCATCACCCAAAAGCCGAATCCTCCTACCATTTCTTTTTCATGATACCTCTTTTACTCAATTGATCCTTTAAGAGCCGAACCCCAACTCTCTTTCTTGTTCTCTGTTATTTTCTTTCTTGCTTTTGTTTATATTCGTGGCACATCTCTTAATCACCTTAAACCGAAACCTCTTTCCACCTACACCATCTCATTATTTTCATCTCATTTGTTCTCCTTCTTTTTCTTTTCTTTGCGTTGATTCTCATTTTTCTTTTGGCCGAATCTCCTTGTGTATTCATCTCATTCATTCGTTCTTATCTCAGAAGATTACCGTCACTCTGTTCCCTAACCTTCTCAATTGAATTCTCCTTAGTGTGGTAAGTATCCTTTTTCCCTTTCAATTTTCTCTTCTCTCTTTTTGGTTGTCAAAGACATTGACCTTGTTATTTCTTTTAAATCGAATCGTACATGGTATTTATTTAGGTACTTAATCGGTGCCTTAATCCAAGCCTTATAGTCTGCGGGTTCTATCGATCTAGGTAAGGAATCTTTCATATTGAGCGTATATCCTTATTTTTCTCTGCTTCGATGCCTTAATCCGGTCTATTGACCAAAATCTCTTTCATGGACTCAAATATCATCCCGGCAAAGGAAGGGGTTGGACCTATAGTCCCAGCCCCTAAGTTCAAAAAGCGAGCGGTGTCTGCGGTCGAGATTGGCCACCGGGTTGTGGACCGACTTCATAACAGAATAGTAGGCAAATAGCAGTCATTCCTGGTTACGATAGTTTCGACATAGAAAGCATAATATTGCGTGTTATCAGGTGTGTAAATTCCACACTTTGTTATTAGTTTGCGATATTAATTGTATGGGCTGAAAAGCAGAAAAGAATGTGTAGACAGTCGTAATACCCTTGTGGGTAAGGCTAGGGATGCCAGGTACGTGACTTTAACTAAAACACCCCACACCCGGCCCACGAGCCTTAACCGGATCTGGTATGTTCCTTAAGTAAACCGGTTTCAAAGTTCTTGCTACTTAGAGAAAATTTGAGTAATTTTTAAAAATATTTCGTTTTGGGTTGGGCTTGGGTTGCAAACCCATTTATTTTATTTGAAAATCCAATTAATTAAGGTGACAAAACAATTTAGGGTTTATTTTTAGAGAAATAATTTTACTTGATCTTTAATTTAAAATAATTCGTAACATAGTAATTAAAACTAAAAGTAAAGAAATGTAACTTATGGACTTATTACATCAAATGAAATCCCAAAATAAAATTCTAAAATACTTAAATAAAATTTAAATATCCATATCGAATAAAACTTCATGCTGAGCATGGCCATCACTAAGCTTCACAACCCACCATTATTGATCGTCACCGTAAATATAGTCCCACAATGGGGTGAGTCAACTGAGACTCAATGTGTACACAACACTAAAATTCAATAGATCGTGCATACATTTTCATATCAAATACTTATTCATATAATGTATAAAAATGATGATGCAACCCAAACCCAAACCTAGATGCCATCTCACACATCCCGGCACTAACCTCGCACACCGTGGGGACTACTAAGTCAACCTCCATCCGCTACACACCATCGAAGCGATCATTGCGATGACGTGCTCATCGCCCATATAAATTCGTGGCATAGCCACCAGATAATTTTGTCATGAGACACCACATTCAGATAATGTAATCGAAGTTACCACATTCAGATAATGTAACCGAAGTTACCACATTCATATAATGTGATTGAAGTCACCACATTCAGATAGTGAGACCGAAGTCATCACATTCACTTCCCTTTTTTCATATCACCCGAATGCTTAAATTCACATTCTTATCATATTTCACATGTTAAATATAACATATTTTGTAATCCTAATAGGAGTAGGAAACGTACCTGAGTACTTTGTACCATATTATGGTACCTTAGCCACATTCTTATAAACATGCATATATTACATATTACCATAAATCTTATTAAAAGTTAGTTTGGGGTACACACCTGATTCGTTTAACGAAGTCCTTGAAATCCCGAAGAACCGATCTACTGATTTAGATCCTTAACTCCTATATTCGGCCAATCATTTAAACACATTAATAAACCTTTTTTTGGCTTTAAAACCGAATCCTAGTAGGATTTGTATACTGAAAACCTACCTTGTTGCCGATTGACTTAAGAATCAAGTCCTAAAACTTTGTTGTATTCCTTCTTGCATTCGGCCAACATTAAAACACATCATAGGTTAGTTTCGGCTTTTGGGAATAAATCCAAATACTTAAAATAGGCCTTGGCCGAATGTCTTAAACACATACCTTTGTGATCTCAAATCCTGAAAAGTATCCTTGCTTTCCTAGGGATGTCAAAATTCCTATAATCACATGTTAGGTTTAATCTAACATTAAAACTTAAAACAAGACCTTTGGATATTATAGTTTCTTACCTTAGATCCCAAATATTCCTCCTTGTAGTCGATGATTGTAGAAACCCGAGAGATCCCCTTAATACTTCAATGATCGCTTCCTTGCTTAGATTCACAGGGAGATTCGGCTATAGCTTCTAATGGAGAGGAAAATATTCGGCTAGGTTCCAACAATTACTTAATTTCGGCTTGACAAAAGAAAAGAAAAGAAGAGTGGAGAGCACTAAGAATTCGGCAGAGAGAGGAGGAAGCAAAAATTGATGAGTAGCCCTCCTTCCTTCCTTTTATAGCCGAAATTATCATCTAAGGAGTCCCTTACTTGGCCACCACTCCTCTATCTGATAACTTTATCCTTTAATTATCATAAATAAAAGAGTTTAATCCAATATTTATCTCTTCAAAATAATCCAATTTAAAAATCCTTTATTTATCACCTTTTTAATTGAATATTTATGAAAATAAAACACCTCCATTCTAGAAGCGTGTGCCGTCCACCTCAGTCTTCTGGAAGAAAAAATAAAACCTCCTTTATTTGCTTCCCAAGTGACTCGAACTCAGACCCATTCCTCTTGTATATGGCGCCATTTCCAGAGGCCCTAAGTGGCATCTTCAGGCCACTTTTCCAAGCCTGTTCGTGTGTCAAATTTCACCAACTTTTTCTTTTAAGGCCACCTTGCCTTAATTGCCTCTTTTAAACCTTAAAACTCGACATTTCTAAGTCATTTCTAAGTTTCCAAAAAAATTTCGTTCTGCTCTGTAAACTTGACATTTCCTTACATTTCCAAGTTTCCAGAAATGTTTACTTTCCATTTTTGAATCATTTCCTTACATTTCCAGGTTTCTAAAAATGTTTATTTCCATTTTCATTTCCATGCATTTCTAGGTTTCCAAAAATATTCATTTCCATTCCCATTTCCATGCATTTCCATGTTTCCAAAAATGTTAAAAATGTATTCATAAAACTTAAGACATGTCATTTCGTACAATTAAATCGAAAATGCATAGGCCCTTTCCAGGATGTTACATTAACGTTCCCTTTATGAGTATGGATGTATATGGTAATCTATTACTTTGCTTCATAACATGTTGCATTCATTTTGATATGTATGTTATGCATGGGCTTGGATTATGATGTGAAAGGGGAAGCATTTGAGACTGTCACAGTGGTTTGGTACCACGAGTGGGTTGGCCCCACGTATATCTGATTTAGTGACCATGTCTCGGTGGCTTGGTGCCACGGTGGTTTAATACCACGTATATACAATTTAGTGACTCATCCCAGTGGTTTGGTACCACAGTGGGTTGGCCCCACATATATTCATCAGGGATCATCACGGTGGTTTGGTACCACAGTGGGTTGGCCCCACAAATGTAATAGTGACTTTGTCACGGTGATCTAGTATCATGGTGGTCTGGAACCGCGAGTGGCCTGTTGCCGCATATGAGGCGTGTAGCGGATGGAGGGTTGATTGTAGAAATCCCCACAGTGTGATGGGCTAGTACGGGTGGCGTGTAGAGGATGGAAAACCTAGGTTGGGCTGGGACATACTGCATTCATTTCTTTCGTATGCCATCTTGAGTGGGCTAAGGCCCAATATACGATTGTGGGCCATGAGCCTTTTATGTGATATAGGGGATTTACACACTGAGTCTTGGTGACTCACCCCTTTTATTAACCTTGCAGGTAATCAGTAGATTGTGGATCTAGGAGCCGAGGCAGACTCATGGAGGCCATAAAGTTCCTTTCTTTTCATAAACTCGTTCCTTTCTACAAAGTATTTCAATTTAGGATTTTTGTTATGTAATAAGGCATTTCTAAGTTAATATTTGTTTTTTTTTATCATTTATTTAAAATTTGTCACTATTATGTTTTAGTCATGAAAGTGAAGATGGGATTTTCAAAATACGAGTAACATAAAACAATCGTTTTCTTTCAAGTATCACCAAATATAACGAATATTCAATTAACACAAATTAAAACTTTCTTAAACAACATATCACTGTTTTCAAGACATCACCTTAATCGAAAAGTTTTCAAACTTACGGTATTTTTCTAAAGTCACCAAAATTCGTTTTTACTTTACCCTGTGACATACCAGATCTGGTCGTAACGTCTAGATCGGGTTTAGGATGTTACATACAGGCTGGGCCGGGCTGAGCTCGACCAAAAAGCCCTTACCCGAGGCCCGACCCATTTTTTAAACGGGCCTTATTTTTTTGTCAAAACCCTCCCACATTTTGGGCGGGCCTTCAGGCTAGGCCAGGTGCCCGACCCGTGATCAGGTCTAATTATGAGTGGCAATAAAAAATTGATCTTATGTTTCGTTATTATAGATGCTCGGAAGATTAAAAAGTCCCATTGGAAACCCTTGAATTTTTGGATTATACATTGAGTTGGTGGACTCAAGCTGGAATCAGTCATCAAAGAAACCAAAAAAGGGAAATTGAAACATGGGACGAGTTGAAACAAGTGATGTGAAAGCTTTTTGTTCCTCTTCATTACAATAGAGAGGTAAAAAAAAATTCGATGCCTTGTTCAAAGCAACCAATCAGTTGATGTGTACTTCAAGGAGATGGAAATGATCATACAACGAGTGAATGTTGATGAGGAGATGAAACCACTATGGTACATTTTTTTGATAGTTTGAACAAGCCTATAGCCAACACCTTGCGATTACAGACTTATATAGATCTCGATGAGGCAGTTCACAAGGTCAATGAGATTGAGCAACAATTGAAAGCAAAAGGACCTCGTTCGTTCACCACTTCATAATAATATAAAGGTAACATTTCTAATTCTACCTTTAAGAATTCAAATCTATCTTTTACTGCTAATAAGTTCTCTAAAGGTGGTGATACTAAGAAAATGGATTGGAAAAGTGGGGCTCCTACAGAAATGCAAGTATCTTCTTAGCAGCCAGTTCGAGTGGTTATTGAATGCTTCAAATATAAAGAGCTTGGGCATTATAGTAGAGATTTCCCTCAAACATGGCTCTCATCATCAAAGAAAATGGTGAATATACTTTTGATTCCAATACTCCAGACATGAAAGAGTTTATGGAGAATGTGACCCATAGAGGTGACATCTGTGAGGAGCATGTGATAGAACCAACAAACGAGGAGGATGATTTTGATGACTTCTATTTCCTAGTGGTGCGACGCCCCCTCAATATCCATATGAGGGTTTTTGATGTCTGATTAAATAAAGAGAATATGATTGAGCTACCACCTTTTGTGTAATGTTATTAGTGTAGTTCAAAAGATCATAAGGGTTTCCAATGTCCAAGTAAATATGCAGCTAGAGAAGAAAATAAGTATGACTATGCACCTTTTGTTGACTCTTACTTTAGTGGAAAAGAGATTTGTGATGACGAACTTTGTGGAATGGAAAAAGATGATAGTGAAATTTTTTCCTCGACTCTATAGAGTTAGATGAGATAGATACGTCATGTTTTCCTCCTGAGATGTATTGTCTTGAATTGAAATTCATAACACTTGTAAGGGGGGATATGGGAAGTGAGGAAGAATCATGTGAAAAGACCAAGAGAAAGAGACATTGAGTGATAAAAATCTACTTGATGGTCTAAATTTGGTGGGTGAAAATCCATCTGAGGTAAAATTGGAGAGTTCTTAAGTGGAAAAAGAATATGAAAAACATCAAAATACCCATACAAAAGTGAGGAATGATTACGTTTTAAGTAACCCTAACTTAAATTTCTTTAGTGACATTTCTTTATTACAGGACTTCAAGGATCCATTGACGGACTTCCAATTATATTACTCTACCATTATTAGATAATTTTACTTGTGCGAAAGAGGTAAGTTGAACATTGATAATTCTCCACAAGTGCTAGAAGGTAAGAAAAGTAATGATACATTTGAAATTGAAATATTTAGGCATACCTTGAATGTTTTTTTATAAGTATGCCACTAATTTTTTTTTTCCTTATGACATGCTTTCTCATTGGTCAAGTTTCAATAAACAATGGTCTTAAAGTTCAATTGATTTTATGGGTTTATCTAGGTATGTAAAGCTTACATTTGTTGCATTCGATAGGTTTACTTAAGAACCTTATACACTTGATCTTGCAACAAAATTTTCTACCTTAGACTTTAAATATGAATTTTTACATAATAATATTAAACTTCTTGATTTTTATAATTATGTGAAATTCTTAACTCATCGTTGGAAATTCTTATGGATGACCATGCATATTCAAAGAAACTTACAGGTTATATTTTACTTGAACCCTCATGTGCCTAATATTTCTTTGTTTAGTGTTGATTTTTTCGGAAGGAGAGGTACTTGATCCATCCTGGTTTGGGGGATCAAAATCATATCTTCGATCCTGGAGATTGTTTTGGTGCATAGGAAAGCTTGGGTAAATATTTGTTTGCTTTTAATTTTATTAATTCTAATCCCTTTACTTTTTCTACAACTAAAGATTCAAGGACGAATCTTTATGAGGAATAGCGGAATAATATGTGTCTCAAGACCCAATTTCAGGCCCATGAATGTGATAGGCTTACACTACTTCAAGGCCCAACAATAAGATCAAAGGCCAAGCAAACCAAACCAAGATTCGATCAAAGGCAATATGTAAGGATGGGTATTTCTGAGGAAACGAGGAATGCTACATGTACGAAATGAGTGAAATTTATTAAATTCCATTCATCGACATTGCCAGTTTTTAAGTTTGGAGAATTAGCAGACTTGCAACAACTTTTTGGATGGGATCAAAACATTTCTTGGTTAAGATGTCTTCATGGTGTTCAAAGATCTATCTCTTAGATTCGAAACATGCTTTGAATCACTTGATTTTGATTCCGAGAGCTCAATTTATGACCGTTCTAGTGAAGACTGTATGAGTAGAATTTTTGAACGGGATTATGATGGGAAATACGAGTTTCGAGCTTTTAATTCGAGTTTAAATAGTATTGGGTTTGTTTTTTTAGGCTAAATTTTTATTATATATGAGCCAAATATTGTGTTTATCAACTCATATTATTTTATTATTTTTTATTCTGAATTTTTTTTATAATTATTAAGTATTTAAAGTTATTTAGGAGTTTTATGTCAATAAGAAATTTTAGTTTAAAACTACATTTTTGTTTAGATTAATTAGGGTTCTAGTATATTTAGGAGTTTTATTTAGCTAGCCTATATAGAGGCCTTTGCATTGTACATAGAAAATAAATTTATTATTATTCAACTTCTCTTTTGAGTTAATAAATTCTCTTTGAGTTTTTCTTTTAAGAATTTATCTTGAGTTTTCTTTTCAGATTGTGGGGATCATCTTAAAACTTTTTGTAATAGTCCGATTTAGACCTTAATCGAAATAGTGGTTTCAGAACCACAAATCCGAGTCAGAAAAATATTTTAATATTATTCTTGGTGTCTATAGCATGTTAATTTATGTGTGAAAGTTTCGTGTGAAAATTTTATCGTTTGTGTGCTCGATTTAATTAAAAGGACTTAATCGCGTAGAATGCAAAATTAGCATGCTATATGTAAAGGTATCTATTTGCTATGGCTTTTATTATATGGAGTCCTTATGTTGTAATTTAATCATTAGAATTATGCATGGAATAAAATAGACAACCACTAAATAGTTTTCTAATTAAATCATTAAGGTTAAAATTGTAAAATGTATATTAATATGTATTAAATAAAACAAAAATAAATGGCCATGCATGTGTTCATCTTCCTTGGCCGAATCTAAGAAGAAAAATAAAGCTTTGGAATATATAAACATTCGACACCTTTGGGAGCTTAATTCGGGTATGTGTTTTGCTCGGTTTTTGATAATTTTTATGTTTTTGAGATCGTTGCTTTGAATACTAGCTAGCCCATACTTGAATTTTTGAATTTGATGATGTATTCATGAATTGCCATTGATGATAGTTTGTGGTTTTTGTTGTTTGATGATGGAAAATAAATATAGGTTGTTAGATTAATATGTTTTGTATTTGAATATTTGATGAATTTAAGTAATTTGGGCTAAATTGTGAAAAAAATAAATTGAGGGACTAAAATGTGAAATAAATGAAATTTTGGACTTGTATGAGTTTAGTGAACATTCGGCCAAGTTATAGTGTGGTCAAATTTTGAATATTTTGTATTTTGTGAAATAGGGACTAATTTGTGAAAGATGTGAAATGTCAGGGGCAAAAGTGTAATTTTCCCATTTATGTGTTTTTGGATGAATATTGATTGAATATGTGATTTAATAAGTTTAATTTATACTAATTTAGATCAAGAAAAGAGGAAATCGGAATTGGATCGGGGGAAATCTAAAGTTGTTGAATAGTTGTCCCGATTCGTGTGTCTTTGTCGAGGTAAGTTCATAAGTAATTAATTGTCATTAAAATCAATTGTATATATTTTATTTGTGCCGAATTGAATTATTACTTGTATATATATGATCAAGCCGAATTCGTATAAGTATGGGAGAAGTATTTACAAGCCTGAATCAATCGAGTTACGACGTCTGAAAGCCCCGTACGAACCTTAGGAATGTTAGAATACATATGTCATGACATAGGATTTTTGATATGTGTTTACGTGTAAGACCACGTCTGGGATGTTGGCATCAACTTGTGATTTACGTGTAAGACCCTGTCTGGGACAGTGGCATCGTTGTGTGACTACATGTAAAACCATGTTTGGGACGTTGGCGTTGTACGAGCTTTTCGACTATCCGAGTATCCTTTTTAATTCTAAATGGTTCAACGGGCATTATCGAGTTATGATTGAATGTGAAATTAAGATAAAAAGTTTAGGTACGTGCTAAGTTTAATGTTTACAAAAATAAGGTAAGCTTAGTATTTGAAATGATAATATAAATTATGCATTATATAAAGTGACTTATATGTATGTGTGAATGCTCAAATTCAGCCAAGTGATGCTATTATGTTAATGCTTATATATTAGTATATGAATTTGCAAGTATGATAAATGTAAATTTGATTAAGGTTTGCTTGATTCGGTGTAGTTGATTTTAATGTTCATGAATATAAAATGAATTACTTGCTTATGACTTACTAAGCTATTCAAGCTTACTATGTGTGTGTTTGTTCATTATTTTATAGATTCTGGAAGCTAGTTACGAGCTCGGGGATCGTCAGAGAAATCTGTCACACTATCGATCGTTTTTCTTTTTGGTACTTTATAAGTTGAACTTTGAATCTATGGCATGTATAGGCTAGCCTTTGTTTTGGTTGATTTTGAAGGTGTATATATATAAAGCCATGGGAAAATGGCTTGATTTTATTTTATGCTTGGGTTTGATTATGTCTGATCATGGTTTAAACTCATATTGGTAAAAATGCTATATGACATGCGTGATTGGTATTTTTGATTACGCAATGTGATTTGTACTCTTATATGTGATTAATGATTTATGATTTTGACTTAGGTTATAAGGTAGATGATCATTGCTTGATGAATTATGACAAGTGACATATAAATTGATTAAGTAATGTATATGTTATATGTTCATGTAATTGATTCGATTATTTGTGAGATAATTAGTAGGTTTTTCAATGTATGAGTATATTCGACTATACTTAATTAAATTATATACATGTATGCTTATGATATGTTCTTTATGGGATAGCTATTGAGGTTCGGTGGTGGTGGTAAGTATGTATATATAACATGTGTAAATAGTTTATATTTATATGTGGTTTTAGGTATAGATTATTTGAGGTTATGAAAGTAATGTATAAACATGATCATAGTATGCGAATTAGGCATGTATGGTTTAATATGAATGTTCGAAAATGGTACTTGGTATAATAGTCAAATGGATATGAATTAATGATTAAGTTGTTGGTTACTTTGGTATATAGTAAATGGTTAATGATGGTCAAGATTTGTGGCTAAAATTTGGTTGGTGTTTTGGGTTATGTGTTTGTAATTTAAGTATGGTAAATTAGTATGTGAATTGAGTGTACTTTTAGTTGGGATTTGTGCTCAAAATGATTTTATTTAATGTAGTCATATGCGATTGGTCTTATGACTAGGAAACAAGTATGTGTAATCTTAAATGATAATTGTTTATGTGTAGTATATGTAAATGCATAACTTTTTCCATGTGGATGTTTTAACCTAAATTAATGTACCAATCATGTTTGATCATATTGACTAATATCAATGCTGCATATGTGGGAGGTATTTATGTTGTGTAATATGGCTTATATAATTTTTGAAATGTGCATGTGCTGAGTTAAGAAATGGTACATTGATATTTGACTGATGAAATAGATATATTGCTTGAAATTAGTTATATGAAATGTACTAATATATGTTTGTATGTTTTAATGTATGCGCATATAATTTGTAAAGTAATAAGCCATCTGATACTTTGATTATTCGAATGTTATATGAGAAGTAGTTTTATATGATTGAATAGTGGAGTTTTAAAACATGTGAATTATGACTGTTCTAGGGTGTTAAATTTTGAATGATATCAGAGCTACAATTTAGTCGGTTCTAGGACTAACGTAGCGTGTATGAGTCTAGCTATACATGCCATATTTTTATATTGTGATAGTGTGATGACTCTTGACAATTGAAATATGTTTTCATATAGTAAATGGATCCCGATCGAGCCGTAGCTGAAGATGTGGAAAGTAATGCGCCTGCTCCTGCTCAGGGGGTAGCGTCGGCTAATTCTACGCCGATTTTGAGTAGTCATGAGAGTGATGCTAAACAAGCCTTCTATCAGATGATGAACGATTGGTTCACACAGTACATTCGTACAAATCCAGCTGTTCAACAACCCCCACCCCTACCTAATCCTCCTCTGATACCTGTAATATCTCAAGTACTTGATCTGATGAGATCACATAAGCCCCATGTTGATAAAATTAGAAAATACAAGGCTGAAGAATTCAGAGCCACTGTTGATAATGATGCTGAGCGAGCGGAATTCTGGCTCGATAATACTATTCGTGTGTTTGATGAGCTATCCTGTACACCTGATGAGTGTATTAAATGTGTTGTATCATTACTTCGAGATTTTACGTATCACTGGTGGAATACACAGGTTTCGGTGGTTCTGAAAGAATGGGTTACCTGGGAGTTCTTTCAGATTGAATTCCACAAGAAATACATCAGTCAGAGATTCATCGATCAAAAGCGCAAAGAATTCCTCGAGTTGAAACAAGGTCGTAAGACCGTAACAGAATATGAGTGGGAATTTGTGAGACTTAGTAGATATGCCCGAGATGTAACACCTCAAACCCGGTCAACACACCACGACCAAATTCAGTATGTTATAGAGTGAAAATATTTTGAAGAAAACAAGTTGCCGGTTTAATTTTGTGAAAAATTGATATCAAAAACATTTTGTCGTTTTGAGTTTGAAAGAAAACTCTTTTGAGAAAATCATTTGTCGTTTCTGGGTTTGGAAAGTCGTTTGGTTTTATGAAAACCCGAGTGAGTTTAAAATAATTAAGTTAAAAACCGTGTAGTATTTGAACTTGACGTAAAACTTAGGTTGGAGATAGTCTGAGTTGTTCATTATCATCATTTGTTTTTTAACACCCGATGGTGAAGTTTGTAAAAATCCCGATAAGAGGTATGATTTTCAAAAACATTGATTTTTATCGGTTATTTGAGCATGCTATGTTATTTTACTTAAGCATAGTATGATAACGTGAAAGCAAATAAAACACAAAATAATAAATTTTAGCGGCCTTATTAAATATCCAAAACCAAACTTAAAGAAAATATAAACCGAAATAAAAGTTTAAAACAAAACCCAAAAGCAACGTGCATGGCCACCTCGAGTCCTCTCTGGCTCCATATCCGCGATCTATGCCTCATCTGCAAAAATGTAACGGAAGGGGTGAGTCACCGAGACTCAGTGTATAAATCCCCATCCCAGTAATAACAAGGCACTTACACAATTCATAAGTTAATATGCAAATCATGCAAACCCAACCTAACCATCCGTACTCCTGTGTCTACCCCGTGTGGTCAAAACCACTGGTGGTCAAAACCACTGGTGATCATAGTCACAAATCATATAAGTGCGGTCAAAACCACTGGTGACCGTAGTCACAAATCATATGGTGGGGCCAACCCACCGTGTGGTCAAAACCACTGATGACAATCCCGTAATCAACATGTGGGGCCAACCCACTGTGGTACCAAACCACTGGGACAAGTCACAATAGTCCATGTGTGGTCAAAACCACTGGTGACCGTAGTCACAAATAATATCCGTGTGGTCAAAAACACTGGTGGTCAAAACCACTGAGACTTAGTCACAAATCATATGGAAAGCTGGGCCAACACACTATGTGGCCAAAACCACTGGTGACAGTCTAAATCATCCTTCCCCCTCCTCTCATCATACCCATCATCATGAGCACATTTTTCGTGGCATATTAACATGTTTATAATGCAAATATCACATAGCATAGCATAATACAATGGTACAACAGCATATATCGATAGCCATACAACAGGGGACTTACCCGGAGTCCTCGATTTAAGGATTTTATAGTTCTACCCCCTTAAAAAAATAATTTCAGCCTCGAAATTACCTGGTCAAAAGAGTTGAGGGTATTGCTGCCGTATCACATCCTCTGGTTCCCACGTGGCCTCCTCTGTACCATGGTTTCGCCATAATACTTTCACCAAAGGAAGTGACTTTTTACGCAGAACTTTGACATCCCGATCCAAAATCTGCACCGGTTCCTCCTCGAAAGACAAGTCTGAGGTCACCTCTATTTCCTCAACTGGCACAACATGCGATGGATCTGATCGATAACGCCTAAGCATGGAGACATGAAATACGTTGTGAATCTGACTCAATTCTACTTGCAACTCGAGCTGATAAGCTATTTTATTCCACTCGCTTCAACACTTAGCTTGCCCTTCCGACCAAGTCTCAACACTTTCTTCCACGGCGATACCTTCAGAAAGACCTTGTCACCCACTGCGAACTCTATATCCCTACGCTTAAGATCGGCATAAGACTTCTGCCTGTCTGACGCTACCTTCAGACGAGCCCGAATCACCCTAACCTTATCCTCTGTTTCAGCAACCAACTCCGGGCACAACATCTGACTTCACCCAGTTCTGTCCAACATGTAGGTGTACGACACTTCCACCCATATAATGCCTCATACGGTGCCATCTGGATACTCGCTTGATAACTATTGTTATACGCGAACTACGCCAATGGTAGATACTCCTCCCAACTACCGCTGAAATCTAGAACACAACCTCTTAACATATCCTCTAAGATTTGAATTACCCTTTCTGACTGTCTATCCGACTGCGGATGAAAAGCCGTGCTGAAGTCCAACCTCGTACCTAATGCTTGATGCAAAGCTTTCTAGAACCTTGACATGAAGCTGGGATCCCTATCTGAAATAATCGACACCGGCACCCCATGCAACCATACTATCTCTGCTACATACAACTTAGCCAATCTTTAAAGTGAGTAATCAACCCGAACTAGTATGAAATGAGCCGAGTTTGTCAGACGATCAACAACCACCCAGACTGAATCCTTTTTACTAGGCGTAAGGGGTAGCGCACTGACGAAATCCATCGTAATCCTTTCCCACTTCCACTACGGAATCTTTACCGGTTGCAACAGACCCGATGGTAATTGATGCTCAGCTTTGACTTGTTGGCACGTCAGGCACTTACAAACTCAGTTACTTACCGCTTAAGACCCGGCCACCAGAACTGTTCCCTCAAATCCCGATACATCTTGCTACCTCCAGAATGCATAGCGTATGGACTACTATGAGCTTCCTGAAGAATCCGCTGTCGCAGCCCAACGTCTTTCGGCATAAGTACTTTACCTTGAAAACACAGCACTCCATCACTGCCCAAATTGTAACCCTCCAACTCCCCATTTTGCACTTGCAAACTTCGAGCACTCAAAACCTCATCCACTAGCTGTTTCTCCTTAACCTGATCTACCCAAGTCAGCTTTACTTGCAATTCTACCAATAGACTCCCATCGTCATACAGACTAAGGTGAGCAAACATCCCTCTCAGATCCGCTACCACCTTGCGGCTCAACGCGTCAGCCACTACGTTAGCCTTACCCGGATGGTATTCAATTGAGCAGTCGTAGTCCTTTAACAACTCGATCCACCTCCGCTGGCTCAAATTCAAATCCTTCTGAGTCAGAAGATACTTCAGACTTTTGTGATCTGTGTAGACTATCGACTTCTCCCTGTACAAATAATGCCTCCAAATCTTCAGGGCAAAAACCACTGCGGCCAACTCCAGATCATGCGTCGGATAGTTAACTTCGTGCGATCTCAACTGTCGAGACGCATATGCCACTACTTTCCCTTCTTGCATCAGCACACATCGCAACCCAGTATGCGATGCATCACAATATACCGTAAACTCTTTTCCTGCTTCAGGTTGAATCAAGACCGGAGCCTCTGTCAGAATCCTCTTTAACTTGTTGAAACTTTCCTGTTGCTTATCAGACCATACAAACGGAACCCCTTTTCTCAACAACTTGGTCAACAGCCCTGCAATCAATGAAAACCCTTCCACAAATCTTCTGTAATACCCTGCCAGACCCAGAAAACTCTAAATTTCTGCTACCAACTTAGGCGGTTTCCAGTCCAACACTGCCTCAATCTTCAGAGGGTCTACTCTAATCCCCTCAGCTGACACCACATAACCCAAGAAAGTCACCTCCTTAAGCCAGAACTCACACTGACTAAACTTGGCGAATAATTGCTTCTCCCTCAAAACCTATAGAACCACCCGTAGATGCGCGTCATGCTCCTCTTCAGATTTCGAGTACACCAAAATGTCATCTATAAACACCATGACGAACCGGTCCAAGTACGGCTGAAACACCTGATTCATCATGTCCATGAACGTTGCCGGTGCATTGGTCAACCCGAACGGCATTAACAAAAACTCGTAGTGCCCATAACGCGTGTGAAACACCGTCTTATGGATGTCAGCCTCCTTCACTTTGAGTTGATGATACCCTAACCTTAAATAAATCTTAAAGAAGACTGATGCCGCCTTAAGCTGATCAAACAAGTCGTCTATCCTGGGCAACGGATACTTGTTCTTGATCGTCAACTTATTCAGCTGGCGGTAGTCTATACACATTCGCATTGTACCATCTTTCTTCTTAACAAAGAGCACTGGCGCTCCCCAAGGTGATACACTCGGCCGAATGAAACCCCGATCCAACAACTCCTGAATCTGTGCCTTCAGTTCCACCAATTCCTTCGGCGCCATCCTATATGGGGCAATAGACACTGGCGCGGTTCCGGGTAATATATCTATACTGAACTCAACTTTACGGTCCGAAGGCAGAACTGGAAGTTCTTCTGGGAATACATCGGTAAATTCTTTCACCGTTCAGACATTCTCCACAACTGATTCCTTAGCCTCCAAAGCACACACATGAACTATGAACGCTTCGCATCCCTTCCTGACCATTCTCTCAGCTGTCAGAGCAGATACAATGTTGGATAGATAATCTCTTCTATTACCTATCATTACCACTTCTTCACCTTCAAATGTTCTCAATACCATGCGCTTAGCTGCGCAATCCAAACTCGCCTGGTACTTCACCAGCCAGTCCATCCCAAGGATCAGATCGAACTCCCCGAATGGCAGTTCCATCAGGTCAGCCAAGAACACTACCCCTTGTAGTTCTAGGGGTACATCCCTATCTGATTTATTTACGCTTCATCGAGTGACCTAGAGGGCTTATCACTATCATCTCCCTAGAAGTAATCTCAGAGTCTAAGTTCATAGTTTCCACTATACCGCTGGTAACATACGAGTGCGTCAAACCAACATCTATCAAAGCAGTATAAGGCAGTCAAAAAATTAAGAACGTACCGGTTATGATGTTCGGTGCATCGCCCTCCTCTCGACGCCTCACTGTATAGACCAACCTAGGCTGCTTTGCCTCTGTGCTCCCAGGACCTCTGCCCGGTGCTCCGTGGCGTCGTCCAGAACCATTACCTCCTCTGGCCGAACCGCGACCCCTTTGTGGCTACTGACCATCCCTCCTGAACTGTGTACGACCCTGATCCCCAGACTGTAGCCTAGTTGACCTCTGCGAACAATCCCTCACTCGGTGCCCCATTGACCCATACTCGAAGCACCCTCTGTTTCCGGTCCAACATTCCCCCGTGTGAGACTTTCCACATCGAGCACACCGTGGCAGCCACTAAGTAGTAGCAGCAGCAGGTCTCGCAGCTTGATTCGACCCACCATATCTAACCCTTTTCTCGCTTGATTCTCGATGACACTCGACGACCCGTAACTCTCTTATTCCAACCCTTATCCTGGTTCCGTCTCATTGATCAAGCTTTCACTTCTCAAAGAACCTTGGCCTTCTCTACCAAGACTGCAAATTCTCTCCCCTGCTGTGGAGCAATCACCATCCGTAGTTCATCTCTCAACCCATCCTCAAACCTGAACAGCGCTCATGTTCCGTGCTCACAATACCCCATATGTACCGACTTAACCGAAGAAATTCTGCCTCATATTCTGATACTGTCTTATTTCCCTGAACCAAATTCAGGAATGCCTTACGCTGCGCATCGATGTAACTTGCCCCGACGTACTTTCTCTAATAGGTTGCCCTAAAGAAATCCCAAGTGATGTCGTCAGCCATTGCTCCATCCCTAACCGTGAGCCACCACTGATATGACTCATCTCGAAGAAGAGATACTATACCCTTCAGCTTCTCTTCAGCAGTAAAATCCAGGTCATCCATGATACGTTCTGTCGCCTCCAGGCAATACTCTGCCGTATTAGGAGCCACATCGGATACACCTCTAAATACCTCCGCGCCATTAGGCCGGAGCCGCTCGCATACGATTTACGAGCTCCGCTCCAACACCTACACCGTGACTCTTTCGTAATCCGCAAAGATCGCCATGACACAATCAAGCGTCATCACTACCCGTCCGATCTCGAATTTGCGCCCCACACCGCGCGGCGGTGGTACCTCATTTTCTGACCCATTTCCAGACCCTACCGGTTCCGACACTGTCATCCTACCTCTACCTCGTCCACGTGTATTACACCCACGTCCTCATGCACTCATGACTATCGTTCATGAATCGATCTGATTTAAAAGTTTTATGCGTTAGACTTTGTCCACTGTTATGAAGGCACAGTCTTATGAATAGTTTATTGCAGGGATTGTTTTCGCAAGTTCACACAATCCTATGGTTTCAGTCTTTAAAGTAATTTCCTATCACTATCAGTCATATCATCACCATCTCATTTATACAAACAGCAGTTAGGGGTACTTACCTGGGCGGATCGGTGCCGGAGACTCGGTGCCATGCTTTCCCAACAGTACCTTTCCCATAAAAATCCTTTCATAGCCATTTTCTAAATCATTTTGGGCCTTAGGCCCACAGTCGAGCTTTTGAACTTGGCTTTGATACCAAAATTGTAACACCCCAAACCCGATCAACACACCACGACCGAATTCAGTATGTTACAGAGTGAAAATATTTTGAAGAAAACAAGTTACCGGTTTAATTTTGTGAAAAATTGATATCAAAAACATTTTTGTCGTTTTGAGTTTGAAAGAAAACTCTTTTGAGAAAATCATTTGTCGTTTCTGGGTTTGGAAAGTCGTTTGGTTTTATGAAAACCCGAGTGAGTTTAAAATAATTAAGTTAAAAACCGTTTAGTATTTGAACTTGACATAAAACTTAGGTTGGAGATAGTCTGAGTTGTTCATTATCATCATTTGTTTTTTAACACCCGATGGTAAAGTTTGTAAAAATCCCGATAAGAGGTATGATTTTCAAAAACATTGATTTTTATCGGTTATTTGAGCATGCTATGCTATTTTACTTAAGCATAGTATGATAAAACATGAAAGCAAATAAAACCCAAAATAATAAATTTTAGCGGCCTTATTACAAATCCAAAACCAAACTTAAAGAAAATATAAACCGAAATAAAAGTGTAAAACAAAACCCAAAAGCAACGTGCATGGCCACCTCGAGTCCTCCCCGGCTCCATATCCGCAATCTATGCCGCATCTGCAAAAATGTAGGCGAAGGGACGAGTCATCGAGACTCAGTGTATAAATCCCCATCCCAATAATAACAAGGCAGTTACACAATTAATAAGTTGATATGCAAATCATGCAAACCCAACCTAACCATTCGAACTCCTGTGTCTACCCCGTGTGGTCAAAACCACTGGTGGTCAAAACCACTGGTGACCGTAGTCACAAATCATATAAGTGTGGTCAAAACCACTGGTGACCGTAGTCACAAATCATATGGTGGGGCCAACCCACCGTGTGGTCAAAACCACTGATGACAATCCCGTAATCAACATGTGGGGCCAACCCACTGTGGTACCAAACCACTGGGACAAGTCACAATAGTCCATGTGTGGTCAAAACCACTGGTGACCGTAGTCACAAATAATATCCGTGTGGTCAAAAACACTGGTGGTCAAAACCACTGAGACTTAGTCACAAATCATATGAAAAGCCGGGCCAACACACTATGTGGCCAAAACCACTGGTGACAGTCTAAATCATCCTTCCCCCTCCTCTCATCATACCCATCATCATGAGCACATTTTCCGTGGCATATTAACATGTTTATAATGCAAATATCACATAGCATAGCATAATACAATGGTACAACAGCATATATCGATAGCCATACAACAGGGGACTTACCCGGAGTCCACGCTCATACCCACAAGGGTAATACACTGATTTCCATAGGTATTTCAGCTTTTAACAGTAAACATAATTAACACATTACTAAAGAAGTGTGTATAAGTTACACATCTGGCTACCTACGAGTCTAACTAATCCTGAAAACTAAGATCTACCCACGAATTGAGAGAAACCTGGAGATCCAAATGCTTGCCTTTACCCTTCCTTAACACCTCTCGATCCTCAACCAAAACCCGAAGCAACATGACGACAAGCCTTCCCCTACAATCGGCTAAGAACTAACATTCTAAGATTAATGCGTTCGATATTTTAACGTAGTAAGAGATGTCGAAACAATAGGAACACTTACCCCCACACTAGCGAAGCTAATTAAGAGTGATGACGAATAGCCAACGCCGAATCTGCTGCCACAAAACCCAAAAGAACACTTATGAGTACCAAAGGATTTAGCTTATAGAGGCATAAGAACCATGCACAATAGATGCCGAAATTTGGCTTTTGTTACCATATGAAATGATAGAGGGAAGGGATAAAGGATGAGAGAGATTCAATCACAGACCAAGAACTTACGTTGAAATGCTGGAGTCGCCCCACGAAACAAAGAAAGGATGAAAAGAGAACGATCCCACTCAATTGGTATTCAGCCAAGATGTCAAAAAAAGAAAAGAAGAAGAGTAGCAGAGGTTTCGGCTTTTAGGATTGAAAGGAAAGAGAGATGGGTTCAGGCTCCAAATAGGCTTCTAGTTTCGGCTATAGTCAAGAGATGAGAAAAGAGAGAACAAGTTTCAGCACAAAAGAGATTGGGAGGAGAAAAAGAAATCGCAAGAGAGGTGATATGATGATTTCGGCTTGGCACAAAAAGAAAAGAACCTAGAGGAGATTCGGCTATGGCCTTTTTTTGAGAGGAGAAGAAAATGGGAACTAACGCAAAGAGAATGAAACCTAAAGCTCACTCGGCCACCTATCTACCTAGCTCACCAAAACTGAAAGTGTATAGAACCCACACTACAAATTTTGGCACACCCCTGAACACCCAAGAACCGAATGTTTAACCCCCTTCTAGCTCCCTTCAAATTCGGCTACACACCCCAACTCCCCTCAACCACTTGCCATCCCCTTCATCCCTCCTTGAATTCCTCTCTTCCACTCATTCAAATGAATTTGAATGAGTCAAACTCCTATAATTTCTCCTCTCAACACATTTGAATTTGTTGACTCAATCCACACCCATCCAACAGAGTCCTTCCTGAGCCCATCTCCTCATTGCTCCTAGAGTCAAAAATAAATGCACAAGGAGAGATTTCTATAGCTCAAACCAAGGCCCTCTTAGCTCCTTGTGGCATCCCCTCTCCAGGTCTTAGTAGCGTCTCCCTTGCCACTTTTCCACTGGCTTATTTGTGTCAAAACCCTCCCATAATATCTCTTAACACCTAACTCCCTTGGCTCCCCCTTCCAAGTACCTAAAACAAAATTTTTTACCACAACTCAGGCCTACCCCGAGCTCATGCCTGGACCCCGGAACACCTTAAACTAGCACAACAAACATATTATCACATGCAACACACAAAATACAGAGATCCCGATTTAAGGATGTTACAGGAGAGTGTGTTTCAACAGAAGCAATTATGTGTAAGAGATTTGAAGACAGGCTGAATGAAGATATTAAATTGCTCGTTGGGATTCTTGAAATAAAGAGTTCATCGTACTTGTTGAACGAGCGTGCGAAGCTGAAGAGCTCAGGAACGAAAAAAGAAAAGCTGATTTTGAAGCCAGAGATTCCCGTAAGAGATCATCGAGTAAGACATTTCAGTCAGCATCAAAAAAATTCTGAGATGACTTTAGCCATTCAAAGGCTACTGAGGGTTATTCTAGACGAGATCAAGATAGACCACCTGTGAGCTCGAGAGCTACCTCAATAGCTAGTATTGGTAACATCCGGCCGAATCAACCTAAGTGTAATGTAGACGACATCTCGACAGCTGTAGATTGAATGACCGGGCCTGCTTTAATTGTGGATCGATGGATCATTTCATCCGTGAATGCCCTGAGTTACCTGAGGAAAACACAGTACAAAATGTGAGACTGAGTAACATGTCAGCTCGAGGTAGACCACCTAGAAACACAGGTAATGTGAGTAGCGGTATAAAAGGAACTAAAGACACAGCTGTTAGATCTAAGGCTCGCGCATGATAAACCATAATAGTAACATATTTTAATCCCACATTTAGTATGCTTTTGGATGATTTATCCCTTGATTCATATAAAAAGGTGCTCTTAATCCTTTCTTTTCATGTCTTATACCCAGGAAAGCACCCGAGGATAAAAAGGATGAGAAACGGGCCCAAAATAAAGTAAATTGGGCCAAGAAAGAAATCAATACGGCCTGGACCAAAGCCCACACGGCCGTGCCGCATTAATCATCTAGAACACGGCCTGACCCACGATTCACACGGTCATGTCTCATTAAAGAAATCTGAACACGGCTTGAAGACTGACCACACGGGCGTGTGACATGGCCGTGTCCCTATCTTGGCAAAGAACAATTTCATTCGGATTTGGATACTTTAGGGCAAAGAAACCTATTTCAAAAGCCTATATAAACCCCCTAAGTACCACCTGAAAGGGGGCGGTTAGCTAGATCAAGGAGCCCAGCCCGAAAGGTTAGATTTGTGGGGAATCACTCGAAGATAGCTAGTTGATCCATCTCAAGAAGTCGAAATTCTACTCAAAATGGCGGATCTCTCCTTCAATTCCTTCAGGGAGTTTTAGGGATTTCTTATGCTTTGTTTTATCTTTTCTCTTGAGATGTTTTCTTTATTTGTTATGAACTAAACCCTTCAGATACCTGAAGGGGATGAAACCTATGATGAATCTTGTTATTGATTACTGAATTATATGATAAATACTTAGCTTGTTCTTAATTATGTGTGCTTAATTCTTGTGTTAATATTTCTTGGATATTGATTAAAGTCAGATGTGCTTAGGTGAAGGAGCAAAAGTCCCTGCTTAAGAGTAGATCTAGCATAATTAAGCGGAGTTGATCGCACACCTAGAGATAGGGTGACGAGATTTTACCAGATTAGGGTGAAACCTAATATGGGAGTCCATAGATCGATTTACTGCTATCCTAGGGGGTTATTAACAGAGAAAGAGATTTCCATTAATTAACTTAGGGTTAGACGTTATTCACCTTGAGAGAGGGTTTAATATACGTTAGGGAGTCTTACGGATCAAACTAAGTGAATAAATCGTATGGTTCAGTGTTAGATAACAAGTGAAGTCTAGGCGGATTCTTCCTAAGGGTATCATCTAAATCAACTGAGTTTTTCTAAAAGTTATCTCCCCAATTTAGTCTTTTTGTCTTTGCGTCTTAGCTTGGTAGTTAGATAATTTTTAATTAAACAGCCAATCACTTAATATTTAGGCTAGATAAGAGAAAGAAAGTTAGTATTAGTACTTTTAGTTCCTTTGGGTCGATAATCCGATCTTGCCTTAACTATACTACTGTTCGATAGGTGCACTTGCCTTAAATCGTTGTCAGAGTTAGTTTATAGGTTCGATCATTCTTTTTATAAATTTTTAAAGCTCTGATTCACAGCGATCAGGTTTTTGGCGCCGTTGCCGGGGAACTAAAATATTAAACTCTATTTTTATTACTCTAACCATTTTTTAATTTTATTTTCCGTAATTTATTTTTATTTTATTATTTTTGTTTTTATTTTTGTTTTTGCTGAAATTTCTCTTTCTTTTCCTATCAGGTACCTCTAGTTTATGGCTAGAAGGAACCCGAGAGGACCTTTAGTATACGACAGTGATATTGAAGCTACCGCTCGAAGGAATCCAATCCTAAATTACACAGAAGAAGAATGAGAAGGCAGATCCAATCCTACTGAAGGGATGGACGAGAATAATCTACAACCACATGATGTGGCAGAAAATAATGCTCCACGTACTATGTTCGATTATGCTAAACTGCATTTAACAGGAGCAAAATCGAGTATTGTTAGGCCTACTATAGCTGCTAATAATTTTGAATTAAAGCCTAACACTATACAAATGATTCAACAATTTGTTCAATTTGATAGTTTGCAAGATGAAGACCCAAATACACATATAGCTAACTTTTTAAAGTTATGTGATACTTTCAAAATAAATGGTGTTTCTGATGATGCCATACGTCTTCGGTTATTTCCCTTTTCATTAAGAATAAAGCCAAACAGTGGTTAAACGCGTTACCACGAGGGTCAATCACTACATGGGACAAAATGACCGAAAATTTTTTATTAAAATATTTCCCACCAGCCAAGACGACTAAATTACGGAATGATATGTCTTTTTTTTGTGCAGATGGATTTAGAGATATTATACGACGCATGAGAGAGATACAAGGATCTCTTGAGAAGGTGTCCACACCATGGTTTACCCTTGTGGCTTCAAGTCCAAACTTTTTATAATGGTGTGAATCCCTCAACGAGGCAACTAATCAACTCAACCGCTGGTGGAACACTGAATAATAAAACTCCTGAAGCAGCCTACGAGTTCATTAAAGAGATGTCGTTGAATAACTATCAGTGGCAAGTTACAAGGACAAGGCCGATAAAATCAGCCGGAGTTTTCAACATAGACATAGTAACCATGCTATCAACACAGATAGAATTGATGAATAAAAAGCTTGATAGTTTGTGTTCTTCGCAGGTACATCCTGTAATGCAGTGCAACGCAAGTGGAACTGTGGCTAATACTGAGTACCCACCCTACCAACCGGGAATAGAGAGCGAACAAAAGAACTATATAGGTAACAATTTCAGATCTAATAATAACCTTCCCTTATAGTAATAATTATAATCCAGGTTGGAGGAACCACCCAAATCTTTCATGGGGAGGACAAGGAAATCAAGGAAATCAAAGACAACAACCTCCTCAAAATTTCTAAAATCAAACCATATCCGCAAGAGAAGAAGCCAAACCTTGAAGAGATGCTGACAAAATTCATGGCAGGCATAGAAAATCGTCTCCAAGATATTGAGAAAACACTTAAAGATCAACAAACATCAGTTGAAGAGACCAAGAACTGAGTCGGGGAAGTTACTAAGTCAGTTGGGGAACTCACTAAGTCAATGGGACTACTTACTGAGATGATTTGTGAAATACGGGCAGAGATTTTTGCTAAAGAAACAGAACAGGTAAAAGCAATTACACTAAGAAGTGGAAAGGAGTTAGTCGAACCAAAGAAAAAAATATCACACAAAGAAAATAGCACAAAGGATGAGGGAGCTGAGGACATAACTCCAGCACGCAAAGAAAATAAACTATCAGTTCCATGACCAGCAAAATTCTTAAAAGAACTCCTGACGAATAAAAGGAAGCTTAAAGAAGTATCGACGGTGGAGCTTAATGAAGAATGTTCAGCCATCCTCCAAAACAAGTTACCAGCCAAATTAAAAGACCCAGGAAGTTTTACTATCCCTTGCTTAATTGGTAGCTTAAATATTAAGAGAGCATTAGCCGATCTAGGTGCTAGTATTAATTTAATGCCTTATAAAATGTTTAAACAACTAGATCTTGGGGAACCAAAACCCACTAAGATGAGTATTCAGTTAGCTGATAGATCTATTAAATATCCTAGGGGAGTCATCGAAGATGTCTTAGTAAAAATTGATAAATTTATTTTCCCTGTTGATTTTGTTGTCTTAGACATGGATGAAGACATTGATGTCCCCTTATTTTAGGATGGCCCTTTTTAGCTACTGATAGGGCTATTATCGATGTAGGTGACGGTAAACTTGCATTACGGATATGTAATGAGGAAATTACTTTTCAAATTTATGATGCCATCAAATATTCTAGAAAACAAGATGATTCCTGTTATTTTGTTGATACCACTGATAATATCATTCAAAACTCATTACAGGAAATTATACATGACGACACGATGGAACTGTGCCGACTCAAGAAGAGGGGGAAGAAGATAAAGTTGACGAGCTGAGTTTGAATACATCTTCACCTAGACACACGAAAGAAGAGTGCATTATAGTCAATGACGTATTGAAACAAAAACCCTCCATTGATGGCCGCCCAAATTAGAATTAAAACAGTTGCCAAAACACTTAGAATACACATTCCTCGTGGACAATTCTATGTTACCAGTAATTATCTCTTCAGAACTACAACCTAAGGAAAAAGAGGAGTTGATACAGGTACTAAAAGAACATAAAAGAGCCATAGCTTGGAAAATCTCTAATATTAAGGGAATAAGCTCAACATTTTGTACCCATAAAATTTTAATGGAAGATGAATACAAGCCATGTGTGCAACCACAAAGACGATTAAATCCCAATGTGAAAGAAGTCATGAAAGCTGAGGTAATTAAACTTCTAGATGCTGGAATAATTTATCCTATTTCTGACAGCAATTGAGTAAGTCCTGTGCAGGTTGTTTCGAAGAAAGGAGGCATGACGGTGGTAGCTAACGAAAAGAATGAACTAATCCCTACCAGGACAGTCACAGGTTGGAGAGTCTGCATTAATTACAGGAAGCTGAATGACGCCACTAGAAAAGACCACTTCCCTCTGCCCTTCATTGATCAAATGTTAGAAAGGTTATTGGGGCATATGTACTATTGCTTCCTAGATGGACTCACCGGCTATTTCCAAATCCCAATAGCACCTGAAGATCAAGAGAAGACAACGTTCACATGCCCATACGGTACGTTTGCTTATTGAAGAATGCCTTTTGGATTATGTAATGCTCCTGCTACCTTTCAGCGTTACATGTTGGCAATCTTTGATGAACTTGTGGAAGATATTATGGAGGTATTCATGGATGATTTCTCAGTATACGGTAATGCTTTCCATCTTTGCCTTCAAAATTTAAAACGAGTTCTAATGAGATGTGAGGAAACAAACCTTGTTTTAAATTGGGAAAAATGTCACTTTATGGTACAAGAGGAAATTGTACTAGGACATAAAATCTCTAATAAAGGGATTGAGGTAGATAAAGCAAAGATTGAAACCATAGAAAAATTACCTCCCCTTAGTTCAGTTAAGGCTATTAGAAGTCTTTTAGGACACGCAAGATTTTATAGAAAATTTATTAAAGACTTTTCTAAAATAGCTAAGCCTTTAACAAAATTACTAGAAAAAGATGTTCCTTTCAATTTTGATTAAGAATGTTTAGATGCATTCAATATCCTTAAGGACAAACTAATAAATGCTCCAATTATAATTGCACCTGATTGGAATCTACCCTTTGAACTAATGTGTGATGCAAGTGATTTTGCAGTAGGTACAGTCCTGGGACAACGAAGAGACAAGCATTTTCAGCCAAGCTATTATGCTAGCAGAACTTTGATACCCGCACAGGAAAATTACACCACCACAGAGAAAGAACTGCTAGCTGTAGTCTTTGCTTTTAACAAATTTAGACAGTATTTATTATTATCTAAAGTTATTGTTTACACTGATCACTCCGCTCTTCGTTATCTTTAAACTAAACCTGATGCAAAACCTTGACTCATAAGATGGATTTTACTTTTACAAGAATTTAATTTGGAAATACAGGATGAGAAAGGAGCTGAAAACCTTGCAGCTGATCACCTCTCTAGGCTTGAAAACCCAAATATTAAACAGCTCGATGAAAGTGAGATAAACGACTTGTTTCCCGAAGAACAACTCTTTTCTATAACCCACTCTGAGGTACCATGGTTTGCAGATATTGCGAACTGTTTAGATGCTAACATCTTGCCAAAAAGACTAACACATCACCAAAATAAGCAATTCTTTGCTGACACAAAAAACTATTTTTGGGAAGATCCTTTTCTTCTCTGAATATGTGCAGATCAGGTAATTCGAAGATGCGTTACATGGGTGGAAGCAAGCAAAATCATGGAACATTGCCATTTAGGACCTTCAAGAGGACACTACAGTGGCATTAAGACAGCACATAAGATACTCGAATCAGGTTTTTATTGGTCCACTATATTCAAAGATGTCAACAGGTATGTTGCTTCGTGTGATAAATGCCAAAGAATAAGTAATATTTCTAAACGTGATGAAATGCCTCAAACATATATCTTAGCATGTGACATGTTTGATGTATGGGGCATTGATTTTATGGGACCATTCCTTAGTTCTCTTGGAAATAAATACATCCTAGTGGAAGTTGATTACATGTCAAAATGGGTGGAAGCCGAAGCTTTACCTACCAATGATGCTAGGGTAGTAGTTAAATTTCTCAAGAAACTATTCTCTCGATTTGGAACACCTAGAGCTATCATTAGTGATAGGGGCACTCATTTCTGTAATACTCAATTTGACAAAGTCTTAAAAAAATATGGAGTACACCACCAGGTAGCTACCCCATATCACCCTCAAACTAGTAGGCAAGTTGAAGTAGCAAACCGGGAACTTAAATGCATCCTAGAAAAAACGGTCGAATCAAATAGGAAAGATTGGGCATTAAAAGTAGATGATACCTTATGGTCCTATAGAACACCATCTAAAACCCCTATAGGGACATCCCTATACAAACTTGTATACGAGAAAAGCTGTCATCTACTATTCGAGTTAGAACACAAAGCTTTTTGGGCCACAAATTTTTTAAATTTTGATCTTAAACCTGCAGGAAAGAAAAGAATGATGCAGATAAACGAACTAGATGAATGGAGAGCTGAGGCCTACGAAAACTCAAAACTATACAAGGAGGCAACAAAGCGACGCCATGATGCTCGTCTAAAGAAGTTGAAACAATTCGAAGTAGGGGACTTGGTCCTACTATACAATTTAAGCCTTAAATTATTCCCTGGGAAGCTGAAATCAAGATGGTCAGGCCCATTCATGATCAAAACAATTTTTCCCTATGGCACAATCGAGGTAACCCATCCCACTCAAGGCACATTCCAGGTAAATGGTCATCGACTAAAAATTTATAATGGTGAAGATTTCAAGGATATGAGAGAGGAGCTTCTACTCCATGAACCTTTTTTTTAGAACCGAAAACAGGGAAAGTCTAGCTTAAGACTTTAAATGAGCGCTTCTCGGGAGGCAACCCGAGCACTAACTTCATTAACATTATACTTTTCAACATCTAACTCCATACTAATTAATTTAATAAAATGCAGGTTTAGGTCACACGGGCGTGCCCATGGACGTGTGAAAGCCAGGGGACAAACCACGGGCATAACAGGAGCCATGCACGACAGAGTAGAATTTCTTTTCCCAAACACGGGCTGCGATAAATAGCCACACCCGTGCCAACTTCCCGTTTGAGGTTATTAACTTGTTGAGCACGAGCAAGACACGGCTGATAAACCGTAATTATAACATATTTTAGACCCACATTTAGTATGCTTTTGGATGATTTATCCCTTGATTTATGTGAAAAGGTGCTCTTAATCCTTTCTTTTCATGTCTTATACCCAGGAAAACACCCGAGGATGAAAAGAACATAAAACGAGCCCAAAACAGAGTAAATGGGCCATATCATGAAATCGACACGGCCTGGCCAATATCCCACACGGCCATGCCTTGTCGATCACCTAAAGCACGGCCTCAACCTCGACTTACACGGCCGTGCCTCAAAATAAAAATTCGAACACGGCTTGAAGTCGAGCCACACTGGCGTATGCCATGGCCATGCCTCTGTCGCTGGAATGAGCAAGTTTAGTCGAAACAGGATACTTAGGGAGAAAGAATCGCATTCCAAATAGCCTATATATATCCCCTAAGTGCCACCTTTGAGAGGGCGTCGAGCTAGGCTAAGGAGCCATGCCAGAAAGGTCAGAATTATGGGAATTGCTCGAAGTTAGCTAGTTGATCCATCCCAAGAAGCTGAAAATATACTCAAGACGGTGGAATTCTCCTTCAATTCCTTCAGGGAGTTTTAGGGATTTCTTATGTTTTGTTTTATCTTTTCCCTTGAGATGTTTTCTTATTTAGTTATGAGCTAAACCCCTCAGATACCTAAAGGGGATGAAACCTAGATGAATCTTGTTATTTGATTTTTGAATTATATGATAACTACTTAATTTGTTCTTAATTATGCATGCTTAATCTAAATCTGATGTGCTTAGGTAGAGGAGGAATAGACCCTGCTTAATAGTAGATCTAGCATAATTAAGCGGAGTTGATCGAACGCCTAGAGATAGGGTTACAAGATTTTGCCGGATTAAGGTAAAACCTAATATGGGAATCCATAGATCGATTTACTGCTATTCTAGGGGGTTATTATAAGAGAACGAGAGTTCCACTAATTAACCTAGGGTTAGACGTTATTCGCCTCGAGGGAGGGTTTAATATATGTTAGGGAGTCCTACGGATCAAGCTAAGTAAATAAATCATATGATTCAAGGTTAGATAACAAGTGAAGTTTAGGTGGATTCTTCCTAAGGGTATCGTCGTGATCAACTGAGTTTTTCTTCAAGTTATTTCCCAATTCGTTCTTTTTGTCTTTGCTCTTAGCTTAGTCGTCGCTAGCTTAGACTAAAACAACTTCACTTTATTTTAAAGGCTAAATAATAAAAAGAAAGTTAGTATTAATACTTTTAGTTCCTTTGGGTTTGATAATCCGGTCTTGCCTAAGCTATACTATTATTCGATAGGTACACTTGCCTTTAATCATTGTCAGAGTTAGTTTCCAGGTTCGATCATTCTCTTTATAAATTTTAAGACTCTGATCACAGTGATCAAGTTTTTGGCGCCGTTGCCAGGGAACTAAAATATTAAGAAAACTCTAATTTTATTACTTTAGCCGTTATTTTTATTTTTAGCAATTTATTTTTGTTTTTAGGCCAATTTTTAATTTTGCTAATTTTTCTTTCTTTTCTTTTGAGGTACCTCTAGTTTATGACTAGAAGGAACCCGAGAGGACCTTTAGTGTACGACAGTAATAATTGAAGCAACCGCTCGTAGGAATTGCCGAGAAATCAGGCGAGTCCTAAATTACACAAAGGAAAATCAAGAAGGTAGATCCAATCCTACTGAAGGGATGGACGTGACTATTACACAACCCCATGATGTGGGGGACCGCAACGCTCCATGTACTATGTTTGATTATGCTAAACCACATCTAACAGGAGCAGAATCAAGTATTGTTAGGCCCACTATAGCTGCTAATAATTTTGAATTAAAGCCTAACATAATACAAATGATTCAATAGTTTGTTCAATTTGATGGTTTGCAGGACGAAGATCCAAATACTCATATAGCTAACTTTTTAGAGTTCTGTGATACCTTCAAAATAAATGGTGTTTCTGACGATGCCATACGTCTTCGGTTATTTCCCTTTTCATTAAGAAATAAAGCCAAATAGTGGTTAAACTCGTTACCATAAGGGTCAATCACTACATGGGAGCAAATGACCGAAAAATATTTGTTAAAATATTTGCCACCGGCCAAAATGGCCAAATTACGGAATGATATCTCTTCTTTTGTGCAGATGGATTTAGAGACATTATACGATGTATGGGAGAGATACAACGATCTCTTGAGAAGGTGTCCACACCATGGTTTACCCTTATGGCTCCAAGTCCAAACATTCTATAACAGTGTAAACCCCTCAGCGAGGCAACTAATTGACTCAGCCGCCGGTGGAACCCTAAACAACAAAACTCATGAAGCAGTGTACCAGTTTATTGAAGAGATGTCACTGAATAATTATCAGTGGCAAGTTACAAGGACGAAACCGACAAAATCAGTAGGAGCTTTCAACATAGACACAATAACCATGCTATCAACATGGATTAAAATGATGAATAAAAAGATTGACAGTTTGTGTTCTTCGCAGGTACATCCAGTAATGCAGTGCGATGCAAGTGGAACCGTGGCGAATCCTGAGTACCCACCCTACCAACCAGAAGTAGAAAGCGAACAGATGAACTATATAGGAATTTCAGATCTAATAATAACCCTTATAGTAATACTTACAGTCCAGGTTGGAGGAACCACCCAAATATTTCACGGGGAGGCCAAGGAAATCAAGGAAATCAAAGGCTAAAACCTCCTAAAAACTTCCAAAATCAACCTTATCCACAAGAGAAGAAACCAACCCTCGAGGAGATGCTGACAAAGTTCTTGGCAGACACAGAAAAATGTCTCCAAGAAACTAAGAGAACAATTAAAATCAATGAGAGCCGAATTAGGGAAATTACTAAGTCAGTCAAAGAAGTCACCAATGCAGTCGAATGACTCGCAAAGCGAATGTCAGAACGACCTCAAGGACGTCTACCAAGCAACACTGAGATTAATCCAAAGGAGCAAATTCAAGCCATAACAGCTCAGGAAAATGCAGAGGTAGATGAACCCATCCCACAACAAGAAACTAAGGAAGAAAAAGGTAAAATCGAGGTAACGCAAGAAAAGCCAAAGCCGGTAATCAGGGAATACCAACCTTGCATTCCTTATCCCAAAGCATTAAAAAGACACGATTCAGAAGAACAGTTCGGTAAGTTTCTTAAACTTTTAAAGAAATTACATATTAACTTACCTCTTCTTGAAGCTCTCTTTCAGATACCAAACTCGAGGAAATTTTTAAGACAACTCTTGACAAACAAACGCAAATTAGACGAAGAGCCACACGTGGAAGTCAACGCAAAGTGCTTAGCAATTCTCCAAAATAGACTACCACAGAAATTAAAAGATCCAGGGAGTTTTACAATTCCATGTTTAATTGGTAGTCTAACTATTGATAATGCGTTAGCTGATTTAGGGGCAATTATAAATGTCATGCCTTATTCATTGTTTAAACGACTAGGTCTAGGGAAACCCAAACAAACTAGGATGAGTATTCAATTAGCTGATAAAACTGTTAGAATTCCTAGGGGTATTATCGAAGATGTTCTTGTCAAAATCGATAAATTCATTTTCCCAGTAGACTTTGTTGTCTTAGACATGGAGGAGGACAATTCGATCCCTTTAATTTTAGGAAGACATTTTCTAGCAACTGCCAAGACTAAAATTGATGTTGCCACAGGAGAACTCATACTTTGTGTAGGTAATGAGGCAGTCACTCTTCAAGCTCTCGATTCAGCCAGGACATCGAATGACCAAGGTAAGAAAGAAAAATCCATTGATAACCATTCGATTAACCCTTCTTTTCAGGAAGCACCAGAAAAGGGCAGGATTGAACAGAATCTTGAATACAGCGCCAACAAAAGAATAGATCATGAGGAACAAAAGGGTCAACCTGATGATTTAGACGAGTGGAAAACGCACTTCAAGGAAAAATTAGGGATACAAGAAACAGAGCCGAAACCACTCTACGAGATAGGCAAGTCCAAAAGCGAAGATCAGGTATTATTAGACCTACGACTATCTCCTCTGGACCTTGACACAAACAAGGAAATCCTTTTTAAGGTAATCAATGTTCTACCACACAAGACAGTCGAGGTAAGCAATCCTAATTTTCATGCTCTTTAAATAAATGCTACTCGACCTGAACCACACAATGAACATCAAACGGATAATATGAGGAAAGATATTCAAACCTTTAAACCTTCCTGAATTTTTCAAATACGAGGAAAGTCTAGCTTAAGACTATAAATGAGCGCTTCTCGGGAGGCAACCCGAGCACTAACCTTACTGAATTTTGCATTTATTTTCATTTTACATTATTTTTCCTTTTTCTTTTCTCTTTTAAACTAACCAGAAGTGCATATTTCCAGGCCACAAGGCCTTACACACGGCCGTTTCCGCTGCCGTGTGGACCACCGAAATCTTCGTACTAACATAGTAGAGGTCGTGTAAACCAGTTCAACCACCTCCCGACGTCACAGATCCAACCACTCTCCTTCACGGGTACCGACAGAATAGCACGTCTTTTGATAAACCGTAATTATAACATATTTTAAACCCACATTTAGTATGCTTTTGGATGATTTCTCCCTTGATTTATGTAAAAAGGTGCTCTTAATCCTTTCTTTTCATTTCTTATACCCAGGAAAGCACCCGAGAATGAAAAGAACATAAAACGGGCCCAAAATAGAGTAAATGGGCCATATCATGAAATCGACACGGCCTGGCCCAAATCCTACACGGTCGTGCCTCACTGATCACCTAGAGCACGGCCTCAACCCTGACTTACACGACCGTGCCACAAAGTAGAAATCTGAACACGGCTTGAAGTCGAGCCACACCGGCGTGTGCCATGGCCGTGCCTCTGTCGCTGGAATGAGCAATTTCAGTCAGAAAAGGATACTAAGGGAGAAAGAATCGCATTCCAAAGAGCCTATATATTTCCCCTAAGTGCCACCTTTGAGAGGGCGTCGAGCTAGGCCAATGAGCCAAGCCGAAAAGGTCAGAATTGTGGGAATCACTCGAAGTTAGCCAGTTGATCCATCCAAAGAAGCCAGAATTATACTCAAGACGACAGAATTCTCCTTCAATTCCTTCAGGGAGTTTTAGGGATTTCTTATGTGTTGTTTTATCTTTTCTCTTGAGATGTTTTCTTATTTAGTTATGAACTAAACCCCTCAGATACCTGAAGGGGATGAAACTTAGATGAATCTTGTTATTTGATTTTTGAATTATATGATAACTACTTAGTTTGTTCTTAATTATGCATGCTTAATCTAAATCTGATGTGCCTAGGTGGAGGAGGAATACACCTTGCTTAAGTGTATATGTAGCATAATTAAGCGGAGTTGATCGAACGCCTAGAGATAGGGTTACGAGATTTTGTCGGATTAAGGTGAAACCTAATATGGGAATCCATAGATCGATTTACTGCTATTCTAGGGGGTTATTATAAGAGAACGAGAGTTCCACTAATTAACCTAGGGTTAGATGTTATTCGCCTCGAGAGAGGGTTTAATATACGTTAGGGAGTCCTACAGATCAAGCTAAGTAAATAAATCATATGATTCAAGGTTAGATAACAAGTGAAGTTTAGGTGGATTCTTCCTGAGGGTATCGTCGTGATCAACTGAGTTTTTCTTCAAGTTATTTCCCAATTCTTTCTTTTTGTCTTTGTTCTTAGCTTAGTTCGTTAGCTTAGATTAAAACAACTTCACTTTATTTTTAAGGTTAAATAATAAAAAGAAAGTTAGTATTAATATTTTTAGTTCCTTTGGGTTAGACAATCCAGTCTTACCTAAGCTATACTACTGTTCGATAGGTACACTTGCCTTTAATCGTTGTCAGAGTTAGTTTCTAGGTTAGATCATTCTCTTTATAAATTTTAAGACTCTGATCACAGCGATCAATGGCCGTGCCCTTAGCCGTGCGAAGATACTGACTTGAAACCTACGGGCGTGGCAGACTGAAGAAACGGGCATGGAGAATCAACACGCCTTGACACACGGCAGTGGGAGGCGGCCGTGTACATTGACACGCCCTCAGCACACGGGCGTGTGAATGTACCAGAATTGAGCCTCTATTTAAACCCAAGCCTCCCCCATTCTTTCCACCCACTGTCCACTCCTTCCTCTTCTCCCCTTTCTCTCAAAAATTTTCCCCTCCATATAACAAGTCTCTATACTCTTGGGCTACACATCGCCATGTCGAAGAAGCGGAAGAAGGCAAGCATAGTCCCCTCAAGGGAGACCCCTATATATAAGTTCATGTCGGTCGCTTCATCCAAACAACAAGCCAAGAACAATTGAGGCTATTTAGTTTTTCTCTTTTGCTCCAATTTCCTTATCTTTACTACTTTTCTACTTAATTTAATTTAACTTATTTTAGTTTCGTAGTGTCAGGTTCGAAAGGCTGCTAGGGAATCACGCCACTTCCACCACCGCCAGCACCTCCCCAGCCTTAAGGTCACACCCACATCGCGAACCATCCACAAATAAGGACTCTTCGGTCCATTCATCTTTTATTTTCATTTGGTTTACATTTTTGTTTCCTTTTTCTTTATCTTTCTTATATTTAATAATTCCTGGTTAATTCTCCGTGAGCTACCCAATTTCTCCATCTAGCATATGATCATTGTAACATCTCGAAATTGGGCCTAGGAGAATTGGGCCTTTCGAGCCTCGAGCGTAGGAACTTTTTAAATTTTTAAAGAACAAGAGATCGGCTTAAATGCAAGTTGGACCTATTAGGTAAGTGATTTTGGAAGGTTAGGGGGCTTCTATGAAGTCCCGGGATCAAACTTTGGCTTTAGGGAAATTTTGGTTTTAGGTGAAAAAAAAAACCTGGGAGTTAGTAGGGGCTTTAAGAATAAAATATGGAGAAAAATGACACAAGTGGAGTGTGTGGTGTAATGGCAAAGTGACGCCACTTAGGGAGCAAGGGAGTGACACCACAGGGAAGGAAGGAGGTCCAAGGTTCAAGGCATGGAACTTGTATTTCTTTTAGATTATTTTATTAAATGGATTTAGACATTGGCCATAGACTTAGCTTTAGTTGGGCATGTTTTAAGACACAAGAGGAGATTGTGACTTAGTGGCTAGCGGCGTGGATTATGTTGCAAGGGAGCCAGGGTTCGAATCTCATGACAAGCAAAGGAGTATTTATTTTGCGGATTGGACGACAAGAGTTTGAGTTGGATTTAAACTCTGCTAACGGAGGGATCCTACATCAGAAAGATACAAAGAAGGAAGGTGAGAAGCTAGCTATATATAGAGCATTCTATGAGGAGAGTTAATATACCTTGGTGGGCGTTTGGGCACAGGAGTGGTCGCTGTGCGGGTTAGCACCAGATTCCTATTAGGTGTGTATTTCTCTCTACTCTAGTTGTAGAGCAGAAAATTGCCGAAATGCTGGTCACACGGAGATAGTAGCCACACGAGCGTGTGAGCGCACGTGTGCGGGCTTCAACGCGATAGTTGAGGCCATTAGTAGTATTCTTGTGGGTTAAGGCTGTTTGGGCCACGATGGGCCAAAGTGGGCCCAATGGGCCTGTGGGCCATATAAGTAAATTGTATGATTGTGTAATATATATTAGACTAGACTAGGTGAATCTCATGTACGTGCTTAGATTTGTGCTAGATGGGCAACACGAGCGTGTGCGCCCGAACGGGCTAAAATCAAGTTTTAGGCCCAATAGTCCGATAAAGACCGAAAATGGTAGCCGAGTCGCTCGGGGCGACATTAGGCCTTCGGAAAGGCCATTGCAGGTGCGAAATTACTGAAATACCCTCGATAGGTAAAATACGAAAATACCTTTGGTAGGTAAAATTACTGTTATACCCTTAGAGATTGATTAGCTTGATTATCTTATATTCTGTCTATCTGAGTATGATGGTAATTCATGTTATACGTTGTATTTGATATATGTTTTGCATACATGACATACTACATACACGAATTATTATGTCATATTGCATGGGCTTTGGGATATGATGTGAAAGGGGAAGTGTGAATCAGTGACTATTGTCACGGTGGTCTAAGAACCACGATGGTTTAAAACCACGTATACATATATCAGTGACTTGTCTCAGTGGTCTAAGACCACAGTGGGTTGGCCCCACGTATACATAAATTTAACAGAGATCGTCACGGTGGTCTGAGACCACAGTGGGTTGGCCCCACGATTATATATTTTAGTGACTTTGTCACGAGTGGTCTGGGACCACGGTGGTCAAGAACCATAGTGGCATAATGCCACAGGTGTTTGGATGGAAGGCCAGATTGGGCTGGGCTACATTGCATACATGTTTAATATGCTGCATTGTGTGGGTTAAGGCCCAATGTGCATCTGTGGGCTTAAGGCCCAGATTGCATTTTATGGGGATTTACACACTGAGTCTTGGTGACTCACCCCTCTGCTTAATTTTACAGGTAGTCCCTAGTTTGCGAATTTCTAGCCGAGATGGACTTCGAGGTGGCCATGCATTACTACTTCTGTAAAATTCCCGTTTCTTTTTATAAATCCGCTTTTACTTTGGGTTTTATTATGTAATAAGGCCTCTACAACTTTAAATTGGGTATTTTATTTGGTTTAGCTTTTAATTTGATTACTGCCTATTATTATTAAATGTTCAATATGGAAATTTACTAAACCCTTAATAATCGTTTTCCAAAATGTTAACAAAAGGATAACAAGTGAATAAATAATTAAACTCGAAATTTTTAACAAACGCACAGTTTTTAAACAACCCTTTTATGTAACATGCCAGATCCGGTCATAACTTCTAGGCCGGGTTTGGGGTGTTACAATCGTCATCCAGACCGACCCCTCCACTTCAAGGAAATCATCCATAAATTCAGGAAGGTTCACCTCTCCCCTTCTCTTTTGATTTATCTCTTAACTGTTATTATCTATCTTTGTACTTTGAGGGCAATGTACATCTTAAGTGTGTGTGGGGGGGTGAATAGTTATTATGCCTAACTTTCTGCATTATTCTCAATCTTTGAGAATAAAAGTGCCTAATTTTTTTCATTATTCTCAAATCCCTGAATTTAGACTTGTTCTAAAGTAATTTCCTCATATTACTAATTAGAATGAAATTTCTGATAAGTCTATTTTTCAAAAATTTAAAGTTTTTAGGTTGTCTACCTGAATCTGAATATTATCTTGAAGTTTGAAATTTACAAGGTTGATGTCAAAATACCCATAATTTTTGTGAGATTTTGAGCCTTATAGAGCATATATTCTTTCTCGTGCTCACTTTATTGATTATGAGTGTGTCAACTATGAACTGTTATTCTAGAACTTGCCTTGATTATACATGTCAAGACCACAGTTATGATTTGATATACAGAGATGATAAAGGCACTTAGGATTTAATCCACTCACTCTACTAAAAATCCTACCTTCATAATTAACCCCTAGTGAACCCCGTTGATCCTAACAACCCTTTTTATTGACTCACCTGCTAATATTAACCCAAAACCCCTTTGAGTTTGTTATCACCATTCTATTTTGACTACCCTTATGTCGAGATTTGATTTGATCTATTGCCTAGCTATGATCATTATTTTAATAGATTCATTCATTATTATGTAATATTTGATTTGTTCTTAAAAAAAAAGAAAAAGAGAGAAAAAAATATTCGAAGTATATTCAGTATTAGAATTATGAAAAGTGAGCTTATACAACTAAAGTCTAATTATCAGAAGAAAAAGCTCGTATTTTCAATTGATGTAAGTAGTTTAAATCAGTTTATTCTTCTAGATAGGTAACTTATCAATTCAATCTCGATTCTAACCCTCTAATTCAGCCTATATCCATACCCTTAACCTAGCCATGTTACAACCCTGTTAAAGACCTTTTGATCTATTTGTCATCTCATTTTACAGTGGTGGAGATTTGATTTTCAAGCAAGCCTATTGGATTAACTTTTCAGGTTTGACTTATGAGTGATCTTTTAACCTTGAACCTTAAACACTTCTTGAGTGATTTGAGCGAATCTTTTGTGAGGATGTGAATCCTTTTAGGTTTTGAATTAAAGGTAATTATTCAGATAAAGGGGGACACCTATGTTTTTGTGATACAAATACATGGCTTATCTTGTTTGGATCTTTAGGACTCTTTGAGTTGAATTATCCATGTATAAATTATCTATGAGTTATGATAAGACATTGTTGATAGGAATTTTGGATCATGGAAAGTTCGTTTTAATTGTAAGTTGAGAATTTTGCTTGAGGACAAGCAAAAGCTTAAGTGTGGGGGTATTTGATAAACCATAATAGTAACATATTTTAATCCCACATTTAGTATGCTTTTGGATGATTTATCCCTTGATTCATATAAAAAGGAGCTCTTAATCCTTTATTTTCATGTCTTATACCCAGTAAAGCACCCGAGGATAAAAAGAACAAGAAACGAGCCCAAAACGAAGTAAATTGGGCCAAGAAAGAAATCAACAGGGCCTGGACCAAAGCCCACACAGCCTTGCCGCATTAATCATCTAGAACACAGCCTGACCCCCGATTTACACGGTCGTGTCTCACTAAAGAAATCCGAACACGGCTTGAAGACCAACCACATGGGCGTGTGCCATGGTCGTGTCCCTGTCGTGGCAAAGAACAATTTCATTCAGATTTGGATACTTTGGGCAAAGAAACCTATTTCAAAAGCCTATATAAACCCCCTAAGTACCACCTGAAAGGGGGCGGTTAGCTAGGCCAAGGAGCCGAGTCGGAAAGGCCAGATTTGTGGGGAATCACTCGAAGATATCTAGTTGATCCATCTCAAGAAGCCGGAATTCTATTCAAAAAAGCAGATCTCTCCTTCAATTCCTTCAGGGGGTTTTAGGGATTTTTTATGTTTTCTTTTATCTTTTCTCTTGAGATGTTTTCTTTATTTGTTATGAACTAAACCCTTCAGATACCTGAAGGGGATGAAACCTATGATGAATCTTGTTATTGATTACAAAATTATATGACAAATACTTAGCTTGTTCTTAATTATATGTGCTTAATTCTTGTGTTAATATTTTTGGGATATTGATTCAAGTCAGATGTGCTTAGGTGGAGGAGCAAAAGTCCCTGCTTAAGAGCAGATCTAGCATAATTAAGTGGAGTTGATTGCACACCTAGAGATAGGGTGACGAGATTTTTTCGGATTAGGGTGAAACCTAATATGGGAGTCCATAGATCGATTTACTGCTATCCTAGGGGGTTATTAATAGTGAAGGAGATTTCCATTAATTAACCTAGACGTTATTTGCCTCGAGAGAGGTTTTAATATACGTTAGGGAGTCTTAGGAATCAAACTAAGTGAATAAATCATATGGTTCAGTGTTAGATAAGAAGTGAAGTCTAGGTGGATTCTTCATAAGGGTATCATCTAAATCAACTAAGTTTTTCTAAAAGTTATCTCCCCAATTTAGTCTTTTTGTCTTTGCGTCTTAGCTTGGTAGTTAGATAATTTTAGATTAAACAACCAATCACTTAATATTTAGGCTAGATAATAGAAAGAAAGTTAGTATTAGTACTTTTAGTTCCTTTGGGTTTGATAATCTGGTTTTGCCTTAACTATACTACTATTTGATAGGTGCACTTGCCTTAAATCGTTGTCAGAGTTAGTTTCTAGGTTCGATCATTCTTTTTATAAATTTTTAAAGCTCTGATTCACAGCGATCAGCACACCTGCCAGAGCTTATGCTATTCGCGCTCGTGAAGAAGCTTCGTCTCCAAATGTGATTATTGGTACTTTCACTCTTTATGATACTAGTGTTGTTGCATTGATTGATCTTGGTTTGACTCATTCTTATGTATGTGAGACTTTAGTATCCAGTAAGACTTTGCCTGTAGAGTCTACTGAGTTTGTGATTAGAGTATCGATCCCCTTAGGCCGGTGTGTTTTGGTTGATAAAGTGTGCAAGAATTATCCGTTAATGATTCAGGATTCATGTTTTTTGGTTGATTTGATGTTGTTGCCATTCGACGAGTTTGATATAATTCTGGGTATGGATTGGTTAACCTTACACGATGCTATTGTGAACTACAAACGAAAGGCTATTGAATTGCGATGTCAGAATGATGAGATTTTTCAGATTGAGTCTAATGATCTAAATGGTTTACCGGCCGTGATATCTTTTATGTTAGCTTAGAAATATGTAAGGAAGGGTTGTGAAGCTTGCTTTGATTATGTGCTCGACTCTAAAGTGACTGAAAAGAAGATTGAATCAGTACCAATTGTGTGTCACTATTCAGATGTGTTTCCCAAAGAATTATCGGGTTTGCCACCGATCCGAGAGGTAGAGTTTGGTATTGAGTTATTACCGAGGACGACTCCGATACCGATAGCTCCGTACAGAATGGCACCAACTGAATTAAAAGAGTTGAAGACTCAATTGCAAGAATTAACTGATAGAGGCTTCGCACAGCCGAGTTTTTCTCCCTGGGGTGCACCAGTTTTTTTTTGTGAAAAAAAAAGATGGAACTATGAGAATGTACATCGATTATCGACAGCTTAATAAGGTGACTATAAAGAATAAATATCCTTTGCCATGGATTGACGATTTGTTCGACCAGTTGAAAGGGGCTACTATGTTTTCTAAGATAGATCTGAGATCGGGTTACTATCAGCTGCGAGTTAAAGACTCTGATGTGCCAAAAACTGCTTTCCGAACGAGGTACGGACACTATGAGTTTCTGGTTATGCCTTTCGGACTTACTAATGCACCTGCTATTTTATGGATTTAATGAATCAAATCTTCAGATAGAATTTGGATCGATTTGTGGTTGTGTTCATAGATGACATATTGATTTATTCCCGTGATGAATCCGAGCATGCTGAACACCTGGGACTAGTGCTACAGACTTTTTGTGTTAAGCAGTTGTATGTGAAGTTCAGTAAATGTGAGTTATGGTTACGAGAAGTCAGTTTTCTGGGACATTGTAACATCTCTAACCCGTAATCATTGCCAGACTAGGGTTAAGAGGCATTTTCAACACAAGTCTTTCAAACAGCATAATTTACAATCATATAGTTCCTTAATGAGGTCTACGAGACCTTAAACATGTGTTGGAAAGGGGTCGGGACTACACTGAACTCATACAAAAATTTTTTAAATTTTAAATTTTTTCTAAGTTACAGAGGTCACACGGCCTCGGACACGCCCGTGTGTCCAAGCCGTGGCAAAACAAGGCATACATACTGACTGGTCCACATGGCCTGAGACACGCCCGTGTGCCTCACGCGTGGTCGACACTGACTTGCACCACACGGCCAGTCACTCGCCCTTGTGTCCAGCCCGTGGTCGAGTCTAACTTGAAGCAAATTAAAAATTTGAAAAACATGGTCGAGCCACACGCCCGTGTGCTCAACCGTGTGGGAAATTATAGGCCATTTTCAAGGCGAAATTACCATCCTCACTTTGAAATCACCTACAAGCTTCAAATCTCATGCATTTATACCTCAATTGGCAACCAAAACATACCAATATATGCACCAAATATTCATCATCAACATCGTCTATTTCCATACTCAATATCAACTTAAATAAGTCTATCCAAAGTATCAAATGTACATCCCAAAACATATAAAACAAGCATAATGTAGTTCATATCATAATTCCTCATTTAATCCATAATTATCAACAACCGATTTAAGCATGAAACATACCATATTCATCACTCACTAATTCATACCACATTCATCATTTACATAACCTACATATATAAGCTTATATCATTCAACTTCCAAGCCATATCACATGGCAAGGTTCAAACATCCCATAATCATGCCATATACCAAATATATATACATTTTTCAAAAGTACCAAAATAGATAGTCGATAGTGTGATTGAGTCACTGACGATCCCCAGATCCGAGCTAGCTTTACTGACACTGTAAAACAGAGAAACACATCACACAGTAAGCTTTAAATGCTTAGTAAGTTCATAACATAATACATTCAATTTAATAAATCAAATAAAATATATAAAGTTAATCCATCACATAGATTAACTCTCAATTATTCACACCATATCATCCATAGCTAATATACTCACTCAACCATTCAATAATTCTATACACAATTTCATCAACCACAAAGGTTCAATACATACCTTAGCCAACACATAGTTATTCACCATCCATGCTAATTTATGCTCGATATTGCATTTCAATCAACCTTTATTATTCATTTGGTTTAATCCCATACTTAGTGCCAATTTCATAGCTAAATAATAATTGTCATCACAAACTTACTGCCTATACTTTAAACCGAACTTATCTTGGTATTGCACACACAGTGCCAAGTCAATAAGCAGAAGCTTCTATTGTTTCGCACACACAGTGCTAATCATCTTTGTCTCGTTTCTAATTTCGCACACTTAGTGCCTCATTACTCGATTTCATATGTTATACATTTCTATTTCATTAATTATACATTCATTCAATTCTCATCACATAGATATAAATTCAACAACTTATATTATATCCGAACATACCTCGGACGATGAAATACCGAGACTTGCCGATCAATCGAGTACTTTGTCTTTGCCTCAATCTCGATTCAAATCTCTCCTTTCTTGGTCTATACATATTCAAATTTAGCTCATTCAATCACCAATTCATTCAATTTAGTCCAAATGCACACGTTTAGGGCATTTTACAAAATAGCCCTCATATTTTCACGTTTCGACACTTTTGACCCTATTTAATAAAATCATCAAATACACATAATTTCATTTCACCCCTGCCTAGCCGAATTCTTTAATGTCCATACAAGCCATCACATTTCATTTATTTCACCTTTTAGTCCTCTAATTTCTTATTTTCACAATTAAGCCCAAATTACTCAATTTCACTAACAATTCAAAGATAAAATATGTTAATCTTTCACATATCTTTCATATTTCATCATCAACTATCACAAAGCTCAGACATTCATCAATGGAATATCTCAAAATCAGCATCAAATTCTAAAATTAAAGCATGGGCTAGCTAGAGCACAAAGCAACGACCACAAGAATGTAACAATCATCAAAAACCAATAAAAAATCATACCTCAATTGGCCAAGCTTAGTGCCGAACCCTTAAACTCTTTTTGTTTTCTTTTTCTTTAGTAATACGGCAATAGTGATGAATAAGATGAACAATTTATGTTTTGTTTTATTTTTATTATCATTATTAACATATTTACTTAAACATCCTTAATGAAATAATGTTAAAGCTTAAGAATAATTGCCCATAACCGTCTATACTATCCTAAACAATATTAAAATATTTTTCCAACCTTAGATTTGTGGTCCTGAAACCACTATTCTGATTATGGTCTAAACCGGGCTGTTACAACTCTCCCCCCTTAGGGATTTTCGTCCCCAAAAATCTTACCAGTAAATAGGTTCAGATATTGCTCTCTCAAAACATCTTCAGGCTCCCACATAGCCTCTTCAACTCCGTGTTTGTGCCACAACACTTTTACTAAGGAAATATTCTTATTTCTCAACTCTTTGATCTCATGTGCCAATATTCGAATCGGTTCTTCACTATACGATAAATCTGACTGAATCTCAATCTCAGTAGGAGCAATCACATGCAATGGATCATATCAGTATCGTCGAAGCATAGATACGTGGAACACATTATGAATCTTTTCTAATTCAGGCGGCAACAAAAATCTATAAGCAACCGATCCAATTCGTTCAATAATGTCATACGTTCCGATGAACCTTGGAGTCAGCTTGCCTTTTCGGCCAAATCGAAGTATTTTCTTCCACGAAGACTGTTGCATCTTTAACTAATTATGATCACAATAAATTCAAGCGCACCTATCATTTAATAGTATAGTTATGGTAAGACCGGTAATATCGTATCCACAAGGACCAAGAGTACTAGTAATTACTATCTTTTTATTATCTAGCCTAAGAATTGGAGTGATTTCTTTTAAACTAAAACTAATTAAGAGCATGACAGAGACTGAATTGGGAAAATACTTTTAGACAACTTTATGAGATAGGCAATACCTAAGGAAGAATCCACCTAGACTTCACTTATTACTTTTGATCCATATGATTTATTCACTTGACTTAATCCGTAGATGTAACAGCCCGGTTTACACCTTATTTGAAACAGTGGTTTCGGGACCACAAATCTGAGTTTGTAAAATATTTTAATATTATTTTCGGTGTCTTTGATAAGTGGTTTAGCATGTGGTAAAGTTTCGTATGTTAATTCATCCGTCTGTGTGTTCAATTTGACAAAAGGATTGAATTGTATTAAATGTGAAAGTTGTTTGCTATTTGTTAAAGTACCAAAGTGTTGTGGCTTTGTATAGGTGAAGTTCTTATGAAGCAAATAGACCACTATTTAGTTGGTGGATGAACAAAAGACAAATATGCCCTTATTATATGTTTGTTTTAATTATTAATTGAATGGATACTTTAGTAAATGGATTAATAATATATTATTAATAAAACAAATGAAAATCCTAGTGGATGTGTTCATCCATTCTAGCCGAAAATACCAAAGAAAAGAGAAAGAAATATGAAGCTAGGGCATTAGGCTATAAAACTCTTTGATTAAGGTACGTTTTTGCTTCGATTTTCGATAATTTTTACGTTTTTGCAATCATTGCTTTGTCTACTATCAAGCCCATGTCTCAATTTGATGAATTGATGTTGTTCATGAAATGTGCCATTGATGATATGTTGAGCTTTGTGATGATTTATGGTGTTAAATGAAAGATTTGAGCTAGATGAACATACCTTGTTCTTGAATTTTTGATGAATTTAGCTAATTAGGGCTAAATTGAGAAAATATTATTTTTGAGGACTAAATTGCTAATTTAATGGAAAATATGGGCTTGTATGATATATATGTGCATTCGGCTCAGCTTGGATGTGTGATGATTTTGTGAATTTGATGTTTTGAGAAAAATGGACTAAATTGATAAATTATGCAAATGTGAGGGTTAATTTGTAAATAGCCCTAAATGTGTGTCTTTGGATTGAATTGAATGCGTTAGTGAATAAAAGGGTTAATTTTGAATATGTATAGATCAAGAACCGAGGAAAACGAACTTAGATCGCGGGAAAGCGAAAGTAACCGAGTAGCCATTTTCGTTTCTGTTAGATCAAATCCGAGGTAAGTCATTAGGCAAATAAACGTATTCGTATGGAATTATATATGTTCTTATGACTATTGTTATCGATGAATACTCATGATATGATCTATTCGTGAATTTTGAGATAAGGATTACTTAGTGACAATATCCGAGAAGTCCCGTACGAACCTAGGAATAGATAGGATTAGCTATGTCATGACATAGGTATCTGTTCTATTTTATCATGTAAGACCTCGTCTGGGACGTTGGCGTTGATTTGAGATGTCATGTAAGACCTCATCTGGGACGTCAAGAATTGTCATCACACTATACAACTTGTTTTTGGTACATTTTGAAAATATATTTTGCTACATATGGCATGTATAGGCTAGTCTTTTGTATTTGTAAATGAAGTGAATTTAGCCATGTGATTTGGCTAGTTATATGTTGGTATTATGTTTAAATGAATGTGGTATATGAAGTATACTTTGGTATGGTTGAAGCATGTGAATTGGTCACGTTTTTGGGTAAGCATTTGGATGAATTATACTTGATATACATATGTTTTGATCTTGGAAGTTGGCATGGTTGAAATGGATATTGAATGTTTAGATTGAATAGTTGTTTTGGTTGTTTTGGTTGTCTAGTATGCATGTAATGTGTTGTGAATCTTGCTTGTAGGTATGACCCTAGTGGGTGGCATTCTGGCCTTAAAAATGGCCTATAATGTCACACGGTCGTGGCACACGGACATGCCTAGTGACTGTGGGCTAAGTATATAGCTAGCACAAGAGTACACTGCCTTGGCGCACGGACGTGTCTGCTGCCTAGTAACCGTGTGATTTTTGACAGGATCGACCACGGCCTGGGTACACGGGCATGCTTAGTGGCCATGGAAGATAAGTCAGTTTCGACCACAGGGAGGACACACAGGGGTGTCTAGCAGCCATGGGAGGCACATGGTCTGCCCACACGGGCGTGTAACCCTTGAAACTTAGAAAAGTTTTAAATTTCTGAGAATGTCTATATGTGTTTTGGTTTAGTCCCGACCCAGTTTATAAGATGTTTTTGGTCTCGTTGACCGTATTAGGGGACATTATGTTTCAAATTGATGGATGAATGTATGAACTTCTGAATATGTTTCCGATCGGTCCGGTAATGCCTTTAACCCTAGTCTGACGCCGGCTACGGGTTAGGGGTGTTACAGTAGGAATCCCTAAATTATGTTAATATCCCTTTCGAGGCTAAGAACAACTGACTCTAGGTTGATTAATTGAAATTTCTTTCTATTTAAAACCCCTATTGTCGCATTAACTCGATCTATGTATTCCCCTATTAGATTTGATTCTAATCCGACAGATTTTTGTCGCCCTATTTCTTGGGTTACAATCAACTCTGCTTAATTGTGTTGATCTACTTATAAACAAGGACTTTTGCTCCTCTGAATAAGCACATTCAACTTGAATCAATAACCTAAATTATCAAAACAAAAATAAGAACTCACAATTAAAAATAAGAACAAGTATTTATCTTATAAATCAAATAATAATAAGATCTGTCTTAGGTTTCATCCCCTTAGGTATGTAAGGGATTTAGTTTATACTAATAGAGGGAAACATCTTAAAATAAGGAAAACTACAAAACATAAGAAAACCCAAAAACTTCAAGAGAAACTGATAGGAGATCTTCAGTCTTTATGGAGATCCCTCTTCTAAGCTGCTCCCGATGGCTGTCTTCAAGTATTTTCTTCCTTCTACTCTACGTCCTTCTTTTGGTTACCCCTAGGGTGTTTATATAGGCTTTGGAACACCTTTCTTGGCCCACAAGTAGCCTATTCTGAATAGAATTAAACTTAGGTACGGCAAGGACACGCTCGTGTTTGATTTCTTATACCGTGCTCGCTTCTGCTCGCCACACACGGCTGTGTGGTCTGCCCGTGTACGTTGGCACAGGCCATGTTGTTTTCTGATGTAGGCCCATTTTGTCCCTTTTTGGCCCGTTTCTTGTTCTTTTCGACTCCCTAAGCTCTCCTGAGTGCAAAACATGAAATTAAAGGATTAGGAGCATCGAATTCATCAAATCTAATGAAAATTCATTCAAAAATAGGCCAAGCATGGGGTTAAAATATGTGTAAATTATGGTTTATCAGAGACACTTTCAAAAACACTTTGTCATCAATCTCAAATTCAATATCTTTCCGTTTCAAGTCTGCATATGGCTTCTGTCGTTATGATGCTACTTACAAATTGTCACGAATCACTTTCACTTTCTTCTTAGTCTCTTTTATCAAATCAACCCCGTGAATCTTATTCTCACTCAGCTCAGTCCAATACAATGGAGTTCGAAATTTTCGACCGTAAAGATCCTCATACGGTGCCATTTTAATGCTAGATTGAAAACTGTTGTTGTACGAAAACTCAATCAACAGTAAATGTTTTTCCCACGTATTCTCAAATCTAAGAATACAACATCCTAACATATCTTCGAGAACCTGAATGATCCACTCAGACTGACCATCCGTTTGCGGATGAAATGCAGTACTAAAATACAACTTTGTGCCTAAAGCCTCTTGCAATTTCTTCCAAAATCGCGAGGTAAATCTTGGGTCTTTGTCAGATATAATAGATAATGGCACCATGTTGCAATCTCACAATCTCAGCAATATACAATTCATCTAATTTATCAAGTGAATAATCTATTCTCACCGAAACGAAATGAGCTGATTTCATCAATCTATTAACTATCACCCAGATTGCATCTTTCTTTCCTGGAGATAAAGGCAATCCTGACACAAAGTCCATCGTGATTCTCTCCCATTTCAACTCAAGAATCATAATCGGTTGTAACAAACTGGACGGAACCTGATGTTCAGCTTAAACTTGCTGACAAACCAAGCATTTCGAAACAAACTCTGAGATGCCCCGTTTCATACCATGCCACCAATAAAACGGCTTCAGATCGTTATACATTTTCGTATTTCCCGAATGAACAGTCAAACGACTATTGTGAGCTTCATTCAAAATCAACTGAATCAACTCTGAATTTCTTGGAACAGAAATCCGATATCCGAATCTCAAAAAATCATCACTATCAACTCGAAATTCCGAATCGCCATTCAATCCACACTGATCTCGTTTAGCCATCATTTCAATAGCACTTTTCTGGGCATCATAAATTTGATGTATGAACATCGACGTCACTTTCAACTCAACCAAAACTGAATCATCATCACATAGATCTATCTAAGTACTCATAGCTTGCAAAGCACATAAAGACTTTCGACTCAAGGCATCAGCAACAACACTAGCTTTGCCCAGATGATAATCAATCACAAGTTCGTAATCTTTCAACAATTCTAACCATCTTCTCTATCGCAAATTCAGTTCTTTCTGAGTCATCAAATATTTCAAACTGTTGTGATCAGTAAAAACATGACATTTCTCACCAAACAAGTAGTGACGCCAAATCTTCAATGCAAATACAATCGCAGCTAATTCAAGATCATGTGTCGGATAGTTCTTTTCATGCAGCTTTCACTACCTCAAAGCATAAGCGATGGCTTTTCCTTCTTGCATTAACACACAGCCCAAACCATTCAACGATGCATCACTATAAACTATGAATTCTTTACCTGGTTCAGGTTGAACTAACACAAACGCCTCTGTCAACAATGTTTTCAATTGTTCAAAACTCTGCTGGCACTTTTCTGACCACTCGAATTTAACATCTTTCTGTAGCAACGTCATCAACGAAATTGCAATCATCAAGAAGCCTTTCACGAGCCAGCTATAATATCCCGCTAGTCCAAGAAAACTACGAACTATAAACACATTTCTTGGGGGCTTCCATTCTAAATTTACTGAAATCTTACTCGGATCAAATCATATTCCTGCAGTTGATACAATATGCCCTAGAAAACCACCCTCACGCAGCCAAAACTCACATTTACTGAACTTTGCATACAATTTCTTCTCACGCAAAGTCTGTAACACAATTCTTAAATGCTCGATATGTTGCTTCTCATCACATGAGTAAATCAGAATATCATTAATGAACACCACAACAAAACGATCCAAATACGGTCTGAATATCCGGTTCATCAAATCCATAAATACTGCAGGAGCATTCATTAGTCCAAAAGGCATAACTAAGGATTCATAATGTCCATACCTCGTTTTGAAAGCAGTCTTCGATACATCTGATTCTTTGAGTCTCAACTGATAATAGCCTGATCTCAAATCTATTTTTTGAAAACACTGTAGCTCCTTTTAGCTGATCAAAAAAATCATCAATACGTGGCAAGGGATACTTATTCTTTATCGTTACTTTGTTCAACTATCGATAATCAATACACATCCTCATAGTGGCATATTTCTTTTTCACAAACAACACAGGAGCACCACAGGGCAAGAAACTCGATCGTGCAAATCCTTTATCAGTCAACTCTTGCAACTGTGACTTCAACTCTTTCAATTCCGTCGGTGCCATTCTATACGGAGCTATTGAGATAGAAGTCATCCCCGTTACTAATTCAATATCAAATTCAACATCCCGCATCAGAGGTAATCCCGACAGTTCTTCAGGAAACACATCAGGGAATTCACAAACCACAGGCATAGATTCAACTTTCTTTTGTCACTTTTGTATCTATCACATACGCGAGATAAGCTTCACAACCCTTTTTCGCATAGTTCAGAGCTTTCATCGAAGATATAATAGCCGGCAACCCATTCAAATCACTAGATTCAATTCAAACTATCTCACCATTCTGACTTCTCAAATCAATACTCTTTCGTTTACAATTCACAATAGCATTGTGCAAAGTGAGCCAATCCATACCCAGAATAATATCAAATTCATCAAAAGGTAGCAACATCAAACTAGCTGGAAAATAATTATCTCGAAACATCAACGAGAAATTCTTGCTTACTTTATCAACCAAGACACACTTGCCTAAGGGGTTCGATGTTCTAATCACAAATTCAGTTGATTCAACAAGTAGAGTCTTACTTGATACTAGATTCACACACACATAAGAATGAGTAGAACCTGGATCTATCAATGCAATCACATCAGTATCAAATAGAGTAAAAGTACCAGTAATGACGTCTGGAGATGACGTTTCTTCTCGTGCGCATATAGCATAAGCTCAGGCAGGTGCTTTCGCTTCGGATCTCACAGCTGCATCCGTCGTCCCTCTCTGACTTCCACTCACATTTTCAGTATTTCTTGGTGGTCTAACCCTAGTCGTCATATTACTCGGTCTCGCACTCTGAACATTGTCTTTCTCATCTATCTCTGGGCAATCTCAAATGAAATGATCTCGTGATCCACATTTATAGCAAACTCTATTACTATATTTTCCCTAGCATTCTCCAACGTGTCTTCTCCCACACTGTCTACACTTAGGCTTGTTGCTTTTAACACTACCAACACTTGATTCAATTAGAGCTTGAGTTCTTGGACAAACACTTTGTCTCACACGATCTCTACTCGAATGTCCAAACGAAGTATTTGAACAATTACTTGCATCTCTAAATCTCTTCATTGAAGGTTGAGACGACTTACTCACCGATCTTTTTCTTTCATCCCTAGCTTCAGAATCGGCTTTCTTCTTTTCTTTACTAAGCTTCTCAGCTTTGCAGGCTCTTTCAACTAACACAACAAATTCATTCAAATTAAGTATTCCAACTAGTAATTTAATGTCTTCATTCAGCCCTTCAACAAAATGTTTACACATAGTAGTTTCGGTCGAAACACATTCCCGCGCATATTGGCTTAGTCTCACAAGCTCCCGTTCATACTCAGTAACTGACATACGACCTTTTTTTAGCTCTAGAAACTCTTTATGTTTATGACCTATGAATCCTTGACAATATACTTCTTTCCAAATTCAGCTTGAAAGAAATCCCAGGTGATTCTCTCTCTCGGAACCACGGATATCAACTTTTCCACCAATTATATGTCGTATCTCTCAACAAGGAAACAACACATTTAATGCATTCATTAGGAGTCAACGACATCTCATCAAACACTCAGATGGTATTCTCGAGCCAAAACTCAGCTCGCTCGGCATCATCATCAGCTGTGGCCCTAAACTCTTTGGCCGCATACTTTTGGATTTTATCTATTGGAGGTTTATTCAATCGGATCGGATCTGCAACTTGTGGCACAACAGGTACTTGTAGGGGTGGAGGTTGTGGAGCAGCCGAATTCGTTCGAACGAACTCCAAGAACCACTCACTCATCATTCAGAAAAAGGCTTGCTTAGCCTCTGCCTTTTGGCTACTATCATTCGGCCTAGATGTGACTGGCATAGTCCCTTGAGCGGGAGCAGGTGCGTTACTCTCTACATCATCAACAACTGCTCGATCGGTATCCATTTGTTATATAAAAACACATTTTTAACTGTCAAGATTCATCACACGATCTCAATTATATATATGGCATGTATAGCTAGACTCACGCGTACTACGTTAGTCCCAGAATCGACTAAATCGTAGCTTTGATACCAATAAAATTTAACACCCCTATCCCGTAACCGTCACAGGACTAGGGTTAAAAGGCATTACTAATCAATTCCTAACATTTCATATCATTTTCAACACAAATCATTCAAACAACATACTTTACAATAGTAATATCCTGAAATAGGGGTTAATTTTTATTGAATTGGTTTGCATGTGTTTGGACTGTGGTGTTATTATTTGAAGTGTTGTAAGATCTAGTATAAGTTTAGAGCAGGCCTGAGTAGTAAGAAATTTTGTTTTTTTTAAGCTTTAAGTAAAGGGAGCTGAAGGACCTAGGAGTTATATGTATTTCTAGGGGGATTTTAGCACAGGATTGGGCTTGGTAAACTGGAAAGGAGGCGCCACTTAGAGCCCTGTGATTGACGCCACTTCCAGGGGAAGGAGATCGCAGGTTCGAGCAGCAGAAATCCCACTATTTGCTTATTATTTTGACGCCAAGGAGGGAGAGGAGTTGTGCGCAGCTCAAATTCTGAAAGATACGAATGGACTAAGTCAAATTATTTTAAATAGGTGGCAGAGAGAAAAATTAGGAGCTTGTGGAATTCAAATTCGTTTGAATTAGTGGCCAAGAGAGATTTTAGGTAGTGGCCAAATTTTGAACTCCTCCTTGGAGGAGTGTTCGGTTTTTGGAAGCTGAGTAAAGGGAGGGTGCCAAATTTTGTTAGGCACCTAATTGGGCATTTTCGGCTAGTGTAGGTCCTTTGGCATTTAGTGAATTAAAAGCCGAAAACCATTTTTGAGCATTTCTGATTTCCCCTTAGGCATTTGGCCGAATCTTCATTTGAGCTCTCTTTCATTCTTCTTTTGCTTTCTTTTCATAATTGTTCAAAAACCACATCTTCTTCTACACTTTCTTTTGCCGAAACCCCTAAGTCTCTTTTTCTTTAAGCCTAAGCCGAATATCACCCATCTTTCTCCTATCTCCTTTTTCTTTTCCATTTTTTCTCAAAGCAGAAGGTATCCTCTTTCCTTTCATCTTTTTCTTTTCTTCTCTCAAACACTTTTGCCGAAACCCTCTCCACCTTTCTTTGTCGAAATCCCTCTCTTCCCTTTTCACTTTCTTTTTCTTTTCCCTTTCTCCATCCTAGTCGAATCCTATTTGTTGTCTTTGATCAACCATAGTCGAATCTCTCTTCCTTCTTCTTGTTGTGCTTTGGCCGAATATCAAACAAGGGCAGATCTACTTTTTGGTTTTCTCCAATCGATTTTAAGAGAAGGTAAGTGCCATGGCCGGATCTCCTTTGTTTTGTTTCTCTTTTACTTGTCGTTTCTAATGGAAGCAGAAGCCGATTTCGGCATTTGTTAGTAAGGTCTCTAACCACCTTTGAAAACTGATTTCTCCTAGGCACTCTGGGATTTTGAAACAGTCGATCTAAGCCCTCTATTCTCTAGCAATCGGTGGTAAGACAAGTGGTAAGGATCTATGTGTTTCAATTATTCTTTGAGTTGTGAAAAGTCGAAGGCTATTAAGTCTAAATTTTGGTGTTGGCCGATTGTAGGGGGAAGACCTGTCTCGCATCTCCTGTTTTGTGATTAGCGTTCGTAAGGCAAAAGGTAGGGGTTAAAGTTTCATGTGTTATCTCATCCTTTGGGATTTATTGGTGGCCGAATGGCCTTGTTAATGGTCTTGTGGTTTGGCCAAATATAGGACAAGGAGATCTAGTGGTAAATTGGGTTTCGGGATTTAGTGGTAGCGTTAGTAAGAGGTGTGTAACTGACACACTTTATAATTAAGTTAATATATATATTAATAACCTAATCATGATTAAAAGCCGAAATAGTGTGGATATTGGTATGATACCCTATAGGTATGAGCAAGGATTCGGGTAAGTCCGTTTCGATATGGGTTTTGCTATTTAATGTATGATAGTATGATTTATGACATATTTGCTATAATAAAGCATGATGGCATGATTTGCATGATTTGCATGAGTATGGCATGATGACGGGTGATATGAGAGGAGGGGGAAAATGATATCCGGGACTTTGGGTCACCAGAGGTTTGGCACCTCCAGTGGTTTGGTACAACAGATTATTTTGTGACTTTGGGTCACCAAAGGTTTGGCACCTCATAGCGACTTGTCCAGTGGGCTTAGCACCACAAAGCGGGTTGGCCCCACGATTGATATTTTGGGATCGTCCCGTGTTTTGGTATCACACGCGGTTGGCCCCACACTTGGTATATTGATATTTTGTGACTTTGGGTCACTGGAGGTTTGGCACCTCATAGCGACTTGTCCTGGTGGCTTAGCACCACAATGGGTTGGCCCCACATATGATATTACGAGATCGTCGCCGCGGTGATTTGGTATCACAACGTGGGTTGGCCCCACAGATGGATTATTCGTGACTTTGGGTCACCAGTGGTTCGGCACCACATTATTATTGGATATCGTGACTTTGGGTCACCAGTGGTTTGGTACCACACGGGGTAGAAAAGGAGTTATGGATGGCTAGGTTTGGGTGCATTATTTATATTGCTTGGTTATGATTTGTGTAAGTATGTTGCATTAATCGAGAGGAGGATTTATGCACTGAGTCTTGGTGACTCACCTTCTCCCTTATCTTTTCAGGTGACTCGTAGATTGCGGATGAGGAGCCGGATGGACTCGAGGCGGCCATGCATTAAATTATTTGGTATTACTTGGATTTTGAATTTGGATATTTATCTTCTTTTCAGTTTTTATTTGGGTTTGTAATAAGGCTGTTTGATTATATTTTTGGATCATTTATGTTTTGGATGGTTAAAAAGGGCTAAGTAAATTATTTGATTAATTTAATAATTTGAACGTAAGGTTTTCTACACTACAAAACGAAATGGTTTTCAAATCTTTACCATCGGGTAACATAAATTAATTGATAATAACATCATCTCGAATGGATTTCAAACTTAAGTTTTTCACACTTAACTCAAATGATTCCAAATTAACTAAGCAAGAATCAATTGGGTTTTTATGGCATAAACGTTTTCTAAACCTATGGATTGACAACTCAGTTTTTTTAAGATAAATTCCCGGGATTTCAAAGTAAACTATCAATTTGCAAATAATCATGCCCAAGATTTCTACAAGTATAAAACAACCAAGAGTTTTTCACTAAAATTTTAATCGGTGACCCGTGTACTTCAAAATGATTTACTCTGTGACATGTCAGATTCGGTCGTGGTGTGTTGACCGGGTTTGGGGTGTTACAATTGTGGTATCAGAGCTAAGTTCAAAGGCTCGACTGTGGGCCCGAGGCCCAAAATGTTTTAAATTTGGTGTTAAATGTTTTTATTTGGAAATATATGGTTTGAATGGCATGGCACCGAGTCTCCGGCACCAATCCGCCCAGGTAAGTACCTCTCACTATTGTTTGTGATTTTTGGGATGTTATAGACTTTGAGTGACTAGTGATAATGGACTACCCTAGAGACTGAAACTGATAGGACTCTATGGACTTGCGAAAACAAAACTCCTTTAATAAGAATTATTCATAAGACTGTGCTTTAATAACAGTGGAATAATTACTAATGCATAAAACTTCTAAATCAGATAAGTCGAGACTTTAGTCATGAGCACTCGAGGTGGACGTGGTTGTAATACACGTGGACATGGTCGGGGTAGGATGACAGTGTCTGAACCACTAGGGTCTGGTCAAGGGTCAGAGAATGAGATACCAGCACCACCACTAGCTGTAGGTGGTGAGTTTCAAGATCAGACTGGGGATGACGCAGTGTCACAGGCGATGGTGCGAGTTCTTGAGAGAGTAATTGGAGTAGGTGGAGGCGCGGGAGCTCGAAAATCTGTACCTGAGTGACTCCGAGCCAATGGAGCTGAGGTATTTCGAGGTGTTTCTGGTGTGGCTCCTAGTACGACTGAGTATTGGCTGGAGGCGACAGAGCGGATCATGGATGATTTGGATCTGACTACTGAGGAAAAACTGAAAGGGATAGTGTCGCTTCTCCGGGATGAGTCATACCAGTGGTGGCTCACGGTTCGGGATAGTGCTGCAGTGGAGGATCTCACTTAGGATTATTTTAAGGCCACTTATCAGAAGAAGTACGTTGGATCTAGCTACATTGATGCGCAGCAGAAGGCATTTCTGAGATTGGTTCAGGGGAGTAAGTCTGTATCAGAATACGAGGCAGATGGGTATTATGGCTATAGAGCACGAGCGATGTGTCCGATTTGAGGACGGTCTGAGGGATGAGCTAAGGCTGTTGATTTCTCCACAGCAGGAGCATGAGTTTGCTGTCCTGGTGGAAAAGGCTAAAGTAGCCGAAGGGGTTAAGGAGTCTGTGAGGCAGAATATGGATAGGAATAGACATAAGAGAGGTTTTGGATCATCTGGGTCGGCTCGTAATTCTCAGAAAAGGGCTAGGCAGAGTGGGCCGAATCAGTCTGGTAGGTCTGTTGCCGCTAATCAGGGACCAGCATAGTGTAACCATTGTGGAAAATCTCATTGGGGAGGATGTTGGACTGGTGGAAAAGGATGTTTTGAGTGTGGCTCGCTGGATCATCGTGTGAGGGACTGTCCACGTAAGTTAGCCAGGATTCAGTCTGAGGGTCAGGGCCGTGCTTAGTTTAGAAATGAGGGACCGCCACAGCAGAGGGGTCGTGGTAATGGTAGAGGAGGTAATGGTTCTGGTCGGGGCCGCGAAGCACCGGGCAGAGGTGCAGGCAACACTGAGGCAAGATAGCCTGGGTTGGTGTATGCAGCGAGGCGTCGAGAGGAGGGCGACGCACCGGACATCATAACCGGTACGTTTTTAGTCTTAGGTTTTCCATATACTGCTTTGATTGATGTGGGTTCGACGCATTCATACGTTGCTAGTAGCATAGTAGAGACCATGAACCTAGACTTTGAGACTACTTCTAGGCAGATGACAGTAATTTGCCCTCTAGGTCACTCTGTAGTAGTGAATAAGCTGTATAGGGATGTACCCCTAGAACTCCAATGGGTAGTGTTGGTAGCTGATCTGATGGAACTGCCGTTTGGGGAGTTCGATCTAATTCTTGGAATGGGCTGGTTGGTTAAGTACTAGGCAAGTTTGGATTGTGTAGCTAAGCGTATGGTGTTGAAGACCATGGAAAGAGATGAGGTGGTTATGATAGGTAATAAAAGGAATTACCTATCCAACGTGGTATCTGCGTTGAAAGCTGAGAAGATGGTCAGAAAGGGCTGTGAAGCATTTATGGTTCATGTGTGTGCCTTGGAGGCTAAGGAGTCTCCTGTAGGGATGTCTGAATAGTAAAGGAATTTGCTGATGTATTTCCTGATGAGCTTCCGGGACTGCCACCGGATCGTGAGGTTAAATTTGGCATAGATCTGTTACCCAGAACTGCGCCAGTGTCTATTGCTCCGTATAGGATGACGCCTAAGGAATTAGTGGAATTAAAGGCTCAGATTCAAAAGTTGTTGGACCGAGGTTTTATCAGGCCAAGTGTTTCGCCTTGGGGAGCGCCGGTACTCTTTGTCAAGAAGAAAGATGGTACAATGCGATGTGTATAGACTACCGCCAACTGAATAAGTTGACGATCAAAAACAAGTATCCGTTGCCGAGGATCGACGACTTGTTTGATCAGCGAAAGGGTGCATCAGTATTCTCCAAGATTGATTTAAGGTCTGGGTATCATCAGCTAAAGGTGAAATAGGCTGATACCCACAAGACGGTGTTTCGTACGCGATATGGGCACTACGAGTTTCTGGTAATGCCGTTTGGGTTGACCAACGCGCCGGCAGCATTCATGGACATGATGAATCGGGTATTCCAGCAGTATTTGGATCAGTTCGTCGTGGTATTCATAGACGACATCTTGGTATATTCAAAGACAGAAGAGGAGCATGATGCGCATTTGCGAGTAGTGTTGCAGATTCTGAGGGAAAAGTAGCTATATGCTAAGTTTAGTAAGTGCGAGTTCTGGCTTAGGGAAGTGACTTTCTTGGATCATGTAGTATCAGCTGAGGGGATTAGAGTGGATCCTCGAAAGATTGAGGCAGTGTTGGATTGGAAGCCGCCTAAAGTAGTGGCTGAGATTCGGAGTTTTCTAGGTTTGGCTGGGTATTACCGAAGATTTGTATAGGGATTTTCTTTGATCACAGCACGGATGACCAAGTTGCTAAGGAAAGGAGTTCTATTTGTGTGGACTGAGAAACAGCAATAGAGTTTCGACAAGCTAAAGAAGATTTTGACTGAAGCTCTGATTTTGATTCAGCCTGAGGCAGGAAGGAATTCACGGTATATTACGATGCATCACATACGGGCTTGGGATGTGTGCTGATGCAGGAAGGGAAGGTAGTGGCTTATGCATCTCGACAGCTGAGACCGCATGAAGTTAACTATCGATGCATAACTTGGACTTAGCTGCTGTGGTCTTCGCTTTGAAAATATGAAGACACTACTTGTACGGAGAGAGGTCGATAGTCTACATAGATCACAAGAGTCTGAAGTACCTTGTGACTCAGAAGGATTTGAACTTGAGGTAGCGCAGATGGATTGAGTTGTTGAAGGACTACGAATGTTTGATTGAGTATCATCCGGGCAAGGCTAACGTAGTGGCAGACGCGTTGAGCCGTAAGGTTGTATCTGACTTAAGAGCGATGTCTGCCCATCTTAGCTTGTATGACGATGGGAGTATTCTGGCAGAATTGCAGGTTAAGCCGACTTGGGTTGAGCAGATTAAGGAGAAGCAATTAGAGGATGAGGATTTGAATGCGCGGAGGTTGCAAGTTCAGAATGGTGGTTTGGAGGATTACAGTTTGTCCAGTGATGGAGTGCTGTGCTTCCAAAGGAGAGCTTGTATGCCGAAGGATGTCGAGTTAAGGCAGAGGATTCTTTAGGACGGACATAGCAGCCCATACGCTATGCATCCTGAAGGCAACAAGATGTATCGGGATTTAAGAGAGCAGTTTTAGTGGCCAGGTCTGAAGCGGGAAGTAACGGAGTTTGTGGGAAAGTGTCTGACGTGTCAGCAAATCAAGGCTGAACATCAATTGCCGTCAGGGTTGCTTCAGCCGGTGAAGATTCCACAGTGGAAGTGGGAAAGGATCACTATGGATTTTGTCAGTAGATTACCCCTTACGCCTAGCAAGAAGGACTCAGTTTGGGTGATTGTGGATCGTCTGACTAAATCAGCTCACTTCATACCAGTAAGGGTTGACTACTCGCTTTAGAAGTTAGCTAAGCTGTATGTGTCAGAGATAGTGAGGTTGCATGGTGGGCCAGTATCGATCATCTCGGATAGGGATCCCAGATTTACGTCGAGGTTTTGGAGAGCGTTGCATCAAGCTTTGGGTACATGCTTGGATTTCAGTATGGCATTTCATCCACAGTCGGACGGGCAGTCAGAAAGGGTTATACAGATATTAGAGGATATGCTGAGAGGTTGTGTTTTGGACTTCAGAGGTAGCTGGGAAGAGTTTTTACCATTAGCTGAGTTCACATACAACAATAGTTACCAAGCAAGCATCAAGATGGCACCATATGAGGCGTTGTATGGTAGGAAGTGTCGCACACCTACATGTTGGACGGAGTTGGGTGAACGTCAGATGTTGGGACCAGAGTTGGTTGCAGAGAATGAGGACAAGGTTAAGTTAATTCAGGCTCGATTGAAGGAAGCTCCGGACAGGCAAAAGTCATATGCCGATCTCAAGCAGAGAGATATAGAGTTTGCCGTGGGTGATAAGGTCTTTCTGAAAGTCTCACCATGGAAGAAGGTATTGAGGTTTGGAAGAAAAGGCAAGTTAAGTCCAAGGTTTATTGGGCCGTATAAGGTGTTGAGACGAGTGGGACAGGTAGCTTATAAACTTGAGTTGCCAGCAGAGCTAAGTTAGATTCACGATGTGTTCCATGTTTTTCATGCTTAGACGTTATCGTTCAGATCCATCGAATGTCGTAGCAGTGGAGGAGATAGAGGTGAGTCCAGATTTGACCATGGAAGAGGAACCAGTGCAGATTCTGGATTGAGGTGTGAAAGTCTTGCGTAAGAAGTCCGTTCCACTGGTGAAAGTATTATGGCGAAATCATGGCGTGGAAGAAGCTATGTGGGAACCAGAGGATGTGATGAGACAGCAATACCCTCAACTCTTTTGACCAGGTAATTTCGAGGCCAAAATTATTTTTAAGGGGGTAGAACTGTAATATCCTGAAATAGGGGTTAATTTTTATTGAATTGGTTTGCATGTGTTTGGACTGTGGTGTTACTATTTGAAGTGTTGTAAGATCTAGTATAAGTTTAGAGCAGGCCTGAGTAGTAAGAATTTTTGTTTTTTTAAGCTTTAAGTAAAGGGAGCTGAAGGACCTAGGAGTTATATGTATTTCTAGGGGGATTTTAGCACAGGATTGGGCTTGGTAAAGTGGCAAGGAGGCGCCACTTAGAGCCATGTGATTGACGCCACTTGCAGGGGAAGGAGATTGCAGGTTCGAGCAGCAGAAATCCCACTATTTGCTTATTATTTTGACACCAAGAAGAGGGAGGAGTTGTACGCAGCTCAAATTCTGACAGATAAGGATGGACTAAGTCAAATTATTTTAAATAGGTGGCAGAGAGAAAAATTAGGAGCTTGTGGAATTCAAATTCGTTTGAATTAGTGGCCAAGAGAGATTTTAGGTGGTGGCCAAATTTTGAACTCCTCTTTGAAGGAGTGTTCGGTTTTGGGAAGCTGAGTAAAGGGAGGGTGCCGAATTTTCTTAGGCACCTAATTGGGCATTTTCGGCTAGTGTAGGTCCTTGGGCATTTAGTGAATCAAAAGCCGAAAACCATTTTTGAGCATTTCTGATTTCCCCTTAGGCATTTGGCCGAATCTTCATTTGAGCTCTCTTTCATTCTTCTTTTCCTTTCTTTTCATAATTGTTCAAAAACCACATCTTCTTCTACACTTTCTTTTACCGAAACCCCTAAGTCTCTTTTTCTTTAAGCCTAAGCCGAATATCACCCATCTTTCTCCTATCTCCTTTTTCTTTTCCATTTTTGCTCAAAGCCGAAGGTATCCTCTTCCCTTTCATCTTTTTCTTTTCTTCTCTCAAACACTTTTACCGAAACCCTCTCCACCTTTCTTTGCCGGAATCCCTCTCTTCCTTTTTCACTTTCTTTTTCTTTTCCCTTTCTCCATCCTAGCAGAATCCTATTTGTTGTCTTTGATCAACCATAGCCGAATCTCCCTTCCTTCTTCTTGTTGTGCTTTGGCCGAATATCAAACAAGGGCAGATCTATTTTTTGGTTTTCTCCAATCGGTTTTAAGAGAAGGTAAGTGTCATGGCCGGATGTCCTTTGTTTCGTTTCTCTTTTTCTTGTCGTTTCTAATGGAAGCAGAAATCGATTTTGGCATTTGTTAGTAAGGTCTCTAACCACCTTTGAAAACCGATTTCTCCTAGGCACTCCGGGATTTTGAAACAGTCGATTTAAGCCCTCTATTCTCTGGTAATCGATGGTAAGACAAATGGTAATGATCTATGTGTTTCAATTATTCTTTGAGTTGTGAAAAGCCGAAGGCTATTAAGACTAAATTTTGGTGTTTGCCGATTGTAGGGGGAAGACCTGTCTCGCATCTCCTGTTTTGTGATTAGCGTTCGTAAGGCAGAAGGTAGGGGTTAAAGTTCCATGCGTTATCTCATCCTTGGGGATTTATTGGTGGCCGAATGGCCTTGTTAATGGTCTTGTGGTTTGGCCGAATGTAGGACAAGAAGATCTAGTGGTAGATCGGGTTTCAGGATTCAGTGGTAGCGTTAGTAACAGGTGTGTAACTTACACACTTTATAATCAAGTTAATATATATATTAATAACCTAATCGTGATTAAAAGCCGAAATAGTGTGGATATTGGTATGATACCCTATGGGTATGAGCAATGATTTGGGTAAGTCCGTTTCGATATGGGTTTTGCTATTTAATGTATGATAGTATGATTTATGACATATTTGCTATAATAAAGCATGATGGCATGATTTGCATGATTTGCATGAGTATGGCATGATGACGGGTGATATGAGAGGAGGGGGAAAATGATATCCGTGACTTTGGGTCACCAGAGGTTTGGCACCTCCAGTGGTTTGGTACAACAGATTATTTTGTGACTTTGGGTCACCAAAGGTTTGGCACCTCATAGCGACTTGTCCCAGTGGCTTAGCACCACAGTGGGTTGGCCCCACAGTTGATATTTTGGGATCGTCCCCAGTGTTTTGGTATCACACGTGGGTTGGCCCCACACTTGGTATATTGATATTTTGTGACTTTGGGTCACCAGAGGTTTGGCACCTCATAGCGACTTGCCCCAGTGGCTTAGCACCACAGTGGGTTGGCCCCACATATGATATTACGGGATCGTCGCCAGTGATTTGGTATCACAACGTGGGTTGGCCCCACAGATGGATTATTCGTGACTTTGGGTCACCAGTGGTTTGGCACCACATTATTATTGGATATCGTGACTTTGGGTCACCAGTGGTTTGGCACCACCAGTGGTTTGGTACCACACGGGGTAGAAAAGGAGTTATGGATGGCTAGGTTTGGGTGCATTATTTATATTGCTTGGTTATGATTTGTGTAAGTATGTTGCATTAATCGGGAGGAGGATTTATGCACTAAGTCTTGGTGACTCACCTTCTCCCTTATCTTTTCAGGTGACTCGTAGATTGCGGATGAGGAGCCGGATGGACTCGAGGCGGCCATGCATTAAAACATTTGGTATTACTTGGATTTTGAATTTGGATATTTATCTTCTCTTCAGTTTTTATTTGGGTTTGTAATAAGGCTGTTTGATTATATTTTTGGATCATTTATGTTTTGGATGGTTAAATAGGGCTAAGTAAATTATTTGATTAATTTAATAATTTGAACGTAAGGTTTTCTACACTACAAAACGAAATGGTTTTCAAATCTTTACCATCGGGTAACATAAATTAATTGATAATAACAACATCTCGAATGGATTTCAAACTTAAGTTTTTCACACTTAACTCAAACGATTCCAAATTAACTAAGCAAGAATCAATTGGGTTTTTATGGCATAAACATTTCCTAAACGTATGGATTGATAACTGAGTTTTTTTAAGATAAATTCCCGGGATTTCAAAGTAAACTTTCGGTTTGCAAATAATCATGCCCAAGATTTCTACAAGTATAAAACAACCAAGAGTTTTTCACTAAAATTTTAACCGGTGACCCGTGTACTTCAAAACGATTTCCTCTGTGACATGTCAGATTCGGTCGTGGTGTGTTGACCGGGTTTGGGGTGTTACAACAATCATATAGTCCCATAATAAGGTCTACGAGACCTTAAACACATGTTAGAAGGGGGTGGGGACTAAATCAAACTCATACAAAAATTTCTAAAATTGTAACATTTTTCTAAGTTATAGAGGTCACATGCCCGTGTGGGTAGGCCGTGCGCCTCACACGGCCTCGGACAGTTCTATGCGTCCAAGCCATGGTAAAACAGGGCATACATACTGACTTGTTCACACGGCTTGAGACATGCCCGTGTGCCTTACTCGTGGTCGGCACTGACTTGCACCACACGGCCAGTCACACGCCTGTGTATCCAACCCATAGTCGAGTCTGACTTGAATCAAATTACAAATTCGAAAGACACGATTGAGCCACACACCCGTGTGCTCAACCGTGTGGGCAATTATATGCCTTTTTAAGGCCAAATTACCATCCACACTTTGAAATCACCTACAAGCTTCAAATCTCATGCATTTATACCTCAATTGGAAACCAAAATATACCAATATCTGCACCAAATAATCATTATCAACATCGTCTATTTTCATACTCAATATCATCTTAAATAAGTCTATCTAAAGTATCAAATGTACATCCCAAAACATATAAAACAAGCATCATATATTTCATATCATAATTCCTCATTTAATCCATCATTATAAACAACCAATTTAAGCATGAAACATACCATATTCATTACTCACTACTTCATACCACATTCATCATTTACATAACCTACATATATAAGCTTATATCATTCAACTTCCAAGCCATATCACATGGCAAGGTTCAAACATCCCATAATCACTTGCCTATACATGCCATATACCAAATATATACATCTTTCGAAATTACCGAAATAGATAGCCAATAGTGTGATTGAGTCGCTCACGATCCTCAAATCCGAGCTAGCTTTACTGACACTGTCAAACAGAGAAACACATCACACAGTAAGCTTTAAAAGCTTAGTAAGTTCGTAACATAATACATTCGATTTAATAAATCAAATACTGTAACAGATTGGTTTAGACCCTAGTCGGAACAGTGGTTTTGAGACCACAAATCCAAGGTTGAAATAATATTTTAATGTTATTTTGGTGTTAATTATATCTGATATAGCCTGTGTGAAAATTCTGTGTTGTAATTTTATCGATTGTGTGCTGAATTAAGAGAAAGGACTAAATCGCGTATAGTGTAAAATGATGTATGTTGATTGTTAAGTGTTCACTTGTTGATGTCTTTATAATGTGAAGTCCTTAAAAGGCAATTACTCTATTTATATGGTTAGTGGGTGGCAAAGGACAAGTATGCCTTTAATGTATATATGTATATATGCGTTTAGTAAAAGGATAATATAGTAAATAGATTAATAATATGTTTATTAAACAAACAAAAGACTAAAATAAGATGAATATGTTCATCTTTGTCCACCGAAAACACAAAAGAAAATAAGGAGGAACAGCTTTGTGATATTCGGCCATTGTTACTTTGATTGAGTTATGTTCTTTGATCAGTTTTTGATGATTTTTACATTTTTGAGATCGTCGCTTCGTGCTCTTTCAAACCCATGCTTAAATTTTGTGAATTGATGATGTTTTTGAAATGTGCCATTGTTGAACATGTGAGTTCTTGAATGTTTAATGGTGGAAAATGAAAGCTTAGTGCCGGGCTAACATAGTTTGTATTGGGATTTTTAATGAAATTGAGTATTTTGGGCTTAATTGAGAAAATGAGAAGTAGGAGGACTGAATTGTAGAATAAATGAAATGTGTGGACTTGATTGAGTATAGTGAGAATTCGGCTAGGCATGGGTACAAGCAAATTGTGTGTATTTGATGAATTTATGAATTAGGAACTAAAGTGTCGAAATGTGAAAATATGAGGGCTATTTTATAAAATGCCCTAAATATGTGTGTTTGGACTAAAATGAATGATTTGGTGATTGAATAGATTGAATTTGAATGTGTATAGACCAAGAAATGAGAGGTTCCAGTCGAGATTGAGGCAAAGATAAAGTGCTCGATTAATTGACCATTTCGATAGTTCAACGTCCGAAGTAAGTTCGGACATAATGCATATATTAGTTATGTTTAATGCTATGAAATGAGTGGAATGATAATATAGAAATGTGAATGCTATGTGAGAGTTTGAGTTATGTGGCACTAAGTGTGCGTATTCAGAAATGTGACCGAGATGATGAGCACTGTATGTACAAAATACCGATTTTGTGATTGGCACTATTTGTGCAATACCGATTTAAGATCGGTTTGATATAGATGCACTATGTGTGCGATGTTAATTAAGCTTCGAGTAACTATTTTGGCACTAAGTGTACGATTGAATCAAAGAAAATACGGAAGTTGATCGAAATGGAATAGTAAGTATTGAGTAGCAAATGTAATTGACAACTAGGTGTTGACTAAGGTACGTTCGAAATCTATGTGGTTGATGAATTTATGAATGAGATTATGAAACGTTAAATGAGCATATTAGCTTTGGATAGTACAATATATATGTGAAATAATCTATGTGATGGTTTGTTTTGATTTAAATGTGTTATGTTACAAACATACTAAGCTTTGGAAAGCTTACTGTGTGATTTGTTTTTCTGCTTTAGAGTGTCAGTAAAGCTAGCTCAGATCTGGGGATCGTCAGCATCTCTATCAACTATCGGCAATCTATTTTCGTACTTCAGAAAGATGTATGTAGTTGAATTATGGAATGTATAGGCTAGAAGTTAAGATATGTCTTGAAATATTTAATCCTTGCCATGTGAGTTGGCTTGGAAGTTGAATGATGTAGAAATGATGAATGAGCTATGAATGTGGTATATTTCATAATCTTGTTGATTGTGAAAAATGTGATTTGAAGATGAATTTTGGTATGGATTATATGATGCTTGAGTTTCATATGCTTTGAAATCTATAATTGTCACTTCGAATGAACTTAGTTTTGATGATAATGAGCATGGAAGTAGATGGTAATATTGATGGGTATTGAGTGCATGAAGTGGTAAGTTTGAGTGCATTTAAAAGCATGAATTGCCATTGTACTGAAGCTTGTTGGTAAATCCTTGTGTGGGTGGCAAATTGGCCTTGCAAATGGCCTGTTTTGTGTACAAAGTTATTGCACACGGGCATGTTTAGTGATTGTGGGATAAAGCCAGTAGCTAGCCCAAATATGCACAGCCACGGTACACGGACGTGCCTACTAGCCGTGTGAATAAGTCGGTATATTGCCTAAGAGTACACGGCCTTAGCACACGGGCGTGCCTAATGGCCGTGTGGAAAAGTCAAAATACATGCACTGTTTTGGCACGGCCTGGACACATGGGTGTGTCTGGTGATCGTGTGAGGTACACGGCCTGATTGCACGGGCGTGTGACCTCAACAGTATTGAAAAATATTGAAATTTTGAAAAATTTCATTAGTGTTCGGTTTAGTCTCGACCCCTTTCTAACACTTGATTAAGGTCTCGTAGACCTAGATGAGGGACTGTATGTTCGTATTTGAGTAGGTATTATTGATGATAGACTATGTGTCGTGGAATGGATGTGAATTATTATGGTTGTTCAGTAACGCATCTTAACCCTATTCCGACGACGGTCTCGGGTTAGGTGTGTTACAATTTATTGGTATCAGAGCTACGGTTTTGTCAATTCTCGGACTAACATAGCGTGTGTGAGTCTAGCTATACATGCCATATATGAAACTGTGATAGTGTGATGAATCCTGACAATTATAAATGTGTTTTCATATAGTAATGTATCCGGATCGAATAGTTGCTGACGATGTTGAGAGTAACGTTCCTGCTTCCGCTCAAGGGACAACGCCGGTGACATCTAGGCCAAATGAAAGTAGTGAGGGAGGAGAGGCTAAGCAAGCCTTCTTCCGGCCACATCTAGTTCCTCATTACTCGATTTCATATGTTATACATTTCTATTTCATTAATTATACACTAATTCAATTCTCATCACATAGATATAAATTCAACAACTTGTATTATATCCGAACTTACCTCGGTCGTCGAAATACCGAGACTCGCCGATCAATCGAGTACTTTGTCTTTGCCTCGATCTCGATCCGAATCTCTCCTTTCTTGGTCTATACATATTCAAATTTAGCTCATTCAATCACCAATTCATTCAATTTAGTCCAAACACAGATATTTATGGTATTTTACAAAATAGCCCTCACTTTTTCACATTTCGAAACTTTAGTCCCTATTTCATAAAATAATCAAATACACATAATTTCATTTCACCCATGCATAGCCAAATTCTTCTAATGTCCATACAAGCCCTCACATTTCATTTATTTAACATTTTAGTCCTCTAATTTCTTATTTTCACAATTAAGCCCAAATTACTCAATTTCACTAAAAATTCAAAGACAAAATCTGTTAATCTTTTACATATCTTTCATATTTCATCATCAACTATCACAAAGCTCAAACATTCATCAATGGCATATCTCAAAATCACCATGAAATTCTAAAATTAAAACATGGGCTAGCTAGAGCATAAAGCAACGATCACAAAAATGTAAAAATCATCAAAAACCGATCAAAAATCATACCTCAATTGGCCAAGCTTAGTGTCGAACCCTTAAACTCTTTTCCTTTTCTTTTTCCTTAGTGATTTTCGTAATGGTGATGAAAAGATGAACAATTTATGTTTTGCTTTATTTTTATTATCATTATTAACATATTTACTTAAATATCCTTAATGAAATAATGTTAAAGCTTAAGAATAATTGCCCATAACCATCCATACTATCCTTCAATGGCCTAATTTCATTTTAAGGCCTCCTCATTAAAAGAACATGGTAATAAAGCACTTTAACAATCAGCACACAGCTTTTGCATTTTATGCGATTAAGTCCTTTTGCATAATTCGACACACAGACAATAAAATTTTCACAAAACACTTTCACACATGCTCAATCAGATATCATAACACCAAAAATAATATTAAAATATTTTTCCAACCTCAAATTTATGGTCCCGAAACCACTATTCTGACTAGGGTCTAAACCAGGCTGCTACAGACATGTTTTATTAGCATCGGGTATTCGGGTTGATCAGAACAAGGTTTCGGCTATACTAGATTGGAAGCGTCATAGAAATGTATTGGAAGTTTGAAGTTTTCTAGGACTAGCTGGTTACTATAGACTGTTCATTAAAGGTTTCTCTATGATTGCAACTTTGATTACGCGACTACTTCAGAAAGATGTTAAGTTCGAGTGGTTAGAAAAGTGCCAAAAAAGTTTTGATCAGTTGAAAGCTTTGTTGATCGAAGCTCCAGTGCTAGTTCAGCCAGAATCGGGTAAAGAATTTGTTATCTATAGTGATGCATCTTTGTACAATTTAGGCTAGGTTTTGATGTAGGAAGGCAAAGTTATAGCTTATGCCCCAAGACAGTTAAAGCCACATGAAAAGAACTATCCAAGACACGATCTAGAATTGGCAACTATTGTGTTTGCGTTGAAAATTTGGCGCCACTATCTGTTTGGTGAGAAATGTCATATTTATTCCGATCACAAAAGCTTAAAATATTTGATGACTCAGAAAGATCTGAATCTTTGACAGCGAAGATGGTTAGAGTTGTTAAAAGATTACGAACTTGTAATTGACTACCATTCAGGTAAATCCAATGTTGTTGCTGGTGCTTTGAGTCAGAAATCATTATTTGCCCTACGTGCGATGAATACTTAGTTGGCCTTATCCAATAACGGTTCACTAGTAGCTGAGTTGAAAGTAAAACCGCTATTTATTCAACAGATTTGTAAGGCTCAGAAAGTTGATAACGAATTGATAGCAAAACAGGCTCAATCTGATGCAAATATTGATTCAGAGTTTCGAGATGATACTGAAGGTTGTTTGAGGTTCAAAGACTAAATGTGTATTTCGAGAAATTCAGAGTTGATTGAGATGATTTTGAATGAAGCTCATAGTAGTCGGTTATCTGTTCATCCGGGTAGTACAAAGATGTAAAATTATTTGAAATAACTTTACTAGTGGCATGGTATGAAACGAGACATCTCTGACTTTGTTTCGAGATGTTTTATTTGTCAACAAGTCAAAACTGAGCATCAGGTTCCGTCTAGGTTACTTCAACCGATTATGATACCCGAGTGGAAATGGGACAGAGTCACAATGGATTTTGTATCAGGTTTGCCTTTGTCATTGAGTAAGAAAGATACAATCAGGGTTATTGTGGATAGATTGACTAAATCAGCTCATTTTGTTCCAGTTCACACAGATTATTCACTTGATAAGCTTACTAAGTTGTACATGATCGCTGTAAATCAGAGTTTTAAAATTTATAAAATAATGATCAAAACCTGAAAACTAACTCTGACAACGATTAAAGGCAAGTGTACCTATCGAACAGTAGTATAGCTTAGGCAAGACAGGATATCGAACCCAAAGGAACTAAAAGTACTAATACTAACTTTCTTTTTATTATTTAGCCTTAAAATTAGAGTGAAGTTGCTTTTGACGAAGACTAAACTAAGGACACAAAGACAAAAAGGACGAATAGGAAAATAACTTTGAAGGAAAACTCAGTTGATTACGACGATACCCTCAGGAAGAATCCACATAGACTTCACTTATTAATTAACCCTAAATTATATCATTTTTTTACTTAGCTTGATCTGTAAGACTCCCTAACCTATATTAAACCCTCTCTCGAGACGAATAACGTCTAACCCTAGGTTAATTAGTGGAACTCTCGTTCGCTTATAATAACCCCCTAGGATAGCAGTAAATCGATCAATGGACTCCCATATTAGGTTTCACCCTAATCCGGCAAAATCTCGTAACCCTATCTCTAGGCGTTCGATCAACTCCGCTTAATTATGTTAGATGTACTCTTAGGCAGGGTCTATTCCTCCTCTACCTAAGCACATTAGATTTGGATTAAGCAACATAAATAAGAACAAACTAAGCAATTATCATATAACTTAAAAGTCAAATAAAAAGATCCATCTAGGGTTCATCCCCTTCAGGTATCTGAGGGGTTTAATTCATAATGAATAAACAAAACATTGTAAGAGAAAAGATAAAACAAAATATAAGAAAATCCTAAAACTCCCTGAAGGAATTGAAGGAGAATTCCGCCGTCTTGAGTTTAATTCAGGCTTTTTGGGATGGATCAACTGGCTGATTTGTTAAATAATAATAAAGGGTTTTTTTTTTAACTTAGAAACGAATTCTTACCAACAAGTCTAATTTTCAAAAGACACTTCAATGTGACAGTCAAATTTGATCATAATGTCTATGCCGGTTTTGGTTGTTACATTTAGTGGTATCAGAGTCAAGTTACAAAACTCGACTGTGGAATGGGTTTTGAAAATATTTGGAATTTCTAGAAAACTGTTCTTCAAGTGTTTGGAAGGTTTACAAGTGTGGCACACCGAGTCTCCAGCACCAAATCCATAAGTTTTCTTTATACTGTAGACTGCTTGAACTAAAATACAGTGAGAGACTACTATAGATAGTAGGACTGTACTGAAACTCTTTAGTTAGAGTAAACTGAGATAGTAGGAAACCGGAAACTGTAGGGAGACCTTGACTTACGAAAACAAAACCCTGATTATTGCTTTTCAGAAGACATCAGTTAATAATTATTGAAATTACAAACTTATACATAAAACTTAAATAGATAATACATTATTTGATATGAGCACTAGAAATACTCGCGAAAGGGGAACACGAGGTCGCGGATAAGGCTAATGCGGCACCAGCTTCACCAGTGAATAAGAAAGGGATCATACGATCGAGTAGCTAAGGATGATGTACCGTTTCAAGCTATGCTCCGTATTCTGGAAAAGGTCGTAGGGACCAGTCCTGGTGCTGTGGGCCATGGGTCGATTTCAGAACAACTCTAGTCAAATGGAGCAGAAATCTTCAAGGGTATTTCTGGAGTAGCCCCTAATGTGGCTGAATACTGGTTGGAAGCCACAGAGAGAATAATGGACAACCTCGACTGCACTTCTAAACAAAAACAAAGAGGTGTAGTGTCTTTACTGCGAGATGAGGCCTATAAGTGGTGGTTTACCGTGAAAGAGCGTACTCAGGCCGACCGATTAACATGGGATTTTTTAAGGCGACATTCCAAGGAAAGTATGTGGGCGCAAGTTATGTGGATTTCTGAAGAATGAAATTTCTGAGCTTGACCCAGGGGAATAAAACTGTGGCAGAATATGAGACAGAGTTCCTGGGACTGAGTCGCTATGCTCGTGGGATAGTGGCGACTAAATATAATTGCTATGTATGATTCAAGGACAGCCTCCGAGATGAGTTACGAGTCTTGATAGCTCTGTAGAGGGTGTGAGATTTTGCTGCCCTAGTAGAAAAGGCAAAAATCGCCAAGGACGTGAAGTGCTTTGAGCGCCAAAACAGTGAGAAGGATAGGGGCAGCTATAAGAGAGATTCAGAGCCCTCAAGTTCTTCTAGAAAGTTTAAAAAGAAGGCCAGGTTTGATGGGCCAGTCCGAGCTGGGATTCTTATTGCAAGACCACAGCCTTGTGCTGATTGTGGGAGACGTCGCCAGGGTGAGTGCTGGAAGAAGATTGGGGCATGTTTCATATGTGAGTGTATGGAGCATCAAATCAAGAATTGTCCTCAAGGGCTTGTTCAGATGCAAGCTACAGGCAAGGGTTATGTTTAACCTGCGAGAGGTGGTCAGTAGCCACCGAGAGGCCGTTGGCAGGCCAAGAGTGGAAATAGTGTGGGACGAGGTCGTGGAGCGCCAGGCAGAGGTGCTGGTAACATTAAGGCGAGGCAACCAGCACTGGTCTATGCTACTCGTCGCCGAGAGGATGGTGACGCTCCAGATGTTATAACCGGTACGTTTCTAATTCATAATGTACCTTGCACTGCTCTGATTGATGTAGGGTCTATGCATTTATACATTGCATACACTGTGTCTGGCACCTTGGGTATCATGTGTGAGAGTACTATTAATGAGATGACTATGTTAAGTCTACTGGGACAGTTAGTAAGAGTAGACAAATTGTTTAGAGATGTGCCCTTAGAGGTTCAAGGAGTTATATTTCCAGCAGATTTGATAGAGCTACCGTTTGGTGAATTCAACCTAATCTTGGGGATGGATTGGCTAGTAAAACACCGTGCAAGTTTTGATTGTGCTACTAAGCGTATGGTGTTGAAGACTAAGGATGATGAGTAGGTGGCTGTGATTGGGGAACGAAAGGACTTTTTGTCTAATGTGATCTCTGCATTAAGGGCCGAAAAACTGGTTCGCAAGGGCTGTGAGGCGTTTCTAGCCTATATTGGTGTATCTGATTATGAGGGTCCTTCTGTTGGAGATATCAGAACAGTCAAGGATTTTTCTGGTGTATTTCCTGATGAGCTCCCTGGGTTGCCTCCGAACCACAAAGTTGAGTTTGGTATTGAGCTCCTGCCTGGAACAGCTTCAATGTCCATCGCTCCTTATAGGATAGCATCGAAGGAGCTGGTGGAGTTATAAGTTCAAATCCAAGAACTGCTGGATCGAGGATTCATTCGACCTAGTGTGTCTCCGTGGGGAGCACCAGTATTGTTCGTAAAGAAGAAGGATGGGTCCATGCGCATGTGCATCGACTATCAGCAATTGAATAAACTGACCATCAAGAATAAGTATCCTTTGCCGAGGATAGATGATTTATTTGATCAGTTGCACGAAGCTTTGGTTTTCTCCAAAATAGATCTTCGTCCTGGGTACCATCAGCTGAGAGTTAAGGAGGCTGATGTGTATAAGACTGCATTTAGGACTCGTTATAGTCATTACGAGTTCCTAGTGATGCCGTTTGGGCTGACGAATGCACCAGCTGCCTTCATGGACCTGATGAACTGATTATTCCAGCCCTACCTGGATCGGTTCGTGGTGGTATTTATAGACGATATCTTGGTGTATTAGAGAACCGAGGATGAACATGATGCACATCTCTAAATTGTTTTGCAGATTTTAAGGGAGAAACAACTGTACGCTAAGTTCAGCAAGTGTGAGTTCTAGCTGCGAGAAGTGACATTTCTGGGTCACGTGGTATATACTGATGGGATTAGGGTTAATCCTCGAAAAATTAAAATCGTATTGGATTGGAAACAACCTAAGACCGTATCTGAGATTCGAAGCTTTCTGGGTCTGGCAGGGTATTACAGACGTTTTGTTGGGGGGTTTTTGTTGATTGCTGCACCTCTGACTAAGTTGTTGTGTAACAGACCAATTTTGACCCTAATCGGAACGGTGGTTTCGGGACCACGAATCCGAGCCTGAGAGATATTGTAATATTATGTTTTGTGTTTGTTATGTGTGTTTTAGTGAGTGTGAAAATTTCGTGGAAAATTTTAGCTATCTGAGTGTTTAATTTGCTAAAAAGGTCTAAATTGCAAGAAGGACCAATGTAGTGGGCGTTAATAAAAAGGGAGCTAAGTGAATTGTCCATAAAACATGGGAATTTGCATGTCAAATTCCCCATATTTGAACAAAGTGGACGGTAAGCATGCAAGAATATTATGCTTCCTATGTATATTAATTTTTAAAGTATTATTATATCATAAGCATGCTAAAATGGGTGAAAAATTGAATTAAACAAAAAGAAAATTTCTTTTCTCTTCCCTCATTCATCTTCTACCCGAAAACATCATCAAGAAGAGAAGGAAATTCATCCTCTCAATTCGGCCATTGCATGTGAATCAAGGTAAGAGTTGAATTCTAGCTTAATAACCTACCCTTAGATTGTGTTGATTTCTTTGATCATTAGGGAAAACAAGTAGAAAATGGTTGATCTTAAACATGAGGAAATTCGGCCATGGATGAGAAATTATACCTTGTTGTATAAATAAATTTAGACAAAATGAGAAGAAGTATCTTGAGCATGTTTAAGAAGATTGTTTTGATTTAGGCGTGGGGATGCTCTTGTTTTTGGCCGAATGTGAGACAACCATTCAAGAAACCTTTTCTCTTGTTTTGATGCTCGGTTATACACATATAGTGTAATTGGCCATGGATGAATGATTACACTTAGATATAGTTAATGGGTGAATTAAGTATGATGACAAAGTTGCTCAAATTAAATAATGAAAGGGTTTTAGCAAGCTAATATTCGGCTGGAAAATGAAATTAAGTTGTGAGTAATTAGCTTGTTACTTGGTCTCATGTTTAAGAAGAAGTAGGAGTGCACTAAATTGACATTTTCGGCCATAAGAGAGAATGAATTTGAGCTATTGTATTCGGTTATATATGTATAATTATATAAAGTTAATGTATGGCTATAGATAAGAAGGCAAGTTATAAGTTAAAGCACATCAATGAGATTATTACCAAAGTGTTCCCAAATATTTTTGAATGTACTTGAACAAAGTAGTGGATGAATGCCGAATGCAAATGTTTATGTCTTGAAATTATTTGTTTTATGATTTTGCTTTCGAATTGAATGGAAGTGTGGTTTAATTGGTTTAAATTGAACCAAATTAGATCGGGAACAAAAAGAGAAGGATCAAGATCGAGGAAAAACAAAGATTATCGAGTAGCCGATTTGCACTTTGCGCTTATCGACAACCGAGGTAAGTCCTTTAGCTAAACTCTGTCAATAAATAAATTATGAATTTAGTAAATGATGAATTGTGGAAATTTAGAGTATAAATTCATGATATAGCCGAAAGTGAATTTATTTTGGCTCATGCAAGGTGAATAAGTAAGTTTTTGAGCCAACTTGTGTTTAAAGGTTATTTACAAATCTAATGAATGATAGAATTTGTATAAGTTTGTTGTAAAATCATGAGTTGGCCGAATGTGATGATGATGGATTGGATTGATTTTAAATATATTTAATGCAATGTGAATAAATGCATATGGTTTGATATGTGACAGTGAAATGTGTAAAGCATGTAAAACTATTCTGACATTCGGGCTTCGAGCCTAGCAGACTTCGTGCCGGTGACATAATCGGGCTTTATGCCTAGCAGGCCTCGTGCCGGTGTTATTTATCGGGCTTTATGCCTGCGAGCCTCGTCTCGGTGTTATTTATCGGGCTTTTACGCCTAGCGTGCCTTGTGCCTGTTACTTTTCGTGCTCTTACGCCTAGCAGGCATGATGCCGGTGATGTATTATACAAAAGAGAAATCGAATCGTTGTCCAAGACAACTTAATGCTAATTTATCTAGTATATGGTTCAGGTAAGGAAGTAAGGTATGCTATGCTTAATATCACTTGGGTCGAATGAATATTACGAGAATTGAGTTATATATGTTTGAAGTTAATATTGATAGGTGTAATATGATGGAATTCGAGTTTAGAATGTGTATTATGGAACAATTGGTTTCCAAGTATAATATTAAGAAAGGAGATTTTCGTGTGAGATGCTTATTTGAACTTTAAGAAATGCAGGTTGAAGGAAATGATTCCTAATTTACTTGGGCTAATGAATCACTAGTATTTGGCTTTGTATAAATAAATTATTTTAATTGCCTATGTGAAATGCTATAAGTTGATTGTTTTCATTTCGTAAATAATTAAATGTTACATTATCATGAGTTAGGACTTACTAAGCTAGCAAGCTTATCGTGCGAAATGTTTCCTCTGTTTTATAGATTGGGTGCAAGCTACCAGTTCATTGGGATCGTTCGGAAAGTCACTCACACTATCAATCTACATTTTGGGTACTCTTTCATTTTGGTTTTTTTTAAACGAAGGCATGTATAGGAAAGACGTAGTCTTTGTTGGGTTAACTCTTAAGATATATGTGTATAATAGCCATGCGAATATGGCTAAATTTTTAGTAAGTACGATGTCGTGTCTAAATATGTGTGTTGGTTCATGATGGTGATGTTTATGAAATTTTTAATCCGGGTTTAATTGTTTTTGTTAAGTAATGTTTGTATACAAAATGAATCCTTGAATTTGTGATATAGGTAATTTCGGTTAGAAGCTAGTCTTTCATAAAATGCAATAAACAGTTTGTAGTAGCAGCAGTGATGTGGGTTAGAAAAATCACCAAAAATAGGGTATATTGAATTTGAAGGTGAATGAGATATGAAATTAAACCTTATTGTGTCTATTTTTACATGAAAGAAACAGAGTAGGCAAAAGATATATATATTATGAGATACTTAAGTTTTAGTGAGACCTGTTCTGAATGAATTCGTGAGTCACTGTTCTGTTTTGGGAAAACTGTCATAAATTGTACAAAAATAATTAGGAATCATGGTTTATATGTGTAGAACCCTTAATGAGTCTACTTTTCATTGGTATAAACAAGAACAGTATATGAAAATTGTGAAATGAGATAACTGCATTTTTGTAGAGACAGGTCAGATTTGTCAAGCTGTGTAATAAGGGTAACTTTGATGAATAAATTGTACTAATTGGCCACATGAAAAAATTCTGGAAAATTTATGATAAATCCATATATGAGTCTAGTTTCAAGTAAAATTTACGGATCTAAATTTTGAGTTTTGTAACTCAAGTTATGGTCAATTTAGTCAGTACGATGCAGTTTGACAGCTTTACAATCTTACACCCCGAGTTAATAGTCAAGTCTAGTAATGCCATGCACTCGAACCCGACAAGGGTTTCGGGTAAGGGGTGTTACATTTGATTGGTATCAGAGCTTATGGTTTAGTCGATTCTAGGACTACCATAGCGCGTGTGAGTCTAGCTATACATGCCTTTATTGCATGCTGATAGTGTGGTGACTTCTGACGGCCTGAATTTTCTTTTATATAGTAAATGGACACTGATCCCGAAAGAGCCATAGCTGATGATGGGGAGAGCGTAGCGCCTGACCGTGTCCACGGATCTGCGCCGATAGACTCTCGACCTGTTTCGGGTAGCCACGAAGGAGAGACTAAACAAGCATTTTATCAGATGATGAATGAGTGGTTTACCCAATTTATGCATAATAACCAGGCTATACCCCAACCTCCACCCCCGAATAACTCAACTCCGATCCCTTCAGCTCCTCCGATGATGGATCCGATGAGATCCAGTAGGCCCCCCGTTGATAAAATCTAAAAATTTGGGGCCAAAGATTTTAAAGCCAACGACGATGATGACGATGAGAAAGCCGAAATGTGGCTTGATAACACTATTCGGGTACTTGTACTCCGGATGAATGCTTGAAGTGTGCTATATCTTTACTGCGGGACACTGCATATCACTGGTGGAATACACTAGTATCAGTGGTTCCGAAAGAAAAAGTGACATGGGATTTCTTCCAGAATGAATTTCGTAAGAAGCACATTAGCCAAAGATTTATTGATCAAAAACGAAAGGAGTTCCTGGAGTCAAACAGGCGAATGATCAGAATTAATATGAAAAAAAAATTTGTCAGGCTCAGTAGATATGCTAGAGAGTGTGTTTCCACTGAAGCTATTATGTGTAAAAGATTTGAAGATGGCTTGAATGAAGATATAAGAATGTTTGTTGGCATTCTAGAAATTCAAGAGTTTGTGACTTTAGTTGAGAGAGCTTGCAAAGCTGAAGAGCTCGGGAAAGAGAAAAGAAAGGCTGAGACAGAAGCTAGAGACTTTCGTAAAAGATCTTTGGTAAGGTCTTCCATTCCACAACCAAGAAGTCCAGAGATGGCTACAACCGACATAAAGCTACTGCGGATCCACCTAGACGGGATCGACCTCCTATGAGCTCACGAGCTACCTCGATAGCCAGTGTTGGTAACGTTCCACAAAATAGAGTTGAATGCAAGCACTGTGGAAAATGGCACTCAGGGAGTTGTAGATTTCATGATCGATCTTGTTATAAATGTGGATCGTCAGATCATTTTATTAGAGAATGTTCGAGGTTAGCTGAGCAGAATGCAGTTCAGAACACTAAGCCGAGCAACACGTCAATACGAGGTAGACCACCCAGACATTCCAGCAATGTAGGTGGTAGTCAGAAAGGAACTAAGAACACTACAGTTCGATCTGAGGCTAGAGCTCCAGCTAGAGCTTATGCTGCACGAGCCAGAGAGGATGCTTCCTCCCCCGACGTCATTACCGGTACTTTCACTCTTTATGATACTACTGTGATTGCACTAATTGATCCTGGTTCGACTCATTCTTATGTGTGTGAAACCTTAAAATTTGGTAAGACTCTGCTAGTCGAGTCTACCGAGTTTGTGATTCAGGTGTCCAACCCTTTGGGTAGATGTGTACTTGTTAACAAAGTGTGTAGAAATTGCCCGTTGATGATTCGGGATTTTTGTTTCCCAGCTGATTTAATGTTGTTGCCCTTTGACGAATTTGATATAATCATGAGTATGGACTGGTTAACTTCACATGAGGCAGTAGTGGATTGCAAAAGAAAGCTTATCGATTTGAAATGTCTAAACGGTGAGACCATCAGAATTAAATCCTGTGACTTAAATAGGTTGCCTACAGTAATATCTTCAATGTTAGCCCGAAAGTATGTGAGAAAGGGTGTGAAGCTTATTTGGCTTATGTACTGAATAATAAAGTGTCCGACAAACAAATAGAGTCTGTATCAGTTGTATGTGAATACCCTGATGTATTCCCTGAAGAACTACCGGGTTTACCCCCAGTACAAGAAATTGAGTTCAGTATTGAGTTAGTACAGGGCACGACTCCGATTTCGATAGCTCCGTACTAAATGGCACCTACTGAATTAAAAGAATTGAAAGCGCAGTTGCAAGAATTGACAGATAGGGGTTTCATACGACCGAGTTTCTCTCTCCGTGGGGTGCAGGTTTTATTTGTGAAAAGAAAGATGGGACTATGAGAATGTGTATCGATTCGCAAGCAACTTAATAAAGTGACTATAAAGAATAAGTACCGTTACCTCGGATTGATGATTTATTTGATCGGTTGAAGGGGGCTTGATGTTTTCAAGATAGATTTGAGATCGGGCTATTATCGATTCATGTGTCGAGATTCGAGATGTGCCAAAGATCGCATTCCGAACGAGGTACGGACATTATGAGTTTTTAGTCATGCCTTTTGGACTCACTAATGCACCTGCTTTTTTTATGGATCTAATGAACCGGGTCTTCCGACAGTTTTTGGATCGGTTTGTAGTAGTGTTTATTGATGATATACTGATCTACTCCAAAAACGAAACAGAACATGCTGAGCATTTGAGATTAGTTCTACAAACTTTGAGGATCAACGATTGTATGCGAAGTTTAGTAAGTGCGAGTTCGATGAATGAAGTAAATTTCTTGGGTCATGTTGTTTTGGTGTCGGTATTCGGGTGGATCCAAACAAAATAGTAGCCATACTCGATTGGAAACCACCAAAGAATGTTTCCGAGATCCGAAGTTTCCTAGGCCTGACGGGGTATTACAGACGGTTTGTAAAAGTTTTTCATTATAGCTACACCGTTAATCTGAGACTACTACTGAAAAGATGTCAAATTTGAGTGGTCGGAAAAGTGTCGAGAAAAGTTTGAGAAAGCAATTTGAAAGCTTTTTTTGACCGAAGCCCCGCTGCTAACTCAACTCGAATCGGGTAAAGAATTTACTATTTTTAGTGATGCTTCCTTGAATGGGTTGGGTTGTGTTTTAATGCAGAAAGGCAAGGTTATAGCATATGCTTGAGACAATTGAAGCGGCATGAGAGAAATTATCCAACTCACGATCTAGAGTTAGCGGCCATTGTGTTTCGCATTGAAAATTTGGCGTCACTACTTATTTGGCGAGAAATGTCACATTTATTCGGACCATAAAAGTCTAAAGTATTTAATGACTCGTAAAGATCTAAATTTGAGACAACGCCGATGGTTAGAATTCTTTGAAGGACTATGAATTAGTGATTGACTACCATCCGAAAAAGCTAATGTTGTTGCGGATGCGTTAAGTCGAAAATATTATTTTTGCTCTTCGTGCATTAAATGCACGGGTGGCTATGTCGATGATGGTTCGATCGAGCCGAGTTACAAGCAAGACCGATGTTTATTCAAAGAAATTTGTAATGCACGAAAGTTGACGAAAAGTTAGTTGCTATTCGGATTCGGTGTGAAAACGCTACGTAATCCGATTTCGGATAGATGCAAATGATCGCTTTTAATTATAAAAGTCGATTGTGTGTTCTTAAGAACTCGGTTTGATACGATGATTCTCGAGTGAGGCCCATAATGGTTGAATGTCGATACACCCGTAGCAGCACAAAAATGTACAACGATTTGAAGCGCTTTTATTGGTGGCTCGGCATGAAACGGAATATATCCGAGTTTGTTTCTAAGTGCTTAATCATCAACAAGTAAAAGTGAGCATCGTGCCGTCCGACTACTTCAACCAATCATGATACCCGAATGGAAATGGGATAGAATTACCATGGATTTTGTATCCGGGTCCCTATGACACCGAGTAAGAAAGATGCCGTATGGGTTATCGTTGATAGATCGACTAAATCTACTCATTTTGTACCAAAGACGCATCGACTATTCATCGGATAAGCTTGCCAAACCGTATGTATCACAGATTGTAAGGTTGCACGTGTCTGAAGTTCCATTGTTTCCGATAGAGACCCGAGATTCACATCGCGGTTCGGAAGAAATTGCAAGATGCTCTAGGTACTAAACTTCATTTTAGTACTGACCTTCCATCCGCATGAAATGCAGTCGGTCATCCGAGCGAACTATTTTGATACTTGAGGACATGTTGAGGTGTTGCGTTCTCGAGTTTGAGGGCACGTGGGAACGATAGCTACCGTTGGTTGAATTTGCCTACAATAACGCTTTCTAATCTAGCATAAAAATGGCGCCTTATGAAGCCTTATACGGTCGAAAATGTCGCACACCGTTGTATTGACCGAACTCGGTGAGAATAAGATACACGGGTTGATTGGATTAAAGAAAAACGAATGTAAGGTGGTTGTAATCGAAGTAATTTGAAACACCGCCGGATCGTCAAAAGTCCTATGCCGATTTAAAACGCAAGGACATTGAATTTCAGGTCGGAGATCGGGTGTTCTTGAAAGTTTCTCCGTGGAAGAAAATACTTGATTCACTCGAAAGGCAAGTTGAGTCCGAGATTTATCGGACCGTATGAAATCATCGAGCGTATAGGGCTGTTGTTTATCGATCAAAACGCCCCTTGACTTAGGAAAGATACACAATGTATTTCACGTTTCGATGCTTCGTAAATACAGATCGGATCCGTCCCATGTGATCACCCCGTCAGAGATTGAAATTCGACCTGATTTGACCCATGATGAGGAACCGATCCGTATCTTAGCTCGGGAAACCAAAGATTCTATGGAATCGTCATGGAGTTGAAGAGGCTACGTGGGAGCCTGAAGAGTCAATGAGACAACAATATCCGAACTTATTTAACGGTAAGATTTTCGGGGACGAAAATCCTTAAGGGGGGAGAGTTGTAACAGACTAATTTTGACCCTAATCGGAACGATGGTTTCGGGACCACGAATCCGAGCCTGAGAGATATTGTAATATTATGTTTTGTGTTTGTTATGTGTGTTTTAGTGAGTGTGAAAATTTCGTGGAAAATTTTAGCTATCTGAGTGTTTAATTTGCTAAAAAGGTCTAAATTGCAAGAAGGACCAATGTAGTGGGCGTTAATAAAAAGGGAGCTAAGTGAATTGTCCATAAAACATGGGAATTTGCATGTCAAATTCCCCATATTTGAACAAAGTGGACGGTAAGCATGCAAGAATATTATGCTTCCTATGTATATTAATTTTTAAAGTATTATTATATCATAAGCATGCTAAAATGGGTGAAAAATTGAATTAAACAAAAAGAAAATTTCTTTTCTCTTCCCTCATTCATCTTCTACCCGAAAACATCATCAAGAAGAGAAGGAAATTCATCCTCTCAATTCGGCCATTGCATGTGTGAATCAAGGTAAGAGTTGAATTCTAGCTTAATAACCTACCCTTAGATTGTGTTGATTTCTTTGATCATTAGGGAAAACAAGTAGAAAATGGTTGATCTTAAACATGAGGAAATTCGGCCATGGATGAGAAATTATACCTTGTTGTATAAATAAATTTAGACAAAATGAGAAGAAGTATCTTGAGCATGTTTAAGAAGATTGTTTTGATTTAGGCGTGGGGATGCTCTTGTTTTTGGCCGAATGTGAGACAACCATTCAAGAAACCTTTTCTCTTGTTTTGATGCTCGGTTATACACATATAGTGTAATTGGCCATGGATGAATGATTACACTTAGATATAGTTAATGGGTGAATTAAGTATGATGACAAAGTTGCTCAAATTAAATAATGAAAGGGTTTTAGCAAGCTAATATTCTTGGAAAATGAAATTAAGTTGTGAGTAATTAGCTTGTTACTTGGTCTCATGTTTAAGAAGAAGTAGGAGTGCACTAAATTGACATTTTCTACCATAAGAGAGAATGAATTTGAGCTATTGTATTCGGTTATATATGTATAATTATATAAAGTTAATGTATGGCTATAGATAAGAAGGCAAGTTATAAGTTAAAGCACATCAATGAGATTATTACCAAAGTGTTCCCAAATATTTTTGAATGTACTTGAACAAAGTAGTGGATGAATGCCGAATGCAAATGTTTATGTCTTGAAATTATTTGTTTTATGATTTTGCTTTCGAATTGAATGGAAGTGTGGTTTAATTGGTTTAAATTGAACCAAATTAGATCGGGAACAAAAAGAGAAGGATCAAGATCGAGGAAAAACAAAGATTATCGAGTAGCCGATTTGCACGGCTTATCGACAACCGAGGTAAGTCCTTTAGCTAAACTCTGTCAATAAATAAATTATGAATTTAGTAAATGATGAATTGTGGAAATTTAGAGTATAAATTCATGATATAGCCGAAAGTGAATTTATTTTGGCTCATGCAAGGTGAATAAGTAAGTTTTTGAGCCAACTTGTGTTTAAAGGTTATTTACAAATCTAATGAATGATAGAATTTGTATAAGTTTGTTGTAAAATCATGAGTTGGCCGAATGTGATGATGATGGATTGGATTGATTTTAAATATATTTAATGCAATGTGAATAAATGCATATGGTTTGATATGTGACAGTGAAATGTGTAAAGCATGTAAAACTATTCTGACATTCGGGCTTCGAGCCTAGCGCACTTAAATGTGGTGACATAATCGGGCTTTATGCCTAGCGTGCCTCGTGCGGTGTTATTTATCGGGCTTTATGCCTAGCAGGCCTCGTGCCGGTGTTATTTATCGGGCTTTTACGCCTAGCAGGCCTTGTGCCGGTGTTACTTTTCGAGCTCTTACGCCTAGCGTGCATGATGCCTGGTGATGTATTATACAAAAGAGAAATCGAATCGTTGTTCAAGACAACTTAATGCTAATTTATCTAGTATATGGTTCAGGTAAGGAAGTAAGGTATGCTATGCTTAATATCACTTGGGTCGAATGAATATTATGAGAATTGAGTTATATATGTTTGAAGTTAATATTGATAGGTGTAATATGATGGAATTCGAGTTTAGAATGTGTATTATGGAACAATTGGTTTCCAAGTATAATATTAAGAAAGGAGATTTTCGTGTGAGATGCTTATTTGAACTTTAAGAAATGCAGGTTGAAGGAAATGATTCCTAATTTACTTGGGCTAATGAATCACTAGTATTTGGCTTTGTATAAATAAATTATTTTAATTGCCTATGTGAAATGCTATAAGTTGATTGTTTTCATTTCGTAAATAATTAAATGTTACATTATCATGAGTTAGGACTTACTAAGCTAGCAAGCTTATCGTGCGAAATGTTTCCTCTGTTTTATAGATTGGGTGCAAGCTACCAGTTCATCGGGATCGTTCGGAAAGTCACTCACACTATCAATCTACATTTTGGGTACTCTTTCATTTTGGTTTTTTTTAAACGAAGGCATGTATAGGAAAGACGTAGTCTTTGTTGGGTTAACTCTTAAGATATATGTGTATAATAGCCATGCGAATATGGCTAAATTTTTAGTAAGTACGATGTCGTGTCTAAATATGTATGTTGGTTCATGATGGTGATGTTTATGAAATTTTTAATCCGGGTTTAATTGTTTTTGTTAAGTAATGTTTGTATACAAAATGAATCCTTGAATTTGTGATATAGGTAATTTCGGTTAGAAGCTAGTCTTTCATAAAATGCAATAAACAGGTTTGTAGTAGCAGAAGTGATGTGGGTTAGAAAAATCACCAAAAATAGGGTATATTGAATTTGAAGGTGAATGAGATATGAAATTAAACCTTATTGTGTCTATTTTTACATGAAAGAAACAGAGTAGGCAAAAGATATATATTATGAGATACTTAAGTTTTAGTGAGACCTGTTCTGAATGAACTCGTGAGTCACTGTTCTGTTTTGGAAAAATTGTCATAAATTGTACAAAAATAATTAGGAATCATGGTTTATATGTGTAGAACCCTTAATGAGTCTACTTTTCATTGGTATAAACAAGAACAGTATATGAAAATTGTGAAATGAGATAACTGCATTTTTTTAGAGACAGGTCAGATTTGTCAAGCTGTGTAATAAGGGTAACTTTGATGAATAAACTGTACTAGTTGGCCAGATGAAAAAATTCTGGAAAAATTATGGTAAATCCATATATGAGTCTAGTTTCAAGAAATATTTACGGATCTAAATTTTGAGTTTTGTAACTCAAGTTATGGTCAATTTAGTCAGTATGATGCAGTTTGACAGCTTTACAATCTTACACCCCGAGTTAATAGTCAAGTCTAGTAATGCCATGCACTCGAACCCGACAAGGGTTTCGGGTAAGGGGTGTTACATGTTGCATAAAGGGGTACCATTTAACTGGACTAATAAGCAGCAAGAAAGTTTTGAAAAACTGAATAAAGTTCTAACTGAGGCCCTTGTCTTGATATAGCCAGAGTCTGGGAAGGAATTCACTGTCTATAGTGATGCATCACAAGTTGGTTTGGGTTGTGTCCTGATGCAAGAGGGTAAGGAGGCTGCTTATGCGTCTCGTAAGCTTAAGCCTCACGAGGTGAATTACCGTACTCGTGACTTGGAGTTAGCCGCAGTGGTATTCGCACTGAAAATTTAGAGGCAGTATTTATACGGTGAGAAGTGTAACGCCCCGAAATTTGGGCCTTGAGCAAGAGAACGATTAGAAAACTGTGCATAAAAGTTTATGTGACCTAAAAAATGACACAATTAAATGTCTGCTCAAGTGGTTAAGGGTCCTGAGAGGAGTTGGAAATGTCCTAGGTTCAAACCTAGGCTTTAGCAAAAATTTTGGTTTTAAGTGGATAAAACCCTGTATGCTTGGATGTAGGACTTTTAAATAATTATGTTAAAAAATGACACAAGGAAGCATGTGGTCTAGTGGTTGTGGCATCATTAAGGTTGCAAGGGAGCCTGGGTTCAAGTCTTAGCTCTAGCAATTTATTTTGGCTTTTCTTTTAAAGGAACCTAGACTTTGGCCTTTAGACCTTTTAACTAATTGAAGATAAAACGTGACACAAAAGATCTTGTGGCAAGGAGGCAAGTGGCATGTTGAGCTATTGAGGGGGGGCTTGGGTTTGAATCCCATTGCAAGCAAAAAGGATATTTATTTTGCTAGCATGAGGCGGCAGGAGTTTGCGATGGTTTTGAACTCTGTTCAGTGAGAGTTTGAATAGGTCTTAGAGGGTGTTATGGAGGATATCAAGAAGGGATAAGGGGAGAGATTTTAGGAGAAAGTTAACGAATTCAAATTAAGGAGTGTTGTAGCCAATTGGGAGACCTATTTGTGCAATTCGGCTAAGGGGGTCTTTGGGTATGCATTTTCGGCAATTTGGGAGTGAATAGGTGCTTAATTTCCTCTCTGTCGTTTGGGGTTTTTATTCTTTTTGGTGATTCTGGCGTCTTTTCTCCCTAGTGCCGATTTTGCAAGTTACATTTCATGCTCTTTCAGGATTTGGTTAGTGTAATTTTTAGTGTCGAAATCCCTATTCTCACCATCTTTTCTTCTACTTTTGCCGAATCACACTACTATTTTTCCTCTTACTCCTTTGTGATTGATTCTCCCCTCCTTACCTCTTCACTTAGTTTCAGTTTAATGGTTCTTCTCTGGTAATCGCTTTGACAAGTGGCCGATTGCTTCATTGTTTTACCGTTCCTATCAGTTGATTTGGTGTGCTCAAATCATTCTTTCAACATTCAATCATTTTGGGGGTAAATGGTGTGGGCAGAATACTCTATGATTTAATATTGGGACTTTAAGCCATATTACTTAAAATAGTTTTGCCTAATAAGGTTCATTGCCTGAGCAGATAACCATCGAGATCGATACTTAGTTAGCGTTAAGAGCAATAAAGCCTTTTTCGCTCATTCAGAGTAAGGGTAAAGGGTTGGTTTGAGATTGTATGTTGAGGAATCCTAATGTTGGAAAAATAACAATATGATTTGATGGAAAATAGGCATTGGAGCACGTGGACGATTCATACATTTTGTAATCAGGTGTGTAACTATACGCTCGATTTTGTGACTGTCAAACGCGGGATAAAGGTGTGTATTCACACCCTTGTCTAGCATTGAACCGGCAGAAGCTGATAAGCTGAAATGCCGGAACCAAGGCATTTGATGCCTCATGAAGTGAACCAAGCCCCAAATCGTGTGTAGCAGATTGTAGAAGCCACCATGTGCATTTTCGTGGACTGGGCCGTTATAGGCCTCAATGGATCAAAGTGGGGCCCAATGGGCTTGTGGGCCCACATACTAAAATCCTCAGTAAGTGATCATTGATAGGTCAATTTATGAGGCTCACGATGCCGTATGTGAATCTGGACTAATTGGGCCACACGAGTGTGTGGGCCCACTTGGGCCCAATAGCAGGACTTGGGCCCATATACACTGTTTTGGCCATGTAGGTTATCTGAGTCACTTGAAGTGACGATAGACCCTTTAGAAGGTCGTAATAAGTACCGAGACCTCAATATTTTTAAAATTACCGAAATACCCTTATAGGACAAAATGACTGTTTAGCCCTTGTGGGTAAATGACTGACTTAGATTACGAATTTGACTGATTTGACTGTGATCATATGACTGTGTTTTAACTAACTTGACTGTGGTCATGTGACTGACATGCTTTTAATATATGTTTAAATGACTGTTACTGAGCATGGCCATTTTGCATACACCTGTGATGATTGAGCATGTCATACACGACATATTGCATAGGGTTGGGACATTGTTACGGAGGAAGTGTACAACTCGTTGCCATTCTGTACAAGGCTTCCACCCTTTCTATGATATTTATGGCTATTAGCCATTATGTCTACGACGCCGAGCTGTTCTGTTGACTTAGTGCCGCAACCGATGCTAAGCTTGGTGTGTTGGCTGGGTGGGTCGATTTTATCCCCACATGGTGTGTTGGTTGGTACGGGTGGTGTATTGGTTGGATTGGGCTGGATTTCTATCTGCATATCTGCATCTGATACCGAATCTGTAATGGGCTTAGGTCCAGTTGGTTTTGTTATGGGCTAAGGGCCAACCGATCATCGTGTGCGTGATGATGCTCGGGCCCACCTGCTTCTGCATACCCATATATCCGATCGCTTGTATTATAAGGGATTCAACACTGAGTTTTCGTAAACTCACCCTTCTGTCTAACTGTACAGGTAATCCCCAGCCTTAGGCAATTTGGAGCCGCGAGAGACTCTGAGGTGGCCACACAGCCACTAATGCTCTGCTGTAGACTTTTTATTTGAATTTTATATTTTGGGTTTTAATTCTGTTATAGGGCCTTTGAGGGATTAAATTTGTAAATGGACTTTAGATTTCCTTATTTAATACTACTAAACACGAATTTTCAAAATTAACAACTATTTTCAAAAACACTTAAAAACAGACACTTTTATATTTCAAACTATAGAAGCTTCCGCGATTGAAATAACCTAAAGTATCAATACCAGACACTAAGTAAATGTTTTTGACCAGATGATTTGTGAAACTCGAGCAAAAGGATTTAAACATAGAAATGAACTTTTAACGATAAACTTAGTTTTTGAACGATGCTTTGATGTGACACACCAGATTCGACCATAACGTCTGGGTCAGGTTTGAGGTGTTACATTTAATGGTATCAGAGTCGAGTTGCAAACTCGACTGTGGAATGGGTTTTCAAAATTTTCTATTACAAGAGGTTGGTTTCAAGTATGTGAAGTGTTTTGAGGTATTTTTCTAAAAAGTGTGGCACACGAAGTCTCCGGCACCAAATTTGTAAGTTCTCTAACTCTATTTACTGTTATTGACTGAAATGTTATACTGAGAAACTACTATAGATAGTAGCCCTACACTAAAACTCCATAGATAGAGTAAACTGAAAAAAACTATAGTGAGCTTGCGAATGCGAAAACAAACTCTAAACTACTGTTTCTCATAAGGCATTGTAATTAAATTGCATAAAATTTTTCATTTAGACAATACGCAAAGAGAAAATAAGCGCTAGAAGGGGTACAAGAGGTCGCAGTAGAGGCCGTGGTAGTGCTAGGGATGGGTCTTCGGCGTCAGGCTACATGCCCAACATTGAAGCGAGGGAAGCACCGGCTTCACCGGTAGCTGAGACAGGGTCGTTTGATGAAGTGGCTGGGGACGACGCATTGTCCCAAGCAATGTTGAGGATTCTAGAAAGGGTTGCAGGTACTGTCGGGTTGAATACCGTTACTGTGGGTCGCGGGTCCGTTACAGAATGACTCTGGTCAAATGGAGCAAAAATCTTTAGGGGAGTTTTTGGGGTGGCCCTGATTGTGGCAGAATACTGGTTGGAGGTCACCGAAAGAATTATGGATGACATCGACTGTACATCGGAACAAAAGTTAATGGGTGCTGTGTCCCTGCGGAGAGATGAAGCCTATCAATGGTGGTTTACGGTAAAAGAAGGTACTCCGTCTGACCGATTGACCTGAGAATTCTTTAAGTCCATATTTCAGGGAAGGTGCCAGCTATGTCGATGCTCGTAGAAAAGAATTTTTGAATTTGGTTCAAGGTGACAGATCTATGGCTGAGTACGAGGCAAAATTTTTATGACTTAGTCAGTATGGTCGAGGAATAGTAACAACAGAATACGAGCACTGTGTTCGATTTGAGGACAGCCTCCGAGTGTTGATAACTCCACGGAAGGAGCGGGACTTTGTCGCGTTAGTAGAGAAAGCTAAGATTGCTGAGGAGGTAAAGTGCACTGAGCGTTAGAACCGAGAAAAGGAAAGGAGCATAGATAAGAGGGATTTAGAACCCTTCAATTCAGATCGGAGGCCTAAAAGAAAGGCCAGAATGGAAGGGCCAGTTTGGGTTAGGGCCCTTGTTGCTATTACTGGATCATAGCTTTGTGTGGGTTGTGGGAGCTATCATTAGGGTGACTATCGGAAAAGGACTGGGACGTGTTTCAAGTGTGGATCAGTGGAGCACTTTTGTGAGAAATTGTCCATAGAGGCCTGGGCAGATGCAGGCTACAGGGCAGGGTTTTGCTCAGCCAGCGAGAGGTGGACAATAGTCACCAGGAGGCCGTGGTCTGGCCAGGGGCTGAAACGGAGTGGGCCGTGGAGTACCAGGCAGAGGTGCTGGTCAAGCTGAGGCGAGGCAACTAGCTTTGGTCTATGCAGCACGTCGCCGAGAGGTTAGAGACGCTCCAGATGTGGATACTGGTACGTACTTAATCCATAGTGTACTACATTAAATTTGGAACTAGAGTGCACAGCGAGAGCTTAGTGGTATATATTGAGCTAAGCAGTTGTTCAGATAGTTGGAAATTTTGAGGATGAAATTTCTTTAAGGGGGTAGAATTGTAATGCCCCAGAATTTGGGCCTAGAAGTATTGGGCCTTGAGCAAGGGAACGGTTAGGACACTGTGCATCAAATTTATGTGAGCTAGGAAAAGAGACAATTAATTGTCTGCTCAAGTGGTTAAGGGTCCTGAGAGGAGTTGGAAAAGTCCTGGGTTCAAACCTGGGCTTTAGCAAAATTTTTGGTTATAAGTGGATAAAACCTTAGATGCTTGGATGTAGGCCTTTTAAATTATTGTGTTAAAAAATGACACAAGGAAGCATGTGGTCTAGTGGTTGTGGCGTCATTAAGGTTACAAGGGAGCCTGGGTTCAAGTCTTGGCTCTAGCAATTTATTTTGGTTTTTCTTTTAAAGGAACGTGAACTTTAGCCTTTAGACCTTTTAATTAATTGAAGATAAAATATGACACAAAAGAGCTTGTGGCAAGGAGGTAAGTGGCATGTTGAGCTATTGAGGGGGGCTTGGATTCGAATCCCATTTCAAGGAAAAAGGATATTTATTTTGCTAGCATCAGGTGGAAAAAGTTTGATGTGGTTTCAAACTCTGTTATGTGAGAGTTTGAATGGGTCTTGGAGGGTGTTATGGAGGATATCAAGAAGGGATAAGGGGAGAGATTTTAGAAGAAAGTTAAGGAATTCAAATTAGGGAGTGTTGTAGCCGATTGGGTGACTTGTTTGTGTAATTCGGCTAATGGGGCCTTTGGCTATGCATTTTCGGTAATTTGTGAGTCAATAGGTGTCGAATTTCCTCTCTGTCATTTGAGGTTTTTGTTCTTTTTGGCGATTCTGGTTTCTTTTCTCCCTAGTGCCGATTTCGTAAGTTACCTTTCGTGCTCTTTCGGGATTTGATTAGTGTAAGTTTTAGTGCCAAAATCTCTATTCTCAACTTCCTTTCTTCTACTTTTTGCCGAATCACACTACTCTTTTTCCTCTTGCTCCTTTGTGACTAATTCTCCCCTCCTTACCTCTTCACTTAGTTTCGGTTTAGTGGTTCTTCTCTGATAATCGCTTTGACAAGTGGCCGACTACTTTATTGTTCTACCGTTCCTATTAGTTGATTTGGTATGCTTAAATCCTTCTTTCGGCATTCAATTATTTTGGGGGGTAACTGGTGTTGGCCGAATAATCTATGACTTAATATTAGGACTTTAAGCCATATTCTTGAAAATAGTTTTGCCTACCAAGGTTCGTTGCTTGAGTAGATAATAATCGAGATCGATTCTTACTCAGCATTAAGAGCAATAAAGCCGTTTTCGCTCATTCAGAGTATGGGTATTGGTTTCGGATTGTATGTTTAGGAATCCTAATGTTGGAAGACTAACAATATGATTTGATGGAAAATAGGCTTTGGAGCACGTGGACGATTCGTACGTTTGGCAATCAGGTGTGTAACCGTACGCCCGATTTCGTGACTGTCAAACGCGGGATAAAGGTGTGTATTCACACCCCTGTCTAGCTGTGAATCGGCAAAAGCCGATAAGTTGAAAGACAGGAGCTTCGGCATTCGAGGCCTAACGAGTGTGCAAATGCACGTGGGCAAACCGAGCCCCAAATCGTGGGTAGCATATTGTAGAGGCCACCACGTACGTTTTCGTGGACTGGTGCCTTTATGGTCCTCGATGGGTTGACATGGACCGTGTGGGCCCAATGGGCTTATTGGCCCACACGGGTAAAATCCTCGGTAAGTGATCATTGATAGGTTAGTTTATGAGGCTCACGATACCGTATGTGAATCTGGACTCGTGTGGCCCCACTTGGGCCCAATAGTGGGTTTTGGGGCCATATATACTGTTTTGGCTGTGTAGGTTATCTAGGTAGCTCGAAGCAATGATAGACACTCCAGGAGGTCGTAATAAGTACCGAGACCCTAATATTTGTAAAATTACCAAAATAACCCTATAGGACAAAATGACTGTTTAGCCCTTGTGGGTAAATGATTGACTTAGATTATGAATTTGACTGATTTGACTGTGATCATATGACTGTGTTTTAACTGACTTGACTGTGGTCGTGTGACTGATATGCTAGTAATATATGTTTAAATGACTGTTACTGAGCATGGCCATTTTGCATACACCTGTGATGATTGAGCATGACATACATGACATATTGCATGGGGTTGGGACATTGTTACGGAAGAAGTGTACAACCTGTTGCTTTCATCCTTTCTGTGATATTTACGACTTTTAGCCATTCTGTCTACGGTGTTAAGCCGTTCTGTTAACTTAGTGCCGCAACCGGTGCTAAGCTTGGTGTGTTGGCTGGGTGGGTCGATTTTATCCCCACATGGTGTGTTGGTTGGTACGGGTGGTGTAATGGTTGGATTGGGCAGGATTTCTATCTACATATATGCATATGACACTGATTCTGTAATGGGCTTAGGTCCACCTGGTTCTGTTATGGGCTAAGGCTCACCTAATACTGTGTCTGTGATGGGCTCAGGCCCAGTTTGTTTCTGCATATCGTATATCTGACTGTTTGTATTATAAGGGATTACACAATGAGTTTTTGCAAACTCACCCTTCTGTCTAACTGTACAGGTAATCCCCAACCTTAGGCGATTTGGAGCCTCGAGAGACTCGGAGGTGGCCACACGACCGCTGATGCTCTACTGTAGACTTTTTATTTGAATTTTATATTCTGGGTTTTAATTCTGTTATAAGGCCTTTGAGGGATTAAATTTTTAAATGGACTTTAGATTTCCTTATTTAAAACTGCTAATCACGAATTTTCAAAATTAACAACTATTTTCAAAAACACTTAAAAACAATTGTTTTTACATTTCAAACTGTAGGAGCTTCCGCGATTGAAATAACCTAAAGTATCAATTCCAGACACAAAGTAAACATTTTTGACTACATGATTTGCTAAACTCGAGCAAAAGGATTTAAACATAGAAATGAACTTTTAACGACAAACTTAGTTTTTGAACGACGCTTTGATGTGGCACGCCAGATTTGGCCATAATATCTGGGCCGAGTTTGGGGTGTTAGAAGAAGTGTATTATCTATACAGATCACAAGAGCCTCAAGTGCCTCTTCACTCAGAAGGAGCTGAATCTTAGGCAGCGAAGATTGATAGAGCTGCTTAAGGATTATGATTGCTCGATTGAGTACCACCTTAGTAAGGCTAATGTGGTGGCTGAAGCACTGAGCCGTAGGGCTATATTTGATTTGAGAGCAATGTTTGCTAGTCTCAACTTATTTGATGATGGTAGCTTGTTAGCTGAGCTGCAAGTTAGACCGACGTGGACTGAGCAGATTAAGAGTAAACAGTTGTTGGATGAGTCACTGGGTCTTCATTTCTGACAGGTTGAGAATAGGGAAACTTCTGATTTTGGGCTGAATAGTAAAGTAGTACTATGTTTCCGTGGGAGAGTCTGTGTACCGAAGGATTCTAATCTGAGGCATTCTATACTGCAGGACGAGTATAGTAGTCTATTTGGCATGCATCCTGGCAGAAACAAGTTATACCAAGGCCTTCATGAGCTATACTAGTGGCCAGGACTGAAATGCAAAGTTACTGAATTTGTGAGCAAGTGCTTGACGTGCCAGCAAGTTTAGGCTGAGCATCAGCTGCCTTCAGGGTTACTGCAGCCAGTTAAGATTCCACTTTGGATGTGGGAAAGGGTAATCATGGATTTTGTGAGTGGGCTGCCCTTAATGCCTACTAAGAAGGATTCGGTATGGGTTATTGTAGACCGATTGACTAAATCTGCCCATTTTATACCAATCCGTACTAATTACTCATTGTAGAAGCTGGCAAAGTTATATGTGGCTGAGATTGTGAGACTGCATGGGGTAACGGTTTCCATCATATCAAACAGAGACCCTCGATTCACATCTCAGTTTTGTAAGAAATTACACGAGGCTTTGGGTACTAGGTTGGACTTCAGTATTGCATTCCATCCTCAGACAGATGGTCAGTCAGAGAGGGTGATTCAGATACTGGAGGACATTTTAAGAAGTTATGTAATTGATTTTCGAGGTAGCTGGGAAGACTATTTGCCGTTAGTAGAGTTCGTGTATAATAATAGCTACCAGTCCAGTATTCAAATGGCACCGTACGAGGAGTTATATGGTCATAGGTGTCATACTCCTAGCTGTTGGACTGAGCTTGGCGAGCGGCGAGTTCTGGGGCCAGAGTTAGTTTCTGATACCGAAGGCAAGGTAAAACTGATTCGAGACCGGTTGAAGGAAGCATCTGATAGCCAGAAGTCTTATGCGAATCTTAAACACCAAGAGATTAAGTATTCTGTGGGGGACTTCATATTTATCAAGGTCTCCCCATGGAAAAAGATACTGAGGTTTGGGTGGAAGGGTAAGCTTAGCCCTAGGTTCGTTGGGCCTTACCATATATTGAAGCGTGTGGGACCAATCGCCTATCAACTTGAGTTGCCTCCAGAATTAGACCAGATTCATGATGTGTTCCACGTCTCCATACCGAGGCATTACCGCTCTGATCCCACACATATAGTACCAGTCGAGGAGATCAAGCTTAGGCCAAATTTGACTTTCGAGGATGAGCCAGTACAGATACTGGATCGTGAGGTTAAAGTATTGAGGAAGAAATCTATTCCACTAGTCAAAGTGATTTGGCGTAAGCACAATTCAAAAGGAGCCACGTGGGAACCTGAGGAGGCGATGCGTTGGCAATACCCTCATCTATTATGACTAGGTAAATTTCGAGGCTGGAATTTCATTAGGGGGGTAGAGTTGTAACGCCCCAAAAATTTTAGTCTTTAATTTTTGCATGATATGACACAAATTGCTTGTTTTCTTTAATGGCTAAGTGATTTGGGTGTGTATGGGATTGTTTGAGAAGCCTGGGTTCTAGTCTTGGCTTTTGCATAATTTTTAGTTTTGCTCTAAAATGAATCTGGACACTGGCGTATAAGCCTTATAAATAATAGTGCATGTTTTATGGCACAAAAGGAGCTTGTGGCCTAATGGCAAGGTGGCGTGTTGTGTAACTATGAGGTCTGAGGTTCAAGTTCTGGGTTGCACAATGGAGTATTTATTTTGCTGCTTGAGCTGTGTAGGTAGTGGAGTTAGACTAAAACACAGATAAGGGGAGTTTGAATAGAAGTTGAATGGAGTTATTGAGGGAGTTGAGGAGAAATCGGTACAGTAATTCAAGGAGGGATAAGGGGAGAGATACTAGGAGAAAACCAAGGAGTTTGATTAAGAGGAAGTGTTGTGTCATTTGGGGAACTCTAGCTTTGAGAATTTAGCTGGGGAAAATGTTTGTCATTTTCGGTATTGGAGGAACATTTTGGTGTTAGCATTTGCCGAATTCTCCTTTTATTTTCTTTCATTTATCGGCTTTTGGTTCTTTTTGATTTCTATCCTAGCTGATTCGCTCTTCTCCCTTGTTTTCATTTTCTTTTCTCAAATCTGGCCAAATAGTATATCCCTCATTCCTTTCTCTATTTTTCTTTCAGTGTTCTTCTATTTTTGGGTTTTTGGCCGACTGTTCTTGTACTCTGCTGTGGTGTTATGATTTAGGTCATGCAAGAGTTCTGACGAATCGATAGGTACTCATAAGTTCCCTCCTTTGATTCTCTGTTATTTCTTTATGTGTTCAAATACGTTTTCTTTTATCTTTTCTGAAAGCCGAATGCTTCTTCTTACGTGTTCTAGTTGCGATTCTTGTCTTTTCATTGCGATGTGGTGGTTTATTGGGTGCTAGGTATTTCAGTGGAGTGAAGGGGTGCAAGTGGCTAAAACAATCAAAACCTTTTTTGTTCATCCTTCAGTTAAGGTAAAACCTTTTTCATTCAAATCAGGTGTGTATTCACACGGTTTTGATTGTAGAACGGAAAAAGCTGAAAAGCTGAAAGATTGGGCTTTGAGGTCACATGGGAATGCGAACACTCGTGTGGTCAAACCGAGCCAATGAATCACGAACGTATTACTATAGAGGCCTCCATGAACATTATCATGGGCTTAGGTCATATGGGCCACGTTGGGCTAAAGAGGGGCCGTGTGGGCCTAATGGGCTCGTGGGCCCCACACGAATGAAATCCATGACTTGTGGCAAATACTAGACTAGGCTATGTAGGTCTTATAGCCGTGACGAAATCTGGGCTGAACGGGCCGCACGAGCGTGTAGGCCCACTTGGGCCGAGTAATGGGCCTTGGACCCATTTACACTGTTATGACCATTTAGGTTACCAGAGTCGCTTGAGGTGACTGCAGACCTCTTGAGAGGTCGATATCTGCACCGAGACCCCAAAGTAGGTAAAATGACCAAAATACCCTTATAGGGTGAAATGACTATTTTACTTCTAATAGATTGAAATGATCGTTATACCCCTAAATGTAGGTTGACTGATGTGTTCATGATTTGTAGATGACTGTTACTGAGTATGACATTCTGCATATATGTATGGTTTATGATATGACATACTACATAGGGTTTGGGATACTGTTATGGAGGAAGTATATTGTACTGGTGGCTTTGCCACATATACTGTTACTGGCACCTTTGCTGCAATATTGTTACTGACACCTTTGCTGCGATACTAGTGTGTTGGCTGGGTGGGTCGATTTTATCCCCACATAGTGTGTTGGTAGTACGGAGTGGTGTGTTGGTTGGATTGGGATGGGTTGCATTATTGCACTGTACTAATATGGTATTGGGCTAAGGCCCACACGGTTACTGTATTGGGCTAAGACCCACACTACACTCGCTTATCGAATAGGGCTCAGCCTGCATCATACCACATGTTGTATATCTTGATCGATCGATAGGGGATTACACACTGAGTTTTCGTAAACTCACCCTTTCCTTTTAACTGTATAGGTAATCCTCAGCTATAGGCAATTTGGTACTGTGTGGGACTCGTAGGTGGGCATACAACTGCAGCTGTTCTACACTTGCTTTTATTTAAATTTAAAGTTTGTGTTGGGTTTTGTTTATGTAATAAGGCCATTTATGCTTGTTTAAATTCTTAATTGGGGCTTTTGTTTACTTATTTTAAACTGCTAGTTTAGGAGAAGACAAATTTTCAAAATAATTACCATATTCAGAGACACAAAATTTAAACATTAGATTTTTTTCAAAAGCTTCTGCGATTTTAAATCAACTTACTATAACAATAGCAGATATTAAGGCAAACACTTTGACTAGATGATATGTTAAATAATAATAAAATGTTTTTTTTTTAACTTCAAAACAAATTTTTACCAACAAGTCCAATTTTCGAAAGACACTTCAATGTGACACGCCAGATTCGACCATAACGTCTAGGCCGGGTTTGGGGTGTTACAAGTGGTTTTGAAACCACAAATCCGAGTCTTAAAAATATTTTAATTAAAAGGATTTAATTGCGTAAAATGCAAAACTAGCATGCTATATGTAAATGTGTCTATTTGCTATGGCTTTTATTATATGGAGTCTTTATGTTGTAATTTAATCATTAAAATTATGCATGGACAAAAATAGACAACCACTAAATAGTTTTCTAATAAAATCATTAAGGTTAAAATTGTAAAATGTATATTAATATGTATTAAATAAAACAAAAATAAATGCCATGCATGTGTTAATCTTTCTTGGTCGAATCTAAGAAGAAAAATAAAGCTTTGGAAGCTTTAAACATTTGACACCTTTGGGAGCTTAATTCGGGTATGTGTTTTGCTCGGTTTTTGATAATTTTTACGTTTTTGAGATCGTTGCTTTGAATACTAGCTAGCCCATGCTTGAACTTTTGAATTTGATGATGTATTCATGAATTGCCATTGATAATATTTTGTGGTTTTTGTTGTTTGATCGTGGAAAATAAATATATGTTGTTAGATTAATATGTTTTGTATTTAAATTTTTGATGAATTTGAGCAATTTGGGCTAAATTGTGAAAATAATAAATTGAGGGACTAAAATGTGAAATAAATGAAATGTGTGGACTTATATGAGTTTAGTGAACATTCGGCCAAGTTATAGTGTGGTCAAATTTTGAATATTTTGTATTTTGTGAAATAGGGACTAATTTGTGAAAAATGTGAAATGCCAGGGCAAAAGTATAATTTTCCCATTTATGTGTTTTTGGATGAATATTGATTGAATATGTGATTTAATAAGTTTAATTTATACTAATTTAGATCAAGAAAAGAGGAATTGGAATTGGATCGGGGGAAATCTAAAGTTGTTGAATAGTTGTCCCTGTTCGTCTATCTTTGTTGGAGTAAGTTCATAAGTAATTAAGTGTCACTAAATTCGCTTGTATATATTTTATTTGTGATGAATTGAATTATTACTAATATATATATGTTCAAGCCGAATTTGTATAAGTATGGGAGAAGTATTTACAAGCCTGAATTGATCGAGTTATGACGTCCGAAAACCCCGTATGAACCTTAGGAATATTTAGGATATTTATGTCATGACATAGGATTTTCGATATGTGTTTACGTGTAAGACCACGTCTGGGACATTGGCATCGACTTGTGATTTACGTGTAAGTCCCTGTCTAGGACAGTGGCATCATTGTGTGATTACATGTAGGACCACGTTTGGGACGTTGGCATTGTACGAGCTTTTCGACTATCCGAGTATCCTTTTTAATTCCGAATGGTTCAACGGGCATTATCGAGTTATGATTGAATGTGAAATTGAGATAAAAGGTTCAGGTACGTGCTAAGTTTAATGTTATTGAAAATAAGGTAAGCTTAGTCTTTGAAATGATAATATAAATTATGCATGATATAAAGTGACTTATATGTATGTGTGAATGCTCAAATTTGACCAAGTGATGCTATTATGTTAATGCTTATGTATTAGTATATGAATTTGCAAGCATGATAAATGTAAATTTGATTAAGGTTTGCTTGATTCGGCGCAGTTGATTTTAATGTTCATGAATATAAAATGAATTACTTGCTTATGACTTACTAAGCTATTCAAGCATACTGTATGTGTGTTTGTTCATTGTTTTATAGATTTTGGAAGCTAGTTACGAGCTCGGGGATCGTCAGAGAAATCCGTCACACTATCGATCGTTTTTATTTTCGGTACTTTGTAAGTTGAACTTTGAATCTATGGCATGTATAGGCTAGCCTTTGTTTTGGTTGATTTTGAAGGTGTATATATATAAAGCCATGCGAAAATGGCTTGATTTTATTTTATGCTTGGGTTCGATTATGTCTGATCATGGTTTAAGCTCATATTGGTAAAAATGCTATATGACATGCATGATTGGTATTTTTTATTACGCAATGTGATTTGTGCTCTTATATGTGATTAATGATTTATGACTTTGACTTAGATTATAAGGTAGATGATTAATGCTTGATGAATTATGACAAGTGACATATAAATAGATTAAGTAATGTATATGTTATATGTTCATGTAATTGATTCGATTATTTATGAGAAAATTAGTAGGTTGTTCAATGTATGAGTATATTCGGCTATACTTAATTAAATTATATATATGTGTGTGCTTATGATATGTTCTTTCATGGGATAGCTATTGAGGTTCGGTGGTGGTGGTAAGTATGTGTATATAGCATGCGTAAATAGTTGATATTTATATGTGGTTTTAGGTATAGATTATTTAAGGTTATGAAAGTAATGTATAAACATGATAATAGTATGCAAATTGGACATGTATGGTTTAATATGAATGTTCGAAAATGGTGGTTGGTATAATAGTCAAATAGATGTGAATTAATGGTTAAGTTGTTGGTTACTTTGGTATATAGTAAATGGTTAATGATGGTGAAGATTTATGGCTAAAATTTGGTTGGTGTTTTGGGTTATGTGTTTTGGATTTGTGCTCAAAATGTTTTAATTTAATGTAGTCATATGCGATTGGTCTTATGACTAGGAAAGAGTTATGTCTAATCTTAAATGATAATTGTTTATGTGTAGTATATGTAAATGCATAACTTTTGCCGTGTGGATGTTTTAACCTAAATTAATGTACCAATCATGTTTGCTCATATTGACTAATATTAATGCTGCATATGTGCGAGGTATTTAAGTTGTGTTGCAATAGCCCGATTTAGGGGCTAGTCGAAATAGTGTTATAGCATGATTGCAAGAGTGCATAAAAATTTTGGTGCTTTAATTTTAGCGATTGTATGCTCAATTGCGAAAAAGGACTAAATCGCATAAATTGCGAAAGTTCTATTTTACAAGCTAAAGCTGTCTAAAAGCCATAGAATATTAATTGGAGGCCCTTAAAGTTCAATTTAACGTTTGAGATAGGGTGGCCGACCATAGGAGACAAACGATGTCAAATTGGTCAAAGTTGTTGAAATTAGGTGGATTAAATTGATGTTTTATAATAAAATAAAGAAAGAAAAGATATCATCTTTTCTTCTCCTATCCTCCACCGAAAATTAGCAGCAAATAGGGGTTTGAAAGCTCAAAAATTTTAGCAAGCTCTTCTCCTTACAAGTAAGTGTTTTGATGATTATTTCTTGATAATATTTGTACTTTTGGAACCCCTAAAGCTTAAGCTAGCTAAAGAGGGGACTATTTTGCAAAATGGTTGAAAGTTTATAGTTTTGCCATGTGAGCTTTTAAGTTGTTTGCTGCATTTTTATGGAAGCAAAATGAGTCTTAGTTGTTAGATAAACAACTTTTGTGAAAGGTGTTACCATGAAAACACCTAAAATGACCTTTTTAAGAAGGTTGTAAAAATGTGGTAAAAGTGTGAAATAATAAGTTTTGAGAGTTTCTATAGGAGTAATAAATGTTCATCTAGGCTTGCAAAAGGAGGAAATTTGATTGGAATTGATTTACGAGCCTAGGGGTAAAATAGTCATTTTGTGAAAGTATAAGGGCAAAATGGTAATTTTACCAAAGTATGATTATTGAAATGTGTTGACTAATGTAATAATTAAATAAGCTAAATTTTTATTATAGATCAAGAAGAACGAAGAATTAACCGTGACCGAGGAAAGGGCTAGGTATCGGACTAGATCGGCGATTTAGCCCATTTTGAAATCGAGGTAAGTTTGTGTGTAATAAGTTCAACACCATGTTAGTATGGTTTAATATATTGATATTTGTGAAGATGTATAATATTCCTATGAATTTGAGAAATGATGTTTAATGAGAAAATGACGAGAATTGTGATGTTGAAGTCCTGGTTGGACTTTAATAAATAAGAGAATAATATCAACAAGACTTGAGATGGGTAAGGTCCCGTATAAGACCATGTCTGGGACATGGCCTCGGCATCGAATTGAGATCCCGTATAAGACCATATATGGAATATGGCATCGATAATCGATACGAGATCCGTATAAGACCATATCTGGGATATGGCATCGACATCTAGAGGTAATCCCATGTAAGACCACATCTGGGACGTGGCTTGGTGTCGCATTTATGTGAATGATGATAATAAGTAATTTTGAGTATTCCAAGTGAATTCAATGGGTAAACAGCTAAGCTAATAATAGAGATGAGATTAGTGCTAAAGCTATGTGATGAAGTGATACATGTACATGTGAGTAATTCATGAGAAATGTTTATGGTATGTAATTGGTTAGAGTAAGCATGAGTGAGTTATGGCAATGAGCTTAAGACTTTGTGTTTTATTCAATGCAATGGATGGATGAAATTATGAGCATTTATGTTGCTATTTATTTCATGCAGACTTACTAAGCTATATGCTTACCCCTCTCATTTCCCTTTTCCTTGTAGAATTGCCAAGTTAGCTCGAGAATTTGCGAAATGTCAGAGTTTGAAAATCACACTATCAGCTTCTCTTTGGTATAACAAAGTTAAATTCCTTTTGAGTATGGCATGTATAGGACTTGGTCTTTTTGTTTTGTCATATTTGTTAGCCAAAATGTTGGCTATTAATGTTATCAAATTCATTTTGTAAATGGTCATTAGAAATTGGTCAATACTTGACAAATTTATATATTCAAAGATGATGAAATTCATGAAGTTCATGCTTGTATGAATGTTTTGATTTTGAGTTCTTAGAAGTGCCTTATGGTCATTATACATGTTGAATTGAATTGGTATAAGTATGGTTGCTGTGTAGGGTGGCATTTGGCTTGGTAGATAGCCTTTCAAATGTCCACATGGGTAGACACACGGGCGTGCGTCTAGACCGTGTGTGACACACTGTCAGCCCCATGGGCGTGTTAATTGACTGTATGTCCCAATTGATAAACCGTAAAAGTAACATATTTTAATCCCACATTTAGCATACTTTTGGATGATTTATCCCTTGGTTTATGTAAAAATGTGCTCTTAATCCTTTTCTTTTCATGTTTTATACTCACGAAAGCACCCGAGGACGAAAAGAATTAGAAACGGGCCTAAAACGGACCAAATTGGGCCAAAGAGGAAATCGACACGGCCTGGACTTGAGCCCACACGGCCGTGCCTCCCTAATAAACTAGAACACGACCTGATCTCGAGTCAAACGACCGTCCCTCATTAAAGAAATCCAAACACGGTTTAAAGATGATTCACACGGGGTGTGCCATGCCGTGTCCCTGTCATGGAGAAGAGCAATTTCTTTCAGATTTGGATACTTAGGGGCAAAGAAACCTATTCCAAAAGCCTATATAAACCCCCTAACTGTAACCTTAAAGGAGGCGGTTAGCTAGGCCAAAGAGCCGAGCCAAAAAGGTCAGATTTGTGGGACATACTCAAAGATAGCCAGTTGATCCATCTTAAGAAGCTGGAATTCTACTCAAGACGGCGGATCTCTCCTTCAATTCCATCAGAAAGTTTTAGGGATTTCTTATGTTTTGTTTTATCTTTTCTTCTAAGATGTTTTATTTTCTTGTTATGAACTAAACCCTTTAGATACCTGAAGGGGATGAAACCTAAGACAGATCATGTTATTGTTTTCTGAACTATATGATAAATACTTGATTTGTTCTTAAATATGTGTGATTAATTCTTGTGTTAATATTTTCGGTATATTGATTCAAGTATGATGTGCTTAGGTGGTGGAGCAAAAGTCCCAGCTTAAGAGTAGATCTAACATAATTAAGCGGAGTTGATCGCACGCCTAGAGATAGGGTGACGAGATTTTGCTGGATTAGGGTGAAACCTAATATGGGAATCCATAGATCGAGTTAATGCGATTCTAGGGGTTATAATTAGAAAGAGATTTCAATTAATCAACCTAGGGTTAGACGTTATTCGCCTCGAGAGAGGGTTTAATATAAATTAGGGAATCTTACGGATCAAGTCAAGTGAATACATCGTCTGGTTCAGTGTTAGATAACAAGTGAAGTCTAGGTGGATACTTCCTAAGGGTATCGTCTTAATCAACTGAGTTTTCCCAACAGTATTTCCCCAATTCATTCTTTTTGTCTTTGCGTCTTTAGATTAGTAGTTAATTAAAATTAGATTTAAACAACAAACTTCACTTATTTTAGGCTAGATAATAAAAAGAAAGTATTAGTACTCTTAGTTCCTTTGGGTTCGACAATCCGGTCTTGCCTAAGCTATACTACTGTTCGATAGGTGCACTTGCCTTAATGTCATTGTCAGAGTTAGTTCCAGGTTTGATCATTCTCATTTATAAATTTTAGGACTCGACAGCTATGATCAAGTTTTTGTCGCCGTTGCTGGGGAACTAAAATATTAAGAAAACTCTATTTTTATTACTTTAGCCACTCTTTTCTTTTTATTTTTATTTTTCCACAATTCACTATTATTTTTATTTTTATTTATTTATTGTTTTGTTTTTAACTTTGCTAAATTTTCTTTCTTTCTTTTCCTAGTAGTTACCTCTAGTTTATGACTAGGAGGAACCCGAGAGGACCGCTAGTATACGATAGTGATATTGAAGCTACTGCTCCCAGGAATCGCAAAGAAATTAGGCGAGCCCTAAATTACACAGAAGAAGGGCGAGAAAGCAGATCCAATCCTACTGAAGGGATGGACGAGAACAATCTACGACCACAAGATATGGTAGAAAATAATGCTCCGCGTACTATGTATGATTATGCTAAACCTCATTTAACAGGAGCAGAATCAAGTATTGTTAGGCTTGCTATGGCTGCTAATAATTTTGAATTGAAGCCTAACACTATACAAATGATTCAACAATTTGTTCAATTTGATGGTTTGCAGGACGAAGACCCAAATACCCATATAGCTAATTTTTTGGAGTTCTGTGATACCTTCAAAATAAATGGCGTTTCTGATGATGCCATACGTCTTCGGTTATTTCCCTTTTCATTAAGAAATAAAGCCAAACAGTGGTTAAACTCGTTACTACGAGGGTCAATCACTACATGGGATCAAATGACCGAAACTTTTTTATTAAAATATTTCCCACTGGCCAAAACGGCCAAATTACGGAATGATATCTCTTCTTTTATGCAGATGGATTTAGAGACATTATATGACACATGGGAGAGATACAAGGATCTCTTGAGAAGGTGTCCACACCATGGTTTACCTTTATGGTTCCAAGTCCAAACTTTCTATAACAGTGTGAACCCCTCAACGAGGCAACTAATTGATTCAGCCGCCAGGGGAACCCTGAACAATAAAACTCCTGAAGCAGCATACGAATTTATTGAAGAGATGTCACTGAATAACTATCAGTGGCATGTTACAAGAACAAAACCAACAAAAACAGCCAGAGTTTACAACCTCGATGCAGTAACCATGATATCGACACAGGTAGAGATGATGAATAAAAAGCTTGATAGTTTGTGTTTTTCCCAGGTACACCCAGTCATGTAGTGCGACGCAAGTGAAACTGTGGCGAATCCTGAGTACCCACCCTACCAACCGGGCACAGAAAGTGAACAGATGAACTATATACGTAACAATTTTAGATCTAATAATAACACTTATAGTAATACTTATAATCCAGGTTGGAGGAACCACCCAAATATTTCATGGGGAGGTCAAGGAAATCAAAGACAACAACCTTCTCAAAATTTCCAAAATCAGCCCTATCCACAGGAAAAGAGGCCGAACCTCGAAGAGATGCTGACAAAATTCATGACAGCCACAAATGCCCATCTCCAACAAACTGAGACGACAGTCGATAATCAGCAAGCATCGATCAAAGGGATCGGGAACCAAGTTGGGGAACTTACTAAGTCAGTTGGACAACTTACTAAGATAGTTTCTAAAATTCTATCAGAGATTTTTTTCTAAAGGAACCGAACAGATAAAGGCAGTTACACTGAGAAGTGGAAAGGAGTTAGTTGAATCGAAGAAGAAAATACCACTCGAAGATAACAAAGCAAAGGATGAGGGAATTGAGGATGAAACTCTAGTGCGCAAAGAAAGTAAACCACCAATCCCATACCCAGCTAAGTTGAAGAAAGAACAATTAGATGCCCAATACGATAAGTTTCTTGAACTCTTTAAACAAATACATATTAACTTACCTTTTGTTGAAGCCATTTCACAGATGTCGACGTACGCAAAATTCTTAAAGGAACTCCTGACGAATAAAAGGAAGCTTGAAGAAGTATCGACGGTAGAGCTTAATGAAGAATGTTCAGCCATCCTCCAAAATAAGTTACCAATGAAATTAAAAGACCCAGGAAGTTTTACTATTCCTTATCTAATTGGTAATCTAAAAATTAAGAGAGCATTAGCAGATCTAGGTGCCAGTATTAACTTAATGCCTTATAAAATGTTTAAACAGCTAGGTCCTAGGGAACCAAAACCCACTAGGATGAGTATTCAGTTAGCCAATAGATCTATTAAATATCCTAGAGGGGTTATTGAAGATGTCTTGGTAAAAATTGATAAATTTATTTTCCCTGTTGATTTTGTGGTGCTTGATATGGATGAGGACATTGAGGTTCCCTTAATTTTAAGGCGCCCTTTTTTAGCTACTCTAGAGAAATGTCGTATCGATCGCATGCAGTGAGGGTAAACTTGCATTAAGGATAGGCGATGAGGAAATTATTTTTCAAATTTATGATGCCATGTGATATTCAAGAGAACAAGATGATTCCTATTTTTTTTTTTTGATACTACTGATCATATTGTTGAGAATTCATTATAGGAAATCATAAATGACGACACGATGGAACTGTGCCTAACTCAAGAAGAGGGGGAAGAAGATGAAGTTGACAAGCTGAATTTGAATACATCTTCATCTAGACATACGAGAGAAGAGAGCATTAAAGTCAATGACGAACTAAAACAAGAACCCTCCATTGATGAGCCGCCCAAATTAGAATTAAAACAGTTGCCAAAACACTTAGAATATGCATTCCTCGAGGAAAATTCTATGCTACCTGTAATTATCTCTTTAGAGCTAGAACCCAAGGAAAAAGAGGAGTTGATACGGGTACTAAAAGAACATAAAAGAGCCATAGCTTGGAAAATCTCTGACATTAAGGGAATAAGCCCATCATTTTGCACCTACAAAATTTTAATGGAAGAAGAATACAAGCCATATGTGCAACCTCAAAGGCGATTGAATCCCAACGTAAAAGAAGTTGTGAAAGCTAAGGTAATTAAACTTCTAGATGCTGGAATAATTTATCCTATTTCTGACAGCAATTGGGTAAGTCCTGTGCAGGTTGTCACAAAGAAAGGAGGCATAACGGTGGTAGCCAACGAAAAGAATGAACTAATTCCCACCAGAACAGTCACAGGTTGGAGAGTTTGCATTGATTACAGAAAGCTGAATGACACCACTAGAAAATATCACTTTTCATTTGCCCTTCATTGATCAAATGCTAGAAAGGTTATCTGGGCATATGTACTATTGCTTCCTAGAACTCTCCGGCTATTTCCAAATCCCAATAGCACTTGAATATCAAGAGAAGACAACATTCACATGCCCATACGGTATGTTTGCTTATCGTAGAATGCCTTTTGGATTATGTAATGCTCTTGCTACTTTTCAGTGTTGCATGTTGGCAATCTTTGATGAACTTGTGGAAGACATTATGGAGGTATTTATGGATGATTTCTCAGTATACGGTAATTCTTTCCATCTTTGCCTTAAAAATTTAAAACGATTTTTAATGAGATGTGAGGAAACAAACCTTGTTTTAAATTGGGAAAATGTCACTTTATGGTACAAGAGGGAATTGTATTAGGACATAAGATTTCTAGTCAAGGGATTGAGGTAGATAAAGCAAAGATTGAAACCATAGAAAAATTACCTCCCTCGAGTTCAGTTAAGGCTATTAGAAGCTTTTTAGGACATGCAGGATTTTATAGAAAATTCATTAAAGATTTTTCTAAAATAGCTAAGCCTTTAACAAAATTTCTAGAAAAAGATGTTCCTTTCAATTTCGATCAGGAATGTCTAGATGCATTCAACATCCTCAAGGACAAACTAATAAATGCTCCGATTATAATTGCACCTGATTGGAATTTACCCTTTGAACTAATGCGTGATGCAAGTGATTTCGCAGTAGGTGCAGTTCTGGGACAACGAAGAGACAAGCATTTTCAGCCAATCTATTATGCTAGCAAAACTTTGACACCCGCACAGGAAAACTACACCACCACAGAGAAAGAACTGCTAGCTGTAGTTTTTGCTTTTGACAAATTTAGACAGTATCTATTATTATCTAAAGTTGTCATTTACACTGACCACTCAGCTCTTCGTTATCTTTTAACTAAACCTGATGCAAAACCTCGACTCATGAGATGGATTTTACTTTTACAGGAATTTGATTTGGAAATACAGGATAAGAAGGGAGCTGAAAACCTTGCAGCGGATCACCTCTCTAGGCTTGAACACCCACATATCGAATAAATTTCGATGAAAGTGAGATAAACGACTCGCTTCTGAAGAACAACTCTTTTCTGTAACCCACTCTGAGGTACCATGGTTTGCAGATATTGTGAACTATTTAGCTGCTAACATCTTGCTAAAAAGACTAACACATCACCAAAAGAAGCGATTCTTTGCTGATGCAAAAAACTATTTTTCGGAAGATCCCTTTCTTTTCCGCATATGTGCAGATCAGGTAATTCGAAGATGCATTACAAAGGCGGAAGCAAGCAAAACTCTGGAACATTGCCATTCAAGACCTTCAGGAGGACACTACAGTGGCATTCAGATAGTACATAAAATACCCGAATCAGGTTTTTATTGGCCTACTCTATTCAAAGATGCCAACAGGTATGTCGCTTTGTGTGATAAATGCCAAAGAACAGGTAATGTTTCTAAACATGATGAAATGCCTCAAACATATATGCTATCATGTGAAATATTTGATGTATGGGGTATTGATTTTATGGGTCCATTCCCTAGTTCATTTGGAAATAAATACATCCTAGTAGCAGTTGATTACATGTCAAAATGGGTGGAAGCTGAAGCTTTACCCACCAATGATGCTAGAGTAGTAATTAAGTTTCCCAAGAAATTGTTCTCTCGATTTGGAGCACTAAGAACTATCATTAGTGATAGGGGCACTCATTTTTATAATACTTAATTTGAAAAAGTCTTAAAAAAATATGGAGTACACCACAGGATAGCTACCCCATATCACCCTCAAACTAGTGGGCAAGTTGAAGTAGCAAACCAAGAACTTAAACGCATCCTAGAAAAAACGGTTGAATCAAACAGAAAAGATTGGGCATTTAAGGTAGATGATGCCCTATGGGCCTATAGAACAGCATTTAAAACCCCTCTAGGAACATCCCCATATAAACTTGTATACGGGAAAAGATGTCATCTACCATTTGAGTTAGAACACAAAGCTTTTTCGGCTATAAAAGTTTTAAATTTTGATCTTAAAGCTGCAGGAAAGAAAAGAATGATGTAGATGAACGAGCTAGATGAATGGAGAGCTAAGGCCTATGACAACTCGAAACTATACAAAGAGGCAACAAAGCGACACCATGATGCTCGTCTAAAGAAATTGAACTAATTCGAAGTAGGGGACTTTGTCCTGCTATACAACTCAAGGCTTAAACTATTTCCTGGGAAGCTGAAATCAAGATGGTCAGGCCCATTCAAGATCAAAACAATTTTTCCCTATGGCACAATCAAGGTAACCCATCCCACTCAAGGCACATTCAAGGTAAATGGTCACCGACTCAAAATCTATATTGGTGAAGATTTCAGGGATATGAGAGAGGAGCTTCAACTCCGTGAACCTTCTTTTAGAACCGAAAATAGGGTAAGTCTAGTTTAAGACTTTAAACAAGAGCTTCTCGAGAGGCAACCTGAGCATTAACTTCATTAACATTATACTTTTAATTTTTTTAGCATCTGACTCCATACTAATTAATCCAATAAAGCGCAGGTTTTAGACCACACGGCCTTGCACACAGGCCTGCCCGTGGCCGTGTGGAAGCCATGGGACGAAAAACGGGCATACTTGTAGCCGTACACGACAAGAAGTAAAATTTTCCTAAACAAGGGCAGAACACGGCCGTGCCTTACGACCGTGTGAAGATACTGACTTGCTACCCACGGACAGAACACCCATGTGCCTTACAACCGAGGACTATACTGACTTGCCAAACACGGGCTGGACACGCCCGTGCTATAAAACCGTGTGAACATATTGACTTGTCGACACGGGAGGAACACGCCCGTTTTAAACGATCGTGTGAAGAAGAACACAGGCGTGCCACTTGAACCACGAGCGTGCCCAAGAACCCTAAATGCGCCCAAAATTTGAAAACACGAAAAACACGGGCTGATTAAAATTTCGCACGGGCAGGGCCCTTGCCCGTGCCCCCACTCCTATTTAAGCAACTTAACCCCTCATCTTCTTTCCAATCAACCCTAAACTGATTTCTCAGCCTCTTTTCTCCCAAATCCGGCCACACCCAAGCCCTCTACCTTTCCAAAACTCCTTTCCCTTCACTTCTCTCAAAAAACCATACAAAAAAACCGTGACCACGCCCTTGCCACCGTCGTGCTGCGGGCAGTACATGCCCTCGCCACCGCCGTGCACCGCCAAAAAATCACAACATCACCGTGCTCAGCCCGTGTTCAGTCGATTCACACCACCACGACCCCGGGTTCCCTTCATTACTTCATTTTCTTAACTGATTGTTTGATTTCATAATATTTTGTTTTGTTTATAATAATTTTTGTTTATTTTTTAGCATTAATTATTTTCTTTTAGACTAATTCAGTTTAGAACTTGTTTTAATTTTTCATGATACCTAGTTTCCTTTCCTATTAATACTATTTACTTTCTTGCAAACTAATTTTGATTGATTATAATGACAATTTTGCTTTAGATATTTATTTTAATTTAGATAGAATTGGTTACTCATAGTTAGAATAATCATATTCAGCCTCTTCCAAAATACGACACTACTTCCTCCAATTTACTCAGGAAACCAAGGAGGAATGATACAAGGCACTTCAGGAAACATCTCTCGGCACCGGTAGGTTCATTGACTGGGACGCTTTGGAACAGGTTGGGCTAGCAGACGATATTCGAGCACTTCTCTCGACCGAGCCGTGGGAACAATTTTTCTCCATCATCGAGCCCACATATTTGGAACTCACCATCGATTTTTGCACCACCTTTACCCTACAGACAGTGATGGCGTAATATGACGACCCTTCACAATTCAATTTCGTTTAGGAGGCACGGTATGTCGCCTGAGCATACCGCAATTCGGGATGGCACTTGGACTCTATACAAATGAGTTTATAGTAAAAAATCCACTCTCCGAGCTCAACCATCAGCTCCACTGTACCCCTATCAGCTGCTGGCACAGCTTACACCCCAACACGGACATTTATGACCCCAGTCGCTCCAAGGCGACAGCCCTTGCCCCATCCCTGTGGTACATCCATGCCATTCTAGCTCACACTATTACAGGTCGACGTGAGAGCACCGGCGTGGTGAATATACACGACGTTTACTACTTATTGTGCATGTCAGACGAGTACGTTTTTAACCTTACATACTTTATAGCCCGTGCGATTCAGCACTAGACAGAGCTGCACAGGAGGGGGATTTTATCGATGGGGCCGTACATCACACGGTTGGCTCGACACTTTGGCCTCCTCAACACTGAGACTCAGATTTCCTTGCTTACACTGATCGGCCAGATGGTACCTCAGGGTATCCAGACGATGTAGCACATGCGGATGGTTAAATATCATCGTGGGACCGACCCTCCTCAGTATCGATTAGCCACAGACGAGGCGGAGCCCGAGGACATTACTGATGATGTCCCACCACCACCACAGGAGGCACCAGTCCCGAGCCAGCGACCCTTCCACACAGCAGCTTCTTTGTCGTATATCTCTGAATGCCTTACCCAGTTCGAGCAGTACTGTACTCAGCAGTTCACTAACACCGCTCGACGTTTTGACAGGATCGAGGCCACCCTCCAGTAGATATGCCATCACTTCCACATTCTTTAAAGACAATCACTTCCACATTCTTTAAAGACACCACTGCAGGACCCAGATGATGATGAGGACCTCTAAGTCCTCTTATTTTTTTCTTATTTTTAGTTTTCTTTTCTTTATTTTAAGTTTTCATTTTAATTTTTATTTGTCATAATTTAAACTTTTTTTTCCTTTTATATTTCGAACTTTGGCTATCTAGCCTTTGAGTATGCCTAACATATATTTATTTAAATTATGCCCCCAAGACATCTAACTGATGACTACGCAGTTTCAATTGCACACTCCAAATAATGAACAAATCGCTAGGAGTAATTCACTACTACGTAAGTCATCTTTCACCACGACCTCTGCTAACTCAAGGAATCCATCCAAAATTCAAGAAGTATTCTTTTCCCCTTCTCTTTTGATTTAGTATTGCATGATTAATTATCTATCTTTGTACATTGGGGGTAATGTACATCTTAAGTGTGGGGGGTGAATAGTTATTTCGAGAAAATGCCTAACTTTCTGCATTATTCTCAAATTCCTGAATTATACATTGTTCTTAAGTGATTTCCTCATATTACTAATTAGGATGAAATTGCAGATACTTTATGATTTTTATTGATATGTTTTAGATTAAGTCATTGATAATTGTGCATTGATGATTAAATTTGAAGAATACTAGAGAATCGAGCATGATAAGTCTATTTTTCAAAATAATTTTTTTGGGTTGTTTACCTGAATCTGAATGTTATCTTGAAATTTGAAATTTACAAGATTGATATCAAATACCCATAATTTTTGTGAGAATTTGAGCCTTATAGAGCATATATTCTTTTTCTTGCTCACTTTATTGATTATGAGTGTGTCAACATTGAACTGTTATTCTAGAACTTGCCTTGATTATACATGTTGAGACCACACCTTTGATTTGATATACCGAGATGATAAAGGCACCTAGGTTTTAACCCACTCACTCCACTAAAAAGCCTACCTTCATAATTAACTCCTAGTGAAACCCTTTGATCCTAACAACCCTTTTTATTGACTCACCAGCTAATATTAACCCAAACCCCTTTGTATTTGTTATCACCATTCCTTTTAACTAGCCTTATATCGAGATTTGATTTGATTAGTTTCCTAATTATATTATTTCAGTAGTTGAATTTATCCTTTATTATTTGATTTGTTCTTAAAAAAAATCGAAGTATATTCAATATTAGTATTATGAAAAGTGAGCTTATACAGTTAAAGTCTATTAGGGTTATTACTTTTCAGTTGATGTAATTATTTATTATTGTCTCAGTATCTTTAGATAGGTAACTTTTCAATTCAATCTCGATTCTAACCTTCTAATTTAGCCTTTATCCACACCTTTAACCCTAGCCTCGTTACAACCCTCTTAAATACCTTTTGATTTGTGTATCATCCCATTTTACAGTGGTGGAGATTTGATTTTCATGCAAGCCTATGGGATTAACTTTTCATGTTTGACTTATTGAGTGCTTAATTTTTAACCTTAAACACTTTGAGTGATTTGAGTGAATCTTTAGTGAGGATGTCAACTCTTGTCAATTTTGAATCAGAGGTAATTATTCAGGTAAAGGGAAACGCCTATGTTTTCATGCTATAAATATATGACTTTGATTTGCTTGAATCTTTAGGACTCTTTGAATTGAATTATCCATGTATAAATTATCTATGATAAAATAGGATTGATGAATATTATGAATCAAGGAAAGTTCGTTTTAACTGTAAGTTGAGAATTTTGCTTGAGGACAAGGAAAAGCTTAAGTGTGGGGGTATGTGATAAACCGTAAAAGTAACATATTTCAATCCCACATTTAGCATACTTTTGGATGATTTATCCCTTGATTTATGTAAAAAGTTGCTCTTAATCCTTTTCTTTTCATGTTTTATACTCAGGAAAGCACCCGAGGACGAAAAGAACGAGAAACGGGCCTAAAACGGACCAAAATAGGCCAAAAGGAAATCGACACGGCCTGGACTTGAGCCCATACGATCGTGCCTCCTTGATAAACTAGAACACAGCCTGATACTGAGTCACACGACCGTGCCTCATTAAAGAAATCCGAACACGGTTTAAAGATGATTCACACGGGCGTGTGCCATGGCCGTGTCCCTATCATGGAGAAGAGCAATTTCATTTAGATTTGGATACTTAGGGGCAAAGAAACCTATTCCAAAAGCCTATATAAACCCCCTAAGTGTAACCTTAAAGGAGGCGGTTAGCTAGGCCAAAGAGCCGAGCCGAAAAGGTCAGATTTGTGTGACACACTCGAAGATAGCCAGTTGATCTTTCTCAAGAAGCCGGAATTCTACTCAAGACGACGGATCTCTCCTTCAATTCCTTCAGGGAGTTTTAGGGATTTCTTATGTTTTGTTTTATCTTTTCTTCTAAGATGTTTTATTTTCTTGCTATGAACTAAACCCTTCAGATACCTGAAGGGGATGAAACCTAAGGTGGATCTTGTTATTGTTTTTTGAACTATATGATAAATACTTGATTTGTTCATAAATATGTGTGCTTAATTCTTGTGTTAATATTTTCGGGATATTGATTCAAGTATGATGTGCTTCGGTGGTGGCGCAAAAGTCCCTGCTTAAGAGTAGATCTAACATAATTAAGTGGAGTTGATCGCACGCCTAGAGATAGGGTGACGAGATTTTGCAGGATTAGGGTGAAACTTAATATGGGAATCCATAGATCGAGTTAATGCGATTCTAGGGGTTTTAATTAGAAAGAGATTTCAATTAATCAACCTAGGGTTAGACGTTATTTGCCTTGAGAGAGGGTTTAATATAAATTAGGGAATCTTACAGATCAAGTCAAGCAAATACATCGTCTAGTTCAGTGTTAGATAACAAGTGAAATCTAGGTGGATTCTTCCTAAGGGTATCGTCTTAATCAACTGAGTTTTCCCAACAGTATTTCCCCAATTCATTCTTTTTGTCTTTGCGTCTTTAGCTTAGTAGTTAATTAAAATTAGATTTAAACAACAAACTTCACTTATTTTAGGCTAGATAATAAAAAGAAAGTTAGTATTAGTACTCATAGTTCCTTTGGGTTCGACAATACGGTCTTGCCTAAGCTATACTACTGTTCGATAGGTGCACTTGCCTTAATTTTGTTGTTGGAGTTAGTTCCAGGTTTGATCATTCTCATTTATAAATTTTAAGACTCGACAGCTACGATCACCCATGCATTCTAAGTTGGCAAGTCAGTATGCTCAGTAGAAACACACGGGCAAAGACATGGCTGTGTCTCTCGATCGTGTAAGTGACACAGCCTAAGACATGGGCATGTGTTCAGGTCGTGTGAAGTGTGCACCTAAATTTAAGAATTTAATTCGACACACGACCTAAGGACAAGGGCATGTGCCCTGGCCGTGTGCCCCTAGTGAGGTGATGGCATCATAAACAAAATGCCATGGTTTTTGCACACGGGCTAAGACACGGGCGTTGATGGGCTCGAAACTAACTATTATTTCAATAAAGGCAACCACACCTATCGAACAGTAGTATACTGTAGTGAGTAAACTATCTTTTTATTATCTAGCCTAGTAATTAAGGGGATTTATTTTTAATCTAAAATTAACTAACTAATATAACTAACTATGAACGCGATAGAGAGTAAACTGGGAAAATGCTTTCGACAACTTATATGAGATGGGCAATACCTTAGGAAGAATCCACCTAGACTTCACTTATTACTTTTGATTCATGCGATTTAGTCACTTGACTTAATCCATAGAAATCCCTAAATTATATTAATACCTCTTTCGAGGCTACTAACAACTAACTCTAAGTTGATTAATTGAAATCTCTTTCTAATTAAAACCGCTATTGTCGCATTAACTCGATCTATGGATTCCCTTATTAGGTTTGACCCTAATCCGACAGATTTTCGTCGCCCTATTTCTAGGGTTGCAATCAACTCTGCTTAATTGTGTTGATCTACTCTTAGACAGGGACTTTTGCTCCACTAAATAAGCAAATTCGACTTGAATCAATAACCTAAATTATCAAACAAGAATAAAAACTCACAATTAAGAATAAGCACAGGTATTTATCTCATAAATCAAATAATAATAAGATCTGTCTTAGGTTTCATCCCCTCAGGTATTTGTGGGATTTAGTTTATACTAATAAGGGGAAACATATTAGAATAGAGAAAACAACAAAACATAAGAAAACCCCAAAACTTCTAAAGCACTTGATGGGAGATCCTCAGTCTTGATGGAGATCCTTATCCTAAGCTATTCTCGACGGCTGTCTTGGAGTATTTTCTCCTTCTACTCGGCATCTATTCGACGTCCTGTCGAACTCCCCTTTAGGTTGCCCCTTAGGGTGTTTATATAGGCTTTTGAGATGCCTTACTTAGCCCACAAGTATCCTATTCGGAATAGAATTCTTCCTAGTTTCGGTAGGGACACGCCCGTGGTCGATAATCCAGGTCGTGTTCGATCCTGCTTGTCACACACAGCCGTGTGGTCCACCCGTGTGCACTGGTCCAGGCCGTGTAGGCCCATTTTGTCCCTTTATGGCCCTTTTCTCGTTCTTTTTGACTCCCTAACCTCTCCTGAGTACAAAACATGAAATTAAAGGATTAGGAGCATCGAATTCATCAAATTCAATGAAAAATCATCCAAAATTAAGCCAAGATGGGGTTAGAATACATGTAAATTATGGTTTATCAGGCGTGTCATGGCCGTGTGAGGGACACGGGCAAGTGTCCGGCCATGTGAAAACCTAGGTAGGTTCAAATTAGAAAATAAATCCACACGGCTGTGGAACACGGGCATGTGATATGCCACATGGGCGCGTGGCCCCGTTTTATATCAAAATTGTGTAATTTTTCAAAAGTTTCAGGTTTGGCCCCGAATCATTCTGGGTGCAAGTTTAGGGTCTTGTAGACCTATAATAAGGACATTATGGTCTTGAATGAAAAGTTTTTATTTGAAAGGAAAATTTACGAATCGATGTTGCATGATAAAGCAAGTTAATTTCGGTAATGCCTCGTACCCGGTTCAGGTGTCGAATATGGGTAAAGGGTGTTACATTTAGTGGTATCAGAGCTACGGTTTAGTTGATTCTCGAACTAATGTAGCATGAGTATGAGTTTAGCTATACATGCCATATGTATGAGTAGTTACATAATGATAGTGTGACGACTCCTGACGATTTGAATTGTATTTTTATATAGTAAATGGATCCCGATCGAACTATAGCCGATGATACTGCAAGTAATGCGTCGGCTCCATCGCAAGGGACCGCGTCTGTAGAGAGTAGACGCGAGATTTTTGGTCAGGGAGAAGAGGCTCGAGAAGCCTTTTTCCATATAATGAGCAACTGGTACACTAAGTATATACTAGCAAATCCTAATACTCAACCCCCTCCACCCCAACCTATTCCTCAGCCCGTTCTTGTAGCTCCCCAAATGGTAGAGGTAGTAAAGATGATGATCTAGAGAGGGCAGAATTCTGGCTTGAGAATACCATCAGGGTAATCGGTAAGTTGTCATGCACGCCTGAAGAGTGCATGATTTGTGCGGTATCTCTCTCGAGAGATTCAGCCTATCAATGGTGGAACACCCTTGTGTCGGTTGTACCAAGAGAGAGAGAGAGTTAACTAAGAATTCTTTCAAGAGGAGTTCCAGAAGAAGTACATTAGTCAAAGGTTCATTGACCAGAAAAGAAAGTAGTTCTTGGAGCTAAAGCAAGGTCGAATGATGGTGACTGAATACAAGCGTGAGTCCGTAAGGCTGAGTAAATATGCACTAAGTGTGTTTAGTCCGAGGCTATTATGTGTAAAAGGTTCGAGGACGGGCTAAATAAGGATGTTTGTTTTTTTGTTGGTGTCCTAGAACTAAAAAAATTTGTGGTGCCAGTAGATAGAGTCTGTAAGGCCGAGGAACTAGTCAAAGAGAAAAGGAAAGCTGAAAACTAGTCTCGCGACTCAAAGAAGAGACAGTTAGGCAACTCATTCCGACCCTTATCCAAGAAGTCAAGAGATTTCACTATTTGATCAGCCACCTCTACTGGACTTTCAAGTGGAAGTAAGAGTAGACAGTACCCGGGGTCTAAAGCTCATGCTACTTCAATTGCTAGTGTTGGCAACGCTCGATCGAGTAAACCAAAATGCCCGCAGTGTGGCAGACGTCATCCTGAGTAGTGTCGAGCAAACGAGAAAGCTTGTTTCAAGTGTGGACCTCTAGACCATTTTATTAGAGATTGCCCTGAGACGGGTGAGAAACAGAAACCTCAGAATGCAAGACCGGGAAGTACTACTAGAGGAAGACTATAGAGAAACCCGGGAAATGAAATGAGTAGTAAGAATACATCTAGAGAACAAGCTGCAAGAGCTAAGGGTAGAGCACTGGCGAGAACATATGCCATTAACGCTCGCGAAGAGGCGTCCTCCCCCGACGTGATCACGGGTACATTTTCTCCCTATGATACTTATGTTATAGCCTTAATTGATCTGGGATCCAACCACTCATATATTTGCATGAAATTAGTCTCTGGCATGAACATGCATCTAGAGTTTACTTAATTTGTGATAAGAGTGTCAAATCCCTTAGGCAAATGTGTGTTGGTCGATAGAGTTTGAAAAGGTTACCTTTTGATGATTAGTGGTCATTATTTTTCGGCTATCCTTATGTTATTACCGTTTGATGAATTCGATGTCATCCTTGGGATGGACTGGTTAACTACTCATAATATGATAGTGAATTGTGGAAGGAAGTTTATTGAGTTAAAATGTGAAAGTAGAGATCTTATTTGTATTGAATCAGATGAGCAAGAAAGATTTCCAATAGTGATATCTTCCTTGTTGACCAAAAATACCTAAGAAAAAGGTACGAGGCTTACCTTGCCTTTATGATGAATGCTAGAGAGACTGAGTTAAGAATTGAACTAGTGCCCATAGTATGTGAGTATCCATATGTTTTCCCAGAGGAATTAACAGGGTTACCTCCGGTTAGAGAGATTGAATTTTGGATTGAGTTAGCTCCTGGTACTGCCCCCATTTCTATTGCTCCCTACAAAATGGCTCCAATCGAGCTAAAAGAACTGAAAGCACAGTTACAAGAGTTAATGGATAAAGGCTTTGCAAGACTGAGTTTTTCTCCGTGGGGTGCTCCCATATTATTTGTGAAGAAGAAAGATGGTTCCATGAGGTTATATATAGATTATCGGCAACTCAATAAGATAACTGTGAAGAACAAGTACCCGTTGCCAAGAATCGATGATTTATTTGATCAATTGGAGAGAGCCACGGTATTTTCCAAGATAGACTTAAGGTCCGAAAATTATTAGTTGAGAGTCAGGGACTCGGATGAGCCGAAAACCCAATTTTGGACAAGGTATGGCCACTATGATTTTTTTTTTCATGCCTTTTGGTTTAACAAATGCCTCTAGAGTTTTCATGGATTTGATGAATAGTATCTTCCAGCCGTATTTGGATAAATTTTTGGTAATCTTTATCGATGATATATTGATCTACTCTCAGGATGAGTACGAGCATATTATGCATTTAAGAATGGTTCTGCAAATTTTGAGAGATAAACAATTATATGCCAAGTTTAGTAAAAGTGAATTTTGGCTTAAGGAAGTTGAGTTTTTGGGGCATATTGTCTCGGGAGATGGACTCAAAGTCGACCCGAGTAAGATCTCAGCAATTGTGGATTGGAAGCCACCAAGGAATGTAACCGAGGTTAAGAGTTTTATGGGCCTAGCTGGCTACTATAGACATTTTGTCAAAGGATTTTCCATGGTAGCTACTCCAATAATGAAGTTGCTACAAAAAGATGTAAAGTTTGAATGGACAGAAAAGTGCCAACAGAGTTTTGAGAAACTAAAGGCGTTGTTAATTGAGGCTCCTATTTTAGTGCAACCGAAGTTGGGAAAAGAATTTTTGGTTTACAGCGATGCATCCTTAAATGGATTAGGTTGTGTAGTCATGAAATAGAGCATAGTGATAGCATATGCCTCTTGACAGTTAAAACCGCACGAGAAGAATTACCCGACCCACGATTTGGAGTTAGCTGCAATTGTATTTGCACTAAAGATTTGGAGACACCATTTGTATGGTGAGAAATGTCGGGTGTTCACGGATCATAAGAGCCTAAAGTATTTGATGACTCAAAAGGAGTTGAATCTAAGGCAGAGAAGATGGTTAGAGCTGATAAAGGATTATGAGCTAGTGATTGACTACCATCCGGAAAAGCAAATGTGGTCGCCGATGCCTTGAGCAGGAAATCCCTGTTTGCATTGAGAACCATGGATACACGAATAGTTTTGTCAGATAATGGTTCTATTCTAGTTGAGTTGAGGGCTAGACCAATGTTTCTCCAAGAGATTCATAAAGCTCAGAAAGGCGATAATGATTTGCGAGCTAAAAGAGTTCAATGTGAGTCAAATGTTTAGTTGGACTTTCGGATAAGTCCTGATAAATGTTTGATGTTTCGAGATAGGATATGTGTACCCAGAGATGATGAGCTTATTCAGAAGATTCTGTATGAAGCACATAGTGGATGTTTGTCTGTACATCTAGGCAGCACGAAGATGTATAATGACTTAAGGAAATGGTATTGGTGGCCAAGTATGAAGAAAGACATTTTCGAATTTGTTTCGAGATGCCTAACTTGTTATCAAGTGAAGGATAAACACCAAGTACCTTTGGGTCTACTTTAGCCTATTATGGTTCTTGAGTGGAAATGAGACCATATTACTATGGACTTTGTGATGGGTTTGCCGGTGACGCCGAGAAAAAAAGTTGTCGTATGGGTTGTAGTCGATAGACTCACGAAGTTAGCCTGTTTCATACCAGTACGGGTCGACTACTCACTTGATAAATTGGTAGATTTGTATGTGATAGAAATAGTAAGACTTCACGAAGTATCGTTGTCGATTATTTGGGATAGAGATCCGAGATTTACGTCTCGGTTTTGGAAAAGGTTGCAAGAGGCCTTCGGCACAAAATTGAGTTTTAGTATAGCTTTTCATTTGCAAACCGACAAGCAGTCGGAAAAAGTAATACAGATACTTGAAGACATGCTTCGATGTTGTGTTTTGGAATTCTAAGGTAATTGGGAGAAATACTTACCGCTGGTGGAATTTGCCTACAATAACAACTTTCAGTCGAGTTTGAAGATGGCGTCTTATGAGGCACTGTATAGGCGTAAGTGCCTAACGCCTCTGTACTAGACCGAACTCAGAGTGAATCAGATTCACAGGGTTGATTTAGTCAGAGAAACTGAAGAGAAGGTAAAAGTGATACGTGAATGTCTGAAAACTGCCTCATATAGACAAAAGTCCTATTTGAATTTGAAACGGAAAGAGATTGAGTTCCAAGTAGGTGATAAAGTGTTTCTGAAAGTATCACCATGGAGAAAAGTCCTCAGATTTGGCTAGAAAGGCAAATTGAGTCCACGTTTTATCGGACCATATGGGATTACTGAGAGGATAGGCCCGGTAGCTTATTATTTGGCTTTGCCACTTGAGCTGGAAAAGATTCATGATGTCTTCCACGTGTCTATGTTACGCCGATACCGTTCGGACCCTTCACATGTGATTGTACCATCAGAGGTAGAAATTCAATCAGATATGACTTATGGTGAAGAGTCGGTTAAGATTTTGGTGCGAGAAGTCAGACGATTGAGAAACAAAAGTATAGCCCTTATGAAAGTACAATCGAAAAGACATGGAGTAGAAGAGGCTACATGGAAGCACTAATCCAATTTAGGGGCTAGTCAAAATAGTGGTTTCGAAACCACTAATCCAAGGTCGGAGAAAATCATTTTATAATATTTTATGTGTTATAGCATGATTGCAAGAGTGCATGAAGATTTTGGTGCTTTAATTTTAGTGATTGCATGCTTAATTGCGAAAAAAGACTAAATCACATAAAAAGCGAAAGTTCAATTTTACAAGATAAATGTAACACCTCATACCTGAGTCCGATACAAGGACTGGATACGAGACATTACCATACTTGAACTCACTTAAACATACACTTACAGGCTGTAAAATTTCTTTCTGACTTAAAACTTCTCTTTCTGACTTAAAACTTCTCTTTCTTAGTCTTATCATACATTCCATAGGCCTACGAGGCTTTAAGCACTTATCTGAAAACTTTCGAAACTTAATCGAAAACTCTTCTTTGAAGCAGGATTCACACGCCCATGTGAGTTGGAACACGCCCGTGTACCCTTAAACACGCCCATGTCTTCAAACCGTGGGATGTTACTGACTATATTCACACGGCCTTGACACGCCCGTGGGCTTAGACAGTGTGTTATTCCTTGATCTACTGACTTGATCACATGGCCTGGGGCACACGCCTATGTTCTAACCGTGTGTCGTATATGGCTCATACAAATGGTCATCGGATTTGACCGTGGCCTATCCTGACTTACAACAATAAGGTGCAGGGTACACACAGCCTAGACACACGCCCGTGCGTCCAACCGTGTGGGCACTTAGAGGCTATTTACCAAGCCAATTGCCACCCTGAAATCAAGATCAATCCAATACATTTCATGAACAATACTACATGCTTCATTGAATTTAATAACATACACACTTAATCAATTTTGGCCAATCCCTTAGCCACATACAAAAGAATAATAACTTGATAGTCTATACAATGGCCCTTCTTAAAACATATTCTCAAAATGAATGCTTCCTATACATGCCATACTTAGTAAAATAACATGACTATACCCAAAATAGTATTGATAATGTGCTACGAGCTCCGACTCCAACGATCCACAAGTTAGCTTGGCGGGACTACAAAAAAAGAAAGAATTAAAGATGTAAGCATTTAGCTTAGTAAGTTTGCATGTAAAGCACATATCAATATACTTGCTTATTATAAATCATTAGACATAATAATGGTATCATAAATTTCAGTTATAGACCTTACTTACTACCAAATCTCATCTCACGTAACTTAATGCCAATTCCATATCCTAGATATGGTCTTACATGGAATATCTCATCTTGGTTTCGAAGCCATGTCTTGACATGGACTTATATGAAGTCTTTCTTGTGAACTGGTCAATGCCGAGCGTTGGCTGGGACTTACATGAAATCTTTCTTGTTTTCACCAATGCCATGCCTTGGCTTGGACTTACATGGGATCTCTTTCTCTTGATTACTTTTCAATGCCAAGACTTGTCTTGGACTTACATGACAACTGTTCAATGCCAAGCTTGCCTTGGACTTACATGATAACTATTCAATGCCAAGCTTGCCTTGGACTTACATGATATCTCTGTTCAATGCCAAGCTTGCCTTGGACTTACATGATATCTCTGTTCAATGCCAAGCTTGCCTTGGACTTACATGATATCTCTGCGTGATTGCCGATGCCATGCCTTGGCTTGGTCTTATACGGACTTTCTTATCTCACGTGGTGGATCGAGTATCCTGGGAAATTTATCTTCAATCGGGACTTGCTCATACTTAACCTCATTGATTTCTTTGTTTAACAGAGTATTAAGCATTCCATGGTAATAATGTACATTATAATAAGCAATTCAATGATAGAAATCATAAAGCTTAGAATTCATACAAACTTACCTCAATATACAAAATGTATGTAGATATGTAATTTAGTCCTCGACTTTGTTCTTGCCTCAGTTTCGATTGGGACTTCGTTTTTCTTGATCTATAATCATAAATAGACCATTTAATACTCACATTGACTAAATTGACTCTTTACTCATACTTTGGAAAAATTACTATTTTGTCCTTAAACTTTCACATATTTGCACTTTTGCCCCAAGGCTCGTAAAGTGATTCTCATTCAACTTTCTTAAACTTAATGATTAGCTGATTAATAATCTCAACTATAGCAATATCAAAATCCTTCTATTTCTACCATGTATGGTCAATCTCATAACTTTTACAAACTAGTCCATATACTCATTTTTCATGAAATTCACTTAGAAAAAGATGTTTATCTAACATCAAACTCTCATAAACTTCCATAAAACATCATTTAACATGCATGTCATTCATGGGTAGATTTTTGAACATGCATCTTAGCTCATTTTATAGCTAAATATAGCTAATTCATAATACGAGAACTTTAGAAATACGAAGAATATTAAAAACGGGGCTAATATGAACTTACTAGCAAGCTTGAAAAAAATGAAGAACCCTAGCTATGGAGTCTCCAAATTTTCTGCACAAGGGGGAAGAAGATGAATAGATTTTTGTCATCTTTTTCCCATTTTAATCATTTAATAGATAAATGACCAAAATGCCTTTCTCTTTAAAATTTTCCATTTTATTAACTCATGCCCAATTTTGTCCAATAATTATAATTTGGGAAAATTGCTATTTAAGGGCTTCTAATTAATAATCTAAAGCTATTTCGTACAAAAAGCTTCTAGAAACTCATATTTTTCAACTTTTACAATTTAGTCCTTTTGGACCATTCAACCTCAATTTAACAAAATTGTTTCATGAAACTTCCACACTAGCATGCAAACATGGCATAAACAATAAAAACTCATAAATTCACCTCGGATCCGTGGTCTCGCACCACTATTCCGACTAGGCCCTAAATCGGACTGTTACAATTCTCCCCCTTAGGGATTTTCGTCCTTGACAATCTTACCAGCAAAAAAGTTTGGGTACTGATTTCTCATGTTTTCTCCTGGTTCCCATGTAGCTTCTTCTATCCCATGTCTTTGCCACAATACTTTTACTAGGGCAATACATTTCTTAGCTACTTGACTTCCCGAGCTAAGATCTTAACTGGTTCTTCACCATAAGTCATGTCAGGACGAATTTCTATTTCTGACGGGGTAATTACATGTGAAAGATCTGATCGGCAGCGTCTCAACATTGACACGTGAAATACATTATGTATCTTTTCTAATTCTAATCGCAAAGCCAAACGGTAAGCTATCGGCCCAACTCTCTCAGTAATCTCGTAAGGTCTGATGAAACATGGACTTAACTTGCCTTTCCGGTGAAATCTGAGAACTTTTCTCCATGGTGACACTTTCAAGAAAACTTTATCCCCGACTTGGTACTCTATCTCTTTTCTCTTTAAAATAGGATTTTTGTCTGTCTGATGCAGCTTTTAAACATTCTCCTATCACTTTCACTTTCTCTTCAGCTTCTCTAACCAAATCAACCCCGTGAATTTGGTTTTCTTTAAGTTCAGTCCAAAATAAAGGCTTTCTGCACTTACGCCCATATAGAGCCTCATAAGCCGCCATCTTTATGCTCGACTGAGAACTATTATTGTAGGCAAATTCTACCAATGGGAGAAACTTTTCCCAACTGCCTCAAAATTCAAGAATACAACATTTGAGCATATCCTCAAGTACTTGAATTAATCTCTCCGACAGACCGTCAATTTGAGGATGAAAAGCCGTACTAAAGTTCAACTTTGTACCCAAGGCTTCTTGCAGCTTCTTCCAAAATCTGGAGGTGAATCTCAGAACTCTATCCGATATGATTGACAAAGGAACTCCATGAAGCTTTACTATTTCTGAAACATACAAGTTTACCAACTTGTCTAGTGAGTAATCAACTCGTACTGGTAAGAAATGAGCTGACTTCGTGAGTCTATCAACTACAACCCATATAGCATCTTTCTTGCTCGATGATAATGGTAATCCTGTTACAAAATCCATAGTGATACGGTCCCATTTCCACTCGGGAATCAAAATGGGCTGAAGCAAACCCGAAGGTAATTGGTGTTCAGCCTTTACTTGTTGACAAATTATGCACTTGGAGACAAACTCTGAAATATCTTTCATCATTTTCGGCCACCAATACTGTTGCTTCAAGTCATTATACATCTTAGTACTACCAAGATGTACAGATAGACATTCGTTATGTGCCTCGTGCAAAATTATCTGAATAAGCTCCTCTTTTCTCGGTACACAAACTCTATCTCTAAACATCAAGTATCCATCAAAATTAATCCGAAAGTCGGATTCAGCATCTGACTCACACTGAGCTCTCTTGACTTGCAATTCGTTATCTTCTTTCTGAGCCTCAAAAATCTCTTGAAGAAACATTGGTCTAAGTCTCAACTCAGCTAGAATAGAATCATCATCGGGTAAGGTTATCCGCAAATTCATTGCCCTTAATGCAAAAAGGAACTTCCTGCTCAAAGCATCGGCGACCATGTTCGCATTTCCTGGATGATAGTCAATGACCAATTCATAGTATTTTATCAACTCTAACCATCTCCGTTGCCTTAAGTTCAACTCTTTCTACGTCATCAAGTACTTCAGACTTTTGTGATTAGTAAAAATTTGACATCTTTCACTATATAAATGGTGTCTCCAAATCTTCAAAGCGAAGACTATGGCAGCTAATTCTAAATCATGCGTTGGATAATTCTTCTCATGAGGCTTCAATTGTCTGGGGGCATAAGCAATAACTTTGCCTTCTTGCATGAGTACACAACTTAATCCATTTAAGAATGAATCACTGTAAATCAGAAATTCTTTCCCTGTCTCGAGTTGTACTAAAACTGGAGCTTCTGTCAACATTACTTTCAGTTTCTCAAAACTTTGTTGGCATCTTTCTATCCATTCAAACTTCACATTTTTCTGTAACAATTTAGTCATCGGGGTTGCAATCATGGAAAACCCCTTGATGAATCGTCTGTAATAGCCGACTAGGCCTAGAAAACTTCTAATCCCAGAGATGTTCTTCGGTGGCTTCCAGTCCATTGTGGCCGAAATCTTACTTGGATCTACTCGAACTCCTTCTCCTGAGACAATATGTCCCAGAAATCCTACTTTCTTGAGCCAAAACTCACTTTTACTGAACTTGGCATACAACTAATTTTCTCGAAGAGTCTATAAAACTGTCCAAAGATGGTCAGCATGCTCATTCTCGTCTCGTGAATAATTTAGTATGTCGTCAATGAAAACGACTACAAACTTGTCGAGGTACGACCTAAAAATATGGTTTATTAAATCCATGAATACCGTGGGAGCATTGGTCAACCCAAAGGGCATGACTAAAAATTCATAATGCCCATACCTTGTTCGAAAAGCGGTCTTGGATACATCTGAATCTTTTACTCTCAACTGGTAGTACCCTGATCTCAAGTCTATTTTGGAAAACACAGTGGCTCCTTTCAATTGATCAAACAAATCATCGATCCTAGGCAATGGGTACTTGTTCTTGACTGTTGCTTTACTAAGCTGACGGTAATCTATGCACAATCTCATGGTGCCATCTTTCTTTTTCACAAATAAAATCGGAGCACCCCATGGTGAATAACTTGATCTTGCAAAGCCTTTATCAGTCAATTCTTGCAACTGTAACTTCAACTCTTTTAACTCTATTGGAGCCATTCTGTAAGGAGTAATAGATACCGGTACAGTACCGGGAGCTAGCTCAATACTGAACTCAACCTCTCTAACTGGTGGTACTCCTGGCAATTCCTCAGGAAAAACATCCAAGTACTCACATACTATCGGCACTGACTCAATCTTTAACTCTGCTTCTCTATCATTCATCACAAAGGCCATATATGCCTCATACCTTTTTCTTATGTATCTATATGCTCTCATATGAGAAATCATTACTGGCGATTCACCTCGTTCATCTGATTTTATATGGAGAGTGTCCCCATTCTCAAATCTCATCTCAATGTATTTCTTCCCACAATTAACTATTACATCATGGACAGTCAATCAGTCTATACCAAGAATGAGGTCAAACTCATCAAATGGTAACAACATAAGATTTTCTTTAAAGCAATGACCTCTAATCATTAATGGACAATCTTTACATACTTTATCAACTAACACACTCTTACCTAAAGGATTAGAAACCTGAATCATAAATTCTATAGAATTTATAGGTATACTTAAACCGGATACTAATTTCATGCAAATGTAAGAGTGTGTGGATCCGGGATCTATTAAAGCAATAACTTTGCGATCAAAAAGAGAAAAGGTACCCGTAATAACATCATGAGAAGATGCCTTTTCGCGAGCGCGAATGGCATAAGTCCTTGCAGGCGCTCTACCCTCATGTCTCGCGGCCTGCTCTCGAGGGTTACCTCTTCCACTTGCCCCACTTCCTGGGTTTCTCTGCAGTCTTCCTCGGACCATACTCCCGGATCTCGGGTTCTGATTTCTCTCTTCTTTCATCATCTCTGGACAATCTTTTATATAGTGGTCTTGGGAACCACATCTAAAACATGCATTTTCATGTGCTCTGCATTCTCCAAGATGACGTCTGCCACACTATGGGCATTCGGGTCTATCAGATCGAATATTCCCTACACTTGCAAATGAAGTAGTCTGTGCTCTATTCCCCGAATGCTGCTTGCTCTTGTCCTTCCTTGAAAACCCAGTGGAAGTAGCCGATCGGGTAGGGAAATCTCTTGACTTCTTGGATGAGGATTGGAATGACTTATTCCAATGTCTCTTTCTAGAGTCATGAGACTCTATTTCGGATTTTCTCTTCTCCTTTACCAGCTCTTCGGCTTTATAGGCCCTCTCTACTAGCACCATGAATTCCTTTAGTTCTAAGACAACACCAAACAATTTGATGTCATCATTTAATCCATCTTCAAATCTTTTACTCATGATGGCCTTAGTGGACACACATTCTCGAGCGTATTTGCTGAGTCGTACAAATTCACGCTCATAATCAGTCACAGACATCTTGCCTTTTTTCAGTTCTAGGAATTACTTCCTTTTCTGATCGATAAATCTTTGACTGATGTACTTCTTTCTAAACTCTTCTTGAAAGAATTCCCATGTAATGTTCTCATTTGGGACTACTGATACCAAGGTGTTCCACCATTGATAGGTAGAATATCTTAAAAGAGAAACTACACACTTCATGCATTCCTCAGGTGTGTAGGATAACACATTAAATACCCTGATGGTATTTTCTAATTGGAACTCAGCTTTTTCGGGATCATCATCTTTTCTAGCCCAGAATTCTTTTGCCCCATGTTTCCTGATCCTATCAACTAGAAGTTTATCTCCTCTTACCACCTCTACTACTAAAGGGGCTACTGGAGTAGGTTGTGGAACAGGCGGGGGTGGAGGGGGTTGTGCGTTCGGGTTCGTACGAACGAACTCTGTATACCACGTATTCACCATATGGAGGAAGGCTTCTCTAGCCTCTTCTCCTCCTCCTTGCTCACCGTAGTGGGTCTATTCTCATTCTCATTTGGCATCGTCCCTTCTGTAGGAGCCGGCGCATTACTTTCTACATCATCCGCCATAGCTCTTTTGGGTTCCATTTACTACATGTATAAACATAATTTAAGTCATCAGGAGTCGACAAACTATCATTATAAAAACATTCTTACATATGGCATGTATAGCTAGACTCGTGCTCATGCTACTTTAGTCCTAGAACTGACTAAACTGTAGCTCTGATACCACTAAATGTAACACTCCATACCCGAGTCTGATACAAAGACTGGATACGAGACATTATCATACTTGAAGTCACTTAAACATACACTTACGGGCTGTAAAATTTCGTTCCGACTTAAAAACTTCTCTTTCTTAGTCTAATCATACATTCCATGGGCCAACGAGGCCTTAAGCACTTATCCGGAAACTTTTGGAACTTAATCGAAAACTCTTATTTGAAGTAGGATTCACACGCCCATGTGAGTTGGAACGCGCCCGTGTACCTTTAAACACGCCCATGTCTTCAAACTGTGGGGCTTTACTGACTATATTCACGTGGCCTTGACACGCCCGTGGGCTTAGACCATGTGTTATTCCTTAATATACTGACTTGATCATACGGCCTGGGGTACACGCCTATGTTCTAACCATGTGTCATACACGACTCATACAAACGGTCGTGGGATTTGGCTGTGGCCTATCCTGACTTACAATAATAAGGTGCACGGTACTCATGGCCTAGACACACGCCCGTGTGTCCAACCGTATAGGCACTTAGACGCTATTTACCAAGCTAATTGTCACCCTGAAATCAAGATCAATCCAATACATTTCATGAACAATACTACATGCTTCATTGAATTTAATAACATACTCAGTCAATTTTGGCCAATCACTTAGCCATATACAAAAGAATAATAACTTGATAGTCTATACAATGGCCCTTCTTAAAACATATCTCAAAATGAATGCTTCCTATACATGCCATACTTAGTAAAATAACATGACTATACCCAAAATAGTGATTGATAGTGTGTTATGAGCTCCGACTCCAACGATCCACAAGTTAGCTTGGCGGGACTACATAGAAAGAAAGAATTAAAGACGTAAGCAATTAGCTTAGTAAGTTTGCATGTAAAGCACATATCAATATACTTGCTTAATATAAACCATTTGACATAATAATGGTATCATAAATTTCAGCTATAGAGATTACTTACTCATACTGATTCTTATATGTCTCATGATACTTACTATTCTCATACTTGTAAGGTAAACAAGGTACCTGTATCACTTGATCACATTGATCAGCATACTTTAATACAATAATCACGATCTCTAATTCATCATTCATAACATAAATAATACTCAATTTCAACTTGATAATAGCTATGCTTACTTATCTTTCTTGTTATCTCATTTTAACTTTATTTATTTGCCCGATGAATTTCTGCGAATAACCGAGGATATTAAATCTCATCTCACGTAACTTAATGCCAATGCCATATCCTAGATATGGTCTTACATGGAATATCTCATCTTGGTTTCGAGGCCATGTCTTGACAGGGACTTATATGAAGCCTTTCTTGTAAACTGGTCAATCCCGAGCCTAGGCTGGGACTTACATGAAATCTTTCTTGTTCTCACCAATGCCATGCCTTGGCTTGGACTTACATGGGATGTCATTCTCTTGATAGCTTTTCAATGCCAAGACTTGTCTTGGACTTACATGATAACTGTTCAATTCCAAGCTTGCATTGGACTTACATGATAACTGTTCAATGCCAAGCTTGCCTTGGACTTACATGATATCTCTGATCATTGCCAAGCTTGCCTTGGACTTACATGATATCTCTGCTTGATTGCCCATGCCATGCCTTGGCTTGGTCTTATACGGACTTTCTTATCTCATGTGGTGGATCGAGTATCTTGGGAAATTTATCTTCAATCGGGACTTGCTCATACTTAACCTCATTGATTTCTTTGTTTAACAGAGCATTACGCATTCCACGGTAATAATGTAAATTATACTAGGCAATTCAATGATAGAAATCATAAAGCTTAGAATTCATACAAACTTACCTCAATATACAAAATGTATGTAGATATGCAATTTAGTCCTCGACTTTGTTCTTGCCTCGGTTTCGATCGGGGCTTAGTTTTACTTGATCTATAATCATAAATATACCATTTAATACTCACATTGACTAAATTGACTCTTTACTCATACTTTGGCAAAATTACTATTTTGCCCCTAAACTTTCTCATATTTGCACTTTTTCCCAAGGCTCGTAAAAAGAATCTCATTCAACTTTCTTAAACTTAATGATTAGCGGATTAATAATCTCAACTATAGCAATATCAAAATCCTTCTATTTCTTCCATGTATGGTCAATCTTATAACTTTTACAAACTAGTCCCTATACTCATTTTTCATGATATTCACTTAGAAAAAGATGTTTATCTAACATCAAACTCTCATAAACTTCCATAAAACATCTTTTAACATGCATGTCATTCATGGGTAGATTTTTGAACATGCATCTTAGCTCATTTTATAGCTAAATATAGCTAACTCATAATACGAGAACTTCAAAAATACGAAGAATATTAAAAATGGGGCTAAGATGAACTTACTAGCAAGCTTGAAAAAAAATGAAGAACCCTAGCTATAGAGTCTCCAAATTTTCGGCACAAGGGGGAAGAAGATGAAAGATTTTTGTCATCTTTTTCCCATTTTAATCATTTAATAGATAAATGACTAAAATGCCCTTCTCTTCAAAATTTTCCATTTTACTAACTCATGCCTAATTTTGTCCAAAAATTATAATTTGGGAAAATTGCTATTTAAGGGTTTCAAATTAATAATCTAAAGCTATTTCATACAAAAAGCTTCTAGAAACTCATATTTTGCAACTTTTGCAATTTATTCCTTTTGGACCATTCAACCTCAATTTAACAAAATTGTTTCATGAAACTTCCACACTAGCATGCAAACATGGCATAAACCTTAAAAACTCATAAATTCACCTCAGATCCATGGTCTCGCACCACTATTCCTACTAGGCCCTAAGTCGGGATGTTACAATAAAGGTGTCTAAAAGCCATTGAATATTAATTGGAGGCCCTTAAAGTGCAATTTGACCCTTAGAGATAGGGTGGCCAACAGTAGGAGACAAACAATGCCAAATTGGTCAAAGTTGTTGAAATTAGATGGACTAAATTGATGTTTTATAATGAAATAAAGAAAGAAAAGATATCATCTTTTCTTCTCCTCTCCTCCACTGAAAATTAGCAGCAAATAGGGGTTTGAAAGATCAAAAATTTCAGCAAGCTCTTCTCCTTACAAGTAAGTGTTTTGATGATAATTTCTTGATAATAATTGTACTTTTAGATCCCTTAAAGCTTAAGCTAGCTAAAGAGGGGACTATTTTGCAAAATGGTTGAAAGTTTAGAGTTTTTCCATGTGAGCTTTTAAGTAGTTTGCTGTATTTTTACGGAAGAAAATGAGTCTTAGTTGTTAGATAAACAACTTTTGTGAAAGGTGTTACCATTAAAACACCTAAAATGACATTTTTGAGAAGGTTGTAAAAATATGGTAAGTGTGAAATAATGAGTATTTAGAGTTGCCATAGGAGTAATAAATGTTCATCTAGGCTTGCAAAAGGAGGAAATTTGATTGGAATTGATTTACGATCCTAGGGGTAAAATAGTCATTTTGTGAAAGTATAAGCGCAAAATGGTAAATTTGCCAAAGTATGATTATTGAAATATTTTGATTAATGTGATAATTAAATAAGCTAAATGTTTATTATAGATCAAGAAGAACGAAGAATTAACCTTGACCGAGGAAAGGGCAAGGTATCGAACTGGATCGGCGATTTAGCCTATTTTGAAATCGAGGTAAGTTTGTGTGTAATAAGTTCAACACCATGTTATTATGATTTAAAATGTTGATATTTGTGAAGATGTATAATATTCATATGAATTTGAGAAATGATGTTGAATGAGAATATAACACCCCTATCCGTGTCCGTCGTCGAATTAAGGTTAGGAGTGTTACCGGACAGACCAGAAATATGCACATACAAAATTATACATTCAATCATTCACAGGCATAGTGTCCCTTAAAACGGTCATCGAGGCCCTAAGCATGCTTATAAATCGAGTCAGGACTAAACTGAAACACATACAAAATTCCATGAAAATTTGAAACTTTTCTAAATACAGGGGAGACACGCCCGTGGGAGGAGACCGCGTGCCCTCCACGGCTTCTAGACACCCCCGTGTGTCCCTTCATGTCTATATACTAACTTCCCCACGATGGCCACCAAGCACGCCCGTGTACTTTGGCCGTGTACTTTTATGTTAGCTACTAACTTGCACACCACGGCCAGATGACACGCCCGTGTCGAGACCGTGTGATTTTAGGCTGCATTCTGCCAATTTGCCCACGGTCTAAGGCACGCCCGTGTGCCACAACCGTGTGACATTATGGGCCATTTACAAGGCCAAAATGCCATCCAAATGGTTCATACCTATAAGCACCATTTACCAATACATGTCAAGCATATATTGTAACATCCGAGATTTAGGGGTTTTGCGTTAACTCATAATTCGTGTGATAGTGGGCTTGGTGTGTGTTTGGATGTGTTTTAGGGGTTTCAAGAAACCTTAGGCTTGGATGGAGGTCCTAGGGAAATTTTTAATTTTAACCTGAGCAAAGGGAAGCTAGGGGAGTTAGGTCTTAAAAGAAATTCTGTGGGGATCATGACACAAGAAACCAAGCAGTAAAGTGGCAAGGGACGCCACCTAGGGTGCAGGGAAGGTTGCGTCACATGGAGTGTCAAGGGAAGGAGGTTCGAGTCGCATAGACAACAAGGGAGTGTTGTTTTATTTTGCATTTTGGCGTCAAGAGAGGGGGGTGTTGGGCGGTATGTGGACTTTAAAAGATGAGGATGAGACTTGGTCTTCCTCTTTTAAAATTCAGCTAGGGATGAGTGATAAAGGTTGACTCATTCAAGTTATTAGTGATAAAGGTTGACTCATTCAAGTTATTTTGAATGAGTGTAGGAGAGGAAATATAGGAGCAAAACAAGGGATATGAGAGGAGAAAGGGTGGTGGCCGAATATAGGACTCTAGGGGTGGCATTTTCGGTTTTGAAGTATGGTAGAGAGTGTGTGCCAAAATTTAGACCTCTCTTTTCTCTCTAAGTGCCGTTCTTTCTCTTGTGCAAAAGTCATCTAGTTTCGACTTACATACTCTCTTAATTTGTGACCGAAAACTTCTAAGACCATTAGGGTCATTAACGTTTTTTTCTTCTTCTCTATTTGTCTCTTGGCTGAATCTATATCTCTTTCCCAACTTCCTTCTTTTCTTTTGGTTAGCCGAACCTTATAGCCTCATTCTCTTCTCTTTTTCTTTCTCTGTTCATTCGCATCATCTTCCTCGAGACCATTCTTTTCTTGTTGTGTCTCTAAAGCCGAATCTATAGGGGTAGTGCAATCGACTACTCTCTTTTAGTCTTCGCAAGCAACGTGGGTGGTAAGTACTTCTTCCTTAGCAATCGGTTTCCCTTCTTTCTCTTTTGGTGTGTCGAAATCAAGGGTTGGCCTTGATTTCTAGGGATGGCCGAATGTTCACTAGGTCATAATATTGTATTTCTTTGTTTGTAGCCAGCGTGAAGGAGCATTAAGGGATCCTTTTGGGTTCGATTCATCAAGGTAAGGCAATAGTAGTATTCGGCCAAGGGCCACATATTTCTTTATGTCTTTAAAGTGGAGGCCGAAACTAATATGGTTTCATTTAAGGATTTCGGCAGGCTGGTAGGTGCAAACGTGTGATTTCGGGATTCGATCAGTTGAGGTAGGATGATGGTTATTTATGCTTTTTGGTATAGAAGCCGATTCTAACAATTGACAAGCAGGGATTTCGTCAACTCCATAGACAAGTGGTGGTTTTCGGCAATTAGATAAGCAATAAGTAAGCAAAGCCTTTGGGTTTCAAGATCATTTCGTCAAGGGGAGAAAGGGGTAGTCCCTATCCCTAAGTTTAAGAAGAGATCAGTCTTTGCAGTACGGGATTGGCCACTGGGGTGTGGGCCAACAGCAGGGCAAGATTATAGGCAAATAGCAGTAGTTATGATTAGTGGTAACATCGGTATTGAGAGCGTAACGCTTCAAGTTATCATGTGTGTGATTAACCCACAATTTCTGGTTGTATGTTATGTTTGCATGTGCTATGTATATGTGATTAATGCAGTGGAAATAATGGGATGGGTACTCTTGAGTGAGTATGTCGATAATCAGGTCAGTATTAAATCTGATAAAGTTGTGATCTTTGGTGTATATATGTGTGGTATGCCGAATAACATGTTCATGCATTATTTATCATGACACTATCGTATGTTGCATGTGCATGGGACGGGATTGTATATATGAAAGAAGGACAGGGTTTACATTTCTGTACGTGGTTTAGTGATGGCTATGAGCCTCACGTGGATTGACGATTGGCTCTGTGCCTCATCGTGGTTGGTATAGGCTTTGTGCCATATCGTGGTTGGTGATGGCTATGTGCCACATCGTGGTTTGATGTTAGCTACGAGATACATCGTGGATTGACGTGGAGTGAGGTCGCATTGTGGATTATTTGTGATTTATTTCACGTGGATGGCATTGATTGCCAAATTGGTGTGTAGAGGTTGGAGGGTTGATTTAGTAATCCCCTGGTGTGTGGTGGCTGGATACGGGGGTGTGTAGAGGATGGACCCCAGGCTGGGTTGGGTGCACTTTGCATAATCATGTGTGGTATGTGGATTGGTGTGGATATGGGCCAAGCCCATTTGTGGACTCATTTGGTTTAATTGCATTATTATCTGATATGTGGTTTGGTGTGGTTGTGGGCTAAGCCCATGTGTAGAGATCTATGGACTAATTACACACTGAGTCAGTTTGACTCACCCAAATTTTTACCAAACAACGCAGATGATTCGTGACTCTTGGACCGGTTGGAGCGGATACGAGGTGGCCATGCAGAAGATGTTTTTATCTAATTTTAAGCACTTTATATTTCTAGAACTTTTGGAATCTTTATTTGTTGTAATAAGGCCACTTAAAGTATTTGGGGTTTTTTTTTAATATGTTTAAGTTGGATTGACGATCAAAATTAGTATTTGGGAATGATTTACTTATATTCTTAAAAGCAATTTATATTTTAAAACATTACATCAAAGTTTAAATCCGGATATTTTGTAACAACCTAATTTTACTTAGAATTTTAAATATACCATGTTTAGAAAATGACGGAAAAATCCTTAAGTTTTCACCCATATGTCAAACTCTTTTCAAACGTTTCCCTCAGTAGCATTCCAAATTCTTTCGTGGCGTTTGGGCCGGGTTTGGGGTGTTACATATATGGCAATCAAAAACATACCAAATAGCCATCCAAATCATGCACATTTGATCACTAAGGTAATCACAACTATACATTAAATTTTCATTCAATATATATACATTCAAAACCAATTCTAAACATACTAATTTGCATAACTAAAACATATATTACACAAAAGATTTAATAAACCATCAACATTAACATTTAAGACAATCCAATTTCGCATGGCTTTTATACATTAACAAAATATCATTCGAACATTTAGCTAGCCTATACATGCCTTAAGTTCAAAAGTCTAAACTTTTAAAGGTACCCAAGTGAGCGGATAGTGTGGATGACTTCGTCGATGATCCTTTGAGCCTGTAGTGTAACACCCCAAACCCGGCCCATTCACGCCGACCGAATTTGGAATGCCACTGCGGAACACTATCAGAAATATTCTTACTTAATAGTAAAAACTGTGGAAAATTTTGTTTCCTTTAATAAAACATTTTCATGACTAGAAATATTCTAAGTAAAAATTGAAGTTTGTTGTAAAAATATCGTATTCAAACTTTACTTGAGACAATAAAGCCATTTACAATCAACATTTAAATTGTCCATCCATAATAGAGCATAATAATAAAGATGCTTGATAAAAGTACTTAAATACTTTAATGGCCTTTTTACATTAAACATTTAATCAGAATAATGAAAATGTAGATGCTTAATTAATCAAAATATCCTTTTTGCATGAGAATCCGCTTCCGCATGGCCACCTTTGTATCCACTCCGACCCGGTCCAAAAATCACGATCACCTGAAAAGTTTAGAAAATTTGGGTGAGTCACCAAGACTAAGTGCATAGTTAGTACACATGTCTTCACATATGGGCTTAGCCCATATCCACATAGTCCATACACATGAATATACAATTATGAAGCCCATATCCACATAGTCCATACACATGAATATACAATTATGAAGCCCATATCCACTTAGTCCATACACATGAATATACAATTATGAAGCCCATATCCACAAAGTCCATACACATGAATATACAATTATGAAGCCCATATCCACATAGTCCATACACATGAATATACAATTATGAAGCCCATATCCACTTAGTCCATACACATTTTTATACATTCATCAATAATCATTTATTATCGCAAATCACTGAAAGGTTAATACCATAACCACTAACACGATTATTCGATCACCCCTTGGTATCCATCATCTTAACCTCCATTTTACTAACATGCACAACATATACATTTACATAAAATAACACATACAACACATATAACAAACAAAAGAACAGTGCGATAACTACGCACCTGATTATAGCGAGATCCTGATCTATCGAATATAACAAAATCTAAAGTCCCAAAACTTGTCCTACTGCTGTCGATTTGACTTTATAACCAAAGTTAAAAATCGGTTAGCCACTTAAATACCAAAATGGCCTAAGGACGAATAGCACCACCACTTACCTTGAGCACTTCAATTCTCGAAAGACTCCTTTGTACTCCTTAACACTAGCTACACACAAAAAGAGCACATCACTATAGCCTTATACACATTCGGCCACCCCTAAAACCAAGGTCAACATTCGGTTATTATCAAAGCTCAAAATATAGCCTATGGCCGAAAGTCATACTTCCTTACCTTGCTTATTTCGATCCGGAAACACCACTTGTTCCTGTCGATTTGCTCCCGAAGTTATCAAAATACCGACTAAAACATTGTTAGAATCAGCTAATACCCACATCTATGAACAATGGCCCTTGGCCAAATGTTATACTTACCATTTACCATGAATAGTCGAACCCTGAAGACTCCTTTTTAAAGCCCTAACACTGGCTACACAAAAGAACACTTATAAAATCTTAATGCACATTCGGCCCTCCTTAGAAATCAAGGTTTAACCATTGATTTTGGCACTTTAATAGAAAGAAATCCAAACCGATTGCTAGGAGAGAACTTACTTACCAAAACGATTGATGAAATCACAAACACGTAGTAGACAGCACCTTCAATAAAGGTTCGGCTAAGGTGTTTCGGCACTAATAATGGAGAGAAAAAGAGTGAAGGATGAGGCTATGTGGTTCGGCTATGGTTCAAACAGTAATGAAACATGTGGCTAACAAAAATGAAAGAAACAAAGCAAGCAATATTTGCTAGCCGAAATAATCTCTAGCTTCTTTAAAATCGAAACTCAACCTTGCTCTCCCTGTCTCATTCGGCCAAGACAAAATGGTAAGAACACAAGACCAAAGTTTCGGCCATGCACAAGGGAAAGAAAGAAAAACCAAGCATAGATTTCGGCCATGCTTCCTTTGCCATCTTCAAGGCCGACCGTTAAGGTCCCTAGGAGCACCATTCGGCCATGCTCCCCAAGCAAAGAACCCCTCCATTTGAAATAAAAATAATCCTTTGTTTAATCACTTTTCCATCACCCATTCATAAAAATAAAACAAGTCATTGTTATAAAGCTTGCCCATCACCAACCCATCATCCTAAGCATATAATAACAATAATATATAATTAAAATTAATAATAATAAAACTATCTCATCATTCTAAGCAAACAAAAAAAAATAATAAAAACAATGGTTTAAGCCCATGCTCTTGCAGCTTTGAAACAACCATCAAAATAAATAATAAAAACAATAAATAAAGGATTGAAGCCCCATACTCCAAAACAAATAAAATAAAAAAGAAAAAGCAACCCTTTGCTTCATGCGTGCATGCCCCATGCAGGCCACAATCCTATGCCGGCCACACCAAAAAAAGAAACCCAGATGCTGCCCCCAAGTCTCAAACCCGAGACCTGAAGCAACATTCCCAAGCCTCTAGCCACACTGCCAACGCGTCTTTCATGCCAATATCCCAACACAAATTCCTTTAAACCTTCCCTCGCCAGCTCCCAATGCTTTAGCGCTAAAAGCAAAATAAAAGGCACGCATGCGCTACCCTCAGGACTCGAACTCGAGTCCTTGCGAAACTCCCCTGGCTACAAGCGTCCCAACCACTCGGCCAGTTTTCATTTCATGCCAACAAACGCGTCGAAATTTCTTTTAAACCCTTATTCCTTAGCTCCCCTGCTTAAGCGCCAGACCAAAAAGAATAAAACGCACTCACTGCTATCAACAAGGCTCGAACTCTTGACCTCCTAAGGTACCCTAGCGCCCCTAGCCACTCTACCACCTGGACTTTCATGTCCAATAACGCTCGAAAGATTCTTTTAAAGCCTTCTTCGACATTAACGCCCTCTTGCAAAAATAAAAACTTATGCGCCCCACATTACTCGAACCCCTGACCTGCTATGGCGCCAACCTCAAGCCTTAAGTGGCGCATGGAAGCCACTTTACCAGGGAGAATTCTTATGCCATAACCTGCTAAAAATTATTTTTAAGGCCTCCTTGCCTATTTCCTCTTTTTAACCCAAAATTTCAAAAATTTCCAAAATACTCCCTTTTAATCTGAGAGTTTTAAAAACCCCTAAAAAACATTCAAACCACTCTTAAGGCCCACTAACACTTGAGTTATGCTCCAAACGCACAACTCCTATTTCAGGATATTACAATTCTACCCCCTTAAAATAATTTCATCCTCGAAATTACTTACTACTGAGAAATTCATATATTTCAATTCACCGCACTGTGCTTATGCTGCACACTCTGATCTTACCCAAACTAACACATTCCTTAAATATTATTTCAAGATTCCTATTCAAAATTTCATACACTTCGTTAGCATACAACACGAACTACCTCATTGTCCGACCCTTGACCCGATCTAACGGGTTCCTATACGGCCATTTTGCCTTGACCACGTCCTCTAAAATTCATCTCTTATCGCGAAAACTGACTTAAAAAGTTTTATGCATTAGAAATTTGTTCCACTGATTATCCGCGACCAAATTCTATGAAAAGAAATATTTAAAAGTGGTTCTTTCGATCAATCAAGGTTCATTTCAAGTTCGCTATTCTAAATCGTAGTCACATTCATGCTCATAAAAGAGACATATTCATTCCTCAACACATTCATTCAGTGGTATTTGCCACACACATTCACTGTTCAGATTACCTCAATGGAATTGATAATTTATTAATGTATAAACAAACCATACTTATGAAATTTAACTACCAAACATTTATCTACACATAATTTATAACATTTCCAAACACACAATGATCATTGACATGTTTAATATCCCATAGACCTTATTTTGGCCAAAGATATATATATATATATCCATATATATATATATATATATATATATCCCTGTAAACACGTTAAAGGTTCACATTTGAAATACCCACTAATCGAATGCACATTTACATCTCAATTCACCATATATCAATCATATATACCCAATTATACACATATGCAAACATATCCAACCTCTTTCACATTTAGCATTTTCACATATGGTCAATTCTCCATAAGCATATTCAAGCTTAAATTCCATTGTATATAAATCACACACATCAATGGTAAGATCAATTGCATATATTAAAATACTTACCGAAGCTTCAACTATATCACATCTTACTTACTTCAAATGGAAATATACTAACTTACCTTATTTCTAAAAAGGAAATAAATTGTTACATACATGTTCACTTTAACTCATTTAGCACATTTGATTATTTTTACCGTTGCTCACGTAAAATTTTCTAGACATAAAGCATAATGTAATACACCAAGACAGAGCACAGTAGGCATACAACTGATATTATACACCTACACAAAGCCTACTAGGCATAAAGATCGATATTATACACACCGCACAAAGCTTCATAGGCATAAAGCTCGATATTATACACCTAAGCACAAAGCCTCATTAGGCATAAAGCTCGATATTATACACCAAGACAAAGCTCAAGCTGGCATAAAGCTGTTATCACCGATACAAAGTCATCTTATACATAATTCATATATCTAAAATCTTAACTAATCCTTAAAGTTCACACGAAGTTTTTCAAACATCCTATCTCTATTGAATCGAACTTGTTCCCAAATCTCATAAACATTTATACATTTGGCTAAGTCAAATAAAAATTCATATATTTATTTCTACTTGTTTATTTCACATTCTATAAAAATTAGTATGCTTTTTGCTTATAAACTTACTAACGAACATCCGTTTTCTTATCCAAAATCATCTTTCATACTCGATATCAATAGAAATTTCATTTGACCGAACACATACTATCATAATACATTTATACAATTCACATTTCTTTAGTCATAATCTCACATTCAATTACCATATAGACAGATGCACATATAAACTTTGACATGGATATGAATTTCGCATTTCCATATCATACATATATTTATATTATCAAACCGAATAAAACTAATCATATGCTTAAACATATGGTTTCATTCACTTAATTCATAGCTTTATTTAATTCAAATATTACCTCAATAGTCAGAGGTACTTACCGGTTGGACTCCGGGTCGGAGGTACAGGTGCCATGCCAGAATAAACCTGAAATAAAAGTCTATATTTTGAAAAGCCCACTTTTGAAAACTGTTTTTCGGGCCCAAAACCTCAAAGTTGAGTTTTGAACCATGCTCTGATACCAACTTGTAACACCCCAAACCCGGCCCATTCACGCCGACCGAATTTGGAATGCCACTGCGGAACACTTTCAGAAATATTATTACTTAATAGTAAAAACTGTGGAAAAATTTGTTTCCTTAAATAAAACATTTTCATGACTCAAAATATTCTAAGTAAAAATTGAAGTTTGTTGTAAAAATATCGTATTCAAACTTTACTTGAGACAATAAAGCCATTTACAATCAACATTTAAATTTTCCATCCATAATAGAGCATAATAATAAAGATGCTTGATAAAGTACTTAAATACTTTAATGGCCTTTTTACATTAAACATTTAATCAGAATAATGAAAATGTAGATACTTAATTAATCAAAATATCCTTTTTGCATGAGAATCTGCTTCCGCATGGCCACCTTTGTATCTACTCCGACCCAGTCCAAAAATCACGATCACTTGAAAAGTTTACAAAAATTGGGTGAGTCACCAAGACTCAGTGCATAGTTAGTACACATGTCTTCACATATGGGCTTAGCCCATATCCACATAGTCTATACACATGAATATACAATTATGAAGCCCATATCCACAAGTCCATACACATGAATATACAATTATGAAGCCCATATCCGCTTAGTCCATAGACATGAATATACAATTATGAAGCCCATATCCACATAGTCCATACACATGAATATACAATTATGAAGCCCATGTCCACATAGTCCATACACATGAATATACAATTATGAAGCCCATATCCACTTAGTCCATACACATTTTTATACATTCATCAACAATCATTTATTATCGCAAATCACTGAAAGGTTAATACCATAACCACTAACCTGATTATTCGATCACCCCCTTAGGTATCCATCATCTTAACCCTAATTTCGGCTAACATGCACAACATATACATTTACATAAAATAACACATACAACACATATAACAAACAAAAGAACAGTGTGATAACTACGCACCTGATTATAGCGAGATCCTGATCTATCGAATATAACAAAATCTAAAGTCCTGAAACTTGTCCTACTGCTGTCGATTTGCCTTTATAACCAAAGTTAAAAATCGGTTAGCCACTTAAATACCAAAATGGCCTAAGGCCGAATAGCACCACCACTTACCTTGAGCACTTCAATTCCCGAAAGACTCCTTTGTGCTCTTTAACACTAGCTACACACAAAAAGAGCACATCACTATAGCCTTAAACCCATTCGGCCACCCCTAAAACCAAGGTCAACATTCGATTATTATCAAAGCTCAAAATATAACCTATGGCCGAAAGTCATACTTCCTTACCTTGCTTATTTCATCCGGAAACACCACTTGTTCCTGTCGATTTGCTTCCGAAGTTATTAAAATTCCTACTAAAACATTGTTAGAGTCGGCTAATACCCACATCTATGAACAATGGCCCTTGGCCGAATGTTGTACTTACCATTTACCATGAATAGTCGAACCTTGAAGACTCCTTTAAAGCCCTAACACTGGCTACACAAAAGAACACTTATAAAAGCTTAATGCACATTCGGCCCTCCTTAGAAATCAAGGTTTAACCATTGATTTTGGCACTTTAATAGAAAGAAATCCAAACCGATTGCTAGGAGAGAACTTACTTACTAAAACGATTGAAGAAATCACAAACACGTAGTCGATAACACTTTCAATAAAGGTTCAGCTAAGGTGTTTCGGCACTAATAATGGAGAGAAAAAGAGTGAAGGATGAGGCTATGTGGTTCGGCTATGGTTCAAACAGTAATGAAACATGTGGCTAACAAAAATGAAAGAAACAAAGCAAGCAATATTTGCTAGCTGAAATACTCTCTAGCTTCTTTAAAATCAAAACTCAACCTTGCTCTCCCTCTCTCATTCGGCCAAGACAAAATGGCAAGAACACAAGACCAAAGTTTCTACCATGCAAGAGGAAAGAAAGAAAAACCAAGCATAGATTTCGGCCATGCTTCCTTTGCCATCTTCAAGGCCGACTGCATAAGGTCCCTAGGAGCACCATTCGGCCATGCTCCCCAAGCAAAGAACCCCTCCATTTGAAATAAAAATAATCCTTTGTTTAATCACTTTCCCATCACCCATTCATAAAAATAAAACAAATCATTGTTATAAAGCTTGCCCATCACCAACCCATCATCCTAAGCATATAATAACAATAATATATAATTAAAATTAATAATAATAAAACTATCTCATCATTCTAAGCAAACAAAAAAAAATAATAAAAATAATGGTTTAAGCCCATGCTCTTGCAGCTTTGAAACAACCATCAAAATAAATAATAAAAACAATAAATAAAGGATTGAAGCCCCATACTCCAAAACAAATAAAATAAAAAAGAAAAAGCAACCCTTTGCTTCATGCGTGCATGCCCCATGCAGGCCACAATCCTATGCCGGCCACACCAAAAAAAGAAACCCAGATGCTGCCCCCAAGTCTCGAACCGAGACCTGAAGCAACATTCCCAAGCTTCCAGCCACACTTCCAACGCGTCTTTCATGCCAAAATCCCAACACAAATTCCTTTAAACCTTCCCTCGCCAGCTCCTAATGCTTTAGCGCTAAAAGCAAAATAAAAGGCACACATGCGCTACCCTCAGGACTCGAACTCGAGTCCTTGCGAAACTCCCCTAGCTACAAGCGTCCCAACCACTCGGCCAGTTTTCATTTCATGCCAACAAACGCATCGAAATTTCTTTTAAACCCTTATTCCTTAGCTCCCCCTGCTTAAGCGCCAGACCAAAAAGAATAAAATGCACTCACTGCTGTCAACAAGGCTCGAACTCTTGACCTCCTAAGGTACCCTAGCGCCCCTAGCCACTCTACCACCTGGACTTTCATGTCCAATAACGCTCGAAAGATTCTTTTAAAGCCTTCTTCGGCATTAACGCCCTCTTGCAAAAATAAAAACTTATGCGCCCCACATTACTCGAACCCTTGACCTGCTATGGCGCCAACCTCAAGCCTTAAGTGGCGCATGGAAGCCACTTTACCAGGGAGAATTCTTATGCCATAACCTGCCAAAAATTATTTTTAAGGCCTCCTTGCCTATTTCCTCTTTTTAACCCAAAATTTCAAAAATTTCCAAAATACTCCCTTTTAATCCGAGAGTTTTAAAAACCCCTAAAACACATTCAAACCACTCTTAAGGCCCACTAACACTTGAGTTATGCTCCAAACGCACAACTCCTATTTCAGGATATTACACGTAGCTTGATCAAAATCTATAATACAGAACAATGAACACACACACAGTAAGCTTACTAGCTTAGTAAGTCTTAAGCAAATGTATTAAATCAAATGTTCATTCAATCATTTACAATAACATACATCATACCATAAAATTTAAAGTTTAAATCTTATTGATCTACTAATGCCGAATACAAGTACCTCATTTAACTCAACCATTGAAATTACTTTATCTCTAATCTTCAATTTATTAACTCATCATGTAATTCATATATAAATTAATAGCACTTCTACAACTACTATTACTTTCGATACATTTAATTCAAAAGGATCACATATACACAAGTAAGTATATATTTACACTTAGTAATTTCATATCCAAGAGAACATAATCACATATCTATAAATTCATTTGACATTTCATTCATTTGAATACATGGCATCAAAGTAATTCAACATGATCACATAAACATAAGTATAAAGCTGAATATACAAGATCAATTAGTATCATTATTGTTCGACAATTTAACACATGAATATTTACCTTATTGATCTAATATAGAAGATCAATTTAATAACTTGTAGGCACTTACCTGTATGGCCGAACATACATACATAACTTGCAATGTCGACTTACTTCCTCGATGATTACTTAGCTAGAAAAGTTTATGTCTTGCAAGTAGAACTTTCATCATTGGTTTAGAACCTGCTAGGCGTCAGCCTGAATCACACACCGGCACTAGGCCTGCTAGACCCGAGGTCTGATATTTAAACACCGGCATTTAGCCTACTAGGCATTAAGTCCGATATAATTCATCAGCACAAGGCCTGCTAGGCAATAAGCCTGATATAATTCACCGGCACAAGGCCTGCTAGGCTCACAGCCCGAATTGATATTATTCAACCATCTTGTATACATTACATTTTACCAAAATCACATATATAGCACATAATTCATATCACTTTCACCTCATAAATTCAATTTAATTTAACTACCTTTCATTGTTAAATTTAATATGTCACATTCGGCTATGTCTTCATTTCAATCCAGTAATTTAAAATTCAGCATATAACTAGGTTAAAAACAATATTTACCGTATTAACTTGCTTAAAGACTTACCTCGACTATCGACGGACAACGTAGACCAGCTATTCGATAACCTTCTCCTTTCCCCGATCCAAATCTATTTTTCCTTGTTCTTGATCTAAACACATTAAAATTTAGCTCATTCAAGCACATTTCATCTTAATTTTGTCCCAAAACACATAGATGCGCAATTTACCATTTTACCTCTAATGTTTCACACTTTAACAAATTAGTCCAATTTGTATAAAACACGAAATACACCAAATTTGCTTATACATATCAAGGGTCGAATGCTCCATATACCTATACAAATGCATACATTTCATTTATCTTGCAATTAAACCCTTCCAAAAATTTATTCTTTTCAATTTAGCCCTAAATGCTCAAATTTACCAAAATTTCCAATTCAAAACTTGTTAATCTATATCATAACCTTAAAATAAAATCATCAAACATCAAAAATCATAAGAACATGTCAATGGCTGACATCATTCATGTGTTAATATCAAAATTTCAGCATGGGTCAACTAATACTCTAAGCAACGATCTCAAAAACATAAAAATCAACAAAAATCGAGCTAAAATTCATACCTAATTAAGCTTGATATATGCCGAACTTAGCTTGGCTTTTTTCTTTTCTTCAATTGCATGATTCGGCCAAGAGAAAGATGAAACAAACATGCCTATTTTTGTGTTTTAATTAACATATATATATCATGTAATTGTTTGATTACTAAATTAACCTTTATACTTTAATATATAAACAATAATAATAAGGTTAATATTGACATATGCCGCCCACTACTCTTAAAATGGGCTAATTGCCCTTTTAATACCCCATATTAAAAAAACCATTATCAATTTAGCACATTTCACTATAGTTTGAAATTTTTACAATTTACGTGATTAAGTCCTTTTGTCTAAATAAACACACAAACGTTCAAATTTTCAGACGAAACTTTCACACATCATAAATCACATATAATTAACACAAAATATAATATTTAAAATTTTTTCGAACTCGGATTTGTGGTCTCAAAACCACCATTCTGATTAGGGTCAAATTCGGACTGTTACAGAGAAAATGATGAGAATTGTAATGTTGAAGTCCCGGTTGGACTTTAATAAATGAGAGAATAATATCAACAAGACTTGAGATGGGTAAGGTCCCGTATAAGACCATGTCTGGGACATGGCCTCGACATCGAATTGAGATCCCATATAAGACCATATCTGGAATATGGCATCGACAATTGATATGAGATCCCGTATAAGACCATATTTGGGATATGGCATCGACATCTAGAGGTAATCCCATGTAAGATCACATCTGGGACGTGGCATTGGTGTCGCATTTATGTGAATGATGATATTAAGTAATTTTAAGTACTCCAAGTGAATTCAATGGGTAAACAACTCAGATAATAATACAGATGAGATTAGTGCTAAAGCTACGTGATGACGTGATACACGTACATGTGAGTAATTCACGAGAAATGTTTACGGTATGTAATTGGTAAGAGTAAGCATGAGTGAGTTATGGCAGTGAGCTTAAGACTTTGTGTTTTATTCAATGCAATGTATGGATGACATTATGAGCCTTTATGTTGCTATTTATTTCATGCAAACTTATACGCTTTATGCTTACCCCTCTCATTTCCCTTTTCCTTGTAGTATTGCCAAGTTATCTCGAGAATTTGTGGAATGTCAGAGTTCAAAAATCACACTATCGACTTCTCTTTGGATAGCTGTAACATCCTAAATTAATGGGACTTTGCGATTAATGTGCTGTGATGTTTATGTTATGCTTGATGTGCTAGTTAGGGTGTTTAAGGGGTGAAGAATGGGCTCAGGGTTGGGCCGAGGCCTTAATTGAATTTTCTATTTGGGCACTCTAGTGGAAAGCCTAATAAGATAGGGCTTAAAAGATGTTATCTGTGATTATAAGACATAGATGGGCTTGTGGCCCAGTGGCAAAGTGGTGCCACTTAGAGAGTAGGGAGGTGGCGTCAGCTGAGGAGGCTCACGTTTGAGTCGCATGAAGCCCAATTATTTTAATTAAGATTTGTTAATTTTCAAATGGATAGAGAGGGACGGCAATAAGGCTTAAAAATAGGAAGATTTACTCAAGTGGATAATGCTGATTACATGGCAGATAAAGGAAGGAAGAGGTGGTGTTATTTAAGCCTCTTTCGGAGGTGTGAGTGGATAGAGATAAGGGAGAAAGAGTAGGAGTTATCTGCTGATCAACAGTGGTGGCCGAATTTCAATCTCTTTGAGGGGGGAGAAATCGGTTTTGTTATGCAATAGGGGTACCGAAATTTCCCTTATTAGTTGATCAATTTTAAGTTATCAAAAAGGGGCACTTTCGGTTTTTGAGAGGCAGTTGCCAAAATTTAGGTTAAGTAAGGGGAATATCTTTTATTTTCGGCACTAGGGTTTTATTCTTCCATTCTCTTCTTCAGTTTTGGCATTTAGGTCTTTATTCTTCCAATCTCTTTTCTCATTATTCTGCTAAAGCTGAACTATCTGTAGTCTGTCGAAAACCCTTTTCTCTTTACCATTTTGATTATTTCTTTTCCTTCTATTCTACTCCTCTCTTCCCAACTGTTTCTTTATAAAAGAGCCGAAACCTTAATTTCAATTCCCTTCTCCATTATGTGCCTATAAGCCGAATGTTCATTGTTCTTCCGGGATTTCTTTACCGATCTCTTCACTAAAAGCCGAAATCTTCTAAGAGTTGCCGAATTCTCTGTAAAGGTAGGTGTCGATTTCTTCTGATCTATTTTTTTCTCTTTCAATTTTTAGAAGATAAAGCCGAAAGGCTGATGGATTGTTGATTTCTTGTGTTTACGTGTTGGGCGACATCGGGAATCGAAGTAAATCGTCTAGATCTAAAAGCCGGAAATCGCTAGTCTCTAAACTCCATCTCTTTCGGGATTTCAAGGTAAGGGGTTCTTTTTAGATTTTCGTTAGGTTCGTTTATCATAACCGTAATCTTAACCCTATGATATGGATTAACAACCACATGTTGTGATGGTAGCAACTGATAAAGTCTTGTGATGGAATCACATGTCGTTCAGGCGAAGGAGGGGATTGGATCTGTAAACTCAATCCCTAAGTTTAAGAAGAGAGCAGTGTCAGTAGTTTGAGATTGGCCACCTGGTTGTGGACCGGCTTCGGAACAAAATCTTAGACCATTAGCAGTCGTATCGGGTTCTAATAGTGTCAACATAGAAGGTCTCGTCTTGACTGTAATCAGGTGTGTAGATCTCTAACACACTAATTAATCTGTACTATATATGTTATGGGCTAAAAACCTGAAAAAAGGCTGTATGGACAGTCGTATTACCCGAAAAGGTAGGCATGGGATGCCAGGTACGTAATCATAGAAACTTCTCTATGTGTATCGATGTATGTAAAAACCTGTGATCTTTTAGGTAGTATTTTGTTTTGATTCTGCATGGATGTATGCATGGGATGGGATTGATATGATGAAGGGGAAGAGCATGTTAAAAGGTCACTTAGTGATCGGTGGTAAAAGCACGATATGTACATTTAGGTCACAATAGTGATCGGTGGCTTTGCCACACTTAATTATAAGGTCACACAGTGATCAGTGGCTCTGCCACAGTGGATTATAAGGTCACATGGTGATCGGCATTATAACTGACAGCATGACTGTCGATATGGTGTGTAGCGGTTGGTGGGTTGATTGTAGAAATCTCCGAGGTGTGATGGCTGGTACGGGCTGGTGTGTAGAGGATGGACTTTTAGGTTGGGTTGGGCCATGTTGCATGTAAATATTCTGTTGCCATTGTGTATGGGCCAAGGCCCATAATGTGTTTGTGGGCCTCAAGCCTTTTAAGTGTTTTCGGGATTTGCACACTGAGTCTTGGTGACTCACCCTTTTATTTTCCCTGACTTTTCAGATGAGCAGTAGATCGTGGATATGGGAGTCGAGGCAGACGCGAGGGGCCATCAAGTTCTCTTATTTTCATAAACTATTTTCAGTTTTCCTTTAAGTTTTTAATTTTGGGACTATTTATGTAATAAGGCTCCATAGCTTAAGTTTAAATTATAATTGTTAATGTCTTTATTCTATTATTTTTTTTGAAAATTTAAATCTTATGTTCAAAGACTTATCTATAAGAAGTAATAATATAGGATTTTCAAACACGTTCAAAGAAAAAGCAAAGGTTTTCTTCAAATATCACTTATTTTAGCGAATACCTAAATAAGCAAACTGAATTTCCAAAAATCATCCAACTGAAGTTTTTAACGTTAAACCCCGTAGCATACCAAATCTGGTCGTAGCGTTTGGGCCGGGTTTGGGGTGTTACAATAGCAAAGTTAGATTCCTTTTGAGTATGGCATGTATAGAACTTGCTTTTTTTGTTATGTTATATTTGTTAGCAAAAGTGTTGGCTATTAATGTTATCAAATTCATTTTGTAAATGGATATTAGAAATTGGTGAACACTTGACAAATTTATATATTCAAAGATGATGAAATTCATGAAGCGCATGCTTGTATGGATGTTTTGATTTTGAGTTCTTAGAAGTGCCTTATGGTCATTATACATGTTGAATTGAATTGGTATAAGTATTGTTGCTGTGTTGGGTGGCATTTGCTTAGTAGATAGCCTTTCAAATGTCCACACGGGTCGACACACGGGCGTGTGTCTAGAACATGTGTGACACACATTCAACCCCATGGGCGTATTGATTGATCGTGTGTCCCCATGCATGCTATGTTGGCAAGTTAGTATGCTTAGTAGTAAACTTACCGGCAGGGACACGGCCGTGTGTCTCGACCGTATGGGTGACACGGCCTAAGACACGGGCATGTGTCTAGGCCGTGTTGTAACATCTGGGATTTAGGGGTTATGCAGTTAATGCATAATTCAAGTGATAGTGGGCTCGGTGTGTGTTGGATGTGTTTTAAGGAGCTTTAGGAACTCTAAGATATAGGTAAATGCCTTAGGAAATTATTGGAATTTAAGTCTTCAAAAAGGGAGCTAAGCTAAGGAGGCCTTAAGGAAATTTGTGAGGGTTTTAGGACATAAGATTGGGCTTGGTTAAGTGGCTTGGAGGCGCCATTTAGGGCCCTGGTCAATGACGCCTCAAGCAAGGGTGAAGGGCTCAGGTTCGAGTCATGAGGGCAGCATAAAGTGTTATTTTATTTTGCTTTTGCGTCAAGGTAGAGAGGGGGAGTGTTGGACAGCATTGGGACTTCAAAGGGATGAGGATAAGGCTTGGTTTCTTTTAAATTTTGGCTAAAGGGAAGAGATATTAGTTGATTTATTCAAATTCTTTTTGAATGAGTGTGAAGAGAGAAGATAGGAGAAAATTGTGGGATAAGGGTGAGGTGATAGCAATGGCCGAATATGGGATTCTAAGGGTATGTGTGTGCCGAAATTTGATAGGGGCTAAGGGAGTGATCATCCTTGGATATTTTCTTTTCCTTCTTAATTCTCTAAGTGCCGAATTTTAGTTGTGAAAGTATTCATCTTTTGCCGAAATTGTTAGTCATAGGAATTCTTTCTTTTCTCTTCTTTTCAACAAAGCCGAAACCTCCCTGCCATTGGCCACCATTGCCGAATTCTCTTAAGCCTCCTCTCTTCTTCTTTTCTTCTTGAAACTTTAAAGAAACACCATTAGCCGAAACCCTCTCTCTCCGAAACTACTTCAACCCCAACTCTTCATTACTTTTCTCTCCATAACTCTCAAGAGCCGAACCTCTATTGAACCTCCCTACTGTTTCTATTATTCCCTTGTTTTCTTTAAAGCTGAAATACTTCTTGTTGTTTAGCCGAATCTCAAAGGTGCCTATTCTCTCTTCTTTGTCGCAAGTCTTTAAGCCGAAACTTTGATCTAGTCCTTTTCTCAGCTGAATCTCAATCTTAGTGTGGGCCGATTCTTTGTAAAGCCGAAGGGAACTATCATTAAGGTAAGGTTGCGACAACTCCTCTTTGTTTTGGGATTTATGTCATGGCCGAATGGCCCTATGATTCTTAAAAGTGTGTTTAGGCCTTGGTTTAAGGATGGCCGAATGTGCTTGGTGCCATAATATGTGTCTTTTTTATGTAAGCCAACATTAAGGAGCATTAAAGGAGTCCTTCGGGATTTGAAGTCACCAAGGTAAGCAAGCAGTGTAGTATTCGGCCAAAGGCCTTTTTCCTGGATTTATGTGTTAAGACGATTCTAACCCGTTAATAAGCAGGGATGTCGACTACTCAAGGAACAAGTGACAGTTTCAGGATTTAGGTAAGCTAGGTAAGTGGTTGCTAGCATTCGGCCTTAGGCCATATTATTGGTTTTAGTGTTGACCGATTTCTGACTTTGGTTCTTAGGAGCAAATCGACAGGAATAAGGAGAGTTTTGGGATTCAATATCATCTTGGTAAGAATACTTAGTAAGTTTAGATTCGATATATATTTAGATTAAGACATTGATGGTTAACCGAATATTCTGATTAAGTATTGTTGATGGAGGTGAACATCAGTCAAGAAGGTAAAGGGATAGTCCCTATCCCAAAGTTTAAGAACAGATTGGTTTCTGCCGTTGGGGATTGGCCACCGGGGTGTGGGCCAGCAACAGGGCAGGACTATAGGCAGATAGTGGTAGTTTCACTTAGTGATAGCATCGGTATCGAGAGCGTAGTGCTTCAAGTTATCAGGTGTGTGATTAACCCACCGTTTTCCGGGTTTATGATTATTTTTGCATGTGTTATGTATGTACCAATAAGTGCAATGGTAATTATGAAATGGATACCCTTAAGGGGTATGTCGATAATCAGGTCAGTACTAATCTAATGAAAAGTGGTTATCAATGTGTATATGTGAATATGTCTATGAAAATATGGTTGAATGCAATAACATGTACAAGCATTAATTATCATGGCACTATTATATGTTGCATGTGCATGGGATGGGATGAATATGAAAGAAGGACAGGGTGTATATTTATGTACGTGGTTGATGTTAGCTACGGCTACATCGTGGATTGGCGCTGACTGAGGTCGCGTTGTGGATTACTTGTGATTTAGTTCACGCGGATTGATGAGTGGCTCTATGCCTCATCGTGGTTGATATCGGCTATGTGCCATATCGTGGCTGATGAACGGTTATGTGCCTCATCATGGATTTGATGATAGCTATGAGCTACATCGTGGATTGGCGCTGACTGAGCTCGCGTTGTGGATTATTTGCGATTTAGTTCGCGTGGACGGTATTAATTGCCAAATTGGTGTGTAGAGGCTAGAGGGTGATTTAGTAATCCCCTGGTGTGTGGTGGCTGGATACGGAGGTGTGTAGAGGATGGACCCTAGGCTGGGTTAGGTGCACTTTGCATAAACATGTGTGGTGTGTGGATAGTATGTGGAAATGGGCCAAGCCCAATATGTGGAATTATATGGATAAATTACCTTATTATCTGATATGTGGTTTGATGTGGTTGTGGGCTAAGCTCACGTGGGTGGAAATCTGTGGACTAGTTACACACTAAGTCTGTTTGACTCACCCAAATTTTTACAAAACATCACAGGTGATACATGATGCTTGGACCGGGTTGGAGTGGATAAGAGGTGGCCATGCAGAAGATATTTTTATTTATTTTGTGCACTTGAGATTCTCAGTATTTTGAATAATTATTTATTGTAATAAGGGCCGCTTAAAGTACTTGAAGTTTATTATTATGTTTAAGTTGGATTGACGATTAAATTACTATTTGGAAATGATTTTATATTTAGCAACTTATATCTTAAAATATATATACTAAAGTTTTAAACCCGGAAATTTTGTAACAAACATTATTTTACTTAGAATTTTAAATATACAAGGTTTTACAAATGACAACAAATTTTCATGTTTTCACCCGTAAGTCAAATCTTTTTTTCATACATTTTCCGTAGTGGCATTCTGAATTCGATCGTGGCGAATGGGCTGGGTTTGGGGGGTTACAGTTTGGTATCAGAGCCCGATTCAAAACTCGGCTTTGAGGGTTTTGGGCCCAAAAACATTTTTCAAAGATGGGCTTTTTAAAAATATAGGCTTTTATGAAATTTTTCAGGTTATTCTGGCATGGCACCTGTATCTCCTACTCAAGTCCACTGTGTAGGTACCCCTAATTACTGAAGTGATTTGTATATGTGAACTTTATGGGCATTATGGGATCGTAGATTAGTAGAAGTAGGGCTATTGAACCCTAGGACTAGTCTACTTCAACACAGAATGCATAAGACGTAAGGACAACCAAACAAACCTGTGAGTAAGTCGCCGAGTTAGGGTGTGGCAATAATTGTGCGCATGTCTAGGAGTGGATTCAGTAAGAGCTTGGTATTTAAGCAGTCCTAATGACTCACCTCCTCTTTACTCGAATCCTACCTGGTGCGTAGTAACGGTTCACCCTAACTAAGAGGACTTAATCACGGGCTAAACCCGATAATTAAAACCCAAGAGGGACTAGCCTTACTGTTTTACAAAAACCTTAGTTTTAAAATTTTCAAATTGCCTTTTTGGATTTGTACAAAATATGTTGAAAAACATTTTTTTTTCAAATTATTCCCGATTTACAAAATTACCTAAATACCCTTGGTTGTAAAATTGCTCAAATATCCTTGGTTTATAAAATTACCATACTATCCTCGACTTTTACTAATATTTTTTTACTTTACAAAATATTAAAAACCCTTATTTTACGAAATATTAAGATACCCTGATTTGGAAAATTTACTAAATTACCCCTGATTTACAAATTACCAAAATAACCCGATTTTTGAAATTTCTGCAATACCTTTTATTTGGGAAAATTTTCAAAATAACTCTGAGTTCTGAAAATTTTGGAATGCCTTTGATTTGAAAAGATTTTCGAGTTGACCCTGATTTATTACTAAAATACCCCTATAGGACCAATGACGAAATTACCCCTGGGTTGGGAACGGACGAAGATGCCCATAGTAGTGTGGTGGATATTGTTGATGAATGTGAATGTGACTCTCTGAATTAGAATAGTAAGCTTGAGCTGAAACTTTGGTTGAACGAAAGAACTACTACTAAGCACTTCTTTTCATAAAATTGTTCGCGGATAATTAGTGAAACAAAATTTCTAATGCATAAAACTTTTTAATCAGATTAAATTGCGACGTTAGAAATGAGTTCTAGAGGACGTCGAATGACAGTATCGAAACCAGTAGGGTCTGGCCATGGGTCAGAAAACGATGTGCCGCCGCCAGCAGTGGGCGCGGAGGATCAAGGTCAGACAGGAGGAGATGACGCAGTGTCGCGAGCTATGTTGCGAGTGTTAGAGCGAGTGGCAGGAGCTGGTATGGGAGGTGGAGTTCGGAAGTCAGTGTCGGAAAGACTTAGGTCGAACGGAGCCGAGGTTTTTAGAGGAGTGTCTGGGGTAGCTCCGAATGTAGCAGAGTATTGGTTGGAGGCAGTCGAAAGGATCATGGATGATTTGGATTGCACGGCAGAGGAAAAGATGAAATGTGCTGTTTCGTTGCTTCGGGACGAGGCCTATCGGTGGTGGCTCACTGTCAGATAAGGTACCCCTATAGATCGAGTGGATTGGGGATATTTTAAGGTTAAGTTCGAAGGGAAATACGTTGGAGCTAGTTATTTAGACTCGCAAAGGAAGGTGTTTCTAAATCTGGTACAAGGAAGTAAGTCGGTAGCAGAGTATGAAGCGAAATTTGTGCGGTTAAGTCAGTACGCCAAGGGGATCGTGGCTATTGATTATGAAAGGTGTGTTAGATTCGAAGATGGGTTACGGGATGAGCTATGAATGTTGATTGCTCCGCAAAGAGAAAGAGACTTTGCTATTCTAGTGGAGAAAGCTCAGATAGCTGAAGAAGTTAAGAGGACTGAGAAACAGAACCGAGAAAAGGATAGGAACTGGAGTAAGAGGAGTTTTGGACCATCAGCATCGTCGGGAGATTTTCAGAAAAGACCAAGGATTGAGAATTTCACGCACACTGCGCGCTTCGAGAATTGGAGTCGTTCGTGTATTCAGTATGGGAGAGCTCATGCAGGAGAGTGCTGGGGAAATAGCAAGGAATGTTTCTGGTGTGGGTCTAAGGCTCATTTGGTTAGGAATTGTCCTAAGGCGATGAGCGGTCGTGGTCCAAACCATGAAGGAAATGGTTCTGGCCGAGGTCGTGGAGCACCAAGCAGAGGTGCTGAAGGTTCAGAAGCGAAACAACCAAGATTGGTTTAGGCAGTCGGCCGTCGCGAGGAGGAAGATATGTCGGATGTGATATCGGGTACGTTCCTTGATCCTGGAATACCCTTTATTGTTTTGAGTGTTATAGGGTTAGCTCATTTTTGTATTGTTAGTGAAGTGTTCGGAATCTTGATTGTGAACTTGAAGATCGTATCTAGGAAGGTGACCGTATTTAGTTCTTTAAGACAGTCAGTGGTAGTAGATAAACTTTTTAAACAAGTGCTTTTGGAGGTTCAGGGAGTAGTAGTACTCTTGCTTAGTTTATCAAAGTAATTTCGAGGACGAAATTATTTTTAAGGAGGGCAGAACTGTAACATCTGGGATTTAGGGGTTATGCGGTTAGTTGATAATTCAAGTGGTAGTGGGCTCGGTGTGTGTTGGATGTGTTTTGAGGAGCTTTAGGAACTCTAAGATATAGGTAAATGCCTTAGGAAATTATTGGAATTTAAGTCTTCAAAAAGGGAGCTAGGCTAAGGAGGCCTTAAGGAAATTTGCGAGGGTTTTAGGACATAAGATTGGGCTTAGTTAAGTTGTAACAGACCAATTTTGACTCAAATCAGAACGGTGGTTTCGGGACCATGAATCCGAGCCTGAGAGATATTTTAATATTATATTTTGTGTTTGTTACATGTGATTTAGTGAGTGTGAAAATTTCGTAGAAAAATTTAGTCATTTAAGTGCTCAATTTGATAAAAAGGATTTAATCAAGAAAAGCGCAAAAGTTGCATGCTAAAGTGAAGAGTACTAAATTGATTGTGGCTTTTTAAGTGGGTGTACCAAAAGGGCAATTAGCCCATTCACCATAGTAAGGGACGGCAATGGGCTTTTATAAGTCCAAATTATATGTTAAATTAGCCTATTATATGTTATGTTGATATATTAGTAAATAAGGTATATTAAATGTGTTATTATAACATAAAATAATAAAGTTAAGTGGGAAGAAAGAGAACATCACATTGTTCATCTTCTTGGCCGAATGTTTGAGGAGAAAAACTCCATTTGTGGAGCTTGAAGTTTCGCAACTTAAGGCTTGATTTGGGGTAGGTATTTTACTTAGTTTTTGATAAATTTTACGTTTTTGAGATCGTTGTTTCGTATTACCCACCCATGTCTAAATTTTTGAAAATACTATGTATATAGGATTCGGCCATTAACATGTTTGGATAGTTTTGATGTTTGATGATTTTAAATTAAATGTATATTAAAGATTTACAAGTTTTGTATTGGAATTTTTGGTAATTTTGAGTATATAGGGCTAAATTGAAAAGAATAAATTTGTGAAGGATTAAAATGTCAAATAAATGAAATGCATGGACACCTATGACTATAATGAAGATTCGCCAAGCTAGGATGTTGGAAAATTTTGCATATTTTGTGTTATGTGCAAATGGGACTAAATTGTAAAAATGGGAAACATTAGGGGCAAAATGGTAAATTGCCCATTTGGGTGTTTTGGGACTAAATTGAGATGAAATGAGATTAAATGAGCTAAATTCTAATGTGTTTTAGATCAAGAGCAAAGAAAGACCGAATTAGACCTGGAAAGACGAAGGTTCTCGAATAGCCGATTTCGCACGGACTATCGACAACCGAGGTAAGTCCTTTAGTTAAATCATGTCAAAGAATTAATTATGGTTATCTTGACTATTAAAAATTTATGAATGTTAATATCCAATTACATCATGGCCGAATGTATATTGACATATTGGTTGATGATTTATGTTGAGTATGTGATGGAAATTATTTTGGCTAATGTAAGGTGAATAAGTAAGTTCTTGAGCTACTTTATATTTAAAGATCATTTACATATCTAGTGAATGATAAAATTTGTATAAGCTTGGTGTAAAACCATGAGTTGGCCGATTGTGATAATGATGGATTGGATTGATTTCAAATTTATTTAATGCAATGGGAATAAATGTATATGATTCGATATGTATAGTGAAATGTGAAAAGCATGTAAAAATATTCGACATTCGGCTTCGAGCCTAGCGGCCTCGTCTCGCGACACATTCGGGCTTTGAGCCTAGCGTGCCTTGTGCCGGTGTTATTTATCTGGCTTTATGCCTAGCGTGCCTTGTGCCGGTGACATAATCGGGCTTTATGCCTAGCGTGCCTTGTGCCTGTTATTTATCGGGCTTTTATGCCTAGCGTGCCTTGTGCCTGCAAAGTATTATTCGGCTTCTACGCCTAGCAGTTTGATGCCTGGTGATGTGCTTTACAAAATAGAAACCAAATTTATGTTCAAGGCGAATTAAAGCAAATATATCGAGTTAACGGCTCGGTGAGTATGTAAAGTAGGAATGAGTTTCTTACTTAATTAAGATAAGGTAAACTAGTGATTCAAAGTGATTATTACCAATGGTATGTATTTCTGTTCTATTGATAAATGATGTGGTATCGTGACTTTGGCCGCTTAATATGTAAATATATAAGACTAGGTGTATTCGCCACACAAGGGTGGTTGTATAATTAATAACATGTTATAATAATTGATATCCAAGTATATGAATAATGGTACCTATGGTTATATGATGACACATTGGGTTTTAAAGATCGGATTACTTAACGAATATTTTGATCATAAATATGTGGGTAAGGAGAAACTTTCCTATCAATTTCATACTTAGTTACATGGATATGAAATTGAAAGCTTGATAATGAAAATGAGCATAAGTATAAGTTGAGTTGTAGAAATTGAATTGTTAGTGTTTGAATGTTATATTTTTATGAAATTAGGACTTACTAAGCTAGCGAGCTTATCGTGTGAAATGTTTCCTCTGCTTTATAGATTAGGCAAGCTACAAGCTCGTCGGGATCGCTTCGGAAGGTCGCCCACACTATCAATCTACATTTTGGTACTCTTTCATTTTGGTTTTAATCGAAGGCATGTATAGGGAAGACTTAGTCTTTGTTGATGAACTCTTAAGGTTTATGTATGTAATAGCCATGCGAATATGGCTAAATTTTTAGTAAGTATGATGTTGGGTTTCGATATGTATGTTGGTTCATGATGGCAAGGTTTATGCTTTCTTAATCAAAGTTTAATCATTTTGTTAAGGAAATGTTTATATACGAAATGAATCCTTGAATTAGGAATGTAGGTAGGTTCGGTTAGAAGCTAGTCTTTCATAAAGTGCAACAAAACAGCTTGTAGTAACAGCAGTGATGTGAGTTAGAAAAATCACCAAAAATAGGGTATATTGAATTAAAAGGTGAATGAGATATGGAATTAAACCTTATTGTGTCTATTTTTACATGAAAGAAACAGAGTAGGCAAAAGATTTATATATTATAAGATAATTCAGTTTTAGTGAGACCTGCTCTGAATGAATTCGTGAGTCACTGTTCTGTATTGGAAAAATTGCTATAAATTGTACAAAAATAATTAAGAAGCATGGTTTATATGTGTAGAACCCTTAATGAATCTATGTTTCATTGGTATAAACAAGAACATCATAGGAAATTTGTGCAATGAGATAACTGCATTTTTGTAGGGACAGGTCAGAATTGTCAAGCAGTGTAATAAGGGTAACTTTGATGAATAAACTGTACTAATTGGCTACATGAAAAGTTCTGGAAAAATTATGGTGAATAGTTATATGAGTCTAGTTTCAAGGAAAATTTACGGATCTAAATTTTGAGTTTTGTAACTCGAGTTATGGTCGATTTAGTCAGCGTGACTCAGTTGGACAGCTTTAAAAATTTTTACTTCCCGAGTTAATGGTCAAGTCTAGTAATGCCACGTACCCGACTCCGGCAAGGGTTTCGGGTAAGGGGTGTTACATTTGATTATATATCAGAGCTTACGGTTTAGTCGATTCTAGGACTACCGTAGCGTGTGAGTCTAGCTATACATGCCTTTATTATATGTTGATAGTGTGGTGACTTCGACACTGAACTTTGTTTTATATAGTAAATGGACACCGATCCTCGAAAGAGTTGTAGCTGATGATGTGGAGAGCGTGGCGCCTGACCGTACCCATGGATCAGCGCCGATAGACTCTCGACCTATTTCGGGTAGCCACGAAGGAGAAACTAAACAAGTCTTTTATCGGATGATGAATGAGTGGTTTGCCCAATTTATTCAAAATAACCCGGCCGTATCCCAACCTCCACCCCGAATAATCTAACTCCGATTCCTTCACTCCCCCAATGATAGATCCGATGAGATCTAGTAAACCCCGCTTGATAAAATCCAAAATATGGGGTCAAGAATTTAAAGCTAATGACGATGATGACGCCGAGAGAGCCGAAATGTGGCTTGATAACACTATTCGGTACTTGATGAGTCGCCTTGTACTCCTGATGAATGCTTGAAGTGTACTATATCCTTATCATGCGGGACCGTGATATCACCGTGGAATACACTAGTATCGCGGGTTCGAAAGAAAAGTGACATGGGATTTCTTCCGTAATGAATTCGCGAAGAAATATATCACCAAAGATTCATTGATCAAAAACGAAAAGAATTCCTCGAAATGAAACAAGGACGAATGACCGTGACTTTAATATGAATGAAAATTTGTCGACTCAGCAGATATGCTAGAGAGTGTGTTTTTCTTCCGGCTATTATGTGTAAAAGATTTGAAGATGGCCTGAATGAAGATATAAAGATGTTCGTTGGCATTCTTGAAATTCAAAAGTTTGTGACTTTAGTTGAAAGAGCTTGCAAAGTCAAGAGCTCGGAAAGAGAAAAGAAAGGTCGAGACTCAAGCTAGAGACATTCGTAAAAGATCTTCGGCAAAGTCTTTCATTCCACGACCAAGAAGCCCAGAGACGACTACACCTGATAGAAAGCTAATACAGATCCACCTAGACGGATCGACCTCCTATGAGCTCCCGAGCTACCTCGATAGCACTGATGTTGGTAATGTTCCACAAAATAGAGTTGAGTGCAAGCATTGTGGGAAATGGCACTCGTGGAGTTGTAGATTTCATGATCGGTCTTGCTATAAATGTGGATCACTGCACCATTTTATTAGAGAGTGTCCGGGTTAGCCGAGAGCGAGTATCATACCCGCAACACTGCCCGAGCAACGTGTCAATCGCGAGGTAGACCACCCGCATATTCGTGCAATGTAGGTGGTAGTCGAAAAGGAACGAAGAACAACACCACGATCGATTTGAGGCTAGAGCTCCGGCTAGAGCATATGCTGCGCGAGCTAGAGAGGATGCTTCCTCCCCGACGTCATTACGGTGATTTCACTCTTTATGATACTACCGTGATTGCACTAATTGATCCCGGTTCGACTCATTCTTATGTGTGTGAAACTTTAAAATTCGGCAAGACTCATTAGTTGAGTCTCACCGAGTTTGTGATTCGTGTGTCCAACCCTTTGGGTAGATGTGTGCTTGTTAATAAAGTGTGTAGAGGTTGCCCGTTGATGATTCGAGGTTATTGCTTTCCAGTGATTTAATGTTGTTGCCCTTTGACGAATTTGATATAATCTTGGGTATGGATTGGTTCACTTCGCACGAGGCGAAGAGGGATTGTAAAAGAAAGCTTATTGATTTGAAATGTCGAAACGGTGAGACCATCGTAATTAAATCTGTGACATAAATGGGTTGCCTACAAAGAATATCTTCAATGTTAGCCCGAAAGTATGTGAAAAAAGGGTGTGAAGCTTATTTGGCCTATGTAATCGATAATAAAATGTCCGAGAAACAAATTGAATCAGATCGGTTGTGTGTGAATACCCCCGATGTGTTTCGAGGAACTACCGGTTTACTCTGTAATGCGCGAGAGATTGAGTTCGGCATTGAGTTAGTGCGCATGTACGACTCCGTTCGATAGCTCGCATCGAATGGCACCTACCGAATTAAAAGAATTGAAAGCGCATTTGCAAGAGTTGACAGATAGGGGTTTTGCACGACCGTTTCTCTCCTTGGGGTGCACCCTGTTATTTGTGAAAAGAAAGAAGGGACTATGCGAATGTGTATCGACTACCGGCAACTAAATAAGGTAACTACTAAGAATAAGTACCCGTTACCTCGGATTGATGATTTATTTGATCAGTTGAAGGGGGCTTCAGTGTTTTCGAAAATAGATTTGAGAACGGGCTATTATCAATTACGAGTCAGAGATTTAGATGTGCCAAAGACTGCATTTCGCACGAGGTACGGACATTATGAGTTTTTGGTTATGCCTTTTGGACTCACTAATGCACCTGCTGCTTTTATGGATCTAATGAACCGGGTCTTCCGACAGTTTTTGGATCAGTTTGTAGTAGTGTTTATTGATGATATATTGATCTATTCCAAAAGTGAAACGGAACATGCTGAGCATTTGAGATTAGTACTACAAACTTTGAGAGATCAACGATTGTATGCAAAGTTCGATAAGTGTGAATTCGGATGAATTAGGTCGCTTCTTGGGTCATGTTGTTTCAAATGTCGTATTCGGGGTGGATCCAAATAAATTAACAAATTATACTTGATTGGAGACCACCAAAGAATGTTTCGAGATCCGAAGTTTCCTAGGCCTTGCATGATATTATAGACAATTTGTAAAAGGTTTTTCTGTAATAGCTACACCTTTGACGAAACTACTACGAAAAGATGTCAAGTTTGAGTGGTCGAGAAGTGTCGAAAAAGTTTCGAGCGCTTGAAAGCCCTTTTGACCAAGCCCCAGTGTTAACTCAAATGAATCGTAAAGAATTTATTATTTTTAGCGATGCTTCCTTGAATGGATTGGGTTGTGTTTTAATGCAAGAAGGCAAGGTGATAGCCTACGCTTGAGACAATTGAAGCCGCATGAGAAAAATTATCCAACTCATGATTTGGAGTTGGCGTACCATTGTGTTCGCATTAAAAATTTGGCGCCACTACTTATTTGGCGAAAAATGTCATATTTATTCAGATCACAAAAGTTTGAAGTATTTGATGACTCAGAAAGACTTGAACTTGAGACAACGTAGATGGTTAGAATTGCTGAAAGACTATGAATTAGTTATTGACTACCATCCGGGGAAAGCTAATGTTGTTGCAGATGCGTTAAGTCGAAAACCATTATTTGCTCTTCGTGCATTGAACGCACGGGTGGCTATATCTGATGATGGTTCGATCATAGCCGAATTACAAGCAAGGCCGATGTTCATTCAGTAGATTTGTGATGCACAGAAAGTTGACGAAAAGTTGATTTCTATTCGGATTCGATGTGAAAATGATATAGAATCGATTTTCGATTGATGCAAATGATTGTTTGAGTTACAAAAGTCGATTGTGTATTCCTAGGAACTCAGATTTGATACAGATGATTCTGAGGGAGGCCCATAATGGTCGAATGTCGATACACCCGGGTAGCACAAAAATGTATAACAATTTGAAACAGTTCTATTGGTGGCCTGGCATGAAACGGGATATATCCGAATTTGTTTCCAAGTGCTTAATCATCAACAAGTGAAAAGTCGAGCATCATCAAGTACCGTCCGGATTACTTCAACCAATCATGATACCCGAATGGAAATGGGATAGAATTACAATGGATTTTGTATCCGGTCTTCCTATGACACCGAGTAAGAAAGATGCCGTATGGGTTATCGTTGATAGACCGACTAAATCACTCATTTTGTGCTTGTGACGCATCGATTATTCACTTGATAAACTTGCCGAATTGTATGTGTCGCAGATTGTAAGGTTGCACGGTGTGCCGAGTTCCATTGTTTCGATAGGGACCCAAGATTCACATCGCGGTTTTGGAAGAAATTGCAAGATGCTTTAGGTACTAAACTTTATTTTAGTACTGACCTTCCATCCGCAAAAGCAGACACCGATCCGAAAGCGAACTATTTTGATACTTGAGGACATGTTGAGGTGTTATGTTTCGAGTTTGAAGGTACGTGGGAACGATACCTACCTTTGATTGAATTTGCTTACAATAATAGTTTCCAATCTAGCATAAAAATGGCGCCTTATGAAGCCTTATATGGTCGAAAATGTCGCACACCGTTGTATTGACCAACTCAATGAAAACAAGATACACGGGGTTGATTGGATTAAAGAAACAGAATGTAAGGTGGTACTTATTAGAAATAACTTGAAAGTCGCCGGATCGTCGTAAGTCCTATGCCAATTTGAAGCGTAAGGATATTGAATTTCAGTGTCGAGATCGGGTGTTCTTGAAAGTTTCTTCTTGGAAGAAAATACTTGATTCGGCCGTAAAGGCAAGTTAAGTCCGAGATTTATCGATCGCACGAAGTCATTGAACGTATTGGATTTGGTTGCTTATAGATTAAGATTGCCCTCCGAAAGTTAGAAAAGATACACAATGTATTTCATGTTTCAATGCTTCAAAATATAGATCGGATCCGTCCCCATGTGATTTCACCGTCGAGATTGAAATTAGATCCGATTTGACATATGATGAGGAACCGATCCGTATCTTAGCCCGAGAGATAAAAGAGTTGAGAAATAAAAGAATTCCATTAGTAAAAGTTTTATGGAATCGCCACGGGGTTGAAGAGGCTACGTGGGAGCCTCAAGAGACAATGAGGCAACAATATCCGAACTTATTTAATGGTAAGATTTTCTGGGACGAAAATCCTTAAGGGGAGAGTTGTAATGGACCAATTTTGACCCAAATCGAACGGTGGTTTCAGGACCATGAATCCGAGCCCGAGAGATATTTTAATATTATATTTCGTGTGTTTGTTACATGTGATTTAGTGAGTGTGAAAATATCGTAGAAAAATTTAGTCATTTAAGTGCTCAATTTGATAAAAAGGATTTAATCGAGAAAAGCGCAATGATTGCATGCTAAAGTGAAGAGTACTAAATTGATTGTGGCTTTTATGTGGGTGTACCAAAAAAGGCAATTAGACCATTCACCATAGTAAGGGACGGCAATGGGCTTTTATGAGTCCAAATTATATGTTAAATTAGCCTATTATATGTTATGTTGATATATTAGTAAATAAGGTATATTAAATGTGTTATTATAACATAAAATAATAAAGTTAAGTGGGAAGAAAGAGAACATCACATTGTTCATCTTCTTGGCCGAATGTTTGAGGAGAAAACTCCATTTTTGGAGCTTGAAGTTTCGCAACTTAAGGCTTGATTTGGGGTAGGTATTTTACTTAGTTTTTGATAAATTTTACGTTTTTGAGATCGTTGTTTCGTGTGTTACCCGACCCATGTCTAAATTTTTGAAAATACTATGTATATAGGATTCGACCATTAACATGTTTGGATAGTTTTGATGTTTGATGATTTTAAATTAAATGTATATTAAAGATTTACAAGTTTTGTATTGGAATTTTTGGTAATTTTGAGTATATAGGGCTAAATTGAAAAGAATAAATTTGTGAAGGATTAAAATGTCAAATAAATGAAATGCATGGACACCTATGACTATAATGAAGATTCGCCAAGCTAGGATGTTGGAAAATTTTGCATATTTTGTGTTATGTGCAAATGGGACTAAATTGTAAAATGGGAAACATTAGGGGCAAAATGGTAAATTGCCCATTTGGGTGTTTTGGGACTAAATTGAGATGAAATGAGATTAAATGAGCTAAATTCTAATGTGTTTTAGATCAAGAGCAAAGAAAGACCGAATTAGACCGGGGAAAGACGAAGGTTCTCGAATAGCCGATTCGCACGGACTATCGACAACCGAGGTAAGTCCTTTAGTTAAATCATGTCAAAGAATTAATTATGGTTATCTTGACTATTAAAAATTTATGAATGTTAATATCCAATTACATCATGGCCGAATGTATATTGACATATTGGTTGATGATTTATGTTGAGTATGTGATGGAAATTATTTTGGCTAATGTAAGGTGAATAAGTAAGTTCTTGAGCTACTTTATATTTAAAGATCATTTACATATCTAGTGAATGATAAAATTTGTATAAGCTTGGTGTAAAACCATGAGTTGGTCGATTGTGATAATGATGGATTGGATTGATTTCAAATTTATTTAATGCAATGGGAATAAATGTATATGATTCGATATGTATAGTGAAATGTGAAAAGCATGTAAAAATATTCTGACACATTCGGGCTTCGAGCCCTAGCAGTGCCTTGTGCCGTGTTATTTATCGGGCTTTTATGCCTAGCGGTGCCTTGTGCCGGTGACATAATCGGCTTTATGCCCAGCGTGCCTTGTGCCTGTTATTTATCGGGCTTTTATGCCTAGCGTGCCTTGTGCCGGGTGTTATTATTCGGCTTCTACGCCTAGCGAGCTTGATGCCTGGTGATGTGCTTTACAAAATAGAAACGAAATTTATGTTCAAGGCGAATTAAAGCAAATATATCGAGTTAACGGCTCAGTGAGTATGTAAAGTAGGAATGAGTTTCTTACTTAATTAAGATAAGGTAAACTAGTGATTCAGATGATTATTACCAATGGTATGTATTTCTGTTCTATTGATAAATGATGTGGTATCGTGACTTTGGCCGTTTAATATGTAAATATATAAGACTAGGTGTATTCGGCCACAAGGGTGGTTGTATAATTAATAACATGTTATAATAATTGATATCCAAGTATATGAATAATGGTACCTATGGTTATATGATGACACATTGGGTTTTAAAGATCGGATTACTGAACGAATATTTTGATCATAAATATGTGGGTAAGGAGAAACTTTCCTATCAATTTCATACTTAGTTACATGGATATGAAATTGAAAGCTTGATAATGAAAATGAGCATAAGTATAAGTTGAGTTGTAGAAATTGAATTGTTAGTGTTTGAATGTTATATTTTTATGAAATTAGGACTTACTAAGCTAGCGAGCTTATCGTGTGGTGAAATGTTTCCTCTGTTTTATAGATTAGGCAAGCTACAAGCTCGTCGGGATCGTTCGGAAGGTCGCCCACACTATCAATCTACATTTTGGTACTCTTTCATTTTGGTTTTAAACGAAGGCATGTATAGGGAAGACTTAGTCTTTGTTGATGAACTCTTAAGGTTTATGTATGTAATAGCCATGCGAATATGGCTAAATTTTTAGTAAGTATGATGTTGGGTTTCGATATGTATGTTGGTTCATGATGGCAAGGTTTATGCTTTCTTAATCAAAGTTTAATCATTTTGTTAAGGAAATGTTTATATACGAAATGAATCCTTGAATTAGGAATGTAGGTAGGTTCGGTTAGAAGCTAGTCTTTCATAAAATGCAACAAAACAGCTTGTAGTAACAGCAGTGATGTGAGTTAGAAAAATCACCAAAAATAGGGTATATTGAATTAAAAGGTGAATGAGATATGGAATTAAACCTTATTGTGTCTATTTTTACATGAAAGAAACAGAGTAGGCAAAAGATTTATATATTATGAGATAATTCAGTTTTAGTGAGACCTGCTCTGAATGAATTCGTGAGTCACTGTTCTGTATTGGAAAAAATTGCTATAAATTGTACAAAAATAATTAAGAAGCATGGTTTATATGTGTAGAACCCTTAATGAATCTATGTTTCATTGGTATAAACAAGAACATCATAGGAAATTTGTGCAATGAGATAACTGCATTTTTAGGGGACAGGTCAGAATTGTCAAGCAGTGTAATAAGGGTAACTTTGATGAATAAACTGTACTAATTGGCTACATGAAAAGTTCTGGAAAAATTATGGTGAATAGTTATATGAGTCTAGTTTCAAAGAAAATTTACGGATCTAAATTTCTAGTTTTGTAACTCGAGTTATGGTCGATTTATTCAGCGTGACTCAGTTGGACAGCTTTAAAAATTTTTACTTCCCGAGTTAATGGTCAAGTCTAGTAATGCCACGTACCCGACTCCGGCAAGGGTTTCGGGTAAGGGGTGTTACATAAGTGGCTTGGAGGCGCTACTTAGGGCCTTGGTGAATGACGCCTCAAGCTAGGGTGAAGGGCTCAGGTTCGAGTCATGAGGGCAGCATAAAGTGTTATTTTATTTTGCTTTTGCGTCAAGGTAGAGAGGGGGAGTGTTGGACGGCATTGGGACTTCAAAGGGATGAGGATAAGGCTTGGTTTCTTTTAGATTTTGGCTAAAGGGAAGAGATATTAGTTGATTTATTCAAATTCTTTTTAAATGAGTGTGAAGAGAGAAGATAGGAGAAAATTGTGGGATAAGGGTGAGGTGATAGCAATGGCCGAATATGGGATTCTAGGGGTATGTGTGTGCCGAAATTTTATAGGGGCTAAGGGAGTGATCATCCTTGGATATTTTCTTTTCCTTCTTAATTCTCTAAGTGCCGAATTTTAGTTGTGAAAGTATTCATCTTTTGCCGAAATTGTTAGTCATAGGAATTCTTTCTTTTCTCTTCTTTTCAACAAAGCCGAAACCTCCCTGCCATTGGCCACCATTGCCAAATTCTCTTAAGCCTCCTCTCTTCTTCTTTTCTTCTTGAAACTTTAAAGAAACACCATTAGCCGAAACCCTCTCTCTCCGAAACTACTTCAACCCCAACTCTTCATTACTTTTCTCTCCATAACTCTCAAGAGCCGAACCTCTATTGAACCTCCCTACTGTTTCTTTTATTCCCTTGTTTTCTTTAAAGCCAAAATACTTCTTGTTGCTTAGCCGAATCTCAAAGGTGCCTATTCTCTCTTCTTTGTCGCAAGTCTTTAAGCCGAAACTTTGATCTAGTCCTTTTCTCAGCTGAATCTCAATCTTAGTGTGGGCCGATTCTTTGTAAAGCCGAAGGGAACTATCATTAAGGTAAGGTTGCGACAACTCCTCTTTGTTTTGGGATTTATGTCATGTCCGAATGGCCCTATGATTCTTAAAAGTGTGTTTAGGCCTTGGTTTAAGGATGGCCGAATGTGCTTGGTGCCATAATTTGTGTCTTTTGTCTGTAAGCCAACATTAAGGAGCATTAAAGGAGTCTTTCGGGATTTGAAGTCACCAAGGTAAGCAAGCAGTGTAGTATTCGGCCAAGGGCCTTTTTCCTGGATTTATGTGTTAAGCCGATTCTAACCGTTAATAACCAGGGATTTCGACTACTCAAGGAGCAAGTGATAGTTTCGGGATTTAGGTAAGTGGTTGCTAGCATTCGGCCTTAGGCCATATTATTGGTTTTAGTGTTGACCGATTTCTGACTTTGGTTCTTAGGAGCAAATCGACACGAATAAGGAGAGTTTCGGGATTCAAGATCATCTTGGTAAGAATACTTTGTAAGTTTAGATTTGATATATATTTAGATTATGACGTTGATGGTTAACCGAATGTTCTGATTAAGTATTGTTGATGGAGGCGAACATCAATCAAGAAGGTAAAGGGATAGTCCCTATCCCGAAGTTTAAGAACAGATCGGTTTCTCCGCTGCTCGGATTGGCCACCGGGTGTGGGCGAAAGAAATGTGGCGGGACTATAGGCAGATAGCGGTAGTTTCGCTTAGTGATAGCATCGTTATTGAGAGTGTAGTGCTTCAAGTTATCAGGTGTGTGATTAACCCACCGTTTTTCGGGTTTATGATTATTTTTGCATGTGTTATGTATGTACTAATAAGTGCAATGGCAATTATGAAATGGATACCCTTAAGGGGTATGTCGATAATCAGGTCAGTATTAATCTGATGAAAAGTGGTTATCAATGTGTATGTGTGAATATGTCTATGAAAATATGGTTGAATGCAATAACATGTACATGCATTAATTATCATGGCACTATTATATGTTGCATGTGCATGGGATGGGATGAATATGAAAGAAGGACAGTGTGTATATTTATGTACGTGGTTGATGTTAGCTACGGCTACATCGTGGATTGGCGCTGACTGAGGTCGCATTGTGGATTACTTGTGATTAAGTTCACGTGGATTGATGAGTGGCTCTGTACCTCATCGTTGTTGATATCGGCTATGTGCCATATCGTGGCTAATGAACGGCTATGTGCCTCATCATGGATTTGATGATAGCTATGAGCTACATCGTGGATTGGCGCTGACTAAGGTCGTGATGTGGGTTATTTGCGATTTAGTTCGCGTGGACGGCATTAATTGCCAAATTGGTGTGTAGAGGCTGGAGGGTGATTTAGTAATCCCCTGGTGTGTGGTGGCTAGATACGGGGGTGTGTAGAGGATGGACCCTAGGCTAGGTTGGGTGCACTTTGCATAAACATGTGTGGTGTGTGGATAATATGTGGAAATGGGCCAAGCCCAATATATGGAATTATGTGGATAAATTGCCCTATTATCTGATATGTGGTTTGATGTGGTTGTGGGCTAAGCTCATGTGGGTGGAAATCTGTGGACTAGTTACACACTGAGTCTGTTTGAGTCACCCAAATTTTTACCAAACATCGCAGGTGATGCGTGATGCTTGGACCGGGTTTGAGTGGATACGAGGTGGCCATGCAGAAGATATTTTTATTTATTTTGTGCACTTGAGATTCTCAGTATTTTGAATAATTATTTATTGTAATAAGGGCCGCTTAAAGTACTTGAAGTTTATTATTATGTTTAAGTTGGATTGACGATTAAATTACTATTTGGAAATGATTTTATATTTAGCAACTTATATCTTAAAATATATATACTAAAGTTTTAAACCCGGATATTTTGTAACAAACATTATTTTACTTAGAATTTTAAATATACAAGGTTTTACAAATGAAAACAAATTTTCATGTTTTCACCCGTAAGTCAAATCTTTTTTTCAAACGTTTTTCGTAGTGGCATTCTGAATTCGGTCGTGGCGAATGGGCCTGGTTTAGGGTGTTACACGTGTGAAGTCTGTACTAGAAATTAGGAATTTAATTCGACACACGGCCTAAGGAAAAGGACGTGTGCCCTAGCCGTGTGACCTTAGTGAGGTGATGACGTCATAAACAGAATGCCATGGTTTTTGCATACGGGCTAAGACATAGGCATGTGGTGGCTGTGTGAGGGACACGAGCGTGTGTTCGGTCATGTGAAAACCCCTGTAGGTTCGAATTACAAAATAAATCCACATGGGTGTAGAACATGGGCATGTGATATGCCACACGGGCGTGTGGCTCCGTTTTATGTCAAAATTGTCCAAGTGTTCAAAAGTTTCAGGTTTGGTCCCGAATCATTCCTGGTGCAAGTTTAGGGTCTCGTAGACCTATAATAAGGGCGTTACGGTCTTGAATGAAAAGTTTTTATTTGAAATGAAAATTTATGAATCGTGTTGCATGATAGAACAAGTTAAGTTCGGTAATGCCTCGTACCCGGTTCAGGTGTCGAATACAGATAAGGGGTGTTACATGTGTAATATGGCTTATATAATTTTTGAAATGTGCATGTGCTGAGTTAAGAAATGGTACATTGATATTTAACTGATGAAATAGATATATTGTTTCAAATTAGTTATATGAAATGCATTAATATATGTTTGCATGTTTTAATGTATGCGCATATAATTCGTAAAGTAAGAAGGCATTTGACACTTTGATTATTCAAAAGCATGCTAAATGTGGGCCTAAAATATGTTACTTTTACGGTTTATCATGTTATATGAGAAGTATTTTTATATGATTGAATAGTGGAGTTTTAAAACATGTGAATTATGACTGTTTTGGGATGTGCTTTGGTCAGTAATGCCTTATAACCCAAGTCCGGCGATGGATACGGGTTAGGGTTGTTACACTTTTTCTTGCCAAGTTTTCTTTCTTAGAGGGGAAATTAGAGCCACTTGAAAGTAGTTGTGGATTCTTCTTGTTTCTAAGGCTCTTAAGGAATTCTACACGCCAGGTTCTATCTTTTCCATCTATCTTATTTATTTTTCTTCTTTATTATTTGAATATTTAATTTATTAAACTATTTTATTTATCGTAGTTATTTATTTTATTTGTTTTATCTTTTTTTGTTTTGATTGCGTTTCATGTTTGCATCAGATCTAGCTTCCAAGCCTTCCAGATCCATGGTTGTTTTTCAATCACATTAATTCCTACTGGTGGGTTTTTACAAGCATTGTTGTAGTAAGGGGAACAAGGGAGAGGAAGTGTAACACCCATAGCCGACCTGATCGTTGGGTCCGGGCTACAGGATGCAACATTTGTTGTCGGAGCGACTATGATAAATTAAATTCAATTTATACATTAAACATTTAATTACGAGTAATATAATATATGATGCAATATACAATCATTTCTAGGTCTTACACGAGCTTACAAAAGCTCTGTTGCTAACCCGAGGTCTATTAGGACCAAATTGTAAATATATCAAAATCTCAAGTTGACTTATGGCTTCGGAGATTTCTCGTCGTAACGACGACAAGGGTCCGATGTCGCGACGTGATCATCTATTTGCAAATGGTCCAATTTGGTAGCTATTCAATTTACTCCCATTTACACAAGCCAAACCTTTGTTGCATTGAAACAAGAAAAAATATCATAATCCAATGTTCAATCATAAACATTTACACAATTTACACATCTGCTTTACATCAAAACACCACTCCAATTTATTTATTAATAACATTTTACGTGTAGCAACTATTAGCTTTAAGATACCAACTGAATTCATCTACTTGAAAACCATATATGAACATCAACTTCATTCTAATATCAATAATCTCAAAATCATAATTGAACCATACCATTATGCCATATCTAGCTTACAGTTACTAGCTCAACTTCAACATGATTGTATTACACAAACATTGACTCAACATAGATACATTGTAACACCCCAAACCCGGTCAATACACCACGACCGAATCTGGTATGCTACGGGGAAAAACATATTTGAGAGGGTAGGTTTCCGTTTACAAGTTTGATGAAACACTTTGCTATATTTTGTACTTGTAGAAATCTTGGGCATGATTGTTTAAAAACTGCCATTTCATTTTGAAAATCCGAAAATTTTGATAACTTGATTGAATCCATAAGTAAAAGAAATTGATATCATGTAGAAATCCAAATACTTCCTTTTAGTTGCTTAAAACAATTTGAATATAGTGAGAAAATGAATTCAGGTTTGGAAAGTGTTCACTTTGATTTTCATTTATTTATAAATTTAGTGTGATACCCGATGGTACAATTTAAAACATATCGCTTTGTAGTTTGAAAAACTTTATCTTTCCAAGTTTTAGCAAAATTTAACCCAGTAATTTGTTTAGGCATATTTAAAATCCAAACTAAGCGTACAATAACAAAAACATAAGTTTAAAAGGCCTTTTACAATCCAGGTAAAACCAAATGAAAGTAAACGTAATAAAGTACCAAGTTTAAATCAGAGCAAATCCCATTTTATTCATGGCATGAGCACCTCGAGTCCATCCCGGCTCCATGTCCGCAACTAGGTGTCACCTGAAATGTCAAAGGAGAAGGTGAGTCGCATGACTCAGTGCATAAATCCCTCTCCCGATATATATAACATACTAACACACATCAACAGAGCAATACAATTAATGCACCCGATCCTAACCATCCATAACACCTTTCTACCCCGTGTGGTACCAAACCACTGGTGGTGCCAAACCACTGGTGACCCAAAGTCACGATATCCATAAGTGTGGTGCCAAACCACTGGTGACCCAAAGTCACGAATAATCCAATGATGGGGCCAACCCATCGTGTGATACCAAATCACTGGCGACAATCCCGTATCTCAAAAGTGGGGCCAACCCACGGTGGTGTCAAACCACAGGGACGAGTCGCTATGAGGTGCCAAACCTCTGGTGTCCCAAAGACACAAGTGTGATACCAAATCACTGGTGACCGTAGTCACGAATCGAATGATGGGGCCAACCCATCGTGTGATACCAAATCACTGGCGTCAATCCCGTAATATCAATCGTGGGGCCAACCCACCGTGGTGCTAAGCCACTGAGACGAGACGCTGAGGTGCCAAACCTCTGGTGACCCAAAGTCACAAAATATCATCTGTGGTACCAAACCACTGGAGGTGCCAAACCTCTGGTGTCCCAAAGACACGGTGTCCCAAAGACACGGATATCATATTCCCCCTCCTCTCATATCACCCATACATGTCATACTGACTCATGTACAATATGCAATTCATGCAAATCATGCGGTCATGCTAATATGTTTAACATTGCATTTCATATCACATACATCAGCAACCATGATATCATAAACCACTAATAGAACTCATAATAATACGGACTTACCCGGATCCGTATGCATACCCCATTGGGTATCACATCAACCAACCATATTGTTTCAACCTTAATAAGTAATCAGGTTATTAATCATATTACTAAACAAAAGTGTGTTAGTTTACACACCTGTTAACGCAAGCTTTTAAACCCAAAGAACCGATCTAAGATCCTCAAATACCTTGCTCCTATAATCGGCCAAACATAGATTAGCCACTTATACCATTCGGCCAAGACCAATTAACCAAAAAGGGGTTAACGTTTAACCCTTACCTTACACTTGATTTGGTTTCCTACCAAGTCCGGAACCAACAATGGTTCTTTTGACAATCGGCCTCACCCTACACATGTAAACAGTTAATCCATTGGGGTCTTGACTAAATGAAACTAAAAGATTAGACTTAAAGAACCAACCTCTTACCACTACTTACCAATGATCAACCAACGGTGACTGCTTCACTTGACCACCACCAAAATCCAAAGGCCCTATACTGAAATCGATTACACACAAAAGATTAACTCCTTATGTAATATCCCGGGTTAGGGGCTATTTTGTGTTGCATGATATTGCATGGGTTTTGTGTGTTGTGTTGCTATTTCGGTGTTTTAGGGGCTTAATTGTAGCCTAGGTGTGTGCCTGAGTGTATGGAAAAATTTTGGTTTTTGGGTGTTAAGTCAGGGGAGCGGATGGAGCTGAGGGATGTGTATTTTATGTTGTGTTTCTGAGCACAAAAGAGGAGCTGGTGGAGTGGCAAAGCATGCGCCACATGGGGAGCTTGATGTGGCGTCATCTCCGGGAGAGGAGGTCCAGGTGTTCGAATCTGCAGAGTTCTCCTTTTGGCTCCTTTTTGGACGGCATGGAGGAAGAAGTAGAAGACAAGTGAAATTCTACTTGGACTTGGTCTTCAATTTCAAATGAAAGGGGGAGAGCAAATTGTGGAGGAAGACTTGGTCCACTCATTTGAAATGAGTGGTGGAGAGCCTTTGGAGGGATTTTGGCCGAATTTGGGGGAGTGTGGAGTGGGAGAATGACGGCTTGGTAAGGGAAGGTGTGTGTCTTAAAAATGCATTTGGCATTTTTGGTGATTTCGGCCACTCTTTGTCAAAAGCAATTCTTCTATTTTCTTTTGGAAACCGAAACTAGCACCCATTCTTTTCATACTCTCTTCCTTTCTTCTCTTGAAACCTTAGTAGCCGAAACCTCATTTGTTTCTTCTAATTCTTCTTCCTTGAACCCGAAAGCCCAAGCAACACATGCCGAATTTGCTTCATTCTTGATTAGTTCTCTTAATAGCCGAATGCCCTTTTGTGTCACCATTTTACTTGCTTTCATTTCTTTTCTTCTTGTGACCCTTTTGGCCGAATATCAACCCCTTTTCTATTCATTTTCCTCTTGTGTTCTCTTCTTTTGGGTGAAGCCGAATCCTCCTGCAACTTGTGGCCGATTTCTCTTCTTTTCTTAAACCACACTCCTTTGTTTTGTTTTCAAGGCTGATAGCCGAAATCCCCCTGGTGTTGTCGAAATCTCCTTCTTTCTTTTTGCTCTCATTGTAGCCGAATATCTTCTCTTCTCCTAGTAGTCTCCCTTAGCCGAATCTTTGTTGGTAAGTAAGGGGTAAGTGATTGGTTGTTGTTAGTTTGATCTTCTGGTTTCGATTAAGGCATGAATGATAAAGGATTAACTGTTATTCTTTTCAAGGTGAAGGCTGAGTGTCTTAGAAGGCCATTGTGGTTCGGATTTGGTAGGAAACCAAATCACCTTCAAGGTAAGGGTTCGACATTAACCCCTTTGATTAAGTGTCCTTGGCCGAATGTCTTAGTGCCTAACCCCTAATGTTTGACCGATTATAGGATCTTGTAATCGAGGGGCTTAGATCGTTCTCGTGGGATTTTTGGACTCGTGATCACCAGTGTGTAACTAACACAATCGATACTTAGTAAGATTATTAATAAACCTATTTGCATGTTAAAAGTTATAACATGTGATGGACAATGGGATACCCAAATAGGGTATGTAATACGATCTCGGTAAAATCTGTTTCTATTATGAGTGCTATTAATGAAGTATAATATCATGACTTATGTTTTGTATGTATGCTATGAGAGATAATGCTTGGTATGTTGGCATAATATGCATGACTTGCATGAGATGCAAGCATGATTACATGAGTATGAGATGGATGGGTGATACGAGAGGAGGGAGCGATGATATATATTGTCTTGTGAGCACCAAAGTGCTTTGGTAGCACACTTTGTGACTTTGGGTCACCAGAGGTTTGGCACCTCCAGAGGTTTGGTACCTCGGCGTCTCGTCCCAGATGGCTCAGCACCACAATGGGTTGGCCCCACAGATGATTATACGGGATTGACGCCAAGGTGTTTTGGTAACACACGATGGGTTGGCCCCATCACCGATTTGTGACTACGGTCACGGTGCTTTGGTAGCACATTGTGTCTTTGGGACACCGGAGGTTTGGCACCTCATTGCGACTAGTCCCCGTGGTTTGACCACCGTGGGTTGGCCCCACTTGAGATATGGGATCGCTTGCTAGTGTTTTGGTAACACACGATGGGTTGGCCCCATCATCGATTTGTGACTACGGTCACGATGCTTTGGTAGCACATTGTGTCTTTGGGACACCGGTGGTTTGGGACCACATCGATGGATAATGTGTCTTTGGGACACCGGTGTTTTGGTAACACATTGTGACTATACGTCACCGTGGTTTGGCACCACCAGTGGTTTGGTACCACACGGGGGTAGAAAAGGTGTATGGATGGTTAGGATCGGGTTGCATTAATTATGTTGCTATGTATGATGTGTGTTAGCATGTTGTTTTATCGGGAGCTGGGTTTACACATCGAGTCACTCGACTCACCCTCTCCTTTGACATTTCAGTGACTCGTAGACGCGACTTGGAGCCGGGATGGACTCGGGTGCACATGCCATGCTCTAATAAAAGTTTTGCTCGATTTATTGCATTTGGGCACTTTAGTTTATTTATTTTTATTTGGGTTTATCTTGGATTTGTAAAAGCTTTCTAAAATGTGCTTTATGATGTTTATATTTTTACATTAGATTTTAATATGTTTATGTGAAAATAACTTGGTGTGAATTTTGATTAAAATTTGGAAAGACGACGTTTTCAAACCAACAAAGCGATATGTTTTTGAACTATACCATCGGGTATCACAATCGTTTTTATAATTGAATGAAAAACAATCGGATTCAAACTTGAAACCAAAAATTTTTCTAAGATCAATGTTCTCGTAACAATGTTCAACAACTCGTTTTGAAAAGAAACAAAGTTTTATCAAGTCTACTAGTACAACCTCAAAGTTTTCAAATCGTTTTCCTCGTAACATACCGTTCGATCGTGGTGTTTGGACCGGGTTTGGGGTGTTACAATTGTGGTATCGAGCTAAGTTCAAAAGCTCATTTGTGGGCTTGAGGCCCAAACTGTTTTCAAAAGTTTGTTTTAAGTGTTTTTGGGATGGAATACATGGTTTACAAGGCATGGCAACGAGTCTCCTACACTGATTCGCCTGTAAGTAACTCTAAACTCTTCTCAGAATTATTATTTGTAGAAGGGTAGGTGATATGGAACGTAGTTAGATTTATAGGATTGGAACCCTAGGATTAGATCACTCAAACACTCGAACTAAAGCATAAGACTTAAAGCACTAAACCAATCTATGACTCACCACACTGGGCTAGGGTGTGGTAACTCCCGTGCATGTCTAGGAGAGAGATCCTAAGAGCTTGGTATTTAAGCGATCCTCGTGACTCACCTCCTCTTCGCAGTATCCCACCCAGTGCGTAGCTAGAGTTCACTCACGACCAAGAAGGCTCGGTCATAGACTTAACCTAACGACTAAAACCCAAAAAGGGAATTAGCCATGTTTTCAAAAATACAACAACAACCCTAATGTTTTCAAACTTTCTGCAATAAACTCTTTCAAAACCGAAAATGTCACATTTACAACAATTTTCTCGAAAAACTCGATTTATGGGAAAATTACAAAAATGCCCTTAGGGGTAAATTTACTAAAATGCCCTCGGTTTATAAAATAGCAACTCAATGATTTTGCCCAAAAATTTCAATGATGTTCTGAAATTCAAACACTCTGTTTTCTGAGAATATCAATCGGAAATCTTGATTTTGGAAAATTTATGAAAACGCCTCGGTTTGTGAAAATTACTAAAATACCCACTGTTTCCAAAACGAAGTATTTTACAAAATTTTCAAAGAACACTCTCAAATTTTTGGAATTTCAAATTGACCGATTTTACGAAAAGTTTAAAATATCTTTTATTACTGAAATACCACCTGTAGGAAAATGACGAAAATACCCTTGGGCTAGAATGGGCAATGTCCAGAAGAGTGAATAGGTATGGAAAGGGTTAAGGAATGTATGTATAATCTCTTTTGGATGAATAGGATAGAAGATTGAAACCTTGGTTGCTCGAAAGAACCCCTGAATAAACTCTATCCATAAAATTTCTTTGCATGGTTAAGAAAGTGGAACGATACTAATGCATAAAAATCTTTTTAATCAGAAACGTAGATCGTTAGACATGAGCACTCGAGAGCGGACGTGGTCGTAATACTCGTGGTAGAGGTAGGGGTAGAATGACGGTTTACGAACCCGTAGGATCCGGTCAAGGGTCGAAAAATGAGATGCTTGGATCCGCCACCACCGGAGGTGGTGAGTTCGGGATCGATCGAGACGATGCGATGTCACGAAGCGATCTTTGCGGGTGTTGGAAAGGGTAGCTGGTGTAAGTGGTGGTGCGGGAGTTAGGAAATCTGTTCCTGAGCGACTCCGGGCTAACGGGGCCGAGTTCTTCCGAGGTGTATCGGGTGTTGCTCCTAGCACTCGCCGAGTATTGGCTGGAGGCAATGGAGCGGATCATGGGCGATCCGGACTTGACGATCGAGAGAAGTTGAAGGGCATCGACGCTTCTTCGGGATGAGTCATATCAATGGTGGCTCACGGTTCGGGAGCAGTGTGGCACCGAGAGATCCGACATGGGATTATTTTAGAGTTTTGCATCAAAAGAAATACATCGGGGCTAGTTACATCGACTCCCGAGAGAAAGGCATTTACGAGGCTCGTTCGAGGGAGTAAATCTGTTCTTGAGTGCAGGTGAGTTCTACGGTCGAGTAGGTATGCCGGGCATTGTAGCCACCGAGCATGAGAGGTGTGTTCGTTTCGAGGACGGGCTTCGAGACGAGTTGAGGTCGCTGATTGCTCCTCGCGAGCCGAGTTTGCCGTCTTAGTCGAGAAGGCTAAGGTAGCCGAAGGTGTTAAGGAGTCGATAAGACAAAGCATGGACGGGAGTAGGCTTAAGAGGAGCTTTGGGTCTTCGGATCCGCAATCCGCGAGAAGAGGCTAGACCGAGTGGGCGTAGTCGATCCTGCTAGGTTTGTTCTTTGCTAGGCGGGGACCGCCGCAGATGTTATCGATGTGTGGAAATCTCATTGGGGTGGTTGTTGGACCGGTGGAAAAGGTTGCTTCGAGTGTGGTTCTCTCGGATCATCGCATTAGGGGATTTGTCCGCGTGGGATGGCGTGGATTGATCCCGAGAGTCGGGCCGTGTCGATGCGCAGAGGTAATGGACCGCCACCGCAGAGGCCGTGGTGGTAATGGCGAGAGTGGTAATGGATTTGGTCGAGTCGTGGAGCACCGGAGGAGGTGCGGGTAGTTACGAGGCACGGCGGCTGATGCAGTGTATGCGACTAGGCGCCGCGAGAGAGGCGCGACGCACTGCACGTAATCACCGTGACGTTTTTGATTTTTGGTTCTCCTATATCTTTGCTTTAATTGACTTGGGTTCCACGCATTCGTATGTTGCTAGTAGTATAGTTGAGACCATGGACTTAGATTCAGAGATATCTTCTAGGCGGATGACCGTATTTAGCCCTCAGGTCACTCAGTAGTGGTAGATAAGTCAGATAAGGATGTACCCCTAGAACTCCAAGGGGTAGTTTTTCTTTCACGATCCGATGGAACTGCCGTTTGAGGAGTTCGATCGATTCTCGGGATGGACCGGTGGTGAAGTACCGTGCCAAGGTGGATTGCGCGCGGCTAAGCGCATGGTCCTATCGACGGATAAGGGAGATGAAGTGAGTATGATAGGTAATAGGAGAGATTACTTATCCAACGTGGTATCGGCACTAAAAGTCAGTAAGATGGTCGGGAAGAGGTCGTGAAGCGTATGTGGTTCATGTGTATGCCTTAGAGGCTAAAGAGTCCGCCGCGAGAGAAGGTTCGTCTCTTGTTAAGGAATTTGTTGATGTGTTTCCAGAGGAGCTTCCGGTTTGCCACCGGATCGCGAGGTAGAGTTTGGGATAGATCTGCTACCGGGGATCGCGCCGGTGTCTATTGCTCCATATAGGATGGCACCAAAGGAATTGGTGGAGCTTAAGGCTCGGTCGAGAGTTGTTGGATCGAGGCTTCATTAGGCCAAGTGTTTACGCCGTGGGAGCGCGGTATTATTCGTCAAGAAGAAGGGCGGCTCGATGCGGATGTGTCGACTACATCCAACCGAATAAGTGGCGATTAAAAACAAGTATCCGTTACCACGGATAGATGACTTGTTTGATCACCAAAGGTGCATCGGTGTTTTCAAGATCGATTTGATGTCCGGGTACCATCGGTTGAAAGTTAAGGAAGCGGATATCCATAAGACGGCGTTTGGACTCGATGCGGGCACTACGAATTCTGGTAATGCCGTTCGAGTTGACTAACGCTCCGCAGCCTTTTATGGATATGATGAATAGGGTGTTTCAAAGATGATCTGGATCGGTTAAATCGTGGTTTTTATTGACGATATCTTGGTATATTCAAGGTCGGAGAAGAGCATGATGCACACTTAAGAGTGGTGTCGCAAATTTTGAGGAGAAGCAACTCTATGCTAAGTTCAGTAAGTGTGAGTTCTGGCTTAGTGAAGTGACGTTTTTGGGTCATGTAGTATCAGCTAAGGGGATTAGAGTAGATCCTCGAAAGGTTGAGGCGGTTTTGGATTGGAAGCCTCCTAAGTCAGTTGCTGAGATTCGGAGTTTCCTGGGTTTGGCAGGATACTACCGAAGGTTTGTTGAGGGTTTCTCGTTAATTGCAGCACCGATGACTAAGCTGTTAAGAAAGGGAGTTCCGTTCGTTTGGGTGAGAAACAATGAGGAGAGTTTTGATAAGTTGAAGAAGATCTTGACAGAGGCTCTGTGTTAATTCAACTTTGAGGCCGGTAAGGAATTCACGATTGTCTTCTGACGCATCACATACGGGATTGGGTTGTGTGCTGATGCAGGAGGGTAAGGTTGTGGCTTACGCTTCTCGGCAGCTGAGGCCACACGAGGTCAACTATCCGACGCACGACTTGGAGCTAGCAGCTGTAGTCTTTGCTCTAAAAATCTGGAGGCACTACTTGTGCGGGAGAAGTCAATCGTCTACACGATCATAAGAGTCCGAGTATCTATTGACTCGAAGGATCTGAATTTGAGGCGCGTAGATGGGTTGAGTTGCTCAAGGACTACGATCGCTCGATCGAGTATCATCCGGGCAAGGCTAACGTGGTGGCGACGCGCGTTGAGCCGTAGGGTTGTTTCGGACTTAAGAGCTTTGTTTGCCCATTTGAGTTTGTATGGCGACGGGAGTATTCTCGCAGAGCCTGCGAGTTAAGCCTACTTGGGTTGAGCGGATCAAAGAGAAGCAGCTTGGAGGATGAGGTTACGAGTGCGCTTGAAGGTTACAAGTCTGAGAATGGTGGTTTGGAGGGTTGCTGACTTGGCTAGGGATGAGGTTCTGTGTTTTCAAGGGAAGGCTTGTATGCCTAAAGATGTTGAGTCGAGGCAGAGGATTCTTCAGACGCATATAGCAGATCCTTATGCTATGCATCCCGGAGGTAGTAAAATGTATAGGGATCTTAAATACTTGATTTTGGTGGCTTTGGCTTGAAGAAAGAGGTGACAGAGTTTGTTGGAAAATGTCCGACTTGTCGCAGTCAAAGTGAACATCGATTGCCGTCGGGTTTGCTTCACTGTGAAGATTCCTCGATGGAAATGGGAAAGGATAACTATGGATTTCGTCGGTGGTTTACGCTACGCCAAGCAAGAAGGATTCGATTTGGGTTATCGTGGATCGTCGACTAAGTCACCCATTTCATTCGGTGAGAGTGGACTATTCACTTGAGTGAGATTGGCGAAAGCTCTATGTGTCGAGATAGTGAGATCGCACGGCGTTCGATTTTCGATAATCTCGAGATAGGGATCCGAGGTTCACGTCGAGGTTACGAGAAGCGTTGCATCGAGCTCGGTACTCGTTTGATTTCAAAGACGGCTTTTCACCCGCGATCGGCGGGCAATCGAAAAGGTCATTCGATCTTGGAAAACATGTTGAGAGGTTGTGTTCGGACTTGAGGCGGTTGGGATGAGTTTACTGCCGTTGGCGAGTTCGCCTATAACAACGGCTACCAAGCAAGCATCAAAATGGCACCATATGAGTATATGTATGGTAGGAAGTGTCGCTCACCTACTTGTTGGACAGAGTTAGGTGAACGTCAGTTGTTGGGACCCGAGTTGGTTGCTGAGACAGAAGACAAGGTTAGGTTGATTCAGTCTCGTTTGAAGGAAGCTTCGGACCGGCAAAAGTCTTATGCCGATCTTAAGCGAAGAGATATAGAGTTCGCTGTGGGAGATCGGGTTTTCTTAAAGGTCTCACCTTGGAAGAAGGTGCTGAGGTTTGGCAGAAAAGGCAAGCTAAGTCCGAGGTTCATTGGGCCGTATAAGGTATTGAGGCGAGTTGGACCAGTGGCGTATCAGCTTGAGTTGCCAGCAGAGCTTAGTCAGATTCACGATGTTTTTCACGTGTCGATGCTTCGGAGGTATCGTTCAGATCCATCGCATGTAGTAGCAGTGGAGGAGATCGAGGTAAATCCAGATATGACCATAGAGGAAGAACCAGTGCAGATTCTAGATCGAGATGTCAAGGTTCTACGTAGGAAGTCTGTGCCTTTGGTTAAGGTACTTTGGCGGAATCATGATGTGGAAGAAGCTACGTGGGAACCCGAGGATACGATGAGACAGCAATACCCGCAACTCTTTTGACCAGGTAATTTCGAGGCCGAAATTATTTTAAGGGGGGTAGAACTGTAATATCCCGGGTTAGGGGCTATTTTGTGTTGCATGATATTGCATGGGTTTTGTGTGTTGTGTTGCTATTTTGGTGTTTTAGGGGCTTAATTGTAGCCTAGGTGTGTGCACTGAGTGTATGGAAAAATTTTGGTTTTGGGTGTTAAGTCGGGAGCGGATGGAGCCGAGGATGTGTATTTTATGTTGTGTTTACGAGCACAAAAGAGGAGCTGGTGGAGTGGCAAAGCATGCGCCACATGGGGAGCTTGATGTGGCGTCATCTCCGGAGAGGGAGGTCCAGTGTTCGAATCACAGTTCTCCTTTTGGCTCCTTTTTGGGCGGCATGGAGGAAGAAGTAGAAGACAAGTGAAATTCTACTTGGACTTGGTCTTCAATTTCAAATGAAAGGGGAGAGCAAATTGTGGAGGAAGACTTGGTCCACTCATTTGAAATGAGTGGTGGAGAGCCTTTGGAGGATTTTGGCGAATTTGGGGAGTGTGGAGTGGGAGAATGACGGCTTGGTAAGGGAAGGTGTGTGTGTCGAAAATGCATTTGGCATTTTTGGTGATTTCGACCACTCTTTGTCAAAAGCAATTCTTCTATTTTCTTTTGAAACCGAAACTAGCACCCATTCTTTTCATACTCTCTTCCTTTCTTCTCTTGAAACCTTAGTAGCCAAACCTCATTTGTTTCTTCTAATTCTTCTTCCTTGAACCCGAAAGCCCAAGCAACACATGCCGAATTTGCTTCATTCTTGATTAGTTCTCTTAATAGCCGAATGCCCTTTTGTGTCACCATTTTACTTGCTTTCATTTCTTTTCTTCTTGTGACCCTTTTGGCCGAATATCAACCCCTTTTCTATTCATTTTCCTCTTGTGTTCTCTTCTTTTGGGTGAAGCCAATCCTCCTGCAAACTTGTGGCCGATTTCTCTTCTTTTCTTAAACCACACTCCTTTGTTTTGTTTTCAAGGCCGATAGCCAAAATCCCCTCTGTGTTGTCGAAATCTCCTTCTTTCTTTTTGCTCTCATTGTAGCCGAATATCTTCTTTCTCCTAGTAGTCTCCTTAGCCGAATCTTTGTTGGTAAGTAAGGGTAAGTGATTGGTTGTTGTTAGTTTGATCTTCCGGTTTCGATTAAGGCATGAATGATAAAGGATTAAGCATTATTCTTTTCAAGGTGAAGGCCGAGTGTCTTAGAAGGCCATTGTGGTTCGGATTTGGTAGGAAACCAAATCACCTTCAAGGTAAGGGTTGGACATTAACCCCTTTGATTAAGTGTCCTTGGCGAATGTCTTAGTGCCTAACCCCTAATGTTTGACCGATTATAGGATCTTGTAATCGAGGGGCTTAGATCGTTCTCGTGGGATTTTGGACTCGTGATCACCGTGTGTGTAACTAACACACCGATACTTAGTAAGATTATTAATAAACCTATTTGCATGTTAAAAGTTATAACATTGTGATGGACAATGGGATACCCAAATAGGGTATGTGTACGATTCGGGTAAAATCTGTTTCTATTATGAGTGCTATTAATGAAGTATAATATCATGACTTATGTTTTGTATGTATGCTATGAGAGATAATGCTTGGTATGTTGGCATAATATGCATGACTTGCATGAGATGCATGATTACATGAGTATGAGATGGATGGGTGATACGAGAGGAGGAGCGCAGTGATATATATTGTCTTGACGAGCACCAGTGCTTTGGTAGCACACTTTGTGACTTTGGGTCACGAGAGGTTTGGCACCTCTAGAGGTTTGGTACCTCAAATCTCGTCCCGATGGCTCAGCACCACGATGGGTTGGCCCACAGATTATTATACTGGATTGACGCCAGTGTTTTGGTAACACACGGCGGGTTGGCCCCATCACCGATTTGTGACTACGGTCACCGTGCTTTTTGGTAGCACATTGTGTCTTTGGGACACCGGAGGTTTGGCACCTCATTGCGACTAGTCCCCAATGGTTTGACCACCGTGGGTTGGCCCCACTTGAGATATGGGATCGTTTGCTAGTGTTTTGGTAACACACGATGGGTTGGCCCCATCATCGATTTGTGACTACGGTCACCGATGCTTTGGTAGCACATTGTGTCTTTTGGGACACCAGTGGTTTGGGACCACATCGATGGATAATGTGTCTTTGGGACACCGGTGTTTTGGTAACACATTGTGACTATACGTCACCAGTGGTTTGGCACCACCAGTGGTTTGGTACCACACGGGGTAGAAAAGGTGTATGGATGGTTAGGATCGGGTTGCATTAATTATGTTGCTATGTATGATGTGTGTTAGCATGTTGTTTTATCGGGAGCGGGTTTACACATTTGAGTCACTCGACTCACCCTCTCCTTTGACATTTCGGTGACTCGTGAGAGCGCGACTTGGAGCCGGATGGACTCGGGGTGCACATGCCATGCTCTAATAAAAGTTTTGCTCAGTTTATTGCATTTGGGCACTTTAGTTTATTTATTTTTATTTGGGTTTATCTTGGATTTGTAAAAGCTTTCTAAAATGTGCTTTATGATGTTTATATTTTTACATTAGATTTTAATATGCTGTAACGAAAATAACTTGGTGCGAATTTTGATTAAAATTTGGAAAGACGACGTTTTCAAACCAACAAAGCGATATGTTTTTGAGCTATACCATCGGGTATCACACCGCGTTTTATAATTGAATGAAAAACAATCAGATTCAAACTTGAAACCAAAAATTTTCTAAGATGAATGTTCTGTAACAATGTTCAACAACTCGTTTTGAAAAGAAACAAAGTTTTATCAAGTCTACTAGTACAACCTCAAAGTTTTCAAATACGTTTTCCCTCGTAACATACCAGATTCGGTCGTGGTGTTTGGACCGGGTTTGGGGTGTTACACCTTACCACCAAACCCAAATCGATAAAGCATGAGAGAGGGAAGAAATGGCCATTAGGCCAAGCACTTACCTAACACCAACCAATATTCGGCCAACAAAACCACTAAGAGAGGGGAGAGATTCGGCCAACTCTTCAAACAAGAAGAAAAAGAATTCGGCTTTAGGTGTTTAACACACTTTTGTTAAGCTTTGAGTGAGAAAAGAGAGAAAAAAGATGTGGAATGGGTAGAGTTTCGGCTACAAGGTATTGAGAAAAGAAAATGAAAGCTTAAGGGGACAAGATGATATGGTTTCGGCTCATTAGAATTGGAGAAGCAAATGGAGAATTCAGTTTAGAAGTAAGATAAGTTTCGGCACAAGTGTTTCAAAAGGAGAAAGAAAAATATGAGAGGAAGAGAGTGCTTGTTTCGGTTTACACAAGTGAAAAAGAAGAAGAAGAATTGCAAGATAGCATTCGGCTATACCAAACTTAGGAGACACAAATGGAAAATTTCGGCACTTAAGCTACTTGGACTTCCAGTTTCAAAAGAAAATGAAAAGAATTCAATTGAAGTTTCGGCTACTATTGACAAAGAGAAAAATTTGGCTTTACAAAAATGTTGACCGAAAATGCACAACATGCCTAAGTGAATTTCGGCACTCTCCCACTACTCACCTACCAACTGGCCACTCCCCCTCCATTAAGCATCCAACATTCGGCCATCACCTACAAACACTCCAAGCCACTAATTCAAATCATTTTGAATTACTCCACTTCCACAAATTACTCTCCACCTTCCTTTCAAGTATTTGACTTGGTCCATGGCAGAGTTCGAACTGCCAACAACTTCTCCCCTCCATGCCGTCAAAATAGAAGCAAAAAGGTGGGATTTTCGCAGCTTGAACACAGGACCTCTCCCCTAGCAAATGACGCCAACCACAAGCTCCAAGTGGCGCATGCTTTGCCACTTTACTAGCTCATCTTTTGTGCTATAAATCACCAATAAAAATCTATAAGCCTCAGCTCCTTCAGCTCCTCTCCCCTAAGCCTAGAATTAAAATTTTTCCCATCTTCTCTGGCTTACTTCTAGCTTACAACTAAGCCCCTAAAACATCAAAACAGCAACATAGCACACCAGACACATGCAACCAAAGTCATGACAAAAATAACCCCTAACCCGGGATATTACATACATGCCATATATTTAACCAAAATGAGACTATACAAACATTGCAAAGTCAGGGATCGCTTCCTGGATGTTGGAATCACTTCTCGGAACCTCAAGATGTACCTATACCTGTGCATGAAGAAAACAAACCATATGCTGAGTGATAAAGCTTAATGGTATTTTTGTGATTCAAGATAATACAACATTAACGTTAGCAAATAATTATAATGAAATCATGTTCAAAGTCAACCAATTCACATGATATTATACTAAGTAATTCCATTATCACACATTATTGTAAGGATGTAGATGGCAAATTCTATATCAATATATCTATCATTAGCAATAGAGTTCACCAATTCATACTATTCACTAAGTACCAATCTTGGTACCATTTAAAACATTCAACACCATTTAAGTTCTAACATTTATACCTACAACAATAGGCTATTCAAACTCCACAATCGACCAATACCATTTAACCATTCTACTAATATTTGATTCATTTTTTGGAGTCTATTGACTCATTCATATTCAATTCTGCCCCCAAGGCTCGTATTCAACTGATTTGCATAATCTTATTTTTATACTCTATTTATCACGAATTACATATATGCACAAATATAGTTCCATGTCATCAAATCATTTCAATCTCATATCATTTTTCAAGCTTATGTTTTATAATCCCTGTTAACTTGACTCAGATTTCAAGACAAATACACAGAGTAACCTACCTGCATCCCAATCTAGCACCACAGTGCATCATTGGATAAACCGAAGGAAATATACTGGCACATAAGTGCATCATCAGACAAGCCGAGACAATTATACTGGCACATAAGTGCATCATTTGTAACACCCCAAACCCGGCCTATGCGTTAAGACCAGACTTGGCATGCCACACAATTCGAACTTACATCTAGTCATCAATGCTTTTAATGAAAACAATTCTTCAAAACGATTTTGAAAAAAATGGAATTTATCATAGACCGAGATTTGTTTGAAAACCATGACTTTAAAACATAAGAATTTACAATTTGATTTTCAGAGAAATAATTGGTTGAAATCTTAAATCCACAAAAAAGTTTTCACAATATATTTTGGATTAACTGATATTTAAGAAAATCCCCTTTTTATACGCAAGTTTAAGAAATCATTTATAAAATTTAAACAGCCCCATTTAAGTAACTAAAACATATTAAAAATCCATCCACGAGTAAAAATCCATAAAAATAATACCGGAGGCCTTATTACATCGCAATCGTAATAGTACTTAAATAAAAATATTAAAAAGAAGTTCAAGTTTATAAAAACCCATCATTCGTAGTAGGGCCTCCACACGAAGTCATCCCCGGCCCAAGCCTCCATAAATTATTATTACCTGAGAAGGATAAGAAAAACAGGGTGAGTTACTTAGAACTTAGTGTGTAACCCACTTACCGTGTTCACTGGGCCAAATCCATTTAAGCATTAAATTGGGCTTGAGCCCATTTACAAAAGTACAATATATAAATCAAATATAAAAATGCATGTGATATGCAATTCCCAACCAAGCCTAATTTCCATCCGCTACACACCACCCGTACCAACCATCACACATGTGGGGATCAAGTCAACCCACCCCGTCAACACACCAATTACAGGCATTAAGCCATTTAAAATATTTATGGCAGAGCCACCGAACTAGATTGTGACAGAGTCATCGAACTAGATTGTGATAGTGTCACCGAACTAGAGGCATTAAGCCATTTAAAATATTTGTGGCAGAGCCACCGAACTAGATTTTGGCAACAGGCCTTTCTTCTCTTCGTCAATTATCCCAACCCATGCAGTCATGTATATATATAATACATAACAATATATTCATAAGGTAAATTTAAACAAAAAGCCCATATTACAAGTTATCAACTTGGCCCATTAGTCACAATAACAATTTAACCCATTTAACGATCTAGCAATTTTGGCCCTAATATCGATCTAGCAAATTTGGCCCATATATCGATCTAGCAGTTTTGGCCCATATATCGATCTAGCAGTTTTGGCCCATATATAGACATGAGGCCCTTTTCACAATTTTCTCACTTGGCCAATTTATCAAAAATAATTCATATGGCCCAAAATATCACTTTTAACAATATAGCTTATTAAGGGCAAGTTCGTAATTTTCACAACATTAATACCGTTTTCATGCTTTCACACCAAAAGTGCCAATAAACCGTATTTTCCAATTTTACCGACTTTATGATTTTTAATCAAATACTTACGGCATAGTATAGCCCATGAGATAAGTGTGAAGTTACACACCTGATTACGGTGAGAACTGTACTTTCCCGCTCGTCGATACCTAAATATTTATCACGCTTTGATTAGAACACTAATATTTAATATAAAGCTATTCTAATGATGAACGATCTAGATCTTTACCCTCGAAATCTCAAACAAAAGCTATTTGTGATTTCTCCTCGATCGATAGTTCATAACCCGATGAAGAACCACGAACAGTCAAAGGCTGAGGAGTACGAATGACTTCAAATAATTGATTTTCGCCGGATGAGGGTCCACAACTCGGTGGAAAATCTCGGATTGCTGAAACAGTCCTTCGTTTGAATTTAGGGGGAATAGCGGAACCACCCCTCTTCCATACGCTATTAACAACTCTTTTCGACCCTATGTTGCTCGCCTTAAAATCCCGAGTGATTTCCAAAGGATTCCTATATAAAACTTTCGGTTATATCAATCCCAATGATAGTCATTGATAAAAACGAGAGTGATCAAGAATCCTTGAAGAGTTCCTTCTTACCTTGCTAGGTATGATCTGAACTTGAATAACTTCAAGATGACTTTGACAAGAGATGATTCGGCCCTCCACTATTTCACTAAAATATAACGAAAGGAAACGTTTAATAGAATGGACGATTATCGATTTAAAGGCTCTTACTAGGCCATCCTATAGATTCGGCCAAGGTGACCAAATAACAAAAGAAATCAAGGAAAAAAAATGATTCTTACCGGTTGTCCAAAACTTAATGGAAGAAATGATTGAGAATTCGGCTATGATTTAATGGATAGGGAAAATAATTTTTGCTATGGGAATGATCACAAGCATTCGGCCATGGGAGAAATTTGAAGGAAGAAATGTGTTTTATGGTAAGTAAAATGGAGAGGAAAAGAGAATAGGGAGGAGATGTTATGATTCGGTTTTCAAAGAGGAGAAAAGAGAAAAGATAGGGGTTTAGGAACAAATATGCATTCAGCAATGGGGAAAAAGAAGGAAAAAGAAATGGCTTTTTGTGTTGATAGTTTCGGCACTAGGAGAGAAATACAAGATGAAGCACTTAAGGGGTTTTGCAAAACTGACCAAATGGTCAAAAAGAATGACCAAAAGAAACAAAGCAAAAATTATTTTCTCCTAACACAAGCACATTCGGCCAAGAGAGGAAAAGATGAGAGGAAATGGGTGTTTTGGGGAAGCAAAAATGACCAAATGGGATTACACCCTAGCTACCATCCTTACCAAAGTCTACCATCAAAAATTCGTCTCCCCTCTAGTCCACAAGGCCGTCCAAGTTCATGGACAAGTTGGCCATGCCAAACTTTCCAAAACACACCCCTTAAAGAGTGCCTTATGTCCCCTTAACATACCATAAGCTTAGGATTTCATTCCTTAAGTTCAAGCTTACCTTAACCATTAGCCACCTTACCATAAAAGAAATAGTCCAACCTTACCATAAATAAGGCTTGACCGACACATGCCATAAAGGTGCAAAAATAAAAGCCACCAAAATGCAATCCATGGTATTCGAACCTCTCTCCTCAAGCAACACATATGGCGCCAACTCCACTTTACTACTAGCTCAACTTATGCTAGTTTTTGACACTTAATTGCCTTAAGCATCAGGGTCACTTGTTCCACTTCAATAAATTACTCTTTACTAAAATTTATTCAAATTCCGAATAAATCCTGTGCCTTCTCAAGACTATATTATGCATACAAATTTAATCATTCACAAGCTAAGCACCAAAAACATGCAACATATCAATGCTCAAAAAAAAAAAAAAATTTTAGGATGTTACAATTCTACCCTCCTTAAAAAAAATTTCGTCTTTGAAATTTACCTGATTAAAAGAGATAAGGATATTGTTTTCGAATTGCGTCCTCAGGCTCCTACGTAGCTTCCTCCGCTCCATGATTACGCCATAGAACCTTAACCAACGGCACAGTCTTCTTTCTTAGAACCTTAACATCGCGGTCTAAGATTCTCACTGGCTCCTCTTCGAAAGACAAGTCTGGCCTTAACTCCACTTCTTCTACCGGTACTATGTGAGATGGATCCGATCTATAATGCCTCAACATAGAAACATGGAAAACACTATGAATCTGACTCAACTCCGGAGGTAATTAAAGCTGATAGGCCACTGGTCCTACACGCTTCAACACACGGTACGGTCTATTGAACCTAGGGCTCAACTTGCCCTTCCTTCCAAAATATGAAAATCTTCTTCCAAGGTGAGACTTTCAGAAAGACCTGATCTCCTACCGCAAACTCGATATCCCTACGCTTCAGATCTGCATATGACTTTTGTCTATCCGAAGCTTCCTTTAACCGCACTCGAATCACCTTTACCTTTTCTTCCGTCTCAGAAATCAACTCAGGACCCAACAACTGTCATTCCCACAATTCAGTCCAACAAGTAGGGGTTAGACACCTACGACCGTATAACGCTTCATAGGGCGCCATTTGGATACTGATTGGTAACTGTTATTACATGCGAACTCAGCCAATGGTAGAAAATCCTCCCAACTACCTCTGAAGTCGATCACACAACCTCGTAACATGTCTTCCAAAATCTGAATTACTCTTTCTGACTGGCAATCTGATTGAAGATGAAAAGCCGTACTGAAGTTTAACTTTGTTCCCAAAGCCTCATGTAAAGCTTTCCAAAACCGTTATGTAAACCTAGGATCCATGTCTGATATGATAGACAATGGTACCCCATGCAACCTCACAATCTCAGATACATATAGCTTAGCCAACTTCTGCAGCGAGTAATCGGTACGAACTGGTAGAAAATGAGTAGTCTTTATTAATCGATCCACTATCACCCAAACGGAATCTATCTTAGTAGGTGTTTAGGGTAACCTACTAACAAAGTCCATCGTTATCTGCTCCCATTTCCATAGAGGAATCCTTACCGGTTGCAATAACCCTGATCGTAATTGATGTTATGCCTTCACTTGTTGACACGTCAAACACTTTCCCACAAAATCAGTAACCTCCCGCTTTAACCTTGGCCACCAATACTGCTCACGGAGATCCCGATACATCTTATTTCCTCCGGGGTGCATAGCATAAGGGCTACAGTACACCTCTCGTAGAATCATTTGTCTCAAATCCGAATCTATGGGCATACAAACTCTTCCATGAAAACACAGCACGCCATCCTTGTTCAATCCAAAGTCCCCTATAATACCACTTTCAGCTTGTTGCATTAACGGACCCAACTTTTCATCTGATAACTACTTTTCCTTGATCTGTTCTAACCACAATGGCCTCACCTAAAGTTCGCAGACTACCATCTTCATACAAGATGAGATGGGCAAACATTGCTCTCAACTCCGATACAACCTTACGACTCACCGCGTTTGCCACAACGTTAGCCTTTCCAGGATGGTACTCGATTGAGAAGTCATAATCCTTTAACAACTCCACCCATCTCTGTTGTCCCAAGTTCAACTCCTTTTGGGTAAGGAGGTACTTAAGACTCTTATGATCTGTATAAATGATCGACTTCTCACCATAGAGATAGTGCCTCCAAATCTTTAAGGCAAACACCACCGCAGCCAACTCCAAGTCATGAATAGGGTAATTGACTTCGTGCGGCCTCAACTGACGAGAAGCATAAGCCACCACTTTTCCACTTTGCATTAGCACACATCCTAAGCACGTGTGTGACGCATCACAATAAACTATAAACTCTTTTCCAGCCTCAGGTTGAATCAATACTGGCAGTTCCGTCAAAATCTTCTTCAGTTTCTCGAAACTTTCTTGTTGTTTATCAGTCCACACGTACGGTACTCCCTTTTGCAACAGCTTAGTTAGGGGTGCAGCGATCAACGAAAACCCCTCAACAAAGCATCTATAATAACCAGCCAAACCCAAGAAACTCCGGATCTCAGCCACTGACTTCGGCGGTTTCCAATCCAACACTACCTCAACCTTTCGAAGATCAACTCTTATTCCTTCCGCTGATACCACATGACCCAAGAAAGTCACTTCCTTCAACCAAAATTCGCATTTACTGAATTTGGCATAAAGTTGCTTATCTAGCAAAATTTGCAACACAATGCGCAAATGTTAGTCATGCTCTTCTTCATTCCTCAAATATACCAAGATATCATCTATGAACACCACTACGAACCGGTCTAGATAGGGTTGAAAGACTCGATTCATCATGTCCATAAATGCAGCTGGTGTATTGGTCAAACCAAACAGCATAACAAAAAACTCATAATCTCCATAACGAGTTTGGAATGTCGTCTTATGGATATCTGCCTCTTTTACCTTGAGTTGATGATAACCCGATCTCAAATCAATCCTGGAGAAAACTGAACCTCTTTCAATTCTCGGCAATAATACCTATTCTTGATCGTCAATTTATTCAACTGCCTATAATCAATGCACATACGCATTGACCCATCCTTCTTCTTGACGAACAAAACTGGTGCTCCCCACGGGGACACACTCTGTCGAATAAATCCCCGATCTAACAATTCTTGAATTTGAGCTTTAAGCTCCGCTAACTCCTTCGACGCCATTCTATAAGGAGCAATAGACACTGGAGCCATTCTGGGCAAAAGCTCAATGCCAAATTCTACTTCCCGATCTGGAGGTAGACTTGGAAGTTCTTCGAGAAAAGACATCTAAAAATTCTTTCACCGTTCTCACACCTTCCACCGATAGTTTCTTGGCATCCAAAGCACTAACGAAGGCTAGGAATGCTCCATACCCTTTTCTTACCAACTTTTTTTGCCTTCAAAGCCGATACCACATTTGCCAAAAAGTTCCTTCGCTCGCCTATCATTACTACCTCCTCATCATCCACAGTCCTTATTGACATCCGCTTTTCGGCACAATCTAATTGCGCCCGGTGCTTCACCAACCAATCTGTGCCCAAAATAAGATCAAACTCACCGAAAGGCAATTCCATCAAGTTTGCCAAAAATATTTCTGTTTGAATTTCCAAGGGCACGTCTCTAAACAATTTATTCATGATTACCGATTGTCCTAAAGGACTAATTACGGTCATCTCTCTATCGGTAATCTTAGATCTAATATTCAGGTTTCCAGATATAGCACTAGCAACATACGAGTGGGTAGACCCGATATCTATCAAAGCAGTAACAGGTACATCAAAGATGAAGAATGTACCAGTTATCACATCAGATGCATCGCCATCTTCCCGATGCCTAACCGCATAGACCAACCCCGGCTGTCTTGCCTTCGCGTTACCTCTGAAGCCATTGGCTCGACCTGGTGTACCTTGACCACGTCTGTTAGCATTACCACTGTGACCCGATCCACGACCTCTTGGTGGCTGCTGAGTGCCTCTAGCTGGCTGAGCCTCAGGGTTACAAGCTTCTTGAATTGTATCAGACTGTCGAGGGCAATTCTTATACTGATGATCCTTGGAACCACATTTATAGCAAGCACCAGTTTTCCTTCAACATTCCCCGGGGTGTCTCTTCCCATAGTTAGCACAGTCTCGACTTTGATTGGTAACCACAGGCGCTCTAGCTTGAGCTGGCTCATCACTTTGAGGCCTCTTCTGGAACCTTTTAGCAGAACCGAAATACTTAAAATCCCTCTTGCCACTGACTCTTTCCCGGTTCTGACGTTCTGAATTCTTAGCCTCTTCGGCTATCTTGGCTTTCTCCACAAGCGAGGCAAAAGTCCGTACTTGTTGTGGGGCTATCAGTACCTGCAACTCATCGTTCAGGCCATCTTCAAAGCGTACACAACGTTCATGATCTGTCAGCACTATTGTGCAAGCATATCGGCTCAAACAAAGAAATTCTACCTCGTAAGCTGCCACCGTCTTATTTGCTTGAACCAAATTCAGGAATTCCTTCCTCCGGGCATCTACATAACTTGTCCTGACGTACTTCCCTTGAAAAGTAGCTTTGAAGAAATCCCAAGTAACCAATACAGCCTCGGTGCCTTCTCGAACAGTAAGCCACCATTGATACGCCTCGTCCCTTAACAAGGACACAGCTTCTCTTAGATTTTGCTCGGCGGTGCACTCCAAATCATCCATAATCTGCTCTACAGCCTCGAGCCAATATTTTGCAACATTCAGAGCTACACCGGAGACACCTCTAAAAACCTCAGCACCACTTGATTTGAGTCGTTCTGATATCGATCCACGAACTATTGGGCCAGTTCTAGTCCCGGCAACCCTTTTGAGGACTCGTAACATTGCTTGAGTCAAAGCATTGTCCTCTCTCGTATGGTCATGTGATCCAATCTCACTCCCGGGTGACGCAGGTACATCCATTTTCAGCATATGAACCGGTGCTTCAGTTGCACCCCTAGCACCTCGTCCTCTACCACGACCATGTCTACCGCGTCCACGACCACGTCCTCTAGTTCTCATAATGACTAATTCGATTTAATCTGATTACAAGTTTTATGAATCAAAATACTATTTCAATTTTTATTAACGATATTTTTTGAGATATAAGAGATAGAGTTGTTTTCGCAATTACATCCTATAGTCTCGATCTCTACCATTTTCAACACCTAAAACTAGAAGTTCTAGAGTGTTCCTATGATCATATCACAATAATAAACATTCAATATACAAATACTTACCTGACCTGGTGCCGGATGCTCGTAGTGCCATACTACCTTTAAAACATAAAGTCTAGAAATTTAAATAGTTTTAAACAAAAATTGTTGTTGAACCCAAACCACAGCCGAGTTTTGAAACTGGCTCTGATACCATTAAATGTAACACCCCAAACCTGGCCTATACGTTAAGACCAGACTTGGCATACTACACAATTCGAACTTACATCTAGTCATCAATGCTTTTAATGAAACAATTCTTCAAAACGATTTTGGAAAAAATGGAATTTATCATAAACCGAGATTTATTTGAAAACCATGATTTTAAAACAAAAGAATTTACAATTTGATTTTCAGAGAAATAATTGGTTTAAATCTTAAATCCATAAAAGAGTTTCACAATATATTTTGGATTAACTGATATTTAATAAAATCCCCTTTTTATACGCAAGTTTAAGAAATCATTTATAAAATTTAAATAGCCCCATTTAAGTTACTAAAACATATTAAAAATCCATCCACGAATAAAAATCTATAAAAATAATACCAGAGGCCTTATTACATCGCAATCGAAATAGTACTTAAATAAAAATATTAAAAAGAAGTTCAAGTTTATAAAAACCCATCATTCATAGTATGGCCTCCACACGAAGTCATCCGCGGCCCAATCCTCCGTCAATTATTATTACCTGAGAAGGATAAGAAAAATAGGGTGAGTTACTTAGAACTCAGTGTGTAACCTACTTACCGTGTTCACTGGGTCAAATCCATTTAAGCATTAAATTGAGCTTGAGCCCATTTACAAAAGTACAATATATAAATCAAATATAAAAATGCATGTGATATGTAATTCCCAACCAAGCCTAATTTCCATCCGCAACACACCACCCATAGCAACCATCACACATGTGGGGATCAAGTCAACCCACCCCGCCAACACACCAATTACAGGCATTAAGCCATTTAAAATATTTGTGGCAGAGCCATTGAACTAGATTGTGACAGAGTCACCGAACTAGATTGTGACAGTGTCACCGAACTAGAGGCATTAAGCCATTTAAAATATTTGTGGCAGAGCCACTGAACTAGATTTTGGCAACAGGCCTTTCTTCTCTTCGTCAATTATCCCAACCTATGCAGTCATGTATATATATAATGCATAACAATATATTCATAAGGTAAATTTCAACAAAAAGCCCATATTACAAGTTATCAACTTGGCCTATTAGTCAAAATAACAATTTAACCCATTTAACGATCTAGCAATTTTGGCCCTTATATCGATCTAGCAGTTTTGGCCCATATATCGATCTAGCAGTTTTGGCCCACATATACACATGAGGCCCTTTTCACAATTTTCTCACTTGGCCAATTTATCAAAAATAATCCATATGGCCCAAAATATCACTTTTTAACAATATAGCTTATTAAAGGCAAGTTCGTAATTTTCACAACTTTAATACCGTTTTCACGCTTTCACACCAAAAGTGCTAATAAACCGTATTTTCCAATTTTACCGACTTTACGATTTTTAATCAAATACTTACAGCATAGTATAGCCCATGAGATAAGTGTAAAGTTACACACCTGATTACGGTGAGAACTATACTTTCCCGCTCGTCGATACCTAAATATTTATCACGCTTTGATTAGAACACTAATATTTAATATAAAGTTATTCTAATGATGAACGATCTAGATCTTTACCCTCGGAATCTCGAACAATAGCTATTTGTGATTTCTCCTCGATCGATAGTTCATAACCCGATGAAGAACCACGAACAGTCAAAGGCTGAGGAGTACGAATGACTGCAAATAATTGATTTTCACCGGATGAGGGTCCACAACCCGGTGGAAAATCTCGAATTGCTGAAACAGTCCTTCGTTTGAATTTAGTGGGAATAGCGGAACCACCCCTCTTCCACACACTATTAACAACCCTTTTCGATCCTATCTTGCTCGCCTTAAAAACTCGAGTGATTTCCAAAGGATTCCTATATAAAACTTTCGGTTATATCAATCCCAATGATAATCATTGATAAAAACGAGAGTGATCAAGAATCCTTGAAAAGTTCCTTCTTACCTTGCTAGATATGATCCGAACTTGAGTAAGTTCAAGATGACTTTGACGAGATGATGATTCGGCCCTCCACTATTTTACTAAAATATAACGAAAGGAAACGTTTAATAGAATGGACGATTATCGATTTAAAGGCTCTTCCTAGGCCATCCTATAGATTCGGCCAAGGTGACCAAATAACAAAAGAAATCAAGGAAAAAAATGATTCTTACCGGTTGTACAAAACTTAATGGAAGAAATAATTGAGAATAATGTCTATGGGGAAAAAGAGGTTCGGCTATGATTTAATGGATAGGGAAAATAATTTCAGCTATGGGAATGATCACAAGCATTCGGCCATGGGAGAAATTTGAAGGAAGAAATGTGTTTGTATGATAAGTAAAATGGAGAGGAAAAGAGAATAGGGAGGAGATGTTATGATTCGGTTTTCAAATAGGAGAAAAGAGAAAAGAGAAAAGAGAGGGGTTTAGGAACAAATATGCATTCGGCAATGGGGAAAAAGAAGGAAAAAGAAATGGCTTTTTGTGTTGATAATTTCGGCACTAGGAGAGAAATACAAGATGAAGCACTTGAGGGGTTTTGCAAAACTGACCAAATGGTCAAAAGGAATGACCAAAAGAAACAAAGCATAAATTGTTTTTCCTAACACAAGCACATTCGGCCAAGAGAGGAAAAGATGAGAGGAAATGGGTGTTTTAGGGAAGCAAAAATGACCAAATGGGATTACACCCTAGCTACCATCCTTACCAAAGTCTACTATCAAAATTCGGCTCCCCCTAGTCTACAAGGCCGTCCAAGTTCATGGACAAGTTGGCCATGCCAAACTTTCCAAAACACATCCCTTAAAGAGTGCCTTATGTCCCCCTAACATACCATAAGCTTAGGATTTCATTCCTTAAGTTGAAGCTTACCTTAACCACTAGCCACCTTACCATAAAAGAAATAGTCCAACCTTACCATAAATAAGGCTTGACCGACACATGCCATAAAGGTGCAAAAATAAAAGCCACCAAAATGCAATCCATGGTATTCGAACCTCTCTCCTCAAGCAACACATATGGCGCCAACTCCACTTTACTACTAACTCATCTTATGCTAGTTTTTGACACTTAATTACCTTAAGCATCAGGGTTACTTGTTCCACTTCAATAAATTACTCTTTACTAAAATTTATTCTAATTCCGAGTAAATCCCGTGCCTTCTCAAGATTATATTATGCACACAAATTTAATCATTCACAAGCTAAGCACCAAAAACATGTAACATATTAATACTCAAAAAATTTTTTTTAGGATGTTACATCATTGGATGAACCAGAGCAATTATACTAGCACATAAGTGTATCATCAAGTGAATTGAATCAAATATACTATTACATAAGTACATCATTAGCTAAAACGAAGCGAATATACTGGCACATAAATGCATCACAGCTAAACTGAAGTGAATATATTGGCACATAAGTGCATCATCGGCTAAACCGAAGAATAAAGCCGTGCATAATCTAATCCAATGGCATGCTAACTATATCCAACTCTGTTCGAACAATTAATACGGTAGCCAATTTTCCAATTTCATGACATAGTGCAATTCACATTCCATCATTCTCAAATCATCATCAATTGACCATTCTAACACATCATATAACATGCTTCAACTCAATTTCATACCAAATATCATATATCAATTAAATCATGCTACTTTCTAATTTATTCAATTTAGTCCTTTATCTCAATATACCATATCAACCACCATAATTTAATTCATACAACCATTATGTATTCACTTCATTACTAAATCATGCAATTTAACATGAATATGCAATAATTAGATCGATCTCGAATTATAGAAATACAAACCAAAAGCTCACGTCACTCGTTGTTGGCTCCCGCCTTTCCTTTCCCTTTCGATGAATCAATGTCATCTTTAGCTACTAAAATAATTCAATAATGACACAACATCAATTTCCATCCAAATCACACTAAAATGCAAATCCAAAATATTTTTCAATTTATTTAATTATTTAAAGCTTCAAATTAAAATTCGATTTCTCATATACTTATTAGGGATGAAACACCCCAAACCCGACCCACGAGCTTTGACCAGATTTGGTATGTTCCTCAAGTAAACCGGTTCAAAGTTCTTTTGGTTACTTTGGGAAAATAGTGTGTTTTGAAAAAAATATTGTTTTGGGTTGGGCTCGAGTAGAAAACAAAATCGTTTTATAATGAAAACCCTTTTAAATTTTAGGCGATAAAACATATAGAATACATTTAAAGTAAATTACTTAATCTTTAACTTAATAAAAATTTCGTAATATAATAAATAAATACAGAAATAAAATAGTGCACTATGGCCTTATGGCCTTATTACATCAAGTAAATCCAAATAATTCGGAGTACTTAAAAATTAATAGTCCATAAAAATAAAAACTTCATGTTGAGCATGGCCACCACAACTTCTCGCTGTCTCGGTCCATTCATGCTCATCACATCACGAAACATGGTCCTCAACAGGTGAGTCAATGACTCAATGTGTACACAACACTAAATCATAATAGAATCAGGCATAACAAATATTACACGTTCATATCATAGCATACAAATTATGATGCATACCCAAACCCAAACCTAATAAGCCATCCGTTACACTCCCCCGTACCAACCTGTACACCGTGGGGACTACTAAGTCGACCCTCCTTCCGCTACACTCCATATCGCGGTCTTAGGTCACCGCATTGTGGTCTTAAGTCACCACATTCGGATATCGCAGCCTTAGGTCACCGCATTCGGACATCGTGGTCTTAGGTCACCACATTCGGATATACCACGGTCTTAGGTCACCGTGTTCATGGTCTTAGGTCACCACATTCACTTCCCCTTTCAATAACCCATATGCCCCATTTTGTAATATGCCTTAATATGCCAAAGTTCACATTATTATTCTCATGTTACAAATAACATATTTCATATTCCTAGTAGGAGTAGGAAACGTACCTGAGTACTTTGTACCACATTATGGTACCTTAGCCATATTCACATTCTTAATATCACATATATTAATTAAACATAGCCATAAAACATATTATGAAATAGTGTGGGGTACACACCGATTAAACAGCAAATTCCTTGAGATCTCGTAATATGATCTACACACTTAGATCCTTAATCCCTACATTTGATTAATCACTTACTAATTTAATAAAAAGCCATTCGGCCATAAATCCAAATTCTAGTAGGATTAGTATACTAAAACTTACCTTGTTGCCGATTGACTTAAGAATCAAGTCCCGGAAACTTCTATTCTTCCCCTTTGAAATCGGCTAATCACTAGATCCCTTGAATCGGTTAGTTTTCGGCATAAAACACATAAAAATAGATCTAACTACTAAAATAGGCCTTGGCTGAATATTCATAGTCACTTACCTTAAGGATCTTAAATCCCGAAATTATTCCTTGGTTATAGCTTCTGTCGAAATCTCTAAACCCACATGTTAGATCAACTTCTAACCTTTAATCACAATCAATGGCCTTTGGCCGAATGTCAGATATGACTTACCTTGATGGTCAAATCCCGAAGATCTTTTCCTTTATAGTCGACTATGGCAAAAATCCCGAAAGAATCCTTCCAAATTTCGGCAAATAAGAATATTGATGGGATTAGTCCTAGATTTCGATAAATCTAAAAGAGAAGAATATAAATCAAAACTTGTTCTTACCCTTTCTTGAAGAAATCGATAGCACCTATGCTTGAAGCCCCTCAAAGATTCGGCTTTTGATTGATTGGAAAGAAAAAAATTTGGCTAATGGTGATATCTTGAATTTTTGGCTTTGGCTAACAAAAAGAAGAAGAACAAATGCTCTAGGAAATTCGGCAGAGAGAAGGGTTGAGAGAAAGAATGATGAATGGCCCTCTTTTCCTTATATAGCCGAATTTACTAACTTGGAATCCCTTACTTGGCCATCACTCTTCTATTTTGATAGCTTTATCTCTTTAATTATCTCCTAAAATAAAAGATAATTCAAAGAACTATCCTTACTTAGCAAAAATTATTAAACTCAAAGTCCCTTACTTGGCCATCACTTCTCCCTTATTTTCCTAATTAAAGAATAATTCCTCATTTATCTCTTGAAAATAATCTAAAATAAATCCATTATTTATCCCTTATTTATCCACTATTTATCTCTTAAAAATAAAAGAATAAAGGCTCCTAAATTATAGCCTTGTGCCGTCCACCTCTGTCCATCCTTGCAGCAAAAAAAAACTTTAATTTTGCTTCCCCTACAGCTCGAACCTTGGCCTAATTTCCCCTGCATGTGGCGTCACTTACAAAGGCCTTAAGTGGCACCTCCAAGCCACTTTTCCAAGCCCAATTTCATGTCATATCCTCCCTACATTTTCTCTTAAAGCCACCTTGCTTCATGTCCCTCTTTTAAACTTTAAACTTGACATTTCTAAAGCATTTCCTTACATTTCTAAGACATTTCCTTACATTTCCAAGACATTTCCTTACATTTCCAAGACAAGACATTTCCTTACATTTCCCAGACAAGACATTTCCTTCCGTCTCCAAGTCATTTCCTTACATTTCCAAGACAAGACATTTCCTTACATTTCCAAGTCATTTCCTTACATTTCCAAGTTTCCAAAAATGTTCACTTCCCTCTTTTAAACCTAACATTTCCATACATTTCCAGTGTTTCCAAAAATGTTCATAACACATAAGACATGTCATTTCGTACAATTAAACCGAAAATGCATAGGTCCTTTTCAGGATGTTACAAGGGACCTTCTATTTTCCATTCCTACTGAAATTTCATAACAAATTTGCATTTTTTTCAATTTAGTTCCTAATATACAAATCTAACGATTAAGGTTTACAAGTAATTTGTTTTCATAAACTAAGTTTAATTTCTATCAAATTCACACCAAAATCATCCATTTATCAACAATGAAATCTTTCAAAAACTTTAATTGTTTCACAAAATGGTACATGGGCTAGCTAAATCAAGCTTCCATGATTCAATTTACATAAAAATCAAAGAAAAATGGCTAGGGACTTACTAAAATTTGATAGCAGAATGTCCAATGGTTTTCAAGCTTTCTTCCTTTCTTTTTTTCTTTGGTTTCCATGGATTGAAGATGAAAATGATAATATCTTCTCTTTCTTTCCAATATGTTCATTACTTATAATTAAATTAACATGTTTTAATCTTAATTATGAACATAAATCATTAATTAGTTTAAGTTAATGGTATCCACCATCAAATCCTACTATCATATATTTTAATTTGGTTTATTTACCATTTTAATCCTTTGGATAATTGCTATTTAAGCCCCCAAGTCTTTTTCTAATAAAAAATCTATAGCAATTAAACTTTAACAATTTAGTCCATGGGCCTTAATTAACCATATTTGTTTTGCTAAATTACTTGATCGAATTTTAATTCATCTACATGCAAACTTCGTAAATATACATATTTAATATTTACGGACTTGATTTATGAAAATGATGTCCCAAAATCAAAATTTTCGATACCACTGAATTTTGGATAGTTAAAAGTAATGATCTTTGTTGTGTAAGTTATAGGAAGGCTATATGACACTCTCAGGCCATCTTTTGGTCACACTTCATATACCCTTCTTCGGTTGGCATGGGAAACTTGACTACCATATAAAATATGGCTACAACCATCTTAGTCAGCCTCATGATCAGCCTTTCAAAGATTGGATTATAAGCTGTCGGATGGTACACTACTAGAAATTCAAGTATCTTCGTAAGTGTGTACTCCATATCTCCCAAAAATATCGAGATGATGACAGATCTCTTAACTATAATGGGTTGGTTAGCAAACCATCTACAAGGTTGGCCTTCTTCAACTTGGCATCCTTAAGGCCTAATTTATAAAATGTATAATCTATCAAGATATCCCCTGAACTATCCGTTTCAAATAGGATCCTTTTCACCTCAAAAGAAGATACTTTAGCCAAGACAATAAGGGGGTCATGCCTTTTTACATCTAAAACCTCCAACTCATTGACGTCCAAAAACCTTATATTCCAATGAGAGAACCTAGGTTTCTTGATTGATGTAGAACAATACATTATACTTCATAATATGCCTTTTTCTTAGAATTAGAGGAGGCCCACTCCTTATTTTCTCCAATCAAGATATCAATGATGCCTATGAATGGTTGTTTCCCTTTATCATAGTATGGATTCTTGGAGGACTTAGTGTCTTGGTCATTTACCTTATTTAGCAGATATGCGTCTTGGGTTATGTATTGTTTTGAATGCTTCTATAAATAATATTTTTTATGGCACCCTTCAGCTGAATGCAACGTTTTGTACTATGGTACAGAGCATTAGGCTACCGACAGTGATAAAGAAAGGCATCCTTGCGTGGGTTGGGAGGCATAAGTGGTGTTGGTTCCCTAAGATCCCCTAATATTCCACTTGGTTCAATATGGTGGCTGGGGAATAATTAACTTGGTGGTAAGTGCAATGCTGATTATAAGGAGTTCAATCTCGAAGGTGGTAACATGAACAATTTTCCCGAATAAGTCTTGATTGATGGGGGTTTTTGAAAGTATTCACCACTTACCGATCCCCTTGCCACGGGGGGTAATACTGTCTAAAATTTCCTTCACTTAACATGGGATGCACCATATGCGTTTGAAAAAATCTGATCCGAAAATGACTTTCTTGTACAACCAAAAATAGAAATTTTGAAAACTGAATAAGTTTGTGATATTTATAACAATAAACCCTTTATTGAAATTGCACCTGTGTTTTAGGCTAGAGGGATCCTTGTCATTTTTGGATTTCAACCGACGGCCTTCTCTGAAATAGTTTTCTTTACTTTCAGTATGAAAGCAAAATCTCTTCTTAATAGAAATTGGTAGAATTGTTATTCCACAAAATAAATTTAATACTTTGAGAATAAAAATCTCACTATCTTCGGGAAGAGTAACTATATCTTAAAGTTGTATATTTAACCTTATCGATGCCAACTATTTATAAGAAGGAGTAAAACCCTAGTTGAATTGTAGAACTCTATTTCAAACAGAAAAATGAACTCCTAACCTAACTAGGAGTATAGAGGGTGGCAACCCTAGCTAAAAAAACTAGTGTTTATTACCCCTTTCTTTAAACATGAGGGGTTTTAGGTCTATTCCATATCGAGTTTAATTACAAGAACTTCTTGGACTTTTAACCTAGTACTTTATAATTCTATACAATTCAATTTTTTTCTATTTCCCAAAATAAACATCTCAAATTAACTTAAATAAATTAATTTACTACTTAAATAATTTTCTCAACCCAATTCTTAATTCCGTTAAAATCATGGCGACTTTCCCATGAAAGAATTTATGAGAAATATATTTAATATTTCTACATTCAACGGATTCACTATAACCAAATGATTGATTGTTGATTTTAGAGTTTTAAATTTATAATGAATGAGAATGATCGAACCTGAAAACTAGCTATGAAAACGATTGAGGCAAGTGCACCTATCGAACAGTGGTATAGCTTAGGCAAGACCGGATTGTCGAACCCAAAGGAACTAAAAGTACTAATACTAGCTTTTCTTTTTATTATCCAGCCTAAAATAAGTGAAGTTTGTTGTTTAATCTAAGTTTATCTAACTACTAAGCTAAAGACGCAAGGATAAAAAGAATAAATTGGGGAGATACTGGTGGGAAAACTTAGTTGATTAAGACAATACCCTTAGGAAGAATCCACCTAGACTTCACTTGTTATCTAACACTGAACCAGACGATTTATTCACTTGACTTGATCCGTAGGATTCCCTAATTTATATTAAACCCTCCCTCGAGGTGAATAACATCTAACCCTAGGTTGATTAATTGAAATCTCTTTCTAATTAAAACCCTTAGAATCACATTAACTCAATCTATAGACTCCCATTTAGGTTTCACCCTAATTCGGCAAAATCTCGTCACCCTATCTCTAGGCGCGCGATCAACTCCGCGTAACTATGTTAGATCTACTCTTAAGCAGGGACTTTTGCTCCACCACCTAAGCACATCATACTTGAATCAATATCCCGGAAATATTAACACAAGAATTAAGCACACATAATTAAGAACAAATCAAGTATTTATCATATAGTTCAGAAAATAATAACAAGATCCGTCGTAGGTTTCCTCCCCTTTAGGTATCTGAAGGGTTTAGTTCATAACAATAAAATAAAACATCTTAGAATAAAAGATAAAACAAAACATAAGAAATCCCTAAAACCCCCTGAAGGAAATGAAGGAGAGATCCACCGTCTTGAGTAGAATTCCGGCTTCTTGATATGGATCAACTGGCTATCTTCGAGTGTTTCCCACAAATTTGACCTTTTCGGCGCAGCTTCTTGGCCTAGCTAATCGTCCCCTTCTAGGCTATACTTAGGGGGTTTATATAGGCTTTTGAAATAGGTTTCTTTGCCCCTAAGCATTCTTTTCCGAGTGAAATTGCTCTTCTCCACGACAGGGACACGGCCATGGCACACGCCCATGTGAATCGTGGTCAGGCCGTGTTCAGATTTTTAATGAGGTACGGCCGTGTGGTCTTGTACCCAGGCCGTGTTGATTTCCACTTTGGCCCAATTTGGTCCGTTTTAGGCATGCTTCACATAAATTCATCCTCCGGTGCTGTCCTGAGTGTAAAACATGAAAAGAAAGGACTAAGAGCACCTTTTTATATAAATCAAGGGATAAATCATCCAAAAGTATGCTCAATGTGGGGTTAAAATATGTTACTTTTACGGTTTATCACATACCCCCACACTTAAGCTTTTGCTTGTCCTCAAGCAAAATTCTCAGCTTACAATTAAAACGAACTTCCTTGATTCATAATATTCATCAATCCTGTTTTATTATACTTCAAAGATAATTTATACATGGATAATTCAACTCAAAGAGTCCTAAAGATTCAAACAATCAAAGTCAAACATTTATAGCACGAAAACATAGGTGTTTCCCTTTACCTGAATAATTACCTTTTATTCAAAATCGACAGGAGTTAACATCCTCACTAAAGAATTACTCAAATCACTCAAAGTGTTTAAGGTTCAGATTTAAGCACTCAAGAGTCGAACATGAAAAGTTAATCCCATAGGCTTGCATGAAAATCAAATCTCCACTACTGTAATATGAGGTGATACACAAATCAAATGGTCTTTAACAGGGTTGTAACAGGGCTTAGGTTAAGGGTATGGATAAAGGCTAATTTAGAAGGTTAGAATCGAGATTGACCAGACAAATTACCTAACTAGAAACAATGAACATATCTTAAATACTTACATCAATTAAAAACTAATACTACTAATCATAATACTCTAACATGAACTTCTTCTTCAACATTTGGATTTTAAATATATAAGCTCAATTACATAAAACAAATATTGAATATACTTCATTTTTTTTAAGAACAAATCAAGTAATAAAGGATAAATTCAACTACTGAAATAATATAATTAGGTAACTAATCAAATCAAATCTTGATATAAGGGTAGTCAAAAGGAATGGTGATAACAAATACAAAGGGTTTTGGGTTAATATTAGTGGGTGAGTTAATAAAAGGGTTGTTAGGATCAACGGGGTTCACTAGGGGTTAATTATGAAGGCAGGCTTTTAGTGGAGTAAGTGAGTTAAATCCTAAGTGCCTTTATCATCTCTGTATATCAATTCATAGGTGTGGTCTCGACATGTATAATCGATGCAAGTTCTCGAATAACAATTCAATGTTGACACACTCATAATCAAAAGTGAGCAAGAAAGAATATATGCTCTATAAGGCTCAAAGTCTCACAAAAAATTATGTGTATTTGATATCAACCTCATAAATTTCAAATTTCAAGGTAACATTCAGATTCAGGTAGACAACCTAAAAAAAAATTTACTCTGAAAAATAGACTTATCATGCTTGATTCTCTAGTATTCTTCAAATTTAATCATTAATGCACAATTATCAATGACTTAATCTAAAACATATCAATAAAAATCATAAATTATCAAAAATTTCATCCTAATTAGTAATATGAGGAAATTACTTAAAAACAAGATATAATTCAGGGATTTAAGAATAATTCAAAAAGTTAGGCACTTTTACCCCCATACTTAAGATGTACATGGCCCTCAATGTACAAAGATAGATAATAACAATTAATAGATAATCAAAAAAGAGGGAGATAAGTGAAACTTCCTGAATCATGGATGAATTCCTTGGAGGATGTGAAAAATACGTTGGAGGTGTCATCTTTTGTTGTGGCGATTACTAACGAGCTCTGCGCTAGATGAAGAAATTGGGGAGCTCGTGATGAATTAGCCAGGAACTGTTAAGACACATTTAAATTTGACTAAATATGTAATTAAAGATGATGAAGATGAAGAGAAAGGAAACAAAAATGTAAATAAAATTAAAAGAAAAGATGGATAGACTGAAAAGTCCTTATTGTTGGATAGTTCGCGAGGTGGGTGTGACTTCTAAGGCTGCGGAGGTGCTGGTGGTGGTGGAAGTGGCGTGATTCCCAAATAGCCTTGAGATCTTCGAATGTTGTGGTGGTGGTGGTCGTGGTCCCCAAGGCGTGATTCCCTAGCAGCCTTTTGAACCTGACACTAAGAAACTAAAGTCAATTAAACTAAACTAAGCATAAGATTGTCAAAGAGGTAGAAAATAAAGGAGAAGATGAAGGTGAAACAAAAGATAAATGGTCTCAAATACCCTTGGCTTGGCGAGTGGATGAAGCGGCCAGCATGAACTTATGTAGATCGGTCTCCCACTGGGAGATTGTTCTTTGATTCCGTCGTTTCTTCGACATTGAGTTTTTTTTTGTTAGGATCGGGAATTGGGGAAAGGTTACAGGGGAGAGATATGGGATGGGAGAATTCTGAAGAATGGGATGGAAGAAAATGGTTGAAAAGAGGGAGGGGGAGGTGGTTTATATAGATTTTCAATTCAGGTACATTCACACGCCCGTGGCTCGTGGGCGTGTTGATTCACATGGCCGCCTCGCACGACCGTGTGTCTAGGCGTGTTGGTTCACCCACACCCATTTTTCAGATTGCCACGCCCGTTTGTGATAAGTCAGTGTCGTCCACGGCCGCGTCGCATGGTCGTGGCATTTTGTCGGTGTCCGTGGGGTGGTGGTTGGAGTCCATGACTCGAAGATTTGATTATTTCTGACTTGTAACTCTTCTTCCATTGTCAGTATGGAGATTTTATACTTCAACACGGCCACAGCCACGGCCTTGTACAAGGCCGTGTGGCCTGGAAATCTGAATTTTTGGTTAGTTTAGAACTAGGTTTTTAAGACAAAGAGAAGAAAATAAAATAAAATGAAAACAAATGCAAAAGTAACTAAGGTTAGTGCTCGGGTTGCCTCCCGAAAAGCGCTCGTTTAAAGTCTTAAGCTAGGCTTTCCTCGTATTCGCAAAAATCAGGGTGGTCTAAAAGTTTGAATATCTTCCCTCATGCTATCAGTTTTATTTTCCTGATAAAGTTTAAGTCGAGAAGCGTTTACCTTAAAAGTGCTGAATATAGGATTGCTTACCTTGATCGTTCCATATGGGAAAATATTGTGTACCTCAAGAGGAATTTCTTCGTTCGTGTTCAGGTCTGATGTGATGATGCAAGGATCTGCTTTATCTAACAATACCTGGTCTCTTATTTTGAAGTGGTTTGTTGTTCCTATGAGCTCTTTTGGGGGCTCTTTCGGTTTTACTTCGTGTGGTTCCGGTTCTTCTTTAAAGTGTGCCGTCCACTCTTCTAGTTTGTCGACCAGAAGGCTTCATTCCTTATGTAATTCTTCTTTGTTGGCATGGGGTCCATGATTCAGCTTAGGTTTGTAACCTTGTAGTGTTTCTTGTGGTGAAAGTTAAAAAACTTGGTTTACTTTCTCACCTTCATCAGTTATTGTCCTGGCCGAGTCAAGAGCTTGTAAACTGATTGATTCGTCACATATACGATGTATGAGTTCTACTGTACCAACATCAATTTTAGTCCTAACAGCTGCTAAAAAGGGTCTTCCTAGAATTAAAAGAATCAAATTATCCTCATCCATGTCTAAGACAACAAAATCTACTGGGAAAACGAATTTATCAATTTTTACAAGAACATCTTCGATAATACCCCTAGGAATTCTAACAGTTTTATCAGCTAATTAAATGCTCATCCTAGTTTGTTTGGGTTTCCCTAGACCTAGTTGTTTAAACATTTTATAAGGCATGACATTTATACTTGCCCCTAAATCAGCTAAGGCATTATCAACAGTTAGTCTACCAATTAAAAATGGAATTGTAAAACTCCCTGGATCTTTTAGCATTCGCGGTAGTCTCTTCTGTAACATTGCTGAGCATACTGCGTTTAATTCCACATGTGGATCCTCGTCTCACTTACGCTTGTTCGTCAAGAGTTGTTTTAAAAATTTCCTCGAATTTGGCATCTGTGAAAGAGCTTCAAGAAGAGGTAAGTTGATATGTAATTTCTTTAAAAGTTTAAGAAACTTATCAAACTGTTCTTCTGTATCATCTCTCTTCATCGCTTCGGGATAATGAATGCGAGGTTGGTACTTTTTGATTATCGGTTTTGGCTTTTCTTGTGTTACCTCAACTTTACCTTTTTCTACCTCGTTTTCTTGAATTGGATTGGGTTCATCTAACCCTATACTATCATGAGCTGTGATGGCTTGGACTTGCTTCTTTGGGTTAATCTCAGTGTTGCTTGGTACACGCCCTTGCGGTCGTTCAGAAATTAACTTTGCAAGTTATCCAACTGTCTTAGTAAGTTCCCCAACTTGGCTCTCGATCCCTTTGATTGTTTCCTATTGATTTTTAAGGGTGCTCTCGATGTCTTGGAGATAGTTATCTGTGGCTGCCATGAATTTTGTCAGCATCTCTTCGACGTTCAGCCTTTTTTCCTGTGGATAGGGCTGATTTTGGAAATTTTGAGGAGGTTGTTGTCTTTGATTTTCTTGATTTCCTTGACCTCCCCATGAAATAATTGGGTGGTTTCTCCAACCTGGATTATAATTATTACTATAAGGGTTATTATTAGATCTGAAATTATTACCTATATAGTTCATTTGTTCTCTTTCTCTGCCCAGTTGGTAAGCTGGGTACTCTGGATTCGCCACAGTTCCACTTGCGTCGCACTGCATTACTGGATGTACCTGTGAGGAACACAAACTATCAAGCTTTTTATTCATCATCTGTACCTGTGTTGATTGCAGGGTTACTAGGTCGAGGCTGAAAACTCTGGCTGTTTTTGTTGGTTTTGTCCTTGTAACCTGCCACTGATAGTTATTCAGTGGCATCTCTTCAATAAACTCGTAGGCTGCTTTAGGAGTTCTATTGTTCAGGGTTCCACCGGCGACTGAATCAATTAGTTGCCTCGTTTACACCGTTATAGAAAGTTTGGACTTGGAGCTAGAAGGGTAAACCATGGTGCGGACACCTTCTCAAGAGATCCTTGTATCTCTCCCATGCGTCGTATAATGTCTCTAAATCCATCTGCACAAAAGAAGAGATATCATTCTGTAGTTTGGCCGTTTTGGCTGGTGGGAAATATTTTAATAAAACTTTTTCGGTCATTTGATCCCATGTAGTGATTGACCCTCGTGGTAATGACTTTAACCACTATTTGGCTTTATTCCTTAATGAAAAGGGAAATAACCGAAGACGTATGGCATCATCAGAAATGCCATTTATTTTGAATGTATCACAGAACTCTAAAAAATTAGCTATATGAGTATTTGGGTCTTCGTCTTGTAAACCATCAAATTGAACAAATTGTTGAATCATTTGTATAGTGTTAGGCTTTAATTCAAAATTATTAGCAGCTATAGCAGGCCTAACAATACTTGATTTTGCTCCTGTTAAATGAGGTTTAGCATAATCATACATAGTACGCGGAGCATTATTTTCTGCCACATCTTGTGGTGGTGGATTATTCTCCTCCATCCCTTTAGTAGGATTGGATCTGCCTTCTTGCTCTTCTTCTGTGTAATTTAGGGCTAGCCTAATTTCTCTGCAATTCCTGCGAACAGTAGCTTCAATATCACTGTCGTATACTAAAGGTCCTCTCGGGTTCCTTCTAGTCATAAACTAGAGGTACCTGCTAGGAAAAGAAAGAAAGAATATTTTAGCAAAGTTTAAAAAAATAAAAAATAAAAATAAAAAATAAAAATAAAAATAAAAGTAAAAGTAAATTGCAAAAAAATAAAAAGAGTGTCTAAAGTAATAAAAATAGAGTTTTCTTAATATTTTAGTTCCCCGGCAATGGCGCCAAAAACTTGATCGTTGATTTCAGAGTTTTAAATTTATAATGAATAAGAATGATCGAACCTGAAAACTAACTATGACAATGACTGAGGCAAGTGCACCTATCAAACAGTAGTATAGCTTAGGCAAGACCAGATTGTCGAACCCAAAGGAACTAAAAGTACTAATACTAACTTTTCTTTCTATTATCTAGCCTAAAATAAGTGAAGTTTGTTGTTTAATTTAAGTTTATCTAACTACTAAGCTAAAGACGCAAAGAGAAAAAAATAAATTGAGGAAATACTATTGGGAAAATTCAGTTGATTAAGATGATACCCTTAGGAAGAATCCACCTAGACTTCACTTGTTATCTAACACTGAACAAGACAATTTATTCACTTGACTTGATCCGTAGGATTCCCTAATTTATATTAAACCCTCTCTCGAGGTGAATAACGTCTAACCCTAGGTTGATTAATTGCAATCTCTTTCTAATTAAAACCCCTAGAATCGCATTAACTCGATCTATAGACTCCCATATAAGGTTTCACCCTAATTGGGCAAAATCTCGTCACCCTATCTCTAGGCGCGCGATTAACTCCGCTTAACTATGTTAGATCTACTCTTAAGCAGGGACTTTTGCTCCACCACCTAAGCACATCATACTTGAATCAATATCCCGAAAATATTAACACAAGAATTAAGCACACATAATTAAGAAAAAAATCAAGTATTTATCATATAGTTTAGAAAACAATAACAAGATCCATCGTAGGTTTCATCCCCTTCAGGTGTCTGAAGGGTTTAGTTCATAACAATAAAATAAATCATCTCAGAAGAAAAGATAAAACAAAACATAAGAAATCCTTAAAACCCCTGAAGGAATTGAAGGAGAGATCCGTCGTCTTGAGTAGAATTCCGGCTTCTTAAGATGGATCAACTGGGCTATCTTCGAGTGTTTCCCACAAATTTGACCTTTTCGGCGCGACTCCTTGGCCTAGCTAACCGCCCCTTCTAGGCTGTACTTAGGGGGTTTATATAGGCTTTTGAAATATGTTTCTTTGCCCATAAGTATCCTTTTACGAGTGAAATTGCTCTTCTCCACGACAGGGACACGGCCATGGCAGACGCCCGTGTGAATCGTGGTCAGGCCGTGTTCGGACTTTTAATGAGGCATGGCCGTGTGGTCTTGGGCCCAAGCCGTGTCAATTTCCACTTTGGCCCAATTTGGTCGGTTTTAGGCTCGTTTCTCATTCTTCCATTCTCCGGTGCTTTCCTGAGTATAAAACATGAAAAGAAAGAATTAAGAGCACCTTTTTACATAAATCAAGGGATAAATCATCCAAAAGTATACTAAATGTCAGATTAAAATATGTTAATTTTACGGTTTATCAATGATCTATTTTTATTCAAACTTCATTTTATTTGAAAACCATAAATTCATTTCCAAGTGATTTTCATTTTGGAAGAAAACCACATTTGTTTCCAAATGTTTCCCATTTCTCCATTTTTACCATTTCTATCCATTTCTGTTCATTTGATTCAACATTTAATTCATTTCTTGTTTCAACGAGATAGGGATGGAATCGATTGGACATATGTTGTTAGGGTTCAAATGATTTATAATTAAGTTTTAAACTCCTTTAATCACAAAGTCATTCCACTATAGTAGCGTGATTGAGCTCTCCCCAACGACATACAATTACGAAAACAACTCGATCAGTACTCGTCCAATGAACATGTCATGAGTGTGTTACACTCATAGTATATCTTAATCTCTTTGGGATAAATCTTTTCTCTCAATATGATCCTATTTTATCTCATGGTAACCATTACATCTTCCTTCATGAAAATTCAACTACTATCAATTAGTATTTAAGTCATTCATTACAAAGATGAATGATGCTACATACTGCAAAATTCGTATACCTAATGCATCAGCTTTTGGTTTCTTATCTATTTGAACTTAGGCCACAGGCCACAAGTAACGAGTCATTTGTCTTTGTGATAAATGAATTAGTTCCTATTTTATAGTGACTGACTTTTTACGAAGGAAGATGTAATGGTTACCATGAGATAAAATAGAATTATATTAGGAGAATGAATTTATCCCAAAGGGATTAAGGATATCCTATAAGGGTAACACACTTTTGGCATGGCCATTGGACAAACACTATTTGGATAACTTTCGTAATGGTATATAATTAGGGAGAGCTCAGTCAGGATACTATAGTGGAATGCCTTCATGACTAAATGAGTTTATAATTACTAGAAGAAAAGTTGAAACTTAATTATAAATAATTTGAACCCTAATCATATATGTCTCATTGATCCCATTGCTGGCTTGTTGAAACCAAAAATGAATTGCATTTAGAATCAAATGAACAGAATTGCATAGAAATGATAAAGTGAATGAAATGGTTTACATTCAAACATGAATGTGGTTTCTCACTAATTATGAAAATGACTTGAGAATTAATTTAAGTTTTTCAAATTATTATTTTCAAATAATTGAAGTTCGAAAATGTATTTAAATTAATTGATTATTGTGCATCTATTGAATATGGAAATTAAATATATGTTATCATAGTTTCTTTTACAGTGAAGTTGCCATAAATTTAACGGAATTAGAATCGGGTTGAGAAAATTAATTTATTTAAATCAATTTAATAACTAATATTTATTTTGGAAAATAGAAAAACATGTACTGATTTGGATTAAATTATAAAGTGCTAGTTTAAAAGTCTAGGAAACACATATAATTAGACTCAATACATGAGGCCCGAAACTCTTATAATATGTATGATAGGGCGACAACCCATATAACAACCCGATAATCAGGGGTGTCGAAAAACATATTTCTGGGACTCCATTTTTGTAAACTGGACTAGTAAATATTTAATTAAATATTTACGAAGTTAGTTGGGTAGCTAATTAATTTTTAGATTAGTGAATTTTGTAAAATTAGGAGTTATTAAGGTTTAGGGACTAAATCGTGTAAGGGTTAAAAGTTAAATTATACATTGAAATAAATTAAAGGGACTAAAGTAGCAATTATGCCACTTAATTAATGATGGTGTATAGGTGGCCGACCAAGGGCTAAATAAAATGCATGTGCTTAAAATAAATATATATGTTGTATATATATTAACTTTAATGTATATATATAATAATAATTAAAATGAATGTATAATAAAAGAAAGAAAAAGAAATGAAAGTGGAGGCATGCAAATTTAACAAAGAAAAGAAAAAAAGAAAGAAGAAAAGAAGAAGATAGTCACACACGGGCAACACACATCGGCATGTGTCACACACGGGAAACACACATAGGCGTGTGACCCTGTAACACCCCCAAACCCAGCCCACGAGCCTTGACCGGATCTGGTTATGTCACTGCGGAAAGATGGTTGAAAATCTTTTTGACTTAGAATAATCATGAAAGTTTGTTAACTTTTGAAAACCATGTCCATTTAAAGTAATATGAAAAACCTTAGTGTTATAAAATTGTCTGAATTTAAACTTTATTAAATACTATTTTGAATAAGCAGGTTGCTAAGATAAAATCCTCTTCACATAGTGGTTCAGTTTAATCAAGCCATAATTAAAATAATACCAAAATAATAGTAAGGCCCTTATTACAACCCATACTTAAAACAAAATACTCAATATTAAAAATGCTTAAAATAATCCAAATATCTTCTTCTGCATGGGCCACCTTGTGTCCTCTCCGAACCCGGTCCATCTTTACACATCACCTGAAAATGTTAAAGGAAAAAGGTGAGTCACCAAGACTCAGTGTGTAGCCCTTTTTCCCGGTTTAGTAAAATATCATACACCAATCATAAACAGTTTAACATGCACAAGTTACGATATGCACCCACCTAGCCTTCCAAACACCTTTCTCTACCCCGCAGTGGTACCAAACCACTAGTGGTGCCAAACCACCGTGACTTAAAGTCACAATATCCGTCAATACTTGTGGTGCCAAACCACTGGTGTCCCAAAGACACAAATGTGATACCAAATCACCGTGACCGAAGTCACGAATCAAGTGATGGGGCCAACCCATCGTGTGATACCAAATCACTGGCGTCAATCCCATAATGTAAACTGTGGGGCCAACCCACTGTGGTGCTAAGCCATTGGGACGAGACGCTATGAGGTGCCAAACCTCTGGAGGTGCCAAACCTCCGTGACCGTAGTCACAATGTGGTACCAAACCACCGTGTCCGTCGACACGAATATCACTTCCCCCTCTCTCATATCACCCATCATCATACCAACTCATGTATAGTATTCAAATCATGTAAACATGTTTAACGTTGCATCTCATAGCACATACATCATAAATCATGACATCATGTATCAATAACAGTACTCATAATGAAACGGACTTACCTGAATCCGTACACATACCCCATAGGGTATCATATCACTCAACCATACTTTGCTTTGGTTTTACCAATCAATCAGTTTATCAAACATATACAAAGCAAGAAGTGTGTTAGTTTACACACCTGGTTACTAATGCGACTATCAAATCCCGTAGATCAAGATCTAACGCACTAGATCCCCCTTCCTTAACACTTTTCGAGCACTAGCCACAACCCGAGATATGCGAGATCAAGCCTTCCCCTACAATCGGCCAAAACTAAACAACATAATCATGCTAATCAACCTCTAAGGGTATAATCGTAATTTTACCTACTAAGGGTATTTTCGTAAATTCACACCTGCAATGGCCTTTCCGAAGGCCTAATGCCGCCACTAGCGACTCAGCTACCATTTCCGGTCGTACCGGATGATTGGGCCTAAAACTCGATTTCACCATCATCCGCCCACATGCTCGTGTGGCCCACCTAGCACAAATCTAGCCACATATATAAGTTCCACCTAGTCTAGTTCAAAATATACTAACCAATCATGCAATTTACTCATATGGGCCCACGGGCCCACTTCGACCCATCGGGGCCCAAGCACCAACCCACAAGAATACTACATCGATGGCCTCAACTATCGCTGTCGAAGCCCCACACGCGCACTTGCACGCTGCAGTGCTACTAATGCCATGTAATCGCATTTCATTTGGCATTTGCCGCTTCTACAACTAGAGTAGAGAGAGTTACACACCGATAGGACTCTGGACTAATCCGCGCTCCGACCACTCTTGTGCCCAAACGCCCTCCAAGATGTGTTTACTCTCCTCCTAGGATGCTCCTTATATAGCTAGCTCTTCACCTTCATTCTTTGTGTCTTTCCGATGTGGGATCCCTTCGTCAAGAGAGTTTAAATTCAATCAAAACTCTTACCGTCTGCACCATAAAATAAATACTCCCTTGCTTCTCATGAGATTCGAACCTGTGCTCCCTTGCAACATAATCCACGCCGCTAGCCACTTGGCCACAAGCTCCTCTTGTGTCTTAAACCATGCGCAACTAAATATAAACTATGGCCCAAATTCTAAGGTCCAAGCAAAAAGAAACCAAAATGCAAAAGCCAAGACTTGAACCTTGGACCTCCTTCCTTCCCAATGCGCGTCATCCCTTATCTCTTAAGTGGCATCACTTTGCCACTACACCACACACTCCACTTGTGTTATTTTTCTCCATATTTTATTCTTAAGGCCTATCTCGCCAACTTTCGTGGTTTTTTCACCTAAAACCAAAATTTCCCCAAAGCCAATATTTGATCTCTGGGACTTCATGAAGCCTCTAATCTTCCAAAATCACTTATCTAATAAGTCTAACTTGCATTTAAGCCGATCTCTTGTTCTCTAAAAATTTAAACGCTACTACGCCTAAGGCCCATTGGGCTCAATTCTCCTAGGCCCAATTTTGGGATGTTACAAATCTACCTTCCTTAAAGAAATTTCGTCCTCGAAATTTCCAACTAACTAACAGTCGCACATCTTAACCTACCACACTACGCTCTTGCTTGCTTTTACACTCGATCTTAATAAAGCTATGATTCCACCTTGACCACGTCCGCGACAACCACGTCCCCTAGAACTCATATCTAGCGTCGCGATTTAATCTGATTAAAAGTTTTATGCATTAGAAATTTGGTTCCACTGTTTTATCCACGAGTAAATTTTATGAACAGAAGTTTCTGGAAGTCGTTCTTTCGAGCAATCAAAGTTTCATCTCAAGTTCTCTGTTCTAATTCAAACATTCACATACTTGCACTAAAGACACATTCATTCATCCATGTCACTTTCTTGAGCATTCCCAACCTGAGGTAATTCCGTCATTTTCCTATAGGGGTATTTCTTGGTAATAACTCAGGTCAATTTGAAAATAGTTTTCAAATTAAAGATATTTCAAAGTTTACAAAATCTCGTGGGTCATCTTGGAAAAATTTGTTTTTCAAACCAGATGTGTTGCAAAAATTTAAAATCTGGTTATTTCAAGTAATGGTGGGGCGTTAAGGGCATTTTCGTAAATTTCCCAAATCAGATATCTCGATATTTGTAAAACAAAAGTTTTGATATTTTCATAATGTAAGAACATTTTAGTAAAAATCGAGGAATTATGAAAATTTAGAAACCAAGGGCATTTTGGTAATTTTGTTCATCGTGTAATTTTGTAAATTTTCAAATCAGTGGTATCTTGAAAATAGCGTTTTTGTATACTTTTGCAAAGTAGGGAAATTTTATTAAAATTGGAGTTAAACCGGTAATCTTGAAAGTCGTGGGCATTTTAGTAATTTTCAACACAGGGTATTTTTGTAATTTCCCATACCAGAGTATCTTAACATTTTGAAATTTCGAGATTTTGGTATTTTGCAAAGTAAAATCATTTTAACAGAAGTTGAGGGTAGTACCGTAATTTTTCAATACAAGGGTATTTTTGTAATTTTGCCACTAGGAACATTTTGGAAATTTTGGTAAATCGAGAAAACGTCTTTCAAAATCAGATTTAGGGTTTACAAACCAAAGGGGTAAGTTTGAAAATTTTAAAACTAAGGGTTTTAAAACAGTAAGGCTAATCCCTTTCGGGTTTTAATACTTGGTTTAGCCTATGAACAAGTCTTCTTGGTTAAGGTGAACCGTAGCTACGCACCAGGTAGGATTCGAGTAAAGAGGAGGTGAGTCGCTATGACTGCTTAAATACCAAGCTCTCACTGAATACCAATCCTCGACATGCGTACAGTGGTTGCCACACCTTAACTCGGTGACTTACTTCACAGGTTTGTTTAGTAGCCTTAAGTCTTATGCATGTGTTTGAGTAGACTAGTCCTAGGGTTCAACAGATCCTAGTTCACTAATTTACGTTCCCATAAAAGCCCATAATATTCACATATAAATCAATTCATCAAGTAGAGTTACTTACCTGGTGGATCATGGTCGAGATACAAAGCCATGCCGAATAATAACTTGAAAAATATTTCATAAAACCCCTATTTTTGAAAATCCCATTTTGAAAATGTTTTGGGCCCAAAACCTCAAAGCCGAGAGTTTTGAACCGGACTCGATACCAAATCAGAACACCCCAAACCCGCCCACGAGCCTTGGACGGATCTGGTTATGTCATCATGGAAAGATGGTTGAAAATCTTTTTGACTTGGAATAATCATGAAAGTTTGTTAACTTTTGAAAACCATGTCCATTTAAAGTAATATGAAAAACCTTAGTGTTATAAAATTGTCTGAATTTAAACTTTATTAAATACTATTTTGAATAAGCAGGTTGCTAAGATAAAATCCTCTTCACATAGTGGTTCAGTTTAATCAAGCCATAATTAAAATAATACCAAAATAATAGTAAGGCCCTTATTACAACCCATACTTAAAACAAAATACTCAATATTAAAAATGCTTAAAATAATCCAAATATCTTCTTCTGCATGGGCCACCTTGTGTCCTCTCCAACCCTAGTCCATCTTTACACATCACCAAAAATGTTAAAGGAAAAAGGTGAGTCACCAAGACTCGGTGTGTAGCCCTTTTTCCCGGTTTAGTAAAATATCATACACCAATCATAAAACAGTTTAACATGCACAAGTTACGATATGCACCCACCCTAGCCTTCCAAACACCTTTCTCTACCCCAGTGGTACCAAACCACCGGGTGGTGCCAAACCACCGGTGACTTAAAGTCACAATATCCGTCAATACTTGTGGTGCCAAACCACCGGTGTCCCAAAGACACAAATGTGATACCAAATCACCGGTGACCGGTCACGAATCAAGTGATGGGGCCAACCCATCGTGTGATACCAAATCACCGGCGCCAATCCCATAATGTAAACGTGGGGCCAACCTATCATGTGGTGCTAAGCCACTTTGGGCGAGAGCGCTATGAGGTGCCAAACCTCTCGTGACCGTAGTCACAATGTGGTACCAAACCACCGGTGTCCGCTCGACACGAATATCACTTCCCCCTCCTCTCATATCACCCATCATCATACCAACTCTCATGTATAGTATTCAAATCATGCAAACATGTTTAACGTTGCATCTCATAGCACATACATCATAAATCATGACATCATGTATCAATAACAAGATTACTCATAATGAAACGGACTTACACTCGAATCATACACATACCCCATAGGGTATCATATCACTCAACCATACTTTTTTGGTTTTACCAATCAATCAGTTTATCAAACATATACAAAGCAAGAAGTGTGTTAGTTTACACACCGGTTACTAATGCGACTATCAAATCCGTAGATCAAGATCTAACGCACTAGATCCCCTTCCTTAACACTTTTCGAGCACTAGCCACAACCCGAGATATGCGAGATCAAGCCTTCCCCTACAATCGCCAAAACTAAACAACATAATCATGCTAATCAACCTCTAAGGGTATAATCGTAATTTTACCTACTAAGGGTATTTTCGTAAATTCACACCTGCAATGGCCTTTCCGAAGGCCTAATGCCGCCACTAGCGACTCAGCTACCATTTCCGGTCGTACCGGACGATTGGGCCTAAAACTCGATTTCAGCCCATCCGGGCCCACATGCTCGTGTGGCCCACCTAGCACAAATCTAGCCACATATATAAGTTCCACCTAGTCTAGTTCAAAATATACTAACCAATCATGCAATTTACTCATATGGGCCCACGGGCCCACTTCGACCCATCGGGGCCCAAGCAGCCCAACCCACAAGAATACTACTGATGGCCTCAACTATCGCGTCGAAGCCCCACACGTGCACTTGCACGCTCGTGTGGCTACTAATGCCATGTAACTGGCATTTCGGCATTTGCCGCTCTACAACTAGAGTAGAGAGAGTTACACACCTGATAGGACTCTGGACTAATCCGCGCTCCGACCACTCTTGTGCCCAAACGCCCTCCAAGATGTGTTTACTCTCCTCCTAGGATGCTCCTTATATAGCTAGCTCTTCACCTTCATTCTTTGTGTCTTTCCGATGTGGGATCCCTTCACAAGAGAGTTTAAATTCAATCAAACTCTCTTACCGTCCGCATCAGCAAAAATAAATACTCCCTTGCTTCGATGAGATTCAACCTGTGCTCCTTTGCAACATAATCTACCCCGCTAGCCACTTGGCCACAAGCTCCTCTTGTGTCTTAAACCATGCGCAACTAAATATAAACTATGGCCCAAATTCTAAGGTCCAAGCAAAAAGAAACCAAAATGCAAAAGCCAAGACTTGAACCTTGGACCTCCTTCCTTCCCCTCACTGGCGTCATCCCTTTATCTCTTAAGTGGCATCACTTTGCCACTACACCACACACTCCACTTGTGTTATTTTTCTCCATATTTTATTCTTAAGGCCTATCTCACAACTTCCAGGTTTTTTTCACCTAAAACCAAAATTTCCCCAAAGCCAATATTTGATCTCGGGACTTCATAGAAGCCCTCTAATCTTCCAAAATCACTTATCTAATAAGTCTAACTTGCATTTAAGCCGATCTCTTGTTCTCCAAAAATTTAAACGCTACTACGCCTAAGGCCCATTGGGCTCAATTCTCCTAGGCCCAATTTTGGGATGTTACAGACCCAAGTCAGTTAGTTATACGGGCAAGGACATGGGTTGGGACACGGTCGTGTGTCCCAACTTTGATAGTTTCAAGGCCTAAGACACGGGAGTCAAAATTTTGTAATTATTTCCTAAACTTCTAGAATTGTTTCAAGTTAGACCCTGCCTATTTTTAAACTACTTTTAAGGTCCTGTTGATTCATAATAGAGGCTATAAGAGTAACTTTTACTTTGAATTGAGGTGGATTAACAAACCTAAATTAAGTGCATTCCACATCATCGAAGATAAATTAAAAATATAGTCATAGACGGAGTATGGGCCAATACTCTGATGCTAGTAATTGGAATAGTCTTGTATGTGTCCAAATTTTGACATTCTAGAAGGGATAAATAGTGATAAGAGTGTAGACAGTGGAAGACTAAGTTTAGCAATGCATAAATAATGATAAGAGTGTAGATAGTGGAAGAGCATGTTTAGTATTGCATAGCATGATTAGTTATTTGATTGTACAAGACATCATTATGGAAATATTAGATTAGTATAAATTACTCCATGTACGACACTATGATGAATTTTTAGATGGGCATGATCTGCCCTTGGATGTTATGAACAGTTCGATTTAGACCCTAATTAGAATAGTGGTTTCGGGACTACAAATCTGAGTCAGAAAAATATTTTCATATTATTTTATGTGTCTGCATTATATGATTGAGCATGTGTGAAATTTTTGTGAATTAATTTGTCTGTTTGTTTGCTTAATTTGAGAAAAGGATTAAATCGCATAAAATGTAAAAGTTGCTTTCTATTTGATTGAGTATTGAATTGATGTGTCTTTATAAATGTGGGGTCCTTGATATGTAATTAGACCATAGCTAGTGGATTATTCAATAAATGGCAATCCATTATATGAATTTTAAATATTATCATTAATGGCAATTTAGTAAAATGATTAATAATGTTATTAAATGATTACAAAACAAACATTTTGTTCACCTTTTTTATCACTATAGCCAAATGTTCAAAGAAAAAGAAGAAAGAAAACTAAGCTAGGTTTCGGCACTCATTTGGCTTGATTCAAGATTAAGAACCGAAGAAAATGGACTTAGATCGCGGAAAGTCGAAAGTGATCGAATAGTCGAGTCCGTACGTTAACCGAATCTGAGGTAAGTCGATATACAAATAAATGCATTTGAATTGAGTTAATTGTGCATATATGAAATTTAGCTTGTGTTGAATATGCTCGAGATGTTATGCACATGGAATTTGAGATAGTATCGACAGTGTATCTATGTCCTAGAAGTCTCGTACGAACCTAGGAATAGATAGGATTACATATGTCATGACATAGTTTCCGATATGTGAGATCATGTAAGACAACTTCTGGGACATTGGCATCGATATTAGATTTACGTGTAAGACCATGTCTAGGATATTGGCATCGTATTTGATTCGTGTAAGACCCTATCTGGGACAGTGGCATTGATATTTGAGTACATGTAAGACCACGTCTGGGACGTTGGCATTGTACAATTATTCCGAGCACTCTGAGTATCCTATTTAGTTCCGAACGGTTCAATGGGCAAATCCGAGAAAACAGAGACTATGTGAAATGTATAAAAGATTCAGGTACGTTTGAAAAGTACTCTATGTATGTGTATGAAAGGTAAGTGTTTATATGAGCTTACTAAAGTGAATATGCATGTAGGTTTGATGAGATAATATATGATACATGCTTGAATGAGCAATGAGTAAAGTGATATTTTGAGCTATGAAATGCGGGTAAGTAATGGCTAAACAAATGATCCAAAGGATATGTGATGGATTTGCAAATGAGAAACATTAATGTCATTGTATCAAAGTGGCTATGTGCATTTTATGTTAAGTTTATTTGTATATGGCTTACTAAGCTTTTGAAAGCTTACTTCGTGGGTGTTTGCTCTGTTTTATAGATCGTCAAAGCTACTGAAGGCTGAGAGAATCGTCAAGGATCGTCATCACACTACTCAATCTTATTTTACTACCCTTTTGAAAATGTATATACTAAAGCATGGCATGTATAGGCTAGTTATCTTGAGTTATGTTTGAAATATGTGTATAGCCATGTGATATGGCTAGACAAGTGTTAATGAATGAATGAAGAGTCATGCTATATGATGCTTGGGTTGGTATGATTCCATGGTTATGAAATGGTCAAGGTAATGGTAAGCTTAGTGATGCAAAGTGAGTATATGTGTTTGATGAATGATGATTATATTGAAATGGTAAGTTTGTGAATGAATCATGTTTGGAAATGCTTGTGAATCAGTTGAGTTAAATGTAGCCTAAAATGGTATGTTTGAGATGCCTTTGAATGTAACACCCTAGACCTGGCCTAGACGTTACGATCGGATCCAGCATGTCACATAGAAAGGTTGTTTAAAAACTACGTGTTCGTTAAAAACCTTGTATTTTTTCTTGAAAATTTCGAACCTTGCTGTTTGCAAAATTCAAATTTGTTTAAGTGGTTTTCTTGTCAAACATTGTTATTATTATTTTCAAAAGCTTTGTTTATAGAGAGATCAAATCCAATGAGTTACAGAAACGTGATATTTTGAAAACAGTTATTTATTGTTTTAGGAAAACCCAGAGTTTATTCATTTCTAGTTTAAGCATAACTGAAATGAAAGTTTAAAAGAAAAATAAAATTCCAAAGGCCTTATTAGAAAATATTAACCGAAAATAAATAATCTTAAAATAAAGATAAACTGAAATTTACTAAAGTTCATGTGAAATACTTCGATGTGAAATACCATAGAGTCCTCCGCAGCTCCCAAATCCTCTAACGCTAGGGATCACTTGCAAGGTTAAAGTAGAGGGGTGAGTTACGAGAAGTCAGTGTGTAATCCCTTAATCGGTTATTAACTGGGCCCGAGCCCATACAGAAGCAGACTGGGTCAAGGTCCTATTGGTGACAATTTGGGCCTTTGTCCTGTAAACATGGTAATGCAAATAGAGTATGCAGCCCAACCCAATCCAACCTTACACACCACCCGTACCAGCCCTACACACCTGTGGGGACCAAGTCAACCCACCCAGCCCTACACACCAATATGGCAGAAAAGCTACAAATCACAGAAATTGTGGCGGAGCCACCAGAATAACAGAACATACGTGGCATAGCCACTATACAGAATGTGGCAGAGCCACCAGAATAACTTCCTCCGATCAGGAAACCCAACCCATGCAACATAATATAAATGCAATGCATCATACATACAAAAGTGCAAATAAAACATATATATGATAACCAACCATAATCAAGGTTATAAAGGTCATTTACCCTCCCAAGGGTATTTCAATAATTTTGCATTTAACGGACTTTAGAAGGCCTACTGTCGCCTCGAGCGACACAGGACCCTTTTTGGGTCTCTACGAAACTATTGGGCCTGAGGTCCATTTCAGGCCCAAATGGGCCCACACGCTCGTGTGGCCCAATATATATGGTTTTCGTCTCAGATTTGTAGATTTCGTAATCGAACCTATCCTTTGATAGTTTTCCAACAATTTTGCCCCAGTGGGTCGGATAGCCCATTGGGCCCACTTGGCCCATTTTGGCACGGCCAGGCCTATTACAGCCTCAGTTTCGCAAGAATGCTCACAACACTCTCAACAATTTAATGTTATTATCCGTATCTTGATTTACCACCACGAGCGCTCACACGTTCGAGTGGTCACAGTTGCCTGATTTTTGGCTTTTCGGCTTTTGGCCGAGTCACAGAACGTTGCAAGCATTCATCCAGAGGGTGTGAGATTACACACCTGATTTGGAATACATATCACGATACTCTCCGAAGCACCTAAAGACACTTTTGCCTATCAATTAGTCTTCTTATTCGACAATCCTAAAATTGAAATCGATAACACAATCCACAACACTTACCAAGAACGACGACAACTCCTTGCTATACTAGAATAACCGATTTACTCCCTTTGATTATGAAATTGAGTCCCTAATGAAAACATAGGTTAGCAATGTTGTTTCAAGACAACAAAGTAATGGCCGTTCGACCCTAAGAACTCATAAAATAGTACCAGAATTATCCACCCCCTAATCGGCCAAAGACACACTTACCAAAGTGCCACAAGATCGGTAGTTGCAGAACCAGGATTTCGGCCCACACAAAAGAAAGAGTGAACGAGCCCCAAGATGGAGAAGGAACTTAGATTTGGCCTTGATCACAGAAGAAACAAGGTAAGAGATTCGACTTACGTGAGAGCAAAGAGATAGCAGAAAAGAAGGGAAAAGAACCAAAGAGAAAAGAAGCATTACCTTGGCCACATACGAGCCGAATAAAAAAGGTAGATTCGGCAGACAAAAGACCCCCAAGCTTCAGGCTACATAGAGTTCGGCTATTACCAAAAGGAAAGAGGACAGATTTAGATAGAGGAGGAAGGAGATTCGGCTAATGGGGAAAAGGCTAGAGAAGAAATGGAGAATAAGTGAATAGAAAGGTTGAGGTTTCGACAAAGATAAATTGTAACAAGAAAACCCGAAATGCTTTAGCCAAAAATGCAAAAAGGGACCTGAAATGCACAAAGAAGAAAAACACTCAAACTGCACAAAAGCAGAGTAAAAACACTAAGGAATTTTTCGGTACTCTTTTCCTACACAAGGCCGAATATGCTACCAAAGTGACCCATCTCTCTTCTTTTTTAATCTTTTGACCGAAATTCCCCCAAGCACTTCTCCATATTCGGCCACCACTACCTCTCACCCTCAAATCCCCTGATTCACTCCTCTTTTTGCTCCCCAACATCCTCTCCATCACCTATTCAAACCATTTGACCAAGTCTCCAACCACCAAGGCAGAGTTTGATCTAAACTCTGCTTCCTCATTTCCTGAGCACAAAATAATAGCCTCCAAAATGCCACTTGTGAGATTCGAACCTCCAACCTCCTTGCACTCCCCTTGATGCCACACCACCCTGCCACACACTGCACTTGTGTTAACAAAATACACCCAATTAAACTTAAGTCCTGCTTCCACTAGTTCTCCCCACTAAAGAGCCAAAAAGTAAAATTTTCCTAGGGCTTGGGCTCGAACCCGAGCCTCCCTAGGACCCTTAAACTCACTCAAATAACAAGCCAAGCAAACTCCATACATGCAATAATGCAAAATTGCCAGGCCCCTAATTTTAGGATGTTACATTGAATGCTTGGAAAAGTTGGTTATTTTGTTATGAATTGAATTGGTATGATGCTTGTAGGGATTGCCCAAAGTGTGGGTGGCATTTTGGCCTTGAAAATGGCCTATAATTGCCTACACGGTGGAGCACACAGGCATGTGGCTCGACCGTGTTCCTTGTGGTTGTAATTCAAAACAAGTTAGGCTCAACCACGGGCAAGACACATGGGTGTGTGACTGGCCTTGTGGATCACGTTAGTAGCGACCATGGGCTGGACACATGGGTGTGTGACTGGCCGTGTGGTGCAAGTCAGTAGCGACCACAGGTGAGGCACACGGGTGTGTCCATGGCCGTATGGACAAGTCAGTATGTATGCCCTGTTTTGACATGGCTTAGACACACGGGCGTGTCTGAGGCGGTGTGAGGCACATGGCCTACCCACACAGGCATGTGACCTTTGTAACTTTAGTCTCAGCCCTATTCTAAAGCATGTTTAAGGTCTCAAAGACCTATTTAAGGGACACCTTGATGTGATTTTGTCGAATTATGTTTTGAAATGTCCGTAAATGTTTCCAATTGTCCGGTAATGCCTCTTAACCCTAGTCCAGCGACGATTACGGGTTAGGGGTGTTACATGTTATGATGATATTAGTTAGCTTGAACTACTGTTTGCAATGTAATTAAATATTTTCATTGGTTGTAATGCTCGTGACCCTAAAATGAGGCCGGACAGGGGTTAGAGGTGTTACATTTATTGGTATTAGAGCTACGGGTTTAGCCGATTCTCGGACTAAATTGACCTTAGAATTGGGTCTAGAGATACATGCCATAGTTAAGTCGAGTTGAGTCGAGATTTAGATGCTGATTATAAATGTTTTTATTTTATAGTTAAAAGATGGCTAATGAATCAAATAATGAAGTGGAACAAGAGTTCTACTCTAGTGATGAACATAGTGATGATTGTGAGGCAACGGAGTCGGTAACTCCGTATATTAACCAAACCGGTGCTCAACGACCTAATGTTGAGTGAGATGATAACAACGGAGCAGGTGATTGACATTTACTTAGAGCTATCGCCGATACACTTCAACGTGTTGCGAGAATGACATTTGCTATAGTGCCTGCACCTTCCTTTCGATGAGCTCCGATAAAATAACTTTGGAGATATGATGCAACTGAGTTTTTGGGGTTGGAAGGGGTTGATCCCTCAACAGAGAAAGTTTGGATTGAATCCACTAAACGCGTTTTGCAACAACTGGAATGCAACTCGCACGGAAGTGTAAGTTGTGATATTTCTCTACTGCAAGGATAAGCGTATACATGGTGGCAGTCAGTAACATGCAACTTATCTATTGAACAAGCGAATTGGGAAATCATTCAAAAGGAATTTCAAAAGAAATATGTCAAAAAGTTTTAAATTAAAGATAGAAGGAAATAATTTTTGCTATTAAAGCAAAGTCAAATTTCAGTGGCCTATTATGAACGGGAGTTTGTACGGTTTAGTAAGTATACTACTAAACTCATACCATTTGAAATAGAAAGTTGTAAGCGATTTCTACGTGGGTTACATGATGAACAATGGGTACAACTGGTATTGCATCGAGTTACAAAATTTGGCGATCTAGTTAAATGAGAAAAGATGGCAAAACAAAACTTGGGGCTTGATAAAAAGGCTAAGGTTGCTCGCACTACTGGGAAGCGGTTTGGAGCTACTAGCTTGTATCCACAACCGAAACGAACTAAGGAATTTTGCAGTGGCTAGAAATTGACTTTTAAGTCTGAAAGATCTGACAAAAACTATGATTGACAACCGACTGTGTCCATGGGTAGTGTGCAAGGTCCAACCAGGGATACTGATATTTTGAATTGTGAACATTGTGAGAAAAAGCACCATGGTGAATGTTTAAAGCTAACTCGGGGTTGTTTTTGTTATGGATCTATGGAGCATTTTGCATGAGAGTGTTCAAAGAATAAGAATACTACTCCTGTTCTTAGAGGTCTGTGCTTGCATATAGGGGCTGCAGAATAAGTCGTGGTGGTTCTTTTACTAGATGTGGTGCTAGAAAGGGAAGTGATACTGTTACGCATCAAGAAGAGGCTACAGTGCCAACACGAGCTTATATAGTACAGACACATGATAATGGTGATGCTACTAACGTTGTGGTAGGTATCTTTTTATTGGATTCATAACCTATTTATGCTTTGATAGACCCGGGATCTTCACACTCTTATGTTAATGCTGAGTTAGTTAAATCGGGAAGTTTAAAAGCCAATACATCTAGAGAGTCGATAGTTGTGTCAGGTCCTTTGGGACAGTCCGTAATGGTGGATCAGGTGTTTAGGCGATGTCCGTTAGAAATACAAAATATAGCATTCCCTATTGATTTGTTGATAATTCCATTTCGTGACTTTGATATAATTTTGGAATGGATTGACTTACTGAACATGGAGTGATTCTAGATTGCTGTAAAAAGAAATTTACAGTTTAGGGCAAAGACAGTAGCATAATTAAAGTGAATGGTGTTCAAACAAGTGGGTCAACTTGTATCATTTTGATGATTCGAGCTAATAAACTTCTCAATCAAGGCTGTGAAGCTTTTCTAGCCTATGTCATCAACTCGAATTATGATGATAGTTTGAGTAGTGAGATTTGTACTGTTTGTGAATTATTTGATGTGTTTCCCGAGGAATTACCAGGATTACCACCAGATCGAAAGGTTGGATTTGCAATTCAAGTGTTTCCTGGTACGACTCTTGTAACACCCCTCACCTGTATTCACCTTCAGAATAGGGTTACGGAGTATTACTAAACTTAAAACACTTTTAATCATTCATTTCATATACAATTTATCAATTCAAATACAATTCGATCAATGCAAATCATAATGTCCCTTAAATGAGCCTACGAGGCCCTAAACATGCATTAAAAGTGGTTCGGGGCTAAACCGAAAACTCGAGAAACTTTTCCACACTTAGAAATTTTTTTCTTAAAACAGGGGACATACACCTATATGGTCACCAGACACGCTGGTGTCATAGGCCATGTGGACATTCGAAATGGGAACACATGGTCGTGCCCCAGTCTGTGTCCTACCCTGTGTCTAAACAAGTAGCTTACTAACTTGGGTCACATGGCCAACCACACGTCAGTGGGTCTAGCCCGTGTGCCCTTCAAAGTGGCCACACACGCCCGTGTGCCAGGCCATGTGCTAGAACGTGCCAAACCTGTAGGGTATAATGACTTATGCAACAAGGCCAAGTCGCACGCCTGTGTGCTAGGCCGTGTACCAATTAGGGGGTATGCTGACTTGTGCCACACGCCCGATGAAACACCCCAAACCCGACCCACGAGTCTCGACCAAATCTGGTATGTTCCTGGAGTAAAACATTTTCAAATTCGTTTGTTATTTTGGAAAACTTGGGTAGTCTTGAAGAAAATTTGTGTTGAGTTCAATTGAAAACATTGTTATTTTTTTGGACGTCAGGGATTTATTAAAATCTTTGTTTTTTAAAATAAAAGACATGCCCAATTTGTTAAGGATTTACCTTTAAATTGGAAATCATTCGTACTTAGGTGTCAAAACATTTGAAGGTTCATTTTAAGAAAGATTACTTAAGCGTTAATTTAATAAAATTTGTATCGTACCAAAATAATTAAAATGCAAGCTTAAACAATTCATACTATGGCCTTATTACATCAAAAACAAAACCCGAATAAATCCAAATACGAAAAAGAAAATAGAATGTCCAAATTAAAAATAAACTCTGAGCTGAGCATGGCCACCACTAAGCTCCTGCCGACCTGGTCCATTACTGAGTGTCACCTGAAAACATATCCCACAACGGGGTGAGTCAAACAGACTCAGTGTATAACAACCACACTAAGTCCTAATGATTCAGGCATATCAGATCATACATATACATATCACAATTTACAAATAATGATGCATTCCCGAACCCAAACCTAGATACCATCCACTACACATCACCCGTACCAACCATCACACCGTGGGGACTACTAAGTCAACCCTCCATCCGCTACACATCATCGAGCGCGCGATCACGCACAGACGACGTGCTCATCGCCCTTATATATATTATGGCATCGCCACCAGATAAAATTTTGTGACATGAGTCGCCACATTCAGATTATGTGACCGAAGTCACCACATTCAGATATTTGTGGTATAAACCACCAGATCACTTCCTCTTTCCATATAACACATATACCCCATGTCATACAGATATGCATAAACCATGTCATATTTCTTATTCACATTCTTATTATTTCACATATTTCACATGCATGTGATCATATAATACTCATAGTAGAAGTAGGTAAATGTACCTGAGCACTTTGTACCATTGTATGGTACCTTAGCCATAACTTTCACATTCTTAATCACATGCATTAAAACAATACCATAAATCTATTAAGACTTAGGGAAGGGCTACACACCTGGTATACTTAATGAGTTCACTGAAATCCTGAAGAATCTCGATTTAATGCTCTAGATCTTAGTCCCTACATTCGACCAACACTTAATATTTTAACAAAAGGCTATTCGGCTATAAAACCAAATCCCGAAGGATTATCTCAACCAAATCCTTACCTTGCTACCTATTGGGTTACCAAGCAAATCCCGAAAACTTTGTGTTGACTCTTCTTGCAATCGGCTATCACTAAATCACTTCACAGATTAGTTTTCGGCTTTTAAACGAATAAGAAATAGATCTAGATCATTGTTTATAGCCTTGGCCGAATATCAGATTCACTTACCTTGTGGATCTAAATCCCGAAAAGTGCTACTTGGTTAGGGGTATCTGTCGAAATCACTATGCATATGTTAAATCTCATTCTAACATTCAAATAAATGGCCTTCGGCCTAATCTTACCCCTTGCTTACCTTAGATCTGCAATCCCGAATGGTCTCCTCCTTGTGGTCGACTAGAGACAAATCCCGAAAGACTCTTTTAATTGCTCCTTAATGTTGGCACCAATCGTTGCTTGAAGAGACTAAAAGAGAAAAGTTTTCAGCTTCTAAAACTTGCGACAAAGAAGAGAGAGTGAGGCCCCCTTTGAGATTCGCCTATGATGGAATTTGGGAGAGGGATATTCAGCCTTTGATGAAAAGAAGAAGAGAATATGGTTTGATGGGTTTCGGCTTAAGAAAGTAAGTAGCAAAAGGAAGAAAAGAAAAGGAACAAAAGTTGATTCCTTGGGGATTTTCGGCATAAATAAGAAGGATGAGAAGAAGAGAAATTTCGGCACACCTATCTTGCTATTACCAAAGCCGAAAATGCCATATTCCTATACCCCATATTCAGCCAACTCCTTTCCCCTTATCAATTCCTTCTTTTTCTCCCCTTTTTCCTCTTCTTTACCCATTTAAAAATAATTCAAAATAAAATAATCATTTATCCTTACTTTAGCCGAAATTTTAAAAGGAATTTGACTTGATCTTTACTCATCCACTCAGTCTCCCTATGCCATCCATCACTGCTCACCCTTTCAGCAAAATATAACTCCTATTTTGCTTCCCTTGGGCTCAAACCCAAGCCCCTTCTCCACTGCATATGGCGTCACTTACTGGGCTTTAAGTGGCGCCTCCTTGCCACTTTACCAAGCCCATTTCTGTGTTATATTTCACCTACAATTTCTCTTAAGGCCTCTTCCACCTAGCTTCCTCTTTTAAACTTAAAATCTGATAATTTCTAAAGCACTCTCCTATTTTCTAAAGTTCACAAAATTCATACAACACATACATAACACACAAAGGCATGCTCTCACATATATTTAAGCACAAATGCATAAGCCCAAAATCCAGGATATTACACCCGATCACACGCCCGTGTGCGAGATCGTGTGGAGTATACTGACTTCATTTCAATTTCAACACTAAAGGGCAACACACGACCGTGTAGCTTGACCATGTGTCACACACGTCTGAGACACACACCCGTGTCTTTGTCTGTGTAGACAAAATAGGCTATTTACCAAGCCATTTTGCCACCCATTTTGCACATACCTAAAAAAGCTTAAATGGTACCAAATCATAACATAAATAACATTCAATTCAGCCACAATCAAGACTAATCCATACCATTTTCAATACCAACATTCAACATGCTTATAACCCCAAACCTTACTCCATCAAAACATACCAATTCAACTAACTATACCTTTACTAAATATGAATTATTTTAAACCAATTCACAAACATAATTTACATCTAATATCAACCATATATTCACATATATGCACATAACCAAAATTCACCAAATTAAGCCAGCTCTCATGGCTATATTTACAACTTAAAACATTTACATTCACAAGCCATTACAAATAACCAAAGTCACTATCAACCCATAATCAAAATGACATCAAAATACCTATACATATATGTACCATATTCAAACATACCAAACAAACCAAAATAATCCATCACACGTGGCTATAAATATAAGCCAAAACATAAACTTTTACAAGCCAATCCAAATGGTCAATATCCATACAAAAAACATAAAAAAATGAATCAAAATACCTATACATGCCACATGACCAAACCATAAGTTCAAAAGTACCAAAGTAAAGGTTGGATAGTGTGACGATGTCTCTGACAATCCCTGAATCTGAGCTAGCTTTGAATTCAATATAAAACACAGGAAAATAAACAAAGTAAGCTTTATAGCTTAGTAAGCTCGTATGAATTACTCAATAAATCATATTACATAAATCAAAAACTTGAACTATTTAACATGTAATTCATGGTAACAACAAGCTTTCTATAGGCTTAATCATGTACTTATATGCAAACTCATAACTTCTTTTAATTGAAGTTTATACTTTCCATGTACATACTTGTACGAACTCGTAACCAACTCATACATGTTCGAAATACTACTAAATACTTGATATCTCGCACACTAAGTGCCATTACCAACTCATACATGTGTCAAAGGTTCACTGTTTTCTTAGTTTAGCCGGTTATTATAGAAGATTCGTAAAAGGATTTTCCAAGATAGCTTTTTTATGACAAAGTTGTTGCATAAAAATGTTCAGTTCATTTAGATCAATGAATGTCAAGAGAGTTTTCACAAATTAAAACAAATGTTGACAGAGGCGTCGATTTTAACTCTATCTAAATCGAGAAAAAATTTTGTGATCTATAGTGATGCCTCGTTGAGTGGCCTCAGTTGTATCTTGATGCAAGACGGAAAGGTGATCAGTATACACCTCATCAACTAAAAACGCATGAATGTAACTATCCAACACACGACTTAGAGTTAGCTGCTATGGTTTTTGCTCTCAAGATCTGGAGACAGTATTTGTATGGTGAAAAGTGTCACATCTGTACCGATCACAAGAGTCTTAAATACCTCCTAGCACAAAAATGAGTTGAATTTAAGACAACAATGTTGGGTCGATCTTCTAAAAGATTACAATTATGTTATTGATTACCAACATGGTAAAGCTAACTTCGTAGTTGACAAGTTAAGTAGGAAAATAGCTATTGAGTTGTGAGCGATGTTTCCTCAACTTAGTATCAATGGTAATATGAGGTTGTTGGCTGAGTTGAAGGTCAACTCGGTGTTGTTTTATTAGATTAAAGTGGCACAGTTAGATGATGTCAAGTTAGCAAAGGAAAGAGACATGGTTCAAAATGGCGCACTAGAAAGTTTAAGTATTGATGATTGTGATTGTTTGAGATTTCAAAATCGAATTTGTGTTCCAAATGTTGCAGAATTAAAAGAGTTGATACTTCATGAAACTCATGAGAGTCTTTTTACTTTGCATCCTGGAGAAACGAAAATGTATCGCCACCTACGAGAAGAATATTGGTTGCTAGGAATGAAAAGAGATGTAGTTGAGTTCATAGCTAATTGCTTAATTTGTCAACGAGTTAAGGCAGAACATCAGGTTCCCACGGGATTACTTTAGCCCATTTCTATTCCTGAGTAGAAATGGGAACGCATCACGATGGATTTTGTAACAGGATTACCATTATCTCCGAGCAAGAAAAATGTTATTTGGGTGATTGTTGATCGACTTACGAAATTGGCTCATTTTATTTCAGTCAGGACTAACTGGCCACTTCAAAAACTTGCTGAAGTTTACATTCATGAAATTATGAGATTGCACAGTGTTCCTATGTTGATTATCTCTGATCAAGATCCGTGATTCACTTCGAGATTTTGGAAATAGTTGCATGAATCTCTTGGTATGGGACTCAATTTCAGCATAGCCTTTCACCACAGACACATGGACAATCTGAACGTGTTATCCAAATTTTGGAAGATATTTTTCGCACTTGTGTAATTGATTTTGAATCAGGTTGGGAACGTTATCTACCTTTGGCCGAATTTCTATACAACAATAGTTTCCAATTGAGTATTCAAATGCTCTGTACGAATCCTTATATGTTCGTAATGTCGATCACCTATTTGTTGGATGGAATTATGTGAAAGAAAAGTTGTTGGGCTGGAATTGATTGAAGAATTGGAAGACATTGTTAAGATGATCCAAGATAGATTGAAAATAGCTTTTGATAGATAGAAACCGTACGTAGATTTGAAACATAAAGATATTGAGTTTGCTGCTGGTGACAAGGTGTTTCTAAAAGTGTCACCCTAGAAGAAATTTCTGCTATTTGGCAGAAAAAGGGAAGCTGAATCCTTGTTTTGTTGAACCATATGAAATCACTGAAAAAGTGGGATCAGTTGCGTATCGGTTAGCTTTGCCTGCGGAATTACAAAAAATGCATGACTTCTTCCATGTGTCAATGCTTAGAAGGGATGATTGGATCCGTCCCACGTTATTTCAACGGAAGAAATTGAAATTCAGGACGACTTGTCTTATGAAGAAGAACCAGTCGAAATTTTAACTCGTGAGATGAAAGAATTGTGTAATAAATGTGTTTCGTTAGTAAAAGTTCTATGGCATAGCCATAGTGTTGAGGAAGCGAATGTAAACTAAAAAATATATAGGATTTTTCCTATGTAATTTATCACCTTTTTACTTAAATTCGTTGTTAAAATTAAGTAATTGTTTAATAAATTAATGAAATATGTGAAAATATGAAATTAGGACATAGAAATTATTAAAATGCGATTTTATGCTTTATTATATAGTTTTCATGCATAAAATGACTTATTTTATATTTATTTGAACATATTATATTTTTAAGACATAAAATGGGCCATGCATGATTAAATTAAATAATAAAATATAAAATTATATTTAATAATTCATTTTAAAATATTTTATTAATAATTTGGATTTTAAGTAATTATTTAAATTGGATAAATTTTATTCTTTGGTCCTTTAATTTATTTATTTATTTTGGACAGGTCTGATAGCTTTGTTGGATTACAAAAACCATCCAAATTGATGATCAAGTCAACCCAATTTCGGCTACACATGGCTGTCCACATAAACCACTTTTTGGTTTAACTACACAAGGTCCTTGCAATGCTGAAGAAATTAGAGATTTGCCCAAAGATTTACATTTGACCGAGTCTCAGTCCTGAGTTGTGATGGCATTTAAATCGCTTACAAATCAAGAAAAATTCAACTCAAAATCCAATAATCATGGTCGGCCACTCCTTGAAGAAGCTTGAAGAGACTAAAACCTCTCTATTTTTACCAAACTAGTTTCCTCTCTTCACCTATAAATACGACTCCATTTCACTATTCCTAACCATCCCTCATCCCTCATCATTCTCTCTTTTCTCTCAATTCTCTTTAGCATTTTTCCATTCCCCACGCCTAGCATCATCTCTTCATAGAGATTTTAGCAATTAAGCCTCTTAAAGAGCCCTTGGTCGGCCACCTTGGAGAGCCATCAACAAAGCGAAGGAACAAAGGAGCCTCTTCAATTAGAGTCTTGTGTGACAGCCACTTTGATTTGGGTTTAATCTTTCTTTTCTTTGATTTAATCTGAAAATGTTTGCTATATGTTCTTTGTTCTTGTTACAACAATGTTAGCTTAATTTTATTTAAGCGAGGATGATTGCTTTGATTAAATAATATTTATTTGATTCATGTTTATAATGTTTGTGCCTCAATCGATTATGTTTTCAATTAAAATCAAGTCTGTATTTCATTCCTACGTGATTGAAATGCACCTAAATTAGCTGAGCGATCCTAACCAGACGACGACTAGTAGACACATAATTGAAATTTGCATGCTCAATTTAGATCCTAACCTAATTGAATTGCAGGTTGCATAACAACTCTAACCAAGCTCTGTTATCTATATAGTTTTTAGATTTGTGTACTTAAACTGTTTCAAACCTAACAAGTCCTATTACCTCACATGAATGATACGAAACCCTTAGTAAATAAGGATCAATAAAATGCATATTTACTAAGTTAAGGATTCCGAAAGGACCTAATGTGGTTTCCAAACTCATGAAAGATCGAGTTGCCATGGAATATTTTTCTGAATGTTATTAAGCATGTTGATAATAAATTAAGTTTAATTAAAGTAATTGTCCTAGTTTATTTATGTTATAATTATTGTAAATTGTGTTTAATTTTGCTAAAATCTATTTCATTCATATAGTTTGCATATTTAGGATCATTTTCATTGGGGATCATTGCATTTAGTTTAATATATTTAATTTTAATCATCACTTCTCAATCATATTGTGTTTTTATTTACCAAGTTGTTAATATAATTTTATAATTAAGTGATTTAACACAAATACAATCCCTGTGGAGACAATAACTCAATACTTACTTATTACTTGATAACAACTGTGTACACTTGCACACCTATGCGTTACAGTGACTCGGGAACCCAAAGAGATGATGAGATCTCAATATCCCCAGCTCTTTTCAAGTAAATTTCGGGGACGAAATTTAATTAGTAGGGAGAATTGTAATGATCCGATAGTCAAGGGTGTCATAAAATGTATTTTCGGGACTTTATTTTTGCAAATTGGACTCATAAATATATAATTAAATATTTGCGAAGTTAGTTTGGTAGCTAATTAATTTTTGAATTAGTGAATTTTGTGAAATTAGGAGTTATTAAGGTTCAGAGACTAAATTGCGTAAGGGTTAAAAGTGGAATTATAAATTGAAATAAACTAAAGGGACTAAAGTAGAAACTATGCCACGTAACTAATGATGGTGTATAAGTGGCCTGCCATAGGCTAAAGAAATGCATGTGCTTAAAATAAATATATATGTTATATATATTAACTTTAATGTATATATGTAATAATAATTAAAATGAATATATAATAAAAGAAAGAAAAATAAATGAAAGTGGAGGCATGCAAATTTAACAAAGAAAAGAAAGAAAAAAAGAAGAAGAAAAGAAGAAGATAGTCACACACGGGCAACACACATGGGCATGTGACTCAAGTCAGTGAGTTACACGGGCAAGGACATGGGTTGGGACACGGCCGTGTGTCTCAATTTCGAGAGTTACACGGGCGTGTCTCAGCCGTGTGAGGCACATGGCCTGGCCACACAGGTGTGTGAGCCCTGTATCAAAATTTTTACAATTATTTCCTAAACTTCCAGAATTATTTCAAATTAGTCCTTGCCTATTTTTAAACTACTTTTAATGTCCCATAGACTCGAAGTAGAGACTGTAAGAGTAACTTTTACTTTGAATTGGGGTGGATTAGCAAACCTAAATTAAATACATTCCATTAACATCATCGAAGATAAATAAAAAAGATAATCATAGACGAAGTATAGACTAATACTCTAATGCTAATAATTAGAATAGTCTTGTATGTATCCAAATTCTGACATTCTAGAAGGGATAAATAGTATAAAAGTGTAGACAGTGGAAGAGTAAGTTTAGAAATGTCTAAATAGTGATAAGAGTGTAGACAGTGGAAGAGTAAGTTTAGTATTGCATAGCATGATTAGTTATTTGATTGTACAAAACATCATTATGGAAATATTAGATTAGTATATATTGCTCAATGTACAACACCACTATGAAATTTTAGATTGGCATGATCTGGCCTTGGATGTTATGATGATATTAATTAGCTTGTACTATCGTTTGTAATGTAATTGAATATTCTGATTTGTTTAATGCCCGTAACCCTAATCCAACGATGGAAAGGGGTTAGGGGTGTTAAAAACTTAGTTTATTTAGCTAGGGTTTGCAGCCCCTCTCTCTTAGTAGAACTAGGGTACTAGTTTTTATATCAAATAAGTATTATTTGTATTCAGCTAATTCAATCAGGATTCTTTTGTCTTTCCTTATAAATAGATTGCACTGGTAGGGATAAAACTACACAACTTTGAGATATTGTTATTCTACCCAAAAATAATGAGAATTTATTTTCAAAGTACTATTTTTTTAGAATAACAATTATACTCTTTTCTATTAAAAGAGAGATCTACTTTTGTAACACCCCAAACCCGGCCTAGAAGTTAGGCCCGAATCTGGCGTGTCACATTGAAGTGTTTTTCGAAAACCATGTCTTCATTGAAAATCCTTCTTGTATAAAGGCTTAAGTAAAAACCCAGTTATGTTAGTTTATTTTTTACACGTGGTATATTGAAAAATTATTAGTTTTAATCCCAAAACATCTTTTCAATCGCAGAAGCTGATTTTGAAAGTAATTGATTTACGAAAAAGATTAAGTCGCGAAACCATTTCGAAAATGTTGCGAAAACGTAGTGTTTGAAAGTAGTTATTGTTCTTGAACAAAAATCATGTCCTACTTCTAGCAGCTATTAAACATGCTTAAGTAAATACCCTAAATAAAAGTTAAAAATAGCGAGGCCTTATTACAACCCAACTCAAAAACCGAAGTTCTTAAACAAGTGAACAAGATAGAAAAACATGTGTGGCTGTATGGTCATCTCCGAGTCCCTCGCAGCACCGAACCTCCTAATGCTGGGGATTACTTGCACAGTTAAAAATAGGGTGAGTTTACGAAAACTTAGTGTGTAATCCCCTTCCTAGAGTAACAGCCAGTATACAGAAACAGAACCCGAAATAGTCTGGGCCAAAGCCCCTTAACAGTAACAGTACAGTATAGATCAAAGCATACGTGGGTCAAAGCCCACTACAATATAATTTGGGTCACAGCCTATAATAGAATCAATTGGGCCTAGCCTATCATAGTAACGGTCTCAGTATGAATGATGCATGATGCATGCAAACCCATCCAACCCTACACTTGCCTCTGTCCAACCTTGCACTACCTGTGGGGAATAAATCACCCACGCCATCCCTACACTTATAGTGTTAGTACCGATTGCAGCACTAACCGGAATCGTAGCAAAGCTGCTAGTATATATATACGGCTCTAAGCCTTCAGTAGCGGTATTATAATTGGCACAAAGCCATCAGTAACTGTATTATGTTTGGCACATAGCCATCACGATGGTAATATAATCGGCACATAGCCTTGGGTAAATATGATCGACACAAAGTCATTGGTATATATGTTAGGCATATAGCCACTAGTAAATATGATTGGCCCAAAGCCATAATCAAGATGGCACAGAGCCATAATCAGATTACGCAGCTTTAAGCCGTCAGTTGGTCCACAGTCGTCATGCGACCCGTGCGACCTCAACAGATCAATACTGGATCCACAGTCATCATGCGACCCGTGCGACCCTATCAGAACTTCCTCCGTATCAATGTCCTAACACCATGCAATATGTCGTGTATGTCATGCTCAATCATTACACGTGTATGTAAAATGGCCATGCTCGGTAACAGTCATTTACACACATATAAAAAACATATCAGTCACACGACCACAGTCAAATTAGTTAAAACACAGTCATACATTCACAGTTAGATCAGTCATAGTCCAAATTAGTCAGTTACCCGCAACGGCAAAATAATCATTATACCCTATAAGGGTATTTCGGTAATCCTACCCTTTAGTGGTATTTCAGTAATTCTACCCTACAGGGGTATTTTGATAATTCTACCCTACAGGGGTATTTTGATAAATTCATAAATCGGGGGTATTTCAATAATTTCACAAATCGAGGGTATTTCGGTAATTTCAAAAATTAGGGGTATTTCGGTAATTTTACAAATCGAGGGTATTTCTATAATTTCACAAATCGAGGTATTTCAGTAATTTTGCAAGTCAGGGGTATTCCGATATTTTGCAAACTAAGGGTATTTCGGTAATTTTGCAACTCGAGGGTATTTCGATAATTTTGCAAATCGAAGGTATTTTTGTAATTTTGCGAATCAGGGGTATTTTGGTAATTTTACAAATTGAGGTTATTTCATTAATTTTGCAAACTGGGGTATTTCGGTAATTTTGCAACTCGAGGGTATTTCAGTAATTTTACAAATTAGGGTACTTTGGTAATTTTGCAAATTGGGGGTATTTCGGTAATTTTACAAATCGGGGGTACTTCCGTAATTTTACAATTCGAAGGTATTTTAGTATTTTTGTAAACCAAGGGTATTTCAGTAATTTTGTAAATCAAGGGTATTTCAGTAATTTTGTAAACCAAGGTATTCTAAACAATGATAACGATGCGAATGGGCCTAGGGTCCATTCTCGGCCCAAATGGGCCCTCACGCTCATGTGGCCCATTTAGCCCAAATCTAGCCACAGATATGAGATTCACATAGTCCAGTCCAATATTTACTACACAATCATACAACTTATCCGATTGGGCCTACAGGCCCATTGGCCCCACATGGCCCCTTTCGGCCCATCGTGGCCCAAATAGCCTAAACCCACAAGAACACTCATGATGGCCTCAAATATCGCGCCAAAGCTCCCATACGTGAGCTCGCATGCTCGTGTGGCTACCATCGCCGTGTGACCGGTATTTCGGCATTTGCCGCTCTATAGCTAGAGTAGTGCGAAATACACACCTGATAGGAATTTAGATTTAATCCGCGCTCCGAACACTCCTACGCCCAAACGCCAACCAAGGTATGCTTACTCTCCTCATAGATCGCTCTATTTAAAGCCAGCTTCTCGCCTACTCTCATGCTAGCTTCCCGATGTGGGATCCCTCCATCAATCCTCCAAAACCGTCCCAAATTAGCAAAATAGTCACATTTCACATGCAAGGGGTTTCGAACTCAGGCTCCACTATAACTTAATCCACGCCGCTAGCCACCTTACCGACTAGCTCCTTGCGTCATGTTTTCCCCAACAATATTCTTAAAACCTATTGACTTACCTCCAGGGTTTTATTCACCTAAACCAAAATATTTCCTAAAGCCCAAGTTTGAACCCAAGACTTCATGGAAGCCCTCTAACCTTCCAAAATCACTCACCTAATAGGTCCAACTTTCGTTAGTGTCGTTCTTTTGTTCTCAGAAATTTTAAACGCTCCCATGCCCAAGCCCAGTAGGCCCAATTCTACTAGGCCCAAATTCAATGTGTTACAACTTTCCTATTGAAAGTAAAGAAAATTGTTTCTGGTTCTGTGTTTGATTTGTGATTGTTTGAGTCCACACTTAAAGCAATCCTTGGTATGGTATAATGAAGGTTGAAAGCCAAGAACATCAAGTATCCATCTTGCACAAAGCAAATGTACTTTTAGAGAAAAAGTTTATTGCTATAAATATCACAAACAAGCTCGATTTTCAAATATTTTTAATTTTTCGTTGTGACAAAAAATCGTTTTTAAATTGATTTTTTTCCAACAATATTTGTATTGAATCTCTTCATGAAGTCACGGAGGGATTCATTCTCCTTTTATCGGATCAACATGAGATAAGCTAAATAACCTAGTCAATTGCTCAAAAGTGCGGATAAATCTCGACGGTAATGATAGGTACCACTGTCGGGCTATATTGGAGAGAGTCAAGGAGAAATCCTTGCACTTTACATTGTCAAAGGCCCCCCTGATGTTTATATGATTATTGTAGTGGGCAAAGTGGTCCTCTCTGTCTTCTATACCACTGTAAAGATAGCTCAAGGAATTTAAAAGAAGAAGAAAAGTTGAAGGCCAAGACCTCCAGGTCTAACGATTGATTGGTGTAACTCTATGAGGTTTCCTCATGTTTGGATCCCCGCATTTCATTCAAGTTTAAATTTAGATCTGTTATATTTTCCTCAATAGAAGCCATATTTTGACGCCATTCCTGATTTTGGTGATTGATGGGATAGTCTTCATTAATAAGCTCATCCTCGATGTGCTCTTTTTGACTTCGAATGGTTGGTTGGGCCAAGTCCTCTAGATGGGGTGGGAGGGCTTGGTTGGTTCTAATAGGACCATCTTAGGCTGCTTGAAGCTCAGCAACTAGTTGCTCATTATTGGCATTTTGTAAGTCTAACAGGCGTTGATAATGGATGTACTGACATAGTGTACATAAGAAGTAGACGTAGTGGTCCTAGACAGTACTAGGTTATTGTTATTCTCTGGTGGGGTCCACTCATTGTTAGAAGCCTGTTCACACTTGGAAAAATGTTTTGCACCTAAAAAAATGTTTTCTTTACGAGGTAAATTGTCACACCCTCAATTGGCAATCTAGTATTAACTAGGAAATTGCACTGGCGATACCACCTAAGTCACGAAAACTTAGACGAGTTAATGTTGGCAAATTCCTTGAAGGAGTAATTCGCTAAACTTCGTCGAGTCTACAGGATCTCATTTCACGGTTAGCGAGTTCCTTATTGTGGTGAGACCCTTATTTGGCTGACTCTTTCACAAATAAGTCTGCTACCCATGTTTTGTGTTGCTATAGATGTACTTGTTGTGGCTAGTGGGACACATTTAATTCATCTAGCATCCTAGAGCAGGTAACGTGTCAATAACCAAGACACCTGGGGAGCCTTGTAAGATGTGATTAATTAGTGGAAATGTGCGTGCATGATTACCGAATAGAGATGAACCATGAGTGGGATTTGGGCTAGAGGTAGCTATAAATAGGACAACTCATTAGTGGAAAGAAGATTTTCATTTCATTTTCTCTGCTTGCCTTCATTATCATCGAACAAAACCCAGATGTGTTCTTCATTATTAACGGTAGAACTATTGGTTAAGCTTTTAAGAGCTTCTTTCTTAAATGTTGTTTGCTGGTAAATTCTTAAATCCTTGTTTAAGTTTTACCAGATAGAAATGAGTTGTTGTAAGGGGTTTTTAGTAGGATTACCATTTGTATAACGGATAGAAAGAATAATTTCATCCGAGAACTGTTACATATTTACTAATTCATGTTATTTCATTAAGTTTTGGTTATTTTATATTTAATGTAACACCCCAAACCCGGCCCAAACACCACGGCCGAATTTAGAATGCTCCTGAGAAAAAGTTTGAAAAGAGTTTGACATAGGGTTGAAAGCATAAGGATTTTCCCGTCATTTTCAAAACACCGTATATTTAGAATTTGTAAGTAAAAAATGTTGTTACAAGTTTCCGAATTTAAAACTTTAATATAAGGTTTTAAGATATAAATTGCTTTTATAAATGTCAATAAAACATTCCCAAATACCTCAACTCAATTTTCAATCCAACTTAAACATAATAGAAATTCCCAAAAACTTTAAGTGGCCCTTATTACAATAAATAATTATTCAAAAATACTGAAAATATAAAGTGCATGAGATAAATAAAAACATCTTCCGCATGGCCACCTCGTATCCGCTCTAACCCGGTCCAAGCATCATGTATCACCTGCGATGTTTGGTAAAAATTGGGTGAGTCAAACCGACTCAATGTGCAATTAGTCCACAAATTTCCACATATGGGCTTAGCCCACTACCACACCAACCACATATCAGATAATAATGCAAATGCGCCCAACCCAGCCTAGGGTCTATCCTCTACATACCCCCGTATCCAGCCTCCACACACCAGGGGATTACTAAATCAACCCTCCAATCTCTACACACCAATTTGGCAACCAATGCCGTCCACGTGAAATAAATCACAATATAATCCACAACGCGACCTCAGTCAACGTCAAGCCATGATGTAGCTCGTAGCTAGCATCAAACCACGATGAGGCACATAGCCATTACCAACCACGATATGGCACAAAGCCGATACCAACCACAATGAGGCACAGAGCCACTCATCAATCCACGTGAGGCTCGTAGCCATCACTAAACCACGTACATAAAGTACACCCTGTCCTTCTTTCATATATACAATCCCACCCCATGCACATGCAACATACGATAGTGTCATGATGAATAATGCATGAACATGTTATTCGGCATACCACACATATATACACCAATAACCATAATTTTATCAGATTTAATACTGACCTGATTATCGATATACTCACTCAAGAGTACCCATCTCATTATTTCCACTGCATTAATCACATATACATAACATACGTAAACATAACATATAACCGAGAAATTGTGGTTAATCACACACCTGATAATCTGAAGTGTTATGCTCTCAATACCGATGCTGTCACTAATCGTAACTACCGCTATTTGCCTATAATCTTGCCCTGCTGCTGTCGTCAACCACTTACCTTGCTTATCTAAATCCCAGAAACCACCACTTGTCTATGGAGTTGACGAAATCCCTGCTTATCAATTGTTAGAATCGGTTTTAATACATGAAAACTATGAAGATGGCCCTTGGCCGTTTATTACACTTGCTTACCTCATGCATCCAAATCCCGAAAGATCTCCTTCACGCTGGCACTACTAAAGCACCCTCAGAGAATCGGCTTCTGGATCCCAAAGAGAAAGGTTTTGGCTAATCCACAAGAAGTGTTTCGACATTGCAAATAATAGCAAAGAATTATAGATTCGGCTTGAAGAACACAAGGAAGATTTGGCTACTATTGAGATTTGGCTTCTGAGAACCAAAATGGAGATGATGTTTCAGCAATTTAATGGTGAAGAGAGAAAACGCAAAAGTAGAGAGAGCTTTATGCTTAGAGGATTCGGCCAAGAATGGAAATAGATCAAAGTGATCAAAATTTCGGCTTTAATGATCTCAAGAAAAGAAAGGAGAAGAAGAAGGCTACCAGATTCGGCTAAGGTTCTAAATGACAAAGGGATATTCGGCCACACAAGAAAAAGATAGAGAATTGTGGTTGAAAGAAAGAAAAAGAATAAGAAGAGAAAGTGAGAACAATTTTGGTAAGGAGACTAAAGAAGAAAAAAAAGATGGATACTCATAAAAAGGTAATTTCGGCACTTACTAAGACTAAATTTCGGCACACACTCCCTACCACTTCAAAACCGAAAATGCCACCCCTAAAGTCCTATATTCGACCACTGCTCTCACCTCACTCCCTATCCCTTGTTTTGCTCCTATTTTCCCTCTCTGCCTCTCATTCAAAAAGTTTGAATGAGTCCAACCTTCATCTATTCACCTTAGCAGAAATTTGAATGCATTTGACTTGATCAAATGCTCATCCACCTAGAGTCACATTGCCGTCCACCACTGCCTCTCCTTGCTGCAAAAATAAAAGCTCCCCTTGCTTCCCATGCTGCTCAAACCTGAGCCCTTCCCCACTGCTTGAGGCGTCACTTACCAAGGCCCTAAGTGGCGCCTCCTTGCCACTTTTCCAAGCCCAATTTTGTGTCCAAATTCCCTCACAAATTTTCTTAAGGCCTCACTTGCCTAGCTCCCCTTTTTAGACCTAAAACCCAATATTTTCCAAGTCATCCTCCTACATCCTAGGGTTCCCGAAACCCCTAAAACACATCCAAACACACACAAAGCCCACTATCACATGAATTATGAATTAAACGCATAACCCCTAAATCCCGGATGTTACAGTTCTACCCCCTTAAAATAATTTTATCCTCGAAATTACCTGGCGAAACTAAGTGAGGGCACTACTACGCCCTAATCCTCTAAAAGCACTTACTCGAAAAGTTTGTCTACTACCACTGATTGCCCTAAAGGACTAGGTACAGTAATCTTCCTAGATACAATTTCAAAGTTCACATTGAAGGTTCTAGATACTTCACTAGCAACATGTGAATGAGCTAACCCTATATCTACTAAAGCTGCAAGGGTAATCCGGCAATAAGGTACGTACCCATGGCAACATCTGGTGCATCCTCCTCCTCACGATGTCTGACTGCATACACCAACCCTGGCTGCCTCGCATCTGTACCCTCAGCACCTCTGCCTGGTGCTCCACGACCCCGGCCAGAATCATTTCCTCCATGGTTCGGACCACGACCCCTCGTCGCCTGCTGACCACCTCTGCCCGGCTGCACATAGCCCTGGCCTACTGTCCAAGCCCTATCCATCTCCTGAGGACAATTCCTAACCAAATGAGCCTTAGACCCACACTGGAAACATTCATTACTATTTCCCCAGCACTCTCCTGCATGAGCTCTCCCACACCGAGCACATGAACAACTCGGATTCTCAGCAACTGGTACAGGTGCACGTACAGAGTTCTCAATCCTTGGTCTTTTCTGGAAATCCCCAGATGATATTGACGATCCAAAACTCCTCTTGTTCCAGTTTCTATCCTTATCTCGGTTCTGTCTCTCAGTCCTTTTAACTTTTTCAGCTATCCGAGCTTTCTCCACTAGAATAGCAAAGTCCCTCTCTCTTTGTGGCGCAACCAATACTCGCAGCTCATCCCGTAGCCCATCTTCGAATCTGACACACCTTTCATAATCAGTAGCCACGATCCCCTTGGCATACCGGCTCAACCGCAGAAATTCTGGTTCATACTCTGGTACCGACTTACTTCATTAAACTAAGTTTAGAAACGCTTTCCTCTGCAAGTCTAGGTAACTAGCTCCAACGTACTTCCCTTCAAACTTAACCTTAAAATACCCAAATCCACTCGATCTGCAGGAGTACCTTCTCTGACAGTGAGCCACCACTGATAGGCCTCGTCTCGGAGCAGCGAAACAGCACCTTTCAGTTTTTCCTCTGCAGTGCAGTCCAGATCATGCATGATCCTTTCGACCGCCTCTAACCAATACTCTGCTACATTCAGAGCCACCCCAGATACTCCTCTAAAAACCTTGGCTCCGTTTGACCTAAGTCTCTCTGATACTGACTTCTGAGCCCCATTTCCCATATCGGCTCTTGCCACTCGCTCTAGCACTCGCAGCATAGCCTGCGATACTGCGTCATCTCCCCCCGTCTGATCTTGATCCTCCGTGCCCATCGCTGGCGGCGGTGGCACATTATTTTCTGACCCATGGCCAGGCCCTACTGGTTCTGACACAGTCATTCTGCCTCTACCGCGTCCACGACGACCACGTCCCCTAGAACTCATATCTAACGTCGCGATTTAATCTGATTTAAGAAATTTTATGCATTAATATTTTGTTCCACTGATTATCCGCGAACAATTTTATGCAAAGAAGTTTTTAGTAGTAGTTCTTTCAATCATCCAAAGTTTTCAGCTCAAGTTTACTACTCTAATTTAGAGAATCACATTCATTCATCAACAACATTCAACATCCTACTTTGGGCATTTTTGTTCGTTCCCTACCCAGGGGTAATTTTGTAATTCATCCCACAGGGGTATTTTAGTAATAATTTGGGGTTAATTCGAAAATCTTTACAAACCAAAGGCATTCCAGAATTTTCAAAACTCGAGGTTATTTTGGTAATTTTGTAAATCAGGGGTAATTTAGTAAATTTTTCAAATTGGTGTATTTTGGTCAAAACAGTGTAATTTTTACAAAACTAAGCTTGATATTCAATCTAGGGTAGGTTTTACAAAACAGTGTAGCTGGTTCCTTTCGGGTTTTAATTATCGGGTTTAGCCGGTGAATAAGTCCTCTTGGTTAGGGTGAACAGTCGCTACGCACCAGGTAGGATTCGAGTGAAGAGGAGGTGAGTCACTAGGACTGCTTAAATACCAAGCTCTTACCGAATCCACTCCTAGACATGCACACAAATGTTGCCACACCCTAACTCGGCGACTTACTCACAGGTTTGTTTGGTAGTACTTAAGTCTTATGCATTTTGTGTTGAAGTAAGCTAGTCCTAGGGTTCAATAGCCCTAATCTACTAATCTACGATCCCATAATGCCCAATAAGTTCGTATACCAATCACTTCAGTAGTTAGGGGTACTTACCTAGTGGACTTCGGGCCGGAGATACAGGTGCCATGCCAGAATAAACCTGAAATAGTTCATAAAAGTCTATATTTTTTAAAAGCCCATCTTTAAAAAAATGTTTTTGGGCCCAAAACCCTCAAAGCAGAGTTTTGAACCGGCTCTGATACCAAATTGTAACACCCTAAACCCGGCCCAAACACCACGGCCGAATTTAGAATTCTACTGAGAAAAAGTTTGAAAAGAGTTTGACATAGGGTTGAAAGCATAAGGATTTTTCCGTCATTTTCAAAACACCGTATATTTAGAATTTGTAAGTAAATTACAAGTTTCTAAATTTAAAACTTTAATATAAGGTTTTAAGATATAAATTGCTTTTATAAATGTCAATAAAACATTCCCAAATACCTCAACTCGATTTTCAATCCAACTTAAACATAATAGAAATTCCCAAAAACTTTAAGTGGCCCTTATTACAATAAATAATTATTCGAAAATACTGAAAATATAAAGTGATGAGATAAATAAAAACATCTTCCGCATTGCCACCTTGTATCCGCTCCAACCCGGTCCAAGCATCATGTATCACCTGCGATGTTTTGTAAAAATTGGGTGAGTTAAACTGACTCAGTGTGTAATTAGTCCACAGATTTCCACACATGGGCTTAGCCCACTACCACACCAACCACATATCAGATAATAATGCAATTGCGCCCAACCCAGCCTAGGGTCCATCCTCTACACACCCCCGTATCCAGCCACCACACACCAGGGGATTACTAAATCAACCCTCCAACCTCTACACACCAATTTGGCAATCAATGCCGTCCACGTGAAATAAATCACAATATAATCCACAACGCGACCTCAGTCAACGTCAATCCACGATGTAGCTCGTAGCTAGCATTAAACTACGATGAGGCACATAGCCATCACCAACCACGATGAGGCACAGAGCCACTCATCAATCCACGTGAGGCTCGTAGCCATCACTAAACCATGTACATAAAGTACACCCTGTCCTTCTTTCATAAATACAATCCCACCCCATGCACATGCAACATACGATAGTGTCATGATGAATAATGCATGATCATGTTATTCGGCATACCACACATATATACACCAATAACCACAATTTTATCGGATTTAATACTGACCTGATTATCGATATACTCACTCAAGAGTACCCATCTCATTATTTCCACTGCATTAATCACATATACATAACATATGCAAACATAACATATAACCGAGAAATTATGGGTTAATCACACACCTGATAACATGAAGTGTTACGCTCTCAATACCGATGCTATCACTAATCGTAACTACCGCTATTTGCCTATAATCTTGCCCTGCTGCTGGCCCACACCCTGGTGGCCAATCAGGTACTGCAGATACTGATCGCTTCTTAAACTTAGAGATAGGGGTTACCTCTTTCTCCCCTTGACTGGCGCTCGCATCCATCGAAGAGCACTTTAATCAAAACCCTATTAATACGAGTTCTTAAGCGAATAGAAACTACAACTTAACATTCTTACCAATTGGTTCAGAATCCCGAAAGCCTCTACTTACTCCTGTCGATTTGCCCCTAAATAACCATAGTTAGAATCGGTCATCACTAATAGACAAAATGGCCTAAGGCCAAATATCATCAACCACTTACCTTACTTATCTAAATCCCGGAAACCACCACTTGTCTATGGAGTTGACGAAATCCCTACTTATCAATTGTTAGAATTGGCTTTAATACATGAAAACTATGAAGATGGCCCTTGGCCGAATATTACACTTGCTTACCTCATGCATCCAAATCCTGAAAGATCTCCTTCATGCTGGCACTACTAAAGCAACCTCAAAGAATCTGCTTTTGGATCCCAAAGAGAAAGGTTTCGACTAATCCACAAGAAGTGTTTCGGCTTTGCAAAGAATAGCAAAGAATTATAGATTCGGCTTGAAGAACACTAGGAAGATTCGGCTACTATTGAGATTTGGCTTCTGAGAACCAAAATAGAGATGATGTTTTGGTACTTTAATGGTGAAGAGAGAAAACGCAAAAGTAGAGAGAGCTTTATTCTTAGAGGATTCGGCTAAGAATAGAAATAGATCAAAGTGATCAAAGTTTTGGCTTTAATGATCTCAAGAAAAGAAAGGAGAAGAAGAAGGCTACCAGATTCGGCTAAGGTTCTAAATGACAAAGGGATATTCGGCCACACAAGAAAAAGATGGAGAATTAAGGTTGAAAGAAAGAAAAAGAATAAGAAGAGAAAGTGAGAAGAATTTCGATAAGGAGACTAAAGAAGAACAAAAAGATGGATACTCATAAAAAGGTAATTTTAGCACTTACTAAGACTAAATTTGGGCACTTGGGCACACACTCCCTACCACTTCAAAACTGAAAATGCCACCCCTAGAGTCCTATATTCGACCACTGCTCTCACCTCACTCCCTATCTCTTGTTTTGCTCCTATTTTCCCTCTTTGCCTCTCATTCAAAAAGTTTGAATGAGTCCAACCTTCATCCATTCACCTTGGACAAAATTTGAATGCATTTGACTTGATCAAATGCTCATCCACCTAGAGTCTCATTGCCGTCCGCCACTGCCTCTCTTTGCTGCTAAAATAAAAGCTCCTCTTGCTTCCCATGCTGCTCGAACCTGAGCCCTTCCCCACTGCTTGAGGCGTCACTTACCAAGGCCCTAAGTGGCGCCTCCTTGCCACTTTTCCAAGCCCAATCTTTTGTCCAAATTCCCTCACAAATTTTCTTAAGGCCTCACTTGCCTAGCTCCCCTTTTTAGACCTAAAACCCAATATTTTCCAAGTCATCCTCTTACATCCTAGGGTTCTCGAAACCCTTAAAACACATCCAAACACACATAAAGCCCACTATCACATGAATTATGAATTAAACACATAACCCCTAAATCTCGGATGTTACATTTAGAGAGGTCATTTGATTGTTTTAGCCAAAGATATGGGAGAAGGTCCCAGTGCTAAAGGGAAATAACCCATTAATAAGGAAAACTCTGAGTGAAGGTATAACACCCTAACCCGTATCCATCGCCAAAATAGGGTTACGGAGCATTACCGAAAAACTATAACATCAAAACATTTATTTCAAAACATGCATCAATTTGACCATACTAACCTCAACCAACATAACATCAATATTACCTTAAGTACTTCAAATCCAAGATAACATTTCATGCCATAATCATTGTAACATCCGGGATTTATGGCTTATGCATTAATGCTTAATTGTATGTGGAAGCATGTCTATATGTATGTGGAATGTGTTTTATGAATTTTGTGAACCCTAGTGTGTAGTCAAATGCCTTAGAAATTATTTGACTTTAAGTCTAAAAAGGGGAAGTCAGGCTAATGAGGCCTTAAGAGAAATTGTAGGGAGAATTAGACACAAAAAGAAGCTTGTTAAATTGGCTTTGAGGCGCCACTTAAAGCTCTGATAAGTGACGCCACACGCAGTGGGCAAGGGGCTAGGTTCGAGTTGCAATTGAAGCAAATAAAAGAGTTTTATTTTGCTGCAAGATTGGGCAGTAGTGGACGGCAATGGGGCACTAAGGGATAAGTTTAAGGTGTGGTCTAATCCTTTTAAAATTCGGCTAAGATAAGAGATAATTGTGGATTTATTTTTATTATTTTGAATGAAGTGATAAAGAGAAAAATAAAAGATTTGATAAGTGAAGATGTAGTGGCCGAATGTGGGGCTCTAAGGGTGCATAATCGGTTTTGGGTTTTGATAGGGGAAGTGTGCCGAAAATTCATAGTTGATAGTTTTGTTTTTTCTTTTTTATTTCATTCTCCAAGTTCGGTCATTTGGTACATTAAGGGGCTGCCGAATTCTTCTAATCTCTTCCAAACTCATCTTTTTCTTTCTTTCTCCGTAACCTTAATCTCTTCCAATTGTGGCCGAATATTTCATGACCATTTGGGAGTCATAGCCGAATCTTCAGAAGGCCTTATTCTTCTCTCTTTGTCGCAAGTTCTAAACGCCGAAAGAGTTACCCGATATCTTTTCTCTTTTAGTCTTTTCAAGCAAACGTTGGTGGTAAGTATTCCTCTTAGCAATCGATCTTATCTTTTCTTATTTGGTGTGCCGAAAACAAGGGTAGGCCTTGATTTCTAAGGATGGCTGAATATGCTTAAGGCTAAATTAATGTGTTTTTTTTTGTTGTAACCAGCGTAAAGGTATTCTTTCGGGATTCGAAGTACTCTAGGTAAGCAGTATGTATTCGGCCAAGGGCCATTTATTGAGATTAAGTGTTAGAACCGAATCTAACATATACCTATAGGGATCTCGACATCACCAAGAGCAAGTAGCAATTTCGGGATTTAAGATTCGCATGATAAGTGAACATGAACATTCGGCCAAGTCTATATTTAGTGATTCAAATATGTTTCTTAATTATTTAGAAGCCGAAACTAACCAAGTCAGGTGATCTAGTATTGGCCGATTGCAAGGTAGGAGTCTCACAAAGTTTCGGGATTTGGTTAGTAATCAAATCGGTAGCAAGGTAAGGATTTTGATTGCGTTAATCCTTCGGGATTTGGTTATTTGGCCGAATGGCTTGTTGCTAACATGCTTAAGGTGGCTGAATATAGGAACTAGAGATCTAAAGCATTAGATCTAGATTTTTGGGATTTTAGTGAAAGCATTAAGTAAACCAGGTGTGTACCCTACACTCACTCTTAATAGATTTATGGCATCAATTTAATATATGTGTTTATAATAATGTGAAAAGTGGGCAAAGGTACCATGTGATGGTACAAAGTACCCAGGTACGTAACCTTAACATTATGTTAATAAATGATATGAATATTATTATGATATAAATATTCGGAATATGGTACATATGTGAATATCGATAAGAATGTGAAATAAGGCATAAGGCATGATATTGCATGTTTTGTGTGACATGGGGCATATGGGTTGTATGGAAAGGGGAAGTGATCTGGTTGTTTATACCACAATATCTGAATGTGGTGACTCATGTCACGAAATTTGGATGTGGTGACTTATGTCACAAAATAATATCTGGTGGCTATGCCACAAAATTTATAAGGGCGATGAGCACGTCGTCTGCAGCGTCTGCCTTCAATGATGTGTAGCGGATGGAGGGTTGACTTAGTAGTCCCCACGATGTGATGGTTGGTACGGGTGATGTGTAGCGGATGGTTATCTAGGTTTGGGTTCGGGTTTGCATCATTATTCCTATCTATTATATATATGTATGATATGATATGATATGCCTGAATCGTTGGGACTTAGTTTTGGTTATACACACTGAGTCTGTTTGACTCACCCCATTGTGGGATATGTTTCAAGTGACGCTCAGTGATGGACCGGGTCGGCAGGAACTTGGTGGTGGTCATGCTCAGCTCAGTGATATTTTATTTTGAGACTTTATCTTTTAAGTTTGGATTTGTTTGGGTTATGTTTTGATGTAATAAGACCATAAGTATTAAACTGTTTTATGCTTGCTTTTATTTGTTTTTATCACGATATTATTATTGTTAAATCAATGGTTATCTAATTTGTTTTTGAAATAAATCTTCAAATGTTTTGACACCCTAAAGCAAATGATTTTCAATATAAGGTAAACTCTAAAACAACTCGATATTTCTTTAATTTAAAGTTTGAAACTTAGAAATGAAGTTTTATAAAAACCTAGATTTCAAGAATAAACTTGTTTCCAACTCGAGCCCAACACAAAATAAATTTCCTTTCAAAACCACTCAGATTTTCCAAAGTAACAAACGAATTTTGAATCATTTTACTCAAGGAACATACCGGATCCGGTCAAGGCTCATGGGCCGAGTTTAGGGTGTTTCAGCTTGGTATCAGAGCCCTGTTTTAAACTCTCGGCCTTGGGTTTAAAGCCCATAATGTTTTCAAAATTAAGCCCAAATAGATTTTGTGAAAGTTTTTTTTAGCAGGTTTTCTGGCATGGCACCTAAGTCTCCGACCCGCAGTCCACCAGGTAAGTACTCCTAACTATTGTGTGATTTATAGTATGATTTGTAGAAGGGTATATCAGGAACGTAGATTAGCATAGTAAGTTATTGAACCCTAGGATTAGTTTTCCCCAACATAAGAATTACATAAGACTTAATGCCTAACTAAACAAACCTGTGAAGTAAGTCACCGAGTTAGAGTGTGGCAACCATTCTGCGCATGTCTAGGATTGGATTTAGGAAGAGCCTGGCATTTAAGCAGTCCTAGTGACTCACCTCCTCTTCGCTCGAATCTTACATGGTGCGTAGCTACGGTTCACCCTAACCAAGAGGACTCATTCACAGGCTAAACTCAATAATTAAAACCCAAAAGGGACTAGCCGTATTTCAATAAAACCCTAGTTTTAAAATCACCAAATTGCCTCTTTGAATTGTGAAAAAAAAAATTATTTTGAAAGTTTTTCTCGATTTACAAAAATTACCTAAGTACCCCTGGTTGTGAAATTACTAAACTGCCCTTGGTTGAAAAGAATTTAAAGTACCATACTACCCTCGACTTTTACTAAGATATTTTTTTCAAAATACCAGAAACACCTATTTTGCAAAATATTAAAATACCCTGATTTGGAAAGTTTACGAAATTACCCCTGATTTACCAAATTACTAAAATGACCCCAATTTCCAAAATTTCTGCCATACCTCTAATTTGAGAAAATTTTCAAAAGGACCCTCAAGTTTTAAAAATTTCAAAGTGCCCTGATTTATTAAGATTTTCAAATTGACACCGATTTATTACCAAAATACCCTTGTAGGAGAAATGGCGAAAATACCCATGGGTTAGGAACAGAACAAAATGTTCAAACGATGAATGTGTATAGTAGATATTACTGAATGGATATGTTTCTCTGAATTTGGGCAGAAAACTTGAATGATCGAAAGAACCACCATTAAATTTCTTTTCATAAAAAATTCTTCGCGAATAATCAGTGGAACAAAATACTAATGCATAAAATTTCTTAATCAGATTAAAACGCGATCGTAGAAATGAGTTCTAGGGGACGTGGTCGTAATGTGCGAGGACATGGTAGAGGCAGAATGACTGTATCGGAACCCGTTAGATCGGGTCAGGGGTCTGAGAATGAGGTCCCACCACCACCCCCATCACCAGCTGTTGGTGTTGAGCAACAAGATCAAACGGGGGATGATGCAATATCGCAGGCGGTGCTGCGAGTTCTTGAAATGGTGGCTGGAGTAGGAGGAAATATGGGAGCTCAAAAATCTGTACCCTAGCAACTCCGAGCCAATGGAGCTGAGGTGTTCCGTGGCGTATCTGGTGTGGCACCTAGTACGGCTGAGTATTGGTTGGAGGCGACAGAGCGAACTATGGATGAGCTCGATTTAACTGCTGAAGGGAATGGTGTCGCTTCTTCGCGACGAAGCATATTAATGGTGGCTCACAGTTCGGGATGGTGCCACAGTTGAGGATCTCACTTGGGGATATGTTAAGGCGGCGTATCAGAAGAAGTATGTTGGTACCAGTTATACTGATACGCAGAGAAAGGCATTTCTGGGGCTGGTTCAAGGGAACAAGTCCGTAGCGGAATATGAGGCTGAATTCTTAAGGTTGAGCCGGTATGCTCGAGGAATAGTGGCTACGGACCATGAATGATGTGTCTAGTTTAAAGATAGACTGAGGGATGATCTGAGGTTGTTGATAGCTCCGTAGCAGGAGCGGGAATTTACCGTGCTAGTCGAAAAGGCCAAGGTAGCTGAGGGGATTAAGGACTCTGTAAGGCAGAACACTGATCGAAATATGCAGAAGAGAGGTTTTGGATCATCAGGATCATCTGGGAATATTCAAAAGAGGCCTAGAGTTGACGGGCCGCGAGGTCAGCAAGTTGGTGCAGGACGGCAGTATTGTACTTATGTACAATGTGGAAAGATGCACCTAGGAGAATGTTGGAAGAAGACGGGAGGATGTTTTAAGTGTGGGTCCAAGGAACACATGATTAAGGACTGTCCTATTAAGATAGATGGGAGCCGACCCACAGGTCAAGGTTCTAGTCAGGCTGGAAGAGGGGGACAGCAGCCTCAGCGGGGTCGTGGTCTGATTGGCAGAGGAAACAGTGCTGGAAGAGGACGTGGAACACCAGGGAGGGGTGTTGGAAATACTGAGGCTAGATAGCTAGGACTGGTATATGCAATTCGCCGGAGGGAGGATAGAGACGCACCGGATGTCATAACCGGTACGTTCCTTATAGCTGACAAGCCTTATTTTGCTCTGATTGATGCTGGCTCGACCCATTCTTATGTTGCATGTAGAGTAGTTGAAACTCTAGGCATAGCCTCTGAACTGTCTGATAGGGAGATGACTGTAGTAAGCCCATTAGGCCAAACTGTAGTGGTGAACAAGATATTTTGGAGTGTACCTTTAGGGATTCAGGGAGTTATATTCCCTGCCAACTTGATGGAACTACCCTTCGGATAATTCGATCTTATACTTGGTATGGACTGGCTAGTGGAGCATCGGGCTATATTGGATTGTGCAGCTAAGCGAATGGAGTTAAGGACCCTGGAAGATAAGGAGATAATTATGATAGGGGAAAGAAGGAACTACTTGTCTAATGTAGTTTCAGCACTGAACGCTGATAAGATGGTTCGAAAAGGGTGCAAGGCATTTTTTGGCCTTCGTTAGGGTATTGGACGCAAAAGAAGGGGGAGTTAGTAGAGTTAGAACAGTAAGGAATTTGTAGATGTTTTTCCAGAGGAGTTAGCTGGAATACCCCCGGATAGGGAGGTGGAGTTCGAAATTGATTTGCTACCAGGAACAGCTCCTGTGTCAATTGCCCCTTATTGAATGGCACCAAAGGAGTTGGTTGAGCTTAAGGCTCAGATCCAAGAGTTGCTTGATCGTGGGTTTATCCGACCCAGTGTGTCTCCATGGGAAGCACCAGTCTTGTTTGTGAAGAAGAAGGAATAAGCTGACCATCAAGAACAAGTACCCGCTGCCAAGGATAGACGACTTGTTCGATCAGCTTAAGGGGACCACGGTATTCTCAAAGATCGACTTAAGGTCTGGATATCATCAGTTGAAGGTGAAGGAAGCAGATATCCATAAGACAGCTTTCCGGACAAGATATGTCCATTATGAGTTCTTAGTAATACCGTTTGGTTTGACGAATGCCCCAGACGTGTTCATGGATATGATGAACTGGGTTTTTCAACTTTACTTGGATCGGTTCGTCGTTGTATTCATCGATGACATCCTAGTGTATTCCAAGTCAGAGGAAGAACATGATGAGCATCTCTAAATAGTGTTGCAAGTGTTAAGGGAGAAGAAGCTCTATGCCAAATTCAGCAAGTGTGAATTTTGGCTTAAGGAGGTCGCATTCTTAGGGCATGTGGTGTCTGCAGAAGGAATAAGGGTGGATCCTCGGAAGATTAAGGCAGTGTTGGATTGGAAACCACCTAAGTCTGTGGCTGAAGTTTGTAGTTTCTTCGGATTGGCAGGTTACTACAAAAGGTTTGTAGAAGGATTCTCATCGATAGCCGCGCCTCTGACGAAGTTGTTGAGAAAGGAAGTACCTTTCGCATGGACAGAGAAGCAACAGAAGAGCTTTGAGAAGCTTAAGAGGGTCTTGATTGAAGCTCCGGTTTTGATTGAACCTGAGGCAGGGAAGGATTTAGTGGTGTATTGTGACACTTCCCATATAGGATTGGGATGCGTATTGATGTAAGACGGGAAAGTAGTCGCTTATGCATCTCAACAACTGAGGCCACACGAGGTTAACTACCCGACGCATGATTTGGAATTGGCGGCAGTGGTCTTTGCTCTTAAGGTGTGGAGGCATTATCTATATGGAGAAAAGTCAGTAATCTACACAGACCACAAGAGTCTTAAGTATCTATTGACTCAAAAGGAGTTGAATCTGAGACAACGAAGGTGGGTGGAATTATTGAAAGACTACGATTGTTTCATAGAGTATCACCCGGTCAAGGCGAATGTAGTGGCGGATGCCTAAAGTCAAAAAGTGGTGTCAGATCTGAGGGCGAAGTTTGCACATCTGAGCTTGTATGACGATGGAAGTCTCACGCGAGTTGCAAGTTGTCGACATGGTGAATGAGGTGAAGGAAAGTCGGTTAGCGGATGAGGATTTAAGTGCTAAGTTGCGACAAGTGTGCAGTGGGAGTTGGAAGATTATGGTATTAATGACGAGGGAGTATTGTGTTTTAAGGGCAAGGTCTGTATGCCGAAGAATGAGGACTTAAGGCAGAGGATTCTTCAGGAATCGCATAGTAGCCCCTATGCTATCATCCTGGGGGCAGCAAGTTGTATAAAGATCTAAGAGAATAGTTTTGGTGGCCTGGTCTTAAGCAGGAAGTTATCAAATTTGTAGGGAAGTGCTTAACGTGTCAGCAAGTTAAGGCTGAACACCAAGTTCCATCATGATTGCTTCAACAGATAAAGATTCCGCAGTGGAAGTGGGAGAGAACCACCATGGACTTCGTTAGTGGGCTTCCTCTTATGCCTACTAAGAAGGACTCGGTATGGGTGATAGTGGATCGACTGACAAAGTCTGCGCATTTTATTCGGTCTTGGGTTGACTATTCTTTACGTGGTTAGCAAAGTTGTATGTGGCAAAAATTTTAAGGTTGCATGGGGTCCAAAGGTCGATTATCTTAGATAGGGATCCAAGGTTTACGTCTCGGTTTTGGAAAGCTCTACATCAAGCTTTAGGCACCAGATTGGATTTCACTACGGCATTTCATCCACAATCGGACGGTCAATCTGAATGAGTAATCCAAGTGTTAGAGGATATGTTGAGAGGCTGTGTAATAGACTTCGGGGGAAGTTGGGAAGAGTATTTGCCGTTGGCGAAATTTGCATACAACAACAGCTATCAAGCCAGTATTCGGATGGCACCGTATGAAGCGTTGTATGGACGGAAGTGTCGCACTCCTACGTGTTGGACAGAATTAGGGGAATGTCAAGTTTTGGGTCCAGAGATTGTGGCAGAATCCGAGGAGAAGGTTAAGGTAATTCGGACATGGTTAAAGGAGGCGTCTGACAGGAAAAAGTCATATGGAGATCTTAAGCGGAAGCAAATAGAATTTGATGTGGGGGATCAAGTGTTTCTTAAAGTGTCGCCTTGGAAGAAGGTGATGAGATTTGGTCACAAAGGGAAGCTAAGTCCCAGGTTTATAGGACCTTATCGGATATTGAAGCGAGTTGGACCAGTGGCATACCAGTTAGAGTTGCCTTTAGAATTGAAGCAGATGCATGACGTATTCCATGTTTCTATAATACGTCGTTATCAATCGGATCCATCTCATGTAGTACCAGTTGAAGAGGTGGAACTAAGGCCAGATTTGTCCTACGAGGAAGAGCCGATTCAGATCTTGGAACGGGATGTGAAAGTGCTACGGAGGAAATCAATTCCTCTAGTTAAAGTGTTATGGCGTAATCATGGATCGGAAGAAGCTTCGTGGGAGCCGGAAGAAGTAATGCGACAGCAATACCTCACTTATTTTAGCCAGGTAATTTCGAGGTCGAAATTATTTTAAGGGGGTAGAACTGTAACATCCGGGATTTATGGCTTATGCATTAATGCTTAATTGTATGTGGAAGCATGTCTATGTGTATGTGGAATGTGTTTTATGAATTTTGTGAACCCTAGTGTGTAGTCAAATGCCTTAGAAATTATTTGACTTTAAGTCTAAAAAGGGGAAGTCAGGCTAATGAGGCCTTAAGAGAAATTGTAGGGAGAATTAGACACAAAAATCAGCTTGTTAAATTGGCTTGGAGGCGCCACTTAAAGCTCTGGTAAGTGACGCCATATGCAGTGGGCAAGGGGCTAGGTTCGAGCTACAAGGGAAGCAAATAAAAGAGTTTTATTTTGCTACAAGATTGGGCAGTAGTGGACGACAATGGGGCACTAAGGGATGAGTTTAAGGTGTGGTCTAATCCTTTTAAAATTCGGCTAAGATAAGAGATAATTGTGGATTTATTTTTATTATTTCGAATGAAGTGATAAAGAGAAAAATAAGGGATTTGATAAGTGAAGATGTAGTGGCCGAATGTGGGGCTCTAAGGGTGCATAATCGGTTTTGGGTTTTGATAGGGGAAGTGTGCCGACAATTCATAATTGATAGTTTTGTTTTTTCTTTTTTTTCTTTCTCCAAGTTCGGTCATTTGGTGCATTAAGGGCTGCCGAATTCTTCTAATCTCTTCCAAACTCATCTTTTTCTTTCTTTCTCCATAACCTTAATCTCTTCCTCTTGTGGCTGAATATTTCATGACCATTTGGGAGCCATAGCCGAATCTTCAGAAGGCCTTATTCTTCTGTCTTTGTCACAAGTTCTAAAAGCCGAAAGAGTTAACCGAAATTTTTTCTCTTTTAGTCTCTTCAAGCAAACGTTGGTGGTAAGTATTCCTCTTAGCAATCAGTCTTAACTTTTCTTATTTGGTGTGCCGAAAACAAGGGTAGGCCTTGATTTCTAAGGATGGCCGAATATGCTTAAGGCCATATTAATGTGTTTCTTCTAGTTGTAACCAGCGTAAAGGTGTTCTTTCGGGATTTGAAGTACTCAAGGTAAGCAGTATGTATTCGGCCAAAGGCCATTTATTGAGATTAAGTGTTAGAACCGAATCTAACATATACCTATAGGGATCTCGACATCACCAAGAGCAAGTAGCAATTTTGGGATCTAAGATTCGCAAGGTAAGTGAACATGAACATTCGACCAAGTCTATATTTAGTGATTCAAATATGTTTCTTAATTATTTAGAAGCTGAAACTAACCAAGTCAGGTGATCTAGTATTGGCCGATTGCAAGGTAGGAGTGTCACAAAGTTTTGGGATTTGGTTAGTAATCAAATCGACAGCAAGGTAAGGATTTTGATTGCGTTAGTCCTTCGGGATTTGGTTATTTGGCCGAATGGCTTGTTGCTAACATGCTTAAGGTGGCCAAATATAGGAACTAGAGATCTAAAGCATTAGATCCGGATTTTCAGGATTTCAATGAAAGCATTAAGTAAACCAGGTGTGTACCCCACACTAACTCTTAATAGATTTATGGCATCAATTTAATATATGTGTTTATAACAATGTGAAAAGTGGGCAAAGGTACCATGTGATGGTACAAAGTATCCAGGTACGTAACCTTAACATTATGTTAATAAATGATATGAATATTATTATGATATGAATATTCAGAATATGGTATATATGTGAATATCGATAAGAATGTGAAATAAGGCATAAGGCATGATATTGCATGTTTTGTGTGACATGGGGTATATGGGTTATATGGAAAGGGGAAGTGATCTGGTGGTTTATACCACAATATCTGAATTTGGTGACTCATGTCACGAAATCTGAATGTGGTGACTTATGTCAAAATAATATCTGGTGGCTATGCCACAAAATTTATAAGGGCGATGAGCACGTCGTTTGCAGCGACTACCTTCGATGATGTGTAGCGGATGGAGGGTCGACTTAGTAGTCCCCACGATGTGATGGTTGGCACGGGTGATGTGTAGCGGATGGTTATCTAGGTTTGGCTTCGCGTTTGCATCATTATTCCTATCTGTTATATATATGTATGATATGATATGATATGCCTAAATCGTTGGGACTTAGTGTTGGTTATACACACTGTAATATTCTGAAATTGGGCTTGTGCATTTTTCTTAATTATATGAAATAGCATGCTTATGTATGTTTGGAATGTGTTCTACGAATTTTTAGAACATTAGTGTGTAGAAGAATGCATTAGAAATTATTAGATTTTAAATTATTAGAAGCTAAGCAGGGTGGCCTTAAGAGAAAATGTAGGGGAGATATGACACACAAATGGGCTTGGTTAAGTGGCTTGGAGGCGCCACTTAAGGCCTCTGGAAATGACGCCACAAGCAGATGCAAATGGGCCAAGGTTCGAGTCGCATGGGAAGCTAAATAAAGCTTTTATTTTTTCGGCAATAAGGGGAAGAGATGGACGGCATAGGGAGTCTAAGGGAGGAGTTTAAGATAAGGTTGTAATCCTTTTAAAATTTGGCAGAGCTAGGAGATAATCATTGATTTTATTTGAATTATTTTTGAATGAGTTGGAAGAGAGAAAAGAGGAGAAAAAGGAGGAAGGTGATAGGAAGTAAGAGTTGGCTGGCCAAGGGAGTATTTGGATGGTATTTTCGGCTAATCATAGTATAGGTGTGCCAAAAATTTTAATTCTCTTCTCATCTTTTCTTTTGTGCCAAAATTTCCCAAAGAGTAAGCCACTTGAGTTCTTTCTTTCTTCTTCCTATTTGCTATTCATCTCCACAAGCCGAATCTTACCAAACTCTATTCTCTTTTTCCTACTCAATTCATAAAGGGCCGAATACTTAAGATAACCCCTTGCCGATTGTTCATAAATCCCCAAAAGCCGAAACTAGAGTGATCATCATTTAGCCATAGCCGAATACCTTGGTGGGTTTAAGCAAGGGTGCCGTCGACTACAAGTAGTAAGGGTAAGGGTCTAGGCTTATCATTTTATTTCTTTTCTTAAAACTGAAAGCATGATTCTAATACCTTAATGTTTTGGCCGAAATTATGGAAGGTTCTTTCGGGATTTCGAGTATAGTCGACTATAAGGAGGATTGCTCAGGATTTCAATATTCAAGGTAAAGTTATGTGATATTCGACCATAGGCCATTTTTTTTATGTGATTTAAAGTTAGAATTAAATCTAACCTATTCCGATAGGTATTTTGATACCTTCATAACCGAGTAGCACTTTTCGGGATTTTAGAATCACAATGGTAAGTGGATATACTAAGCGGCCAAGGCCCTATTCATTGGTTAAGATCTATTTCTTATTATTCAAAAAGCTGAAAACTAACCATTTAGGTGATGTAGTGCCTAATCGATTGCAAGAAGAGGTATCACCAAGATTTCGGGATTTGGTTAGTGAGCAAATCGGCAACAAGGTAAGGATTTAAGTGTGATAATCCTTCAGGATTTGGTTTTATAGCCGAATGGCTTTGGACTAACATGTTAGGGTTGGCCGAATATAGGAATTGAAGATCTAAAGTATTAGATCGGGTTGTTCGGGATTTCAATAAACTCGCTAAGTATACCAGGTGTGTACCCCACACTATTTCTCTATAGGATTATGGTTATGTTTGATTAAATATGTTAATAAGAATGTGTAAGATATGGTTAAGGTACCATGCTATGGTACAAAGTACTCAGGTACGTTTCCCACTCCTACTATGAGTGTAATATGATCTGTTTTGGCATATGTGAAACTATAACAATGTGAAATAGGAATATGACATGGCTTATGCATATTTGTATGACATGGGGCATATGGGGGATTATGAAAGGGGAAGTGAATGTGGTGGTTTTATACCACAATATCTGAATGTGGTGACTTCGTTCACATGATCTGAATGTGGTGACTCATGTCACAAATATTTTATCTGATGGCTATGCCACGAATCTTATAAGGGCGATGAGCACGTCGACTGTAGCGACTGCCTTCGATGATGTGTAGGGATGGAGGGTTGACTTAGTAGTCCCCACGGTGTGCAGGTTGGTACGGGTGATGTGTAGCGGATGGTACCTAGATTTGGGTTCAGGTTTGCATCATTATCTTTATTTCTGCTATATGTACTTGTATGGACTGACATGCTTAAACTGTTGGGACTTAGTGTTGGATGCACACACTGAGTCTGTATGACTCACCCCATTGTGGGAATATTTTTCAGTGACGCCGAAGAATGGACCGGCCGGCGGGAGCTTAGTGGTGGCCATGCTCGATTCGGGATCTTATGTAATTTTGGACATGTTATATTTTAAATACTTTGGAATTATTTCGGGTTTTAAATTTTGATGTAATAAGGCCATAGTATGAACTGCTTTATGTCTGCTTTTTATTTGAATTTATTATGTTACGAATTTTTATCAAATTAAAGATTAAGTATATTTATTTTAAAGATAAACTCTAAATGTTTTGGACACTCTGAAACAAATGGTTTTCAATGTAAGACAAACTTGTTTTCAACTCGAGCCCAACACAAAATAAAATTTCTTTCAAACCCATCCGGATTTTCCAAAGGTAATCAAGAAGTTTTGAATCGTTTTACTCGAGGGACATATCAGACCTGGTTAAGGCTTGTGGGCCAGGTTTGGGGTGTTTCAGCTTGGTATCAAAGCCCGGTTTTAAACTCTCGGCCTTGGGTTTAAAGCCCATAACATTTTCAAAATTTAGCGCAAAGGAATTTTTGTAAAATTTTTTGAAATGAGCAGGTTTTCTGGCATGGCACCCAAGTCTCCGACCCGAAGTCCACCAGGTAAGTACCTCTAATCATTTGTGTGATTTATAGTATGAATTGTAGATGGGTATAAATGGAACGTAGATTAGTATATTAAGTACTTGAACCCTAAGACTAGTTTACCCCAACAATTACATAAGACTTAATGCCTAATTAAACAAACCTGTGAACTAAGTCGCCGAGTTAGGGTGTGGCAACCATTGTGCGCATGTCTAGGATTGGATCCTAAGAGCCGGATTTACTAGCGATCCTCGTGACTCACCTCCTCTTCGCTGAATCCTGCACAGTGCGTAGCTACGGTTCACCCTAATCAAGAGGACCCAGTCACAGGCTAAACTCAGTAATTAAAACCCGAAAGGGATTAGCCGTATTTTTATAAAAACTTCAGTTTTAAAAATCACCAAATTACCCCTTCAAATTGTAGCAAAATTGTATTTCAAAAATTTTCCAAAATATTTTCGATTTACAAAATTACCTAAATACCCCTAGTGGTAAAATTACTAAAATGCCCTTGGTTTCCAAAATTACCATACTACCCCGATTTCAATAACATTTTCTGATTTTGCAAAAATATCCAAAAATTTTATCGTTACAAAATACTAAGGTACCTTGATTTGGAAATTTACGAAAATACCCCTATTTTACAAAATTACCAAAACGACCCCCGATTTCTAAAATTTCTGCAATAACACCGATTTGGAAAACAAAATTCTCCAAAATAACCCCCAAGTGTTGCAAATTTTGAAATACCCTTGATTTATTAAGATTTTCGAATTGACCCTGACTTATTACCAAAATACCCCTATAGGGCAAATGACGAAAATACCCCTAGGATAGGAACAGACAGAAAATGTTTGAATGATGAATGTGTATTGAATGAATGTGCTCCTCTGAACTAGGATAGAAGACTTGAAACCTTGATTGATCGAAAGAACCTCTATTAATCTTCTTTTCATAAAACTTCTTCGCGAATAATCAGTGGAACAAAATACTAACGCATAAAATTTCTTAATTAGATTAAAGCGTGGTCGTAGAAATGAGCTCTAGGGGACGCGATAGAGGTAGAATGACTGTGTCGAAACCCGTTAGATTGGGTCAAGGATCTGAGAATGAGGTATCGCCACCACCACCACCACCAATTGGTGGTCTTTGAATGTTAAGATCGACGGGAGATGATCTTTGTATCACGTCGCGGCCGTGAGTTCTTGAAATGGTTGCTGGTGCTGGAGGAAATATAGGCGCTCAGAAGTCTGTACCCAAGCGACTTCGAGCCAACGGAGCTGAGGTGTTCCGTGGCGTATCTGGTGTGGCACCCAGTACAGCTGAGTATTGGTTGGAAGCAACCAAATGAATCATGGATGAGCTGGATCTGACCCTTGAGGAGAAACTGAAAGGAATGGTGGCGCTGTTACGCGATGAAGCATATCAATGGTGGCTCACAATTCGGGATGGTGCCACAGCTGAGGATCTGACCTGAGAGTATGTTAAGGCGGCATATCAGAAGAAGTATGTCAGCACGCGTTATACTGATGAGCAGAGGAAGGCGTTTCTGGGGCTGGTTCAAGGGAACAGGTCCGTAGTGGAGTACGAAGCTGAATTTTTAAGGTTGAGCCAGTATGCTCGAGGAGTAGTGGCTACGGAGCATGAGCGATGTGTCCGGTTTGAGGACGGACTAAGGGATGACATGAGGTTGTTAATAGCCCCACATCAGGAGCGGGAGTTTTCTGTGTTGGTAGAAAAGGCTAAGGTAGCCGAGGGAATTAAGGACTCGGTAAGGCAGAACTCTGATCGGAATAGACAGAAGAGAGGTTTTGGGTAGTCTGGATCGTCAGGGAATGTACAAAAGAGGCCTAGAGCTGATGGGCCGCGAGGTCAGCAAGTTGGTTCAGGAGGGCAGTATCGTACTTGTAATCAATGTGGAAAAATGCACTTAGGGGAGTGTTGGAAGAAAACGAGAGGATGCTTTAAGTGCGGGTCGAAGGATCATATGATCAAGGACTGTCCAATAAAGATAGATGGAAGTCGACCAATAGGCCAAGGTGCTAATCAGGCTGGTAGAGGTGGACAGTAGCCTCAGCGAAGTCGTGGTCCGAATGGTAGAGGTAACGGTGCAAGAAGAGGACGTGGAACACCGGGCAGAGGTGTTGGTAATACTGAGGCTAGACAGCCGGGTCTGGTTTATGCGGTTCGCCGGAGGGAGGATGGAGACGCGCCAGACGTCATAACCGGTACGTTCCTTATAGCGAACAAGCCTTATTTTACTTTGATTGATGTGGGCTCGACCCATTCTTATGTTACATGTAGAGTAGTGGAAACTCTAGGCAAAGCCTCTGAACTTTCTGATAGGGAGATAACTGTAATAAGCCCATTAGGTCAAACTGTAGTGGTAAATAAGATATTTTGGAGAGTACCTCTAGAGATTCAAGAGGTGATTTTCCCTGTCGACTTAATGGAACTACCCTTCGGAGAATTCGATCTCATACTTGGTATGGACTGGCTAGTGGAACATCGGGCTGTATTGGATTGTGCAACTAAGCGGATGGAATTAAGGACTCGGAGGATGGAGTGGTAATTATGATAGGAGAGAGAAGAAACTACTTGTCTAACGTAGTTTCTGCTCTTAAGGCTGAGAAGATGGCTCGAAAAGGGTGTAAGGCTTTCTTGGCCTTTGTTAGTGCATTGGATGCGAAGGGGGGGAGTTAGTGAAGGTAGAACTGTAAGGGACTTTGAAGATGTGTTTCCAGAGGAATTACCCGGAATACCCTCGGATAGGGAGGTGGAATTTGGAATTGACTTGCTACCAGGTACAGCTCCTGTGTTAATTGCCCCGTATAGAATGGCACCAAAGGAGTTGGTTGAGCTCAAGGCTCAGATCTAAGAGTTGCTTGATCGTGGGTTTATCCGACCCAGTGTGTCTCCGTGGGGAGCACCGGTCTTGTTTGTGAAGAAGAAGGACGAAACTATGCGTATATACATAGATTATCGTCAGTTGAATAAACTGACTATCAAGAACAAGTATCCTTTGCCAAGGATTGATGACTTGTTCGATCAACTGAAGGGGGCAGCAGTTTTCTCGAAGATAGGTCTAAGGTCGGGATATCATCAGTTGAAGGTGAAGGAGGCAGATATCCATAAGACAGCCTTTAGGACAAGATACGTCCATTACGAGTTCTTAGTGATGCCGTTCGAATTGACGAACGCACCAGTCGCATTCATGGATATGATGAACTGGGTTTTTCAACCCTACTTGGATCGGTTCGTCGTCATGTTCATCGACGACATCCTAGTGTATTCCAAGACGGAGGAGGAGCATGATGAGCATCTCCGGATTGTGTTGCAAGTGTTGAGGGAGAAGAAGCTCTATGCCAAATTTAGCAAGTGTGAATTTTGGCTTAAGGAAGTGGCGTTCTTAGGGCATGTAGTATCCGTAGAAGGAATAAGGGTGGATCCTAGGAAGATTGAGGCAGTGTTAGATTGGAAACCACCTAAGTCTATGGCTGAAATTCGTAGTTTCTTGGGGTTGGCAGGCTACTACAGAAGGTTTGTGGAAGGGTTCTCATCGATAGCCGCACCATTGACAAAGCTATTGAGAAAGGAAGTACCTTTCGTATGGACAGAGAAGCAACAGGAGAGCTTTGAGAAGCTTAAGAAGGTCTTGACTGAAGCTCCGATTTTGATTCAGCCCGAGGTAGGAAAGGACTTCATGGTGTATTGTGACGCTTCTCATACAGGATTAGGATGCGTATTGATGCAAGACAGAAAGGTTGCCGCTTATGCGTCTCGGCAGTTAAGGCCACATGAGGTTAACTACCCGACGCACGACTTGGAATTGGTGGTAGTGGTCTTTGCTCTTTAGGTATGGAGGCATTATCTTTATGGAGAAAAGTCAGTGATCTACACAGACCATAAGAGCCTTAAGTATCTGTTGACTCAGAAGGAGTTGAACCTGAGACAGCGAAGGTGGGTGGAGTTGTTAAAGGATTATGATTGTTCCATAGAGTATCACCCGGGCAAGGCGAATGTGGTGGCGGATGCCCTAAGTCGGAAAGTGGTGTCAGATCTGAGGGCGATGTTCGCACATCTGAGTTTGTATAACAATGGAAGTCTGTTAGCAGAGTTGCAAGTCAAGCCGACATGGTTGAATGAGGTAAAAGAAAGTCAGATGGTCGATGAGGATTTAAGTGCTAAGTTACAGCAAGTGCAGAATGGAGAGTTGGAAGATTATAGTATCGATGACGAAGGAGTGTTGTGTTTCAATGGAAAAGTCTGTATGCCGAGGAATGAGGACCTAAGCCAAAGGATTCTTCAGGAATCGCATGGTAGCCCTTATGCTATGCATCCTGGAGGTACTAAGCTGTACAGAGCTCTAAGAGAACAGTTTTGGTAGCCTGGTCTGAAGAAGGAAGTTACAGAATTTGTCAGCAAATGCTTAACATGTCAGCAAGTTAAGGTTGAACACCAAGTTCCGTCAGGATTACTTCAGCCAATAATGATTCCGCAGTGGAAGTGCGAGAGAATTACCATGGACTTCGTTAGTGGGCTTCCCCTTACGCCTACTAAGAAGGACATGGTATGGGTGATAGTGGATCGGTTGACAAAGTCAGCACATTTCTTACCAGTGCGAGTTGATTATTCTTTGTAGAAGTTGGCAAAGTTGTATGTGGTGGAAATTGTGAGGTTGCATGTAGTGCTGGTGTCAAACATTTCAGATTGGGATCCAAGGTTTACGTCTCGATTTTGGAAAGTGCTACATCAAGATTTAGGCACCAGATTGGATTTCACTACGGCTTTTCATCCACAATCGGACGGTCAATCTGAACGAGTAATCCAAGTGTTAGAGGATATGCTGAGGGGATGCGCAATAGACTTCAGAGAAAGTTGGGAAGAATATTTGCCTCTAGCGAAATTTGCATACAACAATAGCTATCAAGCTAGTATTCAGATGGCAACATATGAAGCGTTGTATGGTCGGAGGTGTCGAACTACTACGTGTTGGACTGAATTAGAGGAACGTCGAGTTTTGGGTCCAGAGATTGTGGCAGAATCTGAGGAGAAGGTTGAGATAATTTGGGCATGGTTGAAGGAAGCATCTGATAGGCAGAAATCGTACGCAGACCTCAAACAGAAGGAAATAGAATTTGATGTGGGTGAGCAAGTGTTTCTTAAAGTTTCGCCTTGGAAGAAGGTGATGAGATTTGGTCGCAAAGGGAAATTAAGTCCCAGGTTTATAGGACCCTATCGGGTATTAAAGCGAGTTGGACCAGTGGCATACCAGCTAGAACTGCCACCAGAGTTGAAGCAGATGCACGACGTATTCCATGTTTCTATGCTACATCGTTATCGATTGGATCCATCTCACGAGGTACCGGTCGAAGAGGTGGAGCTAAGGCAAGATTTGTCCTACGAAAAAGAGCCGATTCAGATCTTGGAATGGGATGTGAAAGTATTGCGGAGGAAATTAGTTCCTTTAGTTAAAGTGTTATGGCGTAATCATGGATCGGAGGAAGCTTCGTGGGAGACAGAAGAGGCAATGCGACAGCAATACCCTCACTTATTTCAGCCAGGTAATTTCGAGGTTGAAATTATTTTAAGGGGCGTAGAACTGTAATATTCTGAAATTGGGCTTGTGCATTTTTCTTAATTATATGAAATAGCATGCTTATGTATGTTTGGAATGTGTTCTACGAATTTTTAGAACTTTAGTGGGTAGAAGGATGCATTAGAAATTATTAGATTTAAATCTAAAAGAGGAAACTAAGCAGGGTGGCCTTAAGAGAAAATGTAGGGGAGATATGACACACAAATGGGCTTGGTTAAGTGGCTTGGAGGCGCCACTTAAGGCCTCTGAAAATGACGCCACAAGCAGATGCAAATGGGCCAAGGTTCGAGTCGCATGGGAAGCTAAATAAAGCTTTTATTTTTTCGGAAATAAGGGGAAGAGATAGACGGCATAAGGAGTCTAAGGGAGGAGTTTAAGATGAGGTTGTAATCCTTTTAAAATTTGGCAAAGCTAGGAGATAATCATTGATTTTATTTGAATTATTTTTGAATGAGTTGGAAGAGAGAAAAGAGGAGAAAAAGGAGGAAGCTGATAGGAAGTAAGAGTTGGCCGACCAAGGGAGTATTTGGATGGTATTTTCGGCTAATCATATTATAGGTGTGCCAAAAATTTTAATTCTCTTCTCATCTTTTCTTTTGTGCCAAAATTTCCCAAAGAGAAAGCCACTTGAGTTCTTTCTTTCTTCTTCCTATTTGCTATTCATCTCCACAAGCCGAATCTTACCAAACTCTATTCTCTTTTTCCTACTCAATTCATAAAGGGCCGAATACTTAAGATAACCCCTTGCCGATTGTTCATAAATCCCCAAAAGCCGAAACTAGAGTGATCATCATTTAGCCATAGCCGAATACCTTGGTGGGTTTAAGCAAGGGTGCCGTCGACTACAAGTAGTAAGGGTAAGGGTCTAGGCTTATCATTTTATTTCTTTTCTTAAAACTGAAAGCATGATTCTAATACCTTAATCTTTTGGCCGAAATTATGGAAGGTTCTTTCGGGATTTCGAGTATAGTCGACTATAAGGAGGATTGCTCAGGATTTCAATATTCAAGGTAAAGTTATGTGATATTCGACCATAGGCCATTTTTTTTATGTGATTTAAAGTTAGAATTAAATCTAACCTATACCTATAGGTATTTCGATACCTTCATAACCAAGTAGCACTTTTCGGGATTTTAGAATCACAACGGTAAGTGGATATACTAAGTGGCCAAGGCCCTATTCATTGATTAAGATCTGTTTCTTATTATTCAAAAAGCCGAAAACTAACCATTTAGGTGATGTAGTGCCTAACCGATTGCAAGAAGAGGTATCACCAAGATTTCGGGATTTGGTTAGTGAGCAAATCGGTAGCAAGGTAAGGATTTAAGTGTGATAATCCTTCGAGATTTGGTTTTATAGCCGAATGGCTTTGGACTAACATGTTAGGGTTGGCCGAATATAGGATTGAAGATCTAAAGTATTAGATCGGGTTGTTCGGGATTTCAATAAACTCGTTAAGTATACCAGGTGTGTACCCCACATTATTTCTCTATAGGATTATGGTTATGTTTGATTAAATATGTTAATAAGAATGTGTAAGATATGGTTAAGGTACCATGCTATGGTACAAAGTACTCAGGTACGTTTCCCACTCCTACTATGAGTGTAATATGATCTGTTATGGCATATGTGAAACTATAAGAATGTGAAATAGGAATATGACATGGCTTATGCATATTTGTATGACATGGAGCATATGGGGGATTATGAAAAGGGAAGTGAATGTGGTGGTTTTATACCACAATATCTAAATGTGGTGACTTCGGTCACATTATCTAAATGTCGTGACTCATGTCACGAATATTTTATCTGGTGGCTATGCCACGAATCTCATAAGGACGATGAGCACGTTGACTGCAGCGACTGCCTTCGATGATGTGTAGCGGATGGAGGGTTGACTGAGTAGTCCCCACGGTGTGTAGGTTGGTACGGGTGATGTGTAGCGGATGGTACCTAGGTTTGGGTTTGGGTTTGCATCATTATCTTTATTTTTGCTATATGTACTTGTATGGACTGACATGCTTAAACTATTGGGACTTAGCGTTGGATGTACACACTGAGTCTGTATGACTCACCCCGTTGTGGTAATAATTTTCAGGTGACGCTCAGTAATGGACCGGGTCGGCAGGAGCTTAGTGGTGGCCATGCTCAGTTCGGGATCTTATTTAATTTTGGACATGTTATATTTTAAATACTTTGGAATTATTTCGGGTTTTAAATTTTGATGTAATAAGGCCATAGTATGAACTGCTTTATGTCTGCTTTTTATTTGAATTTATTATGTTATGAAATTTTATCAAATTAAAGATTAAGTAGATTTATTTTAAAGATAAACTCTAAATGTTTTGGACACTCTGAAGCAAATGGTTTTCAATGTAAGACAAACTTGTTTTCAACTCGAGCCCAACACAAAATAAAATTTCTTTCAGACCCATCCGGATTTTCCAAAGGTAATCAAGAAGTTTTGAATCGTTTTACTCGAGGGACATACCAGACCCGGTCAAGGCTCGTGGGCCGGGTTTGGGGTGTTTCACACACTGAGTCTGTTTGACTCACCCCGTTGTGGGATATGTTTCAGGTGACGCTCAGTGATGGACCGGGTCGGCAGGAACTTGGTGGTGGCCATGCTCAGCTCAGTGATCTTTTATTTTGAGACTTTATATTTTAAGTTTGGATTTATTCGGGTTATGTTTTGATGTAACAAGGCCATAAGTATTAAACTGTTTTATGCTTGCTTTTATTTGTTTTTATCACGATATTATTATTGTTAAATCAAAGGTTATCTAATTTGTTTTTGAAATAAATCTTCAAATGTTTTGACACCCTAAAGCAAATGATTTTCAATATAAGGTAAACTCTTAAACAACTCGATATTTCTTTAATTTCAAGTTTGAAACTTAGAAATGAAATTTTATAAAAACCTAGATTTCAAGAATAAACTTGTTTCCAACTCGAGCCCAACACAAAATAAATTTCCTTTCAAAACCACTCAGATTTTCCAAAGTAACAAACGAATTTTGAATCATTTTACTCAAGGAACATACCGGATCCGGTCAAGGCTCATGGGCTGGGTTTGGGGTGTTTCAATCATCAACCAAAATGACATATATATGTCAAACTCATCAATGAAATATTAAACATAGTCCACATATACATGCCATGTAACAACCCATTTTTAATCAAATTAGAATAGTGGTTTCAGGACCACAAATCTCTGGTTGAAATAATTATTTTATTATTATTTTGAGGTCGACAGTATGATAATATGATTGTGTGAAAATTTTGTTAAGAAATTTTATCGTTTGAGTGTTTAATTTGAAAAAAAAGGACTAAATCGCGTAATGTGTAGAACTTGTGTTCTATTAGTTAAAGGTGTCTAATGGCTATGGAATCTTACATTAGAGGTCCTTATATGGTAATTATACCATTGTTGAAATGAGTGGACAAAGATGAACATTATTTAGGTGATTTTAATGGTCTATCATTAAGGTTAAATTTGTAATTTGGTTATTAAAGGTAAATTAAATAAAACCAAATGAAAATATTCATTCATTCATCTTATTCAAAACCAATTCTTCTTGGGAAAATAGGGCTAGGGTTCAGCCATCTTCATTTCCTTCAATTAGGTATGGTTTTTGTCCCGTTTTTATTGATTTCTATATTTTTGAGATTGTTGCAGTTTAATCTAGCTAGCCCAGGGACTATTTTGTAAAACTGTTAAAGGTTTAGGGTTTTTCCATTGGTGAATCTATGTCTGTTTTGATGTTTGATGATAGAAAATGCATGCTTATTGTTAGATAAAGAACATTTGTAAAGTGATTTTTGACAAAATTGTCATTTAGGGATTAAATTGAGAAATGTGAAAATTTTGTTGTTAAATTGTGAAATAAATAAAAAATATGAGCTGATATAGTAATAATAGAAATTCGACTAGCATGGGTAGGAACCAAACTGCATGAATTTGTACTTTTATGAGATAAGGACTAAATTGTAAAGAAATTGAAATATTAGGGGTAAAAGTGTAAAGTTACTATAATGTGCATTTTTGGGCTAAATTGAATAGGTTGATGATTAAAGGAGTTAAATTTGATATTACATAGATCAAGAAAAGCGAAATTCGGATTTAGATCGGGAAAAAAAAGGTTTTGGACTAGTCAATCCATTTCGTCGTTTTAACGATCGAGGTAAGTTTGTATGAAATAAGCATTGTTATAATTGTTATTTAAATGCTTTAATATTGCATAAATTGTGAATATGACCTTGTGGATATATTCAACGACGTTTTGGCAAATGTGAAATCCCAGTTGAACTTTAAGAATTGATTAGGATACAAATGACATGTCATGAGGGGTTATGTGCTTTCGATGCTGATCAATACATTCTATCGGTGGCTGAGTTATACGGCATGTGTTGCGGATTCTCATCAGCTTGTGTGAACAGCACCGTGTAGTTTCGTCATGACCATCAACTTGTGTGAGTAGACCCATTGATAGCTCGAGAGTGAGCATCATATGTGATATGGGATTGAGATAGCATTAGCTATATATGTGGCACTTAGGGCGCGTGAGTCCCGAGTATCCAATAGTATTCCAAATGGTTCAACGAGTATATCGAAGATATGAAATGGTGAGAAATAGATATGTATCAATACAGGTATGTACGGAAACTATATAAGCATTGAATCTATGGAAGTTGTGAGTTCATGGTTAATTATGTGATTAAATATATGTTAACTTTGCGATTAAATGTTTTGTAGTATATTATCTTCATATTCTCAAATGGTAATTGAATGGTGAGCTTTACTTATTATTTCATATGAGTTTACTAGGCTTTATAACTTACATTGTTTATTTTTCTGTGTTTTATAGTGAAATCAAAGCTAGCTCGGATTTGGGAATTGTCAGAGACCTCATCACACTATCAAGCTATCTGATAAACCGTAAAAGTAACATATTTTAAGTCCACATTGAGCATGCTTTTGGATGATTTAAGCCCTGAATTGTGTAATTTGGTGCTCTTACTCATTTGTTTTCATGTTTTATACCCAGGAGAGCACCAGATGATGAAAAGAACGGAAAACGCGCCCAGAACGGAGTAAATGGGCCATATCACGAAATCTACACGGCCTGGGCCCAAGACCACATGGCCGTCCCCAATTCAGCAGGTTTAAACATGGCCTGGCCACGACATACACGGGCGTGTGCCATGGGCGTGTCCCTGCCGTCAGCAAGAGAAGTTTCACTCGGATTACGATACTTAGGGGCAAAGAAACACATTACGAAACCTATATAAACACCCTAAGTATGACCTAAAAAGGGGGAACCCAGGGCTTTAGTTGGGGGGCATCCAGCTAGGCCAAAGAGGGCAGATTTGTGGAGATTTACTTGAAGACAGCCAGTTGATTCATTTCAAGAAGCCAGAATTATACTCAAGATGAAGGATCTCTCCTTAAATTCCTTCAGGGGGTTTTAGGGATTTCTTATGTTTTGTTTTATCTTTTCTTTTGAGATGTTTTATTTTCTTATCATTATGAACTAAACCCTCAGATACCTGAGGGGGATGAAACCTAAGATGAATCTTGTTATCGTTTGCTGAACTATATGATAAATATTTGACTTGTTCTTAATTATGTGTTCTTAATTCTTGTGTTGATATTTTCGGGATATTAATTCAACTATGATGTACTTAGGTGGAGGACCAAAAGTCCCTGCTTAAGAGTAGATCTAGCATAATTAAGCAGAGTTGATCGCGCGCCTAGAGCTAGGGTGACGAGATTTTGCCGGATTAGGGTGAAACCTAATATGGGAGTCCATAGATCGAGTTAATGCGATTCTAGGGGTTTTAATTAGAAAGAGATTTCAATTAATCAACCAAGGGTTAGACGTTAGCCGCCTCGAGAGAGGGATTAATATAATTTAGGGAATCTTACGGATCAAGTCAAATGAATAAATCATTTGGTTCAGAGTTAGATAACAAGTGAAGTCTAGATGGAATCTTCCTTGGGTGTCGTCTTAATCAATTGGTTTTTCCTTAAGTTATTTTCACAATTTCATTTTTCTTTGTCTTAGAGTCTTTAGTTTAGTTGTTAGTTAAATTTAGATTAGATAAATAATTTAATTCTTAGGCTAAATAATAAAAAGAGAGTTAGTATTAGTACTTTTGGTTCCTTTGGGTTCGACATTCCAGTCTTGTCTTAACTATACTACTGTTCGATAGGTGTGCTTGCCTCAAATCATTGTCATAGTTAGTTTCCAGGTTTGATCATTCTTTTTATAAAATTTAAGACTTTGACATCGAGAAAACAACGATCACTATCACTTTGGTACTTTGAATCTATGTATTTGGTTATATGGCATGTATATGAGTATGGTCCTTTTGGTATGTATGATAGTAATGAATTTAGCCATTTGAATTAGCTTGTAAATGTTATGTTGTTTGTTATGTGTAGCCATGAGATTTGGTTTATTTTGGTATGTTTGGTGATGGTTGTATATATGTGAAAAGGGCATTTTGAAATGTTGTGTATAATTGCCATTTATATGCTTGTTGTGAGTTGGTAGTTGGAGTATTAAATGGTTGGCATTTGAGATTGGTATATTTGTAATTTTAGGCAAGATGATGCTTAAATGAATGTGGTCTTATTGATGATTTGAGATTATGAGTTTTGGTATGAAATTGAATGGCAAATTGTGGTATTTGTGTACCTTATATTGTTGGTATTGATATAGCATGAATTAAGCTTATTTGAGATTGGATGAATGCCTATTTATGTCATGTTTTGGCGCCAATTGGTTTGGTATAGGGGTAAGCAATTTGGGTGGCAAAATAACTTGGTAAATAGTTTATTTTTGTCCACATGGGCAGAGACACAGGCATGTGTCTTAGCCGAGTGTGACATACGGTTAGGTTACACAGCTGTGTGTCCTCTGGTGTGTAATTAGAAATCAAGTCAGTATGCTCCACACGGCCCAACACACGGGTGTGTGACTTGGCCGTGTGGCATAAGTCATATACCCTACAGGTTTGGCACGGCCTATGTAATATCCTATATTAGGGGTTGTGCGTTTGGAGCATAACTCAAGTGTTAGTAGGCTTCAAGTGTATTTGGAGGTGTTTTAGGGGTTTTGAGAACCCTAGGGTGTAGGTGAAAGTTTTTAGAAAATATTGGATTTTAAGTATAAAAGGGGGAGCTGGGTGAAGGAGCCCTTAAGAAAAGTTTTGGGGAGTTCAGGACACAAGTAGCCGTGTGGTAAAGTGGCAAGGGACGCCACCTGGGTGCTGGGGAGTTTGCGTCAAGCGGAGTGCAGGAGGGAAGAGGTTCAAGCAACGTGGGACGCATTAGTGACTTTTATTTTTGCGTCAAAAGGGGAATTGGGCTAAAGAGGCTTTAAAGGAATTTTTGTAGGCATTTTTAGCATAATAGAGGCCTTGGTAAAGTGGCTGCAAGGCGCCACTTAGGGCCTAGGTGATGACGCCTGGACAAGGGTCTTGGTTCGAGTCTTGTTGGCATCAGGAAGGCGTGTTATTTTTGCTTTTGGCGTTAAGACAAGGGGGAGCTAGGGAAAGAGGTCTTAAAAGAAATTTTGGGTGAATCATATCACAAAGCAAACAAATACCAGGCAAAGTGGTCGGGCGTTATCTGCAGCTTGCATTCAAGGGCTCCAACAGGTCTCGGGTTCGAGGCTTGTGAGCAGCAAGAAGGAGCATTTTATTTTGCGTCAGGTTGAAAGGAAAGTGGACGGCACATGGACTTCTAATTGGATGAGGAGTAAGCTTATTTTTCTCCGTTTGATTTTCGGCTAGATAAGATAAAGTTGGATTGATTTTTTTATTTATTTTTTTAATGGATGATAAGAAGATAATGATGGCCTTATTTTATTTATTTTAGTTTTAATAGGTGATAAGAGATAAAGTGAAGGATTATTTTATTTTATGTATAAGATAATAAGGGAGAAAGATGTGGAAATTGATAAGGTGGCCGAATGAGGGACTCTTTGGGGTGCCTAGTCGGTTTTGAAGCTTTATAAGGAGGGGGTGCCGAATTTAGTTTCTTTTCCCTATTAGTGCCGTTTTTCCCTTGTGCAAAGCCACTTGTGTTTCATTCCTCTTTTCTATTTGTTCTTGGCCGAATCTATATCCCTTTCCCAATTCCTTTCTTTTATTGTTTGTTAGCCGAATCTTCCCTTTGCCACCATTGCCGTATTGCTCAACTCCTTCTTCTCTTCCTTTCTTTAAGAATTCTTTTAAAAGCCGAAATACTTTGGTGAACCATAGCCGAATCCTCTAGGCAGTAAACTCCCTCTACTTTTGTGTTTTCTTCTTCACCATAAAAGAGCCGACCTATTCTCTTTTAGTCTTCACAAGCGACAATAGTGCCAGCGTTAAGTAGTCTTAGAAGAGCCTCTTGGATTCGACTATTCAAGGTGAGTTAATGTGGTATTCGGCCATAGGCCACTTTCATAAGTTTTGGATGTTAGCCAATTCTAACCTGTGCCAAATAGGGATTTCAACAGTGTCAACCGCAAGGGTGGTGATCCGGGATTTAGATTAATAAGGTAGGCTGTTGCTAGCATTCGGCCTAAGGCTATATTTTGGTATTAAAGTGTTGACCGATTGAGAACTTTGGTGTTTAGGGCCAAATCGACAAGAATAAAGGAAGTTTTGGATTTTGATCCATTTTTGGTAAGGTTGTTAAGTTGTGATTTAGTCGATTAAGATTTCGTATAATGTCGTTTAACCGTATGATTCTGATTAAAGTTCTACGATGGATGCGAATGTTAGTCAAGGAGGACAAGGGATAGCCCTTTTCCCGAAGTTTAAGAGAAGATCCGTTTCGGCAGTTCGGGATTGGCCACCGGGGTGTAGACCAGCGTCAGAGCAGCAAAGTAGGCAAATAGCCGTAGTGTCGCCTAGTGATAACATCAGTATTGAAAGCGTAGTTCTCCAAGTTATAAGGTGTGTGATTAACCCACCGTTTTCTGGGTTTTTGCTATAATTGCATGTGTGATTTATGGGCTAACCAGTACAGTGGCAGTTATGTGGTAATTACCTTAAAAAGGGGTATATCGATATTCAGGTTACTATTATCTGTTTATAAGAATGTGAAAATGCCGATGAGAATGTGACTATGCCTATGGAAATATGATTGATTGCCTTAATAACATGTGCATGCATTTATTATTATGCCATTATTACATGTGCATGTGCATGGGGTGGGATATGAAAGAAGGTACGGGTGTACTTCGAGTACGTGGTTTGATGTTAGCCTTGAGCTACATCGTGGATTGACGTTGACTGAGGTCACGTTGTGGATTAATTGCGATTTAGTTTGCGTGGTTTGATGAGTAGCTCTGTGCCCCATCGTTGTTGATATCGGCTATGTGCCAAATCGTGGTTGATGAGTGACTATGTGTCCCATCGTGGTTTTGGTGTTAGCTACGGCTACATCGTGGATTGGCGCTGACTGAGGTTGCGTTGTGGATTATTGTGCTTAATTGCACATGGACGGCAGTGATTGCCTTTGGAGTGAAAAGGAGAGGGTGATTTGATAATCCCCTGGTGTGTGGTAGGCTGGATAAGGGGGTGTGTAGCGGATGGACCCTAGGTTTGGGTTGGGTTTCTTAATTGCATGATTTTGTATGTGAACATATGTGGAAATGGGCCAAGCCCAATATGATATGTGGATTAATGTGATACGAGTATTTAATGTGAAAATGGGCCAAGCCCAGTTGATATGTGGATTATTAAGAAAAGGGCCAAGCCCAGTATAAGAATGTGGATCAGTGTGGAAATGGGCTAAGCCCGATATGTGGAAATTATGCGGTTAATTACCCTGTTACCTGATAAGTGATTTGAATATTGGCCAAGCCCAATAAGTGAATACATGTGAATAAGTTGCATTACTATTTCATATATGGGCTAATATGTGGTTAACATGTGGGTGGAATTCAATGGATTAATTACACACTGAGTCCGTGTGACTCACCCAAATTTTTATTAAACATCGCAAGTGATCGCGATTTTGGACCGGGTTGGAGTGGATACAAAGGTGGCCATGCCGAAGCAGATTTTCATGCAGAAGGATATTTTTAATTAACTAAGTATTTATATTTTCAGTACTTTGATTATTCAATTATTGTAATAAAGCCCCTAAAAGTATTTAAAGTTTGATTACGTGTTTTTCATTAAGTCTATTATTTTGTTTTATTATGGATTGACAATTGAAATATCATTTGCAAATGATTTTATTTTCTTAAATATATACCTAATAAAGTTGTAATCCGGATACTTTTATAAACACCACACTTTACTTAGGATTTTAAATGGACATGGTTTTAAAATGACAACTAAATTTTCAAGATTTCACCACAAGTTAGATTTATTTCAAACGTTTTTCCGCAGTGACATACCAGATCCGGTCAGGACTCGTGGGCCGGGTTTGGGGTGTTACAGCCTAGCGCACGGGCGTGTGAGGACATTTCAAAGGGCACATGGGCTAGTCACACGTGCGTGTGGTTGGCCGTGTGACCCAAGTCAGGGAGTTATAGTGGGTCGGACATGGACTAGGACACGGCCTTGTGATGCCATTTCGAATGTCCACATGCCTGTGACACGGGCGTGTCTTTGGCTGTGTGAGACACACGGTTGGGCCACACGGGCGTGTGTCCCTTGTATTTTGAGAATTTTTTTCCATACGGGCGTGTGTCCCCTGTACTTTGGGAAATTTTTTAAGTTTTCTAATAATTTACTATGTTATCAGTTTAGTCCCGAACTACCTCGAATGCATGTTTTGGGCCTTATAGGCTCGTATTAAGGACAATGAGAATGATGATTACATGAAATTTGAATATGTATGTGAAATGTATGTTTAATTGTATAACAAGTCTGGTAATGCTGCATAACCCTATTCCAGCGTTGAATACGGGTGAGGGGTGTTACATTTATTGGTATCAGAACTACGGTTTAGTCGATTCTAGGACTAATGTAGCGTATGTTAGAGTCTAGCTATACATGCCATATATACCCTGTGATAGTGTGATATCTCCTGACAGTTTAAATCGTGTTTTCATATAGTAAATGGATCCCAATCGAGCTATGGCTGATGATGTTGAGAGTAATGATCCAGCCTTCGTTCACGGAGTAACGCAATATGAGTCGAGATCCGTATTGGGTAGTCAGGGAGGAGAGGCCAAGGAAGCCTTCTTTCAAATGATGAACGAGTCGTATACTGAGTTTGTCTGAACTAATCCGACTACTCAGCAACCTCCACCCCCACCTATTCCCCAACCGGTTCCCTTAGCTCCTCAAGGTTTGAAACCTTTACGATTGAATAAGCCGCCTATTGATAAAATCTGAAAATATGGAGCTAAAGAATTTAGAGCTACAGTTGATGACGATCCTAAGAGAGTCGAGTTTTGGCTTGAGAATACGATCAAAGTATTTGATGAACTATCTTGCACACCAGCTGAATGTGTAAAATGTGTCGTATCACTTTTGAGAGACATTGCGTATTAATGGTGGAATACTTTGGTATCTGTGGTACCGAGATAAAGAGTTACCTGGGAATTCTTTCAAGCTGAATTCAGAAAGAAATACATTAGCCAACTGTTTATTGATCAAAAGTGAAAAGAGTTTCTAGAGCTGAAACAAGGTCAAATGTCTGTGACCAAGTATGAAAGAGAGTTTGTGAAACTCAGTAAATATGCTCGAGAATGTGTTTCCACTGAGGCGATTATGTGTAAACGATTTGAAGATGGGTTGAACGAAGATATCAGATTGCTAGTTGGGATTCTAGAGTTGAAAGAATATGTGGTGCTAGTCGGCAAAGCTTGTAAGCCTAAAGAACTTGGTAAAGAAAAGAGAAAAGCTGATTTCCGAGGTAGAGATTCGAGAAAGAGATCGATCAGTAAACCATATCAATTTTCATCAAAGAAATCATGAGATTCATAACGCTTCAATCGGATATCCAAATAGAGATCGTGGAAAGAAATACTCGAGTCCTAAAGCTCAAGCTACTTCGGTGTCAAGTGTTGGTAATGTGAGAAATAATAATCCCAAGTGTCAATAATGTGGACAACGACATTTTGGATATTGCTGGATGAATAATAAAGCTTGTTTCAAATGTGGTTCGTTAGATCACTTTATTCGAGATTGCCCTGAGTTAGTCGAGAAAGATAAATTCCAGAATGCAAGATCGAGCAACACAACTACTAGAGGCAGGCTACCTAGAATTACGGGAAATGTAACTAGTAGCAAATGTGCGGCAAAAGATTCGGCTGTGAGATTTGAGGCTAGAGCACCAGCCAGAGCTTACGCTATTCGCGCTCGCGAAGATGTGTCGTCACCAGATGTTATCACCGGTATATTTTCTCTCTATGACACTAATGTAATTGCCTTGATTGATCCTTGAGCGACTCATTCATGTGTTTGTGAGAACTTAATATCTAGTAAGAATTTGCCTGTTGAGTCTACAGAGTTTTTGATTAAAGTATCTAACCCCTTAGGCAAGTATGTCCTAGTTGATAAGATTTGCAAGAATTTTCCTTTAATAACTTGAGGTTACTATTTTTCAGCAAATTTGGTGCTTTTACTGTTTGATGAATTCGATGTGATTTTGGGTATGGATTGATTGACTCTGCATGATGCTGTTGTGAATTGTAGACGAAACGCCATTGAATTGAAATGTCAGAATAGTGAAATTCTTTGAATTGAATCTGATGAGTCGAATGGTTTGCTTGCTGTGATATCGTCGATGTTGGGTTAGAAATATGTGACAAAAGGTTGCGACGCTTACCTTGCGTATATACTGGATACAAAAGTTTCTGAATCGAATATTGAATTAGTACCAGTGGCATGGGAATATCCAGATGTGTTTCCAAAGGAGTTGCCTGGGTTGCTATCGATCAAAGAAATTGAGTTTGCTATTGAATTAGTATAGGGAACATCACCTATATCGATATCTTCGTACAGAATGGCTCCGACAGAATTGAAAGAGTTGAAATGTCAGTTGCAAGAGTTAACAAATAGAGGATTTGCACGACCTACTTTTTCACCCTGGGGTGCACCAGTATTGTTCGTAAAGTAGAAAGACAGATCAATGAGACTTTGTATTGATTATCGTAAGCTCAACAAGGTTACGATAAAGAACAAGTATCATTTACTGTAACACCCCTAACCCGCATCTGTCGTTGGATTAAGGTTACGAGGCATTACTCGACCAAACACAACTTATATACTATAATTTAATCACATAAATCATAATAAATATAATCATGTATTCACACAGCATTTACAGATTTTTATCACAAAATTTCCACTTAATTAAAAGAGTACACGTATACATACACATTTAACATTTCATTTTCCAATGATATACATGTACTTACTAAACCAAATATTACATGCGGCATTACCATTTAATAGCCATATCCACACATGCTATTTATATAACTAATTTAATTTGAATCATTTTTGGACATTCACAATAAGTCATACATACTAGTTCATATACCGGGATCGTGTTCATGCATTACTTCCATAACCTCATATGATCTATACATAAAAGCAGCATATGCTACCAACTAACAATTACAATTATTTCACATGCTCAAATACCATAGTTAGCACACGATCACTAAATAAATAAATTAACTACCAATTCGATTATACAAGAAACCTTTAATACCTCATCTTTGTATAAGTATGGCATAACATTATATCACATATGTTAACCAACAAAATATACTTAAGTACATTGTAATTCGGAACTGAAAATCAAACAACATATCCAAATCATGTATAGATTTTATCCATCTCCTAATTTTTAAATCACATACACAAACCATACCTTCAAATGCACTTCCATTTTAAATTATCTACAAGGCCGAATAACCTTAACATTTTCACTACTCAAAATGAACCTAGACAGACCATGTCACATAGTAATATGCCATTCATTATCTTATGAAACACACCTATCTAAATCAAGCAATATTCCAACTGAAATTTCATAAACATATATATATATATCAACTCAAACATGTTTACTCAATTCAAAGATAGAAATGGAGCCATTTTCGCATGGCATTGTATACAAATCATTCCAAAATATAATCCAAAGATATATATTGCCTATACGTGCCATATGTTTTCAAAAGAGTACAACTTATAGAGTACCGAAGTTTGGTGATAGTGCAAATGACTTTGACGAAGATTTTCGAACATGAGCAAGCCTTCGAGATCTATACAATAATCATACAAACACGCGTACGTTTAGCTAATTTAGCTTAGTAAGATATAAGCAAAAGGTAACATAGATAGAATGAATCATTATACAAATTTAATTAATTCAACTTAATCACTTACAAGTCCGTAACAACATTTCATATAGCATAAGACTCTATAGCAATATCATAATCATTAGATCTCCAAATCCGAAAATACAAATACTCTATATTCATTTCAATTAAGCTCAATAAATTAATGAATAAATCACATATATATAAAATTAAGATATAAAAACCAGTTACCTTTTTAGCATCAAGTTATTAAATTCTCATGCTTAACATACTTACATGTCTCTTATGAGTATTTCCATTCATCGATTCGTGTCTTTGAGAAATCTGAACATACGCACACACAGTGCTTAGCATGTAACGTATCGCACACTTAGTGCCATTACTCGTCTCACGCACACATAGTGCCATCTTCCGGTAATGTATCGCACACATAGTGCCATTACCCGTTTCTCACACACATAGTGCCATCTTTCTGTAATGTATCGCACACATAGTGCCATTACCCGTTTCTCGCACACATAGTGCCATCTTCAATCCAAATTATCACCTCATTCTCATAGACATAAACTATCACATTTTTAAAGGAGATATACAACACTCATGGATATACATATTCGAATCCAACTATCCCTCCTATGAAGTGCTACCATATTCGGCAATAGAAGGCAAACATGAACACTCATCAATTTAGTACCATAATCATACATTACCAATCCACAATTAACCATAGCTCAACCATGCTTTATCATCTAACTCAATTTATTCAAAGCTTATATATAAAAAATATAATAAGCTCATCTTCGGCTAACACATGTATTTTTACCATGTCACATTCGGCAATCCACAAATTAATATACTTACCTTTACTTAACAATTTCACTTCCATATAATCTAATTTCAAATTAACCCAATTGCTTAAAAACTTACCTCAGAAATTGTCGAATTAAGGTATCCCGACTATTCGTTCGATTTTGCCTTCCCTCGATCCAACCCGGTTTCTTTTTTTTCTTAATCTAAATAATTCCAAATTGAGCTCAGTGAAATACATATTCATTCAATTTAATTCAAAATCATATAATTATACAATTTACCAATTTACCCCCAATATTTACAATTTTTACAATTTAGTCCTTAAAGCTCAAAACATAAAATATCAAGAACTTAACCATACCTATTGAGGGCATAATACTCCTAGCCCCTATATTAATTCTTTTCTTCCAATCTTTTTGCCATTTAGTCCTTTCAAAAAAAATTTTATAAATAAATCCTTATGCTAAATTTCATCAATATTTCTAAAGAGAATCTTGTCAATCTAGCATTCATGTATCATATTCTATCATCAACTTCACAAACATCAAGTTTTCCATCCATGGTATCTCATAAAGAACACAACCAAATTTTAAATTACCACATAGGCTTGATAAAGCTCAAAACAACAAGCAAGAATTATCAAAAATCAAGCTAAATGGTTACCTTAATCAAGCTCAATATGACCGAAATTTTCAAACCAAAATTTTCTTTCCTCCTTTGGTAGTTTCGGCAAGAGGAAGAAGATGGTGATAATAACAAAGCCACTTACTCTTTTCTTTTAGTATAATATGCTTTTAATGTTTTATCTAATCTCCACTATCAATTTTAGCATAAATAAAATAACATATAAATAAAATAAGTAGCATGTTGCCGTCCACTATAATAGCAAAAAGGGATATTTTCAACATTAATCCTCCTCATTAACAAAACACAATAGTTTAGCCACTTAATTCCATAATGGCTATTTTTCCCCACTTACTCAATTTAGTCCTTTCACTTAAATTAATCATCCAAACAAACAAATTAATCTACAATATTTTAGCACATGCTCAAACACATAACATAGATATCAAATAAATTATTAAAATATTTTTCTAACCCGGATTCATGGTCCAGAAACCACCATTCCGATTAGGGTCATATTCGGGCTGTTACAACTCTCCCCCCTTAAAAATTTTTCGTCCCCGAAAATCTTACCGTTGAATAATTGTGGGTAGCATTCTTTCATTGATTTTTCGGTTTCCCAAGTCGCTTCCTCAACCTTATGTTTATGCCACAATACCTTAACCAACGAAATTTTCTTATTTCGTAACTCTTTCATTTCACGAGCTAAAATGCGAATCGGTTTTTCTTCATAGGTTAAGTTGGATTGAATTTCAATTTCTGATGGACTGATCACATGAGAAGGATCAAAACTCTTAAATTATCAAAACCGATCACAAAACTCTTGAGCTAATTTCAACACCAATCACAAAGCTATTACAGAAAGACATTAAATTATCAACCTCTTGAGCTTCTCGAATCTATTGTACAAACAATGGTCTCGCTTTCAACTCGACAATGATCACACCATCATCGATCATAGCTATATCCGCATTCATTGCGCGTAGAGTAAATAGTGACTTTCGGCTAAGTGCATCGGCAACCACATTGGCCTTCCTCGGTGATAGTCAATCACAAGCTCATAGTCTTTTAACAGTTCCAACCATTATCGCTGTCTCAAATTTAGATCTTGCTGAGTCATTAAATACTTTAAACTCTTGTGATCCGAATAGAGGTGGCATTTCTTACCGAACAGATAATGACGCCATATTTTCAAGGCAAATACTATAGCAGCCAACTCAAGATCGTGGGTCGGATAGTTCCTTTCGTGCGGCTTCAACTGTCTCGAGGCATAGGCTACAACTTTACCCTCCTGCATCAAAACACAGCCCAGCCCATTTAAGGATGCATCGCTGAAAATAACGAACTCCTTACCTGACTCTAGCTGAACAAGCACTGGAGCTTATGTTAGTCAGGTTTTTAGCTGATCAAAACTCTTTTGGCACATTTCTGACCACTTGAATTTAATGTCTTTCTGTAATAGCTTTGTTATCGGTGTTGCTATCATAGAAAACCCTTTCACGAAGCATCTGTAATATCCGGCAAGTCCCAGAAAGCTACGAACCTCAGAAACATTCTATGGAGGTTTCCAATCAAGTATAGTCGAAACTTTACTCAGTTCAACCCGAATGCCCAATGCTGAAATAACATGTCCCAGGAAGCTAACTTCATTCAACCAAAACTCACATTTGCTGAATTTCGCATATAACTGCGTATTACGTAAAATTTGTAACACCAGTCTCAAATGTTCAGCATGCTCGGTCTCGTCACGAGAATAGATTGGTATGTCATCTATGAATACAACTACAAACTGATCTAGATACGGTCTAAATACCCAATTCATCAGATCCATGAAAACAGCAGGGGCATTAGTGAGTCCAAACAGCATCATTAAGAACTCATAATGGTCATATCTTGTCCGAAAAGCAGTCTTTGGTATATCCGAGTCCCTAACTTGCAACTGATAATAGCCTGATCTCAGATCAATTTTTGAAAACATCGAGGCTCCCTTAAGCTGATCGAATAAATCATCAATACGTGGCAAGGGATATTTATTCTTTACGGTCACTTTATTAAGTTGTTGATAGTCGATGCACATTCTCTGAGTTCCGTCCTTCTTTTTCACAAATAGCACTGGCGCACCCTAGGGAGAGAAACTCGGTCGGGCGAAGCCTCTATCTATCAATTCTTGTAACTTAGCCTTCAATTCTCTTAATTCGGGTGGTGCCATTTTATACGAAGCTATCGAAATCGGAGTCGTCCCTAGCACTAACTCAATACCAAAGTCTACCTCCCGAACAGGTGGCAATCCTGACAATTCCTCTGGGAACACATCCGAATACTCACAAACAACCGGTACAGATTCAATCTTCTTTTCTGTTACTTTGCTGTCAATCACATACACAAGATAAGCTTCGCAACCTTTTCTCAAATAGTGTCGAGCCAGTATCGATGATATCACAGCTGGTAACCGATTCAAATCCGCAGATTCAATCTGAAGTATCTCATTATTTTGGCACTTCAAATTAATAGTCTTTCGTCTGTAATTCACCACTACATCGTGTACAGTTAACCAATCCATGCCGAGGATAATATCAAACTCGTCAAATGGTAGCAACATCAAATCGGCCGAAAAACATGAGTCCCGAATCATTAAAGGGCAAATCTTGCATACTCTATCCACTAGCACACATCGACCCAGGGGGTTTGAAACCCGAATCACAAACTCAGTAGACTCAATAGGTAGAGTCTTACTGGATACTAATGTTCCACATATATACAAATGAGTTGACCCGGGATCAATCAGAGCAGTTACACTAGTATCAAAGAGAGTGAATATACCGGTAATGACGTCTTGAGATGAAGCTTCCTCTCTGGCTCGAATGGCATAAGCTTTAGCCGGTGCACGGGCTTCTGACCGAAAAGCTGCATCTAAATTTCCCCTCTACGCACCACTCCTACCTCCCACAACACGAGATAGTCTACCTCTAGTTGCAGTGCTGTCTGGTCTTGCACTCTGAGCAGTCTCCTTTTCAGCAGTCTCCGGGCAATCTCGAACAAAATACAAGTGCGGTTATTAGATTTACCCCAACACTTGCCAAAATGCCTTCTACCACACTGTTGACACTCAGGCCTATTCAGTCGTGTATTGCCAACACTAGCAACTGATGTAGCTCGAGAACTCACTGGTGGTCATTCTCGTATAGAAATCCCAGTGTTAGGTTTGGACCAGCTACAATCATTCTTGAACTTTTTTGTTGTCATTTGAGAAAATTTGCCTGCAGACCTCTTTCGAAAATCCCTAGCTTCGGTCTCGGCCTTTCGCTTCTCTTTCCCTAGATCCTCGGCTTTACAAGCTCGTTCGACAAGTACTACGAACTCGTTTATTTCAAGGATGCCAACTAGAAGTTTTATATCTTCATTTAAACCTTCTTCGAATCTCCGGCACATTGTAGCTTCATAGGAAACACATTCACGAGTGCAGTGACTAAGTCTTACAAACTTGCGGTCGTATTCAGATACAGTCATACGACCCTGCTCAAGCTCGAGAAACTCTTTACGTTTAGAGTCTATGAATCGTTGACTACTGTACTTCTTACGGAATTCCATCTGAAAGAAATCTAAGTAACCCGATCCTTCGGAATCATCGATACGAGTATATTCCACCAATAGTAGGCAGAATCCTGTAAAAATGATATGGCACACTTCAAACACTCATCGGGTGTGCAAGACAGCTCATCAAAAACACGAATAGTATTATCGAGCCAAAATTTAGCTCATTCTACATCATCACCATCTTCGGCTCTAAATTCTTGAGCTCTGCATTTTCTAATGCGATCAATCGGAGGCTTGCTTACTCTCTCAGGATTCACAATCGGGGGTACCACTGGTACTACAGGGGGAATATTCGGATTTAGGGGTGGTTGAACAGCCAGATTGGTTCATAGGTACTGACTAAACCAATCATTCATCATGCTCTAGAAGGCTTGTTTAGCCCCCTCTTCAAGATTACTTGCAGTTGGTCGAGATTCCTTCGGCGCGGTCCCTTACGCGGGAGCAGGCGTCACACTCTCGACATCATCTGCTATCGCTCGCTCGGGATCAGGATCCATTACTATATGAAAGAAATAAACACATTTCACCGTCAGAAGTCATCACACTATCACACTATAAAATATGGCATGTATAGCTAGACTCATACACGCTATGTTAGTCCGAGAGCCGACTAAATCGTAACTCTGATACCAATAAAATGTAACACCTCTAACCCGCATCCATCGTCGGATTAAAGTTACGAGGCATTACTCGACCAAACACAACTTATATACTATCATTTAATCACATAAATCATAATAAATATAATCATGTATTCACACAACATTTACAAATTTTTATGTAACACCCCAAACCCGGTCAATACGCCATGACCGAATCTGGCATGCCACGAAGGAAAATGTTTCAAAGAAAATAGAATTAACGATTTAATTTTAGTGAAAAACTTTTTATTGTTCTAAGTTTGTAGGAAATCAAGTGTATAATAAGTTAAAAAAACTGATAATTTACTTTGAAATTCCGTAAATAAATCTTTAAAACATAGTTGTAAATCCATGGATTAGAAAACCTTTTATAATTTAAAAGAAACCAAAGCGAATAGTTTGAAAACTGTTTCTAATTGAAATTTGGGAACTTGAGTTTTGGAAAATAGTATGAGTTATCGAAAACACTTAGGTTGTTAATTATTACCAAATGATTTACATTACCCGATGGTAACGTTTTGAAAACTAACGCGTTTTGTATTTTAGAAAACTTTGAGCACATACCATTAATTAAACCATGTAATTTATAAGCCATATTTAAAACAAATCCAAAGCATTTAAATAATCTAAACAAACATAATTAAAGAGGCCTTATTACAAATCCATAAAATATGAAAACCAAATTAAAATAAAATACCCAAATGGAAGTTCATATAAAACCAACTTTTATTGCATGGCCTCCTCGAGTTCATTCGGCTCCTCATCCGCGAATTTACGAATCACCTGAAAAGGTAAGGGAGAAGGTGAGTCACCAAGACTCAGTGCATAATCCCTCTCCCGTGTAAATGCCACATACTTACACAAATTATAACAACGCAACATATATGTATAATGCTCCCAACCTAGCCATCCATAACTCCTTTTCTACCCCATGTGGTACCAAACCACTGGTGGTGCCAAACCACTGGTGACCCAAAGTCACGATATTCAATATTGTGATACCAAATCACTGGTGACTCAAAGTCACTAATAATCGAATAGAAGAAAAGAAAAGTGAGTTTGGGGAAGAAAGAGGTTCGGCCAAATGAAAGAAAAAGGAAATATGTTTGAGCAAAAATCAAAAGAAGAAAAGAGGGAGATGGGAGAAATGAGGTTCGGCCAACACCTTGTTTGCCGAAAAGAAAGGTGCACAAAATGTAAAAATGTACTTTTGGTTTTAAAAGGAAAAAATAAGAGAAAGAGGATGGTATTTGGTTCAAACAAAATGAGAGCTAAAATAAAAGTAAAATTGCACAAAATGCTTATGGTGCATTCGGCCAAAGAGGGATTTGTTTGGAGAGGAAGAGAAAAATATGCCAAAAGGTGCACAAATGCTAAAGTTGGCCAAATATCCCCCCCAAACCACTATCAACATTCGGCCACCCCCTAGCCGTACATGCCGTCCACATACATGCACTAAAGGCCTTGGAATAGTTTCCAAAACATCTTCCTTAAGTCAAGCCTTATGTCCCCCATCCTTCCATAACCTTAAAATTCCTTTCCCAAAGTATAAACGTTCCTTAACCAATATTCAACTTACCAAAAATTTGAAAGTCCAACCTTCCATATGTAAAACTTGACCGTCCATTAATGCTAGGATGTACAAAAATAAAATCCTCAAAATGCCTTCCATGCTACTCGAACCATTGCCCTCATGCCACCTTTCATGCATCTTAACCACCAAGCCACTAACTCCCTTGAGTTAGAAATTTACACTTAAATTAACTTAAGTGTCAAGCTCACTTAATCCACTTCACTAAATTTTCCATACTAAAAATTATTCTAGCTTAGCTAATATTTCCAAGCCTACACACAAATATACTAAGCACACAATAACAATCATATCCAAGCTAACATAAGTAACAACATGATGCTCTAATATTTTTAGGATGTTACATTTTATCACAAAATTTCCACTAAATTAAAAGAGTACACGTATACATAAACATTTAACATTTGATTTTCCAATGATATACATATACTTACTAAACCAAATATTATATGCGGCATTACCTTTTAATAGCCATATCCACACATGTTATTTATATAACTAATTTAATTTGAATCATTTTCAGACAGTCACATTAAGTCATACATACTAGTTCATATACCGGGATCATGTTCATGCATTACTTCCATAACATCATATGATCTATACATAAAAGCCGCATATGCTACCAAGTAACTATTATAATTATTTTGTATGCTCAAATACCATAGTTAGCGCACGATCACTAAATAAATAAATTAACTACCAATTCGATTATACAAGAAACCTTTAATACCTCGTCTTTGTATAAGTATGGCATACATTATATCGCATATGTTAACCAACTAAATATACTTAAGCACATTGTAATTCAGAACTGAAAATCAAACAACATATTCGAATCATGTATAGATTTTATCCATCTCCTAATTTTTAAATCACATACACAAACCATACCTTCAAATGCATTTCCATTTTAAATTATCTACAGGCCGAATAACCTTAACATTTTCACTACTCAAAATGAACCTAACCGACCATATCACATAGTAATATACCATTCATTATCTTATGAAACACACCTATCTAAATCAAGCAATATTCCAACCGAAATTTCATAAACATATATATATCAATTCAAACATGTTTACTGAATTCTAAGATAGATGTGGAGCCATTTTCGCATGGCATTATATAAAAATCATTCCAAAATACAATCCCAAGATATATATTGCCTATACCTGCCATATGATTTCAAAAGAGTACAACTTATAGAGTACCGAAGTTAGGTGATAGTGCAAATGACTTTGACGAAGAATTTCAAACACGACAAGCCGTCGAGATCTATACAATAATCACACAAACACACATACGGTAAGCTAATTTAGCTTAGTAAGATATAAGCAAAAGGGAACATAGATAGAATGAATCATTATACAAATTTAATTAATTCAACTTAATCACTTACAAGTTCGTAACAACATTTCATATAGCATAATACTCTATAGCAATATCATAATCATTAGATCTACAAATCCGAATATACAAATACTCTATATTCGTTTCAATTAAGCTCAATAAATTAATGAATAAATAACATATATAAAAAATTAAGATATAAAAACCAGTTACCTTTTTAGCATCAAGTTATTAAAATTCTCATGCTTAACATACTTACATGTCTCTTATGAGTATTTCCATTCATCGATTCGTGTCTTTGAGAAATCTGAACATACGCACACACAGTGCTTAGCATGTAACATATCGCACACTTAGTGCCGTTACTCGTCTCACGCACACATAGTGCCATCTCCCGGTAATGTATCGCACACATAGTGCCATTACCCGTTTCTCGCACACATAGTGCCATCTTCCCGTAATGTATCGCACACACAGTGCCATTACTCGTTTCTCGCACACATAGTGCCATCTTTAATCCAAATTATCAACTTATTCTCATAGACATAAACTATCACATTTTTAAAGGAGATATACAACACTCATGGATATACATATTCGAAACCAACTATCCCTCCTATGAAGTGCTACCATATTCTGCAATAGAAGGAAAACATGTACACTCATCAATTTAGTACCATAATCATACATTACCAATCCACAATTAACCATAGCTCAACCATGCTTTATCATTTAACTCAATTTATTCAAAGCTTGTATATATAAAATATAATAAGCTCATATTCTGTTAACACATGTATTTTTACCATGTCACATTCAGCAATTCACAAATTAATAAACTTAACTTTACTTAACAATTTCACTTCCATAAAATCTAATTTCAATCTAACCCAATTGCTTAAAAACTTACCTCGGAAATTGTCGAATTAAGGTATCTCGACTATTCGTTCAATTTTGCCTTCCCTCGATCCAACCCCGTTTCTTTTTGTTCTTAATCTAAATAATTCCAAGTTGAACTCATTCAAATACATATTCATTCAATTTAATTCAAAATCATATAATTATATAATTTACCAATTTACCTCCAACATTTACAATGTTTGCAATTTACTCCTTAAAGCTCAAAACACAAAATATCAAGAATTTAACCATACCTATTAAGGGCCGAATACTCCTAGTCCCTAATATCAATTCATTTCTTCCATTGTTTTTACCATTTAGTCCTTTCAAAAATTTTATTTTTATAAGTAAATCCTTATGCTAAATTTCATCAATATTTCTAAAGAGAATCTTATTAATCTAGCATTCATGTATCATATTCTATCATCAACTACACAAACATCAAGTTTTCCATCCATGGTATCTCATGAAGAACACAACCAAATTTTAAATTACCACATAGGCTAGATAAAGCTCAAAACAACAAGCAAGAATTATCAAAAATCAAGCTAAATGGTTACCTTAATCAAGCTCAATATGACCGAAATTTTCAAACCAAAATTTTCTTTTCTCCTTTGGTAGTTTCGGCGAGAGGAAGAAGATGGTGATAATAACAAAGCCACTTACTCTTTTCTTTTATTATAATATGCTTTTAATATTTTATCCAATCTCCACTATCAATTTTAGCATAAATAAAATAACATATAAATATAATAAGTGGCATGTTGCCGTCTACTATAATAGCAAAAAGGGATATTTGCAACATTAATCCTCCCTCATTAACAAAACACAATAGTTTAGCCACTTAATTCCATAATGGCTATTTTTCCCCCACTTACTCAATTTAGTCCTTTCACTTAAATTAATCATCCAAACAAACAAATTAATCTACAATATTTTAGCACATGCTCAAACACATAACATAGATATCAAATAATTTATTAAAATATTTTTCTAACCCGGATTCGTGGTCCCGAAACCACTGTACCGATTAGGGTCATATTTGGGCTGTTACATTTACCGAGAATTGATGATTTGTTTGATCAGTTGAAAGGAGAAACAGTGTTCTCGAAGACTAATTTGAGATCTGGCTATTATCAGTTGCGAGTTAAAGATTCGGATGTGCTGAAAACTGCATTCATAACAAGCTACAGGCATTATGAATTTCTTGTTATGCCTTTCGGATTAACTAACGCTCCTGCAATTTTTATGGATTTGAAGAATCGAATCTTTAGATAGTATTTGGACAGATTTGTTGTTGTATTCATTGATGACATTCTGATATAATCTCGAGATTAGTCTGAGCATGCTGAACATTTGAGAATTGTGCTACAAACATTGAGAGATAAGCAACTGTTTGCTAAATTTAGTGAATGCAAGTTTTGGCTCCGAGAGGTTGGATTTTTGGGGCATATTGTTTTAGTGGAAGGCATACGAGTTGATCCGAGTAAGATTTCGAGAGTTGTTGACTGGAAACCACCAAGAAATGTATCCAAAGTTAGAAGCTTTTTGGGATTAGTTGGCTACTATCGATGATTTGTAAAAGGGTTCTTGATGATTGCTAGACCAATGACTCGATTGCTATAGAAAGATATGAAGTTTGAGTGGTCTGAGAAATGCGAACAGAGTTTTGAAAAGTTGAAAGCATTGTTAATTGAAGCACTAGTTTTAGTTCAGCCTAAGTCGGGTAAAGAGTTTGTAATCTTCAGTGACGCATCATTGAACGATTTAGGATGTGTTTTGATGCAATAGGGTAAAGTGATAGCTTATGCTTCCAGACAATTAAAACCACATGAAATGAATTATCCGATGCACGATCTAGAGTTGGCCGCTATTATATTTGCATTAAAAATTTGGTGACCGCATTTATTCGGTAAGAAGTGCCATATCTTTACTGACCACAAGAGTTTGAAGTATTTAATGACTCAGAAAGAGTTGAATTTATGACAAAGAAGATGGCTTAAGTTGTTGAAATATTATGAATTAGTGATTGATTATCATTCGGGGAAAGCAAACGTAGTCGCGGATGCTTTGACTAGAAAATCTTTATTTGCTTTGCGAGCAATGAACACATAGTTAACTTTGTTCGTTGATGGTCCGATTTTAGCTAAATTAAAAGCTAAACCGTTATTTCTTCAATAAATTTGTGAAGCTCAAAAATGTGATAATGAATTGCAAGCTAGGAGCGTGAAATGCGAGTCGACTAATGATTCAGATTGTTAGATCGGATCTGATAATTGTTTAATGTTCTGAGGTAGAATTTGTGTGTAACAGTCCGGTTTAGACCCTAGTAGGAATAGTGATTTCGAAACCACAGATTCGAGTCAAAAAAAGTTTTAATATTATTTTTTGTGCTTACAGTATGTGATTAAGCATGTGTGAAAGTTTTGTGAATTAATTTTACTGTTTGTGTGTTTAATTTGAGAAAAGGACTTAATCGCAGAAAATGTAAGAGTGAAATTCTATATTTAAAGTGCTTAATTACCATGGCTTATTAAATGAGAATTCCTTATATTGTAATTTGGCCATTAAACAATGGGATGGACGGTTATGGGCTTATATTGTATGGTTTTGTGATTAAAATTATAAAGGTTAATTTTGTGATTTGCATATTAATTAGTAATTAAACTAAACAAAAGCATGAAATTAGCCATTATTCATCATCTTTATGTCGAAAATTCAAAGAAAAGAAAAGAAAAAGAACAAGCTTCATTCGGCTAGGTTTAAGCTTGATTAAGGTATGTTTTTGTTTCGATTTTTGATAATTTCTACGTTTTTGAGATCGTTGCTTAGTATACCATCAAGTCCATGCCTTAATTTTAGAATTTTATGAAGATTTTGAGATATGCCATTGATGATTTTGTAAGCTTTGTGATGTTAGTTGATGAAATATGAAATATATGTGTTAGATTAACATGTTTTGTCTTTGGATTTTTGATGAATTTGAGTAAATTGGACTAAATTGTGAAAATAATATTTTGAGGAACTAAAATGTAAAATAAATGAAATATACAGGCTTGTATGAAGAATATGAATATTCGGCTATGCACGGAAAGAGTGAAATTTTGTGTATTTTGTGAATTTGTGAAATAGGGACTTAAATGTCAAAATGTCAAAATGTGAAGGCTAAATTGTAAAATGCCCTAAATGTGTGTTTTTGGATTGAATTGAATGATATGGTGAATAAAATATTTAAATTTGAATATTTTTAGATCAAGAACCAAAGAAAACGAATTTAGATCAGGGAAAGTCGAAAGTGATCGAGTAGTCGTTTCCTTCCGTTTATATCCGTACGAGGTAAGTCTATATACAAATAAATGTATTTAAGTTGATTTATTCATGTTTATATGAAATTGAATTGTGATGGATGACAATGGAAGATTTACATATGAAATTCGAGAAAGTATCGACAATGTGCTAATGTTCGATAAGTCCCGTACGAACCTTAGGAATAGTTAGGATATATATGTCATGACATAGGGTTCCGATATGTGATATCATGTAAGACAACATCTGGGACGTTGGCATCGATTTTAGAAGTACGTGTAAGACCATGTCTGAGACATCGGCATCATATATGATTTCATGTAAGACCCTCTCTGGGTGTAACATCCTGGATTATAGCCTATGCATTAGTATGTCTTATGTGTTATGGATGTGATGTGTGCATTTTTAGAATCTTGGAAATGTAAGGAAATGACTTGGAAATGTAAGGAAATGTCTTGGAAATGTAAGGAAATGACTTGGAAATGTAAGGAAATGATTCAAAAGTGGAAAGTGAACATTTCTGGAAACTTGGAAATGTAAGGAAATGTCACGTTTAAAGAGGCAAACGAAAATTTTTGGAAACTTAGAAATGACTTAGAAATGTCGAGTTTTAAAGTTTAAAAAGAGGAAATTAAGGCAAGGTGGCCTTAAGAGAAGAAGTGTGTGAAATTTCACACGCAAACAGGCTTGGAAAAGTGGCCTGGAGATGCCACTTAGGACCTCAGGAAATGGCGCCACATACTGGGGTATTGGGCCAAGGTTCGAGCTGCAGGGGAAGCAAAATAAAAAGTTTTATTTTGCAGCAGAGAGTAGCAGCAAGGGACGGCACAGGGCTATAATTTAGGAGCCTTTATTCTTTTATTTTTAAGAGATTATTTTCAAGAGATAAATGAGGAATTATTCTTTAATTAGGAAAATAAGGGAGAAGTGATGGCCAAGTAAGGGACTTTGAGTTTAATAATTTCGGCTAAGTAAGGATAGTTGCTGAATTATCTTTTATTTTAGGAGATAATTAAAGAGATAAAGCTATCAAAATAGAAGAGTGATGGCCAAGTAAGGGATTCCAAGTTAGTAAATTCGGCTATATAAGGAAAAGAGGGCCATTCATCATTCTTTCTCTCAACCCTTCTCTCTGCGAATTTCCTAGAGCATTTGTTCTTCTTCTTTTTGTTAGCCAAAGCCAAAAAATTCAAGATATCACCATTAGCCAATTTCTTTTCTTTCCAATCCATCAAAAGCCGAATCTTTGAGGGGCTTCAAGCATAGGTGCTTTGTTGATTTCTTCAAGAAAGGGTAAGAACAAGTTTTGATTTCTATTCTTTTCTTTTAGATTTGTCGAAATCTAGGACTAATCCCATCAATATTCTTATTTGCCAAATTTGGAATGATTCTTTCGGGATTTTGCCATAGTCGACTATAAAGGAAAAGATCTTCTGGATTTGACCATCAAGGTAAGTCATATCGACATTCGGCCAAGGGCCATTGATTGTGATTAAAGGTTAGAAGTTGATCTAACATGTGGTTTTAGGGATTTCGGCGAAGCTATAACCAAGGGATAATTTCGGATTTAAGATCCTTAAGGTAAGTGACTATGAATATTCGGCCAAGGCCTATTTTAGTAGTTAGATCTATTTTTATGTGTTTTAAGCCGAAAACTAACCGATTCAAGGGGTTTAGTGATTAGCTGATTTCAAAGGGGAAGAATACAAGTTTTCGGGATTTGATTAATTATCAAATCGGCAGCAAGGTAAGAAAGTGGATACGATAATCCTTCGGGATTTGATTAAATTAGCCGAATTGGCTTTTTCCTAAAATACTAAATGTGGCTAAATGTAGGGATTTAGGATCTAAAGCGATAGATCAGTTTTTCGGGATTTCAAGGAATTCGTTAAGCTAATCAGGTGTGTACCCCAAACTATTTCATAATATGTTTTATGGCTATGTTTAATTAATATATGTGATATTAAGAATACGAATATGGCTAAGGTACCATAATGTGGTACAAAGTATTCAGGTACGTTTCCTACTCCTACTAGGAATATGAAATATGTTATTTGTAACATAAGAATAAGAATGTGAACTTTGGCATATTAATGCATATTACAAAATGGGGCATATGGGTTATTGAAAGGGGAAGTGAATGTGGTGACCTAAGACCACGAACACAGTGACCTAAGACCGTGGTATCTGAATGTGGTGACCTAAGACCACAGTAATCTGAATGCGGTGACCTAAGACCGCGATATCTGAATGTGGTGACCTAAGACCACAAATGAAGTGACCTAAGACCGCGATATGGGGTGTAGCGGAAGGAGGGTCGACTTAGTAGTCCCCACGGTGTACAGGTTGGTACAGGGGAGTGTAGTGGATGGCTTATTAGGTTTGGGATTGGGAATGCATCATAATTTGTATGCTATGATATTAATGTGTAATATTTGTTATGCCTGATTCTATTATGATTTAGTGTTGTGTACACATTGAGTCCGTTGACTCACCCCGTTGAGGGACCATGTTTCGTGATGAATAAAGAATGGACCGGGACGGCGAGAACTTGTGGTGGCCATGCTCAACATGAAGTTTTTATTTTTATGCACTATTAATTTTTAAGTACTCCGAATTATTTGGATTTACTTAATGTAATAAGGCCATAAGGCCATAGGGCACTATTTTATTTCTGTTTTTATTTATTATGTTACGAAATTTTTATTAAGTTAAAGATTAAGTAATTTACTTTAAATGTATTCTATATGTTTTATCACCTAAAATTTAAAAGGGTTTTCATTATAAAAAGCTTTTGTTTTCTACTCGAGCCCAACCCAAAACAATATTTCTTTCAAAACACACTATTTTCCCAAAGTAACAAAAGAACTTTGAACATGTTTACTTAAGGAACATACCAGATCCGGTCCAGGCTCGTGGGCCGGGTATGGGGTGTTTCACTGGGACAGTGGCATCGATATTTGATTACATGTAAGACCACGTCTGGGATGTTGGCATTGTACGAGTATTTCGAGTTATCTGAGTATCCTATTTGGTTTCGAATGGTTCAACGGGCATTCCGAGAAATGAATGGCTATGTGAAATGTGTATCCGATACAGGTACATTTGAAATGTATGCAAAGATTGAGTTTGAAAAGTGATTATATGTAAGTTAGAGGATTTGTGATTATGTATGAGTAAATGAGATAAGATGTCGTATAAACCTGTGCTATGTTCAAATGAATTACATGTATATGTGATTGGTTGATAAGTGGTTAGAATAATTGAGCCAAAGAAGAAATATGAATTATATGGTTATAAATGTTATATGATAAGTTTATTTGTATATGGCTTACTAAGCTTTTGAAAGCTTACTTTGTGTGTGTTTGCATTTTTTTATAGATCATTAAAGCTACGGAAGGCTTAGGGATCATCAAGGATCATCACCACACTATCAAACTCTATTTTGGTACCTTTTGATTGTGTACATAGTTAAGTATGGCATGTATAGGCTAGATGTTGTGGATTATGTTTAAGATGTATATAAAGCCATGGCTTGTAAATGGGATATGAGTATGGTAAATATTAGTCTATTTTTTGTGATGCAAAGTTAGTATATTTTGATGAAAGGTTGACATAATGAATTGATAAGTTTTTGGATGGATTTTGCTTAAAAATGCTTGTGAATGTTATGAGATAAATTGTGCACAAGTTGATATATTTGTTATGCTTATGAATAGTGATAGTGTCAGAAAGTCTTAATATTTATATAATGAATGATCGAGCCTAGAAATTAACTATGACAACGAGTGAGGCAAGTGCACCTATCGTTCGGTAGTATTGCTATAGCAAGACCGGAAGTATCGTATCCTCAAAGACCAAGAGTATTAGGAATTACTATCTTTTTCTTATTTAGCCTAAGAATTAAGCGAATTGTTGTTTAATCTATCTAACTAACTAATTACTAAGCTAAAGATGCTAAGACACAGAGAATGAATTGGAGAGAATACTTTTGGGAAAACCAATTGATTAAGAAAATACCTGAGGAAGAATCCACCTAGACTTCACTTGTTATTTAACTCTGAACTAGATGATTTATTCACTTGACTTGATCCGTAGGATTCCCTAATTTATATTAATACCTCTCTCGAGGCTACTAACGTCTAACCCTAGGTTGATTAATTGAAATCTCTTTCTAATTAAAACCGCTAGAATTGCAACTCGATCTATGGACTCCCTTATTAGGTTTGACCCTAATCCGGTAGATTTTTGTCATCCTATCTCTAGGGTTGCGATCAACTCTGCTTAGTTATGCTAGATCTACTCTTAAACAGGGAATTCTCCTCCACTGCCTAAGCACATCAATACTTGAATCAATATCCTGAAATATCAAAGCAAGAATTAAGAACACATAATTAAGAACAAATCAAGTATTTATCATACAGTTCAAAAAATAATAACAAGATTCCTCTTAGGTTTCATCCCCCTCAGGTATTTGAGGGGTTTAGTTGATGTTTATAAAAGAAACCATCTTAGAAGAAAGTATAAAACAAAACATAAGAAAAACCCTAAAACCCCCTGAAGGAAATTGAAGGGAAGATCTTCCGTCTTGAGTATGATTTCGGCTTCTTGAGATGAATCAACTGGCTGTCTTTGAGTAAATCCCACAATTCGGCCTCTCTGGCTCGGCTCTTCAGCCTACCTGAATGCCCCGCCTTTTAGGTCACACTTAGGGTGTTTATACAGGCTTTCAGAATGTCTTTCTTTTCCCCTAAGTATCCTAATATGAATGGAATTAAAATAGGTCATGGTAGGGACACGCATGTGTGGTACGTCCGTCTGGATCGAGCCCAGACCGGTTTTGGATCTGCTAAAGAGGAACGGCCATGTGGCGAATTGCAGGCCGTGTGGATTTCTTAATTTTTCCCATTTTCTCTATTTTTGGCTTGTTTCTCTTTCTTTTCATCCTCCGGTGCTCTCCTAAGTATAAAACACGAAATTAAAGGATTAGGATATCAAATTCCACAATTCAGGGGATAAATCATCCAAAAGTATGCTAAATATGGGATTAAAATATGTATATATTACGGTTTATCAAGTACTCCCACACTTAAGCATTTGCTTGTCCTCAAGCAAAATTCTCAACTTTCAATTAAAATGAACTTCCTCATTTCATAATATTCATTAATAGTATTTCATCATAATTCATAGATAATTTATACATTGTTAATTTAAGTAGAGGAGTCCTAAAGATTCAAACAGTCAAAGTCATAGTTTTTATAGCACGAATACATAGGTGTTTCCCCTTACCTAAATAATCACCTTTAATTCAAAATCGACAAGAGTTGACATCCTCACTATAGATTCACTCAAATCACTCGAAGTGTTTAAGGTTCAAAATTAAGCACTCAAAAGTCAAACATGAAAAGTTAATCCCATAGGCTTGCATGAAAATCAAATCTCCACCACTATAGAATGAAATGATACACAAATCAAAAAGTCTTTTAAGGGTTGTAACGGGGCTTTGGTTAAAGGTGTGGATAAAAGCTGAATTAAAGGGTTAGAATCGAGATTGAATTGACAAATTACCTAACTTAAAAAGATGAACTAAGACTCAAATAATTACATCAATTAAAATTTTATACCACGAGCTTCTTCTCAAGATTTGATTTTAAATGTATAAGCTCAATTAACATAGAACTAATAATGGATATACTTTATTTTAAGAACAACTCAAGTAAATAGATTTTAACAATTGAAATAGAGAATGTAGTTAGGCAACTGATCAAATCAAATCTCGATATAAGGGTAGTCAAGAGAAATGGTGATAACAAATACAATATGGGTTTTGGGTTATTATTAGTGGGTGAGTCAATAAATGGTTTGTTAAGATTAAACGGGTTCACTAGGGGTTAATTGTGAGGGTAGGCTTTTAGTGGAGTAAGTGGGTTAAATCCTAGGTGCCTTTATCATCTATGTATATCAAATCAATGATGTGGTCTCAACATGTATAATCGAAGCCAGTTCTAGAATAACAAATCAATGTTGACACACTCATAATCAATAAAGTGAGCAAGAAAAGAATGTATGCTCTACAAGGCTCAAAATCTCACAAAAATTATGGGTTTTTGGTATCAAGTTTTGTAAATTTCAAACTTCGAGGTAATAATTAGATTCAGGTAGACAACCTAACAAAATTTTTAGTTTTTGAAAATAGACTCATCATGCTTGATTCTCTAGTCTCCTAAAGTTTAAATCATCACTACACAATTATCAATGACTTAAAACATATCAATGAAAATCATGAATCAAAGGAAATTTCATTCTAATAGTAATATGAAAAAATTACTTAAGGTCAAGACATAATTTAGGGATTTGAGAATAATACAAAACGTTAAGAACTTTTCAAAATAAAATTCACTCCCCCACACATAAGATGTACATTGCCCTCAATGTACCAAGATCTATATGAAGTCATATGATATAGGGAGAAGTGAAACTTCCTGATTTTTGGATGGATTCCTTGAGTTGGCAGTGGTCGTGGTGTGGTGATTCCCAAGTAGCCTTTAGAACCTAAAACCAAAAATCATAAAATAAAATAAACTAAATTGGGAATAAGAGAAATAAAAATAAGGAAAATAAAGGAGAAGAGAAAAGAAAAAGAAAAATTAAATGGACTCAAATGTCCTTGGCTTAGCGAATCAATGAAGCGGCCAGCATGAACTTATGTAATTCGGTCCTTTCACTTCTTTGACATGAGAATGATAGTGTTGGCCTTGCCTTTGGGCATTGAGTGATATTAGTAGGGATGGTGACGAGAAATTATGGTGGCTAGGGTTGAGAGGAAAGGGGTTTGGTGAGGAAAGAAATGAGTAGAAAAAGGGGTTTATATAAAAATAGGGGTCTGGTGATTTCCCACACCTGTGTACCTTGGACGTGTTAGATCACACGGCCGTGTCGCACCGCCATGTTGTGCTTCGTTCATTTCTCCCACGTCCGTGTGTAGGTAGCCACGCTCGTGTTGATAAAACAGTGTCGACACAGCTATATCGCACGGTCGTGGTGTTTAGTCGGAGCCCATGGCTTGAAGATATTTTTTTCGTCCTGTTTCGTACTATCTCGGCCATGTCAGTAAGGTAATCCGTGGTGTCCACACGGCTATGGCCACGCCCGTGTGCAAGGCCGTGTGGGTAGAGAAAACTGCACTTTGGTTAGTTTATAATTAGGTGCTAAAAAGGAAAAATAAAAGTAAAAATAAAAATGTAAAACTTAATGGGGTTAGTGCTCAGGTTGCCTCCCGAGAAGTGCTCGTTTAAAGTTTTAAGCTAGACTTACCTCTCATTCGCATAATCATGGTGGTTTGAGGAGTTGAAAATCCTTTCTCATGCTGTAACATCCTGGAAATGAGCCTATGCATTTTTTATTTAATTATACGAAATGGCATGTCTTATGTGTTATGAATGTATGGTGAACATTTTTGGAAACTTGGAAATGTAAGGAAATGCTTCAGAAATGTTAAGTTTCAAAAGAGGAAAGTAAACATTTCTGGAAACTTGGAAATGTAAGGAAATGACTTGGAAATGTAAGGAAATGTCTTGTCTTGGAAATGTAAGGAAATGACTTGGAAATGTAAGGAAATGTCTTGTCTTGGAAATGTAAGGAAATGGCTTGGAAATGGAAGGAAATGTCTTGTCTTGGAAATGTAAGGAAATGACTTGGAAATGGAAGGAAATGTCTTGTCTTGGAAATGTAAGGAACTGACTTGGAAATGGAAGGAAATGTCTTGTCTTGGAAATGTAAGGAAATGTCTTGGAAATGTAAGGAAATGTCTTAGAAATGTAAGGAAATGCTTTAGAAATGTCAAGTTTAAAGTTTAAAAGAAGGACATGAAGCAAGGTGGTCTTAAGAGAAAATGTATGTGAAATATGACATACAAATAGCCTTGGTAAAATGGCTACAAGGCGCCACTTAAGGGCCTAGCAAATGACGCCACATACAGGAGTATTGGGCCAAGGTTTGAGTCGCATGGGAAGCAAATAAAGAATTTTATTTTTGCGACAAGGAGCAGAGAAGTAGACGGCATTAAGGCTCTTAAAAGAGGAGTTTTATTCTCTTTAAAATTCTGCAAATAGACAGATAATGATGGGCTATTATTAGTATTATTTTTATTAAGAGATAAGAGATAATTGATGGATTAAATTCTTTTAATTTCAATATATTGATAATTAAAGAGATAAAGCTATCAAAATAGAAGAGTGATGGCCAGGTAAGGGATTCTAAGTTAGTAATTTCGGCTACTAAAGGAAAAGAGGGCCATTCATTCTTTCTTTCAACTCTCTCTCTGCCGAATTCTCTCTAGCAAATAACTCCTCTCTTCTCTTTTATTTTTGCCAAGCCGAAAACACCTTGTGTTCTAGCCGAATCCTCCATATTTATTCTTCTTTCTCTTTTCTTTCTACCAATCAAAAAGCCGAAATCAAGATCCTTCTAACCTACATAGCCGAATATTATTAAAGGTTCAAGCAAGGATTGCCGTTTCCTAAAGTAAGGGTAAGATCTCATTCAGTTTCATCCTTTTTTCTTTTAAGATTTGCCGAAATCTAGGACTAACCCCATTAATATCTTGTTGTCGAAACTTTGAAAAGATCTTCGGGATTTGACCATCAAGGTAAGTCATATCTGACATTCGGCCAAGGGCCATTGATTGTGATTAAAGGTTAGAAGTTGATCTAACATGTGGGTTTAGGGATTTCGACAGAAGCTATAACCAAGGGTTAATTTCGGGATTTAAGATCCTTAAGGTAAGTGACTATGAATATTCGGCCAAGGCCTATTTTAGTAGTTAGATCTATTTTTATGTGTTTTAAGTCGAAAACTAACGATTCAAGGGATCTAGTTATTAGCCGATTTCAAAGGGGAAGAATACAAGTTTCCGGGATTTGATTAATTATCAAATCAGCAGCAAGGTAAGAAAGTGGATACGATAATCCTCCGGGATTTGATTAAATTAGCCGAATAGGCTTTTTCCTAAAATACTAAATGTGGCCAAATGTAGGGATTTAGGATCTAAAGCGATAGATCGATTTTTCGGGATTTCAAGGAATTCGTTAAGCTAATCAGGTGTGTACCCCACACTAATTCTTAATAAGTTTTATGGCTATGTCTAATTAAAATATGTGATATTAAGAATAAGAAAGTGGCTAAGGTACCATGTTATGGTACTAAGTACTCAGGTACGTTTCCTACTCCTACTAGGAATATGAAATATGTTATTTGTAACATGAGAATAAGAATGTGAACTTTGGCATATTAATGCATATTACAAAATGGGGCATATGGGTTATTGAAAGGGGAAGTGAATGTGGTGACCTAAGACCACGAACACGGCGACCTATGTAATATCCTGGGTTAGGGGCTATTTTGTTATGGCATTGTTTGCATGTTATTGGCCTGCTATGTTGTTGTTTTTGATGTTTTGAGGCTTAGTTGTAAGCTAGGTGTAAGCCTGAGAGGTAGGAAAATTTCAGTTTTTAGGCTTAGGTGAGAGGAGCTGAAAAAGCTAGGGTTAATAAGTATTCTTTGGTGAATTTTAGCACAAGAAAGGAGCTGGTAGAGTGGCAAGCTAGGCGCCACTAAGAGCTTGGATTGGCGTCACTTGCAGGAGGGAGAGGTTCTGTGTTCAAGCTGCGAAAATCCCACATTTTGCTTCCATTTTGACGGCATGGAGGAGGAGTAGTAGTGTGTATTTCAAACTCTGCCATAGACCAAGTCAAAGTATTCAAACGGTGGATGGAGAGGAAATTGTGGAGGTTGACTAGTTCAAGCTAGTTTGAATGAGTGGTTGTGAGTGATTGGAGGTAGTGGCCGAATGTTGGAGAGTTCATGGGGGGTGTGGACGGTTTGGTAAGTGTGAGAGTGCGGAGTGCCGAAATTCATTTTGAATTTTGGTGCATATTCGGTCATTTGGTGTCAAAGAAGAATCCTTTCTTTTGTTTAGCTAGCCGAAAATTTCAAGAGAGTTTTCTCTCATTTTCTTTTGGAAACCGAAAGTCCAAGCACTTATTTGCTGAATTTGCTTTGTCTTCTCTCAACTTTCTTGGTAGCCGAATGTTCTCTTCTCTCCCACTTCTTTTTCTTTTTGTTCATTTGTGGTGAGCCGAAACTAGCTTCTCTTTTCCTCTCAAACTCTCTTTTCTTCTTCTTGAAATCTACTTAGCCGAATTTTCCATTTATTTCTCCCCAATTCACTTGAGCCGAATCCTTCTTCACTTATTGCCGATTTTTCTTCTTCTTTTAAACCACATTTCTTTTGCTTTTTACCTTCAAGAGGCTAGCCGAATCTTTCCCCTGTGTTGCCGAAACATCCCCTCTCTTAGTAGTTCTCTCTTGGCCGAATATTGGTGTGGTGTGGACCTCTCTTGTGTGGTGTTCAACCAGGTTTAGAGCAAGGTAAGTGCTTGGCCGAATGGCCATTTCTCCCCTTCCTTGTTCTTTATCGTTTTGGTTTGGTTAAGAGCCGATTTTGGGTTCGGTTGGAAGGAGTTAATCTTTTGTTAATCATTGCGTTATAGGGCCTTTGAATTTTGGAAGCAAGCGAGAGAAGTCTTCTTTCTCTGTTAATCGTTGGTAAGTGGTGGCAAGAGTGGATGTTATCAAGTCTATCCTCTTAGTTCTCGTTTAGTCAAACTTGCAAGAGATTAATATTTCTTCTTAATAGGGTGTGCCGTTCGCTTTAAAAGGAACCATTGTTGGTTCGGGTTTGGTAGGAAACCAAATCAAGTGTAAGGTAAGGGTTAAGCATTAACCCTCTTAATTTATTTGGTTTTGGCCGAATGGTATAAGTGACTAATCTATGCTTGGCCGATTATAGGAGCAAGGTATTCGAGGGTCTTAGATCGGTTCGTTGTGTTTAAAGCATGTGTTTGAACAGGTGTGTAATCTAACACACTATCTACTTAGCGATATGTTTAATAACCTGATTGCCTATTAAGACCAAAACAGTAAGATGATTGATATGGTACCCAATGGGGTATGTGCACGGATTCGGGTAAGTTCGTTTCGTTACGAGCTTTGTTAATAATATGTGATATCATGACTTATGATGTATGTGTTATGGGATACACTATGAAACCTGTTTAGCATGATTCACATGACTTGCATGATTTGCATCAGTATGACATGTGTGGGTGATATGAGATGAGGGGGAAATGTGATATCCGTGTCTTTGGGACACCAGAGGTTTGGCACCTCCAGTGGTTTGGTACCACAGATTGATTATTGTGACTTTGGGTCACCAGAGGTTTGGCACCTCAGCGTCTCGTCCCAGTGGCTTAGCACCACAGTGGGTTGGCCCCACGGTTGATATTACGGGATTGACGCCAGTGATTTGGTATCACACGATGGGTTGGCCCCATCATTGGATTCGTGACTCCGGTCACCAGTGATTTGGTATCACATTGTGTCTTTGGGACACCAGAGGTTTGGCACCTCATAGCATCTCGTCCCGGTGGCTTCGTACCATAGTGGGTTGGCCCCACAGTTGAGATACGGGATTGACGCCAGTGATTTGGTATCACACGATGGGTTGGCCCCATCCTTGGATTATTAGTGACTTTGGGTCACCAGTGGTTTGGCACCACACTTATGGATATCGTGACTTTGGGTCACCAGTAGTTTGGCACCACCAGTGGTTTGGTACCACACGGGGTAGAAAAGGCGATACGGTTGGTTAGGATTTGGGTGCATTAATTGTATTGCTTTGCTATGATGTGTGTTAGCTTGTTGCACTAATCGGGAGGGGGATTTATGCACTGAGTCTTGCGACTCACCTTCTCCCTTATCATTTCAGGTGACACTTAGATCGCGGACATGGAGCCGGGTGGACTCGAGGTGACCATGCCATAAATAAATTCAGATTTGCACTGATTTAAATACTTGGTACTTTATTTTCTTTATTTTCATTTGGTTTTGCTGGGATTGTAAATGGCCTTTTAAAATTATGCTTGGGTTATTTATTGCTTAAATGTGCTTTCAAATATGCCTTAACAAAGTAATTTGATTAATATTGGATAAAACTTGGAAAGAAAAAGGGTTTTTAAAACTACAAAGCGATATGTTTAAAACTTTACCATCGGGTATCACACTAAAACATTAAAACGATTACACCCAAATGTTTTCCAAACTTGAGATTTTATTCACACTAAGTTTAAAATGTTTCTAAGCAAACACAAGGAATTTTTCTCAGATTTCTAAATGTTATAAATTTGTTTTACTTGTGGGTCCAATTAACTTTTCAAAATTTCCGGGTTTTCAAAATACACTATCATTTTTAAAACCATCATGCCCAAGATTTTGATAAGTACAAACTATAACAAGGAGTTTTCTATCAAATCTTTAACCGGAAGCCAAACCCCTCAAACACGTTTTTTCCCGTAACATACCAGATTAGGTTGTGACATATTGACCGAGTTTGGGGTGTTACAATTGTGGTATCAGAGCCAAGTTCAAAAGCTCGGCTGTGGGCCTGAGGCCCAACATGCTGTTTTAAAATTTTGGTTTTAAGTGTTTTGGTTTAAAATGTATGGTTTGAAAGGCATGGCATCGAGTCTCCGGCACCAGTCCGCCCAGGTAAGTACCCCTTACTATTGCTTGTGATTTTTTGGATGAGATGTGATGGGATGGCTAGCAATAGTAAATTACCTTAGAAACTGAAACTGATAGGACTGTGTGAACCTGCGAAAATAAAACTTCTTTAATAAACAATATTCATAAGACTTTGCTTTTAAAAGACAGTGGAATAATTACTGATGCATAAAACTTCTAAATCAGATAAGTTGAGACTTTAGTCATGAGCACTCGGGGACGTGGTCGTAATACACGTGGACGTGGTCGGTAGGATGATCGTTTACAAACCAGCTGGAGTCCAGTCGTGGTCGTCGAATGAGATACCGGCATACCACCACCACCGGAAGCGGTAAGTTTCGAGATCGATCGATGACGACCGCACACGCGCGATGTCGCGAGTTCTAGAAAGGGTAGCCGGAGTAGGCGGAGGAGCTCGAAAATGCACGGGCGACTCCGAGCTAACGAGGCTGAATTCTTTCGAGTGTTTTCGTGTTGCTCCCAAAGACGATCGAGTATTGGCTGGAGGCAACGGAGCGGATCATGGATGATTTAGACTTGACTGCTGAGGAGAAGCTGAAGGGGATAGTATCGCTTCTTCGAGATGAGTCATACCAGTGGTGGCTCACGGTTCGAACAGTGTTGCAACAGAGGATCTCACTTGGGACTATTTTAGGTCGCTTATCGTAAAAAGTACATTGCGCCTAGTTACGTCGACGCCACAAATGGTGAAAGCATTTCTGAGGCTAGTTCAGGGGAGTAAGTCTGTGTTAGAGTACGAGGCAGAATTCTTGAGGCTGAGTCGGTATGCTAGGGGCATTGTGGCCACTGAACACGAGAGGTGTGTTCGATTTGAGGATGGTGTGAGAGATGAATTAAGATTGTTGATTGCTCCACAGCAGGAGCGTGAGTTTGCCATCTTGGTTGAGAAGGCTAAGGTAGCCGAGGGTATTAAAGAGTCTGTGAGGCAGAATGTGGATAGGAACAGGCATAAGAGGAGTTTTGGATCTTCTGGGTCGTCAGGCAACTCTCAGAAAAGGGCTAGACAGAGTGGGCCGAATCAGTCTGTAGGCTCGTTGTCATTGTCGTGGACCGCCTCGCCAGTAACCGTTGTGGGAAATCTCATTGGGGAGGATGCTGGACCGGTGGAAAAGGATGTTTTGAGTATGGCTCATTGGATCACCGTGTGAGGGACTGTCCGCGTAAGTTGGCTAGGATTCAGTCCGAGAATCAGGGCCGTACTCAGTTCAGGAATAATGGACCGCCACCACAGAGAGGTCGTGGTAATGGAAGAGGAGGTAATGGTTCTAGTCGGGGCCGCGGAGCACCGGGCAAAGGTGCAGGTAGTTCTGAGGCACGATAACCTAGGTTGGTGTATGCGGCGAGACACCGAGAGGAGGGCGACGCACCGGACGTCATAACCGGCACGTTTTTAATCTTTGGTTCTCCATATACTGCTTTGATTGATGTGGGTTCAATGCATTCATACGTTGCTAGTAGCATAATTGAGACCATGGACTTAGACTCTGAAACTACTCCTAGGCAGATGACAGTAATTAGCCCTCTAGGTCACTCTGTAGTCGTAGATAAGCTATATAGAGAGATACCCCTAGAACTCCAAGGGGTAGTGTTTGTGGCTGATCTGATGGAACTGCCGTTAAGGAACTCCAAGGAGTCTACTGTGGGAGGGGGATTTATGCACTGAGTCTTGCGACTCACCTTCTCCCTTATCATTTTAGGTGACACTTAGATCGCGGACATGGAGCCGGGTGGACTCGAGGTGACCATGCCATAAATAAATTCAGATTTGCACTGATTTAAATACTTGGTACTTTATTTTCTCTATTTTCATTTGGTTTTGCTGGGATTGTAAATGGCCTTTTAAAATTATGCTTGGGTTATTTATATGCTTAAATGTGCTTTCAAATATGCCTTAACAAAGTAATTGGATTAATATTGGATAAAACTTGGAAAGAAAAAGGGTTTTTAAAACTACAAAGCGATATGTTTAAAACTTTACCATCGGGTATCACACTAAAACATTAAAATGATTACATCCAAATGTTTTCCAAACTTGAGATTTTATTCACACTAAGTTTAAAATGTTTCTAAGCAAACACAAGGAATTTTTCTCAGATTTCTAAATGTTATAAATTTGTTTTACTTGTGGGTCCAATTAACTTTTCAAAATTTCCGGGTTTTCAAAATACACTATCATTTTTAAAACCATCATGCCCAAGATTTTGACAAGTACAAACTATAACAAGGAGTTTTCTATCAAATCTTTAACCGGAAGCCAAACCCCTCAAACACGTTTTTCCCCGTAACATACCAGATTTGGTCGTGACGTATTGACCGGGTTTGGGGTGTTACAACCTAAGACCGTGGTATCTGAATGTGGTGACCTAAGACCACAGTAATCTGAATGGGGTGACCTAAGACCGCGATATCTGAATGTGGTGACCTAAGACCACAAATGCGGTGACCTAAGACCTCGATATGGAGTGTAGCGGAAGGAGGGTCAACTTAATAGTCCCCACGGTGTACAGGTTGGTACAGGGGAGTGTAGCGGATGGCTTATTAGGTTTGGGTTTGGGAATGCATCATAATTTGTATGCTATGATATGAATGTGTAATATTTGTTATGCCTGATTCTATTATGATTTAGTGTTGTGTACACATTGAGTCTCATGACTCACCCCGTTGAGGACCATGTTTCGTGATGAACAAGAATAGACCGGGATGGCAGAACTTGTGGTGGCCATGCTCAACATGAAGTTTTTATTTTTATGGACTATTAATTTTTAAGTACTCCGAATTATTTGGATTTATTTGATGTAATAAGGCCATAGTTGAACTATTTTACATTTATTTTATTTATTATGTTTACCAATTTTTATCAATTAAAGTTTAAGTAGATTTCTTTTAAAACAAAGCCTAAACATTTTGTCACCTAAAGTAAAGGATTTTAATAATGAAATAAACTTGTTTTCAACTCGAGCCCAGCACAGTTCAAACTTCCTCCCAAAATCACTTCAAGTTTTCCTAAGTAACAAAAGAATTTGAACTGGTTTTCTTCGAGGAACATACCAGATCCGGTCAAGGCTCGTAGGCCAGGTTTGGGGTGTTTCAGTTTAGTATCAGAGCCCGTCTCAAACCTCGGCTTGAGGTTTAAGGCCCAAAACATTTTCAAAGCGAGCCCAAATAAGTTTTATGAAAACATTTTTTTGAAATAAGCAGGTTTTTCTGGCATGGCACCCAAGTCTCCGACCCGCAGTCCACCAGGTAAGTACCCCTATCCATTGTGTGATTTATTGTATGATCTGTAGAAGGGTAAGAATGGAACGTAGAAATAGTATGATAGGTACTTGAACCCTAGGATTAGTTTACCCCAACTATTACATAAGACTTAATGCCTAATTAAACAAAACTATGACTAAGTCGCCGAGTTAGGGTGTGGTAACCCCTGTGCGCATGTCTAGGATTGGATCCTAAGAGCCTCGATACTTAAGCGATCCCTAGTGACTCACCTCCTCTTCGCTGGAATCCTACCTGGTGCGTAGCTTCGGTTCACCCTAACCAAGAGGACTCGGTCCTAGGCTAAACACAATATCTAAAACTCGAAAAGGGAACTAGCCGTGTTTTTCTTAAAAACCCTAGTTTTAAAACTCCTAAAATTACCTTTTTAATTTGTGAAAACTAATTTTACAAAATTTCTCCGAAAAATTTTTGGTTTGAAAAATTACAAAAATACCCCTAGTGGTGAAATTACAAAAATGCCCCTGGTTTCTGAAATTACCGTACTACCCCGATTTCAATAAAATTTTCCTTACTTTACAGAAGCACCCAAGAATCCTATTTTGCAAAATATTAAAACACCTTGATTTTGGAAAATTACGAAATTGCCCCTAACTTACAAAATTACCAAAATGACCCTAATTTTTAAAATTTTTGCAACACTACCAATTTGGAAAACAAATTCTCAAAAAGAACCCCCAAGTTTTACAAATTTTGAAATACCCTTGATTTAAGATTTATAAATTTACCCTGGTTAATTATCGAAATACCCCCGAAATTTTAAAATTTTCGAAATACCCCCGGATTTCAAAATTTTCCAAAATACCCCGAGAATTTAAAAAAATTCCAAAATACTTTTTGACAAAATCATGAAGGAACTTTTTTCTTTTAAAAAATTATGAAAATACCCCTGTAGGACAAATTACGAAAATACTTTAAAAAATTATTAAAAATTCTAAAATACTTTTTGACAAAATCATCAAGGAACTTTTAATCAGATTAAATCGCAGCGTTAGAAATGAGTTCTAGGGGACGTGAACTTAGAGATTGTGCCTAGGAAGTATGATGGTTCTATTAAGATCAGAGTGCGCAGCATAAGCGTAGTGCGGTGAGTTAAGATGTATGATTATTTGTTAGTAAGTAATTTCGAGGACGAAATTATTTTTAAGGGGGGTAGAACTGTAACATCCTGGAAATGGGCCTATGCATTTTTGATTTAATTATACGAAATGGCATGTCTTATGTGTTATGAATGTATGGTGAACATTTTTGGAAACTTGGAAATGTAAGGAAATGCTTCAGAAATGTTAAGTTTCAAAAGAGGAAAGTAAACATTTTTGGAAACTTGGAAATGTAAGGAAATGACTTGGAAATGTAAGGAAATGTCTTGTCTTGGAAATGTAAGGAAATGTCTTGTCTTGGAAATGTAAGGAAATGGCTTGGAAATGGAAAGAAATGTCTTGTCTTGGAAATGTAAGGAAATGACTTGGAAATGGAAGGAAATGTCTTGTCTTGGAAATGTAAGGAAATGTCTTGTCTTGGAAATGTAAGGAAATGTCTTGTCTTGGAAATGTAAGGAAATGTCTTGGAAATGTAAGGAAATGTCTTAGAAATGTAAGGAAATGCTTTAGAAATGTCAAGTTTAAAGTTTAAAAGAGGGACATGAAGCAAGGTAGTCTTAAGAGAAAATGTATGTGAAATATGACATACAAATAGCCTTGGTAAAATGGCTACAAGGCGCCACTTAAGGGCCTAGCAAATGACGCCACATACAGGAGTATTGGGCCAAGGTTCGAGTCGCATGGGAAGCAAATAAAGAATTTTATTTTTGCTACAAGGAGCAGAGAGGTGGACGGCATTAAAGCTCTTAAAAGAGGAGTTTTATTCTCTTTAAAATTTGGCAAATAGATAGATAATGACGGGTTATTATTAGTATTATTAATATTATGTGATATTAAGAATAAGAAAGTGGCTAAGGTACCATGTTATGGTACTAAGTACTTAGGTACGTTTCCTACTCCTACTAGGAATATGAAATATGTTATTTGTAACATGAGAATATGAATGTGAACTTGGCATATTAATGCATATTACAAAATGGGGCATATGGGTTATTGAAAGGGGAAGTGAATGTGGTGACCTAAGACCACAAACACGGTGACCTAAGACCGTGGTATCTGAATGTGGTGACCTAAGACCACGATGTCGAATCAACGGTGACCTAAGACTGCGATATCTGAATATGGTGACCTAAGACCACAAATGCAGTGACCTAAGACCGCGATATGGAGTGTGGCAGAAAGAGGGTTGACTTAGTAGTCCTCACGGTGTACAGGTTGGTACGGGGGAGTGTAGCGGATGGCTTATTAGGTTTGGGTTTGGGAATGCATCATAATTTGTATGCTATGATATGAATGTGTAATATTTGTTATGCGTGATTCTATTATGATTTAGTGTTGTGTACACATTGAGTCTGTTGACTCACCCCGTTGAGGGACCATGTTTCAGGTGATGAACAGTAATGGACCGGGACGGCAGAACTTGTGTTGGCCATGCTCAACATGAAGTTTTTATTTTTATGGACTATTAATTTTTAAGTACTCCGAATTATTTGGATTTATTTTATGTAATAAGGCCATAGTTGAACTATTTTACATTTATTTTATTTATTATGTTTTCCAATTTTTATCAATTAAAGTTTAAGTAGATTTCTTTTAAAACAAAGCCTAAACGTTTTGTCACCTAAAGTAAAGGATTTTAATAATGAAATAAACTTGTTTTCAACTCGAGCCCAACCCAATTCGAACTTCCTCCCAAAATCACTTCAAGTTTTCCTAAGTAACAAAAGAATTTGAATCGGTTTTCTTCGAGGAACATACCAGATCCGGTCAAGGCTCGTAGGCCGGGTTTAGGGTGTTTCACATGCTATCAGTTCTATTATCAATATATAGCTCGAGTCGAGTAGTGTTTACTTTAAAAGTGCCGAATATAGGATTACTTACCTCGACTGTTCCGTAAGGGAAGACATTGAGTACCTTAAAAGGGATTTTTTCGTTTGTATCAAGGTCTGAGGTGGCGATCCGAGGGTCTGTTTTAGCTAACAATACCTGATCCCCAATTTGAAATTGGTTTGGTTCATCCTTAAGTTTGACAAGGTTTTGCTTTGATTCTGCTTCGTGTGTTCCTAATTTCTCTTTGAAATACGTCTTCCACTCGTCTAGTTCATCGATTTGAAGCCTTCGTTCCTCATGAGTTATTTCCTTGTTGGCACAAGGTCTAGGATTTGGCTCAATTGTGTAGTTCTGTGGTGCTTCCTGAAAAGAAGGTTTAACCGAATGGTCATTAATAGAATTTATTTTCTCACCTTGATTACTTGATGTCCTAGTCGAGTCAAGAGTCTGAAGAGTAATTGATTCATTACCTACACGAAGTATGAGTTCACCTGTACCAACATCAATTTTAGTCCTAGCAATTGCTAAAAAGGGTCTTCCTAAAATTAAAGGAATATTATTGTCCTCATCCATGTCTAATATGACATAGTCTACTGGGAATACGAATTTATCAATTTTTACGAGAACATCTTCGATTATACCCTTAGGAATTCTAATAGTCTTATCAACTAATTGAATTCTCATCCAAGTTTGTTTGGGTTTCCCTCGACTTAGTTGTTTAAACATTTTATAAGACATAACATTTATGCTTGCCCCTAAATCAGCTAAAGCATTATCAACAGATAAACTGCCAATTAAGCATGGAATTGTAAAAATTCCCTGGATCTTCTAATTTTTGTGGTAGTTTATTTTTGCAAAATTGCTGAGCACACTGTGTTTAGTTCCACATACGACTCTTCATCTAACTTCCATTTATTTGTCAAGAGCTCTTTTAAAAATTTCCTTGAATCTGACATCTGCGAATGAGCTTCAAGAAACGGTAAGTTAATATGTAATTTTTTTAAAAGTTTAAGAAATTTTCTGAATTGTCCATCTGTGTTGTCTTTCTTCATCACATTGGGGTATGGCACACAAGGTTGGTATTCTTTGATTACCAGTTTTGGTTTGTCATGGCTTACCTCAACCTTACATTCCTCTACCACATTCTCTTACCTTAATTCGGGTTCATCTAACCCTTCACTATCATGAGCGGTTGTTGCTTGAAGTTGCTCCTTCGGGTTAGTTTTAGTGTTGCTTGGCAGGCTTCCTTGTGATCGTTTAGAGAACTGCTTAGCAAGTTGCCCTAATTGGTTCTCGATCCCTTGAATCGATGCTTGCTGATTTTTGAGTGACGTCTCGGTGTTTTGGAAACGGGCTTCTTTTCTTGTGGGTAGGGTTGCTGTTGGAAACTTGGGAGGGGTTGTTGTCTCTGATTTCCTTGACCACCCCATGAAAAATTGGGGTGGTTCCTCCAACCTGGATTGTAAGTGTTACTATAAGGGTTATTTTGATGTCTAAAATTGTTACCCATATAGTGAGCTTGCTTGTTTTCAGCGTTCGGATTGTAAGGCGAATATTCTATGATGTTCGTCCCTCCTCCATTCATATCGCACTGCATTGCTGGATGTACCTGCAAAGAACCACATAAACCATCAATTTTTTTATTTAACATCTCTACCTGATTTGATAGCATGGTTACTGCGTCAAGGTTGAAAACACTGGCGGCTTTTGTTGGCCTTGTCCTCGTGAATTGCCACTGATAGTTATTCAGTGACATCTCTTCAATGAATTTGTAGGCAGCCTCAGGTGTTTTGTTATTCAAGGTTCTGCCGGTGGCTGAATCAATCAACTGCCTGGTTGAGGGGTTTACACCGTTATAAAAAGTTTGGATCTATAGCCACAAGGGTAATCCATGGTGTGGGCACCTTCTCAATAGATCTTTGTATCTGTCTCATGCATCGTAAACTGTTTCTAAATCCATCTGGACAAAATAAGAGATATCAATCCTCAACTTAGCCGTTTTAGCCGGCGGAAAATATTTTAACAAAAAATTTTCGGTCATCTGTTCCCATGTAGTGATTGATCCTCGTGGTAACGAGTTCAACCACTGTTTAGCTTTGTTCCTCAACAAAAAGGGAAACAACCGAAGACGAATGGCATCATCAGAAACGCCATTTATTTTGAAAGTATTACAAAATTCTAGGAAATTTTCGAAGTGATTATTTGGATCTTCATCCTGCAAACCATCAAACTGAACAAATTGTTGTATCACTTGAATTGTGTTAGGTTTTAGTTCAAAATTATTTACAGCAATAGCAGGTCTAACAATACTTGACTCAGTTCCTGTTAAATTAGGTTTAGCATAATCATACATGGTACGAGGAGCAGGATTTTGATTCACCGGGTTTGCGGCAATCACAAGAGGTAGCAGATTGTTATCAGCCATCTCTTCAGTACCTTCTATATTGCTGTCAAAAATCAAGGGTCCTGATGGGTTCCTTCTAGTCATAAACTAGAAAAACCTATCAGAAGCAAAGAAAAAGAAAAAGAAAAGTAAAATTTGAAAAGTAAAAAAACAAATTAAAAATAAAATTGCAAATAAATAAAAATAATGGCTAAAGTAATAAAAATCAAGTGTTCCTAGTATCTTAGTCCCGGCAACGACGCCAAAAACTTGATCGTGTCAGAAAGTCTTAATATTTATATAATGAATGATCGAGACTAGAAATTGACTATGACAACGATTGAGGCAAGCGCACCTATCGTTTGGTAGTATAGCTATGGCAAGACCGGAAGTGTCGTATCCTCAAGGACCAAGAGTATTAATAAATACTATCTTCTATTATTTAGCCTAAGAATTAAGGGAATTGTTATTTAATCTATCTAACTAACTAATTACTAAGTTAAAGATGCTAAGACATAGAGAATGAACTAGAGAGAATACTTTTGGGAAAACCAATTGATTAAGACAATACCCGAGGAAGAATCCACCTAGACTTCACTTGTTATTTAACTCTGAACTAGCAAATTTATTCACTTGATTTGATCCGTAGGATTCCCTAATTTATATTAATACCTCTCTCGAGGCTACTAACGTCTAACCTTAGGTTGATTAATTGAAATCCCTTTCTAATTAAAACCCCTAGAATTGCATTAACTCGATCTATAGACTCCCGTATTAGGTTTTACCCTAATCCGGCAGATTTTTCGTCATCCTATCTCCAGGGTTGCGATCAACTCCGCTTAATTATGCCAGATCTACTTTTAAACAGAGAATTTTCCTCCACTGCCTAAGCACATCAATACTTGAATCAATATCCTAAAATATCAAAGCAAGAATTAAGAACACATAATTAAGAACAAATTAAGTATTTATCATACAGTTCAGAAAACAATAACAAGTCCCGTCTTAGCTTTCATCCCCCTCAGGTATTTGAAGGGTTTAGCTCATGTTTATAAAATAAAACGTCTAAGAAGAAAGTATAAAACAAAACATAGAAAAACCCTAAAACCCCCTGAAGGAAATTAAAGGGAAGATCTTCCGTCTCGAGTATGGTTCTGGCTTCTTGAGATGAATCAACTGGCTGTCTTCAAGTAAATCCCACAATTTGGCCTCTCTGGCGTGGCTCCTCGGCCTACCTGAACGCCCTACATTTTAGGTCACACTTAGGGTGTTTATATAGGCTTTCAGAATGTCTTTCTTTGCCTCTAAGTATCGTAATCCGAATAGAATTAAAACATGTCACGGAAGGGACACGCCAGTGTGGCACGCCTGTGTGAATCGAGCCCAGGCCATTTTCGGATCTGCTAAAGAGGCTCGACCGTGTGGCGAACTCCAAGCCGTGTGGATTTCCTACTTTGGCCCATTTTCTTCATTTTTGGCCCCTTTCTCATTCTTTTCATCCTCTGGTGCTCTCCTAAGTATAAAACATGAAATTAAAGGATTAAGAGCATCAAATTTCACAATTCAAGGGATATATCATCCAAAAGTATGCTAAATGTAAGATTAAAATATGTATATATTACAGTTTATCAAATAGTTAGAAAACATGATCATTATTGGTATGATTTAGTTGCTTTTAAGAGTATGAAATATGCTTGTTTGTGCTTGTTGGTGTGACCCAAGTTTTGGGTGGCAATTTGGCCTTGCAAGTGGCCTATATTTGCCCACACGGTTGAACACACGAGCGTGTGGCTCAACCATGTCCCTTAAATTATAAATTGATTGAAGTCAGGCTCGCACACGGGCTGGACACACGGGCATGTGGCTGGCCGTATTATGCAAGTTAATATCAGCCACGGGCCAGACACACGGGCGTGTGACAGGCCGTGTGATACAAGTCAGTGTTAGCCATTGGTAAGGCACACGGGCGTGTCTTCGACCGTGTGGACAAGTCAGTAAGTATGCCCTGTTTTGGCACGGGTTGAACACACGGGTGTGTACCTCTGTAACTTTGAAAAATGTTAAGTTTTTAGAAAAATTTTTATGTGCTCGGTTTAGTCCCGTTCCTTTCTAATGCATGTTTAATGTCTTGTAGACTATTTTAAGGGACTTTATGTATATGTCATACTATGATATGATGATAACATATTTATGAATGAGAAATGATTTTAAAAGTTCTGTTATATCTAGTAATGCCTCTCTACCCTATTCCAATGACGGTTACGGGTTAGGGATGTTACATTTTATTAGTATCAGAGCTATGGTTTAGTCGATTCTAGGACTAACGTAGCATTTGAGAGTCTAGCTATACATGCCATATATACGAATTGTGATAGTGTGATGAATCCTGACGTATGAAATGGGTTTTTCGTATAGTAATGGATCCCGAAAGAGCTGTAGCTAACGATGTTGAAAGTAATGCACCTGCTCTCGCTTAAAGGACAGCGCCATCTGATTCTAGTCAGGTTACTAGCGGTCAGGAAGGAGAGGCTAAACAAGCCTTCTTCCAAATGATGAATGAGTGGTTCACTCAATATATTAGAGCAAACCTGGCTGTTTCACAACCTCCGCCTCCACCTAATCCTCCTTAGACTTATGTTGTACCTCCAGTTATGAATCTGAATCTGTTGAATAAGCCTCTGATCGATAAAATCCATAAATATGGGGCTAAATAGTTCACGGCCACTAGTCATGATGATGCTGAGAGAGCTGAGTTTTAGCTAGAGAATACAATCCGAGTGTTTGATGAAATGTCTTGTACTCCTGAGGAATGTGTGAAATGTGTCGTTTCTTTGTTAAGAGATGCAGCTTATCAGTGGTGGAAAACTTTGACTTCACATTCTTCGAAAGAATGAGTTACACAGATTTCTTTCAATCAATTCAAAAGAAATATGTTAGTCAGAGATTTATAGATCAAAAATGAAAATAGTTTCTTGATTTGAAACAGGGATGTATGTCTGTCACAGAATACGAACGAGAATTTGTGAGATTAAGTCAGTATGCTGGAGAATGTGTTTCGACTGAAGCAATAATGTGTAAAAGGTTTGAAGACAGTCTGAATGAAGATATCCGTTTGCTAGTTGGAATTCTAGAAATAAAAGAATTTGTTGTGCTTGTTGATCGAGCGTGTAAAGCTGAGGCACTCGAGAAAGATAAAAGAAAAGTTGAGTCAGAAGCTAGAGATGTGAGAAAGAGATTCTCAAGTAAGTCATTTCAGTCTGCACCAAAGAAATTCAGAGATGAACATAGCCGTTCAAAGGCTAATGTGGGATATTCAAATAGAGATCGTGCTAAATTGTATTCAAACTACAAAGCTCCAGCTACTTCAATAGCTAGTGCTGGAAATGTCTGATCTGAGTGACCTAAATGTAGACATTGTGGTGAAAGACATTCGGGTAATTGTTGATTGAATGACCGAGCTTGTTTTAAATGTGGATCATTAGATAATTTTATTCGAGATTGTCCTGAGTTTGTAGAGCAAGAGATTGTACAGAATATGAAGTCAAATAATGCTTCAGCTAGGGGTAGACCTTTTAAAAACACAAGAAATGTGAGTGGTAGCCATAGAGCTACGAAAGATACAGTTGCGAGATCTGAAGCTAGAGCACCTGGCAGAGCTTACGCCATTCGAGCTTGTGAAGAAGCTTCGTCTCCAGATATTATTACGGGTACATTTACTTTTTATGATACTTCGGTGATTGCATTGATAGATCCAGGGTCTACTCATTCGTATGCATGCATGAACTTAGTATCCAGTAAGGCTTTGCCTGTAGAGTCTACTGAATTTGTAATTCGAGTATTGAACCCCTTAGGTAAAAGTGTCTTAGTTGACAAAGTATGCAAGAATTTTCCATTGATGTTTCGAGATATTTGTTTTCCGGCTGATATGATACTATTACCTTTTGATGAGTTTGATATAATTTTGGGTATGGATTGGTTAACGTTGCATGACGCTTGATCATTGTTTTATGCGATGTCAAAGTCTTAAAATTTATATAAAGAATGATTAAACATGGAAACTAACTATGACATCAATTTGAGGCAAGCACACCTATCGAACAATAGTATAGTTAAGGCAAGACCGGAATGTTGAACCCAAAGGAACCAAAAGTACTAATACTTTCTTTTTATTATTTAGCCTAAGAATTAAGGGAATTGTTTATCTAATCTAAAATTAACTAACTACTAAACTAAAGACTCTAAGACAAAGATGAATAAAATTTGGGAAGATAACTTTGAGGAAAAACCAATTGATTAAGACGATACCCAAGGAAGAATCCACCTAGACTTCACTTGTTATCTAACTATAAACCAGACGATGTATTCACTTGACTTGATCCGTAAGATTCCCTAACGTATACTAATCCCTCTCTCGAGGCGACTAACGTCTAACCTTAGGTTGATTAATTAAAATCTCTTTCCAATTAAAACCCCTAGAATTGCATTAACTCGATCTATGAACTCCCATATTAGGTTTCACCCTAATTCGGTAAAATCTCGTCAACCTATCTCTAGGCGTGCAATCAACTCCGCTTAATTATGCTAGATCTACTCTTAGGCAGGGACTTTTGCTCCTCCACCTAAGCACATCACTATTGAATTAAAATCCCTGAAATATCAACACAAGAATTAAGAACACATAATTAAGAACAAGTCAAATATTTATCCTATAGTTCAGCAAACGATAACAAGATTCATCTTAGGTTTCATCCCTCTCAAGTATCTGAGGGTTTAGTTCATAACCATAAAGGAAAACATCTCAAATGAAAAGATAAAACAAAACATAAGAAATCCCTAAAACTCCCTGAAGGAATTGAAGAAGAGATCATCCGTCTTAAGTATGATTCCGGCTTCTTGAAATGAATCAACTGGCTATCTTTGAGTAAATCCCCACAAAGTTGCCCTCTTTGGCTTAGCTGGACGCCCCCGACTAATGCCTTCAGGTCCCCCGACAAAAGCTCTGGCAGAAGGCTTCTACCGAACTCCCCGCTTAAGTTGCCCCCTAGAGTGTTTATATAGGCTTTGAGATGCCTTACTTGGCCTCCAAGTATCCTAATCCAAATAGGATTCCTATTTGGGTGTTTATATAGATTTTGGAATGTGTTTCTTTACCTCCAAGTATCCTATTCTGAGTAAAACTCCTCTTGGCTGCAGTAGGGACACGCCCATGGCACACGCCCGTGTAACTAATGGCTAGGTAGTGTTCGAGACTGTTGAATGGGGCACGGCCGTGTGGTCTTGGGCCCAGGCCATGTGGATTTTGTGATATGCCCCATTTACTCTATTTTGGGCCCAATTCTAGTTCTTTTCGTCATCCGGTGGTCTTCTGAGTATAAAACATGAAAACAAAGGATTAAGAACACCAAATTACATAATTCAAGGCTTAAATCATCCAAAGGCATGCTAAATGTGGGATTAAAATATGTTACTTTTACAGTTTATCAATGCTGTTGAGAACTGCAAATGAAAAACTATTGATTTGAGATGTTAGAATGATGAAATAGTTCGAGTAGAATCAAATGATTTGAATGGATTACCGGCTATGATATCAGTAATAAAAGCTCAGAGTTATGTGAAAAAGGGCTGGGAAGCTTATTTTTCCTATGTGATTGATTCTAAAGTGACTGAAAAGAAAGTTGAATCAATACCTATGGTTTGTGAATTTCTTGACGTGTTTCCTGAAGAACTACCGGGACTACCTCCGATGCGATAAGTTGAGTTTGGTATTGATTTAGTGCCGGGGACGACTCCTATCTCAATAGCTCCGTATAGAATGTCACTGATAAAATTGAAAGAATTGAAGTCTCAGTTGCAAGAGTTGAACGAAAGAGGATTTGTACGACCGAGTTTCTCACCTTGGGGTGCTCCCGTTCTATTTGTGAAAAAGAAAGATGGCACGATGAGAATGTGCATTGATTACCGTTAGTTAAACAAAGTGACTATTAAAAACAAATATCCTCCACCCAAAATTGATGATTTGTTTGATCAGTTGAAAGAGGCTACCGTGTTTTCAAAGATAGACCTGAGATCAGGATATTATCAGTTGCGAGTAAAAGATTCAGACATTCTAAAAACTGCTTTCAGAACAAGCTGTGCATGCTGAACATCTGAGAATTCTGCTACAAACTCTGCGAGATAAAAAAATTATATGCAAAGTTTAGTAAATGTGAGTTCTAGTTGCGTGAAGTTAGCTTTTTGGGGCAAATTGTGTCAGCATCCGGTATACGAGTTGATCTGAGCAAGATTTCAGCTATTTAAGAATGGAAGTCCCCGAAAAATATGTCTAAAGTCCGTAGTTTTCTGGGACCGGCTAGTTATTATCGACAGTTGGTAAAAGGCTTTTCAGTAATTGCGACTCCGTTGACTAGATTGCTTCAGAAAGATGTGAAATTTGAATGGTCCGATAAATTTCAAAAAAGCTTTGATCAGTTGAAAACCCTTTTGACTGAAGCTCTAGTTTTGGTACAGCCAGAATCAGGTAAAGAGTTTGTGATTTTTAGTGATGCTTCATTGAATGGTCTGGGATGTGTTTTGATGCAAGAAGGCAAAGTTATAGCTTATGCCTCGAGACAATTGAAACCGCATGAAAGGAATTATCCGACACACGATCTTGAGCTAGCTGCGGTTATGTTTGCTTTAAATATTTGACGCCACTATCTCTTCGGTGAAAAATGCCATGTGTTTTCAAATCATAAAAGTCTAAAATATTTGATGACTCAAAAAGACTTGAATCTACGACATAGAAGATGGTTAGAACTATTAAAAGACTACGAGCTTATGATAAATTATCATCCGGGTAAGGCAAATGTTGTTGCTGATGCTTTGAGTCAGAAATCACTATTTGTGCTATGAGTGATGAATGCTCATTTAGACCTGTCTAATGATGGTTCAGTTTTGGCAGAATTGAAAGCAAAACCATTGTTTTTACAGCAAAGTTGTGATGCTCAAAAAGATGATAATTAAATGTTAGTAAAACGAACTCAGTGTAATTTGAACTCAGATTCTAAATTTCGAATTGATAAGGATGATTGTTTAAGATTTCAAGATCGAATTTTTGTTTCGAGGAATCCAGAGTTGATTCAGTTAATAATGAAAGAAGCATATAATAGTCGTCTATCTGTTCATTTGGAAAGTACAAAGATGTACAATGATTTGAAACAACTTTATTGGTGGCCTGGAATGAAAAGAGATATCTCTGATTTTGTGTCGAAATGTTTAACCTCTCAGCAAGTTAAAGCTGAACATCAGGTGCCATCTGGTTTGTTACAACTGATTATGATTCCCGAGTGGAAATGGGATAAAGTGACGATGGATTTTGTTTCAGGGCTACCATTGACTCTAAGAAAGAAGGATGCAATTTGGGTTGTAGTTGACAGACTGACAAAATAAACCCATTTTATTCCGGTACGATCTGATTACTCACTTGATAAATTAGCTGAGCTATATATTTCTGATATTGTAAGATTGCACGGGGTGCTACTAACTATTGTGTCTGACAGAGATCCGAGGTTTACTTCACGATTCTGGAAGAAACTGCAAGAGGCCTTAGGTACTATATTGCATTTTAGTACAGCTTTTCATCCACAGACAGATGGTCAATCTGCATGGATTATTTAGATTCTCGAGGATATGTTGAGATGCTGCATTCTTGAGTTTAAAGGTACGTGGGAACAATATTTTCCATTGATTGTGTTTGCGTACAATAATAGTTTTCAGTCGGGCATCAAAATGGCACCTTATGAGGCTTTATACGAATGCAAATGTCAAACACCTTTGAATTAGACTGAGCTCAGTGAAAATAAGATACATGGGGTCGATTTGATCAAGGAAACTGAACATAAAGTGAAAGTAATTCGTGATAGTCTGAAAGTAGCATCTGATCATCAAAAATCTTATGCAGACTTGAAACGAAAAGATATTGAGTTTGAGATTGGAGATAAAGTGCTTTTGAAAGTCTCACTGTGGAAGAAAATACTCTGATTTGGTTATAAAGGCAAACTGAGTCCAAGATTCATTGGGCCGTATGAGATTATCGAACGTATTGGGCCTGTTGCATACAGATTGTTGCAACCACCTGAGTTAGAAAAGATTCACAATGTGTTTCACGTATCAATTCTTTGACGATATAGATCTGATCCTTCGCATGTAATTTCTCCGTCTGAAATAGAGATTTAATCTGATATGACTTACGAAGAAGAACCGATTTGTATCTTAACTCGCGAGGTTCAAGAATTACGAAATAAGAAAATTTCGTTAGTACAAGTATTGTGGCATCGACACGGGGTTGAAGAAGCTATGTGAGAACCCAAAGATGCTATGAGAGAGCAATATTTGAGTCTATTCAACGGAAAGATTTTCGGGGACAAAAATCCCTAAGGGGGAGAATTGTAACAGTCCGGTTTAGACACTAGTCAGAATAGTGGTTTTGGGACCATAGATCCGAGTCAGAAAAATATTTTAATATTATTTTTTGTGCTTACAATATGTGATTAAGCATGTGTGAAAGTTTTGTGAATTAATTTTATTGTTTGTGTGTTTAATTTGAGAAAATGACTTAATCGCAGCAAATGTTAAAGTGACATTCTATATGTTAAAGTGCTTAACTGTCATGGCTTATTAAATAAGAAGTCCTTATATTGTAATTTGGCCATTAAACCATGGGTTGAACTGTTATGGGCTTATATTGTATGGTTTTGTGATTAAAATTACAAAGGTTAATTTTGTAATTTGCATATTAATTAGTAATTAAACAAAACAAAAGCATGAAATTAGCCATTATTCATCATCTTTGTGTTGAAAATTCAAAAAAAAAAAAAGAGAAAAAGAACAAGCTTCATTCGACTAGGTTTAAGCTTGATCAAGGTATGTTTTTGTTTCGATTTTTGATAATTTCTACATTTTTGAGACCGTTGCTTAGTATACCATCAAGCCCATGCCTTAATTTTAGATTTTGATGAAGATTTTGAGATATGCCATTGATGATTTTGTAAGCTTTGTGATGTTAGTTGATGAAATATGAAATATATGTGTTAGATTAACATGTTTTGTCTTTGGATTTTTGATAAATTTGAGTAAATTGGACTAAATTGTTAAAATAATATTTTGAGGGACTAAAATGTAAAATAAATGAAATATACGGGCTTGTATGAAGCATATGAATATTCAGCTATGCATGGGAATATTAAAATTTTGTGTATTTTGTGAATTTGTGAAATAGGGACTTAAATGTCAAAATGTGAAAATGTGAGGGCTAAATTGTAAAATGCCCTAAATGTGTGTTTTTGGATTGAATTGAATGATTTGGTGGATAAAATATTTAAATTTGAATATGTTTAGATCAAGAACCAAAGAAAACGGATTTAGATCGGGGAAAGTCGAAAGTGGTCGAGTAGTCGTTTCCGTCCGTTTATATCTGTACGAGGTAAGTCTATATAAAATAAATGTATTTAAGTTGATATATTCATGTTTATATAAAATTGAATTGTGATGGATGACTATGGAAGATATACATGTGAAATCCGAGAAAGTATTAACAGTGTGTCAATGTTCGATAAGTCCCGTACGAAACTTAGGAATAGTTAGGATATGTATGTCATGACATAGGGTTCCGATATGTGATATCGTGTAAGACCACGTATGGGACATTGGCATCAATTTGAGAATTATGTGTAAGACCATGTTTGGGATATCGACATCGTATATGATTTCATGTAAGACCCTCTCTGGGACAATGGCATCGATATTTGATTACATGTAAGACCACGTCTGGGGCGTTGGCATTGTACGAGTATTTCGAGTTATCTGAGTATCCTATTTGATTCCAAATGGTTCAACGAGCATTCTGATAAATGAATGACTATGTGAAATGTGTATCTGATACAAGCAAGCTTGAAATGTATGCAAAGATTGAGTTTGAAAAGTAAATATATGTGAGTTTGAGGATTTGTGATTATGTATGAGTAAATGAGATAAGATGTGGTATAAACCAATTGTGTTATGTTCAAATGAATTACATGTATATGAGATTGGTTGATAAGTAAGTGGTTAGAATAATTGAGCCAAAGAAGAAATATGAATTTGCAATTGAAATATGGTAATGATCTTGTATTAGATATGGTTATAAATTTTATATGATAAGTTTATTTGTATATGGCTTACTAAGCTTTTGAAAGCTTGCATTGTTTTATAGATCATTAAAGCTACGGAAGGCTTGGGGATCCTCGACGATCATCACCACACTATCAAACTCTATTTTGGTACCTTTTGAATGTGTACGTAGTTAAGTATGGCATGTATAGACTAGATGTTGTGGATTATGTTTAAGATGTATATAAAGCCATGTGATATGGCTTGTAAATGGGATATGACTACGGTAAATATTAGTCTATATTTTGTGAGCAAAGTTATTATATTTTGATGAAAGGTTGACATAATGAATTGATAAGTTTTTGGATGGATTTTGCTTAAAAATGCTTGTGAATGTTATGAGATAAATTGTGCACAAGTTGATATATTTGTTATGCTTATGAATAGTTAGAAAAAATGATCATTATTGGTATGATTTAGTTTCTTTTGAGAGTATGAAATATGTTTGTTTGTGCTTGTAGGTGTGACCCAAGGTTTGGGTGGCAATTTGGCCTTGCAAGTGGCCTATATTTTCCCACACGGTTGAGCACAAGGGTGTGTCGCTCGACCGTGTCCCTTAAACTGTAAATTGATTCAAGTAAGGCTCACACACGGGTTGGACACACGGGCGTGTGGCTGCCTGTGTTATGCAAGTCAGTGTCGACCACGGGCCAGACACACGGGCGTGTGACAGGCCGTGTGATACAAGTCAGTGTCAACCACAGGTAAGGCACACAGACGTATCTTCACATGTCAGTAAGTATGCCCTGTTTTGCCACGGGTTGTACACAGGGGTGGGTCTAAGGCCGTCTGAGGCACACGGCCTGACCACACGGGCATGCGACCTCTGTAACTTTGAAAAATGTGAAGTTTTTCGAAAATTTTGTATGTGTTTGGTTTAGTCCCGACCTCTTTCTAATGCATGTTTAAAGTCTTGTAGACTCTTTTAAGGGACTTTATGTATATGTTATACTATGATATGACGATAAGGTATTTATGAATGAAAAGTGATTGTAAAAGTTTTGTTATTTTCGGTAATGCCTCTCGAACCTATTCTGGCGACAGTTACGGGTTAGGGGTGTTACATTATGTACCAAATAATTCCGAGCTTATTTAGAAAATTTTACATGAAGCATACAATGGTTGTTTATCTGTTCATCCGGGAAGTGCTAAAATGTACAATGATTTGAAACAGTTGTACTGGTGGTCGGGTATGAAACGAGACATTTAAGAATTTGTGTTGAGATGCTTGATTTGTCAACAAGTCAAAGCTGAACATCAAGTGCCTTTGGGATTATTACAGCCTATGATGATACCAGAGTGGAAATGGGATATAGTTACGATGGATTTCGTGTAACACCCCTCATTCGTACTTAACGTTGAAATAGGGTTACGGAGCATTACTGGACTTACAATACTTTTAAACATACATTTTATATACAATTTATCAAGTCAAATACAATTCAATCATTAATAGTCATAGTGTCCCTTAAATGAGCCTACGAGGCCTTAATTCGGGACTAAACCGGATACTCGGGAAATTTTTCAAAACTTAGTAAATTTTTCTCCAAAGCAGGGGACACACGCCCGTGTGTCTCACACGGCCACTAGACACGTCCGTGTCACAGGCTGTGTGAACATTCAAAATGGGAGCACATGGCCGTGTCCCAGCCTGTGTCCAAACAAGTGAGGTTACTGACTTAGGTCACACGGCAAACCACAAGCCCGTGTGTCTAGCCCGTGTGCCCTTCGAAGTGGCCACACACGCCCCTATGCCAGGTCGTGTGATAGGCCGTGCCAAACCTGTAGGGTATATAAACTTATGCAACACAGCCAAGTCACATGCTCGTGTGCTAGGCCATGTGCCAATTAGGGCGTATACTAACTTGTACCACACAGCCGAGCACACGTTCGTGTGTGACACCGTGTGGAGCATGCTGACTTCATTTCAATTCAACACCAGGGGACACACGACCGTGTAGCATGACCGTGTGTCACACACGGTTGAGACACAAGCCCGTGTCTCTACCCATGTGGACAAAAATAGGCTATTTACCAAGCTAATTTGCGACCCACAATCTCATGAATCTAAGCAACCCAAATGTCACCAATTCATAGCATAATAGAACATCTATTCTAGCCATATTCAAGACAATTTCATACCATTTCAAATATTAATGACCAACATGCTATATCTCAAGTTTTAGGGGTTCCAAAAACACAAAAATCATCAAAAATGATCATCAAGGTGACTTACTTGCAAGGCTGAAGAGTTGCTGAAATTTTTGAGCTCTCAAAACCCCTATTTTTCTGATATTTTCGGTGGTAGAAGAAAATGAAGAATGATGATATCATTTTCGTTTTATTTTATCTTATTACTCAATTAAGTCACCAAACACCACCTAATTATTGACCATGTCTCATTTTTGTCTCTAAGGCCAAACTACTCATCCCTAAGGTTCCAATTGCACATCAGGGACCTCCAATTTATTATTCTATAGCTATTTGACACCTTAAGCTTGTAAAATAAAACTTTTGCATTTTATGCGATTTAGTCCTTTTTTCGCAATTAAGCGTGAAATCGCTAAAATTAATGCACCAAAATTTTTATGCACTCATATAATCATGCTATAGCTTATAAAATAACATTAGAAAAATTTTCTTCGACCTCAGATTAGTGGTTTCAAAATCATTGTTCTGACTAGCCCCAAAATCAGGTCGTTACAATTCTCCCCCTTAAGGATTTTCGTCCTCGAAAATCTTACTGGTAAAAAAGTTGGGATATTGGTTTCTCATACCCTCCTTGGGCTCCTATGTAGCTTCTTCTATCCCATGTCTTTGCCATAGTACTTTCACAAGAGCTATTCTTTTATTTCTTAACTGTTTGACTTTTCGTTCCAAAATCTTAACCAGTTCTTCGCCATAAGTCATATAGGGTTGAATTTCAACCTTTGTCGGTGTAATCACATGCAAAGGGTCTGATTGATAACGACGCAACATGGACACGTGTAATACATCATGGATCGTTTCCAACTCAGATGACAAAGCCAAATGATAAGCTACCAGCCCTATCCTCTCGGTAATATTATACGGTCTGATAAAGTGCAGACTCAATTTGCCTTTCCGGCCAAACCTAAGAACTTTCTTCTATGGTGACACTTTCAAAAATACCTTATCACCAACTTGAAACTCATTCTCTTTCCGTTTCAAATCCGCGTAGGACTTTTGTCTATCTGAGGCAGCTTTTAAACAATCACGAATCACTTTTACTTTCTCTTCAGTTTCTCTGACTAAATCGACCCCGTAAATCTAATCTTCTCTAAGTTCAGTCTAATACAAGGGCGTTCGACACTTATGCCCATATAATGCCTCATAAGGTGCCATTTTCAAACTTGATTGAAAACTGTTATTGTAAACAAATTCTACTAATGGTAAGTATTTTTCCCAATTACTTTGAAATTCTAAAACACAACATCGAAGCATGTCTTCAAGTATCTGTATCACTCTCTCTGACAACCTGTGATGTAAATCTGTACTAAAACTCAACTTTGTGCCCAAGGCCTTTTGCAACTTTTTTCGAAATCGTGATGTAAATCTCGGATCTTTATCTGAAATAATTGACAATGGTACTCCGTGTAATCCCAAAATTTCTGACACATTCAAATCTGCCAACTTATCAAGTGAATAATCAATGCGTATCGGTATAAAGTGAGCCGACTTTGAGAGTCTATCAATTACAACCCATACAACATCTTTCTTTTTTAGTGTCAAGGTGATCGTTGTTTTATGCGATGCCAAAGTCTTAAAATTTATATAAAGAATGATCAAACCTGGAAATTAACTATGACAATGATTTGAGGCAAGCGCACCTATTGAACAATTGTATAGTTAAGGCAAGACCGGAATGTCGAACCCAAAGGAACCAAATGTACTAATACTAACTCTCTTTTTATTATTTAGCCTAAGAATTAAGGGAATTGTTTATCTAAACAAAAATTAACTAACTGCTAAACTAAAGACTCTAAGACAAAGAAGAATGAAATTGGGAAAATATCTTTGAGGAAAAACCAATTGATTAAGACGATACCCAAGAAAGAATCCACCTAGACTTCACTTGTTATCTAACTCTGAACCAGATTATTTATTCATTTGACTTGGTCTATAAGATTCCCTTAGTTATATTAATCCCTCTCTTGAGGCGACTAACGTCTAACCCTAGGTTGATTAATTGAAATCTCTTTCTAATTAAAACCCCTAGAATTGCATTAACTCGATCTATGGACTCCCATATTAGGTTTCACCCATATTAGGTTTCACCCTAATCTGGCATAATTTCGTCACCCTATCTCTAGGCGTGCGATCAACTTCGCTTAATTATACTAGACCTACTCTTAGGCAGGGACTTTTGCTCCTCCACCTAGGCACATCACACTTGGATTAATATCCCTGAAATATCAAGACAACAATTAAGAACACATAATTAAGAACAAGTCAAAAATTTATCATATAGTTTAGCAAACGATAACAAGATTCATCTTAGGTTTCATCCCCCTCAGGTATCTGAGGCTTTAGTTCATAATAATAATAAAAGAATACATCTCAAAAGAAAAGATAAAACAAAACATAAGAAATCCCTAAAACCCCCTTAAGGAATTGAAGGAGAGATCCTCCGTCTTGAGTATAATTCTGGCTTCTTGAGATAAATCAACTGGCTATCTTCAAGTAAATCTCCACAAATCTGCCCTATTTGGCCTAGCTGGATGCCTCCTGACTAAAGCACTAGGTTTCGGCTTCTGCCAAACTCCCCGCTTAAGTTGCCCCCTAGGGTGTTTGTATAGGCTTTGATATGCCTTAATTGGCCTCCAAGTATCCTAATCCGAATAGGATTCCTATTTGGGTGTTTATATAGACTTTAGAATGTGTTTCTTTGCCTCCAAGTATCCTATTCCGAGTAAAACTCCTCTTGGCCGCAGCAAGGACACGCCCATGGCACACGCCCGTGTAAGTCGTGGCTAGGCCGTGCTCGAGATGGTTGAATGGGGCACGGCCGTGTGGTCTTAGGCCCATGCCGTGTGGATTTCGTGATATGGCCCATTTATTCGGTTTGGGCTCGTTTTTCGTTCTCTTCATCATCCGGTGCTCTTCTGAGTATAAAACATAAAAACAAAGGATTAAGAGCACCAAATTACATAATTCAAGGCTTAAATCATCCAAAAGCATGCTAAATATGGGTTTAAAATATGTTACTTTTACGGTTTATCAAATACCCCCACACTTAAGCTTTTGCTTGTCCTCAAGCAAAATTCTAAACTCACAATTAAAATGAACTTCCTTGATTCATAATATTCATTAATAATGTTTCATCATAATTCAAAGATAATTCATACATGGACAATTCAATTCAAAGGGTCCTAAAGATTCAAACAATCAAAGTCATAGTTTTTATAGTATGAAAACATAAGTGTTTCCCCTTACCTGAATACCTCTGATTCAAAACCGAAAAGGGTTGACATCCTCACTAAAGATTCACTCAAATCACTCGAAGTGTTTAAGGTTCAGAATTAAGCACTCAAAAGTCAAACATGAAGAGTTAATCCCATAGGCTTGCATGAAAATCAAATCTCCACCACTATAATATGACATGATACACAAATCAAAAGGTCTTTAACAGGGTAGTAATGGGGCTTAGGTTAATGGTATGGATATAGGCTGAATTAGAAGGTTAGAATCGAGATTGATCTAAAAAATTACCTAACTAGAGATATTGAACTGATAATAATTACATAAATAATACTCTGATATGAGCTTCTTCTTTAATAATTGGAATTTAACGTATAAGCTCCTTCAATCACACAACTAATAATGAATATAATTTGATTTTTTTTAAGAACAAGTCAAGTATAGAGGATGAATTTAACGATTGAAATAAATAAAATAGTTAGGCAACTTAATCAAATCAAATCTCGACATAGGGGCAGTCAAATGGAATGGGGATAACAAATACAAAGGGTTTTGGGTTAATATTAGTGGGTGAGTCAATAAAAAGGGTTGTTAGGATTAAATAGGGTTCACTAGGGGTTATTTGTGAAGGTAGGCTTTTAGTGGAGTGAGTGGGTTAAAACCTAGGTGCCTTTGTCATCTCTATATATCAAATCAAAGGTGTGGTCTCGACATGTATAATCAATGCAAGTTCTAGAATAACAAATCAATGTTGACACACTCATAATTAATAAAGTGAGCAAGCAATAGAATATATGCTCTATAAGGCTCAAAATCTCACAAAAAATTATGGGTTTTTGATGTCAACCTCGTAAATTTCAAACTTCAAAGTAATATTCAAATTCAGGCAGACAACCTAGAAAAATTTTTAATTTCTGAAAAATAGACTTATCATGCTTGATTCTCTAGTATCCTTCAAATTTAATCATCAATGCACAATTATCAATGACTTAATCCAAAACACATCAATAAAAATCATAAATCAAAGGAAATTTCATTCTAATCATAATATGAGAAACTTACTTTAGAACAAGGCATAATTCAGGGATTTTTAAATAATACTATAGTTAACCCCCCGCACTTAAGATGTACATTGTCCTCAATGTACAAAGATAAATAATAGCAATATAATATAAAATCATAAGATAGGGAGAGAAATGAAACTTCTTGAATTTCGGATGGAGTCATTTGAAAAGAATCTGGATAGGATTGGCAGAGGTGAATGCGGGGTACCGCCTTGAAGCGTTTGAAATTGAACCCTTGAAGTAGCCGGCTTGATATATCCTAAGCTAAATCTAAATAGCATGAACAATAAGAAGAAAATAATAAAGAAAATAAAGATAAAAATAAAACTAAAAATAAAAGCAAATAATGGAAAATGAAAGAAGAAAGGCAACCAGAAAAGAAAAAGGAAGAAGGGGGTTTATATAGAGATGCAGCCCGTGTTTTGGGAAAAACATTTTGTCCTGTTGCCACACGTCTACGGCCACGCCCTTTTACCTACCTATGGTGCCCACACGGTCGTGTGCAAGACCATGTGAGTATGGAAAACCTGCGCCTAAACATGAAAATAAGTAAAACTAAACTAATTAGTATGGTTAGTGCTCGGGTTGCCTCTTGAGAAGTGCTCGTTTAAAGTCTTGAGCTAGACTTACCTCTCATTCGCATAATCATGGTGGTTTGAGGAGGTGAAAATCCTTTCTCATGCGATCAATTCGGTTATTGATATAAAGTTTAAGTCGAGTAGTGTTTACATTAAAGGTGCTGATTTTAGGACTAGTTACCTCGACTGTTCCATCTGGGAGGATTTTGAGTACCTGATCTCCTATCTTAAGCTGGGTTATCCCATCATTAAGTTCATTGTGGAGTTGCCTCGTTTTTGCTTCATGTGTTTTTAACTTCTCCTTGAAGTGTGTCTTCTATTCATCTAGTTCATCGATCCAAAGCCTTCGTTTCTCATGAATTTCTTCTTTATTGACACGAGGTCTAGGATCTGGCATCTCTGAAAGAGCTTCAAGAAATGGCAAGTTAATATGTAGTTGTTTGAAAAGTTCAAGAAATTTACCATATTGTGTGTCTAAGCGGTCTTTCTTCAACCTTGCTAAATATGGAATTGTTGGTTTAATTTCCTCATGGGTCGGGGTTATCTTTGTCTTATCAGTTTCATGTGGTACCTCTTTCTTCGTTTCGATTAACTCCCTTCCACTTCTTAGCGTCACTGCCTGTACCTACTCTTTTTCCCTAGGTAGGCTTTCTGATGGTGTTTCAAAAACTACCTTAGTGAGTTGCCCGAATTGATACTTGAACTCCTGTGCTAATGCCTCAAGTTTTGTTTCTATATTCTGGAAACATGTTTCTGTGGCTGCCATGAATTTTGCCAGAATTTCTTCAAATTTCAGCTTCTTTTCCTGTGGGTATGGCTGTTGTTGGAAGTTTTGGGATGGTTGTTGCCTTTGATTTCTTTGACCGCCCCATGAGAAATTGGGGTGGTTCTTCCAACCTGGATTATACGTATTACTATAAGGGTTATTGTTAGATCTGAAATTGTTACCCATATAGTTCATCTGTTTGTTTTCCATGCCTTGTCTGTGGGGTGGGTACTCAGGATTCTCCACTTCTCCACTTGCGTCGCACTGCATAACTGGATGTGCCTGCAAAGAACCATATAAACCATCAAATTTTTTTATGTAGCAACTCTACCTGGTTTGATAGCACGGTCACTGCGTCGAGGTTGAAAACTCCGGCTGCTTTGGCTGGCCTTGTGCTTGTAACTTTCTATTGATAGTTATTCAATGAAATCTCCTCTATAAACTCGTAGGCCGCTTCAGGAGTTTTGTTGTTCAGGGTTCCGCCTGCAGCGAAATCAATTAGTTGTCTTGTTGAGGGGTTCACACCGTTGTAGAAGGTTTGCACCTGTAGCCACAAAGGCAATCCGTGGTGCAGACACCCCCTTAACAAGTATTTGTATCTCTCCCATGCATCATAAAGTGTCTCTGAATCCATCTGTACAAAAGAAGAGATATCATTCCTTAACTTGGCCGTTTTGGCCGGTGGAAAATATTTTAATAAAAATTTTTGGGTCATTTGATCCCATGTAGTGATTGACCCTCGTGGAAGAGAATGAAACCACTGTTTGGCTTTATTTCTCAGAGAAAAGGGAAATAACCGAAGACGGATGGCATCATCAAAAACCCCATTTATCTTGAAGGTATCACAGAATTCTAGAAAATTCGCTAAGTGTGTATTAGGATCCTCATCCTGCAAACCATCAAATTGAACAAACTCTTGTGTCATCTGTATAGTGTTAGGTTTCAGTTCAAAATTATTTGCAGCAATAGTAGGCCTAACAATTCTTGACTCAATTCCTGTTAAACTAGGTTTATCATAATCATACATAGTTCGAGGAGCATGATTTTCAGCCATCTCTAGGGGTGGCGGATGATTTTCAGCCATCACTTCTGTAATATTTATTTAGGCTTCTTGCTCTTCTTCTATGTAGTTTAAGCTTCGCCTTATCTCTCTGCTATTTCTGCGAACGGTACCTTTAGGTATCTGAGGGTTTATGTCATAATAATAATAAAAGAGTACATCTCAAAAGAAAAGATAAAACAAAACATAAGAAATCCCTAAAACACCTTGAAGGAATTGAAGGAGAGATCCTCCATCTTGAGTATAATTCCGGCTTCTTGAGATGAATCAACTGGCTATCTTCGAATAAATCTCCAAAAATCTACCCTCTTTGGTCTAGCTGGACGCCCCCTGACTAAAGCCCTGGGTTCTGGATTCTACCGAACTCCCCGCTTAAGTTGGCCCCTAGGATGTTTATATAGGCTTTGAGATGCCTTACTTGGCCTCCAAGTATCCTAATCCGAATAGGATTCCTATTTAGGTGTTTCTATAGACTTTAGAATGTGTTTCTTTGCCTCCAAGTATCCTATTCCGATTAAAACTCCTCTTGGTCGCAGCAGGGACACGCCCATGGCACACGCTCGTGTAAGTCGTGGCCAAGCCGTGTTCGAGATTGTTGAATGGGGAATGGCCGTGTGGTCTTGGGCCCAGGCCGTTTTTATTTCGTGATATGGCCCATTTATTCAGTTTGGGCCCATTTTCCATTCTTTTCATCATCTGGTTCTCTTTTGAGTATAAAACATAAAAACAAAGGATTAAGAGCACCAAATTACATAATTCAAGGCTTAAATCATCCAAAAGCATGCTAAATGTGGGTTTAAAATATGTTACTTTTACGGTTTATCACAAGGGCAAACCCATCACAAAATCCATAACAATACAGTCCCATTTCCACTCGGGAACCATAATAGGTTGTAGTAGACCTGAAAGTACTTGGTGTTCAGCTCTCACTTGCTGACAAATCAAGCATCTCGATACAAACTCAGAAATATCTATCTTCATACTCGATCACCAATACCTTTTCTTCAAGTCATTATACATTTTTGTGTTGCCTGGATGTACAGATAAACATCCACTATATGCTTCGTGCAAAATTTTCTGAATAAGCTCATCATCTCTGGGTACACAGACCCTATCTCAAAACATCAAACATCCTTCGAAATTAATCTGAAAGTCTGACTCAACACCCAACTCACACTAAACTCTATTGGCCTACAAATCATTTTCGCCTTTCTGAGCTTCACAAATCTTTTGGAGAAACATTGGTCTAGCTCTCAACTTGACTAGAATAGAACCATCATCTGACAAAGCCATCCGTGTATTCATGGCTCTCAATGCAAACAAGGATTTCCTACTCAAGGCATCGGGGACCACGTTTGCCTTTCCCGGATGGTAGTCAATCACTAGCTTGTAATCCTTCATTAACTCTAACCATCTTCATTGCCTTAGGTTCAACTTCTTTTGAGTCATGAAGTACTTTAGGCTTTTATGATCAGTAAACACTCGACATTTCTCACCATACAAATGGTGTCTCCAAATCTTCAATGCAAACATGATGGTGACTAGCTCCAAATCATGGGTCAGGTAATTCTTCTCGTGCGACTTTAACTGTCTAGAGGCATAAGCTATTACTTTGCCTTCTTGCATGAGTACACAATCCAATCCATTCAAGGATGCATCACTATATACCACAAATTCTTTTCCTGGTTCGGGTTGTACTAAAACTAGAGCCTCAGTCAACAATGCCTTCAATTTCTCAAAACTCTGTTGGCACTTTTCTGTCCACTCAAACTTCACATCTTTTTGTAATAGCCTTGTCATCGGAGTAGCTATCATGGAAAATCCCTTGACAAACCGTTTGTAATACCCAGCTAGGCCCAAAAAACTTCTAACCTCGAATACATTCCTTGGTGACTTCCAATCCACAATTGCTGAAATCTTACTTGGGTCAACTCTCATTCCATCTCCCGAGAGAATGTGCCCCAAAAATCCGTCTTCTTTAAACCAAAATTCACTTTTACTAAACTTGGCATATAATTATTATCTCTCAAAGTTTGCAAAATCATTCTCAAGTGCTCAGCATGCTCATTCTCATCACAAGAGTAAATCAGTATATCATCAATGAAAAGAACAATGAATTTATCCAAATATGGCCAAAAGATGCGGTTCATTAAATCCATGAAAACTGTAGGGGCATTTGTTAAACCGAAAGGCATGACTAGAAACTCGTAGTGACCATACCTTGTCCAAAATGCGATTTTTGGTACATCTGAGTCTTTGACTCTCAACTGATAATATCCAAACCTCAAGTCTATCTTGGAAAACACAGTGGCTCCCTACAATTGGTCAAACAAATCATCGATCCTTGGCAAGGGGTATTTGTTCTTTATGGTTACCTTATTAAGTTGTCGATAATCTATACATAACCTCATGGAGCCATCTTTCTTTTTCACAAATAATACCCACAGGGAATAACTTGGTCTTGCGAAACCTTTATGCGTCAACTCTTATAACTATGCCTTCAATATTTTCAACTCGGTTGGAGCCATTCTGTACGGAGCAATTGAAATAGGGGCAGTACCGGGGACTAACTCAATACCAAATTCAATCTCTCTAACCGGAGGCAACCTAGTAATTCTTCTTGAAATACATCTGGATACTCACGTACTATCGACACTGATTCAATTCTTAGCTCAATCTCTTTGGCATTAATTACAAAGGCAAGATAAGATTTATATCCCTTTCTTACATATTTCTAAGTAGACATATGAGAAACCACTACAGGTAATCTGTCCTGTTCATCTGATTCAACACGAAGAATATCCCCATCTTTACATTTTAACTCAATAAATTTCTTTCCACAATTTAATATCATATCATGAGTAATTAACCAATCCATACCAAGATTTACATCGAATTCATCAAATAGTAATAGCATGAGATTTGACCAAAAATAATGACCTCTAATCATCAAAGGGCAATATTTGCATACATTATCAACTAACAAACATTTTGTAATATCCTAGATTTTGGGCTTATGCATTTGTGCTTAAATATATGTGAAAGCATGCCTTTGTGTGTTATGAATGTGTTGTATGAATTTTGTGAACTTTAGAAATAGAAGAATGTTTTAGAAATTATCAAATTTTAAGTTCAAAGAGGGAGCTAGGCCTGATAGGCCTTAAGAGAAAATGTAGGTGAAATTAGACACAAAGATGGGCCTGTTAAAGTGGCAAGGAGGCGCCACTTAAAGCCCTAGTAAGTGACGCCACAAGCATGGTGCAGGTCTTAAGTTCGAGCAGCAAGGGAAGCAACATTTTGGGACTTTTATTTTTGGCAAAAAGGGAGAGAGGTTGACGACATAGGGACTTCATTTAGATGAGCTTTAGATGTGGTCAAATCCTTTTAAATTTCGGCTAAGGTGGAGGATAAATGATGATTTATTGTGAATTATTTTTGAATGGGTAAAAAGAGAGAAAAGAGGAGAAAAAGGAGAAAGCTGATAAGGGATGTAGAATTGGCCGGCCTAGGGACTTTCTTGATAACATTTTCAGCAAAAGATAGCTTAGGGTTGCCGAAACTTAACTCTCTCTTCACTTATCTCATTTGTGCCAAAGATCCTTAGGAGATCAACTAGTTTTCTCTGCTTTCTTCTTCCCTTCCTCTTCATTTGACCAAAGCCAAATATTCCTTTCTCAGAATCCACCATTGTTGATTCTCTCTAAGTCTCATACTCCCTCTTTTCTTTTCCTTGTTGAAGCCGAATCCCTCTAGTGTTCATCAAAAGCCGAAATCAATTGATTAGCATCTAGGCCAAAGCCGAATAGCTTTGTGGGTTCTAGTAAAGGTGTTGCCGATTTCAATATTAAGGGTAAAGATTTTATTGTCATCATTTATTTCTTTCCTTAAAGCCGAAATCAAAGATTCTGACTCTATTATGCTTTCTGGCCGAACCATTGAAGGAGGATTTCGGGTTTTCTGCTAAGCCGACTACAATAGAAGATTATTTTGGATTTCTAAGATCTAAGGTAAGCAAATATGATCTTAGGCCAAAGGCCATTTTATTGTGTTTTAATGTTAAGATTAGATCTAACATGTGTCTATAGGAATCTCGACATCACTAAGAGTAAGGATCAATTTCGGGATTTAAGATTTGCAATGTGAGTGCTTATGATATTCGGCCAGAGCCATATTTGATGGTTCAGATCTGTTTCTTATTCGTTTAAAAGCCGAAAACTAATCTGTGAAGTGATTTAGTGATAGTCGATTGCAAGAAGAGTCAACATAAAGTGTTCGGGATTTGATTGGTAACCCAATCGGCAGCAAGGTAAGGATTTGGTTGAGATAATCCTTCAGGATTTGGTTTTATAGCCGAATAGGCTTTTGTTAAAATATTAAGTGTTGGCTGAATGTAGGAAGTAAGGATCTAAAGCGTTAGATCTAGTTTTCGGGATTTCAGTGGAAGCGTTAAGTAAATCAGGTGTGTAGCCCTACCCTAAGTCTTAATAGATCTATGGTATTGTTTTAATGCATGTGTTATTAAGAATGTGAAAGATATGGCTAAGGTACCATGCAATGGTACAAAGTACTCAGGTACGTAAACCTACTCCTACTATGAGTATAATATGATAAATATCTGTTATGGCGCATATGTGAAATTATAAGAATGTGAATAAAGAAAATGGCATGATATTTGCATGGTTTGCATGACACGGGGCATAAGGGTGAATTGGAAAGGGGAAGTGATCTGGTGGTTTATACCACAATATCTGAATGTGGTGACTTCGTCACATAATCTGAATGTGGTGACTCATGTCACAAAATTTTATCTAGTGGCAAAGCCACAATATATATAAGGGCGATGAGCACGTCGTCTCCAGTGACTGCCTTCGATGATGTGTAGCGGATGGAGGGTTGACTTAGTAGTCCCCACGGTGTGATGGTTGGTACGGGTGATGTGTAGCGGATGGTATCTAGGTTTGGGTTCGAGAATGCATCATTATTTGTAAATTGTGATATGTATATGTATGATCTGATATGCCTGAATCATTAGGACTTAGTGTAACATCCCAAAATTGGGCCTAGGAGAATTGAGCCCAATGGGCCTTAGGCGTAGTAGCGTTTAAATTTTCAGAGAATAAGAGATCGGCTTAAATGCAAGTTAGACTTATTAGATAAGTGATTTTGGAAGATTAGAGGGCTTCATGAAGTCCCGGATCAAATATTGGCTTTGGGAAATTTTGGTTTTAGGTGAAAAAAAACCCTGAAGTTGGCGAGATAGGCCTTAAGAATAAAATATGGAGAAAAATGACACAAGTGGAGTGTGTGGTGTAGTGGCAAAGTGACGCCACATAAGAGACAAGGAATGACGCCACAAGGAAGGAAGGAGGCCCAAGGTTCAAGTCTTGGCTTTTGCATTTTGGTTTCTTTTTGCTTGGACCTTAGAATTTGGCCCATAGTTTATATTTAGTTGCGCATGGTTTAAGACACAAGAGGAGCTTGTGGCCAAGTGGTTAGCAGCGTGGATTATGCTACAAGGGAGCACAGGTTCGAATCTCATGAGAGAGCAAGGAGTATTTATTTTATGATTGGACGGCAAGAGTTTCAGTTGAATTTAAACTCTACTTGACGGAAGGATCCCACATCTGAAAGACACAAAGAATGAAGGTGAAGAGCTAGCTATATAAGGAGCATCCTAGGAGGAGAGTAAACACATCTTGGAGGCGTTTGGGCACAAGAGTGGTCGAGCGCGGATTAGCCCTGCAGTCCTATCGGTGTGTAACTCTCTACTCTCCGGCCAGTAGAAGCGACAAAATGCCGAAATGCCTGTTACACGGCATTAGTAGCCACACGCGAGCGCGCGAATGCATGTGTGGGGCTTCACGCGATAGTTGAGGCTATCGAGAGTATTCTCGTGGGTTGGGGGTCGCTTGGGCCTCGATGGGCGGAAGTGGGCCCAATGGGCCGTGGGCCTATATGAGTAAATTGCATGATTGGCTAGTATATGTTGAACTAGACTAGGTGGAAGTTATATACGTGGCTAGATTTGTGCTAGGTGGGCCACACGAGCATGTAGGCTCGGATGGGCCGAAATCGGTTTTAGGCCCCAATCGTCCGGTATGATCGGAAATGGTAGGTTGAGTCGCTAGTGGTGACATTAGGCCTTCTGAAAGGCCATTTCGGTTTGTGAATTTACTGAAAATACCCTTAGTAGGTAAAATTACGATTATACCCTTAGAGGTTGATTAGCATGATTATGTTGTTTAGTTTTGGCGATTGTAGGGGCGGGCTTGATCTCGCATATCTCGAGTTGTGGCTAGTGCTCGAAAAGTGTTAAGGAAGGGGGATCTAGTGCGTTAGATCTTGATCTCCGGGATTTGATAGTCGTATTAGTAACCCGGGTGTGTAAACTAACACACTTCTTGCTTTGTATATGTTTGATAAAGCGATTGATTGGTAAAATCAAAACAAAGATGGTTGAGTGATATGATACCCTATGGGGTATGTGCACGGATTCGTAAGTCCGTTTCATTATGAGTAATCTTATTATTGATACATGATGTCATGATTTATGATGTATGTTCTATGAGATGCAACGTTAAACATGTTTGCATGATTTGAATACTATACATGAGTTGGTATAATGATGGGTGATATGAGAGGAGGGGGGCGGTGATATTTTGTCGACGAGAGCACCGTTGTTTTGGTAACACAACTTTGTGACTTTGGGTCACCGTGAGGTTTGGCACCTCCGGAGGTTTGGCACCTCAAATGCCTCGTCCCGTGTGGTTTCGCACCACGATTGGGTTGGCCCCACAAGCGGTATTGAGGATTGACGCCGGTGATTTGGTATCACATGATGGGTTGGCCCCATCACTCGATTATTGTGACCTCGGTCACCGGTGGTTTGGTACCACATTTGTGTCTTTGGGACACCGGGGGTTTGGCACCTCATTGCGACTCGTCCCCGTGGTTGGACACCACCGTGGGTTGGCCCCACTTGAGAGATACGGGATTGTCGCTAGTGATTTGGTATCACACGATGGGTTGGCCCCATCATCGGATTTGTGACTTCGGTCACCAAAGTGATTTGGTATCACAAACGTGTCTTTGGGACACCAAAGTGGTTTGGCACCACATTGACGGATATCGTGTCTTTGGGACACCAAAGGTTTTGGTAACACATTGTGACTATATGTCACCGGTGGTTTGGCACCACCAAAGTGGTTTGGTACCACCACGGGGTAGAAAAGGTGTATGGATGGTTAGGATTGGGTGCATATTGATTGGATGCATGATGGTTATGTTTATGTTGCATATGATATTTTGCTAATCCGGGAAAAAGGGTGGCACACCGAGTCTTGGTGACTCACCTTTTTCCTTTAACCATTTTGTGTATTGCATAAGGTCGGACCGGATCGGAGAGGACAAGGTGGCCTATGCCAAGATGATGATTTAATATTTTATGTTTGGTTTTGATATAAGTACTTTATTTGAATTATTGGGTTGTAATAAAGGCCATTTTATTATTTGGTATTACTTGATTATGGTTTTGTTATTTTAAATTTTTATTAACTCAAAAATGTTTTCACACAACAAAAGAAATTACATGAGTTTTAAGTAAGAGGAATTCGTTTTACTCACATATCTGATATAGTTTTCAAAATTGAATTCTTTCATGCTTTATGCTAAGTTAACGAGGTTTTTCAACCGTCTTTCCGCAAATAACATAACCGCATTCTATTCGTAGTGAATGGGCCGGGTTTGGGGATGTTACACTTAGTGTGGTTGTTATACACTGAGTCTGTTTGACTCACCCCGTTGTGGGATATGTTTTTAGGTGACGCTCAGTAATGGACCGGGTCGGCAGGAGCTATTTTACTTTGGACTTTCTATTTTATTTTTCGTATTTGGATTTATTCGGGTTTTGTTTTTGATGTAAGCCATAGTATGAACTATTTACGCTTGCATTTTAATTATTTTGGTACGATACAAATTTTATTAAATTAACGCTTAAGTAATCTTTCTTAAAATAAACCTTCAAATGATTTGACACCTAAATACAAACGATTTCCAATTTAAAGATAAATCTTTAACAAATTCGGCATGTCTTCTAATTTAAAAACAAGATTTTAATATATCCCTTATCTTTCAAAAATAACAATGTTTTCAATTGAACTCAACACAAATTTTCTTCAAAACCATCTAAGTTTTCCAAGGTAACAAACGAATTTTGAAAATGTTTTACTCAAGGAACATACCAGATTCGGTCATGTCTCGTGGGCCAGGTTTGGGGTGTTTCAGCTTGGTATCAGAGCCCAATTTTAAACTCTCGGCCTTGGGTTTAAAGCCCATAACGTTTTTAAAGTAAGGCCCAAACAAGTTTTGTGAACAATTTTGTGAATAAGCAGGTTTTTCTGGCATGGCACCTAAGTCTCCGATCCGAAGTCCACCAGGTAAGTACCCCTAACTGTTGTGTGAATTATAGAATGATTTGTATAAGGTTAGAATGGGAACGTAGATTAGTATATGAAGTACTTCAACCTTAGGATTAGTTTACCCCAACACAGAAATTCATAAAACTTAAAGCCTAATTAAACAAACCTGTGACTAAGTCGCCGAGTTAGGGTGTGGCAACCATTGTGCGCATGTCTAGGATTGGATTCAGGAAGAGCCTGGTATTTAAGCAGTCCTCGTGCGAATCCTACCTGGTGCGTAGTGACGGTTCACCCTAACCAAGAGGACTCATTCACGGGCGAAACTCAATGACTAAAACCCGAAAGGGACTAGCCATTTTTTAATGAAAATCCTAGTTTTAAAAATCAACAAACTACCCTTTTGAACTGAGACAATTATTTTTTGAAAATCTTCCAAAATATTCCCAATTTACAAAATTACCTAAATACCCCTAGTTGTAAAATTACTAAAATGCCCTTGGTTTGAAAAATTTTAAGTTACCATACTACCCTCGATTTTTACTAAGATATTTTTTTCAAAATACCAGAAAACCCTATTTTGTAAAATATCAAAATACCTTGATTTGGGAAAATTTACTAAAATACCCCTGACTTACAAATTACCAAAATAGCCCCGATTTCTAAAATTTCTGCAACATCACCGATTTGGAAAACAAATTCTCAAAAAGAACCTCAAGTTTTGGAAATTTTGAAATACTTTTGATTTATAGAGAATTTTCAAATTGACCCTGGTTTATTACTAAAGTACCCCTATAGGACAAATTACGAAAATACCCCTGGGATAGGAACAGACACAAATGTTCAAACGATGAATGTGTATAGTAGATATTATTGAATGGATGTGCTTCTCTAAATTAGGATAGAAAACTTGAACGAAAACTTTGGTTGCTCGAAAGAACTGCTATTAAACTTCTTTTCATAAAATTTCTTCGCGGATAATCAGTGGAACAAAATCCTAATGCATAAAATTTCTTAAATCAGATTAAAGCGCGATAGTAGAAATGAGTTCTAGGGGACGTGGTCGTAACGTGTGAGGACATGGTAGAGGCAGAATGACCGTATCGGAACCCGTTAGATCGGGTCAAGGGTTTGAGAATGAGGTACCACCACCCCCCACCACCACCGTTGGTGTTGGCGATAGATCGAGACGGGGATGATGCGATGATCGCAGCGAATCTGCGAGTCCTTGAGATGGTGGCTGGAGCAGGTGGAAATATGGGAGCTCAGAAATCTGTACCCGAGCGACTCCAAGCCAGTGGAGCTGAGGTGTTCTATGGCGTATCTGGTGTGGAACCCAATATGGCTGAGTATTGGTTGGAGGCGACAGAGCGAATTATGGATGAGCTGGATCTGACCACTAAGGAGAAGCTGAAAGGAATGGTGTCGCTTCTTCGCGATGAAGCATGTCAATGGTGGCTCACAATTCAGGATGGTGCCACAGCTGAGGATCTCACTTGGGATTATATTAAGGCGGCGTATCAGAAGAAGTATGTCGGCACGCGTTACACTGATGCGCAGAGGAAGGCATTTTTGGGGCTGGTTCAAGGGAATAAGTCCGTAGCAGAGTACGAAACTGAATTCCTAAGGTTGAGCCGGTATGCTCGCGGCGTAGTGGCTACGGAGCATGAGCGATGTGTTCGTTTTGAGGACGGATTAAGGGATGACCTGAGGTTGTTAATAGCCCCACATCAGGAGCAGGAGTTTGCTGCGTTGGTAGAGAAGGCTAAGGTAGCCGAGGGAATTAAGGACTCTGTAAGGCAGAACACTGATCGAAACAGGCAGAAAAGAGGTTTTGGATCGTCAGGATCGTCTGGGAATGTGTAGAACAGGCCTAGAGTTGATGGGCCGCGAGGTTAGCAAGTTGGAGGGCAATATCGTACTTGTACCCAGTGTGGGAAGATGCATCTAGAAAAGTGTTGGAAGAAGACGGGAGGATGTTTTAGGTGTGGATCTAAAGATCACATGATTAAGGACTGTCCTATTAAGATAGACGGGAGCCGCTCAACAGGTCAGGGTGTTAATCAGGTTGGAAGAGGTGGACAGCAACCTTAGCGAGGTTGTGGTCCAAATGGTAGAGGTAACGGTGCTGGAAGAGGACATGGGGCACCGGGCTGAGGTGTTGGTAACACAGAGGCAGGACAGCGGGGTCTAGTGTATGCAGTTCACTGGAGGGAGGATGGAGACTCATCGGACATCATAACCGGTACGTTCCTTGTATTTGGCAAGCCTTACTTTACTCTGATTGATGTGGGCTCGACCCATTCTTATGTTGCATGTTGTGTAGTTGAAACACTAGGGATAGCCTCTGAACTATCCGATAGGGAGAAGACTGTAGTAAGCCCATTGGGCCAAACTGTAGTGGTGAATAAGATCTTTCGGAGTGTACCTCTAGAGATTCAGGGAGTGATATTTTCTACCGAATTAATGGAACTACCTTTCCGAGAATTTGATCTTATACTTGGTATGGACTGGCTAGTGGAGCATCGGGCTGTATTGGATTGTGCAGCTAAGCAAATGGAGTTAAGGACCCCGGAGGATGAGGTGATAATTGTAATAGGAGAAAGAAGAAACTACTTGTCTAATGTAGTCTCTGCTTTAAGGCTGATAAGATGGTTCGGAAAGGGTGCAAGGCATTTTTGGCCTTCGTTAGTGCGTTGGATGCAAAAGAAGGGGGGGTTAGCGGAGTTAGAACAGTAAGAGAATTTGTGGATGTTTTTTCGGAGGAATTACCTAGAATACCCCCGGATAGGGAGGTGGAGTTCGGAATTGATTTGCTGCCGGGAACAGCTCCTGTGTCAATTGCCTCGTACAGAATAGCACTAAAGGAGTTGGTTGAGCTTAAATCTCAAATCCAAGAATTTCTTGATCGTGGGTTTATCCAACCCAGTGTGTCTCCATGGGGAGCACCGGTCTTGTTTGTGAAGAAGAAGGACGGAACTATGCGTATGTGCATAGATTATCGTCAGTTGAATAAGCTGACTTTCAAGAACAAGTATCCTTTGCCAAGGATAGACGACTTGTTCGATCAACTGAAGGGGGCAGCCGTATTCTCGAAGATAGATCTAAGGTCTGGATATCATCAGCTTAAGGTGAAGGAAGCAGATATCCATAAGACAGCTTTCCGAACAAGATACAGCCATTATGAGTTTCTAGTAATGCCGTTTGGATTGACGAACGCCCCAGCTGTGTTCATAGATATGATGAACCGGGTTTTTCAACCTTACTTGGATCGGTTCGTCGTAGTATTCATCGACGACATTCTAGTATACTCCAAGTCTGAAGAGAAGCATGATGAGCATCTTCGGGTTGTGTTGCAAGTGTTGAGGGAGAAGAAGCTCTATGCCAAATTCAGCAAGTGTGAGTTTTGGCTTAAGGAAGTTGCATTCTTAGGGCATGTAGTGTCTATAGAAGGAATAAGGGTGGATCCTAGGAAGATTGAGGCAGTGCTGGATTGGAAACCACCTAAGTCTGTGGCTGAGATTCGTAGTTTCTTGGGATTGGCAGGCTACTACAGAAGGTTCGTAGAAGGGTTCTCATCAATAGCTGCACCTTTGACAAAGTTGTTGAGAAAGGAGGTACCTTTCGTATGGATAGATAAGCAACGGGAGAGCTTTGAGAAGCTTAAGAGGTTCTTGACTGAAGCTCCGATTTTGATTCAGCATAAGGCAGGGAAGGATTACGTGGTGTATTGTGACGCTTCCCATATAGGTTTGGGCTGCGTACTGATGCAAGATGGGAAGGTTGTCGTTTATGCGTCTTGACAGTTAAGGCCTCATGAGATTAACTACCCGACGCATGATTTGGAATTGGCAGCAGTGGTCTTTGCTCTTAAGGTGTGGAGGCATTATTTGTATGGAGAAAAGTCGGTAATCTACACAGACCACAAGAGCCTTAAGTATTTGTTGACTCAGAAGGAGTTGAACCTGAGACAGCGAAGGTGGATGGAGTTGTTGAAGGACAACGACTGTTCCATAGAGTATCATCCGGGCAAGGCGAATGTAGTGGTAGATGCCCTAAGTCGGAAAGTGGTGTCGGATCTGAGGTCGATGTTCGCACATCTTAGCTTGTATGACGATGGAAGTTTGTTGGCAGAGTTGCAAGTCAAACCAACATGGTTGAATGAAGTGAAAAAGGGTCAGTTGTTGGATGAAGATTTAAGTGCTAAGTTACAGCAAGTACAGAATGAGGAGTTGGAATATTATGGTATTAATGATGAAGGGGTATTGTGTTTCAAAAGTAAGGTCTGTATGCCGAAGAATGAGGAGTTAAGGCTGAAGATTCTTCAGGAATCGCATAGTAGCCCTTATGCTATGCATCCTGGAGGTACTAAGTTGTATAGAGATCTAAGGGAACAGTTTTGGTGGCCTGGTCTAAAACGGGAAGTTACCGAATTTGTCGGCACGTGCTTAACATGTCAGCAAGTCAAGGCTGAACACCAAGTTCCGTCAGGATTGCTTCAGCCAATAAAGATTCCGCAATGGAAGTGGGAGAGAATCACTATGGACTTCGTTAGTGGGCTTCCCCTTACGCCTACTAAGAAGGACTCGGTATGGGTGACAGTGGATCGGTTGACAAAGTCTGCGCATTTCATTCCAGTGCAGGTTGACTATTCTTTGTTGAAGTTAGCAAAGTTGTATGTGGCGGAAATTGTGAGGTTGCACGGAGTTCTGGTGTCGATTATCTCAGATAGGGATCCAAGGTTTACGTCTCAGTTTTGGAAAGCATTACATCAGGCTTTGGGTACTAGGCTGGATTTCACTACAGCATTTCATCCACAATCGAAGGTCAATCTGAAAGAGTAATCCAGGTGTTAGAGGATATGTTGAGAGGTTATGTAATAGACTTCAGAGGAAGTTGGGAAGAGTATTTGCCGTTAGCGAAATTTGTATACAACAACAGCTATCAGGCCAGTATTCGGGTGGCACCGTATGAAGCGTTGTATGGACGGAAGTGTCGCACTCCTACGTGTTGGACAGAATTAGGGGAACGTCGAGTTTTGGGTCCAGAGATTGTGGCAGAATCTGAAGAGAAGGTTGAGGTAATTCGGCACAGTTAAAGGAGGCATCTGATAGGCAGAAGTCGTACGCAGATCTTAAGCGAAAGGAAATAGAATTTGATGTGGGAGATCAAGTGTTTCTTAAGGTATCGCCTTGGAAGAAGGTGATGAGATTCGGTGGCAAAGGGAAGCTAAGTCCCAGGTTTACAGGACCTTATCGGATATTGAAGCGAGTTGGACCAGTGGCATACCAGTTAGAGTTGCCTTCGAAATTGAAGCAGATGCATGACGTATTCCATGTATCTATGCTACGTCATTATCGATCAGATCCATCCCATGTAGTTTCGGTTGAAGAGGTGGAGCTAAGGCCAGATTTGTCCTGCGAGGAGGAGCCAATTCAGATTTTGGAACGAGATGTGAAAGTGCTACGAAGGAAATCAGTTCCTTTAGTCAAAGTGTTATGGCGTAATCATGGATCGGAAGAAGCTTCATGGGAGCCGGAAGAAGCAATGCGACAGCAATACCTTCACTTATTTTAACCAGGTAATTTCGAGGTCGAAATTATTTTTAAAGGGGGTAGAACTATAATATCCTGGATTTTGGGCTTATGCATTTGTGCTTAAATATATGTGAAAGCATGCCTTTGTGCGTAATGAATGTGTTGTATGAATTTTGTAAACTTTAGAAATAGGAGAGTGTTTTAGAAATTATCAGATTTTAAGTTCAAAGAGGGAGCTAGGCCTGATAGGCCTTAAGAGAAAATGTAGGTGAAATTAGACACGAAGATGGGCCTGTTAAAGTGGCAAGGAGGCGCCACTTAAAGCCCTAGTAAGTGACGCCACAAGCATAGTGCAGGTCTTAAGTTCGAGCAGCAAGGGAAGCAACATTTTGGGACTTTTATTTTCGGCAAAAAGGGAGAGAGGTGGATGGCATAGGGACTTCATTTAGATGTGCTTTAGATGTGGTCAAATCCTTTTAAATTTCGGCTAAGGTGGAGGATAAATGATGATTTATTTTGAATTATTTTTGAATGGGTAAAAAGAGAGAAAAGAGGAGAAAAAGGAGGAAGATGATAAGAGAAGTAGAGTTGGCCGGCCTAGGGACTTTCTTGATAACATTTTCGGCAAAAGATAGCTTAGGGGTCCCGAAACTTAACTCTCTCTTCACTTATCTCATTTGTGCCGAAGACCCTTAGGAGATCAACTAGTTTTCTCTGCTTTCTTCTTCCCTTCCTCTTCATTTGACCAAAGCCGAATATTCCTTTCTCAGAATCCACCATTGTCGATTCTCTCTATGTCTCATACTCTCTTTTTTCTTTTCCTTGTTGAAGCCGAATCCCTCTAGTGTTCATCAAAAGCTGAAATCAATTGATTAGCATCTAGGCCAAAGCCGAATAGCTTTGTCGGTTCTAGTAAAGGTGTTGCCAATTTCAATATTAAGGGTAAGGATTTTATTGTCATCATTTATTTCTTTCCTTAAAGCCGAAATCAAAGATTCTAACTCTATTCTGCTCTCTGGCCGAACCTTTGAAGGAGGATTTCGGGTTTTCTGCTAAGCCGACTACAATAGAAGATCATTCGGGATTTCTAAGATCTAAGGTAAGCAAATATGATCTTAGACCGAAGGCCATTTTATTGTGTTTAATGTTAAGATTAGATCTAACATGTGTCTATAGGAATCTCGACATCACTAAGAGTAAGGATCAATTTAGCGATTTAAGATTTGCAAGGTGAGTGCTTATGATATTCGGCTAGAGCCATATTTGATGGTTCAGACCTGTTTCTTATTCGTTTAAAAGCCGGAAACTAATCTGTGAAGTGATTTAGTGATAGCCGATTGCAAGAAGAGTCAACATAAAGTTTTCGGGATTTGTTTGGTAACCCAATCGGCAGCAAGGTAAGGATTTGGTTGAGATAATCCTTCCGAATTTGGTTTTATAACCGAATAGGCTTTTGTTAAAATATTAAGTGTTGGCCGAATGTAGGAAGTAAGGATCTAAAGCTGGGTTTTCGGGATTTCAGTGGAAGCGTTAAGTAAATCAGGTGTGTAGACCTACCCTAAATCTTAATAGATCTATGGTATTGTTTTAATGCATGTGTTATTAAGAATGTGAAAGATATGGCTAAGGTACCATGCAATGGTACAAAGTACTCAGGTACGTAAACCTACTCCTACTATGAGTATAATATGATAAATATCTGTTATGGCGCATATGTGAAATTATAAGAATGTGAATAAAGAAAATGGCATGATATTTGCATGGTTTGCATGACATGGGGCATAAGAGTGAATTGGAAAGGGGAGGTGATCTGGTGGTTTATACCACAATATTTGAATGTGGTGACTTCGGTCACATAATTTGAATGTGGTGACTCATATCACAAAATTTTATCTGGTGGCAATGCCACAATATATATAAGGGCGATGAGCACGTCGTCTGTAGCGACTGCTTTCGATGATGTGTAGCGGATGAAGGGTTGACTTAGTAGTCCCCACGGTGTGATGGTTGGTACGGGTGATATGTAGCAGATGGTATCTAGGTTTGGGTTCGGGAATGCATCATCATTTGTAAATTGTGATATGTATATGTATGATCTGATATGCCTGAATCATTAGGACTTAGTGTGGTTGTTATACACTGAGTCTGTTTGACTCACCCCGTTGTGGGATATGTTTTCAGGTGATGCTCAGTAATGGACCGGGTCGCAGGAGCTTAGTGGTGGCCATGCTCAGCTCAGAGTTTATTTTTACTTTGGACTTTCTATTTTATTTTTCGTATTTGGATTTATTCGGGTTTTGTTTTTGATGTAATAAGGCCATAGTATGAACTGTTTACGCTTGCATTTTAATTATTTTGGTACGATACAAATTTCATTAAATTAACGCTTAAGTAATCTTTCTTAAAATAAACCTTCAAATGATTTGACACCTAAATACAAATGATTTCCAATTTAAAGATAAATCTTTAACAAATTCAGCATGTCTTCTAATTTAAAATCAAGATTTTAATAAATCCCTTATCTTTCAGAAATAACAATGTTTTCAATTGAACTTAACACAAATTTTCTTCAAAACCACCTAAGTTTTCCAAGGTAACAAACGAATTTTGAAAATGTTTTACTCAAGGAACATACCAGATTCGGTCAAGTCTCGTGGGTCGGGTTTGGGGTGTTTCACATTTACCTAGGGGATTTGACACTCTTATGACAAAATTTGTAGACTCTATAGGCATATTCATACTAAAGACTAGTTTCACGCAAACATATGAGTGGGTAGATCCCGGGTCAAATAAAGCAACAACATGAGTATCATAGAGAGAAAATATACCCATGATCACATCTGGGGACGATGCCTCTTCGCGAGCACGAATGGCGTAAGTCCTCACAGGCACTCTACCCTCAGATCTTGCAGTGTGCTCTCTAGGTGTATTCATACTACTCGTTCCATTTTCTGGATTTCTCCGTGACCTTCCTCTAGCAGTATTTCCCGATCTTGCACTCTGAGATTTCTCTTTCTCAACCATCTCGGAGCAATCTCTAATAAAATGATCCAGGGATATACACTTAAAATAGGATTTCTTGTTTGCTCGGCACTCCCCAGGGTGACGTCTGCCACACTGTGAACATTCTAGTCCACTTGGTTGAGTGTTACCAACACTTGCAATCGAAATGGTCTGAGCTTTAGACCCCGAGTACTGTTTACCCTTACTTCTATTTGAAAATCCAGCTGAAGTGGCTGATCAAGTAGTAAACTCTCTTGATTTCTTTGATGAGGATTGAAATGACTTACCCAATGTCACGAGACTTGATTTCAGCCTTTCTTTTCTCTTTGGCCAATTCTTCGGCCTTACAAGCTCTGTCTACTAACACCACAAATTCCTTTAGTTCCAGGACACCAACATACAATCAGATATCCTCATTTAATCCGTCCTCAAACCTTTTGCACATGATGGCATCAGTGGATACACACTCCTAGACGTATTTACTAAGCCTTACGAACTCATATTCATATTCAATCACCGTCATTCTACCTTGTTTTAACTTAAGGAATTCCTTTACTTTATGGTTGATGAACCTTTGGCTAATGTACTTCTTACAAAACTCTTCTTGGAAAAATTCCCAATTAACTTTCTCCATTGGTACAACCGACACAAGGGTGTTCCACCACTGGTAAGTCGAATATCTTAAAAGAGACACGACACACTTCATACACTCTTCAGGTGTGCAAGATAGTTCATCAAATACGCTAATGGTATTTTCAAGCCAGAAATCTGCTGTTTCCGGATCATCACCTTTATTAGCTCTAAACTCTTCAGCTCCTTGTTTCCAGATTTTATCAACATGGGGCTTTTCTCTTCCTACCGCTTCTACAACTTAGGGAGCTACAAGGGTAGGTTGAGGATTAGGTGGGGGTAGATGGTGTTGTACATTCGGGTTCATTTGAGCGAACTCCATATACCAAGCATTCATCATATGGAGAAAGGCTTCCCTAGCCTATTCCCCTTTTTAATGACTTACAGTTGCTGGTCTATTCTCATTTCAGTTGGCACCGCTCATTGGGCAGGGCCCGACACGTTACTCTCTACATTATACGCCATTGCTCTGTCGGGATCCATTTACTATATGAAAACATAATTTAAATCATCAGGAGTCGTCACACTATCATTATATAAATACTCATACATGTATAGCTAAACTCGTGCATATCTACGTTAGTCCAAGAATTGACTAAACCGTAGCTCTGATACTACTAAGTGTAACACCTCTTACTCGTATCCGACATTAGAACAGGGTACGAGGCATTACCCAACCTAAACTCATGCATACATATAATTTCGAATCATAAAATTCTATTCAAATTTAAAACTTTTCAAACTCCTTCTTAATAACCTTAATAGAGGCTTACGAGGCCCAAAACACATATTAGAAACATTTCAAGATCAAATCGAGTTCCTTGGAAAACTTTAGAAAATGTTATCAGAACAGGGCCACACGCCCGTGTGGGCAGGCCGTGTTATCACACACGCCTATATCCCTTGTTTGTGTGGATTTATTTCTCAATTCGAACCTACAGGGGTTTTCACATAGCTTGACACACACCCGTGTCTACGACCCGTGTCCTTCACATGGCCAGGACACGGTCGTGTCTTAGCCCGTGTATGAAAACAATAACATTCTATTTTTGACAGCATCATTTCCATGAGGTCACACAGCCAAGGCACACGCCCGTGTTCCTAGACCGTGTGGCAAATTAAATTCCTAAATTTAGGTGCAGACTTTACACGGCCTGGGCACTTGCCCATGTCCTAAGATCGTGTCTTCCACACGGTTGAGACACACGATCATGTCTTAGCCCGTGTGGTTACTACTGGGCATTCTGTTTTGCCAAGTTAGAATGCGGGGGGGACACACGGCCAAACCACATGCCCATAGGGCAGACCTTGTGTCACACACGGCCTATACACATGCCCATGTGTCTACCCGTGTGGACAAGAACATGGCTATTTACCAAGCCCTTTTTGCCACCATTACTTGCACCAGCATAAGCCCCATCAACAACCTACTTATTCATGCAATAATATACCACATACTCAACCATGCAATTTGCACATCCATGAAAAACATCATCATTTTCATATAACAATAACGAGTAATAGCCATCAACCGTGGCCTTCTACAAAATGAATTGAGTAACATTAATAGCCAACATCTTGTCTAACCAATATGGCATATAACAAAATAACCAAGTTCCTATACATGCCATACCCAAAATAATCAAACTTTACTATACCAACAGAATAGCTTGATAGTGTGAACCAAACTTCGACGTTCTACGATCCTAAAGCTAGCTTGGCGATACTACAAGGAAAGGGAAAAGAGAGGGAGTAAGCATAAAGCTTAGTAAGTTTGCATGCAATGAATAGCAACAAAAAGGCTTATGATAACACAAGTTCTCAAGCACACCGACATAACTTACTCATGCTTACTCTTACCAAATCACACATCACATTTTGCATTCATTTCTCGTAAGTTACTCATGGGGTACCTGTATCACTTCATCACATAACTTTAGCACCTTTACTCTCTTGAACATAGACTTAGCTCTTTATCCGTTGAACCACTTGGAATATCGAAGGATACTCAAACTCGTCATACACGTAATACGATGCCAATGCCATATCCCAGATATTGTCTTACATGGAATCACATCTCGCTGCCGATGCCATATGCCCGATATGGTCTTACACGGGATCACATATCGATGTCGATGTCATATCCCATATATGGTCTTACACGAGATCGTATATCGATGCCATGTCCAGACATGGTCTTACACGATTTTCTTATTCGATGCCGATGCCATATACCAGATATGGTCTTATACGGGATTTCAATTCGGTACTGAGGTAATGTCTCAGACACCGTCTTATACGGGACCTTACGAATCTCATGTCTTGACGATGGTATCCTCTCACTTCCTAAGGTTCAACCGGAACTTCAACATCTTAATTTTTATCATATTTTCATCGAAACATCATTGATCAATTTTATAGAAATAATATACATTTTCACGAAATGTCAAGCATTTAAAACATAATAACATGATGTTGAATTATTACACACAAACTTACCTCGGTACCAAAATGTGCCAATTTGCAATTCTAATCCGAAACCTTGCCTTTTCCTCGGTTAAGGTTAATTCCACGTTCTTTTTGATCTATAATAACAAAGTCACTCATTTAATCACTACATGGATCAAGACATTTCAAAAGTCATACTTTGGCAAAATTATCGTTTTGCCCCTAGGCTCGTAAATTGATTCTAATCAAATTTCCTCCTTTAACAAGCCTAGTTAAACATTTATTACTCTTATAGCAATTCACAATACCAATTATTTCACACATTTACCACCTATTTTACAACCTTTACAAAAAGGTCCTTTTAGGTGTTTTCATGGAGACTCCTTTCATATAAGTTGTTTATTTAACAAATAAGATTCATTTTTTTAATAAAATTTTAGAAATCAACATGAACACTCACATGGAAAAACCCTAGACTCTTAACCATTTTGCAAAAGAATCCCCTCATTAGCTAGACTAAGCTTTAGGGGTTCCAAAAACACAAAAATCATCAAAATTGATCATCAAGATGACTTACTTGCAAGGATGAAGAGTTGCTGAAATTTTTGAGCTCTCAAAACCCCTACTTTGCTGATATTTTCAGTGGTAGAAGAAAATGAAGAAGGATGATATCATTTTCTTTTTATTTTATCTTATTACTCAATTAAGTCACCGAACACCACCTAACCATTGACCATGTCTCATCTTTGTCTCTATGGCTGGCCTACTCATCCCTAAGGGTCTAATTGCACATTAGGGACCTCCAATTTATTATTCTATAGCTATTTGACACCTCAAGCTTGTAAAATAAAACTTTTGCACTTTATGCAATTTAGTCATTTTCCGCAATTAAGCATGAAATCGCTAAAATTAATGCATCAAAATTTTCATGCACTCATATAATCATGCTATAGCTTATAAAATAACATTAGAAAATTTTTCTCCGACCTCAGATTAGTGGTTCCGAAACCACTGTTCCGACTAGCCCCAAAATCGGGTTGTTACATTGAGTAACTATCATCATTCATAAATCATTTATATAATAGAAAACAATGTGTAACAATTCTATGAAAACTCAAGCTATCTTATGATCAATCATATAACTTACCAAGGAACTCATCAATTTCATAGTTTTCAATACTCAATTCATTTTCGTATGTACCTGTACCATCTCGTACCAATCTCATAATCAACCACATCCTTCTTTTACCCGTTGAACCATTCGGAATTGAAGTCGGATACTCAAGGTCTCAATCTATAAGTACCTATACCATGGCCCGAAGCCAAATCAAGGTAACTTATCCAAAATTCTGATATCATGGCCTGAAGCCAAATCGGTTTATCTCGCACACATAGTGCTAAATCATGGCCTGAAGCCAACTCAAGTATACCTAATAACATGTCACTAGTACCCTAACCTATTCCTACGGTTCAACCGGGATTTCAACTATCGAATCATCATCGAATCATTTTTGATTTTGCCCGTAATCACATAATCATAATTCATGCTATATCAAAGCGTATAAAATAAATTTGAAACGAAATTATAACGTACAAACTTACCTCGGATGTTAAAACGACGAATCGAGTTGATTAGTCGATAACTTTATATTTTCCCCGATCGAACTTTTCATGATCTACATATATTAAAAATTAACTTATTTAATCATCTATCCATTCAATTTAGTCCAATACACACTTTAAGACAAATTTACACTTTTACCCCTAAACTTTCATATTTTTACAATTTAGTCCTTATTTCATAAAATCACAAATTAAAACAATTATCAAAATACCCATGCTTATCTGAATTACCATTATACACCTACCAGTCCATATTTTTCATTTATTTTCACATTTTAGCCACTAACTTTACACATTTTTCAATTTAATCCCTAATTTACATTTTCACTAAAAATCACTTAACAAAACTTGTATATCTATTAACAAACATTCATAATATATCTAAAAAAAATAAAAACACATGCTTATTTATCAATGGCATCATTCAAAATCTTTAACATTTTTGCAAACTAGTCCCTGGGCTAGCTAGTACTAGTTGTAACGCTCACAAAAACATAGAAATCATCAAAAATCGAGTCAAAAATCACTTACTTGCTAGCTAGAGAAGTGATCGAATGCTTCAAACTTAAAATGGAGTTCTCTTCTTCTAATTTTTGGCTAAGGAAGAAGATGGACTAAAATATGGTTTTATTATACTTAATTTTAATTTTATAATTAATTTACTTATTTAACCTTTAACTAACATCAAAATTACATTAATACCAAACCATTATCATCCAATAACTCATTAATGAGCTAATTACCACTTAAGGACCTCCACTTTAAGGTTCTATAGCTATTAGACACCTTTAGCTATAAGAACACAGCTTTTGCACTTTACGCGATTTAGTCCTTTTTCTCAAATTGACCATTTAAACGATAAAATTACTTAACGAAACTTTCACACAATCATTCAATCATTCTATAAACCTTGGAATAATAATAAAATAAATATTTTGACTTCATATTTGTGGTCCCAAAAACACTGTTCCAATTTGACCAAAAATGGGCTGTTACATTTCGTATCGGGATTACCCCTGTCTCCAAAAAATAAAGATGTTATTTGGGTTGTCGTTGATCGACTAACAAAATCGACACATTTCATTCCAGTACATACTGACTTCTCACTTGATAGATTAGCTGAGTTGTACATCTTTAAGATTGTTAGATTACACGGGGTGCTAGTTTCTATTATTTTGGATAGAGATCTGAGGTTTACGTCGCAATTTTGAAAGAAATTGCAAGAAGCTTTGGGTACACAGTTGAAATTTAGTACTGCATTTCATCCACAAACTGACGGTCAATCTAAAAGTAATTCAGATTCTTGAAGATATGCTTCGTTGTTGAATTTTAGGGTTTGAATGCAACTGGGAGAAATATTGAACGTTGGTTGAATTCACGTATAACAATAGTTTTCAATCGAGCATAAAGATGGCACAGTATGAAGCACTGTATGGTCATAAATGCCGAACTCCATCATACTGGAATGAGCTTAGTGATAAAAAGATTCACGGGGTTGATTTGATTAGAGAGACTAAAGATAAAGTGAAAGTAATTCATGACAGTTTGAAAATAGCTTCAGATCGACAGAAATCATATGCGGATTTGAAATGTAACATCCTAAAATTTGGGATCTAGCATTTTTGCACTATTGCATGTGTTGAGCTCGTTTAGCTTTTTATTTGGGTGTGTTTGGGGGTCCTAGGGAGGCTCGGGTTCGAGCCCAAGCCTTGGGAAAGTTTTGGTTTTTGGCTCTTAAGTGGAGAGGGCTGTTGGAAGCATGACTTAAGGAAATTTGTAGGTATTTTGCTAGCACAAGTGGAGTGTGTGGCAGGGTGGTGATAGCTTCAAAGGGAGTGCAAGGAGGTTGGAGGTTTGAATCCCACAAGCAGCATATGGGGAGTTTTTATTTTGTGCCTAGGAAAGGAGGAAGCTGAGTGGAGATAAAACTCTACAAGGTTGGTTGGAGACTTGGTCAAGCATTTCAAATGAGTGAAGGGGAGTAAGTGTAGGAGAGAACGGTGGAGAGAATCGTAGAAGTGAGGGGTGTGGGAGTGGGAGTGGTTGCCCGAATGTGGTGTGTGTGGAGGGTGAAAATTCTGGCTAGAGGTTAATGTAGAGAATCAAATTCGGCATTTGGTAGGTAGCAAAGGAAGAAAATGAAACCTTTTGTGTGTGTGCCGAAATTGTGGCTAGTATTTTGAATATTCTTTTTCCTTCCTTTTGTTTTCTAAGTGTGATAATTAACCACTCGTGCACTTTTCTACTTGAATCTCTTCATTTTTTTCATTCTTTGGCTAGTGCATTTTGAGTCGTTTGCTTCAACTCTTTTCTTTGCCAAAACCTCAACCTCTCAAGTGACTTCTTCTCATTTCTTTTTCAAACACTTTTCTTTTCATTCGTGGTTGCCAAACACTTGGAGCCGAATTCTTTTCTAACCCTTTTCTTCCTATAGCCGAACCTTTCCTACATCTACCATTTTGACTTGTGTTCTTTGTTTAGTTTTCATTGCGGTATAGCTTCTATAGCCGAACCCTGAGTTCTTTTATATTGCTGCTAGTACCGAATCTCTTCTTTCCATTCGGCTCATCTCTGATCTAAGGTTAGTGTTACTCTTCTGCTAGATTCTTGTTTCTTTTCACTTCTTGTTTCTTTGCTAAAAGCTGAAATTCTCACCCTCTTTCTTTTGACTAAGGCCGAATCAATCCATTCCTTTCTACCTCAAATCTTTTTGGTTCGTTTGGTGTGGGCTGAAGCTGTTAGAGGGCTAGCATACCCTCTCGTCATTCTTCTAACATTTGATTTTCGAGAGTTGGTTGGTAAGTAAGGTTGTGGCCGAATATGGGTGATGGGGTTTTAATATTGGGTTGTTCATTTTCAAGCTGAAAGGCTCTTGTGATTTTAAGATTGGATGTGAGTTTTAATGGCTAATACTTTTTCTCGATTTCAACATTGCAAGGGACTCGACGGGCTTAAATCAAGGAATCGTTTACACAATCTTCCATTGCAGTGGACTTCTTGGATTGTTGGTAAGTGATGTAGATTGTTAATCAATATCAATACTTGGAAGTTGTATTAAGGTTTTCGACTAACTGTTAATCGATTGTATCCTTAGGTGCAGTGTAGCGTGTCATGTATTACAAATCAGGTGTGTACTCTCACACCTCTCTGAATGTTTGCGTGAGATGTTTTGTGAATCAGCCAAATGCTGAAAAGCCAGAAAACCGGCAACTGTGACCACTCTAGCATGCGAATGCTCGTAGTGGTAAATCAACATACGAAAAATGACGGTAAGTCGTTGAGAGTGTCATGATCACTCTCATGAAATTGAGGCTGTAATAGGCCTAATCGAGCCGAAACAGGCCAAATGGGCCGAATGGGTTATCCGACCCACTCAGGCAAAATTGTGGGAAAACTATCAAATGATAGGTCTGAATGCGAAATCTGCAAATATGAAATCGAAGAGACCCCAATAGTTTCATAGAGACCCAAAAAGGGTTCTGTGTCGCTCGAGGCGACAGTAGGCTTTCGGAAAGGCTGTTGAATGCAAAATTACCAAAATACCCCAGGAAGGTAAAATTACTAAAATACCCTTGGTGGGTAAATTACTGAAATACCCTCGATGGGCAAAATTACTGTTATACCGTTAAGGGTTGATTAGTATGATTGTGTGTATTCTGTTTAACTGGTTATGATGGTAATTTATTTCATACATCATTATGATATGTACTTTGCATACATCACATTCTGCATGGGGTTGGGGTATTGGTGATCAGAAGAAGTGTATTCTGGTGGCTCTGCCACATTCTGATTCTTGTGGCTCTACCACATTCTATCTGGTGGCTACGCCACGTATAATCTGTTATTCTGGTGGCTCCGCCACAAATTCTGTGATGAGCAGCTTGTCTGCCATATTGGTGTGTTGGGCTGGGTGGGTTGACTTGGTCTTCACAAGTGTGTTGGGCTGGTATGGGGGTGTGTAGCGGGTGGATTATTAGGTTGGGTTGCATTACATTGGTTGCACTATCATGTTTATAGGGCTAAGGCCCAGTTTGTTTCTGTATGGGCTTCGGCCCAGTCTGCTTCCGTATGGGCTTGGGCCTAGTTAATGACCGTTTAGGGGATTACACACTGAGTTCTTGTAACTCATCCCTCTGCTTTAATCTTGCAGGTGATTCCCAGCATTGAGGGTTTAGAGCTGCGGATGTAACATCCCGAATTTGGGCCTAATGGGATTGGGCCGATTGGGCCATGGGCTTTAGGAAAATTTGTGTGTCATCTAGTTACTTGTGTTAGCTCGGGTAGGATTGTTTTTGTGTTTTGCATAGTTTTGTGAAGGATTGGATTTATTTACGAAGTTAGAGTAATTTTTAGTTTGAAGAATTTAGTGAAGTGAACTAAGTGAACCTGACACTTAAGTTAATTTAAGTGTTAAATTCTAGCACATGTGGAGTTAGTGGTAAGGTGGCTAAGGAGCTTGGAAAGTTGCTTGAGGGAAGTGGTTCGATTAGCATGGAAGGCATATTAAGGATTTTATTTTTTACATCCTAGCATTAAGTGTAGGCCAAGTTCTAGTTATTGAAGGTTGGACTTTCAATTTTTTGGCAAGTTGAATAATAGTAATTTAGGAAAGCTTGAACTTTGGGAAAGGAATCATATGGATTAAGGAAGGATAGGGGACATAAGGCTTGGTTTAAGGTGAGGTTTTTGGAAACTTTTTAATGGCTATTTGTCCATGAATGTGGACGGTTTCATGGACTAAGGGGGTTGGCTTAAGTTTTGTGAGTGAATAGGAGGAAATAGGGAGAAAATTAGGAGTGTGTTTAATTCAAAATTACATTGAATTGTTGGCAAAAGTATGGTTGCCGAATTTTTGATTTGTGTAGAGGGAAAAAGGGTGCCGAAACTTCTTTGTAGTTAGGTGACATTTTTGGCTAGTTTCGTAGGTGTTAGTCTTTGTTTTTGTGTCAAGCCGAAATCTTCCTTTGCTTTGTTATTTTCTTCCTAATGCTTTTGGTTGAAACAAACCCGATAACCCAAGTAGAATTGACGATTTACTCACTTGGTCTTTAAGCCAAATTACATTTGTTTCTTTTCTCTTTTTCTTTTTAGAAACCGAAACCATACTCTACCATATCTTTCTTTCTCTTTGCCATTTCTTTGCTCAATGCCGAAAGTATCTATCTCCTCTCTTTCATCTCTTTCTTTTCTTCTTTCAAACTCTTGAGCCGAAATCCTTTTCATTTTTTCTTTGCCAAATTTCTCTCTTCCATTTTTTTTACTTTTCTTTTTCTTCCTCTTTTCCACTCTAGCCGAATCCTCTCTCTCTAATTTTGATTTTCTTTGCCACTCACGTACTTTATTTTTTTTTCTCCACATATCTTTTTCTATCTTCATTCAAAACCATAGCTGAAACTTCCTTTTTCCTTCTTGAATTATTTTGGCCGAATATCAACAAGGGTAGGTTTTCATTTGGTTTTCTATAATCGGTTTTGGAAGATAGGCTCTTTGGGACTTTGGAAGCAATCAATTTCGGTAAGTCAAGTGGTAAGGTTTGTGTTGGTTCTTTATTCTTTAAATGGATGTTAAGCCGAAGGCTATGGTGAATAAGGATTTTGGTTTGGCCGAATGGTCTATGGTATTGATCTAAGTATTGGCCGAATGTAGGGCAAGGAAATCTAGTGTGGTAGATCGGGTCTTCGGGATTTAGCCGACTGTGCCAAAAAGGTGCGTAGTTATCGCACTGTCTCTTGATTGTGTGTATGTGTTATATTTATGTATATGTGATATGATGTTAATGGTAGCCGAATTTAGGGCTAAGATTATGAATACCCGTGGTGGGTGATCGAATACTCAGGTCAGTGAATTACGATATTAAATGATCATTGATGAATATATGAAATGTGATGGCATGAGATGCATTATTGTTCAAGTGATATGTTGCCGTGATACACATATATATATGCATGGGACTTGGGATGTGACTATCGAGTCACCTCGTGGATACAGATATGTGGATCACTATGTGATCGGTGGCTTAGCCACGGCCTTGGGCAGGGAGTCTACTAAGGTAGGTGTAACGGATGGACACTAGGTTGGGTTGGGCTTCATTTTGCATATTTATGTATGTGGACTGTGTGGAATTGGGCCAAGCCCATATGTGGGGACATGTGTAATAACTATGCACTGAGTCTGTGTGACTCACCCAAATTTTTCTCAAACCTTACAGGTGATGAATAAAGCTTGGACCGGGTTGGAGTGGATACGAGGTGGCCCATGTAGAAGATAAATTTATTTGTTTTACATTTTTTTTTATGAAAGGTTATTTATTGTAATAAGGGCCATTTAAAGTATTTATGGACTTTTATTATGTTTTAAGTTGGATTGTCGATTATATTATTATTTGAAAATGTTTTATTTTTAGCAACTTATGTTTTAAAAATCTATATTAAAGGTTTCAAGTTGGAAATATTGTAATAACTTAATTTTATTTGAAATTTTAATTATATAATGTTTTAATAAAGACATTAAATTTTCATGTTTTCACTCTAAGTCAAAATAGTTTTCAAACATCTTCCGCAGTGGCATTCTAAATTCAGCCATGGCGTATGGGCCGGGTTTGGGGTGTTATAGCGGAGGACTCTGTGGTGGCCATACATCGGAACCTTAGTAAATTTCAGTTTTACTTTATTTTGAGATTTATTTTATTTTGGGTATAAGATTTTGTAATAAGGCCATTGGACTTTAATTTTTCTTTTAAGCTTTCATTTCCATTAGGTTCAAACTTTAAGCGATTAAATTCTGGATTTTCTTAAAACAACAATATCTGTTTTCAAATATCGTATTTTTACAATTCATTGAACCTGAGATTTGTTTTAAACAAGTTTTTGGAAATAATAAGAATAATTGTAATAATATCAATAACAAAATTTTTACAAGAAAACCATAAAAGCAAATCTGAATTTCATAAACAACAAAGCTCAAAGTTTCAAAAAATGAATACGAACTTTTAAACGAATGTGCAGTTTTTAAACAACCCTTCTATGTGACATGTAACATCCCCAAACCCGGCCCATTCGTTACGACCGAATCTGGTTATGTTAGTAAAAATATTTTTCTTTACTTAGAATTTAAAACACGAAAATCTACTATCTTTCTGGTAAAACCCGTGTACTTTTAAAAAGATACTTTTAGACTTTGATAATGAATAGAAATGTCCAGATTAAAACACTCGTTTAATTTATAAATTTGTTGAGTAAATAAATAGCTAAAAACTAAGTCGTTTTCACATAGTAATCAAAATAATCAAACCATAATTTAAAATAATAATAAAGAAATTCCCAAAATAAATGAAAAAGTCAAAGGGCCTTATTACATCAATATTTAAACCCAAATACTTAATATAAATAACTTAAAAGATTTGAATTCTTCTTTCTGCATGGGCCACCATGTGTCCTCTTCGATCCCGATCCCATTCTATTCATTTCCTGAAATGGTTAGAAATAAAAGGGTGAGTCCACCGACTCAAAGGCATAACCACAACACATATTCCCATCCGTATGGGCTTGGCCCATACCCACACAACCATCGAAACAAAACATGCAAGAATGCATCTCACCAAACCCATTGTCCAACCGTACACCAACCTTAGCGGACTCCGCCTAAGGCCGTGGAAACCACCACCGATCACCTTGTGATCCAAAATTCTTACCTTGGCAACTCATCGCTCAAGGCCGTGGGTTGAGCCACCGATCAACCAATCGTGATCCAAATATCGTAATCTGCCTACTCGGTGATGCACATAGCAATCAACCGCCGAGATGGGCACCAAGCCAACATCTCCTTTGATGATGCACACACAGACTCATCAAGCGCTAGTGTAGCCCGAAGCTAACACTAGACCACGTACACCAATGTGTACTCCCTTCCTTCCTCGACCAAACCCGAATCCCATGCATATGTGATAAAGCATCTTATCAAATCATCATATAATAGGAGCATACATCTCATATCATTATCAAATCATATATATTTATATATACATCATAATAACTTCAACATCACAAACTTACTCATGTATAAACGTTAGCAAGCATAACACCGAAGAAATAGTGCGATGATTACGCACCTTATTACTAGCACAAACGATCAACTCTCGAAACGCTACTTAATGCTTCAAAGAATCACGACTAACCGACTCGAAAAGGTTTCTGCGATAGGTTCTTCTCCCCTACAATCGGCCTTAGCATCAAAACCTTAGGCTTAAACGAATACTAAATATACAACTTATTAAAACAATATCCTTACCAACTTCGATTGCTAACAAAAGGAGGCTTGATCAAGCTACTTTAAAACCCAAAGTACCTTCACTCAATCGACATAAACAAAAGCCCGGAAAGTCTATACTACTTCTAATATTCGGCCAAGGTGAGTTTAATAATAGGAAGGGATTTCGCAAAGGGATAAGGTGTAGGTTCGGTCTAACAATGAAAGAAAATCAATGGAAAGGGAGTAGGGGTTTGGCCAAAAGGTTTGAGAAAGGGGAAAGAAAAGATGTGGGGGTGTACTTTCGGTTTAGCCAAGATGGAAGAAAAGAGATGATGAATGGGTGGTTCTGGCTAAGGCTCTAAAAGAAAAGAAAGAAAAGATTGGCAATGGAGGTTTCGGTTTAGGAGGAGTGGAAGAACAATGGAGAATTGTGAAGCAATTTGGCAGGCAAGCAAAAGGGAAAAACCAAAAGATGAGCACCCTTCCTCTATTTATAACATTCGGCCAAGCTCCCCCCCCTTAAGAAACAAAATTCAGCCAAACACTCAACTCCCCCTTCAAATCCCATTATTCACTCCTAAATTATCTCCCTATCATCCATTGAAAAAGTTTGAATGAGTCAAACTATATCCTAGCCGAATTTTAAAAGGAAAGACCAAGTCTTTCTCCATCTTTTAAGTGCCCAAATCGAATCCAACACCCTACCAAGTTAACGCAAAAATAAAGCCCCATCTGTTGCTCTTGCGAATCGAACCTGAATCCCCTTCCCCTTGCAAATGGCGTCATCTCTCCAAGCTCTAAGTGGCGCCTTCCTTGCCACTTTGCCAAGCCATTCCTTGTGTTTTATTTTCCCAAATAAAACTCTTAAAGCCCCCTTCATTCAAGATCCCCTTTTAACCCCTAAAACTAAAATTTTTCTAAGGCATTCCACTACCCTTAAAAGTTCTCAAGACCCTAAAACCCATCCAAACATACCCAAAACCTACTAGAACTTGAATTATACCCAACATGCATAGCCCCTAAATTCGGGTGTTACAATTCTACCCCCCTTAAGAATAATTTCGTCCTCGAAATTACTTGGTTAGACTAACGGTCGTACACCTTAATTCACCTCACTATGCTATAGTCACAAGACTCGATCTTAAAGAGCTAACATACCTTCTCAAGACTGTTCCAAGTTCATACTCAAGGTTCCAACTACTTTACGAGCAACAAATCAAACAATCACCAAAGCGAACAAAACAACAAAGAATATTCTAGACTTAAGGAACTTACCAGTTGACCCTCAGCACATCATTATCCTCTCTCCGACGAATCGCATAAACTACCCCTGGCCGCTTTGCCTCAGTGCCACCATTACGCGGCTCATCGCTTGCTCCACGACCTCGGCCAGAACCATTTCCTCCATGGCTCGGACCACGACCTCTCGTCGCTTGCTGACCAACTCTGCCTGGTTGTACATAACCTTGACCTTCTGTCCGAGTCCTACTCGGATTCTGGGGACAATCCTTAATCGTGGAACTTGGACTTGCATCTAAAGCACTCCGAACACGATTCCAAAGATTCGCCAACATGGTACCTTCCACATTGAGCACACGGACGATCTGGATTTCCGTGGGCTGGCTTAGCAATATTAACAGGAGTCTCAACCCTCGGTCTTTTCTGAACCCTCTCAAACACTTCTGACGATCCAACACTTCTCTTATCACGGTTCCTTTCTCTATTGTGCCTCTCAGCCTTCTTGACCTCCTCAGCTATTCGAGCTTTCTCTACTAAAACGGCGAAGTCTCTTTCCTGATGCGGAGCAATCAAAACTCGCAACCCATCCCGCAGACCATCTTCAAATCTGACGCATCTCTCATAATCCGTTGCCACGATGCCCCGAGCATACCGGCTCAAACGCAGAAAACTCACCGACAGTACTCTGCTATTTGACTTGCTACCTTGCACCGTGATTAAGGAACGCCTTCCTCTGCGCGTCCACATAGCTCGCTCCAACATACTTCCCTTCAAACTTGATCTTAAAGTAACCCCAATCCACTCAATCCGCAGAGGTACTTTCCTTAACGGTGAGCCACCACTGGTAGGCCTCATCCCGCAGCAACGAAACAACACCCTTAAGCTTCTCCTCCGCAGTTAAGTCGAGATCATCCATAATCCTTTCCACGCCTCCACCGAAGTTTTCTGCCATATTCGGAGCTACCCCAGACACTCCTCTGAAAACCTCGGCTCCATTCGCCCTAAGTCTCTCGGGTACCGACTTCCGATTCCTATTGCCCACATTGGCTCCTGCCACTCGTTCGAGTACCGCAAAGACGACTTGTGACACTACGTCGTCTCCTCCAGTCTGATCCTGCTGTTCAACCTCAACAGCTGGTGGTGGTGCATCGCTTTCTGACCCATGGCGTGACCCAACCGGTTCCGATCCTGACATCCTGCCTCTACCACGTCCACGAGTATTGCGACATCGCGCCCCTAGAACTCATATCTAACGCCTGATTTAGTCTGTTTAGAAAGTTTTATGCGTTAGAAATTCTTGTTTCAACTGCTTTATCCACGAGCAATTTTATGCAATGAAGTTTTCGAGAGTAGTTCTTTCGAGCAATCAAGTTTCCTTCCTACCCGGTAATTTCGTCATTTTCCTATAGGGGTATTTCTTGGTAATAACTCGTGGTCAATTTTGAAAATAGTTTTCAAACTAAAGATATTTCAAAGTTTACAAAATCTCGAGGGTCATCTTGAAAAATTTGTTTTCAAACCGAGGTATCGCAAAAATTTGTAAATCGAGGTTATTTCATAATTTTAGAAATCACGAGCATTTTCGTAAATTCTCCAAATCAAAATATCACGCTTTTCACAAAGCCAAGATAGAAATATTTCAAGAAAAGATCGAGAGAGATCTGAAGATTTAGAAACCAAGGGCGTTTTGGTAATTTTATCAACCAGTGGTATTTTCGTAAATTTCCACAAACTAGGTTATCTTAATATTTTGAAATCTCAAGATTTTGGTATTTTGTAAAGTAAAAAAACAAAAGTTGAGGGTAGTACACTAATTTTGCAATACAGGGCATTTTTGTAATTTTGCCATTAAGGGCATTTTGGTAATTTTGTAAATCAAAACGTTCTTCCGAATCAAATTTAAGATTTCACAAACCAAAAGGGTAAATTTGGAAAAGTTTTAATACTGAAAAGTTTTAGAAAACAACAAGGCTAGTTCCTTTCGGGTTTTAATAATCGGTTTAGCTTTATGAACAAGTCCTCTTGGTTCGGGTGAACAAGTAGCTACGCACTGTAGGATTCGAGTACAGAGGAGGTGAGTCGCTAGGACTGCTTAAATACCAAGCTCTTACTGAATACCATTCCTCGACATGCGTACAGTGGTTGCCACACCTTAACTCGGCGACTTGCTTCACAGGTTTGTTTAAGAGATTTAAGTTTTATGCACATGTTTGAGTAGTCTAGTCCTAGGGTCCAATAGTCCTAACTTTCTAATCTACGAGCCCAAACTAAGCCCAATCAATCCATGTAAACAATTCACATCCAGAAAGAAAAAGTCCGAAGTACTTACCTAGCGGACTTCGGGTCGGAGACACAGGTGCCATGCCAGAATAACTTGAAAACTTTTATAAAAGCCCACTTTCCAAAAACCCATTTTGAAAACTGTTTCGGGCCCAAACCCTCAAAGCCGAGTTTTGAACCGGGCTCTGATACCAATTTGTAACATCCCCAAACCCGGCCCATTCGTTACGACCGAATCTGGTTATGTTAGTAAAAATATTTTTCTTTACTTAGAATTTAAAACACGAAAATCTACTATCTTTCTGGTAAAACCCGTGTACTTTTAAAAAGATACTTTTAGACTTTGATAATGAATAGAAATGTCCAGATTAAAACACTCGTTTAATTTATAAATTTGTTGAGTAAATAAATAGCTAAAAACTAAGTCGTTTTCACATAGTAATCAAAATAATCAAACCATAATTTAAAATAATAATAAAGAAATTCCCAAAATAAATGAAAAAGTCAAAGGGCCTTATTACATCAATATTTAAACCCAAATACTTAATATAAATAACTTAAAAGATTTGAATTCTTCTTTCTGCATGGGCCACCATGTGTCCTCTCCAATCCCGATCCCATTCTATTCATTTCCTGAAATGGTTAGAAATAAAAGGTGAGAGTCCACCGACTCGATGCATAACCACAACACATATTCCCATCCGTATGGGCTTGGCCCATACCCACACAGCCATCGAAACAAAACATGCAAGAATGCATCTCAGCCCAACCCATTGTCCAACCGTACACCAACCTTAGCAGACTCCCCGCCTAAGGCCGTGGGAAACCACCACTGATCACCTTGTGATCCAAAATTCTTACCTTGGCAACTCACTGCTCAAGGCCGTGGCTGAGCCACCGATCAACCAATCGTGATCCAAATATCGTAATCTGTCTACGGTGATGCACATAGCAATCAACCGCCGAGATGGGCACCAAGCCAACATCTCCCTTGATGATGCACACAGCAACTCATCAAGCGCTAGTGTAGCCCGAAGCTAACACTAGACCACGTACACCAATGTGTACTCCCTTCCTTCCTCGACCAAACCCGAATCCCATGCATATGTGATAAAGCATCTTATCAAATCATCATATAATAGGAGCATACATCTCATATCATTATCACATCATATATATTTATATATACATCATAATAACTTCAACATCACAAACTTACTCATGTATAAACGTTAGCAAGCATAACACCGAAGAAATAGTGCGATGATTACGCACCTTATTACTAGCACAAACGATCAACTCTCGAAACGCTACTTAATGCTTCAGCAACCGCTGACTAACCGACTCCCGAAAGGTTTCCTGCGATAGGTTCTTCTCCCCTACAATCGGCCTTAGCATCAAAACCTTAGGCTTAAACGAATACTAAATATACAACTTATTAAAACAATATCCTTACCAACTTCGATTGCTAACAAAAGGAGGCTTGACTGGCTACTTTAAAACCCAAAGTACCTTCACTCAATCGATTACAAACAAAAGCCTGGAGAAGTCTATACTACTTCTAATATTCGGCCAAGGTGAGTTTAATAATAGGAAGGGATTTCGGCAAAGGGATAAGATGTAGGTTCGGTCTAACAATGAAAGAAAATCAATGGAAAGGGAGTAGGGTTTCGGCCAAAAAGGTTTGAGAAGGGGAAAGAAAAGATGTGGGGTGTACTTTCGGTTTAGCCAAGATAGAAGAAAAGAGATGACAGAATGGGTGGTTCGGCTAAGGCTCTAAAAGAAAAGAAAGAAAAGATTGGTAATGGAGGTTTCGGTTTAGGAGGAGTGGAAGAACAATGGAGAATTGTGAAGCAATTTAGCGAGGAGCAAGCAAAGGAAAAACCAAAAGATGAGCACCCTTCCTCTATTTATAACATTCGGCCAAGCTCCCCTAAAGAAACAAAAATTCGCCAAACACTCAACTCCCCCTTCAAATCCCATTATTCACTCCTAAATTATCTCCCTATCATCCATTGAAAAAGTTTGAATGAGTCAAACTATATCCTAGCCGAATTTTAAAAGGAAAGACCAAGTCTTTCTCCATCTTTTAAGTGCCCAAATCGAATCCAACACCCTACCAAGTTAACGCAAAAATAAAGCCCCATCTGTTGCTCTTGCGAATCGAACCTGAATCCCCTTCCCCTTGCAAATGGCGTCATCTCTCCAAGCTCTAAGTGGCGCCTTCCTTGCCACTTTGCCAAGCCATTCCTTGTGTTTTATTTTCCCAAATAAAACTCTTAAAGCCCCCTTCATTCAAGATCCCCTTTTAACCCCTAAAACTAAAATTTTTCTAAGGCATTCCACTACCCTTAAAAGTTCTCAAGACCCCTAAAACCCATCCAAACATACCCAAAACCTACTAGAACTTGAATTATACCCAACATGCATAGCCCCTAAATTCGGGTGTTACATGACATGCCAGATCCAGTTGTAACTTCTAGGCCGGGTTTGGGGTGTTACATGAAACGTAAAGACATTGAATTTCAAATAGACAACAAAGTATTTTTCAAAGTATCTCCATGGAAAAAGATTCTTTGATTTGGTCGCAAAGGAAAATTGAGTCTGCAATTCATCGGGTCGTATGAAATCATCGAAAGAATAGGACCTGTGGCATATCGATTATCATTACCATCAGAATTAGAAAAGATTCACAACATATTTCATTTTTTGATGTTGCTTCGATATAGATCATATCCATCGCACGTAATTTCTCCTACAGAGATTGAAATCCAACCTGATATGACGTATAACGAAGAATCGATTAGAATTTTAGCTCGAGAGGTTAAAGAATTAAGAAGTAAAAACATAGCTTTAGTGAAGGTTTTGTGGAAACGTCATGGTATTGAAGATGCTATGTGGGAGCCCGAGGAAGCTATGAGAAAATAGTACCCTAACCTCTTTTCTGGTAAAATTTTCGGGGACGAAAATTTTTTAAGGGAAATCGAAACAGTGGTTTTGTGACCACAAATCTGAGGTCAAAATAATTATTTTATTATTATTTTGAGGTCGACAATATGATAATATGATTGTGTGAAAATTTTGTTAAGAAATTTTATCGTTTGAGTGTTTAATTTGATAAAAATGACTAAATTGCGTAATGTGTAAAACTTGTGTTCTATTAGTTAAAGGTGTCTAATGGCTATGGAATCTTAAATTAGAGGACCTTATGTGGTAATTATACCATTTTTAATATGAGTGGACAAAGATGGACATTATTTGGGTTATTTTTATCATTAAGGATAAATTTGTAATTTGGTTATTAAAGGTAAATTAAATAAAACCAAATGAACATATTCATTCATTCATCTTCTTCAAATTGATTCTTCTTGGGAAAATAGGGCTAGGGTTTGGCCATCTTCATTTCCTTAAATTAGGTATGGTTTTTTTTTCCCGTTTTTATTGATTTTTATGTTTTTGATATCGTTGCAGCTTAATCTAGCTAGCCCAGGGACTATTTTACAAAAATTTTAAAGGTTTAGGGTTATTCCATTATGAATCTATGTGTATTTTGATGTTTGATGATAGAAAATGTATGCTTGTTGTTAGATAAACAACATTTGTAAAGTGATTTTTGACAATTGTCATTTAGGGATTAAATTGAGAAATGTGAAAATTTTGAGGTTAAATTATGAAATAAATGAAAAATATGGGCTGCTATGGTAATAATAGAAATTTAGCTAGCATGGGTAGGGACCAAATTGCATGAATTTGTACTTTTATGAGATATGGACTAAATTGTAAAGAAATTGAAATATTAGGAGGTAAAAGTGTAAAGTTGGTATAATCTGCATTTTTGGGCTAAATTGAATAGATTGATGATTAAATGAGTTAAATTTGATATTACGTAGATCAAGAAAAGCGAAATTCGGATTTAAATCGAGAGAAAAACAAGGTTTTGGACTAGTTGATCCATTCCATTGTTTTAGCGATCGAGGTAAGTTCGTATGTAATAAGCATTGTTATAATTGTGATTTAAATGCTTTAATATTGCATGAATTGTGAAGACGACCTTGCGGATATATTCGACGATGTTTCGGCAAATGTGAAATCCCAGTTGAACCTTAGGAATAGATTAATATACAAATGACATGTCATTGGGGGTTATGTGTTTGGGTGTTGGTCCGTACGTTCTACCAATGGCTGAGTTATCCAGCATGTGTTGCAGATTCTTGTAAGCTTGTGTGAGCAGACCCGTTGATAGCTCGAGAGTGAGCATTACATGTGATATGGGATTGAGATAGCTTCGGCTATATATGTGGCACTTAAGGTGCGTGATTCCCGAGTATCCGATAGTATTCCAAATGGTTCAACGGGTATATCAAGGATATTAAAAGGTGAGAAATAGAAACGTATGGTTGGCCGTTTTGAAGGGCACAAGGGCTGGTCACACAGACGTGTGGCTAGCCGTGTGACCCAAGTCAGGGAGTTACAAGGGTCAGACACGGACTGGGACACAGCCTGGGACACGGCCATGTGATCAAATTTTGAATGTCCACACGACCTATGACATGAGTGTGTCTTTGGCCGTGTGAGACACAAGGCCGAGCCACACGAGCGTGTGTCCCCTATATTTTGAGAAAATTTCTAAGATTTCTAAAAATTTACTGTGTTATCGGTTTAGTCCCGAACCACCCTGAATGCATGTTTTGGGCCTCGTAGGCTCGTATTAGGGACAATGAGAATGGTGTTGAATGATGATTACATGAAACTTTAATATGTATGTGAAATGTATGTTTAATTGTATAATAAGTTCGGTAATGCTCCATAACTCTAATCCGGCATTGAGTACGGGTGAGTGGTGTTACATGCCATTATAACCACTACCAAAGCATCAACATCTACCAATAAAAAAATCAACGGATAGTGTGATGGATCTCCAACTAGCTTTCCCAATCGAGCTTCTGATAATCTGTAAAGTAAAGGAAGAATAACTACGTAAGCAATGTATGCTTAGTAAGCTCGTATAAACTTTAAGCATAAAATTCCACTTCAATAATAAACTTTATAGAATAAACATAAATCTACACCAATTCCATAAGATTCATAAATTGATATGAACAACAACTTGCAAATGAGTAAGTTCATTAATGTCACATATATCTATCATTCATAACGTGATAGGATTTTAGGGGACTTAATAGATAATTGACAACCTTTCTTTAAGATTCTGCACTTTTGAATTTAATCTCGTTTCATTCTATTCCTAATGCTTATCATAAGTCTAAACAATATTATCCATTCATAACTTAGTGTATTTATCCATGATATAGGTGTATTCATCCATAGCATACGCAATTTGCTCACATATAAATACATCATTTATCACATTAAATTTTTATAACATCATAATACATCCTAATTACATACTTATCGTTTCATTCCCTTTTCTTACCCGTTTCATATGCATAGTACAAGCATAATCATAAATATCAAGCATATCCACAAGCTTGGCGTAAGCCTAAGCACATCAACAACACATGTTAGTTCATTTAAACATGATTCATATGAATTTGACATGAATAACCATTATACCTGAGGATGATTCAATTGGATTTATCATCCATCTCAACATAACATATTTTCAAATTCATTAAACATATTACCTAACCAAGATTTTCTATTCAAAGAATGACTTACGGGTAAGAGTACATCGTCACATAGACTAAACACACTAGAAAGAAACTCATAAGAGCTGATCCAACCGAAATACGCCAAATAGAAGCTCATAAGAGCTGGTCCACCAAAAACACGCCAACAGAAGCTCATAAGAGCTGATCCACCCGAATCATGCTAATATAACGCGAGAGTTTGCAATAAATGCTGATCCTTGATTTACTTGGGTAATATACAGATATCTCCCCCCAATACCATCTCCACTCCAAACCTCCGTAATACACCAAAACACGAATGTACTTTATTCGGGTTCAATTCAAACCGAGCATCAATTTCAATATTATAACTCAGATAATGATTCAAATCTAGCAATGTATTATATATATAATATCATGTAATATTGATCACCTATTTATATAAATGTTAAATTTTAACCGTATGAACTTACCTGGCTAAATTGTATAAATGTCAAAATACAGGGGCATTTTGATAATTTTCCATTCTTCTTGATGTTCCACTCGATCCTGGTCTAAATTAATAATTCCATTCAATCTATTAATTTAGACAGTAAAATAATCTATTTTATGCAATTTAGCCACTTTTGACATTTTTACAAAATTGCCTATAAAGTTTTACTTTTATTCAATTTAGTCCCTAAGCCTAAAACATGCAAATTAACCATTTTTACCAAAAATTGAGCCTAGCTGAATACTCATGGCATCCAATACAGCTCATTATTGCAACAATTTCACATCAAATCCTTGCCCTTTTACTATTTTATCAATTTAGTCCCGAATCAAAAAATTCATCAAAAATCAACTTAATAAAATACTTTTATATAAAAACTAATGTCTCAAATTCATCATTTAACATCTAAAATCATAAGGTTCATCAATGGAAACATTCAAAATCTTTAACAATTTGGAAATCGAAGGTACGGGCTTTGTGAACCTAGTTGCAACAATCTCAAAAACATAACAGTGATTAAAAACGGGGCTAAAATGGACTTACATGCATACATAGAAGCTTGGCCGAAGCTTCAAAGTCTAACAATGGCTTTATTCTTTCTCAATTTTAGCAAAACATTAAAAAGAGAAAGGTGATTTCTTTAGTTTATTTTATTACCTTATAATTTGTTTTTTCAATTAATAAAACATATATATTTTCATAATAAGACAAATCCAACCTCCCACTCATATATATAATATGGTATATTTACCATATTAGTCCATGAATTTAATTTTCCATAGCAATTAAACATCTTTAGTTAGTAGAATTAATTTTTCACACTTTTAATAATTTAGTCCTTTTCACTTAATTAATTATCGAAACATTAAAATTTTTCAATGAAACTTTAATAGCACCTTAATGACACTCCGTAAATATTTATAAAATTATTTATGGCTTGGTTTAGAGTCTTACTACTCAAACTTAATTAAGCATTCAAATAGCATAAATTACCATATCAAATGTAACAGCCCGATTTAGGGGCTAGTCAGAATAGTGATCTCGGGATAGCTAATCTGAGATTTAAGAATTTATTTTCGCGTTATATTATGAGTTAAAACATGATGGCATGTAAGCATGAAAATTTTGGTACTTTAATTTTAGCGATTTCGTGTTCAATCGTGAAAAAGGACTAAATCGCATAAAGTGCAAAAGTTCCATTTTTATTACTAAAGGTGCCAAATAGCCATAAATTCTTAAATTGAGGCTTTTAAAAGGCAATTTAGCCCTTGTCAAGTGCTTGGCCGGCCATCTTCCTTGTTCATCTTCCTTGTTTAATATTAGAGTAAAGAAAGAGAAAATATCATCTTCCTTGTTCATCTCTCCCACCGAAAATTAGCAGCAAATAAGGGGTAGAAAACTTCAAAAGTTTCAGCAAGCTCTCATCCATTCAAGTAAGTGTTCTAGTGAACTTTTCTTGAAAATAATTGTACTTTTGAAACCCCTAAAGCTTAAGCTTTCAAATGAGGGGACTATTATGCAATGTTGTGAAACGTTTAGAGTTCTACCATGAGAGTTACCTTATTTATTTGCTGCATTTTTATGGAAGAACTTGAGTCTTAGTTGTTTGATGAACAACTTTTGAAAAGGGTGTTAACATGAAAAACACCGAATGAAACCTTGATGAAAAGGTTTCAAAATTTGTAGTAAGTATGTGAAATATTGATTTTTGATGATGGTTATAGGAGTATTAAATGTTGACATAGGCTTGTTGAAGGTAGAAATGTGATTAGAAATTATTTTCGAGCCTAGAGGCAAAATGGTCATTTTGCCAAAGTGTAAGGGCAAATTTGTAATTTTGCTTAAGCATGATCATTGAAATGCTTATATTGATGTAGTGATTCAAATGAGCTTAATTGCTATTATAGAGCAAGAAGAGTCGAGAATCCGCCTCAATCGGGAAAAGAATAAAGTCTTGGACTGAATCGAAGAACTAGCTCATTGTGAAAACAAGGTAAGTTGTATGTGAATTAATGCAATATTATATTAGCATAATTGAGAATGCTTGGAATCATATTGATGCATTATACTCTATTAAATTGGGAAATTGATGTTGAATATGAAAATGCTATCATCCATTATAAGGGCCAGTGTAAGACCATGTTTGGAACATGGCATCGGCGTTGATACGTGTGGTAGTGTAAGACCATGTTTGGGACATGGCATTGGCCACATTATGAGGGCCAGTGTAAGACCATGTTTGGAACATGGCATTAGTATTGAGACGAGAGCTAGTGTAAGACCATATCCAGGATATGGCATTATCACGTAGAAGTAATCCCATATAAGACCATGTCTGGGACATGGCATTGGTACCTAAACGAGACACCATGTGTAACATCCAGGATGTAGGGTTATGCGATTAATCCATAATTCAGGTGATAGTGGGCTTAGTGTGTGTTTGGATATGTTTTAGGGGTTCCCAAAACCCTAGGATGTAAGGAGAGTGCCTTAGAAATTATTAGATTTTAAGTTTTTAAGGGGGAGCTAGGCTAGGGAGGCCTTAAGAAAATTTGTAAGGGTTCTAGGACACAAAGATTGGGCTTGGAAAAGTTGGAAGAAGGTGCCACTTGGGGCATTGGTAAGTGACGCCTCAAGCAGGGTGGAAGGGCTCAGGTTCGAGCAGCATGGGAAGCAATGAGAGCTTTTATTTTTGCAGTAAGGAGAGGTAGTGTTGGACAGCACTTGGACTTTAAAGGATGAGGATAAGACTTGGTTAATTCTTTTTAAATTTCGGCTAGAGGGGAAGGGATAGTGGTTGAGTCATTCAAACTTTTTGAATGAGTGTTGAAGAGGAAAAATAGGAGAAAAAGAAGGGGGTGATAGAGTTTGAGTGCTAGCCGAATTTAGGAGAGGGGATTGGGATGGTATAGTCGGTCATGTAGGGGGAGTAAGTACCGAATTTTAGTTAGTGAGTGTGTTCATCTTTTTGCCGAAATTGTGAGTGAAGAGAATTCTTTCTTTTTCCTCTCTTTCCTTTGAAGCAAGAACCGAAACATTAAGTGACCATTTGGGACAATTCGTGCATATTCTTTTTCCTTTCATTTCCTTTTACCTTGCCAAAGCCGAAACCTCCCTCAAACTCACTATTACCAAATTACTCAATCATCAACCTCTTCTTCTCTTATTTTCTTTTTATTTTACTTAGGCTGAATCCTGTAGCCCTCATTTGCTCTATATTTCGCAAATCCTTAAGCCGAATAATCCTTCTCCTGTGACCAAATCTCTCAGTGAGCAAAGAGGGGAGGTGTTGTCGATTTCTTTTGGTGCAAGCTATCCAACCGATTCTCAATAGGGGGTAAGGGACTTCTTTTAATCGTTTTCTTCTATCTCTCTTGATTGCCGAAAGTCAAAGATCTGACTCTACTTCTCTGATGTGGCCGATATCCATGAAGAGTGATATCGGGATATCTGTAGGCTAACGTTAGAAGGGTAGAGAGCTCTCGGGATTCGATTCATCAAGGTAAGGTGGTAGTAGTATTCGGCTAAGGGCCACATATTCTTATGTCTATAAGTTTAGGCCGAAACTAATGTGGTTTCATTCAGGGATTTCGACAACTTAGGAGCAAGCAAAAGTTTCGGGATCTAGACGAGCAAGGTAAGAGCAGTGTGGCATTCGGCCTTAGGCCATTTTGTCTATTGGTGATGACCGATTTTGACTATGATTATTTAGGGGCAAATCGACAGAAGTAAGCAAAGCCTTCGGGTTTCAAGATCATTTCAGTAAGGATATTCAGTGAGTTTAGATCTGGTTTGTTTAGTTGTTAACATTATCGATTAACCATTTGATTCTGATTAAGTATTGTTGATGGAGGCAAATACCAGTCAAGGAGAGAAAGGGGTAGTCCCTACTCCTATGTTTAAGAAGAGATCAGTCTTTGAAGTACGAGATTGGCCACCGGGGTGTGCGCCAGCACCAGGGCAAGATTATAGGCAAATAACGGTAGTTACGATTAGTGACAGCATCGGTATTGAGAGCGTAACGCTTCAGGTTATCAGGTGTGTGATTAACCCGCAAATTTCCCAATTGAATGTTATATTTGCATGTGTTATGTGTATGTTGACAAGTGCAGTGGCGATAATGAGATGGTTACCCTAAAAAGGGGTATGCTGATAACGAGGTCAGTGTTAATTACTGATGAGACTGTGCTTATGCCGTTGAAAATATGATTGTATGCCGAATAACATGTTCATGCATTATTCATCAGGATACTATCGTATGCTGCATGTGCATGGGGTGGGATTGAATATATGAAAGAAGGACATGGTGTACTTTATGTACGTGGTTTAGTGACGGCTACGAGCCTCACGTGGATCGATGATTGGCCTGTGCCTCATCGTGGTTGGTATCAGCTTTGTGCCATATCGTGGTTTGGTGATGGCTATATGCCTCATCGTGGTTTGATGTTAGCTACGAGCTACATCATGGATTGGCACTGATTGAGGTCGCGTTGTGGATTATTTGTGATTTATTTCACGTAGACGGCATTGATTGCCAAATTGGTGTGTAGAGGTTGGAGGGTTGATTTAGTAATCCCCTGGTGTGTGGTGGCTGGATACGGGGGTGTGTAGAGGATGGACCCTAGGCTGGGTTGGGTGCACTTTGCATAATCATGTGTGGTATGTGGATTGGTGTGGATATGGGCCAAGCCCAATTGTGGACTCATGTGGATTAATTGCATTATTATCTGATATGTGGTTTGGTGTGGTTGTGGGTTAAGCCCATGTGTGGAAATCTGTGGACTAATTACACACTGAGTCAGTTTGACTCACCCATTTTTTTTTTACCAAACATCACAGGTAATACATGATGCTTGGACCAGGTTGGAGCAGATACGAGGTGGCTATGCAGAAGATGTTTTTATTTAATTCATGCACTTTATATTTTCAATATTTTTGGATAATCATTTATTGTAATAAGGGCCACTGAAAGTATTTGGATTTTTGATATGTTTAAGTTGGATTGACGATCAACATTAGTATTTGGGAATGTTTTATTTATATTTGTTTAAAAAGCGATTTATATCTTAAAACCTTACATTAAAGTTTTTAAATCCGGAATATTTGTAACAACATAATTTTACTTAGAATTTTTAAATATACAATGTTTTAAAAACGACAGCAACTATTATGTTTTTACCCTTAAGACAAATTCTTTTCAAACTTTTTCCTCAGTAGCATTCTAAATTCGGTCGTGGTGTTTGGGCCGAGTTTGGGGTGTTACACCATGTAAGACCACCTCAAGGATCTGGCATTGGCTTTATACTTATAATAGTGATTATAAACACACGTATTGATTAACCCATGTGAATGGCAGGAATAGTAGATGAATTTAAAAGTAGAGATGGGAATGATATTTAAGCAGGTGAATAAATGAATGAATACAGGTACTCATGAATGAGTCACGAAGAATTAGCTCAATATGTGGCACGGTATGTGATAGATAAGGGCAATTGTAAGTAAGTATTGTCAAGAAGCCCTAATTTGTGTACGGTTAGCTATTACCATGGATGGATTACTTTTATGAGTATTATGATTTCTATTTATTTCCATGCAACTTACTAAGCTTTATGATTACCCCTTTTTCATTGCCCTTCTTCCTTGTAGTATTGCCAAGATAACTCGAGGTTCGTGATTGCAGGAGCTCGAAAATTATACTATCGACAACACTTTGGTATAACAATTTTAGACTTGTTTTGAGTATGGTATGTATAGGACTTGGGTATTTTGTCAAGTTGTAATGGTTAGTTAAAGTGTTGGTTTTGTAAGTTATTTTGTAAATGGTCTTATAAGTTAGGCAAATACTTGGCAAACGCTTTCTTTTAATGAAGATGAAATTCATGAAGTGTGTGCCTCTTTTATTACCTTGTATGTTGAAAATGAGTTCTTAGACTTGTTTATGAGATAAGAATTGCATTATTTTGAATAGAAGTATGAGAGAGTGCATTTAGGGAAGCAATGGCCTGGTATATAGCCTACTAATTACCCACATAGTGTGACACACGGGCGTGGGTGAAGACTGTGTGAAGGCCATGGGCAACACATGGGCGTGTACTCAGGCCGTGTGAAGTCTGCAGCTTGCTCATGAAATTGTAAAATCCCCATGGCTAGGATACATGGGCGTGTGTATAGGCCATGTGGTTAAGTCAGAATACTAAGGTTTTACACACCGGCTAGGACCACGGACGTGCCATAGCCGTGTGAAATTAGTCAGTGTCGACCGCAGACACAAAGAACGGGCATGCTTTAAAGGCACACGGGCGTGTCTTAAGACATACACGGGCGTGTGGCCCCTGATTTATTAAAAAGTTTCCTGAACTCGTGAAAGTTATCGAGAAGACTCCGTTAATCTTCGGAAGTATTTTAGGGCCTCCGGGGCTAACTTTGTGTGAGTAATGTGATTGAATGAAATATTATAGCCCTATTTTAGATGTTTGTGTAAGAACTTTTAGGTAATGCCTCAAACCCTTCTCCGATTTGAACACGGGTAAGGGGTGTTACATTTATTGGTATCAAAACTACGGTTTAGCCGGTTCTAGGACTAACGTAGCGTAAGTACGAGTCTAGTTATACATGCCATATGTAATAGTGTCTGAGTAATGATAGTGTGATGGCTCCTGACGTACAAAATTGTGTTTTTTGTAGTAGATGGATTATAATCTAGACTGAACTACAGCCAATGATGCTGCGAGTAATGAGCCAGCTCTCGCTCAAGAGACCGCTCCAGCTAATAGTAGGCCCGAGACCTTGGGTCAGGAGGATGAGGCTTCAAAAGCCTTTCTTTGCATGATGAACAACTAGTATGCTGAGTATACCCGAGCAAATCCTAACGCTCAACCCCCTCCGCCCCCACCAATTCCTCAACCCGCTCCAGTAGCCCCTCAAGTAGTTGAGGTGGTAAGAAGAGAAAGACCCCCGGTGGATAAGATCCGGAAGCAAGGACACGAAGAATTTCGGGCGAATAAGGATGATGACGCTGAGAAAGTGGAATTCTAGCTAGAGAATACCATCCGAGTATTCGATGAGTTATCCTGCACGCCTAAGGAGTGCTTAAAGTGTGTGGTGTGTCTCCTGAGAGATTCAGCCTACAGATGGTGGAACACCTTGGTGTCAGTAGTGCCAAGGGAGAAAGTTAGTTGGGAATTCTTCCAAGAGGAATACCGAAAGAAGTGTATAAGACAAAGGTTCATCGATCACAAGAGAAAGTAGTTCTTAGAACTGAAGTAAGGCCGTATATCGGTGACTGACTACGAACGGGAGTTCGTAAGGCTTAGCAAGTATGCAAGAGAGTGCGTGTCTACCGAGGCCATCATGTGTAAGAGATTCGAGGATGGATTGAATGAAGATATCCGCCTATATGTGGGAGTTCTCGAATTAAATGAGTTTGTTGTGTTGGTGGATAGGGCTTGTAAAGCCGAAGAGTTGGCTAAAGAGAAGAGAAGAGCCGAGTACGAGTACAAGTCTCGCGACTCGAGGAAGAGACAACTGAATAAGACTCACCAAACCTCATCTAAGAAATCGAGGGATTTCACTACTTGATCAGTCACTTCAGCGGGGTTTTCAACCTGAAATAAAGGCAAGCAGTTCTCGGGATCGAAAGGGCAAACTACATTAGTTGCTAGTGTAGGCAACGTTCGATCAAATAGACCTGAATGCCCTTAGTGTGGCGAGCACCATTTTGGTGAATATAGAACTAATGAGAAAGCTTACTTCAGATGTGGGTCCTTAGACCATTTTATAAGAAACAGTCTCGAGGTAGACGAGAAAGGAAGGCCTCAGAATGCGAAATCGGGGAGTACTACAAGGGGAAAATCATTGAAAAACCCGGGGATTGAGATGGGAAGCAAGAATCCACCCAGAGAGCAAGCTACTAGAGTTGAGGGTAGAACACCGGCGAGGACATATGTCATTCGTGCTCGTGAAGAGGCATCTTCCCCCGATGGGTATCTTTTCTCTCCATAATACTCGTGTTATAGATTTAATTGACCTGGGATCTACTCACTCATACATATGCATGAAATTAGTCTCTAGCATGAGCATGCCTATAGAGTCTACTAAATTCATTATAACTGTCGAATCCCCTAGGCAAGTGTGTGTTGGTTGATAGAGTTTGCAAAGGGTGTCCTTTGATGATTAAGGGTCATTGTTTCCTGGCCGATCTTATGTTATTACCGTTTGATAAGTTTGATGTCATTCTTGGGATGGATCGGTTAGTTACCCATAAGGTAATTGTGAATTGCGGGAAGAAGCATATCGAGTTGAGAGATGAAAATGGTAATTTTATTTGTGTTGAATCAGATAAGTCAGACAGGTCACCAATAATGGTATCAACCATGTCAGCTCGGAGGTACCTAAGGAAAGGGTATGAGGCTTATCTTGCCTTTGTGTTGAACACTAAGGAGACTGAGTTGAAAATTAAGTCAGTACCCATAGTATGCGAGTACCTAGATGTCTGCCCGGAAGAATTTCCAGGGCTACCTCCAGAGAGAGAGTTTGAATTTGAAATTGAGTTAGCCCCGGGCACTGCCCCTATTTCTATTACTCCCTATAGAATGGCCCTAACTGAGCTGAAAGAGTTGAAAGCACAGTTGCAAGAATTAACGGATAAGGGTTTTGCGAGGCCGAGTTTTTCTCTGTGGGGTGCTCCTGTTCTATTCGTGAAGAAGAAAGATGATTTCATGAGACTATGTATAGACTACCGGCAACTCAATAAGGTGACAGTGAAGAATAAGTACCCGTTGCTGAGGACCGACGATCTATTTGATCAACTGAAGGGAGCTACAGTATTTTCCAAGATAGATTTGAGGTCGGAGTACTATCATTTGAAAGTCAAGGACTCAGATATACCGAAAACCGCATTTAGAACTAGGTACGGCGATTATGAATTTTTGGTCATGCCTTTTGGTTTAACAAATGCCCCCGCGATTTTTATGGATTTGATGAATCACATTTTTCGACCATACTTGGATAGATTTGTTGTGGTCTTCATCGACGACATACTGATTTACTCTTGTGATGAGAACGATCATGCTGAGCATTTGAGTATGGTTCTGCAAGTTTTGAGAGAAAAACAATTGTATGCCAAATTTAGTAAGAGTGATTTTTGGCTAAAGGAAGTGGGATTTTTGGGGCACATTGTCTCGAAAGACAGAATTAGAGTCGACCCGAGTAAGATTTCAACAATTGTTGAATGGAAACCACCGAGGAGCGTAACTGAAGTGAGGAGTTTTCTAGGCCTAGCAGGCTATTATAGGCGTTTTGTCAAGGGGTTTTCCATGGTAGCTAATCCGATGACGAAACTTTTGCAAAAAGATGTAAAGTTCGTGTTGACGGAAAAGTGTCAACAGAGTTTTGAGAAACTGAAGACACTAGTGATTGAAGCTCCCATTTTGGTGCAACCGAAACCGGGAAAAGAGTTCGTGGTTTACAGTGACGCGTCCTTGAACGGTTTGGGCTATGTACTTATGCAAGAGGGTAAAGTGATTGCATACGCCTCTAGACAGTTGAAGCCACATGAGAAGAACTACCCAACTCATGATTTAGAGTTGGCCACAATCGTGTTTGCATTGAAAATTTGGAGGCATCATTTATATAGTGAAAGGTGTCGGATTTTCTCCAAACATAAAAGCCTAAAATATTTGATGACTTAGAAGGAATTGAATTTGAGGCAGCGAAGGTGGTTAGAGTTGATTAAATATTATGAGTTGATAATTGACTACCATCCGGGAAAAGCAAAAGTAGTCGCTGACGCTTTGAGCAAGAATTTTTTGTTTGCACTAAAAGCCATGAATACTAAGATGACCTTGTCAGATGATGGGTCCGTTTTAGCTGAGTTGAGGGCTAAACCATTGTTTCTCCAAAAGATCTATGAAGCTCAGAAAAATGATAACAGTTTGCAAGCCAAGAGAGTTTTATGCGAATCGGGTGTCGAGACAGACTTTCGAGTAAATCTTGATGGATGTCTAACATTTCAAGATCGGGTCTGTGTACCCAGGAATGATGAGCTCATTCGCAAAATTTTGCATGAAGCACATAATGGATGTTTGAATGTACACTCATGAAGCACAAAGGTGTACCATGATTTGAAAAGATGGTATTGGTGGTTGGGTATGAAGAAAGATATTTCCAAATTTGTATCCAAATGCCTAATCTGTCAGCAAGTGAAGGCTGAACATCAAGTACCTTCGGGTTTGCTTCAGCCCCTTATGATTCCCGAGTGGAAGTGAGACCGTATTACTATTGATTTTGTGATAGGCTTGCCGTTGACTCCAAAAAGGAAAGACGCGGTATGGTTGGTGGTTGATAGACTCACTAAGTCAGCCCACTTTATACCAGTGCGAATCAATTATTTACTCGATAAATTGGCAGACTTGTATATGTCCGAGATAGTAAGACTCCATGGTGTGCTGTTGTCGATCATTTCAGACAGAGATTCGAGGTTTACATCACGGTTTTGGAAAAAGCTGCAGGAAGCTTTAGGCACGAAATTGAGTTTCAGTACCGCCTTGCATCCACAAACTGATGGGCAGTCAGAGAGGGTAATTCAGATACTTGAAGACATGCTTAGATGTTGTGTTTTGGAATTCGATGGTAGTTGGGAGAAATACTTACCATTGTTGGAATTCGCCTACAACAATAGTTTTCAGTCAAGTTTGAAGATGGCGCCTTGCGAGGCATTATATAGGCGTAAGTGTCGAACGTCCTTGTATTGGTTAGAACTTAGAGAGAAACAGATACACGGGGTTGACTTGGTTAAAGAAACTGAAGAGAAAGTAAAAGTGATACGTAATTGTTTGAAAGTTGCTTCGGGTAGACAGAAGTCCTATTCGGATTTAAAGAGGAAAGAGATAGAATACAAAGTTGGTGATAAAGTGTTCTTGAAAGTATCACCTTAGAGGAAAGTCCTCAGATTTGGCCGGAAGGGCAAATTGAGTCCGCGTTTTATCGGACCTTATGAAATTACTGAAAGGATATGACCGATAGCATATCAGTTGTGCTTGCCACCTGAGCTAGAAAAGATTCATGACGTCTTTCATGTGTCTATGTTACGTCGGTACTGTTCGGACCCTTCACATATCATAGAGCCGACAGAGGTAGAAATACATCCAGATTTGACATATGATGAAGAACCAGTTAGAATTTTGGCTCGTGAGGTCAAGCAATTAAGGAATAAGAGCATAGCCCTAGTGAAAGTCCTATGGCAAAGGCACGGAATAAAACAGGCTACATGGGAGTCCGAGGAAACAATGAGAAATCAATACCCCAGTCTTTTCACTGGTAAGATTTTCGGGGACGAAAATCCTTAAGGGGGAGAACTGTAACTGCCAGATTTAGGTGATCTCGTGATCACTAATCCGAGATTTGAGAATTTATTTTCATGTTATATTATAATTTAGAACATGATAGCATGTATGAACATTTTGGTGCTTTAACTTTAGCGATTTCGTGTTCAATCGTGAAAAAGGACTAAATCATATAAAGTGCAAAAGTTCCATTTTTATTACTAAAGGTGCCAAATAGCCATAAATTCTTAAATTGAGGCTTTTAAAAGGCAATTTAGCCCTTGTCAAGTGCTTGAGACAAAAATGGACAAATTTAGTCAAAGTTAGTAAGAGTTGTGACAAAATTTGACTAGTTTAATATTAGAGTAAAGAAAGAGAAAATATCATCTTCCTTGTTCATCTCTCCCACCGAAAATTAGCAGCAAGTAAGGGGTAGAAAACTTCAAAAATTTCAGCAAGCACTCATCCATTCAAGTAAGTGTTCTAGTGAACTTTTCTTGAAAATAATTGTACTTTTGGGACCCCTAAAGCTTAAGCTTTCAAATGATGGGACTATTATGCAATATTGTGAAACGTTTAGAGTTCTACCATGAGATCTATCTTAGTTATTTGCTGCATTTTTATGGAAGAACTTGAGTCTTAGTTGTTTGATGAACAACTTTTGAAAAGGGTGTTAACATGGAAAACACCAAATGAAACCTTGATGAAAAGGTTTCAAAATTTGTATATTGATTTTTGATGATGGTTATAGGAGTATTAAATGTTCATCTAGGCTTGTTGAAGTTAGAAATGTGATTAGAAATTATTTCCGAGACTAGGGGCAAAATGGTCATTTTGCCAAAGTCTAAGGGCAAATTTGTAATTTTGCTTAAGCATGATCATTGAAATGCTTATATTGATGTAGTGATTAAAATGAGCTAAATTGGTATTATAGAGTAAGAGGAGTCGAGAATCCACCTCGATCGGGGAACGAATAAAGTCTTGGACTGAATCGAAGAACTAGCTCATTTTGAAAACGAGGTAAGTTGTATGTGAATTAATGCAATATTATGTTAGCATAATTGAGAATGCTTGGAATCATATTGATGTATTATACTCTATTAAATTGGGAAATTGATGTTGAATATGAAAATGCTATCATCCATTATAAGGGCTAGTGTAAGACCATGTTTGGAACATGGCATCGGTGTTGATACGTGTGCTAATGTAAGACCATGTTTGGGACATGGCATCGGCCACATTATGAGGGCCAGTGTAAGACCATGTTTGGAGCATGGCAACAGCATTCAGACGAGAGCTAGTGTAAGACCATATCCGAGATATGGCATTAGCACTTAGAAGTAATCCCATATAAGACCATGTTCGGGACATGGCATTGGTACCTAAACGGGACTCCATGTAAGACGACCTCGAGGATACGGCATTGGCTTTACACTTATAATAGTGATTATAAACACACGTCTTGATTAACCCATGTGAATGGCAGGAATAGTAGATGAATTTAAAAGTAGATATGGGAATGATATTTAAGTCAGGTGAATGAATGAATGAATGAATACAGGTAATCATGAATGAGTCAGGAAGAATTGGCTCAATATGTGGCACGGTATGTGATAGATAAGGGCAATTGTAAGTAAGTCTTGTCAAGAAGCCCTGACTTGTGTACAGTTAGCTAATACAATGGATGGATTACTTTTATGAGTATTATGATTTCTATTTATTTCCATGCAACTTACTAAGCTTTATGCTTACCCCTTTTTCATTGCCCTTCTTCCTTATAGTATTGCCAAGATAACTCGAGGATCATGATTGCAGGAGCTCAGAAATCACACTATCGACAACACTTTGGTATAACAATTTTAGACTTGTTTTGAGTATAGCATGTATAGGACTCGGGTATTTTGTCAAGTTGTAATTATTAGTTAAAGTGTTGGTTTTGTAAGTTATTTTGTAAATGGTCTTATAAGTTAGGCAAATACTTGGCAAACTCTTTCTTTTAATGAAGATGAAATTCATGAAGTGTGTGCCTCTTTTACTACCTTGTATGTTGGAAATGAGTTCTTAGACTTGCTTATGAGATAAGAATTGCATTATTTTGAATAGACGTATGAGAGTGTGCATTTAGGGAAGTAACGGATTGGTATATAGCCTGCTAATTACCCACTTAGTGTGACACAGGGGTGTGGGTCAAGACCGTGTGAAGGCCACGGCCAACACATGGGCGTGTACTCAGGCCGTGTGAAGTCTGCACCTTGCTCATGAAATTGTAAAATCGCCACAGCCAGGATACACGGGCGTGTGTATAGGCCGTGTGGTTAAGTCAGAATACTAAGGTTTTACACACCGGCTAGGACCACGGACGTGCCATGGCCGTTTGAAATTACTCAGTGTCGACCACGGACACAACGCACGGGCATGCCTTAAAGGTAAACGGGCGTGTCTTAAGACATACACAGGCGTGTGGCCCCTGATTTATTAAAAAGTTTCCTGAACTCGTGAAAGTTCCTAAGAAGTCTTCGATAATCTTTGGAAGTATTTTTGGGCATTTGAGGCCAAATTTGTGTGAGTAATGTGATTAAATGAAATTTTATAGCCCTATTTTAGATGTTTGTGTAAGATTTGTTAAGTAATGCCTCAAACCCAGTTCTGGCTTGAACACGGGTAAGGGGTGTTACATCAATAACATTTTTAAAACCATATTTGAATCGTAAATATTAAATAATAATATTTGCAAACTTCCTCGTCAAATTTGTTGGCCCTGAGACCACTGTTTCTAACACCATTGAAAAATGGGTTGTTACAAGTCTCACCCCTTAGAAAATTTCATCCTTGAAAGTTCTCAGCTAATAAAAGCCATCACATCGAATCTTTAGGTCATCTTCTTAATGATAATCCATAGATAAGTCAATTATAACTTTTCTCGATTCAGAACTCGTATCAGAAGTCATTTTAGAACTTGATACTATACCTGAACTTAACTAAATAGCCATGATGTCCTCCTGTCATAACTTATCATTAGTAGTATAACTACTGAGAAATTCCCATTGATCGTCTATCGAAACATAACTGAGAAACATGGATTATCAAACTCTGGCCTATGCTTTTAACATGTTTGCATCTATAATTTTCAACTGATATTTTTTCCGCTTTCATGGAAAACGTCAAGCAATATCATTTAACACAAGCGCGACAACTTCAACTATCGAGACGACTTTAACCCATAATAACATTTCCCGATTATAGCTGCTTTGATAAATATATTTTTGTACCATGTGTTCAAGAATATGAATCCCTCATTCTGAATGTTTGTCAATATACCCATGAATGCGCAAAATTTATTCCCAAATCGAGAAATAAGCTCGAATATAATCAACTTACCTAACTTTTCAAATGAATGACCCTATTCTAAATAACACAATTGAGTCGATCTATCAACCGAATAATAACATTTCAAAATAACTTTTTCTTCTTATTGTTGAGATAATCCAAATATACTCTCTATAATAATTCCCTCGGAATACCAATCAAAGATCTCTAAAAACTTCATTAACTTAAACGAAACATAACATCCTGTTTTAACTTATTGACATAAATTGAGATTACCTGACGGATGAGAACCAATATACATGTTTAAGCTCAATCTTTCACCGTCTATACTTTTGCCGTTACCTATCATTTTCATAAAAGCTAGAAATGGGATATATAATGAAACTATTTTAATTAATAATATCAAAACTTTGAATCATACTGAAGCCTTAACCATTAGATGAATTAAAAGCAGAGTACTATAATGAAATCAGCATTACAACCATATAGATAGAATAATACTTCAAATATCAATAGTGTAATCGGAGACAAAAGAGAAAAACTGAATGTAGTCCCAATAACAACCAGTGCAGTAATACAACATCTATAATCTAAGATCTATATCACCGTGCTCCTATGATCGAACCAGGAATTATAATTGTAATAGATGTAGTTACCCCCGGCCAATGAATATCCCTTACAGATAATCCATGTTTAATAGATTAAACAATAAAAACGAGGAGAAAACCGAGATAATGAAATCCAAGATATGGAGCTCTACTGAATCTCCGAGAATACAACCTATATTGAATGATAAAGAGATTAATGATACCCTAGAGAAAATCATATAAATTGCATAAATATATTTCAGAGAATCAACCAGTAGAAGAAATAAAATAACATCATATGAGTCTATCGTTGAATCTTGTGCCGAACATAATAGGATAGAAAGCCAAAGAAAAATAGAGTAATGCCGATCATAATCAACCAGACTAACAATACCTCTGTCTAACATTATGATTAGCCAGCATTTCTATATGATAAAAGAATAAACATAAATGAATCGTCTTATATACCTCTGAGGATAAAAGAACATGTAGAATACCCAGAATAGATCATCGTAAGATATCGATGATAACCGCTGGATTCAAAAATCTTTCTAGTTCAAACACTATTCCACTGACTACTAAAGTCATCGATGATCTCACATTATCCCGTTTCACTAAGGAAATCATTTCACAAGAAATCATAATTAACTCGTTCTTTAGATACCATACCTAAATAAGTTGATTACCTGTGATTAAATTCTTCTTAAATAACGACGTTGCCTATCCCGAATAATCTTCAAAAAAATCTAATTTTTCTTCTAGAGCTCTCTTTACTTGTTAACACATTCTTAGCTCTGACCACATTATTATTCATTCAGCCACTGAACTCTTCGATTTCATACTTATAGCCTTAATCAACATAAATCTTGTAAATTCCATTGTATGAAATTTTTTAGGGTGAGGGGGTGAAGGTCGTAAAGTATCTAAATTTGACACTCATATATATATATATATATATATATATATATATACATAACTTAACATTCATTATTAACATAACATTATAAAAATTTATTCATACCTTCATGAGTTTCTAGTCATCATTAGCAACTTATACACGTGAGTATCACTTTCAGCATTATCAGAATTAGCTTGGTTGGAAAACATCTCTGTCTAATATTGAAACAAATCTCATTAGAGTCAGTAGACATCACACTATCACAGGTTATATAATGGCATGTATTTCTAGACTTCATACATGCTACGTTTAGTCTGAGAACTGACTAAACTGTAGCTCTAATACCATTAAATGTAACACCCTAACCCGTATCCATCATTGGAATAGGGTTACAGAGCATTACCAAAAACCTGTAACATCAAAACATTCATTTCAAAATATGCATCAATTTGACCATACTAACCTCAACCAACAAGACATCAATAGTACCTTAAGTACTTCAAATCCAAGGCAACATTTCTCGCCATAATCATCAACCAAAATGAAATACATATACCCAACTCATCAATTAATCATTAAACATAGTCCACTTATACATGCCATTACAACCAATACAAAAGCATCAACATCTACCGATAAAAAAAATCGATGGATAGTGTGATGGATCTCCAACTAGCTTCCAACTCGATCGAGCTTCCGATAATCTGTAAAGTAAAGGAAAAATAACTACGTAAGCAATGTATGCTTAGTAAGCTAGTATAAATTTTAAGCATAAAATTCCATTTCAATAATAAACTTTATAGAATAAACATAAATATATGACAATGCCATAAGATTCATAAAACAATATGAACAACAACTCGCAAATGAGTAAGTTCATTAATGTTACATATATCTATCATTCACAACGTGCAAGGATTTTAGGGGACTTAATAGATAATTAACAACCTTTCTATAAGATTATACACTTTTCAATTTACTCTCCTATCATTCTGTTATCAATTCTTATCACAAGTCTAAACAATATTATCCATTCCCAACTTAGTCTATTTATCCATGATATAGTTATATTCATCCATAGCATAAACAATTTGCTCACATATAAATACATCATTTATCACATTAAACTTTTTATAACATCATAATACATCCCAATTACATACTTATTGTTTCATTCCCTTTTCTTAGCCGTATCATATGCATGTACAAGTATAATTATAAATATCAATCATCCACAAGCTTGGCGTAAGCCTAAGCACATCAACAACACATGTTAGTTCATTTAAACATGATTGATATGAATTTGACATGGATAACCGTTATACTTGAGCATGATTCAATTGGATTTATCATCCATCTCAACATAACATATTTTTCAAATTCATTAAACATATTACCTTACCAATATTTTCTATTCAAAGAACGACTTACGAGTAAGAGTACATCGTAAGATAGACCAAACACACCAGACAGAAGCTCATAAGAGCTATCCAACCGAAATACGCCAAATAGAATCTCATAAGAGCTGATCCACCCACATCACGCCAAAAAAAAAAAAAGTGAAACACCCCAAACCCAGCCCACGAGCCTTGACCGGATCTGGTATGTTCCTCGAAGAAAACCGGTTCAAAATTCTTTTATTTCCTTGGAAAAACTGTGTGTTTTGAAGAAAGTCTGTTTGGGGGTTGGGCTCGAGTTGAAAACAAGTTTGTTTTATATTGAAAACCCATTTATTTCAGGTGACAAAATATTTAAAGTTTATTTCAAATTAAATTTGCTTAGTCTTTAATTAGCAAAAAGTTCGTAACATGGTAAATCAACAAAACAGAAATAAAAGAGTTCACTATGGCCTTATTACATCAAAACAAACCCAAATAATTTTAAAGTACATAAATGAATTAAAATGTCAACATAAAATAACTTCAAACTGAGCATGGCCACCACAAGTTCTCACTGTCCCTACCCATCACTGCTTCATCACACTCAAACATGTTCCCACAACGGGGTGAGTCAACAGACTCAATGTGTAACCAACACTAAAGTTAACAATTCAGGCTACATAATCATATCACATATCAATACATATAACAGATAAGAATAATGATGCAACTCGAACCCAAACCTATATGCCACCCGCTACACAACACCCGTACCATCCTGCACACCGTAGGGACTACTAAGTCAACCCTCCATCCGCTACACACCATCAAAGGCAGTCGCTGCAGTCGACGTGCTCATCGCCCTTATGAGTATTTGTGGTCTTAGGTCACCACACTCAGATATCGTGGTCTTAGGTCACCACATTCAGATATCGTGGTCTTAGGTCACCACATTCATATCTCGTGGTCTTAGGTCACCACATTCAAATATCGTGGTCTTAGGTCACCACATTCACTTCCCCTTTTCAATAACCCATATGCCCCATATCATACATATTATGCATTAACATGCCAAATTTCACATTCTTATCACTTATCACATGTTAAATATAACATATTTCATAATCCTAGTAGGAGTAGGAAACGTACCTGAGTACTTTGTACCATATCATGGTACCTTAGCCACATTCTTACACTTTCATATTAACACATTTATCAAGTTTAAGCCATAAATCTATTAAGATTAGTGTGGGGTACACAACTGATTCACTTAGCAATTCACTTAGCAAGCCAATAATTATCCATCATTTATCCACCTATTTAGCCGAATTTTTAAAGAGAATTAAACTCCTCTTTTAAGAGCCTTAATGCCGTCCAACTCCCTTGCTCCTTGCAGCAAAATAAAACTCTTTTATTTGCTTCCCATATGACTCAAACCTAGGCTCCTTCCCCCTTGATTGTGGCATCACTTACTGGGCTTTAAGTGGTACCTCCTTGCCACTTTTCCAAGCTCGTTCTTGTGTCAAATTTCCTCTATTAATTTTTTTAAGGCCACCTTGCCTTAGTTTCCTCTTTTCAACTGGAAATTTCCTTACATTTTCAAGTTTCCAAAAATGTTTACTTTCCTCTTTTGAAACTTAACATTTCTGAAGCATTTCCTTACATTTCCAAGTTTCCAAAAATGTTTACTTTCCTCTTTTGAAACTTAACATTTCTGAAGCATTTCCTTACATTTCCAAGTTTCCAAAAATGTTTACAATACATTCATAACACATAAGACATGCCATTTTAAATCAAAGATGCATAGGCCCATTCCTAGGATGTTACAGTTCTACCCCCTTAAAATAATTTCGTCCTCGAAATTGCCTGGCTAAAATATATGAGGGTATTGCTGTCGCATTGCCTCTTCTGGCTCCCACAAAGCTTCCTCCGATCCATGATTGCGCCATAACACTTTGACTAGAGGAACTGACTTCCTCCGTAACATATTCACGTCTCATTTCAAGATCTGCATCGGCTCTTCTTCGTAGGATAGGTCTGGCCTTAGCTCCACCTCTTCAACCGGTACTACGTGAGATGGATCCGATCGATATCGACGTAGCATGGAAACATGGAATACGTCGTGCATCTGCTTCAACTCCGGTGGCAATTCTAACTGATATACCACTGGTCCAACTCACTTCAACACTCGATAGGGCCCTATAAACCTTGGGCTTAACTTCCCTTTGCGACCAAACCTCATCACCTTCTTCCAAGGCTTGACTTTCAGAAACACTTGGTCCCCCACTTCAAACTCTATTTCCTTCTGTTTGAGGTCTGCGTACGACTTTTGCCTGTCAGAGGCTTCTTTCAACCGTGCCCGAATTATCTTCACCTTCTCTTCGGATTTTGCTACTAACTCTGGACCCAAAACTCAACGTTCTCCTAATTCAGTCCAACACGTGGGAGTCCGACACCTTCGACCATACAGTGCTTTGTACGGTGCCATCCGAATACTAGCTTAGTAGCTATTGTTATAGGCGAACTCTGCTAAAGGCAAATAGTCCTCCCAACTTCCTTGGAAATCCATCACACAGCCCCTCAGCATATCCACTAACACCTGAATTACCCGTTCAGACTACCCGTCCCACTGTGGATGAAAGGCCGTAGCGAAATCCAACTTAGTGCCTAAAGCTTGATGAAGTGCCCTCCAAAACCGAGACGTAAACCTTGGGTCTCTATCCGAAATGATTGACACCGGCACTCCGTGTAACCTCACAATTTCTGCCACATATAACTTGGCCAACTTCTGAAGAGAATAATCCACTCTTACCGGAATGAAATGCGCGGACTTGGTCAAACGGTCCACTATTACCCATACCGAGTCCTTTTTAGTAGGCGTAATGGGAAGCCCACTCACGAAGTCCATGGTGATTCTCTCCCACTTCCATTGTGGAATCTCAATTGGCTGAAGTAATCCCAATGGAACTTGGTGTTCAGCCTTAACTTATCGACACGTCGGACATTTTCCTACAAATTCGAGAACTTCTCGCTAAGATCGAGCCACCAAAATCTGCTCTCTTTAGATCCTCAGACAACTTAGTGCCTCCAGGATGCATAGCATAAGGGCTACTATGCGCCTCCCGAAGAATCCTTTGTCTTAACTCCTCGTCCTTTGGCATGCAGACCTTTCCCTTGAAGCATAATACTCCCTCATCGTTAACACCATAATCTTCTAATTCTCCGTTCTGTACTTGCTGTAGCTTAGCACTTAAGTCCTCATCCAACAATTGACTCTCCTTTACCTCATTCAACCATGTGGGTTTGACTTGCAACTCTGCCAGCAGACTTCCATCATCATACAAACTTAAGTGCGAGAACATCGCCCTCAGATCCGACACTACCTTTCGACTTAGAGCATCCGCTACCACATTCGCCTTGCCTGGGTGATACTCGATCGAACAATCATAATCCTTTAATAGCTCCACCCACCTTCGCTATCTTAAGTTCAACTCTTTCTGAGTCAACAGATACTTAAGACTTTTGTGGCCCGTGTAGATTAGTGACTTTTCTCCATAAAGGTAATGCCTCCACACCTTAAGAGCGAAAACCACTACCGCCAACTCCAAGTCATGGGTTGGGTAGTTAACCTCATGTGGCCTTAACTGTCGAGACGCATATGCGACTACTTTTCCATCTTGCATTAGAACACAGCCTAATCTCGTATGCGAAGCGTTATAGTACACCACAAAATCCTTTCATGCCTCAGGCTGAATCAGAACTGGAGCTTCCATCAAGACCTTCTTAAGCTTCTCAAAGCTCTCCTGTTGCTTATCTGTCCATACAAAGGGTACTTCCTTCCTAAATAACTTTGTCAGAGGCGCGGCTATTGACGAGAACCCTTCCACGAACCTCCCCTGTAATAGCCTGCCAAACCTAAGAAACTTCGGATCTCAGCCACGGACCTGGGTGGTTTCCAATCCAACACTGCTTCGATCTTTCTAGGATCCACCCTTATTCCCTCTGCGGATACCACATGTCCCAAGAATGCCACCTCCTTAAGCCAAAATTCACACTTGCTGAATTTGGCATAGAGCTTCTTCTCCCTTAATACTTGTAACACTATCCGTAGGTGCTCATCATGCTCTTCCTCCGACTTCAAATACACAAAGATGTCATCGATAAACACGACGACGAACCTATCCAAGTAGGGTTGGAAAACCCGGTTCATCATATACATGAATACGGCTGGTGCGTTCGTCAATCCAAACGGCATTATTACAAACTCATAATGGCCGTATCTTGTCCTAAAGGCGGTCTTATGGATATCTACCTCCTTTACCTTCAACTGATGATATCCCGACCGTAGATCTATCTTCGAAAACACAGCTGCCCCCTTTAACTGATCGAACACGTCGTCTATCCTTGGCAAAGGATACTTGTTCTTGATGGTCAGTTTATTCAACTGACGATAGTCTATGCACATTCGCATAGTTCCATCCTTATTTTTCACAAACAGGACCGGCGCTCCCCACGGAGACACACTGGGTCGGATGAACCCATGATCCAGCAACTCTTGAATCTGAGCCTTGAGCTCCACCAACTCCTTTGGTGCCATTCTATACGGAGCGATTGACACAGGAGCTGTTCCTGGTAGCAAGTCTATTCCAAATTCCACCTCCCTATCTGGGGCTATTCCTGGTAATTCCTCTGGGAACACATCCACGAAGTCCCTTACCGTTCTAACTCTACTAACACCTCCTTCCTTTCCATCTAACGTGCTTACGAAGGCTAAAAATGCCTTGCACCCTTTCCGAACCATCCTTTCAGCCTTTAGCGCCGAAACTACATTAGACAAGTAGTTTCTTCTTTCTCCTATCATTACTACCAGTTCATATTCCGGGGTCCTTAATTCCATTCGTTTAGCCGCACAGTCCAACACTGCTCGATGCTCTACTAACCAATCCATACCAAGTATGAGGTCAAATTCTCCGAAGGGTAACTCCATTAAGTCAGCCCGAAAGTTCACTCCCTGAATTTCTAGGGGTACACTCCAAAAGATCTTATCCACCACTACAGTTTGGCCTAATGGGCTTACTACAGTCGTTTTCCTATCAGAAAGTTCAGAGTCTAGGCATAGTTTTTCCACTACACTACATGCAACATATGTATGGGTCGAGCCCACATCAATAAGAGCAAAATAGGGCTTGCCATGAATAAGGAACGTACCGGTTATGACGTCCGGTGAGTCATCCTCCCTCCGGTGAACTGCATAAACCAAACCCGGTTGCCTTGCCTCAGTGTTAGCAGTACCTCTGCCTGGTGTTCCACGCCCTCTGCCAGCACCATTACCTCTATTATTTGGACCACGACCTCATTGAGGCTGCTGTCCACCTCTACCGGCCTGATTAACATTCTGAGCTGCTGGCCGACTCCCCTCAGGTTTCATTGGACAATCCTTAATTATATGGTCCTTGGACCCACACCTGAAACATCCTCCTGTCCTCTTCCAACACTCTCCTAAGTGTCTCTTCCCACACTGATCACAAGGAGGATACTGCCCTCCTGCACCAACTTGCTCACCTCGCGGCCCACCAACTCTGGGCCTTTTCTGTACACTCCCAGACGGTCCTGACGACCCATAACCCCTCTTGGGCCTATTCATATCAGAGCTCTGCTTTACCGAGTCCTTGATTCCCTCGGCTACCTTAGCCTTTTCCACTAACACAAAAAATTCCCGTTCCTAATGTGGGGCTATCACCAACCTTAAATCATCCCTCAAACCGTCCTCAAATTGGACACACCGTTCATGCTCCGTAGCCACCACTCCTCGGGCATAATGGCTCAGCCTCGAAAACGGCCTTCCATACTCGCCACGGACTTGTTCCCTTGAACCAGCCCCATAAATGCCTTCCTTTGCTCATCAGTATACCGGGTATCGACATACTTCTTCTGATAAGCCGTCTTAACATAGTCCCACGCCGATCCTCACCGTGTCACCATCACGAATCGCGAGTGAGCCACCATTGGTACGCTTCATCGCGTAGGAATGCCACCATTCCTTTCAGCTTATCCTCAGGGGTCAGATCTAGTTCATCCATAAATTGCTTAGTTGATTCCAGCCAATACTCGGTGATGATCGGGTGCCACTCCCGCACTCCGGAACACCTCGACTGTTGGCACGGGTCGCCAGTACCGACTTCCGAGCTCGAATTTCTCCCCACACCACCACACCAACTCAAGAACTCGCAGCACAGCCTGCGACACAACATCATCCCCCGTCTGAGCTTACTGCTCAACACCAACAACTGGGGGTGGTGGTGGCAGTGGTACCTCGTTGTCAGACCCTTGACCCGACCTAACAAGGTTCTGACATGGTCATCCTACCTCTACCGCGTCCTCGCACGTTTCGACCACGTCCCCTAGAGCTCATTTCTACTACCGTGCTTTAATCTGATTAATAAATTTTATGCATTAGCATTTGTTCCACTGATTATTCGCGAAGAAGTTTTATGTAAAGAGTTTAGTAGCAGTTCTTTCGATCAATCAAAGTTTTCATGTCTTCTATCCTAATTCAGAGAAATACATTCATTCAAACATTCATTCAGTGACATCCATTCCATAGTATCTCCCATACACATTCATTCTTCGGACATTTCTGTCCGTTCCTATCCCAGGGGTATTTTCGTCATTTTTCCTACAGGGGTATTTTTGTAATTTTTTTTTCAAAATAAAGTTCCTTGGTGATTTTGTCAATAAGGGTATTTTGATAATTTTGCGTTCTCTGGGTATGTTTAGAAATTTTGAAATCTGAGGGTATTTCGGTAATTTTGAAACTCAGGGGTATTTTGGTAATAAACCAGGGTAAGTTTGTAAAGTTTAATAATTCAGGGGTATTTCAAAATTTGCAAAACTTTGAGGGTTCTTTTTGAGACTTCTATTTTCCAAAACGGTGATGTTGCAAAAATTTTGGAGATTAGGGTCATTTTGGTAATTTTGTAAGTTGGGGGCAATTTTGTAATTTTCCAAAATTAAAGTATTTTGATATTTTGCAAGTTATGGTTTTCGGACTTGTTATGAAGTAAGGAAATTTTGATAAGAACTGTGGGTATTTTGGGAATTTCATAAACTAAGGGCATTTTTGTAATTTCACAGCCTGGGGTATTTTTGTAATTCTATAAATCAAAAAATTTTCGGAAAATTCTGTAAAAGTAGTTCTCACAAATTAAAAAGGTAATTTTAAGAGTTCTAAAACTAGGGTTTTTGTAAAAACACGGCTAGTTCCCTTTCGGGTTTTAGTTATTGTGTTTAGCCTATGACCGAGTCCTCTTGGTTAGGGTGAACCGAAGCTCACGCACTGCAGGATTCCAAATGAAGAGGAGGTGAGTCACTAGGACTGCTTAAGTACTAGGCTCTTTCGGATCCAATCCTAGACATGCGTACAGGGGTTACCACACCCTAACTCGGCGACTTAGCCATAGGGTTGTTTTGTTAGGCCCTTAAGTCTTATGTAAATGTTGGGGAAAACTAGTCCTAGGGTTCAAGTACTTATCATGCTAATCTACGTTTCATTCCATTTCTACCCTTCTACACATCATACTATAAACTACACAAATGGATAGAAGTACTTACCTGGTGGACTGCGGGTCGGAGACTTGGGTGCCATGCCAGAAACCTGCTTATTTCAAAAATATTTTCATAAAACTCATTTGGGCTCGCTTTGAAAACGTTTTGGGCCTTAAACCCCTAGACCGAGAGTTTGAAATGAGCTTTGATACCAAACTGAAACACCCCAAACCCGCACCACGAGCCTTGACCGGATCTGGTATGTTCCTCGAAGAAAACTGGTTCAAAATTCTTTTATTTCCTTGGAAAAACTGTGTGTTTTGAAGAAAGTCTGTTTGTGGGTTGGGCTCGAGTTGAAAACAAGTTTGTTTTATATTGAAAACCCATTTATTTCAGGTGACAAAATATTTAAAGTTTATTTCAAATTAAATTTGCTTAGTCTTTAATTAACAAAAAGTTTGCAACATGGTAAATCAATAAAACAGAAATAAAAGAGTTCACTATGGCCTTATTACATCAAAACAAACCCCAATAATTTTAAAGTACATAAATAAAATAAAATGTCAACATAAAATAACTTCAAGCTGAGCATGGCCGCCATAAGTTCTGTCGTCCCGGTCTATCACTGTTTATCACCTGAAACATGTTCCCACAACGGGGTGAGTCAACAGACTCAATGTGTAACCAACACTAAAGTTAACAATTCAGGCTACATAATCATATCACATATCAATACATATAACAGATAAGAATAATGATGCAACCCGAACCCAAACCTATATGCCATCCGCTACACATCACCCGTACCATCCTCGCATGTCGTGGGGACTACTAAGTCAACCCTCCATCCGCTACACACCATCATCGGCGCATTTGCAGCAATCGACGTGCTCATCGCCTCTTATGAGTATTCGTGGTCTTAGGTCACCACACTCGATATATCGTGGTCTTAGGTCACCACATTCAGATATCGTGGTCTTAGGTCACCACATTCAGATCTCGTGGTCTTAGGTCACCACATTCAAATATCGTGGTCTTAGGTCACCACATTCACTTCCCCTTTTCAATAACCCATATGCCCCATATCATACATATTATGCATTAACATGCCAAATTTCACATTCTTATCACTTATCACATGTTAAATATAACATATTTCATAACCCTAGTAGGAGTAGGAAACGTACCTGAGTACTTTGTACCATATCATAGTACCTTAGCCACATTCTTACACTTTCATATTAACATATTTATCAAGTTTAAGCCATAAATCTATTAAGATTAGTGTGGGGTACACACCTGTTCACTTAGCAATTCACTGGAATCCCAAAATCCGATCTACTGCCTTAGATCCTTAACTTCCTTGGTGCCAATTGATGTCTAATCAAATGCCGAAAACTTTGTATCCCTCTTTCTTGAAATCGGAAGCACTTAGATCCTTGAATTCCCTAAAGATCCCTCCTTGAAGTTGACAGTTGCAAAACCCCGAAACACTCCTTATAATTTTAGCCACAAAATAATAATGATATTAGTTCCTAAGTTTCGGCTTAAAGAAGAGAATAAATTGATGACCATAAAATTCTTACCCTTAATATTGAATTCGACAGATCCCTCCTGACACCACTTCAGAGATTCGGCTTAGAGACTTGATGAACAATAGGCTATGAGCCCCCTATGCATTCGGTTTCAAAGATGAAAGGAGAGAGGGATATTAGGTTTAGAAGGAATCGGCACTAATGGAATTTGGAAGAAGTTTCGGCTAAACCACAGAGTATTTCGGCTTTAGTAAAAATAAAAGAGATGAAGAGATGCCTAGAGAATTCGGCATATGAGAAAAGGAGAAGAAAGAATGAATGGCCCTCTTTTCCTCTAGTAGCCGAAATTACTAGGCTAAAGTCCCTTACTTGGCCATCACTTCTCCCATATTTTCCTCCTTTATCACTTTGTTTTAAAAATTAAAGAAATAATCCTTTAATTATATCTTATCTTTTAATTAAAAATACCAATAATTATCCATCATTTATCCACCTATTTAGCCGAATTTTTAAAGAGAATTAAACTCCTCTTTTAAGAGCCTTAATGCCGTCCAACTCCCTTGCTCATTGCAGCAAAATAAAACTCTTTTATTTGTTTCCCATGTGACTCGAACCTAGGCCCCTTCCCCCTTGATTGTGGCGTCACTTACTGGGCTTTAAGTGGCGTCTCCTTGCCACTTTTCCAAGCCCGTTCTTGTGTCAAATTTCCTCTATTGATTTTCTTAAGGCCACCTTGCCTTAGTTTCCCCTTTTCAACTGGACAATTCCTTACATTTTCAAGTTTCCAAAAATGTTTACTTTCCTGTTTTGAAACTTAACATTTCTGAAGCATTTCCTTATATTTCCAAGTTTCCAAAAATGTTTACTTTCCTCTTTTGAATCAACATTTACAAGCATTTCCTTACATTTCCAAGTTTCCAAAAATGTTTACAATACATTCATAACACATAAGACATGCCATTTTAAATCAAAGATGCATAGGCCCATTCCTAGGATGTTACAAAAAGTATAACGCGAGAGTTCGCAACAAATGCTGATCCTCAATTTACTTGGGTAATATACAGATATCTCCCTCCAAAACCATCTCCACTCCAAACCCTCGTAATACACTAAAACACGATTGTACTCAATCCCATGTTCAATTCAAACCGAGCATCAAATTCAATATTATAACTCAAATAATGATTCATTTCTAGTAATGTAATATATATATATATATAACATCATGTAATATTGATCACCTATTTATATAAATGTTAAATTTTAATCATATGAACTTACCTGGATAAATTGCATAAATGTTAAAGTATATTTTTCATTCTCCTTGATTTTCCACTCAATATTAATCTAAATTAATAATTTCATTCAATCTATTAACTTAGACAGTAAAAAATGTATTTTATCCAATTTAGTCACTTTTGACATTTTTACAAAATTACCCCTCAAGTTTTACTTTAATTCAATTTAGTCTCTAAGCCTATAACATGCAATTTAACAATTTTTACCCAAAATTGAGCCTAGTCGAATACTCATGGCATCCAATACAACCCATTATTGCAACAATTTCACATCAAATCCTTGTACTTTTACTATTTTAACAATTTTGTCCCTAATTAGAAAATTCATCAAAAATCACTTAATAAAATACTTTTTAATAACAACTAATATCTCAAATTTGTCATTTAACATCTACAATCACAAGGTTCATCAATGGCAACCTTCAAAATCTTTAACAATTTCAAAATCGAAGGTACGGGCTAGCTGGATCTAGTTGCAACGATATCAAAAATATAAAAATTGTTTAAAACGGTGCTAAAATGACTTACATGGATACATGGAAGCTTGGCCGAAGCTTCGAAGTTTAACAATAGCTTTCTTCTTTCTCAATTTCAGCAAAACATTGAAAAGAGAAAGGTGATTTCTTTAGTTTATTTTATTACCTTATAATTTGTTTTTTTCTAATTAATAAAACATATATATTTTCATAATAATACAAAGCCAACCTTCCACTCATATATATAATATGGTATATTTACCATATTAGGCCATGAATTTAATTTTCTGTAGCATTTAAACATCTTTAGTTAGTAGAATAAAATTTTTACTCTTTTTATGATTTAGTCCTTTTCGCTTAATTAACTATCAAAACGTTAAAATTTTTCAACGAAACTTTAATACCACCTTAATAACACTCCGTAAATATTTATAAAAATATTTATGGCTCGGTTTATAGAAACGAGGTCCCAATACCTCATTTTCTAAAACCACTTGACTTTAGAGTCTTACCACTTAAACTTAATTAATCATTCAAATAGCATAAATTACCATATCCAAAACATTTTTAAAACCATATTCGACTCGTAAATATTAAATAAGAATATTTACGAACTTACTCATCGGATTTGGTGGCCCCAAAACCACTATTTTCGATAGCATTGAAAAACGAGCTATTGCAGAAGGTTTCTGGTGAGTTCCTTCGTACCATGAGTCTTACTGTATACCCTAGTAAGTAGCTTTAATCTTTGATCTTGGTAATTTGCCAAAGAGACCATGCTAAAAAGTTGATGCACGTATGTTATAGTATATAAAATGGAAATAAAATACTTGCATGTGCATGGGTATAAATACTGTTTCCTTGTTGCACAAGCTCCGTATCCAAATATACAACAATTTCAAATTTTAATGCCAATCTCTACTTCGTTTCATAATACAAATTTTGATTCACATTCTTTGATTTGTCACATTTCCATATTGGACCCTGGGCTTATATAACTGATTTTAACCATGTATATGCATTAGCTGATCATTGTATCAAATCAACCTGAATATAATTTATTTCAATTACATTATACATGTCCTTATTAACCTAACTCAGACTTTGATGGATACATGGATCCAACCAGCACACCAATTTGGCACCCAGTGCTTGACAGATAAATTCATAATAATGAATTGTGCCCTATATTGGCCGGTAAAATCGAAAAACAAATATGTCCAGCATTGGTCGATATAATTGACAAATGGGGTACCTAGTACTCCTTGGCATGTAGCCGTATAACCCTGAACTCTTCCTATCTTATGGCATGCCAACTATATCCGACTCTACTTGAACAATTAATAGGGTAACAACTTCTCAGTTTCATTTCATAATTTCATCAACCAAACAATCAATTCTTAAATATAATAGCACATTACATAACCATACTGATTCAATTTCACGTTTCTAACATTATATCATATTTTCACATATATTCAGTTTAGTCCTTACTACTATCAATTGGTCAATATCAAATGAAATCAACTTATTTCATCAAATCAACAATTCATCACACATGACATATCACATTCCCATTCTGTTGATTTCGTGTATGTGTGACACATAATGTCCATCTGCTAGTGGTTATGCGTTCTGGGTGTGTATGTGAGGTCCCAAGTTCAAGCCTTACTTGGGCAAATTTTGGTGTGCAAAGGGCCTAAGTTTAATTGTTGGTAAGTTTATATCAGAATGGGCCTGCTGGTTTGGTGATTAAGTGGAGTGTTGGAGTGTTAGAGGTCCTGTGTTCAATTCTCTGTGATGGCGTGGAGACAGTATTTTTACTCCAATTTCGGCTAAGATTTGTGTTGGTGCAAAATTCTGAGTAGTTATGTTTTAGTGGGTTAATAAGGAGTGATTTTAGGAGATAATTGGGGAGAGGTTATTAGAAAATAATCTGAGTATCTTTTTTTTGCAAAAAAGAAAAGTAGAGCTTCAGTTTTCTCTCCAATTCCCCAAACTTTTTTTGACATTTTCTTCTTATTTTTCTTTTCCCTCCTCTGTCGATTCTTTCCCCTAGTTGCTGCCGAAATATCTATTATTTTTTCCCCTTCCGTTTCTATCCAATTGATTCAGTTGTTCATCGTTGGTTGCACGTGTTTGGTAAGTAACGGTTTTGTCTATTGTCAATCGTTCTTGGTTAGTCTCTAAAAAGGGGATTCCTTTTTGGTGTTTAGAAGTTAATCAAGAGGCTAGTAGTTTTGAATCGACTCAATAATTGTGTGAAGTTGTGGTTACTCAAGCGAGGTAAGGGTTTTACTAGGTTTCTAGTCGATTTCCTTCCGAATATGGTTGATTAAATATGAACTAAATGATTAATCTAGAGATGTGTTGGTCGATATTTAGGTTCTGGAGGTTTAGGAGTGCTTACGCATCAAAAACGATATCAGATGTGTACCCGAAACACAAAAAATGAGATTCAACGAAAAGCCAAAATTGCTTACTATCGAAAAATAAGAGAAATAAGAAAAAATGATGCGAAAAAATTGTAGAGAAAGGAAATAAGGGTGTCATAAACTTAGAAATCCACATTTTGCAGTAAAATAGTTTTAGATAGCAGTAGTAGTATAACTTTGAAAAATCATCAAAAATAGTGGGAATTGAGTTAGAGGTTGACTAAAATATGAAATTAAATTTTACTGAGTCTAGCTTTTCATGGAAGAAACAGTGTAAGCAATGGAATTGTAAATCATGAGATATATTAAATTTTCTGAGACAAGGTCAGAATAATTTTGGGTTCCCCTGTTCTGAATTAGGAAAATCATAAAAAATTGTAAAACAATAATTAAAGACTTAAATTTATACGTTTGAATCTTTAATGAGTCTATTTTCAAGAGAAACAAACAGAAATATCATCTTAATTCCGTACTAAGAGATAAATAATTTTTAGTAAGGAAAGGATTAAGCTACCAAATAGCAGAATAGGGATAACTTTAAAGATTTTACTGTCCATATTTGATAAACTATAAATTCTGAAATTTTTATGGTAGAAAGATATTTTAGTCTATTTTCAAAAACATCAAGCGGATTGTAATTTGGAATTCAGTAGCTCTATATATAAATTATTTAGTGATAATGACTCAAGTAAATAGCTTTGAATGAACATATAAGTAAATAGTAAAAACATATATAAGTATTGAGCTAGCATGTGTTACTTTAAAAATGGATCACACGGCCAAGGCCAATTTGGGCCGAGTGGGCCACACGGGCAAATCACATGGGCGTGTGGATCCATTTTTACCGAAATGTTTTTAAGGTTGCACAGGTTGCCCAAGTTGACTGTGAACCTACTGTAGGGTCAGTAAGCGCTATTTAGACCCGTAAATATGTGAAATTGACTGAATGATATCTGTACTGGGCATGTTGATATTTGAACTAAATATATGTACTGAAATTGCATAATAGCATGTCATCCATTGTGTGTTACATTACATTGGGTTGGGGGTTGTTACTCGGAGGAAGTGTACTGAAAGGATTTAAGCCTAATTTACTGGCAGCTCAACTGCAAACTATTGTATTGTGTCGCATTCAGTACTACTTGAAGTGTAGGGATGGGTGGGTTGATTATATCCCCACATAAAGTGTACGGTTGGATGGAGATGGTGTGTAGAAGCTGGTTGGGTAGGATTTTACTACTGCATAACTGTTACTACCGCTGATATTGTGATGGGCTAAGGCCCTACTACATTTTTGACACTATACTGAGATGGATTAAGACCCAAACTGTCACTGATACTGAAAAGGGCTTAGGCCTAAGTCTGTTCAACTGTTCATTGTGAATACTGATTGTTTGTTTGTTTGAACGGGATTACACACTGAGTTTACATAAACTCACCCTTTTTGTTTGCGTAAACTCAGTGGTGACCATAGTAATTTTTGGACTTCATGGTTTTCAATTTACAATTTAGGACTTGATTATTATTAATTATTTGGGTTGTAATTTAAGGACCTTATGGGACTTTGGTTTTAAATTTGGGTTTTTATTTATTTATTTTACCTTATGGATTTATACCTGCTGGTCGTAGGAAATTTGATTTCCACAAAGTTAAAGTAATTTCTAAACGCATGATCACTTAGATTATTTTATTAAAGCTTCCAGAATGAGGGATGTTTCAAAACAAATGTTTTAAATGAATAAAGACGGCTTCCTAAGTTCTAACAAAGGTTTATTAAAGATAATAACATGGAATGTTTTCATCGTAACAACGAGGTCTCAAAAATACTATCGTGTGACATTGCTAGATACGGCCATAACGTCTAGGCTGGGTTTAGGGTGTTACGTTTAGTGGTATTAGAGCCAAATTAGAAAACTCGACTGTGGATTATGGGTTTTTATAAAAAATGGGCTTTTGAAAAATTGATTGATTTCCAAATGATTTGAAATGTTTTTACTGAGTAAGTGGTACACCGAGTCTCCGGTGCCAATCCTGTAAGTCTTCTGAACTGTGATTTGTTTTAAACTGAAACTGTTATGGATAGTATATTCTGCAACTACTATAGGTAGTAACCTGTACTGAAAACACTCTAGTTAGTGTATACTGAAAGTTGTAGAGAAACAGAAAACTGTAGTGAGACTGTGATTTACTAAAACGAACTCTGAATAATCGATACTGTTTTACATAAAACATTTGTTAATAAACACTAGAACTGTAACTGATTCATAAAATTGTTAATACAGGTAAATGTTATTAGACAATGAGCGCATGAGGTATCAGCAGATGGGGTACTAGAGGCCGAGGTAGATGCCGTAGAGGAGCTCGAGCTGAGTCCTCTTCACTGGGTAGCATACCGAATTTGGATACGAGTGAGACGCCAGTGTTGCCTGTTACTAAGACTGGATCTCAAGATCGTATGGCTGGGGACGACGCATTGTTCCAGTCTATGCTAAGGATTTTGGAGAGGGTAGCCAGGCCCAATACTGGATCTGAGGGCCCAGGGTCGGTTACGGAACGTGTAACACTCCTAACCGTAATCATCATCGAAATAGAGTTAAGAGGCATTACCGGGCATATCAGAACTTTTACAATTTATTTCATAACACAAGACATATCATCATCATATCATAGAAATTCATATACATAGAGTTCCTTTAAAAGGTCTACGAGACCTTAAACATACATTGGGAAGGGGTCGGGACTAAACCAAGCTCATACAATTTTTTTTTTTAAAATCATACATTTTTCAAAGTTATAGAGGTCACACGCCCATGTGGGCAGTCCGTGTGCCTCACACGACATTAGACACACCTGTGTCTCTGACCCGTGTGCGAGTTTGACTTGTTTCAACATACAACCTTAAGGGACACAGTCGAGACACACGCCTATGTGCTCAATCGCGTGGGCAAATATAGGCCATTTGCAAGGCCAATTTGGTACCCAATTTAGGGTTATTCCAACTAGCAACAACAAATATCATTTCATACATCAAAAGAAACCAAATCATACAAAAAATGACCATCTTTTCTAACCATTCATAAGTATATCAAATGTATAAACTTTTGCACAATTTGTCTCATATAAATCTCAAACATTTCTATGTAAAATTCATCCAAAACTTACAAGCTCAATATACCAACCTTTCATCATAAAGATACCAACTTTACATCACAACACATAGATTAAAAAGTTACCAAATTCATATCCATTAACAAGCCATATCTCATGGCTTATATATACATCTCAAAACATCATCTAATTCAACTAGTCTATACATGCCATACTTAAAAATAGGTACACATTCAAAAGGTACCAAAATATAGATTGATAGTGTGATGATGATCCTCGACAATCCCCGAGCCTTCCGTAGCTTTGGTAATCTATAAAACAATGCAAACACACAAAAAGTAGGCTTTCAAAAGCTTAGTAAGCCATAAAAAAAATAAACTTATCATAACAAACATTTATAACCATTTCATTCACATAATCTATAGCATAATACATTAACATATTCATAATTCTTCAATGGCTCATTTGCTTCTAACCACTTGCTTACCAAAAAATCATAATACCATGTATCTCATTAGGTCATAGCACATTTGTATATAACATATCTTATTTCATTAAGTCCATACACATGTTTCTCACATATGCTTAATTTTCATACTCAAATTTAGCATACACTTCAAATGTACCTATTTCAGATACGCATTTCACATAATCATTCAATTCTCGGATTTCCCGTTGAACCATTCAGAATCAGATAGGATACTCAGATAACTTAGAATTCTCGTACAATGCCAATGTCCCATACGTGGTCTTACATGTAATCAAATATCAATGCCACTATCTTAGACAGGGTCTTACACAAAATCATATACGATGCCAATGTCCCAGACATGGTCTTACACGTAAATCTCAAATCGATGCCAACATCCTAGACGTGGTCTTACACGATACCACATATCGGAACCCTATGTCATGACATACGTATCCTACCTATTCCTAAGGTTCACACGAGACTTTTTGGTCATTGATACATTATCAAACTTTCTCGGATTCTCATGTACATATTTCATAGTCATTCATCACAATTCAATTTCATATAAACATCAATAATTCAACTTAAACACATTTATATGTATATAGACTTACCTCGTACGAATATGAATGGACAAGAACGATTATTCGACCACTTTTGACTTTCCCCGATCTAAATCCGTTTTCTTTGATTCTTGATGTATACATATACAAATTTAAATCTTTTATTCACCAAATCATTCAATTAATCAAAACACACACATTTAGGGCATTTTACAAATTAGTCCTCACATTTTCACATTTTGACATTTAAGTTCCTATTTCATGAATTCACAAAATATACAAAATTTCATGTTACACATGTTAGGCCAAATGTTCATAAAATTTACATAAGCCAATATATTTCATTTATTTCACATTTTAGTACCTCAATTTCTCATTTTTACAATTTAACCCAAAGTAGTCAAATTCATAAAAAATTCAAAGACAAAACATGTTAATCTATCACATATCTTCCATACTTCATAATCAATTATCACAAAGCTCAAGCATTCATCAATGGCACATCTCAAAATCTTTATCAAACTCTAAAATTAAGGCATGGTCTTGATAGTATGCTAAGCAAGGATTACAAAAACATAAAAATCATCAAAAACTGAAACAAAACATACCTTAATCCAACCAAAAATGTGCCAAACCGTAGATGAGCATAAGAGCTTTCTTTTTTCTTTTCTTTCCTTGCTATATTCGGCCAAAAAGATGAATAAAATGGCCATGTTCTATGTTTGTTTTATTATAATCATAATAATTATCCATTTCTATTTTTACCCTTAATGAAACATTAATGAAAAACACTTAAACCATGGACATAATTGTCCACTAGCTTAATAATGGCATAATAACCTTTTAAGAACTTATAACAAATCAAATCATAACAATTTAGCTCATTAACAAATAGAATGCCACTTTTACATTTTACGTGATTTAGCCCTTTTCACAAATTAAGCACACAAACAATAAAATTAATTCATGAAATGTTCACACATGCTTAATCACATACTGAAAGCACAAAAAATAATATTAAAATATTTTTCTGACTCAAATTTATGGTATTGAAACTACTATTCTGACTAGGGTCTAAACCGGACTGTTACAGAACGACTCGATCTAATGGAGCTGAGCTCTTCAGGGGTGTCACTAGATTTACCCCTAATGTGGCTGAGTACTAGATTGAGGCCACGTGGAGGATTATGGATGATTTAGATTGCACCCCTAAGTAAAAATTAAAGGGTGCAGTCTCACTGCTGCGGGATGAGGCTTATCAGTGGTGGCTTATTGTTAAGGAGGGCACTCAGCCTGAACGCCTGAACTGGGAGTTCTTGAAGATGGCCTTCTAGGGAAAATATGTGGGAGCCAGTTATGTGGACGCCCATAGGAGGAAGTTTCTGAATCTGGCATAGAGAGATCGATTAGGGGCCGAGTATGAGGCCAAGTTTCTGAGACTGAGCCGCTATGCGCGAGGTATGGTAGCATCGAAGTATGAGCGATGTGTTTACTTTGAGGATGACCTCAAGGATAACTTGAGGGTTATGATAGCTTTGTAGAAGGAGCGTGATTTTTCTGCCTTGGTCGAGAACGCGAAGATCGCTGAGGAGGTTAAGTGCACGGAACGCCAAAACCACGATAGAGAGAGAGGTAGGAACAAGAAGGTTCATAGTCCTCGGGTTATGTACAAAGGCCTAAGAAAAAGGCCAGCACTGATGGGCCAATTAGAGCTGGGCCCCCTATTGCTGCTACTGGACAGTAGCCGTGTGTTGATTGTGGTAGACGCCACCAGGGCAAGTATTGAGGAGGACTGGGGCGTTTCTGAGGTGTGCATCATTAGATCACCGTATCAGGGAGTGTCCAATGAGGGCTAATCAGATGCAAGCTCAAGGTACTGGTAATGCACAGCCACAAAGGGTAGTACAACAGTCACTAAGAGGCCATGGTCAGGCTAGGGGTGGTAATGGCATGGGTCGTGGGTAGAGAGCACCGGACAGAGGTGCTAGACAAACTGAGGTGAGGTAAGGACTGCAGTATATGCTGCACGTCACCAAGAGGATGGAGATGCTCCGGACATCATCACAGGTACGTTCCTTATACATGATATACCTTATATTGTATTGATAGATATAGGATCGACTCGCTCCTATATAGCCTGTACTATGTCTGGAAACTTGGGGATTTTAGTTGAGATCACTACGAGTGAGGTTACGGTACTGAGCCCATTAGGGCAATCTGTTAGAGTTATGAAACTGTATAGGGACATTCCTTTAGAGGTACAAGGGGTAATCTTCCTGCCTGATTTGATGGAGCTTTTATTTGGGGAGTTCGACCTAATTTTAAGGATGGACTGCTTGGTCAAGCATCGTGTTAGCTTGGACTATGCGACTAAGAGGGTCGTACTAAGGACTGAGGAGGATAAAGTGGTATCATGATTGGAGAACACCGGAATTACTTATCTAATGTGGTCTCTGCACTGGTGGCAAAGAATATGGTTCGTAAGGGATGTGAGGCATTCTTGGCCTACGTAAGTGTTTTAGATTCTAGCGATTCTATAGTTAAGGATATCAGAATGGTAAACGATTTTTCAGACATCTTTCCTGAGGAGCTACCATTGTTACCTCCGAATCGCGAGTTGGAATTTAGGATTGAGCTACTTCTAGGTATAACTCTAGTATCCATCACTCCCTATCGAATGGAACCGATTAAGCTTGTGGAGCTTAAGGCTTAGATTCAAGAGTTGTGCTATTGATTTCTGAGGCAGTTGGGAGGATTATCTACCGCTAGCGGAGTTCGCCTATAATAACAGTTTCTAGTCTAGCATCCATATGGCACCTTACGAGGCACTATATGGTCGTAAGTGTCGCACTCCATTATGTTGGACTGAGTTGGGCGAGCGACGTGTTTTGGGTCCTAAGTTGGTTTTTGAGACAAAAGATAAGGTTAGACTAATTCGGGATCAACTGAAAGCGGCTTCTGACAGATAGAAATCCTATGTGGACCTGAAGCAATGTGAGATTGAGTATTCGGTGGGGGACTTTGTATTCTTTAAGGTCTCACCATGGAAGAAGGTACTGAGGCTTGGTCGTAAGGGCAAGTTGAGCCATAGGTTTATTGGACCTTACTGTATTTTGAAGCGAGTGGGACCAGTCGCTTATCAGTTGGAGATACCTCCAGAGTTGGATTGTATCCATGACGTGTTCCACGTCTCGATGTTGAGGCACTACCGCTTTGATCCTACTTACATCGTTTCTGTTGAGGGGATTGAGATTAGGTTAGACTTGACCTTTAAGGAGGAGCCGGTTCAGATTCTGGATCGAGATGTAAAAGTACTGAGGAGGAAATCTATTCCACTAGTTAAGGTTTCTTGGCGTAATCATAGCACTGAGGAGGCTACGTGGGAGCCTGAGGATACGATGCGTCAACAATATCCTCATCTGTTCTGACTGGGTAAATTTCGAGGACGAATTTTTCTTTTAGGAGGTAGAATTGTAACGCCCCAAAATTTTAATTTTTGATTTCGTGTATGTGTAACACACAATGTCTATCTGCTTTAGGGGTTATGTGTCTAGGTGTGTGTGTGTGTGAGGTCCCAAGCTCAAGCCTTACTTGGGCAAATTTTGGTATTTTTTTATAAATAAAGCCTTAACCTTGTGTAAAGGGCTTAAGTTTAATTGTTGGTAAGTTTATATCAGAATGGGCCTGCTGGTCTAGTGGTTAAGTGGAGTGTTGGAGGTCTTGTGTTCAATTCTCTGTGATGGCATGGAGATAGTATTTTTGCTCCAATTTCGGCTAAGATTTGTGTTGGGGAAAAATTCTGAGTAGTTGTATTTTAGTGGGTTAATAGGGAGTGATTTTAGGAGATAATTGGGGAGAGGTTATCAGAAAATAATCTGATTATCTTTTTGTTGCAAAACAAAAAGTAGAGTTTCAGTTTTCTTTCCAATTCCCCAAACTTTTTCTGACATTTTCTTCTTTTTCTTTTTTTCCCTCCTCTGCCGATTCTTGTCCCTAGTTGCTGTCGAAATTTCCATTATTTTTCCCCTTCCGTTTCTTTTTTGTCCAATTGATTCTGTTGTTCATCGTTGGTTGCGCGTGTTGTAACAATTTTGTCTATTGTCAATCGTTCCTGGTTAATCTCTAAAAGGGGGATTCCTTTTTGGTGTTTAAGAGTTAATCAAGGGGATGGTAGTTTTGAATCGACGCTATGATTGTGTGAAGTTGTGGTTACTCAAACGAGGTAAAGGTTTTGCTAGGATTTTAGTCGAGTTCATTCTGAAATTGGCTGATTAAAAATGAATTAAGTGATTAATCTGGAGATATGTTGGTTGATTTTTAGGTTCTGGAGGCTTAGGAGTGCTTATGCATCAGAATCGATACCAAGTGTTTACCCGAAACGCAGAAAATGGGATTCGACAAAAATCCGAAATTGCTTGTTGTTGAGAAATAAGAGAAATAAGAAAAAATGATGCGAAAAATTGTAGAGAAAGGAAATAAGGGTGTTATAAACTTAGAAATCAGCATTTTGCACTAAAATATTTTGGACAGTAGCAGTAGTCTAACTTTGAAAAATCATCAAAAATAGTGAGAATTGAGTTAGAGGTTGACTAAAATATGAAATTAAATCTATTGAGTCTAGTTTTTCATGGAAGAAATAGTGTAAGCAATGGAATTGTAAATCATGAGATATAATAAATTTTCTAAGACAAGGTCAGAATGATTTTGGGTTCCCCTGTTCTAACTTAGGAAAATAATCAAAAATTGTAAAAAAAAAAAATTAAAGGCTTAAATTTATATGTTTAAATCTTTAATGAGTCTATTTTCAAGAGAAACAAACAAAAACATCATCTAAATTCCATACTAAGAGATAAATAATTTTTAGTAAGGAAAGGATGAAGTTGTCAAATAGCAGAATAGGGATAACTTTAAATATTTTACTGTACTTATTTGATAAACTATAAATTCTGAAAATTTTATGGTAGAAAGGTATTTGAGTCTAGTTTCAAAAACATTAAGTGGATTTTAATTTGGAATTCTGTAGCTCAAGATATAAATAATTTAGTGATAATGACTCAAGTAGACAACTTTGAATGAACATATAAGTAAATAGTGAAAAAATATAAAAGTCTTAAGCTAGCATGGGTTACTTTAAAAATGAATCACACAGCCAAGGCCAATTTGGGCCGAGTGGGCCACACGGGCAAATCACATGGGCGTGTGGGTCCATTTTTACCGAAATGTTTTTAAGGTTACATGGGTTGCCCAAGTCGATTGTGAACCTACTGTAGGGTCAGTAAGTGCTACTTAGACCCCTAAATGTGTGAATTGACTGTATGATATCTGTACTGGGCATGTTAATATTTTAACTGAATATATGTACTGAAATTACATAATAGCATGTCATCCATTGTGTGTTGCATTGTATTGGGTTGGGGGTTGTTATTCAGAGGAAGTGTACTGAAAAGCTTTAAGCCTATTTTACTGGCTACTCAGCTGCAAGCTACTGTATTGTGCCGTATTCAATATTACTTGGAGTGTAGGGATGGGTGGGTTGATTATATCCCCACGTGGAGTGTAGGATTGGACAGAGGTGGTGTGTAGAGGCTGGTTGGCTAGGATTTTGCTACTGCATAACTATTACTGCTACTGATACTTTGATGGGCTAAGGCCTTACTGCATTTTTGACACTATACTAAGATGGACTAAGGCCCAAACTGTCACTGATACTGAAAAGGGCTTAGGCTTAAGACTATTCAACTGTGCACTGTAAATACTGATTGTTTGTTTGTTTCTGCGGGATTACAAACTGAGTTTACGTAAACTCACCCTTTTTGTTTAATGTGCACAGGTAATCCCCAGATTTAGACGGATCGGTGCGACGGAGGACTCAGCGGTGACCACAGTAATTTTTGGACTTCATGGTTTTCAATTTAGGATTTATGATTTGATTATTATTCATTATTTGGGTTGCAATTTAAGGACCCTCTAGGACTTTGGTTTTAAATTTGGGTATTTATTTATTTATTTTACTTTATAGATTTATACCTACTGGTCGTAGGAAGTTCGGTTTTTTAAAAAGTTAAAGTAGTTTCTAAACGCATGATCACCTAGACTGTTTTATTAAAGCTTCCACAACGACGAATGTTTCAAAACAAATTTTTTAAATGAATAAAGACGACTTTCTAAGTTCTAACAATGGTTTACTAAAGATAATAAAATGGAATGTTTTCATCATAACAACGAGGTTTCAAAAACACTATCGTGTGACATTGCTAGATACGGCCATAACGTCTAGGCTCAGTTTGGGGTGTTATACATTCAATTTAGGGTCAATTCCATAATTATTTCAATTTGTAGTTCATCATATTCACTTTAATCCTCTATCTCACATTTTTGTACCGAATCGTAAATAATTAAAATTTCAATTATAATTCTAAATGCGTACAAATTTAATACAAACATACCGTATAAAATTACCTGGTCAAGATAGCAAACAACTAACTCTCTAAGGACTAATTAGCAAATTTTGCCATTTTCCCAATTATCTTCAATTTGGTCCAATTTCCAATATATTTAATAATTTAATTCAATTGATTAATTCCAAACATCTTATATCATCCAATTATAAGTATATATCATTTTATTTTTATTTTTCGAATGCCCTCTAAACTTTTGCATCTATTCAATCTAGTCCTTAAAACTAAACTTATCATATATTCTGAATTTGAACTCAAATTTTAGACCCACTTCAATTATGTCCATATACAACCTCCTATTATCACAATTTAAAAAAAAATTCATACTAGTGTCAATATATTCATAATTTAGTCTCTAACTCAAAACTAACAAAATTTACTTAACAAATTAATCCTATTTCATTTCTAAGCTTCAAAATCTACCATAAACATTCAAAAACTCCAAATAACATCAACGACAACTTTTTAAATCTTTGACAATTTTGAAAACGGAGGCACGAGTGAGCTGGACCTAGTTGCAATGATATCAAAAACATAAAAATTATGAAAAACGGGTACCCGAGAGACTTACATGCAAGAGAATTGTAAGCTTCAAAGGATGAACAATGGCTACCCTTTTTTTATTAAACATTCGGTGAAGGTGAAGAAAATTAAAAATGATAATGGTTTTATGTTTCCGTTTAACTTTTATTATTTTTATTATAATACTAAATTAACATTATGTTTCCATTTAACTTTTATTATTTTACTTCTTTGCTGCATGAGAAGTGGACTTCGACTAGAGGTCTGCAAGTTGGAATTTGAATGAGTCATGGAGAAATTCAAGGAGGAAAAAGGGGGGATTTGGATGGTGGTTGGTGTGGATTTGGTGGAGAGAATTTGGGAGATAATAAGGGATTTGATGTTGGAAGTTGTGCAGCCGAATTGAAACTCCAATCTTGTATTAGTTTCGGTTGAAGGGAAAGTTGGGATCTTTTGGGAGTGGGCAAAGTGTCGACTGCTCTTTGAGCATATTCGGTGAAACACCCCACACCCGGCCCACGAGCCTGAACCGGATTTGGTATGTTCCTTAAGAAAATCGGTTTTCGTAGTCCTTTATTACTTAGAGAATATTGGTGTATTTTTAGAAAACTGTTCATTTTGGACGGGGCTTAGGTTAAAAACCCGTTTATTTAATTTAGAAATCATTTAATTAGGGTGACAAAATAATTTAGGGTTTAAATGTAAAGACATAAAATTTTTAATATCATAAATGTAAAGTATTTTGAAGCATAATAATTGCAAGTAAATAATGGTAACAAAAATAAAACTATGGCTTTTTAGGCCTTATTACATCAATAATCCCGACACTTAAAATTTAAAGAACTTTATAAAAATGATGGTCCAATCCTTAAATATTTTCTTTGCTACGCATGGCCACCTTTAGCTCCTGCCGACCCGGTCCATTACTGCTCATCACCTGAAAAATAGTCCCTCAAAGGGGTGAGTCAACAGATTCAATGTGTACACCAACTAACAAACAATATTTCAGGCATACATATCCATATCAGAACATATACAAATCAAAATGATGCAACCCAAACCCAAGCCTAATTATCCATCCGCTACACACCACCCGTACCTGCCAATCACACCGTGGGGACTACTAAGTCAACCCTCCTTCCGCTACACACCATCGAAGGCAGTCGCTGCAGTCGACGTGCTCATCGCCCATATACGTTGTGTCATTAGACACTATGTTTAGATAATGTAACCGAGGTTACCATGTTCACTTAATGGGACCGTAGCCACCATATTTCGTTGGTGAGACCGTAGTCAACACCTATTCTTCCCCTTTCACATATATCCCATATGCCCTAAATATTTATATCATGCATATCTTATTTCTCATTCATATTACATATTCAAAAATATATATATATCGTATTTGTAATCCTATCGGAAGTAGGAAACGTACCTGGGTACTTTTACCTCATTTGTGACACTTAGCCACATTCTTATTCGCATGCATATTCATATATATACATATAAAATAATTGTCGTAATATATTGGGAGTTAGTGTGGGTACACACCTTATTAAACTTAATGGATTCCTTGAATTCTCGAAGTGAATCGATCACAAATTCGGACTTTAGATCATTAACTCCTATATTTGGCCCATCATATATAAACATATTAATACCCTTTTGATTTTAAAACCAAATCCTACTAGGAATAGAATTACTAACACTTACCTTGTTTGCCAAATCAAATCCCAAAGTTGTGGTATTCCTCCCCGAATTTGGCTACCCACTAGATCCATCGATTTGATAAATCTTTGATTAAAACGAATAGATCTAATTATTAAAGAGATAACCTAGGCCGAATATAACTTCTTACCTTGAATCCCTGAGTTCCCGAAAATATTCCTTTTCTTGTATGTCTGTCAAAATCTGATAAACCCCTTATATATTCGGCCATTCACAATAATAAGATTAGTACCCTGATTTTGGTAAAAAGAAAAAGGAATAGAAATTGATTGACCACAGATCTAACCCTTTTGATGTTGTAGTTGATTGCTCCTTTACTTAGAATCGACAAATATTCGGCTTTGATAGTAGAAACAGAGAAGAAAATAGAAGAAGAGAAGATGGATTTTACTTAAGGAAAAATTCGACAGAGAGGGGAGAGCTAGGGAATTTCGTGAGCGAGAAAAGAAGCAAACCGAGGAGTAGCCCTCCTTCCTTCCTTTTATAGACAAAGTTATCAGCCAAGGAGTCCCTTACTTGGCCACCACTCCACATATGTGATAATATTATTCAAATAAAAAATATTTAATCCATCATTTATCTCCTCAAATAATCCAAATTTTAAAAATCTAAAAAGAAACCTCTTATTTATCACTTAATAGCCGAATTTTAAAGAGAATAAACCTCTTTTTTTTCAAGATGCTTGCCGTCCACTCCTTGTGTTTCTGGAAACAAAATTAAAACCTTCATTTAATTGCTTCCCTTGTGACTCGAACCCAGGCCCATGCCTCTTGCACATGGCGCCATTTCCATAGGCCCTAAGTGCCATCTTCAGGCCACTTTTCCTAGCCCGTTTTTTGTGTCAAAACTTACCAACTTTTTCTTTTAAGGCCCTCTTGCCTTGATTTCCTATTTTAAACTTTAAAACTTATCATTTTAGGGTCATTTCCAAGTTTCCTAAAATTTTCGATCGGCTATTGTTTACTTGCCATTTTCTTACATTTCCAAGTTTCCTAAAATGTATACTTTCCATTTTTGGATCATTTCCATTTTCATTTCTTAGTTTCCAAAAATGTGTACTTTCCATTTTTGAACCATTTCCTTACATTTCTGGGTTTCCTAAAATGTTCATGTCCTAATGCATTTCCAGGTTTCCAAAAATGTTCAGGTTTCCAAAAAAGTTTATTTTCATTTCCATGCATTTTCATACATTTCTAAGTTTCCAAAAACATTAAAAATTTATTCATAATGCTTAAGACTTGTCATTTCATACAATTAAACCGAAAATGCATAGGCCCTTTCCAGGATGTTACAGTTCTACCCCCCTTAAATAAAATTTCGTCCTCGAAATTTCCTAACTAAACAACTGAGGGTATTGCAGTTGCATTGTCTCTTCTGACTCCCACGAAGCTTCTTCCGATCCATGGTTGCGCCATAACACCTTGACTAGAGGTACTGACTTCCTCCGTAGTACTTTCACATCACGTTCCAAGATTCGAATCGGCTCTTCCTCGTAGGATAGATGTGGCCTTAGCTCCACTTCTTCAACAGGTACCACATGAGACGGATCCGATCGATAGTGATGTAGCATGGATACATGGAATACGTCGTGCATTTGCTGCAATTCTGGTGGCAACTCCACTTGGTATGCCACTGGTCCAACTCGCTGTAGTACTCGATAGGGCCCTATAAACCTTGGGCTTAACTTCCCTTTGCGACCAAACCTCATAACCTTCTTCCAAGGTGAGACTTTTAGAAACACTTGGTCTCCCACTTCAAACTCAATTTCCTTCCTCTTAAGGTCGGCGTACGACTTTTGCCTATTAGAGGCTCCCTTCAACCTTGCCCGAATTATTTCAACCTTCTTTCGCCGCCACTAACTCCGGGCCCAAAACGCGACGTTCTCCTAACTCAGTCCAACAAGTAGGAGTTCTACACTTCCGACCATACAATGCTTCGTATGGTGCCATCCGAATGCTTGCCTGATAGCTGTTGTTGTAGGCGAACTCAGCTAAAGGCAAATAATTTTCCCAACTTCCTCGGAAATCCATCACACAGCCTCTCAGCATATCCTCCAACACTTGTATAACTCGCTCGCATCGCCTGTCGATTGTGGATGAAAAGCCGTCATCAAGTCCAACTTAGTGCCTAAAGCTTGATGAAGTGCCTTCCAAAATCGAGACGTAAACTTTGGGTCTCTCGCTTGAGATGATCGACATCGGTATCTGTAGCCTTACAATTTCGCCACATATAACTTGGCTAACTTCAAGGGAATAGTCAATTCTCACCGGAATAAAATGTGCGGACTTGGTCAAACGGTCCACTATCACCCATACCGAGTCTTTCTTAGTAGGCGTAAGGGGAAGCCCACTAATGAAGTCCATGGTAATTCTTTCCCATTTCTATTGGGGAATCTCAATTGGTTGAAGCAATCCCGATGGGATTTGGTGTTCAGCCTTAACTTGTCGACACGCGTCATGACGCTTCCCTGAATCTGGTCACTTCCCGCTAAGATCGGACCACCAAAATTGTTCCCTTAGGTCCCTATACAGCTTAGTGCCTCCAGGATGCATAGCATAAGGGCTACCATGCGCCTCCCGAAGAATCCTTTATCTTAACTCCTTGTCCTTCGGCATACAGACCTTTCCTTTATAGCACAACACTCCATCATCATTAACGCCATAGTCATTCAATTCTCCACTCTGGACTTGCTGTAGCTTAGCACTTAGACCCTTATCAGCCAACTGTCCCTCCTTCACCTCCTTCAGCCACGTGGGCTTGACTTGTAACTCTGCCAACAGGCTTCCATCATCATACAGACTTAGGTGAGCGAACAAAGCCCTTAAATCCGACACAACCTTCCTACTTAGGGCATCAGCTACCACATTTGCCTTGCCCGGGTGATACTCTATCAAACAATCATAATTTTCAACAACTCCACCCACCTTCATTGCCTTAAGTTCAACTCTTTCTGAGTCAACAAATACTTAAGGCTCTTGTGGTCTGTGTAAATTACTGACCTTTCTCCATAAAGGTAGTGCCTCCAAACCTTGAGGGCGAAACCCACTGCTGCTATTTCCAAGTCATGGGTTGGATAGTTCACCTCATGAGGCCTTAGTTGCCGAGACGCATACGCGATCACCTTTCCTTCTTGCATTAGCACATAGCCTAACCCCGTATGCGAAGCATCACAGTACACCACAAAAATCCTTGCTCGCTCCTTTGAATTAACACTGAGCTTCACAAGACCTTCTTCAGTCTTTCAAAACTCTCCTGTTGCTTATTCGTCCACACAAAGGGTACTTCCTTCCTTAGTAGCTTTGTCAGAGGCGCGGCTATTGACAAGAATCCTTCCACGAACCTTCTGTAATAGCCTGCCAATCCTAAGAAACTTCGGATTTCAGCCACAGACCTAGGTGGCTTCCAATCCAACACTGCTTCGATCTTCCTAGGATCCACTCTTATTCCTTCTACGGATACCACATGTCCTAAGAATGCCACTTCCTTAAGCCAAAATTCGCACTTGCTGAATTTGGCATAGAGCTTCTTCTCCCTTAACACTTCCAACACAACTCGGAGATGCTCATCATGCTCCTCTTCCGTCTTAGAATACACCAAAATATCGTCGATGAACACCACGACGAATCTATCCAAATAGGGTTGGAAAACCCGATTCATCATGTCCATGAACGCGGCTGGAGCGTTCGTCAATCCAAATGGCATCACCACAAATTCAAAATGACCGTATCATGTCCTAAAAGCGGTCTTATGAATGTCAGCCTCCTTCACCTTCAACTGGTGATATCCCGACCTTAAGTCTATCTTCGAGAACACAGTTGCCCCTTTCAGCTGGTCGAACAAGTCGGCTATCCTTGGCAAAGGATACTTGTTCTTGATGGTCAATTTATTCAACTGATGATAGTCTATGCACATTCGCATAGTTCCATCCTTCTTCTTCACAAATAGGACCGGTGCTTCCCATGGAGACACACTGGGTCGAATGAACCCACAATCCAACAGTTCTCGGATTTGAGCCTTGAGCTCCACTAACTCCTTTGGCGCCATTTGGTATGGAGCGATTGACACAGGAGCTGTTCCCGGTAACAAATCTATTCCAAATTCCACCTCCCTATCTGGGGGTATTCCTGGTAATTCATCTGGGAACACATCTACAAAGTCCCTTACCGTCCTAACTCCATTGACACCTTCATCTTTTCCTCCCAAGTACTTACGAAGGCTAAGAATGCCTCGCACCCCTTCCTAACCATCTTCTCAGCCTTTAGCGCCGAAACCACGTTAGATAAGTAGTTCCTCCTTTCTCCGATCATCACTACTACCTCGTCCTCGGAGGTTCTTTGTTCCATACGTTTAGCCGCACAATCCAACACAGCTCGATGCTCTACTAGCCAATCTATTCCAAGTATAAGCTCAAACTCTCCGAAGGGTAACTCCATTAAGTCCGCCCGAAAGTTCACTCCCTGAATCTCTAGGGGTACATTCTCGAAAGATCTTGTCTACCACTACTGGTTTGCCTAATGGGGCTTACTACAGATCATCTGTCTGTCGAGAGAATTTTGAGTCTAGGCCTAGTGTTTCCACTACACTACATGCAACATAGGAATGGGTCGAGCCCACATCAATCAAAGCAAAATAGGGCCTGTCAAAAATAAAGAACGTGTCGGTTATAACATCCGGCATGCGTCTCCTTCTTCCCCTCCGTGAATCGCATAAACCAACCCCGGTTGCCTTGCCTCACTATTAGCAACACTCGACCACTGTGCTCCACGGCCTCCGCCCCCCATTTACCTCTCAAGCTGCGTAACCACGACCCGTTGAGGCTGGCATGCGCTTCTACCACCGACTAGCATTCTGGGCCGCCGATCGGCCCTCATCTGCTCGCTTGGGACAATCTTTAAGCATATGGTCCTTGGACCCACACTTGAGACATCCACCCGTCTTCCTCCGACACTCTCCTAAGTGCCTCTTTCCACAGTGCTCACAAGGGCGATACTGCCAGCCCGTACCAGCTTGTTGATTCTGTAGGCCGTTAACTCTAGGCCTCTTATGACCCTTTCCAGATGGCCCAAAACCTCATTTGGGCTTATTCCTATCCACAGCCTGCTTGGTAGCACCCTTGATTCCCTCGGCCACCTTGGCCTTTTCCCCCAAAGCAGAGAATTCCCGCTCCTGATGCGGTGCTATAGACAGTCTCAGATCGTCCCTCAGTCCGTCCTCAAAACGAACACAGCGCTCATGCTCACTTGCCACTACTCCTCGGGCATAGCGGCTCAACCTCAGAAATTCTGCCTCATATTCTGCGACAGATTTACTTCCTTGCACCAACCCCAGAAAAGCCTTCCTTTGTTCGTCTATATACCTGGTTCCCACATACTTCTTCTGAAATACTTCCTTAGCATATTCCCAGGTCAAATCCTCCGTCGTGGCACCGTCCCGCACAGTTAACTACCATTGATATGCTTTATTGCGTAACAATGCCACCATTCCTTTCAACTTCTCCTCAGAGGTCAAGTCGAGTTCATCCATAATGCGCTCAGTTGCTTCCAACCAGCACTCAGCTGTACTGGGTGCCACTCCCGATACTCCATGAAACATCTCGGCTCTATTAGCTCGGAGCCGTTCCGGCACAGATTTTTGGGTTCCAGAATTTCCACCCGCACTACCCACCAATTCCAAAACTCGCGGCCAGACCCTACGACACAAAGATCTTCCCCGTCGTCGAGCTTGCTTCGCCAAAGACCCACACCGGGGGGGTGGTGGTGGCGGTGGTATTTCATTGTCAGAACCCTGACCCGATCTAACGGGTTCTGACACAGTCATTCTTCCTCTACCTCTTCCACGACGACCACGTCCTCTAGAGCTCATTTTCTATCGTCGAGATCTGATTAAGAAGTTTTATGAATTAGAATTCTTGTTTCACTTATTACCCGCGAAGATGTTTTATGAAGAAGAATTTAAGAGTGGTTCTTTCGTATTCATACAAACATACAGTCTTTCCATTCATTCATTCATCCATCAAACAAATATGAACTTTCGTTCATCCAGAGAAACGTTGAAGTTTTCATTGTTGTGGTTTTTCCGCTATCCAGGGGTATTTTCGTAATTTTGTCCTACAGGGGCATTTCCGTAAATTTTTCAAAATGAAAAATTCCTTGATGATTTTGACGGAAGTATTTTGGTACTTTTAAGGTTCCGGGGAAGTTTTGGAAGAGTTTTGAAATCCAGGGGTATTTCGGTAATTTTTGACCTCAGGGGTATTTTGGTAAATTTTCACAAATCAAGGTAAATTTGTAAAATTTAGTAAATCAGGGATATTTCAAAAGTTGTAAAACTTTGTGGATTATTTTTGAGAATTGTACTTTTCAAAATAATGATGTTGCAAAAATTTTAGAAATCAGGGTCATTTTGGTAATTTTACAAGTTAAGGGCAATTTTGTAATTTTTCTCCAAATCAAGATATTTTTGATAATTTGCAAATTAGTGTTTTTGAACATTTTATAAAGAAATGAAATTTTGGATAAGTACTGTGGGTATTTTGGAAATCTCATAAACCAAGGGCATTTTGGTAATTTTACCACTAGGGGTATTTTTGATTTTTTTTTTTTGAAAATCGGGAATTTTTCGGAAAACTTTGTAAAGATGGTTTTCACGAATTAAAAGAGTGATTTTAAAAGTTTTAAAACTAGGGTTTGTTGTTCTTCAAAAAAAAACGGCTAAGTCCCTTTCGTGTTTTAGTCTTTGTGTTTAGCCTATGACCGAGTCCTCTTGGTCGTAGTGAACCAAAGCTACGCACTGTGCAGATTCGAGTGGAGAGGAGGTGAGTCACGTGGATCGCTTAAATACCAAGCTCTCACCGAAACCATTCCTAGACATGCGCATGCAGGTTGCCACACCACCGAGCCCTCTCGAGTTAGGGTGAACTGAAGCTACGCACTGTGGTGGATACTGCGAAGAGGAGGTGAGTCACTAGGACTGCTTAAATACCAGGCTCTTCCGGATCCAATCCTAGACACGCGTACAGGGTTTACCACACCCAAGCTCAATGACTTAGCCATAGATTTGTTAAGTTCATTAAGTCTTATGAGTTTCATGTGTTTGAGTAGTCTAATCCTAGGGTTCAAATTCCTATCACACTATTCTATGTTCCATGCCTTTTCTACCCCTATATAAATCACATAATCACACATAGAGTTAGGGGTACTAACCTGGTGGACTGCGGGTCGGAGACTTAGGTGCCATGCCAGAGAACTTGTTTAATTTCAAAAAAAATCATTTGGCTCGCTTTGAAAACGTTTTGGGCCTTAGCCCACAGGCCGAGAGTTTAAAACTGGGCTCTGATACCAAGCTGAAACACCCCACACCCGACCCACGAGCCTGAACCGGATCTGGTATGTTCCTTAAGAAAATCGGTTTTCGTAGTCTTTTATTACTTAGAGAATATTGGTGTATTTTTAGAAAACTATTCATTTTGGACTGGGCTTAGGTTAAAAACCCGTTTATTTAATTTAGAAATCATTTAATTAGGGTGACAAAATAATTTAGGGTTTAAATGTAAAGACATAAAATTTTTAATATCATAAATGTAAAGTATTTCGAAGCATAATAATTGCAAGTAAATAATGGTAACAAAAATAAAACTATGGCTTTTTAGGCCTTATTACATCAATAATTCCCAAACTTAAAATTTAAAGAACTTTATAAAAATGATGGTCCAATCCATAAATATTTTCTTTGCTACGCATGGCCACCTTTAGCTCCTGCCGACCTGGTCCATTACTGCTCATCACCTGAAAAATAGTCCCTCAAAGGGGTGAGTCAATAGACTCAATGTGTACACCAACTAACAAACAATATTTCAGGCATACATATTCATATCAGAACATATACAAATCAAGATGATGCAACCCAAACCCAAGCCTAATTATCCATCCGCTACACACCACCTGTACCTGCCAATCACACCGTGGGGACTACTAAGTCAACCCTCCTTCCGCTACACACCATCGAAGGCGCCATTGCAATGACGTGCTCATCGCCCATATACGTTGTGTCATTAGACACTATATTCAGATAATGTAACCGAAGTTACCATGTTCACTTAATGGGACCGTAGCCACCATATTTCGTTGGTGAGACCGTAGTCAACACCTATTCTTCCCCTTTCACATATATCCTATATGCCCCAAATATTTATATCATGCATATCTTATTTCTCATTCATATTACATATTCAAAAATATATATATATCGTATTTGTAATCCTATCGGAAGTAGGAAACATACCTGGGTACTTTTACCTCATTTGTGACACTTAGCCACATTCTTATTCGCATGCATATTCATATATATACATATAAAATAATTGTCGTAATATATTGGGAGTTAGTGTGGGTACACACCTTATTCGCTTAATGGATTCCTTGAATTCTCGAAGTGAATCGATCACAAATTCAGACTTTAGATCTGTTAACTCCTATATTTGGCCCATCATATAAACATATTAATACCCTTTTGATTTTAAAACCAAATCCTACTAGGAATAGAATTACTAACACTTACCTTGTTTGCCAAATCAAATCCCAAAGTTGTGGTATTCCTCCCTGAATTTCGGCTACCCACTAGATCCACTGATTTGATAAATCTTTGATTAAAACAAATAGATCTAATTATTAAAGAGATAACCTAGGCCGAATATAACTTATTACCTTGAATCCACGAGTTCCCTAAAATATTCCTTTTCTTGTATGTCCATTTAAATCTGATAAACCCCTTGTATATTCGGCCATTCACAATAATAAGATTAGTACCCTGATTTTGGTAAAAAGAAAAAGGAATAGAAATTGATTGACCACAGATCTTACCCTTTTGATGTTGTAGTTGATTGCTCCTTTACTTAGAATCGACAAAGATTCGGCTTTGATAGTAGAAACAGAGAAGAAAATAGAAGAAGAGAAGATGGATTTTACTTAAGGAAAAATTCGACAGAGAGGGGGAGAGCTAGGGAATTTCGGCAGAGCAGAAAAAGAAGCAAACTGAGGAGTAGCCCTCCTTCCTTCCTTTTATAGACAAAGTTATCAGCCAAGGAGTCCCTTATTTGGCCACCACTCCACATATGTGATAATATTATTCAAATAAAAAATATTTAATCCATCATTTATCTCCTCAAATAATCTAAATTTTAAAAATCTAAAAAGAAATCTCTTATTTATCACTTAATAGCCGAATTTTAAAGAGAATAAACCTCTTTTTTTTTTCAGGATGCTTGCCGTCCACTCCTTGTGTTTCTGGAAACAAAATTAAAACCTTCATTTAATTGCTTCCCTTGTGACTCGAACCCAGGCCCATGCCTCTTGCACATGGCACCATTTCCATAGGCCCTAAGTGCCATCTTCAGGCCACTTTTCCTAGCCCGTTTTTTGTGTCAAAACTTACCAACTTTTCCTTTTAAGGCCCTCTTGCCTTGATTTCCTATTTTAAACTTTAAAACTCATCATTTTAGGGTCATTTCCAAGTTTCCTAAAATTTTCGATCGGCTCTGTTTACTTGCCATTTTCTTACATTTCCAAGTTTCCTAAAATGTATACTTTCCATTTTTGGATCATTTCCATTTTCATTTCTTAGTTTCCAAAAATGTGTACTTTCCATTTTTGAACCATTTCCTTACATTTCTCGGTTTCCTAAAATGTTCATGTCCTAATGCATTTCGTGTTTCCAAAAATGTTCAGGTTTCCAAAAATGTTTATTTTCATTTCCATGCATTTTCATACATTTCTAAGTTTCCAAAAATATCAAAAATTTATTCATAATGCTTAAGACTTGTCATTTCATACAATTAAACCGAAAATGCATAGGCCCTTTCCAGGATGTTACATTCGGCATTCTGTTGGTTTTTCAGGATTGTGGTCTCTCGTCTCTTCTTTTCTCTTCTAGTCAATTTTGGTTTTCATTTTTTCTTGTTTGGTCGAATAAGCATTTTTATTCTTGGTCTTATGTTATTTCAATCCCTTTATGTGCCAAAGCTGAACTCTGTTCCTCCTCTTTCTGTCATTAACCGTATACTCTCTGAGTGCTCTTAGTCTCTCCACATTCTCTGGTTGAATCTTTTCTCTTCTCTTCTCCTCTCCTCCATTCTCATTCTCCTCCCCTTTCAATAGTTTCTTACATTTTTCCTCTAATCCTTGTCGAATACTGAACTCTTTTCTTCGTCCTTCTCTTCTGGGATACTTGGTCGAATATTCTCTTGTTCTCTTAGTGGTATTCTCATATCGTCTTACAAAAGTCTTCTCACAAAAAGGGCAAGTGCTCGTGGTTTTTTCTTCTAGTTTCTCCTTAACGTTAAAGACCCTTTCTTCTTCTAACATCATATGTTTTCTACCATTTTCAAATAGGAGTATCATTGCCCGATTTTATCTCCACCATTCTTAGTACTTTCTATTTCGACCCTTAAAGGAGATATAGGCTGATTACTTTTTTCTCTTCAATTATTGGCTTTGTGTTGTCAGTAAGCAAGGACTCGTTTAGCTTAAACTATTCATTTTAATGGGTGTTTGATAAGATCCGATTCTTATGCAGGGTTTCCCTATGGCCAAATGGATAATCTCTGGCAATGGAATAGGAGTGTGGCCTTTTGTTGATTGATCAAGGTAGGGGTTTAGAGTCTCTTTGATTAGTATAATAATGAAAAGATTTATTAAGTATTCGTCTTGTTCAAAAGGGGACTGATGGAGAAATGTGATGAATGTAGGTTGGTGCTCAAGAGTTTTTGCAAGTGTTGACAAACAAGTGTGTACACACACCACTCCAATTGTAGATCGAAAAATGCTGAAATCCCAAAATGCCAAAATTACGGTAACGGTTACCATACGAGCGCATGAACGCTCGTGTGGGAAAGTCGTAGGCTTTAAAAAGAAAATAACATTTTACAAACCAATCGTGAGTACACAAACCTTTTCAAAGAAAAGCTTCCACTGTATTTCAAAAGTTTAAGTAACAAGTTCAAAGATTCCTACATAAAGTTTTTAATCAAACCCCAATATACCAAAAGAATTTGAACATAACATTGAGTTATCACTGGAAAAGGTTTTAAACTAAGAACTCCTCAAATAACTTCAAGATTTTATATTAACTTCAGAATTTACGATTCACCCTTCAATGTGACACCGTTAGATTCAGCTATAACGTCTGGGCAGGGTTTAGGGTGTTACATTTAGTGGTATTAGAGTGATAACACCTTAGCATAGAGACATGGAATACTTCATGAATCCGATCTAACTCTGGAGGTAACTCAAGTTGATAGGCAACTGGTCCTACATGTTTCAGTATGCGATAGGGCCCAATGAACCTTTGGCTCAACTTGCCCTTCCGTCCAAACCTCAGTACCTTCTTCCATGGTGAGACTTTAAGAAAGAAGAAGTCTTCCACCGAATACTCAATCTCCTTGCGCTTCAAATTCGCATACGCTCAATCTCCTTGCGCTTCAAATTCGCATACGACTTTTGTCTGTCTGATGCTGCCTTCAATTAATCTCGAATTAATCTGACTTTGTCTTCAGTATTAGAAACCAGTTCAGGGCCTAGAACACGCCGGTTGCCCAACTCAGTCCAACACGATGGAGTACGACACCTACGGCCATATAATGCCCCGCAAGGTGCCATCTGTATGCTAGACTGGTAGCTATTGTACACGCAACCTCTGCTAACGGCAAGTAATCTTCCCAACTGCCCCAAAACTTAGGTATTTTTGTACGTTTTTAACACAAATACCTATCTACTTTAGTGGGCTGCCCCTAATGCCTACTAAGAAGGATGATATGGGTTTTCAAAGTTTTGGATTTCAAAATGTTGTTTTCGAATATGTGAAGTGTTCTGAGATACTTCTTCTGAAAAGTGTCGCACACAGAGTCTCCGACGTTGAACCAAGTAAGTCTTCTATACTGAAATCTATTTTAAATGGTTATACTGTGGATAGTACTTGGATTACTTTAGATAACAGGCTATACTGAAACTTTTTAGTTAGAGTAAACTAAAAAATAGTAGGAAACTAAAACTGTAGAAAGCTTACGATTGTGAAAACAACTCTCAAACTACTACTCTCACAAAACATATGCTTTTATTATTGAAATTGTAACTAAATTGCATAAAAAATTTAATTCAGATAATGCGCAAAGTGAAAATGAGCACTAAAGGTACTCGTGGAAGGGGTACAAGAGGTCGCGGCAAAGGCCGTAGAGGTGCTAAGGCTGGGTCCTCAGCATCTGATCATTTACCTAAATTAGAAACTAGTGCAACACCAACCTCACCTGTAACTGAGACTGGGTCACAGGATCAAGCAGTTGGGGACGACACATTGTCCCAGGCAATGTTAAGAATTTTAGAAAGGGTCGTTGGGCCCAACACTGGAATTAGGAGCTGAGGGTTGATTTTAGAGTGACTTCGATCGAATGGAGCTAAGATCTTCAAGGGCATTGCGAGAGTAGCTCCTAATGCGGCTGAATATTGGTTGGAGGTCACAGAAAGAATAATGGATGACCTTGACTACACTTGTGAACAAAAACTAAAAGGTGCGGTGTTATTGCTGCGAGAGGAAGCCTACCAGTGGTGGCTTACCATGAAAGAGGGTACTCAACTTGACTGGGTAACTTGGGAATTCTTCAAATCTGCGTTCCAGGGGAAATATGTGGGTGCAAGTTATGTGGATGCCCGGATGAGAGAATTCTTGAATTTGACTTAGGGGGATATGTCTGTTGCAGAGTATGAGGTGGAGTTCCTAAGACTTAGTCGATATGCTAAAGGGATGGTGGCAACAGATTATGAACACAGCGTGTGGTTTAAAGACGGCCTCAGTGATAGTCTTCGGGTATTGATAGCTCCACAAAAAGAGTGAGATTTCGCAACATTGATGGAGAAAGAAAAAATTACTGAGGATGTGAAGTGCATTGAGTGCCTAAACCGGGAAAGAGAAAGGGGAAGAAATAAAAGGGATTTAGAGCCTTCCGGTTCCGTGCAGAGGCCTAAGTAAAGGGCCAGAGTGGATGGGCCAATCAGAGCTAGGCCCTTTGTTGCTACTATTAGGTTATACGCCCTGTGTTGTTTGTGGAAAAGGCCACGTGGGTGAGTGCTAAAGGAGGACGGGAGCCTATCTGAGTTGTGGTTTCATGGAGCATCGTATCAGGGAATGTCCCAGAAGATCGAATCAGGTACAAGCTATTAGTAGGGATAATGTGCAGCCACCGAGGGGTAGTCAGCAGTCCCCTAGAGGCCGTGGTCAGGTTAGAGGAGGAAACGGTTTGGGACATGGTCGTGGAGCACTGGGTAGGGGTGTAGATCAAACCGAGGCGAGGCAGCCAGCCCTGATCTAAGCTGCTCATTATCAAGAGGATGGGGACGCCCCAGATGTGATAACCGGTACATTATCATTCATGAAGTACCTTATACGACACTAATTGACATTGGATCCACACATTCGTACATTGCATGCACAATGACTGAGACTGTGGGTGTTATGTTTGAAATTGCTGTAAATGAAGTCACTGTGTTGAGACCTCTAAGGCAGTTAATGAAAGTGAATAAGCTATTTAGGGGTGTGCTTTAGTGGTCCAAGGGGTGTTACATTTAGTGATAAAACGCGAATAGACAATAGGCACAAGAGATACAAGTGGGCGTGGTTCAAGAGGATGTAATAATGTTTTGAAATAACAGTGCACAGCGGGAGCGTAGTGGTGAAGTTTGTGTGGTGGGACTATTCTGACAGTTGGAAATATCAGGGACGAAATTTCTTTAAAGAGGGGTGAATCGTAACGCCCCGAATTTGGGCCTAAAAGAAATAGGTCTTGAGCGTGGGAACACATAAAAATATATGTGTACAAGGAAATGACAAATTGCTTGTTTGCTTTAATGGCTAAGTGATTTGGGTGTGTTTGGGAGTGTGCGAGAAGTCTTGAGATCAAACCTAGGCTCTAGTAAAATTTTAGTTTTTCTCTTAAGTGAACCTTGACTCTGGCCTGGAGACCTTAAGAATAATTTTGGTGAATTTATGACACAAAGAGCATGTTGGTTCAGTGGAAGTGGCGTGATTAAGGTGGCAAGAGAGCTTGAGTTCAAGTCTCCTGTTACCCAAGGGAGTATTTATTTTAATTTCTTGCTGCATGAGAAGTGGACTTAGACTAGAACTCTACAGGTTGGAATTTGAATGAGTCATGGAGAAATTCAAGGAGGAAAAATTGGGGGTTTGGATGGTGGTTGGTGTGGATTTGGTGGAGAGAATTTGGGAGATAATAAGGGATTTGATGTTCAAAGTTGTGTAGCCGAATTGAAACTCTAATCTTGCATTTGTTTTTGATCGAAGGAAAAGCTGGGATCTTTTGAGAGTGGGCAAAGTGTTGACTGCTCTTTGTGCATATTCGACATTTTGTTGGTTTTTCAGGATTGTGGTCTCTCGCCTATTCTTTTCTCTTCTAGTCGATTTTGGTTGTCATTTTTTCCTCTTTGGCCGAATAGGCATTTTTATTCTTGGCCTTACTTTGTTTCAATCCCTTTATGTGTCAAAGCCGAACTCTGCTCCTCCTCTTTCTATCCTTAACCGTATACTCTCTAAGTGCTCTTAATCTCTCCATATTCTCTGGCCGAATCTTTACTCTTCTCTTCTCCTCTCCTCCCCTTTCAATAGTTTCTTACATTTTTCCTCTAACCCTTGTCAAATACTGAACTCTGTTCTTCGTCCTTCTCTTTTGGGATACTTGGCCGAATATTCTCTTGTTCTCTTACTGGTATTATCGTATTTGCTTACTAAAGTCTTCTGACAAAAAGGGTAAGTGCTCGTGGTTGTTTCTTCTGGTTTCTCCTTAATGTTAAGGACCCTTTCTTCTTCTAACATCATATGTTTTCTGCTATTTTCAAATAGGAGTACCGTTGCCCCATTTTATCTCCACCATTCTTAGTACTTTTGGTTTCGGCCCTTAAAGGGGGTGTAGACTGATTACTTTTTCTCGTTTAGCTTAAACTATTTGTTTGAATGGGTGTTTGATAAGATCCGATTCTTATGCAGGGTTTCTTTAAGGCCAAATGGATAATCTCTGGCAACAGAATAGGAGTGTGGCCTTTTGTTGATTGATCAAGGTAGGGCTTTAGAGTCTCTTTGATTAGTATAATAATGAAAAGATTTATTAAGTATTAGTCTTGTTCAAAAGGGGACTGATGGAGAAATGTGATGAATGTAGTTTGGTGCTCAAGATTTTTTGCAAGTGTTGGCAAACGAGTGTGTACACATACCACTCTAATTATAGATTGGCAAATGCCGAAATCTCGAAATGCCAAAATACTAAAATTACGGAAACTGTTTCCATACGAGTGCACGAACGCTCATATGGGAAAGTTGATACAATGACGGAGGCCACCATGAGCGGTCTCATAGTCTTAGGTCGCTTTTGGGTCAAATGGACCGAAATGGGTCGTGCAGGCCCAATGGGCTCGGGGGCTCGACATGGCCCAACTTCATGAACTTATGTGAAATAATGAGCTCGACCACGTCGTTCACATGGCTAAAGGCAGTTTTGGGCTTAGCAGGCCACATGAGCGTGTGGGCCCCAATTGGGCCATACTTTGGGCTTTGGGCTCAACTATACTTTTTGATTGCTAAAGGTTGCACAAGTCGTGCGGATTGACTTTGGACCTAGTGATGAGTTGATACACATACTTGGACCCCAATGTGGGAAATGACGGTTATGCCCCTGAAGGGAAAAATGTCTAAAATACCCCTATATGATACATGGCTGATCTTGTATGCCATTTGATGATATGTTTGCATTCATATGTGATATTTTGTTGTATGGGGATGGGATCTTGTGTTGGAGGAAGTGATTGATATGTGAGGGTCGCACGAGTCACGCGAGACGACTACGGACCCACAGATGGCTTGAAGCCGATTATGTGATTGGCAGCTCTACTGCAATATTGGTTAGTGCTGCAACTGATGTGATGGTGGTCTGAAAGCTTTAATATTTATATAATGAATGATCGAGCCTAGAAACTAATTATCACCACGATTGAGGCAAGCGCACCTATCGAACAGAAGTATAGCTTAGTGGCAAGATCGGAATGTCGAACCCAAAGGAACCAAAAGTAATAGTACTAACTTTCTTTTTATTATCTAGCCTAAAATAAAGGGGATTGATATTTATCTAACTAATTACTAAACTAAGGATGCTAAGACACAGAGAATGAATTAGGAAAATACTTTTGAGAAAACCAATTGATTAAGACAATATCCGAGGAAGAATCCACCTAGACTTCACTTGTTATTTAACTCTGAACCAGACAATTTATTCTGTAACACCCTAAACCCGGCCCAAACACCATGGCCGAATTTAGAATGCTACATTCGGCCATATAAGAAAAAGATGCAAAAAATTAAGTTTGAAAGAAATAAAAGAATAAGAAGAGAAAGTGTGAAGAATTTCGGCAAGGAGACTAAAAGAGAACAAAAAGATGAATACTCAACAAAAGTAAATTTCGGCACACACTACCCCCTACATGGCTGAATATACCATCCCAATCCCCTCTCCTAAATTCGGCTAGCACTCAAACTCTATCTCCCCCTTCCTTTTCTCCTATTTTCTCCCCATACTACTCATTCAAAATAATTTGAATGAGTCAACCTTTATCACTCCTCCTTAGCCGAATTTTAAAACAAAAAGACCAAGTCTTAATCCTTATCTCCTCAGCATCCCTGTGCCGTCCACTCCCTCTTCTCCTTGCAGCAAAATAAAACCCCATAATGCTCCCTCTGTAACTCGAACCTCCTTCCTCCTGAAGCCCCTTTTGATGCAACCTTCTCCTCTTGCACCCTTGCGTCTCCATGCCACTTTACCACTTGCTTTCTTGTGTCCAAATTGCCTCACAATTTTTCTTAAGGCCTCACTTGCCTAGCTTCCCTTCTTAGCCTTAAACCCAATATTTTTCCAAGGCATTCTCCTACATCCTAGGGTTTTGGGAACCCCTAACTCTTATCCAAACACACACTAAGCCCACTATCACACTAATTATGAATTAACTGCATAACCCCTAAATCCCGGATGTTACATATTCACTTGACTTGATCCATAGGATTCCCTAATTTATATTAATACCTCTTTCGAGGCTACTAATGTCTAACACTAGGTTGATTAATTTAAATCTCTTTCTAATTAAAACCCCTAGTGTTGCATTAACCCGATCTATGGACTCCCATATTAGGTTTGACCCTAATCCGGCATACTTTTGTCGTCCTATCTCTAGGAGTGCGATCAACTCTGCTTAACAATGATAGATCTACTCTTAAACAAGGGCTTTTGCTCCTCTAAATAAGCACATCAATACTTGAATCAATATCCTGAAATATTAACACAAGAATTAAGAACACATAATTAAGAACAAATAAAGTATTTATCATATATTTCATAAAACAATAACAAGATCTATCTTAGGTTTCATCCCCCTCAGGTATTTGAGGGTTTTAGTTCATAATTATAAAAGAATACATCTCAGAAGTAATTAAATAACAAAACATAAAGAAAAACCCTAAAATCCCCTGAAGGAAATTGAAGGGAAAATCTTCAGTCTTGAGCGTGATTCCGGCTTCTGAGATGGGTCAACTGGCTTTCTTGGAGTAATTCCCTATATTCAGCCCCCTTTGGCTTCGCTTCCATCAAAAGCCCCGACAGAGCCTTCTGTCGAACTCTCTGTCGGACTCCGAGCAACTCTCCTTTTAGGTTGCTCTCTAGGGTGTTTATATAGGCTTTCGAAATGTCTTTCTTTGCCTATAAGTATCCTTTTTTGAGTGGAATTAAAACAGGTCATGGCAGGGACACACCCGTGTGGCACGCCCGTGTGAATCGAGCCCTAGGTTGTGTTCGAGTCTACTAAAGTGGCACGGTCATGTGGTGAACTCTAGGCCGTGTGGATTTTTTACTTTGGCCCATTTTCTCCGCTTTTGGCCCATTTCTCGTTCTTTTCATCCTCCTATGCGCTGCAAAGTATAAAACATGAAATTAAAGGATTAGGAGCATCAAATTCCACAATTCAAGGGATAAATCATCCAAAAGTATGCAAAATGTGGGATTAAAATATGTATATATTACGGTTTATCACGATGCTACATAAGGAGTGTAGGGATGGGTGGGTCGATTTAATCCCCACATGAGTGTAGGGTTGGACAGGAGACGGAGTGCAGGGTTGGTTTGGGTATTTATGCATTGCATATACTGATTTTGATATTGAGATGGGCTTAGGCCCAGATATATGTGATATGTGTCATTTGATATGGGTTCAGGCCCAACCGAGGCTGATGGGGGCTAAGGCCGAATTGCCACCGTTACTGTAATGGGCTTATGCGCGAATAGATGTGATGTATGTTATTTGATTGTTGGAGTTGTACACACTGAGTTTTCGCAAACTCACCCCTCTTTTTTATTTTTCAGGTAATCCCTAGTGAGACAGTTCGACGTACTAGGGGACTCGGAGGTAGCCACACACGAACATTTGTATTTCTGTGTTTTTAATTTAGGGTGCATTTGTTTGGTTGTAGTTGATTTTCTGGAAAATATTTTCCTCTTTTCCAGTGTTTGGTAGCCTGAAAACCTTTTCCACTTGGAAAACATTTTCCAGATCACGCGTAAAATCCCTTACATTTTGCGAAAATGTCTTACCGTTTCAATTTCTGTAAGACATTTTCCCATGCTTCTCATTCATCCAGGTAAGGCCCTTTCTCTTGCTGCTGTTCAATTTTCGTTCTTCATCTTCTACTCATCAGTCACATATCTTCTTTCGTCAGGCTGGTATTTCATTTCCTTTCTCCCTCTCTTTCTCTCTTTCTCATGCAATCTCTCTCTCTCTCTCTCTCTTTCGCAGGCATTTTCTGATTTTTGCATAAAGCTCTTTTTTTCGGGTCTTGGCTTGAGGTAAAGCTCTTTTTTTCTTCTTGTTCTTCACTTGTCCACATTTTAACAGATTTTAAGCCTGAAATTTTATGCCTTTCTTTGTTTCTTTAGCCAATTTTATGCCTGAAATTTTAACCGATTTTTTTTATCACTCTTCAGATTCACCTCCTTGTTGTGATTCGTCAAGATTCTGTTGTTGTTTCAAGTAATTCTTCTGTTTTTGAATCAAATTTTTTTAGATTTTTCTGCTGCCGATTCGATGGTGTGTGTTGTGAATCAGATTACTGTGAAAATTTCTTTGTTTATCTTTGCTTATTAGCCAAATATTCCCCCCAGAAAATGGCAAAATAACTTTAGCATAGACTTCTGAATCAAGTAGAGATATTGTATCTAACAGAGCTTGATTAGGGATTTTATGACTGCAATGTATAAAGCAATGTATAAATTTGGGAAGACCCCCATATTGCTGCATTTTATGACTCTGTGTAACACCTCTAACCCGTATCCGTCGCCGGATTAGAGTTATGAGGCATTACCAAATTAACCCAGATAAAATAAAACATATATACATATTATTTAAATATTTGTAACAGATTTGAGTATGAACCTTTCACTTAAGCACATGTAGAAGACATAAACACATTTATCACTTATTCGAATATCACTTTGTAATCTTCACAATTCATACACACATACATATTTAATCTTGAACTCTCATAGCATTATATGGTATATCCATTTACATAAAATAATTCTATCCAGGTTACATTTATAAAACTCAACCCACTTCATAAATTTTCGTTCTGTAACCGTCAATCAATCACATATAAATATCATGACACATGTAACTATATATATATATTCATGCATTTCTAACCCAAATATAGCTATTCAATTAGTATAGCCTTACTAATACATCTAAAGCAAATACATATATATATATATATTTAACCAACTTTCCCATTCAAGTTTATACAAATTTCAAATTCGACTCATGCATGAATATGTCATATACAACTTGAAAATACAATAACCAATGTACATTAATAGAACCTTAATGAACCCAAAGCTGCCATAGATCACAACATCAATTTATACTATTATAATCGACATGAGCATGATGGCCGAACTTATATACACACATACATCACATAATGCAATTCTCTTTTTCTTTTTCATTCATCTAGCCGAACCACATTTACTACACAAAGACACGAAGATCATTATTAACCTACCAAACATCCGAACTAATATAACTAGATAAATTCAATAAATAAAATTAATCCTTTGATCACATGTTCAACCCTCAAAGAAATACTATAATGGTCAACTTCGATTATTCATGCATAGACATTTCCGCAATCATCTCTGAATCATAGCCAACATTTCTGTATAAATGCCATAATATAAACACTCTCCATCTAATTTAGTACATAATAAGAAGCACATAATCAAGAACGATATATATATATACACAAATCGATCTACCATAATACATAAGTAAACTTTAACCAAAATAATAGCCATTTCACAAGGCTATTCATATATAAACAAAATCAAATACCATTTGTTAACAACATAGCCTAGCTTATACATGCCTTTGAAATTAAACTAGGTTTATAAATACCAAAAGAGTTGATAGTGTGGTTGACTTCTTCGATGATCCTCGGAGCCCGTAGCCTAACCAAATCTATAAGAAGAATATTAAACATAAACGGAGTAAGCTTATTAGCTTAGTAAGTCCTAAGCAAATGCAAAAAAATAATATCATTCATTTGAACTTTTTAATCATTAAATTCATGGCAAAATTATAAACATTACTTTAAGTAACTTAGTCATAAACTTAGTCATTGCCGAATATCATTAATACCATAATATAAGTTGTTTTACACTTCTCTACCATGAATGCATGCACCATTCATCACATATTTATCAAGTATTTATAAATTCCAAATCAAATGAAAATATCCTGCATATTGATCACATTTCATATTTTTGTACATATATGCAAACACATACATATTCACTTTCCATTAACAATTCCACTTATAATCAATTCTAAAAAAAAGAAATAATGAACACATTAAACTCAAATAATATCATACTTTCACACTTCATTCCTTACTAAACTAGGAGAATAGCACTTACCCGAGCTAATGGCACATTGCATTAATTATATGCCTCATCTCATTTAATTCTCAAATTCTCCGTTTATAGCATATCACCGGCATTAAGCCTGCTAGGAATTTAGGCCTGAGTTACACACCGGCACGAAGCCTGCTAGGCATAAAGCCCGAAACAAATCACCGACACGTGGCCTGCTAGGCATTTAGCCCAAATAGATCACCCATACACAAGGTCCGCTGGGCATTTAGCCCAAATAGATCACCTCAATTATCCATTCAATACACATCACTTATTGCTAAATCGCAACATCAAATATACTTCATTTCAATTTCACATTTCCAAGCTAAACAAGCTTATTCATAATAAAATTAACAATTACATTTCAACTCAACCTTATTCTAACATTCGGCTATCACCTAAATTCATACTCAAATTTATCAAATAATATCATTAAACAAGTTCATAAATAACTCTTTAATATATTTTAACTTAAGGACTTACCTCGGTTGTCGATAGTCCGTGTAAATCGGCTATTCGAGAACCTTTGTCTTTCCCTGATCCAATTCCGTTTTTCTTTGTTCTTGATCTAAACACATTAAAGTTTAGCTCATTCAAGCACATTTCATCTCAATTTAATCCACAAACACTTAAATAGGCAAATTACCATTTTGCCCCTAATATTTCCGATTTTTACAAATTTGTCCTATTTACACAAAACACAAAATATGCAAAATCTCCCAACACTATAGTTAGGCTGAATCTTCCACATACCCATATAAGTCCATGCATTTCATTTATTTTGCATTTTAACCCCTTAAAAATTTATTTTCTCAATTTAGCCCTATTCACTCAAAATCACCAAAAATTTCAATACAAAACATATTAATCTAACATAAATCTTTCATAATTCATCAACCATCATCATAAAACTCATGAACTCATCAATGGCACATTTCAAAATATTCATCAAAATCAAAAATTCAAATGGGTCTTGAAGTATTCAAGCAACGATTACAAAAACGTAGAAATTATCGAAAACCGATTAAAAACTAACCTTTAATTTAGCTAGCAAATAGCCGAATGTATAAAGCTCCAACACTCTTTTCTTTTCTTTGTTATTTGGTGGAAGAAAGGATGAATAAAATCCCACTTTCATGTTGGTTTTATTATAATATAGTTATAAATTATAAAACAATTATAATATAATCTTTAACATATAAAATAATACATAAAAACATGTTATATGACCACATTGCCGTCCACTATAACTTAAAATGGGTATATTGCCCTTTAAGGACTTTACTAAAATAAAGCCACATCAATTTAGCCATAAATCAAATAAAAGGCCACTTTTACCATTTACGCGATTTAGTCCTTTTTTAACTAATTGATCACACAAACAGTTAAATTTTTATACGAAACTTTCACACACATTAATTCACATATAACTGACTCAAAATATAATATTAAAATATTTCTCGGACTCAGATTCGTGGTCCCGAAACCACCGTTCCGATTAGGGTCAAAATCGGTCTGTTACACTCTGCATTATGACTCTGCTCATGGATTTTATTTCTTTACTAAAGAAGATAGATCAAACACCCCACACCCGGCCCACGAGCCTGAACCGGATCTGGTATGTTCCTTAAATAAACCAGTTTTCAATGTCCTGAACAACTTAGAGAAAATTTGTGTAATTAAGAAAAATTCGTTTTGGGTTGGGCTTAAATTGGAACCCATTTAATAAATTTTGAAAATCCAACTTAAATAAGGTGACAAAATAATTTCAGGGTTTATTATTTTAAAAGAAATAAATTTACTTAACTTTAATCAAAAATATGTTGTATCATCATCAAATAAAAATAAGCAGAAGTAAAGGAAATCCAACTGGGCCTTATGGCCTTATTACATCATTCAAACCCAAAATAAAATTTAAAGTACTAAATTTAAATAGAGTCCAAATTCTAATAAATTCTTCAAGTGTTGCATGGCCACCTTTAGCTCCTGCCGACCCGGTCCATTCTTTGCGCTCATCACTGAAAAATAATTCCCCAACGGGTGAGTCCACAGACTCAATGTGTACACATACTAATTTTCAACAAATCAGGCATACAAGTCATATCAATTTCATGTTCATACAAAATAAAGGATGATGCAACCCAAACCCAAGCCTATTTGCCCATCCACTACACACCACCCGTACCAACCTGTACACCGTGGGGACTACTAAGTCGACCCTCCATCCGCTACACACCATCGAAGCGGCTACACACGATCGACGTGCTCATCGCCCACTTACGTTGTGTCTTTAGACACTATATTCATATATTGTAACCGAAGTTACCATATTCAATAATGTGACCATAGTCACCATAATTCGTTGGTGAGACCATAGTCACCATAATTCGTTGGTGAGACCGTAGTCATCACCTTCACTTTCTCCCTTCACATATATCCCAAATACCCCAATTATTACATATCATTCATATCATACTTAAATTCACATTCATGTCACTTTTCAGAATATAACACATTCATAATCCTATCAAAAGTAGGAATACGTACCTGGGTACTTTTTGCCACATTTGTGGTACTTAGCCACATTCTCATTCTTATACACGTTCATATATTAAAACATAATTATTGCCATAACATATTGAAAGTTAGTGTGAGTACACACCGATTTGCTTAATAGGTTCCTTGAAATCCCAAGAACGATCTACCGATTTAGATCTCAAATCCTACATAAGTTAATCACTTTAAAAGACCATTCGCCACTTTTCCAAATACAACTAGGATTTGTATTACTTACCTTAAAATTTCCAAATGAAAAAGGATTCCTTGCCTTGTATGTCCGTCAAATCCCTATAATTATATGTTAATTTTAATCTCACATATATTCCATAACTTTTGACCAAATATGTGTATATCTTACCTTAGATTCTTGAATCCTGATGATCTCTCCCTTGTAGTCGATAGCACTAGAAATTCAAAATACTCCTTATAGTTTCGGCCATAATAATAATAACATTAATCCCTTTTTTTCGGCTTAAAGAAGAGAATAAATCAATAACCACAAGATTCTTACCTTAAGTGTTGAATTCGACAGATCTATCCCGACACCACTTCGAGATTCGGCTTTGGCACTTCACTAGGTTGGATTTGGTTTTGAAAAGGAAGAAGAAGAAGAAAAGAAAAAAGAAAGATGAGGCTAGAGAATTCGGCTAGACAAAAGAAAAGAGAAAAGAGCCCTAAAAATTTAACAGAGATGAGGAGGTAGCAAAATTAATGAGTAGCCCTCCTGTCCTCCTTTTGTAGCCGAAAATATCACCTAGGAGAGTCCCTTACTTGGCCACCACTCCTCTTTCATCATCTATTCTATTTAAAATAAACTAGAGAAAAATCCTTATTATCTCTTCCAAATAATCCAAATTAAAAGTCCTTATTTATCACTTTTTAATCATGTATTTATGGAATTAAAACACCCCTTTTTCCAACTCATGTGCCGTCCACTCATAGCACAGGGAGCAAAATTAAAACTTCATTTATTTGCTTCCCTTGTGACTCAACCAGTGCCCATGCCTCTTGCACATGGCGCCATTTCCATAGGCCCTAAGTGACATCTTCTGTGCCACTTTTCCAAGCTTTGCTTGTGTGCCAAATTTCTCCAACTTTTTCTTTTAAGGCCATCTTGCCTTTATTTCCTATTTTGAACCTTAAAATTTGACATTTCTGCATCATTTCTAAGTTTCCTAAAATTTTTGATCTATTTCTGTTTACTTGCCATTTTCTTACATTTCCAAGTTTCCAGAAATGTTCATTTCCATTTCTGAATCATTTCCAAAAATGTTCAAGTTTCCAAAATGTTCAGGTTTTCAAAAATGCCTAAGTTTTCAAAATGTTCAGGTTTCCAGAAATGTTCAAGTTTCCAAAATGTTCAGGTTTCCAAAAATGTGCACTTTCCATTTTTGAACCATTTCTTTACATTTCTCGGTTTCCTAAAATGTTCATGTCCTAATGCATTTCCTGGTTTCCAAAATATTCATTTCCAATCATTTTCATACATTTTTGAGTTTCCAAAAATATCAATAATTTATTCATAAGACTGAAGACTTGTCATTCATACAATTTAAACCAGAAATGCATAGGCCCTTTCTAGGATGTTACAATAGATATTTTTGTTGAACATGAAGTTTGGGTCTATTTGTTTGTGGTATTTCATTTTCCAAAAAACTTTTTCCGTCTTTTACTTTTTTTTTTACCAAAGGAATTGATTTTCCAGAAAATCAATTACAGAAACACAGGAAAATTTCCCCTTCTTTGTGTAAAATGTCTTACAGATTTTTTTTCCGTAAGACATCTTCCGGAAAACACACCCTCAGCCACTCAGTTCCTTCTCATTTCATTTCCACCTTATTTCCTCTCCGTCCATCAACGTCAGCCTCTCCTCCTCATCAGTGTGCTTCTTCTTTTTGGGTTATCAACAGGTTCTTTTCTCCTTTTTTCTGTCTATTGTTTTTGTTCATCGAAGGTAGATTTCAACTCATATTTGTTAGCGTTTTGTAGCCTCTGGTGTTTGGCTTATCTTGGGCTTTTGGAATTCTGGTTCAGTGTTGGTTTCTAGATGCTTGTTCCGAGCTTCTCATCGGTTCCATTTTCTGCTCCAATTAAGGAGGTTCAGTGGGTCTCATTTTTTGTTGGTTGGTCTGAGGGCACCGATATTTGTGTCGTGACCCCGTGGGTAGCGCATTTTTTTGATTTGATCTCGCTCGTGCACTCATAGCTTTGTGGGGACTCTGTTTTGGCCTTTGGTTTTCGAGGGCTCGACTGAGTTTGTTTGTACAGCAAGTTGGAATCAGGTTTGCGCTTTGTTCTTGGTGTTGTTGGTTGTATTAACTTATCTGCTTCAGATTGATAGAGTTTTGACTTCTTTTTCGCATACTGCCTCAGGTTTGATTGTTTGTGTAGACATGTTTTTCTTCAAAGCTACAACTGTATCTGGTTTATTTTATGCTCCATGTAGATCCATACAGTTCAAACTCGTCGGCATCACAATATTTTTCTTGTATGAGTTGGTTTTGTATTTTTCTAAAAATCTAACTTCTTTACCTCCTCTTTTTTGTTGGTTGCAGCTTCCTGGTAGTGTTCCTTTCTTGAATGCCTTCCATTCTGTGTCTATCAAGGTTGAAAAGAACATTAAATTTACAATTTATGGTCTTTGTCAACAGGTTCACTCAGATGATGTGTTTGGTCAACAAATGATAAGAATTTTGAGGCGAAACCATCCTACTTTCTTATTTTCATCTATCATGAGTTAGCTTAATTCTGTGAATGAATTAGTTATTTCCCAGTAAGTTGTTTGCGCACATTTTTTAACCTATAAACATTTCGTATTGTTTTAAATTCTTTTGATTTTAGATTAAAACTTAAAAGATGTTTAGCTAGGTTGGAATGTTACAAAATATCCCTTTTTCTCCTCTCTCTATCATTGGCTGAATTTTTTTTACAGAGCACCCATTTTTCTCTTTGGTTGAAATGCAATAAATTCTGAACTTGGAGATTATGACATATTGCAGTCAATACCTTTTATTTATTTGCAATCATGGAAGTAAAAAGGTGAAAATGGGGAGCTTGGATGAATTGAATACAAACATACACTGATTATTAGTTGAAAATCAATACCTCTTTGTTGACATTTTCCTTTTCAGAGCCGAGGCTATGCAGTTTTGGGTATTTATGCTACACAACTTTGCTTGCAAAGGAAAAAATATTTCTTAATCAATGATGGCAGGTATACAACTGGTAAACTGTAAAAGTAACATATTTTAATCCCACATTTAGCATATTTTTGGATGATTTATCCCTTGATTTATGTAAAAAGGTGCTCTTAATCCTTTCTTTTCATGTCTTATACTCAAGAAAGCACCCGAGGATAGAAAGAACAGGAAACGGGCCTAAACGGACCAAATTGGGCCAAAGAGAAAATCGACACGGCCTGGCCTTAAGCCCACACGATCGTGCCTCATTGAGAAACTAGAACACAACCGTGCCTCATTAAAGAAATCCGAACACGGCCTGGCCACGATCCACACGGGTGTGTGCCATGGCCGTGTCCCTATCGTGGAGAAGAGCAAGTCTATTCAGATTTGGATACTTAGGGGCAAAGAAACCTATTTCAAAAGCCTATATAAACCCCCTAAGTATAACCTTAAAGAAGGCGGTTAGCTAAGCCAAGGAGCCGAGCTAAAAAGGTCAGATTTGTGGGAAACACTCGAAGATAGCCAGTTGATCCATCTCAAGAAGCCAAAATTCTACTCAAGACGGCGGATCTCTCCTTCAATTCCTTCAGGGGGTTTTAGGGATTTGTTATGTTTTGTTTTATCTTTTCTTCTGAGATGTTTTATTTTACAGTTATGAACTAAACCCTTCAGATACCTAAAGTGGATGAAACCTAAGACGGATCTTGTTATTGTTTTCTGAACTATATGATAAATACTTGATTTGTTCTTAATTATGTGTTCTTAATTCTTCTATTAATATTTCTGGGATATTGATTCAAGTATGATGTGCTTAGGTGGAGGAGCAAAAGTCCCTGCTTAAGAGTAGATGATAAACCGTAAAAGTAACATATTTTAATCCCACATTTAGTATGCTTTTGGATGATTTGTCCCTCGATTTATGTATAAAGGTGCTCTTAATCCTTTCTTTTCATGTCTTACACCCAGGAAAGCACTCGGGGATGAAAAGAACATAAAACGGGCCCAAAATAGAGTAAATGGGCCATATCACGAAATCCACATGGCCTGGGCCCAAGACCACACGGCCGTGCCAAGTCAATCATCTAGAACACAGCCTAACCCCCGATTTACACGGCCGTGCCTAATTAAAGAAATTCGAACACGGCTTAAAGACCGACCACACGGGTGTGTGCCATGGCCGTGTCGCTGTCGTGGCAAAAAGCAATTTCATTCAGATTTGGATACTTTGGGGTGAAGAAACCTATTTCGTGAGCCTATATAAACCCCCTAAGTGTCAGCTGAAAGGGGGGCGGTTAGCTAGGCCAAGGAGCCAAGCCGAGAAGGCCAGATTTGTGGGGAATCACTCGAAGATAGCCAGTTGATCCATCTCAAGAAGCTGGAATTCTACTCAAAATGGCAGATCTCTCCTTCAATTCCTTCAGGGAGTTTTAGGTATTTCTTATGTTTTGTTTTATCTTTTCTCTTGAGATGTTCTCTTTAAACCCTTCAAATACCTGAAGGGGATAAAGCCGATGATGAATCTTGTTATTGATTATTGAATTATATGATAAATACTTAGCTTGTTCTTAATTATGTCTGCTTAATTCTTGTGTTAATATTTTTGGGATATTGATTCAAGTCAGATGTGCTTAGGTGGAGGAGCAAAAGTCCCTACTTAAGAGTAGATCTAGCATACTTAAGCAGAGTTGATCGCACGCCTAGAGATAGGGTGACGAGATTTTGCAGGATTAGGGTGAAACCTAATATGGGAGTCCATAGATCAATTTACTGCTATCCTAGGGGGTTATTAACAGAGAAAGAGATTTCTATTAATTAACCTAGGGTTAGACGTTATTCACCTCGAGAGAGGGTTTAATATACGTTAGAGAGTCTTACGGCGAACTAAGTGAATAAATCGTATGGTTCAGTGTTAGATAACAAGTGAAGTCTAGGTGGATTCTTCCTAAGGGTATCATCTAAATCAACTGAGTTTTTCTAAAAGTTATCTCCCCAATTTAGTCTTTTTGTCTTTGCGTCTTAGCTTGGTAGTTAGATAATTTTAGATTAAACGGCCAATCACTTAATATTTAGGCTAGATAATAGAAAGAAAGTTAGTATTAGTACTTTTAGTTCCTTTGGGTTCGATAATCCGGTCATGCCTTAACTATACTATTGTTCGATAGGTGCACTTGCCGTAAATCGTTGTCAAAGTTAGTTTCCAGGTTCGATCATTCTTTTAATAAATTTTTAAAGCTCTGATTCACAGCGATCAGTAGATCTAGCATAACTAAGCGGAGTTGATCGCACGCCTAGAGATAGGGTGACGAGATTTTATCGGATTAGGGTGAAACCTAATATGGGAGTCCATAGATTGAGTTAATGCGATTCTAGGGGTTTTAATTAGAAAGAGATTTCAATTAATCAACCTACGGTTAGACGTTATTCGCCTCGAAAGAGGCTTTAATATAAATTAGGGAATTTTACGGATCAAGTCAAGTGAATACATCGTCTGGTTCAGTGTTAGATAACAAGTGAAGTCTAGGTGGATTCTTCCTAAGGGTGTCGTCTTAATCAACTGAGTTTTTCCCAACAGTATTTCCCCAATTCATTCTTTTGTCTTTTTTTCTTAATAAAAAGAAAGTTAGTATTAGTACTTTTAGTTCCTTTGGGTTCGACAATCCGGTCTTGCCTAAGCTATACTACTGTTCGATAGGTGCACTTGCCTTAAGTCATTGTCAGAGTTAGTTTCTAGGTTTGATCATTCTCTTTTTATAAATTTTAAGACTCGACAACCACGATCAAGTTTTTGGCGCCGTTGCCGGGGATTTAAAATATTAAAAAAACTCTATTTTTATTACTCTAGCCAATCTTTTTATTTATATTTTTATTTTTATTTTCCGTAATTTTCTTTTATTTTTAGTTTAATTTCTAATTTTTCTAAATTTTCTTTCTTTCTTTTCCTAGTAGGTACCTCTAGTTTATGACTAGGAGGAACCTGAAAGGACTGCTAGTATACGACAGTGATATTAAAGCTACTGCTCGCAAGAATCGTAGAGAAATTAGGCGAGCCCTAAATTACACAGAAGAAGGGTGTGAAAGCAGATCCAATCATACTGAAGGGATGGACAAGAACAATCCACTACCACAAGATGTGGCAGAAAATAATGCTCCGCGTACTATGTATGATTATGCTAAACCTCATTTAACAGGAGCAGAATCAAGTATTGTTAGGCCTGCTATAGCTGCTAATAATTTTGAATTAAAGCCTAACACTATACAAATGATTCAACAATTTGTTCAATTTGACGGTTTGCAGGACGAAGACCCAAATACTCATATAGCTAATTTTTGAGAGTTCTGTGATACCTTCAAAATAAATGGCGTTTCTAATGATGCCATACGTCTTCGGTTATTTCCCTTTTCATTAAGGAATAAAGCCAAACAGTGGTTAAACTCATTACCACGAGGGTCAATCACTACATAGGACCAAATGATCCAAACTTTTTTATTAAAATACTTCCCACCGGCCAAAACGGCCAAATTATGGAATGATATCTCTTCTTTTGTGCAGATGGATTTAGAGACATTATACGACGCATGGGAGAGATACAAGGATCTCTTGAGATGGTGTTCGTACCATGGTTTACCTTTGTGGCTCCAAGTCCAAACTTTCTATAACGGTGTAAACCCTTCAACGAGGTAACTAATTGATTCAGTCGCCGGTGGAACCCTAAACAATAAAACTCCTGAAGCATCCTACGAGTTTATAAAAGAGATGTCACTGAATAACTATCAGTGGCAAGTTACAATGACAAAACCAACAAAATCAGCTGGAGTTTACATCCTCGATGTAGTAATCGTGCTATCAACACAGATGGAGATGATGAATAAAAAGATTGATAGTTTGTGTTCTTCACAGGTATATCCAATAATGCAGTGCGATCCAAGTGGAATTGTGGCGAATCCTGAGTACCTACCCTACCAATCGGGCACAGAAAGCGAACAGATGAACTATATAGGTAACAATTTCAGATCTAATAATAACCCTTATAGCAATAATTATAATCCAGGTTGGAGGAACCACCCAAATTTTTCATGGGGAGGTCAAGGAAATTAAGGAAATCAAAGACAACAACCTTTTCAAAATTTCCAAAATCAGCCCTATCCACAGGAAAAGAGGCCAAACCTCGAAGAGATGCTGACAAAATTCATGGCAACCACAGAGAACCGTTTCCAAAAAAATGAGACAACGCTCGATAATCAGCAAGCATCAATCAAAGGGATTGAGAGCCAAGTTAAAGAACTTACTAAGTCAGTTGGACAACTTACTAAGATAGTTTCTGAAATTCGAATAGAGATTTCTGAATGACCGTAAAGGAGTCTACAAAGCAACACGGAGATTAACCCAAAGGAGCAAATCCAAGCCATCACAGCTCATGATAGTATAGGGTTATATGAACCCTATCCAATACAAGACAATGAGGTAAAGGAACGAGAAGTTGAGGTAACATAAGAAAAGCCAAAACTGGTAATCAAGGAGTATCAGCCTCGCATTCCTTATCCCGAAGCAATAAAGAGAGACGATACAGAGGAACAGTTCGGTAAGTTTCTTAAACTTTTAAAGAAATTACATATTAACTTACCTCTTCTTGAAGCTTTTTCACAGAGGCCAGATTCGAGGAAATTTTTAAAACAACTCTTGATGAACAAGCGTAAGTTAGACGAGGAGACACATGTGGAGTTGAACGCAATATGCTCAGCAATATTACAGAATAAACTACCGTGAAAGCTAAAAGATCCAGGGAGTTTCACAATTCCATGTTTAATTGGTAGACTAACTGTTGATAATGCCTTAGCTGATTTAGGGGCAAGTATAAATGTCATGCCTTATAAAATGTTTAAACAACTAGGTTTAGGGAAACCCAAGCAAAGTAGGATGAGTAGTCAATTAGCTGATAAAACTATTAGAATTGCTAGGGGTATTATTGAAGATGTTCTTGTAAAAATTGATAAATTCGTTTTCCCAGTAGATTTTGTTGTCTTAGACATGGATGAAGATAATTCGATCCCCTTAATTTTAGGAAGACCTTTTTTAGTAACTGCTAGAACAAAAATTGATATTGGTATAGGAGAACTCATACTTCGTGTAGGTGACGAATCGATCAGTTTACAAGCTCTTGACTCGGCCAGGACAACAATTGATGAAGGTGAGAAAGTAAATCAATTGATAATCAAGTTGTTCAATTTTCACCACAGGAAACACTACAAGGTTACAAACCTGAGCCGGATCATGGACCCCATGCCAACAAAGAAGAATTACATAAGGCACGAAGCGTTAGGGTCGACAAACTAGAAGAGTGGAAAACACAATTAAAAAAAGAACCAGAACCACACGAAGAAAAACCAAAAGAGCCCCCAGAAGAGCTCATAGGAACAACAAACCACTTCAAAATAGGAGACCAGGTACTGTTAGATAAAGCAGATCCTCACATCACCACACCAGACCTGAACACAAACAAGGAAATCCCTCTTGAGGTATGCAATATCTTCCCATACGAAACAGTCGAGGTGAGCAATTCAACATTCGGCACTCTTAAGGTAAACGCTTCTCGACTCAAACTTTATAGTGAAAATAGAACTGAAAGCATGAGAGAAGATATTCAAACTTTTAATCCACCCTGATTTTTGCAAATACGAGGAAAGTCTAGCTTAAGACTATAAACGAGCGCTTCTCGGGAGGCAACCCGAGCACTAACCCAATTTACTTTCACATTTTTTCACTTTTTCTTTTCTTTTCTTTTCTTTTTTCTGAACACCTAGTGTAAACTAACCAAAAGTACAGATTTGTAGACCACACGGCCGTGGCCATGACCGTGTGGAAGTACAGAATCTTTATATTGACATAGCAGAGGCGGTACGAATCAATCCCAACTAATTTTCAAAATCACAGACCCAACCACCCCACCACGGGCACCGACAAAGTGCCACGGCCGTGCGACGTGGCCGTGGATGACACTGACTTATCACAAATGGGCGTGGCAATCTCGACCACAGGCATGGGAAAATCAACACACCTAGACACACGGCCGTGCGAAGCTACCGTGTGAATGGACACGCCCTCGGTCCACGGGTTTGGGAAAGCCTCAGACTGCAAAACTCTATTTAAACCCACCCCTCTCCACATTCTTCTCATCCACTTTCCACTTCTTTTCTTCCTTTTTTCTCTCAAAATTCACCCCTCTCCACAACAAGCAGAAGAAGGCAAGCATAGTCTCTTCAAGGGAGACCAATATACATATGTTCATGCCGATCGCTTCATCCAAACAACAAGCCAAGGGTCTTTGAGACCATTTATCTTTCGTTTTATTTTTATCTTCTCCTTTATTTTCCTTCTCTTTGACTATCTTATGCTTAATTTAGTCTACTTTATTTTAGTTTCTTAGTGAGAGGTTCAAAAGGCTGCTAGGGAATCACAGTAGAACCACGACCACTAACTCAATGCAACCTTAGAGGTTCTAAAGGTTGTTTAGGAATTACGCCACTTCCGCCACCGCCATCACCTAAGCAGCCTTAGAGGTCACAACCACCTCGTGAACCATCCAACAATAATAACTCTTCGGTCCATTTTTCTTTTCTTTTAATTTTCTTTTACTTTCTATTTTCTTTCTCTTTTTCTTTCTTGCCTTTTTATATATATTTCATTTAAATTAAATATGTCTTAATAATCCCTGGCTAATTCTTCACGAGCTCCCCAATTTCTTCATCTAGCGCAGAGCTCGGTAGCAACAACCACCTCTCCAGGAAACCATCCAAATTAAAGAAGTTTCACCTCTCCCCTTCTCTTTTGATTATCTCTTAAATGTTATTATCTATCTTTGTACATTGAGGGCAATGTACAACTTAAGTGTGGGCGGGTGAATAGTTATTTTGAGAAAATGCCTAACTTTCTGTATTATTCTCAAATTCCCAAATTATACCTTGTTCTTAAGTGATTTTCTCATATTACTAATTAGGATGAAATTTTCTTTGATTTATGATTCTTTTTTTATATGTTTTAGAGTAAGTAATTGATAATTGTGCATTGATGATTTAAATTTGAAGAATACTAGAGAATCAAGCATGATAAGTCTATTTTTCAAGAATTTTAAAAAAAATTTAGGTTGTTAACCTACATTTGAATATTACTTTGAAATTTGAAATTTACGAGGTTGATGTCAAAAAGCCCATAATTTTTGTGAGATTTTGAGCCTTATAGAGCATATATTCTTTTTCATGCTTACCTTTTTTATGAGTGTGTCAACATTGAACTGTTATTCTAGAACTTGCCTTGATTATACATGTTGAGACCACATCTATGATTTGATATACCGAGATGACAAAGGCACCTAGGTATTTAACCCACATGCTCCACTAAAAAGCCTACCTTCATAATTAACCATAGTGAACCACGTTGATCCTAACAACCCTTTTATTGACTCACCCACTAATATTAACCCAAAACCTTTTGTATTTGTTATCACCATTCCTTTTGACTACCCTTATATCGAGATTTGATTTGATTAGCTACCTAATTATATTATTTCAATAGTTGAATTTATCTTTTATTACTTGATTTGTTCTTAAAAAAAATAATAATAATAATAATATGAAGTATATTTAATATTTGTTCTATGTAATTGAGCTTATATATTTAAATCCTAAATGTTGAAAAAGAAGCTCATGTTAGAGTATTATGAGTGGTAGTATTAAGTTTTCAATTGATGTAAGTATTTAAGATATGTTCAGTATTTCTAGAAAGGTAACTTGTTAATTCAATCTCGATTCTAACCTGCTAATTCAGCCTATATCCATATCTTTAACCTAGCCCCGTTACAACCCTGTCAAAGACCTTTTGATTTGTGTATCATCTCATTTTATAGTAGTGGAGATTTGATTTTCATGCAAGCCTATGGAATTAACTTTTCATGTTCGACTTTTGAGTACTTAATTTTAAACCTTAAAAACTTTGAGTGATTTGAGTGAATCTTTAGTGAGGATGTTAAATCTTGTCGATTTCGAATCAGAGGTAATTATTCAGGTAAAGGGAAACGCCTATATTTTCATGCTATAAATATATGACTTTGATTTGTTTGAATCTTTAGGACTCTTTGAGTTGGATTATCCATGTATAAATTATCTATGAATTATGATAAGACATTGTTGATAGGAATTATGAATCATGGAAAGTTCATTTTAATTGTTAGTTGAGAATTTTGCTTGAGGACAAGCAAAAGCTTAAGTGTGAGGGTATGTGATAAACCGAAAAAGTAACATATTTTAATCCCACATTTAGCATACTTTTGGATGATTTATCCCTTGATTTATGTAAAACGGTGCTCTTAATCCTTTCTTTTCATGTCTTATATCAGGAATGCACCCAATGATAAAAAGAACAAGAAACGGGCCTAAAACGGACCAAGTTGGGCTAAAGAGGAAATCGGCACGGCCTGGACTTAAGCCCACACGGTCGTGCCTCATTGAGCAACTAGAACACGGCCTGACCCCGATTCACACGACCATGCCTCATTAAAGAAATTCGAACACGACCTAGCCATGATCTACACCGGCGTGTGCCATGGCTGAAACACCCCAAACCCGGCCCACAAGCCCCGACCAGATCTGGCATGCTCCTAGAGAAAATCTCGTTTTGTCATTTTAGAAAAACATGTTGAATTTTTGCTGAGAAATAAGTTTGAGGAATGATCTGATTGAAAATCGTGTTTGATTCAAGTTTGTATCTCATTAAAACATTATCGTCTTGATCTTAGAAATTTTATAGGTTAAAAGAAAACCAAATTAGAACTTATTATTAAGTTGGAAACCTTAGGTGTTAAAGTGTCAAAACAGATCAGGTTATCTATCGTGATTAATTATTCATTTAGTTGAAATTGTTCGTATCAAAATAAAAGTTTGAAATGTATAAAAACATAGCTAATAGCGGCCTTATTACCAAAAACATAATTCCAAAAATAAATCCCGAATAATAAAAGTAAACGTAGTGAAATAAAATAAAATTAAAGGAAAACTGAAATACTGAGTTGAGCATGGCCACCACCTAGTCCTCGCTGACCCAGTCCATCATGCTAAGTGTCACCTGGAAAAGGTATCCCACGAGGGGTGAGTCAACAGACTCAATGTGTAACAGTTCACTAAAAGCCCATAATATTGCAATTCAGATAATGACACATTTAATCACATGTACATAGAAAATGAATGCATATCCAAGCCCATCTAGTTATCCATCCACTACACACCATCCGTACCTGCCAATCACACCGTGTGGATTACTAAATCGACCCTCCATCCGCTACACACCCTCAAAGGCAGTCGCTGCAGTCAACTACACATCGCCCTTATAATCGTGGCATAGTCATCAGATAATTGTGACAAAGTCACCAGAAATCATAATATGTGACCGAGGTCACCGGATACAGAATATTGTGACTGAAGTCACCGGATCATAATATTGTGACCGAAGTCGCTGGATAATGTGGTAAAACCACCGGAACACTTCCCCTTTACCAATATCACCCATATGCCCATGCAACATACATATTATTCAGATATCATGCCATATACCCCAAAGTCATAACAAAATCATACTTATCTCATATCCATACTTATAACATCATTAACTAAGCTTATTAAGGGGTTTACGTACCTGATTGTATCGTACCACAGTATGGTACCCATCGCCATATTTACACAGATTTCTTATTAATACATGCTATCATTAATACTATCAAACTATCGGGAATTTAGTGAAAGCTACACACCTGATAACCGTGAGTACAATACTATCAATATCGACACTCTCGCTAGCAGGGATAACAATAAACTGTTTATGCCTGAAACTTCTCCTTCAAGGATTCGGCCAAAGAGCATAAATAGGGTTAGACTCCAAATTTTAGGCTAATCCAAAAGAAAAGAAAAGAGAATCGAATGACACTTGATCCTTACCCCTAATGCTGAAATCGACTGCACCCTTGCTTGAAACCACAAAGAGATTCGGCTATATAGGCTAGATAGTGATTGATTTATTTCGGCTTTGGGGTTTACTTGTGTATTCGGCTTTTGGTGGATTGTGAAAAGAAGAAGAGAAGAAAAGAGTTATTTGGCCTTAACAAATGGGAAGAAAAGGGATGAAGTTCTAAGAGATTCGGCAATGGTGGTGTTTTGAGTTGAAGAGATTTCGGCTAGAACAAATTAAAAGAAAAGAAAAAAGAAGGTGAAAGTAAGGCTCACAACAAAAGAATGGAGAGGGAGAGGGTGAGGCTTATAAGTTTCGGCAATGGTGGAATAGAATAGATGGGAGGCTCGGCCAAACCTAGATAAAAAGAAGAGAAAGATGATTAAAAGAGAAAGAGGTGCACGAGTGGTCACTTACTTGGTTTACGGTCTCAAAAGAAAAAGAATATAAAACTTTCGGGAAAAGAAATCGCACAAGAGAAATACCTAAACTCCACTATGAACATTCAGCCTCTCCCCCCTTCAACATGACTGAAAATGCCACCAAAAGAATCCCTTGGCCGGCCAACTCTCTTTCCCCTATCATATCCCACCTTTTCCTCATATTTTCCCTCTCTGCCTCTCATTCAAAGAGTTTGAATAAGTCCAACCTTCATCCACTCCCCTTAGCCGAATTTCAAATGAGTTTGACTAAGCCAAATGCTCATCCACTTAGTGTCCCAGTGCCATCCACTACCTCTCCTCCTTGCTGCAAAATAAAAACTCCCATTTGCTTCTGTTGCTGCTCGAACCTGAGCCCTTCTCCACTGCTTGAGGCATCACTTACCAAGGCCCTAAGTGGCGCCTCCTTGCCACTTTACCAAGGCAATCCTTGTGTCCAAATTCCCCTACAAATTTTCTTAAGGTCTCATTTGCCTAGCTTCCCTATTCTCCTACATTCTAAAGTTCCCGAAACCTCCTAAACACATTCAAAACACATATAGGCATGCTACAGCATATATTTAAATTAAAAATGCATAACCCCTAAATCCCGGATATTACAGTTCTACCCTCCTTAATATAGTTTCGACCTCGAAATTACCTGGCTAGAACAAGTAAGGGTATTGCTGTCGCATTGCTTCTTCCGGCTCCCATGAAGCTTCTTCCAATCCATGGTTACGCCATATCACCTTGACTAGAGGAACTGATTTCCTCCGTAATACCTTCACATCCCGTTCTAGAATTTGAATCGGCTCTTCCTCATAGGACAAATCTAGCCTTAGCTCCACCTTTTCAACTGGTATTACATGAGATGGATCCAATCGGTAACGATGTAGCATCAAAACATGGAACACATCATGCATCTGCTTCAACTCTGGAGGCAACCCTAACTAGTATGCCACTGGTCCAATCCGCTTCAAAATCCGATAAGGTCCTATAAACCTGGGACTTCACTTCCCTTTGCGACCAAATCTCATCACCTTCTTCCATGGCGAAACTTTAAGAAACACCTGATCGCCCACAGCAAACTCTATTCCCTTCCGCTTAAGATCTGCATATGACTTTTGCCTATCAGATGCTTCTTTCAACCGTGCCCGAATTACCTTAACCTTCTCTTCGAATTCTGTCACAATTTTTGGACCCAAAACTCGACGTTCCCCCAACTCAGTCCAACACGTAGGAGTGCGACACTTCCGTCCATACAGCGCTTCATAGGGTGCCATCCGAATGCTTGCTTGATAGCTGTTATTATACGCAAATTCTGCTAAACGCAAAAACTCCTCCCAACTTCCTCTGAAATCTATCACACAGCCCCTCAACATGTCCTCTAACACTTAGATTACTTGCTCAGACTGGCCGTCCAACTGTGGGTGAAATGTCGTACTGAAATCTAGTCTGGTGCCCAAAGCCTGATGTAACGCTTTCCAAAATCGAGACGTAAACCTCGGATCCCTATTTGAGGTAATCGACACCGGCACTTCATGCAACCTCACAATCTCTGCCACATACAGCTTCGCCAACTTCTGTAAGGAGTAATCAACCCAGACTGGTATGAAATGCACAGACTTCGTCAACCGATCCACTATTACCCATACCGAGTCTTTCTTAGTAGGCGTAAGGGGAAGCCCACTAACAAAGTCCATGGTAATTCTCTCCCACTTCTACTGCGAAATCTTTATCGGCTGAAGCAACCCTGACGTTACTTGGTGTTCAGCCTTAACTTGCTGACACGTTAAGCACTTTCCTACAAATTTTGTAACTTCCCGCTTAAGACCAGGCCACCAAAACTGATCCCGTAGATCTCTATACAACTTACTTCCTCCAGGATGCATGGCATAAGTGCTACTATGCGATTCCTAAAGAATTTTCTGCCTTAATTCCTTATCCTTCGGCATACAAACCTTGCCCTGAAACCACAACACTCCATCGCTATTGATACCATAATCCTGCAATTCCCCATTCTACACCTGTCATAGCTTAGCACTTAGATTATCATCTGTCAGCTGTCTTTCTTTCACCTCATTCAACCATGTCAGCTTGACCTGCAACTCTGCTAGCAAACTTCCATCGTCATACAAGCTAAGATGTGCAAACATCACCCTCAGATCTGACACTACCTTTCGACTTAGGGCATCGGCCACTACATTCGCCTTGCCCGGGTGATACTCTATAGAACAGTCGTAGTCTTTCAATAACTCCACCCACCTTCACTGTCTAAGGTTCAGCTCTTTCTGAGTCAGCAGATACTTAAGGCTCTTGTGGTCTGTGTAAATCACTGACTTTTCTCCATACAAATAATGCCTCCATACCTTAAGAGCAAAGGCTATCGCCGTCAATTCCAAGTCATGCGTCGGATAGTTAACCTCATGTGGCCTTAGCTGTCGAGATACATAAGCGACTACTTTTCCATCTTGCATTAAAACACCTCATAATCTTGTGTGAGAAGCATCACAATATACCACAAAATCCTTCTCTGCCTCAGGCTGAATCAAAACTGGAGCTTCAGTCAAAACCCTCTAAAGCTTTTCAAAGCTCTCCTGCTGCTTATCTGTCCATACGAAAGGTACCTCCTTTCTCAACAACTTCATCAGAGGTGCAGCTATTGATGAGAACCCTTCCACGAGCCTTCTGTAGTAGCCTGCCAATCCCAAGAAACTGCGAACCTCAGCCACAGACTTAGGTGGTTTCCAATCTAGCACTGCCTCAATCTTCCGAGGATCCACCCTTATCCCATTTGCAGACACCACATGCCCTAAGAACGCAACTTCCTTCAGCCAAAATTCACACTTGCTGAATTTGGCATACAGCTTCTTTTCCTTTAACACTTGTAACACTATCCGGAGATGGTCATCATGCACTTCCTCAGACTTAGAATACACTAGAATGTCGTCTATGAACACAACGACAAACTGATCCAAGTAGGGTTGGAAAATTCGATTCATCATATCCATGAACGTAGCTGGGGTGTTCGTCAATCCGAACGGCATTACTAAGAACTCATAATGCCCGTATCTTGTCCGAAAAGCTATCTTATGGATATCTGCTTCCTTCACCTTAAGCTGATGATATCCTGACCTTAGATCAATCTTTGAAAATACAGCAGCTCCCTCAAGCTGATCAAACAAGTCGTCTATCCTTGGTAAAGGGTACTTGTTCTTGATGGTCAGCTTATTCAACTGACGATAGTCTATGCACATATGCATAGTTCCGTCCTTCTTCTTCACAAACAAGACCGGTGCTCCCCATGGAGACACACTGGGTCGAATAAACCCCCGATCAAACAGCTCCTGGATTTGAGCCTTGAGCTCAACCAACTCCTTTGCTGCCATTCTATACGGAGCGATAGATACTGGCGCCGTTCCAGGCAACAAGTCGATTCCAAACTCCACCTCACGATCCGGCGGTAACCCTGGAAGTTCTTTCGGAAAGACATCCACAAATTCCCTTACAGTTCTAACCCCTTCAACAGTTGCTTCTTAGCCTCCAAAGCACTAACCAACATTAGAAAAGTCGGACACCCCTTCCTTACCATCTTCTCCGCCTTAAGGGTAGATACTACATTCGACAAGTAATTCTGTCTCTTGCCCATCACCACAACTTCATTATCATCAGAAGTTCTCAATGTCATGCGCTAGGCAGCACAATCCACCTTCGCACGGTACTTCACTAACCAGTCCATGCCTAAAATTAGATCAAATTCCCCGAATGGCAACTCCATTAAGTCAGCCAAAAACTGCGTCCCCTGAACTTCTAAAGGCACTTCCCTAAAGAGCTTATCCACTACTACAGTTTGCCCTAAAGGACTAAGTACAGTCATCTTCCTAGGTACAGTCTCAGAGTTCACATGCAGAGTTCCAGATACTTCACTAGCAATGTATGAATGAGTTGACCCTATATCTATTAAGGCAATAAAGGGTAATCCAGAAATAAGGAACGTACCCGTTATAACACCAGGTGCATCGCTATCTTCCCTCCGACGAACTGCATATACCAGACCTGGCTGTCTACCCTCTGTATTACCACCACCTCTGCCCGAAGTTTCGCGACCTCTACTATAACCATTACCTCTGCCATTTAAACCACGACCCCTCGATGATTGCTGTCCACCTCTGCCAGCCTGACCATAACCCTGACCTGCTGGCCGATTTCTATCTGTATTTTTCCAACATTCTCTCGGATGTATTTTTCCACATTGAGCACAAGTGCGATACTGTCCTCCCATAACACCCTGCTAACCTCGCGGCCCACCTATTATAGGTCTCTTTTGAAAGTTCCCGGATGACCCTGAAGACCCATAATTCTTCGTATTCTTATTCTGACTTCTATCCCGATTCTGTCTCTCAGTCCGCTTAACTTCTTCAGCTATCCGCGCCTTATTCACTAAAACTGCAAAGTGTCTCTCCCGATGCGGAGCAATCAGCACTTGCAGCTCGTCCCTCAAACCATTCTCAAATCTGACACACCGCTCATAATCAGTAGCTACAATCCCTCTGGCATATCGGCTTAACCGCAAAAACTCTGCTTCATACTCAGCTACCGATTTATTCCCTTGTACTAGATTCAGAAACGCTTTCCTCTGCGAGTCTATGTAACTAGCTCCAACGTATTTTCCTTCAAACTTAACCTTAAAATACCCCCAATCCACTCGATCTGCAAGGGTACCCTCTTTGATAGTGAGCCACCACTGGTAGGCCTCATCTCGAAGCAGCGAAACAGCACCTTTCAGCTTTTCCTCAGCAGTGCAATCCAAGTCATCCATGATCCTTTCGACTGCCTCTAACCAGTACTCCGCTACATTTGGAGCTACCCCAGATACTCCCCTAAAAAACCTCAGCTCCATTAGACCTAAGTCTCTCAGCTACTGACTTCTGAGCTCCATTTCCCATACTAGCTCCTGCTACTCGCTCTAAAACTCGCAGCATAGCCTGTGATACTGCGTCATCTCCTCCTGTCTACTCTTGAAATTTTGCCCCTATAGCCAGTGGACGTGCCTCATTCTCTAACCCCGACTGCACCTAATCGTTCCGGCACACGCTCATCCCGCTCTCTACCAAGGCCCACGACGACCATGTCCCTTAGAACTCATGTCTACTTCGCGTCTTATCTGTTTTTACGAAAATTTTATGCATTAGAGTCTTTTCACTTCTTGCTTAAAGAAAGTTTTATGCAACGAAGAGTTTATCAGTGTTTTTTCCGTAGAAGTTCACACATATACCTAGGGTCTGTGTCTCAAGAGTATAATTTCCTTAGGCTTATCAGCTAAAGTATCATACATTAACAGGCTTAAATCAATTAAAAGAACTTACCTGGCGGACCTGGGCCAAGAACTTCGGGTGCCATGCTTCCATAAAACCATTTTAACTAGAAATTTTTAAAAACTCATTTGGGCTCAATTTTGAAAATGATGTGGGCTTCAAAACCCAAGGCCGAGTGTTTAAAACTGGGCTCTGATACCAAGTTGAAACACCTCAAACCCAGCCCACAAGTCCCGATCAGATCTGGCATGCTCCTAGAGAAAATCTCGTTTTGTCATTTTAGAAAAACATGTTGAATTTTTACTGAAAAATAAGTTTGAGGTATGATCTGATTGAAAGTCGTGTTTAATTCAAGTTTGTATCTCATTAAAACGTTATCGTCTTGATCTTAGAAAATTTTATAGGTTAAAAGAAAACCAAATTAGAACTTATTATTAAGTTGGAAACCTTAGGTGTTAAAGTGTCAAAACAGATTAGGTTATTTATCGTGATTAATTAATCATTTAGTTGAAATTGTTCATATCAGAATAAAAGTTTAAAACGTATAAAAACATAGCTAATGGCGGCCTTATTACCAAAAACATAATTCCAAAAATAAATCCCGAATAATAGAAGTAAACGTAGTGAAATAAAATAAAACTAAAGGAAAACTGAAATACTGAGTTGAGCATGGTCACCACCTAGTACTCGCTGACCCGGACCATCATGCTAAGTGTCACCTGGAAAAGGTATCCCACGAGGGGTGAGTCAACAGACTCAATGTGTAACAGTTCACTAAAAGCCCATAATATTGCAATTCAGATAATGACACATTTAATCACATGTACATATAAAATGAATGCATATCCAAGCCCACCTAGTTATCCATCCGCTACACACCATCCGCACCTGCCAATCACACCGTGGGGATTACTAAATCGACCCTCTATCCGCTACACACCCTCAAAGGCAGTCACTGTAGTCAACTGCACATCGCCTTTATAATTGTGTCATAGCCACCAGATAATTGTGACAAAGTCACCAGAAATCATAATGTGACCGAGGTCACCGAATACAGAATATTGTGACTGAAGTCACCGGATCATAATATTGTGACCGAAGTCACTGGATAATGTGGTAAAACCACCGGAACACTTCCCCTTTATCAATATCACCCATATGCCCATGCAACATACATATTATTCAGATATCATGCCATATACCCCAAAGTCATAACAAAATATACTTATCTCATATCCATACTTATAACATCATTAACTAAGCTTATTAAGGGGTTTACATACCTGATTGTATAGTACCACAGTATGGTACCCATAGCCATATTTACACAGATTTCTTATTAACATATGCTATCATTAATATTATCAAACTATCGGAAATTTAGTGAAAGCTACATACCTGATAACCGTGAGTACAATACTATCACTATCGACACTCTCACTAGCAGGGATAACAATGAACTGTTTATCCCTTTCCGACGCTGGCCCACACCCCGGTGGCCAATCACGAACAGCAAAAACTGAACGTTTCTTGAACTTAGGGGTAGGCACTACCCCTTTCTCCCTTGCACTGGTATTTGCATCCATCGAATCAACACTTAATTAGAAAACACGGTCACTAATGTATGAGATCTTAAATGAATAGAAACTACAACTGAACACCCTTATCGAAATGAATCAGAATCCCGAAAACTCCTCTTAACCACTGTTAGTCTGCCCCTAAAAGACCATAGTCAGATTCGGCCAACCTTAATAAACAATATGGCCTTTGGCCGAACATTGAGACCCCCTTACCTTGATTGTCGAAATCCCGAAATCGTTACTTGTTATAGAATCTGTCGAAATTCCCTACATGGTATATGTTAGACTCGATTCTAACATTTGATGAACAAAATAGATGGCCTTTGGCCGAATGCCACACTACTCTTACCTTGGATAAACAAATCTCGGAGGATCTCCCTTATAGGCGGCTACAAACAAATCCTGAAACTTCTCCTTTAAGGATTCGGCCAAAGAGAATAAATGGGGTTAGACTCTAAATTTTCGGCTAATCCAAAAGAAAAGCAAAAAGAATCGAATGACACTTGATCCTTACCACTAATGCTGAAATCGACTGCACCCTTGCTTGAAACCACAAAGAGATTCGGCTATATAGGCTAGATAATGATTGATTTGTTTCGGCTTTGGGGTTTACTTATGTATTCGACTTTTGGTGGACTGTGAAAAGAAGAAGAGAAGAAAAGAGATATTCAGCCTTAATAAATGGGAAGAAAAGGGATGAAGTTCTAAGAGATTCGGCAATGGTGGTGTTTTGAGTTGAAGAGATTTCGGCTAGAACAAATCAAAAAAAAAAGAAAAGAGAAGGTGATAGTAAGGCTCACAACAAAAGAATGGAGAGGGAGAGGGTGAGGCTTATAAGTTTCGGAAATGGTGGAATAGAATAGATGGGAGGTTTGGCCAAACCAAGATAAAAAGAAGAGAAAGATGATTAAAAGAGAAAGAGGTGCACGAGTGGTCACTTACTTGGTTTACAGTCTCAAAAGAAAAAGAACATAAAACTTTCGGGAAAAGAAATCGCACAAGAGAAATACCTAAACTCCACTATGCACATTCAGCCTCTCCCCCCTTCAACATGACCGAAAATGCCACCAAAAGAATCCCTTGGCCGGCCAACTCTCTTTCCCCTATCATATCCCACCTTTTCCTCCTATTTTCCCTCTCTGCGTCTCATTCAAAGCGTTTGAATAAGTCCAACCTTTATCCACTCCCCTTAGCCGAATTTCAAATGAGTTTGACTAAGCTAAATGCTCATCTACTTAGTGTCCCAATGCCATCCACTACCTCTCCCCCTTGCTGCAAAATAAAAACTCACATTTGCTTCTTGCTGCTCGAACCTGAGCCTTTCTCCACTGCTTGAGGCGTCACATACCAAGGCCCTAAGTGGTGCCTCCTTGCTACTTTACCAAGGCAATCCTTGTGTCCAAATTCCCCTACAAATTTTCTTAAGGCCTCATTTGCCTAGCTCCCCTTTAAGACTTAAAATCTAATATTTTCTTAAGACATTCTCCTACATTCTAAAGTTCCCGAAACCTCCTAAACACATTCAAAACACACATAGGCATGCTACAGCATATATTTAAATTAAAAATGCATAACCCCTAAGTCTCGGATATTACAATAGCCGTGTCCCTGTCGTGGAGAAGAGCAATTCTATTCAGATTTGGATACTTAGGGGCAAAGAAACCTATTTCACAAGCCTATATTAACCCCCTAAGTATAACCTTAAACAAGGCCGTTAGCTAGGCCAAGGAGCCAAGCCGAAAAGGTCAGATTTGTGGGAAACACTTGAAGATAGCCAGTTGATCCATCTCAAGAAGCTGGAATTGTAACATCCGGGATTTAGGGGTTTCGCATTTACTTCGTATCTATGTGTTTGGTATACTTTGTATGTCATTTGAGTGTGTTTGGGGTCCTGGGGAAGCGCGGGGTTAAGTCTGAGCCTTAGTGAAAATTTTTATTCTAAGCATTTCAGGGGAGAGCTAGTAGAGCCAGGCCTTAGGGAATTAATTTTTGTGGTTGTTGACACAAGGAAAGAGTTGGTGTAGTTGCAAGGAGGCACCAACTGTGTGCTTGGAAGTTGCGCCGTAGGAGAGTTACAAGGGGGAAGGAGTTCGAGCTGCATGGATAACATTTCGGAGTTTTATTTTGCGCTTGGAGAGGTAAGTGGTGGATTCGGCAAGGGCACTTAAGGGGGGAGTGTTGAAGGGGTCAAACAATTCAAATGAATGGTGGAGAATGATCAAGAGAGTTTGAATTATTCAAACTTGCTTGAATAGGTGGAGGAGAGGGAATCAAGGCATGTTGCAAGGGGACGACATGGGGGATTGGGGTGAGTTGGTTGTTAATCAAATTTTGAAGGGTGAAGGAAGAGTGAGATTTCGGTTTGGTATGGAGAGTAGGTGCCGAAAGTTTGAGATATAGTCACTTATAGGTATAGTGAGTGTTCTTTTCGGCACTTGTTGGTAGTGCATTAAAAGTAAATTGGTCCATTCTTTCTATAGGTAAGCCGAAACATCTTCTCCCTTATTAGCATTTTTCTTTTGTGCTGTGTAAGCCTTGTTGCATTTCCAAAAGCTGAACCCTTTACCATTCTTCTCTCATTTTCCACCTTCACTTTGTTGCTTCATAAACCGAACCTCAACTCTCTCTTCCTCTCTTTTACACTTTGGTAACCTGAATTGATCATTTCACCATCAAAAGCTAAAACAATCATTTTCTTTTTGTGACCGAATGTGTTTCCCTTTTGTTGAACCATAGCCGAACCTTCTAACCATCTCCATTCCTTCATTTCTTTCTTCTGCTCGTTTATTTCTCAAGCCCACCTCTTGGCCGAATTCTCTCTAATCTTTTCTTTCTTTTTGCAATTTTCATCTCATTTAATCTAGAGGAAACCTATCTCTATTTCATCTCTTTGGATTTTACTTTCGTTTTCTATTCTCCTAAGCCAAACTTCTCTTGTGTGGTTACTTCTTTCCATTTGTTAATTTGCTAGAAGAATTGCCGTCAATCTTCTCTTTTCAATCCTCTTAATCGGATTCTTCTTGGTAGTGGTAAGTGTCCCTTTTCTCTTTCGAATCTTTCTCTTCTCTTTTTTTGTTTGCCAAAACCAAAGGCATTAATCCTGATTCTTGGGTTTTGGCTGTACATATGAAGGGTTTGGTTTCTTGTCTATTCTACTTTTAGCCGCGTGAAGGGTATTAGGGATCTTTCGGTTTTGATCGATCAAGGTGAGAGGTTCATTCGTTCGGCCGAAGGCCACTTCTTTTAGCCATAAGTTTGAAAGGCTGAATCTAATGTGGGGTTATGTAGGGACTTCGACGATCTATTAGCTCAAGTGTAGAACTTCCGGGTTCTGTCGATTTTGGTAAGGATCTATTCGTTCAAGTGATTATTTTCCGCTATTATCTTATTCAATGATTTAACCGGGTCTTCTGACCAAGATCATTTTTATGGAATCGAGTACCAGTCAAGTAAGGGAAGGGGTTGGACACGTAGTCCCCACCCCTAAATTCAAGAAGCGACTAGTTTCAGCGGTTCAAGATTGGCCACCGGGTTGTGGGCCAGCGTCTGAAAAGGACAAGCAGATTGCTGTGATCTCTTCGAGTGAGGACGTTAGTGAGATTGATAGTTTAGTTCTTCAATTTTACAGGTGTGTAATTATCACAGTATTCCCTTAAATTTATATATGTATGTGTTATGCTTGAAAGCTGAAAATAGCAGCAGTGGTGAGTGAGTTACCTATGTTGGTTAACCAGAAAACCAGGTTGGTATATTATTTCTATTAATACTTGTGGATAACCTGTTTGTGGATGCATGTTGAGTATGATATATATGTCATATCATGTAACCTATCTTGTATACTATGTTGTATATGCATGGGATATTGGGATATAAATGAATTAAAGGGGAAGTGTATATATATTGGTGACTTTGTCACGATTAATGGTGGCATGGAGCCTCATTGTGGATATGGTTATTTAATCACGTGTGGAATCAGTGGCTAGACCACTTATGTGGACTTTGAGCAGTGTGTCTGTCAGCATGACTGCCAAAGAGGTGTGTAGCGGATGGAGGGTTGATTGTAAAAATCCCCATAGGTGTGTATAAGGATTGATGTACAGAGCGGTGTGCAGAGGATGGAATACTAGGTTGGGATGGGCTATCATATTGTTTAATTGTGCATGATATGATAATTCGATGATGGTTTGCGGCTCAAGCCCACTTGTGGAATTTTGTGGAATAATTGCACACTGAGTCTGGTGACTCACCCTATTCTCCTAACAAAATACAGGTAGCTCATGATTCATTGGACTGGGTTGGATTGGACTCGAGGTGGCCATACGAGGGTTTATTTATTAAACTTTATTTCGAAATGTTAATCACTATTGTCTTTTGGGGTATTTCTAATATGCAATAAGGCCATTTCAAACTGAGGTAAATTCATGGATTTTCAAGTTGGATTTATTTTTCATTAACTATGGACTATTCGATGAAACATTCTATTTAAAATGATTACAAAGTTTTCCTCCCGAAGCCATTTAAACACTTTTCCAAGAAAATAAAGATTTTGCTGAATAACTCATAAAATGAAAGGTTGTTAAGTTTTCAAACATCACCCAACCGTTAAGCTAACTAAACACTATTTTGTCTTTACTTAACCAGTGGGTTTATCAAATTTGACCATTAAATTTGATTTTTATTAAAGGATATTTTCAAAACTTCTAAACCTATTCAAACCCTTTTTCCTAGTGACATGCCAGATCCGGTCGTGGTGTTTGGGCCGGGTTTGGGGTGTTACAGGAATTCTACTCAAGACGGCAGATCTCTCCTTCAATTCCTTCAGGGGGTTTTAGGGATTTCTTATGTTTTGTTTTATCTTTTCTTCTGAGATGTTTTTGTAATTTCATAAATCAAAAATTTTTCGAAAAATTTTGTAAAAATAGTTTTCACAAATTAAAAAGGTAATTTTAAGAGTTTTAAAACTAGGGTTTTTATAAAAACACGGCTAGTTCCCTTTCGGGTTTTAGTTATTGTGTTTAGCCTATGACCGAGTCCTCTTGGTTAGAGTGAACCGAAGCTACGCACCAGGTAGGATTCCAGCGAAGAGGAGGTGAGTCACTCGATGATCGCTTAAGTACTGTGCTCTTCCGGATCCAATCCTAGACATGCGCACAGGGGTTACCACACCCTAACTCGATGACTTAGCCGTAGATTTGTTTAATTAGGCATTAAGTCTTATGTAATAGTTGGGGTAAACTAATCCTAGGGTTCAAGTACCTATCATACTATTTCTACGTTCTATTCCTACCCTTCTACAGATCATACAATAAATCACACAATGGATAGGGGTACTTACCTGGTGGACTGCGGGTCGGAGACTTGGGTGCCATGCCAGAAAAACCTGCTTATTTCAAAAAAATGTTTCCATAAAACTTATTTGGGCTCCTTTGAAAACATTTTGGGCCTTAAACCTCAGGCCGAGAGTTTGAAACGAGCTCTGATACCAAACTGAAACTCCCCAAACCCGGCCCACGAGCTTTGACCGGATCTGGTATGTTCCTCGATGAAAACCGGTTCAAATTCTTTTGTTACTTAGGAAAAACTTGTGTGTTTTGAAAGAAGGATTGTGTCGGGTTGGGCTCGAGTTGAAAACAAGTTTATTTCATTATTAAAATCCTTTACTTTAGGTGACAAAACGTTTAGGCTTTGTTTTAAAAAAAATCTACTTAAACTTTAATTGATAAAAATTTGTAAACATAATAAATAAAATAAATGTAAAATAGTTCAACTATAGCCTTATTACATCAAATAAACCCAAATAATTTAAAATACTTAAATAAAAATAAAATGTCCAAATAAAATTCCTTGCTGAGCATGGCCACCTTTAAGCTCCTACCGACTCGGTCCATTACTGATCATCACCTGAAAAATGTTCCCATAACGGGGTGAGTCAACAGACTCAATGTGTACACAAACACTAAGTCCAAATAAATTCAGGCATTTCATATCATACATATTCATATATCATTAAATTAAAAATGATGCAACCCGAACCCAAACCTAGATGCCATCCGCTACACATCACCCGTACCATCCTGCACACCGTGGGGACTACTAAGTCAACCCTCCATCCGCTACACGCCATCGAAGGCAGTCGCTGCAGTCGACGTGCTCATCGCCCTCATGAGTATTCGTGGTATTAGGTCACCACACTCAGATATCATGGTCTTAGGTCACCACATTCAGATATCGTGGTCTTAGGTCACCACATTCAGATCTCGTGGTCTTAGGTCACCACATTCAAATATCGTGGTCTTAGGTCACCACATTCACTTCCCCTTTTCAATAACCCATATGCCCCATATCATACATATTATGCATTAACATGCCAAATTTCACATTCTTATTACTTATCACATGTTAAATATAACATATTTCATAATCCTAGTAGGAGTAGGAAACGTACTTGAGTACTTTGTACCATATCATGGTACCATAGCCACATTCTTACACTTTCATATAAACACATATATCAAGTTTAAGCCATAAATATATTAAGATTAGTGTGGGGTACACACCTGATATACTTAGCAATTCATTCAAATCCCGAAAATCCGATCTCACTGCTTTAGATCTTTAATGCCTATATTCGGCCAACACTAGGAATATTTAATAAAAAGCCATTCGGCCATAAATCCAAATCCTATTAGGATTGTTGTAACTCAAAACTTACCTTGGTGCCGATTGATGTCTAATCAAATGCCTAAAAACTTTGTATCCTTCTTTCTTGAAATCGGCAATCACTAGATTACTTGAATAGATTAGTTTTGGCTTTTGAATGATTAATGAACACATATATTTACCAAACATGGCCTTGGCCGAATGCTATAGACACTTACCTTGTGGATTTTAAATCTCGAAACTCACCGAATAACTAGGGAACACGCGGCCTATGGTGTACCTTCGGGAAAAGAACTTCTCCTTCCTTGTAGTCGACACTTAGTAAATCCCGAAAGATCTCTTCAAAGTTTCGACAACAAGATATTAATGGGGTTAGTCCTAGATTTCGGCAAATCTTAAAAGAAAAAAGGATGAAACCGAATGAGATCTTACCCTTACTTTAGGAATCGGCAATCATTGCTTGAACCGTTAACAATATTCGGCTATGTAGGCTAGAAGGATCTTGATTTCGGCTTTTTGATTGGTAGAAAGAAAAGAGAAAGAAGAATAAAGATGGAGGATTCGGCTAGAACACAAGGTGTTTTCGGCTTGGCAAAAATAAAAGAGAAGAGAGGAGTTATTTGCTAGAGAGAATTCGGCAGAGAGAGAGTTGAAAGAAAGAATGAATGGCCCTCTTTTCTTTAGTAGCAGTCTAAATTACTAACTTAGAATCCCTTACTTGGCCATCACTCTTCTATTTTGATAGCTTTATCTCTTTAATTATTAATATATTCAAATTAAAAGAATTTAATCCATCAATTATCTCTTATCTCTTAATAAAAAATAATACTAATAATAACCCATCATTATCTATCTATTTGCTGAATTTTAAAGAGAATAAAAGTCCTCTTTTAAGAGCCTTAATGCCGTCCACCTCTCTGCTCCTTGTAGCAAAAATAAAATTCTTTATTTGCTTCCCATGCGACTCGATACTTGGACCATTTGCCTATGTATGTGGCGTCACTTGCTAGGCCCTTAAGTGGCGCCTTGTAGCCATTTTACCAAGGCTATTTGTATGTCATATTTCACATACATTTTCTCTTAAGACCACCTTGCTTCATGTCCCTCTTTTAAACTTTAAACTTGACATTTCTAAAGCATTTCCTTACATTTCTAAGACATTTCCTTACATTTCCAAGACATTTCCTTACGTTTCCAAAACAAGACATTTCCTTACATTTCCAAGTCATTTCCTTACATTTCCAAGACAAGACATTTCCTTCCATTTCCAAGCCATTTCCTTACATTTCCAAGACAAGACATTTCCTTACATTTCCAAGTCATTTCCTTACATTTCCAAGACAAGACATTTCCTTACATTTCCAAGTCATTTCTTTACATTTCCAAGTTTCCAAAAATGTTTACTTTCCTCTTTTGAAACTTAACATTTCTGAAGCATTTCCTTACATTTCCAAGTTTCCAAAAATGTTCACCATACATTCATAACACATAAGACATGCCATTTCGTATAATTAAATCAAAAATGCATGGGCTCATTTCCAGGATGTTACATAGATAATAAAACGAAAGTTAGTATTAGTACTTTTAGTTCTTTTGGGTTCGACAATCCGGTCTTGCCTAAGCTATACTACTGTTTGATAGGTGCACTTGCCTTAAGTCATTGTTAGAGTTAGTTTCTAGGTTTGATTATTCTCTTTTTATAAATTTTAAGACTCGACAACCATGATCAACAACTATATATTATCTTTTAATTTTTGCTTGACATCATATCTTATTTTTTATTTTTAATTTTCGTAACTTTAACTGGAAATAATGTTAATGATATGGGAGTTAGGCTATGAATATATCTGCTGGTTTATTTATTTTATGAAACATATTTTCTTGGTGCCTTAAGAGTGTCATGTCTTTGATAGTAAGCATGGTAATGTCTCTGACCCAAAAGAACATAGTAATGAACAATATAAAGTCCAGGTTCAGGCTAGACAAAGCTAATAATTTAGCAACTATTAGTCAATATCCTTTCCCCATATCTTCCTCATAACTTCTAGAATGAACTTTTAATTGTAGAAATGAGGCATCATATAATATAGTTGCCGTCCTGTTTTTCCTTGTGTCCTTAGTGAGATTCTTTCTAGGGCATGCTTTTATATATATGTGAGATTCAATTATAAGAGACTAAAGGTCGTATTGGAGAAGAAGACTGTCGTATGGCTCTCTCTACTCTTTATAATGCATGTACTATTGTTTTCATTTTGTAGTGGCAAATCATTGCTTCTAACCTGCTATCATATGTTCAGCAAAAGTCACAGCTTATTTACATGCTTAGAAATATGCACTACGGTTTTAGGTGCTTCTAACTTCGCGTAAGGTTATGGCCCATTTTACACTGTTTTTCACTGAGGTTCTTTATCAAAACATGTGGAAAGTTTGTGATGGAGTAGAGGAAAGCATTCACTATTGTAGTTTTCCTCAATAAAAAGGAAAGGTATTCTTCATTTTTTTTTTGTAATTATTCTAATACTTTTCAGTATATATACCTCATCAATGACTTATTGATCAATGCTATTTGTTCCAAAAGTTTTCTGGTTGGAGTTATTTGGACATTTTATGATCTTAATTATAACTTCTCAAAGCCTATAGGTTTATCCTCTATTAAGAGACTACTATTGTTTGAAGTTGGAATTTGAACATGGAAATGGGCAGGTTTGTTTTGGTTATGAAGAAGTTGCTGCTTAATTGGAGAAATTTAGATGGATTGAAATTTGTTAACCAGTGAGGTGAATAGAGGAAGAATATGAATGTAGAATGAAGGGAATGAGTTTGAAGGTTGGGAGGAAATTATGGTTTTGTGGAAAAAAATCAGAGGTTTTGCCAAGGGAGGTTGAGAAGAAGAAAGCAACCAATGTGAGCTGTTTACATGATCCTTTTATGGTGGGGACAAATTTAGTTATGTTAGTCATCAATTTTTTTTGTTTGTAATTAAGTACTGCTTCCTCTTTTAATCGTTTGCAATATGGTTTAGAGGTTCATGTTTTAATGTGCAGTTTCTTAGGGTATATTTGTTTTCATACAGATTTTTTGAATTCTTGTGAATTTTAATTAGTAATTTGGGAAAAGAAAAAATAAAGAATGTAATAGTTTACATTATTTGTTTAATGATTGAGAATAATAGCAACTTTGTTTTGTTTAATGAAACATTTGTTGTCTGAATCATGTGTTTGCTAATTAAGGACAAAGAAATCAGGTATTAAGCAATAATTAAAATATAAATAAATCAGGTATTTATTTATAAATAAATCATTGAAATATATGTAAAAAAATTTAAAATATAATTTTTTTTAATATGTATATAAAATTTATTAATATATGTAAAAACAATTTTTCCAGAAAATATTTTCAGGAAATCTGCCAAACAACAGAAAATATTTTACACAGATTCATCCAAACACTAGAAAATATTTTCCAGTAAATCGTTTTCCAGAAAAGTAAATCCTTTTACAGAAATCATTTTTCAGAAAACATTTTACTGGCAAACAAACAGACCCTTTGTTTTGACAGCTTCTTTTCTATTAAGGGTATTTTGACACCTTAATGATTTTCGAAATTCACAATTAAAAATGCATGGATTAAAGAAGAGTGTTGAGTCTGTTGTTTTTGCTTGATATATTGCTAAGATTTTGTTCAAAAAGTTAAGAGGGAAGAATTTTGAGTGTGAGTTATAATTAGATATGGTGTAATGCATGAATGAAATGTTTTTCCACAATTTAGTATATTTAAGGCTAAATATAGAGCTAGAATAAAACTTTGTTTGCAAGAAAGTCTAGTATGCATAAGCTGTAAAATATTTACAGTCATAACTTCCTGATTATTACTTATGAAATTAATAAAGGAATCTAGAGGTTTTCCATAACCCTGAGTTTTCTAGAGTTCCAACTTCATTCTACACATTTTTCACCCAAATTCTACCTATTTGTCATTGCTTTTTTTCACCCTAAACCACATCAATTTGCTTACAAAGATGATATAGGATTTGAATAGTGTTGTTTTTTTCCTGAAACATGCCTTGATATAGGTCAGAGTTAAGACAAAATTGTTGAACATATTGGTTTTTCATTTTAGTTTTTCTTCCACAAGCGCATAACTGGTCCTAACACATAAGTTGTCATGTCCATTTATGGTTGCTTGAGTAAATATTTTGGGCTATGGTGGAAAAGGAATGACTAAGACTTATCCCTGATTGTATAACCTTGGCACTTGATGGAGCCTGAAAAGCAAATGTGCTAGTGTTGTATGACTTACGGCTTAAACTATTAATTTGTGTTGTGTTCCATTGCAGTTTTAGGACTAAGCTTTTTGAATTTTTTTTTCTTTTAATCTTTTTTCCAACTTATTCTTCAACCACTCAAGCTATTCCTTTACCTGAGCTAGTTTACGCTGTACGAGTCAATGCTGAATTTGATTATGAGACACAAGAAATGCTCTTAAGCCATTTGAAGCTTCCTCTTTTTTCATATAGGTTACATGAAAGCTTAACAACCATCTTGCTTAATCACTTCAAAAATTTCATTGTAATGTAAAGAAATTTGCAAATATTGATAATATCATCTGAGCAAGGTATGGTATGCGCTTATCAACATGCAGTAAGCATGGTGTGTGTAGCTCACCCTTGTGTAACTAAGCTGATCCGTGCATTTGCTCCAGCTGCATGACAATTTCATAATCAGGGTATGGAGTTTGGAATTTGGGAAAAGGTTTTAACTTTTATGTATTAAAGTTGTAGGGAATTAGTAATGGTGTCTACTTTTGATTTCCTTTTGTCTTGTTTTCTTGCTTGTGCGATGGGATTTGAATCAGTTGACCATCCTTGTATCTATTTGTTGTGTGGTTTATCTCTACCTTTTTTTAGAAGAGTTACAATACTCCTTTGGTTGCTTGTTCTAGCTAATGGATGCTAATCCTTCATCGAAACAGGTTGAAGCTCTGGCTTTTCCTTGCTTATGAAAAACCTTTCTTTTAAAATATGCTTTTAACATGTATTTTAATGAAATTAGATATGGATATTGATTGTAACTGAATATGAGAGATATAACACTTTATTTATTCAATTAAGAATTAATTTTGTGTGCATAAACCATAAGTGGCAATGTTTTGAAGGGAGAGTAATATAGTATAGGAGTGAAATCACAACTTGATAAATGAGTTAGATTACTCTTATTTTTAAACAATATCCCATAAACATAAAAAATTTCAAAACTTCCCAAACAAATTGATTATATCTATCTTTCTTTAATTTTATAAATTATTTCACACTGTTGCAATTGAATGAATATCTTGCAAGTGAACATCAATGAACTTTTGGTACACTCTTTTTCTTTATCTTTTCATTTTTTAAAAAAAAGTTAATTTGTTCACTTGGGTTTTTTTTTTTTTTACTTTTTCATAAAAAAATAGTTTTTAATGAAACACATTTTTCATAAAAAAACAAAATAACTAATTTAAATTAACTTAAAAATTATTTTTAATTTATAGAATATATCGATATTATGAATCTATTATTAATATATAAGTATTCATTAATTTAGTTACCTCTTTCAATGGTTTTTTTTATTAAAAAATCAATTAAATGGTTTTTAAAAACCAAATTTTAAGGTAGGATCAATCAATTTTTATTAAAAAAATAGAAATTACGTTAACGATTTACATAAAATTATATAAATTTTTTCATACTTTATATTAATTTAATTAAAACCACTAAAAATTATATATCCAAGGATTAAACACATATTTTAAAATTTATATGTAATATTTTTTACTATTCTACCTATAATTATTATTAAATAAATTTAAAAAGCCATATAAAAAGGGTGTATTTTAATTAATAAGAAATGAATATCAGATATTTTCATGAGCTATTAGTGTATTAGATATCAATTTTCATATATGTATGTATGCACTTTAGTCATGGTAGCTTTATTCATATATGTGATCTTATGAAAATCTTGCACCTTTTTTGTAGTGATCAAATATTTGCGTGGCATTGTTTTGTGTAGATGGATCGTAGTCAAGATCAAAATGCAATTGTCGGAGTCGTGGCTCCAGTTTTAGCTTTTTGGGCTCTTTGGATTAAAATATTAAAAACTAGGAAGGAAATTACTTCTCACCCTCGTGTGAATCGAGATTATGAAAGAGAAAATTATATTAATAGTATTTTATATAGTGGTGACCAATATTGTATTAATATGATAAGGATGAGACTGATTGCCTTTTTTAATTTGTGTGATATTCTTAGTAGGAATAATTTGTTACAATCAACTAAATCTGTGAATATTAGGGAGAAAGTAGTGACATATAATTGGTCATAATGTAAGGTTTCGAGTGATTGGATCTAGATATTATAGATCAACTGAGACAGTTCACCGTTACTTTAGGGTTGTATTGAGAGCTATTTTGAAATTGTATAAACTAGTTATTAGATCACCTGATGAGTCAACTCCTAGTGAAATTAGAAACAATCTAAGATTTTATCCCTATTTTAAAGTTTGTATTGGAGCATTAGATGGAACTCGTGTTTGTGCATCTGTTCCATTTAGCATTCAAGGAAGATTTCGTAGCCGTAAAGGGGGGACGACACAAAATGTATTGGCTACCATTACATTTGATTTGAAATTTTCCTATGTTCTAGCTGGTTGGGAAGGTAGTGCACATGATTCTCGTATTTTAAGTGATGCATTTTCACGCCCAAGAGGATTAAGAATTCCGAAAGGTAATAATTATCATTAAATACTAAATAGTTCTAGTAAGCTCATAATTTATTAGTATTAATTATGTTTTGTGAAATTGTAGGTAAATATTATCTTGCTGATGCTGGATATGGCATCCGAAATGGATATATTACTCCATATCGTGGTGTCCGATGTCATTTAAAAGAGTTTAGTGCTCAGGAGCCTAAAAATGCAAAGGAACTCTTTAATCTTCGACATTCATCATTACGAATCACTATTGAACGTGTTTTTGGGATTTTGAAGAAACAGTTTCGTGTATTAGATGCTGAACCATTTTGGAATTTTTAAACTCAAGAAGATATAGTTTTGGTTTGTCGTATCATTCATAATCATATAATGGGAGTTGATCCTAATGGTTTACTTAATCAAGGATTATACAAGGAGTCTGAGTCTGATTTGATAATACCAACTCTTAAGGAGCGAGAAGAAAGAGAAGAAGCAAGAGAATGGTCTGCTAAGAGAGACGAAATTGCACAAACTATGTGGACTAATTATATGACTAGAAATATTAGGTAGGTTTAGGGCTTAGGGTTATTGTTTCTAAGTTATGTATGTTTTAGTATTAAAATTGTTTTTTTTTTTTTTTTTATGTTGGTTGGATAATGATATTGAAATTTTAGTTTGTTGGATTTTGAAATTATTATATCTTGAATTTGTTAGATATTGATTATGTTTTAAGCTTGTTAGATACTGAATTTATTATGTTTTAAGCTTGTTGGATATTGAAATGATTGACAATGAAATTATTAATGTAGAATGGGTAAGGGAAACAAAGAAGGGACCTCCAAGCAATTTAGGTGTACAAAACTGATAGAACATGTTTTTCTTGAAATTCTAGTAGAGGAGGCCCAGAAAGGAAATAAGCCTTCTAATACTTTCAAAGCAGTTTTTATTAATCGAGTTGTCGAAGCTATTTCTGAAAGATTCAAGTCCAATGCGATGTGAAGCATGTGGAAAATCATTTGAGGACTGTAAAAAACCAGTGGCAGATTATATGCATAATTCGAGGTGAAAGTGGTTTCGGATGGGATGATAACATGAAAATGATCACATGTGATAGAGCGACATATGATGCAGCGGTGATGGTAATATATGTATATATATTTTAAGTATATTTCAATTATTTTTTACTTGTTATTCTAATTGTGTATAATATCCAATAGGCACACAAGAAGTATGAACCATTTTTGAATAAAAGCGTTGATCATTATGATGAAATGGCTTTGGTTGTTGGCAAAGATATGGCAACACTGAGTTTTGCCAGAACATTTGCTGACATAGATTTGGATGATGGTAACCAAGATTAAGTGCCTCTAGACTGCGACAATGAAGAGGCTGAAGAGGTAAGAACAAATGTATCTTCATCTGGCACATCCAAACGTAAAAGAAAAAAATGTTCAAGAAAGTGTTGTTGATGAACAAATTAAATTTGTGGGTGAACAACTTGGAAAAGTTACTAATGCTTTGGAACAATTTACTACGGATAAGACACCATAGCTTTACGAACAAGTGATGTCGATGGAGGAAGAAGGATTTGATGATGACTTCTTGTGTTTTGTGTTTGATTATCTAATCAGTCATGAATCTGAGGCCAAAGCTTTTTTAGATAAAAGTAAAAAGCAAAAAAAAAAAAAAAAAAATTTGGCTTCAAAAATTTTCTCAAGGTTAAAGATATTGATACTTTTATGTGGTGTAATATTAGTTATGCACTTGAACAATGTTGTTGTTATTATGTGGTGTACTACTAATTATGCATTTGGATAATATTATTAATTTCTAATATTAATTGTAGTTTGGAAGCTTATTTATAATTATTCAATCCTTGTTTTTTTATTTTTTTAACACAATTACAAATAATTTATTTGACTTTGGTTGTTTTCAATTTATGATGGTTAATAATGTAGCTTAATAATTGAGTATTATAATATATTTAATTTGATTTATTTATTTATAAATAAATCATTACAATATATGTAAAAACAATTTAAAATATAAAAATTTATTAATATGTATATAAATTTATTAATAAATGTAAAAACAACTTTTTCGAAAAATATTTTCAGGAAATCTGCCAAACAACAGAAATATTTTACACAGATTCATCCAAACACCAGAAAATATTTCCAGTAAATCATTTTCCAGAAAAATAAATCATTTTCCAGAAATCATTTTTCGGAAAACATTTTACTGGCAAACAAACAGACCCTTACTTTATTTTTAATTATGTTTTCTTTAATTTTGGTTTTGTTGTAATAAGGCCTTTCTCTGGTTGTGTTTTAAATTTTGGGATTTATTTGTGTTGATTGCATAACTTCTAGTTTTAGGTCTCGGGGTTTAAAAAGAAAACAACGTTTTACAAACCTATCGTGAGCACAAACCTTTTCAAAGAAAAGCTTCCGCTGTATTTTGAAAGTTTAAGAAACAAGTTTAAAGATTCCTACATAAAGTTTTTAATCAAACCCTAATATACCAAAAGAATTTGAGCATAACATTAAGTTATCACTGGCAAAGGTTTTAAACTAAGAACTCCTCAAATGACTTTAAGGTTTTACATTAACTTCGGAATTTATGATTCACCCTTTAATGTGACGCCGCCAGATTTGGCCATAACATCTGGGCCGGGTTTGGGGTGTTACATTTAGTGGTATTAGAGGGTTGTTACGTATGATGGTGAAAATAAGATACAATATATTATATTTTACCTTTGATATGACACTTTGGTGCGAACTGTAATTGGTAAGTACCCGACTTTGCGGGGGAATACTCATGTGATCGGGTTACAAGGAGGAATGATGGAGGTATTGAGGTTATGACTGGTTCAATGACTCTAAGGAAAAGTATGAAGATGCAAGATTAACGGTTCCTCAGAACTAGGATAAAAAACTAGCACAAGGAAGGGAGTATACAGACAAAAAGGGTGTATCTTGTAACATCCTAAATTGATGGGCCTTTGCGTTTGGTGTGTGGTTATGTTTAATGCGAGTGTTAGGGGGTCCAGAATGGGCTCGAGGTTGGGCAAAGGCCTTAATCAAATTTTCTGTTTGGACACTCTAGTGGAAAGCCTGATAGGATAGGGCTTAAATGCAACATCCTGAATTTTTGGGCTTGTGTATCTTGGGTAATGTAGGCATCAATATGTTAAATTGAGAATTAGAGGTTCAGTTGGGCTCAAGAATAGGCTGAGGCCTTGATGAAATATTCTGCTAGGCACTCTAGGACTTCAAATAAAGTAATGGTAGTTTAATTGGCTTAATGGGTTTGTGGCCCAGTAGCAAGGGGCGTAGCAACGGAAGCTATTTAAGTGGCGTCTTGAATTGATGAGTAGGCCCAAATTTGGCCGCATGGGGCCCAAGAAATTGGGTCAAAAAAATTTCGACAGCCTAGGAGAGCTAGGTGGGACGGCACAAGGCTATAATTTAGGATATTTTATTGATTAAATTATGATGATAATAAGCAAATAAAGGGGGAAGGAGTTAGTGATAATTAAGGCTATTTTTGAGGAGTTAATAGATTAAGATAAGGGATAGAATGATAAGAGTGATCTCTTAGTTGCAGAGTTGGCCGAAAATCAAACTCATGAGAGGGGAGGAATCGGATTTGTATAGGCAGAGGTATGTGCCGAAATTTGCTGTAAAGTTCTCTTTGTCTTTTTCTTTTCTCTGCCGGAGTCTCTACCCCATTCTCCCTCTCAACTGTCTTTCTTTTCTTTTTCCCTTATTGGCCAAACTCTCTGACAATATCTTCCTCATCTCTTTCAAATACTTTAGCCAAAATCTTTAAGCTTTCTCTTGATTTATTTTTACTTTCTTTCTAAGCCAAAGCCGAAACACTCTACTCAGATCTTCCAAAAGCCAAAAATGACGTCAGATCATCTTTCCGGGATTTCCTTAAAAAAGCCAAAACTCCTAGATCTCTAATCTTCTACAGTTGCCAAATCTTTCTACAAGGGATAGCCGAAATTCTCTGTAGGGTAAGTAACAAGTTGGGTTTTCTTTTGATTCTTTTCCGACTTTTGGAGGCCATAACCGAATGGCTATATAGATCTAATGTTTTGCTTTTTTTTGCGGCATTCCGGGATTTGAAGGGGGATTCATTTGCCTAGATCTCTAAGTCAAAGTTCAGTAACACAAGAATCATGTTACTTTTGGGATTTCAAGGTAAGGAGATCTATTGTTTTTAACGTGAAAATTTAGGATTTATTAACCCTTGGCCGAATGTAGGGGAGCCCAAATCTTCGTATTCTTCCAGTTTTTGAGCAAGGTTTTAGAATAAGGGTTGTAGATCCGGATAGCAAGGATATTGACTAAGAGTGTAGTACTACGCAATATCAGGTGTGTAACTTCTCACACCATTAGATTGATTGCTAATATATATATATGTAATAAATCTGCTATACTCTGTTAAATGCCAAAATCCCGGCATAATGTTTTGAAACCCGAGAAGGGTAAAGGCTAAATATCAGGTTAGTGGTTTCTGCCATTCAGCAGTGAATGTTTCTGTTAAAAATGATATGTTTTATATGTCGATTTTTATATATGCTTGGGGTTGGGTGACTGATGAAAGGGGAAGTGATCTGTTCTGGTGGCTTATGCCATTTCAGCCTAGTGACTCTGTCACAACTCTGTTTCTGATGGCTTATGCCATTTCAGCCTGGTGACTCTGTCACAGCTCTGTTTCTAGTGGCTTTTGCCATTTCAGCCTAGTGACTCTGTCACGACTTTGACGATGAGCAGCTAACTGCAGCATGACTGCCGTCGATGGTGTGTAGCGGTGTAAGTTGATTGTAGAAACCCCAATGGTGTGATTGGCAGGTAAGGGTGGTGTGTAGCAGTTGGAAACCTCGGATTGGGTTGGGTGTTATGTAAGTTATCTACTATATTATGTTCTATATTCTGATCTGTGGGCTAAGGCCCAATCTGATGGTGCTCGAGGGTTGGACACTGAGTTTCGCGACTCACCATATTATTTTAACAATTTCAGGTAGCGCTTAGTGCATCGGACTGGGCTGGAGAAGAGAGCAAGGTGGCCATGCGATAGAGTACTGAGGATTCAGCAAAAGACTTTACTTTATTTATCAATTTTTTTTAAGAAACTTGTTTTAAGTGGGTGTTATATTTCGTTGTAATAAGGCCTTGGGCCACTAGACTATTATTTCTGTTTTGGTTTTATGTTGGGCTTTCATTTATGGGCATTTAAATTTTATGTTTGAACTAAGCTAAGACATGTACAAAATTTCAGTTTCTATTTAAAATTCAACAAGGCATCTGATAACTTTATATCTTATATGAATTGATCAATTATTAAGTTTTCGGTATAAATATTTAAACCTGCTAATGGCTTTTCAAAGTGCCATATCTTTTTGTAAAATTTCCTTAGTGGCATACAAGATCCGGTTGTAGTGTTTGGGCCGGGTTTAGGGTGTTACAAATTGGTATCAAAGCCCGGTTCAAAACTCAGCTTTGGGGTTTTTGGGCTCAAAACATTTTTTAAAGTTCAATTTTTGAAACATGCATGTTGTGTTTTTTAAAAAGATAACAGATTTGTTAGCTCAGCATTGCACCTGCGTCTCCGGCCCAAGTCCGCCAGGTAAGTATTCTGAACCACTGTGTGATATATAAATGTGGGCTTGATGGGCTTTATAGGATGTAGACTACTTAGATTAGAACCTGATGGACTTTAGGCCTAGCTCAAATAACTTTCTAAATCTCATAAGACTTAATTTCACTAAGCAAACCCGTGAACGAGTCGCAAGACTAGGGTGTGGCAACAGGCATGCGCATGTCTAGGATTGGATTCGGAAGAGCCTGGTACTTAAGCAGTCCTAGTGACTCACCTCCTCTTCGTTGGAATCCTACTTGGTGCATAGTGACTATTCACCCTAGCCGCGAGGATTTTTTGACGGGCCAAAATCCATAGCTAAAACCCGAAAGGGAGCAGCCACCCTATTTTCACAAAATTGCTAAAATATCCTTATTTTGAAAATTACCAAGATACCTATGATTTGCAAATATACCCCTAGATTTATAGAAATACCCTGATTTACAAAGTCAACGATTTTTAAAAGGGAAAAAAAACATACAACACACAACATCAATCAAAAACCACAAACGCTTGAACGCCACCATTATTCTTTTAAAATCAAATTCTCTAAGATACACCTGTTTTTAAAAAAATATATATATCCCTTAGTTCTGTAAAATTTTTGGAAAAAAATACCCGTGATTTGTAAAAATTTTCCAAAATACCCCTGATTTGAAAAGTGAGCAGAGTACCCCTGGTTTGTAAAATTACCAAATTGCACTGATTTGTAAAATGACTAAAACACCCCCATTTATAAAATTTCCAAAATAGCCCTGCTTCACGAAATTACCGAAATGTCCTTATTTCGCAAAATCACCAAGAAACCCTACTTTGGAAATTACAAAAATACCCTTGTAGGATAAATTACGAAAATACCCCTGGGTAGTGAAAAGACAAAAAATACCCCTACAGGATAAGCGCAAGTTCATGAATGCTACTTGTATGTGGTGGTTGATGATTGAATGTGTGTGCTTCCTAAAACTAGAAGATGTGAACTTGAGACTGAATTGTAGTTATAATTGCGAATTCGAAAGAACTACCCTTAAAACTACTATTCATAAGACTGTTCGTGGATAATCAGTGGAAGAAAATTAATGATTCATAAAATTTTTTATCAGATAAACGTCAATCGGAAGAATGAGTACAAGGGGTCGAGGACGTCCGCCGTGTGGTCGTGGTAGGGGTAGGAGGACCGTGTTAGAGCCAGTAGGGTCTGGCCACGGGTCAGGAAATGAGATGCTGGACCTGCCGGTTGTAGAGGGAAAATTTTGGGATGAGGCAGCCGGAGATGATGTGGTATCTTAGGCGATGTTGCGGGTCCTTGAGAGAGTTGCTGGGGTAGGTACGAATTCAAGAGCTCGGAAATCTATGTCTGAACGACTCTGAGCCAACGGAGCAGAGATGTTTAGGGGTGTTTCTGGTGTAGCCCCTAACACAGCTGAGTATTGGTTGGAAGCAACTGAGCGCATAATGGATGACTTATATTTCACAATGGAGGAGAAGTTGAAAGGGGTCGTGTAACACCCCAAACCCGGCCCATTCTCCATGACCGAATTTGAAATGCCACTGCGGAAATCGTTTGAAAAACTTTTGACTTAGAGATTAAAAACATAAAATTTTGTTGTCTTTACTAAAACATTGTGTAATTAAAGTTCCAAATAAAATTAAGTTGTTTAAAATAAAACATTTTCAAATAATAATATAATCGACAATCCAACTTAAAACATAATAAAAGTCCATAAATACTTTAAATGGCCCTTATTACAATAAATAACCTTTCATAAAAAAATGTGTAAAACAAATAAATTTATCTTCCAGATAGGCCACCTCGTATCCACTCCAACCCGGTCCAAGCTTTATGCATCACCCAAGGTTTGAGAAAATTTGGGTGAGTCACACGCACTCGGTGCATAATTATTACACATGTCCCCACATATGGGCTTGGCCCAAATCCACACATCAATCCCATATCAGATGATAAGGTAATATATCCACATAATTTCACATGTTGGGATTGGCCCATATCCACATTGATCCACATAATTAGTCATGCAAAATGCATAAATATGCAACATGAAGCCCAACCCATCCTAGAGTCCATCCGTTACTCCTACCTTAGCAGACTCCCTGCCCAAGGCCGTGGCTAATCCACCGATCACATAGTGATCCCACATATCTTACCTTAGCAGACTTGCTACCCAAGGCCGTGGCTAAGCCACCGATCAAATAATGATCCTCATATCTTACCTTGGCAGACTTGCTGCCCAAGGCCGTGGCTAAGCCACCGATCACATAATGATCCACATATCTATATCCATGAGGTGACTTGAGGTCATCCTCAATCTACGGTGATGCACACAGCTATCATCCACCGAGATGGGCACCTAGCTAACACCTCCCTTGATGAAGCACATAGCCACCATCAAGCGCCAATGTAGCACAAGACTAACATCAGACCACGTACATAAAGTACACCCTTTCCTTCGATAGTCACATCCCAAGTCCCATGCATATATGTGTATCATGGCAACATATCACTTGAACAATAATGCATCATATGCCATCACATTTCATATATTCATCAATGATCATTTAATATCGTAAAATTGACCTCAGTATTCGATCACCCACCACGGGTATTCACAATCTGAGCCCTTAATTCGGCTATCATTAACACCATATAACATATACATAAATATAACACATACACACAAACAAGAGACAGTGCGATAACTACGCACCTGTTTTGGCACAATCGATCAAATCCCGAAATCGTCACTTGCTTAAAAACTTTGTCGAAAATTCCTTAAACAACCCTTATTAGAATAGGTCAACACTTAAAATACTCATAACATGGCCTAAGGTCGAAAGCTACATTTCACTTACCTTGATCACTTCAAATCCGGAAAGACCTCCTCCACGATGGCACTTTCTGCTGCTTACCACTAACGCCTACTAGAAGAGACTACAAGAAAGAAGTCGACAGCAACTCTCTAGAAGTTTCGGCCTTAAAGATTTGCAAAATAAAATAGAGAATAAAATGTTGAAGAATTCGGCAAATAAAGAACAATGATAGGGAGGTTTCGGCTATGGTTTTGAAAGAAGAAAGCAAATGATATGTGGATAAAAGAAATGAAGTACGTGAGTAGAAAAGAGAATAAAAATAAGAGAGGGGGGATTCAGCTTAAGCAATAATGGAAGAAAAGAAAAGAGAGTTTGGGGAAGAAAGAGGTTCGGCCAAAAGAAAGTAAAAGTAAATTTGTAAGTGCTAACAAATATGAGAAGAAAAGAATAGGAAAATGAGAACCAAAAGAGGTTCTTTTCGGTTACAAAGAATTAAAAGATGAGAGGGAGGTTCCAAATGAGTTTCGGCCTAATGCCTAAGAGGAAAAACAACAAACACCTAAGGACATTCGGTTTATGGTTCACTTTGGTGCACTAAGGAGAATTCGGCATACATAAGAAGGTTTCGAAAATGACACAAAACAAAGATTGAAAGCTTACTAAACTAGCCGAAAATAACCATCTCACCAAAAGAAATTTTGGCACCAACTAGCAACCAACAATACAAAATTCGGCCACTCCCCCCTAGGCTCCAAAACCGTCCAAATACATGGACTTCAAAGTCAAACCTATCCACACAAAACTTTCCATAACAACACACCTTATATCATGCCTTATGTTCTCACATCATCCTTTAATCAATTGATTTCTTTCCCAAACATCAAACTTACCGAAACTATCATTCAACTTACCAAAGCCTCCAACAAAATCGGTCAACCCTCCCCCTATACCAAAATGCCGTCCACATACATGGACTAATGGCCATAGAAGAGTTTCCAAAACATCACCCCATACTTCAAGCCTTATGTCCCCTTATCCTACCTTAACTCCTTGATTCCATACCATAAATAAGTACTTGCCTTTTTCCTTTAGTCTACTATCCAAAAATAACAAAGTCCATCCTTACCATAATTAAAACTTGACCAACACTTAATGTAAGGATGAATAAAAATAAAGTCCTCAATATGCCTTCCATGCTACTCGAACCACTTCCCTCAAGCAACCTTTCATGTGCCTTATCCACTATGCCACAAACTCCTCTTGTGCTTAAATTTAACACTTAATTTAACTTAAGTGTCAAGTTCACTTAATCCACTTCAATAAATTTTTAATACTAATAATTATTCTAGCTTAGCTAATAATTCCAAGCCTTCACAAAACTATACCAAGCACACAATAAACATCCTATCCGAGCTAACACAAGTAACAAGTTGATACTCTAATTTTTCCTTAAGCCCAAAGCCCAATCGGCCCAATCCTACTAGGCCCAATTTTGGGATGTTACAGGTCGTGTCTCTTCTTCGAGACGAGTCTTATTAGGGGTTGCTCACGGTGAAGGAGGGTACTGCTATAGATCGGATTGACTGGGATTATTTTAAGGAATCGTTTCAAGGGAAGTGTGTTGGGGCTAGCTATGTGGACGGCCAGAGGAAGGCATTTCTGAATTTGGTGCAGGGAAGTAAATCTGTGGCTGAATATGAGGCGGAGTTCTTGCGCTTGAGCCGCTACGCTCGAGGAATGGTAGCAACTGAATATGAACATTGTGTGCGATTCGAGGATGGACTGCGGAATGTGTTAAGGGTATTGATAGCTCCGCAGCGAGAGGGAGACTTTGTTGTCCTGGTTGAGAAAGTTAAGATAGTTGAGGAGGTAAAATGGACTGAAAGACAGGAAAGAGATAAGGAGTGGGGAAGGAATAAGAGAAGTTTTGGGTAGTCAGGAGTATTTGGGAATTCTCAGAAAAGGCCTAGGACTGATGGGCCAGCTCGTGCTCCGACGGGTCAGAATCGATCATGTAATTGGTGCGGGAAAGCACATTCCAGGGGGTATAGAAGAAGAACCGGTGGATGCTTCAGATGTAGATCCATGGAGCATATGATTAAGGACTGTCCACAGAAAGATTAGGTGCAGCCAGCCGGACGAGTTTCTGGTCAGGTTGGGAGAGGTGGTCAGCCAGTACAGAGGGGTCGTGGCCTAGGTAGAGGAGAAAATAGGGCTGGTCGAGGTCGTGGGGCACCTGGAAGAGGTGCAGGTAATGTAGACGCGAGGTAGCCGGGCCTAGTTTATGTAATTCGTCGACAGGAGGATGGTGACGCACCGAACGTCATAACTGGTACGTTTCTTATTGCTGGTAACTCTTTTTTGCCTTGATTGATATTGGGTCAACCCACTCATATGTTGCATGTTCGGTATCTGAGACCCTAAGTATAGACTCTGAAACAACCACTAGGAAGATGACTGTGGTTAGTCCTCTAAGGCAATCTAGGGTAGTGGACAAACTATTTAAGGATGTACCTTTAGAGACTCAGGGGGTAGTGTTTCTGGCAGACTTAATGGAATTACCGTTTGGAGAGTTTGACCTTATCCTAGGAATGGATTAGTTGACTAAACATCCTGCTAAGTTGGATTGTGAGACTAAGCATATGGTGTTGAGTACCCCAGAAGGCGGGGAGGTAGTTGTGTTAGGATAGGGAAGGAATTATTTGTCCAACATAGTATCTGCATTGAAGGCTGTTAAGATGATTCGAAAAGGATGCAATGCATTTCGAACTTTTATCAGTGCTTTGGATGCTAAGGAGGCGACTGTCGATGAGGTTCGAACAGTCAGGGATTTCGCGGATGTTTTTTCGGAGGAGTTGCCAGGATTACCCCCAGATCGCGAAGTGGAGTTTGGAATAGAGCTACTTCCGCGTACGGCTCTGGTGTCCATTGCTCCCTACCGAATGGCACCGAATGAGTTGATGGAACTCAAAGCTCAGATCCAAGAATTGTTGGATCGAGGGTTTATTCGGCCGAGTGTGTCTCCATGGGAGCGCCGGTCCTATTCGTGAAGAAGAAGGACGGATCCATACTTATATGTGTGGATTATCGTTAACTGAATAAGTTGACTATTAAGAACAAGTACCCACTACCGAGAATCGATGATCTGTTCCATCAACTCAAAGTTTTCTAAGATTGATTTAAGGTCGGGTTATCATCAGTTAAGGGTTAAGGAAGGGGACATTCATAAGACGGCGTTTCGGACTCGGTACGGTCATTATGATTTCTTGGTGATGCCGTTCGGGTTGACGAACGTGCCAGCAGCATTTATGGATATGACGAACCGGGTGTTCCAACCATATCTTGACCGATTCGTCGTGGTGTTCATCGACGACATCTTGGTTTATTCCAAGTCAGAAGAGGAACATGATGAACATCTTCGTGTGGTGTTGCGAATGTTGAGGGAGAAGCAGTTGTTCGCAAAGCTCAGTAAGTGTAAGTTCTGGCTAAGGGAAGTAACTTTCTTAGGACATGTGGTTTCTGCAGAGGGGATTAGCGTGGACCCTCGGAAGATAGAAGCTGTATTGGATTGGAAATCGCCAAAGTCTGTGGTGGAAGTTTGAAGTTTCTTGGGATTGGCCGGGTATTATAGAAAATTTGTTGAAGTGTTCTCATTGATAGCGGCACCTTTAACTAAGCTATTGAGGAAAGGAGTATCGTTTGTATAGACCAACAAACAGCAGGTGAGCTTTGAGAAATTAAAGAGAATTCTGACGGAAGCACCGGTGTTAATTCAGCCAGAGGCGGGAAAAGAATTTACCGTCTACTGTAATGCGTCACACAGAGGTTTAGGGTGTGTGTTGATGCAAGATGGAAAAGTGGTTGCGTATGCGTTTTGACAGTTAAGGCTGCATGAGTTGAACTACCCTACGCATGATCTAGAATTGGCAGCAGTAGTGTTTGGTCTGAAGATCTGGAGACACTACTTGTAAAGGGAAGAAGTCAGTTATCTACACTGACCATAAGAGCCTGAAGTATCTCCTCACTTAGAAAGAGTTGAATTTAAGACAGAGAAGGTGGATCGAGCTATTAAAGGACTATGACTGCTCGATTGAGTACCACCCAGGTAAGGCTAACGTGGTGGCAGATGCACTGAGTAGGAAGGCGATAGCGGAGTTGAGGGCGATGTTCGCTCATCTCAGTCTGTATGAGGATGGCAGTTTGGTGGCTGAACTCCAAGTGAGACCAATGTGGACAAGTCAGATTAGAGAGAAGTAGCTTTTAGACGATGTCTTGAGTGCTCAATTTCGGCAAGTGCAAGGTGGTGAAGGAGAGGACTATAGTTTGAATGGTGATGGAGTTTTGTGTTTCCGTGGGAAGATTTGTATGCCAAAAGATGTGGAGTTAAGGCAGATGATTCTTTGGGAATCGCATAGTAGCCCTTATGCTATGCATCCTGGAGGGGTTAAGATGTATCAGGGTTTACGAGAGCAATTCTGGTGGCCAGGTTTGAAACGAGAAGTAACGGAATTCGTGGGCAAATGTTTAACGTGTCAGCAGGTCAAAGCTGAACACCAAGTGCCTTCGGGGTTGTTGCAACCGGTAAGATTCCGCAGTAGAAATGGGAGAGAATCACGATGGATTTTGTTAGTGGGTTACCCCTTACGCCCACTAAGAAGGATTCAATTTGGGTGATTGTGGATCGACTCATGAAGACTGCTCACTTTATGCCGGTTCGTGTTGACTATTCTCTGCAGAACTTGGCTAAGTTGTACGTGGCTGAGGTCGTGAGACTACATGGTGTACCAGTGTCGATCATATCAGATAGGGACCCTAGGTTCACGTCACGTTTCTGGAAGGCTCTTCATCAAGCAATGGGAACAAGGTTAGACTTTAGTACTGCTTTTCACCCACAGACTGATGGTCAGTCTGAGAGGGTAATTCAAATCTTGGAGGATATGCTAAGGGGTTGCATCATCGATTTTAGGGGTAGTTGGGAGGAGTATTTACCTTAGGCGGAATTCGCATACAATAACAGTTATCAAGCTAGTATTCAGATGGCGCCTTACAAAGCGTTATATGGAAGGAGATGTCGTACCCCAATTTGTTGGATAGAGTTGGGTGAATGTCAGGTGTTGGGTCCAGAACTAGTTTCAGAAACGGAGGAGAAAGTTAAGTTAATACGGGCTCGGTTGAAGGAAGTGTCTGATCGAAAAAAATCTTATGCGGATCTAAAGCGAAAGGAGATGGAATTTGCAGTAGGAGATCAGGTCTTTTTGAAGGTTTCTCCATGGAAGAAGGTAATGAGGTTTGACCAGAAGGGCAAGTTGAGTCATTGGTTTATTGGGCGTTATCGGATACTGGAATGCGTGGGGCCAGTGGCTTATCGATTGGAGTTGCCGCCCGAGTTGGAACGGATACATGACATGTTCCATCTTTTGATGCTAAGATGTTATCATTCTGATCCATCGTACGTGGTGCCTGTGGAAGAGATTGAAGTAAGGCCAGATTTATCTTTTGAGGAGGAACCAGTGCAAATCTTGGATCGAGACGTGAAAGTGTTGAGAAGGAAGCCCGTTCCTTTAGTCAAGGTTTTATGGTGAAATCACGTCGCAAAAGAGGTAACATGGGAGCCAAAGGATGTTATGCGACAGCAGTATCCCCATCTCTTTTGACCAGGTAAATTTCGAGGCCGAAATTTATTTTAAGGTGGGGTAGAACTGTAACATCCCGAATTTTTGGGCTTCTGCATCTTGGGTAATGTAGGCATCAATATGTTAAATTGAGAATTAGAGGTTCAATTGGGCTCAAGAATAGGCTGAGGCCTTGATGAAATATTCTGCTAGGCACTCTAGGACTTGAAATAAAGTAATGGTAGTTTAATTGGCTTAATGGGTTTGTGGCCCAGTAGCAAAGGGCGCAGCAACGGAAGCTATTTAAGTGGCGTCTTGAATTGATGAGTAGGCCCAAATTTGGCCGCATGGGGCCCAAGAAATTGGGTCAAAAAAATTCGGTAGCCCAGGAGAGCTAGATGGGACGGCACAAGGCTATAATTTAGGAGATTTTAATGATTAAATTATGAGGATAATAAGCAGATAAAGGGGGAAGGAGTTAGTGATTATTAAGGCTATTTTTGAGGAGTTAATAGATTAAGATAAGGGATAGAATGATAAGAGTGATCTCTTAGTTGCAGAGTTGGCCGAAAATCAAACTCAGGAGAGGGGAGGAATCGGTTTTGTATAGGCAGAGGTATGTGCCAAAATTCGTTGTAAAGTTCTCTTTGTCCTTTTCTTTTCTCTGCCGAAGTCTCTACCCCATTCTCCCTCTCAACTGTCTTTCTTTTCTTTTTCCCTTATTGGCCAAACTCTCTGACAATCTCTTCCTCATCTCTTTCAAATACTTTAGTCAAAATCTTTAATCTTTCTCTTGATTTCTTTTTACTTTCTTTCTAAGCCAAAGCCGAAACGCTCTACTCAGATCTTCTAAAAGCTAAAAACCACGTCAGATCATCTTTCCGAGATTTCTTTAAAAAAGCCGAAACTCCTAGATCTCTAATCTTCTACAGTTGCTGAATCTTTCTACAAGAGATAGCCAAAATTCTCTATAGGGTAAGTAACAAGTTGGGTTTTCTTTTGATTCTTTTCCAGCTTTTGAAGGCCATAACCGAATGGCTATATGGATCTAATGTTTTGTTTTCTTTTGCAGCATTCTGGGATTTGAAGAGGGATTCATTTGCCTAGATCTCTAAGTCAGAGTTCAGTAACACACAAATCGTGTTACTTTCAAGATTTAAAGGTAAGGAGATCTATTGTTTTTAACGTGAAAATTTGGGATTTATTAACCTTTGGCCGAATGTAGGGGAGCCCAAATCTTCGTATTCTTCTGGCTTTTGAGCAAGGTTTTAGAATAAGGGTTGTAGATCCGGATAGCAAGGATATTGACTAAGAGTGTAGTACTACGCAATATCAGGTTTGTAACTTCTCACACCATTAGATTGATTGCTAATATATATATGTGTGTGTGTGTGTAAAAAATCTGCTATACTCTGTTAAATGTCGAAATCCTAGCATAACGTTTGGAAACCCGAGAAGGGTAAAGGCTAAATATCAGGTTAGTGATTTTTGCCATTCATCAGTGAATGTTTTTGTTAAAAATGATATGTTTTATATGTAGATTTTTATATATGCTTAGGGTTGGGTGATTGATGAAAAGGGAAGTGATCTGTTTTGGTGGCTTATGCCATTTCAGCCTGGTGACTCTGTCACAACTCTGTTTCTGGTGGCTTTTGCCATTTCAGGCTGGTGACTCTGTCACGACTTTTACGATGAGCAGCTAACTGCAGCATGATTGCCATCGATGGTGTGTAGCGGTGTAGGTTGATTGTAAAAATCCCCAATGGTGTGATTGGTAGGTAAGGGTGGTGTGTAGCGGATGGAAACCTTGGATTGAGTTGGGTTTTATGTATGTTATCTACTATATTATGTTCTATATTCTGATCTGCGGGCTAAGGCCCAATTTGATGGTGCTCGAGAGTTGCACACTGAGTTTCGCGACTCACCCTATTATTTTAACAATTTCAGGTAGTGCTTAGTGCATCGGACCGGGCTGGAGAGGAGAGCAAGGTGGCCATGCGATAGAGTACTGAGGATTCAGCAAAAGACTTTACTTTATTTATCAATTTTTTTTAAGAAACTTGTTTTAAGTGGGTGTTATATTTCGTTGTAATAAGGCCTTGGGCCACTATTATTTCTGTTTTGGTTTTATGTTAGGCTATCATTTATGGGCATTTAAATTTTATGTTTGAACTAAGCTAAGACATGTACGAAATTTCGGTTTCTATTTAATATTCACCAAGGCATCTTATAACTTTATATCTTATATGAATTGATCAATTATTAAGTTTTCGGTATAAATATTTAAACCTGCTAATGGCTTTTCAAAGTGCCATATCTTTTTGTAAAATTTCCTTAGTGGCATACCAGATCTGGTTGTATTGTTTGGGCCGGGTTTGGGGTGTTACATTAAAAGATGTTATCTGTGATTATAAGACACAGGTAGGCTTGTGGCCCAGTGGCAAAGTGGCGCCACTTAGAGAGCAGGGAGGTGGCATTAGCTGAGGAGGCTCAAGTTCGAGTTGCATGAAGCCCAGTTATTTTAATTAAGATTTGTTAATTTTTGGCATTTAAGTGGGTAGAGTGGGACGGCAATGATGCTTGAAATTAGGAGGATTTATTGAGTGGATAATGCAGATGATATGGCAGATAAAGGGAGGAAGAGGTGGTGTGATCTAGGCTTCTTTTGGAGATGTGATCAGATAAAGATAAGGGAGGAAATTTAGGATTTATCTGCTAGTCATAGTGGTGGCCAAGATTCCAACACTGAGGGGAAGGAGGAATCGGTTCTGGCATGTTCAAGGGGTGCCAAAATTTCCCTTGATTAATAGCTTAGTTTCAGTTTTAAAAAGGGGCATTTTTGGCTTTTAGGTAGTAGGTGCCGAAATTTGGTTTAAGTAGGGGGGACATCTCTTCAATTTCAGCATTTGGATCTTATTCTCTTAATCTCTTCTCTGAATCATCTCTTTCTCAAAAGCCGAAACTCTGAACTTTCTTCTCATCTCCATAGCCGAATACCCTTGTCTATTCTTTTCTCTTTTCCGATTTCTTCATTAAAGCCGAATCTCCATAGATCTCTTGATATCATCTTTTCTTTTTGATCTTCTCAAAAGCCGAAATTTTCTAGGAGTTGCTGAATTCTCTGTGTTAAGGTAAGTCCCGATCACTTCTGTTCTTCCTTTCTCTTTCGATTTTTGGAGGCCAAATTCGAAAGGTTAATTGAGGTGGCAAGGTTATCTTTTGAGTAATTTTTTGATTGTTTGTGTGTTCTTATTTTGGGCCGACACATCAGGAATTGAAGTAGATCGTCTAGATCTAAAAGCTGGAAACCGTTAGTCCCTAAACTTCATCTCTTTCGGAATTTTAAGGTAAGGGGGTTTTCTTTAGATTTTCGTTAGGTTGTTCATCGTAATTATGATCTTGACTCTATGATATGGATTAACAACCATATGTTGTGATGGTAGCAACTGATAAGGTCTTTTGATGGTGTAACATCCTAAAAAGGGCCTATGAAATAAGGCCATAGTGATGATTTTATTTAAGTACTTTATAATTTTATTTTGGGTTTTGTCTGATGTAATAAGGCCATAGTGATGATTTTATTTTTGTTTTATTTACTATGTTACAAATTTATGATAATTAAAGAATAAGTCAATTTAATTTAAAACAAACTTTAAATATTTTGACACCTGAAATAAACGGGTTTTCAACATAAAATAAACTTGTTTCCAACTCGAGCACAACCCACAAACAAACTTTCTTCAAAACACACAGTTTTTCTAAGTAACAAAAGAATTTTGAACCTGTTTACATCGAGGAACATACCAGATCCGGTCCAGGCTCGTGGGCTGGGTGTGGGGTGTTTCAGATGGAATCAAATGTTGATCAGGAGAAGGAGGGGATTAGATCTGTAAACCCAATCCCTAAATTTAAGAAGCGTGCGGTGTCAGCAGTACGGGATCGGCCACCGGGTTGTGGACCGGCTTCAGAACAAAACCAAAGGCAGTTCGCAGTCGTATTGGCTACCGATAGTGTTGACATAGAAAGTATCATCTTGACTGTAATCAGGTGTGTAGATCTCTATCACACTAATTAATCTGTACTATATATGTTTGGGCTAAAAGCCGGAAAAAGGCTGTATGGACAGTCGTATTACCCGGAAAGGGTAGGCAAGGGATGCCAGGTACGTAATCATAGAAACTTCTCTATGTGTATCGATGTATGCGCTAGTCTGTGATCTTCTGTAGTATATTGTTTTGCTTCTGCATGAATGTATGCATGGGATGGGGTTAATATGATGAAGGGGAAGAGCATGTTAATAGGTCACTTGGTGATCGGTGGTTAAACCACGAATTGTAAAGTTCAGTCACAATAGTGATCGGTGGCTAAGCCACGTTAAATTTATTCTTGATTGTTAGGAATAGGCGGCATGACCGCCGATATGGTGTGTAGCGGTTGGTGGGTTGATTGTAGAAATCCCGAGGTGTGTTGGTGATGCACGGCCGGTGTGTAGAGGATGGACTTTTAGGTTGGGTTGGGCCATGTTGCATGTAAATATTCTGTTGCCATTGTGTATGGGCCAAGGCCCATAATGTGTTTATGGGCCTCAAGCCTTTTATGTGTGTTCGGGATTTGTACACTAAGTCTTGGTGACTCACCCCTTTCTTTTCCATAACTTTTCAGATGAGCAGTAGATCGTGAGCATGGGAGCCGAGGCGGACTCGAGGGGCCATCAAGTCTTTTATTTCATAAATTGTTTCCAGTTTTCCTTTAAGTTTTAATTTTGGGACTATTTATGTAATAAGGCCCCATGGCTTAGGTTATCAATCTATATTTGTTAATGTTTACATTTTATAAGTTTATTAATTACCAGAAGAAATAAAATGGGATTTTCAAACGAGTTCTAAAAAAAAAAAAAAACTACAAAGGTTTTCTACTAATGACACTTATTTAACGAATACCTACATAAATGAACCGAGATTTCAAATCCCTGCAAAGCAAAGTTTTCAACATTTAACCCGTAGCATACTAGATCTGGTCGTGGTGTTTGGGCTGGGTTTGGGGTGTTACATATATTGTGTTAAACATAGTGTGAATGTTGTATGAAGTGTGAAAAGTATGATAAACGACCATAGAGGGGTAGTTCAAAAATAAGACATACAAATAGAATAGTTGTGTCTTGCGACCGTTAAATGTGGGTCTCTATTAGCAAACAGTGTCTACCAAAAGGTTGTGTCTTTTGCAGAAGTATTCACCAGAAATGGCATACCATTTGTCGGTCTAAGTCCTAACGTAATAGTGTCTGTAGGACCCTGTTGTGGGGTTATATTTCCTTGGAACTCACTAAGTTCTTATGAGCTTACTTAGTTTCTTTCATCTTATTTCTAGGCTCTTAGGTGGGACGTATCATTGTAGGGAATCATCCAAATCTGCGGCTTATTCGTAAGCCATCTCTTGTCTTGTTGTAACATGAGATCATTGGGGTATAAAGATGTTTGTTAGTTGTCGCTAGTTGGAACTTCATAGCTTGTATTTGAAAATGTTATTTTTTTACTTCTGGAATTTTATGTGCAGCCTTGTTGGGATTTAAGGAAAATGCTTTATGTGATGCCTGACTTTGGAAATGAATTTTAAACTAATGTTTGAGTGATAACTCGTTTGCAATTTTAGTTGATCTTATGTATGTTTATAAAGCTTTCGCCAAATACAATTTACTTATATCCCAACTATAAGTGGAGTAATATTTTTTTAAATTGTTTTTAATTTATTTTATGTTACACATTGTTTTGGGTCAATGCTCTAGTATGCAGAGTATATGTCGAGCTAAGATGTTTGATTTTCAAACGGTTTCACCAGTCTAGTGGTTTTATTTTGTTACACTCCATACGTAGATCCGACGATCGGGTCAGGCATTGGGTGTTACAGTTTTATTAGCATCAAAGCTTTAGTTTAGCTTATTCTCAAAAACCGATGTTAGATAAAAAACCCACGATGCATGTTACAAAAATCTAGCTTGGCCCCTTATAATGTTGCTAACTAAGCTTGTGTATTGTTGCAAAGAAAGAAAGGAAAATGTCGATCAACTACAAAAATGCCGAAGGGGAAGAGATCGAGAGTAATGCTCCTCCACAGGCTAGTAGGCCGGGGCCTTAATCTGACACCCCAAACCCAACTGAGACACACCGACCCGAATTCGAAGCGTTAAATTAGCCACCTAATTGAGTCTTTAGCTAACGACCACCCAAGACACACCCCGACCTTATAACACTTCAATCTTATCTGATTATTAGTTTTTTATTAACGCAGAAGAAAAATATGAGCCAATTTTAAACTTTTTCTAGGTAATTTAACCTAAGGGCATTTTCGTCATTTTACCATATATGGTAAAACTAACCCAATTTTAGATCCAAATGTTTACCGACCTTCTTTTAGTCAAAATTATGCAAGCTTAAAATGTTTATCTTAAATTGAGTTTGTTTGCTATGTCTAATTCAATTTTTACTATTAGGGACTAAATTGTAATAAATACCAACTATCAAGACCTATTCTAATTTAAAAATTAAGTGTGTTTATATCGAATTATACCCATTATGAGACTAACCCTAAATTATTACCAAGTTTCCTTATCATATAGGGCTCTAATTAGACTAATCAATTTTTAGGATTAAATCGTAACTTAAACAGATTAGAATATCAATTTAAAAAAGAGAAAAATTCAAACCGCCAAAACGCCACACAACCGTGTCCCCCAGACCGCTTGTCATTAAATGCCCGTGTTCGTGTTGTGAAAAACTTTTTGGCAGATCACACACGCCCGTGTCACTTACCCACACGCTTATGTGCAGCCCCTCACACACTGATATGAACAGGCACACACCGATGTGAAAACCACTGCACCTATTTTTGTTTTATATATTTTTATGACCAATTAAACCCAATTAACATATATATACACCCTTAATTGAATTTATGACAGGATCTGACATGTTACATAAAAAAAAGTATAAAAATCATGTGATTCTTACTAAAGTAGGCGTTATTTGGTTATGGTCAAGAAAGCAAGTTTGGATGTAAATATTTGATAAAAATACAACTAATTTCGAGAGGTTGATTGATGAATCGAAAATCGAGGTAGTGAACTTTAAAATCGTGACTTTTGAAAATGACGTTGATAATTTGAAAGAGAATCCGAGTTAAATTATTTGTATATATTAATTATGAAATCCATTTGTTAATCAATTTTGGAAAATCGTTATTTATGATCTCAGAAAATCCCCGTTTAAAACAATTCAAGAAAAATACTAAGTACGTCAAAACATAAAGCAAATTAAAACATATCCCAGAGGCCTTATTACAACTTAAACCAAAATAGCAAAAGTAATGCAATAAAGCGGAAAAGTAGTTTACTAATATTCGAAAAATATTATTTTCCAAAGTATGGCCTCCACCGAGTCATCTATGGGCCTAAGTCCTTATTACGGAGCATTACTTGCAAGGGTTAAGAAGATGGGGTGAGTTACTAGAACTCAGTGTATAATCCCCTTACCGTCATCCACTAGGCCTGAACCCGCAAAGCATAATCGTGGGCCTAAGCCCATTTACATAACAATATTTAAATGAAGTAAATGTATGCAACCCAACCCATCCATCCATCACACCCCCGACCATCCAATCACACCTGTGGGGATCAAGTCAACCCACCCCACCGCTCATACCAAATTTGCAGTCAAATCGCTGTCATATAGTATTTTTTTTTGTGGTCAAGCTACCGAAATCATATTTAAGCACAATGATATACAAATTTTGGCAATGCCACCAGGCTACACTGCTTTCCATACAATTTTTCCCATCCCATGCAATTTGTAAAAATGCCACTTACATAATAAAATAACATAAAACATCCACATATAAATATCAACCATTAATCAAGTAATTTATTAAGGTAAACCGACCCATTATGGTCCTTCGGTATTTCGGCCCACTAAGGCATTCTAGCAAATCAGCCCATAGGGGCATTTTGGTAAATCGGCCCATAAGGGCATTTTTCATAAATCGGCCCATAGGGGCATTTTTGTAAATCAACCCATAGGGACATTTTCATAATTCAGCCAATAAGGGCATTTTCGTAATTTGGCCCATAAGGGTATTTTCGTAATTCGGCCCATAAGGGTATTTTCGTAATTTATCAAATTTTATACCAATTTTAACAGATTTTAGAAATAATGATGTTTAAGCTAATTACTCAATTCTTGCTATATTACGGTTATTAGACTAGTAAAACAACAACGATCTATTCGTCCAATCACAATGATGAATCATGAATCAACGGGATTTCGGTGTGAGATTACACACCTGATTACGGTAAGGACTAAACCTTCTTGATCGTCGGCACCTAAATCACCATTACACTCGATTACCAACAACGAAATTTTATTAATCCAAATCTAAGACAGACGATCTAATGAAATGCTTACCCTTAGTATCGTGAACGACCACGATTTATCTATTCTCACCGGATGATGGTCCACAACCCGGTGGAAAATCCCAAACCGTTGATACCGCCCTACGTTTGAACTTAGGAGTAGGAATTGCAAATCCACTCCCTTTTTGTCCTCCAATCGCTTTTCCTTTCAAATCGTTACCACTTGCCTCCATTGGAAAAGTGTCGGTTAGAAAATACTATGATGAGTGCAAGTAGTTGTTTAGGGATAGGATTCGGCTTACCACTACTTCCGAAGAAACAATGAATGGATAAGAACGAGCAATTTAATCCCTATAATAACTGATTAGTCAAAACCATCGATCCGATTAACAAAATAACCGAGTAGTGATATCGAATGGACTATGAAGAGACTCCTTACCTTAATCGATGATGAACCCGATTCCCTCCAATTGGGCTTATGACTAGAGATGAATGGGCAATGATGTGGTATTCGACCACCCACTAGAACACTGCGAAAAAGAGATGATCATGATTTGAGAGAGTAGGAGAGAGTGATGTTTCGGTTAAAGAACCATTCAATGAAAAGGGCACATATTCGGCCATGAAGAAAAGAAATTGAAAAGAAGAGAAAAAGATCACTTACCAATTTGGTCAAGAAGAGAGTGCCCAACAAGAAAGAAAAAGAAATAGTGAAGAGGAGATTAAGTGTTAAGAGATTCGGCTAATGGAGAGAAAAGATCAAGCAAGATTCGGCCATAAAAAATATTGGTTAAAGAAGAAGAGAGGAGGATTGAAGAAATGGTGAAAAAGAAAGGAAGAGATGTAGAAAGAGGGCTAGATAGTTTCGGCTAACAAAGGGAAAAAAATGAACAATTTTGGCTTTAGAAATTTCGGCAAGCAAAGGGAAAGAATTGGAAAAGAAAACACCAAAAATGCTAAAAAGAAAACAAGCCTTACATGCACCAAAATTTGCAAAATGACTAAAGGAAATTTGGCTCCCCTTTTCTCCCTATCAAAACCGTGTATCCTTGGCACCAAGAAGGTCATGGTTGACCAAAAATTCTTTCCCTAGGCAACTCCTAATATTCGGCCAACATGTCCCCCTCCCCTATCCCTTTCCTTTATTTCTTTCCTTCTTTTTCCCTTGTTTTCCTCCTTACCATATTCCTTAGTATTCTTTCCATACATAAAAAGTCTTCATTTCTTTGTTTAAAGCTTGGCCGACACTTACCATCTATCACATGGTTAGCACAAAAATTTAAATCCCAAAAGTTGCAATAGATGGGATTCGAACCCCTTCCCTCCATGCTCTCCACTTGGCGCCACACCACTCCACCATGTGCTCCACTTGTGCTAGCAAAATGCACTCTTATTTCCTTAAGCATTGACACCACCTACCTTCTCCCTCCTTAAGGTTAAACACAAAAATTTTCTATTATGGCCCAACTCAACCCCAAGCCTTCTTAGGACCCCTAAACATACACAATTAACATTCTTAACTAGCCTAACGCATGATGTAATGTAAAAACATAAAATCCTGAATTTTAGGATGTTACACTTCACACACCGTGTTATCAAGCAACAAAACACCGTAAATCATTCAATAATTAAAGTCAAACATGCCTCAAAGTTATAATAAAACCATCCAAAATAAATATCCAATGTCCAAAGTTCAATTACAACCAAAACCAACTAGTTCCCAGGAGTTCCACAATGCCGGACTACAGTCCCTAAAATGCATAATAAAGTCTCTACCAAGCCTAGATCTCTTGAAACTCTCTTGCTCGGCTCCTCAGCTCCTCAATCCCAACAATTATCTGCACGAATGTGAGGGTGTGAGATTTTAAAAGCCCAGTGAATGTTAATAAAAATGACAAGTAAATTAACATCCAATTCATGCTTAATTCACAACCAATATTATCAGCGAAAATAATGAAACATGTCAAATAAATTTTCCATAAGCATTTTCAATACAAAAAAAAATCATCTATTCATGGCATTCAATAATCAATTGATATAGAAACAATCACATATAAATACATTGGCATACACTTTTCATGGTTTAATCGAGTGATCTTACATTGGTTAAATGGATCTCTGAACTCCCATAAATATCAAATACAGTCCTCCGAGTTGAGCGGGCCGAAGCATGTGCTTTCTTATAGCACTTCAAATAACCGATTGAGTGGAGAATTGTAACATCCTGAAATTAGGCCTGTTAGGATTGGGCCAATGGGCCTTGGGCGTAGGAATGTTTAAAATTTTTGACAACAAGAGAACGACATTATTTCAAGTTGGACTTTCTAAGAAGGTAATTTTGAAAAGTTATGGGGTTTCTATGAAGTCTTGGGTTCAAGTTAGGCTATAAGAAAATATTATGTTTAAGTCTTTAAGGAGATAGAGTAAGTGAGCTTAAAGCTTATGGAAATAAGTGAGTAAATGGTTAGCAAAAATGAGCAATTGGTAAAGAGGATATGATGCCACATGATGGACTTTGAGGGAAGAGGTTCAAGTCCCATTGTGTGCAAATTTTGACTAATATTTTTGCACTCTTTCCTTAAGGGTCGGCCAAGAGGTATATATGGCAAGTTTGACTTCTTTATTTTTGGTAAGGTGGCTAAGAAATAAGGAAAGGTTGATGTTGGGGAAAGGAATCAAAAGGAAAAGGCAAGTAAGGGGAACAAGTGGCTTATTACGTGGAGAATGCTATGGAAAGTATGATTGGCAAAATTTTGACCCTTATGGCAATGCATATGGACGATTTTGGGGGTAGATAGGTGGCTGAAATTTTACTTTGGCATTTGGTAGGGTCTTGGTATTGTTTTGGTCAAAAATCTCATTTGCAACTTTAGTGTCATCTTCTCCCAATTTGCTATTCTCTTTGCCAAAATCTTCTAGCACAATAGTGCATTTTTCTTCTCTTTGGTTGGTCACATATTCACCTATTGTCCATCTTCCTTGATAGCCGAAACTTCCATCTCATTCATATTTTCTTCTCAACTGTATTACTACTCATACTTTGATCAATCGGTAAGTGATTCATTTCAACATTTTATTTTATTTTTTCTTTCACTTAGTGCCGAATCTATGCCTTGGTGAGGGATGGCCATATTGACCGAGACCATCATTTTATTCTACCCTCTCAAATGAGATTATTTTCTCTTTTTGTAGTGTTTTAAGTGGGAGACCGTGTATTGTTCTAGCCGAAGTCAAACGATGGAAATTGGATCCAATATCGGTAAGGTAAGGGGGTTCATTTTGGATTTTTCGCTATATCTCTATTTGGCTATGTTGCAAATCAGATTGAAGTTTCGACTAATCGATTGTGTTTTAGGGACGAAATAACTCGATATATTCGTTTTGCAAATCCTTCGGATATAGTGGGTGAACTAAGAGTGGTTCTTTAGGGAATCCTCATCAAGGTGTGTAATCCCGTACCTTCCGAATACATATTTGAAATCGTGTGTAATCTCGTACCTTCCGAATACATATTGGAAATGGTGTGTAATCTCACACTTCTCTGAAAGTTTGTATGAAATATTTTGTGAATCGGTCGACATACCGAAGAAAACCAAAAACCGGTATTCGTGATGACTCGGGCGTGCGTATGATCTTAGTGTTAATTGTATTTTGTAATAAAACAGTTTCGGTTAGAAGCAATGATGTGTTTTTGAAAAATCACGAAAAATAGGAGAAAGGGAATTAGAAAGTGAATAAGATATTGAATTAAATCTTACTATGTCTATTTTGATAAGGAAGAAACAGAGAAGGAAAAGGAATTCTATATTCTGAGATATCTTAATTTTAGTGAGACTGGTTCTGAATGACTTCATGGTTCCCTGATCTATCTCGGAAAAATCTTATAAAATTGTACAAAGTGAATTATGAGTTATAGTTTATATGTATAGATTCCTTTTTGATAGAAATAAGTGGAAGCAGTATATGAAAACCGTACAATGAGATATTTGAATTTTGGGTAAGAGAGGTCAGAATCATTGGTCAGTGAAACAAGGGAAACTTTAAGGAATAAACTGTACTAAATGGCTGAGCCAAAAATTATGGAAAAAATTTAGTAAAAAGATATATGAGTCTAGTTTCAAGGAAAATTTACGGATTTGGATTTCGAGATTTCTAACTCGAGTTATAGTCAATTTGGTCAGTATGATGCAGATGGACAGTTTTGATTTTTATGCCCCAATTTAGTAGATAAGCCTGGTTTGCGAAATTTACCAAATACCCTTGGTGGGTAAATTACCGAAATACCCATGGGTTGCGAGATTACCGTATTACCCTTGTGAGTAAAATTATCGATTTACCGAAATGCCCCTAATGGGCCGATTTGTTATATTGCCTTAATGGCCTGAATTGTTATATTGCCATAATGGGCCGATTTGATAGATTGTTATAATGGGCCGATTTACGGAAATGTCCTTATGGACCGATTTACCGAAATGCCCTATGGACCGGATGATCGTATTGCTTTAATGGGCTGATTCATAAAAAGTATTCAATAAGATAATGGATGTTATTGTTTTTTATATGGATGTTTTATGATTATGTATGTTGCATCTTTACATATTGCATGGGATGGGAAAATATGAATGAGGAGAAGTATAGACTGGTGGCATTGCCACAAATACTGATAAAGGCTATGTGCCAATATAAACGTGATTTGGCTTTGTGCCATCGTGATTACGGCTATGTGCCAATATAGACATGATTTTGGCTTTGTGCCATCATGATTAAGGCTATGTGCCGATTATATTACCGTATATGAATCTGGTGGCTCAGCCACAAATTTTATAAATGGCAGCTTGATTGCAAATTGGAGAGATCATGGGGTGGGTTGACTAGAACCCCACAGAGAGAGACCGGCCGAGTGCAGTGGAGAGATTGGCTGGATGGGATGGGTTGCATTCATTTCATTCAATTATTATTATTGTAAATGGGCTTAGGCCTAAATTATTGCTTAATGGGATTTAAGCCCAATGAATAACGGTAAGGGGATTTCACACTGAGTTCTTGTAACTCACCCCCCTTTCTCTTAACCCTTCTAGGTAATGCTTGATGGTATGGACTTGGGCTATGGATGACTCAAGGGAGACCATACTTCAGAAATGGTTTATTTGGACTTTAGACTTCTTTCTCGTTATTTTATTACTTTACTATTTTAGGTTAAATGTTGTAATAAGGCCTCTGGACTATTTTTATTTTGCTTTATGGTTGGGATGTTTTTACTATTTTTCTTAAATTGTTTAAAAAGGGAATTTTCTGAAAACTTAAATAATGGTTTCCAAAATCGAATAACAAATGAATTTTCAAAATAAACTTTTACAAACATTTTTAACTCGGAAATTTTCTCTCGGATTATCAAACGATATTTTCAAAAGTCACGGTTTATAAATTCTCTAGTTGAAATTTATCGATTTATCAATCAATCTTCGAGGTTAGTAGAAATTTTTATCAAATATTTCAAATCAAACTTGTTTTCTTGATTTTAACAAATCAATACCTATTTTAGTACGAATAAAAAAAGATTTAACATGTTTTGCTCGTGTGACATGCCAAATCTGCTCATAACGCATGGGCCGGGTTTGGGGTGTTACTTCTCATGCTCAAAACTCCCTTATCTACTCCAAAAAAATCAGTCCACCTAGAGCCATATGCTCAGAATGTCACAAATAAGGTGAGTACCCACAAATCCTATGGCATGCCAACTATATCTAATGGATCCACCATGCATGTTGCCAATATATTCAGTCAAACATAACATATAAATCAGTCATTATTGTGCTCAATTTAATGTGACAAAATGATTATGTATGACTTGTAATATAGCCATTTAACATCCAATTAAATCAAGCAATTCATTCATCAATTTCCCATATTCAATTACCAATTGAAAAACCAACATATCATGATAAAAAATTTCAGTACACATGCTTAAATTCATCCTTAAAATTAATCTAATTAATTAGCACAACACCACCCAAAAACTTACTTACCATTTTTTTTCAATACAATTCAATTTTCGCACATTTAATACCAATCTTTGTAAAATCAACCATTTATCCATACTTAATTAATTTTAATCATTAATTAAGGTATTAATTAAACATAGTTGAGGGTAAAATTTACCAAATCGCCCTTAGAAACACTCACCACACAATTTTATTCTATCACAACAAGTGATCAACTAGGCAATTCCAAGCTTCAATTCCGGTTATCTCAGTCCTCTTCAAGATTCGGAGCTTCAACAGAGGTAAAGTAGACATTACCACCTTTCCAATGCTATAATAAACACAAATTTTAATTAACTATACTAATCGAAATTCACTCACAAAGATACCTTACCGGATTTGTAACATCGTGTCGAAAACTCAATTCCTCACAAAATCGATCTTTCCAACCCTCCTAATCAATTCCAAACATCAATACTAAACCAAATACACATAAACTACGCATCAATTTCACAAAAATCTGAAAAATCAATTCATAAAGATGATGAAAATCAAATTTCTTCAAATTACCTCACAAATCATATTTAATCTTGATAATTAAGACCAAAAACCTTTTAATAGGTCCATTTTGAGTTGGAACATCTATTGATTTGTGGATTTCCTTTCAAAAATTCAAGATCCACCATTAAAGCACCTTAAGCATTTGAAGAATATGACATTGATAAAAAAATACTTTAATTGTCACACCCCTATCCCGGGTCTGTCGCCGGATTAAAATTAGGAGCGTTACCGGATAGATCGAAAACATTCACAGACGAAATCATACATTCAATCATCATTCTCAGACATACTGTCCCTTAGGGTTCTCGAGACCTTCATCATACTTATAAGTCGAGTTGGGACTAAACTAAAACACATATGAAATTCCATAAAAATTTGAAACTTTTCTAAAATACAGGGGAGACACGCCCGTGGGAGGAGACCGTGTGCCCTCCACGGCTTCTAGACACCCCCGTGTATCCATCGTTGTTTATACTAACTATACCAACACAGTCATTAGGCATGCTCGTGTGCCATGGCCGTGTACTTTTAGGTCATATACTGACTTCCCTACCACGGCCACCAAGCACGCCTCTGTCGAGGCTGTGTACTTTTATGTTAGCTACTGACTTACACACCACAGCTAGATGACACGCCCGTGTCGAGGCCGTGTGATGTTAAACTGCATCCCACAATTCACCCATGGTCATTAGGCATGCCCGTGTGCCACAATCGTGTGACATTATAGGCCATTTACAAGGCCAAAATGCCACCCACAAAGGGTCATACCTATAAGCCATATTCAACAAGATATTTCATGCACATAAAACCATCAAAAGCATACCAAAATAACCATTCAAACCTTACATTCAAGACCAATCCCAACTATGGCAATCTCAAGGATTAAAACTCATATCATAACAAGACTAATTCATGCATTTGCTCATTCAAACTTGGCCATTCCACATTCTTTCATCAAACCAAAAGATACATTCTATAACACCTTCATTTAAGCAAAGTTTCAACCCTTAAATAGCCAAATCACATGGCTAAGATCACATAACTATTTATACCAAAATACTAGCCTATACACGCCATATCTAGCTTTATACAATATCAAAATGTACCAAAATAAGTTCTATAGTGTGATGACGATCCAAGACAGTCCCAAGCCTTTAGTAGCTTTGACAACCTATAAAACAGATTAAACACACACTGAGTAAGCTTTCCAAAAGCTTAGTAAGTCAATATACAAACAAACTTAGCATAAATTGCATATATTTGCTTTGGTTCATACACTTTTGACCCCATTAACCATATTCACATTTCAAAGATTATATAAACACATATCTCATTTCACCAAAACTTTATACAGCATATCATCAATTCCATATTCATAGCATCATAGTAAGATCGTATTGATGCTTACCTTGTATACACAATTAGTGTATCATCAACATACCTAAATTGGATTTACAATCACATATTGGTTCATAGCTCGGATTTGTAATTAGTATCATAGACTTGCCCGTTGAACCGTAATAAATCTAATAGGATACTCAGAAAGCTTAGAATAATCGTACAATGCCAACGTCCTAGACGAGGTCTTACATGCACTCAGGTATAGGTGCCACTGTCCCAGACAGGATATTATACATAGTCAGATAATGATGCCTACGTCCCAGACGAGGTCTTAATATAAACAGATAATGACACCTACGTCCCAGACGAGGTCTTATATATAAACAGATAATGATGCCTACGTCCCCAACGAGGTCTTATATATAAACAGATAATGATGCCTACGTTCCAGACGAGGTCTTATATATAAACAGATAATGATGCCTACGTCCCCGACGAGGTCTTATATATAAATAGATAATGATGCCTACGTCCCCGATGAGGTCTTATATATAAACAGATAATGATGCCTACGTCCCCGACGAGGTCTTATATATAAATAGATAATGATGCCTACGTCCCAGACGAGGTCTTATATATAAACAGATAATGATGCCTACGTCCCAGACGAGGTCTTACCCGTAAATAGATATTGATGCCAATATCCCCGACGTGGTCTTACTCGTAAACAGAACAGATACCTATTCCTAGATTCATACGATGCTTCTCCATCTTAATCAACATATCGAACTTATCTCGGAATTTAATTAAAGAATTTCTCATAAGCATTTATTATCAACATTAATCAAATGAACAGGTATAAATTCATATAAGCACATTATTTGCATAGTGATTTACCTCGAATTTGGTTTTATCTGAATAGAAAACGGCTACTCGATAACTTTCGCTTTCTCGCGATCTAAATTCGTTTTCCTCGGTTCTTGATCTAAACATATTCAGAATTAACCCTTTTATTCACTAGTTCATTCAATTCAATCCAAAGACATACATTTAGTGCTATTTGCAATTTAGCCCTCACATTTACACATTTTATCAATCTAGTCCATTTTTCACAAAACACCAAATTCACAAAATCCACTTATACACAAGCTTGGCCGAATATATACACATCACATACAAGCCCATAGTTTTCATCAAATTCGCAATTTAGCCCCTCAAATTATCATTTTCTCAATTTAGCCCTATTTAGCTAGATTCATCAAAACTTCAAGAACAAAACATGTTCATCTACCACCAATCTATCATTTAACACCTTAAAGCATCACAAAGCTCAACCTAGCATCAATGGCATAACTTACAAACATCGCCAATACACAAACTTGAAACATGGGTTTGATAGTAGACGAAGCAACGATTACAAAAACATAGAAATTATCAAAAACCTATAGAAATCATACCTTAAATTTAAGCTTGAAAGTGTCGAAAATCAAAAGAAATAAACCCTCACTTCTTTCTGTAATATTCGGTCATGAATGAATAGAAATGGCCATTTTTAATGCTTTATTTTACCATAATATAAATTAATAACTCATTTCCAATTTTAACCTTCAAAATAAAATATAAAACATATTATACAATGTCATTTTTGACCAAATCCACCCACTAACTAATAGTGGTTCAATTGCCATTTAAGGCCATAACTTTAAAAAGCCACAACACACAAGTACATCAACAAATGGCATTCAACTTTCATATTTAATGCAAATCAATCCTTTGCTCAAATTAAACACACGAACAGACAAATTCACTTACAAAAATATACCACATGTTAAACCACATATCAACGACACAGAATATAATATTAAAATATTATTCAGACTCGAATTTGTGGTCCCGAAACCACTGTTTCGACTAGGGTATAAACCGGACTGGTACATTAATTGACTCTCAAATCATGTAAAAATGTTTCTAATCTTCATAAAAAGAAATTTAGGATTGAAGATTACCTTTAATTCACTCTAAATTCGTTGATTGAAAATCTTGATTTAGGAAGCTTGAGAAATTTTCAGAATATTTTTGGCTACTTTTGAGAATAATTTTGGGTGAATTGAGAGAGTATTTTGAGAAGGAAATTAGTTGGATCTATTCTCTGATTACAGATCTTTAAAACCATGCAAAGAAAACGAAATTTATAGCTCTCTAATATGATGTAAATGGTGTGAAAAGTAGGCTAGATGCATTGTGCTAAAAACTAAAACAACCCACCAAAATTTAAAATTTGGGGAAGTTGTCTAATGGCCACTCCCACATTTCCCTTACTTTACCAATTGATTATTTCCCTCCAAAATTCCAAATTTTAACGTTTATTTGCCAAATAAATACTCTAAATTTTCTCTGGTTTTACAATTAAACCCAATTTAATTAATATTTAAATTTAACTCTAATTAACCCCCAATAAAAATTATTTTAAAATTCTTTTTCGACCTAAACTAATTATTTTCACTTATAGTTATTTAGTTATTTTAAAATTAATTTTCCAAAATAATTTTATTTTTTCTGGATTATTGTTTAATCTATTTTAGATTAAATTAACTTCCTAAATTAAATTAAAAAATTACTAGGAACACCATAAATTCCTAGTTTCACACTCAGAACCCGAAAAATATACCCAAAACTACTAGACTCGGTTTAGGGATATTACAACTCTCCCCCTCTAAAAAGAAATTTTTTCCTCGAAATTTACATGAATCAAACAGATATGGATACTAACATTTCATCACATCTTCCAACTCTTAGGTGGCTTTCTCAATCTTCTAGTTGCGCCACATAACTTTCATCAACGGAAACGTCTTATTTCGTAGCACCTTGACCTCACGATCTAGGATCGCAACTGGTTCCTCTTTGTACGAAATATCAGATCAAACCTCGATCTCCTCAGCAGGAACAATGTGAGAAGGATCATATTTGTACTTCCATAACATGGAAACATGGAAAATGTCATGAATACGCTCTAGCTCAGGCGACAACAAAAAATGATAAGCAACCGGTCCAATTCACTCAGCAACCTCATAAGGGTCAATGAACCTCGGAATGAGCTTACTCTTCTCCCCAAACCTCAAAACTTTCTTCCACGGCAAAACCTTCAAAATTACCTTATCACAAACCTGATACTTGATGTCTCAATGTCTCGACGTCTCAGGTCAGTGTAGACTTTTGTCGATCAGAATCAGCCTTCAACCACTCACAAATAAGTCTCACCTTATCCTCTGTAACGCCCCAAAAATCCCTTAGATATTTATTTTCGTATGTTTCTGACATAAATAATTATCTACTTTAGTGGCTATGTGTTCTGAGAGTGTTTGAAAGGTCCCAAGTTCAAGCCTTAGCTTGGGAAAATTTTAGTTTTTAAATGAATAAACCCCTATCTCTAATCAGTAGGCTTATAAATAAATGTTGGTAAAATATGTCAAAATGGGCTTGCTGGTCTGGTGGCTAAGTGGTGTGGCAAAGTGCTAGTGGTCTTGAGTTCGAGTCCTAGTGTGCGTAGGGGAGTGTTTCATTTTGCTGCTTGTGCCATGTGGGTGTTCTAGTTTAGCCAAAATATTGAGAGTTTGAGTGGAATTTGAATTAGGTGGTTGAGGGAGGGGTGGACGGTTTTGGGGGGAGGATTAAGGGATATGGTGAGAAAATTAAGGAGTGAGGAGTTTGAGAGCATTCAAACTGTGGTTGCAAGTTCAGCTTTCTCCTCACTCTTTCATTTCTGACAATTTGCCCTCTGATGTTTTGTTTCCCCATTACCAAAATTTTTCTTTTTTGGTTTTTAGAAGTTCTCTGCCGAAACTTCTGCTAGTTTTCCTTCCTCTTATTTTGTGTTCTTTCTGCAATTTCGGTTTCCTCTCATCTTTCCAAATATTTCTCATGCTTTTTATTGTTTCCTTCGTTGCCGGTTTTCTTTTCTTTTTTACCCTCATTGTGCCGATTTTGTTCTTACTGCTTTTTTCTGAATTAATGTTCCTATGGTCTCTCTCTTTTGACTTTCCAGAATATTACTCTTTAGAAAAGGTGAGCAAACGTTTCCCTTTTCCCTTGGCCGAATCTTCTCCCTCTTTTCATCCTTCCCCTTTCATTTCTTTTTATTGATTCATTTCTTTCCTTTGCAGCTGACTATTTTTCCTTCTCTACTTGCTGATATGTTTTTACACTTCGTAGTTGGTACTCTTCTCACGTTGTTGGTAAGTGTAGATAGTAAATTGCTATCCTGTTGCCTGATGAATCAATACTTATCTGATTTCGGTTGGTGCCTAGGAGTTATTCGAGGGGTGGAAGATCGTTAATTGGCATTTACGTGGGCGAAACCTCCTTCTTTACTCGATTGAAGGTAACGTTGTTGCTAGTTAACGCTTGGTCAACTCGTGTGTTTTCGATTGAGTAGGGCTTTTAGTGATTAATTGGTGATTGTTTGGTCAAACATAGGTTTCAAGGGCTCGGGGAATTCCTTCTTAGGGAGTAGAAACCAGGTGTGTAAACAAGACTCTAGAAATAGAAATCAGTGAAAAGCCAAAAAACGTGAAAGTAGACGCCACACGGGCATGCGGCAGGCTGTGTGACCAGTCACGGGCATGTGATAGATGAGGTAGGCCATGTGCGATTCATTGGCTGGGCCGAATTGGGCCATGTGGGCCCTACACGGGCGTGTAAGATTATTGGGTTAGGCCGTGTGATCCAAACGGCTAAGGCCATTTTGGGCCTTGTGGGCCACACGGGCGTGTGGGCCCACATAGGCAAATTACATGGGCTTATGGACCTATTTTCACTGTTTTGACTGCTAAGGTTGCTCGGGTCACCCGAGTCGACTGTGGACCTACTGTAGGGTCGGTATGATTACCTAGATCCCTAATTGACTGAATGATTGTTATATCCGTGTACTTTATATACATACATGTACGATTGTATTTTAAGCATGTTGTTAAAACTATACTAAATACACATATGACACCATGATTTGGCATGACATGATTGTATTATGCATTGCATAGGGATGGTTTATATGGATCGGAGGAAGTATACTGAAAGGCTTCGAGCCTAACTTACTGGTAGCTCAGCTGCAAACTACTGTTTAGTGCCGTATTCAGTACTTTTTGGAGTGTAGGGATGTGTGGGTTGATTATATCCCCACATGGAGTGTAGGGTTGGACGGAGATAGAGTGTAGAGGTTGGCTAGGTAGGACTTGTATATTGCATAATTTGATACTGTACTAATTACTAATACTATAATGGGCCAAGGCCCAAATGCATGATTACCTCTATACTGAGATGGGCTAAAGCCCAAACTGATACTGTCACTGATTCTGAAAAGGGCTTAGGCCCATACTATGATTGCCTTCTGTCTATCTGTTTGCTTTATATGGGATTACACACCGAGTTTTCGAAAACTCACCCTTTTGATTTGACTGCACAGGTAACCCCCGAACATAGGCGGATCGGTGCGGCAAAGGACTCTGAGGTGGCCACACGATCTAAATTATTTGATTAGTATTTAATAATGATTTTTAATTTTATTTTGGGGGTATTTTACTGTAATAATGCCTTTTTGGATTTTCATGGTTAATTTTAGATTTTTATTGTTTTGATTTACAACTGCTAGTAGTAGGGTTAATCGAGTTTTCAAAAAGAAGCAAACATTTTAAAAAAATACACTCAAATAAGCAAACAGATTTAAAAAGCTTCAGCAATAAGTGACGTTTTGAAAATTAACAACGTTTTGAAAAAGAATAATTTTGTGATAATGAACTACGTTTGAAAATTAATGACACATTTTAGAATTAAATCAAGATTTTGAATAGAGGTTAAATAAAAAAGTGGTTTTTATGACAACTCATTTATTCCAAAAAACACTACCATGTGACACTGCCAGATTCGGCCATAACGTCTAGGCCGATTTTGGGGTGTTACATCCTTAACCTCCCAAACCAACTCCAGGCCCATATTCCTCTTCTCTTCCATATCGGACCAACAGAGAAGATTCCTTCACCTCTGACCATACAGACTCGAACGGTGTCATCTGAATACTTTTATGATAGCTATTATTATATGCAAACTCAGCTAACAGTTGGATGAATTGCTTTCATAAAGAGTATACAATCAGGAGTTTTCAATCATGGTACTTCTTGTAGACTGACTCCATGATTAAGTAATTGTGAATTATCGGAAGGATGGTTCTGGACATAATTATAATCATTAGAGCCTAATTATATATGTCCAATTGGTCCCTCCGCTAGCCCAACAAAAGTTCGATCGGGCTGCATTTGAATCAGAAGAAAATTCTACGACTTTGGAAATAATTTAATTGAGTCAATTTATTCGATGTGACATTGTTCAACTAGAGAATTTGATTAAAAAATTTTCTTTAAAAATTAATTTGGAAAATCTAAGTGATTTTTGGAAAAATTGATTTTGATCAAGTAAAATTAAATTAATCAAATCAATTAAAATTAATATGATATTTTTGGAAGTTAATTTTCAAGTCAGACAATTGGCCTAATAGGTAATTGAACTTGAAAATTTAATATGAGATAGTAAATTGGGCCCGGGAGTCCAAAATGGAGACCGAGACCCAAAAATAGGTTGAATCGAGCTGACGATCCAATCGGTGGCTAAACCAGACCGATCGAGTCTTCCTTGACCAGACCGAACTGACTCGAGGTGTCGTAAGGGTGTCGTACCTGCATCACTAGACATGGCGGTATTGGTGGCTACAACGGTGACATCCTGGTGGCGAGCGGCAGTTGGTCATCGGTGGAAGAGTTACACTCCTACTGGGACTCTACTAGAGAATTTGATTTCAGATTAATTATTCCAAAGATAATATTATTTTAATTGTTTAATATTAAATTAAATTTAATACTTATCTTAATAGTATTTTATTAATTTAATATTAATGTGATTATCTTAATATTAAATTAAATTTAATGTTTATCTTATAGATAAACATTTTATTATTTTATTAAGATTTAATATTAAATTTAATCTAATATTTCTCTTGATAAATATTATATTATTTTGATATTAAAGTGATTAAGTTTAATCATAGTTGAACTCTCTAAACTCTCTCTATATAAAGAGAGCCTTGGGTCATTATTTACACACACTTGAATTTAAATGAAAGTTGTAGAGAGAAAATTCTTTAAAGAGATTATACCAAAAAATTTCTAGAGATATTTTTCTGATTTACATGTTGACTCAAAAGATTAGAGAAATTGCAAAATTACCCTACTGTTAATTTTTGTTGAAAGTTTTCTGATTCGAAGCGAGCCCACACTCGGCAGACGTGAGCTTAAGGATAGCGGAAAAGACTACTCGGTTGAAGCGCTCATCCTAGACGAATCGACAAGGTAAAATTTTTATTAAGTGTTTATTACTTTAGATATCACAACCAAGATCTTGTTTTGGAAAAAAATTTAAAACTCTGGTTTTTTCCCTAAATTTATTTTATGTTGTGTTTTCCAAACCCGTTTTTCCAATACTAGCTTGGTCATAGAAAGCAAGTGAACTGGGAGCTTTTCCTAAATAAGTTTAAGGAAATGTTTATCAACAAGCTCTTCGTTGAATAGATGAATAAGAAGTTTTTGAAGCTTAAACAAGGAACAATGTAGTTGTTTGAGTATGAGCAGGAGTTCATCAGGCTGAGCAATTATGCTAAGGACTTGGTCCCTGTAACAGCCCGATTTTGGGTCTAGCCAGAACAGTGGTTTCGGGACCAAAAATCCGATGTAGTAAAGTTTATTTTTATTACATTTCTATGGTATACAGTTTTACAAAATGATTTTGTGAAAATTTCTTTCGAAAATTTTGACGTTTGGGCACTCAATTTAGTCAAAAGGACTAAATTGCAAAAAAGTGCAAAACTTGAATTCTATATGTTAGATGTGTCCAATTACTATGATATTTTAAATTAGAGGTCCTTAAATGGTAATTAGACCATTGGTTAAGTTTGTGGACAAAAATGGACATGGTTAGGTATGTTTCTAAAGTTTTTCATTAAGGGCATTTTAGTAATTTGGTAATTAAATGAATTAAAAAGCCAATTTTTGTCCATCTTCTTTCTCATGGTTGAAACTTGCATGGAGAAGACATAGCTAGGGTTTTTCAATGTAACATCCCGAAATTGGGCCTAGTAGGATTGGGCCCAATGGGCCTTGAGCGTAGTGGCGTTTAAATTTTTGGAGAACAAGAGATCGGCTTAAATGCAAGTTGGACCTATCAGGTAAGTGATTTTAGAATGTTAAGGGGCTTCTATGAAGTCCCGGGATCAAACATTGGCTTTAGGGAAATTTTGGTTTTATGCGAGAAAAACCCTAGGAGTTAGTAGGTAGGCCTTAAGAATAAAATATGGAGAAAAATGACACAAAAGGAGTGTGTGGTGTAGTGGCAAAGTGACGCCACATAAGAGACAAGGGGTGACGCCACAAGGAAGGAAGGAGGTCCAAGGTTCAAGTCTTAGCTCTTGCATTTTGGTTTTCTTTTTACATGGACCTTAGTATTTGGCTATAGATTTATATTTAGTTGCGCATGGTTTAAGACACAAGAGGAGCTTGTGGCCAAGTGGTTAGCGGCATGGATTATGTTGCAAAGGAGCCTGGGTTCGAATCTCATAAAAAGCAAGGGAGTATTTATTTTGTGAATTGGACGGGAAGAGTTTGAGTTGGATTTAAACTCTGCTGACGAAAGGATCCCACATCAGAAAGATACAAAGAAGGAAGGTGAGAAGCTAGCTATATATATATATATAGCACATTCTAGGAGGAGGATGAATACACCTTGGAGGGCGCTTGGGCACAGGAGTGGTCGGAGCGCGGATTAGCACCAGATTCCTATTAGGTGTGTAACTCTCTCTACTCTAGTTGTAGAGCGGCAAATGCCAAAGTACCGGTCATGGCAATAGTAGCCGCACGAGCGTGCGAGCGTATGTGTAGGGCTTCGACGCGATAGTTGAGGCCATCAGTAGTATTCTTGTTGGTTGAGGCTGCTTGGGCCACGATGGGCTAAAGTGGGCCCAATGGACCCGTGAGCCCAATTGAATAAAATTGTATGATGGTGTAGTATATAGTGAACTAGACTAAGTGAATCTTATGTACGTTGCTAGATTTGTGTTAGGTTGGCCACACAAGCGTATGGGCCCGAATGGGCTGAAATCGGGTTTTAGGCCCAATAGTCCAATACGACCGGAAATGGTAGCTGAGTCGCTCGGGGAGACATTAGGCCTTCAGAAAGGCCATTGTAGGTGCGAAATTATTGAAATACCCTCGATAGGTAAATTACGAAAATACCCTTGCTAGGTAAAATTACGATTATACCCTTAGAGGTTGATTAGCTTGATTATGTTGTATTATGTCTATCTGATTATGATGGTAATTCATGTTATACTTATATTTGCTATATGTTTTGCATACATGACATACTTCATACACGAATTATTATGTCATATTGCATGGGATATTGGGATGTTATGATAAAGGGGAAGTGTTGATTATAAGGTCACATAGTGATCGGTGGCTCTGCCACATTTGATTATAAGGTCACACAGTGATCGGTGGCTCTGCCACATTTGATTATAAGGTCACATAATGATCGGTGGCTCTGCCACATTTGATTATAAGGTCACACAGTGATCGGTGGCTCTGCCACAGTGGATTATAAGGTCACATGGTGATCAGCATTATAACTAACAGCATGATTGTCGAGACGGCGTGTAGCGGATGGAGGGTTGATTGTAGAAATCCCCACGGAGTGATTGGCTGTACGGGTTGGTGTGTAGAGGATGGAAAAAACCAGGTTTGGGCTGGGACATGATGCATTCATTTATTTTTATGTCATCTTGAGTGGGCTAAGGCCCAATATGCGATTGTGGGCCTCGAGCCGTTTATGTGTTATAGGGGATTTACACACTGAGTCTCAGTGACTCACCCCTTTGCTTAACCTTTCAGGTAATCAGTAGATCATGGATATGGGAGCCGAGGCAGACTCGTGGAGGCCATAAAGACTTTACTTTTCGTAAACTTTTTTTGCTTTACTTTAATTTTAATTCGGGATTTTATTTGTGTAATAAGGCCTTTCTAAATTAACATTTGGGTTTTATTTTATTTACTTATTGTTTATTTAAAAGTTGACACTATGCAAACTTAATCACAAAATTAGAAATGGAGTTTTCAAAATACGAGTAACTCAAGACACACATTTTCTTCCAAATATCACCAAGTTTAACAAATATTTGATTAACTAAAAAAATTGAAATTCTCCTAAACTAATAAATCACTGTTTTCAAGACATCGCATCAATCGAAGAGTTTTCAAATCTAAGGTTTTTCCCAAACTCAATAAAAATTTGTTTTACTTCATCCGGTAACATACCAGATCCAGTCGTAACGTTTAGGCCAGGTTTGGAGTGTTACATTCAAGCTTCCAAGCTCGATTGTAAGTCCGTTCTGGCCCTGTTTTTAATGATTTTTACGTTTTTGAAATCCTCGTAACATGATCTATCTATTTCTACCACTAATTTAAGACATAATCAAAGTATAAAATTTTAACAATGATGGATATTTGTGTATTTTGATGTTTGATGGTAGAAAATGCATGTTTATGGCTTGTTAAATGACTTTTGCTAAGTGATTTTCGGTGAAAATGCCTAAAAGGACTTGTTTGTAAAAGTTGTAAAATATGTAGTAAAAGTGTGTTTTAATGAAAATTGTGGGCTGTTATAGTTATGAAAATGGTTCGACTAGGCTTGTATTTTAAAGAAATTGAATAGATTTCATTTTACGAGCTTAGGGACTAAATTGTAAAAATGTGAAACTTTAGGGGCAAAAATGCCATAATATGATTTTGGGCTGATTTGAATAGTATAATGATTAAATGAGATGAATGTGATATTATAGATCAAGAAAAATGAGGTTCGGACCTAGAACGGAGGAAAAACAAGTATTTGACGATTTAGTCCTTTTTGCCGTTTCTATGTCGAGGTAAGTTCGTATGTAAAAAATGCATTGTTTTATTTATGTTTTAAATGCTTTAATATTGTATGAATTATGATCGACTTCTTGAACATAATCAACAAAGTTCAACAAGCGAGAAAATCTTGGTTGAACTTTTGGAATAGTTAGGATACAAATGTCATGACATTAGGGTTATTGAGATTTTGTGTAAAACCATATCTGGGATATGGCATCAATATGAGATTTCATGTAAGACCATTGCTGGGCTATTGGCATCGATATGAGATTACATGTAAAACCATATCTGGGATATGACATGGGTACGGTACTGTATGTACGAGATTCTCGAGTATCCTTTAGTATTTCAAATGGTTCAACGGGAAACTCAACGGGTATGTCAAAGAAGAGAAAAAGTATGTGAGTATTACGAATTGGTACATGTATGTACGTAAAGTTTATAAGCATTGACTTCAGAAAATTGTGAGTTCATGATTTCCACGAGAATGACGTTATGAAAACCTTGTGATTATGAGTCTATACTTGTGATGTATGAAAAACATAGTAAATTCGATTGACGATTTTGTGGTTGGCTTTCGGGCTAGATTCAGTCATGACATAGCATGTTCTATTCATGCAAATTGTGATTTATAAGATATGAGATAAAGGAAATATTGGCAAAATTGCCTATTAAAATGATTATGGAAGCATGGAAAGATAAGAGTTTAGGCAATTGAAAGATGTAAGATTATATGCTTGAAATGTAAATGCTCATAACTAATGTGTATGTTTTATGTGAGGTTTGAAATGGTTTGTTGATTGTGGTATAAGATATGTTATTTATATGATTGAGTAAGCTATGCTCATGAAGTTTAATGACATTTATGTTAATATATGTCATGTTATTTATATGGCAATGTATAATTAATGTTGTTTATTATTTGCATATGAACTTACTAAGCTATATAGCTTACCCCCTTCCTTTCCCATGTTTTATATGGTTAATAAGCTAGATAGAGTTGGAGATCGCCGAAGATCCTATCACACTATCAAGCTACCATTTTGGGTATATATAAATTCAAGTATTTTGAGTTATGGCATGTATATGGACTAAGTTAATTGGTTATATGTGTCTTTATGATTGTAGCCAATATGTTGGCTTGTAATCGTCAAAGACTTGTTTGCTATTTGGCCATGTAAGTTGGCTTATGTTGGTAACAAGTTGTAAGCCTAATTATATTCGTTTATGTGTTAATATCTATGGTGATATGATCATGGTATGTTTGGTGTAACACCCCAAACCCGATCAACACGCTACGACCGAATTCGGCATGTCACAGGGGAAAACATTTTTGAAGAAAATAGGTTGGTAATTTAATTTTGAAAAGAAACGTTGTTGAAAACAAGTTGTCATCTTTTATTTTAAGAAAACCTTTTGATTTTATGAAAAGCCGAGTTGGTTTGAGTGAAAAAAAAACCGTTTCGAATTTAGTCTTTAAGGAAAATGTAGCTTTTAAAGTATATCTTGTTAGTTAATTATCATAACTTGTTTGTCATTACCCGATGGTAAAGTTTTAGAAAAACTCGGTAAGTTGTGAGAGTTTGGAAAACATTCATTTTATAGGTTATTTGGACATTTAAAACAGGTAAATAATCTCAGAAATAAAACTAGTGGCCTTATTACAACCCAAAACCATATTTAAAGTAAAACTGAAATAGTAGTTAAAACAAAACCCGAAAAAGAAATTGTGCATGGCCACCTCGAATCCACCCTGGCTCCGTATCCGCGATCTATGCATTATCTGTAAAATGTAAAGGAAGGGGTGAGTCACCGAGACTCAGTGTATAATTCCCCATCCCGAAGATATTAATGCTCTTACACAATTTCACAAGTCAATAAGTATGTCATGCAACCCAAAACCTAACCATCTGAAACTCCTGAATCTACCCCGTGTGGTTAAAACCACTGTTGGTCAAAACCACTGGTGACCGTAGTCACAAATAATATGGGTGGGGCCAACCCAACTTGTGGTCAAAACCACTGGTGACAATCCCGTATATCGATATGTGGGGCCAACCCACTGTGGTACCAAACCACTGGGACGAGTCACAAAGATAGCAATATGTGGTCAAAACCACTGGTGGTCAAAACCATTGAGACTTAGTCACAATATTATAGAAAGCGGGGCCAACCCACTATGTGGTCAAAACCACTGGTGACAGTCTGAAATCATACCTTCCCCCTCCTCTCATTACACCCGTGCAATATGACAACATAATTTGTGTATGCAGTACGTCATGTATGCTAAACATATACCAAATACAAGTATAACATGAATTACCATCATAATCAGATAGACATAAAACAACATAATCACGCTAATCAACCTCTAAGGGTATAACCGTAATTTAACCCACCAAGGGCATTTTCGTAGTTTACCCACCAAGGGCATTTTCGTAATTTACCCACCAAGGGCATTTTCGTAATTTACCTTCTAAGGGTGTTCCGGTAATTTACCCTTCCAAGGGTATATCGATAATTTTGCACCTGCAATGGCCTGTCCCAAAGGCCCAAATGTCGCCCCGAGCGACTCAGTTACCATTTCCGGTCGTACCGGACTATTGGGCCTAAAACCCAAATTTGGCCCATCCGGGCCCACACGCTCGTGTGGCCTACCTAACATAAATCTAGCCACGTATATGCGATCCACCTAGTCTAGTTCACTATATACTATACCATCATACATTTTATTCAATTGGGCCCACGGGCCCATTGGGCCCACTTCGGCCCATTGTGGCCCAAGTAGCCTCAACCCACAAGAATACTACTAATGGCCTCAACTATCGCGTCGGAGCCCCACACGTGCACTCGCACGCTTGTGTGGCTACTATTGCCGTGATCGGCACTTCAGTATTTGCCGCTCTACAGCTAGAGTAGAGAGAGTTACACACCTGATAGGAGTCTGGTGTTAAACCGCGCTGCGACCACTCCTGTGCCCAAACGCCCACCAAGGTATGTTAACTCTCCTCTTGAAATGCTCTTTATATAGCTAGCTCTTCACATTCCTTCTTTGTATCTTTCCGATGTGGGATCCTTTCACAAGAGAGTTTAAATTCAATCAAACTCTTGCCGTCCAATCATAAAATAAATACTCCCTTGCTTCTCATGAGATTCGAACCCAGGCTCCCTTGCAACATAATCCACGCCGCTAACAACTTGGCCACAAGCTCCTCTTGTGTCTTAAACCATGAGCAACTAAATATAAATTTACAGCCAAATTCAATGGTCCAAGCAAAAAGAAAACCAAAATGCAAGAGCCAAGACTTGAACCTTGGACCTCCTTCCTTCCTTGTGGCGTCATCCCCTTGCCTCTTATGTGGCGTCACTTTGCCACTACCCCACACCTCCACTTGTGTCATTTTCCTCCACATTTTATTCTTAAGGCCTACCTGCCAACTTCCAGGGTTTTTTTTCACCTAAAACCAAAATTCCCCAAAGCCAATGTTTGATCCCGGGACTTCATAGAAGCCCTCTAACCTTTCAAAATCACTTATCTAATAGGTCCAACTTGCATTTAAGCTGATCTCTTGTTCTCTAAAAATTTAAACACTACTACGCTCAAGGCCCATTGGGCCCAATCCTACTAGGCCCAATTTCAGGATGTTACACTTGGTGAATGTGAAATATTTGGAAATGTGATTCATGGCATAATTGTGTAATGTTGGAATTGTGACCTATTGATGAGATGAGGAATTTGAGTATACTTTGGTAACTAGATAGTAATTGAATGAAGCCTAATGAATATGGGATTTGTATGTTTGATTTAGGGCTTAATAAATGTAGTGAATATGTTAGATAAACATATAAAGTTGATATGTTTTAACCATGAATGTGGATGCTTTGGTTGCCTAAGTATGTAATGTTATGCGCCTTTGAATTGATGTGAGTGTATGTGTGAATAAGGGTGGGAAAAAGGCTTGGTAAATAGCCTTATATTGTCCACACGTGTAGACAAACAGGCGTGTGTCAAGGCCGTGTGTGACACACGGTCTACCCCACGGGCATGTGTTTCAGCCGTGTGTCCCCTGCACCTTAGTTGTAGCAAAACAGAATGCTTAATAATGAGCACACGGGTGTGTGTCTCAGCCATGTGGATAGAACGGTCTCGAAGACCGGCGTGTGCCCTGGCCGTGTGAAGTCTGCATCTATTTTATGAAAAATTAAGAAAATTTAATCGATCACTCGGCCTAAGCACACGAGCGTGTGACTTGACCGTGTGACCTCAATCTGATGATGACATCATAAACACAAAGCTCCCTAAATTGAACACGGCCTGAAGCACGTGCATGTCTTAGGGTCACACGGGCGTGTGACCCCTTTTTCATGAAAAAAATTTCTAGGTTTTCCAGAAGTTTCCAAAGTTCTCGGTTTAGTCCTGAACCACTCCTGATGCATATTTTAGGCCTCGTAGGCTCGTTTTAGGGATGATATGAATGTTTTTGAAAAGTTTTAAATTTGAGTAAAATTCATGTCTCAATTTTGAATGTTTGCTTGTGAATAAGTCTGGTAATGCCTTGTACCCTATCCTGGCGTCGGATACGGGTAAAGGGTGTTATAGTCCCAAATGAAGAAAGTTTGTGCAATTAGATTTGATGGAGGGCTAAATGAGGAACTTCGGGTGCTATTATTTGCTTTAGAGATCCAGGATATCGCTACCCTATCTGCAAAGGCTTAAAGAATGGAGTTAGCAATTCACTAGAGGAAGAAGGATAGAGAAAGGGAAAGGAACATCCACATAGTTTTTGGCACAACTAAAAACACTGGATTTAAATGTCCCAGTGATGTTAATGGTTATCCTGCTGCTCCAATGAGGGAGTCTCAAACCGTTGGCTTTCATTAGTAACGAAGTGGGAGTCAAGCCATTTCCATGGCTAGCACTAGAGTGTCCAGGAAAATGAAGGTCCTAGTCTGTAATAATTGTGGGAATAACCATATCAAAACTTGCTGGAAAGTTACTAGAGCCTACTACAACTATTGATCCGAAGACCACTATAAGAGGGATTGCCTAGTTAGAGGAGGTGGGAACACTGAACACTCTATTTCAGTGTCCTGAGAATCACAACCAAAAGTGAAGACTGGGACAATGGCAAAGTTTGGTTTTGCTCAAGGAGCTTCAAGGAAGAAAACCCGGGCCCAAATGCCTCAAACAGAGTCTATGTAATGCAAGCGAAAGAGGATGTTAAAGCCCTCGACATTATCACTGGTAAAGTTTCTTTATTCAACAATAGCATACATGCATTGATAGATCCTGGATCTATTCATTCTTATATCTGTGATAAGTTTGTGGTTGGGAAGAGTCTTGAAGTTTTCCTTAGTGAGCCTAGTATGATAGTTACAAATCCACCCAGTTAGAGTACTTCAGTCAATGGGGTAATAAATGATTGTTCTTTGGGTTTTGGTGGGTATGAATTTTTGGTGGATTGATGTTGTTGAATTTCCACGAGTTTGACGCCATATTGGGATTGGATTAGTTGGCAAACCATAACATGGTAGTTATTTGTAAATCCAGATGTGTGTGCCTATTGTCCGTCGATGGCAACAATGTGTTCATTTCAGGGGTGAAGCGTGATGTCAGGAACAGTAAAACCTCAGTCATTTCATCTCGAAAAATGTTTGTAAAGGGTGGAGATGCATATTTGTCATATATTTTGGACTAATCAATGGTGAGGGAAGATTTCAGACAAGTGACAGTTGTGAACAAGTTTCCAGATGTCTTTCTAGAAGAACTACTAGAGGTACTGCCAAAGAGGGATGTAGAATTCTCGATCGATACCACATCGGGGACTACTCCTATTTTTAGTGCACCCTATAGAATGATGCTAGTAGAACTAAAATAGTTAAAAACTCAATTTCAAGTACTTGCCTTTGGCAGAGTTCATGTACAATAATAGCTTTCATGCCAGTTTGGGCATGTCACCCTTCGAAGCATTATATGGAAGGAAGTGTTGATCGCCAGTTTACTGGATAAAACATAATGAGAAGAAGCTAGTTGGTCCCGACTTGGCTTGTGAGGTAGAAGAAGGTGTTGAGTCATTAAGAACCATTTAAAGATTGCTCAAGATCACCAAAAAGCTTACATGAATAGAAAAAGGAAATATATGTCTTATGAAGTTGACGACAAGATGTTTTTCAAGGTCTAACCTTGGGAAAAGATCATTCACTTTGGGTTAATGGGGAAACTTAGCCTAATATTCATCGAACCTTATGAGATTTTGGATCGTATAGGGCCATTGGCATATCATATAGCACTTCCACCAGAACTATGCAAGATTCACAATGTGTTCCATGTGTTGATGCTACAAAGCTATTGCGTAGATCCAAATCATCTAATACAATTAAAGGCGTTATAGGTGGAGCCTTGATCGGCTGTTTAACGTCACAGCAATAATATGCAAGCGTACACTATCGATGCAAGTATAGTAGACAGATGTGAGTCTGTCGGATATTGATCCCACAAGGATGGTAGTTTTTTGTCTATTAATGTCAGTGCAATAAGTAGATAGAAACGAGATAAGTTGTGAGAGTAGTTGTCGATGCAATAACTTGAAAATAATAAAATAAAATATAATGGTAACAAATTGGGATCCCAAACATGAATCTCCAGCAAAATACTAAGTGCTCACAAAGTATAAAGAGATAGGTGATTTTCGAAGCAATAAAGTTCAATGTATATCATACCCAGCATCACTCCTCTATTTAATTCGAGATTTAAACATGCATACTAACCTCACCTTCCAATGATGGCAATACAACACTATTAAGAACAAGTGGACTAAATTCCTCTAATCCTCGCTCAACTTCCCTTGTAATACTTGTTGGCTCAAACTGTCACTGCACTTTCGAGGTTCAATGACTGCAATAACACTTCCGTGTTACAAAACATTCAAACCCCAAGATTAAGCAATAAAAGCAATATTGAATAAGATATCATTTAACCAGCAATTCATGTGTATTTCCATACAAACAGAAAACAGAGAGTAATCAACTCCGTTTAATTATGCTAGATCTACTCTTAAGCAGGGACATTTGCTCCTCCACCTAAGCACATCTGACTTAAATCAATATCCCGGAAATATTAACACAAGAATTAAGCACACATAATTAAGAACAAGCTAAGTATTTATCATATAATTTAGTAATCAATAACAAGATTCATCATAGGTTTCATCCCCTTCAGGTATCTGAAGGGTTTAGTTCATAACAAATAAAGAAAACATCTCAAGAGAAAAGATAAAAGAAAACATAAGAAATCCCTAAAACTCCCTGAAGGAATTGAAGGAGAGATCCGCCATTTTGAGTAGAATTCCGGCTTCTTGAGATGGATCAACTGGCTATCTTCGAGTGATTCCCCACAAATCTGGCCTTTTCGGCTTGGCTCCTTGGCCTAGCTAACCTCCCCCTTTTAGCTGACACCTAGGGGGGTTTATAAAGGCTCTCAAAATAGGTTTCTTCGCCCCAAAGTATCCAAATCTGAATGAAATTGCTCTTTGCCATGACAGGGACACGAGCATGGCACACGCCCGTATGGACGATCTTCAAGCCGTGTTCGGATTTCTTTAATGAGACATGATCGTGTGAATCAGGGTAAGGCCGTGTTCTAGATGATCAGTGAGGCACGGCCGTGTAGGCTTAAGTCCAGGCCGTGTCGATTTCTCCCTTGGCCCAATTTGCTTCGTTTTAGGCTCGTTTCTCATTCTTTTCGTCCTCGAGTGCTTTCCTGAGTATCAGACATGAAAAGAAAGGATTAAGAGCACCTTTTTACATAAATCGAGGGATAAATTATCCAAAAGCATACTAAATGTGGGATTAAAATATGTTACTTTTACGGTTTATCAAATACCCCCACACTTAAGCTTTTGCTTGTCCTCAAGCAAAATTCTCAACTTACCATGATCCATAATTCATATCAACAATGTCTTATCATAATTCATAGATAATTTATACATGGATAATTTAACTCAAAGAGTCCTAAAGATTCAAACAAGATAAGTCATGTATTTGTATCTTCGTCCTGCAAACCATCAAATTGAACAAATTGTTGAATCATTTGTATTGTGATAGGCTTTAATTCAAAAATATTAGCGGCTATAGCAGGCCTAACAATATTTGATTCTGGTCCTGTTAAATGCGGTTTAGCGTAATCAAACATAGTATGTGGAGCATTGTTTTCCCCCACATCATGTGGTTGTGGATTATTCTCGTCCATCCTTTTAGTAGGATTGGATCTACCTTCTTGATTTTCCTCTGTCTAATTTAGGGCTCACCTAATTTCTCTGCAATTCCTTCGAGCAATAGTGTAATATCCGAGAATTATGGCCTATGCATTTTTGCTTAATTATGTGAAGTAACATGCTTATGTGTGTTTGAATGTGTTGTATGAATTCTTGAGAACCTTACAGTATAGGTAAGTGCCTTAGAAATATTAAGTTTTAAGTCTTGAAGTGGAACTGAAGCAGAGTGGCCTTAAGATAATAAGTAGGGGAAATTAGACACAACAATGGGCTTGGTAAAGTGGCTTGGAGGCCCCACTTAGGGCCTTGGTATGTGACGCCTCAAGTAAGGGAGAAGGGAGGAGGTTCGAATCATGTTGGCAGCATAGGGAGTGTGGCTTTTATTTTGCATGTTGGCGTCAAGGAGGGGAGAAGTATTGGACGGCATGGGACGCTGAAAAGATGAGGATAAAGACTTGATTTTTCTTTTAAATTTTGGCTAGGAAGAGGAGATAATGGTTGGACTTATTCAAATTATTTTGAGTGAGTAGCATAGAGAGAATATAGGAGAAAAAGATGGGATATGATGAGAGAATGAAGCAATGGCCAAATGTGGGACTCTTTGGGGTTGCTTAATCGGTTTTGAAGCATAAGAAAGGGGTAGTGCCGCATTTTGGAGTGTCCATCTTTTATTCCCTCTTTTTCTTCTTTGACAATTGAAGCTGAATTTCCCTTTGACACCATTGCCGAAATTCTCCTAACTTTTCTCTTCTTATTCTTTTCTGTTCTCTCAACCTTGATTCTTCATACTTGTTTTTGAGATAGCCGAACACTCCTTACCATTTAGAACCATAGCCGAATCTCAAAAGGGGATTTATTTCCTATTCCTTGCTCAAAGCCTTGAAGCCAAAACCTTGATCTAGTATATTTGTGGCCGAATCCTCTAAAACATTAAACTCCTTCCACTTTTACGTTTTCTTTCTTCACCAGTAAGTGCCAAAATCTTTCTCCTTGGGATCTAGAAGTCGATTCTCTGTGGATGCTTGGATAGTCGTAAGTATTTCCCTCTTTAGGCAATCGGTTTCCTTTCATCTTCATTTAGTGAGGCAAAATCAAGGGTTGGCCTTGATTTCTAAGGTTGGCCGAATGTTCTTTAAGGCCATAATGATGTGTTCTTTTGTGTGTAGCCGAAAGTGAGGAAGCATCAAGGATTTATTCGGGATTTGATTTATCAAGGCAAGTGACATGTGCAATTCAGCCAAAGGCCATCTTTATGGATTTATTGGTTATAGCTGAATCTAACATGTGACATATAGGAATCTCGATAACTTCAGGAGCAAGCGAGTAATTCGGGCTTTAGATAAGCAAGGTAGGTAGTTGCTAATATTCGGCCATAGGCCATATTTGGTATTTAAGTGTGACCAATTCTAACCATGGCTTATATGGCAAATCGACAGTGGTTAAGAGGAGCTTTCAGGATTTTAGTGAACTCGCTAAGTATACCAGGTGTGTACCCCACACTAAATCTTATTAGATTACGGCTGAATTTGTTATATGTGTTTATAATAATATGAATGTGGCCAAAGGTACCATGCAATGGTACAAAGTACTCAGGTACAAAATCTTAACATTATGTTAAAATTTGGCATATGGAAGTATTGATAAGAATGTGAAATAAGGAATATGGTGTGACTTATGCATGATTTGTATGACATGGGGCATATGGGTGATTATGAACGGGGAAGTGAATGTGGTGACTTCGGTCACATTATCTGAATGAGGTGACTTATGTCACGAAATCTGAATGTGGTGACTTATGTCACAAATACATATCTGGTGGCTATGCCACGAAATTATAAGGGCGACGAGCATGCCGTCTGCAGCGACTGCCTTTGATGATGTGTAGCGGATGGAGGGTTGACTTAATAGTCCCCACGGTGTGCAGGTTGGTACGGGTGATGTGTAGCGGATGGTACCTAGGTTTGGGTTCGGGTTTGCATCATTATATTTAATTATATGTATATGTATGAACTATTGTGCCTAATATCGTTGGGACTTAGTGTTGGCTGTTTCACACTGAGTCTATTTGACTCACCCCGTTGTGGGAATATTTTTTTCAGGTGACGATCAGTGATGGACCGGGTCGGCAGGAGCTCAGTGGTGGCCATGCTCAGTTCGGGACTTTATTTTATTTTGGACTTGTTATATTTTAAGTATTTTTGATTTATTTTGGGTTTCATTTTCGATGTAATAAGGCCATAGTATGAACCATTTTATGCATGTTTTTTTTTATTACAAGATGATTAAGGTTAAATATAAGTTAAATGGTTTTTCTTAAAATAAATATTAAGTGTTTTTGACCACCTAATCACAAATAATTTCCAATTTAAATGTAAAATTTTTAAAACAATCTCGGCATATCTTTTAATATGAAAACAAGGTTTTAATAAATCCCTGATTTCTAAATTAACAAAAGTTTTCAATTGAACCCAACACAAGCAAATCCTTCTTCAAAATCACACGAATTTTTCCTAAGCAACGAATAGATTTTCAAATGTTTTCTCGAGGAACATACCAGATCCGGTCAAGGCTCGTGGGTCAGGTTTGGGGTGTTTCAGCTTGGTATCAGAGCCCAGTTTTAAACTCTCGACCTTGGGTTTAAAGCCCACAATGTTTTAAAATTTAGGCCCAAATGAAATTTTGTGAAAGTTTTGTGAAATTGAGCAGGTTTTTCTAGCATGGCACCCAAGTCTCCGACCCGAAGTCCACCAGGTAAGTACCCCTAATTAATTGTGTGATTTATATTATGAATTGTAGAAGTGTATAAATGGAACGTAGATTAGTATATTAAGTACTTGAACCCTAGGACTAGTTACCCCAACAATTGCATAAAACTTTAATGCCTAACTAAACCAACCTGTGACTAAGTCGCCGAGTTAGGGTGTGGCAACCATTGTGCGCATGTCTAGGATTGGATCCGGAAGAACCTGGTACTTAAGCAGTCTAGCGACTCACCTCCTCTTCGCTGGAATCCTACCTGGTGCGTAGCTACTGTTCACCCAAACCAAGAGGACTTATTCACGGGCTAAACTCAATAATTAAAACCCGAAAGGGACTAGGCATATTTTATGAAACCCTAGTTTTTGAAATCAACCAACTACCCTCTTGGATTGTGAAAATTATTTATTTTGAAATTTTCCAAAATATTTCTGATTTACAAAATTACCTAAATACCCTAGTGGTAAAATTACTAAAATGCCCTTGGTTTCCAAAATTACCATACTACCCCGATTTCAATAACATTCTCTGATTTTGCAAAAATATCCAAAAACTTTATCGTTTCAAAATACTAAGGTACCTTGATTTGGAAATTTACGAAATTACCCTTGTTTTACAAAATTACCAAAATGACCCCCGATTTCCAAAATTTCTGCAATATCACCAATTTGGAAAACAAATTCTCAAAAAAAAAAACCCTAAGTTTCGCAAATTTTGAAATACTTTTGATTTATAGAGATATTGCAAATTGACCCCGATTTATTACCAAAATCCCCCTGTAGGACGAATGACGAAAATACCCCTGTGGTAGGAACAGACAAGAATGTGTGAAATGTGTGTGATAGGAACTACTGAATGGATTGTACTTCTCTGAATTAGGATAGAAGACATGAAACTTTGAATGATCAAAAGAATTACTTCTAAATTTCTTTCATAAAACTTCTGCACGGATAATCAGTGGAACAAGGACTAATTCATAAAATTTCTTAATCAGATTAAAGCGCGATCGTAAGAGTGAGCTCTAGGGGACGTGGTCATAATGTGCGAGGACGCGGTCAAGGTAGAATGACCGTGTCGGAACCCGTTAGATCGGGTCAAGGGTTTGAGAATGAGGTACTACCACCCCCACCACCAGCTGTTGGTGTTGAGCAGTAAGATTAGACAGGGGATGATGCTGTATCGCAGGCTGTGCTGCGAATTCTATGGTGGCTGGAGTAGGTGAGAATATGGGAGCTCAGAAGTCTGTACCCGAGCGACTCCGAGCTAACGGAGTTGAGGTGTTCCGTGGCGTATCTGGCGTGGCACCCAGTACAGCTGAGTATTGGTTGGAAGCAACCGAGCGAATTATGGATGAGTTGGATCTGACCCCTGAGGAGAAACTGAAAGGAATGGTGGCGCTGTTATGCGATGAGACATATCAATGGTGGCTCACAGTTCAGGATGGTGCCACAGCTGAGGATCTGACTTGGGAGTATGTTAAGGCGGCGTATCAGAAGAAGTATGTTGGAACTAGATATACTGATGCGCAGAGGAAGGCATTTCTAGGGCTGGTTCAATGGAATAAGTCCATGGCGGAGTATGAGGCTGAATTTCTAAGGTTAAGCCGATACGCTCGAGGCGTGGTGGCTACGGAGCCTGAGCGATGTGTTCATTTCGAGGATGGACTAAGGGATGACCTGAGGTTGTTAATAGCTCCGGACCAGGAGAGGGAGTTTGCGGTGTTAGTAGAAAAGGCTAAGGTAGACGAGGGAATTAAGGACTCAGCAAGGCCGAACTCTGATCGGAATAGATAGAAGAGAGGTTTTGGGTCATCTGGATCGTTAGGGAATGTACAAAAGAGGCCTAGAGTTGATGGGCCACGAGGTCAGCAGGCTGGTACAGGAGGGCAATTTCGTACTTGTAACCAGTGTGGGAAGATGCATCTAGGAGAGTGTTGGAAGAAGACGGGAGGATGTTTTAAGTGTGGGTCGAAGGATCATATGATTAAGGACTGTCCAATAAAGATAGATGGAAGTCGACCAACAGGCCAAGGTGTTAATCAGTGGGTAGAGGTGGACAAAGAAATTTCGGCCAAGTCGTGGTCCGAATGGTAGAGGTAACAGTGCTGGAAGGGGACGAGGAACACCTGGCAGAGGTGTCGGTAATACAGAGGCAAGACAGCCAGGTCTAGTATATGCGATTCGCCAGAGGGAGGATGGAGACGCACCGGACGTCATAACCGATACGTTCTTTATATTTGGCAAGCCTTACTTTACTTTGATTGATGTGGACTCGACCCATTCTTATGTTGCATGCAGTGTAGTGGAAACTCTAGATATAGCCTCTGAACTATTTGATAGGGAGATGACTGTAGTAAGCCCATTAGGCGAAACTGTAGTGGTGAATAAGATCTTTCGGAGTGTACCTCTAGAAATTCAAGTAGTGATTTTCCCTGCTGACTTAATGGAACTACCCTTCGGAGAATTTGATCTTATACTTGGTATGGACTGGCTAGTGGAACATCGGGCTGTGTTGGACTGTGCAGCTAAGCGAATGGAGATAAGGATCCCGAAGGATGAGGAGATAGTTATGATAGGAGAAAGAAGAAACTACTTGTCTAATGTAGTTTCAGTATTAAAGGCTGATAAGATGGTTCAGAAGGGTTGCAAGGATTTTTAGCCTTCGTAAGTGCGTTGGATGGAAAAGAAGGGGGAGTTAGTGGAGTTAAAACTGTAAGGGACTTTGAAGATGTGTTTCCAGAGGAATTACCGGGAATACCCCCGGATAGGGAGGTGGAATTTGGAATTGACTTGCTACCGGGGACAGCTCCTGTGTCAATTGCCCCTTATCGAATGGCACCAAAGGAGTTGGTTGAGCTCAAGGCTCAAATCCAAGAGTTGCTTGATCGTGGGTTTATCTGACCCAGTGTGTCTCCGTGGGGAGCACCGGTCTTGTTTGTGAAGAAGAAGGACGGAACTATGCGTATGTGCATAGATTATCGTCAGTTGAATAAGCTGACCATCAAGAACAAGTATCCTTTGCTGAGGATAGACGACTTGTTCGATCAATTGAAGGGGGCAGCAGTATTCTCAAAGATCGACTTAAGGTCGGGATATCATCAGTTGAAGGTGAAGGAAGCAGACATCCATAAGACAGCTTTCCGAACAAGATACGGCCATTATGAGTTCTTGGTAATACCGTTCGGGTTGACGAACGCCCCAGCCGCGTTCATGGATATGATGAACCGGGTTTTCAACCCTACTTGGATCGGTTCGTCATTGTGTTCATCGACGACATCCTAGTGTACTCCAAGTCTGAAGAAGAGCATAACGAGCATCTTCGGGTTGTGTTGCAAGTATTGATGGAGAAGAAGCTCTATGCCAAATTCAGCAAGTGCGAATTTTGGCTTAGAGAGGTTGCATTCTTAGGGCATGTGGTGTCTGCAGAAGGAATAAGGGTGGATCCTCGAAAGATTGAGGCAGTATTAGATTGGGAACCACCTAAGTCGGTGGCTGAGGTCCGTAGTTTCTTGGGATTGGCAGGTTAGTACAGAAGGGTCGTGGAAGGGTTCTCATCGATAGCCGCACCGTTGACCAAGTTGTTGAGGAAGGAAGTACCTTTCGTATGGACAGATAGGCAACAGGAGAACTTTTAGAAGCTTAAGAGATTTTAACTGAAGCTCCAGTTTTGATTCGACCCGAGGCAGGGAAGGACTTTGTGGTGTATTGTGACGCTTCTCACACAGGATTGGGATGCATGTTAATGCAAGATGGGAAGGTAGTCGCTTATGCGTCTCAACAGTTAAGGCCTCACAAGGTTAACTACCCGACGCATGATTTGGAATTAGCGGCAGTAGTCTTTGTTCTTAAGGTGTTGAGGCACTATCTTTACGGGGAAAAGTCAGTGATCTACACAGACCACAAGAGCCTTAAGTATCTGTTGACTTAGAAGGAGTTGAACCTGAGACAACGAAGGTGGGTAGAGTTATTAAAGGATTACGACTGTTCCATAGAATATCACCCGGGCAAGGCGAATGTAGTGGCAGATGCCCTAAGTCGGAAAGTGGTGTCAGATCTAAGGGCGATCTTCGCACATCTGAGTTTGTATGACGACGGAAGTTTGTTGGCAGAGTTGCAAGTCAAGCCGACATGGTTGAATGAGGTAAAGGAAAGTCAGTTGGTGGATGAGGATTTAAGTGCTAAGTTACAGCAAGTGCAGAATGGAGAGTTGGAAGACTATGGTATTAATGACGAGGGACTATTGTGTTTCAAGGGTAAGGTCTGAATGCCGAAGAATAAGGAAATTAGGCAGAGAATTCTTCGGGAATTTCATAGTAGCCCTTATGCTATGCATCCCGGAGGTAGTAAGTTGTACAGGGATTTAAGGGAACAGTTTTGGTGGCCTGGTCTTAAGAGGGAAGTTGCAGAATTTGTCGGCAAGTGTTTGACTTGTCAGCAAGTTAAGGCTGAACACCAGCTTACTTCAGCCAATTAAGATTCTGCAGTGGAAGTGGGAGAGAATCACCATGGACTTCGTTGTGGGCTTCCCTTTTCGCCTACTAAGAAGGACTCGATATGGGTGATAGTGGATCGGTTGACAAAGTCCGCGCATTTCTTGCCAGTGCGAGTTGACTATTCTTTGCAGAAGTTGGCGAAATTGTATGTGGCAAAAATTGTAAGGTTGCATGGAGTGCCGGTGTCAATCATTTCAGATAGGGATCCAAGGTTTACGTCGCGGTTTTGGAAGGCTCTACATCAAGCTTTAGGCACCAGATTGGATTTCACTACGGCTTTTCATCCACAATCGGACGGTCAATCTAAACAAGTAATCCAACTGTTAGAGGATATACTGAGGGGATGTGTAATAGACTTTAGAGGAAGTTGGGAAGAATATTTGCCTCTAGCGGAATTTGCATACAACAATAGCTATCAAGCCAGTATTCGGATGGCACCGTATGAAGCGCTGTATGGACGGAAGTGTCGCACTCCTACGTGTTGGACAGAATTAGGGGAACGTCGAGTTTTGGGTCCAGAGATTGTGGCAGAGTCTGAGGAAAAGGTTGAGGTAATTCGGGCACGGTTGAAGGAAGCATCTGATAGGCAAAAGTCATACGCTGATCTGAAACGGAAGGAGATAGAATTTGCTATGGTAGATCAAGTGTTCCTTAAGGTTTCGCCATGGAAGAAAGTGATGAGGTTTGGACGCAAAGGGAAGTTAAGTCCAAGGTTTATAGGACCTTATCAGGAATTGAAGCGAGTTGGACCAGTGGCATACCAGTTAGAGTTGCCACCGGAGCTGAAGTAGATGCACGACGTATTCCATGTTTCTATGCTGCGTCGTTATCGAGCGAATCCATCTCATGTAGTCCCGGTTGAAGAGGTAGAGCTAAAGCCAGATTTGTCCTACGAAGAAGAGCCGATTCAGATCTTGGAGCGAGATGTGAAAGTGTTGCGGAAGAAATCAGTTCCTTTAGTCAAAGCGTTATGGCGAAATCATGGATTGGAAGAAGCTTCGTGGGAGCTAGAAGAGGCAATGCGACAGCAATACCCTCACTTATGTTAGCCAGGTAATTTCGAGGTCGAAATTATTTTAAGAGGGTAGAACTGTAATATCCGGGAATTATGGCCTATGCATTTTTGCTTAATTATGTGAAGTAACATGCTTATGTGTGTTTGAATGTGTTGTATGGATTCTTGAGAACCTTACAGTATAGGTAAGTGCCTTAGAAATTTTAAGTTTTAAGTCTTGAAGTGGAACTGAAGCAGAGTGGCCTTAAGATAATAAGTAGAGGAAATTAGACACAACAATGGGCTTGGTAAAGTGGCTTGGCGGCGCCACTTAGGGCCTTGGTATGTGACGCCTCAAGCAAGGGAGAAGGGAGGAGGTTCGAATCATGTTAGCAACATAGGGAGTGTGGCTTTTATTTTGCATGTTGGCGTCAAAGAGGGGAGAAGTATTGGACGGCATGGGACTCTGAAAAGATGAGGATAAAGACTTGATTTTTCTTTTAAATTTCGGCTAGGAAGAGGAGATAAAGGTTGGACTTATTCAAATTATTTTGAGTGAGTAGCATGGAGAGAATACATGGGAAAAAGATGGGATATGATGAGAGAATGAAGCAATGGCCGAATGTGGGACTCTTTGGGGTTGCTTAATCGGTTTTGAAGCATAGGAAAGGGGTAGTGCCGAATTTTGGAGTGTCCATCTTTTATTCCCTCTTTTTCTTCTTTGACAATTGAAGCCGAATTTCCCTTTGACACCATTGCCGAAATTCTCCTAACTTTTCTCTTCTTATTCTTTTTTGTTCTCTCAACCTTGATTCTTCATACTTATTTTTGAGATAGCCGAACACTCCTTGCCATTTAGAACCATAGCTGAATCTCAAAAGGGGCTTTATTTCCTATTCCTTGCTCAAAGCCTTGAAGCCAAAACCTTGATCTAGTTTATTTGTGGCCGAATCCTCTAAAACATTAAACTCCTTCCACTTTTACGTTTTCTTTCTTCACCAGTAAGTGCCGAAATCTTTCTCCTTAGGATCTAGAAGCCGATTCTCTGTGGATGCTTGGATAGTCGTAAGTATTTCCTTCTTTAGGCAATCGGTTTCCTCTCATCTTCATTTAGTGTGACAAAATCAAGGGTTGGCCTTGATTTTTAAAGTTGGCCGAATGTTCTTTAAGGCCATAGTGATTTGTTCTTTTGTGTGTAACTGAAAGTGAGGAAGCATCAAGGATTTATTCGAGATTCGATTTATCAAGGCAAGTGACATGTGCAATTCGGCCAAGGGCCATCTTTATGGATTTATTGGTTATAGCCGAATCTAACATGTGACATATAGGAATCTCGATAACTTCAAGAGCAAGCGAGTAATTCGGGCTTTAGATAAGCAAGGTAGGTAGTTGCTAATATTCGGCCATAGGCCATATTTGGTATTTAAGTGTGACCAATTCTAACCATGGCTTATAGGGCAAATCGACAGTGGTTAAGAGGAGCTTTCGGGTTTTTAGTGAACTCGCTAAGTATACCAGGTGTGTACCCCACACTAAATCTTATTAGATTATGGCTTGAATTTGTTATTTGTGTTTATAATAATATGAATGAAGGTACCATGCAATGGTACAAAGTACTCAGGTATGAAATCTTAACATTATGTTAAAATTTGGCATATGGAAGTATTGATAAGAATGTGAAATAAGGAATATGGTGTGACTTATGCATGATTTGTATGACATGGGGCATATGGGTGATTATGAACGGGGAAGTGAATGTGGTGACTTCGGTCACATTATCTAAATGAGGTGACTTATGTCACGGAATCTGAATGTGGTGACTTATGTTACAAATACATATCTGGTGGCTATGCCACGAAATTATAAGGGCGATGAGAATGTCGTCTGCAGCGACTGCCTTCGATGATGTGTAGCGGATGGAGGGTTGACTTAGTAGTCCCCATGGTGTGGAGGTTGGTACAGGTGATGTGTAGCGGACGGTACCTAGGTTTGGGTTCGGGTTTGCATCATTATATTTAATTATATGTATATGTATGAACTGTTGTGCCTAAAATCGTTAGGACTTAGTGTTGGCTGTTATACACTGAGTCTATTTGACTCACCCCGTTGTGGGAATATTTTTTTCAGGTGACGATCAGTGATGGACCAGGTCGGCAGGAGCTTAGTGGTGGCCATGCTCAGTTCGGGACTTTATTTTATTTTGAACTTGTTATATTTTAAGTATTTTGGATTTATTTTGGTTTCGATTCGATGTAATAAGGCCATAGTATGAACTGTTTTATGCATGTTTTTTTTTATTACAATATGATTAAGGTTAAATCAAAGTTAAATGGTTTTTCTTAAAATAAATATTAATTGTTTTTGACCACCTAATCACAAATAATTTCCAATTTAAAGGTAAAATTTTTAAAACAATCTCGGTATATCTTTTAATATGAAAACAAGCTTTTAATAAATCCCTGATTTCTAAATTAACAAAAGTTTTCAATTGAACCCAACACAAGCAAATCCTTCTTCAAAACCACACGAATTTTTCCTAAGCAACGAACAGATTTTCAAATGTTTTCTCGAGGAACATGCCAGATCCAGTCAAGGCTCGTGGGCTGGGTTTGGGGTGTTTCAGCTAGCTTCAATATCACTGTCGTATACTAAAGGTCCTCTCGGGTTCCTTCTAGTCATAAACTAGAGGTACCTGTTAAGAAAAGAAAGAAAGAAAATTTAGAAAAATTAAAATTTAACCTAAAATGAAAATAAATGTGAATTGTGAAAAATAAAAAAATAATGGCTAAAGTAATAAAATAGAGTTTTCTTAATATTTTAGTTCCCCGGCAACGACGCCAAAAACTTGACCACCGTAAATCAGAGCTTTAAAAAATTATAATGAGAATGATCGAACCTAGAAACTAACTCTGACAATGATTAAAGGCAAGTGTACCTATCGAACAGTAGTAGAGCTTAGGCAAGACCGGATTGTCGAACCCAAAGGAACTAAAAGTACTAATACTAACTTTATTCTTATTATCTAGCCTAAATATTAAGTGATTGGTTGTTTAATCTAAAATTATCTAACTACCAAGCTAAGACGCAAAGACAAAAAGACCAAATTGGGGAGATAACTTTTAGAAAAACTCAGTTGATTTAGATGATACCCTTAGGAAGAATCCACCTAGACTTCACTTGTTATCTAACACTGAACCATACGATTTATTTACTTAGTTTGATCCGTAAGACTCCATAACGTATATTAAACCCTCTCTCGAGGTGAATAACGTCTAACCCTAGGTTAATTAATGGAAATCTCTTTCTCTGTTAATAACCCTTAGGATAGCAGTAAATCGTTCTATGGACTCCCATATTAGGTTTCACCCTAATCCAGCAAAATCTCGTCACACTATCTCTAGGCGTGTGATCAACTCCGCTTAATATGCTAGATCTACTCTTAAGCAATGACTTTTTCTCCTCCACCTAAGCACATCTGACTTGAATCAATATCCCGAAAATATTAACACAAGAATTAAGCACACATAATTAAGAACAAGCTAAGTATTTATCATATAATTCAGTAATCAATAACAAGATTCATCATAGGTAAAACAAAACATAAGAAATCCCTAAAACTCCCTGAAGGAATTGAAGGAGAGATCCGCCGTTTTGAGTAGAATTCCGGCTTCTTGAGATGGATCAACTGGCTATCTTCGAGTGATTCCCTACAAATCTGGCCTTTTCGGCTTGGCTCCTTGGCCTAGCTAACCCCCCCTTTCAGCTGACACTTAGGGGGTTTATATAGGCTCTTGAAATAGGTTTCTTCGCCCCAAAGTATCAAAATCCGAATGAAATTTCTCTTTGCCACGACAGGGACATGGGCATGGAACACGCCCGTGTGGACGATCTTCAAGCCGTGTTCGGATTTCTTTAATGAAACACGGCCGTGTGAATCGAGTTAAGGCCGTGTTCTAGATGATCGGTGAGGCACAGCCGTGTGGGCTTAAATCCAGGCCATGTCGATTTCTCCCTTGGCCCAATTTGCTTCATTTTAGGCCCGTTTCTCGTTCTTCTCGTCCTCTGGTGCTTTCCTGAGTATAAGACATGAAAAGAAAGGATTAAGAGCACCTTTTTACATAAATCGAGGGATAAATAATCCAAAAGCATACTAAATGTGGGATTAAAATATGTTACTTTTACGGTTTATCAATAGCTCATGTAATTTAGTTCTTATCTAGACAGCTATCAAGTGCAGCAACAATTCTGGACGCAATCTGAAATTCATTCATGTAGCGACATTAATGCAAAAAGATAGCAAAATTAAAGATAAAATAGGCTAGGATTCACTAAGTTATAAAATGCAATTTACTAAACTGAAAATGCTAAAATGTATGCTAAGGATAACTAAATGGGAACAATTTAACCAATAAGTAAGGGGGAAAACCTATGTTCTTTCTAGTGTTATCACACCCCCAAACTTGATTTTTTACTTGTCCTCAAGTAAAACAGAAACTAGTAAGGCTACAAAATATTTTATTAAGGCAGATGATCATTCTAGCAACTTGAACCCTCTAAATTCCCAATGGATGAGTCATATTGAGATGAAAGAATATTGCATCGACAATTCATAAGCATGATTGAATAAGGTTGCAACTTCATCAATGCTAGCATCATGCTTCAAACCATAAGTTCTATCTACCATTACAGCATTTATTGTACAATACTAAGTATACATTTTTTTCGGAATAACAACATCGTTGCATTATTGCACCCTTGTTCCTGAGAAGTAACGATGGGGTGCAATAAACCCCCAGGGAGTACGTAATTGCACCGACAAACACTTATGCAATGACAGTCTTTGGCCATATTGATTTTTCTAACGCTTGCATTGGAATGTTCCCTTTTTAACATTTCATACTACACCCACTTTGAAGTGTCTCTAATTTATAACTATATATACATATATAACCAGCTGTAAAATGTAGATTCATTCAAGATTTAAGGAATGGTAGCAGTCACCCATTACTAATGCAATCTAATCCATTCATCGATAAATTGAAGCTGCAATTTTTTGTCAAATTTATCCAACTCATTCATTGATAATTTACATGATTCGAGAATTAAACATCGAATGTAACAAAAATTTTGAACAATTTACATTAACTATAATTAAACCTTGCACACTTCATTTTTGAAAACAAAAATTTTGAAATGTGGGTGCATTTCCAAGCCCTATGTGCATTTCCCCAAACTTAAAGTTTGCATTATCCCCAATGCACTAACATGAAAATGTAATGACAATAAAAATGCAATCACAATATATATTGTAACACCCCAAACCTGACCTAGAAGTTAGGCCCGAATCTGGCGTGTCACATTGAGGTGCAATTCAAAACGGTTTTGCTAATTAAAAATTTAAGGCCTAAAGGCCCAAAACCTTTTAGTCTTATTAATTAAAGATAAAAACCCATTTTATTTCTTTAAGTATTTCGGAAACCAAGTTTGAACATAAGAGCTTACTTAGGTTTAATAATTAGATAAACAATTAATTTCAAAACCCATAATAAATTTGAAGTCAAAACGGAGTACAAGGCCTTATTACATTCACTGAAAATAAATGGAAATTCAAGCCTCTTGTAGTGTGGGCATCTCCAAGTCCTCTCCCACGTCGAGTCGTCTACTCGGGATTACCTGAAACATTAAATTAAAGGGGTGTGAGTTTCGAAACTCAGGCTCCTTTGTAACATAATCCACGCCGCTAGCCATTTTACCAACTAGCTCCTTGTTTTGCAAAAATTTAAAAAGTTCCTACGTTTGGGGCCCAAAAGGCCCAATTTCGGGATGTTACATATATTTATCAAAATTAAACCTACAGCTATATGCAATGCATGAATACTATAACTAAAGCTTAAAATAAACTAACTCAGTTATCCGCAGCCGTCGAAGTGGCTGCATGATGTTTCTTTCTTCTTATATTCTTCTTATCCCTCTTTCTTTTTTTAACCTTGGAGATCTTTCTTTTCTATTCTTTGGGCTTTGCACGATCTTTAGATTGCTCCTCAGTTCCCGATTCTGCCCTGGCATCACCGGTTGCTGTCTGTGTAGGAGAGGCCACTTGGAGTGGTCCAGTGTAGACCACTATTGCCAATGAATTGCATTGCTCCTCACTAGTTACCTCGACAACTTCTATCAGTCTCACTCCAATTCACTCCAAATTATCAATATTTGCACCCACAGACTCGAGTGCAGTGACAATCTCCTCAATAGAATCTTTTTATTCTTTTTCCTTCTCATTTTTCGCAACTTTTTCTTCATCAGCAACAACATCCTCTTCTGTAGCAACAACTTCCTTCTCAACAACAGTGTCCTCTTGATCAGCAAAAATACAACCCTCAAACAAGCTACCAATCTTTCGCAGGCATTCGTCAATGTCCCTGGATTCCTCTTCTTTCTTATTATCAGAGGCCTGCACAATGGTTGGGGATGCCACCGATCTATCTCAGTCTTTTAAGTCATCATCCAAGGAAGAGAGATCATAATTGCGAATGATTGGTCGAAGCACTGGGAATTCCGGTAGTGGGGGTAGGCTAAGTTGGCCTAATGTGGCTACAATAGAACTGTTCTGGGCTTCGGTATAAGCATAAAACAAATTTTAGGATTTTTTCCTATCTTTTAATGTAGTGACAAGCTTGATCTGGCTGTTGTTGATGGAATTTACCAATTTTTTGACATCCTTCAGTTTACGCCACAATGATGTCTCTGCATTTAGGTTGGTTCATTTGCTGTCGGTTTTGGCTTTTCCCTTTTTTGTCTTACTAGTTTTTTCCTCCTTCAGTATCAATGTGTTCTTGCCACGAGTCATTCTCTCTGCAGAGGCTTCATTAATTGGGCCCTTATTGTCGAGGACTTCCTCACCAACACTGGGCACGATTCCTCTTTGCCGGCATAATAAACATCACCAGTGATGGGAAAACTAAGATCCCAGTCTACCTTGCGGTGCAGTCAGCAATTTCTTGGTGAAGTATTGCGGCTACATCAATTTTTCTGCCCTTTACGATAGAATGTATCAGACACATTCTGTCAAGGGTGACTGCGGTGCTGTGAGTGGAGGGCTTTAGCCTGCGATTGACAAAATGAAACCAAAGTTTTCCTTGAGGAGTCAGGAAGCAGTGGTGCATCATATAATTCTTTTGATGGGAACTCATCCACACTGCTCTCTCGGCATACAAGTCTCTCACCAACAGGTCTCATTTTCATCAATGATGTCATCAATAAACTTGGAGTGTTCGTCAACATCGACCTTGGTGTTGTATAGCTCATTGATTTTTTTAGGGTCCCATGGAATTAAACCTTCTCAAACAAAAAGGAACTCTAACTCATGGTCGTAGAGATTAGCATAAAAATCAAGTACCAAGGAAGGTGAGTAGCTTCCAGGATGGGTGCAAAAAGTTTCACACTTTAACTTCGATATGATTTTGTAGACTTGTTTACCCAAGTCTTGTTGTGGAGAAAGGGAAATGTCTTGTTCGGGATGGAAGTTTCGCTTCAACATGTTGTCGTGAAATCGTTCCTTTGCTGCTTCGTTCAAAAAGACTACTAGCTCCTTTGTCTGCATTAGCCTAGGGGATTCTAATTCACGGGCTGTGGTAGCAGAGGACACATGTTCTCCAGCAGATTTGGTGGCTTTCTTGACCGAGCCACTTGTTTTGGCCATCTTTTGTTGAGGGAGAATGGTTTAAATATAAAAAGATATGATCTTAAGAAAAGAAAAGAAATAAAAAAGGTTACTTGAATGTGTTATAGTGGGTATTGTAACATCCTTAAATTGGGCCTAGTAGGATTGGGCCATTTGGAGCTTGGGCTTTAGGAAAATTAGAATATTATTTATTTATTTGTGTTGGTTCGGGTATGAATTTTATGTGTTAGTATAGTCTTGTGAGGGCTTGATTTTATTTAGGAAGCTAGAATAAATTTTAATATGGCTTATTTAATGAAGTGGATTAAATGAGCTTAGCACTTAAGTTAATTTAAGTGTAAATTAAAGCACATGAGGAGTTAGTGGCAAGTTGGTTAAAGAGCTTGAAAGGTTGCATGAGGTTAATGGTTCGAGTAGTAGGTATAGCATTTTTAAAGTTTATTTTTGTATGTTAGCTTTAATGGACGGTCAAGCATAATTATGATAGGTGGACAAATAATTTTGGTAAGTTGAATTATTTTTAAGGAAAGCATGGAAAAGGGATAAGATTTCTAAGGTTATGGTAGGATATCTTGAGTTTATGGTATAATGAGGAACAAAGGCATGGAAGGTGGAGGATGTTTTGGAAAGAAATCCTATGCCTTAATGCATGAATGTGGACGGCATGTAAGGCTAGGGGAGTGGCGAATTTTTGGTAGGTAGCTTGGAGGATGTTGACCAACCTTTTGTTTTGTGTATCATTTTGTGTTTGTTTTTCCTCTCCAAAAGCTCTCATCTTTGGCCGAATGTATAGGGTACTTTTGGTGCAAAAATATTTCTTTTGATGACAACTTCATTTTGTTGGAAACAAAATACCACTTTCTTTCTCTCATTTGTCTTTTGAACCAAACTACATTTTTGCATCTTGTGCATTTTCTTCTTTGGTAAAGTTTGTGGTGACCGAATATCATTTCTTCCATTTCTCTTTTTCTTCCTTTGATCAATTCTTTTTCATTCTCTTTTCAACTTTTATCAAAACCAAAAACCATTCTTTCTTTCTCTAAACTTTGGCCGAATCTCCTACACCATTATCTTTCATCTACTACTTTTCTTTTCTTCTCAAAACCGAATCCCCTATTTCTCCTTTCTTCTCAATAATTTCTTTATTAGCCAAATATACTCCTTTGGGTGTGCCGAAACTCTCTTCTTCTATTTAGAAGTATCTTGGCCGAATATGAAGGTGGTAAGGATTTATTTCAAAGGATTATTCTTTTAAGTTTTCGTTTAAGCCGAAGGCTAATAACCTTGATGATGATGGTTGATTGTAGGAAAGTGAGGCCGATTCATTTAGGAGTGTGTTGGCTAGTGTTCGAAGGCTTTTGGGTAAGATTTTGGGTTCACAAGGAACCCTTCTCAATTATTTTGGTTTGGCCGAATAGGCCATGGTTCTAATGATCATTTTTGGCCGAACATAGGGACAAGAATACTTGTGTGGCCGATTTGTTTATTCGAGATTTAGGACTTTCGTTAGTATCAGGTGTGTACATACACATCTTATGACTTTTTAATATGCTAAGTGTTATTTTATGTCTAATCAATTTGTGTAGACATGGATGTAATACCTTCATGGTATTAACAAGGACTCGAGTAAGTCTTTATTGCTATGAGATTATTATTTGATGCTTTGGGAAGCATGACAAATTTGGTATGTGTATTATTTGATATATGGCTTATGATAATCGATTGGATGTTGTTAAATAAATCTATCAACATGATTTTTTGTATATGCATATGAATGATTGATATGGGTTGATGAGAGGAGGGGGCAGTGATATTTGTGTCGACGGACACCAGTGTTTTGGTAACACATCGTGACACGGTCACCAGAGGTTTGGTACCTCCAGAGGTTTGGCACCTCATAGCGACTTGTCCCTGTGGTTTATACCACCGTGGGTTGACCCCACTTTGAGATATGGGATTGTCCGCGGCTGATTTGGTATCACACGATGGGTTGGCCCCATCATCTATTTTGTGACTTCGGTCACTAGTGTTTTGGTAACACAATCGTGTCTTCTGACACCAAAGGATTTGGTATCACATTTGTGACTATATGTCACCAGGGTTTGGCACCACCAAAGGGTTTGGTACCACACGGGGTAGAAAAGATGTTTGGATGGCTAGGTTGGGTGCATATTTTAATGCATGTTAAATTGTTATAAATTGTGTATGTTGTTGAATTAAACCGGGAAAAAGGGTTACACATTGGGTCTTGATGACTCACCTTTTCCTTAACATTTTCAGTGATTTCGTAGTCATGGATGAGAGCCTGGATAAACTCGAGGTGGCCATGCGATGAAAATAAGGACTAGGTGGATTTTGAACTATTTTATTTTATTATGGGTTTGATTTATTTTGTAATAAGGCCTCCTAGAATTATATTTTGGTTATTTATCTGTTTTGGATAATCTGTTTAACAACTTAATGACTTGAAAAATGGTTACACATGTTTTATGAAAATTAATACGTAAATGTTTTATTGTGCCATCGGGTACACTTGAAATTTGTAAACAACACGACTCAACAAATATTTTTTTTAAATAAAATTAAGCATGGTTTTTAACAAAGACATTAAATTGAATGGCATTTCAACTAATTTCAAAATCGGTCTTAAAATGGTTTTCAAAATGTTTTCTCTGTAGCATACCAAATTCGGTCATAATGTTTGGGCCGGGTTTGGGGTGTTACAAAATTGGTATCAGAGCCCAGTTCAAAGCTCGGCTGTGGGGGCCCAAGGCCCAAAATGTTTTTGGTAGGCCTTTTTGAAATATTTTGGTTTTGAATAAGCATGGCACCGAGTCTCCGGCATCTATCCGCCCTGGTAAGTACCTCTAACTTTTTGTGTGGATTATTATTGTAGAAGGGTAGGAGACATGGGACGTAGATAGTGATAAATACCTTAAACTTTAGGACTAGTTTACCCCAAACAAAGACATAAGACTTTAATGGCCTAAATAGAACCAACCTAGGACCAAGTCGCCGAGTTAGGGTGTGGTAATCTTGGTGCGCATGTCTAGGATTGGATCCGGAAGAGCTTGGTATTTAAGCAGTCCTCGTGACTCACCTCCTCTTCGCGAGATTCCTACCTGGTGCGTAGCTTTGGTTCACCCTAAACCAAGAAGACCCGGTCATAGGCAAAATCCTAAATAAAACCCGAAAGGGAGTAACCATGTTTTAAGGAAAACTTCGGTTTTAAAACCACTAAATTATCTCTTTTAGATAGTAGGACAAACTTATCTTCTGAAATTATGAAATATTCCTGGTTTACCAAAATTTCCAAAATGCCCCTAGTGATAAAATTACGAAAATACCCTTGGTTTCTTAAAATTTCCACATTATCCCGGTTTTGATAAAATTTTTATTTTACAAAAATACTCGAAAATGATGTATTCAAAATAATACCCTGACTTTGGAAATTTACAAAATCACCCCTGATTGACAAAATTACCAAAATACCCCTGGGTTAGAAACGGACAGAAATGTCTGAAGAGTGATAGGTATGAAAGGTATTAGGGAATGGATGTACTTTTCTGTGTAAACTAGGATAGAAGACTTAAAACTTTGTTTGATCGAAAGAATATCTATTAAACTCTTTTCATAAAATTTCTTCGCGGATAATCAAGTGAAACATGTACTAATTCATAAAATTTCCTAATCAGATTAAAATGCAATAGTTAGAATGAGCTTTAGAGGACGTGGCCGTCGTGGACGCGGAAGGGGTAGGATGACCGTGTCAGAACCTGTCGGGTCGGGTCAGGGATCTGAGAACGAGATACCACCGCCACCACCACCCCCAACCTTTGGAGCTGAGGAGTAGGATCAAACGGGTGATGACGCAGTCTCACAAGCAATGCTGCGGGTTCTAGAAAGGGTAGCTGGAATGGGTGGAGGTGGAGGAGCTCGGAAGTCGGTTCCTGAGAGACTTCGAGCTAACGGAGCTGAATTTTTTCGAGGTGTGTCCGGTGTAGTGCCCAATACGGCTGAGTATTGGCTAGAATCGACCGAAAGAATCATGGATGAGATAGATTTGTCAAATGAGGAGAAACTGAAAGGAGCGGTGCCGCTTCTCAAGGATGAGTCATATCGGTGGTGGCTCACGGTACGAAATGGTGCTGCGGCGGAAGATCTCACTTGGAACTTCTTTAAGGTAGCGTATCAGAAGAAATATATCGGGTCTAGTTACGTTGATGCACAGCGTAAGGCATTTCTAAGTTTGGTCCAAGGGAGTAAGTCCGTATCGGAGTATGAGGCTGAGTTCTTAAGATTGAGCCGGTATGCTGGAGGTATTGTGGCTTCGGAGCACGAGCGTTGTGTTCGATTCGAGGATGGTTTGAAGGACGAGCTGAGACTGTTGATTGCTCCACACCAATAGCGAGATTTTGCTGCTTTAGTTGAAAAGGCTAAGATAGCCGAAGGAATAAAGGAATCTGTAAGGCAGAGTTACGACCGGAATAAGCATAAGAGAGGTTCTGAATCATCCGGTCGGCCGAAGATTCTCGAAGAGGCTTAGGCGAGTGGGCCAAATCGAGCGGGAAAGTCCACACCGCTAATCGAGACCGCCCAAAGTAATCGATGTGGGAAGTTTCATTGGGGTGAATGTTGGACCGGAGGGAAAGGATGTTTCGAGTGTGGTTCGCTTGAACACCGTATGAGAGACTGTCCACGTAAGCAAGCCAGGAATCAATTTGAAGGTCAAGGTCGTGCTCAGTTCAGAAATGAGGGACCGCCACCACAGAAGGGTCGTGATAACGGTAGAGGAGGTAATGGCTCTGGTCGAGGTCGAGGAGCATTGGGCAGAGGTGCAAACAACACTGAGGCAAGACAGCCTGGTTTGGTGTATGCTGCGAGGCGTCGTGAGGAGGGAGACGCACCGGATGTCATAATCGATACATTCTTAGTCTTTGGTTTTCCACATACCGCTTTGATTGATGTGGGTTCAACGTATTCAAATGTTGTTAGTAGTATAGTAATTTTTAATAATATCAGAGTGCGCAGCAAGAGCGTAGTGTGGTGAGATAGGATGTACGACTGTTAGTTAGTTGGAAATTTCGAGGACGAAATTTTTTTAAGGAGGGTAGAATTGTAACATCCTTAAATTGGGCCTAGTAGGATTGGGCCATTTGGAGCTTGGGCTTTAGGAAAATTAGAATATTATTTATTTATTTGTGTTGGCTCGGGTATGAATTTTATGTGTTAGTATAATCTTGTGAGGGCTTGATTTTATTTAGGAAGCTAGAATAAATTTTAGTATGGCTTATTTAATGAAGTGGATTAAATGAGCTTAGCACTTAAGTTAATTTAAGTGTAAATTAAAGCACATGAGGAGTTAGTGGCAAGTTGGTTAAAGAGCTTGAAAGGTTGCATGAGGTTAATGATTCGAGTAGTAGGTATAGCATTTTTAAAGTTTATTTTTGTATGTTAGCTTTAATGGACGGTCAAGCATAATTATGATAGGTGGAATAATAATTTTGGTAAGTTTAATTATTTTTAAGGAAAGCATAGAAAAAGGGATAAGATTTCTAAGGTTATGGTAGGATATCTTGAGTTTATGGTATAATGAGGGGACAAAGGCATGGAAGGTGGAGGATGTTTTGGAAAGAAATCCTATGCCTTAATGCATGAATGTGGACGGCATGTAAGGCTAGGGGGAGTGGTCGAATTTTTGGTAGGTAGCTTGGAGGATGTTGACCAACCTTTGTTTTGTGTATCATTTTGTGTTTGTTTTTCCTCTCCAAAAGCTCTCATCTTTGGCTGAATGTATAGGGTACTTTTGGTGCAAAAATATTTCTTTTGATGACAACTTCATTTTGTTGGAAACAAAATACCACTTTCTTTCTCTCATTTGTCTTTTTGAACCAAACTACATTTTTGCATCTTTTGCATTTTCTTCTTTGGTAAAGTTTGTGGTGACCGAATATCATTTCTTCCATTTCTCTTTTTCTTCCTTTAATCAATTCTTTTCATTCTCTTTTCAACTTTTATCAAAACCAAAAACATTTCTTTCTTTCTCTAAACTTTGGCCGAATCTCCTACACCATTATCTTTCATCTACTACTTTTCTTTTCTTCTCAAAACCGAATCCCCTATTTCTCCTTTCTTCTCAATAATTTCTTTATTAGCCAAATATACTCCTTTGGGTGTGCTGAAACTCTCTTCTTCCATTTAGAAGTATCTTGGCCGAATATTGAAGGTGGTAAGGATTTATTTCAAAGGATTATTCTTTTAAGTTTTCGTTTAAGCCGAAGGCTAATAACCTTGATGATGATGGTTGATTGTAGGAAAGTGAGGCCGATTCATTTAGGAGTGTGTTGGCTAGTGTTCGAAGGCTTTTGGGTAAGATTTTGGGTTCACAAGGAACCCTTCTCAATTATTTTGGTTTGGCCGAATAGGCCATGGTTCTAATAATCATTTTTGGCCGAATATAGGGACAAGAATACTTGTGTGGCCGATTTGTTTATTCGAGATTTAGGACTCTCGTTAGTATCAGGTGTGTACATACACATCTTATGACTTTTTAATATGCTAAGTGTTATTTTATGTCTAATCAATTTGTGTAGACATGGATGTAATACCTTCATGGTATTAACAAGGACTCGGGTAAGTCTTTATTGCTATGAGATTATTATTTGATGCTTTGGGAAGCATGACACATTTGGTATGTGTATTATTTGATATATGGCTTATGATAATCGATTGGATGTTGTTAAATAAATCTATCAACATGATTTTTTGTATATGCATATGAATGATTGATATGGGTTGATGAGAGGAGGGGGCAGTGATATTCGTGTCGACGGACACCAGTGTTTTGGTAACACATCGTGACTACGGTCACCAGAGGTTTGGTACCTCCAGAGGTTTGGCACCTCATAGCGACTTGTCCCTGTGGTTTATACCACCGTGGGTTGACCCCACTTTGAGATATGGGATTGTCTGCTAGTGATTTGGTATCACACGATGGGTTGGCCCCATCATCTATTTTGTGACTTCGGTCGCCAGTGTTTTGGTAACACAATCGTGTCTTCGGACACCAGTGATTTGGTATCACATTTGTGACTATATGTCACCAAAGGTTTGGCACCACCAAAGTGGTTTGGTACCACACGGGGTAGAAAAAGGTGTTTGGATGGCTAGGTTGGGTGCATATTTTAATGCATGTTAAATTGTTATAAATTGTGTATGTTGTTGAATTAAACCGGGAAAAAGGGTTACACATTGGGTCTTGATGACTCACCTTTTTCCTTAACATTTTCAGGTGATTCGTAGCTGCGGATGAGGAGTCGGATAAACTCGAGGTGGCCATGCGATGAAAATAAGGACTAGGTGGATTTTGAACTATTTTATTTTATTATGGGTTTGATTTATTTTGTAATAAGGCCTCCTAGAATTATATTTTGGTTATTTATCTGTTTTGGATAATCTGTTTAACAACTTAATGACTTGAAAAATGGTTACACATGTTTTATGAAAATTAATACGTAAAATGTTTTATTGTGCCATCGGGTACACTTGAAATTTGTAAACAACACGACTCAACAAATATTTTTTTTTAAAATAAAATTAAGTATGGTTTTTAACAAAGACATTAAATTGAATGGCATTTCAACTAATTTCAAAATCGGTCTTAAAATGGTTTTCAAAATGTTTTCTCTGTAGCATACCAAATTCGGTCATAATGTTTGGGCCAAGTTTGGGGTGTTACAGGTATAGTGGGAGAGGATTTATAGTGAGTGAAAGAGGAAGATAGAGAGAAGTGTTGTTTTGTGGAGAGATACAAGGCTGGTGAGAAGAGTTGTGTCCAATAGAAATTGTGTCCGCTTAGAAGTATCAAATGACTGAGTGAGTTTTAATCCAATGATGGAATCTAAATTTCCTTAAATTCTAATGGGATATAAATGGTAGTACAGGCTTATGGAATGCGCCGACAGAAAAAGTTTAATGCGTCGAAAAAGGTACCTAATTTATTCTGCAAAAAGGAAGGAAAACAAACTTCAACAAAACATAAATAAAATAAAATAAAATTACGGACTACTAATTAAAAATTAAAACTTTCCGACCAATTTAATGGTCTCTACCTGCTTTTGATCATTGTTGCCAAAATAGTGTTTGAGCCTCTGTCTATTAACTTTCAACGGCTGTACATCACGTAAATCTCGAATTGTGACTGCACCATGATAAAATACGACGACAACTTTAAAATGTCCAGACCAACATGAATGCAATTGTAACACCCCTAACCCGTGTCCAACGTCGGATTAGGGTTAAAGGCGTTACTGGACAGATCAGAAACTTTTATAAACATTTCATACAATCATTCACCAAACACAATCAAAGTGTCCCTTATATTTGTCAATCGAGACCTAAATCATGCTTTAGAGTAGGTCCGGGACTAGGCCAAACACATACAGAAATTCTCGGAAATTTAAATCTTTTCTAAGTCATGCAGGCCACACGCCCGTGTGGGCAGGTCGTGTGTCTACCACGGACACAGACACCCCCATGTGTCTTGGCCGTGCCAAATCAAGGGATGTATACTGACTTTTCCACAAGGCCACTAGACACGCCCGTGTACAACGGCCGTGTACTCTTAAGCTATATACTGACTTAATCACATGGTTACCAGGCACGTCCATGCGCCAAGGCCGTGCACACTTAGCTATCAATTTCCCAGCCATTAGGCACGCCAATGTTCCATAACAGTGTAGGCAAAACAGGCCATTGTCAAGGCCATCATGCCACCCACAATAGGGTCATACCTACAAGCAAATTACAAATCATTTCATGCATATTTTGCAACCAAAACATATCAAAGTAATCATCAAATCTTCACCTACAATTACAACTTCAACCATGCCAAATTGTACAACTAAACACATATGTAATTACAATTCATCTACCTTTACCTTTCATATATCGACTTCTTTGATCAATCAAAGAAATTCATAATGCATTCATATGCTTACCAAAACTTTGACCATTTCATTAGCTATCTAACCATATCAAAACATGCATTATTTCCATATATATACTCAAGCATATTACCAATACTTATCTAGCCACATCTCATGGCTATTATACACATTTCAAACATAACCAAAATGACTAGCCTATTCATGCCATATCTAGCTATATACATATTTCAAAAGTACCAAAACAAGTTGAGTAGTGTGATGATGATCCTCGATGGTCCCCAACCCTTCAGTAACTTTGACGATCTATAAAACAGAACAAACACACACAGAATAAGCTTTCAAAAGCTTAGTAAGCCATATACAAATAAACTTAACATAAAATGCTCATAACCTACTGATGCAATAACAATAATGGTTCTCATAACATATATATCTCACATAGAGTTTGGCTCATTTACTTAGCCATAACTTATCACATTATTCAACTCAAACACCACATATACACCTATCTCATTTAGGCATAATTTCACATATCGTCTCATCCTTTCATTGCACGTATTCATTTTAGTAAGTTCATATAGATACTTACCTTTCATACACAACTTGTGTACATATCAAACATACCTGAAACGGATACACAATCACATAATCTTTCTTGGCTCGAATTTGCCTGTTGAACCGATCGGAATCTAATAGGATACTCAGAGTGCTCGGAAATAATAATGCAATGCCAACGTCCCAGACGTGATCTTACATGTAATCAGATTTCGATGCCACTGTCCCAGGCAGGGTCTTATACGGATCAATAAGATGTCGATGTCCCAGACATAGTCTTACACGTAAAGCTCATATCGATGCCAACGTCCCTGACGCGGTCTTATACGTAAAGCTCATATTGATGCCAACGTCCCAGACGTGGTCTTTTACGAAATTTCGAATCAATGCCAACGTCCTTAATGTGGTCTTACATGATATAACGTAACAGACACCTATGTCATGACATAGCTCATTCTATCTATTCCTAGGTTCATACAGGGCTTCTCGGAGATTAACATTATGTCGATCTTATCTCGGAATTCATGTACACAACATCTCATAACCATTCGTCAATATCAATAGTCATATGAACATACATAAATCAACACAAATACGTTTATTTGTATAATGACTTACCTCGAATTTGGTTTAACAGGAACGGAAACGGCTACTCGATTACATCTGTTTTCTTATGACCTAAATCCGATTTATTTGGTTCTTGACCTATACAAATTGGATCCATTTATTCAACAACTCATTTAATTCAATCCAAATACACATATTTAGGGCAATTTACAATTTAGCCCTCACATTTGCACATTCTATCAATTTAGTCCATTTTTCTCAAAACATCAAATACATAAAATCACCATATACCCATGCTTAGCTGAATGCTTATGTATCTCATACAAGCCCATATTTTCCATCAAATTTATAATTTAGTGCCTCAAATAATCATTTTCTCAATTTAGCCCTATTTAGCTAAATTCATCAAAATTTCAAGAACAAAACATATTCATTAAACACATATCTTTCATTTAACACCTAAACTCATCACATAGCTCACTATTTCATCTATGGCACATCTCATGAACATCATCAATTCTTCAAATTACAACATGGGCTTGGTAGTAGACTAAGCAACAATCTCAAAAACATAAAAATCATCAAAATCCAAAGCCAATACATAAGTTAATTTTGCAATACAATGGTCGAATGCCCTAGCAAGTTTTCTTCTTTTTCTTTCTTCAATGTTTCAGTGATGAAGATGATGGAATTTGGCCTTTTGGTTTTGATTGATAAGCTTTGATTTATCAATTTACCTATTTACCCTTCTTATAAACATATAAGACAAACAGACATTAAGGTTATTTGGACATTTGTCCATCCACTAACCTTAATATTGGCTTAATTGCCACATGAAACCTTCACACTTATAAAGACATGGCAAAAAGGCATCTTTTCATAAAACATGCAAATTTGCATTTCGATGCAATTTAATCCTTTTTTTTTCAAATTAAACACATAGACGGACAAATTAACTTACAGAAATTTAACGCATGTTTAATAATATATTAAAGGCACAAAAAATAATATTAAAATATTATTCAGACTCGGATTCGTGGTATTGAAACCACTGTTTCGACTAGGGTCTAAATCAGACTGTTACAATTCTCCCCCCTTAGGGACTTTCATCCCCGAAAATCTTACTGTTAAACAGATTCGAATATTACTATTTCATTGAATCTTCAGGCTTGCACGTTGCCTCTTATAATTCATTTCGATGCCATAGCACTTTTACTAACGGAATTTTCTTGTTTCTCAGTTTTTTCACTTCACGAACTAAAATACAGATCGATTTTTCCTCGTATGTCATATCAGACCGAATCTCAATTTCAGTCGTAGAAATTACATGTGACAGATCTACAGAGCATTGACACATGAAATACATTATGAATGTTTGTTAGCTTAGAGGGCAGCAGCAATCTATATGCAACTGGCCCGACACGTTCAATAACCTCATATGGTCCGATGAACCTCAGACTCAATTTGCCTTTACGTTCGAATCGGAGTATTTTCTTCCACGGTGACACTTTTAGAAACACTTTATCACCGATTTCAAATTCAATCTCTTTTCGTTTCAAGTCTGCATAAGACTTCTGACGATCAGACGCTACTTTCAAACTGTCATGAATCACTTTCACTTTTTGTTCAGTGTCTTTTATCAAATTAACTCTATGTATCTTATTTTCACTGAGCTCGGTCCAATATAGAGGTGTTCGACATTTACGTCTGTACAGAGCTTCATATGGTGCCATTTTAGTACTCAACTGAAAACTGTTGTTATAAGCAAATTCAATCAATGGCTGATACTGTCCCCACGTACCGTTAAACTCAAGAATGTAGCATCTTAACATGTCCTCACGAATATGAATGATCCGCTCGGATTGACCATCTGTTTGCAGATGAAAAACGGTACTAAAATGCAATTTCATCCCTAAAGCTTCTTGTAGTTTCTTCCAGAACCATTAAGTAAACCTCAGATCTTTGTCAGACACAATGGATAGTGGCATCCCATGTAACCTCACAATATCAGAAATATAAAGTTCAGCTAATCTATCAAATGAATAATCAGATTTTATCGGAATAAAATAGGCAGATTTTGTCAATCGATCAACTACGACCCAAATTGCATCTTTCTTTCTCGGATTCAGGTGCAATCTAGAAACAAAATCCATTGTCATTCTATCTCATTTCCACTCGAGAATCAGAATTGGTTGTAACAAACCAGATGGTACCTAATGTTCAGCTTTAACTTGCTGACAGACTAAACATTTCGACACAAAATCAGATATATCTTGTTTCATTCCAGACCACCAAAAATGTTGCTTCAAATCCTGATACATTTTAGTGCTTCCCGGATGAACAGATAGATGACTACTATGAGCTTCATTCAAAATTAACTGAACCAACTCTGGATTTCTCGGAACACTGATTTGATCTCAAAATCTCAAGCAATCATTATCATCTACTTGAAATTCAGAATCAGAGTTCGGATCATACTGAGCTTGTTTCGCTGTTATTTCAACTTTCTGAGCATCACATATCTATTGTAAAAACAACAGTTTTGCTCTCAATTCAGTAATCGCTGAACTATCATCGGACAGATCTAAATGAGTACTTATAGCACATAATGCAAATAGTGATTTCCGACTCAAAGCATCTGCTACCACATTTGCTTTCCCCGGATGATAATCTATCATAAGTTTACAGTCTTTCAACAATTCTAACCATCTTCTTTGATGCAGATTCAAATCTTTCTGAGTCATCATATATTTCATAATTTTATGATCTGAAAACACATGACATTTTTCACCGAACGGATAATGTCGCCAAATCTTTAATGCGAACACAATTGCAGCTAACTCAAGGTCATGAGTCGGATAATTCTTTTCATAAGGTTTCAGTTGTCTTGAGGCATAAGCTATTACTTTGCCTTCTTACATCAGAACACATCCCACACCATTCAATGAAACATCACTATATATTACAAACTCTTTGCCCGATTCTGAGTGTACTAACACTAAAGCTTCAGGTAACAGAGTTTTCAACTGATCAAAACTTTTCTAACATTTATTGGTCCATTCAAATCTAACATCTTTCTGAAGCAATCTAGTCAACGAAGTAGCTATCTTAAAAAAGTCTCTTACGAACCTTCGATAATAACCAGCAAGTCCTAGAAAACTGCGAACTTTAAATACATTCCTCAGAGGTTTCCATTCTAGAATAGCAAAAATCTTACTCGGATCCACTCGTATACTAGATGCTGACACAATATGCCCCAGAAAATTGACTTCACGCAACCAAAATTCACATTTGCTGAATTTCGCATACAATTGCTTTTCTCGCAAAGTTTGCAACACAATCCTTAGATGCTCGGCATGCTCCGTCTCATCCCATGAATAAATTAAATTGTCATCAATAAACACAACAGGAAATCGATCTAGATACAGTCTGAAAATTCTGTTTATCAGATCCATAAAAATAGCAGCAGCATTCGTTAGTCTGAAAGGTATCACTAAGAACTCATAATGTCCGTACCTCATTCTAAAAGCAGTTTTCAGAATGTCTGAATCTTTTCCTCGCAACTGGTAATATCCCGATCTCAGATCTATCTTTGACAACTCTGTGGCTCCTTTTAACTGATCAAATAAATCATCAATTCTGGGTAACAGATATCTGTTCTTTATTATCACTTTACTCAACTGACGATAATCAATGCACATTCTCATTGTACCATCTTTCTTTTTCACAAACAGAACAGGAGCACCCCAAGGTGAGAAACTCGGTCTAGCAACCCCTCTATCAGTTAACTCTTGCAATTGAGACTTTAACTCTTTCAATTCTGTTGGTGCCATTCTATACGGAGCTATCGAAATAGGTGTCGTACCAGGCAATAGATCTATACCAAATTCAACTTCACGTAATGGAGGCAATCCCGGCAATTCTTCAGGGAATACATCAGAAAACTCACAAACAACTGGCACTGATTCAACTTTCTTTTCAGACACTTTCAAATCAATCACATAGCAAAATATGCTTCATATCCCTTTTTCACATATCTATGACCTTTCAATAGAGATATCACAGCAGGCAATCCATTCAAATCGTTAGACTCAATTCTAACTAGTCCATCATTTGGATATCTCAAATGAATAGTCTTCCTTTTACAGTTCACAACAGCATCATGTAATGTCAACCAGTCCATACCCAAAATAATATCAAACTCATCAAATGGTAATAACATCAAATCAATAGGGAAACAGATATCTCGAAACATTAACAGATAATTCTTGCATACCTTGTCAACCAGGACACTTTTACCTAAAGGGTTCGATACTTTTATAATAAATTCGGTAGACTCTATAAGCAAAGTCTTATTGAATACTAAGTTCATGCATATATGCGAATGTGTAGAACCAGGGTCTATCAATGCAATCAAAGAAGTATCATAGAGTGTAAATGTACCCGTTATAACGTCTGGAGATGAAGCATCCTCACGAGCTCGGATAGCATAGGCTCTAGCAGGCGCTCTAGCTTCGGATCTCACAATAGTATCTCTTGTAGATTTCTAACTACCACTGACAGTTCTTACATTTTGGGAAGGTCTACCTCTCACTGGAGCATTATCAGATCTCGGATTTCGGGTAGTCTCTTGCTCAACAGACTCTAGGCAATGACGAATAAAATGATCTAATGATCCACATCAAAAACAAGCCCAGTCATTCAATTTACAACTTCCCGAATGCCTTTTTCCACAATGCTTACATTCAGGTTTCTCAGATCGAATATTTCCAACACTCGCTATTGAAGTTGTTGGAGTTTTGGAGCTCAAGTGTGATCTAGCTCATCTCTACTCGAGTGTCCCATATTAACTCTTGAACGACTTTGTTCATCTCTGAATTTCTTTGAAGCAGATTGAAATGATCTGCCCGAAATTCTCTTTTCTACATCTCTAGCTTCAGACTCAGCTTTTCTTTTATCTTTCCCAAATGCCTCAGCTTTGCATGCTCGATCAACGAGTACAACGAACTCTTTTATTTCAAGAATCCCAAAAAATAAACGGATGTCTTTCTTAAGACCATCTTCGAATCTTTTGCACGTTATTACCTCGGTGGATACACATTCACGAGCATATTGACTCAGTCTCACGAACTCTTCTTCGTATTCCGAAACAGCCATACGACCCTGTTTCAATTCCAGAAATACTTTCCGTTTCTGATCATTGAATCTCTCACTGATGTATTTCTTCCGAAATTGAATCTGAAAGAAGTCTACATGACTCGCTCTTTTGGAACAATAGAAATTAATGTTTTCCATCACTGATTGGCTGCATCTCGTAATAAGGATACAACACATTTTATACATTCCTCGGGATTCAGTGACATCTCATCAAATACTCTGATTGTGTTCTTTAACCAGAACTCAGCTTTTTTAGTATCGTCTTCACTGGTAGCCCTAAACTCTTCAGCCCTATACTTACGGATTTTGTCTACCGGAGGTTTATTCAATAGATTCAGATTCAAAATCGGAGGTATAGTAGATGTCTGAAGTGGATTAGGCAGGGGCGGAGGTTGTCAAACAGCCAGATTATTTCTTACGAACTGAGTGAACCACTCACTCATCACCTAGAAGAAAGCTTGTTTAGCTTCTCCCTCTTCACTGCTTGTAGCCCGTCTCAATTAGAAGGCACTGTCACTTGTGCGGGAGCAGGCGCATTACTTTCTACATCGTCAGCTAAGGCTCTTTCCTGATCCATTACCATACGAAAATCAAATTTTACACGTCATGATTCATCACACTATCATAGTTCAAATATATGGCATGTATAGCTTAACTCTGACACGCTACATTAGTCCGAGAATCGACTAAACCGTAGCTCTGATACCAATCAAATGTAACACCCCTCACCCGTGTCCGACGTCGGATTAGGGTTAAAGGCGTTACTGGACAGATCAGAAACTTTTATAAACATTTCATACAATCATTCACCAAACACAATCAAAGTGTCCCTTATATTTATCGATCGAGACCTAAATCAAGCTTTAGAGTAGGGCCGGGACTAGGCCAAATACATACAGAAATTCTCCAAAATTTAAAACTTTTCTAAGTTATGCAGGCCACACCCCCGTGTGGGCAGCCCGTGTGTCTACCATGGACACCAGACACCCCCCATATGTCTTGGTCGTGCCAAATCAGGGCCTGTATACTGACTTTTCCACACGGCCACTAGACATGCCCGTGTACCATGGTCGTGTGCTCTTAAGCTATATACTAACTTAATCACACGGTTACTAGGCACATATGTGTGCCAAGGCCGTGCACACTTAGCTAGATACTGACAATTTCCCACGGCCATTAGGCACGTCCGTGTGCCATAACCGTGTAGGCAAAATAGGCCATTGTCAAGGCCATCATGCCACCCACAATAGGGTCATACCTACAAGCAAATTACCAAATCATTTCATGCATATTTTGTAACCAAAACATATCAAAGTAATCATCAAATCTTCATCTACAATTGCAACTTCAACCATACCAAATTGTACAACTAAACACATATGGAATTAAGCACAATTCATCTACCTTTACCTTTCATATATCGACTTCTTTGATCAATTAAAGAAATTCATAATGCATTCATATGCTTACCAAAACTTTGACCATTTCATTAGCTATCTAACCATATCAAAGCATGCATTATTTCCATATATATACTCAAGCATATTACCAATACTTATCTAGCCACATCTCATGGCTATTATACACATTTCAAACATAACCAAAGTGACTAGCCTATACATGCCATATCTAGCTATATACATATTTCAAAAGTACCAAAAAAAGTTGAGTAATGTAATGATGATCCTCGATGGTCCCCGACCCTTCAGTAACTTTGACGATCTATAAAACAGAACAAACACACACAGAGTAAGCTTTCAAAAGCTTAGTAAGCCATATACAAATAACTTAACATAAAATGCTTATAATCGTACTGATGCAATAACAATAATGGTTCTCATAACATATATATCTCACATAGAGTTTGGCTCATTTACTTAGCCATAACTTATCACATTATTCAACTCAAACACCACATATACACCTATCTCATTTAGGCATAATTTCACATATCGTCTCATCTTTTCATTGCACATATTCATTTTAGTAAGTTCATTTAGATACTTACCTTTCATACACACCTTGTGTACATATCAAACATACTTAAAACGGATATACAATCACATAATCGTTCTTAGCTCAGATTTTCCCGTTGAACCGATCGGAATCTAATAGGATACTCAGTGTGCTCGGAAATAATCATACAATGCCAACGTCCCAGACGTGGGCTTACATGTAATCAGGTGTAACACCCCAAACCCATCCCATGCGATATGATCGGATCTGACATGTCACATGAGGAAAGTGGAAAACATTATGTGATTCTTACTAAAAATAGGCGTCACTTGGTTGTGTTTAAGTAAACAAGTTTTGTATGTAAATATTTGATAAAATACAGCTTTGAAAGATCGTTTGATGAATCGAAAATCGAGGTAGTGAGCTTTAAAATCGTGACTTTTGAAAATATCATAGATAATTTTGAAAGAGAATTCGAGTTAAATCATTTGTAAAAGTTTACTATAAAATCCATTTATTAATCAATTTTGAAACCATTATTTATATTTTTAGAAAATCCCCTTTTTAAACAATTTAAGAAAAATAATAAAAACATCCCAAACATATAGCAAAATAAAAATAGTCCAGAGGCCTTATTACAACTTAAAAACCCGAAATATTAAAAGCAGCTAAATAAAACGAAAAAAAAGTTTACTGAAGTCTGAAAATAACATTCCAAAAGTATGGCCTCCACCGAGTCATCTATGGCCCCAAGTCCTCGTCACGGAGCATCACCTACAAGGGTTAAGGAAAAAGGGGGTGACTTACAAGAACTCAGTGTATAATCCCCCTACCGTTGTACACTAGGCTTGAACCCGTTTAGCAAAAACTTGGGCCTGAGCCCATAAAGCATAATCTTGGGCCGAAGCTCATTACAAAATAATAAATAATTGAGACAAATGTAAGAATCTATGCAACCCATCCCATCCAGCCAATCTCTCCTATGGGGATCAAGTCAACCCACCTCGCCAGTCTCTCTAATTTGCAGTCAAGCTACCTTTTATAATATTTGTGGCTGAGCCACTAGATTCATATACGGTAATATAGTCGGCACATGGCCTTATTCATGATGGCACAAAGCCATGCTTACATTGGCAAATAGCCATTATCAGAATTTGTGGCAATGCCACCAGTCTATACTTCTCTACATTCAAATTTTCCCATCCCATGCAATATGTAAAGATGCATCATACATAATCGTAAAACATCCATATAAAAATAACATCCATTAACCTACTGAATACTTTTTATGAATCAGCCCATTAAAGCAATACGATTATTCAACCCATAGGGGCATTTCGATAATTCAGTCCATAAGGACATTTCGGTAAATCGACCCATTATAACACCTTGCATATCGGCCCATTATAACAATCTATCAAATCGGCCCATAGGGGCACTTCAGTAAATCAATAATTTTACCCACTAAGGGTAATACGGTAATCTCGCAACCCAGGGGTATTTCAGTAATTTACCCACCAAGGGTATTTTGGTAAATTCGCAACCCAGACTTAACTACTAATGTGGGGCATAAACATTGAAACCGTCCATCTGCCTCATATTGACTAAATTAACTATAACTCGAGTTAGGAAACTCAAAATTTAGATCCGTAAATTTTCCCTGAAACTAAACTCATATATCTTCTTACTACAATTTTTCCAGAATTTTGACTTAACCAATTAGTACAGTTTATTCCTTAAAGTTTCCCTTGTTTCACTGATCAACGGTTCTAACCTCTCTTACCCAAAATTCAAATATCTCACTGTACAGTTTTCATATGTTTCTCCCACTTCTTTTTATTGAAAATAGGCTCACTAAGGAATCTGTACATATAAACTATAACTCATAATTCACTTTGTACAATTTTATACGATTTTTCCAAGACAGATTAAGGAACCACAAAGTCATTCAGAACCAGTCTCACTAAAATTAAAATATCACAGAATATAAAATTCCTTTTTCTTCTCCGTTTCTTTCATATAGAAATAGGCACAGTAAGCTTTAATTCGATATCTTATTCACTTTCTAATTCCCTTTCTCCTATTTTTCGTGATTTTTCAAAATCACGTCATTGCTACTGTCCAAACTGTTTCATTGCAAAATATGGTTACTACTACGAATATACGCACTCCCAAGTGATCACGGATGCCGGTTTCTGGTTATCTTCGGCATTTTGACTGAATCACAAAACATAGCATACAAACTTTCAGAGAGATGTGAGATTACACACCATTTCAAACATGTATTTGGAAGGTATGAGTTTACACACCTGATTTGGATTTCCTAAAGTACCACTCTTCGTTGACCCTAGAACAATACCAACCAAAAGTTAGCCTCAGATTTCCGAAAGATTTCATACCCAACGTATTACTTACACTTGAATCACTTACCACAATATCCGAAGGATTAGCAAATAGAATATATCGAGTGATTTCGTCCCTAAAACATAATCGATTAATCGAAACTTCGATCCGATTTGCAACATAGCCAAGTAGAGATATAATGAAAATCCAAAAAATGAACCCCTTACCTTAATGATGATACATCCGACTTCAATCGATTGACTTAAGATTAGAGAGCAATCGGCAAGAATGTGCTTTCCGACCACAAACTAGAACATGATCCAAACAAAGAAGATGTGTTCAACTCGCAAGATGGAGAAGAGAAGATGATAGAAATTTGGCTATTGATGAGAAAAGAATTATGAAGGTTCGGCCAAACAAAGTTGTATCGATTAAAAGGAAAAAGAGAAAGTTAAAGAAATGGTAAAAGAAAAGAAGAGATGGAGGATAGTACTAGATGGTTTTGGCTATCAAAGAGAAATGACCAAGAATGCATTGGAGATTTCGGCCAAAGCAAGAGGGAAAAGAGTTTGGAAAAGAGACACAATATGCTCAAAGAGAAAAACACTTCTCATGCACCAAAACTAGCAAAATGATCCTAGCAAATTCGGCTACCAAGTTTTCCCCTAACAAAACCATGTATCATTTTTTTGACACCCTAACATAATAGGCCAACATGTTCCCTTCTCCTGCCTTTTTCTTTTGATTCTTTCCTTCTCTTTCCCTTATCTTCCTCCTTACCATATTCCTTAATCATCTTTCCAAAATTAAAAAGTCTTTCTTACAATATTAAAGCCTTGGCCGACACTTACCTTATTAGTACAAAAATTTAATCCAAATTTGCACTAGTTGGGATTCGAACCTCAGACCATTAGTACACTCCACACGCCACTTGCCACTTTACCAATAGACTCCTTGTGCTAGTAAAATGCACACTTATATCCATAAGCCTTAATGCCATTTACCTTCTCCCCCTTAAGTGCATAAACACAAAACTTTACCTATAGCCTAACTTGAACTCGGAACTTCCTAGAAACCCCGTAACTTTCTAAATTCACTTAACTAATAAGTCCAATTTGCAATAATGTCATTCTCTTGTTCTCAAAAATTTTAAACACTCCTACGTCCAAGGCCCATTGGGCCCAATTCTTCTAGGCCCAATTTCGGGATGTTACATCAGATTTCGATGGCACTGTCCCGGAAAGGGTCTTACACGAATCAATACGGTGCCGGTGTCCTAGACATGGACTTACACGTAAAGCTCATATCGATGCCAATGTCCTAGACGTGGTCTTTCACGAAATTCCAATCAATGCCAATGTCCCTGACGTGGTCTTACATGATATAACATAACAGACACCTATGTCATGACATAGCTAATCCTATCTATTTCTAGGTTTATACGAGGCTTCTCGGAGATTAACACTATGTCGATCTTATCTCAAATTTCATGTACACAACATCTCATAACCATTCGTCGTTATCAATAGTCATATGAACATACATAAATCAACACAAATACGTTTATTTGTATAATGACTTACCTCGAATTCGGCTTAATGGGAACGAATACGGCTACTCGATTACTTTCGTTTTCTTCTTGATCTATAAATATTTGATCCATTAATTCAACAACTCATTCAATTCAATCCAAATACACATATTTAGGGCAATTTGCAATTTAGCCCTCACATTTGCACATTTTATCAATTTAGTCCATTTTTCCAAAACATCAACTACACAGAATCACCATGTACCCATGCTTAGCCGAATGCTCATGTATCTCATACAAGCCGATATTTTCCATCAAATTCACAATTTAGTCCCTCAAATAATCATTTTCTCAATTTAGCCCTATTTAGCTAAATTCATCAAAATTTCAAGAACAAAACATATTCATTAAACACATATCTTCTATTTAACACCTAAACTCATCACAAAGCTCACTATTTCATCTATGGCACATCTCATGAACATCATCAATTCTTTTAATTACAACATGGGCTTGATAGTAGACTAAGCAACAATCTCAAAAGCATAAAAATCATCAAAATCCAAAGCTAATACATACCTTAATTTTGCAATACAATGGTCGAATGCTCTAGCAAGTTTTCTTCTTTTTCTTTCTTCAATGTTTCAGTGATGAAGTACAAACATTACGGAATTTGGCCTTTCGATTTTGATTAATAAACTTTTATTTATCAATTTACCCATTTACCCTTCTTATAAACATATAAGACAAACAAACATTAAGGTTATTTGGTCATTTGTCCATCCACTAACCTTAATATTGGCTTAATTGCCACATGAAACCTTCACACTTATAAAGACATGGCAAAAAGGCATCTTTTCATAAAACATGCAAATTTGCATTTCGATGCAAATTAATCCTTTTTTTTTCAAATTAAGCACATAAACAGACAAATTAACTTATGGAAATTTAACACATGCTTAATGACATATTAAAGGCACAAAAAATAATATTAACATATTATTCAGACTTGAATTTGTGGTCCCGAAATCACTGTTTCGAATAGGGTCTAAACCGGACTGCTACAGCAATTTACCTGGGTGTAATTTGAGTCGAGAATTGAATAATAAAACTTGCTGACCCGTTATAAATTTTCGCTACAAAATAATCTTGCCATGCCATCGTTTGGTCATTTCCTTATAAATTGCAGCATTTTCATAAGCATTTCTCTTAATCTCCTCTAGTTTTGTGATATCCTGTAACACCCCTTACCTGTATACTATGCCGGAATCGAGTACGAGGCATTACCAGACTTTTAATTTTACCAAATTCTGAGCCACAAAATTTCACTTATAATTTAAACTTTAACAAACACATGCATACACAATCATTATAACTCCATGACCAGTATGAGCCACAACTCATGGCTAAATACAGAATAATCCTTATTACCGTTATGAAGCAATACATTTGGTCAAATTAATTAACACATACAAAATGACTTAGTCAAGCCCTTATACATGCCATAACTTAAATCATTTATAAATAAAAATACCCATAGATAGCTTGATCGTGTGAAGCTATCTCCGAAGACCTTTAGCCGGAGCTTGTTTAACAGGACTCTGAAACATGGGACAGAAAAAGGGGTAAGATTATAAAGCTTAGTAAGTTCACATGTAAAAATAATAAGCATTAGCAATGAATTTAGCTTACTACTATGCTGTCATAACTTGCATAAATAATGCTAAGTTCTTACTTTCTCAACTTACTCATTTGTACCCTTACCAAAGCCTCAAAGAGACAAATCTTCACAACAAGTTCTCAAATTGATACAATCATTAAATCACATGCTTATACCTTATTACTCATGTTCACATTAATCTACCTACTTGAATCACTATCACTAAATTATTTATTTCTTGAGCTACAAAGCTCCGAATTACAAACCACTAATTTTCCCTGAAACTAGACTCACATATCTTCATACCATAAAATTTCTATAATTTTTGGTTTTGCCAATTAGTACATTTTATTCATTAAAATTTACCCTATTTCACTATTTGACTATTCTGACCTCTCTTCACTACGAATCAATTTTCTCCTCATGCAGAATTCAGATGACCTTCTTGTTTAGTTCATTTGAGACTAGACTCATTTAGGATTTCAGGCATATAAATTATATCCCATTATTATTTTTGTAAAATATTTGATGATTTTTCTAAGTCAGAACCGGGAATCATGTAATCATTCTGAACCAGTCTCACAAAAATTTAAATATCTCAAAATATACAAATGGTTTGTTTGCTCTATTTCTTTTATATGAAAATAGACTTAATAAGCTTTAAATTAATATATCTCATCCAACTTATAGTTCAATTTCTACTATTTTTGGTGATTTTTCAAATTCATGTCACTGCTGCTATCCAAAATAGTTTTATTATAAATATTTGCTCTCTCTCACTTTAGTTGTATTCATTAGTTACCTATAACAATCTTTCCAATTTCTGATTACATATCGAGCATATTGCTCATACGTTACACATGCATATACCTACACTTATCACTACAAAGTCACACATAATTCACTTATTCGATTTTCTCGTTGAACGCTTCGGAATAATAACGGATATGTGGTGGGTTTGCACATAGCCCACCATTTAAGTTGAAGCTCTCTTGTACACATAGTGGCCTTCACTTAGTACCACTCATGTGACCTAGCTCAATTGTACACATAATTCTGGCTCTCTTGTACACATATTGGCCTTCAATTAGTACCACTCATGTGACCTAGCCATCTCGTAGCTCTCTTGTACACATAGTGGCTCACACTACATACCACACATGTGACCTAGCTACGTATAGCTTTCTTGTACACATGGTGTACTCTCGGTACCACACATGTAACCTAGCTATGTATATATATGTATCTTGTAGCGCTCTTGTGCACATAGTGGCATGCACTTAGTACCACTCATGCGACCTAGCTACATACCATTTATATCTTTGATTCCGAAGGTTCAAACGGGAAGTATCTCACTTTCTAATACTTTATTCCATTCCTTCAATAGTCAATTATGATTCAAAAATCAGCTACAATACATAAAATATGCTGAAATATAAAAACGTTAATAAAAATAATGAATTATTTACATACAGCTGACATAATTACATTCTCAATCTCATCACATCATCAATTTAACTTGTCCTCCCCAAATTATTCTATTCAATACTTTCTTGATATTACACAAAGCCATCTTCCTAATTTAGTCTTACATGTAAACATATACCAATTCTCATTAAAATGCCGAGTCATTATCGAACATTATAATTATATTGGAAAATCAATACTAAAGTATTCATAACTAAAATTTCAATTTAACATTCAAACTTGCATGACTAAATGCTAATTCAACATATGAACTTACCTCGATACCAAAACGGCCATTTTACCAACTTTATCGATTTTCCACCCATTCTAGAGGTCCAAATCTCATTTTTTCGGGGTCTTAGACATCACATTTCACTTATCTATTTAATGTACTACTCAAAACAGTCCCTAACTCAAACCTTGGCAAAATTACAACTTTGCCTCTAAACTTTTGCATAATTATGATTTTTCCCCTAGGCTCGAAAATTAAACTTCATCCCTTATTCTTATGTTTTATAACATGCTGATCATTTTTCCCTTCTATGGAAACATCAAATTCTTGCTCTAACATGCACTTATGTACATTAGGTATTTTTGCCGATTATGTCGTTTTACTTGTTTTCACTTAAAATCGCTTAGTAAAAGTTGTTTAACATAATTCTAAGCTTTATATTCTACCATAAAACATTAAAATAAACACATTTCACCTATGGGTATTTTTCCAAATATGAACCCTAGGTTAAATTATTGCTAGAATAAGCTAAATCAAGTTACCGGGACTCCAAAAACGTAAAGAACATGAAAAACGGGGCTAGAATGGACTTACCATGAAGCTTGGAAAGCTTGAAAACCCTATCCATGGCTTCCCACATGTTAAATTCGGCCTAAGCTTGAAGATGGTCAAATTTGGCATTTAAATTTCGTTTTTAATTTTTTTAATTCACTAAATTACCAAAATACCCTTAAAAAATCTTTTGAAACAAACCCATCCATGTCCATTTTTGCCCACCAACTTAACCAATGGTCTAATTATCATTTAAAGACCTCCAATTTAAAATTTCATAACAATTGGACACCTCTAACATGTAGAACTCAACTTCTTCACTTTTTACAATTTAGTCCTTTTGACTAAATTGAGTGCCCAAACGTCAAATTTTTCGAATGAGATTTTCACGAAATCATTCCGTGAAATTGTAGACCATAAAAATATAAATAAAATAATTTTCTCAACATCAAATTTGTGGTCCCGAAACCACTATTCTGACTAAGCCCAAAATCGGGTTGTTGCATATCCAATAGTCTTTTCATTCCAGCCACTTCATAGTCCATGTTCACTTGCTTATTTGCCCATATTGCTTTGTGTTCCAATTCAACTGGCAAGTGACATGCTTTCCTAAAAACCAATTGATAAGGTGACATCCCGAATGGAGTTTTGCATGTTGTCCGCAGTGCCCATAAAGCATCATCTAATCAAAAAGACCAATCTTTCCTCGAAGGGTTGTTCCTAATTTGTCGATTCGATACTTCGGCTTGTCCATTAGTTTGCGGATGATAAGTAGTAGCCATTCTATGATTAACTCCATATCTTTTCAGCGCCGTCGCCACTTGGTTGCAATAAAAATGTGTACCCTGATCACTAATCAATGCATTTGGTGTGCCAAAGTGGGTGAGTATATGCTTGTGAAAAAATTTTAGCACTGTCTTTGCATCATCCTTTGTGACTGCAACAACTTCCACCCTGTAACACCCTATGCCAGTATTCAACGCTAGAACAGGGTACGAGGCATTACCAGATTTAAACACAAGCAGACATACAAAACTGAGACGTAATTTCTATCCAAATTTAAAACTTTCCACATAAATTCATATCGTCCCTAAAACGAGCCTACGAGGCCCAAAACATACATTGAAATTAGTTCGGGACTAAATTAAGAACTTTAGAAAATCATACAACACTTAGAAATTTTTTCACCAAAACAGGGCTCACACACCCGTGTGGTCCAAGGGACACGTCCGTGTGTCTACCCGTGTGGACAAAAATAAGGCTATTTACCAAGCCATTTTGCCACCCTTACTTGCACCAACCTACAGAACAACAATCAACACCAATCCAAGCATATACATACAACCAAATCAGCCACAAACAAGATATCAATACATCATTCTCATGCTATCATTTATCATACAAAAACATCACATATATCTCAACTTAAATCATGCAATTTCCCACATCCATGAAAAGCATCATCATATGCATATATATAAACTTAAACCAATATTAGCCAATTTCAATGGTCATTTACAAAATGAATTATCAACCAACATAAGTCAACACATTTGGCTAAATCAATTATGACGCATAACAAAATGACCAAGTCCCTATACATGCCATAACTCAAAATATTAGAATCAATGGTACCCAAAATATTAGGTTGATAGTGTGAATGGATCCCCGATAGTTTCCGATCCCCGAGCTGGCTTGGTGACACTATAAGACAAGGGAAAAGAAAGGGGAGTAAGTTCCTATGCAAATAATAAGCATTATGATCACACATATATCATACAAATATACATGATGAACTTGACATAAATAGTATCAAGATCTTCTAATCATAACTTACTCATTCATAACCTTACCGAGGGATTCATCACATATCGAGCTCATTAGTAAATGAGTTTTATGTACGTAGCTGTACCAACTCGCAACATAATCATAACCTTTCACAACTTTGACATACTCATTGAATTTCCAGTTAAACCACTTGGAATACTAAAGGATACTCGGGAATCTCGCACATACAATACTATCCCAATGCCATATCCCAGATATGGTCTTACATTGGATCTCTTATCGATGCCAATAGCCCAGCTATGATCTTACACAAAATCTCATATCGATGCCATATCCCAGATATGGTCTTACACGTAATCTCAAATAACCCTAATGTCATGACATTCGTATCCTATCTATTCCTAAGGTTCAATCGGGATTTCTCACTTGTCAAACTTTATCGATTACATCCAAAGATTCAATCATAATTCATACAATATTAAAGCATTTAAAACATAAATAAAACGATGCATTATTTACATACGAACTTAATTCGGTACAAAAATAGTAGAAATAGGACTTAATCGTCAAACACCTTGTTTTCCCTCAATCTAGGTCCGAATCTCATTTCTCTTGATCTATAATAGCAAATTTAAGTCATTTATTTTCCACATTTCTCAATTCAGTCCAAAAACTACATTATGGCAAAATTACATTTTTGCCCTTAAACTTTGACCTTTTTACAAATTAGTCCCCAGGCTCATAAAATGAAATCTATTCGATTTCTTCAAGACCCAGGCCTAGTCGAACTTCTTTCATGCTTATAACAACCCACATTTTTCATTAAATCAGATATTTACTACCCATTTTACAACTTTTTACAAATAGGTCATTTTTAGGTATTTTCATGAAAAATCACTTAGTAAAAGTTGTTTATCTAACATTAAACTTGCATAATCTACCATTAAACATCAAAACACATACATGTCTAACAAGGTTCAAACCCTATACATCAACCATAACTCAAATTAATGGTAGAAATAGATAGATCGGATGATAATGACTTCAAAAATGTAAAGAGCTTTAAAAACGGGGCTAGGATGTACTTACAATCAAGCTTGGAAGTTGAACAAACCCTAGCTATGGTGACCTTCAAATTTTCGGCTATGGTGAGGAAGATGGACAAGGATTTTGGCTTGATTTTGCTTTTTAATTCATTTAATTACCAAATGACCAAAATGCCCTTCCCTTAAAGCTTTGGAATTTTATCCCACCATGTCCATTTTTGTCCACTAATTTATCCAATGGTCTAATTACCAACTAAAGACCTCTAATTTAAAATTTCATAGCAATTAGACACCTCTAGCATGTAGAACTCAACTTTTGTACTTTTTACAATTTAGTCCTTTTTACTAAATTAAGTGCCCAAACGTCAAAATTTTCGAACGAAATTTTCACAAAATCATTTTGTAAAATTGTAGACCATAGGAATGTAATAAAAATAAACTTTACTACGTCAAATTTGTGGTCCCGAAACCACTGATCGCTGTAAAATCAGAGTTTTAAATATTTATAAAATAATGATCAAACCTGGAGACTAACTCTGACAACGATATTAAGGCAAGTGTACCTATCGAACAGTAGTATAGCTTAGGAAAGACCGGATATCGAACCCAAAGGAACTAAAAGTATTAATACTCACTTTCTTTTTATTATTTAACCTACCTAAGATAAAGGTTGCTTTTAAACTGAATTGACGACAACTAAACTAAGGAAACAAAGACAAAAAGATGAATTTGGGGATAACTTGAAAAAGACTCAGTTGATTTTGATGATACCTTCGGGAAGAATCCACCTAGACTTCACTTATTATCTAACCCTAAATTATATGATTTCTTTACTCAGCTTGATCCGTGAGACTCCCTAACCTATATTAAACCCTCTCTCGAAGCGAATAACGTCTAATCCTAGGTTAATTAGTGGAACTCTCATTCGCTTATAATAACCCCCTAGGAAAGCAGTAAATTGATCAATGATTCCCATATTAGGTTTCACCCTAATCCGGTAATATCTCGTAACCCTATCTCTAGGCGCCCGATCAACTCCGCTTAATTATGTTAGATCTTCTTTTAGGCAGGGTCTATTCCTGCTCTACCTAAGCACATTAGATTTGGATTAAGCAACATAATAAAGAAAAAATTAAATAATTTATCATATAACTTAAAAATCAAATAATAAAATCTATCTAGGTTTCATCCCCCTTCAGGTATCTGAAGGATTTAGTTCATAATGTAAAAAAAAAAACATCACAAGAGAAAAGATAAAACAAAACATAAGAAAAATCCTAAAACTCCCTGACGGGATTGAAGGAGAATTCCACCGTCTTGAGTATAATTCCGGCTTCTTGGAATGAATCAACTGGCTATCCTCGCATTATTCCCTAACTCTAACCTTATTAGCTTGGCTTCTTGGCCTAGCTTTGATGCCGGTTTCGGCTTCCGCCGAACTCCCCTTTCAAGTTGCCCCCTTAGGTGTTTATATAGACTTTGAGATGCCTTACTTGGCCCCTAAGTATCCTAATTTAAGTAGAATTCCTAATAGGGTATTTGAATAGGCTTTGGAATGTGTTTTTTTACCTCCAAGTATCCTTTCCCGAATGAAATTGCTCTTTCCAGCGACAGGGACACGGCCATGGCACACGCCCGTGTGAATCGTGGCCAGGCCATGTTTGGACTTTTAATGAGGCACAGCCGTGTTTATCAGGGTCCAGGCCGTGTTCTAGTAATTTAATGAGGTACGGCCATGTGGCTTGGAGTCCAGGTCATGTCGATTTCGTGAATTGGCCCATTTGGCCCGTTTTAAGCCCGTTTTATGGTCTTTTCATCCGCGGGTGCTTTCCTGAGTATAAGACATGAAAAGAAAGGATTAAGAGCACCTTTTTACAAAATCGAGGCTTAAATTATCCAAAAGCATGCTAACTGTGGGCCTAAAATATGTTACTTTTATGGTTTATCAAATACCCCCACACTTAAGCTTTTGCTTGTCCTCAAGCAAAATTCTCAACTTACAGCTAAAACAAACTTTCCATAATTCATAATTTCTATCAACAATGTCTCATCATAATTCAGAGATAATTCATCCATGGATAATTCAGCTCAAAGAGTCCTAAAGATTCAAACGAGATAAGTCATGAGTTTGTTCCTCGAAAAACATAGGTGTCTCCCTTTATTTAAATAACTACCTTTTCAATCCAAAATCAATAAGGATTGATATCCTCACTAATGATTCACTCAAATCACTCTAAAATGTTTAAGGTTCAGGGAAAGATCACTCATACGTCGAACCTGAAAAGTTAATCCCATAGGCTTGCCTAAAAATCAAATCTCCACCACTGTAAAATGATGTGATAAACAGATCAAAAGGTCTTTGTTAGGGTTGTAACGGGGCTAGGGTTGAAGGTGTGGATAAAGGTTGAAATTAGAAGGTTAGAATCGAGATTGAATTGATAAGTTACCTATCTAAAAATTTCTAAGATAATAATTACATCAACTGAAAATAATAATAATCCTACTAATACGAGCTTTTTCCTTTGATAATTAGACTTTAACTTGTATAAGCTCACTCTTCATAATACTAATACTAAATATACTTTGCTTTGGTTTTTTTTTTTAAGAACAAACTAATAAAGACAACTTCAACTCATAATAAAAATTTAGGTAACTAGTCAAATCATATCTCGATTAAAGGGTAGTCAAAAAGAAGGGTGATAACAAATACAAAGGGTTTTGGTTTAATATTAGTGGGCGAGTCAATAAAAAGGTTGTTAGGCTCAACGGGGTTCACTAAGGATTAATTATGAGGGTAGGCTTTTTAGTGATGTAAGTGGGTTAAAACCTAGGTGCCTTTATCATCTCGGTATATCAAATCATAACTGTGGTCTTAACATGTATAATCAAGGCAAGTTCTAGAATAACAGTTCATAGTTGACACACTCATAATAAAAGAATGAGCATGAAAAGGAATGTATGCTCTATAAGGCTCAAAATCTCACAAAAATTATGGGTGTTTTGACATCATCCTTGTAAATTTCAAATTTCAAGATAACATTCAATTCAGGTTAACAACCTAAAATTTAATTTTTTTTTTTTTTGAAAATTAGACTTATCATTCTTGATTCCCTAGTATTCTTCAAATTTAATTATCAATGCACAATTATCAAGGACTTAATCTAAAACATATCAATAGAAATTATAAATTAAAAAAAATTTCATTCAAATCGTAATATGAGAAACTTACTTTAAGATCAAGGCATAATTCAGGGACTTTCAGATAATACTATAATTAACCCCCCACACCTAAGATGTACATTGCCCTCAAAGTACAAAGATGGATAATATCAAAATAATCATAAAATCATAAGATAATGAGAGAAGTGAAACTTCTTGAATTTTGGATGAAGTCAATGAAAAGAAACCGGATAGGATTGGAGGTGAACGTGGGGAAGCATCTCGAACCGTTTGAAATTGAATCCTCGAAGCAGCCAGTCTGATTTTATTGTATCCTAAGCTAAACCTAAATATCATAAACAAGAAGAAGAAGAAGAAGAAGAAGAAGAAATGATAAAATTAAAATAAAAATAAATAATGGAAAATGAAAGAGAACTAGAAAGAATGAGGTTTAAATAGAGATGTAGCCTATGTTTTGGGATTTTGAGTTTTTGGGTGCGTTCAGGTGAGATAGCCACGGCCGTGTTATAGCTGACACGCCCGTGCTCGACAAATCAGTAATTTTGCTCGGGTAGGTAGCACGGGCATGTTTAACACGTGGTATGCAAGTCGGTGAGTTTACACGGTCGTGGGGCACGAGCGTGTGTACCCCGTGTTCGACAAGTCAGTAACTTCGCACGGGTAGTTAGCACGGGCGTAGCCTAGTATCGCAGTCGGTGTTGGGAAAAGAAATTCTTCTCTGGTTGGGCACGCCATCGCACGCCCATGGTTCATTCCACAGCTTCATGGACGCCGCACGCGCGCCTGTGTAAGCCGTGTGTCCTAGAATTCTGCTCTTTGGTGAGTTTATGGTTAGGTGCTTAAAAGGAAAAATAAAAGGAAAAGAATAAAAAACAAAAAATGTAAAAATAAGGTTAGTGCTCGGGTTGCCTCCCGGGAAGCGCTCGTTTATAGTCTTAAGCTAGACTTTACCTTTCATTCGTATGGTTATGGTGGTTTGAGGAGGTGAAAATCCTTTCTCATGCGATCACTTTGGTTATGGATATATAGTTTAAGTCGAGTAATGTTTACCTCAAAAGTATCAAATTTAGGATTGCTTACCTCGACTGTACCGTATAGGAAGACATTAAGTACCTCAAAAGTGATTTCTTTGTTTGTCTTGAGGTCCGAATTGGTGATTCGAGGGTCTTCCTTATTCAACAATACCTAATCCTCTATTTTGATGTGAGTTGTTGTTCCTATCAACTCGTTTGGGGTCTCCTTCAGTTTCACTTCGTCCGGTTCCTGTTCCTCTTTGATTTATGTTTCCTCCTCTTTTAGGTTGTCAACCCTAAGGCTTTGTTCCTTATGTGTTTCTTCTTTGTCGGCACTAGGTCTAAGATCTAGCTCAGCTAAGTGATTTTGTGATGCTTCTTGTAAAGAAGGATGAACCAAATGATTATCAATAGAATTAACGTTTGTACCTTTATTACTCGATGTCCTAGCTGAGTCAAGAGCTTGAAAAGTGATTGTTTCATCGTCTACACGAAGTGTGATGATAATGTAACATCCTTAAATCGGGGTTCTACATTTTTCTTGTGTTGCATGTGATGAATTATCTTCAATGTTCATTTGTCATGTTCTGGGGTCTAGTTATAACCTTGGTTTAGGCCTGAGTTAGGGCTAAAAATTTCTTTTTAGTACTTAAGAAGACGGAATTAGGGGAAGTAGGGGTTAAAAGAATTTATTTGGAGTTTTAGACACAAGAATACCAGTGGAAAAGTGGCAAGGAGGCGCCACTAGAGTGTTCAAGGAATGACGCCATAAGCAGGGTGGGAACGCCTGTGTTCGAGCAGCAGGAATTGCACTCCCTGCTATTTATTTTTGACGCCACAAGCTGAGGAAGAGTGCTCAGGTGGGACTCTCTGGAATGGATGAGGAGGAGAAAATTTAGGAGTTTTGACTTGTTCAAACAATTTTGAACTGATGGAGGGGAGAAAAGTTAGGAATTTGAATTCTTTCAAACTCACTTGGGAAGAGTTGGCCGAATGGTGGACTATGGGCAAGGGGGCTACCGGTTTTGGGGAGCTTTTGGGTGGCCGAATGTCAATAGTGGCTTAGGGAGTGTTTCGGCTAGCACACTAAATTACTTCTCTTTTCTTTCATTTTTGACAACTCTAGCTGCTAGCCGAATTATTCTTTTGCAAGTCTTGCCAAGTGCCAAAACTCAATGGCCTTTCTTCTTTTCTTTGCCTATTTGGTTATTCATTGCTAGTCGAACCTGCTCCTTGCCGAATCCATATTTTACTCTCTTTTTCTTCTTCATATTTTTGCTAGAAACCAAAACTAACAACCCCACCCCTCCCATTCGACATCTTTTTCTTCTTCTCTCAAACCCTTTGTGCCGAAATCCCTTTCATTCACCCTTGCTGAAACCTTCTTTCTCCATTGTCATTTTCTTCTTCATCTTGATAGTTCTCAAAAGCCGAATCAACACCACCCCTCAGTCGACTTTCTTCACTTGTTCTTTTCCCAACCCCTTAGTGCCGAAACCTTCTTTCAACCTTCTTGCCGAATTTATTCTTTGCTGTTCACTCATTCTTCTTCATCTTTTCACTTCTTGAAAAGCCGAATACTTGACTCATAAACTCTCTCTTCTTGCGTTCCTCTTCATCATCTTCAGTGCCAAAATCAAGGTTACTTTTGGGGACATAGCCGAATCTTCTGGTAAGGGATCTCCTCTCTTCTTCTTGATCGATCTGAGTAATGCCGAACCTCTTCTGTCCTTTTTTTGATATTTCTTCAATCGTGGTAATCAAGATCTTAACTTATTCTTGTTCTATGTGATAGCCGAAACCTCTAAACACCAATAGGGAGTGCTGATCTGTGGTGTTTAAAGGCCAAATCAGTCGTTAAGGTAAGGGGAGACAAACTCTTTTGGTTTTGGATTCATGCTATGGCCGAGTGGCCTTTGGTATCTTAATGATGTGTGAAACTGATTGCAGGGAGGGCTATAGCTGAATAAGTGAGTCTTCGGGATTTGGTTAATAACCAAATCGACTTAGGGTGAGTGCTACATTTGGGACGACATCTTTTCGGGATTTATAGTTAAGCCAAATAGGGCTTTTGATTACTAACTAAGCATTGGCCGATTGTAGGAGCAGTGAGGACATACATTTCGGTATCTCGTAGTATCGCGTAGCTTCGGGGTTCTCATTAGATCTACGTATAATCAGCTGTGTGAACGCTTACACACTTTATTAGTCTAACGATGCTTATTATGTTACTGTATAACCTTCGGTATTAGTGACTTTGCTTTGTGGGCATGATCTTGGATTCCGGGTAAGTCCCCTGCTATGTGATTTATGATATACATCACCATGTTTTGTTAAATGCTATGCTAGGCCTTATTGCATGATACATGATATTATGACACGGATGATATGAGCATGATGATGGGATTGATGAGAGGAGGGGGATGATTTATTTGGACTGTCACCAGTGGTTTTGACCACAAGATGGGTTGGCCCCATCAGTTGATTTGTGACTATGGTCACGAGTGGTTTTAACCACACTATTGATATGATTTGTGACTAAGTCCCAGTGGTTTCGACCACACGATTGATATTTGTGACTACGGTCACCAGTGGTTTTGACCACACATGGATTATTGTGACTCGTCCCAGTGGTTTGGTACCACAGTGGGTTGGCCCCACATGATATTACGGGATTGTCATCAGTGGTTTTGACCACACGATGGGTTGGCCCCATCATTGATATATATGTATTTGTGACTTCGGTCACCAGTGGTTTTGACCACCAGTGGTTTTGACCATACGGGGTAGTTAAAGGAGATTGGATGGTTAGGTTATGGGTTGCATGATTTGCATGTTTTGCTAATGATCCTTGTAAGTGGTTGAATTATCGGATTGGGGATTTATACACTGAGTCTTGGTGACTCACCCCTTCCCTTACATTTTGCAGATGAGGCATAGATGGCGGATATGGAGCCGGGGAGGACAGGAGGTGGCCATGCAGATTTGTTTTCGGTTTTTCGAATTTAACTTATTTTTTTCGGTTTATTTGATTTTCCTTAAACTTGGTTTTGGTTTGTAATAAGGCCGCTAAGTTTATTTTGGTTTTATTATTACTTGATTTTACTCTGCTTATAAATTACATGTTGGATTTATGGATATGATAAAATTAATTGGTAAAAAGAAAGGTTTTCTAAACTATATCTCCTCGGTTTTTCAAACGTTACCATCGGGTACCAACGATCATAACATAATTAGAGGTAATTTGGATGATTTTACAAACTCTAAATCTTTCACTCAACTTCAAAGGCATATGAATAAACTCTTCACACAACCGTTTTTAATCAAAATCAAACGTTTTTCTAAACTTGGTATTAACAAATGGGTTTCCAAACATGTGTTTTCCCAAATTTCTTACCATCTAAAAGACAATCTTAAACATCACCTATTAGCAAGGTTTCTAAACCTGTATACGATAAAAGAGTTTTATAAAATTTAACTGGTAACTTGTGATTTCAAAAATGTTTTCACTCCGTAGCATGCTAGATTCGGTCGTGGTGTGCTGACCGGGTTTAGGGTGTTACAATTGTTGTATCAGAGCCAGTTTCAACAGCTCGTCTGTGGGCCTGAGGCCCAAACATGTTTTAAAAATGGTTTATAAAAGGCTCTTATGGGAAAAGTACAGTGGTAAAAGCATGGCACCGAGTCTCTGGCACCAATCCGCCCAGGTAAGTACCCCCAACTATTGCTTGTGATGATATGATTACATGGGTATAATGATGGCATGATTGAATAGGAAGTAGGAGCTACTTTAGAGACATGAACTATAGGATGATGTACTCGCGAAATAACCCCTTACTAAAACTTTTCATAAGACTGAGCTTTGATAGACAGTGGAATAAAAAACTAACGCATAAAATTGTTAATCAGCTCGAATATATGGATAGGTATGAGCACACGTAGATGTGGGCGTAACACTCGCGGACGAGGTAGGGGTAAGATGACGGTCTCGGAACCAGTAGGGTCCGGACATGGGTCAGAGAATGAGGTACCACCGCTGCCAGCTGTGGGTGCGGAATATTAGGATCAGACGGGTGGTAATGACGCAGTATTGCAGGCTGTGCTGTGGGTACTGGAAAGGGTTGTGAATGCAGATGTTGAAACAGAAGCTCGGAAATCTGTGACCGAGCGACTCAAGGCTAATGGCGCAGAGGTATTCAAAGGTGTGTCTGGTGTGGCACCTAGTACGGCGAAATATTGGTTGGAGGCGACGGAACGCATCATAGATGACCTGGATTTTTCAGCTGAGGAGAAGCTGAAAGGGATAGTATCTCTGCTGAGAGATGAGTCATATCAGTGGTGGCTCACTGTTAGGGATGGAGCGATGGCAGATGACCTCACTTGGGAATTCTTTAGGGAAGCATATCAGAGAAAGTACATAGGGGCTAGTTATGTTGATGCGCAATGCAGAGCTTTCTTGAACTTGGTTCAGGGTAATAAGACTGTAGCGAAATATGAGGCAGAATTCCTTCGGTTGAGTAGGTATGCTCGGGGTATTGTGGGTACTGAGCATGAGCACTGTGTCAGATTTGAGAATGGCCTGAGAGATGAGCTGCGGACGATAATCGCCCCACAGCAGGAGCAAGAGTTTACTGTTCTAGTAGAGAAAGCTAAGGTTGCTGAAGGGGTAAGATAGTCTGTATGGCGGAATCAGGATAGGGGTTGGAAAAAGAGGAGTTCTGGATCATCTGGGTTTTTTGGGAATCAGCAGAAAATGGCTAGATATAGAGGGCCGAATCAAGCTGCTAGGCCTGCTGCTACTAATACTCAGTGGCCGCCACGGTGTGCTCGGTGTGGTAAGTCTCACACGGGAGAATGTTGGACTAGTGACAGGGGATGCTTTGAGTGTAGCTCGATGGGGCATCAAGTTAGGGATTGTCCACAGAGATCAGCTAGGCTGCAGGCTGAGGATTAGAGCCGTACACAGTTTAGGAGGGATAATCAGCAGCCGCAAAGAGGCCGAGGTTCAGGCAGGGGAGGTAATGGTTCTGGTAGAGGCCGTGGAGCACCGGGCAGAGGTGCAGGGGGTACAGAGGCGAGACAGCCTAGGTTGGTCTATGCAGCGAGGCGCTGAGAGAAGGGCGACGCATCGGACGTCATAACCGATACATTCTTAATTTTTGGGGTACCTTATAATGCTTTAATTGATGTTGGTTCGACACACTCGTATGTTGCTAGTAGCATAGTGGAAACCATGAACTTAGACTCTGAGATTACTTCTAGGAAGATGACTATGATAAGCCCTTTAGGTCACTCTGTAGAAGTAGGTAAGCTATATAGGGATGTACCCCTAGAACTTCAAGAGGTCGTGTTTTTGGCTGACCTGATAGAACTGCCGTTTGGGGAGTTCGATCTGATTCTCGGGATGGATTGGCTAGTTAAGTATCAAGCTAGCTTGGATTGTGCATCTAAGCGCATGGTGTTGAAAACCATGGAAGGTGGGGAGGTGGTGATGATAGGTAATGGGAGAGATTACTTATCTAATGTTGTCTCGGCACTGAAGGCTGAGAAAATGGTTAGGAAGGGTTGTGAAGCATTTTTGGTGCATGTTTGTGCTTTGGAAGCTAAGGATGCAGCGGTGAAGAATGTCCGAACTGTAGGGGAATTTGCCGATGTTTATTCCAGAGGAACTCCTGGGTATACCTCCTGATCGCGAGGTTGAGTTTGGTATAGACTTCTTACCCAGAACTGCGCCGGTATCTATTGCTCCATATAGGATGGCGCCGAAAGAATTAGTGGAGTTAAAGGCTCAGATTCAGGAATTGTTGGATAGGGGTTTCATCAGACCGAGTGTATCACCTTGGGGAGCTCCAGTGCTTTTTGTTAAGAAGAAGGATGGTACGATACGGATGTGTATAAACTACCGCCAGCTGAACAAGTTGACAATCAAGAACAAGTATTCGTTGCCCAGGATTGACGACTTGTTCGATCAACTGAAGGGTGCATCAGTTTTCTCTAAGATCGACCTTAGGTCTGGGTATCATCAGCTCAAGGTGAAGGAGGCTAATATTCATAAGACAGTATTCTGTACTCGGTATAGGTACTACGAGTTCCTGGTAATGCCTTTTGGTTTGACCAACGCACCGGCAGCATTCATGGACATGATGAATCGGGTGTTTTAGCCGTATTTGGATCAATTTGTCGTAGTATTTATCGACGACATTTTGGTGTACTCAAAATCTGAGGAGGAACATGACGCGCATCTTCGGGTGGTTCTACAAATTCTGAGGGAGAAACAGTTATACGCCAAGTTTAGTAAGTGTGAGTTCTGGCTTAAGGAGGTAACTTTCTTGGGTCATGTTGTCTCAGCTGAGGGAATTAGGGTGGATCCTCGTAAGATTGAGGAGGTGTTGGATTGGAAACCACCCAAGTTGGTTGCAGAGATTCGGAGTTTTTTGGGTTTGGCAGGATACTACAGAAGGTTCGTAGAGGGTTTTTCTTTAATCGCAGCGCCATTGACTAAGCTGTTAAGAAAATGGGTTTCGTTTGTGTGGACTGAGAAACAACAAGAGAGTTTTGACAAGTTGAAGAAGATTCTGACTGAAGCTCCAGTTTTGATTCAGCCTGAGGCAGGGAAGGAATTCACTGTTTACTGTGATGCATCGCATACTGGCTTAGGGTGTGTGCTGATGCAAGATGGAAAAGTGGTCACTTATGCGTCTCGGCAGTTGAGGCCTCATGAGGGTAACTATCCGACACACGACTTGGAATTGGCTGCAGTGGTTTTTGCCTTGAAGATTTGGAGGCATTACTTATATAGAGAAAAGTCAATAGTGTACACGGATCACAAGAGTCTGAAGTACCTCTTGACTCAGAAGGATTTAAATTTGAGACAGCGGAGGTGGATCGAGTTGTTAAAGGACTACGACTGTTCAATTGAGTACTATCCAGGTAAGGCTAACGTAGTAGCTGATGCGTTGAGTCATAAGGTGGTAGCAGACTTGCGAGCGATGTTTGCTCACCTTAGTCTTTATGATGATGGGAGTTTTTTGGCGGAATTGCAAGTTAAGCCATCTTGGATTGATCAGATTAAGGAGAGACAGCTAAAAGATGAGGTTTTGAGCGCTCGGAAGTTACAGGTGCAGGATGGTGAATCTGAGGGGTACAACTTGGATAGTGATGGAGTACTGCGGTTTCAGGGGAAAGTATGTATGCCTAAGGATGTTGAGCTGAGACAACAGATTCTTCAGGAAGCTCATGGCAGCCCATATGCTATGCATCCTAGAGGCAGCAAGATGTATCGTGATTTGAGGGAACAGTTCTGGTGGCCAGGTCTTAAACGGGAGGTAACTGAGTTTGTGGGCAAGTGTTTGACATGCCAGCAAGTCAATGCTGAGCATCAGTTACCATCAGGGTTGTTACAGCCGGTGAAGGTCCCACAGTGGAAGTAGGAAAGGGTTACGATGGATTTTGTCAGTGGGCTTCCCCTTACGCCTAGTAAGAAGGATTCAGTTTGGGTAATTGTGGATCGTTTGACTAAATCAGCTCATTTCATTCCGTTGAGGGTTGATTATTCGCTTCAGAAGTTAGCCAAGTTGTATGTGGCAGAGATAGTGCGGTTGCATGGAGTGCCTGTGTCAATTATTTCGGATAGGGATCCCAAGTTCACGTCGAGGTTCTTGAAAGCTTTGCATCAGGCCTTGGGTACAAGGTTGGATTTTAGCACGGCTTTTCATCCACAGTCTGATGGACAGTCTAAAAGGGTAATTCAGATTCTGGAAGATATGTTAAGGGGCTATGTTCTGGATTTCAGTGGTAGTTGGGAGGAGTATCTACCATTGGCAGAGTTCGCTTATAACAATAGTTATCAAACGAGTATTCAGATGGCACCATATGAGGCACTATATGGGCGGAAATGTCGTACTCCTACATGTTGGACAGAACTGGGTGAATGACAGACGTTGGGTCCAGAGTTAGTGGCAGAAACAGAAGATAAGGTTAAGGTGATTCGGGCTCGTCTTAAGGAAGCATCGGACAGGTAAAAATCTTATGCTGATCTTAAGCGCAGGGATATTGAGTATGCAGTGGGTGGTAAGGTTTTTCTGAAGGTATCGCCTTGGAAAAAGGTGTTGAGATTTGGTCGGAAGGGCAAGCTAAGCCCTAGATTCATCGGGCCTTATACTGTGTTGAAGCGAGTAGGACAAGTAGCTTATCAGCTTGAGTTACCAGCAGAGCTGAGTCAGATTCACGATGTCTTTCATGTTTCAATGCTTAGGCGATATCGATCGGATCCGTCACATGTTGTACCAGTTGAGGAGATAGAGGTGAGTCCTGATTTGTCTTTCGAGGAAGAACTAGTGCGGATTTTAGATCGGGATGTCAAGGTTCTGCGACGGAAGTCAGTACCCCTGGTGAAAGTATTATGGCGGAACCATGGCACGGAGGAGGCCACGTGGGAACCGGAGGATATGATGCGACAACAATACCCTCAACTCATCTGACCAGGTAATTTCAAGGCCGAAATTATTTTTAAGGGAGGTAGAACTGTAACATCCTTAAATCGGGGTTCTGCATTTTTCTTGTGTTGCATTTGATGAATTGTCTTCAATGTTCATTTGTCATGTTCTGAGGTCTAGTTATAACCTTGGGTTAGGCCTGAGTTAGGGCTAAAAATTTTCTTTTTAGTACTTAACAAGACGGAACTAGGGGAAGTAGGGGTTAAAAGAATTTATTTGGAGTTTTAAACACAAGAATACCAGTGGAAAAGTGGCAAGGAGGCGCCACTAGGGTGTTCAAGGAATGACACCACAAGCAAGGTGAGAGTGCCTGTGTTCGAGCAGCAGGAATTGCATTCCTTGCTATTTATTTTTGACGCCACAAGCTGAGGAAGAGTGCTCAGGTGGGACTCTCTGGAATGGATGAGGAGGAGAAAATTTAGGAGTTTTGACTTGTTCAAACAAATTTGAACTGATGGAGGGGAGAAAAGTTAGGAGTTTGAATTATTTCAAACTCACTTGGGAAGAGTTGGCCGAATGGTGGACTGTGGGCAAGGGGGCTATCAGTTTTGGGGAGCTTTCGGGTGGCCTAATGTCAATAGTGGCTTAGGGAGTGTTTCGGCTAGCACACCAAATTACTTCTCTTTTCTTTCATTTTCGACAACTCTAGCTGCTGGCCGAATTATTCTTTTGCAAGTCTTGCCAAGTGCCAAAACTCAATGGCCTTTCTTCTTTTCTTTGCCTATTTGGTTATTCATTGCTAGCCGAACCTGCTCCTTGCCGAATCCATCTTTTGCTCTTTTTTTCTTCTTCGTATTTTCGCTAGAAACCGAAACCAACAACCCCACCCCTCCCATTCGACATCTTTTTCTTCTTCTCTCAAACCCTTTGTGGCGAAATCCCTTTCATTCACCCTTGCCGAAACCTTCTTTCTCTATTATCATTTTCTTCTTCATCTTGATAGTTCTCAAAAGCCGAATCAACACCACCCCTCAGTCAACTTTCTTCACTTGTTCTTTTCCCAACCCCTTAGTGCCGAAACCTTTTTTTAACCTTCTTGCCGAATTTATTCTTTGCTATTCACTCATTCTTCTTCATCTTTTAACTTCTTGAAAAGCCGAATACTTGACTCATAAACTCTCTCTTCTTGCGTTCCTCTTCATCATCTTAAGTGTCAAAATCAAGGTTGCTTTTGGGGACATAGCCGAATCTTCTGGTAAGGGATCTCTTCTCTTCTTCTTGATCGATCTGAGTAATGCCGAACCTCTTCTGTCCTTCTTTTGATATTTCTTCAATCGTGGTAATCGAGATCTTAACTTATTCTTGTTCTGTGTGATAGTTGAAACCTCTAAACACCAATAGAGAGTGCCGATATGTGGTGTTTAAAGGCCAAATCAGTCGTTAAGGTAAGGGGCGACAAACTCTTTTGGTTTTGGATTCATGCTATGGCCGAATGGCCTTTGGTATCTTAATGATGTGTGAAACCGATTGCAGGGAGGGCTATAGCCGAGTAAGTGAGTCTTCGGGATTTGGTTAATAACCAAACCGGCTTAACTTGAGTGCTACATTTGGGGCGACATCTTTTCGGGATTTCAAGTTAAGCCGAATAGGGCTTTTGATTACTAACTAAGCATTGGCCGATTGTAGGAGCAGTGAGGGCATACATTTCCGGATCTCGTAGTATCGTGTAGCTTCGGGGTTCCGTATTAGATCTACGTATAGTCAGGTGTGTGAACGCTTACACACTTTATTAGTCTAACGATACTTATTATGTTACTGTATAACCTTCGGTATTAGTGACTTTGCTTTGTGGGCATGATCTTGGATTCTGGGTAAGTCCCCTGCTATGTGATTTACGATATACATCACCATGTTTTGTTAAATGCTATGCTAGGCCTTATTGCATGATACATGATATTATGACACGGATGATATGAGCATGATGATGGGATTGATGAGAGGAGGGGGATGATTTATTTGGACTGTCACCAGTGGTTTTGACCACAAGATGGGTTGGCCCCATCAATTGATTTGTGACTACGGTCACCAGTGGTTTTGACCACCGTATTGATATGATTTGTGACTAAGTCCCAGTGGTTTTGACCACACGATTGATATTTGTGACTACGGTCACCAGTGGTTTTGACCACACATGGATTATTGTGACTCGTCCCAGTGGTTTGGTACCATAGTGGGTTGGCCCCACATGATATTACGAGATTGTCATCAGTGGTTTTGACCACACGATGGGTTGGCCCCATCATTGATATATATGTATTTGTGACTTCGGTCACTAGTGGTTTTGACCACCAGTGGTTTTGACCACACGGGGTAGTTAAAGGAGATTGGATGGTTAGGTTATGGGTTGCATGATTTGCATGTTTTGCTAATGATCTGTGTAAGTGGTTGAATTATCAGGTTGGGGATTTATACACTGAGTCTTGGTGACTCACCCCTTCCCTTACATTTTACAGATGAGGCATAGATCGCGGATATGGAGCCGGGGAGGACTCAAGGTGGCCATGCAGATTTGTTTTCAGTTTTTTGACTTTAACTTATTTTTTCGGTTTATTTGATTTTCCTTAAATTTGGTTTTGCTTTGTAATAAGGCCGCTAAGTTTATTTTGGTTTTATTATTACTTGATTTTACTCTGCTTATAAATTACATGTTGGATTTATGGATATGATAAAATTAACCGGTAAAAAGCAAGGTTTTCTAAACTATATCTCCTCGGGTTTTCAAACATTACCATCGGGTAACAACGATCATAACATAATCAGAGGTAATCTGGATGATTTTACAAACTCTAAATCTTTCACTCAGCTTCAAAGGCATATGAATAAACTCTTCACACAATCGTTTTTAGTCAAAATCAAACGTTTTTCTAAACTTGGTATTAACAAATAGGTTTCCAAACATGTGTTTTCCCCAATTTCTTATCATCTAAAAGACAATCTTAAACATCACCTATTACTAAGTTTTCTAAACCTGTATACGATAAAAGAGTTTTATAAAATTTAACTAGTACCTTGTGTTTTCAAAAATGTTTTCACTCAGTAGCATGCCAGATTCGGTCGTGGTGTGTAACACCCCAAACCCGGTCAACACGCCACGACTGAATCTGGCATGTCACAGAGGAAATCGTTTTGAAGAAAACAGGTTACCGATTAAAATTTTAGTGAAAACTCTTTGTTGTCTTATGTTTGTAGAAATCTGGTGCATGATTTGTTAAAACCGATAGTTTATTTTGAAATCCTGGGAATCAATCTTTAAAAACTTAGTTGTCGATCCATATGTAGAAAAACATTTACATCATAAAAACCCGATTGATTCTTGCTTAGCTAATTTGAAAACATTTGAATTTAGTGTGGAAAACTTAAGTTTGGAAATTATTTGAGTTCTCTTTATTATTAAGTGATTAATATTACCCGATGGTAAAGTTTTGGAAACCCTTGCGTTTTTGTAGTTTAGAAAACTTGTGTTCAAATTATTAATTTAGTCAAGTAATTCACTAAGCCATGTTTAAAACAATCCAAAGCATAAAAATAATCCAAAAGCATAATCTAAAAGGCCTTATTACAACCCAAATAAAACTGAAATAAATATCCAACTCAAAATCCAAGTAATACCAAATGTTTTTAATGCATGGCCACATCGAGTCCATCCGGCTCCTCATCCGCAATCTACGAGTTACCTGAAAAAAATAAGGGAGAAGGTGAGTCACCAAGACTCAGTGCATAAATCCTCCTCCCGGTTAATGCAACACACTTACACACATCATAACTGTAATATCCGGGATTTAGGGCTGAGCATTTTGCTTAAATATACGTGGAAGCATGCCTGTGTGTGTTTTGAATGTGTTTTATGAATTTTGAGAACTTTAGAGTGTAGGTGAATGCCTTAGAAATTATTTGATTTTAAGTTTTTAAGGGGAGCTAAGCCTGAGAGGCCTTAAGAGAAATTGTAAGGGAAATTAGACACAAAAATGGGCTTGGAAAGGTGGCAAGGAGGCGCTACTTAAAGCCCTAGTAAGTGACGCCACAAGCAGTGAGCAGGGCTTAGGTTCAAGCAGCAAGGATAGCACTTTTGGAGTGTTTTTGCGTCGAGCTAGGAGGGGAGTTGGACGGCACTAAAACACTAAGGAGATGAGCACTAGATGTGGTCGAATACCTTTTGAAATTCGGCTAGGGGCAAAGGATAATTATTGTTTTATTCAAATTATTTTGAATGAGGGGAGAAGAGGAAAAATAGGAGGAAAATGTGGGATAAGGGGGAGGAGAAGCTAGTGGCCGAATATAGGACTCCAGGGGATGTGTGTGCGCAGCTTTGGGGTATTGAAGGAGGTAGTGCTGAATTTTAGTTGGTGAGAGTGTCCATCTTTTTACCGAAATTTCCTTTTAATGAGCATCCATCTTTTTCTTTCCCTTTTCTTTGCTTGAAACTCTAAAGAAGCACCATAGCCGAACATTTCATCTCCATTTGAGAGCCATAGCTAAACTTTTATTTGAATCTCCTTATCATCTCCTTTCTTCTCCTGTTCTCTTCAAAGCCGAAAGTGTCATTGACTGAAATCTACTCCAACAGATTCTCAATAGTGTGTAAGGGTCCTCTTCTAATCGTTTTTCTTCTATCTCTTTTGGTTTCCGAAAGTTAAGGGTCTAACTCCATTTCTCTGATGTGGCCGAACCTAGGAAAGTGATTTCGGGAAATTGATCATTAATGGTAAGCAACGTGGGTGGTAAGTATTTCCTTCCTTAGCAATCAGTTTTGGGTTCTTCTTCTATTAGTGGCCAAAACCGAATGGTTGGCCTTGGTTATTTGGGATGGCCGAACCTCAGTAGGGCCTTTGATTTTGTGTTCTTTCATGTATAGTCGAAAGAAGGAAACACCAAGGCCATATTAAGTGTTAAGTGATTAGCCAATTCTGACATTGGTTTTTAGAGAGGAGTACAATCTGATTCGATAAGACTTTCGGGATTTCAGTGAACACATTAGTAACCAGGTGTGTAGCCTCACACTAATTCTTAATTGATTTATGGTATTAGTTTAATATACGTGTTAATTGAAATACGAAAAATATGGCTAAAAGGTACCATTCAATGGTACAGAGTATTCAGGTACGTTAACCTACTATTACTATGTTAATAATGTTATGACTATCTGTTATGACATATATGTGAATTTGTAACGAATGTGAAATAAGGAATATGGCATGATTTATGCATGTTTGTATGACGTATGGGGCATATGAGAGAATATGAAAAGGGGAAGTGATCTGGTGGTTTTTACCACAATATCTGGTGACTCATGCCACATAATCTGAATGTGGTGACTTATGTCACATATTATTATCTTATGACTCTGTCACATTATCTGGTGGCTATGCCACAATTTATAAGGGCGATGTACGAGTCGTCTGCAGCGACTGCCTTCGATGGTGTATAGCGGATGGAAGGTCGATTTAGTAATCCCCACAGTGTGATTGGTTGGTACAGTTGATGTGTAAAGGATGGTTATTTAGGTTTGGGTACTGCATCATTGCTATACTTGTTATATATATGAACTTGTTATGCCTAAATCGTTTGGGAGTTTGTGTGGTTGTTACACATTGAGTCTGTTGACTCACCCCGTTGTAGGATATCTTTTCAGGTGACACTCAGTAGATGGACCGGGTCGGCAGGAACTTGGTGGTGGCTATGCTCAGCTCAGCATTTATTTTATTTTGAATTTTATATTTAAGTATTTTGGATTTATTTCGGGTTTTGCTTGATGTAATAAGGCCATTACTATTAACTGTTTGAAACATGCATTTTAATTGGTTTATTATGCGATTATTATTAAATTTAAAATTAAATAACCTTTCTTAAAAATAAATTTTAAACATTTTGACACCTAAACACAAATGATTTTCGATGTAAAGGGTAACTCTAAAACAACTCGGCATTTCTCTTAACTTATAGTTTTGGAAATATAAAATTAAAGTTTTACTAAAATCTAGACTTCAAGAACAACGTCATTTCCAACTTGAACACAACTAAAACCAATTTTTCCAAAACCACCCCAATTTTCCAAAGTGATAAACAAGATTTTGAAACGTTTTACTCCAGGAGCATGCCAGATCCAGTCGAGGCTCGTGGGCTGGGTTTGGGGTGTTTCAATTTGGTATCAGAGCCCAGTTTTAAAACTCTCAGCCTTGTGTTTAAAGCCCATAACATTTTCAAAATTGTGCCCAAATAAATTTTGTGAATATTTTTGTGAAATAAACAGGTTTTCTGGCATGGCACCTAAGTCTACAACCCGAAGTCCACCATGTAAGTACCCCTAACTGTCGTATGGTTGATTGTATGATTTGTATGTGGGTATAACGGGGACGTAGTGTAAGAGTATGCCCAAAGATCAATCATGAGATGGTTGTAATAACATACTTAATTTACCATGTTTATTAATATAAAGCATTGTCATTATTATTTCAGTTTTTCTTTCTGTGTGTATAAATAAACTATTTTATAATAATGTCCTGAGAATAATATGATTATTCTTAAAAGATCCTTAGTCGAGTATTATTGTTGACTAGGACAACAATAATGCATTAAGACTAACATGTAGTTGATTGATGATAAAGAGTTGTCATTGATATGGAGTGTCAAAATCAATGCATGAATATGTGTGTTAGAGAACAACATATAGGATTGACCCGCTATGAATATGTTTCTTGGATTATTATGTAATTGTCACAACATTACTCATAGTGATTAATATGTACATGATCCTCAGACTTGAGATCATTATTATCCCAGCATCGTGAGTTGTATATTTTGATACAGTCAAACGTACACCGTAACAGGTTGTTCTATAAAGGTTGATGTTGGATATACCACAATCTATGTAGAGGATATGGTTGATCAATAAAGGATAAGTCCCTCCTACATAATAGGAGTAATATCTTAGGCCACTTGATTGAGTGAGACTAGAAATGCATGGCCATGCTCAAATAAGTTGATATGGGATGTCATACTAATTTGTATATCATAGTCTACTCAAGATATCAAGAAACATGGGATGGACTATGCAAGTGTGACTATCCCATGACTTGTATCCGTTCGAGAGATAAAGGACTTAAGGATTAATGCATGAAAGGTTAATCACACGAATGGTTATGTCGAATCATGACTTCTTGTAACTTAGGTAGCAATGATGCATTGCTAGATGCCACTCATTATGCGTGACAATAGAATCGTTCTAGTATTACTGCTAACGTTGCAAGAACCTACAAGGTCACACCCTATGGTTGAAATGAACGGAATAAAATATAGTTGGTATTGTGTTTGGTTGTCACATGAATTAAATTAATTAAAGAATTAATTTAATTGGGCAATCAAATATTGAACATATTATATGTACAAGGATGTTGTACACATAATGATAACATAATTTTATTAATATATGAATTTGATTCATATATAAATTTAAATAAAAATAGTTTACCGAAATCCTTATTATAATTAATGTAATTATAATTTTCAGATATAATTAATGTAATTATAATTTTCGGTTAAAAACTTTATTGTATTTATTTAATCTTGTAATACATTCAAGATATACCAATTATAAAAGGCCCAATTAAGAGGATACCTATTATAAAAGGCCCAATGAGAAAGGAGACAAAGCTGAAAATGAAAAAAACCCTAAGTGATTGCTTGTTAGGTCTAGCAGCCGTCAAGCAAATAAACCTCCAAAATAGTTTTGGAGATTTCTTCCGTTCATAGTCAAACCGGGTGGATCACGTAAAGGCCGACATCGGAAAAGGTTGTGGCTTGATTCGACAAGAGATCAAAACTCTTGTTGCCAAGCGTCATTTGCTTACTCAGATTGAAGTTTTGGTAATTTGAAACCTTTATTTCACCCCGATTCGTTCCTCACACATGGATTCCTGATTTGGATCGCCGGATCTAATTTTATTCTGCTGCGCCATGGGGTTCCGGCGTTCCAACACATAGTATATTAAGTTATTGAACCCTAGGATGAGCTTACTTCAATACAGAATTACATAAAACTTTAAGGCCTAATTAAACAAACCTGTGAGTAAGTCACCGAGTTAGGGTGTGGTAACCATTGTGCGCATGTCTAGGATTGGATTCAGGGAGAGCCTGGTATTTAAGTAGTCCTAGTGACTCACGTCCTCTTCGCTCGAATCCTACCTGGTGCGTAGTGACGGTTCACCCTAACCAAGAGGACTTATTCATAGGCTAAATTCATTAATTAAAACCCGAAAGGGACTAGCCATACTTTTTATAAAAATCTTAGTTTTTAAAATCACCCAATCACCCCTTTGATTGTAAACACTATTTTTAGATTTTTGAAAAATAAATTTTTTCTGAAATATTCCCGATTTACAAAATTACCCAAATGCCCCTGGTTTGTAAAATTACTAAAATACCATTTGTTTATAAAAATTACCATGTTACCCTCGACTTTTATTAAAATATTCTTACTTTACAAAAAAATACCAAGAATCCCTATTTTTTTGAAATATCAAGATACCCTGATTTGGAATTTACCAAAATACCCCTATAGGACAAATTACGAAAATAGCCCTGGGTTTGGAACGAACGAAGATATTCGAGTGGTGAATGTGTGCAGTAGATACTATTGAATGAATGTGTTTCTCTGAACTAGGATAGAAGACTTGAAACGAAAACTTTAAAATGATCGAAAGAACTACTACTAAACTTCTTTTCATAAAATTGGTCGCGGATAATCAGTGGAACAAAATACTAATGCATATAATTTCTTAAATCAGATTAAATCACGATCGTAGATATGAGCTCTAAGGGACGTGGTCGTAATGTGCGAGGGCGTGGTAGAGGCAGAATAACCGTATCGGAACCTGTTAGGTCTGGTCAAGGGTCCGAGAATGAGGTACCACCACCCCCACCACCAGCTGCTGGGGTTGAGCATTAGGATCAGACAGGGGATGATGCAGTATCGCAAGCAGTGCTGTGGGTTCTTGAGATAGTGGCTAGAGCAGGTGGAGGTATGGGGGCTCGGAAATCTGTACCCGAGTGACTCCGAGCCAATGGAGTTGAGGTGTTTTGTGGTGTATCCGGTGTGGCACCCAGTACGGCTGAGTATTGGTTGGAGGCGACAGAACGAATCATGGATGAGCTAGATCTGACTGCTGAGGAGAAACTGAAAGGAATGGTGTCGCTTCTCCGTGATGAGTCATATTAATGGCGGCTCATAGTCCGGGATGTTGCTACAGTTGAAGAACTCACTTGGGAGTATTTTAAGGCAGCATACCAAAAGAAGTATGTTGGGACTAGTTATATTGATTCGCAGAGGAAGGCATTTCTGGGGCTGGTTCAGGGGAATAAGTCCGTAGCGGAGTACGAGACGGAATTCTTAAGGTTGAGCCGGTATGTTCGAGTGATCGTGGCTACGGAGCATGAATGATGTGTCCGATTTGAGGACGGACTGAGGGATGACTTGAGGTTGTTGATAGCTCCACAGCAGGAGCGGGAGTTTGCTGTGTTGGTGGAGAAGGCTAAGGTAGCCGAAGGGATTAAGGACTCTATGAGACAGAATACAGATCGGAATAGGCAAAAGAGAGGTTTTGGTTCATCAGGGTCATTTGGGAATGTTCAAAAGAGGCCTAAAGTTGATGGGCCGCGAGGTCAGCAGGTTACTATAGGAGGACAATACCGTACTTGTACTCAGTGTGGAAAGATGCACCTAGGAGAGTGTTGGAAGAAGACAGGGGGATGTTTCAAGTGTGGGTCCAAGGAATACATGATTAGGGACTATCCTATGGAAACAAATGGGAACCGACCAACAGGTCAGGGTTTTAATCCGGCTGGAAGAGGTGGACAGCAGCCACCGTGGGGTCGTGGTCCGATTGATAGAGGTAATGGTTCTGGAAGAGGACGTGGAACACCGGCGAGGTGTTGTTAGTATCTGAGAGAGGCAAGACGATCGGTCCGTGTATGCACGATTCACCGGAGGAGGATGGAGACGCGTCTGGGACGTCATAACCAGTATGTTCCTTATAGCTGGCAAGCCTTATTTTGCTTTAATTGATGTTGGCTCGACCCATTCTTATGTTGCATGTAGAGTAGTTGAAACACTAGGCATAGCTTCTGAACTGTCTAATAGGGAGATGACTGTAGTAAGCCCGTTAGGTCAAATGGTGGTAGTGAACAAGATATTTCGGAAAGTACCTCTAGAGATTCAGGGAGTAATATTCCTTGCCGACTTGATGGAACTACCTTTTGGAGAATTTGATCTTATTCTTGGCATGGACTGGCTAGTGGAACATCGGGCTAAATTGGATTGTACAGCTAAGTGAATGGAGTTAAGGACGCCAGAGGATGAGGAGATAATTATGATAGGAGAAAGAAGGACCTACTTGTCCAACGTGGTCTCCGCATTAAAGGCTGATAAGATGGTTCGGAAAGGGTGCAAGGCATTTTTGACTTTCATCAGTGCGTTGGATGTAAAAGAAGAGGGAGTTAGCGGAGTTAGAATAGTAACGGAATTTGTAGATGTTTTTCTGGACAGAGAGGTGGAGTTCGGAATTGACTTACTGCCAGGAACAGCTCTTGTGTCAATTGCTCCGTACAGAATGGCACCAAAGGAATTGGTTGAGCTCAAGGCTCAGATTCAGGAGTTGCTTGATCGTGGGTTTATTCGACCCAGTGTGTTCTTGTTCATGAAGAAGAAGGACGGGACTATGCGTATGTGCATAGACTATCGTCAGTTGAATAAGCTGACCATCAAGAACAAGTACCCGTTTCTGAGGATAGACGACTTGTTCGATCCGCTTAAGGGGGCTGCGGTGTTTTCAAAGATAGATTTACTGATGCGGATATCATCGACAAAGGTGAAGGAAGCAGATATCCATAAGACAGCTTTCCGGACAAGATACGGGCATTATGAGTTCTTAGTAATGCCGTTCGGGTTGACGAACGCTCCAACCGCGTTCATGGATATAATGAATCGGGTTTTCCAACCCTACTTGGATCGGTTCATCGTTGTGTTCATTGACGACATCCTAGTGTATTCCAAGTCTAAGGAAGAACATGATGAGCATCTCCGGGTAGTGTTGCAAGTATTAAGGGAGAAGAAGCTTTATGCCAAATTCAGCAAGTGTGAATTTTGGCTGAAGGAGGTCGCATTCTTAGGGCATGTAGTGTCTGCAGAAGGGATAAGGGTGGATCCTAAAAAGATTGAGGCAGTGTTGGATTGGAAACCACCTAAGTCTGTGGCTGAGGTTCGTAGTTTCTTGGGATTGGCAGGCTATTACAGAAGGTTTGTAGAAGTGTTTTCATCGATAGCCGCACCTTTGACAAAGTTGTTGAGAAAGGAAGTACCTTTTGTATGGACAGATAAACAACAAGAGAGCTTTGAGAAGCTTAAGAGGGTTTTGACTGAAGCTTCGGTTTTGATTCAACTTGGGGCAGGGAAGGATTTTGTGGTATATTGTAACGCTTCTCATACAAGTTTGGGATGCGTTTTGATGCAGGACGGGAAGGTAGTCGCTTATGCGTCTCGGCAATTAAGGCCACATGAGGTTAACTATCCGACGCGTGATTTGGAATTGGCGGCAGTGGTCTTTGCTCTTCAGGTATGGAGGCACTATCTATATAGAGAAAAGTCAGTAATCTACACAGACCACAAGAGCCTTAAGTATCTGCTGACTTAGAAAGAGCTGAACCTGAGACAGCGAAGGTGGGTGGAGTTATTGAAAGACTACGATTGTTTCATAGAGTATCACCCGGGCAAGGTGAATGTGGTAGCAGATGCCGTAAGTTGGAAAGTAGTGTCGGATCTGAGGGCAATGTTTGCACATCTTAGCTTGTATGACGACGGAAGTTTATTGGCAGAGTTGCAAGTTAGGCTGACATGGTTGGATGAGGTGAAAGAAGGTCAGTTGGCAGATGATGATTTAAGTGCCAAGTTGCAGCAAGTGCAGAGTGGGGAGTTGGAAAACTATGGTGTTAACAGTGAAGGAGTTCTGTGTTTTCATGGCAAGGTCTGTATGCCTAAGAATAAGGAGTTAAGGCAGAGGATTCTTCAGGAATCGCATAGTAGCCCTTATGCTATGCATTCTGGAGGTAGTAAGTTCTATAGAGATCTAAGGGAATGGTTCTGGTGGCCTGGTCTTAAGCGGGAAGTTACAGAATTTTTAGGGAAATGCTTAACGTGTCAGCAAGTCAAGGCTGAACACCAAGTTCTGTCAGGATTGCTTCAGCCGATAATGATCCCGCAGTGGAAGTGGGAGAGAATCACCATGGACTTCGTTAGTGGGCTTCCCCTTACGCCTACTAAGAAGGACTCGGTTTGGGTGGTAGTGGATCGATTGACAAAGTACGTGCATTTCATACCAGTGCGGGTTGACTATTCTTTGCAGAAGTTGGCAAAGTTGTATATGGCAGAAATTGTAAGGTTGCATGGAGTTTCGGTATCGATTATTTTGGATAGGGATCCAAGGTTTACGTCTCGGTTTTGGAAAGCACTACATCAGGCTTTAGGCACCAGACTAGATTTCACTACGGCATTTCATCTGCAGTCGGACGGTCAATCTGAGAGAGTGATCCAAGTGTTGGAAGATATGTTGAGGGGCTGGGTGTTAGACTTCAGAGGAAGTTGGGAAGAATATTTGCCTTTAGCAGAATTTGCATATAATAACAACTATCAAGCCAGTATTCGGATGGCACCGTATGAAGTGCTGTATGGACGGAAGTGTCGCACTCCTACGTGTTGGACGGAATTGGGGGAACATTGAGTTTTGGGTCCAGAAATTGTGGCAGAATTTGAGGAGAAGGTTGAGGTAATTCGGGCACAGTTGTAGGAAGCATCTGATAGGCAAAAGTCGTACGCAGATCTTAAGCGCAAGGAAATAGAGTTTGCTGTGGGAGATCAGGTGTTTCTTAAAGTTTCGCCATAGAAGAAAGTGATGAGATTTGGCCGCAAAGGGAAGTTAAGTCCCAGGTTTATAGGACCTTATCGGGTATTGAAGTGAGTTGGACCAGTGGCATACCAGTTAGAGTTGCCTCCGGAGTTGAAGCAGATGCACGATGTATTCCACGTTTCTATGTACGTCACGATCGACCGGATCCATCTCATGTAGTACCAGTTGAAGAGGTGGAGTTGAGGCCAGATTTATCCTACGAGGAGGAGCCAATTTAGATCTTGGAGCGAGATGTGAAAGTGTTGCGAAGAAAATTAGTTCCTTTAGTCAAAGTGTTATGGCGTAATCATGGATCGGAAGAAGCTTCGTAGGAGCCGGAAGAAGCAATGCGACAACAATAGCCTCACTTATTTTAGCCAGGTAATTTCGAGGTCGAAATTTTTTTTAAGGGGGTAGAACTGTAATATCCAGGATTTAGGGCTTGAGCATTTTGCTTAAATATACGTGGAAGCATGCCTGTGTGTGTTTTGAATGTGTTTTATGAATTTTGAGAACTTTAGAGTGTAGGTGAATGCCTTAGAAATTATTTGATTTTATGTTTTTAAGGGGAGCTAAGCCTGAGAGGCCTTAAGAGAAATTGTAAGGGAAATTAGACACAAAAATGGGCTTGGAAAGGTGGCAAGGAGGCGCCACTTAAAGCCTTAGTAAGTGACGCTACAAGCAGTGAGCATGGCTTAGGTTCGAGCAGCAAGGGGAGCACTTTTGGAGTGTTTTTGCTTCAAGCTAGGAGGGGTGTTGGACGGCACTAAAACACTAAAGAGATGAGCACTAGATGTGGTCAAATACCTTTTGAAATTCAGCTAGGGGCAAAAGATAAATGTTGTTTTATTCAAATTATTTTGAATGAGGGGAGAAGAGGAAAAATAGGAGGAAAATGTGGTATAAGGGGGAGGAGAAGCTAGTGGCCGAATATAGGACTCTAGGGGATGTGTGTGTGCGGCTTTGGGGTATTGAAGGAGGTAGTGCCGAATTTTAGTTGGTGAGAATGTCCATCTTTTTACCGAAATTTCCTTTTAATGAGCATCCATCTTCTTCTTTCTCTTTTCTTTGCTTGAAACTCTAAAGAAACACCATAGCCGAACATTTCATCTCTATTTGAGAGCCATAGCCGAACTTTTATTTGAATCTCCTTATCATCTCCTTTCTTCTCTTGTTCTCTTCAAATCCGAAAGTATCATTGACTGAAATCTACTCCAACCGATTCTCAATAGTGGGTAAGGGTCCTCTTCTAATCGTTTTTCTTCTATCTCTTTTGGTTGCCAAAAGTTAAGGGTCTAACTCTATTTCTCTGATGTGGCCGAACCTAGGAAAGTGATTTCGAGAAGTTGATCATTAATGGTAAGCAACGTGAGTGGTAAGTATTTCCTTCCTTAGCAATCGGTTTTGGGTTCTTGTTCTATTAGTGGCCAAAACCTAATGGTTGGCCTTGGTTATTTGGGATGGCCGAACCTCAGTAGGGCCTTTGATTTCGTGTTCTTTCATGTATAGCCGAAGGAAGGAAACACTAAGGATTCTTTCGGGATTTGGATGCTCAAGGTAAGCAAGTATAGTATTCGGCCAAGGGCCATTTTCATAGATTTATGTGTTAAAGCTAATTCTAACAGTTGATAAGCAGGGATTTCGTCAACTCCATAGGCAAGTGGTGGTTTTCGGGATTTAGATCCGCAAGGTAAGTGAATATGAATATTCGGCCAAGGCCATATTAAGTGTTAAGTGATTAGCCGATTCTGAATTGGTTTTTAGGGAGGAGTACAATCTAATTCGATAAGACTTTCGGGATTTCAGTGAACACGTTAGTAACCAGGTGTGTAGCCCCACACTGATTCTTAATTGATTTATGGTATTAGTTTAATATACGTGTTAATGGAAATACGAAAAATATAGCTAAAAGGTACCATTCAATGGTACAGAGTATTCAGATACGTTAACCTACTATTACTATGATAATAATGTTATGAATATCTGTTATGACATATATATGAATTTGTAACGAATGTGAAATAAGGAATATGGCATGATTTATGCATGTTTGTATGACGCATGGGGCATATGGGAGAATATGAAAAGGGGAAGTGATCTGGTGGTTTTTACCACAATATCTAGTGACTCATGTCGCATAATCTGAATGTGGTGACTTATGTCACATATTATTATCTGGTGACTCTGTCACATTATCTGGTGGCTATGCCACAATTTATAAGGGCGATGTGCGAGTCGCCCGCAGTGGATCGCCCGATGGTGTGTAGCGGATGGAGGGTCGATTTAGTAATCCCCACGGTGTGATTGGTTGGTACGGGTGATGTGTAGAGGATGGTTATTTAGGTTTGGGTTCGGGACTGCATCATTGCTATACTTGTTATATATATGAACTTGTTATGCCTAAATCGTTTGGGAGTTTGTGTGGTTGTTACACATTGAGTGTGTTGACTCACCCCGTTGTGGGATATCTTTTCAGGTGACACTCAGTAGATGGACCGGGTCGACAGGAACTTGGTGGTGGCCATGCTCAGCTCAGCATTTATTTTATTTTGAATTTTATATTTAAGTATTTTGGATTTATTTCGGGTTTTGCTTGATGTAATAAGGCCATTACTATTAACTGTTTGAAACATGTATTTTAATTGGTTTATTATGCGATTATTATTAAATTTAAAATTAAATAACCTTTCTTAAAAATAAATTTTAAACGTTTTGACACCTAAACACAAATGATTTTCGATGTAAAGGGTAACTCTAAAACAACTTGGCATTTCTCTTAACTTATAGTTTTGGAAATATAAAATTAAAGTTTTACTAAAATCTAGACTTCAAGAACAACATCATTTCCAACTTGAACACAACTCAAACCAATTTTTCCAAAACCACCCAAATCTTCCAAAGTGATAAACAAGATTTTGAAACGTTTTACTCCAGGAGCATGCCAGATCCGGTCGAGGCTCGTGGGCCGGGTTTGGGGTGTTTCTATAACCAAGCAATATAAATAATGCACCCGACCCTAGCCATCCATAACTCCTTTTCTACCCCGTGTGGTACCAAACCCTTGGTGGTGCCAAACCACTGGTGACCCAAAGTCACGATATCCAAAAATAATGTGGTGCCAAACCACTGGTGACCAAAAGTCACGAATATTCCATCTGTGGGGCCAACGCACGTTGTGATACCAAATCACTGGCGACAATCCCATAATATCATATGTGGGGCCAACCCACTGTGGTGCTAAGCCACTGGGACAAGTCGCTATGAGGTGCCAAACCTCTGGTGACCCAAAGTCACAAAATATCGTCAATCCAAATGTGGGGCCAACCCACGTCTGATACCAAATCACTGGCGACGATCCCAAAATATCAACTGTGGGGCCAACCCACTGTGGTGCTAAGCCACTGGGACAAGTCGTTATGAGGTGCCAAACCTCTGGTGACCAAAAGTCACAAAATAATCTGTGGTACCAAACCACTGGAGGTGCCAAACCTCTGGTGACCCAAAGTCACGGATATCATCTTCCCCCTCCTCTCATATCACCCAACATCATGCCATACTCATGCAAATCATGCCATCATGCTTTATTACGAATCACATAGCAAATATGTCATAAATCATACTATCATGCATTATATAGCAAAAATCATATCGAAATGGACTTACCCGAATCCTTTCTCATACCCATAGGGTATCATACCAATATCCACACTATTTTAGCTTTAACACATTCAGGTTATTAATATATTTACTTAATTATAAAGTGTGTAAGTTACACACTTGTTACTAACGCAAGCACTAAATCCCGAAGAACCGATCTACTGTACTAGATCCCTTGATCCTACATTCGGCCAACACTAAGGTTAGTAACATAGGCCATCCGGCTATACCAATAAATCCCAAAGGGTGAGATTACGCATAAACTACACCACCCTTACCTTTTTGCCTTACGCGAACAAATCACAATGCAAGGTACGCGAGACTGCTTCTCCCCCTACAATCGGCCAACAACCAAATCTCACCTTAAATAGCCTTCGGCTTAACCAAATAACTAAGAGAGTAATTAAATCACCATAGATCCTTACCACAGGCTTGATTGATTCGATTGCTAGAGAATAGAGGCTTAGATCAACTGCTTCCAAGAACCTGAATAACCTAGGAGAAATCGGTTCTAAAATATGGTTAGAAATCTATCACCAAATGCCGAAATTTGGCTTTGCTCTTATGAAAGTCGACAGAGAGAAAATAGAAAGTAAATATCAAGAACACTTACCCTTTCAAACCGATTAGAGAAACACCTAAAAGAGATCTACCCTTGTTGATATTCGGCCAAAATAAGACAATAAGAAAACAAGGAGATTCGGCTATAGTTGATTAAAGGCAACAAACAGGATTCAGCTAGAATGGAGGAAGAGAAAGAAAAAAGAAAGTGAAAAGGGAAGAGAGGGGTTTCGGTAAAGAAGATGGAGAGAGTTTCGGCATAAGAGTTTGAGAGAAGGAAAAAAAATAAAAAATGAAAGGGAGAAGATGGATACTTTCGGCTTTGAGCACAAATGGGAAAAGAAAAAGAGAAAGATGGGAGGGTAAGGGATTCGACCAAATACTAAGAAGAAGAAAAGAAGTTAAATGAAAAAAAAATTGAAGAACCTAGAGGAGCATTCGGCTAGGTGCAAAAACAAAAAGAACTTCGGCTTTTACTTCACTATAGTGCACTAAGGAGAAAATGGCACTGCTCAAAAGGGTTTTTCGGCTTTTGTTTCACTAAGCACTTCTAGGACCTAGGCTAGCCAAAATTGCACCACAAGGCACCTCAAGAAATTCGGCACTCTCCTCCCCTTAGCTACCCAAAACCGAACACTCCACCAAGGAGGAGTTCAAAATTCGGCAACTACTACAAACCTCTCCTGGCCACAAATTCAAACGAATTTGAATTCCACAAGTTCCTTATTTTTCTCCCTGCCACCAATTCAAATATTTTGACTTAGTCCATGCTTATCTGACAGAGTTTGTGCTGAGCACAACTCTTCCCCCTTAGCGTCAAAATAATAAGTAGAAAGTGAGATTTCTGCTGCTCAAACCTGAGTCTTCCTTCCTTGCAAGTGGCGTCAAACACAAGGCTTTAAGTGGCGCCTCCTTGCCACTTTACCAAGCGCAATCTTGTGCTAAAATACTCCACGAATTACACTTAAGCCCTAGCTCCTTCAGCTCCCCTTACTTAAAGCTTAAAACAAAAATTTTCGCAACTCAGGCCTACTCTAGACTTATAACTAGATCTTAAAACATCACAAATAATAACACCATAGTCCAAACACATGCAAAACAATTCAATCACAACTAGCCCTATTTCAGGATATTACATGGTGTGCTGACCGGGTTTGGGGTGTTACAGATAAATCGTAAATATAACATATTTTAATCCCACATTTATTATGCTTTTTAAAGATTTAAGCCTCGTTTTATATAAAAAGGTGCTTTTAATCCAGGAAAGCACCCCGAGGATGAAAAGAACACAAAACGGGCCTAAAAAGAAGTAAATGGGCCTTTCCACGAAATCGACATGGCCTGGGCCAAGGACCACACGCATGCGTGTCTCTCAACGAACATCCGAGTACTGACCTCATCACCACCGCATGGTCATGCCAGCGAGAAATCCGAACACGGTCAGGTCTCGATTTGCACGGGCCTGTGACATGGCCATGCCTTTGTCGCTGGAAAGAGTAATTTCAGTCGAAAAAGGATACTTCGGGAGAAAGAATCGCATTCCAAGAGCCTATAAATATACCCCAAGTACCACCTTCAACAGGGGGCGAAAGCGAGGCCAAGGAGCCAAGCCGAGAAGGTCAGAGTTAGGGAATAACGCGAGGATAGCCAGTTGATTCATCCCAATAAGCCGGAATTATACTCAAGACGGCGGAATTCTCCTTCAATCCCATCAGGGAGTTTTAGGATTTTTCTTATGTTTTGTTTTATCTTTTCTCTTATGATGTTTTCTTTTTACATTATGAACTAAATTCTTCAGATACCTGAAGGGGGATGAAACCTAGACAGATTTTATTATTTGATTTTTAAGTTACATGATAAATTACTTAGTTTGTTCTTAATTATGCTTTTTAATCCAAATCCAATGTGCTTAGGTAGAGGAGGAATAGACCCTGCCTAAGAGTAGATCTAACATAATTAAGCGGAGTTGATCGGGCGCCTAGAGATAGGGTTACAAGATATTGCTGGATTAGGGTGAAACCTAATATGGGAATCCACTGATCGATTTACTGCTTTCCTAAGGGGTTATTATAAGCGAACGAGAGTTCAACTAGGATTAGACATTATTCACCTCGATAGAGGTTTTAGCATAGGTTAAGGAGTCTGACGGATCAAGCTAAGTAAAAGAAATCATATAATTTAAGGTTAGATAATAAGAGAAGTCTAGGTGAATTCTTCCTGAAGGTATCATAAAAATCAATTGAGTCTTTTTCATTGAGGAATAAAGCCAAACAATGGTTAAACTTGTCACAACAAGGGTCAATCACTACATAGGATCAAATGACCGAAAAGTTTCTGATGAAATATTTTCCACCGGCCAAAACGGCTAAATTACGTAATGATATCTCTTCCTTTGTGCAGATAGATTTAGAGACATTATAGGATGCATCGGAGAGGTTCAAAGATCCCTTGAGGAGGTGCCCACACCATGGTTTACCCCTGTGGCTACAAGTCCAAACCTTCTACAACGGAGTAAACCCCTCAACAAGGCAACTGATAGATTCAGCCGCCGGTGGAACCCTGAACAAAGAAACTCCAGAAGCAGCCTACGAGTTCATTGAGGAGATGTCGATAAAAAATTATCAGTGGAAAGCTTCGAGGAGTAAACCAACGAAATCGGTAGGAGTCTTCAACGTTGACACCATGACCATGCTATCAACGCAGCTAGAGGTGATGAATAAAAAGCTTGATAGTTTGTGTTCTTCACAGAAACATCCAGTCATGCAGTGCGACGCTAATGGAACTGTGGCGAATCCTGAGTACCCACCCTACCAAAGTAGGAGTAGAAGATGAACAGATGAACTATATTGGTAATAATTTCTGATCTAATAATAATCCTTATAGTAACACTTACAATCTAGGTTGGAGGAATCACCCAAATTTTTCGTGGGGAGGATAAGGCAATCAAGGAAATCAAAGGAAACAACCCTCCCAAAACTTCCGAAATCATCCTTATCCACAAGACAAGAAGCCAACCATCGAGGAATGGATCCAAGAAGATGATAGAACAATCAAAAGTAATGAAAATCAAATGGAAGAACTTGCTAAGTCAGTCAAGGAAGTAAGCAAAGCCGTTGAACAACTTGTAAAGTCAATGTCAAAATGATCGTAAGGACGGCTACCTAGTAACACCGAAATTAATCCTAAAGAGCAAATTCAAGCTATCACACTTCAGGATAGCAAGGAGATAGATACACCCAACCCAACTCCGAAAAGTAAGGTAGACGAAGGTACAACAGAGGTAGTACAAGAAAAGCCAAAACCGGTAGTCAAGGAGTACAAACCTCACACACCTTATCCCGCAGCATTAGAAAAAGACGATTTAGAGGAGCAGTTCAGTAAGTTTCTTAAACTTTTAAAGAAATCACATATTAACTTACCTCTTCTTGAAGTCTTTTTCAGATGCCAGACTCGAGGAAATTTTTAAGACATCTCTTGACCAACAAACGCAAAATAGATGAAGAGCACCACGTGGAACTTAACGCAACATGCTTAGTAATGTTACAAAATAGACTACCACAGAAGTAAAAAGATCCAGGGAGTTTTACAATTCCATGTTTAATCGGCAGTTTAAATATTGATAATGTGTTAGCTGATTTAGGGGCAAGCATAAATGTTATGCCTTATACATTGTTTAAGCGACTAGGTCTAGGGAAACCAAAACAAACTAATATGAGTATTCAATTAGTGGATAAACCTGTTAGAATCCCTAAGGGCATTATTGAAGATGTTCTCGTAAAAATTGATAAATTTGTTTTCCCAGTAGATTTTTTTGCTTTAGTCAAGGATGAGGATAATTCAATCCCCTTAATTTTAGGAAGACCTTTTCTAGCAACTGCCGAGACTAAAATTGACATTGCCATAGGTGAGCTCATACTTTGTGTAGGTGACGACTCAATTAGTCTTCAAGCCCTCGATTCAGCTAGGTCGTCAAGTAATCAAGGTGAGCAAGAAAATTCTTTCGATAATCATTTAATTTCACCTTCTTTTTAGGAACCTACAAAAAAGAGAACGGTTGAACCAGATCCTCAGTTCAGTGCCAACAAAGAAATAACTTACGAAGAACAAATGACCCAAATCGATGACCTAGATGAGTGGAAAACACACTTTAAGGAAAAACTAGGATTGCACAAGGAAGAACAAGAAACACAAGTCAATGAAGAGCCGGCTCCACACAATGTAGAACCAGAGGAAGCGCCACAAGAACTTGTGGGGACATCAAATCACTATAAAATAAGAGATCAGGGCCTGTTAGATAAAGCCGAGCCTCACATCACCACAACAAACTCGAAGGAAAAGAGAGAACTCCTTCTTGAGGTACATGATATCTTTCCACAAGGAATAGTCTAGGTAAGCAATCCAACATTTGGCACTTTTAAGGTAAACGCTTCTCGACTTCAATTTTGTCATAAAACTTAAAATATAGACATGAGGGAGGATGTTCAAACTTTCAAATCTCCCTAAAATTTTCAAATATGAGGAAAGTCTAGCTTAAGACTATAAAACGAGTGCTTCTCGATAGGCAACCCAAGTACTAACACTACTTCTTTTTGCAATTTTATTTTATTTTCTCTTTTCCTTTTCCTTTTTCAACTAACCCAAGAGTGCAGAATCCCAGATCACACGGCCTTACACACGGCTGTGGCTGTGTGGACCACCAAAATCGCCACCCTGATAGGGCAGAGGCCGTGCAGTCAGACCAACCACCACCCCAACATCACAGATCCAACCACTCTCAACACGGGTACCGACAGACATGGCATGGCCATGGCACCAACCGTGGGAGGCTATCGACTTCCATACCACGGACAGAACATGCCCATGCCACAAACCATGTGAAATTACTAAGGTTACTAACTTATCAAGCACGGGTAAGACACGACCATGTTAGACACCTATGCCAACAAGAAAAACATCAAGAGCACGGGCGTGGAAGGATCAAGCACGGGCATAGGGTGACAACACCCTCTATAACACGGCCATGTGAGGAGGCCGTGTAATTCAACACGCCCTAGGACCACGACCGTGGGGGAGCAGAACATATGAACATCTATTTAAACCCCTCAACTCTTCCCCCTCCCTCCATCCGTTTTCACCCTTATTTTTCCTTCTCATTCTCTTCCATCTCAGATTCTTTACTCTAGATCCTTGAGCAAGCCAACACCATGCCAAAGAAACAGAGAAAGCTAGGCATAGGCCCCTTAACAAAGAACATGAGTTCATGCCGGCAGCTTTGTCTCAACACCAAGCCAATGACCTATGAGACCATTTATCTTTTGTTTCTCATTTATCTTTTCCTTTATTTTCCTTCTTTTTGACTATCTTATACTTATTTTATTTTATTTTATTTTAGTTTCTTAGTGTAAGGTTCTAAAGGCTGCTTGGGAATCACGCCACTTCTGCCACCGCCAGCACCTCTGTCGCCTTAGAAGTCACACCCACCTCGCGAACCACCTACCAATAAGGATTCTCAAGCCCCTTTATCTCCTAGCCTTAGTCTATTTTCCTTCTTAGCCTCTTTCTCTTTATCTTTCTTGTCTTTATTTATATATTTAGTTTATTTTTATTAGGTCTTAATAAAGCCTGGCTACTTCTCAAAGCGCTACCCAATTTCTTCATCTAGCACAGGAACGTTATCCCGACTGACCATCACTGCCATCAAAGACACTCATTCTGGAAAACATCCACAAATCAGGGAGTAATTCTTCCCCCCTCTCTTTTGATTTATCTTTAAAATTTCATTATCTATCTTTGTACATTGAGGGCAGTGTACATCTTAAGTGTGGGGGGTGAATATGTATTCTGAGAAAATGCCTAATTTGTCATTATTCTCAAACCTTGAGAAAAAAAATGCCTAACTGTTTGCATTGTTCTCAAATCTCTGAATTTAATCTTGTTTTAAAGTAATTTTCTCATATTACTAATTAAGATGAAATTTCTAATGATTTGTGATTTTTATTGATATGTTTTGGAATATGTCATAGTTAATTGTGCATTGATAATTAAATCTGAAGAATACTAGGGAATCAAGCATGATAAGTCTAATTTTCTAAAAATTAAAATTTTAGGTTGTCAACCGGAATTTAAATATTATCTTGAAATTTGAGATTTACAAGGTTGATGTCAAAAACACCATAATATTTGTGAGAAATTGAGCCTTACAGAGGATACATTCTTTTTTATGTTCACTTCTTAATTATGAGTGTGAATTGTTATTCTAGAACTTGCCTCGATTATACATGTCAAGACCACAGTTATGATTTGATATACCGAGATGATAAAGGCACTTAGGTTTTAACCCACTTACTCTACTAAATAGCCTACCCTTATAATTAACCCTTAGTGAACCCCGTTGAGCCTAACAACCCTTTTTATTGACTTACCCACTAATTTTAACCCAAAACTCTTTGTATTTGTCATCACCCTATATTTTGACTACCCCTTAATCAAGATTTAATTTGAGCCAGTTATCTGAGTTTATTATTCTGGTAGTTAAATTTATCTTGTATTTAGTCTGTTCTTAAAAAAAATAAAAAATAAAAAAATAAAAATTTTTCAAGTTTTCAATATTAGTAATATGGAAAGTGAGCTTACACAATCAAAGACTATTTCCCAAAAGGAAAAGCTCGTATTAGTAGGAACTTTTTTATTGTTTTCAGTTGATGTAATTATTATCTTAGAAATTTTTAGGTAGGTAACTTGTCAATTCAATCTCGATTCTAACCTTCTAATTTCAGCCTTTATCCACACCTTTAACCCTAGCCCCGTTACAACCCTAACAAAGACCTTTTGATCTGTCGATCATATCATTTTACAGTGGTGGAGATTTGATTTTTAGGCAAGCCTATGGGATTAACTTTTCATGTTCGACTTATGAGTGCTTAATTTTGACCCTTCAACACTTTTTGAGTGATTTGAGTGAATCTTTTAAGAGGATATCAATCCTTGTCGATTTTGAATTAAAGGCAATTATTTAGATGAAGGGAAACACCTATGTTTTTTGTGCTACAAATTTATGACTTATCTCGTTTGAATCTTTAAGACACTTTGAATTAAATTATCCATGTATGAATTATCTGTGAATTAGGATAAGACATTGTCAATAAGGATTATAAATCACAGAAAGTTCGTTTTAATTGTAAGTTGAGAATTTTGCTTGAGGACAAGCAAAAGCTTAAGTGTGGGGGTATTTGATAAATCGTAAATATAACATATTTTAATCCTACATTTATTATGCTTTTTAAAGATTTAAGCCTCGTTTTATATAAAAAGGTGCTTTTAATCCTTTCTTTTCATGTCTTATACCCAGGAAAGCACCCGAGGATGAAAAGAACACAAAACGGGCCTAAAACGAAGTAAATGGGCCTTTCCACAAAATTGACACAGCCTGGGCCAAGGATCACACGGCCGTCTCGATGAACACCTGGAGCACGGCCTCATCACCACCACACACGGCCGTGCCAAAGCAGAAATCTGAACACGGTCAGGTCTCGATTTGCACGGGCGTGTGACGTGGTCGTGCCTCTGTCGCTGGAAAGAGCAATTTCAAACGAAAAAGGATACTTCGGGAGAAAGAATCACATTCCAAGAGCCTATAAATATACCCCAAGTACCACCTTTGAAAGGGGGCAAAAGCGAGGCCAAGGAGCCAAGCCGAGAAGGTCAGAGTTTGGGAATAACGCGAGGATACCCAGTTGATTCATCCCAATAAGCCAGAATTATACTCAAGACGGTGGAATTCTCCTTCAATCCCATCAGGGAGTTTTAGGATTTTTCTTATGTTTTATTTTATCTTTTCTCTTATGATGTTTTCTTTTTACATTGTGAACTAAATTCTTCAGACACCTGAAGGGCGATGAAACCTAGACAGATTTTATTATTTGATTTTTAAGTTACATGATAAATTACTTAGTTTGTTCTTAATTATGCTTTTTAATCCAAATCCAATGTGCTTGGGTAGAGGAGGAATAGACCCTGCCTAAGAGTAGATCTAACATAATTAAGCGGAGTTGATCGGGCGCCTAGAGATAGGGTTACGAGATATTATTGGATTAGGGTGAAACCTAATATGAGAATCCACTGATCGATTTACTGCCTTCCTAAGGGGTTATTATAAGCGAACGAGAGTTCCACTAGGATTAGACATTTTTCACCTCGAGAGAGGTTTTAGCACAGGTTAGGGAGTCTCACGGATCAAGCTAAGTAAAAGAAATCATATAATTTAAGGTTAGATAATAAGAGAAGTCTAAGTGAATTCTTCTTGAAGGTATCATAAAAATCAACTGAGTCTTTTTCAAGTTATCCCCAAATTCATCTTTTTGTCTATGTTTCCTTAGTTTAGTTGTCGTCAATTTAGTTTAAAAGTAACATTCATATTATTTAGGTTAAATAATAAAAAGAAAGTGAGTATTAATACTTTTAGTTCCTTTGGGTTCGATATCCGATCTTGCCTAAGTTATACTACTATTCGATAGGTACAGTTGCCTTAATATCGTTATCAGAGTTAGTCTCCAGGTTTGATCATTCTTTTATAAATATTTAAAACTCTGATTTTACAGCGATCATGTGAGTTCACCAAATTCTTCCTCTATGTGGGATTTCTTTATTGCATCGGGTAATGGCACACAAGCTTGGTACTCTGTATTTACCGGGTTTGGTAAATCATGGCTTACCTCAACCTTACCTTTACTTACCATAGTTTCTTGCCTTGGGTCAGATTCCACTGACAATTCATTGTTATGAGCTTGTACATCTTGGGGCCCATAATTCGGCTCAGGGTTGTAGCCTTGTGGTGTTTCCTGTCGTGAAAGTTGAACAATTTGATTATCAACTAAATTTACTTTTTCACCTTCATCACTTGATGTCCTGGCCGAGTCAAAAGCTTGGAGACTGATTGATTTGTCACCTACACGAAGATTGAGTTCTCCTGTACCAACATCAATTTTAGTCCTGGCAGTTGTTAAAAAGGGTTTTCCTAAAATTAAAGGAATCAAATTGTCCTCATTCATGTCTAAGACAACAAAATCTACTGGAATATGAATTTATCAATTTTGATTGGAACATTTTCTATTATACCCCTAGGAATTCTGATAGTTTTATCAATTAATTGAATGCTCATCCTAGTTTGTTTGGGTTTCCCTAGACCTAGTTGTTTAAACAGTTTATAAGGCACAACATTTATGCTTATCCTTAAATCAGCTAACGCATTATCAATATTTAAACTACTAATTAAACATGGAATTGTAAAACTCCCTGGATCTTTTTTCTTCTGTGGTAGTCTATTTTGTAACATTGCTGAGCATGTTGCGTTTAATTCCACGTGGTGCTCTTCATCTATTTTGCGTTTGTTGGTTAAGAGCTATCTTAAAAATTTCCTCGAGTCTGGCATCTGAAAAAAGGCTTCAAGAAGAGGTAAGTTAATATTTAATTTCTTTAAAAGATTAAGAAACTTACCGACCTGCTCCTCTGAATCGTCTGCTTTTAATGCTACGGGATAAGGTATGCGAGGTTTGTTCTCCTTGACTACCGGTTTTGGTTTTTCTTGTACTTCCTCTGTTATACATTCGCCTACCTTACTTTCTGGAGTTGGGTTGGGTGTATCTAACTCCTTGCTACCCTGGACTATGATGGCTTGAATTTGCTCCTTAGGGTTAATCTCCGTGTTACTAGGTAGACGTCCTTGCGGTCGTTCTGACATTGACTTTGCAAGTTGTTCGACGGCTTTAGTGATTTCCTTGACTGACTTAGTAAATTCATCAGTTTGGTTTTCGTTGTTTTTGATTGTTCTGTCATCTTCTTGGATGCGTTCCTCGATGGTTGGCTTATTATCTTGTGGATAGGGTTGATTTCGGAAGTTTGGGAGGGGTTGTTGCCTTTGATTTCCTTGATTGCCTTGTCCTCCCCACGAAAAATTTGGGTGGTTCCTCTAACTTGGATTGTAAGTGTTACTATAAGGATTATTATTAGATCAAAAATTATTACCTATATAGTTCATCAGTTCATCTTCTGCTCCTGGTTGGTAGGGTGGGTACTCAGGATTCACCACAGTTCCACTAGCGTCGCATTGCATGACTGGATGTATCTATGAAGAACACAAACTATCAACCTTTTTATTCATCATCTTTAGCTGCGTTGATAGCATGGTCATGGTGTCGACGTTGAAGACTCCTTCCAATTTTGTTGGTTTAGTCCTCGAAGCTTGCCACTGATAATTGTTTATCGACATCTTCTCAATGAACTCGTAGGTTGCTTCTGGAGTTTTGTTGTCCAGGGTTCCACCGGTAGCTAAATCAATCAGTTGTCTTGTTGAGGGGTTTACACCGTTGTAGAATGTTTGAACTTGTAGCCACAAGGGTAAGCCATGGTGTGGGCACCTCCTCAAGGGATCTTTATATCTCTCCCATGCGTCATATAATGTTTCTACATCCATCTGCACAAAAGAAGAGATATCATTTCGTAATTTGGCCGTTTTGACCGGTGGGAAATATTTCATTAAAAACGTTTCGGTCATCTGCTCCCATGTAGTGATTGACCCTCGTTGTAACGAGTTTAACCACTGTTTAGCTTTATTTCTTAATGAAAAGGGAATAATCAAGAGGCGTATGGCATCATCAGAAACGCCATTTATTTTGAAGGTATCACAGAACTCTAAAAATTTAGCTATATGCATGTTTGGATCTTCGTCCTGCAAACCATTAAATTGAACAAACTGTTGAATCATTTGTATTGTGTTAGGCTTTAATTCAAAATTATTAGCAGATATAGCAGGCCTAACAATACTAGAATCTGCTCCTATTAAATGTGGTTTCGCATAATCAAACATTGTACGTAGAGCATTGTGATCTCCCGCATCGCGTAGTGGTGGGTTGTTTTCGCCCATCCCTTCAGTAGGATTGGATCTGTTTTCTTCCTCTCTTTCTGTGTAATCTAGGGCTCGCTTGGTTTCCCTGCGATTCCTACGAGTAGTTGCTTTGATATCACTATCGTATACCAAAGGTCCTCTCGGATTCCTTCTAGTCATAAACTAGAGGTACCTAGAAAAGAGAAAAAAATAATAAAAAGAATTTAAAATTTAACCAAAGAAAACAAAAGAAATAAATTTCAAATAAAATAATGGCTAAAGTAATAAAAATAGAGCTTTCTTAATATTTTAGTTCCTCGACAACGGCGCCAAAAACTTGATCGCTGTAAAATCAGAGTTTTAAATATTTATAAAAGAATGATCAAACCTGGAGACTAATTCTAACAACGATATTAAGGCAAGTGTACCTATCGAACAGTAATATAGCTTAGGCAAGATCGGATATCGAACCCAAAGGAACTAAAAGTATTAATACTCACTTTCTTTTTATTATTTAACCTAACTAAGATAAAGGTTGCTTTTAAACTAAATTGACGACAGCTAAAATAAGGAAACAAAGACAAAAAGATGAATTTGGGATAACTTGAAAAAGACTCAATTGATTTTTATGATACCTTCGTGAAGAATCCACCTAGACTTCATTTATTATCTAACCCAAAATTATATGATTTCTTTACTCAGCTTGATCCGTAAGACTCCCTAACCTGTGTTAAACCTTCTCTTGAAGCGAATAACGTCTAATCCTAGGATAATTAGTGGAACTCTCATTCGCTTATAATAACCCCCTAGGAAACAAGTAAATCGATCAATGGATTCCCATATTAGGTTTCACCCTAATTCGGCAAAATCTCATAACCTTATCTCTAGGCGCCCGATCAACTCCGCTTAATTATGTTAGATCTTCTCTTAGGCAGGGTCTATTCCTCCTCTACCTAAGCACATTAGATTTGGATTAAGCAACATAATTAAGAACAAACTAAGTGATTTATCATATAACTTAAAAATCAAATAATAAAATCTGACTAGGTTTCATTCCCCTTCAGGTATCTGAAGGATTTAGTTCATAATGTAAAAATAAAACATCACAAGAGAAAAGATAAAACAAAACATAAGAAAAATCCTAAAACTCCGTGACGGGATTGAAGGAGAATTCTGCCGTCTTGAGTATAATTCCGGTTTCATCCCCCTAACTCTGACCTTATCGACTTGGCTCATTGGCCTAGCTTTGACGCCAGTTTCGGCTTCTGCCGAACTCCTCTTTCAAGTTGCCCCCTTGGGTGTTTATATAGACTTTGAGATGCCTTACTTGGCCCCTAAGTATCCTAATTTATGTAGAATTCCTAATAGGATATTTGAATAGGCTTTGTAATGTGTTTCTTTGCCTCCAAGTATCCTTTCCCGAATGAAATTGCTCTTTCCAGTGACAGGGACACGGCCATGGGCACACGCCCGTATGAATCGTGGCCAGGCCGTGTTTGGACTTTTAATGAGGCACGGCCATGTTTATCGGGGTCCAGGCCGTGTTCTAGTAATTTAATGAGGCACGGCCGTGTGGCTTGAAGTCCAGGCGTGTCAATTTCGTAAATTGGCCCATTTGGCCCGTTTTAAGCCCGTTTTACGTTCTTTCATCCGTGGGTGCTTTCTTGAGTATAAGACATGAAAAGAAAGGATTAAGAGCACCTTTTTACATAAATCGAGGCTTAAATTATCCAAAAGCATGCTAAATATGGGCCTAAAATATGTTACTTTTACGGTTTATCAACCACTATTCTGACTAGACCCAAAATTAGGCTGTTACAGACCCACTTCGAGACGTAGTCAACAACTACTAATATATAAAGATTTCTAAATAAGCTTGGAAATAGTCCCATAAAATCTATACCCCAAACATCAAATAATTCAACCTCTATAATTGACTGTTGCAACATTTCATTGCTTTGGGATATAGAACTGGTGCGCTCACACCTATCACATTGATTCACAAAATTGTGGGCGTCTTTCAATAATATCGACCAGTAGAATCTTGATTGGAGACGTTTAGCCACAATTCTCATACCATCGAAATGACCTCCATAAGGAGCATCATGACAATGCTTTAGGATTGAAAACATCTCATCTTCCTGTACATAAAGTTGAATGATGTTTTCATTGCATACCTTAAATAAATAATACTTTAGTACGTCATGAAGAAATCTTTCTTTTTTATGGCCTGAGACACCCAAGGGGAGTTTTCCACACACTAGATAATCAATAAAATCCGCATACCAAGGAGTTGTATCTACAGCAAATAACTTCTCATCTGGGAATGTGTTGACAATTTGAAGTATGTTTCCATCTTTTCTACCAACTTCCAATCGAGATAGATGGTCTGCAACTTGATTCTCTGAACCCTTATGATCTTTTATCTCCATGTCAAATTCTTACAGCAGTAATATCCAGCCTATCAGTCTTGGTTTGGCATCCTTTTTCGGAAAGAGATATCTCAATGCCGAGTGATCAATAAATAGAGTAACCTTTGCACCGACAAGATATGAACGAAACTTGTCGAAAGCAAAGACTACATCCAACAATTCTTTCTCTATAGTTGTATAATTGAGTTGAGCTTCAGTAAGAGTTTTGCTAGCATAATAAATGGCGTGAAATATTTTTCCCTTTCGTTGTCCTAGAACTGCACCGACAACAAAGTTGTTTGCATCACACATAACTTCAAAAGGTTGAGACCAATTGGGTGCAATGACAATGGCTGCATTCTATAACAGCCCAGTTTAGACCTTAGTCGGAATAGTGGTTTCGGGACCACAAATTCGAGGTCGGAATAATATTCTAATATTATTTTTGGTGTGTATGATATGTGATATAGCCTGTGTGAAAATTCTGTGTGATAATTTTATCGACTGTGTGTCGAATTATGAAAAAGATTAAATCGCATAAAGTGTAAAATGTTGTGTGTTAATCATTAAGTGCTTAATTATTGTTGTTTTTATAATGTGGAGGCCTTATGAGGCAATTAGCCATTATTAAAATTAGTTGATGATTAAATGTCATATTAACCTTAATGTATATTTGTCTTATATGACTAATAAAAGAGCAAATTGGTAAATTGATAATTTAGTTAATAATAATTAAAACCAAAAGAAAGATGAAGCTGTGTTATCATCTTTGTTGCCCAAATTTGAAGGAAAAAGAAAGGATTAGGGCTTTAGGGTATTCGGCAATAGTTGCTCAAAATCAAGGTATGTTTTGAGCTCAATTTTTGATAATTTTTACGTTTTCGTAATCGTTGCTTCGTGCTCTAGCTAACCCATGTCATAATTTTGTGAATTGATGATGTTTTTGTGATGAGCTATTGATGAAATGGTGAGCTTTGTGATGAATATTGGTGTTAAATGAAAGATATTTGTTTAATGAACATGTCTTGTTCTTGAATTTTTTATGAATTTAGCCAATTAGGGCTAAATCGAGAAAATAGTATTTTCAGGAGTTAAATTGTGTAATAAATGAAATAATTAGGCTTGTATGAGTATAGTGAGAAATCGGATAGGCATGGGTACAAGCAATTTATGTGTATTTGATAATTTTGTGAATTAGGGACTAAAGTGTCGAAATGTGAAAATGTGAGGGCTATTATGTAAAATGTCCTAAATATGTGTGTTTGGATTAAAATGAATGATTTGGTGATTGAATGGATTGATTTGAATGTGTATAGACCAAGAGAGAAGAGGTTCAGATCGAGATCGAGGCAAAGATAAAGTGTTCGATTAATCGACCATTTCGGTATTTTGACATCCGAGGTAAGTTTGGATATAGTACGAGTTGTTAATTTATGTTCTATGTGATGTAAATTGAATGAATATCTATATAACTATGAGATTAGAAAAGCTATGTGTTGAATTGGAATAGAAGGCACTAAGTGTGCAAAATTAGAAACGATATAAAAATCATTGGCACTGTGTGTGCGAGTTGATAGAAGCTTCGGCTTATTGAATTGGCACTGTGTGTGCGATACTGATATAAGATCGGTTTAATGTATTGGCATTACGTGTGCGATGACAATTATGTCAGGTCTACAAATTGGCACTAAGTTTGCAAAATAAGCAAGAGAATAGCAAAGGTTGATTGAAATGTAAAGTCGAATGATTAAGTAGCATGGTTGGTGACTAACTATGTGTTGGCAAAGGTATGTATGATACCTATGTGGTTGATGAAATTGAAAGTAGATGAATGGAATGCTATGTGAATATTGGATAAAGTTGAATTTGTGTATCATTGGTAAATTATCTATGTGATGGTTGAATGTGTACACTGATTTGATTCATTGAGTTAATTGTACTGTATTTCGAACTTATTAAGCTTTGAAAGCTTACAGTGTGATTTTTTTCTCTGTTTTACAGTGTCACTCAGATCTGGGGATCATCAGCATATCTATCACACTATCGACAATCTATTTTGGTACTTTGGAAAGATGTATATAGATAAAATATGGCATGTATAGTCTAGATGATATGATATGTTTTGAAAGGTTTAATCCTTACCATGTGATTTGGCTTGGAAGTTGAATGATGTAAAATTGATGAATGAGCTATGAATGTGGTATATTTCATGACTTAGTTGATTGAGAAAGATGTGGTTTGAATATGAATTTTGATATGGATTACATGATGCTTGAATTACATATGTTTTGAGATGTATATTTGATAGTTTGAATGGCTTTAATTGTGATGACAATGAGTATGGGAGTAAGTGGTTTAGTTGGTGATTGAATAATGCATGAAATGGTATGTTTGAATGCATTTGAAAGCATGAATTGGTATTGAATTGATGCTTGTAGGTATGATCCTATTGTGGGTGGCAATTTGGCCTTGCAAATGGCCTGCTTTGCCTACACGGTGCGTGCCTAGTGACCGTGGGATAAAGTTAGTAGCTAGCCCAAGTATGCACGGCCATGGTATACAGACATGCCTAATAGACGTGTGAATAAGTCAGTATATTGCCTAAGAGTACACGGCCTTAGCACATGGGCATGCCTGGTGGCCGTGTGGGGAAGTCAGAATGCATGCTCTGTTTTGACACGTCCTAGACACATGGGTGTGTCCGGTGATCGTGTGGGGCACACGACCTGACTGCACGGACGTGTGACCTCAATAGTATTGAAAACTGTTTCAGATTTGGAAAACTTTCATAAGTGTCCGGTTTGGTCCCGACCCCTTTCTCGCATGTGTTTAAGGACCCGTGGACCTCACAAGGGACTAAATGATTATGCTGTGATATGTTTTAATTGATGGTTGACTTTGTGCCGTGAAATGAATTGTGAATGTTTCAATGATTCGGTAATGCCTCTTAACCCTAGGCCGGCGACGGTTACGGGTTAGGGGTGTTACACATTCACTAGCTTCTTTTTTAATTGAATAAAGGCATCTAGACATGCATCGTCAAAGAAGAATTTTTTATTCTGTTCCGGCAATAAGCATAAGGGCTTTGCAATTTTCGAAAATCTCTAATAAACCTTCGGTAAAACCCATCATGTCTAAGGAAATTATGGATACCTTTCACGTTTGTTGGTGGAGGTAAATTCTAAATGATTTCCACCTTAGCTTTGTCTACTTGAATTCCTTGACTAGAGATGTAGTGTCCTAACAACATGCCTTCAATTGCCATGAAATGACATTTTTCCCAATTTAGAACAAGATGTGTGTCCTCACATCGCTTCAGTACTTTATCCAAATTGTCAGGACAATGATCAAAATCATTTCCATTGATTGAGAAATCATCCATAAACATCTCTATAGAGTCTTCGATCATATTTGAGAATATTGCCATCATGCACCTTTGAAATTTGGCTAGTGCATTGTAAAGACCAAAAGGCATACAGCGAAAAGCGAAAGTACCAAAAGGGAAAGTGAAGGTTGTTTTCTCTTGATCCTCCGGTGCAATAGCAATTTTATTGTACCTAGAATAGCCGTCTAAAAAGAAATAATAGGCCTTTCCAGCAAGTCGATCCAGTATTAGGTCAATGAAAGGATGTGGGAAGTGATCCTTCTTTGTGGCCGGATTCAATTTGTGATAATCCATATAAACTTTCCATATTATGGAAATGTGTGTAGGAATTAATTCGTCCTTATCGTTACAAACCACAATGATGCCAGTCTTTTTAGGCACGCATTGCACTAGACTCACCCAATTGTTCTCAGAAATCGGGTAAATAATTCCAACATCAAGCCATTTTATGATTTCCTTCTTGACAACTTCTTTCATCTTCTCGTTTAATCTTTTTTGCTATTCAATCGATTGGTTGCCTTCATCTTCTAACTTGATCTTGTGCATGCAAAAAGAATGACTAATACCTTGAATATCGGCAATACTCCAAGCAATAGCTCGTTTATGTTGCTTAAGAATATGGACTAATTTCTCTTATTGAAATGTTGCTTGAGAATATGGACTTATTTCTCTTATTGAATTACATCTAGTGTGGCGGAGACAATAACTGGGAGAGTATTGTGGTCACCTAGAAAGACATAATTAAGATGATGAGGTAGTGGTTTCAATTCCAGAGTAGGAGCTTCTTCAATAGATGGCTTGAAAATTAGGGTTGTTCTGTTAGCCAGGTCTAAGGATTCAATCTGCCGTCCATGCTTGATTGCCGGATTATGAGCTTCAACCATGCTGTCACAATCGTCTAAGGATTCGACATCAAATGTCACTGTAAACTTTTAGAAATTACTGTCCTTTAGTCATTGAACTCTTCCTCAATTAGATCATCTATCACATTAACAGTATGGCATTCTTTTTTGTCCTTGCATTGAATAGATTCAAAAACACTGAAGGTGACTTGCTCATCATTAAATCGCATGGTTAGTTCACCTTTATAAACATCAATAAGAGTTTGGCCAGTGGCTAAAAATGGCCGTCCCAAGATTATGGGAACTTCATTGTCTGCCTCGCAGTCAAGTATGATGAAATCAGTTAGAAAAATGAATTTATCCACACGAACTAAGATGTCTTTTATTTTCCCTTTAGGTTGAGACAAGGATCTATCGGCCAGTTGTAATGTCACTGTAGTAGATTTCATGTGACCAATTCCCAACTTTCTAAAAGTAGATAGTGGCATTAGGTTAATGCTAGCTCCCAAGTTGCATAAAGCCTTACCCAAATAATGATTGCCAATTGAACATGGGATGGTAAAGCTCCTAGGATCTTTCAATTTAGGGGGCCACTTGTTTGTCAAAACAACACTACAGCCTTCTGTGAGTGCAATAGTTTCAATATCAGTGAGCTTCTTCTTCTTAGACTAGAGGTCTTTCATAAATTTCCTATAACTCAGAATTTGTACCAGAGCATCTACTAAAGGAATGTTGATCTGCAGTTACTTCAGTGTGTCCAGGAATTACTGATACTACTCATCATGCTTATTCTTCTTGAATCTTTATTGGAAGGGTAAAGGTAAAGATATATCTGCTTGCGCCGACACCTTTGATTGTGTTGACAGTTTCGAAGGTCGGACATTAGGCATATGAGTGACAATTTGTAGAACTTCTTTGTCTGATGCATCGAAAAACTCTTTAGATTCAACCTTCTCACAAGTGATCACTCTATCCATATCTTGAGGTGCTACAGTAGAGTCTAGAAATGATTTTCCAGTTTGTTTACCACTCCTAAGAGTGATAGCCTTACAATGTTCTTTCCCCCTCGGACTAGGATTTTCCATGTCACTTGGTAATGAGCCTGGTGGTTGGGTATTCAGATTTGAAGCAAGTTTTCCTAATTGTGCCTCCAATGCTTGAATGGAAGATTAATTCGCTTGTGCGATAGCTTTCGTACGAGTAATATGCTCCCGAATTAATGCCTCAAGAGTTGCTAATGGGTTAGAAGTAGAAGCTTTTGTGTACGGTTGCTGTCGATGTCCTTGAACATGTTGATTTGGTATTGAAGAGTCTTGTGGCTGCATTGAAATTTGGTGTGGATATTTCTAGCCTTGTTGTGGATGCATCTGAGTGTGCTAATTGTAGTTACTGCTGTTGTTGATTGTAGTTCCCTTGCCTGGAATTATAATTGCCCTGAGTAGATGTATTCCCATATCCGAATGTCAGAGCATTTTGTCCAAAATGTCACAGCATTCTGAGTAGATGTATTCCCATATTTTCATGTTTTGGACAATCTTCATAGCTATGGTTGTCACTACAAATCTCACAACAAAATGTAGGAACATCAACTTGCTGAGTGACTTGTATAGGTGCAACTCCACTAGTCCCTTGCATATTTTTAATCATGCTTGTGAGAGAAGAAACTTGAGCACTTAGTGCAGTTATTGCATCCAATTCAATAACTCCTGAAGTAGCTTTTGCTTGTGCAGATCTAGAGATAGGGTATTGATAATCATTCTGATCAATTCTCTCAAGAATTCTCACAGCATCATTATAAGTACAATCTAGTAGAGGTTTATTGGCTGATGCGTCAACAAGATTCCTTGTATGTGAATTTAGCCCATTATAACAAATCTCAATTTGTGTTTCTAGTTGAATTTCGTGCATGGGACAACGTTGAAGTAAAGTTTTATAACGTTCCCATGTGGTGTGAAGAGTTTCATCGTCCAGCTAATGATAAGCAGTAATATCATTCCGAATACGAGCATTCATTGTCAGCGGGTTAAATCGCAAAACAAACTATGTTGCTAATGCAACCCAAGAAGTAATTGATCTGACAGGTATTCCAAAAAACTAGGTATGGGCTCTTCTTTGTAAGGAATGAGGAAATAATTGCATCTTCAAGGCATCATCAGGAATGCCTTGTTGACTAAAGGAAGCACAGATTAATAAAAAGGATCTAAGATGTTCTCTCGCATCTTCGTGTGGCAATCCAGCATATTGTCCAGTAGAATTCAGCATTTGAAACATTACTAGCTTGAGTTCAAAATTCCCTTCTTGGATTGCTAGCCTAACAACTCTTGGTTGTAAATCATCCAAAATAGGTACTACAAAATCTCGTATAGTCCTATTTTGTATGCGAGCATCTCGCGACAACAATGGGTTATCAACATTTTCTTGTTGCATTGGGGGTATGGTTGCTTTGTTCCCTAGTAAAGCCATATTTCATTGTTCTTAAAGTCTACTCTAAACAGTCCTTTCAATTTCTGGATCAAAATCGACAAGAAAATCTGAATTTCTCTGGGTCATAAAACACCTAAATTGAAGTTAAAGAATTAGCAACAAAGAAAAAGAAATAGTTAGTGAATAAGAAATATTATACACGGAAAATAAAGTGCAAAAACACACAAAATAAACATTAAACAAACGCCATCCCCGGCAACGGCACCAAAAACTTGATCAGTTATTTAACATCACAACAATAATGTGCACGCGTACACTATCAATGCAAGTATAGTAGACAAATGTAAGTCTGTCGAATATCGATCCCAGAGGGATGGTAGTCTTTTGTCTATTAATGTTAGTGCAATAACTAGATAGAAATGAGATAAATTGTGAGAGTAGCTGTCGAAGCAATAACTTGAAAACAATAAAATAAAATATGATGGTAATAAACTGGGATCCTCAACATGAATCTTCAGCAGGATACTAAGTGCTCACAAGGTGTAAAGAGATAGGTGATTGTTGAAGCAATAAAGTTTAATGTATATCTTACACAGTGTCACTCCTCTATTTAATTCAAGACTTAAACATACATACTAACCTCACCTTCCAATGATGGCAATATGGCACTATTAAGAACAAGTGGACTAAATTCCTCTAATCCTCACTCAACTTTTGTTGTAATACTTGTTGGCTCAAACTGTCACTGCACTTTCCAATATAAAAACCTACAATAACACTTCCGTGTTACAAAACATTCAAACCCCAAGATTAAAAAAATAAAAGCAAGATTAAGATAACATTTAACCAAGAATTCGTGTGTATTTCTATACAAACAGAAAACAGAGAGTAATCACCAGCATTTAGATAGAAATAAGAAAGAATTGAATGGAGAATACTATCCCTAGACAACTCGACTGAATCTCTCTATTCCCTCTTATCTTGCACTTAGGGCTTCTTGTCAGGAGCTAGTCTGCATCTGGTATTCACGTTGGCTCACCCGTGAGAGGCTTAAGCTGCCATGGCCGCAAGCTTCAAGGTAGGATGATGAAGACGATGATCCCGAAAAAAGCTTTTCTTTTTCTCACAGCCACCATTTATGTCCTCTTCTAACAGTACAAGTGTCCTTTCCCAAAATGATTATGTCCTTGTACACACATGTTGATACCAGACTAGATAGCTCGCGCATTTTGGTTCTTATCTGGACAGCTGTCAAGTGCGGCGACAATTCTGGACGCAATCTATAATTCACTCATGCAACGACATTAATGCAAAAAGATAGCAAAATTAAGGTGAAAATAGGGTAGGATTCACTGAGTTATAAAATGAAATTTACTAAACTGAAAATGCTAAAATGTATGCTAAGGATAACTAAATGTGAACAATTTAACCAATAAGTAAGAGGGAAAACCTATGCTCTTTCTAGTGCTATCAAGCCTAACTTGTCATCTGAAGAAGAGCTCGTTTTTATCTTGGATAGAGAGATCAAGACACTAAGGAATAAGGAAATTCCCCCAGTAAAGGTGTTGTGGAGGAATCATAAAATTGAAAAGGCTACATGGGAAAGAGAAAGTGTCACACCCCAAAATTGAGCCTAGAAGTTTTGAGGGTAAGATAGGAATCTTAGCCAAATGTGTTCGAAATTTTGTAAGTTTGGTAATCGATAATATTTTTGACAAGGTCTATTAGGAAATTAAATCAAATTCTAAAAATGAGTTCTTACAACCTTTAATTTTGAAAATAGGATTGATTTGTAAAAGAGTTAAAATTGAGAGTTTTTATGAAGCAATTTTAATAGATTTTTAAACTCAACCTAAAAACCCCCCATTCTCTAAATTGTTCACGAAAGAAAAACTCCCATTTGTTGTGTTGTTGTCCCTTCTACTCTCTCATCTCTCCCAATTGATTTTTACTTCCAAATCGTAATTCCTATTGATTTCAACTATCAACCTAACCATAAATCTGCATTGAAACCAAGAAAAACATCCAAAAGTCTCATTAATTTCATCTTCTTCTTCACATGTGGGTTTCCCAAATTTGCGTCAAAGCCCATTTTTCTCCAATCAAAGGTAACCATTCGTCTTTTTATTAGTTTTAAATGATATCTAGTCTCTTAAACAAAATTTTTAGCCATTAAAACGCATGTTTTAAATAAAAGCCAAAAATTGTGTCGTTAATGGTGGATTTCAGGATTGTGGATTAAAGGTTTCAAGGTATTTTTCAACTTGTTTTAATATGGTTAGAAGGTTTCCAAAGTTACTTTGAAGTTTCATTAAGGATTTCTCAGGTTTTAATGAATTTTTGTCATAATAGCCATTGTACATCGAAAATTTTTTGTAACACCCCTTACCCGTATTCGACGCCAGAACAGGGTACGAGGCATTACCGGTCTCACATCACAAGCAATCACACAATTTCGAGTCATAAATTTGCGTCCAAATTAAAACCATTCATATTCAATCATAAAGTCCCTTATAGGAGCCCACGAGGCCCAAAACACACTTTGGAGGTGGTTCGGAACTAAACAGAGAACTTAGGAAACTTTTACAACACTTGGAAAATTTTTGCTAGAAGTAGGGCTCACACGCCCGTGTGGTCCAAGGGACTCGCCTGAGTGACCTCGGGGACACGCCTATGCTTCAGACCATTACAAATTAGGGTGCTCTCTAACTTGTGCCACACGGCCGTATAGCACACACGGTTGAGACACATGCCCGTGTCTTTGCCCATATGCTCATTTTTGGACATTTTGTTTTTCAAAATTAAGTGCAGGAGACACATGGCCAGAACACATGCCCGTGGGGCATACCGTGTGTCACACACGGCCTAGACACACGACCATGTGTTTGCCAGTGTAGACAAAAACAAGGCTATTTACCAAGCCATTTTGCCATCCTCACTTGCATACATCAACACAACATCACATGGCACAAATTAAAGCATATAAGAGCAACTAAACAACCATAACCAAGACAAACATGTCATCCTCATGCCCTTTGTTATCATGCTTAGAACATCAACCTTTCCACACTAATTCATGCAAGATTCCAATTTCACAAATGACATTAGTATATAAATATACTCATAACCAATATTAGCCAACTTCCATGGCTATATATAAAAATGAACCATAAACCATTTTAAGCCAACACATATGGCCAAATTAATAATAACACATATAACCCAAAGACCAAATCCCTATACATGCCATAAACTCAAAATACTTGAATTCATCAATATCCAAAGTGATAGCTTGATAGCGTGATAGGATCTCCGACGATCACCAATACGAGCTAGCTCAATGACACTATAAACATGGGAAAGGAATGGGGTAAGCTATATAGCTTAGTAAGTTCATATGCAAATAATACAATATATTATTCATACATTTCACATATAAATAACTTAACAAATATTAACATAAATGTCATTAAGCTTGATAAGCACAACAAACTCAATCACATTCTTACCAATTGTTCATCATATACTGAATCCATTTTCTTTGATTTTTTCGTACATACCTATACCAACTCGCAACATAATCACGTACTTTCTCATCTTCAACATACCCGATGAACATTTCGTCAACATTTCCTGTTGAACCATTTGGAATACTAAAAGATACTCGGGAATCTCGCACTCATAGTACCGTATCAATGCCATATCCCAGATATGGTCTTACATGTAACCTTGTATCAATGCCAATAACCCAGCTATGGTCTTATACGAAGTCTCATATCGATGCCATATCCCATATATTGTCTTACACGTAATCTTAGTAACCCTAATGTCATGACATTTGTATCCTATCTATTCCTAAGGCTCAACCGGGATTTACTCGCTTATCGAAACTTCGTCAATTTCATCCATAGAGTCAATCATTCAATTCATACAATAACAAAACATTATAAATACAATTATAACGTTGCATTATTTACATACAAACTTACCTTGATACAAAAATAGGGGAAATGGACCTAATCGTCAAACACTTTGGTTTTCCCTCGATCTAGACTCGAACTTCGTTTTTCTTGATCTATAATACCAAATTCATCTCATTTAATCAACACATTATTCATTTTAACTCAAAAGTCACATTATGGAAAAATTACATTTTTGCCTCTAAACTTTTGTCATTTTACAATTTAGTCCTTCGGCTCGTAAAATGAATTTCATTCAATTTCTTCACACCCAAGCCTAGACAAAACTATTTTTATACTCACAACAGCCCACATTTTTCATTTATTCACATTTTTCTTCTCATTTTATAGACTTTTACAAATAAGTCCTTTTTAACATTTTTACTAAAAATCACTTAGCAAAAGTCGTTTAACAAAAAACAAACATTCATTTTCTACAATCAAACATCAAAATACACACATTTCTAATATGGGCCAAACCCTAGACCTTGATCATTTCTTAAATTAGTGGTAGAAATAGATAGATCATGTCACAAGGATTTCAAAAACACAAAAATAATTAAAAACGGGGCTAGAACGGACTTACAATCGAGCTTGGAAGCTTGACAAACCCTAGCCATAGTTTCCCCTTTTAAAATTCCACCATGGGAGGAAGATGGACAAAAATTGGCTTTTATTTTGGGTTTTTAATTCATTTTAATTACCAAATTACTAAAATGCACTTAATGAAAAACTTTAGAAACATACCAAACCATGTCCATTTTTGTCCACCAACGTAACCAATGGTCTAATTACCATTTAAGGACCTCCAATTTAAAATCTCATAGCAATTGGTCACCTTTAACATATAGAATTCAATTTTTGCACTTTTTTGCAATTTAGTCCCTTTAACTAAATTGAGTGCACAAACGTCAAAATTTTTGAACGAAATTTTCGCGAAATCATTCTATAAAACTGTAGACCATAAAAATATAATAAAAATAAATTTCTAAGTGGAATTTGTGGTCTCGAAACCACTATTCTAACTAGACCCAAAATCGGGCTGTTATAACTCTCCCCCCTTAAGGGATTTTCGTCCCCGAAAATCTTACCAGAAAAGAGGTCGGGGTATGGTTTTCTCATAGTTTCCTCTATCTCATGACGATTCCATAGAATCTCCTCTAAGGCTATACTTTTGTTCCTTAACTCTTTAATCTAACGTGTCAAAATTTCGGTCAATTCTTCGTTATACAACACATCGGCTTAATCTTAATCCCTATTGAAGAATTCATACTCAAGGAGTCCAATCGGTATCATCGAAACATAGATACACAAAGCACATTTTGAATCTTTTTCGAGGCAATACTTTTGGAAACAAGCTATCATTGAACGAAAATATCATATCCTCGTGTTTCAAATTCATATACATTTTCTAACAATCTGAAGTGGATTCTAAACTACCACGGATCACTTTTACTTTTTGTACGATTTCTGATCGGATAGTCTCTGAAACATATAACTTAACTAATCTATCATGTTACATACTCAATCACCAGAACATCTATTTCAAATAACTATACATTTTATTACTCCCTGAATGAACAAACGAGCTACAACTGAGCTTCATACAAAATTTTCTGCATAAGCTTGGAATTACTCAGTGCACAAATTCTATCTCAACATAATGATAACAGTTATCAGGTCTAACCTGAAATTCAGAATCAAAAGTCGTCTCACACTGTACTCGTTTAGTTTACCCCTCACTATCACATTCTTGAGGTTCTCAATCTTGCAAAGAAAACATCGCTTTAGCTTCTAATTTAGCTAGATTCAAACCGTCATCAAATAAGATTAATCATGTATCTAATACTCACAAAATAATCAAAGGTTTTCCATTCAAGCATTTGCAACTATATCTGCTTTCCCAAAGGTTAATCGATAACTTCTCACAATCTTTCAATAGTTCAAGCCATCTATGCTGTTTTAAATTTAGATCCTTCTATAACATTAGATACTTTAAAATCTTGGGATCAAGAAACATATGTTATTTTTTGTCGGTCAACCGATGTAATCAAATTCTCAATACAGACATAAAAAGTGGCTGACTCTAAATCACCCGTCGGACAGTTCCTTTCATGTGACTTTAACCGTCTGAAAGCATAAACTATCACTTTACATTCTTGTATTAAAACACATTCGAATCTGTTTGATAGTGCATTGCTGAAAAATCACAAATTCTTTACTCAATTTAAACTGGACTCTGAAGCAGTGCTTCAGTTAACAATATCTTCAACTATTTTCAACTTTGCTAATACTCAACAGACTATTTAAACTTTCACAAATGTGATAACTTTATCAATCAAAACATTTTTAACTCATAATAATATCATCCAATTAGAACTGATCTAATAGGTACATCCTTGTACCTCACCCTTTTTGAATATAAATTCTTCATTCAGAGTGTTCGTCAATTTACCTATGAATGTACAAGATTTTATCTTCTTACCTGAGAATAAACTTAAATGCATATAACTCAAATTACCTTTCAACTAACCAACTCGCTCAGATAAAAAAAAACTGGGTCGATCTCAACTATCAAATAATATCATATCAAAATACTCCCTTCTTCATGCTGTTAAAACAACTCAAACATACAATTTTTCAAAATTTCCTCACATGCTAGTCAAAGATCTTTACAACTGCACTAGATCAAGGAAACAAAATATCCTGATTGAACTCATTGACCTTAATCAAACTTACCTGAGAAAAGAAAACCATCGTACAATTTGAGCTTCAGCTTCCACTATCTATACCTTTGCCGATGTCAATTCCTTTCACGAAAATTAGAGAAATCCTGATACCAGAATCACCACGTTCCTATGATCGAACCAGAAATACAACCATAATAGACATAGTTATCACAAACCAAAGAACACACTTTAAAGATGAGCCATGATTGATAATTTAAGAAATAAGGATGACAAGAAAACCGAGATAAAGAAATCCAAGATGCAATATCAAACTGGAATTCCAAGAACATAACTCATAAGAAAATAATAAAGATCTTGATAATTCCTCGGAGAAAACCAGAAGAAAAACAATCTTTATACGCTCTAGAATTAATTGTAACAGAGATAATGTATTTTCCAAATATATATATAAAACAAAACAACATCCACTAGAAACAGAAGAATAGCCTCACATAAATTTTCACCAACAACTTTTATTTCAAACATAATAGAATAGAATCCCATAGAGAGAGATAAGAAATGCTACTTATCAACCAACTAGAACAACAGTGCTTTCATCTAACATTACAATTAGCTAGCATTCTCACACGATAAGAATTCCATCAGAAAATGAACAATCACAGATATATCTCTCAGGATACATGAATATATATAATACCCAGGAGAGATCATCATAATCTATTCAATTACAGCTGTTACACTCAGACATCTTTACGATTCAAATATCATTTCTTTAACTAATTCTGTCATCACTAATCCTGTATTATTCCAATTACTAACAAAAATCAATCCGAAAGAAACTCTAGCAAATACATACATTAGATATCATACCTGAATGGGTCGATTAGCCGAGATTAACTTTTTCCTTAACCGTGACTTTGCGAAATCCAGATGATTTTTAGAATAACCTGCCATCTTTTCCAAGACTGTATTCACTTGCCAAACTATTCTCAACTCTGACCAAATCATTAGTTATTTCGCTACTGAACTCTTTAGTCTCTCACTTGTGAGCTCATTCAACATAAATCTCATGAAATTCCGTTATAAAATACCACATTGGTAAGGAGGTGAGGTCGTAAAGCCTCTAACTCGGCTCTCATATATACACGCATGTGACTTAACATTCATCGTCATCATAATATCATCACAGTCATATAATTCACTTCAAGCTAATTAACATACATAATTATGTTACACGAACTTTTCGATTATCTTTATTCAAACAAGTGTACTTAAACATACATTCCATAAATTTGAGTAAGTTTACTTATCACATTCACTTAATCAAAAAAAAAATTAGGCACATAACATCATACGAATGCCACATAAACATAGATGAGCTTATCACAATATAAATTTTCATTTCATTTCACCTTTTCATATTTCAAGAATAATTCCCATTGAACTATTGTAATTTCGATGGATACTCGAGTAGTATACTCAAGGTATGCATGTCACCAATCCATCAATTCATATTCAAAACTGCCCTTTTGGCACATATTCATAGAGCACACTCTTGAGCCACATATGATATAATAGGATTGCCAGTCCAGGCTAAATCCTTTCAGTAACGTATGCTCTAAAGGGCTTACTCTAGATTACCCGTCCGGGCTAAATCCATTACATAACTTATGCTCGAGAGAGCTTAATTCAGGATTACCCTTCCAAGCTAAATCCTTTTTGCAACATTTAAAACATTTTATCCGTTTCATAAAATCACCATAATCCATCGAAATACAACGTTCAACCGGAACAATGACATTTTATCCATATTTTTCAACTTATGGTTATTTTATTTTGTACATCATCACATACATATCATGAACTCTTATTCATACCTTTCCAAGTTTCGCCTCATCACAAACACATTTTCAAATTCTTAGTATCACATTCAACATTTTCAAAACTAGCTCGGTTGGAAAGCATCTCTGCCTCAACAAAACAATTTCATCAGAGTCGGGAGATATCATATTACCACAGGTAGTAATATGGCATGTATAACTAGACTCACATACACTACATTAGTCTGAGAATCGACTAAACTGTAGCTCTGATACCATTAAATGTAACACACTTACCCATATTCAACGCCGGAACATGGTACGAGGCATTACCAGACTCACATCACAAGCAATCACACAATTTCGAGTCATAAATTTGCGTCCAAATTAAAACCATTCATGTTCAATCATAAAGTCCCTTATACGAGCCCACGAGACCAAAAACATGCTTTGGAGGTGGTTCGAGACTAAACTGAGAACTTAGGAAACTTTTACAATACATAGAAAATTTTCGCTATAAGCAGGGCTCATACGCTCGTGTGGCCCAAGGGACACGTCCGTGTGACCCAAGGCAAACGCTTGTGCTTCAGACCGTATTCAAATTAGGGTGCTCTTTGACTTGTGCCACACGGTCGTGCCACACGGTCATGCCACACCCCTATGTGCTAGGTTGTGTAGCACACACGGCTGAGACATATGCCCGTGTCTTTGCTCGTGTGCTTATTTCTGGACATTTTGTTTCTCAAAATTAAGGTGCAGGGGACACACGGCCAAAACACATGCCCATATGGCAGACCGTGTGTCACACACGGCCTAGACACACGTGTGTGTCTACCTGTATAGATAAAAACAAGGCTATTTACCAAGCCATTTTGCCACCCTCACTTGTACACATCAACACAACATCACATGGCACAAATTCAAGCATATAAGAGGAACTAAACAACCACAATCAAGACAATAACATGTCATCCTCATGCCACTTTTTATCATGCTTAGAACATCAACCTTTCTACACCAATTCATGCAAGATTCTATATTCACAAATGACATTAGTATCTAAATATGCTCATAACCAATATTAGCCAACTTCCATGGCTATATACGAAAATGAACCATAAACCACTTGAACCCAACACATATGGCCAAATTAATAATAACACATATGACCCAAAGACCAAACCCCTATACATGCCATAAACTCAAAATACTTGAATTCATCAATACCCAAAGTGATAGCTTGATAGTGTGATAGGATCTCCGGCGATCTCCAATCCAAGCTAGCCCAATAACACTATAAAACATGGGAAAGGAAGGTGGTAAGCTATATAGCTTAGTAAGATCATATGCAAATAATACAATACATTATTCATGCATTTGACATATAAATAACTTAACAAATATTAACATAAATGTCATTAATAAATGTCATATGAACATAAATGTCATTTAAGCTTTATAAGCACAACATACTCAATCACATTCTTACCAATTGTTCATCATATACTGAATCCATTTTCTTCGAGTTTTTCGCACATACTTGTACCAACTCATAACACAATCACATACTTTCTCATCTTCAACATACCCGATGAACATTTCGTCAACATTTCCCGTTGAACCATTTGGAATACTAAAGGATACTCGGGAATCTCTTACACACAGTACTGTATCAATGCCATATCCTAGATATGGTCTTACATGTAATCTCGTATCAATGCCAATAGCCCAGCTATGGTCTTATACGAAGTCTCATATCGATGCCATATCCCATATATGGTCTTACACGTAATCTTAGTAACCTTAATGTCATGACATTTGTATCCTATCTATTCCTAAGGTTCAACCGGGATTTACTCTCTTATCGAAACTTTGTCAATTTCATCCATAGAGCCAATCAAACAATTCATACAATAACAAAACATTATAAATACAATTATAACGTTGCATTATTCACATACAAACTTACCTCGATACAAAAATAAGGGAAATGGACCTTATCGTCAAACACTTTGGTTTTCCCCCGATCTAGACCCGAACTTTGTTTTTCTTGATCTATAATACCAAATTCATCTCATTTAATCAACACATTATTCATTTCAGCTCAAAATTAACATTATGGAAAAATACATTTTTGCCCCTAAACTTTTGACATTATACAATTTAGTCCTTACACTATTAAAATGAATTTCATTCAATTTCTTCACACCTAAGCTTAGTCGAAACTATTTTTATACTCATAATAGCCCATATTTTTCATTTATTCACATTTTTCTACTCATTTTATAGACTTTTACAAATCAGTCCTTTTTGACATTTTTACCTAAGATTACTTAGCAAAAGTCGTTTAACAAAAATCAAACATGCATTTTCTACCATCAAACATCAAAATACACACATGTCTAATATGGGTCAAACCCTAGACCTTGATCATTTCTTAAATTACTGGTAGAAATAGATAAATCATGTTACAAGGATTTTAAAAACACAAAAATCATTAAAAACGGGGCTAGAACGGACTTATAATCGAGCTTGGAAGCTTGACAAACCCTAGCCATGGTTTCCCCTTGTAAAATTCTACCATGTGAGGAAGATGGAAAAAATGGTCTTTTATTTTGGCTTTTTAATTCATTTTAATTACCAAATTACTAAAATGCCCTTAATGAAAAACTTTAGAAACATACCAAACCATGTCCATTTTTGTCCATCAACTTAACCAATGGTCTAATTTCCATTTGAGGACAACCACTTTAAAATCTCATAGCAATTGGACACCTTTACATATAGAATTCAAGTTTTGCACTATTTGCAATTTAGTCCCTTTAACTAAATTGAGTGCCCAAACATCAAAATTTTCGAACGAAATTTTCGTGAAATTGTTCCATAAACCTGTAGACCATAAAAATATAATAAAAATAAATTTTTCTATGTCGGATTTGTGGTCCCAAAACTACTGTTCTGACTAGACCCAAAATCGGGTTCTTACAATTTTGATACCTTGAAACATGTAGTTTTAAATAGTTTAAAGGTTGGGAATTAGTTGTACATGACTATCTAGATGAATGGAATTTTTTTCTTGCAAAAAGATCAAGTGTAGGCTGAGATATACAAATTTAAAGTTTTCTACGTTAAAGGTTTCAATTATAAGAGGACGTAGCTTAGGCTATTGTTTTTTTATTGTTTAAGGTGAGCTAATGATTGATTGTTGATTGTGTGATTGTGTGATTTGTCTTGTTGAAGTGTCGGATTCAATAGGACCTTCAATAAGTACAGACAAAGACAAAGAAAAGCTTGTCTGAGCTTTCAGCTTTCCAGCGAAAGTGCAGTTTTGGTGAGTGTTTTGGAATTGCTATTCGTAGATGATTCATTTTGTAATTGGGAATCTAGAGATAGCCTAAATCCCTACACTAAATTCTAAGTGTAATTATTCTCACACCTATGATTAAATGTGATATATTTGTGATTGTGCAATTGTGAAAATATGAACATACATGAAATGCTATGACATGTGCCATAAGCTTGTGATGGCTGTTGTGAAAGAGAGAATAAGTTGGTATGTTATTCATGTCATGTGACAATAAATATGTGGATATGTTTTCATACCGAGTGAAAGTTATTATAATGTGCTAACGATGTGAATATGTAGTGAATATGTATGAAAAATCAATAAGTAAATATGTTATAATAATGTGGATATTTTTGCCTTGTAATCTTATGAGGCCATTGGATATAGTTGGCACGCCATATATAACAGCCTGTTTTTAGGTCAAATTAGAACAATGGTTTCGAGACCACAAATTTGAGGCTAAAATATTTATTTTATTATTTTATTAAAGTTTACAGCATGATAGAATTATTATGTGAAAGTTTCGTAAAGAAATTTTACTGTTTGATTGCTTAATTTAAGAAAAAGGACTTAATCACGTAAAATGAAAAAGTTGCATTCTATTTGTTAAAGGTGTTTAATTGCTATGATTTATAAAACCAAATGTCCTTATGATGATAGTAGACCATTGGTAGTGTAAGTGGACAACTATGGCCATCCATTATGTGTTTATATATGTTAATATTAAAGGTTAAATTAGTAATTTGGTTAATTAAATAAGTAAAATAACAAAAAACACAAAGTGGTCATCTTTTTCTAAGCATTCATCCATCGAATTTTAAAAGAATAAGAAGTTATGGAAGCATTCTAGGGTTCGGTCATTTTAAAAGCTAATTGGTGAGTGATTTTGACTCAGTTTTTAATGATTTTTATGTTTTTGAGATCGTTGCTTCGTGTTCTAGCTAGCTCGTACCTTAGATATCTGAAATTTTTAAATATTTATCATGTTTCCATTGTTGAATGCTTGAGTAATTTGATGGTTGATAATGGATTTTGAATAATTGTTAACAGTTAAACTAGTTTTGTACAGTGATTTTTAACAAAAAAAGTCAAAAAGGGATTAATTTGTGAAAATGAAAATTTATGTGGGAAAAAGTGTGAATAAATTGAAAATATGGGCTGCTAGTAACATGTTATATATTCGGCTAGCATGAAATTGTACTAAATTGCATTAATTTGCAATTTTATGTGATAAGGACTAAATTGTAAAAATGTGAAAGTTTAGGGGCAAATGTGAAAAATAGCCCTAAATGTGTTTTTGACAAAATTGAATAGATTGAATACTGAATATGTTAAAATTTATAATATATAGATCAGGATAAGCCAAGATCGGGTTTAGATCGGGGAAAAGGGAAAGTTGACGAATAGCCAATATTGTTATCCGAGCGATACGAGGTAAGTTCGTATAATTATAATCGAACTCTTAAATACTTGTAATTATTTGAAATGTATGTTTATAATTGAGAAATTGATATACTTGGAATACGAATGCCTATTTGATATAGACTAATGGTTATTAAGCCCCGTTTGAACCGTATGAATTTGTTGGATACGAGTGACATGTCACTAGGGTTACTGTTTTGGTTAAGTTCCTGCATTTGTTTTGGACTCACCACAGCTCGTATGAGCTTACCGATATATCAGCTTGTAAGATCTTACTATTTTCAGCTCGTCAGAGCTTACCATTTCAGCTTAATAAAGCTTACTATCCATCAACTCAGGAGGAGCTTACTGATCATAGGTCGAAAGAGCGAAAATGATAATGAGTTGACAGATTACTAATGTACATCACCCGAGTATCCTTTGAAGTTCTAATGGGTTCAACGGGCATTAATTCTATTTATACGGATGAAGTATTGTTTATACGAATGAGTTACTGTTATCGAATAAATTACTATTTATATTATGGATTGTTGATTATATGAATGTGAATGAATTGTTACATGTGTTCTATATGTTACATGAATTTAGTATGAAATTGGGATAAAGGTTGAATATATGTATTTATGAGACTAACACATTGATGAATGCTTGTGTTTAGGCATTTGGCAAGTGAATTTGATTTATTTTGTTTAATGGTTTGATTTTGTAACAAATGGTAAGATTATTTGTTTAATGCTCCTATCGTTTTTCCTTATCTTAATCTATTAACTCCTCAAAAATAGCCCTAATTAGCACCAACTCCTCCCTCCTTTATCTGTTTATTATCCTCATAAATTAAACATTAAAAATCCCTATTTTATAGCCTTGTTGCCATCCCCCCAATGGCTCCCCTTTAAGTGCCAAATTTGGCTCAATAACTTGGGCTTTAAGCAACCAAAGCTTAGCCTTATCCATCTACTAGTGACGCCACTTATAGTTCCCTTATAGCGCCACTTCCCTTTGGGCCACAAGCCCATTTTGTCATTTAAAACACAGATAACTATCTCTTAAAGTGCTAAAGTGTCTACGCAGATGTTTAGTCAAGGTCTCAGCTCTTTCTTGAGCCTAATCTAGACCCCTAACCCTTGATTTAATATTTTTAAACCATCAACGTACAACATGCACAGGCCCAATAATTCGGGATGTTACAATTCTACCCCCCTTAAAATAAATTTCGGCCTCAAAATTTACCTGATCAGAAAAGATGGGGATACTGCTGCCGCATAACATCCTTAGGCTCTCATGTCGCTTCCTCTACGCTGTGGTTTCGCCATAAAACCTTGACCAAAGGGACGGACTTCCTCCTCAACATCTTTACGTCTCGATCCAAGATTTGCACTGGCTCCTCCTCAAAGGACAAGTCTGGCCTTACTTCAATCTCTTCCACCGGCACAACGTGCGATGGATCAGAACGATAACATCTTAGCATCGAGACATGGAACACGTCATGTATCTGCTCCAACTCTAAAGGCAACTCCAACCGATATGCCACTGGGCCCACACATTCCAGCACCCGATACGGCCCAATAAACCGAGGACTTAACTTATCCTTCCGTCCAAACCTTATTACGTTCTTCCATGGATATACTTTCAAAAAGACTTGGTCTCCCACTGCAAATTCCAACTCCTTGCGCTTAAGATCCACGTACGATTTCTGTTGATCAGACGCTTCCATTTTTGAAACTAGTTCTAGACCCAACACCCGACGTTCTCCCAACTCTGTCCAACAAGTAGAGGTACGACATCTCCTTCCATATAACGCCTCATAAGGTGCCATCTGAATACTAGCTTGATAACTGTTATTGTATGCAAATTCTACCATAGGTAAATATCCTTCCCAACTACCCCTAAAATCGATGATGCAACCCCTTAACATATCCTCCAAGATCTGAATTACCCTTTCAGATTGACCATCAGTCTGTGGGTGAAAAGCGGTACTAAAGTCTAACCTTGTTCCCATTGCTTGATGAAGGGCCTTCCAAAATCATGACGTGATCCTAGGGTCCCTATCTGATATGATCGACACAGGTACGCTATGTAGTCTCACAACCTCAGCCACGTTCAACTTTGCCAACTTTTGCAGAGAATAGTCAACTCGAACCGGTATGAAGTGAGCAGATTTCGTCAGTCGATCCACAATCACCCAAATTGAATCCTTCTTAGTGGGCCTAAGGGGTTACCCACTAACAAAATCCATCGTGATTCTCTCCCATTTCCATTGCGGAATCTTTATCGGCTGCAACAATCCCGAAGGCAACTAGTGTTCCACTTTCACCTGCTGGCACGTTAAGCACTTACCCACAAATTCTGTTACCTCTCGCTTCAGCCTTGGCCACTAAAATTGCTACTACAAATCCCGATACATCTTAACTCCTCCCGGATACATAGCATATAGACTACTAGCACTTCCCGCAGAATCATCTGCCTTAACTCCACATCCTTTGGCATGCAGACTCTCTCTCGGAAACACAAAACTCCATCACAATTCAAGCTATAGTCCTCTACTTTACCATTCTGCACTTGTCAGATTCGAGTACTCAATACATCATCCAGAAGTTGCTTCTCTTTGATCTGACTTGTCCACATAGGTCTTACTTGAAGTTCAACTACCAAACTGCCATCTTTATACAGACTAAAATGAGCGAACATCGCCCTTAAATCTGCTATCGCCTTCCTACTCAACGCATCTGCCACCACGTTAGCCTTACCCGGGTGGTACTCAATTAAGCAGTCATAGTCTTTTAATAGCTCGATCCACCTTCTCTGTCTTAGGTTCAACTCCTTCTGAGTGAGGAGGTAATTCAAGCTCTTATGGTCAGTGTAAATAACTAACTTCTCCCTGTACAAGTAGTGTCTCCAGATCTTCAGAGCAAACACTACTGCCGCCAATTCTAGATCATGTGTAGGGTAGTTCAACTCATGCGATCTTAACTGTCGAGACGCTTACGCAACACTTTTCCATCTTGCATCAACACACACCCTAAACCTGTGTGTGACACATCACAGTAGACAGTAAATTCATTTCCTGCCTCTGGCTGAATTAACACCGGTGCTTCTGTCAGGATTCTCTTCAATTTCTCAAAGCTCTCCTGCTGTTTGTCAGTCCACATAAACGATGCTCACTTCCTCAGCAACTTAGTTAAAGGTGCCGCTATTAATGAGAACCCTTCAACAAACCTTCTTTAGTACCCTGCCAATCCCAAGAAACTTCGAATCTCGGCCATCGATTTCAGTGGTTTCCAATCCAATACAGCTTCTATCTTCCGAGGGTCTACCCTAATTCCCTCTGCAGAAACCACATGTCCTAAGAAAGTTACTTCCCTTAACCAGAACTCATACTTACTGAACTTTGCAAATAACTGCTTCTCCCTCAGAACTTGCAACACCACATGAAGATGTGCGTCATGTTCCTCTTCTGGCTTGGAATAAACCAAGATGTCGTCGATGAACACCACGACAAACCGATCCAGATATGGTTGTAACACTCAGTTCATTATATCCATAAATGCTGCTGGCGCGTTCGTTAACTCGAACGGCATCACCAAGAACTCATAATGATTGTATCAAGTCTGAAACACCGTCTTATGAATGTCTCCTTCCTTAACCCTTAACTGATGATATCCCGACCTTAAGTCAATCTTAGAAAAGATCGAAGCTCCTTTGAGTTGATCAAACATGTCATCGATCCTTGGCAGTGGGTACTTATTCTTAATCGTCAACTTGTTCAGTTGACGATAATCCACACACATACACATGGATCCGTCCTTCTTCTTCACAAATAGGACCGGCGCTCCCCATGGAGACACACTTGGTCAAATAAACCCTCGATACAACAGTTCCTGGATTTGAGCTTTGAGCTCCACCAGCTCCTTCGGCACCATTCTATAAGGAGCAATGGACACCAGGCTGTACCCGGAAACTCCTCCAGAAAAACGTCCGTGAAATCTTTGACTGTTCGCACCTCATCGACAGTTACCTCCTTAGCATCCAAAGCACTGATAAAAGCTAAAAATGCGTCACATCCCTTCCGAATCATCTTAACAGCTTTCAATGCCGATACTACATTGGACAAATAATTCCTCCTCTCTCCTAACACAACCACCTCCCCGCTTTTTGGGGTACTCGGCACCATGCGCTTAATTCTACAATCTGACTTAGCACGATGCTTAGTCAACCAATCTATTCCTAGGATAAGGTCAAACTCTCCAAACGGTAATTCCATTAAGTCTGCCGAGAACACTACCTCTTGAGTCTCTAAAGGTACGTCCCTAAACAGTTTGTCCACTACCCTAGACTGTCCTAAAGGACTAACCATAGTCATCTTCCTAGTAGTTGTTTCAGATTTTATGCTTGGGGTCTCAGATACCGAATATGCAACATAGGAGTGCGTAGAACCAACATCAATCAAAGCAGTATAAGGCAACCCATAAATTAAGAACGTACCGGTTATGACATCCGGTGCGTCGCCCTCCTCTCGAAGCCTCACTGCGTAGACCAACCCAGGCTATCTTGCCTCAGTATTCCTAGCACCTCTGCCGGAGGTACCACGACCCCGACCATTACCGTTACCACCCCTAGCTGAACCTCGACCCCTCGGCGGTTGCTGAACATCTCTCCTGAGTGATGTACGTCCTTGACCCTCAGACTGAGTCCTAGCTGGCCTCCGCGGACAATCCCTTATCCGCTGATCCAATGACCAACATTCAAAGCACCCTCTATTGCCTGTCCAACACTCCCCCGAATGAGACGTTCCACATCGAGCACATCGGGGTGGCCACTGAGTAACAGCAACAGGCTTTGCAGCTTGACTCGGCCTGCCAAATCTAGCCCCTTTCTGAGAATTCCCAGCAGACCCTGGTGACCCAGAACTCCTTTTATTCCAACTCCTATCCTGATTCTGTTTCACCGACTGCTTTACTTCCTCGGCTATTTTAGCCTCTTCCACGAGGACAGCAAACTTCCTCTCTCACTGTGGAGCAATCAATATCTGCAGCTCATCCCTTAGTCCGTCCTCAAACCTAACACAACGCTTATGTTCCGTAGCCACGATACCCCTAGCATAACGATTTAACGGAAGAAACTCCGCCTCATACTCAGATACTGGCTTACTCTCCTAAACCAGATTCAAAAATGCCTTACGCTGCGCATCTATATAACCAGACCCGACGTACTTCCTCTAATAAGCCGCCTTAAAGAAATCCCAGGTGATATCATCGGCCATCGCACCATCCCTGACCGTGAGCCACCTCTGATAAGACTAATCCCGGAGAAGAGACACTATCCCCTTCAACTTCTCCTTAGTCGTGAAATCTAAATCATCCATTATGCGCTCTGTCGCCTCTAACCAGTACTCAGCTGTGTTGGGAGCTACACCAGAAACTCCCCTAAATACTCCCGCTCCATTAGCCCGGAGTTGTTTAGACATGGATGTCCGAGCCTCCGAACCTATGCCTACTTCAGCAACTCTCTCCAGAACCCGTAGCACCACCTGCGACACTGCGTCATCACCTCCCGTTTGATCCTGAAACTCCGCGCCCACAGCTGGCCGCGGCGGTACCTCATTCTCTGACCCATGGCCAGACCCTACTGGTTCTGGCACGGTAATCCTACCCCTACCACGACCACGCACACTACGCCCGCGTCCTCGAGTGCTCATGACTAGCGTTCACGACTTAATCTGGTTTAAGAATTTTATGAGTTAGATTTCTTCCACTATTTATTACGGCACAGTCTTATGAGCAATTTTAGAGTAGTTGCTCTCGCAAGTTCATACAGTCCTATGGGCTTCAGTCTCTAAAGTAGAGTTCCTATCACTAGCATTCATATCACAGTCATTTAAAACATATAACAGCAGTTAAGGAACTTACCTTTGCGGATCGGTACAGGGGACTCGGTGCCATGCTTCCCAAACATGTTTTTCATTCAACCGTTTTGCAAACCCCTTTTATAAAATGATTTGGGCCTTAGGCCCACAGCCGAGCTTTTGAACCAGGCTTTGGTACCACAATTTGTAACACCCCTAAACCCGACCCAAACACTACCACCGGATCTGGTATGTCACTAAGGAGATTTTATAAAACACGTCGCATTTTGGAAAACAAATTATCAGGTTTAAACATTTACACCGAAAAACTTAATAATTAAATAATTCATATAATATGTAAATTTTATAAAATGCCTTGGTAAATAAAAAAAAACTGAATTTGTTACGTGCCTTAACTTAATTAAAGGAAAAGTTTAAATGTCTAATAATAATAGATGCCCAAAATAAAATCGGAATAAAAATAAAACTAATGGCCCATGGCCTTATTACAAAGAAATTTAAAACCCACTAACTAAAAATATTAAAAAAAAAATATTCTAAGTAAAGTCTTCTGCGGAATTAAGATACTCTCTTGCATGGCCACCTTGCTCTCCTCTCCAGCCCGGTCCGAGTACTAGGTGCTACCTGAAAATGTTAAATAATAGGTTGAGTCGCGAGACTCAATGTGCAACCCTCATGCACCATTAAATTTGGCCTTAGACCCATAGAACAAAATAACAGATTACCATACAACAGATATGATGCAAAGCCCAACTCAATCCTATGTTTCCAGCAGCTACACACCACCCTTACCTGCCAGTCACACCATTGGGGATTTCTACAATCAACCCACACCGCTACACACCATCGATGGTAGTCATGCTGCAGTTAGCTGCTCATCGTCAAAATTCTGACATAGTCACCAGGTCATGGCATAAGCCACTACAACAGGTCATGGCATAAGCCACTACAACAGATCACTTCCCCTTTCACAAATCACCCAACCCCGTGCAAACACAGAAAATCGACATACTCATAAATCATATCATTTTATCAAAAACATTCACTTAGAATGACAGAGATCACTAACCTGGTGATTCGCTTTTACCCTCCTTGGGTTTTCAACAGCCATGCCGATATTTCGGCACTTCACAGAATATCACAGATTTATAAACATATTTTAACAGGCAATCTAAATGGTGTAGAAGTGTTACACACCTGATATCACGTAGTACTACACTCTTAGTCAATATCCTTGCTATCCAGATCTACTACCCTCAGTCTATAACTTGGCTCAAAAATCGAAAGAACACGAAGATTAGGCCTCCCCTATATTTGGCCAAGGGTTAGTATATACCCAAATTTACACGTTAAAATTAACAGATCTCCTTACCTTGAAATCCCGAAAGTAACACGAATCGAGTGTTACTGAACTCTGACTTAGAGATCTAAGCGATTGACTCCCCTTCAAATCCCGAAATGCCGCAATTAAGAGAAAAACTTAAGATTAGTTTCCTTATAGCCATTCAGCTAGAGTCCCTAAAAAGCCGGAATTGAAATCTTACGAATCAACACTTACCTTCAGTTTTCTTCAGAATTCGGCACAAGCAGATACCCCAGACAGAATTCGACAAACACAGGAGATGAGATCTAAGGATTTTGGTTTTGATCAAAATCCCGAAAAAGATGAACTAATGCGTTTTCGGCTTTTAGAAAATTTGAGTGAGGTGTTTCGGCTTTGCCTTAGAAAGAAAGTAAACAGGAAGCGAGGGAAGGCTTAGAGGTTTCCACTAAAGTGTTTGAAAGAGATAAGAAAGGAATTGTCAGAGGATTCGACCTAAAAGAAAAGAAAGAAAGTTGAGAGGGATAATGAAGAGGGGATTTCGGCAGAGAAAAGAAAAAGATGATGAGAACTTGACAGCAAATTTTGGCACATACTTCTTCCTATACTAAACCGATTCCTCACCCTTACTGAGTTTGATTTTCGGCCAACACTAGCTTCCACAAGATAGCTCCTATCCTTTTTCCTTATCTTAATCTATTAACTCCTCAAAAATAGCCCTAATTAGCACCAACTCCTCCCTCCTTTATCTATTTATTATCCTAATAAATTAAAAATTAAAAATCCCTATTTTATAGCCTTGTTGCCGTCCCCCCTATGGCTCCCCTTTAAGTGCCGAATTTGGCCCAATAACTTGGGCTTCAAGCAACCAAAGCTTAGCCCTATCCATCTACTAGTGACGCTGCCACTTATAGCTCCCTTATAGCGCCACTTCCCTTTGGGCCACAAGCCCATTTTGTCATTAAAAACATAGATAACTATCTCTTAAAGTGCTAGAGTGTCTACCCAGATGTTTAGTCAAGGCCTCAGCCCTTTCTTGAGCCCAATCTGGACCCCTAACCCTTGATTTAATATTTTTAAACCATTAACGTATAACATGCACAAGCCCAATAATTCGTGATGTTACAGGGAAAGAACAAAGCTTCGGACTATATCGACAATCTAGCCTATTTTGAAATCAAGGTAAGCTTGTGTGTAATAAATTCAATATTACGTTATTAACCTTCTAATGTTTGATAGTAGTGATGTTGTATAAAATTTCTATGAATTTTTAGTTATGATGTTAAATGAGAAAATGATGAGAATTGTAATGTGAAAGTCCCGGTTGGACTTTAATAAATTAGAGATTAAGATTATCTTGATATGAGAAAGGTAAGGTCCCGTATAAGACCATGTCTAAGACATGGCTTCGGAACCGACTGGAGATCCCTGCATAAGACCATATCTGGGATATGGCATCGGCATCAAATATGAGAATCATATAAGACCATATCCAGGATATGGCATCGACAAACAATATGAAAGATCCCGTATAAGACCATATCGGGGATATGACATCGGCATCTAAAAGTGACCCCATGTAAGACCACATCTGGATGTGGCATTGGTGTTGTAATTATGTGAATGAAGATGATTATATAACCTTAAATACCGTAATTTCCATGTGGTAAATGCTTAAGATTATGCTAGAGATGAGATTAATGCTAATACCAAGTGATGAGGTGATACAGGTATATGTGAGTATTTCATGAGAATGGTTCACGATATGAGGCATGTTATGTAATTGGTAAGAGTAAGTATGAGTAAGTTATGGAAATAAGTTTAAGACTTGTGTTTTATTCAATGAAATAAATGAATGACATTATGAGTTTTATGTTGCTATTTATTCATGCAAACTTACTAAGCTTTATGCTTACCCCTCTCATTTCCCTTTTCCTTGTAGTATTGCCAAGATAACTCAAGGATCGTGGGACGTCAGAGTTCGGAATCACACTATTGACATCTCTTTGTTATAACATAGTTAGATTTATTTTGAGTATGGCATGTATAGGACTAGGGTATTTTGTTGTGTCATATTTGTTAGCCAAAATGTTGGCTATTTATGTTATCAAATTCATTTTGTAAGTGGTCATTGGAATTGGGCCAATACTTGACAAGTATATATATATTCAATGACGATGAGAAGTTTATGCTTGTGTGGATGCTTTGATTTGAGTTCTTAGAAGTGACTTAGGGTCATGAGTTAGGATGAATTGAGTTAGTATATGTATGATTGCTATGTAGGGTGGCATTTGGCTTGAAATATAGCCTTTTTAATATCCACAGGGGTAGACACACGGGCGTGTGTCTAGGTCGTGTATGACACACGGTTAGCCCCATGGGTTTATTGATCAGTCGTGTGTCCCCTTGCATGCTAGGTTTACAAGTTAATATGCTCAGTAGTAAACACACAGACAGAGACACGGCCATCTGTCTCAGCCGTGTGGGAGACACGGCCATGGACATGGGTGTGTGCCTTAACCGTGTGACCTTGGTGAGGTGATGACATCATAAACAGAATGCCATGGTTTTAGCACAAGGGCTAAGACACGGGCGTGTCGAGGCCGTGTGAGGGACACGAGCCAGGAACACGGCCGTGTGTTCGGCCGTGTGAAAACCCCTGTAGGTTTAAAATGATAAATAAATTCTACACAGGCTAGGAACATGGGCGTGTGTGACCACACGGCCTACCCACACGGGCATGTTCCATTTCACACGGGCGTGTGGCCTTGTTTAGGCAAAAATTTTCTAAGTGCATAAACGTTTTTGGTTTATTTTTGAAACCTTCCGTAAGTATGTTTTAGGCCTTGTAGGCCCATAATAAGGATATTATGAGTATGAATGAGAAGTCTTAAGTTGGAAATGAAATTTTAAAGCCCAAAGTTGTATGTTCAAGCAAGTTAAGTCCGGTAATGCCTCATACTCAGTTTCGGAGTTGAATACGGGTAAGGGGTGTTACAGATAGCTCACTCGATTCGGATAAAGTCAGAGTTACACATTACACTATCCAGTTGTCGATTTGTACTTATAAATTTGTGGATATTTGTAAATATGGCATGTATAGGCTAGTTATAAGAATGATAGTTAAGGTACTTGAGATATTGATTTTGGTACATGTTATGGTATGAGTTGAAGCCATGCGATTTGCCTTAACTTGGTATAATATTTTGGTTGTGTTTAGATACTCAAATATCGTATGTTGTGGCTAGCAATAGATGGAATCGAAATATGCAAATGTTATATTGATATGTGGTTAGCATATGAATGGTAAATGTATGTTATTTATTAGACAATTGAATACCATGTTGAAATGGGGGTAATATGGGTATGAAATGTTATGTATTGGATGCCAATTTTGTTGTGAATTGTTGCAATTTATGCTTGTGTATCCATGTAAAAATTGGGTGGCAAAATGGCTTTACAAATGGCCTATTTTTGTCCACACAAGCAGAGACACAGGCGTGTGTCTTAGCCGTGTGTGGCACACAATTATGTTGCACGGCCATATGTCCCCTGGTGTTGAAATTAAATTGAAGTCAGTATGCTCCACACGGCCTCACACAGGGCGTGTGATTGGCCGTGTGTCACAAGTCAGTATACCCCCTAAATGGTACACGGCCTAGTACACGGCCTGGCACACGGGTGTGTGTGGCCATTTCGAAGGGCACACGGGTTAGACACACGAGCGTGTGGTCGGCCGTGTGACCCAAGTCAGTTACAATGCCCTATTTTCACACGGTCTAAGACACGGGCATGTCTGGAGCCGTGTGAGGCACACGGCCTGTTCACACGGGCATGTGACCCTTGTATAAATGAAAAATTTCTAAGTTTTCCAAAAATTTCGTATGTTATCGGTTTAGTCCCGATCCACTTCTAAGCATGTTTAAGGCCTTATAGACTCTTATAAGGGACAAAATGATTGAGATTTAATAATGATTATTTAACTTGATCAAATGATTGAAAAAAGTACAGTTATATGTGTTAAAAGTCCGGTAATACTCTGCAACCCTATTCCAGTGTTGAATACGGGTGAGGGGTGTTACACCACATGCTTGTGAGTACTCACCTTTGTGATGTGATTTTTGGGGCATTAAGGCCTAGGGATAGTTTTCAGAGAGATAAGGGAATGTGAGCTAAACTCCATTCACTAGGATATGTGTGTTTAGTATGTTGGAGAGTGTCAGCTATATGCTTCACTTGCGGGACATGTTCAACTTTATGAGTCATTTTGGTGTGTTGGAGATCCGTGTATCCGATGTGTGGTGATAGAGTCCACTTTATGTTTCATAACCTCAAGAGCTAAACTATCGTAAAATATGATTGAATATGATTAAATGTGATTTATATGTGTTGTGATATATGCTTAAATATTCGTGTGATTAATGTGTAAAAGAATTCATTAAAGATGTTTAAATGTGTGAAATATGATATTAGAGTAAGAGATGTTATGGATATGATATATGCATGTTTCATTGTTGCATAATGACTTGTTTACATAGTGATTATTCTGAGCATTCACTGAGCTTGTTAAGCTCACCCACTCCTTTTCAACCATTGTAGATAAGTAGTTTCAATGTGAGCGGTGTGGTCTCGAGGGGTGATCTAAGCCAAATATTTTAGTTGCTATTAGTAGGTGTTATTTGTTTAATTATGTTTCAAGAAATAAAAGGCGATGTGGTAGACTTTGCGTTGATTTTGCTATGAATTTTAGTTGTTTGCATGCCAAATGTGCTTGGTAAGTTGCGGACTTAAAATATGATGTTGGGACTGATATTTAGGATATTTTCGTGCTAAATTTGCATGGTATTTAATGCATGATGTTTAGAACTAATTTAGAATGATCTATATGATGAAATATGTTGTGTTTTTAAGGTCTCTAATAGAGGTAACGATATTCGAGTTTTAAAAAAAAATGATACCTTTGAAATTTTTGAAGTTAGGAAGTCAGTTTTGCTAGTTGGTATCGATATTGTAGTACGAGTATCGATACTCAAGATAAAATTATCGATACTTTTCCAGTGGTACCGATATTTTTTGAAAGTTGGGTTCTTAAGATGAGAAACAATAAGCTAATTTGGTATCAATTTTCCAAGCAGTACCGATACCACTTGAGAGAATTATCAATACCACACTTCTAGTATCGATACCTACGTAACAGGTTTGAAAAATTTTGCTAAATGGTCCTAATGCATGTTTAGTACGTATTTTATGATTATTCAATGAATGTTTAGCATGATTCAATCTCCTTAGAGTGTGTATGACTTACGTTTCATGTGAATGCTATTATATTAAAGGAAAACAAAGATGGATTTGTAATAATGTGACGATTTGTGATGAATACGGAAGAAGACAGTGGTGTAGCGTCCTTGTATCTGGGCTCAGTGATTGAACTGGGTATAGGGTGTTACAGAAAGCACAATGAGAGAGCAGTATCCTTATCTCTTTGTAGATAAGAAATTTTGGGGGACCAAATATTTTTATAAAGGTGGGGAAGTTTTCATACCCTCAATTGGCGAGTTCATATTGTCTAGGAAATTATGCTAGCGAGAGTGCCTAAGTTGTGAGACTTAGGCGGGTTAATGTTGGCAAGATCCCTATTTGGCGAACTCTTCAGCAAATAAGTCCACCACCCGTGTTTTGTGTTGCTATAGATGTACTTGTAGTGGTTAGTAGGACACGTTTCAGTCATCTAGCAACCTAATGGAGGTAATGTGTCAATAACTGTAACATTCAATTTGTGCAAGTGTACACAGTCGTTCAAGTAATAAGTACATGAGTTATCGTCTCCACAGGGGTTGTGTATGTTAATCGATTAATTGTAAAATTATAAGTTAACAATTTGGTGATAAAACACAAAAATTTGACTGATAATGATTAAACTAGATTAATTTAACTAGATGCAAAATTGATCCCTAATGCAATTTTAATCTATTATGCAAATTATCTAAATGTATGAATGAATTTAGCGGCAGAAACACAACCTCAACAATCAATAACATGAATAGGCTAGGATAACTACATTAATCAACTTGATTCATTTTCATCATACTTAACAGTGTTCGGAAAACATTCCATGGCAACTCGATCTTTCATGAGTTTGGAAACCAAATTAAGACTTTTTGGAATCTTTTACTTATTGAAACATGCATTTTACCGATCATATTAAACTAAGGGTTTCTTAGTATTTATGTGAAGTAATAAGGACGGGTTAGGTTTGAAACAGTTTAATCACATAAACCTAAAAACTATGCAAGATAATAGAGCTCGTTAATATTGTTATGAACCTTCAATTTAGTCAGGTTAGGATCTAAATTAAGCATGCACTTTTCAACTATTGCATGCACTAGCCATCGTTTGGTTAGGATCGTTCAGCTAATTCTAATGCATCTAATCACGTATGAATGAAAACATACTTGAATTTAATTGAAAACATGGTTGACTAAGGCACAAACACTTTAAACATGAATCAAACAAATCTCATTGAATTAATGCAATTAACCTAGCTAAATAGATTTAAGCTACCATTGTTGATGTCAAGATCACAAAACACATTGCAAACATAATTAATTTAAGACAACCAGTAAGAGAAGAATAAACTCTATTTCAAGTCGGTAGTCTCGCGGGCTCTGATTGAAGGTGTTTTCCTTCGCTCCTCCTGTTGCACTTTTGCTAATGGCTCCTCAAGGTGGTCAGCCAAGAGATGATCTCTTCAAGGCTTTTGCTGGCAAAAAAATAAGGGGAAAATGGAAAGATAGGTGTGGTGGATGACGAGAGTAAGAGAGGGAATGAAGAATGTTGTGAAAATGAGGGATGAAGGGGTGAGTAAGGGATGATTGAAAAAGTGAGATAGGTGTGGTATTTATAATTGAACTAGGTAGGAGAGTTTACTAAAAATAGCAGTAACAATCCCTTGGATTTCTCCCTTCTTGTGGCCAACCTATGTGGAAGAGAAGGTGGTTTGGTCGTTTGATTCAAGCATGAAATCATGTTTGAATCATACAAGGGGTGGATAGTTTCTCAAGCAAATCTTGTGTGCCAATTTCCAATGTTCTTCTAAGTGTACAGACCTTCACATAATTGTCCCAAAATTGATTTCTTGGCTGCCCAATTGTAGTTGCTGAATTGGGCCTCTCTTATCTTCAAACGATTAATGACCCAACTAGCTTGTAGACTTGACCAACATATATCATCTTTTTTATTGGGTCAAGGTGGCATCTTGATGACCCATTAAGCTTGGTCTTGCCGTCCAACACATGAGAATAATAACTCATGTCCATGCAACACTCAATTCTATGGTCCCACTGCATAAGTAAATTTAACATATTAATAAATAACGTGAAATACATTAATTTTATGCACAAAATCATATAAAAGAGCACAAATTTGCTTACTTTATAAATTCATGTCCATTATTATCATTTAAGCAAAATTCACTTAATTAATTAACAAATACTCAATATTAATATTATTTTTAAGTAAAAAGGTGGTAAAAATTACTATAAAAATCCTATATAATTTCGAGTTTACAATAACCAGGACACCTAAGAGCCTCGTAGGATGTGATTAGTTAGTGGAAGCGTGCGTGCATGATTACTGATTAGAGATTAACCCTGAGTGGGATTTGGGCTAGAGATAGCTATAAATAAGACAACTTAGTAGTGGAGAGAAGATTTTCATTTCATAGCTTGCGTTCATTATCATCGAAGAAAACCCAAAGTTGTTCTTCATTGTTAATGGTAGTGTAACAACCTGATTTTAGTGGTGTCAGAAATAGTGGTTTTTGGACCATGATTCCGAAGAGTGAGTAAATATTTTATTTTTATTTAATGTTTATATGGTTATATTGGGGTCGTACTAATTTTTTGTTAAGAAATTTTAATGTTTATTTAGTTAATTAAGTAAAAAAGGACTAATTTGTAAAGGTTGCAAAAATAGGTTCTATTAGATAAAATGGGTCAAATGACTTTGAATAGGTAAATCAATAGACTTAGAAAGTAAATATACCATAATTAAGGTTAGTGGATGTTTATAGATAGGTTTTATTGTAGTTTTAATGATTTTTAAAGGTTAGATTAGTAATTTAATAAATAAGTTAAAAGTAATAGAATAAAGATGAAATAAGCATCATCTTCATCAATTTTCTTTTCTTTCTTGGTCTAGCACCATTGTTAAGGAGGAAACTTTCGGTTGTGGTTTTACCCATGCATGGTAAGATTTTGAGTTCCGTTTTAATGTTTTTTTATGTTTTTGAACTTGTTTTAGCTTAACTTACTTAGCTCGAGGGTTAATTTGCAATACTGTTAAAGATTGAGGGATTTTCCATGAAAGAATTTGATGAGTTTATGATGTTAGTTGGTAGATTATTAAATCTAGTAGTTAAATGAACATGATTTTTTAAATGAACTTTAGTGATTTTTTATGAAGTTAGGGTTAAGGATTTATTGGTTAACAATGTAAAATTCCTTAGGGTTAATGTGAAACTTTAAGTAAATATAGGCTGTTTAGAACCTTAGTAAAAATCAACTAGTATGTTTGGTGATGGAATGGTTAATTCATAAGTTAAGGATTTGGGGATTTAATTGTTTATAAGTTAAAATATTAGGGGTAATTTTTGTAATTTTATATTAATATGTATTATAGGTTGAATTGGATTTTTGAAGTTAATTGAAATACTTAAGTGAATGAAAACATTTTTTAGATCAAGATATGCAACAACCGAACTTAAATCGGGGAAAAGCTAAAGCGTTGGACTAGGATTTGACTCTGTTTTTGCAACCATAGTTATCGAGGTAAGCTCATATTATACAAATTGTTATATTAAATTTTTAGCTAATTTTTCTATTTAATTAGTCATGGTGGTTGTGATTACATTTTTGTTGATTGATGGAAATTGAGTTATATTGGAGACATGTATCGGGTTTTGAACCTAGTAGGCTTAGAGCTGGTGTATGAAATTAGGTCTTGCTAGCAGACTTTGTGCCGGTGTATGGAATCAGGCCTTAAGCCTAGCAGGCTTCGTGTCAGTGTATGAAATTAGACCTTGGGCCTAGTAGGCTTCGTGCCAATGATGTGAATCAGATAACCATTGTGATTCTATTAAGCTCAACAGGTAAGCAGAAGTTGAAGAAAGGCTTGTTAATAATTAATTGTTGTTCATGACTTTATGAAATGCTAATGGCAAGTTTTTATCATGATAAATAATGTAAATTCATTTCCTAGTATACGCTATATCACATAGATATTATGTTTATATGTTGGTTATTAACCATGTGGATTATGGTGGATAGAAAGGTATAATGTTTAAATGTTGAAATGAACTTGGTTGAATGGTTTATCAATTCATGTTCAGTAAGTTAACCTTATGCAAGCTTACTAAGCAATAAATGCTTACATAGTTGTATTTCTTCTATTTTGTAGTCTATCAGAATCTCGATCGGTTGGAACCTTGTTGGAGTCTTATCACACTATCTAATATTCACCTTGATAGTTTTTGAATATTTTGTCTTTGGTTATAAATGACATGTATAAGGTTTAATATATAGGGTTTAATGTCATTTATACTTTTGTTGTGTTTTGGTTACTTTTGTAACTGGTTATATGCATATATGGTATAGTTAGCTTGTACATGTTAAAAGATATATGTGTAAATGGTCATTTTGGTATGCTTATTTTGAATGGTAATATGGGATGATGATGATTGACATTAGGTAACTAATTTACCTAAGTTTTGTGATTGAGAAGTGGAATTATAGCTTTGTTCTTAATGGATTTTGTTTTGGTATGAAATGAGGTGTCTTTAAATGGCATATGGTTTGAAGAACTAAGTTGATTGAATTGGTATGTTATGAATGTGTGAAGTGTGTTTAGGGCCTTTGAGTGTGTGCAAATAGAGTAGCTTTCTAGGCAAGGTTTTATCTTAAAATGGCTTATTTTAGGGGCTATTTATGGAGCACACAACCTAGGACATGGGCTATCATACGTGTGTCTTAAAAATTTTAGCGTAGGTTGGTTCACACGGGCACAAAGAGTTACACGGCCTGGTGACATGGCTGTGTGACCCTGAGCCACACAGTCACAGAGAGTTACACGGTCTGTACACATGGGTGTGTGGATAGCCACATGACCATATCTGGAGTCACATGGTCTGGGCCTGATTTATTCAAATCAATCCCCGATTACTTTTAAATCGATTCTAGGGCCCCAGTAGCTTGATTTAAGCCCAAATGTGTATTACTACCATGATTAATTTAACTAATTAGAATTTATTTTGTAATTTGAATTATTTGTTCTATTTTGTACAATAACATTTTGTAACCTTAATCCAGCGAAGGAGACGGGTCAGAGGTGTTACAGGTAGAATTGTTGGTTAAGCTTTTAGGAGCTTCTTTTTTAAAAGTTGTTTGCTGGTAAATTCTTAAATCCTTATTTAAGTTTTACCAAATAGAAATGAGCTACCGTAAGGGTTGTTCGGTAGGATTACCATTTGTATATTGGATATGAAGAAAACTTTCATCTGGGAACTGTTGCATGTTTACTGATTCATGGTATTTTATTAAGATTTGGTTGTTTTTATATTTAAAGAATTCATTTGATTGTTTTAGCCAAAGATACGGGAGAAGGTCCAAGTGCTAAAGGGAAAGAACCTGTTGAGTAGGAAAGCTCTAAGTGAAGGTTCTTGATGAGTTCCTTTGTACCTTGAGTCTGGTATCAGTATTATTATGTTTAAACTTTCCTACTATATACCCAATTAAGTAGCTTTAATCTTTGGTCCCGGTAATGTGCCAAATGGGTCGTGGTAAACATTTGATGCATATACGGTTACAGTCTGTAAAATAGAAATAGAAAAATTGCATGTACATGGGTATAAATACTCTTTCCTTAGTGCACAAGCTCCCTATCCAGAATGGTGTAATGAGGTATAGGAGGGTTGTTACGTTAATGATGAAAAAAGATCCATCATATTATATTTTACCTCTAATATGGCACTTTGGTGCAAACCGTGACTGGTGAGTACTTGGCCTTGCGGGGGAATACTCATGTGTTCGGATTACAAGGAGGAATGATGGAGGTATTAACATTATGGCTGGTTTAATGGCTCTAAGGAACGGTACGAAGATGCAGGATTAATGGTTCTTTAGAATTAGGGTCAGAAGCTAGCACAAGGAATGGAGTATAGGGGAAAAAAGGGTGTATATTGTGTTAAACATAGTGTGAATGTTGCATGAAGTGTGAAAAGTACGAGAAACGATCATAGAGGGGTAGTTCGCAAATGAGATACACAAGTAGAATAGTTGTGTCTTGTGCTCGTTAAATGCATGTCTCCATTACCGGGCAACGTTCGCCATGGGGCTGTATCTATTTGCAAATGTATCCGCCAACAAATACTTCAGAAACATAAAAAATTGTATCCGCCAAAAGTGGCGTACCATTTGTCGGTCTAAATCCTAGCCTAATAATGTTTGTTGAACCCTATTGTAAGGTTATATGTAAAAAACCTAACCTGTATCCATCGTCGAAATAGGCTTACGGAGCATTACCGAAACATTTAGTAACATTTTAAGATAAATCATGTCAATCACTATTCAATAACTGAGCTCATTCATAACGTCTCTTAATTGGACCCTCGAGGCCTAATACGAGTGTTAGAATCGAGTCGGGACTTAATCAGAAACTCTAATAATTTTTCAAAATATTTCAAAAAAAAAATTCAAGGTGCAGGGCTCACACGCCCGTGTGGTCTAAGGGACACCCCCGTGTAACCCTTAGACACACCCGTGCCTCAGGCCGTGTCTGATTTAGCTTGCTCTTTGACTTGCACCACACAGCCATGCCACACGCCCGTGTGCTATATCGTGTGGTTAATTAATTCAATTCGAATTAGATGCAGGTTTCACACGGCCAAGACACACACCCGTGTTCAAGGTCATGTCTCCCACACGACTGAGACACACACCCGTTTCTCTCCCCGTGTACTCAATTTTGAGCATTATGTTTCTCAAAATTTAAGGTGCAGGGAACACACGGCCTAACCACATGCCCGTGTTACCAGGCCGTGTCAAACACGGTCTAGACACATGCCCGTGTGTCTGCCCGTGTGAACAAAATAAAGCCATTCCTAGCTTCATTTCTCACCCCAATCTTTGCCATAATCCTACACCACATCTTGCATTCATAACCCAACAAATCCAAGCATTTTATTCAAGTTAATTGTATCAATTAACATGATATATCATCACATACAATTACTAACCATTTCAAGCATTCTAATCAAGCATATTCCATCCATCATCATGGCATATCATTTCATGCATACATTTTTACATTCTTACCTTGGTTATGTCCTCATGTTAGATATAATTTAATCAACTACTTAATATATATGTGGCTAACCTAATATGGCATTACAAGTATATCAAAACAACTATTACTAGCTATTTCAATGGCTAGTTTACAAGCACCATTTATATTTACATGCCAATATGGCCAACATATCCTATACATGCCGTTACAACCGTAATTGATTAACCATATTATACCGACATGGGCCGATGGACAGTGTGAGTGATATCCACCGAGCTTCCAATCCAACGAGCTTCCGATTTACTCTAAAATAGAGGAAAATAAAACAGGGTAAGCATTGTATGCTTAGTAAGTTCGTATAACATTGTACTTAACTTACCATTCATTCTTTTTTGAGGTAACTATGTAAGGCACATTCATTCAATTTGACCTCAAGCCCTACACATATCCTCATTTCCCCTGTTAGTCATATAATTTATAATAACATCACAAGCATATATGAGCTCATCCATAATCAAGTTTACATGCACATATGCTTTCCACAACTTGTATTCATTTAACATGTAAAAATCACATGGTTATATCTCAAGTATATTCCCACATAATTCATCTCGAGTTCAGATTATTTCAAATCAGAACTTTACTCGAATATTAATGTCACACCAGTAGTAGTACTCTCAAAGTAAACAAGTCTATAATCAAGGATGATGTACTCATCAAATGAATTTCATGTACAAGTATCATCATCTCATGTTTTCTTATATCAATTGTCATGTAGCATCATTTTCATGGATTTTCGGCAACTACATGTAATAACTCATTTCTTATTCATGTCTATTCATATCAAGGTTTTTACCCGTTGAATTTATTTAGAATATCGATGGATACACTGATAGTACACTCGAGGTGTACAAATCAGAATCTGTCAATTCATACTCAGTAGTACCTTGTAGGTACACTCTCGAGCCACGTATAATATAGCAGAATTACCAGTCCAGGCTAATTTCTAGCTGTAACATATACTCTAAGGGCTTTGTCGGATTACTAGTCAAGGCTAAATCCTTTATATGACAAAGAATTCCCTATAGATACCATTTTGGATTACCAGTCCAGGCTAAATCTAGTCAATTAGGATTACCAATCCAGGCTAAATCCTAATTGAAACATATACTGGAGAGGCCCATTTTGGATTACCCGTCCGGGTTAAATCCATTTTGCAACACATGCAGTTTTATCAGGGAAATCATATTTCTCCATCGCCTTCCATTTATTCAAACGGGATTTTACATTTATCCGGTAATTGTCAGGTAAATGTTCAATCTCTGAAATTTATGCATTCATACAATTCATGTAACACCCCAAACCCAGCCCAAATACCATGACCGGATCTGGCATGTCACTAAGGAGATTTTAAAAGATGTCGCAATTTCAGAAAATATTTTTCTTGATTTTAACATTTTATTCGGGAAACTAAATGGTTGAATAATTTGTAAAAAAAATACATTTTATATTAATGCCTTAGTGAATTAAGGACCGAAATTTGATACATGCCTTAACTTAATTAAAACGTAAAATATAAATGTCTAGTAATAATAAAAACCCAAAACAAATGAAAATATAAAGCTAGTGGCCCATGGCCTTATTACAATGAAATTTAAAACCCACTAACTGAAAATATTAAAAATTAATAAACTAGTAAAGTCTTTTGCTGAATCAAAATAATCTCTCGCATGGCCACCTTGCGCTTCTCTCCAGCCCGGTCCGATGCACTAGGTGCTACCTGAAAGATGTTAAAGAATAGGGTGAGTCACGAGACTCAGTGTGTAACCCTCGTGCACCATCAGATTGGGCCTTAGCCCCACAAAACAGATAACAGAGTATAATATACTAGAAAATATGCACAGCCCAACCCAATCCTTGGTTTCCATCCGTTACACACCACCCTAACCTGCCAATCACATCATTGGGGATTTCTACAATCAACCCACACCGCTACACACCATCGATGGCAGTCATGCTGCAGTTAGCTGCTCATCGTCAGATCATGGCAATAGCCGCTACAACAGATCATGGCATTAGCCACTACAATAGATCATGGCAAAAGCTACTACAACAGATCATGGCAAAAGCCACTACAAAAGAACACTTCCCCTTTCATCAATCACCCTACCCTGTGCAATCACAGAAATTGGCATACATGTTTATCATATCAAATCGACGGAAACATTCACTTTAGAATGATAGAGATCACTAACCTGGTGATTCACCTTTACCCTTCTCGGGTTTTCAACAGCCATGCCGGTATTTCGGCATTTAACAGAATATAACAGGTTTATAAGCATATACTAATAGGTAATCCAAATGGTGTGAGAATGTTACACACCTGATTAATGTGTAGGACTACCTTCTATGTTGATACCCTCGCTAATCAGATCTACTGCCTTCTGTCTATAACTTTGCTCAAAAGCCGGAAGAAAGTGAAGATAAGGCCTCTCCTATATTCGGCCAAGGGTTAGTGTTTACCCGAATTTATACGTTTAAATTAACAGATCTCCTTACCTTGAAATCCCGAAAGTAATATGATTTGAGTGCTACTAAACTCTGGCTTAGAAATCTAAGCGGTTGAATCCCCTTCAAATCCCGGAATGCCGCAAATGAAAGAAAACACCCAATTAGTTAACCATATAGTCATTCGGCTAAGATCTCTAAAAGCCAAAAAAAAGATTAAAATCTTGCGAATCAAATTTACCTTTAGTTTTCTTCAAGATTTGGCACAAGCAGACACCAGAGAAGGAATTCGGTAATCACAGGAGATGAGATCCAGGGATTTCAGCTTTTGAAAAAATCTCAGAAAAGATGAATGAGAGAAATACTTATGCGTATTTGGGTTTTGGAAGAACTAGGAATTGAAAAGATGGGCAAGGAAGTAGATAGAAAGATTCGGCCAAAGAGTTTGAAAGAGAAGAAAAGGTAAATTGGTAGGGTTTCGGCAATTGGTGAGACCTCAGGGGTTTTGGTTTCTGACAGAAAAGAAAAAATAAGAAGAGATGATTCTTGTTTTTCGAAAGAGAGAATAACTAAAGGCTATTCTCTGAGAAAACAAATGAAAAATTTGGCACATCCCCTTGCCTATACTAAACCGATTCTCTCCCCCCCTCTGTGGTTGATTTTCGGCCAACTCTACAACCAAATGATAGCTCTTATCCTTTCCCCGTATCTTAATCTACTAACTCATCCAAAAGAGACTTAATTAGCTCCAATTCCTCCCTCCTTTATCAACCTAATACCCACATATTTTAAACATTAAAAATCCCTAAATTGTAGCCTTGTTGCCGTCCCCTCTTACTCCCTTTTAAGTGTCGAATTTGGCCCAAAAACATGGGCTCCAAGCGGCCAACCTTGGGCTCTTAGTGACGCCAACTCCCTTCCCTCTTAGTGGCGCCATTTTGCCACTGGGCCACAAGCCCATTTTGATATTTTAAACGTAGATACTTATCTTAAAGGCACTAGAGTGTCTACACAGGAATTTAGCCAAGGCCTTAACCCATTTCTGAGCCCAATTCGCACTTCTAATTCTTAAACTAACCCATTAAACATACAACACACCAAAATGCACAGGCCCATTAATTCAGGATGTTACAGTTCTACCCCTTAAAATAAATTTTGGCCTCGAAATTTACCTGATCAGAAGAGATGGGGATATTGCTGTCGTATAACATCCTCTGGCTCCCACGTCGCTTCCTCTGCACCATGGTTTCGCCATAAAACCTTGACCAAAAGGACAGACCTCCTTCTCAACACTTTTATGTCTCGCTCCAAGATTTACATTGGCTCCTCCTCAAAAGACAAATCTGGCCTTACTTCAATCTCTTCCATCGGCACAATGTGCGATGGATCGGAACAGTAACGTCTTAGCATCGAGACATGAAACACGTCATGTATCTGCTCTAACTCTGAAGGCAACTCCAATCGATACGCCACTGGGCCCACACGTTCTAGTACCCAATAAGGTCCAATAAACCAGGGACTTAGCTTGCCCTTACGTCCAAACCTCATCACCTTTTTCCATGGTGAGACTTTCAGAAAAACTTGGTCTTCCACTGCAAATTCCAACTCCTTACGCTTAAGATCTGCGTACGATCAACTTAACTTTCTCTTCCATTTCTAAAACCAGTTCGGGACCCAACACCTGACGCTCACCCAACTCTGTCCAGCAAGTAGGAGTGCGACACCTCCATATAACGCCTCATAGGGCACCATCTGAATACTAGATTGATAGCTGTTATCGTACGCGAATTTTGCCAGAGGTAAATACTCCTCCCAACTACCCCTAAAATCGATAATACAACCCCTTAGCATATCCTCCAAGACCTGGATTACCCTCTCAGACTGGCCATCAGTCTATGGATGAAAAGCAGTGCTGAAATCTAACCTTGTTCCCATTGCCTGATGAAGAGCCTTCCAAAATCTTGACGTGAACCTAGGGTCCCTATCCGATATGATCGACACAGGTACACCATGCAGTCTCACAACCTCAGCCACGTACAGCTTAGCCAACCTTTGCAGAGAATAGTCAACACGAACTGGTATGAAGTGAGTAGACTTCGTCAGCCGATCAATAATCACCCAAATCGAATCCTTCTTAGTGGGTGTAAGAGGTAACCCACTAACAAAATCCATCGTGATTCTTTCCCATTTCCACTGCAAAATCTTCACCGGTTGCAACAATCCCGCAGGCAACTGATGCTCCGCTTTCACTTGCTGACACGTTAGACACTTACGAATCCTGTTACTTCCCTCTTCAGACCTGGCCACCAAAATTGTTCTCACAAATCCCGATACATCTTAACCCCTTCAGGATGCATAGCGCATGGGCTACTATGTGCATCCCGAAGAATCATCTGCCTTAAATCATCATCCTTTGGCATACAAATCTTCAGAGCGAACACTACCGCTGCCAATTCTAAATCATGCATAGGGTAGTTCAACTCATGCGGTCTTAACTATTGGGATGCATACGCAACCACCTTTCCGTCTTGCATCAACACACACCCTAACTCTGTGTGTGACACATCACAGTAGATGGTAAACTCTTTTCCCGCCTCTGGCTGAATTAACATCGGTGCTTCCGTCAAAATTTTCTTCAGCTTCTCAAAGCTCTCCTGTTGCTTGTCGGTCCAAACAAACGGTACTCCCTTCCTCAACAACTTAGTTAGACCTGCATCAATTAATGAGAACCCCTCAACAAACATCCTGTAATACCCTGCCAATCCCAAGAAACTTCGAATCTCTGCCACAGACTTCAGTGGTTTCCAATCCAATACAGCCTCTATCTTCCGAGGGTTCATCCTAATTCCCTCTGCGGAAAGTACATGCCCCAAGAAAGTCATTTCCTTTAGCCAGAACTCACACTTACTGAACTTTGCGTACAACTGCTTCTCCCTCAGAATTGGTAACACCACACGAAGATGTGCATCATGCTCCACCTCGAACTTGGAGTAAACCAGGATATCATCGATGAACACCACGACGAACCGATCAAGATACAGTTGAAATACCCGGTTCATCATATCCATAAATGCCGCTGGCACATTCGTCAACCCGAATGGCATCACCAAGAACTCATAATCACCGTACCGAGTTTGAAACATTGTCTTATGAATGTCTTCTTCCTTTACCCTTAACTGACGATATCCTGACCTTAAGCCAATCTTAGAAAAGACGAAGCTCCTTTGAGTTGATCGAACAGGTCGTCGATCCTTGGCAGTGGGTACTTGTTCTTAACCGTCAACTTCTTTAGTTGATGGTAGTCCACGCACATACGAATGGATCCGTCCTTCTTCTTCACAAACAGGACCGGGGCTCCCCACAGAGACACACTCGGTTGGATAAATCCATGATCCAACAGTTTCTGGATCTGCGCTTTAAGTTCCACCAGCTCCTTTGGCGCCATTCTATAGAGAGTAATGAACACCGGAGCTGTACCCGGAAGTAGCTCTATTCCAAACTCCACTTCACGATCCGGGGGTAATCCAGGCAATTCTTCAGGAAAGACATCTGTGAAATCCTTGACTGTTCGAACCACATCGACAGTCACCTCCTTAATATCCAAAGCACTGATAAAGGCTAGAAACGCATTACATCCCTTCTGAATCATCTTAACAGCTTTTAATGCGGACACTACGTTGGACAAGTAATTCCTTCTTTCTCCTAACACAACCACCTCCCCGCCTTTCAGGGTACTCAACACCATGCGCTTAGTCTCACAATCCAACTTAGCACAGTGTTTGGTCAACCAATCCATTCCCAAAATAAGGTCAAATTCTCCAAACGGTAATTCCATTAAGTCTGCCGGGAACACTACTCCTTGAGTCTCTAAGGGTACGTCTCTAAACAGTTTGTCCACTACCCTAGATTGTCCTAAAGGACTAACCACAGCCATCTTCCTAGTAGTTGCTTTAGAGTCTAAACTTAGGGTCTCAGATACCGAACATGCAACATAAGAGTGAGTTGACCCAATATCAATCATACAGACAACATCTATAAACCCACATTCAACACATAGGGTATTTTCATCATTTTACTACCCAGGGGTTTTCCCGTAATTTCATCCTACAAGGTTTCTTTGTAATAAAGTATCTTGGGGATTTTCGAAATAAAGGGATATATATATTTTTTAAAAGAGGGGTATTCTGGAGAATTTGATTTCAAAAGAATAATAGTGGCGTTCAAGTGTTTGTGGTTTTTGGTTGTTGTTGTGTGTTGTATGTGTTTTTTTAAAAAGAAATCCGTTGACTTTGTAAATCGGGGTATTTCTGTAATTCTGGAGGTGTATTTGCAAATCATGGGTATCTTGGTAGTTTTCAAAATAAGGGTATTTTGATAATTTCGTGAAGCAGGGGTATTTTGGAAATTTTGCAAATTTTGTTAATTTTCCAAATCAAGGGTGTTTTGGAAATTTCCACATCAAGGGTGTTTTGGTAATTTTTTTTCAAAACTAGGGTGGCTGGTCCCTTTCGGGTTTTAGTTAGAAACTTTTGGCCCGTTAACAAGTCCTCATCATTAGGGTGAATAGTCACTACGCACCAGGTAGGATTCCAGCGAAGAGGAGATGAGTCACTAGGACTGCTTAAGTACCAGGCTCTTCTGGATCCAATCCTAGACATGCGCATACCTGTTGCCACACCCCAACCCAGCGACTTGTTCACGAGTTTGTTTAGTTGGCTTAAGTCTTATGAGGTTTAAGGAGTTGTTTAAGCTAAGCCTAGAGTCCATCAAGTTCTAATTTAAATAGTCTACGTCCCATAAAGCCCACATACATATATAGCACACAGTGAGTTCAAAATACTTACCTGGCGGACTTGGGCCGAAGACGCAGGTGCCATGCCGAGAAAACCCTCCTGTGTTATTTATAAACATGCATGTTTCCCAAAACCCATCTTTAAAAAACGTTTTGAGCCCAAAACCCCAAAGTTGAGTTTTGAACCGAGCTCTTATACCAATTTGTAACACCCCAAACCCAGCCCAAACACCATGACCGGATCCGGCATGTCACTAAGGAGATTTTAAAAGACATCACAATTTCGAAAAATATTTCTCTTGATTTTAACATTTTATTCGGGAAACTAAATGGTTGAATAATTTGTAACAAAAAAATACATTTTATATTAATGCCTTAGTGAATTAAGAATCGAAATTTGATACATGCCTTAACTTAATTAAAACGTAAAATATAAATGTCTAGTAATAATAAAAACCCAAAACAAACGAAAATATAAAGCTAGTGGCCCATGGCCTTATTACAATGAAATTTAAAACCCACTAACTAAAAATATTAAAAATTAATAAACTAGTAAAGTCTTTTGCTGAATCAAAATAATCTCTCGCATGGCCACCTTGCGCTTCTCTCCAGCCCGGTCTGATGCACTAGGTGCTACCTGAAAGATGTTAAATAATGGGGTGAGTCACGAGACTCACTGTGTAACCCTCGTGCACCATCAGATTGGGCCTTAACCCTACAAAACAGATAACAGAGTATAATATATCAGAAAATATGCAAAGCCCAACCCAATCCTAGGTTTCCATCCGCTACACACCACCCTTACCTGCCAATCACATCATTGGGGATTTCTACAATCAACCCACACCGCTACACACCATCGATGGCAGTCATACTGCAGTTAGCTGCTCATCGTTAGATCATGGCAATAGCCACTACAACAGATCATGGCATTAGCCGCTACAACATATCATGGCAAAAGCCATTACAACAGATCATGGCAAAAGCCACTACGAAAGAACACTCCCCCTTTCGTCAATCACCCTACCCCGTGCAATGACAGAAATCGGCATACATGTTTATCATATCAAATCGACGGAAACATTCACTTTAGAATGGCAGAGATCACTAACCTGGTGATTCGCCTTTATCCTTCTCGGGTTTTCAACAGCTATGCTGGTATTTCGGCATTTAACAGAATACAACAGGTTTATAAGCATATACTAACAGGCAATCCAAATGGTGTAAGAATGTTATACACCTGATTAATGCATAGGACTACCTCAATGTCGATACCCTTGCTAATCGGATCTACTGCCTTCTGTCTATAACTTTGCTCAAAAGGCGGAAGAAAGCGAAGATAAGGCCTCTCCTATATTCGGACAAGGGTTAGTGTTTACCCGAATTTATACGTTTAAATTAACAGATCTCCTTACCTTGAAATCCTGAAAGTAATACGATTCGAGTGCTACTGAACTCTGACTTAGAAATCTAAGCGATTGAATCCCCTTCAAATCCCGGAATGCCGCAAATGAGAGAAAACATCTGATTAGTTAACCATATAGTCATTCGGCTAAAATCTCTAAAAGCCGGGAAAAGATTGAAATCTCGCGAACCGACACTCACCTTTAGTTTTGTTCAAGATTTGGCACAAGCAGACACCACAGAAGGAATTCGGCAATCACAGGAGATGAGATCCAGGGATTTTGGCTTTTGACAAAATCTCAGAAAATATGAACGAGAGAAATACTGATGCATTTTCGGGTTTTGGAAGAACTAGGAATTGAGAAGATGGGCAAGGAAGTAGATAGAAAGATTCGGCCAAAGAGTTTGAAAGAGAAAATAAGGTAAATTGGCAGGGTTTCGGCAATTGGTGAGACCTCACGGGTTTCGATTTCTAACAAAAAAGAAAAAATAAGAGATGCTTCTTGTTTGCCGAAAGAGAGAATAACTAAAGGCTATTCTCAGAGAAAGCAAATGAAAAATTTGGCACATCCCCTTGCCTATACTAAACCGATTCTCTCCCCCCTGTCGTTGATTTTCGGCCAACTCTGCAACCAAATGATAGCTCTTATCCTTTCCCCTTATCTTAATCTACTAACTCATCCAAAAGAGACTTAATTAGCTCCAATTCCTTCCTCCTTTATCAGCTTAATACCTACATATTTTAAACATTAAAAATCCCTAAATTGTAGCCTTGTTGCCGTCCCCCCTTACTCCCTTTTAAGTGCCGAATTTGGCCCAAAAACATGGGCTCCAAGCGGCCAACCTTGGGCTCTTAGTGACACCAACTCCCTTCCCTCTTAGTGGCGCTATTTTGACACTGGGCCACAAGCCCATTTTGATATTTTAAATGCAGATACTTATCTTAAAGGCCTCAGCCCATTCCAAAGCCCAATTCGCACTTCTAATTCTCAAACTAACCCATTAAACATACAACACACCAAAATGCACAGGCCCATTAATTCAGGATGTTACAATTCAAGTGTTCACATTCAACTCAAGTATAAAATTTATATTTTTATCATTTATCATTTATCGAGCATTATTGATGATCGGGCACATTTCATTTATTGGGCTTTGATGAATATGTGATCATTTCACATAATTAAGGCATTTATACAATTCACAAGCACAACATTTAATTTGTAACATCCCAAAATTGGGCATAGTAGGATTGGGCCCATTGGGCCTTGGGTGTAGGTGTGTTTAAATTTTTGAGAACAAGAGAACGACATTATTTCATGTTGGACATAATAGGAAGGTGATTTTAGAGAGTTACGGGGTTCTATGAAGTTTTGGGTTCAAGTTGAGCCTTAGTCAAATTTTGTGTTTAAGCCTATTAAGGAGAGTTTGTAAGTGGAATCAAGGCTTATGGAAATAGATGAGTAATTTGTTAGCATAAATGAGCAATTAGTAAAGAGGTTATAGCATTAAGTGATGGACCTTGGGGGAAGAGGTTCGAATCACTTTGTGTGCATTTTGACTTTTATTTTTGCTTCCCTTTCTTAATGTGCCGGTCAAGGAGTATTGATGGAAAGGGTGGACTTCATTATTTTTGGTAAGGTGGCTATAAGAATAAGGCAAGGTTGAAGTTCGGGAAAGGAATCAAGAGAAATGGGAAAGAAAGGGGGACATGAGGCTTATTTCGTGAGTGATGTTTTGGAAAGTTTGGGTGGCCAAACTCTTATCCTAAGGGGGAGATGCATGTCGACGGTTTTGGGGTAGATAGGTGGCTGAAATTTTTATTTTGGCTTTTGGTAAAGTCTTAGCTTTGTTTTGGCCAAAAATCCCTTTGACAACTTTGTGTCAATTCTCCCAATTTTGCAACCCTCCTTGCCGAAACATGTTAGCACAATAGTGCATTGTTTTTCCTCTCAATCTCTTTTCTTTTCTTTTCTTTTGCTTTGTGCCAAAATTACAAGCCTTGGTGACCATATTTTTTCTTCTTTCTATTTACTTTGGCTGAATCATTGACTCATCCGTAGCCATTGTACAATCATTGGGAATCAGTTTTATAATCATTAAGGTAAGGGATTCATCATGGTTCTTTTAGATCTTTTTCGTTGATCGGTGATTTTGCTAAGCGGGTTAGTGGTGGTGACTAATCAAGTTTATCTATAGGGATTAAATCGCTCGATCACCTATCCCTCGTAATAAGAGACTCGGATTGTGGTCAACGACGAGTGGTTCGTTAGGAAATCGAAATCAGGTGTGTTATCCCGTACTGTAATCCCGTACCTTCTGTATACATATTTGAAATGGTGTGTAATCTCACACTTCTCTGAAAGTTTGTACGAAATATTCTGTGAATCGGTGGAAATACCAAACAAAACCGAAATCGGCATCCGTGATCACTCGGGCGTGCGTATGGTCGTAGTGGTAATTGTATTTTATAATAAAATAGTTTCAGTTAGAAATAGTGTCGTGTATTTGAAAAATCACGAAAAATAGGAGAAAAGGAATTATAAAGTGAATAAGATATCAAATTAAAGCTTACTGTGTCTATTTTAATATGGAAGAAACAGAGAAGGAAAAGGAATTTATTTTCTGAGATATGTAAATTTTAGTGACACTGGTTCTGAATGACTTTGGGGTATTCTGTTCTGTCTTGGAAAAATCATATAAAATTGTACAAAGTGGATTAAGAGTTATAATTAATATGTATGGATTCCTTAGTGAACCTATTTTCAATAGAAACAAGTGGGAGCAGTATATGAAAAGCATACAGTAAGATATTTGAGATTAAGGTAAGAGAGGTCAGAATCATTGGACAGTGAAACAAGGGAAACTTTATGGAATAAACTGTAATAAATGGTTAAGCTAAAAATTATGGAAAAATTATAGGAGAAATATATATGAGTCTAGTTTCAAAAAAAATTTATGGATTTAGATTTTGAGTTTTCTAACTCGAGTTATGGTCAATTTAGTCAGTATGACGCAGATGGACAGTTTCAATTTTATGCTTCAAATTAGTAGTTAAGCCTAGGTTGTGAAATTACCATAATACCCTTAGAGGGTAAATTATCGAAATACCCCTGGGTTGCGAGATTACCGAATTACCCTTAGTGGGTAAAATTACGAAAATTATGAAAATACCCTTAATGGGCTGTTTGATATTTGCTTAATGGGCCGTTCGATATTTGCTTAATGGGTCGTTTGATATTTGCTTAATGGGTCGTTTGGTATTTCCTTAATGGGCCGTTTGATATTTGCTTAATGGGCCAAATGTGATATGCGATAAATGGGCCAAATGTGATATGCAATAAAAGGGCCAAATGTGATATGTGATAAATGGGCCAAATGTGATACTTGATTTATAGGCCAAATGTGATATTTGATTTATAGGCCAAATGTGATACTTGATTTATTGGCCAAATGTGATATTTGCTACATGAGCCAAAATGTGATATGGGCCAGATTGTGAGAATTTTTATAATGGGCCATATGTTTGTAATAAATATAGGGATGGATTGTAGTAATTGAATATACATATTTTATACATGATTTGCATGGGTTGGGATATTTGACGAAGAGAAGTTCTGGTAGCTTTGCTACAAAATTCTGGTGGCTTGTCCACAAATTGATATATGGCTGAATACCTAGTTTGATATATGTCTTAATGCCCAGTTTGATATATGGCTTAATGCCCAGTTTGGTGTGTTGGCGGGGTGGGTGACTAAAGCTCCCCACAGGTGTGTTGGTTGGTACGGGTGGTGTGTAGCGGATGGAAAACTAGGTTTGGTTGGGAAATTGCATAACACATGCATGTTATATATGATATTATGTTATAATTGTAATGGGCTGTGGCCCAATTGAAAGTTTAATTTGAATTTTGGCCCAGTGAAAACGGTAAGTGGGTTGCACACTGAGTTCTTGTAACTCACCCCCCTTTCTCTTAACCCTTGTAGGTAACGCTTGATGATATGGACTTGGGCTATGGATGACTCGAGGGAGGCCATACTTCACAAATGGTTTATTTGGACTTTAGCCTTCTTCCTCGGTTATTTTATCACTTTACTATTTTAGGTTAAATGTTGTAATAAGGCCTCTGGTTTATTTTATATTGCTTTATGTTTGACGTATTTTATATTTTGCTCAAATTGTTTTAAATGGGAAATTTTCTAAAAACTTAAATAAAAGTTTTCCAAAATCGATTAACAAATGGATTTCAAAATAAACTTTCACAAATACGATTTAACTCAAATTTTCTTCAAATTTTTAACGACATTTTCAAAAGTCACGATTTTTAAAGTTCAATTCCTTGATTTTTGATTCATCAATTAATCTCTCAAAAATACTTGTATTTTATCTACGTTTCCGCAATATTTCAAAATGCTTTTGCAACTCTATTTCAAACATCATATTTTCGTAAATCGTTTATTTCAAATATGCTTTTGCAACCGAAAAGGTTTATTAAAGATAATTCTGTTTTCACGTAGACACAATTGCTTAAGTGTTTTGGGTTTTAACAAAGAGGCTGTAATTCTCAAACAAGTTTTTAACAATTGCAAAGATGGTTTTGAAAAACACTTCCATGTGACACACCAGATTCGGGCCGGGTTTGGGGTGTTACATAATTCAAGCATAAAATATATATACAAATTAGTTACACGAACTTACCTCAACAAAGGTTCGTGTTCAAACATATACTAATCTGACATTTTCCTCTTTTTTCTCGTTCTAACTCCGAATTTGGTCTATCCAGATCTACACAAGTAAATTTAACATTAATTTACCACATTTCACATTCAAGTGGACTCAATTTTCAACCAAGGCAAAATTACCATTTTGCCCCTAAATTTTCATAAATTCCATTTTCGTCCCTAAGCTCGAAAAATGAAACTTGTGCAAATTACTTGTAACACCCTTAACCCGTATCCGTTGCCGGATTAAGGTTACAGGGCATTACCATGCATAGAACAGGTCATATCATTTATTTACTATTATTAAAGACATGGACAAATGCATTACGAGTTTGTACTTCTAGAGCAAACTTAAACATTAACAACTTATCCTAATCCATCTAAGCCAAATTCGTACATTTGCATTTTTCAACAATTCCAAAAATCAAAACATTTATAATAACATACTCACATCCAACTTGAACATAATATATGTCCTTTCTTGTCCGAAACACCTAAACTTAAACTAGATGTATATACACATAGTTGAACCACATGTGAATATGTCAATCTAAATACATAACATAAGATTTCATCAGCTATCCTAAAACCATATATATATGTTCAATTTCATACAATCAAATTAACTAATTTATTTCATATACAGACATTTAATATAACTTATAAAGATCATCTCAACTTATGCATATTTTATCATTTCTACTAAATCACATTATCAAACATCCAAATACCTATTCGGCTTATACTTATCATTTCAAACCAATTAATCATGTTCATAGTATAAGTATCAAATTAAAAGTAGTACACAACCATCATTCATATTTCACTTCACAACCGATTATGAAATCCATAATCACCTATATCAAACTTACTTAATATAATAACCTTAAGTCACAAACAATTACTTCATGCCAAATATTTTATATAAAACAAACACTTCACATTTACCATTCGCATATGCCATTTAACATTTTTCTAAAATTAATTTCAATCACCATCAAACATAATTAAACACAAACCATAACAAAACATGACAAACACATCTCATTTGTATGCCATGACCGATTATACTTAGATTTAAGCATCATATTTATCCATATTACCATGGCTATATACATATACAAGGACAAAATCTAATAATTCAAAACATAGCCTAGCCTATACATGCCTTAGTTCAAAATCCAAACTCAAAAGTACCAAAATAGATTGATAGTGTGGATGACTTCGCTGACGATCCCCTGAGCTCGTAGCTTGATAAAAAAATCTATAAAACAGAACAATGAACACATAGAGTAAGCTTACTAGCTTAGTAAGTCTTAAGCAAATGTATTAAGTCAAGTAATCAATCAATCATTTCAATAACATACATAATATCATAAAAATATAAAACTTAATACTCATTTGGTCTGTTAATGCCGAATACTAATACCTCATTTAGCTCAACCATCACCACTATTTTACCTTTAAACTTCAATTTATTATCTCATCATGTCGTTCAAATATAAATTAATAACTCATCTCGAACTACTCATATTTTCGATACACATAACTCAATAGGATTACATATATATGAATATAGAAATAAGTATATACTTTACACTTAGTAACTTCACATAAAAGAAAATATATTCACATATATATATCCATTTGACCTTTCATACATTCGTATACATGGCATCAAAGAAATCCCAATATGGTCACATAAACATAAGCATAAGGCCGAATATACATGATCAATTAGTATCATTCGCGTTCGACAACTTAACACATATATACTTACCTTATTGATAAAATATAGAAGATAAATTTAATAACTCGTAGGCACGTACTTGTATGGCTGAACATACATATATAACTCGTAATATCAACTTAATTCCACGATGATTACACAGCTAGAAAAATTTATGTCTTGCAACTTGAAATTTCATCACCGGTTTAAAACCCTGCTAGGTGTAAGCTTTGAATTACTCACCCAAGACTAAGCTTCGCTAGACCGAGGTCGAGAAATTGAATCACCGACATTTAGCCTGCTAGGCAATAAGCATGATAAACTTCACCAGCACAAGGCCTGCTAGGCTCGAAGCCCGAATATTCATATTATTGAGCCATCTCATTCACATCACATACTACCAATATCACATATATCACACATAATTCAATATCACTTTCACATATTACCAATATCACATATATCACACATAATTCAATATCACTTTCACATAATGAACACAATTAAGTTTAACTACATTTCATTGTTTAAACACTATATCACATTCGACTTTGGCCAAATTTTCAATCTATAAATTCAATTTCCTCATGTACTCAAGGTTATAATCGATATTAACGATATTAAATTGCTTAAAGACTTACCTCGGCAATCGAAATACGACAAAGACCAGCTATTCATCTATTTTTGTTTTTCCCCGATCCAAATCCTTTTTTTTTTTGATCTAAACATATTCAAATTAAGCTCATTCAAGCACATTTCAATTCAATTTAATCCAAAAACACCAAAATGGGCAAATTACCATTTTGCCCCTAATATTTTACACTTTTACAATTTAGTCCTGTTTGCACAAAACACAAAATATGCAAAATCTCACAACAATATAGCTAGGCTGAATCTTCCATATGATCATATAAGTCCCAACATTTCATTTATTTTGCATTTTAACCCCTTAAAAATTTATTTTCTCAATTTAGCCCAAAATACTCAAATTCACCAAAACTTCCAATTCAAAACATGTAAATCTATCACATATATTTTATATTCCATCCTTAAATAACATAAACAACCAACTATCAACAATGGCTCAACTCAAAATATTCATCAAATTCAAAAATTAAGGCATGGGTCTTGAACATTTCTAAACAACGATCTCAAAAACGTAGAAATTATCAAAAAATGAACAAGAACTAACCTTTAATTTGGCTCCCAAATGGCCGAATATGCAAAACTCATCCCTTGCTTTCTCTTTTTCTTATTTCAGTTAAAGAATGAACTAAAATGGCCATTTTTTTCTATGTTTTATCTAATATACAAACATAATAATTCATTTACATTTTTAACCTTTCATTAAACAAATAAAACAAACATGTAATATGATTATAATAGTCTTTCATTCATCCACTAACCATGTTTCTTTTATTATAATATAAATATAACTTATAAAATAAATATAATAAAACTTTAACTTTTAAGATTTAATATATATATAAAAACACATATATATACATATTTTCTTACTCATGCCGTCCACTAACCAAAATAGTGGATAAATTGCCACATAAGTCCTTAACACTTAAAAGCCACACTAATTTAGCCATTAATCAAATAAAAAGCCACTTTTACAAATTATGCAATTTAGTCCTTTTGTCAAAATTGAACACACAGACAGACAAATTAGCTTAGGGAAATTTAACACATGCTTAGTCACATATCAACAACACAGAAAATAATATTAAACTATTATTCAAACTCAGATTTGTGGTCCCGAAACCACCGTTCCAATTGGGGTCTAATTCAGACTGTTACAACTCTCCCCCCTTAGGGATTTTCATCCCCGAAAATCTTACCGTAAAATAGAGTCGGATATTGTTGTCTCATTGAATCCTCAGGCTCCCACGTAGCCTCTTCTATTCCATGTCGATTCCATAATACTTTTACTAGCGGAATCTTCTTGTTTCTCAACTCTTTCACTTCACAAGCTAAGATACGGATCGGTTCCTCCTCATACGTCATATCAGATCGGATTTTAATCTCAGATGAGGCAATTACATGTGACGGATCTGATCTATATCTACGAATCATTGAAACATGAAATACATTGTGTATCTTTGACCTTAATCTATAAGCAACAGGCCTGACACGTTTGATGATCTCATACGGTCCGATGAACCTCGGGCTTAACTTGCTTTTATGTCCAAATCGAAGCACTTTCTTCCACGAAGAAACTTTCAAAAATAACTGATCTCTAATCTGAAACTCAATGTCTTTACATTTCAAATCCACGTATGACTTTTGACGACCTGATGCAGCTTTCAAACTATCACGGATCACTGCCACTTTCTATTCAGTCTCTTTAATCATATCAACCCTGGGTATCTTGTTTTCACTGAGCTCGGTCCAGTATAATGGTGTACGATATTTATGACCGTATAACGCTTCGTAGGGTGCCATTTTGATACTAGATTAAAAGCTATTTTTAATATCCCAGGTTAGGGGCTATTTTTGTCATGGCATGTTCTGCATGTTGTTGGTGTGCTATGTTGCTGTTTGTGTAGTTTCGGGGCTTAATTATAGGCTAGGAGTGTGTCTGAGTAGGCAGGAAAATTTTATTTTTAGACTTAGGTGAGAGGAACTGAGGGAGCTGGGCCATATGTATTTTATTTTGTGTTTTTGAGCACAAAAGATGAGCTAGCAAAGTGGCAAGGCATGCGTCACTTGAGGCTTGGAGTTAGGCGTCACTTGCGGGAGGGAGAGATCCCGAGTTCAAGCCAGTACCCCTTTTTGGCTTCTTTTTGGACGGCATAGGAGAGAGGAGTTGGATGAAGTTCAAATTCCTCCTTGGACTTGGTCAAATGATGGATTGGTAGGTGGAGAGTGAAAGTAGGAAATTGACTTGTTCAAACTACTTTGAACTTGTGGCTTGGAGTGTTTGGGGGGATATGGCCGAATTTTAGGGAAGGTTGGAGGAGAGAGTGGACGGCTTGGAGTATGGCAAAAGGGTAGTGCCGAATTTTATTTTGGCAACTTTGGTTTTTCGGTCACTTTTGGTCAAGAGTAAAAGGGTTCCATTTTAGTTTTTTGTTAGCCGAATTTTCTAAAGGGTGTGCTCTCAATTTTTCTTTACCTTTCCTTTGGAACCGAATGTCCAAGCTCTCAGTTGCCAAAATCTCTTCACTTGGATTTTCCATATTTTGTTGATTGGCCGAATGCTTTTCTCCATATTTTCTTCTTGCCTTCATTTTGTGTAAACCGAAACTAGTTCTCATTCTTCTCATATTTTCTTTTTTTGTTGAACTTGGATAGCCGAAACTCCCATCTTCCAAACCCCCTTGCCGTAACCTTTATTTCTTCTCATCTATATTTTCTTTTCTCTTGACCCATAAGCCGAACATAGGAGTGTGAACAGCTAGGGCCGAATCTTTTTCTTTGTTCTTGTTCAAAGTGCTAGCCGAATCTATCCCCTCTCCTAGTGTGTTAGTGGCCGAATATAGTTGGGGTTGGTAAGTTCTTGGCCGAATGGCCATTTCTCTTTTCTATCTAGTACTGTGTTGATTTCGGTTTGATTTAAGCATAAGTTAGTTGTGGTTGGAAGGAGTTAATCACTTGTGTAATCATCTCGTATAGGGTTTCTGGATTTCGGAAGCAAACAAGAGGAGCCTTCTTCATCAATTAATTGAGTGGGTAAGTGTGGTAAGTGTTGGGGTATTAATTCACTTGGTTGATTTTGTTAAAATAAGTTACAAGAGATTAATGATTCTTTTTCTTAGGGGGGTGGCCGATTGGAAAGAGGGACCATTGAGGTTCGGGTTTGGTAGGAAACCAAACCAATAGCAAGGTAGGGGGCTAAGATGATAAACCCCTTTGGTCTATTTGGTTATGGCCGAATGTTATGTGTGCTAACCCCATGGTTGGCCGATTGTAGGAGCAAGGCCATCAAGAAGACTTAGATCGCTTCGTTGGGATTTTAGACTCAGTATTTACTGTGTGTGTAACTAACACACCGATTCTTAGTAATGGTATTGATAAACCTATTTGCTTGTTAAAATTCATAACGATGTGATGGATAATTGGATACCCAAATGGGGTATGTGTGCGGAACCGTAAGTCTATGTTATTACCAGTTCGATTGTCAATACCTGTGACATTATGATTTATGTTATGTATGCTATGAGATGTATTATGGGCATGTTGGCATGTATTACATGACTTGCATCGATATGACATATTGGGTAATATGAGAGGAGGGGATTTGATATCCATGTCTTTGGGACACTGTGTGACTTTGGGTCACCGAGGTTTGGCACCTCCAGGTGGTTTGGTACCACGGTGATATATTGTGACTTTGGGTCACCAGAGGTTTGGCACCTCAGCGTCTCGTCCCAGTGGCTTAGAACCACGGTGGATTGGCCCCACAGTTGATTATACGGGATTGACGCTAGTGATTTGGCATCACACGATGGGTTGGCCCCATCACTCGATTATCGTGACTACGGTCACCAGTGGTTTGGTACAACATTGTGTCTTTGGGACACCAGAGGTTTGGCACCTCATTGCGACTCGTCCCTGTGGTTTGACACCACCGTGGGTTGACCCCACTTGAGAGATACGGGATTGTCGCTAGTGATTTGGTATCACGCGATGGGTTGGCCCCATCATCAGATTATTCGTGACTTTGGGTCACTAGTGGTTTGGCACCACACTTATGGATATCGTGACTTTGGGTCACCAGTGGTTTGGCACCACCAGTGGTTTGGTACCACACGGGGTAGAACAGGAGATTCGGATGGTTAGGATCGGGTTGCTATGTATGATGTGTGTTAGCATGTTGTTTTATTGGGAGCGGGATTTATACACTGAGTCATTCGACTCACCCTCTCCTTTGACATTTCAGGTGATACTTAGACGTGGACATGGAGCCGGATGGACTCGGGTGCTCATGCCATCTTTGAATAAAAAGTTTTACTCGGACATTACATTTTTGGGTACTTTAGTTATTTACTTTCGATTGGGTTTTATTTCGATTTGTAAAAGGCCTTTAAATTATGCCTTATGATGTTTATGTTTTAAATTAGATTTTAATATGCTTTAACAAAATAATTGGGTTAATTTGCTAAAACTTGAAATGACAACGATTTCAAAATTTTAACGATATGTTTTCAACTATACCATCGGGTATCACACTGATTTTATGAATAAAGGAAAATCAATCGTCTTCAAACTTGAAATCAAATTTTTACTCAGTCTAAATGTTTTAGTAACGATCTTAAACAACTTGTTTTTCCATACGAATGCAGGTTTATCAAATCTATTTAGGGCAAACTCGTAACTTTCAAACACGCTTTTCCCGTAACATACCGTTCGGTCGTGGTGTTTGGACCGGGTTTAGGGTGTTACAATTGTGGTATCAGAGCCCAGTTCAAAAGCTCGGCTGTGGGCCTGAGGCCCAAATTGTTTTCAAAAGTTCGTTTTAAGTGTTTTGGGTTGAATATATGGTTTACAAGGCATGGCACCGAGTCTCCGGCACCAGTTCGCCTAGGTAAGTAGTTCCAAACTCTTTTGTGAATTACTATTTGTAGAAGGGTAGGTGGTATGGAACGTAGATAGATTTATAGGACTTGAACCCTAGGATTAGATTACTCAAACACTCAAATCAAAACATAAGACTTAAAGAACTAAACCAATCTATGACTAGTCACTGAGTTAGGGTGTGGTAACCCTGTACGCATGTCTAGGAGAGGATCCTGAAGAGCTTGGTATTTAAGCGGTCCTCGTGACTCACCTCCTCTTCGCAGTATCCCACAGGTGCGTAGCTTTGGTTCACCCCGACCAAGAAGGCTCTACCATAGGCTTAACATAATGACTAAAACCCGAAAGGGAACTAGCCATATTTTCGAAGAAAGAATGAAACAACAACCCCAATGTTTTCAAACTTTTGCAATAAACTCTTTCAAAACCAAGAATGTCTTTTTTACAACAATTTTCTCGAAAAACCTGATTTGTGGGAAATTACAAAAATGCCCTTAGAGGTAAATTTACTAAAATACCCTCGGTTCATAAAATATCAACTCGATGATTTTTGCTCAAAATTTCAATGATGTTACAAACTTCAAAAACTGCTTTACAAAATATCAATCGAAAATTTTGATTTTGGAAATTTACTGAAAAACCTCGCTTTGTGAAAATTACTAAAATACCCCTGGTTTCCAAAACGAAGTATTTTACAAAATTTTTAAAAACACCCTCCAATTTTGAGAATTTCAAGTGACCGGTTTTACGAAAGTTTTAAAATATTCTTTATTACAAAAATACCCCGTAGGAAAAATGACGGAAATACCCTTGGGCTAGAAATGGGCAGCAATGTCCGAAGAGTGAATAGGTATGGAAAGGGCTAAGGAATGGATGTATGAACTCTTGTGAGTGAATTAAGATAAAAGATTGAAACCTTGTTTGCTCGAAAGAACCCCTGATTAAACTCCATCCATAAAATTTCTTTTGCGGTTAAGAAAGTGGAACGATACCAATGCATAAAAATCTTCTTAACCAGAGACATAGAGCGTTTAGTCATGAGTACTCGAGGCGGACGTGGTCGTAATACTCGTGGTCGAGGTCGAGGTAGGATGACGCTTTACGAGCCCGTAGGATCCGTCGAAGTCGAAAGTGAGATACCTGGGATTCGCCACCACCGGAGGTGGTGAGTTCCAAGATCGGGCCCGGGATGACGCGAGTGTCGCAGCGATCTTTGCGAGTGTTGGAAAGGGTAGCCGGTATAGGTGGTGGCGCAGAGTTAGGAAATCATACTGGCGACTCGAGCAAACGGAGTTGAATTCTTTCGAGTGTTTCGGTGTTGCTCCCAGCACTGCTGAATATTGGCTGGAGGCGACAGAGCGGATCATGGATGATCTGGACCTATCTGCTGAGGAGAAGCTTAAGGGGATTGTATCGATTCTTCGAGATGAGTCATACCAATGGTGGCTCACGGTTCGGGACAGTGTAGCGGTAGAGGATTTGACATGGGACTATTTCAAGGCTGCATATGAAAAGAAATACATTGGAGCTAGTTATATTGACTCCCAGAGGAAGGCATTCTTGAGGCTTGTTCAGGGGAGTAAGTCTGTTTCTGAGTATGAGGCTGAGTTTTTGAAGCTTAGTCGGTATGCTAGAGGTATTGTGGCGACAGAGCACGAGAGGTGTGTTCGTTTCGAGGATGGTCTGAGAGACAAGCTGAGACTGCTGATTGCTCCACACGGCGGGCGTGAGTTTCTTTGTCTTGGTTGAGAAGGCCAAAGTGGCCGAGGGTGTTAAGGAATCCGTGAGGCAAAATCGGATAGGAACCGTCCATAAGAGGAGTTTTGGATCTTCTGGATCGTCGGGTAATCCCAGTAAGAGGCTAGACCGAGTGGGGCTTGAACCGATCACCGTAGGCTGTTCTTTGTTAATCGTGGACCGCCGCTATGTAATCGCTGTGGAAAATCTCATTGGGAGGCTTTCGGACCGGAGGAAAGGGGCTGTTTTGAGTGTGGTTCTCTAGATCACCGTGTGAGGGATCGTCCCGCGTAAGTTGGCGGGATACTACCAAGATTTGTAGAGGTTTCTCGTTGATCGCCGCACCGATGACTAAGTTTGTTAAGGAAAGGAGTTCCGCTCGCGTTTGACCGAGAAACAATGAGGAGAGTTTTGATAAGTTAAAGAAGATCTTGATGAAGCTCTGTTTTAATTCAACTTTGAGGCCGTAAGGAATTCACGATTATCTTCGACGCATCACATACGCAGGATTGGGTTGTGTCTTGATCACGGAGGGTAAGGTTGTGGCTTACGCTTCTCGGCGGTGAGGCCACGAGGTCGGCTATCCGGCGCACGATTTGGAGCTAGCACGGTGTGGTCTTCACTCTAAAAATCTGGAGGCATTACTTGTGCGGAGAGAGATCGATAGTCTACACGGATCATAAGAGTCCAAGTATCTCTCGACTTAGAAGGATCTCGAATCTGGCGGCGTAGATGGGTTGAGTTGCTCAAGGATTACGATCGCTCGATCGAGTATCATCCGGGCAAGGCTAACGTGGTGGCGAATCGTTGAGTCGTAAGGTTGTTTCGACTTAAGAGCGATGTTTGCCCATTTGAGTCATGTATGACGCACGGAAGTATTTTGGCGAGTTGCGAGTTAAGCCTACTTGGGTTGAGCGATTAAAGAGAAACAGCTTAGAGGGCGAGGTTACGAGTGCGTAGAGGTTACAAGTGCGTAAATGGTGGTTTGGAGGATTACGCTTGTCTAGTGATGGGGTCTGTGTTTTCAAGGTAAAGCGTGTATGCCTAAGGATGTGGAGCTGAGGCAAAAGATTCTTCAGGACGCACATAGCAGTCCTTATGCTATGCACCCTGGAGGTAGCAAGTTGTATAAGGATCTTAGAGAGCAGTTTTGGTGGCCTGGGTTGAAGAAAGAAGTGACAGAGTTTGTTAGAAAGTGTCCGACTTGTCGCAGAGTCAAGGCTAAACATCGATTCTGCCGTCGAGTTTGCTTCAATGGTGAAGATTCCTCAGTGGAAATGGAAAAGGATAACCATGGATTTCGTCAGTGGTTTACCGCTTACGCCAAGCAAGAAAGATTCGGTTTGGGTTATTGTGGACCGTCTGACTAAGTCAGCTCATTTCATTCCAGTGAGAGTGGATTATTCACTTCAGAGGCTGGCAAAGCTTTATGTGTCGAGAGATAGTGAGGTCGCACGTGTACGGTTTGATTATCTCGGATCGGGATCCCGATTTACGTCGAGGTTTTGGAGAGCATTGCATCGGGCTCGGGTACTCGTTTGGATTTCAAAGATGACTTTTCACCCGCATCGGACGGCGATCGAGAGAGTTATTCAGATCTTGGAGGATATGCTGAGGGGTTGTGTTCTGGACTTCAGGGGTAGTTGGGAGGAGTTTCTGCCATTGGCTGAATTTGCTTACAACAACAGTTACCAAGCAAGCATCAAGATGGCACCATATGAGGCGCCAGATGGGCGAGAAGTGTCGCTCACCTACTTGTTGGACGAGTTAGGTGAACGTCGGTTGTTGGGACCCGAGTTGGTTCTTTGAGACCGAGGACAAGGTTAGGTTGATCCAGACTCGTTTGAAGGAAGCTTCCGACCGGCAAAAGTCTTATGCTGATCTAAAGCGAAGAGATATAGAGTTCGCTGTGGGAAATCAGGTATTCTTGAAGGTCTCGCCATGGAAGAAGGTACTGAGGTTTGGCAGAAAAGGCAAGCTAAGTCCGAGGTTTATTGGGCCGTATAAGGTGCGAGGCGAGTGGGACGATGGCGTATCGCCTTGAGTTGCCGCAGAGCTAAAGTCAGATTCACGACGTCTTTCACGTATCGATGCTTCAGCGCTATCGTTCGGATCCGTCGCATGTTGTGGCGGTGGAAGAAATCGAGGTACATCCAGATTTGACTATGGAGGAGGAACCTGTGCAGATTCTAGATCGGGATGTGAAGGTTCTGCGCAGAAGTGCATGCCGCCGTTGGTTAAGGTTCTTTGGCGGAATTATGGCGTGGAAGAAGCCACGTGGGAACCCGAGGATGCGATGAGACAGCAATACCCGCAACTCTTTTGATCAGGTAATTTCGAGGTCGAAATTATTTTAAGGGGGGTAGAACTATAATATCCCGGGTTAGGGGCTATTTTTGTCATGGCATGTTCTGCATGTTGTTGGTGTGCTATGTTGCTGTTTGTGTAGTTTCGGGGCTTAATTATAGGCTAGGAGTGTGTCTGAGTAGGTAGGAAAATTTTATTTTTAGACTTAGGTGAGAGGAACTGAGGGAGCTGGGCCATATGTATTTTATTTTGTGTTTTTGAGCACAAAAGATGAGCTAGCAAAGTGGCAAGGCATGCATCACTTGGAGGCTTGGAGTTGGCGTCACTTGCAGGAGGGAGAGATCCTGAGTTCAAGCTGCAGAGTACCCCTTTTTTGGCTTCTTTTTGGATGGCATAGGAGAGAGGAGTTGGATGAAGTTCAAATTCCTCCTTGGACTTGGTCAAATGATGGATTGGTAGGTGGAGAGTGAAAGTAGGAAATTGACTTGTTCAAACTACTTTGAACTTGTGGCTTGGAGTGTTTGGGGGGATATGGCCGAATTTTAGGGGAGGTTGGAGGAGAGAGTGGACGGCTTGGAGTATGGCAAAAGGGTAGTGCCAAATTTTATTTTGGCAACTTTGGTTTTTCGGTCACTTTTGGTCAAGAGCAAAAGGGTTCCATTTTAGTTTTTTGTTAGTCGAATTTTCTAAAGGGTGTGCTCTCAATTTTTCTTTACCTTTCCTTTGGAACCGAATGTCCAAGCTCTCAGTTGCCGAAATCTCTTCACTTGGATTTTCCACATTTTGTTGATTGGCCGAATGCTTTTCTCCATATTTTCTTCTTGCCTTCATTTTGTGTAAACCGAAACTAGTTCCCATTCTTCTCATATTTTCTTTTTTTGTTGAACTTGGATAGCCAAAACTCTCATCTTCCAAACCCCTTGCCAGTAACCTTTATTTCTTCTCATCTATATTTTCTTTTCTCTTGACCCATGTTTAACATAGGAGTGTGAGCAGTAGGGCCGAATCTTTTCTTTGTTCTTGTTCAAAGTGCTAGCCGAATCTATCCCCTCTCCTAGTGTGTTAGTGGCCGAATATAGTTGGGGTTGGTAAGTTCTTGGCCGAATGGCCATTTCTCTTTTCTATCTAGTACTGTGTTGATTTCGGTTTGATCTAAGCATAAGTTAGTTGTGGTTGGAAGGAGTTAATCACTTGTGTAATCATCTCGTATAGGGTTTACGGATTTCTAAGCAAACAAGAGGAGCCGTCTTCATCGATTAATTGAGTGGGTAAGTGTGGTAAGTGTTGGGGTATTAATTCACTTGGTTGATTTTGTTAAAATAAGTTACAAGAGATTAATGATTCTTTTTCTTAGGGGGGTGGCCGATTGGAAAGAGGGACCATTGAGGTTCGGGTTTGGTAGGAAACCAAACCAATAGCAAGGTAGGGGGCTAAGATGATAAACCCTTTGGTCTATTTGGTTATGGCCGAATGTTATGTGTGCTAACCCCATGGTTGGCCGATTGTAGGAGCAAGGCCATCAAGAAGACTTAGATCGTTTCGTTGGGATTTTAGACTCGTATTTACCAGGTGTGTAACTAACACACTGATTCTTAGTAATGGTATTGATAAACCTATTTGCTTGTTAAAATTCATAACAGTGTGATGGATAATTGGATACCCAAATGGGGTATGTGTACTAAAACCCAAGTCTATGTTATTACCAGTTCGATTGTCAATACCTGTGACATTATGATTTATGTTATGTATGCTATGAGATGTATTATGGGCATGTTGGCATGTATTACATGACTTCCATCGATATGACATATTGGGTAATATGAGAGGAGGGGGATTTGATATCCGTGTCTTTGGGACACTGTGACTTTGGGTCACCAGAGGTTTGGCACCTCCAGTGGTTTGGTACCACGCTGATATATTGTGACTTTGGGTCACGGAGGTTTGGCACCTCGCCTCGTCGTCCCGTGGCTTAGAACCACGGTGGGTTGGCCCCACACGATTGATTATACGGATTGACGCCGGTGATTTGGCATCACACGATGGGTTGGCCCCATCACTCGATTATCGTGACTACGGTCACCAGTGGTTTGGTACCACATTGTTTCTTTGGGACACCAGAGGTTTGGCACCTCATTGCGACTCGTCCCTGTGGTTTGAAACCACCGTGGGTTGACCCCACTTGAGAGATACGGGATTGTCGCTAGTGATTTGGTATCACGCGATGGGTTGGCCCCATCATCGATTATTCGTGACTTTGGGTCACTAGTGGTTTGGCACCACACTTATGGATATCGTGACTTTGGGTCACCGGTGGTTTGGCACCACCAAAGTGGTTTGGTACCACACGGGTAGAAACAGAGATTCGGATGGTTAGGATCGGGTTGCATTAACCATGTTGCTATGTATGATGTGTGTTAGCATGTTGTTTTATTGGGAGCGGGATTTATACACTGAGTCATTCGACTCACCCTCTCCTTTGACATTTCAGGTGATACTTAGACGCGGACATGGGGCCGGGATGGACTCGGGGTGCTCATGCCATGCTGAATAAAAAGTTTTACTCAGACATTACATTTTTGGGTACTTTAGTTATTTACTTTCAGTTGGGTTTTATTTCGGATTTGTAAAAGGCCTTTAAATTATGCCTTATGATGTTTATGTTTTAAATTAGATTTTAATATGCTTTAACAAAATAATTGGGTTAATTTGCTAAAACTTGAAATGACAACGATTTCAAAATTTTAACGATATGTTTTCAACTATACCATCGGGTATCACACTGATTTTATGAATAAAGGAAAATCAATCGTCTTCAAACTTGAAATCAAATTTTTACTCAGTCTAAATGTTTTAGTAACGATCTTAAACAACTTGTTTTTCCATACGGAACAGAGGTTTATCAAATCTATTTAGGGCAAACTCGTAACTTTCAAACACGTTTTTCCCCGTAACATACCAGATTCGGTCGTGGTGTTTGGACTGGGTTTGGGGTGTTACACTATTATTATAAGAAAATTCAATCAGAGGTAAGTACCGTTCCCACATACCTTCAAACTCGAGGATGCAACATCTCAACATATCCTCAAGTATTTGAATGGTTCGTTCGAATTGACCATCTTTTTGCGGATGAAAAGCCGTGCTAAAGTGTAGTTTAGTACCTAAATCATATTGTAATTTCTTCCAAAACCGCGACGTGAATCTTGGGTCTCTGTCCGAAACAATGGAAATCGGCACACCATGCAATCTCACAATTTGAGACACATATAACTCTGCAAGCTTATCAAGCGAATAGTCCGTATGAACTGGAACAAAGTGAGCTGATTTGGTTAGTCTGTCCACTATAACCCAAATTTCTTTCGTGAAGCTTTAATTGCCTCGAAGCATAAGCTACAACTTTGCCTTCTTGCATTAAAACGCAACCCAAACCATTCAAAGGTGCATCACTATAAACAACAAATTCTTTACCCGGTCCAGGCTGAACTAACATTGGAGCTTCGGTCAAAAGAGTTTTCAACTGATCGAAACTTTTCTGACACTTTTCTGACCATTCAAATTTAATATCTTTCTATAATAGCTTTGTCAACGGGGTAGCTATTATAGAAAAACCTTTCACAAATCGTCCGTAGTAACCAGCAAGCCCCAAAAAGCTTCAAATTTCAGAAACATTCTTCAGTGGTTTCCAATCGAGTATAACTGATATTTTATTCGGATCGACCCGAATAGCTGATGCTGAAACAACGTGGCCTAGAAAACTGACTTCACTCAACTAAAACTCACATTTGCTAAACTTTGCATACAACTGTTTATCTCGCAAAGTTTGTAGCACAAGTCTCAGGTGCTCAGCATGCTCGGTTTCATCTCTGGAGTAGATTAGAATATCATCTATAAACACTATCACAAATCGATCTAAATACCGACTGAAAATCTGAATCATCAAATCCATAAAAACAGCAGGTGCATTAGTGAGTCCAAAAGGCATAACTAAAAACTCATAGTGTCCGTACCTCGTTCGAAAATTAGTCTTTGGCACATCAGAATCTCTGACTCGCAACTAATAATAACCCGACCTCAAATCTATCTTTGAAAACACTGAAGCCCCTTTCAACTGATCAAATAAGCCATCAATCCGGGGCAACAGGCATTTATTCTTTATAGTTACCTTATTAAGCTATCGATAATCAATACACATTTGCATAGTCCCATCTTTCTTTTTCACAAATAAAACTGGTGCACCCCAGGGAGAGAAACTCGGTCGTGCAAAGCCCCTATCTGTTAATTCTTACAACTGTGCTTTTAACTCTTTTAATTAGGTAGGTGCCATTCAATACGGAGCTATCGAAATCGGAATCGTCCCCCAATCCTAATTCAATACTGAACTCTACTTCTCGAATAGGTGGCAAACCCGGTAATTTCTCAGGAAACACATCTAGATACTCGCACACTATCGGAACGGATTCAATATTATTTTCTATCACTTTACTATCAAACACATAAGCAAAGTAAGCTTCAAACCCTTTTCTCATATATTTTTGAGCTAACATCGAAGATAATACCACTGGTAACTCATTCAGATCATTGATTCAATCCGAATAATTTCACCGTTCTGACATCTCAAATCAATGGTCTTTCTTTTGCAATTAACAATAGCATCGTGCAAAGTCAACCAGTCTATTCCTAGAATTATATCAAATTCATCGAAAGGCAACAACATTAAATCGGCTGGGAAACATGAGTCCCAAATCATCAACGGACAACCTTTGTACACTTTGTCAATCAGAACGCACCGACCTAAGGGATTTGATACTCGAATCACAAACTCAGTAGACTCAACAGGCAGAGTCTTACTGGATACTAATGTTTCAAATACATAAGAATGAGTCGAACCAGGATCAATCAATGCAATTACACTAATATCATCAAGAGTGAAAGTACCGGTAATGACATCTGGTGAAGAAGCATCCTCGCGAGCGCGTATAGCATATTCTCTAGCAGGTGCACAAGCCTCTGACCGAATCGCTGTATCTTTTGTTCCCCTTTGACTGCCACCTATATTACCCGAACGTCTGGGTGGTCTGTCTCGTGCTAACACGTTGCTCGCTCTCACATTCTGAACAGTGTTTTGCTCAACTAACATCGGACATTCTCTAATAAAGTGATCCATCAATCCACACTTAAAACAGGACCGATCATGCAATCTACAGCTCCCAAAATGCCATTTTCCACAGTGTTTGCACTCAGCCCGGTTCTGCTGAACATTACCAACACTAGCCATCGAAGTAGCTCGGGAGCCCGCAGGTAGACGATCTCTATCTCGTCTGGAAAACTCTAAAGTAGCCTTATGTCGACTTGATTCATCTTTGAACTTCTTTGATGCTAAGTGAAAGGCCTTACTCGATGATCATTTCTGAGTGTCTCTAGCTTCAAACTCGGCTTTTCTTTTCTCTTTTCCCAGCTCTTCGGCTTTACAAGCTCGTTCAACAAGTACCATGAACTCTTTAATCTCAAGTATACCAACCAGCAGCTTAATGTCTTTATTCAGACCGTCTTCAAATCTTTTACACATAATAGCCTCAGTTGAAACACATTCTCGAGCATATCGGCTCAATCACGGTCATACGACCCTGTTTCAACTCCAGAAATTCTTTACGTTTTTGATCGATGAATCTTTGGCTGATATATTTCTTACAGAACTCAATCTGGAAGAATTCCCAGGTCACCTTCTCTTTCGGAACCATCGATACTAGTGTATTCCACCAGTGATATGCAGTGTCCCGCAATAAGGATATAGCACATTTTAAACATTCCTCCGGAGGACATGATAACTCATCGAACACTCGAATAGTATTATTAAGACACAGCTCAGCTCGTTCCGTATTATCATCATCATTAGCTTTAAACTCTTCGGCCTTGTGTTTCCTGATCTTATCTACAGGAGGCGTGCCAAATCTCGTCGGATCTATTATCGGAGGTACCATAGGTATCGAAGATGGATTATTCGGGGGTGGAGGTTGTTGCACAGCCGGATTAGTCCGGATATATTGAGTAAACCATTCGTTCATCATCTGGTAGAAGGCTTGCTTAGCCTCCCCCTCATGGTTACTCGAGACAAGTCGAGAGTCTATCGGGGCTGACCCATGTGCGAGATCAGGCACTACGCTATCAACATCATCAGCTACAGCTCTGTCGGGATCCAATTACTATATAAAAATCACAATTCTGATGTCAGAAGTCATCACACTATCGTAGAATAAATTAAGGCATGTATAGCTAGACTCACACGCGTTACGGTAGTCCTAGAATCGACTAAATCGTAAGCTTTGATACCGATAAAATGTAACATACTTAACCCGTATCCGTTGCCGGATTAAGGTTACAGGGCATTACCATGCATAGCACAGGTCATATCATTTATTTACTATTATTAAAGACATGGACAAATGCATTACGAGTTTGTACTTCTAGAGCAAACTTAAACATTAACAACTTATCCTAATCCATCTAAGCCAAATTCGTACATTTGCATTTTTCAACAATTCCAAAATCAAAACATTTATAATAACATACTCACATCCAACTTGAACATAATATATGTCCTTTCTTGTCCGAAACACCTAAACATAAACTAGATGTATATACACATAGTTGAACCACATGCGAATATGTCAATCTAAATACATAACATAAGATTTCATCATCTATCTTAAAACCATATATATATGTTCAATTTCATACAATCAAATTAACTAATTTATTTCATATACAGACGTTTAATATAACTTATAAAGATCATCTCAACTTATGCATATTTTATCATTTCTACTAAATCACATTATCAAACATCCAAATACCTATTCGGCTTATACTTATCATTTCAAACCAATTAATCATGTTCATTGTATAAGTATCAAATTAAAAGTAGTACACAACCATCATTCATGTTTCACTTCATAATCGATTATGAAATCCACAATCACCTATATCAAACTTACTTAATATAATAACCTTAAGTCACAAACAACTACTTCATGCCAAATATTTTATATAAAACAAACACTTCACATTTACCATTCGCATATGCCATTTAACATTTTTCTAAAATTAATTTCAATCACCATCAAACATAATTAAACACAAACCATAACAAAACATGACAAACACATCTCATTTGTATGCCATGACCGATTATACTTAGATTTAAGCATCATATTTATCCATATTCGCATGGCTATATACATATACAAGGACAAAATTTATTAATTCAAACCATAGTCTAGCCTAAACATGCCTTAGTTCAAAATCCAAACTCAAAAGTACCAAAATAGATTGATAGTGTGGATGACTTTGCTGACGATCCCCTGAGCTCGTAGCTTGATAAAAAAATCTATAAAACAGAACAATGAACACACAGAGTAAGCTTACTAGCTTAGTAGGTCTTAAGCAAATGTATTAAGTCAAGTAATCAATCAATCATTTCAATAACATACATAATATCATAAAAATATAAAACTTAATACTCATTAGGTCTGTTAATGCCGAATACTAATACCTCATTTAGCTCAACCATCATTACTATTTTACCTTTAAACTTCAATTTATTATCTCATCATGCCGTTCAAATATAAATTAATAACTCATCTCCAACTATTCATATTTTTGATACACATAATTCAATAGGATTACATTTATATGAATATACAAATAAGTATATACTTTACACTTAGTAACTTCACATAAAAGAAAATATATTCACATATATATATATCCGTTTGACCTTTCATACATTCGTATACATGGCATCAAAGAAATCCCAATATGGTCACATAAACATAAGCAGAAGGCCGAAGATACATGATCAATTAATATCATTCACGTTTGACAACTTAACACATATATACTTACCTTATTGATCAGCTATAGAAGATAAATTTAATAACTCGTAGGCACGTACCTGTACGGCCAAACATACATATATAACTCCTAATATCAACTTAATTCCTCGATGATTACATAGCTAGAAAAATTTATGTCTTGCAATTTGAAATTTCATCACCGATTTAAAACCTGCTAGGTGTAAGCCTGAATTACTCACCGGCACTAAGCCTGCTAGACCAAGGTCTGAAATTGAATCACCGGCATTTATCCTGCTAGGCAATAAGCCTGATAAACTTCACCGGCAGAAGGCCTCTAGGCTCGAAGCCCGAATATTCATATTATTGAGCCATCTCATTCACATCACATACTACCAATATCACATATATCACACATAATTCAATATCACTTTCACATATTACCAATATCACATATATCACACATAATTCAATATCACTTTCACATAATGAACACAATTAAGTTTAACTACATTTCATTGTTTAAACACTATATCACATTCGGCTTTGGCCAAATTTTCAATCTATATATTCAATTTCCATATGTACTGAAGGTTATAATAGATATTAACGATATTAAATTGCTTAAAGACTTACCTCGGCTATCGACGTACGACGAAGACCAGCTATTCAACTATTTTTATTTTTCCCCGATCCAAATCCATTTTTTTTTGTTCTTGATCTAAACATATTCAAATTAAGCTCATTCAAGCACATTTCAATTCAATTTAATCCAAAAACACTAAATGGGCAAATTACCATTTTGCCTCTAATATTTTGCACTTTTACAATTTAGTCCTATTTGCACAAAACACAAAATATGCAAAATCTCACAACAACATAGCTAGGCCGAATCTTCCATATGATCATATAAGTCCCAACATTTCATTTATTTTGCATTTTAACCCCTCAAAAATTTATTTTCTCAATTTAGCCCAAAATACTCAAATTCACCAAAACTTCCAGTTCAAAACATGTAAATCTATCGCATATATTTTATACTCTAGCCTTAAATAACATAAACAACCAACTATCAACAATGGCTCAACACAAAATATTCGTCAAATTCAAAAATTAAGGCATGGGTCTTGAACATTTCTGAGCAACGATCTCAAAAACGTAGAAATTATCAAAAACTGAACAAGAACTAACCTTTAATTTGGCTCCCAAATGGCCGAATATGCAAAACTCATCCCTTGCTTTCTCTTTTTCTTATTTCGGTTAAAAAATGAACTAAAATGGCCATTTTTTTCTATATTTTATCTAATATACAAACATAATAATTCATTTACATTTTTAACCTTTCATTAAACAAATAAAACAAACATGTAATACGAGTATAATAGTCTTTCATTCATCCACTAGCCATGTTTCTTTTTTTATAATATAAATATAACTTATAAAATAAATATAATAAAACTTTAACTTATAAGATTTAATATATATATATATAAAAACACATATATATACATATTTTCTTACTCATGCCGTCCACTAACCAAAATAGTGGCTAAATTGCCACATAAATCCTTAGCACTTAAAAGCCACACTAATTTAGCCATTAATCAAATAAAAAGCCACTTTTACAAATTATGCAATTTAGTCCTTTTGTCAAAATTGAACACACAGACAGACAAATTAGCTTACGAAAATTTAACACATGCTTAGTCACATATCAATAACACAGAAAATAATATTAAAATATTATTCAAAACTCAGATTTGTGGTCCCGAAACCACCGTTCTGATTAGGGTCAAATTCGGATTGTTACATTACTTCCTATTCAAAACCTAACCAAAGCCCCATTACAAAATTTACAGCACGTATATTCATAAAATTTCAAAATTTTTCCTTCAATTTCACAAGTTTACGTTTTAGCCCCTAAATCATGTTTTCATCAAAAATCACTTTGTAAAAATTATTTATCTACCAATAATCTTTCATTTTTTACCATAAATTTCTAATTTTCAGCATATACATCCATGACCAATTTTCATACTTTGATAACTTTTCAAATTAATCCCCCAAATAGAGAGATTAATTTATCCCAATTCCAAAAATATCAAAATTACTAAAAACGGGATAAGGAAACTTACCCAATTTGGCCATGAAAGTTTCTTCTCTCTCTCCTAGGGTTTCCATGTTTTATTTTGGGGAAGACGATGAGAAATAAGATGATATCTAATTTATCATCTTTTAATTAATTAAATTTGCACTTTCCAATTTAGTCCTTACTCTTTTTCTATATTTTCATGGATGAGTCACCAAGAATCTACATACTTTTCTTAATGGTCTAATTAACATATAAGGACCTTAATTTTTGAATTCCATAGCTTTTTCATCCTTATAGCTACTAGAATTCAACTTTAACATTTTATGCGATTTAGTCCTTCTCGTAATTAAGCACTCAATCGATAAAATTTGCGTACCAAAATTTTCACATGTCATATCTATCATAATATGGACCATAAAATAAAATAAAAACAAAAATAATTTTTTCGACTCGGATTTGTGGTCCCGAAACCACTGTTTCAATTTCACCGAAATTCGGGCTGTTACAACTCTCCCCCCTTAAGAAATTTTTGTCCTCGAATATTTTACCAGTAAGGAGATGCAGACATTACTCTCTCATGTTTCTAACAGATTCCCAAATAGCTTTCTCTATAACATTTCATTGTCTAAGAACTTTCACTAAAGATACCTTTATGCTTTTCGTTTCTTTCACTTCACATGCCAGAATTTCAACCAGTCACTCGTTGTGAGTCATGCCAAGTTGAATTTAACATTTATCAAAGCAATAACAGATGATAGTTGTAACACCCTAAAAATTCGAGTATCGATATATTGCATGTTTTGATGTTTAGCTTATGAATGAAAATTTTCTTTTCTTCTTTTTCGTGTTTATTATAACCTTGAAAAGGGCATAGAATTATTCGGGTATAGAATAATTTTTAGTATTGAGAATTTATTGAAGTGGATCAAGTGACACTGATACTTAAGTTAATTTAAGTGTCTAAAATTAGCATAAGATGAGTAATTGGCAAGGTGGTGTTGGCGCATGAGTAATTGCATGAGGGGAGATGTTCGAATCCCTTGGATAGCAATTAGATGACTTTTATTTTTGCACTTGTATGGCAAGTGTCGGTCAAGCAATATTTATGGTAAGGATGGACTTTTTCATTTATGGACAGTAGACTAAGGGAATAAGGTAAGTACTAACTTAAGGTAGGGAATCAAGAAATTTGGTATGATAAGGGGACATAAGGCTTGGATTAAGGGATGATGTTTTGGAAACTTTTTAATGGCCTATAGACAATGTATGTGGACGGCATAGGGGGCTAAGGGGGATGGCCGGATTTTGTTGTTGGCTTGGTAGGTTTGGGTGTTGGATGAGCATTTTTCTTTTTGGTCAATTGGTGTTTTCTTATCAAACTTTCTCTCAGAATTTGCTCTCTTCCTAGCCGAATATACCTTAAGCCTTGAGGAAACAATTGCATCTTTTTACCATTTCTCCCTTTTTGACCATTTTGGTTTTAGTTTGATTACTATCATCAAGTCTTTTCTCTCTTCTTTGTGACCGAAACCATATAGCCATTTTAAACCATTTCTTTTCTTCTCTTTTTCCTCATCATTGCCGAATGTACCTTTGCTCCTAAACTCAATTATTTTTCTTTCTCTTTTCTCTCTTGAAAATTGAATCATCATCATCTCCTTCTTTCATCCTTTTATTTTCTTCTCAACTAAATTTTCTTCATTATTTTTCTCTCATGGCCGAATGCTAGATTGCTCCATTGCCGAACCATTTTCCTTTTCTTTGTTATTCATAGCCAAATCTTCTATTATACATAAGTATCCTTCTCAAACATTTCTTTTTCAACCGTGGACAATAGTGTGATTTTGGAGGGCCGAAACTCAAGTGTTCGTGAGTATCGTGAATCGTTGGAATCGATCTTAAGAGTTAAGGTAAGGAGTTTATTCAAGGATTCTCATATTACTCGTCATATTGATATTGATGGATTATTATCGATTTCGATTTAGGGGACGTTATCGCTCAATTTACATATTGTGGAACAAGGATAATTGTGGTAAGGCAATCTCACCCTTAAAACCGTTAGTCATAATTTCGATATATTATTAGTCGGATTAATGATCTTTTGTCATTAGAGACAATCAAGATAGGGACGAAAAGGGCGGCGAATAGTTTCCAGAAAAGGGGTGGTTCCGCTATTCCCCCTAAGTTTAAGCGAAGGGCAGTTTAGGGAATCCGAGATTTTCCACTGGGTTGTGGACGCTCATCCGAGGAGAATCAGTTGTTTGAAGTCGTTCGTACTCCCGAACCTTTGTTTGTTCGTGGATTTTCATCGGGTAACGAACCATCAATCGGAGAAAACCGCATATAGAAGTGGTTTGAAATTCTGAGAGTAAAGCCTAGATCGTTATTTCTAAAGATTCGATTTGTAAATAAATTATAGTGTCCTAATTTTATCGTGATGCATTTAGGTATCGACGAGCGGGAAAGTCTAGTTCTCACAATAACCAGGTGTGTAACTTCACACTTATCTCTCGGGCTAGATACTAAACCGTAAGTATTGGGATAAAATTGTAAAGATGGCAAAATCAGAAAAAAATACGTAGCAATTAACACTTTTGTGTAAATGCATGAAAACGGTTAAAGTCGTGAAATTTACGAAAAACTGCTAGATCGTTAAATTGGGCCGAAAAACTGCTAGATCATTAAATGGGCCGAAAAACTACTAGATCGTTAAAATGGACCGAGAAACTGCTAAATCGTTAAATGGGCCGAAAAACTGCTAGATCGTTAAATTGGGCCGAAAAACTGCTAGATCGTTAAATGGGCCGAAAAACTGCTAGATCGATATATGGGCCAAAGTTGCTAGATTGCTAAATGGGCTAAATGCTATTTTGTCTTGTGGGCCAAAATAAAAACTTGAATTATAGACTCACATGTATTATGGGCTTTCTGTTAAATTATCATATGGATATATATTTTGTTATGCATACATGATTACATGGGTTGGGATAATTTGATGAAGAGAAGAAAGGCCTGTTGCCAAAAATCTAGTTCAGTGGCTCTGCCACAAATCTTTTTAATGGCTTAATGCCTCTAGTTCGATGACTTTGTCACAATCTAGTTCGGTGGTGCACCACAATATTATTTAAAATGGCTTTATGCCTATGATTGGTGTGTTGGCGGGGTGGGTTGACTTGATCCCCACAGGTGTATTGGTTGGTACGGGGGTGTGTAGCGGATGGAAATTAGGTTTGGTTGGGAAATTTCATTTTCATGCATCTCATTTATTATATTGTTAAATTCGTAAATGGGCTCAAGCCCAAAATAATGAATTGATGATCTGGCCCAATGAATGTGGTAAGTGAGTTACACACTGAGTTCTGAGTAACTCACTCTGCTTAATTATCCATCTCAGGTAATGGCAATTGACGGAGGCTTGGGCCGAGGATGACTTCGTGGAGGCCATACTACGAATATGGGCTTTATAAACTATGAACTTTTATTAAGTTATTTATTTTAATTACTATTTTGGGTATGATGTAATAAGGCCTTCATTAATATTTTTATGGATTTTTATGTGTGGATGGATTTAATTTTGTTTTAAAACATTTGAGATACTTAAATTATTCTTCTTTTCAAATTCTTTTGAACTCTTTAAAAACTACTTAAAGATTTTTGACAATTAAATACTAAATGATAAGATTTCAAACTAGTATTTCTTAATTCATCGATTTTAAATCATTGTTCTTAGTTTTTACTAAACTTCACATTCAAAAGGTTTTGTAGAACTGTTTTACCTAAATCATTAGAGAATTAAATGGATGTTCGATCTGTGTGACAAACCAAATCTCATCTTAACGCATAGACCTGGTTTGGAGTGTTACAATGGTTTTAATCGATTCTGTCATAACATATATACTCATAAAAACATTATGAATTCTGTAGAACTCTGATAATAATAACAGTCACTACGAAACCAGTCCAATTCTTTTCAATAATCTTTATGACCTGATAAACCTCAGACTTAATTTGCCTTTATGGGCAAACTGGGGTACTTTCTTTCATGGTGAACCTCCAGAAATAATTTGTCACCATCAGAAACTCTATTTCTTTTCATTTTAGATCCACATCGGATTCCTGATGATCAAATATTGCTTTTAAACTGTCTCAGGTCCCTTTCATCTCTCTTTGGGCTCAACGAATCAAAACTACCACATGTATCCTTTCTCACTGAACTCCATCCAAAACATCAGAGTTTTACATTTGTGACCATATAAACCTCGTACAGTATAATTTTGTACTTGACTGTCAACTATTATAATAAGCAAATTCAACCCAAGGCAAATACTTTTCTCAGTTACCTTCAAATTCAAGTACACAACGTCGAAGCATATCTTCCAAAATCTGAATCATATGTTCAGATTGATCATCCATCTGAGGATGAAATACTTTACAAAAATGTAACCATGTACCCAGAGTTTCTTGTAACTTGTTTCAGAGCAGAATATAAACTGTAGATCTCTATCAGAAATAACAAAAACTAGCACATCATAAAATCTGAAAATCTCCAAGAACAGATAATTCAAGCAATCTATCAAGTAAGAAATCCATTCATGCCAGAATAGAATGTACAGACTTCGTCAAACCATCAACAATTACTCAAATAGTATCTTTCTCTTTTATAGACAGGGAGAATCCTGATATAAAATTCATAGTAACTTTGTCCCATTTCCATTTTGGTATTTTAACTGACCATAATCATCTTAAAAGCATCTTCTCTCTCTTGTTGATACATCCAGCATTTGAATGTAGATTCAGAAATATCACATTTCATTTCGGGCTATCAGTACATCTCTTACAATTCGTTGTGCATCTTATCATTTCCTAGATAAATAGACATAGTACCACTATGATCATTCATGTAAAATTTTCTGTATAAACTCTAAATTCTTCAGTACATGAACTCTGTTTTTAAATAACAGACATTTATCAGTTCTACTCTGAAATTCTGATTCAGAAATTATTTTACACTGTATTCATTTAATCTACAACTCATTATCACTTTTCTGGGTTTCACTAATCTGTGGTAGAAACATCAATTTAGCTCCATACTCAGTTAAAATTGAGCTATTATTAGACAATCAATCGGTATCCATGAATTGCAAAGTATACAGGGATTTTCTACTCAGAACGTTTGTAACTACCTTCGTTCTTTCCAAGTGATATGCAATTATCAAATCACAATATTTCAACCTTTCAAACCACATACGCTATTTCAAATTCAAATCTTTTAGCAACATCAGATACTTCAAACTTTTATAATCGGTGAATATATGACATTTTTCACCAAACAAGAAATATTGTCAGATTTTAATACAAAAACAATGGCTGTCAATTCTAGGTCTTGTATCGAGTAATTCTTTTCATGTGGTTTTTAACTGTCTGAAAGCACAGGCTATTACTTTACTTTACTGCATCAAAACACAATCTAATCCCATTCAATAGTATATCACTATAATAACTAATTCCTTACCCGATTCAGGCTAAACCAGAACTGATGCTTCAGTCATCAAGGCTTCCAACTGATCAAAGCTTTATTGATATTTACCGGTCCATTCAAATCTTACCTCTTTTCTGTAATAACTAGATCATCAATATAGCTATTTCAATTATTAATATTGAAGCTTTGAGTTTTTCCAAAGCTAGAACCATCAAATAGATTCAAAGCCATAGTGTTATATCATGACCGACATTTCAACCGTATAGATAAAGCAACATTTCAACATCAATAGTGCACCTCAACTTAAAAGAGGAAAAGCCGAAAGTGGCCCCAATAATAACCAATGCAATAATATAGTTTCTATAATCTATTATCTCTATCACCAAACTTCATGATCGAGTCAATATTTATAACGGTAATAAATGTAATCACCTTCAGTCAATGAATATCTTTCACAGATAAACCATGTTTGAATAATAAAGAGATTGATGATATCTCAGAGAAAATTCAGAAGTGTAATATCACACATACTTAGTAGAAACAACTATGATAAAAAAAAATATAACTTGCACATTCGCAATTTAGGGCTTCAATCAATAGAAGTAGAAAATAACATCACATGAACCTTATCATCAAATCTTATATCAATCATGATGAATTAGAAAGCCCAGGTACGATAGAGAAATACCACTTATGAATTAACCAGACTTATAGTAATTCATCTATCATGATTTCCTAGCCTTTCAATACAATAAATATTGCATCTAAACATGAACAAATTCATGTGCCTCTGAGAATAACAGAACTTATAGAGTACCCAGGAGAGATTGTTGTAATATACTCAATTATAACAACTACATTCAAATATTGGTGCAATTTCATTACTATTCCATTAACTAATAAAGTCATCGATAATCTTACATTATTCAGTTCACTGAAAGAGTCAATTCAGAATAATTTTTGGCTAATCTGTTCTGTAATTATCATATTTGGATAAGTCAATTACTCATGAATAACTTCTTCCTTAACAATGACATCACATATTCAGAATAATTCTTCAAAAAATCTGATATCTCTTTTAATACCGTCTTTACTTACTAACACATTCTCATTCTGACTACATCATTGGTCATTTAGCCTTTGAACTCTTTAGTTCCACATTCATGAGCTTAATTCATATAAATCTTATGAATTTCATTGTATAACACTATACTGGTATGGGGGGAGATTGTAAGCCTAAAAAATTAACTTATATATATACTCATATAACATAACATTTATCATTCTTATGTACTATAAAACATTTATCCGTAACTTTTCAAATTTTATTTCATCATAAGTAACATTTTACTTGGGCATCTCTTTTGAAGTCATTGGAATTAGCTCGATTAGAAGGCATCTCTGTCTATTTGCAAAATAATTTTCATCAGAATCGGGAAATATTACACCATCACAGGTTATATAATGGCATGTACTTCTAGACTCCACATATGCTACGTTCAATCCAAGAATCGACTAAACTGTAACTCTGATACCACTAAATGTAACACCCTTAACTTGTATATGTCGCCAGAACAGGGTTACAGAGCATTACCGACACATTTAGTAACCTTTTCAGATAAATCATGTCAATCACTATTCAATAACTGAGATCATTTGTAACGTCCCTTAATTGGACCGTCGAGGCCCAATACGAGTGTTAGAATCGAGTCGGGACTTAATCAGAAACTCTAATAATTTTTCATGACATTTCAAAAAAAATTCAATGTGCAGGGCTCACACACCCGTGTGACCCTTAGACACGCCCGTGCTTCAGGCCGTGTCTGATTTAGGTTGCTCTCTGAATTATGTCACACGGCCATGCCACACGCCCATGTGCTATGCCATGTGGTTAATTAATTCAATTCGAATTAGATCCAGGTTTCACACGGCCAAGACATACACCCGTGTTCAAGGCCGTGTCTCCCACATAGCTGAGACACACGCCCGTGTCTTTGCCCGTATGCTCAATTCTGAGCATTCTGTTTCTCAAAATTTAAGGTGCAGGGGACACACGGCCTAACCACATGCCCGTATACGAGGCGTTACCGTACTTAACTTGCTCAATCATACAATATCAATCCTTAAGAACTTCATTCCAAATTAGAACTTTTCATTTGAGACCATAATGTCCTTATTATATGTCTATAAGACCCTAAACCTGCACCCGGAATGATTCAGGACCAAACTGGAAACTTTTGAACACTTAGAAAAATTTAACGTAAAATAGGGCCACACGCTAATGTGAAGGATGGAACACGCCCGTGTGGCATATCACATGCCCATGTTCCACACCCATGTGGATTTATTTTCCAATTCGAACCTACAGGGGTTTTCACACGGCCTGGCACACGCCCTTGTCCATGGCCCGTGTCCCTCACACGACCATGACATGCCCGTGCCTTCGCTCGTGTATGAAAACCTTGACATTTTATTTATGATGTCATCATCCTAATATGGTCACATAGCCAAGGCACACACCCATGTCCTTACACCGTATGTCGAATTAAATTCCTAATTTCAAGTGCAGACTTCACACGGCCTGGGCACATGCCCGGGTCTTAGGCCGTGTCTCCCACACGGTCGAGACACATGGCCATGTCTCCGCCCTGTGTTTACTTGAGCATACTAACTTGCCAACCTAGCATGCATGGGGACACACGGCCTATCAACATGCCCATGGGGCTGACCGTATGTCACACACGGCCTAGACACACGCCCGTGTGTCTACCTGTGTGGACATTTGTAAGGCTATCTATCAAGCCAAATGCCACCCTACAAAGTAACCATACTTATACCCATTTAATTTAACATATATCATGACCATAAGGCACTTCTAGGAACTCAAATCAAGACATCCACACAAGCATACATTTCATGAATTTCATCAACATTGAATAGATGAACTTGTCAAGTATTAGCCAATTTCCAATAACCATTTATAAAATGAATTGAACAACATTAATAGCCAACACCTTGGCTAACAAATATGACATAACAAAATAACCAAATCCTATACATGCCATACTCAAAATAAATCTAACTTTGCTATACTAAGAGAAGTTGATAATGTGATTTTCGAACTCGATGTTCCACGAATTCCTGAGCTAGCTAGGCAATACTATAAGGAAAAGGGAAATGAGAGGGGTAAGAATAAAGCTTAGTAAGTTTGCATGAATTAAATAGCAACATAAGGCTCATAATGTCATCCATCCATGGCATTGAATAAAATACAAAGTCTTAAACATATTGTCATAACTTACACATGCTCACTCTTACCAATTTCATATAATGTCTCATATCATAAACATTTCTCGTGAATTACTCACATATACCTGTATCACTTCATCACATAGCTTTAGCACTAATCTCATCTCTAATATAAACTTAGCTATTTACCCATTGAATCACTTGGGGATACTCGAAAATGCATAATTTTCATCATTCACATAAATATGATGCCAATGCCATATCCCAGATATGGTCTTACATGGGGTCACTTCTAGATGCCGATGCCATATCCCAGATATGGTCTTATACGATTCTCATATTCGATGCCGATGTCATATACCAGATATGGTCTTATACGGGATCTCAATTCAGTGCCGAGGCCATGTCCCAGACATGGTCTTATACAGGACCTTACCCATCTCAAGTTTCGATGATATTATTCTCTCATTTATTAAAGTCCAACCGGGACTTCTACATCACAATTCACATCATTCTCTCATTCAACATCATTATTCAAATTCATAGAAATATTATACAACATCACCAATATCAAACATTTAGAAACTTAATAACATGATGTTGAATTTATTGCACACAAACTTACCTCGATTTCAAAATAGGCCAATTTGCTGATCTAGTCTGATACCTTGCCTTTTCCTCGGTCAAGGTTAAATCCTCGTTCTTCTTGATCTATAATAGAAAATTAACTCATTTAATTATCACATTAATCAATGCATTTCAGAAAAATCATACTTTGGCAAAATTACCATTTTGCCCTTAAACTTTCACAAAATGACTATATTACCCCTAGGCTCGTAATTCGATTCTAATCGAATTTCCTTATTTTACAAGCCTAGATGAATATTTATTATTCTTATGGCAACCCTCAATACTCATTATTTCACACATTTACCACCTATTTTATAACCTTTACAAAAAGGTCCTTTTAAGTGTTTTTATGGAAACACCTTTCACAAAAGTTATTTATCTAAAAATCAAAACTCATTTTCTTCCATAGAAGTGCAGTAAACAACATAAATGCAACAACATAAATGCTCAAATGGAAAATCCCTAAACTTTCTGCCATTTTTCAAAATAGTCCCCTCATTAGCCAGCTTAAGCTTTAGGGGTTCCAAAAGTACAAATATTATCAAGAAAGACTACCAAGATCACTTACTTGTAAAGATTGAAGTGGCTGAAAGTTTTCAAGCTTCTAAACCCTCTCTTGATGATATTTTCAGTGGAAGAAGAAAAGAAATGAAAAAGATGATAGCCTTTTTTTTCTATTTTATCTTATTTTATTCATTTAGTCACCTAATGTCACCAAACATTAACCAAATTTAAAACTCTTGTCCCCTTGGCTGGCCATCACCCTTAGGAAGGTCTAATTGCACATTAAGGGCCTTCAATTAAAATTCTATAGCTATTTGGCAGCTCTAGCTTGTAAAATAGAACTTTCACACTTTATGTGATTTAGTCATTTTTCACAATTAAGCATACAATCGCTAAAATTAAAGCTCCAAAATTCTCGTGCGCCTTTATAATCATGCTATAACTCAATAAATAAAATTAAAAATAATTTTCTTTGACCTCAGATTAATGGTTCCAAAACCTGTAACAGCCCAATTTTTACCTTAATCGGAATAGTGGTTTCAGGACCACAAATCCGAGTTTGAAAAATATTTTAAAATTATTTCTATATTAATTATGTGTGAATTTCTATGTGTGAAATTTTTGCGATTTAATTTTATCGTTTGAGTGTCGAATTATTAAAATGGGCTTAATCGCGTAAAGTGAAAACTTGATAGTTTAATGTGTTAGGACCAAATTGTGGATGTCTTTTTAAATGGAAGCATTTAAAATGCAAAAAGTCTATTTTAATAGATAGTGGCCGATCATGGACTTTAATGACCTTATATTATAATGTTTTATTTATTTATAATAAAGGTTATAAAGGTAATTAAATATTATGTTAATATATATGTTAATAAAACATAAAATAATAGAATCTTGTTCATCTTTATTTTCTTGACCGAATACAAACATAAAAGAAAGAAATAGACAAAGCTTAGGTTTGGTCATCCTTAAGCTTGAATCAGGGTATGCAACTAGCTCGGTTTTTGATAATTTTTACGTTTTTGAGATCGTTGCTTCGAGTACTACAAAGCCCATGTCTTAATTTTAGAAATTGATGAATTTTTTGTGATATGCCATTGATGAATATATGTGTTTTGTGTTGTTTGATGATGAAATATTAAAGATATGTTTTAGATTAATGTGTTTTGTATTGGAGTTTTTGATGATTTTGAGTAATTAGGATTAAATTACAAAAAAAATAAATTAAGGGGTCAAAATGCAAAATAAATGAAATGTATGGACTTATATGATTATAAAGAAGATTCGGCCTAGCTACGTTGTTGTGAGATTTTGCATATTTTGTGTTTTGTACAATAGGGACTAAATTGTGAAAATGTGAAATATTAGGGGTAAAAATGTAATTTTCCCATTATTGTGTTTCTGGATTAAATTGAATGAAAATATGTTGAATGAGCTTAATTTGAAATTTATTTAGATTAAGAACAAAAAGGATCGGGAGTGGATCAGGGGAAAACGAAGTTTAATTGAATAGTCGGGAAATCTAGTCCGTCGATATCCGAAGTAAGTTTTTAAGCAATTGAGTTGAATTAACTTTTCTATAATGATGCATACATTTTTTTTATAGAGGTAAATTTATACAATGTGACATTGCCGAATATGATAATGGTGAGAGATGAAAATAGTTGAATGTGATGTAAACCTATATGTGTTAATGATATAGCCATGTGTGATAATGAATTGAGAAATAAATATAGCCGAATGTGATGTATGCTTATTTGTCAAAGATATAGCCGAATGTTATGTTTGTCTATATGTCAATGAAATAGCCAAATGTGATGTGGATATGAAGATGAAATAAGCTAATTTGTATGTATATATGTGTCTATTTAAGCGAGTAACAAGTTCAAGTAAAGCACTAAGTGTACGAATCTAAATACCGAGCACTATGTGTGCGAAATCGGTCATCTGGCTGTAACATCCAGGATTTAGGGGCTCTGCATTTATTTTATATCTGCGTGCTTGGTATGCTTTGTATGTTGTTTGAGTGTGTTTGGGGTCCCCGGGAAGGCTCGGGGTTGAGTAGAAGCCTTCGTAAAATTTCAAGTTTTGGTACTTTAAAGGGGGGGAAACTGGTGGGTCAGGCTTCAAGGGTTTTTACTTGTGTTTGGTGACACAAGAAATGCAATAGTAAGGTGGCAAGAAGAAGCCACCTAACATGCAGGGAGGTGGCGTCACAAGGGAAGCTGAGAGGGAGAGGGTTCGAATCTCTCAAGTAGCACAAGGGAGCATTATTTTTTTGGCTCAGGCAAGGAAGGTGGTTGGATGGTAATCAAACTATGGAGGAGAGAGGAAAGACTTGGTCAAGCAATTCAAATAAGTGGTGGAGAGCTAGTTGGGGAGTTTGAATTATTCAAACTAAATCAAATGAGTGGAGGAGAGGAGATTTAGGAGAAAATCTAGGAGGAAGCATGGGGAGTGGGGTGAGTAGTATGTTAGCCAAAATTTTGAGTAGTGTAGGGGGTTTAGGCATTCGGCCTTGATGGAGGGGTGTAGGTGCCAAAACTTTAGTATGTTTTTACCAAAGTGTGTGTTAAGGGTTCCATTTCTTCGGTTTTGGTGTGCTATTCTTTTAGCACATTTTCCTACTCTGTTTGTTGAAATTTCTGAAGCTACTACTTGGGCATTTCCTCTTTGGCTAGCCAAACCTAATAGGCATTATTTTTCTCCTTATTTTCTCCTTATTTTCTCAACTACTTCATTTTTCCAAAACATTCAACCCTTACCGAATTTTCACAAGTTCTTTTCTTGTTCTTTTTGATTTGTTTTTCTTCTTTTACTCAAGGTCGTAGCACCTATTGTTTCTTTTCTTCCTTTTTCGTACTCCATATTTCTTCTATCTGTTCCCCATAGCTGAAAACCCACATCTCATTTCCTTCCTTGGGATTGTTTTGTTTGTTAATCACTAAAGCCGAATTCCATACCTCATTTCTTTTCTCTTGACCGAATCATCATCCTTTGTCATTCCTTCTCTTTGATTTCTTTTCTGCTTTAGCCGAACCTGCTCTCTTCTGTCAACTTTCCTGATAGCCGATCATAGAACTTCTAAGTGACACACTCTTGTTTGGTAAGAGATCTTCTTCACTTTCCTTATCGTTTTCACTTCTCTTTCTTTTGTTGTGGCTAATCTAAGGCACTGACTCGTATTCATGGGCGCTGGTCAGTGGTAGAAGGGCGTATCTCCATCATCTCTTCTCTAAGTGGCCTACTTCTAAGAGAGTGTTGGTAAGTGTTGTGGCCAAATAGGCTATAAGAGGTTTTTGTTTGTTTGGTTGGCCGAAAGGGTCACTTCTTTGGATTCAATCCTTCTTGGAGAACCGATTCTTATGGTATTTATATAGGTACTCAATCGATCTCATAATCAAAGCCGGAAGCTTTCAGTATTTTGTCGATCTAGGTAAGAAATCTTTTCGTTGAGCGTGTGTTCTCATATTCATATTCTTCAATGCCTTAACCTGGTCTTCTGACCAAGATCTATTTCATGGAATCAAATCCTAGCCAAACAAATGAGGGGGTTGGACTCGCAGTCCCTACCCCTAAGTTCCGTGCGGTAGCCGTGTCGGTACTGTTCGTGGATCGCCACCAAAGTTGTGGGCGACTTGGAGAGAGATAAACAGATCGCTGTAATCCCTGCGAGTGGAGGTGTTAGCGAGATCAATAGTATAGTTCTTCGTGTTTACAGGTGTGTAATTTCCACACCTTCTCTGTATGATTTTAATTTGATTATGTATGTTGGTTGGTAAGCCGAAAGAGCAGTAATAGTTATTGTATACCCTTAAAGGGTAAAGATCGTGACACCAGGTACGTTCATTCTCTGAGTATGTTGAATAATAATTGTTGTACATGATCTTACGTATGCATGAACATCTTGAGTATGCCATGGGATAGTATATGATATGTTGCATTCACATGATCGTATGTTGCATGGGCATGGGAATTTGACTATGATAAAAAAGGGCAGTGTTTCCGGTGGCTTTGCCACATACTCCAGTGACTTTTGTCACATTGTGATTTCAGTGGTTTTGCCACATACTCCGGTGACTACGTCACATTATTATTTCGGTCGCTATGCCATATATTAAGGGCGATGAGCAACTGGCTGCAGCGACTGCCATCGAAAGTGTGTAGCGGATGGAGGGTCGATTGTAGAAATCCCCACTGGTGTGATTGGCAGGAACGGATGGTGTGTAGCGGATGGAAATTTAGGTTGGGCTAGGCTATGCATCATTGTGCATTTGATATCTGCTATGTTGTGTTATAGGGCTAAGGCCCAAATTTGATTTCGTATGGGCTTTGCCCAAAGTGATTGTGAATGGGGCTAAAAGCCCAGATGGTAAGTTGATGGACTAGGCCCAGTGATGGTATTGGAAATTGCACACTGAGTCGTTTGACTCACTCCCGTTGATTAACATTTTGCAGGTAATAAATAGTGCAGTGGACCGGGTTGGAGAGGACTACGAGGTGGCCATGCACGGTTCTCTTTCGTTTTAAACTAGAACTTTATTTATCATCAAATTTTCGGGATTTAATGTTGTAATAAGGCCACCATTAATCTGGGTTAAACATTCGATTTAAAGTTTTAGACGCTTTACACATTAGTTAATTGATATAATGTTTTCACAAAATGCGAACAAAGTTTTTCATTCAACTTAACTAACGATTCTCTTCTACAAATGGATTTTCTTTCGGTAAACTCTCTAGCTTGATGAGATGTACTAACATATGTTTTCAAAAGTCACCTAAGCACTAAGAATCGGCGATTTAAAATCTACCCTAAACGGAAAATGAGCTCTCATTTGGAATCACTAAACTAAAAGTAATAACTTGATGTTTTCTGAAGTTCAAGATATTTTATAAAACTCTTTTTCAGTGACATGCCAGATCCGATCGTGATGTTTGGGCCGGGTTTGGGGTGTTACATTGGCACTAAGTGTGCAGAATGTTAATGTAATTGCACTAAGTGTGCGATACATTACAAGTATTTGGCACTATGTGTGTGATATGTTAAAGTGACGGCACTAAGTGTGTGATACGTTACATGATTTGGCACTGAGTGTACGGGTTTGCGGATCCTTCAAGGATAAATGATCAAGTATGTGATTCATAAAGGTTTGAAAATTAAGTACAAATTCGGTAAGTGATATATGCGTATGAAATTAAAGAAAATGTGATGTACTTATTTACATATGAATTTGTTTCGAGATTAGAAATGATTTATAGTTCAATGTGAAACCTATTATTGAATGTTTGAGTATTCAGTCTTAAGGGTACAAAATATGATAGTCAATGAATGGAGTTATGAATTAATGGAGTTATGAATTATAACTATGGTTATAAATCTTAATGATGTTTATAATAAATTGACCAAATTAGTATAATGTTATATTGCATTATTATATAATTGCTTATAACTTACTAAGTTGTTAAAGCTTACTTGGTGTTTTTGAATGCTCTTGTGTTTTAGATCTCTTTTGGGAAAATCGTTACGTGCTCGGGGATCGTCGCTAAAGCTCGTCACACTATCAGCAATATTTTGGTACCTTTTTGAGGTTAAACTTAAAGTTTATGGCATGTATAGGCTGTGTTATTTTTTGAGTATTCGAAATGGTGTGTATACAAATATATGCCATGCGAATATGGCTGAATTTTAGTATTTTGGTCTTGAGTGAATTCGGCTATGATGTTAACTCATTATGATTTTTTTTTCTGATGTGTTTATGTTAAGTGTTTGAATATGTGGCTTGGTCAATCATTAAATTAAATTTTAGTTATGAAACTTCAACTATAATGTTTATGTGATACGGTAAATAAGTTCATGATAGGCAAGGATGGCATCGTAGGTTATGTATATTTAGTTGTGTAAAATTAATCATGATAGACATATATGTGTATAATGAGTTTGGTTTATATGTTTTAGGCTATTTATAAGATAAGTATGTTTTAATAATTTTGCTATGATAATTGTAAGAGATGTGGTTGATTATATGTTAGCTGTTTTTGGCAATTGGTATTGAGTTTGATATATCCTAGATTCAGTTAAGTGAGTTTTTGGTATATGTATATTAGGTTTTGATAATAGGTAATTTGTTTAAATGGAGTGATTTTAGCATGTGCATATTCGGCCATTATAATGTTAAAGACCAAATGAATAGTAACTTTTACTTTAATGAAAGATGCTTATGTATGATTTATAAATAGTTCTTTTAGTAAGCTTAAAACATGATCAAATAGAAGATGAAAGTGACTATGAGATTCGGCCTTAGTATATATGTTATATTGATAATTATGTAATGAGTTTTAGTAGTTAAATTGGGATATGAATAATTGAGTAAATGCTGTGAGAAGTTGAGTACATTATTGATGAATGTTCTTTAGATTTAGATTATTGAATGTATAGTACTTGTGCATATTCAGCTTATGAGATGCTTTAATAATCTGAACATAACGTGCTTGTGTACTTGGCTGTGAGACATTTTAAAATGGTTTGGTAAATGGTTGGCTGTTTACATGCATGTGAGATAGACTTTATGTTAATGATCTAAAATGTTCAATGAATGAAATGGTTTATGCTGATTCGTATATATGCGAAAGTGAGTAAAATGTATTTGATGTATGTTCCAATATGAATTCGAAATTTTTATAGACATACGTATGAAGTTTATTTGATTCGAACTTGTACTAAAGAAGTATGATATATGTATATTAATGCCTATTCTGACTTGGGTTTAGATTGGTAATACCTCGTAACCCTAATCTGGCGATGGATACGGGTTAGGGGTGTTACAAAACCACTGTTCCGACTAGCCCCTAAATCGGGCTGTTACAGGCCGTGTGTCCCCCTGCATTCTAAGTTGGCAAAACATAATGCCCAGAAGTAACCATACGGGCTGAGACACGGCCGTATGTCTCAACCATGTGGAAAACACGGCCATAGGACATGGGTGTGTGCCCAGCCGTGCGAAGTCTGCACTTGAATTTAGGAATTTAATTCGCCACACGGTCTACGGACACAGGCGTGTGCCTTGGCCGTGTGACCTTATGGAGATGATGACGTCAGAAACAGAATGTCGAGGTTTTCACACATGAGCTAAGACACAGCATGGTCGTGTGAGGAACATGAGTCGTAGACACGGGCGTGTTCCTATCCACAGGGGCGTATGGCCCTGATTTGAGTAAAAATTTTCTAAGTTTCTGGTTCAGTCCTAGATCACTCCATGTGTATGTTTAGGGTCACGTAGGCCTATAATAAGGACGTTAAGAGTTCAAATGAAAAAGTTTAAGTTGAAATGAAAACTCATCGCCCGATTTCATATGAATAAGAAAGTTAAGTCTGGTAATGCCTCGCATCCTGTCCCGGCGTTAGACACGGGTAAGGGGTGTTACATATCCGGATCTATACAAGTAAATTTAAAATTAATTTACCACATTTCACATTCAAGTGGACTCAATTTTCATCCTAGGCAAAATTTCCATTTTCGTCCCTAAGCTCGGAAAATGAAACTTGTGCAAATTACTCCCTATTCGAAGCCTAACCAAAGCCCCATTACAAAATTTACAGCACATGTATTCATAAAATTTCAAAATTTTTCCTTCAATTTCACAAGTTTACATTTTAGTCCCTAAATCATGTTTTCATCAAAAATTACTTTGTAAAAATTGTTTATCTACCAATAATCTTTCATTTTCTACCATAAATTTCTAATTTTCAGCATATACATTTTCAGCATATACATCCATGACCCATTTTCATACTTTGATAACTTTTCAAATTAATCCCCTAAATAGAGACATTAAGCTGTCCCGATTCCAAAAATATCAAAATTACTAAAAACGGGATAAGGAAACTTACCCAATTTGGCTGTAACACCCGGATTTAGGGGCTATGCATGTTGGGTATGATTCAAGTTCTAGTAGGTCTTAGGTATGCTTGGATGTGTTTTGGAGGTCTAAAGAATGCTCGGATTAAAGGGGGAGGCTGTGGAGAAATTTGGATTTTTAAGTGTTAAAAGGGGAGCTTGGCTATAGGTGACTTAAGAAAATTATTTGGGGGAATTGGACATAAGAATTGGGCTGGTAAAGTGGCAGGGAGACGCCACTAAGAGCTTGGCAAAGTGACGCCTCGGTGCAAGGAGGGGGCTGGTGTTCGAGCTGCGAAAGCACTTTGGCCTTTATTTTTGGCGTCAAGGAGGTAGGAAGCTGGGTGACTTTTGGATGCTTAAAAGATGGAGAAAGACTTGGTCTTTCCTTTTTAAATTCGGCTAGGAAGGGGTTTGACTCATTCAAACTTTTTGAATGAGAGTTAGGGAGGAATTGTAGGAGCAAATAGTGGGATTTGGAAGGGGGTTGGGTAGTGGCCGGTTTGGGGGAGCTTATGGAGGGCATTTTCGGTTTTTTTTTTTTGGTAAGCTTAGGGAGGCCGATGCTATAAATAGGGGTGTGCCATCCCTTTGTTGAATTTTAGCTTTCTCTTCAAAAGCTCCACCACTTTTTTCTTCTCACACTCCAAAGCACCTTTTTCCCTTCATTAGTTCACCTTGGCCGAAACTTCAAGCCACCTTTCCTCCCATTCTCTTTTTTATCTTCTTTGTTCCTAGACCGAAATCCCTCTCCCTTCACCCCTCTTCTTTGACCTTGCTTCAAACCGAAATCACCCTTAAAAGCTCCGCCATTGCTTAGAATATCTCAACACCATTTTAGAGTCATTGCCGAATCACCATTTATTCTCTTACTCCACTTTTGTTGCAAGTCCCTGAGCCGAACTTCCTGGAGGTGGTAGATTCTTGTTAGAGCAAAGGGTAGTGGTTAGCAAGGTAAGGGTGTGTTAGTTTTCTTTGTGCTATAGTTTTTGTCTTGGCCGAATGGCCTAAGTGTTCGTTGTTTTATGCCAAGGCCGATTGTAGGGGAGAAGAGCCTATCGCTGGGAACCTTTCGTAAGTCCGTTAGTCTGCGGGTACAGAAGCAGAAGTAGCGTTTCGGGTTTTGGCATCATTTAGGTGCGTAATCAACGCACTAATTCTCGGTTTTATGCTTGCTAACGTTTATACATGAGTAAGATTGTGACATTGAAGTTAATGATGTATATTTATAAATATATGATGTGGTAATGATATGAGATGTATGCTCCTATTATATGATTTGATAAGATGCTTTATCACATGTGCATGGGATTCGGGTTAATCGAGGAAGGAAGGGAGTACACCTTGGTGTACGTGGTCTAGTGTTAACCGGGCTATACTAGCGCTTGATGGGTTCTTTGTGTGCATCATCAAGGAGATGTTGGCTTGGTGCCCATCTCGGCGGTTGATTGCTATGTGCATCACTGTAGACAGATTACGATATTTGGATCACGATTGGTTGATCGGTGGCTCAGCCACGGCCTTGTGCAGTGAGTAGCCAAGGTAAGGTTTTGGATCACGATGTGATCAGTGGTGGTTTATCCACGGCCTTGGGCGTGGAGTCCGCTAAGGTTGGTGTTACGGTTGGAGTGGGTTGGTGAGAGATGCATATGTGCATGACTTGCTATGTGAATGGTTTGGTATGGGGCCAAGCCCATACGCGAAATCTGTGTTTTGATTATGCACTTGAGTCGGTGGACTCACTCTTTCATTAACCATTTCAGTGTGACGCATAGTTGGGCCGGGATCGAAGAAGACACATGGTGGCCCATGCGGAAGAGAAGTTTAAATATTTTAAGTCGCTTTGTTAAGTATTTGATCTTCCAAAAATTGTGTAATAAGGGCCTTTTATTTATTCACTTTGGAAATTACTTAATTATTATTTTTACTATTTTATTTTAATTTGATTATGACTTGGTAAAAATTTAATTATAAGCTTGTGGAAATGATTTTACTCTAATTTACTTATTCAAAGTATTCATGGGTTAATAAAATGCTTTAAAATGGACACTTTTATTTAATTTCAAGGTCCAAAAGTATATTTTAAAAGTACACAGGTTTTACGGAAAGATAGTAAATTTTTCGTGTTTTAAATTCTAAGTAAAGAAAAATATTTTCACTAACATAACCAGATTCGGTCGTAGTGAATGGGCCGGGTTTGGGGATGTTACTGATTAATATCGAGCCCGTTCAAAACTCGGCTTTGAGGGTTTTGGGCAAACAGTTTTCAAAATGGGTTTTTGGAATGGGGGCTTTTATAAAAAGGTTTTCAGTTATTACGGCATGGCACTGTGTCTCGGCCAAGTCCACTGGTAAGTGCTTGGACTTTTAAATTGTTTTGTTTTGTTTGTATGAATTAATTTGGGCTTAGTTGGGCTCGTAGATTAGAAAGTTAGGACTATTGGACCCTAGGACTAGACTACTCAAACATGTGCATAAAACTTAAATCTCTTAAACAAACTGTGAAGTAAGTCGCCGAGTTAAGGTGTGGTAACCCCCACGCGCATGTCTAGGAGTGGAACCTAAGAGCACAGTATTTAAGCGATCCGTGTGACTCACCTCCTCTCTTGCAGTATCCTACAGTGTGCGTAGCTACTGGTTCACCTTAACCAAGAGGACTTGTTCATGGGCTAAACCGATTATTAAAACCCGAAAGGGATTTGGCTTTGATTGTTTTAAAACCCCTGTTTTAAAATTTTCAACTTTACCCCTTTGGTTTGTGAAACCCTAAATTTGATTTTGGAGGGACGTTTTTACAAAATTACCAAAATGCCCTGAGGGGCAAAATTACTAAAATACCTCAGTGTTATAAAATTTCCGTACTACCCTCAACTTTTGATAAAATGATTTTTACTTTACAAACTACCAAAATTTTGCGGTTTGAAATATTCGGATACTGTTTGTGAAAATTTACGAAAATACCCACAGGCCATAAAATTACCAAAATGCCCCGGTTTCTAAATCTTGATTTCTCTCGATCTTTTCTTGAAATATTTCTATCTTAGCTTTGTGAGATACGGTGATATTCCGATGTGGAGAATTTACTGAAAATGCCCATGATTTCCAAAATTACTTAAAATGACCCTACTTTCTCAAATTTTTGCAACACACTTTGTTTGAGAAACAGAATTTTCAAGATGACTCACGAGATTTGCAAATTTTGAAATATCTTTAAGTTGGAGAACTATTTTCAAAATTGACCTGAATTTTTACCTATATACCCCATAGGAAATCGACGGAATTACCGGGTGAGGGAGGAAACTTGATTGCTCGAAAGAACTACACTCGAAAACTTCATTGCATAAAATTGCTCGTGGATAAAACAGTGAAACAAGAATTTCTAACGCATAAAACTTTCTAAAATGTACTAAATCGAAGCGCTAGATATGAGTTCTGCGGGCGCGCGGTCGCAATACTCGTGGGCGTGGTAGAGCGGGATGTCGATGTCGAACCGGTTGGGTCACGCCATGGGTCGAAAAGCGATGCACCACCACCACCGTGTTGAGGTTGAACAGCGGGGATCGGACCGGAGGAGACGACGTGTCACAAGTCGCATCTTTGCGGTACTCGAACGAGTGGCGCGAGAGCCAATGTGGGCAATAGGAATCGGAAGTCGGCACCCGAGAGACTTAGGCGAATGGAGCCGAGGTTTTTCGAGGAGTGTCCGGGGTAGCTCAGAATGTGGCGGTATTGGCCGGAGGCGGTGGAAAGGATTATGGATGATCTCGACTTAACTGCGAGGAAAAGCTTAAGGGAGTTGTTTCGTTCTTTGCGGGATGAGGCCTACCACCGGTGGTGGCTCACGCGTTAAGAAAGCACCCTGCGGATCGGGTGGATTGGGGTTACTTTAAGATCAAGTTTGAAGGGAAGTATGTTGGAGCAAGCTATGTGGACGCCGCAGAGGAGGCGTTCCTTAATCTGCGTGCAAGGTAGCAAGTCAATAGCGCAGTCTGAACGGTGAGTTTACGCGTTTGAGCCAGGTATGCTCGGGGCATCGTGGCAACGGATTATGAGAGATGCGTCGACGAAAGATGGTCTCGGGATGAGTCTGCGAGTTTTGATTGCTCGCATCGGGAAAGAGACTTCGCCGTTTTAGTGGAGAAAGCTCGAATAGTGAGGAGGTCAAGAAGGGCCGAGAGGCTCAATAGAGAAAGGAACCGTGATAAGAGAAGTGTTGGATCGTCGAAAGTGTTTGAGAGGTTCGAAGAGACCGAGAGTCGAGACTCCTGCTCATATTGCTAAGCCACCACGGAAATCCGGATCATCCGTGTGCGCGCAGTCACGGAAGGTATCACGTTGGCGAGTCTTTGGAATCGAGTTCGGGAGTGCTTGGATGTAAGTCCAAGACTCATCTCGATTAAGGATTGTCCCCGTAATCCGAATAGGACTCGGACGTAAGGTCAAGGTAATGTGCAACCAGCAGAGGGTGGTCGCCAGCGGCGAGAGGTCGTGGTTCGAACCATGGAGGAAATGGTTCCGCCGGGGTCGTGGAGCTTTAGGCCGCGGTAATGGTGGCACTGAGGCAAGACAGCCAGGTCTGGTTTATGCGGTCCGTCAGAGAGAGGATAATGATGTGCCGGATGTGTCAGCTGGTAAGTTCCTTAAGCCTGGAATATTCTCTGTTGTTTTGTTCAGTTGGGTGGCTGTTTGTGTTGTTGCTTGTAAAGTATGGGGACTTTGAGTATGAACTTAGGGTCTTTGCCTAGATATATGTTAGCTCTTTAAGATCAGAGTGCGCAGCCATAGCATAGTGGGAGGATTTGGATCATTAGCCTAACTGGTAATTTCGAGGACGAAATTATTTGTTAGGAGGGTAGAATTGTAACACCCGGATTTAGGGGCTATGCATGTTGGGTATGATTCAAGTTCTAGTAGGTCTTAGGTATGCTTGGATGTGTTTTGGAGGTCTAAAGAATGCTCGGATTAAAGGGGGAGGCTGTGGAGAAATTTGGATTTTTAAGTGTTAAAAGGGGAGCTTGGCTATAGGTGACTTAAGAAAATTATTTGGGGAATTGGACATAAGAATTGGGCTGGTAAAGTGGCAAGGAGACGCCACTAAGAGCTTGGCAAAGTGGCGCCTCGGTGTGCAAGGGAGGGCCGGTGTTCGAGTGCGAAGCGCAACACTTTGGCCTTTATTTTTAGCGTCAAGGAGGTAGGAAGTCAGTGACTTTTGGATGCTTAAAAGATGGAGAAAGACTTGGTCTTTCCTTTTTAAATTCGGCTAGGAAGGGGTTTGACTCATTCAAACTTTTTGAATGAGAGTTAGGGAGGAATTGTAGGAGCAAATAGTGGGATTTGGAAGGGGGTTGGGTAGTGGCCGGTTTTGGGGAGCTTATGGAGGGCATTTTCGGTTTTTTTTTTTGGGTAAGCTTAGGGGAGGCCGAATGCTATAAATAGGGGTGTGCCATCCCTTTGTTGAATTTTAGCTTTCTCTTCAAAAGCCTGCACCCTTTTTCTTCTCACACTCCAAAGCACCTTTTTCCCTTCATTAGTTCACCTTGGCCGAAACTTCAAGCCACCTTTCCTCCCATTCTCTTTTTTATCTTCTTTGTTCCTAGACCGAAATCCCTCTCCCTTCACCCCTCTTCTTTGACCTTGCTTCAAACCGAAATCACCCTTAAAAGCCTGCCATTGCCGAATATCTCAACACCATTTTAGAGTCATTGCCGAATCACCATTTATTCTCTTACTCCACTTTTGTTGCAAGTCCCTGAGCCGAACTTCCTGGAGGTGGTAGATTCTTGTTAGAGCAAAGGGTAGTGGTTAGCAAGGTAAGGGTGTGTTAGTTTTCTTTGTGCTATAGTTTTTGTCTTGGCCGAATGGCCTAAGTGTTCGTTGTTTTTATGCCAAGGCCGATTGTAGGGGAGAAGAGCCTATCATTGGGGAACCTTTCGTAAGTCCGTTAGTCCATGTGGTACTGTATGCGAAGCGAAGCGCGTTTGGGTTTTGGCATCATTTAGGTGCGTAATCAACGCACTAATTCTCGATTTTATGCTTGCTAACGCTTATACATGAGTAAGATTGTGACATTGAAGTTAATGATGTATATTTATAAATATATGATGTGGTAATGATATGAGATGTATGCTCCTATGATATGATTTGATAAGATGCTTTATCACATGTGCATGGGATTCGGGTTAATCGAGGAAGGAAGGAAGAGTACACCTTGGTATGCGTGGTCTGTGTGTTAGCTTCGGGCTATACTAGCGCTTGATGGGTTCTTTGTGTGCATCATCAAGGAGATGTTGGCTTGGTGCCCATCTCGGCGGTTGATTGCTATGTGCATCACTGAGAGATGATTACGATATTTGGATCACGATTGGTTGATCGGTGGCTCACCACGGCCTTGTGCGATGAGTAGCCAAGGTAAGGTTTTGGATCACGATGTGATCGGTGGTGGTTTATCCACGGCCTTGGGCGGAGTCCGCTAAGGTTGGTGTTACGGTTGGAGTGGGTTGGGGTGAGATGCATATGTGCATGACTTGCTATGTGAATGGTTTGGTATGGGGCCAAGCCCATACGCTGAAATCAGTGTTTTGATTATGCACTGAGTCGGTGGACTCACTCTTTCATTAACCATTTCAGTGACGCATAGTTGGACCGGGATCGGAGAAGACACATGGTGGCCCATGCGGGAAGAGAAGTTTAAATATTTTAAGTCGCTTTTTTTGTTAAGTATTTGATCTTCCAAAAATTGTGTAATAAGGGCCTTTTATTTATTCACTTTGGAAATTACTTAATTATTATTTTTACTATTTTATTTTAATTTGATTATGACTTGGTAAAAATTTAATTATAAGCTTGTGGAAATGATTTTACTCTAATTTACTTATTCAAAGTATTCATGGGTTAATAAAATGCTTTAAAATGGACACTTTTATTTAATTTCAAGGTCCAAAAGTATATTTTAAAAGTACACGGGTTTTACCAGAAAGATAGTAAATTTTTCGTGTTTTAAATTCTAAGTAAAGAAAAATATTTTCACTAACATAACCAGATTCGGTCGTAGTGAATGGGCCGGGTTTGGGGATGTTACATTGGCCATGAAAGTTTCTTCTCTCTCTTCTAGGGTTTCCATGTTTTATTTTGGGGAAGATGATAAGAAAATAAGATGATATCTAATTTATCATCTTTTAATTAATTAAAATTTTCACTTTCCAATTTAATCCTTACTCTTTTTCTATATTTCCATGGATGAGTCACCAAGAAAAATCTACATACTTTTCTTAATGGTCTAATTACCATATAAGGACCTTAATTTTTGAATTCCATAGTTATTTAATCCTTATAGCTATTAGAATTCAACTTTCGCATTTTATGCGATTTAGTCCTTCTTGTAATTAAGCATTCAATCAATAAAATTTTCGTACCAAAATTTTCACATGTCATATCTATCATAATACAGACCATATAATAAAATAAAAATAAATTTTATTTTCGGCTCGGATTTGTGGTCCCGAAACCACTGTTCCGATTTCATCGAAATTCGGGCTGTTACATTATATTTCCTTGGAACTCATTAAGTTCTTATGAACTTACTTAGTTTCTTTCTTTTTATTTTCAGGCTCTTAGGTTAGATGTATCATTGCAAGGAATCATCCAGATTTGCGGCCTATTTGTGAGCCATCTCTTGTTTTGGTGTAACATGAAATCGTTGGGGTATTTGGATGTCTATTAGTTGCCACCAGTCCATTGGTTTTATTTTGTGATGCTCCATACCCGAATTCGATGATCGGGTCAGGTGTGGTGTGGTACATAACTCATTGAGTGGGTGGCCTTGTCATGGAAGCAAAAATTGATCGTTTCCTCACCATTTGAGGGTATTTATAGGAGATGTCGTCTTATAGTGTGATGTGGTAGGTCGTTACAATGGACAGTGGACATACTGGAATAGTGTACATGAGGTGCAAATGTAATGGTCTTAGACAGTACAAGGTTATTGTTATTCCCTAGTAGAGCTCACTCATCGTTAGAGACGTGTTCACACTTGGATAAGTGCTTTGCACTTAAAAAACGAGTGTCTGATGAGGTAACTCATTGAGCTAGTGGCCTTGTCGTGGAAGCGAGTGATCAAGGCCACTCTTGAGGAAGAGCGAGTAGTCTTTTCATGGGAAGACAGTTGGATAAAGGAATAACCTGGTGACAGGAGCTAGAAAAGCTTATTCTAACAACTTATTGTGCTGACATGTGTCTAAGCTCTGAGATTGTATAAAAGGGAGTAAAAATTTACTTTTGAGACAAAATTATCTAATTTTAATTTATTTATTTCGTTATTTTATACAATGTTTTTCTAACAATCAAATCATAAACATAATTTGAATTTAAATTTATTTTAAGTACTATTAATTACATATTAAATTTTTAAAATTATTTTAAAATTTAATTATATAAAATTTTTGAGATAAATATTTTAACTTTTTATTCAAAATATATGAATTAGTATTATTTAGAAAGAGATAAGTTAAATTACATACTATTTATTGATAAGAAACTAACTTTTTTAATAGTGATAAACATCACTAAAAATATTTTTTTTATAAAAAATATCGTTAAAAATATAAAAATTAATAAAATTTGTGTTTTATTTGAAAAAAATAGTTGAAATTTATTAACATATTACAAACAAAATACTCATTACTAACAAAGTACTCGATGTAACTTTTTTAATGGGAGTTGTATCCAACGCTACATTCTTGATAGTCTCGATATTAGCAATTAACCCCACCTTATATCTGGAGTGTCGGCATATAGACATTACTTTTTCCTCCAGGTCGATGGATGATAATGGTGTTAAATTAAGTGAAATAAGGGATTTGCATAGCCAATAATTCCAGCGAAACTGAAGTTTCATGACGATTTAGAAAAGGCTCATTTTCAGAGAAAAAGCCATGTCTATCGTTAACTTTTTTCCCCCTCTTCTGGAAATAGATTTTTTTAGAGGTCGATTTGATTCGAAAAAATTAAAAAAATCTAATTTCGAGTTAAACGAATTAAGTTATTCGAGTCAACTCGATTTTTTTCGAATTTCGAGTTTGAATCGAGTTGAGTTTTCGAATTCGAATAACTCAAATAATTCGAATATCAAACTATAATATTTTATATTTTTACCCTAAACTCCCAAACTTTTTTACTTTTCCCTCAAAACTTTTACTCCTTCTCACTTTCTCCCCCAAAACTTTTACTCCCTTCCCATCCCGACTCCCCAGTCTACCCAAAATCATTTCCCACCAAAATTTTACTCTCCTATTTACCTTTTCTCAAAATTTTACTATAAAAAACCCTCAAAACTTTTTATTTTCCCCCAAAAATTTTACTCCCTCTCACTTTTTCCCTAAAACTTTTACTCCCTTCCCATCTCAGCTCCATCTACCCCAAACTCATCCCCCCTCCAATTTTTTTTTTTAATATCTTCCCTTCAAAATTTTACTCCACCTATTTATTTTCCCTCAAACTTTTATTCTCCAAAACTTTTTATTTTCCCCCTAAACTTTTAATTCTCACCCTTTACTCTCAAATAAAAAATCAAAATTATCCAAAAAAATCACTAAACATAAATAGTAATAATTTTATTTATATCTACTATTTATATTATTAAATTAAATTTCACATTTTATATTATTTATATTATTGAATTGTTTAGTCATATTGAATATTTATATTAAAATTGAATTATTAATTATGCCATAAAATATTCGTGTTAAAATTTTATATTGATATCAATTTCATATTTTATCTTCAAAATAACTTTTATTAAAAAATCACATTTTTACATTTAATATATTTTTTAATCTGAAGATAATTGAAAGAACCAAACAAGCAAAGAAGCTAACCCGTATATAAAAGATTAATAAATAAATTATTTGGTGATGGAAGTTAATAAAAAATTTGGTTAAGGTGGACAAATTTTATTACGATGGGTGACAATGGTTACAAGGACCCAAAATTATATTTTAAAATTTAACTTGAACAAATATATTTGATTCGATTTGAATTTCATCTCACTCGAATCGATTCGAGAAAATTTCAAATCAAATTAGGATGATAAAATATGATTTGTCAACTCATTTAACTCGAAATTTTTTCATTCGATTCGATCGAACTTTTACCCCTAGATTTTTCTTGTCAGAGTAAGCCTTACCAACATTTCTTTGACATTAACAAATGTTACGGATGGGTAAAGGGGAGCATTTATTATTATTTATGAAATCCTGTCAGGACCAGCTATCATGGGTGGCCAACATATGTGTATATATATATGCAAATTTAACTGAGAAGAATATGACTTGTTCAAAAACAAATACTGCCCATTTTATTCTTAAATGGCTTATTCTCTTGTAAAGCATACTTTGTGGAGGAATGGTTTAAGATGCTATTATACTCATCACCGTGGGAATCAAATACCCAGCCTGAAATTCAAGTGGTGGCGACCAAAAGGAAGAGCTTATAAATTTCTAAGAAAATTAAAGAGCCTTGAAGTAAAAGTATTATAGAAAATTTTATACTAAAAGTTAGATTGAAATTTACTTTTCTATTAAAACATAATTGGATAAATTAACTATGCTATATTAGATTAAATAGTAATCTAGTTCTTTTATTAAAATTTATATTTATTTTTACTCTTAAAAATTAATGTAATTGATAAAATAACCAAATAATTTCATATGATGTGTTATTTATATCTTATGCTAAAGTATAAAAATAGATAACATTTTTAACTTAAAAATAATAATTTTTTTTCTAACTTATAAGATTAATTTATCATTTTCTAATAAAAACACAAAATGCAATTTCACTCAATTCCAAGATACCGGCCAATTGTATTTCTTATAACTTCCATAATCAACCATTGGGTAAATTTTGGATTCCTTCAATGGAATCTGGAAACACCCTTCCCGCAAATCATGCCATGGGATTACATAAATTTATTGAATAAACTGCACCCAATAGTCAAAGGGTCTCTGACTCTGATCAGAGTAATTTATTTCTGATGCATGCATCAGAGCCTAATAATCTAAGGCCCTAAATTCAGTGTGCAACTGTTGCTGGAAATGACCAAGTTTAATAATGAACAATGAATTGTAGTTGGCTAGGAATGGGGAAGGGAACAATGAGTCCAGTAAATTGCTGATGGGGTCCAATGGAGATAAAAGGCCATATCAAACAGGCTACAATGCTTTGTTATTTGGATTAGGATTAGGGTTATTTAGATGATCTCAATTTTAAGACAAAAGCAAGTCATTGGATACCTTTTGTTTCCCTGTGTACATGGGAGTGTGTGCATTGAGCGACAAAAATCACGAATGCATACTGTAGATTAAAAGAGAAATAAGGTAAGCAGCAATCTCAATGCATTATGCTAAATGGCAAAGGGTTTGAGCCTTTTACAACAACGAAATCATTACTACTAATTAGTGTTATATATACAGGAGGCTAAACAACAACGTACGGTATCTACTGACCCTCCCCCATCTCCCTTAACAAAAAAATCAGGGCTCCACCTGCCCACTACGCCCTGCCTACCAACCTCCTTTGTTCTTTTCCACGATTATGAGACATTTTAAAAAAAATTAAAACAATAATATGTGAAAAATTTATAGATATATATGATCAAAAGATAAATTATCAAAGAGGTCTTTCTGATTTTTATTAGTTCATCATACGAATGATATGGAATATCCAAAATTCTTTTTGTGAAAAGGTCTGATTTATTTATGTATATGGACGAAATCATCTTTAGTTCTTTACGTAGACGAGTGTAATCATCAATCAACATGTTTTCTTTTAATATTTGTCAAAAGGGTCCAGCAAAAAAGTTCCATGCTTGATTACAGTTTGTGTATGTTTGGTGGGGTCTTTTTTTTTCCTTGTAAAGTTGAAGAACAAAAACAAATCCCTTACCCCACTTCACTATATATTTTTTCCAAAACCAAAGAAAAGGGTTTCTTCATTTTTCTTATTTTATGTTGAAATTTGTGAACAAATGAATATGGCAAGTGAACTGCAGATGGCAAGAAATGGAAATGAGAGCTGCTGCTAGCTCAAAAATCTTCTGCTTCCCTTTTTTGTCCTTTTAAAAGTTATATCTCTCATCTCTCTCTTCCTTTCTGTCTTTAACTTTATTTTTGGTTTAAAATATTTGTCCTTTTTTTTGTTTTTTTTTATGAACAAAGAAAACTCATCCACCACAGGGTTTAGGGAAGTACGTTAAGACATGTTTTCCAGTCTTCTACTTCTTATTTTTCAGTAATATTCTTTTTATTTCCAAAGAAAAAACAATGGAATTCTAAGTCCTGTAACTGAGGGAGGTTTTATATCTTCTTTTTGTTGGTAACTTATTATTATATTCTTCTTTCTGATGCACCAATGTGGACTGCTTTTTCTTAGCTACTTCATTGGTCTTCTTTCTTCTTACTTTATTTCCTTTCCCCTTTTTTTTTTTCATGTTTATTTATGTATTTATATGTATAGCCCCATTTAAACAAAGTTCAGTGCACTGCACCCCTTTCTTTTACAGGTACCAACATATTTGGATTTTTTGAGTTGCTGAAAGTCTCAGGGAAGAACAAGTTTACCTTCTTCAGGTACTTTTTTTTTCTTTTTCTTTTTTAGGTACGAAAGTTTTCATTTTCTTTTTCCTCAAAATAAAAGGAACAAAACAGTTTTTTGCTGCTGCCATGTGTGGTTCATGCTGAAAATAGTCCAAAGTTGTGAAAAATGAAAGAGATAACCACAGATTCAAGGTTCTGCTAAGTTCTCTTTCTTTTAACAAGTTTGCTAGTTTCTAAAAAGACTCATTTTCTCGATTTTCTTTTTTCTTTTTTCTTGCTTTGGGTTTGATGTTGTGTTCTGTTGGGCACTTGGGGCTATTATATATGTTCTGATTAACCATTTTCTAAGGGCTTTGAGATGCTTGCTTTTAACTTCATTTCTTTTTCAAGTTCTTCCTTTTTTGGTACAAATGAAAATATTGGGGCTTGGTTTTCTCTTAAGAAGCTTCCGTCTTATTCTTTCCTTTGTTTCTTCTGTTTCTTCTCCTAATTCCTGTTAATTAGCTTGGCTTTAGAATCTTTACTGAACTATTTTCTATTCAATCTAGTTTATGAATCTTTGCTTTTACCTGGAAGAATGCTGCCATTATATCTGTAGTTTACTTATGAATGAATCACTTGTTTCCTTATTTCTTTGGACAAAATGTGCCCATATTTTCTGTCAAATTGACGTTCTTGTTTTCTCTTGTATAGAAATAATTGAATATTGCAATGCATTCTTAGAATCCCACCTTGCAATTACTTGTGTTGTCTTTCAACTTTTATGTGCAAGAGAAGTTAAGATTAGTTTTCAGTTCTGCTGCAATGTTTCAATTCTAATGTTTTCCTCTTCACATATGCTTTGTTGTATATCAGCTTGTGATGAGATAATCGCCTTTGATCCTGATGGCCAAAGAGTACAATGGATCACCAAAGCATCATCATCGACTCGAAGTGAAGAGGAACCGCCTCACTTGGATTCTAGGGATTAGTTTCCTCTGCATATTGTTTTATGTGTTGGGAGCTTGGCAGCGTTCTTCTACCCCCACCACTACTCAATTTAGTGCATACAATAGAGGTGGCTGTGATAGTCATGTTACTACATCCGACAACGGCAATGCTGCAGTTGGTCATCCATCATCAACCAACTTGGACTTTGCAAGCCATCATCAAGTTGTGCTAAACAGTTCTAAAACAGTCAATCAGTTCCCATCATGTGATATGTCATTCAGTGAGTACACTCCCTGTCAAGATAAAGTGAGAGGAAGGAAATTCGATCGTAACATGTTGAAATACAGAGAGCGGCATTGTCCCGCGAAGGAAGAACTTCTCCGTTGTCTTATTCCTGCTCCTCCACAATATAAGACCCCTTTCAAGTGGCCTCAGAGCCGAGATTATGCCTGGTACAGCAATATCCCCCACAGGGAACTCAGCATTGAGAAGGCTATTCAGAATTGGATTCAATTAGAGGGTAATCGTTTTAGATTCCCTGGGGGAGGTACCATGTTCCCTCGGGGAGCTGATGCATATATCGATGATATTGGCAGGCTCATTCCTCTTACTGATGGAACTATTAGAACAGCAATTGATACTGGCTGTGGGGTAAGTAACGAATATCCTTTTCAATTTACTTGCATCTTTTCCCATGCTTCGTAATTTGTTGCTGTCTATTTTGGGCTATAAACCTTTTACAATCATGAATTGCTTTCGACTCCTGTTCTATTACGAAGTCCATATCCACGTTCAGTCTATGTTATTAACTGGTACTTCAATTGCTAGTAATTATTTTCTTCTTTACTCTGGTGTTAGGTTGCAAGTTTTGGTGCTTACCTCTTGAATAGGAATATCTTGACAATGTCTTTTGCTCCAAGAGACACGCATGAAGCACAGGTCCAGTTTGCGCTGGAACGTGGAGTTCCAGCAATGATTGGAATTATGGGGTCACAGAGGCTTCCATATCCCGCTAGGGCTTTTGACTTGGCTCATTGTTCTCGCTGCTTGATCCCTTGGCAAAAATATGGTAAGGGATCTGCATGTCTGTTTTCAAAAATGAGATTAACTCTGTTAGGAAGGTGCAATGACCGTTTTACTACCCTCTATCTCCTTGCTCTATAGGTTGAAAAGTTGTGTATAAGCTAATGGTTTCATTTAATTGGTATAGATGGTTTGTACCTCGCTGAAGTGGACCGGATTCTACGGCCTGGTGGTTTTTGGGTTCTTTCCGGTCCCCCTATTCACTGGAAGAAGTTCTGGAGAGGCTGGGAAAGGACACGGGAGGACTTAAAACAAGAGCAAGATGCTATTGAAGATGTTGCCAAAAGCCTATGCTGGAAGAAAGTGATTGAAAAGAATGATCTATCGGTTTGGCAAAAGCCCATTAACCACGTTGAGTGTCTCAGAAGTAAGAAGCTCTTGAAAGCACCGCACATATGCGAGTCAGATGATCCAGACACAGCTTGGTACTCTCATTGGTGTCCTTCATGTTCTTGTTTCCTACTTGATACATACTCTGATATTCATATTGTCCACTGTGGTCTCATTTTCCTTTCGTCATTTGTGCTAAAAAGGTACCGGAATTTGGAAGCTTGTGTAACTCCACTTCCTGAAGTAAGCAGCTCAGATGATGTTGCTGGTGGGGCAATAAAAAAATGGCCAGAGCGAGCATACGCTGTTCCTCCTAGAATTAGGAGTGGCTCAACACCAGGCATCACAGCTGAGAGATTCGAAGCGGATAATAAATTTTGGAAGGAAAGAGTAGCACATTACAAACGAATCATTAGTCCACTTCCCACTGGACGATATCGGAATATTATGGACATGAATGCTTACCTGGGGGGATTTGCAGCAGCTATGTTAAATTATCCAGTTTGGGTCATGAATGTGGTCCCTATAAATTCAAATCATGACACTTTGGGAGTTATTTATGAACGAGGTTTAATTGGTACCTACCAGGACTGGTGTGAGGCATTCTCAACATATCCAAGAACATATGATCTCATCCATGCTAGTGGCTTGTTTACTTTATACCAGAACAGGTAATGTTTGAGAGGTGGTATTCTCAATCATTAGTGCGTAATTCGTAATTGTGGTTGAACTGATGTTAATATATTTTTCATTGAAGGTGTGACATCACTTACATCTTGCTGGAGATGGATCGGATTCTGAGGCCGGAAGGGACTGTTATATTTAGGGACACAGTGGAGCTGCTTGTGAAGATCCAGAGTATAACAGATGGAATGAGATGGAAGAGTCAGATAATGGACCATGAAAGCGGACCTTTCAATCCAGAGAAAATTCTTGTTGCTGTCAAAACATACTGGACTGGTGAAGCAACTCAAAAACAGCTCTAACTGGGATTTCAATCATCTCTCGTTTCTGCACTTCATTTGTCACAATTTTTCATCTTGGGAAGAGTCAAAATCACTGAAATTTCACCCAAGATAAGGGTAAAAGGGTGGGTTTGATTAAAATTATTGATGGTATAATTTCATTGATGCACTGTAATACTAGGCAGATTCTATTTGTACTACAAATCTAGCGGATACTGTCATTGTCTTAACTCTTGGTGATAATAGTATGATTAGCTAAATAGATATGTACACTGTCTGCAGTAATTGAAAAGTAAGCTCTCTGTAGCCTGCCCCTACAGTTTTTGAATTAAATGATCAATCATATACATTGCAATGCGAGATGATAAGGTAGGGATTAGAAGATAAACCTGTTTGTCTTCTTCAAAAGCAGCAGCCACCGCATATTAAAAGAACTGTGGTGCACTGTTGGAAATGTGATCTTAGAAAATCAAAAGTTCATTCGAAAGAAAAGCTTAAACAAAAGCTTCTGAAGTTCTTTCAAGTTGGTTTTTCTTCAGCAACTCTTTGTACAGAAGCTTGTAATAGCCCGTAAGGCCATGGAATCCCCTTAGTTGTAGTTACATTAATCGGAATTGGCCAATGTTGAATTCCAGCCCTTGAGCTTAAACATCAAACTGACCAACTAATGCCAATGGCCATGCAACAGGTAATAGGTAGTTGCTTGAGGGTGATAGCCAAGCATTGAAATGAAAATCCTTTGCTTTAGGGGCTCTGCCTGCCCCCGTGTGGGGTTATGAAGCTCACTCAATAAATAGCGAAAGAGACCGTTGGCTAGTAGTGGGCATTGAGGCCAACAAAGCCAAGGTTTGTTCTTGCCAATGCTGCCTGCTAGTCAACTTGGACCTCTTGGGCTAAAATTTTTCTCAAATAAATGGACAAAATGACGAATAAATTTAAAATAATAATAACAATTTGAATGGTGTCGCGTGGGAATGCGGGACAAATTACTCGCAGTCCACGTAATAAAAGAACCAGAAATCCTTTTCCTTCGCTTCGCTTTCCCTTTCATGGTATAAAACAAGCACGCATCCGACCATCGTTCATTTTAATTTTTTTTTTTGAATAATCAGGAAAAACCCAAGGAGTAGAAGATGGAGAATGTGGAGGAATCGACGAATGAAATGGAAGACGAAGTAGGGAAGGTGATGGAGCAAGCCAGAGAGTTGCAAGAAGCAGGCGCTGGCCTCATATCCATGATATCCAACGACGAGCAATCTCTTCGCCTAAAGGCGAATTCTCTCGATTCCTCTATTCGCCACATCCGTTCCTCCATTACTACCGTTCTCTCTCAGAAGCTTTTGGATCCCAAACTTGCAGACAAGGTAAACTCCCCACTTTTGCATCTGCTTTTTTCGTTTTTCATTTTCCATTTTTAAATTTGGAAAAAGAAACAAATCCTGAAATTTGGATCTGAAAACAGCTGGAAGAGGATTTACAGACAGCGATATGTATTATAACCGATGGAGACGCTGCTGGTTTTCTTCCTGCCAATGCTCAGGGTATAATAATTTCTTTCTTTTTTTTTCTTTTTAAAATTTTAGTAATTAAATTTTCCTGGTATTAGAGTTATGAATTGATTAATAATGAAATAGTAATTGGGGAATGGCAGGTTGGTATCTAAGGATGTTTCTGGGACCAATTAGTGTTCGTGCATCTCGCAAAGAGATCCAGTTGAAAGCTAAGGAGGAATATAACAGCTACAGAGTAAGCATTACTTCACTATAACCCTTCTTTTCTAAAATTCGATTTTTTGATTGTCTTGTTGTTGGCATCCGAATATGTCCTTCAATTTTACTATTGCATCAACTCAAATGCACATACATATAGCCTCATTTTTGCATTTAGTTACCCCTTACTATTGTACATTTAGACATCTCAAAGTTGTAGTATAAGTTTTTCTGATTCATGATCTATCCGTGAATAATTTTTTTATAAGCAAAAAAGAGAAGATATTTGAAATTTAACTATATATTCTTAATAAATACTACCTCCCTTCAACAGGATAGGACTGCCTTAATGTTTATTCTTTTTCCATTAATTTTGCTTATTTTACGATCGTGGATATGGGAAGGATGCTTGCCTGCATTTCCAGTTCAGTTGTACGAGGTATTTTATGAATAATTCCTTAGGGTTTTTGTTTGAGAGTCAGTTCCTTTGTTATTGGTTTAATGCTGAGTATATGCTCTGTTAGGCATGGTTGTTGTTCCTTAACACTGGTTTGGCTTTGCGAGAGAACATACTGCGAGCAAATGGAAGTGACATTCGTCCATGGTAATTGCATGCCATCTTTTTTTTTCTTTTCAAATGTTTTCCAAAAGCAAGCATGTTTACTTTCTAGTTTTGTTTTGTATAAATGGAACTTTGTCAAGAAAAATGAATTTGTAGTGTGCAGTAATCTTGAGATTATAGTAACCTGAGAGATGTTTTAATGTCAATGTAAATGTTGACTTGTGGCAAAGATCATATTGGAAAATGTGTTCATACTCCTAGCACCTCTCTACTTTTTGTTACTCTTGTATGGGTCACTACATGCTTTTAAATTAGGCTTTCTTGGTTTGTGATGTAATGCCTAGAAAGGTACAACATTGGAAAGAATTCAGAAACTAGTTTCCTTGTTCTAGTGTAAGTTTATGCACTAATGTTAATCATCCTTGCCATGTTGTATTTTCCTTTTGGAGTAGCCATATCATGTTAATGATTCTCTCCTACCCTCAAGTTGGTGGACTTGTGCAATTGTTTAGGACTATTAGATTTGATGGATGCACCGCACAGAGTGCTTGCTTGTGTGTGATTATGTGGGTGTATGGAGATGGGAAGTTAGTGAGTAAGACACTTGAGAAAGGTTGGACATCATAAGATCGTCAAATTGGAAAGAAAGGACTTAAGAAGAGGGAGGTCATTGTATGGTTTTCTATCTTATTGTAATGATGACATTGTTTCTCATTAAGTTTTGAAGCATGGAGTACACCCTCTCAATTGTTGATGTGAAGACATAAAAAGACAATGGTGTCCATTATCTTGCTAACTTTATCCTTTGGTTACATCGTTAGGATTGATTTTATGTTTCGGTTGTAACCATTTTTTTATGCTCTAGGTGTTTTATCCATTGTTATCCCTTCCTTTTTGAGATCAAATGTGTAGATCTTCCATTAGGATATGATTATAGGCCTATTGCTCATAGTTTAAAGCTTGGCATGGCCTCTTATCGCACTTAGTTTAAACTTCTTGACTTGTCTCGGCTATAGACCAAATTGGTATGAGAAAGAGTAGAGGTTGTTATGTACGTGCATTTTGCTTGGTATATAGCCCTTTCCAATTTGTTCGGTACATTAGTTGCAACCAGTGTTGTTTGAATCGAACTGATTAGTTGGACTGGGAACCAGTCGGGAGATCGGTTTGGAAAGTGACTTTGAACTGGATAGATCAGGAACTAGTATGAACCAGTTGAATTGGCTAAAAAACTGATTGAAGGGCGATTGAACCAGAATTTTTAAAATTTTTTTTTTTTTGAATTTTTAATAATTTTTTAATCAGACTGGTCGGATCGGTTGGACTGGTGAATTGGTGGCCTGGCCGGTTCGACCACCGATTTGATTTAAAAAACATTGGTTGCCACTACAACCTGTCAAAATTAGTTGCTTTCAAATAACATTAATGGGTGAGAGAGTTGTCATACCCGATTTTCATTAGGTCCAAAATTAAGAAAAGAGTTAGGTGTTAATTGAAAGAAATTGTAGGTTTGGCGACCTCTACTATAAAATCTAAAATTTTAGTGGCTAAATGACAATTGGTTGGGTTTTAATTCTGGTTTAGTTACGTTGGAACTGACTGGTTCCTGAGTGAGAAACATGATGATGTTGGCCATTGGTTTTGATGGGGTTTTTAGGTGACTGCATGTAAGATTATATATAACTGAGAAGTGTTATTCCGGGAGGAAAATTTGTCTCAATTCTGTTTCATTTTCTTCTCGTCTTCATCTTCTTATATAGTTGTTCCGAAGAAGAAAAAGTTCAAGGAAAGCTCTGCATGGAGCGATGAACATGATGATTGAGTTAGGGGTTTTTGTAAAATTTGAAAGGTTTTCTGTAAGTTTCTGGATTATGGATTTTAAAGCATGAATGCCTTCGAGTTAAATGATATATTTGGTTGTTATGCTTAGCTAACCAGAATGGAGGAGACTGTAGTATTTGGAAAAATTAAGCTGACAGGGAGGAAGGACAGCACATGAGTTTCTGTACTCCACCTTTGGGTGTTTGTTGGTTGTTGTGATGTTTGCATGCTCTGCACTGAGTCTGATTGTATATGATCGTGGCTGATTGGAAAGGCTATGCATGCATATGGCTGTGCAATTATATGAATGTTTGCAAGTATGTTCTCTTAATGTATGATATGGTTGTGTAACGATGAACTGATATGTGACGTACTCCATGTTATAATAGTGAACGTAATGTGTATGAAATGTATGTTTGTAAAATGTGGAATACGAAGGGAAGTATTTGGCGGGTTAGTTGAAGATAGGAAAATTGGCGTAATGGAGAATGGACAGATGGAATGAGGATTGGAGTCACTGAAATATGAAATAGTCCGACCTTGCAAGCAAACACTTAGGTGTTAGAATTAACAAGGAGGATTTGAGGAAGTTTGGTTGGATAAATGGTCTATTGGCTCGACGGAGTGGCATCATGGAAATGATCTACTAGCTTTATGGAGCGACACCATGAAAATGGTTTACTGACTCCTCGGAATCGAAAGTCCACGGCTAGCCATGACATAATCCAGTGGAGGATAGATTCATCCTTACGGCAAAATGAAGTCCACCAGGATAGTAAAACATGGAAGCCCGTTAGGTCATATATGTGAAAACCACTATATGACTCGTGTGATGAAAAGTCTGTCATAACGGTTATGGCATATGAGAGTGCTAGCAGGCTTGCGGATAAGAGGCCTCGCCAAAAAGCGAAGGCAAGAGGAATAGGGGAAAGTGTCTTGTGCGCGGATATTTGCAAATACATATCCACCATTAAGAGTCCATCAGAGGTAATGAACAAGCCAATATTGGTTATGAGAAAGCGAGACAGTTTTCCAGATTCTCTTTCTAAGTGTTTCTTGGCAAAGAGGTCGCCAGAAAAGGGAAGTCCGCCAAAGACTATTTTATGTGTAATGTCCGCCAAGGACTAATTGTTCTATAAAGTCGCTAGAGACTAATGAATGAAGAGGATGTCCATTATGATTATCTAGGGTTGGGAAGTCCGCCAAGGACTAACGAATGAAGAGGATGTTCGCTAGGACTATCTAGCGTTGGGAAGTCCGTTAAGGACTATCTTATAAATGAGAAGTCCGCCTTATACGATCTAATGAGGAGATAGTCCGTTGGGGACTATTTGTTGCTGGGAAGTCCATTCGAACTATCTGATTAAGGGAAAGTCTAGTGAGACTATCTTACATAAGTCATATTTTTTTGATTTATTTATTTCAAAGTTTTAATATTTTAGATTAATAAAAGTTTGACTGGGCCTAAGGAGGTTTATGTTGCAAGATAGTTGACTAAGTCTTAGTTTAGTAATCATTTAGGATTCAAGTAGAACTTAGACATTCTTATAAATAGCTAAGCATGCCCAGCCACCATAATATGGATTATGTTTGATCTTTTTGGTTGATAAAATACTTCAAGGGAGATTTTCTTAGAAGACTAGTTTCATATTTCTTTTTTATAGAGCTTTTGTTTCATTCATCAAGATTATGGAGGAGGTTTATTATAATTTCATTTTGCTTAATTCAAGTCAATTGAGAGGGTTGATTAAAGGCCAATATAGTTATTTGTTAGTGCAAGTTCACCAAAGGAGACTAGGCTATCTATCCAATGATTTGTCTTCAACACCGTTCATCTTCTTTCTTCTTTTCATCAATCCATCTATCATCTTTTGTTCATTATTTTTGATTCTTTGTTTTCCATTGTTTTATTATCTAATTCTTGTTAGAAAATTTCAGATTTGAGTACTAGAACTTTGGTGTAAAAGCTACTCTTGCAAGAAGTTACTTAAGTCGCAAGAATAAGTCAAAAACTTCGAGTTGATTATTCGCGTTTTTAAAATTCAATCTTGAGCTTCCACATCAAATATAGAGTTGAAGGTTTATTGGATCAGATTTAAAGAAAAGGATGGATTGTTGGATATGAGTTTAATAGGGGTTAATGAATAGAACAAGTGAAGTTGGTTGTGACTACCATGGTTTTTGTCAAGATGGATATTGGAGGGTTTGATGCCTACATTGACGAAGAGGGTAAAGGCTGCTATAGAAGAGTCTACCTTCATATTTACCATAGAGTTACTACCTTATTTATTGGCTATTATTTTATCCATTCCTTCACACATTTGATCAAACAATTGGGTTTTGGTTTCAGCAATAATTTCATCAACATGCTGCAACATATGATCTAGCGTTTGCTCTATCTTTGTTTGCATATACTTGAGCTTCTTGCGTATTTTTACTCGCCACTTCGCCAACCATTTTGCCATTGTTGAGGATCATTGGCTCTAATGCCAAATTGTTACCATCATAAATTTGGGATTGATAGTTCAACTCATCAAAGGGAGGCTAAACCGTCATAAATTTGTAATCCCTTTTTCTGGTTTTGCTAAAATTTGACTTGACTTTGTTTTATTAATCATCCTTTTAAATAGAGATTATTACAATTAAAGAAAGTAAATAAAGTCCTACTAAATCCAACTTCTATCTAAGAGTCCTAAAACAAGTTATTTTATTCTAAGAATCCTACCCAACAACCTCTCGTAAGAGTCATACCTAACAACTACTAAGCGTCCACAACAAAGGTCTTATCCATGACCATTTTCTCCTTGTTATTCGAAATTATTCCCATCCACTTAGTAAAGCCGTTTGTAGCCATGAAGCTTCTATAATCTTGTGGAATCTTCTTTCTGATTAGCATGTTTGATGATTTTGTTGAACTCTTTATTTAGTCTAGAATATACCATGCATTAGCCTGGGAGAATTTTTTTTTTTTGGATGGTGTTAGTTAATATCAAAATCTAAACATCAAACGTTCATTCTCAGTGTGTCTATAATTTGTGTTTGCACTTTCTTGATTAGCCTTTCGAATTCATTGATGACTAAATGATCATTTTGCAGGTGGATATACCATCACTATTTTGCTATGGCTACTGCCCTTGTTAGTCTCACTTGGGAGATCAAAGGACAGCCTAATTGTGGTCAAAAGCAGGTCATTGTTGTACTATTGTTCACTAATTATATTTTCCATGTCACCTGATTAATAAAGTGTTAAAACCTATTCAGCGAGGTGTAGAACTTTTCCTTCAATGGGCTATGATGCAAGGAGCTGCCTTGCTTCTACTAAATCGATATCAGCGCCGGAGACTATACACTCGGATTTCCCTAGGAAAGGTGTTATTTCTGTTTATGCATCAAAAAGAAAAAAAAAACTATTGTTTCCTGCGTACATCGTTAACTATTTTTGCATACAATCTATCTAACCTTGGTTTTGAATCATCTTTTGTTCCTTTGCATTCTAGAAAATATTACCCTTTGTCCTCACAGTTATGGAGAATCGGTTCTAAATTCTAATCTTTAGTGTGTTTCTATTTTCAGTCTAATAGCATGAATGTTGCACGGAGAGAAACAACCGGTGTAGATTGCGAGTTGTGGGTCTTATGTCCAATACTTTTCGTTATGCAGGTAATCCAAGCTATATTGTGACTGATTGATGAGAATGTGTAAATGGGACCATGTTCATTTCACGTTGTTATTTTACCACTCATTATAAAAGGGTCTAAAACCTTAGTTCAATCTCCCAATTTTGTAGTGTGATAATATCTGTATGATTTCCATGATTTCTTACATTTCAGGTCTTCCAATAACTTAAATCTTTTTTTTTGGTATGAAATTCTGACTTATCGTTGACGTTTGTTAGATATTATGTATCAAATCCCTGAATGTTGTGCATAGTGCTTCTTTAGGATTCAACTTTGTTATGTTGTTATTCAACATGTGCTTGCATGATTCCAAGGAACATGATTGTAGGGTTTTGAGGCATATGTCGGACTACTACTGCTGAAGACCACATTTGCCGGCGTTGTTACAGAATGGCAGGTAGGTTTCCCGTTTTCCCCTCTTCTCGCATTTTATCTTTCCTTTCATCCATGCAATAAAAAAAAAAAAAAAAAAGAAAGAAATGAGATGACGAGTGATGGAAAGTTGGGTTTTTGGCAGATAATATTTTGTGGGATCATATTGGTAATTCTGGCTGTTGGGAACTTTATAAACACGGCACAGACATTGATGGCAAAGTCAAGGTTTAAGGGAACGATGAAGAAGAGTAAGAGCAGGCGGGAGTTATATTAGAGTCTTGCTCTTCTGTTTATTTCTTAGGATAATTTTTATATATCTTTTTTTCCCCTTGAGAAAATTTTTCACAAATAATTCGGCTTGTTTTGTAATTAATTTCGTTTCACAGATTAAAAGCCCAAAAAAGGGCTTTTAAATCTTATTTTTTTGTCAGACATTAGGTTGTTGTCCTTACCTTTTAATATTTAATAATGAAAGTTACGATTAATAACACTAATTTTACATTTTTAAAATAGAACAAAAATAGTACTCACATGACCAATTTAAAATCAATATCAACTTTCACTTTACTTTTCTAGCATTTTTATTTGTTTACTTAACCTTTTACGCATCAATGTTGACCCACATGAGTAATTTTTTTAATTTTAAAAATGTCGCATACACCAATTTTGTTAAATTATTTTGACATTATTATTAATTGGATTAAAAAGATTAATTTTTAAATATGCAAAATGTGTAGGTAGTAAAAGCATAATTAAACCTAAAAGAACAGGTTCACAACTATGATGGAGAAAAATAAGGTTACTTATCATGATAAATTTAATTGGCTTAAAAGGTTAAGAATATATAGAACAGTAAAAAAGAATTAAAGAATAATATAATAGAAACTGCGGTGCTGCCTGGATAACCCCTTTTCCCCTCTAAAGCTTACTATATTGTTTCCTATTTTATGTATTATATAATTTGGCACTCAACTTACTAGGATGATATAATACAATAATCTGTTTTAGATATAATAAAGTCACAGTCCATATCATCTTGATTTTTCTACATTAAAAAAACTTGTGTTAATTATTTACTCACATGTCACTGTTTCATCATTATATATATTATCAACTTCATTATTATAATAATTATACGTTTGATTATAGACATTTCTATCTCTAAGAGGTGGCCCAACTTGTCTCCTTACTTATACTGTATAAATAATTTTGCCATTCTTTTAAAAACAAATTATGGGACGAATATAGAATAATAGACTGATCAAGATTTAATAGGATTTTAATTTTGATACAATGCTAAAAATATTTAACTTATTAATAAATAAAAACAATTGAAGAGATTGCTCAGATTTGAATACAAAATCATAAATAACCAAAAACTGTATTTACATGCCACTGGCAGATGATGGTGCATGGTGGGTTGTGTCCCATTCTCATGTGTCACCTACATATATTTTATTAATTTTTAAGTGATTTTATTTGTAAATTTATTAAATAATATATTTTTAATTTATGTAAATATTATTTATTATTTAAAGTATTAAATTGTGACATCTTTTATTTTTATTTTGTTGTTATTTATGCAAAGTGTGTGTCTCTCTCCTTCATGTGGGTGGTGGTGTGGTGAGAAAGGTGCAACTACTGTATTACTGATCCATATGATGTATTGTCTCATGTTATGGATCACACATGCCAAGGGCCATCACCACCACCCCTATCCCCTTCACAATTATTAACATCATAAATACTATACACTCACGAATGCACATTTACATGATAATTAATTACATACAAAATGCCAATATCAAAATGTCAAATGGGCTATAAAACCAAACAAATATCTATATATATATACACACACACACGTATATATTAGAGCCCGATATTTTGTATATTTGTGTTGTATTAATATATTTTATATTATTATCGTATTTAAGATATTCTAAATTCATTTATGCTAGAGATGAACTCCAAGGTGGTGGTGAGTTGGTGATAGTAGAAAAATAACAAGCACATGGATAGAGGCACATCATAGGATAGATTTGGTATATTATCAATGAAGTTTTTAAATTTTATAAGTAGAGTCAAAAGGTTGATAAGTATCTTACAAAGATATAATAAAATATTTAAAAATACACATAACAATTTTTTAAACTATTTGTGAAATAAAAAAAAATATACTGCCAATATATTAAATACTAACTCATAAATTTATAGGTGAAAGTGATATATCACTTGTTATTGTCCCATTTTTTGGGTAAATCTTATCTATAATATTTTTTTAGTTATATTTAATCTTTGAGTTATTTTATTTGAATAGTCAATCTTATTAATTTTAATAATTAGTGTATCAAATTTTTTTAACTAATATTTTAAATTCATATATTTTTATCATAAACATAGAGGTGGAGCATTATGGGAGCGGAGGCTCAAATTTTGAATTAAATGAGTCCCTTTAAAATAAATTTAATATTTTTATTTATAATTTAATTTCATGCCATTTTTGTTTTAAGACTTCAAAAGTATATTTACAAATAATACACAGTCAAATAACTATAATCATAATTAATTATTACAAAGAATGATTAAATTGAAAATTAAACTAGTAAAATTAAAACATATCCAAATAGCATCCACTCATAATGAGACTTAAATCAAAATAAAATATGAAATTTTTTTTTACATATTTTACATAAAATAAAACTTAAATACGAAATCTTGAAATTCTCAAAACTTTAACATTTTTATTAAGTCGAGATATACATGAATTCTTCTAATAAAGTTAAAAGTCTTTTTTTTTCCTTACTTTTACCTTTTCTACATATATATTTATGACTTAATATAATATTTGGTAACTCAACTTGATACTTAATTTTTTTTTGCCCAATTTAGTACCTAAATTTGACAATTTTTCTTAATTTGGTACCAAAACCTTTTTGGGTCCAATTTGATACTTGAACTTAATATGTTTTCTAATTTGGTTCCTAAATTTATTAAACACTAACGGTGTTAATTTTTTTTTTTGTTATGCTACAAAAATATTGTCAATATTAGAGGAAATTAATGTTTAAAAAAATAGGTATTGAGTTATGCTTAACGAACTAACATTAAATAAGAAAAAAAGAGTTTTAAAAACCTAATTTAAAATAAATTAATTATTTTAAATTAATAAAATAAATAAATAATTAAAAGTAATTGAACATATAAAATACAAAAGAAATATCATATCATCTGTCAGATGTTGGTCATACATTGATTATTTTTACTACCTCATAAAAAAATAAAATTGTTAGTATATTGGAGTAATTTATAAAACGTTTGACAAGTTCAAGTATCAAATTAAACAAAAAAAAAAAAAGAGTCAAGTTCAAGTACCAAATTAGACCCAAAAAAGATTAAGTATCAACTTAAAAAAAAGTGTCAAGTTTAGATACCAAATTAGAAAAAAGCATCAAATTTAGTATCAAATTAGACAAAAAATTAAATACCAAATTAAAAAATATATATCAAATTTAGGTACCAAATGCTATAGTTTACCCATTTCTCTAAAAAAAAAAAAATCAGAGCTTTCAAAAAGAACGTGGACTTAGCAACGTTTGTTTGATAGATGTATAAAAGATGTTGTAGTTGAAGAATAATTGGAAAAAAAAAAAAATCCTGTACACATTCACCAATGCCATTTATTTCATTTACTCCATAATTTTTTTTTACAATTTTATCGTAATTAACTCATACGATACAAATTAATTTTTATTATATTTTTAATTGATAACACTTTAAAATCAAAATATTTTCTTGTATAAAAAAATCAAAATATTTTCCAAAATGGAAGGAAAGGTAGGGCATAATATGTTACATTATTGGTTATCAACAACAATCAACTGGTTTTTGTAATACTCTTACTCAATTTAGACATGTAACACCCTCAATTTGATCAGATTAATCGAATTCGAATTTTAGGTATTTTCACACAAATACAAACATAAGTTTAATTTACTTTTACGATCTATAGATAATGACAACTTACTTAACTATGAAATTCCAAATTAAAACACCTAAATAAATATCATGAATAAATACAACTACAACACGAGGTAATTAAATTACAATAATATCCAAATTGAAACCTTAATTTATTACAGATACCCCTAAGTGTGGATTTCCAAGTAGCATTTTAGTCTTTGAACTCATTGCCAAACTTGTTTTGTATGCATAATAACCCGATATGCCACTTAACGGCGTAATCCTAGCGTCGTCCCTCCTGACGTAGACCCATATCATTATACCTGTAATATAACATACACAGATAAGTTCATGAGAACTTAGTGGAGAAAACGTTATTTACCTAAGTAAAATTTGCACGTTGCAACCGATAATTTATATAGACAATATCGTCATTCTTGACCTTCAATCTTGTCTTTGGCGAATACTTCCTTAAGTTCTATTCCTTGATTCTTGTCCAATACTTATACCTTACTCTAAAACTGTTCCCCTTTCTTTAACAGAATGTCTTCAATACATCACTTATGTCCTTCAAACTCTGAGCCATCACCTCATCATAATTCAATAAGACACACATGCATAGACGACAGATACTTCCTCCAAACTTACAAAGTTCATATCTTTATTTAGAATATATTTTCTATACTAACCCATTACTTCTATATATCTCTTCAATTCACTATTCTAGACAGAGTCTTAAACTCATGAAATGCCTTACCATATAGCCCATAGATACATTTCGTCCTTACATTACGCCAATAATGTTTGGGAGCCATACAAAACTTGTCACATGGGAAATTCAATAAAATACGTCATGAAGGCCTTATTATGGTACACCACTAAGGTAGACCATTCAGTGTATGTCGCAAAGGCTTTCCTTTTTATGATCTGCCATAAAGGCTTTTCTTTTACAATTCACCACAAAGACTATTCTTTTTACGATTCACCACAAAGGCTATTCTTTTCTATTGTGTTTTTGTTATATGGATTTTGTAACATCCTATACGCAACCTGGTTGTCGAGCTCGAGTAATAGGACGCTATACCACCGTCTCACATCATACACATTAGAAGTCAATACATTGGTAAGCAATCATCTTATATTTTAGTATTTATTCAAATTCCAAGTCTTCCATATATTAGTAATCATTTAAAACATGATAAGCATACTTCAAATGTACCTTAAGTAACAACCAAACATGCATTGGGATCATTTAGCAAAATTTCCAAAACCAGTACGTAGGTATCAATACTGGAACATAGGTACTGATACTATGTGGAAAATCAGTATCAAATCAGCTTACTGTTTTTCACCTAAAATAAAAAAAAACCAGAAAATATCGTTACATTTCAAAAAGTATCGATAATTTTGCCCCAAGTATCGATACTCGTGGTATGGTATCAATACCAAATTATGATTCTGACTCCCTACACATTTAAAAATTACAAAGGTATTGTTTTTACAACCCGAATATCAATACCTCTACTTCAGACCTTAAAAATACAACACATATAAGCCTTCCAACCATCCCAACACAAGTCCATTCAACATACATGCTTTATTATATCAACTAAACATCAAATCGTCCATAATAACAGCTTCAAACATCGTAATTAAGTCCAAGAAGTAATCTACAAAATACAAATCAAAACTCAAAATCCTAAGAGTAATTAAATCATGGAAACGTCCCAATTATCATATCAAATTCTAGCATAAAGTCTACCATATTGCCTCATTCCCAAAACATAAGTGAGTAAATAATAACACCTACGAGAAAGGGAAATTGGACTTGCTTGGATCACCCATCGAAACCACACCGGCACACAACTAACCTACAATGGTTTTAAAAAGAGTGAGTAAGCTTAACAAGCTTAGTGAATGCCTAGAACAACTACCATGCAAACATGTCATCAAGCATTAGTGGAACACATACATAGCACAATTAGGATAGTCTTAACTTTATTATCATATTTCACTTACTCGTGCATGTTTAACAGTTTATTTATCAAGTTATTGCATACACTTTCATGCATATATCTCAATATATACAAACATATTTATAGATAATTTGGCACTTGAGCTATGAAAGCATACACCACTCATTGGATACACGGATCTCCAACACACCAAACATGTCCCAAAAGTGAAGCATAAAGCTAACACTTTCCAATACACCAAACATGTCCCGTTGAATGGAGCTTAGCTTACATTCCCTTATCTCTCCAAACATGCCTCAGGGCTTCAGCACTCAAATCACATATACATATAGGTGAGTACTCACAATCCTATAGCATGCCAACTATATCCAATGGGTTCAAGGTTAACAAGGAAAAAATATATGTTATTAAACACACATTTACTTATCTTTGATTGCACTTATTCACTGCAAATATCACATTATAGCACAACATTATCACTATCATCTAGCGTGTATAGCATGCTTACATTTATAGTTTCTCAAAGGTAATCATGAGCACATGTCACGTAATATAACATCTCATCTTAGTTCACAATTTTACAATCAACAAGCACATATTAAATTAAGAGTACGAGAAATATTACACTCGAAATTTAGAGTAGGAGTTTAGGCTACTTCTAAATTCCCAATTAGTGCATTGAATTGTACCCACAAGCAATTATTCCAAACACCCACCAAGATGCTTTCGCCGAAATGCTGAAAGCTCAAACTAGTCTTTCCTAGCTCATAGATGGTCCTAGCAAATTTGAAACTTCAACACAACAATTCACACAACAGTACGTTCAAAAATTAGCTAAGGACTCACCACAAGCAATCAAAAACATAAGCCTAAGCTATGTTCTCATGGAACTAAAACCTTTAACATGTCCAACTTGAAATCCAAATATCTCGATCTACACTTAACCTTTTTGCCTAAAACGAGTTCTATTCATCTAATTATTCATCTACAACTAATTCTCAACGTTCAATCTACGCTAAACTACTCAGATTATGGTATCGACTTTTTCGACATGTTTATGACAATTTTCTGAAAATTCATTAAATCCTTAGAAATTCTTAACAAAACTTTAAATTAAGTTTAGAAACATTTTAATCTCATCAAAACTAATTGAAAAACACTTTAAAACCACATTTTTTTATCCAAAATCCCAAAATCCACCATTAACAACCTGATTTTTGACTTTTAATCAAAACATGCGATTTAACAGCTAAAAATTCAATTTCAAAGACTAATTAACATTAAAAACTAATGGATAGATGAATGGTTATCTTTGATAGAAGAAAAATATACTTTTGACGTAAATCCAAGAACACCCATTATAATAGCCTGATTTAGGGCCTAATCAGAATAGTGGTTGCGGGACCACAAATCTGAAGTAGAAATATGTGTTTTATGATTTTTTTGAGGCTTATGATGGGTTTGCATGATTGTGTGAAAGTTTTATGAGGAAATTTTATTTATTAGTGATTAAATTGTCCATTAGGACTAAATTGCAAAGATTAGAAAAAATGAGATTCTAGAAGATTTAAGTATGAAATAGAGTTATAAAAATTACTAGAGGTCCTTATTTAACAATTAGACCATTACATGTTAAGATAGACAAAAATGGGCATGGGAAGGAAAAATCTTAAGAAAGAGGCTTTAAGGGTATTTTTGTCATTTGGTAAATAAAAGATTAAAAAGGGAAAACAAAGTCAAAATTGTGTTCATCTTCTTCTCCCATGGCCGAAAATCACTAAGGAAGACATAGCTAGGGTTTGTTCATCTTTCAAGCTTGATTGTAAGTATCTCCTAGCCTCGTTTTTAATGTTCTTCGTATTTTTGAGATCCTCGTAGCTCGATTTAGCTATTTCTAGCTATATTTTGAGCTAGGGTTTATGTTCAAAAATTTACCCATGTATGACATGCATGTATTTTGATGTTTTATGGAAAAATATGAAAGTTTGATGTATGATAAACATCTTTTTCTAAGTGATTTTCATGAAAAATGCATCAAAGGACCAAATTGTAAAAGTTATAAAAATGGTCATACATGAGTGAAATAGTGGAAATTGGGGGCTGTTGTAGTTAATAAAATAATTCAGCTAGGCTTAAAATACAAGAAAGTTGAATAAAAATTATTTTACGAGCCTAGGGGCAAAAGTGTAATTATGTGAAAGGTTAGGGGCAAAATCATAATTTTGCCAAAGTATGATTCATGAGTCAATTTAATCAATGTGAGTTTTAAACAAGTGAAATTGTTATTATAGATCAAGAAACAGAAAGCTTGGACCGAAACCGAGGCAAGAACAAAGTTTGGACTAAATCGAACATCTACACCTATTTTGAGTACCGAGGTAACTTTGTGCGAAATTTAAGCTTCATAGCATTTTTTTATATTTATATTTTGAATTGCTTGATATTATTATGACAAAGAATATCATATATATGAAATTGAATAATGATGTCTTGATGAGAAAATGTTGAGAATATGTGAAGTTGAATTCCCGGTTGAAGATTTGGAATAACAAGGATACCTATGTCACAACATGAGATAAGAAAGATCTCGTATAAGACCATGTCTGAGACATGGCACCGGCATCGAATGTAGGTCCCGTATAAGACCATGTTTAGGACATGGCACCAGCACCGAATAAGGAAGGTCCCGTATAAGACCATGTCTAGGACATGGCTTCGGCACCAAAGGAAGATCTCGTGTAAGACCATGTCTGGGACATGGCATCGACATCTATGTACAATCTCGTATAAGACCATATCTGGGATATGGCATCGGCATCAAGAGGTGATCCCATGTAAAACCATATCTAGGATATGGCATTGGCATCTTGATACATGTATGATGAGATTGAGTATCCTCTGTTATTTCGAGTAGTTCAACGGGAAAAAGAGCTAAGTTATGTAAAGATGATAAAGAGCTAAGTTATACAAAGATGACAAAGAGTTACATTTAAGTTAAGGATGATAATGATTTAAGTTTATGTTCAAGATAGCATAAGTGCTAAATTATGTGATGAAGTGATACAGGTACCATTAGTAAAATACGAGTTATGAAACCATAATGTGATATGTGATGGGTAAGAGTAAGTATGAGTAGGTATGTCTAAATACTTGAGAACTTATGTTGTTATTGTTCTATGAAATGAATGGATTTTACCATGAGTACTTATGTTGCTATTTTAATTCATACAAACTTACTAAGCTATATGCTTACCCCTCTCTTTTCCCTTTTCTTTGTAGTTTCGCCAAGCTAGCTCGGGGATCGTAGAACATTGGAGCTCGGATCACACTATCAATCATTCTTTTGGTATAGTAAAGTTGATTTATTTTGAGTATGGCATGTATAGGAAAACATGGTCATTTTATTATGTCATATTTGAAAACCAAAGTGTTGGCTATTAATGTACTCACTCATTTTGTAAATGGCCATTGAGAATTGGCCAATATTTGTCAAGTTCCACATATTTAATGATGATGAGTTTTATGAAGTGAAAGCTCATGCAATTTATGAAGTAAAATGTGAAGTGTATGAATGATGATTTAGTGATTCTTCATAGTGTATTATTGCCATGTTATGTATTACTTGTGGTGGTATATGTGTGTTTATGTTTCGGGGTGGCAATTGGCTTTGTAAATAGCCTTCTAATTGTCCATATGAGTAAACACATGAGAGTGTGTCTAGGCCGTGTGTGACACACTGTCAACCTCATGGGTGTGTTGATAGGCCGTGTATCCCCTTGTAACAACCCAAAGTTGGCCTAGTAGGATTGGGCCCATTAGGCCTTGGGCGTAGAGGCGTTTAAAATTTTTTAGAATAAGAGAATGACACTAATGCAAGTTGGACCTATTAGGTGAGTGATTTTGGAAGGTTAGGGGGCTTCTATGAAGTCCTGGGTTCCAACTTGGGCTTTAGGAAAAATTTTGATTTTAGGTGAATAAAACCCTAGGAGTTGGTAGGTAGGCTTTAAGAATAAAATGTGGAGGAAAATGACACAAAAGGAGTTGTGGTCTAGTGGCAAATGGCGCCACATGGGAGACAAGGATGATGCCACAAGGAAGCAAGGGGTCCAAGGTTCAAGTCTTGGCGCTTGCAATTTGATTTTCTTTTTAAGTGAATTTAGACTTTGGGCCATAGACTTATATTTAGTTGCGCATGTTTTAAGACAATAAGGAGCTAGTTGGTAAAGTGGCTAGCGGCGTGGATTATGCTATAGGGGAGCCTGGGTTTGAATCTCATGACAAGTAAGGGAGTATTTATTTTGCGGATTGGACGGCCAGAGTTTGTGTTGGATTTAAACTCTACTGAAGGAGGGATCCCACATCGGAGCATTCGGAGCGCGGATTAGCTTCGGACTCTTATCAGGTGTGTATTTCGCCCTATTCTAGCTGTAGAACGACAAATGCCAAAATGCCGGTCACATGGTGATAGTAGCCACACGAGCGTGCGGGCGCACGTGTGAGGGCTTCAACGCGATAGTTGAGGCCACCATGAGTATTCTTGGGTTGATGCTGTTTGGGCCACGATGGGCCAAAAGGGGCCAAGTAGGCCCAATGGGCCCGTCGGTCCATATGAATAAATTGTATGATTGTGTAGTAGGTATTGAACTGGTCTATGTGAATCTCATATCTATGGCTAGATTTGGGCTAAATGGGCCACACGAGCGTGTGAGTCCATTTGGGCCGGGAATGGACCTTAGGCCCATTTGCATCATTATCTCTGTTTAGAATTCCTTAGTTTACAAAATTATTGAAATACCATCGATTTACAAAATTACTGAAATACCATTAGTTTACAAAATTACTGAAATACCCTCGATTTACAAAATTACTAAAATACTCTTAGTTTATAAAATTACTAAAATACCCTCGATTTACAAAATTACTGAAATACCCTTGGTTTACAAAATTACTAAAATACCCTTGGTTTACAAAATTATTGAAGTACCCTTAGTTTACAAAATTACTAAAATACCATTGGTTTGTAAAATTACCGAAATACCCTTATTTTATGAAATTACCTAAATGCCCTCGATTTACGAATTACCAAAATAACCCAATTTACTAAATTACCGAAATACCCCTAGAGGGTAAATTACCAAAATACCCCTGAAGGGTAAATTACCAAAATGCCCCTGAAGGGTAAATTACCGAAATACCCTTGGAGGGTAAATTACTGAAATACCCTCGGTGGGTAAAATTACTGTTATACCCTCAAGGGTTAATTAGCATGATTGTGTGTATTCTGTTTATCTGGTTATGATGGTAATTTAGTTCATACATCATATTTGATACATGCTTTGCATACATGACATTCTGCATGGGATTGGGATATTGATGATCGGAGGAAGTGTAATCTGGTGGCTCTGCCATAGATTATGATGGCTTTGCCACAATTCTGTATAGTGGCTATGCCACGTATATTCTGTTATTCTGGTGGTTTCGCCACAAATTCTGTGACTAGAAGCTTGTCTGCCATATTGGTGTGTAGCGGATGGGTGGGTCGATTTAGAAATCCCCACAGGTGTGTTGGGCTGGTACGGGTGGTGTGTAGTGGATGGATTATTGGGTTGGGCTACATACTCTGTTTGCATTATCATGTTTATAGGGCTAAGGCCCAGTTTGTTACCAAATAGGGCTTCGGCCTAGTTTGCTTCTGTATGGGCTCAGGCCCAGTTGACGACCGATTAGGGGATTACACACTGAGTTCTCATAACTCACCCCCTTGCTTAAGCCTTGCAGGTGATCCCCAGCGTTAGAAGATTTAGGGCTGCGGAGGACTCTGTGGTGGCCATACATCGGAGATAGTTCTCGCGAACTTTAGTAAATTCAGTTTTACCTTATTTTAAGATTATTTTTAATTTGGGTTTAATATTTTGTAATAAGGCCTCTGGGATTTTAGTTTTCTTTTAACTTTCAATTCGACTATATTTTATTAAAATTGTTAGGTGTTTGAATATTGAGTTTTCCAAAATGTTAATAACTGTTTTCCAAAATATCACGTTTCCGCAACTATTCAAGTTTGACTTTCACAACAAAAATAGTTTTCAAATTAATAACATTTTTACAAGAAAACAATTATAGCAAATCTGAATTTCACAAACAACAAAGCTCGAAGGTTTTTTTTTTAACGAACGCGTAGTTTTTAAACACCATTTTATGTGACATGCTAGATCCGGTCATAACGTATAGGCCGGGTTTGGGGTGTTACACTCCTGTATCTAAATGTGAGAATTCGATTCGTCACACAGGCCAGCACACGGGCGTGTGCCTAGACCGTGTGCCCCTTAAGAGGTTGCTGACGTCATAAACAGAATACCTAGGTTTTTCACACACGGGTGAGAACACGGACGTGTCTAGGCCGTGTGAGGGACATGGGTCATTGACACGGGCGTGTGTCCGGCCGTGTGAAAACTCCTATAGGTTCGAATTGAAAACTAAATTCCGCACGTGTAACACCCCTAACCTGTATCCGTCGCCAAAATAGGGTTACGAAGCATTACCGAATAAAACACAACTCAAAACAGACATTTTTTTATTTAAAATAAACATATCAAGTACATTCAAGAGTAAAAATAATCATTACATAACATATTATATTCACATACTTAGCATTCAGATCAAAGACACATACTTAACATTCAAATCAAAGCTAGCGTTTAAGTATTGAATCATCCAAACAGAATGAGGTTGCACTTTTTCTATTTAAATCAAACCATACTAATCTTTATAAATTCAAACATATTTATCATCTTATACTTACTAAAAAATAAGACATTCATTATTTCAATTTCATTTATTAAATAACTATCAAACTAATCTTATGCCTAATCATTTTAATACATATCATTAATCAAATAAAGCACATGTTTTGTCACTCATTCCATGTGCTATTCGAATATCATGCTAAACAACTTGAATAATTTATTATACATATAAACCATTTAAACAGGTAAATGTTATAGTATGTTACCTTCCAAAATTAATACACACATATTCTTATATAACATATTAATCACTTTTCCATAATCTCACAAATATCTCATGAAGAACAATTCATTAACAACCATCAAATATTTCAACCAAGTATAGCCGAATAACTATATAAATACATACATAATTTCCTAATCAAATTCTTTTCACATTATATAACCAATTAATAATGAGACATATCCATTATTTCAGAAACCAAAATTACATCTAACATTTACCATTTACCAATACAAATTTCATAACCTAATTATAAAACTAAATTCATTTGCATCACATTTAAACATCTATCATAATTTCATATCAATGCTGAATACATATATATTTGACATTATCATTTCAATCCCAATTAACCAAGACTTGATGACTAATATGACCACATACCTATTTGTTGTATTCGAACATATATATATCACTTAATCTAATTCAACATGTCCATAATATAATCATCACTTACGCATAGCTAAAATATCCATGTATACATTTGGTTCAAGTCCATATCTTAACTAATTCAATCCATCGTACAAAGCATAACCAAAATACAAGTATTAATCACATACCCAAAATTCAACAAGTCTAATTATAAAACATCATACATGCTTACTTACCATGAATATATACCTTAATCAAATAGGCATAATATAAGCTCATTTTCAATGACCATTATGACTATAAGCATAGATACCAAATCGATCAAAAGAAGATAAGCCATTTTTGCATGGCTATTAATTACATAAAAAAGTACTTAATCCATATCCAACCTTTTACTATGCTGTACATGCCATATATTCAAAATTAACTTAGCAAAATACCAAAGGAGACTGTCGATAGTGTGAATAGTCTTGTTGACGATCCCCAAGCTCGTAACGTATCCAAAATCTATAAAAATAGAGGTAAACAGAAAATAAAACACAGAGTAAGCTATTTAAGCTTAGTAAGTCATAAGAAAATTAATAACAAACCAACTTAGCAACATCAAATATACAAAGTTATATTAATTAGTTAAATCATACACATTCACAAATAATTACTCAAATTTCAATATCAAAGTCACACATAACACCCTTTGGCCGAATACCCAAAATTATAACTTATACATAGTTCACATGTTTATACATTAACCTTTGTACAATGAACTAAATATATAACTTACCTTTCTTTTCATAACACAGTTTATATACGTACCTGAGTTCTTTTAATTCAAATTTCACATTTGGCCTTCACTTATACATGCTCATTGAACCATTCGGAATTCAAAAGGATACGCAGATAGCCAGAAGCTCGTACAATGCCAACGTCCCAGACATGGTCTTACATGTAATCACATATCGATGCCACTATCCCAGACAGGGTCTTACACGTAAACACAAGTCGATGCCAACGTCCTAGACGTGGTCTTACACGATTACACATATCGAATATCCTATGTCATGACATATGTATCCTATCTATTCCTAAGGTTCGTACGGGGCTTACAGACGTCAAATCTCGGTCGAATCAAGCTCGAAAGTTAGCCAAATCATAATACCCACATTCGGCCATAGCATATATAAATTCAAATAATTCATTTTGATACATAACAATTACATATCCATGGTTATTTCAACATTTCAATGCTTATTGACTTACCTCGGATGTCGTCTACTGTTAAATCGGCTACTCGGCCACTTTTGTCTTTCCCCGATACAAATCCGATTTCTTTAATTCTTGAGCTAAAATATTCAAATTAAGCTTATTTAAACACCATTCTATTCAATTTAGCCTAAAAACACATAAATGTGCAAATTATAATTTTGCCCCTAATATTTCACACTTTTTTACAATTTAGCCTTTTTGCTCAAAACACAAAATATACAAAATTTGACTACACTCCTTAAGGGCCGAGTATTCCTAGTGTCCATACAAGCCTACACATTTCACATTTTAGTCCCTCATTTTTTTTTTGCAATTTAGTCCAAATTACTAAATTTCATCAAAAATTCAAAGACAAAACTTGTTAATCTAACACATATAATTCACATTTCATCATCGAACATCAAAAACCACAAGGTATCATCATCAAATCATCACAATGGAAAAACACAAAATCATCATCAAAATCAAAAATTGAGACATGGGTTTTGAAGTACACTTAACAACGATCTCAAAAACGTAAAAATTATCAAAAACAGAACAAAAACTAACCTTGAATCAAGCTTCTTTCATGGCCGAATATTCAAAGGTCTTAAACCTTATTTATTTTCTAAGTTTTGGTGATGGGAGAAGATGATAATGGCTTTTAATTTGTTATATTTTAATATATATAACTTATTATTATATTACTTATTTAACCTTTTATAACTAATATATATAACATATAATACAAGGTTATTTTAGTCCTTGTGCCGTCCACTATATGGCTAATTACCCTTTAAGGATTCCATATTAAAAAGCCACTATCAAATAAGCACTTTACACTTTAATTTGTAACTTTTACATTTTATGTGATTAAGTCCTTTTATATAATCGGGCACCTAAACGCCAAAATTAAGTCACGAAAATTTAATGCCAACAAATTCACACATAATAAACACAAAAAATAATTTTAAATATTTTTTGGACTCGGATTTGTGGTCCCAAAACCACTTTTCTGAATAGGGTCAAAATCAGGCTGTTACAGCGCGGGCTAGGAATATAGGCGTGTGTGATCACATGGCCTGCCCACATGAGCGTATGGCTCTGTTTAGGCAAAAAATTTCTAAGAGCGCAAAAGTTTCTGGTTTAATTCTGACACCATCCGTATGTATGTTTAGGGCCTCGTAGGCCCATTATAAGGATGTTATGTATATATGTATGAGAAGTTTTAAGTTATAATGATATTTTTATAGCCTAATGTTGTATGTTTAAGCAAGTTAAGTTCGGTAATGCCTCGTATCCGGTTCCGACGTCGAACACGGGTAAGGGGTGTTACACCCATACGTGGGGAAGATGATGAAATCTATGAACTTTTAGGATGTTTTCTTGAAGATTTATGAAGATTTAATGCTTTGGGAAGGATGGGAAACAAAGTAATATAGTTTTGCAATAAAAAATCAATTGGGAGAGAAAGGGAGAACAATGGACGACAAAAGAATGTATTGAGGAAAAGCTATCGTGAAAAATAAACTATAGTTGGGGGTTTTTAGGTTGCATTTTAAAAATTGGTCCGTCTGCAACATAAACGCTCTAAATTTTGACCCTGTTACAAATCAATCCTTTTCCTAAAATTATAGGTTTCTTAAAACTTTTTCAAAAATTGTTTTGATTTTTTTAAAAACCATAATATAAAACATTACCGATATACCATGCCACAAAATTCCGAACACTCTAAGGCTAAAATTGCTAAAATATTCCTAAAACTCCTAGTGGGCTTTGTTATGCGTTTAATGCATAATTCAAGTGATAGTGGGCTTTGTGTGTGTTTGGATATGTTTTAAGGGTTTCGGGAACTCTAAGATATAAGTGAATGCTTTAGGAGAATATCGAGTTTTAAGTACAAAAAGGGGAGCTAGGCAAAGGAGGTCTTAAGAAAAATTGTGTGGGATTTATGACACAACAAGTGAAGTGGTAGAGTGGCTTGGGACGCTACCTAAGGTCCAGGGAGGGTTGCGTCAGCAAGGGGTTCCAAGGGAGGAGGTTCGAGTCATATTGGCAGCATGGGATTGTGGTTCTATTTTTTGCTTGTTGGCATCAAGAGAGGGGAGAAGTGTTGGACGGCACTTGGACTTTAATGGATGAGGATGAGACTTGGTTTTCTTTTAAAATTCGGCTAAGGAGGAGTGATAATGCTTGACTCATTCAAACTATTTTGAATGGGTAGAGAAGAGAGAAAATAGGAGCAAAATAAGGGATAGGAGAGGAGAAAGGGTGGTGGCCAAATATAGGACTCTAGGGGAGGCATTTTCGGTTTTGAAATTTAGTCTTAGTGTGTGTGCCGAATTTAGTTCTCCCTTTTCTCTTTAGTGTCGTTTTCTTTTTGTGAAAAAGCATCTAGTTTCGGCTTTCTTACTCTTTTGATTTGTGACCGAAACTCCAAAGACCATTAAGGTCACTAGCGTTTTCTTCTTCTCCTTCTCTATTTGTTTCTTGGCCGAACCTATTTCTCTTTCCCAAACTTCTTCTTTCTTTCTTTCAACCCCAATTCTACACCTTTTTCTTGAATGGTCGAATATCCCTTTGTCTTTTAAAACCTAAGCCAAAACTTTGATCACTTTGATCTAGCTCTATTCTTGGCCGAATCCTCTAAGCATTAAACTCTCTCCACTTTTGCGTTTTCTCTCTTCACTATTAAGGTGCCGAAACCTCTCTCTTTGGGATCCAGAAGCCGATTCTCTGAGGGTGCTTTAATAGAGGTAAGTATTTTCTGCCTTAAGCAATCGATTTTGCCTCTTCTTCATTGGAGTGCCAAAATCAATGAATGGCCTTGATTTCTAAGGATGGCCGAATGTTCATAGGGTTATAATATTGTGTTTCTTTGTTTATAGCCAGCGTGAAGGAGCATTAAAGGAGTCTTTTGGGGTCGACTACTCAAGGTAAGGGGCTAGTTTCGGCCAAGGGTTATTCCATAGGGTGTTCATGTGTTAAAGCCGAAACTAACACTGAGTATATAGGGGTTTCGACAACTCTCAAAAGCAAGTGAGAGCACTCGAGTTTTGGCCTATCTTGGTAAGATTATTCAATTTGGATATCATTTAGTTTCGTACGGATTGATTCGATTTTCTTAACGGGATTTTCTGATTAAGATAATACTGATGGATGCGAGAGCCAGTCAAGGAGGAAAAGGGGTAGTCCCTATCCCTAAGTTTAAGAAGCGATCAGTCTCTGCTATACGTGATTGGCCACCGAGGTGTGGGCCAGCGGCAGGGCAAGCTTATAGGCAGGTAGCTGTAGTGCCGATTAGTGACAGCATCGGTATCTAGAGCGTAACACTTTAGGTTATCAGGTGTGTGATTAACCCACAATTTCCCGGTTGTATGTTATATTTGCATGTGTTATGTATATGTTGATTAATGCAGTGGAAATAATGAGACGGTTACCCTTGAGTGGGGTATGTCGATAATCAGGTCAGTATCAAATCTGATAAAATTGTGGTTATTGGTGTGTATATGTCTGGTATGCCAAATAACATGTTCATGCATTATTTTGTCATGTCACTATCGTGTACTGCATGTGCATGGGGCGGGATTGATATATATGGAAGAAGGACAGGGTGTACATTTATGTACGTGGTTTAGTGATGGCTACGAGCCTCACGTGGATCGATGAGTGGCTCTGTGCCTCATCGTGGTTGGTATCGGCTTTGTGCCATATCGTGGTTTGGTGACGGCTATGTGCCTCATCGTGGTTTGATGTTAGCTACGAGCTACATCGTGGATTGGCACTGACTGAGGACGCATTGTGGATCATTTGTGATTTATTTCACGTGGACAGCATTAATTGCCAAATTGGTGTGTAGAGGTTGGAGGGTTGATTTAGTAATCCCCTGGTGTGTGGTGGCTGGATACGGGGGTGTGTAGAGGATGGACCCTAGGCTGGGTTGGGTGCACTTTGCATATTCATGTGTGGTATATGGATTGGTGTGTATATGGGCCAAGCCCAATTGTGGACTCATGTGGATTAATTGCATTATTATCTGATATGTGGTTTGGTGTGGTTGTGGGCCAAGCCCATGTGTGGAAATCTGTGGACTAATTACACACTGAGTCGGTTCGACTCACCCAAATTTTTACCAAACATCGCAGGTGATACATGATGCTTGGACCGGGTTGGAGCGGATACGAGGTGGCCATGCAGAAGATGTTTCTACTTATTTCAAGCACTTTATGTTTTCAGTATTTTTGGATATTTATTTGATGTAATAAGGGCCACTTAAAGTATTTGGAAACTTTATTTACGAGTTTGAAGTTATATCATTATTATTATTCTAAAACTGGAAATGATTTCAGGAATCGATTTATATTATAAAAACCTATATTAAAGTTTTAAATCCGGGAATTTGTAATAACATAATTTTACTTAGAATTTTAAATATACCATGTTTTATAAATGACAGCAAACTTTTATGTATTTACCCTTATGTCAAACTCTTTTCAAACGTTTTTCCTTAGTAGCATTCTAAATTCGGCCATGGTGTTTGGGCCAGGTTTGGGGTGTTACAGTTTGGTATCAAAGCCCAGTTCAAAACTCGGCTTTGAGGGTTTTGGGCCCAAAAAACATTTTTCAAAGATGGGCTTTTCAAAAACATAGATTTTCATGAACTCTTTCAGGTTTATTCTGGCATGGCATCTGTATCTCCGGCCCAAAGTCCACCAGGTAAGTACCCCTAACTACTGAAGTAATTGGTATGAGAACTTTATGGGCATGATGGGATCGTAGATTAGTAGATTAGGGCTATTAAACCCTAGGACTAGTCTACTCCAACACAAAATGCATAAGACTTAATTACAGCCAAACAAACCTGTGAGTAAGTCACCGAGTTAGGGTGTGGCAACGGTTGTGCGCATGTCTAGGAGTGGATTCGGTAAGAGCTTGGTATTTAAGTAGTCCTAGTGACTCACCTCCTCTTTACTCGAATCCTACCTGGTGCGTAGTGACCGTTCACCCTAACCAAAAGGACTTATTCACCGGCTAAACCGATAATTAAAACCCGAAAGGGATCAGCTACACTGTTTTGTAGGAAACTACCCTAGACTGAATACAAACCTTAGTTTTGTGAAAACTAAACTGTTTTGACCAAAATACCCCGTTTTGGAAAATTTACTAAATTACCCCTGATTTACAAAATTACCAAAATAACCCGATTTCGAAAATTTCTGCAATACCTTTGACTTGGAAAAATTTTCAAAAGAGCCCCGAGTTCTGTAAATTTTGGAATGCCTTTGATTTGTAAAGATTTTCGAATTGACCCCGATTTATTACTAAAATACCCTTGTAGGATAAATTACAAAATTACCCCTGGGTTGGGAACGGATAAGATGCCCATAGTAGTGTGGTGGATGTTGTTGATGAATGTGAATGTGACTCTCTGAATTAGAATAGTAAACTTGAGCTGAAAACTTTTGTTGATCGAAAGAACTTCTACTAAAACTTCTTTGCATAAAATTGTCCGCGGATAATCAGTGGAACAAAATATTAATGCATAAAATTTCTTAAATCAGATTAAATCGCGACGTTAGATATGAGTTCTAGGGGACGTGGACGTCGTGGACGCGGTAGAGGTAGAATGACTGTGTCGGAACCAGTAGGGTCTGGCAATGGGTCAGAAAATGATGTCCCGCCGCCGCCAGCGGTGGGCGCGGAGGATCAAGATCAAACGGAGGAGATGACGTGGTATCGCAGGGTATGCTGCGAGTGTTAGAGCGAGTGGCAGGAGCTGGTATGGAAAATGGGGCTCGGAAGTCAGTGTTGGAGAGACTTAGGTCAAACGGAGCCGAGGATTTTAGAGGAGTATCTAGGGTGGCTCCGAATGTAGCGGAGTATTGGTTGGAGGCAGTCGAAAGGATCATGGATGATTTGGATTTCACGGTGGAGGAAAAGCTGAAAGGTGCTATTTCGTTGCTTCGAGATGAGGCTTACCGGTGGTGGCTCACTGTCAGAGAAGGTACCCCAGCAGATCAAGTGGATTAGGTGTATTTTAAGGTCAAGTTTGAAGGGAAATACGTTGGAGCTAGTTACCTAGACTCGCAAAGAAAGGCGTTTCTAAACTTGATGCAAGGAAGTAAGTCTGTAACAGACCAAATTTGACCCTAATCACAACAGTGGTTTCGGGACCACGAATTCGAGTCTGAGAAATATTTAAATATTATTTTCTGTGATTAATTATGTTGAATTAGCATGTGTGAAGGTTTCTTTACGTTATTTTATTATTAAAATGCTATATTATATTTATATTTATATTATAAGTTATAATTATATTAAACAAAAGGAAACATATTAGTGGGATTCATTTTTTACTTTGTTTCCATCGAAATTACAAAGGAAAAAAAAAAGAGTCTTTGAAGCTTTCTCACATTCGGCTACTTACAAGCCAATTTAAAGGTTAGTTTTTAATCGGTTTTCGATAATTTTTACGTTTTTGATATCGTTGCTTCGAATACAAGTCGACTCATGTTAGAATTTTTAAATTTGAGCATGTTTGATTTTCGGCTATGGATAGATGTCTGTGATTTGTATCATTTGATGGAAAAATATTAAAAGTATGTTAGAAATTAATATGTTTTGAATTGAAAATTTTGGTGAAATTAAGTATTTAGGGTCAAATTGTAAAAATAAATTTTTGGAGGGGTTTAATCGCAAAACAAATGAAATGTATGCATTTGTATAGATGTATGGAAGATTCGGCCCTAATGAATTGAGTGCAAATTATGTGTATTTTGTGTTTTGTATAATAGGGACTAAATTGTAAAAGTTGTAAATGTTAGGGGTAAAATGGTAATTTACCTATTTATGTGCTTAGGGACTAAATTGAGATGAAATGTACTTGAATGAGCTAAATTTTAATGTATTTAGATCAAGAACAAAGAAAAACGGATTTAGATCTGGGAAAGACGAAGGTTATCGAATAGCCGATTTACGCGGTCCATCGACAGTCGAGGTAAGTTCTTACGTGAATATATGTTAAAGAATTATTTATGAATATAATGAATGATGAAATTTGAATATTTTATCATGAATCCATGGATTAGCTAAATGCAAGGGTACTGAATTGGATTGATTATAATTTTAGTTAATGTGATGTGAATAAATGTATTTGGTTTGATATGTGGATGTAATATGTGATATATAGGTTGTTGTGAAATTAGCATTATGAAATGTGAATTGAAGGATTAATCATACTGATATTCGGGCTTCGAGCCTAGCAGGCCTTGTGCCTGATCATGACGGGCTTTATGCCTAGCGTGCCTCGTGTTTGCATGACATATTTCAGGCTTATTGCCTAGCAGGCTTAATGCCGGTGAGATTCGGGTTAATGAATAGCAGATTCTAACTAGTGAGTTGTTATTTTAAGATTTGTTTATGTGCTAATGAATTCATGAAATGAATTAAGTATGCCTACGCATGTGGAAGTGAATTTGTTAATTCGGTTACAAGGTACGTGTCATTCCTACTCAAGTGTTATACGAATATATATATATGTATGTATGGGATGTTATTGAGTAAATGAAATGATAAGAAGAATTTGATATACAAGTGATAGACGGGAAAAAGAACATGGACTATGCTATAAAAAAAATTTGGTTAAATGAAAGTATAAGTATTTTAAAGGTATTTGTAAAGGTATAGGGATGTGTGCGAGTTGGTGTTATATATGTGAATATATATATACACATATTCGGCCATGATGTATATATATAAGTTAAGCTATGTTTATTTAAGGTCATGAGTTGGTTGTTTAAAAATGCTTAATTAATTGTATGTTATAATGTTTTTGCTTAAGACTTACTAAGCTAGCAAGCTTACTCTGTGTGTTTAATAATCTGTTTTATAGATTTTGGTAAAGCTACGAGCTCCGGGGATCGTCACTGAAGTCATTCACACTATCGGCTCTTGTTGGTTCCTATAATGTTAGGCTTTTGTGTTTAAGGCATGTATAGGCTAGCTAAGTTTCGAATGATGCTATAATAATGTATTAAGGCCATGCGAAAATGGCTAATTTTAATGTTAATGTTAGATGGTTTAAATCTATCCTTGATGTAATATGCGTGGATGATATGCTTGAAAGATGAATATAACTTGATGCATGTTTCCTCTTCATGATAATAGGGTTCGGTTTTGAATAAGGAAAATGTTATAATTATTTTGGGTTGATTATTAGATATACGAATTGAAAACCGAATATAAGAAAGTGAATGAGTAGTACTATGTATTTTGAACTAGTTATATAGTATATGTTTGGTATGTTAGTTAATGAATCTTGTGTCTATGAATTTTCATTGTAGAAATAGTAAAATAAGTATAAACTTAGAAACTATTCAAGTTGTACATGGTTATAAATATTATATACATATGGAACTCTTTGAAAATTTTTTTGGTACTCTTTTGGTTTGGTTATTTTGGATAAAGGCATGTATAGGAAAAATAACGTATACTTTTGAGTTGGAAACTTTTGTTAATATGTATATATTAAATCCATGCGAATATGGTTTACTTTCAATATCTTGAGTTGCAATGTTTCATGTTTTAATTATAGTATGTGTGGTTTGTAATGAATTTATAATTGATAGTATAATGGATATGTTGATTTAGTTTGTACTGGTTTAGTAGGCATATACTTTATGCTTGATTGGTGATAATTTGTGTTGGATTAAAGTTTAATATAAGGAGTACTTGTATATTCGGCTAAGGCTTGGTTATTTTGATTCTGTTCGTAGCAGTAAAAATACTTATATGTTAGGCATAATGAGATATATTATTAATAGTTCGTAAATATGGATGATGAGTTTATTACATATTTTGGCCGAATGCTTGGGGTATTTATTTAGCATGTGATTAAACAATGGTATGTGTAATATTAAATTTGATTAAGTCATTGTGTATATGGTTAAGATGTGTTTAATCTATGTTTGACTGTTTGATGAAATAATTTGATAAAGGATCTTTAGTAATATGATGTGAAGTGATTGGGTGGATATACTCATAAATTTTAACTATATTAGAAATCAGGTCTAAAACGTTGTAATGTTAGAATTATAGCAATGATTGCATTGTGTATGCTTGAATTCAATTGAATATTTATTTCAAATTGAGTTTAGTTTGGTAATGCCTTATACCCTAATCTGACGACGGATATGGGCTAGGGGTGTTACATTTGATTGGTTTTAGAGCTTACGGTTTAGTCGATTCTAGAACTACCGTAGCGCGTGAGAGTCTGGCTATACATGCCTTAATTGTATATACGATAGTGTGGTGAGTTTTGACATTTCCAACTGTGTTTTATATAGTTAATGGATTCCGATCCTGATAGAGCCGTAGCAGATGATGTAGAGAGTGTAGCACCTGATCGTGCACCCGGATCAGTGCCGGTAGACTCTCGACCAGTTTCAGGTAGCCATAAAGGGGAAGCTAACCAAGCCTTCTACCAGATGATGAACGAGTGGTTTACCCAGTTTATTCAGACTAACCCGGCTGTACAACAACCTCCACCCCTAAATAATCCAATTCCGGTACCTTCAGCACCTCCGATTATAGATCCATGAGATCTAGTAGGCCTCTTGTTGATAAAATTAGAAAATATAGGGCCGAAGAATTCAAAGCTAATGATAATGACGATGCGGAACGGGCTGAGATGTGGCTTGATAACACTATTCGGGTACTTGATGAGCTATCCTGTACCCCAGATGAATGCTTGAAATGTGCTATATCTCTATTACAGGACACTGCATATCACTGGTGGAATACACTAGTATTAGTGGTTCTGAAAGAAAAAGTGACTTGGGATTTCTTCCAGATCGAGTTCCGTAAGAAATATATCAGTCAAAGATTCATCGACCAGAAACAGAAAGAATTTTTGGAGCTAAAACAGGGCCGTATGACTGTGACGGAATATGAACGGAAGTTTGTCAGATTGAGTCGTTATGCCCGGGAATGTATATCAACTGAAGCTATTATGTGCAAAAGATTTGAAGATGGTTTGAATGAGGACATAAAGTTGCTTGTTGGCATTCTTGAAATTAAAGAATTCGTAGTACTAGTCGAGCGAGCTTGCAAAGCTAAAGAGCTCGAAAAGGAGAAAAGAAAGGCTGAAATGGAAGCTAGAGACACTCGTAAAAGATCATCGAGTAAGACTTTCCATTCAATGCCTAAGAAGTTCAGAGATGACTTCAGCCAACATAAAACTACTTCAGACTGTCTAAGCGAGATCGACCACCAGTGAGTTCTCGAGCCATTTCGATGGCTAGTGTTGGTAATGCTCAGCAGAATCGAGTTGAATGTAAACATTATGGTAAATGGCATTCTGGGAGTTGTAGATTCCGAGATCGGTCCTGTTTTAAATGTGGATCGTTAGATCATTTTATCAGAGAGTGCCCAATGTTAGCCGAGCAAAATACGGCTCAGAACACTAAACCGAGCACGCCAGTACGGGGCAGACCACCGGACATTCAGGCAATGTAGGTGGCAGTCAGAGAGGGGCGAAAGGCACTGCAGTTCGATCAGAGGCTTGAGCTCTAGCTAGAGCTTATGCTATACGAGCTAGAGAGGATGCTTCTTCCCCAGATGTCATTACCGGTACTTTCAAACTTTATGATACTACTGTGATTGCATTGATTGATCCTGGTTCGACTCATTCATATGTGTGTGAAACTCTAGTATCCAGTAAGACTCTGCCAGTTGAGTCTACTGAGTTTGTGATCCGTGTGTCCAACCCTTTGGGTAGAGGTGTTCTTGTTGATAAAGTGTGTAAAGGTTGCCCGTTGATGATTCAAGATTCCTGCTATCCAGCCGATTTAATGTTGTTGCCCTTCGACGAGTTCGATATAATTTTGGGAATGGATTGGTTAACTTTGCATGATGCAGTGGTGAATTGCAAAAGAAAGATCATTGATTTGAGATGTCAGAACAGTGAGACCATCCGAGTTGAATCTAGTGATTTAAATGGGTTATCTACCGTAATATCCTCGATGCTAGCCCAAAAGTATGTGAGAAAAGGATGCGAAGCTTATTTGGCTTACGTATTGGATAATAAAGTGTCTGACAAACAGATTGAATCTGTACCAGTTGTGTGTGAATACCTAGATGTATTTCTTGAAGAATTATCGGGTTTACCACCAGTACGAGAAATTGAGTTTGGCATTAAATTAGTACGGGGACAAATCTGATTTTGATAGCTCCATATCGGATGGCACCTACTAAGTTAAAAGAGTTGAAAGCATAGTTACAAGAGTTGACTGATAGGGGCTTCGCACGACCGAGTTTCTCTCCTTGGGGTGCACCAGTTCTATTTGTGAAAAAGAAAGATCGGGCTATGCGAATGTGTATTAATTATCGGCAGCTGAATTAAGTGACAATAAAGAATAAATACTTGTTACCTCGAATTGATGATTTGTTTGACCAGTTAAAAGGGGCTTCAGTGTTCTCAAAGATAGATCTGAGATCGGGTTATTATCAGTTACGAGTCAGAGATACAGATGTGCCAAAGACTGTATTTCGGACAAGGTATGGACATTTTGAGTTTTTGGTTATGCCCTTTGGACTTACTAATGCACCTGCTATTTTTATGGATTTAATGAATCGGGTTTTCAAACAGTATTTGGATCAGTTTTTAGTAGTGTTTATTGATGATATCCTGATCTACTCCAAAGATGAAACCGAACATGCCGAGCATTTGAGATTAGTGCTACAAACTTTGCGAGAACAACAGTTGTACGCGAAGTTTAGTAAATGTGAATTCTGGATGAAAGAAGTCAGCTTTTTGGGACATTATTTCAGCGTCAGGTATTCGAGTTGATCCGAACAAAATCTCAGCTATACTTGATTGGAAACCACCAAAGAATGTTACTGAAATTCGAAGCTTTCTTGGACTTGCGGGATACTACAGACGATTTGTCAAAGGTTTTTCCATAATAGCTACACCTTTGAAAAAGCTACTACAGAAAGATATCAAGTTCGAATGGTCAGAAAAGTATCAGAAAAGTTTCGATCAGTTGAAAGCCCTTTTAACTAAAGCTACAGTGTTAGCTCAGCCTGAATAGGGTAAAGAATTTATTGTTTTCAGTGATGCTTCTTTGAATGGGTTAGGTTGTGTTTTGATGCAGTAAGGCAAAGTCATAGCCTACGTTTCGAGACAATTAAAGCCTCACGAAAGAAATTATCCGACTCATGATTTGGAACTAGTAGCTATTATTTTCGCTTTGAAAATATGGCGTCATTACTTGTTTGGCGAAAAATGCCATGTTTATTCAGATCATAAAAGTCTGAAGTACTTAATGACTCAGAAAGATTTAAACTTGAGACAACGCAGATGGTTAGAACTGTTGAAAGACTATGAGTTAGTGATTGACTACCATCCGGGAAAAGCTAACGTTGTTGCAGATGCTTTAAGCCGAAAATCATTTGTTGCTCTTCGTGCATTGAACGCACATATGGCTATGACTGGTGATAGTTCGATCATAGCTGAGTTGAAGGCTAGACCGTTGTTTATTCAGCAAATTAGCGATGCACAAAGAATTGACAAAGACTTGATTGCTAGACGAGTTTAGTGTGAAAATGATACAGAGTCAGAGTTCCGAATTGATGCAAATGATTGTTTGAACTTTAAATGCCGAATATGTGTTCCAAAGAATGTGGATTTGATTCATATGATTTTGAACGAGGCTCATAATAGTCTACTATCAATACATCCGGGTAGCACGAAAATTATAATGATTTAAAACAGTTCTATTGGTGGCCTGGCATGAAACGGGATATATCTGAATTTGTTTCAAAGTGCTTAATTTGTCAGCAAGTAAAAGCCAAGCATCAAGTACATTTCGGGTTACTTCAGCCGACCATGATACCTGAATGGAAGTAGGATAAAGTCACTATGGATTTTGTATCCGGTTCGCCTACGACACGGAGCAAGAAAGATGCAGTCTGGGTTATAGTGGATAGACTGACCAAAACAGCTCACTTTGTGCCAGTTCATACGGATTATTCGCTCGATAAACTTGCTGAGTTGTATGTATCTCAAATAGTAAGGTTACATAGTGTGCCGAGTTCCATTGTTTCAGACAGAGACCCGAGATTCACATCACGGTTTTGGAAGAAGCTGCAAAATGCTCTAGGTACTAAACTCTACTTTAGCACAGCCTTTCATCCGAAAACAGACTGTCAGTCTGAACGAACCATTTAGATACTTGAGGACATGTTGAGATGTTGCGTCCTTGAGTTTGAAGGTACGTGGGAAAGATATTACCATTGATTGAATTCGCTTATAATAGTTTTCAATCTAGTATCAAAATGGCACCATACGAAGCTCTTTATAGCCGCAAGTGTCGTACTCCGTTGTACTGGATCGAGCTCAGTGAAAATAAGATACACGGGGTTGATTTGATTAAAGAGACTGAGCAGAAAGTGGCTATAATCAGAGATAGTTTGAAGGCTGCCTCGGATCGTCAAAAGTCCTACGCTGATTTGAAACACAAAGACATTGAGTTTCAGGTCGGAGATCGGGTATTCTTGAAAGTTTATCCGTGGAAGAAAGTACTCCTATTTGGTCGAAAAGGCAAACTAAGTCCGAGATTCATCGGACCATACCAGATCATCGAGCGTATTGGGCCTGTTGCTTATAGATTGAAGTTGCCCTCTGAATTAGAAAAGATACACAACGTATTTCACGTTTCAATGCTTCTTAAATATAGATCAGATCCGTCACATGTGATCGCTCCGTCTGAGATTGAAATCCGATCCGATATGACGTACGAGGAGGAACCGATTCGTATTTTAGCTCAGGAAATGAAAGAGTTTAGAAACAAGAGAATTCCATTAGTGAAAGTATTATGGAATCGGCACGGAGTTGAAGAAGCTACGTGGGAGCCTGAGGATTCAATGAGGGGATGAAAATCCCTATGAGGGGGAGAGTTGTAACAGACCAAATTTGACCCTAATCAGAACAGTGGTTTCGGGACCACGAATCCGAGTCTGAGAAATATTTAAATATTATTTTCTGTGATTAATTATGTTGAATTAGCATGTGTGAAGGTTTCGTATAAAAATTTGATTGTTTGTGTGCTTAATTAGACAAAAAGGATTAAATTGCATAATTAGTAAAAATGACCTCTTAATTTATTATTGGCTAAATTGAGATGGCTTTATTAAAATGGAGTCCTTAAACGACAATAATTCCATTATTATTCAAAGTGGACGGCAACATGTTTTTTATAACATGTTTCTTTATGTTATTTTATTAGTAAAATGCTATATTATATTTATATTTATATTATAAGTTATAATTATATTAAACAAAAGGAAACATATTAGTGGGATTCATTTTTTACTTTGTTTCCATCGAAATTACAAAGGAAAGAAAAGAGTCTTTGAAGCTTTCTCACATTCGGCTACTTACAAGCCAATTTAAAGGTTAGTTTTTAATCGATTTTCGATAATTTTTACGTTTTTGATATCGTTGCTTCGAATACAAGTCGACTCATGTTAGAATTTCTAAATTTGAGCATGTTTAATTTTCGGCTATGGATAGATGTTTGTGATTTGTATCATTTGATGGAAAAATATTAAAAGTATGTTAGAAATTAATATGTTTTGAATTGAAAATTTTGGTGAAATTAAGTATTTAGGGTCAAATTGTAAAAATAAATTTTTGGAGGGGTTTAATCGCAAAACAAATGAATTGTATGCATTTGTATAGATGTATGGAAGATTCGGCCCTAATGAATTGAGTGCAAATTATGTGTATTTTGTGTTTTGTACAATAGGGACTAAATTGTAAAAGTTGTAAATGTTAGGGGTAAAATGGTAATTTACCTATTTATGTGCTTAGGGACTAAATTGAGGTGAAATGTACTTGAATGAGCTAAATTTTAATGTATTTAGATCAAGAACAAAGAAAAACGGATTTAGATCGGGGAAAGACGAAGGTTATCGAATAGCCAGTTTACGCGGTCCGTCGACAGTCGAGATAAGTTCTTAAGCGAATATATGTTAAAGAATTATTTATGAATCTAATGAATGATGAAATTTGAATATTTTAGCATGAATCCATGGATTAGCTAAATGCAAGGGTACTGAATTGGATTGATTATAATTTTAGTTAATGTGATGTGAATAAATGTATTTGGTTTGATATGTGAATGTAATATGTGATATATGGGTTGTTGTGAAATTAGCATTATGAAATGTGAATTGAAGGATTAATCATATTGATATTCGGGCTTCGAGCCTAGCAGGCCTTGTCCCGGTGATCTGTATCGGGCTTTATGCCTAGCAGGCCTCGTGCCGGTGACATATTTCAGGCTTATTGCCTTGCAGGCTTAATGCCGGTGTTTTGACTTCGGACCATGAGTTCAGCAGGCTTAGTGCCGGTGTGAGATTCGGGTTAATGAATATCAGATTCTAACTAGTGAGTTGTTATTTTAAGATTTGTTTATGTGCTAATGAATTCATGAAATGAATTAAGTATGCCTACGCATGTGGAAGTGAATTTGTTAATTCGGTTACAAGGTACGTGTCATTCCTACTCAAGTGTTATACGAATATATATATATGTATGTATGGGATGTTATTGAGTAAATGAAATGATAAGAAGAATTTGATATACAAGTGATAGACGGGAAAAAGAACATGGACTATGCTATAAAAAAAATTTGGTTAAATGAAAGTATAAGTATTTTAAAGGTATTTGTAAAGGTATAGGGATGTGTGCGAGTTGGTGTTATATATGTGAATATATATATATATATACACATATTCGGCCATGATGTATATATATAAGTTAAGCTATGTTTATTTAAGGTCATGAGTTGGTTGTTTAAAAATGCTTAATTAATTGTATGTTATAATGTTTTTGCTTAAGACTTACTAAGCTAGTAAGCTTACTCTGTGTGTTTAATAATCTGTTTTATAGATTTTGGTAAAGCTACGAGCTCCGGGGATCGTCACTAAAGTCATTCACACTATCGGCTCTTGTTGGTACCTATAATGTTAGGCTTTTGTGTTTAAGGCATGTATAGGCTAGCTAAGTTTCGAATGATGCTATAATAATGTATTAAGGCCATGCGAAAATGGCTAATTTTAATGTTAATGTTAGATGGTTTAAATCTATCCTTGATGTAATATGCGTGGATGATATGCTTGAAAGATGAATATAACTTGATGCATGTTTCCTCTTCATGATAATAGGGTTCGGTTTTGAATAAGGAAAATGTTATAATTATTTTGGGTTGATTATTAGAGATACGAATTGAAAACCGAATATAAGAAAGTGAATGAGTAGTACTATGTATTTTGAACTAGTTATATAGTATATGTTTGGTATGTTAGTTAATGAATCTTGTGTCTATGAATTTTCATTGTAGAAATAGTGAAATAAGTATAAACTTAGAAACTATTCAAGTTGTACATGGTTATAAATATTATATACATATGGAACGCTTTGAAAATTTTTTTGGTACTCTTTTGGTTTGGTTATTTTGGATAAAGGCATGTATAGGAAAAATAACGTATACTTTTGAGTTGGAAACTTTTGTTAATGTTATATATTAAAGCCATGCGAATATGGCTTACTTTCAATATCTTGAGTTGCAATGTTTCATGTTTTAATTATAGTATGTGTGGTTTGTAATGAATATATAATTGATAGTATAATGGATATGTTGATTTAGTTTGTACTGGTTTAGTAGGCATATACTTTATGCTTGATTGGTGATAATTTGTGTTGGATTAAAGTTTAATATAAGGAGTACTTGTATATTTGGCTAAGGCTTGGTTATTTTGATTCTGTTCGTAGTGGTAAAAATACTTATATGTTAGGCATAATGAGATAGATTATTAATAGTTCGTAAATATGAATGATGAGTTTATTACATATTTTGGCCGAATGCTTGGGGTATTTATTTATATGTTAATATAAGGAGTACTTGTATATTCGGCTAAGGCTTGGTTATTTTGATTCTGTTCGTAGTGGTAAAAATACTTATATGTTAGGCATAATGAGATAGATTATTAATAGTTCGTAAATATGAATGATGTGTTTATTACATATTTTGGCCGAATGCTTGGGGTATTTATTTAGCATGTGATTAAACAATGGTATGTGTAATATTAAATTTGATTAAGTCATTGTGTATATGGTTAAGATGTGTTTAATCTATGTTTGACTGTTTGATGAAATAATTTGATAAAGGATCTTTAGTAATATGATGTGAAGTGATTGGGTGGATATACTCATAAATTTTAACTATATTAGAAATCAGGTCTAAAACGTTGTAATGTTACAATTATAGTAATGATTGCATTGTGTATGCTTGAATTCAATTGAATATTTATTTCAAATTGAGTTTAGTTTGTAACGCCTTATACCCTAATCTGACGACGGATATGGGCTAGGGGTGTTGCAAAGTCGGTAGCAGAGTACGAAGCAAAATTTTTGCGGTTAAGTCAGTACGCCAAAGGGATTGTGGCTACTGATTACGAGAGGTGTGTCCGATTCGAAGATGGGTTGCGGGATGGTCTGCGGGTGTTGATTACTCTGCAGAGAGAAAGGGACTTTGCTATTCTAGTAGAGAAAGCTCGGATAGTTGAAGAAGTTAAAAGGACAGAGAGATAGAACCGAGATAAGGATAGGAACTGGAACAAGAGGAGTTTTGGACCGTCAGTATCATCTAGGGATTTCTAGAAAGGACCAAGGACTGAGAATTCTGTACGTGCACCTGTACCAATTGCTGAGAATCGGAGTCGTCCATGTGCTCAGTGTGGGAGAGCTCATGCAGGAGAGTGTTGGGGAAATAGTAAGGAATGTTTCCGGTGTGGGTCTAAGGCTCATTTGGTTAGGAATTGTCCTCAGGAGATGAGGGGTCGTGGTCCGAACCATGGAGGAAATGGTTTCGGCGAGGTCGTGGAGCACCAGGCAGAGGTGCTGATGGTTCAGATGCGAGGCAGCTGGGGTTAGTGTATGCAGTCAGACGTCGTGGGGAGGAAGATGCACCAAAGGTTACCACAGGTACGTATCTTATTGCTGGATTACCCTTGCAGCTTTAGTAGATATAGGGTTAGCTCATTCCTATGTTGCTCGTGAAGTGTCTGGAGTCTCGAATGTGAACTTTAAGACTGTACCTAGGAAGATGACCGTACTTAGTTCTTTAGGGCGATCCGTGGTAGTAGACCGACTTTTTAAGTAAGTGCTTGTAGAGGTTTAGGGAGTAGCAGTACTCTTACTTAGTTTAGCGAAGTAATTTCGGGGACGAAATTATTTTTAAGGAGGGTAGAACTGTAACATCCGAGATTTAGGGGTTATGCGTTTAATGCATAATTCATGTGATAGTGGGCTTTGTGTGTGTTTGGATGTGTTTTAAGGGTTTCGGGAACTCTAAGATATAAGTGAATGCTTTAGGAGAATATCGCGTTTTAAGTATAAAAAGAGGAGCTAGGCAAAGGAGGTCTTAAGAAAAATTGTATGGGATTTATGACACAACAAGTGAAGTGGTAGAGTGGCTTGGGACGCTACCTAAGGTGCAGGGAGGGTTGCGTCAGCAAGGGGTTCCAAGGGAGGAGGTTCGAGTCATATTGGCAGCATGGGAGTGTGGTTTTATTTTTTGCTTGTTGGTGTCAAGAGAGGGGAGAAGTTTTGGACGACACTTGGACTTTAATGGATGAGGATGAGACTTGGTTTTCTTTTAAATTTCGGCTAAGGAGGAGTGATAATGCTTGACTCATTCAAACTATTTTGAATGGGTAGAGAAGAGAGAAAATAGGAGCAAAATAAGGGATAGGAGAGGAGAAAGGGTGGTGGCCGAATATAGGACTCTAGGGGAGGCATTTCGATTTTGAAATTTAGTCTTAGTGTGTGTCCCGAATTTAGTTCTCCCTTTTCTCTTTAGTGTTGTTTTCTTTTTGTAAAAAAGCATCTAGTTTCGGCTTTCTTACTCTTTTGATTTGTGACCGAAACTCCAAAGACCATTAAGGTCACTAGCGTTTTCTTCTTCTCCTTCTCTATTTGTTTCTTGGCCGAACCTATTTCTCTTTCCCAAACTTCTTCTTTCTTTCTTTCAACCCCAATTCTACACCTTTTTCTTGAATGGCCGGATATCCCTTTGTCTTTTAAAACCTTAGCCGAAACTTTGATCACTTTGATCTAGCTCTATTCTTGGCCGAATCCTCTAAGCATTAAACTCTCTCCACTTTTGCGTTTTCTATCTTCACCATTAAGGTGCCGAAACCTCTCTCTTTGGGATCTAGAAGCCGATTTTCTGAGGGTGCTTTAATAGAGGTAAGTATTTTCTGCCTTAAGCAATCGGTTTTGCCTCTTCTTCATTGGAGTGCCGAAATCAATGAATGGCCTTGATTTCTAAGGATGGCCGAATGTTCATAGGGTTATAATATTGTGTTTCTTTATTTATAGCCAGCGCGAAAGAGCATTAACGGAGTCTTTTGGGGTCGACTACTCAAGGTAAGGGGCTAGTTTCGGCCAAGGGTTATTCCATAGGGTGTTCATGTGTTAAAGCCGAAACTAACACTGAGTATATAGGGGTTTCGACAACTCTCAAAAGCAAGTGAGAGCACTCGAGTTTTGGCCTATCTTGGTAAGATTATTCAATTTGGATATCATCTAGTTTCGTACGGATTGATTCGATTTTCTTAACGGGATTTTCTGATTAAAATAATACTGATGGATGCGAGAGCCAGTCAATGAGGAAAAGGGGTAGTCCCTATCCCTAAGTTTAAGAAGCGATCAGTCTCTGCTGTACGTGATTGGCCACCGGGGTGTGGGCCAGCGGTAGGGCAAGCTTATAGGCAGGTAGCTGTAGTGTCGATTAGTGACAGCATCGGTATCGAGAGCGTAACACTTCAGGTTATCAGGTGTGTGATTAACCCACAATTTCCCGGTTGTATGTTATATTTGCATGTGTTATGTATATGTTGATTAATGCAGTGGAAATAATGAGACGGTTACCTTGAGTGGGGTATGTCGATAATCAGGTCAGTATCAAATCTGATAAAATTGTGGTTATTGGTGTGTATATGTGTGGTATGCCGAATAATATGTTCATGCATTATTTTGTCATGTCACTATCGTGTGCTGCATGTGCATGGGGCGGGATTGATATATATGAAAGAAGGATAGGGTGTACATTTATGTACGTGGTTTAGTAATGGCTACGAGCCTCACGTGGATCGATGAGTGGTTCTGTGCCTCATCGTGGTTGGTATCGGCTTTGTGCCATATCGTGGTTTGGTGACGGCTATGTGCCTCATCGTGGTTTGATGTTAGCTACGAGCTACATCGTGGATTGGCGCTGACTGAGGTCGCGTTGTGGATTATTTCTGATTTATTTCACGTGGATGGCATTAATTGCCAAATTGGTGTGTAGAGGTTGGAGGGTTGATTTAGTAATCCCCTGGTGTGTGGTGGCTGGATACGGGGGTGTGTAGAGGATGGACCCTAGGCTGGGTTGGGTGCACTTTGCATATTCATGTGTGGTATATGGATTGGTGTGGATATGGGCCAAGCCCAATTGTGGACTCAAGTGGATTAATTGCATTATTATCTGATATGTGGTTTGGTGTGGTTGTGGGCCAAGCCCATGTGTGGAAATCTGTGGACTAATTACACACTGAGTCGGTTTGACTCACCCAAATTTTTACCAAATATTGCAGGTGATACATGATGCTTGGACCGGGTTGGAGCAGATACGAGGTGGCCATGCAGAAGATGTTTCTACTTATTTCAAGCACTTTATGTTTTCAGTATTTTTGGATATTCATTTGATGTAATAAGGGCCACTTAAAGTATTTGGAAACTTCATTTATGAGTTCGAAGTTATATCATTATTATTATTCTAAAACTAGAAATGATTTCAGGAATCGATTTATATTATAAAAACCTATATTAAAGTTTTAAATCCGGGAATTTGTAATAACATAATTTTACTTAGAATTTTAAATATTACATGTTTTATAAATGACAGCAAACTTTTATGTGTTTACCCTTATGTCAAACTCTTTTCAAACATTTTTCCTTAGTAGCATTCTGAATTCGGCCGTGGTGTTTGGGCCGGGTTTGGGGTGTTACAGGTTTAAAGTCTCGATGGACCCCTTTAAACAATGTTGTGGTGACAGACACAGACTCTTAGCAGAACATGCATCAAAGCATACATCTAACACACACAAAAACAATCCAAACATTTAGATACAACCATGCTCACACATCAATACCTATATACCATCCATTTCACACTCGCATGTAAGAAATTCAACATAACAATTACTCATATATAATTTACCATGTATTCAGACCCATTTAACCTTCTTTTTCAAACATACAAATAATCATCTAAATACCCTCAATCAAATTACCAAATCATCACTCAGAATGCACTCACCTAGGAGAATCGTAGATGTTCGCCTTAAGGGTTTGTTTGAAAGTTCGTATCTTTCTACATTCAGTCTTTACCTGCGCACTCATCATTCCACTATAAAGTCATGAATTCTAAATACACTATCCCTGTTCTTACATCAGTTCCTTAAAGTTTTACTCAACCATAAAATACTTTAGCTCCATCATTATTCAGTACATCTTACCTATATTTTTCCAAATAGGAGCTAGAGTGAGGACTCACCTGACACTCACGAGTAACAACTTGAACTCCAGATCTAGCATCCAATAAGAAACTGCAGCAGCTACTACTTATAAAACATAGATACACCATTAAAATTCATTCATATAACATTTACCAACATTACAACCCAGATAACCCTCATATAAGGCCTTACTTTTCCCTCTTACTGTTCACGCATTCTCACAGATCTAATCTTTCGTAACATTACATATAAACTTTACCTTGACAGGGAGTAATCACTAGTAAAGATCTAGATCTACAACTCCAGCTTGAAAGAGAAAGAAATTGTAACATCCTGAATTAATGGGCCTTTGCATTTTGATGGGTGATACGTTTAATGTGTTAATTAGAGTATTTAAGGGGTTCAGATTGGGCTCAGGATTAGGCCGAGGCCTTAATCAAATTTTCTGTTTGGACACTCTAGTGGAAAGCCTGTTAGGGTAGGGCTTAAGAGATGTTATCTGTGTTTTAAGACACAAATGGGCTTGTGGCCCAGTGGCAAAGTGGCGCCACTTAGAGAGCAGGGAGGTGGCATCAACTGAGGAGGCTCAAGTTCGAGTCACATGAAGCTCAGTTATTTTAATTAAAGTTAGTTAATTTTTGGCATTTAAATGAGTAGAGTTGGAGTCGGCTAGGATGCTTTAAAATAGGATTTATTTGTTTGGATAATGTGGATAATATGGCTGATAATGTGGCAGATAAAGGAAGGAAGAGGTGGTGTATGTCACGTAAGGATGAGTGATCAGATGAAGATAAAGGAGAAAATTTAGGATTCATTTGTTGGTCACAATGGTGGCCGAATTTCAAACTCCAAGGGGGCAGGGAATAGATTTTGGTATGGGCAAGGGGTGCTGAAATTCCCTTTGAATAGTAGCTTAGTTTTAGTTTTAAAAATGGGCATTTTCAGTTTTTAGGGGGGTAGGTGCCGAAATTTAGGTTAAGAAAGGGGGAATATCTTTATATTTTTGGCATTAGGGTTATATTTTTATATTCTCTTCTTCAATTTTGGCATTTGGGTTTTCCCTCTCATTCTTTTCTCTCATTGTCTGCTTAAGCCGAAATCCCTAAATCTTATTCTTTCATCTCCACTTTTATGCAAAAGCTGAAATTCCATTGTTTTCTCTGCTTTCATCTCCATAGCCGAATACCCTTGTCTATCCCCTTCTCTTTGCCGATTTCTTCATCACAGCCAAATCTTAATAGATCTCTTGAGATCATCTTTTTTGTTTGATCTTCTCAAAAGCCGAAATTCCCTAGGAGTTTTCGAATTCTCTGTGTTAAGGTAAGTGTCGATTTCTCCTGTCCTTTTTCTTTCTCTTTCGATTTTTGGAGGCTAAAGCCGAAAGGCTAATTGAGGTGGCAAGGTTGTTGTCTGAGTAACATTTTGATTATTCTTGTGTTCACATCTTGGGGCGACATTCTGAGAAAATTAAGTAGATCGAATCATTTAGATTCCAAAAGCCGAAAATCACAAGTCTCTGAGTCCCATATCTCTTCCAGGATTTCAAGGTAAGGGGTTTTCTTTAGATTTTCGTTAGGTTCGTTTATCGTAATCTTAACCCTATAATATGGATTAACAACCATACATTGTGATAGTAGCAACTGAGAAGGTCTTTTGATGGAATCACATGTCAGCCAGGCGAAGGAGGGGATTGGATCTGTAAAACCAATCCCTAAGTTTAAGAAACGAGCAGTGTTAGTAGTTCGGGATTGGCCACTGGGTTGTGGACCAACTTCAGAACAAAACCTTAGACAGATAGTAGTCGTATCGGCTTCTGATAGTGTTGACATAGAAAGTCTCGTCTTGTCTGTAATCAGGTGTGTAGATCTATAACACACTAATTAATCTGTACTAAATATATGTTATGGGCTAAAACGCCGAAAAAACGCTGTATAGTAATTTGTACTAAATATATGTTATGGGCTAGAATCCGAAAAAAGGCTGTATAGACAGTCGGATTACCCAAAAAGGGTAGGCAAGGGATGCCAGGTATGTAATCATAGAAACTTCTCTATGTGTATCGATGTATGTGATAGACTGTGAACTTTTAGGTTGTATATTGTTTTGATTCTGCATGTACGTATGCATGGGATAGGGTTGATATGATGAAGGGGAAGAGCATGATAGGTCACTTGGTGATCGGTGGATTAAACCACGAATTCAATGTTAGGTCACATAGTGATCGGTGGCCAAGCCACGTTTAAATAATTTGTAACACCCATATCCCACATCCGTCACCGGATTAGGGTTATAAGATATTAGAAGCTCAATTCAAGTCCAATCATGCATTCTACTAAATTCAGTATACGCGAAGAAATCTTTACCATCACAAACAAATTCAAGTTTTTATGCCACAAATGACCGTATCAATATATATATTTTTACGCATGGTCTATACCTATAAAAAAAAAACAACAATTGTATCTTTGGTTCTTTAAACAATATTCATGCAAAAATTAATCCTCTTAAGATCATACCAAAACATTCGTAAGACTTATATTGATAACATACTTAATGAAAGACATTCCGTATACATAGTACATGGATATTAATAAGAAACTAACCTTAACCGAATATATAAACCTACTTTATTTTAGCTTGAATCCAAACCTAATTTTCTTTACTTAAACAAGCATAAACTAACACTACTAAAGCAAAAGCAAAAGCAAAACCGATATTTTGTTTGGATCAACCCGAATACCTGACGCTGAAACAACATGACCCAAAAAGCTGACTTTATTCATCCAGAACTCACATTTACTAAACTTTGCATACAACTGTTGATTTTGCAAAGTTTGTAGCACTAATCTCAAATGCTCGGCATGCTCGGTTTCATCTTTGGAGTAGATCAGTATATCATCAATAAACACTACTACAAACCGATCCAAAAACTGTCTGAAAACTCGATTCATCAGATGCATAAAAATAGCAAGTGCATTAGTAAGTCCAAAAGGCATAACCAGAAACTCAAAATGTCCGTACCTGCTTGAAATGCGCTTTCTTGACACATCTGCATCTCCGACTCATGGCCCGATAATAACCCGATCTCAAATCTATCTTCGAAAATACTGATGCCCTTTTTAACTGATCAAACAAATCATCAATCCTAGGTAGCGGGTACTTATTCTTTATAGTTACCTTATTTAGTTGCCGATAATCAATACACATTCGCATCGTTCCATCTTTCTTTTTCACAAACGGAACTGGTGCACCCCAAGGAGAGAAGCTCGGTCGTGCAAAGCCCCTATATGTTAACTTTTGCAACTGTGCTTTCAACTCTTTTAACTCAATAGGTGCCATCTGATACGGAGCTATCGAGATCGAAGTCGTCCCCGGTACTAATTCAATGCTGAACTCAATCTCTCGTACTGGTGGTAAACCCGGTAATTCTTCAGGAAACACATCTGGGTGTTCACACACAACCAGTATAGATTCAATCTGTCTTTCAGACACTTTATTATCCAATACATAGGCCAAATAAGCTTCGCACCCTTTCCTCACATACTTTCGGGCTAACATCGAGGATATTACTGTAGGTAACCCATTTAATTCACTAGATTCAACTCTGATGATCTCACCGTTCTGACATCTCAAATCAATATGTTTTCTTTTGCAATTCACCACTGCATCATGTGAAGTTAACCAGTCCATTCCCAAAATTATATCAAACTCGTCGAAAGGCAACAACATTAAGTCGACTGGAAAGCAAGAATCCCGAATCGTTAACGGGCAACCTCTACACACTTTATCAACAAGTACACATCTACCCAAAGGGTTGGACACACGAATCACAAACTCAGTAGACTCAACTGGCAGAGTCTTACTGGATACTAGAGTTTCACACACGTATGAATGAGTCGAACCAGGATCAATCAATGCAATCACAGTAGTATCATAAAATGTGAAAATACCGATAATGACATCTGGGGCAGAAGCATCCTCTCTAGCTCGTGTAGCATAAGCTGTAGCTGGAGCTCTAGCCTCTAATCGTACTGCAGTATCCTTCGTCCCTCTCTGACTACCACCTACATTGCCTGAATGTCTGAGTGGTCTACCACGTGCTGGCGCGCTGCTCGGTCTAGTGTTCTGAGCCGTATTCTACTCGGCTAACATCGGGCACTCTCGAATAAAATGGTCTGACGATCCACATTTAAAACAAGTCCGATCGCGGAATATACAGCTCCCAAAATGCCATTTCCCACAATGCTTGCACTCAGCCCGGTCCTGCTGTACATTGCCAACACTAGCCATTGAAGTGGCTCGAGAACTCACAGAGGGTCGATCTCATCTAGACAGATCCGAAATAGCTTTATGTCGGCTGTAATCATCTCTGAACTTCTTAGGCGCTGAATGGAAAGTCTTATTTGATGATCTCTTACGAGTATCTCTAACTTCTATTTCAGCCTTTCTTTTCTCTTTCTCGAGTTCTTCAACTTTGCAAGCTCGCTCGACTAGAACCACAAACTCTTTGATCTTTAGGATACCCACAAGTAATTTTATATCTTCATTCAGGCCGTCTTCAAATCTTTTACACATGATAGCTTCAGTTGATACACACTCTCGGGCATATCGGCTCAATCTGACAAACTTTTGTTCGTATTCAGTTACAGTCATACAGCCCTGTTGTAATTCCAGAAATTCTTTACGCTTTTGATCGATAAATTCTGACTGACATATTTCTTACGGAACTCGTTTTGGAAGAATTCCCAAGTCACTTTTTGTTTTGGAACCACTGATACTAATGTATTCCACCAGTGATATGCAGTGTCCCGAAGTAACGATATAGCACATTTCAAGCATTCATCGGGAGTACAAGATAATTCATCAAGTACCCGAATAGTATTATCAAGCCACATCTCAGCTCTCTCTGTATCATCATCATTAGCTTTAAGTTCTTCAGCCCTATATTTTCTAATTTTATCAACAGGAGGCCTGCTAGATCTCATCGGATCTATCATCGGAGGTGCTATGGGTACCGGAGTTGAATTATTCGGGGGTGGAGGTTGTCGTACAGCCGGGTTATTCTGAACAAATTGGGTAAACCATTCATTCATCATCTGGTAGAAGGCTTGTTTAGCCTCCCCCTCATGGCTACCCGAGACCGGCCTAGAGTCTATCGCGCAGATTCGCGTGCACGATCAGGCGCTACACTCTCAACATCATCTGCTACGGCTCTATCTGGATCGGAATCCATTTACTATATAAAATACAGTTTAAAATGTCAGAAGTCACCACACGATCAAATATACAATGAAAGGCATGTATAACTAGTTTCACACGCACTGCGGTAGTCCTAGAATCGACTAAACCGTAAGCTCTGATACTAATAAAATGTAACACCCATATCCCACATCCGTCACCAGATTAGGGTTACAAGATATTATAAGCTCAATTCAAGTCCAATCATGCATTCTACTAAATTCAGTATACGCAAAGAAATTTTTACTATCACAAACAGATTCAAGTTTTTTTATGCCACAAATGACCGTATCAATGTATATATATTTTTATGCATGGTCTATACCTATAAAAGAAAAAAAACAACAATTGTATCTTTGGTTCTTTAAACAATATTCATGCAAAAATTAATCCTCTTAAGATCATACCAAAACATTCGTAAGACTTATATTGATAACATACTTAATGAAAGACATTCCGTATACATAGTACATGGATATTAATAAGAAACTAACCTTAACCGAATATACAAACAGACTTTATTTTAGCTTGAATCCAAACCTAATTTTCTTTACTTAAACAAGCATAAAGCAAAAGCATATTAAACTAACACTACTAATTTAACTTATCCAATATATTACCATTCATGTATTCATATCACATAAAATATATTAATGCTTGTTCAACAACCAAGCTTTCATATTCATGAATTCGTTATAACCAAGAAAATCATAATTAAATATAAAACATTGTAAACTCAAGTTATAAAAAAATTATTAGCCATAATCGCATGACTTTACTTTAGGTACATAACCAAAGTTCCTAACTTAAACATTGACATTGTACTATACATATAAATACGCATAGGCCATTTGATTTTCTTTCAACATGAACAAAAACCATAAACAAAATTATGCAAGCCATTATCATATAGAACAAAAATTTACCCAAAAGAACTAAGCCTTTTTCGCAAGGCTATATTTATACACAAAATTAAGTACCATTTCTTACATCAAAAACCTAGCTTATACATGCCTTTCGAATCAAAGCTAGAATATGAGTACCAAAAGGATGATCGTGTGGATGACTGTCTTGACGATTCCGTTGAGCTCGTAGACTAACCAGAATCTATAAAACAGAGGAGACATAACACACAAGTAAGCCTGCTGGGTCAGTAAGTCTTTAAGCAGAACATAATCACATACAATTAATTAAGACACTCATCTCATAACCTTACATAATTATAGCTTAATCTATAATATACATTAGAACCGAAAGCATATATATATATATATATATATATATATATATATAAACACAACATTCACGTTTCCAATATCAACTTGTACACATCTATATACTTTTACAAATACTTTCGACTACTTATATTTGTATGAAACCAAATTTGTTTATAACACAATCTAATAGAATTTTCTTTTGGCTATCACTTGCATGTCAAATTACTCTTATCATTTCATTGATCAAAAACATCATATACATACATATATATTTTTTTTCATATAACACTTGAGTAGGAATATTACCTACCTTGTAACCTAAATAACACTCTCACCTTTGCATAATTCGGCACTCTTAATTCATTTCATAAATCTGTTAACACCAATTAAATCTTAGAGTAGCAATTCACTAGTTCAAACCTACTAAACGTTACCTTGGGTTTTATACACCGGCACTAAGCCTATTGAACTCAAAGTCCATAATCCAAAACACCGGCATTTAGCCTGCTAGGCAATAAGCCTGAATGTGTCACCGGCATTAAGCCTGCTAGGCATAAAGCCTGAATATGTCACCGGCACTAGGCCTGCTAGGCATACAGCCTGATACTGATCACCGGCACGAGGCCTGCTAGGCTCGAAGCCCGAATATCAATATAGTTAATCTTGCATTTCACATTTCATAATCATATATCAAACCAAATACACTTATTCACATCACATTAAATACAATTACACTTAATCCAATTTATCATCATCACATTCGGCCAACTCATGGTTTTACACTATATTTATATAAATTTTATCATTCGTTAGATTCATAAATAATCTTTTAACATAAGTTCGCTTAAGAACTTACCTCGATTAACAACGGACAACTTAAACCTGCTATTCTGCAACTTTCGTCTTTCCCCGATTCAAATCCGATTTTCTTTGTTCTTGATCTAAACATACCAAAAATAATCTCATTCAAGTACATTTCATTTCAATTTAGTCCCAAAACACATAAATGGCAAATTACCATTTTACCCCTAATACTTCACATTTTTACGATTTAATCCTATTTGCATAAAACACAAAATACACATAATTTGCACATAATGCTTTAGGGCCAAATTTTCTATACATTCATACCAAGGGATACATTTCATTTACTTTGCAAATAAGCCCCTCTAAAATTTTATTTTTACAAATTAGCCCTAATTGCTCAATTTCACCAAAACTTTCAATACAAAACAAGCTAATCTTTTTCATATCTTTAATTTAAAATCATCAAACACCAAAAATCATATAATCACTACAATGGCCGAATATCAAGCATGCTTATTTTTAAAATATAACATGGGTTAGCTACGGTTCGAAGCAACGATCTCAAAAACGTAAAAATTAACAAGAACCGAAATCAAACTAACCTTGATTTTGAACTTCTAATTACCGAAAATCAAAGAAAATGAAGCTCTTATTTCTTCTCCCACATTCGGCCAAACAAAATAAGATGATAATGGCCTTTCCTTTCTTTTTCTTTATTTTATTAAGCATATAATATGTTATTTACTAGTTTACTAATATAACCTTTAAATAAAAATAAACTATCATATATAATAAGGGCATATTAGTCATAAGCCACCCACTAACTCATAAAATGGGTTAATCCCCCTTTTAATGCCTCACTTTAAAAAGCCACACTCAAATTAGTGCATTTCACTATAGTTGCAACATTTGCACTTTACGCGATTAAGTCCTTTTTATTTAATTAAGCACCCAAACAATCAAATTTTCATACGAAACTTTCACAGACATTAATTCACATATAATGAACACGAAATATAATATTTTAAAATATTTCTGACTCGGATTCGTGGTCCCGAAACCACTATTCCATTTAGGGTCAAATTCGGACTATTACATGATTCCTGATTAATAGGATTAGGCAGCATGGCTGTCGTTATGGTGTGTAGCGGTTGGTGGGTTGATTGTAGAAATCCCCGAGGTGTGTGGGTTGGTACGGGCTGGTGTGTAGAGGATGGATTTTTAGGTTGAGTTGGGCCATGTTGCATGTAAATATTTTGTTGCCATTGTGTATGGGCTAAGGCCCATAATGTGTTTGTGGGCTCAATCCTTTTATGTGTTTTTGGGATTTGCACACTGAGTCTTGGTGACTCACCCTTTATTTTCCCTGACTTTTAAGATGAGCAGTAGATCGTGGACATGAGAGCCGAGGCGGACTCGAGGGGCCATCAAGTCTTTTACTTTCATAAACTATTTCTGGTTTTTCTTTAAGTTTTAATTTTGGGACCATTTAAGTAATAAGGCTCCGTAGTTTAGGTTATCAATTTATATGTGTTAATGTTTATATTTAGAATTTGTTTTAAAGACTTAATTCTTATAAATAATGAAATGGGAATTTCAAACACGCTTAACGCAAAGATATGTTTTTGGAAAAAGGGTTTACTACAAATAGCACTTATTTATTAAATACCCACTTAAACAAACCGAGATTTCAAATGCCTTCAAAGAGAAGTTTTCAACTGTCAAACCGTAGCATACCAGATCCGGTCGTAGCGTTTGGGCCGAGTTTGGGGTGTTATAGAAATAGTTTTGGCTTTTTAAGATTTAGATAACAATACTTATTGAAGATGGAAGAAGAAAAACTCCCCATTTTTCTAACCTTAATATCTATATATTTAATCTAAGCCCTTATTGGAGCTTGACACGTGTCACAACTTTCACCACTGCCTTTGTAACAGCCCGATTTTGGGCCTAGTCGGAATAATGGTTTCGGGACCACTAATTCGAGGTTAAGGAAAATTATTTTAGTATTATTTATTGTGTTATGGCATTAATATGTGGCAATATGAAAATTTTGGTGCTTTAATTTTAGCAGTTGTATGTTTAATTGTGAAAAAGGACTAAATCGCATAAAGTGTAAAAGTTCCATTATAAGTGGTAGAGGTGTCTAATAGCCAAAGAAAATCAAATTGGAGGTCCTTAAAGTGAAATTAGGCCATTGGATGTGTGATGACCGGCCATATAGCTTTGGGGGACAAGAGCATTAATTTTAGTCAAAATTTGTGACATTAGGTGACAAAATAAATGAATAAAATAAGATAAAAAGATGTGATATTATCTTTTACTATTCATTCTTCTTCTACCACCAAAAATTGAGAGGAAATAAGGGTTCTTGGAGTTCAAATTTTCAGCAAAACAAATCTCTTGCAAGTAAGTGATTTTGGTGGTTTTATTTGATAATTTTTGTACTTTTGAAGTCCCCAAAGCTTAAGCTAGCTAATGAGAGGACTAATTTGCTAAATGGTTGAAAGTTTAAGGACTTTCCATGAGAGTGTGCATGTTGTTTGTTGGGTTTTTATGGAGAAAAATGAATGATAGTGAGTTAAGGAACAACTTTTGTGAAAGATGTTAGCTTGAAAACACCTAAATAGGTCTTGAATGCAAAGATTGAAAATGTGTAACAAATGCTTGAAATAATTGGAATTATGAGTAGTTGTAAGAGTAATAAATGTTCAACTAGGCTTGTTTAATGAGAAAATGTGATGAAAAAAAGATTAACGAGCCTAGGGGCAAAATCGTAATTTTTCCATAGTACAAGGGCAAAACGATCATTTTTGCCTAAGTAAAGATTATGATGTATTATGATTAGAAAATTATTGAATGAGTGAATTTTGTTGTTATAGACCAAGAAGAGCGTGGAATTAACCTTGACCGAGGAAAAGGTAAGGTTACAGAATAGACTGTTGATTAACGCATTTTGCACCGAGGTAAGTTTATGAGTAAACGATGCATCTTAAGTACACATGTTGTTACTTATTGGTCCATTGTATGACTGAGAATACATATGATTCAGATGGATTGAATTTGGTAGATAATGAATAATTTTCGTATGAATGTTGAATTAGATATGTAAGTGTGGAATATTACCCGTAGTAATTAATGGTGGGCTATGTGCGATACCACATTAATTATTCTTGTTGGTGGGCTATGTGTGATACCACCTTATTATTTATTTACGATGGGCTGTGTGCGATACCATCGGTTATATCATCAAATGGTGGGCTATGTGCGATACCACCGTAAATATCCTTGTTGGTGGGCTTTGTGCAATAGCATCCTGTTAAAGATAAATGGTGGGCTAAGTGCGAAACCACCGAGTGTTTGGTATTACTAAGAATGGTTTATTGTGTAATTGTGATGTTTTATTTCATGTGATCATGTGGTGATTAAGTGCAGGGATGTAATGCCCTGAATTTGGGCCTAGTAGAATTGGGCCCATTAGGCCTTGGGTGTGGGAGCGTTTAAAATTTTTGAGAACGAGAGAATGGTACTAATGTAAGTTAGACCTATTAGGTGAGTGATTTTGGAAGGTTAGGGGCTCCTATGAAGTCCCGGGATCAAACTTGGGCTTTAGGAAAATTTTGGTTTTAGGTGAGTAAAACCCTGGGAGTTAGTAAGTAGTGGTCTAGTGGAAAATGGTGCCACATAGGAGACAAGGGAATGATGCTACACAAGGAAGCAAGGGGTCCAAGGTTCAAGTCTTGGCGCTTGCATTTCATTTTGATTTCTTTTTTTTAAAGGAACTTAGACTTTGGCCATAGACTTATATTTAGTTGCGCACGTTTTAAGATAATATGGAGCTAGTTGGTAAAGTGGCTAGTGGCCTGGATTATGTTACAAGGGAGCCTGAGTTCAAAATCCATTGCAAGCACAAAGGGGATATTTATTTTGCTAAGTTGGGGTGGCAAGTGTTTGAGATGGAATTAAACTCTGCTGAAGGTAGGATCCCACATCAGAAAGCTATCATGAGGGAAGGTGAGAAGCTGGCTTTAAATAGAGCAATCTATGAGGAGAGTAAGGATACCTTGGTGGGTGTTTGGGCATAGGAGTGCTCGGAGCGTGGATTAGCAGCTTCAGATTCCTATCAGGTGTGTATTTTTCACTACTCTAACTGTAAAGCGGCAAAAATGCCGAAATGCCGGTCACACGACAATGGTAGCCATACGAGCGTGCGAGTGCACGTGTGGGGGCTTTGACGTGATAGTTGAGGCCATCATGAGTGTTCTTGTGGGTTAGGCTGTCTGGGCCTCGATGGGCCGAAATGGGCCATGTGGGGCCAATGGGCTCGTGGGCCCATATGAATAATTGTATGATTGTGTAGTAGATAGTGAATTGATCTATATGAATCTCATATCTATGGCTAGATTTGGGCAAAATGGGCCACACGAGCGTGTGGGCCCACTTGGGCCGAGAATGGGCCTTAGGCCCATTCGCATCATTATCTCTGTTTAGAATACTTAAGTAGCTCGAGGCGACTATTGACCTTCAGAGGGGTTGACAAAATTACTGAAATACTCTTGGTTTACAGAATTACAAAAATACTCTTGGTTTGTAAAATTACCGAAATACCCCTGATTTGTGAAATTACAGAAATACCCCAAATTTGTAAAATTATCGAAATATCCTTAATTTGTAAAATTATTGAGATACCCTTGATTTGCAAAACTATCGAAATACCCTCGATTTGTGAAATTACCAAAATACTCCTAAATTATGAAATTATCGAAATGCCCCTATAGGGTAAAATTATCGAAATACCCCTGTAAGGTAGAATTATCGAAATACCCCTATAAGGTAGAATTACTGAAATACCCCTATAGGGTAGAATTATCGAAATACCCCTGTAGGGTAGAATTAACGAAATACCCTTGAAGGGTAGGATTACCGAAATACCCTTATAGGGTAAATGACTGTTTTGCCCTTATGGGTAAATGACTGATTTGACTGTGATCGTATGACTGTGTTTTAACTGACTTGACTATAGGCGTGTGACTGATATGCTGTTAATATGTGTTGAAATGACTGTTACTGAGCATGGCCATTTTGCATACACGTGTAATGATTGAGCATGACATACATGACATATTGCGTGGGGTTGGGACATTGATACGGATGAAGTTTTGATAGGGTCGCACGGGTCGCATGACTACTGTGGATCCAGTATTTACTTGTTAAGGTCGCATGGGTCGCACGACAACTGTGGACCAACGGACAGCTTAAAGTCGCGTAATCTGAATATAGCTCTGTGCCAACCTAAATATGGCTCTGTGCCATCTTGATTATGGCTTTGTGCTAATTGTATTTACCCGTGGCTATGTGGCTAATATATATTGATGACTCTGTGTCGATCATATTTACCCAAGGCTGTGTGCTGATTATATTACTGTCGCTGATGGCTATGTGCCAAACATAATACAGTTACTGATGGCTTTGTGCCAATTGTAATACCGCTACTGAAGGCTTAGAGCTGTATATATATGCTTAGCAGCCTTGCTGCAATGTTTGAGTAGTACCGCTGTTAGTTCTACCTTTGGAGTGTAGGGATGGGTGGGTAGATATTTATATCCCCACAGGAGTGTATGGTTGGAAGGGAAATAGAGTACAGGGTTGGATTTGGGATGGGATGCATCCTCATTCTATTGTATATTTGTTATGAGATCTGTTATTGGTTTGGGCTAGGCCCAATTGATTCTGTTATGGGTTGTGACCCAAACGATATTATAGTGGGCTTGGCTCACGTATGCTCTGATCCGCTATCTATATCATATCAAAGGGGGCTTTGGCCTAGACTACTTCGGGTTACTTTTACAGATATTGATCATTACTTTAGAAAGGGGATTACACATTGAGTTTTCATAAACTCACCTGCTTTTAATCATGCAAGGTAATCCCCACCTTTTAGACGATCTTGAGTCATGCGAGGACTTGGAGAAGACCACACACTGCTTATGTTTTCTGTTTTGATTATCTACTTTGAAATATTTTGATTCGGGTTGTAATAAGGCTTTTTAAAGTTTTCACACTTTAAATTTTAGATTGGTTTTATTTTAATTTATATCTGTTAGAAGTAAATCACAATTTTTCGAAATGTTAACTGTTTTTAAAATAACATTACGTTTTCCGCAATATTTTTTAAATGGTTTTACGACTTAATCTTTTCATAAATCAATTACTTTCAAAATTAGCAACTAAAAAAAATGTTTTGGGAATAAAACTAACATAACTGGGATTTTACTTAAGCTTTTAAACAAAAATGTGACACGCTAGATTCAGGCCTAACTTCTAGGCCGGGTTTGGGGTGTTACAAGGGATGTATGTTAAATAATAAGAGCATATGGTTTGTGGTATGGCTGGATTGTGGTAAGAGATGAATGAGTAAGCATGAATTTCGATTGTGAAATGCTATTAATTGATTAGCATATGTTATGATGTTTATTGTTTACATGTAAACTTACTAAGTTTAAAGCTTACCCCATTTTCTTTTCCCTTGTTTTATAGTGTCAAAGAGCCGAGTCGGGATACGAAGATAATTGGAAGATCACTCACACTATCAGTTAATCTCGGTATATCTAGAATTAATATTTTGAGTATGGCATGTATCGGGGCTAGACTAGGTGAATTGTTTTGTTATTTTGGCCAAGTATGTATTGGCTCCTTATAGATGAATTCTTTTGTACATGGCCTTAGTTAATGGCTCAGTCCTTTTAATCACTGAAAATATGAGGTTATTCAAGAAAGTGTTGTTACACAAATTGACTTGTTTGATGATTTGTTGTATAGAATCATGTTATGTGGGCTAGGGTGACAAAAGAGCTTGGCAAATAGCCTTGTTCATGTTCACGCGGGTGGGCGCACGAACATGTGTCTAGGCCGTGTGTGACATACGATCAGTTGCATGGGTGTGTGATCAAGCCGTGTGTCCCCTTGCATGTTATAATTGCAAGTCAGTAAGCTTAGTAGTAAACACATGCGCAGAGACACGACTGTGTGTCTCAGCTGTATGGGAGGCACGGCTGAAGACATGGGCGTGTGCCCAGGCCGTGTGAAGTCTGCACCTAAATTTAGGAATTTAATTTGACACACGGTCTAAGGTCACGGGCGTGTGCCTTGGCTATGTGACCATAGTGAGGTGATGATGTCATATACAGAATGCCAAGGTTTTGGCACACGGGCTGAGACACGGGCGTGTCGAGGCCGTGTAAGGGACTCGAGCCAGGGACATAGGCATGTGGTTGGCCGTGTGAAATAAGTCAGTGTTGACCACGGGTGAGGGACATGGGCATGTGTGACAACACGACCTGCCCCCACGGGCGTGTCCCATTTCACACAAGCGTGTGGCCCCTGTTTAGGTAAAATTTTTCTAAGTGCGTAAAAGTTTTTTTTTATTTCCAAAACCTTCCGGAATATGTTTAGGGCCTCGTAGGCCCATTATAAGGAGGTTAGATATGAGAATGGAAAAGTTTTAATTCGGAGTGGAATTTGATAACCCAAAGTTGTATGACCATTTGAGTCAAGTACGGTAACATCTCGTACCCAATTTTGGCGTATAATACGGGTAAGGGGTGTTACATTTAGTGGTATCAGAGCTATGGTTTAGTCAGTTCTCAGACTATTGTAGCATGTGTAAGAGTCTAGCTATACATGCCATAAGCATATATTGATAGTGTGGTGGCTTCTGACAATTTTAAACTTTATTTTTATATAGTAAATGGATCCCAATCGAGTGGCTACTGATGATGCAGCTAGTAACACGCTGGCTCCCGTACAAGGGACCTCGCCTATAGAGTATGGGCCCGAGACTAAGGGTCAAGGAAAAAAGGCTCGGGAAGCCTTTCTCCAAATGATGAGTAATTGGTACACGGAGTATGTACGAGCAAACCCTAATGCCCAACCTCTTCCACCCCCTCCTATACCTCAACCAGTTCCTGTGGTTCCCCAAGTTATAGATTTAGTGAGAATAACCAAGCCCCCGGTAGATAAGATTCAGAAGCAAGGGGCCGAGGAGTTTAGAGCTAATATAAACGATGACCCTGAGAAGGTGGAGTTCTTTCTTGAGAACTCGATGAGGGTATTTGATGAACTCTCCTGCACACCTGAGGAGAGTTTAAAATGCTTCGTGTCTTTGCTGAGGGACTCAGTATACCATTGGTGAAAAACGTTGACGTCGGTGGTTCCAAGTGAGAGAGTGACATGGGACTTCTTTTTGGAAGAATTCCAAAAGAAGTATATAAGTCATAGGTTTGTGGACTAGAAACAGAAAGAATTCTTTGAACTGAAGCAAGGAAGAATTACTGTGGCAGAATATGAGCGTGAGTTTGTTAGGCTCAGCAAGTATGCACAAGAGTGTGTGTCTACAGAAGCTATCTTGTGCAAGAGGTTTGAAGATGGGCTGAATGAGGATATTAGACTGCTAGTTGGGATTTTGGAGTTAAAAGAGTTTGTGGTGTTGGTTGACCGGGCATGTAAGGCCGAACAACTGAATAAGAAAAAGAGGAAAGCCATGGGTGAGGCTCGAGATGCTAGAAAAAGGCCAATGAGTAAATCATACCAAACTCAATCGAAGAGGTCCAAGGAAATGAACCCCCGGACGACAATGTCAGTTGGATATTCACATTGAGATTGGGGTAACACATACTCGGGCTCGAGAGTTCAAGCCACTTCGATGGCAAGTATAGGAAATCCGAAGACCAAGCCGAAGTGTCCAAATTGTGGTAGGCAGTACACTGGGGAGTGTTACGGAAACAACCGGAATTGTTACAAGTGCGACTCACTCGACCATTTTATCCGAAATTGTCCAGAGAGGGAGGATAAGGAAAAAAAGCAAGAAGTGAGAACAAGCAATGTATCTTCAAGGGGTAGATCACAAAAGAACCCGAGAGGTGGGACTAGTAGTAGAGGTATGCCTCGAATTCTACTGTGAGACCGGAGGGTTGAGCACCTGTAAGGACCTATGCCATTCGCGCTCGCAAAGAGGCATCATCTCTAGATGTGATAACGGGTACTTTTTCTCTTCATGATACCTCTCTTATTGCTTTGATTGATTCGAGGTCTACCCATTCTTACATTTGTATGAGATTGACATCTAGTAAAAGTATGATTGTTGAGTCTACGGAATTTGTAGGAAAGGTGTCAAACCCGTTAGGCAAACATGTGCTAGTTGACAAAGTGTGTAGGAATTATCCTTTAACAATTAGAGGTCATTGTTTTCTGGAAAATCTTATGTTGTTACCGTTTGATGAGTTTGATTTGATTCTTGGTATGGATTGGTTACTACTCATAGTGTTTTAGTGAACTGTGGTAGTAAATTTATTGAATTGGAATGTAAAAATGGAGATGTTATTCAGGTTGAATCAGGTAAGTCAGATAGTTTACCAGTGATAATTTCTTCTATGGTAGCCGAAAAATACTTGAGGAAAGGATACGAGTCCTATCTCGCTTTTGTGTTGAATGCCCAAGAATCAGAAATAAAGATTGAATCAGTACCGGTGGTATGTGAGTATTCGGATGTATTTTCAGAAGAGTTACCCGGTTACCTCCAGGTAGAGAGGTCGAGTTTGGAATTGAGTTTATTCCGAGAACGGCACCTGTTTCAGTTGCTCTGTATAGGATGGTACCATTAGAGTTGAAAGAATTGAAGGTTCAGTTGCAAGAGTTAACGGATAAGGGATTTTCAAGACCGAGCTATTTAATGTGGGGTGCTTCTGTACTTTTTGTAAAGAAGAAAGATGGGTCGATAAGGTTGTGCATAGACTACAGACAGCTCAACAAAGTGATGGTGAAGAATAAGTACCCTTTACCAAGAATAGATGATTTATTTGACCAAGTGAAGGGAGCTACAGTGTTCTCCAAGATAGACCTAAGGTCTGGCTATTACCAGTTAAGGGTGAAGGAGCATGATGTACCAAAAACTACATTTCGGATGAGGTATGGCCATTATGAGTTTCTTGTTATGACATTTGGTTTGACGAATGCCTCTGTGATTTTCATGGATTTGATGAATCGTATCTTTCGGCCGTACTTGGACAAGTTTGTAGTCATTTTTATTGGCGACATATTAGTCTATTCTCGGGATGAGAGTGAACATACAGAGCATCTGAGAATTGTTTTGCAGACTTTAAGAGACAAGCAACTGTATGCTAAATTTAGCAAGAGTGAGTTTTGCTCCGAGAGGTCGGATTCCTAGGATACATTGTATCGGGTGATGGTATTAGAGTTGATCCGAGTAAGATCTCGGCTATTGTGGAGTGGAAACCACAATGAAATGTGTCAGAAGTCAAAAGCTTTTTGGGTTTAGCGGGGTATTATAGACAGTTTGTAAAGGGGTTTTCTATGATTGCAACCCCGATGACGAAACTGTTGTATAAAGATGTCAAGTTTGAATGGACTGAGAAATGCCGATAGAGCTTCGAGAGATTGAAAACCTTGTTGACTGAGGCGTCAGTTTTGGTACAAACTGAGTCGGGGAAAGAATTTATGGTTTATAGTGATGCTTCATTTAACGGTCTTGGTTGTGTGTTGAATGAAGAGGGTAAGGTGGTGGCTTACCCCTCAAGACAGATAAAACCACATGAGAAGAATTATCCGACTCATGACTTGGAGTTGGCTGCGATCGTTTTCGCTTTAAAGATTTGGCGCCATTATTTATATGGTGAGAAGTGCTGAATCTTCACTAATCATAAGAGTTTGAAGTATTTGATGGATCAAAAAGATTTGAATTTGTGACAACGGTGGTGGCTCGAATTCTTGAAGGACTATGAGCTAGCAATTGGTTATCATCCAGGGAAAGCAAATGTAGTGGCGGATTCCTTGAGTAGAAAATCCCTGTATGCTTTGAGGGCCTTGAGTACGAGCTTAGTGTTGTCTGAGGATGGTGCTATATTGGCCAAGTTGAGGGTTAGACCGCTATTTATTCAGCGAATTTGTGAAGCTCAAAAGAATGATAATGAGATGCAAGCTAAGAGATCTAAGTATGAATCGGGAAATGATTTTGACTTTCGGGTGAGTTCGGATGGTTGTTTTATGTTTCACGACAGGATTTGTGTACCTAAAGATGATGAGTTGATCCGGGAAATTTTATATGAAGCACATAGTGGTCACTTGTCAGTACATCCCGGTAGCACGAAAATGTACAATGATTTGAAGAAATTTTATTGGTGGCTAGGTATGAAAAGAGACATTTCTGAGTTCGTGACAAGATGTTTAATCTGTCAACAAGTGAAAGTCGAGCATCAAGTACCATCGGGATTGTTTCAGCCAGTGATGGTTTCTGAGTGGAAGTGGGATCGGATCACCATGGATTTTGTGACGGGGATGCCTATGACTCCTAAAAAGAAAGATGCTATGTGGGTTATTGTTGATAGACTAACGAAGTCGACTCACTTTATACCGGTGCGTGTTGATTATACCCTTGATAAATTGGCTGAGTTATATATTGCTGAAGTGGTGAGATTACATGGAGTGCCTGTATCTATTATCTCGGATAGAGATCTGAGATTTACTTCGAGGTTTTGTAAGAAGTTGCAGGAGGCCTTGGGTAAAAGGTTGAATTTTAGTACCGCGTTCCATCCTCCAACTGACGGCCAATCTAAAAGAGTGATTCAAGTTCTTGAGGATATGCTACGATGCTATGTGTTCGAGTTCGGAGGTAATAGGGAAAGATATCTACCTTTGGTTGAATTTGCCTATGACAACAGTTATCAGTCGAGTATACGAATGGCGCCGTATGAAGCTTTATATGGTCGTAAGTGTCTTACTCCCTTGTATTGGACTAAGCTTAGTGAGAAGCAAATTCATGGGGTCGATCTAGTTAAAGAGACTGAGGAGAAAGTGAAAGTGATCTGTGACAGTCTGAAAGCTGCTTCGGACCGACAAAAGTCATATGCAGATTTAAAAAGGAAAGAAATTGAGTTTCAATTGGGCGACAAGGTATTTCTAAAGGTATCCCCATGGAAAAAAATATTAAGATTTGGTCGTAAAGGCAAATTGAGTCCGTGATTCATAGGATCGTATGAGTTTACTGAAAGGATTAGGCCAGTGGCATACTGGTTGGCTTTGCCGGTAGAGTTAGAGAAAATACACAACGTGTTTCATGTGTCAATGTTGCGACGATATTGTTCCGATCTTTCGCATGTGATCCCTCCAATGGAAGTTGAGATACGATCGGAGATGAGTTATGAAGAGGAGCCGATTAAGATATTGGCTTGGGAGGTTAAATAATTGAGCAATAAGAGCATAACTTTAGTAAAAGTGTTAAGGAAAAAACATGGTGTGGAAGAAGCTACGTGGGAATCGGAAGAAGCCATGAGAGAACAATATCTAAACCTTTTTACCAGTAAGATTTTTGATGGCAAAAATCTCCAAAGGAGGGGAGAGTTGTAACAGCCCAATTTTGGGACTAGTCAGAATAATGGTTTCGAGACCACTAATCCGAGGTTAAGGAAAATACTTTAGTATTATTTATTGTGTTATGACATTAATATATGGCTATATGAAAATTTTGGTGCTTTAATTTTAGCAATTGTATGTTTAATTTTGAAAAAAGACTAAATCGCATAAAATGCGAAAGTTCCATTATAAGTGGTAGAGGTGTCTAATAGCCAAAGAATATCAAATTGGAGGTCCTTAAAGTGAAATTAGGCCATTGGATGTGTGATGGCCAGCCATATAGCTTAGGGGGGCAAGAGCATTAATTTTAGTCAAAATTTGGTGACATTAGGTGATAAAAAATGAATAAAATAAGATCAAAAGATGAGATATCACCTTTTACTATTCCTTCTTCTTATACCATTGAAAATTGAAAGAAAATAAGGGTTCTTGGAGTTCAAATTTTCATCAAAACAAATATCTTGCAAGTAAGTGATTTTGGTGGTTTTATTTGATAATTTTTGTACTTTTGGAGTCCCCAAAGCTTAAGCTAGATAATGAGGGGACTAATTTGCTAAATGGTTGAAAGTTTAAGGACTTTCCATGAGAGTGTTCATGTTGTTTTCTGAGTTTTTATGGAGGAAAATGAATGATAGTGAGTTAAGGAACAACTTTTGTGAAAGGTGTTAGCATGAAAACACCTAAATAAGACTTGAATGCAAAGATTGAAAATGTGTAACAAATGCATGAAACAATTGGAATTATGAGTAGTTGTAAGAGTAATAAATGTTCAGCTAGGCTTGTTTAATGAGAAAATATGATGAAAAATGATTAACGAGCCTAGGGAAAAATTATAATTTTTCCATAGTACAAGGGCAAAACGGTCATTTTTGCCTAAGTAGAGATTATGATGTATTATGATTAGAAAATGATTGAATGAGTGAATTTTGTTGTTATAGACCAAGAACAGCGTTGAATGAACCTTGACAGAGGAAAAGGCAAGTTTACGGAATAGTCTGTTGATTAACGCATTTTGCACCGAGGTAAGTTTATTGTAAACGATGCATCTTAAATACACATGTTGTTACTTATTGGTGCATTTTATGATTGAGAACACATATGATTCAGATCGATTGAATTTGGTAGGTAATAAATAATTTCTATATGAACGTTGAATTAGATAGGTAAGTGTGGAGTATTACCCGTAGTAATTAATGGTGGGCTGCGTGCGATACCACCTTAATTATTCTTGTTGGTGGGATATGTGTGATACCACCTTATTATTTATTTACGATGGGCTGTGTTCGATACCATCGTTTATATTATCAAATGGTGGGCTATGTGCGATACCACTGTAAATATCCTTGTTGGTGGGCTTTGTGCGATACCACCCTGTTAAAGATAAATAGTGCGCTAAGTGCAAAACCACCGAGTGTTTGGTATTACTAAGAATGGTTTATTGTGTAATTGTGATGTGTTGTTTCATTTGATCATGTGGTGATTAAGTGCAGGGATGTATGTTAACTAATAAGAGCATTTTGTTTGTGGTATGGTTGGATTGTGGTAAGAGATGAATGAGTAAGCATGATTTTGGATTGTGAAATGCTATTTATTGATTAGCACATGTTATGATGTTTATTATTTACATGTAAACTTACTAAGCTTAAAGCTTACCCCCTTTTCTTTTCCTTTGTTTTATACTGTCAAAGAGCCGAGTCGGGATAAGAAGATAATTAGAAGATCACTCACACTATCAGTTCTTCTCAGTATATCTAGAATTAATATTTTGAGTATGGCATGTATAGGGGCTAGAATAGGTGAATTGTTTTGTTATTTTGGCCAAGTATGTATTGGCTCCTTATAGATGAATTCTTTTGTACATGGCCTTAGTTAATGGCTCAATACTGTTAATCAATGAAAATATGAGGTTATTCAAGAAAGTGGTATTGCACAAATTGACTTATTTGATGATTTGTTGTATGGGATCATGTTATGTGGGCTAAGGTGACAAAAGAGCTTGGCAAATAGCTTTGTTCATGTCCACACGGGTAGGTACACGGGCATGTGTCTATCCCGTGTGTGACACACGGTCAATTGCATGGGTGTGTGATCAGGCAGTGTGTCCCCTTGAATGTTAGAATTGCAAGTCAGTAAGCTCAGTTGTAAACACACGGGTAAGGACACGACCGTGTGTCTCAGACGTGTAGGAGGCACGACTAAAGACATGGGCGTGTGCCCAGCCCATGTGAATTCTGCACCTAAATTTAGGAATTTAACTGGACACACGGTCTAAGAACACGGACTGATGATGTCATAAACAGAATGCCAAGGTTTTGGCACACGGGCTGAGACATGGGTGTGTCGAGGCCGTGTAAGGGACAAGGGCCAGGGACACGGGCATGTGTTTGGTCGTGTGAAATAAGTCAATGTTGACCACAGGTGAGGGACATGGGCGCGTCTGACCACACGGCCTGGCCTTACAGGCGTGTCCCATTTCACACGGGCGCACAACATTTTTATATTCTAACATCTACTATAAAAGTCCAACATTTTTATATTTATAGTTCATCCCTTCACTTTATTCTTAACCACCTCGTTAGAATGTAACTAGCACCATAACTAAACAAACTTGCCGCACAATACCTGACGACAACCCAAGTTACCAAAAATCCTCAATACTTTTGCCAATGTTCTCCTCTTACCGACTTAATACATGTTGAAAACAATTCTTTTAATATTCTAACATCTACTATACGCCCGATCTATACGCCAAAAGTATCAATTAGATGGATAACACTATGCCACTCTGATTACTTTTGGTTTGCTCACCAAATTCTGGACTTGCCTAAGTTGGGTGTTACTAGACATATGGCAGTACAAGAGGCAACTAAAAAGAAATCTGTGGAAGATTTGTTTTATTCCATCAGTGGTGGTTGTCCAACTGGTCATGAATCTAGTAGGTAATTTATGACCAACCACATGCATACCTCATTCAACCCACAGGAAGGGCCACCCATTTTTGGCCACCTACTATAGATTGTCTATAAGGACCACTGGAAGATTGTTGAGGCATAACAACATCATACTACTTCAGCAAAGAGAATGTCAAAGCAAGACCCATATTACTATGCTTGATGACGACTAACATATAACGAATATGCCACCTAGCCATGTAACACCGCTAACCCAAATCCGTTGCTGGAACAGGTTTACAGAGTATTACTGGAATATATAAATCAATTATTAGAAATTTTACATTATATCTAATTCACATCATAAATCAATCATATAGTCCCTTATAATAGCCATCGAGGCCCAAAATAAACACTAGAATCAAGTCGGGACAAAATCGGGAACTCAGAGAATTTTTCGCGAAATTTCAAAATTTTTCTCTAGGTGCAAGGGACACATGCATGTGTGGCCATGCCGTGTAGCTCACACGACCAAGTGGCACGCCCGTGTCCCAGGCCGTGTGGGCATTTGATGTGAGGCACACGACCGTGTCCCTACTCGTGTCCTTACTCGTGTAACTCTCTGACTTGGGTCACACAACCAGCCACACACATGTGTACTAGGCTGTGTGGACAATTTAATTTTTGAAAATTAGGTGCAGGGGACACACAGCCAAACCACACCCCCGTGCACATGGCCATGTGTCACACACGGCTGAGACACACGCCCGTGTCTCTACCCGTTTGGACAAAAAATAGGCTATTTTCAGACCACTTTTCTCACCCAAATTTACCATCAACTTTGTCTAACATTGTAAAAATTAACATGATTTATCAAGGCACTCAAAACAAACCAAAACCAAGTTTTAAGCATATCATTTTCCTACATATAACTTAGTATCCAAACTTACCATATTAATCAAGTTCACTTGTTTGCAACTTATGCCAAACATACTACCTTAACTTATCCATCTACATTTCTATAATCTTACCATCAATTTATCATGTTAATATATATCAACCAACACAATGCGATGTTTATACATACCAAAATACATCAAATTTTAGCCATTCCAATGGCTAATCACAAACCAACATTTACATGCCAATATTGGTTAAAAAAAACCTATACATGCGATTATAATCGGGATTAATTTACCATTTGTACCGACTAGGCCAATGGATAGTGTGTAATATCTCCGCCAAACTTCCAACCCAATAAGCTTCCGAATTCCTCTAAAAGAGGGAAATTAAAACAGAGTAAGCTTTTAAGCTTAGTAAGTTTGTATAACTGGGAATTTAACTTACCACTATTTTATATACATAAGGTAAACCTACAATTCATTCCCAAGTCGTGTTGACCAAGTGCCTAAACACATATCCTCATGAACCATGTTAGTCACCATATTCCATATAATAGTTCATAATTATGAATTTATACTCTCATCAGACAAGATTTATTCACATATATTTTCATCACATATTTCAATATATCATGGATAAACAAAGTCATCAAGTATGTTCCACATTCAAGTATCAAGTACATCATGCCTCAATATCAAGTGATATCATTCATATATTCAAATACTTCTCTTATCATGTATCCATGTAGCATGTGCAAAACATGTTAGTCATATATATATTTCTTAAGAATATCTATAAGCTTGTATGAGCTCACTAGTAATAGTCCTTTTTCCATATGCACATTCTTTCCATATTAAGTATTCAAATATCATATATAATTCATGTCCATGTAATTTAAATATGTGCTTGTAATAATTCATCTCAAATTCATATTGTCTCATATCAAGATTTTTACCCGTTGAATTTATTTGAAATATCGATGGATACACATGTAGTACACTCGAAGTGTACAAAACTGTAATCCGTCAACTCATATTCAAGGGTACCCAGTTAGGGCACATAATCAGGAAGCACTCTCTCGAGCCATATAATAGGATGCTCATGTGAGCCTTGTAACATGAAGCTTTTCTGGTCTATAGCATGAAACTCATAAGAGTTTAAAACAGGAAGCTCATTGAGCTTAATAGGTAACTCCGAAGAGTTATTATTAGGGAGCTACGAATAGCCATATAACAGGATGTTCAAGCGAGCCATATCAGGAAGCTCACAAAGAGCCTATATAACAGGACGCTCATTAAGAGCTGTGTTTGTGTCCATAATATATGTAGGATCACAACCGATCATATAACAGGATGCTCACAGAGAGTTGCGGTAGTCTGCAACACATGCAGGATTACTACCGATTAGGATGCTCGCAGGAACCATATAGTGGGAAGCTTGAGAGGGCTTATAACAAGATGCTTTTTCTCGAGCTAAGGTGTGTCTGCAAGATATGCAAGACCATAACCAATACGGGAAATCCTATATCCATCGAATTTTATTTACTCAAATGAGATTTAACGTTTATTGGGTATATTATTGGATATGTGACTAATTTCATACATAAGATGTTTATACAATTCACATATATACAACATTCAATTCAAACACATTAATATACATAAATTTAGTTACACGAGCTTACCTCGATAATGTTCATGTTCACAAAGACTACTAATCCGATATTTTCCTTTTTCCCCGATCTAACTCCGTACGAGGTCTAACCGGATCTATACGAGTAAATTTAACTCAATTTAATACAATTCACATTCAATTCAGTCCAATACATGTTTTTGGAATATTTTACCCCTATACTTTTAATTAATTACGATTTCATCCCTAGGATCGAAAAATGAAATTTATGCAATTTAATCCTTATTCCAAGCCTAACTGATTTTTACATGTCATAATAACAGCCCATGTATTTAACAAAAATCATAATTTTTCCATGGATTCTACAATTTTTCAATTTAGTCCATAAAGCATAATTTCATAAAAATTCTCTTTGTAAAAGTTGTTTATCTATCAACAACCTTTCATTTTCTACCATAAAATTTAAAATTCCAGCATACTCATCCATGACAAAATTTTAATACTTTGATAACTTTGCAAATTAACCCTCGAGATAGCTAGATTAAGCTAGTACGATCTTGGAAATATAAAAATCATTAAAAACGGGACAAGAAAACTTACCCAATTAAGCTTTCTTGAAGTTCTTTCTCTTAGCTAGGCTTTCCATGGAAAAATTTGGGGAAGATGATGATATAAAATGATATTTTGTCTTTTAATTTAATTATCATCTTTTATTTTTTTTCCACTTTCCAATTTAATCCTTTTCTTTTCTTAAATTTCCATGGATGAATCATCATCCTTATCTACTAACCCCATCAATTGGTCTATTTGCCATATAAGGACCTCAAATTTTGAATTTCATAGCTATTTGATACATATAGCTACTAGAACTCAACTTTTGCATTTTATGTAATTTGGTCCTTTCATCAAATTAGATATATAACCGGTAAAATTTCTTAATGAAATTTTCACACGATATTTCTATAATTATGTAGATAATAAAATAAAAGAAAAATAAAATTCTTTTCCAGGATCAAATTTGTGGTCTCAAAACCATTGTTCCAATTACACTGAAAATGAGCTGTTACAAGTCGACCACACGAGTCAGCCACCATCTGCATTGTCAGTGACATGTCACTACCAAACAAGGGGACCTTCCCCTATATATACCCTAACACACGAAGAACAAGGGATCTTATTCTCCCTTAAGCACTCTACCTTAGAACCCAGATTCACACAACGTCCTCCTCTTCTAATATTGTGCCAAACCAACATATTTATGTGCTTTATTTTGATATACTTTTGGGCACGATACTAATAATTTTGGTGTCTATTGCCTATTTTTATGTAGATGCGATGGAAGTTCACAAATATAAAAACCAAGTGAAATATGGAGTCATATGAAAGATTTAGGTGTCAGATAATAATATGACGTCAAAGCTTTTTAGAAATTAGGATTATTTTATTTTTATTATTTTTATTTGAATATTATTTGTAAATATATTTATTAAGATTTTAATTAAGACTAAGTTTTATCCCTTATATTTTATTTAGATAAATATTTAGTTTTATCTTTAAGAATTTGAGTAGAAATAGAATACTAAGTATTAATTTTCAGCTATTTTTTTTGCCATTGAGTAATAGCTTTTCTTTTCTTTTTTTTTTTTTTGGCTTTTACGCCGCTCTTTGTTTCTATCCCTTTTGTTTTATCATTTTTATTTTTATTATCTTTTGTTTAGTTAATTATTACGATTAACTAAACTATATTCTAGCCCAAAGTTGATCAAATCTTAATGTTTGAGTTGTAAGATTCAGAACCATATTTAACCATTTTCATTTGGGTATTCACTTTTTCTCCGGTTCAAGAGTTAGATAAGATCATCTCATAGTATTATTTTTAGTGTCAATTCATGAAAGATCTATTGTATGGTATGGGAACTATACACAGTTGATACAATTACTTTGACGTCGAATTATTTTACTGAAGAACAAGTCGGTGTGGTTTGATTGGGAGTGCAGTTGGGTGACACCAAGGGGTTAAGTGATCTAAATTAAATGATTCATGTGGTTGAGATCGTTAATTAAAACCGGGTTCTTCTAGTTTGCAAGGCTACCAGCAGATTGGATCGTGGAAGCATCTTTCAGGGTTATTCATTAAATAAGGGTTAATCATTGAACGGTTCCTGCAGTTAATTTATGATTAAGGAAGAATTGGTGGTTGAGGTGTCCTCGATCACTATAACTAGTTTACCATGAGCGAGAAGATATCCATATTCTGTGATCAATTATGGGATTGGGACTTACATTGTACCCAAGATTGGAACATTCATCAATTGGGTTTATTTTATTTTATTTGAATTTAATTTTTATTTATTTAATTTAATATTACTTCAATCCCTTTTATTTATTTTACGCAGGACTGCAAGAATTGTGGGCACGAAATTGTCTACGAAGTCCTTTGGTTTTGAGAAATTCAAACATTGCCAAACTCCCTATGGGAATGATCTTACTCCTTATATTACGAATTTTATATTCTATTTTTAGGCATATGATTTATTTTTGATGGATTCGACACTCATCATTTCCAGATCTTCCTAAATTATTCCCTCCTCCCTCCTTAACCTCTCCCTTTGGTTTTCTGCCTATGATAGGTGAATTGGCCTCTAAATAACTGCCACCTTCTCCTCCCTTTCTTTTTCTTGTTAAACACCAATACCAAAAATGTTTATAGGGAAAGCAAAAAGAACAGTAAATTGGTAATATTTTCATCATGAAACAATAATATTGGTTTTTTTAATAAAAAATATTGGGTTTTAACAAGCGCTAAATTATAGAATGTTGCTATCTCATTAAAAATTCAAAATTACGGATGTTTTTATGTACATTGATTGTGGCATGTGCTCTAAAATTATATTTTTTAAAATTTAAAATATACTTACAGAGCAGTCGTCATGATTCTTTCATTGTTGTGCAATTTTTAAATTTCACTTTGTAGTATACTAAATGAGAGCACTTCAATTCATTTGTGATTTTTTTATTAGAGTGGCAAAATAATTATCCTCAATTTATGTAATATAATTTTAAGTACAATAAAAATATAAATATATGTCCGATCAAGTCTAAAGTCTAACTAATACAAAGCATAATAGATGAAGAATCAAACAAAACCCATGCATGACATATGCGCATTGTAAACCCACACATCGCAATTACGAATGGTGAAATTCAAACCCAATTACTCATAAATTTGGAACCTCTACATTAACCAACAAACCAAGGCATCAAATTATAGTTTTTTTTATAAGAGGTAAAGACAACTGAGATCTTTAAAAAACTTGAGAATTGGGCTCATTGGCTGAGGGTGTTTACCCTATCATCAAGATGTGAGATCAATTCCTAAGTATTATTTTTGTGGTCATTTAATAGTGTTGGTGTGTGAGTTGTACCTAGATGATATAAAAAATAGATATATTCTAAAAAAAAATTGTGTATTACATAAAGAATTTAAAAAATATTATTTATACTATTCTTTAAAGGGTAAACTACTAAAATAGTCACTTTTATTTGTCTCAGGTTATATATTAGTCACTTAGGTTATTGTGTTGTAACATTTTAGTCACTGGGCGTTAATTGTCATTAACGGTGTAACGATAAGTTGACATGCACGCTAAGTCATCACTTCAAATAAAAATTTTAGGTTAAATTATACAATTAATGTAACACCCTTAACCTGGTCCGGTTGTCGGACCCGAGCTACAGGATGCTACGACAGAAATCAACACATCTAACATTTTTATATACACTTCATAGTATTCATATTCAACCCGGGTCTCAAACTGACTTACAAAAGCCTTTAAACCAACCCAAGTACATTAAAAGACTTAATTGTAAACTATCCAAAAAGCATGAAAATTTCAGCAAATAGGGATCACACAACAGTGTAGCTAGGTCATGTGACAAGCTGAGGCCTTATAGAGATAAGAGACATGGTCGTGTTGTCAAGTCATGTAACAAAATGATGTCGTGTAATATTGAGTCACACAGCCGTGTCGCTAGGCCATGTAACTAACTGTGGTTGTGTTGAACTAAATTGTAAAAATTGGTAAACTTTCACACCACTGTGTGACTGGATTGTGTAACTCATTGAGGCCATGTATCCCAAATATCACCTATATCAAACAGATCACACGGTCATGCCATATGCTTGTATATGACAGACGGCCGTGTGTACTTACAATACCTTTTTCCAACAAGTTACATAACCCTAAGTTCACTTAAGTCACAAGCAAGCATTAGATCATCAATCAACCAGTTCAAAAACATAAAAGTATACCAAAACACAATCTTAAATCATCCATCCTATGTAACACCCCTTACCCATATTCAATGCCGGAACCAGGTATGAGGCATTACCGGACTTAACATACTTAATCATGTAATGTTGGGCCATAAATTTTCATTCGTATTCACAACGTCCCCATTATGGGTCTACGAGATCCAAAACATACATATAGGATGGTTCGAGATTGAACCGGAATCTTATGAACACTTAGAAAATTTTTACTTAAAAAGGGCTAAACGCCCGTATGGATAAAGAGACGCCCGTGTAGGCAGGCCATGTGGTTACACATACTCATGTCCCTAGTCCTTGTGGATTTTATTATCCCAATTCAAACCTACAAAGGTTCTCACACGGCCTGACACACGCTCGTGTCTATGGCCCGTGTCCTTCACACGGCTATGACATGCCCGTGTCTTAGCACGTGTGTGAAAACCTTGACATTCTATTTCTGACGTCATCATCTCCATAAGGTCACATGGCCAAGGCACACGCCCGTGTCCTTAGGCCGTGTGGTGATTTAAATTCCTAATATCAAGTGCAGACTCCACACGGCTTGAGCACATGCCCATGTCCTATGGCCGTGTCATCCACACGGTTGAGACACACGGCCATGTCTTAGCCCGTGTGGTTACTACTAGGCATTCTGTTTTGCCAACCTATAATGCAGGGGGACACATGGCCGGACTACATGCTCATGTGACGGACTGTGTGTCACACACGGCCTAGACACACGCCCGTGTGGACAAATTTCAAGGCTATTTACCCAGCCCTTTTTGTCACCTTTACTTGTACCAACATAAACCGTATCAAGTAACCTACTCATTCATGCATCAATACCCAATACTCAACCATACAACTTGCACATTCATGAGAAACACCATCATTTTCATATATTAATGATAAAAATTAGCCATCAATTATGGCCCTATACAAAATGAGTTCATCTCCAAATTAAGCCAATCCATTTAGCTAAGACTAAGTCCCTATACATGCCATACTCAAAAAGATAAGTCTAATTATACCAAATGTTCCATTGATAGTGTGATCGAGCCTCCAACGTTCTTTGATCCCTGAGCTTAATTGGTGGCACTATAAGAAAATGAAAAAGTGAGGGAGTAAGCATAAAGCCTAGTAGGGCGCATGTAAATAATCAACAACAATTACCTTGCAACATCATACTCACAACATATTATAAACTTGCATAAACTTCTTATATAATCAAAGGCATAACGTACTCATTTCAAATCTCACCATATCCCAAATACATATCATCAACATTGCTCACATTTGCATGCACTTATACCCTGTACTTAGCATCTCATAATCTCACGTAAATTCACTTATCAAAGTTTCTCTATGAATAATTTAGAATAATACCAAATGTACGGTGGTTTCGCACATAGCCCACCAATAATAAATAACAGGTGGTATCGCACACAGCCTAACAACAATAATAAATATGGTGGTATCGCACACAGCCCACAAACAATCACTTATTCATGGTATTTATCCTTATCATTTTCCTATTTCGAAGGTTCATCCAAGAATTTCCTCATTTTCCATCATTTTAATAGATGTCCATAATAATCATAACAATAATCAAACAGATGATGCAATATCAATGGCTGAATACATAATAGCAATAGAGTTGTATTATTCACATACAACTTACCTCGATATACAAAATTTGAGTGACTATTTTGATTTAGTCCACTATCTTGGTTTTCCCCTGGTCTAAGTCCGGACTCCATTTTCTTGATCTATGATGATAAAATTCACTCATTTAATCACCACAATAATCAAAATATTTCAAAATTCATACTTTGGCAAAATTATCGTTTTGCCATTAGACTTTTAAAAAATTTTGATTTTGCCCCGTACATCGATTCTAATCAAATTTCCTCCTTTAACAAGCCTAGCTAAACATTTATTACTCTTATAGCAACTCACAATATCAATTATTTCACACATTTACCACCTATTTTACAACCTTTACAAAAAAGGTCCCTTTTAGGTGTTTTCATGGAAACTCCTTTCACAAAAGTTGTTTATTTCACGACCAAGACTCATTTTCTTCCATAAAATTTCAGCAAACAACACTAATGCTTTCATGGAAAAACCCTATTCTTTCAACCGTTTTGCAAAATAGTCCCCTCATTAGTTAGCTAAAGCTATAAGGGTCTCAAAAGTACAAAAATTATTAAGAAAGACCACCAAAATCACTTACTTGCAAGGGTTTAAATGGATGAAAATTTTCAAGCTTCCCAAAGCCCTTCTTTGTTGAAATTTTCGGTGGTTGTAGGAAGAAGATGAAAAGATGATATCATCATATTATCTTTATTTTATTATTACTAGTCAATTAAGTCACTAAAACTTTACCTACTCTTGAAAAATCTTATTTTCTTGTCTCTATGGCTGGCCTACTCATCCTTAAAGGTCTAATTGTGCATTAAGGACCTCTAATTAATATTCTATACCTATTAGACACCTTTAGCTTGTAGAATAGAACTTTTGCACTTTATACAATTTAGTCCTTTTTTGCAATTAAGCATGCAGTCACCAAAACTAATGCACCAAAATTTTCATGCACTCATATAATCATGCTATAACTCATAAAATAATATTAAAATAATTTTCTCTGACCTTAAATTAGTGGTTTCGAAACCACTGTTTTGCCTAGCCTCAAAATCGGGTTGTTACAATTCCCCCATTAGGGATTTTCGTCCTAGAAAATCTTACCGGTAAAAAGGTTGGGATATTGGTTTCTCATAGATTCCTCGAGCTCCCATGTAGCCTATTCTACCCCATTTCTTTGCCATAGTACTTTCACAAGGGCTATACTTTTATTTATTAACTGTTTATCTTCTCGTGCCAAAATCTTAACCGGCTCTTTGCCATAAGTCATGTTCGAATTTCTACCTCTATTGGTACAATCACATGTGAATGGTCTGTTTGATAGCGACGTAACATAAACACGTGGAATACATCATGAATCTTGTCCAACTCAAATGGCAAAGCCAAACGATAGGCTACCAGTCCTATCCTCTCGGTAATCTCATACGGTTCGATGAAGCGCAGACTCAACTTCCCTTTTCGGCCAAACCTAAGAACTTTTCTCCACGGTGACACTTTTAAAAATACATTATCACCAACTTGAAACTCAATCTCTTTCCGTTTCAAGTCCACGTAGGACTTTTGTCTATCTAATGCAGCTTTTAGATAATCACGAATCACTTTTACTTTCTCTTTAGTTTTTCTGACTAAATCAACCCCGTGAATCTGATTTTCTCTGAGTTCAGTCTAATACAGGGGCGTTCGACAATTACACCTATATAATGCCTCATAAGGCACCATTTTCAAACTCGACTGAAAACTGTTATTGTAAGCAAATTCCACTAAAGGTAAGTATTTTTCCCAACTACCTTGGAATTCCAAAACAAAGCATCAAAGCATGTCTTCAAGTATATGTATTACCCTCTCCGACTGCCCATCGGTTTGCGAATTGAAAGCTATACTAAAACTCAACTTTGTGCCCAAGGCCTCTTGTAACCTTTTTCAAAATCACGATGTAAATCTCGAATCTCTATCTGATATGATTGACAATGGTACCCCATGTAATCTCACAATTTCTGACACATACAAATCTGCCAACTTATCAAGTGAACAATCAATGCGTACCGGTATAAAGTGGACTGATTTTTTAAGTCTATCAACTACAACCCATACGACATCTTTCTTTTTTGGTGTCACAGGCAAACCTGTCACAAAATCCATAGCAATACGGTCCCATTTTCACTCGGGAACCATAATAGGCTAAAGTAGACCCGAAGTACTTTGTGTTCATCTTTCACTTGCTGACAAATCAAGCATCTCGATACAAACTCGAAAATATCCTTCTTCATAGTCGACCACCAATACCATTTCTTCAAATCATTATACATTTTTGTGCTGCTTAGATGTACAGACAAACATCCACTATGTGCTTCGTGCAAAATTTTTCGAATAAGCTCATCATCTCTGGGTACACAGACCCTATCTTGAAACATCAAACATCTTTCAGAATTAATCTGAAAGTCTGACTCAACACCTGACTCACACTGAACTCTCTTGGCCTGTAAATCGCTGTCGCCTTTCTGAGCTACACAAATCTCTTGGAGAAACATTAGTCTAGCTCTCAACTCAGCTAAAATAGAGCCATCATCATGGCTCTTAATGTAAACAAGGACTTCCCATTCAAGGCATCGGTGACCACATTCGCCTTTCCCTGATGGTAGTCTATCACTAGGTCATAATCTTTTATCAACTCTAACCATATTCTCTGCCTTAGATTCAATTCCTTTTTAAGTCATCAAGTACTTTAAGCTCTTATGATCAGTGAATATCTGACATTTCTCACCGTACAAGTGGTGTCTACAAATCTTCAATGCAAATACAATGGTAGCTAGCTCTAAGTCATGTGTTGGGTAATTCTTCTCGTACGACTTTAGCTGTCTAGAGGCATAAGCTATCACCTGACCCTCTTGCATGAGTACACAACCCAATCCATTTAGGGATGCATCACTAAAAACCATAAATTGTTTTCCCGGCTCAAGTTGTACTAAAACAGGAGCCTCAGTCAACAATGCCTTTAGTTTCTTAAAACTATGTTGGCACTTTTCTGTCCACTCAAACTTCACATCTTTTTGTAGTAGCTTCATCATTGGAGTAGCTATCATGAAAAATCTTTTGACAAATCGTCTGTAATAGCCAGCTAGGCCCAGAAAACTTCTAACGTCGGTTATGTTCCTTGGCACTTTCCATTCAACAATCTCTGAAATCTTACTCGGGTCAACTCGAATTCCATCTCCCTAGACAATGTGCCCCAAAAATTTGACTTCCTTAAGCCAAAATTCACTCTTATTAAACTTGGCATATAACTTATTATCTCGTAAAATTTGCAAAACCGTCCTCAAGTGCTCAGCATGCTCATTCTCATCACGGGAGTAAATCAATATGTCATCAATAAAAACAACAATAAATTTATCCAAGTACAGACAGAAGATACAGTTCATTAAATCCATAAAAACTACAAGGGCATTTGTTAAACCGAAAGGCATGACTAAAAATTCACAGTGAACATACCTTGTCCGAAATGCAATTTTTGGCACATCCGAGTCTTTGACTCTCAACTGATAATATCCAGACTTCAAGTCTATCTTGGAAAATACAGTGGCTCCCTTCAATTGGTCAACTAAATCATCGATCCTAGGTAATGGGTACTTATTCTTTATGGTTACCCTATTAAGCTGCCTATAATCTATACATAATCTCATTGACCCGTCTTTCTTTTTCACAAAGAGTACCAGTGTGCCCCACGGAGAATAACTAGGCCTTGCGAATTCTTTATCGGTTAAATCTTGTAATTTAACCTTTATCTCTTTTAACTCCAACAGTGCCATTCTATATGGGGCAACCGAAATAGGTGTTGTGCCCCGGACCAACTCAATACCAAACTCGACCTCTCTAGTTGGAGGCAATCTACGTAACTCCTCCGGAAACACGTCTAGGTACTCAGATACTACAGGCACTGACTCGATCTTTACTTCTGATTCTTGGGTATTCAATACAAACGCGAGATAGGACGCATACCCTTTTCTCATGTATTTCTCAGCAGTCATAGAAGAAATCAATACAGGTAAGCTATCTAGTTCACCAGATTCAACCCGAAAGATATCCCTATTTTCACATTTCACTTCAATAAACTTTCTTCCATAATTTACTATCACATCATGAATTGCTAGCCAATCCATACGAAAAATCACATCAAATTCTTCAAACGGTAGCAGCATAAGATTAGCCGGGAAACAATGACCTCTAATTGTCAAGGGACAATCCCTACACACTTGGTCAACTAGCACATGCTTACCTAACGGGTTTGACACTTTTATAATAACTTCTGTGGACTCAACATGCATATTCATGCTAAACACCAATTTCATACAAACATACGAATGGGTAGACCCCGGATCAATCAAAGCAACAACAAAGATATCATGAAGAGAAAAAGTACCCGTAATCACATCTGGGGAGGATGCCTCTTCGTGAGCACGAATGGCATATGTCCTTGCAAGCGCTTGGCCCTCAGACGTCACGGAAAAATCTCTTGGCGCACCTCTACTGCTAGCCCCACTTCCAGGGTTCTTTTGTGGTCTACCCCTCGAAGGAGCATTACTTGCTCCCACATCTTGCTTCCTGTCTTTCTCATCCATCTCAAGACAGTCTTTGATAAAATGTTCTCGAGAACCACACTTGTAGCAAGCTCGGTTGTTTCCCCAACACTCTCCAATATGTTGTCTGCCACATCTTTGACACTTAGGTTTATTGGACCTCACATTATCCACACTTGCCATTGAGGTGGCTTGTACTTTAGAGTCCGAATATGTTTTACCACGATCTTGGTGTGAATATTCAGATGAAACGGTCATTCAAGGATTCGTTTCCTTAGACCTCTTTGATTGGGATTGGAAAGACTTACTCATCGGCCTCTTCCTTACATCCCGGGTCTCAATCATAGCCTTTCTTTTCTCTTTGGCAAATTCCTCGGCCTTACAAGCTCTCTCTACTAGCACAACAAACTCTTTCAATTCAAGAATACCAATAAATAACCGGATATCCTTATTTAATCTGTCCTCGAACCTTTTGCACATGATGGCTTCTGTGGATACTTGCACATGATGGCTTCTGTGGATACGCACTCCTGAGCGTGTGTACTGAGCCTTATGAACTCACGTTCATATTCAGTCACCGCTATTTGACCTTATTTTACCTCAAGGAATTCTTTCCTCTTCTGGTATATAAACCTCTAGCTAATATACTTTTTGCAGAACTCTTCTTGGAAGAATTCCCAAGTTATTCTCTCCCTTGGCAAAATCGACACAAGGGCGTTCCACCATTGGTAGGCCGAGTCTCGCAGGAGTGACACCACACACTTCATGCACTCCTCATATGTGCAAGACAACTCATCAAATACCCTACTGGTATTTTCTAACCAGAACTCTGCCCTCTCCATATCATCATCTTTATTAGCTTGAAATCCCTCAGCTCTTTGTTTCCAAATTCTGTCAACCAGGGGCTTTTCTCTTCTTACCATTTCCACAGCTTGGGGAGTTATAGGGGCAGGCTGAGGAATAGGTAGGGGTGGAGGAGGTGTTGTGTTTGGATTTACACGAACAAACTCTGAATACCATACATTCATCATGTAGAGGAAGGCTTCTCTAGCCCCTCTGCCTTGACTCAGCGGCATAGGCCTACTTTTTACTGGCTCGATCCCTTCAGTGGGGGCCGACACATTACTTTCTACATCATCCGCCACTGCTCCGTCAGGATCCATTTACGATATAAAAACACATTTTAAATTGCCAGGAATCGTCACACTATCATAATTCATATATTTCATGTATAGCTAGACTCATACACACACTAGGCTAGTCCAAGAATCGACTAAACCATAGCTCTGACACAACTAAATGTAACACCCTTTACCCGTATTCAACGCTGGAACCGGGTACGAGGCATTACCGGACTTAACATACTTCATCATGTATATTGGGCCATAAAATTTCATTCAAACTTAAAATTTTTCATTCGTATTCACAACGTTCCCACTATGGGTCTACGAGACCTGAAACATACATATAGGATGGTTTGGGACTGAACCAGAATCTTACGAACACTTAGAAATTTTTTACTCAAAAAGGGCCACAAGCCCGTATAGTCAGGCCGTGTGGTTACACACGCCCATGTCCTTAGTCCATGTAGATTTTATTATCCTAATTCGAACCTACAGGGGTTCTCACACGGCCTGACACGCGCCCGTTTCTATGGCCCGTGTCCTTCACATGGCCATGACATGCCTGTGTCTTAGCTCGTGTGTGAAAACCTCGACATTCTATTTTTGACGTCATCATCTCTATAAGGTCAGACAGCCAAGGCATACGCCCGTGTCCTTAAGTCGTGTGGCGATTTAAATTCCTAAAATCACGTGCAGAATTCACACGGCCTGAGCACATGCCCATGTCCTATGGCTGTGTCATCCACACAGTTGAGACACACGGCCGTGTCTTAGCCAGTGTGGTTATTACTGGGCATTCTATTTTGCCAACTTATAATGCAGGGGGACACACGACTGGAATACACGCCCATGTGATGATCAGTGTCACACACGCTGGCTTAGACACACGCCTGCAGGGACAAATTTCAAGGCTATTTACCCACCCTTTTTCACCCTTACTTGCACCAACATAAACCGCATCAAGTAACCTACTCATTCATGCATCAATACCCAGTACACAACCATACAACTTGCACATTCATGAGAAACACCATCATTTTCATATATTAATGATAAGAATTAGCCATCAATTATGGCTTTATACAAAATGAATTCATCTCCAAATTAAGCCAATCCATTTGGCTAAGACTAAGTCCCTATACATGCCATACTCGAAAAGATAAGTCTAACTATACCAAATGCTCCAATTGATAGTGTGATCGAGCCTCCAACGTTCTTTGATCCCTGAGCTTAATTGGTGGCACTATAAGAAAATGAAAAAGAGAGGGAGTAACCATAAAGCTTAGTAAGTCACATGTAAATAATCAACAACAATTACCTTGCAACATTATACTCACAACATATTATAAACTTGCATAAACTTCTCAGATAATCAAAGGCATAACGTACTCATTTCAAATCTCACCACATCCCAAATATAAATCATCAACATTGCTCACATTTGCATGCACTTATACCCTGCACTTGGCATCTCATAATCTCATGTAAACTCACTTATTAAAGTTTCTCTATGAATACTTTAAAATAATACCGAATGTACGATGGTTTTGCACATAGCCCACCAATAATAAATAACACGGTGGTATCGAACACAGCCCACCAAATAACCACTTATCTACGGTGGTATCGCACACAGTCCAGCAAAAATAATAAATATGGTGGTATCGCACACAGCCCACCAACAATCACTTATTCATGGTATTTATCCTTATCATTTTCCTATTTCGAAGGTTCATCCAAGAATTTCCTCTCTTTTTATCATTTTAATAGATGTCCACAATAATCATAACAATAATCAAACATATTATGCAATATCAATGGTTGAATACATAATAGCAATAGAGTTGTATTATTCACATACAACTTACCTCGATATACAAAATTTGAGTGACTATTTTGATTTAGTCCACTATCTTGGTTTTCCCCCGGTCTAAGTCTGGACTCCATTTTTCTTGATTTATAATGATAAAATTCACTCATTTAATTACCACAATAATTAAAATATTTCAAAATTCATACTTTGGCCAAATTACCGTTTTGCCCTTAGACTTTTACAAAATTACGATTTTGCCCCTAGGCTCGTAAATCGATTCTAATCAAATTTCCTCCTTTAACAAGCCTAGCTGAACATTTATTACTCTTATTGTAGCTTACAATATCAATTATTTCACACATTTACCACCCATTTTACAACCTTTACAAAAAGGTCCCTTTTAAGTGTTTTCATGGAAACTCCCTTCATAAAAGTTGTTTAGTTAACGACCAAGACTCATTTTCTTCCATAAACTTTCAGCAAAAAACACTAATGCTCTCATGGAAAAACCTTATACTTTCAACCATTTTGCAAAATAGTCCCCTCATTAGTTAGCTCAAGCTACAAGGGTCTCAAAAGTACAAAAATTATTAAGAAAGACCACCAAAATCACTTACTTGCAAGGGTTTAAATGGCTGAAAGTTTTCAAGCTTCCCAAGCCCTTCTTTGCTGAAATTTTTGGTGGTTGTAGGAATAAGATGAAAAGATGATATCATATTATCTTTATTTTATTATTACTAGTCAATTAAGTCACCAAAACTTTATCTACTCTTGAAAAATCTTATTTTCTTGTCTCTATGGCCGGCCTACTCATCCTTAAAGGTATAATTGTGCATTAAGGACCTCCAATTAATATTCTATAGCTATTAGACACCTTTATCTTGTAGAATAGAACTTTCACACTTTATGCGATTTAGTCCTTTTTCGCAATTAAGCATGCAATCGCCAAAATTAATGCACCAAAATTTTCATGCACTAATATAATCATGCTATAACTCATAAAATAATATTAAAATAATTTTATCTGACCTCAGTTTAGTGGTTTCAAAACCACTATTCTGACTAGCCCTAAAATCGGGCTGTTACATCCTAAGTGTCTACCAATATGCCACAATTGGCACCTCAATTCAACCATTTAGAATCGCACATATATGATCATTCATACTGCAATTTACATATCTAAACATTCCCACATAATCCCTGTCAAATACCAATACAACATTAAGCAAAGTTAACCATATAACCAAAACATATTTTCCAATTCATATCAAAACATAAAACACAGCTAGAAACTTAACATTACATGTCATTTCAAATCATAAACTTATATCTACACACTTGTAACCAAAATACCTTTACATGCCACTTATAACCTATTCCAAAATGTTTAAAAATCTACTGAGTCGTTGAGTGGATAGTGTGAGCTTCAACTTGATTCCAACTGACTGCAAAACTTCTGATGATCTACAAGAAATCAAACAAAGCAAATGTAAGCAACACAGTGCTTAGTTAGTTCGTACAAAATTTACCATAACTTACCCGAGTCTGATATAACTTAAGCATTGAACATACAATTTATACAAGTAAGAAACATGACATTCTTTGATGGTCTATGAAAATCACAAACCAACAAGGTTAGATCCTTCACAATATAAACATAAAACATTCCATGCTTATGAATCTTATTCAAGTGAACATACTTGGTACCGTTCACTTATAACAAATTATACTACCATTTCCGTTCCGTATGTCCCGTTTTTACCTGATGAAGTATAGCGAAATAACAAAGGATACTAGGGATAAAAATGCTCACACGAGCCATGAAGAATCCACAAAAAATGCAAGACCTTAGCCATAGATAAAACTTCCAAGACCAACACCTGAAATGTTAAAAACCCTAATGACATGTCATTTGTATTCTAGTCGTTCACTACATTCATACGGGCCTCATTTTTTATCCATAACTTCCAGTCATTTAAACATAACCATATTAGCATGAACTCAACTATATTCATTCCCTTTTTTAGTCGCCAACACCAATTATACTTTTCTTTACAATTTGATCCAACCAATATTCAAGATTATTGCTCAAAGAAATACAATCACAATAATACATAAACATATGAAATCACAAAGGCAATAATTAAATCAACTTATACACTATACGAGCTTACCTAAATTTAATCAGCAACAAACACGACAACAAGTATTACTCAATAATTTTTCCATTTTCGCGTTTGTCTACCAGTTGATCCGTTTATTAGTCTATAATATAATTTAATTCAATTATCAACTTCAATTATCTTACTGTGTCCAAATAAGTGCACATGACCCTTAAGTAATATTTTACATTCTTAACTAAACTTTTACCTTTTATTCAATTTAGTTCCTAAAATCGAAACTTACATATTTTTTCACAATTAAACCAAAAACTTTAGTGCTAAATTCAATATAGTCCCTTAACAACCCCTAAGTAACTAAATTTTATAAAATTTTCTTATTAGATTCAGTATTTTATCAATTCCGCCCATAAACTCAAAACTAACTAAAATTACTTTACAAATAATCATATTTATCAACCAAACTCATAAATCTATCATTTAACCACATAAACATATAAAAGAAATTAATGGCAAGTTTCAAAACTTTTAACAGTTTTATGAAATAGTCACCGTGCTAGCTAGATTAAGTTACAATAGTCTCAAAAACATAAAATTTATGAAAAACAGACTAAGAAAACACTTACATGCAAGGAGGAAATTAAATCGAACACTCCAAAAAAATTTCAACTTTTTGTCGGTCAAAAATGATAGGATGAAGAAGATGATAATTTTAGTTTATTTTGTGTATGTTAAAACATTTACCTAATTATCATACTAACCTTAAGTTTAAATTTTAATTTCATTAACCAATAGCCCTTAACCATCCATTATTATTTCTTATAGTCTAATTACCGTATAAAGTAATCCAATCATCCTTCTTTAGTCATTTAGAACATTCAAATTAATAGCGATTAACTTTTTTCAACTTTTATGATTTAGTCCTTTTACCTAATTAACCAACCAAACATCAAAATCATTGAACCAAACTTTAATACGACACTCTAATAGACTCATAAATATTAAATAAATAATGTTTACTAACTCATTGGACAGAATTGTGGTCTTGAAACCATCATTTTTGACACCACTGAAAAACGGTTGTTAGGGCATCGATATGAGTTTTACGTGTAAGACCATGTCTGGGACGTTTGCGTCGTATTAATTCGAGTAAGACCCTGTCGGGGACAATGGCATCGACATCTGATTACATATAAGACCACATTTGGGACGCTGGCATTGTACGACTATTCTGAGTATTCTGTATATCCTATTAGATTCCGAACGGTTCAACGGGCAATTTCAAGCTACGAATGATTAAGTAGATGTTTATTCGATTCAGGTATGATTGATAAGTACACAAGGTGTGCATGAAAGGTAAGTATCTATATGAACTTACTAATTTGAATATGAGCAATGAAATGATGAGATGATATGTGAAATTAGGCTTTAATGAACTATGTGCATATAAGGTATTTGATTTGAAAATATGGTAAGTTTTGGGCTAAGCAAATGAGCTAAAGAAAGGATGAGATCATTTTGTTATGAGAACCATTATGGTTATTACATCATTCTAGTTATGTGTAATTCATGTTAAGTTTATTTGTACTTTGGCTTACTCAGCTTTTAAAAGCTTACTCTGTACGTGTTTGTTCTGTTTTATAGATCGTCAAAGCTACTAAAGGCTCGGGGATTGTAGAGGATATCATCACACTACTCATCTTATTTTGGTACATTTTGAAAATGTATATAACTAGATATGGCATGTATAAGCTAGTATTTGATATAAGTTTGTTATATGAACGTATCCATGGGATTTGGCTAGTTATAAGTTGAGAATTTGTTTGAATGAATGTGATATGTGAAGTATGTTTTTGGCATGGTTAGTTGACACATGTAATGGTCAAGTTTTGATTAAGCAAATGAATGAATTATGCTTGTGATGAGATGAGTTTTAGTCTTATAATTTGGATGGTTATTTTGGTATGTTCTTGGTTGCCAAATAGGCATGAGATGTCTTGATGGCTTTACTTGTAGGTAAGACCTATGCGTGAGGCATTTTGGCCTTGCAGATCGCCTATTTTGCCACACGGTTATGGCACACAGGCGTGCCTAGTGATCGTGGGGCTAAGTAAGTAGCTAGTATAATAGTACACGGCCTTGGCACACAGACGTGCCTAGTAGTCGTGTGTTTTTTGACAGGATCGACCACAGCCAGAGTACTCGGGCGTGCTTAGTGGCCGTGGAAGTAAAGTCAGTTTCGACCACGGGGAGGACACACGGGTGTGTCTAGTAGCCGTGGGATGCACATGGTCTACCCACACGGGCGTGTAAGCCCTGAAACATAGAAAAGTTTTAAATTTTCAAGAATTTCTGTATGTGTTCCGGTTGAGTCCCGACCCTATTTTTGAGCATGCTTAAGGTCTCGTTGACCTTAATAAGGGACACTACGATTGTATTCGATGTGATACTTGATGAATTGTCTGATTAAGTTTTTGATCTATCAGGTAACACTCTTAACCCTAATTCGACGATGGACACGGGATAGGGGTGTTACATTTGGTTGGTATTAGAGCTACGGTTTAGCCGATTCTCGGACTTACATAGCGTGTCAAAGTCTAGCTATACATGTCATATATCTGAACTATGATAGTGTGATGAATCCTGACATGTAAAATGTGATTTTCTTATAGCAATGGATCCCGAAAGAGTCAGAGTGACGACGAGAAAGTAATACGCCGCTCCCCAAGGGATATAGTGTAATGTGTCGATTTTGGGGCTAGTCGGAATAGTGATCTCGGAACCACTAATTCGAGATTAGAGAAAATTATTTTCATGTTATGTTATGTGTTATAACATGTTTATAATGATGCATGAAAATTTTGGTGCCTTAATTTTAGCGATTTCTAGCGAAATTGTGAAAAAGGACTAAATCGCATAAAGTGCAAAAGTTCTATTTTATTTGCTAGAGGTGCCAAATAGCTATGGATTATGAATTGGAGGTCTCAAATGTGCAATTTGGCCTTGTTAAGTGGGTTGGCCGGCCATAGGATGCATAGGGGACAAGTGCGTTTATTATGATTAAAAGTTGGTGATATTAGTTGGAGAAAATGAATAAAATAAGATGATATTAGTAAAAGTTATCATCATTTTATTTGGCCTTCTTCTCCAACCAAATATATCAGCCATGGGAGGACTTTGGAGGCTTAAATTTTCAACAGCTCATTTTCTCTTTAGCTAAGTCAAATTGATGGTCGTTTTGGATGATTTTTGCATTTTTGGAGTCCCCAAAGCTTAAGCTAGCTAACTAGAGGACTAGTTTGCAATATGGTTGAAAGTCTAGGGACTTACCATGATAGAGTTATGTTGTTTGATGAGTTTTTATGGAAGAAAATGAATGATAGGATGTTGACAAACAACTTTTGTTAAAGATGTTATGAAAACACCTAATTTTGGCTAAAATGCAAAAGTTGTAATTTGTTCATTAAGGCATGAAATAGTTGGAATTGTGGATAGTTGTAAGAGGATTAAATGTTTAGCTAGGCTCATTTATCAAGAAAATGTGATAAAAATTTATTTACAAGCCTAGGGGCAAAATCGTAATTTTGCTAAAGTGTAGGGGCAAAATAGTCATTTTTGCCTAGAGTGTAGATTATGATATATTATGATTTATAAGTGATTAAATCACTAAATTCCATTGCTCTAGATAAAAGAAAATGAGTTTCGGACCTAGAACGGGTGAAAAGAGAAATGTGGGCAAAAAGTCCTTTTTTGGCCTTTTCGTCATCGAGGTAAGTTCATGTGCAAATGTAGCAATTATGTAATATCCTGGATTATGGCCGATGCATTTGTGCTTGAATTGTGTAAAATGGCATGTTTTATGAATTATGAATGTGTTATGTGAATTCTAGAAACCTTGGAAATGTGAGGAAATGTCTTGTCTTGGAAATGTAAGGAAATGTCTTGGAAAGGTAAGGAAATGTCTTGGAAATGTAAGAAAATGTCTTGGAAAGGTAAGGAAATGTCTTGGAAATGTAAGGAAATGCTTTAGAAATGTTAAGTTTAAAGTTTAAAAGAGGGACATGAAGCAAGATGGTCTTAAGAGAATTTATAGAGGAAATATGACACACAAACGGGCTTGGAAAAGTGGCTTGGAGGTGCCACTTAAGTCTCTGGAAATGACGCCATACACAGTGCAAGGAGGGCTTGTGTTCGAGTCGCGTGGGAAGCAAAATTTTAAAGCTTTTATTTTGCTAAGTGGCGTCAATGAGAGGGAGTAGGGTGGACGGCACATGGGCTATATTTTAGGAGTTTAAAATCCTTTTATTTTTATTTATTATTTAGAGATAAAAGGTGATATATTAATTAAGATAAGAGATAATTGAAGGATTATTTCTATTAATTTTAAATAAGGAGATAAAGAGGAAAATAAGGAAGAGTGATGGCCAAGTAAGGGAGTCTTGGCCTAGTAATTTCGGCAAAAGGAGGAAAAACAAGGCTAATCATCATTCTTTCTCCCTTCCTCTCTCACTGAATTCTCTCTCACATCGTTTTCCTTTTTTTCTTTTCAATTCTTCACAAAGCCGAAAGCAGAACCCCCTAGTCTTGCCGAATTTTCCTAAGTTTTATATCTTCCTCTTCTTTCTTTGAAAAACCAAAATCCTCTAGTGTTCATCAAGAAGCCGAAATTGTTGATCCACATCTAGGCCATAGCCGAATATCTTTGCAGTTTCAAAAGGTGTTGCCGATTTCAATATAAAGGGTAAGGATCTATAGTCATAATTGTATTCCTTTCTTTTAAGCCGAAAGTTAGTCTAATCCCTCCTAAATCTTGTTGATCGAAATATGGAAGGTGAATTTTGGGTTTTCAGATCTAAGGTATTTCGACATCTCCATTAACTAGGAAGAGAGTTTCGGGATTTAAAGATTCAAGGTAAGACATATGTATATTCGGCCAAAGGCCATGTTTTATGTTTTAATGTTAGATTTAATCTAACATATGGTTATAGGAATTTCGACATCCTTAAGGGAGCAAGGATCAATTTCGGGAATTTCATCACAAGGTAAGTGGATATGTAATCGGCCAAGGCCCTATCTTAGTACTTAGATCTATTTGCTTTAACCAAAAACTAACCAATTCAAGGGATCTAGTCATTAGCCGATTTCAAAGGGGAAGAATACAAGTTTCTGGGATTTAATTAGTAGACAAATCGGCAACAAGGTAAGAAAGTGGTTACGATAATCCTTCAGGATTTGATTAAAATTAGCCGAATAGGCTTTTCCCTAAAAATACTAAGTGTGGCCGATTGTAGTGAATTAAGGATCTAAAGCAGTAGATCGAAATTCTTCGAGAAATCAGTGAACTTGCTAAGTTAATTAGGTGTGTACCCCACACTAACTTTTAATAAGATTTATGGCAATGTTTAATATGTGTATGTTTATAAGAATGTGAAGATGGCTAAGGTACCATGCAATGGTACAAAAGTACTCAGGTACATTTCCTACTCCTACTAGGATTATGAAATATGTTATATTTAACATGTGAAAAGTGATAAGAATGTGAAATGCATGACATGTATAATATGGGGCATACGGGTTATATGAGAAAGGGGAAGTGAATGTGGTGACTATTGTCACAATATAAGAATATGGTGACCTCGGTCACATTATCTGAATGTGGTGACTTCGGTCACATTATCTAAATGTGGTGTCACATGACACGAATATTATCTAGTGGCTATGCCACGGAAATTATAAGGGCGATGAGCATGTCGTCTGCAGCGGTAGCCTTCGATGGTGTGTAGCGGATGGAGGGTCGACTTAGTAGTCCCCACGGTGTGCAGGTTGGTACGGGAGACGTGTAGCGGATGGCTATCTAGGTTTGGGTTCGGGTTGCATCATCTTTTCTATCTGTTATATGAATTCGTATGTGATATGTTAATGTATGCCTGAATTGTTAAATTTTAGTGTTGTGGTACACATTGAGTCTGTTGACTCACCCCATTGTGGGAACATTTTTCAGGTGATGATCAGTAATGGACCGAGTCGGCAGAAGCTCAGTGGTGGCCATGCCCAGCAAGGAAATTATTATGTGGACTCTTTATTTTTTTTTTCTAAGTGCTTTAAATTCCATTTTGGGTTTTTTTCATTTGATGTAATAAGGCCATAGTGAACTATTTTATTTCTGTTATATTTATTTATCATGTTATGAACTTTAAATAAACTTTAAATATTTTGTCACCTGAAGTAAATGGGTTCTCAATATAAAATAAACTTGTTTTCAACTCGAGCCCAACCCACAAACAAACTTTCTTTAAAACACACAGTTTTTCCAAGGTAACAAAAGAATTTTGAATCGGTTTACTTCGAGGAACATACCAGATCCGATCCAGGCTCGTGGGCCAGGTATGGGGTGTTTCAATTTGGTATTAGAGCCCAGTTTTAAACTCTCAGCCTTGGGTTTAAGGCACAAAACGTTTTCAAATCGAGCCCAAATAAGTTTTATGAAAATATTTTATGAAATAAGCAGGTTTTGGCATGGCACCCAAGTCTCCGACCCGCAGTCCACCAGGTAAGTACCCCTATCCATTGTGTGATTTATGATATGAATTTTAGAAGGGTAGGATTGGAACGTAGATTAGAATATTAAGTATGTGAACCCTAGGACTAGTGTACCCCAACTATTACATAAGACTTAATGCCTAATTAAACAAACCTATGGGTAAGTCGCCGAATTAGGGTGTGGTAACCTTTGTGCCCATGTCTAGGATTGGATCCTGAAGAGCCCGGTACTTAAGCAGTCCTAGTGACTCACATCCTCTTCACAGGAATCCTACCTGGTGCGTAGCTACGGTTCACCCTGACCATGAGGACTTATTCATAGGCTAAACCCAATAACTAAAACCCAAAAGGGACTAGCCATGTTTTTATGGAAACCCTAGTTCTAAAATCCCCAAATTTACTCCTTTGAATAGTAACAAAAACTTACTTTTAGAAAATTTTCAAAATATTCTCAATTTACAAAAATTACCAAAATGCCCCTAGTGGCGAAATTACAAAAATGCCCCTGGTTTCTAAAATTACCGTACTACCCTAACTTCAATAAAATCTTCCTTACTTTACAAAAGCACCCAAGAATCCTATATTGCAAATATTAAAATACCTTGATTTTGGAAAAATTACGAAATTGCCCCTAACGTACGAAATTACCAAAGTGACCCTGATTTCCAAATTTTCGCAACATCACGGATTTGGAAAATGAATTCTCAAAAATAACCCTCAAGCTTTGTAAATTCTGAAATATCTCTGATTTATTAAGCTTTACAAATTTATCCTGGTTTATTACCAAAATACCCCCGAGTTTCAAAATTACCGAAATGCCCCGAGTTTCAAAATTTCCAAAAATACCTCGAAAATGCAAAATTACCAAAATACCCTTATTGACAAAACCACCAAGGAACCTTATTTTGAAAAATTACAAAAATACCCCTATAGGACAAATTACGAAAATACCCCTAGGATAGGAGCAAGACAAGAGTGTCGAATAGTGAATGTGTGTGTTGGATGCTAATGAATGAATGTCTGAATGAATGTGTTTCTCTGATGTAGGATAGAGAACTTGAACGAAAACCTTGATTGATCGAAAGAACTACTCTTAAACTCCTTTCATAAAATTTCTTCGCGGATAATAAGTGAAACAATGACTAATTCATAAAACTCTTTAATCAGATCGCAACGTTAGAAATGAGCTCTAGAGGACGTAGCCGTCGTGGACGCGGTAGAGGTAGAATGACCGTGCCAGAACTCGTTAGGTCGGGTCAAGAGTCTGACAATGAGATACCACCGCCGCCACCACCACACACCGCCGGTCTTTGAATGGCAAGATCGGATGGGGATGATGTTTGACGCAGTCGCATCGCGAGTTCTTGACTTGGTGGCTGGTGCAGGAGGAAATTTGGAAACTCGAAAGTCTGTGCCTGAAGGGCTCCGAGCTAACAGAGCTGAAGTGTTTCGTGGAGTATCTGGTGTGGCACCCAGTACAGCTGAGTACTGGTTGGAGGCAACCGAGCGCATTATGGATGAGCTTGACCTGACCCCTGAGGAGAAGTTAAAAGGAAAGGTGGCACTGCTACGCGATGAAGCGTACCAATGGTGGTTAACTGTTCGGGATGGTGCTACAGTTGAGGATCTGACTTGGGACTATGTTAAGGCGGCATATCAGAAGAAGTATGTCGGCACGCGTTATACTGATGAGCAAAGGAAAGCTTTTCTGGGGCTGGTTCAAGGGAATAAGTCTGTGAAGGAATATGAAGCTGAGTTTCTAAGGTTGAGCCGATATGCTCGAGGAGTAGTGGCTACGGAGCATGAGCGGTGTGTCCAGTTCGAACACGGTTTAAGGAATGATTTAAGGTTGTTGATAGCCCCACATCAGGAGCGGGAGTTTTCCGCGTTGGTGGAAAAGGCTAAGGTAGCCGAGGGAATCAATGACTCGGTTAAGCAGAGCTCTAATAGGAATAGACCCAAGAGGGGTTATGGGTTGTCAGGCTCGTCGGGAAATGTACAGAAAAGGCCCAGAGCTGATGAGCCGCGAGGTCAGCAAGTTGGTACAGGAGGGCAGTATCGTCCTTGTGATCAGTGTAGAAAGAAACACTTAGGAGAGTGTTGGAAAAAGGCGGGAGGATGTTTTAAGTGTGGGTCAAAGGACCATATGATTAAGGACTGCCCTACGAGGCCAGATGGAAATCGACCCGTAGCTCAGAATGTTAATCAAGCTGGTAGAGGTGGACAGCAGCCTCAGCAAGGTCGTGGTCCAAATGGCCGAGGTAATGGCACGGGAAGAGGACGTGGAACACCGGGCAGAGGTGTTGCTAATACTGAGGCAAGGCAGCCGGGTCTAGTGTATACGGTTCGCCGTAGGGAGGATGGAGACGCGCCGGACGTTATAACCGGTACGTTCCTTATTTTTGGCAAACCTTACTCTGCTCTGATTAATGTGGGCTCGACCCATTCTTATGTTGCATGTAGTATAGTGGAAACACTAGACCTAGACTCTGAACTCTCTGATAGGCAGATGACTGTAGTAAGCCCATTAGGCCAAACTGTAGTGGTGAATAAGATCTTTCGGAGTGTACCTCTAGAGATTCAGGGAGTGAAATTTTGAGCCGATTTAATGGAATTACCCTTCGGAGAATTTGATCTCATACTTGGTATGGATTGGTTAGTAGAGCATCGGGTCGTATTGGATTGCGTGGCTAAACAGATAGAATTAAGGACCCCGGAGGACGAGGTGGTCATTATGATAGGAGAGAGAAGAAACTACTTGTCTAATGTAGTTTCGGCACTAAAGGCTGAAAAGATGGTTCGAAAAGGGTGCAAGGCGTTCTTAGCCTTCTTAAGTGCGTTAGATGGGAAGGAAGAAGGTGTCAGTGGAGTTAGAACTGTAGGGGATTTTAAGGATGTGTTTCCGGAGGAATTACCAGGAATACCCCCAGATAGGGAGGTGGAATTTGGAATTGACTTGCTACCGGGGACAGCTCCTGTGTTAATTGCCCCTTATAGAATGGCACCAAAAGAGTTAGTTGAGCTCAAGGCTCAAATTCAGGAATTACTTGACCGTGGGTTTATCTGGCCCAGTGTGTCTCCGTGGGGAGCGCCGGTCTTATTTGTGAAGAAGAAGGACGGAACTATGCGAATGTGCATAGACTATCGTCAGTTGAATAAGCTGACCATCAAGAACAAGTATCCTTTGCCAAGGATAGATGACTTGTTCGATCAGCTTAAGGGGGCAGCGGTGTTTTCAAAGATAGATTTAAGGTCGGGATATCATCAGTTGAAGGTGAAGGAAGCAGATATCTATAAGACAGCCTTTAGGACAAGATACGACCATTATGAGTTTGTGGTAATGCCGTTTGGGTTGACAAATGCTCCAGCCGCGTTCATGGATATGATAAACCGGGTTTTTTCAACCTTATTTGGATAGGTTTGTCATTGTGTTCATCAACGACATCTTAGTATACTCAAAGTCAGAGGAAGAGCAAGATGAGCACCTACGGATAGTGTTACAAGTATTAAGGGAGAAGAAGCTTTATGCCAAATTTAGCAAGTGTGAATTTTGGCTTAAGGAGGTGGCATTCTTAGGGCATGTAGTATCCACAGAGGGAATACCGGTGGATCCTAGGAAGATCGAAGCAGTGTTGGATTGGAAACCACCTAGGTCCGTGGCTGAGATCCGTAGTTTCTTAGGTTTGGCAGGCTATTACAGAAGGTTCGTGGAAGGGTTCTCATCAATAGCCGCGCCTTTGACGAAGTTACTAAGGAATGAAGTACCTTTCGTATGGACGGATAAGCAACATGAGAGTTTTGAGAAGCTCAAGAGGGTTTTGACTGAAGCTCCAGTGTTAATTCAGCTGGAGGCAGGAAAGGATTTTGTGGTGTACTGTGACACTTCGCATACGGGATTAGGGTGTGTTCTAATACAAGATGGAAAAGCAGTCACTTATGCGTCTCGACAGTTAAGGACGCATGAAGTTAATTACCCGACTCATGACTTGGAATTGGCAGCTGTGGTCTTCGCTCTTAAGGTGTGGAGGCATTACCTTTATGGAGAAAAGTCGATAATCTACATAGACCACAAGAGTCTTAAGTATCTACTGACTCAGAAGGAGTTGAACTTGAGGCAGCGAAGGTGGGTGGAATTACTGAAGGATTATGATTGTCCGATATAGTACCACCCGGGCAAGGCGAACGTGGTAGCAGATGCTCTAAGTCAGAAGGTAGTGTCGGATCTGAAGGCGATGTTCGCACACTTAAGTTTGTATGATGATGGAAGCCTGTTGGTAGAGTTGCAAGTCAAATCGTCGTGGTTGAATGAAGTTAAAGAGGGACAGTTGGTTGATGATGAGTTAAGTGTTAAGTTACAGCAAGTACAGAATGGAGAGTTGATGGATTATGGTATTAACGACGAGGGAGTATTGTGCTTCAAGGGAAAGGTCTGTATGCCGAAGAACAAGGAGTTAAGGCAGAGGATTCTTCGGGAAGCATATAGTAGCCCTTATGCTATGCATCCCGGAGGCACTAAGTTGTACAGGGATCTAAGGGAACAGTTTTGGTGGCCTGGTCTGAAAAAGGAAGTTACGAAATTTGCCGGTAAGTGTCTGACGTGTTAGCAAGTGAAGGCTGAACACCAAGTTCCATGAGGATTACTTTAGCCAATCGAGATTCCGCAGTGGAAGTGGGAGAGAATCACCATAGACTTCGTTAGTGGGCTTCCCCTTACGCCTACTAAGAAGGACTTGGTATGGGTGATAGTGGATCGGTTGACTAAGTCCGCACATTTCATTCCCGTGAGAGTGGATTATTCTTTGCAGGAGTTGGCAAGGTTATATGTGGCAGAAATTGTAAGGTTGTATGGAGTGCCGGTGTCAAATTATCTCAGATAGGGACCCAAGGTTTACTTCTCGGTTCTGGAAGCCGCTACATCAAGCTTTGGGCACTAAGTTGGATTTCACCACGGCTTTTCATCCACAGTCGGACGGGCAGTCTGAACGGGTAATACAAGTGTTGGAGGATATGTTGAGAGGCTGTATGATGGATTTCCGAGGAAGTTGGGAAGACTATTTGCCTTTAGCAGAGTTCGCCTACAACAACAGCTATCAAGCTAGCATCTGGATGGCACCGTATGAAGCGTTGTATGGTTGGAGGTGTTGAACTCCTACGTGTTGGACTGAATTAGGGGAACGTTGAGTTTTGGGTCCAGAGATTGTGGCCGAATCCGAAGAGAAGGTTGAGATAATTCATGCACGGTTGAAGGAAGCATCGGATAGGCAGAAGTCATATGCAGATCTCAAGCGAAAGGAAATAGAATTTGATGTGGGAGATCATGTGTTTCTTAAAGTGTCGCCTTGGAAGAAGGTTATGAGGTTCGATCGGAAAGGGAAGTTAAGTTCTAGGTTTATAGGACCTTATCGAGTGTTGAATCGAGTTGGATTAGTGGCATATCAGTTGGAATTGCCACCGGAGTTGAAGCAGATGCATGACGTATTCTATGTGTCCATGCTACGTCGTTATCGATCGGATCCATCTCATGTGGTACCAGTTGAAGAGGTGGAGTTAAGGCCAGATTTGTCCTACGAGGAAGAGCCGATTTAGATATTGGAATGTGATGTGAAAGTATTACGGAGGAAGTCAGTTCCTCTAGTCAAAGTGTTATGGCGCAACCATGGATCGGAGGAAGCTTCGTGGGAGCCGGAAGAAGCAATGCGACAGCAATTCCCTCACTTGTTTCAGAGAGGTAATTTTGAGGACGAAATTATTTTAAGGAGGGTAGAACTGTAATATCCTGGATTATGGCCTATGCATTTGTGCTTGAATTGTGTAAAATGGCATGTTTTATGAATTATGAATGTGTTATGTGAATTCTAGAAACCTTGGAAATGTGAGGAAATGTCTTGTCTTGGAAATGTAAGGAAATGTCTTGGAAAGGTAAGGAAATGTCTTGGAAATGTAAGGAAATGTCTTGGAAATGTAAGGAAATGCTTTTGAAATGTTAAGTTTAAAGTTTAAAAGAGGGACATGAAGCAAGATGGTCTTAAGAGAATTTATAGAGGAAATATGACACACAAACGGGCTTGGAAAAGTGGCTTGGAGGTGCCACTTAAGTCCCTGGAAATGACGCCATACACAGTGCAAGGAGGGCTTGTGTTCGAGTCGCGTGGGAAGCAAAATTTTAAAGCTTTTATTTTGCTAAGTGGCGTCAATGAGAGGGAGTAGGGTGGACGGCACATGGGCTATATTTTAGGAGTTTAAAATCCTTTTATTTTTATTTATTATTTAGAGATAAAAGGTGATATATTAATTAAGATAAGAGATAATTGAAGGATTATTTCTATTAATTTTAAATAAGGAGATAAAGAGGAAAATAAGGAAGAGTGATCGCCAAGTAAGGGAGTCTTGGCCTAGTAATTTCGGCAAAAGGAGGAAAAACAAGGCTAATCATCATTCTTTCTCCCTTCCTCTCTGCCGAATTCTCTCTACCACTGTTCTTCCTTTTTTCTTTTCAATTCTTCACAAAGCCGAAAGAAGAACCCCCTAGTCTTGCCAAATTTTCCTAAGTTTTATATCTTCCTCTTCTTTCTTTGAGAAACCAAAATCCTCTAGTGTTCATCAAGAAGCCGAAATTGTTGATCCACATCTAGGCCATAGCCGAATATCTTTGGAGCTTCAAAAGGTGTTGCCGATTTCAATATAAAGGGTAAGGATCTATAGTCATAATTGTATTCCTTTCTTTTAAGCCGAAAGTTAGTCTAATCCCTCCTAAATCTTGTTGATCGACATATGGAAGGTGAATTCTGGGTTTTCAAATCTAAGGTATTTCGGCATCTGCATTAACCAGGAAGGGAGTTTCGAGATTTAAAGATTCAAGGTAAGACATATGTATATTCTGCCAAAGGCAATGTTTTATGTTTTAATGTTAGATTAAATCTAACATATGGTTATAGGAATTTCGACATCCTTAAGGGAGCAAGGATCAATTTCGGGAATTTCATCACAAGGTAAGTGGATATGTAATCGGCCAAGGCCCTATCTTAGTACTTAGATCTATTTGATTTAACCGAAAACTAACCAATTCAAGGGATCTAGAGATTAGCCGATTTCAAAGGGGAAGAATACAAGTTTCTGGGATTTGATTAGTAGACAAATCGGTAACAAGGTAAGAAAGTGGTTACGATAATCCTTCGGGATTTGATTAAAATTAGCTGAATAGGCTTTTCCCTAAAAATACTAAGTGTGGCCGATTGTAGGGAATTAAGGATCTAAAGGAGTAGATCGAAATTCTTCGGGAAATCAGTGAACTTGCTAAGTTAATCAGGTGTGTACCCCACACTAACTTTTAATAAGATTTATGGCAATGTTTAATATGTGTATGTTTATAAGAATTTGAAGATGGCTAAGGTACCATGTAATGGTACAAAAGTACTCAGGTACGTTTCCTACTCCTACTAGGATTATGAAATATGTTATATTTAACATGTGAAAGGTGATAAGAATGTGAAATGCATGACAGGTATAATATGGGGCATACGGGTTATATGAGAAAGGGGAACATTTTTCAGGTGATGATCGAGAATGGACCTGGTCTGAGGAGAGCTCGATGGTGGCCATGCCAAATGAGAAATTATTATGTGGACTCTTTATTTTTTTTTCTAAGTGCTTTAAATTCCATTTTGGGTTTTTTTCATTTGATGTAATAAGGCCATAATGAACTATTTTATTTCTGTTTTATTTATTTATCATGTTACAAACTTTTTGTTAATTAAAGGCTAAGCAAATTTAATTTAAAATAAACTTTAAATATTTTGTCACCTGAAGTAAATGGGTTTTCAATATAAAATAAACTTGTTTTCAACTTGAGCCCAACCCACAAATAAAGTTTCTTCAAAACACACAGTTTTTCCAAGGTAACAAAAGAATTTTGAATCGGTTTACTTCGAGGAACATACCAGATCCGGTCCAGGCTCGTGGGCCGGGTATGGGGTGTTTCAATTTGGTATCAGAGCCCAGTTTTAAACTCTCAGCCTTGGGTTTAAGGCCCAAAACGTTTTCAAATCGAGCCCAAATAAGTTTTATGAAAATATTTTATGAAATAAGCAGGTTTTGGCATGGCACCCAAGTCTCCGACCCGCAATCCACCAGGTAAGTACCCCTATCCATTGTGTGATTTATGATATGAATTTTAGAAGGGTAGGATTGGAACGTAGATTAGAATATTAAGTATGTGAACCCTAGGACTAGTGTACCCCAACTATTACATAAGACTTAATGCCTAATTAAACAAACCAATGGCTAAGTCGCCGAATTAGGGTATGGTAACCTTTGTGCGCATGTCTAAGATTGGATCCTGAAGAGCCCGGTACTTAAGCAGTCCTAGTGACTCACATTCTCTTCGCAGGAATCCTACCTGGTGCGTAGCTACGGTTCACCCTGACCATGAGGACTTATTCATAGGCTAAACCCAATAACTAAAACCCGAAAGGGACTAGCCATGTTTTTATGGAAACCCTAGTTCTAAAATCCCCAAATTTACCCCTTTGAATAGTAACAAAAACTTACTTTTAGAAAATTTTCAAAATATTCTCAATTTACAAAAATTACCAAAATGCCCCTAGTGGCGAAATTACAAAAATGCCCCTGGTTTCTAATATTACCGTACTACCCTGACTTCAATAAAATCTTCCTTACTTTACAAAAGCACCCAAGAATCCTATATTGCAAATATTAAAATACCTTGATTTTGGAAAAATTACGAAATTGCCCCTAACGTACGAAATTACCAAAATGACCCTGATTTCCAAATTTTCGCAACATCACTGATTTGGAAAACGAATTCTCAAAAATAACCCTCAAGCTTTGTAAATTCTGAAATATCTCTGATTTATTAAGCTTTACAAATTTATCCTGGTTTATTACCAAAATACCCTCGAGTTTCAAAATTACCGAAATGCCCCAAGTTTCAAAATTTCCAAAAATACCTTGAAAATGCAAAATTACCAAAATACCCTTATTGACAAAACCACCAAGGAACCTTATTTTGAAAAATTACGAAAATACCCCTATAGGACAAATTACGAAAATACCCCTAGGATAGGAACAAGACAAGAGTGTCGAATAGTGAATGTGTGTGTTGGATGCTAATGAAAATCCTCTAGTGTTCATCAAGAAGCCGAAATTGTTGATCCACATCTAGGCCATAGCAGTATATCTTTGGAGTTTCAAAAGGTGTTGCCGATTTCAATATAAAGGGTAAGGATCTATAGTCATAATTGTATTCCTTTCTTTTAAGCCGAAAGTTAGTCTAATCCCTCCTAAATCTTGTTGATCGAAATATGGAAGGTGAATTCTGGGTTTTCAAATCTAAGGTATTTCGGCATCTGCATTAACCAGGAAGGAGTTTCGAGATTTAAAGATTCAAGGTAAGACATATGTATATTCGGCCAAAGGCCATGTTTTATGTTTTAATGTTAGATTAAATCTAACATATGGTTATAGGAATTTCGACATCCTTAAGGGAGCAAGGATCAATTTCGGGAATTTCATCACAAGATAAGTGGATATGTAATCGTCCAAGGCCCTATCTTAGTACTTAGATCTATTTGATTTATCCGAAAACTAACCAATTCAAGGGATCTAGAGATTAGCCGATTTCAAAGGGGAAGAATACAAGTTTTTGGGATTTGATTAGTAGACAAATTGGTAACAAGGTAAGAAAGTGGTTACGATAATCCTTCGGGATTTGATTAAAATTAGCCGAATAGGCTTTTCCCTAAAAATACTAAGTGTGGCCGATTGTAGGGAATTAAGGATCTAAAGCAGTAGATCAGAATTTTTTGGGAAATCAGTGAACTTGCTAAATTAATCAGGTGTGTACCCCACACTAACTTTTAATAAGATTTATGGCAATGTTTAATATGTGTATGTTTATAAGAATGTGAAGATGGCTAAGGTACCATGTAATGGTACAAAAGTACTCAGGTACGTTTCCTACTCCTACTAGGATTATGAAATATGTTATATTTAACATGTGAAAAGTGATAAGAATGTGAAATGCATGACATGTATAATATGGGGCATACGGGTTATATAAGAAAGGGGAAGTGAATGTGGTGACTATTGTCACGATATAAGAATGTGGTGACCTCGGTCACATTATCTGAATGTGGTGACATCGGTCACATTATCTGAATGTGGTGTCACATGACACGAATATTATCTAGTGGCTATGCCACGGAAATTATAAGGGCGATGAGCATGTCGTCTGCAGCGGCAGCCTTCGATGGTGTGTAGCGGATGGAGGGTCGACTTAGTAGTCCCCACGGTGTGCAGGTTGGTACAGGAGACGTGTAGCGGATGGCTATCTAGGTTTGGGTTCGGGTTGCATCATCTTTTCTATCTGTTATATGAATACGTATGTGATATGATAATGTATGCCTGAATTGTTAAATTTTAGTGTTGTGGTACGCATTGAGTCTGTTGACTCACCCCGTTGTGGGAACATTTTTCGTGTGATGATCGCAATGGACTGGTCACAGAGCTCGATGGTGGCCATGCCCAGCAAGGAAATTATTATGTGGACTCTTTATTTTTTTTAAGTACTTTAAATTCCATTTTGGGTTTTTTTTTCATTTGATGTAATAAGGCCACAGTGAACTATTTTATTTCTATTTTATTTATTTATCATGTTACGAACTTTTTGTTAATTAAAGACTAAGCAAATTTAATTTAAAATAAACTTTAAATATTTTGTCACCTGAAGTAAATGGGTTTTCAATATAAAATAAACTTGTTTTCAACTCGAGCCCAACCCACAAACAAACTTTCTTCAAAACACACAGTTTTTCCAAGGTAACAAAAGAATTTTGAATCGGTTTACTTCGAGGAACATACCAGATCCAGTCCAGGCTCGTGGGCCGGGTATGGGGTGTTTCAAATTACGTACGAGTTAATTTAATGTTCCATTGCTATATGGAATGTATACTTACTCTATGAAATGCATGAAATATTTTTTTATGAGATGTCAAGAAAATTGAATCAATGAGTAATGAGAAATGTAAATAGTATGAAATGATGAGAGTTAAGGTTCCACATAAGACCATATTGGAATATGACTTCGATGAGAGATATTAAATAAGACTATGTCAAGGACATGGCAACGATGTGACATTTCGTATAAGACCTTGTCGGGGACAGGGCATCGATATGTTACATCATGTAGGACCCTGTTGGGGTATGATGTCAATGAGAACTACGTGTATGAGAGTTAAGAGAGTTATTTAATAATTTGAATGATTCAATGGATATGTTGAATGTATGTGGTTGTACCACAAGAAGCGCAAGTATGTGTTAGAACTGAATTGATTTAAATTCAATATATGATGAACCCTAGTGGGATATGTGTAATTATGCACCTTAGTTGCATGAGATAGATTTATGGATGCATTGTGTGACTGCGAACGAGTATCATAGGAAGTTAAGCAAGAATGATAGTGAGTGAGAATGTTTATGAATGAACATTTGAATTAGAGAAATGTATAGGACTAGTACTTAAGGTTGATGAAGACATTGTTGATGTAGCCAAATTGTGTTGGCTTAAGAGAACTTATGGTTTGTTTGTATATAGCCATAGATGATGGCCTAAGTTGTTTGTAATTACATGGGAAATAGTTCTCGCTAATGTATGAGATGAAGACTTTATTTCTTTTATGATTTAATGTCTTTAATTTAAGAGTAATATCGATGTTATGTGTAGTTAGGTGATGAGGTATGAAATGTATTGAATTGAGCATGAGTTTGACCTTAATTTCAAGATGGCAATTGGTTTGGTAAATAGCCTTCAAGTGCCCATTACGCTTAGACACACGCGCAGTGTCTAGGCGCATGCATTCTCGCACCTTTATAATTGAAGTCAGGATAGGCCACGGGCAAATTCTACGGCCGTTTGTATAAACCGTGTATGACACACGGTTAGAACATGTGCGTACGCCCCAGGCCGTGTGATCAAGTCAGTATATCAAGGTTTAGCACACGGTCTAAGTGCCACAGGCGTGTCAAGGCTGTGTGAAATTAGTTAGTGTCGACTACGGGTGGGAGACACGGGCATGCCTTAGGGGTATACGGGCGTGTCCCTAGGCCTACACACGCGCAGTGGCCCTGCTTTGTTAAAAATTTCCCGAACTCGTGAAAGTTCCCGAAAAGATTCATATACTTCTCAGAAGTATGTTTAAGGCCTCGTAGGCCGAATTTGAGTAAGAGATATGATTAAATGAAATTTTATAGCCCGTAAGTACATGTTTAAGAAGTTTCAAGCATAGTAACATCTCGTATCCGGTCTTAGCTTCGGACTCGAGTATGGAGTGCTACAGACAGCGCTATCTGATTCAAGATCGGCTACGAGCGGCCATGAGGGAGAAGCTAAACAAGCTTTCTTCCAGTTGATGAGTGAGTGGTTCACTCAATTTGTGAGAAATAACCATACTGTATCGTAACCTCTACCCCTGGTTAACCTCCCTCAGACATCTGCTATGCTTTCGACTATGAATCTAAATCTGATGAACAAGCCTCCGATTGACAAAATTCGTAAGTATGAGGCCGGAGAGTTTAGGGCTACTAATGGTGATAATACCGAGAAAGTCGATTCTGAAGCTCGTAATGAAAGAAAAAGATCGATGAGTATTTTTTCTCAACCTTTGACGAAGAAATATAGAGATGCAAGCAATAGATTAAATGTTTTAATTGGACATACGGGTAGAGATCGTGTGAGGCCAAATGTTGTTCTGAGAACTCAAGCTCCAATTGAATCAAATGATGGAAGTACTAAAAGCAACAAACCTGAGTGTAGACAATGTCGAAGACGACATGTGGGAAAATGTTGGGGCAAGTATAACAATAGAGTTTGTTATAAATGTGGATTACGAAATCATTTCATTCGAGATTGCCCAAAGATGGCGAGTGTTGAAAATGTCAGATCCGAGCGACTCAAGTGTAAGCGTTGTGGTAAAAGATATTCGGGGAATTGTAGATTGAATAATCAAGCTTACTTCAGATGTGGATCGTTAGATCATTTTATTCAAAACTACTCAGAGTCTGTTAAACAAGAGACTACTTAGGATCCGAGATTAGATAACACCCTAGAGAGAAATAGACCTTTCTGAAATACAAGAAATGTCAGTAATAGTCAAAGGTCTACGAGGGATACTGTTGCAAAATCTGAATTTAGAGAGCCAACTAGAGCGTATGCTATCCGAGCTCGTGAGGAAGCTTCATCTTCAGATATTATTACTGGTACATTTACTCTTTATGATACTTCTGTGATTGTATTGATAAACCCTGGTTCTACTCAATCGTATATATATGTGTATGAATTTAGTATTCAGTAAGACTTTTCCTGTAGAGTCTACTGAATTTGTTATAAAAGTATCGAACCTCTTAGGTAAATGTGTCTTGGTTGACAAAGTATGCAAGAACTGTCCTTTAATTTAGAGATATCTGTTTCCCTAATCTTATGCTTCTACAATTTGATGAGTTCGATATTATTCTGGGTATGGACTGGTTGTCTTTGCATGATGCTGTTGTGAATTGCAAAAGAAAGATCATTGATTTGAAAAGGTCAAAATGATGAAATAGTTCGGATTGAGTCTAGTGAATTGAGCGGATTGCCTGTTGTGATATCTGTGTTGAAAGCTCAGAGTTATGTGAATGATTCGAAAGTATCTGAAAAGAAAGTGGAATCAGTGTCTGTTGTTTGTGGATTCCCTGGTGTACTCCCTGAAGAACTACTGGGATTACCTCCGATACGTGAATTTGAATCTGGTATTCGAGTGGATCTGAACAAGATTTCTACTATTCTGGATTGGAAACCCTCAAAGAATGTATCTGAAGTCCGTAACTTTTTGGGACTCACTGGTTATTACTGTTAGTTTGTAAAAAGGATTTTCGATGATAGTTACTCCGTTGACTAGACTGTTTCAGAAAAATGTGAAATATGAATGGTATGATAAATGCTAGAAAAGTTTTGATCAGTTGAAAACCCTTTTGACTGAAGCTTTAGTTTTGACACAACCAGATTCAGGTAAAGAGTTTGTGATTTATAGTAATGCTTCATAAAATGGTCTGGGATGTGTTCTGATGCAAGAAGGCAAAGTTATAGCTTATGCCTTGAGACAACTAATGCCTCATGAGAAAAATTATCCGACACACGATCTTGAGCTAGCTGCGATTGTATTTGCATTAAAGATTTGGCGTCATTATCTGTTTGGTGAGAAGTGTCACGTATTTTCAAATCATAAAAAAAATTCAAAATGTCTAATGACCCAAAAAGATTTGAAATTTAGACAGAGAAGATGGCTAGTGCTGTTGAAAGACTATGAGCTTGTAATAAATTAAGTCAGAAATCATTGTTGGATTATATGCTATGAATGTTCATTGAAATTTGTCTAAGGATGGTTCAGTGTTAGTTGAATTGAAAGCGAAACCATTGTTTTTACAACAAATATGTGATGCTAAGAAAGTTAATAATAAAATAATAGTGAAATGAGATCAGTGTGATTCGAATTCTGATTTTGAATTTCGAGTTGTTGTTGATGATTGTTTGAGATTTCGAGATAAAATCTGTATACCGAGGAATTCAGAGTTGATTCAGTTAATTTTGAATGAAGCTCATAACGGTTTTCAGTTGAACATTAAAATGGTATCATATGAGGCTTTGTACGGATGTAAATGTAGAACACCTTTGTATTAGACTGAACAGAAAGTAAAAGTAATCCGAGATAGTCTGAAAGTAGCGTCTGATCAACAGAAATCCTATACAAATTTGAAAAGAAAAGACATTGAATTTGAAATTGGTGATAAAGTATTTTTTTAAAGGATCTCCATGGAAGAGAGTACTCTGATTCGGATATAAAGACAAGTTGAGTCTGAGGTTCATCGGACCGTATAAGATCATCGAGCGTGTTGAATCTATTGCGTATAGATTATTGTTGCCCTCTGAGATGGAAAAGATACATAATGTATTTCACGTATCGGTACTTGGACGATACTGATATGATCCGTTACATGTAATTAATCTGTCTGAGATTAAAATCCGATCTGATGTGAGTTATGAGGAAGAACTGATTCAAATTTTTAGCTCATAAAGTGAAAGATTTAAGAAACAAGAAAATTCTGTTAGTGAAAGTGTTGTGTCATCGACATGGAGTGGAAGAGGCTACGTGGGAGCCTGAAGATTCAATGAAACAGCAATATCTGAATCAGTTCAACGCTAAGATTTTTGGGGATGAAAACCCCTAAAGGGGGAGAATTATAACAGTCCAGTTTATGCCTTAGTCAAAACAATGGTTTCGGGACCACAAATCTGAGTCAGTAAAATATTCAAATATTTTCTGTGCCCTTGATATGTGATTAAGCATGTTTGTAAGTTTCGTGATTTAATTTGGTCGTATGTGTGTTTAATTTGAAAAAGGACTAAATCGCATAAAAGGTAAAAGTGGCCTAATTGGTGTGTCTTCTTTTATATGGGGATTCATGTTGCAAATTGGCCACAAATGAGAATAGTGGACGGCATTAAATGTTATATATGCTTTTATATGTTAATTTTTATAAGTTAATATTAACAATAATATATTATAAGTTATTATATAGAAAAACATTAAAATAAAGCCATATTGCTTATCTTTGGCCGAATATCAAAAAGAAAAAGAAAAGAAGAAGAAAGCCAGGTTTCATCTAGGTTTGAGCTTAATTAAGATCAAGAATCGAAGAAAACGGACTTAGATCGTGGAAAAATGAAAGCATTTGAATAACTGAGACCGAACAAATATCTGAATTCGAGGTAAGTTGATATATAAATAAATGTATTTGTATTGAATTACATATGTTTATATGACTATGGATAATGATGAATGCATATGAGATGTTGTGCATATATGAATTCCATGATAAGATAGTTATAGTGTTAACATCCGAGAAGTTCCGTTTGAACATAAAAATAGATAGGATTAACTATGTTATGACATAGGTGATCGATATCTGATTACGTTTAAGGCCCTGTCTAGGACAGTGGAATCGATATCTGATTACATGTAAGACCCGATCTGGGACAGTGGCATCAATATCTGATTACGTGTAAGACCACATCTATGATGGGGGCATTGATATCGACACATGTAAGACCGCATGCGGGACAAAGGCATCGATATCGATTAAGTGTAAGACCACATGCGGATAGTGGCATTGATATTCGATTAAGTGTAAGCCCTCGTTGCGGGACGGTGGCATCGATATCTCGATTACGTGTAAGACCTTGTCTCAGACAAAGGTGGCATCAATATCGACATGTGTAAGACCACATGGGACAAAGGTGACATTGATATCTAATTATGTGTAAGACCGCATGCGAGGCGAAAGGGCATTGATATCTCGATTATGTGTAAGACCGTGCGGGACAAGGGCATCGATATCTGATTAAGTGTAAGACCCTGTCTGGGACAGTGGCATCGATATCTGATTGCGTGTAAGACCCTGTCTGGGATAGTGGCATCGATATCTGATTACGTGTAAGACCCTATCTGGGACAGTGGCATTGATATCTGATTACGAGTAAGACCCTGTCTGAGATAATGGCATCGATATCTGATTACGTGTAAGACCCTGTCTGAGAAAGTGGCATCGATATTTGATTACGTGTAAGACCTTGTTTGGGACAGTGGCATCGATAATCTGATTCCGTGTAACGCCCTGTCTGGGACAGAGGCATCGATATCTGATTACATACAAGACCACGTCTGGGACATTGGCATCGATATGAGTTTTATGTGTAATACCATGTCTGGGACGTTGGCGTCGTATTAATTCGAGTAAGACCCTGTCGGGGACAGTGGCATCGACATCTGATTACATATAAGACCACGTCTGGGACGCTGGCATTTTACGACTATTTTGAGTATTCTGTATATCCTATTAGATTCTGAATGGTTCAATGGGCAATTCCGAGCTACGAATGATTAAGTAGATGTTTATCCAATTCAGGTATGATTGATAAGTACACAAGGTGTGTATGAAATGTAAGTATCTATATGAACTTACTAATTTGAATATGAGCAATGAAATGATGAGATGATATGTAAAATTAGACTTTAATGAACTATGTGCATATAAGGTATTTGAGTTGAAAATGTGGTAAGTTTTGGGCTAAGCAAATAAGCTAAAGGAAGGATGAGATGAATTTGTTATGAGAACCATTGTAACACCCCAAACCCAATGTATGCGTTAAGACCAGATTTGACATGTCACACAAATTGAACATACATCTAATATTTTAAAGATTTAAAGAAAACAGATCCTTAAAAATATTTTGGAATGGAGTTTATAAAAAAAACGAGGTTGATTTAAAATCTATGATTTAAGATGTAAAAGATTATAAATTGAAGCTTAGAAAAAAAAATAACTGACTTGATATTCCGGGAAATTTAAAAGAGTTCAAAAGAAATTTTGAAAACAAGATTTTTTAAAAGAATTTCTTTCTTTTGAAGAAAATTTCTGAGTTAATAATATTTAAGAATAAAACCCTTATTGCACTTAAATTTGAGGAAAACATTTAATAAAATAATCCCGCTTAAGTTTCTAAATCATGATATAAAATCCATCCATAAGTAAAACATCCATAAAATTTAACCAGAGGCCTTATTACATTACAACTTAAATAGTGATTAAATAAAAGTACTTAAAAGAAATTCAAAGTTCAAATAAACCATTATTCGTAGTTTGGCCTCCACTGAGTCATCCCCGGCCCAAGTCTCCATTACTGATCATTACCTGAGAAGGGTAAAGGAAACAGGGTGAGTTGCTTTAGAACTCAGTGTGTAGTTCACTTACCATAGTCCACTGGGCCAAAACCATCTAAGCATTTAGTTGGGCTTGAGCCCATTTCAAGTATAACAATTTATCATGTATAGAATGCAAGTGGTATGCAATTCCCAAATCAAACCTAAATTTCCATCCGCTACACACCACTCGTACCAACCAGCACACCTGTGGGGAGCTTTAGTCACCCACCCCGCCAACACACCAAACTGGGCATTAAGCCTTATATTAAACTGGGCATTAAGCCATATATCAAACTGGGCATTAAGCCATATATCAAACTGGGCATTAAGCCATATATCAATTTGTGGACAAGCCACCAAAATTTTGTAGCAAAGCTACCAGAACTTCTCTTCGTCAAATATCCCAACCCATGAAATCATGTATACAACATGCATAATAATTCATTAATATAATTATTCCAACATAAGGCCCATTATAAAATTTTTTGCAATCTGGCCTATATCACATTTTGGCTATTTCACAATTTGGCCCATTTCATCTCATATCACACTTGGCCAATTTATCAAATAACACATATGGCCCATTTATCACATATGGCCCAAAATATCACATTTTATCGTTTTAGCCCCTTTAAGGGTAATTTTGTAATTTACCACATTCTTAGCACCGATTTCATGATCTTAACACTAAATTGTTAATTATACCATATTTTTCGATTTCACCAACTTTGCGATTTTTAATCAAATATTTACTATGGTATCGTCATCTAACCCATGAGATACAGTGTGAGATTACACACCTGATTACGGTGAGGACTACACTTTCCTGATCATCGATACTCGAAAAATCGAACAACTACTATTTGTCGGTTCTCCCCGGTTGACGGTTCACAACTCGGTGGAAAATCCTGGATCGTCGGTGCCTCTCGACTTCGAACAACCTCGAATAACTGATTTTCGTCGGATGAGGGTCCACAACTCGGTGGAAAATCTCAGATTGTCGAAACAGCCCTTTGCTTGAAACTAGAGGGAATAGCGAATCTGCCCCTCTTCCGAACAGTATTCACCACCCTTTTTAACCCTATCTTGTTTTCCACAAAATCCTTACGTTCAAAGGATGAAAATCAAGCGATAGCGTCACTTACACTTTGGACCGAATCCTAGCGATTCACGATGATTACAAACACTCCGAGTGTCGGCCTTTCTCTATTTCACAATTGATCAAAATGAGAGTGGAAAGAATGATTGATAAGAAAAATATATGTGAATAGGAAGATTCGGCTATAAAGAAAAATTGAAGGAGATGGTGTTAGCAACATTCGGCCATGGAGGAAAAAAGAAGGGAGAAAATGTTGGATGAGTTTTGTAAGAAGAAAGAGATGAAGTAAAGGTAGAGGATAACTAGGTGTTTCTGTTTTGATTCATTTCAAGAATGAAAGATGAACAAAGAGAGAGGTTTGAGGCTAGGGAGCATTCTGCTATGGAGAAAGGAAAGAAAAAGAAAATGGCCTTCCAAGTTTTGTTGTTTTCGGCACTAGAGAAATGGTTTAAGAAAAAAAAAAGGTAAAATTAAGACCAAATGGTAAAAATGGAATGACCAAAAGAAGAAAAACAAAAGATGCTCACCAATTCTCAATGTGCATTCGGCTAGGGAGAGAAAGATGAAGAGAAAAGCTTTTGGAGAGAAACACAAAATGACCAAATAAGAATGACCAACTAGCTACCACATCCTTACCAAAGCCTTCAAAATTTCAACCACCCCCTAACCCCTAAAACCGTCCAAATACATGGACACCAAGGTCAAAATTTGGCCATTCCAAACTTTCCAAAACATCCTCCTTGTAAAGTGCCTTGTGTTCCCCCTACATGCCTTATCCCATTGATTCCTTTCTCTATGTTCAATTCTTGCCTTAATCCATTAGCCACCTTGCCATAAAAATAAAATCTAAGCTACCATAAATGCTTGCTTGACCGACACTATAAAGATGGAAATAAAAAAATAAAATTCCACATGCATAACAAGAGATTCGAACATCTTCCCTTAATCAGACACTCATGGCGGCAACTCCACTTTACTACTTGCTCATCTTATGCTAACTTTTGCCAATTAATTACCTTAAACATCAAGGTTACTTGATCCACTTCAATAAAGTACTATTTAACAAAATTTATTCTGAAATCCAAATAAATCCTGAGCCTTCCCGAGACTATTAAAACACATACATTGAATCATTTCACTAGCTAAGCACCAAAATTATGCAACATATCGATTCTAAATTTTTAGGATGTTACAACCATTATGGTTATTTCATCATTCTAGTTATGTGTAATTCATGTTAAGTTTATTTGTACTTTGGCTTACTAAGCTTTTAAAAGCTTTCTCTGTGTACGTGTTTGTTCTGTTTTATAGATCATCAAAGCTACTGAAGGCTCGGGGATCGTTAAGGATCGTCATCACACTACTCATCTTGTTTTGGTACATTTTGAAAATGTATATAGCTAGATATGGCATGTATAGGCTAGTATTTGATATAAGTTTGTTATATGAACGTATCCATGGGATTTGGCTAGTTACAACTTGAGAATTTGTTTGAATGAATGTGATATGTGAAGTATGTTTTTGGCATGGTTAGTTGACACATGTGATGGTCAAGTATTGATTAAGCAAATGAATGAATTATGCTTGTGATGAGATGAGTTTTAGTCTTATAATTTGGATGGATATTTTGGTATGTTCTTGGTTGCCAAATAGGCATGAGATGTCTTGATGATTTTACTTGTAGTTAAGACCTATGTGGGAGGCATTTTGCCCTTGTAAATGGTCTATTTTGCCACACGGTTATGGCACACGGGCGTGCCTAGTGACAGTGGGGCTAAGTCAGTAGCTAGCATAAGAGTACATGGCCTTGGCACACGGATGTGCCTAGAAGCTATGTGATTTTTGACAGGATCGACCATGGCCAGAGTACACGGGCTTGCTTAGTGGCCGTGGAAGTAAAGTCAGTTTCGACCATGGGGAGGACACACGGGTGTGTCTAGCAGCCGTGGGATGCACACGGTCTGCCCACACGGGCGTCTAAGCCCTAAAACTTAGAAAAGTATTGAATTTTCGAGAATTTCTGTATGTGTTTTGATTGAGTCCCGGCCCTATTTTTGAGCTTGCTTAAGGTCTCGTTGACCGTAATAAGGGACACTATGATTGTATTCGATGTGATACTTGATGAATTGTCTGAATAAGTTTCTGATCTGTCTGGTAATGCTCCTAACCCTAATCTGGCGACGGACACGGGATAGGGGTGTTACATAGACACACACTGTGTCTTTCCCGTGGTCAAAACTGACTTTATTCCACGGCCACCAAGCACACCCGTGTTACTTGGCCGTGGTCCATTCTGACTTGGCCACACGGACAAGACACCACGTCCGAATCTGGTATGTTACGGGGAAACATGTTTTTGAGAAGTTAAATTTTTCGTTTAAAAGCCGAGTGAAAACACAGTGTATTTTGGAAGACAATTTAAGTAGACTTGTTTGAAATCAGATGGTGTATTTGAAACCCGGAGATTTTGAAAGCTTAACCAGAATGTGTGGTTAAAACGAGTTTAAACCATTTAAAACCTTAATAGTTTCTTAGTGTTACTTCAAACATTTTTTGCACTGAGGAGATATACGAGTTCGATTTGAAAATCATTTGAATTCGTCTAGTATAAAGACGTAGCGTGATACCCGATGGTATAGTTTAAAAACACTTTGCGTTAAAATTTTGAAATCATTATCTTTCCAAGTTTTAGTAGAATTCATACCAACTTATTTTGTTAAGGCATATTAAAATTTAAACATAAACAAAGATAAAACATAAATTAAAAAGGCCTTTTACAAATCCAATATAAAACCCAAGTGAGAGTAAATAACTAAAGTACCCAAATTCAATAGTCCAAGCAACACTTTTATTATAGCATGGCATGTGCACCCCGAGTCCATCCTTACTCCAAGTCCGCGTCTCACGAGTCACCCGAAATGTCAAAGGAGAGGGTGAGTCGAGTGACTCAAAGGTGTATATCCCGCTCCGAAGAAACAACATGCTAACACACATCATACATAGCAACATAATTAATGCAACCCGATCCTAACCATCCATATCGCCTTTTCTACCCCAGTGTGGTACCAAACCACTGGTGGTGCCAAACCACCGGTGACATATAGTCACAATGTGTTACCAAAACACTGGTGTCCCAAAGACACAATATCCGTAAATGTAGTACCAAACCACTGGTGTCCCAAAGACACAATTGTGCTACCCAAGCACTGGTGACCGAAGTCACAAATCCAATGATGGGGCCAACCCATCGTGTGATACCAAATCACTAGCAGACGATCCCATATCTCAAGTGGGGCCAACCCACGGTGGTCAAACCACAGGGACGAGTCGCAATGAGGTGCCAAACCTCTGGTGTCCCAAAGACACAATGTGCTACCAAAGCACTGGTGACCGTAGTCACAAATCTGGTGATGGGGCCAACCCATCGTGTGTTACCAAAACACTGGCGTCAATCCCGTATAATCATCTGTGGGGCCAACCCACTGTGGTACTGAGCCACTGGGACGAGACGCTGAGGTACCAAACCTCTGGAGGTGCCAAACCTCTGGTGACCCAAAGTCACAAAGTGTGCTACCAAAGCACTGGTGCTCGTCAGCACAAAATACCACTGCTCCCTCCACTCGTATCACCCATCAACATACCATACTCATGTAATCATGCATATCATACAATCATGCATCTCATGCTATTATGTCTAATCTCATATCTCGTGTCACATATATCCACAGTCATGGTAACATATAGATCATCATTAAAATAGTAATACTGACTTACCGAGTCCAGAATCATACCCATTAGGGTATCATATCAATCATCACTGTTTCATTAATCATCACACAGGTTATCAATCATATTACTAAACAGAAGTGTGTTAGTTTACACACCTGGTAACTACGAGTCTAGAATCCCAACGAAAACGATCTAAATTCCCTTGATGACTAGCTCCTACAATCGGCCAATCATTAGGGGTTAGGCATCTATGACATTCGGCCATCACCATTTAGACCAGAAAGGGTTTGTCGAATCACCCTTACCTTGCTATTGATTTGATTCCTTACCAAATCCGAATCAAGCAGTGATTCTTCTTCCAACAATCGGCACTCTGATAAACAAATGGTTAATCACCAATCACCTTTAACTAAACGAGAACTAAAAGAATGGACTAACAACAATACCAACCCTTACCACACTTACCAATCGGTTCAAAGAGTCGACTCTTCTTCTTGACTACTTTTCGATATCCAAGACCCTATCACAAGATGATACTCCAAAAGGTTAACACCCTGCCAAACTGACCATAATCGGCCCTTAACCAAACCATAACCAACAAAGAACCAAAAGAGGGAGATATGGCCATTCGGCCTTGCACTTACCAACACCCAATATTCGGCCAACTAGGACTTCTAGGAGGGAACCACAAGAGATTCGGCCAAGGCTACACTAGGAGGGAAAATAGGTTCGGTCCACACTTTGCACCACAATCAAACAAAAGATTCGGCTAGGGGGTTTATCACTCTTATTTTCGGCCTTGAAAGAAAAAGAAGGAAAAATAGAGGTGGGAAGAAATGGGGAAATTGGCAATTGAGTTTAAAGAAAAGAAGAGGAATAAAGATGGATAAGGGAGGGTACTTTCGGCTTGTTAATGAAAGAAAAAGAAGATGCGTTCTTAGAGAATAGAGTTTCGGCTAGCAAGAAAAGAAGTGGAGAAACGATTTTGGAGAGGTGGGGTTTCAGCTCAACACAATGAACAAAAGAAATAGGTGAGAGGAAGCATTCGGCTTACACAAATGAAAGAGGGAAAGAGATGGTTGAAACTTTCGGTTTGCAAAAAGTAACGATGGAGTCACTCACTTGGATTTTTGGTTTCAAGAAGTGAAGAAAATGAGAAGAAACCTTGGAGAAAATTCGGCTACAAGAATCAAAAAGGAATTTTGCTTTTTACCAAATGTGACCGAAAATGCCAAAATTTCCAAATGAATTTCGGCACCCCACCAACACCACACTACTATGCCGTCCACTCCCCCAACTCCCTAAAATTCGGCCAAGATCCCCCCCAACTACTCCACGCCACACCTTCAAATGTGTTTACCAAGTCTTCCTCCTAAATTCACTCTCTACCTTCCATTTGAATGGGAAGACCAGGTCCAAGGCAGAGTTCAAATTGTCACCAACTCTTCCTCCATGCCAGTCCAAAAAAAAATGCAAAATGTGGCCACTTTGCAGCTTGAACACAGGACCTCACCCCCCTGCAAGTGGCGTCACATTCACAAGCCCTTAGTGGCGCCTACATTGCCACTCCACCAACTTGTTTCTTGTGCTAACAAACACCCAAAATAAATTTAAAAGCCCCAGCCTCCTCAGCTCCTTATACCTTAGCTCAAAAACTAAAAATTTTCTACCTACTCAGGCTTACTTCTAGCCAACAATTAAACCCCGATACAACACAAACAACAACGCAGCATACCAAACACATGCAAAACATGCAACAACAAAATAGCCCCTAACCCGGGATATTACAATGCCCGTGTGCCAAGGCCGTGTACACCTAATTAGCTACTGACTTAATCCTACGGTCATTAGGCACGCCAATGTGCCACAACCGTGTGACAAAATAGGCTACTTGCAAAGCCAAATTGTCACCCGCAATAGGGTCATACCTACAAGCAATGTACCAATCCATTTCATGTACAATTAACAACCAAAAACATATCAAATGTTCAACAATTCTCCACTTTCAATCTCATATCTAATTATGCCAACTTGCTCAACTAAATCACATATATCTATAAGCATGGTTTAACTATACTTACCCTTCATAGAACATTCTTTTGATTAAGCATGCATACTCATAGTGCATTCATATACTTACCATAGTTTGACCATTTCATTTGCTATTAAACCCTACCAAACTTGCATCATGTATCATTTATACTCATGCATGTTACCAACACTTGTCTAGCCATATCTCATGGCTATATTATACACATATCAAACATAACACAAAGTGACTAGCCTATAAATGCCATATCTACCTTTATTCACATTACAAAAGTACCAAAAAGAGTCTGAGTAGTGTGATGATGATCCTCGACGGTCCTCGAGCCTTCAGTAGCTTCAACGATCTATAAAACAGATAAAACACACAAAAAGTAAGCTTTCAAAAGCTTAGTAAGCCATATACAAAATAAGCTTAGCATATAAGCATTCAAGACATATAATCAATATAAGTTCACTACTAGCTCAATTGCATAATCATAATTCTTCTTAGCACATTTACTTAGTACATTCATTTTTTAATCTTGCCTATCATTACATACTTTATTAGCTCATAGCTTTTCTATTCATAAACACACTTGCATTCTCATATTCGAATACATAATTCACTTAGGTAAGTTTAAGAAGATACTTACCTTTTTATACACACGCAGTGCACTTATCAAACGTACCTGAAGCAAATGTACAATTCACATATTCACTCATTTCTCGTATTTGCCCATTAAACAGTTTAGAATCTAATAGGATACACAGAGTGCCCATAATAGTTATACAATGCCAACATCCTAGACGTGGTCTTAAATGTAATCAGATATAAATGCCACTGTCCCAGACAGGGTCTTACACGAATCAATACGATGCTGATGTCCCAGGCATGGTCTTACACATAATCAAATATTGATGCCACTGTCCCAGACAGGGTCTTACACCTAAATTCTCATATCAATGCCAATGTCCCAGACGTGGTCTTACATAAAATTCTCATATCGATGCCAACGTCGCAGACGTGGTCTTACACAAAATTCTCATATCGATGCCAACGTCCCAGACGTGGTCTTACACAAAATTCTTATATCGATGTTAATGTCCCAGACGTGGTCTTATACGAAATTCTCATATCGATGCCAACGTCCCAGACGTGGTCTTACACGAAATTCTCATATCGATGCCAACGTCCCAAGGTTCAAACGGGACTTCTAGAACTTAAATAACTTGTTGACTTATTCGTAAACCTCGGAGTTCACATACAATCCATCTCAATGAATATTTATAGCAATTCAAATTTCATTTATTCACAAATAGTGTAATGCAAATACATTTATTCATATATCGACTTACCTCGAGTTCGGTTTAACGGAAACGGATACGACTACTCAATTACTTTCGCCGTCTCGCGATCTAAGTCTGATTTCTTCGGTTCTTTATCTATACATATTCAAATTTACCCCTTTTATTCACTATCTCATCCAATTCAATCCAAATATACATATTGAGGGCAATTTATAAATTAGCCCTCACATTTGCACATTTTATCAATTGAGTCCATTTTTCTCAAAATATCAAATACACAAAATCACTATATATATATGCTTAGCCGAATGCTTATATATCTTATACAAGCCCATATTTTCATCAAATTCATAATTTAGTCCTTCAAATAATTATTTTCTCTATTTAGCCCTATTTAGCTAAATTCATCAAAATTCCAAGAACAAAACATGTTTACCAAATACATATCTTTCATATTTCACTATTAAATATCACAAATCACATGAGTTCATCAAAGTCTCATTTCATAAACATAAACAAATTCTCAAAATTGAAGCATGGGTTTTGTAGTATACAAAGCAACAATTACAAAAACGTAGAAATTATCAAAAATCGATTAAAAACATACCTTGAATTTGAATCAAAATCTAGCCGAAACCTAGCTTCTTTTTCTTTTCATCTTCTTTGATATTTTTGGCCAAAAGATGATTGAAAATTGCTTAATTTCATGCTTTTATTTTATCATAATTTCTTTAATAAATAATTTCCAATTTTAACCTTTAATACTAAATACATAAAACATATCATATAAGGTCATTTTTTACCATTATCATCCACTTACTCAAATAATGGGCTTATTGCCTTTTAAGGACCTTACATTATAAAGACATCAATAATTTGATACTTTCACATTTAACCATCAAACTTTCATTTTATGCGATTAAGCTATTTTCTCAAATTTAAGCACACAAACGGACAAATTAACTCACAAAAATTTCACATATGCTTAATCATATATCATAGGCACAAAAAATAATATTAAAATATTATACTGACTCGGGTTTGTGGTCTAGAAACCACTATTCTGACTAGGGTATAAATCGGACTGTTACGATTTTCCCCCTTAGGGATTTTCGCCCCTGAAAATCTTACCGTTAAACAGATTCGAATATTGTTGTCTCATTGAATCTTAAGGCTCCCACGTAGCCTCTTCTATTCCGTGTCGATTTCACAATACTTTCACTAATGGAATTTTCTTGTTTCTCAACTCTTTCACTTCACGAGTTAGGATATGGATAGGTTCTTCCTCATATGTCATATCAGATCAATTTCAATCTCAGAAGGAGCAATCATATGCGACGAATCAGATCGATATCTACGGAGCATCGAAATATGAAATACAATGTGTATCTTTTCCAGTTCAGGTGGCAACAAAAATCTGTATGCAACTGGTCCAACACACTCAATAATTTTATACGGTCCACTGAACCTTGTACTCAACTTGCCTTTGCATTCGAATCAAAGCACTTTCAATCACGGAGACACTTTTAGAAATACTTTGTCACTGATCTCAAATTCTATATCTTTTCGTTTCGAGTCCGCATAATACTTCTGACGATCAGATGCTGATTTTAAACTATCACAGATTACTTTCACTTTCTGTTCAGTGTCTTTTATCAAATCAACCCCGTGTAGCATGTGTTAAAAATTTCGTGAGTTAATTTGTCTTTTTGTGTGTTTAATTTAAGAAAAAGGACTAAATTGCATAAGTGGTAAAAGTAGCCTTTTATTTGAAGGAGTGATTAAATTGATGTGTCTTTATAAAAAATGAGACTGGTAAATTCTCCTTTTTGTAAGTATAGTGGACGGCAATAGGCATATAATATACTTTAAAATGTTTATTTTATTAAGTTAAAATGATAAAATCATTTTATAATATTATAATAAAATAAAACCAAAAACAAAACACGCATTTGCTTCATCTTTCTTGACCGAATGCCAAACAAAGGAGAAAAGAAAACTTAAGCTACTTTCGGCATTTTAAAGCTTTGATTAAGGTATGATTTGGTTTCGATTTTTGATAAATTTTACGTTTTTGAGATCGTTGCTATGTGATTTAACTAGCCCATGCTTGAATTTTTGATTTGGTTATGTATTTCGTGTATTACCATTGAAGAAAGCTTGTTGTTTTTGTGATTTGATGATGGAATATTGATTATATGTGATAGATTAACAAGTTTTGTTCTTAAATTTTTGATGAAATTGAGTGATTTGGATTAAATTGCAAAAAAAAAATTTGAAGGACTAAAATGTGAAATAAACAAATTGTATGAGCTTGTAATAAGATGATGAAGATTTGGCCCTAAAGAAGTGTGGTCAAATTTTAAATATTTTGTGTTTTGTGCAATAGGGACTAAATTGTAAAAAGTGTAAAATGTCAGGCGTAAAAATGTAATTTATCCATTCATGTGTTTTTGGATTAAATTGAATGAAAATATGTTGAATGAGCTTAATTTGAAATTGATTTAGAGCATGAACAAAAAGGAACAGGCGTGGATCGGGGAAAAATGAAGTTAATTGAATAGTCGAGAAATCTAGTCCGTCGATATCCGAGGTAAGTTTTTAAGCAATCATGTTGTATGGAATTATCTATATTGTTGTACTCAAATTTAATAGAAGTATTCATATTGATTTTTGATATTGCCGAATGTGTCATCTATATATGTAAATGGTATAACTGAATGTGAAGTAGGCTTATATGTCATTGGTATAATCGAATGTGATGTGTGTATATATATACCAATGATATAGTTAAATGTGGTGTTGAATTGAGAGTTGAATTGCAATCGAATGTGATGTATGTATAAATCAATGATATAGTTAAATGTGATATTGAATTGAGAGTTGAATTGCAACCGAATGTGATGTATATATATGTCTATGATATAACCGTATGAGATATCGAATTGAGGAATAAATATGTTCGAATGTGATATATATATGTGTAGCAAAGATATAATTGAATGTGATGTTGATTATAGTAATGAAATAAGTGAATTTTTATATAGGCAATTGAGATTTAAGTTTTATGTATGTATAAATGAGGAATGATCCAGGAAATGCTATAATGTGTGAAATTGAATACCGAGCACTAAGTGTGCGAATTTAACTTCTAAGCACTAAGTGTGCGAAATCGGATATTGAGCACTAAGTGTGCGAATTTAACTTCCGAGCATTAAGTGTGCGAAATCGGATATTGAGCACTAAGTGTGCGAATTTAACTTCCGAGCACTAAGTGTGCGAAATCGGATAAAGATCTTTAAGTGCATAAATTGAACTATGAGCATAAAAGGAAAGGGTAAATGTGAATTTGAAGATTTAATTCGGTAAGTCTCAATGTTATGAGAGAATGTCATTTGAATGGTAAGTACAAATTTGGTAAGTAGTATATGTATAGAAAATCAATTGTTAAGTGTATGAATAATCGATTTTTAGAACTATGAAATGTGATAGTTAATTATGCATTTGTTTAAAAGTGAGGAATGGATTATATATCTATGTGATGCTTGTCACTTAATGTTGGGATATTCGGTCTAAGGACCATGAAATATGTAAATTTTCTAATTTAATGTTTTAAGGCATGGTTATGTAATTGCTTATAACTTACTAAGCTAAGATAGCTTACTTTATGTGATTGTTGTGTTGTTTATTAGGTTTTAAAGTCTAGACTTGAGCTCGGGGATCAATGTCATGTCTATCACACTATCAACTAACTTTGGTACTTTATAAGTAGTACTTCTTTTGAAACTATCGCATGTATAGGCTAAGTTACTTTTTGAGTTAACTTTAAATGGTGTGTATGTGTATTTATGCCATGCGAAAATGGCTAAATTGTAGTCATTTGGTTTTATGTGAATTTGGATATTATGTTAACTTATTATGAAATTATAATTTCTAATGTGTTTATGCTTGATGCAAGTAATGAGCTTGATTTTATATGTTTTAAGTCATGTATAAGATATGTTTGGTTTTGGATAATTAGGTTATGTTAATTTTAAGAGATTGATCGATAATAGGGTTGGATGCTTTCGGCAATGAGTAATGTATTGGTATATCCTAGATTTGGTTAAGTAGGGTTTTGGCATATAAGTATATATGGCTTTAAATGTTTGATACTTTGTTGGTAAATGATCATAGTCATATGCATATTCGACCATTATAACCTATTGACCAAATGAATAGTAATTTTTGCTATTTAATAAGAACAACTTTTGTGTGAAATTGGCGATATAGATTTGTGATATGTTCGTTAATGTTTAAGTAAACAATGAAAGTATATCTTTATTCATGGTACATTTGGTTATGATCATTTGAATGATAGATTGCTATGTTAAATTGATTAAATAATTGATAAGTATATGAGTTTGAACTTGAAAGCATGGATTGTTTATGCATTACTAGTAATAAAATTATGTATATGAGTGTGCTGATTTGTGGTTAGTCTAGTAATGCCTCATAACCTTAATCTGGTGACGGATACGGGTTAATATAGTCAAGATGCAGACTTCACACCGCTCAGGGACACATCCATGTTTGTGGCCGTGCCTATCACACGGCTGAGACACACGGTCGTGTCTCTGCCCATGTGTTTACTACAAAGCTTACTGACTTGCAAAACCAACATGCAGGGGACACACGGCCTGGTCACACACCCATGGGACTGACCGTGTGTCACACACGGCCTAGACACAAGCCCGTGTGCCTACTCGTGTAGACAAGAACAAGGCTATTTGCCAAGCTCTTTCATCCTTCTAATTCATTCAAGCATAAATTCATAACCAAACAACCCAATCATATACCTTATACAATCATGAATAACCTCATTCTTTCATTGATTAATAGTATTGAGCCATTAACTATGGCCATGTACAAAAGAATTCATCTATCAGGAGTCAATACACACTTGGCCAAAATAACAAACATTTCACCTCGTCTAGCCCCTGTACATGCCATATCCAAAATGCTAATTCAAAATATACCAAGATGAGCTGATAGTGTGGGTGATCTTTCGATTATCTTCGTATCCCAACCCGACTCTTTGACTCTATAAACCAAGGGAAAAAGAAAGGGGAGTAAGCTTTAAAGCTTAGTAAGTTTACATGTAAACAATAAACATCATAACATGTGCTAACCAATAAATAGCATTTCACAATCCAAGATCATGCTTACTCATTCATCTCTTACCACAATCCAACCATATTACAGCCAATTGCTCTTATTATTTAACATACATCCCTGCACTTGATCACCACATGATCACATGAAACAACACATCAAAATTACACAATAAATCATTCTTAGAAATATCAGCCACTCAGTGGTATCGCACTTAACCCACTATTTATTGTTAACAAGGTGATATCACACATAGCCCACCCACGAGAATATTTACAGTGGTATCACACTTAGCCTACCAAATAGCACTAACAATGATATCGCACAAAGCCCATCGTGAATAAGTGATAAGGTGGTAACGCACATAGCCCACCAACAAAATAATTAAGGTGTTATCGCACATAGCTCACCAATTATTTACTACGGATGATATTCCCCATCTACATATCTATTTCAGCATTCATATTGAACTTATTCATTGTCTGCCCAATCCAATCCATTTAACTCATAGGTGCTCTCAAACATACAATGTACCAATAAACAACAGCATATGAATTTAAGATGCATCATTTAGACATAAACTTACCTCGGTGCAAAATGTGTTAATGTTCGAAACCTTGCCATTCCCTAGTCAAGGTTAATTTCACGCTCTTCTTGATCTATAACAACAAAATTCACTCATTTAATACATTTCATGATCATAATGTATCATAATCTCTACTTAGGCAAAATGACCATTTTGCCCTAATACTATGGGAAAATTATGATTTTGCCCCTAGGCTCGTAAGTCATTTTTCAACACATTTTCTCATTAAACAAGCCTAGCTGAACATTTATTCCTTTACAACAACCCACAAATCTAACTATTTCATGCATTTATTACCAATTTACAACATTTACAGCTTAGTCCCATTTAGCTATTTTCATGACAACACCTTTCACAAAAGTTGTTCTCATCTCCCCAACATTCATTTTCTTCCATAAAAACTCAACTAACAACATAAACCCTCTCATGGCAAGTCCCTAAACTTTTAACCATTTCACAAATTAGCCCCCTCATTAGCTAGCTTAAGCTTTGGGGACTCCAAAAGTAAAAAAATTATCAAATAAAACCACCAAAATCACTTACTTGCATGGAGATAGCTTACCTGAAAGTTTGAAACCCAAAAACTCTATTTCTCTCTCCAATTTTCGGTGAAAGAAGGAGGGTGAATAGTGAAAGATGATAACATCTTTTATTTATCTTATTTTATTCATTTTTATCACCTAATTTCCACCAAATTTGACCAACATTTAATATCTTGTCTCCCTAGCCTCTATATGGCCGGCCATCACTCATTCAATGGCATAAATTCACTTTAAAGACCTCCAATTTGATATTCTTTGGCTATTAGACACCCTCCCCCTTATAATGGAACTTTTGCACTTTATGCGATTTAGTCTTTTTTCACAATTTCACATACAATTGCTAAAATTAATGAACCAAAATTTTCATATAGCCATATATTAATGCCATAACACATAAAATAATAATAAAATAATTTTCCTCAACCTCAGATTAGAGGTCCCAAAATCTTATCGGTAAAAAGGTTTGGATATCGTTCTCTCATGGCTTCTTCCGGTTCCCACGTAGCTTCTTCCACACCTTGTTTTTGCCATAACACTTTTACTAAAGCTATGCTCTTATTCCACAACTGTTTAACCTCCCCAGCCAATATCTTAATCTGCTCCTATTCATAAGTCATGTCTGATCATATTTCAAATTCCGTTGGAGGGATCACATATGAAGGATCAGAATGATATCGTCGCAACATCAATACATGAAACACGTTGTGTATTTTCTCTAACTCTATCAGCAAAGCCAACCGGTATGCCACTGGCCCAATCCTTTCGATAACCTCATACGGGCTCTATGAATCAGGGACTCAATTTCCCCTTTTTACCAAATCTCAATATTTTCTTCCATGGGGATACTTTTAAAAATACTTTGTCGCCAACTTGAAACTCAATTTCTTTCCTCTTTAAATCATTGTATGACTTTTTCGGTCCAAAGCAGCTTTCAGACTATCACGGATCATTTTCACTTTCTCCTCGGTCTCTTTAACTAGGTCGACCTAATGAATTTACTTCTCACTAAGCTCGGTCCAATACAAAGGAGTTCGACACTTACGACCTGTAACATCTCGGTTTAGACCCTAGTCGGAACAGTGGTTCGAGACCACAATTTCGAGGTCATAAAAAACTATTTTAATGATATTTTCTATGTGAATGATATGTGATATGGTCTGTGTGAAAATTCTGTGTGATAATTTGATCGTTTGTGTGTCAAATTAAGAGAAATGGCCGAATCACGTATTGAGTAAAAGCTATGTGCTAAATTATAAATACTTAAGTGTTGTTGGCTTTTTAAAGTGGAGGCCTTATGTTGTTAATAAACCATTTTAAGATAGTGGATGGCAAAATGACATAATGGCCTTAAATTTTATTTGTTTTATATGTTTTATAAAAGGGAAAAGTTGGTATTTGTTTAATAAATTATTATTAATGAAAAGAAAAACAATTTGATGGCCATTTCCTCATCTTTTTTCCACCGAAAAATAGAAAAGGGAAGAGCCATTGAAGCTTTGTGATTTTCGGCACATATTTAGCTTAATTTAAGGTATCTTTGAGCTTAATTTTTGATAATTTCTATGTTTTTGTGATAGTTGCTTTGTGCTTTACAAAACCCATGCTCAAATTTTATATATTAATGATGTTTGTAAGATATGCCATTGATGAGATATTGAGCTTTGTGATGATTCATGGTGTTAAATGAAAGATATTTGTTTAATGAATATGTGTTGTTCTTGAATTTTTGATGAATTTAGCTAATTAGGGCTAAATTGTGAAAATAGTATTTTGAAGGACTAGAATGTGAAATAAATGAAATGTATTGGTTTGTATAGAGACTAGTAAAATTCGGCTAGACTTGTGCTAAGTGAAATTATGTGAATTTGATGATTTTGTGAAATAGTGACTAAAGTGTCGAAATGTGAAAATATGAGGGCTATTATGCAAAATGCCCTAAATGTGTGTGTGTGGATTAAATTGAATGAAATGGTGATTGAATGGATTGAATTTAAATATGTATAGACCAAGAGAGAAGAGGTTCGGATCGAGATCGAGGCAAAGATAAAGTGCTCGATTAATCGACCATATCGATAGTCGACGTCCGAGGTAAGTTCGGATATAATACATGTTATTAAGATATGCTTAGTATTATGAAATAAATGAGTATATGTGGATGAAATCGAGATGCTATGTGCAAGAATAAGCTAATGGCACTAAGTGTGCGAAATGTAAAATTGAAAACAGAAATGAATGGCACTGAGTGTGCGATGATATGAAAGCTACAGCTTATTGACTTGGCACTGTGTGTACGATACCGAGACTAGTCAGTTAAAAGAATAGGCACTAAGTGTGGAAGGACAAATATGTTACGATTATGCATATAGCACTATGTGTGCGATTATATCGAATGAAAATTAATGGATTATCAACAAGTATTATCGAGCGTTGAATAGTTTGGTGGTTTAACAACTATGTGTAGCTAAGGTACGTATTGAACCTTTGTGGTTGATGAGTATAATCGAGCTATGATTGAGGGAAATGAATATTTTAACTATAAATGATATGGTATGAGTATTTGAGAAATGATCTATGTGATGGCTATTGTATACGTTGATTTGATTTGATGATATTATGTATTTTATTTCGAACTTACTAAGCTTTATAAAGCTTACCGCGTGATTTGTTTCTCTGCCTTGCAGTGTTAGTAAAGATAGCTCGGATCAGGGGATCGTCAGCATCTCAGTCACACTATCGGCAATCTATTTTGGGGTATTTTGGAATGATGTACATAGTTAAAATATGGCATGTTTAGGCTGGTCATTTGAACCATGTTTGATGTTTGTAAGTAGCCATGAGATGTGGCTAGATATGTGCTAGTTTTGGCATGAATGGTTTTGATATATATATATATGTGATATCTTATGGTATGGATTGTGAGTTGAGAAATTGACTTATGAATGGTAACTTGGTGCTGATAAAATGCTAATATGAATTAGTGAATTGAGAAGGAATGATGTTTGGTATTGAATGTATTATGCTTGTGATGAGATAAGTTTTGGTATTGAATTTGTTATGGTTGGAATGGGAATTGAATGCATAGATTGAATGGTCATTTTGGTAAGCTTTGGTTGCCTTATGTTCATGATATGTTTTGGGATGTGTTGCTTGTAGGTTTGACCCTAAGTGGGTGGCATTTTGGCATTGCAAAATGGCCTATAATGTCACACGGTTGTGGCACACGGGCGTGCCTTAGGCCATGGGTAAATTGGCAGAATGTAGCCTAAAAATAACACGGTCTTGACACGGGCGTGTTTGGTGGCCGTGGTGAGGAAGTCAGTATAGGACCACGGTCAGGACACACGGCCGTGCCTGGTGGCCGTGGGGACCAAGTCAGTATATAGCCACGGGGAGGACACACGGGGGTATCCAGTAGCCGTGGAGGGAACACGGTCTCTTCCCATGGCCGTGTCTCCCCTGAATTTTAGAAAAGTTTTAAATTTTCATGAAATTTTGTATGTGTTTCGGTTTAGTCCCAACTCGGTTTATAAGCATGCTTAGGGTCTTGATGACTCATTTAAGGGACACTATGTTTGTAAATAAATGCGAACGGAAATGATTGACCTTGTGTTGTAATTTCTTGATATTAAATATTCCGTATGATCGGTAATGCCTCTTAACCCTGTTCCAGCGACGGTCTCGAGTTAAGGGTGTTACACGACCATATAAAACCTCGTATATACTCGACTGATAACTGTTGTTGTAAGCAAATTCAACCAAAGGTAGATATCTTTCCCAACTACCTCCAAACTCTAACACACAGCATCGGAGCATATCCTCAAGGACTTGAATCACTCTTTCAGATTAGCCTTCGGTTTGAGGATGGAATGTGGTACTAAAATTCAACCTTGTACCTAAGGCTTCCTGCAACTTCTTCCAAAACCTCGAAGTAAATCTCAGATCTCTATCCGAGATTATAGATACAGGTACCCCATGTAATCTGACCACCTCAGCAATATACAACTCGACCAACTTATCAAGAGCATAATCAACACGCACTGGTATAAAGTGAGCCGACTTCGTTAGTCTATCCACAATGACCCACACAGCATCTTTATTTCTCAGAGTCATAGGCAACCCCGTTACAAAAACCATAGTGATCCGATCCTACTTCCACCCAGGAACCATTACCGGCTGAAGTAATCCCAAAGGTACCTGATGCTCAGCTTTTACTTGTTGATAGACCAAAAATTTTGCAACAAACTCGGATATATCTCTTTTCATGCCTGGCCACCAATAAAATCTCTTCAAATCATTGTACATTTTCCTGCTACTGGGATGCACTGACAAATAACCACTGTGTGCTTCATGTAAAATTTTTCGGATCAACTCATCATCTATCGGTACACAAATCCTATCGTGAAACATCAAACAACCACCCAAACTCACACAAAAATCGAAATCTTTTCTCGATTCACACTTAGCTCTCTTAGCTTGCATCTCATCATCTTTCTTTTGAGCCTCACATATCTGGTGAATAAATAATTGTCTAGCCTTAAGCTCGGCTAACATAGCACCATTATCAGACAACGCTAAGCTCGTACTAAAACACCCCAAACCCGGCCCACGAGCCTTGACCGGATCTGGTATGTTCCCCGTGTAAAACAGTTCAAAACTTGTTTGTTATTTTGGAAAATTTGGGTGGTTTTGAAGAAAAATTGATTTGTGTTGTGTTCAAGTTGGAAACGATGTTATTCCGAAAATCTTAGGTTTTAGTAAAGCTTCATTCTTATGTTTCAAAACTATAAGTTAAAAGAATTACCAAGTTGTTTTAGAGTTTAACATTAAGTTGAAAATCGTTGGTCTTTAGGTGTCAAAACATTTAAAATTAATCTTAGGAAAAAGTTATTTGATCTTGATTTAATAATAATTGTATCATAATAAACCAAATAAAATGCATGTTTAAAACAGTTAATAGTAATGGCCTTATTACATCAAGCAAAACCCGAAATAAATTCAAAATACTTAAATGTAAAATTCAAAATAAAATAAATGCTGAGCTGAGCATGGCCACCACTAAGTTCCTGCCGACCCGGTCCATTTACTGAGTGTCACCTGAAAAGATATCCCACAACGGGGTGAGTCAACAGAGTCAATGTGTAACAACCAACACAAACTCCCAACGATTTAGGCATAACAAATCATATATAAAACAATTATAAACAATGATGCAATCCCTAACCCATATCTAAATAACCATCCTCTACACATCACCCGTACCAACCAAGCACACCGTGGGGATTACTAAATAGACCCTCCATCCGCTACACACCATCGAAGACAGTAGCTGCAGACGACTTGCACATCGCCCTTATAAATTGTGGCATAGCCACCAGATAATGTGACAGAGTCACCAGATAACAATACCTGACATAAGTCACCACATTCAGATTATGTGACATGAGTCACCAGATATTGTGGTAAAAACCACCAGATCACTTCCCCCTTTCAATATCACCCATATGCCCATGGATAATACAAAACATGCAAGAATCATGCCATATACCTTATTCCATATTCATAACAATTCACATATGTTCCATATTCCAAATGTTCATAACATTTATTAACGTAATATTAAAGGTTACGTACCTGAATACTCTGTACCATTGTATGGTACCTTTAGCCACATTCTTAACTCATATTAACACATATATTAAATCAATACCATAAATATATCAAGAATTAGTGTGAGGCTACACACTTGGTACTAACGCTTTCACTGAACCCCGAAAGTCTCGATCTAATGCTCTAGATCCCTAGTTCCTACATTCGGCCAACCCTAAGCATTTTAGCAAAAAGCCATTCGACTAAATAGTCAAATCCTGAAGGATTATCGCAACCAAAATCCTTACCTTGCTGCCGATTTGGTTACTAATCAAATCCCGAAACTTCGTGATGTTTCCCCCTTGCAATCGGCCAAACACTAGATCACTTGACTGGTTAGTTTTCGGCTTTTAAACGAATAAGAAACAGATCTGAATCACTAAAACTCTTACCACTGACTTACCGAAAACTATTGGCAGGGAAAAGATGCTCCCGGTCTACTGCTTCAAAATCCTGGAAATCCTAAAAGAAACCGATTGCATGATTGATTAAAAGTCAAGACAAAGGCCGAATTTCGGCTTTTGTTCTACACATGTCGACAGAGAGGAAATAAGGAAGAATAGTGGAGATTCGGCCATAGCAGACTTACCTATCCAAACCGATTGAGAAGAGATCGAAAGAGATCTCTTACTTGGTTGCTATTTGGCCAAAAATTGAGAAGAGATGAGGTGGGAAAAATTTCAGCAATGGCTTAGGAAAACAATGGAGATTCGGCTTCAATGGAAAAGAAAGAATGATATTATGGTTCGGCCTTTAAAAATATTGAGAGGGAGAGTGTGAGGCTTAGGAGTTTCGGCAATGGTGATCAAGTGAGAAAGAAAGGCTTTTTTGGTATAATTCATGTATGAAAAGGAAAAAAGTGAAGAGAAAGGCTAAATTTCGGCAAAGAAACACATAAAACCCCTTAACAAAATTCAGCTACTCCTCCCCTACTAACTTGGCCGAAAATCACCTCAAGAGAGTCCCTAGGCTGGCCAACACTCTTCCCCTTATCAGCTCCCTTATTTTTCTCCTACTTTCTCTCTTCTTTACCCACTCAAAATAATTCAAATAAATCAATAATTATCTTACTATCTTAGTCGAATTTTTAAAAGGAAATTGACCACATCTAAAGCTCATCCTTTTAGTGTCCCATTGCCGTCCACCTCTATTTCACCTTGTTGCAAAATAAAACTCCCCTCTTGCTTTCTTTGCTGCTCGAACCTAAGCCCTGCACACTGCCTATGGCGTCACTTACCAAAGCCTTAGGTGGCGCCTTCCTGCCACTTTACCAAGCTGATTTTTATGTCCTATTTCTCCTACAAATTCTCTTACGGCCTATCAAGCTTGGCTCCACTTCAAGACTTAAAATCTGATATTTTCTAAGGCACTCACCCACACTCTAAAGTTTTCAATAATTTATACAACACATTCAAACATACATAGGCATGCTACTTCATACAATCAAGTAATAATGCACAAGCCCAAAATCCCGGATATTACAGTTCTACCCCCTTAAAATAATTTCGACCTCAAAATTACCTGGCTAAAATAGGTGAGGGAATTGCTGTCGCATTGCTTCTTCCGGCTCCCATGGAGCTTCTTCCGATCCATGATTATGCCATAACACTTTGACTAAAGGAACTGATTTCCTCCGTAGCACTTTTACATCTCCTTCCAAAATTTGAATCAGCTCTTCCTCGTAGAACAAATCTGGTTTCAGCTCCACATCCTCAACTGGCACTACATGAGATGGATCCGGTCGGTAACAACGTAGCATAAACACATAGAATACATCGTGCATCTGCTTCAACTCCGAAGGCAACTCTAACTGGTATGCCACTGGTCCAACTCGCTTCAATACCCGATAAGGTCCTATAAACCTTGGGCTTAACTTCCCTTTGCGACCAAATCTCATCACCTTCTTCCAAGGCGAAACTTTAAGAAACACCTGATCTCCCACAGCAAACTCTATTTCCTTTCGCTTAAGATCTGCGTACGGCTTCTGCCTATCAGATGCCTCCTTTAACCGTGCTCGAATTACCTTAACCTTCTCTTCGGATTCTGCCACAATCTCTGGACCCAAAACTTGACGTTCCCCCAATTCCGTCCAACACGTAGGAGTGAGACGCTTTCATCCATACAGCGCTTCATACGGTGCCATTTGAATACTGGCTTGGTAGCTGTTATTCTATGCAAATTCCGCTAAAGGCAAATACTCTTCCCAACTTCCTCTGAAGTCTAACACACAGCCCCTCAACATATCTTCCAACACTTGGATCACTCGCTCAGATTGACCATCCGACTGTGGATGAAATGCCGTAGTGAAATCCAACCTGGTGCCTAAAGCTTGATGTAGTGCTTTCCAAAACCAAAATGTAAACATTGGATCCCTATCTGAAATAATTGATACCAGTACTCCATGCAACCTCACAATTTCTGCCACATACAACTTCGCTGACCTCTACAAAGAATAGTCAACCCGTACTGGTATGAAATGCGCGGACTTTGTCAATCGATCCACTATCATCCATACCGAGTATTTCTTAGTAGGCGTAAGGGGAAGCCCACTAACGAAGTCCATGGTGATTCTCTCCCTCTTCCACTGCGAAATCTTTATTAGCTGCAGCAATCCTGACGGAACCTGGTGTTCAGCCTTAACTTGCTGACACGTTAAGCACTTCCCTACGAATTCTGTAACTTCCGGCTTAAGACCAGGCCACCAAAACTATTCCCTTAGATCTCTATACAACTTACTATCTCCAGGATGCATAGCATAAGGGCTACTATGCGATTCCTGAAGAATTCTCCGCCTAAGTTCCTCATCCTTAGGCATACAGACCTTACCCTTGAAACACAATACTCCATCGCTGTTAACACCATAATCCTCCAACTCCCCATTCTGCACTTGCCGTAACTTAGCACTTAGATCCTCATCCACCAACTGACCTTCTTTCACCTCATCCAACCATGTCGGCCTGACTTGCAACTCTGCTAACAAACTTCCATCGTCATACAAGCTAAGATGTGCAAACATCACTCTCAGATCTGACACTACTTTCTGACTTAGGGCATCCGCCACTATATTCGCCTTGCCCGGATGATACTCTATGGAACAATCGTAATCTTTCAATAACTCCACCCACCTTCCCTGTCTCAGGTTCAGTTCTTTCTGAGTCAGCAGATACTTAAGGCTCTTGTGGTCTGTGTAGATCATTGACTTTTCTCCATATAGATAATGCCTCCATACCTTAAGAGCAAAGACCACTGCCGCCAATTCCAAATCATGCGTCAGATAATTAACCTCATGTGGCCTTAATTGTCAAGATGCATAAGCGACTACCTTCCCGTCTTGCATCAGAACACATCCTAATCTTGTGTGAGAAGCATCACAATACACCACAAAATCCTTCCCTGCCTCAGGTTGAATCAAAATCGGAGCTTCACTCAAAACCCTCTTAAGCTTCTCAAAGCTTTCTTGTTGCTTATCTGTCCATACGAAGGGTACTTCCTTTCTCAACAACTTTGTCAAAGGTGCGGCTATTGATGAGAACCCTTCCACGAACCTTCTGTAGTAGCCTGCCAATCAGAAGAAACTACGAACCTCAGCCACAGACTTAGGTGGTTTCCAATCCAACACTTCCTCAATCTTCCTAGAATCCACCCTTATCCCTTCAGCAGATATCACATGCCCTAAGAACGCAACTTCCTTAAGCCAAAATTCACACTTGCTGAATTTGGCATATAGCTTCTTCTCCCTCAACACTTGCAGCACTATCCGGAGATGCTCATCATGTTCTTCCTCAAACTTGGAATACACTAGGATATCGTCGATGAACACAACGATGAACCGATCCAAGTAAAGTTGAAAAACCCGATTCATCATATCCATGAACGCAGCTGGGGCGTTCGTCAATCCGAACGGCATTACTAGGAACTCATAGTGGCCGTATCTTGTCCGGAAAGCCGTCTTATGGATATCTGCTTCCTTCACCTTAAGCTGATGATATCCAGACCGTAAGTCTATCTTTGAGAATACCGTTGCCCCCTTAAGCTGTTCGAACAAGTCGTGTATCCCTGGCAACGGGTACTTGTTCTTAATGGTCAGCTTATTCAACTGACGATAATCTATGCACATACGCATAGTTCTATCCTTTTTTTTCACAAACAAGACCGGTGCTCCCCATGGAGACACACTGGGTCGGATAAACCCACGATCAAGAAACTCCTGAGTCTGAGCCTTGAGCTCCACCAACTCCTTTGGTGCTATTCTATATGGAACAATTGACACAGGAGCTGTACCCGGTAGGAAGTCAATTCCGAACTCCACCTCCCTATCCGGGGGTATTCCAGGTAACTCCTCCGGAAAAACATCCACAAATTTACTTACTGTTCTAACTCTACTAACTCCCCCTTCTTTTGCATCCAATGCACTAACGAGAGTCAAAAACGCCTTGCACCCTTTTCAAACCATCTTATCAGCCTTTAGTGCGGAGACTACGTTAGACAAGTAGTTTCTTCTTTCTCTTGTCATAATTATCTCCTCATCCTCCGGGGTCCTTAACCCATTCGCTTAGCTGCACAATCCAATATAGCCTGATGTTCCGCTAGCCAGTCCATGCCAAGAATGAGATCAAATTCTCCAAAAGGTAGTTCCATCAAGTCGGCAGGGAATATCACTCCCTGAATCTCTAGAAGTACATTCCGAAATATCTTGTTCACTACTACAGTTTGACCTAACGGGCTTATTACAGTCATCTCCCTATCAGACAGTTCAGAAGCTACGCCTAGTGTTTCAACTACTCTACATGCAACATAAGAGTGGGTCGAGCCAACATCAATTAAAGCAACGTAAGGCTTGTCAACTATAAGGAACGTACCAGTTATGACGTCCGGTGCGCCTCCGTCCTTCCTCCGACGAACTGCATACACCAGACCCGGCTATCTTGCCTCTGTATCACCAACACCTCTGCCCGGTGTTCCTCGTCCTCTTCCAGAACCATTACGTCTGCCAATAAGACCACGACCCTACGGCGGCTGCAGTTCACCTCTTCCAGCCTGATTGAAATGCTGACCTGTTGGTCGGCTCCCATCTGTTTTCATGGGACAGTCTCTAATCATGTGCTCCTTGGACCCACACTTAAAGCATTCCCCTGTCTTCTTCCAACACTCTCCTAAGTGCATCTTCCCACACTGAGCACAAGTACGATACTGCCCTCCTGCAACAATCTGCTGACCTCGCGGCCCATCAACTCTAGGCCTCTTTTGAACATTCCCTGATGACCCTGATGATCCAAAACCTCTTTTTTGTCTATTTCGGTCCGTATTCTGTCTCACAGATTCCTTAATCCCTTCGGCTACCTCAGCCTTCTCTACTAACACGGCAAACTCCCGCTCCTGCTGTGGAGCTATCAACAACCTCAGGTCATCCCTTAGTCCGTCCTCAAACCGGACACATCACTCATGCTCCGTAGCCACGATTCCTCGAGCATACTGGCTCAACCTTAAGAATTCCACTTCGTACTCTGCTACAGACTTATTCCCTTGAACCAGCCCCAGAAATGCCTTTCTCTGCGCATCAATATAACTAGTCCCAACATACTTCTTCTGATACGCCGCCTTAAAATCTCCCAAGTGAGATCCTCAGCTGTAGCACCATCCCGAACTGTGAGCCACCATTGATATGACTCATCACGGAGAAGCGACACCATTCCTTTCAGTTTCTCCTCAGCAGTTAGATCCAGCTCATCCATGATTCACTCGGTCGCCTCCAACCAATACTCAGCCGTACTGGGTGCCACACCGGATACACCACGGAACACCTCAGCTCCATTGGCTTGGAGTCGCTCGAGTACAGATTTTCGAGCTCCCACACCTCCACCTGCTCTAGCCACCATCTCAAGAACCCGCAGCACCACCTGCGATACTGCATCATCCCCTGTCTGATCCTAATGCTCAACACCAACAGCTGCTGGTGGTGGTTGTGGTACCTCATTCTTGAACCCTTGACCAGACCTAACGGGTTCCGATACGGTCATTCTGCCTCTACCATGCCCTCGCACATTACGACCACGTCCCCTAGAACTCATGTCTACGATCGCGATTTAATCTGGTTAAAAAGTTTTATGCATTAGTCTTTGTTCCACTGATTATCCCCGAAGAAGTTTTATCTAAAGAAGTTTAGTAGTAGTTCTTTCGATCATTTTAGGGTTTTTGTTTCAAGTCTTCTACCCTAATTCAGAGAAATATATTCATTCAGTAGTACCTACCACACACATTCACCACTCGTACACTTTTGTCCGTTCCACTCCTAGGGGTATCTTCGTAATTTGTCCTATAGGGTTATTTTGGTAAATTTCCAAATCAGGGTATCTTGATATTTCCAAAAATAGAGATTTTTGGTATTTTTGTAAAGTAAGAAAATCTTAGTAAAAGTTGAGGTTAGTATGGTCATTTTATAAACCAAGGGTATTTTAGTAATTTTACAAATCAGGGGTATTTGGGTAATTTTGTAAATCGGGAATATTTCGGAAAAATTTTATAAAATAGTTTTTTTTACAAATGAAAGGGGTAATTTGATGATTTTAAAACTAAGGTTTTTATAAAAATATGGCTAGCCCTTTCGGGTTTTAATTAGTGATTTTAGACTATGAATAAGTCCTCTTGGTTAGGGTGAACTGTCACTACGCACCAGGTAGGATTCGAGCGAAGAGGAGGTGAGTCACTAGGATTGCTTCAATACCAGGCTCTCCCTGAATCCAATCCTAGACATGCGCACAATGGTTGCCACACCCTAACTCGGCGAATTACTCACAGGTTTGTTTAATTAGGCCTTAAAGTTTTATGTAATTTTGTATTGAAGTAAGCTAATACTAGGGTTCAATAACTTAATATACTAATCTATGTTCCCGTTATACCCACATACAAATCATACAATAAATCATACAACAGTTAGGTACTTACTTACAGTGGACTTCTGCCTGAGACTTAGGTGCCATGCCAAAAAACCTGCTTAATTCCAAAAAAATTTTACAAAAACTTATTTGGGCTTAATTTTGAAAATGTTATGGGCTTTAAACCCAAGGCCGAGAGTTTAAAACTGCTCGATACTAAATCAAAACACCTAAACCCGGCCCACGAGCCTTGACCGGATCTGGTATGTTCCCTGTGTAAAACAGTTTAAAACTTGTTTGTTATTTTGGAAAATTTGGGTGGTTTGGAAGAAAATTTGATTTGTGTTGTGTTCAAGTTGGAAACGATGTCATTCCGGAAATCTTAGGTTTTAGTAAAACTTCATTCTTATGTTTCAAAACTATAAGTTAAAAGAATTGTCGAGTTGTTTTAGAGTTTAACATTAAGTTGAAAATTGTTGGTCTTTAGGTGTCAAAACATTTAAAATTTATCTTAGGAAAAAGTTATTTGATCTTGATTTAATAATAATTGTATCATAATAAACCAAATAAAATGCATGTTTAAAACAGTTAATAGTAATGGCCTTATTACATCAGGCAAAACTCGAAATAAATCCAAAATACTTAAATGTAAAATTCAAAATAAAATAAATGCTGAGCTGAGCATGGCCACCACTAAGTTCCTACCGACCCGGTCCATTTACTGAGTGTCACCTGAAAAGATATCCCACAACGGGGTGAGTCAACAGACTCAATGTGTAACAACCAACACAAACTCCCAACGATTTAGGCATAACAAATCATATATAAAACAATTATAAACAATGATGCAATCCCGAACCCATACCTAAATAACCATCCTCTACAAATCACCCGTACCAACCAAGCACACCATGGGGATTACTAAATCGACCCTCCATCCGCTACACACCATCGAAGGAAGTCGCTGCAGATGACTTGCACATCGCCCTTATAAATTGTGGAATAGCCACCAGATAATATGACTGAGTCACCAGATAACAATACGTGACATAAGTCACCACATTCAGATTATGTGACATGAGTCACCAGATATTGTGGTAAAAACCACCAGATCACATCCTCTTTTCAATATCACCCATATGCCCATGCATAATACAAAACATGCAAGAATCATGCCATATACCTTATTCCATATTCATAACAATTCACATAGGTGCCATATTCCAAATGTTCATAACATTTATTAACGTAATATTAAAGGTTACGTACCTGAATACTCTGTACCATTGTATGGCACCTTTAGCCACATTCTTAACTCATATTAACACATATATTAAATCAATACCATAAATCTATCAAGAATTAGTGTGGGGCTACACACCTGGTACTAACGCTTTCACTGAACCCCGAAAGTCTCAATCTAATGCTCTAGATCCCTAGTTCCTACATTCGGCCAACCCTAAGCATTTTAACAAAAAGCCATTCGGCTATATAGTCAAATCCTGAAGGATTATCGCAACCAAAATCCTTACCTTGCTGCCGATGGTTACTAATCAAATCCCGAAACTTCGTGATGTTTCCCCCTTGCAATCGGCCAAAAACTAGATCACTTGATTGGTTTGTTTTCGGCTCTTAAACGAATAAGAAATAGATCTGAATCACTAGAACCCTTACCATTGACTTACCGAAAACTATTGGAAGGGAAAAGATGCTCCTAGTCTACTGCTTCAAAATCCCAGAAATCCTAAAAGAAAACGATTGCATGATTGATTAAAAGTCAAGACAAATGCCAAATTTCGGCTTTTGTTCTACACATGTCGACAGAGAGTAAATAAGGAAGAATAGTGGAGATTCGGCCATAGCAGACTTACCTATCCAAACCTATTAAGAAGAGATCGAAAGAGATCTCTTACTTGGTTGCTATTCGACCAAAAACTGAGAAGAGATGAGGTGGGAAAAAATTCAGCAATGGCTTAGGAAAACAATGGAGATTCGGCTTCAATGGAAAAGGAAGAAAGATATTATGGTTCGGCCTTTAAAAATATGGAGAGGGAGAGTGTGAGGCTTAGGAGTTTCAGCAATGGTGATCAAGTGAGAAAGAGAGGCGTTTTTGGTATGGTTCATGTATGAAAAGGAAAAGAGTGAAGAAAAGGGCTAAATTTCGGCAAAGAAATACATAAAACCCCTTAACAAAATTCGGCTACTCCTCCCCTACTAACTTGGCCGAAAATCATCTCAAGAGAGTCCCTAGGCCGGCCAACACTCTTCCCCTTATCAGCTCCCTTATTTTTCTCCTACTTTCTCTCTTCTTTACCCACTCAAAATAATTCAAATAAATCAATAATTATCTTCCCAGCTTAGCCGAATTTTTAAAAGGAAATTGACCACATCTAAACCTCATCCCCTGAGTGTCCCATTGCCGTCCACCTCTGTTTCACCTTGCTGCAAAATAAAACTCCCCTCTTGCTTCCTTTGCTGTTCGAACCTAAGCCCTGCACACTGCCTGTGGCGTCACTTACCAAAGCCTTAGGTGGCGCCTTCCTGCCACTTTACCAAGTTGATTTTTATGTCCTATTTCTCCTACAAATTCTCTTAAGGCCTATCAAGCTTGGCTCCACTTCAAGACTTAAAATCTGATATTTTCTAAGGCACTCACCCACACTCTAAAGTTCACAAAAATTTATACAACACATTCAAACATACATAGGCATGCTACTTCATACAATTAAGCAATAATGCACAAGCCCAAAATCCCAGATGTTACACGTACTCATGGCCCTCAAAGCGTACAGAGATTTTCTACTCAAGGCATCTGCCACTATATTTGCTTTCCCCGGATGATAATCAATTACTAGCTCATAGTCCTTCAATAGTTCGAGCCACTGCCTCTGTCGCAAATTCAAATCCTTTTGATCCATCAAATACTTCAAACTCTTTAATGCGACATTCCTCACCATATAAAAATGGTGTCCCCAAATCTTTAATGAGAAAACAATTGCAGTCAACTCCAAATCATGAGTCGGATAATTCTTCTCATGCGGTTTTAGCTGTCTCGAGGCTTAAGCGACTACCTTATCCTCTTGCATCAACACACAACCAAGACCGTTTAATGATACATCACTATAGACTACAAATGCTTTCCCTGACTCCGGTTGTACCAATATTGGCGCTTCAGTCAACAATGTTTTCAATCTCTCAAAACTCTGTTGACATTTCTCAGTCCATTCAAACTTGACATTCTTATGCAACAGTTTCGTCATTGAGGTAGCGATCATGGAAAACCCTTTTACGAACCGTCTGGAGTACCCTGCCAAGCCTAAAAAGCTTCTGACTTCCGACACATTTCTTGGTGATTTCCACTCCACAATAGTCGAGATCTTACTTGGATCAACTCTAATACCATCACCCAACACAATGTGTCCTACAAATCTGTCCTCTCGGAGCCAAAACTCATTCTTGCTAAATTTAGAATACAGTTGTTTGTCTCTTAAAGTCTGCAAAACAATTCTCAGATGTTCTGCATGATCACTCTCATCCCGAGAATAAATCAGTATGTCGTCGATAAAGACAACTACAAACTTGTCCAAATACGATCGGAAGACACGGTTCATTAGATCCATTATAATCGCAGGAGCATTTGCTAGACCGAACGGCATGACAAGAAACTCATAATGGCCATACCTCATCTGAAATACAGTTTGTACATCTTGCTTCTTAACCCTCAACCAATAATAGCCAGACCTTAGATCTATCTTAGAGAACACCCTAGCTCCCTTCAGTTGGTCAAATAAATCATCTATCCTTGGCAAAGGATATTTATTCTTCACAGTCACTTTGTTGAGCTGTCTGTAGTCTATGCACAATCTCATCGACCCATCTTTCTTCTACACAAAAAGCACTGGAGCACCCCACGGTGAATAGCTCAGTCTTACAAAACCCTTATCTGTTAACTCTTGCAATTGAACCTTCAGTTCTTTCAACTCTAATGGTGCCATCCTATACGGATCAACCGAGATAGGTGCCGTTCCCAGAACTAACTCAATCCCAAAATCGACCTCTCTAATTAGAGGTAATCCAGGTAACTTCTCCTAAAACACATCTGGATATTCGCATACCACCGGCACTGACTCAATCTTTACCTCTGACTCTTGAGTATTCAGCACAAAAGCTAGATAAGACTCATATCCTTTCCTCAAATATTTCTCGGTTACTATAGTTGAAATTATCACTGGCAGATTATCCGATCTACTTGATTCGACTCGAATGACATCCCCATTTTCACATTTCAATTCAATAAACTTGCTACCACAGTTCACTAAAAATTATGGGCAGTCAACCAATCCATGCCAAGAATCAAATCAAATTCATCAAACGACAACAACATAAGGTTTGCCGGAAAACAATGACCTCTAGCTGTCAAAGGACAATTCCTACACACTTTGTCAACTAGCACATGTTTGCCTAACGGATTCAACACCTTTACTACAAATTTCGTAAACTCGACAACCATGCTCATACTAGATGTCAGTTTCATGCAAATATATGAATGGGTAGACCCCGGATCAATCAAAGCAATAACAGAAGTGTCATGAAGAGAAAAAGTACCCATTATCACATTTGGAGATGATGCCTCCTCACGAGCGCGAATGGCATCAGTCCTTGCAGGTGCCCGACTCTCCGGTCTCACAGTAGAATATTGAGGCGCACCTCTACCACCAGTGCCACCTCCCGGTTCTTTTGTGTTCTACACCTTAAAGATACCTTACTTGGTCTTATCTCTTGCTTTATTTCTTTGCCATCCCTCTCAGGGCAATTTCGGATGAAATGATTGGGTGAACCACACTTGTAAAAGTTTCTACTATTCCCCTAACACTCCCTCGTGCGTTGTCTTCCATAATTTGGACACTTCGGTTTGGACTTCGGATTGCGCACACTTGCCATCGAAGTGGTTTGAACTTTCAGCCCCGAATATGTGTTACCTCAGTCTCTATATGAATATCTAGTTGACGTAGTAGTCCGAGGGTTTACTTCCTTGGACCTCTTCGATTGAACTTGGTATGATTTACTCATTGGCCTTTTTCTTGCATCTTGGGCCTCACTCACAGCCTTCCTTTTTTCCTTATTCAGTTCTTCGGCCTTGCATGCCCTATCAACCAACACTACAAACTCTTTTAGCTCCAAGATCCCAACTAGAAGTCTGATATCCTCATTCAGTCCATCCTCAAACCTTTTGCACAAGATAGCTTCTGTAGACACGCACTCTTGTGCATACTTGCTAAGCCTAACAAACTCGCGCTCATATTCGGCCATTGTTATTTTTTCTTGCTTTAACTCAAGGAATTCCTTCCGTTTTTGATCAACAAATCGCTGACTTATATACTTCTTTCAGAACTCTTCCAAAAAGAAGTCCCACGTCACTCTCTTTTTTGGAACCACTGATGTCAACGTTTTCCACCAATGGTATGCCGAGTCCCTCAGCAAAGACACGGCGCATTTTAAGCTCTCCTCAGGTGTACAAGAGAGTTCATCAAATACTCTCATTGAGTTCTCAAGCCAGAACTCCGCCCTCTCGGGGTCATCATCTATATTAGCTTTGAAATCCTCAGCCCCTTGCTTTTAAATCTTGTCTACCTGGGGCTTGGTTATCCTCACTACATCTATACCTTGAGGAGCCACTTGAACTGGCTGAGGTATAGGAGGGGGTGGAGTAGGTTGAGCATTAGGATTTGCTCGTACATATTTCGTGTACCAATTACTCATCATTTGGAGAAAGGTTTTCTGAGCTTCTTCTCCTCGACCCATAGTCTCGATTCCACTCTCTATAGGGGCAGACCCTTATGCAAGAGCTGGTGCGTTACTAGATGTGTCATCAATAGCCGCTCGATTGGGATTTATTACTATATAAAAACAAAGATTAGGATTGTCAGAAGCCACCACACTATCAATATACGCTTATGGCATGTATAGCTAGACTCTAACACACACCACGGTAATCTGAGAACTGACTAAACCATGGCTCTGAAAACACTAAATGTAACACCCCTCACCCGTATTCTACACTGAAACCGGGTACGAGGAGTTACCATACTTAACTCACATGGTCATACGACTTTGGGCTATCAAATTCCATAGGAAATAAGAAAAAAACTTTTCCATACACACCTCTAATATCCTTATAATGGGCCTACGAGGCCCTAAACATGCTTCTGGAGGGTTTCGAAAATTAATCGAAAAGTTTCACGCACTTAGAAAAGTTTTGTCTAAACAGGGGCCACACGCCCGTGTAGGTAGGCCGTGTGGTCACACACGCCCAAGTCCCTCACCCGTGGTCGACGCTAACTTATTTCACACGGCTGGACACACGCTCGTGTCCCTCACACGGCCTCAACATGCCCGTGCCTCAGCCCGTGTGCCAAAACCTTGGCATTCTGTTTATGACATCATCACCTCACTATGGTCACACGGCCAAGGCACACGCCCGTGTTCTTAGACCGTGTGTCGAATTAAATTCTAATTTCAAGATGCAGACTTCATACGGCCCGAGGACACACCCATGTTTGTGGCTGTGCCTATCACACAGATGAGACACATGGTCGTCTTTCTGCCTGATCGTAGCTGTCGAGTCTTAAAATTTATAAATGAGGATGATCAAACCTAGAATTAACTCTAACAACGACTTTAAGGCAAGTTCACCTATCGAATAGTAGTATAGTTTAGGCAAGACCGGAATGTCGAACCCAAAGAAACTAAAAGTATTAATAATAACTTTCTTTTTATTATCTAGCCTAAAATAAGTGATGTTCTTGTTTAATCTAATTTTAATTAACTACTAAGCTAAAGACGCAAAGACAAAAAGAATGAATTGGGAAAATACTGTTGGAAAAACTCAGTTGATTAAGATGATACCCTTAGGAAGAATCCACCTAGACTTCACTTGTTATCTAACACTGAACCAGACGATGTATTCACTTGACTTGATCCGTAAGATTCCCTAATTTATATTAAACCCTCTCTCAAGGTGAATAACGTCTAACCCTAGGTTGATTAATTGAAATCTTTTTCTAATTAAAACCCCTAGAATCGCATTAACTCGATCTATGGACTCCTATATTAGGTTTCACCCTAATCTGGCAAAATCTCGTCACCCTATCTCTAGGCGTGCGATCAACTCCACTTAACTATGCTAGATCTACTCTTAAGCAAGGACATTTGCTCCTCCACCTAAGCACATCATACTTGAATCAATATCCCGAAAATATTAACACAAGAATTAAGCACACATAATTAAGAACAAATCTAGTATTTATCATATAGTTCAGAAAACAATAGCAAGATCCGTCTTAGGTTTCATCCCCTTCAGGTATTTGAAGGGTTTAGTTCATAACTATAAAAGAAAACATCTCATAAGAAAAGATAAAACAAAACATAAGAAATCCCTAAAACCCGCTGAAGGAATTGAAGGAGAGATCCGCCATCTTGAGTAGAATTTCGGCTTCTTGAGATGGATCAACTGGCTATCCTCGAGGGTTTCCCACAAATCTGACCTTTTCAGCTTGGCTCCTTGGCCTAGCTAACCGCCCTCTTTCAGGTTATACTTAGGGGTGTATATAGGCTTTTGAAATAGGTTTCTTTGCCCCTAAATATCCAAATCCGAATGAAATTCTTCTTTCCAGTGACAGGGACACGGCCATGGCACACACCCGTGTGAATCGTCTTTAGGCCTTGTTGGGATTTCTTTAATGAGGCACGGCCGTGTGAATCGGGATCATGCCGTGTTCTAGTTTATCAGGGATGTACGGCTGTATGGGCTTAAGTCCAGGCCGTGTCGATTTCTTCTTTGGCCCAATTTGGTCTGTTTTAAGCCCGTTTCTCGTTCTTTTCGTCCTCGGGTGCTTTCCTGAGTATAAAACATGAAAAGAAAGGATTAAGAGCACCTTTTTACCTAAATCAAGGGATAAATCATCCAAAAGTATGCTAAACATGTGATTAAATTATGTTACTTTTACGATTTATCACATACCCCCACACTTAAGCTTTTGCTTGTCCTCAAGCAAAATTCTCAACTTACAATTAAAACTAACTTTCCTTGATTCATAATATTCATCAATCCTGTTTTATCATAATCCAAAGATAATTTATACATGGATCATCCAACTCAAAGAGTCCTAAAGATTCAAACAAATCAAAGTCATATATTTATAGCATGAAAACATAGGTGTTTCCCTTTATTTGAATAATTACCTCTGATTCGAAATCGACAAGATTTAACATCCTCACTAAAGATTCACTCAAATCACTCAAAGTGTTTAAGGTTCAAAATTAAGCACTTAAAAGTCGAACATGAAAAGTTAATCCCATAGGCTTGCATGAAAATCAAATCTCCACCACTATAAAATGAGATGATACATAAATCAAAAGGTCTTTGACAGGGTTGTAACGGGGCTTAGGTTAAAGGTGTGGATAACGGCTGAATTAGAAGGTTAGAATCGAGATTGAATTGACAAGTTACCTATCTAGAGATACTGAGACAATAATAAATAATTATATCAAATAAAAAGTAATAACCTTAATAGACTTTAATTGTATAAGCTCACTTTTCATAATACTAATACTGAATATTTTTATTTTTTTATTTTTTTAAGAACAAATCAAATAATAAAGGATAAATTCAACTACTAAAATAATATAATTAGGTAACTAATCAAATCAAATCTCGATTATAAGGGTAGTCAAAAGGAATGGTGATAACAAATACAAAGGGGTTTGGGTTAATATTAGCTGGTGAGTCAATAAAAAGGGTTGTTAGGATCAAAGGGGTTCACTAGGGGTTAATTATGATGGTGGGCTTTGTAGTGAAGTAAGTGGGTTAAAACCTAGGTGCCTTCATCATCTCGGTATATCAAATCATAGGTGTGGTCTCGACATGTATAATCAAGGCAAGTTCTAGAATAACAGTTCAATGTTGACACGCTCATAATCAATAAAGTGAGCAAGAAAAAGAATATATGCTCTATAAGGCTCAAAATCTCACAAAAATTATGGGTGTTTGATATCAATCTTGTAAATTTCAAATTTCAAGATAGTATTCAGATTCAGGTAGACAACCTAAAAATTTTAATTCTGAAAAATTAGACTTATCATGCTTAATTCTCTAGTATTCTTCAAATCTAATCATCAATGCACAATTATCAATGACTTAATCTAAAACATATCAATAAAAATCATAAATTATCAAAAATTTCATCTTAATTAGTAATATGAGGAAATCACTTAAGAACAAGGTATAATTCAGGAATTTGAGAATAATGCAGAAAGTTAGGCATTTTCTCGAAATAACAATTCACCCCCCACACTTAAGATGTACATTGCCTTCAATGTACAAAGATAGATAATCAATTTAAGAAAGAGGGAGAAGTGAAACTTCCTGAATTTGGATGGTTTCCTGGAGTTGGAAGTCGATAGGGGTGGTTTCTGCTACCGAGCTCTGTGCTAGATGAAGAAAATTGGGGAGCTCGTAGTGAATTAGCCAGGAGTTATTAAGACAAATTTAAAATAAACTAAATATATAAATAAAGACAAGAAAGATAAAGAGAAAGAAAATAAAAACGTAATTAAACTAAGTCTAACAGGTAAAGGGGCTTGAGAATCCTTATTGGTGGATGGTTCGCGAGGTGGGTGTGACTTCTAAGGCTATGGAGGTGTTGGTGGCGTAATTCTCAGGCAGCCTTTAGAACCTGAGGGTTGTGGTGGTGGTGGTCTTGGTTCCCAAGGTGTGATTCCCTAGCAGCCTTTAGAACCGAACACTAAGAAACTAAAATAAATTAAACTAAATTAAGCATAAGATTGTCAAAGAGACGGAAAATAAAGGAGAATATAAAAGTGAAACAAAAGATAAATTGTCTCAAAGACCCTTAGCTTGTTGTTTGGATAAAGCGGCCGACATGAACTTATCTGTAGGGGTCTCCCTTGAGGAGACTACATTTGTCATCTTCCGCTTCTACGACATGGATATGTGTAGCTCAAGAAGTTGGAGACATTGCTATGGAGAGGGGAGAATTCTGAGAGAAAAATGAAGAAAAGAGGTGGACAGTAGATGAGAAGAATGGGGAGGGTTTGGGTTTAAATAGAGTTTTGGAGTCTGATGCTCCCTCACGCCCGTGGACCGGTGTTGATTCATACAGCCGCTTCGCACGGCTGTGTGTCTAGGCGTGTTGATTCACCTACGCCCGTTTTACAGATTGCCACGCCCGTTTGTGAGAAGTCTGTGTCGACCACGGCCGCATCGTACAGCCGTGGCGCTTTATCGGTGCCCGTGGTGGGGTGGTTGGGTCCATGATTTCAAAAATTAGTTGGGACTGATTCGTACCGCCTCTGTTATGTCAGTATGAAGATTCCGTACTTCCACACAGTCACGGCCACGGCCGTGTGCAAGACCGTGTGGTTTAGAAATCTGCACTTTTGGTTAGTTTACACTAGGTGTTTAGAAAGAAGAAAATAAAATGAAATGAAATGAAAGAAAAATGTGAAAATAAATTAGTTAGTGCTCGGGTTGCCTCCCGAGAAGTGCTTGTTTGTAGTCTTAAGCTAGAATTTTCTCGTATTTGCAAAAAAAAAGCAGGGAGGTTTAAAGGTTTGAGTATCTTCTTTCATGCTTACAGTTCTTTTTTTTTTTTTGATGAAGTTTAAGTCGAGAAGCATTTACCTTAAAAGTGCCGAATATAGGATTGCTTACCTCTACTATTTCGTAGGGAAGATATTGCGTACCTCAAGAGGGATCTTCTTGTTCGTGTTCGGGTCTGGTGTGGTGATGTGAGGATCTGCTTTATCTAACATACCTGGTCTCCTATTTTGAAGTGGTTTGTTGTCCCTATGAGCTCTTCTGGGGGCTCCTTCAGTTTTACTTCGTGTGGGTCTGGTTCTTCTTTAAAGTGTGTCGTCCACTCTTCTAAATTGTCAACCTTAAGGCTTCGTTCCCTATGTAATTCGTCTTTGTTGGCATGGGGTCTATGATTCGGCTCAGGTTTGTAACCTTGTAGTGTTTCCTGTGATGAAAATTGAACAACTTGGTTATCAACTAATTTTACTTTCTCACCTTCATGAATTATTGTCCTGGCCGAGTCAAGAGCTTGTAAACTGATCGATTCATCACCTACACGAAGGATGAGTTCTTCTGTACCAACATCAATTTTTGTTCTAGTAGTTGCTAAAAATGGTATTCCTAAAATTAAGGGAATCAAATTATCCTCATCCATGTCTAAGACAACAAAATCAATAGGGAAAACAAATTTATCAATTTTTACCAAGACATCTTCAATAACCCCTCTAGGATATTTAATAGATCTATCGGGTAACTGAATACTCATCCTAGTGGGTTTTGGTTCCCCAAGACCTAGCTGTTTAAAACATTTTATAAGGCATTAAGTTAATACTGGCACCTAGATCAGCTAATGCTTTCTTAATCTTTAAATTACCAATTAGACAAGGAATAGTAAAACTTCCTGGGTCTTTTAATTTTGTTGGTAACTTATTTTGGAGGATGGCTGAACATTCTTCATTAAGCTCTACCGTCGATACTTCTTCAAGCTTCCTTTTATTCGTCAGAAGTTCCTTTAAGAATTTTGCGTACGTCGGCATCTGAGAAATGGCTTCAACAAAAGGTAAGTTAATATGTATTTGTTTAAAGAGTTCAAGAAACTTACCATATTGGGCATCTAATCGTTCTTTCTTCAACTTTGCTGGGTATGGGATTGGTGGTTTACTTTCTTTGCACACTGGAGTTTCAACTTCAATTCCCTTCTCCTTTACTTTGTTATCTTCGTGTGGTAATTTTTTCTTTGGTTCAACTAACTCCTTTCCACTTCTCAGTGTAACTGCCTTTACCTATTCTATTCCTTTAGAAAAAATCACTGATCAAATTTCAGAAACCATCTCAGTAAGTTGTCCAACTGACTTAGTGAGCTGTTCAACTGACTTAGTAATTTCCCCAACTTGGCTCTCGATCCCTTTGATTGATGCTTGTTGATTATCGAACGTTATCTCAATTTTTTGAAGACGGATTTCTGTGGTTGCCATGAATTTTGTCAGCATCTCTTCGAGGTTTGGCCTCTTTTCCTATGGAAAGGGCTGATTTTGGAAATTTTGAGGAGGTTGTTGTCTTTGATTTCCTTGATTTCCTTGACATCCCCATGAAAAATTTGGGTGGTTCCTCCAACCTAGATTATAAGTATTACTATAAGTGTTATTATTAGATCTGAAATTGTTACCTATATAGTTCATCTGTTCGCTTTCTGTGCCCGGTTGGTAGGGTAGGTACTCAGGATTCGCCACAATTCCACTTGCATCGCATTGCATTACTGGATGTACCTGCGAAGAACACAGACTATCAAGCTTCTTATTCATCATCTCCATCTGTGTTGATAGCATGGTTACTGTATCGAGATTGTAAACTCCGGCTGTTTTTGTTGGTTTTGTCCTTGTAACTTGCCACTGATAATTATTTAGTGACATCTCTTCAATAAATTCGTATGCTGCTTCAGGAGTTTTATTGTTCAGGGTTCCACTGGCGGCTGAGTCAATTAGTTGCCTCGTTGAGAGGTTTACACCATTATAGAAAGTTTGGACTTGGAGCCACAAAGGTAAACCATGGTGCGGACACCTTCTCAAGAGATCCTTATATCTCTCCTATGCGTCGTATAATGTCTTTAAATCCATCTGCACAAAAGAAGAGATATCATTCCGTAATTTGGCCATTTTGGCCGGTGGGAAATATTTTAATAAAAAATTTTCGGTCATTTGATCCCATGTAGTGATTGACCCTCGTGGTAACGAGCTTAATCACCGTTTGGCTTTATTCCTTAATAAAAAGGGAAATAACCGAAGACGTATGGCATCATCAGAAATGCCATTTATTTTGAAAGTATCACAGAACTCTAAAAAATATCTATATGAGTATTTGGGTCTTCATCCTACAAACCATCAAATTGAACAAATTGTTGAATTATTTGTATAGTGTTAGGCTTCAATTCAAAATTATTAGTAGCTATAGCAGGCCTAACAATACTTGATTCTGCTCTTGGTAAATGAGGTCTAGCATAATCATACATAGTACGTGGAGCATTATTTTCTACCACATCTTGTGGTGGTGGATCGTTCTCGTCCATCCCTTCAGTAGGATTGGATCTGCCTTCTCGCCCTTCTTCTGTGTAATTTAAGGCTCTCCTAATTTCTCTGTGATTCCTTCGAACGGTAGCTTCAATATCACTATCGTATACTAACGGTCCTTTCGGGTTCCTCCTAGTCATAAACTAGAGGTACCTGTTAAGAAAAGAAAGAAAGAAAATTTAGCGAATTTAGAAATTAAACTAAAAATAAAAGTAATTTGTGAAAAATAAAAAAATAATGGCTAAAGTAATAAAAATAGAGCTTTCTTAATATTTTAGTTCCCCAGCAACAGCGCCAAAAACTTGATAGTAGTTGTCAAGTCTTAAAATTTATAAATGAGAATGATCAAAACTGGAACTAACTCTGACAACAACTATAAGGCAATTGCACCTATCGAACAGTAGTATAGTTTAGGCAAGACCAGAATGTCGAACCCAAAGGAACTGAAAGTATTAATAATAACTTTCTTTTTATTATCTAGCCTAAAATAAGTGAAGTTCTTGTTTAATCTAATTTTAATTAACTACTAAGCTAAAGACGCAAAGACAAAAAGAATGAATTGGGGAAATACTGTTGGAAAAACTCAGTCGATTAAGATGATACCTTAGGAAGAATCCACCTAGACTTCACTTATTATCTAGACTTCACTTGTTATCTAACACTGAACTAGACGATGTATTCACTTGACTTGATCTGTAAGATTCCCTAATTTATATTAAACCCTTTTTCGAGGTGAATAATGTCTAACCCTAGGTTGATTAATTGAAATCTCTTTCTAATTAAAACCCCTAGAAACTCGTTAACTCGATCTATAGACTCCCATATTAGGTTTCACCTTAATCCAGAAAAATCTCGTCACCCTATCTCTAGGCGTGCGATCAACTCCACTTAATTATGCTAGATCTACTTTTAAGCAGGGACTTTTGCTCCTCCACTTAAGTACATCATACTTGAATCAATATCCTGGAAATATTAACACAAGAATTAAGCACACATAATTAAGAACAAATCAAGTATTTATCATATAGTTCAGAAAATAATAACAAAATCCGTCTTAGGTTTCATCCCCTTCAGGTGTCTGAAGGGTTTAATTCATAACTATAAAAGAAAACCTCTCAGAAGAAAAGATAAAACAAAACATAAGAAATCCCCTAAAAGCCCTTGAAGGAATTGAAGGAGAGATCCGTCGTCTTGAATAGAATTTTGGCTTCTTGAGATGGATCAACTGGCTATCCTCGAGTGTTACCCACAAATCTAACCTTTTCGGCTCGGCTCCTTGGCCTAGCTAACCTCCCTCTTTCAGGTTATACTTAGGGGGTTTATATAGGCTTTTGAAATAGGTTTCTTTGCACGTAAGTATCCAAATCTGAATGAAATTCTTCTATCCAGCGACAGGGACATGGTCATGGCACACGCCCGTGTGAATCGTCTTTAGGCCGTGTTGGGATTTCTTTAATGAGGCACGGCCGTGTGAATCGGGATCAGGCCATGTTCTAGTTTATCAGGGATGCACGGCTATGTGGGCTTAAGTCCAGGCCGTGTGGATTTCTTCCTTGGCCCAATTTGGTCCGTTTTAAGCCCGTTTCTCGTTGTTTTCGTCCTTGGGTGCTTTCCTAAGTATAAAACATGAAAAGAAAGGATTAAGAGCACCTTTTTACATAAACCAAGGGATAAATCATCCAAAAGAATGTTAAACATGGGATTAAAATATGTTACCTTTACGATTTATCACTGCCCGTGTGTTTACTACAAAGCTTACTGACTTGCAAAACCAACATGCAAGGGACACACGACCTGGTTACACACCCATGGGACTGACCGTCTGTCACACACGGCCTAGACACAAGCCCGTGTGCCTACCTGTGTGGACAAGAACAAGGCTATTTGCCAAGCTCTTTCATTTTTCTAATTCATTCTAGCATAAATTCATAACCAACAACCCAATCATATACCCTATAGAATCATGAATAACCTCATTCTTTCATTGATTAATAGTATTGAGCCATTAACTATGGCCATGTAGAAAAGAATTCGTCTATTAGGAGTCAATACACACATGGGCAAAATAACAAACATTTCATCTAGTCTAGCCCCTATACATGCCATACCCAAAATGCTAATTCAAAATATACCAAGATGAGCTGATAGTGTGGGTGATCTTTCGATTATCTTCGTATCCCAACCCGGCTCTTTGACTCTATAAATCAAGGGAAAAGGAAAGGGGAGTAAGCCTTAAAGCTTAGTAAGCTTACCTGTAAACAATAAACATCATAACATGTGCTAAACAATAAATACCATTTCACAATCCAAGATCATGCTTACTCATTCATCTCTTACCACAATCCAACCATATCACAACCAATTGCTTTTATTATTTAACATACATCCCCGCACTTGACCACCACATGATCACATGAAACAACACATCACAATTACACAATAAATCATTCTTAGTAATATCAACCACTCGGTGGTATTGCACTAACCCACTATTTATTGTTAACAGGGTGGTATCACACAAAGCCCACCCACGAGAATATTTATGGTGGTATCGCTCTTAGCCCACCAAATAACATTAACGATGGTATCGCACACAGCCCATCGTGAATTAGTGATAAGGTGGTATTGTACATAGCCTACCAACAAAATAATTAAGGTGGTATCGTACATAGCCCACCATTTATTTACTACGGATGATATTCCACATCTACATATCTATTTCAACATTCATACGGAATTTATTCATTGTCTACCCAATCCAATCCATTTAAATTATAGGTGCTCTTAAACATACAATGCACCAATAAACAACAACATATGAATTTAAGATGCATCATTTACACATAAACTTACCTCGGTGCAAAATGTGTTAATGTGCGATTTAATCCGAAACCTTGCCATTTCCCCAGTCAAGTTTAATTCTGCACTCTTCTTGATCTATAACAACAAAATTCATTCATTTAATACATTTTATGATCATAATGTATCATAATCTCTACTTAGGCAAAATGACCATTTTGCCTTTATACTATGGCAAAATTACGATTTTGCCCCTAGGCTCGTAAGTCATTTTTCAACCTATTTTATCATTAAACAAGCCTAGCTGAACATTTATTCCTCTTACAACAACCCACAAATCTAACTATTTCATGCATTTATTACCAATTTACAATATTTACATCTTAGTCCCATTTAGGTGTTTTCATGACAACACCTTTCACAAAAGTTGTTTCTCAACTCCCCAACATTCATTTCTTCCATAAACACTCAGCTAACAACATAAATCCTCTCATGGAAAGTCCCTAAACTTTTAACCATTTCACAAATTAGTCCCCTCATTATCTAGCTTAAGCTTTAGGGACTCCAAAAGTACAAAAATTATCCAATAAAACCACCAAAATCACTTACATGCAAGGAGATAGCTTAGATGAAAGTTTGAACCCCAAAAAATCTATTTTTCTCTCCAATTTTCAGTGGAATAAGGAGGGTGAATAGTGAAAGATGATAACATCTTTTATTTATCTTATATTATTCATTTTTATCACCTAATTTCCACCAAATTTGACCAACATTTAATTTATTGTCTCCCTAGCCTCTATATGGTCGGCCATCACTCACTAAAAGGCCTAATTTCACTTTAAGGACCTCCAATTTGATATTCTTTGGCTATTAGACACCCATCCCCCTTATAATGGAACTTTCGCACTTTATGTGATTTAGTCCTTTTTCACAATTTCACATACAATTGCTAAAGTTAAAGCACCAAAAATTTCATATAGCCATATATTAATGCCATAACATGTAAAATAATACTAAAATAATTTTCCTCAACCTCGGATTAGAGGTCCCGAGACTACTGTTCAGACTAGCCCCAAAATCTGGCTGTTACAGTTGCGATGATTATCGAGCTTTTTTTGAACCTCAGGAATATATAGGATACAAATGACATGTCATTAGGGTTACCATTTTCAAAAGCTGGTCCTGAATGTCCTATCGACGGTTGAGGTCCAGTATTTGTTATTGATACTCATTAGCTTGTGTGAGCAGCATCGTGTAGCGTACATTTCGATCGTCAACTTGTGTGAGCAGACCTATTTTACGGTTCGAGTAAGAAACGATATAAAGGAAAAGGAAAGGAAATGTTATATGTGTAGCACACTTCATGTGAGCTTTCCCGCATATCCGATATTATTCTAAATGGTCCAATAGGCATAAAAAAGAAAGGAATGGTAAGCGTTCAAATGAATTATGTCATGAATCTATGAAAAGGATTGAAATAGAAATGTTCAATGAAAGTATACCTATGTTTATGAAATGATGATTTCAAGTGAATTATGTTTTAATGTAGTAACATGTGTTGTTGGTGATGCTTAGGCTTGTGCCAAGCTTATGGCTAGATTATATCAGACTTAATCTAAATGATATACATTGAAATAGGAAGTGTCCAAATGGAAATATACTTATGTTCATGAAAAGGTGGTATGAATCAAAAGATATATTTTCTTATGAAATGGCTTATCACGTGGTTAATTCCAAAAGAGTTATGTAATGCACTAACTTGTGTATTGACGATGTTTAGTCTTATGTCAAGCTTGTGGTTATGGTTGATGTTTATGCTTATGTCTTGTATTATGCAAATGAAACGGGTAAGAAAAGGTAATGAAACAATAAGTTCATAATTGAGAGTAATATGACGATAAAAAGGATTGATAAGTTGAATGGCACACTTATATGTGAGAAATTTACTTATGCTATAGATGAATTTGTCTATGTCATGGATAAATGCACCAATTCATGAATTGATAATGTTATTTAAGTTTATGCTAAGTAAATAGAATGGTAAGTAAGTAAATGGAATGGTTCATAGTCTCATGAAAAGGTTAATGATTGTGTAATATGTCTTATAAAATCCTATTATGATAGGAAAAATATATATATGAAGTTAATGGACTTTATCATTTGTGAATTGATGGTAATATAGTTTGATAAATCTTGTGGCATTCGTATAGGTTTATATTTACCCTATAAAGTTTCATTACAGATATGGGATATTATGTTTAAAGTTTATACGAGCTAACTAAGCATGTAACAATCCGGTTTAGACCCTAGTCGGAACAGTGGTTTCGGGACCACAAATCCAAGTCAGTAAAATATTTAATATTATTTTCTGTGCCTTTGATATGTGATTAAGCATGTGTTAAAGTTCCATAAGTTAAATTGTCCGTCTGTGTGCTTAATTTGAGAAAAGGGTTAAATTGCATTAAATGCAAAATTTGCATGCTATTTGTTAAAGCACCTATATGTTGTGGCTTTTAAATGTGGAGGCCTTATGAGGAAATTAAACCACTTTACAAGTAAGTGGATGGATATGGTCAAAAATGACCTTATATGATATGTTTTATGTATTTAGTATTAAAGGTTAAAATTGGAAATTAGTTATTAAGTTATAATTACATAAAATAAAGGCTTAAAAATAAGCCATTATCATCCATATTGCCGAAACATCAAAGAAATGAAAAAGAAATATGAAGCTAGGGTATTCGGCTATTAAATTCTTTGATTAAGGTATGTTTCGGTTTCGGTTTTTGATAATTTCTACGTTTCTATAATCGTTGCTTCGTAAACTTTGAAACCCATGTCTTAATTTTGAGAATTGATGATATTTTTGAAATGATCCTTTGATGAACTTATGTGTTTTGTGATGTTTGATAGTGAAATATGAAAGATATGTGTTTGATTATCATAGTTTGTCTTTGGAGTTTTGTTGAATTTGAGTATTTTGGATTAAATTGAGAAAATGAAATTTTGAAGGACTAAATTATGAATTAAATGAAATGTATGGACTTGTATGAGATACATGAATATTCGGCTAAACATGGGTATATGGTAATTTTGTGTATTTTGTGATTTTGTGAAATAGGGGTCCAAATGTGAAAATGTGAGGGCTAATTTACAAATTTCCCTAATTAAGTGTTTTTGGATTGAATCGAATGTTTTGATGAATAAATGGATTAAATTTGTATATGTATAGATCAAGAACCGAAGAAAACGAACTTAAATCGCGGAAAGGCGAAAGTTGTCGAATAACCGAATCTGATCGAATATCCGAATCCGAGGTAAGTCAATATACAAATAAATGTATTTGAATTGACTTCTTTTTGAATATATGTGTAACACCCCTTACCCATATACTACGCCGGAACCAGGTACGAGGCATTACCAGGCTTAACAATAAATTCTACCAAATCCCGAGCCACAAAATTTCACTTATAATTTAAACTTTAACAAACACATGCATACACAAGCATTATAACTCCATGACCAATATGAGCCACAACTCGTGGCTAAATACAGAATAATCCTTATTACTGTTATGAAGCAATACATTTGATCAAATTAATTAACACATATACAAAATGACTTAGTCAAGCCCCTATACATGCCATAACTTAAATCATTTATAAATAAAGATACTCACAGATAGCTTGATAGTGTGAAGTGATCTCCGACGACCTTCAGCCGGAGCTTGTTTAATAGGATTCTGAAACATGGGAAAGAAAAAAGGGTAGGCTTATAAAGCTTAGTAAGTTCACATGTAAAAATAATAAGCATTAGCAATGAATTTAGCTTACTACTAAGCTGTCATAACTTGCATAAATAATGCTAAGTTCTTACTTTCTCAACTTCCTCATTTGTAGCCTTACCAAAGCCTCAACGAGACAAATCCTCACAACAAGTTCTCAAATTGATACAATCATTAAATCACATGCTTATACCTTATTACTCATGTTCACATTAATCTGTCTACTTGAATCGTTGTCACTAAATTATTTATTTCTTGAACTACAGAGCTCCGAATTACAAACTGCTAATTTTCTTTGAAAATAGACTTACATATATTTATACCATAAAAGTTTTAGAATTTTTGGTCTTGCCAATTAGTACAATTTATTCATTAAAATTTCCCCTATTTCACTGTTCGACTATTCTGACCTCTCTTCACTACGAATCAATTTTCTCCTCGTACAGAATTCAGATGACCTTTTTGTTTAGTTCATTTGAAAGTATACTTATTCAAGATTTTAGGCATATAAATTATATCCCATAATTATTTTTTTTTACAATTTTTAATGATTTTCTAAAGTTGGAACAGGGGATTCCAACATCATTCTGACCCTGTCTCACAAAAATTTAAATATCACAGAATATGAAATTCTTTTGTTTACACCATTTCTTTTATGTGAAAATACACTCATTCAGATTTAATTTCATATCTCATTCAACCTCTAATTCGATTTCCACCATTTGTGGTGTTTTTCAAAGTCACACAACTGCTGCTGTCCAAAACTGTTTTATTGCTAAATTTACTCTTTCATAATTTCACTTATTAGATCTCATCTTACCGAAGGTTCGATCAAATATCGAGTACATTGTTCATAAATTTTCACACTTATACCTACACTTATTCATCACATAATCATATTCAATTACACTTATTTGTTACACGATCACATGTATTTTCACTTAGTAAATTTCCCGTTGAACTCATCGGTAACCTTACCAAAGGCTCAAAATTCAAAAGGCACCTTACTTAATAGCTTGCTTACATACCTGCAACATCTCACTTAACAATGAGTACTCTTCCATAATATAGGCATATTGCCAATCATGTCATAAAGTGTCACAAGCATAACTGAAAACTCAGCACTTACTTAATACTTAATAATCTCAATTACTTACAATCTCAATAGTAAATAAGCCTTAAATGCATACATGTACTCTTTCTTCATGTTTTCACCTTGTCATTTCTTTGATTTACTCTTTGGATTACTCGGGAACCTTTTTCTTTTTGAACTTACCATTGCCATGTCTTGACATGGTCTTACGTGGTATCCTTGCCTTATGAACTCACCAATGCCATGCCTTGGCATGGTCTTACATGGGACCTTTGCCTTATAGTAACTCATCAATGCCATATCTTGACATGGTCTTACATGGTTTCCTTGCCTTATAGAACTTATCAGTGCCATGCCTTGGAATGGTCTTACATGATATCCTTATCTTACCAAATGCCATGTTCCAAACATGGTCTTACATGGTATCCTTGTCTTACCAAATGCCATGTTCCAAACACGGTCTTACATGGTATCCTTGTCTTACCAAATTCCATGTTCCAAACATGGTCTTACATGGTATCCTTTCTTAGTGCCAATGCCACATCTTGATGTGGTCTTACATGGAGTCCTTAATCAATGCCGATGCCATGTCTTGACATGGTCTTACACGGGATCCTTGCATAGCAATGCCATGTCTTGACATGGTCTTACAGGGTATTCTTAACCGTCAATTCCTCCTTAAATGCCATGTTATGAACATGGAATTTTCCGTCAATTCTTCCTTAATTGCCATGGACTTTGAGATATCAATGCCTTGTCAAGTCATAGCTGAAACATACATGCTCAAATTCTCAAGGTTAGTCGCATAACTCAATAATAACATTACTAATAACAATAATTGCATAATAACAAAATACTACTCAACTTACATAATTACATTCTCAATCTCATCATATCATCAACTTAACTCATTCTCATCAAACTATGCTAGTCAATACTTTCTTGTTATCATACAAAGCCATAATACAAAATATGGTCTTACATATAAATTATACAAGTTCTCTTTCCAATATCGAATTATTATCGAACACTAATCATTATATCTGAAACTCAATACTAAAGTATTTATGGAAGCAATATCAATCTATCATTCAAATATGCATAATTAAATGCTTATTAAACATATGAACTTACCTCGATACCAAAACGGTCATTTTACCAACTTTCCCGATTTTTGATTTTCCTCTCTTTCTAGGTCCAAATCTCATTTTTCAAGGTCTAAGACATCACATTTCACTTATTTAATTAATGTACTACTCAAAACAATCCCTAACTCAAACTTTGGCAAAATTATAATTTTGCCCCTAAACTTTTGCATAATTATGATTTTGCCCCTAGCCTCAAAAATTAAACTTCATCCCTTATTATTATGTTTATAACATGCTGATCATTTTTCCCTTCTATGGCAACATCAAATTCTTGCTCTAACATGCACTTATATACATTAGGTATTTTTGCCGATTGTGACGTTTTACTCGTTTTCACTTAAAATCGCTTAGTAAAAGTTGTTTAACATAATTCTAAGCTTCATATTCTACCATAAAACATCAAAATAAACACATTTCACCTATGGGTATTTTTCCAAGTATGAACCCTAGGTTAAATTATTGCTAGAATAAGCTAAATCAAGTTATCGGGACTCCAAAAACGTAAAAAACATGAAAAATGGGGCTAGAATGGACTTACCATGAAGCTTGGAAAGCTTGAAAACCCTATCCATGGCTTCCCACATGTTAAACTCGGCTTAAGCTTGAAGATGGACAAATTTGGCATTTAAATTTTGTTTTTAATTCATTTAATTCACTAAATTACCAAAATGCCCATTTAAAAAAATCTTTTGAAACATACCCATCCATGTCCATTTTTGTCCACCAACTTAACCAATGGTCTAGTTATCATTTAAGGACCTCCAATTTAAACTTTCATAACAATTGGACACCTCTAACATGTAGAACTCAACTTTTGTACTTTTTACAATTTAGTCCTTTTGACTAAATTGAGTGCCCAAACATCAAAATTTTCGAATGGGATTTTCACGAAATCATTCTGTGAAATTTTAGACCATAAAAATATAGATAAAATAAATTTCTCAACATCAGATTTGTGGTCCCGAAACCACTGTTCCGACTAAGCCCAAAATCGGGTTGTTACAATATGAAATTTGAATTGCTATGAAAAAATACTCAAAATGATGAATATATGAATTCTGAGAAAGTATTGAGAGATGGTTATTGTCTGAGAAGTCCCGTCTGAACCTAGGAATAGATATGATAGTATATGTCATGACATAGGTGTCCGTTATGTGATATCATGTAAGACCACGTTTGGGACATTGGCATTGATTTGAGATTTCATGTAAGACCATGTCTGGGACATTGGCATCGATATGGGATTTACATGTAAGACCATGTCTGGGACATTGGCATCGTATTGATTCGTGTAAGACCTTGTCTAGGACAGTGGCATCGATATTTGGTTACATGTAAGACCACGTCTAGGACGTTGGCATTGTACGACTATTCTGAGCATTCTGAGTATCCTATTAGATTCCGAACGGTTCAACGGGCAAGTCCAAGAAATGAACGACTATGTGATTTGTATATCTATTTTAGTTACGTTTGATATGTACACATTGTGTGTATAAGAAGGTAAGTATATTCATAAGCTTACCTAGATAAGTTATGTATTTGAATATGAGAATGTAAATGTGCTACATGAATCAACAAGTTATGATCCAATAAAGTATATGGTGATATGTAAGATTGAAAGATGAATGGCTAAGTGAATGTGCTAAGAAGAATTATGACTATGCAATTGAACTATTAGAAAATCTATATCGATTATATGTTTTGAATGTTTATATGTTATGTTTATTTGTATATGGCTTACTAAGATTTTGAAAGCTTACTCTCTCTGTGTGTTTACTCTGTTTTATAGGTCGTCAAAGCTACGAAAGGCTTGGGAATCGTCAAGTATCATCACCACATTATCAATCTCTACTTTGGTACTTTTGAATGTGTATATTGCTAAATATGGCATGTATAGGCTAGTCATTTAGTATATGTTTGAGATGTAAAAATCCATGTAATTTGGCTAGATAAATGTTGGTAATATGCATGAGTGATTATAATATATGATGCATGTTTTGGTATGGCTTGATTGTAATGAAATGGCCTTATGAAAGGTAAGCTTATGGATGAATTGATGCCATAGTGATTTAGTGAAGTCATGGATGAATTATGCTTGGATTTACATGTAATTGATTGTGCAAATTGGCATGTTTAGAAATGAGATTAAAAGGGATAATATAATGACCATTTGGTGTGTTTTTGGTTACCAATTATATTGAGAAATATGCTTGTTTATGCTTGTAGGGATGACCCAAGTGTGGGTGGCATTTTGGCCTTGAAAATGGTCTATATTTGCCCACACGATTGAGCACATGGACTTGTGGCTTGGTTGTGTCCCTCGTGGTTGAAATACAAATCAAGTCAGGATCGACCACGGGTTGGACACACGGGCGTGTGACTGGCTGTGTGGTGCAAGTCAATAGCGACCACGGGTGAGGCATACAGGTGTGTCCACGATCATGTGGACAAGTTAATATGTATGCCCTGTTTTGACACGGTTTAGACACGGGTGTGTCTAAAGGCCGTAGAGGCACACGGCCTGCCCACACGGGCGTGTGACCTCTGTAACTTAGAAAAGTTTTTAAATTTTTGAGAATTTCTGTATGTGTTCGGCTTAGTCCCAGCCCTATTCTAAAGTATGTTTGAGGTCTTGTTGACCTATTAAAGGGACTCTATGATTGCATTTGATGACTGGTGATATAAAATGTCTGTATTGGTTTCTGTTTGTCAGGTATTACCTCTTAACCCTATTCCGACGACGGATACTGGTTAAGGATGTTACATTTAGTTGGTATCAGAGCTACAGTTTAGCCGATTCTCAGACTAATGTAGCGTATAAGAGTCTAGCTATACATGCCATATATCTAAATTGTGATAGTGTGATGAATCCTAACGTGTAAAATGTGATTTTTGAATAGCAATGGATCCCGAAAGAGCTGTAGCTGACGATGTAGAAACTAATGCACCTGCTCCTTCTCAAGGGACAACGACATCTGATTCGAGACTGGCTAGAGCGGTCAAGAGGGAGAAGCTAAACAAGCTTTCTTCCAAATGATGAGTGAGTGGTTCACTCAATTTGTGACAAATAACCCGATTGTTTCACAACGTTCGCCCCCATCTAATCCCTCTTAGACATCAGTTGTGCCTCCGGTAATGGGTATAAATCTGTTGAATAAACCTTCATTTGACAAAATCCGTAAATATGGGTCTAAAGAGTTCAGGGCCACTAGTGATGATGATGCTGAAAAAGCCAAATTTTGGCTAGAAAACACTATCTGATTATTTGATGAGTTGTCTTTGACTCCGGAAGAAAGTATTAAATTTGTTGTTTCTTTACTACGAGATGTAGCTTATCAGTGGTGGAAGACTCTGATCTCTGTTGTTCCGAAGGAACGGGTTACGTGGGATTTCTTTCAAATTGAGTTCAGGAAGAAATACATTAGTCAGAGGCTCATTGATCAGAAACGGAAAGAATTTCTGGAGTTGAAATAGGGTCGCATATCCGTTACTAAATATGAAAGAGAATTCATGAGATTAAGTTAGTATGCTCGGGAATGTGTATCATCGGAAGCAATTATGTGTAAGAGATTTCAAGATGGCCTCAATGAAGACATTCATTTGTTAGTCAAAATTCTGGAAATAAAAGAGTTTGTAGTGCTTGTTGATCGAGCATGCAAAGCTGAAGCACTCGAGAAAGATAAAAGAAAAGCTGAGTTTGAAGCCAGAGATGTTAAAAACAGATTTTCGAGTAAACCATTTCAGTCTACTTCAAAGAAATTCAGAGATGAACAAAGCCGTTCAAGGACTAGTGTGGGACATTCGAATAGAGATCGAGCTAGATCACAGTTGAGCTCCAAAGCTCCAGCTACATCGATGGCTAGTGTTGGAAATGTCCGACCCGAACGACTTGAGTGTAAGCATTATGGTAAAAAACACCCGAGAAGTTGTAGATTAAATGATCGAGCTTGCTTCAGATGTGGATCATTAGATCATTTTATTCGTGATTGCCTACAGTCTGTTGAGCCAGCGATTGTTCAGAATCTGAGATCTGATAATGTTCCAGCAAGGGGTAGACCTTCTCGAAATGCAAGAAATATCAGTGGTAGTCAAAGAACTACGAGAGACACCATAGCAAAATCTGAAGCTAGAGTGCCTGCTAGAGCATATGCCATCTGAGCTCATGAGGAAGCTTCATCTCTAGATGTTATAACGGGTACATTTACTCTTTATGATACTTCTGTGATTGCATTGATAGACCCTGGTTCTACTCACTCGTATGTTTGCATGAATTTAGTATCCAGTAAGACTTTGATAGTAGACTCTATTGAATTTGTTATTAGAGTATCGAACCCCTTAGGTAAAAGTGTCCTAGTTGACAAGGTATGCAAGAACTATCCGTTAATGTTTCGAGATACTTGTTTTCCTACTGCTTCGATGCTGCTACCTTTTGATGAATTCGATATAATTTTGGGTATGGACTGGTTGACATTGCATGATGCGGTTTTGAATTGCAAAAGAAAATCATTAATTTGAAAGGTCAGAATGATGAAATAGTTCGTATTGATTCTAATGATTTGACCGGGTTACCTGCTGTGATATCTATGTTGAAAGCTTAGAGTTATGTGAAAAAGGGTTATGAAGCTTATTTTGCTTATGTAATTGACACAAAAGTATCTGAAAAGAAAGTTGAATCAGTTCCAGTTGTTTGTGAGTTTTCTGATGTATTCCCTAAAGAATTGTCGGATTGCCTCCAATACGTGAAGTTGAATTCGGTATTGATTTTTTTCCTGGTAGAACTCCTATTTCGATAGCTCCGTACAGAATGGCACCAACAGAATTGAAAGAGTTAAAGTCTCAGTTGCAAAAGTTAACTAACAGAGGGTTCACAAGACCGAGTTTCTCACATTGGGGTGCTCTTGTTCTGTTGTGAAAAAGAAAGATAGCACGATGAGAATGTAATGCCCCGAATTTGAGCCTAGTAGAATTGGGCCTATTGGGCTTTGGGTTTTATAAAATTTTTAAGTGAGCAAGAAAATGACAAATGACATGACGGCTTTAAAGGTTTAATGAATTTGGAGTGTCTAGGTGTGTTGGAGAAGCCCTAGGTTCGAGTTTTTTGATGGAGGATTTTTACTTTAATTAATTAATGAATCAGGGTTGTGAGTAGTGGGCTTTTAAATCAAAATAAGTGAAAATGGCATAAAGAAGCCTGTGGTGAAGTAGCTAAGTGATGCCACTAGGGTGTAGAGAGGTGGTGACATATGTATGCAGGAAGGTCTGTGGTTCGAGTGCTCGCTTAGCTTTATTTTAGAGTTTAATTTTAGGCTTCTAGAAGGCTGGAATTGGCGTGTAAAGGGACTCTAAGGAGAAGTGATCAGTAGAGAGAATTTAGGAGAAGGATAAGGGAGATATCATGGAGAAAAATTAGGAGACGAGCAGTGGATGAAGTGGTGCCGAATTGGACTTTAGGGGTGGCTAAGTTTTGGCTATAGGCTATATAAATATGTGTGTGCCGAATCTGGGGTCCTACATAATACCGAATTTTCCATTCTTTTTCTTTTCCTTGCCGAAACCTTATTTTTCCACAACTGAAAATACCTTGCCTTGTTGCCGAAATCTCCTATAGCCAAATCCCTTTTTACCGAATTCTCCCATAGCCAAACTCTTTTATTGCCGAAGTATCATCATCTTCTCTTTCTGAAAGAATTGAAGTCTCAGTTGCAAGAGTTAACTGACAGAGGGTTCACAAGACCGAATTTCTCACATTGGGGTGCTCCCGTTCTGTTTGTGAAAAAGAAAGATGGCACGATAAGAATGTAACGCCCCAAATTTAGGCCTAGTAGAATTGGGACTATTGGGCTTTGGGTTTCATAAAATTTTTAAGTGAGTAAGAAAATGACAAATGACGTGACGACTTTAAAGGTTTAATGAATTTGGAGTGTCTAGGTGTGTTGGAGAAGCCCTGGGTTCAAGTTTTTTGGTGGAGGATTTTTAATTTAATTAATTAAGGAATCAGGGTTGTGAGTAGTGGGCTTTTAAATCAAAATAAGTGAAAATGGCACAAAGAAGCCTCTGGTGAAGTGGCTAAGTGATGCCACTAGGGTGTAGAGAGGTGGCGACATATGCATGCAGGAAGGTCTGTGGTTCGAGTGGTAGCTTAGATTTATTTTAGAGTTTAATTTTAGGCTTCTAGAAGGCTGGAATTGGCGTGTAGAGGGACTCTAAGGAGAAGTGATCAGTAGAGAGAATTTAGGAGAAGGATAAGGGAGATATCATGGAGAAAAATTAGGAGATGAGCAGTGGATGAAGTGGTGTCGAATTGGACTTTAGGGGTGGCTAAGGTTTGTCTATAGGCTATATAAATGTGTGTGTACCGATTCTGGGGTCCTAGGTAATGCCGAATTTTCTATTCTTTTTCTTTTCCTTGCCGAAACCTTATTTTTCCACAACTGAAAATACCTTGCCTTGTTGCCGAAATCTCCTATAGCCGAATCCCTTTTTACCGAATTCTCTCATAGCCAAACTCTTTTATTGCTGAAGTATCATCATCTTCTCTTGCCTAAAGAGTTGAAGTCTCAGTTGCAAGAGTTAACTGACAGATGGTTCACAAGACTGAGTTTCTCACATTGGGGTGCTCCCGTTCTGTTTGTGAAAAAGAAAGATGGCATGATAAGAATGTAACGCCCCAAATTTAGGCCAAGTAAAATTGGGCCTATTGGGCTTTGGGTTTCATAAAATTTTTAAGTGAGCAAGAAAATGACAAATGACATGATGGCTTTAAAGGTTTAATGAATTCGGAGTGTCTAGGTGTGTTGGAGAAGCCCTAGGTTCGAGTTTTTTGGTGGAGGATTTTTAATTTAATTAATTAAGGAATCAGGGTTGTGAATAGTGGGCTTTTAAATCAAAATAAGTGAAAATGGCACAAAGAAGCCTGTGGTGAAGTGGCTAAGTGACGCCACTAGGGTGTAGAGAGAGGTGGCGACATATGCATGCAGGAAGATCTGTAGTTCGAGTGCTAGCTTAGCTTTATTTTGGAGTTTAATTTTAGGCTTCTAGAAGGCTAGAATTGGCATGTAGAGGGACTCTAGGGAGAAGTGATCAGTAGAGAGAATTTAGGAGAAGGATAAGGGAGATATCATGGAGAAAAATTAGGAGATGAGCAGTGGATGAAGTGGTGCCGAATTGGACTTTAAGGGTTGCTAAGTTTTGGCTATAGGCTATATAAATGTGTGTGTGCCAAATCTGGGGTCATAGGTGATGCCGAATTTTCAATTTTTTTCTTTTCCTTGCCGAAACCTTATTTTTCCACAGCCGAAAATACCTTGCCTTATTGCCGAAATCTCCTACAGCCGAATCTCTTTTTTCCAAATTCTCTCGTAGCCAAACTCTTTTATTGCCAAAGTATCATCATCTTCTCTTACCGAAATCCCTATTAGTGTCGAATCTTTGTTGTTTTCCTCCATCACAAATCTATTGTTATCTACTATCAATCAAGGTTAAAAGCCGAATCTCGTTCAGTAGCTATTTAGGCCGCAGGATCAAAAGTGGATTCGGTAAGTATTCAGTTAACCCCTTAGTGTGTTTTGTTAAAATCCGAAGGGCTATCTAACTTCTCATTGTTGTTAATCTTGTATTAACAAGGGTAAGGTTCAGAGATCGCAAGCATGGTAAGGATCGTTAGCAAAGTGTAAGTGTACTCAACTCGATTATGGTTTAAGTAAATGGCCGAATGTGAGTATGATCTATAGGGGTGACTTGTGTGGTTTATGAGTCACTCGAAGATTGATGGAGTATGTGTGGGTGCAGATCTAGGGGATACTCATGATTAGTAGCTAAGGAAGGGCTATTAGAACTCGGTGGCACACAGTAAGGTTACGATAAGGCTTCAGCTTTTGGTAAATATTTTGATTAAGTATGGGTGATTGATTGAAGGTTGGTTGGTTGTAAGTTCAAGACCAAGGATAGTATAGCACGTCACAATAACCAGGTGTGTACAAACACTACACACACATGATATCAGCAATGCTGGGAAGCTGAAAAGCCGAAAGTGGCTAAATGGGCCCGGTGGGCCCTGAGGCTAAGTTTTGTGAAATTGATTGATTTGGTTATATGAATTAAGTTAGTCATGCATGTTACATGATCTGGAATTGTTTTGGGCCTAACAGGCCATATGAATGAGATCTGGACCTAATGGGCCATAAGGATGTGATTTGGGCATAATGGGCTATATGAACGTGAAATGGGCTTCATGGGCTTCATGGGGACGTAGACAAGTATGCTAGGGTTTAATGGACTTTAGGCCTAGTCTGATAAATTCTTCAATCGCATAAAACTTAATCTAATAATTAAACATGTCCGTGGACAAGTCACTAGGTTAGGGTGTGGCAACGGACAAATGCATGTCTAGGATTGGATCTAGGGAGAGCTTGGTACTTAAGCGGTCCTAGTTGCCCACCTCCTCTTCTCTAGAATCCTACCTGGTACATAGTGTCTATTCACTTTAGCCACAACGACTTGTTAATGGGCCAAAGTTCATAACTAAAACTCAAGAGGGACCAAATACCCTTGATTTGAAAATTACCAAAATATCCTTAGATTTGCAAAATTACTAAAATACCCCTGATTTGTAAAATTACCAGAATACCTTTGATTTGTAGAATTACCAAAATATCCCTGATTTACAAAATTTCCAAAACACCCCTATTTTGCAAAATTACCTAAATACCTCTGTAGAGTAGATTTATGGAAATGCCCTTGGTAGTGAAATGACCAAAATACCCCTAAGTGCTGAATGTGTGAAAATGTGTATATTGCATTCATGAAATATATGTTGTACTTGGGTGGGTTTTGATGATACGGAGGAAGATATGTGAGGATTGCATAGTCGCTTGTCGATAGTGGATCCACCAGTAGCTTTAAGGCCAATATATGCTTAGCAGCCTTGCTGCAACGTGAGTAGTGCCTCTGTTGGTACTACCTTTGGAGTCTAAGGATGGGTGGGTTGATATTTATATCCCCATAGGAGTGTAGGGTTGGAAGGGAAATGGAGTGCAAGGTTGGATTTGGGATGGGTGCATTGCATTCATGAGATACTGATGTGATATGAGGTCATTATGGGCTAAAGCCCAAGACCACCGTTTTGATAGGGCTTAGGCCCAATGTGATAATTGTATGTTGATTGGATTACCAAGGGTCATACACACTGAGTTTCGAAACTCACACCATTTTTATTAAATGTTTCAGGTGATCCTCAGTAGACAGCTCGACGTGGGAGAGGACTCGGAGATGGTCATACTACAAGATACTTAGGAGTTTTGTTTAATTGTTTCAAAAGACATGATTTTGATTTCTTTATTTTCGTTGGTTGTAATAAGGCCTTGTACTCCGATTTGAATTTAGATTTTGTGTTTTGTTATCTTTGTTCAACTGTTTACTTAATTGTTAAACTTAAATAAATTTTCTTAAGTTTAAACATGGTTTTCAAAATACCTACAAACATGGGCTTTTATCATTACTTAACAAGATTCAAGGATTTTGGGCTTTTAGGCCTTAAACTTTAACTTAGTAAAATCGTTTTGAATTATGCCTTAGATGTGACATTCTCGGATTCGGACATAACGTCTGGCCGGGTCAGGGGGTGTTACAGAGAATGTGTATAGATTATCGTCAGTTGAACAAAGTAACAATAAAGAACAAATATCTGTTGCCCAGAATTGACGATTTGTTTGATCAGTTAAAAGGAGCCACTGTGTTTTCAAAGATTGATCTGAGATTAGGATACTACCAGTTAAGAGTGAAAGATTCAGACATTCCAAAAACTGCTTTCAAAATGAGGTATGGGCATTATGAGTTTTTAGTTATGCCTTTCAGACTAACGACTGCTCCTACTGTTTTTATGGATCTGATGAACAAAATTTTCAAACCATACCTAGATCGTTTTGTTGTTTTTTTCATTGGCGACATTTTGATTTATTCTCGAGATGAAATTGAACATGCTGAACATATGAGAATTGTGTTGCAAACTCTAAGAGAAAAGCAATAGTATGCGAAATTCAGTAAATGTGAATTCTGGTTACGTGAAGTCAGTTTTCTGGGACATATTGTATCGGCCTCTGAAATACGAGTCGATCCGAGTAAAATTTCTTCTATTTTAGAATGGAAGCCTCTGAAGAATGTGTTTGAAGTTCACAGTTTTCTGGGACTTGCTGGTTATTATCGAAGGTTCGTAAAAGGCTTTTCGATGATAGCTACTCCTTTGACTAGACTGCTTCAGAAAGATGTGAAGTTTGAATTGTCCGATAAATGTCAGAAAAGTTTTGATCAGTTGAAAGCCCTTTTAACTGAAGCTCCAGTGTTAGTTCAACCAGAATCAAGTAAAGAATTTGTGATTTTTAGTGATGCTTCGTTAAATGGTCTGGGGTATGTTCTAATGCAAGAAGGCAAAGTAATAGCTTATGCCTCGAGACAACTAAAGCCTCAAGAAAAGAATTATCCGACACACGATCTTGGGCTAGCTACGACTGTGTTCGCATTAAAGATTTGACGACATTATCTATTCGATGAGAAATGTCACGTGTTTTCAGATCATAAAATTTTGAAGTATTTAATGACCCAGAAAGATTTGAATCTGCGACAGAGAAGATGGTTAGAGCTATTGAAAGACTATGGGCTTGTGATAGATTATCATCCAGGTAAAGTGAATATTGTAGCTGATGCACTGACTCGAAAGTTACTGTTTGCATTACGTGCAATGAATGCTCAATTAGATCTGTCTGATGATGGTTCAATGTTAGCTGAATTGAAAATGAAACCATTGTTTTTACAACAAATATGTGATACTCAGAAAGTGGATAATGAAATGTTAGCGAAACGAGCTCAGTGTGATTTGAACTCTGATTCTGAATTTTGAATTGATGCTGATGATTGTTTGAGATTTTAAGATCGAGTTTGTGTTTTGAGAAACTCTGAGTTGGTTCAGTTGATATTAAATGAAGCTCATAATAGTCGTCTATCCGTTCATCCGGGAAGTACAAAGATGTATCATGACCTGAAGCAACATTATTAGTGGTTTGGTATGAAACGAGATACTTCTGACTTTGTTTCAAAATGTTTAGTCTGTCAGCAAGTTAAAGCTAAATATCAAGTTCGGTCTGGTTTATTACAACCGATTCTAATTCCCGAGTGGAAATGGAATAGAGTGACGATGGATTTTGTTTTAGGATTGCCTCTGACTCCGAGAAAAAAAGATGCAATTTGGGTTGTAGTTGATCGATTGACGAAATCTGCCCATTTTATTCCGGTGATATCTGATTACTCACTTGATAAGTTAGCTGAGCTTTACTTTTCTGATATTGTGAGATTGCACAGAGTGCTGTTGTCTATTGTGTCTGACAGAGATTCGAGGTTTACATCAAGGTTCTGGAAGAAATTGCCAGAAGCTTTAGGTACTAAATTGCATTTTAGTACAGCTTTTCACCCATAAACTGATGGTCAATCTGAACGGATTATTCAGATTCTCGAGGATATGTTGAGATGTTGCATCCTTGAATTTAATGGTACATGGGAACAGTACTTACCACTGATTGAATTTACGTATAATAATAGTTTTTAGTCGAGCATCAGAATGGCACCTTATGAAGCTTTGTACAGACGTAAATGTCGAACACCTCTGTATTGGACTGATCTTAGCGAGAGTAAGATACACGAGGTCAATTTGATAAAAGACATTGAACAAAAAGTAAAAGTGATCCGTGATAGTCTGAAAGCAGTGTCTGATCGTCAGAAGTCCTATGCGGACTTAAAACGAAAAGAGATTGAATTTGAAATCGGTGATAAAGTGTTTTTAAAAGTGTCTCCGTGGAAGAAAGTACTCCGATTTGGACGTAAAGGCAAATTGAGTCCGAGGTTCATCGGGCCATATAAAATTATCGAGCGTGTTGGACCAGTTGCGTATATATTGTTGTTGCCACCTGAGCTAGAAAAGATACATAATGTATTTCATGTGTCAATGCTTCGTTGATACAGATCCGATCCAACACATGTGATTACTCCGTTTGAGATTGAAATTCGATCCGATATGACTTTTGAGGAAGAACCGATCCGTATCTTAGCTCGTGAAGTGAAAGAATTGAGGAACAAAAAAATTTCCATTAGTAAAAGTGTTGTGGCATCGAAATGGAGTAGAAGAGGCTATGTGGGAGCCTGAAGAGTCAATGAGATAGCAATATCCAAATCCGTTTAACGGTAAGATTTTCGAGGACGAAAATCCCTAAGGGGGGAGAATTATAACAGTCCGGTTTAGACCATAGTCGGAACAGTGGTTTCGGGGCCAGAAATTTGAGTCAGTAAAATATTTTAATATTATTTTCTGTGCCTTTGATATGTGATTAAGCATGTGTTAAAGTTCCGTAAGTTAAATTGTTCGTCTGTGTGCTTAATTTGAGAAAAGGGTTAAATTGCATTAAATGCAAAATTTTCATGCTATTTGTTAAAGCACCTATATGTTGTGGCTTTTAAATGTGGAGGCCTTATGAGGCAATTAAACCACTTTACAAGTAAGTGAATGGATATGGTCAAAAATGACATTATATGATATGTTTTATGTATTTAGTATTAAAGGTTAAAATTGGAAATTGGTTATTAAGTTATACTTACATAAAATAAAGTCTTAAAAATAAGTCATTATCATCCATATTGCCGAAACATCAAAGAAAAGAAAAAGAAATATAAAGCTAGGGTATTTGGCTATCAAATTCTTTGACTAAGGTATGTTTCGGTTTCGGTTTTTGATAATTTCTACATTTCTGTAATCGTTGCTTCATAAACTTTGAAACCCATGTCTTAATTTTAAGAATTGATGATGTTTTTGAAATGAGCCTTTGATGAACTTATGTGTTTTGTGATGTTTGATAGTGAAATATGAAAGATATGTGTTTGATTATCATAGTTTGTCTTTGGAGTTTTGTTGAATTTGAGTATTTTGGATTAAATTTAGAAGATGAAACTTTAAAGGACTAAATTGTGAATTAAATAAAATGTATGGACTTGTATGACATACATGAGTATTCGGCTAAACATGGGTATATGGTAATTTTGTGTATTTTGTGATTTTGTGAAATAGGGACTAAAATGTCTAAATGTGAAAATGTGAGGGCTAATTTGCAAATTGCCCTAAATACATGTTTTTGGATTGAATCGAATGTTTTGATGAATAAATGGATTAAATTTGTATATCTATAGATCAAGAACCGAAGAAAAAGGACTTAGATCGTGAAAAGCCAAAGTTGTCGAATAACCGAATCCGATCGAATGTCTGACTCTGAGGTAAGTTGATATACAAATAAATGTAGTTGAATTGACTTATTTGTGAATATATGAAATTTGAATTGTTATGAATAATACTCGAAATGAGGAATATATGGATTCCGAGAAAGTATTGAGAGATGGTTAATGTTCGAGAAGTCCCGTCTGAACCTAGGAATAGGTAGGATAGTATATGTCCTGACATACGTGTCCGTTATGTGATATCATGTAAGACCACGTCTGAGACATTGGCATTGATTTGAGATTTCGTGTAAGACCACGTCTGGGACATTGCCATCGATATGAGATTTACGTGTAAGACCATGTCTGGGACATTGGCATCGTATTGATTCGTGTAAAACCTTGTCTGGGACAGTGGCATCAATATTTGGTTACATGTACGACCATGTCTGGGACGTTGGCATTGTACGACTATTCCAAGCATTCTGAGTATCCTATTAGATTCCAAACGATTCAGCGGGCAAGTCCGAGAAATGAACGACTATGTGATTTGTATATCTATTTCAGTTACGTTTGATATGTACACATTGTGTGTATAAGAAGGTAAGTATATTCATAAGCTTACCTAAATAAGTTATGTATTTGAATATGAGAATGTAAATATGCTACATGAATGGACCAGCTATGATCCAATAAAGTATATGGTCATATGTAAGATTGAAAGATGAATGGCTAAGTGAATGTGCTAAGAAGAATTATGACTATGCAATTGAACTAGTAGAAAATCTATATCGATTATATGTTTTGAATGTTTATATGTTATGTTTATTTGTATATGGCTTACTAAGTTTTTGAAAGCTTACTCTGTGTTTCTGTTTACTCTGTTTTATAGGTCATCAAAGCTACGAAAGGCGGAATTGTCAAGGATCATCCCCACACTATCAAACTCAACTTTGGTACTTTTGAATCTGTATATAGCTAAATATGGCATGTATAGGCTAGTCATTTGGTATATGTTTGAGATGTAAATAGCCATGTGATTTGGCTAGATAAATGTTGGTTATATGCCTAAGTGAATATGATATATGATGCATGTTTTGGTATGGCTTGATGGCAATGAAATGACCTTATGAATGGTAAGCTTATGGATGAATTGATACCATAGTGATTTAGTGAAGTTGTGGATGAATTATGCTTGGATTTACATGTGAATTGATTGTGCAAATTGGCATGTTTAAAAATGAGATTAAAAGGGATAGTATGATGACCATTTGGTGTGTTTTTGGTTGCCAATTGTATTGAGAAATATGCTTGTTTATGCTTGTAGGGATGACCCAAGTGTGGGTGGCATTTTGGCCCTGAAATGGCCTATATTTGCCCACACGATTAAGCACACGGGCATGTGGCTCAATCGTGTCCCTCGTGGTTGAAATACAAATCAAGTTAGGATTGACCACGGGCTGGACACACGGGCGTGTGACTGGCCATGTGGTGTAACTCAGTAGCGACCACGGGTGAGGCACACGGGCGTGTCCACGGCCTTGTGGACAAGTCAGTATGTCTGCCCTGTTTTGACATGGATTAGACATGGGCGTGTCTGATGGCCGTGGGAGGCACACGGCCTACCCACACGGGCGTGTGACCTCTTTAACGTAGAAAAATTTTTAAATTTCTGAGAATTTCCGTATGTGTTTGGCTTAGTCCCGGCCCTATTCTAAAGCATGTTTAAGGTCTTGTTGACCTATTAAAGGGACTCTATGATTGCATTTTATGATTGGCGATATGAAATGTCTGTATTGGTTTCCGTTTGTCCGGTAATGCCTATTAACCCTATTCTGGTGAACGATACGGGTTAGGGGTGTTACAAAGCATTCACTGCTTACGTAATTACTTTTCTCTACTTTACAGATTATCAGAAGCTCGATCGGTTTCGAAGCTCATCAGAGATCTATCACACTATCCAGCAATTATATCGGTATTTTTTATGTGTTGGTCAGGGTTATAATGACATGTTTAGGTGGACATGTATTTGAATGTTATTTGATGAATTTGGCATGCATATGTTATTTGAATTGATGCTGTAACAGCCCGATTTTGGGGCTAGTCAGAATAGTTGTTTTGGAACCCGTAAACTGAGGTCTGAGAAAATAATTTTAATATTATTTTATGGGTTATAACATGATTGTATGAGTGCATGAAAATTTTGGTGCATCAATTTTAGTGACTTCAAGCTTAATTTTGAAAAAAGACTAAATCGCATAAAGTGCAAAAGTTTTATTCTACAAGCTAAAGGTGTCAAATAGCTATAGAATATTAAATTGGAGGTACTTAAAATGCAATTAGGCCCTTAGAAAGTGTTGGCATGCCATAGGGGACAAGAAATGAAAATTTTGGTCAAAGTAGGTGAGTATTTGGTGACTTAATTGAGTAATAAAATAAAATAAAGAAAAGCTCTCATCTTTCCCATTTTCTTCTTCTTCTACCGAAAATATTAGAAAAATAGAGGTTTTGGAAGCTTGAAAATTTCAGCAACTCTTCATCCTTGCAAGTAAGTGATTTTAATGGCTATCCATGATAATTTTTGTACTTTTGGAACCCTTGTAGCTTAAGCTAGCTAATGAGGGGACTATTTTGCTATATGGTTGAGAATCTAGGGTTTTGCCATGAAAACATTTATATTGTTTGCTGAATTTTTATGGAAGAAAATGAACATTAGTTGTTAAATAAACAACTTTTGTGAAAGGATATTCCATGAAAACACCTAAAATGGACCTTTTTGTAAAGGTTGTAAAATAGGTAGTAAATGTGTGAAATAATTGGAATTGTGAGTTGCTATAAGTTTATTGTATGTTCAACTAGGCTTTGAGATTAAGGAAATTTGATGAAATTTGATTTACGAGCCTAGGTGCAAAATTGTTATTTTGTGAAAGTTTAAGGGCAAAATGGTAAATTTGCCAAAGTAGTAATTTTAAAATGTCTTGATTTATATGGTGATTAAATAAGTGAAATTGTCATTATAGATCAAGAAACATAAAGTCCGGACCGAAAACAAGGAAAGAACAAAGTGGTGGACTAAATTGAACAAATATACATATTTTGGTACCGAGGTAAGTTTGTGTGTACTAAAGCTACATAATGTTATTATGCTTTTAAATGCTTAATATCATGAGAAATGTATATTATCTTTATGAAATTGGTTAATGATGTCTCGATGAAAGTATGATGAAATTTTGTAAAATCGAAATCCTGGCTGAACCTTGGGAATAACAAGGATACCATTGTCACGATATGAGATTAAGGAGGTCCCGTATAAGACCATGTCTGGGACATGGCCTCGGCACCGAAAGGAGATTCTGTATGAGACCATGTCTAGGACATGGCATCGATATATGATCCTGTGTAAGACCATATCTAGGATATGGCATTGGCATCGAGAGTTGTCCCATGTAAAACCATATCTGGGATCTGGCATTGGCATCGTATTACGTGTATGATGATTCTTGTGTATCCTCAAGTATTCCAAGTGGTTCAACGGGATAAGGAGTTAAGTTTATGTCGGAGATGAAATTAGAGCTAAAGTTATGTGATGAAGTGATACAGGTACATGTAAGTAACTTGCAAGACATGTGTCTGACATGTGATATGTGATTGGTAAGAGTAAGCATGAGTAAGTTATGCCAATGTGCTTGAAAATTTGTGTTATTACTCAATTTAATGTATGGATGTTATCATAAGCCATTATGTTGCTATTTATTTCATGCAAACTTACTAAGCTTTAAGCTTACTCCCTCTATTTTCCATTTTCTTATAGTGTCGCAAAGCTAGCTCGGGGATCAACGGACATCGGAGGCTCGATCACACTATCAATCTGAACTTTTGATATAGTTAGATTTATCATTTGGGTATGGCATGTATAGGGTCTCGGTCGTTTGTTAAGTGTCATAATGTTTTGGCCAAATGTGTTGGCTTAATTTGGAGATGAATTCATTTTGTATAAGGCCATAATTGATGGCTAATTTTTATTATTAATATATGAAAAGGATGATGTTTATCATGTATGTGCAAATTGTATAGTTGAGTAATTGGTATAGTTATACATGAATAAATAGGTTGCTTGATGTGGTTTATGATGGCGCAAGTAGAGGTGGCAGAAAGGGGCTTGGTAAATAGCCTTGTTCTTGTCCACACGAGTAGACACACGAGCGTGTGTCTCGGTCATGTGTGACACACGGTCTGCCCCATGGGCATGTGGTTTGGCCATGTGTCCCCCTACATTCTAAATTGGCAAAACAGAATGCCCAGTAGTAACCACACGGGCTGAGACACGGCCGTATGTCTCAACCGTGTGGAAGACACGATCATAGGACATGGGCGTGTACCCAGGCCGTGCGAAGTCTGTACGTGAATTTAGGAATTTAATTTGCCACACGGTCTAAGGACACGAACGTGTGGCTTGGCCGTGTAACCTTATTAGGTTGATGACATCAGAAACAAAATGTCAAGGTTTTTTGCACACGGGACAAGACACGGGGGTGTCATGGCCGTGTGAGGGACACTGGCCATAAACATGGGCGTGTGTCAAGCCGTGTGAAAACCCCTGTAGGTTCGAATTGAGATGATGAATCCACACAGGCATGTGCCCCTGTTTTTAATAACATTTTCCAAGGTTTTCCAAAGAACTCTATTCGATCTCGAAACGTTTCTAAAATGTGTTTTGGGCCTCGTAGGCCTATATTAAGGATGTTAAGAGGAAGTTTCAAAAGTTTTAAATTTGAACGGACTTTTATGATTCAAAATTGTATGTATGCATGTGTTCAAGTTAAGTAACGCCTCATACCCTATCTCGGCGTTGGATACGGGTAAGGGCTGTTACATTTAGTGGTATCAGAGCTACGATTTAGTCAATTCTCGGACTAACGTAGCATATGCACGAGTCTACCTATACATGCCATACATATGAGTATTTACATAATGATAGTGTGACGACTCCTGACGATTTAAATTATGTTTTTTCATATAGTAAATGGATCCCGATAGAGCAATGGTGGATGATGTAGAAAGTAACGCGTCGGTCTTTGCCCAAGGGATGGTGCCAACTGAAAATGAGAATAGGCCAGCGACTGTGAGTCAAAGAGGAGGAGAAGAGGCTAGGGAAGCCTTTCTCCAAATGATGAATTTCTGGTATACAGAGTTCGTTTGAACAAACCCGAACACGCAACCCCTTCCACCCCCACCTATTCCTCAGTCACCCCTATTGCTCCCCAAGTTGTAGAAGTAGTAAGAAGTGAAAAGCCCCCTGTTGATAGAATCCAGAAACAAGGAGTTGAGGAATTTTGAGCTAATAAAGATGATGATCCACAAATAGCAGAATTCTGGCTTGAAAAAACCATCAAGGTATTTGATGAACTATCTTACACACCCGAAGAGTGCATGAAATGTGTCGTGTCTCTCTTAAGAGATTCGGCCTACCAGTGGTGGAACACCCTTGTGTCGGTTGTACCAAGGGAGAAAGTTAACTGCGAATTTTTCCAAGAAGAGTTTCAAAAGAAGTATATTAGCTAAAGATTTATCGACTAGAAAAGAAAGGAATTCCTTGAACTAAAACAAGGCAGAATGACTGTAACTGAATATGAGCGTGAGTTTTTAGAGCTTAGTAAATACACCCGGGAGTGCGTATCCACTGAATTTATTATGTGTAAAAGGTTTGAGGATGGGTTAAATGAGGATATCCGCTTGTTTGTTGGTGTCCTAGAACTAAAGGAATTTGTTGTGTTAGTAGATAGAGCTAGTAACGCCGAGGAGTTGGCCAAAGAGAAAAGAAACGCTGAAATCGAGTCTTGTGACTCGAGGAAGAGACAATTGGGTAAGTCATTTCAATCCTTATCTAAGAAATCAAGAGAGCTTACTACTCGATCAACCACTTCAGTTGGGTTTTCAAACAGAAGTAATGGTAAACAGTACTCGGGGTCTAAACCTCAGACCATTTCGATTGCTAGTGTTGGTAATGCTCGACCAAGTAGACCGAAAAGTCCATAGTGTGGCAGACATCATCCTGAGGAGTACCGAGCAAACGAGAGAGCTTGTTTCAAATGTAGATCCCCATATCATTTTATTAGAGATTGCCTCGAGATGGTTGAAAAAGAGAAATCTCATAGTGCAAGGTCTTGAAGTACTGCTAGAGAAAGGTCATAGAGAAATTGGAGAAATGGAACCAGTAGTAAGAATACACCTAGAGAACAGACTGCAAGATCTGAGGGTAGAGCACCTGCGAGAACTTATGCGATTCGCGCTCGCGAAGAGGCGTCCTCCTCTGATGTGATTACAGGTACATTATCTCTCTATGATACTCATGTTGTTGCTTTAATTGATTCGAGATCTACCCACTCATATGTTTGCATGAAATTAGTATCTAGTATGAATATGACTGTAGAGTCTACAGAATTTGTGATAAGAGTGTCAAATCCCCTAGGAAAATGTGTGTTTGTTGATAAAGTATGCAAAGATTGCCCTTTGAGGGTTAGAGGTCATTACTTTCCGGCTAATCTTATTGTCGTTTGATGAATTCGATGTAATTCTTGGTATAGATTGGTTAACTGCTCATGATGTGATAGTAAACTATGGAAAGAAATATACTGAATTGAAATGTGAAAATGGGGATACTCTTCGTGTTGAACCAGATGAACAGGACAAATTTTCTGTGGTGATTTCTTTTAGGTCTGTTCAGAAATATATAAGAAAAGGGTATGAAGCTTATCTTGCCTTTGTGATGAATGCCAAAGAGTTTGAGTTAAGAATTGAATCAGTACCGATAGTATGTGAGTATCAAGATAAATTTTCGAAATAATTACCAGGGTTGCCTCCGGTTAGAGAGATTTAATTTGGTATTGAGTTAGCCCCCTGGTACTACCCCCATTTCAATTGCTCCGTATAGGATAGCTCCAACCGAGTTGAAAGAATTGAAAGCACAGTTACAATAGTTGATAGATAAAGGTTTTGTAAGACCAAGTTATTCTTCGTAGGGTGCTCCCATATTATTTGTGAAAAAGAAAGATGGTTCCATGAGGTTATGTATAGATTATCGACAACTGAATAAGGTAACTGTAAAGAACAAGTATCCCTTGCCAAGGATCGATGATTTGTTTGACCAACTAAAGGGAGTCACTATGTTTTCCAAGATAGACTTGAGGTCTGGTTATTACCAGTTGAGAGTCAAAGACGCAGATGTGTCGAAAATTACATTTCAGACAAGGTATGGAGAGTATGAAATTTTTAGTCATGCCTTTCGGTTTAACAAATGCCCCTGCCGTGTTTATAGATTTAATGAACCGCATCTTTTGGCCATATTTTGATAAATTTGTTGTTGTTTTCATTGATGATATATTGATTTACTCTCGTGATGTGAACGAGCATGCTGAGCATTTTATAACGGTTTTGCGAACTTTGAGAGATAAACAGTTATATGCCAAGTTTAGTAAAAGTGAATTTTTGCTAGGAAATCAGATTTTTGGGGCACATTGTTTCGGGTGACGGTATTCGAGTTGACCTGAGTAAGATTTCGGTGATTGTTGATTAGAAACCACCGAGGAATGTATCCGATATTAGAAGATTTCTAGGCCTAGCTGGTTATTACCGACGGTTTGTCAAAGGATTTTCTAAGATAGCTACCCTAATGACAAGGCTACTAGAAAAAGATGTGAAGTTTGAGTGGACAGAAAAGTGCCAACATAGTTTTGAGAAACTAAAGGCATTGTTGACTGAGGCTCTAGTTCTAGTACAACCTAAACCGGGAAAGGAATTTGTGTTCTACAGTGATGTATCCTTGAATGAATTGGGTTGTGTACTCATGCAAGAAGGCAAGGTGATAGCTTATGCCTCTAGACAGTTAAAGTCGCATGAGAAGAATTACCCGACCCATGATTTGGAATTAGCTGCCATCATATTTGCGTTGAAGATTTAGAGACACTATTTGTATGGTGAGAAATGTCAGGTATTCACAGATCACAAAAGTCTAAAGTACTTGATGACTCAAAAAGAATTGAATCTAAGGCAACGAAGGTGGTTAGAGCTGATAAAGGATTACGAGCTAGTGATTGACTACCACCCAAGAAAGGCAAACGTGGTCATCGATGCTTTGAGTAGGAAATCCTTGTTTGCATTGAGGGCTATGAATACGTAGTTAGCTTTATCGAATGATGGTTCTATTCTGGCTGAATTGAGAGCTAGACCGATATTTCTCCAAGAGATTTGTGAAGCTCAGAAAGACGATAGTGATTTGCAAGCCAAAAGAGTTCACTGTGCATCGAGTGTTGAGTTGGACTTTCGTATTAGTTCGGATGGATTCTTGATATTCCAAGATAGGTTTTATGTACCAAGAGATGATGAACTTATTCGAAAAATTTTGCACGAAGCATATAGCGGCTGTTTATCTGTACATCCAAGCAGCACTAAAATGTATAATGACTTGAAGAAATGGTATTGGTGGCCGAGTATGAAGAAAGAAATTTCTGAGTTTGCAACGTAATGCTTGATTTTCAGCAAGTGAAAGCTAAACACCAAGTACCTTCGGGTCTACTTCAACCTATTATGGTTCCCGAGTGGAAATGGGACGTATTACTATAGACTTTGTAACGGCTTTACCTTTGACATCGAAAAAGAAGGATGTCGTATGGGTTGTGGTTGATAGACTCACGAAATCGGCCTATTTTATACCGGTACGCATTGACTATTCGCTTGACAAGCTGGCGAAATTGTATGTTGCAGAAATTGTGCGACTTCGCGGGCTACCGTTGTCGATCATATCAGATAGATGTTCGAGATTTACATCACGATTTTGGAAAAAGTTGCAAGAAGCCTTGTGCACAAAGTTGAGTTTTAGTACAACTTTCCATTCGCAAACCGACGGGTAGTCAGAGAGGGTAATACAGATACTTAAAGACATGCTTCGATGCTATGTTTTTGAATTCCAAGGTAATTGGAAAAAATACTTACCATTAGTTGAATTTGCCTACAATAACAGCTTTCAGTCGATTTTGAAGATGGTGCCTTATGAGGCATTATATGGGCGTAAGTGCCGAACGCCCCTGTATTGGACTGAACTCAGAGAGAATTAGATTCACGGGGTTGATCTAATCAGGGAAATCGAATAGAAAGTAAAAGTGATTCGTGATTGTTTAAAAGCTACTTCTGATAGACAAAAGTCCTACACAGATTTGAAACAGAAAGAGATTAAGTTCCAAGTTGGTGATAAGGTATTTTTAAAAGTGTCTCCATGGAAGAAAGCTCTCAGATTTGGCCGAAAAGGCAAATTGAGTCCACGCTTTATCTGACCGTATGAGATAACTGAGAGGATAGGACTGGTAGCCTATCAATTAGCTTTACCATCTAAGTTGGAAAAGATTCATGATGTGTTCAATTTGTCTATGTTACGTCGCTACTGATCAGACCCATCACATGTGATTTCACCAATAAAGGTTGAGGTTTCTTCGGACATGACTTATGGTAAAGAGCCAACTAAGATTTTGGAAAAGACATGGGGTAGAAGACGCTACATGGGAGCCCGAGGAGGTTATGAGAAACCAATATCCCAACCTTTTTGTCGGTAAGATTTTTGGGGACGAAAATCCCTAATGGGGAGAATTGTAACAACCCGATTTTGGGGCTAGTCGGAACAGTGGTTTTGGAACCCCTAAATCAAGGTCAAAGAAAATAATTTTAATATTATTTTAAGGGTTATAACATGATTGTATGAGTGCATGAAAATTTTGGTGCATAAATTTTAGTGATTTCATGCTTAATTTTGAAAAGGACTAAATCGCATAAAGTGCGAAAGTTTTATTCTACAAGCTAAGAATGTCAAATAGCTATAGAATATTAAAGTGGAGGTCCTTAAAATGGAATTAGGCCCTTAAAAAGTGTTGGCCGGCCATAGGGGACAAGAAATGAAAATTTTGGTCAAAGTAGGTGAGTATTTGGTGACTTAATTGAGTAATAAAATAAATTAAAGAAAAACTATCATCTTTCCCATTTTTTTCTTCTTCTTCCACCGAAAATATCAGCAAAATAGAGGTTTTGGAAGCTTGAAAATTTCAGCATCTCTTCATCCTTGCAAGTAAGTGATTTTAATGGCTATCTTTGATAATTTTTGTACTTTTGGAACCATTGTAGCTTAAGCTAGCTAATGAGGGGACTATTTTGCTATATGGTTGAGAATCTAGGGTTTTTCCATGAAAACAATTATATTGTTTTCTGAATTTTTATGGAAGAAAATGAACCTTAGTTGTTAAATAAACAACTTTTGTAAAAGGATTTTCCATTAAAACACCTAAAATGGACCTTTTTGTAAAGGTTGAAAAATAGGTAGTAAATGTGTGAAATAATTGGAATTACGAGTTGCTATAAGTTTATTATATGTTCGGCTAGGTTTGGTGAGTAAGCAAATTTGATGAAAATTGATTTACGAGCCTAGGGGCAAAATCATAATTTTGTGAAAGTCTAAAGACAAAATGATAAATTTGCCAAAGTAGTAATATTAAAATGTCTTGATTTATATGGTGATTAAATATGTGAAATTGTCATTATAGATCAAGAAACACAAAGTCCGGACCGAAATTGAGGAAAGAACAAGGTGGTGGACTAAATCGAACAAATATACATATTTTGGTACCGAGGTAGGTTTGTGTGTAATAAAGCTACACAATGTTATTATGTTTTTAAATGCTTGATCTAATGAGAAATGTATATTATCTCTATGAAATTGGTTAATGACGTCTTGATGAAAGTATGATGAAATTTTGTTAAGTTGAAGTCCCGGTTGAACCTTATGAACAGCAAGGATACCATTATCACGATATGAGATTAATGAGGTCCCGTATAAGACCATGTCTTGGACATGGCCTCGGCACCGAAAGGAGATTCCGTATAAGACCATATCTGGGATATGCCATCAACATCGAGTAGTAATTCCGTGTAAGACCATGTCTGGGACATGGCATTGATATATGATCCCGTGTAAGACCATATCTGGGATATGCCGTCGGCATCGAGATGTGATCCCATGTAAGACCATATCTGGGATGGCATCGTATTACATGTATGATGATTCTTATGCATCCTCAAGTATTCCTAGTGGTTCAACGGGATAAGAAGTTAAGTTTATGTCGAAGATGATATTAGTTCTAAAGTTATATGATGAAGTGATACAAGTACATATGAGTAACTTACGAGAAATTTATCTGATATGTGATATGTGATTGGTAACAGTAAGGATGAGTAAGTTATGGCAATGTGCTTGAGAATATGTAATGTTACTCAATTTAATGTATGGATGTTATCATAAGCCTTTATGTTGCTATTTATTTCATGCAAACTTACTAAGCTTTATGCTTATTCCCTCTATTTTCCATTTTCTTATAGTGTCGCTAAGCTAGCTCGGGGATCAACAGACGTCAGAGGCTCGATCACACTATCAATCTGAACTTTTGATATAGTTGGATTTATCAGTTGGGTGTGGCATGTATAGGGTCTCGGTCGTTTGTTAAGTGTCATAATGTTTTGGCCAAATGTGTTGGCTTAATTTGGAGATGAATTCATTTTGTATGAGGCTATAATTGATGGCTAATTTTTATTATTGGTATATGAAAATGATGATGTTTATCATGTATGTGCAAATTGTATGGTTGAGTAATTGGTATAGTTATACATGAAAAAATAGGTTGCTTGATGTGGTTTATGATGGTGCAAGTAGGGGTGGCAGAAAGGGGCTTGGTAAATAGCCTTCTTCTTGTCCACACGGGTAGACAGACGGGCGTGTGTCTCAGCCGTGTGTGACACACCGTCTGCCCTATAGGCATGTGGTTTGGCCGTGTGTCCCCCTGCAGTTTAAGTCAACAAAACAGAATGTCCAGTAGTAACCAAACGGGCTGAGACACGGCCGTATATCTCAACCGTGTGGAAGACACAGTCATAGGACATGGGCGCTTGTCCAGGACGTGCGATATCTGCACTTGCATTTAGTAATTTAATTCGCCACACAGTCTAAGGACACAGGCGTGTGCCTTGGTCATGTGTCCTTATTAGGTTGATGACATCAAAAATAGAATGTCAAGGTTTTTGCACACGGGATAAGACACGGGGTTGTCATGGCCCTGTGAGGGACACGGGCGTGCGTCAGGCTGTGTGAAAACCCTGTAAGTTCGAATTGAGATAATGAATCCACATGGGCATGTCACACTTCCACACGGGCGTGTGCCCCTATTTTTTGTAACATTTTCCAAGGTTTTCCAAGGTTTTCCAAAGAACTCGATTCGATCTCGAAACGTTTCTAAGATGTGTTTTGGGCCTCGTAGGCCTATATTAAGGATGTTAAGAGGAAGTTTGAAAAGTTTTAAAATTGAACGGACTTTTATGATTTGGAATTGTATGTATGCATGTGTTTAACTTAGGTAATGCCTCGTACCCTGTCCCAGCGTCGGATACGGGTAAGGGTGTTACAAATGTACTTTTGCCACTTTTGATGCCTTGTTGGAATGTGTTAAAATGGCTAAGTTTTGATGCATGTTTTAATGGCCAATATGCTATGTGATGGAATAGTTACAAAATGGTCAAGATAGGTTATGTTTTGGAAAGGTATTGGATTTGATGTGCATGATAGAAATGTGGTATGTTTACATGTTTAGGTAAAATGTGAATGAATGCATTTGCGGTGCCTTGTATAGCATATTGGTTGTATGGATTTGGTATTTTTAATTTTCCATTTCATCGATGTTTTGGTAAGGTTTTGAAGCTTTGAAGGGGTGCACAAAATGCTTGTAGGTACATGTTAGGGCTGGTGAGGGAAATAACTTGGTTTTGGCCAATTTCATGTCCACACTTCCTGAGACACGGGTGTGTGACTCAACCGTGTGTGACACTCTGCTATGTGACACGGTCATGTGTCCCCTATAGGTTTCAAGGTTTACAAGTCAGGCAATTACACGGCCTAGCACATGGCATGGTACACGGGCATGTGAAGCCATTTTGAGAGTTACACGGCCTGAAACATGGGCATGTGGCTTGGCCCTGTGACCCAACTTCGAAAGTTACAAGGGCACAGACACGGGTTAAGACATTGCCGTGTACACCTATTTCGAGAGCTACACGGCCGTGTGACCCCTGTACGGGCCCAAATTTTCTCGAGGCCCAAACCAATAATCCAGAACAAAATAAAACACTTTTAAAACCAAAATATAAAGCCCAAAAATTAACAATCTCTTTTTACAACCCAAAACCTAAATCAGTCAAACCCAATACTACCCAATTTACAAACCAAATTAAACCTAACCCAATTACAAGCCCAAAACTAAACCAATTTTCAGAAAAAGAAAACCCTAGCCACATGCCTCCACCGCCGCACACCACGTCAGCACCTGCTAGCAAGTGTCCTTCTCCATACCTGCAAAAAAGCAAGGACAAACAGCAAAGCAGAAAAAACAAGAGAAGAAAACATTGTATTTTATGTATTTTATTTTTCTTTTCTTCAATTTCGGCTATAAAAACCAAAGAACAAACCTTTGTAAAATTTCTACAGACACTATTTAATCAAAAAACAGTGAGAAGGTGAATTTTTGACTCTTATTTTAAATTTTCATTCTATTTTACTCTATTTTCCATTTTTATTTTTATATACGAAAATAATAAAGAGGAAAAATGGGGGAAGAAAACTTACCAGGTGTTCGGGTCTTCGACACCATAAAGCCGAGGTAGTCACCTCCGAGGATAGGTGGCCAAAAAATAAAAGGTTTCTTGGGTTTTTGGGTGTTTTCATTAATATTTTGGGGTTTTTGGTGTCGAATTTTGGGCTCGGGAGGTTGAAATATTAAAAAGGGCGCCTTTTGTCTTTTTCGGCCACCGTGGACAGCGGCGTCGTCACCGGCAACCGGTGGCTGCCACGGAGGACCATCGATCGGAGTCTGACCGGACTGAAGTGAAAGAGAGGAGAGTTGAGAGTTTTGAGTTTTTTTTTTTTTTTTTGAAAGGAAGTGGCTAAAATGAATTTTTTTCTAAAATTTTTGCTTTTATAGAAGGGTAAAACGGCGCCGTTTTGGTCCCCCCTTTAGTGTCCAAATCGACGTCGTTTTGGGGGGGAACCGAGACCCGACCCGATGAGTCCTCAGGATCTGCGTGTTTTTTAAGCGATGGTCTTATTGCGCTTTTGGTCCCTCCGCATTTTCTATCTTTTTAATATAGCTTATTTTCATTTTCAATTTTTACCCTATAATATTTCTTATGTTTTAATTTGGTCTCGCGCAAAGTGAAGCGTTTTGGAGGGCGGGAATATTTTTCCTTCTACTCCCTCCTTGTTATTCGCGTGTTCGGATAAATCCTTCCCCTTTTATATTCATCACAGATTAGCCCCAAAATTTGGTTTTAAGTTCAGTTTAGTCCTTTTTATTTTCTAGTTATTGTTTCCATTTTATTAATTTTTTTTAACATTATTTTTATTATTACTATTTATTATCATTATTATTAACATATTATTATTCATGTATTATTATTAATTAACTTTGTAATTATTACTATTATTTCCTTAAGATTTATCTAGTTAATATTTTTTAAATACTTATTTATTTATTTTCCTCCATATAGTTTTAAGACTTCAGATTTTTTTTAATGCTGTCATCATTATCATTAGTATTATGAATTTTCAATTTGTGTTACACTATGCTTGTTTATTTATTTGTTTAGTATTAATTCTTTAGTTCTAAATTTTTAGTTTTTTCTTTATTATTATTTTTTTCATCTATTTTGGGCTTGTTTTATATTGTCATGCATTAACATATTTATTATTCCGTATGCGCATAAGCACCGAAATTCATTTTACATATTACTACAAAATCACGTTACATTTTACCCCAATACATTAAATTTTGTTTTAAAATAAGCAATATTCCGCGTTTTTAAAAAAAATTCAAAAGGTCGTTCCCTAACTTACGGGGTTGCGATCTTTTTGATAAATTCGAATAAACGAATGTTTTAAAGCATAATATTTTTAATTATTCTCGAAAATTCAAAAATGTTATGTCCTAACACACTGGAAGTGACATTTTGTTATCTCAAGGTAAGGATTTCTAAAAATAAAGGTAATATTCTGTATTTGAAATTTTGAGAAATTGTGCCCTAACTTACTGGGTTCTGTTTTTCATTGGACCCAAATAACTGAATATCCTTCTTAAAATTAAATGCATGTGTTTTAAAAGTCAAAAGACAAGCTTAGTTTCGAGGATTTAAAATGTCGTATCTTAACTCATTAGGCGTGACATTTTACTTCTTCGAAATAAGAGGGTCTTAAAATCCAATTTAATTTATTCAAGTTTTCTTTTAAATAGAGAGGATCTTATTTTAAAACCTTTTCAAATATTTCATCGTTTTTTTCGCGATGTCAAAGTCTTAAAATTTATAAAAAGAATGATCAAACCTGGAAACTAACTATGACAACGATTTGAGGCAAGTGTACCTATCGAACAATAGTATAGTTAAGGCAAGACCGGAATATCGAACCCAAAGGAACCGAAAGTACTAATACTAACTCTCTTTTTATTATTTAGCCTAAGAATTAAAGTGATTTTTATCTAATCTAAAATTAACTAACAACTAATCTAAAGACTCTAAGACACAGAAGAATGAATTTGGGAAAATAACTTGGAAGAAAAACCAATTGATTAAAACGACACCCAAGGAAGGATCCACCTAGACTTCACTTGTTATCTAACTCTGAACCAGACGATTTATTCATTTCACTTGATCCGTAAGATTCCTAAGTTATATTAATCCCTCTCTCGAGGCGGCTAACGTCTAACCCTAGGTTGATTAATTGAAATCTCTTTCTAATTAAAACCCCTAGAATCATATTAACTTGATCTATGGACTCCCATATTAGGTTTCACCCTAATCCGAAAAAATCTCGTCACCCTATCTCTTGGTGCGAGATCAACTCCGCTTAATTATGCTAGAACTACTTTTAGGCAGGGACTTTTGCTCCTCCACCTAAGCACATCACACTTGAATAAATATCTCGGAAATATCAACACAAGAATTAAGAGCACATAATTAAGAACAAGTCAAATATTTATCATATAGTTCAGCAAACGATAACAAGATTCATCTTAGGTTTCATCCCCCTCAGGTATCTGAGGGTTTAGTTCATAACAATAAGAAAACATCTCAAAAGAAAAGATAAAACAAAACATAAGAAATCCCTAAAACCCCATGAAGGAACTGAAGGAAAGATCCTCCGTCTTGAGTGTAATTCCGGCTTCTTGAGATGGATCAACTGGCTATCTTCGAGTAATTCTCCACAAATCTGCCCTCTTTGGCCTAGTTGGACGCCCCCTGACTAAAGCCTTGGGTTCTCCCCTTTCTGGTCATACTTAGGGTGTTTATATAAGCTTCTGAATATGTTTCTTTGCCCCAAGTATCCAAATCTGAGTGAAACTCTTCTTTCCTATGACAGGGACACGCCCATGGCACACGCCCGTGTAAGTTATGGCCAGGCCATGTTTGAACCTGTTGAATAAGGCACAACCTTGTGGTCTTGGGCCCAGGACGTGTGGATTTTGTGATATGGCCCATTTACTCCATTTTGGGCCCTTTTTTGTTCTTGTCGTCATCCGGTGCTTTCATGAGTATAAAAGCATGAAAACAAAGGATTAAGAGCACCAAATTACACAATTCAGGGCTTAAATCATCCAAAAGCATACTAAATGTGGGCCTAAAATATGTTACTTTTACGATTTATCAAATACCCCCACACTTAAGCTTTTTCTTATCCTCAAGCAAAATTCTCGACTTACAATTAAAATGATCCTTCTTCGATCCATAAAATTTATCAATAATGTTTCACCATAATTCAAAGATAATTCATACATGGATAATTCAACTCAAAGGGTCTTAGAGATTCAAACAATCAAAGTCATACATTTGTAGCACGAAAACTTAGGCATTTCCCCTTATCTAAATAATTACCTTTGATTCAAAACTGACAAGAATTAACATCCTCACTAAAGATTCACTCAAATCACTCGAAGTGTTTAAGGTTTAGAATTAGGCACTCAAAAGTCAAACATGAAGAGTTAATCCCATAGGCTTGCATGAAAATCAAATCTCCACCACTATAATAAGAAATGATACACAAATCAAAAGGTCTTTTACAGGGTTGTAACGGGGCTTGGGTTAAAAGTGTGGATAAAGGTTGAATTAGAGGGTTAGAATCGAGATTGACTTGACAAATTACCTAACTAGAAAAATAAACTAATCTTAAATAATTACATCAATTGAAAACTAATAATACGAGCTTTTTCTTCAAGATTTGAAATTTAAACATGTAAGCTCACTTAATTATAGCATTAATAATGAATATACTTCATTTTTTTAAGAACAAGCAAATGATGAATTTGCTACTGAAATAATTAGGCAACCGATTAAATCAAATCTCGATATAATGGTAGTTAAAAGGAATGGTGATAAAAAATATAAAGGGTTTTGGGTTAATATTAGTAGGTGAGTCAATAAAAAGGGTTGTTAGGATCAACGTGGTTCACTAGGGGTTAATTGTGAAGGTAGGCTTTTAGTGGAGTGAGTGGGTTAAAACCTAGGTGCTTTATCATCTCTGTATATCAAATCAAAGGTGTGGTCTCGACATGTATAATCAATGCAAGTTCTAGAATAACAGATCAGTGTTGACACACTCATAATCAAAAAATGAGCACGAAAAAGAATATATGCTCTACAAGGCTCAAAGTCTCACAAAAATTATGGGTATTTGATATCAACCTCGTAAATTTCAAACTTCAAAGTAATATTCAAATTCAAGTAGACAACCTAAAAAAAAATTTTAATTTCGAAAAATAGACTTATCATGCTTGATTCTCTAGTATCCTTCAAATTTAATCATCAATGCGCAATTATCAATGACTTAATCCAAAACACATCAATAAAAAATCATAAATCAGGGAAATTTCATTCTAATCATAATATGAGACACTTACTTCAAGAAAAGGCATAATTTAAGGATTTGAGAATAATGAAGAAAGTTTGGCACTTTCTCGAAATAACTATTCACCCCCCACACTTAAGATGTACATTGCCCTCAATGTACAAACATGTATATGCAATTTAAGAGAGAGGGAGAGGTGAAACTTCTTGAATTTGGATGGTTTCCTGGAGTTGGAAGTCGATGGGGGTGGTGGCTGCTACTAAGCTCTGCGCTAGATGAAGAAATTGGGGAGCTCGTAGAAAATTAGCCAGGAATTATTAAGACACATTTAAAATAAACTAAATGTATAATTAAAGACAAGAAAGATAAAGAGACAGAAAATAGAAATGTAAATAAAATTAAAATGAAAGATGAATGGACCGAAGAGTCATTATTAGATGGTTCACGAGGTGGGTATGACTTCTAAGGCTGCGGAGGTGCTGGCGGTGGCGAAAGTGGCGTGATTCCCAGCCTTTAGAACTTGACACTAAGAAACTAAGATAGAATAAACCAAATTAAGCATAAGATAGTCAAAGAGAAGGAAAATAAAGGAGAAGATTAAAGAAGAAGAAAAATTAAATAGCCTCAAAGATTCTTGGCTTGTTGTTTGGGTGAAGCGGCCGTCATGAACTTATGTAGACTGGTCTCCCACTGGGGGACTGTGCTTAGATTCCGTCGTTTCTTCGACATTGAGTTTTTGGGCATTGGGAATTGGGGAAGGATTAAAGAAGAGAAATATGGAAGGGGAGAATTCTGAAGAATAGGAATGGGAAGTGGTTGAGAAGAGGGAGGGAGGGTTGGTTTATATAGAATTCCAAATCTGGTACATCCCCACGCCTGTGTACCCTAGGCGTGTCGATTCACACGGCCATGTCGCACAGCCGTGGTGGGCTTCGTTCGTTTCTCCCACACCCATGCTCAGGTCGCCACGCCCATGTGTGATCTAACAGTGTCAACCACGGCCGCATCGCACGGCCGTGGGGTTTTGTCGGTGCTCGTGGAGTGGTGGTTGGAGTCCGTGACTCAAAGGTTTTATTTGTTCTGACTCGTACCGTTTCTACCATGTCAGTACGGAGATTCTTTATACCCACACAGCCACGGCCACGGCCGTGTGTAAGGTCGTGTGGCTTGAAATTCTGTATTTTTTATTAGTTTATAGTTAGGTTCTATATGGAAAGAATAAAATAAAATAAATAAGATGAAAAATGCAGGAGTTAATGGGGTTAGTACTCGGGTTGCCTCCCGAGAAGCGCTCGTTTATAGTCTTAAGCTAGACTCTTCTATCCTTTATGTATTCATGGTGGTTTGAGGAGTTGAAAGTCCTTCCTCGTGCTGGCAGTTCCATTACCATGATAGAGTTTAAGACGGGTGGCATTTATTTTCAAAGTGCCAAACATAGGGTTACTTACCTCGACCGTTTCATACGGGAAAACATTGATTACCTTGAAAGGGATTTCCTTGCTGGTGTTTGGATCAGGAGGGGACACTCGTGGATCTGTTTTATCTAGCAATACCTGATCTCCAATTTTGAACTTGTTTGTCTCATAGAGTGGCCTTGGTTCTGCTTCGGGCATCCCTAGTTCTTTTTTAAGGTACGTCTTCCCCTCTTCTAGTTCATCGATATGAATCCTTTATTCTTCATGAGTTATTTCTTTGTTGGCACAGGGTCTAGGATCGGACTCAGTTGTGTTCTTTTGTGGTGCTTCCTGAAAAGAAGGGTTAATCGAATGGTTATCAATAGAATTTACTTTCTCACCTTGGTTATTCGATGTTCTTGCTGAGTCAAGGGCTTGAAGAGTGACTGTCTCCTTACCTACACAGAGTATAAGTTCGCTTGCATCAACATTGATCTTAGTTCTGGCAGTTGCTAAGAATGGTCTTCCAAAAATTAGGGGGATCGTGTTGTCCTTATCCATGTCTAAAACGACAAAGTCTACTGGGAATACGAATTTATCAATTTTCACAAGTACATATTCAATTATACCCCTAGGAACTCTAATAGTTTTATCAGCTAATTGAATGCTCATCCTAGTTTGTTTGGGTTTCCCTAAACCTAGTTGTTTAAACAATTTATAAGGCATGACATTTATGCTTGCCCCTAAATCAGCTAACACATTATCAATAGATAAACTACCAATTAAGCATGGAATTGTAAAACTCCCTGGATCTTTTAATTTCTGTGGTAGTTTATTTTGCAATATTGCTGAGCACACTGCATTCAGTTCCACATGTGATTCCTCATCTATCTTCCGCTTATTTGTCAATAGCTTCTTTAAAAATTTCCTGGAATATGGCATCTGTGAAAGAGCTTCAAGAAACGGTAAGTTAATATGTAATTTCTTTAAAATTTTAAGAAACTTACCGAACTGGTCCTCTGTATCGTCTTTCGTTATTGCTTGGGGATATGGTATGCGAGGTTTGTACTCTTTGATTACTGGTCTCAGCTTGTTATTGACCTCAACCATATCTTCTTCTACCGTATTCTTTTGCTTTGAATTAGGCTCATCTAACCTTTGACTTTCTTGAGCTGTTATGGCTTGAACTTGCTCCCTTGGGTTAGTCTCGGTGTTGCTCGGTAGTGTTTCCTATGGTCTCTGTCGATTCCACCAATATAAACCTACACCTAATTGCAAATTTAAGCAGTATAGGGAGTAGGGTCGATCCCACAGAGACTGGTTTACTCAAAATTGTTTCTCTCTCGACCAGAATTTTGTCTGGGCAGTTGTCATGCCCACGACTTTAAGCGAACCTGAAATAAATAAATAAATAAATTAGGGGGTTTTTAAGATGTAATAAAAAAACTAAATAATTGAAACAGAATAATTAAATGAATTAGAAATCAAATGAAAATTAAACTTGGATTTATAATCAGAGTAAATAAGCCTTAGCCTTAGACTCGATAATTTTTGAGTCAAAAATCGATCCTCGAAAATTGATCTTCTCCTCTAAACGATAAGCTGGTTATAGCGGTTAAGAACATCCTAACCACCAATTCCTCCTTCCGTAGCTGGTTCCAGTATGACCTGCAAACCAACCCTTACCGATTATCTAACCGAGATACACGCGTTCCCGATTGAAGATTCCGATAGCCTTGCATTCTGAAGAACCCAACTCGAATCAATGGCCTCAACCGTGTAGGTCGTTTAAACCCAATCACCTCTTCCTTAATTTGTTCTCAAAAACTCGAATACAGCACGGCCGACTCAAATTTCCAACTGTCGGCAAATACGACCCCAATCCAACGTGCACTTTGACTTGGAATCAAATTCAACCTTAAGGGACGATTTATCTATCCCGATACTTAGGCAAAAGGTGAATACCGATTGGAAGGATTATTTACGGGGATACGAATCTCATGATTCCCATTCGAACAGAGTATCGGCCTAAGGCTAAGATAGAATTTAGTGTGGCATGAATTTAATCATGCTTGAAGGTTGTGAAAGGTGTTTTGGCTTGGTGTGAAAGTGTTTGGAATTTGGAAAGGAAAGGGGTTTGGAAGGTAATTAAACCAATTTTGGGGAAAGAAACAAAAAGAGTTGAAATGGGCAGAATGTTGGACGTTGCTTGAAGGAGAAAAAAAACAGAAGAAATCCTATTCTAAATTGAAATAGGAAAAGAGAGAAATTAAATGCCAAATAGGAATAGAAAAGAGCTAATTGATTGATGATTTTCCAAATACATATAACCCTTATTTATACATATAGGGTTTACTAAAAATATACTTAATTAATTTAATATAAAATCTTAAATAATTAAAAATAAAAATAAATAAAAATAAAATAAACTAAAAATAGGATTTTCTATATTTGGCTTTTTACAAAGTCAAATTGCTTGATGAGTCATTGGCTTCCTCCATCTTTTTGATTTGGCCCCATTTCCATGATTTTCTTTCAATTTAGCCCTTCTTAGTATGCTTTCGGTCAATTGCATCCCTGACAAGAATTAAATCATAAAAATACAAATTATCAGGGATTAATTCAAAAATAAACAGAATTAAATACAAGAAATCATGCAAAATAATCATGTTATCAGTCTCTCAGAGATTTGCTTAGCGAGTTGCCCGATTTGATCCTTGAACTCTTGTGTCAATGCCTCAAGTTTTGTTTCTATCTTTTGGAAACGTATTTCAATATTTTGGGAACGTATTTCTGAGGCTGCTATGAAGTTTGTCAGCATCTCTTCAAGGTTCGGCTTCTTTTCCTATGGGTAGGGCTGTTGTTGGAAGTTTTGGGATGGTTGTTGCCTTTGATATCTTTGACCGCCCCATGAGAAATTGGGGCGTTTCTTCCAACCTAGATTATAAGTATTACTATAAGGGTTATTGTTGGATCAGAAATTATTACCCATATAGTTCATTTGTTCGCTCTCCATGCTCTATCCGTAGGGTGGGTACTCAGGATTCACCACTCCATCACTTGTGTCGCACTGCATAACTGGATGTACCTGCAAAGAACCATATAAACCATCAATTTTTTTATGTAGCAATTCTACCTGGTTTGATAGCGCGGTTACTGCATTGAGGTTGAAAACTCCAACTGCTTTGGCTGGCCTTGTTCTTGTAACTTGCCACTGATAGTTATTCAGTGACATCTCTTCTATAAACTCGTATGCTGCTTTAGGAGTTTTGTTGTTCAGGGTTCCGCCAGCGGCTGAATCGATTAGTTTCCTTGTTGAAGGGTTCACACCATTGTAAAAAGTTTGGACCTGTAGCCAAAAAGGTAATCCGTGCTGTGGGCACCTCCTTAACAAGTCGTTGTATCTCTCTCATGCATCATAAAATGTCTCTGAATCTATCTGCACAAAAGAAGAGATATCATTCCTTAATTTGGTCATTTTGACCGATGGGAAATGTTTTAATAAAATTTTTTCGATCATTTGATCCCATGTAGTGATTGACCCTCGTGAAAGAGAATGCAACCACTGTTTGGCTTTATTTCTCAGAGAAAATGGAAATAACTGAAAACGGATGGCATCATCAGAAACACCATTTATCTTGAAGGTATCACAGAAAATTCGCTAAGTGTGTGTTAGGATCCTCATCCTGCAAACCATCAAACTAAACAAACTGTTGTATTATCTGTATAGTGTTAAGTTTCAGTTCAAAATTATTTGCAGCAATAGTAGGCCTAACAATACTAGACTCAGTTCCTCGTAAACTAGGTTTAGCATAACCATACATAGTGCGTAGGGCATGATGTTCAGCCATCTCTGGAGGTGGCAGATTATTTTCAGCCATCTCTTCTATGGTATTTATTTCAGCTTCTTGCTCTTCGTCTATGTAGTTTAAGCTTCGCCTTATTTCTCTGCGATTTCTACGAATGGTACCTTCAATATCATTGTCGTAGAGTAAGGGTCCCATGGGGTTCCTTCTAGTCATAAACTAGAGGTACCTGAAAGGAACAAAAGAAAGAAAAAAAATTTAGAAAAATAAAAATAAAATTTAATTGCAAAAATAAAAATAAATATGGCTAAAGTAATAAAAATTAAGCTTTCTTAACATTTTAGTTCCCTGGCAATGGTGCCAAAAACTTGATCGTTGTTTTCGCGATGTCAAAGTCTTAAAATTTATAAAAAGAATGATCAAACCTGGAAACTAACTATGACAATGATTTGAGGCAAGCATACCTATCGAACAGTAGTATAGTTAAGGAAAGATCGGAATGTCGAACCCAAAGGAACCGAAAGAACTAATACTAACTCCCTTTTTATTATTTAGCCTAAGAATTAAAGTGATTTTTATCTAATCTAAAACTAACTAACAACTAATCTAAAGACTCTAAGACAAAGAAGAATGAATTTGGGAAAATAACTTGGAAGAAAAACCAATTGATTAAAACGACACCTAAGGAAGGATCCACTTAGACTTCACTTGTTACCTAACTCTGAACCAGACGATTTATTCATTTCACTTGATCTGTAAGATTCCCTAAGTTATATTAATCCCTCTCTCGAGGCGACTAACGTCTAACCCTAGGTTGATTAATTGAAATCTCTTTCTAATTAAAACCCCTAGAATCGTATTAACTCGATCTATGGACTCCCATATTAGGTTTCACCCTAATCCGAAAAAATCTCGTCACCCTATCTCTAGTCGCGCGATCAACTCCGTTTAATTATGCTAGATCTACTCTTAGGCAGGGACTTTTGCTCCTCCACCTAAGCACATCACACTTGAATTAATATCCCAAAAATATCAACACAAGAATTAAGAGCACATAATTAAGAACAAGTCAAATATTTATCATATAGTTCAGCAAACGATAACAAGATTCATCTTAGGTTTCATCCCCCTCAGGTATCTAAAGGTTTAGTTCATAACAATAAAAGAAAACATCTCAAAAGAAAAGATAGAACAAAACATAAGAAATCCCTAAAACCCATGAAGGAATTGAAGGAGAGATCCTCCGTCTTGAGTATAATTCTGGCTTCTTGAGATGGATCAACTAGCTATTTTCGAGCAATTCTCCACAAATCTGCCCTCTTTGACCTAGCTAGACGCCCCCTGACTAAAGCCTTGGGTTCTCCCCTTTCTGGTCATACTTAGGGTGTGTGTATAGGCTTCTGAATATGTTTCTTTGCCCCTAAGCATCCAAATCCGAGTGAAACTCTTCTTCCCTACGATAGGGACACGCCCATGGCACATGCCCGTGTAAGTCATGACCAGGCCGTGTTTGAACCTGTTGAATAAGGCACGGCCATGTGGTCTTAGGCCCAGGCCGTGTGGATTTCGTGATATGGCCCATTTACTCCATTTTGGGCCTGTTTTTCATTCTTTTCGTCATCCGATGCTCTCCTGAGTATAAAGCATGAAAACAAAGGATTTAGAGCACCAAATTACACAATTCAAGGCTTAAATCATCCAAAAGCATGCTAAATGTGGGCCTAAAATATGTTACTTTTACAATTTATCAATTTTTGACATAAAGACGTTAATTAATCAATTAGGTACCAATTTTAGGCGGTACGAGGGTCCTAATCCTTCCTCATACGTAACTGACTCCCAAACTCGTTTTTTCAAATTTTCTAAGCAAAAAAATCATTGTTTAATAAATCAAAATGTTTTAATAATCAATCTCAAAGTGATCCGATCACACCTCAAAAAAGGATTAGTGATGACTCCATTTTCGTTTTTAAAGTCGACCCTGTTTTTTCAATAAAATGGTTTCGACAACTTGGCGACTCCATTGGGGAAACCAAGAGAGTCAAGTCGTAAAATTGATTATTTTCTATCTTGTTGTCAAAAATTAAAAATATGATTTGAAAAATTATGATCCTTTTATTACATTTTTTTTTGTGTTATTTCATATGATTTCTGTGGTTTGAGTCTCATAGAATATTTTTGCATCATATTGCACAAGAACCGTTTGGTCTTACCTGTTTTAAATGGGAGTGAGAAGCTACTCCTTCGTGAGGTTTTGCAACAGTCTGGTTTATACCCTAGTTGGAATAGTGGTTTCGGGACCACAAATCCGAGTCTGTTTAATATTTTAATATTATTTTCTGTATCGTTGATATGTGACTAAGCATGTGGTAAATTTTCGTGAGCTAATTTGTCTGTCGGTGTGTTTAATTAGACAAAAGGATTGAATTGCATTAAATGTGAAAGTTGTATGCTATATGTTAAAGTGCCTATTTGATATGACTTTATAAGTGTGAGGACTTATGTGGCTATTAAACCACTATTTAGTTAGTGGATGGATATGGACAAATATATCCTTAATGCATGGTTATTTTATTTATTAATTGAAAGGTTAATTTAGTAAATGAAATAGTAGTAATGTTATAATGAAAATAACATGATAATAAGCCATTATCATCCTTCACCTAGCCGAATATTAAAGGAAGAAAAGAAAGAAAATTATCCTAGGTTTCGACACTTGCAAGCTTGAATTAAGGTGAGTTTTGACTTCGGTTTTTGATAATTTCTATGTCTTTGCAATCGTTGCTTTGTCTACTATCAAGCACATGCCTCAATTTTGTGTATTGATGATGTTTGTGAGATATGCCATTGATGATATGTTGAGCTTTGTAATGAATTTAGTTGTTAAATGAAAGATTTGAGCTAGATGAACATACTTTGTTCTTGAATTTTTGATGAATTTAGCTAATTAAGGCTAAATTGAAAAAAAAATAGTAATTTGAGGGACTAAATTGCAAATTTGATGGAAAATATGGGCTTGTATGTGATGTATGAACATTCGGCTAAGCATGAGTATGTAATGATTTTGTGAATTTGATGTTTTGACAAAAATGGACTAAATAGATAAATTGTGCAAATGTGAGGGTTAATTTGTAAATAGCCCTAAATGTGTGTCCTTGGATTGAATTGAATGAGTTAGTGAATAAAAGGGTTAATTATGAATATGTATAGATCAAGAACCAAAGAAAACGGGCTTAGATCACGGGAAAGTGAAAGTAACCGAGTAGTCGTTTCCGTTTCTATCTGAAGTAAGTCATATTGCAAATAAATGTAATTGTATTGAATTGAGCATATTCATATGATTATTGATGATAATGAATGCTTACGAGATGTTATGTATATGAATTCCGAGTTAAGGTCGATATAGTGATAAGTTTGAGAAATCCCGTATGAACTTAGAAATACAAAGGTATCTATTCTGTTTTATCGTGTAAGACCACGTTCGAGACATTGGCGTTGATTTGATATTCGTGCAAGACCACGTCTGGGATGTTGGCATCGATATGAGCTTTACGTGTAAGACCATGTCTGGGACATCGGCTCGTATTGATTCGGGTAAGACCACGTCTGGGACGTTAGCATCAATATTAGCTTTACATGTAAGACCATGTCTGGGATATCGGCATCATATTGATTCGTGTAAGACCCTGTCTGGGACAATGGCATCGATATCCGATTACATGTAAGACCTCGTCTGGGACGTTGGCATTGTACGATTATTTTGAGTTTCCGAGTATCCTATTTGATTCCGAACGGTTCAATGAGCAAATCTGAGCTATGAACAATTACGTGAATGTATATTCGTTTCGGGTACGTTTGGTATGTACACTAACTGTGTATAAAAGGTAAGTACCTATATGACTTTGATTTGAAGAAAGGTATGATTGAATATGAGAACAAGAATGAGATGCAAGAATGATTATGAAAGAGTTATGTATATACATATGATTCTTGAATGGATGAATGTGGCAATAGTGGCCAAGTATATGAACCAAAGCAAATATGTAATAGTTTGCTAAGTAAATGTTATGTGCCAATGTACCTTATGCATATATGCCTTTTATGTTAAGTTTATTTTTATTATGACTTACTAAGCTTTTGGAAAGCTTACTCTCTGTGTGTGTTTTCTCTGTTCTATAGGTCGTCAAAGCTACTAAAGGCTCGGGACCGTCAAGGATCGTCATCACACTACTAAACTCATTTTGGTACACTTTGGAAATGTATATAGCTAGATATGGCATGTATTGGCTAGTATTTGATATAAGTTTGTTATATGAACTTTGCCATGTGATTTGGCTAGTTATGAGTTGAGAATTTGCTTGAATGAATGTGATATGTGATGCATGTTTTTGGCATGGTTAGTTGATTCATGAAATGGTCAAGTTTTGATTAAGCAAATGAATGAATTATGCTTGTGATGAGTTGAGTTTTAGTCTTGTAATTTGGATGATTATTTTGGTATGTTATTGGTTGCCAAATAGGCATGAGCTGTCTTGATGATTTTGCTTGTAGGTAAGACCCATGTTGGTGGCATTTTGGCCTTGCAAATGGTCTATTTTGCCACACGGTTGTGGCACACGGGCGTGCCTGGTAACCGTGGGACAAAGTCAGTAGCTACAATAAGAGTACATAGCCTTGGCACACGGACGTGCCTAGTAGCTGTGTGGTTTTCAACAAGATCGACCACGGCCAAAGTACACGGGCGTGCTTAGTGGCCGTGGAGTAAAGTCAGTTTCGACTGCGGGGAGGACACACGGGCGTGTCTACCAGTCGTGGGAGGTACACGGCCTACCCACACGGGCGTGTAACCCCTGAAACTTAGAAAAGTTTTAAATTTCCATGAAATTTTGTATATGTTTCGGTTTAGTCCCAACCCGGTTTATAGCATGTTTTAGGTCTCGATGACCTACTAAGAGGACATTATGGTTGAGGTTAATATTCAATTGTATGACATTTCTGTAAATGTTTCTGATCTGTTTGGTAACGTCTTTAACCCTAGTCCGGTGATGAATACGGGTTAGGGGTGTTACAGGTTTTCACCTCCGTGCAGGATAGTGGATCACTTTCGGGATACATCTGTACCTATGTCTTCGTGAGATTTTCATCTCCGTGCTGCCATAAGGAAATGTATTCCCCTGAATTGAACTCGGTCTGTATGAGCCTATAATGGGTGAGGATCGAGGAATTTGCTGGTTCGGGTACCTCAACTTTAGAACCAAACTGCATGTAGAAGACCCTAGGAGCCCACCCTAGATAGCACTGCGCCAAACCCTAGCGGTTACCCAAATAGATGCTTGATTCTTTTTCATTTGCTTTGAGTTTTGTTTTTGTATATTGTACTACCTTATTGTGTTTTTGCTATGTTTGCATGTCATTTCATATTTGAAAGAATGTCGATTCACGTTTGATTACTAAATCAGAGAGCTTGTCATGGGGAACGAATTTCTTTATAAAGTGGAAGATAATGTTGCTGTCCGTATGTGGTTAGAAAAACCGCAATTAGAGAAAGAGGATAGTCTACCCGAGGGGTACACGTCAGAATTATGGGACTACACCCATATCAGCGTGACGCAAAATAACCTTCAGGAATTAAAAGAGATATGGGATCAGTGGAATGATGAGACCAAGCAGTTGTTCTACTATAATTATAGGGATTTGCCGTATCTACTTGACATCAAGGTAGACGAGCATTTACTCCGGGCCCTCGCTCAGTATTGGAACCCTGCATACAGTTGCTTTACCTTTGGGAGCGTAGATTTAGTACCCATTGTGGAAGAATATACAGCCCTACTGCGTTGCCCAAAGGTTGAAGTCGATAAAGCTTATCCTAGAGCCGCTTATGTCCCGACCTTTTAGAAGAAATTGATGAACATTATAGGAATGAGCGAACAGTGGATTACAGCCAGGATCAAGCAAAAATGTGAGTGTAAGTTCATCCCATGGAAGAATTTGAGAGATTTGATTCTAGCACATCCTGATATGAAAAAGAGAGTCGATGTGTTTGCTTTGAGCATCTACGGACTAATGATCTTCCCTAGGGCATTGGGGTATGTAGATAAGGTGGTCCCAGATCTCTTTGATCCACTTGATAAAGGGGTCACACCTGTTCCTGCAATCTTGGCCGAGACATTTAGATCTTTGAATGCATGTAGAAGGGCCGGTGAGGGCAGGTTTATAGAATGTGCGTAGTTGTTGTTAACTTGGTTGCACAGTCATTTTTGAAAGGTGGATAAGGTTTCTTATCGGGTTTTCTCCAAGAATTACTCCCCATTGAAGGAGATAGTGGCCACACTAAGAAGGGATGACATATCAGAGGAAAATTGGATAGCGCTCCTTCAAAATCTCCAGGAAGAAGATGTCAAGTGGAGAATTCTTTGGTTGATTCCCGACGAAATTTTTTACCAATGTGGGAGTTTTGACTGGGACCCTTTCCTTGGGATTTGGGAAGTCGTTAGGTACGCTCCTTTGCTCGTATTGAGGTAATACAGATCAAGACAGTTCATACTGGCAATGCATGGGCTAGTTCAATATGAGTTTTCGTACAGGGGAGATAACTACAAGAAAAGGGTAAAGGAGATTTCTAACGCTTGGAATCAGACTCATCGAATGAAAAGGCTGGCCATAGGTTCAATGATGATTCCCGAGTACATTGGATGGTGGAGTACAAGAATTAATGATAATATCCTCGGGTCGAATTTAGAAGGCGTTCGACTGATGGAGAAGTACTTACAAGTGATCCCGTCAGAACTAGAAATCATAAAGCAAGACTTTGAGAGGAGGAATTTGGAACTTGAAAAGAAGATAGAACAATTGGAGGAAAAAAAGATGCATTTAAGGTTAGTTGCTGATGTTCAAAAGCTAGAGGCCGAGAAATTAAGGAAAGGAAAGAATAAAGCCGAAGAATACTTGGATAGTTAGAAGACGGATTACAAGAAATTGTGTCTATCAATGAGAATTGCCGAATTGGGAAAAAATTCAGAGCAATGGTGACAAGAGATCCAAGAAGAAAGAACCAAAGTCGATCGATAGGAGAGAAAATTCCAGGAGGCTCAAGCACAAAAAGAGGCTCTAGAAAGGAGTTTGTTAGAAACCCAAAATGACAAAAGGGAATTAAAGACTAGGGTGGCAGAACTTGAAAAATTACTTATTCAGTATAAATCGTAATTCTACGATTGAGTTGAGGGCAAGTTTGAACAAGATTGAAGAAATGAAAGGAAAGATAAAAGAACTAGAGTCTGCATTACAAAACTGTGAGCTCCGGGTAGAGCTTCTTGAGGTAAGTGAAGAACGTTGGAAGGAATAGCTACACCATTCTTAGAATCAAGTAAGGAATAGAGATCACAATATGGGCGAGGCCGTGGCTCAGATTCGGGAGGTAGCCGATTATTTACAGACCTTGACGATTTAGGCTAACATGCTAAGCGTGAAGTATGAGCGAGAATCAGATCGAGGTCAAGAGTTAGCTTCGTTGCTTAGGAAAGTTAAAACTTTGAGCATTAGGGTAAAGCCATATTTGTAATCCGTTTTACGTAAAGAATTTTTGTTTTCTAGTAAAGTTCTCTAAATGAAATTGAATCATAATCGACGCATTTTTGCATTCATTTCATGCATTCACATTACATCACATGATGTGCATTTAAATTTCATGGAAAGACCCTAATTGTTTAAAATAATTTCAAAGTTAATCTGGAAACCAACAAAAATTTACCAACCAAACATCATTACAGTACCCGAGCAAAGACAAAAGACATGGATCAAAGATTGGAAAGACTTGAACAACTCCAAAAGAGATACAAGATCAACTACAATTGCAAGTGCAAGAGCAACTGGCTAAATTCCAGCAAGATATGATGGACCGAATGATGGAATCCCAAAGAAATATGTTGACTCAGTTGACCCAACTGCTGACTGGAGGAATAGATAAAGGAAAGAGCCTCATGGTTAATGCTGGAGAAGATAATGAGGAACCTCTCAATCCTCCAGGTTTTACTCCAACAAATACACTAACACACCCTGAGGTGTACCCTCAAAGAACATCTATCGCGATTAGGCCTCAACAATTTCAGGATGGTGTTTCGGTACCGATGAACTTTCAAGCTAGATCAGGTTCTAACCCAGGGGATAACCCAACTAATCCTGTTATCCCTGACCTTGATGAAGTGGCAGAAAAGGAAAGGGTAAGGACAAAATTGCCAAAGCGGTTAGAGGACTGATGTAAATGGCTGGAGGAAATATTTAGGGCAATGGAAAACACTGATAGTCAGCATAGAATCGATGCTAACGGCCTGAGTTTGGTCCTATATCTAGTGCTTCCCTACAAGTTCAAAATGCCAGAATTTGAAAAATACAATGGGACCAGTAGCCCCGAAGCTCACATTACCATGTTTTGCAGAAGAATGACCGGGTATGTTAACAATGATCAACTACTAATACATTGCTTCCAAGACAGTCTGGTGGGAGTAGCATCCAAATGGTACAACCAATTGATCCGTACTAGGATTGGTTCTTGGAGAGACTTAGCACAAGAATTCATGAAGCAGTATAGTCATATGACGGATATGACTCCTGATAGAATTATTTTGGAGAAGAAACCGAGTGAGAGTTTCAAGCAATATGCACTGAGATGAAGGGAATTGCCATACAAGTTCAGTCGCCGCTCCTAGAAAAAGAAACTATGATGCTCTTTATCAACACCCTAAAAGCCCCGTTCATCACTCACATGATAAGAAGCGCTACAAAAAGTTTTTCAGACATAGTGATGACTGGCAAAATGATTGAGAATGCAATAAGAAGTGGAAAGGTAGATGCAGGAGAGAGTAACAAAAGGTCAGCCTCGAGGAAAAAGGAAAACAAGGTGAACAACACAAGTACATATAACAAGGGTTACTCAAAATCAACTACTGTAAATTAGCCAAGAGCGGTGGCTACTGGTCAACAAGGTTTATCAAGGCAAGAATCAGGCACAAAGTAAAACACTAAGAAGCTCCAATTTTCGCCAATCTCAATGACATATAGAGAGTTGTATCAAAGTTTATTTGATGCACATGTGGTATCCCCTTTTTACCTAAGCCATTACAGCCTCCATACCTCAAATGGTACGATGCAAACGCTCAATGTGACTACCATGTAGGAATTCAGGGGCATTCAATAGAAAACTGCACTACCTTTAAGAAAGTAGTTGAAAGACTTATTAAAATGGGAATTGTGAAATTTGATGATGCACCTAGTGTCAAAAATCCGCTACCCAATCATACTGATAATGGGGTAAATACGATAGACAAAAATGTGGGGAGAAGAATCAAGACAAATATTGCAGAAGTAAAAATTCCTTTGAGATGGGTCTGGATGGAGATGGTAAAAAGGGGGTTAAGCATTTCAGATCTTGAAGGGAGTTGTGAAAACATGAGGAACTACTGTGAGTTCCATCATGAAGAGGGGCACAAAATCCAAGAATGTGTAGAATTCAGAACCTTGGTGCAAGGTCTGATGGATAATAAAGAGATAGAGTTCTATGAAGAAGTTAAAGAAGAAGGAAGCATATGCGCGTCAGAATCAACAATGAAGGTCCTAAAAGTCAATTATCCTGTGGTCATCATTTCGCGACTTAAAAGCAACGAAGCTGGAATACAGATGACACTAAAGATCATAATTCAAAAATCGACTGTCTTCTCTTATCAGGATAACAAAAGGGTCCCCTAGAATTATGATTACAACGTGACAATCCCAAGAAAGGAGAACTCAGCCAGCGCTTCAAAAGAGGATTAAGATGTAGGTTCTCATACGCTTTGATAAATGCCCGAGCAGAACTCGTAAAAGGAAAGACCCTAAAAGTGGAGCAAAAGAATGAAAAAACAGACAGATCTGAGCTGCTTGTTAATGAGCCAGTAAAGGAGGAGGAGGCTAAGGAATTCCTGAAGTTTTTGAAACATAGTGAGTATAGTGTTGTGGAACAGTTGCAGAAACAACCAGCTCGCATATTGCTACTAGCTTTACTCTTGAGTTCAGAGGTACACCGAAGTGCATTGATGAAAGTACTAAACGAGACGTACGTGGCTAATGATATCTCTATCAATAAACTGGATCGGCTGGTTAACAATATAACTGTCGATAACTTCATCTTCTTCAAAAATGATGAAATACCACCAGTGGATATGGGATTTATTAAAGCTCTGCACATTACTACCAGATGCAAAGGGTACACATTGCCAGGGGTTCTGATCGACAATGTATCAGCACTGAACGTATTGCCCCTATCCACACTTAATAGGTTACTTGTGGATAGTTCACACATGAAAGTATGCCAGAATATAGTAAGGGTGTTTGATGGCACTGAAAGGAAGGTCATGGGAAGAATCGAAATACCTCTGTTGATTGGCCCAACTACCTATGAGGTGGACTTCCTAGTAATGGATATCAAGGCCTCCTACAATTGATTATTGTGAAGACCTTGTATACATTCGGTAGGGGCAGTGCCTTTGTCACTACATCAGAAGTTAAAGCTAGTATCAGAAGGTCGGCTGATGACGATAAATGTCGAAGAAGATATTATTGCGGTCGTAACCAGTGATAGCCGTACTTGGAGACAAATGATGAGGCAATTGAATGTTCTTTCCAGTCTTTGGAGTTTGTGAATGCAACATTCATTACTGAGGGGAACAGGATTCCAGTGCAAAAAAAATCCAAGGCTACCAGGATGGGATTATAGCTGATGGTAGGAAAGGGAGCTTTACCAGGAAAAAGACTAGGGAGACATCTTTAGGGAAAAGTTGAGGCTCCAATGCTGAAGAAGAAGCATGACCGCTTTGGCTTATGTTACAAGCCAGATGTGAGACAAAGAAGGAAGGAACTACAAAAGAGGCAAGAAAGAAGAAGGGCACGCGTGAAGGGGGAAGAAATCAAATGGGAACCAATGATATTCCCCCACATATCCAAAACTTTCGTATCGAGAGGGATTATTCATCCCGAGTGAAGGACACCAAGGAAAGAAAGTGTTAAAGAAATGTTGGGAAATGTTCACATCAATGCCATATATGAAGAAACAACTGAAAGAGTGACCTTGTCATATATCTGCCCTTATGAACCTAGGAGTGTTCTAAACAATTGGGCTGTAGAAGAAATTCCTGTAGTTTTTAGAGCTTACTCAGAGTAATGTTCAAAACACACTTGTTGCTTTAAGCCTAGAGGCAATAAGAATTCCTTTGTGAAATAGGCTTATGTCCAAACATCATTATGAAGTGCATATTTGATATCATTTTGAGTAAATAGTCTTTCATTCTTTTAGATTCTTTCATTCTTTCTATACAAGTAATTATGTTAGATTCTTTCATTCCTTGGACCTTTTTCCAAATCATTCTTTCATTTCATTCATAATCATACCATACAAATAAATATTCTTAAATTCATTCATTCTTTGTATATTCCTTTGCACCTACAACAGGTTCTTGGATATCAACGACATGAGTAATGCTGCTAAGGAATCAGAACTTCCTTTTGAGTAAGACATGTGTTTAAAGGGATCCCAGGACTTTGAAGATGACATAGACTATGGCTTATCTCTGGACTTGTTAAGAATGGTAGAACAAGAGGAAAAATAAATTCTACCTCATAAAGAGACAGTAAAGATTGTGACCTTGGAAGAATGAAAGGTAGTGAAAATTGGAATGTGCATAACTGAAGAAACGAAGCGAGAACTCGTAGAGTTACTTCAAGAATTCAAAGATGTCTTCGTGCGGTCATACCAAGATATGCCCGGGTTAAGCACTGACATTGTTGTACACCGCCTCTCCATAAAAGAGAATTGCAGGCCGGTTCAGCAGAAGCTCCGAAGAATGAGGCCTGACATTGTGCTAAAAATAAAAGAGGAAGTTAAAAAGCACTTCGATGTCGGATTCTTACAAGAGGTCAAATACTCAGAATGGGTAGACAACATTGTGACAGTCTCTAAGAAAGATGGGAAGGTGCGAATGTGTGTAGATTATAGAAACTTAAATAAGGTCAGCCTGAAAGACAATTTCCCCTTGCCTTACATTGATACTCTAGTAGACTGCAGACTATTCGCTATTGTCCTTCATGGATGGCTTCTCGAGATACAATCAGATAAAAATGCATCCTGAAGACATGGAAAAGACTACTATCATAACCTTGTGGGGTACATTTTGTTATAAGGTGATGCCATTTGGGCTGAAAAATGCAGGAGTGACATATCAAAGGGCCATGGTGACCTTGTTCTATAATATGATGCACAAATAAATCAATGTTTATGCCGATGATATGATTGCAAAGTCCCGAACAGAAATGGAACATATCCAAGTTTTGAGGAAGTTATTCTTGAGACTGAGGAAATTTCAATTAAAGCTCAATCCAACAAAATGTACTTCTGGAGCTAGATCAGGAAAATTGTTGGGCTTCGTAGTCAGCGAGAGTGGAATTGAGATTGACTCAGACAAGGTCCAAGCTATACAAGGATTGCCTCCGCCGCGCACTCAAAAAGAAGTGATTCCATATTTCGTCTTCTTAAGAAACACAATCCAGGCGTGTGGGATGATGAATGCCAGAAAATTTTTGATAAGGTTAAATAGTACTTGTCAAGTCCTCTAGTATTTTTACCTCCATGCCCAGATAGGCCATTAATACTGTATTTGATAGTGTTTAATAATTCTATGGGATGTGTGCTGGGTCAACACGATGATTCGGGAAAAAGAGAAAAGGTGATATACTACCTCAATAAGAAATTCACTGAGTGTGAAATGAGATATTCGCCAATTGAGAAATTGTGTTGTGCCTTGATTTGGACAACTTGGAGGTTGAGACAATAGATGATGTACCATACGACCTGGCTAATCTCGAAGTTGGACCCTCTAAAATATATAATGGAGTCAACTGCTTCCAATGGAAGGATGGCTAGATGGCAAATTCTACTCTCTAAATTTGACATAGTTTATGTGAGCCAAAAAGCCGTGAAAGGAAGCGCAGTAGCAGATTTTCTAGCCAGCAGAGCTCTAGAAGATTATAAGCATTTGAACTTTGATTTCTCCAATGAAGAACTAATGCATGTGGCAGCTACTAAAGAAGATGCTACAAAAGATCACCTTTGGAAATTGAACTTCGAAGGAGCATCAAATGCTATAGGTAATGGAATTGTGGTAGTCTTGGTATCCCCAAATGGAGATCATTATCCATTCACATGCAAATTGGACTTTGATTGTACAAATAATATGGTAGAGTATGAAGCATGTATCATGGGACTCCGTCCAACCATAGAACACAAAATCAGAGCGTTGGAAGTATATGGAGATTCTGCATTGGTGATCTACCAACTGAAAGGTGAATGGGAGACAAGAGACCCCAAATTGATCAATTATCGAAGGATAGTTCTGGGGTTAGTGGAGGAGTTTGATGATATTACTTTCAATTATCTCCCACGAGACGAAAACCAGATGGCAGATGCTTTGGCTAGTTTGGCTTCCATGATAAAAGTGAGCAAACAAGAGGATGTAAAACTCATTCAAATGAGTATTTATGAGGCCCTAGCTCATTGTTACAACATGGAGGAAGAAGAAAGAGATGATCACCCATGGTACCACGACATATTATGATATATGAGAAATCGTGAATACCCTGATCAGGCAACCGAGAACGATAAAAGGACGTTGAGAAGACTAGCTTGTAACTATGTCTTAGACGGGGAGATCCTGTACAAAAGAAGAAAGGATCAGGTACTATTGAGATGTGTGGACGCTGTTGAAGCTAAGAAAATTCTAGAAGAAGTCCACGGGGGTGTTTGTGGAACACATGCTAATGGCTAGACAAATTATGAGATTCGGGTACTATTGGTCTACCATGAAGGGAGATTGCATCAATTATGCTAAGAGATGTCACAAATGCCAAATTTATGGAGACAAAATTCATGTACCTCTTTTGCCTTTGCATGTTATGACTTTCCCATGGCTTTTCTCTATGTGGGGCATGGATGTCATTGGGCCGATCTCGCCAAAAGCTTCAAATGGGCATCGATTCATATTTGTAGTCATCGACTATTTCACCAAGTGGGTAGAGGCTACTTCATATGCCAGTGTTACTAAGTCGGCAGTCAGTAGATTCCTAAAAAAGCATATCATATGTCGATATGGAATGCCTAAGAGGATCATATCTGACAATGTATTAAACTTGAATAATAGCATGATAGCAGAGGTCTGCAGTCAATTTAAAATCAGACACCACAATTCATCACCGTATCGTCCAAAAATGAATGGTGCAGTGGAAGCAGCCAATAAAAATATAAAGAAGATCGTGTGGAAAATGGATGAAACTTATAAAGATTGGCACGAGAAGTTACCATTTGCTCTATATGCTTATTGAACGTCTATCAAAACTTCTACCGGGGCAACGCCTTTCTCATTGGTTTATGGAATGGAGGCGGTTTTACCCATTGAAGTAGAGATACATTCCCTTAGAATTTTGTCAGAGCTAAAGTTAGAAGAAGTAGAATAAATCCAATCTCGATATGATCAGTTGAACTTGATTGAGGAAAAGAGGCTAAGGGCTATTCGTCAAGGTCAGATGTACCAAAAACGAATGATGTGAGTTTATGACAAAAAGGTTCGCCCAAGAGAATTTCACGAGGGGGACCTAGTATTGAAAAAGATCCTCCCCATACAAAAGGATTTCAAAGGGAAATGGATGCCAAATTGGGAAGGACCTTATGTGGTAAAAAAGACTTTCTCTGGAGGAGCACTAATTTTGACCGAAATGGATGGAAAAAACTTACCCAATCTTGTAAATTTGGATTTAGCCAAGAAATACTATACTTAAAGAGGAAAAGAGGCCAAAGTGAAAACCCGCAAAAGGCGCTTTGAGACCGTTTTTTAAAAAAAATGGAAAGGCCAAGGGGGAAACCAAGACCGGACCTGATTAGCCCTCAGGATCAGCGTGTGTTTTAAGCAATGGTCTTATTACGCTTTTGGTCCCTCCGTATTTTCTATCTTTTTAATATAGTTTATTTTTATTTTCAATTTTTACCCTATAATTTTTCTTCTGTTTTAATTTGGTCTTGCACAAAGTGAAGCGTTTTGAAGGGCAGGGATATTCTCCCTTTTAGTCCCTCCTTGTTATTCGCGTGTTCGGATAAACCCTTCCCCTTTTATATTCATCATAGATTAGCCCCAAATTTTGGTTTTAAGTTCAGTTTAGTCCTTTTTTATATTTTGGTTATTGTTGCCATTTTATTAATTATTTTTAAGATTATTTTTATTATTACTATTTATTATCATTATCATTAACATATTATTATTATTCACATATTATTATTATTCATGTATTATTATTAATTAACATTGTTATTATTACTATTATTTCCTTAAGATTTATCTACTTAATATTTTTTAAATACATTTATTTATTTCATCATTTCATTACTTATTTATTTATTTTCCGCCATATAGTTTAAAAACTTCAGATTTTTTTAATGTCGTCATCATTATCATTAGTATTATGATTTTTCAATTTGTGTTACACTATGCTTGTTTATTTATTTGTTTAGTATTAATTCTTTGGTTCTAAATTTTTAGCTTTTTCTTTTTTATTATTTTTTTCATCTATTTTGGGCTTGTTTATTTTACTTTCGTCCTTTATATTGCCATCCATTAACATATTTATTATTCCGTATGCGCATAAGCACCGTAATTCATTTTACATATTACTACAAAATCACGTTACATTTTATTCGATACATTAAATTTTGTTTTAAAATAAGCAATATTCCGCGTTTTTACAAAAAATCGAAAGGTTGTTCCCTAACTTACGGGGTTGCAATCTTCTTGATAAATCCGAATAGACAAATGTTTTAAAGTATAATATTTTTAATTATTCTCAGGAATTCAAAAATGTTATGTCCTAACTCACTGGATGTGATATTTTGTTATCTCGAGGTAAGGATTTCTAAAAATGAAGGTAATATTCTGTATTTGGAATTTTGAGAAATTGTGCCCTAACTTACTGGGTTCCGATTTTTCATTTGACCCAAATAACCGAATATCCTTCTTAAACTTAAATGCATGTGTTTTAAAAGTCAAAAGACAAGCTTAGTTTCGAGGATTTAAAATGTCGTATCCTAACTCACTGGGCGTGACATTTTACTTCTTTGAAATAAGAGGGTCTTAGCATCCAATTTAATTTATTCAAATTTTCTTTTAAATAGAGAGGATCGTATTTTAATACCTTTTAAAATTTTCGACATTAAGACGTTAATTAATCAATATGGTATCAATTTTAGGCGTTACGAGGGTGCTAATCTTTCCTCGTATGTAACTGACTCCCGAACCCGTTTTCTTGAATTTTGTAGGCAAAAAAATCATTGTTTAATAAATCAAAATGTTTTAATAATCAATCTCAAGGTGATCCGATCACACCTCAAAAAAGGATTGGTGGCGACTCCATTTTCATTTTTAAAGTCGACCCTACTTTTTCAAAAAAATGGTTTCGACAACCCCTACGGTTCAAATTTTCTAAATTTTTTCCTGAAATTTCTGATTGATTCTAATTTAGTCTCGAATTTTTTCTAATGTTTTTTAGGGCATTGAGGGCTCGATTAAGGAACGATAAGTATGTGAATGAATGATTTATGCTATGATTATATTAATGTTTGGAAATATATGTTTTTATGTTACGGTTTGACAGTAATGAACTGTAACCTTATTCCGGCAATGGATACGAGTTAGGGGTGTTACAGTAACATCCGATCTCATATTATGAATTTTGTCTCGAACAGATCTTCCAGGTCAATCTCTGAGGAAATGATCTAGCGAACCACATCTGAAGCAAGATCCCTTTTTCAACCGCCGCTCTCCAAAATGATTTATGTTGTAATGTTATATTCAGGCTTGTTAGCAATTTGAACACTGTCGACATTGGCTTCAAAAGTGGCTTGAGGTCTCGGATTACTTTGCTTCACTTGATCTCTTCCCGAAAATCCAAATAGGACTGAAAAACGATCGTGAGTTTCTTTAATTTTCTTCAAAGGGGAGGAAAAAGATTTACCCAAATTTTGTTTACCAATATCTCAAATCTTTGAATCAAACTTTTTCTTTTCTTTATTGATATCCTCTATCTTCTGAGCTTTCAAACAACACAATAAATTCTTTCAGTTCGAGAGCCTCCACAAGTAACTAAATTTTTGCGTTCAAGCCTTCATCAAGACAAGTACAAATGTTGGCTTCTATTGGAACTATTGCACGAGCATATTTACGTAACACCCCTAACCTGTATCCATCTCCAGAATAGGGTTAAGAGGCATTACCAGATGATCGAAAACTTTTACGAACTTTTTATAATATAATTCATCAAATCCAATCAAAATGTCCCTTTAATAGGTCAACGAGACCTTAAACATGCTTTAGAAAAGGGTCTGGACTAAACCGAACACATATGGAAATTATCAGAAATTTAAAAAAAATTCTAAGTTACAGAGGTCACACGCCGGTGTGGGCAGGCCGTGTGCCTAACATGGCCTCAGACACACCCATGTGTCCAAGTCGTGACAAAACAGGGCATACCTACTGACTTGTCCACACGGCCTAAGACACGCCCGTGTGCCTCACCCGTGGTCGACACTGACTTGCACCACACGGCCAGTCACACGCCCGTGTGTCCAGCCCATGATCGAGTCTGACTTGAATCGAATTACAAACTTGAGGAACACGGTCGAGCCACACGCCCGTATGCTCAACCGTGTGGGCAATTTGATAAACCATATTATGTACATATTTTCATCTCACATTTAGCATATTTTTTGAAGATTTATTCCTTGAATTGTGGAATTTGGTGCTCCTAATCCTTTAATTTCATGTTTTATACTTAGGAGAGCCTCGGAGGATGAAAAGAATGAGAAACGGACCAAAAATGGAGAGAATGGGCCAAAGCACGAAAATGAGCCTGGGCCCAAGCCACACGGCCATGCCCCCTTCACAGACCCGACCACGGCTTAGATTCGATTCACACAGCCGTGCCACACGGGAGTGTCCCTAACGTGACCTATTTTAATTCTATTCGGAATAGGGTACTTAAAGGCAAAAAAAAGACATTCCAAAAGCCTATATAAACACCCTAGAGGCCAACCTTCAAAAGGGGGTTCAGGAGGCCGAAAAACCAAGCCAGAAAGGCCGAATTGTGGGATTTACTCGAAGAAAGCCAGTTGATCCTTCTCAAGAAGCCAGAATCATACTCAAGACAGAAGATCTTCCCTGCAATTTCCTTCAGGGGTTTTTAGGGTTTTTCTTATGTTTTGTTTTATATTTTCTTCTGAGATATATTCTTTTATGATTATGAACTAAACCCCTCAAATACCTGAGGGGGATGAAACCTAAGACGGATCTTGTTATTATTTTTCGAACTATATGATAAATACTTGATTTGTTCTTAATTATGTGTTCTTAATTCTTTCTTTGATATTTCAGGATATTGATTCAAGTAATGATGTGCTTAGGCAGTGGAGTAAAAGTCCCTGTTTCAGAGTAGATCTAGCATAGTTAAGCGGAGTTGATCGCAACCCTAGAAATAGGATGATGAAAATCTATCGAATTAGGGTCAAACCTAATATGGGAGTCCATAGATCGAGTTAACGCAATTTTAGGGGTTTTAATTAGAAAGAGATTTCAATTAATCAACCTATGGTTAGACGTTAGTAGCCTCGAAAGAGGTATTAATATAAATTAGGGAATCCTACGGATCAAGTCAACTGAATAAATCGTCTGGTTTAGAGTTAAATAACAAGTGAAGTCTAGGTGAATTCTTCCTCGGGTATTGTCCTAATCAATTGGTTTTTCCCAAAAGTATTTTCCCCAATTCATTCTCTGTGTCTTAGCATCCTTAGCTTAGTAGTTAGTTAATTTTAGATTAAACAACAATTCCCTTAATTCTTAGGCTAAATAATAAAAAGAAAGTTAGTATTAGTACTTTTGGTTCCCTTGGGTTCGACATTCTGGTCTTGCCACTAAACTATACTATTGTTCGATAGGTGCGCTTGCCTCAATCATGGTGATAGTTAGTTTCTAGGCTCGATCATTCATTATATAAGTTTTAAGACTTTCCCACCACCGATCAAGTTTTTGACGCCGTTGCAGGGGAACTGAAATATTAAGAACGCTTAATTTTTATTACTTTAGCTATATTTTATTTTTGCAATTAAATTTTATTTTTACTTTTCTAAATTTTCTTCTTTGCTTCTGGCGGGTATTCTAGTTTATGACTAGAAGAGACCAGTTAGGACCCCTACTAGAAGAAACCAGTTAGGACCCCTACTCTACGATTGTGAAATTGAAAGCACAGTTCGCAGACACTGAAGAGAAATAAGGAGAAGCCTACAATACATAAAAGAAGAGCAAGAAGACGAATTTAATACTACCGAAGAGATGGCTGAGAATAATCCACTACCTCCAGAGGTGGCTGAAAATCATGCTCCTCGAACTATATATAATTATGCTAAACCTACTTTAACAGGAACTGAGTCAAGTATTGTTAGACCTGCTATTGCTGCAAATAATTTTGAACTGAAACCTAACACAATTCAGATGATACAGCAATTTGTTTAGTTTGATGGTTTGCAGGAAGAAGATCCAAATAATCACTTGGCGAATTTCCTAGAATTTTGTGACACTTTTAAAGTAAATGGCGTTTCTGATGATGCCATTCATCTTCAGTTGCTTCCCTTTTCGTTGAGGAATAAAGCTAAACAGTGGTTGAATTCTCTCCCATGAGGATCAATCACTACATGGGAACAAATGACCGAAAAATTTTTGTTGAAATATTTTCCGCCGGCTAAAATGGCTAACTTGAGGAATGATATCTCTTCTTTTGTACAGATGGATTTAGAGACACTTTATGATGCATGGGAGAGATACAAGGATCTATTGAGAAGGTGCCCACACCATGGATTACCCTTATAGCTACAGGTCCAAACCTTTTACAACTGTGTGAACCCCTCAACCAAGTAGTTAATTGATTTAACCGCCGGCGAAACCCTGAATAACAAAACACCTAAGACTGCCTACGGATTCATTGAAGAGATGTCACTGAATAACTATCAGTTGCAATTCACGAGGACAAGGCCAACGAAAGCCGCCAGTGTTTTCAACCTCGACGTAGTAACCATGCTATCAAACTAGGTAGAGATGTTAAATAAAAACATGGATGGTTTATGTGGTTCTTCGCAAGTACATCAAGTTATGCAGTGTGATACGAATGGAGGAGGGATGAGTAACACAGAATACCCGCCTTACAACCCGAACGTTGAAAACGAGCAAGCTCACTATATGGGTAACAATTTTAGACCTCAAAATAACCCTTATAGTAATACTTATAATCCAGGTCGGAGGAACCACCTCAATTTTCATGGGGTGGTCAAGGAAATCAGAGACAACAACCCCCTCCAAACATCCAACAACAGCCCTACGCACAGGAAAAGAAGCCAAACCTTGAGGATATGCTAGCAAAATTCATTTCAACATCAGAAACTCATTTTAAGAAAATCGAAACGACATTGAATAATCAGCAAATATTAATTCAAGAGCTTAAAAATCAACTAGGATAGCTGACCAAGTTAATTTCCAAAAGGCAACCAGATTGTTTACCTAATAATACCGAACTTAAACCACAAGAGCAAGTAAAGGCCATAACATTAAGGAGTGGGAAGGAATTGGTTGAAGCAGAAAAGAAGATACCACAAGAAACTAATAAGGAGAAAAGGGAGAAAATCAAGAATGTAACACCGGTACGTGAAGAATTTAAGCCACTGATCCCATATTCGGCAAAGTTGAAGAAAGATCGCTTAGACGCACAATACGGTAAATTTCTTGAACTTTTTAAACAGTTATATATTAACTTACCTTTTGTTGAAGCTATTTCGCAAATGCCGACGTACGCAAAATTCCTAAAAGAGCTTCTACAAATAAAAGGAAGTTTGAAGAGATATCAACAGAACTTAATGAAGAATGTTCAACCATCCTCCAAAATAAGCTACCAACCAAATTGAAAGATCCAGGAAGTTTCACTATTCCCTGTTTAATTGGTAGTTTAAACATTGAGAAAGCACTAGCTGATCTAGGTGTCAATATTAATTTAATGCCTTATAAAATGTTTAAGCAACTTGGTATTGGGGAACCAAAACACACTAGGATGAGTATTCAGTTAGCTGACAGATCTATTAAATATCCTAGGTGAGTTATCGAAGTTATTCTGGTAAAAGTTGATAAATTTATATTCCCTGTTGATTTTGTTGTGCTTGACATGGATGAGGACGTTGAGGTACCTTTAATTTTGGGCGCCCCTTTTTAGCTACTACTAGGGCTGTTATTGATGTAGGTGATGGTAAACTTGCGGTAAGGGTAAGCGACGAGGAAATTATTTTTCAAATTTACAATGCTATGTGATATTCTAGAGAATAAGATGATTCCTATTATTTTATTGATGCCATTGATCATTTTATTCAAGATTCTTTACAAGAAATCATACATGACGACACGATGGAACTGTGTCTTACCCAAGGTGAGGGGGTAGATGATGATAATGATGAGTTGAAGTCTAATACATCTTCCTCTAGACAAAAGAAAGAAGAGAGCATTGAAATAAACGATGAACTAAAACAAAAACCCTCTATTGATGAGCCACCGAAATTGGAATTAAAACAGTTGCCAAATCACTTAGAATATGCATACCTCGAGGATAATTCTACGCTACCAGTAATCATCTCTTCAGAACTGGAACCCGAAGAGAAAGATGAGTTGCTATAGGTACTAAGGGAACATAAAAGAGCCATAGCTTGGAAAATTTCTGACATCAAAGGAATAAGCCCATCGTTTTACACCCACAAAATTTTAATGGAAGATGAGTTTAAACCATGAGTGCAACCTCAAAGACGATTGAATCCCAACATGAAAAAAGTTGTTAAAGCTGAGGTAATTAAACTTCTAGATGCTGGAATAATTTCTCCTATTTCTAAAAATACTTGGGTAAGTCCTATGCAGGTCGTTCCAAAGAAAGGAGTCATGACTGTTGTAGCCAACAAAAAGAATGAACTAATTCCTACAATAACAGTCATAGGTTGGAGAGTCTGTATTGACTATAGAAAGTTGAATGACGCCATCAGAAAAGATCATTTCCCTTTGCCCTTTATTGATCAGATGTTAGAAAGATTATATGGGCATATGTACTACTGCTTCCTGGACGGACTCTCCGGCTACTTCCAAATCCCAATAGCCCTTGAGGATCAAGAAAAGACAACATTTACATGTCCATACGGTACGTTTTCTTATCGTAGAATGCCTTTTGGATTATGTAATGCTCCTGCTGCTTTTCAGCGCTGCATGCTGGCCATCTTTGATGAATTTGTGGAAGACATTATGGAGGTATTTATGGATGATTTTTCGGTATTTGGTAATTCTTTCCATCTTTGCCTTAAAAATATAAAACGAGTTCTAATGAGATGTGAGGAAATGAACCTTGTTTTAAATTGGGAAAAGTGTCACTTTATGGTCCGAGAGGGGATCGTGTTAGGACATAAAATTTCTAGTAAAGGGATTGAGGTTGATAAAGGAAAGGTTGAAACCATAGAAAAATTACCTCCTCCTAGTTCAGTTAAGGCTATTCGAAGCTTTTTAGGACATGCTGGATTTTATCGAAGATTTATTAAGGATTTTTCTAAAATAGCTAAGCCTTTAACAAAACTACTAGAAAAGGATGTGCCTTTCAATTTTGATCAGGAATGTTTAGATGCATTTAACACCCTTAAAAATAAATTAATAAATGCCCCAATTATAATTACACCTGATTGAAACTTACCCTTTGAACCAATGTGTGATGCGAGTGATTTTGCAGTAAGTGCAATTTTGAGACAGTAGAGAGACAAGCATTTTCAGCCAATTTATTATGCTAGCAAAACATTGACGGCCGCACAAGAAAACTACACAACCACAGAAAAAGAATTGCTAGCTGTGGTTTTTTGCATTTGACAAATTTAGACAGTATTTGATATTATCTAAAGTTGTCGTTTACACTGACCATTCAGCTCTTCGTTATCTTTTAACTAAATCTGATGCAAAACCTCGACTCATAAGATGGATTTTTTTACTCTTATAGGAATTTGATTTAAAAATTCAGGTTAAGAAAGGAGCTGAAAATCTTGCAGCAGATCATCTTTCTAGGCTTGAAAATCCACATATCGAAGAACTAGATGAGAGTGAGATAAATGACTCGTTTCCTAAAGAACAACTATTTGCTATAACTAACTCCCAGGTACCCTGGTTCGCAGACATTGCAAATTACTTAGCTGCTAACATCCTACCAAAAGGGTTAACACATCATCAAAAGAAGCTATTCTTTGCTGATGCGAAAAACTATTTTTGGGAGGATCCTTTTCCTTTCCATATATGTGCAGATCAAGTAATTCAGAGATGTGTTACAAAATCAGAAGCAAGCAAAATCTTAGAACATTGCCATTCAGGACCTTCAGGAGGACATTACAGCGGGATCAGGACAGCACACAAAACGCTCGAATCAGGTTTTTATTGGCCTACCTTGTTCAAAGATGCTAACAGGTATGTTGCTTCATGTGATAGATGTTAGAGAACAGGTAATATCTCTAAACGCGATGAAATACCCCAAACATACATTCTATCATGCGAAATTTTTGATGTATGGGGTATTGATTTTATGGGCCCATTCCCTAGCTCATTTGGGAATAAATACATCTTAGTAGCAGTGGACTATATGTCAAAATGGGTGGAAGCTCAAGCTTTACCTACTAATGATGCCAGAATGGTAGTAAGATTTCTTAAGAAACTCTTCTCTCGATTTGGAACACCCAGAGCAATTATTAGTGATAGGGGTACTCATTTTTGTAATACTCAATTTGACAAGGTCTTAAAGAAATATGGAGTACACCACAGAACAGCTCAACCAGTGGACAAGTAGAAGTAGCAAATCGAGAGCTCAAGCGTATTCTAGAGAAAATAGTTGAATCAAACAGGAAAGATTGGGCATTAAAAGTAGACGATGCTTTATGGGCCTATAAAACAGCATTTAAAACTCCCATAGAAACATCCCCATACAGACTTGTCTACGGGAAAAGTTGTCACCTACCATTTGAATTAGAACATAAAGTTTTTTGGGCTATAAAATTTTTGAATTGCGATCTTAATCTTGCAGGTGAGAAAAGAATGATGCAGTTGAACGAGCTAGATGAGTGCGAGCTAATGCCTAGGAAAACTCACGTTTATACAATGGAGCAACAAAACGACGCCATAATGCTCGCTTAAAGCAACCAAAGCAATTCAAAGTAGGAGATCTAGTACTATTATACAATTCAAGGCTCAAATTGTTCCCTAGAAAGCTGAAATCAAGATGGTCAGGCCCTTTCGTAATCAAAACTATCTTTCCCTATGGCACAGTCGAGGTAACTCATCCAAATTATGGCACATTCAAGGTAAACGGCCAACGATTGAAAATTTATAATAGAGAGGATTTTAGGGATGTGAGAGAGGAGCTTCAGCTTCGTCAACTTTCATTTAGAAACGAAAACAGGGAAAGTCTAGCTTAAGACTTTAAACGAGCGCTTCTCGAGAGGCAACACAAGCACTAACCTCATTTACATTCATATTTTTTATCAGCATATAATTAAGAACTAACTATTCATAAGCGCAGGATTTCTTTCCCACACGGCCTTGAACACGGGCGTGTCCATGGTCGTGTGGATGCCATGGAAAGAGACACAGACGTGGTGGTAGCCGTGCGAGACAAGGATGAAAACTTTTCCCAACACGGGCCTCGATAAAAGGGCCACGACTGTGCGATGCAGCCGTGGTCGACACTGAGTAAATAACATGGGCATGAGACACGCCCTTGCCACCAAACCGTGGTCGATTCTTAGTAAACAACACGGGCATGAGCCATGTCCGTGCCTCAAGACCGTGGTCGACACTGATTACTGAACAGGGCGCAGGACCCTCTACACGGGCGTGGGAGAAGCGAACAAGATAGCATATGGCTATGTGATATGGCCATGTGTCTCAAAATGCCCAAGAAACACGGGCGTAGGTTACAACTCAAACGCGCCTAAATTAAAAAATTTTGAAAAACACGGGCTGAATAAAGGGAACACGGGTATGGCCCCTGACCTTGTTCCCTACCCCCTATTTAAAGCAGCCCACGCCTGTCTCCCCTAATAAAATTCCCCCCAAACCCTAGCCGTTTCTCTTAAACAAGAAACCACCACTCCCCTTCCCCATCCTGGCCACCGGCACTCTTTTCCTCTCCTCCCTTCACTTTCCCTCACTCCCTTCACTCCCTTTTCTCCCTTCTCTCTCTTTCTCTTCCTCATCCACACGCAATCCACGTCCATGAGATGGTACCACGCCTGCTCATCCTTCTACGACCGTGTGCCATCTCCCCAACTCCATCGGTTCACGTTACTTCCCCCCTCTATACTTTGTCGCTAATTTTATTTAATCCATGTTTATTCTCTGTTAGAACTTTGATTTATTCCTTTAAATCTTTAGTGTTCATTTTGGATTATTAATTTTGATATTCATTTTTACTTAAGTGTTATAGATAATATTATTCTGAATTTTGTCTTTCTAGTATTAGGAGAATACCTAGGAAAAATCTTTCGTGTTAATATTATTAGACAATAATATTGGATTCATAAGTTCTATCATAGAAAAAATTTGGATGATGTTCTTCAAATTCTCTTACAGGAACATAATGTCGTCTTTCTGTGATAACAAAACTGCAGTCCCTATTTTGAAAAACGAAAGGGATCCGGCTCATCATCCACAAGCGCATCGGCCGAAGTGAGACACCTATTCTTACGGTTTCCTCCTGGAGCTCAAGAGGAACTTTTTCAGATCCTACGAGCACAACCTCTCAGTCAAGGCAGATGTATCGACTGGGCCACCCTGGAACACTTTCAACTTACTGATGATATTCGGGCACTACTGACAACTAACCCTTAGGAGCGCTTTTTCGGTATTGTCGAGCCCACTTACCTCGAACTAACATTAGAGCTTTACTCTACATTCCATTTGCAGGTAGTAATGACAAACCACGATGACCCAGGCACTATTCAGTTTCGTTTAGGAGGTTTAGTTCGGAAAATGAGTGTCCCCAAATTTGGAGTTGCTCTGAGACTCTACACGGAAGAGTTCATGAGAGAATATGATCTTGCGAAACTCCATCGCCACATCCATAACTCTCCTGTGAGATGTTGGTATAATATAGCCCCCGCCTCGGCCACTTATGACCCTAGTCGCTCCAAGGCGATAGCTCTCGCCCCATCATTGAGGTACTTACACGCCATCTTAGCTCACACATTGACGGGAAGGCGAGAGAGCACCGGGGTAGTTAACACTCATGACGCCTACTTCCTATGGTGCATGGCGAACGGGCACGTCTTCGACCTTGCCTACTTCATCGCTTTGGCTATCCAGCATCAGACGGAGCAACATCGTAAGGGGGTCATTTCCATGGGGCTTTATGTAACACGTCTCGCAAGGCACTTTGGTCTCCTCAACACTTCAGCACAATCAGCCTTGTTCACCTTGATAGGCCAGATGTCTCCACAGGGCATCTCGATGATGATCAACATGCGAATGATCAAGCATCGCTGCGGGACCGATCCTCCCGAATATCGGCTAGCCCATACCACGGAGGAGGAGGACCCTGAGGACATTATTGATGATGTCCCATACCAACATGAGGAGCCAACACCGAGCCATCGCCTAGTTCATACGGCAGCTTCTCTTTCGAACATATCTGAGCGCCTCACATGATTTGAGCAGCAATGCTTCCAATGTTTCGACAACATCAACACCACCCTCCACCAAATATATCAGCATCTTCACATTACATCATTGCCCCCACCACGCGATCCATCTGGCGATGAGGACTTCTGAGTCCTTTTTCTTTTACCTTTACATTATTTTCATGTTTAAAATGTTAATTATCATTTTATCTTTTACCTTTGCCTAATGTTTATTTTAGTTATTTTTCAGTTCATAATCTCTATTATCCAATTTACATTTCCTGGCAACATTTGAGTAATCCTTACAATGATAACAAACCGACTACTTTTATCACAGTTAAAAAAGCATAAAATAGCACCATGGAATACCCAACTTTAAGAGGACAATCACCACACCACGACACTCCCAACTCAAGGAATCCATCCAAAATTCAAAAAGTTTCACTTCTCCCCATCTCTTATGATTTCTTATATGTCTTTGTACATTGAGGGCAATGTACATCTTAAGTGTGGGGGTGAATATTATTTTGAAAAGTTCCTAACTTTTTGCATTATTCTCAAATCCCTGAATTATGTCTTATCCATAAGTAATTTCCTCATATTACTATTAGAATGAAATTTCCTTTGACTCATGATTTTTATTGATATGTTTTGGATTAAGTCATTAATATTTGCTTTCTAAACTATATGATAAATACTTTGATTTGTTCTTAATTATGTGTTCTTAATTCTTGCTTTGATATTTCAGGATATTGATTCAAGTATTGATGTGCTTAGGCAGTAGAGCAAAAGTCCCTATTTAAGAGTAGATCTAGCATAGTTAAGCGGAGTTGATCGCAACCTTAGAAATAGGATGACAAAAATCTGCCAAATTAAGGTCAAACCTAATATGGGAGTCCATAGATCGAGTTAATGCAATTCTAGGGATTTTAATTAGAAAGAGATTTTAATTAATCAACCTAGGGTTAGACGTTAGTATCCTCGAAAGAGGTATTAATATAAATTAGGGAATCCTACGGATCAAGTCAAGTGAATAAATCATCTGGTTCAGAGCTAAATAACAAGTGAAGTCTAGGTGGATTCTTCATCGGGAATTGTCCTAATCAATTGGTTTTTCCCAAAAGTATTTTCCCCAATTCATTCTCTGTGTCTTAGCATCATTAGCTTAGTAGTTAGTTAATTTTAGATTAAACAACAATTCCCTTAATTCTTAGGCTAAATAATAAAAAAAAAGTTAGTATTAGTACTTTTGGTTCCCTTGGGTTCGACATTCTGGTCTTGCCACTAAACTATACTACTGTTTGATAGGTGCGCTTGCCTCAATCGTGGTGATAGTTAGTTTCTAGGCTCAATCATTCATTATATAAATTTTAAGACTTTCCCACCACCGATCACAATTATAGGCCATTTTCAAGGCCAAACTTGCCACTCACACTTGAGTTCACCTACAAATCTTATTCCACAAACATTTATACCACAAATGGCAACCAATCATACCAATATATGATCCATTTGGTCATCATCTCAATCAATAACTCCACACTCATTTTCTACTCAAATGTATTCGTTCAATTCATCATTATCACAACTCAAATCTTATAAGCTAAGCATAGTATACTCCCTACCACAATTCACATTCAAACTACAATACTCATCAATCATTTAAGCATGAAACATGCCATTCCCATTTTTACTTCCTCATGCTATGTTCATCATTTCCATGACTCATATATAGAAGCTAACATCATTCACTTCCAAGCCAAATCACATGGCAAGATTCAACATTACCGAAACATACCATAACTTCTAACATATACATGCCATATACCAACTATGTACATCTTTTAAAAGTACCAAAATAGATAGCCAATAGTGTGATAGAGATGCTGACGATCCCCAGATCTGAGCTAGCTTTACTGACACTGTAAAACAGAGAAACAAATCACACAGTAAGCTCAAAAGCTTAGTAAGTTTGTAACATAATACATTCAAATTAACAAACCAAACTCACTAAATAAGTAAGTCCGTCACATAGATCCATTCTCAAATATTCATACCATATCATCCATAGCTAAAATACTCATTCAACCATTCATAGTTTCATATATAATCTCATCAACCACAAAGGTTCAATACATACCTTAGCCAACACATAGTTATTCACTTCCAAGCTACTCAATGTTTGATATTACATTTCAATCAACCTTTGATATCCGTTTAATTTGATCGCACACTTAGTGCCAAATTCTTAGTTGAAACATATTCGTCATCGCACACTTAGTGCTTATCCTATTAACTGACTTCTCTCGGTATCACACACACAGTGCCAAATCAATAAGCTATAGCTTTCATAGCTTCGCACACACAGTGCTATTCAATTCTGTTTCGATTTCATTTAAGCACACTTAGTGCCATCTAATTCAATTCTGCACATAGCATTTCTAACATCGTAATCATATACAAATTCATTCCATAACACTAAAACATATTTTAACAACATGTATTATACCCGAACTTACCTCGGACGTCACAGTAACAAAACGGTCGATTAATTGAGCACTTTGTCTTTGCCTCGATCTCGATCCGAATCTCTCCTTTCTTAGTCTATACATATACAAATTTAACTCATTCAATCACCAATTCACTCAATTTAGTCCAAACATACATATTTAGGGCATTTTACAAAATAGCCCTCACATTTTCACATTTCGACACTTTAGTCCCTAATTCACAAAATCACCAAAAAACACAAAATTTCACTTCACCCATGTCTAGCCGAATTCTCTCTATGTTCATAAAAGTCCACACATTTCATTTATTTCACATTTTAGTCCTTCTATTTCTCATTTTCACAATTAAGCCCAAATTACTCAATTTCACTAAAAATTCTAAGACAAAATATGATAACCCAACACTAAGCTTTCATATTCGACCAACTAACAACACAAAGCTCAAACAATCATCAATGACATCTCAAAATCACTATCAAATTCTATAATTAAAGCATGGGTTTGATAGTACACTAAGCAACGATCATAAAAACGTAGAAATTATCAAAAACCGAGCTCAAAACATACCTCAATCAAGATTAACAATGGCCGAATGTCTCAAGCCCTAGTTCCTTCTTCTTCTTCTTCAAATTGGGCTAAGAAAGATGATATAATGGCCATCTTTTGTTTTATTTTAATTATATTAACTTAATAGACATTTTACCATTTTGCCCTTAATATAAAACATTTAAAATCAACTAATATAAGCCCATTTTTTTCCATCTCCACTATCAAAGGTCTAATTACAACATAAGGACTTCCCATTTATAAAGCCATGCCAAATAAGCACTATAACAATCAGCACACAACTTTTGCATTTTATGCGATTAAGTCCTTTCACATAATTCGACACACAAACGATAAAATTTTCACACAGGACTTTCACACAGGCTAAATCACATATAATAAACAAAGAAAATAATATTAAAATATTTTTCCAACCTTATATTTTTGGTCCCAAAACCACTATTCTGACTAGGTCTAAACCGGGCTGTTACATTTACTGAGTCAAACGAATTCCTTCTTATATTCAACTACTGTTCTGTGGCCCTATTTTAACTCGAGGAATTCTTTTTTTTCTTATCTAAATATCGTTGACTGGCATATTCCTTTTGAAACTCAGTCTAGAAGAATTCTCAACTCAATCGGTCTTCCGGTACTACTGCTGTCAATGTTATTCACCAATAATATGCTTCTTTCAGTAATGAAACGACATGCCTTAAACAATATTCTAGAGAGGATATCAATTCATCTAATATCCTCAAGGTATTTTCTAATCAATATTCAGCCCTAGCAGGATCATTGTCTACTCTATCATGAAATTCCTCAACCCTACGTTTACGAAATTTATCAATAGAAGGCCTATGAACTCGTACTTGATCCAAACCTTGGGGAATATAGGGTATCGGTTGAGGTACAAAAGGGGGTGGAGCTTGTTGAGTCATAGGATTGGCTCTCATAAAGTCAATAAACTATTTAGTCATCATACAGAAGAATATTCAGTCATTATACGGAAGAAGGCTTTTAGGGCCTCACTTCCTTGCCCTTCAAAGGCGGGCACACTTCGAGCAGCCTCATGTTCTGAAGCCGGAACATTACTTTCAACTTTATCGAAAACAGCTCGATTGGTTTCGGATGACATCTTTTATCTACAAGAAAAACATAATAAACTCAAGTCAAGAGACATGACACTATCACAAGTTATATGAGGTGGCATGTATTTCTAAACTCGATACACGTTATGTTCAGTCTGAGAACCAACTAAACCATAGCTCTAATACCACTATATGTAACACCTTTAACTCGGTCTGATCGCCAGACCCGAGCTACATGATGCTACGATAGAAATTAGAACATCTAATATATGTATATACACTTAAACATACAATATTTCATATAAACACCCCATTCAAACATATTTCATAGCATTCATGTTCAATCCGAGTCTCAAATCGACTTACAAAAGCCTTTAAACCAACCCAAGTACATGTAAGGACTTAATTGTAAACTATGCAAAAAGCATTAAAAATTCAGAAAATAGGGGTCACACGACTGTGTAGCCAAGCCATATGACAGGCTGAGGGCGTGTTGGACTAAATTGTAAAACTATGTAAACTTTCACACGGTCGTGTGGTTGGACCGTGTAACTCACTGAAGTTATGTACCCAAAGTATCACCTATATCAAATAGACCATGCGGTCGTGTATCAGGTCGTGTGTACTTACAAAACCCTTTTCCAACATGTTACCCACCCCTAAGTTCACTTAAGTCACAATCAAGCATTAGGTCATCAATCAACCTGTTCAAAAACATCAAAATATACCAAAGCACAATCTTAAATTATACATCCTAAGTGCCTAACGAAATATGCCACAATTAGTACCTAAATTTAACCATTTAGAATCACACATATATCATCATTCATACCACAATTCACATATCTAAACATTCCCACATAATCACCATCAAATACCAATACAACATTAAGCAAAGTTCACCATATGACCAAAACGTAATTTGCCAATTCATATCAAAACATAACACACACCTAGAAACTTAATATTACATGCTATTTCAAATCAAAAACTTATATTTACACACTTGTAACCAAAATACCTATTTACATGCCACTTATAACCTATTCCAAAATGTTCAAAAATCTACCAAATCATTGAACGGATAGTGTGAGCTCCAACTTGATTCCAACAGACTACAAAACTTCCGATGATCTACAAGAAATCAAACAAAGAAAACGTAAGCAACATAATGCGTAGTAAGTTTGTATGAAATTTTACATAACTTACTCGAGTCTAATATAACTTAAACATTGGACATACAATTTATACAATTAAGAAGCATGGTATTCTTTGATGGCCTATGCAAATAACAAACCAATAAGGTTAGTTCCTTCACAATATAAACATAAAATATTTACATGCTTTTGAATCATATTCAAGTGAACATACTTGGTACATATATCACCATTCACTTATAACAATTTATACTATCATTTTCGTTCCATAAGTATTATTTTTACTCGATAAACTATAGCGAAATAACGTTGGATAAGAAGGATAGAAATGCTCACATGGCTTGTAAATATAATGCTCACACGAGTTGTGAATATGGGTCTGCTCACACAAGTTGTGGGTCAGGATGATAACATTACACGATGTTACTCACATGAGCTATGAAGAATCCACAACAAATGTAAGACCTTAACCATTCCAAGACCAACACCTGAAACAGTAATAACCATAATAACATGTCATTCGTATCCTAGTCGTTCATTATATTCATATGGGCCTCCTTTTATATCCATAACTTCATGTCATTTAAACATCAACATATTAGCATGAACTCAACTATATTCATTTCCTTTTTTAGTCACCAACACCAATTATACTATTCCCTAGAATTTAATCCAACCAATATTCAAGATTACAACACAAAGAAATTCAATCACAGTCATACATAAAAATATTAAATCACAAAGGCAATATCAGCTTATACATTATAAGTACTTACCTAAATCGGATCAGCAACAAACACAACACCAATGACTACTCAACAATGTTTCTTTTTCCACGTTTGTCAACCGATTGATTCATTTCTTGATCTATAATATAATTTAATTCAATTATCAACTGTAATTACCTTATAAAGTAAAAATATATGCACATGACCCTTAAGTAATATTTACATTATTACCCTAAACTTATATCTTTTTATTCAATTTAGTCCCTAAAACTGAAACTTACATATTTTTTACAATTCAACTAAAAAACCTAGTGCTGAATTCAATATATTCCCTTAACAGCCCCTAAGTAACTAAATTTTATAAAATTTTCTTGTTAAATTCAATATTTTATCAATTCAGTCCCTAACCTCAAAACTAACTAAAATTACTTTATAAAATAATACTATTTATCAACCAAACTCATAAACCTATCATTTAACCACTTAAACATCTAAAAGTCATTAATGACAAGTTTCAAAACATTTAACAATTTTCCTAAATAGTCCCCGGGTTAGTTAGATTAAGCTACAACAATCTCAAAAACATAAAATTTACGAAAAATGGACTAAGAAAACACTTACATGCAATGAAGAAATTGAATCGAACACTTCAAGCTTTCTTTCAATGGTTTTTCAGTAAAAAATTATAGGATGAAGAAGATGATATTTTAATTTATTTTGTTATGTTAAAACATTTACCTAATTACCAAACTAACCTTAAGTTAAACTTTTAATTTCTTTAACCGTCCATTATTATTTCTAATGGTATAATTACCATATAAATCCATCCAATCATGTTTCTTTAGTCATTAAACACATTTAAATTAATAGCGATTAAATTAACACATTTAGTCCTTTTTACCTAATTAACCAAAACATCAAAATTGCTGCACCAAACTTTAATACGACACTCTAATAGACTCATAAATATTAAATAAATAATATTTACTGACTCATTGGTCAAAATTGTGGTCTCGAAAAATGGTCCCTATATTTTTTTCATTTTGAGCAATTTAATTTTTTTTTTCTTTTATGTTCTTTGAAATTTCCTTCTTTTTTTTTTTTCTTTTTTTCCACTCTTCTCTTTCTCTCTTTGTTTTCTTCTCTTCTCCATTTCTTTTAACGTAGCTTTTCTATGTTTTCCATTTGTTAAAACTAGTCGCTATACTTTTAATTTTTTTTTGAACAATTTAATTTTTTATTTCTTTATTTTTCTTTTTTTCTTCCCTTTTATTTTCTCTTTTCTCATATTCTTCACTGTAAAAATATAATCTTTGCCCACCAAATAAACCAAGTCCGTGTGTCTTTCACATGATTCCTAAATTAAATTTCACTCAAAACTAAATATCAATAATTTTTAATCAAATCTCAATTTAAAAATAACCTAATTTTGAAACTAAATTTGGATCTAACTAATCAATATTAAAAACCATATCCTTAATCAAATTTAAACATAAATTGAATCTTTATATTCAACACAATTTTTTTTCCATTTTCAAACTTTTACAAAATTGTGTAGATTAATCTTTCATTTTCTTTTATTTTTTGACGAATAAAATTAAGCAAATGAAAAAAGTAATCTAAAACTTCTTGGATATTCCCAAGGAAGCTTGATTGGAAACCGAGCATGGATGAACCGAAGAGAGAAAAGGAGCATGGAACCAAACTGATTTAGGTAAAGTTGAGGGTAAGTTTCGTATGATGGTTGTTTTAGTCATTGAGAGTGTAGAGATCGTTTGAAGAATCCGTGAAAAAACATAGTTTCGAGAGGACGGGAATGTTGTAGGTAAGATAGATAAGGTGGTCGCAAGGGTTGGTTAGGAGCATAAGGGAACAAGCTTGAGAAACTTTGTTGAGGGTGGACTACTACAAGTCCCGACTAGCGAGGTCTTCAAGTGAGGCGAGCTTATGGACTAGGTCATTGAGAGATCCAAATTGGTTCGTTAAAGCGATGATGGACGATGAGGGTTTGTAATTGTAGGGTGAGAATATGCGAAGCTAGTTTTATTTTGTTTCAACTTTCACCTTTTCTTTTTTCATAAACATAAAAAAAGTTATAACAAATGGAAAACATAGAAATATTTCGTTAAAAGAGATGGAGAAGGGAGGAAAATAGAGGGAGAAGTAGAATAGAATGGAAAATAAAGGAAAAAAAAAAGGAAAGTTAAAAGAACATAAAAGAAAAAAAATTAAATTGCTCAAAACGAAAAAATATGGGGACCAATTGTACAATTTAACCTAAAATTTTTACTTGAAATGATGATTCAATGTGCCATGTTAGCTTACCGTTACATCATTAACGATAATTAACGGTTCAGTGACTAAAATGTTATAACACGTTAACGTAAGTGACTAAAACATAACATTTCAAACATAAGTGACTAAAATGTAACTTGAGGTAAACAAAAGTGACTATTTTGATAGTTTATCCTTCTTTAAATGCTAAATTAAATTAACCTCTTCACCCAATGGCAAGAGCATTATGTTACAGGCATAAGAGCCTAGGTTTGATCCCAAGAACCCCAATTCCCCTCCTCCAATTATCAAAAAAAAAAATTGAGTTAACTTCATCTATCAACCTACAATTGTGAAATGCATAAAAACCCATATTTTTAACAAAATAAGTTATGTTATTTTGAGGTTTTTTTTTTTCATAAAATTTTTATATAAAATTAAAAAAAACTCACACATAATGATATTTTAACTTGAAACAATAGTTCGAATAGTTTAATAACCATTGTGTAACTTTTTAAAATTAAGTGACCAAACATAAACTTGCTAATAGTTTAGTGACCGTGAATGTAATTTACCATATATATATATATATATATATATTAGTTTTTCCCATTTAAACTCCATATTTGGTCACCAATATGTAAAAATGAAAACATCCAAAAATTCAAAATAGTCTGATGATAAAAAAGGCAAAATTAAATATTTGAGTTAACATTTTATAATTGGGTCATAAGCAAAAAAACATAGAAATTCACCCTTATTATTTTACCTTTCGAATCAAAAGCATTATAAAGGGGAATACAGATAGATACGTTCAAAATTAGAGATTCAACCCTAAACAATTGAAAAATGGAAAGAAAATATGGGTTTAACAGTAAAATCAAACAGCACAAAATACACGGGAAAATTATTAATTAACAGTATAAAAAAGGATAAGGTCGCAAATGGCAACCATAATCACATAACTCAAGCTCATGAAGCAACACACAACCGTAATAATAATATAACAAATGGAAGAAAAAGGAGGGAGAAAGGGAATTTGATGACCACAAAGTTAAAAACAGGAAAGAACCATTAACATCTAAGTGCGCATTACACAGTTGACAAAGATGATCACAAAAAAATGGAAATTTCGCGCTGCAAAAAAAGGATGGAAACTTGTCATGATTTTGTTTTTCATTTCCATTTCCTCATTGAAACCAAGCATGCAAGAGAAACAAAATAAAAACTGATGAACAAGGAAAAACTTATGAAATGTAAAATAAATTAACATGTGCTTCTCCTACTTACACGAAATTACAATAACTTGGTCACTGACTGGTCTTCTATTCTCTTCCTTTCTATGGTACCTTTGATGGTTTTTTTTTTTTTTTTTTTTTTTTTTTTTTTTTTTTATATATTGATGTTGCTGGTATACCAAACCTAAGCTTATTTTCATCTGATTCAATTCAATCTATCTTCTCGTTTCCTTTTTGAAACGAAATTCCTTTATTCACCAACAAATCAAAGAACTGAAAATTATGATAAGATATAAATGCAAGTGGGATGGGACTGCATGACTTCCAAGAAGTCTGTTTCAGACTTTCAGTATCAGCAAGGCTTTTTTGAAGAAAGAAGGAAAAATAAAACAATGACAAAGATGATCATGATACTGAAATTATTGAAGGCTAAGGAAAGGACTGAGAAGTTGAAGTAGGAGAGAAACAAAACTTGTGCAGAGATAAGTACATAGGGTACAGTTTCAATGATGGAGCTGCCTGACATGGGCAAAACTATCCCTCTCTCGATCTCTTTCATGGTCCATATATATTCTCACTATAAGGTTAGTCAACCTTATAGATCATAGCCATTAGCCATCCACTGCATGTTGTTGCTATTGCATTTGCATCTCTTGCTCCTCCATCAGCTCCCTTACAATATCTTCTGACTAAAATAATCATATGAAATGGTTTTATGATTATCCAAATGCAAAAATGGGAAATTGAAAATATGGTGATGAGTAAAAAAAGAAGAGAACATAAATTTACCTTCTTTGTAGCTCTACCGTTTCCTTTTCCAAAGAGACTCCCAGGTGAATTTTCTTTGCTTGTCAGTACATCAATAGTTTCTTTGCTTGTCAGTACATCAATAGTCGTTCCAGTTTTATTTTCAGATTGATCATGACTAGGTTGTGGTGCTTCCATAGGAGGATCTTGATGCTGTTGTGATGTTTCTCCTTCAAGCCTATTCTGGTCACTGAAGCTACTGGAACCACTTCCAAGTATTTTCTTACGGTAAAGGGCATCGAGTTGATGAAAATATGGGCAGGTTTTGGCATCCTCGGGGCGTTTCTTATTACTTTCTTTGACCTTTTTGAAGTATTTGTTGATGTTCTCCCATTTTTCCTTGCATCGTTTGGCGCTTCTTTTATAGCCCATCCTGCTCATACCAGCGGAGATTTCTTCCCAGAGAGGACCCTTGGGCCCAGCCTCTTGATATCTGGTTTCAAGCCCACTCCTTAGGTTTATAAGTGCTAGAACCTCGGCTTTAGGCCATCTAGACGATGCAGGCTCAATGCCCTCGCTCCCACCAATTTCCTGTGGTGGCACCTTTTGCTCCGGGATAGCCATTATCACTTCCGAAGGTATAGGCTCCTGCTGTTGATTATGCTTCACAAGAAGTTGGGTATTTTGAGCTTGTTGCTGCTGTTGGTGGTGCAAATGTGACTTTTGCTGCGCTAACGATGGTGGATGAAGTAATGGTGGAGCTGCTGTAGGAATTGGAGTCGGTGGTTGAACAACTGGTGTGGCTGGTTGTGTCGGCGGAGGTGGAACCGAGGGGATAGTACTAACAGTTGTGGGTAACTGTATGGTCTGACCAGTAATCTTCTGCAAAAAGGAAATAATGGCAGCATCCCTAGAAGAAGCAATGGCTCGTTCTTGAGCTATAAGTTCATGTTCGCGGGCCAATCTTGCCATCTCTTGTCTTTTCCAAGCTTCTTCTCTAATCATCCTATCTTGCTCTCTCTTCTCTATGGATTCTAAAAACGTTTGCTGCAACGCTTCTTGTTTCTGCATCACCTGTTTCATTAAACCCTCAAAGAACTCCATCATCCTCTTCCTGCTACTACTACCACCACCCTCTCTTGACGACGACTGCCTTTTACGTTTACGACTAGTGCCACCCATGTCCGTCGACGGTTCCCTCCCGATTTCATCTTCATCTTCAAAGCCCTGAGAAGAGGAAGAGCTATTAGAAGAGAAGCTGATTCCAAATGGAGTGGCAGGAGGAGGTGGTGGAGCGGATCCAGGCATGGGTAACATAGACGAGGACATTGGGATAGCAGTTGTAGTAGTAGTAGGTGGAATCCTGACGGAAGAGATGGGCATAGGGATCCCAACCGAAATGGGAGACACGTCGAGGCTGGCGGAGGTGGCTGGAGTGATGGGTGGTTTTGACAGAGTGGCAGAAGTTGTATTGAGAGCCTCTAGCTCGCTGAAAAACTTGTAACTCTTACCATCTTGACGCCCACCTCGACTATCTTTTGTCCGCTTGTAGTACTTGTGGACGTTCTCGAATTTTTCCTTGCACTTTTTGGCACTCCTTTTGTAACCAAGTTCCGCTAACTTCCTGCCAAACCCAGCCCCGTGTTTACTCACATAACACATAATCAAACTCTTTTCTTTTAAAATTAAAAAGAATTTCTCTCGGGATTTTCAAATTCTGGGTTGCTAATTTCAAAAGACGTGAATAAAACTAGTGGTAAGTAAAAAAATAAAGAGGAATATATATACATGTACATATAATATAAAAATGGAAAAGATTGGATTGGTTAGAGTTCATGCAGCGGATCTGGGCCTTTTCAGCCTTTACTTATTCTTTAATTAATTATAAAAAGAAAAAAGAAGATGCCCCAGCTCGTGAATTGTGATGGAAACAGATAGAAACCATGTGCTTATAGAGAGCAATGCATTGAGGAAATGATTATAAAATTTTTTACTGGAATTTGCTGTAATTTTATTATTTAAGGAACTGAAATTGGGTTTGTTTGATTTACCTAGAAACATCTTCCCAAAGAGGGCCTTTGACAGTGGCATCACGAAAAATACCATCCATATCTGATCTAATCTTCAGAAGTGCAAGAGTCTCTTGACGGGGCCACCTATTGCCACTTGCAACTCCACCAGCTCCCCCTCCTACGCCGCTGCCGTGGTCGCCACCTAGTCGATCTCCTTCATCTCCTTCCTCGGCTAACCTCATCATCAACTCATCGGGATTCCCAATGGCAGCAGCTGGTGGCCTGTAACTTATAGGAGATGCCTCTTCCAACTGCTCCGACTGTTCGCTCACCATGTGACTGCTACTTGTTGCATCAGTCGTTGGACCAACACCCATCTCCCCATATTGAGATTGATGCCCTCCGCCGCCTCCGCCTTGCTGCATCTACTTGGAAATCTGTTTTGTTTTATTTTTCTCCCACCAATAATAATCTTTCATATCCTATGAATGTTGCATGAAGATTGTTCCACTTCCACTTGTTCTTATAAATACCATACACAACAATTCACTTCAATTCACTCACTCACTGTGTTTGCTCTTCCTCCGCCCTCCTCCCCCACACAGGTTCGATGCGAGAGGGGGGAGCCGCTCCGGTGATCGACACGTTGTAATGGGGTCTAACCCAATTAACCAAAAAAAAATAAAAACAGAGAAAGTTGGGTGAGAAATTGGGTGATGTTAAATAGATAAGATCGAAGAGAGAAGAGTTAGTGGTGGCCTCTTCGAGAAGTAAAAAAAGAAAAGGGAGGGAGGTGAGCTAGCAGCAGTAAAGAAGAAAGAGAGGAAGAGGAGGAGGAAAGGGTATAATCATAATCAACTGCGCCTATCGATCTGAAGAAAAATAATAAAAAAGGACAGAATAATGAAGAAAAGAGAGAGAGAGAACAAGTGAATGGAGATGACGATTACGAGGATGATGATGATTAAGAGAGAGACAGAGAGAGAGAGAGAGAAATAAAGAAGGGGGTGGGGAAATGAAAATGAAGATGAAACTGAAATCATAGAAATGATAAAACAAAAACAAAGGGAGGTATAGATGATGCTTTGTTGTCAGGAGCTTTCTCACTTTGCAGCTAATAATTGTTAAACCCACTTTTGCCTCCTTACATTTCTTCTTATTAAATTATTCTCTCTTTTTTCCCCTTTTAAACAATTTAATTACGCTCTCAATTCATATATTTATATATATGAAATTTAATTTATAATTAAATATAAATTGAATTTTATATTATTTTAATTTAAGAATTGGAATTCAATTAAATTGAATTATATACATGTTTAATATTACTCAAGCATAAAATATTAAATAAGCAAATAAAAATATTAAATCTAAACTTATAAGATTTTATATTCTAAATTTGAGTTGTAAAGCTCTTCACTACCATTTTAAAGAAGTATACTTTTTTCGTAATTCAATTTGACAAGTTTTTTTTCTGAAGATGTTATCTATTGAATTTCAATTAATAAACCAAAAGTGTAAAAAAAAATAACTTTTTAGAATTAAAAGTAAAATGATTAAATTTTAAATTTAAAAAAAATATAGGGGCCAACACTATAATTAGACCAAAATAAAAAGGGGGGCAAAAAAGCTATATCTCAAGTCTGAAAGTCGAGTGTTAGGAATTTCATATAATAAAAAAGAAATCTAGTGCCAAAGGCTAATCATCTCTCTCTGCCGCTCTAATTATGTCCTTTTGAAATAGACCTAAATCTAACTCTCTCTTCTTCTTCTTTTTAGTTAATCTCTAATTATTATTTTTTTTTTAATTTTGTGAAATTCTAATTGGGTGTTTAAATGGGGAAAGTATAGAGAAAGAAGAAATTAGAATAAAATACGTAGGTTTGAAAGAAGCAATTAATTGAGGCTTTACATTACCTTTGGTAATACAAGCATGCACGTAGACGTTGGCTACTTAATTGTGTGTTTTACAATTAAAGAAAAAAAGGAAGGAATTTAAATCCCATACTCTACCATACCTTTTAAAGGCTTAAACCATAGTTAAAGCAATTAAGCAAACAAGTGCCCCCCTTGTGTTGTCACTTTGATATGACTTTGTTTAAACGAACTTGTCGGCCCCCCCTTTCTAAGTTCCATGTGCATTGGGGACCTTTACTTTTGTTTTTATTATTATTATTATTTTGAAACAATTATGCAATCAATTTTAATAAATTTTAAATGTTAATATGAAATAGTAAAATTGAGAGAGCAAACATCTTGGCTTCAATCTCCATTATAGGCTTATAATTGATTACGTTTATCAAAATATAAAAAAATATGAATATCCTCAAAATATTAATTTTTATTTTGTAAAATAAATGAATTTTGGATAAATTCACATCAGAGTTGGGATTAGTGACACTAGATTTGATCATGAATCGAATCAGGTTGATGTAGAATTTTATCCAAGCCCAACTCATATTAACAATGTTAAATTCGTGCCCAATCTAGCTCGATCGTAATAAATTTTTTTAGATAGTTATTTATATAAAAATAAATTTTAAAAATATAATGCATTAAATACACTAAATATATTAAAATAAATATTTTTTAACAAATTGAAAATAATTAAAAAGTACAGCATGTGATTCGAGCCAGGCTCGAGCAAAAATAACTGCTTGAGGTTCAACCCATTTAGAAAGCGAGCCTTATTTTTGCCTAAGCTCTCGCACTTTTCAAGCGGATTTTCGGGCCTAGGTAAGTGGCCCAACCCATGATCATATCTAGGTGACACCAACTTAGTCAAAGACATCTATATCTATCTCAAAACCAACTCAATTAAGAAATTAATTAAAAATAATTTTCCAATAAGAAATTAATATTAATATAATAGTGTTTTTCACCTTTTATTATTTTTACGTGAAAGGTTTAAATAAAACAACTAAAAATGTAATAGGTAAGGATTCAACCCAATCTAACTTACATAATGTTTAACTATAAACACTTTACCATTTCACCTATAACTTAAATATTAATTTTTTTATAAATAAAATTTTAATATTATATTTTTCTTTCGCCCACATTGTGGGAATGAAAATTCAGTATATACTTATTTTAAGTGTTTTATTGAGTTGGTATTATGGATCAATTAGACACCACACAATTATAAAATTATTAAAATATCCTCTCAAATACAAATTAAGTTATGTTTTATGAGAATTTTTTTTATATAATAAATCAATAAAATTTTGATAAATAAATAATGAAAATTTTGAATTTAGACATCATGTATGATAAATAAATAATTTTACCATTGTAACCAACTCATTAATTAATTTTTACATAAAATTTTAATAAATATATTTATTACATAAATATGGGTGTGAAATAAATCTAATTATATATGGTATAGATTATTATTAACTAATTTTACATTCCCCTTCCTTTTATCTTACCTTGTTTAATCTTTTCTATCTCAATTTTTTTTTAATTAAATTAAAGAGAAGAAGATAAAGATTATTCATATATAGAATTCAATATTAATAATAAATAAAATTCATTTCACTCAACCAATTAGTATTGGATATAGTTATTGTCGAAATCATTTTTAAAAGGTTTGGTAAAAAATGGGGATCGACTTTAAAAAAACGGAAATGGAGTCGCTACCAATCCCTTTCTACTTAGGTGTGATTGGGTCACCTTGTAAAACGTTTTATTTCAAAACATTGATTTTGGTCCACGGAATACAAGAAAATGAGTTCGGGAGTCGGTTACGTATGAGGAAGGATTAACACCCTCATAACGCCCAAAAATTGGTACCTAATCGATAAAATAATGTCCTAATGTTGAAAATTTGAAAAACAAAATTAAAATATGATCCTTTTATTAGAAAGAAAACCAAAACTTACATATCTCAAAGAAATAAAATGTTATACCCAGTAAGTTAGGATATAACATCTCATGACTTCGAAGCTAGGCCCGTCTTTATTTGTAGAAAATTCTTACCTCGAAACATCATATCCAGTAAGTTAGGATACAACGTTTTGAATTCCCGAGAATAAGTTTTTGGTTTGAAGTTTGTAAGTTTCAATTTTAAAAGAGAAGGGATATTTAATATTTTAAGTTCAACAGGAAAAATCGAAACCTAATAAGTTAGGGCAAAATTTTTCTCGAAGCCCCCCAAATATTATGTATCACCGTATTTAAAATATTTGAATAAGATGCGACAATTCAAAAGGTATTTTTATAAAAAAAATTGGTTTTGGAATAAGATGTGGCACATATATATTACAAAATATCAATTTCATATAGCAATTCTGCATAATTACGAATCATATTAACAAATAGCACTAATATAGACAATTAACGAAAGAATAATATAAGACAACGAATAATAAAAACTATACAAATTAATCATAAAATAAATAATAAATAAAAGAGTATAGATAAATAAAATATATAAAGCAATAAATAGCAAAATAATAAAAAGAAAACTACCAAATAAATGTGAACACTTCTCATGCAAAATTAAGTGTAAAATGAGCGAAATAAATAAATATTGTAAATAAAAATGATATGACAAAATCTAAAGAGTAGTATACATATATTCTTAAAAAATAAATAAAACACATTTTTTGAATCAATAAATAATATATAACCCCTTCTTGTTTAAAAAAATTATTTATAATACAATATTCTAATAGATATATAAAAACTGCATATTTAAAAAATAACAATATAAACAATATATAATATATGTAATTTTATGCTATTTTAAGGATAAAATAATTTAAAAGTTATATATAATAATATATAATTTAAAATAAAATGTATAGTATAATAACTAGTGTGTAAAATTTAAAATAAGATATAATATATGAATAATATTGAACTGAATAAAATAATCTAATATAAACAATAAATAATAATAATTTAATAAATACTAAAATAATTAAAAATGAGTATAAAAGTGAAAATAAAAATAATAAAAAATAATTGCTAGTAGTAACAAAATATGTAAAAAAAAAATTAAATAAAGTAACATGAAAAGAAGATAAAAAAATTGAATTTAAAACAGTGGGGATCAAATTGGGATTAAAACAAAATTGTGGGGTTAAATTATAAATAAAAAGAAATAAACTGACTCAATTATAATGCGCTAAAAAATATGAGGGGGTGAAAAAGGAAATATCCCTGGAGCGCTATACGCTGCGTTTTATTCAGGGACTAAAATAGACTATCAAGTAAACCACCAGGGCAAATTTAAAATTAAAAAAAAACTTAATTTAAAATAAATGAAAATGCGGAAGGGCTAAAGTAGCAAATAACCCATTTATAAAAAAATGCACGGATCCTCCCCGGGTTTTCGGGTCAACACGCGGATCCTCAGCCCTGAACGACGTCTTTTTGTGCTTATTAGATTAAGCAAAAACGGCGTCGTTTCCTCGTTGCTATATAAGTTAAAAAATGGCTAAAAAAAATCATTCTAAAACTGTTTTTAAAAAAAAAACTTCAAAAATGGTCTCAAACCCTTCCTCCTCTCGTCTGGGTTCCGAACATTAGACCTCTGTGCCACCGCCTCACGCGCCTCATGCGCCGCCGTAAACGCCGCCATACAAGGTGGCCGGAGGTCAAAATTCCCGCTCTTCAACTTAGATCGAAAGGTAAAACCCTTTTTCGTTGTATTTATTCAAAAATAAAACAAAATAAAGAAAGAGAGAAAAATAGTTCGAAAATCACCTCTGTTTTCCGAAGATTCTCGCTTTTTATTTCGTATATTCTTTGTATATTTTCGTGTGTATTTTTTTGTATCTGTGTATCTGTCCCGTGTTACAGATTTTTTTGGGGTTTTATAACCCAGAAAATAAAAAAGGAAATACAAAAATTATATCTCGTTTGCCATTTTTGCTGCTCTTTCTTTCCTTTTTACAGGTAAGAGGCGGAGATTTCGGCGGTGACTGGGTGCGACTCGCGCTAACTACGGCGCGATCGGTGGCTTCGGCGCGAGGAAGGGGCTGCTGTTGGGACACTTATGGTGCAGTGGAAACCTAAGGTTTCCTGCGTCCGCAAATTGCTTAGGCCACTTGGGTCGATTCTGTTATTGGGCCAAATTGGGTTTTTAGGTGGGTTAGGTCTGTTTTGGGTGTAGTTGGCTACGGGTATTGGGCTTGTTTTGGTGTTGTAATGAATTGGGCTGTTTGGGTTTGTTTGGGCCACGGGTAGCGGGTCTAATTGGGTTATGTAATCTGTTTTGACTTGTAATTGGGCTGCTGTTAATTGGTTTTGGGTATGTACTAGATTGGGTTAAATGGACTTGTAAAATGGACATTTTTGTATTTTATTTAACTCTTTGTTTTTATTCTGGTTTATTCTGAATGGAACGGGCCCGGGCAGAATGGGCTGATTACAGCTGCCCCTCTTTGCTCATTGTCGTCTAACGAGAATGGAGCAAAGACTATAAAGGACTAATTTTGCCCGGTCTTGTCGAGTCTTGACTTTTTGGTCCCCGTCTTCTTCAAATGGCTTCTAACTCTACTACAACTTCAAAGGTATTGGAACTTTATCTTGACTTCAATAAGTCTAATGGCTTCAATTTGCTTCACTGCAACTTTAGGAACGCTGAATCATGCCATTTTTTAGTATGCTTAACTGCAACTCAAAAAGACCAGACTAGTGTCTTCGATCTGCTTCCTACAAATTCAGGAATGCCAGATCTACTATTTTTCGATCTGCTCCACTACAAACTCAGGGAGACAAGATCTGATGTCTTCGATCTACTTCTTGCAACTTCAAGAATGTTAGATCTGCTATCTTCGATCTGCTTCACTGCAACTTCAGGAAGACAAGATCTGTTATCTTCAGTCTACTTCATTGCAACTTCAGAGAGACAAGGCTGAAAGTGTCTTTGATCTGCTTCCTGTAACTTCAGGAAAATGAGATCTGCTGTCTTCAGTCTACTCCGGTACAACTTTAGGGAGACAAGGCTGAAAGTGTCTTCGATCTGCTTCCTGCAACTTTAGGAAGATGAGATCTGCTGTCTTCAGTCTACTCCGCTGCAACTTCAGGGAGATAAGACTATAATATCCAGCCTGTTCCCTTGCTACCTCAGGGAGATAAGGCTGGTGGCTAAAATCTGCTTCTCTGCTACCTCGGGAAGATAAGATTCACCGTCTTCGATTTTCTCCGCTACAACTTCAGGGAGACAAAATCTACAATCTTTAGTCTGCTTCCTTGCTACCTCAGGAAGATAAGACTATAAACTTCAGCTTGTTCCCTTGCTACCTTAGGGAGATAAGGCTGGTGGCTAAAATCTGCTTCCCTGCTACTTCGGGAAGATAAGATTCACCGTCTTTGATTTGCTCTACTACAACTTCAGGGAGACAAAATCTACAATCTTTAGTCTGCTTCCTTGCTACCTCAGGAAGATAAGACTACAGACTTCAGCCTGCTCCCTTGCTACCTCAGGGAGATAAGGTTGGTGGCTAAAATTTGCTCCCCTTCTACCTCGGGAAGATAAGATTCGCCAAGTTTGATCTGCTCCACTACTGCTTAGGGAGATAAGATCTGTAAATTCACCAATATTGCTACACCGTCCTCTGAAGAACATGTCCTGTAGACTCGGTTCCATATGTTTATGTCAAATGACCAAGATGCTATGATCAGAATGAATCAAATGCTTCTAGCTACATGTGTTATGAGTGACATAAACACATGTCATGAAAATGGTTCCTTTTTAAGCGTTTAAGGATTAGGATGCAATGATCTGAATGAAATACTCCTAATGAGATTTGCTATGATATGTGAAAAAAAGTTATGAGTATGATTCCTACCCTAGGTGTCATCACTCATTTGTTCTTCGTCATTGTTCCTCTCGAAACACCAATCATATTCTACTCAACAAGCTTGCTCCGCTGTAATTTTAGAGTCAACTCCGCTTGAAACTTGAGGACACAAGGCTTGTACCATCCTACCACGATAGGAATTGAAACTTTTTCAATCCGTCCCATCTGCAACTTTTAGGGTATAGGATTTATTTCAAAGTCAACCCATTCTACCACAATTCAGGGGTTCTAAATTTTTCATCAACTTAGTTTGTCTTACAATTCCCCGAATGTTATGACCTAATGACATCACTTACTTTCGTCACATCAACTCATTATTTTGTCCAATTATCATTTGGATAAAGAATTCAGAGAAATAGTCTCTATCCAGACTCATCTTTCTCAAATATTTCCAATCTATGCACATGGAAATTCTAAACAATTGTCCTGTTTCGGTTCCTTATTTTATCTAGAAATTTCCAAAAGTAATATGTAGAACTTCTTTTGTGAAATTATTAGTTCGTCAATCATGATTTCAATGCAACATGTTTATGAATAATGAGTAACAAATAAATTGATCTCAAAAAGAGTTAAATGAATTATAAAAAATACAAAGAAAATTAACTGGGAACATATCTTTGAGAAGAAAAAGAATCCAAAGATAGTAAAATGAATAAGACAAAGATCAGATGCCCTAGATATCGCAGATTGGGCTTCTATATACAAACTCCACGAAGACTGCTTTGTGCTTAACATGTGTTTAGAAGACTCAAAGTACTTTGTTGATGCCCCGATATGCGACATACTTCATTTCTTGTTGATTCAAGTATAGCAAGATGACTGCGTGTCTATTCAGAATTTGAGTCGCCCTTTTTGAGTTTTCAACTCAAAACCCCTTTGGTCTCAAGGCGCGCTTTACTGGTTTTCACCCTGGCCTCTCCCTTTTTTTTTTAGAAACTCAAAACTCCCTTTGCGGGTTTTGCCTTGACATCTTCTCCTCTTTAAGCGAAATACTTTTTGACTGAATCCAAGTTCACAGGATTGGGTAAGCTTTTCTCATCCATTTCAGTCAGAATCAGTGCACCTCCGAGAAAGCTTTTTTCACCACATATGGTCCTTCCCAATTCGGCGTCCATTTTCCTTTGAAATCCTTTTGTATGGGAAGAATCTTTTTCAGTACCAGGTCCCCCTCATGAAACTCTCTTGGGCGAACTTTTTTATCGTAGGCTCGCATCATTTGTTTTTGGTACATCTGATTAAGTTCAACTGATCATATCGAGCCTGGATCTATTCAGCTTCATTCAGCTTTATTTCTGACAAAACTCGAAGAGAAGGTATTTCCACTTCAATAGGTAGAACTGCCTCCATCCCATAGACCAACGAGAAAGGCGTTGCCCTAGTAGAGGTTCTGACGGACGTCCGATAAGCATAGAGTGCAAACGGTAGTTTCTCATGCCAATCCTTATAAGTCTCAGTCATCTTCCCTACTATCTTCTTGATATTTTTATTGGTCGTTTCCACTGCCCCATTCATTTTGGGCAATACAGATACAAGTTGTGGTGTTTGATGTTGAATTGACTAAAAACTTCTGTTATCGTGCTGTTGTTCAAGTTCAACGCGTTGTCTGATATGATCCTTTCAGGCATTCCATATCGACAAATGATCTCCTTTTTTAAGAACCGACTAACTGCTGACTTAATAACACTAGCAAATGAAGCAGCCTCTACCCATTTCGTGAAGTAGTCAATTACCAAGAAGATGAATTGATGCCTATTCGAAGCTTTCAGTGAGATCGGTCTAATAACATCCATGCCTCACATGGAAAAAGGTCATGGGGAAGTCATAACATGCAAAGGTAACGGAGGCACATGAATTTTGCCTCCATAAATCTAGTATTTATGACATCTCTTGGCATAGTTGATATAATATCCTTCCATGGTGGACCAATAATATCCAAATCTCATTATCTGTCTGGCCATTGTGAATCCATTAGCGTGCATTCCGCAAACGCCCTCATGAACTTCTTCTAGGATTTTCCTAGCTTCAACAGCGTCAACGCATCTCAATAATACTTGATCTTTTCTCTTTTTGTACAAGATATCCTTATCTAAAACATAATCAGAGGCCAATCTTCTTAATGTCCTTTTCTCATTCTCAGTTGCATGCTCCGGGTATTCACGATTTTTTACGTATCGCAATACATCATGATACCAAGGGTGATCATCTTTTTCTTCATCTTCCATGTTATAACAATGAGCTGGAATTTCGAAAATACTCATCTGAATAGGTCTCATATCCTCTGGTCTATTTACTTTGATCATAGAAGCTAGGGTTGCTAGAGCATCTACCATCTGGTTTTCATCACGTGGGAGATAATTAAAAGTAATTTCATCGAACTTCTCAATCAATCCCAGAACTATTTTTCCGTAATCAATTAGTTTGGGATCTCTTGTCTCCCACTCTCCTTTAAGTTGGTAGATTACTAAGGTGGAATCTCCATATACTTCTAGCACTTTGATCTTACGCTCTACAGCTGCTCGAATTCCCATGATGCATGCTTCATATTTCGCCATGTTGTTCGTGCAATGAAAATCCAATTTGCATGTGAATGGATAATGATCACCACTAGAGGATTCCAAGATTGCCCTAATTCCATTTCCCACAGTATTCAACGCTCCATCAAAATTTAGCTTCCATGGATATTCTTCAGTAGCTGCCACACATATTAACTCCTCATTGGGGAAATCAAAGCTTAATGGTTCATAATCCTCCAAAGCTCTGCTAGCCAAAAATTCTGCTATTGCGCTCCCTTTTATAGCATTTTGGTTCACATAGATTATATCAAACTCAGACAGCAAAATCTACCATCTTGCCATCCTTCCATTCAAAGCAGTAGACTCCATCATATACTTTAACGGATCAAGCTTTGAAATTAACCAGGTAGTATGATATTGCATGTACTGCCTCAATCTTCGAGTTGTCCAAATCAAACGCAACATAATTTCTCAATCGACGAATATCTCATTTCACATTCAGTGAACTTTTTACTGAGATAGTATATCGCCTTTTCTTTTCTTCCTGATTCATCATGTTGATCAAGCACACATCCCATGAAATTATTGAACACTGTTAGATACAGTATCAGTGGTCTATCTAGATTAGGCGAAAATAGTACTGGGGCATTTGACAGATATTGTTTGACTTTGTCAAAAACTTTCTGGCACTCATCATCCTATACGCCTTGGTTGTGTTTCTTAAGGAGCCAAAATATGGGATCACATTTCTCAGTTAATTGTGAAATGAATTGAGCAATGTAATTTAATCTTCCAAGAAAACCTCAGACTTCTTTTTGAGTGCATGGCGGAGGCAATTCTTGTATGGCTTTGACTTTATCTGAGTCAATCTCGATTCTTCTCCCACTGACTACGAAACCAAGCAATTTCTTTGACCGAGCTCCAAAAGTACACTTGGCCAGGTTGAACTTTAATTGAAATTTTCTCAACCTTAAAAACAACTTCTTCAAGACTTCAATGTGTTCCTTTTTTATTCGAGATTTAGCAATCATGTCATTAACGTATACTTCAATCTCTTTATGCATCATGTTGTGGAATAAGGTTACCATTGCCCATTGATATGTCGCTCCTGCATTCTTTGGCCCGAATGGCATCACTTTATAACAAAAGGTACCCCATAATGTTATGAAGGTAGTTTTCTCCATATCCTTATGGTGCATCTTGATCTGATTATATCCCAAAAAACCATCCATGAATAAAAACAATGAGTATCCCACCGTATTATCCACCAGCGTATCAATAAGCGGTAAAGGGAAATTGTCCTTTGGGCTGGCTTTATTTAAGTCCCTATAGTCTACATACATCCAGACCTTTCCATCTTTCTTAGGGACAGGAACAAAATTGACAACTCACTCTGAGTATTTGACCATCTGTAGAAATCCAGCATCAAATTGTTTCTTGACTTCCTCCTTTATCTTCAACACCACATTCGGCCTCATCCTTCGTAACTTTTACTGAACTGGCTTGCACTCTTCTCTTATGGGAAGGCGACGTACTACAATATCAGTACTTAGACCAGGCATATCTTGGTATGACCATGCAAAGACGTCCTTGAATTCCCGTAGTAACTCAACAAGATCTTGTTTTGTCTCCTCAGCTATGCACGTTCCAATTTTTACAACCTTTTCTCCCTCTAAGGCTATGTTTTCTACCTCCTCTTCATGGGGTAAAATTTTTTCTCCTCTTGTTTTACCATTCTTAACAAATCTGGAGATATGTCACAATCTCTGTCACCTTCAAAATCTTGAGATTCCTCCAAACACATGTCTTGCTCAAAATAGAACTCTGGATCTGTAGTATCATTGCTCATGTCATTGATATCTAGGGACCTGTGGTGGACACCAAAGAATGTATAAAGAAAAAATGATTCGAGAACAACTATTTATATGGTATGAATGAGAATAAAAAAATTGGAATGAAATTAGAAAATCAAAAGAATGAAAGAATATCTGCTCAAGTTAATTATTAAAGATGTATTTTATTAAAACAACAATGTCTGAACATGAGCCTATTTCACAAAAGAAATCTTATTGTTCCTAGGCTAAAAAACAACAAGTGCATTCTGAATATTACTCTGTATAATCTCTAAAAACTATAGGAAGTTCCTCTGCAGTTCAATTGTCCAAAACACTTCCATGTTCATAAGGGCGAATGCCCAACAGGTTTCTTTGCTCAGTTTATTCCCCGTGTATGGCATTAATGTGAGAACTTTCCAATAACCCTCTTTCAAGGTGAATTATCCCTCCGGATACAAAGGTCTGGGATATGTGGGGGAATGTCATTGATTTCCACTTAACTTCTTCCTCATTCAACCGTGCTCTTCTTCTTTCTTGTTTTTTCTCAATTTCCTTTCTCCTCTGTCTAGCATCTGGCCTGAAACCCAAGCTGAAACGGTCTTTCTTCTCTTTCAGCATTGGAACTTGGATCTCTCCTTGAAAATATCTGCTCAGTCCTTTTCCCGGTAAGGCTCCTTTCCCCATCATCATTTGCAGGCCCATTCTCGTAGTCCTGGATATCTTAGGCACTGGAACTTCATTTCCTTCCAAAATGAATGTTGCGTTGACGAACTCTAAAGATCGGAAAGAACACTCAGTGGCCTCCTCATTTGTCTCTACATATGGTGCGTCATTGATAACAGTTGCTATGATATCCTCTTTTGCATTTACAGTCACTAGCCGACCTTCTGTTACCAGTTTCATTTTTTGATATAGTGATGAAGGCACTGCCCTTGCCGAATAAATCTAGGGCCTTCCCAACAAGTAGTTGTAAGAGGGTTTGATATCCATCACCAAAAGGTCCACCTCATATGTGTTTGGCCCAATCAGCAACGGTATGTCAATCCTTCCCATGACTCTTCTCTCAGTACCATCAAATGGTCTCACTATGTTCTGGCATGTCTTCATGTGAGAACTATCTATAGGCAACCTCTTTAGCGTAGACAATGGTAGGACATTCAAAGCTGATCCATTATCTATTAACACACTTGGCAGAGTGTATCCCTTGCAACGAGTAGTAATATGTAAGGCCTTGGTCGATCTCATACCCTCGGGTGGAATTTCATCATCACTGAAGTAGATGAAATTATCGACACTTATGTTACTAACCAAATGGTCAAGTTTATTGACAGATATATCTTTAATAACGTAAGTCTCATTCAGCACTTTCATCAATGCCTCACAATACACTTCCGAACTTAAAAGCAATGTCAGCACTGATATGCGAGCCGGTTGTTTACGCAGTTGTTTTACCACATTGTATTCACTATGCTTCAAGAATTTCAAAAATTCTTTATCTTCTTCTTCTTTTACTGGTTCATTGATAAGGGCCTCAGGTCCTTTCTCTCGTTGAACTGCCACAGTTTTTGACTTCGCTAATTATGTTTTAACGTTTCCTGAATCGTATCGCCTTCCACTACGTGTGTAGGGCCCTTCATTTTGGACCTCTTCAGAAGTGTCGACTGAGCTTTTCACTCTCGGTATTGTCACGTTACAATCGTAATTCCAAGGTACCATTTTGTTATCCTTGTAAGGAAAGGCAACAGGCCTCTAGATTACAACTTTTGGCACCACTTGTGTTCTGCCTTCCATATTTATTGGTCGGGAGATAATGATCCTCAGATAATTGACTTTTTGCTTCGTCAATTCTCCTTCGGTTGCATGTATGTTTCCTCCCTCTAAGCCTTCTTCATAAAACTCCAATTCCTTATTGTCCATAAGGCTTTGCACCAAGACCCTAAACTCAACGCATTCTTGGATCTCATGTCTTTCTACTTTGTGGAACTCACAGTAGTCCTTTATTTCTTCACATCCTTTCTCAGAATCAGATAATATTGGTCCTCTTCTTACCATTTCCCTCAAGACCATTCTCAACGGGGTTTTTACCTCCATAATATCCTCCTTGATCTTTCTCATGACATTTCCGCCAATCGTGTTTATCCCCTTATCCCCATGGTTAGGTAACGGGTTCTCTGCACTAGGTGTATCATCAAATTTTACAATCCCCATCTTGATGAATCTTTCGACTAACTTTTTGATAGCAGTGTAGTGTTCTATTGAATGCCCCGTTATTCTCATATGGTAGTCGCATTGAGCATTTGAATCATACCATTTGGGATATGGGGGTTGTAATGGCTTTAAATAAAATGGAGACACCACGTGCACATCAAATAAACTTTGATATAGCTTCTTATACGTCATTGAGATTGGCATAAATTGAAGCTTTTCAAAATTTTACCTTGAGCTTGATTCTTGTCTGGTCGACCCTTGTTGCCCAGCCGTAACTATCTTTGGCTGGCTAACAGTGATTGCCTTCGAGTACCCTTGGTTGTATGTACTCATATTATTCACCTCATTGTCCTTTTTCCTAGGAGCAGACCTTTTAGTGGTTTCCCCCGCTTTAATCTTACCACCCCTTATGGCATTTTCAATCATTTCTCCTGCCATCACTATATTCGCGAAGCTCTTGGTAGTACTTCCTATCATGTGGGTGATGAATGGGGCCTTTAAGGTGTTGATAAAGAGCATTGTAGTCTCCTTTTCTAATAGAGGTGGTTGAACTTGCATGGCAACTTCCCTCCTTGCGCGTATTGCTTGAAGCTTTTATTTGACTTCTTTTCCATGTTTTGTAAGGTGATTCTGTCAGGCGTCATGTCCGAGACATGATTGTATTGCTTTATGAAGGCTTGGGCTAGGTCTCTCTAGGAGCTAATTCTAGCACGGCTGATTTGATTATACCATCTGGATGCTGCCTCCACTAAACTGTCTTGGAAACAATGAATCAAAAGTTGATCATTGTTCACGTAGTCAGTCATCCGTCTACAGAACATAGTGATGTGGGCTTTAGGGCAGCTAGTCCATTGTACTTTTCAAATTCTGGCATCTTAAATTTATGAGAAAACACTAAATCTGGAACCAAACTCAAGTCTTTTGCTTCAATACCATGGTGATGATCGACATTTTCCAAAGCCTTGAACTTTTCTTCCAACCATCTACAGTGATCCTCTAACTGCCTCGAGGATTCAGTTCTTGTCCCTTCCCTCTTTACTATATCCAAATTAGGGATAACGGGATTAGCAAGGTTATCTCTTGGGTTAGATCTTGAGTCGACTTGGAAGTTCATGGGCGGTTTAGTATCAGCTTGCCTCTATTGAGGCCTAATCGTGACAGATGGCCTTTGGGGATACTCATCAGGTTGTACATGCGGTGGGGTGAAACCCCGAGGAAAGTCCTCATTGTCTTCAGCATTAATTATGGGACCCTTCCCTTTGTCCATTGCCCCACTCAACAACTGGGTTATTTGAGCCATCATGTTCCTTTAAGCTTCCAACATTTGGTCTCTCATTTCTTGTTGGAGCTTTGCCAATTGCTCCTGCATCTGGTCTTGCAAGAATTATTCAAGTCTTTGATCCATTTTCTTTGTTTTGGAACGTGTACCGTAATGGTGTTCAGTTTTCAAATTTTCCTTCTCTCCCTATCTCTGTGTGATAATTTCAACTAATTAGGCTCTCTCTATGGACTTAAATGCATATGATATGATGTAATGCAAATGCATGAATGCAAAGAGGCATCGATTCAGATGCAACTTCATTTTAGAAAACTTTATTAGAAAACAAAATCCTTACATAAAACGGATTACAAATATGTTTTACCCTAAGGCCCAAAGTTTTAATTTTCCCAAATAACAAGACTAACTCCTGACCACGATCTGACTGTAGCTCATACTTCATGCTCAATGTATCAGCCTGTACTGCTAAAGTCTATAGGTAATCAACTACCTCTAGAATCTGAACTATTGCTTCACCCATGAGATAATCCCGATTTCTAACTTGATCTTGAGAATGATAGAGCTCTTCCTTCCAATGCCCTTCTCTTGCTTCAAGAAGCTTGATTCGAAGCTCACAGTTATGCAATATTGATTCTAATTCCTCGATCTTACCCTTCATTTCCTTAATCTTGTTCAGACTTGACTTTAGCTCAATCGTAGAATTACGGCTTCGATAGTGATGAAGAGACCGTCCAAGGTCATCCACTCTAGCTTTTAATTCTCCCTTTTCATTTCGACTTTCTGCCAAACTTTTTCTCCAAGGCCTCGTTTCGCACTTGCATTTCTTGAAACTTCTTCTCCCAATAGTCAACTTTGGCCTTTTCCTCTTGAACCTTCTGTTGCCATTGTTCCGAAGTCTTTCCCAATCCGGCATTTTTCATTGATAGACGTAGCTTCTTATATTCTGTCTTTAAACTATCTCGATCGTCTTCAATCTTCCTTTTCTCTTTTTTTAACTTTTCGGTCTCTAGTTTCTAAACATCTACATCTAAGCTCAGGTACATTTTTTCCTCTTCCAACTTCTCTATTCTTTTTCCGAGCTCTGAATTTCTTCTTTTGAAATCTTGTTTTATAATCTCCAATTTTGATGGGACCACTCGTAAGTACTCTTCAATTGATCGAGCGCTTTCTAGACTTGGCACAGGGATATTGTCATTGACTCTTTTGCTCCACCATCCATTATACTCTGGGGTCGTCAATGGGCTTACGTCCACTCTCTTCATGCGACGGGTTTGATTCCAAGCATTAGAAATCTCCTTAACCCTTTTCTTGTAGCTATCTCCTTTATACGAAAACTCACTTTGAGCTAATCCATGTGTAGTCGATACAAACTGTCTTGATTTGTATTGCCTTAGTACGAGCAATGGCGCATATCCAATGGCTCCCCAAATTCTGAGTAGAGGGACCTAATCAAAACTCTCACACCAATACAGAACTTCATTAGGAACCATTTAGGGAGCTCTCCACTCAACATCTTCTTCTCGGAGATTTCGTAGAAGCGCTATCCAATTTTCTTCAAATATGTCGTCTCTCTTTAGGGTAGCCGCTATCTCTTTTAATAGAGAGTAATTTTCTGAAAAGACCCGATAAAAAACCTTATCCACCCTCCAGAAATAACTATGGAACCAAGCTAACAACAACTACGCACATCCTATAAATCTGCCTTTCCTAGCTTTCCTACATGCACTCAATGATCGAAATGTCTCCACCAATATCGTAGGAATAGGTGTAACTTGTTTGTCAAGTCGATTGAAAAGATCTAAGACTACTTCATCCACATATCCAAATGCCCTAGGGAAGATCACTAATCCATATATACTTAAAGCAAATACATCGACTCTCTTTTTCATATCAGGATGTACTAAAATCAAATCCTTCAAAGCTTTCCATGAGATGCATTTATACTCACCTTTTTGCTTGATTCTGGCTGTGACCCACTGTTCACTCATCCCCGTAATATTCATCAATTTCCTCAAGAAGGTTGAAACATTAGAAGCCCTCGAGTAAGCCTTATCTACTTGAATCTTGGGACAATGCAATAGAACTGTATACTCCTCCACCGTAGGCACCAAATCAACCCTTCCAAAAGTAAAGCAACTGTACGCAGAGTTCCAATATTGAGTGATGGCTTGGAAAACATGTTCATCTACCTTAACGTCCAGCAAGTACGGCAAATCCCCATAGCTACAGTAAAGCAATTGCTTGGTCTCGTCACTCCACCGGTCCCATACTTCTCTTAATTCCTAGAGATTATTTTGAGTCGCACTGATGTGAGTGTAGTCCCATAGCTCTTATTTGTACCCTTCGGCTAGGCTATCTCCTTTTTCTAATTGTGTTTGCTTTGACCACTTACAGACGGCTGCATTGTCTTCCACTTTATCAAGGAATTTATTCTCCATAACTAGCTTTCTAACTTAGAAACTGACCATGAATTTATACCTCTTAAAATATGAAATGACATGCACAAAAATAAAACACAGCAAGTTAGTACCGCAGAATAGAATATAAAGTAAGTAAAATAAACAAACACATATCTGGGTAGCTACTAAGGTTTGACATAGTTCTACTTAGGGTGGGTTCTTATGTTTTCTACATGTGGTTTAGCCTGAACCAACAGATTCCTCGATCCTCACCCATTATAGGCTCATATGGACCGAGTTCAGTTCAGGGGAATACATTTCCCTATGGCTGCACGGAGAAGAAAATCTCACGAAGACGTAGGTACAGATGTATCCCGAAAGCGATTCACTATCCTACACGGAGATGAAAACCTCACGAAGGAGTAGCTTCTCACTCCCACTTAAAAGGGTGTGACCACAACGATCATGCAATGCAATGCAGAGATATTTTATGTAATTAGAATCACATGCAATAAAAAAGGATCATAATTTTTATATCAGATTTTTAAATTTGGACACAAGGACATGAAATTATCGATTTTACGGCTTGACTCTCTTATTGGCCCCCAGTGCAGTCGCCAAGCTGTCGAAACCATTTTTAAAAGGTTTGGTAAAAAATGGGGATCGACTTTAAAAAAATGGAAATAGAGTCGCCATCAATCCGTTTTTACTTAGGTGTGATTGGATCACCTTGTAAAATGTTTTATTTCAAAACATTGATTTTGGTCCACGAAATACAAGAACATGGGTTCAGGAGTCGGTTACGTATGAGAAAGGGTTAGCACCCTCATAACGCCCAAAATTGGTACCTAATCGATAAAATAATGTCCTAATGTTGAAAATTTGAAACAAAAATTTAAAATATGATCCTTTTATTAGAAAGAAAACCAAAACTTACCTATCTCAAAGAAATAAAATGTTATACCCAGTAAGTTAGGATATAACATCTCATGACTTCGAAGCTAGGCCCGTCTTTATTTGTAGAAAATTCTTACCTCGAAACACAAAACATCATATCTAGTAAGTTAGGATACAACGTTTTGAATTCCCGAGAATAAGTTTTTGGTTTGAAGTTTGTAAGTTTCAATTTTAAAAGAGAAGGGATATTTAATATTTTAAGTTCAACGGGAAAAATCGAAACCTAATAAGTTAGGGCACAATTTTTCTCGAAGTCCCCCAAATATTATGTATCACCGTATTTAAAATATTTGAATAAAATGCGACAATTCAAAAGGTATTTTTATAAAAAAATTGATTTTGGAATAAGATGGGGCACATATATATTACAAAATATCAATTTCATATAGCAATTCTCCATAATTACGAATCATATTAACAAATAGCATTAATATAGACAATTAACGAAAGAATAATATAAGACAACAAATAATAAAAACTATACTAAAGTAATCATAAAATAAATAATAAACAAAAGAGTATGGACAAATAAAATATATAAAGCAATAAATAGCAAAATAATAAAAAGAAATCTACCAAATAAATGGGAACACTTCTCATGCAAAATTAAGTGTAAAATGAGCTAAATAAATAAATATTGTAAATAAAAATGATATGACAAAATCTAAAGAGTAGTATACATATATTCTTAAAAAATAAATAAAATACATTTTTTGAATAAATAAATAATATATAACCCCTTCTTGTTTAAAAAAAATATTTATAATACAATATTCTAATAGATATATAAAAACTACAAATTTAAAAAATAACAATATAAACAATATATAATATTTGTAATTTTAGGCTATTTTAAGGATAAAATAATTTAAAAATTTATATATAATATAATATAATAGTATATTGTAATTTAAAATAAAATGTATAATATAATAACTAGTTTGTAAAATTTAAAATAAGATATAATATATGAATAATATTGAACTGAATAAAATAATCTAATATAAACAATAAATAATAATTTAATAAATACTAAAATAATTAAAAATGAGTATAAAAGTGAAAATAAAAATAAAAATAATAATTGCTAGTAGTAACAAAATATGTAAAAAAAAAATTAAATAAAGTAACACGAAAAGATTATAAAAAAAATTGAATTTAAAACAATGGGGATCAAATTGGGATTAAAACAAAATTGTGGGGTTAAATTATAAATAAAAAAATAAACAGACTCAATTATAATGTGCTAAAAAATATGAGAGGTGAAAAGGGAAATATCCCTGGAGCGCTATATGCTGCGTTTTATTCAGGGACTAAAATAGACTATCAAGTAAACCACCAGGGCAAATTTAAAATTACAAAAAAACTTAATTTAAAGTAAATGAAAATGCGGAAGGGCTAAAGCAGCAAATAACCTATTTATAAAAAATGCGCGGATCCTCCCCGATTTTCGGGTCAACGTGTAGATCTCCAGCCCTGAATGACGTTGTTTTGTGCTTATTAGATTAAGCAAAAACGCGGCGTTTCCTCATTGCTATATAAGTTAAAAAATGGCTAAAAAAATCATTTTAAAACTATTTTTTAAAAAAAAAAACTTCAAAAATGCTCTCAAACCCCTTCCTCCTCTCGTCTGGGTTTCGAACATCGGACCTCCGTGCCATCGCCTCACGCGCTACCGTAAACGCTGCCATACACGGTGGCCGGAGGTCAAAATTCCCGCTCTTCAACTTAGATTGAAAGGTAAAACCCTTTTTCGTTGTATTTATTCAAAAATAAAACAAAATAAAGAAAGAGAAAAAAAATAGTTCGAAAATCACCTCTGTTTTCCGAAGATTCTCATTTTTTTATTTCGTATATTTTTTTGTATATTTTCATGTGTATTTTTTTTTTGTATTTGTGTATCTGTCCCGTGTTATAGATTCTTTTGGGGTTTTATAACTCAGAAAATAAAAAAAGGAAATACAAAAATTATATCTCGTTTGCCATTTTTGCTTCTCTTTCTTTCCTTTTTGCAGGTGAGAGGCGGAGATCTCGGCGGTGACTGAGCGTGACTCGCGCTAACTGCGGCGCGATCGGTGGCTTCAGCGCGAGGAAGGGGCTGCAGTTGGGACACTTGCGGCGCAGTGGAAACCTAAGGTTTCCTGCGTCTGCAAATTGCTTGGGCCACTTGGGCCGATTCTGTTATTGGGCCAAATTGGGTTTTTAGGTGGGTTAGGTCTGTTTTGGGTGTAGTTGGGCTACGGGTATTGGGCTTGTTTTTGTGTTGTAATGAATTGTGCTGTTTGGGTTTGTTTGGGCCACGGGTAGCGGGTCTAATTGGGTTATGTAATCTGTTTTGACTTGTAATTGGGCTGCTGTTAATTGGTTTTGGGTCTGTACTAGATTGGGTTAAATGGACTTATAAAATGGACATTTTGGTATTTTATTTAATTTTTTGTTTTTATTCTGGTTTATTCTGAATGGAACGGGCCCGGGCAAAATGGGCTGATTACAGCTATAAGGCACATTATATTTTTAATGAAAATTTTAATTTTTAAAAATGATATTATTAAAAATAACTTTAAACGAATGCAAAAAATTTTAAATTTATGAATTAGATATATAAAGTGGTACATATTAGATTTATATTAAAAATTGTAACATGAGTATTATTTTGGTTTGGATTTTAAAAGAAATTACCAGAAATGAATGTTAATTAATAATTCAAATTTGTAAATAATTATAATGTTGATGGAGCAAGCAAAATTATAATTCAACATGACAGCTACAAACCCTCAATCTAAAGCATGAGGCCATTAGGTATCATTTTAATGATGCCAAACCATATCATAGAAAATTCACATTACGATTTGTTGGTATCAGATTATGATTTTCAAGAATCTCCATCCCTAAGTTATTCATTTCTTTTTTTTTCCCAAATATCTAATAAATTCATGCCAAAATAAATTGATACATAAACATTTAAAAAGAAAATTTTTTTAGATTATAGTTGACTTATATTATTAAATTTTTGATTAAATTAGTATTAAGAATTAATAAAAAATTAAAAAAATATATAAATATTATTCTTATCAAATCATCCATAAATTTAATTTTACATTTCAATTCAGATCTTATTAAATTTTTACATAAATATTTTTTTTACCTATTTTCGTTTAGGGTCATAATTTAGCATGATTAATTATGTTATTGTTATGCCAAGCAGGATTAATAATGGCATACACATTAAAGGGCTATGTTTTATGAGGAACACAATTCAGGGTTAATATTCTTTTATATTACTGAAATTTTAAATTAAAAACACACACGACTAAAATAATAAAATAATTAAAACTTATTATATTTAAGAAAAATGAAATAGTATAAGGCTTTTTCTTAGTATTTTAGTAGAAATCTTCTACAAATAAGAAATTATTTCATAAATTGCAAGAAATTAAACTCCCTCTATAAATATTAGAATATATGAGGTAAAAAAATATCATAATAAAACTTTATATCAACGATTGAACAGCCACTTATCATATAATTTAAGATGTCTTCTAAAGTTATGGTTTAAGTTATTTATTAAAAAAAATAAGTATAAAATTATTGGAAGACAAATATTTTAATAAAAAATTTATCACATGTTGATACGTGCGAAAATTAATATTTAGAACACAAAGATATGTTTAAAAATAACATTCTATAAATAATAAAATATATGGTTTTGAAACCAATTAAAAATAATACATGAAATATGTGTAATATTAAAATGAAAAAAATATATTCAATTGTGGGTAAAATTTAAACAGATAAATATATCAGATTAAGAATACTAAATGAATACAATTGTTTATTATGATGTTGCCATCAATTCTGAGTTGATGTTGAGTTAATTTGTAATACCAACTCAATCAACAATATTATTATTGCTAGAAATTCTATCACACGAATATGTGTGTGGAAAATATGTATTTAAAATACAAATGTTAGTTTAAAAATAACATACAATAAATAATGAAACATATGGTTTGAAGCTATTAATAATAACACATACAATATGTACGATATTAGAATGAAAAATAGATTAAACTGTGAGTAAAACAAAACTTAAACACGTAAATATACCTGATTAAGAATATTAAATGCACTACAATTATTTATTAGATCAAGGATATTAAACGTCAAGTGTTAAAATCTCATCATATGCAAATTATTTATTGTTTCTTAAAATAAAAAGACTAAAATACCCTAAAATAATATAAGTTTTTTTAAATATAGAAGAACATTTGTGTAATTCCTCTAACTGAGTTGGTGCTCAGTTAACTTGTGACCTAACTTAATCAGGTGTCTAAATAATAGTATAAATATATGCAATTGATGGAAGTAATAAAGTGTGTATAATAAAATTAAAATGTACAAAATAATTCAAGATAAAGCTTTTGTTGAGTAATAAAGTTAGAGTTTTATCAATGCAAATGTCACGCGTTCAAATCTCCTATGCAAATTATTTATCATTTTTTAAATGAAAAGACTAAAGTACCTAAAATAATATAACTTATTTTAAATACAGAATGACACTTGTGTAATTTCTCTAATCAAATTGATGTCTAATTGACTCATAACACTAATTCAATCAGAAATTTAAATAATAATATTTGTTAGTTTTAAAATTTTGATATTTTAATACTTTTCCACTAAATTAATGTTGGATTAATTTACTAACATTATAGATAGAATAAATGAGAAAGGAAGGGATACAATTATTTCATAATTTCCCTCCATTTTTATTGTAATATTTTATTCCATCCTCATCCGATTCCATCTCCTATTGTTGAAATGTACCAATGTCATCCAATTTTGAAAAATGGTAGGTTATCCATAGTCATTATCTTTGTCTCTAATAATATCTCAAATAATGATATTATAATTTAATCAGAAACATTATCATTTAAAGCAAATTATTAACAAAAATTCATTTAAAAATCACATTCGGTATGAAAGGAATCAATGCATTTAAGACTCATCGATATGAAGAACTTCGATACAAGTGTTTCAAGTGATAAAATCTGTTGTACAAGCTCGGTTTTGTAAATATTCTAGAACTACTCATTTATACTAATAATAATTTTTTATTGAATTTAGAGTCAAAGTTTGAATAACACCAATTGATCCAATTCAGTTTATTAAATTATAAAAAAAAAATATAATTACAATATTAATATTAAAATAGGGATATATGTCTTTTAGAAATATCATATAAATGTATTCTTAAAAACTACAGTAAAACAACTCAATTTGTATAATAACTATGAATTTGTTAATTCTTTATTTTTACTTATAATTATTTCAAAATTATTAATTTTTTTTGAAATAAATAGACAATTTGCTAATAACTGTCTAAATAGCTTGTTTAGACACGAGTTTGAATAAGATAAAGAACAAAAATGAAAACAATACAAATAATGAGAGTGAAGAGAGATAAGCACATAAAGTTGGTTAAGCAATTCTGAAATGATCCTACTCTACGAAGTCTCACGTAGTGAATGATTTATTTAATAATTAATCCAATTACCTATTCGCTAAAGCCTAATTTACACTCACAACAAAGTAATTGCAGCCTCAATAGCTAATCTCAGCTTGTTACAACTACTCACCCAAAAACTCACTTACAATTAGATATAAACTCTCTTAAAGAAGGCCTATAATGAGTGTAAAATACAAGAAAAATAATAAAAAAGATACATGTAGAATTAGCGTGAAACACTCTCCCAAAAGGTGCATCCATTCATGTGAATAAGTTGGACTATTTATAGGCTAAATGAGGCAACCTTTTAGGTCAAATTTTGTAAGGATAAATACTCTATTTTAGTATAGTATAATCCAAGAAAAAATCCTCCAAAATATATCCCAAGGCACAACCTTATAATCCAAATAAAATTACCAGTTTTATCCATGATATAAGGCTTAATAAATAATACATGTTGATCTCATTCCTTACTTAATCAGCCAAATTCGATCACCATGGTTTGATATGAAATGTAACTCTTCTTAAGATTCATTTGCTTATGGAGAAAACAATTATGGAGGTCCAAGTAAAAAACACCAACATTCAATAACACTTAAACAAGTTGTTTAAACAGGTTGTTTATACATTAGCACTGGGTAGCTCTGGTCCCAACAATCTCCCCTTTTGCTTTTTGACGAAATATAAGCAAATAACAAATACTCCTCATATCATCAGGCCACAAGCAATGTCATGATAGATTTTTAATACATCAATAGTATTCTACCCATAATAGTCCAAAATAAATTAATTAAAACCAAATAGCCATAAAAACTAAAGTAAAATAGTAGCAACAAAACAAAGCAAGCACAAATCAGTGGCAGCAATAAGTAACAACACATCTCCCCCTCACATTAGCAACCATTCTCCCCCTTTCACCATGCCAAGATCTTCAAGAGATGACACTTTAAAGAGTGCACAATAAAAAATAAAGGCATGTTTAATATAGCAAGAATTCACCAGTAGAGGACATCAGGAATAACACTAGCAACAAGATCATAATATCAAGAAAAATAAAGATATTCAATGTAGCAACAATAAGAAAACTTCATAACTTAGAAACATATCAACTCCTCTTTCTAAAAACAACAACAAGAGCAACAAAAAATAATAGCCCATCAAGCTCAAACTCCCCTGACAACAATACATGCCATACTCTCCCCCCCTTTTGTCAAAAAGATCAAAACAATTCCCTTTCTAGGGCATTCTATCAAATAAGCTTATCCAGTCTTGCAAATAAGTCTTTCTCAACAATGCTCTTCTGAAGATTACAATACAAATTAAAAGACTTGGCACACAAAACTGTTTTCATAGATGAGTAGCATCAAGCAATTGTTTCAAGTTAAACTTCTTAAATTCTTCTTCATTTGTTTACTTTTCTATTCGAATAAGTGTCTGATCAAGTTCAGCTCATATTGTTTTTCATCTGAAGCCTCATCAACTTGTTCAGTAAGGGAGTTAATTAAATGATCAATCTGCTCATCTTATGCATCTTGATCGTTTGGAGGAAGGCTTTCTTTGATAATTTCATTAGTCTGTACATTTGTTGCCTGATGTTTAGAAATTCTCATGAGGGATGAAAAGGTTCTAGTTTGCACATTTCACTCTAGCCAGGACTATAAGATTATATTTCTTGAATTTGTAAAGAAGACCAACTAAGAAAGAAAGAGTAGTTGAATAAGGATTAAAAGTTATAGGACAAAAATTTTCCTTTTATAACTTAAGGGGTATTTAATGCCAACTTAACCATAAAAAAGTACCTTTAATGGCGTCCCTAAATTTCTTCATAGGATAAAAATTAGCCAACATGAGATAAATATGACAATAAAACCAAATAAAATAAAATAAAATAAAATAAATAGAACCAAATTAAGGTACCAATAAAGATATATATATGCTGTAATATTCGGGATTTATGGCTTATGCATTAATGCTAAATTGTATGAAGTAGCATGCCTATGTGTGTTCTGATTGTGTTGTATGAATTTTGTGAACCTTAGAATGTAGGAAAAATGCCTTAGAAAATATTAAGTTTTAAGTTTAAAAGAGGAAGCTAGGCAAAAGAGGCCTTAAGAGAAATTGTAGGGAGATTTAGACACAAAAATCAGCTTGTTAAATTGGCTTGGAGGCGCCACTTAAAGCTCTGGTAAGTGACGCCATATGCAGTGGGCAAGGGGCTAGGTTCGAGCTGTAAGGGAAGCAAATAAAAGAGTTTTATTTTGCTGTAAGATTGAGCAGTAGTGGACGGCAATGAGGCACTGAGTGGATGAGTATAGATCAAGTCAAATTCCTTTTAAAATTTCAGCTAAGGTAGGAGATAATTATGGATTTATTTCAATTATTTTAAATGAAGTGATAAAGAGAAAAACAAGGGATTAGATAAGGGAGAAGGAGTTGGCCGAATTTGGGGCACAGGAGGATGGTAATTTCGGTTTGGCAATAGTAGGAAGGGGAGAGCCGAAAATTCATTCTCTTCTCATCTTTTTCAATTTTTCCAAAATTCCCAAAGAGAGCAACTGAGTTCTTTTCTTTTTTCCTTTTTGCAATTTCACTCAAAGCCGATTTCTTCATAGCATCAAAAGCCGAATCTTTATCTATCTTCATTGCCGAAATTGATCAACCTCTTCTTTTCTTCTTCTTTTCATAACTTTCTAAAAGCCGAAACTTGTTGATCACTACCTAGCCTTCATAGCCGAACATCTCTGTAGATTTAAGCAAGGGTGCCGTCGACTACAGTATTAAGGGTAAGATTAGTTGTTATTCGATTTTCAATCCTTTCTCTTTTAGTCGAAAGTTTGAATCTAATCCCAATAATAATCTTTGGCCGAAACTATGAAGGGTCTTCCGGGATTTTTTTGGAGTAGCCGACTTCTAAGGAGGAGATTTTTGGGATTTAGATCCACAAGGTAAGTGCATGTGATATTCGGCCAAGGCCATAATTAGTGATTCAGATTTGTTCTTAATTGTTCAAAAGCTGAAACTAACTAAGTCAAGTGATCTAGTGTTAGCCGATTGCAAGGAAGAAAAACTACGAAGTTTTGGGATTTGAATAGTAGTCAAATCGGCAGCAAGGTAAGGGTTTTGGTTGCAATAATCCTTCGGGATTTGATTATTTAGCCGAAAGGCTTGTTGCTAACATGCTTAAGTTGACCGAATATAGGAACTAGAGATCTAAAGCATTAGATCAGGATTTTCAGGATTTCAATGAACTCGTTAAGTAAACCAGGTGTGTACCCCACACTATCTCTTAATAGATTTATGGCATCAATTTAATATATGTGTTTATGATAATGTGAAAAGTGGGCAAAGGTACCATGTGATGGTACAAAGTACCTAGGTACGTAACCTTAACATTATGTTAATAAATGATATGAATATTATTATGATATGAATATTCGGAATATGGTACATATGTGAATATCGATAAGAATGTGAAATAAGGCATAATGCATGAAATTGCATGTTTTGTATGACATGGGGCATATGGGTTATATGGAAAGGGGAAGTGATCTGGTGGTTTATACCACAATATCTGAATGTGGTGACTCATGTCACGAAATCTGAATGCGGTGACTTATGTCACAAAATAATATCTGGTGGCTATGCCACAAAATTTATAAGGGCGATGAGCACGTCGTCTGCAGCGACTGCCTTCGATGATGTGTAGCGGATGGAGGGTCGACTTAGTAGTCCCCACGGTGTGATGGTTGGTACGGGTGATGTGTAGCGGATGGTTAGCTAGGTTTGGGTTCGGGTTTGCATCATTATTTCTATCTGTTATATATATGTATGATATGATATGATATGCCTGAATCGTTGGGACTTAGTGTTGGTTATACACACTGAGTCTGTTTGACTCACCCCGTTGTGGGATATTTTTTAGGTGACACTCAGTGATGGACCGGGTGGTGACTCATGTCACGAAATCTGAATGTGGTGACTTATGTCACAAAATAATATCTGGTGGCTATGCCACAAAATTTATAAGGGCGATGAGCACGTCGTCTGCAGCGACTGCCTTCGATGATGTGCAACAGATGGAGGGTCGACTTAGTAGTCCCCACAGTGTGCCGCACACGGCCTACTACATGGCCAGGCACACTGTTGTGTGGCGTCGACATGCCTAAATTTTTGGCTTTCGCTGATCGCCATTTTTTGAGTTTCTCGTTACACACCTGATTCGATTTTGATGTGAAAACAACCACTTGATTCCCAGAACCTAAAAATATTATCCCAACAACTATTTTAACAATCGAGTTACGAATTCAACAAGACTAAACCGAACTTAACCTCTCAAAACTGAACAATGTACACAAACTTACCGTCAACGAACACAATCACACACACGAATTAGGCTGTTGGAGCGAAATCCACTGCTTCACAATTTTCTCCTACACAACACATTCACAGAAATTAAATTCTCCAAACTACAACACCATTACGTCATTTCAAAAAGGAAGATCCTAAAACAGACTTATAGAAATCGAAAGTTAAAGATAAGTAAAACCCCACTTACAAGCCGAATAAAGAACATCGGGAATTCAAAGCATAGCGATTTGAATGAAAGATTTATGAATAGAATCAATGAAGAAGCAAAAAAAAAAAAAAGAAATTGGCAAAGAAAAGAAAAGAATAGAAAAACAAATTTCAGAAAGAAGGAATTTTGGGAAAAAGAATTAAATTAAAAACATAAAAATTAAATCAAATAATATCCCAACTCTCCACTATCCCACTAACTAACAAGTCCCACCAAAATCGACCCACTAATTCTCATCCACTACCACAGGATTTTAATTCCACCAAACCTCTATTTCATAACCGACACCCATAGAAGCAAAAATTATTGCCAAACGCTCACTCGGGGATTCGAACACAGGACCTTAGGGCAAACTAACACTTACCACTGGAACCAGCATACTCATTCTAATATGAGTTGACAAAGAATATGATCTAAGTCAAGCCATTAGGGATAAGGCTAGAACAAAAATAACAAAATTCCCAAAAGTAAGACTTAAACCCAAGACCTCAAATGCACACCCACATCACTTAACCACTAAAGTAGACAATTAATAATGACAAAATTCGTAAAAACAAGATTTTATAAGTCAGGGAGTTACACATAAAGTTATGTCTGATATTTGTGTGCTTCATTCTCCTGATTTGGGTCCAATTATATGTGTTTCCTGGACTTTTAACCCAATAGTTCATAATTTAATCTAACCCAATAAATATTTTTCTATTTCCCAAAATAAATATTATTTATCAAATTAATTTAAATAATTAAAATTGTCCATTTAAATAAATTTCTCAACCCAATTCTAATTATTTTGAAATCATGGAAACTTTACCATAAAAGAATCTATGAGAAAATATATTTAATTTCTACATTCAATATATTCACAATGATCAATTAATTTAATTCTATTTTTGAACTTCAATTAATTAATTAATTAATAATTTGAAAAACCATAAATTAATTCTCAGGTGATTTCCATACTTAGTAAGAAAATCAAATTCATTTTTGAATGTAACCAATTTATCTAACGTTATCATTTCTATCCATTAATGTTCATTTGATTCAACATGCAATTCATTTCTAGTTTCAATAAGCTAGCGGAAAGACTGATTGAACATATGTAATTACGACTCAAATGATTTATAATTATGTTTCAGCTTTTCGACTGTTAATTATAAAGTCATCTAGTCATGAAGTCATTCCACTATAGTATTGTGACTGAGCTTTCCCTAATGACATACCATTACAAAAGCTACTTGATCAGTGATCGTCCAATGACCTTGTCATAAGTGTGTTACCCTAATAGGATATCCTTAATCTCTTTGGGATAAATCCGTTCTCGTAATATGATCCTATTTTATCTCATGGTATCCATTATATCTTTATTCATAAAAAGTCAATTACTATCAAATAGTAATTAAGTCATTCATAGCAAAGACAAACAACTCATGGTCACATTTACTTTTCATTTATCATGTAATGCCAATGAGAGGATATCATTTACCCATTTATTGGGCTATGAATTTCACTATTCTGAATGATGCTGTATACTACAGAAGTCGTATACTTAATGCATAAGCTTTCGGTTTCTTATCTATTTGAACTCAAACTTTTACTTACATTAAAGTATACGAGTCACGCATACATAGTCCATCATCCACTTAGGACTAAGGTATGCCATAAATGTAACACCCCTATTCCGTGTCCGTCACCGGGTTAGGGTTAGGAGCGTTACCGAACAGATCAGAAAGCATTTACAGAAATTCATACATTCAATCATCATTCTCAAGCATAATGTCCCTTAAATGAGTCCTCGAGACCATAAGCATGCTTATAAAACGGGTCAGGACTAAACCGAAACACATACAAAATTTCTCAGAAATTCAAAAACTTTTCTAAAATACAGGGGATACACGCCCGTGGGGGTAGGCCGTGTGCCTTCCACGGCAGCTAGACACACTCGTGTCTCCTCCCCGTGGTCGAAACTGACTTAGTTCCCATGGCCACTAAGCATGCCCGTGTACCCAGGCCGTGGTTGATTCTGCCAAAAATCACACGATTACTAGATAGTAGACACGCACGTGTGCCAGGGCCATGTACTATCTTGACTTGGTCCCCACGGTCACTAGGCACGTCCGTGTGCCACAACCGTGTGACATTATAGGCCATTTTCAAGGCCAAAATGCCATCCATTTGTGTCATACCTACAAGTCACATATACCATCCCATTTCATGCACATTTAACCACTAAAAACATACCAAATTGCCATTCAAATCATGATACATTCAATACCCATTTCATTCATGCCAACTTTCAAGACAAAACACATATATAACTAAAGCATTTCTCAATCATCTTCCTATCCAAAAACTGGCAATCCGTTCAATTCACTGGGCTCAATCCGAACTATTTCATCATTTTGACCTTTTCAAATCAATGATCTTTCTTTTGTAATTCACAACAGCATCATGTAAAGACAACCAGTCCATACCCAGAATAATATCGAACTCATCAAATTGCAGAAGCATCAGATCAACAGGGAAATAGATATCACTAAACAATTATGGACAGTTCCTGCATACTTTGTCAACCAGAACACTTTTACCTAAGGGGTTCGATACTTTTATAGCAAATTCAATAGACTCTACAGGCAAAATCTTACTGAATACTAAATTCATGCATATATATATACGAATGAGTAGAACCAGGGTTTATCAATACAGTCACAGAAGTATCATAAAGAGTAAACGTACCCGTAATAATATCTAAAGATGAAGCTTCCTTAGAAGCTCAGATAGCATACGTTCTAGTTGGCTCTCTAAATTCAGATTTTGCAACAATATCCCTCGTAGACCTCTGACTGTTACTGACATTTCTTGTATTTCGGGAAGGTCTATTTCTCTCTAGGGCATTATCTAATCTCAGATCTTGAGTAGTCTCTTATTCAACAGACTCTGGGCAGTCTCGAATAAAATGATCTAACGATCCACATCTGAAGCAAGCTTGATTATTCAATCTACAATTCCCCAAATGTCTTTTACCACAACGCTTACACTTGAGTCGCTTGGATCTGACATTTTCAACACTCGCCATCTTTGGGCAATCTCGAATGAAGTGATTTCATGATCCACATTTATAACAAACTCTATTGTTATACTTGCCCCAAAATTTTCCCACATGTCGTCTTCCACACTGTCTACACTCAAGTTTGTTTCTTTTAGTACTTCCATCATTTGAATCAATTGGAGCTTGAGTTTTCAGACCAACATTTGATCTCACACGATCTCTACTCGTATGTCCAATTGAAACATTTAATCTATTGCTTGCATCTCTATATTTCTTCGTCAAAGGTTGAGAAAAATTACTCATCGATCTTTTTCTTTCATTACGAGCTTCAGAATCGACTTTCTCGATATTATCATCATTAGTAGCCCTAACCTCTCCGGCCTCATACTTACAAATTTTGTCAACCGGAGGCTTGTTCATCAGATTCAAATGCATAGTCAAAAGCATAGCAGATGTCTGAGGGAGGTTAACCGGGGGCGGAGGTTATGAAACAGTCGAGTTATTTCTCACAAATTGAGTGAACCACTCACTCATCAACTGGAAGAAAGCTTGTTTAGATTCTCCCTCATGACCGCTCGTAGTCGGTCTTGAATCAGAGGGCGTTGTCCTTTGCGCGGGAGCCGGCGTATTACTTTCTACGTCGTCAGCTACGGCTCTTTCGGGATCCATTGCTATACAAAAATCACATTTTACACGTCAGGATTCATCACACTATCACAGTTAAGATATATGGCATGTATAGCTAAACTCTAACACGCTACGTTAGTCTGAGAATCGGCTAAACCGTAGCTCTGATACCAACCAAATGTAACACCCCTATCCCGTGTACATCGCCAGATTAGGGTTAGGAGCGTTACTGAACAGATCGAAAAGCATTTATAGAAATTCAGACATTCAATCATCATTCTCAAGCATAATGTCCCTTAAATGAGTCCTCGAGACCATAAGCATGCTTATAAAATGGGTCGAGACTAAACCGAAACACATACAAAATTTCTCGAAAATTTAAAAACTTTTTTAAAATACAGGGGATACACGCCCGTGGGGGTAGGCCGTGTGCCTTCCACGGTAGCCATACACACCCGTGTCTCCTTCCCGTGGTCGAAACTGACTTAGTTCCACGGCCACTAAGCACGCCCGTGTACCCAGGCCGTGGTCGATTCTTCCAAAAATCACATTATTGCTAGATAGTAGACACGTTCTTGTGCCAAGGCCGTGTACTATCCTGACTTGGTCCCCACGGTCACTAGGCACGCCCATGTGCCACAACCGTGTGACATTATAGGCCATTTTCAAGGCCAAAATGCCATCCATTTGTGTCATACCTACAAGCCACATATACCATCCCATTTCATGCACATCTAACCACTAAAAAAATACCAAATTCCCATTCAAATCATGATACATTCAATACCCATTTCATTCATGCCAACTTTCAAGACAAAACACATATATAACTAAAGCATTTCTCAATCATCTTCCTATCCAAAAACTTGACCATATCATGAGCAGTAACCATACCCAAAACAACCACACATACCACATTTATCAAGGCAAAATATGAACCAATAATTAGTCACATCTCATGACCAAGTCTATACATCAACTTATACCAAAAACTAGACTATACATGCCATAACTAGCTTTATACATTTCCAAAGTGTACCAAAAATGATTTTAGTAGTGTAATGACGATCCTTGACGGTCCCAAGCCTTCAGTAGCTTTGACGACCTATAAAACAGAGAAATCACACACACAGAGTAAGCTTTCCAAAGCTTAATAAGCCAAAGTACAAATAAACTTAACATGAATTACACATAACTAGAATGATGTAATAACCATAATGGTTCTCATAACAAATTCATCTCATCCTTTCTTTATCTCATTTGCTTAACCCAAAACTTACCACATTCTCAACTCAAATACCTTATATGCACATAGTTCATTAAAGCCTAACTTCACATATCATCTCATCATTTCATTGCATATATTCAAATTAGTAAGTTCATATAGATACTTACCTTTCATACACACCTTGTGTACTTATTAATCATACCTGAATAAAAAAAAATCTACTTAATCATTCGTAGCTCTGAATTGCCTGTTGAACCGTTCGGAATCTAATAGGATATACAGAATACTCAGAATAGTCATACAATGCCAGCGTCCCAGACGTGGTCTTATATGAAATCAGATGTCGATGCCACTGTCTCAGACAGGGTCTTACATGTAATCAGATATCGATGCCACTGTCCCAGATAGGGTTTTACACATAATCAGATATCGATGCCACTGTCCCAGATAGGGTCTTACACATAATTAGATATTGATGCCACTGTCCCGGACAGGGTCTTACACGTGATCAGATATTAATGCCACTGTCCCAGACAGGGTCTTACACATAATCAGATATCGATGCCACTATCCTAGACAGGGTCTTACACATAATCAGATATCGATGCCACTATCCCAGACAGGGTCTTACACGTAATCAGATATCGATGGCACTCGTCCGCATGTGGTCTTACACGTAATCGATGTTGATGCCACCGCCCGCACGGGTGGTCTTACACGTCGATCGATATCGATCACCTATGTCATAGCATAGTTAATCCTATCTATTTTTATGTTCAAACGGAACTTCTGAGATGTTAATACTATGACTATCTTATCTTAGAATTCATATATACATAACATCTCATATGTATTCATTATTATCCATAGTCATATAAACATATGTAATTCAATACAAATACATTTATTTATATATCGACTTATCTCGGATTCGATTTAACAGAAACGAAAACGGCTACTCGATTACTTTCGCTTTCCCGTGATCTAAGTCCATTTTCCTCGGTTCTTGATTTAAACATATTCGGAATTAACCCTTTTATTCACTAACTCATTCAATTCAATCCAAAGACACACATTTAGGGCTGTTTACAAATTAACCCTCACATTTGTACAATTTATCAATTTAGTCCATTTTTCTCAAAACATCAAATTCACAAAATCAACACATACAAATGCTTAGCAAAATGACCTACATCTCATTCAAACCCATATTTTCCATAAAATTTTCAATTTAGTCCCTCGAATTGCTATTTTCACAATTTAGCCCTATTTAGCTAAATTCATCAAAACTCCAAGAACAAAACATGTTCATCTAGCTCATATCTTTCATTTAACAACTAAATTCATCTCAAAGCTCAACATATTATCAATGGCATTTTACACAAACATCATCAATTCACAAAATTGAGACATGGGCTTGATAGTAGACAAAGCAACGATTATGAATACGTAGAAATTATCGAAAACCAAAGCAAAACATACCTTAAAATTGGATCAAACCTAGCCGAAACCTTGAAGGTTCTTATTCTTTCTTTCCTTTTGTATATTAGGTCAAATGAAGAAATAGAAAAAGATCATTTTCATCTTTTTGTTTTATTATTCTAACATTAACATTTATTTTACTAATTTGCCCCCTTTAATATAACATATAAACATATGAACATAAGGTTATAAATGTCTTTTAATCATCCACTATCTAAATATTGGTATAATTGCTTCATAAGGCCACAAACATTCAAAAGTTACAACACATAGGTGCTTTAACAAATAGCATGCAAATATTGCATTTAATGCAATTCAATCCTTTTGTCAAATTAAACACATAAACGAACAAATTAGCTTATGGAAATTTAACACATGCTTAGTCACATATCAATGACACAGAAAATAATATTAAAATATTATACAGACTCGGATTTGTGGTCTCGAAACCACTATTCCGACTAGGGTATAAACCGGACTGTTACAATAAATCCATAAACAAATTTAAGATCTATTCTACTTGGGTCTTGTTTTATGTACAGTCAATCCAATCAGTCCAATCCATGTCTCTATCTTTTGGTAGTCATCTGTTCCAATGCCCAAGACAAAGCATCTCCCCAATTGCACTTGACAGATGACATGTTATCCTTTTAATCTATTTTCTCATTTCTTATTAGGCTAAGAAAATGTTTAGGTTCATTTACTAATATAAGTTGTCTTTCCGTATCACAATTTGATCATGCAATACCGCTTAGTATTAGTTAAACATTAGATAACTAATGAGATAATATTTACTTCCATTTTGCTTTGCATAGAAAAACAGTCAAGCACAATATAAAAGGGTATTAATGTAATTCATGAATAATTTTATTAAACCAATCTGTTTGAAAGAATACAAGTGTATATAGACGAAAATGACACACTTAGGGCACCAGATCCAACACCTTCAACATTTAAACATCCTTCTCCAATGATTATTTGTTTCCTACTATCACCAAAATTGACCTTACCATCATCACATTTTAGAATTCCCTTCAAAAATCTCTTTTTTCTAGTCATATCCCTCGAAGCATTTTCTAACTAATAATTCATGCAAATCCCAAATGTTTGTCATCAGATTTTGTAATTTTATTAAAAAATATCTAAAGTGGATAAAATTAAATATACATCTCTATTTTTAATTATTTATATGCTAAATTTACAAAATTTTGCCAATGTGGAGCAATTTGGTGCATTAGAAGAAAAGGGCAGTCGTGAAGGTCACCTTTTGGAGCTCAAATGCTATAGCATTCTTGGAGCACATGCCATGCAAAGAAGGGATGATTATTAATCAGCTTTGGACGCTCTAATCAATTGATTTTTGGGTCATATCACATACTTGACCCAACTCAGAAATTGGGTAGAAAAATTAGACAGTCTGCTAATAAGAAAATAGCCTGAATTGCCCATTAAGAAAGAAAGGCCCAAACCATCCATGCATATACCCAAATAAGCCATTTAAGGCTGATTAAAATATTTAAAAAGTAGCCATAAAACTCCCTCAAATTGCCATCTAGCCTCTCTCCCCTTTTCAAGCTTCATTCTCTCATGAATCATGAATGAATCGACTAAAAATAACAAAGTCTTTCACCCACTCTCCTTGAAATAAGGGCCAACCACGGGGGAGAGATTTTCAAGGCTTCAATTTGCTTAAAATAGCCACTCCCCTCATGTATAAATAGGCCTTGGCTGATTCTTATTTTCATCATTCATTCATTCATCATCTATTATCTTCTCTTTCATTCTTCCACTCCCCATTTGAGAGAAAAGCATAGAAAGTTGAGAAAAGCGATTCCAAAGGCTTGTTGGGAAGTAAAATTTCAGCATTCCTAGGAGATTTGTGCAAGACAAGAAAAGTAAAAAAAAGAAAAAAAGGAAGGGAGCATGAGTAGAAAAACACTGGATTTGTTTTCTTATTCCTCTTCTTTTTACTTTTATTTTGTTTTGCATTGATGAACATGCTTGTCGAATATTTTTTGGTTTCAATTTAATCATAATGAATTAAATTTATTATTGTTAGATTGGTTATGTTCTTTAGCTTATATTTATTAAAATGTTGTTGATGATGTTATGTGCCTTGGTTGTTCATTCAGTTAGATAAAATCATGACATGTTATCTATGCATTATGAATGTGTGGGTGCAACTGAATTAATTATTTAATCAGACCTAGATTGTAATTAATTGACACACTATCTTATTGATGCATGTTTGATCTTATTTATGATAAAACAGGTCAAATTAGTAATAATATTGAAAAAACTTTATTACCTTGCATAACCTTAGAATTGATGCGATTAAACTATTTCAGCATAGAAATATTTTGTTACCTTACTTAATATGAATGACTACTTATAAAAATTACTAAGTTGATTTAACATAGACTTGTGTTAGAAAAATTTAATAATTAATAAGTATGGTTTCATGGGTTAATGAATAGCCAAGTTGCCATGGGTTCCTTCTGTAACATCATTTCTAGGTTTTAATAATTCATAGTTAAAGAAGATAATTAATCGAACACATTTATGTCATTGAGATTTGCTTATGTGAATTATTGGTTTTATCTGTGTTTCTCTTTCATTTAATTTTACTTAGTTAATTTTTAGTTAAAACAGAGTAGTTAGTCTAGTCTATATCATCCTTAATTATTTTCATTGCTAATTTGCTAAGTTTTATTTCACAATTTGCCTATACAGTCTTTATGGAAATGATACTCTATACTTATTACTTTATTACTTGTCAACGATTGTGTACACTTGCACATTTTCGCGAACCAAACACCCACTGTCAAAGTACCAAATATCCTCAGTCATAACCTTCAAGGATGTATGGGGCACCAACAAGCAATTATCCCTTTTTCTGAAACAAAGTTGCTTGATACCAAACTGTCTTGTTCTTCTTCCTGTTTGGACAACTGTTGCACCAAATTTAACTTTTCACCAATTATTTTACAACTTGAAACAGCAAGGTCAAATATGACTGTCCTTTCCACAGTAGTGACAAACATCCTCTTAGTTCTATTCTTTCCTATGTTTGACATAAAGAATTTGTCATTAGCTTTAACAAACTTAGTAGCTGGATCAACTTTCTTACTTGTTAATGGATAACTAAGGCCCTTATGGCCAGACTTGAATTTCCTTGTGGCCAATATTTCATCCAACTTTCCACTTTGTATACTGAAAATTTTCAAAATTAATTTGGACTCAACAAACTCTTTCTAAGTGTTCCTTAAAGCCTTATCTTTTTCTTGCATTAGTTTCTCGATCTTCTATTTTTCTTCCTTCAAAGTGCTTACCTTTTCTCTCAAGTCATCATTCATCCGGTACATAATTTCCAATTTTTGATCATTTGAAAATATGTATCTTCAAGAGATCTAATGTAATAATCTGGTTCTTCAGATGCTTCACAGGTTGTTTAGACATCTATTTAAACAGGGCTTTGAACAAATGCAGTAAATGATACATAGTTATTTATCTCCTCATCAAAGTCTGAAAATTTAATTTTATCATCCTCATCACTCCAAGTAACAACTAAGGACTTTTGCTTCTTCTTGGTGTTGACACATTCTGACTGAAAATGGCCATAAGCTTTGCATTCAAAACATTGAACTTCTTTCTTCTTGTTTTGATATGTTGGATCTGGTGCCTTGAGTGTAGTATATTAATTTATAAACTTGTAATTTTTTTCTGAATAGATTGGTTAATTAAAAAAAATTCATTGATTACATTAATATAATATGTATGATTGTCATTATGTGGTTTTTGCACACAAAGCAAAATGGAAGCAAATACTACTCATTGATTGTCTAATGTTTAAACTAATACTAAACGATATTATGTGATCAGATCATAATACAAAAAGAAAACTTGTATTAGTAGATGAACCTAAACATATCCTTAGTCTAATCGGAAATGAGAAAACTAATTGAAAGACTAATAAGTTGTCTATCATGTTCAATTGGGAAGATGCTTTGAATTGAGCATCAAAGCGGATGACTCCTAGAAGATAGAGACATAGATCTGATTGGACCCAAGAAGAATAGATCCTGAATCTATTTATGGATTTATTCACTTGTCACATTAATAGTGTGACATACCTATATCCTAAGTGGATGATAGACTAAGTAAGCGTGACTAGTACACTCATACACTTTGATGTAAGTAAAAGCCTGAGTTCGAATAGATAAGGAACTGAAAGCTGGTGTGTTAGGTGTACGATTTCTGTAGTATGTAGTGTCATTCACAAAAGTGGAATTCATAGCCTAAAACATGGGTAAATAATATCCTCTTATTGGCATTATATGTTTGATGAAAAGTGAACGTGGCCACGAGTCGTTCATATTTGTGATGAACAACTTAATTACTATTTGATAGTAATTGAGTTTTCATGAAGGAAGATATAATGTTACCATGAGATAAAATAGGATCAAATTGAGAGAACGTATATTATCCCAAAGAGATTAAGAATATTCTATGAGGGTACACACTTATGACAAGGTCATTGGACGAGCATTGATTGAGTTACTTTCGTAATGGTATGTCGTTGGAGAGAGCTCAGTAACGATACTATAGTGGAATTACTTCGTGACTAAATGAGTTTATAATTAATAAGCAAGGACCTAAAACTTAATTATAAATCATTTGAGCCTCAATTGCATATGTCCAATCAATCCCTCCACTAGCTCGTTGAAACTAGAAATGAATTGCATGTTGAATCAAATGAACAAAAATGAATAGAAATGGTGAAAATAGAGAAATGGAAACATTTGGAAATGATTATGGTTTTCTCCAAAATGAAAATGACTCGAAAAATGAATTTATGTTTTTTTGAATTAAATTAAGTTAAAAAATGGAAATAAATCATTTTCTTATAGTGAATCATTGAATGTGGAAATATTAAATATATTTTCTCATATATTCTTTTACGATAAAGTCGTCATGATTTTAACGGAATTAGAATTGAGTTGAGAAGATTATTTAATTGAAAATATATTGAAGTTTATTTTGGGAAATAGAAAAAAATATCAGGTTGGATCAAATTATAAAGTATTGGTTAAAAGCCCGAAAAGTACTTGTAATTGGACCCGATATGAAAGAGATCCAAAATCCCTTTATGTAAAAGGGTGGGACAACAAACCCTAGTATTATTAACTAGGGTTGTAGCCTCCTATACTCTTAGTTAGACTAGGAGTTCATTTTTCTAGTTGAAATAAACTTTTACAATTCAACAAGGGTTCTACCTTCTCTCACTATAAATAAATGACTCCGGTAGGGCTATTGACACAACATTCAGATATTGTTATTCTGCCTAAAAATAGAAAGAATTTTATTATCTAAGAATTAAATATATTTTTCAGAATAATGATTCTGCCGATTTCTATTTGAGAAGAGAATTTTCTTTTTCACATTAAAGAAAAGAAAACTATTTCTAGTTCTTTGTTTGATTCAAATTGATCGAGCCCACACTCGAAGCAGTTCATGATACAAGAATAGCGAAGAAGATTATTGAATGACAAGGATCCGTCTATTCGAAAACAAAGGTGAGAATTTGGTCTAAGGTTTACTGCTATAAACATCACAAATCAGAACAATTTGCAAATTTTTATTTTCTACTATGTAAGAAAACCATTTTCAAACTGTATATTTTCCAACATGATAGTAGTCCTCTTTTGGTTGATTTTTTTTGTTGGTGTTGGAACTAATCTCACCTTGGGTCGTATTTTGAAATTTTTTCTAATGCCCTATTGAAAATTTTGAAAAGCAAATCTATTTACTCTTCCATTTTGTCAATGATCTCATTTGTCTATTTTGCAGTTTGAACAACAAGTCGAGCTTTGAAGGCAATATTCTTCTCAAGTTGCAACTTGTCGTGCTTCCCTTCTTTTAGATTCAATTCAAAGGTTCTAAGTGATCTTTTCAACTCATCCCATCTGAGTGTGGTGATGTCCTTGGCTTATTCTATATTTGCGACCTTGCTTGCAAAATGTTCTGGTAATGAACTTAGAACATTGCTCACTAGTTTTATTTTGGAGAAATGTTCACCAAGGTAAAAGGCCTCATTAGTTATGTTATATAATCTAGCGTAGAAATCTGAAATAGTTTCATCTTCGTTCATTCTCAGATTTTCAAACTTAGTAGTCAAGATTTGTAATTTGGACATTCAAATAGTTGCATTCCTTTTCTGTTGGATCTACAAGATGATCCATGCTTCTTTTACTGATTCACAAGCAGAGATCATTTTAGATTACTCCATGTCAACTTCACTGAATATAGCATACAAGGCTTAGGAGTTTACTTGGGCAACCCTTCTCTCATTAGAAGTATATTGATTATTTTCTTTAGCCTTTGTAGTTTCTTTAACATCAATCACCTCAAGTTTATCCATCCTTCCTCAATAGCTTATTATGCAACTTCATCAATGGACATAATAAAAGCTTTCATTCGACTTTTCCAATAAGCATAGTTTGAGGATCCAACAAGTTGTGGAGCTCAAGTGATGGAGGTTTTTTTTTCTTTAATGGCCTTAATGGTAGCAAATTGTGCTAGGATCATTTTCAAACACCTCTTGAAGCTTGCTCAGATACCACTTAAAAGCAAATAAGTAATTTGCTTCTTGTTAGAACAATTGTCTAAAAAGCTTGTTCAGACAGGAGTTTGAACAAGTCAGAAAACATAAATAAAAACTTTGCAAATAATGAGAGTAAAAAAGAGATAAGCACTCAAAGTTTGTTAACACAATTCAGAAACGATCCTATTCTGTAAACCTTACTTAGTTAATGACTTATTCAACAATTGACCCAATCATTTATTGACTAAAGTCCAACCTACCCTTATATAAAGAAGCAATTGCAACCTAATAGCTAGTCCTAACTTGTTAAACCACTCACCCAAAAACTCACTTACAATCATATATAAATTCTTTCAAAGAATACCTATAAAATGAGTTTTAAATAAAGGAAAAATAATGCCAAAGATCCCTGTAGAATCAGCACGAAACACTCCTAAAAGGTGCACCCATTCATGCGAATAAACTACTTGTTTATAGGCCAAATGAGCCAGCCTTCTAGATCAGATTTTATAGATATAAATACTCTATTTTTGTGCAGTATAATGCAAGATAAAACCCTTCAAAATATATCCCTAGACACAACCTTATTATCCAAGTAAAATCATCATCTTAATCCATAAGATAATGATAAGCCATAATAGATAATACATGTCAATCTCATGCATTCCTTAATCAACCAAATTCGATCATCATGGTTTGAGATGAAATGTAATTCGTCCTAGGATCCATTTGCTTATGGAGAAAACAATTATGAAGGTCTGTGTAAAAAATGGCAACATCCAATAACACTTAGGCTATTTTGAAAATTTGTTTGGATAGTTGTTTAAATAAATTATTTAAATATCAACACTAGACAACTTTGATCCCAACAATTTTCACTCACATTAATCACGTATCATAATGGAAGAGGGCGGGGGTATTAGGCCATATCAGTACTTGAATACACTAGCAAAAAATACTTTCTTTTGGTTCTTGCAATAAAACTTTAATTTTCTAAAAATATATTCAATTATGATCATTTTTTAATTTATATAATATTAATATGAGTATTATTTGATTCTGATTTGAAGTTTTATAATTCTACAAATGAGGTGAAGAAATCGCCATAAATCTCATTTATTCTTTTAAGGATAATTATTTGATAAGTCACCATTGAAATTTCTTAACTCTCAAAGCGAGGTTAAGAGGTTGGTAAGTGTTTTTAATTGATAGTTAAAGAAATAAAAACTACAGAACTAAGACATATGGCTGACTTTTAACTTCGCTTCTGAAATTAAAAAAGTTCACTGTCTATGTATCACATAACAATCCAATTTTAAACATAAATTAACAACTACTTATTAAGTTAAAAGAAAACTTAAATATTAGTGTATCAAATAATTATTTATATTAATATTATCAATCATGTTGTGTTAGTCCGTTTACTATCACTAAAATCAACATAATCAATAAATTAATTGAAAATTTAGATATTTTATAAATCAAATAATAGTAAAGATAAGAATAATTATGTCTTTATAGCATATTTTTATTAAAACAAATTATCCACTCTCTAAAAACGAAAACTATCGTTCTCTAAAAAATTACCATGTAATAAAAAAGAAAACTACTTATACTAAAATTTATAGCACCACTCTAAAAATTAATATTTTTTAAAATAATAATATTATTTAAAAAATTATTATGAAAGAAAAGTAAATTAATAATTTAAAAAATAATAAAATGTTTAGCGGGTAATTTTTATAGTAAATGCCAATTTTATCCTTATTTAATAAATTTAATTAAATTATGATAATTTTTATATTTTTCCACTGAAATAGTATCGTTGAGTCTAGTCACACAAGTTTTATTATAGTATAGCTTATTTAATAAGTTTACATTAATTAAATCAAGACTACTTTTTTGTCTTTTTAAATGAACTGATGTAACTTGGTGAAATAACACCAAATTTAATTTAGAAAAAAAGAAAGAAAGAAATTACAAGTATTACTAATATCTCTACTACTATTAATTTTTTTATTGAATTTAATGTTATGAGTTAATAAAACATCAATTTAATTAAATAATAATATAAAAAAATTCTTATTTATATAGTTTACTATATACTTTTAGAAGTATTTTGTCATTTTATATTGTTTATATAAAAAATAAAAATAAAATACATATAATAAGATTTAAATTAATGTTCTTATAACTTTTAAGAAATGTACTTTATCATTTAACTAAAATCTAATTTATTATTTTTTAATTTTTACTCAGAGTGCTATATAATTTAGCACAAATAAATTGTTAAAAGAGGGAGAAAATGAAAAAAGAAGACAAGAACAGATTGGTACAGCTGTGAAGGGGGCAAAAGAAAAGATGAGGTGGAAAGAACGTGCGTGGCGTTTCTCCCGAATTTGTGAAATTCCCAACTGCCATCCATCTTTCCCGTTTAATTTTATGCCCAAAGCAGTGCACATGTGATTAAAAAGCATATAAATACCTCCATAAAAATATTAAATACCATATCACTTATTCATAAAAGTTAGTTATACAAGTAACCATTTTATATTTTTTAATATTAAAATTTTAATAATATTATTATACTTTAACAATCAACATCATTTTAAAAAAATGAATTATTAATAAAAAGCTCACTTAACTCTCTTTAAACTAAGTTCAATTACTATATATTGTTTTCCTCAAAATATTAATATTCATTAGATATTGCATCACCCGGTGAAATTTTAAAAAATGTTTGAAAATTATTTTAAAATAAATAATAATTATTTAAATATAAATGTGAGAGAAATTATGTAAGATCTTTTGGGTTTTGGACTTCGGTATCAAAACAAGAAGAGTTATGCTCGAATCAGGCTCCGAGACCTCTCTTTCAAATATACATTTAACCAAATTACAACTGAGTTCACCCAGTGTCACTTCTGTTGAAAATTTTAAGCATTAAGACTATTGAAAAATATAAAATTGGCAATTTGGTATTAAAGGGAGTGTCCACCAAATTTGTCTGAAGATTATTCTACTTGAGAATATAAATATTGGTAATTGATTTGGATCGAAATTCCCCAAAATAATCCCTTAGATAATGGATTTTGGATCAAATCATTCTACTGATGAGCTGTTAAAAGTCCATATTTACTTCACATGTTATTATTATATTGTATTACTCTTATGGTATTACTATTTTAATGAGATTGTATTAAATATTAAATTGTAAGCAAGTCTCGAAATAAATGTTTATATTTGAGAGACTTGCCTAGAAAATTGTACTGAGAGTTAGACACTTAATCTGTTCTTGTGAGAATAATTTGTAAGAGTGTTTTTTGTTAGTAAAACCTTCTGTTGTGGTTTTACTTGCTATGATCACATGGGGTGATCATAGTGGTGAGAGAATTGTGTCCTCAAAATACAAGGGTGAGGGAAATGATGATGGTGTGTGTGATTGAGTAGGTTCGCCGTGTAATTGTTGAAAATAGTTCATTTTTTTTTTCACTGAGCTAGGCTTCGCAAATGTAGGGAAACTGAATTGCATAATCATCTTCTTGTGTCTTGTGTGATTATTGTTTTTCATTTAATGCCTAGAGGAGTGCTCACCAATTTAGACACCAATTTGATAGTGCAAATTATGTTCTTAGCAACAACTTTTTTGGTAACAATTGGTATTAGAACCTACCATTTAAAGTAGCTAGTGGAGATCCAGAGTGTCGCTAAGATCTAGATATGAAAGGTTCATCAACCTCAAAATCCCTGATGCTTGAAGTTGGAAATTATGCCTTACGAGAAGCACATATGAAGGCCTATATAAAGTCAATTCATGAGAAAGCATGGCATGCAGTCCTAAGTAGATGGGAAGCTCTCAAGATGGATGGTGAGAATGGTAGAGTTACAAAGCCAAAAAAATCAATAGACAACCAAAAATGCAAATATGAAAGCGTTATATGCAATTTTTAGTGGAGTGGATATGTAGGAATTTAAAAGGATTGTCAAATGCATAGTGGTAAAAATACAAATGATAGATTTGAGCTTTGAAACTTTAAGGATGCATGAATTAGAGGCAATAGGTGAATTTTATGCCATGTTGTGTGACCTATCAAACCAAGTTTTTTCATTAGTGGAGGAATACTTAAATTGCCACACCCGATTTGTAACAGCCCGATTTTGGGGCTAATCAGAATAGTGGTTCTGGGACCACTAATCCGAGGTTGAAGAAAATTATTTTAATATTATTTTATGTGTTATAACATGATTGTAAGGATGCATGAAAATTTTGGTGCTTTAATTTTAGCGACTGTATGCTTAATTGCGAAAAAGGACTAAATCGCATTAAGTGTAAAAGTTTCATTTTACAAGCTAGAGGTGTCTAATAGCTATGGAATATTAAATTAGAGGTCCTTAATGTGCAATTAGGCCAATGAGAGGGTGTTGGTCGGCCATAGGGACAAGGGGAGACAAGAGCATTAATTGGTCAAAAATTTGGTGGTATTAGGTGACTAAAATGAATAAAATAAGATAAATAAAGAAGATGTCATCTTTTACTATTCCCATTTCTTCTTCCACCAAAAATTGAAGGAAAAATAGAGGTTTTTGGAGCTCAAACTTTCAGCCAAGTTATTCTCTTGCAAGTAAGTGATCTTGGAGGTCTTTCTTGATAATTTTTGTACTTTTGGAACCCCTAAAGCTTAAGCTAGCTAATGAGGGGACTATTTTGCAAAATGGTTGAAAGTTTAGGGATTTTCCATGTGAGTGCTTGTGTTGTTTGCGTTTTTAGGAAAGAAAATGAATTGTGGTTGTTAAAGAAACGACTTTTGTGAAAGGTGTTGTAACACCCTTAACCCGTATCTGTCGCCGGATTGGGGTTGCAAGGCATTACCGAACATAGCACAAGTCACCACAAACAATTACTGCTCACATAGTCACAAACGAAAGCATTATGAACAATTTCATTTTTTAAAAAAAATATGCTTGAACAATTTCATACATATCTTATACCCCTTTAGTCAAATTCACAAATAAACAATTGCAACAACTAACAATGGATATTATTCATTTGGTCATTTAAGCCACATTAACCGAATATGCACATGTTCATAATTACTTCCTAAAACTAGATAACAATTACTAAATCTAAACATACATATATGTGGTTGCATGATGCCTTGTTCAACCGAATTCAAATAGACCAAATAAATTCATCCAAACAAAGTATACCTCAATTCATTTGTAAGAACATAATCGAATCAAAATATCAAATATCGTTCTCATTGTCCGAAACACATAAATTGAACTTAATACACATGCTTATATGTAAATTATAACTGAATATGCCATTCCCAATTATCTAACCTATGATTTCATCTTTTAACCGAATATGCAATTTGCAAGATAAATGATCTCCAATTTATTCATGTTTCAAATAATCACTTCAATAGCAAGTCTTCATCAATCCATAACCCAAACATATTCAAATACACATATGTCAACTTCCCAAAAGCAGAAATTTTAATTCATAAACGTAGACTTCATGCCAAACATATATATACTCATATATAAACACTTAACATAAACTCATATCAACACCTAATTCAAAATTCAAGCAGGACATACACATATACGAATAAAATCATTTAGACATTAGGTCATTAACATTTAAACCAAGCCATTTTCGCATGGCTTATATTTACATCATCAAAAAATTATTCCTGTAATTAACTAGCTTATACATTCCTTAAGTTAAAAACCCAAGCTTTAAAAGTACCAAAATAAGTTGATAGTGTGGATGACTTCGTTGACGATCCCCTGAGCTCGTAGCTTGACCAAAATCTATAAAACAGAATAGCAATCACACAGAGTAAGCTAACTTAGCTTAGTAAGTCTTAAGCAAATATAACCATTCAATCAAATATTCAAATATTTTAAACCAATCATTTTATAACTTTAATATAATTACATAGTACAATTGAGCCATCATGGCCGAATACCACCATCCTTCCATAGTATTTTAATTATCACTTATCAAATCCAAAACACCACTATTTTACTAAAAAAAAAAAAATACAAACTTTCCAATTACATATAATTCAATATGTTTCCATATACAACCAAATTAGTAAGTACCATGTACAATTTAATCACATATAATCGAATGTATATATATATATATATATATGACATCCCACCTAACTGAATGTATATACATAAAATTTTCACATAGCCGAATGTATATATGTATATATATACATACATATACATCTATTTAACAATCTCATGTTTGCAAGTAAACAACATCAACTCAATATCAATTTATCCACATATCCAAAAAGTCGAATATACAAACACATTATCTATCAACTCACTTACTCAATAAACATCACATATAACATATACCTATATAAATACATACCTTATGGCCGAATATAATCTAATTCATTTAAATAAGCTTTAGCTTGTTCAATTGCCACCATAACTCAATCATTTCATAAGCATAAGCTCGTAATATAGATCACCGGTATAAAACCTGCTAGGCATAAGCCTGAATCACACACCGACACTAAGCCTGCTAGACCCAAGGTCTGATATTCATTCACCGGCAATAAGTCTGCTAGGTATAAAGCCCGATAAATTCACCAGCCCAAGGCTTGCTAGGCTCAAAACCTGAATAGTAATACTTTAAGTTGTCTCACACAAATCATTTCATATATCGAACCTTTTACTCATTTCGAACTCATTGTACGAACATTCAAATAGCATATATCATTAAAATAACTTAACCAAATCAAATATTATACTTAGCCAAATTCGGCTATTTCATAATCTAGTTACAATGTTTCCAAATTCAGCATATACTAGGTTACGTAAATAATTTACGATGTTTATTTGCTTAGAGACTTACCTCGAATATCGACGGACGACGAAAATCGACTATTCGATTATTTTCGCTTTTCCCTGATCCAAGTCCGTTTTCTTTGGCTCTTGATCTAAACATGTTCAAATTAAGCTCATTCAAATATATTTTTATTCAATTTAGCCCAAAAACACATAAATGGGTAAATTACCATTTTGCCCCTAATATTTCACACTTTTTACAATTTAGTCCTATTTGCATAAAACACAAAATACACACAATTTGAATAAATAACTTAAGGGCCAAATCTTCATAAGGACTATACAAGTCCATATATTTCATAAATTTTTCAATTTAACCCTTTAAGATAATATTTTCACAAATTAATCCTTAATTAACTACATTCACCAAAAACTCAAAACAAAAGATGTTCATCTAGCTCCAATCTTACATTTAATACCAAAAATCACCATAAAACTCAACTTATCATCAATGGTATATCTCACATACATGACCAATACACAAAATAAATAAATGGGCTTGAAAGTAGAGTGAACAACAATCTCAAAAATGCAAAATCATCAAAAATCGTAACTTAATAATTGTTATAAGAATAATAAATGTTCAGCTAGGCTTGCTTAATCAGAAAATGTGATGAAAAATAATTTACGAGCCTAGGGGAAAAATCGTAATTTGCCAAAATATAAGGGCAAAATGGTCATTTTTGCCTAAGTAGAAATTTTGAAGTGTCATGATTTGTGTAGTGATTAAATGAGTAAATTTTATTATTTTAGATCAAGAAGAGTGTAGAAACAACCTTGACCGGGGAAAAGGCAAGGTTACGGATTAAGCCGCAAGTTTACATATTTTGCATCGAGGTAAGTTTATATGTGAACGATACATCTTTAATACATATGTTGTTACTTATTGATGCATTGTATGGATGTAAATACTTATTAGTGAGATTGATTGTAAATGATAGAAAAAGAGTAATTCTCGAACGAACCTCGGAATAAAGATGTGGATACGGTTAAATATCCATAATTATGTAATTGTTGGTGGGCTGTGTGCGATACCATCATTTATATTATCATTTGGTGGGCTAAGTGTGATACCACCGTAATTATTATTATTTAATGGTGGGCTGTGTGCGATACCAGCCTATTATTGTTTAAGGGTGGGCTGTGTGCGAAACCACCGGGTACTTTGTATCATTCCAAAGGGTTCATCGAGAAACTTGTTTAAGTAAATATTTCATGGGTTTTGTGGTGATAAGTGCAGGGCATAAGTACAAATAAATATGAGCAATGTCTATGATATATGATTGGGATATGATAAGAGTTGAGATGAGTAAGCATGATTATGAAAGTGTGAATTGTTCTTACATAGTATGTAATGTTTTTGATTGATTCGCATATGGTATGATGCTTATTGTTTACATGTAGACTTACTAAGCTTAAAGCTTACTCCCTTTCTTTTCCCTTATTTTATATTGTTAAAGAGCCAATTCGGGATACGAAGACAATTAGAAGATTACCCACACTATCAGCACATCTTGGTATATTAAGACTTAGCATTTTGAGTATGGCATGTATAGGGACTAGACTTAGTTATATGTCATATTATTTTGGCCAAATATGTTGGCTCATTCAAAGATGAACTCTTTTGTGTAAGGCCATAGTTGATGGCTCTTTATTATTAATCTATGGAAAGATGAGGTTATTCATGATTGTACAAGTAGCATGTTGATTTTCTTGGTTTAGTTATGCATGAATGGGTTGATGGGTGAATATGAATTATGCTTGTATGAGTTGGGGTGATAAAAAGAGCTTGGCAAATAGCCATGTTCTTGTCCACACGGGTTGACACACGGGCATGTGTCTAGGCCGTGTGTCCCCTTGCATGCTAGGTTTCCAAGTCAGCATGCTCAGTAGTAAATAGACGGGCAGAGACATGGCCGCGTGTCTCAGCTGTGTGCAAGGCAAGGCCATGGACATGGGCGTGTGCCTAGGTCGTGTGAAGTCTGCACCTGAAATTAGGAATTTAATTCGCCACAAGGTTGAAGGACACGGGCTTGTGCCTAGATCGTGTGATATTTATGAGATTATGACGTCAGAAATAGAATGCCAATGTTTTTGGCACACGGGCTAAGACAAGGGCGTGTCGAGGCCATGTGAGGGACATGGGCCAGGGACACAGGCTTGTATCCGGCCGTGTGAAAACCCTTGTAGGTTCGAATTGAGAAATAATTTCACATGGGTGTGGAACATGGGCATGTGAGATGCCACACGGACGTGTGGACTGTTTAATGAAAATTTTTCTCAGACTTTTAGGGATCTCTTAAAGGGTTCGATTTGATCCCGAACTATTCTTAAAGTGTGATTTAGGCCTCATAGGCTTGTTTAAGTGGTGTTAGTAAAAGTTTTAAATTTGGAGAGAAAGTCAAGTCTCAGAATTGTATGACTGAGTGCGTATAAGCCTAGTAACGCCTCGTACCTTATTCTGACGTTGAATAAGGATAAGAGGTGTTACATTTAATGGTATCAGAGCTATGGGTTAGTCGGTTCTCAGACTACCGTAGCGTGTGTGAGAGTCTAGCTATACATGCCATAAATATATTGATAGTGTGGTGACTGTTGACAATATTAAATTGTGTTTTCGTATTGTAAATGGATCCCGACCGAGCTGCTGCTGATGGCACTGCTAGTAATGCACCGGCCCCGCGCAAGGGACCGCGCCTGTAGAAAGTAAACCCGAGACTTTGGGTTAAGGAGAAGAGGCTTGGGAAGCCTTTCTCCACAAGATGAGTAACTGGTACACTAAATTTGTATGAGCAAACCCTAATATTCAACCTCCTCCACCCTCACCTATACCTCAGCCAATCCCCGTGGCTCCTCAAGGTATAGATTTAGTGAGAATGACCAAACCCCCGGTCGATAAGATTCAAAAATAAGGGGCTGAGGAATTTAGAGCCAACATAGATGATGACCCTGAGAGAACGAAGTTCTGGCTTGAGAACTCTATGAGGGTATTCGATGAACTCTCTTTCATGCCTGAGGAGAGCTTAAAATGTGCTGTGTCATTGCTGAGCGACTCAACATATCGTTGGTGAAAAATGTTGACATCAGTAGTACTAAGGGAGAGAGTAACATGGGGCTTCTTCTTAAAAGAGTTCTGAAAGAAGTACATAAGTCAGTGATTCATTGATCAGGAACGGAAAGAGTTTCTTGAATTGAAGTAAGGCAAAATAACTGTGGCAGAGTATGAGCGCGAGTTTGTTAGGCTTAGCAAGTATGCTCAAGAGTGTGTGTCTACGAAAGCTATTTTGTACAAAAGGTTCGAAGATGGACTGAATGAAAATATCAGATTGCTAGTTGGGATCTTGGAATTGAAGGGATTTGTAGTGTTAGTTGATAGAGCTTGCAAGACTGAAGAGTTGAATAAGGAAAGGAGAAAAGCCATGATTGAGGCCCGATATGCAAGGAAGAGGCCAATGAGTAAATCGTTCCATACTCAATCCAAGAGGTCCAAGGAAACGAACCCTCAGACGACAACTTTAGTTGGGTATTCACATCAAGATCGAGGTAATACACGTTCGGGCTCGAGAGTTCAGGCCACATCGATGGCAAGCGTGTGTAATACGAAGTTAAATAAACTGGAGTGTCTAAATTATGGTAGGCAACATACTAGGGAGTGTTGGGGAAACAACTGTAATTGCAACAAGTGTGGTTCACCCGACCACTTCATTCGGAGCTGTTCAGAGAGGGATGAGAAGGATAGAAAACAAGAAGTAAGAGCGAGCAATGTACCTTTGAGGGTAGACCAAAAAGGAACCCGGGGAGTGGGACTAGTAGTAGAGGTGCGCCTAGAGACTTTGCTATGAGATCAAAAGGTCGAGCACCTGCAAGGACTTATGTCATTCGTGCTCGCGAAGAGGTATCATCTCCAGGTGTGATAACGGGTACTTTTTCTCTTCATGAAATCTATGTTGTTGCTTTGATTGATCCGGGGTCTACCCATTCTTATATTTGCATAAAATTGGCATCTAGCTTGAGTATGACTGTTGGGTCTACGGAATTTATGATAAAAGTCTTAAACCTGTTAGGCAAACATGTGCTAGTTGACAAAGTGTGTGGGAATTGTCCCTTGACAATTAGAGGTCAATGTTTTCCGGCAAATCTCATGTTGTTACCATTTGATGAATTTGATCTGATTCTTGGCATGGATTGGTTGACTACTCATAATGTTTTAGTAAACTATGGTAGTAAGTTTATTGAATTAAGATGTGTAAATGGAGATATCATTCGGGTTGAATTAGGTAAATCGAATAATATGTGTAACACCCCTCACCTGTGTTCGAAGCCGGAACTGGATACAAGGCCTTACCTGACTCAACTTGCCTAAACATGACGTTTCGAGCTATAAAATTTCGTTTCGTCTTAAAAACTTTCCATTCAAACCCATAACATACTCATCCTGGGCCTACGAGGCCTTAAACATACTTCCGGAAGGTTCCGAAAGTTAATCAGAAACTTTTACTCACTTAGAAAAATTTTGCCTAAACAGGGGCCACACGCCCGTGTTGTTCAAGGGACATGCCCGTGTGCCCTTGAGACACGCCCGTGCTCCTCACTTGTGGTCGACACTGACTTAATACACACGGTCGGACACACGCCCATGTCCCTGGCCCGTGTCCCTCACACGGCCTTGACACGCCCGTGTCGTAGCCCGTGTGCCAAAACCTTGGCATTCTGTTTATGACGTCATCATCTCACTATGGTCACACGGCCAAGGCACACGCCCGTGTTTTTGGACCGTGTGTCGAATTAAATTCCTAACTTCAGGTGCAGACCTCACACGGCCTGGGCACACACCCATGTTCCTGGCCGTGCCTCCCACACGGTTGAGACACACAGCTATGTCTCTGCCCATGTATTTACTATTGAGCATACTGACTTGCAACTCTAGCATGCAAGGGGACACACGGCCGATCACCACGCCCATGAGGCTGACCGTGTGTCACACACGGCCTAGACACATGCCCGTGTGTCTTCCCGTATGGACAATTATATGGCTATCTACTAAGCCATTTTCAACCCTAGCAAGAAATCACACTCATACCGAAACAATTCAATATTTAAGATGACCATATGGTACCTCTAAGAACTCAAAAGGAATCAAGTCATCCATAAAAACATACATTTCATGAAATTCCTCGTCATTGAATATATGGACATATCTAAAATAGGCCAACCTCCCATAACCTTTTACAAAATAAATTGAACTAGGATAGCCAACACATTTGGCTTACAAATACGACGTGACAAAAATACCAAGTCCTATACATGCCATACTCAAAATGAATCTAGTGGGCTATACCAAATAGTAGTCGATAGTATGATCTCCAAACTCTGACGTCTGCGATTTCTCGAGCTATCTTGGTAATACTACAGGGAAAGGAAAAATGAGAGGGGTAAGCAATAAGCTTAGTAAGTTTGCATGGAATTAAATAACAACCATAAACTCATAAAGATACCTATCCATGACATTAAATAAACATACACAATGTCATAGGCTCTTTACCATAGCTTACTCGTATTTGCCCTTATCTAGCACTTACCACGCCACGTAATGTAAATGTTCCTCGTGAATTTCTCACACATACCTGTTTTCACTCAATCACATAACTTTAAATACCAATCTCAATTCTATATTTACTGCTAGAATATTTTATCCCAATAATTTACTAGGGACACTCAAATATGCATATTCCTTACCACTATCATGAACCTGAAGCCAAAGTCACATCTCGGATGCAGTCTTACATGGGTTACCTTTGATTACCGATGCCATATCCCGTTTATGGTCTTATACAGAACCTCACCTCAAGTATCGATGCCATATCTCGGATACGGTCTTATACGATTCTCATATTCAATACTGAAGCCATATCACAGAATCTCAATTTGGTACCGAGGCCATGTCTCTGACATGGTCTTACACAGGACCTTATCTATCTCATGTCTTGGTGATATTATACTCACATTCATTATAGTTGTAACACCTCTAACCCGAAACCGTCACCGGAATAGGGTTAGGAGGCATTACCAAACAATCCGAACATTTCACAAATCTCACATCCATTTCTCAACACATAGTTAATCATCAATCAAACATACTCAATTATAATCATATAGTCCCTTATTGAGGTCTACGAGACCTTAAACATGTCTTAGAAAGAGGTTGGGACAAAATCGAACACTTACAAAAATTTTTAGAAATTTAAAGATTTTTCCAAACTGCAGAGGTCACACGCCCGTGTGGGAAGGCCGTGTGCCTCCTACGGTATCAACACGCCCGTGTGTCTAAGCCGTGTCAAAACAAGGCATACATAATGACTTGTCCACACAGCTGTGGACACGCCCGTGTGCCTCACCCGTGGTCGCTAATGACTTCACCATACGGCCAGTCACACGAGGGACACGGTCGAGCCACACGCCCGTGTGCTCAACCGTGTGGGCAGTTATAAGCCACTTTCAAGGCCAAACTTGCCTCCCACTCCTTGAATCACCTACAAGCGTCAAATCAATACTAATTCATGCTTCTAAATGCTTTCAAACATACCATTTCATGCACCAATTAATCACCAACAATACCATCTACTCCCATACCAAATATCATCACAAATAAGTCCATTCAAAGTAACAAATGTACATCTCAAACATATATATATATCAAACATCATGTAATCCATGCCATAATTCATCTTCAAACCACATCTTTCATCAACCACATAAGTATGAAATATACCATATTCATAGCTCATTCATAAGTTCAACATCATTCAACTTCCAAGCCAAATCACATGGCAAGGATTAAGCATTTCAAAGCATATCATAACATCTAACCTATACATGCCATATTTTAACTATATTCACCTTCCATACTGATCAATGCTCGAGGTTACATTCCGATCTACTTTTGATATCCGTTTACTTTTAATCACGCACTTAGTGTCAATTTCATAGCCAAAACATATTCATCATCGCACACTTAGTGCCTAATAAAAGCCAAAGCTTAATTAACATCGCACGCTTAGTGCCTAGATACAAAACCAAACTTAATTCGGCATCGCACACACAGTGCCAATTGATAAAGCTGAAGCTTCTATGGTTTCGCACACACATTGATAATCAACTCTGTCTCAATTCAATTTCGCACACTTAATGGATCAATACTCGAACTCGTACATAATACATTCTATTTCATTAATATACATTCATTCATTTTGCATCACATATATGTAAGTTTAATAGCAAGTATTATATCCGAACTTACCTCGGACGTCAAAATATCAAAACGGTTGATTAATCGAGCACTTTGTCTTTGCCTCGATCTTGATCTGAACCTCTCCTTTCTTGGTCTATACACATTTAAATTCAACTCATTCAATCACCGATTCATTCAATTTAGTCCATACATACAAATTTCAGGCATTTTACAAAATAACCCTCACATTTTCACATTTCAACACTTTAGTCCCTAGTTCATAAAATCATCAAATACACATAATTTGCTTGCACCCTTGCCTAGCCGAATTCTCACTATACTCATACAAGCCCAAATATTTCATTTATTTCACATTTTAGTCCTTCCATTTCTCATTTTCACAATTAAGCTCAAGTTACTCAATTTCACTAGAAATTCCAAGACAAAATATGATAATCTTTCACATATCTTTCATATTTCATTATCAATTAACACATAGCTCAAGCATTCATCAATGGCATATCTCAAAATCACCATCAATTTATGAAATTAAAACATGGGTTAGCTAGAGCACAAAGCAACGATCACAAAAAATGTAGAAATTATCAAAAACCGATCAAAATCCATACCTTAATCAAGCTTAATGGTAGCCGAATCCTATTTGCTTCTTTTCTTTTCTTTTTCTTTCAATATTTGATCAAAGGTGATGAACATGGCCATTTTCTCATGTTTTGTTTTATTTAATTTAGCTTAATTAACATTTTACTACATTAGCCTTTTTATTTTCATTTGATTTCCACTAACATGTGGCATTTTTGTCCAACCAAATTTCCCTTGGTTTAATAACATCATAAGGACTCCATATAATACAAGCCACAACAAATTGATAATTTTACATAAGGCATGCTAATTTTGCATTTAATGCATTTTAATCCTTTCCTTTAATTAAGCACCTAAACAACAAAATTAATTCACGAAACTTTCACAAATGCTTAATCATATACTGCAGACACAGAAAATAATATTAAAATATTTTTCTAAACTCAGATTTGTGGTCCCAAAACTACTATTTCGACTAGGGTCTAAACCTGGCAGTTACAACTCTCCCCCTTTAGGGATTTTCGTCCCCGAAAATCTTACCAGTGAATAAGGTCGGATATTGCTCTTTCATAACATCTTCAGGCTCCCATGTAGCCTCTTCAACCCCATGTTTGTGCCACAACACTTTCACTAAGGTCTTTTGTTTCTCAACTCTTTGGTCTCTTGTGCCAAAATTCAAATCGGTTCTTCATTATACGACAAGTCTGACTGTATTTCAACCTCAATAGGAGCAATAACATGAGATGGATCATATCTGTACCGTCGAAGCATCGACACATGAAGCACATTATGAATATTTTCTAACTCAGGTGGCAACATCAACCTATAAGCAACTGGCCCCATTCTTTCAATAATCTCATACGGTCTGATGAACCTTGGACTCAACTTACCTTTTCGGCAAAATCGAAGTATTTTCTTCCACGGAGATACTTTCAAAAACACTTTGTCACCAACTTCGAATTCAATATCTTTTCACTTCAAATTTGCATAAGACTCCGGACGATCTGAGGCCGCTTTCAAGCTATCACGAATCACTTTCACTTTCTGCTTAGTCTCTTTGATCAAATCAAACCCGTGAATTTTATTCTCACTCAGCTCAGTTCAATACAATGGAGTTCGACATTTTCAAACATAGAGAGCTTCATACGGTGTCATTTTAATGCTAGATTGAAAACTATTATTGTACGCAAATTCAATCAATGGCAAATGCTTTTCCCACATGTTTTCGAAATCTAAAATACAACATCTCAACACATCTTCGAGAACTTGAATGATCCGTTCGGATTGTCCATCCGTTTGCGGATGAAATGCAGTACTAAAATGCAACTTTGTGCCTAAAGCTTTTTGCAATTTCTTCCAAAATCGTGAGGTAAATCTCAGATCTCTGTCAGATACAATAGATGGTGGCATTTCGTGCAATCTCACAATCTCAGGAATATATAATTCAGCCAATCTATCGAGTGAATAATCTATTCTCATCAGAACAAAATAAGCTAATTTCGTCAATCTGTCAACTATCACCCAGATTGCATCTTTCTTTCCCGGAGATAAAAGCAATCTCGACACAAAGTCCATTGTGATTCTCTCCCATTTCCACTCAGGAATCATAATCGGTTGTAACAAACTGGACGGAACCTGATGCTCAGCTTTAACTTGCTGACAAATTAAAAATTTCGACACAAAGTCAGAGATGTCTCGTTTCATACCATGCCACCAATAAAACTGTTTCATATCATTATACATATTTGTACTCCCCGGATGCACAGTCAAATGAATATTATGAGCTTCGTTCAAAATCAACTGAATCAACTCTGAATTTCTCGGAACAAAAATTCAATTTCTAAATCTCAAACAATCATTACTATCAACTCGAAATTCTAAATCAGAATTCAAATCACATTGAGCTCATTTTTCTATTATCACATCATCACTTTTCTGAGCATCACAAATCTGACGTACGAACATCGGTCTCACTTTCAACTTAGCGAAAACTGAACCATCATCACTAAGATCTATCTGAGAATTCATAGCTCGCAAAGCGCATAATGACTTTTCACTCAAGGCATCAACAACTACATTAGCTTTGCCTGGATGATAATCAATCACAAGTTCGTAATCTTTCAACAGTTCCAACCATCTTCTCTGTTGCAAATTCAATTCTTTTTGAGTCATCAAATACTTCAAGCTCTTGTGATCGGTATAAATATAACATTTCTCACTGAATAGGTAGTGACTCCAAATCTTCAATGCAAACACTATCGCGGCTAATTCGAGATCATGCATCGGATAGTTCTTTTCATGCGGCTTTAACTGCCTCAAAGCATAAGCAATGACCTAGCCTTCTTGCATCAGCACACAGCCCAAACCATTCAACGATGCATCACTGTAAACTATGAATTCTTTACCCGATTCATGCTGAACTAACACTAGTGCTTCCGTCAACAACGCTTTCAACCGTTCAAAACTCTGATGGCTCTTTTCTGACCACTCAAATTTAACATCTTTCTGTAGCAACTTCGTCAATGGAGTCCCAATCATTGAGAAGCCTTTCACAAACCGTCTATAATATCCCGCTAGTCCCAGAAAAATACGAACTTCAGACACATTTCTCAGAGGCTTCCATTCTAAAATTGCTGAGATCTTACTCGGATCAACTCGTATTCTCGCCGCTGATACAATATGCCCCAGAAAACCAACCTCACTCAACCAAAACTCACATTTGCTAAACTTTGCATACAATTGCTTCTCACGCAGAGTCTGTAACACAATTCTCAAATGCTTGGCATGTTGCATCTCATCACATGAATAAATCAGAATGTCATCGATGAACACCACAAAAAATATCCAAATACGGTCTGAATATCCGATTCATCAAATCCATAAACACTGCAGTGGCATTCGGTAGTCCAAATGGCATAACTAAGTATTCATAATGTCCGTACCTCGTTCTGAAAGCAGTTTTCAGTACATCTGACTCTTTAACTCTCAACTGATAGTAGACCGATCTCAAATCTATCTTAGAAAACACTATAGCTCCTTTCAGCTAATTAAACAAATCATCAATACGTGGTAGGGGATACTTATTCTTTATCATTGCTTTATTCAATTTTTGATAATCAATACACATCCTCATAGTGCCGTCTTTCTTTTTCATGAAGAACGCAGGAGCACCCCAGGGCGAGAAACTCGGTCGTGCAAATCCTCTATCAGTCAACTCTTGCAATTGAGACTTCAACTCTTTCAACTCCGTTGGTTCCATTCTATACGAAGCTATTGAGATATGAGTCATTCACGTTATCAAATCAATGCCAAATTCAACTTCTCGAATTAGAGGTAATACCGGTAACTCTTCAGGAAACACATCAGGAAATTCACAAACCACAGGCACCGATTCAACTTTCTTTTCTGTCACTTTTGTATCAATCACATATGCCAAATAAGCTTTGCAACCCTTTCTCACATAGCTCAAAGCTTTCATCGCAGATACAACAGCTGGTAACCCATTCAAATCACTGGATTCAATTTGAACCATCACACCATTCTGACTTCTCAAATCAATACTCTTTCTTTTACAATTCACAGTAGCATTATGCAAAGTGAGCCAATCCATACCCAGGATAATATCAAATTCATCGAATGGTAGCAACATCAAATTAGCCAAAAAACAAGCATCTCGAAACATCAATGGACAATTCTTGCACACTTTATCCACCAAGACACACTTGCCTAAGGGGTGCGATACTCTAATTACAAATTCAGTAGACTCAACAGGTAGTCTTACTTGATACTAGATTCACACATACATAGGAATAAGAAGAACCTGGATCTATTAATGCAATCACATCAGTATCAAATAGAGTAAAAGTACTAGTGATGACGTCTGGAAATGACACTTCTTCTCGCACACGTATAGCATAGTCTCAAGTAGGTGCTCTCGCCTCCGATCTCACAGCTGTATTAGTAGTTCCTTTTTGACTTCCACTCACATTCCCAGTGTTTTTGGGTGGTCTACCCTAGCCTTCGTGTTACTCGGTCTAACACTCTGAACATTTTCTTCTTCAGCTAACTTTGGGCAATCTCTAATAAAGTGATCTCATGATCCACACTTATAACAAGTTCAATTATTATACTTGCCCCAACATTCTCCCACATGTCGTCTTCCACACTGCCTACACTCATGCTTGTTATTTTTGGCACTTCCTGTTGGAATGCCAGTACCCCTATGGCGTAGCAAAAAAAATAATTCCGGTGATCCAAACCATGGATCCATGTGCGAGGAACGAATCGGGGTGAAATAATGGTTTCGAAATTACCGAAACTTCAATCTGAGTAGACAGCGACGCCTCAGCAACGAGAATTTTGATCTACTATCGAATCAAGCCGTAACCTTTTATGATTTAGACCTCTACGTAATCCACCCAGTTTGACGATGAATGGAAGAAATCTCCAAAACTGTTTTGGAGGTTTCTTTGCTTGACGGCTGCTAGACCTTACAAATAAATTTTAGTTTTTTAGGGTTTCCTAAAAAAAAAAACTCTCCCACTTTCACCTTTTATAATTGGTATATATATAATGAATCATAATTCATAAATTTTTTATCTGAACATAATAATCATAATTAAAAAATAAATATAATAATGTTTTAACCGAAAATTATAATTACATTAATTATAACAAAGATTTCGGTAAACTATATTTATTTAAATTTATATACAAACCAAATTCATATATTAATAGAACTATTTTCTTATTATGTGTACAACATCCTTGTACATATAATATGGTCAATATTTGATTGCCCAATTAAATTAATTCTATAATTAATTTAATTCATGTGACAACCAAACACAATACCAACTATGTTTTATTCCGTTCATTTCAACCATAGGGTGTGACCCTGTAGGTTCTAATGTTAGCAGTAATACTAGAACGATTCTAATGTTACAAACAATGAGTGGCATCTAGCAATGCATCATTGCTACCTAAGTTACAAGAAGTCATGATTCGACATAACCTTTTGTGATTAACCTTTCATGCATTAATCCTTAAGTCCTTTATATCTGGAATAGACACAAGTCATGGAATAGTCACACTTGCATAGTCCATCCCATGTTTCTTAATATCTTGAGTAGACTATGATATACAAATAAGTATGACATCTCATATCAACTTATTTGAGCATGGCCATGCATTTCTATTATCACTCAATCAAGTGGCCTAAGATATTACTCCCATTATGTAGGAGGGACTTATCCTATATTGATCAACCATATCCCTCTACATAGATTGTGGTATATCCAACATCAGCCTTTATAGAATAACTAGTTACGTTGTACATTTGACTGTATCAAAATATACAACTCATGATGTTGGGATAATGATGATCTCAAGTCTGAGGATCATATACATATTAATCACTATGAGTAATGTTGTGACAATTACATAATAATCCAAGAAACATACTCATAGCGGGTCAGTCCAATATGTTGTTCTCTAACACAAGTATTCATGCATTGATTTTGACACTCCATATCAATGACAACTCTTTATCATCAATCAACTACATGTTAGTCTTAATGCATTATTGTTGTCTTAGTCAACAATAATACTTGACTAAGGATCTTTTAAGAATAATCATATTATTCTCAGGACATTATTATAAAACAGTTTATTTGTACGCACAGAAAAAAAAACTAAAATAATAATGACAACACTTTATATTAATAAACATGGTAAATCAAGTATGTTATTGCAACCATCTCATGATTGATCTTTGGGCATGCTCTTACACTTCCAACACTTGATGCAGTCGAAATTTGAACTCTTGGTCCAACACTTTGTCTTGGACGATCTCTACTCGGATGTCTAAACGAAGCATTTGATTGATTGCTTGCATCTCTAAATCTCTTCACTGAAGGTTGAGGCAACTTACTCATTGATCTTTTTCTTTCATCTCTAGCCTCAGAATCAGCTTTCTTCTTTTCTTTACTGAGCTCCTCAGCTTTGCAGGCTCTTTCAACTAACACAACAAATTCATTTATATCAAGTATCCCAACCAACAATTTAATGTCTTCATTCTACCCTTCAATGAAGTAAGCATTTACACATGGTAGCTTCAGTTGAAACACATTCTCGTACATACTGGCTCAACCTCACAAATTCCCGCTCATACTCAGTAACTGACAATCGTCCTTGTTTCAGCTCAAGGATCTCATTATGTTTCTGATTAATAAATTGTTGACTGATATTCTTCTTTCTAAATTCAACTTGAAAGATATCCCATGTTATCCTCTCTCTCAGAACCACGAATATCAATGTCTTCCATCAGTTATACGCGGTATCCCTCAATAATAAAACATCACATTTAATACATTCGTCAGGAGTCAACGACGTCTCATCAAATACTCGAATGGGATTCTCGAGCCAGAACTCAGCTCGCTCAACATCATCATCAGCTGTGGCCCTAAACTCTTCGACCCCGTACTTTCAGATCTTATCCACATAAGGCTTATTCAGTCAGATCGGATCTATCACCTGTGGTACAACAGGTATTGGTGGAGGTGGAGGTTGTGAAGCAGTCGGATTCATTCGAAACGAACTCTGAAAACCACTCACTCATCATTCGGAAGAAGGCTTGCTTAGCCTCTCCTCCCTCACTACTCTCATTTGGTCTAGATGTGGCCTGCGTTGTCCCTTGAGTGGGAGCAAGCGCGTTACTCTCTACATCGTCAGCAACTGCTCGATCAGGATCCATTTGCTATATGAAAACACATTTATAAATGTTAGGATTCATCACACTATCATAATTTCATATATGGCATGTATGGCCAGACTTACACGCGCTACGTTAGTCTGAGAATCGACTAAACCTGGCTCTGATACCAATAAAATATAACACCCCTAACTGAAATCGTCACCGAAATAGGGTTAAGAGGCATCACCAAACAATTGGAACATTTCACAAATCTCACATCCATTTCTCAACACATAGTTAATCATCAATCAAACATATTCAATTATAATCATATAGTCCCTTATTGAGGTTTACGAGACCTTAAACACGTGTTAGAAAGAGGTCGGGACTAAACTGAACACTTACGAAAATTTTCAGAAATTTAAAGATTTTTCCAAACTGCAGAGGTCACACGCCCATGTGGGAAGGCCGTGCGCCTCCCACGGTATCGACACTCTCGTCTGTCTAAGCCGTGTCAAAATAAGGCATACATACTGACTTGTCCACACGACTGTGGACACGTCCGTGTGCCTCACCTGTGGTCGCTATTGACTTCACCACACGGCCAGTCACACGCCCGTGTGTCCAGCCCGTGGTCGATCTTGACTTGTTTTGAGTTTCCACCACGAGGGATGCGGTCGAGACACATGCCCGTGTGCTCAACCGTGTGGGCACTTATAGGCCACTTTCAAGGCCAAACTTGCCTCCCACTCCTTGAATCACCTACAAGCTTCAAATCAATACTAATTCAAGCTTCTAAATGCTTTCAAACATACCATTTCATGCACCAATTAATCACCAACAATACCATCTACTCCCATACTCACAAATAAGTCCATTCAAAGTAACAAATGTACATCTCAAACACACACACACACACACACACACACACACACACACACACACACACACACACACACACACACACACACACACACACACACACACACACACACACACACACACACATCAAACATCATGTAATCCATGCCATAATTCATCTTCAAACCACATCTTTCATCAACCACATAAGTATGAAATATACCATATTCATAGCTTATTCATAAGTTCAAGTTCTAAGCAAAATCACCTGGCAAGGATTAAGCATTTCAAAGCATATCATAACATCTAACCTATACATGCCATATTTTAACTATATACATATTTCCAAAAGTACTAAAATGGTTAGCCGATAGTGTGATTTAGTCGCTGATGATCCCCTGATCCGAGCAAGCTGTACTGACACTGTAAAACAAAGAAACAAATCACACAGTAAGCTTTGAAAAGCTTAGTAAGTTCATAACGTAATACATTCAAGTTAACAAGACAAACTCATTATACAAATACATCCATCACATAAATCAACCTTCTATTACTCATGGCATATCATCCATAGCCAACCTACTTACTCAACCATTCATAATTCCATACATCATTTCATCAACCACAAAGGTTCAATACATACCTTATCAAACACATAGTTATTCACCTTCCATATCGATAAATGCTCGAGGTTACATTCTGATCAACTTTTGATATCCGTTCACTTTTAATCGCACACTTAGTGTCAATTTCATAGCCAAAACATATTCATCATCGCACACTTAGTGCCCAATCAAAGCCGAAGCTTAATTAACATCGCACACTTAGTGCCTAGATACAAAACCAAACTTAATTCGGCATCGTACACACAATGCCAATCGATAAAGCCGAAGATTCTATCATTTCGCACACAGTGCTAATCAACTCTGTCTCAATTCAATATCGCACACTTAGTGCCTCAATATTAGAACACATACATAATACATTCCATTTCATTAATATACATTCATTCATGTCTCATTACATAGATATAAGTTTAATAACAAGTATTATATCCGAACTTACCTGGACGTCGAAATATTGAAAGAGTCAATTTATCGAGCACTTTGCCTTTGCCTCGATCTCGAACCGAACATCTCCTTTCTTGGTCTATACACATTTAAATTCAATTCATTCAATCACCGATTCATTCAATTTAGTCCATGCACACAAATTTAGGGCATTTTACAAAATAGCCCTCACATTTTCACATTTCGATACTTTAGTCCCTAATTCATAAAATCATCAAATACACATAATTTGCTTGCACCCATGCCTAGCTGAATTCTCACTATACTCATAGAAGCCCAAATATTTCATTTATTTCACATTTTAGTCCTTCCATTTCTCATTTTCACAATTAAGCTCAAATTACTCAATTTCACTAGAAATTCCAAGACAAAATATGATAATCTTTCACATATCTTTCATATTCCATTATCAACTAACACATAGCTCAAGCATTCATCAACGGCATATCTCAAAATCACCATCAATTCATAAAATTAAAGCATGGGTTAGCTAGAGCACAAAGCAACGATCACAAAAACATAGAAATTATCAAAAACTGATCAAAATCCATACCTTAATCAAGCTTAATGGTAACCGAACCCTATTTTCTTCTTTTCCTTTCTTTTTCTTTCAATATTTAGCCGGAGGTGATGAAATTGGCCATTTTCTCATGTTTTATTTTATTTAATTTAGCTTAATTAACATTTTACTACATTAGCCTTTTTATTTTCATTTGATTTCCACTAACATGTGGCATTTTTGTCCAACCAAATTTCCCTTGGTTTAATAACAACATAAGGACTCCATATAATACAAGCCACAACAAATTGATACTTTTACATAAAGCATGCTAATTTTGCATTTAATGCATTTTAATCTTTTCCTTTAATTAAGCACCTAAACAACAAAATTAATTCACGAAACTTTCACAAATGCTTAATCATATACTGCAGACACAGAAAATAATATTAAAATATTTTTCTAAACTCAGATTTGTGGCCCCAAAACCACTATTTCGACTAGGATCTAAACCTGCCGTTATTAAAATATTTCTTCGACCTCAAATTTGTGGTCCCGAAACCACTATTCCGTCTAGGGTCTAAACCGGGCTGTTACAATAGTCCAACTGGGACTTCAACAAATCTCTTGAAGAAATAATGGTCTAGCCTTTAGCTCGACTATAATAGAACCATCATCCAACAAAGCCTTATGAGTATTCATGGCTCTTAGTGCAAACAATGATTTTCTGCTCAAAGCATCATCAACTACGTTCGCCTTTCCCGGTTGGTAGTCAGTCACTAACTCATAATCCTTAATCAGCTCTAACCACCTTCGTTGCCTCAAATTCAATTCCTTTTGAGTCATCAAATATTTTAGGCTTTTATGGTCGGTAAATATCTGACACATTTCGCCATACAAATGGTGTCTCCTTATCTTCAATGCGAACACAATAGCGGCCAACTCTAAGTCATGGGTCGGGTAATTCTTCTCGTCCGGCTTTAATTGTCTAGAGGCGTATGCAATCACCTTACCCTTTTGTATTAGTACACAACCCAATCCATTTAGGGATGCATCACTGTAAACAAAAAATTCTCTTCTTGGCTCAGGTTGTACCAAAACAGGAGCCTCAGTCAATAACGCCTTTAGCTTCTCAAAACTCTATTGACACTTGTCTGTCCAATCAAACTTTACATCTTTTTGCAAAAGTCTCGTCATCGGGGTAGCTATCATGGAAAACCCCTTGACAAAACGCCTATAATAGCCGGCTAGGCCTAGAAAACTTCTTACTTCAGTTACGCTCCTCGGTGGTTTCCAATCAACAATTGCTGAAATCTTACTCAGGTCTACTCTAATCCCGTCTCCCGAGACAATGTGCCCCAAAAATCCTACTTTCTTAAGCAAAAATTCACTCTTGCTAAACTTGGCATACAATTGTTTTTCTCTCAAAATTTGTAGAACTATTCAAATGCTCGGCATGTTCGTCCTCATCTCAAGAGTAGATCAGTAAATCATCGATGAAGACCACGACAAATTTATCCAAGTATGGCCGAAAAATGCAATTCATCAGGTCCATGAAAACAACAGGGGCATTCGTTAGACCAAAAGACATGACCAAAAATTCATAATGGCCATACCTAGTCTTAAATGCGGTTTTCGGTACATCCGAGTCCTTGACTCTCAGCTGATAGTACTTTGTCCTCAAATCTATCTTGGAAAATACCGTGGCTCCCTTCAATTGATCAAATAAATCATCGATTCTCAACAACGGGTACTTGTTCTTCACAGTTACCTTGTTAAATTACCGATAATCTATGCATAATCTCATAGAACCATCTTTCTTCTTCATGAATAAAACGAGAGCACCCCACGAAGAAAAACTCAGTCTTGCAAAACCTTTATCCGTTAGCTTTTGCAACAGTGCTTTCAACTCTTTTAGCTCAGCTGGAGCCATTCTATTTGGGGCAATATAGATGGAGGCGGTACCCGGGGCTAGCTCAATCCTGAATTCGATCTCTCTAGCCAGAGGTAACCCTGGCAATTCTTCCGAGAAAACATTTGAATACTCGTATACTATAGGTACCGACTCAAGTTTCAACTTAGTCTCTTTAGTATTCATCACAAGGGCAAGGTAAGCTTCGTACCCCTTTCTTAAATACTTTTAAGTCAACAAGGATGATATCACTACTGGTGATCTGTCCTGCTCGTCTGATTCAACACCAATAAAATCCCCATTTTCACATTTCAACTCAATTAACTCCTCTCCAAAATTTACGATTACATCATGAGTAACGAACCAATCCGTCCCAAGGATGACATCAAACTCATCAAACGACAATAACATAAGATCAACTAGAAAGCAATGACTCCTAATCGTCAAAGGGAAACCTTTGCATACTCTATCAACCAACATATACTTGCCTAGGGGATTAGACACTCTTATCACTAATTCAGTAGACTCTATAGGCATGCTCATGCTAGAGACTCATTTTATGCATATGTATGAGTGGGTAGATCCTGGATCAATTAAAGCTATAACATGAGTATCATAAAGAGAAAATGTACCTGTGATTACATCAGGGGAAGATGCCTTTTCACGAGCACGAGTGGCATATGTTCTCGTCGGTGCTCTACCCTCGACTCTTGCAGTCTGCTTTTTAGATGGATTCTTACTACTCATCTCATTTTCCGGGTTTCTTTGTGGTCTTCCACTAGCAGCACTTCCCGCTCTTGCATTCTAAGACTTCTCTTTCTTGCCCATCTTGGGGCAATCTCTGATAAAATGGTCTAAAGACCCACATCTGAAACAATCCTTTTCATTCACTCGGCACATTTGGCTTACAAAATAAATTGAACAACTAGGATAGCCAACACATTTGGCTTACAAATACAACGTGACAAAAATACCAAGTCCTATACATGCCATACTCAAAATGAATCTAGTGGGCTATACCAAATAGTAGTCGATAGTGTGATCTCCAAACTCTGACGTCTGCGATTTCTCGAGATATCTTGGCAATACTATAGGGAAGGGAAAAATGAGAGGGGTAAGCAATAAGCTTAGTAAGTTTTCATGGAATTAAATAGCAACCATAAACTCATAAAGATACCCATCCATGACATTAAATAACCATACACAATGTCATAGGCTCTTTACCATAGCTTGCTCGTATTTGCCCTTATCTAGCACTTACCACGCCACGTAATGTAAACGTTCCTCGTGAATTTCTCACGCATGCCTGTTTTCACTCAATCACATAACTTTAAATACTAATCTCAATTCTATATTTACTGCTAGAATATTTAATCCCAATAATTTACTAGAGACACTCAAAAATGCATATTCATTACCACTATCATGAACCCGAAGCCAAAGCCACATCCCGGATGCGGTCTTACATGGGATTACCTTTGATTACCGATGCCATATCTCGAATATGGTCTTATACAGAACCTCACCTCACCTCAAGTATCGATGCCATATCTCGAATACAGTCTTATACGATTCTCATATTCAATATCGAAGCCATATCCGTGATATGGTCTTATACGGAATCTCAATTTGGTGCTGAGGCCATGTCCCCGACATGGTCTTACACGGGACCTTATCTATCTCATGTCTCGAGAATGTTATACTCATATTCATTATAGTCCAACCGGGACTTTAACATTTTAATTTATAAGAATATCGTACATCTATATAATGTCAAACATTCTCAAACAATACAAGCATAAATGTTGAATTTATCATATACAAACTTACCTCGATTTCAAAATAAGCTAGATCGTCGATGTAGTCTGAGACTTTGGTCTTTCCGCGATCGAGGTTGATTCTTGGTTCTTCTTGCTCTATAATAGCAAATTAGCTCGTTTCAATCATCACATTAAAAAAGCAATTTAATAATCATGCTTTGGAAAAATTACTATTGTGCCCTTACACTTTGGCAAAGTGACCCAACATTTATTTCTCTTATGGCTATCATCAAAACCCAACATTTCACACATTTACTACCAATTTTACAACCTTTACAAAAAGGTTCATTTAGGTGTTTTCATGGCAACACCTTTCACAAAAGTTGTTCATCTACCAACTAAGACTCATTTTATTCCATAAAAATGTAGCAAATCACATACAAGATCTCATGGAAAAACCCTCAACTTTTCACCATATTGCAAATTAGTCCCCTCTTTAGAAAGCTTAAGCTTTGGGGGTTCTAAAAGTACAACTATCATCAAGAAAAACCATCAAAATTGTTTACTTGAATGGAGAAGAGTTTGCTAAAATTTTGAGCTTTCAAAACCCCTATTTTGCTTGCTATTTTTGGTGGTGAAGAAGAGAGAAAAAGATGATATCTTCTTTTTCTTTATTTTATTCTATTTATCAATTTAATCCACCAACTACACCCACTTTGACCAATTTTGACTTCCTTGTCCCCCTATGGCCGGTCAACCTCCATTTAAGGGGTTAATTTCCTTTTAAAGACCTCCAATTAACATTCTATAGCTATTTGGCACCCTTAGCTTATAAAATGGAACTTTCGCAATTTATGCGATTTAGTTCTTTTTCACAATTAAGCAATAAATTGCTAAAATTAAAATACCAAAATTTTCATGTACCTATCTAATCATACTCCGTCTCATAAAATATCATGAAAAAATAATTTTCTCTAACCTTGAATTAGTGGTTCTGAACCGCTGTTCCGGCTAGCTGCGAAATCGGATTGTTACAATATGCCTGTAGTGATTTCGTCTATGGTAGCTGAGAAATACATGAGAAAAGGGTATGAGTCCTACCTCACCTTTGTGTTGAATACTTAAGAGTCTGACGTAAGGATTGAATTAGTGCCTGTGGTGTGCGAGTATCCGGATGTGTTCCCGGAAGAGTTACCCAGATTGCCTCCTGTTAGAGAGGTTGAGTTTGGTATTGAGGTAGTTCCGGGCACAACACCTATTTCAGTTGCCCCATATAGAATGGCACCGTTAGAGTTGAAAGAGTTGAAGGTTCAGTTACAAGAGTTAACAGATAAAGGTTTTACAAGACCGAGCTATTTACCGTGTGGTGCTTCGGTACTTTTTGTAAAGAAAAAATACGGGTCGATGAGATTGTGTATAGACTACAGACAACTTAACAAGGTGACAGTGAAGAAAAAGTATCCTTTGCCAAGGATCGATGATTTGTTCGACCAATTGAAAAGAGCTACGGTGTTTTCTAAGATAGACTTGAGGTTTGGCTATTACCAGTTGAGGGTTAAGCAACAAGATATGCTGAAAACATCATCTTGGACGAGGTACGGCCATTATGAGTTCCTTGTCATGCAATTTGGCTTAACGAATGCTCCTGCGATCTTTATGGATTTAATGAACCGTATTTTCCTACAGTATTTAGGTAAGTTTGTAGTTGTTTTTATCGATGGCATATTGATTCATTCTTGGGATAAGAGTGAGCATGCAGAGCACCTGAGAATTATTTTGCAGACTCTAAGAGATAAGTAGTTGTATGCTAAGTTTAGCAAAAGTGAGTTTTGGCTCCGAGAGGTTAGCTTCCTAGGACATATTGTGTCGGGTGATGGCATTAGAGTTGATCTGAGTAAGATCTCAGCTATTGTTGAGTGGAAACCACCGAGGAATGTGTCAGAGATTAGGAGCTTTTTGGGTTTAGCAGGTTACTATAGATAGTTCGTTAAAGGGTTCTCCATGATTGCCACACCGATGATGAGACTACTACATAAAGATGTTAAATTTGAATGGATCAAGAAATGCCAACAGAGTTTTGAGAAACTGAAAGCTTTGTTGACTGAAGCACCGATTTTAGTACAACCTGAGTCGGGAAAGGAGTTCATGGTCTACAACGATGCATCATTAAATGGACTTGGCTTTATGTTGATGCAGGAGGGTAAAGTAGTAGCTTATGCCTCGAGACAACTAAAATCACATGAGGAGAATTATCTGACTCGCGACTTAGAGTTGGCTGCGATCGTTTTCGCTTTGAAGATTTGGCGTCATTATTTGTATGGTGAAAAGTGCCAAATCTTTACTAATCACAAAATTTTGAAGTATCTGATGAACCAAAAGGATTTGACTTTGCGACAACGACGGTGGATCGAATTATTGAAGGATTATGAGCTAGTAATTGATGACCACCCAGGAAAAGCAAATGTGGTTGCGGATGCCTTGAGCAGAAAATCCCTGTATGCTTTGAGAGCTATGAGTACGAGCTTCGCATTGTCTAATGATGGTGCTATATTGGCCGAGATGAAGGCTAGACCATTACTTATTCAACATATATTTGAAGCTCAAAAGGATGATAGTAAGATGCAAGTTAAGAGGGCTCAGTGCAATTTGGGAAATGACTCTGATTTTTGGGTTGGTTCAGATGATTGTTTAATGTTTCATGATAGAGTTTGTGTACCCAAGGATGATGAGTTGATCCAGAAAATTTTACATGAAGCACACAATGGTTTCTTATCAGTACATCCGGGCAACACAAAAATGTTTAATGATTTGAAGAAGTTGTATTGGTGGCTGGGTATGAAAAGGAATATCTTCAAGTTTGTTGCAAAGTGTTTGATTTGTCAACAAGTGAAAGCCGAGCATAAAATACCTTCGGGATTACTTCAGCCAGCGATAGTTCCTGAGTGGAAGTGGGATCGAATCACGATGAATTTCGTAAGAGATTACCTATGACTCCGAGAAAGAACGAGTCTGTGTGGGGGTTATCATTGATAGATTAGCGAAATTGGCTCACTTTATACTGGTGCGTGTGGATTACTCACTTGACAAGTTGGCAGAGCTGTATATTGTTAAGGTGGTGAGATTACATGGGGTGCGTATATCCATTATCTCGGATAGAGATCCAAGATTTACTTCGAGGTGTTGGAAGAAGTTGCAGGAAGGCTTGGGTACAAAATTGAATTTTAGTATTGCGTTCCATCCATAAACCGATGGCTGGTCCAAAAGAGTGAGTCAAGTTCTTGAGGATATGTTCCGATTTTGTGTATTAGAGTTCGAAGGTAGTTGGGAAAAATATCTACCATTGGTTGAGTTTGCTTACAACAGCAGTTATCAGTCGAGTATACGGATGGCACCGTACGAAGCTTTATATGGTAGCCAGTGTCGGACTCCCTTATATTGGATAGAGCTTGGTGAGAAGCAAAAGTGATCCGTGATAATCTGAAAGCTGCTTTAGATCGACAAAAGTCATATGCGGATTTAAAAAGGAAAGAAATTGTGTTTCAGGTGGGCGATAAAGCATTCTGAAAGTATCACCGTGGAAGAAAATTTTGAGATTTGGTCGAAAGGGCAAATTGAGTCCACAATTCATAGGGCCGTACGAGGTTATTGAAAGGATTGGGCTGGTAGCTTACCGGTTGAGTTAGAGAGAATACACAACGTGTTTCATGTGTAGATGTTGTGATAATATCGTTCCGATCCTTCACATGTGATCCCTCTGACTGAAATTGAGATATGACCAGACATGACTTATAAAGAGGAACCAATTAAGATTTTGGCTCGAGAGGTTAAATAGTTGAGGAATAAAAGTATAGCTTTAGTGAAAGTGTTATGGAAAAAACACTGTGTAGAAGAGGCTACTTGGAACCGGAAGAAGCCATGAGAGAACAGTACCCAAACCTTTTTATCATTAAGATTTTTGGGGATGAAAATCTCTAAAGGGGGAGAGTTGTAACAGTCCGATTTTGGGGCTAGTCGAAGCAGTGGTTTCGGCACCACTAATCCAAGGTTGAAGAAAATTATTTTAATATTATTTTATGTGCTATAACATGATTGTAAGGATGCATGAAAATTTTGGTGCTTTAATTTTAAAGACTGTATACTTAATTGCGAAAAAGGACTAAATTGCATTAAGTACGAAAATTTCATTTTACAGGCTAGAGGTGTCTAATAGATATAGAATATTAAATTGGATATCTTTAATGTGCAATTAGGCCAATGAGAGGGTTTTGGCCAGCCATAGGGACAAGGGGAGACAAGAGCATTAATTGGTCAAAAATTTGGTTATATTAAGTGACTAAAATGAATAAAATAAGATAAATAAAGAGGATGTCATCTTTTACTATTCCCATTTCTTCTTTCACCAAAAATTGAAGGAAAAATAGAGGTTTCTGGAGCTCAAACTTTCAGCCAAGTTGTTCTCTTGCAAGTAAGTGATCTTAGAGGTCTTTCTTGATAATTTTTGTACTTTTGGAACCCCTAAAGCTTAAGCTAACTAATGAGGGGACTATTTTGCAAAATGGTTGAAAGTTTAGGGATTTTCCATATGAGTGCTTGTGTTGTTTGCTGAGTTTTTAGGGAAGAAAATGAATTGTGGTTGTTAAAGAAACAACTTTTGTGAAAGGTGTTACATGAAAACACCAAAAAGGACCTATTTGTAAAGGTTATAAATTGAGTAGTAAATGCATGAAATGATTAGTATTGGGAATTGTTATAAGAATAATAAATGTTCAGCTAGGCTTGCTTAATCAGAAAATGTGATGAAAAATAAATGGGTACGGTCAAATATCCATAATTATGTAATTGTTGGTGGGCTGTGTGTGACACCACATTGTTATCTATTCACGATGGGCTGTGTGCGATACCATCATTTATATTATAGTTTGATGGGCTAAGTGCGATACCACCGTAATTAATATTGTTTAATGGTGGGTTGTGTACGATACCACCCTGTTATTGTTTAAAGGTGGGCTGTGTGTGATACCAGCCTATTATTTTTTAATGGTGGGCTGTGTGCGAAACCACCGGGTACTCTGTATCATTCCGAAGGGTTCATTGAGAAACTTGTTTAAGTAAATATTTCATGTGGTTTTGTGGTGATAAGTGCAGGGCATAAGTACAAATAAATGTGAGCAATGTATTTGATATATGATTGGGATGTGGTAAGAGGTGAGATGAGTAAGTATGATTATGAAAATGTGAATTGTTCTTACATAGTATGTAATGTTTTTGATTGATTCGCATATGGTATGATGCTTATTGTTTACATGTAGACTTACTAAGCTTAAAGTTTACTCCCTTTCTTTTCCCTTGTTTTATAGTGTCAAAGGGCCAGCTCGGGATACGAAGATAATCAGAAGATCACCCATACTATCAGCACATCTTGGTATATTTAGACTTAGCATTTTTAGTATGGCATGTATAGGGACTAGACTTAGTTGTATGTCATATTATTTTGGCCAAATATGTTGACTTATTCAAAGATGAACTCTTTTGTGTAAGGCCATAGTTGATGGCACTTTATTATTAATCTATGGAAAGATGATGTTATTCATGATTGTACAATTAGCATGTTGATTTTCTTGGTTTAGTTATGCATGAATGGGTTGATGGGTGAATATGAATTATGCTTGTATGAGTTGGGGTGATAAATAGAGCTTGGCAAATAGCCTTGTTCTTGTCCACACGGGTTGACACACGGGCATGTGTCTAGGCCGTGTGTCCCCTTGCATGCTAGGTTTCCAAGTCAGCATGCTCAGTAGTAAATAGATGGGCAGAGACATGGCCGCGTGTCTCAGCTGTGTGCAAGGCAAGGCCATGGACATGGGCGTGTGCCTAGGTCGTGTGAAGTCTGCACCTGAAATTAGGAATTTAATTCGCCACACCGTCGAAGGACACAGACGTGTGCCTAGTCCATGTGACATTTATGGGATGATGACGTTAGAAATAGAATCCCAAGGTTTTTGGCACACGGGCTAAGACACGGGCGTGTTGAGGCTGTGTGAGGGACACGGGCGTGTGTCCGGCCGTGTGAAAACCCTTGTGGGTTCAAATTGAGAAATAATTCCGCACGAGTGTGGAACACGGACATGTGATATGCCACACGGGCAAGTGGACTATTTAATGAAAATTTTTCTCAAACTTTTAGGGATATCTTAAAGGGTTCGATTTGATCCCGAACTATTCTTAAAGTGTGATTTAGGCCTCATAGGCTTGTTTAAGTGGTGTTAGTAAAAGCTTTAAATTTGGAGAGAAAGTCAAGTCTCAAAATTGTATGACTGAGTACGTGTAAGCCTAGTAACGCCTCGTACCCTATTCTGACATTGAATATGGATAAGGGGTGTTACACGATTTCCCTTGAAGCCTAAAGATTTGGAACAATTGAGAGTTAAATTGAAAGAAACCATTAGTTGACGACTTCTATTGAGAAGTCATGAAAAATTAGTAACTGAAATTGGACAAGGTTGAGATCCAAGTCTGGTTTAGTTGGATTAGAACCAACAATTTCCTTAGTAGGAAACAAAATGATTAAGAATGAATGTTTGTGATATGATGGAAGATCGCGCTTAAAGGGCTATAAATAGATGAGAAATGACTTCTCGGGGAGGATTCAAATCCATTATGTTCCATTTTTTCTCTTCTTCATCTTCTTCATCTTCTTCCTGAGGTTACTTCGAAGACGAGATAGTTATAGGAAGCTTTGTACGGAATAGAAATCAGGAAGTTTGAGCCGAAAAAGTAGAAAATCCAATAAACTGGTAAGGTTCTTAATCCATCTGTAGCAGTTAGATTAAGAAAACAAATATAAGGATTCCCCAAAAAAACTTTTAAGAGGTCTTTCATGATTCTGGAAAATCAAGTTATAAGTTGTGAATACTGAGTCTAATTCGTAATTTTTGGTTGTCATACTAAGCTGCAAGGAAAAATAGAAGTTTTAACATTAAGGAAAGGCTAAGGTAAAGAAATGTCAAGTGAGTTTCTACACTCAACCTCTAAAAAGCTAAGTATGTTGCAAGTTTGCATGGCTTTATACGTATCCACCATCCTAGTTCAGTATGTATGATTCCCTATTGTTTATTCATAAATGTATATTTTGAACACGAAATACGAAAAGGGGATTTCGTTGGGATTAGACAAAGTTAGGATGGGGAAATGGGTGATTCTGTTAGATACCTTCATATGGTGTTACTGTGTGCACCTATGATGAGTGAAGCTCCGGGCCTTGCAGAGGGGACACTGTGATGTTTGAGTATCAAGGTTAGGGGTGGTGAGATGGAGGAATAGTAGGAATATAAAGGGAAGAGTAAACAAGAAATATCATGAATAGACTATAGGATCGACTGGTGGCTATTGCCTAAAATGAGTAAGACCATAGTTGAAAGATGTTATGGCATCATGATAAAGATGAGTAAGACCATAGCTGAAAGATGTTATGGCATCATGATAGAAGCCAAACTAAGACCATGGCTGAAAGATGCTATGACATCCTTTGATAGTCCTCCGGGATAGTAAACAAAGGGTTATATTGTGTAAAAGCATAGTTGAAAGACGTTATGGCATTGTAATGCGTGGTTTGTGCAAGTGTACGCAATCGTTTCAAGTAATAAGTAAGTAAAAAAGTTACTGTCTCCACAGGGACTGTGTATGTTAATCAATTAATTGTAAAATTAATACTAACAATTTGGTAAGAGAACACAATATTTTGAAGTGATTGATTGCTAAATAAAATAAAATAAAATAAATGCAAAGTGATCCCTAATGAAAATTAATCTAAATTTAATGTATGCAATAAAATGAATGAGATGAGTTTAACAATAAATTCACAAACTTCAACAATCAATAACATGAATTGGCTAGAATAATTACATCTATAAACTTAGTTCATTTTTATCATGCTTAATAATGTTCTAGAAAATATTCCAAGGGAACTCCATCTTTCATAAACTTGAAACCAATATTAATTCCTTTCAGAATCTTTTACTTAGAAAAAACATGTATATTATTGATCATATTTAACTAAGGGTTTCATAGAATTCATGTGAAGTAATAGGAAGGGGCTAAGTTTATAACAATTTAATCACATAAACCTAACAACTATGCAAGAGCTCTCTAGAGTTATTATGAACATTTAATTTAGTCGATGAAGGATCTAAATTAAGCATGCACTTTTCAACTATTGCGTCCATTAGTCGTCGTTTGATTAGGATCGCTCAACTAATTCTAATGCATTCAATCACATATGAATGAAATAGATCCTTGATTTTAATTGAAAACATGAACGATTGAGGCACATAACATCATAAACACAATTTAAATAAACTTTATTGAATTAATGCAATCATTCTAGCTAAACAAATTTAAGTTATATTGATGACAATATAACAAAACAAGTTGCAAACATGATTAATATCAAAGAAAACAAAGATAAGGGAGAATTAACTCTAATTGATTTGACGGTCTAGCGGAATCTGTTCAAAATGGCATCCTCCAATCCTTGTGTTTGCTTCTTCGCAAGTTTCTTCTCAAGGTGGCCGGCCAAGAGAGTACCTTCTCAAGAATTTGCTAGCTAAAGGAAAGGGAAAATATGGATGCTTATGCATGGAAGGAAAGAAAGCAAATGAGAGAATGAAATGAGAGTGAAAGATAAATGATGTTTGAGAGATGAGGGATGATGGATATAAGGAATGGGAGTGGGTATTTACAGTGAAGGTTGGCTGGTGAGTTTTCTAAAAATGGTGTGTAGAATCCCCTAATTTACTTACTTGCTTGGCCGACCACACATTGTGGAAGGAAATGGTTTGTTGGTAGCTTGATTCAAGCATCAAATCATGCTTGAATCAAGCAAGGGTGTGCGCAGTTTCGAGGGAAAATATTGTGGGTTATTTTTTGATTTATTTGCAAGTGTAGGGACCTTTGATAAATCCCCCAAAATTGATTTTTGGGCTCCTCACAAATGCTTTACCGAATTGGACTTGTTCTCCCTTGTTTGGATGGTTTGGTTACCCAATTGTTTACCAGACTTGTCCATCAATTGATCCATCTTCAACTGGATCAGATCAACTTCTTCATGAGCTATTTCGCATGTTTTTATCGTCCATATAGAGTGAATTTGGGCATGTCCATGTAACTTTAATTTATAAACAAATCATGCATAATTTCCTTGGTCCAACTACATTAAATGATATCAAGATTAATTGGTAGCATAAAATAATTAAATTATGCATAAATTTAATGCAAAATAGCATAAAATTATATTCTTCATTAAATCATGCCCAATATTGAAATATAAACAAAATCCACCCAACTAGTGATCAATTACTCGGAATTAATAATATTTTTAAGTCAAAAGGTGCCAAAAACAACTATAAAAACTCTATATAAATTAGAGTGTACAGGCATCATAGTTAGTCCAATAGGACATTAAACACGAGATAGTCCAATGAGACATTAAACTCGAGATAGTCCAATGGGACATTAAACAAGGGTAGTCCACTGGGACAATAAATGTCACACCATAAGTTTGGCGAATGAAAGTTTAAGATGTAGAGTTGTAAAGTTATCTAAAGTTGAATCAATTGCTTACAGTCTTCTGGCATATTAGAATGTGGTGTATAGTAACCACCATAGAGGTGATTAAAGGTTTTTTGTTATTCTTATTTTTTTATATAAGAGAAGGGTATATCAAGTGAAGTATAAGCCAATTGAGTTACCGCCATGTGCATAGGACGCCCATTTTGTCTAAGTACTAAGATAGTTGGGTTTTGTAATGAGATCTGGTTAGGGTTAATGGATTAACTGGTCAAATATCAGTTATTCAGGATTTTCATTTATGTTTCTCTTGGAACTTGTAGGCCATTAAGAAGGACAAATTATGGATTCAAGTGCCACTTGTCAAGTTCTAATAAGATGTGTTGGTTATATATATAATGGTGAGAGGTGTTTGGGAGGGATATTTCTTCTTTCTTCAAAATTACTCTTTGTTTCTTTTTCTTAAATCTAAATATTGTCTCTTCCTTATTAAGCTGGAGGCTAAAGTTTTTGATATAATAAGTGGTTAACCTACCTCCTTGTAACAACCCGAATTTGGGCCTAGTAGAATTGGGCCAATTGGGCCTTGGGCATAGGAGCGTTTAAATTTTTGAGAACAAGAGAACGACACTAACCAAGTTGTAATGCCCCCAAAATCCTGAAGCTCTAAATTTTCGTGCACTGAGGTTGGTATGTAGGAGCACTTAGAATATTAATTTTAAGGTATTATCGGGATTATTTGAAGTGTTAGCGATAGGGAAGACCATAGGGAAAAAAATTATTTTTCTTGCTGTAATGGACCCTAGTCTGAAGCATTAGGCATCTTAACCAGATTAAGGGAAAATAAGACGTAAATGGGCTTGTGGTCCAGTGGCAAGTGGCGTCACTTGGGGAGCTATAAGGTGGAGTGATTGTCAGCTAAGGAGGTCCAAGGTTCGAGCATTAGGAGTGGTATTTTTGGAGTGTTTTATTTTGCATAGGTGGACGGCCAGAGTTGTGTTGAATATGAACTCTTACGTTAGAGTGTTTAAGTGGTAAGGGGAACTGATAATGGAGGAAAAATCGGATAAAGCTAAGGGGTTATCAGGAGAAAAGTTAGGAGATGAGGAGAGGGAGGAATTGCTGCCGAATGGGACTGTGGGGAAAGGAGTATTCAGCTGGTGGCTATAAGAGGAGGGGGCCGAATGCTTTGAAAGGTTCTTTGAGCTTTCATTAGTTTTTCTTTTCTCCTTTTAATTGGTTTCCCGTAGCCAAATTCTCCCAATTTCTGAAATCTCCTATAGCTGAATTCTTTTTGCCAAATTCTGTCATAGCCAAACTCCTCTATCGCAGATTTACCACCATATTTTTCCTTGCCAAAATTCTTATTTGTGCCAAACCCTTGTTGTTTTCCCCCATCACAGATCGATTATTATCTACTATCAGTCAAGGTTGAAAGCCAGATCTAGTTAATAGCTATCTAGGCCGTAGGATCGAAAGGGGATTTGGTAAGTACCCGGTTAACCTCTTTTGTATGTTTTGTGAAAATCCGAAAGGCTATCTAATTGTCATGTTGTTGAATCTGTGATAACAAGGATAAGGTTCAAAGATCGCAAGCGTGGTAGGATCGTTAGCAAGGTTAAGTGTACTCAACTGGATTGTGGTTTAAGTGAATGGTCGAATGTGTGGGGTGACTTGTGTGGATTATGAGTCACTTGGATTTTGATGGTTTATGTGTGAGTGCAGATCTAAGGGATACTCCTGATTAGTAGCTAAGGAAGGGCTATTAGAACCCGGTGGCACACGGTAAGTTTACGGTAAGGCTTTGACTTTTGGTAAATGTTTTGATTTATTGATTGATATAAGGTTGGTTGGTTGTAGGTTCGAGGCTAGGGATAGTATAGCACGTCGCAGTAACTAGGTGTGTACAAACACTACACACACATGATATCGACAATGCCGAAAAGCCAAAAGTGGCTAAGTTTGATGAAATTGATTGATTTGGTTATATGAATTGTGTAAAGTCATGCATGTTAGATGATCTGGAATTTTTTTGGGCCTAATAGGCCATATGAATGAGGTCTGAGCCTAATGGGCCATAAGGATGTGATTTGGGCTTAATGGGTTTTATGGATGTAAAATGGGCTTGATGGGCTTTATGGCGACGTAGACAAGTATGCTAGGGTTTAATGGACATTAGGCCTAGTCCTGAACAACTCTTAAACGCATAAGGCTTAATTTAATAATTAAACATGTTCGTGGACAAGTTGCCAGGTTAGAGTGTGGCAATGGACATATGCATGTCTAGGATTGAATCTAGGGAGAGCTTGGTACTTAAGCGGTCCTAGTGACCCACCTCCTATTCTCTGGAATCCTACTTGGTGCGTAGAGTCTGTTCACTTTAGCCGTAAGGACTTGTTAATGGGCCAAAGTTCATAACTAAAACCCGAGAGGGACCACAATACCCCTGATTTGAAAATTACCAAAATATCCTTAGATCTGCAAAATTACTAAAATACCCTTGATTTGTAAAAAACCAAAATACCCCTGATTTGTAAAATTACCATAATACCCCTGATTTGCAAAATTACCAAAATACCTTTGATTTGTAAAATTATCGAAATACCCCTATAGGGTAGAGTGACGAAAATACCCCTGGGTAGTGAAATGACCAAAATACCCCTAGGTGCTTAATGTGTGAAATTGTGTATGTTGCATTCATGAAATATATGTTGCATTTGGGTGGGTTTGATGATACAGAGGAAGATATGTGAGGATCGCATAGTCGCTTGACGACCGTGGACCCACCGGTGGCTTTAAGCCTATTAAATGTATAGCAGCTTTGCTGTAATGTTTGAGTAGTGCCGCTGCTGGTGCTACCTTTGGAGTGTAGGGATGGGTGAGTTGATATTTATATCCCCACAGGAGTGTAGTGTTGGAAGGGAAATGGAGTGCAGAGTTGGATTTGGGATGGGTGCATTGCATTCATGTGATACTGATATGATGTGAGGTCATTGCGGGCTAAGGCCCAAGACCACCGTATTTGATAGGGTTTAGGCTCAATGTGATATTTGCATGTTGATTGGTTACCAAGGGTCGTACACACTGAGTTTCGAAACTCAAACCCCTTTTTTTTAAATGTTTCAGGTGACCTTCAGTAGATGGCTTGACATGGGAGAGGACTCGGAGATGGCCACACTACAAATACTTAGGAGTTTTATTTATTTGTCTCAAAAGACATGATTTTAATTACTTTATTTTCGTTGGATGTAATAAGGCCTTGTACTCTGATTTGACTTTGTATTTTGTGTTTTGTTGTTTCAACTGTTTACTTTATTATTAAACCTGAGTAAATTTCTTATGTTTAAGCATGGTTTTCAGAATACTTAAAACAATTAAATGGGCTTTTATCATTACTTAACAAGATTCAAGGATTTTGGGCTTTTAGGCCTTAGATTTTAACTTAGCAAAATTCTTTGAATTTATGCCTTTGATGTGACATTCCCGGATTCAGCCATATCGCCTGGGCCGAGTCTGGGGTGTTACATTTAGTGGTATCAGAGCCCAGTTGCAAAGCTCAGGCTGTGAAATGGGCCTTAGATTTTGGGTTTTTAAAATAAGTAGATTAAAAAGTTTTTGAAGGATTCTTAAAGTGTGGTTCACCGAGCCCTCAACGTCGAGCCAAGTATGTTTTCTGTGTTTATCTTTGTTTAAATTACGGAACTATATATAGTTATTGGGCTACTTTAAAATAGGTTGATTAATTGAAATCTCTTTCTTATTCCGGCGATGGTTTCGGGTTAGGGGTGTTACATAACCTTAGGTTGATTAATTGAAATCTCTTTCTAATTAAAACCCCTAGAATTGCATTAACTCGATCTATGGACTCCCATATTAGGTTTCACCCTAATTGTAACAGACCAATTTGACCCTAATCGGAACGGTGGTTTCGGGACCACGAATCCGAGTCTGAGAAATATTCAAATATTATATTTTGTGTTTATTATATGTGAATTAATGTGTGTGAAAGTTTCGTAGAAAAATTTAATCGTTTGTGTGTTTAATTTAACAAAAAGGACTAAATCACGTAAAGTGTAAGTGTAAAGTGCTAGAATGATGATGGCTTTTTAATATGAGGTATTAAATGGGTAAATAACCCATTTCTAAGATAGTGGGTGGTATATGACAAGTTTAACCTTAAGTTTTATATTATGTAATTTTATGATATAAGGTTAAAATAGTAAATAAATTAAAACCATATTATATGTTAATTAAAACATAAAAAAATGAACATGTTTACTCATCTTCTCTTGGCCGAATGTTGAGGAAAGAAAGGGGAGCAAGGTTCTTGAAATTTTGGCAACATTCAAGCCAAATTCAAGGTAAATTCTTAGTCGATTTTTGTAAATTTTTACGTTTTTGATATTGTTGCTTCGAATCGTAGTTGACCCATGTTAGAATTTTTAGAACTAAGCATGCTTGATGTTCGGCCATTGACATGTTCATGTGGTTCTTGATGTTTGATGTTTTTAAATTAAAGATATGATAAAGATTAGTATGTTTTGTATTGGAAATTTTGGTGAATTTGAGTATTTTGGGCTAAATTGTAAAAATAAATTTTTGAGGGGGCTAAAATGCAAAATAAATGAAAGAAATGGACTTGTAGGGTCCCTATGAATATTCGGCCCTTGAGTAGATTAGCGAAATTTTGTGTATTTTGTGTTTTATGCAAATAGGACTAAATTGTAAAAATGTGAAACATTAAGGGCAAAATAGTAATTTGCCTATTTATGTGTTTTGGGACTAAATTGAGATGAAATGTACTTGAATGAGCTAAATTTTAATGTGTTTAGATCAAGAACAAAGAAAAATGGATTTGGATCGGGGAAAGACGAAGGTTATCAAATAGCCTGTCTACGTTGTCCGTCGATAGTCGAGGTAAGTCCTTAAGCACTTATATGTTAAAGAGTTAATTATGAACATGTTAAAGGATGATATTTAATAATTTTGACTATAAAATTATGTGTTAGCCGAATGTAAAGGTGTTAAATTGGATTAAATATATTTTGTTAATGTGATATGAATAAGTATATGTATTCGTTATGATATGGGGATGTAATATGATTTATATGGTTTGGTTGTGATGTTAGCATTAATAAATATGTATTGAAGGTTTAATTGTGTTGTTATTTGGGCTTTGAGCCTAGCAGGCCTTGTGCCGGTGAGTTATTCGGGCTTCGAGCCTAGTAGGCTTTGTGCCGGTGAAATAGTTCAGGCTTATTGCCTAGCAGGCCTAATGCCGATGTTTAACTTCAGACTTTGGGTCTAACAGACCTAGTGCCAGTGTGTAAGATTCGGGCTAATGTCCAGCATGTTCTAAACCGGTGAGTTGCCATTTCAAGCTTATATCATGTGGTAATAAGGTCATGAGATAAATCATTTATGTTTAATCTTATAAAAAGTGGAATTGTTAATTCGTTACAAGGTATGTATTATTCATATTCATGTATTATATGTACATGTATGTGTATGTTACTATTAAGTAAATAGAATGATACGAGAAATGTGACATATAATCGTGTGGTAGGAAATGAAATACATGAACTATGCCATGAGAAAGTCTTTATATGGTAGCATATGTGGTTAAAGTTATTCGTATAAGTGAACTGATATGTATGATGATGCGCAAGGTATTTGTATATGTGCATAATATTTTGTATTACTGTACCTTGGTAAATAAATGATAGTTGATAGGTTAAGTGAGATAGAACATTCGGTTTTGATGAAGTTTTAATACAAGTCATATTATTCAATGTCATGAATTGGCTGTTTAGGGGGTTTATATAGGCTTTTGAAATAGGTTTCTTTGCCCCCAAGTATCCAAATTCGAATGAAATTGCTCTTCTCTACGACAGGGACACGGTCATGACACATGCCCGTGTGAATCGTGGTCAGGCCGTGTTCGGACTGTTAATGAGGCACGGTCGTGTGGTCTTTGGGCCAGGCCGTGTCGATTTCTCTCTTGGCCCAATTTAGTCCATTTTAAGCCCGTTTCTCTTTTTTTTCATCCTCGGGTACTTTTCTGAGTATAAAACATGAAAAGAAAGGATTAAGAGCACCTTTTTACATAAGTCAAGGGATAAATCATCCAAAAATATGCTAAATATGGGATTAAAATATGTTACTTTTACGGTTTATCACATACCCCCACACTTAAGCTTTTGCTTGTCCTCAAGCAAAATTCTCAACTTACAATTAAAGTGAACTTTCCATGATTCATAATATTCATCAATCTTGTTTTATAATAATTCAAAGATAATTTATACATGGATAATTCAACTCAAAGAGTCCCAAAAGGTTCAAACAAATCAAAGTCATATATTTATAGTATGAAAACATAGGCGTTACCCTTTACCTAAATAATTACCTCTGATTCGAAGTCGACAAGATTTAACATCCTCACTAAAGATTCACTCAAATCACTCAAAGTGTTTAAGTTTCAGAATTAAGCACTCAGAAGTTGAACATGAAAAGTTAATCCCATAGGTTTGCATGAAAATCAAATCTCCACCACTATAATATGAGATGATACACAAATCTAAAGGTTTTTATAGGGTTGTAACAGGGCTAGGTTAATGGTATGGATATAGGCTGAATTAGCAGGTTAGAATCAAGATTGACCTAATAAATTACCTAACTAAAAAAATGAACTAATCCTAATCAATTGAAAATTTAATAATACGAGCTTTTTCTTCAAGATTTGAAATTTAAACATGTAAGCTCACTTAATTATAGAACTAATAATGAATATATTTAATTTCTTTTTTAGAACAAATCAAGTAATAAAGGATAAATTCAACTGCTGAAATAATATAATTAGGTAACTAATCAAATCAAATCTCGATATAAGGGTAGTCAAAAGGAATGGTGATAACAAGTACAATGGGTTTTGGGTTAATATTAATGAGTGAGTCAATAAAAGGGTTGTTAGGATCAACGGGGTTCACTAGGGGTTAATTATGAAGGTGGACTTTTAGTGGAGTGAGTGGGTTAAAACCTAGTTGCCTTTATCATCTTTGTATATCAAATCATAGGTGTGGTCTCGACATGTATAATCGATACAAGTTCTAGAATAACAAATCAATGTTGACACACTCATAAGAAGTGAGCACGAAAAAGAATATATGCTCTATAAGGTTCAAAGTTTCACAAAAATTATGGTTGTTTGATATTAATCTTGTAAATTTCAAACTTCAAGGTAACATTCAGATTCAGGTAGACAACCTAAAAAAAAAAATTTCTGAAAAATAGACTTATCATGCTTGATTCTCTAGTATTCTTCAAATTTAATCATCAATGCACAATTATCAATGACTTAATCTAAAACATATCAATAAAAATGATAAATCATCAGAAATTTCATCCTAATTAATAATATGAGGAAATTACTTAAGACCAAGGCATAATTCAGGTATTTGAGAATAATGCAGAAAGTTAGGCATTTTCTCGAAATAACTATTCACCCCCCACACTTAAGTTTTACATTGCCCTCAATGTACAAAGATAGATATGCACTTTAAGATAGAGGGAGAGGTGAAACTTCCTGAATTTGGATGGTTTCCCGGAGTTGGAAGTCGATAGGGGTGGTTTCTGCTACCGAGCTCTGCGCTAGATGAAGAAATTGGGGAGCTCGTAGAGAATTAGCTAGGAGTTATTAAGACACATTTAAAATAAACTAAACATATAAATAAAGACAAGAAAGATAAAGAGAAAGAAAATAAAAATGTAAATAAAATGATAATGAAAGATGAATGGACCGAAGAGTCTTTATTGTTTAATGGTTCGCGAGATGGGTGTGACCTCTAAGGCTGCGGGGTGTTAGCGGTGGCGGAAGTGGCGTGATTCCCTAGTAGCCTTTTGAACCAGACACTAATAAACTAAAAAAAAATTAAGCATAAGATTATCAAAGAGAAGGAAAATAAAGGAGAAGATAAAAGTGAAACAAAAGATAAATGGTCTCAAAGACCCTTGGCTTGTCGAATGAATGAAGCGGCCGTCATGAACTTATGTATCTCGATCTCCATGAGGGAGACTGTGCTTGGATCCTTTCGCTTCTTCGACATGGCCAAAATTTTGAGAAGCATGCTATGGAAACAAAGAATTCTGAGAATGGAGGGTGTAACGGATTAAGAATAGTGAGAAATAGGTGAGAAGAGGGAAGGGTGGGTGGTTTAAATAGAATTCCAAGTCAGGTATAGTCACACGCCCATGTTTCGTGGCGTGTCAATTTACACGGCTGTCTCGTACGGTCGTGTTGTGAAGCGTGTTATTCCTCCCATGCCCGTTTTGCAGATTGCCACTCCTATTTGTGAGAAGTCAGTGTCGACCATGGCCGCATCGCACGGCCTTGGGGTTTTGTCGGTGCCCGTGGTGGGGTGGTTGGAGCTCGTGACTGGGGGATTTGATTTTCTCTGACTTGTACCGTTTCTGCTATGTGTGTACGGAGATTCTTTAGGTCTACACGGCCACGGCCACGGCCGTGTGCACAGCTGTGTGGCCTGGAATTCTGTACTTTTGGTTAGTTAAAAACTTAGATGTTTAAAATTAAGAGAAAAAAAGAAAATAAAATGAAAACAAATACGAAAGTAAATAGGGTTAGTGCTCGAGTTGCCTCCTGAGAAGCGCTCGTTTAAAGTCTTAAGCTAAACTTTCCTTGTATTCGCAAAAATTAGGGTGGTTTAAAAGTTTGAATATCTTTTCTCATGCTATCGGTTCTATTTTCTTGATAAAGTTTAAGTCGAGAAGCGTTTACCTTAAAAGTGCCAAATATAGGATTGCTTACCTCGACTGTTCCGTATGGAAAGATATTGTGTACCTCAAGATGCTTACATCGACTGTTCTGTATGGGAAAATATTGTGTACCTTAAGAGGGATTTCTTCGTTTGTGTTCAGGCCTAGTGTGGTGATGCGAGGATCTGCTTTATCTAACAGTACCTGGTCTCCTATTTTGAAGTGGTTTGTTGTCCCTATGAGCTCTTCTGGGGGCTCCTTCGGTTTTACTTCAGGTGGTTCCAGTTCTTCTTTGAATTGTGTTTTCCACTCTTCTAGTTTGTCGACCCTAAGGCTTCATTCCTTATGTAATTCTTCTTTGTTGGCATGGGGTCCATGATTCGGCTCAGGTTTGTAACACTGTGGTGATGGTTGAACAACTTGGTTATCAACTGAATTTACTTTCTCACCTTCATCAATTTTTGTCCTGGCCGAGTCAAGAGCTTGTAAACTGATCGATTCGTCACCTACACGAAGTATGAGTTCTCCTGTGCCAATATCAATTTTAGTCCTAGCAGTTGCTAAAAAGGGTCTTCCTAAAATTAGGGGAATCAAATTATCCTCATCCATGTCTAAGACAACAAAATCTACTGGGAAAACAAATTTATCAATTTTTACAAGACCATCTTTGATAATACCCTAGGAATTCTAACAGTTTTATCAGCTAATTGAATACTCATCCTAGTTTGCTTGGGTTTCCCTAGACCTAGTTGTTTAAACATTTTATAAGGCATGACATTTATACTTGCCCCTAAATCAGCCAAAGTATTATCAACAGTTAGTCTACCAATTAAACATGGAATTGTAAAAATCCCGGGATCTTTTAGCTTTTGCGGTAGTCTACTCTGTAACATTGCTGAGCATGCTGCATTTAATTCCACATGTGGATCCTTGTGTAACTTACGCTTGTTTGTCAAGAGTTGTTTTAAAAATTTCCTCGAATCTGGCATCTGTGAAAGAGCTTGAAGAAGAGGTAAGTTGATATGTAATTTCTTTAAAAGTTTAAAAAACTTACCGAACTATTCCTCTGTTTCATCTCTTTTCATCGCTTCGGGATAAGGAATGCGAGGTTGGTACTTTTTGATTATCGATTTTGGCTTTTCTTGTGTTACCTCAACCTTACCTATCTCTACCTCGATTTCTTGTATTGGATTGGGTGCTTCTAACCCTATACTATTATGAGTTGTGATGGCTTGGATTTGCTCCTTTGGGTTAATCTCAGTGCTGCTTGGTAGACACCCTTGCGGTCGTTCGGAAATCTCTGATCGAATTTCAGAAACTACCTTAGTAAGTTGTCCAACTGACTTAGTAAGTTCCCCGACTTGGTTCTCGATCCCTTTGATTGATGCTTGTTGGTTATCAAGCGTTTTCTCAGTTTTTTGGAGACGGGTTTCTGTGGCTGCCATGAATTGTGTCAGCATCTCTTCGAGATTCGGCCTTTTTTCCTATGGATAGGGCTGATTTTAGAAATTTTGAGGAGGTTGTTGTCTTTGATTTCCTTGATTTCCTTGACCTTACCCTGAAAAATTTGGGTGGTTCCTCCAACCTGGATTATAAGTTTACTATAAGTGTTATTATTAGACCTAAAATTATTACCTATATAGTTCATCTGTTCGCTTTCTGTGCCTGGTTGGTAGGGTGGGCACTCAGGATTCGCCACAATTCCACTTGCGTCGCACTGCATTGCTGGATGTACCTGGGAGGAACACAAACTATCAAGCTTTTTATTCATCATCTCTACCTGTGTTGATAACATGGTTTCTGCGTCGAGGCTGAAAATTCCGGCTGATTTTGTTGGTTTTGTCCTTGTAACTTGCCACTAATAGTTATTCAGTGACATCTCTTCTATAAACTCGTAGGCTGCTTCAGGAGTTTTATTGTTCAGGGTTCCACCGATGGCTGTATCAATTAGTTGCCTCGTTGAGGAGTTCACACCGTTATAGAAAGTTTGGACTTGGAGCCACAGGGGTAAACCATGGTGCGGACACCTTCTCAAGAGATCCTTATATCTCTCCCATGTGTCGTATAATGTCTCTAAATCCATCTGCACAAAATAAGAGATATCATTCCGTAATTTGGCCATTTTGGCCGGTTGGAAATATTTTAATAAAAATTTTTCGATCATTTGATCCCATGTAGTGATTGACCCTCGTGGTAACGAGTTTAACCATTGTTTGGCTTTATTCCTTAATGAAAAGGGAAATAACCGAAGACATATGACATCATCAAAAATGCCATTTATTTTGAAGGTATCACATAACTCTAAAAAATTAGCTTTATGAGTATTTGGGTCTTTATCCTGCAAACCATCAAATTGAACAAATTGTTGAATCATTTGTATAGTGTTAGGCTTTAATTCAAAATTATTAGCAGCTATAGCAGGCCTAACAATACTTGATTCTGCTCTTGTTAAATGAGGTTTAGCATAATCATACATAGTACGTGGAGCATTATTTTCTGCCATATCTTGTGGTGGTGGATTATTCTCGTCCATCCCTTCAGTAGGATTGGATCTGCCTTCTCGCTCTTCTTCTGTGTAATTTAGGGCTCGCCTAATTTCTCTGCGATTCCTGCAAACAGTAGCTTCAATATCACTGTCGTATACTAAAGGTCCTCTCGGGTTCCTTCTAGTCATAAACTAGAGGCACCTGCTAGGAAAAGAAAGAAAGAAAATTTAGCAAAGTTAAAAACAAAACAAAAAATAAAAAAATAAATTACAAAAATAAAAAAATGGCTAAAATAATAAAAATAGAGTTTTCTTAATATTTTAGTTCCCCGGCAACGGCGCCAAAAACTTGATCGAACCTAGAAACTAACTATGACAATGATTTGAGGCAAGTGCACCTATCGAACAGTAGTATAGCTTAGGCAAGACTAGATTGTCGAACCCAAAGGAATTAAAAGTACTAATACTAACCTTCTTTTTCTTATCTAGCCTAAAATAATTGAAGTTGTTGTTTAATCTAAATTTAACTAACTACTAAGCTAAAGACGCAAAGACAAAAGGTATGAATTGGGGAAAATAACTTGAGGAAAAACTCAGTTGATTAAGACGATACCCTTAGGAAGAATCCACCTAGACTTCACTTGTTATCTAACACTGAACTAGACGATGTATTCACTTGACTTTATCCGTATATTAAACCCTCTCTCGAGGCGAATAACGTCTAACCTGTAATAGCCCGGTTTAAACCCTAGTCAGAATAGTGGTTCGAGACCACAAACCCAAGGTCGTAAAAATATTTTAATATTGTTTTTTGTGTGAATAGTATGTGATAGTCTGTGTGAAAATTCTGCGTGATAATTTGATTGTTTGTGTGCTTAATTAAGAGAAAGGACTTAATCGCATAAGTGAAAAATACTGTGTGCTGATTTATGAATACTTAATTATTGCTAGCTTTTTAAGGTGGAGGCCTTATATTTTTATTTGACCATTATTTAGCTAATGGGTGGATATGGTCAAAAATGACCTTGTAATATATGTTTTAAACATTTTATATGTTAAGGTTAAAATAGAAAATTGATTATTAAGGTGTAATAATAAAGCAAACAAAAAGATGATGAATATATCATCTTTCTTAGTTGAAAATAGAAAAGAAAGAAGAGCTAGGAGACTTTAAGGTTTTGGCAAGCTTAGGCACAAATTGGTATGTGGTTTGAACTCGGTTTTTGATAATTTCTATGTTTTCATAATCGTTGCTTTGTGCTCTAGCTAACCCATGTTGTAATTTTGTGAATTGATGATGTTTTTGCGATGAGCCATTGATGAATGCTTGAGCTATGTGCTAGTTGATAGTAAAATATGAGAACTTGGTGTTGGATTAACATGTGTTGTTTTTGAATTTTTAGTGAATTTAGCAAATTAGGCTAAATTGTGAAAATAGAAAATTGAAGGGTTAAAATGTGATAAAAATGAAATGTGTGGACTTGTATAAGCATGGTGAGAATTCGGCTAAGCTTGTATTAGGAGAAATTATGTGAATTTGGTGATTTTGTGGAGTAGGGATTAAAGTGTCGAAATGTAAAAATGTGAGGGCTATTTTGTAAAATGCCCTAAATATGTGTGTGTGGATTAAATTGAATGAAATGGTGATTGAATGGATTGAATTTGAATGTGTATAGACCAAGAAAGGAGAGGTTCGAATCGAGATCGAGGCAAAGAGAGAGTGCTTGATTAATCGACCGTGTCAGTATTTTGACATCTGAGGTAAGTTCTAATATAATACATGTTATTAAGATATGTTTTTGTATTATGAAGTGAATGTGTATATGTGTATGAAATCGAGATGCTATGTGCAAGATTTAGTTAAGGGCACTAAGTGTGCAATATTGAAATCGAAACAGAAATGAATAGCACTGTGTGTGTGATGTTTTGAAAGCTTCGACTTATAATATTGGCACTGTGTGTGCTTTACCAAGATACGTCGGTTAGAAGATTCGACACTAAGAGTGCGATGACTAATATGTTTGACCATATATACACAACACTAAGTGTGCGATTAAGTTGAACGAATATCAAAGGGAGATCAACAGGTAATATCGAGCATTGAGCAGCTTTGAAATTGAATAACTATGTGTTAGCTAAGGTATGTCTTGAACCTTTGTGGTTGATGAGTATAAGCAAGCTATGAGTGAGTGATTGAGTATCTTGGCTAGGGATGATATAGTATGATCAAGAGAGAAATGATCTATGTGGTGATTATTGATTATATTAATTTGTTTTGATGACATGATTATATTGTATATCGAACTTACTAAGCTTTATAAAGCTTACTGTGTGATTTGTTTCTCTACTTTGCAGTGTTAGTAAAGCTAGCTCGGATCTGGGAACGTCAGCATCTCAATCACACTATCGGCAATCTATTTTGGGGTATTTTGGTAAGATGTACATAGTTAAAATATGGCATATATAGGCTGGTCATTTGAATCATGTTTGATATTTGTAAGCAGCCATGAGATGTGGCTAGATATGTGCTAGTTTTGGCATGAATGGTTTTGGTATATATGATGCATCTTGTAACACCCCAAACCCGGCCTAAACATTACGACCGAATCTGGCATGTTACGGAGTGAAAACATCTTAAAATCATAAGTTTGTCGAAAATGTTTAAAGAAGACTCTGTTTTGTTTTAGGGTTTAGAAAACTAAGTAATAATTGATGCTGAGTTTGTTTTAGGAGTTGTAGTAATACTTGGAAAACTCGTGAGTAAAAACCCATTTGTGATTACCGATTTTAGAAAACATTGGACACTTGTTAAAACTAAACGCGATAAGAAAAATCAAGTTTAGAACCATTTGCCTTTAAAGTGATTTGAAAATGAGAGTTTATAAAAACATCCAAGTTACCTTTATTATCTTGTAACGTTTGGAAAACTCAAGAGGTATAGTTTTGAAAACGTATTTAACGGTTAATTAAGCAAACAAGTTCTAATCACATGCATAACAACATCGTAAGTAAATCAAATAACCAAAACCCAAAATAACAACCAGTGCCTTATTACAAAAATCATACCAAATTTAAAGAAAATAAATAAAACCGAGAAGGTATTTTATAGTCAAAACACAAAACCAACATGCATGGCCACCTCGACTCCTCCCGGCTCCATATCCGCGATCTATGCCTCATCTCAGAAAATATAAGGGAAGGGTGAGTCACCAAGACTCAGTGTATAAATCCCCAACCCGATAATTCAAGCACTTACACGGATCATTGATAAAACATGCAAATCATGCAAACCCCATAACCTAACCATCCGAAACTCCTTTTTCTACCCCGTGTGGTACCAAACCACCGGTGGTGCCAAACCACCGTGACCCAAAGTCAAGATTTCCAATAATGTGGTGCCAAACCACCGTGTGACCCAAAGTCACGAATAATCCATCTGTGGGGCCAACCCACGTGTGATACCAAATCACTGGCTACAATCCCGTAATATCAACTGTGGGGCCAACCCACTGTGGTGCTAAGCCACTGGGACAAGTCGCTATGAGGTGCCAAACCTTTGGTGACCCAAAGTCACAGAATATCAATATCCAAGTGTGGGGCCAACCCACGTGTGATACCAAATCACCGGCGGCGATCCCGATATGTCAATCGCGGGGCCAACCCATCGTGGTACTAAGCCACTGGGACAAGTCGCTATGAGGTGCCAAACCTCTGGTGACCCAAAGTCACTAAATCAATCTGTGGTACCAAACTACTGGAGGTGCCAAACCTCTGGTGTCCCAAAGACACGGATATCAACTTCCCCCTCCTCTCATATCACCCATTATCATGCCATACTCATGTAAATCATGCAAATCATGTCATCATGCTTTATTACGAATCATAATACATATATGTCATAAATCACAATATCATACATATCAAATAGCAGAACTCATATCGAAACGGACTTACCCGAATCCCTGCTCACACCCATAGGGTATCATATCAACATCCACACTGTTTCAGCTTTATCATATTCAGGTTATTAAAACATATTACTAAGTAATAGAGTGTGTAAGTTTACACACCTGGTTACTAACGCGACTATCAAATCCCATAGATCAAGATCTAACGCACTAGATCCCCCTTCCTTAACGCTTTTCGACCACTAGTCACAACCCGAGATATGCGAGATCAAGCCTTCCCCTACAATCGGCCAAAACTAAACAACATAATCATGCTAATCAACCTCTAAGGGTATAACCGTAATTTTACCTACCAAGGGTATTTTCGTAATTTACCCACCAAGGGTATTTTCGTAAATTCACACCTGTAATGGCCTTTCCGAAGGCCTAATGTGGCCACTACTAGCGACTCAAATACCATTTCCTGGTCGTGCTTGGGACGATTGGGCCTAAAACCCAATTTCGGCCCATCCAGGCCCACACGCTCGTGTGGCCCACCTAGCACGAATCTAGCCACGTATATAAGTTCCACCTAGTCTAGTTCAACATATACTAACCAATCATACAATTTACTCATATGGGCCCACGGGCCCATTGGGCCCACTTCGACCCATCGTGGCCGGGCGCGATGAACCCACAAGAATACTACTGATGGCCTCAACTATCGCATCGAAGCCCCACACGTGCGCTCACATGCTCGTGTGGCTACTATTGCCGTGATCGGCACTTCGGCATTTGCCGCTCTACAGCTAAAGTAGAGAGAGTTACACACCTGATAAGACTCTGGGGCTAATCCGCGCTCCGACCACTCTTGTGCCCAAACGCCCTCCAAGATGTGTTTACTCTCCTCCTAGAATGCTCCTTATATAGCTAGCTCTTCCCCTTCATTCTTTGTGTCTTTCCGATGTGGGATCCCTTCGTCAGTAGAGTTTAAACTCTTACCGTCCAGACCGCAAAATAAATACTCCCTTACTTCTCATGAGATTCAAACCCAGGCTCTCTTGTAGCATAATCCACGTCACTAACCACTTGGCCACAAGCTCCTCTTGTGTCTTAAACCATGCGCAACTAAATATAAACTATGGCCCAAATTCTAAGATCTAAGTAAAAAGAAACCAAAATGCAAAAGCCAAGACTTGAACCTTGGACCTCCTTCCTTCCTTGTGGCGTCACTCCCTTGTCCCCTAAGTGGCGTCACTTTGCCACTACACCACACACTCCACTTGTGTCATTTTCCTTCATATTTTATTCTTAAGGCCTATCTCGCCAACTTCCGGGTTTTTCACCCTAAAACCAAAATTACCCCAAAGCCAATATTTGATCCCGGGACTTCATAGAAGCCCTCTAACCTTCCAAAATCACTTATCCAATAGGTCTAACTAGTATTTAAGCCGATCTCTTGTTCTCTAAAAATTTAAACGCTACTACGCCTAAGGCCCATTGGGCTCAATTCTCCTAGGCTCAATTTCGGGATGTTACACATCTTTTGATATGGATAGTGAGTTGAGAAATTGACTTATGAATGGAAATCTTTGTGATGGTATAATGCTAATATGATTTAGTGAAATTGGAAATGAATGAATTTTGCTTGTGATGATATGAGTTTTGATCTTTGAAATTGTCAAGGTTGGAATTGGTATTGAATGCATGGTTTGAATGACTATCTTGGTATGTTTTTGGTGGTTATATGTGCATGAGATGTCCCGACCCCATCTTTAGTATGTGAAATAGGTCTCGTAGACCTTGATAAGGGACAACATAGTTGTAAATGAATGTGATTGAAGATGATTGACTTTGTGTCGTAATTTCTAATTGTTAAATGTTCTGATTAATAGGTAATACCTCTTAACCTTATTCTGGCGATGGTTTCGGGTTAAGGGTGTTACATAACCCTAGGTTGATTAATTGAAATCTCTTTCTAATTAAAACCCCTAGAATTGCATTAACTCGATCTATGGACTCCGATATTTGGTTTCACCCTAATCCAGAAAAACCTTGTCACCCTATCTCTAGGCGCGCGATCAACTCCACTTAACTATGTTAAATCTACTCTTAAGTAGGGACTTTTGCTCCACCACCTAAGCACATCATACTTGAATCAATATCCCCAAAATATCAACACAATAATTAAGCACACATAATTAAGAACAAATCATGCATTTATCATATAGTTCAGAAAACAATAACAAGATCCGTCTTAGGTTTCATCCCCTTCAGGTATCTGAAGGGTTTAGTTCATAACTATAAAATAAAACATCTCAAAAGAAAAGATAAAACAAAACATAAGAAATCCCTGAAACCCCCTGAAGGAATTGAAAGAGAGATCCTCCGTCTTGAGTAGAATTCTGACTTCTTGAGATGGATCAACTGGCTATCTTTGAGAGTTTCCCACAAATCTGACCTTTTCGGCTCGGCTCCTTGGCCTAGCTAACCGCCCCCTTTTAGGTTATACTTAGGAGGTTTATATAAGCTTTTGAAATAGGTTTCTTTGCCCCCAGGTATCCAAATCCGAATGAAATTGCTTTTCTCCACGACAGGGACACGGCCATGACACACGCCCGTGTGAATCGTGGTCAGGCCATGTTCAGACTTTTAATGAGGCACAGCCATGTGGTCTTTGGGCCAGGCTGTGTCGATTTCTCTCTTAGCCCAATTTGGTCCGTTTTAAGCCTGTTTCTCGTTCTTTTCGTCCTCGAATGCTTTCCTACGTATAAAACATGAAAAGAAAGGATTAAGAGCACCTTTTTACATAAGTCAAGGGATAAATCATCCAAAAATATGCTAAATATTGGATTAAAATATGTTACTTTTGCGATTTATCAGTATGTAGGAGTAGCACTTAGAATATTAATTTTAAGGTATTATCGAGATTATTTGAAGTCTTAGAGATAGGGAAGACCATAGGGAAAAATTTATTTTTCTTGTTGTATTGGATCTTAGTCTCAGGCATTAGGCCTCTTAAGTAGATTAAGGGAAAATAGGACACAAATGGGTTTGTGGTCCAGTGGAAAGTGGCCTCACTTGGGGAGCTATAAGGTGGTGTTATGGTCAGCTAAGGAGGTCCAAGGTTTGGGCATTAGGAGTGGTATTTTTGGAGTGTTTTATTTTGCATAGGTGGACGGCCAGAGTTGTGTTGAATATGAACTCTTGTGTTGGAGTGTTTGAGTAGTAAGGGGAACTGATAATGGAGGAAAAATTGGATAAAGCTAAGGTGTTATCAGGAGAAAAGTTAGGAGATGAGGAGAGGGAGGAATTGGTGCCGAATGGGACTGTGGGGAAAGGAGTATTCAGCTGGTGGCTATAAAAGGAGGGGACCGAATACTTTGAAAGGTTCTTTGAGCTTTTAGTAGTTTTTCTTTTCTTTGAGCTTTTAGTAGTTTTTCTTTTCTCCCCTTAATCGGTTCTTTGGGCTTTCAATAGTTTTTCTTTAAGCCCATTAAATGTATACCAACTTTGTTGCAACATTTGAGTAGTGTCGCTGCTAGTGCTACTTTTGGAGTGTAGGGATGAGTGGGTTGATATTTATATCCCCATAGGAGTGTAGGGTTGGAAGGGAAATGGAGTGCAGGGTTGGATTTAGGATGGGTGCATTGCATTCATGTGATACTGATGTGATGTGAGGTCATTGCGTGCTAAGGCCCAAGACCATCGTATTTGATAGGGTTTTGGCCCAATGTGATATTTGCATGTTAATTGGTTACCATGGGTCGTACACACTAAGTTTTGAAACTCACACCCTTTTTTTAAATGTTTCAGGTGACCCTCAGTAGACGGCTCGACATGGGAGAGGACTCGGAGATGGCCACACTACAAGATACATAGGAGTTTTATTTATTTATCTCAAAAGACATGATTTTAATTACTTTATTTTCGTTGGATGTAATAAGGCCTTGTACTCCAATTTGACTTTAGATTTTGAGTTTTGTTGTTTCAACTGTTTACTTAATTATTAAACCTGAGTAAATTTCTTATGTTTAAGCATGGTTTTCGGAATACTTAAAACAATTAAATGGGCTTTTACCATTACTTAACAAGATTCAAGAATTTTAAGCTTTTAGGCCTTAAATTTGAACTTAGCAAAATTGTTTTGAATTTATGCCTTTGATGTGACATTCCCGAATTCAGCCATAACGTCTGGGCCGGGTCTAGGGTGTTACACTCCTGGTAAGTAATACAACTTTGCATGTTAAAATTTGAAAGAATAAGTCTATAAGAGGTATATGAACATTAAGTTGTAAGTAAAAGGCTTTGCATGAGGATTATCTATAGTTGAAATGTTAGCAATTTCCCTGTAAATGGGTTTTAATGGTGAATCCATATCCTTTTAAGCAATTGATGCTGTTGGTTCATGAAAGACGTTCGGAATTAAGAATTATAACCTACAACAAGGTGAGAGTCAAACGAGTCCCTAACATCGACTCCTAAAAGTCATTCTAGATAGTTTTCTTTTGATCAATGTTTTAGTAACGATGCATAAATACTTGAATGATTGATGAAAATATATATGTAATCTTGGTATGTTGTCCTTATGAGTCAAGTATGAATTGAATTGTATGTATTAGTGCATGTGATTCTGTGAGGCAATTATGTATTTTGCCTAGGATGTATACTGTGATACATGATTATGTGATGTAAGTCTTGACACTGCGGTGGTATTCGATGAAGTTCGTCGGGACAGTAAACACGAATTTCTGTATGAAAATTCTAAGGAAAGTCCATGGCCATGGCACATTCTGGAAAAGGCAGATGAGTTAGTGATTGGTTTTTTCTACATGGCATAGGGCGATGACGGGCAAACCTCCAGTGAAGTGAGTTTAGGCAAATCCATATCTCAAACAAGGCAGTTTATAGGGTTCCTGGGTGGCATCCTATTTGGCTTTTGTAGCGTAATCTGCTAAGCCTATGTGGCATATCCTATATGTCTCATTTTTTATGTATTCTGTTTGACCTTTGTGGCTCACTCTACTAAGTCTATGCGATGAATTATGTATCGCCCTTGACATAAGTTTTGGATAAATTCTAAAAAGTTTTTCGATAGATAAGTCTCTGCTAAGAATATGATATGTCTGGAGTTTTTTTAGGTTGATTAGTTTTGTGTTATAATCGAATGAATTTGTGTGTTCGAAAATGTTATCCATCGTGATTATCTTTCAGTTTAAAATCAGGATGTATTTTTAGTAATAAGAGATATATAAGTGTTTATAAGTATGATTTCATCTATGATATGTAGGGTTAGGAAATTTGAGCTGTTAGTATCCACCATATTTGAATAGCTTCATGTTCCAGCTCTGGAATTATCTGGTAATTGCGCCATCTATCAATTTGGGAATTGTCTTGCTTTGTAACAAGAGTTTTAAGGAACATATCTAAATGATCTGTTAGTTCAGAATCCATATGAGTTGTGTTAGGTGTTGAAATAGAAAATGATTTGATTGGTATACTGATAATATTAAACTTTGCATGGGAATCTGCCAAAAGTGTAGATATCTGCCAGTGAATGATTTCTGTGAACAATTATACTAGGATAAATGATGTAAGTTGTTGTAATTGAGAAGAAGAGGTATTATTATCTAGTAAAATCTAAAGTCAGCCAATGAGTTAAGTTAAGGATGATTCATTAATTATGGTAAGTGGCGTATATGTATATATATATATATGTTTCCGACAATGTAAAGGTATTAGCAAAAGATAGATTTGGTAATTTAAATAATCAAGATGAAGAATTCAGTAAGAAAGGTTAACAGGTAAATTCTATTTCAAACTCACGAAGTTTGTATAATTTATAAGTGTTATGTTTATGTTTCAAGTTATGCTGTGTGAATGAGTTCGCTAGGTGAGACAAGCCAAAAGTATGCTAAGAAAGTGGCAATTTGGGATATTATGCATACAGTGGTTGTTTTTAGATAGTGGAGTATTGTAGGAATATGTTCTGAGAGTCTGTCTTTAGCAAACTTTTGGTGTTGTAATCAGTGGTAATTATTCTAATGTATTATTTTACCTTTCTTTAGTTCTTTAATATTAAACCTTTAAATAAATTAATAAGAAAAATGTTTTAAGTAAATACTAATTGTTGATTGTTTTAAAATTTTACTAAGTTTGTGAAGTAATACTTGAGATGTAGACCTGACGAATTGAGTCGAGTTGAGGACATTACAATAAACATGGGGATTACAAGGTGTATGACCATAACTTGACTATGACAATTGATGAAGTCTACCAGGACATTTAAACACGGGGTGTAGCTATAAGACCATGTCTCGACTATGAAAGTGAAGAGAGTCCAACTAGACGATAAACGCTAGTGGAGAACCAAGACAATAATTGTGGGAAATACTACAACTAAGGAAAATGGCTGGAAGAAAAGGTAAGTAATGGAAATGATGGTGAGCCAACAAACTATTTGTAATAGCCTAGTTTTAGCTAAATCCAAACAGTGGTTTCAAAACCAAAAATCTGAGGTTAAAAAATTATTTTAATATTATTTTAAGTGTTTACAGCATGATAGTATGTATGTGTGAATGTTTCATGAAGTAATTGTATCATTTGGTTGGTCAATTTGATAAAAAGGATTAAATCGCGTAAAGTGTAAAATGCATGTTCTATTAGTTTAAGGTGTCAAATAGCTTTGGTTTTTAAACATGGTGGCCTTAAATGGTAATTAAACCAATTGAAAGGTGAGTGGCCAATTTTGGACAACCATTAAATGATTTTTAAGTTATATTACTAAGGTTAAATTAGTAATTAATGAATAATGGTGAATAAAACAAAACAAAACCAAAATTGCTTCATCTTTTACTATTGCCGAATTTGAAGGAGAAGAAAGCCATTTTAGGGCTTGAAATATTCAGCCACTTCAAGATCAAATTGTAAGTTCATTTTAGCTCGATTTTTAATGATTTCTTTATTTTTGTAATCGTTGCAACTCAATCTAGCTAGCCCGTACCTTTAATTTCGAAACTGTTAAAGATTTTGAGAGTTACCATTGTTGAATCTATGTGTTCTTTGATGTTTAATGTTGAAATATGAAAGCTTGATGATAGTTTTACATGTTTTGTTAAGTGATTTTTGATGAAAATGCATAATAGTGATTAAATAGTGAAATGTGCGAATTGTGTGGTTGAAATGTGAAATAATGAAAGTTTTGGACTGCTAGGGACCTATATATAATTTGGCCAAGCATGAGTTTTGTTGAATTGTGTGAATTTTGTGTATTTGTGAAATAGGGACTAAATTGATTAAATGTAAAAGTTTAGGGGTTAATGTGTAAAAATTCCTAAATGTGTATTATTGGATTAATTGAATGAGTAGATGAATAAATAAGTTAATTTTGAATTCATATAGATCAAGAAAGAAAGAATTCGAATTTAGATCGGGGAAAAAGCAAGGTTATCGAGTAGTCGACTCGATCCGTCAATTCTGAATACGAGGTAAGTTCGTATCTGATGATTACATTATAAATGTATGTTAAAATGCTTTAATATTACATAAATTGTTAAAATGAGATTATGGATAATGTATGAATTGTGAAAACGACTTTACGGATGCTTTCGATGATAGAAAAAAAAAGTGTGAAAGCCCAGTTGAACCTTAAGAATAGTTTTGGATACTATTGACATGTTAGTAAGTGATACGTTGAGTTGGCTTTGGGCCATGATATTAGCACTTCAGGTGCGTATTTTACCGATTTGGCTTCAGGCCATGCATATTGAATGATTTGGCTTCAGGCCATGATAGTAGTTCTTTGGATAAGTTACCTTGATTTGGCTACGGGCCATGGTATAGGTACTATCGTACGAGACTCAAGAGTATCTGATTTCTATTTCGAATGGTTCAACGGGTAAACGAATGATGTGGTTGAGAAAGAGGTTAGTACAAGGCAAAACATGTATGTACAGAACCTATTCGAGTATGAAATAGTGAAAGTTCGATGAGTTTGTTTTGAGACATGAGAAAGGTTTGTAGTTAATGTGTATATGGTTTTGTCATGTGTAATTGGTTGACTTGTACTTATTCGATGAAATAAGTTATTCATATACGAGCTTACTAACTTCGTGTTGTTTTTCTATGTTTTATAGTGAATCAAGGCTAGCTTGGATCCGGGAGTCGTCGGGAACATCATCGCACTATCAAACATCTAAGTTGGTACATCTGAATTATACATTTATGGTATGGCATGTATAGGTTAGATGTGGTATCTGGTTGTGATTATAGCCATGAGATATGGCTTGTAAATGTATATGTTTTGGTTTGTATATATAGCCATGAGTGATGGCTTATTTTGGTATGTTTGGTATGAATGTGGTTATGGTTTTATAGTTGCTCAAATGGTTAATTTATTTATAGAGTATAAATGCTTGAGAAATGCCTTGATGATGTATGATTTTAGATGTTGTGTTAGTTATTTATAGGGTAAGTTATGTATGTGTGAATTATGGTAAATGAACCATATTGTTTGATATTTGTTTTGGCATGTATTTGGCTAAGTAAATGGTAGTGATTTGAGAATTGGAATAGATGAAATTATAATGGTATGAATTGTGCATTTGGTTGATGATTTTGGCTGCCTAATTTTACCATTTTGCCTTATGTAAGTACATTGAAGTTGGGGTGGAAAATTGGCCTTGCAAATGGCCTATTTTTGTCCACACGGGTAGAGACACGGGCGTGTGTCTCAACTGTGTGTGATACACAATCATATTCCATGGCCGTATGTCCCCTGGTGTTGAAATTGAATTAAAGTCAGTATGCTCCACACGGTCTCACACACGGGCGTGTGACTGGTCGTGTGGTACAAGTCAGTATACCCCCTAATTGGCACATGAGTGTGTAACTTGGCCGTGTTGCATAAGTCAGTATACCTTATTGGTTTGGCACGGCCTGGCACACGGCTTTGCACACGGGCGTGTGTGGCCACTTCGAAGGGCACACAGGCTAGACATACGGGCGTGTGGTTGGCCATGTGACCCAAGTCAGTATGCATGCCCTGTTTCCATACGACCTGAGACACGGGTGTGTCTGGAGCCGTGTGAGGCACACAACCTATTCACACGGGTGTGTGACCCCTGTATGGTTGAAATTTTTCTAAGTTTCCAAAAATTTTCATATGTTATCGGTTTAGTCTCGAACCGATTCTAAAGCATGTTTAAGGCCTCGGAGGCCTTTATAAGGGACAATGCAATTGTGTTGAATGAATTATGAGAATGAATGCCTTATGTTTGATAAATGTATGCTATATGTCGTGAATTGATCGGTAATACCTCGTAACCCTACTCTAGTGACAAATATGGGTTAGGGGTGTTACACCATTGGGAAATCATTTGAGTAAATAAAAAGTAAGTAGAAGAGGAAAGTAATCCACCAAAACAATAATCATGGAAGCCGAAAAGGCAAGAGGGTGGTAGCCCGACAGAAATTAGTCATGTAAACTGCTGAGCTAGTAGTGCGTGATGTATAAGTAAGTTGAAAGAAAGAGTAAATGGAGGATTACAGTAGGAATCTACCATTACCATATATTGAGGGAAGTTAGAGAAACCCTATAGACTAGTGGCTTATCATACATACACCGAGTAGTCCATAAGGAAAGAAGGGTAAGATACAACCCACTGATAAAGAAAGATACACTGAAATGTATGTTAGGACTATTCCTCTTTAAGGGAAAACCATTGAGGAATTATCAGCCAAATGGCTAGTTTGGTGGAGATGCCAAATGAAAGAGAAATTATGAACCTAGAAAGCCACTTAGTGATAGTTGGCTGAGTATTGAAGGCCAAAATGGTCAACAGCAAATGAATATATCAGACTTATGAACATGGTATCTCAGACAAGGTGGAATTCAATGAAATAATCCAACTGTTATTTGTTGCGAGTGAGACTTAATCCGCAGAGTGGTGGGAAATATTCTAGGTATACTAAAGGATGGAATGATAATAAGCCCATTAGAACTAGGGTAAAAGAAAGAGTTCAGCATGAACCATTCAAATTTGGAATGATTTCTAAAAGAAATATACTCAAGAATGTTTAAGTGGTAGGCCAGAGTGCCGCGTTAATGGGGCATGGTGGTGAAAAGGTGAGAACCACTTGGACTTAAGTAGGAGAAAGGATAAGAGTCTGAAAAGATGGCAAGAAATTTAGAGGATCTGTCAAGGTTGATCGAAAGCTAGTAGAATGGCTGGAAGGAAATCGCTCAATGATCTACAGGCTAGAGGATAGGAACGAGAATAGGAAAAATTCCACTACAATGATTTAAGGGAAATGTCCCAAACGAATAAGGAGTTGTTGTATTATTATTATTTAATTGAACACTTACAAGGTGGGGTACGTTTTGTGTAATGATGAAACCCACTGAGTTCATTTGTACTTACAGAGGTTGTCTTGTGACTGCAGGATTTGTGGGATAGGGAACTCAAAGAGGGACCAAGCCAGATCGTGTGAAATCAAGGATTCATTATTGAGTAGGGTCGTGCACATAGGAAGGGGGCACCTTTAGGAACTTCACCAATGGGGTGATTATGTTGTAATTATTTAATTTCCTCAGAGTCTGGAGTTCGGAGGACAAACTTTATTTTAAAATTTTTTTGTCTCTGATGCAAGTTTAATTTATAAATAGGTAATACAATTTTATTTTAAAATAGTGAGGTCTTAGTATGAACAATAACCTAGTTCTATTGTAATGCCCGCTTTCGGATCTGGCGATTGGGTCAGGTAAAGATGTTACATACATGCCAAACTTGTAAGAAATATGCTCAGATCTATCTTTGAAAGGTTTTCTATCAAGGTCATTACTATTGAGTATGCCAAGAATCTTGAATAACTGGCTATAGATAAGCTCATTGGTTCTCTTTAAACATTTGAGATGAATCTAGATAAAGCAAAATGTTGCAAAGGAAAAAGTGAAAAATATTGTTTTTCATGTCAACAAGGAAGTGCCAACTTCGCAAAATACTACCTTGGAAGATCTTTTGGGGCAAATAGCTGTACTTACCTAGAACTTCAATAAGGCATTTGAAAAGCAATCAAGGAGATTTAAGATGTTTAAAGCTGAAGCAAACATTCCCAAAAACAAATCGATGGGAATAGTGTTAAAAAAAGAACCTAAAAAAGACAAGGAAAAAGGGAGTGTAATGCAATGAATGTCAGAGGTATGGACATATCCAATTTGAGTGTGCTAACACTCAGTACAAGAAAAAGTTATTTTGTGTGACATGGAGTGATAAGGATTCCTCAAGTGGATCTGACTTAGAAGATGATCAGTAAAACTTCATTGCCTTTACTGCTAATGTTAGCAATAAGGATTCTGATGTAGAGTGAAATGGTGAAACTAATGAAGACTTCCTAAAGATTTATAAAGAGATCTTGGGTAAATATTAAATGGTGTGTGAGATCAACATTCAGCTATCTCAAGGAAACAAGTGCTTGGAAGATGAGAATGTTGTTTTGACTAAACAAGTGGTTGCTAAAGAAGTGAGGAACATGGTGAAAATCAAGGAAGAACTGACCAGTACAAAAGTTGATGCTCAAAAAATTCAGCAGTAATAGCAATAAGCTTAATGAGCTATTGGCAATGGGGGGAAAAGGGATCTAGGAAAAAGAGGTTTAGGTTTTGTGAACAAAGGGAAGAGTATTGAAGAAAAGTCCATAGCATTGATGAAAGCATCAGGATCAAAGGAAACATGTGAAAGTTCCAAACCTATGATTGTTTAGCCTCTGAAAAAGACTTTTCACCCTCGTAAAGTTATTTGACAACACTACAGTACTTCAGGTCATATAAGACCTCGATGCTACAAGATGTTGCATTATTTAAGGTGGAAAAATTTGGTTCCCAAAAGTGTGCCCACTTCCCATGGCACCACTGCTGGCAAAGTATGGAAGCAAGTTTGGGTGAAGAAGGAGACAACGTGCATACTAGTAACCCATCACTTTTTAAAATCTACAATCAATGGAACTTGGTATTTTGATAGTGGCAAGTCCTGTCACATGATATGTAATCAGTCTCATCTTACTGATTCTAAAGCCAATATTGTTGGAAGAGTGACTTTTCACAGTAAGAATAAAATTCAAATTCTTGGCAATGGAACTCTTAATGTGCCAAGAATGCCTAGATTGAAGAATGTCTTACTGGTAGATGAACTCAAGGCCAAGCTTGTGAGTATAAGTTAAATCTATAATCAAGGAATGCTTGTTAACTTCATTAAAAATGAATGTATTGTGAATAATAGTAAAGTGACCATGAACGGAGCTTGTACTTTTGAAAACTATTAGAAGGTCACCGCCTCCGGACATACCAAAGTCCAAAGTAGAAATCCTATACAAAATATGTTAGATAGGCAGTGTCTACAAGTATACAGGTCAGGTTGTAATATAGTTTGTTTACAACGAAACATTGGGTAAGTATTCCGAGGATTGTACCCAAGGGATTGTAGTTTGGGGAAAAACTACTGTTAAACCAATTACCAAAAATAATTACTAACCTACTCGAGTCATAAATTAATAGTGCTAATTAGGAAGCAATATGATAATAATAGTAAACTAAATAAATTCAACTAAGCTTAAATCTACTCATAGGTTCATGTTTTAGCTTTTCTACCTAATTAATTATTGATGTAAGGCTCTATTCAACTAGTTAGTCATCAACCTAGTTGTGCCTCTTGGCACCCAACTAACCTAATGAGTTGGCAATAACTACTTCTCTCTCGACCCTACAGTCTAGATCGGTTCGGGGCTAAGGTGTTCACGGATAGGCCATAGCAATTTTGGGTTAATTCTCACCTAAATGACTTCCTAGGGTCGTCAAGCCTAGGGTTTAAGTTCTTCCTCTCCCAAACAATTGATCCGTTAAGAAACTCTATCCTTCAATTAATTAATAAGGTTAAAACAGTTGAAACATACGAGATATGTATAAGGCATAAATTGATTCTAATTTTAAACAAACAATCAATTAAACAATGTCAAAGAGATATAAATAATAGAATAAAGGAAAACAAATGCTTATAGATTTATTAATGAAAGCGTGGCTCCGGAACAATCTCCCTTCAAGAAAGTCTCACTTTGGAATAGGATCTTCCAATTACAAGAACATAAAACTAAGAATGAAATAAAAACCTAATAATGATTTCTGTCTCCTTAAAAATTGTTTGTTTAAACTGATTACAATGACCTCTATATAGGCTAAACTCAGAATTTTAAAGTTCCTAAATTACCTTTGAAGTTCTTAGAGTTTGACTAGGAAAAATAGTCCTAATTTCCCTAAAAAATGCAATTATCTTGTGTAGAGAGTTTTTGGGCTGCGCAAGGGCGGTGTTGCAAAACAGGCCTGAAGTGTTGCAACATCGGATATGGTGTCACGACCTCAAAGGGTTGTGTCTCGTCACTAAAGGCAATTTCACTCTAGGGCTTTGTTTTTTCTTTTATCTTCGATGTTGCGACATTGGTGTCATGACATAGGCATCAATTTTGGCTCGAATATGCATCTTTAGCTCCTAATTTGTCTTACAAGACCATGTAACCTTATTAAACTAGCTAAAGTTTTGAAAAAAGGATGTAAATAATAGTGTAATTCGTGGTAGATCACTCCCCTACACTTGTTGCTGGTCCTTAAGCAACCGAAACACATATATAGGAAAAAGAGAGAAAAAGTAAAAAAAAAAAAAAATTAATGTGAAAATGACTTGATTTATTTCTTTAAACAAGCTAGAGTTAGTCAAGATGGATGTAAATAAGAACCTCTCACCTAAACTCCCCCACACTTAACTTTTTGCTTGTCCTCAAGCAAACCAGGTCTAGACATATAGCACGTAATAAGAAGATGTCCCTTGGTTTTTATTACTACTAAGAACATGATTGTCAAATATTACAGGCATAACAATTCTTATCACACATGTAACTTAATCTTGATAGTTCAATACCTTGAAATTTTTTTAAACCAAATTATGATTAGTTTACAAAGTTACATTACTAAAAAATTAGAAGTAATTCCCATGACCAAATGTTTAACAATATCACCATTAACATAAACCAAACAAATATATAGCAGACACAATCATGTGAATTAAAAAAATATTGATTAAGTATAATTGTTAGTTATTCTAGAAGATTATGCATAGAGAACCGTAACGCCCCTAACCCGTATCCGTCACTGGACTAGGGTTAAGAGGCATTATCGGACAAACGAAATCTTTTTTGGACATTTCAAAATAAAATTCATCAAACGAAATCATAGTGCCCTTTTTATAGGTCAACAAGAACTTAATCATGCTTTAGAATAGGGTAGGGACTAAACCGATCACATATGAAATTTCTTGGAAAATAAATTTTTTTCTAAGTTACAGAGGTCACACGGCCGTGTGGGCAGGCCGTGTGCCTCCCACGGCCTCAACACGCCCGTGTATCTAAGCTGTGTCAAAAAAGGGCGTACATACTGACTTGTCTACACGGCTGTGGACACGCCCGTGTGCCTCATCCTTGGTCGCTACTGACTTCATCACATGGCCAGTCACACGCCCGTGTGTCAGCCCGTGGTCAATCCTGACTTGTTTTGAATTACAACCACGAAGGACATGGTCGAGCCACATGCCCGTGTGCTCAAACATGTGGGCAAATATAGGCCACTTTCAAGGGCAAATTGCCACCTACACAAGAGTCATCCCTACTTGCAATATACCAATACATTTCATGCACAATTGACAACCAAAGACATGTCAAATAATCAACAAATCTTCACATTCAATCTCATTTCTAAATATGCTAATTTGCATACCAATTTGCACAACTAAAACACATAAATATATCCAAGCATGATACATCCACATTTTACCTTTCATATCACCATTTCATTGATCAAACGTACCTACTCATATTGCATTCATATGCTTACCATAGCCTTGACCATTTCATTTGCTATCAAGCAATACCAAAACATGAATCATATATCATATTCACTCATGCATATTACCAACATTTATCTAGCCACATCTCATGGATATTTATACACATTTCAAACATAATCCAAAATGACTAGCCTATACATGCCATATTTCGCTATATACATTTCCAAAAGGTACCAAAATAAGGTTAGGTAGTGTGATGACGATCCTCGACGGTCCCGAGCCTTCAGTAGCTTTGATGATCTATAAAATAGAAAAAACACACATAAAGTAAGCTTTCAAAAGCTTAGTAAGCCATATACAAATAAACTTAGCATAAAATGCACATAGCCATATTGATACAAAGACATTAATATTTCTAATTGCAAATTCAAAACATAATTTTTGGCTCATTTACTTAGCCATAGCTTACCACATTTTTCAATTCAAATATCATATATACACATAGCTTATTCAAGCTGTAACACCCCAAACCCGGCCTAGAAGTTAGGCCCAAATCTAGCCATAGATATGAGATTCACAAAGACCAGTTCAATATCTACTACACAATCATACAATTTATTCATATGGGCCCACGGGCTCCACATGCCCCATTTCGGCCCATTGAGGCCCAAACAGCCTAACCTACAAGAACACTCACGATTGCCTCAACTATCGCGTCGAAGCCCCCACACATGCGCTCGCACGCTCGTGTGGCTACCATTGCCGTGTGACCGGTATTTTGGCATTTGTCGCTCTACAGCTAGAGTAGTGCGAAACACACACCTTATAGGAATCTAGAGTTGATCCGCGCTCCGAGCACTCTTATGCCTAAACTCCAACCAAGGTATCCTTACTCTCCTCATAGATTGCTCTATTTAAAGCCAGCTTCTCACCTTCCCTCATGCTAGCGTCCCGGTGTGGGATCCCTCCTTCAGCAGAGTTTAAATCCATCACAACCACTTGCCATCCAAACTTAGCAAAATAAATATCCCTTTTTTCTTGCAATGGGATTTGAACCCTTGCCCTCTCCTATGCTCCAGGCACTACATGCCAGCACAACACATGAAACACCCCAAACCCGACCCACGAGTCTCGACCGAATCTGGTATGTTCCTCGAGTAAAACATTTTCAAATTCGTTTGTGACTTTGGAAAAACTTAGGTAGTTTTGAAGAAAATTTGTGTTGAGTTCAATGGAAAACGTTGTTATTTTTTTTGGAAGTCAGGGATTTATTAAAATCTTGTTTTTAAATTAGAAGACATGCCGAATTTGTTAAAGATTTATCTTTAAGTTGAAAATCATTTATTTTTAGTTGCCAAAACATTTAACGTTTATTTTTAAAAACAATTTAGTTAACCTTTAATTTAACAATACTAATAGCGTGATAGAACAAATAAAAGTAAGCATAAAACAGTTATTAGCTATGGCCTTATTACATCAAAATAAAACCCGAATGAATTCAAAATACTTAGAAATAAAAAGTCCCAAAATTTAAAATAAAGTCTAAGTTGAACATGGCCACCACTAAGCTCCTGCCGACCCGGTCCATCACTGTGTGTCACCTGGAAAATATCCCACAATGGTGTGAGTCAAACAGACTCAATGTGTAACCAACACTAAGTTTCAATGATTCAGGCATATCATATCATATCACACATACATATATATAACAGATAGAAATAGTGATGCAACCCGAACCCAAACCTAGATAGCCATCCGCTACACATCACCCGTACCAACCATCATACCGTGGGGACTACTAAGTCAACCCTCCATCTGCTACACATCATCAAAGGCAGTCGCTGCAGACGACGTGCTCATCGCCCTTATAAATATTGTGGCATTGCCACCAGATAATATATTTTGTGACATGAGTCACCACATTCAGATTATGTGACCGAAGTCATCACATTCAGATATTTGTGGTATAAACCACCAGATCACTTCCCCTTTCCATATAACCCATATGCCCCATGTCATACAAATATGCATAAACCATGTCATATTCCTTATTCACATTCTTATAATTTTACATATGTGCTGTACAGATCATATCATACTCATAGTAGGAGTAGGAAAACGTACCTGAGTATTTTGTACCATTGCATGGTACCCTTAGCCACATCTTACATATTCATATTAACACATTTATTAAGACATAACCATAAATCTATTTAGGCTTAGTGTGGGGTACATACCTGATTTACTTAACGAGTTCACTAAAATCCCGAAGAATCCCGATTCAATGCTCTAGATCTTAGTCCCTTGCTGCTGATTTGACTACTAATCAAGTCTCGAAATCTTGTGATATTTCCCCCTAGCAATTGGCCAAGCACTAGATCACCTAAATGATTAGTTTTTGGCTTTTGAATAAATAAGAAATAAATCTGAAACATCAACTATGGCCTTGGCCAAATACCATAAGCACTTACCTTGTGGATCTTAATTCCCGAAAACAACCACTTGATTATGGAGTTGTCGAAATCCCCTGCTTAACCACTGTTAGAATCAGCTTCTACACCAAAAAGTATTAGAAAGTGGCCTTAGGCTGAACACTTATACCCTTACCTTGATAGATCAAATCCTGAAATAGCTTCTTAATTATGGTATCTGCCAAAATCCCTACGGACATATGTTAGATCCAACCTAACATTTAATCACAATAAAATGGCCTATGGCCGAATATCATCCATAGCTTACCTTAGATCCTAAAAGTCCCGAAAGACCCCTTCTCCCTTGTAGTCGACAATAGCAGACAAATCTCGAAAGATCTTTCAAAGTTTCGGCCAAGAACAACAATGGATTAGTTCCTAGATTTCGACAAGTCTACCAGAAAAAGGAATGGAAATCGAATAACATTTGATCTTACCTTTTCTACAGAAATTGATAGCACCTTGCCTGACACTACAGAGATTTCGGTTTTGAAGAACACTAGGGAGGTTGGCTTTTGCTTATCAGTAGTGGTGACGAGAAATAGATGAAAAAGAATATTATGGAGGCTCAAGTATGAATCGGCTAGAGGGGAAAAGAAAGAAAGAATTGAGAGAATTGGGGAAGAGGATTTTTGGCTAGGAGATAAACTTGAGAAAAGAAGAAAAGAATTCAAATGAAGAAGATGAACACTAAGCTTCAGAATTTCTGCTATCCCCCTTTACTAGCTTAGCCGAAAATCACTTCAAGAGAGTCCCTCGGCCGGCCACACTCTTCCCCTTATCTCATCCCTTTCTTTTCTCCTATTTTCTTTCTTTTTGTTTATTCAAAATAATTTAAAGTAAATCCTCATTTATCTTTAACTTTAGCCGAATTTTAAAAGTATAATCCTCATCTAAATGAAGTCCCCATGCCGTCCACTGCTGCTCCCTATTGCAGCAAAAATAAAAGCTCTTATTTGCTTCCCACGTTGCTCGAACCTAGGCCCTTTTTAACTGCTTGTGGGGTCACTTACTGGGCTTTAAGTGGCGCCTCCTTGCCACATTAACAAGCTAATTTTTGTGTTATAATTCACCTACAATTTCTCTTAAGGCCTCCTCTGCCTAGTTTCCTCTTTTAAACTTAAAATCTGATAATTTCTAAAGCACTCTCCTATTTCCTAAAGTTTACAAAATTCATACAACGCATTCATAACACCCAAAGGCATGCTTCCACATATATTCAAGCACAAATGCATAAGCCCAAAATCCAGGATATTACAGTTCTACCCCCCTTAAAAATAATTTCAACCTCGAACTTACTTGGCTGAAATAAGTGAGGGTATTACTGTCGCATTGCTACTTCTGGCTCCCACGAAGCTTCTTCCGATCCATGATTACGCCATAACACTTTGACTAGAGGAACTGTTTTCCGCCGTAGCACTTTCTCATCTCGTTCCAAAATTTGGATTGGCTCCGTTTCCTCAACTGGTACTACATGAGATGGATCCGATCGGTATCGACGTAGCATAGTAACATAGAATACATCGTGCATCTGCTTCAATTCCGGAGGCAATTCTAGCTGATATGCCACTAGACCAACTCGCTTCAATACCCGGTAAGGTCCTATAAACCTTGTACTTAGCTTCCTTTTGCGCCTCATCACTTTCTTCCATGGCGAAACCTTAAGAAACACTTGATCTCCCACAGCAAATTCTATTTCCTTTCGTTTCAGATCAACGTACGACTTTTGCCTATTAGATGCTTCCTTCAACCGTGCCTGAATTACCTCCACCTTCTCTTCAGATTCTGCCACAATCTCTAGACTCAAAACTCGACGTTCCCCTAATTCTGTCCAACACGTAGGAGTGCGACACTTCCGTCCATACAACGCTTCATACGGTGCCATCCGAATACTGGCTTGATAGCTGTTGTTATAAGCAAATTCTGCTAACGGCAAATACTATTCCCAATTTCCTTTGAAGTCTATTACACAGCCTCTCAGCATATCCTCTAACACTTGGATTACACGCTCAGATTGACCGTCCGATTATGGATGAAATGCCATAGTGAAATCCAATCTGGTGCCTAAAGCCTGATGTAGTGCTTTCCAAAACCGAGACGTAAACCTTGGATCCCTATCTGAGATAATCGATACCAGAACTCCATGCAACCTCACAATTTCCGCCACATATAACTTTGCCGGCTTCTGCAAAGAATAGTCAACCCGTACTGGAATGAAATGTGCGGATTTTGTCAACCGATCCACTATCACCCATACCGAGTCCTTCTTAGTAGGCGTAAGGGGAAGCCCCCTAACGAAGTCCATGGTGATTCTCTCCCACTTCCACTGCGGAATCCTTATCTGTTGAAGCAACGCTGACGGAACTTGGTGTTCAGCCTTAACTTGCTGACATGTTAAGCACTTGCCGACAAATTCGGTAACTTCCCATTTTAGACTAGGCCACCAAAACTGTTCCCTTAGATCTCTGTACAATTTAGTACCTCCAGGATGCATAGCATAAGGGCTACTATGCGATTCCTGAAGAATTCTCCGCCTTAGCTCCTCATTCTTCAGCATACAGACCTTTCCCTTGAAACACAACACTCCCTCGTCATTAATACCATAATCCTCTAACTCTCCATTCTGTACTTGCCGTAACTTATCACTTAAATCATCGTCTGTCAACTGTCCTTCTTTCACCTCACTCAACCATGTTGGCTTGACTTGTAACTCTGCTAGTAGACTTCCATCGTCATACAAGCTCAGATGTGCGAACGTCGCCCTCAGATCCGACACCACTTTCTGACTTAGGGCATCTGCCACTACATTCGCCTTGCCAGGATGATACCCTATGGAACAGTCATAGTCCTTCAACAACTCCACCCACCTTCGCTGTCTCAGGTTCAACTCCTTCTGAGTCAACAAATACTTAAGGCTCTTGTGGTCTGTGTAGATTACCGACTTTTCTCTATACAAATAGTACCTCCATACCTTAAGAGCAAAGACCACTGCCGCCAATTTCAAATCATGCGTTGGGTAGTTAACCTCGTGAGGCCTTAATTGTCGAGACGCATAAGCAACTACCTTCCTATCCTGCATTAATACGCATCCCAATTCTGTATGAGAAGCGTTACAATACACCACGAAATCCTTTCCTGCCTCCGGCTGAATCAAGACTGGAGCTTCGGTCAAAAGCCTCTTAAGCTTCTCAAAGCTCTCCTGTTGCTTATCCGTCCATACGAAAGGTACCTCCTTTCTCAACAATTTTGTTAGCGGTGCAGCTATTGATGAAAACCCTTCTACAAACCTTCTGTAGTAACCTGCCAATCCTAAGAAACTACGAATCTCAGCCACCGACTTAGGTGGTTTCCAATCTAATACTGCCTCAATCTTTCGAGGATCCACCCTTATTTCTTCTACAGACACCACATGCCCTAAGAATGCAACCTCCTTAAGCCAAAATTCACACTTGCTGAATTTGGCATAGAGCTTCTTCTCCCTTAACACTTGCAGCACTACCCGAAGATGCTCATCATGCTCTTCCTCAGACTTGGAGTATACTAGGATGTCGTCTATGAACACCACGACCAACCGATCCAAGTAAGGTTGAAAAACCCGGTTCATCATATCCATGAATGCGGTTGGGGCATTCGTCAACCCGAACGGCATTATTAAGAACTCATAATGGCCGTATCTTGTCCGCAAAGCTGCCTTATGGATATCCGCTTCCTTCACCTTAAGCTGATGATATCCAGACCTTATATCTATCTTTGAGAATACTGCTGCCCCCTTCAGTTGATCAAACAAGTCCTCTATCCTTGGCAACAGGTACTTGTTCTTGATGGTTAGCTTGTTCAACTGACGATAATCTATGCACATATGCATAGTTCCATCTTTCTTCTTCACAAACAAGACCGGTGCTCCCCATGGAGACACACTGGGTCGAATAAACCCACGATTAAGCAACTCTTGGATTTGAGCCTTGAGCTCTACCAACTCCTTTTGTGCCATTCTGTATGGGGCAATTGACACAGGAGCTGTTCCCGACAGCAAATCAATTCCAAACTCCACCTCCCTATCCGGGGGTATTCCCGGTAATTCCTCCGGAAAAACATCCACAAATTCCTTTACAGTTCTAACTCCACCAACTCCCTCTTCTTTTGCATCCAACGCACTGATGAAAGTCAAAAATGCCTTGCACCCTTTCCGAACCATCTTATCAGCTTTCAGTGCTGAAACTACATTAGACAAGTAATTTCTTCTTTCTCCTATCGTAGTTACCGCCTCATCCTCTGGGGTCTCTAACTCCATTCGCTTAGCTGCACAATCCAATATAGCCCGATGTTCCACTAGCCAGTCCATACCAAGTATAAGATCGAATTTTCCGAAGGGTAGTTCCATTACGTCGGCAGAAAATGTCACTCCCTGAATCTCTAGAGGTACACTCCGGAAGATCTTGTTCACCACTACAGTTTGGCCTAATGGGCTTCATCTCCCTATCAGATAGTCCAGAGGCTATGCCTAGAGTTTCCACTACACTACATGCTACATAGGAATGGGTCGAGCCCACATCAATCAGAGCAAAATAAGGCTTGCCGAATACAAGGAACGTACCGGTTATGACGTCCGGCGCGTCTTCATCCTCCCTTCGGTGAACCGCATATACTAGACCCGGCTGCCTTGCCTGCAGCATTCACCGACACCTCTCGCGGTGTTCCCCGTCCTCTTCCAAAGACTGTTACCTCTACCATTCGGACCACGACCTCGCTGAGGCTGCTGTCCACCTCTACCAGCTTGATTAACACTCTGACCTGTTTGGCGGCTCCCGTCTATCTTAATGGGACAGTCTTTAATCATGTGATCTTTAAATCCACACTTGAAACATCCTCCCATCTTCTTCCAAACTCTCCTAGATGTATCTTCCCACACTGGGCACAAGTACGATATTGCCCTCCGGTCACAGTCTGCTGACCTCACGGTCCATCAACTCTAGGCGTCTTTTGGACATTCCCAGATGATCTTAACGGTCCAAAACCTCTTTTTTGCCTGTTTCGATCAGTGTTCTGCCTTACAGAGTCCTTAATTCCCTCGGCTACCTTAGCCTTCTCTACCAACGCAGCAAACTCCCGCTCCTGATGTGGGGCTATTAACAACCTCAGGTCATCCCTTAGTCTGTCCTCAAACCGGACACATCGCTCATGCTTCGTAGTCACTACTCCTCGAGCATACCGACTCAACCTTAGGAATTCAGCTTCGTACTCTGCTACGGACTTATTCCCTTGAACCAGACCTAAAAATGCCTTCCTCTGCGCATCGATTGTAACGCGCGTCGCGACATATACTTCTTCCGATCGCGCGCCTTAACATACTCCCAAGTAAGATCCTCAGCTGTGGCACCATCCCGAACTGTGAGCCACCATTGATATGACTCATCGCGTAGCAGTGACACCATTCCCTTCAATTTTTCCTCAGGGGTCAGATCCAGCTCATCCATGATTCGCTCCGTCGCTTCCAACCAATACTCAGCCGTACTGGGTGCCACATCGGATACGCTACATAATACTTCAGCTCCGTTGGTGGAGTCGCCGGTCTGATTTACGAGCTCCCATATTTCCACCGCCCGACCATCATCTCAAGAACTCACGCGATCACGCTGCGTCTCGCATCATCCTCGCCCGATCTTGCTGCTCAACACCAACAGGTAGTGGTGGGGGTGGTGGTACCTCATTCTCAGATCCTTGACCCGATCTAACGGGTTCCGACACAGTCATCCTGCCTCTACCACATCCTCGCACTTTACGACCGCGTCCCCTAGAGCTCATTTCTACGATCGCGCTTTAATCTGATTAAGAAATTTTATGCATTAGTATTTTTGTTCCACTGATTATCCGCGAAAATTTTTATGAAAAGGAGTCTTTTTAGAAGTAGTTCTTTCGATCCATCAAAGTCTCAAGTCTTCTATCCTAATTCAGAGAAGTACATCCTTTCAGTAGCATCTACCACACACATTCATCATTCAACATTGCTGTCTCTTCCTACCCTAGGGGTATTTTCGTAATTTGCCCTACAAGGGTATTTTGGTAATAAACTAGGGTCAATTTGAAAATCTTAATAAATCAGGGTACTTTGAAATTTTCAAAACTCGAGGGTATTTTTTGAAAATTTTCTCAAATCAGAGGTATGGCAGAAATTTTAGAAATCGGGGGTCATTTTGGTTATTTTGTAAGTCAGGGGTAATTTCGTAAATTTTCCAAATCAAGGTATCTTGGTATTTTGGAAAGATAAAGTTTTTGGATACTTTTGCAAAATCAGAAAATTTTTTTAAAATCGGGGGTAGTATGGTACTTTTGAAAACCAAGGGCATTTTAGTAATTTTACCACTAGGGTATTTAGGTAATTTTGTAAATCGGAAATATTTTGAAAAATTTTCAAACTAAATTTTGCTATAATTTAAAGGGGTAATTTGGTGATTTTAAAACTGAAGTTTTTACGAAAATACGGCTAATCCTTTTCAGGTTTTAGTTATCGAGTTTAGCCCGTGAATAAGTCCTCTTGGTTAGGGTGAACCGTTACTATGCACCAGGTAGGATTCGAGTGAAGAGGAGGTGAGTCACGAGGACTGTTTAAGTACCAGGCTCTTCCTGAATCCAATCCTAGACATGCGCACAAAGGTTGTCACACCCTAACTCGGCGACTTAGCCACAGGTTTGTTTAATTAGGCATTAAGTCTTATGTAATTCTTAGGTTGGGGTAAACTAATCCTAGGGTTCAATAGCTCTTATTCTACTATTCTACGTTCCCGTTGTACCTACATACAGATCATACATTAAATCACACAATAGATAGAGGCACTTACCTGGTGGACTTCGGGTCGGAGACTTAGGTGCCATGCCAGAAAAACCTGCTTATTCATAAAATTGTTCACAAAACTTGTTTGGGCCTTATTTTAAAAATGTTATGGGCTTTAAACCCAAGGCTGAGAGTTTAAAACCTGGCTCTGATACCAAATTGAAACACTCCAAATCGGCCCACGAGTCTCGATCGAATCTGGTATGTTCCTCGAGTAAAACATTTTCAAATTCGTTTGTGACTTTGGAAAAACTTAGGTAGTTTTGAAGAAAATTTGTGTTGAGTTCAATGGAAAACGTTGTTATTTTTTTGGAAGTCAGGGATTTATTAAAATCTTGTTTTTAAATTAGAAGACATGTCGAATTTATTAAAGATTTATCTTTAAGTTGGAAATCATTTATTTTTAGATGCCAAAACATTTAACGTTTATTTTTAAAAACAATTTAGTTAACCTTTAATTTAACAATACTAATAGCATGATAAAACAAATAAAAGTAAGCATAAAACAGTTATTAGCTATGGCCTTATTACATTAAAACAAAACCCGAATGAATTCAAAATACTTAGAAATAAAAAGTCCCAAAATTTAAAATAAAGTCTGAGTTGAACATGGCCACCACTAAGCTCCTGCCGACCCGGTCCATCACTGAGTGTCACCTGGAAAATATCCCACAACAGGGTGAGTCAAACAGACTCAATGTGTAACCAACACTAAGTTTCAACGATTCAGGCATATCATATCATATCACACATACATATATATAACATATAGAAATAGTGATGCAACCCGAACCCAAACCTAGATAGCCATTCGCTACACATCACCCGTACCAACCATCACACCGTGGGGACTACTAAGTCAACCCTCTATCCGCTACACATCATTGAAGGCAGTCGCTGCAGACGACGTGCTCATCGCCCTTATAAATATTGTGGCATTGCCACCAGATAATATATTTTGTGCCATGAGTCACCACATTCAGATTATGAGACCGAAGTCACCACATTTAGATATTTGTGGTATAAACCACCAGATCACTTCCTCTTTCCATATAACCCATATGCCCCTTGTCATACAAATATGCAGAAACCATGTCATATTCCTTATTCACATTCTTATAATTTTACATATGTGCTGTACAGATCATATCATACTCATAGTAGGAGTAGGAAAACGTACCTGAGTACTTTGTACCATTGCATGGTACCCTTAGCCACATCTTACATATTCATATTAACACATTTATTAAGACATAACCATAAATCTATTTAGGCTTAGTGTGGGGTACACACCTGATTTACTTAACGAGTTCACTAAAATCCCGAAGAATCCCAATTCAATGCTCTAGATCTTAGTCCCTTGCTGCCAATCTGACTACTAATCAAGTCCCGAAATCTTGTGATATTTCCCCCTAGCAATCGGCCAAGCACTAGATCACCTAAATGATTAGTTTTAGGCTTTTGAATAAATAAGAAATAGATCTGAAACATCAACTATGGCCTTGGCCGAATACCATAAGCACTTACCTTGTGGATCTTAATTCCCGAAAACAACCACTTGATTATGGAGTTGTCGAAATACCCTGCTTAACCACTGTTAGAATCGGCTTCTACACAAAAAAAGTATTAGAAAGTGGCCTTAGGCCGAACACTTATACCCTTACCTTGATGGATCAAATCCCGAAATAGCTTCTTAATTATGGTATCTGCCAAAATCCCTACGGACATATGTTAGATCCAACCTAACATTTAATCACAATAAAATGGCCTATGGCCTAATATCATCCATAGCTTACGTTAGATCCTAAAAGCCCCGAAAGACCCCTTCTCCCTTGTAGTCGACAATAGCAGACAAATCCCGAAAGATCTTTCAAAGTTTCGGCCAAGAACAGTAATGGATTAGTTCCTAGATTTAGACAAGTCTACCAGAAAAAGGAATGGAAATCGAATAACATTTGATCTTACCTTTTCTCTGAGTAAATTGACAAAGACACTTGCCCGACACTCTGAGATTTCGGTTTTGAAGAACACTAGAGAGGTTGGCTTTTGCTTATCAGTAGTGGTGACGAGAAAGAGATGAAAAAGAATATTATGGAGGCTCAAGTATGAATCGGCTAGAGGGGAAAAGAAAGAAAGAATTGAGAGAATTAGGGAAGAGGATTTTCGGCCAGGAGAGAAACTTGAGAAAAGAAGAATAGAATTCAAATGATGAAGATGAACACTAAGCTTCAGAATTTCGGCTATCCCTCTTTAGTAGCTTAGCCAAAAATCACTTCAAGAGAGTCCCTAGGCTGGCCACACTCTTTCCCTTATCTCATCGCTTTCTTTTCTCCTATTTTCTCTCTTTTTTTTATTCAAAATAATTTAAAATAAATCCTCATTTATCTTCAACTTTAGCCGAATTTTAAAAGAATAATCCTCATCTAAATGAAGTCCCCATGCCGTCCACTACTGCTTCTATTGCCGCAAAAATAAAAGCTCTTATTTCCTTCCCACGTTGCTCGAACCTAGGCCCCTTTTAACTGCTTGTGGCGTCACTTACTGGGCTTTAAGTGGCGCCTCCTTGCCACATTAACAAGCTAATTTTTGTGTTATAATTCACCTACAATTTTTCTTAAGGCCTCCTCTGCCTAGTTTCCTCTTTTAATCTTAAAATTTGATAATTTCTAAAGTACTCTCCTATTTCCTAAAGTTTATAAAATTTATACAACACATTCATAACACCCAAAGGCATGCTTCCATATATATTCAAGCACAAATGCATAAGCCCAAAATCCAGGATATTACAACACAAGCTCCTTTTGTGACTTAAAACATTCGTAACTAAATATAAGCCTATAGGCCAAAGTCTAAGTTCATTTTAAAGGAAATCAAAATGAATTGCAAGCGCCAAGACTTGAACCTTGGACCCTTTACATCCTCTATGGTGTCACTTACTTGTCTCCCATGTGGCGCCATTTGCCACTAGACCACAACTCCTTTTGTGTCATTTTTCTCCACATTTTATTCTTAAAGCCTACTTACTAACTCCCAGGGTTTTATTTACCTAAAACTGAAATTTTCCGAAAGCCCTGGTTTGATCCCGGGACTTCATGGAAGCCCCCTAACCTTCTAAAATCACTCACCTAATAGGTCCAACCTGCATTAGTGCCGTTCTCTTGTTCTTAAAAATTTTAAACGCTCTTGTGCCCAAGGCCCAATGGGGCCAATTCTTCTAGGCCTAAATTCGGGTTGTTACAATTCTACCCCCTTAAAGAAATTTCGTCCTTGAAATTTCTAACTACCTTATAGTCGTTTAACACATACTATTCTACTACGCTGCCGCTGCGCACTCTCATCCTAATAACACTAATACACTTTTAACTTAATCTTGAAATCTCTTACACACAACCAAACATCTAACCACAGAAACAAACAGATATTTATCACACATGCATACAATTTCTATATTCAAACATCACATCCAAGCAAAACACACAGAGAATAAATAACAAAATAAATAAAGTCCAATATCTAAAGAACTATCGAATTTCTAACCCACTGCATTTCAATTTCTAAACAGACAAAAGTATTCAGAAAACTTACGGATTTGGCGCCAAAGACTCGGTATACCACACTTTCAGAAAATAATCAATCCAATTTCAGAACATCAAATCTTTTCAAGCCTTTTTGATTTTCAAGCCTTTTTGAAACAATACTTTCAGAAATTCAATTTTGAAAACCCAACCTACAGCCGAGTTTTGCAACTGGACTCTGATACCATAAATGTAACACTCTAAACCCAGTCTAGAAGTTAGGCCCAAATCTAGCCATAGATATGAGATTCACATAGACCAGTTCAATATCTACTACACAATCATACAATTTATTCATAGGGCCCACGGGCTCCACATGGCCCATCTTGGCCCATCGATGCCCAAACAGCCTAACCCACAAGAACACTCATGATGGCCTCAACTACCACGTCTAAGCCCCCACAGGTGTGCTCACACACTCGTGTGGCTACCATTGCCGTGTGACCGACATTTCGGCATTTTCTGCTCTACAGCTAGAGTAGTGCGAAATACACACCTTATAGGAATTTGGAGTTGATCCGCGCTCCGCACACTCTTATGCCCAAACTCCAACCAAGGTGTCCTTACTCTCCTCATATATTGCTCTATTTAAAGCCAGCTTCTGACTTTCCCTCATGCTAGCTTCCCGATGTGGGATCCCTCCTCCAGCAGAGTTTAAATCCATCACAACCACTTACCGTCCCAACTTAGCAAAATAAATATCCCTTTTTTCTTACAATGGGATTCAAACCCTTGCCCTCTCTTATGCTCCAGACGCTACATGCCACCACCACACAAGCTCCTTTTGTGACTTAAAACTTGCGCAACTAAATATAAGCCTATGGACCAATGTCTAAGTTCATTTAAAAGGAAATCAAAATGAGTTGCAAGCACCAAGACTTGAACCTTGGACCCCTTGCTTCCTTTATGGTGTCACTTCCTTGTCCCCCATGTGGTGCCATTTGCCACTAGACCACAACTCTTTTTGTGTCATTTTTCTCCACATTTTATTCTAAAGCTTACTTACTAACTCCTAGAGTTTTATTCACTTAAAACCAAAATTTTCCTAAAGCCCTGGTTTGATCCCGGGACTTCATGGAAGCCCCCTAACCTTCCAAAATCACTCACCTAATAGGTCCAACTTGCATTAGTGCCATTCTCTTATTCTCAAAAATTTTAAACGCTCCCGTACCCAAGGCCCAATGGGCCCAATTCTATTGGGCCCAAATTCAGGTCGTTATACAAGCATAAATTCACATATTATCTTATTATTTCAATACACTTATTCATCTTAGTAAGTTCATATAGACATTTCCCTTTCATACAAACATAATGTACTTTTCAAATGCACCTGAAACGGATATACAACTCTCATAGTCGTTCATTTCTCAGATTTACCCGTTGAACCATTCGAAATCTAATAGGATACTCAGAATGCTCGTAATAGTCGTACAATGCCAACGTCCCAGATGTGGTCTTACATGTATCCAGATATCGGTGCTACTGTACAAGATAGGGTCTTACACGAATCAAATACGATGCCAATGTCCCAGACATGGTCTTACACGTAAATCTCATATCGATGCCAACATCCCATACGTGGTTTTACATGAAATCTCGAATCAATGCCAACGTCCTAGACGTGGTCTTACATGATATCACATATCAGACACCTATGTCATGACATATGCAATCCTATCTATTCCTAGGCTCATTGATAAACCGTAAAAGTAACATATTTTAAGCCCACATTTAGTATGCTTTTGGATGATTTATCCCTTGATTTATATAAAAAGGTGCTTTTAATCCTTTCTTTTCATGTCTTATACCCAGGAAAGCACCCGGGGATGAAAAGAACATAAAACGGGCCCAAAACGGAATAAATGGGCCATATCATGAGTTCGACCCGACCTGGCCTGACGACCACACGGCCGTGCTACACCAAACATCTAGAATACGATCTCTCCCCCGATTCACACGGCCGTGTCTCAAGTTAGAAATCCAAACAAGGCCTGGAGTCGATCCACGCGGGCATGCTACATGGCCGTGCCTCTGTCGTCAGAATGGGCAATTTCAGTCGGAAAAGGATACTTAGGGAGAAAGAATCGTGTTCCAAGAGCCTATATATATCCCCTCAGTACCACCTTTTAAGGGGCGTCAAAGCTAGGCCAAGGAGCCAAGCCGAGAAGGTCAAAGTTAGGGAATAAATGCAAAGATAGCCAGTTAATTCATCCCAAGAAGCCAGAATTATACTCAAGACAGCAAAATTCTCCTTCAATTCCTTCAGGGGTTTTAGGATTTTCTTATGTTTTGTTTTATCTTTTCTCTTGCGATGTTTTGTTTATTCATTATGAACTAAACCCCTCAGATACCTAAAGAGGATGAAACCTAGATGGATCGTTTTATTTGATTTTTAAGTTATATGATAATCATTTAGTTTGTTCTTAATTATGTTGCTTAATCCAAATCTAATGTGCTTAGGTGGAGGAGGAATAGACCCTGCCTAAGAGTAGGTCTAACATAATTAAGCGGAGTTGATCGAACGCCTAGAGATAGGGTTACGAGATTTTGCCGGATTAGGGTGAAACCTAATATGGGAGTCCATTGATCGATTTACTGCTATCCTAGGGGGTTATTATAAGCGAACGAGAGTTCCACTAATTAACCTAGGGTTAGACGTTATTCGCCTCAAGAGAAGGTTTAATATAGGTTAGGAAGTCTTACGGATCAAGCTAAGTAAAAGAAATCATCTAATTTAGGGTTAAATAATAAGTGAAGTCTAGGTGGATTCTTCCTAAGGGTATCGTCGTAATCAACTGAGTCTTTCTTCAAGTTATTTTCCTATTCATCCTTTTTGTCTTTGTGTCCTTAGTTTAGTTTTCGTCAATATAGTTTAAAGCAACCTCACTCTATTTTTTTTAAGGCTAAATAATAAAAAGGGAGTTAGTATTAGTATTCTTAGTTCCTTTGGGTTCAATATCCGGTCTTGCCTAAGCTATACTACTGTTCGATAGGTACACTTGCCTTTAATCGTTGTCAGAGTTAGTTTCCAGGTTTGATCATTCTTTTATAAATTTAAAACTCTGATTTACAGCGATCACTCATACAGGACTTCTCAGACTTTAACAACTTGTCGACTTAATTGTAACTTGAATTTCACATACATTCCATCTCAATTGATATTCATAGCAATTCCAATTCATATATATACACAAATAATTCAATTCAAATACATTTATTTGTATACCGACTTAACCCAGATTCGGATATTCGATCAGATTCGGTTATTCGACTACTTTCGCTTTCCCGCGATCTATGTCTTTTTTTTCAGTTATTGATCTATACATATTCAAATTTAAGCCTCTTATTCACCAAAACGTTCAATTCAATCCAAAAACACACATTTAGGGCAATTTGTAATTTAGCCCTCACATTTTGACATTTGGACAATTTAGTCCCTATTTCATAGAATCACAAAATACACCAAATTTTCTTATATTCATGCTTGGCCGAATATACCCTATGATCATATCAATCCATACAATTCATTTATTTCATTTATTTCAAAAATTAGTCCTTCAAAATTTTATTTTCTTAATTTAATTTAAAATACTCAAATTCAACAAAAACTCAAAGACAAACTATGTTAACCAAACATATATATTTCATAATTCACCATTAAACATCATAAAACACATGAGTTCATCAAAGTCTCATTTCAAAAACATTATCAATTCACAAAATTAAGACATGGGTTTCAAAGTACTCGAAGCAACGATTACAAAAATGTAGAAATTATCAAAAACCGAAGTCAAAATTTACCTTAATCAAGCTAAAAGAGTGTCGAATGCCCTAGCTTCTTATTTCTTTTTCTTTTGTTTGATTTTCGGTGGAAGAACATATGAAAATATCCACCATCTTTTAGCTTGTATTTATAATAACAATATTATCAATTCTTTTACCATATTAACCTTTAATAAAACATATAACATTTATGCATTTAATGGCATAACCGTCCGTTAACTAACAAATTGGCTAATTGTCACCTTAAGGACTTCCCTTTTAATAAGCCATGATAATATGATTCCTTCTTATAAAGCATGCTAATTTAGTAACTTTCACAATCAAGTCCTTATACAGACAAATTAATTCATAAAAATTTAACACATGCTTAATAACGTATCAAAAGCACATAAAATAATATTAAAACAATTTACTAACTCAGATTTATGGTCTCTAAACCACTGTTCTAACTAGGGTCTAAACTGGACTGTTAAAATTCTTCCCCCTTAGGGATTTTCGTCAACGAAAATCTTATCGTTAAACAAATTCGGATATTGTTGTTTCATTGAATCTTCAGGCTCCCACGTAACTTCTTCTACTCCGTGTCGACACCACAACACTTTCACTAACGGAATTTTCGTATTTCTCAATTCTTTTATTTCACGACCTAAGATACGGATCGGTTCTTCCACACAAGTCATATCAGATCAGATTTCAATCTCAGACGTAGTAATCACTTGTGATGGATCGGATCAGTATCGTCTAAGCATCGATACATGAAATACATTATGTATCATTTCTAGCTCGGAGGGCAACAACAATCTATACGCAACAGGTCCAACACGTTCGATGATCTCATACGGTCCAATGAACCTCAGACTCAACTTGCCTTTACGTCCGAATCTGAGTACTTTCTTTTACGGAGACACTTTCAAAAACACTTTGTCATCGATTTCAAATTCAATCTTTTTTCGTTTCAAGTCTCCATAAGACTTCTGACGATCAGAGGCTTCTTTTAGGTTGTCACGGATCACTTTCAATTTCTGTTCAGTGTCTTTTATCAAATCAACCCCGTGTATCTTATTTTCACTGAGCTCAGTTTAATACTGATGTGTTCGACATTTGCGCCCGTACAAAGCCTCATAAGGTTCCATTTTGATACTCGACTCGAAACAATTACTATAAGCAAATACAATCAACGACAAATACTATTCCCACGTACCATCAAATTGAAGAATGCAGCATCTTAACATATCCTCGAGTATCTGAATAATCCGCTCGGACTGACCATCCATTTGCAGGTGAAAAGTTGTACTGAAATGCAATTTCGTACCTAAAATGTAACACCCCCATACCCGGCCTAGACATTATGGCCGAATCTGGTGATGTCACATCAAAGGGATAATTCCAAAATGACTTTGTTTAGTTAAATTTATGTTCAGTAGGAAATTTACATAGTTAAAAACTTAAGTTTAAGATTTAGAAACCCAAAATCCTAGCAACTTGTTAAGTTATGATGAAAGCCCATGTTTTAAGAAAATGTCCATATGTTATAGTTATTTTGAAAACAATGTTAAACTTTAGAAATTTATTTAAGTTTAAGTAATTAGGCAGTTGAAACAATAATAAAACCGAAACGTAAAGTCAAATTGGAGATACAAGGCCTTATTACATCCCAATAAAAATAAAGTAATTAAAATAAAGTCATTCGAAACTAATTAAAACTTCTCAGTAGCTTGCAGTGTGGCCACCTTCGAATCCTCTTCCACATCGAGCCATCTACTAAAAGTCACCTGAAACATTAAATAAAAAGGTGTGAGTTTCGAAAGTCAGTGTGTACGACCTTTGGTAATCCAACCAACATGCGATTATCACATTGGGCCTAAGCCCAATCAAAATCAGTGGTCTTCGGCCTTAGCTCACAATGACCTCATATCACATTAGTATCACACGAATGCAATGCTCCAATCCCAAATCCAACCCTGCACTCTATTTCCCTTCCAAGCCTACACTCTTGTGGGGATAAAAATAAGGCTCATTTCACAAAATCTAAGGCACATTTCACAGCCCGAGCTTTACAACTGAGCTCTGATACCACTAAAGTGTAGCACCCCTAGACCTGAGCCAGACGTTATGGTTGAATCCGGTGATGTCACATCAAAGAGATAATTCCAAAACGACTTTGTTTAGTTAAATTTACGTTCAGTAGGAAATTTGCATAGTTAAAAACTTAAGTTTAAGATTTGGAAACCCAAAATCCTTGCAACTTGTTAAGTTATGATGAAAGCCCATGTTTTAAGAAAATGTCCATATGTTATAGTTATTTCGAAAACCGTGTTAAACTTTAGAAATTTATTTAAGTTTAAGTAATTAGGCAATTGAAACAATAATAAAACCAAACGTAAAGTCAAATTGGAGATACCAGGCCTTATTACATCCCAATGAAAATAAAGTAATTAAAATAAAGTCATTCAAAACTAATTAAAACTTCTCAGTAGCTTGCAGTGTGGCCACCTCCAAGTCCTCTTCCACGTCGAGTCGTCAACTGAGAGTTACCTGAAACATTAAATAAAAGGGTGTGATTTTCGAAACTCAGTGTGTACGACCCTTGGTAATCCAACCAACATGCGATTATCACATTGGGCCTAAGCCCTATCAAAATCCGTTTTCTTGGGCCTTAGCCCACAATGACCTCATATCATATCAGTATCACACGAATGCAATGCTCCCATCCCAAATCCAACCCTGCACTCCATTTCCCTTCCAAGCCTACACTCTTATGGCGATAAAAATAGCAACCCACCCATCCCTACACTCCAAAGGTAGAACCAACAGCAGCACTACTTAAATGTTGCAGCAAGGCTGCTAAGCATATAATGGGCTTAAAGCCACCGATGGATCCACGATCGTCAAGCGACTATGCGATCCTCACATATCTTCCTCCTTATCATCAAACCCACCCAAGTGCAACATATATCTCATGAATGCAACACACACATTTTCACACATTAAGCAACTAGGAGTATTTTAGTCATTTCACTACCTAGGGGTATTTTTGTAAATCTACCCTACGTGGGTATTTTTTTAATTCTACCCTCCAGGGGGATTTTCATAAGTTCTTTCATCTCGGGTTTTAGTTATGAACTTTGACCCATCAACAAGTCCTTTCGGCTAAATTGGACAGACACTATGCACCAGGTAGGATCCCAGAGAAGAGGAGGTGGGTCACGAGGACCGCTTAAGTACCAAGATCTCCCTAGATCCAATCCTAGACATGCATATGTCCATTGCCACACTCTAACCTAGCGACTTGTCTACAGACATGTTTGATTATTAAATTAATTTTTATTGTAACACCCCAAACCCGGTCAAAATGTTACGACCGAATCTGGCATGTCACAGGGAAGAAAACTTTTTTGAAAATCGAGTTATCGTCTCGGGTTGGAAAAAAGACTTTTGAATTTATAAAAACCCGAGTTGTGTTGAGTAATCTGTTGAAACCATTTTGAGACTTAGTTTGAAAAGTAGTGTTGCGTTGTTGTTAATATTTTTTATTAATTACCCGATTTCAAAGTGTTGGAAATCTCAAAAATTCATTTAAGTTTTGAAAACATCCATTTCATAATTTGTTGGCATGCCTTAATGATCAACGCAAATTTAAGGGAATTAACAAAATAAATAAATCCAAGTTAAAGTTTATATGGCCTTATTACATAACTAAAATCCAAATTTAAAGTAAAATAAATTCGTAATAACCATTTAAAGTAAAAACTGCAATATTGTACATGGCCACCTCGAGTCCACCTCGGCTCCATATCCGCGATCTAAGAATTATCTGCAAAAATTAAAGGAAGGGGTGAGTCACCGAGACTCAGTGTATAAATCCCCATCCAAATAGGTTTCAAGCTCTTACACAGATTCATATGCAAATATGCATGTCATGCAGCCCATCCAACCTAGATATCCATCCGCGTCACCTGAGTCTACCCAAATTTGTGGCCCCTAGCCACTGGTGGTACCTAACCAATGGTGGTTCCAAACCACTGGTGAAAAAAGTCACAAATAATCATATGTGGGGCCAACCCACTTGTGGTACGAAACCACTGGTGACAATCCCTTATAGCAATATGTCGGGCCAACTCACTGTGGTACCAAACCACTGGGACGAGTCACAGAAATAAGCATATGTGGTACCTAACCACTGGTGGTTCCAAACCACTGAGACTTAGTCATGGAATAATGATATGTGCAGCCAACCCACTTGTGGTACCTAACCACTAGTGACAGTCTGATAGATCATTCCTTCCCCCTCCTCTCATCATACCCATTTTCCATGTACATGCTTTTCAATATAGTATGATCATGCTTAACACTTACGAAAAATATAACATGGCACATGCAGGTTTTAATATATGCAAATAATGTTAGTCACCAAAATAGACTTACCCGGAGTCCTTGCTATTGCCCACAAGGGTAACTTAGTAATCCCTACTATCACTTCGGCTTTTGACAATACACAAATAATAGCATATTTAACATATGAAGTGTGTAAAAGTTACACACCTGATTACGCGTAACATGATACTCTCTATGTCGACACTCTCGTTGATAGGCACTACTGCTATCTGCCTACTACTCTATTCTGATGCCAGCCCATAACCCGGTGGCCAATCCCGAACCGCTGACACTACCCGCTTCTTAAACTTAGGGGCTGGGTTTACAGACCCAACCCCTCCTATCGCTTGGCTGGCACTTGAGTCCATGAACAAACCTTGGTCACTAGACAGGATTAAAGCAGTGAAATCGAATCATAAGAACTAAGACCCAAGGCTAGGACCCTTACCTAAAATCCCAAGGCTTTAGGCTTGATTCACAAGCCCCACAAATCTCGAAAGTCTCCAGCAGAAGGCGTCACCACCCCCACCTACATTCGGCTAAGAGTTAATAGAATATGATTACTGCCTTCGGCATTCAACGCAAGAATATGATTCATACAAAAGAAAACCCTTACCACAACCACCTAAGAAACCGATTGAGAGTGATGACAGATTAATGATGGTGATCCACTGCAACAAGGAGTCAAAAGAGAAGATTTGAGTGCCAGAGGATTTCGGTTTACAAATGAGTAGGAACTACTTAAGACAGATAGCAAGTTTCGGCTTTTCTTTCTAAAGAAAACGAAAAGAAAAGAGAGATGAGATGGTTAGAGAGATTCGGCCAATATGAAGAGGACTTACCCAAATGCCGAAGTTGTTCTGCTATCGAACTGAAAGGAATGAAGAAGAGAAGATAATTTTCGGCTTAGAAGAGATGAAAAGGAAGAGTTTATGGGTATTCGGCTATGGCATAGAATTAGAGATGAAATTGAAGTTAAGGTTTCGGCTTTTTGAGAAAAAGATGATTGAGAGAAGAAAAGTGAGATAGAACGGAAAAAAGCAATAGAAACTGGCAAAGAAGAAGAGAAGTTTTAGCCAGACTTTGGGGTAGATTCGACTATGGCAGAAGAATGAAAAGAGAAAGAATGCTATAGGGGTTTCGGCTCACACTTGGGGAAGAAGCAAAAGAGTTTTGATGAAAGCCCTGAATGTCGAAAATGAAAAGGAGATTACTCACCTGGTTACTCAGAATTTCGGCACTCCCTAACCAAAAGCCGAAAAATGCACACTTGAAGGCTTAAGAAAACTATACTATCACAATAGGAATTTCGGCACACCCAATCTCTCTAAACCGACTTCTCCCCCCTCTCTTAGTGTTTGACATTCGGCCAACACCAAGCTCAAGTGTCCATCCCCTTCTTTTCTCCACAAATTTCTCATGATCACACATTAAAACCTGTTTGAATGTTTCAAACTCTTAAATTTTCTGTCCTCCACTTATTCAAATCCGTTGACCTATTCGACACTCATCCGGCAGAGTCCAAATTGAATGCAACACTTCCTGGCTTTGGCGTCAAAAATAAATACACAAAAGGGAATTTCTACAGCTCGAACCAAGTCCCTACCAGCTTCCCTGAGGTGTCACTTCCTTGAGCCTTAAGTGGCGCCTCCTTGCCACTTTACCAAGGCACTTCTTGTGTCAAAACATACCACCAACCACCCTTAACTCCTAACCCATTCAGCTCCCCTTCTAAGTGCACAAAAAGCAAATTTTCGATAAGGCTTTGGCCTACCCCTAGCTCATTCCTGGACCCTAAAATACCCTGAACTAGCATGACAACCATACTATCTACATACAATCACATAAAATGCAAAGGGCCCGATTTAGGATGTTACAGTTCTACCCCCCGTAAAAATAATTTTGGCCTCGAAATTACCTGATCAAAAGAGTTGAGGGTATCGCTGCCGCATAACATCCTCTAGCTCCCACGTGGCTTCTTCTAGTCCATGATTCTGCCATAAGACCTTCACCGAAGGAACTAATTTCCTATGCAACACTTTGACATCTCGATCCAAGATTTGTACTGGTTCCTCCTCAAAAGATAAGTCTGGGCTTACTTTAATTTCTTCTACTGGCACAACATGAGACGGATCTGAACGATAGCGTCTACGCATCGAAACATGAAATACGTCATGGATCTGACTCAACTCTGAAGGTAACTCGAGCTGATAAGCTACTGGTCCGACACGCTTCAACACCTGATAAGGACCGATAAACCTAGGGCTCAGCTTGCCCTTCCGACCAAATCTCAGCACCTTCTTCCATGGCGACACTTTTAAGAAAACCTTATTACCCACTGCAAATTCAATATCCTTCTGCTTAAGATCGACATAGGACTTCTGCCTGTCCGAAGCTTCCTTCAAACGAGCTCTGATCAGCTTAACCTTATCTTCCGTTTCAGCAAGCAACTCTAGACCCAACAATTTCCGTTTACCCAACTCTGTCTAACACGTAGGGGTACGACACTTCCGCCCATATAACGCTTCATACAGTGCCATCTGAATACTTGACTGGTAGCTATTTTTATACGCGAATTCCGCCAACGGTAGGAATTCTTCCCAACTTCCTCTGAAATCTAAGACACGGCCCCTTAACATATCCTCCAAAATCTGAATTACCCTCTCCGACTGCCCATCTGGCTGTGGATGAAACGCCGTACTAAAATTCAACTTTGTGCCCAATGCCTGATGCAACGCCTTCCAGAACCTTGACGTAAATCTAGGGTCTCTGTCTGAAATAATCGACACTGATACCCCATACAACCTCACAATCTCTGCTATATATAATCTAGCCAACTTCTGAAGAGAGTAATCCACACGCACAGGTATGAAATGAGCAGACTTTGTCAAACGGTCAACAATCACCCAAGCCGAATCCTTCTTAGTAGGCGTGAGGGGTAGCCCATTGACAAAATCCATCGTAATCCTTTCCCATTTCCACTGCGGAATCCTCACCGGTTGTAACAATACCGAAGGTAACTGATGTTCTGCCTTTACCTGCTGACACGTCAAACACTTGCCCACAAATCCAGTTACTTCTCGCTTTAGACCCGGCCACCAAAACTGCTCCCCGAAATCCCTGTACATCTTACTACCTCCAGGATGCATAGCGTATGGACTGCTATGTGCTTCCTGAAGAATCTTCTGCCTTAACTCCACATCTTTTGGCATGTAAACCTTCCCCTGGAAACATAACACTCCACCGCTGTTCAAGCTATACCGCTCCAATCCACCATTCTGCACTTGCAACCATCGAGCACCTAAGACTTCATCTACTAGTTGCTTCTCCTTAACCTGGTTTACCCATGTCGGCTTCACTTGCAGTTCCGCTAGCAGACTTCCGTCATCATACAAACTAAGGTGGGCAAACATTGCTCTTAAGTCTGCTACCACTTTACGGCTCAACGCGTCAGCCACCACGTTAGCCTTACCCGGATGGTACTCAATCGAGCAGTCATAATCCTTCAACAACTCGATCCACCTCCACTGCCTTAAATTCAAATCCTTCTAAGTGAGAAGGTATTTCAAACTCTTATGATCTGTGTACACGATAGACTTCTCCCCATACAAGTAATGTCTCCAAATTTTCAGGGCGAAAACCACTGCAGTCAACTCCGGATCATGCATCGAGTAATTCACTTCGTGAGGTCTCAATTGTCGAGAAGCATACGCCACTACTTTCCCCTATTGCATCAGCACACATCCCAGTCCGGTATGCGACGCATCACAATAAACCGTAAACTCCTTCCCTACTTCAGGCTAAATCAATACCGGAGCTTCCGTCAAAATCCTCTTTAACTTCTCAAACCTTTCTTGTTGTTTGTCTGACCATACAAACGAAACCCCTTTCCTTAGCAACTTGGTTAACGGCGCTGCAATCAAAGAAAACCATTCCACAAACCTTCTGTAATACCCTGCTAAACCCAAAAAGCTTTGAATCTCCGCCACAGACTTAGGTGGTTTCTAGTCTAACACAGCTTCAATCTTCCGAGGGTCCACTCTAATCCCCTCAGCTGACACCACATGACCCAAAACGGTAACTTCCCTTAGCCAGAACTCGCAGTTACTAAACTTTGCGAACAGCTACTTTTCCCTCAGAATTTGCAAAACCACACGAAGATATGCATCATGCTCCTTTTCGGACTTTGAGTACACCAGAATATCATCTATAAACACTACGACGAACCGATCCAAATACGGTTGAAAAACCCGATTCATCATGTCCATAAACACTGCTGGCGCGTTGGTCAATCCAAACGGCATCACCAGAAATTTGTAGTGACTGTAACGAGTACGAAACGCCATCTTATGAATATCCGCCTCCTTGACCTTAAGCTGGTGATACCCTGACCTCAAATCTATCTTGGAGAAGACTGATGCTCCATTAAGTTGGTCGAACAGGTCGTCTATCCTCGGCAATGGATACTTATTCTTAATCGTCAACTTATTCAGCTAATGGTAATCTATACACATTCGCATCGATCCGTCCTTCTTCGTAACAAAAAGCACGGGTGCTAAGGCGATACACTCGGCTGGATAAAACCCCAGTCTAACAACTCCTGAATCTGCGCTTTCAGCTCCCCTAACTCCTTTGGCGCTATTCTATATGGGGCAATAGACACTTGTGTGGTTCCAGGTAGAAGGTCAATACCAAACTCAACTTCGCGATCTAAAGCCAAACCCTGAAGCTCTTCTGGAAAGACATCAGAAAACTCTTTTACCATTCGAACATCCCCCACAGTTGATTCCTTAACCTCCAAGGCACAAAAATAAGTCACAAACACCTTACAACCTTTCCTCACCATTTTCTCGGCCTTTAAAGCAGATACCACATTAGATAGGTAGTTCCTTCTCTCACCTATCATTACCACCTCTTCACCCTCGACTGTTCTCAGCACCATGCGCTTGGCTACACAGTCCAAACTCGCTTGATACTTTACTAACCAATCTATTCCTAAGATCAAATCGAACTCCCAAATGGCAGTTCCATCAGATCAGTCGGAAATACTACCCCTTGAAGTTTTAGGGGTACATCCTTATACAGTTTGTTCACTACCACAGAGTGTCCTAGAGGGCTAATTGCAGTCATCTCCCTAGAAGAAGTCTCATAGGCTAAGTTCAGAGTTCTCGCTATACTACTAGCAACATAAGAGTGCATCGAACCAACATCAATCAAAGCAGTATAAGGCAACCCATATATTAAGACCGTACCGGTTATGACGCCCGGTGCGTCGACCTCCTCTCGACGCCTTGTTGCATAGACCAACCCAGGCTGTCTTGCATCCGTATTTCCAGCACCTCTACTCGGTGCTCCACAGCCCTGCCCCTTACTGTTACCACCCCTAGCTGAACCTCAACCCCTCTGTGGTTGCAGACCATCTCTCCTGAATTATGTATGTCCTTGATCCTCAGACTGTGTCCTAGCTGGCCTTCGTGGAGAATCCCTTATCCGGTGATCCATCGACCCACACTCGAAGCACCCTCTGTTACCTATCCAACACTCCCCCGAATGAGACTTCCTACATCGAGCATATCGTGGTGGCCACTGAGCAGCAGCAGGCTTTGTAGCTTGACTCGGCCTGCCAAACCTAGCCCTTTTCTGAGAACTCCCAGCTGACCCTGATGGCCCGATTTCTGTCCCAATTCTGTTTCTCGGTCTACTTCACCTCCTCAGCTATCTTGGCCTTCTCCAGAGGACGGCAAACCCCCTCTCTCACTGTGGAGCAATCAATACCCGCAGCTCATCCCTTAGCCCGTCCTCAAACCTAACATAGCGCTCATATTCCGTAGCCACGATACCCTGAGCATAACGGCTTAACCGTAAGAATTCTGCCTCGTATTCTGACACCTACTTACTCCCCTGAACCAAATTCAGAAACGCCTTACGCTGCGCATCTATATAACTAGACCCGACGTACTTCCTCTGATAAGCCGCCTTGAAGAAATCCCAGGTGATATCATCAGCCATCGCACCATCCCTGACCGTGAGCCACCACTGATAGGACTCATCCCGAAGAAGAGACACTATCCCTTTCAACTTCTCCTGATTCGTGAAATCCAGATCATCCATTATGCGCTCCGTCGGCTCTAACCAGTACTCAGCTGTGTTGGGAGCTACACCAGAAACACCCCTAAATACTTCTGTTCCATTAGCTTAGAGTCGTTCAGACATAGATTTTCGAGCCCCCGTACCTACGCCTACTCCAGCAACTCTCTCCAGGACCCGTAGCATCGTCTGCGACACCGCATCATCACTGCCCGTTTGATCTTGGAACTCTGCGCCCACAGCTGGCGGCAACGGCACCTCATTCTCTGAGCTATGGCCAGACCCTACTGGTTTCGACACGGTAATCCTACCCCTACCACGACCATGCACATTACGTCCGCGTCCCCGAGTGCTCATGACTAGCGTTCACGATTTAATCTGATTTAAGAATTTTATGAGTTAGCTTTCTTCCACTATTTATTACGGCACAGTCTTATGAGCAATTTATTAGAGTAGTTGTTCTCGCAAGTGCACACAGTCCTACATGCTTCAGTTTCTAAGGTAAATTTCCTAGTACTAGCATCTATATCACAAACATCTAAATCATATAATCAGTCATTAGAAGACTTACTGTCGCGGATTGGTGCCAGAGACTTTCGGTGCCATGCTTCGCAGGACATGTATTTCATCAAAACTACTTTACAAACCCTTTATTGAAGAATAATTTGGGCCTTATGCACACAGTCGAGCTTTTGAATGAGGCTTTCATACCACAATTGTAACACCCCAAACCCGGTCAAAACACTATGACCGAATCAGGCATGTCACAGTGAAGAAAACATTTTTGAAAACCGAGTTGTCGTCTTGGGTTGGAAAAAAAACTTTTGAATTTATAAAAACCCGAGTTGTGTTGAGTAATCCGCTAAAACCATTTTGAGACTTAGTTTGAAAAGTAGTGTTTCCTTGTTGTTAATACTTGTTTGCTAATTACACGATTTCAAAGTGTTGGAAATCCCAAAAATTCATTTAAGTTTTGAAAACATCCATTTCATAATTTGTTGGCATGCCTTAATGATCAACGCAAATTTAAGAGAATTAACAAAATAAGTAATCCAAGTGAAAGTTTAGATGGCCTTATTACATAAATAAAATACAAATTTAAAGTAAAACAAATTCGTAATAACCATTTAAAGTAAAAACCGTAATATTGTGCATGGCCACCTCGAGTTCACCTCGGCTCCATATCCGCGATCTAAGAATTATCTGCAAAAATTAACGGAAGGGGTGAGTCATCGAGACTCAGTGTATAAATCCCCATCCAAATAGGTTTCAAGCTCTTACACAGATTCATATGCAAATATGCATGTCATGCAACCCATCCAACCTAGATATCCATTTGTGTCTCCCGAGTCTACCCAAATTTGTGGCACCTAGCCACTGATGGTACCTAACCACTGGTGGTTCCAAACCACTGGTGACAAAAGTCACAAATAATCATATGTGGGGCTAACCCACTTGTGGTACCTAACCACTGGTGACAATCCCTTATATCAATATGTGGGGCCAACCCACTGGGACGGGTCACAGAAATAAGCATATGTGGTACCTAACCACTGGTGGTTCCAAACCACTGAGACTTAGCCATAGAATAATGATATGTGCGGCCAACCCACTTGTGGTACCTAACCACTGGTGACAGTCTGATAGATCATTCCTTCCCCCTCCTCTCATCGTACCCATTTTCCATGTACATGCTTTTCAATATAGTATGATCATGCTTAACACTTAAGAAAAATATAACATGGCACATGCAGGTTTTAATATATGTAAATAACGTTAGTCACCAAAATGGACTTACTCGGAGTCCTTGCTATTGCCCACAAGGGTAACTTAGTAATCCCTACTATCACTTCGGCTTTTGACGATACACAAATAATAGCATATTTAACATATGAAGTGTGTAAAAGTTACACACCTGATTACGCGTAACACGATACTCTCTATGTCAACACTCTCGTTGATAGGCACTACCACTATCTACCTACTACTCTGTTCCGATGTCGACCCACAACCCAGTGGCCAATCCCGAACTGCTAACACTGCCCGCTTCTTAAACTTAGGGGCTGGGTTTACAGATCCAACCCCTCTTATCGCTTGGCTGGCATTTGAGCCCATGAACAAACCTTGGTCACTAGATCGGATTAAAGCAGTGAAATCAAATCATAAGAACTAAGACCCAAAGCTAGGACCCTTACCTAAAATCCCGAGGCTTTAGGCTTGATTCACAAGCCCTACGAATCCCGCAAGTCTCCAACAGAAGGCATCACCACCCCCACCTACATTCGGCCAAGAGTTAATAGAATAGGATTACTACCTTCGGCATTCAACGCAAGAAGATGATTAACGCGAAAGAAGACCCTTACCACAACCACCTAAGAAACCGATTGAGAGTGATGACAGATCAATGACGGTGATCCACTGCAACCAGGAGTCAAAAGAGAAGATTTGAGTGCCAGAGGATTTCGGTTTACAAATAAATAGGAACTACTTAAGACAGATGGCAAGTTTTGGCTTTTCTTTCTAAAGAAAATGAAAAGAAAAGAGAGACGAGAGGGTTAGAGAGATTCGGCCAATATGAAGAGGACTTACCCAAATGCCGAAGTTGTTCTGCTATAGAACCAAAAGGAATGGATAAGAGAAGATGAGTTTCGGCTTATAAGAGATGAAGAGGAAGAGTTTATGGGTATTCGGCTATGGCATAGAATTAGAGATGAAATTGAAGTTAAGGTTTTGGCTTTTTGAGAAAAAGATGATTGAGAGAAGAAAAGTGAGATAGAACGGAAAGAAGTAATAGAAACCGGTAAAGAAGAAGAGAAGTTTCGACCAGACTTTGGGGTAGATTCGGCTATGGCAGAAGAATGAAAAGAGAAAGAATGCTGTAGGGGTTTCGGCTCACAGTTAGGGAAGAAGCAAAAAAGGTTTGATGAAAGCCCTAAATGCCGAAAATGAAAAGGAAATTACTCACCTGGTTACTCAGAATTTCGGCACTCCCTAACCAAAAGCTGAAAAATGCACACTTGAAGGCTTAAGAAAACTATGCTATCACAATAGGAATTTCGGCACACCTAATCTCTTTTAACCGATTTCTCCCCCGTGTTTGACATTCGGCCAACACCAAGCTCAAGTGTCCATCCCCTTCTTTTCTCCACAAATTTCTCCTGATCACATATTCAAACCTGTTTGAATGTTTCAAACTCCTAAATTTTCTCTCCTCCACTTATTTAAATATGTTGACCCCTTCAACACTCATCCACCAGAGTCCAAACTGAATGCAACACTTCCTGGTCTTAGCGTCCAAAATAAATACACAAAAGGGAATTCCTGCAGCTCAAACCAAGTCCCTACCAGCTTCCCTGAGGCGTCACTTCCTTGAGCCTTAAGTGGCGCCTCCTTGCCACTTTACCAAGGCACTTCTTGTGTCAAAACATACCACCAACCACCCTTAACTCCTAACCCATTCAGCTCCCCTTCTAGGTGCCCAAGAACCAAATTTTTGATAAGGCTTTGGCCTACCCTAGCTCATTCCTAGACCCTAAAATACCCTGAACTAGCATGACAACCATACTATCTACATGCAATCACATAAAATGCAAAGGCCTCGATTTAGGATGTTACATTTATGCTATTTAAGAATTTATCAGAACTAGGCTTAGAGTCCATTAAAACCCTAGCATGCATTTCTAAAATCCCATAAGGCCCACTAAGCCCAATCATGTCCATATAGCCCATTAAGCCCAATCATGTTTGTGTAGCCCATTAGGCGCAATCATAATAAATTCATACAACCATCCATATCAATCCATCATTCAATTTCACATATCAAATCTTGCCGATTTGGGCGCACGAGCTCGACAGACACATTGAGCCCCGTCTGGCCCGGTCGGCCAAATAGTGGCCTGAGACCATGAGATTGCTCTCTTGGCCCTGGTAATTATATCGGTGTTTCCACATGAATGTTTGCATGCTCATGCGGTTGTCAGCGCTAACCTTTCGGCTTTCGGTATTTTGATTTTTTGGGATTTTGGCTTTTACCGGTTTGTCGTGTGTGAAGTGTATGTACACACCTTGTTAATGTGACATGCTACACTATCCCTAGCCTTGAACCTACAACCAATACCAATCTCCAACCAATCACACACTTAACCACAATATTTATATAAAAACTGAAGCCTTACCGTAACCTTACCGTGTGCCACCAGTTCTAGTAGCCCTTCCTTAGCTACTATTCACGAACATCCCCTAGATCTGCACCCACACATATACTATCAAAAATCAAGGGACTCATATTCCACACAAGTCACCTCTTTAAGCCACACTTACATTCAGCCACTTATTAATCCATAATTGAGACGAGTACACTTACTAATTGCTCGCAATCCTTACCACACTTGCGATTTTTGAACCCTACCCTTGTTAATACAAGGTTATCGAAAAGAAAGAGTTAGATAGCCCTCCGGCTTTTACCCAAACACACTAAAGGAGGTTGACTAAGTACTTACCGAATCCAACCTTTGATCTTGCGGCCTAGATAGCTACTGAACGAGTTCTACCTTTTAAAACTTGATTCAGAGTAGATAACCGCAACTGATTTGTGATGGAGGAAAAACAACAAGGAATCGGTAAAAAGATAGGGATATTTGATTACAAGGGATTATTCGATTTTCAGAGAAAGAAGAAGAAGGCAACACCAATAGGAATTTCGGCAAAAAGGAATGATGGTTTTTCGATAATGGAAGAATTCGGCATCGGAAGAAACAGAATGAGGGGGAGAAAAGAAAAGTAATGGAAAACCCAAGGAACCCCTCAAAGGAATTCGGCACCCCCCTTTTATAGCCAAAAGTCGAAACTACCTTCCCCCAAAGTCCCATTCGGCACCAACTCTTCACACTTCTCAGCTCCTAACTTTTCTCCCTGATAACTTCTCAATTTGATCCTAAATTTCCTCCACAACCATCTCACAAGACCAATTCAAACTCTCTAATGTAAGAGTTCAAATCCAACACAAACTCTGGCCGTCCAATCTAAAAATAAACACTCTAATAAAATACCATGCCACTACTCGAACTTTGGACTCCCTTGCTTGCTAATGACGCCACCTCTCTGCTCCATAAGTGGCGCCACTTTGCCACTACACCACAAGCTCTTTTGTGTCATTTTTCTTCTTCATTTATTTAAAAGGCCTACTAACTGAAGTCACAGTTCCCTTGGGGCTTAAACCAAAATTTTTCCTATACCCTTACTTGATCTCAGAACATCTCCAACACCCCTAGACATTCCAAATTCATTAACCCTCAAAGCCCACATGCCACTTGTCATTTTCTTACTCACTTAAAATTTTTCGAGACCCAAAGCCCAAAGCCCAATAGGCCCAAATTCGGGGCGTTACAATTCTATCTCCATTAAAGAAATTTTGTCCTCGAAATTTCCAACTAATTATTAATTGCACCGCTCAAGTCACACCACTATGCTTTCGCTGCGCACTCTGATTTTAATAACACTAACACACTTACTTTAATTGAACCCTTTACACTTACCCCCAAAAAGAAACCTACCCACTAGAGAAGATAAAAGTTGCACGTATATAGTTTCTATACCCAAAATATCGCATCCACACAAAACATACCCGACTTAATGGTGATTGAACAATCCCGAGCCTGATGCTCCTCAGACCCACATCTGAAACACGCTCCTAACTTCCTCCAGCATTCACCCGGATGATGCCTTCTGCAATATTTGCAAACCCAAAAGTTTGGACATACCTTAACATTCTTCACAGAACGAGACTGTAGTCTTAGGAGTGTTTCACCAACCCGAAGTGTTTCACCAATTTCTTTAACCTCCTCCAGTACCTTCCTTACTAGCTGCGTCAACACATCAGTAATGAATTTCGGGTTACCGCTACTCGAGGTTGGTGGCCTCCCCCTGACCTCTGTCTCTTGGACCATCTCAAGCTCTGGTGAAGCCGGTGCCTCCTCAGTAGATGTGTGGCCCGATGCTGATGGTCCAGCCCTAACATTTCCACGGCCTCTGCCGCGACCCCTTGCACCTCTTCTAGCACTCATCGTTGATTCTTGTATTATTAGAATTAGGAATTTTATGAAATTAGTTCATAGTTCCACTGTTTAAAGCATATGTCTTATGCATGTACCAATTTAAAAGTTGTTTCGCAGTCGTAAATCCACTACAGGCTTTAGTCTTTAAGAACCTATTGTTTAAAGTAGCCCAATATTTAAATACAGTTTAGTAATTTAAACAAGTGTAATAACAGAAAGACCTACTTGGCTCGACGTCGAGGGCTCAGTGAACCACACTTCAAGAATCCTGTAAAAAAATTTTAATCAACTTGTTTTAAAAACCTAAAAACTAAGGCTCATTTCACAGCCCGAGCTTTACAAATGAGCTCTGATACCACTAAAGTGTAGCCCCCCAGACCCGACCCAGACGTTATGGTTGAATCCGGTGATGTCACATCAAAGGGATAATTCCAAAACGACTTTGTTTAGTTAAATTTACGTTCAGTAGGAAATTTGCATAGTTAAAAACTTAAGTTTAAGATTTAGAAACCTAAAATCCTTGCAACTTGTTAAGTTATGATGAAAGCCCATGTTTTAAGAAAATGTCCATATATTATAGTTAATTTGAAAACCATGTTAAACTTTAGAAACTTATTTAAGTTTAAGTAATTAGGCAATTGAAACAATAATAAAACCAAACATAAAGTCAAATTGGAGATACCAGGCCTTATTACATCCCAATGAAAATAAAGTAATTAAAATAAAGTCATTCAAAAACTAATTAAAACTTCTCAGTAGCTTGCAGTGTGGCCACCTCCAAGTTCTCTTCCACGTCGAGCCGTGAACTGAGAGTTACCTGAAACATTAAATAAAAGGGTGTGAGTTTCGAAACTCAGTGTGTCCGACCCTTGGTAATCTAACCAACATGTGATTATAACATTGGGCCTAAGTCCTATCAAAATTGGTGGACTTGGGCCTTAGCCAACAATGACCTCATATAACATCAGTATCACATGAATACAATGTTCCCATCCCAAATCCAACCCTGCACTCTATTTCCCTTCCAACCCTACACTCATGTGGGGATATAAATATCAACCCACCCATCCCACCACTCTAAAGGTGGCACCAATAGCGGCACTACTCAAACGTTGCAGCAAGGCTGCTAAGCATATAATGGGTTTAAAGCCACCGGTGGATCCACGATCGTCAAGCGACTATGCGATACTCACATATCTTTCTCCGTATCATCAAACCGACCCAAGTGCAACATATATATCATGAATGCAACATACATATTTTCACACATTAAGCATCTAGGGGTATTTTAGTCATTTCACTACTCAGGTGTATTTTTATAAATCTACCTTACAGGGTATTTTCATAATTCTACCCTAGAAGGGTATTTTCATAATTCTACCCTACATGGGTATTTTCGTAATTCTACCCTACAGGGGTATTTTCGTAATTTCTTTTATCTCGGGTTTTAGTTATGAACTTTGGCCCATCAACAAGTCCTTGCGGCTAAAGTGAACAGACAATATGCACCTGGTAGGATCCCAGAGAAGAGTAGGTGGGTCACCAAGACTGCTTAAGTACCAAGCTCTCCCTAGATCCAATCCTAGACCTGCGTATGTCCATTGCCACAATCTAACCTAATGACTTGTCCACAGACATGTTTGATTATTAGTTTAAGTCTTATGCTATTTAAGAATTTATCAGAACTAGGCCTAGAGTCCATTAAAACCCTAGCATGCATTTCTAAAATCCCATAAGGCCCACTAAGCCCAATCATGTCCATATAGCCCATTAAGCCCAATCATGTTTATGTAGCCCATTAGGCTCAATCATAAACAATTCATACAACCATCCATATCAATCCATCATTCAATTTCACATATCAAATCTTGCCGGTTTGGGCCCACGAGCTCGGTAGACCAATTTAGCCCTGTTTGGCCCGGTCGACTAAAGAGTGGCCCGAGATCATGAGATTGATCTCTTGGCCCTGATAATCGTATCAGTGTTCCCACATGAATGTTCGCATGCTCGTGTGGTTGTGCCAACCTTTCGGCTTCTTGGCTTCTCGGCATTCTGATTTTTAGGGATTTAGGCTTTTGTCAATTTGTCGTGTGTGAAGTGTATGTACACACCTGGTTAATGCGACGTGCTACACTATCCCCAGTCTTGAACCTACAACCACTACCAATCTCCAACCAATCACACACTTAACCACAATATTTACCCAAAATTTGAAGCCTTACCATAACCTTACCGTGTGCCACCAGTTCTAGTAGCCCTTCCTTAACTACTATTCACGAATATCCCCTAGATATGCACCCACACATATACTATCAAAAATCAAGTGACTCATATTCCATACAAGTCACCTCTTTAAGCCACACTTACATTCGGCCACTTACTAATCCAGAATTGAGACGAGTACACTTACCACTTGCTAGCGATCCTTACCACATTTGCGATCTTTGAACCCTACCCTTGTTAATACAAGTTTAACGACAAGAAAGCCCTCTGGCTACTACCAAAACACACTAAAGGAGGTTGACTAAGTACTTACCGAATCCAACCTTTGATCCTGCGGCCTAGATAGCTACTAAACGGGATCTGACTTGTAAAACTTGATTAAGAGTACATAACAAAAACTGAATTGTGATGGAGGAAAAATAACAAGGAATTAGCAAAAAGATAGGACTATTTGATTATAAGGGAATATTCAGCTTTCAGAGAAAGAAGAAGAACGCAACACCAATAGGGATTTCGGTAAAAAGGAATGATGGTTTTTCGGCAATGGAAGAATTCGGCAACGGAAGAAACAGAATGAGGGGGAGAAAAGAAAAGTAATGGAAAACCCAAGGAACCTCTCAAAGGAATTCAGCACCCTTCTTTTATTGCCAAAAGCCGAAACTATCTTCCCCAAAGTCCCATTCGGCACCAACTCTTCACACTTCTCAACTCCTAACTTTTCTCACTGCTAACTCTTCAATCTGATCCTAAATTTCCTCCACAACCATCTCACAAGACCAATTCAAACTCTCCAATGCAAGAGTTCAAATCCAACACAAACTCTGGCCGTCCAATCTGCAAAATAAACAGTCCAATAAAATACCATGCCACTACTCGAACCTTGGACTCCCTTGCCTGCTAATGACGCCACCTCCCTGCTCCCTAAGTGGCGCCACTTTGCCACTACACCACAAGCTCTTTTGTGTCATTTTTCTTCTTCATTTACTTAAAAGGCCTACTAACTGAAGTCAGTTCCCTTTGGGCTTAAACCAAAATTTTTCCTATACCCTTACTTGATCCCAGGACATCTCCAAAACCCTTAGACACTCCAAATTCATTAACCCTTAAATCCCACATGCCAATTGTCATTTTATTGCTCACTTAAAAATTTTCTGAGACCCAAAGTCCAAAGCCTAATTGGCCCAATTCTATTAGGCTCAAATTTCGAGCGTTATATAAAGCTTCTTGTAATTTCTTCTAGAATCGTGATGTAAACCTCGAATCTCTGTCAGACACAATAGACAACGACACCCCGTGCAATCTCACAATATCAAAAATATAAAGCTCGGCTAATCTATCAAGTGAGTAATCACATCGTACAGGAATAAAATGGGAAGATTTCGTCAATCGATCAACTACAACCCAAATCGCATCTTTCTTTCTCGGAGTCAGAGGCAATCTAGAAACAAAATCCATCGTCACTCTATCTCATTTCCATTTGGGAATCAGAATCGGTTGTAACAAACCGGATGGAACCTGATGTTCAGCTTTAACTTGCTGACAAACTAAACACTTCGAAATAAAGTTAGAAATATCTTGTTGCATACTAGACTACCAATAGTGTTACTTCAGATCATGGTACATCTTTGTACTTCCCGGATGAACAAATAAGCGACTGTTATGAGCTTCACTTAGAATCAACTGGATCAATCTGAGTTTCTCGGAACACAAATTCAATCTCGAAATCTCAAGCAATCATCATCATCCACTGAAAATTCAGAATTAGAGTTTGATTCACACTGAGCTTGTTTCACTATTATTTTATTATCAACTTTCTGAGCATCACATATCTGTTGGAAAAACAACGATTTTGCTTTCAATTTAGCTGCCACTGAACTATCATTAGACAGATCTACTTGAGTATTCAAAGCACGTAGTGTAAACAATGATTTCCTACTCAGTGCATCGACAACGAAATTTGCTTTACCCGGATGATAGTCTATCACAAGCTCATAGTCTTTCAATAGCACTAACCATCTTCTCTGTCGCAGATTCAAATCTTTCTAATTCATCAGATATTTTAGACTTTTATGATCTAAAAACACGTGGCATTTTTCACCAAACAGATAACATCGCCAAATCTTTAATGCAAATACAATCGCAGCTAGCTCAAGGTCGTGTGTCGGATAATTCTTTTCATGCGGCTTTAATTATCATGAGGCATAAGCTATAACCTTGTCTTCTTGCATCAGTACGCATCCCAAACCATTCAATGAAGCATCACTGTAAATCACAAACTCTTTGCCTGATTCTGGCTGTACCAACACTGAAACTTCAGTCAAAAGGGCTTTCAGCTGATCAAAGCTTTTCTGACATTTATCGGACTATTCATACTTCACATCTTTCTGAAGCAATCTAGTCAATGGAGTAGCTATCATCGAAAAGCCTTTTACGAACCTTTGATAATAACCAGCATGTCCTAGAAAACTATGAACTTCAGACACATTCCTCGGAGGTTTCCATTCCAGAATAACAGAAATCTTGCTCGGATCAACTCGTATACCAGATACTGACACAATGTGTCCCAGAAAACTAACTTCATGCAACTAGAATTCACATTTACTAAACTTTGCATACAATTGTTTTTCTTGTAGAGTTTGCAATACAATTCTCAGATGTTCAGAATGTTCAATTTCATCTCATGAATAAATTAAAATGTCGTCAATGAAAACAACCACAAATTGATCTAGGTACGGTCTAAAAATTCTATTCATCAGATTCATAAAAATAGTAGGAGCATTCGTTAGTCCAAACGACATAACTAAAAACTCATAATGCCCGTTCCTCATTCTGAAAGCAGTTTTTAGAATGTCTAAGTCTTTTACTCTCAACTGGTAGTAACCCGATCTCATATCTATCTTTGAAAATACGGTGGCTCCTTTTAGCTGATCAAACAAATCAGCAATCCTGGGCAACGAATATTTATTCTTTATATTCACTTTGTTCAACTAATGATAGTCAATGCACATTCTCATCGTACCATCTTTCTTTTTCACAAACAGAACGGGAGCACCCCAAGGCGAGAAACTTGGTCTTGCAAACCCTCTATCAGCCAACTCTTACAACTGTAACTTTAACTCTTTCAACTCTGTTGGTGCCATTCTATACGGAGCTATCGAAATAGGTCTCGTACCAGGCAATAGATCAATATAAAATTCAACTTCATGTATTGGAGGCAATCCCGGCAATTCTTCGGGGAATACATCAGAAAACTCACAAAACAATTGGCACTAATTCAACTTTCTTTTTAGACACTTTCAAATCAATTACATAAGTAAGATAAGCTTCGTAACCCTTTTTCACATAACTCTGAGCTTTCAATACAGATACCACAGCAGGCAATCCATTCAATTCACTAGACTCAATCCGAACTATTTCATTATTCTAACCTCTCAAATCAATGATCTTTCTTTTACAATTCACAATTACATCATGCAATGTCAACCAGTCCATACCCAAAATGATATCAAACTCATCAAATGGTAATAGCATCCGATCAGCAGGAAAATAGATATCTCAAAACATTAACGGATAGTTCTTGCATACTTTGTTAACCATGACACTTTTACCTAAAGGGTTCCATACTCTAATAAGAAATTTAGTAGACTCTACTGGAAAAGTCTTACTGCAATCACAGAAGTAACATAAAGAGTAAATGTACCCGTAATAACGTCTGAGATGAAGCTTCCTCACGAGCTCGGATGGCATACGCTCTAGCAGGCGCTTTAGCTTTAGATCTCGCAACTATATCTTTTGTAGCTCTCTGACTACTACCAACATTTGTTGAATTTCAAGAAGGTCTACCTCTCACTGGGACATTATCGAATCTCAGATTCTGGGCAGTTTCTTGTTCAATAGACTCTGGGCATTCACGGATAAAATGATCTAATGATTCACATCTGAAACAAGGTCGGTCGTTCAATCTACAGCTTCTCGGATGTCTTTTACCTCAGTCTTTACATTCAAGTCGCTCGAATCTAACATTTCCAGCACTAGCCATCGATGTTACTGGAGATTTAGAGCTCAACTGTCATCTAGATCGATCTCTGCTAGAATGTCCCACATTAACTCTCGAACGACTTTGCTCATCTCTGAATTTTTTTGAAGCAGACTGAAATCATTTACCCGAAAATCTCTTTCTCACATCTCTAGCTTCAGAATCAGCTAGTGGGCCCAATTAAATAAAGTGTATGATGGTGTAGCATATAGCGAACTAGACTAGGTGAATCTCATATACGTGGCTAGATTTGTGTTAGGTGGGCCACACGAGCATGTGGGCCTGAATGGGCTGAAATCGACTTTTAGGCCCAATAGTCCAGTACGATCGAAAATGGTAGTTGAGTAGCTCGAGGTGACATTAGGCCTTCGGAAAGGCCATTGCAGGTGCAAAATTACTGAAATTCCCTCGATATGTAAATTACGAAAATACCCTTAGTAGTTAAAAATTACTGTTATACCCTTAGGGGTAGATTTAGCTTGATGATGTTGTATTATGTTTATCTGATTATGATGGTAATTCATTTCATGCGTTATACTGGATATATGTGTTGTATACATGACATACTGCATACACGAATTATTATGTCATAGAGCATGGGCTCGGGATTGAATGAAAGGAGAAGGGAGAATCAGTGACTACTGTCACGAGTGACTACGGTCACGAGTGGTCTAAGTACTACAGTGGTTGAAACCACAAATATTCTAATCAGTGACTACTGTCACGAGTGGTTACGGTCACGAGTGGTCTAAGTACCATGATGGTTAATACCATGATTGCTTATAACAGTGACTTATCTCGGTGGTCTATGACCACAGTGGGTTGGCACCACGTATGCTATATTACTAGAGATCGTCACGGTGGTCTATGACCACGGTGGGTTGGCCCTACGTATGCTATATTGCTAGAGATCGTCACGATGGACTATGACCACGGTGGGTTGGCCCCACGATTATATTATAGTGACTTTGTCACAAGTGACTACGGTCATGAGTGGTCTAGGACCTCGGTGGTTATGAACCACAGTGGCATAATGCCACAGGAGTTTTGGATGGAGAGCTAATCTAGGATGGGCTGCATTGCATACATGTTTAATATGCTGCATTCTGTGGGCTTAAGGCCCAGATTGCATTGTATGGGGATTTACACACTGAGTCTCGGTGACTCACCCCTTTGTTAATTTTGTAGGTAATCGTTAGATCATGGATTTGGAAGCCGAGGCAGACTTGTGGTGGCCATGTAATGTTTTCTAGTAAACTCGTTTCTTTTATTTTAAACTTACTTGTAATTTTGGGATTTTGTTATGTAATAAGGCCAATATAACTTTAATTTTGGTATTTTATTTGGTTTACCTTTTAATTTGATTACTGCCTACTATTATTAAATGTTCAATACGAGAATTTCCTAAACTCTTAATAACTGTTTTCCCAAAATGTTAACAAAAGGATAACAAGCGAATAAGTAATTAAACTCGTAATTTTTAACAAACGCGCAGTTTTTAAACAACCCTTTTTGTGTGACATGCCAGATCCGGTCATAACTTTTAGGTCAGGTTTGGGGTGTTACAATTATGGTATCAGAGCCTAGGTTCAAAAACTTGGCTGTGGGTATGAGGTTCAAAAATGTGTTCAAAAGATGATTAGAGAATGGTTTAGAAAAAATATATATCTATTTTCTGGAAGTATGGCACCCGAGTCTCCGGCACCAGTCCGCACTGTAAGTTTCCTGATACTTTGCTTTGTTATATGCTGTATTTCTGGTATTTATTCTATGTGTTTGGTTTGGATGTGATGTTCGGATATATAGTTAGTTGCGTATGAAATATTTGTCTGCTTTAATGGATAGGTTTTTTTTAAGTATGTGTAGGAGTTCTAAATTCTAGTTAAAAGTATATTAGTGTTATTAAGATCAAAGTGCACAGCAAAAGCGTAGGGTGGTAGGTTAAGATGTGTGACTATTAGTTAGCTGGAAATTTCGAGGACGAAATTTCTTTAAGGAGGGTAGATTTGTAACATCCCGAAATTGGGCCTAGTAGGATTGGGCCCAATGGGCCTTGAGCGTAGTAGCGTTTAAATTTTTGGAGAATAAGAGATTGGCTTAAATGCAAGTTGGACCTATTAGATAAGTGATTTTGAAAGGTTAGAGGGCTTCTATGAAGTCCCGGGATCAAACTTTTACTTTAGGGAAATTTTGGTTTTAGGCGGGAAAAACCCTGGGAGTTAGTAGGTAGGCTTTAAGAATAAAATATGGAAGAAAATGACACAAGTGGAGTGTGTGGTGTAGTGGCAAAGTGACGCCACATAAGAGGCAAGGGGATGACGCCACAAGGAAGGAGGCCCAAGGTTCAAGTCTTGGCTCTTGTATTTTGGTTTTCTTTTTACATGGACCTTAGAATTTGGCTATAGATTTATATTTAGTTGTGCATGTTTTAAGACACAAGAGGAGCTTGTGGCTTGGTGGCAAGTGGCGTGTTGGGCTATTGAAGGGAGCCAGGGTTTGAATCTCATGAAAAGCAAGGAAGTATTTATTTTGCGAATTGGACGGCAAGAATTTGAGTTGGATTTAAACTCTACTGATGGAAGGATCCCCTATCAGAAAGATACAAAGAAGGAAGGTGAGAATCTAGCTATATATAGAGCATTCTATGAGGAGAGTGAATACACCTTGGAGGGCGTTTGGGCACAGAAGTGGTCGGAGCACGGATTAACACTAGATTCCTATCAGGTGTGTAATTCTCTCTACTCTAGTTGTAGAGCGGCAAATGCCGAAGTGCCGGTCACGGCAATAGTAGCCACACAAGCGTGCAAGCGCACGTGTGGGGCTACGACGCGATAGTTGAGGCCATCAATAGTATTCTTGTGGGTTGAGGCTGTTGGGCCACGATGGGCCAAAGTGGGCCCAAGGGCCCGTGGACCCAATTGAATAAAATGTATGATGGTGTAGTATATAGTGAACTAGACTAGGTGAATCTCATATACGTGGCTAGATTTGTGATAGGTGGGCCACAAGAGCATGTGGGCCCGAATGGGCTGAAATCAGCTTTTAGGCCCAATAGTCCGGTACGACAGAAAATGGTAGTTGAGTCGCTCGAGGCGATATTAGGCCTTTAGAACGGCCATTACAGGTGCAAAATTTCTGAAATACCCTTGATAGGTAAATTACAAAAATACCCTTAGTAGGTAAAAATTACTGTTATACCCTTAGGGGTAAATTTAGCTTGATGATGTTGTATTATGTTTATCTGATTATGAGGGTAATTCATTTCATGTGTTATACTGGATATGTGTGTTGCATACATGACATACTGCATACACAAATTATTATGTCATAGAGCATGGGCTCGGGATTGAATGAAAGGAGAAGGGAGAATCAGTGACTACTGTCACGAGTGGCTACGTGATGGTAAGTCATTTCATGCGTTATACTAGATATATGTGTTGTGTACATGACATACTGCATACACAAATTATTATGTCATAGAGCATGGGCTCGATTTTGAATGAAAGGAGAAGGGAGAATCAGTGACTACTGTCACGAGTGACTACCGTCACGAGTGGTCGAAGTACCATGGTGGTTAAAACCACAAATATTCTAATCAGTGACTACTGTCACGAGTGGCTACGGTCACGAGTGGTCTAAGTACCACGGTGGTTAATACCATGATTGTTTATAACAGTGACTTATCTCGATGGTCTATGACCACGGTGGGTTGGCCCTACGTATGCTATATTGCTAGAGATCGTCACGGTGGTCTATGACCACGATGGGTTGGCCCCACAATTATATTATAGTGACTTTGTCACAAGTGACTACGGTCACGAGTGGTCTAGGACCACGGTGGTTATGAACCACAGTGGCATAATGCCACGGGAGTTTTGGATGGAGAGCTAATCTGGGATGGGCTGCATTACATACATGTTTAAGATGCTGCATTCTGTGGGCTTAAGGCCCAGATTGCATTGTATGGGGATTTACACACTGAGTCTCAGTGACTCACCCCTTTGTTAATTTTGCAGGTACTCGTTAGATCGCGGATTTGGGAGCCGAGGCAGACTTGTGGTGGCCATGCAATGTTTTCTCGTAAACTCGTTTCTTTTATTTTAAACTTACTTTTAATTTTGAGATTTTATTATGTAATAAGGCCAATATAACTTTAATTTTGGTATTTTATTTGGTTTACCTTTTAATTTGATTACTGCCTATTATTATTAAATGTTCAATACGGGAATTTCCTAAACCCTTAATAACCATTTTCCCAAAATGTTAACAAAAGGATAACAAGCGAATAAATAATTAAACTCGAAACTTTTAACAAACGCGCAGTTTTTAAACAACCCTTTTATATGACATGCCAGATCCGGTCATAACTTCTAGGCCAGGTTTGGGGTGTTACAACCATCTTCAAATCTTTTACACATTATTGCTTCAGATGATACACATTCCCGAGCATACTGACACAATCTCACAAATTCTCGTTCATATTCAGTGACAGACATTCAGCCCTGTTTCAAGTAAAGAAATTCCTTTCGTTTCTGATCTATGAATCTCTGACTGATATATTTCTTCCAGAATTCAAACTGAAAGAAACCCCATGTGACCCGCCCTTTTGGAACAACAGAAATCAAAGTTTTCCACCACTGATAGGCTGCATCTCGTAACAAAGATACTACACATTTAATACTTTCTTCTGGAGTCAAAGACATCACATCAAATACTCGGATAGTGTTTTCTAACCAAAACTAAGCTTTTTCAACATCGTCATCACTAGTAGCCCTGAACTCTTTAGCCCCATACTTATGAATTTTGTCAACCGGAGGCTTATTCAACAGATTCAAATTCATTATCGGAGGCGTAGCAGATGTCTTTGAGGGATTAGGAGGGGGCGGAGGTTGTGAAACAGTCGGGTTATTTCTCACAAATTGAGTGAACCACTCACTCATCATCTGGAAGAAAACTTGTTTAGCTTCTCCCTCTTGACCACTCATAGCCGGTCTCGAATCAGATGGCGCTATCCCTTAAGCGGGAGCAGGCGCATTACTTTCTACATCGTCAATTACGGCTCTTTTGGGATCTATTACTATACGTAAAACACATTTTACACGTTAGGATTCATCACACTATCAAAATTTAAAATATATGGCATGTTTAGATAGACTCTCACACGCTACGTTAGTCCGAGAATCGACTAAACCTTAGCTTTAATACCAATCAAATGTAACACTCCTAACCTGTATCTGTCACTGGACTAGGGTTAAGAGGCATTACCAGACAAACGAAATATTTTACGAAGATTTCATAATACAATTCATCAAACGAAATCAAAGTTCCCCCTTTATCGGTCAACGAGAACTTAATCATACTTTAGAATAGGGTAGAGACAAAACCGATCACATATGAAATTTCTTGGAAATTTAAAATTTTGGTTCTAAGTTACAGAGGTCACACGCCCGTGTGGGTAGGCCGTGTGCCTCCCATAGCCTCACGCTCGTGTGTATAAGCCGTGTCAAAACAGGGCATACATACTGACTTGCCCACATGACCGTGGACATGTCCGTGTGCCTCACCCGTGATCGCTACTGACTTCATCACACGACAAGTCACACGCCTGTGTGTCCAGCCCAGGGTCGATCCTGACTTGTTTTGAATTACAACCACGAAGGACACGGTCAAGCCACACGCCTGTGTGCTCAACCGTGTGGGCAAATATAGTCCATTTTCAAGGCCAAATTGCCACACACACAAGGGTCATCCCTACTAGCAATATACCAATACATTTCATGCACAATTGACAACCAAAGACATGTCAAATAATCAACAAATCTTCATATTCAATCTCATTTCTAAATATGCTATTTTGCATACCAATTTGCACAACTAAAACATACATATATATCCAAGCATGATACATCCACATTTTACCTTTCATATAACCATTTCATTGGTCAAACATACCTACTCATATTGCATCCATATGCTTACCATAGCCTTGACCATTTCATTTGCTATCAAGCCATACCAAAACATGAATCATATATCATATTCACTCATGCATATTACTAGCATTTATCTAGCCACATCTCATGGCTATTTATACACATTTCAAACATAATCCAAAATGACTAGCCTATACATGCCTTGTAACACCCGAAACCCGGTCAACACGCTACGACCAAATTTGGCATGTCACAGGGAAAAACGGTTTTGAAGAAAACAGGTTGGTGATTTAATTTTGAAAAGAAACGTTGTTGAAAGCAAGTTGTCATCTTTTATTTTAAGAAAACCTTTTGATTTTATGAAAGGCTGAGTTGGTTTAAGTGAAAAAACTGTTTCGAATTTAGTCTTTAAGGAAAATGTAGCTTTTAAAGTATATCTTGTTAGCTAATTATCATAACTTGTTTGCCGTTACCCGATGGTAAAGTTTTAGAAAAACCCAATAAGTTGTGAGAGTTTGGAAAACTTTCATTTTAAAGGTTATTTAGGTATGCCATTTGGTTTAACTTATACAAATTTAGTGAAAATTAAAAACAGATGAATAAACCCAAAAATATAAGCTAGTGGCCTTATTACAAACCCAAAAACCAAATTTAATAGCAAAGTAATAACCGAAATAGTAATTTAAAACAAAACCCGAAAAAGAATGCGCATGGCCACCTCGAGTCCGCCCCGGCTCTGCATCTGCGATCTACAAATCATCTGCAAAATGTAAAAGAATGGGTGAGTCACCGAGACTCAGTGTATAATCCCCCATCCCGAAGATATTAATGCTCTTACATAATTTCATAAGTCAATAAGTATACCATGCAACCCAAAACCTAACCATCCGAAACTCCTGAATCTACCTCGTGTGGTCAAAACCACTGGTGGTCAAAACCACTGGTGACCATAGTCACAAATAATATATGTGTGGTCAAAACCACTGGTGACCGTAGCCACAAATAATATGGGTGGGGCCAACCCACCTTGTGGCCAAAACCACTAATGACAATCCCGTATATCGATATGTGGGGCCAACCCACTGTGGTACCAAACCACTGGGACGAGTCACAAAGATAGCAATATGTGGTCAAAACCACTGGTGGTCAAAACCACTGAGACTTAGTCACAATATTATAGAAAGTGGGGCCAACCCACTGTGTGGTCAAAACCATTGGTGACAGTCTGAAATCATACCTTCCCCCTCCTCTCATTACACTCGTGAAATATGACAACATAATTTGTGTATGCAGTACGTCATGTATGCTAAACATATACCAAATATAAGTATAAATGAATTACCATCATAATCAGATAGACATAAAATAACATAATCACGCTAATCAACCTCTAAGGGTATAACCATAATTTTACCTACCAAGGGCATTTTCGTAGTTTACCCACCAAGAGCATTTTCGTAATTTACCTTCTAAAGGTATTTTCGTAATTTACCTTCTAAGGGTATTCCGGTAATTTTCCCTTCCAAAGGTATATTGGTAATTTTGCACCTGCAATGGCCTTTCCCAAAGGCTCATATGTCACCCCGAGCGACTTGGGTACCATTTTCGGTCGTACCGGACTATTGGGCCTAAAACCCGATGTCGGCCCATTCGGGCCCACACACTCTGTGGCCCACCTAACACAAATCTAGCCACGTATATAAGTTCCACCTAGCCTAGTTCACTATATACTATACCATCATACACTTTATTCAATTGGGCCCACTTTGGCCCATCGTGGCCCAAGCAGCCTCAACCCACAAGAATACTACTAATGGCCTCAACTATCACGTCAAAGCCCCACACGTGCGGTCGCACGCTCGTGTGGCTACTATTTCCGTGATCGGCACTTCGGCATTTGCCGCTCTACAGCTAGAGTAGAAAGAGTTACACACCTGATAGGAGTCTGGTGTTAAACCGTATTTGCGCGACACACCACGTGCCCAAACGCCCACCAAGGTATGTTAACTCTCCTCCTGAAATGCTCTTTATATAGCTAGCTCTTCACCTTCCTTCCTTGTATCTTTCCGATGTGGGATCCCTTCATCAGTAGAGTTTAAATTCAATTGAAATTCTTGCCGTCCAATCCGCAAAATAAATACTCCCTTGCTTCTCATGAGATTCGAACCCAAGCTCCATTGTAGCATAATCCACGTCGCTAACCACTTGGCCATAAGTTCCTCTTGTGTCTTAAACCATGCGCAACTAAATATAAATTTACAGCCAAATTCTAAGGTCCAAGCAAAAAGAAAACCAAAATGCAAGAGCCAAGACTTGAACCTTGGACCTCCTTCCTTCCTTGTGGCGTCATCATTTGTCCTTTAGTGGCATCACTTTACCACTACACTATACACTCCACTTGTGTCATTTTCCTCCATATTTTATTTTTATGGCCTACCTACCAACTTCTAGGGTTTTTTTTCACCTAAAACCAAAATTTCCCCAAAGCCAATGTTCGATCCCGAGACTTCATAGAAGCCCTCTAACCTTCCAAAATCACTTATCTAATAGGTCCAACTTAAATTTAAACCGATCTCTTGTTCTCCAAAAATTTAAACGCTACTACGCTCAAGGCCCATTGGGCCCAATCCTACTAGGCCCAATTTTAGGATGTTACATGCCATATTTAGCTATATACATTTCCAAAAGGTACCAAAATGAGTTTAGGTAGTGTGATGACGATCCTCGATGGTCCCGAGCCTTCAGTATCTTTGACGATCTATAAAACAGAACAAACACACACAAAGTAAGCTTTCAAAAGCTTAGTAAGCCATATACAAATAAACTTAGCATAAAATGCACATAGCCATATTGATACAATGACATTAATATTTATCATTGCAAATTCAAAACATAATCTTTGGCTCATTTACTTTTCCATAGCTTACCACATTCTTCAATTCAAATATCACATATACACATAGCTCATTCAAGTATAAATTCACATATTATCTCATCGTTTCATTACACTTATTCATCTTAGTAAGTTCATATAGACATTTACCTTTCATACACACATAATATACTTTTCAAACGTACCTGAAACGGATATACAACTCTCATAGTCGTTCATTTCTCGGATTTGCCCGTTGAACTGTTCAAAATCTAATAGGATACTCAGAATGCTCGGAATAGTCGTACAATGCCAACTTCCTAGACGTGGTCTTACATGTATCCAGATATCGATGCCACTGTCCTAGACAGGGTCTTACACGAATCAAATATTATGCCAATGTCCCAGACATGGTCTTACACGTAAATCTCAAATCGATGCCAACATCGCAGACGTGGTCTTACACGAAATCTCGAATCAATGCTAACGTCCCAGACATGGTCTTACATGATATCACATATCGGACACCTATGTCATGACATATGCAATCCTATCTATTCCTAGGCTCATACGGGACTTCTCAGGCTTTAACAACTTGTCGACTTAATCGTAACTTGAATTTCACATACATTCCATCTCAATGGATATTCATAGCAATTCAAATTCATATATATACACAAATAATTCAATTCAAATACATTTATTTGTACATCGACTTACCTCAGATTCGGATATTCGATCAGATTTGGTTATTCGACTACTTTCGCTTTCTCGCGATCTAAGTCCGTTTTCTTCGGTTCTTGATCTATACATATTCAAATTTAACCTCTTATTCACCAAAATATTCCATTCAATCCAAAAACACACATTTAGGGCAATTTGCAATTTAGCCCTCACATTTTCACATTTGGACAATTTAGTCCCTATTTCACAAAATCACAAAATACACCAAATTTGCTTATACTCATGCTTGGCCGAATATACCCTATTATCATATCAATCCATACATTTCATTTATTTCACAAATTAGTCCTTCAAAATTTCATTTTATCAATTTAATCTACAATACTCAAATTCAACAAACTCAAAGACAAACTATGTTAACCAAACATATATCTTTCATAATTCACTATTAAACATCATAAAACACATGAATTCATCAAAGTCTCATTTCAAAAACATCATCAATTCACAAAATTAAGACATGGGTTTCAAAGGACTCGAAGCAACAATTACAAAAACGTAGAAATTATTAAAAAATAAAGTCAAAATTTACCTTAATCAAGCTAAAAGAGTGCCGAATGCCCTCGCTTCTTATTTCTTTTTTTTTTTTTTTTTTGGTGGAAGAAGATATGCAAATATCCACCATCTTTTAGCTTGTTTTAATTATAACAATATTATCAATTCTTTTACCATATTAACCTTTAATAAAACATATAAAATTTATACATTTAATGGCATAACCGTCCATTAACTAACAAATTTGCTACTTATCACCTTAAGGACTTCCCTTTTAATAAGCCATGACAAATAGATTCCTTCTAATAAAGCATGCTAATCTAGAAACTTTCACAATCAAATCCTTATACAAAATTAAGCACACAAATGGACAAATTAATTCACAAAAATATAACACATACTTAATCACGTATCAAAAGCACATAAAATAATATTAAAATATTTTACTGACTCAGAGTTGTGGTCCTAGAACCATTGTTCTGACTAGGGTCTAAACTTGATGTTACAAGAACGCTTAAGTCAGGCTTGTAACTTTTTGAGGCTTAGAACGGTATGAGTTCAAAGAAAGATATGACTCAAAATGATTCTAACACAAGAAATAGTTAGGCACATGACATTGTTCCCTCTCTTCCCCCTTAATGTCCTATACAAGATCATCGCTTTCTGTCTCCCTCTCTTACCTACTTTATCTCTCCTTTTAGGAAGATACAATATAATACTAGCAACTTTGACTTTTTACTCTTTTTTCAGTCACAATGCTTTTGTTACCGTTTTATACCTTTTCTTCTCATTTTTCTCTTTTGAATTTTTCTAGATTTTTATTTTTCACACATTTTTGCTCGATCTATAATCAATGTATCACATTGTTTCTTCCTTTTTTGCTCTTTATTTTAAACCATTGTGATGTATCTACCTAAACCCTCAATAGGCCTAACATCTATCTCGTAATGTATTAAAAAACCAAGGATAGGGAAGAGTTAAAGTTTTATGTGTGGTCTTTGGGTTTCAATTTTGTTGGTTAATTAAACAAGAGTTATCAGGCTCAAATAAGGAGACTAGAGATTCATAGTATTAAGGTATGGTCATTTGACAACTGGCATTACTACCAATGCCTTAGGTCATCCCTAAACATTCCACTATACACAATTTCTTTCATGCTTCGAATTAGCCCAAATGATAATCATCAATTCAAGCATTAATGTTTCTATGACCATCTATAAGCCTTATATCTCACATGGCCTCATCAAACATTCTTACCCAGGTACTTCTAATCTATTATTCAATTTAACTAAGTAACCTAATCAATTTTCCGTAAAAGAATCCAATTATTTTATATCAATAAAAAAATTCATGCTTGACAAAAATTATTATATGCTTTACTATTTTCAACCAATATTCATAGTATTAATATAATTCAAGCACCCTGCAACAATAACAATTTTTTTTTAATAAATAATCAACTAAATCAAAGTAAACACATAAACAAAAATATACACAAAATAATACAGTGTACTTCCCTCCCCACACTTTAGAACACCTATGGCCCTTAGTGTAAAATAATTAAAGTGCAAACAAGAAAACTTCCCTGAGTAGGTCGAATCCTTGTCGTTATGATTGTAACACCCCAAACCCCAATCTATCGCCGGATCAGGGTTACGGAGCATTACCAGAGTGTTCAAATCAAACAGACAGAAAATACGAATATTTCATATCATATAGTATTCATGTCAAAAACCAATCAAATTCATACATATTGTTCCTTATACGAGCCTTCGATGCCCAAAATATGTACTAGAAATAAATCGGGACTAAATTGGAAACTTTGAAAATAATTCAGAAACATTAAAAAATTTCAAGGCTGTAGGGGTCACAGGGCCATGTGGCCAAGCCGTGTGAGTCATACAACCAAGAGACACGCCCGTGTGGGCATTCGAAATTGGGACACACGGTCTTGTCCCAGCCAATGTCCGTGCCCGTGTAACTCACAAACTTGTGCCATACGGCCAAGACACACGCCCGTGTGCTAGGCCGTTTGAGCATACTGACTTGTGCTCTTTAAAAGATGCAGAGGACATACGGCCGTGTCACCTGGCCCTATGTCACACACGGTTGAGACACACGCCCATGTGGACGAAAATAGGCCATTTTCCAAGCCACATTTCTCACCCGAATTGGTATCAACCTAAACACAACAATTTGCATATAACCAAGTTATAAATAGACATTCAAAATAAACAAAAATCAAGTTTAAAACATGTAATATCACCACATACAATCAATATTGTAACACCCCTTACCCATATTCAACTCCGAAACCGGGTTCAAGGCATTACCAGACTTAACTTGCTTGAACAATACAACTTGGGCTATTAAAATCATCCTTAGAGCTTCTCATCCAAATTCAAATCATCCTTATTATGGGCCTACGAGGCCCTAAACATGCATACAGAGGGTTTCAAAATTTAACCGGAAACTTTTTCGCACTTAGAAAATTTTTACCAAACCACGGCCACACGTCCGTGTGAAATGGGACACGCCCATGTGGGAAGACCATGTGGTCACACACGCACATGTCCCTAGCCTCTGTAGAATTTATTTTTCATTTCGAACCTACAGGAGTTTTCACACGGCAAGACAGACGCCCGCGTCTTTGGCCCGTGTCCCTCCCACGGCCTTGACATGCCCGTGTTCTCACCCGTGTATGAAAACTTGGGTATTCTGTTTATGATGTCAGCAACTGTTAAGGGGCACACGGCCTAGACACACGCCCATGTGACGAATTGAATTCTCGCAAATTTGATGCAGGGGACACACAGCCTATCAACATACCCATGGGGCTGACCGTGTGTCGCACACGGCCTAGACACATGCCTATGTGTCTACCCATGTGGACAATTATAAGGCTATTTTCCAAGCCAATCACCACCCTGAAACATAAACACACTTATACTTCAAGCAACACATATTACGTAAATAGTACACTATAAAGAATCAGTAATCATCAATCATACATTTCACATCTTACTCCATCATTTGCATAAACTTTCATCTTATAAAAATCACTGCCAATTAAAAATATGAAACTTGACAAATATCGGCCAATTCCTAATGGCCATTTACAAAATGAGTGTATGACATTTAGCTAACACTTTGGCTTTAAAATATGACATAACACAAAATGACCAAGTTCCTACACATGCCATACTCAAAATAATTCAACTTTACTATACCAAAAGAATGATTGATAGTGTGAACTGAGCTCCGGCATTCTACAGTCCTCGAGCTAGCTTATCGATACTACAAGGAAGAGCGGAAAGAGAGGGGTAAGCATATAGCTTAGTAAGTTTGCATGAATTAAGATAGCAACATAAGTACTTATAGTAAAGTCCATTCATCTCATAGAACAATATCAACACAAGTTCTTAAGTGCTTAGGCATACTTACTCATACTCATTCTTACCATCACACCTCACATTATAGTTTCATAAATTGTATTTTACTTATGATACCTGTATCACTTAGTTATATAATTTACACTTACACTATCTTGAACAAAAACTTAAATCATCATCATCCTTAACATAAATGGAATTCATTATCATCCTTGTATAATTTAGCTTTATATCATCTTTGCATACTTAGCTCTTTTTCCTGTTGAACTACTCGGAATATCAGAGGATACTCAACCTCATCATACATGTATCTCGATGCCAATGCCATATCCCAGATATGGTCTTACGTGAGATTACTTCTTGATGCCAATACCATATCCCAGTTATGGTCTTACACGGGATCTCATCTCACGATGCCGATGCCATGTTCCAGACGTGGTCTTACACGAGATCGTACATAGATGTCAATGCCATGTCCCAGACATTGTCTTACACGAGATCTTCTTTTGGTGCTGAAGCCATGTCCTATACATTGTCTTATACAGGACCTTCCTTATTCGATGCTGATGCCATGTCCTAGACATGGTCTTATACCGGACTGTCCTTATCTCATGTTGTGACATAGGTATCCTCGTTATTCTGAAATTTCAATCAGGACTTCACTTAGCATAATGTCATCATTTTCTCATTAAGTCATCTTCAGTTAATTTCATGGAAATGATATGCATTTCTCAAAATAATAATTAATTTTAAACATAAAAACATATGTAACATTAATTTCACACAAACTTACCTCGGTACTTAAAATGTGTGTGGATGTTCGATTTAGTCCAACGCTTTGTCCTTGCCTCAGTTTCAGTCCGGACTTCGTGTTTCTTGAACTATAATAACAATTTTACTTGTTTAATACTCACATTAACTAAATTGACTAATAATTCATACTTTGGAAAAATTATGATTTTGCCCCTAAACTTTCACATAATTACACTTTTATCCCTAGGCTCGTAAAATGATTTTCTCTCAACTTTCTTGTATTTCAAGCCTAGCCGAATGATTTTCTTAACTACAGCAGCCCCTAATTTTCACTATTTCACTCATGTATGACCAATTTCATAACTTTTGCAATTTGGTCCTTTTGTGCATTTTTCATGAAATTCACTTAGAAAAAGATGTTTATCATACATCAAACTTTCATATTCTTCCATAAATCATCAAAACACATGCATGTCATACATGGGTAAATTTTTGAATATAAACCCTAGCTCAAAATATGGCTAGAAATAGCTAAATCGAGCTACGAAGATTTCAAAATACGAAGAACATTAAAAATGAGGCTAAAAGGTACTACCAATTTGTAACACCCCAAACCCGGCCCATACGCCACGGCCGAATTTAGAATGCCATTGTGGAAAACTTTTGAAAAATATTTTGATTTAGAGTGAAAACATATAAATTTATTGTCTTTAGAAAAATATGGTGTATTTAAAATTTTAAATAAAATTAAGTTGCTAAAAATAAACATTTCCAGATAACAATATAATCAACAAACCAACTTAAAACATAATAATAGTCCATAAATACTTTAAATGGCCCTTATTACAATAAATAACCTTTCATAAGAAAAATGTGTAAAATAAATAAATTTATCTTCTGCATGGGCCACCTCGTATCCACTCCAACCCGGTCCAAGCTTTATGCATCACCTGCAAGGTTTGAGAAAAATTTGGGTGAGTCACACAGACTCAGTGCATAGTTATTACACATGTCCCCACATATGGGCTTGGCCCAATTCCACACAATCCACATACATAAATTATGCAAGTATGAAGCCCAATCCAACCTAGTTCCATCCATTACACCAACCTCGGGACACCTGTCGCCCAAGGCCGTGGCTAATCCACCGATCAAATAATGATCCTCATATCTTACCTTGGCAGACTTGCTGCCCAAGGACGTGGCTAAGCCTGTAACACCCTAAATTAAGGGTCATGCGTCTGGAGCATAACTCAAGTGTTAATGGGCTTTAAGAGTGCTTTGGATGTGTTTTAGAGGTTTTTAAAACTTTGGGATTAAAATGGAAACTTTGGAAAATTTTTGGAATTTTGGGTTAAAAAGAGGAAAATAGGTAGGGAGGCCTTAAGATTAATTTTTGGCCTTTTTGGGCATATGAATCACATTGGAAAAGTGGCTTCCATGCGCCACTTAAGGCTTAAAATCAACGCCACCACAGGTCGGGAGTTCGAGTCTTGGGCGCGGCATAAGTTGTGTTTTATTTTGTAAATGGCGCTATATTGAAGTAGGCCTTAAAAGGAAATTGTTAGTGTTGTTGAACATGAAAGTCAGGATAGTAGAGTGGCTAAGGGCGCTTTAGGAGGGCTGCGGCACAAGGACTCGTGTTCGAGTCCTGGGGGTAGCGCTTGTGTGTATTTATTTTTGTTTTGCGATAAATAAGGGAGCTGGAGAAGGAACGTTTAAAATAATTTGTGTTGGGATATTGGCATGAAATGCATGGTGGCCAAGTGGCTGGGGCGTGGAGTTGCCTTCTCCAGGTCTCGGGTTCGAGACCTGGGGGCAGCAGCATGGTTTTATTTTGTTTTTCTTCTTTTAGGCCAGCGTGAGGAGCTTAATGGCCTGCGCATGGGCTCAATTTTTTAGATGAAAGCATGCTGCTTTTATTTTTTTTATTTATCTGCTGCAAGTATGGGATTAAATGATGGGGTTGTTTATTTTATTGTGTTTCATTATTTTTAATGTATGGAAGATGGGATTGTTATTATTTTATTTTATTATTTTTATTATAAGATGATGGGTAGTTGATATATTATTATTATTATTATATGTATGAGGCATGGGAAAATGATTAAACAAGGATTATTTTATTTCAATGGATGGGTTCCTTGCATCGGGAGAAACATGGCCGGCCTTGTGTTAGCAAAGCATGCCAAAATTCATTTCCTTCCCTCCAAATTAAACTTTGACGAATGTCTTCTTCTTGTTTTTTTCCTTTCTTTGCTTTTGGTGCATGGCCGAGTGAAGCATTTCTCTAGGAACCTTCATGGTCAGTTTTAAGCTAGTAAGGGAGGTGCCGAATGCTTTGTTTTGTTTTGTTTTATTTTCTTGCCAATTTGTTCTTGGCCGAAAAAGAAAGGAGAGACCTAAGGCTTGAGCTTCTGTTTTGGAAGGAGCTAGGGAGTATTTCGGATAGCAAATGTTGCTTGCATGGCTTCCTTACATTGTTGTTAGCCGAATCCTTTAGTCACTACACCGTGTCGAAGTTTCCCTTCTCTTCCTCTTGTGGTGCTTTGGCCGAATATAGGACTTCCTAGGGTAATATATTTTCGGATTTGGAGCCGAAAGTTGGAGATAGCACTCTATTTCTTGGTTGTGGCCGAACCTAGGAGGGCGATTCGGGAAGTGTTCATACGTGCTAAGCAACGTGGACAGTGGTAAGTGTATTCACCCTTTAGCAATTGATTTGGTTCTTATTCTTTGGTATGCCGAGATCAATGATTGTGCTTTGGTCTAAGGTTGGCCAAATGTGTGTGAATGCCATAATCTCGTGTTCTTTGGTGTGTAGCCAGCGTTAAGGGACCTTGAAGGGATCTCTTGGTTTTGAACATCAAGGTATGGTAGTTTGTACCATTCGGAAATCAAGGGCCATTAGTCTTAGATTTATGTGCTAGCCGTTTCTAACTATGGTTTATGTAGGGTTTTCGACTACTCAAAGATCTAGTATTAGTTCTCGGGTTTCAGTGAGGTAAGTGGTTGTTGACTTTCGGCCTAAGGCCATGCTTGGTATTTTAAATGGCTCACAGATTCTGCCCATGATGGATTAGGGGCTAGTTGAGCAAGGCATAAGGGCAAGTTCGGGATTTTTAGTTTGTGTTAGATTCGATAGATCAGGACCTCGCTATAATCAGGTGCGTAGTTATCGCACTGCTCTTTTGCTTGTTATATGTGTTGTATGTATTATTTTATGTCAACGTATATGTTGTGCATGTTAGTCGAAATTAGGGTTAAGATGATGGGGGATACCCAAGGTGGGTGATCGAATAATCAGGTTAGTTGTTATGGTACTAATCTTTCAGTGATTTGCGATAATGTATGATTAATGATGAATGTATAAAAATGTTATGATGTGTGATGTATAATTGTTTTGAGTAATACGTTACCATGATACATATATATATGCATGGGATTTGGGATGTGACTATTTGAGGAAAGGATGTACGGTATGTGTGTGGTTTAATGCTAGCCACGTGCTACATTAACGCTTGATGTTAACTATGTGCTTCATCAAAGGAGGTGTTGGCTAAGTGCCCATCTCGGCGGTTGATAGCTGTGTGTATCACTGTATCGATTGATATGTAAGATCCCTATGGGATCGGTGGCTTGGCTACGGCCTTGAGCAGTAAGTTTACCAAGGTAGATATGTAGATCACTATGTGGGTTGGGCTTCATAATTGCATATTCATAATTGCATATTCATATTCGCATATTCATATTCATGGACGGTGTGGATATGGGCTAAGCCCATATGAGGAGACACGTGTATTAACTATGCACTGAGTCTTGGTGACTCACCCAATTTTTTCTAAACCTTTCAGGTGATCGTGATTTTGGACCGGGTCGGAGTGGATACAAAGGTGGCCATGCGGAAGTGGATTCTCATGAAAAAGGACATTTTGATTAATTAAGTATCTAAATTTTCATTATTTTGATTAAGTGTTAATGTAAAAAGGCCCATTAAAGTATTTAAGTACTTTTATCAAGCATCTTTATTATTATGCACTATTATGGATGGACAATTTAAATGTTGATTGCAAATGGTTTTATTTTCTCAAGTAAAGCTTGAATCTGATATTTTTATAACAAACTTCAATTTTTACTTAGAATATTTCAAGTCACGAAAATGTTTTATTAAAGGAAACAAATTTTCCACAGTCTTTACTATTAAGTAAGAATAGTTTTGAAAGTGTTCCGCAGTGGCATTCCAAATTCAGTCGGTGTGAATGGGCCGGGTTTGGGGTGTTACAAGTTGGTATCAGAGCCCGGTTCAAAACTCGACTTTGAGGTTTTGGGCCCGAAAAACAGTTTTCAAAGGTGGGCTTTTCAAAATATGGACTTTTATTTCAAGTTTATTTTGGCATGGCACCTGTACCTCCGACCCGAAGTCCACCCGGTAAGTACCTCTGACTATTGAGGTAATATTTGAATTAAATTAAGCTATGAATTAAGTGAATGAAACCATATGTTTAAGCATATGATTGGTTTTATTTAGTTTGATGATATAAATATATGTATGATATGGAAATGCGAAATTCATATTCATGCCAAAGTTTATATGTGCATTTGTCTATATGGTAATTGAATGTGAGATTATGACTAAAGAAATGTGAATTGTATAAATGTATTACGATAGTATGTGTTCGGTCAAACAAAATTTCTATTGATATCGAGTATGAAAGATGATTTTGGATAAGAAAACGGATGTTCGTTAGTAAGTTATAAGCAAAAAGACATACTAATTTTTATAAAATGTGAAGTATACAAGTAGAAATAAATATATGAATTTTTATTTGACTTAGCCAATTGTATAAATGTTTATGAGATTTGGGAATAAGTTCGATTCAATTGAAATAGGATGTTTGAAAAGCTTCATGTGAACCTTAAGGATTAGTTAAGATATTCAATATATGAATTATGTATAAGATGACTTTGTATCAGTGATATCGGGCTTTATGCCTAGCAGGCTTTGTGCCGGTGTATAATATTAGGCTTTATGCCTAGCAGGCTTTGTGCCGGTATAATATCAGGCTGTATGCCTAGCAGGCTCTGTGCCGGTGTATTACATTATGCTTTATGCCTAGCAAATTTTACGTGAGCAACGGTAAAAATAATCAAATGTGCTTAATGAGTTAAAGTGAACATGTATGTAACAATTTATTTCCTTTTTAGAAATAAGGTAAGTTAGTGTATTCCCATTTGAAAGATGTGATATAGTTGAAGCTTCGGTAAGTATTTTAATATGTGCAATTGATCTTACCATTGATGTGTGTGATTTATATACAATGGAATTTAAGTTTGAATATGCTTATGGAGAATTGGCCATATGTGAAAATGCTAAATGCGAAAGAGGTTGGATATGTTTGCATATGTGTGTAATTGGGTATATGTGATTGATATATGGTGAATTGAAATGTAAAATTTATATTAATATTAAAAGATTTATGTGCATTCGATTAGTAGGTATTTTAAATGTGAACCTTTAACGTATTTATATGGATATATATATTGCAATAATAAGGTCTATGGGATATTAAACATATTAATGATCAATGCGTGTTTGGAAATGTTATAAATTATGTGTAGATAAATGTTTGGTAGTTAAATTTCATAAGTATGGCTTGTTTATACCTTAATAAAATTATCAATACCATTGAGGTAATCTGAATAGTGAATGTGTGTGGCAAATACCACTGAATGAATGTGTTGATGAATGAATATGTCTCTTTTTATGAGCCTGAATGTGACTCTGATTTAGAATAGCGAACTTGAACTGAACCTTGATTGATCGAAAGAACCACTTTTAAATATGTCTTTTCATAAAATTTGGTCGCGGATAATCAGTGGAACAAATTTCTAATGCATAAAACATTTTAAGTTAGTTTTCGTGATAAGAGATGAATTCTAGAGGATGTGGTCGAGGTAGAATGGCCGTATCGGAACCCGTTAGATCGGATCAAGGGTCTGATAATGAGGTAGTTCGTGTTGTATGCTAACGAAGTGTATGGAATCTTGAATACGAATTTTGAGAGAGTATCTAAGGAACGTGTTAGTTTTGTTAAGATCAGTGTGCGCAGCATAAGCGTAGTGCGGTGAATTGAAATGTACGGATATTCGTTAGTAAGTAATTTCGAGGACGAAATTATTTTTAAGGGGGGTAGAATTGTAACACCCTAAATTAAGGGTTGTGCGTCTGGAGCATAACTCAAGTGTTAATGGGCTTTAAGAGTGCTTTGGATGTGTTTTAGAGGTTTTTAAAACTTTGGGATTAAAATGGAAACTTTGGAAAATTTTTGGAATTTTGGGTTAAAAAGAGGAAAATAGGTAGGGAGGCCTTAAGATTAATTTTTGGCCTTTTTGGGCATAAGAATCACATTGGAAAAGTGGCTTCCATGCGCCATTTAAGGCTTAAAATCAACGCCACCACAGGTCGGGAGTTCGAGTCTTGGGCGCGGCATAAGTTGTGTTTTATTTTGCAAATGGCGCTATATTGAAGTAGGCCTTAAAAGGAAATTGTTAGCGTTGTTGAACACGAAAGTCAGGATAGTAGAGTGGCTAAGGGCGCTTTAGGAGGGCTGCGGCGCAAGGACTCGTGTTTGAGTCCTGGGGGTAGCGCTTGTGTGCATTTATTTTTGTTTTGCGATAAACAAGGGAGCTGGCGAGGGAAGGTTTAAAAGAATTTGTGTTGGGATATTGGCATGAAATGCATGGTGGCCAAGTGGCTGGGGCGTGGAGATGCCTTCTCTAGGTCTCGGGTTCGAGACCTGGGGGCAACAGCATGGTTTTATTTTGTTTTTCTTCTTTTAGGCCGGCGTGAGGAGCTTAATGGCCTGCGCATGGGCTCAATTTTTTAGATGAAAGCATGTTGCTTTTATTTTTTTTATTTCTCTGCTGCAAGTATGGGATTAAATGATGGGGTTGTTTATTTTATTGTGTTTTATTATTTTTAATGTATGGAAGATGGGATTGTTATTATTTTATTTTATTATTTTTATTATAAGATGATGGATAGTTGATATATTATTATTATTATTAAATGTATAAGGTATGGGAAAATGATTAAACAAGGATTAATTTATTTCAATGGATGGGTTCCTTGCATGAGGAGAAACATGGCCGGCCTTGTGTTAGCAAAGCATGCCAAAATTCATTCCCTTCCCTCCAAATTAAACTTTGCCGAATGTCTTCTTCTTGTTTTTTTCCTTTCTTTGCTTTTGGTGCATGGCCGAGTGAAGCATTTCTCTAGGAACCTTCATGGTCAGTTTTAAGCTAGTAAGGGAGGTGCCGAATGCTTTGTTTTGTTTTGTTTTGTTTTGTTTTCTTGCCAATTTGTTCTTGGCCGAAAAAGAAGGAGAGACCTAAGGCTTGAGCTTCGGTTTCGGAAGGAGCTAGGGAGTATTTCGGATAGCAAATGCTGCTTGCATGGCTTTCTTACATTGTTGTTAGCCGAATCCTTTAGTCACTACACCGTGTCGAAGTTTCCCTTCTCTTCCTCTTGTGGTGCTTTGGCCGAATATAGGACTTCCTAGGGTAGTATATTTTTGGCTTTGGAACCGAAAGTTGGAGATAGCACTCTATTTCTTGGTTGTGGCCGAACCTAGGAGGGCGATTCGGGAAGTGTTCATACGTGCTAAGCAACGTGGACAGTGGTAAGTGTATTCACCCTTTAGCAATTGATTTGGTTTTTATTCTTTGGTATGCCGAGATCAATGATTGTGCTTTGGTCTAAGGTTGGCCAAATGTGTGTGAATGCCATAATCTCGTGTTCTTTGGTGTGTAGCCAGCGTTAAGGGACCTTGAAGGGATCTCTTGGTTTTGAACATCAAGGTATGGTAGTTTGTACCATTCGGAAATCAAGGGCCATTAGTCTTGGATTTATGTGCTAGCCGTTTCTAACTATGGTTTATGTAGGGTTTTCGACCACTCAAAGATCTAGTATTAGTTCTCGGGTTTCAGTGAGAGTAAGTGGTTGTTGACTTTCGCCTAAGGCCATGCTTGGTATTTTAAATGGCTAATGATTCGCCCATGATGGATTAGGGGCTAGTTGAGCAAGGCATAAGGGCAAGTTCGGGATTTTTAGTTTGTGTTAGATTCGATAGATCAGGACCTCGCTATAATCAAAAAGTGTTAGTTATCGCACCGCTTCTTTTTGCTTGTTATATGTGTTGTATGTATTATTTTATGTCTACGTATATGTTGTGCATGTTAGCCAAATTAGGGTTAAGATGATGGGGATACCCAGGTGGGTGATCGAATAATCAGGTTAGTGGTTATGGTACTAATCTTTCAGTGATTTGCGGTAATGTATGATTATTGATGAATGTATAAAAATGTGATGATGTGTGATGTATAATTGTTTTGAGTAATATGTTACCATGATACATATATATATATGCATGGGATTTGGGATGTGACTATTTGAGGAAAGGATGTACGTTATGTGTGTGGTTTAATGCTAGCCACGTGCTACATTAACGCTTGATGTTAACTATGTGCTTCATCAAAGGAGGTGTTGGCTAAGTGCCCATCTCGGCGGTTGATAGCTGTGTGTATCACTGTGTACTGATTGATATGTGAGATCCCTATGGGATCGGTGGCTTGGCTACGGCCTTGAGAAGTAAGACTGCCAAGGTAGATATGTGGATCACTATGTGGGTTGGGCTTCATAATTGCATATTCATAATTGCATATGCATAATTGCATATTCATATTCGCATATTCATATTCATGGACGGTGTGGATATGGGCTAAGCCCATATGAGGAGACACGTGTATTAACTATGCACTGAGTCTTGGTGACTCACCCAATTTTTTCTAAACCTTTCAGGTGATCGTGATTTTGGACTTGGTCGGAGTGGATACAAAGGTGGCCATGTGGAAGTGGATTCTCATGAAAAATGACATTTTGATTAATTAAGTATCTAAATTTTCATTATTCTGATTAAGTGTTAATGTAAAAAGGCCCATTAAAGTATTTAAGTACTTTTATCAAGCACCTTTATTATTATGCTCTATTATGGATGGACAATTTAAATGTTGATTGCAAATGGTTTTATTTTCTCAAGTAAAGCTTGAATCTGATATTTTTATAACAAACTTCAATTTTTACTTAGAATATTTCAAGTCACGAAAATGTTTTATTAAAGGAAACAAATTTTCCATAGTCTTTACTATTAAGTAAGAATAGTTTTGAAAGTGTTCCGCAGTGGCATTCCAAATTCGGTCGGTGTGAATGGGCTGGGTTTGGGGTGTTACAAAGCCATCGATCACATAGTGATCCACATATCTATATCCACGAGGTGACTCGAGGTCATCCTCAATCTACGGTGATGCACACAGCTATCATCCGCCGAGATTGGCACCTAGCCAACACCTCCCTTGATGAAGCACATAGCCACCATCAAGCGCCAATGTAGCACAAGGCTAACATCAGACCACGTACATAATGTACACCCTTTCCTTCGATAGTCACATCCCAAGTCCCATGTATCATGCCACAATATCATTAAAATAAGCATATATCACAAGCCATCACATTTTCATACATATATCATATGTAAATTAAAGTCATAAAATACTGACCTTGTCAATTGATTACCCAACATGGGCATCCACCCTTTTTAGCCTTTAATTCGGCTACCATGCACATCATATACATATTTATATATATATATATATAAAACACATACACACAACAAAAGAACAGTGCGATAACTGCGCACCTTTTTGGCACAGTCGGCTAAATCCCGAGATCACACGTTTGCACTTAAGAGTCTACCGAAATCCCTAAATGGAACCATATTAGTTTCGGCCTCTATACCAAAAAGCATTAGAAAGTGGCCTTTGCCCTCAAGAAAACGACATAGAAAAGAGAAAGGAAATACGGCCATGAACACTTACCTATCTTCCAAAACCGATTGAAGAAAACCAAATGAAGACATACCTTTATTGATATTCGGCTAAGACAAAACAAAAAAGAGTATGGGAAAGTTTCGGCAATATGGTTGATTTGTAACAACAAAAAGGATTCGGCTAGAGTGGAGAAAGAGAAAGGAAAAGAAAAGTGAAAGAAATAGGAGAAGGATGATTCGGCAACAGAAGAAAGAAGAGAATGGAAAGAAGAAAATAAAATGGGAGAGGGATGTTTTCGGCTTTGAGCAAATGTGGAAGAAAGAAAAAGAGAAATAGAGGGAAGGAAGGTTCGGCTAACCACTAAAGATGAAGAAAGAGATGAAGGGAAATGAGTTGGATTTAGGCTTCAAAGAAACTAAAATATAAGAGAGACTCAAATGAATATTCGGCCAAATGCCTAAAAGAAAATTCAGCAAACCACGATGGTCCTTTCGGCTTTGAAACTAAACAAGAAAACAATGCCAAAACTAAAACAAAAATTGTACCAAATGCCCAAGGCACAAATGGCTAAGGAGAAAGATTTTGGAGAGGAAAAGTAAAATGCAAAAGATGCACAAAATGTTAGAATTGACCAACTAAAACCCCCCAAATTCCTATCAACATTCGGCCAACCCCCCTAGACACCCATACCGTCCACATTCATGTCAAATTTTCTACACAAAACTTTCCATAGCATATCACCTTACAACATGCCTTATGTTCTCATATCGGCCTTTAATCAAATGATTTCTTTCCCAAACATCAAGCTTACCTAAACTATCATTCAACTTACCATAAAAACATAAAGTCCAACCTACCAAAGCCTCCAACAAAAACGATCAACCCTCCCCCTAGACCAAAATGCCGTCCACATACATAGACTAGTGGCCATAGAAGAGTTTCCAAAACATCACCCCATACTTCAAGCCTTATGTCCCCTTATCCTACCTTAACTCCTTGATTCCATACCATAAATAAGTACTTGCCTTTTTCCTTTAGTCTACTATCCAAAAAATAACAAAGGCCATCCTTACCATAATTAAAATTTGACCAACACATGCCATACAAAAGCAAAAATAAAAGTCACCTTAATGGCATCCATAGGATTCGAACCTAAGCTCCCTCACACTACTTGTGGCGTCACCTTCAAGGCTCTAAGTGGTGCCTCCTTGCCACTTTACCAAGCCAATTCTTGTGATAAAACTCCCCACGATTTACTCTTAACCCCTAGCTCCTTCAACTCCCTTTAACTAAAGCTTGAAAATTAAATTTTTCTTACAGCTCGAGCCTACCCTTGGCTTATTCCTAAGCCCTAGAACATCTCAATTAACAACACAACAAACCGAACTCTTGTAAAACAATACCATCACAAATAACCCCTAATTCAGGATATTAAAATTCTACCCTCCTTAAAGAAATTTCGTCCTCGAAATTTCCAACTAACTAACAGTCGTGCATCCTAATTTACCACATTACGCCTCACTGCACTCTCTGATCTTAATAAAACTAACATATTTCTATACACGATCTCAAAGTTCACACTCAAGGTTCCATCCACTTCACTAGCAACACAAATACGAACTAGCTCTATAACAAGCAAGACAATAAAGGGTATTTTAGTAATAAATCGGGGTCAATTTGAAAATCTTTACAAATCAAAGGCATTCCAAAATATACAAATCTCGAAGTTATTTTGAAAATTCTACCAAATCAATGGTACTGCAGAAATTTCGAAAATTGGGGTTATTTTGGTAATTTTTTGAAAGTCAAGGGCATTTTAGTAAATTTCTCCAATCAAGGTATCTTAGCATTTTGCAAAGCTGGGGTTTTGGTATTTTGTAAAGTAAGAATATTTTCATAAAAGTCAAGAGTAACATGGTAATTTTATAAACCAGGGGCATTTTCGTAATTTATCGCTCAGGGGTATTTTAGTAATTTTGCAAATCGAAAATATTTTGAAAATGTTTTCAAAATAGTTTGTACAAATCAATGAGAGTAATTTTGAAAACTTAAGGTTTTTATAGAATAGTATGACTAGTCCCTTTCGGGTTTTAATTATTGGGTTTAGCCCGTGAATAGGTCCTCTTGGTTAAGGTGAACCGTAGCTATGCACCAGGTAGGATTCGAGTAGAGAGGAGGTGAGTCCCTAGGACTACTTAAATACCAAGCTCTTACTGAATCCACTCCTAGACATGCGTACAACAGTTGCCACACCTTAACTCGGCGACTTAGTCACAGGTTTGTTCGATAATCCTTAAGTCTTATGTACTTGTGTTTGAGTGCACTAGCCCTAGGGTTTAATAGCCCTAATCTTCTAATCTACGAGCCCAATTATACCCAATCATATAATAATTCACACATCAATTAAAGGTACTTACCTGGTGGACTTCGGCTTGGAGATATAGGTGCCATGCCAGAATAAACCTGAAAACTTCATGAAAGCCTATATTTTTGAAAAGCCCATCTTAAGAAAATGTTTTTGGGCCCAAAACCCTCAAAGTCGAGTTTTGAACCGGGCTCTGATACCAATTTGTAACACCCTAAACCCAGCCCATACACCACGGCTGAATATAGAATGCCACTGTGGAAAACGTTTGAAAAATATTTTGATTTAGAGTGAAAAAATATAAATTTATTGTCTTTAGAAAAACATGGTGTATTTAAAATTCTAAATAAAATTAAGTTGCTAAAAATAAACATTTCCAGATAACAATATAATCAACAAACCGACTTAAAACATAATAATAGTCCATCAATACTTTAAATGGCCCTTATTACAATAAATAACCTTTCATAAGAAAAATGTGTAAAACAAATAAATTTATCTTCTGCATGGTCCACCTCGTATCCACTCCAACCCAGTCCAAGCTTTATGCATCACCTGCAAGGTTTGAGAAAAATTTGGGTGAGTCACACAGACTCAGTGCATAGTTATTACACATGTCCCCAGATATGGGCTTGGCCCAATTCCACACAGTCCACATACATAAATTATGCAAGTATGAAGCCCAACCCAAACTAGTTCCATCCATTACACCAACCTCGGCACACCTGCCGCCCAAGGCCGTGGCTAATCCACCGGTCAAATAATGATCCTCATATCTTACCTTGGCAGACTTGCTGCCCAAGGTCGTGGCTAAGCCACCGATCACTTAGTGATCCACATATCTGTATCCACGAGGTGACTCGAGGTCATCCTCAATCTACGGTGATGCACATAGCTATCATCCACCGAGATGGGCACCTAGCCAACACCTCCCTTGATGAAGCACATAGCCACCATCAAGCGCCAATGTAGCACAAGGCTAACATCAGACCACGTACATAATGTACACCCTTTCCTTCGATAGTCACATCCCAAGTCCCATGTATCATGCCACAATATCATTAAAATAAGCATATATCACAAGCCATCACATTTTCATACATATATCATATGTAAATTAAAGTCATAAAATACTGACCTTGTCAATTGATTACCCAACATGGGCATCCACCCTTTTTAGCCTTTAATTCGGCTACCATGCACATCATATACATATTTATATATATATATATATATATATATATATATATATATAAAACACATACACACAACAAAAGAACAATGCGATAAGTACGCATCTTTTTGGCACAGTCGGCTAAATCCCGAGATCACACGTTTGCACTTAAGAGTCTATCGAAATCCCTAAATGGAACCATATTAGTTTCGACCTCTATACCAAAAAGCATTAGAAAGTGGCCTTTGCCCTCAAGAAAACGACATAGAAAAGAGAAAGGAAATACGGCCATGAACACTTACCTATCTTCCAAAACCGATTGAAGAAAACCAAATGAAGACCTACCTTTATTGATATTCGGCTAAGACAAAACAAAAAAGAGTGTGGGAAAATTTCGGCAATATGGTTGATTTGTAACAACAAAAATGATTCGGCTATAGTGGAGAAAGAGAAAGGAAAAGAAAAGTGAAAGAAATAGGAGAAGGATGATTCGGCAACAGAAGAAAGAAGAGAATGGAGAGAAGAAAATAAAATGGGAGAGGGATGTTTTCGGCTTTGAGCAAATGTGGAAGAAAGAAAAAGAGAAATGGAGGGAAGGAAGGTTCGCTAACCACAAAAGATGAAGAAAGAGATGAAGGGAAATGAGTTGGTGTTAGGCTTCAAAGAAAATAAAATATGAGAGAGACTAAAATTAATATTCGGTCAAATGCCTAAAAGAAAATTCGGCAAACCACAATGGTCCTTTTGGCTTTGACACTAAACAAGAAAACAATGCCAAAACTAAAACAAAAATTGTACCAAATGCCCAAGACACAATCGGCTAAGGAGAAAGATTTTGGAGAGGAAAAGTAAAATGCAAAAGATGCACAAAATGTTAGAATTGACCAACTAAAACCCCCCAAATTCCTATCAACATTCGGCCAACCCCCTAGACACCCATACCGTCCACATTCATGTCAAACTTTCTACACAAAGCTTTCCATAGCATATCACCTTACAACATGCCTTATGTTCTCACACCAACCTTTAATCAAATGATTTCTTTCCCAAACATCAAGCTTACCTAAACTATCATTCAACTTACCATAAAAACATAAAGTCCAACCTACCAAAGCCTCCAACAAAAATGATCAACCCTCCCCCTAGACCAAAATGTCGTCCATATACATGGACTAATGGCCATAGAAGAGTTTCCAAAACATCACCCCATACTTCAAGCCTTATGTCCCCTTATCCTACCTTAACTCCTTGATTCCATACCATAAATAAGTACTTGCCTTTTTCCTTTAGTCTACTATCGAAAAATAACAAAGTCCAACCTTACCATAATTAAAATTTGACCAACACATGCCATACAAAAGCAAAAATAAAAGTCACCTTAATGTCATCCATAGGATTCGAACCTAAACTCCCTCACACTACTTGTCGCGTCACCTTCAAGGCTCTAAGTGGTGCCTCCTTGCCACTTTACCAAGCCAATTCTTGTGCTAAAATTCCCCACGATTTACTCTTAACCCCTAGCTCCTTCAACTCTCTTTAACTAAAGCTTGAAAATTAAATTTTTCCTACAGCTCGAGCCTACCCTTGGCTTATTCCTAAGCCCTAGAACATCTCAATTAACAACACAACAAACCGAACTCTTGCAAAACAATACCATCACAAATAACCCCTAATTCGGGATATTACAACAATCAAGCTTGAAAGATGAAGAAACCCTAGCTATTGTGAGCTTGAAAATTTCGGCTATGGCTTGAAGAAGATGGACACAATTTTGACTTATTTTTCCCTTTTTAATTCATTAATTTATGAAATGACTAAAATGACCCTAAGGCCCCTTCCTTAAGATTTTTCCTTCCCATGTCCATTTTTTTTCCATCTTAACATAAAATGGTTTAATTGCTAAATAAGGACCTCTAATAATTTTTAAAATTCTATTTCATACTTAAATATTCTAGAATCTCATATTTTCTAACCTTTGAAATTTAGCCCCAATGGACAACTTGATCATTAATTAATAAAATTTCTTTATGAAATTTTCGCATAATCATGCAAGCACATCATAAGACTCATAAAAATCGTAAAACACATATATCTACTTCGGATTTGTGGTCTAAATCACTATTCTGACTAGCCCTAAATCGGGCTGTTACAATTCTCCTCCTCAAGGATTTTTGTCCCCGAAAATCTTACCAGTAAGAAGATTTGGGTACTGGCTCCTCATAGCCTCTTCGGGCTCCCAAGTAGCCTCTTCTACCCCATGTATTTGCCATAATACTTTCAAAAGTGCTATACTTTTATTCCTTCACTGTTCGACTTCCTGTGCTAGGATCTTAATCGGTTCTTCGCCATATGTCATGTCCGGTTGAATTTCAACCTCTGTCGGTGTGATCACATGCGAAGGATCTGATCAGTAATGTCACAACATAGACACATGAAACATGTCATAAACCTTTTCTAACTCAGACTGCAAAGCCAGTCGATAGGCTACTGGCCCTATACTCTCGGTGATCTCATATGGTCCGATAAAACGCGGACTCAATTTGCCTTTCTGGCCAAATCTGAGAACTTTCTTGCATGGTGAAACTTTCAAGAACACCTTATCAACAACTTGAAATTTGATCTTTTTTCGTTTGAAGTTCGAGTAGGATTTTTATCTATCAGAAGCAGCTTTTAAACAATCTCAAATCACCCTTACTTTCTCTTCGGTGTCTCTAACCAGATCAACCCCGTGAATCTGATTTTCCTTGAGTTTAGCCCAATATAAAGGCATTTGACACTTACGCCCATACAAAGCCTCATATGGCGCCATTTTCAAGCTCAACTGAAAACTATTATTATAAGCAAACTCTACCAACGGTAGGTACTTTTCCCAACTGCCCTGAAACTCAAGAACACAACACCAGAGCATATCTTCAAGTATCTGTATCAACCTCTCCAACTGCCCGTCAGTTTGGGGGTGAAAGGCTGTACTAAAACTCAACTTTGTGCACAAAGCTTCTTGCAACTTTTTCCAAAATTGGGATATGAATCTCGAATCTCTATCCGATATAATCCACAAAGGCACTCGATGAAGCCTTACAATCTCGAAAACATACAAGTTTGCCAACTTATCAAGGGAGTAATTGACACATACATGTATGAAATAGGTCGACTTTGTAAGTCTATCTACCACAACCCATACGGTAATTTTCTTGCTCGTTGTTAACGACAAACCCGTTATAAAGTCCATAGTAACATGGTCCCATTTCCACTCGGGAACCATAATAGGTTGAATCGAACCCAAAGGTACTTGGTGTTCAGGATTTCGACACAAACTCTGAGATGTCTTTCTTCATACTCGACCACCAATACCATTTCTTCAAGTCGTTATACATCTTGGTGCTACCCAGATGTACAGATAGGCATCCAATATGTGTCTCACGCAAAACATTCTGAATGAGCTCATCATTTCTTGGTACACAGGCTCTGTCTCTGAACATCAAACATCAATCAGAATTGATCCGAAAGTCAGACTCAACACTCGACTCGCACTGAACTCTTTTGGATTGCAAGTCACTATCATCTTTCTGAGCCTCGTAAATCTATTGAATAAAGATCGATCTAGCCCTCAATTCAGCTAGAATAAAACCATCCTCTAACAAGGTCACCCGAGTATTCAAAGCCCTTAATGCAAATAGGGATTTTCTACTCAAAGCATCGGCGGCTACATTCACCTTTCCCAAGTGGTAATCAATCACTAACTCATAATCCTTTATCAACTCTAGCCATCTTCGTTGCCTTAATTTCAATTCCTTTTGAGTCATCAAGTACTTTAAACTTTTATGATCGATAAATATCTAACATCTTTCACCATACAAATGGTGTCTCCAAATCTTCAATGCAAACACAATGGCAGCCAACTCTAAATTATGTGTCAGGTAGTTCTTCTCGTGTGGCTTTAACTGTCTAGAAGCATACGCTATCACCTTGCCTTCTTGCATAAGCAGACAGCCCAATCCATTCAAGGATGCATCGCTGTAGATCACAAATTCTTTTCCCGGTTCAGGTTGCACTAGAATTGGAGCCTCGGTCAACAATGCCTTTAGTTTCTCGAAACTCTGTTGACACTTTTCTGTCCAATCAAACTTTACATCATTTTGTAACAACCTCGTCATAGGTATAGCTATCATGGAGAATCCCTTGACAAACTGTCTGTAATAGCCAGCTAGGCCAAGGAAACTTCTAAGCTCTGATACATTTTTCGGCGGTTTAATCAACAATAGCTAAAATCTTACTTGGGCCGACTCAGATTCCATCTCCCGAGACAATGTGCCTTAAGAATCCAACCTCTTTAAGCCAAAACTCACTTTTACTAAACTTGGCGTACAACTGATTATCTCGTAAAGCCTGTAAAACTGTCCTTAAGTGCTCGACATGCTCATTTTCATCAGGAGAATAAATCAGTATATCATCGATAAAAACCACAACAAACTTATTCAAGTATGTCCGAAATATGCAGTTCATTAAATCCATAAACACAACAGGGACATTTGTTAAACTGAAAAGCATGACTAAAAATTCATAGTGCCCATACCTTGTCTGAAATACAGTTTTCGGCACATCTGAGTCCTTTAGTCTCCACTGGTAATAACCGGACCTCAAATCTATCTTGGAAAATACAGTGGCTCTTTTCAATTGATCAAAAAAATCGTCGATCCTTGGCAATGGGTACTTGTTCTTCATGGTTGAAACACCCCTAACCCGAAACTGTGGCCAGAATAGGGTTAAAAAGCATTAACGAATAATCAGAACATTTCATATCCATTTTACGACACAAAGTCAATCATCATTAAAACATATCAGAACATAATCATTTAGTCCCTTAATGAGGTCTACGAGACCTTAAACACATGCTATAAAAGGGGTCGGGACTAAACCGAACACTTACAAAAGTTTTCTGAATTTCAAGCATTCTTCAATTCTGTTGAGGTCACATGCCTGTGCAGTCAGGCCGTGTGCCTCACACGGCTACCAGACACACCCATGTGTCTAGGTCGTGTCATAACAGAGCATACATACTGACTTATTCCACAGCCACGTGTATGTGCCATGGCTGTGTATTCTTAGGCTAGCTACTAACTTGGTCACACGGCTACTAGGCACGGCCATGTGCCACGACCGTGTAACCTGTCCAGACACACTTCGAAGTGGTTCTTGAACCACAAGGTGAAGTTACACGCCCATGTCCCTTAACCAAATATGCAAAATAGGCCATTTGCAAGGCCAATTTGCCACCCATACAATGGTCAACACTACAAGCACAATTAAACATGTTTTCACACACAACTTGGCAACCAAATACATGTCAAATAGTCAAATATCATCTCAACGAATCTCATGTCTAAACATGTTAACGTATAACCTAAATTTCACAACTTGAACACATTCAATACCAAACATGATTCATCCTCAAATTCACTAGATCATACTAGCATCAAACCATCACTAAGTTTACCATTCATAAGACGTTCTCATTACCAACAAGCTATACCATAATATGCATCGTGTACCAAATCCATTCATGCTTATAGCAAACATATATCTAGCCATATCACATGGCTATTTACACATCTCAAATATGTTTCAAAACAACTAGCCTATACATGCCATATTTCAACTATGTACATCTTTCCAAAGGTACCAAAATAGATTGCCGATAGTGTGATTGAGATGCTGACGATCCTCCAGATCCGAGCTAGCTTTACTAACACTGTAAAACAGAGAAATAATCACACAATAAGCTTTCAAAAGCTTAGTAAGTTCATAACATAATACATTATACCAAAACATGCTATCACATAGATTAATTTACAATCATATATATCATACCGTCCAAAACTAATATGTTTAATTAATCCTTCCATAAACACATTCATAGTTTCATCAACCACATAGGTTCTGAGCGTACCTTAGCCAACACTTAGTTGTCGACTACATATGCCATTCAATACTCATTACTTCATTCCGATCAACTATCGTCCTTTCTTCGATTCAATTGCACACTTAGTGCCCAAATAGTTAACCGAAGCTTAATAAACATTGCACGCACAGTGCCAACCACAAAGTTGAAGCTTATATTTTTTTGCACACACAGTGCTAATCATCTCCGTCACATTTTCGAATACGCACACTTAGTGCCACATATCTCGAGCCCTCACATAACATTCACATTTCAATATTAACATACCATTAATTTCATAACATTTAGACATAACAATATACACATATTATGTCTGAACTTACCGAAACAGTCAATCAATTGAGCACTTTATCTTTGCCTCGATCTTGATCTGAACCTCTACTCTCTTGGTCTATATACATTCAAATCCAATCCGTTCAATAACAATTTATTCAATTGAGTCCACACAAACTTATTTAGGGCATTTTACAAATTTGCCCTCACATTTTCACATTTCGACACTTTAGTCCCTAACTCATCAAATCATCAAATACACATAATCTCACATCATATATGCTTAGCTGAATTTTTCCAATGCTAATACAAGCCCACACATTTCATTTATTTCACACTTTAGTCTTTCAAAATGTTATTTTCACAATTTAGCCCTGATTACCTAAATTCATCAAAAATTCAAGAACAAAACATGTTCATTAAACACATATCTTTCATTTAACATTAACACTCATCACAAAGCTCACCATTTCATCAATGGCACATTTCATAACCATCATCAATTTTTCAAATTATAACAAGGGCTTGATAGTAGACTAAGCAACAATCTCAAAAACATGAAAATCATAAAAAAAACAAAGTCAAAACATACCTTAATTAAGGTCACAATGACCGAATGCCCTAGCTTAATTTCTTTCTTCTTTTTCTTTGGTAATTTCAGCTAGAATAGATGAACACATCCACTAGCTTTTTCACTTGTTTTATTATTAACATATTAATAATTCATTTCCTATTTTGCCCTTTAATGAAACATTAATAAATAAACATTTAAACTTTCGGCATAATTGTCCTTCAACTATCCACTATCTAAATAATGGGTTAATTGCATCATAAGGCCTCCACATTATAAAGACATCAACAATTAAACACTTAACAATTAGCACACAGCTTTTGCATTTTACGCAATTAAGTCATTTCTCTTAATTCAACATACAGTCGATAAAATTACCACACAGAATTTTCACACAGGCTATATCACATATAATCAACACCAAAAATAACATTAAAATATTATTCTGACCTCAGATTTGTGGTCTCGAAACCACTATTCTGACTAGGGTCTAAACCAGGCTGTTACAATGGTAACCTTATTAAGCTGTCGGTAATCTATACATAATCTCACAGAACCATCTTTCTTTTTCACAAATAGCACTGGAGCACCGCACAGAGAATAACTCGGTCTAGAAAAACCTTTTTTTGTCAACTCTTGCAACTGTGTCTTCAATTCCTTCAACTCAGTTCGGCCCATTCTGTATGGAGCAATCGATACAGGTGCCGTACCAGGAACTAACTCAATACCAAATTCAACCTCTCTAGCCGGAGGCAACCCTGGCAAACCTTCTGAGAATACATATGGGTACTCACATACTATAGACACTAATTCAATCTTTAACTTAGTTTCTTTAGCATTCATAACAAAAGCAAGATATGCTTCATACCCCTTTCTTACATGCCTCTGAGCAGATATATGAGAGATCACTACAGGCGATTTGTCTTGTTTATCTGATTCAGCACGAAGAGTGTCCCCATTTTCACATCTAAATTCAATGTATTTCTTTCCACAGTTTACTGTCACGTCATGAGTGGTTAACCAGTCCATACCAAGAATTATATTGATTTCATCAAATGGTAATAGCATGAGATTTACCTTAAAATAATGACCTCTAATCATCAATGGGCAATCTTTGTATACCTTATCAACTAATACACTTTTGCCTAAAGGATTGGACACTTTTATCACGAATTCTATGGACTCTAGAGGGATGCTCATGCTAAATACTAATTTCATGTAAATGTATGAATGGGTAGATCCTGGATAAATTGAAGCAACAACATTAGTATCATGGAGAGAAAATGTACCCGTAATTACATCAAGAGATAACACCTCTTCGTGAGCGCAAATAGAATAGGTCCTCGCAGGCGCTCTACCCTCAGATCTCGCAGCCTACTCCCTGGGTGTACTCTCACTACTCATTCTGCTTCCTGAGTTTCTCTGCTATCTCCCTCTAGTAGTGCTTCCCACTCTTGCACTCTGAACTTTCTCTTTCTCAACCATCTTAGGGCATTCTCTAATAAAATGATCTTGGGAACCACACTTAAAACAAGCTCTCTCATGGGCTCGGCACTCACCGGGATGTCATCTGCCACATTGTGGACATTCCGATCTATTTGGTCTAGTGTTCCCAACACTAGCAACTGAAGTAGTCTGAGCTTTGATCCTCGAGTACTGCTTACTCTTACTTCTATTTGAAAACCCGGCGGAAGTAGCTGATCGAGTAGGAAAGTCTTTTTACTTCTTGGACAAGAACTGAAATGACTTGTTCAATTGTCTCTTTCTTGAGTCACGAGACTCTATCTTATCTTTTCTTTTCTCTTTCACCAACTTCTCGGCTTTACAAGCCTGATCCACTAGCACAACAAATTCTTTCAACTCGAGGATACCAACATACAATCTGATATCTTCATTTAGTCTGTCCTCAAATCGTTTACACATAATAGGTTCAGTGGATATACACTCTCAATTGTATTTGCTGAGCCTCACAAATTCACGCACATATTTAGCTACAGTCATCTTACCTTGTTTCAATTCAAGAAATTCCTTTCCTTTCTAGTCGATAAACCTTTGGCTTATGTACTTCTTCCGAAATTCTTCTTGGAAAAACTCTCATGTGATCCTTTCCCTTGGTACCACCAGCACAAGGTATTCCACCACTAATAAGCAGAATCTCTTAGAAGAGAAACTACACACTTCATCCACTCTTCATGTGTGCATGATAACTCATCAAATACCCGAATGATGTTTTCAAGCCGAAATTCTGCTCTTTTCATATCGTCATCTTTATTAGCCCGAAATTCTTCGGCTCATTGTTTTCGGATTCTATCAACCAGAGGCCATTCTCTTCTTACTACTTCTATCACTTGGGAGCTACTGGGTAGGTTGAGCAATAGGTGGGGGTGGAGGGGGTTGTGCAATCGGGTTCATACGAATGAACTCTGTGTACCATGCATTCATCATGTGGAGAAAGGCTTCCCTAGCCTCTTCTCCTCCTCTCTGACTCACGACCGTAGGTCTATTCTCATTTTTATTTGGCACCGTCCCTTTGGTGGGATCCAGCATGTTATTTTTTACATCATTCGCCATAGCTCTATCAAGATCCATTTACTATATAAAAACATAATTTAAATCATAAGGAGTCGTCACACTATCATTACATAAATACTCATATGTATGGCATGTATAGCTAGACTCATGTAACACTACATTAGTTCGAAGATCGACTGAAATGTAGCTCTGATACCACTAAATGTAACACCTCTTACCCATATTCAACTCCGAAATCGGGTTCAAGGCATTGTCGGACTTAACTTGCTTGAACAATACAACTTGGGCTATTAAATTTCTTTATCAACTTAGAGCTTCTCATCCATATTCATATCATCCTTATTATGGGCCTATGAGGCCCTAAACATGCATATGAAGGGTTTCAGAATTTAACCGAAAACTTTTGCACACTTAGAATATTTTTACCTAACTAGGGCCACACGCCCGTGTGAAATGGGACACGTCCGTGTGGGCAAGCCATGTGGTCACACACGCCCATGTCCCTAGCCCGTATAGAATTTATATTTCATTTCAAACCTACAAGAGTTTTCACACAGCCGGACACACGCCCGTGTCCCTCACACAGTCAAGACACGCCCGTGTGTGAAAAGCTAGGTATTCTGTTTATGAAGTTAGCAACTCTTAAGGGGCACACAGCATAGACACACGCCCGTGTGCAGGCCCGTGTAACGAATCGAATACTCGTAAATTTGATGCAAGGGACACACGACCTACCAACACACCCATGGGGATGATCGTGTGTCGCACACGGCCTAGACACATTCCCGTTTGGACAATTATAAGGCTATTTTCCAAGCCAATTGCCACCCTAAAGCATAAACACACTTATACCAACTCAAGCAACACATAACATGGCAATAGTACACTATGAAGAATCAGTAATCATCAATCATACATTTCACATCTTACTCCATCATTTGTATAAACTTTCCTCTTATAAAACTCATTGCCAATTAAAAATATGAAACTTGACAAATATCGGCCAATTCCCAATGGCCATTTACAAAATGAGTGTATGACATTAATAGCCAACAATTTGGCTTTCAAATATGTCATAACACAAAATGACCAAGTTCCTACACATGCCATACTCAACATAAGTCAACTTTACTATACCAAAAGAATGATTGATAGTGTGATCCGAGCTCCAACGTTCTACAATCCTCGAGCTAGCTTGGCAATACTACAAGGAAGAGGGAAAAGAGAGGGGTAAGCATATAGCTTAGTAAGTTTGCATGAATTAATATAGCAACATAAGTACTCAGAGTAAAATCCATTCATTTCATAGAACAATAGCAACACAAGTTCTTAAGTGCTTAGGCATATTTACTCATACTCATTCTTACCATCACACCTCACATTATGGTTTCATAAATTGTATTTTACTCACGATACCTGTATCACTTAGTCACATAATTTAGCACTTACACTATCTTGAACATAAACTTAAATCATCATCATCCTTAACATAAATGGAACTCAGTATCATCCTTGTATAATTTAACTCTATATCATCTTTGTATACTTATCTTTTTTGCCTGTTGAACTACTCTAAATATCGGAGGATGCTCAACCTCATCATACCTGTATCTTGATGCAAATGGCATATCCCAAATATGGTCTTACGTGGGATCACCTCTTGATGACAATACCATATCCCAGATATGGTTTTATACAGGATCTCATCTCACGATGTCGATCCTGTAACATCCTTAAAACGGGGCCTTTGCATTTGGTATACTTGCATGTAAATAGTATGGTTGTTTTGCTAGTTTAGGGTGTTTTAGGGTCTAGGCCTGAGCTAGAGGTAGGCCTAAGCCTTAGCAAAAATTTCCTTTTTGAGCACTTAGAAGGGAGAGCTGTATGAGTTAGGTGTTAAGGAAATTTAGTGGCAAGTGTAGACACAAGAAGTGCCTTGGTAAAGTGGCAAGGGAGGCGCCATTAAAGGCACAAGAGAGTGACGCCACAGGGAGCAGAAGGAGCCTTGGTTCGAGCTGCGAGAATCTCCTTTTGGGCATTCTTTTTGACCCTAAGACCAGGAGGAGTTGTGCTCAGGATGGACTTTGGTGGATGACTGTTGAAGGAGTAAACAGATTCAAATAAGTGGAGTATAGAAAATTCAGGAGTTTGAAGTATTCAAACTTGTTTGAATATGTGGTCAGGAGAAAATTAAGGAGAGAAAAGGGGGATTGAAGTGGGAGATGTGTTAGCCAAATTTCAAAAGAGTTGGAATGGGGTTGACATTCGGTTGAGTGTTGCTAATGGGGGGTGACCGAATGTGGTATGTTGGCTTTGGTGAGGTGTAGCATTCGGCTAGCTAGAAGGCACTTAGGGCCTTACTCTTTTATTTTCTTTTGTGCAGAATTGAACAACTCCCATATTTCGCATTTTGTATTTGTTGCTTCTCTGTCTTTTCTCTCAACAAACCAAAGCCGAATTCTTCCTACTCTTCTTCTCCATCCTTGTTCCAAAGTCGAAATCATTATCCCACCCTCTCTTTTGATTTTTTTTTCTTCTCTCAAACTCTCTTGTGTTGGAAACATCTAAACCTTTCTCTTCTTTTCTCATCCTTTGACCATAGTTGAAACCTCTTCTTTTCTTGCCCTCGTTTTCTTTTGATCACCATAGCCGCATCAAGTGCCCATCTTTTATTCTTCTTTCTTTGTTTCAAATCTGAAAACCCCTAACTCCATCATCATCTTTAGTCTTTGTGCCATAGCTGAATATCTCCATCCAAGGTTCTCATCTTTGATTTCCCTTGATAAACTGAATTCCCGTGGCCAACTCTTTTTTATCTTTTTCTTTTTTTACTTCTAAAACCGAAAACTTCTAAGATCTATTGGGGGCTCCTTTTCGATTCTTGCATCTTCTCCTACAGATTTGCTGAATTTCCACTTCTTCTATGCTAGTGCCGAATCCTATTGGGTGTTAACCAGATCTCCTGTTAAGGTTAGTAACGATTGCCTCTAGATCTTTATCTTCTCTTTTGGGATTTGAGGAGCCAAAGCCGAGTGGCTAATTGGTCTATAGTTGGGAGTTTGGTCGAATGTAGGTGAAGAAGAGGGTGTCACATTTCAGGGGAGGTATTCGAGATTCACTTGACTTGTGGATCAAACCCAACGTTTCGGGGTTTATCGATCTATGAAGGGGTTTCGCTTTAAGTATTGAATTAATCTTTTGGTTTTAATTTCGTTGCATTGATTCGGGTTAGTGACCAAGGATTATTATGGACTCAAATGCCAGCCAAGCGTTAGGAGGGGTTGGATCTGAGACCCCAGCCCCTAAGTTCGAGAGAAGGGCGGTGTCGGCTGTTCGCGATTGGCCACCTGGGTGTGGGTCGGCATCTGAGCAAAGTAGTAGATAGATAGCGGTAGTGTCGGTTAACGATAGTGTCAACATAGAGAGTGTCATATTACGAGTAATCAGGTGTGTAACTCTTACACATTTCATACGTTTATATGTTGTTATCTTGCATGTAGTCAAAAGCCGAAATAACTGTAGGAAATGGTAAGTTACACTTGTGGGTAAAAGCGAGGACTGCAGGTAAGTCCACTTTGATTGGCTAACATTAAATGCCTCTGTTAACTTTACACATGCCATGTTACATTATTTCTGAATGATAAGCATGACTATTTTGCCTTAAAAAGTATGTTCATAAAATGGGTAATGAGAGGAGGGGGAAGGTATGAATTTCAGACTGTCACCAGTGGTTTGGTACCATACAGTGGGTTGGCCCTGCTTATTATGATATTGTGACTAAGTCTCAGTGGTTTGGCACCACCAGTGGTTTGGTACGACATATATTTTTGTGACTCATCCCAGTGGTCTGGGACCATAGTGGGTTGGCCCCACATAACGATATACGGGATTGTCATCAGTGGTTTGGTACCACAAAGTGGGTTGGCCCCACACATGATAATTTCTGACTTCGGTCACCAGTGGTTTGGTACCACATATATTATTTGTGACTTTGGTCACCAGTGGTTTGGGACCGCCAGTGGTTTGGTACCACACGGGGTAGATTCGGGAGTTTCGGAGGGTTAGGTTTGGGTTGCATGGCATACATATTCACTTATGAAACTGTGTAAGGGCTTATTGTCTTCGGGATGGGGATTTATACACTGAGTCTTGATGACTCACCCCTTCCTTTACATTTTACAGATGATCCTTAGATCACAGATACAGAGCCGGGACGGACTCGAGGTGGCCATGCACGATATTTTGGGTTTTTTTTTAAATTATTATTTCAGATTTACTTTGCTTTAAATTTCGGGTTTTCGGTTTTGTAATAAGGCCACTAGATTTTATTTTTAGGATTATTTATCTGTTTAAATTGTCACTAAATTTTGTTTAAGTTATTAACGGCATGCCTAATAAACCTAAAAAAAGAGTGTTCTACAAACCTTCACAAATTTTCGAGATTTTCCAAAACTTTACCATCGGGTAAGGTAAAGATGTAGTAACAACAGGTTAATTCAATTTTCTTTAAAACTAATTTCGGAACGGTTTTGGCAATTTACTTAAATTAACTCGGCTTTTCATAAAACCAAAAGTTTTCCTTAAAATTAGAGACGACCACTTGTTTCCAAAAACGTTTTCTTTCCTGTGACATACCAGATTCAGTTGTAGCATTTTGACTGGGTTTGGGGTGTTACAGATGCCATGTTCCAGACGTGGTCTTACATGAGATCGTACATAGATGTCGATTCCATGTCCCAGAGATGGTCTTATACGAGATCTTCTTTTGGTGCCGAAGCCATGTCCCAGACATGGTCTTATACGGGACCTTCCTTATTCGATGCCGATGCCATGTCCCAGACATGGTCTTATACGGGATCTACGTTTGGTGTCGATGCCATGTCCCAGACATGGTCTTATACGGGACCGTCCTTATCTCATGTCGTGACATAGGTATCCTCGTTATTCCAAAAATTCAATCAGGACATCACTTAGCATAATCTCATCATTTTCTCATTAAGTTATCTTCAGTGAATTTCATGGAAATGATATGTATTTCTCAAAATAATAAGTAATTTTAAACACAATAACATATGTAACATTAATTTCACACAAACTTACCTCGGTACTTAAAATGTGTGTGGATATTCGATTTAGTCCAACTTGCCTCAGTTTCGGTCTGGACTTCGTGTTTCTTGATCTATAATAACAATTTTACTTATTTAATACTCACAGTAACTAAATTGACTCATAATTCATACTTTGGAAAAATTATAATTTTGCCCCTAAACTTTCACATAATTACACTTTTGCCTCTAAGCTCATAAAATGATTTTCACTCAACTTTCTTGTATTTCAAGCCTAGCTAAATCATTTTCTTCACTACAGTAGCCCCTAATTTCCACTATTTCACTCATTGATGACCAATTTCATAACTTTTGCAATTTGGTCCTTTGGTGCATTTTTCATTAAAATCACTTAGAAAAAGATGTTTATCATAAATCAAACTTTCATATTCTTCCATAAATTATCAAAATACATGCATGTCATACATGGGTAAATTTTTGAATATAAACCCTAGCTCAAAATATGGCTAGAAATAGCTAAATAGAGCTACGAGGATTTCAAAAATATGAAGAACATTAAAAACGGGGCTAGGAGGTACTTACAATCAAGCTTGAAAGATGAAGAAACCCTAGCTATGGTGAGCTTGAGAATTTCGGCTATGGCTTGAAGAAGAAGGACACAATTTTGACTTATTTTTCCCTTGTTAATTCATTAATTAACCTAATGACTAAAATGCCCGTAAGGCCTATTCCTTAAGATTTTTCCTTCCCATGTCCATTTTTGTCCATCTTAACATATAATGGTTTAACCGCTAAATAAGGACCTTTAATAATTTTTATAATTCTATTTCATACTTAAATCTTGTAGAATCTCATATTTTCTAACCTTTGAAATTTAGTCCTAATGGACAACTTGATCACTAATTAATAAAATTTCTTTATGAAATTTTCACACAATCATGCAAACACATCATAAGTCTCATAAAAATCATAAAACACATATTTCTACTTCGGATTTGTGGTCTCGCAACCACTATTCCGACTAGGCCCTAAATCGGGCTATTACAAATATGCCCATAGGCACCTCAAATGACAACTTAAAAACATGTCAACCAAATATCCAAACTTACCTAGATGACTAAATACATATATGGTTAATTGTACCAAAACCTATCATATAGGTCACTTATCAAGCTCAACAATTTGGTACCGAAAATACCAATAATTCCAAATGGTACCAAAGATTCCATTCTAACCAACATCAATGTACCTATAAGTTTTCCATAACAAAGCACTAAATCTCACCAAGGTATATCATATATCTTATATGCATATTCAAACCACATTTTACTTTCCACCATTCTACCATATCAAACAAACATCAAATATGATAAGGCAATACATATATATATATACATACATATCAAAATATACCGAACACAAGACAAATAAGTGGCTAATCACAACAAAACACTTATATGCCAACATTGGCCAAATTAACCTATACATGGCATTATAACCGAAATTAAATATCTAAAATTACCAAAAGAGCCGATGGATAGTGTGATATAGCTTAGAAAAGCTTCTAAACCGAATGAGCTTCCAAATCACTATAAAACACGGAAAATAACATAGAATAAGCTTTTAAGCTTAGTAAGTTTGTATAATAGAGAATTTAACTTACCATTTTGTTCACATTTAAGGTAAGTAAACCAAAGCATATCCAAATTCAATTTGGCCAAAAGCCTAACACATACTCATCAACCAAGTTAGCCATGTAATTTATATAACAACCGAGAAACATGTATGAGTTCAACAACTATTCAAATTCCATATACATGTAACATCTATACCATGTATCCATATATCATATATAAACCCTTTCCATGTAATTCATGCAAATACTTGTACTAGTTCATATTGAAGTCAAATAGGCTCGTAATAGAACTGTGCTTGTTGAACCATTTAGAATATCATTGGATATGAAGGTAGTACACACGAGGTGTACTGAACTGTAATCCGTCAATTCATGTTCATGTATGCTCATACGAGTTGTAAACGGTAAGCTCTTTCGAGCAGAATAATAGTAAGCTCCTTCGAACTGAATAATGGTAAGCTCAAATGAGCTGAGTATCGGTAAGCTCATAAGAGCTGAAATTGGTAACCCTAATGCCATTTGTATCCTACGAATTCCTAAGGTTCAAACGAGTCTCGGTAATTGTCGTACATCATCGAATATGCGATCAGTATTCATATATAATGATAATGCAAATAACATACATGTAATTCAATCAAAACATATAATTACACAATTTAATTACACGAATTTACCTCGACGAGTGTACGTAGATATGAAGGCGACTAATTTGATATTTTTCCTTTGCCCTGATCTAACTCCGTACGAGGTCTAGCCAGATCTATATAAATGAATTTTAGTCAATTCAACATAATTCATATTCAATTTAGTCCAACACACATTTTTGGCAAAATTACTATTTTTCGCCTATACTTTTAATTCTTTACTATTTAGTCCCTATCTTATAAAAATGGAAATTTACACAATTTCATTGCAACCCATCATAGCCAAATTATATACATGCTTATAACAGCCCACATCTTTCACAAATTCATAATTTTACCACACAATGTATCACATTTTTCAATTTAATCCTTGATTGAAAATTTCATCAAAATTTCTTTACAAAAGTTGTTTATCTAATAAAAACCATTCATTTTCTACATTAAACTTCAAAAACCTAACATGTTCATCAATGGAAAAACTCAAATAATTTAAAAGTTTCACAAATAAGTCCCCGGGCTAGCTAGATTAAGCTACAACAATCCTGGAAACATAGAAATCATTAAAAACGGGTCAAAAATACGTACCAAATAGACAAGGAGAAGTTGCCAAAGTCAAAGGCCCTTCAATGGCTTTTCTTTTATCCTAAATTCGGTTGAGAAGAATTAAAGAAGATGAAGTTCAATTTTTTAGTTAATATTAACTTTATTTACTAATGACCAAAATATCCTTAAAAATTAATCATAATTTCATTAATACCAAGCCATGTACATCCACTAATTTCACTAATGGTATAATTACCACATAAGGACCTCCAAATTAATATTCTATAGCTATTTAATTCCTTTAGCTATTAGAACCTAACTTTTGAACTTTACACGATTTAGTCCTTTTATCAAATTGAACATGTAAACGGTAAAATTTCTTAACAAAATTTTTATACAGTAATATTATCATGCTGTAGACCATAAAATGATAATAAAATAAAATTTTAAATTTTGGATTTGTGGTCCCAAAACCACTGTTCTGATTTCACTGATAACAGGCTATTACAATGATAATATTAGGGTTTGTGTACTCCAGGTGGAAAAAAAGTGCCTAAAAAATTACAATGACAAAAAATACGAAATATAATGAAAAGAAAAAGAAGAAGCGTCAATAATGGAGGACAAAATGTCTAAAAAATATTCAGATGAACTTGGCACTTCAATGATGCAAGGTGGCATTTTGTTTAGGATGTCGTGACAGTAGAGTGTGATGTCATGCATCGAGCCTAATTTCCTACTTCTTTGATTTTTTCCGTTCTGTCACTCCATGGTATTTACACCTATTGTGGAAAGAAAAGAAACTAAACACAACTAAGATTAATAAAAATAAAATAAATGAATAAGAAATAAAATAAAAAGTTTAAATAGAACTTAAAAAAGAAATAGAAGTTCTTTAAAAACTGGGACTATCTGTGTTGCCACCATAGAATAATTTCCAGCTAGTTCTCGACACTTTGATTCGTCCTCTATCGATGTATATGAAGCAACCTCTTGAGTCGATTCCATTGATATTGTCTTATTTTTACTGTCACGACATCCAAATCACAAGCCGCTTTGTACCAAATCTGAGCCAACCCCAAATCATTTTCTAGCGTATTATTGCTTCGAGCTTCCTTCCCTCCATGTCTCATAAACACTTTATTGCCCTTGTTGAACGAGAATGAATTGAACTCATCAACCTATTCAATTGGTACCTTACCTACTATGGCTAGAAAGCGAATTGGCTCCTCTACACTTTTATTCAAGATCGGTTTAAGCTCCATGTCAATGATTACTTCTACTTTTATGTTAGTGGCTAAATCTACTATTATATTTGATTCTACATCAATTGGATCGAAGATCACTTCAGCCGTATTCAATTCATTTCCATGATCTATAGTCCCAAACTCTTTCTGACTGCTATTGTTTAATTCAGTGTAACAACCCGATTTTAGATAAAACAAAATAGTGGTTTCAGAACCACGAATTCAATGTCAAAAAATTATTTTAATATTATTTTTGGTGTTTGAAGTTGAAATATGAATTTTTGATGATAGATTTTCATGTTTTGTAAAGTGATTTTTGATAAAAATGCATAATAGGGATTAAATTGTGAAATATGCAAATTGAGTGGTTGAAATATGAAATAAATGAAAGTTTTTGGCTGCTAAGGACTTATATGAAATTCGGTCAAGCTTGAGTTTAAAGAAATTATGTGAATTTTGTGTATTTGTGAAAGAGGGACTAAATTGATTAAATGTGAAAGTTTAGGGCTAAAGTGCAAATAGGCCTAAATGTATGTTTTGGAATAATTTGAATCAATGGTTGATTAACGAAGTTAAATTTTAATATATTTAGATCAAGAAAAGAGGAATCCGGAATTAGATTGGGGGAAAGGCAAGATTATCGAGTAATTGACTCATTTGCTATTTTCGTACTCGAGGTAAGTTCGTATGCGATGATTTCTTTATAAATGTATGTTAAATGCTTTGATATTGCCTAAACTGTGATGATGAGATTTCTTATTAATGTATGGATTGTAAATACGATTCTACGAATATATTCAAAGATGGAATCGACAAGCTAACAGTCCCGGTTGAACCTTAGCAATAGATATTGGATACTGATGATATGTTATAAGATGATATACCGATTTGGCTTCGGGCGATGGATATCGGATGTGTTGGCTTCGGGCCACAATATCGGCAATATGAGTGCAAGTGATACCTTGATTTCGCTACGGACCATGGTATAGGTATTTCAGAAAGGAGTTACCTTGATTTAGCTACGGGCCATGGTATATGTACTTCGGGATAAGTTACCTTGATTTGGCTTCGGGCCATAGAATAGGTACTTATCGAATGGGATCTTTGAGTATTCAACTTTTATTCTGAATGGTTCAACGGGTAAATGAATGATGTGGTTGAGAAAGAGGTTAGTATGAGGCGATACAGGTATGTACAGAACCTATTTGAGTATTAATTAGAGAAAGTTCGAGGACATGGTATTTGATCATGTTTTGAGGCATGAGAAAGGTTTGTAGTTAATGTGTATATAGTGATGTTATGTATAATTGGTTGATATGTATTTATATGATGAATTAAGTTATTCACTTACGAGCTTACTAAGCTATGAAGCTTAATTTGTGTTATTTTTCTATGTTTTATAGTGAATCAAGTGGTCAGGAACATCATCGCATTATCAGACATCTATTTGGTACTTTTGAGTTGTGTATACATGGTATATGGCATGTATAGGCTATTTATGGTATTTTGGTTGTGAATATAGCCATGAGAGTTGGTTTGTAAATTATGTTAATATGGTTGACTGTTTAGCTATTAGAAATGGCTTGTAAATGTATATGTTTTGGTTGTATAAATAGCTATGAGTGATGGCTTATTTTGGCATGTTAAGAATAAAAATGGAGATGGTTATATAGTTGCAAATGGTTGAATTAATTTATGGAGTTTAATGCTTGAGAAATGTTTTGGTGAAGTATCATTTAGAAGTTGAGTTGATAAGTATTTGAACAGGTATTTGGAATTGAATTGAGTATTGAATTTGGTTGTACTAGATATAGTATGAATTGTGCTTTTGGTTGATGATTTTGGCTGCCTATTGGTTGATGAAATGGTACCATTTTGGTTGTTTATGTAACGCCCCGAATTTGGGCCTAGTAGAATTGGGCCTATTGGGCTTTGGGCTTTAGGTCTCAGAAAATTTTTAAGTGAGCGAGAAAATGACAATTGGCATGTGGACTTTGAGGGTTAATCAATTTGGAGTGTCTAGGGGTGTTGGAGATGTCCTCGGATCAAGTAAAGGTATAAAAAGAATTTTGGTTTAAGCCCCAAGGGAACTGTGACTTCAGTTAGTAGGCCTTTTCAATAAATGAAGAAGTAAAATGACACAAAAGAGCTTGTGGTGTAGTGGCAAAGTGGCGCCACTTAGGGAGCAGAGAGGTGGCGTCATTAGCAGGCAAGGGAGTCCAAGGTTCGAGTAGTGGCATGGCATCTTATTGGAGTGTTTATTTTGCAGATTGGACGACCAGAGTTTGTGTTGGATTTGAACTCTTGCATTGGAGAGTTTGAGTTGGTCTTGTGAGATGGTTGTGGAGGAAATTTGAGATGAGATTGAGGAGTTATCAGGGAGAAAAGTTAGGACTGAGAAGTGTGAAGAGTTGGTGCCGAATGGGACTTTTGGGGAAGGTAGTTTCAGCTTTTGGCTAAAAAAAGGGGTGTCGAATTCTTTTGAGAGGTTCCTTGGGTTTTCCGTTACTTTTCTTTTCTCCCCTTCATTCTGTTTCTTCCTTTGCTGAATTCTTCCATTGCCGAAAAACCATCATTCCTTTTTGCCAAAATCCCTATTGGTGCTGCGTTCTTCTTCTTTCTCTAAAAGCTGAATACTCCCTTATAATCGAATAGCCCTATCTTTTTGCCAATTCCTTGTTGTTTTTCCTCCATCACAAATCGGTTGTTGTTATCTACTCTTAATCAAGTTTTAAAAGCCGGATCTCGTTTAGTAGCTATCTAGGCCGCATGGTCGAAGGTTAGATTCGGTAAGTTCTTAGTCAACCTCCTTTAGTGTGTTTTGGTAAAATCCGGAGGGCTATCTAACTTTTTCTTGTCATTAACCTTGTATTAACAAGGGTAGGGTTCAAAGATCGCTAGCGTGGTAAGGATAGCTAGCAAGTGGTAAGTGTACTCGTCTCATTTGTGGATTAGTAAGTGGTCGAATGTAAGTATGGCTTATAGAGGTGACTTGTGTGGAATATGAGTCACTTGATTTTTGATAGTATATGTGTGGGTGCAGATCTAGGGGATATTCGTGAATAGTAGCTAAGGAAGGGCTACTAGAACTAGTGGCACACGGTAAGGTTATGGTAAGGCTTCAATTTTTAGGTAAATACTGTAGTTAAGTGTGTTTTGATTGGAGATTGGTATTGGTAGTAGGTTCAAGGCTGAGGGTAGTGCAGCACGTCGCAGTAACCAGGTGTGTACATACACTTCACACACGATAAATCAACAAAAGCCGAAATACCAAAATACCCAAAATACCGAAAAGCCAAAAAGCCGAAAAGCCAAAAGGTTGGCACCGCAACCACATGAGCCTGCGAACATTTGTGTGGGAACACCGATACAATTACCGGGGCCAAGAAGGCGATCTCATAGCGTCGAGCCATGTTTGGCCGATCGGGCTAGATGAGGCTAAATGGGCCTGCCGAGCTCGTGGGCCCAAGTCAGTAAGAGTTGATATGTGTAACTGAATGATGGATGGTTGTATGATTTGATTGTGATCGGGCCTAATGGGCTACATAAACATGTTTGGGCTTAATGGGCTATATAGACATGATTAGTCTTTGTGGGCCTTATGGGATTTTAGAAATGCATGCTAGGGTTTTAATGGACTCTAGGCCTAGTTCCGATAAATTCTTAAATTACATAAGACTTAATTTAATAATCAAACATGTCTGTGGACAAGTCGCTAGGTTAGAGTGTGGCAACGGACATGTGCATGTTTAGGATTGGATCTAGGGAGAGCTTGGTACTTAAGCGGTCCTAGTGACCCACCTCCTCTTCTCTGGGATCCTACCTGGTGCATAGTGTCTGTTCACTTTAGCTGCAAGGACTTATTAATGGGCCAGAGTTCATAACTAAAACCTGTGATTTGCAAAATTACTAAAATACCCCCAATTTGTAAAAAATTACCGAAATACCCTCAGATTGAAAAATTACCAAAATACCCCTATAGGGTAGATTTACAAAAATACCCCTGGGTAGTGAAATGACTAAAATACCCCTAGGTGCTTAATGTGTGGAAATGTGTATGTTGCATTCATGAGATATATGTTGCACTTGGTTGGGTTTGATGATACGGAGGAAGATATGTGAGGATCACATAGTCGCTTGACGACCGTGGATTCACCAGTGGCTTTAAGCCCATTATATTCTTAGTAGCCTTGCTGCAACGTTTGAGTAGTGCCGCTGTTGGTGCTACCTTTGGAGTGTAGGGATGGGTGGGTTGATATTTATATCCCTACAGGAGTGTAGGGTTGGAAGGGAAATAGAGTGCAGAGTTGGATTTGAGATGGGAACATTGCATTCATGTGATACTGATGTGATATGAGGTCATTGTGGGCTAAGGCCCAAGGCCACCGTGTTTGTTAGGGCTTAGGCCCAATGTGATAATTGCATGTTGATTGGATTACCAAGGGTCGTACACACTGGGATTCGAAACTCAAACCCTTTTATTAAATGTTTCAAGTGACCCGCAGTAGACAGCTCGACTTGGGAGAGGACTCGGAGATGGCCACAATACAAGTTACTTAGAAGTTTTTGTTTATTTATTTTCGAATGACTTATTGTTAATTATTTCATTTGTAATAAGGCCTTGTATCTCCGATTTGACTTTACATTTGGGTTTCCTTATGTTTTCAAATGCGTAATTGTTAAACTTGAATAAATTTCTTAAGTTTAAACATGGTTTTCGAAATACCTATAACATATGGGCATTTTCTTAAAACATGGGCTTTTATCATTACTTTACAAGTTGCTTAGATTTTTGGGTTTCTAAGCCTTAAACTTAACTTTTAACTAAGCAAAGTCATTTTGAATTATTCCTTTGATGTGACTTAACCGAATTCGGCCATAACGTCTGGGCCGGGTCTGGGGGTGTTACAGTTTAGGTGAGCATGAGTAAGGGTGGCAAATTGGCCTTGCAAATTGTTTTTCAAAGTGCTTCCGTGGAAGAAAGTACTTAGATTTGGACGTAAAGGCACGTTGAGTCCGAGGTTCATCAGGCAATATGAAATTATTGAACGAGTTGGGCCTGTTGCATACAAATTGTTGTTACCCTCTGAGCTAGAAGAGATACATAATGTTTTTCATGTTTCGATGCTCCATAGATACAGATTCGATCCATCACATGTGATTACTCCGTCTAAGATTGAAATCTGATTCGATATGACTTATGAGGAAGAACCGATCCATATTTTTGCTCGTGAAGTGAAAGAATTGAGAAATAAGAAAATTCAGTTAGTGAAAGTGCTGTGGCATTGAAACAGAGTAGAAGAGGCTACGTGGGAGCTTGAAGACTCAATGAGACAACAATATCCAAATCTATTTAACGGTAAGATTTTCGAGGACGAAAATCCCTAAGGGGGAAAATTGTAACAGTCTGGTTTTGACCATAGTCAGAACAGTGGTTTTTGGACCACAAATCCAAGTTAGAATAATATTTTAATATTATTTTTTGTTCCTATGATACATGATTAATCATGTGTGAAAGTCTCGTATGAAAATTTGTCTGTTTGTATGCTTAATTTGATCAAAGGACTAAACCGCGTAAAAGGTAATAGTGGCCTTCTATTTAATTGAATGGCCTAATTGATGTGTCTTCTTATACATGAGGATTTATGTTGTAATTTAGCCAAATGTGAGAGTGGTGGATGGCATGTTGTTTAATACATGGTTTTTATTTATTATTTATAGAAGATAAATACATAATATCATATTATATGTTATAATAAAATAAAAGAAATAGATAGTGGGGTTGTTCATTCATTCTTAATGCCAAAAAACAAAGAAAATAAAAAGTAGGAAGAACCCTAAAGTTTCGGCTAGCTTTTGGTTTGATTAAGGTATGATTTTGCTTCGGCTTTTGGTAATTTCTATGTTTTTGCAATCGTTGCTTCGAATACTTCGAAACCCATGTTTTAATTTTGTGAATTGATGATGTTTTTGTAAAGTGCCATTGATGAACATGTGAGTTTTTGGATGTTTGATGATGAAATATGAATTATATATGTTTGATTAACATAGTTTGTCTTTGAGTTTTTGATGAATTTGAGTATTTTGGATGTAATTGATAAAATGATTATTTGAGGGACTAAATTGTAAAATAAATGAAATGTATGGATTGATATGATCATAGTGTATATTTGGCCAAGCATGGGTATAAGCAAATTTGGTGTATTTTGTACTTTTGTGAAATAGGGACTGAAATGTCCAAATGTGAAAATGTGAGGGCTAATTTACAAATTGCCCTAAATGTGTGTTTTTGGATTGAATTGAATGAGTTGATGAATAAATAGATTAAATTTGAATATGTATAGGTCAAGAACCGAAAAAATGGACTTAGATCGCGGAAAATCGAAAGTGGTCGAATAGTCGAGTCTGTTCATTAATCCGAATCTAAGGTAAGTCGATATACAAATAAATATATTTGAATTGACTTATTTGTGAATATATGAAATTTGAATTTCTATGAATAATATTGAAATGATGAATATATAGATTCCGAGAAAGTATCGGGAGATGGTTAATGACAGAGAAGTCCCGTTTGAACCTAGGAATAGATAGGATTGCATATGTCATGACATAGGTGTCTGATATATGATATCATGTAAGACCACGTTTGGGACGATGCCAATGATTCAAGGTTTCGTGTAAGACCACGTCTGGGACGTTGGCATTGATATGAGATTTACGAGAAAGACCATGTTTGGGACATTGGCATCATATTTATTCGTGTAAGACCCTGTCTGGGACAGTGGCATTAATATTTGGTTACATGTAAGACCACGTATGAGACATTGGCATTATATGACTATTCCGAGCATTTCGAGTATCCTATTTGATTCTAAACGATTCAATAGGCAAATCTGAGAAATGAACGACTATGTGAGTTGTATATCTGGTTCAGGTACTTTTGAAAAGTACAATATGTGTGTATGAAAGGTAAGTGTCTATATGAACTTACTAAGGTGAATATGTGCATTGAAATGATGAGATAATATGTGAATATATGCTTGAATGAGCTATGTGTATATGTAACATTTGATTTGAAGAATGTGATGAGCTATGGCTAAACAAATGAGCCAAAGAATATGTGATGAATTTGTATTGAGAAACATTAATGTCATTGTATCAATATAGTTATGTGCATTTTATGCTAAGTTTATTTGTATATGGCTTACTAAGCTTTTGAAAGCTTACTTGGTGTGTGTTTGCTCTATTTTATAGATTGTCGAAGCTACTGAAGGCTCGGGGACCATCGAGGATCATCATCAAACTACTCAAACTTGTTTTGGTACCATTGAAAAGAGTATATAGCTAAATATGGCATGTATAGGCTAGTCTTTTTGGTATATGTTTGAGATATGAAATTAGCTATGTGATGTGGCTAGTTATATGTTGGTATTATGCATTTGAGAATATGGTATATGATGTTGGTTTTGGTATGATCTCATGTCTATGAAATGGTCAAGTTTATGGTAAGCATATGGTTGAAATTTAAGTATGTATGTTTAAGCAATGAAATAGTTATGTGATGGCAATTTGTTATTGAAATATGCTTGGTTATACATGTGTTTTGGTTGTGAAAATTGGTATACAAGTTGGCATGATTAGAAATGAGATTGAATGAGATGATATGTTGTTCATTTGACATGGTTTTGGTTGCCAATTGTGTAAGGAATAATGCTTGATTGAGATTGTAGGAATGACCCAAGTGTGGGTGGCATTTTGGTTTTGAAAATGGCCTATATTTGACCGCACGGTTGAGCACACGGGCGTGTGGCTCGACCATGTCCCTCGTGGTTGAAATTCAAGGCAAGTCAGAATCGACCACAGGCTGGACACACGGGCGTGTGACTGGCCGTGTGGTAAAGTCAGTAGTGACCACGGGTGAGGCACACGTACGTGTCCATGGTCATGTGGACAAATCAATATGTATGCCCTGTTTTGACACGGCTTAGACACACGGGCGTGTTGAGGCCGTGGGAGACACACGCCTGCCTATATGGGCGTGTGACCTCTGTAACTTTGGAAAAGTTTTAATTTTCTGAGAAATTCCATATGCGTTCGGTTTAGTTCGAACCCTATTCTAAAGCATGATTAAGGTCTCGTTGACCTATAAAAGGGACATTTGATCTGATTGGTGGTATTAAATAATGAAATATTTGTAAAAGTTTTCGTTTGTCCAGTAATGCCTCTTAACCTTAATCCGGCGACGGATACGGTTTAGGGGTGTTACAAAGAGAGTTGAGTTCTGGCTTAAAAATACGATTCGAGTATTCGATGAATTATCTTGTACTCCTGATGAATGTATTAAATAAGTTGCATCTTTGCTGAGAGACCTGAAAGAACGAGTTGCCTGAGAGTTCTTTCAGACTAAATTCCGAAAGAAATATATAAGCCAACGGTTTCTAGATCAAAAGCACAAAGAATTTTTTAAATTGAAACAGGGCCATATGACAGTAACCGAGTACGAAAGAGAATTTGTGCGATTAAGTAAATATGCTCGAGAATATGTTTCCACTGAAGAAATCATGTGTAAATGGTTCATTGACGGGTTGAACGAAGGTATAAAACTACTAGTCAAAATTCTAGAGTTGAAAGAATTTGTTGTTTTGGTTGAAAGGGCTTGTAAAGCCGAATATCTTAGCAAAGAAAAGAGAAAAAAAGATTCAGAAGCTAGAGACTAGAGAAAAAGATCAATGAATAAGCCATATAAATCTTTATCAAAGAAATCCAGAGAGCCGTACGCTCGTCCAAATGTTTCAAATGAATATTCGAGTAGAGATCATAGAAAACAATACTCCGGTTCTAAAGCTCAAGCTACATCAGTGTCAAGTGTTGGCAATGTATGAGATAACAAACCCTAGTCTCAGCATTATGGGAGACGACACTTCGGAGAATACTGGAATAAAAGTACTAAAGCCTCTTTCAAATGTGGCTCACCGGATCATTTTATTAAAGACTATCCTGATATGGGTGAGAAAGACAGACCGCAGAATGCGAGATCGAGTAGTATGTCGACTAGAGGAAAACCACTGAGAAATGATGGGAATATGAGTTGTAGTCGAGGGACGACGAGAGACTCTTCTGTGATATCTGAGGCTAGAGCACCTACCAGAGCCTACGTTATTCGCGCTCGCGAAGAAGCGTCATCTCCAAATATTATCACCAGTACTTTCACTCTTTATGATACTAAAGTGATTGCACCGTAGATCCAGGATGAACTCATTTTTATATATGCATGAATTTAGTATCTAGTAAGAATTTGCCTGTAGAGTCTACTGAATTTGTGATTAGAGTATCGAACCCCTTAGGCAAATGTGTTTTGGTTGACAAAGTTTGCAAGAATTGTTCGTTAATGTATCAGGATTTCTATTTTCCAGCTAATCTGATATTGTTGCCATTTGATGAATTTGATATGATTCTGGGTGTGGATTGGCTAACGATGCTTGAGGCTATAGTGAATTGTAGACGAAAGACAATTGAATTGAAATGTTAGAATAGTCAGACTATTAAAATTGAATCTAATGATCTGAATAGTTTTCCAGTTGTGGTCTCGTCTATGTTAGCTCAGAGATTTGTGAGAAAGGGGTGTGAAGCTTATCTTGCATATGTACTTGATACGAAAGTGGCAGAAACAAAGATTGAATCAGTACCAGTTGTGTGCAAATATCCAGATGTATTTCCTAAAGAGTTACCGAGTTTACCACCTATCAGAGAAGTTGAGTTTGGTATTGAATTAGTACCGAGAACAACACTGATATCGATAGCTCCGTACAAAATGGCTATGATAGAGTTAAAAGAATTGAAAGCTCAGTTGCAAGAATTAATGGATAGAGGTTTTGCTAGACCGAGTTTCTCTCCTTAGGGTGCACCAGTGTTATTTATGAAAAAGAAAGATGGCACGATAAGAATGTGTATAGACTATCGACAGCTCAACAAGGTGACGATCAAGAATAAATACCCTTTGCCACGAATAGATGATTTGTTTGATCAGTTAAAAGGGGAAACGGTGTTTTCAAAAATTGATTTGAGATCAAGTTATTACCAGTTGCGAGTTAAAGACTCCGATTTGCCAAAGATTGCATTTAGAATAAGGTACAGACACTACAAATTTCTTGTTATGCCTTTCGAACTAACAAATGCACCTGCAGTTTTTATGGACTTGATGAATCGAATTTTTCGGCCGTATTTAGATCAATTTATAGTTGTATTTATTGATGATATATTGATCTACTCTCGTGATGAATCTGAGCATTTCGAGCATTTGAGAATCGTATTACAAACTTTGAGAAATAAAATGTTATTTGCAAAGTTCAGCAAATGTGAGTTTCGGCTACGAGAGGTTGGTTTTCTAGGACATATAGATTCAGTCGAGGGTATCCGAGTTGACTTGAGAAAAGTTTCTACAATTATAGATTAGAAACCTTCAAAAAATGTATCTAAAGTCCGTAGTTTTCTGGGACTAGCCGGCTATTGTAGACGATTTGTGAAAGGTTTCTCGATGATTGCGACTCCAATGACAAGATTACTTTAAAAAGATGTTAAATTTGAATGGTCAGAAAGGTGTCAGTAGAGTTTCGAGTAGTTGAAAACATTATTGACAGAGGCACCAGTATTTGTTCAGCCTGAGTCGGGTAAAGAATTTGTAGTTTACTGTGATGCATCGTTAAATGGCCTGGGTTGTGTTTTGATGTAGGAAGGCAAAGTTATAGCTTATGCCTTGAGACAGTTGAAACCGCATGAAAATAATTATCCGACACACGATCTTGAATTAGCCACGATAGTGTTCTCATTATAAATATGGCGCCATTACTTGTTTGGTGAGAAATTCCCTATTTATACCCACCAAAAAAGTTTGAAATATCTGATGACTTAGAAGGATTTGAATTTGCGACAGCGGAGATGGTTAGAATTGCTAAAAGACTATGAATTAGAGATTGACTATCATCCGGGGAAAGCGAACGTAGTTGCTGATGTATTGAGCCGAAAGTCCTTTTTGCTTTACGTGCTTTGAACACACAATTAACGTTGTTTGACAATGGTTCAATAGTATCTGAATTGAAAGTGAGATCGTTATTTCTACAACAGATTTATTAGGCTAAAAAATTTCATAATGAATTGCAAGCAAAACGAGCTCAGTGTGAGTCGATTTTTTATCAGAGTTTCGAATAGGACCTGATGACTGTTTGATGTTTCGTGATAGAATATGTGTACCAAGAAATTCTGAACTCATTCAGAAGATTCTAAACGAAGCACACAGTAGTTGTTTATCAGTACATCCGGGAAGCACGAAAATGTATAATGATTTGAAATAGCTCTATTGGTGGCACGGCATGAAACAAGATTTCTCAGAATTTGTTTCGAAATGTTTGATTTGTCAGCAAGTCAAAGTTGAGCATCGAGTACCCTCAGGTTTATTACAGCCTATTATGATTCCTGAGTAGAAATGGGATAGAGTAACAATGGATTTCGTATTGGCTTTACCCTTATCTCTGAAAAAGAAAGATGCGATCTGGGTTGTTGTTGATAGATTGACGAAATCAGCTCATTTCATTCCTGTACGTACGAATTACTCACTTGATAAATTGCCTGAGTTCTATATCTCAGAGATTGTTCTATTGCACGCAGTGCCACTATCTATTGTTTCGGATAGTGATCCGAGTTTTACTTCACAATTTTGGAAGAAATTGCAAGAAGCTTTAGGTACAAAGCTACATTTTAGCACTGCGTTCCACCCGCAAACAGATGGACAATCTAAAAGTGTTATTTAAATACTCGAGGATATGTTACGTTGTTGCATTTTTGAGTTTGAGGGTAGCTGGAAGAAATAATAGCTTATAGTAATAGCTTTCAATCGAGTATAAATATGGCACCGTATGAAGCTTTATACAGTCGTAAATGTCGAACACCATTGTACTGGACTAAGCTTAGCGAAAGCAAGATTCACGGGGTTAATCTGATCAGAGAGACAGAAGAGAAAGTGAAAGTAATTCGTGAAAGTTTGAAAGCACCTACGGATCGACAGAAATCATATGCGGACTTGAAACGGAAAGATATTGAGTTCCATATTAGAGATAAAGTGTTTTTGAAAGTATCGCCATGGAAAAAGATATTGCAGTTTAGTCGAAAAGGGAAATTGAGTCCGCGATTCATCGGACCCTATGAGATTACTTAGCAAGTTGGGCCAGTGGCATATCGGTTGTCCTTACCATCTGAGTTGGAAAACATACATAATGTGTTTTATCTGTCGATGCTTCGACGATACCGATCCGACCCTTCACATGTCATTTCCTCGATTGAGGTTGAAATTCAATCTGATATGTCGTATGTTGAAGAACCAATTCGAATATTAGCTTATGAGATCAAAGAGCTAAGAAATAAGAGAATAGTATTAGTGAAAGTATTGTGACATCGACACTGGGTTGAAGAAGCTACATGGGAACCCGAGGATGCTATAAGAAAACAATACCCGAACCTGTTCACTGGTAAAATTTTCGGGGACAAAAATCCCTAAGGGGGAGAGTTATAACAGCGCAGTTTTAGCTAAATTAAAATAGTGGTTTTGAAATAACGAATTCGATGTTAAAAAATTATTTTATTATTATTATTGGTGTTTGAAGTTGAATTATGAATTTTTGATGATAGATTTTCATGTTTTGTAAAGTGATTTTTTGATAAAAATATATAATAGAGATTAAGTTGTGAAATATGATGCAAATTGATTCGTTGAAATGTTAAATAAATGAAATTTTTGGGCTGCTAGGGACTTATATGAAATTTGGCCAAGCTTGAGTTTAAAGAAATTATGTGAATTTTTTGTAGTTGTGAAAGAGAGACTAAATTGATTAGATGTGAAAGTTTAGGGGCTAAAGTGCAAATAAGCCTAAATATATGTTTTGGACTAATTTGAATGAGTGGTTGATTAAAGAAGTTAACTTTGAATATATTTAGATCATGAAAAGAGGAATCCAAAATTAGATCGAGGGAAAGGCAAGATTATCAAATAATTGACTCATTTCACTGTTTTCGTACTCGAGGTAAGTTCGTATGTGACGATTTCTTTATAAATGTATGTTAAATGCTTTGATATTGCCTAAACTGTGATTATGAGATTTCTTATTAATGTTTGAATTGTAAATACAATTCTATGGATATATTCAAAGATGGAATCGACAAGGTAAAAGTCTCGGTTGAACCTTAGAAATAGATTTCGAATACTGATGATATGTTATAAGATGATATACTGATTTGGCTTCGAGCCATGCATATCGAATGAGTTGGATTCAGGCCACGATATCGGCACTACGGGTGCGAGTGATACCTTGACTTGGCTACGAGCCATAGTATAGGTACTCTGGAAAAAGTTACCTTGATTTGGCTTTGGCCATGGTATAGGTACTTATCGATTGAGATCTTTGAGTATCCGACTTCTATTCCAAATGGTTGAACGGGTAAATGAAAGATGTGGTTGAGAAAGAGGTTAGTACGAGGCGATATAGGTATGAACAGAACCTATTCGAGTATTAATTAGAGAAAGTTCGATAAGATGGTATTTGATCATGTTTTAAGACATGAGAAAGGTTTGTAGTTAATGTGTATATAGTGATGTTATGTATAATTTGTTGATAAGTATTTATATGATGAATTAAGTTATTCACTTACGAGCTTACTAAGCTATGAAGTTTAATTTGTGTTATTTTTCTATGTTTTATAATGAATCAAGGCTAGCTCGGATCCGGGAGTCGTCAAGAACATCATCGCACCATCGGACATCTATTTGGTACTTTTGAGTTGTGTATATATGGCATATGGCATGTATAGGCTACTTGTGGTATTTTGGTTGTGACTATAGCTATAAGAGTTGGCTTGTAAATGTATATGTTTTGGTTGTATAAATAGCTATGAGCGATGGCTTATTTTGGCATGTTTAGAATGAAAATGGTGATGGTTATATAGTTGCAAATGGTTGAATTGATTTATGAGTTCAATGCTTGAAAAATGTTTTGGTGAAGTATCATTTTAGAAGTTGAGTTGATAAGTAATTGAATAGGTATTTGGCATTGAATTGAGTATTGAATTTGGTTGTAATGGGTGTGGTATGAATTGTGCTTTTGGTTGATGATTTTGGCTGCCTATTGATAAACCGTAAAAGTAACATATTTTAATCCCACATTTAGTATGCTTTTGGATGATTTATCCCTCGATTTATGTAAAAAGGTGCTTTTAATCCTTTCTTTTTTTGTCTTATATCCAGGAAAGCACTCGAGGATAAAAAGAATCAGAAACGGGCCCAAAACAGACTAATTCGGGCCAAGGAAGAAATCGACACGGCCTGGACTTAAGCCCACACGGCTGTGCCACGCCAATCATCTAGAACACGGTCTCCTCCCGATTTACACAGCCGTGCCTCATTATAGAAGTCCGAGCACGGCCTGGCCACGATCCACATGGGCGTGTGCCATGGCCGTGTCCTTGTCACTGGAAAAAGCAATTTCATTCGGGAAAGGATACTTGGAGGCAAAGAAACACATTTCAAAGCCTATTCAAACACCCTGGTAGGAATTCTACTTAAATTAGGATACTTAGGGACCAAGTAAGACATCTCAAAGCCTATATAAACACCCAAGGAGCCAACTTGAAAGGGAAGTTCGACAGAAGTCGAAACCGGCGTCAAAGCTAGGCCAAGGAGCCAAGCTAAAAAGGTCAGAACTAGGGAATAACGCGAAGATAGCTAGTTGATCCATCCCAAGAAGCCGAAATTATACTCAAGACGGCGGAATTCTCCTTCAATTCCTTCAGGGTGTTTTAGGATTCTCTTATGTTTTGTTTTATCTTTTCTCTTGCGATGTTTTGTTTATTCATTATGAACTAAACCCTTCAGATACCTGAAGGGGATGAAACCTAGATGGATCTTTTTATTTGATTTTTAAGTTATATGATAATTGCTTAGTTTGTTCTTAATTATGTTTCTTAATCCAAATCTAATGTGCTTAGGTGGAGGAGGAATAGACCCTGCCTAAGAGTAGATCTAACATAATTAAGCGGAGTTGATCGAACGCCTAGAGATAAGGTTGCGAGATTTTGTCGGATTAGGGTGAAACCTAATATGGGCGTCCATTGATCGATTTACTGCTATCCTAGGGGGTTATTATAAGCGAACGAGAGTTCCACTAATTAACCTAAGGTTAGACGTTATTCGCCTCGAGAGAGCGTTTAATATAGGTTAGGGAGTCTTATGGATCAAGTTAAGTAAAAGAAATCATATAATTTAGGGTTAAATAATAAGTGAAGTCTACGTGGATTCTTCCCGAAGGTATCATCGCAATCAACAGAGTTTTTCTTCAAAGTTATTTTCCTATTCGCCCTTTTTGTCTTTGCGTCCTTAGTTTATTCTTCGTCAATATAGTTAAAAGCAACTTCACTCTAATTTAAGGCTAAATAATAAAAAGAAAGTTAATATTAGTACTTTTAGTTCCTTTGGGTTCGATATCCGGTCTTGCCTAAGCTATGCTACTGTTCGATAGGTACACTTGCCTTTAATCGTTGTCAGAGTTAGTTTCTAGGTTTGATCATTCTTTTATAAATTTTAAAACTCTGATTTTACAGCGATCAAGTTTTTGGTGCCGTTGCCGGGGAACTAAAATATTAAGAACACTTAATATTTATTATTTTAGCCATTTTATTATTATTATTATTATTATTATTATTATTATTGTAATTTATTTTCATTATTATTTTTTATTTTTTTATTTTTCCTCTATTTTGCTTTTGGCAGATAATTTTAGTCTATAGAGAAAATGGCACTGAATAATTATCAGTGGCAAGTCATGAGGACAATTCCTACTAAAGCAGCCAGTGCCTTCGACCACGACGTATTCACCAGGTTATCTACCCAGCTAGAGATGATGGATAAAAAGATCAATGGTTTGTGTAGTCGCTCGTAGGTACACCCAGTAATGCAATATGACTCAAATCTAGGAGGCGTGGCGAATCCTGAGTACCCACCCTACGGATATGGCATGGGGAACGAACAAGTCCACTATATGGGTAACTACTTTAGACCTCAAAATAATTTTTATAATGACACTTATAATGCAGGTTGGAGGTACCATCCCAATTTCTCGTGGAATGATCAAAGTAGCCAAAGACAGGAACTTTATCCAGATTTTCAACAACCACCTCACCAACAAGAAGAGGAGTCGAACATTGAAGAGATGCTGACAAAATTCATGGCAACCACCGATTCCCCTCTCCAAGACACTAAGAAAACATTTAAAAGTCAACAAACATCGGTTGAAGAGAACAAGAACCGATTAGAGGAAATTACTAAGTCAGTAAGGGAAGTCACTAAGGCAGTCGAACAACTCGCAAAGCTAATGCTAGAACGACCGCAAGGGCGTCTACCAAGCAACATTGAGATTAATCTAAAGGAGCAAATTCAAGCCATAGCAGCTCAGGAAAATACAGAGATAGACAAACCCATCCCACAACAAGAAACCAAGGAAGAAAAAGGTATAAACGAGGTAACACAAGAAAGGCCAAAACCGGTAATTAAGGAGTATCAACCTCGCATACCTTACCCCGAAGCATTAGAAAGAGACGATTCAAAAGAACAGTTCGGTAAGTTTCTTAAACTTTTAAAAAAATTACATAGTAACTTACCTCTTCTTGAAGCTCTTTTTCAGACGCCAGACTCGAGGAAATTTTTAAGATAGTTCTTGACAAACAAACGCAGATTAGACGAGGAGCACCACGTGGAATTAAGTGCAACATGGTCAGCAATGTTACAGAACTGACTACCGCAGAAGCAAAAAAACACAGGGAGTTTTACAATTCCATGCATAATTGGTAGTTTAACTATTGATAATGCGTTAGCTAATTTAGGGGCAAGCATAAACGTTATGCCTTATAAAATGTTTAAACAACTAGGTCTAAGGAAACCCAGACAATCTAGGATGAATATTCAGTTAACTGATAAAACTATCAGAATTCCTAGGGGTATAATAGAAAATGTTCAAATCAAAATTGATAAATTCATATTCCCAGTAGATTTTGTTTTCTTAGACATGAATGAGGACAATTCGATTCCTTTAATTTTAGGAAAACCCTTTCTAACAACTGCCAGGACTAAAATTGATGTTGGTATAGGAGAACTCATTCTTCGTGTAGGTGATGAATCAATCAGTCTACAAGCTTTTGACTCGGCCAGGACATCAAGTGATGAAGGTGAGAGTCGTAACCATTTTTTTCAAAAACGGGAATCGACTTGGTTTTGAAAACAAAAATAAAACGGGAGTCGCCATCGATCTTTTATTAGGTGTAATCGGATCACCTTTGTTTTAATAAAACATTTTGATTTACAAAATCAATGTTTTTGGTCTACGAAAATTTGAGAAAATAGGTTCGGGAGTCGGTTACGTGTGAGGAAGGGTTAGCACCCTCGTCACGCCCAAAATTAGTACCAAATTGATTATTTAATGTCTCAATGTCGAAAGTTGAAAATTCAAAAATAAAGAGAAAATCAATTTTTTTCGGAAATATTTTGGTTTTTTCGAATTGAATATCAAGATTTCCTTGTTCCGAATGAACAAAATATCACATCCAGTACGTAGGACACGAAGCTTTTAATCCTCGAATCGAGGATCATCTCTTAATTCCCGAGACTCATGCATTAAGATAACAAAAGGTTATTCGATTGCTTGGCCAAGCGAGAGAACCAAAACCCAACTTAGGGCACGGTCTCTCGAATTTCTAAACATAGAATATTGCCTTATTTGGGAAACTTTTATTTTAAAACAATAACGAGTACAATATTTAAATGACATGCACCGTTTGTTTGAAGTAAGATGACAACTTGTACAGAATGAAAACATTGGAATTTAATGTGCGATGTGATGGCATAATAACACAATAATAATAAGAATACGTGAACAAAATGTTATACGAGTAAATAATAATAGCATGCGAATACTTATACGAGTAAATAATAATAGCATGCGAATACAAGTGAGCGAATTGTAACATGCGCAATAACAATAATCACATATATGTGTCATTCAAATACCAGCAATAATAGTAAAAAAAATGAGGTACTTAAAATAAGAAATAATAAAGACAAAACAGTAATAATGATACTTAGAATAATGACAAGATAATAATGATGATACTTGAAATAAGAAATAATAGTGGAAAAAAAAAGTAATGATGATACTTGAAATAAGAAATAGTAATGACAAAATAGTAATGATGATACTTAAAAGAAAAAAAAAATAAAAGGATGATAGTAGTAATACTAATAGTAACAATGATAATGGCGGTAAAATATTGATAGTATATGCATGTAAAACACACATAATATAAAACGTGATATGCGAGTAAGTATTAGATCAATAGGTGGGCCGGTAAAATAAAGGCCTAACAATAAGTATATATAAAAAAAATTAACAAATAAAAATGAGAATGCAATACGGTAAAAAGAGTAGTAATAATCATATAAATTAACAATAATAATGACAGTATAATTGTGAAAATAACAAGTAAGACCTAAGCTAAAATTAGAATAAAATTAAAGCATTGAAATTGCAATAAATAAAGATAAAAAATGGGGTATGGACTTAAATGAAACACGCGCAAAACAAAGAGGATCGAACGGGTAAATTTCCCAGGCCTAAATGCATATCTATGGGTCAAGCACCTGATTGAAAACCCAAAGTGTTTTAAGGGTAAAACCCATAAAAGAAAAAAATGAAAAGGGGCTAATTGGATGGTGTTGCAATGGGGAGGGACCTGGGCGCACAAATTTCCATTTAAGGTGAAGATGTGCCTATCCCTTTTGCAAACTGTCAATGCACATGCCTTTACTTCCTTTAATTGCACCACTTTAAAAGGTGATAAAACCTTTATTATATTTATTGTTATTTTTAAAGCTAACAAATTCTTTTTTTCAAACAAAAAAACAAAGAGCCACCCCTCTCATTCTCAAGGAAACCGAAAAGGCAGGGAACTCCTTTCTTCCCTCTTTCGCCCGACGCTTGGGCTGTTGCACCACCGTGCCACCAGCGTATCGGTGGCCGGCGATGCTTGAGGCCAAACTTTTAGCCTTCTTTCGAGACCTCTTTGAAGATCTAGCCCTCGACGCGCCAAAAAATTCGAGAGAAGAACAAAGCCACCTCCTTTCGCCTTTAGGCTCGGCTCCGACAACGGGGAAGGAATTTCGACGCCTCGACCACGGGGTTTTGGTAAGGTTTTTGTTTTTTTTTTCGGTTTCCAGATTCAAAATAAAAATAAATAAAAACGAAAGTAATTAAGAATATAAAATAAGCAAAAGATCTAAACCTTGAATGTTTCTGTTCAGTTTTTTATCGCTAATGATTCGTGAGATTGGAAAAATCTTTCAAACTTCTATTTTTATTTCTATATTTTTGATATTACTTAGTTCGTAAGACCGAAAAAAGGAAACCCCCCTTTACAAACGTTTTGCTTCGGATTTTATAACCGATTTCTACAGATTTGTTTTTCTTTTATTTTTCTTCATTTGTTTTTCTATTGTTTTCTTTTTTGTCGTCTTCTCCTTGGTTCTATTGTGCATGCTACTCCTTGCAGGTGACATCGAGATGCGTGGAGGAGGGCATGGCAATGGTCAGAAGCGTGGAGGCCGCTAGTGGAGGTTGTCAGAAACGTGTGGGCGTTGACTGAGGTGGCGCATGGCCTAAGACTAGGGTTTGACAGTTGCTGTCTTTTTCTATAACTGGCTGCTTTATTTTGGGCTTGAACAGGGGTTTTGGGCCATTTTCTGTTGTAATTGGATATTTATTTTGGACTATTTATTGTTTGTTTATTTTGGTTTTTGATTTGGCTTTTGTTTTATTGATTGGGCCTTTTTTGTTTAATTTCGTAAATGCACATTTTGGACTGTTAAGGTTTATTTTGTTTCTTGTTTCTGATTCGGGCTCGGGCTAAATTGGGTTGCTTTATTGATGGGGCTTTTAGTCTGTTTTGGGTCTGGGCAAAAATTGGTTATTACAGCTGCCCCTCTTTACTCATTGTCGTGAAACGAGAATAGAGCAAAGAAAATAGAAGAACCAATTTTGCCCGGTCTTGGCCAAGCCTTGACTTATTGGTCCTCGTCTTCCTCAAACGCCTTCAAACCCTGTTGCTTTGATCTATTCTACCGCTGCCTGCGCGAGACATGACCCGTAGCTTCAATTCGCTTTTCCTCAATCTTGTTTATTTTTTAACTTGCTCTAATACGACTTCGGGACACAAAGAGATTTGTAGCTTCGATCTACTCATTCTTTGCAGACCGGACTTCATTTGAAACTCGAACTTTTCAAACTGCTTCTTTATTCTCGCAATATGGGTTGACCCCTTTTTCCTTTTTGTTTGTGTTTTTTTTTTAGTGAAAAACAGAAATTGAAAAACAGAAATTGAAAATACCTCAGCGTGTGACCTGAGGAGGTGATTTTTGCAAACAAAAATTGAAAAACAGGGATTAAAAACACCTCAGCGTGCGACCTGAGGCGTTGATTTTTGCAAACGGAAATTGAAAAACGAAAATTGAAAATACCTCAGCGTGTGACCTGAGGAGTTGATTTTTACAAACGGAAATTGAAAAACGAAAATTGAAAATACCTCAGCGTGTGACCTGAGGAGTTGATTTTTGCAAACAGAAATTGAAAAACAGGGATTAAAAATACCTCAGCGTGCGACCTGAGCAGTTGATTTTTGCAAACGAAAATTGAAAACAAGGAATCAAAAATACCTCAGCGTGCGACCTGAGGAGTTGATTTTTGCAAACGGAAATTGAAAAACAGGAATTAAAAATACCTCAGCGTGCGACCTGAGGAGTTGATTTTAACAGAAATTAAAAAATAGTAATTAAAAATACCTCAGCGTGCGACCTGAGGAGTTGATTTTAACAGAAATTGAAAAGCATGAATTAAAAATACCTTAGCGTGCGACCTGAGGAGTTGATTTTAACAGAAATTGAAAAATAGAAATTAAAAATACCTCAGTGTGCGACCTGAGGAGTTGATTTTAACAGAAATTAAAAACAGGAATTAAAAATACCTCAGCATGCGACCTGAGGAGTTGTTTTTAACAGAAATTGAAAAAGCAGGAATTAAAATACCTCAGCGTGCGTAACCCGAGGCCCAACTCACTTCTCGCATTATGAGTTGATTTTAACAGAAAGTAAAAACAGAAATTAAAATACCTTAGCGTGCTTAACCCGAGGCCCAACTCATCTCTCGTATTATGAGTCAATTTTTGAACAGAAATTGGGAGACAGAAATTAAAAATACATCGGTCTGCTTCGCTTAGGAAGGCAAGATCTGTTATCTTCGATCTGCTTCGCTTAGGAAGGCAAGATCTGCTATCATCGATCTGTTTTGCTTAGGAAGGCAAGATCTGTTATCTTCGATCTGCTTCACTTAGGAAGGCAAGATCTGCTATGCTCGATCTGCTTCGCTTAGGAAGGCAAGATCTGCTATCATCGATCTGCTTCGCTTAGGAAGGCAAGATCTACTATGCTCGATCTGCTTCACTTAGGGAAGCAAGATCTGCTATCATCGATTTGCTTCGCTTAGGAAGGCAAGATCTACTATGCTCGATCTGCTTCACTTAGGGAGGCAAGATCTGCTATCATCGATCTGCTTCGCTTAGGAAGGCAAGATCTGCTATGCTCGATCTGCTTCACTTAGGAAGGCAAGATCTGCTATCATCGATCTGCTTTGCTTAGGAAGGCGAGATCTACAGTGCTTGATTTGCTTCGCTTAGGAAGGCAAGATCTAGTTTTTGATTTGCTTCGCTCGTATTATGAGTTAATTTTTGATTGAAAAACACCTCAGGGTGTGACTTGAGGCTCAACTCACCTCTCGTATTATGAGTTGATATTTAAAATAAGAATTGAAAAACTGAAATTGAAAATATCTCATCGTGCGACCTTAGGATTTGATTTTTTTTTTTTTTGCAAACAGAAATTAAAAATACCTCAGCGTGTGACCCGAAGAGTTGATTTTTGCAGACAGAAATTGAAAAAAAGAAATTGAAAATACCTCGGCGTGTGACTCGAGGCTCAACCCAACTCTCTTTATATGAGTTGAGTTTTGAATAACATATCATCTAGCGGAACTCGGATGCCTTCTTTTCCTTTGATTCAATATAGCTATCGTCAAAACTTCTTGCTTTAATGGCGTACCTGTATGTGTCATGCGTGATGTTATCTTGATATGCACGTCTTTGTCTTAAATGCTTTTACGCCTACATGATTATGCCATGCGCCCTGGGTTTGTTTGTCATGTATCTCTTTTTCGTCACAACTTTCATGATGACCTGTATTCATTGCTTCGATTCTTGACTTCCCTTTTAGGTTTTGTACCCGTCCTCAAACCTCAGGAGTAATCTGTGTTTCTCGTATATCACCCTTTTGCCCCACTGTAGCTTCAGGATTCATCTCATTGTGACCTGGGGGTTTGAATATCCTTTTGCATTTCTCGATTCATTTTTGTGGAGATTTCCATTCATCCCACTGCGACTCTAAAACATAGGATTTGTCTCTTCTTCAACCCACCCTCTTGTTATTCAAAGGTACAGGATCTGCATCAACTTCCTTCTAACGATCACTCTTTAGGTGACCCAACCAGATGTATATGCATGATGCTCGAATGAATGCAGAATATCATTTCCTTTCGAGAATGATTCTAGTTTTGCACTTAGGTTAACAATGCCCAGTTTCTGTTAGGATTGTGTCACTGACGCGGTATTTTGTCATTTTGTTCAATCACCATTTTTGACAAAAATCCGAAGTGATAACCTTAATTTGGACTCAGATATTTCCAACCCTTAAGCTTGGTGAATCTTAAGCAATAATCTTGTTTCAGACTCCTGTATTATTTAGAGGTTTCCAGAGTAATATGCGAAACTCCTTTCATGAAAGTATTATTAGTCCAATAATCATTATTTCTATGCAAAATGCTCAAAAAGGACCATAATGATGGATGAAATGGAAATTTATTGGGAGCATAGTTCGAAACAAACCAGTTAATCAAAGCTAGCAAATGCAATGAAGAAGCAAGTTTATTCAGAGTGCATTTTGAAAAGACAAAGATAGCAGACTCAAAAATGGGTAAAATGGAAACTAGGTACCCCAGATATCGTAGCTTGAGCTTCTCTGTTCAAACTTCTTGAGGACCATTTTAAACTCAATATGTGTTTAGGGGATCTGGAGTACTTTGTCGATGCCCCAAGGCGTAACATTCCTCTTCATGGTTACTTCAAGCGTAGCAAAACTACTGTATGCCCCAAAATTTCAGCTGCCCTTTTTGGGTTTTCAATTCAAACACACCTTTGGTCTCAAAGCGCCCTTTGCGGGTTTTCTCCTTTGGCCTCTCCTTTTTCTTTCTTCTTTTTTGATGAGACTTTTTTTTGTTTTTTTTTATTTTGATCCCCCTTTTTTAGGTCGAATCTAAATTCACCGAATTGGACAGGTCCTTGCCATCCATCTCTGTCAATATCCATGCTTCTATAGAACAGGCCTGCTTTGCTGCACGAGGTCCTTCCTAGTTTGACATTTAGTTTCTTCTGAAGTCTCTTTTGCATGAGAGAATTTTTCTTTCAAAGCCCTATCATGAAATTTTCTAAGGCGATCCTTTTTGTTGTAAACTCGCTTCATCTGATCGTGACAGATATCTCTCAACATTTTCTTTTCAAATTTACTTGATCACATCGGGATTGGATCCCTTCCACCTTATCCAATTTTGGTTCAGCTTGTACCTGGGGAAAAGAGGATTTTGATTTCACTAGGCAAAACCTAATGAGGAAAGCGTTGTCCCAGCAGAGGTCGTGGTCGAAGTTTGATGAGCATAAAAGGGTAAACGTAACTTTTATATGCCAGCATTCACAAGTTTAGGTCATCTTCCTAACAATCTTTTTTTTACACCATGACATGGCACTTGATCTTTGAAAAGACCGCAAACTTTTGACATTTTGCTATTAAATATGATCTTTTCGCCTTTTTGTTAATATTTTTTCTTCTTTTGCTTTTTGGTCTAACGACTATCGACTTTATAATATTGGCATATGAAGCGACCCTCACCCTCTTAGTGAAGAGATCGACATCCACAAAAATGAATTGATGCAGACCAGAAGCTTTCAAGGAGATTGGCTTGATAACGTCCCTGCCCCACGTGTAGAAAAAATTGGAAGAGGCACATAAGTTCTATCCTCCTCGATTTGGCGTTTGATGCAATTTTCCTTTCTGGGTAGACCAATAGCTTGAACCTCTTGATTGGCTTAGTCAGGGTAGAACCATCAGCATGTGATCTTTAAATATCCTTCTTCTGTGACTTCCTTAGCTTTGACAGCACACTCATGCCTTAGTAGTCCCGATGTGTCTTAACGTCATCATACGAAAATATCTTTGAACTCTTGGAGATAACTCAATGATTCCTTGCCTTGTTCCTGTGGCAAGCTAAGCTTCCATCTTCATCTCCCTTGTAGTGTTTGCCGACACTTCGTAAGATAGGATCTACCATTCTTGACAATTTAGGAAATAAGTTCTGACCTCTGTCATCTCTGCAGTCCTTCAATCCCTTTAAACACATATCTCGTTAAAAAGAGAGTCGGTAACAACGTCGCTCATGTCATTGGTATCTGGGGGACCCATTGTGGGCATGAAGGTAGAAAATTGAAAGTATGATATGAAAATGAAACGATGTAGAGTATGAAATGCAATGAGTGAAAATAAAGATGCATTTTATTGAAATAACAATTCTGGAAACAAGCCCATTTCACGAAAGGACTCTTGTTGCCTCTAGGCTTAAAGTAACAAGCATGTTTTGAATATTACTCCAGATTAGCTAAAAATGCAGTTTTCTTCCACAGTCCTATTGTTCAAAACACTCCCAAGTGTGTAAGGCTTCGGAAAGCTTTATGGTCATATTGTTCAAAACACTCCCGAGTGTGTAAGACTTCGGAAAGCTTTATGCCCCCGTTTTCTCTTCGAATGTGTCATTGGCGTTCTGACTTCTCGATTTTTAGGCTTCTGATAACTTCTTTAAGGAATCGAGACTCTCTCGCCCCCTCCTTCAATTATCGCAAATTATTGCTCTGGTCGACTCATCGAACTTCAAAACCCCTATTTTAATAAGCCTCTCCACCAATTTCTTAAATGCAACATAGTTATCGGTTGAGTGACCCGTTATTCTAGCATGATACTCGTATTGAGGATTCGAATCATACCATTTGGGGTATGGGGGTTGCACTGGTTTCATGTAGTGGGGAGCCACCCTATGTGCATCAAACAGGCTTTGATACAACTCCCAATATGTCATTGGAATTAGTGTAAACTGGAGACGCTTTGCCTTGGATTCTTGACTTGATGATCCTTGATGACCAGTGGTCACAGCCCTCGGTTGACCTGCAGAGAATGACTTGGAACGCTTGTTCAAGTTGTTCACTTCATTTTCCATATTTCTCAAGTTTGACCTTTTGAAACTTTCTCTTGCATCTATTTTTCCACTCTTTATGGCATTCTCAATGAGTTCCTCAGACATTACGATATCGGTGAAGTCTTTTGTGGCGTTTCCCACCAGCTTGTCATAAAATGGCGCTTTCAAGGTGTTGATAAAGAGGACCGTTATCTCAGTTTTAATAAGTGGGGGTTCTACTTGGGCCAAGATATCCCTCCACCTTTGAGCGTATTGTCTAAAAGTCTCTGTTGGTTTCTTTTCCATCATCTGCAGCGTTAGTCGATTGGGCACCATGTCGGAGACATACTTGTATTGTTCACAAAACGCTGATGCTAGGTCCTTCCATGATCGAATCCTCTCTCTGCTGAGTTGATTATACCATCGGAGGGCTGATCCGACCAAGCTATCTTGAAAACAGTGTATTAACAATTTATCTTTGTTCACATAACCAGCCATCTTCCAACAAAACATGATAAGATGTGCCTTTGGACATCTCGTTCCATCATATTTTTCAAAATCTGGAACTTTAAATTTCAGAGGCAGAACCAGATCGAGCACCAAACTGAGCTCGTTGGCACTTAGTGCAGAAAAGACTTTGGTACCTTCTATTGCCTGGAGTCTTTCTTCCAGACTCTTATACTTTTCCTGAGCATCACAATCTTCCATTTTCAACCTGGCTATTTCAACCAGGTCATCCAAATCTGGAACCATTGGGTTAGCATAATTATCTCTGGAGTTTGATACAAATATACCTTGCCCTAGATGAGCAGATGGTGCAGGTCAGGGCTCTAGGCCTACCGGTTCCACTTGAGGATACCCTCTTTGCGTTGCATGGGCGTGAGGCAGAGTAAATTCCGGGGGATAGAGTGGATCCTAATTAACTCTTGACTGGGGCTCTGTGATGTCAGGACTCTGCGTGGGTCTTTTTCCTTTGACCAGAGCTGCCATCATCTCCATCATTTTGGCCATTTGATCCTTTTGCTCGAGCAATTCCTCTCGGGATCTTACCAGTAGATCCCTTGCTTCTTGATGCGACTTGGTTAACTGCTCTTGCAACTCTCTCTGGATTCTTTCCATTCTTTTGATTCTTTCATTGAGTTCAGCATCCATAGCTCTAGCTCTTAGCCGTGTCCTTTAAGGATGACGTGATTTCAGATTCGTAGTGTCGCAACTGTAGATTATACGATTTTAGCCTTAGTGAATGATTAGGGTGATATGATGCTGCTGTATGCAATACAATGCAAATGCATGGTATGAATGCAAAAAAGAAAGAGAGGTGTTGATCATGAATTTGATTCCATTAGAAGAACTTTCCTAGAAGATACGTTTCTTTACATAAAACGGATCGCGTATACGACCATGTCCCCATGTTCGTACGACCATATTATAACCCACTTTATCAAGTAACACATTTCCTTATGACAAACTCTTCCATTTAGCAACTGACTATGAATCAACACTTCCTTTCTTGTGATGTAATGCAATGTAGTCAAGACAGGTGAAAACACGTTAGCACAGGAGAGAGGAACAACCACAAAAGAAAACACGTTAGTGCAGGAAAAAAAAACATAGAACACCTATCCAGGTGACCGTTAGGGGTTTGGAATGACTTTACCCAAGGTGGGCTCTTAAGGCTCACGATATGAGGTTCGGTTCTAAAGAAGGGTACCTAAACTAGCAGATTCCTCGATCCTCACCCATTATAGGCTCATATGGACCGAGTTCAGTTCAGGGGAATACATTTCCCTATGGCTGCACGGAGATAAAAATCTCACGAAGACGTAGGTACGGATGTATCCCGAAAGTGATCCACTATCTTGCACGGAGGTAAAAACCTCACGAAAGAGTAGCTTCTCACTCCCACTTAAGAGGGTGTGACCACGGTCATGCAGTTCAATGCCAAAGTATTTTGTAAGACTCGACATTACTGTAATCATAGTATCAGCAAAGGCATCAAAAAAAACAAAATTTTCAAAATAATTTTCTAACTTTTCGACAAAAGGACAAAGAATAATCAATTTTACGGCCTGACTCTCTTAGAAGTCCCCAGTGGAGTCGCCAAGCAGTTGTAACCATTTTTTTCGAAAACGAGAATCGACTTGGTTTTGAAAACGAAAATAAAATGGGAGTCGCCACCGATATTTTATTAGGTGTAATTGGATCACCTTTGTTTTAATAAAACATTTTAATTTACTAAAGCAATGTTTTTGGTCTACAAAAATTTGAGAAAATAGGTTCGGGGGTCGGTTACGTGCGAGGAAGGGTTAGCGCCCTCGTCACGCCCAAAATTGGTACCAAATTGATTATTTAATGTCTCAATGTTGAAAGTTGAAAATTCAAAAATAAAGAGAAAATCGATCTTTTTCGGAATTATTTTGATTTTTTCGAATTCAATATCAAGATTTCCTTGTTCTAAAGGAACAAAATATCACATCCACTACGTATGACACGATGATTTTAATCCTCAAATCTATGATCATCTCTTAATTCCCGAGACTCATGCATTAAGATAACAAAAGGTTATTCGATTGCTTGGCCAAGCGAGAGAACCGCAACCTAACACATAGGGCACGGTCTTTCGAATTTCTAAACATAGAATATTGCCTTATTTGGGAAACTTTTATTTTAAAACGATAGCGAGTACAATACTTAAATAACATGCATCGTTTGTTTGAAGTAAGATGACAACTTGTACAGAATGAAAACATTGGAATTTAATGTGCGATGTGATGGCATAATAATACAATAATAATAAGAATACGTGAACAAAATGTTATACGAGTAAATAATAATAGCATGCGAATACAAGTGAACGAATTGTAACATGCGCAATAACAATAATCACACATATGTGTCATTCAAATACCAGCAATAATAGCCAAAGAATGAGATACTTAAAATAAGAAATAATAAAGACAAAACAGTAATAATGATACTTAGAATAATGACAAGATAATAATGATGATACTTGAAATAAGAAATAATAGTGGAAAAAAAAAGTAATGATTATACTTGAAATAAGAAATAGTAATGACAAAATAGTAATGATGATACATAAAAGAAAAAATAAATAAAAGGATGATAGTAGTAATACTAATAGTAACAATGATAATGGCGGTAAAATATTGATAATATATGCATGTAAAACACACATAATATAAAATGTGATATGCGAGTAAGTATTAGATCAATAGGTGGGCCGGTAAAATAAAGGCCTAACAATAAGTATATATAAAAAAAATAATAAATAAAAATGAGAATGCAATACGGTAAAAAGAGTAGTAATAATCATATAAATTAACAATAATAATGACGGTATAATTGTGAAAATAACAAGTAAGAGCTAAGCTGGAATTAGAATAAAATTAAAGCACTGAAATCGCAATAAATAAAGATAAAAAATGGGGTATGGACTTAAATGAAACACGCGCAAAACAAAGAGGATTGAACGGGTAAATTTCCCAGGCCTAAATGCGCATCTATGGGTCAAGGACATGGCTGAAAACCCAAAGTGTTTTAAGGGTAAAACCCATAAAAGAAAAAAACGAAAAGGGGCTAATTGGATGGTGTTGCAATGGGGAGGGACCTGGGCGCACAAATTTCCATTTAAGGTGAAGATGTGCCTATCCCTTTTGCAAATTGTCAATGCACAGGCCTTTACTTCCTTTAATTGCGCCACTTTAAAAAGTGATAAAACCTTTATTATATTTATTGTTATTTTTAAAGCTAACAAATTCTTTTTTTTCAAACAAAAAAACAAAGAGCCACCCCTCTCATTCTCAAGGAAACCGAAAAGGCAGGGAACTCCCTTCCTCCCTCTTTCGCCCGACGTTTGGGCTGTCGCACCACTGTGCCACCACCGTATCGGTGGCTGGCGATGCTCGAGGCCAAACTTTTAGCCTTCTTTTGAGACCTCTTTGAAGATCTAGCCCTCGACGTCCCAAAAAATCCGAGAGAAGAACAAAGCCACCTCCTTTCGCCTTTAGGCTCGGCTCCGACAACGGGGAAGGAATTTCGACGCCTCGACCACGAGGTTTTGGTAAGGTTTTTTTTTTTTTTTTTTTTGATTTCCAGATTCGAAATAAAAATAAATAAAAATGAAAGTAATTAAGAATATAAAATAAGCAAAAGATCTAAACCTTGAATGCTTCTGTTCAGTTTTTTATCGCTAATGATTCGTGAGATTGGAAAAATCTTTCAAACTTCTATTTTTATTTCTGTATTTCCGATATTCCTTAGTTCATAAGACCGAAAAAAAAGGAAAACCCCCCCTTTTACAAACATTTTGCTTCGGATTTTATAACCAATTTCTACGATTTGTTTTTCTTTTATTTTTCTTCATTTGTTTTTCTATTGTTTTCTTTTCTGTCGTCTTCTCCTTGGTTCTATTGTGCATGCTACTCCTTGCAGGTGATGTCGAAATGCGTGGAGGAGGGCGTGGAAATGGTCAGAAGTGTGGAGGCCGCTAGTGGAGGTTGTCAGAAACGTGTGGGTGTTGACCGAGGCGGCGCATGGCTTAAGACTAGGGTTTGACAGTTTCTGTCTTTTTTCTGTAACGGGCTGCTTTATTTTGGGCCTGAACAGGGGTTTTGGGCCATTTTCTGTTCTAATTGGACATTTATTTTAGACCATTTATTGTTTGTTTATTTTGGTTTTGGATTTGGCTTTTGTTTTATTGATTGGGCCTTTTTGGTTTAATTTCGTAAATAGACATTTTGGTTTGTTAAGGTTTATTTTTTTTTTTGTTTCTAATTCGGGCTCGGCCTAAATTGGGCTGCTTTATTGATGGGGCTTTTAGTCTGTTTTGGGTCCGGGCAAAAATTTGTTATTACAGTGAGAAAGTAAATTCAGTTGATAATCAGATTGTTTAACTTTCACCACAGGAAATACCACAAGGCTACAAACTTGAGCCGAATCATGGGCCCCAAGCAGTACAAGCTCATAACAGTGAATTGTTTGTGGAATTTGACCCAAGGCAAGAAACTGTGGCAAGTGAAGGTAAGGTTAAGGTGTGCCATGATTTACCAAAACTGGAAATTACAGAGTACCAAGCTCGTGTGCCATATCCCGATGCAATAAAGAAAGACCACACATAGGGAGAATTCGGTGAACTCACACTTCGTATAGACGATGAAACAATCACTCCTCAAGCTCTTGACTCAGCTAGGACATCGAGTAATAAAGGTACGAACGATAATTCTATTGATAATCATTTTGGTTCAACCTTCTTTATAGGAAGCATCACGAAATCACTTAGCTGAGCTAGATCTTAGACCTAGTGCCGACAAAGAAGAAACACATAAGGAACAAAACCTTAGGGTTGACAAACTAAAAGAGGAGGAAACACAAATCAAAGAGGAACAGGAACCGCACGAAGTGAAACCGAAAGAGACCCCAAATGAGCTGATAGGAACAACAACTCACATCAAATTAGGGGATCAAGTATTGTTGAATAAGAAAGACCCTAGAATCACAAATTCAGACCTCAAGGCAAACGAAGAAATCACTTTTGAGGTACTTAATGTCTTCCTATACGGCACTGTCGAGGTAAGCAATCCTAAATTCGACACTTTTGAGGTAAACATTACTCGACTTAAACTATATATCCATAACCGAAGTGATCGCATGGGAAAGGATTTTCACCTCCTCAAACCACCATGACCATACGAATGAGAGGTAAAGTCTAGCTTAAGACTATAAACGAGCGCTTCTCGGGAGGCAACCCGAGCACTAACCCCATTTTTACATTTTTTATTTATTTTTTTCATTTTTTCTGTTCTTTTTGTTTTTAGCACCTAGCCATAAACTAACCAAAGAGCAGATTTCTAGGCCACACGGCTCTACACACGGCCGTGCCCGTAGCCGTGTGGAAGCTAGGGGATGAACCACGGGCGTGCCAGTAGCCGTACACGATATAGAAAAAATTTCTTTTCCCAACACCGGTAACGATAATAGTCCACGCCCGTGTCGATGCCCCATGTGAGGTTACTAACTTGTTCAGCATGGGCTAAACACGACCGTGCCTACCAACCGTGCCAACATTCTAACTTATCGAACACAGGAGGAGCACGCCCATATTAATTGACCGTGTGAAGAAAGACACAGGCGTGCCACTTCACCCACGGTCGTGCTCGAACACCCTGAACGCACTAAAAATTCAAAATCCCAAAGCACGGGCTACACATCTATCTAAACATCATTGTCCCTTTTTCTAATTGTCTTTCATTTTCCATTATTTTTGTTTTTATTTTAATTTTAATTTCATTTCATTATTATTATTTCTTTACTTTATTTTCTTCTTATTCTTTATAATATTTAGATGTAGCTTAGGATACAATAGAATCAGACTGGCTGCTTCGAGGATTCAATTTCAAACAGTTCGAGAGCTTCCCCACGATCACCTCCAATACTATCCGGTTCCTTTTCATTGACTTGATCCAAAAATTCAGGAAGTTTCACATCTCTCCCTATCTTTTGATTTTCTCAGTATATTGTCATTTTATCCATCTTTGTACATTGATGGCAATGTATATCTTAAGTGCGGGGGGTTAATTATAGTATTGTCTAAAAATCCCTGAATTATGCCTTGATCTTAAAGTAAGTTTCTCATATTACGATTTGAATGAATTTTTTTTTTGATTTATGATTTCTATTGATATGTTTTAGATTAAGTCATTGATAATTGTGCATTGATAATTAAATTTGAAGAATACTAGGGAATCAAGCATGATAAGTCTAATTTTCAAAATTTTAAAATTTTAGGTTGTCAACCGGAATTTGAATGTTATCTTGAAATTTGAAATTTATAAGGTTGATGTAAAAAAAAACCCATAATTTTTGTGAGAATTTGAGCCTTATAGAGCATACATTCTTTTTCATGCTCACTTCTTGATTATGAGTGTGTCAACTATGAACTGTTATTCTAGAACTTGCCTCGATTATACATGTCAAGACCACAGTTATGATTTGATATACCGAGATGATAAAGGCACTTAGGTTTTAACCTACTTACTCTACTAAATAGCCTACCCTTATAATTAACCCTTAGTGAACCCCGTTGAGCCTAACAACCCTTTTATTGACTTATCCGCTAATTTTAACCCAAAACCCTTTGTATTTGTTATCACCCTTTCTTTTGACTACCCCTTAATTGAGATTTGATTTGAGCTAGTTACCTAAGTTTATTACTCTGGTAGTTAAATTTATCTTGTACTTAGATTGTTCCTAAAAAAACAAAAAAAAATAGTATATTCAGTATTAGTATTATGAAGAGTGAGCTTATACAAGTTAAAGTCTAATTATCAAAAGAAAAGCTCGTATTAGTAGGATTATTATTTTCAGTTGATGTAATTATTATCTTAGAAATTTTTAGATAGGTAACTTATCAATTCAATCTCGTTTCTAACCTTCTAATTTCAGCCTTTATCCACACCTTTAGCCCTAGCCCCGTTACAACCCTAACAAAGACCTTTTGATCTGTTTATCACATCATTTTACAGTGGTGGAGATTTGATTTTTAGGCAAGCCTATAGGATTAACTTTTCATGTTCGACTTATGAGTGCTTAATTTTGACCCTTAAACACTTTTTGAGTGATTTGAGTGAATCTTTTGTGAGGATATCAATCCTTCTCGGTTTTGAATTAAAGGTAATTATTTAGATGAAGGGAAACTCCTATATTTTCGTGCTACAAAAATATGACCTATATTGTTTGAATCTTTAGGACTCTTTGAATTAAATTATCCATGTATAAATTATCTATGGATTAGGATAAGGCATTGTTGATAGGAATTATGAATCATGGAGGATGGTTTTAATTGTAAGTTGAGAATTTTGCTTGAGGAAAAGCAAAAGCTTAAGTGTGGGGGTATTTGATAAACCGTAAAAGTAACATATTTTAATCCCACATTTAGTATGCTTTTGGATGATTTATCCATCGACTTATGTAAAAAGGTACTTTTAATCCTTTCTTTTCATGTCTTATACCCAGGAAAGCACCTGAAGATAAAAAGAACGAGAAACAGGCCCAAAACAGACCAATTCGGGCCAAGGAATAAATCGACACGGCCTAGCCTTAAGCCCACACGGCCGTGCCACGCCAATCATCTAGAACACGGCCTCCTCCCGATTTACACGACCGTGCCTCATTAAAAAAGTCTGAGCACGGCCTGGCCACGATCCACACGGACGTGTGCCATGGCCGTGTCCCTGTCACTGGAAAGAGCAATTTCATTCGGGAAAGGATAGTTGGAGGCAAAGAAACACATTCCAAAGCCTATTCAAACACCCTAGTAGGAATTCTACTTAAATTAGGATACTTAGGGACCAAGTAAGGCATCTCAAAGCCTATATAAACACCCAAGGGGACAACTTATAAGGGGAGTTCGGCAGAAGCCGAAACCGGCATCAAAGCTAGGCCAAGGAGCCAAGCCGAGAAGGTCTGAACTAGGGAATAACGCGAAGATATCCAGTTGATCCATCCTAAGAAGCTAGAATTCTCCTTCAATTCCTTCAGGGAGTTTTAGGATTTTCTTATGTTTTGTTTTATCTTTTCTCTTACGATGTTTTGTTTATTCATTATGAACTAAACCCTTCAGATACCTGAAGGGGATGAAACCTAGATGGATCTTTTTATTTGATTTTTAAGTTATATGATAATTGCTTAGTTTGTTCTTAATTATCTTGCTTAATCCAAATCTAATGTGCTTAGGTGGAGGAGGAATAGACCCTGCCTAAGAGTAGATCTAACATAATTAAGCGGAGCTGATCGAATGCCTAGAGATAGGGTTACAAGATTTTGCCAGATTAGGGTGAAACCTAATATGGGAGTCCATTGATCGATTTACTGCTATCCTAGGGGGTTATTATAAGCGAACGAGAGTTCCACTAATTAACCTAGGGTTAGACGTTATTCGCCTCGAGAGAGGGTTTAATATAGGTTAAGGAGTCTTACGAATCAAGTTAAGTAAAAGAAATCTTATAATTTAGGGTTAAATAATAAGTGAAGTCTAGGTGGATTCTTCCCGAAGGTATCATCGCAATCAACTGAGTTTTTCTTCAAAGTTATTTTCCTATTCGTCTTTTTTGTCTTTGCGTCCTTAGTTTAGTCTTCGTCAATATAGTTAAAAGCAACTTCACTCTAATTTTAGGGCTAAATAATAAAAAGAAAGTTAATATTACTACTTTTAGTTCCTTTGGGTTCGATATCCGGTCTTGCCTAAGCTATGCTGCTGTTTGATAGGTACACTTGCCTTTAATCATTGTTAGAGTTAGTTTCCAGGTTTGACCGTTCTTTTATAAATTTTAAAACTCTGATTTTACAGCGATCACCTATTGGTTGATGAAATGGTACCATTTTGGTTGTTTAGGTGAGCATGAGTACGCGTGGCAAATTGTCCTTCCAAATGGCCTATTTTTGTCCACACGGGCAGAGACACGGGCGTGTGTCTCAGCCGTGTGCGACACATGGTCATGCTACATGGCCGTGTGTCCCCTGATGTTGATGTTAAATTAAAGTTAGTATGCTCCACATGGCCTTACACACGAGCGTGTGATTGGCCGTGTTTCACAAGTCAGTATACCCCCTAAATGGCACACGACCTAGCACACGGGCGTGTGACTTGGCCGTGTTGCATAAGTTAGTATACCCTATAAGTTTGGCACGACCTAGTACATGGCCTGGCACACGGGCGTTTGTGGCCACTTTGAAGGTGATACGGGCTAGACACACGGGCGTTGGTCAGCCGTGTGACCCAAGTCAGTATGTATGCCCTGTCTTCACACAGCCTAGGACACGGGTGTGTCTGGAGCCGTGTGAGGCACACGGCCTGTTCGCACGGGCATGTGACCCCTGAATGATTGAAAATTTTCTAAGTTTTCCAAGAATTGTGTATGTTATTGGTTTAGTCCTAAATCACCTCTAAAGCATGTTTAATGTAACACCCCTCACCCATATTCACAGTTAGAATAGGGTTACGAGGCATTATAGATCAATCAACATTATTTATGTAACACCTCAAACTCGGTCAACACACCACGACCGAATCTGGCATGTCACAGAGGAAAACATTTTGAAGAAAACAAGTTAACGGTTAAATTTCAGAAAAAAACTCTTTGTTGTTTTATGTTTGCAGAAATTAGGTGCATGTTTAGTTGAAAATTGTTATGCCACTCTAATATCCCGTAAAAGCTCTTTAAAACTCATTTGTCGATCTATACAATAGAAAACATTTATGTTAAAACATGAGTGAATCAATCTTATTTATTTAGAAATCGTTTGAGTTGAGTGTGGAAAACTTAAGTTTGCAAATCCTTTGAGTTGTCGTTATTATCAGGTGATTTGTATTACCCGATGGTAAAGTTTTGAAAACCATTGCGTATTATAGTTTTAGAAATCCTTATGTTCAAGTTATTAAATCAACCGAGTACTTTACTTTGCCATATTTGAAATCAAATCCAAACACATAAAATAATCCAAAACAAAATTTTAAAGGCCTTATTACAAATCCAAATAAAACCAAAATTTAAAAGAAATACCCAAATCAATGTCCATGTAAACCCGATTGTATTTAGTGCATGGCCACCTCGAGTCCACCCGGCTCCTCATCCGCGATCTAAGAATCACCTGAAAAGATAAAGGAGAAGGTGAGTCACCAAGACTCAGTGCATAATTCCCCCTCCCGGTTATTGCAACATACTTACAAAAATCATAACCAAGCAATATATCATGCACCCAAACCTAGCCATCCATAACTCCGTATCTACCCCGTGTGGTACCAAACCAGTGGTGGTGCCAAACCACTGGTGACCCAAAGTCACGAACAATTCATCTGTGGGGCCAACCCATGTTGTGATACCAAATCACTGGCGGCAATCCCGTCATATCAAATGTGAGGCCAACCCACTGTGGTGCTAAGCCACTAGGACGAGTCGCTATGAGGTGCCGAACCTCTGGTGACCCAAAGTCAAGAAATATCAATAATCCAAGTGTGGGGCCAACCCACGTGTGATACCAAATCACTGGCGACAATCCTGATATATCAATTGTGGGGCCAACCCACTGTGGTGCTAAGCCACTGGGACGAGTCGCTATGAGGTGCCAAACCTCTGGTGACCCAAAGTCACGAAATTAACTGTGGTACCAAACCACTGGAGGTGCCAAACCTCTGGTGACCCAAAGTCAAGGATATCAAACTTCCCCCTCCTCTCATATCACCCATAACAATGCAACACTTACGCACATCATGCCATCATGCTTTAATATGAAACATATAGCAAATATATCATAGATCATGGTATTAAGCATCATATAGTAAGATCATATCGAAACAGAATTACCCGAATCCTTGCTCATACCCACAAGGTATCATATCAAGATCTACACAGTTTTCGGCTTTTAACACATTTAGATTATTATCATATTTACTAAGTTATGAAGTGTGTAAGTTACACACCTGTCACTAACGCAAACGCTGACTCCCGAAACCCGATCTACTGCACTAAATCCCTTATCCTGCATTCGACCGACACTCAGGTTATTAACAAAAGCCATTCGGCCAAACCAACCAATCCCAAAATAGTTAACGCATGGATCCTTACCTTACTGCCGATTTGGTTTCCAACCAAATCTCGAAACTATGTGATGGTACCCTATTGCAATCGACCACACACTATTACGTAGAAACAATTAGCCTTCGGCTTTTCAAATATCTTATGAAAAGACTGAACTAACATGGATCCTTACCACTGACTTACCGGATTCGATTGGCAGAGAATAAAGGGCTCAGATCTACTGCTTCAAAATCCCGGAGTTCCTAAAAGAAACCAATCGCTTGGTTGATTAAAGGCCAAGACAAATGCCGAATTTTAGGCTTTTGTCTACACATGTCGACAGAGAAAAAGAGAAAGTCATAATGGAGTTTCGGCCAAGATTACTTACCTTCTTCAAAACCGATTAGACAAGAAACAAGGGAGATCTATGCTTAGTTAGTATTCGGCCAAGAGTTCAAAACAAGGAGGGGAGAGTTGAGAGAGATTTCGACAATGGGGTTGAGTGGTCAAAGGAGAATCGGCTTTGGCTTGAGAGAAGAAAATCAAATGAGATTCGGCCAATATGGAAAGGAAGAATGGTAGGGGTATTCAGTTGGAGTGATGGTGGAAAAAAGACGATGATGAGAACGATTGAAAGAATGGCTTGAGAAAGAAGAAGATTCAGCCACCAACAAGAATGGAGAGCAAAGGAGAGGAGATTTTGGGAGAGTAAGGTTTCAGCTTCAAATGAAATAGAGAGAAAAGCAAGTGAAAATTCGGCTAAATATCTAAGGAAGAAATCAGCAAAAGTCTAAGGTGCTTGTGGCTTTCGGTTTCAAAGGAGAAAAAGAGAGAGAGCTCAAATGAAGGTTTGGCTAAGTGCTTCAAATGGTGCAAGAAGGGACAAACGACAAGACAAAAGAGAGTTTCAGCTTTGCTCCCAACCGATTGTATCAAAATTTTAGCTAGCCGAAAGTGTCACTAAGAATTTCGACACCCTTCCTAAGTCTCTCAGCCGAATACTCCACCTCCCACCGATTCAAATTTCAGCAAACTCTCAAATCTCTCCTAGCCACCAATTCAAACGAGTTTGAATTAATCAAACTCCTAAATTTTCTCTTTGCCACCTATTCAAATCAGTTTGACTTAGTCAATAGTTATCATGTCAGAGTTTGTGCTGAGCACAACTCCTTCCCCCTTGGTGTCAAAATGCTAAGCAGAAAATGAGATTTCTACTGCTCGAACCTGAGCTCTCCCTTCCCTGCATGTGGCGACACCCTCAAGGCCCTAAGTGGCGCCTTCTTGCCACTTTACCAAGCCAATTCATGTGCTCAAATTCCCCACGAATTACACTTAATCCCTAGCTCCTTCAGCTCCCTTTAACTAAAACTCAAAAACAAGCTTTTTCCTTCAGCTCGGGCCTATCCTTGGCTTATAATTAGATCTTAAAACACCTTAATTAATAACACAATAGTCCATACTCGTGCAAAACAATTCAATCACAACAACCCCTATTTTAGGATGTTACAGTTCTACCCCCCTTAAAAATAATTTCGGCCTCGAAATTACCTGGTCAAAAGAGTTGAGGGTATTGCTGTCTCATCACATCCTCTGGTTCCCACGTAGCTTCTTCCACGCCATGATTTAGCCATAACACCTTTACTAGCGGAACTGACTTCTTGCGCAATACTTTCACATCTCGATCTAGAATCTGCACTGGTTCCTCTTCCATGGTCAAATCTGGACTCACCTCTATTTCCTCCACTGCTACAACATGAGACGGATCTGAATGATAACGCCTAAGCATGGAGACATGGAACACGTTGTGTATCTGACTCAGCACTGCTGGCAACTCGAGCTGATAGGCTACTGGTCCCACTCGTCTCAACACCTTATACGGCCCATTAAACCTTGGACTTAACTTGCCTTTCCGTCCAAACCTCAACACTCTATATCCCTCCGCTTGAGATCGGCATATGACTTCTGTCTGTCCGAGGCTTCCTTCAAATGAGCTTGAATCAACTTAACCTTATCCTCAGTCTCTGCAACCAACTCCGGTCCCAACATCTGACGCTCACCCAACTCTGTCCAGCATGTAGGTGTGCGACACTTCCTACCATACAACGCCACATATGGAGCCATCTTAATGCTTGCCTGATAACCATTGTTTTATGCAAACTCAGCTAATGGTAGAAACTCTTCCCAGCTTCCTTTGTAGTCCAAAACACAACCCCTCAGCATATCTTCTAAAATTTTTATAACCCTTTCTAACTGCCCGTCAGACTGTGGATAAAATGCCGTACTAAAATCCAATCGCGTACCCAACGCCTGATGTAACGCTTTCCAAAACCTCGACGTAAATCTGGGATCCCTATCCGAGATGATCGACACTGGCACACCGTGCAACCTCACTATCTCTGCCACATACAACTTAGCTAACTTCTAAACCTAGTAATCAACCCTTATCGGTATGAAATGAGCTGACTTAGTCAGACGACCCATAATCACCCAAACTGAGTCCTTCTTACTAGGCGTAAGGGGTAATCTACTGACAAAGTCCATAGTGATCCTTTCCCACTTCCACTGTGGAATCTTCACCGGTTGAAGCAAACCTGACGACAACTGATGTTCAGCCTTGACCTGCTGACACATCAGACATTTACCCACAAACTCAGTTACTTCCTGTTTCAGTCCTGCCACCAAAACTGCTCTCGTAAATCCTGGTACATCTTGCTACCTCAGGATGCATAGTATATGGGCTGTTATGTGCGTCCTGAAGAATCCTCTGCCTTAACTTGACATCCTTCGGCATACAAGCTCTCCCTTGAAAGCACAATACTACATCACTGGACAAGCTGTAACCCTCTAAACTACCATTCTAAACTTGCAACCTCCGAGCATTCAAACCCTCATCCACTAACTGCTTCTCCTTAATCTGCTCAATCCAAGTCGGCTTAACCTGCAATTCTGCCAAAAGACTCCCATCGTTATACAAGCTAAGATGAGCAAACATTGCTCTCAAGTCTGATACAACCTTACGGCTTAACGCGTTTGCCACCACATTAGCCTTGCCTGGATGATACTCAATCGAACAGTCGTAATCCTTCAATAGTTCGATCCATCTCCGCTGCCTCAAGTTCAAATCCTTCTGAGTCAAAAGGTACTTCAGACTCTTGTGATCCGTGTAGACTATCGACTTCTCTCTGTACAAGTAGTGTCTCTATATTTTCAAAGCAAAAACCACTGCAGCTAATTCCAAGTCATGCGTCGGATAATTAACCTCATGCGGTCTCAACTGTCGAGATGCATAAGCCACTACCTTCCCTTCCTGCATCAGCACACATCCCAACCCAGTATGTGATGCATCGCAATATACTGTGAATTCCTTTCCTGCCTCAGGCTGAATCAAAATCGGAGCTTCAGTCAGAATCTTCTTTAACTTGTCGAAACTTTCTTGTTGTTCCTCAGACCACACAAATGGAACCCCTTTTCTCAATAACTTGGTCATCGGTGCTGCGATCAAAGAAAATCCCTCTACAAATCTTTGGTAATACCTTGCCAGACCTAGAAAACTCCGAATTTCTGCCACTGACTTAGGTGGTTTCCAATCTAACACTGCCTCAATCTTTCAAGGATCCACTCTAATCCCCTCAGCTGATACTACGTGACCAAGAAAGTCACCTCTCTAAGCCAAAACTCGCACTTACTAAATTTGGCAAATAACTGCTTTTCCCTTAAAATCTGCAGCACTACTCGCAAATGCGCATCATGCTCCTCCTCTGACCTTGAGTATACCAAGATGTCGTCTATAAATACCACGACAAACTGATCCAAATACTGCTGGAATACCCGGTTCATCATGTCCATGAATGCTGCCGGCGCATTAGTCAACCCAAATGGCATTACTAGAAACTCGTAGTGCCCATACCGAGTACGAAACGCCGTCTTGTAGATATCAGCCTCTTTCACCTTCAGCTGATGATACCCAGACCTTAAATCAATCTTTGAGAAAATCGATGCACCCTTAAACTGATCAAACAAGTCATCTATCCTGGGCAACGGATACTTGTTTTTGATCGTCAGCTTATTCAACTGGTGGTAGTCTATACACATCCGCATTGTACCATCCTTCTTCTTGACAAAGAGTACCGGCGCTCCCCAAGGCAAAACACTTGGTCGGATAAAACCTCGATCCAACAACTCCTGAATCTGAGCCTTTAGTTCCACTAATTCCTTCGACGCTATCCTATACGGGGCAATAGACACTGGCGCAGTTTCGGGTAACAGATCTATGCCAAATCCAACTTCACGATCCAGAGGCAGTCCCGGAAGTTCCTCTGGAAATACGTCAGCAAATTCCTTTACTGTTCAGACCTTCCCCACAGCAGACTCCTTAGCCTCCAAAGCACACACATGAACCATAAACGCCTCACAGCCCTTCCTGACCATCTTCTCAGCTTTCAAAACAGATACCACGTTGGATAGATAATCTCTTCTATTACCTATCATCACCACTTCTTCACCCTCAGATGTTCTCAAAACCATGCGCTTAGCCGCGCAATCCAAACTTGCAAGGTATATCACCAGCCAGTCCATCCCAAGAATCAGATCGAACTCCCCAAACGGCAGTTCTATCAGATTAGCTACAAACACTACCCCTTGGAGTTCTAGGGGTACATCCCTATACAGCTTATTTACTTCTACAGAGTGACCTAGAGGGCTAATTACTATCATCTCCCTAGAAGTAGTCTCAAAGTCTAGGTTCATGGTCTCTACTATGCTACTAGTAACATACGAATGCGTCGAACCCACATCAATTAAAGCAGTATATGGTAATCCAAAGATTAAGAACGTACCGATTATAACGTCCGGTGCGTCGCCCTCCTCTCGACGCCTCACTGCATATACCAACCCAGGCTGTCTTGCCTCAGTGTTCCCTGCACCTCTGCCCAGTGCTCTATGGCCTCGACCAGAACCATTACGTCTTCTACCAGTACCGCGACCCCTCTACGGTAGCAGTCCCTCATTTCTGAACTGAGCACGACCCTGACCCTTAGACTGAATCGTGGCTAGCTTACGTGGATAGTCCCTCACATGATGATCCAGCGAGCCACACTCAAAGCATCCTTTTCCACCAGTCTAACATCCTCCTAAATGAAATTTCCCACATCGATTACACTACGCTGGTCCCTGGTTAGCAGCAACATGCCTTCCAGATTGATTCGGCCTAGCTCTTTTCTGAGGATTACTAGCAGACCCAGATGATCCAAAACCTCTCTTACGTCTACTCCTATCCAGATTCTGTCTCATGGACTCCTTTACCCCTTCAGCTACCTTAGCTTTTTCCACCAACACAGCAAACTCCCGCTCCTGCTGTGGAGCAATCAGCAACCTCAGCTCATCTCTCAATCCATCCTCAAACCTGACACATCGCTCGTGTTCTATAGCCACGATACCCCTAGCATACCGGCTCAACCTTAAAAATTCTGCCTCGTACTCCGATACAGACTTACTCCCCTGAACCAGTCTCAGAAATGCCTTTCGCTGCGCATCAATATAGCTAGACCCAATATATTTCTTTTGATATGCTGCCTTAAAATAGTCCCAAGTGAGATCATCCGCTGCAGCACTCTCCCGAACCGTGAGCCACCACTGATATGACTCATCCCGGAGAAACGACACTATCCCTTTCAATTTCTCCTCGGCAGTCAGATCCAAGTCATCCATGATCCCCTCCGTTGCCTCTAACCAATACTCAGCCGTACTGGGAGCCACACCAGAAACACCTCGAAATACCTCAGCTCTATTGGCTCGGAGTCGCTCGGGTACAGATTTTCGAGCTCCCGCACCTCCACCTACTCCAGCTACTCTCTCAAGAACTCGCAGCATCGCCGCGACAACTCGCGTCATCCTCGTCGATCTCGAAACTCACCACTGCACTGGTGTGTGGTGCTGGTATCTCATTTTCTCGACCACGACTGGATCCCACACCGGTTCGCATAATCGCCATCCTACCCCGACCGCGTCCACGTGTATTACAACCTCGACCTCGAGTGCTCATGTCTAAAGTGTCGACTTATCTAATTTAAAAGTTTTATGCATGAGTCATTATTCCACTATTATTAAGGCACAATTTTATGAACAATTCTTATTAAAGAGTTGTGTTTTTGCGAGTCCATAGAGTCCTATAAGTTTCAGTCTCTAGGGTAGTCCACTATCACTCGTCATTCAAAGCTTATATCATCATAGACATAATCATATACAACATCAGTTAGGGGTACTTACATGGGCGGATTGGTGCCAGAGACTCGGTGCCATGCCTTTCAAACCATATATTTCAACCAAAAACATTTTGGGCCTCGGACCCACAGTCGAGCTTTTGAACATGGCTCTGATACCACAATTGTAACACCCCAAACTCGGTCAACACACCACGATCGAATTTGGCATGTCATAGAGGAAAACGTTTTGAAGAAAACAAGTTACCGGTTAAATTTCAGAAAAAAACTCTTTGTTGTTTTATGTTTGCAAAAATTAGATTCATGTTTAGTTGAAAATTGTTATGCCACTCTAATATCCCGTAAAAGCTCTTTAAAACTCATTTTTTGATCTATACAATAGAAAACGTTTATGTTAAAACCCGAGTCAACCAATCTTAGTTATTTAGAAATCGTTTGAGTTGAGTGTGGAAAACTTAAGTTTGCAAATCCTTTGAGTTGTCGTTATTATCAGGTGATTTGTATTACCCGATGGTAAAGTTTTGAAAACCATTGTGTATTATAGTTTTAGAAATCCTTATGTTCAAGTTATTAAATCAATCGAGTACTTTACTTTGCCATATTTGAAATCAATTCCAAACACATAAAATAATCCAAAACAAAATTTTAAAGGCCTTATTACAAATCCAAATAAAACCGAAATTTAAAAGAAATACCCAAATCAATGTCCATGTAAAACCGATTGTATTTAGTGCATGGCCACCTCGAGTCCACCTGGCTCCTCATCCGTGATCTAAGAATCACCTGAAAAGATAAGGGAGAAGGTGAGTCACCAAGACTCAGTGCATAATTCCCCCTCCCAGTTATTGCAAAATACTTACACAAATCATAACCAAGCAATATATCATGCACCCAAACCTAGCCATCCATAACTCCGTATCTACCCCGTGTGGTACCAAACCACTGGTGGTGCCAAACCACTGGTGACCCAAAGTCACGATATCCAATAATAATGTGGTGCCAAACCACTGGTGACCCAAAGTCACGAACAATTCATCTGTGGGGCAAACCCACGTTGTGATACCAAATCACTGGCGACAATCCCGTCATATTAAATGTGGGGCCAACCCACTGTAGTGCTAAGCCACTGGGACGAGTCGCTATGAGGTGCCAAACCTCTAGTGACCCAAAGTCACGAAATATCAATAATCCAAGTGTGGGGCCAACCCACGTGTGATACCAAATCACTGGCGACAATCTCGATATATCAACCGTGGGGCCAACCCACTGTGGTGCTAAGCCACTGGGACGAGTCGCTATGAGGTGCCAAACCTCTGGTGACCCAAAGTCACGAAATTAACTGTGGTACCAAACCACTGGAGGTGCCAAACCTCTGGTGACCCAAAGTCACGGATATCAAACTTCCCCCTCCTCTCATATCACCCATAACAATGCAACACTTATGCACATCACGCCATCATGCTTTAATATGAAACATATAGCAAATATATCATACATCATGGTATTAAGTATCATATAGCAAGATCATATCGAAACAGACTTACCCGAATCCTTGCTCATACCCACAAGGTATCATATCAAGATCTACACAGTTTTCGACTTTTAACACATTTAGATTATTATCATATTTACTAAGTTATAAAGTGTGTAAGTTACACACCTGTCACTAACGCAAATGCTGACTCACGAAACCCAATCTACTGTACTAGATCCCTTATCCTACATTCGGCCAACACTCAGGTTATTAACAAAGGCCATTTGGCCAAACCAACCAATCCCAAAAGAGTTAACGCATGGATCCTTACCTTACTGTCGATTTGGTTTCCAACCAAATCTCGAAACTATGTGATGGTCCCTATTGCAATCGGCCACACACTATTACGTTGAAACAATTAGCCTTCGGCTTTTCAAATATCTTATGGAAAGACTGAACTAACATGGATCCTTACCACTGACTTATCGGATTCGACTGGCAGAGAATTAAGGGCTCAGATCTACTACTTCAAAATACCGGAGATCCTAAAAGAAACCAATCGCTTGGTTGATTAAAAGCCAAGACAAATGCCGAATTTTAGGCTTTTGTCTACACATGTCGACAGAAAAAAAGAGAAAGTGAGAATGGAGTTTCGGCCAAGATTACTTACCTTCTTCAAAACCGATTAGACAAGAAACAAATGAGATCTATGCTTAGTTAGTATTCGGCCAAGAGTTCAAAATAAGAAGCGGAGAGTTGAGAGAGATTTCGGCAATGGGGTTGAGTGATGAAAGGAGAATCGGCTTTGGCTTGAGAGAAGAAAAGCAAATGAGATTCGGCCAATATGGAAAGGAAGAATGGTAGGGGTATTCGGTTTGAGTGATGGTGGAAAAAAGAAGATGAAGAGAACGATTAAAAGAATGGCTTGAGAAAGAAGAAGATTCAGCCACCAAGAAGAATGGAGAGCAAAGGAGAGGAGATTTTGGGAGAGTAAGGTTTCGGCTTCAAATGATATAAAGAGAAAAGCAAGTGAAAATTTGGCTAAATGCCTAAGGAAGAAATCGGCAAAAGTCTAAGGTGCTTGTGGCTTTCGGTTTCAAAAGAGAAAAAGAGAGAGAGCTCAAATGAAGGTTCGGCTAGGTGCTTCAAATGGTGCAAGAAGGGACAAACGACAAGACAAAAGGGAGTTCCGGCTTTGCTCCCAATCGATTGCATCAAAATTTTAGCTAACCAAAAGTGTCACTAAGAATTTCGGCACCCTTCCTAAGTCTCTCAACCGAATACTCCACCTCCCACCTATTCAAATTTCGACAAACTCTCAAATCTCTCCTAGCCACCAATTCAAATGAGTTTGAATTAATAAAACTCCTAAATTTTCTCTCTGCCACCTGTTCAAATCGGTTTGACTTAGTCAACAGTTATCCTGTTAGAGTTTGTGCTGAGCACAACTCCTTCCCCCTTGGCGTTAAAATGCTAAGCAGAAAATGAGATTTCTGCTGCTCGAACCTGAGCTCTCCCTTCCCTGCATGCGGCCTCACCCTCAAGGCCCTAAGTGGCGCCTCCTTGCCACTTCACCAAGCCAATTCTTGTGCTCAAATTCCCCACGAATTACACTTAACCCCTAGCTCCTTCAGCTCCTTTTAACTAAAACTCAAAAACAAGCTTTTTCCTACAGCTCAGGCCTATCCTTGGCTTATAACTAGATCTTAAAACACCTTAATTAATAACACAACAGTCCATACTCATGCAAAACAATTCAATCACAACAACCCCTATTTCAGGATGTTACAATTTAACATACATAATTCATACATTTATGCATTCATACTCAAACGCCATTCAATCATATTCATATTGTCCCTTATGAGGGCCTACGAGGCCTTAAACTTGCTTTAAAAGTGGTTAGGGACTAAACTGATAACATACGAAAATTTTGGAAAACTTAAAAATTTTTCAATCATATAAAGGTCACACGCCCGTGTGAACAGGACGTGTGCCTCACACGGCTAGTAGACACACGCCCGTGTCTTAGGCAGTGTAAAAACAGGGCATACATACTGACTTGCAACACACGCCCGAGGACAAGCCCGTGTGCCAAGCCGTGTTAAATCTAGAGCGTATACTGACTTGGGTCACACGGCAAACCACACGTCCTTGTGTTTAGCCCGTGTGCCCTACGAAATGGCCATACAAGCCCATGTGTTATGCCGTGTGCCATTTAGGGGGTATACTGACATATACCACACGACTAATCTCCCTCCCGTGTGGAGCATACTGACTTCACTTCAATATCAACACCAGGGGACACACGACCATGTAGCATGACCGTGTGTCGCACATGGATGAGACACACGCCTATATCTCTGCCCGTGTAAACAAAAATAGGTCATTTGTAAAGCCAATTTGCCACCCTTTTTGCACATACCTACATAAGCTCAAATGGCATCAGTTTAAGACACAAATATGCAGCCAAAAGTGTATCAACGAATACATAATCATACCACATTGATTTCAACTAAATTCAATACTCAATTCCATATCATTTACCTATTCAAATACTAAGAAATTTAACTTGCTTTTCTAAGCATAATTCACATTGTATAATTCATTTGGCAAGGCTAATCCAAACATTCATAACCACCTAATCCCATTCATCCATTATAGGTCTATTACCAAACATTAAAAGTAGATCAATTTGCATATTCATAAGCATCATCAAGTTCATCATTTTATGCCAACACAACTGGCCAAATTACACATTAATTAAACATACCAAAATAACTCAAGCATATACATGGCATATACCATATATACATAACTTCAAAAGTACCAAAATAGATGACCGATAGTGCAATGAAGTCTTTGATAATTCCCAGATCCGAGCTAGCTTCATAGAACTATAAAACATGGAAACAATTAAACAAAGTAAGCTTTAAGCTTAGTAAGTTCATATGTGAACATGAAATAATCTCAACATTTATTAACAATTCAAAATGGATTTATTATAAACATTTAAAGCATTGATTCATGAGCTATCATAAAATTTATCCATAACATCATTCATAATATCTCACTTCATATATCTCAATACTTGAATAATCTCCCGTACATACTTGTATCGATACATATCTATTTCTCATTAATACTCTTATCAAACCCTTCTGGTTTACAAATGCTTTCAATACAAATTCATCGATTTTTCCGATGCCATAGTCCCACTATGGTCTTACACATACATTGCCAAGGCCCTGCCGTGGTCTTTCATTCACATGCCATAACCCGGTTATGATCTTATTATTCGGTTGCCATAGCCTGGCTATGGTCTTATTTGACAACTTGCCTTACTAAACTCGTACATTTCAATTAATATCTCAACATTCATCCAATAGAATAAATACTATCTCAATTTCATCCATTCAATAAATAGATACACATTTAAGTTCAGTTATATGAACTTACCTTGTATTTGGAATTGACGTATCTGTTCGACTACTCGATAATCTTACTTTCCCCCCGATCTAAATCTGAATTCTTTATTTCTTGATCTATATGTATTCAAAATTAACTCAATTTAATCTTCTACTCATTTATTTCTTTGGCATTTTTACATATTAGCCTCTAAACTTTCACATTTTATCAATTTAGTCCCTATTTCACAAATACACAAAATTCACAGAATTCAACAAAACTCATGCTTGGTCGAATTTCATATAAGTTCCTAGCAGCCCTAAACTTTCATTTATTTCACATTTCATCCGCCCAATTTACAATTTTCACAATCCCTAAAATGCATTTTTAACTAAAGTAACTTAATAAAACTTGTGTAACTATCAAAAAATATTCATTTTTCATCATCAAACATTCAAAATCTCAAGTATTCATCAATGGCACTTCACAAAATCATTAACAACTTCAAAATTTAAGGCATGGGCTAGCTAGAATACAAAGCAACAATCTCAAAAACGTTAAAATCATCAAAAACTGAACAAAATCACATACCAATTAATCCCTCAAAGTGCCGAACCCTAGAATGCTCTCCAGGGCTTTATTTTCTTTTGATAATCGGTTATTGATGAAGAAAATAAAGATAATATGGCTTTTTTTATTAATATATCATTTAATAATTAAATACCAATTTTAACCTTGGTTTAAAACATTAATAAACATATAATGGATGGCCATAATTGTCCACTTACACTACCAATGGTCTAATATCATCATAAGGACATTTGATTTAAAAAATCATAGCAGTTAAACACCTTTAACAAATAGAACGTAACTTTTGCATTTTATGCGATTTAGTCCTTTTTCTCAAATTGAGCTATTAAATGATAAAATTAGCTCACGAATTTTCACACATATCAATTAACATGCTATAAACACTAAAAATAATATTAAAGTAATTTTTTGACATCAGATTTGTGGTTCCAAAATCATTGTTCTGACTTAGCTAAAATCGGGCTGTTACATTTAAGGCCTCGTAGGCCCTTATAATGGACAATGTGATTGTATTAAACAACTTATGAGAATGAATGCTTTATGTTTGTTAAATGTATTCCAAAAATAATTACTAATCTACTCGAGTTACAAATTAATAGTGTTTATCAGGAAGCAATATGATAATAATAAACTAAATAAATTCAACTAAACCTAAATCTACTTCTAGGTTCATGTATTAACTTTGCCTATTCCTTATTTTGACTACGAGAGTCCCTTTAGCCTAGATCCAATTATATTACCTAATTAATTTTTAATGTAGGGCTCTATTCAACGAGCTAGTCATCAACCTAGTTTTGCCTCTCAACGTCTAACTAATCGAATGAGTCAGTAAGAACTACTTATCTCTCGACGTCACAATCTAGACCAATTCGGGGCTAACATGTTCACGGATAGGCCATATCGATTTTCGGTTAATTCCCACCTAAATGACTTCCTAGAGTTTAAGTTCTTCCTCTCCTAAACAGTTGTTTCGCTAAGAAACTCTATCCTTCAATCAATTAAGAAGATTAGAATAGTTGAAGCATGCAAGATATGTATAAAGCATAAATTGATTCTAATTTTTACACAAACATTTAATTAAAAAATGTTAAAGAAAGAGATATAAAGAATAGAATAAAGGAATAGAGATGCTCATGGATTTATCGACGAAAGTGTGGCTCTAAAGCAATCTCACTTCGGAGTAGGATCTTCTGATTACAAGAACATAAAATAAACTAAGTAAAAACTAAGAATGAAATAAAAACCTAATAATGATTTCTATCTCCTAAAAAATTGTTTGTTTATATTGATTACAATGACCTTTATATAAGCTAAACTTGGAATATAAAGTGCCTAAATTACCTTTGAAGTCCTTAGAGTTTGACTAGCACAAATACACCTAATTCCCTCAAAAAAAAAATTATCTCGTGCATGGAGTTTTTGGGCTGGGCAAAGACGGTGTTGCAACACAAGCCTGTAGTGTTGCAACATCGGATATGGTGTCATGACATCAGAGGGTCGTGTCGCGATACCGAAGGTAGTTTCGCTCTAGGGTTTTGTTTTTTCTTCTATATTTGATGTTTTGACATTGGTGTCACGACATAGGCATCAATTTTTGCCCGAATATCCATCTTTAGTTCCCGATTTTTCTTACAAGTCCATGTAACCTTATTTAGATATATAAAATGTAATAAAACTACTTAAAAAACATAAATTACTAATTTAAGCATGAAAACCTAAATATATACTAAGATGATTTGATTGAACTATTAAACAAGCTAAAGATATGTGTAAATAGGATGTAAATAATAGTGTAATTCGTGGCAGATCACAAGGTCATGATAAATGTCCAATGTACTAACAACACAACATTGGAGCTAGCAGACTACACCTCGGCATGTGTGCATCGAAGAAAGAAGGATAAACACAAAATTATAAAAAATAACGCGACTTGACTACAAGTGTGACAAGTCAGTTGTAATATTTTTTTGTTACAACAAAACACGAAGTATTCCGAGGATCAAACCCAAGAGAGCTCAGGTGATAAGGTGACTAACAATGAAATCGCTTGCAATTTTGAAGTCTAGCTATTTACTCGCTAAATATTATAGTGCGACAATTCATCATCAAAGACTAATTAAACTATCTAACAACTCAAATGATTAAATTGCAAAATAGTCAAAAGTGAAAATTATCAATTTAAAAAGCTAAAGTTGTTGATTGACTTCCATGTTGCTAGATAATTCTTAGATTAGGGATCTAAAGGGTTCAAACTCTGAATTGGTTCAATTTTACCTTTTGATCACCATTTTACCAAAGTAGACGATTTGGTCTAGTTTATCTCTTTATCTTACTAAACAAAATCGGGACGGTCAAATTGGATCTCAATAGGTTCTTCTCTCGGTCTTACCTATCTAATTATTTACTTAGAGGCATAAATTCTAAGTTTTGAAGTCTACTCAATTTGTTCCAATTTTTATGATTTAGTCATTAACCAAAAAACTAACCATGTAACACTTCCATCAACCAACTAGTATAAAATTTAGTTACTAGTCATCATTAATACAAAAAGAAAGGTTACAAATCTTAGGGTTTTGATAAAGCTTTTGTGGAAGAAAACAACAACCACAATAGAGAAGAAAGCACAACTAAAGTTAGGATTTTTACACTTTTGAGAGTTAAGAAAACTGAAATATATTAAAAGATTTAAAGGGGAATCAAAATACAAAGCAAGTTTTTTGTATCTAAGTGCAAAGGAATGAAATCTATAATAAAAACCAAGAAAAGTACTAGCTACAACCACCAAACCAAGAAAAGTAAACACTAAAACCTAAAAATTTAAATAAGAGAATAACAACTAAGCTAAAAAAATGATAACTACTAAGCTAAAAAGATGATAAAAATGTGATTCCTTTAGGTTTGATAACCAAAACATCTTTTTTACAACAAAACATTCAACCCTAAAATCAAAAAAATTGCCCTTGGAGTGTATGGGTTGACTGGTGTTTATGTTGGACATAAAACTACCCATACAATATTTTTCACCTCGTCAGGCAATGGTGTCGCGACACCTTCGATAGTGGCACATTCTTGGCTTTGGGATTCTTGATGTCGTGACATTGACTGGCTGATGTCACGACATCCTCTTTAGTAGCCTTGACTTTTTCACTTCAACAATAAACAATGGTTTCACCACATTGAAAGCTTGGTGTTGCGACTTTGGGCTCAGGGTCGCGACACCCTCGGCAGTCTACTCCTGGTTGTTTTCTTGTTGAAGTCCTACACCCTTAAGGTAATATAAGTCCTACACTATAGCATCAGTGTTGCAACACCCAAGTTAGATGAAGTTCTCCTCAAGGTTTGGCCGGTGTCATGTCCCTACACAAACACAAACACACCTTTAGGATCCTAATAACACCATTTTACCAAGTTAAGGCCTCAAAAATGACTAAAACTAAATAAAAATGATTATTAATACTAAAAACTAAATTTTAATAAAAAGAATAGAAAAGACTTATAAATTTCTTGATAAAAAACTCATTAACTGTTCTAGAGAGCCTGATTTGATGAATCAATTTACGGAAGATCACTAGCACTGTGGCATGAGAAGCTTGGACACCTATTTTTCGAAGATTTCCGAAGTTGGTGAGGCATATGATAACTCTTGAAAAGGGTTACATTTCATGCCCTTAGACTTAGTTAATTGGCTATACTTAAGTGTTTTTAGTTGCATTTTAAGACATTGCATTGGCATTTTTAAAGCATTACATTGAAGAGCTTGGATTGCGTTTAATTGTTATTACATGTTGCTTTTAACCACTTGTGGGAGGGAATTGTTTTGCAGGCGCAGAGTGTAGAAAAAAGGGAAAAGGTTGAATGTTTGCTGTGGCAATGCCAGAAAGATGCCTAGTCAGCACTTAATGCGTAATGTTCTTGGCCCCACATGTACATGTACCAGATATATCTACCTAAAAAATAGAGGAAGGATCATGGGCTGATGGAGTTACCCTAGAAGGTGAAACTTATAAAAGCCAAGTAGGGAACCTTAATTAGGGTGAACAACCTTAGATGAATCAGAAAGTATTGGGTAGGGGCCAAGAACAAGAGTGAGATGGAGAAAAATGATTGCAATCATCTTCGACAGTAGCAAGAGAATACACTGCCTGTGTTGAGAACTGGATAGATGAAAGTTATCATCTCAGGTTTCCTCTTTTGTTTCTCATTATGCTTCTTTTAAAGATTATTTGTTATTGATGATGTTGGTTATTGTATTAAACTCAAACCTGATTTGCCCAACCATGAGTTAAATCTCTTAGACTCGGGATTACTAGTCAATACAGACTCTCCAACCTGTGACTGTTCTTGTAGGAATCAATTCATTCTTTTTGTTGGCTACAACAATCATGCCTTCTTTCTTTGGAACTACCTGCACAGGACTTACCCAAGTAGTGTCAGAAATAGGATAAATTATTCCTGCATCTAGATGTTTAATTACCTCAGCTTTGACAACTTCTTTCATATTGGGATTCAAACGTCTCTGAGGTTGCACACACGGTTTATACTCATCTTCCATTTAAATTTTGTGGGTGCAAAATGATGGGCTTATCCCTTTAATGTCAGACATTTTCCACGCTATGGCTCTTTTATGTTTCCTTAGTACCTTTAGCAAATCTTCTTTCTCTTTGGTTCCTAGTTCTGAAGAGATGATTACTGGTATCTTAGAATTATCTCCGATGAATGCATATTCTAAGTGTTTTGGCAATTGTTTTAGTTCTAATTTGGGCAGCTCATCAATAGAGGGTTTCAGGTTTAGTTCATCATCATTCATTTCAACACCCTCTATTTTCGTCTGTCTAGAGGATGATGTATTGGGATTCACTTCATTGGTATCGTCATCTATTCCCTCACCTTGTGTAAGACACAGTTCCATCGTGTCATTGTGCATGATTTCCTACAAAGGCTCTTGAATAATGTGATCAGTAGCATCAACAAAGTAGCAAGAATCATCTTGTTCTCTAGAATATCGCATGGCATCATAAATTCGAAAAATAATTTCCTCATCGCCTACCCTTAGTGCAAGTTTACCATCACCAACATCAATGACAACCCTAGCAGTAGCTAGAAAGGGTCGTCCCAAAATTAAAGGTGCCTCTACGTCCTCATTCATGTCAAGCACAACAAAATCAACAGGGAATATAAATTTATCTACTTTTACTAGAACATCTTCGATAATTCCCCTAAGATATTTAATAGATCTGTCAGCTAACTGAATACTCATCCAAGTGGGTTTAGGTTCCCCGAGACCAAGCTGCTTAAACATTCTATAAGGCATTAAATTAATACTAGCACCTAAATCAGCAAGTGCTTTCTCTATGTTCAAACTACCAATTAAACAGGGAATAGTGAAACTTCCTGGATCTTTCAATTTGGTTGGTAGCTTGTTTTGGATGATAGCTGATCATTCTTCATTAAGTTCCACTGTTGAAATTTCCTTGAACTTCCTCTTATTTGTTAGAAGCTCCTTTAAAAATTTTACATATGTTGGCATCTGTGAAATAGCTTCAACAAAAGGTAAGTTAATATGTAACTGTTTGAAAAGTTCAAGAAATTTACCATATTGTGCGTCTAAGTGGTCTTTCTTCAACTTCGCTGAATATGGGATCGTTGGTTTAGTTTCTGCACGGGTCGGGGTTACCTTTGCCTTATCGGTTTCATGTGGTATCTCTTTATTCATTTCAACTAACTCCCTTCCACTTCTTAGTGTCACTACCTTTACCTGCTCATTTTCCCTAGGTAAGCTTTCTGATCGTATTTCAGAAACTAACTTAGTAGTTTCTCAATTTGATCCTTGAGCTCCTGTGTCGATGCCTCAAGTTTCGTTTCTATATTTTGGAAACATGTTTCTAAGGCTGCTATGAATTTTGTCAGCATCTCTTCAAGGTTCGGCTTCTTTCCCTATGGGTAGGCTGTTGTTGGAAGTTTTGGAAGGGTTGTTGCCTTTGATTTCCTTGACCACCCCATGAGAAATTGGGGTGGTTCTTCCAACCTGGATTATAAGTATTACTATAAGGGTTATTGTTAGACCGAAAATTGTTACCCATATAGTTCATTTGTTCGCTCTCCATGCCCTGTCCTTAGGGTGGGTACTCAGGATTCGCCACATCTCCACTTGTGTTGCATTGCATAACTGGATGTGCTTGCGCAGAACCATATAAACCATCAAATTTTTTATGTAGCATTTCTACCTGATTGGATAGCACAGTCACTGCGTCGAGGTTGAAAACTCCGACTGCTTTGGCTGGCCTTGTCCTTGTAACTTGCCACTGAGAGTTATTCAGTGACATCTCCTCTATAAACTCATAGGCCGCTTCAAGAGTTTTGTTGTTCAGGGTTCTACTGGCGGCTGAATTGATTAGTTGCCTTGTTGAAGGGTTCACACCATTGTAAAAAGTTTGGACCTGTAGCCACAAAGGTAATCCGTGGTGTGGGCACCTCCCCAACAAATCTTTGTATCTCTCCCATGCATCGTAAAGTGTCTCTAAATCCATCTGCACAAAAGAAGATATATCATTCCTCAACTTGGCCATTTTGGCCGGCGGAAAATATTTTAATAAAAAATTTTCGGTCATTTGATCCCATGTAGTGATTGACCCTCGTGGAAGAGAATACAACCATTGTTTGGCTTTATTTCTCAAAGAAAAGGGAAATAACCGAAGACAAATGGCATCATCAGAAACGCCATTTATTTTGAATGTATCACAGAATTCTACAAAGTTCGCTAAGTGCGTATTAGGATCCTTATCCTGCAAACCATCAAGCTGAACAAACTGTTGTATCATCTGTATAGTGTTAGGTTTTAGTTCAAAATTATTTGCAGCAATAGTAAGCCTAACAATACTTGACTCGGTTCTTGTTAAACTAGGTTTAGCATAATCATACATTGTTCGAGGAGCATGATTTTCGGCCATCTCTGGAGGTGGTGGATGATTTTTAGCCATCTCTTCGGTGGTATTAGTTTTGGCTTCTTGCTCTTCTTCTATGTAGTTTAAGCTTTGCCTTATTTCTCTGCGATTTCTGCGAACGGTACCTCCAATATCACTATCGTAAAGTAGGGGTCCTGTCGGGTTCCTTCTAGTCATAAACTAGAGGTACTTGAAAGGAACAAAAGAAAATTTAGCAAAGTTAAAAATAAAAAATAAATTAAAAAAATAAAAATGGCTAAAGTAATAAAAAATGAGCTTTCTTAATATTTTAGTTCCCTGGTAATGGTGCCAAAAACTTGATCATTATTTTATGTGACGTCAAAGTCTTAAAACTTATATAAAGAATGATAGAACCTAGAAACTAACTATGACAATAGTTTGAGGCAAGCGCACCTATCAAACTATAGTATAGTTAAGGCAAGACCGGATTGTCGAACCCAAAGGAACCAAAAGTACTAATACTAACTTTCTTTTTATTGTTTAGCCTAAGAATTAAATGAATTTTTATCTAATCTAAAATTAACTAACAACTAAACTAAAGACTATAAGACAAAGAAGAATGAAATTGGGAAAATAAATTTGAAGAAAACCAATTGATTAAGACGATACCCAAGGAAGAATCCGCCTAGACTTCACTTGTTATCTAACTCTGAACCAGACGATTTATTCATTTGACTTGATCCGTAAGATTCCCTAAGTTATATTAATCCCTCCTCAAGACGACTAACATCTAACTCTAGGTTGATTAATTGGAATCTCTTTCTAATTAAAACCCTTGTAATTGCATTAACTCGATCTATGGACTCCCATATTAGGTTTCACCCTAATCCGGCAAAATCACGTCACCCTATCTCTAGGCGTGCGATCAACTCCGCTTAATTATGCTAGATCTACTCTTAGGCAGAGACTTTTGATCCTCTACCTAAGCACATCATACTTGAATTAATATCCCGGAAATATCAACACAAGAATTAAGAACACATAATTAAGAACAAGTTAAATATTTATCATATAGTTCAGCAAACGATAACAAGATTCATCTTAGGTTTCATCCCCCTCAGGTATTTGAGGGTTTAGTTCATAACAATAATAAAAGAAAACATCCCAGAAGAAAAGATAAAACAAAACATAAGAAATCTCTAAAACCCCCTGAAGGAATTAAAGGAGAGATCCTTCGTCTTGAGTATGATTCCGACTTCTTGAGATGAATCAACTAGCTATCTTCGAGTAAATCCCCACAAGTCTGCCGTCTTCGGCCTAGCTGGACACCCCCTGACTAAAGCCATGGGTTCCCCCCTTTTAGGTTATACTTAAGGTGTTTATATATGCTTCTGAATGTGTTTCTTCGCCCCTAACTATCCAAATTCGAGTGAAATTTGTCTTAGTTACGGCAGGGACACGCCCATGGTACACGCCCGTGTAAGTCGTGGCTAGGCCGTGTTCGAGGCTGTTGAATGAGGCACAACCGTATGGTCTTGGGCCAAGGTCGTGTGGATTTTGTGATATGGCCCATTTACTCTATTTTGGGCCCATTTTCCATTCTTTTCATCATCTGGTGCTCTCCTGAGTATAAAACATGAAAACAAAGGATTAAGAGCACCAAATTACATAATTCAAGGCTTAAATCATCCAAAAGCATGCTAAATCTGGGCTTAAAATATGTTGCTTTTACGGTTTATCTGCATGTGAATGATTTAATGAATTGCTTAGGAAATGTCCTATGCAATGTTTCCAACATTGGACTCAGATGGAGATGTTTTGTAATGAGCTGAATGCACATACAAGGATGGTAGTCGATACATCTGCCAATGGTACTTTGTTGGATAAATCCTATAAAGAAGCATACGAGATTTTTGAAAGGATTGCCAACAATGACTATCAGTATCCTACGATGCAAGTTAGGACTGGCAGGAAAGCTACTGGCACCATTGAGCTTAATGCAATACGAAAGCCAACTATAGTCCAGGAGTTAAAATCAGCCGAGTCATCTTGTGTTTATTGTGGTAAAGACCACGTGTTTGGTAAATGTCCATCAAACCCAACATCTGTTTACTACATAGGTAACTTCAACCGGATGAATAATAACTATTCCAACACTTATAATCTTGGGTGGAAACAACACCCAAACTTTGGTTGGAATAATCAAGGTAGTGGGAATTCAAACATTACTATTAGACAAAATGCCGGCAGTGCACTGACTGGTTATAATCAACCTATGTCGCAGCAAAATATCCAATTAGGTCAGGCATCAACTTCAACATCTATTGAACCTCTGCGAAAAGAATACATGGCTAAGAATGATGTCGTAATTCAGAGTCAAGCCGCATCCTTACAAGCTATTGAGATTCAAGTGGGGTAGATAGAAAATGCTTTAAGTTCAAGAAATAAGGAACTCTGCCAAGTGATTGTAACAGCCCGATTTAGGGCCTACTCAGAATAGTGGTGCAAGACCACGAATTCAAGGTGAATTTATGAGTTTTTAAAAGTTTATGCCATGTTTGCATGCTAGTATGAATGTTTCATGAAGTAATTTTATTAAATTGTGGTGGATTGGTCTAAAAGGACTAAATTGCAAAAGTTGCAAAATATGATTTTCTAGAAGCTTTTTGTATGAAATAGCTTTAGAATAGTAATTAGAAGTCCTTAAATAGCAATTTTTCCAAAAATATAATTTTGGACAAAATTGGCTTTGAGATGGTGTAATAGAAATTTTTAAGAGGAAGGGCATTTAGGTCATTTCCCTAATAAGTGATTAAAATAGGAAAAAGATGAGAAAAATTCACTAATCTTCTTCCTTGTTGCTGCCGAAAAAGTGGAGACACCATAGCTAGGGTACTTTATTTTTTTCAAGCTTGCTAGTAAGTTCATCTTAGTCTCGTTTTTGATATTCTTCATATTTTCGAAGTTCTCGTATTATGGATTAGCTATTTTTAGCTATTAAATGAGCTAAGATGCATGTTCAAAAATTTAGCCATGAAAGACATGCATGCTAAATGATGTTTTATGGGAGTTTATGAGAGTTTGATGTTAGATAAACATCTTTTTCTTAATGAATTTCATGAAAAATGATAGTATGGACCATTTTGTAAAAACTTATAAAATTGGTCATACCTATTAGAAATAGAGAGAATTGATGATTCCTATAATAGAGAAAATGATTCAGCTAAGCGTGATGTTCAATAAAGTTGCATGAAAATCATTTTACGAGCCTAAGGGCAACAGTACAAAAATGAGAAAGTATAGGGGCAAATTAGTAATTTTTCCAAAGTATGAGTTATGAGTCAATTTAGTCAATATGATTATTAAATGATCTATTTATGATTATAGATCAAGAAAGATGAAGCCCGGATCGAAATCGAGGCAAGAACAAAGTCGAGGACTAAATTGCATAACTACATACATTTTGTATATTGAGGTAAGTTTGTATGAGTTCTAGGCTTTATGATTTTATCATTTAATTGCTTAGTATAATATACATTGTTATCATGAATGGTTTAATGTTTTGTTAAACAAAGAAGTCAATAAGATTAAACAAGAGAAAGTCCCAATTGAAGATGAATTACCCGGGAGATACAGTCTATTACATGAGATAAGAAAGTCCGTATAAGACCAAGCCAAGGCATGGCATCGACAATCAAGCAAGTTATCTTGTAAGCCCAAGGACTCAAGCTTGGCATTGATCAAGTTATCAAGCAAGTCATCATGTAAGCCCAAGGACTCACGCTTGGCATTGATCAAGTTATCAAGCAAGTTATCATGTAAGTCCAAGGACTGAAGCTTGGCATTGAATAAGTTATCATGTAAGACCAAGGCAAGCTTGGCATTGATTCAAGAAGAGATCTTCCATATAAGTCCATATCTAGAGTATGGCATTGACATGAAGTACATGACAAGAGATCTAGTATTCTCGGTAATTCATAGAAATTCATCGGGCAAATGAGTAAGCTAAAATGTGAAAACAAGAATGTTAAGAAAGCATAGCTATTACCACGTTGAAATTGAATATTATTCATGTTATGAATGGTGAGTTAGAAGACATAATTATTATGTTTAAGTATATTGATCAATGTGATCAAGTGATACAGGTACCTTATTACCTTACAAGTATGAGATTAGTAAGTACCATGAGACAAGTAAGAATCATGTATGAGTAAGTAAGCTTTATAGATGAGATAATGATACCATTCTTATGTCAAATGGTTTATCTGAAGCAAGTTTATTTATTATGTGTTATACATGCAAACTTACTAAGCTAAATGCTTACGTCTTTGATTGTTTCTTTCTATGTAGTCCCACCGAGCTAAATTGTAGATCATTGGAGTCGGAGCTCGTAGCACACTATCAACCCTTATTTTGGTATAGCCAAATTATATTACTAAGTATGGCATGTATAGGAATCATTCATTTTGAGAACATGTTTTGTGTAATGCCATTGTATAGGCCATCAAGTTTTTATTCTTTTGTATATGGCTAAGTGGTTGGCCAAACTTGTTTAAGTTGTTTGTATATAGATATAAATGAAATACGTAGTATTATTCATGAAAATATGTTATTAATGAATTGTATTGTTTTGAGTTGGATAGATATTAATTTCAGGGAGGCATATGGCTTGGTAATTAGCCTCTAGTTGCCTACACGGTTAGACACACGGGCGTATGTCTAGACTGTGTTAACCCTGCACCTTAATGTTTTAAATAAAATTAGACCACGGTCATTTTACACGATCGTTTGTAAGGACCGTGTAAGACACACATTCAAAGCATGGGCGTGTGCCCAGGCCGTGTGGTTGAAGTCAGTAGCTTCACACGGTTGGTAGACACGAGCGTGTCAAGGCCGTGTGAAGAAAGTCAGTAACCTCCCACGGTTGTAGACATGGGCATGTCTATGGGTGCACGGGCGTGTCTCTAAGTACCATGGGCGTATGAACCCTGCTTCCAAGTTGAGTGTTGGATGAAGTGTCCAAAAGAGTTCGGATAATTGTTAATGGCCTCGTAGGCCCATAATATGCATGTTATGATCAAGAAAGAAAAGTTTTCAGTTGGTTCAAAATTTTACAGCCCGTAAGTACATGCTTAAGTGAGTTTTAAGGATGGTAATGCCTCATATCCAATCCTAGCATCGGTCTCGGGTATAGGGTGTTACAGTGATACCGAGAATTCAAAGTCATAAGGGAAACAGCATTAGAAGGTAATCATTCTTAGAAGTGGGACTCAGCTAGATGAAGTAGTTAACGATGCACTGCAGAAATGGACAATTTAGATCTCAACCATAAAAAAATCTTAGAACAACCTGTAAAGCACACCACAACTGAAAAAGGCTAAGCATAGAACTGCTGAAGCATAATTAGGTAATTATGCCAACAGAAATGCCACAGCAAAATAATCTCAGCAACCTAAAGGTCGAGCACGTCCACTTTTTCCTCAGTGCTTTCACAATCATAAACAAGATCACCAATTCAAAAGTTTCTTGGATATCCTGAAACAACTTCACATCAACATATCATTGGTAGAAGCTTTGGAGCAAATGCCCAATTATATGAAATTCATGAAAGATATATTGTCAAAGAAATGAATATTGGGATAATTCAAAACGGTTGCTCTCATGAGTAAATTGCCTCTAAAGTTGAAGGACTAAGGGTGTTTTACTATCCCATGCTTAATTGGAAACCATTATGTTGGGAAAGCACTGTGTGATTTAGGAGCAAGTATCAATTTAATGCCCATGTCCATATTTAGGAAGTCGGGAATTGGAAAAGAAAGACCTACTATAGTAACGTTGCACTTGGCTAATCGATCCTATGCGCATCATGAAGGTAAAATTGAAGACGTGTTGGCAAGAGTAGATAAGTTTGTTTTTCCAACCAACTTCATTATTTTAGAATGTGAAGCTAACAAAGATGTGTCGGTTATTTTTGGAAGACCTTTTCTTGCTATATGTAGAACTATGATTGATGTCCAAAAAGGTGAACTGACCATGAGGGTGAATGATCAGCAGATCACTTTCAACGTATTCGATACATTGAAATGTGCTGATGAGAATGAAGATTGCCATGCCATTCGTTTGCTAGAAACAACAGTGGAAGAAGAGTTTGCACGATTTCGCCAAGACAATTCAGATAGTGATACAGATTCGATTGAGGTGAATGAAGCAGAAGCTTTTAGAGAATTCAGTGAGTTTGTGGAGGCAAAATAGATTGTGGATAGACTATGGAAAAAAGTTTGAGTCCTTGGATTTATCGACTCACACCTTCAATCCTCCTAAATAATCTATAGAGGAGTTGTAACACACCTTACCCATATTCAACGCTGGAATAAGGTTCGAAGCATTACTCGAACTTATAAAACAATTAAACATTTATCTCACATACAATTTTAAATTTCAAGTAATCATCATTCAATATCATCCACATCGTCCCTAATACGAGCCTACGAGGCACAAAACATGCTTGAGGAGTGGTTCGGGACTAAACCGATAGCTCAAGATATTTTTATGAAACATAGAAAATTTTCCAAACTACAGGGGACACACGCTCGTGTGGCTTGGCCGTGTGAGACACACGGCCGAAGACACGCTTGTGTGGACATTCGAAATGGAATCACATGGCCGTGTCCTAGCCCGTATCTGACCCCATTTATCTCCCTGAGTTGGGTCACACGGCCAACAATACGGCTGGTAACCACCCGTGTGCCCTTTCGAAATGGCCTCACACGCCTGTGCGTCAGGCCGTGTGCTAGGTCGTGCCAAACCTGTAGGGTATACTGACTTATGCCACACGGCCAAGTCACACGCTTGTGTGCTAAGCCGTGTGGAGCATATTGACTTGATTTTTAATTCAACACCAGAGGACACACATCTGTGTAACTTAACCGTGTGTCATACACGGTTGAGACACACGTCCGTGACTCTGCCCGTGTGGACAAAGATGGGCTATTTACCAAGCCATCTTGCCACCCAAATTTTCATTCACCTACACCAAACCAAGTGGCACCAAAACATGGCATATATAGACCCTCAACCAAATTCAACTAAGCATATTTTATACCATTTCAATACCAACAAATACAAAACATAGCAACACCACAATATACCATTCAAATTCCTACCAAACCTCACTTTCACAAATCATCAATACAACCACTTTCAAATATACATTATTTGCCTAGATTCACTAGCATACCTATTCAAAACTCAGCCATTTGATATTCATAATACCTATTATCAACAAGCATTACATATCCATCATCAAGCTCACAACACAAGCTATATGCACATATATATACACAACCAAACCAACCAAATTAAGCCAACTCTCATGGCTATATACAAAATCAAACTCTTAATATTTACAAGCCATATCAAATGACTAAATTCATTAAAAACACCCATCTACCAACATGAAAAAAGTCCCTATACATGCTACATACTTAAATAATTAAGTTCAAAAGTACCAAAGTGATAGTTGGATAGTGTGATGAAGTCTCCAATGATTTCTGAATCTGAGCTAACTTTGATTTCACTATAAAACACAAAAAATAAACAAAGTAAGCTATAAAGCTTAGTAAGTTCGTATAGCAATAAATTTAACTTATCAAATATGCACAATTTAGGCAATTGAAACATATCATAACATATCTCAATTTAAACCATCAACCTACCACCATTTTTGTAACACCCCGAACCCGGCCTAGACGTTATGACCAAATCTAGCATGTCACATAAGAGGATTGATTAAAAACTGTGCGCTCGTTAAAAACCTCGTATTCTTTTTTAAAATTTCGGACCTTGTTGTTTGTGAAATTCAGATTTGCTTAAATGGTTTTCTTGTAAAAATGTTGTTATTATTATTTTTGAAAACTTTGTTTATAACAGAAATCAGATTTAGTGAATTGCGAAAATGTGCTATTTTGGAAATCGTTATTGTCGTTTTAAGAAAAATCCCGAGTTTAATCATTTATAGTTTGAATATAACTGAAATGAAAGTTTAAAAGAAAAATCAAATCCAATGGCCTTATTACATAACATTAAACCCAAATTAAAATAATCTTAAAATGAAGCAAAACTGAAATTTACTAAAGTTCGTGAGAAATACTCCGATGTATGGCTACCACAGAGTCCTCCGCAGCTCTAAATCATTTAACGCTGGGGATCACCTGCACGATTTAGGCAGAGGAGTGAGTTATGAGAACTCAGTGTATAATCCCCTAACTATTCATTTACTGGGCCTGAGCCCATGCAAAAGCAGACTGGCCCGAGGCCCTATAAACATGATAATGCAAACAGTGAATGCAGCCCAACCCAATCCAACCAAACACACCCCTGCGCCAACCTTACACACCTGTGGGGATCAAGTCAACCTACCCAGCCCTACACACCAATATGGCAGTCAAGCTGCTAATCACAAAATTTGTGGCGGAGCCACCAAAATAACAGAATATACGTGGCATGGCCACTACACAGAATATGGCGGAGCCACCAGAATAACACTTCCCCCGATCATCAAACCTAACCCATGCAACATATTATAAATGTAATGCATCATACATACAAAAGTGTAAATAAAGCATATACATGATAACCAACCATAATCAAGGGTATATCAGTCATTTACCCTCCAGGGGTATTTTGGTAATTTTGCATTTAACGGTCTTTTCGAAGGCCTACTGTCGCCTCGAGCGACACTGGACCCTTTTTGGGTCTCTACGAAACTATTGGGCTTAAAATCCATCTTAGGCCCAAACTGGCCCACACGCTCGTGTGGCCCAATACGCATGGTTTCGGTCTCGGATTTGTAGATTTTGCAATCGAACCTATCATTTGATAGTTTTCCAACAATTTTTCCCAAGTGGGCTAGATAGCCCATTGGGCTCACTTGGCCTGTTTCAGCTTGATCAGGCCCATTACAGCCTCGGTTTCACGAGAGTGCTCGTGACACTCTCAACGATCTATCGTAATCATTCATGTTCTGATTTACCACTACGAGCGCTCGCACGCTCGAGTGGTCACAGTTCCCGATTTTTCAGCTTTTCGGCTTTTGGCTGAGTCACAGAATATTGCAAGCATTCATCCAGAGGGGTGTGAGATTACACACCTGTTTACGATTTGCGGTACTCGACACTATTTCCAGAACACCTAAAATCAATATTGACTAACAGTTTGTCTAAGTCCTTAATACAATATCTTCCAAGCATTGAGATTGATAAAACAATCTACATCACTTACCAACAATCCAAAAATTTCGCTGGAGGGAAGAATGTATAATCGATTCTTTGGTTTAAGCCTGTCGAGTCCCTTGTAACGTTGAAACCGAGAAGAAATGCTAGCCATTAAAACTCACATCCAAACTTAGAACCATAGAAACCTTTCGGCTTGAGTAAGAACAACCCAATAATAAACCCCATCACCTACAATCGGCCATTACCTTACTTAGCAACCAACTTCTGAAATCCAAGGCTAGGAGAACGATGAGTGGTAGAAGAGAATGACTTGATTCGACCTTAGACAAAAAGAGCCAGAGTGAGAGATTCGGGTTTAGAGAAAAGACAAGAAAGAAAAACTAGAGGAAGACACACCATACCTTAGGCCAAAATGAGCCGAATGAGAGAAGAGATTCGGCACAAGCAGCAAACACTCAAGACCGAGATTCAGCTATGAAGTTAATTAAAATGAAAAACCCAAGGATGAGAAGAAACAAAGTAAGCCAATTGAAAGTTAGAAGAAAAGAGTAGAGGTTTCGGCTATGGTGTAGAAGAAAACGCAAATGGGAGGAGATAGAGGGTGTGTTTTGGGCAAGAGGTGAATAGGTAACAGATAGAGATAACAAAGTATGAAAACTAAACAAAAGAGAGAAAAGATGAAGATGGAAGAAGTTTGGCATAAGAAAAATGAGGAAAAGAGGACCCGAATTCCTATAGTCAAAGTACCCAAAATGCAACACTCCTCAAAAATGAGTTTGAATAAAAACGGCACTAGCTCTCCCACTCAAACTGAATAAGCCTTCACCAATGGCCACTTCCCACACACGACACACTCCTTCACACACCCCACATTCGGCCAAACTCTCCCACTCCCCCATATCCCGCGATCCTCTCCCCTTTTTGCTCTACCATTCACTCTCCACGTCCCATTCAAACTGATTTGACTCTGTCTCCATTCCCCCTTGCAGAGTTTTAGCTGAACTCTACTTCTTCCACTTGCTTAACACAAAATAAAACCTTAATATTTGGCACTTGTGGGACTCGAACCCCTCTCCCCTTGCCTCACAAGTGACGCCACTACCATTCCACCACAAGTTCCCTTGTGCAAGCAAAATACCACCAAATTTCCTTAAGTCATGCTTCCAACAGCCCTTCTCCACTAAGGAGCCAAAAACCAAAATTTTCCAAGGGCTTGGGCTCGAAATCGAGCCTCTTTAGAACCCCCAAACACACCCAAATAATAAGCTAAACAAGCCCAACACTTGCAATAGTGAAAAATTGCCAGACCCTTAATTTTATGATGTTACAATTTTCATTCGCAAGATTAGTTATATGTTTCACAAGTTTCTTCAATTCAATGCTTGTAAGATTTGTGTACATACCTGTTCAATCTCGTATCAAATATATACTCATCCAAATCATTGATTTACTCATTGAACCATTCAGAATACTATCGGATACTCGAGAACTTTGCACCCTAAGTGCCACAAATATAGCCGAAGCTATCCAAATCTCGTATCACATATAATGCTCACATTAGAGCTATCAATGAGTCTGCTCACACAAGCTAACAGTCATGATGAAGCTACACTGTCTTTGCTTACACAAGTTTATTTAGTATCTCGCAAAGACATGCCTGGATAACTCACCCACTATTAGGACGTCTGCACCAAAGACCCAAATCACATAACCCCTAATGACATGCCATTCGTATCATAATCTATTTCTAAGGTTCCACCGGGATTTCACACTTGCTGAATTGTCGTCGAACATGTCCGTAGAGTCGTACTCACAATTTATGCAATATCAAAGCATTTAAAATGCAATTATAACACATACAAACTTACCTCATTTGCAAAAACGATAAAATAAATTGATTAGTTCGATACTTTTTTTCCCCCGATCTAAGTCTGAATTTTTCTTTTCTTGATCTATATGTAATCAAAATTAACTTATTTAATCATTGCTCTAATCAATTTAGTCTAAAACACACATTAAGGAAACTTTACACTTTTACCCTTAATATTTCAACATTTTTATAATTTAGTCCTTATCTCGTAAAAATAAAAATTAATGCAATTCAACATATACCCATGCTAGCCGAATTTCAATTAGGTCCCTAGAAGCCCACATTTTTCATTTATTTCTCAATTTAACCACAAAATTTCAACATTTCTCAATTTAATCCTAAATGACAATTTTGTCAAAAATCACTTAACAAATGTTGTTTATCTAATAACAAGCATACATTTTCTATCATCAAACATCAAAATACACCTATATTCATCAATGGAAAAACCTTAAACCATTAACAGTTTTGTAAATTAGTCCTTGGGCTAGCTAGATTAAGCTACAACGATCTCAAAAACATAGAAATCATTAAAAACGGGACAAAAATCACTCACCAATTTAAGCTTTAAAGTAGTCAAACTCTAGCACATTCCCATGGCTTTTATTCTTTGAATTTTTGATTGATAGATTGATAATGGAAGATGATGGAAATTTTTCTTTTATTATAATTAACCTTTAATAACTAATTTACTTAATTAACCTTAAAACTTAATCAAAATTTCCATAATGCCAAGCCAATATCATCCACTATCTAATTAATGGGCTAATTACCGCATAGGAACCTCCACATTAAATTTTTATAGCTATTAGACACATTTAGCTAATAGAACGCAACTTTTACACTTTACGTGATTTAGTCCTTTTTTATCAAATTGACTAATCAAACGATAAAATTTCATAACGAAACTTTCACACAATCATTTTATCATACTATAAACATTAAAATAATAATAAAATAATTATTTTTACCCCAAATTTGTGGCCCCAAAACCACTATTCTGATTTGATTAAAAATAGGCTGTTACAGGAGCTTCCCACACTGGAGTTGAAACCTTTGTCGTTGTGTTTGAAATATGCTTATTTGGGAGAAAAAACACTCTGTCGGTAGTTATTTCTATGAATTTGACACCCGGTCAAGAGGTAAAGTTGTTGGAAGTTCTTTGGAAATCTAAGAAGGCATTAGGATTGACAATTTCGACATCAAAGGAATCAGCCCTACTCTCTTGGGTAAGTCCTGTATAGTGTGTGCCCAAGAAAGGGGGTGTCATAGTGGTCAGTAATGATAACATTAAGCTTATACCAAATTGCACTGTCACAGGATGGAGAGTGTGCATGGATTATCGCAAGCTCAATAAGGCAACTCGGAAGGATCACTTTCCCTTACTTTTTATTGACCAATTGTTGGACAGATTAGCTGAGAAGGCTTTCTAATACTTCTTGGAAGGATATCCGGGGTATAATCAGATTGCTATAGCTCCAAGTGACCAAGAGAAGATAACCATCACTTTTCCATACGGCACTTTCTCATTTATGGAAATGCCATTTGATTTAGGTAATGCCTATAATAGCCCATTTTTAGTGAAATCAAAACAATGGTTTCAGGACCACAAATTCGAAGTCAAAAAATTTATTTTATGGTTATTTTATTTCCTATAGTATGATAGTAATACCGTATAAAATTTCGTTAAGAAATTTTATTGTTTACATGCTCAATTTGATAAAAAGACTAAATCGCGTAAAGTGCAAAAGTTGAGTTCTAATAGCTAAAGGTATTAAATAGCTATATAAATTTAAAGTGGAAGTCATTATATGGAAATTGCACAATTTAAGTTGATAGTGGATGTACATGGTTTGGCAATTGTGTAATTAATAATGATTTTAAAGGTTAATTATGTAATTTGATAAATAATGACAAAAAATTAAAAACAACAAATAGGTTATCATCTTTAACCTTTCTTTCAACTGAATGTAAAGAAAACAATACCAATTTTTGAAGCTAAGGTTTGGCCAACCTTAATTCGTCAATAGGTAAGTGATTTTTGTCCCATTTTTATTGATTTCTATGTTTTCAGGATCCTTGTAGCTTACTAATTTTGAAACTGTTAAAATATTAGGGTTTTACCATTGATGCATGTACATGAGATTTGAAGATTTATGTTATAAAATTGATTATTTTTGTTAGATAAACAACTTTTGTAAAGGAATTTTTGGTGAAATTGTCAAATAGGGACTAAGTTGAAAAATAGAAAATTATACATGGTGAAATTGTGAAATAAATGAAATATAGGGCATGCTAGGGACCTAGTTGATATTCGGCCATAGTGGGTTGTAGTGAAATTGCATAAATTTCCATTTTTATGAGATAGAGACTAAATTGCAAAGAATTAAAAGTATAGGACAAAATGATAATTTTTTGCAAAATATAATTTTGGGCTAAATTAGATGAGTTATATATTAAATTGAGTTAAATCTATTCCTATAGATCAAGTCATACCTCGTACGGAGTTAGATTAGGGCAAAGGAAAAGTCTTGGATTAATCTCCTTAATATCTACGTATACTCGTTGAGGTAAGCTCGTGTGATGAAATTGTGATTATATGTTTTATTTTGAAATATGCATGAATTGTAAATTTGCTACATGTATACACGGTTACATATCCAACTACGTATGATTACCAAGCCCCGTTTGAACCTTAGGAATTCGTAGGATACAATGACTTATCATTAGGGTTTACATGATTCAGGTACTGGTCCTGAACGTCCTACCGATGGTTGAGGTCTTGCATGTGTTGCGGATACTCTACAGCTCATGTGAGCAGCATTGTGTAGCTATGTTCCGACCTATAGCTTGTGAGAGCATTCCAATCTACAGCTAATATGAGCATACCGATTTATAGCTCATAAGAGCAAGCCGATCTACAGCTCGAGTGAGCATACCGATTCGTAGCTTGTATGAGCATACATGTACATAAATTGACAGATTATAGTTATATGAGCTAGTACACTATGTGTAAGCTATGCAAGGTATCCAACGATATTCTAAATGGTTCAATGGGCAATATTCTGATACGAAATGATAAAAGTTCGATACGAACTATTACAAGTATATACATGAATTACATGGAAATATTTTTACATGGTCTATGGAAACTTGAATTGGTTGATACATGTATTTGGAACTTGATCAATTGTTGTATTCATCCATGTTTATTGGCTTATATATGTGTTTACATGGCTAACATGGTTGGTGAATATGTGCTTAGGCATTTGGCCAAATTGTGTTGGGATATGTTGGTTTACTTACCAATTATATGACTAAATGGTAAGTTATATTCTATGTTATACGAATGTACTAAGCTTAAATACTTACTCTATGTTATTTTTTATGTTTTATAGTGAAACAGAAGCTCGTTCGGGTTCGAAGCTTATCAGAGCTATATCACACTATCCATCGACTCTTTTGGTACAATCGGTTGTTAAATTTTTGTTATAATGGCATTAATAGGTATTTTGGTTAACGTGGCCATGTGTTTTGGTTTTGGTTTTGGCCATTTAACTTGGCTTGTGATTTGGCATTTTGTTGGTGAAATGGTATAGTTTTGGCATGTAAATATTAGCCTTAATATGGTTGATGATTTGCTTAATGTGTTTGAATGATGGGAATTGAAAGGATATTTGAATGTGCATATTATATATGTGTTACAACTTGTTGTTGAATTGGTACTTTTCTATGGAAGACATATATGTGAAATGTTGGTTGTAGACATGACAAATTGGGTGAGAAAAAGGGTTGGTAAAATGGCCTATTTTCGTCCACACGGGCATGTGTCTCAGCCGTGAGTGACACAAGGCCAGGTGACACGGCCATGTGTCCCTTTTAGCTTTCTAAGGGTTGCAAGTCATGCTGTTACATGGCCTAGCACATGGCTCAGCACATGGGTGTGTGGAGTTACTTCGAAGGGTACATGGCCTGGCACACGGGCGTGTGACTTGGCCGTGTGACCCAAGTTAGTGAGTTACACGGGCACGGAAATGAACTGAGACACGATCGCGTGTCCCTACTTCGAATGCCCACACAGCCGTGTGTCCCCTTTAGTGTTGAAAATTTTCGTTGTTGTCTGAAAAATTCTTTTACATTTTGATTTAGTCTCGACTTGTTTCTAACGCATATTTAGGGCCTCAAGGGCTCGTTTAAGGGACAATACGTATGTTTTGACTTGGTTTTAATATGTTTATTTCTATGATATGAATTGTTTGAAATTTTTGTCCATTTGAATTGTAAACTTCGATTGTAATAGCCCAATTTCAGTGAAGTCGGAATAGTGGTTTCGTAACCACAAATCCAAGCCAGAAACATAAAATATTTTAATATTATAAAATGATTAGTAATGTGATAGAAAGGTTGGATGAGAATTTTGATAAGAAAATTTTATCAATTATGTGTTTAATTGTAAAAAGGACTAAATTGCATAAAATGTCATATTTGAATTCTAGTAGCTATATGGGTTAATTAGTTATGGAATTCAAAACTTTAGGTCCTTATTTGGTAATAGACCATTAAACAAAAGTATGTAGATATTTTTAGTGAATCATCCATGGAAAAATTAGAACAGGTTAAGGACTAAATTGGAAAACAAAATAATTAAAAGATGATAATTAATTAAATAGAATTATCATCTTATTTTCATATCATCTTCATCCCCAAATTTTATGGAAGCCCTAGGAGAGATGAAAGGAACTTTTCAAGCTTAATTGGGTAAGTTTCCAAGTCCTGTTTTTAGTAATTTTTACATTTTTCAGATTGGGGAAGCTTAATTTATCTATTTGGGGGATTAATTTTAATAGATATCAAAGTATAGAAAATTTTCCATGGATGGATATGCTGAAATTTAAAAGTTTATGGTAGAAAATGAAAGGTTGTTTATAGATAAACAACTTTTACAAAGTGAATTACATGAAAATATGATTTAGGGACTAAATTGAAAAATGGTGAAAACCCTGATAAAATTCTGATTTTTATGGATTTCATGGGCTTCTATTATAGTATATGAAATTCGGCTAGCCTGGAAATAATGATTAAATTGCATGAATTTCATTTTTAGAGCCTAAGGACGAAATTGAAATTTATGAAAACTATGATGGCAAAATGGTAATTTTGCCTAGGGTGTAAATTGAGTTCAATGGAATATGAAATGTGTTAAATTGATGATTAAATTCAATTATATAGATCCAGAAAGATCAAACACATAGTTAGATCGTGGAAAGGAGAAAATTTTGGATTAGTAGATTTCAGTTACGAACAAGTATTAAGGTAAGTTCGTATAACTTAGATGAACATAGAAATGTGTTATTTTGAATGATATATTACATTGAATATGTTATATGAGATTGTATATATGAAATGGTATATGTTGGAAATTTATTGAAAAGGGTTAAATTCCGTGTGAATATCGAATTCCGATGGATAAAGGTGATTTCCCTGATAAAACTGCATGTGTTTGATAAACCGTAATATACACATATTTTAATCCCACATTTAGCATACTTTTGGATGATTTAAACCTTGAATTGTCAAATTTGGTGCTCCTAATCCTTTAATTTCATGTTTTATACTTAGGAGAGCACCAAAGGATGAAAAGAACGAGAAACAGGCCTAAACGGAGTAAATGGGCCAAAGTACGAAATCGACACGACCTGGGCCCAAGACCACACGGCCGTGCCTCCTTAACAGACCCGAACACGCCCTGGCCACGATTCTCATGGGCGTGTGCCATGGGCGTGTCCTTGACGTGACAAAGAGAAATTTCATTCGGATTAGGGTACTTAGAGGCAAAGAAAGCCATTCCAAAAGCCTATATAAACACCCTAGAGGCCAACCTTTAGGGACGTCCAGTTAGGCCGAAGAGCCAAGCCAGAGAGGCCAGAATTGTGGAATTTACTCGAAGAAAGCCAATTGATTCATCTCAAGAAGCTAGAGTTATACTCAAGACGGAGGATCTTCCCTTCAATTTCCTTCAGGGGGTTTTAGGATTTTTCTTATGTTTTGTTTTATATTTTCTTCTGAGATGTATTCTTTTATAATTATGAACTAAACCCCTCAAATACCTGAGAGGGATGAAACCTAAGATGGATCTTGTTATTGTTTTCTGAATTATATGATAAATACTTGATTTGTTCTTAATTATGTGTTCTTAATTCTTATTTTGATATTTCAAGATATTGATTCAAGTATTGATGTGCTTAGGCAGAGGAGGAATAGACTTTGTCTAAGAGTAGATCTAGCATAATTAAGCTTAGTTGATCGCAACCCTAGAGATAGGATGACGAAAATCTGCCGGATTAGGGTCAAACCTAATATGGGAGTCCATAGATCGAGTTAATGCAATTCTAGGTGTTTTAATTAGAAAGAGATTTCAATTAATCAACCTAGGGTTAGACGTTAGTAGCCTCGAGAGATGTATTAATATAACTTAAGGAATCCTACGGATCAAGTCAAGTGAATAAATCGTCTGGTTCAGAGTTAAATAACAAGTGAAGTCTAGGTGGATTCTTCCTCGGGTATTGTCTTAATCAATTGGTTTTTCACACAAGTCTTTTCCCAAATTCATTCTCTTTGTCTTAGCATCTTTAGCTTAGTAGTTAGTTAATTTTAGATTAATTAATAATTTCCTTTATTCTTAGGCTAGATAATAAAAAGAGTTAGTATTAGTACTTTTGGTTCCTTTGGGTTCGACAATCCGGTCTTGCCACTAAATTATACTACTGTTCGATAGGTGCGCTTGCCTCAATCGTTGTCACAGTTAGTTTCTAGGCTTGATCATTCTTTTTATAAATTTTTAAGACGTACTGACATGGCAGAGATAGTACAAAACAGGACGAAAAATATCTTCAAGCCACAGGCTCCAACCAAACACCACGGCCGTGCGATGCAGCCATGGCCGACACTGTTTTATCAACAAGGGCGTGGCGACCTGCACATGGGCGTGGGAGAAACGAACAAAGCACAACACGTCCATGTGACACGGCCGTGTGACTCGACACGCCCACAGTACACGGGCACGGAGATGTACCAGACCTGAATTTCTATTTAAAACCACCCCTCTCCCCTTCTCACCTACTCCCCATTCTTCTTCTTCCACACTCCTTACATTCCCCTTCTTTTTCATTCTCATTTTTTTCTTCATTCCCCCTAACTTTAGATCTAACCATATCCATGTCGAAGAAGCGGAACGATCCTAGCACAGTCTCCCTCTACAAGACCGATATACATAAGTTCATGCCGGCTGCTTCATTAACTCGATAGGAAAAGGACCTTTGAGTCCATTTAACTTTTCTTTTTATTTCTCCTTCTCCTTTATTTTCCTTTTCTTTAGTTTTCTTTTACTTAGTTTAATCTATTTTCTTTCGTTTTCTTTGATTTAGGTTCTAAAGGCTGTTTGGGAATCACACACCACGGCCTTAGAAATCGCACCCACCTCGCTAACCATCTAACAATAAGGACTCTTCGATCCATTAATCTCTTCTTTTAATTTAATTTTAATTTCTATTTTCTTTCTCTTTATCTTTCTTGTCTTTAAATATATATTTAGTATATTTTGAATTATTATTAGTATTTCCTGGCTAATTCTTCACGAGCTTCCCAATTTCTTCATCTAGCACAGAGATTGTCGGCAGGCATCACACCACGACACTCCCAACTCAAGGAAGCCATCCAAATTCAGGAAGTTTCACCTCTCCCTATCTCTTAAATTTCATATATATCTTTGTACATTGAGGGCAATGTACATTTTAAGTGTGGGGGGTGAATATTTATTTTGAGAAAGTGCCTAACTTTCTGCATTATTCTCAAATCCCTGAATTATACCTTGAATTATGCATTGTTCTTAAGTAATTTTCTCATATTATGATTAGAATGTATTTCTTTTGATTTATGATTTTTATTGATATGTTTTGGATTAAGTCTTTGATAATTATGCAGTGATGATTTAAACTTTAGGAGACTAGAGAATCAATCATGATAAGTTCATTTTCAAAAATTAAAATTTTGTTAGGTTGTCTACCTAAATCTAATTATTACCTTGAAGTTTGGAATTTACAAAGTTGATATCAAAAACCCATAATTTTTTTGAGATTTTGAGCCTTTTAGAGCATACATCCTTTCATGCTCACTTTTTGATTGAGTGTGTCAATATTGATTTGTTATTCTAGAACTTGCTTCGATTATACATGTCAAGACCACATTATTGATTTGATATACAGAGATGATAAAGGCACTTAGGATTTAACCCACTTACTCCACTAAAAACCTACCCTCACAATTAACCCCTAGTGAACCCCTTTGATCCTAACAACTCTTTTATTGACTCACCCACTAATATTACCCCAAAACCCATCTTGTATTTGTTATCACCATTCATTGACTCCCTTTTTGTCGAAATTTGATTTTGAGCAGTTGCCTAACTATGTTCTTTTTTTTCAGTTGTTAAAGTTCTTTCACATTATTGTAATGATTTGTTCTTAAAAATATCAAAGTATATTCATTATTTGTTTTATAATTATGTGAGCTTATACAGTTAAATTTCACATCTTGAAGAAAAAGCTCGTGTTATTAGTATTACAAGTTTTTAATTGATGTAATTATTCAGGATTAGTTCATTTTTCTAGTTAGGTAAATTGTCAATTTAATCTCGATTCTAACCCTTTAATTCAGCCTTTATCCACACCTTTAACCCGAGCCCCATTACAGCCCTTTTTAAAGACCTTTTGATTTGTGTATCATCTCATTTTTCAGTGGTGGAGATTTGATTTTCATGCAAGCCTATGGGATTAACTCTTCATGTTCGACTTTTGAGTGCTTAATTTTGAACCTTAAACACTTTGAGTGATTTGAGTTAATCTTTAGTGAGGATGTCAACTCTTGCGATTTTGAATTAAAGGTGATTATTTAGGTAAAGGGAAACGCCTACATTTTCATGCTACAAAAACTATAACTTTGATTGTTTGAATCTTTAGGACCCTTCTATTTAAATTATCAATGTATAATTATCTATGAATTATGATGAAACATTATTGATGAATATTATGAATCAAGGAAGTTCATTTTAATTGTGAGTTGAGAATTTTGCTTGAGGACAAGCAAATGCTTAAGTGTGGGGGTATTTGATACACCGTAATATACACATATTTTAATCCCAGATTTAGCATACTTTTGGATGATTTAAACCTTGAATTGTGGAATTTGGTGCTCCTAGTCCTTTAATTTCATGTTTTATAATTAGGAGAGCACCAAATAATGAAAAGAACGAGAAATGGACCTAAAATGGAGTAAATGGGTGTAATATCCCGGGTTAGGGGCTATTTTTGTTGTTGCATGTTTTGCATGTGTTTGGTATGCTGCGTTGTTGTTGGTGTTGTATCGGGGCTCAATTGTAGGCTAGGTGTGTGCCTGAGTAGGTAGGAAATTTTAATTTTTGGCCTTAGGTGTAGGGAGCTGATAGAGTTGGGGTTTAAGAAAATAAATTGGAGTTTTATTGCACAAATGAGGAGCTAGTAAGGTGGCAGAGCTTGCGCCACATTGAGCTTGGGTGTGACGTCAAAGTGCAAGGGGGTAGGTTCTATGTTCAAGCTGCGGAGTGGCCACATTTTGTATTCTTTTTGACGGCATGGAGGGAGGAGTTTGTAGGCAGTTCAAACTCTGCCTTTGACTTGGTCTTCACATTCGAATGGTTGGTGGAGAGGAATTTTAGGAGGTTGACTTGTTCAACCAATTTTGAATGAGTGGTGGAGAGCCTTTGGAGGTTATGGCCGAATTTGGGGAGTGTGGAGTGGGGAATGACGGCTTGGTAAGGGAAGGTGTGTGTGCTTAGAAAATGCATTTGGCATTTTTGGTGATTTCGGCCACTCTTTGTCAAAAGCAATTCTTCTATTTTCTTTTGGAAACCGAAACTAGCACCCATTCTTTTCATACTCTCTTCCTTTCTTCTCTTGAAACCTTGGTAGCCGAAATTGCCTTGCTCTTTTGATTTGTGACAGCCGAATGCTCTCTTCTATGCTATTTTCTTTCTTCCCATTTTGTTGAGCCAAACTTGCCTTCCAAAGCATTTTCTCCATCCCTTTTCTTGCTCAAAACCGAAAGTCCAAGCCTCTAGTTGCCGATTTCTCCACTTCTTTTCACCTCTATTTCTTCTTTCTTGTCTATTGGAAGCCATACATAGGTGGGTGTTAAACACCAATACCGAATCCTCTCCTCCCTTATGGTTCAAGGTCTTAGTCGAATTCCCTCCCCTTGTTGTTGTTGGCCGAACATTGGTGATTTTTGGGTGCTGGCTTCCAATCGTTTGGAATCAGGTGAGGGCTTGGCCGAATGGCCATTCTGCCTTTCTCTCATATTTATGTATGGTGGTTTGGGTAAGGACCGATTCAGTTATTGGTTGAAGGGTGCTAATCTTTTGTGTAAATCGTTTTCATTATAGGCATCGGGATTATTGAAGGAGACAAGTGAAGCTTTCCTTTCTTCGATTGACTGTTTGGTAAGTGATGGTAAGGGCTACTATTAGTCCATTCCCTTTGGTCTTGTTAAGCCAAATTGTTAAAGGTGGGATTGTTATTATTTTAGGGGTGGCCGATTGCTAAGGAGAATCATTGGGTGATTCGGATTTGGTAGGAAACCAAATCATCGTAAAGGTATGGGTTCGATATTAACCCATTGGTTAATTGTTGATGGCCGAATGTCATAGATGCCTAATCCTATGTTGGCCGATTGTTATAGGAGCTTGATAATCGAGGGACGTAGATCATTCGTTGGGATTTTTAGACTCGTAGTTACCAGGTGTGTGAACTAACACACTAATACTTAGTAATGTTATTAATAAACCTGTTTGCCTGTTAAAAATCATAACAGTACGATGGATAGTTGGATACCCAAATGGGGTATGTGTACGGATCCGGGTAAGTCTATTTTATTACAAGTCCTATTATGGATACTTTGGGTATGATGATTTATGCTATATGTATATGCTATGAGATGCTATGTTGGACAAGGTTGCATGAGTTACATGATTTGCATATTGCACATGAGTCAGTATATCATGTATGGGTGATATGAGAGGAGGGAGCCGTGATATTTTGTGCTGACGAGCACCAGTGCTTTGGTAGCACACTTTGTGACTTTGGGTCACCAGAGGTTTGGCACCTCCAGAGGTTTGGTACCTCAGCGTCTCGTCCCAGTGGCTCAGTACCACACAGTGGGTTGGCCCCTGAGATGATTATACTGGATTGACGCCAAAGTTTTGGTAACACACGATGGGTTGGCCCCATCACCGATTTGTGACTACTGGTCCACCAATGCTTTTTTGCAGCACATTGTGTCTTTGGGACACCGAGAGGTTTGGCACCTCATTGCGACTTATCCTGTGGTTTGACCACCGTGGGTTGGCCCCACTTGAGACATGGGATCGTCACAGTGATTTGGTATCACACGATGGGTTGGCCCCATCATCCTTGGATTTGTGACTTCGGTCACCAGTGCTTTGGTAGCACAATTGTGTCTTTGGGACACCAGTGGTTTGGTACCACATTGATGGATATTGTGTCTTTGGGACACCAGTGTTTTGGTAACACATTGTGACTATACGTCACGGTGGTTTTGGTACCACACGGGTAGAAAAGGCGATATGGATGGTTAGGATCAGGTTGCATTAATTATGTTGCTATGTATGATGTGTGTTAGCTTGTGGTTTATCGGGAGCGGGATTTATACATCGAGTCAGTCGACTCTCACCCTCTCCCTTGACATTTCAGTGACTCGTGACGCGGACATGGAGTCGGGATGGACTCGGGTGCACATGCCATGCTTTAATAAGAGTTTGCTCTGCACTATTGCATTTGGGTACTTTAACTTATTTACTTTTATTTGGGTTTTAAATTTGGATTTGTAAAAGGCCTTTAATTTATGATTTACGATGTTTATGTTTTAATTAAATTCTAATATGCCTTAACAAAATAAGTTGGTATGAATTTTACTAAAACTTGGAAAGATAACGAATTCAAAATCAAAACGCAATGTGTTTCTAAACTATACCATCGGGTATCACACTAAGTCTTTGTGATAAACAATTACAAAGGGTTTTCAATTCAAACTTGTAGTTCTCCTAAGTTTAAAGTGTTTTATGTATCACTAAGAAACTAATGAGGTTTTAAATGGTATAAACTCGTTTTAACTACACATTCTGGCTAAGTTTTCAAAATCTCCTGGGTTTCAAATACATCAACCGTTTTCAAACAAGTCCACTCAAATTTGTTTCAAACACACTTGTGTTTCACTCGATTTTTCAACGGAGAAGCTAACTTTTCAAAAACGATTTCCCCGTAACATACCAGATTCGGTCATGGTGTTTGGACCGGGTTTAGGGTGTTACAATTGTGGTATCAGAGCCGAGTTCAAAAGCTCGGCTGTGGGCCTGAGGCCCAAATTGTTTTCAAAAATTCGTTTTAAGTGTTTTGGGGTTGAATACATGGTTTACAAGGCATGGCACCGAGTCTCCTGCACACCGATTCGCCCGCCTGTGTAAGTGGTTCTAACTCTTACAGTGAATTACTATTTGTAGAAGGGTAGGTGATATGGAACGTAGTTAGATTTATAGGACTTGAACCCTAGATTAGGTCACTCAAACACTTGAACTAAAGCATAAGACTTAAAGCACTAAACCAATCTATGACTCAAACCACTGGGCTAGGTGTGGTAACTCCGCACGCATGTCTAGGAGAGGATCCTAAGAGCTTGGTATTTAAGCGGTCCTCGTGACTCACCTCCTCTTCGCAGTATCCCACAGTGCGTAGCTCGAGTTCACCCGACGACTCAAGAAGGCTCTGGTCATGGAGACTTAACCTAACGACTAAAACCCGAAAAGGGAATTAGCCATGTTTTCGAAAATACAACAACAACCCTAATGTTTTCAAACTTTTTGCAATAAACTCTTTCAAAACTAGAATGTCACTTTTACAACGAATTTCTCGATTTGTGAAATTACAAAAATGCCCTTAGGGGTAAATTTACTAAAATGCCCTCGGTTTATAAAATAGCAACCCAAAGATTTTGGCCAAAATTTCAAAGATGTTACGAAATTCAAACACTCTGTTTTACAAAATAACAATAAAAAATTTTGATTTTGGAAATTTACGAAAACGCCCTCAGTTTGTGAAAATTACTAAAATACCCCTGGTTTTCAAAACGTAGTATTTTACAAAATTTTTCAAAGAACACTCTCAAAATTTTTGGAATTCTAAAATGACCGATTTTAAGAAGGTTTTAAAATATCTTTCATTACGAAAACACCCTGTAGGGAAAATGACGAAAATACCCTTGGGCTAGAAATGGGCAGCAATGTCCGAAGAGTGAATAGGTATGGAAAGGGTTAAGGAATGGATGTATGATCTCTTTTGGGTGAATAGGATAGAAGATTGAAACCTTGGTTGCTCGAAAAGAACCCCGATTAAACTCCATCCATAAAATTTCTTTGCGGTTAAGAAAGTGGAACGATACTAATGCATAAAAATCTTCTTAATCAGAAACGTAGATCGTTTAGTCATGAGTACTCGAGGTGGGCGTGGCCATAATACTCGTGGTCGAGGTCGAGGAGGATGACGGTTTACGAACCCGTAGGATCTGGTCAAGGGTCGAAAAAATGAGATGCCGTTCCGCCACCACCGAGGTGGTGAGTTCCAAGATCGGGCCCGGGGACGATGCGATGTCACAAAGCGATCTTTGCGGGTGTTGGAAAGAGTAGCTGGTGTAGGTGGTGGTGCGGGAGTTAGGAAATCTGCTCTGAGAGACTCGGGGGCTAATGGGGCTGAATTTTTCCGAGGTGTATCGGGTGTTGCTCCTAGCACCTCGCTTTGAATATTGGTGGAGGCAACCGAACGGATCATGGACGATCTGGACTTGACGATCAAGAGAAGTTGAAGGGCATCGTGTCGCTTCTTCGGGATGAGTCATATCGGTGGTGGCTCACGGTTCGGACGATGTGGCGGTGAGGATCCGACATGGGATTATTTCAGAGTTGCATATCAAAAGAAATACATCGGGGCTAGTTACATCGACTCAAAATGAAAGGCATTTACGAGGCTTGTTCGGGGAGAGTAAATCATTTCTTGAGTCAGTGGGTGAGTTCCTGGTGAGTAGGTATGCCGGGGGCATTGTAGCCACCGAGCATGAGAGGTGTGTTCGTTTCGAGGATGGTCTGCGCGAGGCGAGTTGAGGTCGCGATTGCTCCACAAAGAGGCCGCGAGTTTGTTGTCTTGGTCGAGAAGGCTAAGGTAGCCGAGGGTGTTAAAGAGTCGGTAAGACAGAGCATGGACAGGTAGTAGGCTTAAGAGGAGCTTTGGGTCTTACGGATCGTCCGCAACCGCGTAAGAGAGGGCTAGACCGAGTGGGGCGGAATCGATCTGCTAGGTTTGTTGTTTGCTGCTGCGCAAGGACCGCCGCAGATGTAATCGCAGGGAAATCTCATTGGGGTGGTTGTTGGGTGGTGGAAAGGGTTGCTTCGAGTGTGGTTCTCTGGATCATCGCATTAGGGACCGCCCTTGTAGGATGGCGAGATTCGATCGGCGGTCGGGGCATGTCGGTTCAGAGGTAGTGGATCGCCACCGCAGAGGGCCGTGGTAATGGCGAGAGGTGGTAATGGATTTGGTCGAGGTCGTGGAGCACCGGGCGAGGTGCGGGTAGTTACGAGGCACGACGGCTGATGCGTGTATGCAGCTAGGCGCCGCGAGGAGGGCGACGCACCGGACGTAATCACCGATACGTTTTTGATTTTTGGTTATCCCTATACTGCTTTAATTGACTTGGGTTCCACGCATTCGTATGTTGCTAGTCGTATAGTTGAGACCATGGACTTAGACTCGAACCGCTTCAGACGGATGACCGTACTTAGCCTCTCTAGTCACTCAGAGTCGTAGATAAGTTGTATAAGGATGTACCCCTAGAACTCCAAGGGGTCATTTTTGCTGCTGATCTGATGGAACTGCCGTTTGGGGAGTTCGATCTGATTCTTGGAATGGACTGGTTGGTTAAGTACCAGGCTAAGGTGGATTGTGCGGCTAAGCGCATGGTTCTATCGACGGATAAGGGAGATGAAGTGATTATGATAGGTAATAGGAGAAATTACTTATCCAATGTGGTGTCGGCATTAAAAGCTGTAAAGATGGTCAGGAAGGGTTGTGAAGCGTATGTGGTTCATGTGTATGCCTTGGAGGCTAAAGAATCTGCTGTTGAGAAGGTTCGTACTGTTAAGGAATTTGTGGATGTGTTTCCAGAGGAGCTTCCGGGTTTGCCACCGGATCGTGAGGTAGAGTTTGGGATAGATTTGTTACCAGGGACTGCGCCGGTGTCTATTGCTCCATATAGGATGGCGCCAAAGGAATTGGTGGAGCTTAAGGCTCAGATTCGAGAGCTCTTGGATCGAGGCTTCATTAGGCCAAGTGTTTCACCGTGGGGGCGCGCCGGTATTATTCGTCAAGAAGAAGGACGCGATGCGATGCGGATGTGCATAGACTACCGCCAACCGAATAAGTGACGATTAAAAACAAGTATCCGTTACCACGGATAGATGACTTGTTTGATCACCGAAAAAGAGTGCATCGGTGTTTTCAAGATCGATTTGAGGTCCGGTACCATCGGTTGAAAGTTAAGGAAGCGGATATCCATAAGACAGCGTTTGGACTCGATGCGGGCACTCACGAATTCTGGTAATGCCGTTCGGGTGACTAATGCTCGGCGACTTTTATGGACATGATGAATAGGGTGTTTCAAAGATGATCTGGACCGTTTAAATCGTGGTTTTTATTGACGCGACATCTTGGTTTACTCAAGGTCGGAAGAAGAGCATGATGCACACTTAAGAGTGGTGTTGCAAGTTTTGAGGAGAAGCAACTCTATGCTAAGTTCGGTGAAGTCACGAGTTACGGCTTAGTGAAGTGATGTTTTTGGGGTCATGTAGTATCACCAGGGGATTAGAGTAGATCCTCGGAAGGTTGAGGCGGTTTTGGGTTGGAAGCCTCCTAAGTCGATCATTGAGATTCGGAGTTTCTTGGGCTTGGCGGATACTACCAAGATTTGTTGAGGGTTTCTCGTTAATTGCGGCCACCGATGACTAAGTCACATTAAGGAAGGGAGTTCCGTTCGTTTGGGTGAAAACAATGGGAGAGTTTTGATAAGTTGAAGAAGATCTTGACCGAGGCTCTGTTTTAATTCAACTTTGAGGCCGGTAAGGAATTCACGATGTCTTCGCGACGCATCACATACGGGATTGGGTTGTGTGCTGATGCAGGAGGGTAAGGTTGTGGCTTACGCTTCTCGGCAGCTGAGGCCACACGAGGTCAACTATCCGACGCACGACTTGGAGCTAGCAGCTGTAGTCTTCGCTCTAAAAATCTGGAGGCACTACTTATACGGGGAGAAGTCAATCGTCTACACAGATCATAAGAGTCTGAAGTATCTATTGACTCAGAAGGATCTGAATTTGAGGCAGCGTAGATGGGTTGAATTGCTCAAGGACTACGACTGTTCGATTGAATATCATCCGGGCAAGGCTAACGTGGTGGCAGACGCGTTGAGCCGTAGGGTTGTTTCGGACTTAAGAGCTTTGTTTGCCCATTTGAGCTTGTATGGCGACGGAGTATTCTCAGCGAGCCGCGCGAGTTAAGCCTACTTGGGTTGAGCGATCAAAGAGAAACAGATTAGAAGATGAGGGTCCGAGTGCGCGAAGGTTACAAGTGCTTGAGAATGGTGGTTTGGAGGGTTACAGTTGTCGGGTGACGAGGTTACGTGTTTTCAAGGTAAGGCTTGTATGCCTAAAGATGTTGAGTGAGAGGCGAAGATTCTTCAGGCGCACATAGCGATCCTTATGCTCTGCATCCTGGAGGTAGTAAGATGTATAGGGATCTTAAAGAGCAGTTTTGGTTGCCTGGCTTGAAGAAAGAGGTGACAGAGTATGTTGGGAAGTGTCTGACTTGTCAGCAGGTCAAGGCTGAACATCAATTACCGTCGGGTTTGCTTCAGCCGGTGAAGATCCCTCAGTGGAAATGGGAAAGGATAACTATGGATTTCACAAGGTGGACCGCTACGCGCAAGCAAGAAAGATTCGGTTTGGGTTATTGTGGACCGTCTGACTAAGTCGGCCCATTTCATTCCGGTGAGAGTGGATTATTCACTTCAGAGATTGGCGAAGCTTTATGTGTCAGAGATAGTAAGGCTACACGGTGTACCAGTTTCGATAATCTCGGATAGGGATCCCAGGTTTACGTCGAGGTTTTGAAGAGCGTTGCATCAAGCTCTGCACGCTGCAGCGTTTGATTTTCAAGACACACTTTTCACCCGCAAATCGACGGCGGCGGTCAGTAAAGGGTTATTCGATTTTGGAGGACATGCCGAGAGGTTGTGTTCGACTTGAGCGATTGGGAAGAGTTTCGCCGCTTGGCGAGTTCGCCTATAACAACAACTACCAAGCAAGCATCAAAATGGCACCATACGAGGCGTCAGATGGTAGGAAGTGTCGCTCACCTACTTGTTGGACGAGTTAGGTGAACGTCGCTTGTTGGGACCCGAGTTGGTTCTTGAGGCCGAGGACAAGGTTAGGTTGATCCGAGCTCGTTTGAAGGAAGCTTCGGACCGGCAAAAAGTCTTATGCCGATCTTAAGCGAAGGGATATAGAGTTCGCGGTAGGAGATCGTGTCTTCTTAAAGGTCTCACCTTGGAAGAAGGTGCCGAGGTTTGGCGAAAAAGGCAAGCTAAGTCCGAGGTTTATTGGGCGTATAAGGTATTGAGGCGAGTTGGACCATGGCGTGACGGCTTGAGTGCCGCCAGAAACTTAGCCGATTCACGATGTTTTTCACGTTTCGATGCTTCTGAGGTATCGTTCGAGATCCATCACATGTAGTAGCGATGGAGGAGATCGATCGAGGTAAATCCAGTTTGACTTTGGAAGAGGAACCCGTGCGATTCTTCGGGATGTGAAGGTTCTGCGTAGGGAAGTCCGTGCCTTTGGTTAAGGTTCTTTGGCGGAACCATGGCGTGGAAGAAGCCACGTGGGAACCCGAGGATGCGATGAGACAAAGAATACCCGCAACTCTTTTGACCGTAATTTCGAGGCCGAAATTATTCTTAAGAGGTAGAACGTAATATCCCGGGTTAGGGGCTATTTTTGTTGTTGCATGTTTTGCATGTGTTTGGTATCTTTGCGTTGTTGTTGGTGTTGTATCGGGGCTTAATTGTAGGCTAGGTGTGTGCACGAGTAGGTAGGAAATTTTAATTTTTGGCCTTAGGTGTAGGGAGTCGATAGAGTTGGGGTTTAAGAAAATAAATTGGAGTTTTATTGCACAAATGAGGAGCTAGTAAGGTGGCGGAGAGCTTGCGCCACATTGAGCTTGGGTGTGACGTCAAAGTGCAAGGGGGTAGGTCCTATGTTCAAGTCTGCGGAGTGGCCACATTTTGTATTCTTTTGACGGCATGGAGGAGGAGTTTGTAGGCGCTTCAAACTCTGCCTTTGACTTGGTCTTCACATTCGAATGGTGGGTGGAGAGGAATTTTAGGAGGTTGACTTGTTCAACCAATTTTGAATGAGTGGTGGAGAGCCTTTGGAGGTTATGGCGAAATTTGGGGGAGTGTGGAGTGGGGAATGACGGCTTGGTAAGGGAAGGTGTGTGTGCCGAAAATGCATTTGGCATTTTTGGTGATTTCGCCACTCTTTGTCAAAAGCAATTCTTTTATTTTCTTTTGGAAACCAAACTAGCACCCATTCTTTTCATACTCTCTTCCTTTCTTCTCTTGAAACCTTGGTAGCCAAATTGCCTTGCTCTTTTGATTTGTGACACCAATGCTCTCTTCTATGCTATTTTCTTTCTTCCCATTTTGTTGAGCCAAAAACTTGCCTTCCAAAGCATTTTCTCCATCCCTTTTCTTGCTCAAAACCGAAAGTCCAAGCCTCTAGTTGCCGATTTCTCCACTTCTTTTCACCTCTATTTCTTCTTTCTTGTCTATTGGAAGCCGTACATAGGTGGGTGTTAAACACCAATACCGAATCCTCTCCTCCTTGTGGTTCAAGGTCTTAGCCGAATTCCCTCCCTTGTTGTTGTTGGCCGACATTGGTGATTTTTGGGTCTTGGCTTCCAATCGTTTGGAATCGGTGTGGGGCTTGGCCGAATGGCCATTCCGCTTTCTCTCATATTTATGTATGGTGGTTTGGGTAAGGACCGATTCAGTTATTGGTTGAAGGGTGCTAATCTTTTGTGTAAATCGTTTTCATTATAGGCATCGGGATTATTGAAGGAGACAAGTGAAGCTTTCCTTTCTTCGATTGATTTATTTGGTAAGTGATGGTAAGGGCTACTATTAGTCCATTCCCTTTGGTCTTGTTAAGCCAAATTGTTAAAGGTGGGATTGTTATTATTTTAGGGGTGGCCGATTGCTAAGGAGAATCATTGGGTGATTCGGTTTGGTAGGAAACCAAATCATCGTAAAGGTATGGGTTCGATATTAACCCATTGGTTAATTGTTGATGGCCGAATGTCATAGATGCCTAATCCTATGTTGGCCGATTGTTATAGGAGCTTGATAATCGAGGGACGTAGATCATTCGTTGGGATTTTTAGACTCGTAGTTACTGTGTGTGTGAACTAACACACTAATACTTAGTAATGTTATTAATAAACTTCGTTTGCTGTTAAAAATCATAACAGTACGATGGATAGTTGGATACCCAAATGGGGTATGTGTACGGATCCGGGTAAGTCTATTTTATTACAAGTCCTATTATGGATACTTTGGGTATGATGATTTATGCTATATGTATATGCTATGAGATGCTATGTTGGACAAGGTTGCATGAGTTACATGATTTGCATATTGCACATGAGTCAGTATATCATGTATGGGTGATATGAGAGGAGGGAGCCGTGATATTTTGTGCTGACGAGCACCAGTGCTTTGGTAGCACACTTTGTGACTTTGGGTCACCAGAGGTTTGGCACCTCCAGAGGTTTGGTACCTCAGCGTCTCGTCCCAGTGGCTCAGTACCACAGTGGGTTGGCCCCACAGATGATTATACGGGATTGACGCCAGTGTTTTGGTAACACACGATGGGTTGGCCCCATCACCAGATTTGTGACTACGGTCACCAGTGCTTTGGTAGCACATTGTGTCTTTGGGACACCAGAGGTTTGGCACCTCATTGCGACTTATCCCTGTGGTTTGACCACCGTGGGTTGGCCCCACTTGAGACATGGGATCGTCTGCTAGTGATTTGGTATCACACGATGGGTTGGCCCCATCATCCTTGGATTTGTGACTTCGGTCACCAGTGCTTTGGTAGCACAATTGTGTCTTTGGGACACCAGTGGTTTGGTACCACATTGATGGATATTGTGTCTTTGGGACACCAGTGTTTTGGTAACACATTGTGACTATACGTCACCAGTGGTTTGGTACCACACGGGGTAGAAAAGGCGATATGGATGGTTAGGACTGGGTTGCATTAATTATGTTGCTATGTATGATGTGTGTTAGCTTGTGGTTTATCGGGAGCGGGATTTATACACTGAGTCAGTCGACTCACTCACCCTCCCTGACATTTCAGTGACTCGTGAGACGCGACATGGAGTCGGGATGGACTCGGGGTGCACATGCCATGCTTTAATAAGAGTTTGCTCAGACTATTGCATTTGGGTACTTTAACTTATTTACTTTTATTTGGGTTTTAAATTTGGATTTGTAAAAGGCCTTTAATTTATGATTTACGATGTTTATGTTTTAATTAAATTCTAATATGCCTTAACAAAATAAGTTGGTATGAATTTTACTAAAACTTGGAAAGATAACGAATTCAAAATCAAAACGCAATGTGTTTCTAAACTATACCATCGGGTATCACACTAAGTCTTTGTGATAAACAATTACAAAGGGTTTTCAATTCAAACTTGTAGTTCTCCTAAGTTTAAAGTGTTTTATGTATCACTAAGAAACTAATGAGGTTTTAAATGGTATAAACTCGTTTTAACTACTACATTTCGCTAAGTTTTCAAAATCTCCGGGTTTCAAATACATCAACCGTTTTTCAAACAAGTCCACTCAAATTTGTTTCAAACACACTGTGTTTTCACTCAGCTTTTCAACGGAGAAGCTAACTTTTCAAAAACGATTTCCCCGTAACATACCAGATTCGGTCATGGTGTTTGGACCGGGTTTGGGGTGTTACAATGGGCCAAAGCACGAAATCGACACAGCCTGGGGGCAAGACCACACAGCCGTGCCTCCTTAATAGACCTGAACACGACCTGGCCACGATTCACACGGGCGTGTGCCATGGGCGTGTCCCTGACATGACAAAGAGGAATTTCATTCGGATTAGGTAATTAGAGGCAAAGAAAGCCATTCCAAAAGCCTATATAAACACCCTAGAGGCCAACCTTTAGGGGATGTCCAGTTAGGCCAAAGAGCCAAGCCAAAAGGCCAGAATTGTGGAATTTACTTGAAGCAAGTCAGTTGATTCATCTCAAGAAGTCGAAGTTATACTCAAGACGGGGGATATTCCCTTCAATTTCCTTCAGGGGGTTTTAGGGTTTTTCTTATGTTTTGTTTTATATTTTCTTATGAGATGTATTCTTTTATAATTATGAACTAAACCCCTCAAATGCCTGAGGGGTATGAAACCTAAGACGGATCTTGTTATTGTTTTCTGAACTATATGATAAATACTTGATTTGTTCTTAATTATGTGTTCTTAATTCTTGTTTTAATATTTCAAGATATTGATCCAAGTATTGATTGCTTAGGCAAAGGAGGAATAGACCCGATCTAAGAGTAGATCTAGCATAATTAAGCTTAATTGATCGCAACCCTAGAGATAGGATGATGAAAATCTGCCGGATTAGGGTCAAACCTAATATGAGAGTCCATAGATCAAGTTAATGCAATTCTAGGGGTTTTAATTAGAAAGAGATTTCAATTAATCAACCTAGGGTTATACGTTAGTAGCCTCGAGAGAGGTATTAATATAACTTAGGGAATCCTACGGATCAAGTCAAGTGAATAAATCGTCTAGTTCAGAGTTAAATAACAAGTGAAGTCTAGGTGGATTCTTCCTCGGGTATTGTCTTAATCAATTGGTTTTTCACACAAATATTTTCCCAAATTCATTCTCTTTGTCTTAGTACCTTTAGCTTAGTAGTTAGTTAATTTTAGATTAATTAATCATTTCCTTTATTCTTAGGCTAGATAATAAAGAGAAAGTTAGTATTAGTACTTTTGGTTCTTTTGGGTTCGACAATCCGATCTTGCCACTAAACTATACTACTATTCGATAGGTGCGCTTGCCTCAATCGTTGTAATAGTTAGTTTCTAGGCTTGATCATTCTTTTTATAAATTTTTAAGACCCTGACACACGATCAATGTTTCAAAATCGATTTAGCCCAGACGGGTAATCCGAAATGAGCCGCTCAAGTATATGTTTCAACTAGGATTTAGCCTAGATTGGTAATCCTAATTGACTGGATTTAGCCTGGACTGGTAATCTAGAATAAACTCTATAGAAAATTCTTTGTCATTGAAAGGATTTAGCATGGACTGGTAATCCTGACAAAGCTCTTGGAGTGTATGTTACAGACATAATTTAGCCTGGACTGGTAATTCTGCTGTATGTTATATGGCTCGAGAGTGTACCTTAATAGGTACTACTGGATATGAATTGACAGACAATGGAATTGTATACTTTGAATTATTATCGGAAATATCCATCAGAAAATCCAATAGTTCAATGGATAAAATGGGTAATGAGACATGAGGAATATAAAATGAAAAGAGGAAAACTTAGATGGAATATGGCATGATGAGCTCATCAATGCATTATGGTATATTTGTGATTAACGTGTTTGATTGAATGCATGTGGTTAGGTAAAATTCCAAATTGAATGGAAAGTATGCTTTTGAATGGTTTAAATGTTAAATATGATTGGTAAGTTAAATTCTAGTTATACGAGCTTGCTAAGAATTTAATGCTTATTTGGTTTATTTATCCCTTTTTTACAGTGCTCAGAGCTTGTGAAGGTTGGAGAACGGTCGGAGCATACATCACACTATCCTCCATTTATTTTGGTAAAAATGAAAATCTTGTTTTTGTATAATGGCATGTATAGGCAAATTTGACCAAATTATGGTTGTATATGTTGAACTTAATCTAACCATTCGAACGGCTAGAGAAACTTGTTTTGATGTTGTAGATGGACATGGAATAACACATGTTTATGTACATATATAAGTATGAAATTATAATGAACAACTCAAATTACATAAGAGGTAAGTAAAGTAAATAATTTATGATGAAGGTAAGTGATTTTTGAGCAATAACAAATGGTATAATGGCTTTGAATTTATGCTTGAATTGGTTGGAAAATATTTGTATTTGTTGGTGCAGGAAAATGGCAAAGTTTGGGTGAGAGATAAGGCTAGAAAATGGCCTTATTTCATCCACGCGGGTAGAAACACAAGCATGTGTCTAGACCGTGTGTGATACATGGCCTGGTCCATGGGCATGTGGTCTGGCCGTGTGTCCCCTGTATTTCAAATTTTCAAAACAAAATGCTCAGAATTGAGCACACGGGCAGAGACACACGCCTGTGTCTTAGCCGTGTGGATGAGACAGCCTTGAACACGGGCGTGCGATATGGCAGTGTGAAAACTGCACCTAATTTGTAAAAATTAAATTAACCACATAGCCTAGCACACGAGTGTGCGACTTGGCCGTGTGACTTCAATTACTTCATGCCTTATAAGTCAGAGAGTTACATGGGTTAGGGACATAGGCGTGTATAGTCACACGGCCTATAACATGGGCATGTGTTATGACTGTGTAAGCCACATGGCCTGATTACACGGGTGTGTCACTAGACCACACGGGCGTGTGGATACTGTTCATAAGAGAAATTTTGAAATTTTGCAAAAAAAATTTAGTGATCCCGATTTAGTCCTGATTTGATTCTATGTTCATATTGGGCCACGAGGGTCCATTTAAGGGACGTTATTCATAATATCGGAATATGAATAATAAATTTCTCGAACTAATTGAAATTGTTCTATAAACTTCGATTATGCTCTGTAACCTTGTTCGTTTTGAGGTCTAAAATTGTTACCCATATAGTGAACTTGTTCAATTTCAGCACTCGGGTTGTAAGGTGGATATTATGTATTGCTCATCCCTCCTGCATTCATCTCGCACTGCATAGCTGGATGTACCTGCGAAGAACCACATAAACCATCAATCTTTTTATTTAACATTTCTAACTGATTTGATAGCATGGTTACTGCGTCAAGGTTGAAAACATTGGCGGCTTTCGTTGGCCTTGTCCTCGTGACTTGCCACTAATAGTTATTCAGTTACATCTCTTCAATGAATTTGTAGGCAGCCTCAGGTGTTTTGTTATTCAAGGTTCCGCCGGCGGCTGATTCAATCAATTGTCTGGTTGAGGGGTTCACACTGTTATAAAAGGTTTGAACCACAAGGGTAACCCATGGTGTGGGCACCTTCTCAATAGATCCTTATATCTCTCCCATGCATCGTAAAGAGATATCACTCCTCAACTTTGTCGTTTTAACCGGCGGAAAATATTTTAACAAAAATTTTTCGGTCATTTGTTCCCATGTAGTGATTGATCCTCATGGTAACGAGTTCAACCACTGTTTAGCTTTATTTCTCAAAGAAAAGGTAAAATACCGGAAGATGGATGGCATCATCAAAAACGCCATTTATTTTGAAAGTATCGCAAAATTCTAAGAAATTCGCCAAATGATTATTTGGACCTTCATCCTGCAAACCATCAAATTGAACAAATTACTGTATCATCTGTATAGTGTAAGATTTCAGTTCAAAATTATTTGCAGCAATAATAGGTCTAACAATACTTGACTCAGTTCCTGTTAAATTAGGTTTAGCATAATCATACATAGTTCGAGGAGCATGATTTTTGGCCACCTCTGGAGCTACCAGATTATTTTCAGCCATCTCTTCGGTAGTATTAATTTCATCTTCTTGCTCTTCTTGTATGTATTGTAGGCTTCTCCTTATTTCTCTTCGGTTTCTATGAACTGTGCATTCAATTTCACTATCATAAAGTTGAGGTCCTGACGAGTTTCTTCTAGTCATAAACTAGAATACCTGCCAGAACCACAGAAGAAATTTAGAAAAGTAAAAATAACATTGAATTGTAAAAATTAAATATGGCTAAAGTAATAAAAATCAAGTGTTCCTAATATCTTAGTCCCCGGCAACGGCGCCAAAAACTTGATCGTGTCAGAAAGTCTTAAAATTTATATAATGAATGATTGATCCTAGAAACTAACTTATGACAACAATTGAGGCAAGCGCACCTATCGTTTGGTAGTATAGTTATGGCAAGACCAGAAGTATCGTATCCTCAAGGACCAAGAGTACTAGTAATTACTATCTTTTTATTATTTAGCCTAAAAATTAAGGGAATTGTTGTTTAATCTAAAACTAACTAATTACTACGCTAAAGATGCTACGACAAAGAGAATGAATTGAGGAAAATACTTTTGAGAAAACCAATTGATTAAGATAATACCCGAGGAAGAATCCACATAGACTTCACTTGATATTTAACTCTGAACCAGACGATTTATTCTCTTGACTTGATCCGTAGGATTCCTTAATTTATATTAATATCTCTTTCGAGGCTACTGACGTGTAACCCTAGGTTGATTAATTGAAATCTCTTTCTAATTAAAACCCCCTAGAATTTCATTATCTCGATCTATGGACTCCCATATTAGGTTTGACCCTAATCCGACAGATTTTTGTCATCCTATTTCTAGGGTTGCGATCAACTCCACTTAACTACGCTAGATCTTCTCTTAAATAGAGGCTTTTGCTTCACTTCCTAAGCACATCAATACTTGAATCAATATCATGAAATATTAAAACAAGAATTAAGAACACATAATTAAGAACAAATTAAGTATTTATCATATAGTTTAGAAAACAATAACAAGATCCGTCTTAGGTTTCATCCCCCTCAGGTATTTGAGGGGTTTAGTTCATAATTATAAAAGAATACATCTCAGAAGAAAACATAAAACAAAACATAAGAAAAACCCTAAAACCCCTTGAAGGAAATTGAAAGGAAGATTTTCCAGCTTGAGTATGATTCCGGCTTCTTGAGATGAATCAACTGGCTTTCTTCGAGTACATCCCACAATTTGGCCTCTCTAGCTTGGCTCCTAGACGTACCTGAACCCCCCTTTTTAGGTCACACTTAGGGTGTTTATATAGGCTTTCAGAATGTATTTCTTTGCCCCTAAGTATCCTAATCCATATGGAATTAAAATAGGTCACGGCAGGGACACGCCCATGTGGCACTCCCGTGTAAATCGAGTCTAGGCCGTGTTCAGGTCTACTAAAGAGGCACGGCCATGTGGCTCAGGCCCAGGCCGTGTAAATTTTGTACTTTGGCCTATTTTCTTCATTTTTGGCCCGTTTCTCGTTCTTTTCATCCTCCAGTGCACTCATAAGTATAAAACATGAAATTAAAGGATTAAGAGCATCAAATTCCACAATTCAGAGGATGAATCATCCAAAAGTATGCCAAATGTGGGATTAAAATATGTATATATTACGATTTATCATCTATACTTTTATAGCTTTTCAAATTAATCCCCCAAATAGATAGATTAGACTATCCCAGTTTCAAAAATATAAAAATTACTAAAAACGGGGCTTAAATACTTACCTAATTTGGCCAAGAAAGCTTTCTTTCTCTTTCCTAGGGTTTCCATGGAATATTTGGGGAAGAAGATGATATAAAATGATTTTTATTTCTATTTAATTATATATCATCTTTTAATTTTATCACTTTCCAATTTAGTCCTTAGCCTTTTTCTAATATTCCATGGATGAATCATCCAAAAATATCTACTAAATTTTCACTAATGGTCTAATTATCATATAAGGACCTCCAATTTAAAGTTCTATAGCTATTTAATCCCTTTAGCTATTAGAACACAACTTTTGCACTTTACGCGATTTAGTCCTTTATCAAATTAAACATGTAATCGATAAAATTTCTTTACGAAATTTTCACACAATATTATTATCATATTGTAGATCATAAAATAGTATTAAAATAAATTTTCTTTTTGGATCTGTGGTTCCAAAACCGCTGTTCCGATTTTATCAAAAATTGGGCTGTTACACGACCCCTGTAGTTCAATTTTTCTAATTTTTTTCTTAAATGTTCCAAATGTTTCTGATTTAGTCCTCAAAATAGGTACGATATGCATGTATATGAATGATTTATGATATTGAGGGTTTGAAATATATGTTTCAAAGTTATGTTTTTACAGTAACGCTCCGTAACCCTATTCTGACATGGATATGGGTTATGAGTGTTACATGTAGTGGTATCAAAGCTATGATTTAGTCAGTTCTTGGAATGAACGTATCATGTATGAGTTTAGAAATACATGTCATTAAATAACCTATGATAGTGTGATAAATCTTGACTCAGTTTGAACTAAGTTTTTAGATAGATACAATATCATCCAACTAAGTCGATTTCGATGAGGATGAAAGTTATGCACAAGCTTCTGTTCACGGAGCAGCATCAAGTGGTAGTAGGCTCGTACCTGAGGGTCAAGGAGGAGAGGCTAAAGAAGCCTTATTCTGTACGATGAAAGAGTGGTTGGAACGGTGGATATGTGCAAGTGTACACAATCGTAACAAGTAATAAAGAGACAAGTAAATGTCGAGTTATCATACCGACAGGAACCGTGAAAGAATTATTTATGAAAATGATTTTAAACACTTTGGTGAAGGAAAAATAATTGATTTTGAGAAAATATTTAGAAACTAAAGAAAAACAAAGTAAAATAAAATAAAACAAAGGTCAAGTGCACGATTTCAAAAACTGGGTTTAATCAAGATGATATAATTGTGTTAGATTAATAACATTTCTTACCTTAGAATTATTAAGCTCGTGTTTATACTTGTTAAAACATGGGAACTCGATAATTTGCTAACTTATGAACATACTTACAAATAAAAATCCATTCATCTCTTGTACATATTTTTATGCAAATGCAAACAATTAAATAGACTTCTACTAATAAGCATGTTATTGCACATATATACTTATTAAATTAAACAATCTCTCACATATTCCTATGTCGATGAAAACGATTAATTCAACCTAACAAGCATGTAAAAGACCATGTGAAGTAACAAAGTATTTTTACCTTGAAACCATTTAATCACTTGCAAGTTATGCAAGGCATATGTATCGTCAAATACAATGCTAATTTAATCTTCAGCTACCTTAGAAGAATTAAACATGCACAGATTAAGTATTGTGTCCATTAATTACAATTTCAATGTGTTTAAAAAATTAATTCATTAGCTATCTAAACAATTAAAATGCCAGATAACTTAACATGATTTTACTTAATCAAACATTTCACCGAGGCCTTTAACAGCATAAACACAATTTTATTAATCTAAGAGAGCGAAATGAAATCAAACCAACACGAATTAAATTCAAGCTAAATTGATTAAATTAAACATTTCAAAAGCATGAATATTCATAAGCATGTTTGTCAAAACAACAACAAATAATTTAAAGAGATAGGAAACAAGAAACAAATCCGGTGGCTCTCCGTGGCTTGTCTGATTGATCCCTTCTTCGTTCTTCATTGTCCTCGGCTATCAAAGGGGCTTATGAACACTTCAATTGCTGCTTAAAATGGCTGGAAAAACACCTCTTTTCCAAGAGGATAAATCGGCACAAGAACACCATGAAGGGAAAAGGGAAAACGGGGAATGGAGAGAAAATGAGAAAGGAGAATGTAAAGGCTTGAGGTGTGTTTTGAATGAGCAGCTAGGGGCTGTATTTATAGGTGTTTAAGGCTGCTAAAAATAGCAAATATCAGCAGCAAAAGAGGCTCCCTTGGCCGGCCATCCCATGTGGCAAAGTTGAAGAATTCAACTTTGCTAAATATAGCATGGGCAAATCTTTAAAGCCTTGAATTTTGGAGGGGTTTGAATGAGATTTTGAAAGATCTTCAAGGGCTCCTTTGCAAGCTGAATTAATCAGCTAATAAGCTGATTTGGGCCTTCATTGTGGACAGTTTGGGCTGCCCAATTGGCGGCTGGTTCGGTTCAATCGGTTCGGTTCAACTGATGCGGTTCAACTGGGCCCCTTTTCCATAATTAATTAAAAATAATTTATTTAGCCCAAATTAAATTGGGAATAAATTAAAATTAATTATATTATGATTAAATCTTCATAATTGGACCGTCTTGGGCTGGAAATAGAGTCGCATTGACACTTCAAATCACTTCTCAGTTTTATTCTTCGAGTAATGTCTGCCGAGCTGATTTTTGCCCTTTGTGCGATTCCGTCGAAAATAGTCAAACTAAATCAAAATTAACCACAAAAATAATTAAAATTCATCATGTTCATATTTTTAGCACAATTTAATTATTTTATAATATTTAATTATTTTTCGACAAGAATTTACTCGAAACCATATGAATTTTGGTCAAAAGGGCATGAAAAAGTATATAAATTTTTGTGTTTCCACACCCCAAACTTAATTCATTGCTCGTCCCGAGTAATGCACAAATTTGAAAAGAATTTTCTCGGAAACACATTCAAAAAACTCCTTCATAACAACTTTCTTCTCAAAATTATGAATTGAATATACTTAGGCTCAAGGATAAGAAATATTATAGTTATGCTACTTAAGCATTCATATCGTTCAAATTACCTCCAACAATTATTATACTAGCAAAATCAGACTAAATGTTTCTTAATAAAGACTTGTTACTTGCTACCAATTTGATTTTAATTCCTTTTTCAAAAAGTAAACTGCAATCATTAAGCTTAACTACTGTGTTCATATGTTGAACAGAGCAATTTCTCTCCACTAATGTAGGTAACATTGGAATTTTGAATCAATAGGTCTTTAATAAGGTTGTAACGTGGCTGGGCTTAGGGATAGGTAAAAGATCGAACCTTTGGAACTTTCACCCTTGATACCCAACTTGTGCTCTTTCGATCACTTATTTCATTTTGAGTACATGTTTGTTTGTTTTTTTTTTTTTGAGCTCAAACTCGAGCACCTGCTTCATGTACTACAATTTTTCGAGCCATTGATACTTCTTTTCAACTCCCTCAAACTTATTTTCAAGTGATCTTCTGAATAGTACTGAGTCTAGTGTTTGGGACAATTTTAGAAGTAATGAAGAGAACATTGATGGCTAAATATTGCATAGGTCCGAATAAAATTAGGCCATATAGTCTCAAAATTGGGTTTCAAAGGATAATTGCCTAAATCATTTTCAACATTCCATGCTTCCTAGGATTTCGTCTCAAGAAATTACTAAGTCAATTCTAAAAACTTAAGCTTTCATGCATGCCTAATTTTTTCGTAAGGAACTAAAAATTTTATGGTACGAACTTACATGCTTTATTAAAAATACATTCACATCTTTATTAAGCTAACATAATAAATTATTGAAATAATAGAACTTTATTAATGCTGAAGTTTAGCATAATTAACAAAATTTTAAATTATTGAACAAAAATATGTCTTAAATCATAGCTAAAAGAAAATTTTATTCTGAATTCAAATTTTCGGTCCCCCCTACTTAAAGTGAACAATGTCCTCATTTTTTAAAGTGAATAGATGCTATACACCAGGTAGGAAAATTAGAAAAGAGGAGGTGAGTCAAATTGACTGGTTAAGTACCAAGCTCTTTCTAAAATCCAATCCTAGACATGTATATATCTATTGCCACACTTTAGCCTTTGAGCCTTGTTCCGATTTTATTCATGCTTCCTATCTCTTGTTTTATTGTGCAAAAAATAAAAATTCCTAATTGACCTAATCCTAGAATACTTAAGAAAGAAATAAATGAAAGTTGAAGTATTCCCCTTTTTATTTGTTTGCCGATCCTTCCGAATTGGACTCATCTTTTGCTCCATTAGCATTATCTTTGCATGAATCGCTTTGCTCCCTCTTCGATGATGACACCCAAGGTTCAAATATGGAATCTGGAAACTCAGGCACAAAAATAAAGTGGTCATTATAAATTTTCTTAAGGGCACTCCTCATTGGGTCATCTCTTATTTTTGCATATCGCCAGTAAGCTTGTTGCTGCCATTGCATGTGTTGCATTAAGTCCATCAGCTTCAACAGCTCATCACGACGATCTGGGCTAGACGGTGGAGCTCTAAACATTGAGGGCTCGATATCAGGTTCATCTTCTGGTTCCATTGATTCTGCCTCATGAGGGACTTCAGTTGATTGCTCTGGCGGGATTTCTATGGGTTCATCTTCTGCTTCCTCAGGATCCTTGCTCTCTTCAACTTGTTGTTGAAGAAAAAACTCTCCAGCTACTCGGTAGAGGTCTCAATCAGTGATTGTGCCTTGACTATACTCTGTCTTCTTTACGTCCGCAAGGAGTTTTGCTTTTAAGCATAAAATTGTGATCGTAAAGGGGAAATAGGCAGGGCCAGACCGTCTAATGGCACAATTTTGCGTCTCTCTCAGAATGATTTTGTAACACCCCAAACCCGGCCCACGAGCCCTGACCGGATCTAGTATGTCACTGCGGAAGAACGTTTGAAGACTAATTTCACTTTTGGGAAAAGCATTAAAAATTTTGTCTTTAATAAAACATTGTGTGTTTAAATCTCCCAATAAAACTAAGTTATTACAATTTCCCGGATTAAAACTTTTATAAACTTTAAAAATACGAGTTGCCAAAAATAAAAGCATTTCCAAATAATAATTTAACCATCATCTAGTTTAAACATAATAAAAATGCTCAAATACTTTAACTAGGCCTTATTACAACAAATGGATACTTAAAATACGGAAAATAATAAATTCTATTAAATAAGGAAAACAACTTCTGCATGGCCACCTTTGGGTCCCCTCCAGCCCGGTCCGATCACCACGAATCATCTGCGATGTTTAATAAAAATTGGGTGAGTCATACAGACTCAGTGTGTAATTAATCCACTGAATTCCACCCACATGTTAACCACATAATAACCCATATATCAGATAACAATTATCATATTCACATATTATCACATTCTGGGCTTGGCCCATATTCAAATCACTTATCAGGTAACAGGGTAATTAACCGCATAATTTCCACATATCGGGCTTAGCCCATTTCCACACTGATCCACATTCATATACTGGGCTTGGCCCATTTCCACATTAATCCACATATCAATTGGGCTTGGCCCATTTTCACATCAAATACTCATATCAGATACAATATGCAAAGTGCACCCAACCCAACCTAGGGTCCATCCTCTACACACCCCCGTATCCAGCCACCACACAACAGGGGATTATCAAATCACCCTCTCCTTTTCACTCCAAAAAGGCAATCAATGCCGTCCACGTGCAATTAAGCACAATAATCCACAACGCGACCTCAGTCAGCGCCAATCCAAGATGTAGCTGTAGCTAACACCAAAACCACGATGGGACACATAGTCACTCATCAACCACGATATGGCACATAGCCGATATCAACCACGATGAGGCACATAGCTACTCATCAAGCCACGCAAACTAAATCGCAATTAATCCACAACATGACCTCAATCAACGTCAATGCACAATGTAGCTCAAGGCTAACACCAAACCACGTACTCGAAGTACACTCGTACCTTCTTTCATATCATATCCCACCCATGCACATACCACATAAAATAATGATATAATGTAATGATGCATTACCATGTTCATCAAGCATATTATCACATATTCATATTGATAATCACATATCATCAGGTTTGGTACTTACCGGATTATCGACATACCCCTTGAGGGTATCCATCTCATAACTTATACTGCACTTGTTAGTACATAATCAACACATACAGTTATAGCAAAAAACCTGGAAAATGGTAGACTAACTACACACCTTATAACTTGGAGAACTACGCTTTCGATACTGATGCTATCACTAGGCGACACTACGGCTATTTGCCTACTTTCTTATTCTGACACTGGTCCACACCCGGTGGCCATTCCCGAACCGCCGAGACAGATCTTTTCTTAAACTTCAGGATAGGGACCTTTCCTTTCCCTTCTTGACTGGTATTCGCATCCATCAAACACTTAATCAGAACAATCGATTTAATCATCAATATACGAAATCTTAACCAAATATCCACAACTTAACATACTTACTGAAATAATCTTGATTCCCAAAAGCTTGCTCTACTTCTGTCGATTTGCCCCTAGAAGACCATAATCCAAATCGGTCAACACTTAATCACATAGTATGGCCTAGGGCCGAGTACCATACTTGCTTACCTTAATCACTTTAATTCCAAAAGGGCTCCTTAGTGCTTCCTTGATGAAACAAATCCTGGAAAACTCCCTCAATGCATCTTGACGTTAGCTACACATAAGAGAACATATCACTATGGCCTTAATGGACATTCGGCCCACCTTAGACCAAAGCCCACTATAGATTTCGGTATACTTATTAAGAAGAACTTAAAACCGATTGCTAGGAGAGAACTTACTTACCACTACGCCAGCACCCTTAGAGAATCGACTTCTAGATCCAAAAAGAAAGAGTTTCGGCACCTTAATGATGAAAAGAGATCACGCCAAAGTGGAGGGAATTTATGCTTAGAGGATTCGGCAATAAAGAACAGGGGTAGAGGGGTTTCGGCTTCAAGGAAAAAAAGAGAGGAAAAAGAATGAATTTGCTTGACTAAAATTTTCAGCAATGAAGACTAGAGAAGAAAATAAATAATTTCGGCACTCTTTCCCCCTTCACTTGCCGAATATTGCCTACCAAAGAGACCCATACTTGGCCACCACTTCCCCACTTGTCAAATCCCAAATTAAACTCCTATTTTAACTCTTTATCACTTTATCAAATAAAATAAAATAAACCATCACACTATCTCTTATCTACCTATCTAAAAATAAATAAAATAATTTATCACCTCATTTATCTATCATCTACCCATTCAAAATAAATAAAATAAAATAAATACTTTATCTCCTCCTTATCTTGCTCAAAATAATTAAATCAACAATTATCCTACCTATTTAAAATAAATAAAATAACCAACAATTATCCCCACTCTTAGCCAAAATTTAAAAGAATAAACAAGGCTTATCCTCATCCTTTGGAAGCCCATGTGCCGTCCAACCCCTTCCGTTCTCTTTACGTCACATGCAAAAATAAACTAAAACACCCATTTGCTGCCCCCAAGTTTTAAACATGGGACCTGCTGGAGTCACCACACGTTACCAGCCACTTTGCTGCTAGCTCCTTTGCGTCATAAACCCCCAACAATTCTTTTTAAGGCCTTCTTCTCCCTTAGCGCCAACTTGGAAAAATAAAATCACGCTTATGCTGCCCACAAGACTCGAATCCAGGCTCTTCTCCCCTGCTCATGGCGTCATTCACCAAGCCCTTAAGTGGCGCCTTGCAGCCACTTTACCAAGGCTATTCTTATGTCCAAAAACGCCTAAAACTTCCCTTAAGGCCTCTTTAGCCCAATTCTCCTTTTTAACGCCAAAATAAAAGTCTCCAATGCTTCCCACGTTGCTCGAACCTCCTCCCCCTTCGCACTCCCTTTGACGCAACCTTTTCCCCTTGCACCCTTGCTCCTTCATGCCACTTTACCACATGGTTCCTTGTGTCATGCTTCACACGGAATTCCTTTTAAAGCCTCATTTACTAGCTCCCCCTTTTTAACTTAAAAACCAATAATTTTCCAAAGCTTTCTCTTCCATCCTAGAATTCTAAAAACCCTTAATGCACTTCCAAATACTGCCAAAACCTACTAACTCATGAATTGTGCACGAACGCATAACCCCTAATCTAGGATGTTACAGATTTTGCCCACATCAATGGTCTTTCCAGTTAAAATCGAGTATAATAGGACCTTTCGCTCTAATGAAATTGTAGTCCCATGCGAACTAGGCATAAGGCTGAAACGGATGAAATAGAACCATACCTTCGCAAGTGGTGTCAAATACTCTCTTTGACACGTGTGGATTCCTTTCTTTGACATAGTCCACTTAGAACCTGGAACTGTGAGTTCTTCGAGGATTTCTTGTAGATTTTCAGGCATAATATTGCTCAACAGAGAGGAATAGTCATCGTTGTCGAAATCAGGTAATTCAAAGAACTCGTTAATAGCATTAGAATTTATTGGTGCCTTGATTACGCGGACTGGAACTTAAGTCAATTCACTTGAGGTTAAGTTCGCGTACAATTCACGAACTAATTCCTCATCCACACTTGGTCTCTTTTCACAAAACAATTCCCAATTGAGGGCTTCAGCAACTTGACGAACACGCGCCATAAAGTCTCTGTAGTTGCTTTCCTTCAATGTAAAGCCTTTCTCTGGATGCATTTGTTGATTTTTGAAGATATTTTCATATCTTACTTTGGCTTCTTCACAGTGAAATTTGCTTTGTGTTTTGTCGATTTGAGCGGAGGCATGAGTTCTCTTGCGAGTCATAATTAACCTGTATATTAGATGGAAAAAACTACAAATTAGGTTCTTAAAAGTTTAATAACAATTACTAAAATTTCAATAAATTGAAAAATTAAGTAATTGAAAAAAATTAAATTTAAGAAAGAAAATTATTATTTCCACCTTCATTGTAGAATTTAAAAACTTCTAAAATAAAACTATACTAATGAATTAAAAGGGAGAATTTAAAAGAAGGGTTGGCTTAGGTTGGGGAAAGGGAGAATGGTGCGCCTAGGCACACAAGGAAGCAAGCAGGTGGTGCGCAAGGGCTTTCGCTAGGCAGGCCACAGGCTGGTCTGGTGTAGAGCTATGGTGCGCACAAGCGTGCGGCTGGAGGCAACCGACGTGCGAGCCACGACCTAGGCAAGAGCTGGCGCTGGCGTGCGGCGTGTGCTGGAGCTGCTGTTGGCCGAATGGTGGCTATGGCTAGGGGCTTGCGGCCCTTCGTGCTTTAGTGATAGGGGATTTGAGTGATTAATGAATGAGGTGAAGCAATGGTGCAATTTATAGAGGGAAGAGGGTAAATTAGATTAGAACTCTTAGAACAAATTAAAGAATTAAAAATAAGAGTTTAATTCTAATTTTACTCATGATAAACAACAATTAATAATTAAATATACATGTATAAAATTATCAATTGCTATTTAATTATTAAGATAAACATAACATAAAATTAATTCTAATCCTAAGTTAAATTGATGAAAGTTAATATATAAATTATAATGAATATAATTATATATTAAAGTTTATCAATAATTTAAAAATAAAAATATTTATTTTAGATGCCTTTTAAAAATATTTACAAGAAGAGGCACCTAGTTTTTAATATTTATGAAAATAGCAACCAAATTTGAAAAATAAATCAATTAAGTCCATGGACTTAATGAAAATTTGAAATTGAGCTGCAATTTAAAACTTGGGTCAAGATTGACCTTTTTATTTGAAAAACCAAAAATTTATTTTGCTATTTAGGGCTAATTCCTTGGAAAATTATGCAAAAATCAATTCCCGGGAAAGATTGGAGGGGTCACAAGCGGTCCCGCTTAAGTTCCAATCTCCTAGACAGAATTTATTTAAGCATAATAAACCCGAAAATATTCCCTATATAACTTATTGAAAGCAATAAAAACTAAGATTTAGATAAACTGAACATGATTTTATCCCGTTCAGGTTTTTCTCTGTAATAATGTTTCAAACGCTGAGCATTGACTTGAAAATTACCTCTCTTACCTTGGAGTTCAATAACTCTGTATGGATAGACGCGATGAATCGTAAATGGACTGGACCAACGTGACTTCCACTTACCAGGAAAGAACTTTAATTTGGAATTAAATAACAAGACTTGCTGACCTGCTTCAAATTCTCAAACTCAGATATGCTTGTCATGCCATTTCTTGAGTCTTTCTTTGAGTAATTTGGCATTTTCATATGAGAACATTCGAAATTCTTCTAGCTCGTTGAGTTGGAGCATTCGTTTCTCTTTAGCAAGCTTGAGATCCAAATTGAGTTGTCGAATAGCCCAGTAAGCTCTATGCTCTAACTCCAGAGGTAGATGACATGCTTTCCCAAAGACCAACCTGTAGGATGACATTCCTAAGGGTGTCTTGTATGCTGTTCTGTAAGCCCATAAAGCATCATCTAGTCTCTTGGACCAATCTCGTCGGTTCGGGCAAACTACCTTCTCAAGTATGCCTTTGATCTCCTTATTTGCTAGCTCAGATTGTCCATTTGTCTGCGAATGGTAAGCTGTAGCAACCTTGTGTTTCACTCCATGTTTGTCTAGCAACCATTTTAACCACTTGTTCACAAAGTGGGTCCCTTCATCGCTGATAATAGCTCTTGGGGTTCCGAACCTTGTGAACACATGTTTCTGCAAGAACTTCATTACAACCTTGGCATCGTTCGTCGGATAAGCTTCAGCCTCGACCCACTTGGACACATAATCTACTGCTACCAATATGTATTTGTGACAAAAAGACAGAGGAAAAAGGACCAAGAAAGTCAATACCCCAAACATCGAACAATTCTACCTTAATGATATTTGTTCGAGGCATCTCATTTCTGTTGGTGACATTTCCAACCCTCTGACAGCGATAGCAATTCTTTACGTAAGCGTATGCATCCTTGAATAGTGTTGGCCAAAAGAATCCGGCTTGCAATACGTTGGCCGCTGTACGTGTACCTCCAAAGTGTCCCCCACTCGGAGCTGAATGACAGTGGTATAAAACCTTCGTATTTCATCTTCTGTCACACATCTTCTAATCATCTGATCTGCACACTTTTTGAACGAATATGGCTCTTCCCAAAAATAGTACTTTACATCGTGAAGAAACTTTTTTCTTTGTTGATATGTTTTATCAATCGGCATCATACCACAAACTAAATAGTTAGCAAAATCAGCAAACCAAGGAGTGTTATGGACATGATTTACCTTCAGTATGTGTTCATCTGGAAATGTCTCTTGGATCGATAAAAGTGAAGAATTTTCCTCTTGCGGCTCCAATCTGGATAAGTGATCAGCTACTTGGTTTTCTACTCCCCTTCGATCTTGAATTTCTAAATCGAACTCTTGAAGTAGAAGCACCCACCGGATCAATCTCGGCTTAGCATCTTTCTTGGCCAATAAGTACTTAATCGCGGAGTGGTTCGTATAGACAATCACATTGTTACTTACAAGATAAGATCAAAACTTGTCGAAAGCAAACACAATAGTAAGTAACTCTTTTTCTGTTACCTTATAGTTCAGTTGAGCTCCGATTAGAGTTCTACTTGCGTAGTAGATGGGATGAAAAAACTTTGTTCCTTCGCTGGCCCATGACAGCTCCAATGGTGAAGTCACTTGCGTCACACATCAATATGAATGGCGAATCCCAGTCTGGTGTGACGATTATAGGTACCGTGACTAATCGACTCTTTAAATCGTTGAAAGCCTTTAAGCATTCCTCATCAAACTTGAACATCGAGTCCTTCTCCAACAGCTTGCATAAGGGTTTAGCCACTTTGGAAAAGTCCTTGATGAATCTTCGATAGAAACTGGCGTGGCCTAAAAAGCTCCTAACACCTCTTACAGATGTTGGAGGTGAGAGTTTTTCGATAACGTCTACTTTCGCTTTGTCCACCTCGATCCCATGTCTCGTTATTCGATGGCCTAGAATAATTCCTTGTCGTACCATAAAATGACACTTTTCCCAATTGAGTACGAGATTCGTTTCTTCGCATCACCTTAGTACCTTCGCTAGATTGGCTAAGCAATCATCGCAAGTATCTCCAAATACTGAGAAATCGTCCATGAAAACTTCCAAATACTTCTCAACCATGTCAGTAAAAATAGACATCATACATCTTTGAAAGGTAGCAGGTGTATTACATAAACCAAATGGCATGCGTCTGAATGCAAAAGTACCGTACGAACAGGTGAATGTCGTTTTGTGTTGATCTTTCGGTGCTACCGTAATCTGATTATACCCTGAGTATCCATCGAGAAAACAGTAATAGTCTCGTCTTGCGAGTCTATCCAACATCTGGTCCAAAAACGGCAGAGGGAAGTGATCTTTCCTAGTCGCCTTGTTCAGCTTCCGGTAATTGATACAGATTCTCCATCCCGTAACTGTTCTAGTTGGTATCAACTCGTTGTTCTCGTTCTCCACGACCGTGATACCTCCTTTCATCGGCACGCACTGGACTGGACTCACCCATGAACTATCTGAGATGGGGTAAATTATACCCGTATCCAACCACTTGATGATTTCCTTTTTCACTACATCTTTCATGGTTGGGTTCAGTCTCCGTTGTCCATCAATCGTTCCTCTCTCGCCATCTTCTAATATGATCTTGTGCATGCATACAGATGGGCTAATACCGTAAATATCGGTTATGGTCCATCTGATAGCCTTCTTGAATTGTTTCAAGACTATGATAAGTTTCTCTTCTTGTTCAGTAGTTAAATCTGCTGAAACAATCACAGGTAGAGTAGAGGCGTTACCTAAATAAACATATTTCAAGTGAGAAGGTAATACCTTGAGTTCTAACTTAGGTGGCTCTTCGATTGATGGTTTTGGCTGCATATAATCTCTTTTCTCTAATTCCAAAGATTCAAAACGGGATTGCAGATTAAATCCCTTTTGATTAGCTTCTAGCAAAGCTAAGTATTCGTCCTCCTCTTCCTCATTTGGGGGATCCAATGTCAAAATTCTTTCCAAAGGGTTATCAACACCGTTAAGTTCCCTCTCTACTATTAATTCCTCTAAATCGGCTACTGCAGAACAATCATCCATAGTGTTAGGAAATCGCATTGACTTAAAAACATTAAATGTTACCTAATCATCCTGAACACACATAGTCAGCTCGCCCTTTTGCTTCCAGTTGCTAAGAATGGTCTTCCTAGGATTATTGGCACTTCTTTGTCTACTTCAAAGTCTAGAATTACAAAGTCAACAGGAAAGATAAATTTATCTACACGTACCAATACGTCCTCGATTTTTCCTTCTGGATACGCTAAGGATTGATCCGCTAGTTGAAGTGTAGCCATAGTTGGTCTAACTTCTCCTATCCCTAACTTCCTAAATATTGACATAGGCATCAAGTTGATACTTGCACCTAAGTCATATAATGCTTCACCACAATAAGTTGATCCAATGTTGCATGGTATCGATCCTTCAATTTTGGGGGTAGTTTGTTCTGAAGATATGCACTGCATTCCTTTGTCAGAGCTACCATCTCAAATTCTCCAAGTCTTCGTTTCTTTGACAAGATATCCTTCATGAACTTGACGTAGTTCGGCATTTGCTCAAGTGCTTCGACCAACGGGATGTTGATGTGTAGTTGCTTGAGTACGTCAAGGAACTTCCTGAATTGAATCTCCTGCTTCAGCTTGAAGTCTTTGAGGGTAAGGTGGCGGTGGTTTCATTACTGGGACTAGTTCTGGTTGATTTGCCTTTGGTGGTAATTCTGCATCTAATGACGTTGTTGGTTGATCAGAATTGACTGATCCTGAGGTTACTTTGCATGGTTTTGTAAATATTGGTTCTGGTGAAACTGGGGTTTCAACACTTGGTTAAACTTCTGAGTCTTGAACATCAGCTTGCTCCTTGTCAACTTCGACAGTGTTGGGCTCTACCATTTTCCCGCTCCTCAATTGCAATGCTTTGCAATGCTGCTTCCCCAGATTTCTCAGATTTTTCGTGTCACTAAGTAAAGCACCTTGTGGTCGGTTCCTAAGTTCAGTTGCAAGCTGGCCCACTTGATTCTCCAAATTCTTTAATGTAACTGCTTGGCTCTGGATTAAAGCATCATTCTTTGCTAGATATGTCTTTAGCAAACCCTTCAGGCTATTGGATGCTTCAGCTTGAACTGGTTTCTGAACTTGTTGCGGAAAAGTAGGCGGATGGGTTGGTCTGGTTTGGGTGTAAGTGGTACTGGTTCCAGCCCCTTGGTTACTCCAGGAAAAATTCGGATGGTTTCTCCATGATGGGTTATAAAAGTTGGATTGCAGCCCTTGCCTCCCTCGATTTTGGTTCTGGTTGCCCATGTAGTACACAGATTCTGGGTTTGACGGACATTCTTCAAACAAATATCCCTCTCCACAATAGACACAGGCTATATTCTTAAATTGATTAGTTGGCTGTGCTGCAAAACTGTTAGACCCATTAGTAGTAAGATTTTTAAGCATTGAGGATATTGATGATACCTGAGATGCGAGTGAAGTAAGAGTGTCTACTTCATGAATTCTAGCAACTCGTCTTCTTGAGGCTGCTTCCAGCAACTCGTCTTCCTGAGGCTGCTCGACTGGTTGGCCATTGATAGTTGTTACTGGCAATCCTCTCAATAATTTCATAAGCCTTGTTATAAGACTTAGAAAGGAGAGCACCATTAGCAGAGGCGTCCACTACCATCCTTGTGTGAGCGTTGAGATCATTATAGAATGTCTCAAGTTGAAATGCAATGATGGATTCCATGATGAGGGCATTTCTGTAATAATTCTTTAAATCTTTCCCATGCCTCATACAAGGACTCGTCATCCATTTGGTGGAAAGCAGTGATCTCGTTCCTCAGTTTAGCATTCTTGCTTGGTAGAAAATACTTCATGAGGAATCTCTCAGCTAACTCTTGCCATGTAGAAATGGAGTTTGGTGGCAATGAATTCAACCAGGCACGAGCTCTGTCCCTTAACGAATATGGGAACAACTTCAATCGTAAGGCATCTTCGGGTACTCCGACTAACTTGAAAGAATCGCTCACTTCCATAGATAGTCTTAAGTGAAGATGAGGATCTTCAGTAGGCATCTCGCTGAATTGGCCCACTGTCTGAAGCATCTGGAACATGACTGGCTTCAGCTCGAATTGTTGTGCCTCGATTTTGGGTCTCCTAATACTCAGAATAAGATCGTTAAACACTGGCACGGCATATTGTCTTAAAGCTCTATCCCTATCATCAGCAATAGGGATAGGATTCTGAGCAGGGTTTGCTCCGTTTCCTTGGTTCATATTCTCGAAATTCATTCCTTCGGTCCTTTTCTAGTTTGCTTGTCTTCTTCGTTGACGAAAGGTTCGTTCTATTTCAGGGTCCACAGGGAGTAAGTCAATAATCTGGTCAATACTCATAAACACCTGAAATATTTACAGAAAAATTAATTAAGTTAAAATTTAAACAGGAAAATAAATAAACCAAAATGTAAAACAAATTCACAAATAATGGCTTTGAAAAAACACACAAACAACGGCGCCAAAAACTTGGAACGGTGGAAATGCGCAAGTGTACACAATCGTAACAAGTAATAAAGTGACAAGTAAATGTCGAGTTATCGTACCCACAGGGACCGTGAAAGAATTATTTATGAAAATGATTTTAAACACTTTGATGAAGGAAAAATAATTGATTTTGAGAAAATATTTAGAAACTAAAGAAAAACAAAGTAAAATAAAATAAAACAAAGGTCAAATGCATGATTTCAAAAACTGGGTTTAATCAAGATGATATAATTGTGTTGGATTAATAACATTTCTTACCTTAGAATTATTAAGCTCATGTTTATACTTGTTAAAACATGGCAACTCGGTAATTTGCTAACTTATGAACATACTTACAAATAAAAATCCATTCATCTCTTGTACATATTTCTATGCAAATGCAAACGATTAAACAGACTTCTACTAATAAGCATGTTATTGCACATACATACTTATTAAATTAAATAATCTCTCGCATATTCCTATGTCGATGCAAATGATTAATTCAACCTAACAAGCATGTAAAAGACCATGTGAAGTAACAAAGTATTTTTACCTTGAAACCATTTAATCACAAAAATCATGCAAGTTATGCAAGGCATATGTATCGTCAAATACAATGCTAATTTAATCTTCAACTACCTTAGAAGAATTAAACATGCACAAGTTATCTTCAACTACCTTAGAAGAATTAAACATGCACAAGTTAAGTATTGTGTCCATTAATTACAATTTCAATGCGTTTAAATAATAAATTCATTAGCTATCTAAACAATTAAAATGCTAGATAACTTAATATGATTTTACTTAATCAAACATTTCACCGAGGCCTTTAACAGCATAAACACAATTTTAATAATCTAAGAGAGCGAAATGAAATCAAACCAACACGAATTAAATTCAAGCTAAATTGATTAAATTAAACATTTCAAAAGCATGAATATTCATAAGCATGTTTGTCAAAACAACAACAAATAATTTAAAGATATAGGAAACAAGAAATAAATCCGGTGGCTCCCCGTGGCTTGTCTGATTGATCCCTTCATCGTTCTTCGTTGTCCTTGGCTATAAAAGGGGCTTATGAACACTTCAATTGCTGCTTCAAATGGCTGGAAAAACACCTCTTTTCTAAGAGGAGAAATCGGCACAAGAACACCATGGAGGGAAAAGGGAAAATGGGGAATGGAGAGATAATGAGAGAGGAGAATGTGAAGGCTTGAGGTGTGTTTTGAATGAGCAGCTAGGGGCTGTATTTATAAGTGTTTAAGGCTGATAAAAATAGCAAATATCAGCAGCAAAAGAGGCTCCCTTGGCCGGCCATCCCATGTGGCAAAGTTGAAGAATTCAACTTTGCTAAATATAGCATGGGCAAATCTTTAAAGCCTTGAATTTTGGAGGGGTTTGAATGAGATTTTCAAAGAGCTTCAAGGGCTTCTTTGCAAGATGAATTAATCAGAAAATAAGCTGACTTGGGTGTTCATTGTGGATGGTTTGGGCTGCCCAATTGGTGGCTGGTTCGGTTCAATCAGTTCGGTTCAACTTATGCGGTTCAATTGGGCCCTTTTTCCATAATTAATTAAAAATAATTTATTTAGCCAAATTAAATTGGGAATAAATTAAAATTAATTATATTATGATTAAATCTTCATAATTGGACCGTCTTGGGCTGGAAATAGAGTCGCCTTGACACTTCAAATCACTTCTCGGTTTTATTCTTCGAGCAGTGTCTACCGAGCTGATTTTTGCCCTTTGTGCGATTCTGTCGAAAATAGTAAAATTAAATCAAAATTAACCACAAAAATAATTAAAATTCATCATGTTCATATTTTTAGCACAATTTAATTATTTTATAATATTTAATTATTTTTCGACAAGAATTTACTTGAAACCACATGAATTTGGGTCAAAAGGGGCATGAAAAAGTATATAAGTTTTCGTGTTTCCAGTGGTTTACCCAATTAGTATGAATGAACCCTACGGCTTAACGACCTCTACCCCCAACTGTTCCCCAATCGATCCCCGTAGTTCCATAAGGTTTGGAACCAGTACGAGTGAGCAAGCCTCAAGTTGATAAAATGTATAAATATGGGGATGAAGAGTTTAGGGGTACATCTGAAGATGATCCAGAGAGAGCTGAATTCTGGTTAGAAAATATGATCAGAGTTTTCGATTAATTATCCTGTACACCGACAGAATACATGAAATGTGCTATATCACTACTGAAGGATTCAGCTTATCAGTGGTAGAGTAACCTAGTATCGGTTGTGCCAAGAGATCAAATAAATTGGGAATTTTTCCAGACAGAATTTCAAAAGAAGTATATGAGACAGAGATTTCTTGATAGGAAACGTAAAGAGTTTCTTGAGCTGAAATAGGGTTGGATGACAGTATCAGAATACGAGACAGAATTTGTTTCGGCCCAGCAAGTATGCCAAAAATGTATACCGACAGAGTTTACAATGTGTAAATGGTTTGAAGACGGGTTGAACGAAGACATCAAGCTGTTAGTCGGGATTCTTGAATTCAAAGAATTTGTTGTTGTGGTTGACAAAGCACAGAAAGTAGAAGAGTTGAGTAAAGCAAAGAGAAAGGCTGACTACGAAGCCCGTGATTTGGGAAAGAGATCCGCAGGAAGTCATATCAATCACCATCGAAGATTTCAAAAGAATATCATAATCGTTCATTAGCTATAGTGGGTTACTCTGGTAGGGATTGAGGAAAACAAATGCGAGTTCAAAACCTCAGGCTACAAATGTAGCGAGCGTGGGCAATGTTAAGAACAATAAGCCCGAATGTAGTAGTGTGGATGAAGACACTTTGATGATTGCAAAATGAAAGGCGGGGCATGTTTTAAATGTGGTTCGTATGAACATTTTATCAAAGACTCCCTGGAAAGTTTTGACAAAGAAAAGGTTGAGACTACTCGACCGAGTAATGCTACCGCTAGAGGTAGACTGCCACGGAACATTGAAAATGTGTGAAATAGCCATAGTGGGACAAAGGACTCTACTGTGAGATCTAAGGTACAAGCACCAGCTAGAGCTTATGCGATTTGTGATCAAGAGGAAGGTTCAGCGTTAGATGTTATCACTAGTACATTTTCTATCTATGATACTGATGTTATTGCTTTGACTGACCCGGGGTTAACACATTCATATGTATGCACGACTCTAGTGTCAAATAAGAAATTGCCTTTCGAGTTTACTTAGTTTGTAGTTAAAGTAATGATCCCCTTAGGTCAATATGTGTTAGTTGATAAAGTCTGTAAACACTATCCTTTGATGATTCGAGGTTGCAACTTTCCAATTGATTTGGTGTTACTAGCCTTTGATGAATTTGACGTGATTCTTGGTATGGACTGGTTAACCCTGCATGATGCTGTGGTGAATTGTAAATGGAAGCATATTGAGTTGAAATGTCACAACGGAGAAAAGCTTTGAATTGAGTCAGATAGACTGGATAGTTTATCTAGTGTGATATCAGTTATATCATCATAGAAATATGTTAGAAAAGGGTGTGAAGCGTATCTTGCTTATATATTTGATTCTAGAGTTTTCAAGTTGAAGCTAAAATCAGTTCCATTGGTATGTGAGTATTCAAACGTGTTTCCAAAAGAGTTTCCAGGATTACCACCGATCAGAGAGGTTGATTTTGTTAGTGAGTTAATACTAGGAACATCTCCGTTATCGATAGCTTCTTACAGAATGGTACCTACAGAGTTGAAAGCACAGTTGCAAGAGTTGACAGATAGGGGTTTTGGTTGACCTAGTTTTTCTTTTTGGGGTGATCCTGTTTTATTTGTTATGAAAAAGGACGAGTCTATGTGATTATGTATCGATTGTTGACAGCTCAACAAAATCACGATCAAGAAAAAGTAAGGATTGCCACATATTGACGATTTGTTTGATCAGTTGAAAAGTGCGATAGTGTTCTCAAGGATCAATATTCGTTTTGGTTATTATTAGTTGAGAGTTAAAGACTCAAATGTACTGAAAATCGCATTCAAAACCAAGTACGGAGACTATGAGTTTCTTGTCATGCCATTTGGTTTGACTAACGGTCCTATGGTATTTATGGACTTGATAAACAGAATCTTCAGACTATATTTAGACAGATTCGTTGTGGTATTCATTGATCATATTCTAATCTATTCATGAGATAAGACAAGAGCACGCTGAGCATTTGAGAATTGTTTTGCAAACTTTGCGCAAAAAACAATTTTTCGCTAAGTTTAGAAAATGTGAGTTTTGGCTTTAGGAAGTCAGATTTTTGGGACATGTTGTACCGATTGACGGCATTAGAGTCGATCTGAGCAAAATTTTAGCTGTAGTAGATTGGAAGCTTTTGAGAAATGTATTTGAGGTCAAAAGTTTTCTGGGTTTAACTAGATATTATAGAAGATTCGTCAAAGGATTCTCGATGATTGCTACGCCGTTGACAAGATTGCTGCAAAAAGATGTTACGTTCAAATGGTTCGAGAAATTTCAACAAAGCTTCAATTAGTTGAAAACATTGTTAACCAAGGCACCTGTGTTAGTTCAGCCAGAGTCTAGTAAAGAATTTGTGATTTATAGTGATGCTTCGCTAAATAGTTTGGATTGTGTTTTGATGCAAGAAGGCAAAGTGATAGCGTATGCTTCTGGACAGTTGAAACCGCACGAAAAGAATTATCTGACGCATGATTTAGAGCTTGCAGCTATTGTGTTTGCTTTGAAGATTTTGCTACACCATTTATACGAAGAAAAAATGTCATATTTTCACGGATCATAAAAGTCTAAAGTACTTGATGTCACAGAAAGATTTGAATTTGGGACAGCGCAGATAGCTCAAGTTATTAAAAGACTACAATTTGATCATTGATTATCATCTGAGAATGGCTAATGTTGTTTCCGATGCTTTGAGTAGAAAGTCTCTATTTGCTTTGCGAGCTTTGAACACGCAGTTGTCATTGATTGATGATAGTGCGATTATAGCTGAGTTGAAAGCTAGTCCGACATTTTTGCAACAGTTTGCAAAGCTCAGAAATGTAACGATATGTTGATAGCTAAACAGAAACAGATTGAGATGACATCTTATTCAAATTTTTATGTTGGTTCCGATGACAATTTGTATTTCAAAGGCAGAATTTGTGTGTCGAGAAATTCTAATCTTGTTCAAAAAATCTTATAGGAAGCTCACAAGTAGTAGCTTGTCTATTCATCCTGGTAGCAATAAAATGTACAGTGATTTGAAATAGATGTGCTGGTGGCCAAGTACAAAACGAGAAATTTTAGAGTTCTCATCGAGATGTTTAGTTTGCCAGCAAGTTAAAGCTGAGCATCAGGTGCCTTCTAGTTTGTTACAACCAGTGATGATTCCAGAGTGGAAATAGGAACGTGTTATGATGGATTTTGTATCGAGATTGCCTCTATATTTGAGGAAGAAAGATGTTGTTTGGGTCATTGTTGATTGATTGACGAAGTCCACGCATTTCATGCCATTGCGTATAGATTTTTCACTCGAGAGATTAACAGAGTTGTATGTGGCTGAGATCGTTAGATTGCACGGAGTGCCACTTTCTATTATTTCTTATAGAGATCCACGGTTTACATATCAATTCTGGAGCAAATTACACGAAGCTTTAGGTAGTCGATTGCATTTTTGTACCGCATTACATCCTTAGTCCGACAGTTAGTCCAACCGAGTAATTCAAATACTTGAGGATATGCTTAAATGTTGTATTTTAGAATTCGAAGGTAACTGGGAGAGATTTCTACATTTGGTTGTATTAAGATGGCATTGTACAAAGCTTTGTATGGTCAGAAGTGTCGAAGTCCATTGTACTAGACTAAACTTAGTGAGATACAGGTACTCGAGGTTGATTTGATACGAGAAACTGAAGAAAAGGTTAAAGTTATATGTGATAGTTTGAAAGCAGCTTCAGATTGAAAGAAATCTTATGCAATTTTTGAAATATTCGTCCAGGAAGAAAGTTCTTCATTTTGGTCGGAAAGGAAAGCTTAGTCCGAGGTTTATCGGGCCGTATAAGATCGTTGAGAGAATCGGGCCAGTAGCTTACATATTAGCTTTTCCTCAAAGTTAGAAAAGATTCACAATGTATTCCATGTATCGATGTTATGATGGTATCGATCAGATCCTTCACACGTGATTTCACCTGTTGATGTTAAGATTCAACCAGATTTGATGTACAATGAAGAACCAATCAGAATTATAGCTCGAGAGGTTAAGGAGTTAAGAAATAAAAGCATAGCTTTAGTGAAAGTTCTTTGGCAGCATCACGGTATAGAAGAGGTTACCTGGGAACCAGAGGAAGCTATGAAAGTGCAATACCCGAACCGCTTTTTTGGTAAGACTTTCGAGGACGAAAATTCCTTTAGGGGGAGAGTTGTAACAGCCCGTTTTTGGTGAAATCAAAATAGTGGTTTTGGGACCACAAATTTGACGAGTAAATTAATATTTTATTATTATTTTAATGTCTACGAAATGTTAGTAGAGTTGTATAAAAATTTCGTTAAGAAATTTTGGCGTTTGCATGCTTAATAAAGTGAAAAGGACTAAATCGTAAAGGTGCAAAAGTAGAGTTCTATAAGTTAAAGGTATCAATTAGCTATGGAACTTTAAATTGAAAGGACTTAGGTGGTAATTAGACCATTCATGTTGTAATGGATGTTTATGACAAGGTTTTATTGAAATTATTAATGTTTGAAAAGGGCAAACTAGTAAATAAGTAAATAAAACATAAGAACAAAAGAAAGAAAAATAAAGTATCAGCTTCAACTTTGTTTTAAAAGAGCATGCTAGGGTTCGGTCAACAAGTCTCACTTGCTTGGTATGATTTTTTATTCCATTTTTAATTATTTTTATGTTTTCTGGTAATTGTAGCTTAATCTAGCTAGCCCGGGAACTAATTTGCAAAAATGTTAAAGGTTTACGATTTTTCCATGAATATGTTTGTATGGTTTTTGAAGTTTAATGAAATATTATAAGTCATTGTTGTTAAATAAACAAGTTTTATAAAGGGATTTGTAATTAAATTGTCATTTAGGGACTTATTTGTAAAAGTAGTAAAATACCATGGTAAAATTGTGAAATGCTAAGTTACATGGATTGATAGAAGTTCGTAGTGAATTTGGCTACCATAAAATGTGGATGAAATTTCTTAAATCTCATTCTACGAGCTTAAGGACTAAATTGCAAAGAAGTTAAAATATTAGTGGCAAAAGTGTAATTTTGCAAAAAGTATAAATTTTGGACTGAATTGAATAGTATGAGTATCAAAATGGATTGAATTTTCTTGTTTAGATCAAGATAAACCTCGTACAGATCTAGATTGAGAAAAAGGTAAAGCTTCAGATTAGTTGATATTGTTCGACGTCTTTGTCATCGACGTAAGTTCGTATGATTAATTAACGTTTTAATGTTATATGGAAGTACATATTCATGTATTATTTGCCATGAAATCAAATGTGGAAATCCAACGAGGTTATGATGAGTATCGAGTCCCGTTTGAACCTTAGGAATATATAGTATACAAATGACATGTCATTAGGATTACCATATTTCGGATGTTGGTCCTGAATGTCCTACAGATGACTGAGGTCCAGCATTTGTTGCGGATACTTAATAGCTTGTGTGAGAAGCATCGTGTAGCTTACATTCTGACTATCCGCTTGTGTGAGCAGACCTATTTCACAGCTCGGGTGAGCAACGATGTAAAAGAAAAGGAAAGGGTATATGTTTAGCACAATTTGTGTGAGTTTTCCCGCCTATCTGATATTATTCTGTAACACTCCTAACCCATAACCGTCATCAGTTTAGGGATTAGTAGTATTATCGAACAATCTGGAACATTTACGATCATTTTACAACACAAAGTATATCATCAATCAAACATATCAAAATATATACATATAGTCCCTTAATGAGGTCTACAAGACCTCAAATACGTGTTAAAAAGGGGTCGGGACTAAACCAAACGCATGAAATTTTTTTGAAAAATCAAACATTTTTCAAAGCTACAGAGGTCACACGCCCATATGGGTAGGCCGTGTGCCTCACACGGCCTTGGACATGCCCGTGCGTGCAATGTAACACCTCAAACCTGGCCTAGATGTTATGACCGGATCTGGCATGTCACATAAAAGGGTTATTTAAAAACTGCGCATTTGTTAAAAAACTTCGTATTCTTTTTGAAACTTCGGGCTTTGTTGTTTGTGAAATTCAGATTTGCTTTTATGGTTTTCTTGCAAAAATGTTGTTATTATTATTTTCGAATCTTTGTTTATAACAGAAATCAGATTCAGTTAATTATGGAAATGTGATATTTTGAAAACTGTTTTTGTCGTTTAAAGAAAATCTAGAGTTTAATCATTTATAGTTTGAATATAACTGAAATGAAAGTTTAAAAGAAAAATAAAATCCAATGGCCTTATTACATAATATTAAACCCAAATTAAAATAATCTTAAAATGAAGCAAAACTGAAATTTACTAAAGTTTGTGAGAAGTACTCCGATGTATGGCCACCACAGAGTCCTCCGCAGCTCAAAATCCTCTAACGATGGGGATCACCTACACGGTTAAAGTAGAGGGGTGAGTTACGAGAACTCAGTGTGTAATCCCCTAATCGGTCATTAACTGGGCCCGAGCCCATACATAAGTAGTCTGGGCCGAGGCCTATTCGATGACAATCTGGGCCTTATCCCTATAAACATGATAATGCAAACAAAGAATGCAGCCCAACCCAACCCAATCCAACCAAATACACCCCCGTACCAACCCTACACACCTGTGGGGATATGGCAGACAAGCTACTAATCACAGAATTTGTGGCGGAGCCACCAGAATAACAGAATATATGTGGCATGGCCACTACACAGAATGTGGCAGAGCCACCAGAATACACTTCCTCCAGTTATCAGACCCAACCCATGCAACATATCATAAATGCAATGCATCTTACGTACAAAAGTGTAAATAAAGCATATACATGATAACCAACCATAATCAAGGGTATAACTAATTTACCCTTCCAGGGGTGTTTCGGTAATTTTATCAGTTAATAGCCTTTCCGAATGCCTAGTGTCGCCTCGAGCGACACAGGACCCTTTTTGGGTCTCTACGGAACTATTGGGCCTAAAATCCATTTCAGGCCCAAACGGCCCCATTTTGCATGGTTTCGGTCTCAACTTTACAGTTCTCGCAACCGTGTCTATTATTTGATCGTTTTCTATCAATTTTGCCCATGTGGGCCCGTTAGCCCATTAGGCCCATTTAGCCCGTTTCGGCTCGATCAGGCCCGTTACAATCTTAATTTCGCTAGAGTGCTCGTGACACTCTCAATGATCTATTGCCATCGTTCGTGGCTCGATTTACCTTCGCGAGTGTTCGCATGCTCGAGTGGTCGCAGCTGCCGACTTTTCGGCTTTTCGACTTTTGGCCATTTCACAGAACATCACAAGCATTCATCGAGGTGGGTGTAAGATTACACACCTGATTTGGATTGCCAAGAAGACCACTCTTCACTGCCCCTAGAATAATAACGATCAAGAGTTAGCCTCAATTTCACAAAAGATTCATAAATCCAATTTCAATACCCCACTATAATCACTTACCACAACATGATCTTCCCTACAGAGTTCTAAAATCCAGCCTTGCTTCCTGGCTACCACCACAAGTACCTAAAAGAAACCATTGGTGCACCAACGAAGTTAGCATCCAAGCAACATTCAGCTCTCCTATAAGAAATGGAGAAACCGACGCCAACTCCACAAAATAGGATCATACGAATACCATTAATATCAATTTAAAAGGTAAACAAAATAACTTCACCTTTACCCAAGACTAACGCTAACAGCCTATGCTTGTTGTTTGCTAAAAAATTTCGTCTACACCCAAGGAAGAGTTCGGCTTAGGCTAAGCAGAGAGGGAAGAAGAATAAAGACGATGGGAGTATGGCATTCGGTCCGAGAAAGAAAGATGACGCCAAAAGAAAAAGAAGGAATATGAAAATAGAAACTTACCAATTAAAGAACACAAGATGAAGAATGGGTGTTGAAGAGATTCGGCTACTGGAAGAAAAGAGGTCAGAAAGGAATTTGGTTACAGGTGTTTGGGCGACTACAAATGAAAAGAAAAGTGTTTGAAAAAGAAATGAGAAGAAGTAAATAGAAAGGTTGAGGTTTCGGCAAAGAAAATTACAACAAAAAGAACCGAAAAGCTTTAGCCAAAATACAAAGAGGTAAAAATCTCTCTCAAAAGAACACTTAGAAAAACGGCACTCCCCCTCACTCAATAATCAAATATGCTACCTAGTCCCCTCCTCAATCGAAATTCTCCCCCCCAAACACTCCCAAGTTCGGCCAACTCCACCTCTCTCCTCAATCCCATGATTCTCTCCTTAATTTCCTCCCCACAATGCTCTCCACAACTCATTCAAATCGTTTGACTGAGTCTCCACTCTCCCTTTGCAGAGTTCTATCTGAACTCTTCCTCTTCCAATAACTTGACACAAAAAATAGAAGCCTTGATTTGCCAACTGTGGGATTCGATCCCCTCTCTCCTTGCACCACAAATGACACCACCACCACTCCACCACAAGCTCCCTTGTGTTGAACAATACACTAATAAATATAAGTACTACTTCCAACAGTCCTCCCCCCTAAAGTGCCCAAAACCCAAAATTTTACCAGGGCTCCGACTTGAATGACACGGTCGAGCCACACGCCCGTGTGCTCAACCGTGTTGGCAATTATAGGCCATTTGAAAGGACAAACTTGCCACCCACACTTAGGATCACCTACAGGCAACAACCATATGCATTTATACTCCAAATGGCAACCAAAACATACCAATATGTGCACTAATTAATCATCATCCACACCATCTATTTCCATTGTAACACCCCAAACCCGGCCTATACGTTACGACCAGATCTGGCATGTTACAGGGTGAAGTAAAAACGAAGTTTTGTTTGAATTAGGAGAAATCGTACTTGTGAAAATTTTTTGATTTAAAGCGATGTCTTTGAAAATAGGGTTTTGGTAGTATAGGAAAAATCCCAATTTTTCGTTAATCATATATTCGTTATGTTTGGTGATATTTGGAAGAAACATGTGTCTTAAATTACTGGTACTTTGAAAACCTTATTTTTAATTTCGTGATCAAGTTGGCATGGTGTCAAATTTTTAAATAAACAATAAATAAATAAAATAAAACCCAAATACTAATTTGAGAAGGCCTTATTACACAAATAAAACCCCCAATTTAAATTTAAAGTAAAGCAAGAAAAGTTTACAAAAAATAAAGTCTTTATGGCCTCCACGAGTCTGGCTCGGCTCCCATATCCACGATCTATTGATCACCTAAAAGGTTAAACAAAGGGGTGAGTCACCGACACAGTGTGTAAGTCCCCTAGAACCCATAGTCGGCTCGAAGCCCAGAATCGCATATTGGGCCTTAGCCCACTCAGGATGTCATAAAAGTATATGAATGCTTCATGACCCAGCCCAAACCTAGTTTTTCCATCCTCTACACACCATCCCGTACCAGCCAATCACACCGTGGGGATTTCTACAATCAACCTTCCATCCGCTACACTCCATATGTGGCACCTAGCCACTGGTGACAGAGTCACAAAATGTCATATGTGGGGCGAACCCACTTGTGGTACCAAACCACTAGTGACAATCCCTAATAATCACACTTGTAGGGCCAACCCACTGTGGTACCAAACAACAAGGACAAGTCACGAAATCATATATATGTGGTACCAAACCACTGGTGGTTCTAAACCACTGAGACTTAGTCACGGAATCAAGAATGTGGGGCCAACCCACTTGTGGTACCAAACCACTAGTGACAGTCTTAAGTACTTCCTCTTTACACAACATATCCAACCCATGCATAACACATGTAAACCAAATGAAAGTAGCATGCTATTTAAATGGACAGTATCATTATGGCATATATATTAACTCATACATAACAACAAGGTACTTACCTGGTATTTCAACCATACCCATATAGGCATATCGACTATCCTTCTAGTCACTTCGGCTTTTCAGCCCCAAACGATTAGTATCACATATTAATATTAAAGTATGAAGTTTTACACACCTAGTTACACGCAGCACTATGCTATCTATGTCGACACTATCCCTAGCAGAAACTACCGCTATCTGCCTACGACTCTACTCTGAAGCTGGCCCAAAACCTGGTGGCCAATCTCGAACAGCCGACACCGCGCGGTTCTTGAACTTAGGGGCTGAGTTTACGGGTCCAACCCCTTCCTTCCTTGCTTGGCTAGCATTTGAGTCCATGAAAGAATCTTGGTCAATAGATCGGATTAAGGCATCAAAACAGTGAAAAGTAAGGATTTACACTTAATAAGTAAAGTTCCCTTACCTAGATCGACAGAATCTGAAGATTATAAAACTTGGAGTAAGACGTCGATTGAATACCTATGCAATCAACAAGTAAGAATCGGTCGGAAGGAACATAGATTGAAAGTGATGACTTTTCGGCCAAAAGAATAAACATGGACCTCCCTTACCACCATTCGGCCAACCATCAACACCACATTAATACCTTTGGCCTACCTACCCCAAGAGAAGAGAAACAATAAAACGAACAACGAAGTGAGAAATATCCCTTACCAAAACTAAAGGTTGCCAAACAGAAGATATTCACTCTTTAATCAACAATGTCGATAGAGAGGGTGCCACTCCTGACAAGATAGGTTCAGCCTTTAGAAGAAATAAAGAAGGAGTAAGAACCAATTAAATGCTTCGACTTAAAGAAGAACCCGTGCCAAAAGGTGATGAGAAAATGAGAGGTAGGTTTCGGCAATTGAAGAATCAAAAGAAAAGCTTCCTAAAATGAGAATAAGATGAAAGAACCGAAAATGAAAATGAAAGAACTCCAAATGGAGGCTTAGAAGTTTCAGCTTTGTATGACTATGAGAGAAAAGAACGGTTTCGGTTTGAAGTAAAATAAGTAAAAAAGAGAAGGAAAAGAGAAGAGGTCACAAGAGAAATGGTGAGGTAAAGAAAGATTCGGCCAAGGAGAAGTAGTGAGAAAGATGTGCTTTCAGCTTTTAGATGAAACCAATGAAAAGAAGAGAAATTTGAGAACAAGATAGAAGGGTTCGGCTAATCAAAGAAATGGTTCAAAAGTTGACAAAAGAAAACTCCAAATGCCGAAAAGAAAAGAGCTCTCTATCCTAGCTACTAGACACTTCCAAAATTTTGGCACCTTGAGCACCAAAGTGCCTATGGCTCTCATAGAAATTCGGCTCTCATAGAAATTCGGCACACCCCAATCAAACTAAAATAGATTCCCACACTCCCCCCAAGCATTTGAAATTCAGCCACCACCTTCATCCCTTGCTCAATCCCTTGTTTTCCTCCTTAATTCACTTTTGATCACTTATTCGAAATAGTTTGAATGATTCAAACTCCCCAAATAGCTCTCCACCACTTGTTTTAATATTTTGACCAAGTCCTTCCTCTCTCCTCCAGAGTTTGATTACCATCCAACCACCTTCCTTGCCTGAGCCAAAAATAATGCTCCCTTGCGCTACCTAAGAGATTCGAACCCTCTCCTTCATCTCTCTTTATGACGCCACCTTCGTGCATGCTAGGTGGCGTCTCCTTGCCACATTACCACTGCATTTCTTGTGTCAAGAAATACAACCAATAAATCTTAAGTCCTGATCCCAACCAGTTCCCCTTCCTAACATGCCCAAAATTCAAAATTTAGTCATGGTTCCGACTTGACCCCAAGCCTTCCCAGAGACCCCAAACACCCTCAACCAATACACATAGCATACCAGACACACAGACACAAGGTAAATGTAGAGACCCCAAATCTCGGATGTTACAGTTCTACCCCTTAAAAATAATTTCGGCCTCAAAATTACCTAATCAGAAGAGGTGAGGATGTTGCTGTCGCATCGCTTCCTCTGATTCCCATGTAGCTTCCTCAGAACCGTGATTACACCACAACACCTTAACTAATGGAACCGTCTTCTTACGTAATACCTTAACATCACGATCCAAAATCTGAACCGGTTCCTCTTCAGAGGATAGATTAGACCTTACTTCAATTTCTTCCACTGGCACCACGTGAGATGGATCCGAACGATAACATCTTAGCATTGATACGTGAAACACATCATGAATTTGACTTAACATTACAGGTAACTCGAGTTGATAGGCTACTGGTCCCACACGCTTTAATACACGATAAGGCCCAATAAACTTGGGGTTTAGCTTACCTTTCCGTCCAAACCTAAGTGCTTTCTTCCACGGTGACACCTTTAAGAACACTTGGTCACCTACCTCAAATTATATATCCTTACGCTTTAGATCAGCATAGGATTTCTGCCTAACCTTTAAACGATTCCAAATTAGCTTAACCTTATCTTTCGTTTCCGAAACCAATTCTGGTCCCAACAATTAGCGCTTGCCCAACTCTATCCAACACGTAGGAGTACGACACTTCTGACCATATAACGCTTTATACGGTGCCATCTGAATACTCGATTGGTAGCTATTGTTATATGCGAATTCCGCTAACGGTAGAAATTCTTCCCAACTACCTCTAAAGTCTAAGACACATCCTCTCAACATATCCTCTAGAATATGTATTACCCTCTCTGATTGTCCATCAGACTGTGGATGAAACGCTGTACTGAAATCTAACTTTGTCCCCAACGCTTGATGCAATGCTTTCAAAAACCTTGATGTGAATCTCGGGTCTCTATCTGAGATGATAGACACTGGTACCCCATGCAACCTTACGATCTCTGCTACATACAACTTAGCCAATTTCTGAAGAGAGTAGTCAACACGAACTGGTATGAAATGAGCAGACTTCATCAAACGGTCAACAATTACCCATACCGAATCCTTTTTAGTAGGTGTAAGGGGTAGCCCACTAACAAAATCTATCGTGATCCTCTCCCACTTCCACTGCGGAATCTTTAACGGTTGCAACAAACCTGAAGGCAACTGATGTTTTGCTTTCACCTGCTGGCATGTCAAACACTTACTTACAAATTCGGTTACTTCTCATTTTAGACCCGGCCACCAAACCATTCTCGCAAATCTCTATACATCTTACTCCCGCCACGATGCATAGCATATGGGCTACTATGCACTTCTTGAAGTATCAATTGTCTTAACTCAACATCTTTTGGCATGCAAACTTTCTTACAGAAACACGGAGCCCCCTCACTGGTCAGACTATAATCTTTTACTCCATCATTCTAAACTTGAAGTAGTCGAGCACTCAAGGCATCATCCAACAACTGCTTCTCTTTAATCCGACTAACCCAGGAAGGTTTCACTTGCAATTCAGCCAATAGACTTCCATCATCGTACAAGCTGAGATGAGCGATATTGCTCTTAAATCAGAGATCACCCTACGACTTAATGCATCTGCCACCACGTTAGCTTTACCCGGATGGTATTTGATTGAACAATCATAATCCTTCAATAGCTCAATCCACCGCCGTTGTCTCAAATTCAATTCCTTCTGGGTAAGAAGATACTTTAGGCTCTTATGATCTGTATAAATAACGGACTTCTCTCCGTACAGATAATGCCTCCAACTTTTCAAAGCGAACACTACGGCCGCCAATTCCAAATCATGCGTGGGATAGTTTAACTCATGTGGTCTTAACTACCGAGACGCATACGCAACCACCTTTCCTTGCATTAGCACACATCCTAAACCCGTGTGCGAAGCATCACAGTAAACCACGAACTGTTTTCCAGCCTCCGGCTGAATCAACACCAGAACCTCCATCAAAATCCTCTTTAGCCTTTCAAAACTCTCCTGTTGTTTATCAAACCAAACGAACGGAACCCATTTCCATAGCAACTTGGTCAATGGTGCTGCAATCAAAGAAAAACCTTCAACAAATCTTTGGTAGTATCCAGCAAGACCAAGAAAACTTCTAATTTCTGCCACCAACTTGGGTGGCTTCCAATCCAAGACAGCATCAATTTTTCGGGGATCAACTCTAATCCTCTCTGCCGACATAACATGGCCCAGAAAAGTAACTTCACTTAGCCAAAATTAGCACTTACTGAACTTGGCGAACAACTACTTCTCCCTTAGGATTTGTAAAACCACTCGAAGATGTGAATCGTGCTCCTCCTCTGACTTTGAATAAACCAGTATATCATTTATAAAAACTACAACGAATTAGTCCAGATAAGGTTGGAAAACCCGGTTCATCATGTCCATAAACACTGCTGGTGCATTGGTTAACCCAAACAGCATCACCAAAAATTCGTAATGTCCATAGCGAGTTCGAAACGCCGTCTTATGAATTTCCGCTTCCTTGACCTTAAGCTGAAGATAACCTGACCGTAAATCTATCTTCGAAAAGACTGAAGCCCCCTTCAGTTGATCAAACAAGTCGTTAATTCTCGGCAACAGGTATTTGTTCTTGATGGTAAATTTGTTCAACTGACGATAGTCAATGTACATACGCATTGATCCATCCTTCTTCTTAACGAATAGCACTGGCGCTCCCTATGATGATACACTCGGTCGGATTCTCGATCTAAAAGTTCTTGAATCTGGGCTTTTAATTCTACTGACTCCTTCGGCGCCATTCTGTATGGAGCGATAGATACAGGTGCTGTCCCCGGAAGAAGATCAATTCCAAATTCCACCTCGCAATCCGGGGCTAACCCTGGAAGCTCTTCTGGGAAAACATCAGGAAACTCTTCCACTGTCCTAACATCCCCCACAGACAATTTCTTGACCTCTAAAAGCACAAACCAAAGCTATGAATGCCTCACAATCTTTCCTCATCATTCTTTCAACCTTTAAGGTGGACACTACGTTAGACAAATAGTTCCTCCTTTCTCCTATTACCACCACCTCCTCGTCTTTAGGAGTCCTGACCACCATGCACTTAGCAGCACAATCCAGATTTGCTCGAAACTTTACTATCCAGTCCATCCCTAAGATCAAATCGAACTCCCCGAATAGTAGTTCCATCATATCAGCCGGAAAAACTACCCCTTGAACTTCTAGAGGTACATCCTTATAAAGCTTGTTCACCACTACAGATTGTCCTAGCGGGCTAATTACAGTCATCTCCCTAGAAGAAATTTCAGATTCTATGCTTAAGGTTCCAGATACCACACTAGCAACATAAGAATGTGTCGACCCTATATCAATCAGTGTAGAAAAAGGCAATCTAAAGATTAGAAACGTACCGGTTATAACATCCAGGGCATCACCTTCCTCTCAGCGTCTAGCTGCATAGACTAACCCTTGCTGTCTCGCATCAGTGTCCCCTCCACCTCGGCCTGGGGCTCCACGTCCACGACCAAAACCATTACCCCATCTGGCTGGACCACGACCTCTTTGTGGTTGCTGACCAACTCTTTCTGACTGAACATAGCCCTGACCCATTGGTTGCACTCTACCTCTCTCCTGTGGACAGTCCCTTATTCGATGCTCTATAGACCCACACTTGAAACAGCCTCTACTACCAGCCCAACATGCACCAAAATGAAATTTATCACATCGAGCACACCTCGGAGGTCGACTACCAACAGCAGGTCTCACAACATGATTCGGCCCTTCAACCCTAGGTCTCTTCTGAAACCGCCCCACTGATCCGAACGAACCAAAATTCCTTTTATTTCTATTTCTCTCCTGATTCTGCTTTTTAGACTGCTTCACCTCCTCTGCTATCTTAGCCTTTTCCACAAGAATAGCAAATTCCCTCTCTCGCTATGGAGCTATCAGCACTCGCAACTCATCTCTCAGCCCATCCTTAAATCGAACACAATGTTCATGGTCTGTGGCCACAATACCCCGGGCATAATGGCTTAAACGTAAGAATTCTGCCTCATACTCGGACACCGACTTACTCCTCTGAACCAGATTTAAAAATGCCTTACACTGCGTATCCACATAACTTGATCCGACGTACTTCCTCTGGAATGTTGTTTTAAAGAAATCCCAGGTGATATAATCAACCATCGTACCATCCCTGACTGTGAGCCACCACTGATAGGCCTCGTGTCGAAGAAGAGACACGACTCCTTTCAACTTCTCCTCTGTCGTAAAGTCAAGATCATCCATTATACGCTCAACTGCTTCTAACCAATATTCAGCTACGTTGGGAGCTACACCAGAAAGACCCCTAAACATTTCCGCTCCATTGGCTCGGAGTCGTTCAGACACGAATTTTCGAGCCCCCGTTCCCATGCCTGCCCCAGCAACTCTCTCCAAGACTCGTAACATCGCCTGAAACACCGCATCATCTCCAGCCGTTTGGTCCTGAAATTCTGCTTCCGCAGCTGGTGGTACTGGCATCTCATTTCCCGACCCATGACCAGATCCTACTGGTTCCGATACAGCAATCCTGCCTCTACCACGACCACGTACATTACGTCCATGCCTCCTAGTGCTCATGACTAACGTTTGTGATTTAATCTGATTAAAAGTTTTATGAATTAGTATTTCTTTCACTGTTTAATACCGAGCAATTTTATGAGAAATAGCTTTAGGGAGTAGTTTTCGCAAGTACATCACAACCTAGAGGTTCCAATCTCTAAAGTTTGAATCTCCTAGAGCTAGCAAGTATATATTTTTTTTTCATGCTAACAATCATTTCAGGTATATATCACTGAGTAGTTTAAAACACTTACCTGGGTGGATCGGGTGCTGACGGACTTGGATGCCATGTTTCAGACAGAGTATTTTCTCTCAGCATTATTTACACCATGATTCTAAAATATTGTCGAACCCATTTCACAGCCCAAGTTTTGCAACCTAGGCTCTGATACCAAAATTGTAACACCCCAAACCCGGCCTATACGTTACGACCAGATCTGGCATGTTACAGGGTGAAGTAAAAACGAAGTTTTGTTTGAATTAGGAGAAATCGTACTTGGGAAAACTTTTTGATTTAAAGTGATGTCTTTGAAAACAGGGGTTTAGTAGTATAGGAAAAATCCCAATTTTTCGTTAATCATTTATTCGTTATGTTTGGTGATATTTAGAAGAAACATGTGTCTTAAATTACTGGTATTTTGAAAACCCTATTTTTAATTTTGTGATCAAGTTGGCATAGTGTCAAATTTTTAAATAAACAACAAATAAATAAAATAAAACCCAAATACTAATTCAAGAAGGCCTTATTACACAAATAAAATCCCCAATTTAAATTTAAAGTAAAGCAAGAAAAGTTTACAAAAAATAAAGTCTTTATGGCCTCCACGAGTCCGTCTCGGCTCCCATATCCACGATCTACTGATCACCTGAAAGGTTAAACAAAGGTGATACGGGCCGGCTCAGGGATGAGTCGAAACGTATGCGGGTTGCCCAATCGTCTACGAGGATGATTTCTTAGCCTTCGGGAAAATGTTCGGAATTAAGGTTGAATTTGTGGAAGCTTAAATAAGTTTGCTTTCGGAGATGGGTTTTAAGTTAGGAATGAAAGAAATGATTTTAGATGAATGAAAAGCATAGGTTCGGTTAAGGGATGGAAAAAAAAGAAGATGATGTTTGGATGGTTTGGATTAGTAAACGAAAGGTAAAGGGTAATAATAATAGGTGGAAATGGACAATGAACTTAAACAAAGAAGCAATTTAACATTTACAAATGTTATCCCAATTTCTATATTTGCTTAAGGTGGAATTATGGATATCGGTATGGACCAAGACCCATTATCTAAAAAGATAAGAACCATTGGTATAATTTCATGGATTAGAAACGATTGACGCCACAAACAAAGAATGGCCAAAATACCAAGCTTGAAAGTGTTTTATCTTTAATTGTTTAATTCACATGGGTGCCTTCAATTTGCTGTCCAAGATATTAAAAATTAAATTCCATAAAAATGGCATTGCCATCCCACCATTATCTTCATGAAGTTGCCGTCCATCACTAAGCACCATACATGCACATGGTTCTTTCAATTCCACTTACATGCTTATTTGTTTATTCAATCATGGCTTCCCATACTCATGGATTTTTAAATGCTTTGTTATTTTATTCCTTGTTCTTGCCGTCACTTGCTCGTGGACCTTTCTACTATGCTTTGTTATTTTAGATCCCATTCTCTATATTGCCATCCACCTAGATGAGTGCTTGTATTATTTTTATGCAATCCAGAGCTTATGCCATCCATGCATTTATCTAATTAATTCACGCATGCTCCCTTGAACTCCCATGAAGTTGCACAAAAATTATTGTTTAAATTTCAGCCCCATACTTCTAATGCCACCCATAATCAAATAATTAATCTCTACATGCTTTCTTGTGCCGTCCATTCTCCTTAAAAAGGGAATTTGAAAACTTCTATATTGCCATTCTTGAAGAGTTTAAAGAGTGATGGCCGAATGTTTAAAGACATCAATGTGAAGCAACTTGAAGAGCTCCATAATGTGGCCGAATATCCCTACTGTAACATCAAAGTGCAGCAAATTAAAAATAACCCATTGGCTCATAAAAATTAGCAATGAACATCTAGACATATTAACTCAGTAATCACTAATTAAATTAATTAGTGACACATCTTTTATTGACAAAAATTAATGCATGAAAGAAGACAAATTAATTAAAGCTTGGAAAAATTATTTTAGTCACTAATTAAATTATTAGGCTGCATTAATTTGCTGTAAGAAATAATTAATTTGAGGATGCAATTTATTTAAAACATTAAATTAAAAACAATCAACTCAATCAGCTGGAGTGAGCTCAAATTGAGCTCCATTTGAACTAATCTAGCTCGATTTGGAAGTGCACTAAAGTGCAAATCAGCTTCACGACACTTGGGGCATGGAATTTGAGTTCCATAAATTTGAAAATCATTGGTGCCCCGAGCGTGCCCGTATCAAAAGGGGTGAGTCACCGAGACTCAGTGTGTAAATCCCCTCTAACACATAGTCGGCTCGAGGCCCACAATGGCATATTGGGCCTTAGCACACTCAGGATGTCATAAAAGTAGATGAATGCTTCATGACCCAGCCCAAACCTAGTTTTTTTCATCCTCTACACACCATCCCGTACCAGCCAATCACACCGTGGGGATTTCTACAATCAACCCTCCATCCTCTACACTCCATATGTGGCACCTAGCCACTGGTGACAGAGTCACAAAATGTCATATGTGGGGCCAACCCACTGTGGTACCGAACCACTGGGACAAGTCACGAAATTATATGTATGTGGTACCAAACCACTGGTGGTTCCAAACCACTGAGACTTAGTCACGGAATCAAGAATCTGGGGCCAACCCACTTGTGGTACCAAACCACTAGTGACAGTCTAAAGCACTTCCCCTTTACACAACATATCCAACCCATGTATAACACATGTAAACCAAATGAAAGTAGCATGCTATTTAAATGGATAGTATCATTATGGCATATATATTAACTCATACCTAACAACAAGGTACTCACCTGGTATTTCAACCATACCCATATAGGCATATCGACTATCCATCTAATCACTTCGGCTTTTCATCCCCAAAAGATTAGTATCACATATTAATATTAATGTATGAAGTTTTACACACCTGGTTACACGTAGCACTGTGCTATCTATGTCGGCACTAAATCCCTAGCAGAAACTACCGCTATCTGCCTACGACTCTGCTCTGAAGCTGGCCCACAACCTGCTGGCCAATCTCGAACAGCCGACACCGCGCACTTCTTGAGCTTAGGGGCTGGGTTTACGTGTCCAACCCCTTCCTTCCTTGTTTGGCTAGCATTTGAGTCCATGAAAGAATCTTGGTCAATAGACCGGATTAAGGCATCAAAACAGTGAAAAGTAAGGATTTACACTTAATAAGTAAAGTTCCCTTACCTAGATCGACAGAATCCGAAGATTATAAGACTTGGAGTAAGACATCGATTGAATACCTATGCAATCAACAAGTAAGAATCGGTCGGAAGGAACATAGATTGAAAGTGATGACCTTTCGGCCAAAAGAATAAACATGGACACCCCTTACCACCATTCGGCCAACCATCAACACCACATTAATACCTTTGGCCTACCAACCCCAAGAGAAGAGAAAGAATAAAATGAACAACAAAGTGAGAAAGATCCCTTACCGAAACTGAAGGGTGCCAAACAGAAGATCTTCACTCTCTAATCAACAATGTCGACAGAGAGGGTGCCACTCCTGCAAAGAGAGGTTCGGCCTTTAGAAAAAACAAAGAAGGAGTAAGAACCACTAAAATGTTTCGGCTTTAAGAAGAACCCGTGCCAAAAGGTGATGAGAAAATGAGAGGTAGGTTTCGGCAATTGAAGAATCAAAAGAAAAGCTACCCAAAAAGAGAATAAGATGAAGGAACCGAAAATGAAAATGGAAGAACTCCAAATGGTAGCTTAGGAGTTTCAGCTTTGTATGGCTATGAGAGAAAAGAACGGTTTCAGTTTGAAGCAAAACAGGTAAAGAAGAGAAGGAAAAGAGAAGAGGTCACAAGAGAAATGGTGAGGTAAAGAAAGATTCGGCCAAGGAGAAGTAGTAAGAAAGATGCGCTTTCAGCTTTTAGATGAAACCAATGAAAAGAAGAAAAATTTGAGAACATGATAGGAGGGTTCGGCTAATCAAAGAAATGGTTCAAAAGTTGACAAAAGAAAACTACAAATGCCGAAAAGAAAAGAGCTCTCTATCCTTGCTACTAAACACTTCCAAAATTTCGGCACCTTGAGCACCAAAGTGCCTATGACTCTCATAGAAATTCGGCACACCCTAATCAAACTAAAACCGATTCCCACACTCCCCCCAAGCATTTGAAATTCGGCCACCACCTTCATCCCTTGCTTAATCCCTTGTTTTCCTCCTTAATTCACTCTTGATCACTTATTCGAAATAGTTTGAATGATTCAAACTCCCCAAATAGCTCTCCACCACTTGTTCGAATATTTTGACCAAGTCCTCCCTCTCTCCTCCAGAGTTTGATTACCATCCAACCACCTTCCTTGCCTGAGCCAAAAATAATGCTCCCTTATGCTACCTAAGAGATTCGAACCCTCTCCCTCATCTCTCTTTGTGACGTCACCTCTCTGTATGCTAGGTGGCGTCTCATTGCCACCTTACCACTGCATTTCTTGTGTCAACAAACACAACCAATAAACCTTAAGTCCTGCTCCCAACCAGTTCCCCTTCCTAACATGCCCAAAATTCAAAATTTAGCCATGGTTTCGACTTGACCCCAGGCCTTCCTAGAGACCCCAAACACCTTCAACCAATACACATAGCATACCAGACACACAGATACAAGGTAAATGCAGAGACCCCAAATCCCGGATGTTACATCCATACTCAATTTCAACTCAAATAAGTCCATCTAAAATACCAATTTCACATCCCAAATCATACAAGTCAAACATCATATAATTCATACCACAAGTTCACACTTAAACCATAATTCTCATCAACCAATTTAAGCATGAAACATACCATTTACATCGTTCACATAACCCACACATATATATATACCAACATCATTCAACTTTTAAGCCATATAACATGGCCAGACTATACAACTCAAAACATGCCCTAATCACTAGCCTATACATGCCATATACCAAATATATATACAATGTAACAGCCCTAACCAGTAACCAACGCCGGTCTAGGGTTAAAGGCATTACCGGACAAATCGGAATCTTTTACAGACATTTCATAATATAATTCAATGAATAGAATCAAGTTGTCCCTTAAACAGGTTTACAAACCTTAAGCATGCTTTAAAAAGGGGCTGGGTCTAAACCGAACACATACAGAAATTTTTAAAAATTTAAAAATTTTTCAAACATGCATAGGTCACACGCCCATGTGGGCAGGCCGTGTGCCTCCCACGGCCTCAGACATGCCCATGGTGTCTAAGTCGTGCCAAAACAGGGCATACATACATACTAGTCCACACAGCTGTGAACACACCCGTGTGCCTCACCCGTGGTTGCTACTAACTTGCACCACACGGCCATTCACACGCCCGTGTGTCCAGCCCATGGTCGACACTGACTTAATCCACGCGGCTAGTCACACGCCCGTGTGTCTAGCCCGTGGTCGAGTCTAACTTGGTTTGAAATACAACCATGAGGGATAAGGTCGAGCCACACGCCCATGTGCTCAACCGTGTGGCAATTATAGGCCATTTGCAAGGCCAAAATCCCACCCACACTTTTGGTAATTCCTACTAGCACATACAAGCTTTATTCCAAACACAATTGGCAACCAAAAACATACCAAATTGACCATCTATTTTACTCATTCAAGAACATTCCATCACAACATCTTATATGCCAATTAGCCTAACTAAATCACAGGTAAATCCAAGCATGATTCATCCACAACTTACCACAATAATAAGACATCTTCTCATCAATGATATACCAAACTTTTCATAAATAAGCTTACCATTACTTTGACCATTTCATTAGTCATTAAACCATACCAAACAAAGTATCATATAACACGACTACTCATTCATATCACAACTATTTATCTAGCCATATCACATGGCTATACCATATCTCAAACATAATTCAAAATGACTAGCCTATACATGCCATACTTAACTATGTACACTTTCAAAAGCACCAACGTAGAGTTTGATAGTGTGGTGATGATCCTTGACGAACCCCGAGCCTTTTGTAGCCTTAACGATCTATAAAACAAAGCAAACACCCACAAAGTAAGCTTTCAAAAGCTTAGTAAGCCATATACAAATAAACTTAACATATAATCATTTATAATCATAGCAAATCAAGTTCATTAACATAACTTCATTTCAAACACATAAATTTCTCTTTGGCTCATTCGATTAGCCATTGCTTACTAACATATTATATCTCAAGCATCTCTTTTGCTTATATCACAAAACATACATACATCACAATTTATTCATTGCATCTATGTACATATTTACTCACCTTTCATGCTTATACCAAGCATACACGTCAAACGTACCTTAAACGATTATACATTTCACATCGTCTTTAGTTTCTCGAAATTGCCCGTTGAACCATTTAGAATCAAATAGGATACTCAGAATACTCGGAATAGTCGTACAATGCCAACATCCCAGACGTGGTCTTACATGTAACCAAATATCGATGCCACTGTCCCAGACAGGGTCTTACACGAATCAATTACGATGCCAATGTCCCAGACATGGTCTTACACATAAATCTCAAATCGACACCAACGTCCCAAACATGGTCTTACATGATATCAAGTATCATAAACCTATGTCATGACATATAAAATCCTATCTATTGCTAGGCTCATACAAGAACTTTTCGAATATTGACATTTTGTCGATACTTTCTCGATGTCCATGAATATAACATCTCATTCACATTCATCACAAATAAATTTCATAGATACATAAATAAGCCAATTCAAATACATTTATTTGTATATAGACTTACCTCAGATTCGGATAAAGGAGCGAACTCAGCTACTCAATCATTTTTTATTTACCATGATCTAAATCTATTTTCTTCGGTTCTTGATCTATACATATTCAAATTTAACTCATTTATTCACCAATTCATTCAATTTAATCCAAGAACACACATTTAGGGCAATTTAAAAATTAGCCCTAACATTTTCACATTTTCACATTTTCACATTTAAGTCCTTATTTCACAAAATTACAATATACACAAAATTCAACATAACCCATGCTTAGCCGAATTCTCCATAGGTCCCTAGCAACCCATATTTTTCATTTATTTCACATTTTAGTCCCTCAAAATATTATTTACACAATTTTAATCCAAATTACTCAAATTCACCAAAAATCCAAAAGACAAATTATGTTAATCTATCACATATCTTTTATATTTCATCCTCAAACATCACAAAACTCATGAACTCATCAATGGCATATTTCAAAATCACCATCAATTCACAAAATTAAGACATAGGTTTTGTAGTATTCAAAGCAACAATTACAAAAACGTAGAAATTATTAAAAATCGAAACCGAAACATACCTTAATTTTGCTTAGTAATGGCCGAATATTTCAAAAGCTTCAAAACCTATTTTCTTTCTTCTACAATCGGTGGATGAACACATAATGGCCATTGTTTTGTCTTTATTTTTAACTAATTTATCTTTTATTTAACAATTACCACATTAGCCTTTTTATTTTCATTAGAATTCCACTATCTTAAGGCATTTTTGTCCATCAAATATTCATATGGTTTAATAAAAATATAAGGACTTCATATAAAGAAAGCCATAGCAAATAGATACTTACTCATATGACATGTTAAGTTTCCATTTAATGCAATTTAGTCCTTTTCTCTAATTAAGCACACAAATGATCAAATTAAATCACAAAACTTTCACACATGCTTAATCATATACTGCAGACACAGGAAATAATATTAAAATATTTTTTGACCCGGATTTGTGGTCCCGAAACCACTATTCTGACTAGGGCCTAAACAGGACTGTTACATACAATTTCCAAAAGTACCAAAATAGATAGCCGATAGTGTGATTGAGTCGCTGACTATCCCTGGATCCGAGCTAGCTTTAATTACACTGTAAAACAGAGAAAACTTCACACATAGATCAACTCATATACACCATATCATCCATAGCTAATATGCTTACTCAACCATCCATATACCCATTTACAAATTCATCAACCACATAGGTTCCGTACGTTCCTTAGCCAACACTTAGTTATTGACCATTCTTGCTATGCAATGCTCAATACCTCATTTCGACCAACCTTCATTATTCATTCGATTTAATCACACACTTAGTGCCAAGTTCTTAGCCGAAGCTTACATATCATCGCACATTTAGTGCCTTTTCTTCAAACCGAATTTAGCTCAGTATCGCACACACACTGCCAAACAAAGTAGTCGATATTTTCTCTATTTTGTACACACAGTGCCATTCTCTACTGTATCAATTCTATTTCGCGAACTTAGTGCCACATTTCTCAATTTCACACATATAGCATTCCCAATTCAATAACACCCCAAACCCGGCCCACGAGCCTTGACCGGATCTGGTATGTTCCTCGATGTGAAACAGTTCAAAATTCTTTGGTTACTTTGGAAAAGCTGTGTGTTTTGAAAGAAAGATTATTTTTGGGTTAGGCTCGAGTTGAAAACAAGTTTATCTTATATTGAAAACCCCTTCATTGTAGGTGACAAAACATTTAGAGTATACTTTAAATTAAATTTACTTAATCTTTAGTTGATAAAAATTTGTAACATAATAAATTCAAATAAAAATCATGCATTAAACAGTTAATATTATGGCCTTATTACAATCGAAAACAATACCAAAATGAATCCAAGTATTTAAAATGTAAAAATCCAAAGTTTAATAAACTTCAAGTTGAGCATGGCCACCACTAAGCTCCTGCCGACCCGGTCCATCACTGATCGTCACCTGAAAAGAAATGTTCCCACAACGGGGCGAGTCAACAAACTCAATGTGTAACCACAACACTAAGTCCTAACAAATTCAGGCATATCAAGTCATACATGTACATATAACATTTAAATAATATGATGCAAACCCGAACCCAAACCAAGGTACCATCCGCTACACATCACCCGTACCAACCTGTACACCGTGGGGACTACTAAGTCAACCCTCCATCCGCTACACACCATCGAAGGCGATCATTTGCGATCGGCGTGCTCATCGCCCTTATAAATATTGTGGCACAGCCACCAGATAATATTTTGTGTCATGAGACACCACATTCAGATAATGTGACCGAGGTCACCACATTCAGATATCGTGACATAAGTCACCACATTCACTTCCCCATTCATAATATCCCATATGCCCTATATATCATTCATATCATGGAATCTCATGACATAGGCCTTATTTCACATTCTTATCATTATTTACACATGTACCATATTCCACTATTCATAGCACTTATTAACATAAGGTTAAAGTAACGTACCTGGGTACTTGTACCATTGCATGGTACCTTGGCCATATTCTTATACTTTCATATTAACACATATAATAAATTAGAGCCATAAATCTATTAAGATTCAGTGTGGGGTACACACCTGGTAGTAATGCTTTTCCTGAAACCCGAAAACCCGATCTAATGCTTTAGATTCTAGTTCCTTGTTGCCGATTTGATTATGAATCAAATCTCGAAAATTTGTGACCTTCCTACCCTTCAATCGGCTAATGTTAAATCACTTAACTAGGTTAGTTCCGGCTTTTTAAACGATTAAGAAACAGATCTAAACACCAAAATAGAGTCTTGGCCGAATGTCAGATTCACTTACCTTGTGAATCTTAAATCCCGAATTGAATCCTTGCTTCCTCAATGTTGTCGAGATCCCTATAGACACATGTTAGATTTAATCTAACATTAAAACACTATAGAATGGCCTATGGTCGAATCTTATATTCACTTACCTTGGATATTGAAATCCCGAGAGCCTTCTTTATAGTCGACTATAGTCACATCCCGAGAGATCCTTCAAGGTTTCAGTCACAACAATAACAAGATTAAAGCCTTGCTTTTCGTTAGTTAGAGAAGGAAAGAAATAATGGTTCGGCTAAGAGAGATTCTTACCAAAAGAACAATCGAAATGCAATGGACCACTACCCTTGAGAAATCGGCAAAGAGCTTGCAGGAGAGATCGATTCAAAAAAGAATGAACCTTCGGTTTTAGGCTTTGCTAAACAATCAGCAAAAGATTGCCTTGAGATTCGGCTAACCTTTTCAAATGGTGATAGAAGAAAAATCGGCCACAAGAGGAAAAGATGTAGAGAGAAAAGCTAGAAGAATTCGGCTAAGAGGCTAAAAGGAAAAGAAGAAAAAGATGGATGCTCAACAACAAGAAGAAATTCGGCAGAGAGAAAGGAAGGCAAAGGAAAAAGAATGAATTATGACCATTAATTCCTCCTTTGGCCCAAATTACTAACCTTAGTCTCCCCCAATCGGCCAACTCTTCTCTCTCAATCCAATCCTTTGTTTTTCTCTCCCTTACCTATTTTAAAAATTAATCAACTTAATCCAACAATTATCCCCCTTATCTAGCCGAATTTTAGAGAGAATTAAACTCCTCCTCAAGTGCCTTGGTGCCGTCCACTACTCCCCTCTTTTTGACGTCAATAAGCAAAATAAAAACCTTAAAATTTTGCTTCCCACACGACTCGAAATCAAGCCCTTCCCCCCTAGCATATGGCGTCATTTCTAGAGGCCCTAAGTGGCACCTCCAAGCCACTTTTCCAAGCCCAATTGTGTGTCATCTTCTCCCTACAAATTCTCTTAAGGCCACCTTGCTTTAGTTCCCTCTTTTTAAGCTCAAAACTTAATATTTCCTATGACATTTCCTTACATTTCCAAGGTTCAAAAAATGTACACAACACATTCATAACATAAAAGACATGCTATTTCATAAAATTAAGCAAAAATGCACAAGCCCAATTTCAGGATATTACAGTTCTACCCCCTTAAAAAAATTTCAACCTCGAAATTACCTGGCTAAAACAAGTGAGGGTATTGCTATCGCATTGCCTCTTCTGGCTCCCACGAAGCTTCCTCCGATCCATGATTGCGCCATAACACTTTGACTAAGGGAACCGATTTCCTTCGTAGCACTTTCACATCTTGCTCTAAGATCTGAATTGGCTCTTCCTCGTATGACAAATCTGGCCTCAGCTCCACCTCCTTAACTGGTACCACATGAGATGGGTCTGATCGATATCGACGTAGCATGCACACATGGAATACATCGTACATCTACTTCAATTCTGAAGGCAGCTCTAACTGGTATGCCACTGGTCCAACTCGCTTCAATACCCGATAAGGTCCTATAAACCTTAGACTTAACTTCCCTTTGCGACCAAACCTCATCACTTTCTTCCATGGTGAAACCTTAAGGAACACTTGATCTCCCACAGCAAATTCTATCTCCTTCCGTTTCAGATCCGCGTACGACTTTTGCCTATCAGATGCTTCCTTCAACCATGCCCGAATTATGTCAACCTTTTCCTCAGATTCTGCCACAATCTCTGGGCCCAAAACTCGACGTTCCTCTAATTCCGTCCAACATGTAGGAGTGCGGCATTTCCGTCCATACAACGCTTTATACGGTGCCATCCGAATACTGGCCTGATAGCTGTTGTTGTAGGCAAACTCTGCTAAAGGCAAATATTGGTCCCAACTTCCTCTGAAGTCCATCACACAGCCCCTCAACATATCTTCTAACACTTGGATTACCCGTTCAGACTGCCCGTCCGACTGCGGATGAAAAGCCGTAGTGAAATCCAATTTAGTGCCTAAAGCTTGATGTAGAGCCTTCCAAAATCGAGACGTAAATCTTAGGTCCCTATCTAAAATGATTGATACCGGCACTCCATGCAACCTTACAATTTCTGCCACATACAATTTTGCCAACTTTTGCAAAGAGTAGTCAACTCGCACTGGTAAGAAATGCGCAGACTTTGTCAACCGATCCACTATTACCCATACCGAGTCCTTCTTAGTAGGCATAAGAGGAAGCCCACTAATGAAGTCCATGGTAATTCTGTCCCACTTCCATTGTGGAATCTTGATTGGCTGAAGCAATCCTGATGGAACTTGGTGTTCAGCTTTAACTTGCTGACATGTCAAACATTTGCCGATAAATTCTGTAACTTCCTTCTTCAGACCAGGCCACCAAAACCGTTCCCTTAAATCTCTGTACAACTTGGTACCTCCAAGATGCATAGCATAAGGGCTACTATGCGATTCCTGAAGAATCCTCTGTCTTAGGTCCTTGTTCTTAGGCATACAGACCTTATCCTTGAAACACAACACTCTATCGCTATTGATACCGTAATCCTTCAACTCTCCATTCTGTACTTGCTGTAGCTTAACACTTAGGTCCTCATCAGCCAACTGTCCCTCTTTCACCTCATTCAACCACATCGGCTTGACTTGCAACTCTACCAACAGGCTTCCATCGTCATACAAACTCAGATGTGCAAACATCACCCTCAGATCCAATACAACCTTTCGACTTAGGGAATTCGCCACTACATTTGCCTTGCCCGGATGATACTCTATCGAACAATCATAGTCCTTCAGTAACTCCACCCACATTCGCTGTCTCAGGTTCAGCTCCTTCTGAGTCAGCAGATACTTAAGGCTCTTATGGTCTGTGTAGATCACCGACTTTTCTCCATAAAGGTAGTGCCTCCACACCTTAAGAGCAAAGACCATTGCCGCCAATTCCAAATCGTGAGTCGGATAGTTAACCTCATGAGGCCTCAATTGTCGAGACGCATAAACGACTACTTTCCCATCTTGCATTAATACGCATCCCAATCCTGTATGAGAAGCGTCACAGTACACTACAAAGTCCTTCCTTGCCTCCGGCTGAATCAAGACTGGAGCTTCAGTCAAAACCCTCTTAAGCTTCTCAAAGCTTTCCTGTTGCTTATTTGTCCATACAAAAGGTACTTCCTTCCTTAATAACTTTGTCAATGGCGCGGCTATCGATGAGAATCCTTCCACGAACCTTCTGTAGTAGCCTGTCAATCCCAAGAAACTACGAATCTCCTTCACAGACTTAGGTGGTTTCCAATCTAGTACTGCTTCAATCTTCCTAGGATCCACCCTTATTCCTTCTGTGGATACCACATGTCCCAAAAACGCAACTTCCTTCAGCCAAAATTCACACTTGTTGAATTTGGCATAGAGCTTCTTCTCCCTTAACACTTGCAACACAATTCGGAGATGCTCATCATGCTCCTCCTCTGACTTGGAGTACACTAGAATGTCGTCGATGAACACAACGATGAACCTATCCAAGTAGGGTTGAAAAACCCGGTTCATCATATCCATGAACGCGGCTGGGGCGTTCGTCAAACCAAACGGCATTACTACGAACTTATAATGGCCGTACCTTGTCCTAAAGGCTGTCTTATGGATATCTGCCTCCTTCACCTTCAACTGATGATATCCCGACCTTAAATTGATCTTTGAGAATACTGCCACCCCTTTAAGCTGATCGAACAAGTCGTCTATCCTTGGTAAAGGGTACTTGTTCTTGATGGTCAGCTTATTCAACTGACGATAGTCTATGCACATTCGCATAGTTCCGTCCTTCTTCTTCACAAACAGGATTGGTGCTCCCCATGGAGACACACTGGGTCGAATAAACCCACGATCCATCAACTCTTGGATCTGAGCCTTGAGCTCAACCAACTCTTTTGGTGCCATTCTATACGGGGCAATTGACACAGGAGCTGTTCCCGGTAGCAAGTCAATTATGAACTCCACTTCCCTATCTGGGGGTATTCCCAGTAATTCCTCCGAAAACACATCTTCAAATTCCCTTATAGTTCTAACTCCACTGACACCTTCTTCTTTTCCATCTAACGCACTTACGAAGGCTAAAAACGCCTTGCACCCTTTCCGAACCATCTTTTCAGCCTTTAGCGCCGAAGCTACATTAGACAAGTAGTTTCTTCTTTCTCGTATCATAATGACCACCTCATCCTCCGGGGTTCTTAACTCCATTCGCTTAGCTGCATAGTCCAACACTGCCTGATGTTCTACTAGCCAATCCATGCCAAGTATAAGATCGAATTCTCTGAAGGGTAGTTCCATCAAGTCAGCAGAAAATACTACTCCTTGAATTTCTAGAGGTACACTCCGAAATTTTATTCACCACTACAGTTTGACCTAGTGGGCTTACTACAGTTATCTCCCTATTAGAAAGTTCAGAGGCTATGTCTAGAGTGTCCACTACTCTACATGCAACATAAGAATGGGTCAAGCCCACATCAATCAAAGCAAAGTAAGGCTTGCCACAAATAAGGAACGTACCGGTTATGACGTCCGGCGCGTCCCCGTCCTCCCTCCGGTGAACCGCGTACACTAGACCTGGCTGCCTTGCCTCAGTATTAGCAACACCTCTGCCCGGTGTTCCACGTCGTCTGCCAGCACCACTACCTCGGCCATTCAGACCATGACCTCGCTGAGGCTGCTGTCTACCTCTACCAGCCTGATTAACACTCTGAGCTGCTGGTCGATTCTCATCTAGTTTCCTAGGACAGTTCTTAATCATATGATCTTTGGACCCACACTTAAAGCATCCTCCCGTCTTTTTCCAACATTCCCCTAAGTGCTTCTTCCCACACTGATCACAAGTACGATACTGCCCTCCTGTAGTAGCTTGCTGACCTCGCAACCCATCAATTCTAGGCCTTTTTTAAACATTCACAGATGATCCTGACGGTACAAAACCCCTCTTTGGCCTATTCCATTCCGTATTCTGCCTCACTGAATCCTTAATCCCTTCAGGCACTTTAGCCTTCTCTACTAACGCAAAAAACTCCCGCTCTTGGTGTGGAGCTATCAATAACCTCAGGTCATCCCTTAGTCCGTCCTCAAACCGGACACATCGCTCATGCTCAGTAGCCACCACCCCTCGAGCATATCGACTTAGCCTTAGAAATTTAGCTTCATACTCCGCCAGGGACTTGTTCCCTTGAACCAGCCCCAGAAAAGCCTTCCTCTGCGCATCAGTATATCTGGTTCCAACGTACTTCTTCTGATACGCCGCCTTAACGTACTCCCAGGTCAGATCCTCAGCCGTGGCACCATCCCTAACTGTGAGCCACCATTGATATGCTTCATCACGTAGCAGCACCACCAACCCTTTCAACTTTTCCTCAGCAGTCAGATCGAGCTCATCCATGATCCGCTCAGTCGCTTCCAACGATGCTCATCATCTTGACCGGTGCCACACCGAATACTCCACGAAACACCTCGGCTCCATTAGCTCGAGTCGCTCGGTGCACGGACTTCCGAGCTCCCATATTCCTCCGGCACCACCCACCATATTCGAACTTCGCGGCCACGACTTGCGATCTGACATCGTCTCCGTCGATCTTGCTGCTCATTCGGTACCAACGGTGGTGGTGGTGGTGGTACTCATTCTCAGATCCTTGACCTGACCTAACGGGTTCTGACACAGTCATTCGGCCTCGACCGCGTCCACGCACATTGCGACCACGTCCCCTAAAGCTCATGTCTACGTTCGCGTTTTAATCTGATTAAGAAATTTTATGCATTAGTCATTGTTCCACTGATTATTCGCGAAGAAATTTTATGAAAGGAGTTTAATAGCAGTTCTTTTGATCAATCAAAGTTTCAAGTCTTCTATCCTAATTCAGAGGAACACATTCATTCAATATCCCTACCACACATATTCATTATTCAAACATTTTCAGTCTATTCCTATCCCAAGGGTATTTTCGTCATTTGTGCTACAGGGGTATTTTGGTAATAAACCGAGGTCAAATGGAAAATCTTAATAAATCAAGGGTATTTCAAAATTTCCAAAACTCGGGGGTTATTTTTAAGAATTTCCTTTCCAAATCAGTGTTGTTGCAGAAATTTTAAAAATTAAGGGTCATTTTGGTAATTTTGTAAAACAGGGGTAATCTCGTAAATTTCCAAATCAAGGTGTCTTAGTATTTTGTAACGATAAATTTTTGGGATATTTTTGCAAAATCAGAAAATGTTGTTGAAATCGGGGGTAAAATTGGTAATTTTAGAACCAGGGGCATTTTCGTAATTTTACCACTAGGGGTATTTAGGTAATTTTGTAAACCAGAAATATTTTGAAAAATTTTCAAACTAGGTTTTGCTACAATTTAAAAGGGTAATTTGGTGATTTTAAAACTAGGGTTTTCATGAAAATACGACTAGTCCCTTTCGGGTTTTAGTTATTGGGTTTAGCCCGTGAGTAAGTCCTCTTGGTTAGGTTGAACCGAAGCTACGCACCAGGTAGGATTCCAGCGAAGGGGAGGTGAGTCACTAGGACTGATTAAGTACCAGGCTCTTCCGGATCCAATCCTAGACATGCGCACAAAGATTGCCACACCCTAACTCGGCGACTTAACCACAGGTTTGTTTAGGCATTAAGTCTTATGTAATTGTTGGGGTAAACTAGTCCTAGGGTTCAAGTACCTATCATACTATTCTATGTTCCCCTTCTACATTTCATACTATAAATCACACAAATGGATAGGGTACTTACCTGGTGGACTTCAGGTCGGAGACTTGGGTGCCATGCCTGAAAACTTGGTCTTTTCATAAAAGTTTTTCTCAAAACTTGTTTGGCCCTTATTTTAAAAATGTTATGGGCTTTAAACCCAAGGCTGAGAGTTTAAAACTGGGCTCTGATACCAAGCTGAAACACCCCAAACTCGGCCCACGAGCCTTGACCAGATCTAGTATATTCCTCGATGTGAAACGGTTCAAAATTCTTTGGTTACTTTGGAAAAGCTGTGTGTTTTGAAAGAAAGATTATTTCTGGGTTGGGCTCGAGTTGAAAACAAGTTTATCTTATTTTGAAAACCCCTTCATTTTAGGTGACAAAACATTTAGGGTTTACTTTAAATTAAATTTACTTAATCTTTAGTTGATAAAAATTCGTAACATAATAAATTCAAATAAAAATCATGCATTAAACAGTTAATATTATGGCCTTATTACAACCGAAAACAATACCAAAATGAATCCAAGTACTCAAAATGTAAAAATCCAATGTTTAATAAACTTCAAGTTGAGCATGGCCACCACTAAGCTCCTGCCGACCCGGTCCATCACTGATCGTCACCTGAAAAGAAATGTTCCCACAATGGGGTGAGTCAACAGACTCAATGTGTAACCACAACACTAAGTCCTAACAAATTCCGGCATATCAAATCATACATGTACATATAACATTTAAATAATATGATGCAAACCCGAACCCAAACCTAGGTACCATCCGCCACACATCACCCGTACCAACCTGCACACCGTGGGGACTACTAAGTCAACCCTCCATCCGCTACACACCATCGAAGGCAGTCGCTGCAATCGACGTGCTCAACACCCTTATAAATATTGTGGCATAGCCACCAGATAATATTTTATGTCATGAGACACCACATTCAGATAATGTGACCGAGGTTACCACATTCAGATATCGTGACATAAGTCACCACATTCACTTCCCCATTCATAATATCCCATATGCCCCATATATCATTCATATCATGCAATCTCATGCCATAGGCCTTATTTCACATTCTTATCATTATTTACACATGTACCATATTCCACTATTCATAGCACTTATTAACATAAGGTTAAAGTAACGTACCTGGGTACTTGTACCATTGCATGGTACCTTGGCCATATTCTTATACTTTCATATTAACACATATAATAAATTAGAGCCATAAATCTATTAAGATTCAGTGTGGGGTACACACCTGGTAATAATGCTTTTCCTGAAACTCGAAAACCCGATCTAATGCTTTAGATTCTAGTTCCTTGTTGCCGATTTGATTATGAATCAAATCCCAAAAATCTGTGACCTTCCTACCCTTCAATCGGCTAATGTTAAATCACTTAACTAGGTTAGTTCCGGCTTTTTAAACGATTAAGAAACAGATCTAAACACCAAAATAGAGTCTTGGCCGAATGTCAGATTCACTTACCTTGTGAATCTTAAATCCCGAATTGAATCCTTGCTTCCTCAATGTTGTCGAGATCCCTATAGACACATGTTAGATTTAATCTAACATCAAAAACACTATAGAATGGCCTATGGTCGAATCTTATATTCACTTACCTTGGATATTGAAATCCCAAAAACCTTCTTTATAGTCGACTATAGTCACATCTCGAGAGATCCTTCAAGGTTTCAGTCACAACAATAACGAGATTAAAGCCTTGCTTTTCGTTAGTTAGAGAAGGAAAGAAAAAATGGTTCGGCTAAGAGAGATTCTTACCAAAAGAACAGTCGAAATGCAATGGACCACTACCCTTAAGAAATTGGCAAAGAGCTTGCAGGAGAGATCGATTCAAAAAGAATGAACCTTCGGCTTTAGGCTTTGCTGAACAATCGGCTAAAGGTTGCCTTGAGATTCGGCTAACCTTTTCAAATAGTGATGGAAGACAAATCGGCCATAAGAGGAAAAGATGTAGAGAGAAAAGCTAGAAGAATTCGGCTAGGAGGCTAAAAGGAAAAGAAGAAAAAGATGGATGCTCAACAACAAGAAGAAATTCGGCAGAGAGAAAGGAAGGCAAAGGAAAAAGAATGAATTATGACCTTAATTCCTCCTTTGGCCCAAATTACTAACCTCAGTCTCCCCCAATCGGCCAACTCTTCTCTCTCAATCCAATCCCTTGATTTTCTCTCCTTTACCTCTTTTAAAAATTAATCAAATTAATCCAACAATTATCCCCCTTATCTAGCGGAATTTTAGAGAGAATTAAACTCCTCCTCAAGTGCCTTGGTGCCATCCACTACTCCCCTCTTTTTGACGTCAATAAGCAAAATAAAACCCTTAAAATTTTGCTTCCCACGCGACTCGAACTCAAGCCCTTCTCCCTAGCATATGGCGTCATTTCCAGAGGCCCTAAGTGGCACCTCCAAGCAACTTTTCCAAGCCCAATTGTGTGTCATCTTCTCCCTACAAATTCTCTTAAGGCCACCTTGCTTTAGTTCCCTCTTTTTAAGCTCAAAACTTAATATTTCCTAAGATATTTCCTTACATTTCCAAGGTTCTAAAAATGCACACAATACATTCATAACACATAAGACATGCTATTTCATAAAATTAAGCAAAAATGCACAAGCCCAATTTTAGGAAATTACAAATTCATATTATTCCCAAACTTACCTCTGACGTCGAAATAACAAAACGAGTCGATTAATCGAGCACTTTATCTTTGCCTCGATCTCGATCCAAATCCCTCTTTTCTTGATCTAAACATATTCAAATTTAACTCATTCAATCACCAAATCATTTAATTTAGCCCAAACACACATATTTAGGGCATTTTACAAAATAACCCTCACATTTTCACATTTCGACACTTTAGTCCCTATTTCATAAAATCATCAAATTCACATAATTTCACTTCACATATGCCTAGCCGAATTCTCCTTATGCACATAAAAGCCCATATATTTCATTTATTTCACATTTTAGTCCTCCAATTTACACTTTTCTCAATTTAGCCCAAATTACACAAATTCACCAAAAATTCAAAGACAAAATATGTTAACCCAACATTAAACTTTCTTATTCCACCAACTATCAACACAAAGCTCACATATTCATCAATGGTAAATCTCAAAATCTTCATCAAATTCTAAACTTAAAGCATGGGTTTTGTAGTATTCGAAGCAACGATTATAAAAACGTTGAAATTATCAACTAACACACCTTAATCAAGACTTGTAATAGATGAACCCTATTTGGTTTTCTTTCTTTTTTTTTCTTCAAATTTGGCACAAAGATGAGCATTATCTCACCATTTTACAAATTTTTTTTATTATAAACATATTAATTATTCATTTCCATTTTTTCCCTTAATGAAACATTACATAATCTTTAAATTAAAAGCCCACTACTGTCCATGTAACATCCCAAAAATGGGGCTATTTGAAATTTCATTATTTTCTTATGTATGAACTACTGAAATTTTATTTATGGAATAAGAGAGTTTAATTTAAGGCTTTGAGTTGGCTCGGTTTAAAAGAAAATTTAGTTTTTAAACTTAAAAGGTAAGGAGCCTTAGCAGAAGGGTGTTAAAAGAATAAGTGGGGATAATTTGGCACTAAAAAGCCCTTGGTAAAGTGGCAAAGTAAGCCCACTTAAGAGCTGCATGTGACGCCATAAGGGGGAAACAAGGGGAGCTTGTGTTCGAGTCGCAGAAATCCCCTCCTTTTTCATTTTGTTGGACGGCATATAGGGAGAATTTTTCTCTCTTTTAAATATCTTTTTTTTTTAGAAGATAATATGAGCATTTTTAATTTCTTAAATTCTATGGATTATGAAGAGATAAATGGAGATAATAAAGATGTTATTTTAATAATGGATTATCATGGGATTTCGAATGGATTATTAATAGATTATTATGTGAATAATTTAATTAGAATGGCAAGGAGAAAAAGAAGGAGATGAAGTGTTCAAAATATTTAGAATTCGTCAAACTATTGGCCAGGGGGTGTTTGCCGAAATTTAAACACTTCATGGAGAAGTGGACGGCAAGGACACTAGGGGAGGGGTGCCGAATGTTTATAAAAGCCCCAACCTACTACCTTGTTTTCATTTTAGCAAAATCCCCAATTTTCTTTATTTTTGCTCCCCTTAGACATTGGCCGAATCTCCTATACCAAAATCCCCCACCTATTTCTTTCTTCTTTCTCTCAAAAACACTTAGCCGAAACTTCTATTTGCACTTTCTCTTGGTTACTGTAAGGCGAATCCCTTCTCCTCAGTTGGGTGGTTTCGGCAGAATAGCTTAATTAAGGTAATTACTTCAAGTTCTTCCTACAATCGGTTCATATGGAGGGTAAGAGGCAAAAGCCGAATGCCTTATTTTGATTCCTTGTTCCTGCCGATTTATTTTTTTTTTTAGGAAATAGGAACTAATTTCGGCACTTGTGGCTAGCATATTAACTCCCTACTCTAAACCGATTCTGTCCAGGTGTTTCGGGATCTTGAGGCAGTTGGTTCAAGTTTTCTACCAACCGAATTTGGTAAGTATAGGTAAGGCCTACGTTAATGATTAATAGCCAAAGGCTATGGTTATCGATATTAGTGATTGACCGAGTGTAGTTTGTAAACCAGGTGTGCAATTCGGGGGCTGAATCTGGTATTCAAAGCAGATAGGTAAGGATTCGGGGACAAAGGATGGCCCCTTTAAATTATTTGGTTAAGCCGAATAGGCCATAAGACTAATCTATGGATTTGGCCGAATATAGGACAATTGAATTTGTGGTGACCAACGCTTCCTTTCGGGATTAGGACTACCATCGATATCAGGTGTGTACATACACACTTGTAATATTTAACAAATCATATTGAATGCTGTTTGTGTGAATATCCGTCTTATGTAGATATGGATTTAGTGCCTTAATGGTACAAGTGAGGATCCCGTAAGTCTCTATTAATGTGAGATTATTTTAATGCTTTTGGGAAGCATGGCTTATTGATACATATGATACATATGATGATCTGTTGGTAAATCGCTTTATTTACTTGTGGGTTATACGAGAGGAGGGGCGCAAGATTGATCGTGCCGATGCGGCGGGCACCGATGTTTTGGTAACACACTGTGACTACGGTCACCGAGAGGTTTGGTACCTCCAGAGGTTTGGTACCTCATAGCGACTTGTCCACCTCGTGGTTAATACCACCGTGGGGTTGGCCCCACTTGAGATATGGGATCGTCGCGGTGATTTGGTATCACACGATGGGTTGGCCCCATCACCCGGTTTGTGTCTCACGGACACCGTGCTTTGGTAGCACATTGTGACTATATGTCACCGGTGGTTTGGCACCACCACGTGGTTTGGTACCGCAACGGGGTGAAGGCAGTGGCGTATGGTTGGCTAGGATGGGTACTTGATATTATGCACATTAATTGTTACATGTCGTGTATGAAATTACTTAATCGGGGAAGGGTTACATCTCGAGTCTTGAAGACTCACCTTCTCCTTTACATTTTTCGTGTAACGAGTAGATCGCGGATGTGGAGCCGGGCTGACTTGAGGTGGCCATGCCGTTGGAGTTAAATTTTAACAGACCTTGAATTTCAATTTATTTACCATGGGATTGTGGATTTAAACTTTATATTATTTTTATGTAATAAGGCCTCCTAGTATGTTATTTTTATTTTATCCTATGCTTGAATAATTGTTTTAATTATCTCTTAATGAAATGATATGAAAGGGTTTTCTAAACTAAATTCGTGAATGATATTAACGAGATGTCAGGCACATTAGAAATTTTTGTAATAACTTGACTTGTTTTAAATTTTCAATTAAAACTAAGTATGATTTTAGCAACTTCAAATAAATGAAGGTTTTCAAAATTTGAGTTGGTTTTCAAAAAGGAACTTCGAAAATGTTTTCACTGTAACGGACCAGATTCGGCCATAGCATTTGGGCCGGGTTTGGGTCGTTACAGTCCATACAATAAATAAATGGCCTAATTCCCTTTTAAGGCCTTCATATTGAAAAAATGTAGCATTAAAGCACTTTAACGATCAGCACACAGCTTTTTCATTTTATGCGATTTAGTCCTTTTTTGCAAATTAAGCACACAATCTATAAAATTTTCACACAGAATTTTCACACATGCTCAATCACATATTCTAAACACGAAAAATAATCCTAAGATATTTTTTCGACCTCAGATTTGTGGTCTCAAAACCACTGTTCTGACTAGGGTCTAAATCAGGCTGTTACATATTCTAAATGGTTCAACGGGCATGAAAAGTAAATGAACGATAAGTTTTCAAATGATTTATGTCATGAATCTATAAATAGGTATGAAAAGGATATGTTCAATGAAATTATGTCTATGTTTATGAAATTGATGATTTCAATTGGTACTGTTCATGTATAATGATTTGTTTCATGTTAATTCAAGTGAATTATGAGTTGATGTACTAACATGTATTATTGATGATGCTTAGGCTAGTGCAAAACTTATGTTTGGATTGTATCATGTTTAAAGTTATGCATTGAAATGTTACAAATGGTAAGTTTATATTGACATGAAATAGGTCAAGTTATGGAAGAATTTGAGATGGCTGAAATATTGAAAAAATTCATATGTTTAGATATGTTTGATTGTTTGTGATTGAGGTGCCTTGTATGGCATATTGATTGTATGATTGATAAACCGTAAAAGTAACATATTTTAATCCCACATTTAGCATATTTTTGGATGATTTATGAGTTGATTTATGTAAAAAGTTGCTCTTAATCCTTTCTTTTCATGTCTTATACTCAGGAAAGCACCGGAGAATGAAAAGAATGAGAAACAGGCTTAAAACGGGCCAAATTGGGCCAAAGTGGAAATCCACACGGCCTGGACTTAAGCTCACACGGCCATGCCTCTCTGATAAACTAGAACACGGCCTGAACCTGATTCACACGACCGTGCCTTATTAAAAAAATCCAAACACGGTATAAAGACGATTCACACGGGCGTGTGCCATGGCTGTGTCCCTGTCGTGGAGAAGAGCAATTTCATTCGCATTTGGATCTTAGGGGAAAAGAAACCTATTTCAAAAGCCTATATAAATCCCTTAAGTATAACCAAAATGAGGGCGGTTAGCTAGGCCAAGGAGCCGAGCCGAAAAGGTCAGATTTGTGGGAAACACTCGAGGATAGCCAGTTGATCCATCTCAAGAAGCCAGAATTCTACTCAAGACGGCGGATTTCTCCTTCAATTCCTTCAGGGGGTTTTAGGGATTTCTTATTTTTTTTTTATCTTTTCTTCTAAAATGTTTTCTTTTATAGTTATGAACTAAACCCTTCAGATACCTGAAGGGGATGAAACCTAAGACGGATCTAGTTATTATTTTCTGAACTATATGATAAATACTTGATTTGCTCTTAATTATGTGTGCTTAATTCTTGTGTTAATATTTTTGGGATATTGATTCAAGTATGATGTGCTTAGGTGGTGGAGCAAAAGTCCCTGCTAAAGAGTAGATCTAACATAGCTAAGCAGAGTTGATCGCACGCCTAGAGGTGGGGTGACGAGATTTTGCCGGATTAGGGTGAAACCTAATATGGGAGTCCATAGATCGAGTTAATGCGATTCTAGGGGTTTTAATTAGAAAGAGATTTCAATTAATCAACCTAGGGTTAGACATTATTCGCCTTGAGAGAGGGTTTAATATAAATTAGGGAATTTTACGGATCAAGTCAAGTGAATACATCGTCTGGTTCAGTGTTACATAACAAGTGAAGTCTAGGTGGATTCTTCCTAAGGGTATCATCTTAATCAACTGAGTTTTCCCAACAATATTTCCCCAATTCATTCTTTTTGTCTTTACGTCTTTAGCTTACTAGTTAATTAAAATTAGGTTTAAACAACAAACTTCACTTATTTTAGGCTAGATAATAAAAAGAAAGTTAGTATTAGTACTCTTAGTTCTTTTGGGTTCGATAATCCAGTCTTGCCTAAGCTATACTACTATTCGATAGGTTCACTTGCCTTAAAGTTATTGTCAGAGTTAGTTTTAGATTTGATCATTCTCATTTATAAATTTAAAACTCTGACAAACAGACGATCAATGATAATGGTCTATTGAACTCGTTGCTTTATGCATGTTTTGGCATGTTTATGATACCTTGGTCATATGTGCAAATTGTGTTTAGGTACAAGCTTGAAATGGGTGATGGAAATGGCTTGATTTGGAAACTTTCATGTCCATCCGGCTTAAGACAAGGGTATGTGTCTCAGCTGTGTGTGACACATGGTCATGCGGCACGGTTGTGTGTCCCCTATAGGTTTTAAAGGCATACAAGTCAGGCAGTTACACAGCCTAGCACACGGCCTAAGACACGAGTGTCTGAGGCCATTTTGAGAGTTACACGACCTGGCACACGGGCGTGTGGCTTGGCCGTGTGGCCTAACTCAAAGAGTTACACAGGTACAGACATGGGCTAGGACACAATTGTGTGTCCCTATTTCGAATGTTACACGGCCTGAGACATGGGCGTGCGTCTCAGCCGTGTAAGTCATTTCTCACTTTTTTCTTAAATGTTCCAAATGTTTCTGATTTAGTCTTCAATCATTTTTAAGGTGTTTCTAAGGCCCCGAAGACTCGAATAAGGGACGATATGCATGTATATGAACCATTTATAATATATTTATGTTGAGGGTTTGAAATGTATGTTTTAAAGTTATGTTTTTACGATAATGCTCTATAACCCTATTCCGACGGATACGGGTTAGAAGTGTTACAGTTTGGCAGGTGTAGATTGTAGAAAAAAGACCAAAGGTTGAAGGTTTTCAGTTGCAAATTATGGACATTTTGATAACAAAAATGTCATGCCAATGCTGGGAAAATGCCTAGTCAGCACTTAACACATACCGTTCCTAACCCACATGTATGTGTACCAGATATATCTACCTAGAAGATAGAGGAAGGATCGTGGGCTGATAACCTACCCTAGAAGGTGAAACTTATAAAAGCTAAGCAGGGAAGCCTAAATAAGGCGAACAACCTTGGCTGAATCAGAAAGTATCGGGTAGGGTCTAAGAACGAAGGCAGCAGAAGAAGGAGATAAACGACTAAAATTATCTTCCGCAGTTGCAAGACATTGCACTGCTTGTGTTAAAAGCTGGATAGGCGAAAGCTATCATATCAGATTTCCTCTTTTGTTTCTTATCATGCTTCTTTTAAAGCTTATTTGTTATTGATGATGTTGGTGATCATATTAAACTCAAACTTGATTTGCCAAACCACGAGCTAAATCTCTTATTCTCGGGATTACTTTGATGAAACCTTTATTTCTCTTAATGTTTAAAATTTAATTTTGGTTTGTTCTACTATTTTATTCAATGGTATTTCATGTTATATGCAAGATATATATTGACGAATGTATGGCAGGTTTATAAATATAACTTAATATCGATAGGTTAACTAGATAGAAGTTGGATAATATGAGTTAATGATTAATCACTTATTCATAGCAACCTCTTGACACAGAGCCTTGCCTCATACAAAAGAAGGTAGAAAATATTATTATTAGCCAAACTCAAAGCCTACATACATATAGTGCCCTAGGCGAGGTAACCTGAGGTATTACTCTCGAGAGAAGTAGACTACTGTAGAAACCTATCGAGTAGTAGAATATTTATGAATTTTCTGTGGCATTAATAGTTAGTGAAGTGGTGTGTCGTTGAAAGCACCAAGTATATCCTATCCCTAAATAACAAGAAGAAATAGTATAAGGGAAATAGGGTCAAATCCTCAGGGACTGCATCACTACAGCCTCTCGCTTCTCGAAATCCTGGGCATAGTCATGCCCAAGAAAAATGTATGACCTAGGAAAATAAAATAAATAGAACTAGAAATATGGATAAGTTGAAATTAAATAAATTAAAATTGCAATTGTAAAAAGAAACAGAGTTGAAAAGAAGGGGTTTATCGATTAAAGGATTCTAACCTCTGGTTTTCTCGACACTCTTTTGGTTCAATCATAAGCTTTTAGGTGATCCTTTTCATGATCAAATAAACCAGTTATAGTAGAAGCGGACGCCTACAACCACCAGCTCCATTTAGGTTATAGTCTTACAATCTAGAGGAACCTGACTCTAGCTATCTGTAACAGTCTGGTTTAAATCCTAGTCGGAACAGTGGTTTTGGGACCACAAAAACTGAGTCAGTAAAATATTTTAATATTATTTTTTGTGTCTGCAATATATGATTTAGCATGTGTGAAATTTCTATGAATTAATTTGATAGTTTGCATACTTAATTTGAGAAAAGTATTAAATTGCATTAAATGCAAAACTAGCATGATATTTGTAAAAGTGACTATTTGATGTGGCTTTTTAAGGTGGAGGCCTTATGTTTTTATTAATCCATTCATAAGATAGTGGATGGTTAAATGACATAATGACCATAGTGTTATTTTGTCTTATTTTATAAATGGAAGGGTAATTTGGTAATAGAAATATTATATTAATTAAAACATAATATTAAACATTTGTCTTATCATTTTTCTACTCATCTTCCACTGAATTTTGTAAGAAAAAAAGAAAGGGTTTGAGTTTTGCTACATTCGGCCATTTCAAATCTTAATTCTTTATGTTTTGACTTTGGTTTTTGATGATTTTTATGTTTTTGAGATTGTTGCTTAGTCTACTATCAAGCCCATGTTGTAATTTGAAGAATTGATGATGTTTATGAGATGTGTCATTGATGAAATGGTGAGATTTGTGATGAGTATTGGTGTTAAATGAAAGATATGTGTTTAATGAACATGTTTTGTTCTTGAATTTTTGGTGAATATGGTTAATTAGGGCTTAATTGAGAAAATAGCATTTTGAGGGACTAAATTGTGAAATAAATGAAATGTATGGATTGATATGATCATAGTGCATATTCGGCCAAGCATGAGTGTAAACAAATTTGGTATATTTTGTGATTTTTGTGAAATAGGGACTAAATTGTCCAAATGTAAAAATGTGAAGGCTAAATTGCAAATTGCCCTAAATGTGTGTTCTTGGATTGAATTGAATGTGTTGGTAAATAAAAGGGTTAAATTTGAATATGTATAGATCAAGAACCAAAAAAAACAGACTTAGATCGCAGAAAAGCGAAAGTAGTCGAATAACCGAATCCGATCGAATATCCGAATTCAAGGTAAGTCAATATACAAATAAATGTATTTGCCTTGAATTATTTGAGTATATATGATATTTGAATTGCTATGATTATCCATTGAGATGGAATGTATGTGAAATTCGAGTTTGTTAATAAGTCGACAAGCTGTTAAAGTTCGAGAAGTCCCGTGTGAACCTAGGAATAAATAGGAATTACGTATGTCATGACATAGGTGTCCGATATGTGATATCATGTAAGACCACGTCTGGGACAATGGCATTGATTTGAGTTTTTGTGTAAGACCACGTCCGAGGTGTTGGCATCGATATGAGATTTACGTGTAAGACCATGTCTGGGACATTGGCATCGTATTGATTCGTGTAAGACCCTGTCTAGGACAGTGGCATTGATATCTGATTACATGTAAGACCACGTCAGGGACGTTGGCATTGTACGACTATTCCAAGCACTCTGAGTATCCTATTTAGTTCTGAATGGTTCAACGGGCAAATCGGAGAAATGAACAGCTATGTGAGTTATATATCTATTTCAGGTATGTTTAAAAAGTACACTATGTGTGTATGAAAGGTAAGTGTCTATATGAACTTACTAAGATGAATATGTGTATTGAAATGATGTGATAATATGTGAAGATATGCTTGAATGAGTCTTGTATATATGTGATTTTTGAGTTGAAGAATGTGGTAATCTATGGCTAAGCAATTGAGCGAAAGAATATGTGATGAATTTGTATTGAGAAACATTAATGTCCTTGTGTCAATATGGTTATGTGCATTTTTATGCTAAATTTATTTGTATATGGCTTACTAAGCTTTTGAAAGCTTACCTTATGTGTGTGTTTACTCTGTTTTATAGATCGTTAAAGCTAGAGAGGCTCAAGGATTGTTGAGGAACGTCATCACACTACTCAAATTTATTTTGGTACCTTTGAAATATGTATATAGCTAAATATGGCATGTATAGGCTAGTCATTTTGGATTATGTTTGAAATGTGTATAAATAGCCATGAGATGTGGCTAGATAAATGTTGGTAATATGCATGAGTGAATATGATATATGATGCATGTTTTGGTATGGCTTGATAACTAATGAAATGGCTAAGGCTATGGTAAGCATATGAATGCATTATGAATATGTATGTTTGAGCAAAGGAATGATTATATGAAAGGTAAATGTAGATGAATCATGCTTGAATGTATATGTGTTTTAGTTGTGCAAATTGGCATGATTCGAAACGAGATTGGATGTAAAGATTTGTTGACTAATTGACATGTTTTTGGATGTTAATTATGCATGAAATGAATTGGTATATTGCTTGTAGATATGACCATAATGTGGGTGGCATTTTGGCCTTGCAAATGGCATATTTTGCAGACACAGTTGTGGCACACCGGCGTGCCTGGTGGCCGTGTGAACAAGTCAGTAGCTAGCCTAATTTTACACGGGTGTGTCTGGTGGCCGTGTGCATAAGTCAGTATACATGCTCTATTTTGGCACAGCCAGGATACATGGGTGTGTCTGCTAGCCGTGGAAGGCACATGGTCTGCCCCACACAAGCGTGTGACCTCTGTAACTTAGAAAAGTTTTTAAATTTTTGAGAAATTCCACATGTGTTCGGTTTAGTCCTGACCCTTTTCTAAAGCATGATTAAGGTCTCGTTGACCTATAAAAGGGACATTTTTAATGTGATTGATGAGTTGTAATATGAAATGTCTGTAAACAAGGGAACCAACAATATAATAATCCTAACAATAATCCTAAAAATAAATTTCAAGTTTAAACAAAGTCTTCTTTGAAATGTTGCCCCAAGTCTTCTACATATTGTACTTTCGGCACCACTTCTTCCTTATTTCGCATGCTTACCTGTTTTGTCCTTAAATTGATGCTTTTTGGCCCTAAATTTCCTTTTGCCTTCAAGTTAGTCTGTAACACCCCTCACCGTATTCAATGCCGGAATAGGGTTACGGAGCATTACCATACTTACAATACATTTAAACATACATTCCACATACTTTATCAATTTAATTTCAAACATCAATCAATAACATACATAACGTCCCTATTATGAGCCTACGAGCCCTAAACATGCTTTAAGAATGGTTCGGGACTAAACCGATAAGTTTGGAAATTCATAGAACACTTAGAAATTTTTTCTCAAAACAGGGGACACATGCCCTTGTGACCCAACCATGTGTCTCACACGACCAACAGACACGCCCGTGTCACAGGCCGTGTGGACATTCGAAATGGGATCACATGGTCGTGTCCCAACCTGCGTCTAACACAGTGTAACTCTTTGACTTGGGTCACACGACCAACACACACGCCCATGTGGCTAGCCCGTGTACCCTAAAAATGGCCACACACGCCTGTGTACTAGGCCGTGTGCTAGGCCGTGTCGATCCTGTAGGGTATATTGACTTATGCCACACGGCCAAGTCAAATGCCCATGTGTGAGGCCATGTGGAGTATACTGACTTGATCTCAATTTCATCACCAGGGGACCCATGGCCGTGTAACTTGATCGTGTGTCACACACAGCAGAGACACACGCCCGTGTGGAAAAAAATAGGCTATTACCAAGCCAATTTGCCACCCAATTTTGAATGTACCTACAACACACCAATTTGCAACATATTATAACTTAAATAAAAAATATAACTACTTAAAACATGCATTCTTTACCTTGATTCACAAATAAATAACATCACCAATATCAACATTCAACTTCCATAATATCAACTATTAATAAGCATCACAAAACTAACCTCAATTTACATAACATAAACTATATGCACAAACACATATACACAAGCAAATTAACTCAAAATAAGCCAACTCTCATGGCTATTATAAACAAACCAAGACATATACATTTACAAGCCAATTCAAATGGCCAAAATCATTACCAAAATATAACCAACATGACCAAAGTCCATATACATGCCATATACTCAAACATAAGCTTAAAAGTACCAAATAGATAGTAGGATAGTGTGACGAAATCTCCGACGATCCCCGAATCTGAGCTAGCTTTGCAATCACTATAAAGCATAGAAAAATAAAAAAAAGTAATATGTATAGCTTAGTAAGCTCGTATGAAATAAACTCAACATAACCATAAACACATAATTCGACAATTGAATATAAATACATGAATTCACATAAATTACCAAACCTTTCAATTACTCATTCACAAAACAACATATTTTCTTCACCATTTTCTCGATTCAAAGCTAATACGATTTATATACATACCTGTACCATCTCGTACCAATCTCTTTTTCATACTCATCATTCATTTACTCGTTGAACTATTCGGAATAGAAGTCGGATACTCAAGAATCTCACACAATAAGTACCTATACCATGGCCCGAAGCCAAATCAAGGTAACTTATATCCGAAGTACTGATATTATGGCCTGAAGCCAAATCAGCTGATATTCATGGCCCGAAGCCAAATCAGTAAAACTCGCACCTAAAGTGCTTATATCATGGCCCGAAGCCAACTCAAGGAATCCCCTAATGACATGTCACTAGTATCCTAATCTATTCCTAAGGTTCAATCAGGATTTCGAATGTTGAAACTTGTCTGAAATCTTGTATTCACAGTTTATACAGTATCAAAGCATTTAAAATACATTTATCATGAAATTTATCTCATATGAACTTACCTCGGATGTGAAAACAACGAAATAAGTTAATTAGTCGATAATTTTAGTTTTCCCCCGATCTGGATCCGAATTCCACTTTTCTTGATCTAAATATATTCAAAATTAACTTATTTAATAATCTCTCTATTCAATTTAATCCAAAACACATATTTAAGCATTATACTTTTACCCATAGGATTTCAAAACTTTTACAATTTAGTCCTTATTACACAAAATCACATATTCATGAAATTTCTTTAATACCCATGATAGCCAAATTACTATAATGCCCCTAGAAGCCCACATTTATCAACTTTTCACACATTTAACCACACATTTTCACAATTAAATCCCTATTTTGAATTTTTACTCAAAATCACTTTACAAAATATGTAAATCTAGCAACAAGATTTCATATTTCACCATCAAACATTAAAGAACACATATTTTCATCAATGGAAAATTTCAAAATCTCTAACATTTTTGCAAAATAGTCCCTGGGCTAGCTAGAACTAGTTGCAATGATCACAAAAACATAGAAATCATTAAAAATGGAGCAAAAACAAACTTACAATTTAAGCATGCAATGGTCGAACCCTAAAATGCTCTCGAAGCTTTATTTTTCTTTCTCCATTCGGTTGAAGATGATGAAGATGGACATAAAATTGCTTTTGTTTTAATTAATTAACCTTATTAGACAAATTACCAAATTAACCTTGATGAGAAATTATTTATATCATCCATTTCATGTCCATTAATGTCCACTTACCTTAATAATGGTGCATTTACCACTTAAGGACCTCCACATTTAATATTCATAGTCGTTTAGTGCATTTAACAAATAGAATTCAACTTTTATGCTTTACATGATTTAGTCCTTTTTATCAAATTAACCACTCAAACGGTAAAATTTCTAAACGAAACTTTCACACAATCATATATTCATGTTGTAGACCTTAATTTAATAATAAAATAAATATTTTGACTTCAAATTTGTGGTCCCAAAACCACTGCTCTAATTTGACTAAAAACGGGTTGTTATAACTCTCCCCCCTTAGGGATTTTCGTCCCCGAAAATCTTACCAGTGAATAGATTATGGTACTATTTTCTCATAGCTTACTTGGGCTCCCACGTAGCCTCTTCAACATCGTGTCGTAGCCAAAGTACTTTCACTAAAGCTATGCATTTATTTCATAATTCTTTAACCTCTCGAGCTAAAATTTGGATTAGTTCATCATTATACGTCATGTCGGATTGAATTTCAATCTCTGCTGGAGAAATTACGTATAAAGGATCCAATCTATATTGACGCAACATCGACACATGAAACACATTGTGGATTAACTCATTTAGTAATGCTAGTCGATATGCCACTGGACCTATTCTTTCGATGATTTCATACGGCCCGATGAAGTGTGGACTCAGTTTGTGTAACACCCCTTACCCGTGCCCGATGTCGGGACCGGATACGAGGCATTACCATGCTTAACCTTGCTTGAACATGTAATAACGGGTTATACAATTTCATTTAAACCCATATCTTGCTCATTCTCAGCCTACGAGGCCCTAAACATACTTCTGAGAGGTTTTGAAATTTAATAGGGAACTTTTACAAACTTGGAAAACTTTTCATCAACACAAGGGCCACACGCTCGTGTTAATCTAGGGACACGCCCGTGTATCCCAAAGACATGCCCGTGTTCTCCACCCGTGGTCAACACTGACTTATCTCACACGGCCGGACACACGCCCGTGTCCCTCACACGGCCTCGACACGCCCGTGTCTTAGCCCATGTGCCAAAACCTTGGCATTTTGTTTATGATGTCATCACTTCCCTAAGGCCACACAGCCAAGGTACACGACCATGTCCTTAGACCGTGTGTCGAATTAAATTCCACATTTAATGTGCAAACTTCACATCGCCTGAGCACACGCCCATGTCTTAGGCCGTGCCTCCCACACGGCTGAGACACACGACCGTGTCTCTGCCCGTGGTGTTTACTACTGGGCATACTGACTTGCAATGCTAACATGCAAGGGGACACACGGTCGATCGGGACACCCATAGGGCTGACCGTGTGTCACACACGGCCTACACACACGCTTGTGTGTCTACTCGTGCGGACAATTTGATGACTATCTACCAAGCCATTTACCACCCTATCAAGAAATCATACTCATACCAAAATATTTCAATATATAAGATGACCAAATGGTATCTCTAAGAACTCAAAAGAATCAAAACATACACAAAAACATATACTTCATGAAATTGATCTTCATTAGGCATAAGAATTTGCCAAGTATTGGCCTAACTTATAAGACCATTTACAAAATGGATTAGAACAACATTTATAGCCAACACATTTGGCTTACCAACAAGACATAACAAAATACTCAAGTCCTATACATGCCATACTCAAAATAAAACTAATTTGGCTATACCAAAAAGTGGTCGATAGTGTGGTCTCCAACTCCGACGTCCTCAACTTCTCGAATTAACTTTGTATTACTACAAGGAAAAAGGACAATGGAAAGGGGTAAGCATAAAGCTTAGTAAGATTGCATGGAAATGAATAACAACAATAAGCTCATGATAAATCCATCCATGGCAATAATTAAACATACAAAAATAATTAGGCTTCTTGCCAACTTACTCATACTTGCCCTTATTTAGCACATTCATGCCACATGTCGTAAGTGTTCCGTCGTGAATTACTAACGAGTACCTGTATTCACTCGTTCACATGACTTTAGTACTAACCTCATTTCTACGTATCCCATTAATCACTAGGGATACTCAAAGGCACATAATATCTTCATTAATATAAGTACAAAGCCAATGACACATCCCAGAGGTGGTCTTACATAGAGTCACCTCTAAATGCCGATGCCATATCTCGGATATGGTCTTATACGAAATTTCACATCAAGTATTGATGCCAAATCTCGGATTTGGTCTTATACAATTTTCATATTCATTACCGAAGCTATATCCCGGATATGGTCTTATACGGGATCTCAACTCGGTGCCGAGGCCAAGTCCCGGACATGGTCTTATACGGGACCTTATCCATTTCATATCTCAATGATAGCATTTTCATATTCATTATAGTCCACTAGGACTTTCACATCTTATTCAACATCAATTACTCAATTTAGTAGAGTATCATGCATCAATATAATACCAAGCATTCTCAAACATGCTAACATAAATGTTGAATCTATCACATACAAACTTACCTCGTTTTCAAAATGAGCTAGATCATCGGTCTAGTCTGAGACTTTATTCTTTCCTTGATCGAGGTAAATTCTTGGTTCTTCTTGCTCTATAATAGCAAATTAGCTCATTTCAATCATCACAAAAATAAAAGCATTTTAATAATCATGCTTTCAAAAAATTATTATTTTACCCCTAGGCTCAAAAATCAATTCTAATCATATTTCTACCTTCAACAAGCCTAGGTGAACATTTAATTCTCTTATGGCTATCATCAAAAATCAACATTTCACACATTTACTACTAACTTTATAACCTTTTCAACAAGGCCCTTTTTAGGTGTTTTCATGACAACACCTTTCACAAAACTTGTTCATCTAACAACTAAGACTCAATTTCTTCCATAAGAATGCAACAAATAAAAATGAAATCTCTCATGGAAAAACTCTAGACTTTTCACCATATTGCAAATTAGTCCCCTCATTTGAAAGCTTAAGCTCTAGTGGTTCTAAAAGTACAACCATCTTCAAGAAAAATCATTAAGATCACTTACTAGAATGGAGAAGAGCTTGTTGAAAATTTGAGCTTTCAAAACCCGTATTTTGGTTTCTATTTTCAGTGGAGAAAGATGGAGAGAAAAGATGATATCTTTTCTTTCTTTATTTTATTAATACAAGTCAAATTAGTCACCAACTATTACTAACTTTGACCAATTTTGTCCATCTTTGTCTCCTATGATCCCCTATGGCCGGCCAACCATTTACAAAGGGCTAAATTGCCTTTTAAAGACCTCCAATTAACATTCTATGGCTATTTAACACCTTTAGCTTATAAAATAGAACTTTCGCACTTTATGCGATTTAGTCCTTTTTCGCGATTAAGCAAGATCGCTAAAATTAAAGAACCAAAATTTTCATGCACTAATGTAATCATGCTCTGACTCATAAAATAACATGAAAATAATTTTCTCTAACCTTGGATTAGTGATCCCGAGATCACTGTTCTGACTAGCCCCTAAATCTGGTTGTTACAGTTTGCCTTTGCGACGAAATCTAAGTATTTTCTTCCACGGAGATACTTTCAGAAACACTTTATCACAAATTTGAAATTCAATGTCCTTTCATTTCAAATCCGCATACAATTTTTGTCTTTCTGAAGTTGCTTTCAAACATTCGTGAATTACTTTCACTTTCTCTTCGGTTTCTCTAACCAAATCAACGACGTGAATCTATTTCTCACTAAGCTCAGTCTAGTACAATGGTGTTCGTCCCTTCGTACAGTGCCATCTTTATGCTCAATTGAAAACTATTTTTAAACGCGAATTCAACCAATAGAAAAAATCTCTCCCAATTGCCTTCAAATTCTAGAATACAACAACGAAGCACATCTTCGAGAATCTGAATTACTCTCTTAGACTGACCGTCAGTTTGCGGATGAAATGCAGTACTAAAGTTCAACCTCGTACCCAAAGCTTCTTGCAATTTCTTCCAAAATCACGATGTAAACCTCGGATCTCTATCCGAAATAATCGAAACTGGCACCCCATGTAATCTAACAGTCTCATAAATGTATAACTCACCAATCTATCAAGCGAATAATCTGTACGTACTGGAATGAAATGCATTGATTTTGTCAATCGATCAAAAACAACCCAAATGTCAACTTTCTTTTTCAAAGTCAGGGGTAATCCCGATATGAAATCCATCGTAACTCTATCCCATTTAAACTCAGGTATCATTACTGGCTGTAGTAGTCTCGACGGTACTTGATGTTCGACTTCGACTTGCTGACAAATCAAACATCTCGACACAAATTCAGAAATGTCTTGTTTCATACCCGACCACCAATACAGTTGTTTCAAATCATTGTACATTTTAGTACTCCCCGGGTGAACAGATAGAAAGCCACTATGTGCTTTGTGCAAAATTTTCTGAATGAGCTCGGAATTCTTCAGTACACAGATTCTACATCAGATCATTAAACAATCATCGGACCCGATCTGAAAGTTAGAATTACTAGTCGATTCAGATTGCACTCTTTTGGCTTGCAATTCATTATCATATTTTTGAGGTTCACAAATTTGCTGAAGAAATACCGGTTTAGCTTTCAACTCTGCTAGAATCAAACCATCATCAGATAATGACAATTGAGCATTCATCGCTTGCAAAGTATATAATGATTTTCTACTCAATGCATCTGCAATTACATTTGCTTTCCCCGAATAATAGTCAATAAATACATCGTAATCGTTCAATAGCTCGAGCCATCTCCGTTGTCATAAGTTTAGATCTTTCTGATTCATTATGTTTTTCAAGCTCTTATGATCAGTAAAGATGTGACATTTTTCACCTTAAAGATGATGTTGCCAAATTTTCAATGCGAAAACAATAGTGACCAACTCTAAATCATCTGTTGGATAATTCTTTTCATGCGGCTTCAACTGTCTCGAGGCATAAGCTATCACTTTTCCCTCTTGCATCAACACATAACCCAAACCATTCAATGATGCGTCACTATAAATCACAAATTCTTTTCCCGACTCAGGTTGAACCAACACTGGTGCCTCAGTTAACTTTTCTTTCAACTGATCGAAACTCTATTGACATTTCTCAGACCACTCGAATTTCACATCTTTCTGTAACTGTCTGATCATCGGTGTAGAAATCATCGAGAATCCATTGACAAATCATCGACAATAACCAGCTAACCCCAGAAAACTTCTGACTTTGAATACATTTCTCGGTGGTTTCCAATCAACAACAACTAAAATCTTGCTCGGATCAACCCGTATACCTTCCACTAAAACAATGTGCCCCAAAAATCCAACTTCTCTGAGCCAAAACTCACATTTACTAAATTTAGAATACAATTGATTATCTCTCAAGGTTTGCAACACAATCCTCAAATGCTCGGCATGCTCAGACTCATCTCATGAATAGATCAGAATGTGGTTAACGAACACAACAACAAATATGTCTAAATACAGTCTAAATATCTGGTTCATCAAGTTCATAAAGACTGTAGGAGCATTAATTAGTCCAAAAGGCATAACAAGGAATTCATAATGTTCGTACCTTATTTTGAATGCAGTTTTTGGCACATCTTAGTCTTTAACTCGCAGCTGATAATAACCAGATCTCAAATCAATCTTTGAAAACATTGTTGCCCCTTTCAACTGACCAAACAAATCATTTATTCTCGGTAACGGATACTTGTTATTTATTGTAACTTTATTGAGTTGTCGATAGTCAATACACATTCTCATTGACCCATCTTTCTTCTTCACGAACAATACTAGTGCACCCCAGGGTGAAAAACTAGGTCGTGCAAATCCTCTATCTGTTAACTCTTGCAACTGAGATTTCAACTCTTTCAATACTGTCGGAGCCATTCTGTACGGAGCTATCGATATCGATGAGGTCCCCAGTACCAATTAAATAGCAATTCAACCTCTCGAATCGGTGGTAATCCAAGCAACTCTTCTAGAAACACATCCAAAAACTCACATACTATCGATACTGATCCAATCTTCGATTCAGACACTTCTGTATCAAGTATATAAGCAAGATAAGCTTCACAACCTTTTCTCACATATCTCTGAGCTGACATAGATGAAATCACAACAAGCAATCCATTATACTCATCTGATTCAATTCGAAGAATTTCAAAATTTTGACATTTCAATTCAATAGTCTTTTGTCTACAATTCACAACAGCATCATGTAGAGTCAACCAAGTCATTCCCAGATTACATTGAATTCATCAAATGGTAAAAGCATCAAATCAGTCAGCAAACAGTAACCCCGAGTCATTAAAGGTCAATTCTTGCATACTTTATCAACTAGAACATACTTGCCTAAGGGGTTCGATACTTTAATCACAAACTCAATAGATTCAATAGGAAAATTCTTACTAAACACTAAATTCATATAGATATACGAATGAGTTGATCCAGGATCTATCAAAGCAACTACATCAATGTCAAAAAGAGAGAATGTACTTGTTATAACATCGGGGGACGACGCCTCTTCATGAGCGCGAATGACATAAGCTCTGGCTGGCACTCTAGCCTCAGATCTCACAACTGAATCTCTAGTCACACCTTTTCCACTAGACACATTCCCCGTATTTCTCGGGGGTCTCCCTCTTGTAGTCGTATTGCTCGATCTTGCACTCTGAAATTATCTTTCTTGGATAATTTTGGGCAATCTCGAATAAAATGATCTGGCAAGCCACATTTCAAATAAGCTTTATTACTCTTATTCCAGCACTCTCCAAAATGTCTTTTCTCGCACTGTTGACACTCGGGTTTGTTGTTTTTCACACTATCAACGCTTGAGACAGAAGTAGCTTGAGCTTTAGGACTCACATGTTTATTTCCACGATCTCTATTCTGATATCCCACTGAAACATATGATTGACTAAACGAATCACAGGATTTCTTTGATGAAGAATGATAAGGTTTATTCATCGGTCTTTTTCTCGAATCTCTAGCCTCTAAATCAGCTTTCCTTTTTTCTTGGCTAAGTTCTTCGGTTTGAAAGCTCGATCAACAAGGAAAACAAATTCTTTCAATTCTAGAATTCCAAACAGAAGTTTAATGTCATTGTCCAACCCGTCAACGAACCGTTTACACATGATTTCTTCGATAGAAACATACTCCCAAGCATACTTGCTCAACCGCACGAATTCTCTTTCATATTCAGTCGCAATCATTCGGCCCTGTTTCAATTCTAGAAACTCTTTGTGTTTTTGTTCGAGGAATCTCTGGCTTATATATTTCTTCCTGAACTCGGTCTGAAAGAATCCCAGGTAACTCTTTCCCTCAGCACCACTGATACAAGAGTATTCCACCACTGATATGTTGTATCTCTCAATAATGAAATGACACATTTTAAACTGTCAACTGGAGTACACAACAGTTCATCACATGCCTGAATAATGTTTTCAAGCCAAAATTTAGCTCTTTTAGGATCATCATCAATAGTAGCGCTGAACTCCTCAGCCTCATACTTTTGAATCTTATCAACTGGAGGCTTATTCAGTCGTTGAAATTCCACAACTTGGGAAGCTACAGGGACAGGTTGGGGATTAGGTAGGGTGGAAGTTGTTGACCAGCTGGATTTGTCTGGACATATTGAGTGAACCACTCATTCATCATTTGGAAGAAGGCTTCTTTAGCCTCTCCTCCTTGGCTACCCGGTACGGGTCTAGATTCAGAAGGTGATGTCCCTTGAGCGGGAGTTGGCGCATTACTCTTAACATCATCAGCTACAGCTCAATTAGGATCCACTTACTATACAAAAAAATTTAATTATCATGAGTCATCACACTATCGCAAGTTATATATGGCATGTATAGCTAGACTCTCAGACACACTATGTTAGTCCTAGAATCAGCTAAACCGTAGCTCTGATACCAATAAATGTAACACCCCTTACCGTATTCAATGCCAAAATAGGGTTACAGAGTATTACCAGGCTTACGATACATTTAAACATACATTCCACATACTTTATCAATTTAATTTCAAACATCAATCAATAACATACATAACGTCCCTATTATGAGCCCATGAGGCTCTAAACATGCTTTAAGAATGGTTTGGGACTAAACTAATAACTTTCGAAATTCATAGAACACCTAGAAATTTTTTCTCAAAAAAGGCGACACACGCCTGTGTGGCCCAGCCGTCTGTCTCACAAGGCCAACAGACACGCCCGTGTCACAGGCCATGTGGACATGAAATGGAATCACATGGTCGTGTCCCAACCTGTGTCTGACCCTGTGTAACTCTCTGACTTGGGTCACACGGCCAACACACACGCCCGAGTGCCCTAAAAATGGCCACACACACCTGTGTACCAGGCCGTGTGCTAGGCTGTGCCGATCTTATAGGGTATACTGACTTATGCCACACGGCCAAGTCGCACCTCCGTGTGTGAGGCCGTGTGGAGTATACTGACTTGATTTCAATTTCATCACTAGGGGACACACGGCCGTGTAACTTGACCATGTGTCACACATGGCTGAGACACACACCCGTGTCTCTACCCATCTGGACAAAAAAAGGCTATTTACCAAGCCAATTTGCCACCCAATTTTGAATGTACCTACAACACACCAATTTGCACCATCTCATAACTTAAATAAAAAATATGACTACTTAAAACATGTATTCTTTACCATGATTCAAAAACAAATAACATCACCAATATCAACATTCAACTTCCATAATATCAACCATATATAAGCATCACAAAACTAACCTCAATTTACATAACATAGACTGTATGCACATACACATATACACAAGCAAATTAACCCAAAATAAGCCAACTCTCATGGCTATTATAAACAAACCAAGACATATACATTTACAAGCCAATTCAAATGGCCAAAATCATTACCAAAATATGACCAACATGACCAAAGTCCCTATACATGCCATATACTCAAACATAAGCTTAAAAGTACCAAATCGATAATAGGATAGTGTGACGAAATCTCTGACGATCCCCGAATCTGAGCTAGCTTTGTAATCACTATAAAACATAGAAAAAATAAACAAAGTAATCTATATAGCTTAGTAAGCTTGTATGAAATAAACTCAATATAACCATAAACACATAATTCGACAATTGACTATAAATACATGAATTCACATAAATTACCAAACCTTTCAATTACTCATTCACAAAACAACATATTTTCTTCACTATTTTCTCGATTCAAAGCTAATATGGTTTATACACATACCTGTACCATCTCGTACCAATCTAATTTTCAAACTCATCATTCATTTACCCGTTGAACCATTCAGAATAGAATTCGGATACTCAAGAATCTCGCACAATAAGTACATATACCATGGCCTGAAGCCAAATCAAGGTAACTTATATCCAAAGTGCTGATATCATGGCCTGAAGCCAAATCAATTGATATTCATGGCCCAAAGCCAAATCAAGGTAACTTATATCCGAAGTACTGATATCATGGCCTGAAGCCAAATCAGCATAACTTGCACCCAAAGTGCTAATATCATGGCCCGAAGCCAACTCAACGAAACCCCTAATGACATGTCACTTGTATCCTAATCTATTCCTAAGGTTCAATCGGTATTTCAAATGTCGAATTACCATTGAATCATTGTCGAACTTGTCTAAAATCTTGTATTCACATTTTATACAGTATCAAAGCATTTAAAATACATTTATCTTGAAATTTATCTCATATGAACTTACCTCGGATGTGAAAATGATGAAATAAGTCGATTAGTCGATAACTTTAGTTTTCCCTCGATCTAGATCTGAATTCTGCTTTTCTTTATCTAAATATATTCAAAATTAACTTATTGAATAATCTCTCTATTCAATTTAATCAAAAACACATATTTAAGCACATTTACACTTTTGCCCCTAAGATTTCACAACTTCTACAATTTAGTCATTATTACACAAAATCACAAATTCATGAAATTTCTTTAACACCCATGATAGCCAAATTACTATAATGCCCCTAGTAGCCCACATTTATCAACTTTTCACACATTTAACCACACATTTTCACAATTAAATCCCTATTTTGCATTTTTACACAAAATCACTTTACAAAATATGTAAATCTAGCAACAAGTTTTCATATTTCATCATCAAACATCAAAGAACACATATTTTCATCAATGGCAAATTTCAAAACTTACAATATTTTTGCAAAATAGTCCCTGGGCTAGCTAGAACTAGTTGGAACGATCACAAAAACATAGAAATCATTAAAAACGGAGCAGAAACGGACTTGCAATTTAAGCATGCAATGGTCGAACCCTAAAATGCTCTTCGAGATTTATTTTTCTTTCTCCATTCATTTGAAGATGATGAAGATGGACATAAAATTGTTTTTGTTTTAATTAGTTAACCTTATTACACAAATTACCAAATTAACCTTGGTGATAAAACAGTTATATCATCCATTTCATGTCCATTAATGTCCACTTACCTTAATAATGGTCCATTTATCACTTAAGGGTCTCCACATTTAATATTCATAGTCATTTAGTGCATTTAACAAATAGAATTTAACTTTTACGCTTTACGCAATTTAGTCCTTTTTATCAAATTAACCACCCAAATGATAAAATTTCTAAACGAAACTTTCACAAAATCATATATTCATGTTGTAGACCTTATTTTAATAATAAAATAAATATTTTGACTTCATACTTGTGGTCCCAAAACCACTGTTTCGATTTGACTAAAAACGGGCTGTTACATAGTCCCTACAAGATAAAAAACCTTAAACAGCCCAAATTAATATGATCGTACTCAAAATATATATGTAATTAACACATAAAAGTAAGTCATTTTAGAGTATTATCATATCCCCCCTACTTAGCCTATGCTTGCCCTCAAGTATGGTTCATATTCCACTATGTAATTTAGATTTTCCCATGAAAGAAGTATCACTATAAAGTTTTATAAAAATTAGGCATAATGCATATGAAAATAAAAAGAACCTTTAGCTTGTTTTAAGTAAAACTGAAAAGTATTCCAACTTAAACACACAAAAATTAAATTGACTTGGATTATTTCGTGAAATTTAGGTAATTTATTAAACTTACCAAGACACCCTATTTGTTCAACCCTTAGTCCCCAAATTTAATTCTCTTCCTCTTTTTTTCTTCATTTTATTTTGTTGAATTATATATATATTATTTAAGAATGTATTGGCCTTTTTTACACGTGGTGGAATGACAACCCAATCACCCACCCTAGTTACTCAGCCTAACGCACTCCTAATTTATTATTATTATTTTGTTTAAGAATGTATTGTCCCTTTTGACGCGAAGTGGAATGACAACCAAAGTACCCCACCCTAGTTACTCAGCCCAATGCATTCCTAATTTATTTTTTTGTTTAATTCCAGTTAGCGGAGTTTTACCTAACACTTCACACAACCATTTTACGCGAAGTAGGATAATAACCCAAGCATCCTATTTCGGTTACTTAGTAGTCACATTGGAAGCTGTGCTCATAACCACAAAATCATTAGATTTTTTCTAATGAAATAAAATTTTAATTTTGGAGGACTAAGAAAAATAGTCAAGTGTCAAAAATAAGTTTTGGCAACTACCTAACAGGTATGGAAATAAATTTAGCATACATTCGTAATAAGTGTCCTCTTTGCATTTAGACTTAATCGATTTTACTATAAGCAAGATAGGGTTAACTTTAGTAATCATAATTATTTTGGCCTAATAGAAATAAAACACTGGAGATGAAATCAATCATAGCAAAATCATAACTAACTCAGTAGAGAAGAATCATGCTCACGGGTCAAAGAGTGGGTAATTCCTAGTGAAAATCTTGGGTATGAAAAGGGGCAAGATATACTAAAAAAATTAAATATGGGCAAAAACAAGCATAAGGCAGCAGCAACAATAAACACAATAGTAAAAGTGACAGATAAAACAACAGAAATAATGAGGAATGTATCTCCCTACTTAAAACACATTGCACTCAATGTGCAAAATAATATTAACAAATATGGTGAAAAATAAAGGGTTTAGATGTAACACCCCTAACTCGTATCTGTCTCTAGAATAGAGTTACGGAGCATTACCGGAGTTTACGTTTCAAAACTATCAAAAAATTTAAAACATTTAAAGTTATTTAAAATCCTACTATGATAAGGATGATATGTATAAGTGATGTTGTGGATTTATTCACTTTGTGAGTTATTGAATATGGCTTCATGAATCTTACGGTATCAGTATTGGATTATTCTTGATATGTATAAATTTCATATTTGAAATGGATTGATATGATTAAACTTTATACGAGCTTACTAAGCATTCATTACTTACGTAGTTGGTTTCCTTTACTTTTCAGATCATCGGAAGCTCGATCGGGTTGGAAGCTAGTCGGAGATTGATCACACTATCTATCGGCTCTATCGGTAGTTTCAGATGCTTTTTTTATTTTGGTTATAATGGCATGTATAGACATTTTTGGCTAATGTTTGGCCTATGTGTTTTGGTTGTTGAAATAGCCATACGGTTTGGCTTGTGTTATCATATCTTGGTTATGATTATGGTATTTTGAATGTTGACAAAGGTTTGGTTTTTGGTAAGTATATAAATGGCCTTAAATTGGTTGATAACATGGTTTATTATGCTAAAACTGTTTAAGTTAGAATGATTGATTAAGTATGCATATTAGAAATGTCTTGTGGTTGGTATGAATGTGGTAATTTGGTACACTTGCTATAAATGACATATGTGATCTTTGGTGCAAATTGTTGAATGGTGTATTTGGTATGTTTTTGTAATTTTCATCTTTTTCTGAAAAATGCTATATGTTTCTGATTTAGGTCTAACTTGTTTCTAATGTGTTTTTAGGGCCTCGAGGGCTCGTATAAGGGGCAATATGTATGTTATTGATTGGTTTTGTAGTGATTGATTATATGAATTAAATGTTTTAAAATTTTTGATAGTTTTGAAATGTAAACTCTGGTAATGCTCTGTAACCCTATTCTAGCGACAGATACGGGTTAAGGGTGTTACATTTAATGGTATCAAAGCTAGAGTTTAACCGGTTCTCAGATTGAACGTAGCATGTGTGATGTCTAGAAATACATGCCATTATATAACCTATTACAGTGTGATATCTCTCGAATCTAATGAGATTTATTTCATTTTTAGGCAAAGATTTTTTGTAACGCCCCTCACCCGTATTCATCGCTGGAATAGGGCTTCGTAGCATTACCGAATTTATTACACAAATAAACAAACATTTCACATACAATTATCAATTCAAATATAAATCATTCACATTCATTCATATCGTCCCTAATATGAGCCTACGAGGCCCAAAACATGTTTTAGAACTGGTTCGAGACTAAACCGATAACTTAGAAAAATTTTGGAAATCTTAGAAAAATTTTCCAAAATATAGAGGACACATGCCCGTGTGGCCCGGCCATGTGTCCCACACGGCCAAAGACACGCCTGTGCCACAGGCTGTGTGGACATTCAAAATGGAATCACATGGCCGTCTCCCAGCCCGTGTCCAACCCCATGTAACTCTCTAACTTAGGTCACACGGCCAACACACACGCTAATGTGACTATCCGGTGTGCCCTTTGAAATGGCCTCACACGTCCGTGTGCCAAGCCGTGTGCTAGGCCGTGCCAAACCTGTAAGGTATATTGAGTTATGCCATACGGCCAAGTCACACGCTCGTGTACTGGGCTGTGTGGAGCATTCTGACATGATTTCTAGTTGAACACTAGGGGACACATGGCCGTGTGCTGGGCCGTGTGGAGTATACTGACATGATTTCTAATTGAACACTAAGGGAAACATGGCTGTGTCACCTGACCGTGTGTCACACACGGCTGAGACATACGCCCATGTCTACCCGTGTGAAAATAGGCTATTTACCAAACCATCTTTCTTACCCAAATTGCATTCACCTATACCAAACAAAAAGGCATATAACATGGCATAAATAAGCATTCAAACCAATCTCAACCAAGCCTAATTCATGCTATTTTCATACCAAGAACTATATAACCCATTACAATATATTTTCCAATTCAAAACATACCAAATCCACATTCTCAAATCATCAATATGGTAACTTCCAATTATACATCACTTTACCTAAAACCAAAAGCATACCAATCTCACATTTCATCCATTTGATCCTCCAAATACCAATTCACAACAAGCATATAAATGGAAATTATACACAACATATCAAAAGGCCTTTTTCACATATATACATACATCACCAAACATGCCAAAATAAGCCAAGTTACATGGCTATACACATAACCAAGCACTTATCATTTACAAGCCAACTCTAATGGCTAAATCCATTACTAACATATACCAAAATGACCATAACTCCTATACATGTCATATAACCAAATACATAAATTCAAAAGTACCAAGTGATAGCTTGATAGTGTGATGAGATCTCCGACGACTCCCAAATCCGAGCAAGCTTCGATAGTCACTATAAAACACGTAAAAGTAAATAGAATAAGCTATAAAGCTTAGTAAGCTCGTATAGTTAATAAGTTAAGCGCACCATTCATTCATAAATTTAATAGTATGAACATAATATGCTACAAAATCATTAAATCATAATGTTAACATATATTCAATCACATAAGTAATCTTGAACTCACAACTTTCATAGGTTTAATGTTCATAAAGTTTTCGTACATAATTGTGCTGATACGTATCTATTTCTCACCATTTCATACCTTCGATACACCCATTGAACCATTTGAAATAATATCAAATACTCGGGAATCTCGCACCCTAGTGCCAATACATAGTCGAAGCTATCTCAATCTCATATCTCATATAATGCTCACTCTCGAGCGATCAACTGGTCTGCTCACACAAGCTGACGGTCATGACGTAGCTACACAGTGCTACTCACACAAGCTGATGAGAATCTGCAACACATGCCGGATAACTCAGCCACTGGTAGGACGTACAGACCAACACCCGAACACATAACCACTAATGACATGTCATTTGTATCCTAATCTATTCCTAAGTTTCAATCGGGATTTCACACGTAGCCAATTCTCGTCGAACATTTTCGTACAATTTTATCCATCAACAATTCAAATATAAAGCATTTAAAACATAGTTACACTAATGATTATTAACATACAAACTTACCTCGATCGCAAAAACAACGAAATGTATCGACTAGTCCAAAACTTTGTTTTTCCCTCGATCTAGATCTAAACTTCCCTTTTCTTGATTTATATGTAATCAAATTTAGCTTATTTAATTATCATTCTATTCAATTTAGCCCAAAAATCACATTATGAAAAAGTTACACTTTTTCCCCTAATAGTTTGACATATTTACAATTTAGTCCTTAGCTCATAAAAATACAAATTCATGCAATTAGATCCCTAACCAAGCTAGCTGAATTTCCCTTATTAACATAGCAACCCATATTTTTCATTATTTCACACATTTACCACACAATTTATCACATTTCTCAATCTAATCCTTAATTGGAAATTTTATCAAAAATCACTTTACAACTGTTGTTTATCTAACAACAACCGTACATTTTATATCATCAAACACCAAAATACACATACATTCATCAAAAGAAAAAGTTTTGAAAATTAGTCCCTAGGCTAGCTAGATTAAGCTACAACGACTCTGAAAACATAGAAATCATTAAAAATTGAGTCAAAAATCACTTACATGCACAAGAAGACTAGGCCGAATGCTTCAAGCTATTCTAATGGCTTTTCTATGCCCTAATTTTGGCTAGGAAGAAGATGAATGAAGTAAAATGACATTTTGTTCTATTAATTTATCATTTAATTACCTATATACTTAATTGACCTTTATAATTAATTCAAATTACAAAATTTCCAAGCCATTATCATCGACTAACACATTAGTGGGCTAATTACCACATAAAGACATTCACTTTAAAGTTCTATAGCTATTAGACACCTTTAGCTCATAGAACTCAAGTTTTACTCTTTACGCGATTTAGTCCTTTTTATCAAATTAAGCATTCAAACGATAAAATTTCTTAACGAAATTTTCACACAATCATACTATCATACAGTAGACATTAAAATAAAAATAAAATAATTATTTTGAGAGATCTGATCTATATCGGTGCAACATCGAAACATGAAATACATTGTGAATCTTTTCTAACTCTAACAGTAGAGCTAGTCAATATGCCACTAGCCCTATTCTTTCAATAATCTCATACGGCCCGATAAATCTCGGACTCAATTTTCCTTTGCGACCAAAATGAAGAATCTTCTTCCATAGAGATACTTCCAAAAATACTCTGTCGCCGATTTGAAATTCAATGTCTTTATGTTTTAAATCCGCATGCTATTTTTGTCGATCTGAAGCTGCTTTCAATCTTTCACGAATTACTTTCACTTTATCTTCGATCTCTCTAACTAAATCAACCCCGTGAATCTTTTTCTCACTAATCCTGGTCCTGTACAATAGAGTTCGGCATTTACGACCATACAATGCTTCATACAGTGCCATCTTTATGCTCGACTAAAAACTGTTGTTATACACGAATCCAACCTATGGTAAATATTTTTCCCAAATGCCTTCAAACTCTAAAATACAGCAACGAAGCATATCTTCGAGAATTTGAATCACTCTCTCGGATTGGCCATTGGTTTGAGGACGAAATGCAGTGCTAAAGTTAAACTGTGTACCCAAAGCTTCTTGCAATTTCTTCCAAAACCGCGACGTAAACCTCGGATCTCTATCCGAAATAATAGAAACTAGCACCTTGTGCAATCTAACAATCTCATATATGTACGATTCAGCTAATCTATCAAGAGAAAAGTCTGTATGTACCGGAATGAAATGTGAAGATTTCGTCAGTCTATCAACAACAACCCAAATAGCATCTTTCTTTTTTAGAGATAGGGGTAATTCCGATACGAAATCCATCGTAACTCTATCCCATTTCCACTTTAGTATCATTACCAGCAGTAACAGTCCCGAAGGCACTTGATGTTCAGCTTTGAGTTGTTGACAAATCAAGCGTCTCGACACAAACTTTGAAATGTATCGTTTCATGCCCGACCACCAATACAACTGTTTCAAATCATTGTACATTTTAGTACTCCCCGAATGAACATATAAACAACCACTGTGTGCTTCGTGAAAATTTTTCTCAATAAGCTCAAGATTCTTTGGTACACATATTCTACCTCGAAACATCAAACAATCATCGGATTTGATCTAATGGTCTGAATCAGTAGTCGACTTGCATTGTAATCTTTTAGCTCCTAATTAGTTATCACCCTTCTGAGCTTCAGAAATTTACTGAAGAAATAACGGTTTAGCTTTTAACTCAGCTAAAATTGAATCATCATCAAACAAAGTTAATTGTGTGTTCATCGCTCGCAAAGCAAATAAAGATTTTCTACTCAGAGCATCGGCAACTACATTCACTTTTCCTGAATGATAATCAATCTCTAACTCATTTCAACAACTCAACCCATCTTCGTTGTCGCAAATTCAAATCTTTCTGGGACATTAGATACTTCAAGCTTTTATGATCAGTAAAAATGTGGCACTTCTCACCAAATAAATTATGTCGCCAAATTTTCAATGCAAATACAATAGCAGCCAACTCTAAATCGTGCGTTAGATAATTTTTTTTCATTCATTTTCAATTGTCTAGAAGCATAAGCTATCACTTAGCCTTCATGCATCAAAACACATCCCAAACCGTTCAATGACGCATCACTGAAAATCACAAACTCTTTACCCCACTCAAGTTGAACTAGAACTGGTGCTTCAGTTAACAATGCTTTCAACCGTTCGAAACTCTATTGGCAATTCTCAGACCACTCGAACTTCACATCTTTTTGTAGCAATCGAGTCATAGGTGTAGCAATCATGGAGAACCCTTTTACAAAACGTCGATAGTATCCAGCTAATCCCAGAAAACTTCTGACTTCAGACACATTTCTTGGTGGTTTCCAATCAACAACTGTTGAAATCTTACTCGGATCAACTCATATACCTTCCGCTGAAACAATATATCCCAAAAATCTAACTTCTCAGAGCCAAAACTCACATTTACTAAATTTAGCAAATAATTGCTTATCTCTCAATGTTTGTAACTCAATCCTCAAATGTTCAGCATGCTTAGATTCATTTCGAGAATATATCAGGATGTCATCAATGAATACCATAACAAATCTGCCTAAATACGGTTTAAAGATTCTATTCATCAAATCCATAAATACTATAGCAGCATGAGTTAATCCGAATGGCATAACAAGAAATTCATAATGCTCGTACCTTGTTCTGAACGCAGTTTTTGGCACATCTAATTCTTTAACCTGCAACTTGTAACATCCGGGATTTAGAGGTTATGCGTTAAGTCATAATTTATGTGATAGTGGGCTTAGTGTGTGTTTGGATATGTTTTAGGGGTTTCGGGAAACCTTAGGCTTGGATGGAAATCCTAGGGAAATTTAGTTTTAACCTGAGCAAAGGGAAGCTAAGGGAGTTAGGTCTTAAAAGAAATTCTGTGTGGATCATGACACAAGAAATCAAGCAGTAAAGTGGCAAAGTGACGCCACCTAAGGTGTAGAGGAGGTTGAATCAAAGATGCTTCAAGAGGAAGGAGGTTCAAGCTGCAGAGGTTGCATTATGGGGTTTCTTTTGGCGTCAAGGAGGAGGGGCAGTTGGACGGCAATGGGACTCTAGGTGGATGAGCATTTGATCAAGCCAAATGCATTCAAATTTTGGCTAAGGAGGGTGGATGAAGGTTGGACTCATTCAAATTCTTTGAATGAGAGGCAGAGAGGAAAAATAGGAGCAAAATAAGGGATAGGAGAGAAAGAAGGCTAGCGGTCAAATGTGGGACTCTTTGGGGGTGCCTAATCGGTTTTGAAGTATGGTAGTAGTGTGTGCCAAATTTAGTTCTCTCTTTTCTCTTCAGTGCCGTTTTCTTTTTGTGAAAAAGCCATCTAGTTTCGGCTCACGTATTCTTTTTATTGTTGACCGAAACTTCAAAGAGCATTACGGTCATTTGTGTTCCTTTCTCCTTCTCCTCTATTTGATAGCTTGGCCGAATCTATCACCCTTTCCCAAGCTTCTTCTTTTCTTTTGGTTAGCCGAACCTTATAGCCTCATTCTCTTCTCTTTTTCTTTCTCTGTTCATTCGTATTATCTTCCCCGAGACCATTCTTTTCTTGTTGTGTCTCTAAAGTCGAATCTTCCTAGTGTTCTTCAAGCCGAATCTATAATCCTTTGCTATTCTTTGCAAAGCCAAAACACTTCTTGTGGTTTAGCCGAAACCTTTCTCCTTGGGATCTAGAAGCCGATTCTCTGAAGGTGTTTTAATAGTGGTAAGTATTTTCTTTCCTTAGCAATTGGTTTCCCTTCTTTCTCCTTTGGTAGCCGAAACCAAATGATTGGCCTTGATTTCTAAGGATGGCCGAATATGCTTAGGGGCCATAGTAATGTGTTTCATTTGTATGTAGCCAGTGTAAGGGAGCACTAAAGGAGTCTCTTGGATTCGACTACTCAGGTAAGGTGGTAGTAGTATTCGGCTAAGGGCCACATATTCTTATGTCTTTAAGTTTAGGTTGAAACTAATGTGGTTTCATTCAGGGATTTCGACAATTTCAGGAACAAGTGACAGTTCCGGGATCTAGACAAGCAAGGTAAGAGTAGTGTGACATTCGGCCAAAGGCCATATTATGAGTTTTTAAGTGATGACCGATTTGGGCAATGGTGATTTAGGGGCAAATTGACAGAAGTAAGCAAAGCCTTTGGGTTTCAAGATCGTTTCAGTAAGGGTACTCTATAAGTTCTAAGATTCAATATGTTAGACTATGGCATTAATGATTAACTAAGTGTCCTGATTAAGTGTGTTCGATGGATGCGGGTAGCAGTCAAGAAGGAAAAAGGGTAGCCCCTATCCCTAAGTTTAAGAAGAGATCAGTCTCTGCAGTAGGGATTGGCCACCGGGGTGTGGGCCAGCGGCAGGGCAAGATTATAGGCAGATAACAGTAGTTTCGATTAGTGACAGCATCGGTATTGAGAGCGTAACGCTTCAGGTTATCAGGTGTGTGATTAACCCGCAGTTTTCCGGTTGTATGTTATATTTGCATGTGTTATGTACATGTTGACAAATGCAGTGGCAATAATGAGATGGTTACCCTAAAAAGGGGTATGTCGACAACCAGATCAGTGTTAATTATTGATGAGACTGTGAATATGCCAATGAAAATATGATTGTATGCCGAATAACATGTTCATGCATTATTTATCATGACATTATCGTATGTTGCATGTGCATGGGGTGGGATTGAATATATGAAAGAAGGACAGGGTGTACTGTATGTACGTGGTTTAGTGATGGCTACGAGCCTCACGTGGATCGATGAGTGGCTCTATGCCTCATCGTGGTTGGTATCGGCTTTGTGCCATATCGTGGTTGGTAATGGCTATGTGCCTCATCGTGGTTTGATGTTAGCTACGAGCTACATCGTGGATTGGCGTTGACTGAGGTCGCGTTGTGGATTATTTGTGATTTATTTCACGTGGAAGGCATTGATTGCCAAATTGGTGTGTAGAGGTTGGAGGGTTGATTTAGTAATCCCCTGGTGTGTGGTGGCTGGATACGGGGGTGTGTAGAGGATAGACCCTAGGCTGGGTTGGGTGCACTTTTCATATTCATGTGTGGTATGTGGATTGGTGTGGATATGGGCCAAGCCCAATTGTAGAATCGTGTGGATTAATTGCCTTATTATCTGATATGTGGTTTGGTGTGGTTGTGGGCTAAGCCCACGTGTGGAAAGCTGTGGACTAATTACACACTGAGTCAGTTTGACTCACCCAATTTTTACCAACATCGCAGGTGATACATGATGCTTGGACAGGGTTGGAGCGGATACGAGGTGGCCATGCAGAAGATGTTTTATTTATTCATGCACTTACTATTTCCAGTATTTTTAAATAAATGTTAAATGTAATAAGGGCCAATTAGAGTATTTGGGATTTTTGTTATGTTTAAGGTGGATTGACGATTATATTATTATTTGGAAATATTTTATTTTTAGCAACCTACATCTTAAAAATATATTTTAAAGCTTTAAATCTGGATATTTTGTAACAACTTAATTTTACTCAGAATTTTAAATACATAATATTTTACAAAGACAGCAAATCTTTATGTTTTCACCACTATGTCAAACTCTTTTCAAACATTTTCCTCAGTGGCATTCCCAATTCGGCTGTGGTGTTTGGGCCGAGTTTGGGGTGCTACACAACTGATAATAGCCAGATCTCATATCAGTCTTCGAAAATATGGTTGCTTCTTTCAACTGATCAAACAAATCATCAATTCTCGGTGAAGATACTTATTCTTAATTGTAACCTTCTTAAACTGACGATAATCGATACACAGTCTCATCGATCCATCTTTCTTCTTTACTAATAGAACTGGCGCACCCCAGGGCGAAAAACTAGGTCGCGCAAAACCTTTATCTGTTAACTCTTGCAACTGAGCTTTCATTTCTTTCAATCCTATCAGAGCCATTCTGTACGAAGCTATCGGTATCGGTGATGTTCTCGGTATTAATTAAATAGAAAACTCAACCTCTCTAATCGGTGGCAAACTAGGCAAAACTTCTAGAAACAGATCCGGATATTCACAAACTACTAGCACTGTTTCAATATTCAATTCAGACACTTTTGTGTCCAGTACATACGCAAGATAAGCATCACAACCTTTTCTCACATATTTCTATGCTAACATCGACGATATCACAACAGGCAATCCACTGACTCATCAGATTCAACTCAAAGAATTTCATTATTCTGGCATTTCAATTCAATAGTCTTTCATCTATAATTCACAACAGTATCATGCAAAGTCAACCAATCTATACCCAAGATCACATCAAATTCATCAAAAAGTAAAAGCATCAAATCAGACAGAAAATAGTAACCCCGAGTCATCAAAGGACAATTATTGCCAACTTTATCAATTAGGACATACTTACCTAAGGGGTTTGCAATAGCCCGATTTAGGGCCTAGTCGGAATAGTGGTTGCGAGACCACAAATTCAAAGTAGAAATATGTGTTTTATGATTTTTATGAGGCTTATGATGTGTTTGAATGATTGTGTGAAAATTTCATTAGGAAATTTTATTTATTAGTGATTAAATTATCCATTAGGACTAAATTGCAAAGATTAGAAAGTATGAGATTTTAGAAGATTTAAGTATGAAATAGAATTATAAAAATTACTACAGGTCCTTATTTAGCAATTAGACCATTAAATGTCAAGATGCACAAAGATGGACATGGGAAGGAAAAATCTCAAAAAAAAAGGCGTTAAGGGCATTTTTGTAATTTGGTTAATAAAAGAATTAAAAGAGAAAAAGAAGTCAAAAATTCATGTCCATCTTCTTCCTAAGTGCCGAAATTTTCAAGCTCTCCATAGCTAGGGTTTCATCATCTTTCAGGCTTGATTATAAGTACCTTCTAGCCCCGTTTTTTAATGTTCTTCATATTTTTGAGATCATCGTAGCTCGATTTAGTTATTTCTAGCTATATTTTGAGCTAGGGTTTATGTTCAAAAATTTGCCCATCTATGACATGCATGTATTTTGATGTTTTATGGAAGAAATGAAAGTTTCATGTATGATGAACATCTTTTTCTAAGTGATTTTCATGAAAAATGCATAAAAGGACCAAATTGTAAAAGTTATAAAAATGGTCATACATCAGTTAAGAAACTGATTCGGATAGGCTTGAAATACAAGAAAGTTGAATAAAAATCATTTTACGAGCCTAGGGGCAAAAGTGTAATTATGAGAAAGTTTAGGGGCAAAATTGAAATTTTTGCCAAAGTGTGATTCATGAGTCAATTTAGTCAATGTGAGTATTAAACAAGTGACTTTGTTATTATAGATCAAGAAACACGAAGCCCAGACTGAAACCGAGGTAAAGACAAAGTGTTAGACTAAATCGAACATCCACGCACATTTTGAGTACCGAGGTAAGTTTGTGTGAAATTAAAGTTTCATAGTGTTTTCATATTTTAAATTACTTGATATTATGATAAAGAATATTATTCCCATGAAAATCGATCAATGAAGCTTCGATGAGAAAATGATAGGAATTTGCTAAGTTGAAGTCCCAGTTGAAGATTAGGAATAACGAGGTGTCACAACATGAGATAAGGAAGGTCCCGTATAAGACCATGTCTGGGACATGGCATCGACATTGAATAAGGAAGGTCCCATATAAGACCATGCCTGGGATATGGCTTCGGCACCAAAGGAAGATCTCGTACCATGTCTGGGACATGGCATCAACATCTATGTATGATCTCGTATAAGACCATGTCTAGGACATGGCATCGACATCGAGCTAAGAGATCCCGTGTAAGACCATATCTGGGATATGGCATCGGCATCAAGAGGTGATCCCATGTAAGACCATATCTGGGATATCGCATTGGCATCGTGATACATGTATGATGAGATCGAGTAACCTCCGATATTCCGAGTAGTTCAACGGGAAAAAGAGCTAAGTATGTAAAGATGATAAAGAGCTAAGTTATACAATGATGACAAAAAGTTCCACTTAAGTTAAGCAAGATAATGATTAAGTTTATGTTCAAGATAGCATAAATGCTAAATTATGTGCTAAAGTGATACATGTACCATGAGTAAAATTATGAGTTATGAAAATCGTAATAGATATGTGATGGGTAAGAATAAGTATGAGTAAGTATGTTTAAGTTCTTGGGAACTTGTGTTGTTATTGCTTTATGAGATGAATGGAATTTACCATGAGTACTTATGTTGCTATTTTTAATTCATGCAAACTTACTAAGCTATATGCTTACCCCTCTCTTTTCCCTCTTCCCTTGTAGTATCGCCAAGCTAGCTCGGGGATCGTAGAACGTCAGAGCTTGGATCACACTATCAATCATTCTTTTGGTATAGTAAAGTTGTTTTATTTTGAGTATGGCATGTGTAGGAACTTGGTCATTTTGTGTTATGTCATATTTGAAAGCCAAAGTATTGGCTACTAATGTTATACACTCATTTTGTAAATGGCCATTGGGAATTGGCCAATATTTGTCAAGTTTCATATAATTAATGATGATGAGTTTATGAAGTGAAAGTTCATGTCATTGACGGAGTGAAATATGAAGTGTATGAATGATGATTAGTGATTCTTCATAGTGTATTATTGCCATGTTATGTGTTGCTTGTGTTGGTATATGTGTGTTTATGTTTCAGGGTGGCAATTAGCTTGGAAGGTAGCCTTCTAATTGTCCATACGGGTAGACAAACGGCCATGTGTCTAGGACGTGTGTCACACATGGCCAGCCTCATGGAGGTGTTGATAGGTCGTGTGTCCACTGTATCAAATTGTGAGAATTCGATTCATCACACGGGCTAGCACACAGGCGTGTACCTAGGCCGTGTGCCCTTAAGAGATTACTGACGTCATAAACAGAATACCCAGGTTTTCATACACAGTTGTGGACACGGGCGTGTCTAGGCTGTGTGAGGGACACGGGCCATTGACACGGGTGTGTGTCTGGCCATGTGAAAACCCTTGTAGGTTCGAAATGAGAAATAAATTCCACACGGGCTAGGAACATGGGTGTGTGTGACCACACGGCCTGCCCACACGGGCGTGTCCCTTTTCACATGGGCGTGTGGCCCTGTTTAGGCAAAAATTTTCTAAGAGTGCAAAAGTTTCCGGATTAATTCCGAAACCTCCCGTATGCATGTTTAAGGCCTCGTATGCCCATTATAAGGATGTTGTGCATATGAATGAGAAATTTTAAGTTGAAATTAAATTTTATAGCCATTAATGTATGTTCAAGCAAATTAAGTACAGTAACACCTCGTATTCAGTTTCTACTTTGAACACGGGTAAAGGGTGTTACAGGGTTTGATACTTTAATCACAAATTCAGTAGACCCAATAGGCAAATTCTTACTAGGCACTAAATTCATACAGACATATGAATGAGTCAATCTAGGATCAATCAAGGCAATTACATTAATGTCATAGAGAGAAAATGTACCGATGATAACATCTGGTGATGACGCATCTTCACGAGTACGAATAGCATAAGCTCTAGCTAGTGCTCGAGCCTCGGATCTTACTGCAGAATCCTTTGTCACACCTTTACTACTAGTCACATTTCCCGTATTTCTAGGTGGTCTCCCTCTAGCAGCTATGTTGCTCGGTCTTGCATTTTGAAATTTATCTTTCTCGGTTAACTCAGGACAATCCCAAATAAAGTGATCTAGCGAACCACATTTGAAACAAGCTTTGTTATTCATCCACCAGTCTCTAAAATGTCGTCTTCCACACTGTTCACACTCGGGTTTGTTGGTTCTAACACTACCAACACTCAATACTGAAGTGGCTTGGGCTTTAGAAATCGTGTGCTGCTTCCCACAATCTTTATTAGAATATCCCACTGAAGCTGTCGAATGATTATACGAATCCCATGATTTCTTTGACGAAGAGTGATAGGGTTTACTCATCGACCTCTTCTTCAAATCTCTAGCCTAAGAATCAGCTTTTCTCTTTTCTTTGCCAAGTTCTTCGGCTTTGCAAGCTCTGTCACTAACATTACAAATTCTTTCAATTCTAAAATCTCGAAGTCTAATGTATTCATTTAACCCGTTTTCGAATCGCTTGCACATAATTGCCTCAATGGAAACACATTCTCGAGCACATTTACTGAGTCTCACAAATTCTCTTTCATACTCGGTCACAGACATACGACCCTTCCTCAATTCCAAAAATTCTTTGAGTTTTTGGTCGATAAACTGCTAGCTTATGTATTTCTTTCTGAACTCAGTCTGAAAGAATTCCCACGTGACTCTTTCTCATGGTACCACAGATATCAAAATATTCCACCATTGAGATGCAGTATCTCTCAGAAGCGATGTAGCGCATTTAACACATTCTGATGGCATACAAGATAATTCATCAAATACCCGAATCGTATTCTCAAGCCAAAATTTGGCTCTCTTAGGATCGTCATCAATGGTAGCTCTAAACTCTTCAGCTCCATACTTTTGAATTTTATCCATAGGTGGCTTACTCAAACGTAAAGGTTCCAAACCTTGAGGAGCTACTGAGACCGGTTGGGGAATAGGTGGGGTGGAGGTTGCTGAGTAGCCGGATTAGTTCGGACAAACTCAGTGAACCACTCGTTCATCATTTGGAAGAAGGCTTCCTTGGCCTCTCCTCCCTGACTACCAGACACCAGTCTTGACTCAGATTGCGCTACTCCGTGAATGAAGGCTAGTGCATTACGCTCAACATCATCAGCCACTGCTCGATTGGGGTCCATTGCTATATGAAAACATGATTTAAACTATCAGGAGATATCACATTATCACAGGTTAAATATGGCATGTATAGCTAGACTCTCACATACGCTACGTTAGTCCTACAATAGACTAAACCGTAGCTCTGATACCAATAAATGCAACACCTCTCACCCGTATTCATCACTAGAATAGGGTTTCAGAACATTACCGGACTTATTACACAAATAAACATACATTTCACATACAATTATTAATTCAAATATAAATCATTCACAATCATTCATATCGTCCCTAATATGAGCCTACGAGGCCTAAAACATGCTTTAGAAGTGGTTCGAGACTACACCGATAACTTAGGAAAATTTTAGAAATCTTAGAAAAGTTTTCTAAAATACAAAGGACACACACTCGTATAGCCCGGCCGTGTGTCTCACACAGCCAGAGACACACCATGTCACAGGCCGTGTGGACATTCGAAATTGAATCACATGGACGTGCCCCAACCCGTGTCTAACCTTGTGTAACTCTCTCACTTAGGTCACACGACCAACACACACACCCATGTGACTAGCCCATATGCCCTTTGAAATGGCCTCACACGTCCGTGTGCCAGGATGTGTGCTAGGCCATGCCCAACCTGTAGGGAATACTGACTTATGCCACACGGCCAAGTCACACGCCTGTGTGCTGAGTCATATGGAGCATACTGACTTGATTTCTAATTGAACACTAGAAAACATACGGCCGTGTCACTGACCATGTGTCACACACGGCTTAGACATATGCCCGTGTCTCTGCCCGTGTGGATAAAAATAGGCTATTTACCAAGCCTTCTTTCTCACCCAAATTGCATTCACCTACACCAAACCAAAAGGCATATAACATGGCATAAATAGGCATTCAAACCAATCTCAACCAAGCCTAATTCATGCTATTTCCATACCAAGAACTATATAACTCATTACAACATATTTTCCAATTCAAAACATACCAAATCCACATTCTCAAATCATCAATATAGTAACTTCCAATTATACATCACTTTACCTAAAACCACAAGCATACCAATCTCATATTTCATCCATTTGATCCTCCAAATACCAATTCACAACAAGCATATAAATGGTAATTATACACTACATATCAAAAGGCCTTTTCCACATATATACATGCATCATCAAACATGCCAAAATAAGCAAGTTACATGGCTATACACATAACCAAGCACTTATCATTTACAAGCCAACTCTAATGGATAAATCCATTACTAACATATACCAAAATGACCATAACTCCTATACATGCCATATAACCAAATACATATATTCAAAAGTACCAAGTGATAGCTTGATACTGCGATGAGATCTCCAACGACTCCCAAATCCGAGCAAGGTTCGATAGCCACTATAAAACACATAAAAGTAAACAGAATAAGCTATAAAGCTTAGTAAGCTCGTATAGTTAATAAGTTAAGCACACCATTCATTCATCAATTTAATAGTATGAACATAATATACTACAAAATCATTAAATCATAATGTTAACATATATTCAATCACATAAGTAATCTTGAACTCACAACTTTCATAGGTTCAATGTTCATAAATTTTACATCTATACTTGTACTTGTACATATCTATTTCTCACCATTTCATACCTTCGATACACCCGTTGAACCATTTGGAATAATATCGGATACTCCGGATTCTCACACCTTAAGTGCCAATACATAGCCGAAACTATCTCAATCTCATATCTGATATAATGCTCGCTCTCGAGCTATCAACGGGTCTACTCACACAAGCTGACGGTCATGACGTAGCTACACGGTGCTGCTCACACAAGTTGACAAGAATCCGTAACACATGTCGGATAACTCAGCCACCGGTAGGACGTACAAACCAACACCCAAACACATAACCCCGAATGACATGTCATTTGTATCCTAATCTATTCCTAAGTTTCAACTGGGATTTCAAACGTAGCCAATTCTCATTGAACATTTACGTACAGTCGTATCCATCAAAAATCCAAATATAAAGCATTTAAACACAGTTACATTAATGCTTATTAACATACAAACTTACCTCGATCGCAAAAATGACAAAATGTATCGACTAGTCCAAAACTTTATTTTTCCCTCGATCTAGATCCAAAATTCGCTTTTCTTGATCTATATGTAATAAAATTTAGCTTATTTAATTATCATTCAATTAAATTTAGCCCAAAAATCATATTATGGCAAAATTATACTTTTACCCCTAATAGTTTAACATCTTTACAATTTAGTCCTTAGCTTATAAAAATACAACTTCATGCAATTAAATCCCTACCCAAGCTAGTCGAATTTCCCTTATTAACATAGCAGCCCATATTTTTAATTATTTCAAACATTTACCATACAATTTATCATATTTCTCAATTTAATCCCTAATTGGAAATTTTACCAAAAATCACTTTACAAATGTTGTTTATCTAACAACAACCATACATTTTCTATCATCAAACATCAAAATACACATACATTCATCAACAGAAAAACCCTAAACCTTTAACAATTTTGTAAATTAGTCCTTGGGCTAGCTAGATTAAGCTACAACAACTCTGAAAACATAGAAATCATTAAAAACTGAGTCAAAAATCACTTAGATGCACAAGAAGACTAGGCCGAATGCTTCAAGCTATTCTCATGGCGTTTCAATACCCTAATTTCGACTAGGAAGAAGATGAATGAAATAAAATGACCTTTTGTTTTATTATTTTATCATTTAATTACCTATTTACTTGATTAACCTTTATAATTAATTCAATGTACAAAATTTCCAATCCATTATCATCCACTAATGTAACAGCTCGTTTATAGTCAAATCAAAAGAGTGGTTTCGGGACCACAAATATGAAGTTGAAATAATTATTTTATTATTATTTTAATGTCTTCAGCATGATAGTGTGATTGTGTGAAAATTTCGTTAAGAAATTTTATCGTTTAAATGCTCAATTTGATAAAAAGGACTAAATCGCATAAAGTGTAAAAATTGTGTTCTAATAGTTAAAGGTGTCAAATAGCTATGAAATTAAATAGTGGAGGTCCTTATGTTGTAATTAGAACATTATTAAAGTAAGTGGACAAAGATGGACATCACTTATATAAATTTTAATGTTTAAAGTAAGGTTAAATAAGTAATTTTGTTAATTAAGGTAATTAAATAAAACAAAAACCATAATTTATGCTCATCTTCTTGCTTTAGCCGAATTTAGCTAAAGAAAAATCCATACTTAGGACTTTCATTTGGTCAAGCTTGCATAGCTCATTAAGGTATGATTTTTGTCTCGTTTTTAATGATTTCTATGTTTTTGAGATCGTTACGGCTTAATCTAGCTAGCTCAGGGACTACTTTGCAAAATTATTAAAGGTTTAGATCTTTTCCATTGATAAATGTTGATGTATTTTGATGTTTAATGGTAGAAAATGCATGCTTGTTGTTAGATAAACATTTGTTAAGTGATTTTTAGTAAATTGTCCAAATAGGGATTAAATTGTGAAATGTGTAAATTGTATGGTTAAATTGATAAATAAATGACAAATATGGACTGCTAGGGACCTAATTGAAATTCAGTTAGCATGGGTTTTGGTTGAATTGCATGAATTTGTGATTTTATGAAATAAGGACTAAACTGTAAAAATGTTAAAATGTTAGGGGTAAAAATGTAAATTTGTCGTAATGTGTAATTTGGACTAAATTTAATAGAGAGATTATTAAATAAGTTGATTTTTATTACATTTAGATCAAAAAAAGTGAAATACGGATTTAGATCAAAGAAAGAACCAGATTTCAGATTAATCAACTTAATTCTCCGTTTTCGCATTTAAGGTAAGTTCGTATGTAATAAGCTTTGTTATAATTGTATTTTATATACTTTCATATTGCATAAACTGTGAATATGACTTTACGGACATGTTCGACGATAATTCGACAAGTGTGAAATCCCGGTTGAACCTTAGGAATAGATTAGGATACAAATGACATGTCATTAGGGGTTATTAATGTTTTGAGTGCTAGTCCATACGTCCTATCAGTAGCTGAGTTATCCAGCATGTGTTCCAGATTCTCGACAGCTTGTGTGAGCAGCACCATATAGCTACGTCATGACCGTCAACTTGTGTGAGCAGACCTGTTGATAGCTTGAGAGTGAGCATTATTGAGACATGATATTGAGATAGCTTCAGTTATGTATTGGCAATTCGGTGCAAGATTTTATTGAGATAGCTTCGGCTATATATATTGGCACTTAGGGTGCGAGATTCCCGAGTATCCTGTATTATTCCAAATGGTTTAACGAGTATATCGAGGATATGAAATGGTGAGAAATAGATACGTATCAATACAGGTATGTACGGAAACTGAATATGCATTAAAGATATGAAAGAATTGAGTTCATGGTTAAATAGATGATTGAATATATGTTAACATTTTGGTTATATATATTTTGTAGTATGTTATATGCATATTTTGAATGGTAACTAAATGGTGAGTTTTGCTTATTATTCTTATACGAGCTTACTAAGCTTCATAGCTTACATCTTTTATTTTTCCGTGTCTTATAGTGGAATCAAGCTAGCTTGAATTCGAGGATCGTCGAAGACTTCATCACACTATCCAACTATCACTTTGGTACTTTTGAATTTAAGTATTTTGAGTATATGGCATGTATAGGTATTTGGGTCATTTTGGTCTATAGTTTGGTAAAGAAGTTAGCCATTTGAATTGGCTTTTAAATGTCTAAAGTTTGGTTTTGTATATAGCTATGGGAGTTGGCTTATTTTGGAATAGTTGATCATGTATATATATGTGCATATGGCTTGTGTGATGTGTTGGATGATGGTTATGTGATGCTTGTTGATAATAGGTATTGTGGATAGCAAATGGTTGAATTATAAATATTAGTATGCTAGTAAATTTAGGCAAATAAAGCATATTTAAAAAATGACCATATTGATGATTTGAGAAAGTGATTTTTGGTATGAAATTGAATGGCATATTATGAGATTGTATACCTTGTAATTGTTGGTGTTGGAAATGGTTTGAAAAATGCTTGATTGAGGTTGATTGAATGCCTATTATATGCTATGTTTTGATTCCAATTGGCTTGATGTAGGTCTATGCAAGTTTGGGTGGCAAAATGGCTTGGTAAATAGCCCATTTTTGTCCACACGGGTAGAGACACGGGCATTTGTATCAGCCGTGTGTGACACACGGTCAAGTTACACGGCCGTGTGTCCCCTGGTGTTAAATTAAAAATCAAGTCAGTATGCTCCACACTGCCCAGCACACGGGCGTGTGATTGGCTGTGTAGCCTAAGTAAGTATATCCTAAAAGTTTGGCACGGCATGGCACACGGGCGTGTATGGCCATTTTTAGGGCACACGGGCTTGTATGTTGGCCGTGTGACCCAAGTCAAAGAGTTACATGGGGTCAGACATGAGCTGGGACATGCCATGTGATGCCATTTTGAATGTCCACATGGTCTGTGACACAGGCGTGTCTTTGGCCGTGTGAGACACACAGTCGGGCCACACGGGCGTATGTCCCCTAAATTTTGAAAATTTTTCTAAGTGTTTCAAAAATTTCTTGAGCTATCTATTTTGTCCCGAACCACTTCTAAATCATGTTTAGGGTCTTTTAGGCTTGTATTAGGGACAATGTTATTAAGTTTAAATGATGATTGCATGAAATTTGAAAATTTATGTGAAATTATTGCTTAATTGTTTTGTAAGTCTAGTAATGCTCCGTAACCTTATTCCAGCGTTGAATATGGGTGAGGGGTGTTACAACTAACACATTAATTTCCTAATTACCACATAAGTACCTTCACTTTAAAGTTCTATAGCTATTACACACCTTTAGCTAATAGAACTCAAGTTTTACACTTTACTTGATTTAGTCCTTTTTATCAAATTAAGCACTCAAACGATAAAATTTCTTAATGAAATTTTCACACAATCATACTATCATACAGTAGACATTAAAATAATAATAAAATAATTATTTTGACCTCAAATTTGTGGTCTCAAAACCACTTTCCTGATTCAACTAAAAATGGGTTATTACATGTTTTCCAACCGAGCTAATTCTGATAATACTAAATACGATACTCAAGTATCTGAATAAAATAAATGTTGCTTATAATGAGACAGAATTCATAAAGGTATGAATAAATGTTTTATAATGTATGCTAATGATGAATTTTATATTATGTGTGTGTGTGTGTGTATATATATATATATAAGAGTCAAATTTTGAGGCTTTACGACCTTCACCCCCTCACCCTCAAGGTTTTATGCAACAGAATTCACAAGATTTATCTTGATTAAGCTTACAAGTGTAAAATCAAATAGTCCAGTGGATGAATGAATAATAATGTGGTCAGAGCTGAGAATGGGTTAGCAAGTAAAGAGAGTTCTAGAAGAGATATTGGTTTTTCTGAAGATCATTCGAGATACGCAACGTCATTGTTAAAGAAGAGGTTAGGTATGGTATCTAAAGAACAGATTAACCGAAATTTCTTCTGGCTTGATTTCTTTAGTGAAACAAGATAATGTAAGATTATTGATGACTGTAGTAGTCAAAGGAATAATGTTTGAATTGCCAAGATATTTGAATGCAGCAGTTATAGTTGAGTAGCTTACGACAATCTCTACTGGGTATTCTATATGTTCTTTTATCCACAAAGGTATATGCAACTATTCATTTTTAGATGTGATTCTTATCATATGAGAATGATAGTTAATCATAATGTTAAACAGAAGTATTATTAAGCTGGTTGATTTATAATTGGCATTACTCTATCTTTCTTTGACATTCTATTCCATTATGTTTGGTAGAAAATTTGACGATAAAACTCATATGATGCAATTATTCTATTTTTACTGGTTATTGCTCTACTTATTATGTATCTGCAAATTACGTTTTCTCTGTCACAATAGATTCCAGTGCGTATGAGCAGTGTTCTTCTGGATTTTCTCTAAGGTATCACCAATCCCTTCATCATTCAATACGGGTTGTATTCTCGAAAATTTAGTATAGCTTCACATCTCAGATTTCATTATTTTAGTTTTCTTATCATTCTTATGGTCTAATCTTATCTATCAAACATGGTTCATCTGTAAAGGATATTCATTGGCCAGAGGTAATTTGTAACACCCCAAACCCGGCCCAAACACCACGACCAGATTTGGTATGCTACGGGTTAAATGTTGAAAACTTTGCTTTGCAGGGATTTGAAATCTCGATTCGTTTATGTAGGTATACGTTAAATAAGTGTCATTAGTAGAAAACCTTTGTAGTTGTTTTTTTTTTAGAACTCGTTTGAAAATCCCTTTTATTTTTCTTCTTAGAAATAAGCCTTTGAACATAAATTTATAAAATGTAAACATTAACAAATATAAATTGATAACCTAAGCTATGGAGCCTTATTACAAAAATAGTCCCAAAATTAAAACTTAAAGGAAAATAAGAAATAGTTTATGAAGTAAAAGACCTGATGGCCCCTCGGGTCCGCCTTGGCTCCCATGTCCACGATATACTGCTCATCTAAAAAGTCAGGGAAATTAAAGGGGTGAGTCACCAAGACTCAGTGTGCAAATCTCGAAAACACATAAAAGGCTTGAGGCCTACAAACACATTATGGGCCTTGGCCCATAAACAATGGCAACAGAATATTTACATGCTACATGGCCCAACCCAACCTAAAAGTCCATCCTCTACACACCAGCCCGTACCAGCCAACACACCTCGGGGATTTCTACAATCAACCCACCAACCGCTACACACCATATCGACAGTCATGCTGCCTATTCCTAACAATCAGGAATAAATTTAACGTGGCTTAGCCACCGATCACTATTGTGACCTAACTTTACAATTCGTGGTTTAACCACCGATCACCAAGTGACCTATTAACATGCTCTTCCCCTTCATCATATTAACCCCATCCCATACATACATCCATGCAGAAGCAAAGCAATATACGACCTAAAAGATCACAAACTATAGAGCAGTTTCTATGATTACGTACCTAGCATCCCTTGCCTACCCTTTTCGGGTAATACGACTGTTCATACAGCCTTCTTCCGGCTTTTAGCCCATAACATATATAGTACAGATTAATTAGTGTGATAGAGATCTACACACCTGATTACAGACAAGACGGGACTTTCTATGTCGACACTATCAGAAGCCGATACGACTGCTAACTGTCTAAGGTTTTGTTTTGAAGCCGGTCCATAACTCGGTGGCCAATCCAGAACCGCTGACACCACACGCTTCTTAAATTTAGGGATTGGGTTTACAGATCCAATCCCCTCCTTCACCTGATCGACATTTGATTCCATTAAAAGACCTTATCAGTTGCTATCATCACAACATATGGTTGTTAATCCATATCATAGAGTCAAGATCATAATTATGATGAACAACCTAACTAAAATTTAAAGAAAACCCCCTTACCTTAAAATCTCGAAAGAGATGAAGTTTAGGGACTAGCGGTTTTCGGCTTTTAGATCTAGACGATCTACTTCAATTCCCGATGTGTCAGCTCAAAATAAGAACACACGAACAGTCAAAATGTTACTTAAAAGATAACCTTGCCACCTCAAACAGCCTTTCGGCTTTGGCCTCTAAAAACTGAAAGAGAAAGGAAGAACAGAAGAAGTCGGCACTTACCTTAACACAGAGAATTCGGCAACTCCGAGAGAATTTCAGCTTTTGAGAAGATCAAAAATAAAAGATGATATCAAGAGATCTATGGAGATTCGGCTTTAATGAAGAAATCGGCAAAGAGAAAAGAATAGACAAGGGTATTCGGCTATGGAGATGAGGAGAAAGTTCAAAGTTTCGGCTTTTGAGAAGGAGATGATTGAAAGAAAAGATTAAGAGAATAAGATCCAAATGCCGAAATTGAAGGGATATCCCCCCTACTTAAACCAAATTTCGGCACCTACTACCTAAAAGCTAAAAATGACCTTTTTTAAAATTGAAACTAAGCTATTAATCAAGGGAAATTTCGGCACCCCTTGAACATGCCAAAACTGATTCCTCCTCCCCCTTAGTGTTGGAATTTCAGCCACCACTGTGACCAGCAGATAAATCCTAGATTTCCTCCCTTATCTCTATCTGATCACATCTCCAAAAGAAGCCTAGATCACACCACCTCTTCGTCCCTTTATCTGCCATATTATCTGCATTATCCACTCGAATAAATCCTCCTAATTTCAAGCATCATTGCCGTCCCACTCTACCCACTTAAATGCCGAAAATTAACAAATCTTAATTAAAATAATTGGGCTTCATGCGACTCAAACTTGAGCCTCCTCAGCTGACGCCACCTCCCTGCTCTCTAAGTGGTGCCACTTTGCCACTGGCCATAAGCCTTTCTGTGTCTTATAATCACAGATAACACCTTTTAAGCCTTATCCTATCAGGCTTTCCACTAGGGTGTCCAAACAGAAAATTTGATTAAGGCCTCTGCCCAACCTCGAGCCCATTCTGGACCCCTAACACTCACATTAAACATAACCACACATCAAACGCAAAGGCCCACCAATTTAGGATGTTACAGTTCTACCCCCTTAAAGAAATTTCGACCTCGAAATTACCTGATCAGAATAGATACGGGTACTGCTGCCGCATTGCTTCCTCTGGTTCCCAAGTAGCCTCCCCAGAACCGTGATTCCGCCACAGAACTTTAACCAATAGAACCGTCTTCCTTCGCAGTATTTTGACATCACGATCTAAGATTTCCATTGGTTCCTCTTCAAAGGATAGGTCGGGTCTTACTTCGATTTCTTCCACAGGCACCACATGAGATGTATCCAAATGATATCGTCTCAGCATAGAGACGTGGAATACATTATGAATCCGGCTTAGCTCAGAAGGTAGCTCTAGCTGATAAGCTACCGGTCCCACTCGTTTCAACACCCGATAAGGTTCGATAAATCTGGGACTTAATTTACCTTTCCGTCCAAACCTCAACACTTTCTTCCATGGCGACACCTTCAAGAACACCTTGTCACCCACTGCAAACTCCGTGTCTTTACGCTTCAAATCAGCATAGGACTTCTGTCTGTCTGACGCTTTCTTTAGTCGAACCCGAATTACCTCAACCTTCTCCTCTATCTCTGTAACCAACTCCGGACCCAAAATTTGACGTTCCCCTAATTCCGTCCAACAGGTAGGAGTACGACACTTTCGCTCGTACAATGCTTCATAGGGTGCCATCTGAATACTAGACTGGTAGCTGTTGTTGTAAGCAAATTCCGCTAATGGTATAAATTCTTCCCAACTACCCCTGAAATCAATGACACAACCTCTCAACATGTCCTCCAAGATCTGAATTACTTGCTCAGACTGTCCATCGGTCTGAGGATGAAACGATGTACTGAAATCCAACTTCGTACCCAACGCTTGATGCAACACCTTCCAAAATCGTGAGGTGAACCTAGGGTCCCTGTCCAATATGATTGATACTGGTACTCCATGTAGTCTCACCACCTCTGTTATATATAGCTTAGCTAATTTTTATAGAGAGTAATCGACACGTACCAGTATGAAATGAGCAGACTTCATCAAGCAGTCAACAATCACCCAAACCGAATCTTTCTTAGTAGGTGTGAGAGGTAGCCCACTAACAAAGTCCATGGTGATCCTTTCCCATTTCCACTGTGGAATCTTCACCGACTGCAACAACCCTGATGGGATCTGATGCTCCGCCTTTACCTGCTGACAGGTCAAACACTTACTCACAAATTTGGTCACCTCCTGCTTTAGGCCCGGCCACCAAAACTGTTCTTGCAAATCCCGATACATCTTACTCCCTCTGGGGTGTATAGCACATGGACTACTATGCGCTTCTAGCAAAATCCTATGCCTCAACTCAGGATCTTTCGGCATGCAAATTCTTTCTTGAAAACATAATAGCCCTTCCTCATTCACACTGAATTCTGTTGACCCATCACTTGATCCTACCCGAAACTTCCCTTTTAGCAACTCATCGGTCTGCTGCTTCTCCTTAACCTGACTGACCCAAGAGGGTTTCACCTGAAGTTCAGCTAATAAACTCCCATCATCGTATAAACTGAGGTGAGCAAACATTACTCTCAAATCAGAGATTACTTTACGACTCAGAGCATCTGCCACCATGTTGGCTTCTCCCGGATGGTACTCGATCGAGCAGTCATAATCCTTTGATAACTCGATCCACCTCCTTTGTCTTAGATTCAACTCCTTCTGAGTCAATAGGTATTTTAAGCTCTTATGATCAGTATAAATGATGGATTTCTCCCTATAAAGATAATGCCTCTAGATCTTCAAAGCGAAAACCACCGCCGCCAATTCCAAATCATGGGTGGGATAATTTGCTTCGTGCGATCTTAACTGCCGAGATGCATACGCAACAACCTTTCCATCTTGCATCAACACGCATCCTAGTCCCGTGTGTGAAGCATCACAGTAAATCACAAACTCCTTTCTAGCCTCCGGCTGAATCAACACCAGAGCCTCTGTCAAGATCCTCTTTAACCTTTCGAAACTCTCTTGCTGCTTATCAGACCAAACAAATGGAACCTCTTTCCGCAACAACTTAGCCAACGATGCAGCGATCAATGAAAATCCTTCAACAAACCTTCTGTAATACCCGGCTAACCCAAGAAAACTTTGAATTTCTGCTACCGACTTAGGTGGCTTCCAATCCAACACTGCTTCAATCTTCCGAGGATCGACTCTTATCCCTTCTGCCGACACCACATGGCCTAGAAAAGTAACTTCACTTAGCCAGAATTCGCACTTACTGAATTTGGTGTAGAGCTACTTCTCCCTCAGAATCTGCAGAACCACCCAAGATGTGAATCATGCTCATCATCCGATCTTGAATACACCAGGATGTTATCTATAAATACCACGAAAAACCTGTCCAAGTAGGGTTGGAACACTCGGTTCATCATGTCCATAAACACTGCTGGCGCATTGGTCAATCTAAATGGCATCACCATGAATTCGTAGTGACCATAGCGAGTCCTAAAAGCCATCTTATGAATATCCGCCTCCTTGACCTGAAGTTGATGGTATCCTGACCTCAGATCTATATTTGAAAAGACTGAAGCCCCTTTCAACTGATCGAACAAGTCGTCGGTCCTAGGCAACGGGTATTTATTCTTGATGGTCAACTTATTCAGCTAGCGATAGTCAATGCACATACGCATTGATCCATCCTTCTTCTTAACAAATAACACCGGTGCTCCCCAAGGCGACACACTTGGTCGAATAAACCCTTTATCCAGCAACTCTTAGATCTGTGCCTTTAACTCCACCAACTCCTTCGGCATCATTCTGTACGGAGCGATAGATACCGGCGCTGTTCCCGGAAGAAGATCGATACCAAACTCCACTTCACGATCCGGGGGTAATCCCGGAAGCTCTTCTGGGAAAACATCAAGAAATTCTTTCGCCGTCCTAACGTCCCCAACAATTAGTTCCTTGGCTTCCAGAGCCCGAACAAACATTAAAATTGCCTCGCATCTTTTTCTCACCATTCTTTCTGCTTTTAAGGCAGACACCACATTTGACAAACAGTTCCCCCTTTCACCTATCACCAACACTTCGCCACCCTCAGGAGTTTTTAACACCGCTTGGCTGCACAATCTACACTAACTTGATACCTTACCAGCCAATCCATGCCTAAGATTAAATCAAACTCCCCGAACGGTAATTCCATCAGATCAATCAGGAAAACTATTCCCTGAACTTCTAAAGGTACCTCCCTATAAAGCTTATTTACCACCACCGAGTGTCCTAATGGGCTAATTACGGTCATCTCCCTAGAGGAAATCTCAGAATCTACGCTTAAAGTTCCAGACACCCTACTAGCAACATATGAATGCGTCGACCCAATGTCAATCAATGCAGTGTAAGGAAAACCAAAAATTAAAAACATACCGGTTACGACATCCGGTGCGTCAGCCTCCTCTCGACGTCTGATAGCATAGACTAACCCCTGATGTCTCGCCTCAGTGTTTCTTGCTCCTTGGCCTGGTGCTCCACGACCCCGACCGGAATCGTTACCACCTCTAGCTAGACCACGACCTCTCTATGGCTGCTGTCCACCTCTTTCTGGCTGTGCATTCCCTTGACCCGTGGGCCCTTCACTGCCCCGTTGCTGCGGACAGTTTCTAACTTGATGGTCCATAAATCCACACCTAAAGCACTTCCCACTGCCTGTCCAACACTCACCTACGTGGAATTTACCACATCGAGCACACTTCTGTGTCTGACTAGCAGCAGCAGGTCTCTCATCCCGTCTCAGCCCGTCTAACCTAGGCCTTTTCTGAATACGCCTAGCTGCCCCTGATGACCCAAAATTTCTCTTACTTCCACTCCTATCTCTATCCCAATTTAATTTTTCTGTCCGCTTAACCTCATCAGCTATCTTAGCTTTTTCCACAAGCACAGCAAATTCCCTCTCTCGCTGTGGTGCTATCAGTACACGCAGATCGTCCCTCAGACCATCTTAAAATCGAACACAATGTTCATGGTCTATGGCCACCATCCCTCGAGCATAACGGCTGAGGCGTAAGAATTTCGCTTCATACGCAGCCACCGACCTACTTCCCTGAACCAGATTCAGAAACGCTCTACGTTGCGCATCCACATATCTCGACCCAATGTATTTACTCCGAAACGCCATTTTGAATAGATCCCAGGTGATACGGTAAGCCACCGTACCATCCTTAACCGTAAGCCACCATTGATAAGCTTCATCCCGCAGGAGAGATACAACCCCTTTCAATTTTTCCTCTTCCGTGAAATCCGGATCATCCATTATACGCTCAACCGCCTCCAACAAATACTCAGCTATACTCGGGGCTATACCAAAAATTCCCCTAAACATTTCTGCCCCATTCGCTATAAGTCACTCCGACACAGATTTTCGAGCTCCTGTGCCCATGCCTGCCCCAGCAACCCTCTCTAAAACCCTTAACATCGCCTGAGATACCGCATCATCTCCAGCCGTATGGTCCTGAAATTCCACCTCTGCAGCTGGTGGTACTGGCATCTCGTTCGGACTCATGGCGGATCCTCACGGTTCGAGACACGACCATCCTACCCCTACCACGGCCACGCGCAGGATGTCCACGACGCCTTGTACTCATTCTACCGATTCACGTTTATCTGATTAGAAATTTTATGAATTATTAATTTCTTTCACTGATTAACCATGAACAATCTTATAGACAGTAGCTTCAAGAGTAGTTCTTTCGAATTTGAAATTATATCTACGGGTTTCAGTCTCAAGTTTGTATCTCCTAGTCCTAGGAGCCACATACATTCAACCATCATACATCAACGTACAAGTAGCATCCATGAACTCACATTCATCACATAAGGTTATTTCCGTCATCTCACTACCCAGGGGTATTTTCGTGATTTTATCCTATAGGGGTATTTTCGTAATTTCGTAAAATAGGGTATCTTGGTGATTTTTCGAAATAGAGGTATTTTGGTATACTTTTTTTTGTCTTGTAAGGCAGGGGTATTTTGAAAATTTTAATTCTTTTCAAATCGAGGTATTTTGGTAATTTCACAGATTTTGATAATTTTGTAAACCGAGTACTTTTGTAAATCTAGGGGTTTTTGGGTCATTTGCAAAACATGGGTGTTTGGGTAATTTTGCCAACCGGGGGTGTTTTGGTAATTTTACAAATTTTGGTAGTTTTACAAATCCAGGGTATTCTGGGAAATTTTCACAAATCAAGGATATTTCAGAAATTTTACAAAACTAGGGGGTATTTTAGTAATTTTGCAAAATAGGGTGGCTGGTCCCTTTTGGGTTTTAATTATAAATTTTGGCCCGTCAACTAGTCCTCGTGGCTAAGGTGAACAGTCACTACGCACCAGGTAGAATTCCAGCGAAGAGGAGGTGGGGTCACTAGGACCGCTTAAATACCAAGCTCTCCCTGAATCCAGTCCTAGACATGCGTACGCCTGTTGCCACACCCTAACCCAGTGACTTGCTCACGGACAGGTTTAGTCAGATTAAGTTCTATGAATTTAAAGAGTTGTTTAAACTAGGCCTAAAGTCCATTAACCCTAACATGCTAGTCTACGTTCATAAAGCCCATCAAACCCAACATGCATATCACATCAAGAGTTAGAATACTTACCTGCATGGATCAGGTGCTGGTAGACCTGAAGGCCATATCTCAACCCAAAGCATTTTTCTCAAATTCCTATCAATTTTACAAAATACTACTAGACCCATTTCTCAGCCCGAACTTTGCAACTAGGCTCTGATACCAAAATTTAACACCCCAAACCCGGCCCAAACACCACGACCAGATCTGTTATGCTACAGGTTAAATGTTGAAAACTTTGCTTTGCAGGGATTTGAAATCTCGGTTCATTTATGTAGGTATGCGGTAAATAAGTGTCATTAGTAGAAAACCTTTGTAGTTGTGTGTTTTTTTTAGAACTCGTTTGAAAATCCCTTTTTTTTCTTCTTATAAATAAGTCTTTGAACATAAATTTATAAAATGTAAACATTAACAAATATAAATTGATAACCTAAACTATGGAGCCTTATTACAAAAATAGTCCCAAAATTAAAACTTAAAGGAAAATCAGAAATAGTTTATTAAGTAAAAGACTTGATGGCCCCTCGGGTCCGCCTGGGCTCTCATGTCCACGATCTACTGCTCATCTGAAAAGTCAGGGAAATTAAAGGGGTGAGTCACCAAGACTCAGTGTGTAAATCCCGAAAACACATAAAAGGCTTGAGGCCCACAAACACATTATGGGCATTGGCCCATAAACAATGGCAACAGAATATTTACATGTTACATGGCCCAACCCAACCTAAAAGTCCATCATCTACACACCAGCCCGTACCAGCCAACACACCTCGGGGATTTCTACAATCAACCCACCAACCGCTACACACCATTTCGACAGTCATGCTGCCTATTCCTAACAATCAGGAATAAATTTAACGTGGCTTAGCCACCGACCACTATTGTGACCGATCACTACCCGAACTACTGACACCGCACGCTTCTTAAATTTAGGGATTGGGTTTACAGATCCAATCCCCTCCTTCTCCTGATCGACATTTGATTCCATCAAAAGACCTTATCAGTTGCTACCATCACAACATATGGTTTTTAATCCATATCATAGAGTCAAGATCATAATTATGATGAACAACCTAACGAAAATCTAAAGAAAACCCTATTACCTTAAAATCCCGAAAGAGATAAAGTTTAGGGACTAGCGGTTTCTGGCTTTTAGATCTAGACGATCTACTTCAATTCCTGATGTGTCGGCCCAAAATAAGAACACACTAACAGTCAAAACGTTACTCAAAAGATAACCTTGCCACCTCTAATAGCCTTTCGGCTTTGGCCTCCAAAAATCGAAAGAGAAAGGAAGAACAGAAGAAATCGGCACTTACCTTAACATAGAGAATTCGGCAACTTCTAAAGAATTTCAGCTTTTGAGAAGATCAAAAAGAAAAGATGATATCAAGAAATCTATGGAGATTCGGCTTTAATGAAGAAATCGACAAAGAGAAAAGAATAGACAAGGGTATTCGGCTATGGAGATAAGGAGAAAGTTTAGAGTTTCGGCTTTTGAGAAGGAGATGATTGAGAAAAGAGATTAAGAGAATAAGATCCAAATTTTGAAATTAAAGAGATATCCCTCCTACTTAAACCAAATTTCGGCACCTACTACCTAAAAGCCGAAACTGCCCCTTTTTAAAACTGAAACTAAGCTATTAATCAAGGGAAATTTCGACGCCCCTTGAACATGCCAGAACCGGTTCCTCCTCCCCCTCAGTGTTGGAATTTCGGCCACCACTGTGACCAGCAGATAAATCCTAGATTTCCTCCCTTATCTCTATCTGATCACATCTCCAAAAGAAGCCTAGATCACACCACCTCTTCCTCCCTTTATCTGCCATATTATCTACATTATCGACTCAAATAAATCCTCCTAATTTCAAGCATCGTTGCCGTCCCACTCTACCCACTTAAATGCCAAAAATTAACAAATCTTAATTAAAATAATTGGGCCTCATGCGACTCGAACTTGAGCCTTCTCAGCTGACGCCACCTCCCTGCTCTCTAAGTGGCACCACTGTCACTGGGCCACAAGCCCATCTGTGTCTTATAATCACAGATAACACCTTTTAAGCCCTATCTATCAGGCTTTCCACTAGAGTGTCCAAACAGAAAATTTGATTAAGGCCTCTACCCAACCTCGAGCCCATTCTGGACCCCTAACACTCACATTAAACATAACCACACATCAAACGCAAAGGCCCACCAATTTAGGATGTTACATAATTACATTTATTACGATTATAAATCCTGGTTCGATCATGGGAGCTCAATGGTATAGATCTCAAATTATAGTGGTTGAGTTACTGCATTGGTTGTTATTGGGACTACCTTCAGTTTTCTTCTTTTATTTGGAAGTGTAATATTGATGTTGAGATATTGTTTTATCTATATGGTTGAAATGTCGATCTTATTATAGCACTATGGTTTAATCTATTTGATGATTTTGGATCCAGTATGGTTAAAAGCTTCGATGTTAATAATTGAAATAAATTTATTATATTCCCTTTCTAGCTTTCGTGAAGAGGTAGGCATCGGTAAAAGTGTAGACGGTGGAAGATCGAGCTTAAACTTGTATATTGGATCTCATTCCTCAAGTAATCTCAATTTATGTCAACGAGTTAAAACGAGATGTTATGTTTCATTTGAGTTAATGCAATTTGTAGAGATCTTTGATTGGTATTCTATGGGAATTATGATAGACGATATATCTGGATTATCTTGACAACAAGAAGGAGTTATTCTAAAATGTTATTATTCGATTGATAATACTGAATCAGTTGTTTTAATCAAAGTGAGTTATTCATTTGAAAATTTAATTGAGTTACACGCATTTGAGTTTATCCTCGGGTCTGAGAATAAATTTTGTGTATTCACGAGTAAATAGATTGACAGTCTGAATGAAGATTTCATACTCTAGAAGACATGTTACATAAATACATCTATTAGATCAGTTCTAATCGAGAAATGTTATTATGGGTTAAATTCGTCCTGATTGTTGAAGATATCACACTTGTGTAAAATTATATTGCTTGACGCTTTCCAGGAAAATGGGAAAAAATATCAGTTGAAAGTTACCGATGCAAACATGTCAGAAGCATCAGTCAAAGTTCGATAATCCGGGTTTCTTGGTTATGATTTGACAGACGATTACTGGGAATTTCTTGGTAGTTAGACTACTAATGATAAGTGATGACGGGAGAACACCATAGCTGCCTAGTTAAGTTCATATATAGTATCAAGTTTTATTATGAGTTCTGATGCAAGTCCTGAATCGGGGTTAGTTATAAATGGTTTATATGTGGATTACGATTAAGAAGATGAAAAAAAGACTCGACTTGATGGCTTGTATCAGGTGAGAAATTTCGAGGACGAAATTTTCGTAAGAGGGGAAGAGTTGTAACAGCCTGTTTTTCAGTGGTGCCAAAAACAATGGTTTCGAGGCCACCAAATCCGACGAGTAATTTCATAAATATTATCATTTAATATTTATGAGTTAATTGTGACTTTTAAAAGGTTTTTGAATTGATCATTTGTGTTATTTTAGCGATTTATTAAGTTCAAGTGGTATGACCCTAAGGTCAAGTGGTTTTAGAAATTGAGGTATCGAGATCTCATTTTTATAAACTGAGTCGTAAATATTTTTATAAATATTTTCAGAGTGTCATTAAGGTGGTATTAAAGTTTTGTTGAAAAATTTTAACGTTTCGATGGTTAATTATTAAAAAAGGACTAAATTGTAAAAGATGTAAAATTTAATCACTATTTAATTTGAGTGATTAAATGGTTAATTGACCTAAGAGTGTTATCCTCTTCCATTTTCACCACATAAAAGTCCACAAGAAAAATAAGTCCGCTGACTTTCATCAATACGTCCTCAATGACTACTTCGGGATGCACAATAGACCTGTCCACCAATTGAATGATAACACCTGTTTTCTTTAAAAAAACCCATGTTAAGTAATTTGATCGTGTCTATCAGAGTCTTAAAAATTTATATAAAGAATGATCGAGCCTAAAACTAACTGCGACAACAATTGAAGCAAGTGCACCTATCGAACAGTAGTATAGCTGTGGCAAGACCGGATTGTCGAACCCAAAGGAACCAAAAGTACTAATACTAACTTTCTTTTTATTATCTAGCCTAAGAATTAAAGGAATTTTTATCTAATCTAGAATTAACTAACAACTAAGCTAAAGATGCAAAGACAAAGAGAATGAATTGGGGAAAATAACTTTGGGAAGAAAACCAATTGATTAAGACAATACCCGAGGAAGAATCCACCTAGACTTCACTTGTTATCTAACTCTGAACCAGACGATTTATTCACTTGACTTGATCCGTAGGATTCCCTAATTTATATTAATACCTCTTTTGAGGCTACTAACGTCTAACCCTAGGTTGATTAATTGAAATTTCCTTCTAATTAAAACCCCTAGAATTGCATTAACTCAATCTATGGACTCCCATATTAGGTTTGACCCTAATTCGACAGATTTTTGTCACCCTATTTCTAGGCACACGAGCAACTCCGCTTAACTATGCTAGATCTACTCTTAGGCAGGGACTTTTGCTCCACCACCTAAGCACATCAATACTTGAATCAATATTCAGGAAATACCAAAACAAGAATTAAGAACACATAGTTAAGAACAAATCAAGTATTTATCATATAATTCAGCAAACGATAACAAGATTTATCTTAGGTTTCATCCCCCTCAGGTATCTAAGGGTTTAGTTCATAATGATAAAAGAATACATCTCAAAAGAAAAGATAAAACAAAACATAAGAAAACCCTAAAATCGCCTAAAGGAATTGAAGGAGAGATCCTCCGTCTTGAGTATAACTCTGGCTTCTTGAGATGAATCAATTGGCCATTCTTCAAGTGAATCCCACAATTCTGGCCTCTCGGGCTCGGCTCCTTGGCCTAGCTGGACGCCCCCTGAAGGTTGGCCTCTAGGGTGTTTATATAGGCTTTTAGAATGGCTTTCTTTGCCTCTAAGTACCCTAATCCGACTGAAACTCTTCTTTCTCACGTCAGGGACACTCCCATGGCACACACCCGTGTGAACCGTGGCCAGGCCGTGTTCAGGTCTGTTGATGAGGCACACCGTGTGGTCTTGGGCCCAGGCCGTATTGATTTTGTGATATGGCCTATTTACTCCGTTTTGGGCCCATTTCTCGTTCTTTTCATCCTCTGGTGCTCTCCTGAATATAAAACATGAAAACAAAGGATTAAGAGCACCAAATTACACAATTCAAGGCTTAAATCATCCAAAAGTATGCTAAATGTGGGATTGAAATATGTTCATATTACGGTTTATCATAATTCATAAATGGAAAAAAGGAATTAGATTTATAGAGGCCTCTAAATCACACATATAGCTTTTTTTAATTCCTAAGTGGCCTATTTTGCATGGTATTGCAAACATGCCCCTATCTTTACATTTTATTGGCATCCTCTGTTGTAACACTGCATATACATTTTCACCAACACTTACTCTTTCATTTGCAGTCAATTTTCGCTAGTTGGTGCAAAGCTCCTTAATGATCTTGGCATATCGCAGAGTTTGTTTTATCGCATCCAACTACGGTATGTTGATCTCGACATTTCTGAATGTTTTGAGGATCTCTTTTTCCTATTTACTTCTCTAATGTTGGTTCAACTATCCTGGAAACGGAGGTTTAATTGTGGTTAATAGCGGTTTCGTTTAGACTTGTTCATCATTCTCCTACTTTTCCTAGGCAAAATCTTGATCATGAATCTTGCCAGGATTTGGTTCTAGTTCTTTTCCACTTCGTAACATCATTGCATTTGCATTTTGTCTTGGGTTAGGTTCCATTTGTGATGGCAACTTTCTTTGAGAGTTTATTTTCCCAATTGACGTGGTCAACTCTTTTATAGATGCCTCGATTTTCTTTTAGCAATCAATAGTTTGTTGTTTAAAACCAAGCACATTTGCTGCTAATTTATTTATCATGGCTTATTTTGTCCACACGGGCAAACACACGAGCATGTGTCTAGGCTGTGTGTGACACACAGCCTGGTACATGGGCATGTGGTTGGGCCGTGTGTCCCCTACAATTTAAATTTGAGAAACAGGATGCTCAGAATTGAGCACACAGGCAGAGACATGGGCGTGTGTCTTAGTCGTATGTGCTACACGGCCTAGAACACGGACTTGTGTCTTGGCAGTGTGAAACTTGCACCTAATTTCGAAAAAAAATTAAAATTTACCACATAGCCTAGCACAATGCGTGTGGTCGGCTGTGTGGCACAAGTCAGAGAGTTACACGGAGTCGAGCATGGCCTGCAGCATTTGCGTGTCCTAGGGTCACACGGGCGTGTCGCTTTGACCACACGGGCGTGTGAGCCCTGCATCTTGGAAAATTTTAAAATTTTGCAAAAAATTCTCTGAGTTTTCGATTTAGTCCCAATTCGATTCTAATACTCGTTTTGGGCCTCGAGGGTCCATTTAAGGGACGTTATGAATAATCTCAGAAAATAAACAGTGATTGACATGATTTATCTATAAATATTCTGTAAACTCCGGTAATGCTCCGTAACTCTGTTCCGGTGACGGATACAAGTTAGGGTTGTTATACAACTAGCTTTTACTCACTAATCTCCATCCAATATATCGATGATCTACATTAATCTCCATCCAATATATCGATGATCTACATTTTCTCCCATATAACTCTTTAAAAGGCAACATGCCAAAGTTGGCAAGATAACTATTATTATAGTTGAACTCTGTCAAAAGTAGATACTTTTCCCAATTCACTCCAAAGACAATCACATAGCTTCAAAACAAATCTTTCAGCACTTGGATCACTCTCTCCAATTTCCCTTCAATCTATGGATGGAAACCGATACTGAATCAAAGCGTGGTTCCTAGAGCTATCTATAATTGTTTCCAGAATCTTGACATGGATCTAGGATATTGACTAGACACAATTGTAGAAGGTATGTCATGCAAGCGAAATATGTCTAAGATGTATAACTCTGCTAAGTTTTCTATCAAGTAGTTCATTCACACTGCTACAAAATGAGCTGACTTCGTCATTCGATCAACAATTCCCCAAACAACATTTTTCTTGGATATACTAATAGGCAACCCCAAGAAAAAATCCATCGTGATTGTATCCCACTTCCATTTTACTATTTCCAGTTATCACAATTTACTAGAAGGAATCTGATGTTCTGCCTTAACCCTCTGGTAGGTTAGACACTTCATTACAAACTCCGATATTTCTCTTTTCATTCCTAGTCACCAAGATGTAGGGAGTAGGGCCCTTGATGAGCTTATTCCAAAATTTTCTGCCTTGAATTTTGTTCATTGGCAACATACAGCCTTCCCATGAAGCGTAACTCTCGTTATTAACCCAAGCTGAAATTATTAGCATTCCCAAACTTAATGTGCTCTTTTATTTCCTCACATCTTGTATCTTTTAATTGGGACTTAAAAATTTTAGATAGGAACATGGGTCGTGCCCTTAACTCAGCAAAAATTGAACCATCATCCTCCAGACATACTCTTTCTCTCAAATAAGGTAAATTTGTTACAGTCTTCCTACTCAAGGCATCAGCAACCACATTAGCTTTGTATGGATGGTATTTGATGGTTAAGTCGTAAACCTTTAATAGCTCAATCCAACTCTATTGACGTAGGTTCAACTCCTTCTTAGAGAGCAAATACTTTAGGCTCTTATGGTCGGAGAATATACAACACTTCTCCCCATAGAGATAATGCCTCCAAATCCTCAAGGCTAATACCACAGCTGTAAACTCAAAATCATGAGTTGGGTAGTTCCTCTCATGTGGCTTGAGTTTGCGTGATGCATAAGCAATCACCTTTCCCTTCAATATGAGTACACACCCTAATATATTCAAGGATGCATCTGTAAATGCAATATATTCCACTCTTGATTTTGGTTGACTCAACATTGGGGCATTAGTCAACATTTTCTTCAACTCATCAAAACGGCTAACATTAAAGCCTAATAGAACTTCTCATCCTTCCTTAGCAATCGTGTTAATGGCATTGCTATTGAAGAGAACCCTTTTACAAACCTCTTGTAATATCCCACTAGTCCAAGGAAATTACATACCTTAGTAACACTTTTCAGCAGATTCCAATCAAGTCCAGCCCGTATTTTCTCGAAATCTACTTTGATTCCTTCTGTAGAGATAATATGGCCTAAGAAATGGACTTCCTTCAGCCAAAAGTCACACTTGCTGAATTTTGCATACAACCTATTCTCCCGAATGACACTTAGCATTATTCACAAGTGTTCCTCATGCTCCACCTCATTCTTCAAGTAAAACAGGATGTCATCTATGAAGATAATGAAACAGCGATCAAGATAAGCCTGGAATACTCTATTCATCAAATCCATGAATATTGTTGTCATGTTCGTCAAACCAAAGGGCCTTATTAAAAATTCATAGTGACCATAGTGTGTACAAAACACAGTTTTCGAAATATCGTCCCCTTTTATCATTACCTGGTAGTATATAAACCGCAGGTCAATCTTTGAAAACACCTTGGCTCCACTGAGCTGGTCAAATAAGCCCTCAATCTTGGGTAACGAATACTTGTTCTTATGGTCACCTTGTTTAGTTGCATATAAACAATACACAACCAAAGGGTTCCATCCTTCTTCTTGACGAACAATATTGGTGCACCCTAAGGTGATACACTCGGTCTGATGAAGCCCTTGTCTAGTAGTTCTTATAACTTAGTTTGAATTCTTTCAATTCTACTAGGGCCATTCTATAAGGTACACTTGAGATAAAAGCAATTCTTGGGCTAACATTAATGGAGAATTCCAAATATCGGTTCGACAGAATCCCTGGTAATTCTTCGAAAAAGACATCAAGAAATTCATTTACAATTGGTACATGTTTAAAGTCTCCCTTCACCATCTTAGAATCCATAATATATGCCAAATAGGCTTCTCCACCCTTAACCAACAACTTCTAGGCTGAAACTGTCGTAACTAAATTGTTCCTAATGTCTTGCTTTATTCCAGAGACAAACAGCTTATCACTATTTCTAGTTATTAACCATACCCTTCAAGACTTGCACTCTACCACAATGCTTTGCCTAGTCAACCAGTCCAATCCCAATATGGCGTCAAACTAATGAAAACTTAAAAGCATCAAATTTGCCAAAAATACATATCCACCATAACTCAGCGAATGGTCTTTTACCACTCTGCTCAATATGGTACTCTGGCCTAGGGAATTGGTAACTAACATATTGACTTTTGTGGGGGTAACTCTAAGACTCTAACCAAATACACTTAGCGCAAATATAGGAATAGGTAGATCTGGGTTTTATCAATGCAGATATGCAAGTGTTGAATAAAGAAAAGTTACCCATAATAACAGCGTAAGCTTCGACATCTTTTTTTGCATGCATGGTATACTCTTTGGCTAAAGCCTTTGGGCTAGGTCTGGCTATATTCCTTCTTGGAGTTCCCTGGACCAATCCTGATTTAATCATCATCCCTAATTTTACTTCTGGCTGGGGCTCTCTAATCACCTACACAGACTGTTCAGTATTACCTTCCACTCTTACGGACAATCCCTCTTGAAATGGTCTTGGGGACCACAATTAAAGCATCCCTAGTAGCTTTCTAGCATACACCAGTATGGTTCTTCCCGTAATTGTTAAAGATAGGAAGTTTCATTCTCTAGGACCCTCCCATACTGGCCATCGATGTAGCTTGGCATACAATCCTTTCACGTTGGAAGCCCACAGTTTGTGACTCCCTGGTTGGGGTGAGAAAATACCCTCTAGCATCTCTGGGTCTTTTTGTAACACCCCAAACCCGGCCTAGAAGTTAGGCCCGAATCTGGCGGGTCACATGAAAGTGTTTTTCAAAACCATATTTCTTGTTGTTAAAACTTGTTTGAGAGTTAAAACCTCTTTGTTAAAAAAAAAAAAACTTAAGCAATTGTTGTCCACTTGAAAATGTAACTACTTTTCAAACCTTATATGTTGCGGAAGCATATTTAAAATAAAGAATTTACGAATAGGTGATGTTTAAAAACTTAGTTGCAGAAGCATTTTGAAAATGTTGCGGAAACATAGTGTTTTGAAGACAATCATCGTTTTGGAAATCGTATTCCACGTTTAGCAATTAGAAAACATCATAAATAAATATCACAAATAATAAGTTAAAAATAGAGAGGCCTTATTACAACCTAAATCAAAATACTTGAATAATAATCAAAACGGAAACCATAAGCAGTGTGCGGCCTTCTTCGAGTCCCTCGCAGCACCAGTCCATCTAAGGCTGGGGATTACCTGCACAGTTAAAAGAAAGGGGTGAGTTACGAAAACTCAGTGTGTAATCCCCTGATACAGTCACAGTCTAAGCCTAAGCCCTATTCGATAACGGTCTGGGCCTAAGCCCTATTCGGTAACAATCTGGGCCTAAGCCCCAAAATCAATGCATTGAACATGTACCCAACCCATACCAACCAAAGTCTCCACCCGTAGCAATCAATCTCTCCATGTGGGGACCATGTCAACCCACCCAGCCAACACACCAAGCTTAGCACCGATTGGACACTAAGTCAACAGAACAGCTCGGTACCGTAGACAGAACGGCTAAAAGCCATAAATATCGTAGCATCACTACCGGTTAATAGAACGGTTAAAAGCCATAAATATCGAAGCATCGCTGCCGGTTAACAGAACGGCTAAAAGCCATAAATATCGAAGCATCGCTGCCGATTAACAGAGCGGCTAAAAGCCATAAATAGAATGGGTATCAACCATAATCAGGATGGCATAGAGCCATAATCAGGATGGCATAAAGCTATCGGTAACCATAATAAGTTTGGTACATGGCCATCAGCGACGGTAATATAATCAGCATGCAGCCACGGGTCATTATGATTAACACAGAGTCATCAATATATATGTTAGGCATATAACCACTGGTAAATACGATTGGCACAAAGCTATAATTGTCGTAGAAAGGCTAAAAGCCTTGTACAGAACGGAAATGGGCCGTACACTTCCTCCGTAACTTTGTCCCAACCCCATGCAATATGTCGTGTATGTCATGCTCAATCATTACACGTGTATGCAAGATGGCCATGCTCAGTAACAATCATTTAAACATGTAATAAAAGCATATCAGTTATACAACTACAGTCAAATTAGTCAACTCATAGTCTAAGTCAGTCATTTACCCACAAGGACAACATAGTCATCTTACCCTATAAGGGTATTTCAGTAATCCTACCCTACAGGGGTAATTCGGTAATTCTACTCATAAATAATCCATGTATACAGTGCATCTCAAACATAATCAATCATACAATTAACACATACAACACTAGTACTACCACGAAAGTACAACGGTCATTTAATCGATTAGGAGTAAAACGGTTATTTCGCCTCGTAAGGGCATCTCGATAATTTTACACATCGAGGGTATTATGGTAATTTTGCAAACTGGGGGTATTTCGATAATTTTGCAAATTGAGGGTATTTCGGTAATTTCACAAACCAGGGGTATTTCGATAATTTTACAAATTAGGGGTACTTCGGTAATTTTACAAGTTGAGGGTATTTCGGTAATTTTACAATTTGAGGGTATTTCGATAATTTCACAAATTAGGGGTATTTTGGTAATTTTGTAAATCAAGGGTATTTCAGTAATTTTGCAAATCGGGGGTATTTCGATAATTTTACAAACCAAAGGTATTTCAGTAATTTTGTAAACCAAGGGTATTTTAAACAGAGATAACGATGCGAATGGGCCTAGGGCCCATTCTCGACCCAAATAGGCCCACACGCTCGTGTGGCCCATTTAGCCCAAATCTAGCCACAGATATGGGATTCACATAGTCCAGTCTAATATTTACTACACAATCATACAACTTAATCATATGGGCCCACAGGCCCATTGGTCCCACGTGGCCCCTTTCGGCCCAAACAGCCTAAACCCTCAAGAACACTCATGATGGCCTCAACTATCGCGTCGAAGCCCCCACACGTGCGCTCGTGCGCCCGTGTGGCTACCATTACCGTGTGACCGGCATTTCGGCATTTGCCGCTCTACAGCTAGAATAGTGTGAAATACACACCTTATAGGAATCTGGAGTTGATCTGCGCTCCGAACACTCCTATGCCCAAACTCCAACCAAGGTATGCTTACTCTCCTCATAGATTGATCTATTTAAAGCCAGCTTCTCACCTTTCCTCATGCTAGCTTCTCGATGTGGGATCCCTCCTTCAGCAAAGTTTAAATCCATTACAACCACTTGCCATCCCAACTTAGCAAAATAAGTATCCTCTTTTGCTTGCAATGGGATTCGAACCCTTGCCCTCTCCTATGCTCCAGACGCTACATGCCACCACAACACAAGCTCCACAAATATTTTAATTTAATATTTACGAATTTAATTTATGAAAACGAGATTCTAAAACTACCATTTCTAGCATCATTGGAAATCAGACTGTTACAATATGATATTATTTAATTATTACTAAAAATTATGGACAAGTTTAATGTTGTAGTCTAGCCACGCTAATTTAGTTGATGAAATAATATTTTTAAGTAAATATAAAACAATATTTTATATAATATCTATTTACTTAAAAATAATACTCAATTTTTCACTTACTTATTTTAACGAGTATCCGCTTTAAAAGATTAGCCTTTTCTATATTTAATATTTTAAACAAGATCTCTTTAAAAAAATTCTCCTAGTTAATGAGTAGTGAAATTGTACTATGTATGTATATAACAAAATATAAATTTAAAATAATTATTTTATTAGTAAAGTAAAACAAGCATTTAATAAAATTTCTCATTTTTTTTCTTTCAAACAAAACAATGAGTCTACTCAATCTCACCTGAAACCGTAAATAAGTAATCATATATGTGCTTCCAAGTTATTCAAGTTAAATCATTGTTGAGTGGGTTGCAGTAATAAGGTATATTATACTTTTAAAGAGAGATACATATTCAAATTTTGGAGATGACATTGTTGGAAGGGACAACCACAAATTTCAACATAAACCATAAAATCAACATATGAAGAATACCAAAAAGAATTATCGAGTCAAGTTTGAGGGATTTAAATTATTGAGTGAATCAAATTTAGGTATACTAAATAACACAAACCTAATCGAATTTTTTTCTAAAATTTCGAACTCGAGTAAAAATAATAAATTTCGAGATTGAGCATGAGAATAATTAACTAGCTATTAGAAAGAGAATTGGAATAACTAAACTCTAGTTTTAAAAAATCAAACTCAATCAAAGTTAAATTTGAGTTCAATCGTCGAATCAAATTCGATCAGAATTTCTTATAACTTCAGTTTGATTTAAGTCAATTACACCTATAAATTTCACTCTCGAATTTTTCGAATCTTACATTTTTACTTTTAAAAAAGTTAATATATACCATAAGTCAATTTACTCTTTGTACATTTAAAATTTAGTCCTTATACTTATATTTTTAGGAATTTAACCTTACTTTTTATATTTTCAATCATTATAGCATGTTTTTAAGTTCATTACAGTATGTTTTTAGTCACATGGCTACTAAATAGTATTATTTTTATTTTAAAGTGTCATATCAACAAATTTAACAAAAAATAATAATATTAAAAATTAATTTTAAAATCTGAAAAAGTAAACAAACTAATTCCTAAAATAAAAATATAGAGATTATATTCCAAATATATGAATAATACAAAGAATTAAGATATATTTTAATAAAAAAATTAAAATACAAATACAAATAGAGGGTAATATAAGAATAAGGTGGAAAAAGAAAAAGGAAAGAAGGGACAAGAAGAGCTTAGTACAACCGTGAGAGGGTCGGAAGGAAAAGATGGGGTGGTAAGAACGTGTGTGGCGTTTCTCCCGCTTTTCTGAAATTCCCAACTGCCTTCCTTCTTCCCATTTTTGCCCAATTCCCCTCCATATGCCTTGCCTCTCCTCCCTTTTCTTTTTTAACCATTACATGCACACTCATTAAACCACCATATCATGTAAATATTAAACATAACCTAATTATAATATAAAATCAAAATAGCATGATATAAATATAAAATGTATATTATTTAAAATATTCTAACTGAATAATTAGCGAAGCCGTAAAAATATTTTATTTAAGTCTTGATGTTAATCAATACTTCAATCCTTAAAAGTTATATATATTCAGTACTTGAAAATTTTGAAAATTCTCTTTATATATTAAACACTTTATTGAGCTAGTAGCACGTTAAGTAATGACAAAAATACTCTGACCAGAATGTTGAATGTTTTCAATTTTTTTTATAATATTGTACTCCTTGATTGAATTGAATGTTTCAGTTAAGTTCTATTAAAATTATACATAATATTGTACTCAACTCGACTTTTGGCTAACTTTAATTTGTCAAATATCGAAAGTAGCTTAGAGGAAATAGAGAGAAAATTTAAATTTTACTTTTAAGTTAGATTTTATTTCTAAGCATAGGGAAAGGGTAAGGGTAAGAGAATTTAGTATGTTTTAAAAATTATTTTTATTAACTTAATGGTAAGGACTTAGTTTACCCATAAGTCTCAAGTTCAAAACTCCTGGTCTGTATTTAATAAAAATATTTTAATTTTCCCCCCATAAAAGTGCCAAATTTGCAAAACCACCCAACCAAAAACTTTTTTTTAATTTTGTCCTTATTTTAAAATAATTTTAATTCCACATGAATTTTTAAAACCTATTTCAATTAGGTAAAAAGTATTTTACTCAAACCCTATAATTTTTACCTAACAAGATTTCAAAAAAAAAAAAAAAAAACCCTCAAAACTCTTTTCTTCCGAATCAATTTTCAAAAGGAATTAAAGTTTCAAAATCGTCCCTCTCCTTTTGTGTAGATCATCAATCTCTTCATCCGATAAAGGTTTTATGTTTTCATCAATCTCTTCATCCGATAAAGGTTTTATGTTTTCAAAATCAAGTGTGGGATCTAATTTTACAATTATTATGTATGGTTAATTGTGTTGAATCATTGAGAAATTAAAGTTAAATCGTATAGAATAAACATGTGAATCCCTCTTTTGTAAGTAAACCTGCGAACCCCTATATGCTTTACTGTGCAAACCAAAAGAACTATTAGACGAGCCCTTAGTAGATGCTAGGTGAACCTCAATGGCGAACCCCAAGTAGGCAAACCCATGTAAGTAGTCTATGCATGCGAACACCTCAGCAGTATGGACACAATAGCCCTACGTCATCTAGTTTGCAAAAGAAATAGACAAACAAAAACAAATTATAATAGACCAAGAAAATCAATACTTAAGAAAAAGTATTTTATAAGAAAATCGGGAGCTCGAAAATCATACCTACAAAAAGAAAAACATGTAAAAAATTTAATCGAATTAGAACAGCGATAGAAGAACATGCTTTATATGTGGGCAAGTTGGTCACAATGCAACTCAATGTACTAAGAATTCTTATCATAAAATGTTACGTAAGTATATACACGCTTTGTATTTCTTATCATCAAAATAGTTCCATGAAAAAAAGAAACTTCTACAAAGAAAAATACAACCTATGGCTACAATAAATTAAAAACAATTACTGTTATTGACATCTTTAACGCCTTGAAGTGCAAAATGCTATTTGTTTAGTATTGGTTACAAAGACAACTAAATAAAATTAATAGTAAAACAATTAAAATCCAATGGAAGCCGATAGCATAATTTATTTAGCGGTCAAATAATTTGTTCACGTTCAACATAAACAACAGAGGCTTATGTTTTGTTCAGGAAAGCCGAAAGTTAAATTATTTTCTATTATAGAACGATGTCTTGACAAAAAGTTTGAAGTCTTTCATGGAAAAATTATCGTACCCATGATTTAAATAGAACTTCCTCAATTTTCTTGATAAAAAAAATGAATTTCTTCATCTCTCTCTTTTTTTTCTTTTTTCTTTTTTGTATCTTTACTTAAATCTAAAATTTCAAAGAAAAATAAAGATAATAAAAAGAGTAAGATTTAAAATCACATTTTTCAACTTAAAAAATATATTATGTCATACTAAAATACATGAAATAAAAATTAGACTAAATTTCAATGTCCACAATGGATTAAATAAATCAACATTTTTATTTTAAACTGGTTAGTGAAGTCAGCTGGGATATTCTCCCTCAAATACATGTCGAAGCTAATATTCAAGTTAAATTTTGCTGAACAAAATTAGTGGATTCATTAGATTATCTTTTCCTATATCTAAAAGAGTATTTCTTGAAATCTTTAGCTCTCTTTTTACAATACCTGTTCCTGCGCTAGAAAGATCTTTACAATGTTGTTATCTTTACAATGTTGTTACCTTTAATATTACACTTGTAACCAACTGTTTCAAAAATTCTCATCATTTTTTTAATTTATGGTTCTCTCTGTTGAATTTGAATTTTTTATGCTCTCTAAATAAGTGTAATTTCCCCAATTTGGTCTAGACATTAGACCCAAGTTCAGAAGACTACATCAGCCACCGAGTTGACCTAATAGGATTAACGGAGTTTTTGAAAAGAACTTATTTGATTTAATTGAAAACTTTAGTTTAGATGTCGATTTATTATTTCTTAACGTTTTAATTATCTTCTAACAGTGGAAAATATAATATTTTTTTATGTTTTTAATAAAAATCGAGATTCATCCGTCACCAATTAATATTAACAATTTAAAGTCCTAATTAAAATCATAATTAAATGTCATGCAACAATAAAAACATCCTAAGTCCTAAATCTCATGCAACAGTTCAAATAAAATATTATAGACCTCAAATAATAAAATAAGTTGGATTGTGCCGAGACCCTCTAGATGTTCTGCCCGTGTCCTAACTTGGTGAGTTATCTGTAAGAATGATATTAAAGGGGGAGTGAGCTTTGAAGCTTAGTGTGAGTCTGTTTACAAAAAAAATCAAAGCTGACACTCATTATGACACATTTATTAACATTGCATAGAATAATCAAAGATAGAAAATCAATCCATAATATCAATTTTTCAAATGCAACCATCACTGATATATTAGAAATCATAATAACAGTTTTAAAGATAATCAAATCATCATAAATGCCACAATAATCATATTTCATGCATATATAGACATATATATTCACACATATGTATCATAACATAATTTTCAGATTTGTATACACATGATTTAAATGATGTCATATAGTTTCGGGTTTTAAACACTTACAGTAGGAGTTCCCCAGAACTCCTCTACCTTTACGTCACGTTATGAATAAACCACGATTGGTTCGCAAATAACAACTGCAATATTGGCTATGAACACACAAGTCCTCGTTGTTGGAATCCGCCTTTGGCTGTGGGTTTACAGCAAAGTCCTATAGAAAAAACATGCTTTTTGACTGTAAATTCTACAATGTAAACCCGCGGTTGGAATTAGCATTTGGCTGTGGTTTCACAACAGTACCCCAGATCAAATTTTCCATTTGGCTATGAATACACAATGAATTTGCAATTAAGAATTGTTGCATGGCTATGCTATGCACTTGCCCTTTTTTTTGCAGATACACTGCTTGATCTTCCTCCATTCATAACAACCCAACTCATGCAATGCATTAAAGCATATTAAATAATCTAACACATAGCCAATCAATAGCAATTCAAGCTTTTCATGCATTCATAATTGATAATAATATCGGGCATGTCGTTTATACGATCGCAAGTATATAGATACAAAGGTAACATATACTATTCATAATCAATGCAAATATTCATAATTATAAATACATACCACATAAAATCGATCAACCATGGATTTTAGCATATCTCATATCATCAAGGACCTATTTCAATAAATTAATTCACTAAAAATAGTTCGAAACCTATTCAGCGACTAATTTGATCAAAATATGGGTCAAAATTGAAGTTTCTAGGTTATAGGGAACACACGGCCGTGTGACCAGACCGTGTGAGAAGCCTTGGCCTATGTGAAAAGGTTACACGATCGTGTGGCTAGGTCGTGTGAGAGACTATAGCCGTGTGACAATTCGAAAATTCAACTTACAAGGAAGACATGGCCTTTTGGCAGGCCGTGTGGGGGTCATAAGCCATGTGAGAAGCCTAATCCTAAGGTTTCAATGGTAGCATAGCTGTGTATGGGGCCGTGTAGTCCACACGGGCAGCCCACACGCCCGTGTAGTCCACACGGTCAGCCCACACGCCCATGTAGTAAATCGTGTGGTCTGAGAGTTTTGCCTCGATTTTATCGTAAAAGAGAACACACTTGACTTTTAAGGTTTCGCACGATGATCTTCACATCCAGGTTCGGCTTGGGATACCTACAATGGGTCTTTCGATCGACAAATACACAATAATTAATATCGACTTACAAGATTTATCGAAGTTATCAAGATTTTCGAGAAAAATTCATAAAAGATAATTTTATTGATTTTTGAAATTGTTAAAAACAGGTATTCTATAAATATTTGAGATGTAATTAAAAAGATTTGGAATGGTCTTATCAATCTTGGTACATTAGAGAAGTAATTGACGAAGTTACGCTAAATCAATACAAAGAACGGATTAAACGAGGTTCGGTTTCAAACTTGGGATCAAAATAAAATTTCTAGCAATATCAAGAAAATAATTGCAAAAGGGAATATGTAAAAGAATAGGAGAAGAAATAGGGAAAGCAATTTTTTTTTTTTAGTTTGAAAAGGAAAACCAAAATTCTAATATGATCAGAAATGGAGTAAATAGCTAGGTTAAGCAAATATGAAGGGGTTGTTTAGGTAAATCACTCATATTGTAGAAAATGGGGAAAAAAAAATAAGGGATAGTGACATGGATTGAACTTAGGACACTAAAAAGAATAGAATAATAATTAACCATTAGGTTACTAGTCATACTTGATTATTTTCTACAACATTTAATACTTATACTAGCTTGGTCTTGCTCCTTAGTTGCTTAAAAAATAAGAGAAAATGAAAAGAATAAAGCTTGAACCTTAGCTCTTTAAGGAATCTTCTTAACTCCCTACCACCTACACTAAGACTTCTTTCTTGATAGTTTTATTAATTCTAACCTTATAAATTTTGGGGTGTTATAATATGTATACATGCTAATAAAAAGATAGCATGAAAATTAAATTAAATTTATACAACATAAAATTGAAACTAAAAGTAGCCCAAATTTGAACATTTTAATACGTCAAAGGAACATTGAAAATTAATGAGGAGTTCTAGTTGCCTCATTATCTTATATCTTTGTATCTTTCTTGTACTAAAAGTGTTAGGTGAATTTGGAAACATCTTTAGATGATGGTGAGGAAGATGTTTTGCTCGTACCAAATGAATCTGGATCTCAATCAGTAGGGGCAAATTTCAATCTGGTTTGGTGTTTTCTTACGACGAGCATAGCCCATTTTTCGACTATAAAGAATACCATGGCGAATGTTTGGCATCCAGTAAGAGTTCAGATCTCAAATTTAGGGGATAAAAGATTTCCTTTCAGGTTTTTTCATAAAATGGATATGGCTCTGGCTATAAGTAGTGCGCATTGGACTTTCAACAATCATCTCTTGGTGGTCCATCGATTGGAAAATGGGGAAAACCCAGCTAAGGTTCCATTAGTTTTCGCAAATTTTTGGGTACAAGTCCATGAGTTACCTATGGGGTTGTTCTCGAAGATTGTTATGAAGCAATTAGGAGATTGTATAGGAAAATTTTTGGAATTTAATTCAAAGAGTTTGAGTAAAGGTGTGAGGAATTTCCTTCGAATCAGGGTTTGGTTAGATGTTAGGAGGCCTTTGAAACAGAAGAAAAAGATCATGTTTGCTTTCAGGAATTGTACTTATGTTAGTTTCAAGTATAAGAGATTAACAATGTTTCTTCTATTGTGGTCGTATAGGGCACAACAACTCCTACCAAATTACGATGTCAAAAGGGGAGGAGTTAGTTGAGTTGGGTTGGAATTTGTCCCTTCGAGCACAGTCTAGATGAGCTATTGCAATGCACAATGTATGGTTGATAAAAGAAGGTGATGGGGGATTGAGAGTAACAATTGGTGCTCGAGTTTGGGAAATGGCTCAGGGGGTGGAAGTCGATGGAGTTTAGGGGTGAGGTTGAATCTCATGTTAGGTCTTAACTTGGAAAGGGTTAATGGGAGTGAGATGTAGTGTGTGGGGCAAATAAATATGGAACATGATGCAGAGGAGACACCAATTAAAGGTGGGGATGGTAAGGAGAGGTCTCGAAAGGAAAGTAAAAATCTTATTGTTTCTGGGGTAGAGGATTCAATAGTTGGTAAGGACGAGAGATTGGTGAGGAGAGCCCATTTTATATCGGCGGCTGCCAGGAGGTAAGCTGACCGGTCGCAATGAAAATTCTATGTTGGAATGTCCATGGTTTGGGGAGTCCACGAAAAATTAGGAGACTGCAGCACTTGTTGAAGATGTATACTCCTCAAATAATCTTCTTTATGGCGATGAAATTGAATAAGATAAGAATGGAAACTGTTCGTAAGAGATGTGGTTTTTTTAGTGGTGTTGAAGTTTCAACCGAAGAATCGAGAGGAGGTTTAAGTTTTGCGAAGAAAGAAAACAATACAATCGTTTTTAGGAGTTATTAGTTCATCATATTGATGTTGAAGTCCAAAAGCTTGATAATAACAAGCAGTGGAGATTTATCGACTTTTATAAGGCTTTTTATGCTCGTGAAAGGGATGACACATGAAGGTTACTGAAAACTTTAGGGTGCTCACAAAATCTTTCATGGATGGTGAGTGGGGATTTCAATAAAATTATGTATTCTTTTAAGAAAAAGGATGGGGCAACAAGAGATGAGAGGAGGATGGAAAAATTTTGTGGAGTATTGGAGTGTCATCTAGTGGATGTGGGATATTCCGGAACATGGTTCACTTGGGAGAGGGATAATCTTCTAAAAACAAATATTAGAGAACAGTTGGATAACGAAGTGGTGAATAAATGAACGATGAATTTTTTTTCCAAGCTTAGCGGTTCATCATCTTCCATATTCATATTCTGATCATTGTCCCCTTCTTATTCAGTTGGAGCAAGAGGGACATAATCGGAGATCGAAAAGATTTCAATTTGAGGTATGGTGGGTAATGGAGGAGTCCTTTAAAGGGGAGGTTAAGAGGTTGTGGGAAAGGGAAAGAGGCAATATCTTTGTTAAGTTAGAGAGCGTAAGAGAGGGCTTATGTGATTGGGCGAAGTTGATTAGAAGGGAAAGGGATGGAATTAAAAGAGAATTGACTAATAAATTGGGAGAGTTATTAGAGAAGGAATGAGATGATGACAATCATGAAGAGTTGATTGATACAAAAATTCATTTAATTTTTGAAATTAACACAGATGAAATGTTCAAAGAACAGCGTGCGAGAGCGAACTGGTAGCGATTGGGAGATAGGAACACAACTTTCTTCTATAATTATGCTTCACAACGTAGAAGTAATAAAATTGGGGGGTTACAGTACGAGGATTGGAGAGTGATTGAAGAGTCAGAAATGGAAGAAATTGCTCGTAATTTTTTCCAAAATTTATTCTCGACAAGTGGGATAGAAATTACAGATCATTTATTAGCAGGGGTGTCGAAATGTATCACCAATAAAGCCAATTTAATGTTAAAAAAAGGTATAAGAGGGATGAGATTGTTATGGCTTTGAAGGGAATGGGGCCAACAAAGGCACTAGGTGATGATGGTTTTTTGGCTTTATTTTTTCAAAAATATTTGCACATTGTAGGGAAACTGATTTCTGATTTCTACTTGGGGTTGTTGGACGAAGGTAAGGCGTTGGATACTTTAAACATTACTAATATTGTTCTAATTCTGAAAGTTCCACATCCAATACATCTTAAAAGTTTTAGGTTTATAAGTTTATGCACAGTCATTTATAAAGTAATTGCTAAAGCGATTGCTAACTGTTTTCAACGAGTCTTAGAAGATTGTATTGATAATGCTCAAAGTGCGTTTGTGCCAGGGAAGTTAAGTTCTGATAATGTATTGTTGGCCTATGAGATTTTACATTCTTTTAGACAAAAAAAGATGGGAAAAATAATTTTATAGAATTAAAGCTAAATATGAGCAAAGCATATGATTGGGTTGAATAGGGTTTCCTTCGAGTCATGATGGAGAGAATGGGTTTTTCCATGTCATGGGTGGATTTAATTATGCGATGTATTACCTCTATTTCGTATTTAGTTATTGTTAATGGAAAGGTTGGGGAAGTCTTCAATTCGAGAAGGGGACTTCTTCAAGGTGATCCTTTTAGTTCGTTTCTTTTTCTAATCTATAGCGAAGGTTTATCAGTTCTGATGAAGTTGGCTTTGAATGAAGGCTTGCTTAAAGGGGCCAATGTTAGTAGAAGGGGACCACAAATAATGCATTTTTTATTTGCTGGTGATTGTTTGTTGTTTGATGAGGCAAATGAAAGGGAGCTCGCACATCAAAAAGTGTATTAAAGGAGTATGAGGTATGCTCAAGATAGTGTATTAATTATGATAAGTCAAATGTTTTCTTCAGTTCGAATACTATGGAAAGTGGGAGGCTATTGATTTCGAGAATTTTGGGTGTTAGGCACTCAAATAATCCAAAGCGTTACTTGGGACTTCTGAATATGGTGGGGAGACGAAAGAAGTGGCCATTTCATATTTTAAATGATAGGCTCAAACAAAAAATCGACAATAGGAGTACAAGATTTTTGTCTCAAAGGAGGAAGGAAATTTTTATAAAAGTCGTATTACAAGCCATTCCTACATATTTTATGATGTGTTTCTTATTGCCTAAGTTGCTTTGTGGGGAGTTGGAAAGCATAATGGCTAGATTTTGGTGGCAAAAAGGACATGGTATGAGGGGTATATATTGGTGTGAATGAAGTAGGCTTTTTGAGTTGAAAGAAAACAGAGACTTAGATTTTCGAAGCCTAGAAAAATTCAATTTAGCTTTGTTAGCAAAACAAGGTCGGCGTCTTATTAATAATTCAAATTCCTTGTTAGCTCGAGTGTTAAAAGCTAAATATTACCCGTATGTGGTTTTGTGGAAGCTAGGTTAGGGAATCTACCTTCTTATACCTGGCAGAGTATTAGGGCAACTAGGGGCCTCCTTGAGAAAGGGGCTTTGTTGGAGAGTTGGGAAAGGAGACAAAAAATTTTTTGTAGAAGTTGCTTGGATCACTAGAGCTAAGAATTATAGAAGCAGTGATACTATTAGTGACAATGAAATTACTAAGGTTTCGAGGTTAAATGATAATTTAACTAGAACTTGGAAAGTTGATGTTATAAAGAATACCTTTTCTGAAATTGATGTAGGCAGAATCTTGAGGATCCCCTTGGCCACGTTGGAACATGAAGATATGCTGGTTTGGAAGGGAGAGTCTTCTGGTGATTTTTCGGTTCAAAGTGGGTACAAATTTATGCTTGATAGTACTTATGATCCTAATACTACTGATTTACATAATGATATAAAACATTTTTACAGAAAATTGTGAAACCTCAATCTTATAGCTAAACAAAAAATTACAGTAGGGAAAGTTCCATGGAAATTTTTGCCTACTCTAGCAAATCTACATTACAAAAGGCTTAGATCGATTTCAACATGTCCAAGATGTGGCGGTGGAGTGGAGACCATATCACGTGTATATAGAGAATTTCCTGTAAGTTTGGAATTTTTTAAATCTAGTGTGGGTATTATCTATGCCTAATTTGGGAGGTTGGGAATGGCTCACCTGGGTGTTTAGAAGAGGAACGGGTCACCAATGTCATATCTTCTACTGCGCCCTTTGGTTTATTTGGACCGAAAGGAACAAAAATATTCATGAGGGTAAAAAAAGTTCTGGAAGGGGAATATCAGAAACAATTTTTCGATATATTCAATAAAGTGATGCAATAGGGGACAAAAATCCTACCAAACGGTGCACTGTTTCCGAATGGAGGCCCCCAGAAAACCAGACCGTTCGAATAAAATTTGACGCGATTTATAATTCTCAACAGTTTTGATCGACCTCAAGATTGATCGCTAGAGATGATATCGGGAAGGTCTTGGTCTCAAAATCGACACTTGAGAGGAAGGTTGCTTCTTCGTTCACTACAGAGGCTTGTGCATGTTCTCAAACGGTAAGATTGGGGATAAGCATGGGAGTGGATTTAGTCGAAATTGAAGGCGATGCGTTAACAGTAATAAATAAATGTTAGACCAACGTTGTAGACAAATCGGAGATAGGAGCTTATATCGGAGATATTCAGGAGTACAAAGACGTTTTCAAAGCATCCAATTCAAGCATATTTCAAGACTACCGAACCAGATAACCGACGTAATAGCAACAGAAAGTCTCAAGAGAGAAGAAGAGGTTTACCTGAAGGATCTATGCCTTCTTATGCCATAGAAACGTTGGGTTCTAGAAGGCAAAGAGAACGAGAGCCTGACTGAGAGTCTTCAGAGACCTTCAAATCACTGGAGCGGATGCTAGATGGGGGAATCTGGGCAGCATCGAGGAATGCTTCGGGGAATTACAACCGACAGGAAAAAAGAGTTTTTTGGAAAGTGGAGTGAGTGTCAGTTCTTTTCTTTGACTTGATAGGGTTTGGATTTCCTTTTGTTTTGAAGGCCTCTATCTGTTGGGCCTTATTTTGTTCTAGTTTTTTAACTTCTGTTGGGCTTTCTCTTCTATTATGGGATTATTTTATTATTTTTATAAAATCTAATCAGTTTTATTCAAAAAAAATTCTAAAGACTTGAAAAATTTACTAAAAATTATAAAATTAAAAAAATTAGTTATTTTCTAAAATACCTATATTACCCTATTAATTTTTTTTAAATCACCTATCATATTAAAAGTAACTATAGAAAAAGAAAACCCAAACAGACATTAAAATGATATTATATTGACATTAATATTTCTTAAATTGCATATTTATTTTTTATTTAAACTAATTTGTTTTAAAAATAAAATGTTTACTAAGAAAGGTATCTTTTAATATATGAAATCAAATAAATAATTAGTAATAAATTAATATTTAATTCATAATTAATAGTATTAAAATTTTCATAAAAATGAGTGTTAAAATTAAATCATCATAATGGTGTAATTTGCAACCTCTAAATTGAAAATATATTTGAAGTCTATAAATATGTACTAAAACTAATAGTTCATTTGATGTAAAAAATAAAAATGTATTTCTTATTTATGTAAAAGTATTTTATTGAAGTGAATTAATTATTTTATTGTCCAATTTTTATTTTTTAGAGATTATAAGAGGTTTCAATTAAAAAACCATTAAAGGATATAAAAATTTATATAATTATTGTTATTTGAACTGGACTAAAACGTTTAGTTAGACCAATTGAATTGGGAATCGATTGATGTACCAATTTGAAAAAAGATTTTAAACCAATTGAACCGTAAATCAGTACAGACCAATTGAATCGAGCTAAAAATTCAGTTAAACCAACTATTAAATTAAGTTTGGTTTTGAAAACATTGCATATAATATAAAATCAATACAACAATAATTCAACCAAATGTTAGTGGATAATACAATATATTTAGTTTACATAAAAATAAAAAATACAATCATATATAGCTTAAATGCATAAGAAAGATTACTTAAAAAATAGGTGCATACTCAAAGTTTGCACCAAAAATTCTTTATAGTATATTCCTAAAACAATAATATGCAGCCAAGAAAACAATATTTGCAAAATACATCGTAACAAATAAATGAGAGAGAAACAAAAACTAAAATGGAGAACAGTCTTATAAGGAAATTATGTAACAAGCTATAAGATGGCTTTTTATACCCATTATAGTTTTGTAGCCTCCAAATAACTTAGGATACAAAAAGTAACATACAAAATAATTTAAAAGACACAATACTAACCTAAAAAAAAGGTAAACACAAATTATAATTTATAACCCTTGCAAAAATTAAAACTTACAATTAATGGAAAGAATCCTTGTAAACTAATCTTCATAATGTAATAATTAAATTTTAGGCACAAAATTATAACATGGAAATAATCATATTTGGTTATTAAAAAAATAATTAATTATTTTTATGTTATAATTTTTATATCTAACTCAAAAGGAAGTTGAAAATATAATATGCTAGTATTATGCTTGTCGAAATCTTTTTGAAATCGACCTTTTATTTTTTAAAAAAACGAAAATTGAGTCGCCACCAATTACTTTTTAAGAGGTGTGATCAGGTAACCTCGTAACTTAATCGTTTTAATAAGATGTTTAATTTATTAAAAGAATGTTTTTCGGTCTACAAAATCCAGAAAAGAGGTTCGGGAATCGGTTACGCGCGAGAAAGGATTAGCACCCTCGTTACGCCCAAAATTGATACCTAGTTGATTAATTAATGTCTTAGTGTCGAAAGTCAAAAATTCGAAGAGAAATTAAACTACAATCCCTACTTGCTTGCATGATGTTCTTTAAAACCAATTAGCTAAATTAAATTTTACGAAAAGGGCTTATTACGAGTTAGTCAAGGAGAAAAGATCGTACCCCGTGAGTTAGGACACGATGCCTTGAATCCTCGAAAACAAGAACAGTCACCATTTGATCTTATTTTAAATCTTGTTTTTATTTTTTAGAAAAATAAATAATTAAATAAAATGGATATTCGATTACTTAGGTTTTAGAAAGCTGTCATACTCCGTAAGTTAAGAGCACAACTCCTCAAATCCCAAAAATAATGAACATTGCCTCGGTTTTAAATATTTATTATGCATTACGTAAAACGAACGTAGCTTTTTATTTGGGCAAAATAAAAAAATACTAAATACATTGTAATATGATCCATGGGAGTGATAGCAAAATAAAATGAAATAGTCATGTAGGTAAAAAAAAATGAAATGACGAAATTAGGATAATAAGTAAATAAATAAATAAATGAGAAAATTTAAAATTTAAAAAATAAAAAATAAAAGAAACATGTTGGTAAATAATAATAATCCAACTATAATAGTAATAATAATAATATCGGTTTATAATAATAATAATGATAATAATATCGTAATTATTATCATAATACTAATATGAGTAAATAAAATAATAGTAACAAGGATAACATAAAAATAGAATGTATAAATAAAATAAAATAAAAATAACATAAATTTTAAATACTAAGATAAATAATATAGTAAATAAAGAGGCAAAATTAACCAAATAAAGGATTAAATTGAAATTTAAGAGAAAATTGAAGCATAAATCACAAAATAAATAAAGAAAAGGGAATAAAGGACTAAATTTAAAAGATAACAAAACTAACAGTCTAAATTATAAAGAAAAAGAACCTAAAGGATTAAATTAAAATAAGATAAAACATTTAGTGGTTAAATGGAAATTTTCCCCCTCATATTGACACGTGTCACTCCCAAAGGGGTTCACAGTGGGTCAGGGGACTAAATTGCACAGGGATTTAAATTATGGGGCAAAAATTAAAACAAATAAAAATGAACATGACTAAATTGAAAAGTAGCAAAAAAGCGGAAGGGCCAAAACAGCAATTAAACCTCCTTTAAAAAACATGCGGATCCTGCTAGGGTTAGGTCGAGTTGGCGGGTCGACTTCAAAATGACGCCGTTTTGGCGTTTGAAAATCAGGCCCAAAACGACGTCGTTTTCACACCCAATTTGAGCTAAAAAATTCTCAAAAATTTCATTCTTCCTTTGTTTTTTTTTTTAAAAAAAATTGTTTCTTCCCCTTTTTTTTTCTCTAAGGTTTTTTCTTAGGCCGGCATGGGGGTTGCGGACCTCTGTCGTGGCCGTCGTTCACTTGCGACAGTGACCACCGTCTCCGGTGGCCGAAAAACACCAAAACAGCCCTTTTTAACCCCCTTCACGAAGAGCCCCATTTTGGGGTTAAAAACACCAAAATCTTGGCAAAATTGGGCCAAAAATAGAGAAACATTTTGGTTTCTTCTTCTCTCCGGTGACCGAAACAGGTAAAAAAATATTTTTATTGTTTTTCTATTTTTTTCGAAGAATAAATAAAATAATTTAAAAGAATCACCTTTTTTTCTTTTGTGTTTGATTTTTGTATTTGATTGCTTTTTTTTTTCTTTCAAAAATCCCCCTTTTACAACAGGCTTTTGTAGGCTTTTTATAGCCAAATTACAACATTATTTTTCTATTTTTTTCTACTGTTTGTTATTATTCTTGCGTGTTGCGTGTTGCGTGCGCGTGGTCTCTGTCCTTTTTTCATTATTTTGCAAGTACCCTTAGAGAGTCAACGACGGGGCAAAAAAGCGTGCCCTTGCCTTTTTGGTGAAATGGTGGTAAAGACGAGTCAAGCCTCGGGCGGTGTGCCCATTCACATGGAGGGCAGCGGCACTAATGGCTTAATGGGAGCTACAGTTTCCTGCTAGTTTAGGTTATGGGCTAGTAACTTTTGGGTCAGGGTTTGGTTATTTTGGGCTTTGTTTTAAATTTGGGCTTGTAACTGGACTTTGGATTTAGTGGATTTTTTTTGGTGTGTTTGGGGCCCCGGCAAAATTGGGCTTCTACAGCTGCCCCTCTTTGCTCGTTGTCGTGTAACGAGAATGGAGCAAAGACTTTAAGAAGGGCCAATTTTGTCTGGTCTTGCCGAACTTTGACTTCAATGGTGCTTCTCTTATTCAAATAGCCTCATTTTAACCCACTGTAACTTCAAGGGTATATGAAGTGTAGTTCAATCTACTCCACTTCAATTTCGGGGAGATATTCGTATCTTTAACCTATTCCGCTGCAGCTTCAGGGAGATAATATTTGTAGCTTGTAGCTTTAGTCTATTCCGCTACAACTTCAGGGAGATAAGACTTGCTATGGTAAATTTAATCCGTCCCACTGCAACTTCAGAGGTATAGGACTTGTCGCTTCAATCTGCTCCACTGTAACTTCAGGAAGATAAAATTTGTAGCTTGTAGCTTTAGTCTATTCCACTGCAACTTTAGGAATATAAGACTTGCTATAGTAGATTTAATCCGACTCACTGCAACTTCAGAGGTATAGGACTTGTCGCTTCAATCTGCTCCACTGCAACTTCAGGGAGATAAAATTTGTTGTCTTCAATCTGCTCCAATGCAACTTCAGAGAGATAAGATTAGTGGCTTCAATCTACTCTAATGCAACTTTAGGGAAATAAGGTTTGTTATCTTTAACCTGCTCCACTACAACTTCAGGGAGATAAGGTTTGTAGCTTTAATCTGCTCTACTGCAACTTCAGAGAAATGAGATTCGCTAACTTCAATCTGCTCCACTGCAACTTTAGGGAGATTAGATTTGTAACTCGTAGATTTAATCTGTTCCACTGCAACTTCAGGGATATAAGATTCGCTATCTTCAATCTGCTCCACTGCAACTTCCGGGAGATAAGATTTGTAACTCATAGTTTTAGTCTGTTCCACTGCAACTTCAGGGATATAAGATTCGCTATCTTCAATCTGCTCCACTGCAACTTCAGGGAGATAAGATTTGCTATCATCAATCTGCACCACTGTAACTTCAGGGAGATAAGATTTGTAACTTGTAGCTTTAATCTGTTCCACTGCAACTTCAGGGAGATAAGATTTTTAACTAGTAGTTTTAATCTGTTCCACTACAACTTCAGGGAAATAAGATTTGCTATCGTCAATCTGCACCACTGCAACTTCAAGGAGATAAGATTTGTAACTTGTAGCTTTAATCCATTCCACTGCACTTCAGGAAAATAAGACTCGCTATGGTAGATTTAATCTGACCTACTGTCAACTTTAGAGGTATAGGATTTGTCGCTTCAATCTACTCCACTATAATTTTAGGGAGATAAGATTTCCTATCTTCAATCTGCTCCACTGCAACTTCAAGGAGATAAGATTCATCACAATGACTTCAATTCGTCCCACTGCAACTTCAGGGGGATAAGGTTTGTGGCTTTAATTTGCTCCATTTCAACTTTAGGGAGATAAAATTTGCCATGATAACTTCAATCCATTCCACTACAACTTCAAGGGCATAGAATTTGTGATTTCACTGGTCTGTTACACCATTCTCTAGGGAACATAACCTGTAGAATTCGTTTCATAGGCCTATATTTATGCCAAGAGCTTAAGATGTTATGATCAGAATGAATCAAATGCTCCTAGCTATATGTATATAAATGATATTTGTATGAATGCAAAATGTCATTTTTTGAGAATGATCCCCTTTTTAGTGCTTAGGTTGACATTGCTCATCGTTAATCAAGGTTCTATAATTGACGCATTACCTTACCTTCTTGTTCAGCTGGTATCTTTGACAGAAAACCCGAGGAAATGATCACAATTTAAACTATTCATTCCCAAATCTTTCCAACTCTTTGATTTGGTTGGTTCTGACTAGTGGTCCTGTTTCAGGTCCTTGTACTTAGAAAATCTTTCAGAGCAATATGCAGAAATCTTTTTACTTGAATATTATTAGTCCATTAATCGTTATTTCAATGAAAAATACTTGAAGAAAATTGTAACAATGGACAAGATTGAAATTTATTAGGAGCAGAGCTCGAAATGAATAGATTAATCAAAGATAGCAAACGTTGCTAAAATTCAAAATGAGTAAGATGAAAATAGGTGCCCTAAATATCGCAGCATGAGCTTCTCTACACACTTCTCGAGGACCATTTTGAGCTTGATATGTGTCTAGGAGATCTAGAGTACTTTGTTGGTGCCCCAAGATGTAAAGTTTCTCCTCATTTTTATTTCTGAGAAGACAATACTACCACATACCCAATCTTTGATCAAAATTTGAGTTGCCCTTTTTTTGGGTTTTCAACTAAAAACCCCTTTGTTCTCAAGACGCCGTTTGAGAGTTTTTGCCTTGGCCTCTCCAATTTTTTTTAGGTGAAGTATTTCTTGACTGAATCTGAATTTACAGGATTAGGTAGGTTTTTGCCATCCCTCTCGGTCAAAATCAGCGCTCCTCTAGAAAAGGCCTTCTTTACCACATAAGGTCCTTCCCAATTTGGCATCCATTTCTCTCTAAAATCTTTTTGTATGGGTAAGATCTTTTTTAATACTATCTCCCTTATGGAATTCTCTGGGGCGAACCTTTTTATCATAAGCTCACATCATTCACTTTTGGTATATCTGACCATGACGGATAGCTTTCAGCCTCTTTTCTTCAATCAAGTTTAGCTAATCATATCGAGATTGGATCCATTCTGCTTCATCTAACTTCAGTTCTGACAAAATTTAGAGAGAAGGAATCTCAACCTCAATAGGCAAAATTGCCTCCATTCCATAAACCAAAGAGAAAGGCATTGTCGCGGTGGAGGTCCTGATAGACATTCGATAAGCATAGAGGGTAAATGGTAACTTCTCATGCTAATCTTTATAAGTCTCAGTCATTTTTCCCACGATCTTCTTGATGTTCTTATTGGCTGCCTCTACCGCACCGTTCATTTTTAGGCGATATAGTGACGAGTTATGGTGCTTGATTTTGAACTGACTGCAGACTTCTGATATCGTGCTGTTCAATGACTATGAAAATGAATTGATGCCCATTGTAAGCTTTTGGCGAGATCGGCCCAATGACGTCCATGCCCCACATAGAGAAAAGGCCATGGAGAAGTCATAACATGAAGAAGTGAATGAGGCACATGAATTTTTTCTTCGTAAATTTGGCACTTATGACATCTCTTGGCATAACTGATACAATCCTCTTCCATGGTGGACCAATAATATCCGAATTTCATGATTTTTCGGGCCATTGTAAAACCATTAGCATGTGTTCCGCAAACACCCTCATGGACTTCTTCTAAGATTTTTTTAGCCTCAACAGCATCCACACATCTTAATAGTACCTGATCCTTTATTCTTTTGTATAGGATCCCCCCATCTGAGACATAGTCACTGGCCAATCTTCTCAACGTCCTTTTATCATTCTCAGTTGTTTGGTCAGGGTATTCACAATTCTTCACATATGGCAGTATATCGTGGTACCAAGGGTGATCATCCTTTTCTTCTTTTTCGATTCTTCACGATTCTTCACTTTGATCAGGAAAGCTAAAGTAGCTAAGACGTCAGCCATCTGGTTTTCATCTTGTGAGAGGTAGCAGAAGGTGATGTCATCAAACTCCTCAATTAATTTAAGAACCAGCATTCGATAATTGATCAATTTGGGGTCTCTCGTCTCCCATTCACCTTTAAGTTGATAGATCACTAATGTAGAATCCCCACATACCTCTAGTATTTTGATCTTGAGTTCTATGGCTGCACGGATACCCATGATGCTTGATTCATATTTTGCCATATTATTCATGCAATCAAAATCAAATTTACTAGTAAAAGGATAATGATATCTGTTTAGAGATACTAAGACTGCCCCGATTCAGTTACCCATAGCGTTGGAGGCCCTATCAAATTTAAGTTTTCAGGGATGTTCTTCTTGGGCACCTTCTTCAGTGGTTGCAACATACATCGAATATTTGTTTGGGAAATTGAAATTCAAAGGCTCGTAATATTCTAGAGCTCTACTGGCTAGAAAATCTACTATTACACTTCCTTTTACTGCCTTCTGATTCACATAGGCTATATCAAATTTGAAAAGTAGAATTTACCATCGGGCCATCCTTCCATTCAGAGTAGTCGACTCCATCATGTACTTTAGAGGTTCCAGTTTTTTAGATGAGCCAAGTTGTGTGGTACAATATGTATTGTCTCAGTCTTCGGGTTGTCCAGATTAAAGAGTAACACAACTTTTCAATCAGCGAGTATCTTGTCTCACATTTAGTGAACTTCTTACTGAGGTAGTATATCGCTCTTTGTTTCCTTACTAACTCATCATGTTGGCCCAGCACGCATCCCAGAGAATTCCCAAATACTGCCAAGTACAATATCAGTGGCCTATCTGGACTAGGTGGCATCAGCACTATGGCATTGGACAGGTAATGTTTGACCTTGTCGAAATTCTTCTGGACTCCTCATCCCACACCCCTGGATTGTGTTTCTTAAGGAGACAGAATATGGGGTCATATTTCTCGGTCAGTTGTGAAATGAACCGGGCAATATGATTTAATCTTCCTAAGAAACCTCGAACTTCTTTTTGAGTGCGCTACAGGGGCAACTCCTATATAGCCTTAACTTTATCTGGGTCGATCTCAATCCCCTTTTCATTGACTATGAATCCTATTAATTTTCCCGACCTAGCCCCGAATGAGCTTTAGCTGGAATTTTCTCAACCTCAAGAACAAATTCCTCAAGACTCCTACATGCTCATTTTCTACTTGGGATTTTGTAATCATATTATCGACATAAACCTCGATTTCTTTGTGCATCATATCATGAAACAAAGTTACCATGGCTCTTTGATACGTCACTTCTGCATTTTTTAGTCTGAATGACATCACTTTATAGCAAAATGTTCCCCACACGGTTATGAATATGATCTTTTCCATATCTTCAGAATGCATCTTAATCTGGTTGTATCCAGAGAAACCATCCATGAAGAAGAACAGTGAGTAACCTGTTGTGTTGTCTACTAAGGTGTTAATTTGAGGCAATGGGAAATTATCTTTTAGGTTGGCCTTGTTTAAATCACTGCAGTCTACACACATTCATATTTTTCAATCTTTTTTAAAGACGAAGACAATATTGGCTAGCTATTCTGAATCAGCATCAAACTGCTTCTTGACCTCTTCTTTAATTTTTAGCAAGACGTCAGGCCTCATCCTTCGGGGCTTCTATTGAACTGGCTTGCATTCTTCCTTTATAGAGAGCCGATGTACCACAATATCAGTACTTAGCCCAGGCATATCTTGATACGTCCATGCGAAGACATCTTTGTATTATTGGAGTAACTCAATGAGGTCTCGCTTTGTCTTTGCGGTGATGCAAGCTTTGATCTTCACCTCTTTCTCTTCTCCTAAACTCACAATTTTGACTGACTCTTTGTGAGGTAGAATCTGTTTCTCCTCTTGTTCTACCATCATTAACAAATCAGGAGATAGGTTACAATCTCGTTCACCTTTAAAATCCTGAGGTTCCTCTAAACACATGTCTTGCTCAAAAAGAGATTCTGAGTTAGTAGCAGTGTCGATCATATCATTGATATCTGGAGACTTGTTACAGGAACGAAGGAAGACCCAAAGAACAAATGAATCTAAGAATAACTATCTGTGTGGTATGAGTATGAATGAAATGGAAAGAATAAAAGAATTTTTGCCAAAACGAGATACAAAAATGCATTTTATTGAAATAAAAATAGTGGACATGTGCATTTTTCTCAAAAGGATTTTTATTGCTGTAACACCCCTTACCCGTATTCAACGCCTGAATCGGATGCGAGGCATTACCGAACTTAACTTGTTGAAACCCACAACATCAGGCAATATGGTTTCATTCTAACTTAAAACTTTTCAATTTATAATCATAACGTCCCTATCAAAGGTCTACGAGACCCTAAACATACACTCGAGATGCTTCGGGACTAAACCGAAAACTTTTGCATACTTAGAAAATTTTCACTCAAAATAGGGCCACACGCCCGTGTGGAATGGAACACGCCCGTGTGGGCAGGCCGTGTGGTCACACACACCCATGTGCTCCACCCGTGGTCAACACTGACTTACGTCACACGCCCGTGTGTCTGGCCTATGGTCGACACTGACTTGCATCACACTGCCAGTCACACGCCCGTGTCCTTTGACCGTGTGGCGAATTAAATTCCAAATTCAGGTGCAGACTTCGCACGGCCTGGGCACACGTCCATGTCCATAGCCTTGCCTCTCACACGGCTGAGACACACGGTCGTGTCTTTGCCCGTGGAGCATACTGACTTGTAAACCTAGCATGTAAGGGGACACACGGCCTAACCACATGGGCATGTGGTCTAGAAACACGCCCGTGTGTCTACCCGTGTGGACAAATTTTAGGCTATTTTCCAAGCCATCTTGCTACCCTCACATCCACACATTCATGCAACATCACATATCATTATCATATCCTCATTTATAATACTTAATTTCACATTTAATCCATGATAATCATACTAGCTTCACATACACAAGAGAACGTTAGCACTAGCATAACTATAATCAACATAAGCCATCATTCGTGGCTATACACAATTGATCCATCAACTGTTTTAAGCCAACACATTTTGCTACATTAACTATGACTTAATTAATCAAAAGATAAGACTCCTATACATTCCATATCTCAAGAAGACTTGAAAACTTATACCCAAATAACTGCTCGATAGTGTGAAAGCATCTCCGACGATCTCCAACCCGAGCTAGTTAAGTTAACCTATAAGAGATAGGGAAGGAAAAGGAGTAAGTAATAACGCTTAGTAAGTTCATGTGCAAATAATAATCAACAATTGACATTCATTTATTTTACTCAACCACAAAAGTATTATAAGGAGATTTACATTTAAGCTCATGGTTACCCACTCAATCATTCACAATGCTTACTCATTCCAAACTTTCACATATCACAAACACATATCATAAAACATTGTTCACCCTTACTTACACTTATACCCTGCATCTATCACCACAAAGCCACATGTAATTTCACCTAGTCAAGTTTCTCGATAACACCTCGGAATAATAATAAATACTCGGTGGTTTCGCACACAGCCCACCATTTAATAACTAATAAGGTGGTATCGCACACAGCCCACCATTAATGCTAAACACGATGGTATCACATACAGACCATTGATAGCGAATAATAAGGTGGTATCGCACACAACCCACCATTTGTCTCACATTCACTGATATTTATTCACACCCATTTTCCTATTTCGAATGTTCATTCGAGGATTTCCTCACTCTCTATCATTTTTAATAAATCTCTACAATAATTATATGCATTCATGCAATGTATTAATGAGTAAAACATATGCAATAAAGAATGCATCATTTACACATAAACTTACTATGGATTCATCATATACCGAAATCACTTAATATGAGTTCTGGGTACATACTTGTACCACTCATGACATATCCACATACTTCCTTATTTTCAACATATCTATTGAATCGCTCGAAATGCTATAAGATACTCTTGAGTCTCATATATACGATATCGCTTCAACGCCATATCCCCGATATGGTTTTTCATGAAATATCATATTGATACCATTTCCCTGGCATGGTCTTATACGAAATCTCACACTGAGGCCATATTCCAAATATGGTCTTACACGGAATCTTAATAACCTTAGTATCATAGTATTTGCATACTATCCATTCTTAAAGTTCAATTGAAGATTTTCATTTCTTGACATCTCGTAAAAAAACATAATTAATATATTTCATAGAGACAATATACAATTTATACAACATCAAAATATCAAATACTTCACTTAAGGTTACATTATTTGCACATGAACTTACCTCGATATCAAAAGGGTGAAAAGAGACCTATTCGTCAATATCTCTCTTTTCCCCCGCTCTAGGTTCGAATATCGTTTTCTTTGATCTATAATAATAAAATTTACTCATTTAATCACCACACTAATCAATACATTTTAAAATTTCTATTTTGGCAAAATTACCAATTTGCCATTATACTTTGACAAAATTACGATTTTTCCCTAGACTCGTATATCAATTTTCGTCAAATTTCCTTATCAATCAACCTAGATGATTCATATTCTCTCTTATAGCAACTCAAAATTTCAACTATTTCACACCTTTATCATCTATTTCACAACCTTTACAAAAAGGTCATTTTAGGTGTTTTCATGGAAACACCTTTCACAAAAGTTGTATATTTAACAACTAGGACTTATTTTCTTCCATAAAATTTCAGCAAAAAACATAATTACTCTCATGGAAAAACCCTAGACTCTTAACCATTTTACAAAATAGTCTCCTCATTAGCTAGCTTAAGCTTTAGGGGTTCCAAAAGTACAAAAATCATCAAAAATAATCATCAAGATGACTTACTTGTAGAGGTGAGGAGTTGCTGAAAATTTTCAAGTTTCCATGGTTGTTTTTCTTGGGAAATTTCGGTGGAGAGAAGAATGAGAAAATATGATATCTTTTCTTCTCTTTATTTTATTTTATTACTAGACAAATTACTACCAAAACCTCACCTAACTCATTGAAAATTTATTTCTTTGTCCCTTATGACCAGCTATTAACCTTAGAAAGGTCTAATTTCACATTAGGGACCTCCAATTAATATTCTACAGCTACTAAACACCTTTTGCTTGTAGAACAATATTTTCGCACTTTATGCGATTTAGTCATTTTTCACAATTTAGCTTGAAATCACTAAAATTAAAGCACCAAAATTTTCATGCACTCTTATAATCATGTCATAACTCATAAAATAATATAAAAATAATTTCCTCTGACCTCAGATTACTGGTCCCGAGGCTACTGTTCCGACTAGCCCCTAAATCAGGCTGTTACAATTGCTCCTAGGCTTAGAGCTATAGGTGTGTTCTGATTATTACTCTGAAATGGTCCTAAAAACTAAAAGAATCTCCTCCATAATATAGTTGTTCAAAACACTTCCGGGGATGTAGCGACAAATTCTTGATAGGTTTTTTTAGTTCCCTCTCCAAACCTTTAATATTTTTAAAGAATTCCAACTCTTTATTATCCATCAGGCTCTGTACTAGAGTTCTGAACTCGGCACACTTTTGGATTTTATGAAATTTATTGCATGCAATGAAATGTAATGTTAATGAATGGAAAAGATGCATGCAAAAAGGCGTTAATTCTAGTTTAATTCCATTAGAACAACTTTACTAGAAAACAAGTTTATTTACATAAAGTTTAATTCTAGTTTAATTCCTCGGTTTTAAATATTTATTATGCATTACATAAAATGAACGTAACTTTTAAAATGATATGCATTTATTTGGGCAAAATAAAAAATGCTAAATACATTGTAATATGATCCATGAGATAGTGATAGTAAAATAAAATGAAATAGTTATGTAGGTAAAAAAATGAAATGACGATATTAGGATAATAAGCAAAAAAAAAAAAAGAAGAAGAAGAAGAAAATTAATGTGAAAATTAAAATTTAAAAATTTAAAAAATTTAAAAATTAAATAAAAGAAACATGTTGGTAAATAATAATAATAATAATCCAACTATAATAGTAATAATAATATGGGTTTATAATAATAATGCTAATCTTATCGTAATTATTATCATAATACTAATATGAGTGAATAAAATAATCGTAACAAGGATAACATAAAAATAGAATGTATAAATAAAAGAAAATAAAAATAACATAAATTTTAAATACTAAGATAAATAATATAGTAAATAAAGAGGAAAAATTAACCAAATAAAGGATTAAATTTAAAAGATAACAAAACTAACAGTCTAAATTATAAAGAAAAAAGAATCTAAAGGATTAAATTAAAATAAGATAAAACATTTAGGAGTTAAATCCCTCATAGTGACATGTGTCACTCTCAAAGGGGTTCATAGTGGGTCAGGGGACTAAATTGCACAAGGATTTAAATTATGGGGCAAAAATTAAAACAAATAAAAATGAACAAGACTAAATTGAAAAGTAGCAAAAAAGCGGAAGGGCCAAAACAACAATTAGACCCCCTTAAAAAAAACATGCGGATCCTGCTAGGGTCAGGTCGAGTTGGCGGGTCGACTTCAAAACGACGCCGTTTTAACACCTTATGTTTAAAAAATTCTCAAAAATTTCTTCCTTTGTTTTTTTTTTTTTTTTTAAAACTGTTCTTCCAATTTTAAGTTGGGAAACATAAATTTCTTTTTAAAAAAATCAGCACTAATAATGTAAATTACGACGTCTCCAAACGCAAATTCTGAACCACAATTGTTTTTGTAAATCGTTAAAATCAAATGCCTTTTAATTTTTTTTTGTGGTTTAATGAACTCGAATTAATAAAAAAAAAGAAAAAAAAAGCATTTGTGCTAGAGTGGTCCAAAACCAAAAACTTTTGGGGGGTCATATAATAATGTCGAGCAAACTTATATGTTATAAATCAATTTGGACCCATAAAAGAAATTTCAGTACTAATATGTTCTTATTCTTTTTTAAAAATTAATAAAAATTAAATTTGATAATATGAACCCAATATGCATAATATTAAAAAAAAAATTAATTATAGTCTTAATTTTAGGTTAGTTTTTACACTTATAGGTGCTCATGGGTCGATCGGGCCGGGTTTAAGAATGGTATTAATATATTTTATGTTTGTTTTGCCCAAACCCGCCCATAATTGCAAAAGACTAACCCAAATCCATTTTAGGCCCACCCATATTTTTTAAAAAAATATTTATAATATATTATTTTAATATTTAATAATTTTATACTTTTTTATTTATTCAATTTTTTTTATATAGTCATCTTAACGTTATTTTAATATTTACATTAGAATAGTATTATATATTTAGTATAGGTTTATTTTTTTTGATGTGTTCTAGATTACATAATATATAAAAATAACATAATATAAAGTATTATAAACTTAAAACGGATCTGGCCAAGCCGGGTTTGAGCCTTGAATGTTCAAGCTTGAGCCTAACCCATATTTTAAACAGTTTGCCCAAGCCCATTTTTTGAGCTTAATATTTTTACCCAAACTCTCCCAAATTTCGAGCGGTCCTTCGAGCCTGGACGAGTAGCCCAACTCATGAACATGTCTAATTCTAATTACATTTTTAAATTATTGAGATTATATCAATTAGGTCTTCCATTACTAAAACCATTAAATTAACTATTAAATGACACATCATATTTTATGTGATTTGATTTAAAATAAAAATTTTAAGAAAAATGAATGTTTTAATATATTAGTTTTTAGGTTTCAAAGCTTTTATAGAAGTTTTATTGTTTACTCTTTATTTTTTTAAATTTTATTTTATTTTTAGTTTTTAATATTAAAAGTTATGTGATCACATTATTTTTTTTTAAAAAATTCATTTTAAATTTAGTTACATTAGATTTAACGTATCATTTAACGGTTAAATTAACAGTTTCAATAATGAAAAGGCCTGATTAATATAACATCGATAATTTGGAAATATAATTAGAATGTTTGAAATGTAAAGTCCAATTTAAAATAAGGATCATAGTTTTAGGAATGTTTGATGCAATTAACTCTTAAAAGAATTAAAATATGAGACTCTAATACAATTAATATATTCGATTATAATATTAAAAAAATACCCATAATTGACCTACATCTATGCATTTTTCTTGTAGTCGAGATTCAAAAGTATTATAAAATTAAGAAAAGATGATTTGAAAATAATGTCCAACTTTCAAAATTCTAATAATAATGTCCAAACCAGAAGAGTCTGAAATTAAAATCAAAACGAAGACAAGCATAGTAAGTGAGACTACACACTTAACGCGTCGAATGATAAAAAAGCCATTCACTAATTTGTAGTTTAGGCTTTTTTCGGCTTCTTTCGGCTTCTAACAGTGTACGGTTGGATCGCTTCTCCCATATGTAGCGACATGTGAGTGATCAGGATAGTGAAGGTCTATTGCCACCATTTAGCATTGACGAGTTTAAGCAGATTATCTTTTATATGCATCTAGATAAATCTTTTGGCCTTGATGGGCTTAATCTGACATTTTATCAGAGGTGTAGGTCTATTAAGGGTGGAGATATCTTTCATCAGTGCTCTGAATGGTTGAATTGTTACAAATTTCAGAGGACTTTAAATGATACTCACTTAGTTCTTATTCCTAAGAAGAATAAGTTAATTTGTATGCATGATTTGCGTCCCATTGCGCTTTGCAACGTCCTTTATAAGATTGTCAGAAAAGTGTCTGCGAATAGACTCAAACATATATTGCTTGGTTTAATCTCGAACATGCACTCGACTTTTGTGATGCGAACCTGGTCGTATCATGTTACGACGCAACTCGATGCCATCAAGATTGGCCTAAGCTCGAGGGGCCTAAGTGTAAAATGAAGCTTCATTACAAGCTCATTCAGTCAATAAGCGTCCTTTGCAATTTATTGCAAGCTAAACTTTAATTTTATTAAACTCATCTTAGTTAATAATTGAGTTGCTGAACTTTATTAAACTCATCTTAGTTAATAATTAAGTTGCTGGAATAAATGCTTATCTTAGTTAATTTAATTGCTGGAATAACTTATTATTAAATGAGTTTTTTTACAGTTTATTAAATTAAGTGTTAAATGTGTTTATTTACAGTTTATTAATTAAGCTTATTAAGTTTAGTGTGGTTTAATGTGTTTTAATGTGTTTGTTAATAAATGCTTGTAGGTGACTATTCAGTTGGAATCAATTATGTACAAGGGGCTGTTACAAAGTGATAAATGCAACTATTCAGCTGAATTGGTTACATACAAGGGCTATTACAACATTTAAAGGAGAGTAATGTGCATCATTAAAATTAGGCAGCCTCTCCATCTTCTCTAAGGAGTTCTTCAGGAATAGCAATGGACAAAGGAGTGATTACACATTTCATATATCGATTGATTCCTATCACTCTTGATAGAGGGTCACAGTCAATCTATCCTTCAATATCCATCACCCTTAAGATCACATAAGTTTCGGGTCAGCACTCAATCATAGTGTTCGTTCATTCTTGATTCTTAAGTTCACTTCGATCCAATTCTATCCCAACCAAACTATTTCTTATTCCTTTGTTTTTCTTTGATAGCCAACTAATCATCATCACTACACCTAGCCATTTTGAACCTATTTTGGAAACTGAATACCATGCCTAGCCAAATTTAACATCTTTGTTCTATTTCGAACGATACTTCTCATTTTAACGATCGAGCAATCTAAACGACTCGAATCATCACGGGAACGAGTTCGTATCATTTTGTGCCGAGTAAGCTTATCATAGACAATGTTATGGTTTATTTTGAGATCATCCACCATATGAAGAATGAGAGAAGGGGTAAATCTGGAGAGGTTGCTTTGAATATTGATGTTAGTAAATTCTAAGGTTAGGTAAATTAGAGCTATTTGGAATTGATTATGCTTCAAAAGGGTTTTGATTTCAAATAAGTTAGGTGGATTATGCTTTATGTTACTTCAGTTAGTATACGGTTCTTTTTAATGGTAGTGATGTTGGCCCTATTATCTTCAAGTAAGTGTCTGACGTGTCAGCAAGTCAAGGCTGAACATCAGTTACCTTTGGGTCTGTTGCAGCCGGTAAAGATTTCGCAATGGAAGTGGGAAAGGATTACGATGGATTTTGTCAGTGGGCTACCCCTTACGCCTAGCAAGAAGATTCGGTCTGGGTGATTGTGGATCGTCTGACAAAGTCTGCTCACTTTATACCGGTGCGTGTGGATTACTCACTTCAGAGGTTGGCTAAGTTGTATGTAACAGAAATCGTGAGACTGCATGGAGTGCCAATGTCGATTATCTCGGATAGGGATCCCAGATTCACGTCAAGATTTTGGAAAGCGTTGTATCAGGCATTGGGTACAAGGTTGGATTTCAGCACGGCATTTCATCCGCATCGGATGGGCGAATGAAAAGTGTGATTCATTTTTAAAGATATGCCGAGGGGTGTGTTTTGGATTTCGAGAGGTAGTTGGGAAGAATTTCTACCGTTGGCAGAGTTCGCGTGCAACAATAGTTATCAGGCAAGTATCCAGATGGCACCGTATGAGGCGTTATATGGTCGGAAGTGTCGTACCCCTACGTGTTGGACAGAGTTGGGTGAACGTCAATTGTTGGGGCCAGAGTTGGTGGCTGAAACAGAAGATAAGGTTAAGCTGATCTAAGCTCATCTGAAGGAAGCTTCGGACAGGCAGAAATCTTATGCCAATCTTAAGCGAAGGGATATAGAGTTCGCAGTGGGTGACAAAGTCTTTTTGAAGGTGTCGCCGTGGAAGAAAGTGCTGAGGTTTGGTCGAAAGGGCAAGCTGAGCCCTAGGTTTATCGGGCCTTATCAGGTGTTGAAGTGGCTAGGACCAGTAGCTTATCAGCTCGAGCTACCATCAGAATTGAGTCAGATCCATAACATGTTTCATGTCTCTATGCTTAGACGTTATCGATTGGATCCGTCTCTTGTTGTGCCGGTGGAGGAGATTGAGGTGAGCCCAAACTTGTCTTTTGAGGAAGAACCAGTGCAGGTTCTGGATCGGGATGTCAAAGTCTTACATAGGAAATCAGTTCCTTTGGTGAAGGTGTTATGGCGGAATCATGGAGCAGAAAAGGCCACGTCGGAGCCAGAGGATGTGATGCGGCAGCAATACCCTCAACTCTTTTGACCAGGTAATTTCGAGGCCGAAATTATTTTTAAGGGGGTAGAACTATAACAACCTTAAAACGGGGCCTTTGCATTTTATCTGTCTTGAAACACCCCACACCCGACCCACGAGCCTGGACCGGATCTGGTATGTTCCTCAATGTAAACCGGTTCAAAATATCGTTTGTTGCTTTGAAAAACTGTGTGTTTTGAAGAAAGTTTGTTTGTGTGTTGGGCTCGAGTTGGAAACAAGTTTATTTTATGTTGAAAACCCGTTTATTTCAGGTGTCAAAATATTTAAATTTTATTTTAAATTAAATTGACTTATTCTTTAATTATCATGAATTTGTAACATAGTAAATAAAACAAAAATAAAATCATCACTATGGCCTTATTACATCAGACAAAACCCAAAATAAAATTATAAAGTACTTAAATAAAATCAAATGTCCAAATCAAATAAAACTTGAAGCTGAGTGGCCACCACAAGTTCTGCCGTCCCGGTCCATCATTGTTCATCACCTGAAACATGTTCCCACAACGGGGTGAGTCAACAGACTCAATGTGTAACCAACACTAAAATTTAATAGATCAGGCATTCCTTATCATATCACATGCATATCCATATACAGATAAAATAATGATGCAACCCGAACCCAAACCTAGATGCCATCCGCTACACATCCCCGCACAACCTCGCACACACGTGGGGACTACAAAGTCAACCTCCATCCGCTACACACCATCGAAGGCGATCATTGCAATGACGTGCTCATCGCCCATATAAAATTTGTAGCATAGCCACCGATAATTGTGTCATGAGACTCCATATTCGTATAATGTAACCGGTTTACCATATTCGTGATAATGTAACCGGTTACCACATTCGGATAATGTGATCGAAGTCACCACATTCGGATAGTGAGACCAAGTCACCACATTCACTTCCCCTTTTCATATAACCCGAATGCCCCATATTATTCATATTATGCATATCATACTTAAATTCACATTCATGTCACTTTTCACATGTTAAATATAACATATTTCATAATCCTAGTAGAAGTAGGAAACATACCTGAGTACTTTGTACCGTAACACTGCATCTAGCCATATTCTTATAAACATGCACATATTAAATATTGCCATAAATCTTATTAAAAGTTAGTGTGGGATACACACTGATTTGCTTAACGAATTCCTTGAAATCTCAAGAACCGATCTATTGCTTTAGATCTCAATTCCTACATTCGGTAACCTTAATATGTTAGCATAAAGCCTATTCGGCTATAAAACCAAGTCCTAGTAAGATTTGTACACTTAAAACCTACCTTGCTGCCGATTGACTTAAGAATCAAGTCCCGACACTTTGTTGTATTCCTTCTTGCATTCGGCCAATATTAAATCACATCATAGGTTAGTTTTGGCTTTTTAAACAATTATGGAATAGATCTAGATATCAAAACAGACCTATGGCCGAATGTACCTTTGGGCTTACCTTCCAAATCTTAAATCCCGGAATCTTCCTCCTTCTAGTCGACAGTCACAGAATCCTGAAGCTTTCCTTCAAAATTTAGGCCAATCATGTACATGGCATTAGAGTCTTGACTTTCGGTTTAAAGAAGAGAATAAATTGATAACCATAAAATTCTTACCTTTAATATTGAATTCGACAGATCCTTCCTGACACCACTTCAGAGATTCGACTTAGAAACTTGATGAACAATCGGCTATGAGCCCTCTATGCATTCAGTTTCAAGGATGAAAGAAGAGAGGAATATTAGGCTTAGAAAGAATCAGCTAGGGTTAAAGGAACCTGCTTTCGGTTTTTGGAAGAAAAATAGCAGAGAAGAGATGATTTTTGCTTAGGGAAAATTCGGCAGAGAGAGGAGAATTGCTTAAGGAATTTCTAAGAAAAGAAAAGTGAAGGGATGAATGGCCTCTTTTCCTCTAGTAGTCGAAATTACTAGCTAGAGTCCCTTACTTGGCCACCACTCTCCTTTATTTTGATAACTTTATCTCTTTAATTTAAAAATTAAAGAATAATCCTTATTTATCTCTTGAAAATAATCTAAAATAAATCCTTTATTTATCCTCTTATTAGCCGAAATTTAAAGAGAATAAAACTCCTCTTTTAAAAGCCTTGTGCCGTCCACCTCTCTGCTTCTGGAAGCAAAATAAAAATTTCTTTTATTTGCTTCCCATGTAACTCGAACTCAGGCCCAATACCCTTGTATGTGGCGCCATTTCCAGAGGCCCTAAGTGGCATCTCCAAGCCACTTTTCCAAGCCTGTTTGTGTGTCAAATTTCACATACATTTTCTCTTAAGACCACCTTGCCTCAGTTTCCTCTTTTAAACTTTAAAACTCGACATTTTCTAAGTCATTTCCTTGCATTTCCAAGTTTCCAAAAATTTTTGTTTCCCTCTTTAAACTTGACATTTCCTTACATTTCCAAGTTTCCAAAAATGTTCACTTTCCTCTTTTGAATCATTTCCTTACATTTCCAGATTTCCAAAAATGTTCACTTTCCTCTTTTAAACTTAACATTTCCATACATTTCCAGGTTTCCAAAAATGTTCAAAATATATTCATAACACATAAGATATGTCATTTCGTACAATTAAACCGAAAATGCATAGGCCCTTTTTAGGATGTTACAATTCTACCCCCTTAAAATAATTTCGTCCTCAAAATTTCCTAGCTAAAATAATTAAGGGTATTGCTGTCGCATTGCCTCTTCTGGCTCCCACGTAGCTTCTTCCGATCCATGATTGCGCCATAAAATTTTGACTAGAGGAACTGTCTTCCTCCGTAGCACTTTCACATCATGTTCCAATATCTGAATTGGCTCTTCCTCGTAGGATAAGTCTGGCCTTAGCTCCACTTCTTCAACTGGTACAACATGAGATGGATCCGATCGATAGCGACGTAGCATGGACACATGGAATACGTCGTGCATCTGCTGCAACTCTGGTGGCAACTCTAACTGGTATGCCACTGGTCCAACTCGCTTCAACACTCGATATGGCCCTACAAACCTTAGGCTTAACTTACCTTTACGACCGAACCTCATCACCTTCTTTCAAGGCGAGACTTTCAGAAACACTTGGTCTCCCACTTCAAACTCTATTTCCTTCCGCTTAAGGTCTACGTACGACTTCTGCCTATCAGAGGCTTCCTTTAACCGTGCCTGAATTATCTCAACCTTCTCCTTAGTTTCAGCCACTAGCTCTGGACCCAAAACTCGATGTTCTCCTAACTCAGTCCAACAAGTAGGAGTTCGACACTTCCGACCATACAATGCTTCATATGGTGCCATCCGAATGCTAGCCTGATAGCTGTTGTTGTAGGCAAACTCATCTAATGGCAAGTAATTTTCCCAACTTCCTCAGAAATCCATCACACAGCCTCTCAACATATCCTCCAACACTTGTATTATCCGCCATTCAATCGCCTGGCCCGATTGTGGATGAAAAGTCGTGAAGTCTAACTTAGTGCCTAAAGCTTGATGAAGTGCTCTTCAAAACCGAGACGTAAACCTTGGGTCTCTATCCGAAATGATTGACATCGGTACTCCATGCAACCTCACAATTTTCACTACATATAGTTTGGCCAACTTCTGAAGAGAATAATCAACCCATCGATGAAGTGCGCGGACTTGGTCGACGGTCCACTATTACCCATACCGAGTCCTTCTTAGTAGGCGTAGGGAAGCCCACTAACAAAATCCATGGTGATTCTCTCCCACTTCCATTGTGGAATCTCGATTGGTCAAGTAATCCCCGATGGAACTTGGTGTTCACCTTAACTTGCGACACATCGGACATTTTCCCACGAATTCCGTAACTTTCCGTTTAAGATCAGGCCACCAAAACTGTTCCCTTAAATCTCTGTATAGCTTAATACCTCCGGGATGCATAGCATAAGGGCTACTATGCGCTTCCCAAAGAATCCTCTGTCTTAGCTCCTCGTCCTTCGGCATACAGACTTTTCCTTTGTAGCACAATACTCCTTCATTATTAACGCCATAATCCTCTAATTCTCCGTTCTGTACTTGCTGCAACTTAGCACTTAGGTCCTTATCAGTCAACTGTCCCCTTTTCACCTCATTCAGCCACGTGGGTTTGACTTGTAATTCTGCCAGCAGACTTTCATCATCATACAAACTTAAGTGTGCGAACATAGCCCTTAAATCCGACACAACCTTCCGACTTAGGGCATCAGCCACTACATTTGCCTTGCCCGGGTGGTATTCTATCGAGCAATCATAATCCTTCAATAACTCCACCCACCTTCGCTGCCTCAAGTTCAACTCCTTTTGAGTCAACAGATACTTAAGGCTCTTGTGGTCTGTGTAGATTATCGACCTTTCTCCATAAAGGTAGTGCTTCCACACCTTAAGAGCGAAGACCACTACTGCCAACTCCAAGTCATGAGTTGGATAGTTAACCTCATGAGGCCTTAGTTGTCGAGACGCATATGCTACTACTTTTCCATCTTGCATTAGAACACAGCCTAATCCCGTATGCGAAGCGTCACAGTACACCACAAAATCCTTTCTTGCCTCAGGCTGAATCAGAACTGGAGCTTCCGTCAAGACCTTCTTAAGCTTCTCAAAGCTCTCCTGTTGCTTATCTGTCCATACAAAGGATACTTCCTTCCTTAGCAACTTTGTCAAAGGCGCGGCTATTGACGAGAACCCTTCCACGAACCTTCTGTAATAGCCTACCAAACCTAAGAAACTTCGGATCTCAGCCACGGAGCTAGGTGGTTTCCAATCCAACACTGCTATGATCTTCCTAGGATCTACCTTTATACCTTCTGCGGATACTACATGTCCTAAGAATGCCACCTCCTTAAGCCAAAATTCACACTTGCTGAATTTGGCATAGAGCTTTTTCTCCTTTAATACTTGTAACACTATCCGTAGGTGCTCATCATGCTCCTCCTCCGACTTCGAATACACAAGAATGCCATCGATAAACACAACGACAAACCTATCCAAGTAGGGTTGGAAAACCCGGTTCATCATATCCATGAACGCGGCTGGTGCGTTCGTCAATCCAAACGGCATCACTATAAACTCAAAATGGCCGTATCTTGTCCTAAAAGTGGTCTTATGGATATCTGCCTCCTTTACCTTCAACTGATGATATCCCGACCTTAAGTCTATCTTCGAGAATACTGCGGCCCCCTTCAGCTGATTGAATAAGTCGTCTATCCTAGGCAAGGGATACTTGTTCTTGATGGTCAGCTTATTCAACTAATGGTAATCTATGCACATCCGCATAGTTCCGTCCTTCTTCTTTACAAACAGGACCGGTGCTCCCCATGGAGACAAACTGGGTCGAATGAACCCACGATCCAACAACTCTTGGATTTGAGCCTTGAGCTCAACCAACTCCTTTGGCACCATTCGGTATGGAGTGATTGACACAGGAGCTGTTCCCGGTAACAAGTCTATTCCAAATTCCACCTCCCTATCTGGGGGTATTCCTGGTAATTCCTCCGGAAGTACATCTTCAAAGTCCCTTACCGTTCTAACTCCATTGACACCTTCTTCCTTTCCACCCAACGCACTTACGAAGGCTAAAAATGCCTTACACCCTTTCCTAACCATTTTCTCAGGCTTTAACGCCGAAACTACGTTAGACAGGTAGTTTCTTCTTTCTCTGATCATTACTACTACTTCATCCTCTGGGGTCCTTAGTTCCATTCGTTTAGCAGCACAATCCAACACGGCCCGGTGCTCTACTAGCCAGTCCATTCCAAGTATGAGTTCAAACTCCCCAAAGGGTAGTTCTATTAAATGAGCCTGAAAGTTCACTCCCTGAATCTCTAAAGGTACACTCTGAAAAATCTTATCCACCACTACAGTTTGGCCTAATGGGCTTACTATAGTCATCTACCTATCAGAAAGTTCAGAGTCTAGGCCTAGTATTTCCACTATACTACATGCAACATAAGAATGGGTCGAGCCCACATCAATTAAGGCATAATAAGGCTTGCCATAAATAAAGAACGTACCGATTATAACATCCGGCGCGTCTCCATCCTCCCTACGGTGAACCGCATAAACTAAACCCAGTTACCTTGCCTCAGCATTAGCAGCACCTCTGCCCTGTGTTCTACATCCTCTGCCAGCACTATTACCTCTGTTATTCGAACCACGACCTCATTGAGGTCAGCTGCTGTTACCTCTACCACCAAGCTAACATTCCGAGTGGCGATCGACTTTCATCTGGTTTCTTAGGACAATCCTTGAGCATATGGTCCTTGGACCCACACCTAAAACATCCTCCCGTTTTTCCGGCCTCCCTAAGTGCTTCTTTCCACAATGCTCACAAGGACGATATCGCCGTTATTCTGTACCAACTGCCGCCCTCGCGCCCATCAACTCTAGCCTCTTCTCGCTCACTCCTGCATTTCGATCCTCGACGACCCATAACCCCTCTGGGCCTATTCCTATCGTCGAGCTCGCTTTATCGAGTATTTGATTCTCTTGGCTACCTTAGCCTTTTCCACTAACGCGAAAAATTCCGGTTCCTGATGTGGGGCTATCAACAACCTTAAATCATCCCTCAAACCGTCCTCAAAACGGACACAGCGCTCATGCTCAGTTGCTACTACTCCTCGAGCATACTGGCTCAACCTCAGAAATTCAGCCTCATATTCCGCAATGGACTTGTTCCCTTGAACCAGCCCCAAAAAGCTTTCCTTTGTTCATCGGTGTACCGGTTCCAACGTATTTCTTCCGACACGCTTTCTTAACGCACTCCCGTGTCGGATCCTCACCGTGGCACCATCTCGAGCAGCTTAACCATCATTGGTACGCTTCATCATCGCGTAATAATGCCACCATTCCTTTCAACTTCTCCTTGGGGTCAAGTCGAGCTCATCCATAATGCTCGGTTGCCTCCAACCAAGATCACCAGATCGGGTGCCACTCCGAGATACTCCACGAAACATTTCGGGCCGTTGGCGCGAAGTCACTCGGTGCACCGACTTCCGAGTTCCCGAATTCATACTCGCACCACCACTCACTCAAAAACTCGCAGCCACGACTGCGATACGAGATCATCTCCTCCGTTTGAGCTTGTTGCTCAACACCCATAGCTGGAGGTGGTGGCGGCGGTGGTATCTTATTGTCAGATCCTTGACCCGATCTAATGGGTTCTGACACGGTCATCTTGCCTCTACCTCGTCCTCGACGACTACGTCCTCTAGAGCTCATTTCTAACATCGTGATTTGATTAAGAGGTTTTATGAATTAGTCTTTGTTTCACTTGATTACCCGCAAAGTTTTATGGAAAGAATTTTAGGAGTGGTTCTTTCGTATTCATACATGCACACAGTCTTTACATTCATACATACATCCATCAATCAATTATGAACTTTCGTTCATTCAGAGAAATGTTGTAGTTTTCATTGTTTTGTTTTTCCACCACCCAAGGGTATTTTCGTAATTTGTCCTACAGGGGTATTTTCGTAATTTTTCAAAAGAAAAAGTTCCTTGGTGGTTTTGTCAAAATGTATTTTGGTAATTCTAAGTTCCCGGGGTATTTTGAGAAAATTTTGAAATCCGGGGGTATTTCAGAAATTTTGAATCTCAAGGGTATTTTGGTAATAAACCGGGTGAATTTGTAAAGTTCAATAATTTCGGGGTATTTCCAAATTTGCAAAACTTTGAGGGTTCTTTTTGAGAATTTGTTTTCTAAAACGGTGATGTTGCAGAAATTTTGGAAATCAGGGTCATTTTGGTAATTTTGTAAGTTAGGGGCAATTTTGTAATTTTCCAAAAATCAAGGTATTTTGATATTTTGTAAATAAGGGTTTTTGAACATTTATAGAGTAATGAAATTTGGATTAGAACTGTGGGTAGTTTGGACATTTTATAAACCAAGGGTATTTTTGTAATTTCACCACTAGGGGTATTTTTGTAATTTTATAAATCAAGGAATTTTTCTAAAAAAAATTTGTATAAATAGTTCTCACAAATTAAAAAGGTAATTTTAAGAGTTTTGAAACTAGGGTTTTTTTTTTTTATAAAAACACGCTAGTTCCTTTCGGGTTTTAGTTATCGTGTTTAACTTTATGACCAAGTCCTCTTGGTCGGGGTGAACCAAAGCTACGCACCTTGTGGTAGGTTCGAATGGAGAGGAGGTGAGTCACACAGATCGCTTAAGTACCAAGCTCCCACTTGAAACCATTCCTAGACATGCGCATGCAGAGAGGTTGCCACACCTCTTAAAGCCCTCTGAGTTAGGGTGAACCAAGCTGCTATGCACCGGTGCAGGATTCTGCGAAGAGGAGGTGAGTCACTAGGATCGCTTGCTTAAATACCAGGCTCTTCCGATCAATCTCGACATGTGCACAGGGTTACCACCACACCTAACTTTCGGTTGACTTAGCCATAGGTTTGTTTAGTTAGGCAATTAAGTCTTATGTATTTGTGTTTGAGTAGAGTACTGTCTTACGGTTCAAATACCTATCATACTATTCTATGTTCCATTCCTTTTCTACCCTTCTATAATTCACATAATCACACAGATGGTTGTGGTACTTACCGATGGATCATGGTCGGAGACTTAGGTGCCATGCGAGAAAAACCCGCTATTTTTGTAAATACTTCCATAAAACTCATTTGGCTCGATTGGAAAACGCTTTGGGCCTTAGCCCACAAGCCGAAAGTTTAAAATTGGGCTCTGATACCAAACTGAAACACCCCACACCCGGCCCACAAGCCTGGACCGGATCTGGTATGTTCCTCGATGTAAACCGGTTCAAAATATCGTTTGTTGCTTTGAAAAACTGTGTGTTTTGAAGAAAGTTTGTTTGTGTTTTGGGCTCGAGTTGGAAACAAGTTTATTTTATGTTGAAAACCCGTTTATTTCAGGTGTTAAAATATTTAAATTTTATTTTAAATTAAATTGACTTATTTTTTAATTATCATGAATTTGTAACATAGTAAATAAAATAAAAATAAAATCATCACTATGGCCTTATTACATCAGACAAAACCCAAAATAAAATTATAAAGTACTTAAATAAAATCAAATGTCCAAATCAAATAAAACTTGAAGCTGAGCATGGCCACCACAAGTTCTGCCGTCCCACCATCACTTTATTCATCACACGAAACATGTTCCCACAATGGGGTGAGTCAACAGACTCAATGTGTAACCAACACTAAAATTTAATAGATCAGGCATTCCTTATCATATCACATGCATATCCATATACAAATAAAATAATGATGCAACCCGAACCCAAACCTAGATGCCATCCGCTACACATCTCCGTACCAACCTGCACACCGTGGGGACTACTAAGTCAACCCTCCATCCGCTACACACCATCGGCGCGATCCATCGCGATCGACGTGCTCATCGCCCATATAAAATTTATGGCATAGCCACCAGATAATTGTGTCATGAGACACCACATTCAGATAATGTAACCGAAGTTACCATATTCAGATAATGTAACCGAAGTTACCACATTCAGGTAATGTGACCGAAGTCACCACATTCAGATAGTGAGACCGAAGTCACCACATTCACTTCCCCTTTTTCATATAACCCGAATGCCCCATATTATTCATATTATGCATATCATACTTAAATTCGCATTCATGTCACTTTTCACATGTTAAATATAACATATTTCGTAATCCTAGTAGAAGTAGGAAACGTACCAGAGTACTTTGTACCGTAACACGGTACCTTAGCCATATTCTTATAAACATGCACATATTAAATATTGCCATAAATCTTATTAAAAGTTAGTGTGGGATACACACCTGATTTGCTTAACGAATTCCTTGAAATCTCGAAGAACTGATCTATTGCTTTAGATCTCAATTTCTACATTCGGTAACCTTAATATGTTAGCATAAAGCCTATTCGGCTATAAAACCAAATCCTAGTAGCATTTGTACACTTAAAACATACCTTGCCGCCGATTGACATTAGAATCAAGTCCCGAAACTTTGTTGTATTCCTTCTTGCATTCGGCCAACATTAAATCACATCATAGGTTAGTTTCGGCTTTTTAAACAATTATGGAATAGATCTAGATATCAAAACAGACCTATGACCGAATGTACCTTTGGGCTTACCTTCCAAATCTTAAATCCCGATATCTTCCTCCTTGTAGTCGATAGTCACAGAATCCCGAAGCTTTCCTTCAAAATTTCGGCCAATCATATACATGGCATTAGAGTCTTGACTTTCGGTTTAAAGAAGAGAATAAATTGATAACCATAAAATTCTTACCTTTAATATTGAATTCGACAGATCCTTCCTGACACCACTTCAGAGATTCGACTTAGAAACTCGATGAACAATCGGCTATGAGCCCTCTATGCATTCGGTTTCAAGGATGAAAGAAGAGAGGAATATTAGGCTTAGAAGGAATCGGCTAGGGTTAAGGGAACCTACTTTCGGTTTTTGGAAGAAAAATAGCAGAGAAGAGATGATTTTTGCTTAGGGAAAATTCGGCAGGGAGAGGAGAATTGCTTAAGGAATTTTGGAAAAAGAAAAGTGAAGGGATGAATGGCCTCTTTTCCTCTAGTAGCCGAAATTACTAGCTAGAGTCCCTTACTTGGCCACCACTCTCCTTTATTTTGATAACTTTATCTCCTTAATTTAAAAATTAAAGAATAATCCTTATTTATCTCTTGAAAATAATCTAAAATAAATCCTTTATTTATCCCCTTATTAGTCAAAATTTAAAGAGAATAAAACTCCTCTTTTAAAAGTCTTGTGCCGTCCACCTCTCTGCTTTTGGACGCAAAATAAAAATTTCTTTTATTTGCTTCCCATGTGACTCGAACTCAGGCCTAATACCCTTGTATATGGCGCCATTTCCAGAGGCCCTAAGTGGCATCTCCAGGCCACTTTTCCAAGCCTGTTTGTGTGTCAAATTTCACATACATTTTCTCTTAAGACCACCTTACCTCAGTTTCCTCTTTTAAACTTTAAAACTCGACATTTTCTAAGTCATTTCCTTACATTTCCAAGTTTCCAAAAATTTTCGTTTCCCTCTTTAAACTTGACATTTCCTTACATTTCCAAGTTTCCAGAAATGTTCACTTTCCTCTTTTAAATTATTTCCTTACATTTCCAGATTTCAAAAAATGTTCACTTTTCTCTTTTAAACTTAACATTTCTATACATTTCCAGGTTTCCAAAAATGTTCAAAATATATTCATAACACATAAGATATGTCATTTCGTACAATTAAACCGAAAATGCATAGGCCCTTTTTAGGATGTTACATGTCTACATGTGGATAGTATGAATGTTATGTTAGTTTAAGGTGTTTTGGGGTCCAGGCATGAACCAGGGGTAGGCCTGAGCCATAGCAAAAATTTTCTTTTAGGGCACTGAGAAAGGGAGCTGAGTAAGTTAGGTGTTAAGGGAAATTACTGGCGTGTTTTGACACAAGAATCCCAGTGGTAAAGTGGCAAGAGAGGCGCCACTTAGGCACAAGGGGAGTGACGCCACATGCATACTGGAGGACCTTGGTTCGAGCTACAAGAATCCCTTTGCTGCTTATTCTTTTTGACACCAGGACCTGGAGGAGATGTACTCAGGATGGACTCTGGTGGATAGCTATTGAATGAGTCAACAGGATTTGAATGTGTGGAAGGGAGAAGATTTAGGAGTTTGAATCATTCAAACTCATTTGAATGAGTGGATGAGAGGGAAGCAAGGAGAAAAAGAAGGGATTGAATTGGGATGGGTATTAGCCGAATTTTTGAAGGAGTTTAGGTGGGGTTGAGCAATCGGTTTGGGTGTTAGCCTAGGGGAGGGCCGAATTCTTGGTATTGAGAGCTTTGTGTTCTCTTTGTGTGTGTGTTTTCGGTCACTTGAAGTTGGTAAGGTGCTGTCTAGGCTATCCAATTTTTGGAGTGGGTAGAAAGCCAAATGAGGGGTGCATCTTGTCTTTGGTTTCATTTTCGGCAAACACTTTAAGGCTAAGGAAATAGTTTCTTTTCTTCTCTGTATCAGTGCCGAAACCCCATTCCCCTAATTCTGTTCTTTTTCTTTCTTTGTCACATCACCCTTCTTATTTCTTGAAGTCATAGCCGAAACTCCCTAACTCTCTTCTCCTCTTCAATTTCTTCCCAAAAGCCGAATACTCCTTGTCCATACTTTCTTCTCCCATAGCCGAACCCTCTTTTCATTTTGGTTTTCTCTTTTGCATTTTCTCTTAATCTCCTCAGGAACCGAATCAAACTCTATTTCCCATTTCTTCTTTGCATCTCTTTCATTTCTTATTAGCCGAAACTCTACTACTCTCCTCACTTCTCTTCTAGCACCTTGGCCGAATATCCCCTGTTAAAGAGTACCTTTCTTCTTCATCTTTTTCTCTGCTTAGTGGAACACTTTCGGCATTTGGGTAAGTTTTTGGCACTTTGGCCGAATCTCCTTAACTCTCCCTCGTTCTCTTTTCTCTTTGCTCTAGCGTTTTCTTTGGGAAGGAAAAGAGGAAATCTCTTGGCATCAAACCTTCTTGTGTGACTCTTGTTTGTAGTGGATCGCTGTTGTGGGTTTGCCATCACTTCCAATTGATTCTGCTAGGGTGTGGTAAGTGTTTCTATCATTTGACATCTCTTGTTACGTTAAATGCTGAAGGCAGAGATTCAATTTCATTTGATGCTTGGCCGAATGCAGGAGAGAGGTGGTGACGCCATCTAGTGTGAACTTCCGGGATTTGTTGGGTTGTGCCTAGAACCTCTGGTTCTGTCGATTTAGGTAAGGGTGCTAACTTCGGGTTTTAGTTCCTTGCGATTCGTTTCACTGCTTTATCTGAGTCAGTGACTAAGGTGTGTTCATGGACTCGAAGGCTAACCAATTGTTAGGAGGGGTTGGATCTGAGACCCCAGCCCCTAAGTTCCAAAAGAGGGCTGTGTCGGCTGTTCGCGATTGGCCACCTGGGTGTAGGCGAGCATCTGAGCAAAGTAGTAGACAGATAGCAGTAGTGTCGGTTAACGACAGTGTCGACATAGTGTGCAACTCTTACACACTTCATACATTAATATGTTTTATCATGTATATTGCCAAAAGCCGGAATAGTTGTTGAAATCGGTATGTTACCCTTGTGGATAAAAGCGAGGACTCCGGGTAAGTCCACTTTGATTGGCTAACATTAAATGGCTGTATTAAATCTGCATATGCCATGCCATGATATTTCTGTATGATAAGCATGATTATTATGCCATGAAAAGTTTGTTCATAAAAACGGGTGTTGAGAGGAGGGGGAAGGTATAATTTCATACTGTCACCAGTGGTTTTGACCACACAGTGGGTTGGCCCCGCTTTCTATATTATTGTGACTAAGTCTCAGTGGTTTTGACCACCAGTGGTTTGGTACCACATATTTCTATCTTTGTGACTCGTCCCAGTGGTTTGGTACCACAGTGGGTTGGCCCCACATATCGATATACGGGATTGTCACCAGTGGTTTTGACTACAATGTGGGTTGGCCCCACACATATTATTTGTGACTACGGTCACCAGTGGTTTTGACCACATATATTATTTGTGACTACGGTCACCAATGGTTTTGACCACCAGTGGTTTTGTACCACGCGGTGTAGATACAGGAGTTTCAGATGGTTAGGTTTTGGGTTGCATGATATACATATTGGCTTATGAAATTGTATAAGGGCATTAATATCTTCGGGATGGGGATTTATACACTGAGTCTCGGTGACTTACTCCTTCCTTTACATATTGCAGGTGATTCATAGATCGCGGATACGGTGCCGGGGCGGACTCGAGGTGGCCATGCGCAATATTTCGGGTTTTCGTTTTAAACTATTATTTCGGTTTTTACTTTACTTTAAATTTGGTTTTGGGTTTGTAATAAGGCCATTGGATTTCATTTTTGGGGTTATTTATCTGTTTTGAGTTTTCACCAAATTTTGTTTAAGTTGAATAAAACGGCATGCCTACTTAACCTATAAAATGAATGTTTTCTAACCTTCCACAAATTATCGGGATTTTCCAAAACTTTACCATCAGGTAACGGCAAACAAGTGGTAACAATAAGTTAACTCAATTTTCCTTAAGTCTAAATTTGAAACGGTTTCAGCAATATTACTCAAATCAATTCAGCTTTTCTTAAAAATCAAAAGTTTTCTTAAAGTAAGAGACGACACCTTATTTTCGATAACTTTTCTCTACAAAATTAAATCAACAACATGTTTTCTGCAAAAGCGGTTTTTCCCTGTGACATACCAGATTCGGTCGTAGCGTTTTGACCGGGTTTGAGGTGTTACACAATCAATCAACTTGCGGTACATTTTTGGAAAGGATTTAGGCATTTCTAGGTTGAGATGTCTTCATAACATTCGAAGATCTATCTCTTATATTCAAAAGAAACTTTGAATCACTCAATTTTTAGTGAATATTGCGCAAACAAAATATTTGAATGGGATTGTTACGACAATTACGAGTTTCAGACTTTTAATTCAAAATTAAATCATATTGGATTTGAGTTTTAGGCTTAATTTTTCTTATATTTGACCCAATATTGTATTTATTAGGTTTTATTATTTATTTATTCGGAATTTTAGATTTTTTTAAGTATTTTAAGTTATTTAGGAGTTTTATGTCAACAAGAAAATTTAGTTTAAAACTACTTCTTGTTTAGATTAATTTGAGTTTCAGTATACTTTAGAGTTTTCTTTGGATGTATTTAGCTGGCCTATACAAGGCTTATTCATTGTTTATTAGAGACAATTTTTTTTCAATAATAAAATATTTAACTTTGGGAGTTTGCTCTTTTGTGCAAGATTGCTTTCTTGTGATTTTTAGAATCAGTTTTCTTCTCGATTTTCTTCAAGGAATTATGAGGATTCATTCTTCATCCTTCAATTAGTTAAGGATTATTTCTTGGAAGGTTGATTAGAGCCATTATTAAAGTTTGTTAGGACTTATATCTCAAAGGGTTCAATTGGACACTCATCTATCCATCTTTATTCGATTCATCTTGCACTATTTTTTCTATCATTTCTTTGTTTAGTTATTATTTTAAATATTTATTATTTATTCGAAAATTTCTTATTTTAGTTATTTCCTTTGTTTTTGTTTTAAATCTGTTTGGTTTCTTCTTTTCAGGTTAGATACGAAATCTTTCTTTCTCGAGTCGAACAACTTGAATATGATCTTTCTCCGTGCCCCCTTTATCAAGTGTTCTTTTTTTTTTCTATGGGAACACCTTATGTTAGCCAATTATCTTGGATTTATTTTTTTTGGTGGCCCAATTATCTTAGGTTTTTAGGTGTTTCCAGTTTTATGTTAGCCAACTGGGGACTAAAAAAGACAATTGAATAGTTGATGACCAAAAAAGAAATTTCCTAATAATTAGGTGACTATTTTGTAACTTTTCATAGTTGAGTGATCAAATAAGAAAAACAAACCATAGTTAGGCAACCTCTACCGTAATATTATCATAATTTGTTTTTATTATAGTCATCCCTTAATATTCCAAATTCCATAATTTGATTGTATTGAAATTGTACTTGGGCTTAAGAATTTAATGTCCATAGATTATTTATTGTATTTGGGCTTAAGAATTGTCATTGTATAAGGATATTATACTGTGATTCTTAATAAGTTGTTTCATTTAATGTTGTAAAAAAAAATTATAAATTTTATAAAATTCTTCATTTTACAATAATAAATTTTTATTATTTATTATATTTTTATAATAGTTTAGGTGATTTGTAATTCCAAAGAAGATGATAAAATGAAAAAGAAGATCGAGATAAAAAGATTGTGTCAAGGATGATAGATTTGGGAAAAAAAAAGGATGAAGACATAAAATTTAGGTATTTTTATCTTTAATTTATTATTGCTAGTAATGTAAAGTGGAATTCTACATTGGTTAGTAGTAAGCTTCCAAGAGGGTTTATATACAGACTCATCTCTTTCTCTCATTAAGTAATTGAGGTTAAGGGCCTAACATACACACGCACGCCATCGTCGCCACCTGCCATGTTTGTGTTAAATATTTAAATAAATATTTTTTTTTGAAAATCTGGTCAATATTCAATTGCTGAAAAATTGTGAGAAAATCAGGTCAATCTTTCAGTTGTTGTAAAATCTGCGGAAAAAACTAGTCAGTTGCGGAAACTATCTTTGCTCTTTTATTATTTTGCCCTTCGACGAATAGTATAAATGGTAGGTCTTTCCCTGTTTTTTATACAAAAGAAAAACAGAAAAAACTCTTCTTTCCTTTGTTTTCCTCTCTGTTTCCTCCCTATTTTCTTAAGTTCTTTTCCTAATTATATTTCCTGATTTTTTCCACCCAAGTCCTCTGTTCTATTTTTCAGTCGATTGTCTGATTCCCTTGAGAAGAGCAATTCCACTTGTTGTTCCACCTTCTTTACTCAAGTGTACAAATATAAAAGTATTGCGTTAACCTTGGGGGGTGACATCCACTACTCAATTACACCGATTAGGACAAATTTGCTTCTAAGGCAATGGTTCTTCCACGACACATTTATTATTTATTTATTTACGGTAAATTTATTCTTCCATTCAGTGCTAACGAGTTTGTTTTACAGTAGTATTTATCCAACAATTTAGAAGCAAATTTTTATACTACTGGTTAAACATGTTTGTCCAGATGAACAAGTTCATTCCTGACCTCTTCAAGCTTGAGCCTCTAGACGGAACCAACTATCGTCACTAGTCTCAAAGAATGGTCATATTTTTCAAGCAACTTAAAGTCGACTATGTCCTTTTCAATCCAGCTATCGTCGAAGAAGTCAAAGACTTTGCCACCGTTCTCAAAGTCTCGGACGTCGATGCTATTACAGAAGCCAAGTATGACAAGGAAAACAAGATGGTAAGAGGTCACATGTTAAGCCACATGCCTAACAACCTCTTTGACCCGTTTGTCAAAGATAAGTCAGCCAAGTCCATTTGGGGTACCTTGGAGAATAAGTATGGAGTTGATGATGTTGGAATCAAGACTTACGACATTGGAGAGTGGCTAAAATTCCAGGTGACTGATGACGAACCTATAATGGAACAAGTACATACCTACCATAAATTAGTTTTTGACATCCTAGCTGAAGGGATAAAGATGTGTGAAATCCTCGAAGCAAATGTCTTAATTGAGAAGTTGCAAAAGTCATAATTTGACTATCGCAATCTCCTGAAGCATAAGAAGCGAGACATTTCTTTAGAGGAAATGATTTTCCACATGAAGATAGAAGAGGCCAACCCTTGAACAAAAAGGCTGTCAACTTCAAGAATTTCCTTTAAAAAATTAATCTTACGGAATCTGGTTCTGGTCCCAAGTTTAACAAATTCAAAAATGCTGGAAATTCAAAGAAGATGGCGAAACCCTTTAATAAGAAAGCTGTCAACTTCAAGAATCGGGAAAGAATAAAAAGTCCAACAACCTAATGAATTGTTTAACACCCCTAACCCGTATCCGCCATCGGAATAGGGTTACAGAGCATTACCGGACTTATTTCATAAATAAGCATACATTTCACATACATTTCCAATCTCATATAAATATCATTCACAATCAATCACATTGTCCCTAATACGAGCCTACGAGGCTCAAATCATGTATTAGAAGTGGTTCGAGATTAAACTGATAACTTATGAGAATTTTTGGAAAACATAGAAAAATTTTCAAAATACAGGGGACACACGCCCATGTGACACACAGCGAAAGACACGCCCGTGTCACAGACTATGTGAACATTCAAAATGGGATCACATGGCCGTGTCCCAGCCCGTGTTCGACCCCATATAACTCTCTGACTTGGGTCACACGGCCAACCACATGCCCTTGTGAATAGCCCGTGTGCCCTTTGAAAGGGCCTCACATGCCCGTATGCCAGGCCGTGTGCTAGGTCGTGCCAAAACTGTAGGGTATACTGACTTATACCACACGGCCGAGTCACATGCTCGTGTGCTGGGCCATGTAGAGCATACTGACTTGATTTCTAATTGAACACCAGGGGATACATGGCCGTGTCACCTGAACGTTTGTCATATACGACTGAGACACACGCCCGTGTCTCTGCCCGTATGGATAAAAATTGGCTATTTACCAAGCCATCTTTCTCACCCAAATTTCATTCACCTACACCAAACCAAAAGGCATATAACATGGCATAAATAGGCATTCAAACCAATCTCAACCAAGCCTAATTCATGCTATTTCCATACCAAGAGCTATATAACTCATTACATCATATTTTCCAATTCACAACATACCAAATCCACATTATCAAATCATTAATATGGTAACTTTCAATTATACATCACTTTACCTAAAACCACAAGTATACCAATCTCACATTTCATCCCTTTGATACTCTAAATACCAATTCACAACAAGCATCACATAGCAAATATCAACCACATAACAAAAGGCCATTTGCACATATATATACATCACCAAGTATACCAAAATAAGCCAAATTACATGACTAAACACATAACCAAGCATTCATCATTTACAAGCCAAGTCAAATGGCTAAATCCATTACCAAACCATATACCAAAATGACCATAACTCCTATACATGCCATATAACTAAATACATAAGTTCAAAAGTACCAAAGTGATAGCTTGACAGTGTGATGAAATCTCCAATGACTCATAAATTCGAGCAAGCTTCGATATTCACTATAAAACACGGAAAAGTAAACAGAGTAAGCTATAAAGCTTAGTAAGCTCATATGAATTAATAAAAAAAACTCACCATTCAATCACCATTCAAGTAATATGAACATAATATACTACCAAATCATTAAATCATAAAGTTAACTTACATTCAACCACATAAGTAATCATGGACTCACAACTTTTATAGGTTCAATGCTCAATTAGTCTCTGTACATACCTGTACTGATATGTAACTATTCTCACCATTTCGTATCTTCAATATACCCGTTGAACCATTTGAAATAATATCGGATACCCGGAATCTCGCACCCTAAGTGCCATTACATAGCCGAAGCTATCACAATCTCATATCTCATATAATGCTCATTCTTGAGCTATCAACGGGTTTGCTCACACAAGCTGACGGTCAAGACGTAGCTACACGGTGCTGCTCGCACAAGCTAATGAGAATCCGCAACACCTGCAGGATAACTCAGTCACCGATAGGACGTATGGACCAGCACCGAAATCACATAACCCCTAATGACATGTCATTTGTATCCTATCTATTCCTAAGGTTCAACCGGGATTTCACATTGCCAAATCTTCATCGAACATATTTGTAAGGTTGTATTCACAATTAATTCAATAATAAAGCATTTAAAAACACAAATATATTAATGCTTATTAACATACGAACTTACCTCGATTTCAAAAACGATGAAATGGATCGACTAGTCCGATACTTTATTTTTCCCCTATCTAGATCAGAACTTTGTTTTTCTTGATCTATATAATATCAAATTTAACTTATTCAATTATCATTCTATTCACTTTAGCCCAAAAATCACATTATGGCAACTTTACACTTTTTCCCTTACAATTTAGTCCTTATATCATAAAAATACAATTTCATGCAATTAGGTCCCTACCCATGCTAGTCGAATTTCCCTTATTAATATAGCAACCCATATTTTTCATTTATTTCACATTTTTACCACAAAATTTTCACATTTTTCAAATAAATCCTTAATTGATAATTTTACCAAAAATCACTTTACAAATGTTATTTATCTAACAACAACCATATATTTTCTATCATCAAACATCAAAATACATATACATTCATCAATGGAAAAATCCTAAACCTTTAACAGTTTTGCAAATTAGTCCCTGGGCTAACTAGATTAAGCTGCAATAATCTCAAAAACATAGAAATAATTAAAAACGGGACAAAATACATACCAATTAGACAAGAAAGAGATTGCCGAAAGTTGATCATAAATGGCTTCCTAAGCCCTAAATTTTTGGTTGTAGAAGATGATATGAGACAAAAATTTTGTTTTGTTTTATTTATTTTAACATTAATTACCAATTACCAAAATTAACCTTAAAAATTATCACAAATTTCAAAATTACCAAGCCAATATCATCCACTAACTTATTAATGGGTTATTTAACACATAAGGACCTCCAATTTAATATTCCATAGCTATTAGACACCTTTAGCTAATAGAACACAAGTTTTACACTTTACGCGATTTAGTCCTTTTTACCAAATTGAGCATTCAAAAAATAAAATTTCTTAACAAAATTTTCACACAATCACACTATCATGCTGTAGACATTAAAATAATAATAAAATAAATATTTTAACCTTGGATTTGTGGTTCTGAAACCACTGTTCTGATTTGACTAAAAACGGGCTGTTACAAGTTGTTATGTGTGGCAAAGTTGGACACAAAGTATACCAATGCTACCAATGCTCTGACTGCCAGATCGAAAACAAACCACATCTAATTGAAAATACAAATGAGATAATATTCGTTGTGGTTTCTAAAGTGAACTTGGTTGAGAATAATACCGAATGGATTGTAGACACATACGCTTCCAAACACTTTTGTACCAACAAAGAAATGTTCACCGAGTTTGAAAATGTAGCTGAAGGGGAAAAAGTATACATGGGTAACTCTAGCAGTTCAGAAGTACTCTGTTAAGGAAAGATATTTCTTAAACTTACTTCTAGAAAAACATTAGCACTGAATAATGTTCTTTATGTACCTATTTGTGTAGAAATTTGATCAGTGGTGGATTACTAAATAAGGAAGACATTAAACTAGTCTTTGAATATAATAAACTTGTACTTTCCTGTAATGGATATTATGTTGGGAAATGTTATCTGAGTAAAGGTTTATTTGTAATTGAGACTATGTTTATTGATAATAATAAGGCTACCACTTTTGCTTATATTTTTAAATCTCTTGATATGTGGCATGCTAGATTAGGTCATGTGGATATTCATTCTTTAAAAAAGCTCATAAAAATAAGTTTACTCCTTAATCTAGATGATAGTAGCCTCAATAAAAGTGGTATTTGTGTTGAAACCAAACATATGTTAGACTTTTTTTAAAAACTCTTACTGATAAGAAGACTGAACTTTTAAAATTAGTTCATACTGATCTAGCAAATTTGAAAAGCACAGAAAGTAAAAGTGGAAAACGCTACTATATCACCTTTGTAGATGACTACTCTAGATATACAAAGGTTTATATCCTAATATCAAAAGATGAAGTTGATAATACATTTCTTATTTATAAAGCAGAAGTAGAAAACCAGCTTGATAGAAGAATAAAATATCTTTAGATCTGATAGAGGTGGTGAATATGACACTAATTTTCTTCAAGAGGTTTGTGAGAAAGACAATATTATACATGAAGTTTTTGCTCCTTATGTCCTTAAACAAAATGGCATAGTTGAAAGGAAAAACCAAAAGCTAAAAGAAATGATGAACGCTTTACTACTAAGTTCCGATTTACCTAATAGTGTGAGGGGGGGAAGCCGTATTTTCTGAAAACCATATTCTTAATAGAGTGCCTCATAAAAAATTAGGTCGTACCCTATATGTATTATTGAAAGGATATGCATGTAACACGCTAAACCTGACCCTTTAGGAGGATCCGATTAAGACGTGTCACTACAGAAAACCTATCAATCTAAAATTTTTTTTTGGCGAATACTCTGTAAAAATGAGGTTTTGTATTAAACATTTAATACAAATAATAAAGTAAGTGTAAACTATGTGGCGTATAAGCTTTCATAAGAAAAATTTTCATCATATGAAATATAACACTTGAAAACCATTGCATATCTCAAATGAAGCTTCATAAAAACATAGTTTATCAACATAGGTTTTGAATACAAATTCTTCTCAAATTACAATCAGATAGCAACCTCCCATAAGTCATGCATAGTACAAAATAACAGAAGTCTCAAAGCAATAGATGTCCTCTAGTGTAGTCTAACAGAATGTCTTCCTTCGACAATAAACCTGAGAAGGAAAATGGAAACGAGGTAAGTTAGTGAGTTCCAAAAGAAGTCTTATCAATAACCACTAATACTTCATGCAAATCACATAAAAAAAATTAAGCACAATCATATAGTTTGCCAGATGGCAAGTACCATACACAAATAGTCTATTCACCAATTTACTATTCCTTTAGCGCATACATTACACTCATATGACTACGCAGATAAACCTTCTTCATGCCAACCACGTACCCAAGTCCTTAGCTAGATTCATATAGTATATTTCATTCATAGTCCTTTGTTTGTATCCTTTGTCGTGATTTGCCAATCTGGTTTGTAACATACATTTGCCTTACTTGAGGCTACACAATTATTTTCATGTATCGCGATATGCTAGTTCAATGTACATTCCATTGAAGGCATCGCCATGAATATTTCCTTAAATCATTTTCATGATTCAGTCCATATCATTCTTGACAGAAGCAGAAGGTAGTGGTTTCTTACACTTTAACAGAAAGATTACAAACCCATACTGACAACTCTGAACAACCACATTTCATATACGTACACTTCACTTTTACAAAGCATAAGTACTTTCCTTACACAAAATATAAATTAGGAACATCACACACATGGAAGTATGAAAGAACTAACTAAAAATACATCAATGTCTATATAGCAGGACATTTGCCTTTATCACTCGGACCTTCTACAGTGTCTTGAGCTAAAATATAAATAATTAAACTTATCAGATCATTACACCATTGAACCCAAACATGAATGCAAGAAACACTAACATTGAACCCAGAATCTAAAAGCTTCCTTCCTAACATACAAATTTGTTACTTATGCACGCAGGGTTAAAAATACGTAAATAACTATGGAAATAACCTAGGGTTTATCCTTATTTACCAGAGAGCTAAAATAAACGTAGGAGTAGGCTAAATACAATGAACCCAACTTCAGACAGGCTTTTGGACTTAAGCTTTTCAGAGAATGCAGAGAAAATTTAAGAAGAAGATAGATGCAAAAAAACACAAAGTTTTTCAGTGAAGACATTGATACCTTATATACTTATGCATGGAGACAAGGTTTAGTGGAAGGATCAGATTATTCCATTAACACTCTTGATTTTCGTGATTAAGTGCAGTTATCATCATTTAAGTCTTATCAACTACAATATCTTAGTTACATTCTAACTAGTTCTCACTTGGCTAAGGAAATAGTCTTATTAAAATAATAACAAATCTATTAACTAAAAATTTAACGAATTTGCCTAAACTTCTGGGATGGCGTATACTCAACAGAAGAATCCGCCAACCTACAGATCTCGCTAAAACACAGAATCAGCCAAAACACAAGGTTTGCCAATTGTCACATACACAAAATACTATACTTAGAAAAAATTAACACCTTGCTTTCTCAGTGCTACGTTTAATACCATAACACAATAAACAATAACTAGATATAGATACTTCGTTGGACGGGTTGTTACAACTCTCCCTCACTTAGAAAATTTCGTTCCTGAAATTCATACCTGAAAATAACTAAGGATACTTCTCTTTCATTTGGCTTTCTCTTTCACATGTAGCTTCTTCAGTACTATGATTTCTCTATAGAACTTTTAATAAGGGAATTCTTTTATTTCTTAGATCATTCACCTCTCTTACTAGAATGCAAACAGGGTCCTCTTCATAAGTCAAGTTTAGTTCAACCTCTAATTCTTCAATATGAATAACATGATTAGGATTTGATCTATACATTCTCATCATAGATACATGAAATACGTTGTAAATCTATGATAACTTAGGAGGTAGAGCCATTATGCAAGCCAGAGGCCCAACTTTCAAGAACTTCATAAGGTCCTACAAACCTTGGACTTAGTTTTCCTTTTTGGCCAAATCTGACAATTTTCTTCCAATGAAAGACTTTCAAAAATACCTTACCCCTAGCTTCAAATGAGATTTCTTTTCTTTTCATATCTGCATAAGCTTTTTGACGATCCTTTGTAGCCTTTAAATGGTTTCGAATAACAAAGACCTTCTCCTCAGTTTCCCGTACTAATTTAGGACCCACTAACTTTCTTTCACTAAGCTCCATCCAAAAAATAGGTGTTCTACACATTCTACCATACAAAGCTTCAATGGAGACATTTTTATACTGGCATGAAAATTTTTATTATAAGCAAACTCAACCAAAGGAACATATCTTTCCCTATTCAGTCAAAATCAATTACACAACTTCTTAATATATCTTCTAGAATCTGAATAATTCATTCAGACTGACCATCAATTTGAGGATGAAATGTAGTACTAAATTGTAACTTAGTTCCCATAGGTCACTGTAACTGATTCCAAAACCTCTAGGTAAACATTGGATCTCTATCAAACACCATGGAAGAAGGAATTCCATGAAGGCGTACTATCTCAGCAATATACAATTCAGCTAACTTCTCTAGAGAATAAGTAGTATTCAGAGGTAGAAAATGAGTTGACTTAGTAAGCCGATCTACTATTGTCCATACAAAATTCTTCTTAGAAGGACTAATAGGCAAACTTGATACAAAATCCATAAGAATTCTATCCTATTTCCATTTTCTAATTTCTAAATGATGCAATTTACTTGAGGGTACCTAATGTTCAGGTTTGACTCTTCGACAAGTCAAACAAGTTGAAACATATTGTACAATTTCTCTTTTCAGACTAGGCCACCAATATGAGTTTTTTAGATATCTATACATTTTGACGCTTCCAGGATGAAGTGAAAAATGTCCCTGATGAGTTTCTCTTAACAACTCTTTCCTTAGTCCATTCCCAACTAGTACAAACATTCTATTCGTGAATCGTATGTCACCATCATTTCCTAGACTAAAATTTGCTACTTTTCCAAACATCATTCTTTGCTTAAACACTTCATATTGAAACATCTTTCATCTGCTCTTCCAATATCATGTGAAAGAAATGTTGGTTATACTATTAGTTCTGTGTAACGCCCTGAATTTGGGCCTAGTAGAATTGGGCCTATTAGGCGTTGGGCTTTGGGTCTCAGAAAATTTTTTAAGTGAGCAAGAAAATGACAATTGGCATATGGGCTTTAAGGGTTATTGAATTTGGAGTGTTTAGGGGTGTTGGAGATGTTCTGAGATCAGGTAACGGTATATGAAAAATTTTGGTTTACGCCCCAAAAATCCCGAAACTTTAAATTTCTATGCATTGAGGTTGGTATGTATGAGTAGCACTTATAATATTAATTTTAAGGTATTATCGGGATTATTTGAAGTCTTAGAGATAGGGAAGACCATAGGGAAAAATTTATTTTTCTTGCTTTAGCGGACCCTAGTCTCAAGCATTAGGCCTCTTAATCAGATTAAGAGAATATATGACACAAATGGGCTTGTGGTCCGGTGGCAAGTGGCGTCACTTGGGGAGCTATAAGGTGGCGTGTTGTCAGCTGAGGAGGTCCAAGGTTCGAGCATTAGGAGTGGTATTTTTGGAGTGTTTTATTTTGCATAGGTGGACAGCTAGAGTTGTGTTGAATATGAACTCTTGCGTTGGAGTGTTTGAGTGGTAAGGGGAACTGATAATGGAGGGAAATTCGGATAAGGCTAAGGTGTTATCAGGGAGAAAGGTTAGGAGCTGAGAAGTGTTTAGAGTTGGTGCCGTTTTGGGAAGTGGAGAGTGTATAAATTTAGCTTAGGAGGGTAGATGGGTGCTGTTTTTGGGTCTTTTAGAGGGTATTACGAATTTTCATTGTGGCTTTTGGCATTTGGAGAGTTTTGCAAATAGGTCAGTTTTTCTTTTCTTTACCGAATTCCTTTGAAAGGTTCCTTGGGTTTTCCATCACTTTTCTTTTCTCCCTCTTATTCTATTGTCGAATTCTTCCATTGCCGAAAAACCATCATTCCTTTTTGCCGAAATCCCTATTGGTGTTGCGTTCTTCTTCTTTCTCTGAAAGCCAAGTTCTCCCTTATAATCGAATAGCCCTATCTTTTTTCTGATTCTTTGTTATTTTTCCTCCATTACAAATTGGTAGTTGTTATCTACTCTTAATCAAGTTTTAAAAGTCAGATCTCGTTTAGTAGCTATCTAGGCTGCAGGATCGAAAGGGGATTTGGTAAGTATTCGGTTAACCTCTCTTGTACATTTTGCTAAAAGCCAAGAGGTTATCTAACTGTCCTGTCGTTAACCCTGTGATAACAAGGATAAGGTTCAGAGATCACAAGCGTGGTACGTAAGGCTCGTTAGCAAGAGGTAGGTGTACTCAACTCGATTGTGGTTTAAGTGAATGGCCGAAAGTGTGTATGATCTATAGTGGTGACTTGTGTGGATTATGAGTCACTCAGATTTTGATGGTGTATGTGTGAGTGCAGTCCTGATTAGTAGCTAAGGAAGGGCTATTAGAACTTGGTGGCACACGGTAAGGTTACGGTTTGAGGCTAATGATAGTATAGCATGTCGCAATAACCAGGTGTGTACAAACACTACACACACAATATCAGTAATGCTGAAAAGTCGAAAAGTCGAAAGTGGCTAAATGGGCTCGGTGGGCCCTAAGGCTAAGTTTGATAAGTTTGTTTGGTTTGGTATATGAACTGAATTAGTCAAGCATGTTACATGTCTGGAATTGTTTTGGGCCTAATAGCCCATAAGGATGTGATTTGGGCCTAATGGGCCGTAAGATGTAATTTGGGTTGATAGGCTTTATGGGGACGTAGACAAGTATGCTAGGGTTTAATGGACTTTAGGCCTAGTTCTGAACAACTCTTAAACTGTATAAGACTTAATCTAATAATTAAACATGTCTGTGAATAGGTCGCTGGGTTAGAGTGTGGCAATGGACATATGCATGTCTAGGATTGGATCTAGGGAGAGCTTGGTACTTAAGCGGTCCACTGGGAGAGCTTGGTACTTAAGCGGTCCTAGTGGCCCACCTCCTCTTCTCTGGAATCCTACCTGGTGCAGTGTCTGTTCACTTTAGCCGCAAGGACTTGTTAATGGGCCAAAGTTCATAACTAAAACCCGAGAGGGACCAAATACCCTTGATTTGTAAAATTACTAAAATACCCCTAATTTGTACAATTAGTAAAATACCCCTGATTTGTACAATTACTAAAATACCCCTAATTTGTAAAATTACCAAAATACCCCTAATTTGTAAAATTACCAGAATACCCCTAATTTGGAAAATTACTAAAATACCCCTGATTTGTAAAATTACCAAAATACCCTTGATTTGCGGAATCACCAAAATATCCCTGGTTTACAAAATTTCCAAAATACCCATGTTTTGTAAAATTACCTAAATACCCCCTGTAGGGTAGATTTTCGGGAATACCCTTGGGTTGTGAAATGATGAAAATACCCCTATGTGATGAGTTTAAGTTTATGGATGTTACTTATGTGTTTGATGCATTCATATGATATTCTGCTTAGGATGCATATGGATGGGAATTATGATACGGAGGAAGATTTGAGGATCGCATAGTCGCTTGACGACCATAGATCCATCGGAGGCTTTAAGCCATTATATGATTAGCAGCTGTAACATCCTTAAATCGGGGTTCTGCATTTTACTTGTGTGCATGTGATGATATGTCTATTATGTTCATTTATCATGTTCTGGGGTCTAGTTATAACCCTGGGTTAGGCCTGAGTTAGGGCTAAAACTTTCTTTTAGTACTTAGGAAGAGGGAGCTAGGTGATATAGGGGTTAAGAGAATTTATTGGGGAATCTTGACACAAGAAATCAATTGGAAAAGTGGCAAGGAGGCGCCACTTAAGCACCAGGGGGATGACGCCACATGCAGGGAGGGAGTGCCTGTGTTCGAGCTGTAGAAATCCCTTCTCTGCTCTTTTTTTTTCACGCCACAAGCTAGGAGGTGGAGTGCTCAGGATGGACTCTAGGAGATATGGATGGAGAGGAGAAATTCAAGGAGTTTGACTCGTTCAAACAAATTTGAACTGATGGAAGGGAGGAAAGTTAGGAGTTTCAATTATTTCAAACTCATTTGAAGGTATTGGCTGAATTTTGGGCATTGGGGGAGAGGGTGTAATCGGTTCTGGGGTTATGGGGGAGTGGCCGAATGTGCTTTGGGTTAGTAGCTAAAATCGGCAAAGCTTGGAAGGTCTTGCTCTTTCCTTTTTGTTGTGTTTTGTGTTTAGTGTCAAGCCGAAACCTCAAATTGCACCCCTCTCAATATCTCTTTTCTCTTTTCGACATTCTAGGCACTTGGCCGAACCACCCTTACTGTTTCTTTGTAAAAGCCGAAACCCAAGTGGCATTCTTCCTCTTTTCTTTTGGTTGCCTATTGTCGAAACCCTTTTTTTCTAGTGCATTCATGTAACATCGTGGAAAGGGCCTATGCATTTTCGGTTTAATTATACGAAGTGACATGTTTTATGTACTAAGAATAAATTTTTAATATTTTTGGAAACCCAGAAATGAATGAAAATGATTTGGAAATGAACATTTTTGGAAACCTGAAAATGTATGGACATGATTTAAAAATGATTCAAAAGAGGAAAGTGAACATTTCTGGAAACTTGGAAATGTAAGGAAATGTCAAGTTTACAGAGCCGAACGAAAATTTTTGGAAACTTAGAAATGACTTAGAAATGTCGAGTTTTAAAGTTTAAAAGAGGAAATTAAGGCAAGGTGGCCTTAAAAGAAAAAGTTGGTGAAATTTGACACACAAACAGGCTTGGAAAAGTGGCCTGAAGATGTCACTTAGGGCCTATGGAAATGGCGCCACATGCAAGGTGATGGGCCTGAGTTCGAGTCACTTGGGAAGCAAATAAAGGAAGTTTTATTTTTGCTTCCAGAAGCCTGAGGTGAACGGCACAAGCCTTCTAGAAAGGAGGAGTTTTATTCTCTTTAATATTCGATTAATAAGGTGATAAATAAGGGATTTAATTTGGATTATTTTTGAAGAGATAATAAAGGATTATTCTCTAATTATTTTAAATTAAGGAGATAAAGCTATCAAATAAAGAAGAGTGGTGGCCAAGTAAGGGATTCTGAGTAGTAGTTTCGGCTATAAAAGGAAGAGAATAGGGCTACTCATCAATTTTTCTTCCTTCTCTTCTCTCTGCCGAATTTCTGAGTGCTCTCTTCTCTTTTTCTTTTGTCAAGCCGAATCTATAGTCCACCATTGTCAAAATTCTCAAGTTTTCTTTTCTTCCTATTTCTTTCCTTCCAATCTATTCGAAAGCCAAATTTTGGAGAGGCTTCAAGCATAGGTGTTGCCGATTTCTCCAAGTAAGGGTAAGATCTAGACTCGGTTTCCATTCTTTTTCTTTTTAAGCCTGTCGAAATTTGGAGACTAATCTCTCATATTGTATTTTGGCCGAAATATGAAGAACTCTTTCGGGATCTGTCTCAAGTCGACTGTAAGAAGGATTTTTCGGGATTTAAGGCACCAAGGTAAGACAATAAAGTGATATTCGGCCATAGGCCATAAGTATGATTTCAAGTTAGACTAAAATCTAACATATGTGTATAGATATTTCGATAGCATTAAGGAAGCAAGGATCCAATTCGGGATTTTAGAATCCACAAGGTAAGTATTCGGCCAAGGCTTATACTTTTTGGTATTTAGCACTATTTCCTATTTATTCAAAAGCCAGAAACTGACATAGTTAAATGATTTGGTGGCTAGCCGATTTTAAGGAAGGAATACTACAGATTTCGGGATTTGATTATTAATCAAATCGGCAAACAAGGTAAGAATACTAATCCTACTAGGATTTGGAATTTTGGCCAAATGGCTTTTTATTAAGGTAATAAGTGATAAATCAAATGTAGGGATTAAGGATCTAAGCATTAGATCAAGCTTTTCGGGATATCAAGGAATTTCTAAGCGAAATCGGTGTGTACCCCACACTACTTCATAATCGTTTTATGGCATGTTTAATTAAAATATGTGACATTAAGAATATGAAAGTGGCTAAGGTATCATGTTATGGTACTAAGTACTCGTGCACGTTTCCTACTTCTACTAAGAATATGAAAAATGTTATTTGTAACATGAGAATATGATAAGAATGTGAACTTTGGCTTGTAATTGCATAATATGTTATGGGCATATGGGTTTTATTTTGAAAGGGGAAGTGAATGTGGTGACTTAAGACCACGAACATGGTGACCTAAGACCGTGATATCCGAAAAGTGGTGACCTAAGACCACGATGAATCTGAAAGTGGTGACCTAAGACCACAGTAATCTGAACGTGGTGATCTAAGACCACGAATGCGGTGACTTAAGACCGCAATTTGGTGTGTAGCGAAAGGAGGGTCGACTTGGTAGTCCCCACGGTGTGACTGGCAGGTACGGGGGTGTGTAGCGGATGGACAATTAGGTTTGGGTTTGGGAATGTATCATAACTTGTATTCATTATTTTGAATGTGTAATTCTTGTATGCCTGATTCTATTATGACTTAGTGTCGTGTACACATTGAGTCTGTTTGACTCACCCCATTGTGGGACCATGTTTCAGGTGATGAACAGTGATGGACCGGGACGGCAGAACTTGTGGTGGCCATGCTCAACATGAAGCCATTATTTTTATGGACTATGAGTTTTTAAGTACTTGAATTATTTGGAAATTATTTGATGTAATAAGGCCATAAGGCCATAGTTGAATCATTTCACATTTATTTTTATTTATTTATTTATTATGTTTATGAACCTTATTTATTAAAGTTTAAGTAAAATTTCTTTAAACTAAACCTTAAATGTTTTATCACTTAATATTAAAAAGGGGTTTTCAAAATAAAATCGAATCCGTTTCAACACAAGCCCAACCCAAAACAAAATTTTTAAAAATTGCACAAGTTCTTCGCAAAGTAACAAAAGGATTTGAATCGGTTTACTTGAGGGACATACCAAATCTGGTCAAAGCTCGTGGGCCGAGTTTGGGGTGTTTCAATTCATCTTCTTCATTTCCACCATCTTCAAGAGCTGAAATTTGCTTACTTCTTCTTCTTTTTATTTATTTTGTTCAAAAGCCGAAAGCAATAATCTCCTTTCTATTCGATTTCTCTTCTCAAAATACTTGTGCCGAAATACCCAACTTTATTCTCCTCTTCCATTCGACAGCAGCATCCCTTGTGTTTTCTTCTTCTCTTTTAGATTCATAAGCCATAGCCGAAACCTCTTTACTACTTCTTTCCCTTGATTGTCACTTTGGCCGAATACCCTGCTTCTAGGTCCCTCTTTTCTTGCGTTTTCTTTTTGTCATATCAAGTGCCGAATCTCATATCTTAGTGTGGTAAGTTTTGGTAACTACATCTCTTTCTTCCTTCTATTTTTAGTTTAGCCGAATTTCCTTGGTGGTCTCACTCTTTCTCTATTTGGATTGCTGAAACTACTAATATCATAGGGGGTGCCGATCATTGGTGTTGAGAGGCCAAATCAATTATCAAGGTAAGGGGCGACTAACTCATATGATTTCGGGATTTAAGCTGTGGCCGAATGGACTATGGATTCTAAGAGTTGTGTTAAAACCGATTGCAGGAAGGGCTATAGCCGAATGCTAGTGAGCCTTCGAGATTTGGTGATCGATCTAGGTAAGGGGTCTAACATCTCAATATCCGTTTCTTAATCATTCAAAAGCCGAAGGCTAACCATCTATGTGTATTAAGGTTTAGCCGATTACAAGGGAGATCATCACGTGGTTCGAGATTTGGTTGGTAACCAAATCGGTTTACGGTGAGTGTTACATGTGGGCGACATATCCTTCGGGATTTCTAATAGAGCCGAATAGGCTTTTTAGTTACTAACAGGGTGTTGGCTGATTGTAGGAAAGGGAAACAACGCTTCAGGATGTCGCTAGATTCGAGTAGTTTCGGGATTCTTACTTAGATCTGCGATTAGCCAGGTGTGTTAACGCTTACACACTTTATTGGGTTAATGATGCTTATTATGTTACTGTATAACTTTCGATATTAGTGACTTTGCCTTGTGGGCATGAGCTTGGATTCCGGGTAAGTCCCCTACTATGTGACTTTGATATACATCAACATGATTTGTTAAATGCTATGCTATGCCTTAATTGCATGATACATGATATTATGACACGTACGATATGAGCATGATGATGATGGGATTGATGAGAGGAGGGGGATGATCTATTTGGACTGTCACCAGTGGTTTTGACCACAAGATGGGTTGGCCCCATCATTTGATTTGTGACTATGGTCACCAGTGGTTTTGACCACACTATTATTATCTGTGACTAAGTCCCAGTGGTTTTGACCACCAGTGGTTTTGACCACACTATTGATATTTGTGACTACGGTCACCAGTGGTTTTGACCACACATGGATATTGTGACTGGTCCCAGTGGTTTGGTACCACAGTGGGTTGGCCCCACATGATATATTACGGGATTGTCATCAGTGGTTTTGACCACACGATGGGTTGGCCCCATCACTTAATTTGTGACTACGGTCACCAGTGGTTTTGACCACACCGATATATGATATTGTGACTTCGGTCACCAGTGGTTTTGACCACCAGTGGTTTTGACCACACGGGGTAGTTAAAGGAGATTGGGTGGCTAGGTTATGGGTTGCATAATCTGCATGTTTTACTGATGATCTGTGTAAGTGGTTGAACTATCGGGTTGGGGATTTATACACTGAGTCTTGGTGACTCACCCCTTCACTTACATTTTGCAGATGAGGCATAGATCGCGGATATGGAGCCGAGGAGGACTCGAGGTGGCCATGCATCCTAGTTTGGTTTAACTTTAAACTACATTTTCGGTTTTATTTATTTCTTTTAAATTTGGTTTTGGGTTTGTAATAAGGCCGTTATTTTGGGTTTTTTCCTTTATTATTTGCTTTTATTTTGATTATATTATACATATATTGGATTTATAGACTTGATAAATTAACCGGTAAAAAGCAATGGTTTTCAAAGTTATATCTTTTCGGGTTTTCCAAACGTTACCATCGGGTAACAAAGTTCATAAAATAATAAGAAGGGTAACTTGAATGTTTTTATGATTTCAAATTTTTAAACAACTTCAAAGGCAAATGATTTTAAACTTGATTATACTCGTCACACCCTATTTTTCATAAATACCAAATATTTTTCTAATATTAAGGATAACGAATAGATTTTTCAAACATGAGTTTGCTAGGTTTGAAGCAACACTAAAAATAATTTCAAACTTCACTTCATATTATGTTTTCTAAACTAAAAACAACAAAGAAGTTTCAACAAAATGTAACCGGTAATCTGTTTATGCAAACGGTTTCACTCCGTAACATACCAGATTCGGTCGTGGTGTGTTGACCGGGTTTGGGGTGTTACAGCAGCTTTGCTACAACATTGAGTAGTGCCGCTGTGAGTGCTACCTTTGGTGTATAGAGGATGGGTGAGTTGATTTAGAAATCCCCACAGGTGTGTAATGGTTGGAAGGGAAATGGTGTGTGTAGCAGATGAATTTTTGGGAAGTGTTTTGCATTATCTTGTTTGTATATGATACGATATGATGAGGCCCAAGACCACCGATTTTGGTAGGGCTTAGGCCCAATGTGAATATTTGTATGTGATTTGATTGACAAGGGTTTTACTCACTGAGTTTCGAAACTCACATCCTTTTATTTAATGTTTCAGGTGATCCTGAATAGACGGCTCGGCGTGGGAGATGACTCGGAGATGGCCACACTACAAGCTGATCAAATGTTTTAATTTGTTCAAATGAATTTGTTTTAAATACTTTGTTTTTTCATTGGATTGTAATAAGGCCATGTAACTCCTAATTGACTTTAGATTTTGGGTTTATTATTATTGTTTCAACTATCCGCTTAACAAATTTCATAAAATTTCTAAAGTTAACGTGGCTTTCGAAATAACTTAACATATGAACGTTTTCCTAAAATATGGGCTTTTCATCTTAACTTAACAAGTTACAAGGGTTTTGGGCTTTTGGGCCTTAAAATGTTAAATTGTAAAATCATTTTGAAGTGTGCCTTTAATGTGTCATTCCGAACTCAGGCCTAACTTCTAGGCCGGGTTTGGGGTGTTACATTCTGCTAGCAAGGATCCATTATTAGACACACTCAGTTTTGCTCGAAAAGACAATAACATTGTCACAGTTTTTCTATTCAAAGCATCTGCTACCACATTTGCCTTTCCTGGATGGTATTTAATGATCAAATCATAATCTTTCAACAACTCTAACTATCTCATTTAATGAAAATTCAGATCCTTTTGAGTCATCAAGTACTTTAAACTTTTGTGATCAGAGAATACATGACACTTCTCTTCATGCAAATAATGTCTCCAAATTTTCAATGCTAACACCACCACTACTTGTAACAGCCCGTTTTTAGTCAAATCAGAACAGTCATTTTGGGACCAAAAATCTTAATTCAAAATAATTATTTTATTATTATTTTAATGTCTAGAGTATGATATTATGTTGGTGTAAAAGTTTCTTTAAGAAATTTTACTGTTTGAGTGCTCAATTAGATAAAAAGGACTAAATCGCATAAGGTGCAAAACTTGATGTCTATAAGTTAAATGCACTAATTGGATATAGAAAGGAAATGTATGAGCACTTGCATGGTAATTATACCATTCATATTGTAAGTGTACATTTTATGTGCATGGTTAGGTAAATTTTAATGTTTTATTTACAAGGTTAAAATAGTAAATTAGAAATTAAAGTTAAATTAAATAAAACAAACATTAGTATCATCTTTTTTCTTTACTTTCTCAACTGAAAATGAGAAGAAATGAACTCCATGGATGCATTTTAATTCGGCTAAGCTTGGTAGCTCAATTGGTAAGTGAATTTTGTCCCGTTTTTAATGATTTCTATGTTTTTGAGATCGTTGCAGCTTAGTCTAGCTAGCCTAGGGACTATTTTGCAAAAATGTTAAAGATTTTGAATGTTGCCATTGATGACTACATGTGTGTTTTGATGTTTGATGATGTATTATGAATATTTGTTAGGTATTATACAAGTTTTATAAAGTGATTTTTAGTGGAAATGCAATTTAGGGATTAAATTGTGAAATGTGGAAACTTAGTGGTTAAAATGTGAAATAAATGAAAAATATGGACTGCTAGGGTTATAGTAGTAATTCGGATAGGCTTGGGTTGAGATGAAATTGAATGAATTTTTTTTACGAATCTAGGGACTAAATTGTAAAAGTTGTGAAATTTTTGGAGTAAAAGTGTAAATGTGCTTAAATGTGTGTTTGGATTAAATTGAATGGAGAGATTATTAAATAACTTAATTTTGAATATATTTAGATCAAGAAAAGCAGAATCCAGATCTAGATCGTGGGAAAACTAAAGTTATCGACTAATCGACTTATTTCATCGTTTTCACATTCGAGATAAGTTCTTATGTAATAAATTTTATTATAAATGTATTTTAAATGCCTTGATATTGTATAAGTTGTGAATATGAGACTTTGGATAAGTTTGACAATGACTCGATGGTAATTCTGCAATCGAAATCCCTGTTGAACCTTAGGAATAGTTTAGGATACTAGTGACATGTCATTAGGGGATACATTGAGTTGGCTTCGGGCCATGAATATCAGTTGATTTAGCTTCGGGCCATGATATTAGTACTTTAGATATAAGTTACCTTGATTTAGCTTCGGGCCATGGTATAGGTACTTAGTGTGCAAGACTCCTGAGTATTCGATTTCTATTCTGAATGGTTCAACTGGTAAATGAATGATGTGGTTGAGAATGAGATTAGTACGAGATGATACAGGTATGTGCATAAACCATATTATCTTTGAATCGAAGAAATGGTGAAGCAAATATATAGTTTATGAATGAGTAATTGAAAGGTTTGTTAGTTTATGTGAATTCATGTATTTATAATCAGTTGTTGAATTATGTGTTTATGATTATATCGAGTTTATTTCATACGAGCTTACTAAGCTTTATAGCTTACATCATTTATTTTTCCATGTTATAGTGTTATCAAGCTAGCTCGAATTCAGGGATCGTCGGAGATCGCTTCACATTATCCACCTATCACTTGGTACCTATGAATTTTAGTATTTTAAATATATGGCATGTATAGGGACTTGGTCTTTTTGGTATATGTATTTTGGCCATTTTTGTTGGCTTGTAAATATTAGGTTTGGTTTATATATATATATAGCCATGTGAGTTGGCTTATGATGGTGAATTTGATGATGTATATAAGTGTTTAAATGGCTTTGTTTGAGTTTAGTAATTGCCTTATAAAATTCTAGTTATGATGGTATTTGATACTTGTTGAAACTGGATATGGTGAATATCAAATGGTTGATGAATTGGTAACTAGTATGCTTATGAGTTTAGATAAACTGATGTATGTTTGAAAATGACCATATTAATAAATGAAAAGGGTAAAATTTAGTATGTATTTGCATTGCATATTGTGGTAAAATGAGTCTTGTATTTGTTGGTATTTAATTGGAATAAATGATACTTGGATGAAGTTGATTGAATGATTATTTATGCCTTGTATTGGTATCAATTGGTTTGATGTAGGTGTGTACAAATTTGGGTGGCAAATTGGCTTGGTAAATAGCCTATATTTGTCCACATGGGCAAAGACACGGGCGTGTGTCTCAGTCATGTGTGACACACAGTTATGTTACACGGCCGTGTGTCCCCTGGTGTTGAAATTGAAATCAAGTCAGTATGCTCCACACGGCTTCACACACGGGCGTGTGACTTAGTCGTGTGGCATAAGTCAGTATACCCTACAGGTTTGGCACGGCCTAGCACACGGCCTGGCACACGGGCGTGTATGGCCATTGATCGTTGTTTTATGCGATGTCAAAGTCTTAAAATTTATATAAAGAATGATCAATCCTGGAAACTAACTATGACAACGATTTGAGGCAAGCGCACCTATCGAACAATAGTATAGTTAAGGCAAGATCGAAATGTTGAACCCAAAGGAACCAAAAGTACCAATACTAACTCTCTTTTTATTATTTAGCCTAAGAATTAAGTGGATTTTTATCTAATCTAAAATTAACTATCTACTAAACTAAACTAAAGACTCTAAGACAAAGAAGAATGAAATTGGGAAAATAACTTTGAGGAAAAACCAATTGATTAAGACGACACCCAAGGAAGAATCCACCTAGACTTCACTTGTTATCTAACTCTGAACCAGACGATTTCTTCATTTGACTTGATCCGTAAGATTCCCTAAGTTATATTAATCCCTCTCTCGAGGCGACTAACGTCTAACCCTAGGTTGATTAATTGAAATCTCTTTCTAATTAAAACCCCTAGAATTGCATTAACCCGATCTATGGACTCCCATATTAGGTTTCACCCTAATCCGGCAAAATCTCGTCACCCTATCTCTAGGCGTGCGATCAACTCCGTTTAATTATACTAGACCTACTCTTAGGCAGGGACTTTTTCTCCCCCACCTAAGCACATCACACTTGAATTAATATCCCGAAAATATCAACACAAGAATTAAGAACACATAATTAAGAACAAGTCAAATATTTATCATATAGTTCAGCAAACGGTAACAAGATTCATCTTAGGTTTCATCCACCTCAGGTATCTGAGGGTTTAGTTCATAACAATAAAGAAAACATCTCAAAAGAAAAGATAAAAAAAAACATAAGAAATCCCTAAAACCCCTGAAGGAATTGAAGGAGAGATCCTCCGTCTTGAGTATGATTCCGGCTTTTTGAGATGAATCAACTGGCTATCTTCGAGTAATTCCGCACAAATCTGCCTTCTTTGGCCTAGCTGGACGCCCCCTGACTAAAGCCTTGGATTCCCCCCTTTTAGGTCATACTTATGGTGTTTATATAGGCTTCGGGATGTGTTTCTTTGCCCCTAATTATCCTAATCTGAGTGAAACTCTTCTTTCTCACGACAGGGACACTGCCATGGCACATGCCCGTGTAAGTCGTGGCCAGGCCGTGTTCGAAGCTGTTGAATGAGGCACGGCCGTATGGTCTTGGGACCAGGCCGTGTGGATTTCATGATATGGGCCATTTACTCTGTTTTGGGCCCGTTTTCCATTCTTTTCGTCATCCGGTGCTCTTCTGAGTATAAAACATGAAAACAAAGGATTAAGAACACCAAATTACGTAATTCAAGGCTTAAATCATCCAAAAGCATGCTAAATGTAGGCTTAAAATATGTTACTTTTACGGTTTATCAAATACCCCCACACTTAAGCTTTTGCTTGTCCTCAAGCAAAATTCTCAACTTACAATTAAAATGAACTTTCTTGATTCATAATATTCATTAATAATGTTTCATCATAATTCAAAGATAATTCTACATGGATAATTCAACTCAAAGAGTCCTAAAGATTCAAGCACTCAAAGTCATACATTTGTAGCACAAAAAATAGGTGTTTTCCCCTCATCTAAATAATTACCTCTGATTCAAAATCGACAAGAGTTGTCATCCTCATTAAAGATTCACTCAAACCACTCAAAGTGTTTTAAGGTTCAAAATTAAGCACTCAAAAGTCAAACAGGAAGAGTTAATCCCATAGGCTTGCATGAAAATCAAATCTCCACCACTTTAATATGAAATGATACACAAATCAAAAGGTCTTTACAGAGTTGTAACGGGGCTTAGGTTAAGGGTATGGATATAGGCTGAATTAGAAGCTTAGAATCGAGATTGACCTGACAATTTACCTAACTAGAATAATGAACTAATCCTAAATAATTACCTCAATTGAAAACTAATAATATGAGCTTTTTTTTCTTTAAGAATTGAACTTTTTCGTATAAGCTCAATTACATAAAACAAATACTGAATATACTTCATTTTTTAAGAACAAGTCAAATATAAAGGATAGATTTAATAATTGAAATAGATAAAATAGTTAGGCAACTGATCAAATCAAATCTCGACATAAGGATAGTCAAAGGAATGGTGATAATAAATACAAAGGGTTTTTGGGTTAATATTAGTAGGTGAGTTAATAAAAAGGGTTGTTAGGATCAAAGGGGTTCACTAGGGGTTAATTGTGAAGGTAAGTTTTTTAGTGGAGTAAGTGGATTAAAACCTAGGTGCCTTTGCCATCTCTGTATATCAAATCAAAGGTGTGGTCTTGACATGTATAATCGAAGCAAGTTCTAGAATAACAAATCAATGTTGACACACTCATAGTCAATAAAGTGAGCAAGAAAGGATGTATGCTCTAACAGGCTCAAAATCTCACAAAAATTATGGGTGTTTGATATCAACCTTGTAAATTTCAAATTTCAAGGTAATAATTAGATTCAGGTGGACAACCTAGAAAAATTTTTGATTTTTGAAAATAGACTTATTATGCTTGATTCTCTAGCATCCTTCAAATTTAATCATCAATGCACAATTATTAATGACTTAATCTAAAACATATTAATAAAAATCATAAATCAGAGGAATTTCATTCTAATCATAATATGAGAAAATTACTTAAAGACAAGGCATAATTCAGGGATTTTCAAATAATACTATAATTAACCCCCACATTTAAGATGTACATTGCCCTTAATGTACAAAGATAGATAATAGCAATAGAGAAATCAAAAGATAGGGAGGGAAGTGAAACTTCCTGAATTATGGATGAAATCCTTGGAGGGTGTTCCATGACAAATGTGATGACTAGGTATACGTGATGTTTTCGCTCCTTGAGTGGTATATTTACTCTATTTAATCTGCGAAGTCATCAATTAGATTTTAGGGGATGGATGTTGTTACGGAAACTTGTTGTTGGATAGCCAGTGATAAAGTGAGATCATTAGCACTAATGAAACGTTCAAGTATTTAAATAGTCAACTAAAATAAAAACAGGATAAAAATGAAAATAAAAGTAGAAATGAAAATAAAAATAAAAATAAAAATAATAAAATAAAAAAGAAAAAGAAAAGAACTCAGAGGTCCTCTGCAATTTGAGGTCGAGGCGTGGCGCGCATGATGAGATGTGAAGGTACTGACATATCTGTTGGAGGGTGGTGTCAATATGGTCGAAGCGCTGGAAGTATTGCTGCTCAAATTGTGTTAGGCGCTCAGATATGTCTGAAATGGATGCTGCCGCATGGGGTGGATGATGGCTCGGTGGTGGTGCTTCCTGTGTTGGGGGGACATTATCAGTAATGTCCTCAGGGTCCTCCTCGTTGGTAGTGGGTGCTAACCGATATTGAAGGGGATCTGTCCCACGTCGACGCTGAATCATCCTCATGTGTAACATTGTCTGGATGCCCTGTGGGGTCATCTGACCTATCAGTGTAAGGGAGTATGTTTGAGCATCGATGTTGAGGATCCCGAAATATCGAGTCAAGCATGTGATGTAAGGCCCTATAGAGATGACTCCTCTCCTATGCTGCTCCATCTGATGTTGAATAGCACGAGCTAAGAAATAGGCCAAGTTGAAAATGTACCCGTTCGCCATGCACCATAGGAAATAGGCGTCGTGAGTGTTGACGACACCGGTGCTCTCTCGCCGACCTGTCAGTGTATGAGCTAAAAGCGCGTGTACGTACCTCAGGGATGGGACAAGGGCTGTCGCTTTGGAGCGGCTAGGGTCATAATCATTATTGTTGAGAGCTATTTTGTACCAACATCTTGTGGGGGTTTTGTGGATATGGCGAGAAAGCTCCGAGAGATCATGTTGATCCATGAATTCATCGGTATAGAGTCCCAATGCGGCCCAAATTGTGGTACATTTAGTTCTCGTATAATGCCTCCGAGTCGGAATTGGATTGTACTAGGGTCATCGTGTTGTGACATCATTGTCTGAAGATGAAATGTTGAGCAGAGCTCCAGAGTGAGCTCTAAGTAGGTAGGCTCAATGATGTTGAAGAACTGGTTCCAAGGGTCTGTAGTTATTAGAGCCCGTACGTCGTCGGCTAGTTGGACCTGTTCCAAGGTGGCCCAATCAATACATCTCCCTGTTCCGAGTGATCACGCTCGAATTATCTTGTAACGATCCTCTTGAATACCCGGAGGAAAACGTAAGAATGGGTGGCATAATTCCGTGGTTGCGCTGGCTGATGAGGAACCGGGTCCCTTTCATTTTTTGGAACTAGGGACTGCGATTTTCTTATCTCGGGATAATGACATTATTTGCCAGAAAAGAATCGATAATCAATGATTCAAGTATATTTCCAGCCAAAACATATATCAAGGGCTTTGATCAGTATCCAAAATATACAAAGACTAAACTCCTAATAAGTTAAGTTAATCATGTTTAGCAGGAGCAAGAATTTGACAAATAAGTATTCTATCTATTTTTTAAGCACTATTTAAACAAAGATTCAACGACTACATCAAAAAAAAAAAGACTAATCTAATATTAAACTTAATTAAATAGCTAAAATTCTAAATCGAAAATAGTTAAATAGAGATAAATGTGACAATGAGATGTGACCAGTGGTGGTAATGGTCTGGTTTGGCGGAGCACAGGCGTGTAGCGGCGAGCCACGGACGTGTGATGCAATTAGTTGGGAAACACGACGGTGGGACACCTTTGGGGCGGGCGTGTACTCCGTGGGCATGGGCGTGTACTGGTTTTTTAGTGTGAATGTGAAAAAAAGTGGAAGATTTGGGATGGGGGAAGGCAATGGTGGGGGATTCTTGATGGTGGCCGGAGTGGGAAAAGGAGTTTTTGAGGGAAACGACTAGGGTTGGGGTTTTGGGGAGGAAATTTTGGGGGAAAACGGTGGTGATGTTTTTTAAATAGGGAGGGGGACACGGGCAGGTGCCACGCCCGTGTGTCTTTTATTTAGCACGTGTTTTTCGTGAATTTTAAATTTAGGCGCGTTTGAGATGTTGCCCACGCACGTGTTTCTCGGCCGTGTACTATTATGTTCGCTTTTCCCACGCCCGTGTTAAGGTTGCCACGCCCGTGTTCATGTAGTCAGTGTTTCACACGGTTGTTAGGCACGGGCGTGCCTGTGCTGGTTTACTCAGAATAGACCACGGTTGCATTGCACGGTCGTGGTCTTATTATCGTAGCCCGTGTAAAAATTTTCTTCTTCATCTCACACGTCTACCAGCACGCCCGTTTTTCATCTCATGGCATCCACATGATCACGGGTATGCCCTTGTGTAAGGCTGTGTGGTAGGGAAACCTGCACTTCACTGTATTGGTTAGTTTGGGGTTAGATGCTAAAAATTACAAATATAACGTTAGTGAAGTCGATTACTGGGTTGCCTCCCCGAGAAGCGCTGCGTTTAAGTCTTAAGCTAGACTCACCTGCTTTCATTTCTAAAAGAAGGTTCACAGAGCTGAAGCTCCTCTCTCAATTCCTTGAAATCTTCACCATTATAAAGTTTCAGTCGATGGCTATTTACCTTGAATGTTCCTTGAGTTGGATGAGTTACCTCGTCTGTGCCGTAAGGAAAAATAGTTTTGATCACAAATGGGCCTGACCACCTCGACTTCAGCTTTCTAGGAAATAGTTTGAGTCTTGAATTATACAGCAGAACCAAGTCTCCTACTTCGAATTGCTTTGATTTTTTTAAACGAGCATCATGGCATCGTTTTGTTTCCTCCTTATATAGTCGTGAGTTATCGTAAGCCTCAGCTCGCTATTCATCTAATTCGTTCAACTGCATCATCCTCTTCTCACCTGCGGTTTTAAGATCGTAATTCAAAAATTTTATAGCCCAGTATGCTTTGTGCTCTAACTCAAATGGTAGATGACAACTTTTCCCGTAGACAAGTTTGTATGGGGATGTTCCCAAAGGGGTTTTAAATGCTATTCTATAGGCCCATAACGCATCATCTACTTTTACTGCCCAATCTTTCCTGTTTGATTCAACTGTTTTCTCTAGGATTCGCTTAAGCTCTCTATTTGCCACTTCCACTTGCCCACTGGTTTGAGGATGATAAGGGGTAGCTGTTCTGTGGTGTACTCCATATTTTCTTAAAACTTTATTAAATTGAGTATTGCAAAAGTGAGTACCCCTATCATTGATGATCGCTTTGGGTGTTCCAAAACGAGTGAAAAGTTTCTTGAGAAACTTTACTACAGCTCTAGCATCGTTAGTAGGTAAAGCTTGGGCTTCCACCCACTTTGACATGTAATCTACTGCTACTAAGATGTATTTATTTCCGAATGAGCTAGGGAACGGACCTATAAAGTCAATACCCTATACATCGAATGTCTCACATGATAACATATATGTTTGGGGCATTTCATTGCGTTTAGAAATATTACCTGTCCTTTGGCATTTATCACACGAAGTGACATACCTGTCGGCGTCTTTAAACAGGGTTGGCCAATAAAATCCTGATTCGAGCGTTTTGTGTGCTGTCTTAATCCCACTGTAATGTCCTCCAGAAGATCCTGAATGGCAACGTTCTAGGATTTTACTTGCTTCCACCTTTGTAACGCATCTCCGAATTACTTGATCTGCACATATGCGGAAAAGAAAGGGATCCTCCCAAAAATAGCTTTTCACATCAGCAAAGAATCGCTTTTTTTGATGATGTGTTAACCTTTTTGGTAATATGTTAGCAGTTAAATAATTCGTAATATCTGCAAACCACGGTACCTCAGAGTTGGTTATAGAAAAGAGTTGTTCCTCGGGGAACGAGTTGTTCATCTCACTTTCTTCGAGCTTTTCGATATGTGGGTTTTCAAGCCTGGAGAGGTGATCTGCTGCAATATTTTCAACTCTCTTCTTATCCTGAATTTCCAAATCAAATTCCTGTAAGAGTAAGATCCATCGTATGAGTCGAGGTTTTGCATCAAATTTAGTTAAGAGATAACAAAGAGTTGAATGATCAGTGTAAACGACAACTTTAGATAATATCAAATACTGTCTAAATTTGTCAAATGCAAAAACTATAGCTAACAATTCTTTCTCTGTGGTGGTGTAGTTTTCTTGAGTAAGCATCAGTGTTCTACTAGCATAATAAATTGGCTGAAAATGCTTGTCTTTCCACTGCCCCAAAATTGCACCTACTGCAAAATCACTCGCATCACACATTAGTTCAAAGGGTAAATTCCAATCAGATGCAATTATAATCGGAGCATTTATTAGTTTATCTTTGAGGATATTAAATGCATCTAAACACTCCTGATCAAAATTGAAAGGAATATCTTTTTCTAGTAATTTTGTTAAAGGTTTAGTTATTTTAGAGAAATCTTTAATGAATCTTCTATAAAATCCAGCATGTCCTAAAAAGCTTCTAATAGCCTTAACTGAACTATGGGAGGTAATTTTTCTATGGTTTCAATCTTTGCTTTATCTACCTCTATCCCTTTACTAGAAATCTTATGTCCTAACACAATCCCCTCTCTAACCATAAAGTGACATTTTTCCCAATTCAAGACAAGATTCGTTTCCTCACATCTTATTAGAACTCGTTTTAAATTTTTAAGGCAAAGGTGGAAAGAATTACCAAATACCGAGAAGTCATCCATAAATACCTCTATAATGTCTTCCACAAGTTCATCAAAGATGGCCAGCATGCAGCGTTGAAAAGTAGCAGGAGCATTACATAATCCAAAAGGCATTCTACAATAAGCAAACGTACCGTATGGACATGTAAATGTTGTCTTTTCTTGATCCTCAAGAGCTATTGGGATTTGGAAATAGCCGGAGAGTTCGTCCAAGAAGTAGTAGTACATATGCCAGATAATCTTTCTAACAACTGATCAATAAAGGGCAAAGGGAAGTGATCTTTTCTGGTGGTGTCGTTCAGCTTCCTTTAGTCAATACAGACTCTCCAACCTGTGACTGTTCTTGTAGGAATTAATTCATTCTTTTTGTTGGCTACAACAGTCATGCCTCCTTTCTTTGGAACTACCTGCACAGGACTTACCCAAGTACTGTCAGAAATAGGATAAATTATTCCTGCATCTAGAAGTTTAATTACCTGAGCTTTGGCAACTTCTTTCATATTGGGCTTCAAACGTCTCTTAGGTTGCACACACGGTTTATACTTATCTTCCATTAAAATTCTGTGGGTGCAGAATGATGGGCTTATTCCTTTAATGTCAGACATTTTCCACGCTATGGCTCTTTTATGTTTCCTTAGTATCCTTAGCAAATTTTCTTTTTCTTTGGGTTCTAGTTCTGAAGAGATGATTACTGGTAGCATAGAATTATCCCCTAGGAATGCGTATTCTAAATGTTTTGGTAATTGTTTTAATTCTAATTTGGGAGGTTCATCAACAGAGGATTTTTGTTTTTGTTCGTCGTTGATTTCAATAGCCTCTATTTTCATCTGTCTAGAAGATGATGTATTAGGATTTAATTCATCGATATCGTCATCTATCTCCTCTCCTTGTGAAAGACACAGTTCCATCGTGTCATCGTGTATGATTTCCTGCAAGGACCCTTGAAAAATATGATTAGTGGTATCAACAAAGTAACAAGAATCATCTTGTTCTCTAGAATATCGCATGGAATCATAAATTTGAAAAATAATTTCTCATCCCCTACCCTTAGTGCAAGTTTACCATCACCAACATCAATGACAGCTCTAGCAGTAACTAGAAAGGGTTGTCCCAAAATTAAAGGTACCTCTACATCCTCATTCATGTCAAGCACAACAAATCAACAGGAAATATAAATTTATCTACTTTTACCAGAACATCTTCGATAATTCCCCTGGGATACTTAACAGATCTGTCAGCTAACTGAATACTCATCTTAGTGGGTTTTGGTTCTCCGAGACCAAGTTGCTTAAACATTCTATAAGGCATTAGATTAATACTGACACCTAAACCAGCTAGTGCTTTCTCTATGTTTAAACTACCAATTAAATAGGGGATAGTGAAACTTCCTAGATCTTTCAATTTGGTTGGCAGCTTGTTTTGGATTATAGCTGAGCATTCTTCATTAAGTTACATTGTTGAAATTTCCTCGAACTTCCTCTTATTTGTTAGAAGTTTCTTTAAAAATTTTGCATATGTTGGCATCTGCGAAATAGCTTCAACAAAAGGTAAGTTAATATGTAGCTGTTTGAAAAGTTCAAGAAATTTACCATATTGTGCGTCTAAGCGGTCTTTGTTCAACTTTGCTGAATATAGGATCGTTAGTTTATTTTTCTCATAGGTCAGGGTTGCCCTTGCCTTATCGGTTTCATGTGGAATCTTTTTCTTCATTTCGACTAACTCCCTTCCACTTCTTAGCATCACTGCCTTTACCTGCTCTTTTTCTCTGGGTAAGCTTTCTGGTTGTATTTCAAAAACTATTTTAGTAAGTTGCCGAATTTGATCCTTGAGCTCCTGTGTCGATTTTTCAAGTTGATTTTTAAAGGATGTCTCAGTATTCTGAAAATGTGTTTCTGTGGCTGCCACGAATTTTGTCAGCATCTCCTCGAGGTTTGGCTTCTTTTCCTGTGGGTAGGGCTGTTGTTGGAAGTTTTGGGATGGTTATTGTCTTTGCTTTCCTTGGCCACCCCATGAGAAATTGGGGTGGTTCTTCCAACCTGGATTATAAGTATTACTATAAGGGTTATTGTTAGATCGGAAATTGTTACCCATATAGTTCATTTGTTCGCTCTCCATGCCCTGTCCGTAAGGTGGTTACTCAGGATTCGTCACTCATTCACTTGCGTCGCACTGCATAACTGGATGTGCCTGCGAAGAACCATATACACTATCAAATTTTTTATGTAACAACTCTACCTAATTTGATAGCGCGGTTACTGCGTCGAGATCGAAAACTCCGACTGCTTGGGCTGGCCTTATCCTTGTAACTTGCCACTGATAGTTATTTAATGACATCTCCTCTATAAACTCGTAGGTCGCTTCAGGAGTTTTGTTGTTCAGGGTTCCACCGGCGACTGAATCGATTAGTTGCCGTGTTGAAGGGTTCATGCCATTGTAAAAAGTTTAGACCTGTAGCCACAAAGGTAATCCGTGGTGTGGGAACCTCCTCAACAAATCTTTGTATCTCTCCCATGCATCGTAAAGTGTCTCTAAATCCATCTGCACAAAAGAAGAGATATCATTCCTCAACTTGGCCGTTTTGGCCGGTGAAAATATTTTAATAAGAATTTTTCGGTCATTTGATCCCATGTAGTGATTGACCCTCGTGGAAGGGAATGCAACCACTGTTTGGCTTTATTTCTCAAAGAAAAGGGAAATAACCGAAGATGGATGGCATCATCAGAAACACCATTTATTTTGAAGGTATCATAGAATTCTAGAAAATTTGCTAGGTGTGTGTTAGGATCCTCATCCTGCAAACTATCACACTGAACAAACTGTTGTATCATCTGTATAGTGTTAGGTTCAGTTGAAAATTATTTGCAGCAATAGTAGGCTTAACAATACTTGACTCAGTTCCTGTTAAACTAGGTTTAGCATTGTAACATCCTGGAAAGGGCCTATGCATTTTCGGTTTAATTGTATGAAGTGACATATTTTATGTACTAAGAATAAATTTTGAATATTTTTGGAAACCCGGAAATGAATGAAAATGATTTGGAAATGAACATTTTTGGAAACCTGAAAATGTATGGACATGATCTAGAAATGATTCAAAATAGGAAAGTGAACATTTCTGGAAACTTGGAAATGTAAGGAAATGATTCAAAAGAGGAAAGTGAATATTTCTGGAAACTTGGAAATGTAAGAAAATGTGAAGTTTACAGAGCCGAACGAAAATTTTTGGGAAACTTAGAAATGACTTAGAAATGTCGAGTTTTAAGTTTTAAAGCAGGGAATAAAGGCAAGGTGGCCTTAAAAGAAAAAGTTTGTGAAATTTGACACACAAACAGGCTTGGAAAAGTGGCACAAGATGCTACCTAGGGCCTCTGAAATGGCGCCACCGCAGGGTGTTGGGCTGAGTTCGAGTCACTTGGGAAGCAAATACAAGAAGTTTTATTTTTGCTTCCAGGCTTGAGGTGGACTGGCACAAGCTTTCTAGAAAGGAAGAGTTTTATTCTCTTTAAATTTCAAATAATAAGAGGATAAATAGTAGATTTATTTTAAATTATTTTCAAGAGATAATTGTGGATTAATTCCTTTTATTTTTAATGGATAAAAGAAGAGATAATAGAAGGATTATTATTATTATTATTAAGGAGATAAAGTTATCAAATTAAGAAGAGTGGTGGCCAAGTAAGGGATTACGAGTAGTAAATTCGGCTATAAAAGGAAAAAAATAGGGCTACTCGTCAATTTTTTCTTCCTCTTCTTCTCTCTCTGTAGAATTTACTAGTGCTCTCTCTCTCTTCTCTTCTCTTTTTTATTTTGTCAAGTCGAAATCTACTTCTTCTTTATCCACCATTGCCGATTCTTTAAGCCTCAAGAATCAAAAGTGTTGATACACCTCTAGGCCATAGTCGTCTAGTCTTCAAGACTCCATAGCCGAATCTTTGAGGAGCTCCAAGCATATGTGCTGTCGATTTCTCCAAGTAAGGGTAAGATCTAGACTCGGTTTCCGTTCTTTTCTTTTTAAGCCTGTCGAAATTTAGGGACTAATCCCTCATATTGTATTTTGGCCGAAACTATGGAAGGGAATTTCGGGATTTTCAAAGATCTAAGGTGAGGCAATCGATCTAAGGCTATTTCTCATGATTAAATAATTGGAAATTAGATCTATTATATATAAGTCTATAGGGATTTCGACAGAGGTATAAAAGGATTCCGGGATTTTAGAATTTCAAGGTAAGTCCCTATATACATTCGGCCAAAGGCCATGTTTTATGTTTTAATGTTGGATTAAATCTAACATATGGTTAAAGGAATTTCGACAATTCCTAGGGAAACAAGGATCAATTTCGGGATTTGTTGGTGTCCAAATCGGCAGCAAGGTAAGTTTTAAGAATACTAATCCTACTAGGATTTGGATTTGTGGCCGAATGGCTTTTTATTAAAGTAGTAAGTGATTAATCAAATGTAGGGATTAAGGATCTAAGCATTAGATCAAGCTTTTCGGGATCGCAAGGAATTTGCTAAGCGAATCAGGTGTGTACCCTACACTAATCTTTATAGATTCATGGCTTTATATATGTTTTAATCAAAAATATAAGAATATGGCTAAGGTACCGTGTTACGGTACAAAAGTACTCAGTCGTTTCCTATTTCTACTAGGATTACGAAATATGTTATATTTAACATGTGAAAAGTGACATGAATGTGAATTTAAGTATGATATGCATAATATGAATAATATGGGGCATTCGGGTTATATGAAGAATGGGAAGTGAATGTGGTGACTTCGGTCTCACTATCTGAATGTGGTGACTTCGGTCACATTATCTGAATACGGTAACTTCGGTTACATTATTTGAATGTGGTAACTTTGGTTACATTATCTGAATGTGGTATCTCATGACACAATTATCTGGTGGCTGTGCCACAAATTTTATATGGGCGATGAGCACGTCGACTGCAGCGACTGCCTTCGATGGTGTGTAGCGGATGAAGGGTTGACTTAGTAGTCCCCACGGTGTGCAGGTTGGTACGGGGATGTGTAGCGGATGGCACCTAGGTTTGGGTTTGGGTTGCATCATCATTTTTATCTCATTATATGAATAAGTATTTGATATGAAAATGTATGCCCGATCTATTGAATTTTAGTGTTGTGTACACATTGAGTCTGTTGACTCACCCCATTGTGGGACTATTTTTTTCGGTGACGATCAATAATGGACCGGGTTCGGCAGAAGCTTAGGGATGGCCATGCTCAGCTTGAAGATTTATTCAATATGGAAATTTAATTTTATTTAAGTATTTTAGAATTTTATTTTGGGATTTTACTTGATGTAATAAGGCCATAAGTTACATTTCTTTACTTTTATTTTTAATTACTATGTTACGAATTATTTTCAATTAAAGTTAAGTAAAATTTATTCTTTAAAAATAAACCCTAATTATTTTGTCACCTTAATTAATTGGATTTTAAAATAAGATAAATGGGTTTTTTTTTAACTCAAGCCCAACCCAAAACAATATTTCTTTCAAAACACACTATTTTTCCCAAAGTACAAAAGAACTTTGAAACCGGTTTACTTAAGGAACATACCAGATCCGATTCAGGCTCATGGGCCGGGTTTGGGGTGTTTCAGTTTGGTATCAGAGCCCAGTTTTAAAACTCTCGGCCTGTGGGCTAAGGCCTAAAACATTTTCCAATCGAGCCAAATGAGTTTTTATGGAAGTATTTCTGAAAATAAGCAGGTTTTCTGGCATGGCACCTAAGTCTCCAGACCATGATCCACGGTAAGTACCCCTAACTATCTGTGTGATTATGTGAATTATGTTATGAATTATGGAAGGGTAGAAAAGGAATGGAACGTAGAATAGCATGATAGGAACTTGAACCCTAGGACTAGTCTACTCAAACACAAATACATAAGACTTAATGCACTAAACAAACCTATGGCTAAGTCACTGAGTTAGAGTGTGGTAACCACATGCGCATGTCTAGGATTGGATCCTAAGAGAGCACAGGTACTTAGCGGTCCTAGTGACTCACCTCCTCTTGCAGAATCCTACACAGTGCGAAGCTTCGGTTCACCCTAACCAAGAGGACTCGGTCATAGGCTAAACACAATAACTAAAACCCGAAAGGAAACTAGCCGTGTTTTTGATAAAAACAACAAAATCCTAGTTTTAAAACTCTTAAAATTTCCTTTTTAATTTGTGAGAACTATTTTTACAAAATTTTTCGAAAAAAAATTTTTCTGATTTATGAAATTACAAAAATACCCCTAGTGGAAAATTACAAAAAAATACCCTTGGTTTATGAAATTCCCAAAATACTCACAGTTCTTATCAAGATTTCATTACTTTATAAATGTTCAAAAACCCTAATTTGCAAATTATCAAAATATATTGATTTTGGAAAATTACGAAACCGCCCCTGACGTACAAAATTACCAAAATAACCCTGATTTCCAAAATTTTTGCAACATCACTGTTTTGGAAAGTACAATTCTCAAAAAGAACCCTGAAAGTTTTGCAACTTTTGAAATATCCCTGATTTACTAGATTTTACAAATTTACCCCGATTTGTGAAAAAAATTACTGAAATACCCCTGGAATTTCAAAATTACCGAAAGGCCCAGGGATTTCAAAATTACCAAAATACCCTTATTGACAAAATCACCAAGGAACCTTATTTTGACAAATTACGAAAATACCCCTGTAGGACAAATTACGAAAATATCCCTGGGTAGTGGAAAAACAACAACAATGAAAACTACAACATTTCTCTGAATGAACGAAAGTTCATAATTGGTTGATGAATGTGAACATGACTTTCTGAATAGTGAACTCGAGCTGAGAACTTTGTTTGATCGAAAGAACCACTTTTAAACATCTCTTTTCATAAAACTGTTCGCGGTTAATCAGTGAAACAATGGTACTAATGTATAAAACTCTTAAATCAGATTAAATCGCGACGTTAGAAAATGAGTTCTAAGGGACGTGAACTTAGAGATTGTGCCAAGAAAGTAAGATGGTTCTTTTAAGATCAGAGTGCGCAGCGTAAGCATAGTGCAGTGAGAAGGATTGTACGACTATTAGTAAATAATTTCGAGGACGAAATTATTTTTAAGGAGGGTAGAACTGTAACATCCTGGAAAGGGCCTATGCATTTTTGATTTAATTGTACGAAGTGACATGTTTTATGTACTAAGAATAAATTTTGAATATTTTTGGAAACCCGGAAATGAATGAAAATGATTTGGAAATGAACATTTTTGGAAACCTGAAAATGTATGGACATGATCTAGAAATGATTCAAAAGAGGAAAGTGAACTTTTCTGGAAACTTGGAAATGTAAGGAAATGATTCAAAAGAGGAAAGTGAATATTTCTGGAAACTTGGAAATGTAAGAAAATGTGAAGTTTACAGAGCCGAACGAAAATTTTTGGGAAACTTAGAAATGACTTAGAAATGTCGAGTTTTAAGTTTTAAAGCAGGGAATAAAGGCAAGGTGGCCTTAAAAGAAAAAGTTTGTGAAATTTGACACACAAACAGGCTTGGAAAAGTGGCCTGAAGATGCCACTTAGAGCCTCTGGAAATGGCGCCACCTGCAAGGGTGTTGGGCCTGAGTTCGAGTCACTTGGGAAGCAAATAAAAGAAGTTTTATTTTTGCTTCCGGGCTTGCAGGTGGACGGCACAAGCTTTCTAGAAAGGAAGAGTTTTATTCTCTTTAAGTTTCGGCTAATAAGAGGATAAATAGTAGATTTATTTTAAATTATTTTCAAGAGATAATTGTGGATTAATTCCTTTTATTTTTAATGGATAAAAGAAGAGATAATAGAAGGATTATTATTATTATTAAGGAGATAAAGTTATCAAATTAAGAAGAGTGGTGGCCAAGTAAGGGATTCTGAGTAGTAAATTCGGCTATAAAAGGAAAAAAATAGGGCTACTCCTCAATTTTTCTTCCTCCTCTTCTCTCTGCCGAATTTACTAGTGCTCTCCTCTCTTCTCTTCTCTTTTTATTTTGTCAAGCCGAAATCTACTTCTTCTTTATCCACCATTGCCGATTCTTTAAGCCTCAAGAATCAAAAGTGTTGATACACCTCTAGGCCATAGTCGTCTAGTATTCAAGACTCCATAACCGAATCTTTGAGGAGCTCCAAGCATAGGTGCTGTCGATTTCTCTAAGTAAGGGTAAGATCTAGACTCGGTTTCCGTTCTTTTCTTTTTAAGCCTGTCGAAATTTAGGGACTAATCCCTCATATTGTATTTTGGCCGAAACTATGGAAGGGAATTTTGGGATTTAGTGGTGGTCAACTACAAAAGGAGACCAGTCGGGATTTTCAAAGATCTAAGGTGAGGCAATCGATCTAAGGCTATTTCTCATGATTAAATAATTGGAAATTAGATCTAATATATATAAGTCTATAGGGATTTCGACAGAGGTATAAAAGGATTCCGGGATTTTAGAATTTCAAGGTAAGTCTCTATATACATTCGGCCAAAGGCCATGTTTTATGTTTTAATGTTAGATTAAATCTAACATATGGTTAAAGGAATTTTGACAATTCCTAGGGAAACAAGGATCAATTTCGGGATTTGTTGGTGTCCAAATCGGCAGCAAGGTAAGTTTTAAGAATACTAATCCAACTAGGATTTGGATTTGTGGCCGAATGGCTTTTAATTAAAGTAGTAAGTGATTAATCAAATGTAGGGATTAAGGATCTAAGCATTAGATCAAGCTTTTCGGGATCTCAAGGAATTTGCTAAGCGAATCAGGTGTGTACCCTACACCAATCTTTATAGATTCATGGCTTTATATATGTTTTAATCTGAAAATATAAGAATATGGCTAAGGTACCGTGTTACGGTACAAAGTACTCAGGTACGTTTCCTATTTCTACTAGGATTACGAAATATGTTATATTTAACATGTGAGAAGTGACATGAATGTGAATTTAAGTATGATATGCATAATATGAATAATATGGGGCATTCGGGTTGTATGAAGAAGGGGAAGTGAATGTGGTGACTTCGGTCTCACTATCTGAATGTGGTGACTTCGGTCACATTATCTGAATACGGTAACTTCGGTTACATTATTTGAATGTGGTAGCTTCGGTTACATTATCTGAATGTGGTGTCTCATGACACAATTATCTGGTGGCTATGCCACAAATTTTATATGGGCGATGAGCACGTCGATTGCAAATGCTGACGCGCCTTTGACGGTGTGTAGCGAATGGAGGGTTGACTTAGTAGTCCCCACGGTGTGTGTAGGTTGGTACGGGGATGTGTAGCGGATGGCACCTAGGTTTGGGTTTGGGTTGCATCATCATTTTTATCTCATTATATGAATAAGTATTTGATATGAAAATGTATGCCTCGATCTATTGAATTTTAGTGTTGTGTACACATTGAGTCTGTTGATTCACCCCATTGTGGGACTATTTTTCAGTGACGATCAATAATGGACCTGGGTTCGCGTGAAGCTTAGGGATGGCCATGCTCACTTGAAGTTTTATTCAATGTGGAAATTTAATTTTATTTAAGTATTTTAGAATTTTATTTTGGGATTTTACTTGATGTAATAAGGCCATAAGTTACATTTCTTTACTTTTATTTTTAATTACTATGTTACGAATTATTTTCAATTAAAGTTAAGTAAAATTTATTCTTTAAAAATAAACCCTAATTGTTTTGTCACCTTAATTGATTGGATTTTAAAATAAGATAAATGGGTTTTTTTTAACTCAAGCCCAACCCAAAACAATATTTCTTTCAAAACACACTATTTTTCCCAAAGTACAAAAGAACTTTGAAACCGGTTTACTTAAGGAACATACCAGATCCGGTTCAGGCTCGTTGGCCGGGTTTGGGGTGTTTCAAGCATAATCATACATAGTTTAAGGAGCATGATGTTCTGCCGCCTCTGGAGGTAACGGATTATTCTCAACCATCTCTTCGGGGTATTAATCTCGGCTTCTTGCTCTTCTTCTATGTAGTTTAAGTTTCGCCTTATCTCTCTACGATTTCTACGAACGATACCTTCAATATCACTATCCTAAAGTAGGGGTCCTGTCGGGTTCCTTCTAGTCATAAACTAGAGGTACCTGAAAGGAATAAAAGGAAGAAAATTTAGAAAAGTTAAAAATAAAAGTAAATTGCAAAAATAAAATAAATATGGCTAAAGTAATAAAAATAAAGCGTTCTTAATATTTCAGTTCCCCGGTAATGGCGCCAAAAACTTGATCGTTGTTTTATGCGATGTCAAAGTCTTAAAATTTATATAAAGAATGATCAAACCTGGAAACTAACTATGACAATGATTTGAGGCAAGCGCACCTATCGAACAATAGTATAGTTAAGGCAAGACCGGAATGTCGAACCCAAAGGAACCAAAAGTACTAATACTAACTCTCTTTTTATTATTTAGCCTAAGAATTAAGTGGATTTTTTTCTAATCTAAAATTAACTATCTACTAAACTAAACTAAAGACTCTAAGACAAAGAAGAATGGAATTGGGAAAATAACTTTGAGGAAAAACCAATTGATTAAGCCGACACCCAAGGAAGAATCCACCTAAATTTCACTTGTTATCTAACTCTGAACCAGACAATTTATTTATTTGACTTGATCCGTAAGATTCCCTAAGTTATATTAATCCATCTCTCGAGGCGACTAACGTCTAACCCTAGGTTGATTAATTGAAATCTCTCTCTAATTAAAACCCTAGAATTGCATTAACTTGATCTATGGACTCCCATATTAGGTTTCACCCTAATCCGGCAAAAATCTCGTCACCCTATCTCTAGGCGTGCGATCAACTCCACTTAATTATGCTAGATCTACTCTTAGCAGGGACTTTTGCTCCTCCACCTAAGCACATCACACTTGAATTAATATCCTGGAAATATCAACACAAGAATTAAGAACACATAATTAAGAACAAGTTAGATATTTAACATATAGTTCAGCAAACGGTAACAAGATTCATCTTAGGTTTCATCCCCCTCAGGTATCTGAGGTTTAGTTCATAACAATTAAAGAAAACATCTTAGAAAAAAAGATAAAACAAAATAAAAGAAATCCCTAAAACCCCCTGAAGGAATTGAAGGAGAGATCCTCCGTCTTGAGTATGATTCCGACTTCTTATGATGAAACAACTGGCTATCTTCGAGTAATTCCCCACAAATCTACCTTCTTTGGCCTAGCTGGACACCCCTTGACTAAAGCCTTGGATTCCCCCCTTTTAGGTCATGCTTAGGGTGTTTATATAGGCTTCGGAATGTGTTTCTTTGCCCCTAAGTATCCTAATCTGAGTGAAACTCTTCTTTCTCACCGCAGGGACACACCTATGGCACACGCCTGTGTAAGTCGTGGCCAGGCCGTGTTCAAAGCTGTTGAATGAGGCACGGCCGTGTGATCTTGGGCCCAGGCCGTGTGGATTTTGTGATATGGCCCATTTACTCCGTTTTGGGCCCGTTTTCCATTCTTTTCATCATCCAGTGCTCTTCTGAGTATAAAACATGAAAACAAAGGATTAAGAGCACCAAATTACATAATTCAAGGCTTAAATCATCCAAAAAAATGCTAAATGTGGGCTTAAAATATGTTATTTTTACGATTTATCAGCCATTTTTAGGGCACACGGGCTAGCCACACAGGCATGTGTGCTGGCTGTGTGACCCAAGTCAGAGAGTTACACGCGGTCAGACACGGCCTGGGACATGGCCATGTGATCCCATTTCGAATGTCCACACGGCATGTGACACGGCCGTGTCTGTTACACGGCTGGGCCACACGGACGTGTGTCCCCTATTTTTGTGAAAATTTCTTAAATGTTCAAAAAGTTTACAAGGTTATTGGTTTAGTCCCGAACCACTCCTAATGTATGTTTAGGGCCTCGTAGGCTCATTTTAGGGAAGATATGAATGTGTTGATTGATAATTGAATGAAATTCAAAAATGTATGAGAAAATGCATGTGTAATCGTGTTATAAGTTCAGTAATGCTCCAAAACTTTATTCCGGCGTTGAATACGGGTGAGGGGTGTTATACTACCAATTCTAAGTCATGATTTGGATAGTTTCTCTCATAAAGTTTAAGCTGACGTGATGCATAAGCTATAACCTTTCCTTTTTGCACGAGCACACATCTTAACCCATTCAAAGATGTATTAGTATAAACTGTATACTCTATCCTAAACTCTAGTTGTGCAAACACTAAAGCTTCTATCAAGACTGTTTTTAATTTCTCAAAACTCTATTGACATTAATCATTCCACTAAAACATTTCTTTCTTGTCCAGTTACTGAGTGAGAGGTGATGCTATTATAGAAAGACCCTTCACAAATCTTCTGTAATAACCAGCTAATCCTAGAAAACTATGAACTTTAGATACATTTTTTAGGGTATTCCACTCAAGATCTGCCTTTACATTGGCGGGGTCAACTTTAATACCATCAGTAGAGATAACATGTCCCAAAAATGTACCTCTCTAAGCCAAAATTCACACATACTGAACTTAGCATACAATTGGTTATCATGATCAGTCACATTCTTAAAGTAAACCAATATGTCATGAATAAAAACCACTACAAGCTGATCTAAGTACTGTTGAAATACCCCCTATTCATCAAATCCATAAATATAGCAGGCGCATTTTTCAATCCAAAAGGCATTACCAAAAAATCAGAGTGATCATACCTTGATCGAAAAGTTGTCTTAAGTACATCATCACCCTTATCCCTTACTTGGTAATATCTAGACCTCAAATTAAATAGGTCTTCAATCCTTGGCAGAGGATCTTTATTTTTTATTGTGACTTTGTTCAAATGGCGGTAATATATACATAAGAACTAATTCCATATTTCTTATTTACAAACAGAATTGGTGTACCCCATAGAGACACATTTGATCTAATAAAGCCCTTATTTAACAGATCTTGCAATTGTTCTTTTAACTCTTTAAGCTCTAATGGTGGCATCTTGTATGGGGTACAAGAAATAGGTGTTGTTCCAGGTTCGAATTCAATCAAAAACTATACCTTTCTCTTAAGAGGCATTCTAGGAAGTTTTTTAGGAAACACATCTATAAATTCTCTGACCACAGGAATTTGACTAATCTTTTTTCTTGATTTAGATGAATTCATAATATAAGCTAGGTAAGCATCTGTACCTTGAACAATCAATTTCTTGGCATTAACACTTCTTTACTCTTAACATTTCTCAAGCGTACACTTCTAGTTCGACAATCGGCCATAGCATTTTGTCTTGTCAACCAATCTAACCCTAAAATTATAGCAAACTCATGAAAACTCAATAACAACAAATTTTCCAGAAATGTATGCTCTTTAAAAACTAATGGACAATTTTTTATCAACTTATTTACCATAGTACTCTGACCCAAGGGATTTATTACTAGCACATTCGTTTCAGAGTATACTACTTTAAGATTTAAAACCTTCTATAACATTAGTATAGATATATGAATGAGTAGACCCTAGATCAATCAAAGCATAAATACTATTACCATGAAAATAAAATTTACTAGTTATCACTTCAGACAGATTAGCATCCTCCTTAGCTTTCATTACATAAGCTATTGTTGATGCTCCAGAACTTGACTCACTAAGATTTTTCCTCTATGCTCATTATACTAAACTAGATTTAGCTGCCATTCCAGATCTACTCTCAAGTTGAATTTGAGGGCTTCTAAATAATTGTTCAATGCTTAATTCAATCTTAGATGTGCAATCTTTAACCATAAGATCTCTAGACCCACATCCAAAATATGCACCTAAATGCTTCCTACATTCACCACCATGATTCCTACCACAATATTCACATTCACTTTTCATCATTCTAGAACCACTAGATCTTGTCATAGAAGCAATTGGTCTACTGAATCCTTTACGTTTGGAACTTGTGAATTGTGAATATTTTCTCGAAGTTGAAAAATTTTGATCTTTAGGTTTTTTAAAACCTGCTGGTAAGGGAGGACTTGATCTTCCTCTCTTCACTGTTTCTTTTTCAAAATTATCACTTCTATCTCTAATGATCGATTCCATTTTGTAGGAATTTGTTGTCATTGTTGCAAGTGTTTTACATTCAGCTGTTGCAACCAGTGCACTAGTCTCAAACCTTAGTCCCCATTCAAATTTATTACACATTTCTTTTTTAGCTTGAAACATATTCTTTTCATAGCTACTAAGTTTGAGAAATTCCCCCTCATATTCCATAACTGTCATTCTCCCTTCCCTAAGATACTGAAAATCTTTCTTCATCTGCTCAACATAAATTTGATTAACATATCTTTCTCTAATCTTTTCTAGAAAGAAATCCCAGTCAATCATCTGCTCAAGAGTTACACTAACCAAAGTCTCCCACCATTGGTAAGCTTCCTTTTGTAACAATGATATAACACATCTAAGATGATCCTCAGAAGCACATTTCAATTCTTTTATTACCATACACAAATGAGATAACCACTGCTCAATCATAGTGGGACCATCATCTTTGTCACCAAAGAACTTCTTGGCACCTCTTTTTTGGATTTCTCTTATAGGATCAACCTTAGGTAGAGCCACAGAAGGTACTGGAGGTACAGGATGTGTTGGGCAAACCACCTTAGGCTGTGGTTGAGGCTCTTGATTACTTCCCATAAACTAGTCAAAAAACTGTGTCATCATAGTGAAAAACACATCTCTGAACGAATTTCCTACATTTCCCATATTTTTAACAATAGTCACTTGTTCTTTTTTAGGCATATGACTTTCCATTTCTTCACTCGTGGCTTCTCTAAAACCGTCAAACATTTCCTTATATCACTACAAAAGAAATTCTAATTGTAACAGCCCAATTTCAGTGAGATCGGAATAGTGGTTTCAGACCATAAATCTGAGCCAAAAATAAAATTTATTTTAATATTATTTTATGATTTGTATTATTGTAACGCCCCGAATTTGGGCCTAGAAGAATTGGGCCTATTGGGTTTTGGATTTCAGAATTTTTTTTAAGTGAGCGAGAAAAATGACAATTGGCATGTGGGCTTTGAGGATTAATGAATTTGGAGTGTCTAGGGGTGTTTGAGATGTCCTGGGATCAAGTAAGGGTAAAGGAAAAATTTTGGTTTTAGCCTTAGGGAACAGTGATTTTAGTTAGTAGGCCTTTTTAATAAATGAAAAAGAAATAAGACACAAATGGGCTTGTGGTCCAATGGTAAGTGGCATCACTTGGGAGCTATAAGGTGGTGTGTTGTAAGCTGAAGAGGTCCAAGGTTCGAGGCTTAGGAGTGGTATTTTGTGGAGTGTTTATTTTACTGTATGGACGGCCAGAGTTGTGTTGGTTTTGAACTCTTGCCGTGGAGAGTTTGAAGTAAACAGGTGTGTTGGATGTGGAGGAAATTTCAGATAAGATTAAGGTGTTATCAGGGAGAAAAGTCAAGAGATGAGGAGAGGGAGGAGTTGGTGCCGAATGGGACTGTGGGGAGAAGGTAGGATTCGGCTTTGGCTATAAAAAGGGGGTGCCGAAGTCATTGAAGGGTTCCTTGGGTTCTGTTATTTCTTCCTTTTCTCCCCCTCAGCCGAATTCTTTCATTTGTCGAAAAGAAAACCCATCATTCTTTTTGCCGAAATTCCTATTAGAGTTGTGTTCTTCTTCTTTCTCTAAAAGCCAAATTCCCCTATAGTCAAATTCCCTTCATTGCTTAAATTACTATCATTCTTCTTTTCTCAAATCTCTACTCTTGCCGAACCCTTGTTGTTGTTCCTCCACCTAAATCGATTGTTATCTACTCTTAGTCACGTTAGAAGCCGAATCTTGTTTAGTAGATATCTAAGCCGCAGGATCAAAGTAGAGTTTTGGTAAGTGCTTAGTTGAACTTTTTAGTGTGTTTTGTTAAAAGTTGAAGGGCTATCTAACCCTCCTTGTCGTTAACTTGTATTAATAAGGGTAAAGCTCAACAATCCCAAGCATGGTAGGTAAGGATTGCTAACAAGGTGGTAAGTGTTCTCGACTCAGTCATGGTTTAGTAAATGGCCGAATCTAATGTGGCTCATAGGGGTGACTTATGTGCAATATGGGTCACTTGGTTTTGACGATATAGATAGTCGCAAATAGTAGCAAAGGAAGGGCTACTAGAACGTGAGGCACACAGTAAGGGTATAGTGAGGTTTCAGTTTTTGATAAGTATGTGTTAAAGCTTTGGTTAATCGTTAGTAATGTCGATTGTAGGTTCGTGACTAAAGGGTTTGCAGCACGCGAGGTTACCAGGTGTGTAGAAACACTACACACACGATATCGGTAATGCTGAAAAGTTAAAAAGTCGAAAGTGGCTAAATGGGCCCGGTGGGCCTTAAGGCTAAGTTTGATGAGTTTGTTTGGTTTGGTATATGAACTGAGTTAGTCAAGCATGTTACATGACCTGGAATTGTTTTGGGCCTAATAGGCCATAAGAATGTAAGGATGTAATTTGGGCTTGATGGGCTTTATGGGGACGTAGACAAGCATGCTAGGGTTAATGGACTTTAGGCCTAGTTTGAACAACTCTTAAACCGCATAAGACTTTATAATAATTAAACATTGTCCATGGACAAGTCGCTAGGTTAAAGTGTGGTAACGGGCATGTGCATGTCTAGGATTGGATCTAGGGAGAGCTTGGTACTTAAGCGGCCCTAGTGGCCCACCTCCTCTTCTCTGGAATCCTACCTGGTGCATAGTGTCTGTTCACTTTAGCCGCAAGGACTTGTTAATGGGCCAAAGTTCATAACTAAAACCCGAGAAGGACCAAATACCCCTAGATTTGAAAATTACCAAAACATCCTTAAATTTGTAAAATAACTAAAATAGCCCCGAATTGTGAAATTACCAGAATACCTTTGGTTTGTAGAATTACCAAAACATCCTTGATTTACAAAATTCCCAAAGTACCTATGTTTTGCAAAATTACCTAAATACCCATGTAGAGTAGATTTATGAAAATTCTCTTGGATTGTGAAATGACGAAAATACCCCTATGTGAGGAATATGAGTTTTGTGGATGTTACTCATGTGCATGTTGCATTCATACGATATTTTGTTTAGGATGCATATGGGTGGGAATTATGGTACGGAGGAAGATTTGAGGGTCGCATAGTCGCTTGACGACCATGGATCCACCGGTGGCTTTAAGCCCATTATATGATTAGCGCTTTCTTTGCAACATTGAAATAGTCTTGCATTGTGAGTGCTACCTTTGGTGTGTATAGGATGGGTGAGTCAATTTAGAAATCCCCACTGGTGTGTAGTGTTGGAAGGGAAATGGTATGTAGCGGATGGATTTTTGGGGAGGGTTTTGCATTACCTTGTTTTGCATATGATATGATATGATATGATATGATATGAGGTCATTTTGGGCTAAGGCCAAGACCACCGATTTTGATAGGGCTTAAGCCCAATGTGAATATCTGTATGTTGATTTGATTGCCAAGGGTTGTACACATCGAGTTTCGAAGCTCACACCCTTTATTTAATGTTTCAGGTAGTCCTCAGTAAATGGCTCGACATGAGAGAGGACTCAGAGATGGCCACACTACAAGATGTTTAAATTTTTATTTTTATTTATTTGTTTCAAAGGACATGGTTTTAGTTGCTTTATTTTCGTTGGATGTAATAAGGCCATGTACTTTGATTTGATTTTAAATTTTGGGTTTTGATGTTTTAACTGTTTACTTAATGATTAAACTTAAGTAAATTTCTTATGCTTAAACTTGGTTTCCGAAATTCTTAAAGCTATAAAATGGGCTTTTATCATTACTTAACAAGACTCATGGGTTTTGGGCTTTTGGGCCCTAAAACTTAGCAAAATCGTTTTGAAATATGCCTTTGATGTGACATGTCAGATTCGGGCCTAACTTCTAGGCCGGATCTGGGATGTTACAATTATTATAGGAAGGTCATATGAAAACTTTGATACGAAAATTTACCGATTGCATGTTTAATTAGGGAAAAGACTAAATTGCATAAAATGCAAAAGTTGTCTTCTAGTAGTTATAAGTATCAAATAGCTATAGAACTCAAAACTTAAGGTCCTTATATGGTAATTAGATCATTGAAGAAAAGTTAGTAGGTAATTTAGTAACTCATCCATGGAAAAATTAGAAATGGGCAAGGACAAAATTGGAAATTACTAAAATTAAAAGATGACAAATAATTAAAAAGGAAATTATCATCTTTTTATTCATCTTCTTCCCCAAAATTTCTATGGAAACTCTAGCAGAGAGGATGAAAACTTTCCAAGCTCAATAAGGTATGAAATCAAGTCTTGTTTTTAGTAATTTTTAGATTTTTAGAATTGGGATAGTCTAATCTTTCTATTTAGGGGATTTATGTGAAAAGTTATCAAGGTATGAGATTTGGGTCATGGATGAATATGTTGAAAATTAGAAATTTATGGTAGAAAATGAAAAGTTATTCATAGATAAACAATTTTTACAAAGCAATTTTTGATGAAACCTTGATTTAGGGACTAAAATGAAAAAGTGGTAAAACCCATGGAAAAATTTGAAATTTGTGAACTGTATGTGCTGTAAATGTAATATATAAAATTTGGCTAGGCTTTGAAAGAGGGTTAAATTCCATGAATTTCATTTTCCGAGCCTAGGGATGAAATTGGAATTTATGAGAAGTATAAGGGTAAAATGGTAATTTTTCCTAGGATGTAATTGAATGCAAATGTATATGATATGTGGTAAATTGGTAGTTAAATTTGTTTATATAGACCCGGAAAGACCAACTACGGAACTAAATCGAGAGAAGCAAAAGGTTTCAGATTAGTTGAACTTCAAATACGAACAATTGTCAAGGTAAGTTTCGTGTAACCTAAATACGTATGTTAATGTGCTTGAATTGAATTGTATGATTGTGTTGATATGTATGTGAATATATACATTATGAAATGACCACAAATTGGAAAATGATGATAAAACGTTATGTCCCGGTTGAATGTTGAAATTCGATGGAATAAGGCGATTTCTCGAAAAGAGTATAATATTGCATATGTTGTAGATAAGATTTAGCTCAGATAGGTAATCCTGAAGTAAACCCTCTCAAGCATATGTTATAGAGTTGATTTAGCCTGAACGAGTAATCCAAATCAAGCTTTTAGAGCATATGCTACAGAAAGGATTTAGTCTAGATTGGTAATCCTGTTATAAAATATGTGGCTTGAGAGTATGCTTTATGATCATGTACCAAATTGATACTTTTGAACTTGAATTGACAGATAGTTGATATGTATACTTTGAGTATACTACCCGAATGTCCATCAAAATTTCAATAGTTCAACGGGAAAGATTCTTGAAATACCAAAAGGTTAAACTAAATAGAAGTTTATAATGTGATGAGCTCATCTATATTTACTTGATATTCATATGATGTTATGTGACTAACTTGTTTGATTAGGTGCATATGTTTAGGTAAATTTACCTAAAAATTTTGGATGGTATGGTTATGTATGCTTGTGTGAATAAATATAATCAGTAAGTTTCATTCCTGTTATACGAACTTACTAAGCATGAAAATGCTTATCCTATTTAATTTTCTTTGTTTTATAGTGCTCGTAAGCTCGCGAAGGTTGGAGGTCAGTTGGAGCATCAATCACACTATCCACTATATCATTTTGGTATAAATAGAAATCTCATTTTGGTATAATGGTATGTATAGGCTTATTTGGCCAAATGATGGCTTGTAAGTGATGTTTTGTAATCTAGCCATTGGAATGGCTCGTGATGTTTTACTTAGTACGTTTATAAAGTTATTCCATGATTAAATTCCTATGTGCTAAGTTTATTGATTGATTATACTTAAGGTGTATGTTCATCATAAATAAAGTTATAAACATGAATTGTATGTGATAATATACCATGCTAGGTTCTAGAATTGGCTTGGTTTCAATGGTTGAATTGGTTGGTATATGTATACAAGTTTGATGTAGGTTATTGGCAATAATTGGGTGATAAAAGGAAGCTAGGAAAATAACTTTATTTTGTCCTCACGGGTAGACACACGGGCGTTTGTCTAGGCCGTGTGGCCTGGCCGTGTGTCCCCTGCATCTTAAAAATGAGAAACAGAATGCTCAGAATTGGGCACACGGGCAGAGACACGGGCGTGTGTCTTAGTCATATGGTTGACACGGCCTTGGACACGGGCGTGTTACACAGCCGTGAGAAAACTGCACCTAAATTTTGAAAATAAAATTTACCATACGACCTAGCACACGAGTGTGTGACTTGGCCATGCGACTTCAATTTCTTCATGCCTTATAAGTCAGAGAGTTACAAAGGATTAGGGACACGGGCGTGTCCCTAGACCACACGGGCGTGTGAGCCCTAGAACTTAGAAAATTTCTGTAATTTAGCGAAAAGTTCTTAGAGTTTCTGATTAAGTCTCGATTTGTTTCTACTGTTCATATTGGGCCTCAAGGGTCCATTTAAGGGATGTTATGAATGATCTTGGTTAGTGAATAGTAATTGGCATGAATTATCTGAAAAATGTTTTGAAAGTCTCGCTAATGCTCCGTAACCCTGTTCCGGTGATGGATACGGGTTAGGGGTGTTACACTAACTTAATACAAAACATTAAATATTAAGCTAGAGGCATACAATGCATGATGGGGTGTGACACAACCATTAAATTTTTGAGAATCAGTTAAAATTTGGCTCTAATACCAATTTGTAAAATGCCAAACTCGACCCTTTAAGAGGATCCGAGTAAGACATGTCACTACAGAGAAATCATTAATATTTAATTTTTTTAGTGAATACTCTGTAAAACTAGGGTTCTATGTTAAACATTTAATACAATAATAAAGTAAGTGTAAGCCATGTGGCGTATAAGCTTGAATAAGAAATTTTTTCGTCATATGAAATATAACACTTGAAAACCATTTCATATATCAAAAGAAACTTCATAACAACATAGTTTATCAACATAGGTTTCAAATAAAAATTCTTCTCAAATTATAATCAGACATCAACCTCCCCATAAGTCATGCATAGTACAAAATAACAGAAGTCTCACAACAACATATGTCTTCTAGCGTAGTCTAACAGTATCTTCAACAGTAAGCTCGAAGAGGAAAAGGGAAATGGGGTAAGTTCAAACGAACTTAGTGAGTTCCAAATGAAGTTTTATCAATAACCAATAATAATTCAAGTAGATCACATCAAAGAATCAAGTACAATCATATAGTTCGCCAGATGGCAAGTACCATACACAGATAGCCTATTCACCAATTTACTATTCCTTTGGTGCATACATTACGCCCATATGACCATACAGATAAACCTTTTTCATGCCAAACACGTACCCAAGTCCTTAGTCAGATTCATATCATATATTTTGTTCATATTCCTTTGTTTGTATCCTTTGTTTTTATTTTTTAGTCTGGTTTACAACATACATTTGCCCTACTAAAGGTTATACAATTATTTTCATGTATCGCGATCTGCCAGTTCAATGCACATTTCATTAAAGGCATCGCCATGAATATTTCCTTAAATTATTTCTATGATTCAATCCATATCATTCTTGGAAGAAGCAGAAGGCAGTGGCTTAAGCATGAAGAATGATTCTTACACTTTAACACATACATTACAAACCTGTAACAGCCTGTTTTTGGGTCAAATCAGAACAGTGGTTTCGAGACCACAAATCTGAGGCCAAAAAATTTATTGAAGTTTATAGCAGGATAGTATTATTGGGTGAAAGTTTCGTAAAGAAATTTTACTATTTGAATGCTTAATTCGGTAAAAAGGACTAAATTGCGTAAAACATAAAACTTGTGTTCTATTAGCTAAAAGTGTCAAATAGCTATAGAACATTAAAGTAAAGGTCCTTAAGAGGTAAATAGACCATTTATGGTTAGTGGATGATGATAGCATGGCAATTGGTATAATGTTTTATATTTTTAAAGGTTATTAAGGTAAATTAGTAATTAATGTTAATTATAATAAAACAAAGTCATTTTTATTTCATTTTTATTTCATCTTTCTTCCTTATCTTTTCGAAATTAAGAAGGAAAGAATAGAAAACTTAGGTTTTCATTTGGCCAAGCTTTGAAGGTTAGATTGAGGTACGGTTTTAGCTCGATTTTTAATGATTTTTACGTTTTTGAGATCGTTGCTTTGTATTCTAGCTAGCCCGTACCCTAGATTTTGAAATTGTTAAAGATTTATCATGTATCCATTGTTGAATGCTTGAGTAATTGGATGTTGATGATGGATTTTGGTTAATTGTTAATAGTTAAACTAGTTTTATAAAGTGATTTTTGACAAAAATGTAAAATAGGGATTAAATTGTGAAATTGTAAAATGTGGTGGTTAAAAGTGTGAAATAATGAAAAATATGGGCTTCTAGGAGTCCCTATGAAATTCAGCTAGGCATGGGCTGGTACCGAATTGCATGAATTTTCAATTTTATGTGATAAGGACTAAATTGTAAATGATATGAAAGTATAGGGGCAAATGTGTAAATTTTCCAAAAGATGAATTGTGGACTAAATTGAATAGATTGAGTGCTGAATGTATTGAATTTAATAATTTATAGATCAAGAAAAGCTGAAATCAAGTTTAGATCGAGGAAAATGGAAGATTGACGAATAGCCGATAGTTTTTATCCGAGCAATACGAGGTAAGTTCGTATAATTAGAATCGAACTTTAAATACTTGTGTTTATTTGAAATGTATGTATATGATTGAGTATTTGATATACTTGGAATACAAATGCTTAATTGATAAAGATTGATTATTACCGAGCACCGTTTGAGCCGTATGAATTCGTAGGATACAAGTGACATGTCACTAGGGTTACTGTTTTGGTCGAGCTTTTGCATTTGTTGAAGACTCACCACAGTTCGTATGAGCTTACCGATATATAAGCTTGTAAGAGCTTACTGTCCATCAGCTCAAGAGGAGCTTACTGTTCATAGCTCGAAAGAGCTGTAAATGATAAGGAATTGACGGAATACTGATGTATATCACCCGAGTATCCTTTGATATTCTAATAGGTTCAACGGGCATAAATTCTATTTATACGGATGAATACTGTTATTGAATGAAGTATTGATTATATGATTGAGAATGAAATGTTGAATACAAGATATATTGAGTATTGGATTGTGATAATGGATGATTTCATGTATTAATATGACTAACCTATGGATTAATGTTTGTGTTAGGCATTTGGAAATTGTATGGAGTTTACCTTAATTATTTGTATTGATTTGGTATAAATGGTATGTTTAATTCTAAATTATACGTACTTACTAAGCTATAAAGCTTACTCTGTTTCTTTTCTATGTATTATAGAGGCTCGATAGCTCGATCGTTTCAGACAAGTCAGAGTTACACATCACAGTATCCAGTTGCCGATTGGTACTTTTGAACTTGTGGATAATTTTAAATATGGCATGTATAGGCTAGTTTTAAAGTTGATAAATATGGTTGCTTGAGATTATGGTTTTGGTACATTTTGTGTAAGGTTAAGCCATGTGATTTGGCTAAAATTGATAGTATGTTTCGGTATGTTTTGTCAAATGTTGATGGAATGGAAATTATGCAAATGATGTCTTGTTATTTGAAAGGTTTATGATGGAAGATGTATGATATTAGTTAAGCTTTTGAATGGTAGGAAGAAATGGTATTATATGTGTACGAATTGTTATGGAATGGCTGCTAATTGGGTTGCAAAATTGTTACCATTATGATTGTGTATGCTTATGATAATAGGGTGGCAAAATGTCTTTGCAAATTAGCCTATTTTTATCCACACTGGTAGGGACACGGGCATGTGTCTTAGTCATGTGTGACACATGATCATGTTACACGGCTGTGTATCCCTTGGTGTTGATTTGGAATTAAAGTCAACATACTCCACACAACCTCACACACGGGCATGTGACCGGCCGTGTGGTACAAGTCAGTATATGCCCCTAGATGGCACATGGCCTAGCATACGGGTGTGTGACTTGGCCGTGTTGCATAAGTCAGTATACCCTACAGTTTTGGCACGACATAGTACATGGTCTAACATACGGGCGTGTGTGGCCACTTCGAAGGGCATATGGGCTAGACACACGGGCGTGTGGTCGGCCGTGTGACCCAAGTCAGTATGTATGCCTTATTTTCACATGTCCTGGGACACGGCGTGTCTGGAGTCGTGTGAGGCACACGGGCGTATGACCCTTGAAATGTTGAAATTTTTTTAAATGTTGAAATTTTTTTAAGTTTCCAAAATTTTCGTATGTTATCGGTTTAGTCCTGAACCACTTCTAATGCATGTTTAAGGCCTAGTAGGCCTTTATAAGGGACAATGTGTTTATGATGGAATGGTGTTAGAATATGAATGCATAAATGTATGATTTTTGTTTTTTAAGTGATGTGTATTATTCGGTAATACCTCGTAACCCTATTTCGGTGACGGATAGGGGTTAAGGGTGTTACAAAACCCATACTGACAACTATGAATAACCACTTTTCATATACGTACGCTTCACCTTTACAGAGCATAAGTACTTACCTTACACAAAATATAAAATAGGAATACCACACATATGGAAGTATGAAAGAAATCACCAGAAATACATCAAAGTCTATACAGCAAGACATTTGCCTTTATCACTCGGACCTTCTACAGTTTCTTAAGCTAAAATATAAATAAATATGCATGCAAGAAACATTAACATTAAGCCTCAAATCAAGAAGCTTCATTCCTTACATACAAATCTATTAATTATGAATGTAGAGTTAAAAATATGCAAATAGCTATGGAAATGATCTAGGGTTTATCAGTATTTACCAGAAAGCTAAAACAAATGTAGGAGTTGGCTGAATACAATGAACCTTACTTCAGATAGGTTTTTGGACTTTAACTTTTTAGAGAATGCAGAGAAAATTAAAGGAGAAGATGGATGCAAAGAAACACAAAGTTTTTTAGTGAAGACACTAATAGCTTATATACTTAAGCACGGAGACAAGGTTTAGTGGAAGGATCAGATTATTCCACTAACACTCTTTATTTTTGTGATTAAGTGCACTTATCATCATTTAAGTCCTATTGGCTACAATATCTTAGTTCCATTCAAACTAGTTCTCACTTGGCTAACGAAATAATCTTATTAAAATAATAAAAAATCTATTAACTAAAAACGTAATGAATTCGCCTAAACTTCTGAGATGACATATACTCAACAGAAGAATATGCTAACCCACAGATCTTGCCAAAACACCCAATCCACCAAAACATAGGATTCACCATTTGGCGCATACACAAAATACTATACTTAGACATAATTAACACGTTACTTTCTTAGTGCTACATTTAATACAATAACACAATAAATAGTAACTAGATACAGAGACTTCGTCGAGCGAGTTGTTACGATGCCCTTAATCTGCAATACTTGAAAGTGTGAGGGTGCTTAGAAAAAGTAGGCTTGCCTGCTTTTAAAAGAGTATTATCAGATTTAAAACTATTGATGTTGTATTTGTTGGGTATGATATAAATAGTGTTGTATATAGGTTCATGTCATTGCATATAGATTAATGTTTTTGCATAAACATTCTATATGTAAATCTAGAGATGTTACTTTCTTTAAGAATTTTTTCTTTTAAAGAAATCTAGCATAAGTATTAATATACATTTAGATGAGCATGTTTCTTCTAATGCATTTAATAGAGATATTCCTAATGATGATATTGAACCTAGGAAGAGTAAAAGGCAAATGATTGCCACTAGTTTCAGATCAGATTTCCTTACTTCCTTTGTAACTAAAATTAGAGATTTAGACTTGATAAGTGGTTCTACTTCCCATACATTTTTTTGTAGATGGGGATCCAAAAACTTATGATAAAGCCATAAATTAATAGATGCTAGTTTTTGGAGAAATGCCATAAATATTAAGCTAGATTCTATCATGTCTAATCACACTTGGGAACTAGTAGACTTCCCTTATCAAGGGTGATGAGGATATGTGTTAGGGCTCGTGATCAAGTTGATTGAATGTACCTTGTATGTTTATATTGAATTTAAATGAGTGGTAAGTTAGTTACCAAGTTATACAAACTTACTAAGCATTTCATGCTTACTCTATTTTATTTTCCCCTGTTCTATAGTAATTTGGAGGCTCGTTGGATTGGAAGCTTGGCAGAGATCACCCACACTATCAATCAGGCCATTTTGGTATATATATATATATATGGTAAATCAATTATGGTTATAATGGCATGTATAGGTTAATTGGCCAATATTGGCATATAAATGCTTTAATTGTAGCTAGCCATTGGAATGGCTTGTGATGGATATGTTTGGTATGTGTTTGTAATGGTTGATTGATAGAAATTATATTGGCATATTGATGATTGAATTAAGTTAGCATATTTGATAAGATATGCATATATGTGAATTTGGTAATTTAAGTAAGTGTGTATACTTGATTATATGAGGTATTATATCATGTATAGGACTTGATTTTGAGTTGGGTTAAATGACCTATAATAGCTTGTGAATACGTTAAAGTGTTGGTGTAGGAGGATGACAAAATGGGGTGAGAAATATAGCTTGGAAAATAGCCTATTTTCATCCACATGAGCAGAGACACGGGCGTGTTTCTTAGCCGTGTGTCACATGGGCATGTGACCTGGCTGTGTGTCTCCTGCATCTTTAAAATGTCAAAACAGAATGCCCAGAATTGATCACACAGGCGTGTGACTTGGCCGTGTGACCCTTGTACCTATACACAACCAAGCACACGAGCATATGACTTGGCCGAGTGACCCAAGTCAGAGATTTACATGGCCTAAGATACAGGCGTTTCCCATGGTCGTGTGAACCACACGAGCGTGTGACCCCTGCACTTAGGAAAAATTTTGAGATTTCGCGAAAAATTTTCTGAGTACCCAGTTTAGTCCTGACTCGTTTCTAATGCATGTTTTGGACCTCGAGGGTTCATATAAGGGACTTTATGTTTGATTTCTGACATGAATACTGTATAAAATGAAATATTTGTTTACTTGATTTGTATATCCTGGTAATGCTTTGTAACCCTATTTCGGTGACGGATACGGGTTAGGGGTGTTACATTCCTACAATGGTTTAGATGTGTACTAATGCAAAGTGGTAAAGTAGTTGCATATACTTCAAGGCAGTTGAAACCACATGAAAGAAATTATCAGACTCATGATCTGGAGTTAGCTACAGTGGTGTTCGCACTAAAAATCTAGAGGCATTACATTTATGGGGAAAATCTCTACATTTATATTAATCAAAAGAGCTTGAAATATCTATTGACATAGAAAGATTTGAATTTGAGACAGAGACGGTGGATTGAATTGTTAAAAGATTGTGATTGTGTTATAGATTATCACCCAAGAAAGCCAAATGTAGTAACGGATGCATTGAGTTGAAAATCACTATCGGCTTGAAAAGCATTGAATGCTCATCTGAAGTTAGAACAAATCAGAGTATTGATAGCAGAACTAAAGGTGAAATCGACCTTTTTACAACAATTGAAAGATGCTTAAATGAAGATGAAAAAAATTGTCAATCAAGAAACAAATTGAAGATGGGAAAAATAATGAATTTAAAGTTGACAATGAAGGTATTTGAGACTTTTGGGTCGATTGTGTATACATGACTGAGAAGATTTGATACAGAATATACTTCGGGAAGCACATTGTGGTAATTTTTCCATGCATTTGGGGCGTAATAAAATGTACTAGGATCTGAAGCAGTTTTCTTGGTGGAAGAGGAAGAAAAAGGGCATCATAGAATATGTTGCTAGGTGTTGGTCTGTCAGCAAGTGAAAGCAAAACATCAAGTTCCATCAAGGCTATTGCAACCAATAACCATAACAGAGTGGAAATGGGAGAGAGTAACTATGGATTTTGTAGTTGGGTTGCCACTCACTGCATAGAAGAAGGATGCCATATGGGTAATAGTAGACAGGTTGACAAAATCTGCTCATTTTCTACCAATTCGAACATGTTTTTCTATGGAAAAGTATGCAAAATTGTACATAAGTGAGATAGTGAGGCTACATTGGGTATCAGTGTCTATTATTTCTAATTGAAACCCAATATTTACGTCAAGGTTTTGGGAAAAATTGCATGAAACATTGGGAACTTGAGTAAGTTTTAATACAACCTCTCATCCGCAGACAGATGGCCAATAAGAAAGGGTGATCCAAATTTTGGAAGACATGCTCAGGAGTTGTGTGACTGAGTTTGAAGGAAGTTGGGATAGGTATTTGACCTGCTGCCATTTTTAGTGGTAGTTTAGGTCCATTTCGGCACTTAAGGAGCTTAATTTATAGCCATTCTATAATTAATTATTGCATTTTTTGTATTAGTAGCCTAGGATCTAAATATTAGTAAAATAAGCATTTCTACACATTTTCTGTTGTTTCGATGACCCGTAAGGCCGATTTAGGACTCATGAGTGACTAATAGGCTAATTAAGTGCGTAGGATGCCAATTTAGGTCCAAGAGTACAAGGAATGATTATCGAGCCACGATATGTAATAGCCTGGTTTAGACCCTAGTCAAAATAGTGGTTTCAAGACCACAAATCCGAGATAGGAAAAATATTTTAATATTATTTTTGGTGTTTACAATATGTGATTGAGTATGTGTGAAAGTTCTGTGTGAAATTTTAACATTTGCGTGGTTAATTTGCAAAAAAGGACCTAATGCATAAAATGCAAAAGTTGTATGCTAATTGTTAAAGTATCTATTTGGCATGGCTTAATAAATGAAAGGTCCTTATGTTGCAATTAGACCATAGATAGTGAAGATGGACATATATGTACATAGTTAGTGGAATTTTTAAATGAAATAATAAAAGGACAAAATGGTAAAATGATTATGAATGTTAATATAATTAAAATAAACACATTTTAATGGCCATTATCATCTTTCTTCCACCGAATCTAGAAAAGAAAAAGAAAGTTTGAAGCTTTATGATATTCGGCCATTGATGTTCTTTGATTAAAGTATGTTTTGGTTTCGATTTTTGATGATTTCTACGTTTTTGTGATCGTTGCTTAGTGTATTATCAAGCCCATGACTTAATTTTAGAATTTGATGAAGATTTTGAGAAATTCCATTGATGAATGCTTGAGCCTTGTGTTGATAGTTGGAGAAATATGAAATATATGTGAAATACTAACATGTTTTATCTTTGGATTTTTGGTGAATTTGAGTAATTTAGACTAAATTGTGAAAATAATATTTTGAGGGACTAAAATGTGAAATAAATGAAATATGTAGGCTTGTATGAGCATAAGGAAATTTGGCTAAGCATGTGTGAATGGAAATTTTGTGTATTTTGTGATTTTATGAAATAGGGACTAAAGTGTCAAAATGTGAAAATGTGAGGGCTATTTTGTAAAATGCCCTAAATATGTGTTTTTGGATTAAATTGAATGATTTGGTGATTAAATGAGTTAAATTTGAATATGTATATATCAAGAAAAGAGAGATTTGGATCGAGATTGAGGCAAAGATAAAGTACTCGATTAATCGACCTGTTTTGTTAATTTAACGTCCGAGGTGAGTTCGTTTATAATACGAAGTGTTTAATTTATGCTCATGTGCTGTGCAATGAAAGACTATGTAATTGATGAATTAGAAATGTTAGTTGAGGTTCTGAGAGGTGTAGCACTAAGTGTGCGAAATAGAATTGATACAATAGAGAATGGCACTATGTGTGCGAAATAAAGATTGTATCGACTACTTTGATTTGCACTGTTTGTACGATACCGAGTTAAAATCAGTTTAAAGTAAAGGCACTAAGTGTGCGATGACATTTAAGCTTCGGCTAAGAAATTGGCACTAGGTATGCGATTAAATCGAATGAATAAGGAAGATTGATCGAGATATGGTAACGAGCATTGAGCAGCAAGAATGTTCATAACTAAGTGTTGGCAAAGGTATGTACGGAACCTATGTGGTCGATGCTTTTGGATGTGGATGAATGCACTACACCAAAACATACTTTTAGCAGTGTTTTTTTAGGCTTTTAGCGGCGTTTATAAGTGCCACTAATAGTATTTGCGGCGCTTTTGAAAGCGTCGCAAAAAATGCCGCTAAAACAAAAGCGCCGCTAAAGGTAACGACTTTTAGCGGCGCTTTTCCCACAAACGCTGCTAATTTGTACAGATTTGCAATACTCAATTTTTCCAATTTCATACCCTTCCTACATTAAACCCAAACAAAAATAGCAAATGTAGCATATAATTCCAGCCAAAAAATAGCAAATGTAGCACAAAAATCTCACCAAAAGCATTAATTTTAAATGATACTTCAAATTCAATAAAAGATATATGATATAAATTAATAAATGAATTCTTACAATAATGTTAAATGTAACAATGTTAAAAATGATCTTAGAACGAGAAAATAAATGTCTAAGATGGCGGCCTCTGCGACTGCTGGAACATCTTCATCATAGTCTGAAGCTGTAGCTGGAGTTCATCATACTTTCTCCGCCTGCCTCGTTGCTGCATCCGCATTAAGTTGAGAAATTTGCTCAACCGTGCTTGCTTGCATCTCAGCTAACTGGTCTTTCAACCTCTAAACTTCAGCTTGAGATTGACTCCCGGAAGGCATGTATTACTGGGAGTCGGATCCAAAATATTGGGTCGAGGTAACACCAGATCCTTGAAATTGAACCCGACCATACCTTACAGGACCCAAAACATTAGTAATAAAAAACAGTAAATGTAGCATATAATTCCAGCCAAAAAACAACAAATGTAGCATAAAAATTCCGACCATACCTTTCAAGACCCAAAACATCAGTAATAATTCTGTTATCGATATCCTCAAGATTAACAGAACTATCAGTCGAAGCAGCCGCTTCATACTCTACTTTATTCTCTTTTAGTTTCTCCTTATAAATCAATTAAAGAGTTAGAAACGAAATATACAATAAGAAAGAATGCAACATAACTTAACATTATTAATTTAAAACTACTAACGAAGAATTAAACTATTATAATTAAACATTATAAATATTTATAATAAATCAAATTTTATTAAGTAAATATACCATAATCTCTCCAGCTTCAGATGTCATCGGAGACCCATCCTTCTTCCTATGTGTAATGTCAAAAAGCTGAACGCGTCCAACTTTTTGACCAGATGAGGCTTCCTACAGTGTAGTAGAAAAAATATAATTTAATAGTATAAAGTCATTAATATTTGACAGAATTAATAAAATATATTACATCGGCCTCAGCTACAGAAGTAAAACTTCTCGACCCTGTCGTGTGCGTGAATTTTTGTTTCTGCATGCTGCTCGTTCCAACACACTCACGGTCCTACATAATGAAATTATTATTACGTATATAGTAAATACTCTAAACCGAAAAATTTATAAGAGTTTAGAACTAGGTAATACCTCTCCTTTCTTTGAGTTCCAAAATCTAACCACATCTTCCCATTGATACCTCAACATTCCCAGTGGGACATTTCGCAATTTATCCTCGAGGCTTATGTCTTTCTTAAAATATTCTTTTTTCAATGTGCTTTTATGGTCTCTCCATTTTTTTCCCAATGTCTTCTTTATATAGTCATCGGAGACCTCCAAAGCAAATCTCTCCTAAAAAAAGATAAGTTTAGAAAGTAAATATAAATGAAACTTCAACCAAAGTATTATAAAGTACATTCACGTTTTGTTACCTTAATGTTATCGAGAGCTTGATTTTGTTTCCATCAGGCATGTGATGCCCTGACTTGTAATTGATGGGCAACATATTTGCATTTCATGAAATAATGCCCAAATAGCCTGCTAGAAGTCGAGCTTCAGGGCCAACAGGCTGGGCATGACTGTTTCTCCTTATTTTCACACTCTCGACAGGATTTAATTCGTATAAACCTCTAAGCAGCGTACGTCCGCGACCTCTGCGCCTCCCACCACTCTCATCTAAACAATGATATATTATTATATTAATATTGAAAAATGAATCAATAATAAAAGTCAACATGCATGTAAAATAAACTTAACATTACTTTGTAATTCTGCAGGCTCATCATCTATGTCAGGCACATTCGAGGATCCAACAACAGTTTGCTGTTCACTATTTCCCTCTTCTGAATTTATAGTATTCTGTACAATATTTAAATCTCGGAATCTTCTTCTACTCATTTTTCCTGCAATACACATAAAATAGTTGAAATTTTAGTAACAACTAACAACAATAATGGTACATATAAAATAGTTAAATTATATAAAATGAACAAGATTAAAATTATAATATATAAATAAAAAATCGTAAAATCTTACTACATCAAAATTCGTAAATATCTTCGTCCAGGTCCTGACGAACCCATTGAAATTGTGTACTAGTACTAGGGATATTTTCATTTAAGTTTTGTTTTGGAAAAGGTAAAGTTTCTGACCTTTTGACGATGTCATCTCTACTTCTATTGCCCATGTCAAACAAGTCTCTAGGGGTGCTTCGAAGTACAACGTACCAACCCTCATCAGTTGGATCTTTCGAGTAAAAAACTTGTTTCACTTGAGAAGAAAATACATATGGCTCGTCTATTAGTTGTTCTTCAGTGTGAATCAATCGAGAGAAATTCACCATTGTAAAACCATATTGATCGTTTTTAATTCCGCGAGCCATATTCACATCAGCCCAATCATATCGAAATAAGACAACTTTCCATTTGCCGTAATAATCCAACTCAATTATGTCAGCAAGAAGTCCGTAATACTCCAGATTCCCCTTGACAGGATTACTGTCCCTAGCACTTGCATAACTTGTAATTGAAGAATTAACAACAATTCCACAATTTTGAGTTCTCCTTAATCTCTCGCCATACCTTGTATGAAATCTATATCCTGATAAACCGTAAAAGTAACATATTTTAAGCCCACATTTAGCATGCTTTTGGATGATTTAAGCCTTGAATTATGTAATTAGGTGCTTTTAATCCTTTCTTTTCGTGTCTTATATCCAGGAAAGCACCTGAGGATGAAAAGAACATAAAACGGGTCCAAAATGGAGTAAATGGGCCTTAGCACGAAATTGACACGGCCTGGCCCAAATCCCACACGGCCGTGCCTCGCCGATCATCTAGGGCACGGCCTGGCCCCCGACTTACACGGCCGTGCCTCAAGTTAGAAAGTCCAAACACGACCTGGCCACGATTTACACAGGCGTATTCCATGGCCGTGTCCCTACCGCTGAAAAGAGCAATTTCATTCGGGAAAAGATACTTGGAGGCAAAGAAACACATTCCAAAGCCTGTTCAAACACTCTATTAGGAATTCTACTTAAATTAGGATAATTATGGGCCAAGTAAGGCATCTCAAAGTCTATAAAAACACCTAAAGGGGCAACTTGAAAAGGGGAGTTCGGCAGAAGCCGAAACTGGAGTCGAGCTAGGCCAAGAAGCCAAGCTGAATGGTCAGAATTGTGGGAATCTCTCGAAGTTAGCCAGTTGATCCATCCCAAGAAGCCGAAATTATACTCAAGACGGCGGAATTCTCCTTCAATTCCTTCAGGGAGTTTTAGGGATTTCTTATGTTTTGTTTTATCTTTTCTCTTGAGATGTTTTCTTTATTAGTTATGAACTAAACCCCTCAGATACCTGAAGGGGATGAAACCTAGATGAATCTTGTTATTTGATTTCTAAATTTTATGATAATTACTTAGTTTGTTCTTAATTATGCATACTTAATCCAAATTTGATGTGCTTAGGTAGAGGAGGAATAGACCCTGCTTAAGAGTAGATCTAGCGTAATTAAGTGAAGTTGATCGAACGCCTAGAGATAGGGTTACGATATTTTGCCAGATTAGGGTGAAACCTAATATGGGAATCCATAGATCGATTTACTGCTATTCTAGGGGGTTATAATAAGAGAACGAGAGTTCCACTAATTAACCTAGGGTTAGACGTTATTCGCCTCGAGAGAGGGTTTAGCATAGGTTAGGGAGTCCTACGGATCAAGCTAAGTAAATAAATTATATAATTCAGGCTTAGATAACAAGTGAAGTCTAGGTGGATTCTTCCTGAGGGTATCATCGTGATCAATTGAATTTTTCTTCAAAGTATTTCCCAATTCGTTCTTTTTGTCCTTGTTCTTAGCTTAGTCGTCGTTAATTTAGAATAAAACAAACTTCACTTTATTTTTAAGGCTAATAATAAAAAGAAAGTTAGTATTAATACTTTTGGTTCCTTTGGGTTTGATATTCAGTCTTGCCTAAGCTATACTACTGTTCGATAGGTACACTTGCCTTTAATCATTGTCAGAGTTAGTTTCCAGGTTCGATCATTCTTTTATAAATTTTAAAGCTCTGATTTCAGCGATCAAGTTTTTGGCGCTGTTACCGGGGAATAAAATATTAAGAAAGCTCTATTTTTATTACTTTAGCCAATTTTTTTATTATTGCAATTTATTTTCATTATTATTATTATTATTATTATTTTTCACTTTGCTAATTTTTCATCTATTTTGCTTTTGGCAGATAATTTTAGTCTATAGATAAGATGGCACTGAATAATTATCAATGATAAGTCATGAGGACAATTCCTACTAAAGTAGCCAGTGCCTTCGACCTCGACGTGTTCACCAGGTTATCTACCCAGCTAGAGATGATGAATAAAAAGATCGATGGTTTGTGTAGTCTCTCGCAGGTGCACCCAGTAATGCAATATGATTCGGATCCAGGAGGCCTGGCGAATCTTGAGTACCCACCCTACGGATATGGCATGGAGAACGAACAAGTCCACTATATGGGTAACTACTCTAGGCTTCAAAATAATTTTTATAATGACATTTATAATGCAGGTTGGAGGTACCATCCCAATTTCTCGTGGAATGATCAAAGTAGCCAAAGACAGGAACTTCCTCCAAATTTTCAACAACCACCTCACCAACAGGAAGATAAGTCCAACCTTGAAGAGATGCTGGCAAAATTCATGCCAACCACAGATACCCTTCTCCAAGACACTGAGAAAACATTTAAAAGTCAACAAACACCAGTTGAAGAGAACAAGAATCGATTAGAGGAAGTTACTAAGTCAGTAAGGGAAGTCACTAAGGTAGTCGAACAACTTGCAAAGTTAATGTCCAAACGACCGCAAAGACGTCTACCAAGTAACACGGAGATTAACCCAAAGGAGCAAATCCAAGCCATCACAGCTCATGATAGTAAAAGGTTAGATGAACCCATCTCAAAACAAGAAAACGAGGTAGAAGAAGGTAAAGTTGAAGTGACACAAGAAAAGCCAAAACCGATAATCAAAGAATACCAACCTCGTATTCCTTACCCCGAAGCATTAAAGAGAGACGATACAAAGGAACAGTTCGGTAAGTTTCTTAAACTTTTAAAGAAATTACATATCAACTTACCTCTTCTTGAAGCTCTTCCACAAATGCTAGACTCTAGAAAATTTTTAGGGGAGCTGTTAACGAAAAAGCAAAGGATAGATGAGGAATCACATGTGGAACTCAACGCAAAGTGCTCGGCAATTCTACAAAATAGACTACCACAGAAATTAAAAGATTCAGGGAGTTTTACAATTCCATGCATAATTGGTAGTTTATCTATAGAAAATGCGTTAGCCGATTTAGGGGCAAGCATAAATGTTGTGCCTTATAAACTGTTTAAACAACTAGGTCTAGGGAAACCCAAACAAACTAGGATGAGCGTACAATTAACTGATAAAACTATCAGAAGTCCTAGGGGTATAATAGAAAATGTTCAAATCAAAATTGATAAATTCGTATTCCCAGTAGACTTTCTCGTTTTAGACATGGATGAGGACAATAATATTCCTTTAATTTTAGGAAGACCCTTTCTAGCAACTGCCAGAGCTAAAATTGATATCTATGCAGGTGAACTCATATTTTGCGTAGGCGATGAGATAGTCACTCTTCAAGCTCTTGACTTAGCCAGAACATCAAGTGATAAAGAATACCAACCTCGTGTGCCATATCCCAATGTAATAAAGAAAAACCACACAGAGGAAGAATTCGATGAACTCACACTTCGTGAAGACGACGAAACAATCACTCTTCAAGCTCTTGACTCAACTAGGACATCATGTAATAAAGGTACGAATGTTAATTCCATTGATAATTATTTGGTTCAACCTTTGTAACATCCCGAAATTGGGCCTAGTAGGATTGGGCCCAATGGGCCTTAGGCGTAGGAATGTTGAAAATTTTTGAGAATAAGAGAACGACATTATTTCAAGTTGGATTTTTTGAGAAGGTAATTTTGGAAAGTTACGGGGCTTCTATAAAGTCTTGGGTTCAAGTTAGGCTATACGAAAATTTTATGTTTAAGTCTTTAAGGAGATAGAGTAAGTGAGCTTAATGCTTATGGAAATAAGTGAGTAAATGGTTAGCATAAATGAGCCATTGGTAAAGAGGATATGATGCCACATGAAGGACTTTAAGGGAAGAGGTTCAAATCCCATTGTGTGCAAATTTTGAATAATATTTTTGCACTCTTTCCTTAAGGGTCGGCCAAGAGGTATATATGGCAAGTTTGACTTCTTTATTTTTGGTAAGGTGGCTAAGGAATTAAGGAAAGGTTGAGGTTGGGGAAAGGAATCAAAAGGAAAAGGCAAGTAAGGGGAACAAGTGGCTTATGTCATGGAGAATGCTATGGAAAGTACTCTTTATTCCTTGGAAGAACTGAAACCCCAAAAATACACCTTTTTCATCTTTCTATTCCTTTTTTACAAAAGTTTACAACCCTTTTTTTTCTTCTCAAAATCTATACCCTCCATAGCCGAATATCGTTGTTCATTTTCCCTTATAGCCGAATCTTCCATCTCATCCATATTTTCTTCTCAACCGTATTACTACTCATACTTTGATCAATCGGTAAGTGATTCATTTCAAAATTTTATTTTTTCTTCCTCTTAGTGCCGGATCTATGCCTTGGTGTGGGATGGACATATTGATCGAGACCATCACTTTGTTCTACTTTCTCAATCGAGATAATTTTTCCCTTTTGTAATATTCTAACGGGAAGCCGAACATCATTCTAGCCTTAAGTCGAATGGAGAAATCGAATCCAATATTAATAAGGTAAGGAGTTCTTATGGATTATTGATATTATTCAATATTCTATTGGTTGCTAACGGAGTAATAATTTGAAATAATCGACTATATGTTTTAGGGACAAATCACTCGATATATTCTACCTTCGGACATAGTGGTAAGTGATTCAAGTGTAAGTGATACGAAATCTTTTGGAAATCCGAGGCTAACTTTTGGTTGGTAGGGTTCTAGGTCATCGACGAGTGGTTCGTTAGGAAAATCAAAATTAGGTGTGTAATCACGTACCTTCCGTATACATATCTGAAATGGTCTGTAATCTCACACTTCTCTGAAAGTTTGTATGAAATATTCTGTGAATCGGTCGAAATACCAAAGAAAACCAAAAACCGGCATCCGTGATCACTCGGGCGTGCGTATGATCGTAGTGGTAATCGTATTTTGTAATAAAATAGTTTCGATTAGAAGCAGTGACGTGTTTTTGAAAAATCACAAAAAATAGGAGGAAGGGAATTAGAAATTGAATAAGATATCAAATTAAATCTTATTGTGTCTACTTTAATATGGAAGAAACGGAGAAGGAAAAGGAATTCTATATTCTGAGATATGTTAATTTTAGTGAGACTGGTTCTAATTGACTTCATGGTTCCCTGATCTGTTTTGGAAAAATCATATAAAATTGTAAAAAGTGAATTATGGATTATAATTTATATGTATAGATTCCTATTTTCATTAGAAAGAAGTGGAAGTAATATATGAAAACCGTATAGTGAGATATTTGAAATTAAGGTAAGAGAGGTCAGAATTGTTGGACAGTGAAAGAAGGGAAACGTTAAGGAATAAACTGTACTAAATGGTTAAGCCAAAAATTCTAGAAAAAATTTTAGTAAGAAGATATATGAGTCTAGTTTCAAGGAAAATTTATGGATTTAGATTTTGAGATTTCTAACTCAAGTTATAGTCAATTTAGTCAGTACAACACTGATGGACAGTTTTAAATTGTTATGCCCAAATTAGTAGTTAAGTCTGGATTGCGAAATTGCCGAATTACCATTAGTGGGTAAATTAACGAATTACAAAATTGCCCTTACGGGCCGAATTATGGAAATGCCCCTAAAGGGCCGAAATACAAAATTGCTTATGGGCCGAAAGGACATATTGATTAGTGGGCTAATCTGATATTTTGCTAAATGGGCCAATCTGATATTTTGCTAAGTGGGCCAATGTGATATTTTGCTAAATGGGCCAAATCTGATATTATGCATAATGGGCCTTTTTGATTAATTGAGATAATGGGCCATAATTTTTGTAATAAATATCCGAATACATTACTGTTGTTATATTGTGATTTGTTATGCATTATATACATGATTTTGCAGGATGGGATAACATTGAAGAGAAGTTACGTGGCTCTGCCACACATATTTTGTGGCTCTGCCACAAATTTGTATAGTGGCAATGCCACGTAAATTCTGTTACTCTGGTGGCTTGTCCACAACTAAATTTGCTATAAATGGCTTAATGCCTGCGTTTGGTGTGTTGGCGGGGTGGGTTGACTGATGATCACCCACAGGTGTGTTGGTTGGTACGGGTGGTGTGTAGCAGATGGACTATTAGGATTGGTTTGGGAATTGCATTTCATACACATGTTATATTTGATACATTATTGTTATTGTAAATGGGCTTAGGCCCAAAATATTGCTAGTTGGGTTCCGGCCCAATGGATAATTGTAAGGGGATTTCACACTGAGTTCTTGTAACTCACCCCCCTTTCTCTTAACCCTTGTACATAATGCTTGATGGTAGGGACTTGGGCTATGGATGACTCGAGGGAGGCCATACTTCAGAAATGGTTTATTTGGACTTTAGACTTCTTTCTCGTTTATTTTATTACTTTACTATTTTGGGTTAAATGTTGTAATAAGGCCTCTAAACTATTTTTATTTTGCTTTATGGTTGGGATGTTTTTATTATTTTTCTTAAATGGTTTAAAAAGGGAATTTTCTAAAAACTTAAATAATGGTTTCCAAAATTGATTAACAAATGGATTTCAAAATAAACTTTTACAAATACTTTTAATACGGATATTTTCTCTCGAACTATTAATGATATTTTCAAAAGACTCGGATTCTCTTTTGAATTTTCAACGTCGTTTTCAAGGTCACGGTTTTGTAAGATCATTAGTTCAAATTTATCAATTTATTAATCAAATCTTCGAGGTTAGTAGTATTTTATTAAATCAAACTTGTTCTCTTGATTTTAGCAAAGCAATATTTTAGTACGAATAAAAAGGATTTAACATGTTTTGCTCGTGTGACATACCAAATCTGCTCATAATGCATGGGTCGGGTTTGGGGTTTACATTTTATGGTATCAGAGTCCAGTTGCAAAACTCGATCATGGTTTGGGTTCAAAAGCATTTTCCAAAGCTGTTTAGAATTTTGATTTATAAATATATGTTCTAAAGGAAGTATGGCACCACGAGTATCCGACACCAAGTCAAGTAAGTATTTTTTTCATTTTATGATTATTGTGTTATTATTGTGGTATGAAAATTCTACAAAATAGAGTTTTCTAGAGCTGTTAGCTTTAGGAGTTGAAACTATAGAGACTGAGACTCTAGGATGCGGATTTGACACTCGAAAACAACTTTTCTACTCACACTCCATAAAACATCGTTTAATAAACATCGAATAGTATACTGATTCATAAAACTCGTAATCAAGATTAAATCGACTTAGTGAACATGAACACTAGAAGATGTGGACGCGGTAGACGTGGACGTGTTAGAGGCCGAGGTGCTAGGACTAAATCTTCAACATCGGGGCGTGTTTCCGAAAGGGAGACGTTGGCATCGCCAGTGGCTGAGACAGGATCTCATGATCGAGCTAGGGTTGGCAAGCTGACTTAGATAGTTAAGGAAGTATTGGAGAAGGTTAAAGGAATCGGAGAAGCACTTCGAGTTGGGTCTGTGGACTGTAAGAAGAAATTAGATGCGATTCTTTGGGGTCCCAGTCTTGTTCCGTAAAGCGTGTTAAGACACGTCTAAACTTTCCAGCTTGCTATTATTATAGAAGGAGTCATTCGGGAGAATGTTGGAGGAGGTTAGGAGCATGCTTGAGATGCAGGTCTAAGGAACATAAGGCTCGGGATTTTTTCATCACCATCAAGTCATGTATGTTTTGGTTGGACGTGATGATTGAATGTAGAAAATTCTAAGTATAAATGGTAGATAACTGTTTGCTTCTGTGGTTAGATGTTTGGTTGTGTGAAAGAGGATTCAAGATTATGTTAAAGGTACATTAGTGTTATTAAGATCAGAGTGCGCGGCGAAAGCATAGTGGTGTGATTTGAACGGTGCGTTTAGTAGTTGGTTGGAAATTTCGAGGACGAAATTTCTTTAAGGAGGGTAGAATTGTAACATCCCGAAATTGGGCCTAGTAAGATTGGGCCCAATGGGCCTTGGGCGTAGGAAAGTTGAAAATTTTTGAGAACAAGAGAACGACATTATTTCAAGTTAGATTTTCTGATAAGGTAATTTTGGAAAGTTACAGGGTTTCTATGAAGTATCGGGTTCAAGTTAGGCTATACGAAAATTTTATGTTTAAGTCTTTAAGGAGATAGAGTAAGTGAGCTTAAAGCTTATGGAAATAAGCGAGTAAATGGTTAGCATAAATGAGCAATTGGTAAAGAGGATATGATGCCACATGAAGGACTTTAAGGGAAGAGGTTCAAATCACATTGTGTGCAAATTTTGACTAATATTTTTGCACTCTTTCCTTAAGTGTTGGCCAAGAGGTATATATGGCAAGTTTGACTTCTTTATTTTTGGTAAGGTGGCTAAGGAATTAAGCAAAGGTTGAGGTTGGGCAAAGGAATCAAAAGGAAAAGGCAAGTAAGGGGAACAAGTGGCTTATTTCATGGAGAATGCTATGGAAAGTATGGTTGGCAAAATTTTGACCCTTATGACTATGCATGTGGACGGTTTGGGGGTAGACAAGTAGCTGAAATTTTACTTTGGCACTTGGTAGGGTCTTGGTATTGTTTTGGCCAAAAATCCCATTTGCAACTTTTTAGTCATCTTCTCCCAATTAGCTATTCTTCTTGCCGAAACCTACTAGCACAATAGTGCAATTTTATTCTCTTTTGAATGGTCACATATTCATCTTTTGTCTATCTTCCTTGATAGCCGAAACTTCAAGTTGATTATAAGCAAAATCTTCTTCTTTCTTTCTTTCTTCTTGATTGCCGAATGCACCTAATCCATTGAGACAAAATTTGTTCACTCTTTATTCCTTGGAAGAACTGAAACCCCAAAAATACACCTTTTTCATCTTTCTATTCCTTTTTTACAAAAGTATACAATCCTTTCTTTTTCTTCTCAAAATCTATACCTTCCATAGCCGAATATCATTGTTCATTTTCCCTTATAGCCGAATCTTCCATCTCATCCATATTTTCTTCTCAACCGTATTACTATTCATACTTTGATCAATCGGTAAGTGATTCATTTCAATATTTTATTTTTTCTTCCTCCTAGTGCCGAATCTATGCCTTGGTGTGGGATGGCCATATTGATCGAGACCATCACTTTGTTCTACTTTTTCAATCAAGATCATTTTTCCCTTTTGTAGTATTCTAACGGGAAGCCGAACATCATTCTAGCCTTAAGTCAAACGGAGAAATCGGATCTAATATTAATAAGGTAAGGAGTTCTTATGGATTATTGATGTTATTCAATATTCGATTGGTTGCTAACGGAGTAATAATTTGAAATAATCGACTATATGTTTTAGGGACAAATCACTCGATATATTCTACCTTTGGACATAGTGGTAAGTGATTCAAGTGTAAGTGATACGAAATCTTTTGGAAATCCGAGGCTAACTTTTGGTTGGTATTGTTCTAGGTCATCTACGAGTGGTTCGTTAGGAAAATCGAAATCAGGTGTGCGTATGATCGTAGTGGTAATCGTATTTTGTAAGAAAACAGTTTCGGTTAGAAGTAGTGATGTGTATTTGAAAAATCACGAAAAATAGGGGAAAGGGAATTAGAAAGTGAATAAGATATCAAATTAAATCTTACTGTGTCTAATTTAATATGGAAGAAACGGAGAAGGAAAAGGAATTTTTTATTATGAGATATGTTAATTTTAGTGAGACTGCTTCTGATTGACTTTGTGGTTCCTTGATCTGTTTTGGAAAAATCATATAAAATTGTACAAAGTGAATTATGGGTTATAATTTATATGTATAGATTCCTTGGTGAGCCTATTTTCATTAGACACAAGTCGGAGAAATATATGAAAACTTACAGTGAGATATTTGAAATAAAGTTAAGAGAGTTCAGAATTGTTGGACAGCGAAACAAGGGAAATTTTAAGGAATAAACTGTACTAAATGGTTAAGCCAAAAATTCTGGAAAAAAAGTTTGGTAAGAAGATATATGAGTCTAGTTTTAAGAAAAATTTACGGAATTAGATTTCGAGATTTCTAACTCAAGTTATAGTCAATTTAGCCAGTACGACGCTGATGGACAGTTTTAAATTGTTATGCCCAAATTAGTAGTTAGGTCTGGATTGCAAAATTACCGAATAACCCTTAGTAGGTAAATTACCGAATTATGAAATTGCCCTTACGGGCCGAATTATGGAAATGCCCCTAATGGGCCAAAATACGAAATTGCTTATGGGCTGAAAGGACATATTGATTAGTGGGCCAATCTCATAATTTGCTAAATGGGCCAATCTGATATTTTGCTAAGTGGGCCAACCTGATATTTTGCTAAATAGGCCAAATCAGATATTTTACTTCATGGGCCTTTTTGATTAATTGAGATAATGGGCCATAATTTTTGTAGTAAATATTCGAATAAATTACTGTTGTTATATTGTGATTTGTTATGCATTATATACATGATTTTGCATGGGATGGGATAACATTGAAGAGAAGTTCTGGTGGCTCTGCCACAAATTTGTATAGTGGCAATGCTGTAACACCCCAAACCCGGTCAAAACGCTACGACCGAATCTGAGCTGTCACAGGGAAAATCGTTTTTAGAAAAACAAGTTGTTGACTTAAATTGTAAAGAAAATGTTTCATTTTATGGAAACCGAATTTTAAGTTAGGTAAATTGCAAAAATCATTTCAAAGTTTGTTTTAACGAGAATCGAGTTAAGTTTTTGTTGTTACATGATCGCTATTTACCCGATGGTAAAGTTTTGGAAAATCCCGATAATTTGTAAATGGTTTGGAAAACATTCATTTTATAGGTTTATTAGGCATGCCGTTAATAACTTAAACAAAATTTAGTGGAAATTTAAACAGATAAATAATCCTAGAAATAAAAGTTTAGATGGCCTTATTACAACCAAAAACAAAATTTAAAGTAAAATAAACCCAAAATAATAATTTAAAACAAAAACCCAAAATATCGTGCATGGCCACCTCGAGTCTGTCCTGGCTCCATATCCGCGATCTAAGAATCATCTGCAAAATTTAAAGGAAGGAGTGAGTCACTGGGACTTAGTGTGTAAATCCCCATCCCGAAGATAATAACCCCTTACGCAGTTTCATAAGCGAATATGTATGCCATGCAACCCAAAACCTAACCATCCGAAACTCCCGAGTCTATCCCGTGTGGTACCAAACCACTGGTGGTCCCAAACTACTGGTGACCGAATTCACAAACAATCATGTATGGGGCCAACCCACTTTGTGGTACCAAACCACTGATGCCAATCCCGTATCGATATGTGGGGCCAACCCACTGTGGTTCTAGACAACTGGGACGAGTCACAAAAATATATATATGTGGTACCAAACCACTGGTGGTGCGAAACCACTGAGACTTAGTCACAATATCATAGAAAGCGGGGCCAACCCACTGTGTGGTACCAAACCACTGGTGACAGTCTGAATTCATACCTTCCCCCTCCTCTCATCACCCATATTTATGAACATACTTTTCAGGGCAAAATAATTATGCTTCACATTCAAAGATAACATAACATGGCATATGCAGATTTAGCAGTGGCATTTAACATTAGCCAAACAAAGTGGATTTACCCGGAGTCCTCGCTTTTACCCACAAGGGTAACTTATCGATTTCAACAGTTATTCCGGCATTTGACAATATACAAGATATAACATATTAGCGTATGAAGTGCGTAAGAGTTACACACCTGATTACCCGTAATATGACACTCTCTACGTCAACACTGTCGTTAGCCGACACTACCGCTATCTGTCTACTACTTTGCTCAGATGCTGACCCACATCCAGGTGGCCGATCGCGAACAGCCGACATCGCCCTCTTCTTGAAGTTAGGGGCTGGGGTCTCAGATCCAACCCCTCCTAACGCTTGGCTAGCCTTCGAGTCCATAACACACCTTAGTCACTAACTCAGATTAAAGCAACGAAATTAAATCTAAGAAATTAACAATTAAGGCTAAGGCCCTTACCTAGATTGACAACTCTCGAAGTTCGAGATCTAATCCACCGATCTAATAGATCCTGAAAGTCCAACGAAAACGTCACTTCCCTCCTACATTCAGTAAACAACACCATTAGGCCAAATAGCCATTCGACTTTGGCATAAATCCCGAAAGAGATAACGTAAGAAGATAATCCCCCTTACCTTAATACCCTTCAACCACCAAACAGATGTCAAAGAGACGCGAAAATGAGCCACTATCCCACAAGAGACGAAAGAGAACGGATAAGCACCCAATAAGGGTTCGGCCAAAAGAACACAGGAATAATAAAGGAAGAAAAGAGAAAAAAAACAACGAGATCTTACCACTCTAAGGGTTGAGATTCGGCTATGAGCAAAGAAAGTATGGTCTTCGGCTTTTAGTGATTGAAAGAAGATTTAAATCAAGGTAGTGAGAATCAAGGGTTTATTTAACAAGGTGTTTCGAGAATAATAACAAGATGGAGAAAAGAGATGAGTGATGATTCGGCTTTGGGAAAAGATGGAAAAGAAAATGAAGCAAAAATGGGTGGAGTGGATTCGTCTAGCACAACAAAAAGAAACAGAAAAGAAGAAAACAAGAAAGGGGTTTCGACTTTTAAGATTGAAGAGAAGAGAAAAGATTTAGGCCCTAAATGGTCTTTTAATTTTCGGCTATGGTCAAGAGATGAGAAATGAGTTGAAATACCCAGTGATTTTCGGCACAAGAGAGGATGAAAGAAAGGACGAAAATATTACCCAAGGCAACCCCAAATTCGGCACACCCCTTTCCACACTCCAGAACCGAATGCTCACACCACCTACCACAACTCAAATTTTAGCTAACACACTCCCCCAACTCGATCCCTTCTTTTTCTCCTTGCTTTTCTCTTGATCACCCATTCAAACAAGTTTGAACACTTCAAACTCCTAACATTTCTCTCATCCACTCACTCAAATCTGTTGACTTCTTCAATCCTTATCTATCAGAGTCCATTCTGAGCACAACTTCCCACTGGTCCTGGCGTCAAAAAATAACAAGTAGAAAGGGGATCTTCGCAGGTCGAACAAAGGCTCCCTTACTCACCTGAGGCTTTACTTCGTTGGGCCTTAAGTGGCGCCTCCTTGCCACTTTTCCAAGGCACTTCTTATGTCAAAACTTGCCATCAACTACCCTTATCACCTAGCTCAACAGCTCCCCTCTTCTAGAAGCCTAAAATGCAAATTTCAAAGAAACTCTGGCCTATCCCTGGCTCATGCCTAGACCCTAAAATAGCCTAAACTAGCATCACATCCATACTATCTACATGCAATAAATAAAATGCAAAGGCCCCAATTTTAAGGATGTTACAGTTCTACCCCCCTTAAAAATAATTTCGGCCTCGAAATTACCTAGTCAAAAGAGTTGAGGGTATTGCTGCCGCATCACATCCTCTGGTTCCCACGTGGCCTCTTCCGTTCCATGATTTCGCCATAACACCTTTACTAAAGGAACTGATTTTCTACGCAAGACTGTGACATCCTGCTCCAGAATCTGCACCGGTTCCTCCTCAAAAGACAAATCTGGACTCACTTCAATCTCCTCCACTGGCACAACATGAGACGGATCCGAATGATAGCGTCTCAGCATGGAAACATGAAACACATTATGGATCTGACTCAATTCTGATGGTAACTTGAGCTGATAAGCTATTGGTCCTACACGCTTCAACACCCGATAAGGCCCGATAAACCTAAGGCTCAGCTTGCCCTTCCGTCCAAATCTCAGCACCTTCTTCCACAGCCACACCTTTAGGAAAACTTTGTCACCCACTGCAAACTCTATATCCCTTCACTTAAGATTAGCATAAGATTTCTGCCTGTCCAAAGCTTCCTTCAAACGAGCTCGAATCAGCTTAATCTTGTCTTCTGTTTCAGCAACCAACTCTGGACCTAACAACTGACGTTCACCCTACTCGGTCCAACACATAGGAGTGTGACACTTTCGTCCATATAATGCTTCATACGCTGCTATCTGAATACTTGCCTGATCACTATTGTTATACGCGAATTCTGCCAACAGTAGAAATTTTTCCCAACTACAGCTGAAATCCAGAACACAACCCCTTAACATATCTTCTAAGATCTGAATCACTTTCTCCGACTGCCCATCTGAGTGTGGGTGAAACACTGTACTGAAATCCAACCTTGTACCTAATGCCAGATGCAACGCTTTCTAGGATCTTGACGTGAACCTAGGATCCCTATCTGAGATAATCGACACTGGACTCCATGTAGTCTCACAATTTCTACCACATACAACTTAGCCAACCTTTGAAGTGAGTAATCAACCCGAACCGGTATAAAATGGGCAGACTTTGTCAGACGATCAACAATCACCCAGACCGAATCCTTCTTGCTAGGCGTCAGGGGTAGCCCACTGACAAAATCCATCGTGATCCTTTCCCATTTCCACTGCGGAATCTTTACCGGTTGCAATAGACCCGAGGGTAACTGATGTTCAGCTTTGACTTGCTGGCACGTCAAACACTTACATACAAATTCTATTACCTCTCGCTTCAGACCCGGCCACCAAAACTGTTCCCTCAAATCCCGGTACATCTTACTACCTCCAGGATGCATAGCGTATGGGCAGTTTTGAGCTTCCTGAAGAATCTTCTGCCTTAACTCTACATCTCTTGGCATACAAACTTTCCATTTGGAAACATAACACTCCATCGCTACTCAAGCTATACCCCTCTGATCCCCCATTCTGCACTTGTAAACATCAAGCACTTAAGTCTTCATCCACCAGTTGCTTCTCCTTAACCTGGTTTATCCATGTCGGCTTTACTTGCAGTTTCGCTAACAGGCTTTCGTCATCATACAAACTAAGGTGGGCAAACATTGCTCTTAAGTCTGCTACCACTTTGCGGCTCAACGCGTCAGCCACTATGTTAGCCTTACCCGGATGATATTCAATCGAGCAGTCATAATCTTTCAACAACTCGATCAACCTCTGCTGCCATAAATTCAATTCCTTTTGAGTCAAGAGGTATTTCAAACTCTTGTGATCCGTGTAGACTATAGACTTCTCCCATACAAGTAATGGCTCCAAATTTTCAGAGCGAAAACCACTGCAGCCAACTCCAGATCATGCGTCGGGTAATTAACTTCGTGAGGTCTCAACTATCGAGACGCATACGTCTCTACTTTCCCCTCTTACATCAGCACACATCCCAAACCAGTATGGACGCATCACAATAAACCATAAACTCCTTCTCTGCTTCAGGCTGAATCAAAATCGGGGCTTTTGTCAGAATCCTCTTTAACTTGTCAAAACTTTCCTGTTGCTTGTCTGACCACATGAATAGAACCCCTTTCCTTAGCAAGTTGGTTAACGGTGCTGTAATCAAGGAAAATCCTTCCACAAATCTTCTATAATATCCTGCTAAACCCAAAAAACTCTGAATCTCTGCTACAGACTTAGGTGGTTTCCAGTCCAAAACTGCCTCAATCTTCCGAAGGTCCACTCTAATCCCCTCAGCTGACACCACATGACCCAAGAAGGTTACTTCTTTTAGCCAAAACTCGCACTTACTAAACTTTGCGAATAACTGCTTCTCCCTCAGAATCTGCAAAACCACACGTAGATGTGCATCGTGCTTCTCCTCAGATTTCGAGTACACCAAGATGTCGTCTATAAACACTACAATGAACTGGTCCAAGTACGGCTGAAAAACCTAATTCATCATATCCATGAACACTGCTGGCGCGTTGGTCAACCCAAACGGCATAGCCAAAAACTCGTAGTGCCCATAACGAGTGCGGAACGTCATCTTATGGATATCAGCCTCCTTTACCTTAAGCTGGTGATACCCCGACCTCAATTCAATCTTAGAGAAAACTGATGCTCCCTTAAGCTGATCAAACAAGTCGTCTATCCTTGGCAATGGGTACTTGTTCTTAATCGTCAACTTATTCAGCTGACGGTAATCTATACACATCCGCATTGTTTCATCCTTCTTTTTAACAAAAAGCACAGGCGCTCCCCAAGGCGATACACTCAGCCGGATAAAACCTCGATCCAGCAACTCTTGAATCTGTGCTTTCAGTTCCACTAACTCCTTCAGCCCTATTCTATATGGGGCAATAGACACTGGCGTAGTTTCGGGTAACAGATCTATACCAAACTCAACTTTGCGGTCCAAAGACAGACCCGGAAGCTCTTCTGGGAATACATCGGTAAATTCCTTCACCGTTCGGGCATTCCCTACAGTTGATTCCTTGGCCTCCAATGCACAAACATGAACCATGAACGCCTCACATCCTTTTCTCATCATTTTCTTAGCCTTCAAAGCAATTACTACATTGGATAGATAATTCCTTCTATTAGCTATCATCACCACCTTTTCACCCTCAACAGACCTCAACACCATGCACTTAGCTGCACAATCCAGACTTGCTTGGTACCTCACCAGCCAGTCCATCCCCAAGATCAAATCGAACTCTCCGAATGGTAGTTCTATCAGATCAGCCGAAAACACTACCCCTTGAAGTTCTAGGGGTACATCCTTATACAATTTGTTTACTTCTACAGAGTGACCTAGAGGGCTAATTACAGTCATCTCCCTAGAACAAGTCTCGTAAGCTAAGTTCATAGTTCCCACTATACTACTAGCAACATAAGAGTGCGTCGTACCAACATCTATCAAAGAAGTGTAAGGCAATCCAAAAATTAAGAACTAACCAGTTATGACGTCCGGTGCGTCGCCCTCCTCTCGACGCCTCGCACCAGCAACTCTCTCTAGAACCCGTAGCATCGCCTGCGACACTGCGTCATCACCACCCGTCTGACCTTGGAACTCCGTGGCCTCAGCTGGCGGCGGCGGCACCTCATTCTCTGACCCATGGCCAGACCCTACTGGTTCCGACACAGTCATCCTACCTCTACCACGACCACGCGTATTACGCCCACGCCCTCGAGTGCTCATGACTAGCGTTAACGTATTAATCTGGTTTAAGAATTTTATGCGTTAGCTTTCTTCCACTGTTTATTACAGCACAGTTTTATGAATATTTTATTATAGTAGTTGTTCTCGTAAAGTTCACACAGCTCTACGGGTTTCAGTCTCTAAAGTAAATTCCTATTACTAGCATCCATATCAGAATTACTTAAACCATAAAAGCAGCAGTTAGGGAACTTACCGTTGCGGATTGGTGCCAGAGACTCGGGTGCCATGGTTTCCCCAAAATATACATTTCCATTGAAATCATCGTACAACCCTTTTTATTGAAAACATTTTGGGCCTCAGGCCCACAGCTGAGCTTTTGAACCAGGCTCTGATACCAAAATTGTAACACCCCAAACCCGGTCAAAACGCTACGACAGAATCTGAGCAGTCACAGGGGAAAATCGTTTTTCGAAAAACAAGTTATTGACTTAAATTGTGAAGAAAATGTTTCATTTTATGGAAACCGAATTTTGAGTTAGGTAAATTGCAAATATCATTTCAAAGTTTGTTTTAACGAGATTTGAGTTAAGTTTTTGTTGTTACATATTTGCTATTTACCCGATGGTAAAGTTTTGGAAAATCCCGATAATTTGTAAATGGTTTGGAAAATATTCATTTTATAGGTTTATTAGGCATGCCGTTAATAACGTAAACAAAATTTAGTGGAAATTTAAACAGATAAATAATCCCAGAAATAAAAGTTTAGATGGCCTTATTACAACCAAAAACAAAATTTAAAGTAAAATAAACCCAAAATAATAATTTAAAACAAAAACCTAAAATATCGTGCATGGCCACCTCGAGTCTGTCTCGGCTCCATATCCGCGATCTAAGAATCATCTGCAAAATGTAAAGGAAGGGGTGAGTCACTGGGACTCAGTGTGTAAATCCACATCCCCAAGATAATAACCCCTTACACAGTTTCATAAGCGAATATGTATGCCATGCAACCCAAAACCTAACCATCCGAAACTCCCGAGTCTACCCCGTGTGGTACCAAACCACTACTGGTCCCAAACCACTGGTGACCGAAGTCACAAACAATCATGTGTGGGGCCAACCCACTTTGTGGTCCAAACCACTGATGACAATCCCGTATCGATATGTGGGGCCAACCCACTATGGTTCTAGACCACTGGGACGAGTCACAAAAATATATATATGTTGTACCAAACCACTGGTGGTGCCAAACCACTGAGACCTAGTCACAATATCATAGAAAGTGGGGCCAACTCACTGTGTGGTACCAAACCACTGGTGACAGTCTGAATTCATACCTTCCCCCTCCTCTCATCACCCATATTTATAAACATACTTTTCAGGCAAAATAATCATGCTTCACATTCAAAGATAACATAACATAGCATATGCAGATTTAGCAGTGGCATTTAACATTAGCCAAACAAAGTGGACTTACCTGGAGTCCTTGCTTTTACCCACAAGGGTAACTTATCGATTTCAACAGTTATTTCGGCTTTTGACAATATACAAGATATAACATATTAACGTATGAAGTGCGTAAGAGTTACACACCTGATTACCCGTAATATGACACTCTCTACCTCAACACTGTCGTTAACCGACACTACCGCTATCAGTCTACTACTTTGCTCAGATGCCGACCCACATCCAGGTGGCCGATTGCGAACAGCCGACACCGCCCTCTTCTTGAACTTAGGGGCTGGGGTCTCAAATCCAAAACCTCCTAACGCTTGGCTAGCCTTCGAGTCCATAACACACCTTAGTCACTAACTCAAATTAAAGCAATGAAATTAAATCTACGAAATTAACAATTAAGGCTAAGGCCCTTACCTAGATTGACAACTCTCGAAGTTCGAGATCTAATCCACCGATCTAATAGATCCTGAAAGTCCAACGAAAACGTCACTTCCCTCCTACATTCGGCAAACAACACCATTAGGCCAAATAGCCATTCGGATTTGGCATAAATCCCGGAAGAGATAACGCAAGAAGATAATCCCCCTTACCTTAATACCCTTCAACCACCAAACAGATGCCGAAGAGACGCGAAAACGAGCCATTGTCCCACAAGAGACGAAAGAGAACAGATAAGCACCCAATGAGGGTTCGGCCAAAAGAACACAAGAATAATAAAGGAAGAAAAGAGAAAAAAAACAACAAGATCTTACCACTCTAAGGGTTGAGATTCGGCTATGAGCAAAGAAAGTATGGTCTTCGGCTTTTAGTGATTGAAAGAAGATTTAAATCAAGGTAGTGAGAATCAAGGGGTTTCGGCTAACAAGGTGTTTCGAGAATAATAACAAGATGGAGAAAAGAGATGAGTGATGATTCGGCTTTGCGAAAAGATGGAAAAGAAACTGAAGCAAAAATGGGTGGAGTGGATTCGGCTAGCACAACAAAAAGAAACAGAAAACAAGAAAACAAGAAAGGGGTTTCGGCTTTTAAAATTAAAGAGAAGAGAAAAGATTTAGGCCCCAAATGGTCTTCTAATTTTCGGCTATGGTCAAGAGATGAGAAAGGAGTTAAAATACCCAGTGATTTTCGGTACAAGAGAGGATGAAAGAAAAGCTAAAGCAAAAAGTGAGCCACACACACCAAATGCCGAAAATATTACCCAAGGCAACCCCAAATTAGGCACACCCCTTTCCACACTCCAAAACCAAATGCTCACACCACCTACCACCATTCAAATTTCGGCTAACACACTCCCTCAACTCGGTCCCTTCTTTTTCTCCTTGCTTTTCTGTAACATCCGGGATTTAGGGGTTATGTGTTTTAATTTATAATTCATGTGATAGTGTGCTTTGTGTATGGTTGAATGTGTTTTAGGGGGGTTTTAGAACCCTAGGATATAGGTGAATGCTTTAGAAAACTATTGGGTTTTAAGTTATTAAGGGGAGCTGAGCAAAACGGGCCTTAAGAAAAATTGTATGGGGTTCTAGACACAAGTAACCTTGTAGTAGAGTGGCAAGGGAGGCGCCACTAAGAGCATGAGGGAGTGACGCCTCAAGGAGCTAAAAGGGGGCAAGGTTCGCGCTGCGAAGCTGGCATTTTAAGTTGCATTTTGCAGCCAGGAAGAGCAGTGGTGGACGGCACAAGGGTTCTGAGGAGATAAGGATTAAGACTTGGTCAAATTTATTTTAAAATTTGGCTAAAGAGGAGTGATGAGGGTGGACTCATTCAAATTATTTTGAATGAGTGGCATGGAGAGATATTAGGAGAAAAATAAGGGATTTGGGTGAGGGAAGAGGAGTTGGCCGAATATGGGGCTTTGGAGGATGGTATTTTCGGTTTTGGTAGTAGTAGGATAGGTGTGCCGAAATTGATTCTCTTCTCATCTTTCTCATTTGTGCCGAAAATCTCTAATTCAACTTGTGTTCTTTTTCTTTTCTCTTCAATTGACCAAAGCCGAAATTGTGAGTACCTATTCTTTTTATTTTCTGCCATTTTTCTATTCACTTTCAAAAGCTGAAATATTTCTTGTGATAGCCGAATCTCTATTGAACCTTTCCATCATTTCTTTTCTTCTCTTCTTTTTTTCAAGGTCGAAGGTATCATAGGCTGGGATCTACTCCAATCGGTTCTCAATAGTGGGTAAGAGGTTTCTTTTAATCATTTTCTTCTATCTCTCCTGATTGTTGAAAGTTGAAGATCTAACTTCATTTTCTTGTTATGGCCGAATCCATGAAAGTGATATCGGGATTTCTCTAGGCTAACGTTAAAGGGGTAGAGATCTCTCGGGATTCTATCCATCAAGGTAAGGAAGTAGTAGTATTCGGCCAAGGGCCACATATTTTTATGTTTTTAAGTTAAGGCCGAAACTAATATGGTTCTATTTAGGGATTTCGGCAGACTCTTAGGTGCAAACGTCTGATTCCGGGATTCGATCAGTGAGGTAAGATGGTGGTAGTGGTAGGCCGAAGGCCATGACTTTTGCTTACTTATGTTAGAGCCGAATCTAACATAGTTATGTAGGAGGGAGTTCAGCAAATCGCAAGGTGCAAATCATTTTAGGCTTTGGGTTTCGGGATTTAGTCGACTGTGCCAAAAAGGTGTGTAGTTATCGCACTGATCTTCTGTTGCTTGTATTTATTGTTGTGTATATGTATATGCGTACAAGATGTGTATGATAGCCGGAAATAATGGCTGAGATGGTGGCTACCCATGGTGGGTATTCGGTTAACCAGGTCAGTATTTATGAGATTAATCCATCTCTGATATATGTGTGCAGTTGTGGTAAGCATGTGACTATACTCATTTAAATGTTATTCCGTCATGATATATATATATATGTGCATGGGAATCGGGATATGAATATCGAAGGACAGGGTGTACATATTTATGTACGTGGTCTGATGTTAGCCTTGTGCTACATTGGCGTTTGATGATGGCTATGTGCTTCATCAAGGTGGAGTGTTGGCTATGTGCCACATCATGGGCGGATGATAGCTGTGTGCATCACCGTGGATTGAGGATGACCTTGAGTCACCTCGTGGATACAGATATGTGGGGTCATTTAGGTGATCGGTGGCTAAGCCACGGCTTTGAGCAGCATGACTGCCAAAGAGGTGTGTGGCGGTTGGAGGGTGATTTGGTAATCCTCTGGTGTGTGCGGCAGGTACGGGGGTGTGTAGCGGATGGACACTAGGTTGGGTTGGGATTCATATTGCATAATTATGTATGTGGACTATGTGGATGTGGGCCAAGCCCATCTGTGGAGACATGTGAAATAATTACACACTGAGTCGGTTTGACTCACCCTATTTTTTTTAAAAACATCGCAGGTGATACATGATTCTTGGACCGGGCTGGAGCGGATACGAGGTGGCCATGCAGAAGATGTTTTTACTTATTTCATGCAATTTATATTTTCAGTACTTTTGAAAATTTATTAATTGTAATAAGGGCCACCTAAAGTATTTGAGGATTGTTATTATGTTTAAGTTGGATTGAAGAACAAATTAATGTTTGGGGATGTTTTATTTTTAAAAGCACTTTACACTTTGACAACTTATATTAAAGTTTTAAATCCGGAAATTTGTAACAACATAATCTTACTTAGAATTCTAAATATACCATGTTTTATAAACGACAACAAACTTTTATGTTTTTACCCTTATGTCAAATTCTTTTCAAATGTTTTCCTCAGTAGCATTCTAAATTTAGCCGTGGTGTTTGGGCCGGGTTTGGGGTGTTACAATTTGGTATCAGAGCCAGGTTCAAAATTCGGCTTTGAGGTTTGGGCCCAAGAATATTTTTTTCAAAGATTGGCTTTTCAAAAACATAGACTTTCATGAACTTTTTCAGGTTTATTCTAGCATGGCACTTGTATTTCCGGCCCAAAGTCCACCAGGTAAGTACCCCTAACTACTGAAGTGATTGGTATATGAGACTTTATGGGCATTTTGGGATCGTAGATTAGTAGATTAGGAGCTATTGAACCCTAGGACTAGTTTACTCCAACACAAAATACATAAGACTTAAGTACAACCAAACAAACCTGTGAGTAAGTCGTCGAGTTAGGGTGTGGCAACAGTTGTGTGCATGTCTAGGATTGGATTCGGTGGGAGCTTCGTATTTAAGCAGTCCTAGTGACTCACCTCCTCTTCACTCGAATCCTACCTGGTGCGTAGTGACCGTTCACCCTAACCAAGAGGACTTATTCACCGGCTTAACGCGATAATTAAAACCCGAAAGAGACCAGCTACACAGTTTTGTAAAAACTACCTTAAGATTTGAAAATGACCAAAATATCTCAGTTTGTAAAATTTACTAAATTACCCCTAATTTGTAAAATTACCAAAATAACCCCGATTTCGGGAATTTCCAAAACTACCTTTGATTTGTACAAATTTTCAAAGTAACCCTGATTTCAAAAATTTATGAAATACCTTTGACTCGTTAAGATTTTTTTTAAATTAACCCCGATTTATTGCTAAAATACCCCTGTAGGATGAATTACGAAAATATCCCTGGGTTGGGAACGGATTAAATGCCCAAAGTAGTATGGTGGATGTTGTTGATGAATGAATGTGACTCTCTGAATTAGAATAGTAAACTTGAGATGAAAACTTTGGTTGATCGAAAGAACTACTATTAAAATCTTCTTTACATAAAATTGTTCGCGAATAATCAGTCGAACAAAGTACTAATGCATAAAATTTCTTAAATCAGATTAAATCACGATAGTAGAAATGAGTTCTAGGGGACGTGGTCGTCGTGGATGCGATAGAGGCAGAATGACTGTGTCGGAACCAGATGAGAGTCCAGCCATGGGTCGAAAATGATGTCTTGCCGTCACCGGTGGTGGCGTAGAGGATCGGGGATCGAGACGGAGGAGATGACGCATGATGCTCGCAAGCTATCTTTGCGAGTTTTAGAGCGAGTAGCGGGAGCTAGTATGGGTAATAGGACTCGCAAGTCAGTAGTGGAGAGACTTAGATCTAATGGAGCTGAGGTTTTTAGGGGAATTTCGGGGGTAGCTCCGAATGTGGCAGAGTACTGGCTAGAGGCGGTCGAAAGGATCATAGACGACTTGGACTGTACTACTGAGGAAAAGCTGAAGGGTGCTATTTCTTTACTTCGGGATGAGGCCTACCAGTGGTGGCTCACGGTTAAAGAGGGTACTCTAGCAGACCGAGTGGACTGGGGTTACTTTAAGGTAAAGTTTGAAGGAAAGTATGTCGGAGCTAGTTATGTAGACGCGCAGAGGAAAGCGTTTCTGAACCTAGTACAAGGGGGTAAGTCCGTAGCGGAATATGAGGCAGAATTCTTAAGGCTAAGTTGATATGCAAGAGGGATTGTTGCTACTGAGTATGAGCGTTGTGTGAGGTTTGAGGATGGGCTGCGAGATGAGCTACAGTCGCGATAGCCCTCATCGGAGAGGACTTTGCTACTTTGGTAGAGAAAGCTCGGATAGCCGAAGAGGTCAAGCGGACTGAAAGGCAGAAGAGGGATAAGGACAGAGGTCAGAACAAGAGAAGTTTTGGATCATCAGGGTCTTTTGGAGGTTTTTAGAAAAGACCGAGGGTTGAAAATTCTGCTCGTGTTTCTATGCCAGCTGCTGGAAATCAGGATCGCCCGTGTGCACGATGTGGAAGGTTTCATGTTGGCGCGTGTTGGGGACGGGATCGGGAATGTTTTAGGTGTAAGTTTAAGTCTCACTTAATTAAAGATTGTCCTCAAGATCCGAATAGGGCTCGACCAGTAGGTCAGGAGTATGTGCAACCAGGAAGAGGTGGTCAACAGGTGTCGAGGGGTCGTGGTTCGAATTGTGGAGGAAATGGTGTTGGCCGAGGTCGTGGAGCACCAGGCAGAGGTGCTGGGAGTTCAGATACAAGGCAGCCAGGGTTAGTGTATGCAGCCAGACGTCGTGAAGAGGGAGATGCACCAGATGTTATCACAGGTACGTTCCTTATTTATGGGTTACCCTTTATGGCTTTAATTGATGTTGGGTCAACACATTTGTACATTGCTAGTGTGGTGTCTAGAACTTTGGGTGTGAACTCTGAAATTGTCTCTAGGAAGATGATTGTACTTAGTCCTTTAGGGCAATCCATAGTGGTAGATAAACTCTTTAGAGACGTACCTTTAGAAGTTCAGGGGGTAGTGTTCCCAGCTGACTTAATGGAGCTGCCGTTCGGGAAATTTGACCTAATCCTAGGTATGGATTGGCTAGTAAGATATCGTACGAATCTGGACTATACTGCTAAGTGAATGGCGTTGAAGACTTTTGAGGATAAAGAAGTTAGGGTGATAGGTGAAAGGGGGGACTACCTGTCCAACGTAGTGTCCGCTCTTAAAGCAGAAAAGATGGTGAATAAGGGATGCTTGGCTTTTTTGATGTTCGTTAGTGCCTTGGATGCTAAGGAAACAACAGTGGGGGAGGTCAGGATAGTGAAAGAGTTTGTGGATGTTTTTCTGGAGGAACTTCCAGGATTGCCTCCAGATCGTGAGGTGGAATTTGGAATCGACCTGTTGCCAGGGATAGCACCAGTGTCAATCACTCCATATAGGATGGCACCAAAAGAGTTGGTTGAGCTTAAAACCCAGATCTAGGAGTTGCTAGACCGCGGGTTTATTCGACCCAGTGTGTCTTCATGGGAAGCACCGGTCTTGTTCGTAAAGAAGAAGGATGGATCTATGCGAATGTGCATAGATTATCGCCAGTTGAATAAGCTGACGATCAAGAACAAGTATCCGTTACCGCGGATAGACGACTTGTTTGATCAGCTTAAGGGGGCTGCGATGTTATCAAAGATTGATCTAAGGTCTGGATACCACCAGCTAAAGGTGAAGGAAGCAGATATCCATAAGACAGCTTTTCAGACTCGATACAGACACTATGAATTCTTGGTAATGCTGTTCGGGTTGACGAACGCCCCAGCTGCGTTCATGGATATGATGAACCGGGTTTTCCAACCCTACTTCGATCAATTCGTCATAGTGTTCATAGACGACATTCTGGTGTATTCTAAGACGGAGGTAGAGCATGATAAGCATCTTCGGGTGGTGCTGTAAGTTTTAAGGGAAAATAAGTTGTATGCCAAATTTAGCAAGTGTGAATTTTGGTTAGGGGAGGTGGCTTTTCTAGGTCATGTAGTATCGACGGAAGGAATAAGGGTGGATCCTCGGAAGATTGAGGCAGTGTTGAATTGGAAACCACCTAAGTCGGTGGCAGAGATCCGCAGTTTCTTGGGTTATAGAAGATTTGTTGAGGGTTTCTCTTCAGTAGTGGCACCATTGACAAAGTTGTTGAGGAAGGAGGTACCATTCATATGGACAGATAAGCAGCAGGAGAGTTTCGAGAAGTTAAAAAAGGTTTTAGCAGAGGCTCCAGTCTTAATTCAGCCTGTGGCAGGGAAAGATTTTGTGGTATATTATGATGCTTCTCACACGGGGTTGGGATGCGTACTGATGCAGGAAGGGAAGGTTGTTGCTTATGCGTCTCGACAGTTAAGGCCACATGAGGTTAACTATCCGACGCATGATCTGGAGTTAGCCGCAGTGGTTTTCACCTTGAAGATGTGGAGACATTATCTATATGGAGAAAAGTTGGTAATCTACACGGACCATAAGAGTCTTAAGAATCTGCTGACTCAGAAGGAATTGAACTTGAGACAGCGAAGGTGGGTGGAGCTGCTAAAGGATTATGACTATTCGATCGAATACCACCCGGGAAAAGCGAATGTGGTGGCGGATGCGCTAAGTCGAAAAGTGGTATCGGATCTAAAGGCGATGTTCGCGCATCTTAGTCTCTATGACGACAGGAGTCTGTTAGCGGAATTGCAGGTAAAGCCGACATGGTTGGGTCAGGTTAAGGAGAAACAATTGGTGGACGACGTTCTGAATGCTAAGCTTGCACAGGTTCAAAGTGGAGGAATGGAGGACTACAATGTGAATGACGATGGGGTTTTGTGCTTTTGTGGTAGGGTCTGTATGCCGAAAGATGAGGAGTTGAGGCAGAGAATTCTTCGGGAATCGCATAGTAGCCCTTACGCTATGTATCCTGGGGGAAGTAAGTTGTATAGGGATCTGAGGGATCAGTTTTTGTGGCCTGGATTGAAGCGAGAGGTTATGGAATTTGTGGGAAAGTGCTTGACGTTTCAGCAGGTCAAAGCTGAACACCAAGTGCCATCAGGATTGCTGCAACCAGTAAAGATTCCGTAGTGGAAGTGGGAGAGAATCACCATGGATTTCGTTAGTGGGCTTCCTCTTACGCTGACTAAGAAGGACTCGGTTTGTATGATTGTGGATCGATTGACAAAGTTCGCTCACTTTATACCTGTTCGGGTTGATTACTCTTTGCAGAGGTTGGCAAAGCTATATGTAGCAGAGATTGTTAGATTATACGGGGTGCTGGTATCAATTATTTCTGATAGGAACCCTAGGTTTACGTCTCGGTTTTAGAGAGCGTTGCATCAGGTATTGGGCACCAGATTGGATTTTAGTACGGCCTTTCATCCGCAGACGGATGGCCAGTCTGAAAGGGTGATTCAGGTGTTAAAGGATATGCTAAGGGGATGTGTTATCAACTTCAGGGGCAGTTGGGAGGAATTCTTGCCATTGGCAGAATTCGCTTACAACAACAGTTACCAAGCAAGCATTCGAATGGCGCCATATGAAGCGTTGTATGGGCGGAGGTGTCGGACACCTACTTGTTGGACAGAACTGGGTGAACGTCATGTTTTGGGGCCTGAGATAGTGGCAGAATCGGAAGAGAAGGTTAAGATGATTCGAGCACGGTTAAAGGAGGCATCTGATAGACAGATGTCGTATACGGATCTTAAGCGAAAAGAGATAGACTTTGCAGTGGGTGATCAAGTGTTTCTTAAGGTTTTACCGTGGAAGAAGGTGATGAGATTTGGGCGCAAGGGTAAGCTGAGTCCCAGGTTTATAGGACCTTATCGGATTGTAAAGCGATGGGGCCAGTGGCGTATCAGTTAGAATTGCCTTCGGAGTTAAAGTAGATGCATAATGTGTTCCATGTTTTGATGTTACATCGTTACCGATCGGATCCATCACACGTGGTTCCAATTGAAGAAGTAGAGTTTAGGCCAGATTTGTCTTACGAGGAAGAATCGGTTCAGATCTTAGAGCGGGATGTGAAAGTCTTGCGAAAGAAATCAGTTCCTCTAGTCAAGGTGTTATGGCGTAATCACGGATCAGAAGAAGCTTCGTGGGAGCCAGAGGAAGCATTGCGACAGCAATACCCTCACTTATTTTGATCAGGTAATTTCGAGGCTGGAATTATTTTTAAGGGGGTAGATCTGTAACATCCGGGATTCAGGGGTTATGCGTTTTAATTTATAATTCATGTAATAGTGTGCTTTGTGTATGGTTGAATGTGTTTTAGGGGGTTTTTGGAACCCTAGGATATAGGTGAATGCTTTAGAAAAATATTGGGTTTTAAGTCATTAAGGGAGCTGAGCAAAACGGGCCTTAAGAAAAATTGTATGGGGTTCTAGACACAGGTAACCTTGTAGTAGAGTGGCAAGGGAGGCGCCACTAAGAGCATGAGGGAGTGACACCTCAGGGAGCTAAAAGGGGGGCAAGGTTCGAGCTACAAAGCTGGCATTTTAAGTTGCATTTTGCAGCGAGGAAGAGCAGTGGTGGACAGCACAAGGGTTCTGAGGAGATAAGGATTAAGACTTGGTCAAATTTATTTTAAAATTTGGCTAAAGAGGAGTGATGAGGGTGGACTCATTCAAATTATTTTGAATGAGTGGCATGGAGAGAAATTAGGAGGAAAATAAGGGATTTGGGTGAGGGAAGAGGAGTTGGCCGAATATGGGGCTTTGGAGGATGGTATTTTCGGTTTTGGTAGTAGTAGGATAGGTTTGCCAAAATTGATTCTCTTCTCATCTTTCTCATTTGTGCCGAAAATCTCTAATTCAACTTGTGTTCTTTTTCTTTTCTCTTCAATTGACCAAAGCCGAAATTGTGAGTGCCTATTCTTTTTATTTTCTCCCCTTTTTCTATTCACTTTCAAAAGCCGAAATATTTCTTGTGATAGCCAAATCTCTATTGAACCTCTCCATCACTTCTTTTCTTCTCTTCTTTTCTTCAAGGCCAAAGGTATCATAGGCTGGGATCTACTCCAATCGGTTCTCAATAGTGGGTAAGAGGTTTCTTTTAATCATTTTCTTCTAACTCTCATGATTGCTGAAAGTTAAAGATCTAACGTCATTTTCTTGTTATGGCCGAATCCATGAAAGTGATATCGGGATTTCTGTAGGCTAACGTTAAAGGGGTAGAGATCTCTCGGGATTCGATCCATCAAGGTAAGGAAGTAGTAGTATTCGGCCAAGGGCCACATATTTTTATGTCTTTAAGTTAAGGCCGAAACTAATGTTCCATTTAGGGATTTCGGCAGACTCTTAGGTGCAAATGTGTGATTCCGGGATTCGATCAGTGAGGTAAGATGGTGGTAGTGGTAGGCCGAAGGCCATGACTTTTGCTTATTTATGTTAGAGCCGAATCTAACATAATTATGTAGGAGGGAGTTCAGAAAATCGCAAGGTGCAAATCGTTTTAGGCTTTGGGTTTCGGGATTTAGTCGACTGTGCCAAAAAGGTGTGTAGTTATCGCACTGATCTCCTGTTGCTTGTATTTATTGTTGTGTATATGTATATGCGTACAAGATGTGTATGATAGCCGAAAATAATGGCTGAGATGGTGGCTACCCATGGTGGGTATTCAGTTAACCAGGTCAGTATTTATGAGATTAATCCATCTGTATATATGTGTGCAGTTGTGGTAAGCATGTGACTATACTCTTTTAAATGTTATTCTGTCATGATATATATATATATGTGCATGGGAATCGAGATATGAATATCGAAGGACAGGGTGTATATATTTATGTACGTGGTCTGATGTTAGCCTTGTACTACATTGGCGCTTGATGATGGCTATGTGCTTCATCAAGGTGGGGTGTTGGCTATGTGCCACATCGTGGGCCGATGATAGCTGTGTGCATCACCGTGGGCCGATGATAGCTGTGTGCATCACCGTGGATTGAGGATGACCTTGAGTCACCTCGTGGATACAGATATGTAGGGTCACTTAGGTGATTGGTGGCTAAGCCACGGCTTTGAGTAGCATGACTGCCAAAGAGGTGTGTAGCGTTGGAGGGTGATTTAGTAATCCCCTGGTGTGTGCGGTAGGTACGGGGGTGTGTAGCGGATGGACACTAGGTTGGGTTGGGATTCATATTGCATAATTATGTATGTGGACTGTGTGGATGTGGGCCAAGCCCATCTGTGGAGACATGTGAAATAATTACACACTAAGTCGGTTTGACTCACCCTATTGTTTTTTTTTAAAAACAAGTTTGAATACTTCAAACTCCTAACATTTCTCTCATCCACTCACTCAAATCTGTTGACTTCTTCAATCCTCATCCATCAGAGTCCATCCTGAGCACAACTTCTCCCTGGTCCTGGCATCAAAAAATAACAAGCAGAAAGGGGATCTTCGCAGCTCGAACCAAGGCTCCCTTACTCACCTGAAGAGTCACTTCCTTGGGCCTTAAGTGGCACCTCCTTGCCACTTTTCCAAGGCACTTCTTGTGTCAAAACTTGCCATCAACTACCCTTATCACCTAGCTCAACAGCTCCCCTCTTCTAGAAGCCTAAAACGCAAATTTCAAAGAAACTCTAGCCTATCCCTGGCTCATGCCTAGACCCTAAAATAGCCTAAACTAGCATCACATCCATACTATCTACATGCAAAAAATAAAATGCAAAGGCCCCAATTTTAAGGATGTTACAAATGCCACGTAAATTCTGTTACTCTGGTGGCTTGTCCACAACTAAATTTGCTATAAATGGCTTAATGCCTGCGTTTGGTGTGTCGGCAGGGTGGGTTAACTGATGATTACCCACAGGTGTGTTGGTTGGTACGGGTGATGTGCAGCGGATGGACTATTAGGATTGGTTTGGGAATTGCATTTCATACACATGTTATATTTGATACATTATTGTTATTGTAAATGGGCTTAGGCCCAAAATATTGCTAATTGGGTTCCGGCCCAATGGATAATGGTAAGAGGATTTCACACAGAGTTCTTGTAACTCACCCCCCATTTCTCTTAACCCTTGTAGGTAATGCTTGATGGTAGGGACTTCGGCTATGGATGACTCGAGGGAGGCCATACTTCAGAAATGGTTTATTTTTTTACTTTAGACTTTTTTCTCGTTTATTTTATTACTTTACTATTTTGGGTTAAATGTTGTAATAAGGCCTCTGGACTATTTTTATTTTGCTTTATGGTTGGGATGTTTTTATTATTTTTCTTAAATGGTTTAAAAGGGAATTTTCTAAAAAATTAAATAATGGTTTCCAAAATCGATTAACAAATGGATTTGAAAATAAACTTTTACAAATACTTTTAATACGGATATTTTCTCTTGAACTATTAATGATATTTTCAAAAGACTCGGATTCTCTTTCAAATTTTCAACGTCATTTTCAAGGTCATGGTTTTGTAAGATCATTAGTTCAAATTTATCGATATATCAATCAAATCTTTGAGGTTAGTAGTATTTTATCAAATCAAACTTGTTTTCTTGATTTTGATAAAGCAATATTTTAGTACGAATAAAAAGGGTTTAACATGTTTTGCTCGTGTGACATACCAAATCCGCTCATAACGCATGGGCCGAGTTTGAGGTGTTACAACCTTCTTTACAGGAAGCATCGCGGAATCACTTAGTTGAGCTAGACGTTAGACCACGTGCCAACAAAGAAGAAATACCTAAGGAACAAAGCCTTAGGGTTGACAAACTAAAAGAGGAGGAAACACAAATCAAAGAGGAACAGGAACCGTACGAAGTGAAACCGAAGAAGACCCCAAACGAGCTGATAGGAACAAAAAATCACATCAAAATAGAGGATTAGGTATTGTTGAATAAGGAAGACCCTCGAATCACCAATTCAGACCTCAAGGCAAATGAAGAAATCACTTTTGAGGTACTTAATGTCTTCCTATACGGCAAAGTCGAGGTAAGCAATCCTAAATTCAACACTTTTGAGATAAACATTACTCGACTTAAACTCTATATCGATAACCGAATTGATCGCATGAAAAAGGATTTTCACCTCCTCAAACCACCTTGATCATACAAATAAGAGGTAAAGTCTAGCTTAAGACTATAAACGAGTGCTTCTCGGGAGGCAACCCGAGCACTAACCCTACTAATCAGTTTAGTTTAATTTCTTTTCATATTTAGACACAGGTTTCCATACCCACACGGCCTTGCACACGGCTCGGCACAAAGGCGTGGACCATGTCATTATTTAATTATTTACTTTTATTTTATTTTCATTTTTTATTATTTTTACCCTTATTTTCATTTTTATTTTTATGCTTTTATTTTTATCATTTTCTTATAGTATTTATGTCATTTAGATTTAGCTTAGGACACAATAAAATTCGACCAGCTGCTTCGAGGATTCAATTTCAAACGCTTTAAGGCGCTACCCCACAATCACCTCCAACGTATTTTCCACCTCCTCCAAGGACCTCATCCATAATTCAGGAAGTTTCACTTCTCTCCCTATCTTGTGATTTTATGGTTATTTGGATATTATCTATCTTTGTACATTGAAGGCAATGAACATCTTAAGTGTGGGGGGGTTAACTATAGTATTATTTGAAAATCCCTAAATTATGCCTTGTTCTAAAGTAAGTCTCTCATATTATGATTAGAATGAAATTTCCTTTGATTTATGATTCTTTTTGATGTGTTTTGGATTAAGTCATTGATAATTGTGCATTGATGATTAAATTTGAAGGATACTAGAGAATCAATCATGATAAGTCTACCTGAATTTGAATATTACTTTGAAGTTTGAAATTTACGAGGTTGACATCAAAAACCCGTAATTGTTTGTGAGACTTTGAGCCTTATAGAGCATATATTCTTTTTCATGCTCACTTTTTGATTATGAGTGTGTCAACATTGATTTGTTATTCTAAAACTTGCATTGATTATACATGTCGAGACCACACTCTTGATTTGATATACAGAGATGATAAAGGCACTTAGGATTTAACCCACTTACACCACTAAAAGGCCTACCCTCATAAATTAACCCCTAGTGAACCCATTTGATCCTAACAACCCTTTTCATTGACTTACCCACTAATATTAACCCAAAGCCTTTTGGATTTGTTATTACTATTCTTCTTGATTACCCTTTTTGTCGAGATTTGATTTTGAGCGGTTACCTAACTATGTTCTATATTTCAGTTGTAAAAGTTCTTTCCTATTACATGATTTGTTCTAAAAAAAATCGAAGTATGTTCATTATTAGTTCTACGATTAAGCTGAGCTTATATTTATAAATTTCAAATCTTGAAGAAAAAGCTCATATTATTAGTTTTCAATTGATATAATTATCTAAGATTTGTTCATTTTTCTAGTTAGGTAATTCATCAGGTCAATCTCGATTCTAACCTGCTAATTCAGCCTATATCCATACCCTTAACCTAGCCCCATTACAACCCTGTAAAAACCTTTTTGATTTGTGTATCATCTCATTTTACAGTGGTGGAGATTTGATTTTAATGCAAGCCTATGGGATTAACTTTTCATGATTGACTTATTGAGTGCTTAATTTTTAACCTTAAACACTTTAAGTGATTTGAGTGAATATCTAGTGAGGATGTCAACTCTTGCCGATTTTGAATCAGAGGTAACTATTCAGGTAAAGGTGTAACACCCCAAACTCGGTCAAAACGCTACGACCGAATATGGCATGTCACAGGGAAGAAGACATTTTGGAAACCGAGTTATCGTCTCGAGTTGGAAAGAAAACCTTTGTATTTAAAAAAACCGAGTGTGTACTGAGTGTACTTGTCGAAAACATTTTGAAACTTAGTTTTAAAGAAATTAAAGATGTCTTGTTATTATTACTTGTTTGCTATTTACCCGGTGGTAAAATTTTGGAAATCCCGAAAATTTATTTAAGTTTTGAAAAACGTCCATTTCATAGTTTATAAGACATGTCCTTAATTTTTAAACAAACTTTTAAGGAAATTTAACAAAATGAATAATCCCAAAATAAAATCTAAGTGGCCTTATTACATATTTGGAAACCAGACTTAAAGTAGAATAAATCCGAAATGAGCATTAAAAAAATAAAACTGAATATTGAGCATGGCCACCTCGAGTCTATCCCGGGTCCATATCTGCGATTTTAGGAATTATCTGCAAAAAGTAACGGAAGGGGTGAGTCACCGAGACTCAGTGTATAAATCCCCAACCAAAAGATTTTAAGCTTTTACACAGATTCATATGCAAACATGTATGTCATGCAACCCATCCAACCTATCCATCCGAGTCTCCCAAATCTACCCCTTGTGGCACCTAGCCACTGGTGGTACCTAACCACTAGTGGTTCCAATCCATTGGTGACCGAAGTCACAAATAATCATATGTGGGGCCAACCCACTTGTGGTACCTAACCACTGGTGACAATCCCTTGTTTTTAATATGTGGGGCCAACCCACTGTGGTACCAAACCACTAGGACGAGTCACAAAAATAAGCATATGTGGTACCTAACCATTGGTTGTTCCAAACCACTGAGACTTAGTCACAGAATAGTAATATGTGGGGCCAACCCACGTGTGGCACCTAACCACTGGTGACAGTCTGATAATCATACCTTCCCCCTCCTCTCAACATACCCATTTTCATGTACATGCTTTGCAATACAATATGGTCATACTTAATATTAAGAATGATGTGACATAGCTCATGCAGGTTTTACCATAAGCAAATAACGTTAGCCATTAAAATGGACTTACCCGGAGTCCTTGCTTTTACCCACAAGGGTAACTTATTGATTTCCACTATCACTTCGGCTTTTGGCAACACACAAAATAATATCATATTAACATATGAAGTGTGTAAAAGTTACACACCTGATTACTCGTAATACCACGCTCTCTACATCGACACTATCATTAATTGACACCACTACTATCTGCCTATTACTCTGCTCAGATGCCGGCCCACAACCCGGTGGCCAATCCCGAACTGCTGACACTGCCCGTTTCTTAAACTTAGGGGCTGGGTTTACAGATCGAACCCTTCCTACCGCTTGGCTGGCATTAGAGTCCATGAACACACCTTGGTCACTAAATCGAATTAACGCAGCTAACTCAAATCAAAAGGACTAACACTCGAAACTAAGACTCTTACCTAAATCAGTACAACCCGAGGCTCAGACTTGATTCACAAACCAACGAATCCCGAAAGTCTCCACAAGAAGGCGTCACCACCCCCACCTACATTTGGCCAAGAGTTAATAGGATTGGATCTCTGCCTTCGGCATTTAACGCAATAAGAGATGATTGAAACGATAGGAACACTTACCACAACACTAGCAAAACTGATTGGGAGTGGAGGAGAATAGATAAAGACAACCTGCTGATACAAGAACCGAAAGAAAAGATTGTGAGTGCCATAAGAATTTCGGCTTACAAACAAAAAAGAGCCACACAAATCAGATGGCAAGTTTGGCTTTTCTTTCTATAGAAAACGATAGAGAAAAGAGAAAAAAAGATGAGAGAGATTTGACCAAAGTACTAAGAACTTACCCCAAATGCCGAAATTAGTCTGTTATGAAAAGAACAAGATGAAAAAGGAAGGTGCTTCTCAACCAGTGATATTCGGCCAAAGTGTTGAAAGAGAAGAATGAAAAGATGAAGAGGAAGAATGGAAAATGAAGTTTCGGCTCTTGCTCAACCAAATGAAAGAAAAAAAAAAGAAGAGAATGAGTTTTCGACAGGGGTATGGCTTCAGAGGGTTTTCGGCTTTTAAGAAAATGGCAACAAGAATGAAACACAAATAATGAGTGGGGAGCAAGGTAGGTTTAGCCAAACAAAAAAGAAGCAGAAAATGAGAAGAGGTTTAGGTGGTGTTTCGGTTTTGGTACTTGAGAGAAAAGAAAATGCAACAAAGGTGATATGGGGGTGTTTCACTTTTGACAAAAAGAAACGAAGCAAAAGAATGTTTTCAGCCTTTCCTAGCTAGCCGAAAATGCTCACTTGAGAACAAACCCCCTAAGTTCAAATGTGGAAATTCTGCACCCCCTTAGCCACCCAAAAACCGGTTCCTCCCCTCTTCCTTAGTGTTTGACATACGACCAACTCTAACCTCAAGTGTCCATCCCTCATTTTCCTCCACAAATTCCTCTTGACCACACATTCAAACCTGTTTGAATGTTTCAAACTCCTAAGATTTCTCTCCTCAACTTGTTCGAATCTGTTGACTCCTTCAACAGTCATCCACCAGAGTCCCAGCTGATTCCAACTCTCCCTTATCCTGGCGTCAAAAAGAAATGCATAAAAGGGGATTCCCACAGCTCGAACCAAGTTCCCTTCAGCTTCCCTGAGACGTCACCCCCTTGTGCCTTAAGTGGCGCCTCCTTGCCACTTTGCCAAAGCACTTCTTGTATCAAAACATACCACCATCCACCCTTAACTCCTATCCCATCCACTCCCCCTTCCAAGTGCCCAAAAAGAAAATTTTTGCTAAGGCTCTGGCCTAACCCTAGCTCATGCCTGGTCACCAAAATAACCTAAACTAGCATAGCAACCATACTATCTACATGCAATCAGATAAAATGCAAAGGCCCCGATTTAGGATGTTACAAAAGGGAAACGCCTATGTTTTCAAGCTAAAAATATATGACTTTGATTTTTTGAATCTTTAGGACTCTTTGAGTTGAATTATCCATGTATGAATTATCTTTGAATTCTGATAAAGCATGATTGATGAATTTTATGAATCAAGGAAGTTCGTTTTAATTATGAGTTGAGAATTTTGCTTGAGGACAAGCAAAAGCTTAAGTGTGGGGGTATTTGATAAACCATAAAAGTAACATATTTTAAGCCCACATTTAGCATGCTTTTGGATGATTTAAGCCTTGAATTATGTAATTAGGTGCTTTTAATCCTTTCTTTTCATGTCTTATATCCAGGAAAGCACCTGAGGATGAAAAGAACATAAAACGGGCCCAAAACGGAGTAAATGGGCCTTAGCATGAAATCAACACGGCCTGGCCCAAATCCCACACGGCCGTGCCTCGCCGATCATCTAGAGCACGGACTGACCCCTGACTTACACGGTTAGAGATAGGGTTACGAGATTTTACCGAATTAGGGTGAAACCTAATATGGGAATCCATAGATCGATTTACTGCTATTCTAGGGGGTTATTATAAGAGAACGAGAGTTCCACTAATTAACCTAGGGTTAGACGTCATTCTCCTCGAGAGAGGATTTAGCATAGGTTAGGGAGTCCTACAGATCAAAGTAAATAAATCATATAATTCAGGGTTAGATAACAAGTGAAGTCTAGGTGGATTGTTCTTGAGGGTATCGTCGTGATCAATTGAGTTTTTCTTCAAAGTATTTCCCAGTTCGTTCTTTTTGTCTTTGTTCTTAGCTTAGTCGTCGTTAATTTAGAATAAAACAAACTTCACTTTATTTTTAAGGCTAAATAATAAAAAGAAAGTTAGTATTAATACTTTTGGTTCCTTTGGGTTCGATATCCGGTCTTGCCTAAGCTATACTACTGTTCGAAAGTTAGTATTAATACTTTTGGTTCCTGCAGTTCGATATCGTTGTCAGAGTTAGTTTCCAGGTTCGATCATTCTTTTATAAATTCTAAAGCTCTGATTTCAGCGATCATATCCATTGATGAGGAAGGCACTATATCTTTTCACTATTCTATTTGGACCTTGTGAAAGCCATTTAACTTCATCATTTACTTCATTCCGACTCCAAACCTATTGAATCGAAAGTAAATTGAGTAATTATAAATGTTATGAGAAAACATTATTACTTGTCAATGAAAACTTCAATTGCATACCGTACCATTCATGAAATGATTCTGTGAACAACTTATTAATTCGTAGATGTAATCTTCGGGACCGTGAACGAGCTCTCAATATTTGTTTGTACTCACTATGTTAAAAAAGGTTTACTTTGTTAGAATACAAACAAATTATAATTGATGAATATTTATCAAATTCAAAAACTTACTTACGTAATGTTCCATTGAATAGTGATGAAAAAGAACGTATCGATGTGCTTGGACCCACGATCTATCGTCTAATTCTGTAATTTCAACTTTGCCGATCGGTTCTTCGAAACTTTGAAATAAATAAGTTTCGGCCAAGTTATGATCTGTGAGCCCAGCATTTATACTTGGTCTGTTCATTCTTGTTTCAACATCTTCCAAATACCTTGAACAGAAAGTCATACATTCCTCTGCCAAGTAGCCTTGGGCAATTGATCCTTCCAGATAACGCTTATTGCAGCAGTAAAACTTCAATTTGGATAGGAACATAAACACGATATACAACATTATCAAAAGTTACAACTAAAGGCATCCAGGTGAATGAAGGAATAATTTGAAAATAAAGTAAGACCTTTCTATGGGATACATCCATCAATAGAAAACGGGTCCACCAAGTATTGCTTCACGAGGGAGATGAATTAACAAGTACACCATAACGTGAGGAAGGAAGGCGGGAAGATCTTCTCTAGATTGTATAAAGTCAGTGCAGCTCGATCTTGTAGTGTCTCAAGTTTTTGAACATCCAAAACTTTTCTACAAGTGCCTTTCATTATATTGGATAGTTCAATTACACAAGACGTCATGTTTTTTGACATACAACACTGCAGAGCAACTGGCAGTAAGTCTTGTATCAAGATGTGATAGTCATGCGATTTTAAGCCATATAGTCATCGATCTTTAAGACTCACACATCAAGATATATTTGATGCATACACATCCTGGACCTTTATATCTTTCAACACCATACAGAACACTTCTTTCTCCATCTTCGACATTGATAAAATAGCAGGCGGCAATCGATATTTCATATTTGGAAGTGCTTGGGGATGAAGCTCACGCCGAATTCCCATGTGGACTAAATCAAGTCGACTCTGAAGATTGTCTTTCGATTTTCCATCGACATTCAAAATAGTCCCAATGATGTTCTCGTAGACATTTTTCTCAATGTGCATGACATCAAGATTATGTCGTAAAATCTGATGCTCCCAATAAGGCAACTCAAAAAAAAGAAACTTCCTTTTTTCCACAAGTCCGCCTCATTAGGATCATCCTCTTCAAAAGATTCATCACCAGGTTCATCCCTTGATCTATTTCTTTGCGTGTTGGGCGGTTGATTCATCTTCCCATAAATGAAATTCATATCTTTCAACATGAACAATATTTCAGATCCACCGATCTGCAAAGGAGCTTCTCTAAACTCTTCAGTACCGTCAAACTGAGCACTCTAAAATCTAAATTTATGATTTTCCGGTAACCACTAACGATGCCTCATGTAAGAGAACTTCTTCCCATTATGTAACCATTGAGAACATGTTTGCGCAGCACAACAAGGACAAACATAACATCCCTTGGTACTCTAACCAGATAAATTGGCATAGGCCGGGAAGTCATTAATAGTCCACATCAATACTGCACGTAAATTGAAGTTCTCCTTTCTCAGTACATTTTATGTCTCAACACCAGCCCATAATTGTTTTAACTCTTTAATAAGGGGCTGCAAATATATGTCAATATCATTTTCGGGCCCTTTCTCTCCAGGGATAATCATAGATAAGATAAAAGATGATTGTTTCATGCAAACCCATCAGATTGCAAAGTACTGTACGCAGTGCTCATGATTTTGTAATGGTTAAATCCATCAGATGCTAGCCCAAGCCTCACACTCCAAGGATCGCTTGCAAAGAAATGATTTCCAAGCTAAAGAATATACAGGATGCCTTAACAATCCATCATTGGTTCGTCCATCATGGTGCCACGTCATTGACTCGGCTGTATTCGACGACATGAAAAGCCTTTGAAGCCTTGGTATTAGTGAAAAATACCGTAAAATCTTAACTGGCTGCTTCCTTGACTGTGTATCATTTTCATCCTCGTTACCATCCTCTGTATTTCTATTCATTCAACGGGATTAATCGCATACGTGACAGCAGTGTTGGTTTTTTCGGTCGCCCCAATACAACATTCAATCATTTGGGCAACTATGAATTTTGTTGTAGCCAAGGCCCAAATCCTTTATCAGTTTCTTCATGTCTTTGGAAGATTGAGGGATTTTCACAACGAGAACATTTCTTGCAAAAACTCTAACAACATTGTCAAAGAGTTTCCGGTCTACCCTCCCAAACATTTTAAGTGAAAAAGACGAATACAGAAAGACAGTTTGGAAAATTTTGATCCCTCATACAGTTCTTCATTCATTTCACCAAGTAACGTGTAGAACATCGCCGCTTCTTCATTTGGCTGTTCATCATGTACACTTCTTCCCCCTTCGGTGAAAGTATTTCCACCAAAATTATAATCATTCGTTGCACCCAAGTCAGGTGGAAATGATTGCAAACCATCACTGCGCATATTAAAAGCATCCCGTAACATGCCTTCCATGTTATCTTCTCTAACATTCTGATTGTAAGCACTATGAGGATAGTCCAATTCATCGATGAAGAAGCTCCACTAGGTGTACACTCTCCATGGAAAATCCATTTTTTATACCCCCGGACAAAGCCATCAACAACTAGATATTCGTAGACAACTTCACGATAATGCAATTGATATTGCAACACTTCTTACATAGGCAAAGAATCATATTCTCTTTGCTTGCATTTTGAAATGAAAAATTTAGAAAAGTTTCTACTCCATTTTGATAGCCGTTGCTTACCCTTGACAAATTCATCCAAGTCCTATCCTTTTCGTAGTTGTTGAAGTCTAAAGTTGACAATAAATTACACGGCTAAATTGTTAATTTATAATTTATGTAAGTAATGATATGAATATATAACTGAGTACTATCTAAGTTATGTAAATTATGTAAGTTATGAAGTTTGATCTTAAAATTATGTAAGTTATGTATTCTTTAATATTTTACAATATTGTTTCTTTAATTTTTACTAAATTGTTAATTTAGAATTTATGTAAGTGATGGTATGATATATATTTATGTACTATGTAAGTTATGTAAATTATGTAAGTTATGAAGTTTCATCTTAAAATTATGTAAGTTATGTAAATTATGTAAGTTATGAAGTTTGATCTTAAAATTAGAATTTTTTTTAAAAGAATTTGATTTTTTAAAAAATATTTTTTTAATGCCATATATATTTTAAAACTCCTTTTTTTTTAAAAAAATTATAATTTAACATTTTATATAATTTTTAAGTTATTTATATTTTTATTAAAATTTTAGAAAAATACAAATTGTATAAATTTTTTAGAGGGAACAATTTGTTTATTTTAAAAAGCTGCCAGCAAATTAAAAGGTATTTAAGTCAATATGTTATTTGAGTTGTAAACTACAACTCGACTAGAATTCGACAAATCAAACCACTTATTCGAATTGATTCGAAGAAAAATTAATTATTATTGATAACAAATTAAAATAATGATCAATATTATTATATTGATAACAAAATATTTATAATTTTGAAAAACAATCAAAATATTAAATATTAAAATGAAACATTATTAATATAAAAAATTAGTAATTTGATTTTTTATATTAAAAAATATTAAAATAATGATCAATATTATTATTGTAACACCCCAAACCCGGCCCACGAACCTTGACCGGATCTGGTATGTCACTGCGGAAGAACGTTTGAAAAGATTTCTAACTTAAAGATAAAAACTCTAAAATTTATTGCTTTTTGTAAAATCTTGTGTATTTAAAATTTTAAGTAAAATATTATTTGTAACATCTATCCGGATGAAGACTTTATTATATATATAGTTTTTTAAAAAATGTAATTTGTTAAAGATAAATCATTTTCCAAATCGGAATTTAATTATTAATCTATCTTAAAACATAATATAGATGCTTAATAAAAATACTTAAACACTTTAATAAACATCAAATACTTTAGGAGGCCCTTATTACAATAAATAATAATTAATCAAAAGTGTAACACCCGAATTTAGGGGCTATGCATGTTGGGTATAATTCAAGTTCTAGTAGGTTTTGGGTATGTTTGGATGGGTTTTAGGGGTCTTGAGAACTTTTAAGGGTAGTGGAATGCCTTAGAAAAATTTTAGTTTTAGGGGTTAAAAGGGGATCTTGAATGAAGGGGGCTTTAAGAGTTTTATTTGGGAAAATAAAACACAAGGAATGGCTTGGCAAAGTGGCAAGGGAGGCGCCACTTAGAGCTTGGAGAGATGACGCCATTTGCAAGGGGAAGGGGACTCAGGTTCGATTCGCAAGAGCAGCAGATGGGGCTTTATTTTTGCGTTAACTTGGTAGGGTGTTGGATTCGATTTGGGCACTTAAAAGATGGAGAAAGACTTGGTCTTTCCTTTTAAAAATTCGGCTAGGATATAGTTTGACTCATTCAAACTTTTTGAATGGATGATAGGGAGATAATTTAGGAGTGAATAATGGGATTTGAAGGGGGAGTTGAGTGTTTGGCCGAATTTTGTTTCTTTAGGGGGGGCTTGGCCGAATGTTATAAATAGAGGAAGGGTGCTCATCTTTTGGTTTTTCCCTTTTGCTTGCCTCAGCCGAATTGCTTCACAATTCTCCATTGTTCTTCCACTCCTCCTAAACCGAAACCTCCATTGCCAATCTTTTCTTTCTTTTCTTTTAGAGCCTTAGCCGAACCACCCATTCTGTCATCTCTTTTCTTCCATCTCGGCTAAACCAAAGTACACCCCCACATCTTTTCTTTCCCTTTCTCAAACCTTTTTGGCCAAAACCCTACTCCTTTCCATTGATTTTCTTTCATTGTTAGACCAACCTACACCTTATCCCTTTGCCGAAATCCCTTCCTATTATTAAACTCACCTTGGCCAATATTAGAAGTAGTATAGACTTCTCCAGGCTTTTGTTTGTAATCGATTGAGTGAAGGTACTTTGGGTTTGAAGTAGCTGACAAGCCTCCTTTTGTTAGCAATCGAAGTTGGTAAGGATATTGTTTTAATAGGTTGTATATTTAGTATTCGTTTAAGCCTAAGGTTTTGATGCTAAGGCCGATTGTAGGGAGAAGAACCTATCGCAGAAAACCTTTCGAGTCGGTTAGTCGTGATTGTTTGAAGCATTAAGTAAGCGTTTCGAGAGTTGATCGTTTGTGCTAGTAATAAGGTGCGTAATCATCGCACTATTCCTGTGGTTTTGGTTTGCTAACGTGTTTACCGATTATAATGGCTTGAATGGTAAGTTATTTATGATATATTTATGGTATGATAATTAACATGTGATGTCCACTCTTATGTTATAATATGATCTGACATGTTGCATTTCTACATACATGGGAGGTGGATTGGATTGATGAAGGAAGGAGTGTACACATGGTGTACATGGTCTAATGTTGGCTCAGGCTACATTAGCGCTTGATGGTTAGCTTTGTGCTACCTCAAGGGAGATGTTGGCTCGGTGCCCATCTCGGCGGTTGATGGCTATGTGCATCACCGTAGCGGCATTACTGATATTGGGATCACTTTGGTTGATCGGTGGCTCACCCACGGCCTTGAGCAAATGAATTGCCAAGGTAAGGTTTATGGACCACGATGTGATCGGTGGTGGGTTAGCCACACCTTGGGCGGAGTCCGCTAAGGTTGGTGTCCCGGTGGATATTAGGTGGGGCTAAAATGCATTCTTGCATGATCTGCTTCGACAATTTGTGTGGGTATGGGCCAAGCCCATACATGTGGAAGTCCGTGTTTTGATTACGCATCGAGTCGCTGGACTCACCCAATTATTTTCTAACCATTTCGGTGTGACGTAGATTGGGCCGGGATCGGAGAAGACACATGGTGGCCCATGCAGAAGAGAAGTTTAAATACTTTTAAAGCTTATTTATATTTGAAGTATTTGGGTTTAAACTTTGTGTAATAAGGGCTTTTTATTTATTTTTTTATTTACTTTGGAAATTATTTAATTATCATTTCGGGAACTATTTTATTATTATTTTAACCTATGGTTGGTTTATATTAAATTACCATGTGAAGACAAATTGTTTCAACAACTTGATTTCCAAATGGGCTTTATTTAATCACTACAGCTGATTTAGACAATTTATCTCAATTAAGTTATGGCTACGTTTTCAAAAGAACTTGGTTACAAGAGATAGTAAATTTTGATTGTTTTAAATCCTAAGTAAAGAAAAATACTTTCACTAACATAACCAGATTCGGTCGTAGTGAATGGGCCGGGTTTGGGGTTGTTACAAAAAGTATATAGTAATAGTTTGAATAAAATAAATAAGATGTCTTCTGCATGGCATAAAAATAATTTCTGCATGGCCACCTTTGTATCCACTCCAACCCGGTCCGAGATTTACGCATCACCTGCGATGTTTAAAAGGTTGGGTGAGTCATACAGACTCAGTGTGTAATTAGTCCACTGAATTCCACCCACACGTGGGCTTAGCCCACAACCGCATTAACCACATGACAGATAATATAATTCAAATGATAAGGCATTTTATTCACATTATTCCACAATTGGCTTGGCCCATATCCACATCAATACCACATTCCACATATTGGGCTTGGCCCATTTCCACATTGATCCATATTTCAGACAAGTTTATGCAAAGTAAATGTACCCAATGTAACATCCTGAAATAGGGGTTAATTTTTTTTAGATTATTTTGTATAAGTGAGGTTGTTGTGGTGTTAATTGAGGAATTTTAGGTGCTAGTTATAAGCTAAGGGAAGGCCCGAGCTATAGGAAAAATTTTGTTTTTAAGTGTTAGTTAAAGAGAAGCTAGGTGAGAGAGGTCTTAAAAGAAATTATGTGAAATTTAGGACACAAGCAATCAAGTGGCAAACTGGCAAGGGACGCCAGCTAGGAGCAAGGGAGCTTGCATCAGGAGGGAGGAGGTTCGAGCAACGTGGGAAGCAAATGAGCTTTTATTTTATTTTTTGGCGTTAAAAAGGGGATTGGGCTAAGGAGGCCTTAAGAATAATTGCGAGGGATTTTGGACATAAAAGCGGGCTTGGTAAAGTGGCTGGTAGCGTGTGGGGGGTTCCAGCAGGTCACATGTTCGAGGCTTGGGGGCAGCATAAGCGTGTTTTGTTTTTGCAAGTTGGCGTTAAGGGAGAAGGAGGCTTTAAAAGAATTTATAGGGAGTTTATGTCACAAAAAATTGCCTTGGCAAAATGGCTTGGGTCGTTAAAGCTTGCGTTAAAGGGGGGCCTGGAGCAGGTCTGGAGTTCGAACCATGTAGGTAGCAAATGAATGTTTTATTTTTGCATGTGACGACAAAGCAATGGAGAAGAATTGGACAGCACATGGGCTTCCAAAAAGGTAAGGATTAAGTTTGTTTTTGTTTTTGAATTTGGCTGGGATATAGGATAAATGCTAAATTTTATTTTTATTTATTTATTTTAAGATAGAAGGTAAGGGTGGCCTTATTTTATTGAATAGGTGATAAGGGATAATGGTTGTGTTTCTTTAGTATTATTTTTAAATAAAGTGATAAGGCTTGTTTTTAATTGTTTTATATATCAAGATAGTGGATGAGTGTGGGACTCTTTTGGGTAAGCATTTTCGGTCATATAGAAGGGGGTAGTGCCGAATTCTTCTTTTAATAAGCACCTATTCCCTTTTTCTTTCTTTTTAGTTGTTTGCCAAATTTCTTTATATTTTTATGAAAGCCGAATGCTCCTAAGTCCCTACCGTTCTTCCACTTTTCTTTTCTTCAACTCCACATTTGTTTTATTGATAGCCGAATATTGCATCTACCATTGTTTTTTGTTACCGAAACCTTCAAGCATAAAAACCCTCTCCATTGTTGCATTTTCTCTCCACCATTAAGTGCCGAAACCATCATTGTTGTGCTCTAAGCCGAATCTCTATTGAAGGAGCTGACGACTACGTGCTTGTAATCTTCCTTTCTCTTCAAACGTGTAGTGGTAAGTGATCTTTCGTTATCAATCGATTTTGAGTTTTTCTATTAGTGTGCCGAAAGCATGGTGTTAGGCCTTAAGGATGGCCGAATGGTTCTTTAAGCCATATTATGTGTCCCTGTTGAATGTAGCCAACGCCAGGAGCATCAAAGGAGACTTTCGGGATTAAAGGAATCAAGGTAAGCCATTGTAGTTTTCGGCCAAGGGGCCATTCTTATGGATTATTATTTAAAGCCGATTCTAATATGGTTTCACTCAGGAATTTCGACAACTTCTAAGGCAAGGGTTGGTTTTCGGGATTTAGATCCGTAAGGTAAGGCAGTAGTGACTTTCGGCCATAGGCCATTTTGGTATATAATGTTAGCTGATTCTGACTTAGGTTGTGTAGGAAGGAGTTCTACAATTGCAAGGGTGTAAATTGTTAGACGTGGGTTTCGGGATTTAGTTAATTGTGCTAATCAGGTGCGTAGTTATCGCACTATTCTCCTGTTATTTGTATGTTGTTATGTATGTATGTTTATGATGTGTATGTTAGCCGGAAATAATGGCTAAGATGGTGGATACCCGTAGTGGGTAATCAATTAATCAGGTCAATGCTCTATTTTGCCTATGATATATGTGTGATATTTTTGGTAAGCATGTGATGAATATTTACTCTAAATGTTAATCTGACATGATACACATATATGCATGGGACTTGGGATATGAATATTAAAGGAAAGGGTGTACATATTTATGTACGTGGTCTAATGTTAGCCTTGTGCTACATTAGCGCTTGATGTTAGCTATGTGCTCATCAAGGGAGGTGTTGGCTAGGTGCCCATCTCGGCGGTTGATAGCTGTGTGCATCACCGTGGACTGATTGATATGTGGGATCACCTAGGTGATCGGTGGCTTAGCCACGGCCTTGAGTAGCGAGTCTGCCAAGGTAAGATATGTGGGATCACTTGGTTGATCGGTGGATTAGCCACGGCCTTGGGCGCGTGGAGTCCGCTTGAGTAGTAGGTGTGATGGATGGACACTAGGTTGGGTTGGGCTTCATTTGGCATATTTATGTGTATGGACTGTGTGGATATGGGCCAAGCCCATATATGGAGACATGTGAAATAACTATGCACTGAGTCTGTTTGACTCACCCAATATTTTATTAAACCTTACAGGTGATGCATGATGCTCGGACCGGGTTGGAGTGGATACGAGGTGGCCCATGCGGAAGATGTTTTACTTGTTTTAAATATTTTATATTATCAGTATTTTGGGAATTTATTTGATGTAATAAGGGCCACTTATGGTGTTTGGAAACTTTATTTATGTTTTGAAGTTTATTTTATTATTGAACTAATAATGGGAAATACTTTTGAAGCAATATTATAATAACTTATATAAAAGTTTTAATCCGGGAATTTGTAACAACTAAATTTTATTGGGCTTTTAAATACACAATGTTTTACCAAAGGAAATAAATTTATACGTTATCACCTTTAAGTTAAAATATTTTCAAACGTTTTTCCGCAGTGACATACCAAATCCAGTCAGGACTTGTGGGTCGGGTTTGGGGTGTTATAGTTTGGTATCAGAGCCCGGTTCAAAACTCGGCTTTGAGGTTTTGGGCCCGAAAACAGTCTTCAAAAATGGGCTTTTCAAAATATGGACTTTTATTTCAGGTTATTCTGGCATGGCACTTTGTATCTCCTACCAAAGTCCACGGTAAGTACCTCTGACCATTGAGGTGAATTGAATATGTGAACTGTATGGGCTTTTATGGGAACTAGAGTAGTGAACTAGGATCTGTTGAACCCTAGGACTAGTCTACTCAAACACAAGTACATAAGACTTAAGGATCACTAAACAAACATGTGATTAAGTCGCCGAGTTAAGGTGTGGCAACCCCTGTGCGCATGTCTAGGATTGGATCCGAAAGAGCTTGGTACTTAAGCAGTCCTAGTGACTCACCTCATCTTCGCAGGAATCCTACCTGGTGCGTAGCTTTGGTTCACCCTAACCAAGAGGACTCAGTCACAGGCTAACTCAATAACTAAAACCTGAAAGGGACTAGCCATGTTTTTATAGAAACCTTAGTTTTAAAATCCCCAAATTTACCCCTTTGAATAGTAACAAAAACTTAATTTTAAATTTTTTTTTCAAAATATTCCCAATTTACAGAAAATTACCAAAATGCCCCTAGTGGCGAAATTACAAAAATGCCTCTGGTTTCTAAGATTACCGTACTACCCCGATTTCAATGAAATTTTCCTTACTTTATAAAATGACCAAAAAATTCTAAATTATAAAATATCAAAATATCTTGATTTTGGAAAATTACTGAATTGCCCCTAACTTACAAAAATTACCAAAATAATCCCGATTTCTAAAATTTTTGTATTACCTTCGATTTGTAGAAATTCTCAAAATACTCTTAAGTTTTGAAAATTTTGAAATAACCTCTGATTTGGAAAGATTTTCAAAATTGACCCTTATTTACTACCAAAATACCCTTATAGGAAAAACGACGAAAATGCCCCTGGGATAGAAACGGACAGCAATGTTCGAATAGTGAGTGTGAGTGGTGGATACCATTGAATGAATATGCTGATGAATGAATGTGCCTTTATTGGGAAATGAATGTGATATTCTGAAGTAGAATAGTGAACTTGAACTGAACCTTTGTGTGATCGAAAGAACTACTTCTAAATACTTCATTTCATAAAACTGTTCGCGATTAATCAGGGGAACAAAAGTACTAATGCATAAAACTTTTTAATCAGACTAAGGCGCGATCGTAGAAATGATGAGTTCTAGGGGACGTGGTCGTCGCGGACGCGGTAGAGGCAGAATAACCGTATCGGAACCCGTTAGATCAGGTCAAGGGTCTGAGAATGAGGTACCACTGCCACTGCCACCACCAGCTTTTGGTGAGAAGCAGCAAGATTAGACAGGGGGTGATGCTGTATCACAGGCGGTGCTGCGAGTTCTAGAGATGGTGGCTGGGGCAAGTGGAAATGTGAAAGCTAGGAAGTCCGTACCCGAGCGACTTCGAGCCAATAGAGCTGAGGTATTCTGTGGTGTGTCAGGTGTAGCACCCAGTACGGCTGAGTATTGGTTGGAAGCAACCGAACGAATTATGGATGAGCTAGATTTGACCCCTGAAGAGAAAGTGAAAGGATTGGTGGCGCTGCTTCGCGACGAGGCGTATCAGTGGTGGCTAACAATCCGGGATGGTGCTACAGCTAAGGATCTTACATGGGAGTACGTTAAGGCGGCACACCAGAAGAAGTATGTTGGTACTCATTACGTTGATGCGTAGAGAAAGGCATTTCTGGGGCTAGTTCAAGGGAACAAGTCCGTAGCAGAGTACGAGGCTAAATTCCTAAGGTTAAGCCAATATGCTCGAGGAGTGGTGGCCACGGAGCATGAACGATGTGTCCGGTTCGAGGACGGACTAAGGGATGACCTGAGGTTGTTGATAGCCCCACATCAGGAGCGGGAGTTTACTGTGTTAGTTGAAAAGGCTAAGGTAGCTGAAGGGATTAAGGACTCTGTGAGGCAGAACAGAGATAAGGATAGGAACCAGGATAAGAGGAGTTTTGGATCGTCGAGATTGTCGAGGGTCTTCGAAAAAGACCGAGGTTGAGAATTCGCGCCGTGTTTATAAGCCGCCTCGGAAATCCGGACCATCCGTGTGCCCAGTGCGGAAGGTATCATGTGGGCGAGTGCTGGAACCGGAATCGAGAATGTTTTAGATGTAAGTCCAAGTCTCATTTGATTAAAGACTATCCCCAGGATCCGAATAGGGCTCGGACAGCAGGCCAAGGTTATGTACAGCCGGGCAGGAATGATCAACAAGCGACGAGGGGTCGTGGTCCGAACCATGGAGGGAATGGTTCCGGCCGAGCTCATGGAGCACCAAGCGGAGGTGCTGAAGGTGCAGACACGAGGCAACCAAGGTTGGTTTATGCAGTCGGCCGTCGCGAGGATAGTGATGTGCCAGATATGACAATGGGTAAGTTTCTTGTTTCTGGAATAGCCTTTATTGCCTGTTCATTGTAGAATCAGCTTGTTCTTATGTGCTAGTAAGTATCTAGAATTTTGAATGTGAATCTAGAAAGTGTGCCTAGCAAACATGTTAAGATTTATTAGGATCAGAGTGCACAACGGTAGCATAGTGTGATGAGTTAGGATGTACGATTGTTCGTTAGTAAGTAATTTTGAGGACGAAATTATTTTTAAGGAGGGTAGAATTGTAACATCTTGAAATAGGGGTTAATTTTTTTTAGATTATTTTGTATAAGTAAGGTCGTTGTGGTGTTAATTGAGGAATTTTAGGTGCTAGTTATAAGCTAAGGGAAGGCCCGAGCTATAGGAAAAATTTTGTTTTTAAGTGTTAGTTAAGGAGAAGCTAGGTGAGAGAGGTCTTAAAAGAAATTATGTGGAATTTAGGACACAAGCAATCAAGTGGCAAAATGGCAAGGGGCGCTTGACTAGGAGCAAGGAGCTTGCGTCAGGAGGGAGGAGGTTCGAGCAACGTGGGAAGCAAATGAGCTTTTATTTTATTTTTTTGCGTTAAAAAGGGGATTGGGCTAAGGAGGCCTTAAGAATAATTGCGAGGGATTTTGGACATAAAAGTGGGCTTGGTAAAGTGGCTGGTAGCGTGTGGGGGGTTCCAACAGGTCACATGTTCGAGGCTTGGGGCGTATAAGCGTGTTTTGTTTTTTTTGCAAGTTGGCGTTAAGGAGAAGGAGGCTTTAAAAGAATTTATGGGGAGTTTATGTCACAAAAAAATGCCTTGGCAAAGTGGCTTGGGGCGTTAAAGCTTGCGTTAAAGGGGGGCCTGGAGCAGGTCTGGAGTTCGAACCATATAGGCAGCAAATGAATGTTTTATTTTTGCATGTGACGACAAAGCAATGGAGAAGAGTTGGACGGCACATGGGCTTCTAAAAGGTAAGGATTAAGTTTGTTTTTGTTTTTGAATTAATACTGGATATAGGATAAATGCTGAATTTTATTTTTATTTATTTATTTTAAGATAGAAGGTAAGGGTGGCCTTATTTTATTGAATAGGTGATAAGGGATAATGGTTGTGTTTCTTTAGTATTATTTTTAAATAAAGTGATAAGGCTTGTTTTTAATTGTTTTAAATATCAAGATAGTGGATGAGTGTGGGACTCTTTTGGGTAAGCATTTTCGGTCATATAGAAGGGGGTAGTGCCGAATTCTTCTTTTAATAAGCACCCATTCCCTTTTTTTTTTCTTTTTAGTTGTTTGCCAAATTTCTTTATATTTTTATGAAAGCCGAATGCTCCTAAGTCCCTACCGTTCTTCCACTTTTCTTTTCTTCAACTCCACATTTGTTTTATTGATAGCCGAATATTGCATCTACCATTTTTCTTTGTTGTCGAAACCTTCAAGCATAAAAACCCTCTCCATTGTTGCGTTTTCTCTCCACCATTAAGTGCCGAAACCATCATTGTTGTGCTCTAAGCCGAATCTCTATTGAAGGTGCTGACGACTACGTGCTTGTGATCTTCCTTTCTCTTCAAACGTGTAGTGGTAAGTGATCTTTCGTTATCAATCGATTTTGAGTTTTTCTATTAGTGTGCCGAAAGCATGGTGTTAGGCCTTAAGGATGGCCGAATGGTTCTTTAAGCCATATTATGTGTCCCTGTTGAATGTAGCCAACGCCAGGAGCATCAAAGGAGACTTTCGGGATTAAAGGAATCAAGGTAAGCCATTGTAGTTTTCGGCCAAGGGGCCATTCTTATGGATTATTATTTAAAGCCGATTCTAATATGGTTTCACTCAGGAATTTCGACAACTTCTAAGGCAAGGGGTGGTTTTCGGGATTTAGATCCGTAAGGTAAGGCAGTAGTGACTTTCGGCCATAGGCCATTTTGGTATATAATGTTAGCTGATTCTGACTTAGGTTGTGTAGGAAGGAGTTCTACAATTGCAAGGGTGTAAATTGTTAGACGTGGGTTTCGGGATTTAGTTAATTGTGCTAATCAGGTGCGTAGTTATCGCATTATTCTCCTGTTATTTGTATGTTGTTATGTATGTATGTTTATGATGTGTATGTTAGCCGGAAATAATGGCTAAGATGGTGGATACCCGTAGTGGGTAATCAATTAATCAGGTCAATGCTCTATTTTGCCTATGATATATGTGTGATATTTTTGGTAAGCATGTGATGAATATTTACTCTAAATGTTAATCTGACATGATACACATATATGCATGGGACTTGGGATATGAATATTAAAGGAAAGGGTGTACATATTTATGTACGTGGTCTAATGTTAGCCTTGTGCTACATTAGCGCATGATGTTAGCTATGTGCTCATCAAGGGAGGTGTTGGCTAGGTGCCCATCTCGGCGGTTGATAGCTGTGTGCATCACCGTGGACTGATTGATATGTGGGATCACCTAGGTGATCGGTGGCTTAGCCACGGCCTTGAGTAGCTAATGTATAATATTTGCGGCGTTTTTTGTTCAAACCCCACTAAAACGCCGCTAAAGCCCTATTTTCCTGTAGTAATGGTTGATTATGTGAGTATTGACTATGGATGAAATTGTGCATTCTCGTGGAATAATCTATGTGATGGTTTAATTTGTCTGTTGATTCTAAATCATGGAGTTAAATGTATTATATTACGAACTTACTAAGCTTTAGAGCTTACTGTGTGAATTGTTTATCTGTTTTACAGTGTATTTAAAACTAGCTAGAATCCGGGGATCGTCAACGACTTAATCACACTGTCGGCTATCTATTTTGGTATTTTTGGAAAGATGTATATATTTGAATATGGTATGTATATGCTAGTAGATATGACATGTTTTGAAGTGTATAAGGTTTTCCATTTGATATGGCTTGGAAGTTGAATGATGTTGGTTCATATGTGTGGGTTATGTGAATGATAGTTATGGTATGAGTTAGTGAAAATGGATATGTATGTTTCATGCTTAAATTGGTTGATGAGCAATGTGGTTTAAATGTGAACTTTTGGTATGGATTACATGATGCTTGACTTATATGATTTGGGATGTAAAATTGGTATTTTAGATGGATTTATTTGAGTTGAAATTGAGTATGGAAATAGATGGTGTTGTTGATGAATAATTGGTGCATGTATGTTTTGGTTGCCATTTGAGGTATAAATGCATATGGTTTGATGCTTGTAGGTGATCCTAAGTGTGGGTGGCAAGTTTGGCCTTACAAATGGCCTGTAGTTACCCACGCGGTTGAGCTTGTGGCTTGACCGTGTCCTTCGTGGTTGTGTTTCAAAAACAACTCAGTTTTGACCACGGGCTGGACACACGGGCGTGTGACTGGCCGTGTGGTGCAAGTCAGTGTCGACCACGAGTGAGGCACACGGGCGTGTAACACCCCAAACCCAATCTATGCGTTTAGACGAGATTTGGTTTGTCACACCAATCAAACATTCATATATTCTCGAGTGATTAAAGTAAAATTTGCTACAAATTTTTTGTAGATAGAGTTTAATAAAAATTAAGTACGAAGTTTTGAAATTGATGTTTCAAGAAAATACTTGTTTAAAACTTATCATTTAGAAAAAAATATTTATCAAAACCTTAAAGTCGTTGTAAAGGAATTTGGAAGAAATTTTAAAGAAATAATTTAGTTGTTCAAAATGTTATAAAACAGAATTTTTTTGAGAAAACCATATAATTTAACATAAGCCCATAATAATAGTCCTAAAACAAAATTAAAACCATCCACACAATAAAATCCATAAAAACATAATTAGAGGCCTTATTACATCAAACCCAAAATAGTAATTAAAATAAAGTCATAGTTTATAAAACCCAAGTTCGTAGTATGGCCTCCACCAAGTCATCTCCTCAGCCCAAGTCCACATCAATTTCCATTACCCTAAAAGGTTAATAAAATTGGGTGAGTTACAAGGAACTCGATGTGCAACTCACTTACCGTCATTATTGGGCCAGACCATCAAGGCATTAACTTGGGCTTGAGCCCAATTGCAGATTTTGACAATATAGCATAAATTAAAATAAAATAAATATATAATGCATGTAGATGAATTTCCCATCCCAAGCCTAGTATCCATCCGCTAACACCCCGTACCAACCAACACACTGTGGGGATCAAGTCAACCAACCCCGCCAAACACACCAATCGTAGGCATTAAGCCTTTTAACAAATTTGTAGTGCACTACCAACTAGATTGTGACATTGTCACCGAACTAGAGGCATTTAGCTTAAATTTGTGGCAGAGCCACCGAACTAGAGGCATTGAGCCAAATTTGTGGCAACTGGCCATTCTTCTCTTCATATATCCCACCCCATGCAATCATGTGTGTATAACAAAATATAGTCATATAACAAATTTTCAATTATTCCATATCATCGGTGGGTTTATCAATAAACATTTCATTTGGCCCATAAAAATAATTTAGCAAATTGCCCATTTAATAATTTAGTAAACTTTGGCCCTTATATCGAACTAGAGTATTTTGGCCCAATTTATCGAACTAGAGTATGTTGGCCCAATTTATCGAACTAGAGTATTTTGGCCCAATTTATCAAACTAGAGTATTTTGGCCCAATTTATCGAACTAGAGTATTTTGGCCCAATTTATCGAACTAGAGTATTTTTAGCCCATTATGTCAATCTAGCAGTTTTTCGTATTTTTCTCGGTTTTAACCGTTTTCATGTATTTTCACAAAAGTATCAATTACTACATAATTTCCGAATTTACCATTTTCATGATTTTATCACAAGATTTATGATTTGAAATCTAACCCAAAATGAGTGTGAAATTACAAACTCGGTTATTGAGAGAACTACACTTTCCCCGCTTCTTCAACACCTAAACGTATCGCGATAGTTAGAACACTATAATCTAATAAATAAACCGATCTAAGCATAACGATCTAGAATTTTACCCTCGGATTTTTGAACCACTTCTACTCGCGGTTTCTCCCCGATTGATGGTTCGCTAACCGAATCGAACCCACGAACGAATAATGGTTCGGGCGTACGAACAACTTCGAATAGTTGATTTTCCTCGGTTGAGCGTCCGCAACCCGGTGGAAAATCTCGGATTCCAGAAATAGTCCTTTGCTTATACTTAAGGGGAATAACGGAACCTCCCCTCTTTCGAAGACTAAACACCGCCCTTTTCTTCCCTATTTTGAATGTCTTCAAGGACAAAGATAGTTAATCCAATCTAAAATAATTTCGAAATAATACTAAGGTTTTAAAGATGTGATTTCCTTACCACAAAATTGATTCCAATGATTGTGTCACCCACGACTTCTTGATTTCCAAACTTCCGTTATTGCACTAAAGAGTAACAAAGAAGACGTTACTAGAACGAACGATTATTTCGATCCAAATGATCTTTCATGACACCATCAAAATTCGGTCATATCACTATTAACTAATCGAAACGAAAAGAATCTATTACCTATTTTCCACGTCGAAAAGAAAGAATTGAGAATGGTGTTTGATTGATGAAAGATTCGGCTATGAATGATCAAGGAAAAGAGAAAATAAATTTGGCTTATAGGCACATTAGCATTCGCCCATGAGAGTGTAGATGGAGAGAATTTCGATTGAAAAGAATTAAAATAGGAGAAAGATGGTGATGATGTTGCTTTGATTTCAAAGAGAATGGAGAAGAAAGGAAAAGAAAAAGATGAGCTTTAAGAGAGGTGTATATTCGGCAATGGTAGAAAGAAAAGAGAAAGAATGGCTTTTGGTGTAGATGATTTTCGGCACTCAAAGGAAAGACACAAACAAGTACTAAAGCAATAAACAAAAATGACCAAATGGTCAAAATAATCAAGGCTTACCAATGCACAATTCGGCCAAGGAGAGAGGGGTTGAGAGAATTTGCAAAACTATGCACAAAACTAACTAAAAAAAAATGACCAAAACAAAAGACTAAAATTCCTAGCCAAACTATCACCAAAAATTCGGCTCCCCCTATAGTCCAAGTTGCCGTCCAAATGCATGGTGAATTGGCCATGATATTGTTTCCATAAAAATTCCCTTGATACTTGCCCCATATCTTCATATCTTTCCTTAATTTCTTGATTCCCTTCCTTAAGTTAACAATTTCCTTATTCCCTTGATATACTAACCAAAAATAACATGGTCAACTCTTTCCATAAATGAGCTTGGCCGACACATGCTACGAAAACCAAAAATAAAAGCCACCTAATTGCTATTTAAGGGATTCGAACCTTCACCCTCATGCACTAACACATGCGCCAACACCACTTTGCCATTAACCCATCTTATGCTACACATTGACACTTTAATTAATTTATGTGTCAATGCCACTTAGTCCATTTCCAAAAATTCTCAAAATTAATATTTTTCCATCCCAATAAAATTTAATTCTTCTTCAGGACTATATTAACCACGAAAATAAATAATAAAATTTCACTTTCTAGAATAATTACTCAAAGCACACAATGAAAGAAAATTCTCAAATTTTCAGGGTGTTACAGGGCGTGTCTTAGGCCGTGTGGACAAGTCAATATGTATGCCCTGTTTTTCCATGGCTTGGACACATGGGCGTGTCCGTTGCCGTGTAAGGCACACGGCCTACCCACATGGGCGTGTGACCTCTGTAACTTTGAAAAATGTTTGATTTTCTGAAAAAATTTGTATGTGTTTGGTTTGGTCCTGACCCCTTTCTAACACGTGTTTAAGGTCTCGTAGACCATATTAAGGGACTATATGCTTATGTTTTGAGATGTTTGGATGATGATTGACTTTGTGTTGTAAAATGATTGTAAATGTTCCGAATTGATCAGTAATGTTTTTTAACGCTAAACTGGCGACGGTTATGGGTTATGGGTGTTATACGGTACAAGGAAGCTCATGTTACAACATGGAACAACAATGCTACCAAGGCTGGAAAAGCATTCCACATTGTGACGAGGAGTTTTCCCTCATCACGACGACGTGATGATTATAGGAAGTAATTCACGGGGGCAACATCGTACGAAGAGTCTTTCCATGTCACGACGATGCGATGAAGGGAAGACCAAATGAAGCTGATTCCTTGGACATCACTTTTGAGATATTTCCTTATTTGGACCCCAAGCATTTATTAGAATATTGCACTAATTAGAATCTCAAAGTGTGTCTCGGTTATGTGGGCACCAAGTCACCTGCAGTTAATTAATTAGTAGAGGTCAAGACCCAAAGTGAGGTCGAGATATAAGCGAGTATCTATCAATTAATTAATTAGTAAAGTCTGAGAGGTAATACTAGTTAATTAATAGCTAATTCATATTAAAACCTGAATTTTGAAATTAGTTAATCTTCTATTTATTAATTAGGGATTTAATTGATCATAGGCTAGAGGTTTGCATTGTTGACAATAGGAATAGGAAATTTCATTAGGTTAATTTAGGTTAATTAATTTAATTAATATATTAAGTTGGATTAACACTACTAATTCATAACTCGATTAGATTAGTGATTATTTTCTATAAGTAATTTAATAATAATTTCTCCAATCGACAATCACTTGGGTACGATCCTCGGAATACTTATCAGTGTTCCATTGTAATACAAATCTATATTACAATTTGACTTGTATGCTTGCAAATACCACACTTAAATATTTATATTTCATTTGCACAATTCTTATTCTAAATGTTCGCATGTTTGGAGGCGGTCAGTATTTACCACTAATTGAATTTGCTTATAATAACAATTACCAAACTAGTATTAAAATGGCTCCGTATGACGCACTATATGGAAGATAGTGTAGAATTCCTGTTTGTTCGACAGAATTGATTGAGAACAAGATAGTGGATTCGGATCTGATTAAAAAAAATAAAAATAATCAAAGATAGGTTAACAGCAACTATTGACAAGAAAAAAATCATATGTTGATCTAAAACGAAAAGATATTGGGTTCAGAGTTGGAGAAAACGTGTTCCTGAAAGTATCACCATGGAAAAAGGTACTCTGATTTGGAAATAAAAAGGAAGCTAAGTGCACGGTTTATAAGGTCGTATAAGATTTTAGAACGGGTTGGTCTAGTTGCATATCAGTTATCATTATTGTAGAAATTAGAAAGAATTCAAAATGTATTTCATGTGTCAATGCTATGGAGATATCGCTCCAATTCATCTTATGTGATTGCATCAAAAGTAATAGAAGTTCAACCAGATTTGACTTACGAAGAAGAGCTAGTAAAAAAAATTGCTCGGGAAGTAAAGGAATTAAGGAGAAAAAGGGTTCATTTGGTGAAAGTATTATGAAGGCATCACAATGTTGAAGAGGTGACATGGGAAATAGAAGAAGCAATGAGATAATAGTATATACAATGGTTTGCATCAGGTAAAATTTTGAGGACGATATTTTTATTTAAGAGGGGGAGAAATGTAATATCCTCACAATACAGTAGCATGTTAAGTTGAGAATACTAAAAAAATTTTGGAAATGAATTTAATAAGAATAATAAAGTGATGGTGTATTATATAGTCAGAGCCCATAGAAGGATCAAAACGTAGTTAAGATACGAAACGTTAACTTGTAGTATTGATTAACTTGTAGGAAAATAAAAAGTAGTGGGGCAAAAGTGTGAAATTAAAAATCTAAGTTAGTGACATAGAAATTGATGGAAAAGGATAAAGGATTAGGGTGCAATTTTACCCAAATAAGTCATGAATCATGTAAGGAAATATAAGGAAAGTGTAAGGGTAAAATGGTAAATGAATGAATTAGATATTATGTAGATGTCATGATTAGGGGTGAAATTGTGGCATTTGTTAATTGGAGGACTAAATAGAAAATTTAATTGTTTTTATTATAAAATTAGAAGATATTTTTAGGTGAAGTTTGTAATGGAAGGAAAGAAAATATGAAAGGATTTTCATTTCCCATCTTTTCTCATCACATCAACCCCAAAACCTCTCCATCTAATATTTTTCTTTTATTCCAAACAAGTTCTTTTCCACTATTTTTGAATCTTCCAAGCTCATTTCACCAAGTTTCTTTCATGTTTTACTACTCAAATCAATAGAAGAGTAAGGCATTTACCTTAGTTTTATGAGAACAAGGTTAATTATTACTTAAAACGAAAGAGAAAACTTAGGGTTAGTGATAACAACAATATTTCAAGGTAAGAAGAGGAAGATCTTTCATAATATTCATGTTAATTTCTTTATTTGTGCATAAATATGTTATGATGTTATGATATTAACAAGTAAATGTTTTGTGCTTGTCATGAAAATGAAGACAAAGAGAAGAAAGAAGAGGATCAAATTGTAGATAAAGGAAAAGGTGTAGCCAAGGAGTAAAGAAAGAAGGAAACTTTACAATCAATCCTTGGTTGTAAGTACTACAAGGGTTTAATCCTATTTTTAAAATATTATTACTAGAAACTGTTATTCACATGATTAAATTTTAAAAATATGTAGTGGTATTAAAGAGAACTAAATTGTAATGAAGGTGAAATATGCTATAAGAGAGTTAATGACAATAATAAAATAGTTTAGTGAAGTATATGTAAAAGTGACTATGCTATATATGTAAAAGTGACTATGCTATGAATACAATAAGTAAAGTCAATTACAAGTTTTTTGTATAATTTATAAAATATGGATGAAATTGAAATGAATGCAAAGATGATATATTTGATGTTAAGCCCAAGTAGACAAAATTAGAACTATTAGGATAGTAGTGGCATGCCATTAAGGAATATTTAGTATGCACTATGTTTATCCACTTCGACAATGTTTTGTTATTCGCTTTGGTAGTGTTCTACTATTTGTTGTGGGGATGTTCTGTTCTGTTTTGTATATCCTAACTGTTCTACTAAGTACACTTTAGGCCTTGCGTATGAAATATGAATCAATAAGTGTAATTTGAACAAGCGTGATTAATTTTACAAGTATTTATATAATACATTCACATTCGATATGTACATAATTCTTTATTAATATAATATTTTAAAATATACCTTTAGGCTCACGATTAAATTTTTGTAGTACTTACTAAGCTATTTTAGCTTAACGTATTTTCTTTTAACGTGTAACACCCCTCACCATTATTCAACGTCGGAATAAGGTTACGAAGCATTAGAAGACTTACGAAACAATTAAACAATTATTTAACATACATATGCTCAATTCAATCATTCATCATTCAATCTCAATTGATTTGTCCCTATTAAGAGCCTTCGAGGCCTTAAATATGCTTGTGTGGCCATGCCGTGTGTCTCAGACAGCCACCAAATACGCTCGTGTCATAGGCCGTGTGAAAACAGGGGGTATATACTGACCTGGGTTACACGGCCAACCACACGCCCGTGTGTCTAGCCCGTGTACCCTTCGAAGTGGCCACACACCTCGTGTGTTAGGCCGTGCCAAACCTGTAGGGTATACTGACTTATGCAACACAGCCAATTCGCACGCCCGTGTGCTAGGCTGTGTGCCAATTAAGGGGTATACTGACTTGTGCCACACGGCCGATCACACGCCCGTGTGTGTGACCATGTGGAGCATACTGACTTCATTTCAACCTCAACACCAGGGGACACACGGCCGTGTAACTTGACCGTGTGTCACACACAGCTAAGACACACGCTCGTGTCTCTGCCCGTGTGGACACAAATATGCTATTTACCAAGCCATTTTGCCACTCATTTTATACATACCTAAACCAACTCAAATGGTATCAAATCATAGCATAAATAACATTCAATTCAGCCACATTCAAGACTAATCCATACCAATTTCAATGCCAACATTCAAAATGCTTAAAACTTAAGTTTAACTCAACCAAAACCTACTCAAATACATATATCAATCAACTAGTTTAACCATTACCTAACATACCCCATTTTTGTACCAATTCATAAACAAGATACCAATTCCACAAACTTCATAATATGGTCATTCACATATCCATTCAAAGAACTCAAATATAAACATATATGCACATATAAGTATATAATCAAATTCACTAAATTAAGCCAACTCTCATGGCTATATTTACAACTCAAAATATAGACATTTTCAATGCCAATTCATTTGGCTAACATCATTACCAAAACATAATCAATAAGACTCAAATACCTATACATGCCATATACTTAAAACATAGTTTCAAAAATACCAAAGAGTCAGAGGATAGTGTGGTGAAGTCTACGACAATCCCCGAATTCGAGCTAGCTTTGAAATCACTATAAAACATGGAAAAACCAAAAAGTAAGCTATATAGCTTAGTAAGCTCGTATGTTAATGTAACAACCTGATTTAGGGGCTAGTCAGAACAGTGATCCCGAGGTTAGAGAAAATTTATTTTAATGTTATTTTATGAGTTAGAGCATGATTATATAAGTTCATGAAAATTTTGGTGCTTTAATTTTAGCGATTTCAAGCTTAATCGCAAAAAATGACTAAATCGCTTAAAGTGCGAAAGTTCTATTTTATAAGCTAAAGGTGCCTAATAGCCATAGAATCGTAATTTGGGGGCTTTAAAGTGCAATTAGACCCCTAAGAATAGAGTACATAGATGAGGTATGACCACTATGAATTTTTGGTCATGCCTTTTGGTTTAACAAATGCCCCTACAGTTTTCATGGATTTGATGGATTGTATTTTTCGGCCATATTTGGATAAATTTATGGTAGTCTTCATCGAAGAAATACTGATCTACTCTCGAGATGATAACGAACATGCTGAGCATTTGAGAAAGGTTTTACAAATTTTGAAACATAATCAATTGTATGCCAAGTTTAGTAAAACTGAATTTTGGCTTAAGGAAATGGGATTCTTGGGCACATTGTCTCGGGAGATGGAATTAGAGTCGACCCAAGTAAGATTTTAGCAATTGTGGATTGGAAATCACTGAGAAGCGTAACTGAAGTAAGGAGTTTTCTAAGCCTAGCCGGCTATTATAGGCGTTTTGTCAAGGGGTTTTCCATAATAGCTACTCCGATGACGAGACTATTGCAAAAAGATGTGAAGTTTGAATGGACAGAGAAGTGTCAACAGAGTTTTGAGAAACTAAAGGCGTTGTTGACTGAGGCTCCTATTTTGGTACAACCTGAATCGAGAAGAGAATTTTTTGTTTACAATGATGCATCCCTGAATGGGTTGGGTTTTGTACTCATGCAAGACAGCAAGGTGATAGCATATGCCTCTAGACAATTAAAGCCGCACGAAAAGAATTACCCGACTCACGACTTGCAGTGAGCTGTAATTGTATTTGCACTAAAGATTTGGAGACATCATTTATATGGTGAGAGGTGTTGGATATTTACCAACCATTAAAGCCTAAAATATTTGATGACTCAAAAGGAATTAAATTTGAGGCAACGAAGGTGGTTGGAGTTGATCAAGGATTATGGCTTAGTAATTGACTACCATCCAGAAAGGCGAACGTGGTCGCCGATGCTTTGAGCAGAAAATCATTGTTTGCGCTGAGAGCCATGAATGCACAGATGGCTTTGTTAGATGATAGTTCAATTCTAGCTGAGTTGAGAGCTAGACAACTATTTCTCCAAGAGATTTGTGAAGCTCAGAAAGAGGACAGCAGCGTACAAGCCAAAAGAGTTCTATGTAAGGCAAATGTTGAATCGGACTATCGGCTAAGTCCTGATGGGTGCTTGACATTTTGAGATAGGGTCTGTGTACCCAGAAACGATGAACTTATTCGTAAGATTTTGCATGAAGCACATAACTGTGCACCCGGGTAGCATGAAGATGTATAATGACTTGAGGAAGTGATATTGGTGGCCTAGTATGAAGAAGGACATTTTCGAGTTTGTATCAAGATGCTTGATTTATCAGCAAGTGAAGGCTGAACACCAAGCACCTTCGGGTCTACTTCAACCCATTATGGTTCCTGAGTGGAAGTGGGACCGCATTGCCATAGACTTCATGACGGGTTTACCGTTGACACCTAAAAAGAAAGATACCGTGTGGGTCATAGTCGATAGACTTATGAAGTCGGCCCATTTCATACCAGTACGAGTCGATTACTCGCTTGATAAGTTGGCTGAACTGTAAATGGCAGAGATAGTATTACTTCACGGAGTACTGTTATCGATTATTTCGGATAGAGATTCGAGATTCACGTCACAGTTTTGGAAAAAGTTACAAGGAGCCTTAGGCACAAAACTGAGTTTCAGTATAGCTTTCCATCTGCAAACTGACGGGCAGTTGGAAAGAGTAATTTAGATACTCAAAGACATGCTTCGATGTTGTGTTTTAGAATTCCAAGGAAATTGAGAGAAATATTTACCATTGGTGGAATTCACTTACAACAACAGTTTCCAGTCAAGTTTGAAATGGCACCTTATGAGGCATTGTACGGGAGTAAGTGTCGAACGCCTTTATATTGGATAGAACTTTAGGAGAATTAGATACATGAGGTCGATTTAGTCAAGGAAATTGAAGAGAAAGTAAAGGTGATTCGTGAATGTATGAAAGCGGCCTCAGATAGACAAAAGTCTTATTCGGATTTGAAAAGGAAAGAGATTGAGTTCCAAGTAGAGGATAAAGTGTTTCTGAAAGTATCACCGTGGAGAAAAGTCCTCAAATTTGGACGGAAGGGCAAATTGAGTCTGCATTTTATCGGACCTTATGAAGTTACCGAGAGGATAGGACCGGTAGCTTATCATTTGGCCTTGCCACCTGAGCTGGTAAAGATTCATGATGTTTTCCATGTATCCATGTTATGACGATATCGCTCAGACCCTTCACATGTGATTGTGCCATCAAAGGTAGAGATTCAACCAGACATGACTTAAGGAGAAGAGTCGATTAAAATTTTGGCACAGGAGGTCAAACAATTGAGAAACAAAAGTATAGCTCTTGTGAAAGTGCTATGGCAGAGACATGGAATAGAAGAGGCTACATGGGAGCCCGGGGAATCCATGAGAAACCAATATCCAAACCTTTTCACTGGTAAGATTTTCGAGGACGAAAATCCTTTAGGGGGAGAATTGTAATAGCCCGATTTAGGGGCTAGTCGGAATAGTGATCTCAGGATCACTAATCTGAGGTTAGAGAAAATTTATTTTAATATTATTTTATGAGTTAGAGTATAGCTATATAAGTGCATGAAAATTTTGGTGCTTTAATTTTAGCGATTTTAAGCTTAATCGCAAAAAAGGACTAAATCGCATAAAGTGCAAAAGTTATATTTTATAAGCTAAAGGTGACTAATAGCCATAGAATAGTAATTTGGGGGCTTTAAAGTGCAATTAGACTCCTAAGAATAGAGTGGCCGGCCATAGGAGACATAAATTGACAAATTGGTCAAAGTTGGTAAAAGTTGGTAAAAGTTGGTGACTAAATTGACTTGTATTAATAAAATAAAGAAAGAAAAGATATCATCTTTTCTCTCCATCTTCCTCCACCGAAAATAGCAAGCAAAATAGGAGTTTTGAAAGCTCAAAATTTTAGCAAACTCATCTCCATCCAAGCAAGTGATTTTAATGGTTTTTCTTCAAGATAGTTGTACTTTTAGAACCCCTAGAGCTTAAGCTTTCTAATGAGGGGACTATCTTGCAATATGGTGAAAAGATTAGAGTTTTGCCATGAGAGCTTTCATTGTTATTTGCTGCATTTTTGTTGAAGAAAATGAGTCTTAGTTCTTAGATGAACAACTTCTGTGAAAGGTGTTGCCATGAAAACACCTAAATGAACATTTTTGTAAAGGTTGTAAAATTGGTGGTAAAATGTGTGAAATGTTGGGTTTTGATTATAGCCATAAGAGAAATAAATGTTCACCTAGGCTAATTAAAGGTAGAAAATTGATTAGAATTGATTTCCGAGCCTAGGGGTAAAATGGTCATTTTGCCAAAGGTCTAAGGGCAAAATAGTAATTTTAGCAAAGCATGATTATTGAAATGATTTTATTAATGTGATGATTAAAATGAGCTAATTTGCTATTATAGAGCAAGACGAGCCAAGAATCAACCTCGATCGAGGAAAGAACAAAATATCGGACTAGACCGACGATCTAGCTTATTTTGAAATCGAGGTAAGCTTGTATGTGATAAATTCAACATTTATGCTAGCATGTTTGAGAATGTTTTGTATCATAATGATACAAGGTGTTTTATGAAATCGAGTATTTGTATTGAATGAGAAAGATGATAAAAGTCGACATGATGAAGTCCCAGTTGGACTATAATAAATGTGAGAATACTACCATCGAGACGTGAGATGGATAAGGTCCCGTATAAGACCATGTCTAGGATATGGCCTCGGCACCAAACTAAAATCCCGTATAAGACCATATCTGGGATATAGCTTCGGTATTTAATATGAGAATTGTATAAGACCATATCCGAGTTATGGCATCAATACTTGATGTGAGATTCCGTATAAGACCATATCCAGGATATGGCATCGGCACTTAGAAGTGACCCAATGTAAGACCACATCTGGGATATGGCATTGGCTTTGTGCTTATAATAATGACGATGAGTATGCGTCTTTGAGTTTCCCTGGTGATTAACGGGATAAATAGATAAGTTTGGAAATAGAAATGAGATTAGTACTAAAGTCATGTGATTGAGTGAATATAGGTATCCGTGAGAAATTCACGAGGAATGTTATAATATGTGGCATGGTATGTTTTAGATAAGAACGAGTACGAGTAAGTTATGGTAAAGTGTTTATGACCTTGTGTGGTTATCTAATGCCATGGATTGATGTCATTATGAGCTTATTGTTGCTATTTATTTCATTCAAACTTACTAAGCTTTATGATTACCCCTCTCACTTCCCTTTTCCTTGTAGTATTGCCAAGATAACTCGAGGATCGTGCGACGCAGGAGTTCGGAAATCACACTATCAACATCACTTTGGTATAACAATTTAGACTTATTTTGAGTATGGCATGTATAGGACTTGAGTATTTTGTTAGGTCATGAAACACCCCAAACCCGGCCCACGAGCCTTGACCGGATCTGGTATGTTCATTGAGTAAAACGGTTCAAAACTTCTTGATTACTTTGGAAAATTCGAATGGTTTTGAAGAAGGATTTTTGCTTTGTGTTGGGCTCGAGTTGAAACAAGGTTATTTTTGTAATCTAGGTTTTATAAAACTTTACTGTTGAATTTCGAAATTACAAGTTAAAGGCGAAAATCGAGTTCTTAGAGTTTACCATTTAAATTGGAAATCACTTATGTTAGATGACAAAACATTTGAAGATTTATTTTTAAAAAGAAACAATATAGTTAACCTTTGACTTAATGATAATATCGTGATAGAAATAAATAAAGCAAACATAAAGCAGTCTCATACTATGGCCTTATTACCTCAAAAACAATTTTCGAAATAAATCAAAATACTTAAATAAATGAGAGGAAGTCCAAAATCAAATAAAACTCTGAGTTGAGCATGGCCACCACTAAGCTCCTGCCGACCCAGCCCATCACTGAGTGTCACCTGAAAGAAAATATTCCCCATCGGGGTGAGTCAAACAGACTCAATGTGTAACCAACACTAAATCTCAACAATTCGGCATGTCATACCATATCATACAAATATATAACAGATGAAAGTTGTGATGCAAACCCGAACCCAAACCTAGATGCCATCCGCGACACATCACCCGTACCAACCATCACACCGTGGCGACTACTAAGTCAACCCTCCATCTTCTACACATCATTGAAGGCAGTCGCTGCAGTCGACATGCTCATCGCCCTTATAAAATTCGTGGCATAGCCACCAGATAAAATATTTGTGACATGAGTCACCACATTCAGATAATGTGACCGAAGTCACCACATTCAGATATTGTGGTATAAAACCACCACATTCACTTCCCCTTTCATAATCACCCATATGCCCATGTCATACATATCATGCAATATCATGCCTTATTCACATTCTCATAGTTTCACATATGCCATAACAGATCATATTATACTCATAGTAGGAGTGGAAAACGTACCTAAGTACTTTGTACCATAGCATGGTACCTTAGCCATATCTTTCACATTCTTTTTAACATATTTAATAAAACATAACCGTACATCTATCGAGAAATAGTGTGGGGTACACACCTGGTATACTTAACAAATTCGCTGAAAGCCCGAAAATCCTGAAAAATCCCGATCTACTACTTTAGATCTTCAATCCCTATATTCGGCCAACCCTAACATGTTAGTCCAAAGCCATTCAGCTATAAAACCAAATCCCAAAGGATTAATGTAACCAAAGCCTTACCTTCTTCGCCGATTTGATTATTAATCAAATCCCGAAATTTGTAGTATTCCTTCCTTGAAATCGACTAGCACTAAATCACTAGGCTTGGTTAGTTCAGCTTTTGAAAATCATAAGAAACAGATCTAAGTTGCTAAATAAGGCCTTGGCCGAATATCAGATTCACTTACCTTGTGAATCTTAATTCCCGAAAATAACCACTTGACTAGGGATATCTGTCGAAATCACCATGGCATATGTTAGATCAATTTCTAACATTGAATCATAATAAATGGCCCTTGGCTGAATACATGCCTCACCTTAGATCTTAAAAGTTCCGAAAGACCCCTTCTCCCTTGTAGTCGACAATAGCAGACAAATCCCGAATGGTCTTCCAAAATTTCGGCCAAAAACAATAAGGGATTAGTCCCTAGATTTCGACAGGTCTAAAAGGAAAAGGAATAGAAATTGAATATCATTCAGTCTTACCTTTAACGTGGAGATTGACAGTATTCCTTCCTGACACCACTTGAGAGATTCGGCTATAGGCTATGTAATGATCAACAAGTTTCGGTTTTGATGATTGCTAAAGAGACTCGGCTTCAACAAGGAAAGAAAAGAAAGGTGTAGGACTTTAGGGAGAATCGACAATGATGAATGTTGAGAAAGAATATTCGGCTTTGAAAAAAAAATAAGGGAAGGGAGAAACTTCACTAGAGAATTCGGTAGAGGAAGAAGGGAAAAGAAAAGAATGCTGAATGGCCTCACTTTTCCTCCTTTTGCCGAAATTACTAAGCCTAGAGTCCCCTATTCGGTCAACACTATCAATCCCTAGCTTTTCTCTTTATTTCTTTATTTAAAAATAATCCATCATTTATCTTTTACCTTAATCAATTATCACCATTTATCTCTTAAAAATAAAGGATAAAAGCTCCTAAAATATAGCCTTAGTGCCGTCCACTACCTCCCCTCCTTGCCGAAATAATAAAAAAAATCCCATAATGCTGTTTGTGCTACTCGAACCTAGGCCCATGCACCTTGCATATGGCGTCACACATTAAGGCCCTAAGTGGCGCCTCCAAGCCACTTTTCCAAGCCCATTTCTTGTGTCATATCTCCCCTACATTTTCTCTTAAGGCCACCCTGCTTAGCTTCCTCTTCTAAATTCAAAATCTAATAATTTCTAAGGCATTTCCCTACATTCCAATGTTCTAAAAATTCACATAACACATTCATAACGCATAAGACATGCTATCTTACATAATTTAAGCAGAAATACATAAGCCCAAACCCAAGATACTACAGTTCTACCCCCCTTAAAATAATTTCGTCCTCGAAATTACCTGGCTGAAATAAGTGAGGATATTGCTGTCACATTGCTTCCTCCAGCTCCCATGAAGCTTCTTCCGATCCATGATTACGCCATAGCACTTTAACTAGAGGAACTGACTTCCTCCGTGACACTTTCACATCTTGTTCCAAGGTCTGAATCGGCTATTCTTCGTAGGACAAATCAGGCCTTAACTCCACCTCCTCAACTGGTACCACATGAGATGGATCGGATCGATAACGACGTAACATAGACACATGGAATACGTCATGCATCTGCTTCAATTCCAAAGGCAACTCTAACTGGTATGCCACTGGTCCAACTCGCTTCAATATCCGACATGGTCCTATAAACCTGGGACTTAACTTCCCTTTGCGACCAAATCTCATCACTTTCTTCCATGGCGAAACCTTAAAGAATACTTGATCTCCCACAGCAAATTCTATCTCCTTCCATTTCAGATCCGCGTACGCCTTTTGCCTATCAGATGCTTCCTTCAACCGTGCCCAAATTACCTCAACCTTTTCCTTAGATTCTGCCACAATCTCTGGACCCAAAACTCGATGTTCCCCTAACTCAGTCCAATACGTAGGAGTTCGACACCTCCGACCATACAACGCTTCGTACGGTGCCATCCGAATACTGGCCTGATAGCTGTTGTTGTAAGCAAACTATGCTAAAGGCAAATATTCCTCCCAACTTCCTCTGAAGTCCATTACACAGCCCCTCAACATATCCTCTAAGACCTGGATTACTCGTTCAGACTGGCCGTCCGACTATGGATAAAAAGCTGTACTGAAATCCAACTTAGTGCCTAAAGCGTGATGTAGGGCTTTCCAAAACCGAGATGTAAACCTTGGATCCCTATCTGAAATGATTGACACCGGCACTCCACGCAGCCTTACAATCTCTGCCACATATAACTTTGCCAACCTCTGCAACGAATAGTCAACCCGCACTGGAATGAAATGCGCGGACTTTGTCAACCGATCCACTATTACCCATACCGAGTCCTTCTTAGCAGGCGTAAGGGGAAGCCCACTAATGAAGTCCATGGTGATTCTCTCCCACTTCCACTGCGGAACCTTGATTGGCTGAAGTAATTCTGACGGAACTTGGTGTTCAGCCTTAACTTGCTGACACGTCAAGCACTTCCCTACAAATTCGGTAACTTCCCTCTTGAGACCAGGCCACCAAAACTGTTCTCTTAGGTCTCTGTACAACTTAGTACCTCCGGGATGCATAGCATAAGGGCTTCTATGCGATTCCCGAAGAATTCTCTGCCTTAGGTCCTTATTCTTCGGCATAGAGACTTTTCCCTTGAAACACAACACTCTTTCGTCAATGATACCATAATCTTCCAACTCTCCATTCTGCACTTGCTGTAACTTAGCACTTAAATCCTCATCCACCAACTGACTTTCGTTTACTTCATTCAACCATGTCGGCTTGACTTGCAACCCTGCTAACAGACTTCCATCATTATACAAACTCAGATGTGCGAACATCGCCCTCAGATCTGACACAACCTTCCGACTTAGGGCATCCGCCACTACATTCACCTTGCCTGGGTGATACTCTATAGAACAATCATAGTCCTTCAATAATTCTACCCACCTTCGCTGTCTCAGGTTCAACTCCTTCTGAGTCAACAGAAACTTAAGGCTCTTATGGTCTGTGCAGATCACCGATTTTTCTCCATAAAGGTAGTGCCTCCATACCTTAAAGCAAAGACCACTGCCGCCAATTCCAAGTCGTGAGTTGGGTAGTTAACTTTATGAGGCCTTAATTGCCACGACGCATAAGCGACTACTTTCCCATCCTGCATCAGTACGCATCCCAATCCTGTATGAAAAGCGTCACAATACACCACAAAATCCTTTCCTGCCTCAGGTTGAATCAAAACTGGAGCTTCAGTCAAGACCCTCTTAAGTTTCTCAAAGCTCTCCTGTTGCTTATCTGTCTATACGAAAGGTACTTCCTTCCTCAGCAACTTTGTCAAAGGTGCGGCTATTGATGAAAACCCTTCTACAAACCTTCTGTAATAGCCTGCCAATCCCAAGAAACTGCGTACCTCAGCCACAGACTTAGGTGGTTTCCAATCCAACACTGTCTCAATCTTTCTGGGATCCACCCTTATTCCTTCTGCAGACACCACATGTCCTAAGAATGCAACTTCCTTAAGCCAAAATTTACACTTGCTGAATTTGGCATAAAGCTTCTTCTCCCTCAGCACTTGCAACACAACCTGAAGATGCTCATCATGCTCCTCTTTTGACTTGGAGTACGCAAGGATGTCGTCGATGAACACAACGACGAACCTATCCAAGTAGGGTTGAAAAACCCGGTTCATCATATCCATGAACGCGGCTGGTGCGTTTGTCAACCCAAATGGCATTACTAACAACTCTTAATGGCCGTACCTTGTCCTAAAGGCTGTCTTATGGATATCTGTCTCCTTCACCTTAAGTTGGTGATATCCAGACCTTAGATCTATCTTTGAAAACACCGCGGCCCCCTTAAGCTGATCAAACAAGTCGTCTATCCTTGGCAACGGTACCTGTTCTTGATGGCCAGCTTATTCAACTGAAGATAATCTATGCACATACGCATAGTTCCGTCCTTCTTCTTTACAAACAAGACCAGTGCTCCCCATGGAGACACACTGGGTCGAATAAACCCACGATCCAGCAACTCCTGGATCTGAGCCTTGAGCTCAACCATCTCCTTCGGTGCCATTCGATAAGGGGCAATTGACATAGGAGCTGTTCCCGGTAGCAAGTCAATCCAAATTCCACCTCCCTATCCGGGGGTATTCCAGGTAATTCCTCTAGAAACATATCTTCAAAGTCCCTTACAGTTCTCACTCCACTAACTCCCCCTTCTTTTCCATCCAACGCACTTACGAAGGCTAAAAATGCCTTGCAACCCTTCCGAACCATCTTATCCGCCTTTAATTCCGAAACTACGTTAGACAAGTAGTTTCTTCTTTCTCCTATCATAATTACAACTTCACCCTCCGGGGTCCTTAACTCCATTCACTTAGCTGCACAATCCAATACAGCCCGATGTTCTACTAGCCAGTCCATACCAAGAATGAGATCAAATTCTCCGAAGGGTAGCTCCATCAAATCGGCAGGAAAGTTCACTCCCTGAATTTCTAGGGGTACATTCCGAAAGATCTTATTCACCACTACAGTTTGGCCTAATGGGCTTACTACAGTCATCTCCCTATCAGATAGTTCAAAGGCTATGCTAGAGTTTCAACTACTCTACATGCAACATAGAAATGGGTCGAGCCCACATCAATCAGAGCAAAATAAGGCTTGCCAAAAATAAGTAACGTATTGGTTATGACGTCCGGCGCATCTCCATCCTCCCTCCGGCGAACCGCATAAACTAGACCCGGCTGTCTTGCCTCTGTATTACCAACTCCTTGGCCCGGTGTTCCACGTCCTCTTCCAGCACCGTTACCTCTACCATTCGGACCACGACCTCTCTGAGGCTGCTGTCTACCTCTACCAGCCTGATTAGCACCTTGGCCTATTGGTCGACTTCCATCTATCTTTATTGGACAGTCCTTAATCATATGATCCTTTGACCCGCACTTAAAGCATCCTCCCGTTTTCTTCCAACACTCCCCTAAGTGCATTTTTCCACATTGATTACAAGTACGATACTGCCCTCCTGAACCAACTTGCTGACCTCGCGGCCCATTAGGTCTAGGCCTCTCTTGTACATTCCCTGACGATCCAGACGACCCAAAACCTCTCTTCTGTCTATTCTGATCAGAGTTCTGCCTTACAGAGTCCTTAATCCCTTCAGCTACCTTAGCCTTTTCTACTAATGCGGCAAACTCCCGCTCCTGATGTGGAGCTATCAACAACCTCAGGTCATCCCTTAGCTCGTCCTCAAATCGGACACATTGCTCATGCTCTGTAGCCACCACGCCTCGAGCATACCGGCTCAACCTTAAGAATTCCGCTTCGTACTCTGCTACGGACTTGTTCCCTTGAACCAGCCCCAGAAAAGCCTTCCTCTGCGCATCAGTATATCTGGTTCCAACATACTTCTTCTGATACGCCGCCTTAACATATTCCCAAGTAAGATCCTCAACTGTGGCACCATCTTGAACTGTTAACCACCATTGATATGCTTCATCGCAGTAGCAAATGACACCATTCCTTTCTTCGCCTCCTCGGTCGTCGATCTAGCTCATCCATAATTCTCTCGGTTGCTTCCAACCAATACTCAGCCGTACTGGGTGCCACCCCAGACACGCCACGGAACACCTCAGCTCCATTGGCTCGGAGTCGCTCGGGTATAGATTTCTGAGCTCCCATATTTCTACCTGCTCCAGCCACCATATTAAGAACTTCGCGACCACGACTGCGATGCGGCATCATCCCCTCGCTGATCTTGCGCTCAACAACACCAACACCGGTGGTGGGGTACCTCATTCTCAGATTCTTGACCCAATCTAACGGGTTCCAACACAGTCATTCTGCCCCTACCACGTCCTCGCACATTACGTCCACGTCCTCTAGAACTCATTTCTACGATCGTGCTTTAATCTGATTAAGAAATTTTATGCATTAGCCTTTGTTCCACTGATTATCCGCGAAGAAGTTTTATGAAAAGAGAATTAATAGGGGTTCTTTCGATCAATCAAAGTTTCAAGTCTTCTATCCTAGTTCAGAGAAATACATCCATTCAATGTTTATGCACCACACACATTCACTATACAATCATTTCTTGGTCTATTCCTATCCCAGTGGTATTTTCGTCATTTTTCCTACAGGGGTATTTTGGTAATAAATCAGGGTAATATCCAAAAATCCTTATAAATCAAAGGTATTTCAAAGTTTGTAGAACTTGGGGGTTCTTTTTGAGGATTTGTTTTCCAAATCGGTGTTGCTGCAGAAATTTTGGAAATCGGGGGTCATTTTGGTAATTTTGTAATACAGGGGTAATTTCGTAATTTTCCAAATCAAGGTACCTTAGCATTTTGTAACGATAAAGTTTTTGGATATTTTGCAAAATCAGAAGATGTTATTGAAATCGGGGTAGTATGGTAAATTTTGAAAACCAAGGGCATTTTGGTAATTTTACCACTAGGGGTATTTAGGTAATTTTGTAAATCGGAAATATTTTGGAAAATTTTCAAACTAAGTTTTGCTATAATTTAAAGGGGTAATTTGGTGATTTTAAAACCGAAGTTTTTCTGAAAATACAGCTAATCCCTTTCGGGTTTTAGTTATTGGGTTTAACCCGTGAATAAGTTCTCTTGGTTAGGGTGAACTGAAGCTACGCACCAGGTAGGATTCCAGTGAAGAGGAGGTGAGTTACTAGGACTGCTTAAGTACCAGGCTCTTCCGGATCCAATCCTAGACATGTGCACAATGGTTGCCACACCCTAACTCGGCGACTTAGTTTACAGGTTTGTTTAATTAGGCTTTAAGTCTTATGGGATTGTTGGAGCAAACTAGTCCTAGGGTTCAAGTACATAGTATACTAATCTACGTTCCATCTCTACCCTTCTACAAGTCATACTATAATTCACACAATGGTTAGAAGTACTTACCTGGTGGACTTCGGGTCGGAAACTTAGGTGCCATGCCAGAAAACCTGCTCAATTTCACAAAATCTTTCACAAAATTCATTTCGGCTTAATTTTGAAAATGTTATGGGCTTTAAACCCAAGGTCGAGAGTTTAAAACTGGGCTCTGATACCAAGCTAAAACACCCCAAACCCGGCCCACGAGCCTTGACCGGATCTGGTATGTTCCTTGAGTAAAACGGTTTAAAACTTCTTGATTACTTTGGAAAATTCGAATGGTTTTGAATAAGGATTTTTGCTTTGTGTTGGGCTCGAGTTGAAACAAGGTTATTTTTGTAATCTAGGTTTTATAAACCTTTACTGTTGAATTTCAAAATTACAAGTTAAAGGCAAAAATCGAGTTCTTAGAGTTTACCATTTAAATTGGAAATCACTTGTGTTAGATGACAAAACATTTGAAGATTTATTTTTAAAAAGAAACAATTTAGTTAACCTTTGACTTAATAATAATATCGTGATAGAAATAAATAAAGCAAACATAAAGCAGTCTCATACTATGGCCTTATTACCTCAAAAACAATTTTCGAAATAAATCAAAATACTTAAATAAATAAGAGGAAGTCCAAAATCAAATAAAACTCTGAGTTGAGCATGGCCACCACTAAGCTCCTGCCGACCCGGTCCATCACTGAGTGTCACCTGAAAGAAAATATTCCCCATCGGGGTGAGTCAAACAGACTCAATGTGTAACCAACACTAAATCTCAACAATTCGGCATGTCATACCATATCATACAAATATATAACAGATGAAAGTTGTGATGCAAACCCGAACCCAAACCTAGATGCCATCCGCGACACATCACCCGTACCAACCATCACACCGTGGGGACTACTAAGTCAACCCTCCATCCGCTACACATCATCGAAGCGTCACATTGCAATCGACGTGTGCTCATCGCCTCTTATAAAATTCGTGGCATAGCCACCGATAAAATATTTGTGACATGAGTCACCACATCCGATAATGTGACCAAGTCACCACATTCGAATATTGTGGTATAAAACCACCACATTCACTTCCCCTTTCATAATCACCCATATGCCCATGTCATACATATCATGCAATATCATGCCTTATTCACATTCTCATAGTTTCACATATGCCATAACAGATCATATTATACTCATAGTAGGAGTGGAAAACGTACCGAGTACTTTGTACTATAGCATGGTACCTTAGCCATATCTTTCACATTCTTTTTAACATATTTAATAAAACATAACCATACATCTATCGAGAAATAGTGTGGGGTACACACCTGGTATACTTAACAAATTCGCTGAAAGCCCGAAAATCCCGAAAAATCCCGATCTACTTCTTTAGATCTTCAATCCCTATATTCGGCCAAACCTAACATGTTAGTCCAAAGCCATTCGGCTATAAAACCAAATCCCAAAGGATTAATGTAACCAAAGCCTTACCTTCTTCGCCGATTTGATTATTAATCAAATCCCGAAATTTGTAGTATTCCTTCCTTGAAATCGACTAGCACTAAATCACTAGGCTTGGTTAGTTTGGATTTTGAAAATCATAAGAAACAGATCTAAGTTGCTAAATAAGGCCTTGGCCGAATATCAGATTCACTTACCTTGTGAATCTTAATTCCCGAAAACAACCACTTGACTAGGGATATCTGTCGAAATCACCATGGCATATAGATCAATTTCTAACATTGAATCATAATAAATGGCCCTTGGCCGAATACATGCCTCACCTTAGATCTTAAAAGTTCCGAAAGACCCCTTCTCCTTTGTAGTCGACAATAGCAGACAAATCCCGAACGGTCTTCCAAAATTTCGGCCAAAAACAATAATGGATTAGTCCCTAGATTTCGATAAGTCTAAAAGGAAAAGGAATGGAAATTGAATATCATTCAGTTTTACCTTTAACGTGGAGATCGACAGTATTCCTTCCTGACACCACTTGAGAGATTCGGCTATAGGCTATGTAATGATCAACAAGTTTCGGTTTTAATGATTGCTAAAGAGACTTGGCTTCAACAAGGAAAGAAAAGAAAGGTGCAGGACTTTAGGGAGAATCGACAATGATGGATGTTGAGAAAGAATATTCGGCTTTGAAAAAAAAATAAGGGAAGGGAGAAACTTCACTAGAGAATTCAGCAGAGGAAGAAGAGAAAAGAAAAGAATACTGAATGGCCTTACTTTTCCTCCTTTTGCCGAAATTACTAAGCCTAGAGTCCCCTATTCGGCTAACACTATCAATCCCTTGCTTTTCTCTTTATTTCTTTATTTAAAAATAATCCATCATTTATCTTTTACCTTAATCAATTATCACCATTTATCTCTTCAAAATAAAGGATAAAAGCTCCTAAAATATAGCCTTAGTGCCGTCCACTACCTCTCCTCCTTGCCGAAATAATAAAAAAAATCCCATAATGCTGTTTGTACTACTCGAACCTAGGCCCATGCACCTTGCATATGGCGTCACACATTAAGGCCCTAAGTGGCGCCTCCAAGCCACTTTTCCAAGCCCATTTCTTGTGTCATATCTCCCCTACATTTTCTCTTAAGGCTACCCTGCTTAGCTTCCTCTTCTAAATTCAAAATCTAATAATTTCTAAGGCATTTCCCTGCATTCCAGGGTTCTAAAAATTCACATAACACATTCATAACACATAAGACATGCTATCTCACATAATTTAAGCACAAATGCATAAGCCCAAACCCAGGATACTACAGGTCATAATTGTTAGCCAAAGTGTTGGCTATGTATGTTATCAAATTCATTTGGTAAATAGCCATTGAAAATGGGCCAACGCTTGATAAGTTTATATATATTCAATGATGATGAAATTATGAAGTTATGCTCGTGTGAATGCTTTGAATTGAGTTCTTGGATATGCCTTTAGGTCATGAATGATGTTTATATGAGTTGGAGTTAGTATGTTTACTATGCAGGGTGGCATTTTACTATGCAGGGTGGCATTTGGCTTGGAATATAACCTTTTTATGTCCACACGGGTAGACACACGGGCGTGTGTCTAGGCTGTTTGAAACACATGGTCAGCCCCATGGGCGTGTTGATTGACCGTGCGTCCCCTGCATGCTAGGTTTACAAAGTCAGGATGCTTAATAGTAAACACACGGGCAGAGACACGACCGTGTGTCTCAGCTGTGTGGAAGGCACGGCCTTGGACATGGGCGTGTGCCCAGGCCGTGTAAAGTTTGTACTTAAAGTGTGGAATTTAATTCGACATACAGTCTAAGGACACGGGCGTGTGCCTTGGCCGTGTGACCTTAGTGAGGTGATGACGTCATAAACAGAATGCCAAGGTTTTGATACACGGGTTAAGACACGGGTGTGTCGATGCCATGTGAGGGACACGGGCTAGGGACACGGGCGTGTGTCTGGCTGTGTGAAATAAGTCAATGTCGACTGCGGGTGAAGAACACTGGCATGCCAAGGGGCACACGGGCGTGTGGCCCCTATTTGGACAAAAAAAATTTCTATGTAAAAGTTCTCGGTTTCATTTTGAAACCTTTCAGAAGTATGTTTAAGGCCTCGTAGGCCTAGAATGAGCAGGTTATGAATTTTAAACGGAAAGTGTCTAAGCTGCAGTGAAATTTTATAGCTCGATGTGTTATGTTTAAGTAAGTTAAGTTAGGTAATGCCTCGTATTTGGTTCCGGCTTTGAACACGAGTAAGGGGTGTTACAGTTAACAATGAGCAACTATTATCATTCATTAAACATTCATTTAATGGAAAACAAAGTACAACAAGTCTATTAAATCTCAAGTTATCAAATAACCATTCATATAACTTACCAAGAAGCTCATCAATTTCATGGTTTTCAATACTCAATTCATTTCCGTACGTACCTGTACTATCTCATACCAATCTCATATTCAACCATTTTCTTCTTTTACCCATTGAACCATTCGGAATAGAAGTCAGATACTCAAGTTCTCACTCGATAAGTACCTATACCATGGATCGTAGCCAAATCAAGGTAACTTATCCAATATTCTGAAATCATGGCTCGAAGCCAAATTAGCCGATATGCATGGCCCAAAGCCAAACCGATTTATCTCACACACACTGTGCTAAATCATGGCCCGAAGCCAATTCAAATATACCTAATGACATGTCACTAGCATCCTAAACTATTCCTAAGGTTCAATCGGGATTTTAACTTTCGAATCTTCATCGAATCATTTTCGAACTCGTCTGTAATCACATAATCACAATTCATGTTATATCAAAGCATTTAAAATACATTTGAAATGAATTTATAACATATGAACTTACCTCGGATGTTAAAACGGCGAACCGAGTCGATTAATCGATAACTTTATCTTTTTCCCCAATCCAAGTCCGTATTTCACTTTTCTTGATCTAAATATATTCAAAATTGATTTATTCAATCATCTATTCATTCAATTTAATCCAAATCATACTTTAAAACACATTTACACTTTTGCCCCACATTTTTCACATTTTTCACAATTTAGTTTTATTGCATAAAATCACAAATTAGTGAAATTCCAATTATACCGATGCTAGCCAAATTACTATTATGTCCCTAGCAAATTTTATATTTTCTTTTATTATACATTTTAACCCCAAAGTTTCAACATTTCTCAGTTTAGCCCCTAATTTGCTTTTTCACTAAAAACCACTTAACAAAACTTGTAATACTCATAGCAAATATTCATAATCTATCATCAATCATCAAAACTCATACATATTCATCAATGGCATCATTCAAAATCTTTAACAGTTAGTTCTAGCTGCAACGATCTCAAAAACATAGAAATCATTAAAAACGAGACAAAAACAGACTTACAATTGAGATAGAAAGCTTGGCCGAATATGAAACCTAGCTTATGGCTTTTCTTTCCTCCCAAATTCTGTTCATGAAGATGATGAATGCCTAATTTTATGTTTGTTTTATTTTATTTAAGTTAAATTACCAAATTACAATATTAACCTTACTAATTAAACATTAAAAACATATAATGGTTGTCCGTAATTGTCCATTCATGCTATTAATGGTCTAATTACAAAATAAGGACCTCCTCTTTTAATTTTCATAGCTATTAGGCACTTTTAGCTAATAGAACATCAATTTTGCACTTTACGCGATTTAGTCCTTTTTCTCAAATTGACCATTTAAATAATACAATTTCTTAACGAAATTTTCACACAGTCATTTAATCATGCTATAAACATTAAAATAATAATAAAATAAATATTTTGACCTCAGATTTTTGTGTTCTCGAAACCACTGTCCGATTTAACCAAAAACGAGCTGTTACAACTCCCCCCCTAGGGATTTTCGTCCCTGAAAATCTTACTAGTGAAAAGTTTAGGGTACTATTTTCTCATAGCTTCCTCAGGTTCCCATGTAGCTTCCTCGATCCCGTGTTTATGCCAAACAACCTTCACTAGGGCTATACATTTATTTCTGAATTGTTTGATTTCACGAGCCAAAATTCTGATCAGTTCTTTGCTATACGTCAGATTAGTCTGCATCTCAACATTTACCGGAGAAATCACATGAGATTGGTCAGATCTATATCGGTGCAACATCGATACGTAAAACACATCGTGGATCATTTTTAATTTAATAAGTAGCGCTAGTCGATATACTACGGGCCCTATTCTTTCGATGATCTCATACGGCCCAATGAAACGCGGACTCAACTTGCCTTTCCAACCAAATCTAACAATTTTCTTACATGGAGACACTTTTAAAAAGACTTTGCCACCAATTTGAAATTCAATATCTTTTCATTTTAAATCCGCGTACGATTTCTAACGATCTGAAGCGGCTTTTAATCAGTCGTGAATTACTTTCACTTTCTCTTCGGTTTCTTTAATCAAATCAACCCCGTGAATCTATCTTTCACTAAGTTCAGTTTAGTACAATGGAGTTTGGCATTTACGACCATACAAAGCTTCGTACGATGCTATCTTTATACTCGATTGAAAACTGTTATTATACACAAAATCAACTAGCATTAAATATTTCTCCCTATTACCTTCGAATTCCAAAACACAACATCAGAGCGTATCTTTGCGAATCTAAATTATCACTCAGATTGACTGTCAGTTTGTGGATGAAAAGCTGTACTGAAATTCAATTTCATACCCAGAGCTTCTTGCAATTTCTTCTAAAATCTCAATGTGAATCTCAGATCTTTATCTAATATAATCGAAACTGGCACCCCGTGCAGTCTAACAATCTCAGCAATATACAATTTAGCTAATCTATCGAGTGAATAGTCAGTACGTATTGGAATAACATGTGCTGATTTCGTCAGTCGATCAACAACAACCCAATTTGTAACTTTCTTTTTCGGAGACTTGAAATCCCGATACGAAATCCATAGTCACTCTATCCTATTTCCTTTCTGGTATCATCACAGGCTGAAGCAAATCTGAAGGTACTTGATGCTCGACTTTCACTTGCTGACAAATCAAACACTTCGATACAAACTCAGAAATATCTCGTTTCATACCAGACCACCAATACGATTTCTTCAAATCATTATACATTTTAGTACTCCCAGGATGAACGGATAAACAACCATTATGTGCACCATTCTGAACCAACTCTGTATTCTTCGGTACACAGATTCTATCTCAGAATATCAAACAATCATCGGCTCCAATTTGGTACTCTGTATCACTAGTTGACTCGCATTGCACTCTTTTAGCTTGCAAATCACTATCACATTTCTAAGCTTCACAAATTTGTTGATGAAATACTGGTTTAGCTTTTAACTCAGCTAAAATCGATCCGTCATCGAATAATGCCAAATGTGTATTCATTGCTCTCAAGGCAAACAATGATTTTCTACTCAAAGCACCTGCAACCACATTTGCTTTCCCCGGCTGATAATTAATCACTAACTCGTAATCTTTTAATAACTCGAGCCATCTTCGTGTAACAACCCAAACCCGGCCCAAACGCTATGGCCGAATCTGGTCCGTTACAGTGAAAACATTTTTGAAGTTCCTTTTTGAAACCAACTTAAATTTTGAAAACCCTTCTTTTTAGTGGACTTAATAAAACCTTACTTAGATTAAATTTGGAAATCAATTGGGTCAAGTTGTTTTAGAGTTTTAAATGTGCCCGACGGCACGGTAAAACGTTTTCGTTTACTTTGAGAAAACGTGTTCATTCAATGTAATATTGATAAAAATAGTTTAAGCAAATTATTCAAAGAATATAAAAAAACAACAAAGCTAAAGTGTTAGGAGGCCTTATTACATTCAAAATAAAATCAACTAAAGATTAAAATAACTAAAGCCAAAATCCATTCGGTTTAAATTCATCGCATGGCCACCTCGAGTCACCCTACCCACACCCGCGATCTACTCGTTACACGAAAATGTAAAGGAGAAGGTGAGTCACCAAGACTCGTGATGTAACCCTTCCCCGGTTTAAACATATTCATATACAACATATAACAAATTAATTATGCAAGTTATCATGTGTCCCAACCTAGCCACCATACGCCACTGTCTACCCCGTTGTGGTACCAAACCACTGGTGACATATAGTCACGATGTGCTACCAAAGCACCGTGTCCGTAGAGACACAAATCGGGTGATGGGGCCAACCCATCGTGTGATACCAAATCACCGGCATTTATCCCATATCTCAAGTGGGGCCAACCCACGGTGGTATTAACCACGTGGACATGTCGCTATGAGGTACCAAACCTCCGGAGGTACCAAACCTCCGGTGACCGTAGTCACAGCAGTGTTACCAAAACACCGGTGCCCGCCGGCACGATCAATACCGCCCCTCCACTCAATCAACCCACATGGTCAACAGTCATATACAGATTTATCATATGTACTATCGCAACATGCTTTCCAAAAGCATAAAATATCAAAATCATGTGCACAGGTACTTACCTGATTCATCACGTATACCGTTATGGTATTCAAGCCATTGCTACATAAATCAAGATAACATTCACATTACTTAACATAGTTAATAAGCTATATGGTGTGTATGTACACATCTGTCACCAACAAGGAGTCTAAATCCGAAAAGAGAAGTCGGCCACACTCAAGTCTTTGCCCCTATATTCGGCCATTTGTCAAAGATAGTGCTCAAAAGGCCTATTCGCCAAAACCAAAATACCAAAAAGGGGTTAAGATTTAACCCAAAGCCTTACCTAATGCCCTTGAGTACTAGTCACCAAACTATTTATTTTGCTCCCCTACAATCGGCCATTGCAATAACTCCCATTAGTAGCCTTCTGGCTTAAATGAATATCAAATAACTAACCAATGTAAATCTTACCATTACTTACCAAACCGACACTAGAGGATAGGAGTTGGGATTAAGCACTTCAAAATCCCGGGATACCTAATGGAATTGGTTCCAAAAAGATAAATGGTTAGCCGCTACCAACACCAAATTTCGGCTTTTCTTTTCACTTTAGTCGACAAAAATACAAGATTAAAAGAGGAAAGTTTCGCCCTTCCTACCTTCTTCAAACCGATTGAAAACTAACTTCCGAGGAGCCTTATACTTCCTTTAGTATTCGGCTAACAATGCCGCCAAGGAGGAGTGTGAGATCTTGGTTCTTCAAGGGGGTGTATTCGGCTATTGAAGGAAGGAAAATAATGGAGATGAGAGGAAGAGAAGTTTCGCTAAAGGGGTTTGGGAGGTCAAAGAAAAACAAAAGAAGAATGAAGAGGGCTTAAGAAATTTCTAGCAAGTAGCAAAATGAAGAAAAAGAAGAGAATGGTGCTAGGTTGCTCCTTTTATAGGCATTCGGCTTCCTAGCCTTGCCGTCCACACCACTCCACCAAGGAGTTCAAAATCCATTTAATCTCCTCAAATTATTCTTGGCCACTTGTTTAATTAATTCAAATAATTTGAATTAATCACTTAATAATCCTCTTAGTCAAATAATATCTCTTATTATCCAAATAATATCCCTTTAAAATACTTGATTATCCCATGATATTTGAATTAAAATAAATTACAACCTTATTATCTAAAATAAAAGAATTTAAGGAGAGAAATTCTCTCCTTTGTGCCGTCCCACCAAAATGAAAAAGGAGGGGATTTGCGACTCGAACACAAGCTCCCTTACTCTCCTTGTGGCGTCAACTCCAACCCTTAAGTGGCCTCCTTTTGCCACTTTTCCAAGGCCCTTTTTGTGTCAAATTATACTAATTTATTCTTTTAACACCCTTCTGCTAAGGCTCCTACCTTTTAAGTTAAAAACTGAATTTTTTCTCATTAAACCGAGCCAACTCAAAGCCTTAAATTAAGCTCCATTATTCCATAAATAATACCACAATAGTTCTTACAGAAAAATAACTAAATTTCAAATAACCCCATTTTTGGGATGTTACAATTCTACCCCCTAAAATAAATTTCATTCCCCGAAATTACTTAACTAGAAAAGGTGGGGTATTATTGCGCCTCATTACATCCTCGGGTCCCACGTAGCTTCCTCTGCACTCATGGTTCCGCCATAGTACTTTCACCAAGGGCACCGACTTCCTACGTAGAACCTTCACATCTCGGTCCAAGATCTCGAACTGGTTCCTCTTCAAAAGATAAATCTGAATTCACCTCGATTTTCGCATCGGCACTACGTATGATGGGTCCGACCGATACCGCCTCAAAGATTGATACGTGAAAGACATCATGGATCTGGTTCGATTCGCCGGTAACTCAAGCCGGTAGGCTACCGGTCCTACTCGCTTAATCACCGTGATATGGCCCGATAAACCTTGGGCTTAGCTTCCTTTCCGTCCAAATCTTAACACCTTTTTCCAAGGCGACACTTTCGTAAAAACCTTGTCTCCCACAAAGATACTCCATCTCCTTGCGTTTTAAATCCGTATAGGATTTTTGCCTATCCGATGCTTCCTTAAGACGAGAGATCGAATTATTTTGACTTTATCCTCCGCTCTGTCACCAACTCGACCCAAAATCTGCTGCTTCACCTAGTTCCGTCCAACATGCCTGAGAGTACGACACTTCCTTCCATACAAAGGCCTAGCCATCCGGATACTTGCACGTAGTTGTTGTTATAGGCGAACTCTCGCTAACGGTAGAAATTCCTCCCAACTACCACGGAAATCCAAGACACAACCTCTTAACATATCCTCTAAGATCTCAGATCACCCTTTCCGATTGTCCGTCGGATCGTGGATGGAAAGCGTACTAAAATCCAACCGTGCCCCATAGCTTGATGCAAGGCTTTCCAAAACCTTAACGTGAACTCCGGATCCCTATCCGAGATGATTGATGTTGGAACCCCATGCAATCTTACTATCTCCGAGACGTGTACCTTAGCTAGCTTCAAGAGAGAAATCCATCCTCACCGGTATGAAGTGAGCCGACTTAGTTAACCGGTCAACTATTACCCAAACCGCGCCTTTCTTATCGGGCGTAAGGGGGTAGCCCACTAACAAAATCCATAGTGATTCGCTCCTCCCACTTCCATTGGGGAATCTTCACCGGTCAAGCAACCCTCGACGGCAAATCGATGTTCAGCCTTAACTTGTTGACAAGTTAGACACTTACCAACAAACTCATTACTTCACGCTTTAACCCGCCACCAAAATCGCTTCTAAGATCCCTATACATCTTGCTTCCTCCCGGATGCATAGCGTAAGGACTGCGCTGTGTGCATCATGGAGAATCTTCTCGCCTCAACTCCACATCCTTTGGCATACACGCCCGCCTCTTGAAAGCATAATACTCCATCACTCGACAAAGTTATATCCTTTCAAACCACCATCCCGAACTTGTGCTTTCTTAGCGCTCAACCCTTCATCTACCGATCGCTTTTTCCTTAACCTCCTCGATCCATGTTGGCTTAACTCAAGTTCCGCCAATAGACTTCCATCATCATATAGACTTAACCGAGCAAACATTGCTCTCGGCGCGTCACAACCTTCCGCTCAACGCGTCGGCTACCACGTTGGCCTTGCTCGGATGATACTCGATCGAACAATCGTAATCCTTCAAAAGTTCAATCCACCGACGTTGTCTCGTGTTTAGATCCTTCGAGTCAAGAGATACCTCAAACTCTTATGATCCGTAAAACTATTGACTTCTCCCCATAAAGATAATGCCGCCATATCTTTAGAGCAAAAATGACCGCCGCTAACTCCAAGTCGTGCGTTAGATAGTTCAATTCATGAGGTCTTAATCGACGTGATGCATAGGCTACTACCTTCCTCTCTCGCATCAAAGACACATCCCAAACCAAATGGGACGCATCACAATAAACGGTGAACAATTTTCCCGCCTCTGTTGCACCAAAATCGGAGCTTCCATCAAAATTTTCCTTAGTTTATCGGCTTTCTTGTCGCTTCTCCGACCATACAAATGGGACTCCTTTTCTTAGTAGCTTCACAACTTTGCGATCGAGAGAATCCTTCTACAAATCTCCGATAGTACCCGCTAGACCCAGAAACTTCTGATCTCCGCCACTGACCTAGGCGGTTTTCAATCCAATACCGCTTCAATCTTACGAGGGTCTACTCTAATTCCTTCCGCCGATACCACATGTCCTAAGAAAGCCACTTCCTCACCCAAAATTTCGCACTTGCTGAATTTGGCATATAATTGCTTCTCCCTTAGTACTTGCAACACTATTCGCAAATGCTTGTCATGCTCTCCTCCGTCCCAGAGTAAACCAAGATATCGCCAATGAATACCACAACGAATTGGTCTAGGTAATCGCTTGAAATACTCTATTCATCAAGTCCATAAATGCCGCGCAAGCGTTGGTCAACCCGAATGGCATTACCAAAAACTCGTAATGTCCATACCGAAGTTCAATGCCGCCTTGTGGACATCAACTTCCTTCACCTTTAGTTGATGGTAGCCCGACCTAAGGTCTATCTTTGAAAACACCGCGGCACCTTCAGCTTGGTCAAACAAGTCATCGATCCGAGGCAACGGATACTTGTTTTTGATCGTTAACTTGTTTAACTCGACGGTAGTCGATGCACATTCGCATGGACCCGCCCTTCTTCTTGACAAATAGCACAGTGCTCCCCACGGGATATGCTTGGTCGAATAAACCTCTATCCAAGAGCTCTCGAATTTGGGCCTTCACTCCACCAATTCCTTTGGTGCCATTCGGTATGGTGCTATAGACACCGTGCCGCCCGGGTAGCAAGTCAATACCGAATTCAACTTCCCGATCCGGAGGCGGACACGGAAGTTCTTCCGAATATGTCAAAGAAATTCCCAACCGTCGAACCTCAACTATCGACTCCTTAGCTTCCAAAGCACGATTCAAACCAAATATGCCTCACAACCTTTCTTAACCATCCTTTCGCCTTCAAGGCCGACACCACATGGATAGGTAATTCCTTCTATCACCTATCATAACCACTTCATCACCTCACCGCCTTAAGCACCATGCGCTTAGCGCGCAATCCAAATTCGCCGATACTTAACTAGCCAATCCATTCCAAGGATCAAATCGAACTCTCCGAGAGGTAGTTCCATCGATCGCTACAAATACGACCCTTGGAGTTCTAGGGGTACATCTCTATAAAGTTTGTCTACTACTACTGAGTGTCCTGGGGCTTAGCACACAGTCATCTTCCTAAGAGTAGTCTCGAGTCTAGGTCCATAGTTCCTACCACACTACTAGCAATGTACGAGTGCGTCGAACCCACATCAATTAATGCAACATAGGGTAAACCAAATATTAGAAATGTACCGTTATGACGTCCGGTGCGTCTTCCTCCTCGCGACGCCTCACAGATAGACTAAGCCAGTCGCTTAGCCTCGGTGTTACCCGAACCTCTCCCCGAGTTCCACGAATTTCTGCTTGAAACCATTGTTTCTCTCGCCATTACCCCGCCTCTCTGTGGTGGTCCAACATTTCGCCTCAGCGCGATTCCGACCTTCCGTGATCCTTAGTCGCTTTTTGAGGACAGCCCCTTACCCGATGCTCCAAAGACCCACACTCAAAACAACCTTTGTTACCGACCAACAACCTCCCCAATGGGTTTTTCCACAACGGTTGCACCGAGCTCGGCTTTTGATTAGTAGCCGTGGGCTTTCCTCCCGATTCGCCCACTCGCCTAGGCCCGCTTCGAGCATTAGTGTTACCCGATCCAAATTGACCCAAATCCTCTTTTACGGTTATTCTTGCTATAGTTTTGCCTTACACATGTTCTCCTTAACCCCTTCTTCCACCTTGGCCTTCTCCACAAGAGATGAGAACTCACGCACTGCTTTGCGGGCAATTAGTAATCTCAGATCATCTCTCGAGCCCGCCTCAAAGCGGACACAGGCGCTCATGTTCGGTGGTTACGATTCCTCCGCATACCTACTTAGCCTTAAAAACTCACCTCATACTCGACGGCACCGACTTAGTTCCTTGCACTAGACCTAGGAAGGCTTTCCTTTGAGCATCGGTGTAACTAGTGCCCACATACTTCTTCCCGAAAGGCCGTCTTAAAGTAGTCCCACGTGAGATCATCACCGCGGCTCCATCCCTGACAAATACCACCACCGATACGCTTCATCCTTTAGAAGCGACACCGCCGCCTTTCCTTTCTCTCGCAACAGTCGAGATCATCCATGACCCTTCCGTAGATTCCACCAATATTCTACGGCAGACTGGTGCCACTCTCACGAGACACCACGGAATACCTCGGCCCGTTAGGGCCGAATCCGCTCGAAAACAGACTTCCGAGCTCCCAAATTCCCACCACCCTCGCCACCATCTCCAACACTCGCAAAAGCGACTTGCGACACGGCTCACCACCGGCCCGATCCTCGCCTCCTCACCGAAAGTAGGAGGTGGTGGTGGCGCGGGTACCTCGCTTTTCGAACCTTGACTGACTGACGGGGTTCGGACACCGTCATCCTACCCCTACCGCGTCCACGATGTCCACGCCCTCTAGAACTCATTCTATCTACCGCGCTTTAACTGATTAAGAGAATTTTATGTGTTAGCATTTGTTTCACTTTCTTATTCACGAAGAAATTTTATGAATGAATTTAATTAGGGATTCTTTCGAGCAAACAAGGTTTCACTTCTCTATCCTAGTTCACACAAAAGAGTTCATGCATCCATTCCTTAATACTTTCCATACCTATTCACTCTTCTGACATTTCTCCTGCTTTCTAACCTGTGGGTATTTTCGTCATTTTCCTACAGTGGTATTTTCAGAAATAAAGAAATTTTAAAACTTTAGTAAAGTAGGTCATTTTGAAATTCCCAAAACTGGAGGATATTTATGAAAATTTGTAAAATTGTAATCGTTTTGAAACCAGGGGTATTTTGGTAATTTTGTCAATCGTGGGCAATTTTGTCATTTTGATAAATCGTGGATATTTTCGATGAGTTGTAAAACTTTGAGGGTCCTTTCTGAAAGTTTTCCTTTTCAAATAGTGATGTTGGTAAAGTTTTCCAAAGATCGTGGTCATTTGGTAATTTTCACAAATTGAGGCGCTTAGTAATTTTCTAAAACCAAAATATTTCAAAGTTGATTTTCAAAACTAAGTTGTTGGATATTTGTAAAGTAGTCGAAATTTTGAGCAAAACCATTGAACGGATATTTTATGAGTCGTATGCTTTAGTAATTTTACCTCTAAGGGCATTTTTGTAATTTTCCAAAATTTGGGTTTTTCGAGGAAAACGTTGTAAATATGATGTTTTCCGATTGAAAGAGTTGTTGCAAGAGTTTTGAAAACATTGGAGTTGTTGTTGTTTCATTTCTTTTCAAAACATGGCTAATTCCTTTTTCGGTTTTAATCATAGTGTTTAGCCCATGACCGAGCCTCTTGGTCGTAGTGAACCAAAGCTACGCACTGAGCGGGATTCGAGTGAAGAGGAGGTGGGTCACGCGGACCGCTTAAATACCAAGCTCTCACCGAACCTTTCTAGACATGCGCACGAGGTTGCCACACCACCGAGCCTCTCGAGTTAGGTGAACCGGCTACGCACACTGCAGGATACCCGCGAAGAGGAGGTGAGTCACACGGACCGCTTAAATACCGTGCTCTTCCCGATCCAATCCTCGACATGCGTGCATGGGTTTACCACACCCAGCTCACTTGGCTAAGTCATAGATTGGTTTAGTTCTTTAATGTCTTATGTTTGGTTCATGTGTTTGAGTAATCTAATCCTAGGGTTCAAGTCCTATAAGTCTATCTACGCCCATACTTCCTACCCTTCTACAGTAATATAATTCACCAAGAGGTTCGTGAAGTACTTACACCAGCGGATCGGTCTGCGGAGACTCGGGCCATGTTTGTCCCAAAGTCAAAAATCATTTTATAAGGCCTTTTAAAACAATTTTGGGCTTTGGGCTTTGGGCCCCACACCGAGCTTTGAACTGGGCTCGATACCAATTTTGTAACAACCCAAACCCGCCCAAACGCTATGGCCGAATCTGTCCATTCTGATGAAAACATTTTTGAAGTTCCTTTTTGAAACCAACTTAAATTTTGAAAACCCTTCTTTTTTAGTGGACTTAATAAAACCTTACTTAGATTAAATTTGGAAATCAATTGGGTCAAGTTGTTTTAGAGTTTTAAATGTGCTGACGACGACACGGTAAAAAACATTTTCGCTTACTTTGAGAAAACGTGTTCATTCAATGTAATATTGATAAAAATAGTTTAAGCAAATTATTCAGCAATATAAAAAAAAACAACAAAGCTAAAGTGTTAGGAGGCCTTATTACATTCAAAATAAAATCAACTAAAGATTAAAATAACTAAAGCCAAAATCCATTCGGTTTAAATTCACCTGCATGGCCACCTCGAGTCACCCGGCTCCACACCCGCGATCTACTCGTTACTAAAAATGTAAAGGAGAAGGTGAGTCACCAAGACTCAGTATGTAACCCTTCCCCCGGTTTAAACATATTCATACACAACATATAACAAATTAATTATGCAAGTTATCATGTGTCCCAACCTAGCCAGCCATACGCCACTGTCTACCCCGTTGTGGTACCAAACCACTGGTGGTGCCAAACCACTGGTGACATATAGTCACGATGTGCTACCAAAACACTGGTGTCCGTAGACACAAATCGGGTGATGGGGCCAACCCATCGTGTGATACCAAATCACTGGCAGACGATCCCATATCTCAAGTGGAGCCAACCCACGGTGGTATTAACCACAGGGACATGTCGCTATGAGGTACCAAACCTCTGGAGGTACCAAACCTCTGGTGACCGTAGTCACAGTGTGTTACCAAAACACTGGTGCCCGTCGGCACGATCAATACTGCCCCCTCCACTCAATCAACCCACATGGTCAACAGTCATATACAGATTTATCATATGTACTATCGCAACATGCTTTCCAAAAGCATAAAATATCAAAATCATGTGCACAGGTACTTACCTGATTCATCACGTATACCGTTATGGTATTCAAGCCATTGCTACATAAATCAAGATAACATTCACATTACTTAACATAGTTAATAAGCTATATGGTGTGTATGTACACACCTGTCACCAACAAGGAGTCTAAATCCGAAAAGAGAAGTCGGCCACACTCAAGTCTTTGCCCCTATATTCGGCCATTTGTCAAAGATAGTGCTCAAAGGCCTATTCGGCCAAAACCAAAATACCAAAAAGGGGTTAAGATTTAACCCTAAGCCTTACCTAATGCCCTTGAGTACTAGTCACCAAACTATTTATTTTGCTCCCCTACAATCGGCCATTGCAATAACTCCCATTAGTAGCCTTCGGCTTAAATGAATATCAAATAACTAACCAATGTAAATCTTACCATTACTTACCAAACCGATTACTAGAGGATAGGAGTTGGGATTAAGCACTTCAAAATCCCGGGATACCTAATGGAATTGGTTCCAAAGAAGATAAATGGTTAGCCGTTACCAACACCAAATTTCGGCTTTTCTTTTCACTTTAGTCGACAAAAATACAAGATTAAAAGAGGAAAGTTTCTACTCTTCCTACCTTCTTCAAACCGATTGAAAACTAACTTCCGAGGAGCCTTATACTTCCTTTAGTATTCTGGCTAACAATGCCGCAAGGAGGAGTGTGAGATCTGGTTCTTCAAGGGGGTGTATTCTGGCTATTGAAGGAAGGAAAATAATGGAGATGAGAGGAAGAGAAGTTTCGGCTAAAGGGGTTTGGGAGGCTGGAAGAAAAACAAAAGAAGAATGAAGAGGGCTTAAGAAATTTCGGCAAGTAGCAAAATGAAGAAAAAGAAGAGAATGGTGCTAGGTTGCTCCTTTTATAGGCATTCGGCACCCCCTAGCCTTGCCAGTCCACACCACTCCACCAAGGAGTTCAAAATCCATTTAATCTCCTCAAATTATTCTTGGCCACTTGTTTAATTAATTCAAATAATTTGAATTAATCACTTAATAATCCTCTTAGTCAAATAATATCTCTTATTATCCAAATAATATCCCTTTAAAATACTTGATTATCCCATGATATTTGAATTAAAATAAATTACAACCTTATTATCTAAAATAAAAAGAATTTAAGGAGAGAAATTCTCTCCCCCTTGTGTGCCGTCCCACCAAAATGAAAAAGGAGGGGATTTCATGACTCTAACACAAGCTCCCCTTACTCTCCTTGTGGCATCAACTCCAACCCTTAAGTGGCCTCCCTTTTGCCACTTTTCCAAGGCCCTTTTGTGTCAAATTATACTAATTTATTCTTTTAACACCCTTCTGCTAAGGCTCCCTACCTTTTAAGTTAAAAACTGAATTTTTTCCGTTAAACCGAGCCAACTCAAAGCCTTAAATTAAGCTCCATTATTCCATAAATAATACCACAATAGTTCTTACAGGAAAAATAACTAAATTTCAAATAACCCCATTTTTGGGATGTTACACTTCGTTTGCCGCAAGTTCAAATCTTTCTGAGTCATAATGTATTTTAAACTCTTATGATCAGTAAAGATGTGGCATTGTTCACGGTAAAAATGATGACGCCAAATTTTTAGTGCAAAAACTATAGCGGCCAGTGAAGAATGCTTTACTTGATTCAGGTTGAACCAACACTGGTGCCTCAGTTAAGAATGCTTTCAATTGATTAAAGCTTTTTCGACATTTCTCGGACCATTCAAACTTTACATCTTTTTGAAGCAATCTGGTCATCAGTGTAGCAATCATTGAGAATCCTTTAACAAAGCGTCAATAGTAACCAATCAATCCTAGAAAACTTCTGACCTCAGATACATTTCTAGGTGGTTTCCACTCAATAACTGTAGATATCTTGCTCGGATCAACTCTTATACCTTCCGCAAAAATAATATGCCCCAAAAATCCAACTTTTCGAAGTCAAGACTCACATTTGCTGAATTTAGCATACAGTTGCTTATCTCTCAAGGTCTGCAACACAATCCTCAAATGATCGGAATGCTCAGACTCATCTCGTGAATAGATCAGAATATCGTCAATAAACACAACAACAAATCTGTTAAATACAGTCTAATTATCCTATTCATCAAATCCATAAAAATGGCAATAGCATTAGTCAATCTGAAAGGCATAACAAGGAATTCATAATGTCCGTACCTCATTCTAAATGCTATTTTCGACACATCTGAGCCTTTTAATCGCAACTGGTAATAACCCGATCTCAAGTCAATCTTTGAAAACACTATTGCACCTTTCAATTGATCAACTAAATCATCAATCCGTGGTAGAGGGTATTTGTTCTTTATAGTCACTTTATTTAGTTGTCTGTAATCGATACACATTCTCATCATGCCGTCTTTCTTCTTTACAAACAATACGGGCGCATCCTAGGGTGAAAAAATCGGTTGTGCAAAACCTCTGTCTGTTAACTCTTGCAACTGGGCTTTCAACTCTTTTAATTCTATTGGAGCTATTTTTTACGAAGCTATCGATATCGGTGTTGTTCCCGGTACTAATTCAATACCAAATTCAACCTCTCTGATTGGTGGCAAACCCGATAATTCTTCTAGAAATACATCTGAAAAATCACAAACAACAAGTATAGATTCAATCTCTGATTCAGACACCTTTGTATCCAGTACGTATGCAAGATAAGCATCACAGCCTTTTTTTATACATTTCTGAGCTAACATCGATGATATCACAGTAGGTAATTGATAAGCCATAATTTACACATATTTTAACCCCATGCTTGGCTTAATTTTGGATGAGTTTCCACTGAATTTAATGAATTCGATGCTCTTAATCCTTTAATTTCATGATTTATACTCAAGAGGGCTTAGGAGTTGAAAAGAACGAGAAATGGGCCAAAAAGGGACAAAATGGACCTACACGGCCTGGACCACTGTACACGGGCGGACCACACGGCCGTGTGTGACAAGCAGGATCGAACACGACCTGGACTATCGACCACGGGCGTGTCAAACGGACATGTCCCTACTGAAATCAGGATGAGTTCTATTCGGAATAGGATACTTGTAGGCCAAGTAAGGCATCTCAAAGCCTATATAAACACCCTAGGGGGCAACCTAAAAGGAGAGTTCGACAGGACGTCGAATAGACGCCGAGTAGAAGGCAGAAGATACTCCAAGATAGCCGTCGGGAACAACTTAGGAGAAAGATCTCGATCAAGACTGAGGATCTCCCATCAAGTTCTTTAGAAGTTTTTGGGTTTTCTTATGTTTTTTTGTTTTCCCTATTCTAATATGTTTTCCCCTCATTAGTATGAACTAAATCTCTCAAATACCTGAGGGGATGAAACCTAAGACAGATATTATTATTATTTGATTTATGGGATAAATATTTGTGCTTATTCTTAATTGTGAGTTCTTATTCTTGTTTGATAATTCAGGTTATTGATTCAAGTCGAATGTGCTTATTCAGTGGAGCAAAAGTCCCTATCTAAGAGTAGATCAATACAATTAAGCGGAGTTGATTGCAACCCTAGAAATAGGGCGACGAAAATCTGCAGGATTAGGGTCAAAGCTAATAAGGGAATCCATAGATCGAGTTAATGTGACAATAAAGGTTTTAATTAGAAATAGATTTCAATTAATCAACCTAGAGTCAGTTGTTAGTAGCCTCAAAAGAGGTATTAATATAATTTAGGGATTTCTACGGATTAAGTCAAGTGAATAAATCGCACGAATCAAAAGTAATAAGTGAAGTCTAGGTGGATTCTTCCTTAGGTATTGCCTATCTCGTATCAGTTGTCCAAATGTATTTTTCCAATTCACTCTCTATCACATTCATATCAATTTAGTTAGATAAATTAATTAGTTAATTTTAGATTAAAAATAAATCCCTTTAATTATTAGGTTAGATAATAAAAAGATATTTAATACCAGTACTTTTGGTCCTTAAGGATACAATATTCCGGACTCACTACAACTATACTACTATTTGATAGGTGCGCTTGCCTTTGTCGAAATAATAGTTAGTTTCGAGACCATTAGTAATTCACTCGAATCATCATACTCAATACAAAGAATAACACCATTCTGACATTTCAATTCGATAATCTTTTGTCTACAATTCACAACTACATCATGCATAGTTAGCCAGTCCATACCCAGAATCACATCAAATTTATCGAATGGTAGAAACATCAAGTCAGTTGGAAAATAGTAACCCCGAGTCTTCAAAGGACAATTCTTATAAATCTTATCAACTAAAACAGACTTGCCTAAGGGGTTCGATACTTTAATTACAAACATTGTAGACTCGACATGTAAACTCTTTTTAGACACCAAGTTCATACATATATACAAGTGTGTCGATCCAAGGTCAACTAAAGCAATCACATTAGTATCATAAAGAGAAAATGTACTAGTAATAACATCTGGGACGATGCTTCTTCGCGAGCGCAAATAGCGTAGGCTCTAGCAGGTGCTCTGGCCTCGGATCTCACAGCTGAGTCCCTAGTTATACCTCTACCACTGGATACATTTCTCGTATTTCTTGGTGGTCTCCCTCTCGTAGTTGTATTACTCGATCTTACATTTTAAACTTTTTCTTTCTCTGTTAACTCTAGGCAATCTCGAATAAAGTGATCTAGTGAACCACATTTGAAGCAAGCTTTACTACTTTTATTCCAGTATTCTCCAAAATGTCGTCTCCCACACTGTTGACATTCAGGTTTGTTATTTCTAACACTGCCAACACTCGAGACAGAGGTAGCTTGAGCTTTAGGGTAGATTTCTATGATCTCTATTCTGATATCCCACTGACGCATTTGATCAACTATATGAATCTCAAGATTTCTTTGATGAAGAGTGATAAGGCTTATTCATCAGTCTTTTCTTTGAATCTCTAACCTCTGAATTAGTTTTCTTCTTTTCTCGGCTAAAATCTTCGACTTTATAGTCCCGTTCAACTAATACAATGAATTCTTTTAAATCTAAAATCCCAACCAGAAGTTTAATGTCTTCATTTAGCCCATCAACAAATCGCTTGCACATTATCTCATTGGTAGAAACATATTCTCGAGCATACTTGCTGAACTGTACAAATTCTCTTTCATATTCAATTACGATCATACGACCCTGTTTCAACTCTAGAAATTATTTAATCTTTTGGTCAAGGAACTATTAACTGATGTATTTCTTCCAAAATTTCGTCTAAAAGAATTCCCAAGTCACTCGCTCTCTCGGCACTACAGATACCAAAGTATTCCACCGTTGATATGCAGAGTCTATTAGAAAAGAAATACCACACTTTAAGCATTCAGTCGGCGTACACGAAAGTTCATCGACCACTCGAACTATATTTTCAAGTCAAAACTCGGCTCTCTCAGGATCATCATCAACCTTAGCCCTGAACTCTTCAGCCCCATGTTTACAGATCTTGTCAACTGGAGGCTTGTTCAACCTTAAAAGCCATAACACCCCTTTCCTGTGTCTGACGCTGGGACAGGATACGAGGCATTACCGTACTTAACCTTACTTGAACATGAAGTATTGGGCTATAAATTTCTTTCTAACTTAAAACTTCTCCTTCTTAATCATAACATACATATCATGGGCCTATGAGGCCTTAAACATACATCCGGAAGGTTTCGAAGTTCCACTGTAAACTTTTACATTTTTTGAAAATTTTTGTCTAAACAGGGGTCATACGCCCATGTGGGCAGGCCATATGGTCGCACGCGCCTATATCCCTAGCCCGTGTAGAATTTATTTTTATTTCGAACCTAGAAGGGTTTTCACACTGCCAGACACACGCCTGTGTCAATAGCTCGTGTCCTTCAGACGGCCTAAACACGCCCATGTCTTCACCTGTGTGTGAAAACTAGGGGTATTCTATTTATGACGTTAGCAACCCTTAAGGAGCACACGGCCTAAGCACACGCTCTTGTGCTAGCCCGTGTGACGAATCGAATTCTCGCAGTTTAATGCAGGGGACACACGACATATCAACACACCCTAGGGGTTGACCGTGTGTCACACATAGCCTAGACATACGCCAGTGTGTCTACCCGTGTGGACACTTAGAGGTTATTTTCCAATCCAATTGCCACCCTGAAACATAAACACACTTATAGAGTTCATAAAACTCATCATCATTAATATATATACATCTTAACAAATATTGGCCTATCACTTTGGCCATATACAAAAAGAATAGTAACTTTAATAGCCAATTCTTTGGCTTCCACTATGATATACCCCAAAATGTTATAATCTCTATACATTCCATACTTAACATAAAACAACTTGGCTATACTAAAATAATGATTGATAGTGTGATCTGAGCTCCGACTTCTATGATTCTCGAACTAGCTTGGCGAACCTACAAGGAAAAAAAAAGGGAAAAGAGAGGGGTAAGCTTATAGCTTAGTAAGTTTGCATGAAATTTATGTAATAACATAAATACTTAAAATAACTCATTCATCTCATGATACACGAACAATATAAGCATCAAGTACTCAAGCATACTTACTAATACTTACTCTTACCCATCTTAAATCACAATATGATTTCATACTTGTATTTTATTCATGGTACCTGTATCACTTAGTCACATAATTTAGTACTTTTGCTAAAGTAATCATAAACTCAAATTATTAACTGCCTTAACTTAAACAAAAATCTTTATCATCCTTGAGTAGCTTAACTTGTTACTATCTTTATGCACTTAACTCCTTTTTACCTCTTTCACACTTGGCTCTTTTGCCCGTTGAATTTCCCAGAATAACAGAGGATATTCAATCTCATCATACATGTATCTTGATGCCAATGCCATATCCCAGATATGGTCTTATATGGAATCACCTCATGATGTCGATGCCATATCCCAGATATGGTCTTACATGGGATTGCTTAACTTCATGTCAACGCCATGTCCCAGACATGGTCTTACACGAGATCTTCCTTTGGTGCCGAAGCCATGTCCCAGACATACTCTTACACGGAACCTTCCTTGTATGGTGTCGATGCCATGTTCCAGACATGGTCTTACACGAGACCTTCCTTATTCGATGCTGATGCCATGTCCCAGACATGGTCTTACACAGGATCTACATTTGGTGCCAATGCCATGTCCTAAACATGGTCTTACACGGGACCTACATTCCTTGATACAGATGCCATGTCCCAGACATGGTCTTACACGGCTTTCCTTGTCTTATGTTATGACATAGATATCCTCGTTATTCCAAGACTTCAATCGGGACTTTCATTTTCTGTACTCGTTGATTTCTTTATTAAAGTATTATTATTCTTTTTCAAGGAAATAAAGTATATTCAATAACATAATAATTGATTTAATGTAAATACACATAAAGCCTTAAATTCATACAAACTTACCTCGGTACTCCAAAATATGTGTAGATGTGCAATTTAGTCCTCGACTTTGTTCTTGCCTCGGTTTCGGTCCGAGCTTCGTGTTTCTTGATCTATAATAACAATTTAACTTGTTTAATACTTACATTGACTAAATTGACTCATATTTCATACTTTAGAAAAATTACATTTTTGCCCCTAAACTTTATCATAATTGCACTTTTGCCTATAGGCTCGTAAAATGATTTTCATTCAACTTTCTTGCATTTCAAGCCTAACCGAATCTTGCTCTCAACTATAACAACATTCAATTTCCACTATTTCACTCATGTATGACTATTTCCACAACTTTTACAATTTGGTCCTTTTCTGCATTTTTAATGAAAAATTCTTAGAAAAAGATGTTTATCATGCATCAAGCTTTCATATTCTTCCATAGAACATCAAAATACATGCATGTCATGCATGGGTAAATATTTGAACATAAACCCTAGCTCAAAATATAGCTAGAAATAGCTAAACCGAGCTACGAGGATCTCAAAAATACAAAGAACATTAAAAACAGGGCTAAGATGCACTTACTATCAAGCTTGAAAGTAGAAGAAACCCTAGCTATGTCTCCCTTGTGATTTTCGACCAAGAAGGAAGAAGATGAACATGGTTTTGGCTTATTTTTCCTTTTTAATTCTTTAATTAACCAAATGACAAAAATGCCCTTAATGGCCCTTTTTTGAGATTTTTCCTTCCCATGTCCATTTTTGTCCATCATAATACTTAATGGTCTAATTGATAAATAAGGGCCTCTATTATTTTTTTTATGATGCTATTTCATACTTAAATCTTCTAGAATCTCATATTTTCTAGTCATTGCAATTTAGTCCTAATGGACAATTTATTCACTAATTAATAAAATTTCTTCCTGAAATGTTCACACAATCATGCAGCCACCTCATGAGCCTCATAAAAATCATTAAAACTCATATTTCTACTTCGGATTTATGGTCTCGCACCATTATTCCGACTAGGCCCTAAATCAGGTTGTTACAAAAGCTCAACTCCTTGAGGAGCTACAGGTACAGTTTGGGGATTAAGAGGGGGTGGAGGTTGTTGAGCAGCCAGATTAGTACGAATGTATTGAGTGAACCACTTGTTCATCATTTGGAAGAAGGCTTCTTTAGCCTCTTCTCTCTGGCTACCTGTCACGGGTCTAGATATAGACGGCACTGTCCCTTGCGTGGGAGCAAGAGCATTACTTTCAACCTCATCAGCTATCGCTCGATTGGGATCCATTTGCTATATAAAAACACATTTTCTGACGTTAGGAGTTATCACACTATCACAGTTTATATATGGCATGTTTAGCTAAACTCTCACATACGCTACGTTAGTTCTAAAATCAACTAAACCGTAGCTCTGATATCAATAAATATAACACCCCTCACCCGTATTCAACATCAAAATAGGGTTACGGAGCATTACCGGACATACAAAACAATTAAACAATTATTTAACATACATATGCTCACCTCAATTATTCATCATTCAATCTCAATCGATTTCTCCCTAATAAGAGCCTTCGAGGACTTAAATATGCTTCAGAATTGGTTAGGGACTAAAACGATAACTAGGGAATTTTTCCAACACTTAGCAATTTTGTTTCAAATAGAGGACACACACCCGTGTGGCCAGGCCGTGTGTCTTACACGGCCACCAGACACGTCTGTGTCATAGGCCGTGTGAAAACAGGGGGTACATACTGATTTGAGTCATACGGCCAACCACACGCCCGTGTGTCTAGCCCGTGTACCCTTCGAAGTGGCCACACACGCCCGTGTGCCAGGCTGTTGTTAGGCCGTGCCAAACCTATAGGGTATACTGACTTATGCAACACGGGCAAGTCATACACCCGTGTGCCAGGCCGTGTGCCAATTAAGGGGTATACTGACTTGTACCACATGGCCGATCACACGCCCGTGTGTGAGGCCGTGTGGAGTATACTAAATTCATTTCAACTTTAACACTAGGGGACACACGACGGTGTAACTTGACCGTGTGTCACACACGGCTGAGACACACACCGTGTCTCTGCACGTGTGGACAAAAATAGGCTATTTACCAAGCCATTTTGCCACCCATTTTACACATACCTAAACCAACCCAAATGTTACCAAATGATGACATAATGAACATTCAACTTAGCCACATTCAAGACTAATCCATATCAATTTCAATACCAACATTCAACATGCTTATAACTTAAGTTTAACTCAACCAAAATCTACTCAAATACATATATCAATAAACTAGTTTAACCATTACCTAACATACCCCATTTTTGTACCAATTCATAAGCAAGATACCAATTCCACAAACTTCATAATATGGTCATTCACATATCCATTCAAAGAACTCAAATATCAACATATATGCACATATAAGCATATAATAAAATTCACTAAATTAAGCCAACTCTCATGGCTATATTTACAACTCAAAATATAGACATTTACAATGCCAATTCTTTTGGCTAACATCATTACCAAAACATAATCAACAAGACTCAGATACCTATACATGCCATATATTCAAAACATAGTTTCAAAAATACCAAAGAGTGAGAGGATAGTGTGGTGAAGTCTCCGACGATCCCCGAATCCTAACTAGCTTTGAAATCACTATAAAATATGGAAAAACAACAAAGTAAGCTATATAGCGTAATAACCTCGTATGTTAACAATGAGCAACTATCATCATTCATTAAACATTCATTTAATGGAAAACAATTTTCAAGAAGTCAATTAAATATCAAGTTATCAAATAATCATTCATATAACTTACCAAGAAGCTCATCAATTTCATAGTTTTTAATACTCAATTCATTTTTGTACGTACATATACTATATCGTACCAATCTCATATTCAACCACTTTCTTCTTTTACCCGTTGAACCATTCGGAATAGAAGTCGGATACTCAAGGTCTCACTCGATAAGTACCTATACCATGGCTCGTAGCCAAATCAAGGTAACTTATCCGATATTCTGAAATCATGGCCCAAAGCCAAACCGGCTTATCTCACACACACTGTGCTAAATCATGGCTCGAAGCCAATTCAAATATACCTAATGACATGTCACTAGCATCCTAAACAATTCCTAAGGTTCAATCGGGATTTTAACTTTCGAATCTTCATCGAATCATTTCCGAAATCGTCTGTAATCACATAATAATTCATGTTATATCAAAGCATTTAAATTACATTTGAAATGAATTTATAACATATGAACTTACCTCGGATGTTAAAACGGCAAACCGAGTCGATTAATCGATAACTTTATCTTTTTCCCCAATCCAAGTCCGTATTTCACTTTTCTTGATCTAAATATATTCAAAATTGATTTATTCAATCATCTATTCATTCAATTTAATCTAAATCATACTTTAAAACACATTTACACTTTTGCCCCACATTTTTCACATTTTTCACAATTTAGTTTTATTGCATAAAATCACAAATTAGTGAAATTCCAATTATACCGATGCTAGCCAAATTACTATTATGTCCCTAGCAGCCCATATTTTCTTTTATTATACATTTTAACCCCAAAGTTTCAACATTTCTCAGTTTAGCCCCTAATTTGCTTTTTCACTAAAAACCACTTAACAAAACTTGTAATACTCATAACAAATATTCATAATCTATCATCAATCATCAAAACTCATACATATTCATCAATGGAATCATTCAAAATCTTTAACAGTTTTGCAAATTAGTCTTGGGCTAGTTAGTTCTAGCTGCAACGATCTCAAAAACATAGAAATCATTAAAAACGAGACAAAAACAGACTTACAATTGAGATAGAAAGCTTGGCCGAATATGAAACCTAGCTTATGGCTTTTCTTTCCTCCCAAATTCGGTTGGTGAAGATGATGAATGCCTAATTTTATGTTTTGTTTTATTTTATTTAAGTTAAATTACCAAATTACAATATTAACCTTACTAATTAAACATTAAAAACATATAATGGTTGTCCACAATTGTCCACTCATGCTATTAATGGTCTAATTACAACATAAGGACCTCCTCTTTTAAGTTCCATCGCTATTAGGCACTTTTAGCTAATAGAACATCAATTTTGTACTTTACGCAATTTAGTCCTTTTTCTCAAATTGACCATTTAAACAATAAAATTTCTTAACAAAATTTTCACACAATCATTTAATCATGTTGTAAAAATTAAAATAATAATAATAAAATAAATATTTTGACATCATATATGTGGTCTCGAAACCACTGTTCTGATTTGACCAAAATCGGGTTGTTACAAGTTGCCTAGGTTAAAGACAAGAAGAGAAGCTAGAAAGTGGTCTGAGACTTGCTCATCTCGACACATCCTGGGTTCAAGAGAGTATGACTTCTAAATTTTGGGTTAGAATGGCATGTACATAGGGTATTTAGTGTGTTCTTCTAGTAGGAATGAGTACAATGTAAAGTTCACAAACTTTATAAATTATAAGAACTTTATGTAAATGTTTGAGTAGTATGATGTTAAGATGGTGTAATGGTGTTTTTAAATGTTTAAATTATCAATTGGTCGGTTTGCTATTGAAATTGGATATGCAGGGACTAAGGTGTAAAAGTTTAAAATTTGCAAAATTTCCTTCAATTTTGGCCTGCATTATAATAGCCTCGTTTTCAGTGGTGTTAGAAACAACGGTTTTGGAACCAAAATTTTGATCAGCAAGCCATAAAATTTTATTTATTTAATATTTACAAGGTTATTAGTAGGTCATATTAAGGTTTGGTTAGATAATTTTAATGTTTGACTAGTTAATTAACAAAAAAGGTCTAAATTGTAAAAATTTAAAAATTCATTCGCTATTGAATTATATGTGCTAAATGTGTATAAAAGCATGTTTGGAGGGTTTTAAAAAGAAATTAGATCATAATGGATTATTATGGACGGTTAGTGATGTTTTCATGTGATTATATTATGTTAAGTTATATTAAATAATATAAAAATTTAAGTAATAAAAGTAAAATAAAAGAAAGAAGCATTACCATCTTATTTATTTCTTTGTTACAACCAAAAAACCTCTATTGGAGAAGAAAAGGAAAGCTTCAAACATCTATTGATATTCAGCCATTGCATGTGTGTTGATTTTAAGACCATTTCTTGTAAATTTTATGTTTTTGAGACTGTTATGGCTAATCTAGCTACCCAAAGGACTATTTAAAAAATTGTTAAAGATTTGAAAAGTTACCATTGTTGTTAATAAAGCTTTTTGAATGTTCATGGTTGATTTCTAAGCTTGGTGTTGAAATAGGACTACTTGTAAAATGAATTTAGGTAATTTAATGTTTAGGGACTAAAATGATAAAATTTTAAATTTAGTATGAAATTCTTGTAAAATTTCATTAAATGTAGGTTGTAAAGGATTAATGGTGAATTCGGCCTAATGGTTTTTGGCTTAATTGTGATAAATGTGTAAGTTTCGATTTTAAGGACTTAATTGAATAAAAAGGTAAAAGTTTAGGAAAATAATGTAAAATGTTATTAAATGGTCAAATGCATGTGTTTAGATATTTTAAGGTATTTGAAATGGTTAATTTAGTTAAATTATTATATAGGTCAAGAAACGGATCAACCGATCGATAAATGCAAAAAAAGGAAAATCTTTGAATAGGCCTTGGTGTGGTATTTGTTGTTGTTTCATTTAGATTATTTTGTATTAGGTTCTTTTTTATTGATAATTACTTATGTTTTTATTAAGAATATATATGTTAGCATTGTTGAAATAAATGTTGAAATGGATATTAAAGGATTGAATTGTAAAGTATAGCAATTTACATGTTTGGAAATGAATTGAGAGTTGATATGGAACGCATATGATCATGTTGAATATAGTATTATGTTATAATGATAGAAAGAGTATAAGATTTGAGTTAAGGCCCGTGTGAGCTTAATGAATGATTAGAATACAAATGACATGATATTAGTGTTTATCATGCACTATGTGTCAATGGTTATATTTATCAGGTACTTTGTACCAATGTTATATTTATCAAAAACTATGTGCCGATGTTATATTTATCAGATACTATGCACCAGTGGAATCTAGCATTTGTTGTAGATTCCTGACAACTTGCGTGAGCATCATCGAGAAATGGCTAATGTCCCAATTGACAGCTTGTATGAGCAAACTTATCCTGAGTATCTGAAGTTAATTTATTGAATTTCTCCGAGTAAATCAATATAAGGAAATGAACGGAAATGGAATCTTATGGCATGACATGTTATTCATTAAATGATTGTAAATGGTGTAATAGCCCGATTTAGGGCCTAGTCAGAATAGTGGTGCGAGACCACAAATCCAAAGTAGAAATATATGTTTTATGATTTCTATGAGGCTTACGATGTGTTTGCATGATTATGTGAAAATGTTATGAGCAAATTTTATTTATCAGTGATTAAATTGTCCATTAGGACTAAATTGCAAAGATTAGAAAATATGAGATTCTAGAATATTTAAGTATGAAATAGAATTATAAAAATTACTAGAGGTCCTTATTTTGCAATTAGACCATTATATGTTAAGATGGACAAAAATAGACATGGGAAGGAAAAATCTCAAGAAAGGGGCCTTAAGGGTAATTTGGTCATTTGGTTAATTAATGAATTAAAAGGGATAATAAGTAAAAAATGGTGTCCATCTTCTCCAAGCTTGGCCAAAAATCACAAGAGCACCATAGCCAGGGTTTCTTCAAATTCCAAGCCTGATAGTAAGTGCATCCTACCTTCGTTTTTAATGTTCTTCGTATTTTTGATATCCTCGTAGCTTGATTTAGCTATTTCTAGCTATATTCTGAGCTATGGTTTATGTTCAAAAATTTAACTGTGTATGATATGCATGTATTTTGATGTTTTATGGAAGAATATGAAAGTTTGATGTATGATAAGCATCTTTTTCTAAGTGATTTTCTTGAAAAATGCACAAAAGGACCAAATTGTAAAAGTTATAAAAAAGGTCATACATGAGTGAAATAGTGGAAATTGGGGGCTTTTGTAGTTAATGAAATAATTCGGCTAGGAATAAAATACAAGAAAGTTGAATAAAAATCATTTTACTAGCCTAGGGGCAAAAGTGTAATTATGTGAAAGTTTAAGGGCAAAATTGTAATTTTTCAAAAGTATGATTCATGAGTCAATTTAGTCAATTTGAGTATTAAACAAGTGAAATTGTTATTATAGATCAAGAAACACGAAGCCCGGATCGAAACCGAGGCAAGAATAAAGTCGTGGACTAAATCGAACATCTACATCTATTTTGAGTACCGAGGTAAGTTTGTGTGAAATTAAAGTTTCATAATGTTTTTATACTTTGAATTGTTTGATATTATGATGATGAATATTGTTTCAGGAAAATCGACTAATGATGCTTCGATGAGAAAATGATTAGAATATGTTAAGTTGAAGTCCCGGTTGAAGATTCAGAATAACGAGGATACCTATGTCATAACATGAAGTAAGGAAGGTCCCGTATAAGACCATGTCTGGGACATGGCATCGACATTGAGTTAAGAGATCCAGTGTAAGACCATATCTGGGATATGGCATCGGCATCAAGAGGTGATCCCATGTAAGACCATATCTGGGATATGGTATTGGCATCGTGATACATGTATGATGAGATTGAGTATCCTCCGATATTTCAAGTAGTTCAACGGGAAAAAGAGCTAAGTATGTAAAGATGATAAAGATCTAAGTTATACAAGGATGACAAAAAGTTCCATTTAAGTTAAGGATGATAATGATTTAAGTTTATGTTCAAGATAACATAAGTGCTAAATTACGTGTTGAAGTGATACAGGTACCATGAGTAAAATATGAGTTATGAAAATCGTAATGTGATATGTGATGGGTAAGAATAAGTATGAGTAAGTATGTAAAAGTACTTGAGATCTTGTGTTGTTATTGTTTTATGAGATGAATGAATTTTACTATGAGTGCTTATATTGCTATTTTAATTCATGCAAACTTACTAAGCTATATGCTTACCCCTCTCTTTTCCCTCTTCCTTGTAGTATCGCCAAGCTAGCTCGAGGATCGTAGAACGTCGGAGCTCGGATCACACAATCAATCATTCTTTTGGTATAGTAAAGTTGTTTTATTTTGGGTATGACATGTATAGGAACTTGGTCATTTTGTGTTATGTCATATTTGGAAGCCAAAGTGTTGGCTAGTAAGGTTACTCATTCATTTTGTAAATGATCATTAGGAATTGGCCAATATTTGTCAAGTTTCATATTTTTAATGATGATGAGTTTTATAATATGAAAGTTCATGCAATTATTAGAGTAAAATGTGAAGTGTATGAATGATGATTAGTGATACTTCATAGTGTATTATTGCCATGTTATGTGTTGCTTGTGTTGGCATATGTGTATTTATGTTTAAGGGTCACAATTGGCTTGGAAAAAAGCCTTCTAATTATCCACACGGGTAGACCCATGGGCATCTGTCTAGGCCGTGTGTGACACGCGATCAACCCCTATGAGTGTGTTGATAGGCCGTGTGTCCCCTGTATCCAATTGCGAGAATTCTATTTGTCACACGGGTGTGTGCCTAGGCCGTGTGCCCTTAAGAGGTTGCTGGCATCATAAACAGAATACTTAGGTTTTTCACACACGGGTGAGGACACGGGCGTGTCTAGGTCATGTGAGGGACACGGGCCATTGACATGGGCATGTGTTCGGCCATGTGAAAACCCCTGTTGGTTCGAAATGAAAAATAAATTCCCCACGGGCTAGGAACATGGGTGTGTGTGACCACACGGCCTTCCTACACGGGCGTGTTCCATTTCACACGGGCGTGTGGCCCTGTTTTAGGTAAAAAATTTCTAAGTGAGCAAAAGTTTTCGGTTTAATTTTGAAACCTTTCGTATGTATATTTAGGGCCTCGTAGGCCCATAATAAGGATATTATGATTATGAATGAGAATGTTTAAGTTGAATTGAAATTTTATGGCCCAATGTTGAACATTTAAGCAAGTTCGGTTACGCCTCGTATCCGGTTTCAGTGTTGAACACGGGTAAGTGGTGTTACATTTAGTGGTATTAGAGCTACGGTTTAGTTGATTCTCGGGCTAACGTAGTGTAAGCATGAGTCTAGCTATACATGCCAAACACATGAGTATTTACATATTGATAGTGTAACGACTCCTGACGATTTAAATTGTGTTTTCATATAGTAAATGGATCCTGATAGAACTATGGCGGATGATGTAGAAGCTGGCTCCTGCCGAAGGGACGGTGCCGAATGAAAATGAGAATAGACCAACGATCGTGAGTCAAAGAGGAGGAGAATATGCTAGGGAAGCCTTTCTCCATATGATGAATGCATGTTATACGTAGTTCGTTCGTGTAAACCCAAATGCACAACCCCCTCCACCCCCGCCTATTCCTCAACCTACCCAGTAGCTCCCCAAGTGGTAGAAGTCGTAAGAAAAGAAAAGCCTCCAGCTGATAGAATCTGGAAACAAAGAGCCGAGGAATTTTGAGCTAGTAAAGATGACGATCCGAAAAGAGTAGAATTCTGGCTTGAAAATACCATTAGTGTATTTGATGAGTTATCTTGCACACCTGAAGAGTGCATGAAGTGTGTAGTTTCTCTTTTGAGAGATTCTGCTTATCATTGGTGGAACACCCTTGTGTCGGTTGTACCAAGGGAAAGGATCACATGGGAGTTTTTCCAAGAAGAGTTTTGGAAGAAGTATATTAGCTAGAGGTTCATCGATCAGAAGAGAAAGGAATTCCTTAAGCTAAAATAAGGTCGGATGACAGTAACCGAATATGAGCATGAGTTTGTAATGCTCAAAAAATTCACTCAAGAGTGCGTATCCACTGAAGCCATTATGTGTAAATGGTTTAAGGATGGGTTAAATGAAGATATCATATTGTTTGTTGGTGTCCTCAAGTTGAAGGAATTTGTTGTGCTAATGGATCGGGCTTGTAAAGCCGAGGAATTGGTGAAAGAGAAAAGAAAAGCTGAGATGGAGTCTCGTGACTCAAGAAAGAGACAATTGAATAAGTCATTTCAGTCTTTGTCCAAGAAGTCAAGAGATTTCCCTACCCGATCAGCTTCTTCAGCTGGGTTTTCAAATAGAAGTAAGAGTAAACAGTATTCGGGGATTAAAGCTCAGACTACTTCAGTTGCTAGTGTTGGGAACACTCGACCTAATAGACTAGAATGCCCACAGTGTGGCAGACGTCATCCCGGTGAGTGTCGAGCACATGAGAGAGCCTGTTTCAAGTGTGATTCCCAAGATCATTTTATTAGAGAATGCCCTGAGATGGTTGAGAAGGAGAAAATTCAGAGTGCAAGATCGGGAAGTACCACTAGAGGTAGACAACAGAGAAACCCGAGAAGTGGAACAAGTAGTAAGAGTACACCCAGAGAGCAGGCTGCGAGATCTGAGGGTAGAGTGCCTGCGAGGACTTATGCCATTTGCGCTCGTGAAGAGGCGTCAACCCCTGATGTAATTACAGGTACATTTTCTCTTCATGATACTAATGTTGTTGCTTTAATTGATCCAGGATCTGCCCATTCATACATTTGCATGAAATTATTATCTAGCATGAGCATGCCTGTTGAGTCTACAGAGTTTGTGATAAAACTGTCCAATCCTTTAGGCAAAAGTGTATTAATTGATAAAGTATGCAAAGATTTCCCATTGATGATTAGAGGTCATTATTTTAAGGCAAATCTCATGCTATTTTCATTTGATGAATTCGATATAATTCTTGGTATGGACTAGTTAACCACTCATGATGTGACAGTAAATTGTGGAAAGAATTATATTGAATTGAGATGTGAAAACGGGGACACTCTTCATGTTGAATCAGATGAACATGACAGATCGCCTGTAGTGATCTCTCATATGTCTGCCTAGAAATATGTAAGAAATGGATATGAAGCATATCTTGCCTTTGTTATGAATGCTAAAGAAATTGAGTTAAAGATGGAATCAGTGCTGATAGTGTGTGAATACCCAGATGTATTTCCAGAGGAATTTTCAGGTTTGCCTCCGGTTAGAGGAGTTGAATTTGGCATTGAGTTAGCTCCTGGTACTGCACTGATATCAATTGCTCCTTACAGAATGGCTCCAACTGAGTTGAAGGAATTGAAGCCACAGTTGCAAGAGTTGACAGGCAAAGGTTTTGCAAGACCAAGTTATTCTCCATAGGGTGCTCCAGTATTATTTGTGAAAAAGAAAGATGGTTCCATGAGATTATGTATAGATTACTGGCATCTTAATAAGGTAACCGTGAAGAACAAGTACCCATTGCCAAGGATTGATGATCTGTTCGATCAATTGAAGGGAGCCACGGTGTTTTCCAAGATAGACTTGAGGTCGGGATATTACCAGTTGAGAGTAAAGGACTCAGATGTACCAAAAATTGCATTTCGGACGAGGTATGAGCACTACGAATTTTTAGTTATGCCTTTTGGTTTAACAAATGCCCTTGCGGTGTTTATAGATTTAATGAATCGCATCTTTTGACCGTATTTAGATAAATTTGTGGTGGTTTTTATTGATGATATACTGATATATTCTCGTGATGAGAATGAGCACGCTGAGCACTTGAGGACGGTTTTACAGATTTTACGAGATAATCAGTTGTATGCCAAGTTTAGCAAGAGTGAATTTTGGCTCAAAGAGGTTAGATTTTTGGGGACATTGTCTCGGGAGATGGAATCCAAGTTAACCCGAGCAAGATTTCAGCTATTGTTGATTGGAAACCGTCGAGAAACGTACCAGAGATTAAGAGTTTTCTAGGCCTAGCTGGCTATTACAGACGGTTTGTCAATGGGTTTTCTATGATAGCTACTCCAATGACGAGGTTGTTACAGAAAGAGGTGAAGTTTGAATGGACAGAAAATGCCAACAGAGTTTCGAGAAACTAAAAGCATTGTTGACTGATGCTCCAATTCTAGTGCAACCTGAACCAGGAAAAGAATTTGTGATCTACAACAATGCATCCTTGAATGGATTGGGTTGTGTACTTATGCAAGAAGGCAAGGTGATAGCGTATGCTTCTAGACAGTTAAAGCCACACAAGAAGAATTACCCGACACATGATTTAGAGTTGGCTACCATTGTGTTTGCATTAAAGATATGGAGACACCATTTGTATGGTGAAAGATGTTGGATATTCACCGATCACAAAAGTTTCAAGTACTTGATAACTCAAAAAGAATTGAACTTAAGGTAACGAAGATGGCTAGAGTTGATAAAGGATTATGAGTTAGTGATTAATTACCACCCGGGAAAGGTGAATGTAGTCGCCGATAATTTGAGTAGAAAATGCCTATTTGCATTAAGGGCTTTGAATACTCGGGTGACTTTGTCAGAGGATGGCTCTATTCTATCTGAGTTGAGGGCTAGACCGATGTTCCTTCAAGAGATTTATGAGGCTCAGAAAGATGACAATGACTTGTAAGCCAAAAGAGTTCATTGCGAGTCGGGTGTTGAGTCTGACTTTCGGATTAATTCTTATGGATGTTTGATGTTCAGAGACAGAGTCTGTGTACCAAGAAATGATGAGCTTATTCAGAAGATTCTACAAGAGGCACATAGTGGATGTCTATCTGTACATCCAATGAGCATAAAAATGTATAATGATTTGAAGAAATGGTATTGGTGGTCGAGTATGAAGAAAGATATTTCTGAGTTTGTATCAAAATGCTTGATTTGTCAGCAAGTGAAAGCAGAACACCAAGCACCTTTGGGTTTGCTTCAACCTATATTAGTTCCCGAGTGGAAATAGGACCGTGTTACTATGGACTTTGCAACGGGTTTGCTGTTGACACCGAGCAAGAAAGATGTCGTATGGATTGTGGTAAATAGACTTATGAAATCAGCCCATTTGATACCTGTACGTGTCGATTATTCGCTTGATAAGTTAACAGACTTGTTTGTTTTAGAGATTGTAAGACTACACAGAGTGCCTTTGTCGATTATATCGGATAGAGATCCGAGATTCACATCTCGATTTTGGAAAAAGTTGCAAGAGGCCTTGGGCACAAAGTTGAGTTTTAGTACGGCTTTTCAACCCCAAACGGATAGGCAGTCGCAGAGGTTAATACAGATACTTGAGGATATGCTCTGATGTTGTGTTCTTGAGTTTCAGGCAGTTGGGAAAAGTACCTACCGTTGGTAGAGTTTGCTTATAATAATAGTTTCCAGTCGAGTTTGAGAATGGCGCCTTATGAGGCTTTGTATGGGTGTAAGTGTCGAACGCCTTTGTATTGGACTGAACTCAAAGAAAATTAGATTCATGGGGTCGATCTGGTTAAAGAAACCGAAGAGAAAGTAAAGATAATTCGTGATTGTTTAAAAGCTACTTCTGATAGACAAAATTCCTACTCAGACTTGAAACGAAAAGAGATCGATTTTCAAGTTGGTGATAAAGTATTCTTGAAAGTATCACCATGGAAGAAAGTTCTTAGATTTGGTCGGAAAGGCAAATTGAGTCTGCGTTTTATTAGACCATATGATATTACCGAGAGGATAAAGCCGGTAGCCTATAGGTTGGCTTTGCCGTTTGAATTAGAAAAGATTCGTGATGTATTTCACATGTCTATGTTGTGACGCTACCGATCAGATCCTTCGCATGTGATTACACCGACAGAGGTTGAAATTCAACCTGACATGACTTATGGCGAAGAACCGGTTAAAATTCTAGCACGGGAAGTCAAACAGCTAAGGAATAAAAGTATAGCTCTTGTGAAAGTATTGTGGCAAAGACATGGGGTAGAAGAGGCTACATGGGAGCTCGAGGTGGCCATGAGAAACCAGTACCCAAACCTTTTTGCTGGTAAAATTTTCGAGGACGAAAATCCCTAAGGGGGGATAATATGCATGATTTTATGTTCTAGGACGAATTTTCGAGGACAAAAATTTCTAGGTATATACTAAACTAGAGTTTATGTTCAAAAATTTACCCATGTATGATATGCATGATTTTGATGTTTTATGGAAGAATATGAAAGTTTGATGTATGATAAACATCTTTTTCTAAGTGATTTTCATGAAAAATGCACAAAATGACCAAATTGTAAAAGTTATAAAAATGGTCATACATGAGTGAAATAGTGGAAATTGGGGGCTGTTGTAGTTAAGAAAATATTTGGCTAGGCTTAAAATACAAGAAGGTTGAATAAAAATAATTTTACGAGCCTAGGGGAAAAAGTGTAATTATGTGAAACTTTAGGGGCAAAATCATAATTTTGCCAAAGTACGATTCATGAGTCAATTTAGTCAATGTGAGTATTAAACAAGTGAAATTGTTATTATAGATCAAGAAACACGAAGCCCGAATAGAAACCGAGGCAAGAACAAAGTCATGGACTAAATTGAACATCTACATCAATTTTGAGTATCGAGGTAAGTTTGTGTGAAATTAAAACTTCATAATGTTTTTATACTTTGAATTGTTTGATATTATGATGATGAATATTGTTTCATGAAAATTGACTAATGATGCTTCGATGAGAAAATGATGAGAATATGTTAAGTTGAAGTCCCGGTTGAAGATTCGGAATAACAAGGATACCTATGTCATAACATGAGGTAAGGAAGGTCCCGTATAAGAGCATGTCTAGGACATGGCATCGGCACCGAATGTAGGTCCCGTATAAGACCATGTTTGGGACATGGCATCGATATCGAATAAAGAAGGTCCCTTGTAAGACCATTTCTGGGACATGGCTTCGGCACGAAAGGAAAATCTCGTGTAAAACCATGTTTGGGACATGGCATCGACATCTATGTATGATCTCGTATAAGACTATGTCTGGGACATGGCATCGACATCGAGTTAAGAGATCCAGTGTAAGACCATATCTGGGATATGGCATCGGCATCAAGAGGTGATCCTATGTAAGACCAAATCTGGGATATGGCATTGGCATCGCGATACATGTATGATAGGATTGAGTATCCTCCAATATTCCGAGTAGTTCAATGGGCAAAAGAGCTAAGTATGTAAAAATGATAAAGATATAAGTTATGCAAGTATGACAAAGGTTCCATTTAAGCTAATGATGATAATGATTTAAGTTTATGTCCAAGATAGCATAAGTGTTAAATTACGTGCTGAAGTGATACAGGTACCTTGAGTAAAATATGAGTTATGAAAACTGTAATTTGATATGTGATGGGTAAGAATAAGTATGAGTAAGTATGTCAAAGTACTTGAGAACTTGTGTTGTTATTGTTTTCTGAGATGAATGAATTTTACTATGAGTACTTATATTGCTATTTTAATTCATGCAAACTTACTAGGCTATATGCTTACCCCTCTCTTTTCCCTCTTCCTTGTAGTATCACCAAGCTAGCTCGAGGATCGTAGAACGCCGGAGCTCGGATCACACTATCAATCATTCTTTTGGTATAGTAAAGTTGTTTTATTTTGGGTATGGCATGTATAGGAACTTGGTCATTTTGTGTTATGTCATATTTGGAAGCTAAAGTGTTGGCTAGTAAGGTTACTCATTCATTTTGTAAATGGCCATTAGGAATTAGCCAATATTTGTCAAGTTTTATATTTTTAATGATGATGAGTTTTATGATGTGAAAGTTCAAGCAATTATTGGAGTAAAATGTGAAGTGTATGAATGATGATTAGTGATACTTCGTAGTGTATTCTTGCCATGTTATTTGTTGCTTGTGTTGGCATATGTGTGTTTATGTTTCAGGGTGGCAATTGGCTTGGAAAATAGCCTTCTAATTGTACACAAGAGTAGACACACGGGCGTGTGTCTAAGCCGTGTGTGACACACGGTCAACCTCTATGAGTGTGTTTATAGGTCGTGTGTCCCCTGTATCCAATTGCGAGAGTTAGATTTGTCACACTGGCCAGCACACGGGCGTGTGCCCAGGCCGTGTGCCTTCAAGAGGTTGCTGATGTCATAAATAGAATACCCAGGGTTTTCACACACAGGTGAGGACACGGGCGTGTCTAGGCCGTGTAAAGGACACAGGCCATTGACACGGGCGCGTGTCCGGCCTTGTAAAAACCCCTGTAGGTTCAAAATGAAAAATAAATTCCACACGGGCTAGGAACATGGGCGTGTGTGACCATACGGCCTGCCCACACGGGCGTGTTCCATTTCACATGAGCCACACGGTATGTAGCCCTATTTTAGGCAAAAATTTTCTAAGTGAGCAAAAGTTTTCGGTTTAATTCCGAGACCTTTTGTATGTATGTTTAGGGCCTCGTAGGCCCATAATAAGGATATTATGATTATGAATGAGAAGTTTTAAGTTGAATTGAAATTTTATAGCCCAATGTTGAATTTTTAAGCAAGTTAAGCTCAGTAACGCCTCGTATCCGATTTCGACGTTGCACACGGGTAAGGGGTGTTACAAATGGCATGTTTATTATGCTATTTATATGTATTTATGCTTGCTATATGCACATGACTAAACATTTTGGTACGGTAGGGATTATGTGACATGGAAAGGAATAATAAGTTTGTATATTTTTTTTAATTAGTAGGAATTTAAATGGCATTTGTATTGTGTTTAATTTATACGAACTTACTAAGCTTTAAGAAAGCTTTTCGTGTTTCTTTTCTTTATTATAGATTGTCAGATTTGTGTTGTCGATTGGATCGTCTTTGGAGATCACACTATCCATAAACTCTTTTGATAGATTTTTATCCATTTTGGAATAGGTTCTAAGTGACATGTAAATAGGTTTTTTGGTTATAAATGTATATATATATGCAAGTTGTGGTTTGAAAGGGTATAGGAATGTTAGAATGGTATTTTGGCTAAGATGGTAACTTTGTGGATATGAATGTCCATTTATATGAAATGCTTTGATCTTGCTCCATAGGTTAAGTTTTAAGTAACTATGAAATGGATAGGTTTGGCATGTATATGTAAGGGATGTTGTATGTGTTTAAGCTTTTATGTAACACTTTGGTGAAGTAGATTTTGAATTGGTTATGTTAGGTTACATGGTTCATAGGTTAAGGTTATGGTAAGTTCTTATAAATGTTAATTTTTGATGAATATGTGGGAATGTTTAAGTATGTGATAAACCGTAAAAGTAACATATTTTAAGCCCACATTTAGCATGCTTTTGGATGATTTAAGCCTTGAATTATGTAATTTGGTGCTCCTAATCCTTTGTTTTCATGTTTTATACCCAGGAGAGCACCGGATGATGAAAAGAATAGAAAATAGGCCCAAAACGGAGTAAATGGGCCATATTTTCTTTTGAGATTTATTCTTTTATTATCATTATGAACTAAACCCTCAGATACCTGAGGGGGATGAAACCTACGATGAATCTTGTTATCGTTTGCTGAACTATATGATAAATATTTGACTTGTTCTTAATTATGTGTTCTTAATTCTTGTGTTGATATTTCCGGGATATTAATTCAAGTATGATGTGCTTAGATGGAGGAGCAAAAGTCCCTACCAAAGAGCAGATCTAGCATAATTAAGCGGAGTTGATCGCAAGCCTAGAGATAGGGTGACGAGATTTTGCCGGATTAGGGTGAAACCTAATATGGGAGTCCATAGATCGAGTTAATGCAATTTAAAGGGTTTTAATTAGAAAGAGATTTAAATTAATCAACCTAGGGTTAGACGTTAGTCGCCTTGAGAGAGGGATTAATATAACTTAGGGAATCTTACGGATCAAGTCAAATGAATAAATCGTCTGTTTCAGAGTTAGATAACAAGTGAAGTCTAGGTGGATTCTTCCTTGGGTGTCATCTTAATCAATTGGTTTTTCCTCAAAGTAATTTTCCCAATTTCATTCTTCTTTGTCTTAGAGTCTTTAGTTTAGTTTTTAGTTAATTTTAGATTAGATAAACAAATCCCTTAATTCTTAGGCTAAATAATAAAAAGAAAGTTAGTATTAGTACTTTTGGTTCCTTTCGGTTCGACATTCCGGTCTTGCCTTAACTATACTACTGTTTGATAGGTGCGCTTGCCTCCAATCGTTGTCATAGTTAGTTTCCAGGTTCGATCATTCTTTAAATAAATTTTAAGGCTTTAACATCGCATAAAACAAGGATCAAGTTTTTGGCACCGTTGCCGCGAAACTAAAATATTAAGAACGCTTAATTTTTATTACTTTAGCCATATTTATTTTATTTTTGCAATTTACTTTTTTTTTTAGACTTTGCTAAATTTTCTTTTGTTCGTTTCAGGTACCTCTAATTTATGACTAGAAGGAACTCGACAGGACCCCTACTTTACGACAGTGATATTGAAGGTACCATCCGCAGAAATTACAGAGAGATAAGGCGAAGCTTAAACTACATGGAAGAAGAGCAAGAAACCGAAATTAATACCATCGAAGAGATGGCTAAGAATAATCCGCCACCTCCAGAGATGGCCAAACATCCTGCTCCTCGAACTATGTATGATTATGCTAAACCTAGTTTAACAGGAACTGAGTCAAGTATTGTTAGGCCTACTATTGCTGCAAATAATTTTGAACTGAAACCTAACACTATACAGATGATAGAATAGTTTGTTCAGTTTGATGGTTTGCAGGATGAGGATCCTAACACACACTTAGCAAATTTTCTAGAATTCTGTGATACCTTCAAGATAAATGGCGTTTCTGATGATGCCATCCGTCTTCGGTTATTTCCCTTTTCTCTAAGGAATAAAGCCAAATAGTGGTTGCATTCTCTTCCACGAGGATCAATCACTACATGGGACCAAATAACCGAAAAATTTTTATTAAAATATTTTCCACGGGCCAAATTGAGGAATGATATCTCCTCTTTTGTGTAGATGGATTCAGAGACACTTTATGATGCATGAGAGAGATACAAAGACTTGTTAAGGAGGTGTCCACACCATGGATTGCCTTTGTGGCTACAGGTGCAAACCTTCTACAATGGTGTGAACCCCTCAACAAGACAACAAATTGGTTTAGCTGCCGGCGGAACCCTGAACAACAAAACTCCTGAAGCGGCCTACGAGTTTATAGAGGAGATGTCATTGAATAACTATCAGTGCTAAGTTACAAGGACAAGGCCAGCCAAAGCAGCCAGAGTTTTCAACCTCAAAGCAGTGACTGTGCTATCAAATCAGGTAGAATTGCTACATAAAAAATTTGATAGTTTATATGGTTCTTCGCAGGCACATCTAGTTATGCAGTGCGAAATAAATGAAGGAGTGGCGAATCCTGAGTACCCACCCTACGGACAGGGCATGGAAAGCAAACAAATGAACTATATGGGTAACAATTTTTGATCTAACAATAACCCTTATAGTAATACTTATAACCAGGTTGGAAGAACCACCCCAATTTCTCATAGAGCGGTCAAAGAAATCAAAGGCAACAACCATCCCAAAACTTCCAACAACAGCCCTACCCACAAGAAAAGAAGTTGAACCTTGAAGAGATGCTGACAAACTTTATAGCAGCCTCAGAAATACGTTCCCAAAATACAGAAACACGTTTCCAAAAGATAGAAGCAAAACTTGAGGCATTGACACAAGAGTTCAAGGATCAAATCAGGCAACTTACTAAGTTAGTCTCTGAAACACGATCAGAAAGCTTACCTAGGGAAAAAGAGCAGGTACAGGCAGTGACACTAAGAAGTGGAAGAGAGTTAATTGAAATGAAGAAAGAGATACCACATGAAACCGATAAGGCAAAGATAACACCAACCCGTGAGGAAATCAAACCAACAATTCCATACTCAGCAAAGTTGAAGAAAGACCACTTAAATGCACAATATGGTAAATTTCTTGAACTTTTTATACAATTACATATTAACTTACCTTTTGTTGAACCTATTTCGCAGAAGCCAACATATGCAAAATTTTTAAAGGAGCTTCTAACAAATAAAAGGAAGTTCGAGGAAATTTCAACAGTGGAATTTAATGAAGTGTAACACCCCAAACCCAGTCAACACACCACGACCAAATCTGGTATGTCACAGGATGAAAATGTTTCAAAGAAAATACGTTACCAGTTAAATTTTAGTGAAAACTCTTTGTTTGTTTTATGTTTCCAGAAACTAGGTGCATGTTTAGTTGAAAATTGTTATGTCACTCTCAATTCCCGTAAAAGCTATTTAAAACTCATTTGTCGATCTATACAATAGAAAACGTTTATGTTAAAACCTGAGTGAATCAATCTTAGTTATTTAGAAATCATTTGAATTGAGTGTGGAAAACTTAAGTTTGTAAATCATTTGAGTTGTCGTTATTATCAGGTGAATTGTATTACCCGATGGTAAAGTTTTGAAAACCATTGCGTATTATAGTTTAGAAAACCTTGAGTTCAAGTTATTAAATCAAACAAGTAATTTACTTTGTCATATTTGAAATCAAATCTAAAACATATAAAATAATCCAAACCATAATTTAAAGGCCTTATTACAAACCCAAATAAAAACCGAAAGTTAAAGTGAAATAAAATATAGTACCGAAAAGATGTTCAATAAACCCGAAAGCAAATACTGCAAGGCCACCACGAGTCCACCCGGCTCCCCATCCGCGATCTAAGAATCACCTGAAAAGATAAGCGAGAAGGTGAGTCACCAAGACTCAGTGCATAACTCCCCCTCCCGGTTAATGCAACATACTTACACAAATCATAACCAAGCAATATATCATGCACCCACCTAGCCATCCATAACTTCGTATCTACCCCATGTGGTACCAAACTACTGGTGGTGCCAAACCACTGGTAACCCAAAGTCACGATATCCAATAATAATGTGGTGCCAAACCACTGGTGACCCAAAGTCACGAACAATCCATCTGTGGGGCCAACCCACATTGTGATACCAAATCACTGGCGACAATCCCGTCATATCAAATGTGGAGCCAACCCACTGTGGTGCTAAGCCACTGGGACGAGTTGCTATGAGGTGCCAAACCTCTACTGACCCAAAGTCACAAATATCAATAATCCAAGTGTGGGGCCAACCCACGTTGTGATACCAAATCACTGGCGACAATCTCGATATATCAACTGTGGGGCCAACCCACTGTGGTGCTAAGCCATTGGGACGAGTCGCTATGAGGTGCCAAACCTCTGGTGACCCAAAGTCACGAAATTAACTGTGGTACCAAACCACTGGTGACCCAAAGTCACAAATAAACATATCTTCCCCCTCCTCTCATCATACCCATGTCCATGCCATGTTCATCAGTCATAATAATCCGTGTATGCAGTATGACAAGTATGCAAATCATATATCAAAGATAACGCATGAAACATATTACCATCATAATCAGAATAACAAATACGATATAACCAAGCTAATCAACCTCTAAAGGGTATAACAGTAATTTTTACCTACCAAGGGCATTTTCGTAATTTACTTTTCAGGGGTATTTTGGTAATTTACCCATTAAGGGTATTTCAGTAATTTCGTACCTGGAATGGCCTTTCCGAAGGCCCAGTATCGCCCCAAGCGACTCAACTACCATTTCCGATCTTTACCGGACTATTGGGCCTAAAACCTGATTCCGACCCATTCGGGCCCACACGCTCGTGTGGCCCACCTAACACAAATCTAGCCACGTATATAAGTTCCACCTAGTCTAGTTCACTATATACTACATCATCATACAATTTATTCTATTGGGCCCACTTCGGCCCATTGCGGCCCAAGCAGCCCCAACCCACAAGAATACTACTGATGGCCTCAACTATCGCGTCGAAGCCCCACACATGCACTCGCACGCTCGTGTGGCTACTATTGCTGTGATCGGCACTTCGGCATTTACCGCTCTACAGCTATAGTAGAGAGAGTTACACACCTTATAGGAATCTGGTGCTATTCCGCACTCCGACCACTCCTGTGCCCAAACGCCCTCCAAGGTATGTCAACTATCCTCCTGGAATGCTCTTTATATAGCTAGCTCTTCACCATCCTTCGTTGTATCTTTCTGATGTGGGATCCCTTCGTCAGTAGAGTTTAAATTCAACTGAAACTCTTGCCGTCCAATCCGCAAACTAAATGCTCCATTGCTTGTCATGACATTCGAACCCAGGCTCCCTTGCAACATAATCCACGTCGCTAGCCACTTTACCACAAGCTCCTCTTGTGTCTTAAACCATGCGCAACTAAATATAAACTATGGGCCAAACTCTAAGATCTAAGCAAAAAGAAAACCAAAATGCAAGAGCCAAGACTTGAACTTTGGACCTCCTTCCTTCCTTGTGGCGTCATCCCTTGCCCCCTAAGTGGCGTCACTTTTCCACTACACCACACACTCCACTTGTGTCATTTTTATCCATATTTTATTCTTAAGGCCTACCTGCCAACTTCCAGGGTTTTTATCGCCTAAAACCAAAATTTCCCCAAAGCTAAAGTTTGATCCCGGGACTTCATAAAAGCCCTCTAACCGTCCAAAATCACTTATCTAATAAGTCTAACTTGCATTAATGCCGTTCTCAAAAATTTTAAATGCTACTACGCCTAAGGCCCAGTGGGCCCAATCCTACTAGGCCCAATTTTGGGATGTTACAAATCCACCTCCTTAAAGAAATTTCATCCTCGAAATTTCCAACTAACTAACAGTCACACATCCTAACCTACCACACTACTCTCTTGCTGCGCACTCTGATCTTAATAAAACTAATATACTTTCTAACTAAATCTTGAAACCCCTTCACATAACCAACTATCTAACACCGAAGCAAGCAGATATTTTTCACACATACATACAATTCCTATGTTCAAGCATCACATCCACACATCGCAGAATAAATACAATCATTCAACATATAATAGAATATAGTAAAAAGGAAACTTACGGATTTGATGCCGGAGACTCGGGTGCCATACTTATAGAAAAGAGATATATATCTTTCTAAACCATCCTTTGAAAACATTTTTGAACCTAAAACCCACAGCCGAGTTTTTGAAACTGGCTCTGATACCATAATTGTAACACCACAAACCCGGTCAACACACCACAACCGAATCTGGTATGTCACAGGATGAAAATGTTTCGAAGAAAACAGGTTACCGGTTAAATTTCAGTGAAAACTCTTTGTTTGTTTTATGTTTGCAGAAACTAGGTGCATGTTTAGTTGAAAATTGTTATGTCACTCTGAATTCCCGTAAAAGCTCTTTAAAACTCATTTGTCGATCTATACAATAGAAAACGTTTATGTTAAAACCTGAGTGAATCAATCTTAGTTATTTAGAAATCGTTTGAATTGAGTGTGGAAAACTTAAGTTTGTAAATCATTTGAGTTGTCGTTATTATCAGGTGATTTATATTACCCGATGGTAAAGTTTTGAAAACCATTGCGTATTATAGTTTAAAAAACCTTGAGTTCAAGTTATTAAATCAAACAAGTAATTTACTTTGTCATATTTGAAATCAAATCTAAAACATATAAAATAATCCAAACCATAATTTAAAGGCCTTATTACAAACCCAAATAAAAACCGAAAGTTAAAGTGAAATAAAATTTAGTACCCAAAATATGTTCAATAAACCCGAAAGCAAATACTGCAAGGCCACCACGAGTCCACCCGGCTCACCATCCGCGATCTAAGAATCACATGAAAAGATAAGGGAGAAGGTGAGTCACCAAGACTCAGTGCGTAATTCCCCCTCCCGGTTAATGCAACATACTTACAGAAATCATAACCAAGCAATATATCATGCACCCACCTAGCCATCCATAACTCCGTATCTACCCCATATGGTACCAAACCACTGGTGACCTAAAGTCACGATATCCAATAATAATGTGGTGCCAAACCACTGGTGACCCAAAGTCACGAATAATCCATCTGTGGGGCCAACCCACGTTGTGATACCAAATCACTGGCGACAATCCCGTCATATCAAATGTGGGGCCAACCCACTGTGGTGCTAAGCCACTGGGACAAGTCGCTATGAGGTGCCAAACCTCTGGTGACCCAAAGTCACAAATATCAATAATCTAAGTGTGGGGCCAATCCACGTTGTGATACCAAATCACTGGCGACAATCCCGATATATCAACTGTGAAGCCAACCCACTATGGTGCTAAGCCACTAGGACGAGTCACTATGAGGTGCCAAACCTCTGGTGACCCAAAGTCACGAAATTAACTGTGGTACCAAACCACTGGTGACCCAAAGTCACAAATAAACATATCTTCCCCCTTCTCTCATCATACCCATGTCCATGCCATGTTCATCAGTCATAATAATTCGTGTATGCAGTATGACAAGTATGCAAATCATATATCAAAGATAACGCATGAAACGTATTACCATCATAATCAGAATAACAAATACGATATAACCAAGCTAATCAACCTTTAAAGGGTATAACAGTAATTTTACCTACCAAGAGCATTTTCGTAATTTACTTTTTAGGGGTATTTTGGTAATTTACCCACTAAGGGTATTTCAGTAATTTCGTACCTGGAATGGCCTTTCTGAAGGCCCAGTATCGCCCCTTGCAACATAATCCACGCCGCTAGCAACTTTACCACAAGCTCCTCTTGTGTCTTAAACCATGCGCAACTAAATATAAACTATGGGCCAAACTCTAAGATCCAAGCAAAAAGAAAACCAAAATACAAGAGCTAAGACTTGAACTTTGGACCTCATTCCTTCCTTGTGGCATCATCCCTTGCCCTCTAAGTGGCGCCACTTTGCCACTACACCACACACTCCACTTGTGTCATTTTTCTCCATATTTTATTCTTAAGGCTTACCTGCCAACTTCCAGGGTTTTTATCGCCTAAAACCAAAATTTCCCCAAAGCTAAAGTTTGATCCCGGGACTTCATAGAAGCCCTCTAACCTTCCAAAATCACTTATCTAATAAGTCTAACTTGCATTAATGCCGTTCTCAAAAATTTTAAACGCTACTACGCCTAAGGCCCATTGGGCCTAATCCTACTAGGCCCAATTTCGGGATGTTACATGAAGAATGCTCAACTATCATCCAAAACAAGCTGCCAACCAAATTGAAAGATCCAGGAAGTTTCACTATTCCTTGTTTAATTGGTAGTTTGAGCATAGAGAAAGCATTAGCTGATTTAGGTGCCAGTATTAATCTAATGCTTTATAAAATGTTTAAGCAACTTGGTCTCGGGGAACTAAAACCCACTAGGATGAGTATTCAGTTAGCTGACAGATCTGTTAAGTATCCTAGGGGAATTATTGAAGATGTTCTGGTAAAAGTAGATAAATTTATATTCCTTGTTGATTTTGTTGTGCTTGACATGAATGAGGACGTAGAGGTACCTTTAATTTTGGGACGATCCTTCCTAACTACTGCTAGGGCTGTCATTAATGTTGGTGATGGTAAACTTGCACTAAGGGTAGGCGATGAGGAAATTGTTTTCAAAATTCATGATGCCATGAGATATTTTAGAGAACAAGATGATTCTTGTTACTTTGTTAATGCCACTGATCACATTTTTCAAGAATCTTTGCAGGAAATCATGCACAGCTACACGATGGAACTGTGTCTTTTACAAGGTAAGGGGATAGAGGATGATACCAATGAAGTGGATCCCAATACATCATCCTCTAGACAGGTGGAAATAGAGAACATCGAGATCAATGATGAACTAAAGCAGAAACCCTCTATTGATGAGTCGCCCAAGTTAGAACTAAAACAATTACCAAAACATTTAGAATATACATTCTTGGGGGATAATTCTACGCTACCAGTAATCATCTCTTTAGAACTAGGACCCAAGGAGAAAGAAGATTTGCTAAGGGTACTAAGGAAGCACAAGAAGGCCATAACATGGAAAATGTTGGACATTAAAGGAATAAGCCCGTCATTTTGCACCCACAAAATTTTAATAGAAGATGAGTATAAACCGTGTGTGCAACCTCAAAGATGTTTAAACCCCAATATGAAAGAAGTTGTCAAAGTTGAGGTAATAAAACTTCTAGATGCAGGAATAATTTATCCTATTTCTGACAGCAATTGGGTAGGTCCTGTGCAGGTAGTTCCAAAGAAAGGAGGCATGACTGTGGTAACCAACGAAAAGAATGAATTGATTCCCACAAGAACAGTCACAGGTTAGAGAGTTTGTATTGACTACAGGAAGCTGAACGACGCCATCAAAAAAGACCACTTCCCTTTACCCTTTATTGATTAGATGTTAGAAAGATTATTTGGGCATATGTACTACTGCTTCTTGGATGGACTCTCCGGCTATTTCCAAATTCTTATAGCTCCTGAAGATCAAGAAAAGATGACATTTACTTGTCCATACGGTACGTTTGCTTATTGTAGAATGCCTTTTGGATTATGTAATGCTCATGCTACTTTTCAGCGCTATATGTTAGCTATCTTTGATGAACTTGTGGAAGACATTATGGAGGTATTTATGGACGACTTCTCGGTATTCGGTAATTCTTTCTACCTTTTCCTTAAAAATTTAGAACGAGTTCTAATAAGATGTGAGGAAACAAATCTTGTCTTGAATTGAGAAAAATGTCTTTATGGTTAGAGAGGGGATTGTGTTAGGACATAAGATTTCTAGTAAAAGGATCGAGGTAGATAAAGCAAAGATTGAAACCATAGAAAAATTACCTCCCCCTAGTTCAGTTAAGGTTATTAGAAGCTTTTTTGGACATGCTGGATTCTATAGAATATTCATTAAAGATTTCTCTAAAACAGCTAAGCCTTTAACAAAATTACTAGAAAAAAATGTTCCTTTCAATTTCGATAAGGAATGTTTAGATGCATTTAATATCCTCAAAGATAAACTAACAAATGCTCCGATTATAACTGCACCTGATTCGAATTTACCCTTTGAACTAATATGTGATGCGAGTGATTTTGCAGTAGGTGCCGTTCTGGGACAACGAAAAGACAAGCATTTTCAGCCAACTTATTATGCTAGCAGAACATTGACACCTGCACAAGAAAACTACACCACCACAGAGAAAGAATTGCTAGCTGTAGTTTTTGCTTTTGACAAATTTAGGCAGTATTTAATATTATCTAAAGTTGTCGTTTACACTAACCATTCAACTTTTTGTCATCTTTTAACTAAATCTGATGCAAAACCTCGACTCATACAATGGATCTTACTCTTATAGGAATTTGATTTGGAAATACAAGATAAGAAGGGAGCTGAAAATCTTGCAGCAGATCACCTCTCTAGGCTTGAGAACCCACATATCGAAGAGCTCGACGAAAGTGAGATAAACGACTTATTTCTCGAAGAACAACTCTTTTCTATAACCAACTCTGAGGTACCATGGTTTGCAGATATTGCGAATTATTTAACTGCTAACATCTTACCAAAAAGATTAACACATCATCAAAAGAAGCAATTCTTTACTGATGCGAAAAACTATTTTTGGGAAGATCCCTTTTTTTCCGTATATGTACAGATCAAGTAATTCGGAGATGAGTTACAAAGGTGGAAGCGAGTAAAATCCTAGAATATTTTCATACAGGACCTTCAGGAGGACATTACAGTGGGATTAAGACAGCACACAAAACACACAAATCATGATTTTATTGGCCAACTCTTTTTAAAGATGCCAACAGGTATGCTGCTTCGTGTGATAAATGCCAAAGAAAAAGTAATATTTCTAAATGCGATGAAATGCCTCAGATATATATGTTATCATGTGAAATATTCGATGTATGGGGTATTGACTTTATGGGTCCGTTTCCTAGTTCTTTCGAAAATAAGTACATCTTAGTAGCAGTAGATTACATGTCAAAATGGGTAGAAGCCCAAACTTGACCTACTAACGATGCTAGAGCTGTAGTAAAGTTTCTTAAGAAACTATTTTCTCATTTTGGAACACTCAGAGCAATCATCAGTGATAGGGGCACTCACTTTTGCAATACTCAATTTGATAAAGTCTTAAGAAAATATGGAGTACACCACAGAACAGCTACCCTTTATCATCCGCAAACCAACGGGCAAGTGGAAGTGGCAAATCGTGAGCTCAAGTGAATCCTAGAGAAAACAGTTGAATCAAACAGGAAGGATTGGGCAATGAAAGTAGATGATGCTTTATGGGCCTATAGAACAACATTTAAAACCCCTTTGGGAACATCCCCATACAAACTTGTCTACGGAAAAAGTTGTCATCTACCATTTGAGTTAGAGCACAAAGCAAACTGGGCTATAAAATTCTTAAATTACGATCTTAAAATCATAGGTGAAAAGAGGATGATGTAGTTGAACGTATTAGATGAACGGCAGCTGAGGCCTACAAAAAATCACGACTATATAAGGAGGCAACAAAACGACGCCATGATGCTCGTTTGAAACAATCAAAGCAATTCGAAGTAGGAGACTTGGTCCTGTTATACAGTTCAAGACTTAAACTATCTCCTGGAAAGCTTAAATTAAGGTGGCCAGGCCCATTCGTGGTCAAAACTATTTTTCCTTACGGCACAGTCAAGGTAACCCATCCAACTCAAGGAACATTCAAGGTAAATGGCCATCGACTGAAAATTTATAATGGTGAGGATTTCAAGGAATTAAGAGAGGAGCTTCAGCTCCGTGAACCTTCTTTTAGAAATGAAACAGGGTGAGTCTAGCTTATGACTTTAAACGAGAGCTTCTCGAGAGACAACCCGAGCACTGACTTCACTAACCCCATTAATTTTCACTTTTTTATTTTATTTTTCCTTTTAGCACCTAACCCAAACTAACCAATACAGTAAAGCGCAGGTTCCCCACCACACGGCCTTCCACACGGGCGTGCTCGTGGCCGTGTGGACACCATGGGATGAAAAATGAGTGTGCTGGTAGACGTGAGATATGAAGAAGAAAATTTGACACAGGCTACGATAATAAGACCACGACCGTGCAACATAACCGTGGTCTATTCTGAGTAAACTAGCACGGGTATGAGCCACGCCCGTGCCTACCAACCGTGTACAACACTGACTACATGAACACGGGCCTGGCAGTCATAGCACGGGCGTGGGAGAAGCGAACACATTAGCACACGGACAAGAGACAAGGGCGTGGGCAACATTACAAACGCGCCCAAATTCAAAAAAATAAAAAACACGAGCTAAATAAAAGAGACATAGGGATGGCACCTGCCCGTGTCCCCCTCCCTATTTAAAGAACATCACAATTGTCTCCCACAAAAATTTTTCCCCAAAGCTTCAACCCTAGCTGTTCCCCAAAGAATTGCAGAACACGCCCGTGGTTTGACCCTACACGCCCGTGCTCCGCCAAACCAAGTGTTACTACCACTACTGGTCACCTCTTATTTAACTGCTCCATATTTAAAATTTTATTCATCTAATTTCGTTTAATAATAGAATAATTTAATTATTTTCTCACTATTAGATTGATTTAGACATTTAATTTTTTCAATAAAAATGATTAGCATTAGATTGAATCACTCCTTCTTACATGCGAAATATGATTGAGTTATCTTATTATGAATTGGTCTTTCTTATATCTTGGATATTGATGGAACCCCTTGATATATGTTTTGGTTGGAAATATACTTGAATTATTGCTTATCGGTTCTTTTCAAGCCTATAATGTCATCATCTCGAGGAAAGAAAACCGTAGTCCCTAGTTCTAAAAAAATGAAAGGGACCCGGTTCCTCATCAGCTAGTGCAACCTTGGATGTGCGCCACCCATTCTAACGTTTTCCTCAGGGTGTTCAAGAGGATCATTACAAGCTACTCTCGGCGCGACTACTCGGGACAGGGAGATGTATTGGTTGGGTCGCCTTCGAATAGGTCCAATTAGCCGACGACGTACGGGCTCTACTAACCATCGACCCTTAGAACCAGTTCTTCGACATCATCGAGCCTACCTACTTAGAGGTCACTTTCAAGCTATGCTCAACATTTCATCTTCAGACAGTGATGTCACAACATGATGACCCCGGTACTATCCAATTCTGACTCGGAGGCGTCACACGAGAAATGAATGTACCACAATTTGGGGATGCATTGGGATTTTATAACGACGAATTCATGGCGGAACATGATCTCTCAGAGCTTTCTCGCCATATCCACAAAACCCCCACAAGCTATTGGTACAACATAGCCCCCAACGACAACAATTATGACCTTAGCCGCTCCAAAGCAACGGCCCTTGTCCTATCCCTGATGTACATACATGCGCTTTTAGCGCATACTCTGATAGGTCGGCGAGAGAGTACCGGCGTCGTTAACACTCACGACGCTTACTTCCTATAGTGCATGGCAAATGGTTACGTTTTTTACTTGGCCTATTTCTTAGCTCCCACCATTCAACACCAGACGGAGCAACAGAGTCACCGGACAGTTTATTCGGCTGTTTCACTCTCTGACATTTCTGCATATCTCACTCAGTTCGAGTAGTACTATATGCAGCAATTCAATAACACCGCTCGACGATTCGACAGCATTGATGTGACTCTTCAGCAGAGCTGTCATCACCTTCATATCTCATCGCCACCACCGCCCCAAGACCCAAATGATGCAGAGGACTTTTGAGTCCTTTTCTTTTTATTTTTCTGTTCATTTTTATTTTATGTTTATTTTTATTTTCATTTTCATTTATGTTGGTTCTATTTTAAATTTACTGTCTAAAGACTTGAAAGTTTCATTAGTACTATTGATCTCACTTCATCACTGGCTATCTAACCCTAAGTCTCCATAATGACACCTTTTCATTAAATTTAATTGATAACTTCGCAGATTAAATAGATTTAATGTATCACTCAAGGAACGAAAACATCGCTTATACCTAGTCATCACATTTGTTATGGAACACCCTACAAGAATTTCATCCATAATCCAGGGAAGTTTCACTTCTTCCCCTATCTTTTGATTTTTATTATTATATTGTTATTACACATCTTTGTACGTTGAGGGCAATGTGCATCTTAAGTGTGGGGGGGTTAACTATAGTATTATTTGGAAAATCCCTGAATTATGCCTTATTCAAAAGTAAAGTCTCTCATATTATGATTAGAACGAAATTTCCTTTGATTTATGATTTTTATGATATGTTTTAGAGTAAGCCATTGATAATTATGTATTGATGATTAAATTTAAAGGATACTAGAGAATCAGGCATGATAAGTCTCTTTTTTAGAAATTAAAAATTTTGTTAGGTTGTCTACCTGAATCTAATTATTACATTGAAGTTTGAAATTTACAAGGTTGACATCAAATACCCATAATTTTTGTGAGCTTTTGAGCCTTATGGAGCATATATTCTTTTTCTTGCTCACTTTATTGATTATGAGTGTGTCAACATTGATTTGTTATTCTAGAACTTGCATTGATTATACATGTCAAGACCACACCTCTGATTTGATATACAAGAGATGATAAAGGCACCTAGGTTTTAACCCACTCACTCCACTAAAGGCCTACCTTCACAATTAGCCTCTAGTGAACCACATTGATCCTAACAACCCTTTTTATTGACTCACCCGCTAATATTAACCCAAAACCCTTTGTATTTTTTATCACCATTCTTCTTAAATACCCTTTTTATTGAGATTTGATTTTGAGTAGTTACCTAACTATGTTCTATATTTCAGTTGTTAAAGTTCGCTATTTGTGACTTGTTCTTAAAAAAACAAAGTATATTCATTATTAATTCTACTAAGTGAGCTTACATTTCAAATCTTAAAGCTCTTATTGTTAGTTTTCAATTCATTAGTTCATTTTTCTAGTTAGGTAAATTGTCAAATCAATCTCGATTCTAACCCTCTAATTTAGCCTATATCCACACCTTTTAACCTAAGCCTCGTTACAACCCTGTTAAAGACCTTTTGATTTGTGTATCATCTCATCTTATAGTGGTGGAGATTTGATTTTCTTGCAAGCCTATAGGATCAACTTTTCATGTTCGACTCTTGAGTGCTTAATTTTGAACCTTAAACACTTTGAGTGATTTGAGTGAATCTTTAGTGAGGATGTCAACTCTTGTCGATTTCGAATCAGAGGTAATTATTTAGGTAAAGGGAAACACCTAAAGTTTTCAGGGCTATAAATGTATGACTTTGATTGTTTGAATCTCTAGGACCCTTTGACTTGAATTATCCATGTATGAATTATCTTTGAATTATGATGAAACATTATTGATAAATTTTATGGATCGAAGAAGTTTGTTTTAATTATGACTTGAGAATTTTGTTTGAGGACAAGCAAAAGCTTAAGCGTGGGGGTATTTGATAAACCGTAAAAGTAACATATTTTGAGCCCACATGTAGCATGCTTTTGGATGATTTAAGCCTTGAATTATATAATTTGGTGCTCTTAATCCTTTATTTTCATGTTTTATACCCAGGAAAGCACCGAATGATGAAAAGAATGGAAAACGAGCCCAAAATAGAGTAAATGGGCCATATCACGAAATCCACATGGCCTGGGCCCAAGACCACACAGTCGTGCCCAACTCAACAGGTTCGAACACAGCCTGGCCACGACTTACACGGGTGTGTGCCATGGGCATGTCCCTGCCGTGAGAAAGAAGAGTTTCACTTGGATTAGGATACTTAGGGGTAAAGAAACATATTAAGAAACCTATATAAAGACCCTAAGTATGACCTGAAAGGGGAGAACCCAGAGCTTTAGTCAGGGGAGTCCAGCTAGGCCAAAGAGGGCAGATTTGTGGAGAATTACTCGAAGATAGCTAGTTGATTCATCTCAAGAAGCAAGAATTATACTCAAGACGGAGGATCTCTCCTTCAATTCCTTCAGGGGGTTTTAGGGATTTCTTATGTTTTGTTTTATCTTTTCTTTTGAGATGTATTCTTTTATTATCATTATGAACTAAACGCTCAGATACCTGAGGGGAATGAAACCTAAGATGAATCTTGTTATCGTTTGCTGAACTATATGATAAATATTTAACTTATTCTTAATTATGTGTTCTTAATTCTTGTGTTGATATTTCAGGGATATTAATTCAAGAATGATGTGCTTAGGTGGAGGAGCAAAAGTCCCTGCCTAAGAGTAGATCTAGCATAATTAAGCGGAGTTGATCGCAAGCCTAGAGATAGGTGACGAGATTTTGCCGGATTAGGGAGAAACCTAATATGGGAGTCCATAGATCGAGTTAATGCAATTCTAAAGGTTTTAATTAGAAATATATTTCAATTAATCAACCTAGGGTTAAATGTTAGCCGCCTCGAGAGAGGGATTAATATAACTTAGGGAATCTTACGGATCAAGTCAAATGAATAAATCGTCTAGTTCAGCGTTAGATAACAAGTGAAGTCTAGGTGGATTCTTCCTTGGGTGTCGTCTTAATCAATTGGTTTTTCCTCAACGTAATTTTCCCAATTTCATTCTTCTTTGTCTTAGAGTCTTTAGTTTAGTTGTTAGTTAATTTTAGATTAGATAAACAAATCCCTTAATTCTTAGGCTAAATAATAAAAAGAGAGTTAGTATTAGTACTTTTGGTTCCTTTGGGTTCGACATTCTGGTCTTGCCTTAACTATACTACTATTCGATAGGTGCGCTTGCCTCAAATCGTTGTCATAGTTAGTTTCTAGGTTCGTTCATTCTTTATATAAATTTTAAGACTTTGACATCGCATAAAACAACGATCAGTATGTGACTTATGGTATGAATGATAATGAAAGTTTGTTGGTGAATGATTGATTTGAGGTGCCAACACCTAAGATGAATGATATAAATGTTTATTTGACATTTTTTTAGGGATTTATTTTAATATATTGAGGAATGGTATGTTGCATGGTTATGGTAAAATTGAATGTTTGAATTGGTAACTTGCCTTGTAGGGAAATTTTTATGTACACACGGTTTGACACTTGGTCGTATGTGACACACGGCCATGTGGCACGACCGTGTGGTCTGTATGTTTTGGATGATTATTGTTGCACACAACCCTAGAGAGTTACACGGTCCAAGACACGACTATGTGGCTTTTGTTAGAAATTTTGTAGTTAGGTTCATACGGCTACAGTTAGTTACACGGCTGTGTGACCCTGTCTTACACAACTTCAGTTTGTTGCATGGTTTAGGCACACAACCATGTCTTCTAGCACCACACGACATCAGCCTGACCACACAACCATGTGACCCCTTTTTTCCTTTTTACATATTATTTCGTAAAAGTTTCAAATTAGACCTAATTTATTTTCGAGTTGGTTTAAGAGCTCCGTAAGCTTAATTAAGGTTTGGTTTTGGTTGTAAATCATATTACAATGATGTGGTTGAATACTTGATGTTTTAATTTGATATTTATGTTGATTTCTTGGATGATAGATGTTGTTAACTATTGTAATATATTATAGCTCGAGTCTGACGACCGGGCCGAGTTAGAAGTGTTACACACACGATTTTTAAAAGCCACACAGCCGTGTGACTACTGGAATTGGTCAATTTTGGAACCACACGATTCCCAAAATCCACACGGCCATGTGATAGACATGGCCGTGAGCCCTGTTTTTCACAAAAATTCATATTTCACTTTAAAACACTATTTTAAATGCTAAAATGTTTAAGAAACTTATCAGGCTCCTTCCTAACATTGATAATGGTTATTTATTGACTCGATAAGTTACAAACTGGTTCCAAATGACACTTTGCTTGTTAAAGTTTGATTGGTTAATACTCAAATATTTAGTGTGGCATTTCTGATCCTATAGTAGGGTTAGGTATAGGGGTGCTACACTCAATTATCTAAATATCATTTATTTTTTAACGTTAACCTTTAAGAGTGTGTTTGGATGAAGATTTTTAAAATTTTTAAGATTTTTAACATGTTAGCATTTTAGAATTTAAATGTTAGGATTTGTAATTACTTTGTTTGGATAAATAATTGATTTATAAAAAATTCAGGTTATTGAAATTTTAAAAATTAAAAAATAATTATAAAAGAATAATAATTATATTACAAATAAAAAATATAAAAAATTTAATATATATTATATTTATAAAATTTTATAAATAGTTTTAATAAAATAAAATTAAAAAAGAGATTATATATTATAATTAAAAAATTAATAATTTATGAAGTATAAGTTTTTTATCTTATGGTGGAACCATATGCATTAAATCAAATAAAATTACGAGAAATTTTGAAAAACCACCTATTTAGGTAAAATTTAAAAAAATAAAATAAATTTGAGCTATGAAAATTCTCCCAATATATTTACAAATTTATCGTCTAAACGCCCCCTAAGAAATTTACATGAAATTTTTTATATTTGAGAAAATTTGAATTTATTTTTAATTAATATTTTTATTTTATATTTGAAATATATTTTAAATATAAAATAAAAAAATTAATATTAAACAAAAATTTTTTGACATTAAATCTAAAACTCATTAGTTAATTTGATAAAATAGATTAAAATCATAATTAAGTTTATTTATTATTAATGTACACTTACAAGTAAAATTGAATTCTAATATCAATTCTCAAATTACTTTTTTATATTATATGTTATTTATTTCTTTATTTTAAAGCAATAAACACATATATGCACATGTAACACACATAATTTCGAAAACTAAATATATATATATGATATGTTATAAAAAAAATTAAAAGTACATTAAAAATACTAACAAAATCATGACTAGAATAAACCTTGATAAACCGTAATTATAACATATTTTAATCCCGCATTTAGCTTAATTTTGGATGAATTATCCCTTGATTTATATAAAAAGGTGCTTGTAATCCTTTCTTTTCATGTCTTATACCTAGGAAAGCACTCGAGGAAGAAAAGAACATAAAACGGGCCCAAAACGGAGTAAATAGGCCATATCACGAAATCGACACGGCCTGGACCTAAGCCCACACGGTCGTGCCATGCCAAACATCTAGAACACGTCCTCTCCCCCGATCCACAAGGTCGTACCTCAAGTTAGAAATCCGAACACGGCCTGGAGTCGATACGCACGGGCGTGCTACATGGCCGTGCCTCTGTCATCAGCATGAGCAATTTCAGTCGGAAAAGGATACTTACGGAGAAAGAATCGCATTCCAAGAGCCTACATATATCCCCTAAGTACAACCTTTGAAAGGGCGTCAAAGCTAGGCCAAAGAGCCAAGCCGAGAAGGTCAGAGTTAGGGAATAACGCGAAGATAGCCAATCGATCCATCACAAGAAGCCGAAATTATACTCAAGACGGCAGAATTCTCCTTCAATTCCTTCAGGGGGTTCTAAGGTTTTTCTTATATTTTATTTTATCTTTTGTCTTGTGATGTTCTTTTTATTCATTATGAGCTAAACCCTTCAGATACCTGAAGGGGATGAAACCTAGATGAATTTTGTTATTTGATTTCTAAGTTATATGATAATTACTTAGTTTGTTCTTAATTATGTTGCTTAATTCAATCTAATGTGCTTAGGTGGAGTATGAATAGACCCTGCCTAAGAGTAGATCTAACATAATTAAGCGGAGTTGATCGAACGCCTAGAGATAGGGTTACGAGATTTTGCCGGATTAGGGTGAAACCAAATATGGGAGTCAATTGATTGATTTACTGCTATCCTAGGGGGTTATTATAAGCGAACGAGAGTTCCACTAATTAACCTAGGGTTAGATGTTATTCGCCTCGAAAGAGGGTTTAATATAGGTTAGGGAGTCTTACGGATCAAGCTAAGTAAAAGAAATCATATAATTTAGGGTTAGATAACAAGTGAAGTCTAGGTGGATTCTTCCTGATGGTATCGTTGTAATCAACTGAGTTTTCCTTCAAAGTTATTTTCCTATTTGTCCTTTTTGTCTTTGTGTCCTTAGTTTAGTCTTCGTCAATATAGTTTAAAAGCAACTTCACTCTATTTTTAAGGCTAAATAATAAAAAGAAAGTTAGTATTAGTACTCTTAGTTCCTTTGGGTTCGATTTCCGGTCTTGCCTAAGCTATACTACTGTTAGATAGGTACACTTGCCTTTAATCGTTGTCAGAGTTAGTTTCCAGGTTTGATCACATTCTTTATAAATTTTAAAACTCTGATTTACAGCGATCAAGTTTTTGGCGTCGTTGCCGGGGAACTAAAATATTAAGAAAACTCTATTTTTATTACTTTAGCCATTATTTTTATTTTTATTTTCAGCAATTTATTTTGTTTTTAGTTTAATTTTTAGTTTTGCTAATATTTCTTTCTTCCTTTTCTTTCCAGGTACCTCTAGTTTATGACTAGAAGGAACCCAAGAGGACCTTTGGTATATGATAGTGATTTGAAGCAACCGCTCGCAGGAATCATTGGGAAACCAGGCGAGCCCTAAATTACACAGAAAGGGAGGAAGAAGACAGATCCAATCCTACTGAAAGGATGGATGAGAATAACTCACCACCAAACGAAGTGAGGGAATGCAATGCTCCACGTACGATGTTTGATTATGCTAAACCACAGTTAACAGGAGCAGAATCAAGTATTGTTAGGCCTGTTATAGCTGCTAATAATTTTGAACTAAAGCCTAACGCAATACAAATGATTCAACAGTTTGTTCAATTTGATGGTTTGCAGGACAAAGATCCGAACATGCATATAGCTAAGTTTTTAGAGTTCTGTGATACCTTCAAAATAAATGGTGTTTCTGATGATGCCATACCTCTTCGGTTATTTCCTTTTTCATTAAGAAATAAAGCTAAACATTGGTTAAACTCGTCACAACGAGGGTCAATCACCACATGGGATCAGATGACCGAAAACCTTTTAATGAAATATTTCCCACCGGCAAAAACAGCCAAATTAAGGAACGATATCTCTTCTTTTGTGTAGATCTATTTAGAAACACTATACGATGCATGGGAGAGATTCAAAGATCTCTTGAAGAGGTGCCCACACCTTGGCTTACCCTTATGGCTACAAGTCCAAACATTCTTCAACGGTGTAAACCCCTTAACGAGGCAACTAATTGATTCAGCAGCCGGTGGAACTCTGAACAACAAAACTCCAGAAGTAGCCTATGAGTTTATTGAGGAGATGTCATTAAACAATTATCAGTGGCAAGCTTCAAGGACCAAACCGACAAAATCGGCAGGAGTCTTCAACGTCGACACCATGACCATGCTATCAACGCAGCTTGAGATGATGAATAAAAAGCTTGATAGTTTGTGTTCTTTGCAGGTACATCCAGTCATGCAGTGCGACACAAGTGGAACAGTGGCGAACCCTGAGTACCCACCCTACCAACTGGAAGCAGAGAGCAATCAGATGAACTATATAGGTAATAATTTCTGATCCAATAATAATCCTTATAGTAACACTTACAATCCAAGTTGGAGGAACCACCCAAATTTTTCATGGGGAGATCAAGGCAATCAAGGTAATCAAAGATAACAACCTCCTCAAAACTTCCAAAATCAACCCTATCCATAAGAAAAGAAACCAACCCACGAGGAGGAGCTAACAAAATTGGCAAACACAGAAGAACGCCTACAAGATATTGTGAGGACAATCAAAAGCAACGAGAGCCGAATCGGGGAAATCACTAAGTCAGTAAAGGAAGTTACTAATGCAATCGAACGACTCGCACAGCTCATGTCAGAATGACAACAAGGACTTCTACCAAGTAACACCGAGATTAATCCAAAGGAGCAAATTCAAGCCATAGCAGCTTAGGAAAATGCAGAAATAGACGAACCCATCTCGCAACAAGAAGATAAGATAAACGAAGGTAAAGTAGAGGTGACACAATAAAAGCAAAAACTGGTAATCAAAGAATACCAACCTCGCATTTCTTAGCCCGAAGCGTTAAAAAGAGACAATTCAGAAGAATAGTTTGGTAAGTTTCTTAAACTTTTAAAGAAGTTACACATTAACTTACCTCTTCTTGAAGATCTTTTTCAGATGCCAGACGCGAGGAAATTTTTAAGACAGCTCTTGACAAACAAATGCAAATTAGATGAAGAGCCACACATTGAACTTAACGCAAAGTCCTCAGCAATTCTACAAAATAGACTACCGCAGAAATTAAAAGACCGAGTTTTACAATTCCATGTTTAATTAGTAGTCTAAATATTGATAATGCGTTAGCTGATCTAGGGGCAAGCATAAATGTCATGCTTTATTCACTATTTAAATGACTAGGTCTAGGGAAGCCCAAGCAAACTAGGATGAGTATTCAACTAGCTGATAAAACTGTTAGAATTCTTAGGGGCATTATTGAAGACGTTCTCGTAAAAATCGATAAATTTGTTTTCCCAGTAGACTTTGTTGTTTTAGACATGGATGAGGATAATTCAATTCCCTTAATTCTAGGAAGACCTTTTCTTGAAACCACCAAAACTAAAATTGATGTTGCCACAGGCGAGCTTATACTTTGTGTAGGAGACGACTCAATTAGTCTTCAAGCCCTCGATTCAGCTAGGTCATTAAAGAACCAAGGTAAGAAGGAAAGTTCTTTTGATAACCATCCAATTACACCTTCTTTTCAAGAACCACGAGAAAAAGGAATGATTGAACTGGATCCTCAGTTTAGTGCCAATAAAGAAATAACTCACGAGGGGCAAAAGATTCAATCCAATGACTTAGACAAGTGGAAAACGCACGTCAAGGAAAAGACGGATCCACACAAAGTAAAACCCGAAGAACCATCAAAAGAGCTCATGGGGACTTTAAATCACTTTAAAATATGAGACCAAGTAATGTTAGACAAAGCCGATCCTCACATCACCACAACAGACCTGAAGACAAAGGGAGAACTTCTTCTTAAGGTACACGATATCTTCCCACAAGGAATAGTCGAGGTAAGCAATCTGATATTCGACAATTTCAAGGTAAACGCTTCTCGACTTCAACTTTGTCAAAAAAATAAAACCATAAGTATGAGGGAAGATATTCAAACTTTTAAACCTCCCTAAAAATTTGAGAAAAGTCTAGCTTAAGACTATAAACGAGCACTTCTCGGGAGGCAACCCGAGCACTAACCCTATTTCTTTTTACATCTATTTGCATTTAATATTACCTTTCCTTTTCTTCTTTTTAAACTAACCAAAGATGCAGGCTTTCCAGGTCGCACGGCCTTATACACGGCCGTGTCCGTGGCCGTGTGGACCACCTGAACCGCCACACTGACAGGGCAGAGGCCGTGCAACTCAGTCCAACCACCCCCCAACGTCACGGATCCAACCACCCTCTCCACGGGCACCGACAGAGGGACACGGCCGTGCCCCTCAACTGTGTGAAGCTACTGACTTTCACACCACGGGCAGAACATGCCTATGCCTACAAATCATGCAAAGCTACTGACTTGTCAAACACGGGCGTGGGGATCCAAAGCACGAGCATTGGGTAACAACATGCCCAGACACACGGCCGTGCGAGGCGGCCGTGTAAATCGACACACCCTAGGACCACGGCCGTGTGGAAACACCAAATTTGAACCTCTATTTAAACCCCTCACCTCTTGCCCTTCCTTCCATCTAATTTCTTCATTATTTTCTTTGCTTTTCACTCTCCTCCATCTAAGATTTATCTACTTACTAAGACTCTAGATCCTTGAGCAAGCTAACACCATGCCGAAGAAGCGGAAGAAGCTAAGCATCGGTTCCTCAAAGAATAATCAACATGAGTTTATGCCGGCAGCTTCGTCTCAACACCAAGCCAAGGGTCTTTGAGACCAATTAGTTTTTATTTTTACCTTGTCTTTTACTTCAATTTCTTTCCCTTCTCCTTTATTTTCCTTATCTAAGCTTCTCTACTGCTATTGTCGTTTAATTTTCTTTTAGTTTCTTAGTGTCAGGTTCGCCAGGCTGCTTGGGAATCACGCCAACCACCACGATAACCTCTTCACTCCCGCTACCGCCATCACATCCCCAACCTTAGTGTTGATTCCCACCTTGCGAACCATCCTTCAATAAGGACTTCACAGTCTATTAATATTTTCTTTCCATTTTAGTTTTCTTCTTAGTCTCCTTCCCTTTAGTTTATTTTTCTTTAATTTTATATCTAGTTTATTTTTATTAGGTCTTAATAAATCCTGGCTACTTCTCAGAGCGCTACCCAATTTCTTCATCTAGCGCAGGTTCGTCATCAAGACCGACCATCACCGCTACTAAAGACACTCATCCTGGAAAACGTCCATAATTCAGGGAGTCATTCATTCCCCTTCTCTTTTGATTTATCCATTAAATGCTATTATCTATGTTTGTACATTGAGGACAATGTACATCTTAAGTGTGGGGGGTGAACAGTTATTTTGAAAAAATGCCTAACTTTTTTCATTATTCTCAAACCCTGAGGATAATAATGCCTAACTTTCTGAATTATTCTCAAATCCCTAAAATTAATCTTGATTTAGAGTAAAATTGTCATATTACTAATTAATATGAAATTTCTGATGATTTGTGATTCCTATTGACATGTTTTAGAATAAGTCATAGTTAATTGTACATTGATAATTAATTTGAAGATTACTAGAGAATCAAGTATGATAAGTCTAATTTTCAAAATTCAAAATTTTGCTAGGTTGTTGATCTAAATTTGAATATTACCCTAAAATTTGAAATTTACAAGGATGATGTCAAAACACCCATAATTTTTGTGAGATTTTAGGCCTTATAGAGCATATATTCTTTTTCTTACTCACTTTATGATTATGAGTGTGTCAACTATGAACTGTTATTCTAGAACTTGCCTCGTTTATACATGTCAAGACCACAGTTATGATTTGATATACTGAGATGAAAAAGACACCTAGGTTTTAACCCACTTACACCACTAAAAAGCCTACCCACATAATTAACCCTAGTGAACCCCGTTGATCCTAACAAACCCTTTTTATTAACTCACCTACTAATATTAACCCAAGGACCCTTTGTATTTGTTATCACCCTTTCTTTTGACTACCCCTTAATCGAGATTTGATTTGAGCTAGTTACCTAAGTATATTATTCTGGTAGTTAAATTTATCTTGTATTTAGTTTGTTCTTAAAAAAATCGAAGTATTCAATATTAGTAAGTATAAAAAGTGAGCTTACACAATCAAAGTCTATTTCCAAAAGAAAAGCTCGTATTAGTAGGCTTATTAATTTTCAATTTATAAAATTTCGGAAAAGTTTTAGGTACTTGTCAATTCGATCTCGATTCTAACCTTCTAATTTTATCCTGTGACCACACCTTTTACCCTAGCCCCGTTACAACCCTAATAAAGACCTTTTAATCTGTTTGTCATCTCATATTACAGTGGTAGAGATTTGATTTTCAGGCAAGCCTATGGGATTAACTTTTCAGGTTCGACTAACGAGCGATCTTTCCCTGGACCTTAAATACTTTTTGAGTGATTTGAGTGAATCTTTAGTGAGGATGTCAATCCTTGTTAATTTTGGATTGAAAAGGTAATCATTTAAATGAAGGGAGACACCTGTGTTTTTCGAGGTACAAACCCATGACTTATCTCTTTTGAATCTTTAGGACTCTTTGAATTGAATTATCCATGTATGAGAATTAGGATAAGGCATTGTTGATGAGAATTATGCATAATGGAAAGTTCGCTTTAATTGTCAGTTGAGAATTTTGCTTGAGGACAAGTAAAAGCTTAAGGGTGGGGGTATTTGATAAACCGTAATTATAACATATTTTAATCCCGCATTTAGCTTAATTTTGGATGAATTATCCCTTGATTTATATAAAAAGGTGCTTGTAATCCTTTCTTTTCATGTCTTATACCCAGGAAAGCACCTGAGGAAGAAAAGAACATAAAACGGGCCCAAAATGGAGTAAATGGGCCATATCACGAAATCGACACGGCCTGGACTTAAACCCACACGGTCGTGCCATGCCAAACATCTAGAACACGGCCTCTCCCCCGATCCACACGGCCGTGCCTCAAGTTAGAAATCCGAACACGGCTTGGAGTCGATACGCACGGGCGTGCTACATGGTCGTGCCTTTGTCGTCAGAATAAGCAATTTCAGTCAGAAAAGGATACTTACGGAGAAAGAATCACATTCCAAGAGCCTATATTTATCCCCTAAGTACCACCTTTGAGAGGGCGTCAAAGCTAGGCCAAGGAGCCAAGCTGAGAAGGTCAGAGTTAGGGAATAACGCGAAGATAGCCAGTAGATCCATCACAAGAAGCCGGAATTATACTCAAGACGGCAGAATTCTCCTTCAATTCCTTCAGGGTGTTCCAGGGTTTTTCTTAGGTTTTGTTTTATCTTTTTGTCTTGTGATGTTCTTTTTATTCATTATGAGCTAAACCCTTCAGATACTTGAAGGGGATGAAACCTAGATGAATTTTGTTATTTGATTTCTAAGTTATATGATAATTACTTAGTTTGTTCTTAATTATGTTGCTTAATTCAATCTAATGTGCTTAGGTGGAGGAGGAATAGACCCTGCCTAAGAGTAGATCTAACATAATTAAGCGGAGTTGATCGAACGCCTAGAGATAGGGTTACGAGATTTTGCCGGATTAGGGTGAAACCTAATATGGTAGTCCATTGATCGATTTACTACAATCCTAGATTGTTATTATAAGCGAACAAGAGTTCCACTAATTAACCTAGGGTTAAACGTTATTCGCGTCAAGAGAGGGTTTAATGTAGGTTAGGGAGTCTTACGGATCAAGCTAAGTAAAAGAAATCATATAATTTAGGGTTAGATAACAAATGAAGTCTAGGTGGATTCTTCCTGAGGGTATCGTCTTAATCAACTGAGTTTTCCTTCGAAGTTATTTTCCTATTTGTCCTTTTTGTCTTTGTGTCCTTAGTTTAGTCTTCGTCAATATAGTTTAAAAGCAACTTCACTCTATTTTAGTTTAGTCTTCGTCAATATAGTTCAAAAGCAACTTCACTCTATTTTTAAGGCTAAATAATAAAAAGAAAGTTAGTATTAGTACTCTTAGTTCCTTTAGGTTTGATATCCGGTCTTGCCTAAGCTATACTACTGTTCGATAGGTACACTTGCCTTTAATCGTTGTCAGAGTTAGTTTCCAAGTTCGATCACATTCTTTATAAATTTTAAAACTCTGATTTATAGCGACCAAACCTAAACAAAACAACTATTTATTGAAGTTGATCATAAAAAATAAATTTTTTTTGTAAATTTTATATATGCTGAAACATTTTAAATTTTTTTTAAAAAAAGGTTACCATATGTAAAATGTGATACTCTACTATTAATACCGCGTCAGTATGGTACACAATGTATGATATGTATCACAAAACTGAAATTTGTTAAATAAAAAAGATTTAATTCATGATTTGACATATGAAATATATCATTTTAGTATTTAATTTTTTTGCTAAAAAGTATACCATTTTCACAAATACCTAAAGTATACCTCTCGTAGTTTTTTTAATCCATTTTTTAACTGATGTTAAAAAACTTGGTCGCCAACGTACACTCTTTTATAAAATATATATTCTTTTATTAAATGTATATAAAATTTAAAAAGTATAAAAAATAAAAAAATATATAAAAGAAAAAATAATTAAGTTATATATTTTTAAAAAAATCCTAAAAAATTATACCTTAAAAGGAAAAATCTTGAAATTTTAAAAAAATTTGCAATCTTGATTGTTCATCCATGAAAGATGGTTTAAGATTAACTCTTCCCTAACACTCACTCTCTTTCATTACACCCAAAGAAAATGGGACAATCTAAATTCACTTCGTTTCTCCTAAAGCGTCATTCTCTTCCTTCTAACCCCCTCTTAAACCCAAAACTTCTCTCGCTCTCCAATTTTCATAATCATTAAGCCTTACAACTTGAGAAAAAAACTCTTTTAAATTTTAACACTAGGTTTTGTGAATTCATCAGTTTTTGATTTCTGGTATATGGGATTTTTGTCATAGTTTAATGGCTTTCCTTGAACCTGTTACAAGTTAAAAACTTATGTAAAAATGGTGCGTAGTAGTCCCAAGTGAAACGAGGCTTATAGAAGCTTTAGTGGGCATATAGAAGCTTTAATGAAATGGTGTGTTTTTATCCAAGTCAGCTTTGGCAATAACCAACTTTGGAGCTGTTATTTTTTTTCTCTTTCTTTCTTTTCTTTTTAACCAATGGTTGTAATAAAGGGAATGCATGAATTGAGTATTGTGAAAATTATCTCTCTCTTTCTTTTGTTTTCTCTTCTCTTTTCCTGTAAGTTTTCTGTTTTTAAATTTGTGGTTTACTAGAGGTATTAGAGCCACTAGTCCCTATGGCCGAAGAAGGGGTTACAACACATTTGCAGAAAGACGTTATCGTTCTACACCAAGAGGTAAAAAAGATTCAAAGGGAGATTTTTCAGTTGGATGTTAAGTTCAATGCAAAGCTAGAGACACGATTGCAAAGGTTTAAAGACGAGTTTAAAGGAGAGATCATATCTGAACTTCATAATATTAGGTTTGAGCTTAATGGTCTATTTGAACAATATCTTGGCAGTCCTATTGTTTCTAGTAATACAACTGTATAGGATCGAGGGAAGAGTGTTATGGCAGGCCACCTTCTAGGTTTCCTCCTAAAAGACCTCTTGAAGTTCATCAACCTCCTGTGGTCATGGGTAACACAATTCTACAGCCTCAAGAGAAGGGTTATAGGTGGAGTTGCTCTCGTTTTGATGGATTTGATTTCAGGGCTTGATGGTCAAAGCTCAAGCAATATTTTGAAGTAAAGAGGGTTTTTAATGGTGACAAAGTTCAAACAATAATGCTGAAATTGGAGGGTAGAGCTCTTGACTGGCATTATTTTTATGCTCAGAAGCATGGTGGTTTACAGATGCTAGACTGGCTAGGATATGCCCTTAGCTTTAGGGAGAGATTTGGTTTGAGTGTGTTTGCAGACCCCATGACTAAGTTGGTGACTCTTAAGCAATAAGGCTCAGTGGAAAACTTCCATAACTTGTTTGCAAGCCTTCTAAATTAGTTGAATTTCTTTAAGTCTTATGCTTTAAGCATTTTTACTAGTAAATTAGCTAATATCTGCAGTTATTTAGACCATAAACTTTGGTTGAAGTTTTTTATCTAGCTAGATAGGTCGAGAGCATTTTGAATACTTCCCCAAAGAAGGGGTTCATTGTTGGCTCAAACTCCATGACTCGATTTGAATCATCAACAACACCAATTGTTGCTTCAAGTAAGCCAGTTTTTTTACCTCAACGGTACATAGCATTGTCACTACTGGCTCTTCCAATGGTTATAATGCATCTAGAAGGCCTTCCAAGGGAATCAGCCCAACTTTTATGAATGAAAGGAAACACAAGGGTTTATATTTTTGGTGTGGTTCCAATTATCATGTAGGCCATAAAAGTGTTAAGGGGAAACTCTACCAAGAACTATTAGACGACCATTCTGATGGAGAAAGGGATGACTTCCAAGAGTGTTTTGAACAATTTGAGGACCTTCCCACTAATGACCAGTCTCAAGAACCTGTGATATCCTTACATGATATTAAAGGGTCCTAAGGCCCTCACACCATGAGGTTTGAAGCACTAATAGGAACAACCAGGGCCATTGTGTTAGTGGACTCGGGCAGCACCCGTAATTTTATGGACCCCAAGTTGGTGAGTAAGTTGTCCTTTCATATATGGCATCAGGAGCAGATGGTAGAGGCTTAATAACCAAGGGTACCTACAAGAATGTTCAGTGGGAAACTCAAGGCTTTAAGTTTGTAACAAATTTCATGCTGCTACTTTTAAAGTGATGTAATATGGTCCTCGGACTACAATGGTTTCTTTCATTAGGTTAAATCACTTAGAAGTTTGGCTCTTTGACTATGTAATTTGGTTTTAGGATGATTTGTGTACTTTGAAAGGTATTCTGCCTGACAGTATCCATGTCATGTTAGCAGGCCAATCTATCAAGTGCCTTCCTCTTGCTAACTAGTTATTATGTCACTGCACAATGCTTATGGCCTCCACTGCTCAGCTTTCATTACTTATAGCTCTTCCATAACTACACATGGGTCTGTCGAAGCTTTTGGAAGAATTTGGTGACATATTTGGTACTCTTACAGGCTTGCAACCACCAACACCCCAGGATCATAAAAACCCTTTGCAAGATAAAAATGTGGTGGTTAAAATCAGGCCTTATAGGTATCCCATTGTTCAGAAGGCTGAGATAGAGAAGATCATCCAAGAGATGCTACACATGAGAATTATTAGGGATAGTACAAGTTCATTTGCTTTCCCAATAGTGATGGTGAAAAAGAAAGATGGTAGCTAGAGGCTCTGAGTGGTTCGCACACAACTCAACCAACTAACCATCAAGAATAGGTTCCTTGTCCCCATCATCGAGGAGTTACTTGATGAATTAAATCATGCACGAGTCTTTTCCGAGCTAAACCTCAGGTTAGGATATCACCAAATAAGAATGCATGAAGCTGATATCCATAAAATTGCTTTTCAAGACTCATGAAGGGCACTATGAGTTTTTGGTGATGCCCTTTAGGCTCACTAATGCTCTTCAAGTTTCCAAGCACTCATGAATGCCATTTTTAAGCCTCTTTTGAGAAAGACGGTCCTGGTTTTTTATGATTTAGCAAATCGGAATGAACACATTGAACACCTTGGAGTGGTTTTTTACATACTGAAACATCACTAGCTATTTGTCAAACAAAGCAAGTGCTTTTTTGGCACTGAGCAGGTAGAGTACTTGGGACATGTGATAGTTAGAGGGACTGTGGTTATGGATAAGAGCAAGATGGATTGTGTAGAAAATTGGCCTATACCTACTTGTGTTAATGAGTTAATGAGTTTTTTTAGGTATCACTAGCTATTACAAGCATTTTATCAAGGACTGTGATCTTTTGGCTCGATCTCTCACCAACCTCCTCAAGAAGAATCCTTAGAAGTGGGATGATCAAGCTACCATTTCCTTCCAATAGTTTAAAGAGGCCCTATGTTTAGCACCTATGCTCACTTTACTTGATTTCCAACTGGAATTTTATGTGGATACATATGCCTCAAGTGTTGGGGTAGGAGTTGCACTTCAGCAAAAAGGCAAACCAATAGCTTTCTTCAACAAGGGGTTAGGGTAAGGCATCAGGCACTATTGATCTATGAAAAAGAAACGTTGGATGTGTTATTGGCAGTAAGGAAAAGATATAATTACCTTGTAATACCCTTTACCCGGTCCAGTCGTCGAACCCAAGTAATAGGATGTACAAACAAATACAAATCAAATACATGCATTTTATTAATAAAAAATCTCAATTAATTATCACCATATTACTTGTAAACAAATATAATAATAATTTGCAATCTATATGGACCTAATTGTGAAATCCAGACATGAAATAGGACTGATTTGTAAAATTTGAAAATTTTAGTGTTGGTACTTGTAACACCCCAAACTCAATCCTTAAGGAGGACCCAGGATTGGTGCGTCACTGACTTAAAATATTTTCCTTTTAAACTTGTACAAGTGTGGTCTTCATAAAAATACAGTTCAAACAAATGTGGTTTGTAAACCCTTTACGAAATTAAAGATAATTAAGGTTATACATTTCCAAGAAAAATGAAAAACAAAGAGGCTCCACTGGAAGCTCTTAAAACAAGGTTTGACGTAACCCATATTTGACTACAGCATCGTATACATATACATATAATTACACTGACATTAATCATTCAACATAAAGAATTTGTTACTTTGCAAGAAAACATAATCACTTTACTGAGGTTTCATTAAAATAACGATTTCAAAAGAGTGACTTTAAAATACAAAATTTAGTCTATGAATGACACCATCTTGACACCACCCCTATGCCATGCTTGATATAAAATACTTAGAAATTTCATAGAATAGATGTCCTATGGCGTAGTCTTTGTGTAACATCCCCAAACCCGGCCCATTCACTACGACCGAATCTGGTTATGTTATTGCGGAAAGACGGTTGAAAAACCTCGTTAACTTAGCATAAAGCATGAAAGAATTCAATTTTGAAAACTATATCAGATATGTGAGTAAAACGAATTCCTCTTACTTAAAACTCATGTAATTTCTTTTGTTGTGTGAAAACATTTTTGAGTTAATAAGAATTTAAAATAACAAAACCATAATCAAGTAATACCAAATAATAAAATGGCCTTTATTACAACCCAATAATTCAAATAAAGTACTTATATCAAAACCAAACATAAAATATTAAATCATCATCTTCGGCATAGGCCACCTTGTCCTCTCCGATCCCTGGTCCAAACCTTTGCAATACACTGAAAATGGTTAAAGGAAAAAGGTGAGTCACCAAGACTCGAGCAGTGCCACCCTTTTTCCCGATTAGCAAAATATCATATGCAACATAAACATAACCATCATGCATCCAATCAATATGCACCCAATCCTAACCATCCATACACCTTTTCTACCCCGTGTGTACCAAACCACCGGTGGTGCCAAACCACCGTGACATATAGTCACAATGTGTTACCAAAACACCGTGTCCCAAAGACACGATATCCGTCAATGTGGTGCCAAACCACTGGTGTCCCAAAGACACGCTTTGTGATACCAAATCACCGTGACCGGTCACAAATCCGATGATGGGGCCAACCCATCGTGTGATACCAAATCACTAGTGACAATCCCGTATCTCTCAAGTGGGGCCAACCCACGGTGGTGTCCAACCACGTGGGACGAGTCGCAATGAGGTGCCAAACCTCCGTGTCCCAAAGACACAAATGTGGTACCAAACCACCGTGACCGGCCCACAATAATAATCGGGTGATGGGGCCAACCCATCGTGTGATACCAAATCACCGGGCGCTAATCCTCAATACCGCCTTGTGGGGCCAACCCACCGTGGTGTGAAACCACGGGGCGAGACGCCGAGGTGCCAAACCTCCGAGGTGCTAAACCTCCGTGACCCAAAGTCACAAAGTTGTGTTACCAAAACACTGGTGCTCACAAAGACAAAATATCACTACCCTCTCCTCTCATATCACCCATCATTATACCAACTCATGTATAGTATTCAAATCATGCAAACATGTTTAACGTTGCATCTCATAGCACATACATCATAAATCATGACATCATGTATCAATAATAAGATTTCATAATGAAACGGACTTACTCGATCCGCGTACATACCCCATAGGGTATCATATCACTCAACCATACTGCTTCAATTTTACCAATCAATCGCTTTATCAAACATATACAAAGCAAGAAGTGTGTTAGTTTACACACCGGTTACTAATACGACTATCAAATCCCGAGATCAAGATCTAATGCACTAGATCCCCTTCCTTAACACTTTTCGAGCACTAGCCACAACTCGAGATATGCGAGATCAAGCCTTCCCTACAATCGCCAAAACTAAACAACATAATCATGCTAATCAACCTCTAAGGGTATAATCGTAATTTTACCTACTAAGGGTATTTTCAAATTCACAACCGAAATGGCCTTCCAGAAGGCCTAATGTCACCACTAGCGACTCACTTACCATTTCCTATTATACCGACGATTGGGCCTAAAACCCGATTTCGGCCCATCCGAGCCCACATGCTCGTGTGGCCCACCTAGCACAAATCTAGCCACGTATATAACTTCCACCTAGTCTAGATCAACATATACTAACCAATCATGCAATTTACTCATATAGCCCACGGGCCCATTGGGCCCACTTCGCCCGTCGAGGCCCAAGCACCCAACCCACGAGAATACTACGATGGCCTCAACTATCGCTGTCGAAGCCCCACACATGCGCTCGCACGCTCGTGTGGCTACTAATGCCGTAAATCGGCATTTCGGCATTTTGCCGCTCCACAACTAGAGTAGAGAGTTACACACCGATAGGACTCTGGGCTAATCCGCGCTCCACCACTCTTGTGCCCAAATGCCCTCCAAGATGTGTTTACTCTCCTTCTAGGATGCTCTTTATATAGCTAGCTCTTCACCTTCATTCTTTGTGTCTTTCCGATGTGGGATCCTTTCACAAGTGAGAGTTTAAATTCAACGTAAACTCTTGCCGTCCCAATCCGCAAAAATAAATACTCCTTGCTTCTCATGAGATTCGAACCTGTGCTCCCTTGTAGCATAATCCACGCTGCTAACCACTTGGCCACAAGCTCCTCTTGTGTCTTAAACCATGCGCAACTAAATATAAACTATGGGCCAAATTCTAAGGTCCAAGCAAAAAGAAACCAAAATGCAAAAGCCACGACTTGAACCTTGGACCTCCTTCCTTCCTTGTATGTCATTCCTTGTGTCTCTTATGTGGCGTCACTTTGCCACTACACCACACACTCCACTTGTGTCATTTTTCTCCATATTTTATTCTTAAGGCCTATCTCGCCAACTTTCGTGGTTTTTTTCACCTAAAACCAAAATTTCCCCAAAGCCAATATTTGATCCCGGGACTTCATAGAAGCCCTCTAATCTTCCAAAATCACTTATCTAATAAGTCTAACTTGCATTTAAGCCGATCTCTTATTCTCTGAAAATTTAAACGCTACTACGCCTAAGGCCCATTGGGCTCAATTCTCCTAGGCCCAATTTTGGGATGTTACACTTTGAGAAGTCCTTTACTTTGTTAGTGATCATGAGAAGGAAATGTAACTAAATAAGTTCAAAGAACTTAGTGAGTTCCAGAGCAAACACATCAATAGTTATATATAATACCAATAAAGTTTTCCAACTCAACGAGCCATATAGTTTGCCCATTGGTGAATACCATTCATAACAGATTTTACTACAGACACTATTCCTTTGGTGCATACATTACGCGTATGCAACAATACAAACATTCTCTTTCGTGCTAGCCATACCCAAGTCCATGATCAAGCCTTAGCATTCATTTCATCTGTTTCATCATGATTTTCCAATCTAATTTGCATTAACACGTGCCCTACCAGAGGCTACATGATCCCTTTTCATGTATCGCGATTTGCCAATTCAATTCTCATTTCATTGATGTCATCATCATGATTTCCTTTTCATAGCTCAGTTTACATTGTTCATTCTAGAAACAATAGGTAATGGCTTAAGCACGAAGAAAGGCCTTTACTCCATTTACGCAGAAAACTAACTTAGACTTATAACCATGAACCTTTATTATACACAATCACATCATCTCATGAGATAAGAATGCTTACCTCAATAAACATAAACGAAAACATAATACAAACACCCATGGAAGCAAGAAGGAACTCACTAGAATATGCAGCAAGATTAGACAACATGAATCTTGTCCTTATCATAGAGTTTTCAGAAGTTTCTTAAGCTAGAATATGAAGAGCTAACGTATCAGATCATTTTACTAGAAAAACTAAACAAATTAAATATGAACATTAACAGAAAACCCAGAATCTAGAAGTTTCCTCCTTACACCTCAAATTGACCCTAAAGCATAAAACCCTATGGCCCCATAAATAGCCATGAAAATAACTTGAGTTTTATCAATATTTACCAGGTACCAAACGATGATGGAGTTGGCTGAGTACATCAAACCCAAGTTTTTAAGCAATTCTTAAGTCTAGAGTTTTCCGAGAGAAAATTTGCAGAGAAAGCTTGAAAAGAAAATGTGGTTGCCAAACAAAGCATACAACTTGCTCAGGAAGCCAATGCTTGACTTATACAAATATAAATGGAAGGAAAAACTTAGTGGATAAGTTTGATTTCCCTCCAAACCCCTCATTTTTTTTACTAAGCACTTTTCTCTCTTTATAAATACGAGTTTGACATGTTATAGAAACTTAGACCTATACTAACCAAATTTCGTTCTTTTAACCAGATTGTTTAACCAAGATAAATAAAATAATAATAAAGCATACGCTTATTTCAAAAAAAGGTCTTAGCACTAAGGGCATAACATTTTGTCTAACAGCTAGGGTGGCATATACTCTTCAAAAAAGTCTACCAAACCACCAAGCTCGTCTAATGCAAACTTCGCCCTAAGACGCACTCAACGAAATCTTATACTTAGTCGAATTTAATATCTTTCTACTCTAAGCTTACTCTATATGCCTTACTTCTATAAACAATATTAGAACACTAAAGCTTCATCAGGCGGGATTTATAGTATCGATATTTAATAGCTTGGTATTGATATCGTATCGATACCTTGTTCAATATTGATACCAAATCATGATTTTGTTTGTTTTGTAAAATAATGGTATCAATATTTATTTTTTGGTATCGATATTTTTATGAAAAAGTACCAATACTCATATAAATATCGATACTGTTTTGGCATTTTGTTTGTTTTAAAATTGTTCATATGGTCAAGTATCGATATCAAATGCCAAAATATCGATATTTAAGTTCAAAAATAGTAAATACCAATATTTAAATCATCCATTTCATGCTCAAATCACCTAAAACTCAAATGGTAACCATAGCTAATGATAAACCTGAAAAGAATCAACCAAGAGCATATTAATATGCCTTATAAGGAACCTCAACATAATCAATCAAAAATAAACTAAAACGTTATATGCATAACACTCTAAAATTCCTGTCAAGACATTTCTCAAATTAACTCCAATTCAACTTAATACTTTATGCACTAAATCTACCAAATCATTTCAAGCATAGCATAGGCATATGTATTGCTTTTACACATTTATTCCATGGAACATTACCTAATCATCATTTAAGCTATCAACCATTCAATTCTACTACTTCACAAAATACCATTATCATGACCAATTCAATTACACACACACACACACACATATATATACATTTATATACATAATTTCCAAAATGCCAACAAAATACTCAATGTTCATTATAACCATTAGACATCCTAGGTACATGCCAATAGCATAATGAACACATCACCAACACTTGTGTTCAAGATTGTCGATGGATGCTGAGTCGAAGATCGAATTGTAAAGTACCTAACCTACATACAGAAAATAAAACCACGCACTGAGTATAACTTAATGGTATTTCAGTAATCCAAATATTAAAACATAATATATTACATTTAAATGCTTGAATTAAAAGTGATGGATGACATGCAAATTTAATGTGTAAATTTCTACTTCTTCATATCTTCTTTTAACCAATCAACAAAATTACTAATATGTAGCATTATACTACCATTTCATATTCCTTGAATCATCAAGCTTTAATATCTATTTTCATCTCAATTTATAATAATCAACTTCTCAATTTCACACCATAATTTCATCAACCAATCATCAATTCACATATGTGACAATATAACTCATTACAATTGAACTCATTGCACAATTATTGTAACACCCCTAACCCGAGACCATCGCCAGAATAGGGTTAAGGGGCGTTACCAAACGATCAGAACAATTTCACATCCATTTCACGACACAAAGTCAATCAAACATATTCAAACAAGAGCAAATGTCCCTTATCGAGGTTTATGAGACCTTAATCACATGCTAGAAAGGGGTCGGGACTAAACCGAACACTTATGAAAGTTTTTAGAAATTTAAACATTCTTTAACACTATTGAGGTCACACGCCCGTGTAGTCAGGCTGTGTGCCTCACACGGCTACCATACACACCCATGTGTCCAGGCCGTGCCAAATCAGGGCATACATACTAACTTATCCACACGGCTACCAGACAAACCCGTGTGTCATGGTCATTGATAAATTGTAAAAGTAACATATTTTAATCCCACATTTAATATGCTTTTTAAAGATTTAAGACTCGTTTTACATAAAAAGGTGCTTTTAATCCTTTCTTTTTATGTCTTATACCCAGAAAAGCAACCAAGGATGAAAAGAACACAAAACGGGCTTAAAACGAAGTAAATGGACCTTTCCACAAAATCAACACGGCCTGGGCCAAGGACCACACAGCCGTGTCTCGACGAACACCTGGAGCACGGCCTCATCACCACTGCACACGGCCGTGCCAAAGCAGAAATCTGAACATTGTCAGGTATCGATTGCACGGGCGTGTGACATGGCCGTGCCTCTGTTGCTGGAAAGAGCAATTTCAGTCGAAAAAGGATATTTCGGGAGAAAAAATTACATTTCAAGAGCCTATAAATATACCCCAAGTACCAGCTTTGAAGAGGAGAGAAAGCTAGGCCAAGGAGCCAAGCCAAGAAGGTCAGAGTTAGGGAGTAACGCGAGGATAGCCAATTGATTCATCCCAAGAAATTAGAATTATACTCAAGACGGCGAAATTCTCCTTCAATCCCATCAGAGTGTTTTAGGATTTTTCTTATGTTTTGTTTTATATTTTCTCTTGTGATGTTTCCTTTTTACATTATGAACTAAACCCCTCAGATACCTGGAGGGGGATGAAACCTAGACAGATTTTATTATTTGATTTTTAAGTTATATGATAAATCACTTAGTTTGTTCTTAATTATTTTTCTTAATCCAAATCCAATGTGCTTAGGTAGAGGAGGAATAGACCCTACCGAAGAGTAGATCCAACATAATTAAGCGGAGTTGATCGGGCACCTAGAGTTACGAGATTTTACCAGATTAGGGTGAAACCTAATATGGGAATCCATTGATTGATTTGCTGCTTTCCTAGGGGGTTATTATAAGCGAACGAGAGTTCCACTAATTAACCTAGGATTAGACGTTATTCATCTCGAGAGAGGGTTTAGCATAAGTTAGGGAGTCTCACGGATCAAGCTAAGTAAAGAAATCATATAATTTAAGCTTAGATAATAAGAGAAGTCTAGGTGGATTCTTCCCGAAGGTATCATAAAAATCAACTGAGTCTTTTTCAAGTTACCCCCAAATTCATCTTTTTGTCTATGTTTCCTTAGTTTAGTTGCCGTCAATTTAGTTTAAAAGCAACCTTTATCTTAGTTAGGTTAAATAATAAAAAGAAAGTGAGTATTAATACTTTTAGTTCCTTTAGGTTCGATATCCGGTCTTGCCTAAGCTATACTACTGTTCAATAGGTACACTTGCCTTAATATCATTGTCAGAGTTAGTCTACATCATTCTTTTATAAATATTTAAAACTCTGATTTTACAGCGATCAAGTTTTTGGCGCCGTTACCGGGGAACTAAAATATTAAGAAAGCTCTATTTTTATTACTTTAGCCATTATTTTATTCGTAATTTATTTCTTTTGTTTTCTTAGGTTAAATTTTAATTTTTCTATTTTTTATTTTTATTTTTTATTATTCCTTTCTCTTTTCTAGGTACCTCTAGTTTATGACTAGAAGAAATCCGAGAGGACCTTTGGTATACGATAGCGATATCGAAGCAACCGCTCGTAGGAATCGCAAGGAAACCGAGTGAGCCCTAGATTACACAGAAAGAGAGGAGGAAAACAGATCCAATCCTACTGAAGGGATGGACGAAAACAACCCACCATTACGCGTTGTGGGAGATCAAAATGCTCCACGTACAATGTTTGATTATGCGAAACCACATTTAACAGGAGCAGAATCTAGTATTGTTAGGCCTGCTATAAATGCTAACAATTTTGAATTAAAGCCTAACACAATACAAATGATTCAACAGTTTGTCCAATTTGATGGTTTGCAGGACGAAGATCCAAACATGCATATAGCTAATTTTTTGGAGTTCTGTGATACCTTCAAAATAAATGGTGTCTCTGATGATGCCATTCGTCTTCGGTTATTCCCTTTTTCATTGAGGAATAAATCCAAACAGTGGTTAAACTCGTTACAATGAGGGTCAATCACTACATAGCATCAAATGACCAAAAAGTTTCTGATGAAATATTTTCCACCGGCCAAAACGGCCAAATTACATAATGATATCTCTTCTTTTGTGCAGATGGATTTAGAGACATTATACGACGCATGGGAGAGGTTCAAAGATCTATTGATGAGGTGCCCACACCATCGTGTACCCCTGTGGCTACAAGTCCAAACCTTCTACAACGGAGTAAACCCCTCAACAAGGCAACTGATAGATTCAAATGGGTGGAACAAACAACAAAAACTCTGAAGCGACCTATGAGTTCATCGAAGAGATGTCATTAAACAACTATCAATGGCAAGCTTCGAGGACCAAACTGACAAAATCGGTAGGAGTTTTCAACGTCGACACCATGACCATGCTATCAACGCAACTAGAGATGATGAATACAAAGCTTGATAGTTTGTGTTCTTCACAGATACATCCAGTCATGCAGTGCGACGCTAGTGGAACTATAGCGAATCTTGAGTACCCACCCTACCAACCAGGAGCAGAAGATGAACAGATGAACTATATTGGTAATAATTTCCAATCTAATAATAATCCTTATAGTAACACTTACAATCCAGGTTGGAGGAATCACCCAAATTTTTCGTGGGGAGGACAAGGCAATCAAGGAAATCAAAGGCAACAACCCCTCCAAAACTTCCGAAATCAGCCTTATCCACAAGACAAGAAGCCAACCATCGAGGAACGTATCCAAGAAGCTGATAGAACAATCAAAAGCAATGAAAACCGAATGGAAGAACTTGCTAAGTCAGTCAAGGAAGTAAGCAAAGCCGTTGAACAACTTGTATAGTCAATGTCAGAACGACCGCAGAGACGCCTACCTATTAACACCGAAATTAATCCTAAGAAGCAAATTCAAGCTATCACACTTCAGGATAGCAAGGAGATATGTACACCCAACCCAACTCCAGAAATTAAGGTAGACGAAGGTAAAATAAAGGTAGTACAAGAAAAGCTGAAACTGGTAGTCAAGGAGTACAAACCTCGCATACCTTATTCCTCAGCATTACAAAAAGACGATTCAGAGGAGCAGTTTGGTAAGTTTCTTAAACTTTTAAAGAAATTACATATTAACTTACCTCTTCTTGAAGCTCTTTTCAGATGCTAGACTCGAGGAAATTTTTAAGACAACTCTTGACCAACAAACGCAAAATAGATGAAGAGCACCACGTGGAACTTAACGCAACACGCTCAACAATGTTACAAAATAGACTACCACAGAAGCAAAAAGATCCAGGGAGTTTTACAATTCCAAGTTTAATTGGTAGTTTAAATATTGATAATGCATTAGCTGATTTAGGGGCAAGCATAAATGTTATGCCTTATACATTGTTTAAGCGACTAGGTCTAGGGAAACCAAAACAAACTAAGATGAGCATTCAATTACCTGATAAAACTATTAGAATTCCTAGGGGCATTATTGAAGATGTTCTCGTAAAAATCGATAAATTTGTTTTCCCAGTAGACTTTGTTGTTTTAGATATGGATGAGGATAATTCAATCCCCCTAATTTTAGGAAGACCCTTTCTAGCAACTGCCAAGACTAAAATTGATGTTGCCACAGGAGAGCTCATACTTTGTGTAGGTGACAACTCAATTAGTCTTCAAGCCCTCAACTCACTAGGTCATCAAAGAATCAAGGTGAGTAAGAAAATTCTTTTGTTAATCACTCAATTACACCTTCTTTTCAAATACCTCCAAAAAGGGGAACGATTGAACCAGATCCTCAGTTCAGTGCTAACAAAGAAACAACTCACGAAGAACAAAGGACCCAAATCGATGACCTGAATGAATGGAAAACGCACTTCAAGGAAAAACTAGGATTACATAAGGAAGAATAGAAAACACAAGTCAATGAAGAGCCGGCTCCACACAATGTAGAACCAGAGGAACCACCACAAGAACTTGTGGGGAAATAAAATCACTATAAAATAAGGGACCAGGGCCTGTTGGATAAAGCCGAGCTTCACATTACCACAACAAACTTGAAGGAAAAGAGAGAACTCCTTCTTAAGGTACATGATATCTTCCCATAAGGAATAGTCGAGATAAGCAATCCAAAATTTGGCACTTTTAAGGTAAACGCTTCTCGACTCCAATTTTGTCATAAAACTAAAAATATAGACATGAGGGAGGATGTTCAAACTTTCAAACCTCCCTAAAATTTTCAAATATAAGGAAAGTCTAGCTTAAGACTATAAACGAGCGCTTCTCGGGAGGCAACCCTAGTACAAACACTACTTCTTTTTGCAATTTTATTTTCTTTTCTCTTTTTCTTTTCTTTTTTTTAACTAACCTAAAAGTGTAGAATCCCAGATCACACGGCCTTACACACGCCGTGTATCAGAATCGTGTGGACCACCAAAATCGCCACCGACGGACAGAGGCCGGCCGTGCAGTCAGCCCAACCACCACCCCAACGTCACAGATCCAACCACTCTCAACACGGGCACCGATAGACATGGCACGGTCGTGGCACCAACCGTGTGAGGCTATCGACTTCCATACCACGGACAAAACACACCCATGCCACAAATCGTGTGAAATTACTATGGTTACTAACTTATAGAGCACGGGTAAAACACGCCCATGTCAGACACCCGTGCCAACAAGAAAACATCAAGAGCATGGGTATGGAAGGAACAAGTACGGGCATAGGGTGACAACACCCTCTCTAACACGGCCGTGTGAGGAGGCTGTGTAAGTCGACACACCCTTGGACCACGGCCGTGGGAAAGCAGAACACTTGAGAATCTATTTAAACCCCTTACCCCTTTCTCTTTTCCCTATCTGATTTCATCCCTATTTTCTTTGTTTTTCACTCTTCTTCATCTCAGATTCTCCACTTATTAAGGCTCTAGATCCTTGATCAAGCCAACACCATGCCAAAGAAACATAGAAAGCTAGGCATAGGCCCCTTAACAAAGAACATGAGTTCATGCCGGTAGCTTCATCTCAACACCAAGCCAAGGACCTATGAAACCATTTACCTTTCGCTTCACATTTATTTTTTCCTTTATTTTCCTTCTTTTTGACTATCTTATACTTATTTTATTTTATTTTAGTTTTTTAGTGTCAGGTTCTAAAGGCTTCTTGGGAATCATGCCATTTCCACCACCGCCAGCACCTCCTTCGCCTTAGAAGTCACACCCACCTCGCGAACCACCTACCAATAAGGATTCTCAAGCCCCTTTATCTCCTAGCCTTAGTTTATTTTCCTTCTTAGTCTCTTTCTCTTTATCTTTCTTGTCTTTATTTATATATTTAGTTTATTTTTATTAGGTCTTACTAAAGCCTGGCTATTTCTCAAAGCGTTACCCAATTTCTTCATCTAGCGCAGGAACGTTATCCCGACTGACCATCACCGCCACCAAAGACACTCATTCGGGAAAACATCCACAAATCAGGGACTAATTTTTCCCCCTTCTCTTTTGATTTATCTTTCAACTGACATTATCTATCTTTGTACATTGAGGGCAATGTACATCTTAAGTGTGGAGGGTGAATAGTTATTCTGAGAAAATGCCTAATTTTTCATTATTCTCAAACCCTAAGGATAAAAATGCCTAATTGTCTACATTGTTCTCAAATCCCTGAATTTAATTTTGTTTTAGAGTAATTTTCTCATATTACTAATTAAGATTAAATTTCTAATGATTTGTGATTTTTATTGATATGTTTTGGAAGAAGTCATAGTTAATTGTGCATTGATGATTAAATTTGAAGAATACTAGGGAATCAAGCATGATAAGTCTAATTTCCTAAAAAATTAAAATTTTCGTTTGTCAACCGGAATTTGAATATTATCCTGAAATTTGAGATTTACAAGGTTGATGTCAAAAACACCCATAATTTTCGTGAGAATTTGAGCCTTACAGAGCATACATTCTTTTTCATGCTCACTTCTTGATTATGAGTGTGTCGACTATGAATTGTTATTTTAGAACTTGCCTCTATTATACATGTCAAGACCACAGTTATGATTTGATATACCGAGATGATAAAGGCAATTAGGTTTTAACCCACTTACTCTACTAAATAGCCTACCCTTATAATCAACCTTTAGTGAACCACGTTGAGCCTAACAACCCCTTTTTATTGACTTACCCGCTAATTTTAACCCAAAACCCTTTGTATTTGTTATCACCCTTTATTTTGACTACCCCTTAATCGAGATCTGATTTGAGCCAGTTATCTGAGTTTATTGTTCTGGTAGTTAAATTTATCTTGTATTTAGTTTGTTCTTAAAAAAAATTTCAAAATTTTCAATATTAGTAATATGTAAAGTGAGCTTACACAATCAAAGACTATTTCCCAAAAGAAAAAGCTCGTATTAGTAGGATTATTTATTGTTTTCAGTTGATGTAATTATTAACTTAGAAATTTTTAGGTAGGTAACTTATCAATTCAATCTCGATACTAACCTTCTAATTTCAGCCTTTATCCACACCTTTAACCCTAGCCCCGTTATAACCCTAATAAAGACCTTTTGATCTGTTTATCATATCATTTTACAGTGGTGGAGATTTGATTTTTAGGCAAGCCTATGGGATTAACTTTTCATGTTCGACTTATGAGTGCTTAATTTTGACCCTTAAACACTTTTTGAGTGATTTGAGTGAATCTTTTGTGAGGATATCAATCTTTGTCGATTTTGAACTAAAGGTAATTGTTTAGATGAAGTGAAACACCTATGTTTTTTGTGCTACAAATTTATGACTTATCTTATTTGAATCTTTAGGGAGCTTTGAGTTGAATTATCCATGTATAAATTATCTATGAATTAGGATAAGGCATTGTTGATAGGAATTATGAATCATGGAAATTTCGTTTTAATTGTAAGTTGAGAATTTTGCTTGAGGACAAGCAAGAGCTTAAGTGTGGGGGTATTTGATAAACCGTAAAAGTAACATATTTTAATCCCACATCTAATATGCTTTTTAAAGATTTAAGACTCGTTTTATATAAAAAGGTGCTTTTAATCCTTTCTTTTTATGTCTTATACCCAGAAAAGCACCCGAAGATGAAAAGAAAACAAAACGGGCTTAAAACGAAGTAAATGGGCCTTTCCACGAAATCAACACGGCCTGGGCCAAGGACCACACGGCCGTGTCTTGACGAACACCTGGAGCACGGCCTCATCATGACCGCACACGGCCGTGCCAAAGCAGAAATCCAAACACGGTCAGGTCTCGATTTGTACGGGCGTGTGACATGGCCGTGCCTCTGTCACTGAAAAAAGCAATTTCAATCGAAAAAGGATACTTCGGGAGAAAGAATCACATTCCAAGAGCCTATAAATATACCCCAAGTACCACCTTTGAAGAGGAGCGAAAACTAGGCCAAGGAGCCAAGCCAAGAAGGTCAGAGTTAGGGAGTAACGCGAGGATAGCCAGTTGATTCATCCCAAGAAGCCGGAATTATACTCAAGACGGCAGAATTCTCTTTCAATCCCATCAAGGAGTTTTAGGATTTTTCTTATGTTTTGTTTTAACTTTTCTCTTGTGATGTTTCCTTTTTACATTATGAACTAAACCCCTCAAATACCTGAAGGGGGATGAAACCTATACAGATTTTATTATTTGATTTTTAAGTTATATGATAAATTACTTAGTTTGTTCTTAATTATGTTTCTTAATCCAAATCCAATGTGCTTAGGTAGAGGAGGAATAGACCCTGCTAAGAGTAGATCCAACATAATTAAGCGGAGTTGATCGGGCGCCTAGAGATAGGGTTACGAGATTTTGCCGGATTAGGGTGAAACCTAATATGGGAATCCATTGATTGATTTACTGCTTTCCTAGGGGTTATTATAAGCGAACGAGAGTTCCACTAATTAACCTAGGAATAGATGTTATTCACCTCGAGAGAGGGTTTAGCATAAGTTAGAAAGTCTCACGGATCAAGCTAAGTAAAGAAATCATATAATTTAAGGTTAGATAATAAGAGAAGTCTAGGTTGATTCTTCCCAAAGGTATCATAAAAAATCAACTGAGTCTTTTTCAAGTTATCCCCAAATTCATCTTTTTGTCTTTGTTTCCTTAGTTTAGTTGTTGTCAATTTAGTTTAAAAGTAACCTTTATCTTAGTTAAGTTAAATAATAAAAAGAAAGTGAGTATTAATACTTTTATTTCCTTTGGGTTTGATATCCGGTCTTGCCTAAGCTATACTACTGTTCAATAGGTACACTTGCCTTAATATCGTTGTCAGAGTTAGTCTCCAGGTTTGATCATTCTTTTATAAATATTTAAAACTCTGATTTTACAGCGATCAGTCATGTGTTATTAGGCTAGCTACTGACTTGATCGCACGGCCACCGTGCATGCTCGTGAGCCTCGGTCGTGTACCCTGTCCAGACACACCTACGAATAATCCTTAAACCACAAGGCAGAGACACACGCCCGTGTCTCTTGGCCATGTAATATCTGGGATTTATGGCTTATGCATTAATGCTAAATTATATGAAGTAGCATGCCTATGTGTGCTCTGATTGTGTTGTATGAATTTTGTGAACCTTAAAATGTAGGAAAAATGCCTTAGAAAATATTAAGTTTTAAGTTTAAAAGAGGAAGCTAGGCAGAGGAGGCCTTAAGATAAATTGTAGGGAGATTTAGACACAAAAATCAGCTTGTTAAATTGGCTTGGAGGCGCCACTTAAAGCTCTGGTAAGTGAAGCCATACGCAGTGGGCAAGGGGCTAGGGTCGAGCTGCAAGGGAAGCAAATAAAAGAGTTTTATTTTGCTGCAAGATTGAGCAGTAGTGGACGGCAATGAGGCACTGAGTGGATGAGTATAGATCAAGTCAAATTCCTTTTAAAATTTCAGCTAAGGTAGGAGATAATTATGGATTTATTTCAATTATTTTAAATGAAGTGATAAAGAGAAAAACAAGGGATTAGATAAGGGAGAAGGAGTTGGTCGAATTTGGGGCACAGGAGGATGGTAATTTCGGTTTGGCAATAGTAGGAAGGGGAGAGCCGAAAATTCATTCTCTTCTTATTTTTTTCAATTGTGCAGAAATTCCCAAAGAAAGCAACTGAGTTCTTTTCTCTTTTTCCTTTTTGCAATTTCACTCAAAGCCGATTTCTTCATAGCATCAAAAGCCGAATCTTTATCTATCTTCATCACTTAAAAATTGATCAACCTCTTCTTTTCATCTTCTTTTCATAACTTTCTAAAAGCCAAAACTTGTTGATCACTACCTAGCCTTCATAGCCAAACATCTCTGTAGATTTAAGCAAGGGTTCCGCTCGACTTCACGATGATAAAGGGTAAGATTAGTTGTTATTCGATTTTCAATCCTTTCTCTTTTAGTTGAAAGTTTGAATCTAATCCCAATAATAATCTTTGGCCGAAACTATGATGGGTCTTCTGGGATTTTTTTGGAGTAGCCGACTTTTAAGGAGGAGATTTTTGGGATATAGATCCACAAGGTAAGTGCATGTGATATTCGGCCAAGGTAATAATTAGTGATTCAGATTTGTTCTTAATTGTTCAAAAGCCGAAACTAACTAAGTCAAGTGATCTAGTGTTAGCCGATTGCAAGGAAGAAAGACTACGAAGTTTCGGGATTTGTGTAGTAGTCAAATCGGCGGCAAGGTAAAGATTTTGGTTGCAATAATCCTTCGGGATTTGATTATTTAGCCGAAAGGCTTGTTGCTAACATGCTTAAGTTGACCGAATATAGGAACTAGAGATCTAAAACATTAGATCAGGATTTTTGGGATTTCAGTGAACTCGTTAAGTAAACCAGGTGTGTACCCCACACTAACTCTTAATAGATTTATGGCATCAATTTAATATATGTGTTTATGATAATGTGAAAAGTGGGCAAAGGTACCATGTGATGGTACAAAGTACCCAGGTACGTAACCTTAACATTATGTTAATAAATGATATGAATATTATTATGATGTGAATATTCAGAATATGGTACATATGTGAATATCGATAAGAATGTGAATAAGGCATAAGGCATGATATTGCATGTTTTGTATGACATGGGGCATATGGGTTATATGGAAAGGGGAAGTGATCTGGTGGTTTATACCACAATATCTAAATGTGGTGACTCATGTCACGAAATCTGAATGTGGTGACTTATGTCACAAAATAATATCTGGTGGCTATGCCACAAAATTTATAAGGGCGATGAGCACGTCGTCTGCAGCGACTGCCTTTGATGATGTGTAGCAGATGGAGGGTCGACTTAGTAGTCCCCAGGGTGTGATTGTTGGTACGGGTGATGTGTAGTGGATGGTTATCTAGGTTTGGGTTCAGGTTTGCATCATTATTTCTATCTGTTATATATATGTATGATATGATATGATATGCCTGAATCATTGGGACTTAGTGTTGGTTATACACACTGAGTCTGTTTGACTCACCCCGTTGTGGGACACTCAGTGATGGACCGGGTCGGCAGGAACTTAGTGGTGGCCATGCTCAGCTCAGTGAACTTTTATTTTGAGACTTTATGTTTTAAGTTTGGATTTATTCGGGTTTGGTTTTTGATGTAATAAGGCCATAAGTATTAAACTATTTTATGCTTGTTTTTATTTGTTTTTATCACGATATTATTATTGTTGAATCAAAGGTTATCTAATTTGTTTTTGAAATATATCTACAAATGTTTTGACACCCTAAAACAAATGATTTTCAATATAAGGTAAACTCTAAAATAACTCGATATTTCTTTAATTTAAAGTTTGAAACTTACAAATAAAGTTTTATAAAAACCTAGATTTCAAGAATAAACTTGTTTTCAACTCAGCCCAACACAAAATAAATTTTCTTTCAAAACCACTCAGATTTTCCAAAGTAACAAATGAATTTTGAACCATTTTACTCAAGGAACATACCAGATCCGGTCAAGACTCGTGGACCGGGTTTGGGGTGTTTTAGCTTGGTATCAGAGCCCAGTTTTAAACTCTCGGCCTTGGGTTTAAAGCCCATAACGTTTTCAAAATTAAGCCCAAATGGATTTTGTGAAATTTTTTCTTAGCAGGTTTTCTGGCATGGCACCTAAGTCTCCGACCCGAAGTCCACTAGGTAGGTACTCCTAACTGTTGTGTAATTTATAGTATGATTTGTAGAAGGGTATAACGGGAACGTAGATTAGTATATTAAGTACTTGAACCCTAGGATTAGTTTACCCCAACATAAGAATTACATAAGACTTAAGGCCTAATTAAACAAACCTGAGGCTAAGTCGCCGAGTTAGGGTGTGGCAACCATCGTGTGCATGTCTAGGATTGGATTCAGGAAGAGCCTGGTATTTAAGCAGTCCTAGTGACTCACCTCCTCTTCGCTCGAATACTACCTGGTGCGTAGTGACGGTTCACCCTAACCAAGAGGACTTACTCACGGGCTAAACTCAATAATTAAAACCCGAAAGGGACTAGCTATATTTCATAAAACCCTAGTTTTAAAATCACAAAATGCCTCTTTGAATTGTAAAAATTATTTTGAAAGTTTTTCTCGATTTACAAAAAAATTACTTAAATACCCCTGGTTGTGAAATTACTAAACTGCCCTTGGTTGAAAAGAATTTAAAGTACCGTACTACCCTCGACTTTTACTAGGATATTTTTCAAAATACCAGAAACCCCTATTTTGCAAAATATTAAAATACCCTGATTTGGAAGATTTACGAAATTACCCCTGATTTACAAAATTACCAAAATGACCCCGATTTCTAAAATTTCTGCCATATCTCTGATTTGAGAAAATTTTCAAAAGTACCCTCGAGTTTTAAAAATTTCAAAGTGCCCTGATTTATTAAGATTTTCAAATTGACCCCGATTTAGTACCAAAATACCCCTGTAGGAGAAATGACGAAAATAACCTTGGGTTAAGAACAGACAAAAATGTTCAAATGATGAATATGTATAGTAGATATTACTGAATGGATGTGTTTCTCTGAATTAGGGTAGAAAACTTGGAATGAAAACTCTGAATGATCGAAAGAACCACTATTAAATTTCTTTTCATAAAAATTCTTCGCGAATAATCAGTGGAACAAAATACTAATGCATAAAATTTCTTAATCAGATTAAAGCGCAATTGTAGAAATGAGTTCTAGGGGACGTGGTCGTAATGTGCGAGGACGTGGTAGAGGTAGAATGACCGTGCTCGAACTCACAGTGGAGTGCGGTCAAGGGTCCGAGAATGAGGTACCTCCACCCCCACCACCAGCTGCTGGTGTTGAGCATCAGGATCAGACAGGGGATGATGCGGTATCGCAGGCAGTGCTTCGAGTTCTTGAGATGGTAGCTGGAGCAGGAGGAAATATGGGAGCTCAGAAATCTGTACCCGAGCGACTCCGAGCCAATAGAGCTGAGGTGTTCCATGGCGTATCTGGTGTGGCACCCAGTGCGGCTGAGTATTGGTTGGAGACGACAGAGCGAATTATGGATGAGCTCGATTTAACTGCTGAGGAGAAACTGAAAGGAATGGTGTCTCTACTTCGTGATGAAGCATATCAATGGTGGCTCACAGTTCGGGATGGTGCCACAGCTGAGGATCTCACTTGGGAGTATGTTAAGGCGGCGTACCAGAAGAAATATGTTGGTACTAGTTATACGGATACACAGAGAAAGGCATTTTTGGGGCTGGTTCAAGGGAACAAGTCCGTAGCAGAATATGAGGCTGAATTCTTAAGGTTGAGCCGGTATGCTCAAGGGATAGTGGCTACGGAGCATGAGCGATGTGTCTGGTTTGAGGACGGATTGAGGGATGATCTGAGGTTGTTGATAGCTCCGCGGCAGGAGCGGGAGTTTGCTGTGTTGGTAGAAAAGGCTAAGGTAGCTGAAGGGATTAAGGACTCTGTAAGGCAGAACACTGATCGGAATAGGTAAAAGAGAGGTTTTGGATCGTCAGGGTCATCCGGGAATGTTCAAAAGAGGCCTAGAGTTGATGGGCTGCGAGGTCAGCAAGTTGGTGCAGGAGGGCAATACCGTACTTGTACTCAATGTGGAAAGATGCACCTAGGAGAATGTTGGTAGAAGACAGGAGGATGCTTTAAGTGTGGGTCTAAGGAACACATGATTAAGGACTGTCCTATTAAGATAGATGGGAGCCGACCCACAGGTCAAGGTTCTAATCAGGCTGGAAGAGCTGGATAGTAGCCTCAGCGAGGTTGTGGTCCGAGAGGTAACGGTGCTGGAAGAGGACTGGGAACACCGGGCCTAGGTGTTGGAAATACAGAGGCAAGACAGTTGGGTCTGGTGTATGCAGTACGTCGGAGGGAGGATGGAGACGCGCCGGACGTCATAACCGGTACGTTCCTTATAGCGAACAAGCCTTATTTTGCTTTGATTGATGTTGGCTCTACCCAATCTTATGTTGCATGTAGAGTAGTTGAAACTCTAGGCATAGCTTCTGAACTTTCTAATAGGGAGATGAATGTAGTGAGCCCGTTAGGTCAAACTGTAGTGGTGAATAAGATCTTTCAGAGTGTACCTCTAGAGATTCAGGGAGTGGTATTTCTTGCCGACTTGATGGAACTACCCTTCGGACAATTCGATCTCATACTTGGCATGGATTGGCTAGTGGAACATCGAGCTGTATTAGATTGCGCAGCTAAGCGAATAGAGTTAAGAACCTCGGAGGATGAGACAATAATTATGATAGGAGAAAGAAGAAACTACTTGTCTAACGTAGTCTCTACTTTAAAGGTTGATAAGATGGTTCGAAAAGAGTGCAAGGCATTTTTGGCCTTCGTTAGTGCGTTGGATGCAAAAGAAGGGGGAGTTAGTGGAGTTAGAACAGTAAGGGAATTTGAAGGTGTGTTTCCAGAGGAGTTACCTGGAATACCCCCGGATAGGGAGGTGGAGTTTGGAATTGATTTACTGCCTAGAACAGCTCCTGTGTCAATTGCCCCGTATAGAATGGCATCAGAGAAGTTGGTTGACCTCAAGGCTCAGATCCAAGAGTTGCTTGATCGTGGATTTATTCAACCCAGTGTGTCTCCATGGGGAGCACCGGTCTTGTTTGTGAAGAAGAAGGACGGAACTATGCGTATGTGAATAGATTATCGTCAGTTGAATAAGATGACCATCAAGAACAAGTACCCTTTGCCAAGGATTGACGACTTGTTCGATCAGCTTAAGGGGGCCGCGGTATTCTCAAAGATCGACTTAAGGTCTGGATATCATCAATTAAAGGTAAAGGAGGCAGAAATCCATAAGACAGCTTTTCGGACAAGATACGGCCATTATGAGTTCTTAGTAATGCCGTTCGGGTTGGCGAACGCCCCAGCTTCGTTCATGGATATGATGAACCAGATTTTTCAACCTTACTTGGATAGGTTCGTCGTTGTGTTCATAGACAACATTCTAGTGTATTCCAAGTCTAAGGAGGAGCATGATGAGCATCTTCAAGTAGTGCTGCAAGTGTTGAGGGAGAAGAAGCTATACGCCAAATTCAGCAAGTGTGAATTTTGGCTGAAGGAGGTTGCATTCTTAGGACATGTGGTGTACGCAGAAGGAATAAGGGTGGATCCTAGGAAGATTGAGGCAGTGCTGGATTGGAAACCACCTAAGTCTGTGGCTGAGGTTCGTAGTTTCTTGGGTTTAGCAGGCTACTACAGAAGGTTCGTGGAAGGGTTCTCATCGATAGCCGTGCCTCTGACGAAGTTGTTGAGAAAGGAAGTACCTTTCGTATGGACAGATAAGCAATAGGAGAGCTTTGAGAAGCTTAAGAGGTTTTAAGCGAAGCTCGGTTTTGATTCAGTGGGGCGGGAAGGACTTTGTGGTGTACTGTGATGCTTTTCACACAGGATTGGGATGCGTATTGATGCAAGACGGGAAAGTAGTCGCTTATGCGTCTCGACAACTAAGGCCACACGAGGTTAACTACCCGACGCATGACTTGGAATTGGCGGCAGTGGTCTTTGCTCTTAAGGTATGGAGGCATTATCTATATGGAGAAAAGTCAGTGATCTACACAGACCACAAGAGCCTTAAGTATTTGCTGACTCAGAAAGAGCTGAACTTGAGACAGTGAAGGTGGGTGGAGTTATTAAAGGACTACGATTGTTCCATAGAGTATCACCCGGGCAAGGCAAATGTAGTGGCAGATGCCCTAAGTCAGAAAGCGGTGTCGGATCTGAGGGCGATGTTTGCACATCTGAGCTTGTATGACGATGGAAGCCTGCTGGCAGAGTTGCAAGTTAAGCCGACATGGCTGAATGAGGTGAAGGAAAGTCAGTTAGTGGATGAGGATTTAAGTGCTAAGTTGCAGCAAGTGCAGAGTGGGGAGTTCGAAGATTATGGTGTTAACAGCGATGGAGTATTGTGTTTCAAGGGTAAAGTTTGTATGCCAAAGAATAAGGAGTTAAGGCGGAAAATTCTTCAGGAATCGCATCGTAGCCCTTATGCTATGCATCACTGGAGGTACTAAGTTGTCTGAGGATCTAAGGGAGCAGATTTTGGTGGCTGGTCTTAAGAAGGAAGTCACGAATTTGTAGGAAATGCTTGATGTGTCGACAAGTTAAAAATTTGAACACCGTGTTCTACATCGAGATTGTTTCAACCGATAATGATTCCGCAGTGGAAGTGGGAGAGAATCACCATGGACTTCGTTAGTGGGCTTCCCCTTACGCCTACTAAGAAGGACTCAGTATGGGTGATAGTGGATCGGTTGACAAAGTCCGCGCATTTCATTCCAGTGCGGGTTAACTATTCCTTGCAGAATTTGGCAAAGTTGTATGTGACAGAAATTGTGAGATTGTATGGAGTACCGATGTCAATTATTTCAGATAGGGATCCAAGGTTTATGTCTCGGTTTTGGAAAGCTCTACATCAAGCTTTAGGCACCAGATTGGATTTCACTACGGCATTTCATCCGCAGTCGGACGGTCAATCTGAACGAGTAATCCAAGTGTTAGAGGATATGTTGAGAGGCTGTGTAATAGACTTTAGAGGAAGTTGGGAAAAGTATTTGCCGTTAACGGAATTTGCATACAACAACAGCTATCGGGCCAGTATTCGGATGGCACCGTATGAAGTGTTGTATGGATGGAAATGTCGCACTCCTACGTGTTGGACGGAATTAGGGGAGCGTCGAGTTTTGGATCCAGAGATTGTGGCAGAATCCGAGGAGAAGGTCGAGGTAATTCGTGCACGGTTAAAGGAGGCATCTGACAGGCAAAAGTCATATACAGATCTTAAGCGGAAGGAAATAGAATTTGATGTGGGGGATCAAGTGTTTCTTAAAGTGTCGCCTTGGAAGAAGGTGATAAGATTTGGTCGCAAAGGGAAGCTAAGTCCCAGGTTTATAGGACCTTATCGGGTATTGAAGCGAGTTGGACCAGTGGCATACCAGTTAGAGTTGCCTCCAGAGTTGAAGCAGATGCACGATGTATTCCATGTTTTGATGCTACGCAGTTATCGATCGGATCTATCTCATGTAATACTAGTTGAGGAGGTGGAATTAAGGCCAGATTTGTCCTACGAGGAAGAGCCGATTCAGATCTTGGAACGAGATGTGAAAGTGCTACGGAGGAAATCAGTTCCTCTAGTTAAAGTGTTATGGCGCAATCATGGATCGGAGGAAGCTTCTTGGGAGCCGGAAGAAGCAATGCGACAACAATACCCTCACTTATTTCAGCCAGGTAATTTCGAGGACGAAATTATTTTAAGGGGGTAGAATTGTAATATCCGGGATTTATGGCTTATGCATTAATGCTAAATTGCATGAAGTAGCATGCCTATGTGTGTTCTGATTGTGTTGTATGAATTTTGAGAACCTTAGAATGTAGGAAAAATGCCTTAGAAAATATTAAGTTTTAAGTTTAAAAGAGGAAGCTAGGCAGAGGAGGCCTTAAGAGAAATTGTAGGGAGATTTAGACACAAAAATCAGCTTGTTAAATTGGCTTGGAGGCGCCACTTAAAGCTCTGGTAAGTGACGCCATATGCAGTGGGCAAGGGGCTAGGTTCGAGCTGCAAGGGAAGCAAATAAAAGAGTTTCATTTTGCTGCAAGATTGAGCAGTAGTGGACGGCAATGAGGCACTGAGTGGATGAGGATAGATCAAGTCAAATTCCTTTTAAAATTTCAGCTAAAGTAGGAGATAATTATGGATTTATTTCAATTATTTTAAATGAAGTGATAAAGAGAAAAACAAGGGACTAGATAAGGGAGAAGGAGTTGGCCGAATTTGGGGCACATGAGGATGGTAATTTCGGTTTGGCAATAGTAGGAAGGGGAGAGCCGAAAATTCATTCTCTTCTCATCTTTTTCAATTGTGCCGAAATTCCCAAAGAGAGCAATTGAGTTCTTTTCTCTTTTTCCTTTTTGCAATTTCACTCAAAGCCGATTTCTTCATAGCATCAAAAGCCAGATCTTTATCTATCTTCATTGTCGAAATTGATCAACCTCTTCTTTTCATCTTCTTTTCATAACTTTCTAAAAGCCAAAACTTGTTGATCACTACCTAGCCTTCATAGCCGAACATCTTTGTAAATTTAAGCAAGGGTGTCGTCGACTACAGTATTAAGGGTAAGATTAGTTGTTATTCGATTTTCAATCCTTTCTCTTTTAGTCAAAGGTTTGAATCTAATCCCAATAATAATCTTTGGCCGAAACTATGAAGGGTCTTCCGGGATTTTTTTGGAGTAGCCGACTTCTAAGGAGGAGATTTTCGGGATTTAGATCCACAAGGTAAGTGCATGTGATATTCGGCCAAGGCCATAATTAGTGATTCAGATTTGTTCTTAATTGTTCAAAAGCCGAAACTAACTAAGTCAAGTGATCTAGTGTTAGCCGATTGCAAGGAAGAAAGACTGCGAAGTTTTGGGATTTAAGTAGTAGTCAAATCGGCGGCAAGGTAAGGATTTTGGTTGCAATAATCTTTCGGGATTTGATTATTTAGCCGAAAGGCCTATTGCTAACATGCTTAAGTCGACCGAATATAGGAACTAGAGATCTAATGCATCAGATCGGGATTTTCGAGATTTTAGTGAACTCGTTAAGTAAACCAGATGTGTACCCCACACTAACTCTTAATAGATTTATGGCATCAATTTAATATATGTTTATGATAATGTGAAAAGTGGGCAAAGGTACCATGTGATGGTACAAAGTACCCAGGTACGTAACCTTAGCATTATGTTAATAAATGATATGAATATTATTATGATGTGAATATTCGGAATATGGTACATATGTGAATATCGATAAGAATGTGAAATAAGGCATAAGGCATGATATTGCATGTTTTGTATGACATGGGGCATATGGGTGATATGGAAAGGGGAAGTGATCTGGTGGTTTATACCACAATATCTGAATGTGGTGACTCATGTCACGAAATCTGAATGTGGTGACTTATGTCACAAAATAATATCTGGTGGCTATGCCACAAAATTTATAAGGGCGATGAGCACATCATCTGCAGCGACTGCCTTCGATGATGTGTAACGGATGGAGGGTCGACTTAGTAGTCCCCACGGTATGATGGTTGGTACGGGTGATGTGCAACGGATGGTTATCTAGGTTTGGGTTCGGGTTTGCATCATTATTTCTATCTGTTATATATATGAATGATATGATATGATATGCCTGAATCGTTGGGACTTAGTGTTGGTTATACACACTGAGTCTGTTTGACTCACCCCGTTGTGGGACACTCAGTGATGGACCGGGTCGGCAGGAACTTGGTGGTGGCCATGCTCAGCTCAATGAACTTTTATTTTGAGACTTTATGTTTTAAGTTTGGATTTATTCGTGTTTTGTTTTTGATGTAATAAGGCCATAAGTATTAAACTGTTTTATGCTTGTTTTTATTTGTTTTTATCACGATATTATTATTGTTGAATCAAAGGTTATCTAATTTCTTTTTGAAATAAATCTTCATATGTTTTGACACCCTAAAACAAATGATTTTCAATATAAGGTAAACTCTAAAACAACTTGATATTTCTTTAATTTAAAGTTTGAAACTTAGAAATAAAGTTTTATAAAAACCTAGATTTCAAGAATAAACATGTTTTCAACTCGAGCCCAACACAAAATAAATTTTCTTTCAAAACCACTCAGATTTTCCAAAGTAACAAACGAATTTTGAACCGTCTTGCTCAAGGAACATACCAGATCCGGTCAAGACTCGTTGGCCGAGTTTGGGGTGTTTCAGGCCATGTATGCAAAATAGGCCATTTTCAAGGACAATTTACCACCCATACAAGGGTCAACCCTACAAGCCCAATTAAACATATTTTCTCACACAATTTGGTAACCAAATATATGTCAAATGATCACATACCATCCTATCCAATCTCATTTCTTATCATGCCAACTTATAAACCAAATTTCCCAACTAAAGCACATGCATAACCAAGCATGAGCCATCCATAATATCACTAAATCATATTAGCATCAATCCATCACTAAGCTTATCATTCATAAGACATTTTCATTACCAACAAGCCAAACCATAATATGCATCATATACCAAATCCACTTATGTTTATAGCCAACATATATTTAGCCACATCACATGGCTATTTACACATCTTAAATATATTTCAAAACAACTAGCCTATACATGCCATATTTCAACTATATACATCTTTCCAAAAGTACCAAAAACAGATTACCGATAGTGTGATAGAGAATGCTGACGATCCCCGGATTCGAGCTAGCTTTACTAACACTACAAAGCAGAGAAACAAATCACACAGTAAGCTTTCCAAAGCTTAGTAAGTTCAAAATACAATACAATTAATTCATTGAATCAAATCAATGTACACATTAAACCATCACATAGATAATTTATCAATGTCACACAAATTCAACCATATCCAATACTCACATAGCATCCCATTCATCAACTTTAAATTTCATAACCACATAGGTATTATACATACCTTTGCCAACACATAGTTAGTCACCAACAATGCTACTCACCACTCGGTTTTAATTATCAATCAACCTTTGCTATTCTTTTGCTTTATTTACACACTTAGTGTCAACTTATAGACAAACATAATTGTCATCACACACTTAGTGCCAATACATTAAATCAAGCTTATATCAGTATCGCACACACAGTGCCAATTCAATAAGCTGAAGCTTCTATCATCTCGCACACATAATGCCAATTATTTCTATCCCGTTTCTAATTTCGCACACCTAGTGCCCTCTAATTCAATTCAGCACATAGCATTTTTAATCTCATAGTTATATAGATAATCATTCAATTCACACCACATAGAACATAAATTAACAGCTTGTACTATATCTGAACTTACTTCGGACTTCGAAATACCGAAACGGCTGATTAATCGAGCACTTTATCTTTGCCTCGATCTCGATCCGAACCTCTTCTCTCTTGGTCTATACACATTCAAATTCAATCCATTCAATCACCAAATCATTCATTTTAGTCCAAACACACATATTTAGGGCATTTTATATAATAGCCCTTATATTTTCACATTTCGACACTTTAGTCCCTAATTCACAAAATCACGAAATACACATAATTTCATTTCACCCTTATTTCACATTTTAGTCCTTCAATTTACTCTTTTCTCAATTTAGCCCAATTTACTCAATTTCACCAAAAATCCAAATACAAACTATGTTAACCCAACATTAAGCTTTCATATTTTACCATCTATCAACACAAAGTTCACATGTTCATTAATGGCACATCTCAAAATCTTCACCAATTCACAAAATTGAAGCATGGGTTTTAAAAAGCACAAAGCAACGATCGTAAAAACGTAGAAATTATCAAAAACTGATTAAAAACATACCTTGAATTGAATCCAAAAGCTAGCTGAAACCTAGCTTCTTTTTCTTTTCTTCTTCTTTAGTATATTCGATCAAAAGATGAATGAAATATGCCCACTTTCATATTTAGTTTTTATTTTATAACATTTTAATACATAAATTACGATAATAACCTTGCTAATTTAATTAGAAAATCATGTCACCTAAGCCCTTAACCGTCCATGCTATAAACAAATGGCCAAATTTCCTTTTAAGGCCTTCCTATTAGAAGAACATGGCAATTTAGAAATTAAACAATCAGCACTCAGCTTTTACAATTTACGCAATTAAGTCCTTTCTCATAATTCAACACATAGTTAAAATTACCACACAGAATTTTCACACAGACTATATCACATATAATAAACACCAAAAATAATATTAAAATATTATTCTACCTTGGATTTGTGGTCTCAAAACCACTGTTCCAACTAGGGTCTAAACCGGGCTGTTACAACTCTCCCTCCTTAGGGATTTTCGTCTCCGAAAATCTTACCTGCGAATAGATGTGGGTATTGCTCTCTCATAATGTTCTCAGGCTCCCACGTAGCCTCTTCTACTCCGTGTTTGTGCCACAATACTTTCACTAAGGAAATTCTTTTGTTTCTCAACTCTTTAGTCTCTCGTGCCAGAATTTGGATTAATTCTTCACTATACGACAAGTCTGACTAAATCTCAACCTCAGTAGGAGAAATCACATGAGACGGATCAGATTGGTACCGTCTAAGCATCGACACATGAAACACGTTATGAATCTTTTCTAACTTAGCTGGCAACATCAATTTATAAGCAACCGACGCAACTCGTTCAATGATCTTATACGACCTGATGAATCTCGGACTCAGCTTGCCTCTTCGGCCAAATCGAAGTATTTTCTTCCATAGAGATACTTTCAAAAACACTCTGTCACCAACCTCAAACTCAATATCCTTTCGTTTCAAGTCTGCGTAAGACTTCTGATAATCTAAAGCTGCTATTAAACTGTCACGAATCACTTTCACTGTCTGTTCAGTTTCTTTAATAAGATCAACCCCGTGAATCTTATTCTCACTCAGTTCAGTCCAATAGAATGGAGTTTGACATTTTCAACCATAAAGAGCCTCATATGGTACCATTTTGATACTAGATTGAAAATTTTTGTTGTATGCAAACTCAATCAACAGTAAATGCTTTTTCTCACGTACTTTCGAACTCATGTATACAGCATCTCAACATATCTTCGAGAATCTGAATGATCCTCTTGGATTGACCATCCGTTTGCGGATGAAATGTAGTACTGAAATGCAATTTTGTGCCTAAAGCCTCTTGCAATTTCTTCCAAAATTGCAAGGTAAATCTCGGATCTCTGTCAGACACAATAGATAGTGGCACTCCGTGCAATATCACAATTTCAGCAATATACAATTCAGCTAATCTATCGAGTGAATAATCTGTTCTCACCAGAATGAAATGAGCCGATTTCGTCAATCTGTCAACTATCACCCAGATCGTATCTTTCTTTCCCAGAGATAAAGGCAATCCCGACACAAAGTCCATCGTAATTCTCTCCTATTTCCACTCAGAAATCATGATCGGCTGTAACAAACTGGACGGAACCTGATGTTCAACTTTAACTTGCTGACAAATTAAACATTACACAAAGTCAAAGATGTCCCGTTTCATACCATGCCACCAATAGAACTGTTTCAAATCATTATACATTTTCGTACTCCTCGGGTGAACAGTCAAACAACTATTATGAGCTTCTTTCAAAATCATCAGAATCAATTCTAAATTTCTCGGAACACAAATCTGATCTCTAATCTTAGACAATCATCACTATCAACTCGAAATTCTGAACCAACATTCAATTCATACTGAGTTCGTTTAGCCATTATTTCAACATCACTTTTTTTGGGCATCACAAATCTGACGTACAAACATTGGCTTTATTTTCAACTCGGCCAAAACCGCACTATCATCACACGAATCTTTCTAAGCATTCATTGCTCCCAAAGCACACATAGACTTTCGGCTCAAAGCATCAGCTACAACATTAGCTTTTCCCGGATGATAATCAATTTCAAGTTCATAGTCTTCTAGCAATTCTAACCATATACTCTGTCGTAAATTAAATTTGTTCTGAGTCATCAAATACTTCAAGCTCTTGTGATCAGTATAAATATGACATTTCTCACCAAATAGATAATGACGCCAAATCTTTAATGCAAACACAATTGCGGCCAATTCAACGTCGTGCGTCAAATAGTTCTTTTCACGTTGCTTTAACTGTCTCAAAGCATAAGCAATGACTTTGCCTTCTTGCATCAGCACACAACCCAAATCATTCAACGATGCATCACTATAAACTATGAATTCCTGGCCCGATTCAGGTTGAACTAACACTGGCGCTTTTGTCAACAATACTTTCAATTGTTCAAAACTCTTTTGACACTTTTTCGACCACTCGAATTTAACATCTTTTTGTAGCAATTTCGTCAACAGAGTTACAATCATTGAGAAGCCTTTCATGAACCGTCTATAGTATCCCGCTAATCCCAGAAAACTATGGACTTTAGACACATTCGTCGGAGGCTTCCATTCTAAAATAGTTGAGATTTTACTCGGATCAACTTGTTTTCCCGCAGCTGATACAATATGTCCCAGAAAACCAATCTTACGCAACCAAAATTCACATTTGCTAAACTTTGCATACAATTGTTTTTCACGCAGAGTCTGTAGAACAATTATTAAATGTTCGGTATCTTGTGTCTCATCACATGAATAAATCAAAATATCATCAATGAACACCACAACAAAACGATCTAAATACGGTCTGAATATTAGATTCATCAGATCCATAAACACTGCAAGAGCATTTGTTAGTCCGAAAGGCATCACTAAGAATTTATAATGTCCGTACCTCGTTCTGAAAGCAGTTTTTGGTACATCGAATTCTTTAACTCTCAACTGATAGTAGCCTGATTTCAAATCTATCTTAGAAAACACTGTAGCTCCTTTCAATTGATCGAACAAATCATCAATACAAGGCAACAGATACTTACTCTTTATTGTTACCTTCTTCAACTACCTATAATCGATGCACATCCTCATAGTGCCATCCTTCCTTTTCACGAACAACACAGGAGCACCCCAGGCGAAAAACTCAGTCGTGCAAATCATCTATCAGTCAACTCTTGCAACTGAGACTTTAACTCTTTCAATTCTGTTGGTGCCATTCTATACGGAGCTATTGAGATAGGAGTAGTCCCTGACACTAATCGAATTCCAAATTCAACTTCTTGTATTGGAGGTAATCCCGGTAACTCTTCAGAAAACACATTTGGAAACTTACAAACCACAGGCACAGATTCAACTTTTTTTTTTGACACTTTTGTATCAATCACATATGCCAGATAGGCTTCGCAACCCTTTCTCACATTGTTCAAAACTTTTATCGCTGATACAACAGCTGATAACCCTTTCATATCACTAGATTCAATTTGAACTATCTCACCGTTCAGACTTCTCAATTCAATACTCTTTCTTTTACAATTTACAATGGCATTATGCAGAGTGAGCCAATCCATACCCAGAATTATATCGAACTCATCAAATGGTAGAAACATCAAATTAGCCAGAAAACAAACATCCTGAAACATCAACGGATAGTTCTTGCACACTTTATCCACCAAGACACACTTACCTAAGGGGCCTGATACTCTAATCACAAATTCAATAGACTCAACAGGTAGAGTCTTACTTAATACTAGATTCACACACACATATGAATGAGTAGAACCTGGATCTATCAATGCTATCACATCAGTATCAAACAGAGTAAAAGTACTAGTTATGACATCTGGAGATGACGCTTCCTCTCGTGCTCGTATAGCATAGGCTCGGGCAGGTGCTCTCACCTTTGATCTCACAGCTATATTGGTAGTCCTTCTTTGACTTCCACTCACATTCCTGGTGTTTCTAGGTGGTCTACCCCTAACTGTCACATTACTCGATCTCATATTCTGAACATTTTCTTCCTCAGCCATCTTTGGGCAGTCTTGAATAAAGTGATCTCGTGATCCACATTTATAGCAAACACTATTATTGTACTTTCCCCAGCATTCTCCCACATGTCGTCTTCCACACTGTCTACACTCAGGTTTGTTACTTTTGGCACTCTCAACACTTGATTCATTGGAGCTTGAGTTCTCGGACCAACATTTAGTCTTGCGCGGTCTCTATTCGGACGTCCAAATGAAGTATGTGATCGGTTGCTTGTATCTCTAAATCTCTTCGTCGAAGATTGAGAAAACTCACTCATCGACCTTTTTCTTTCATCACGAGCTTCAGAATCAGCTTTCTTCTTTTCTTTACTAAGCTCTTCGGCTTTACATGCTCTTTCGACTAACACAACAAATTCGTTTATATCAAGTATCCCAACCAACAACTTAATGTCCTCATTCAATCCTTCTATGAAGCGCTTACACATAGTAGCTTCGGTCGAAACACATTCCCGTGCATACTGGCTCAATCTCACAAATTTTTGTTCATATTTCGTAACTGACATACGGCCCTGTTTCAATTATAGAAACTCTTTACGTTTCTGATCAATGAATCGTTAACTGATATACTTCTTTCTGAACTCAACTTGAAATAAATCCAGGTGATCCTCTCTCAGAACCACGGATATCAATGTCTTCCACCAATTATAAGTTGTATCTCTCAACAATGAAACTAGACACTTAATGCATTCATCAGGGGTCAACGACATCTCATCGAATACCCGATTTGTATTCTCGAGCTAAAACTCAGCTCGTTCAAATCGTCATTAGTTGTGGCCCTAAACGCTTCAGCCTCGTACTTATGAATCTTATCCACATGAGGTTTATTGAGTCGCATCGGATCTATCACTTATGGCATAACAAGTACTTGTGGGTGTGGAGGTTGTGGAGCAGCCGGATTCATTCGAACGAACTCTGAAAACCACTCATTCATCATTCGGAAGAAGGCTTGCTTAACCTCACCTCCCTCACTACTATCATTCGGCCTAGATGTGGCCGGCGTTGTCCCTTGAGTGGGAGCAGGTGCGTTACTCTCTACATCGTCAACAACTGCTCGATCGGGATCCATTACTATATGAAAACACATTTTGAACTGTCAGAATTCATCACACTATCGAAATTTCTTATATGGCATGTATAGCTAGACTCACACACGCTATGTTAGTTTGAGAATTGACTAAACTGTAGCTCTGATACCAATAAAATGTAACACCCCTAACCTAAGACCATCACTGAAATAGGGTTAAGAGGCGTTACCAAATGATCGGAACAATTTCACATCCATTTCACGACACAAAGTTAATCAAACGTAGTCAAACATGAGCAAATAATCCCTTATCGAGGTCTATGAGACCTTAATCACATGCTAGAAAGGGGTCGGGACTAAATCGAATACTTATGAAAGTTTTCAAGAATTTAAACATTCTTCAACACTGTTGAGGTCACACGCCCGTGTAGTCAAGCCATGTGCCTCGCACGGCTACCAGACACACCCATGTGTCCAGGCCGTGCCAAATCAGGGCATACATACTGACTTATCCACACGGCTACCAGACACGACCGTGTGTCATGGCCGTGTGTTATTAGGCTAGCTACTGTCTTGATCACACGGCCACCATGCACGCCCGTGAGCCTCAACCATGTACCCTATCCAGACACACCTACAAATAATCCTTAAACCACACGGCAGAGACACACGCCCGTGTCTCTTGGCCATGTATGCAAAATAGGCCATTTGCAAGGCCAATTTACCACCCATACAAAGGTCAACCCTACAAGCACAATTAAACATATTTTCTCACACAATTTGGTAACCAAATACATGACAAATGATCACATACCATCCTATCCTATCTCATTTCTAATCATGCCAACTTATAAACCAAATTTCACAACTAAAACACATGCATTACCAAGCATGATTCATCCATAATATCACTAAATTATATTAGCATCAATCCATCACTAAGCTTATCATTCATAAGACATTTTCATTACCAACAAGCCAAACAATAATATGCATCATATACCAAATCCACTTATGTTTATAGCCAGCATATATTTAGCCACATGACATCGCTATTTACACATCTTAAATATGTTTCAAAACAACTACCCTATACATGCCATATTTCAACTATATACATCTTTCCAAAAGTACCAAAATGATTGCCAATAGTGTGATAGAAAATGCTGACGATCCCTGGATCCGAGCTAGCTTTACTGACACTACAAAACAGAGAAACAAATCACACAGTAAGCTTTCCAAAGCTTAGTAAGTTCAAAATACAATACAATTAATTCATTAGATCAAATCAATGTATACATTAAACCATCACATAGATAATTTATCAATGTCACACAAATTTAACCTTATCCAATACTCACATAGCATCCCATTCATCTACTTTAAATTTCATAACCATATAAGTATTATACATACCTTTGCCAACACATAGTTAGTCACCAACAATGCTACTCACCACTCGATTTTACATATCGATCAACCTTTGCTATTCTCTTGCTTTATTCACACACTTATTGTCAACTTATAGACAAACATAATTGTCATCATGCACTTAGTGCCAATACATTAAATCAAGCTTACATCGGTATCGCACACACAGTACCAATTCAATAAGCCGAAGCTTCTATCATCTCGCACACACGGTGCCAATTATTTCTATCCCATTTCTAATTTCGCACACTTAGTGCCCTCTAATTCAATTCAGCATATAGCATTTGTAATCTCATAGTTATATAGATAATCATTCAATTCACATCGCATAGAACATAAATTAACAACTTGTACTATATCCGAACTTACCTCGGACGTCGAAATACTGAAACGGTCAATTAATCGAGCACTTTATCTTTGCCTCGATCTCGATCCAAACCTCTTCTCTCTTGGTCTATACACATTCAAATTCAATCCATTCAATCACCAAATCATTCATTTTAGTCCAAACACACATATTTAGGGCATTTTATATAATAGCCCTCACATTTTCACATTTCGACACTTTAGTCCCTAATTCACAAAATCACGAAATACACATAATTTCATTTCACCCATGCCTAGCCGAATTCTCTCTATATTCATACAAGTCCACACATTTCATTTATTTCACATTTTAGTCCTTCAATTTACTCTTTTCTCAATTTAGCCCAATTTACTCAATTTCACCAAAAATCCAAATACAAACTATGTTAACCCAACACTAAGCTTTCATATTTTACCATCTATCAACACAAGGTTCACATGTTCATCAATGGCACATCTCAAAATCTTCACCAATTCACAAAATTGAAGCATAAAGAGCACAAAGCAACGATTGCAAAAACGTAGAAATTATCAAAAACTGATTAAAAATACCTTGAATTGAATCCAAAAGCTAGCCGAAACCTAGCTTCTTTTTCTTTTCTTCTTCTTTAGTATATTCGGTCAAAAGATGAATGAAGTATGCCCACTTTCATATTTTGTTTTTATTATATAACATTTTAATACATAAATTACTATAATAACCTTGCTAATTTAATTAGAAAATCATGTCACCTAAGTCCTTAACCGTTCATGCTATAAAAAATGGCCAAATTTCCTTTTAAGGCCTTCCTATTAGAAGAACATGGCAATTTAGAAATTAAACAATCAGCACTCAGCTTTTATAATTTACGCGATTAAGTCATTTTTCATAATTCAACACAGAATACAGACTATATCACATATAATAAGCACCAAAAATAATGTTAAAATATCATATCGACCTCGGATTTATGGTCTCAAAATCACTATTCTGACTAGGGTCTAAATCGGGCTATTACAATTATAATAATATATCATGTTTTCAATACTATTCAATTTAGTCCTTATCACAAACAACTAATTCAAGTCGATTCAATTCAACTCGTTTTATCATTTCCATCTTACCTTATGTCATGCAACACAGTTCGTAAATGCAACAATTGTAAAGGATCGAGTTATAGAAATACAAATCATAAACACCAAGCTAATCATTGACGACTTTTTCTTTTCCTTTCTTTTTCGAGAATTCCGGGTCATTAAATATTATTTAATATTTACAGACTCGAAAATAAAAAATGGGGTTCTGAAACCATCATTTTTGACACCATTGACTTTCGGGTTGTTACATACCTGGTGGGGAGGCATTTTAAGATTTAGACAGATCATCAAAGTTTGAGGTTTCTGTCAGACCAACAAGCAATCACCCATTTTAGCAAAGGTGTGTTGTAAAAATGTTAGGATACGACTATGAAGTTGTTTATAGGAGAGATCGAGCAATGCTATAGCTAATGCTTTCTCGAGGATCAAGTTTTTCATCACCGGTTAGGTTGGCAAATGACAAGGGTTACTGTGGTTTCTGACTTGCTAAATAAGGTACAAACACTCTACCTCTCTAATTTAAAGCTTTATAAATTTTGTTTGGAAGTTCAGACCAATCTTTCCCACACCCCAAGTATGCATGGGATGGGAGATTTCTGAAAAGGAAAGGTAAGATTGTGGTGGGCTATGATGAGGAACTTAGGATGGCCCTATTTCAGCACTTCAATGTTAGTTCCATTGGAGGATATTCTGATGTATATACTTTTAAACAACGAATGGCTTCTTTGCTATATTGGAAGGGCATGTCCAAGGATATTAAAGTCTGGATCAAAGAGTTTCCTACATGTTAAAAATGCAAGTCTAGAATTGTAGTTAAGCCTGGGTTACTACAACCATTACCAATACTAGATAGGGCATGGTCTTCTGTTAGCATGGACTTTATAGAGGGTTTTCCAAAATCCAAGGGCAAGTCTGTAATACTGGTTGTGGTTGATCGACTTACAAAATTTAGACATTTCCTATCCCTATCCCACACCTGTACAACAATCACAGTGGCTCATAAATACATGGCTCACATTTTCAAATTACTTGGTTTGCTTGAATCTATAATCTGAAATAGAGATAGAATCTTTGTCAACAATTTCTGGCAAGACCTTTTCAAGAGAGTTGGGACAAAGTTGCATATTTCAACTGCCTATCATGTAACGCCCCAAATTTGGGCTTAAAAGAAATAGACATTGAGTGTACGAATACATAAAAGTTTATGTGTGCAAGGAAATAACACAATTGACTGTCTGCTTCAGTGGTTAAGTGATTTAGCAGTGCTTGGGAGTGTCTGAGAAGTCCTGGGTTCAACCTGGGCTTTAGCAAAAATTTCATTTTTAGTGAATAATATCATTGGAATCTAGATAGAAGGTTTTTGAATATTTGTGGTTAAATTATGACACAAACAGAGCCTGTGGTTTAGTGGCAAGATGGCCTGTAAAGTTCTCTCGAGGTCTAAGGTTTAAGTCATGGCAAGGTAAAAAGAGTATTTATTTTGCTCTCTTGACATGTGAGAAGCAGAAGTCGACTGAAACTCTACAAGGTGGAATTTGAATTGGTCAAGAGATGATGGTGGAGAAAATCAAGGAAAGGATTATGGAGCAAATCAAGGAGGATGGGGGAGTGAGGGAATAGGTGTGCCGAATCGGTTTTGGTAGGGAACTTTCACTTTTGGTCAGTTTCTGTTTTGCCACCAATTTGTTTCCTTTCTTCTCCCTATAGTGACGAATTTTGCATTTAATCTTTTGTGCATATTTTTTTTCAGTTCCTGTTGTTCTGCCAAATTTTCTGTGCTACCTTTTTCTAAGCCATTCTATTCTCTTTCTTCTATTTCAACCTGTGTCGAAATCACCAATTTTACCCTTGTCTCCTCTCAGTTCCCAAGCTTTGGCCGAATATCCTGCCTATTGTTTTTGCTCCATTGATTATTGTTTTCTGGGCTGAATTCATCCTATTTTCCTCTTTCTTGTTCTTTTTCTTTCTCGGTATTCTAATAGGTTGTGACCGAAGTTCTACCCTTCCCTTCTCGAATCAGTTTTTTCCCTTTTCACTGGGTGTTTCATACTTTGGCCGAATCTCAGTACTGTCCCTCTCTGTTTCAGTTCTGCAAGGGTTCCTGGCAAATCGGTAAGTGTCCATATTTCCTCCTTTTATTCAAATCTGTTCTCTCTAATCATTTTCTAAAAAGCCAAATGTTCTTCTCCATACATTCTCTAACTGCGGTTATCGTTCCTTCTTTGCGATATGGTGATCGATGAGTTAGGTGTTACAAAAAAGTGAAGGGATGCAAGGGTTACCAAGCCGTCGAGGTCCGTTCTTCTATTATTCGATTAAGGTAATTTCGATACCTTGTTTTTGGGTAGGCCGAACATTCATTTGTTTTTGAGAGGATAGTATTCGTGGATTTAAGCCACATTTAAATCGATCCTTTCTAATAAGATCTGTTGTTAGGCAGTAAATCGGTAAGGGACATACGATTGTTCTTAGTCAGTGATATAAAATGAGTAGATTGCGTGGTACTCAATCAAGGTTGGTGGTGATTATTGTTTGGGGATTAAGTGCTTCAAACAATAATATATGAAAGACTGACTGTATGTAGAATGAATGTAGGTTGGGCGCTTAAGAAACTTGGAACGGTTACTTAAGCAGGTGTGTAACTATTTTTCGTAAATGATAGTAGGCTTAAAAGCTGAAAAGGGTGTGTAACCGTATACCCTATTTCTATTGATCGGCTTAAAGTCGAAAGTGTGTGTACACGCACCACTCCCATCGTAGATCGGCAAATGCCGAAATCTTGAAATGCCAAAATGCCAAAAATATGACAACGGTTACCATACGAGTGCACGAACGTTCGTGTGGGGAAGTCGATACAATGACAGAGGCCACCATGAGCGATCTTATGGTCTTAGGCCGCTTTTGGGACAAATGGGCCAAAATGGGTCGTGTGGGCCCAATGGGCTCGCGAGCCCCACATGGGCCAACTTCATGAACTTTTGTGAAATAATGAGCTCTACCATGTCGTTCACATGGCTAAAGGCAGTTTTGGGCTTAGCGGGCCACACGAGCATGTGGGCTCTACTTGGGCCATAATTTGGGCTTGGACCCAACTATTTCTTTTGATTGCTAAAGGTTGCACAAGTCATGCAGATTGACTGTGGACCTATCGATGAGTTGATACACATGCTTGGACCCCAATGTGAGAAATGACCATAATACCCCTGTAGGGTAAAATGATCGTAATACCCCTATAGGGTAAAATGATCGTAATGACCGTAATGCCCCTGTAGGGTAAATGACTGACTTGTGCTATGATTTGACTGATTTGATTGTGATTGTATGATTATGATCTGATTGATTTAACTGTGAATGATATGATGATTTGTGGGCAGACATTCTGCATACATGACATACTGCATGGGGTTGGGATATTGGTTATGGAGGAAGTAATGTTCTGATAGGGTCGCACGGGTCACACGAGACGACTGTAGACCCAGTAATGATCTGTTAAGGTTGCACGGGTCACACGAGACGATTGTGGACCCAGTAATGATCTGTTAAGGTCGCACGGGTCGCACGAGACGACTGTGAACCTACCTATGGCTTTAAGCCAGTTAATCTGATTATGGCTCTGTGCCAACCTAAATATGGCTCTGTGCCTTCTTGATTATGACTTTGTGTCGATCATATTTATCCATGGCTATGTGCCGATCGTAATTACTGATGACTTTGTGTCGATTATGCTTTCCCATGGCTGTGTGCTGGTTATATTACCATAGCTGATAGCTATGTGCCGATCTTATTACAGTTACCGATGGTTATGTGCCAATTATGAGACCGTTACTGAAGGCTTAAAGCCGTATATATACTAGCGCTTTCTTCATGATTTCGATTAGTGTCTTTAGAATCAAAGCTAACACTATAAGTGTAAGGATGGCGTAGGTGATTTATTCCCCACAGGTAGTGCAGGGTTGGACGGAGGCAAGTGCAGGGTTGGATGGGTTTGCATGCATCATGCATCATTCATACTGAGATTGTTACTGTGATGGGCTAAGCCCAATTAATTCGGGTTGTAAAAAGGCCTCTATAATTTCTAGATTTTAAATTTGGGATTTTATTGATTGTGATTTATATCTGCTAGAAGTAGAACACGATTTTCCAAAACAATAACTATTTTCAAACGCTACATTTCCGCAACTCAATTTTTAAATATCACGTTTTTGTAAATCATTTGTTTTAAATTAAGCTTTCGCAACAAATAAGGTTTTAAAGGTAATAACGTTTTAAAAGGGAATAACTTTTTAATAAACCACGATTGAAAATAAACAAGCGCAAATTGAGGTTTTGTACAAGTTTTAAATGGCAAGAAGGTTTTAATTTCAAGAAGGGTTTTCAATGAAAACATGGTTTTTGAAAAACACTTCAATGTGACACGCCAGATTCAGCCATAATGTCTAGGCCGGGTTTGGGGTGTTACATATCATCTTGAGTCTGATAGACAGACAGAGGTGTTAAACAGGTGTCTTGAAGGATAACTTAGGTATATGATAGGGGAAAGGGTTGGTGATTGGTTGCATTGGCTTCCCCTGGTAAAGTGCTGGTACAATTTCACCCGTCACTCGGCCATCCATACCACTCCATATGAGGCACTCTATGGCCAACCTCCCCCGCACTATGTACCTTTTTTAGCTAGTGCCTTTTTAGTAATTATGGTGGACAGAAGCTTGCAACAAAGGGAAGCTGCTAAGAAGATGGTGCAATTTCATTTGAAAAGAACTCAAGATTGAATGAAGCAGCTAGTAGACAAACATAGGAGTGGGAGGTAATTTAAGAAGGGTGGTTTAGTTTATCTGAGGTCGCAACCTTATAGGCAACACTTTGTCAAAAGAAGATGGAATCAGAAGTTGTCTCCCAAGTATTTTGGGCATTTTTTAGTAGTGGCTTGAGTAGGAAAGGTAGCATATAGGTTGCAACTTCCTCCTGGCCCAAGAGTGCACCTTACATTTCATGTCTCTCAACTTAAGAAGCTTGTGAAAGTGGCTCTTGTGCAAAATGTGTTACATGTGGTAGATGCTAGTGGAGCATGGGCGAAAAAACTAGCTCTTGTTTTGGACCGCCGTATGGTACAGAAGGGAAATCATGCAGCTACTAAGATTCTAGTGGAATGGGTCAATTCTTTCCCTAAAGATGCTACTTGGGAATCCCTCGAGCAAATCAAATCCAAATTTCCTCAGTTTGATCCTTGAGGACAGGGATCGTTGCAGGGAAGGAGTAATTGTTATGAGTTAAAAACTAAAGTAAAAATGGTGCTTGTAGTCCCAAGAGAAACGAGGTGCACAAAAGCTTTAGTAGGCGTATAAAAGCTTTAGTGAAATGGGGCGTTTTGATCCAAGTCAGCTTTGGTAGTAACCAACTTTGGAGTCGTTTTTGCTTTTATGTTTCTTTTTTTTTTTCTTTTAATGGTTGTAACAAAGGAAATGTATGAATTGAGTATTGTGAAGATTGTCTCTTTTTCTTGTTTTCTCTTCTCTTTTCTTGTGAGTTTTTTGTTTTCAGGTTTGTGAATGATCAAAATCTTGAGCATTAAAGGTTTATGAAATCCTTTCCTTTTTTCCCCTTCTTTAGTTAAAAGATCAAGTTTTTTTTTTATCCCAATTATCAAATTTTTGAAGTTGTTTAGCATAATCTTGCTTTGTCAGGTAGTGTTAACAATCAATGGATGCCATCCATAGTGATGTTAATGGACATAAAACTGAGACTTCAGCTACTGTAGATTCTCCAAAAATTGAAGACCATACTGATGGATAAGAAGATTACAGTGACTCAAACACATTTATTTAACAAACGAAATCAATTAGATAACAAGGAGGGTTTTGCCCTTCAAACCCCTAACATTTGGTAGAAAGACAATTATGGCTTAGCCATTCCTACCTTATTCTACACAACAAAACTATTCAATAGTTTTGTTGGTAGTTTAGTTGGCTATAAAACCTATTCCATTGAATAGCCATTACAACCTAATTCCTTAAAAACACTAAATAACAATTTAATGCTATCTGCCATCTCTAATGAATGGCTATTCAACTATTCCAGTAATATACAAAATTATTTTTCTTCCTTTTTTACCCATCTCATATCCTCTTCAAACTCCCATCTGATATTTTTTCAACAAATCTCAAAGATTATCATGTGAGTATGAAATTTCTCTATTTTCTTTAAACTTTCTCTTTTTACTTTCTCTTTACCCTCACCATTCTCCTTAAGTTAAACCCTAAAACAAAATACCTGTGTAGAATCATTTTGAGTGAGCAAGAGGAAGAGGGGTTTGAAAAAACAACAACAACAGCTATGGCGAAGAAGATCAGCGTAACAAAGAAAGCCTTAATTCCAGGTTCAATCAAACCCTCAAGAATGTCCAAGGGTACATCTTTCTAATCGTTCCAATTTCCCATTACTTTTCTTCCTCTATTTTCTTTCTGGTTCCTTAATGTTGATTCTGGATTGTTCTTTTTTCATTGAATTTAGAGAAATCCCGTGGAATAATTTTTCCTCTTTAGGGGGAATTTTTGATTTCGCAAAAATTCTCAATTAGGTTTATTGGGTTTAATTTGTTGCGATTTGCACTTAGATTGAAAGCGCCTTTTGGGAATTAAAGTCAGATCTCACAAGTTCTACTTAATGGCATAACTCGATTTCTCTTTCTTTTGAAAAATGATCCTTTCATCTTTGTGCTTAGATCGTAGTATTTATCTATTTTTCCTTAAAAACGTTTGATATTTTGGTTTATGTTGTAATTTGATCATGGCATTGTTGTTGGGGAATCATAAGCATCATAGGGGTTCAAAAAGGGTTACTCCTTGTCTTTTAGCTTGGTTTTCCTGATAATAAAAAGGATAGTTACTAAACATGGGGAGTTCATAAAGGTTATGGAACAAAAATGTTACAATTTGTTTGCCCATGCTTATGAATGATAATATTGTTGAGCTTGGATTTCTTGACGTAAATTAGCTGAAATGATAACATGGGTTGCAGAGTTTTTTTTTCTTAATGTAAATTGGTTGAAGATCAATGCTAACATGGGTTGCAATGTTGTTTTTCTATATGCAAATCTCTTTTTCACTGTTAAAAAGTCAAATTGAAAAAATTTCGTTTGCAATAAAGTTCCCTTGTCCTGTTATATAACCTTTATTACCTTGCCTATGTGGATTTGGAAATTTATGGTGGTTTTTATTATCTTAAGTGTAAAAGCAAATGCTAGGATTACATGTTAGTAAAATATTTGCTTCATGCACTTGTTTACTCCATATTTATTGCTTTATCAACAAATAATAATTTTCTTTTATGCCTCTTTTAAGGTTGCTGAAGGGTCGCAATTTTCGTGATAAAATATTATTGACCAGAAAGTCAGATATACTTGATGATTCAAGTTCACAAGAATGATCTCCCAGTTATCAAAGAAGTTTCTCACAGAATGATGTTGGTACAAGTGATGACATGGAGTGACTGTAGTATCTTTCATGTATTCTATTACCAAAACACGAAAAGATGATTTAGTCTTGTACTAGTATGACTCTAGACTTTTTTAAAAGTCCGTGATTTTAGTAACTAAAAAGCATTCCTTTCATTTAGGGAGGGGTCAAAAATACAAATAATTCTTATGTTAATATAACTTTTATTAAGTTGACATCTTCAACCTCAAAGAATGAGGATGTTGCCAATGAAGTCCAGAACTCTACAATGGACACAAGAGCTACAAATTTTTCCAAGGTTACGAAGTTCACTAAAGAGCTCTCAAGACAAATGGTCATATTAGGTACCATATCTACTTGTTTGCTTCCAGAATGATTTCACAACCTTTATATGTATATATGATCGTACTTTTGATTTGATTATCATGTCCTTTTTAGAGTGATTACGTGAGTTAGCTTGGAGTGGTGTTCTGCCTTATATCTGTCCTAATGTATGAAGACTCCTGTTGGTAAGCTCTTAACTATTGGGTTTTGGCATTAGGACTTGAACTATATGAACCAACTTGTTACCCTTCTGCTAAGGCTGCGATATTTTTTCATGTAAAGTGATGATCTTTTGTTAGCTGCCAATTTTAATATTATTGGCTTTGTAAAATGTTTCATATAAAAAAATTAATGGAATCAATGAAGCAACAGTTTAGAGCCAAAGAATCTGCATGTCTCATATTTGATATCTAGGATTAACAAATTTGTCAACAGATGGATAGATTGTATTTATTAAATAAATTTTGGTTTCTCGTTTGAAATTTTATGAACTGAAAACAGGGATATGCACCACCTAATTCAGATAGAAGGGAGGGAGTTTTAAGGAGGAAACACCTTAAGTATCTTGAATGTGTTGTTCAATTTTACGATCCATCGGTAGTGATTTTTTTTTCCCAGAAACAAGCACATTATGATTGATCTTGGCACTGATAATAACAACAAGATTAACTGGGCTCTCAAGGACAAACAGGAGTTCATAGACATCATTGAGACCATGGGGCAAGGAAAGGTCGTGGTCTAGTAATTGCTCCAAAAGATTACTCGACAAAGTACTGCTACTGAGTATTCTTGTAACCTGTAGTTGATCAAAATGTAGACTGTATGTAGATATGTGTGTCGTTTGCAATGCTTGGTTGCATGAACATGGAGGATAATCCAATTTGAGATGAAACTTTGAAATATATATTTTATGTGCTCTTTTGATGCTTGTTTACATTATAGCGACTTAACTTGGAGTGACTTTCCTTACAGTTGTTTGACAAGGAGCAAGTATTTTAATTTAACTATATAAAAATATAAATAATATGTTTATAAAGATGATAATTTGTTGATTCAACCATTGTTGTAGATGGATCTTTCAATTATCTCAATTGAAGATTATATAAACTTGATTTTTATTATATAAAAGATAAAACGAAATTTATTAAAGGAAGAAAAAAAGTGTAGTGAAAAAATAAATGGATAATGGAACATTTAGCACATTAAATATGCGTTTAAAATAATAAAGTAGGTTATATATTATTTTTATAATATTATATATTATAATTTTTATTAATTTATATTTTAATAATAATATTAAGAATGTTATTAAATTATATATTATTTTATTAAATTTTATTTAATAATAATTATGTTAAAATATAATTAAATTATTTATTTTTATTTTTATTAAGTTATATTTAATAATAATCTACTTAAAAAAATTCTACCAAATGTACTTTGGTCATTTAAGTATTTTTCCTTATATTATTACAACATATATTCTATTCAATCAAACAGAAGAATACTATTACAATTCTATTTCATTTCATTCAATCAAACAACTAAATTTTATTACATTACAACCCCGTTGAATTCCACCAACCAAATTTTCCCTTAAATTTCTCGTGAATGAGAGTAGAAACATAATCTTAAAGAAAAAAAAATCAATTAAGAATAATTTTTACAAATGAAATAATAAAATAAAAACACATGGCATGATTTAATTGGTGAAGGTTTTTTTCCTCGCGGTAATTAAAGCTTAAAAGGAAAAATACGAATTACTTAAAAAGTAGGTTCTAGAGCAAAATATTCTTGCCCATTTGAAATTTGAAACTTTGGAAGGATAAAGCCAAGCCCAAAAGTGGCAGTATATTCTTCTGTTTTAGAGTGAAACTGGAACTCAAAGAGCAGTGAAAAAGATGATGTTGGCAACGCCAGTTATTCAAATGCCCACCATTACTGCAGTTAAGGCGGTTTCCTTCTCAAATCCGAACCAACAGCCATTTATTCGCCCACATTTGGTTGGCTTTTGTTTGAGAAAGCCCAAACTCCCTTCCACAACTCGAGCAGCCCTTTTTTGCTGCAAATCTCAGCTTCAAGATTTTGCCCCTCTTACTTCCGCTGCCTATGGAACCCTTCTTTTCTCCGGCGGTCTCTTTGCCTGTACTCATGCTCCACTCTGCTTTCTCCCTTTCATTTCACATCAATTCCCCAGTAATTAACATAATTTCCCATTTCAAACTTGCTTTCAGTTACTAAATCTGGGAGTAAATGGTCGCTCTTTGGAGGTCTCACTGGAGCTGCTCTTATGGCATCTGTATATTTAATATTATCAGTTTCTTCACTTCTGCATTCTGTTTTTACTTCTGCTATTCTTTTGTTAAGTCTATTGGTTTCAAACTGGTGAACATCATTTCAACATTCAATTATACAATTGATTCACTCAACACATGGGCTTTTATTCCAATTATGGCTAATTTGTGATTGCGAGTTTGGGTTTCTTGCTTTATGGCCCTATCGTAATCATCACGTAATTTGTGTCACTGTTCCCATTATTTATTTTTGTAGGAATGGGCACTTTGGTTGTTCATCATCCATTTCTAAGCCCCAATGTTGCTAGTTGACTTCTGGTATGCATGGAAAGATGGATCCTACCGTTACTGTGTTCCATTATTACTAGTTTAATAATGTAAATATGGTAGGGGTATGCTCTTCTAAGTGACGACTCAGTGTTAATATGTTAAAAACTATTTTGGGCAAAATTGTTCTTTGGTCTTACTCTAGGAGATTGTTATTGTTCCCAACATTGGATTGTTATACTACTATGAAAATATGTTGAAACCTGCATTTGCTGAAGTTATTTTACTGTAAGAATGCAATACTTATGCGCACTATTTGTTTCTATTGTTCAGGCTTATTATCTTATGCAGTCAACAGAGACAAAAGCAATTGGTGATGCCCTTGGTTTTGGGTCTGCCTTCCTTTTCTCCTGTATATTTGGTATGTTTATCTATTCCTTCTTTTATAATACATTTACCTTGTATCTTAGTTGGGGTCTTATACACATCTCTCTCACTCAGCCTATGTGGTTACTACTATAGGGATACGATTGGCAGCCACTCGGAAACCGATCCCCGCAGGTCCTTTATTAGGTCTTTCTATCTGTGCATTGGTTGTGTTTACCTCAGCTTATTTGCAAGATCATCTTTGATACTTTGTCTTTTCTATTTGGCACAATGCCTCCTTGAAAGTAATTATCCCTTGTTAATGGAGAACATTAGGCAACTTTAACATGATTTATATTCCTGTTCAGATTAACAGCTGAAATTCATTGACCTATATCTGTCTTATTTGCATCTAAATTTAAGGTTGTGCTTTCAGTGTTCACCATTGTATTATTGAAACTAAAACAGAATATTGACAAACCTTACAGGCATAAAGCAATCCAAAGTGTCATTAACAAATTAAAAATAAGCAGAAAACATCAATTCTTTCTCCAACCCCATTTTAGGTCAAGGAATTCCTGGAATTATTAACTTCTTCCCATTTCACTGCCAAGCCTAGCAGCTTGAAGGGTTTTTCTTATCAATGAACCCCAGAAAACAAGACCGAACCGCCCAACTAGATTCTGGAAATGAAAGTTTCTACTAGCATTTTTTAGCTCTGCAAGTGCGAAAGCTTTCAGTAGAGGGGATGACAATATCATCTCTCACATATATTGTTTCAGGCAGTTGAAGGTTTGTAGCTCCTGAAAGAGAAAAAGTCGTGCCTTGCTATGAGGTTTTTAAGATTGAAAGCTATATGCGCCTAAGATAGACGCGACAAAACCAGAGCCTTACATGCCCAATGAATGAATGTGAAATAAATGGTGCATTGCGTGATTTCTCCAAAATTTGAACAAAGGTTTTTTAATTGCACTTCTTTCAAATTATCCATTCTTGTAATCTTGTAAATAGATGTATTCAAGGTTTGGGTTATTTGCTCGAGTTTAAAAATTTATTTGAAATTTGAGAAAGTTTAGACAAAAAATTAAGCCTGCCTTGACTTATCAAATGAACACACCTCTACATGTAAAACATCTAGGAATGTAGTAGACAAAAATAAAGATGGATAAGGAAGAAAGTTTTTCAAGCACACATGTTTCATTGTTGAGTATAGTAATACTTTAAAATACCAGTTATGGAAGTTAAATTTAGGAATGTAAACTACTATGAATTAGTGGTGGGAAACTTGAGAAAACAACATAAATTATAAACTTTAATCATATTATCAAGAGCAGTGTATCTACATCACAATCTTATGATAATCTTTAAAACTACCTGACAACGATGCATTGATAAACTAAACACTTGAAAAATACCCAGTGATGTATGCAGTCATACAATTCTAACCATAAAAAAGATTGAACTCACTAAAACATTACTTGAAGTAAATGAAACCTTTCAAGAAAAGAAGAAATGGTATTTAAAAAAAAAAAAGATTGCATGAAATGCAAAGGCCACTATAAAACGTAACCTCGTTGGGTCTGATAGGTGATTGTTGTCTTTTCTCAACTTTTCCACAATCTTATGCATCTCTTGGATTTCAATGTCTCCTTTATATTATTATGCATCCTCTCAAGCCTGACATCTAGGATTTCATCTAACTTATCCATAACAGCTTCAATCCTCTCCGCCATCTTATTTTCTTTTATTCAATATCTTCCTTTTTACCTTCAAATTAAAAAGGAGAGACAAAAATGGAAACAAAAAATAAAGAAAGCAAATATTATATATGGGTTTCACCTAGAAAACCTAAAAAAGAGGTTGATTAAACATGTAAAATTCTAAAATCAAGGTAAACTTCTTATCTGCTTAAAACAATTTCAGATTTTATATGTTAAAGTAAGCAAAAAAAAAAAAAAAAAAAAAAAGTGAACAGCGAATTACCTGGTTTTAAGTTGGAGAAAAAAACGGTTGAAAAGAAACCCAAAGTTATAGGTGAAAGTACCTGATCAATCCTTCTAATATTATGAAGTAAGCAAATGAATCCATGTACTGAAAAGGGAGCAATCAAGTCTCTTATTTTATTTCATATCATTCAAGTACAATTCACACACCTACACACTATTAAACTACCACATAGGCTATGCTTGCGGATCAATCTCATGTCTTCAGAATGGTGTGAACACCCTTAATCAATTGATTCCAATATTAGTATTAGGGTTCAAACTATTAGATATATTTTATTATTAATTTGTTATTACGTTATTTTCTGTTTTGATTAAGTCCTTAAAAGTGTGTTATTTTAAGTTCATTATTTTAGGAGTTTATTAGTCATGTTAAGTCATGTTTACCCATGTTCATTTATTTTAGCTGAGTTAATTGATGTAATTGTCTATAAAAGATGCTCTTTTGATGGAATAATTGAATCACATTTCAGCTTATATTTTCTTCTACTTTCTAGAGCTTTGGTTATTAGAGTGAGTGTCTTTCAGTTGTGAGTTGCAATGTCTTCCGAGAGTTTTGTTCAGCCTACTATTCCTCACTTTGATGGTCATTATGATCATTGGAGCATATTGATAGAAAAATTTCGAGGTCTAAAGAATATTGGCCAATTATTAATGGGAGCACTCGAGAACCAAAAGCTGGTGTTGTTTTGAGAGATGCTCAACAAGTAGAGCTTGAAGCACATAAATTGAAAGAATTGAAAGAAAAGAACTATCTTTTTCAAGCCATTGATCGTTCAATCTTGGAAGCAATTCTTTGCAAGGATACACCAAAGCAAATTTGGGATTCCATGAAGAAGAAGTACCAAGGGAATGCAAAGGCAAAGCAAGCGTAGCTTCAAACTCATCGTGTTGAGTTTGAGACCTTACATATGAAGCCAGGAGAGTTGATGCCAAATTACTTCTCACGCACTACCAAACAATCTATTCTCTTTTCTCTCAAGAATAATTTGAAACCACCAAAATGTCTCAACCTAACTTTCAACATCCATAACCCAATGTCCATTTTGTAAGAGTATGCCCAAAGACCAATCATGAGATGGTTGTAATAACATACTTAATTTACCATGTTTATTAATATAAAGCGTTGTCATTATTATTTCAGTTTTTCTTTCTGTGTGTATAAATAAACTGTTTTATAATAATGTCCTAAGAATAATATGATTATTCTTAAAAGATCCTTAGTCGAGTATTATTGTTGACTAGGACAACAATAATGCATTAAGACTAACATGTAGTTGATTGATGATAAAGAGTTGTCATTGATGTGGATTGTCAAAATCAATGCATGAATATGTGTGTTAGAGAACAACATATTGGATTGACCCCTTATGAGTATGTTTATTGGATTATTATGTAATTGTCACAACATTACTCATAGTGATTAATATGTATATGATCCTCAGACTTGAGATCATCATTATCCCAACATCGTGAGTTGTATATTTTGATACAATCAAGCGTACATCGTAATTGGTTGTTCTATAAAGACGATGTTGGATATACCACAATCTATGTAGAGGATATGGTTGATCAATATAGGATAAGTCCCTCCTACATAATGGGAGTAATATCTTAGGCCACTTGATTGAGTGAGACTAGAAATGCATGGCCATGCTCAAATAAGTTGACATGAGATGTCATACTAATTTTTATATCATAGTCTACTCAAGATATCAAGAAACATGGGATGGACTATACAAGTGTGACTATTCCATGACTTGTGTCCATTCCAGAGATATAAAGGACTTAAGGATTAATGTATGAAAGGTTAATCACAAAAAGTTATGTGGAATCATGACTTCTTGTAACTTAGGTAGCAATGATGCATTGCTAGATGCCCTCATTGTTTGTGACATTAGAATCGTTCTATTATTATCGCTAACGTTGCAAGAACCTACTGAGGTCACACCCTATGGTTTAAATGAACGGAATAAAATATAATTGGTATTGTTTTTAGTTGTCACATGAATTAAATTAATTAAAGAATTAATTTAATTGGGCAATCAAATATTGAACATATTATATGTACAAGGATGTTGTACACATAATGACAACATAATTCTATTAATATATGAATTTGATTCATATATAAATTTAAATAAATATAGTTTACTGAAATCCTTATATAATTTTCTTTGATATAATTAATGTAATTATAATTTTCTTGTTAAAAACTTTATTGTATTTATTTAATCTTATGATACATTCAAGAGATACCAATTATAAAAGGGTATTAAAAGGATACCTAATAATGGGCCCAATGAAAAGATACCCATTATAAAAGGCCCAATTAAAAGGATACCCAATATAAAAGGTATTTAAAAGAGGCAAAGCTTATGGAAAACCCTAAGAGATTGCTTGTTAGGTCTAGCGGTAGTCAAGCAAATAAACCTCAAAAATAGTTTTGGAGATTTCTTCCGCTTCATAGTCAAACCGGGTGGATCACGTAGAGGCCGACATCGGAAAAGGTTGTGGCTTGATTCGACGATGATCAAAACTCTTGTTGCCAAGGCGTTGTCTACTCGTTGAAGTTTTGGTAATTTGAAACCTTTATTTCACCCCGATTCGTTCCTCACACATGGATCCATGGTTTGGATCGCGGATCTAATTTTATTCTAACTGCGCCATAGGGTATCGGCGTTCCAACGATGGTATCGAGCCACTTGTGTGATACTGAACTCGGGTTTAAATACTTGGGTGATGCAATTGTATGAGATTCATGTTTTGATCTTATTGTATTTTTGATTGTTTAAATCGTTTAAGCATAACCTAATAACTGTCCCTTTTCTGGAAATTGATTAAATGTTAATCATGGTGTTGTGGCCTACTTGATTTTATGTTATTATCATTAACTATTAACAAATGCAGTAATAATGCGACGGTGGTATTTATAGTTTCCAGTAAGTGTTAATCGGCTAGTGGAACAAGGGTTGTTCCGATATGAAACCTCAAGGATTAAAATCCTAAAAACACGATTCTCGTTGATAAAAGTTATCAAATCGTGAGGTTTCATTTGACCGGGATATCGATTTGTACGCGGGGCTCCGCTCATCCGCACTCGAGATGAGGATCTCGAGGATGGCTCGGCCGCGGGTGTCTTCGCCCGCTTCTCCGACGCCCTCGGACCCTCAAAAAGTTTTGTTAATAAAAGAAATTTATAAACTTGATGGGCCACAAAAGGTTGAAAGGATATTTTATAATTCACTCTAAAATAATAATTGAATTATGTATGCTATTTCGACGACTAGCACGGTGTTTGAAATGCTTAGTTATAGCCCAATGACCCATTTGATAAAAGGTTGTATTTTTTTAAATACGGCTGCGTGTCGTCGTGCCTTACTACTATTCTCTTGTATTTCTCTTCTCATCTTATTCCTCGTATGTAAAACGAGTTTCACGTATATTGTAATTTGCAAGAGTTCTTTGTGGACCAAATGAGAAGGAAGGTGGGACAATGATTAAGAATGATAGCTTCAAATGGCTTACACCTTTAGGTTTCTTTTTGGTTTTCCATTGGCTTGGGTTGAACCACCTTAGTTTATGGGCTATAACTATTGCATTTATTTATTGCTTTATTTATTCATGTATGAGATGCTATGGATGTCTAAAGCATGCCAATTTTTTATATATATTAAAATTTGAAGATAATAAACCCTATTAATTGATGAGATCGATTAGAAGACTAAATGGGCTGAAATAGACCGTAATTGGTGAGATGCAACAACCTTCATAAAATCCTCTATTAAAATATTAAGTCAACATGGCCTTCCAATTTTGCCCTCGTTAAGGCCTCGATCAATACTATGTAGGTTACGCTTAAGCGAAGTACTAGTATTTATCTTGGTTAAACGCGAAGAATAAACAAGTGATATTCATTTGGTTAAAAATTGGTTAATGACTTAACTAGGTTACTCTAATAGGATTAGAAACCTAGAGGCAAGTAAATTGGATAAATCATAAGATGATTAGAACAAGAGTTGTTCACCAAATATTAGGAGTTACATATGATGTAATTAGCAAATGTTGCTTACCTAAATAACCATAATCTTAAGAGTAAAGCCAAAGTGACTTAAGAGGTGGTGAAATATGGATCCTTAACCTACTAGAAATACTTTTGAGAAAGATTTTCCGAAATTAATATACGAGGTTATTAATTTTGAAATAAAATAGTGGGAATATCATTTAATAAAGTCTTTTTAATGATTGATATAAAAATGGTAAATTTACTCACATGCATATTTAATTGTTGTAGATATATTATGGCTGCAAACACTAGCACACTCTCATTGCGATCGGTCCTTGAGAAGGACAAATTGAATGGTTTGAATTTTCTTGATTGGTTCCAGTAACTTGAGGATTGTCTTTAAACAAGAACGGAAATTATATGTCATTGAACAACCACTTCCTAATGAACCACCCGCTAATGCCTCGAGGACTGATAGAGATGCTTACAAGAAGTATCTCGATGACATGATAGGTGTTGGATATATGCTTGCCACTATGAATCCTGAACTTCAGAAGCAACATGAGGACATGGTTGCTTATGATATGATCGAGCACCTGAAAGAACTTTATCGGGGGCAAGCACGGCAAGAGAGAGGTTTGATATCTCTAAAGCCCTATTCCAATGTAAGTTGGTGAAGGAAGCCCAGTGGACCTCATGTCCTTAAGATGATTGGCTATATTGAAAGCCTATCTAAGCTTGGGTTTCCATTGAGCCAAGAGTTGGCCATCGATGTTATCTTGCAATCGTTGTTGGAGGATAGCTACAGACCAGTTTGTCCTCAATTTCAATATGAATGAAATTGACAAGACTCTACCACAATTGCTCGGTATGTTACGAATCAAGAAGGCAACTTGAAAAAGGTTGGACCCAAGCCCATACGATGGTCCGTAATAACAAGGGCAAGGAAAGGCCAAAGTTCAAACAAAGCCTAAGGGCAAAGGTAAGCCCAAATTTGGAAAAGGAAAGGCTACACTTGAAACCTAAAGGTGGGGTGTCTAAGGAAGGAAATCTGTTTTCATTGTGGTGTGACTCGACATTGGAAACGGAATCGCCTGTCCTATCTTGAAGAAGTCAAGAAGCTAAAGCAAGCGGAATGTCCGCTTCAGTATTTTTTGTTATTGATATTAATTTATCAACTACTACTTCTTGGGTATTAGATACTTCGGTTGTGGTTCTCATATTTGTACTACATGCAGGGGACTACAAAGGAGTAGGACTTTGGCTAGAGGAGATGTGGACCTACGAGTTGGAAATGGAGCAAAAGTTGCTTTGCATTAGTTGTGGGAACATATACTTTATCTTTGCCTAGTGGACTTGATTTATGTTTAGAGGATTGTTATTTTGTGCCCAGTTTGACTAAAAACATTATTTCAATTTCTTGTTTAGACAAAATTGGTTTTGAGATAATTATTAAGAATAATTGTTGTTCATTTTATCTCAATAATGTTTTCTATGGTTCGGCACAATTAATTAATGGCCTCTATATTTTAGATCAAACGAATCCCATTTACAACATAAATACTAAAAGATCTAAAATAAATGACTCAAATCAAACTTATCTTTGGCATTGTCGTTTGGGCCACATAAGTGAGAAACGCATATCCAAACTCCATAAAGATGGTCTCTTGAATTCATTTGTTTTTGAACAATTTGAAGTATGTGAATCTTGCTTATTGGGAAAAATGACTAAATCTCCTTTCACTGGGTAAAAGTGAACGAGCTAGTGATTTATTAGACCTAATACATTCTGATGTATGTGGACCAATAAATACACAAGCCAGAGGTGGATTTCACTACTTCATTACTTTCACTGATGATTTCAGTAGATATGGGTATGTTTATCTCATGCGCCATAAGTCTGAGTCCCTTGAAAAGTTCAAGGAATTCAAAAATGAAGTACAAAATCAACTAGGCAAAACTATCAAGTCACTTCGATCTGATCGAGGTGGAGAGTACTGAGCCTAGAGTTTGATGATCTTTTGAAAGAATGTGGGATTGTCTCACAACTTACTCCTCCCGGTACTCCTCAATGGAATGGAGTATCCGAGAGAAGAAATCAAACTTTGTTAGACATGGTTCGATCCATGATGAGTCATCTTTGATCTACCGACTTCCTTTTGGGGGTATGCACTTGAGATAATTGCTTTCACATTAAATCGTGTTCCATCTAAATCGGTTCAAAAGACGCCATATGAGATGTGGACTGGGAAACGTCCTATATGTCTTTTATGAAAATTTGGGGCTGTGAAGCTTATGTTAAACGTCAAACGTCTACTAAGCTTGAACCCAGATCTGAAAAGTGTATTTTTGTGGGGTATCCAAAAGAAACCAAAGGATATTATTTCTTTAATCCCACTTTGAGAACAAAACGCTTTGTTGCTCGGACCGTGTTTTCCTAGAGAGAGAATTTACTTCTAGAAAAGGAAGTGGGAGAAAGATTGAACTTGAAGAAATTCAAGAATCACAAGATACCACTGAACCAGAGATTGAACAACAGCAAATTCCACAAGAAATTGAGGAACAAACAACTACTGTAGAAACACAACCACCGCACAGATCTTTAAGAGAACGCCGTGCACCTGAGAGATATGGATTTCTCGTTACAACGCATGGTGACGTTCTTCTTATAGATCAAGATGAGCCTAGGACTTATCAAGAAGCGGTGACAAGCCCAGACTTTCGGAGAAATGGCTTGAGGCCATGAGATCTCGAGATGGATTCCATGTATGAAAACCAAGTATGGACTTTGATTGATCCACCCGGCGGTTAAACCTATAGGGTGCAAATGGGTTTTCAAAAAGAAAATCGACATGGATGGTAATGTACAAACATACAAAGGCGATTAGTCGCTAAAGGTTTTCACCAAATTCATGGTGTTGACTATGATGAAACCTTTTCTCCTGTAGCTATGTTTAAATCCATCAGATCTTGCTCGCCATAAATTGCATTTCATGATTATGAAATCGCGGATGGACGTCAAAACAACTTTCTTAACGGAAACTTGAAGAGGATGTGTATATGACACAACACAGAAGGTTTTGTAAATCCAAAAGATGCTAGAAAGATATGTAAGTTTGCAAAGATCCATTTATGGATTAAAGCAAGCTTCTCGAAGTTGGAATCTTCGTTTTAACGATGCAATCAAAGAGTTTGGTTTTGTCAAAAATGAAGATGAACCATGTGTTTACAAGAAAGTTAGTGGGAGCACTATCACATTTTTGGTACTATATGTGGATGACATACTTATCATGGGAAATGACATACCTACTTTGCATCTATTAAGACTTGGTTGAGAAGTTGTTTTTCTATGAAGGACTTGGGGAAGCCACTTATATCTTAGGAGTCAAGATCTATAGAGATAGATCAAGGCGACTACTAGGTCTAAGCCAAAGTACATACATAGATAAAGAAATCTTGAAAAGGTTCAAGATGGAAGAATCTAAAAGAGGATTTCTACCTATGAGACATGGTATTTCACTCTCGAAGGAAATGTGTCCTTCAACTCTACAAGAGAGAGAACGTATGAGTAAAATTCCATATGCTTCTGCTATTGGATCTATCATATATGCTATGTTATGTACCCGTCCGGATGTATCGTATGCCTTAAGTATGACGGCGGTATCAAGTAGATCCCGGTGAAGGTCATCGGACCACGATCAAGAGTATCCTTAAGTACTTAAGAAGAACTAAGGATACGTTCCTATTATATGAAGGTGAGGAAGAGTTAAGTGTAAAAGGTTACACTGATGCCAGCTTCCAAACCGAGCAAGGATGATTCTCGATCGCAATCGGGTTTTGTGTTTTGCCTTAATGGTGGTGCTTTGTGAGTGGAAGAGTTTAAAGCAAAGCATCTGATGTGATTCTACAACAGAGGTGAGTATATTGCGGCCAGGTGAGGCGACAAAGGAAGTGGTTTGGATCAAGAAGTTCATTCTTGGACTAGGGTTGTGCCTAGCATATCGGATGCTATAGAGCTCCGATGTGATAACAATGGAGCTATTGCACAAGCTAAGGAACCCGGATCTCACCAAATGATCCAAACATATACTTAGACGCTACCATCTTATTCGAGAGATTATCGATCGAGGGGATGTAGAGATATGCAGAGTACCTTCGGATGATAACATTGTTGATCCCACGACCAAGCCTCCGACACGCAGGAAGCATGATCGTCACACTAAGTCACTTGGTATTAGATATATGAGTGATTGGTCTTAGTGCTAGTGGGAGATTGTAAGAGTATGCCCAAAGACCAATCATGAGATGGTTGTAATAACATACTTAATTTACCATGTTTATTAATATAAAGCGTTGTCATTATTATTTCGATTTTTCTTTACGTGTGTATAAATAAACTGTTTTATAATAATGTCCTAAGAATAATATGATTATTCTTAAAAGATCCTTAGTCGAGTATTATTGTTGACTAGGACAACAATAATGCATTAAGACTAACATGTAGTTGATTGATGATAAAGAGTTGTCATTGATGTGGATTGTCAAAATCAATGCATGAATATGTGTGTTAGAGAACAACATATTGGATTGACCCCTTATGAGTATGTTTATTGGATTATTATGTAATTGTCACAACATTACTCATAGTGATTAATATGTATATGATCCTCAGACTTGAGATAATTATTATCTCAACATCGTGAGTTGTATATTTTGATACAATCAAACGTATAATCGTAATTGGTTGTTCTATAAAGACCGATGTTGGATATACCACAATCTATGTAGGGGATATGGTTGATCAATATAGGATAAGTCCCTCCTACATAATAGGAGTAATATCTTAGGCCACTTGATTGAGTGAGACTAGAAATGCATGGCCATGCTCAAATAAGTTGACATGAGATGTCATACTAATTTTTATATCATAGTCTACTCAAGATATCAAGAAACATGGGATGGACTATACAAGTGTGACTATTCCATGACTTGTGTCCATTCCAGAGATAAAGGACTTAAGGATTAATGTATGAAAGGTTAATCACAAAAAGTTATGTGGAATCATTACTTCTTGTAACTTAGGTAGCAATGATGCATTGCTAGATGCCCCTCATTGTTTGTGACATTAGAATCGTTCTATTATTATCGCTAACGTTGCAAGAACCTACAGGTCACACCCTATGGTTTAAATGAACTAATAAAATATAATTGGTATTGTTTTTAGTTGTCACATGAATTAAATTAATTAAAGAATTAATTTAATTGGGCAATCAAATATTGAACATATTATATGTACAAGGATGTTGTACACATAATGACAACATAATTCTATTAATATATGAATTTGATTCATATATAAATTTAAATAAATATAGTTTACCAAATCCTTATATAATTTTCGGATATAATTAATGTAATTATAGTTTTCGGTTAAAAACTTTATTGTATTTATTTAATCTTATGATACATTCAAGAGATACCAATTATAAAAGGGTATTAAAAGGATACCTAATAATGGGCCCAATGAAAAGATACCCATTATAAAAGGCCCAATTAAAAGGATACCCAATATAAAAGGTATTTAAAAGAGGCAAAGCTTATGGAAAACCCTAAGAGATTGCTTGTTAGGTCTAGCAGCCGTCAAGCAAATAAACCTCCAAAATAGTTTTGGAGATTTCTTCCGTTCATAGTCAAACCGGGTGGATCACGTAGAGGCCGACATCGGAAAAGGTTGTGGCTTGATTCGACAGTAGATCAAAACTCTTAGTTGCCAAGGCGTCGCTGTCTACTCAGATTGAAGTTTTGGTAATTTCGAAACCTTTATTTCACCCCGATTCGTTCCTCACACATGGATCCATGGTTTGGATCGCCGGATCTAATTTTATTCTGCTGCGCCATGGGGTATCGGCGTTCCAACACATTTCATAGTGCATTTTAAGATCAAGGACAAAAAAGGGTTGGGGTTTTAACTTAGTTTAGGCTCAAGGTTTCAAAAATATAGGTTCATCAAGAAAGGATAATTGGAGGCTCAAAGTATGAAAATTAGGGATAACATAATATCAAGGTTAGTCATTTAGACTCTTGGCGAATCAAACAATGCCTTAGGTCATCACTAAACATTTCAAAAAACACAACTTTAACCATACCTGCATGTACCCAAATGAATAACAATTGATTTAAGCATTATTTATCTATAAGCATCTATACAATCTATCTATCATTTGACACAAATAAGACATATTTACATAAAGAACAATTACCTCTAGTCATTATGCAATTTAACTTATTGAACTAACTAATCTACTTTTAAAAGAACCAAATTATCTAACATCAATAAAAAATTATATATGATCTGTTGTAATTTAGTATAGCAGACTAAACTAGTTTTCGCACTTTAGGAGTTTGAACATAAGCATTTTAGTTAAGTTTTAATTATGTTTTCGTAAATTTAGTTAAACTCGATAAAGTGTGTAATTTGAGTCTTTTATTGACCTTAGAGGCTGAAAGAGGCTTAAAGGTGAGCTAATATACTTTATGAGCATGCAAGAGACCATTAGAAGGCGTACTAACTCGATACTGGTCGCTAAGTTGCAACACGGAGCATTTGATGTCAGAACATTGGGAGCAAAATAGAAGAATTCCAAGATTGACTTCAGTGTGGCGACACAACTTGATGATGTTGCGACAAACCCCTGAAAATACCCTGAAGATGAGAATACTGCCCTCGATGTCTCTACAAAGGACTTGGTGTGTCGCGACATCACCTCTGTATAGGAAATAATTATGAGCCAGGGGCATATTGGTCTGCACAATCAAATGTTAAACACGAGAATAACAGTTGACCTAAGGTTAGGGATGACTGCTCCTCTAAAGTCTATAAATAAGCTCATTTAGCTCATGTTATAGACAATTTCCAGATTGTATAATTTTCTTATTAGATTTTGTAACACCCCAAACCCGGCCTAGACGTTATGGCCGAATCTGATGTGTCACATTGAAGTGTTTTTCGAAAACCATGTTTTCATTGAAAACACTTCTTAAAGAAAAGCTTAAGTAAAATCCCAATTACGTTAGTTTATTATTATCTTATTTTAAACGTGGTATATCGAAAAATTATTAAGTTTATTCCCAAAATTTCTTTTCAATTGCGGAAGTTGAGTTTAAAAGTAACCGATTTACGAAAACGTGATGTTTAAAGATTAAATTGTGAAAGTGTAGTGTTTTGAAAACAATTATTGTTTTGGAAAACCACGATCTACTTTTAACAGATAGGAAACGTAATAACTAAAAATCCCAAATTAAAAACTAGAAATTAAAAGAGGCCTTATTACAACCTAATAAGAAAGCTGTTTAAGTAAGGTAAAATAGAATACTAAAATTTAAAGTTGTTCGTAGTGTGGCCACCTCCGAGTCCTCTAGTACCTTGAACCGCTTACTGAGGATTACCTGAAAAATTAAAAAGAGGGGGGTGAGTTTACGAAAACTTAGTGTGTACAACCCTCATCGATCATAAAGCATGCATCACATCTATCTGGGCCTAAGCCCATTACAGTAATCAATGTGGGCCTAAGCCCAACACAGTAATGGTGGCATTTGGGCCTTAGCCCATAATAGCCTCAGTTGGGCCTTAGCCCATAACAAATGTCACATATCACATCTATCTGGGCCTAAGCCCATCTCAATATCAGAATCAGAACATGCAATGCATAAATGCCCAAAACTAACCCTGCACTCCGTCTCCTGTCTAACCCTGCACTCCTGTGGGGATTAAATCGACCCACCCATCCCTACACTCCTTATGTAGCACCGGTTGCGGCACTAACCAATATTGCAGCAGAGCTACCAGTCACACACATAATCGGATTAAAGCCATCGGTGGATCCACAGTCGTCAAGCGACCATTCGACCCTAATAAATCATATACTTCCTCCAAATCAATGATCCCCCCCATGCAGCATAACATCACATGAATGCAAACATACCATAAATGGCTTACAATAACAATCGTATAACATGTAGGGGCATTTTAGTCATTTTTCCCTTCAGGGGCATAACGGTCATATTACCCTATAGGGTATTTCGGTCATTTACCCTATGAGGGTATTTCAGTAATTTTACAAATCGGGGTCTCAGCGACCCAACAAAAGGTCCATCATCGCCTCGAGAGACTTAAGTAACCTAAACAGTCACAACGGTGTAAATGGGCCTAAGGCTCATTACTCGGCCCAAGTGGGCCCATATGCTCGTGTGGCCCAATTAGCCCAGAAATAGCCTCGGCTATACGAACAACACAGTTCAAACCAATAGAAACCATATAACATGCATTTTATCTTGTGGGGCCCACTATCCCATTGGGCCCACGCAGTCCATTTCGGCCTCAATGCGGCCCAAAGCGACCTAAGCCCATGAGAACGTTCATGGTGGCCTCAACCATCTTACGCCCATATTCGTGGGCTCGATCCACGACACATGCTATCGCACGCTCGTGTGGCATCATTCGCTAGTATTTCGGCTTTTCGGCATTTTGTCGATCTACGATCAGAAAGAGTGTGGTTACACACCTAATCGCAAAGCGCACCACGAATCCCTAGCATCGAACCTGCCATATTCAAAACTAACAGTTAATCACCCGATCAATACAGATATTCTTTCTTTTTTCCAAACACATGCCGAAATCACATTAATACTTGCTTTAGTCGATCGGGATTTGATAAGTCCCCACTAACTGTTAGCTAGAATTGATCCCCTTGCTGCAATTATAGTCAAAACTGAGAGTAGGCCTTCGACCGCTTTTGGAACACACGCCCCTCTTTACTCCTCGAGAACGCCTAGGTATCAACCAACGTTAGTCTAATAGGGGGGAGAGAGAGGATTCGGCAGAAGGGAAAAAGAACCATACTAGCAATAAAAATCCATTTATGGAATCACCATAACTTACACTTAACCTCGGCAAACAGAGGAGAAGAACCCTCAACCTTATGATAGAAGAACATAAATGAGTGTAAATTCGGCAATAGCTGAAAGAGAGATAGTAGGGTATTCGACTTTTGCACACCTATGAACAAATGATAACAGTGTTAAACAAAAGGGAAATTCGGCTCAAGAGAAATAAATGGAGAAAAATAAAAAAGAAAAGATGTAGAAGAAGAGAAGAGATGCAATCAGCCAAGGGGAAAAAAATAGGCAGAAAAGGTACAAAAAGATGCCTAAATGGTAACACAGAAATGGCTAAGAAGAAAATAGAGTGAAACAGAGCAAAAAGAATGCACGAGAGGTCATTTTTAGTGCAGTTTCGACAACATCTAGAAAAAGAGAAAGGTAGCTTCGGTTTGGTAACTAAACTGATTAAAAGAAAAGAAAAGAAAACTAAACAAAGCCGAAATATGCACCAAAATCCCCCTTTGGCCAAATTTCTTGAGTGTTACACTCAAATTTCGGCTCCAACCTCCTTCAATTCCAATTCCTCATTTTTCTCCTCCAAATCTTTACCAACTTCTATCCCTATGCCATGAATCACTCCCCCAAGACCGATTCCACAACCACCTTAGTAGAACTCCACTTCAACTCAAACACTAGGTGTCCTGTCAGCAAAAATAAATACTCCGTTGCTTATCCCAAGACTTGAACCTTAGACCCCTTGCCACACCTGGAATGTCACTTCCATTAGACCATAAAGCTCCTTATGTCACTTCTTAACCACAATTAACTATAAGGTCTACTTCTAATCACTAAGGGTTCACTTAGGAGCAAAAATAATAATTTTGTAAACGCCAGGACTTGAACCCCAGTCCTTCCATACCACCCTTGGCGTCACTTACCACTGGAGCCCAAGCTCCTTTCGTGTCATAAATCCACCATAGATATAAATAAGGCCTTCACACTAACGCCAAATTCACTTAAGGGAAAAACTAAAATTTTTGATAAAGCCCAGGTTTGAACCCAGGTCTTTTCCAACTCCTCTCAGGACCCTTAACCACTTGAGTAGACATTTAGTTGTGTCATTTCCTAGCTCACATAAACTTTTATGCACAGTTTCCTAACCGTTCCCTTGTTCAAGGCCCAATACTTCTAGGCCCAAATTCCGGGGCGTTACAAATTTAGTTTATAGTTTTTCTCTTTTCTTAGGCTTTAGGTTTATTTTAGTTCTTGTTATTTACTTTTGTGGGAGCAATCAGATTTGTCAAATATGATCAAACTCTGTGAGGATTCTACAATTAATTCCAATACAAATCAGGCTTCTTCTAAACTTTATATTCTTGAATTATTCTTTATGTCTATTCTTTCTATCAAGTTTATATTGTTTATAAGATCCATAAAGAACTAATCCTTCTGTAAGGGATTAGTGAGTGGAGGTATGATTAACTAACTGTTTTGTAAGGTTCTCTTAGTGGATTAGCTGTTCAGGAAATGAAGAACCTAAACCCTAGGCTTGACAACCCTAGGAAGTCAGTAAGGTGGGAATTAACCCAAATTTGGTATGGCCTATCTGTGAACACTTTAACCTTGAATCGGTCTGGACTGTGAGGTCGAGAGATAAGTTGTAACACCCCAAACCCGGTCAACACACCACGACCGAATCTGGTATGTTACGGAGTGAAAACAGTTTGAAAACACAAGTGTGTCGGGTAAATTTTTAAGAAAATTCTTTGATCGTTTAAAGAGGTTAGAAATCCCTGTTTAAAGTGATGTTGAAAATGTGTGAATGTAGCTTTAAAATCTATGCTAGAAAGTTGAGAATTTTTTTTTTTAGAAAAACATTTGATACTTATTAAAAACTGAGTGCGACGAGTAAAATCAAGTTTAAAACCATTTGCCTTTGAAATTGTTGGAAAATTTGAAATTATAAAAACATTCAAGTTACCCTTCTTATTATTTTATGAACTTTGCTACCCGATGGTAACGTTTGGAAAACCCGAAGAGATATAACTTTGAAAACCATTGCTTTTTACCAGTTAATTTATCAAGTCATTACTTCCAACAAGTATAATATATTCAAAGTAAAAGAAAATTATAAAAACCAAAAGAATAAAACTTAGCGGCCTTATTACAAACCCAAAACCAAATTTAAAAGAAATAAATAAAACTGAAAATGTAGTTTAAAGTTAAACCAAACTAGGATGCATGGCCACCTCGAGTCCTCCTCGGCTCCATATCCGCGATCTATGCCTTATCTAAAAAAATACGAGGGAAGGGGTGAGTCACCAAGACTCAGTGTATAAATCCCCAACCTGATAGTTCAACCACTTACACAGATCATCAGTAAAACATGCAGATTATGCAACCCATAACCTAGCCATCCAATCTCCTTTAACTACCCTGTGTGGTCAAAACCACTGGTGACCGTAGTCACAAATCAACTGATGGGGCCAACCCATCTTGTGGTCAAAACCACTGGTGGCAGTCCAAATAGATCATCCCCCTCCTCTCCTCAATCCCACCATCATCATGCTCATATCATACGTGTCATAATATCATGTATCATGCATTTACAGCATAGCATAGCATTTAACAAATCATGATGATGTATATCAAAAATCACATAGTAGGGAACTTACCCGGAATCCAAGCTAGTGCCCACAAGGCAAAGTCACTAATACCGAAGGTTATACAGTAACATAATAAGCATCAGTGTGTAAGCGTTTACACACCTGACTAATCACAGATCTAAGTAAGAATCCTAAAACTACGCAACCTAACGAGATCCCGAACGTTGCTCCCTCCTACATTCGGCCAATATTAGTTAGTAATCCAAAAGCCCATTTGGCTTTATTAGAAATTTCAAAGGATATGTCGCCCAATATAGTACTCACCTTAAACCAATTTGGTTCCCAATCGAATCCCGAAGATACGTGTTGATTCTCCCTCACAATCGGCCAACCATTAACACATAGAAACAATTAGCCTTCGGCTTTGTAAGAATAAAGAATATATTCGAAACACACAATAACCTTTACTAAATTCAGCAACCAAATCCCGAAGATCCACGGGTTCGGGTTGTACTCCTCCCTTAATGACTGACTCGGCTTGTAAATTCCAAAGATCGGCACCCCTTCTTGGTGTTAAGAGTTTCGGCCACCACATAGGACAAGGGTGAAGTTTAAAACCCAATTAATAATGGTTGAAGAAAGTATCAACAGAGAAGCAGAAAGAGATTCGGCATAACCAAATCAGTTGAAGAAAGGAATCTACACTTACTAGGATATTCGGCTATACCCCCCTTAACGAAAGAATCTCGATTTCGGCACTTAAATGGTAAAGAGAGAAAAACAAAAGTAGAGAGTTTTATGGTCAGAGTATTCGGCCAAGAAGAGTACTAGATCAAAGTTTCGGCTTTTGAATGTGTTTGAGATGAAGAAGAAAGGAATGGGATTGAGGAGAATTCGGCAAAGATAGTGGAAGAAATTTCGGCACAAAGGGAATTGGAAAGAAAGAAGGAGAAGATGTGAGACTTAAGTTTCGGTTTGAGTAAGGATAAGAAAAGAAAAAGAAGATGAGTCAGTTTCGGGAAAAGATGGAGAAGAAAAAGAAATATAAAAGAGGATTTCGGCTAAGGACTTGAGAGGAGAAAAAGATGAAATAGAAAGTGATGGAGAAGGAGATGTGAAGTCAACTTTCGGCTTGAACACAATAGGGAGAGCAATTGAGGTTTCGGTATAACTCTAGACGCAAGAGGAGAGACTCTTCCTACTAGCCGAAATGTTCCCTAAAGCCCCATAGACATTCGGCACATCCCCCTTATCAAACACCAAAATCGACTGCTTCCCAAACTCACACCACAATCCAAAATTTTGGCTAAGCACAACCCACATCTACTCAAACACTTGCCGTCCCCTTCATCCCTCCTTGAATTCCTCTCATCCACTCATTCAAACAAATTTGAATGAGTCAACTCCACATTTTTCTCCCTTCCATCCAATTCAAAAGAGTCCCACCTGAGCACTCCTCCTCTAGCATGTGGCGTCAAAAAGAAATAGCAGGGAGTGCAATTCCTATTGCTCGAACACAGGCACTCCCTCCTGCATGTGGCGTCACCTCCTCCAAGCTTTAAGTGGCGCCCCCTTGCCACCTTTCTAATTGAATTCTTGTGTCAAACTTCCCCAATAAATTTCCCTTAACTCCATTTCCTTAAATGCTAAAACAAAATTCTTAGCCCTAACTCAGGCCTAACTTAGGGTTGTAACTAGACCCCAGAACATGATTAATGAGCATAGAAGACAATTCATCACATGCAACACAAGCAAAATGTAGAACCCCGATTTAAGGATGTTACATAAGTAGTTCTTGCTGGCTCGATATTGTAACACCCTAAACCCGGCCTAAACATCACGACCGGATCTGGCATGTCACTAGGAAAAAGGGTTTGAAACAAATTATAAGTTTTGGAAATTTTCTTTTTGTTGAGATAAAAATCAAAATTTGGGAGTCGAATTGGGAGAAAACCCATTAGTTAAGTTAAAAAGATGTTTAGCTTGCCTAGCGACTAGGCGTTCGTTTGAAAAACTTAACTATCTCTCGGTTATAACTTATTCAAAAAAAATCTTTCTTCTCACAGGAAATGTGTTTTACCGGGTTCGCGTGAAAACCTTTGATTATAAATTTTAATTTATGAAAAAGTGTTCCATTTAATAGTTATAACTAACGAATAACAAAATTAACCTTAAAAATCCAAAATTTACCCAAGTCCGAAGTGGCCTTATTACATATTAAAAATATTCCAAACGACGATAGCAACTAATAGTTCAAAATAAAGTTTAATAAGTAAACCCTTGAATGGCCACCTTGAGTCCAGCCCAACCCAGTCCAACGGATCATGAGCTATCTGCATCATGTTAAGAAAATAGGGTGAGTCACGAGACTCAGTGTGCGATTATTCCACAAAATTTCACAAGTGGGCTTGATCCCCATATCATCATCGAATTATCATATCATGCACAAATAACCAATATGATAGCCCAACCCAACCTAGTATTCTATCCTCTACACACCGCTCCGTACATCCATCCTCATACACACCTGGGGATTTCTACAATCAACCCTCCATCCGCTACACACCTCTTTGGCAGTCATGCTGACAGACACACTGCTCAAAGTCCACATAAGTGGTCTAGCCACTGATTCCACACGTAATTAAATCACCATATCCACAATGAGGCTCCATGCCATCATTAACCGTGACAAAGTCACCAATATGTATACATTTCCCCTTTTATATCATTTATAACCCTATATCCCATGCACATGCAACATAATATAAAAGATAGGCAACATGATATGACACATATATCATACTCAACATGCATCCACAAATAGATTATCCACGAGTATTAATAGAAGTAGTATACTAACCAGGTTTTCCGATTACCCAACATAGGTAACTCACTCACCACTGCCATTATTCTCGGCTCTCAAGCATAACACATACATATATAAAGTTAGGGGAATAGTGTGATAATTACACACCTGCCAACTTGAAAAACTAAACTATCGATCTCACTAACATCCTCACTCAAAGAGATCACAACGATCTGCTTGTCCTTTTCAGACGCTGGCCCACAACCCGGTGGCCAATCCCGAACCGCTGAAACTGCTCGCTTCTTAAATTTAGGGGTAGGGACTACGTGTCCAACCCCTTCCTTTACTGGACTGGTACTCGATTCCATAAAATATGATCTTAGTCAGAAGACCTGGTTAACACGTTGGATAAGATAATAGCGGAAAATAAATACTTTGAACGAATAAATCCTTACCGAAATCGACAGAACCTGAAGGTTCTACACTTGAGCTAAAAGATCGTCGAAGTCCCTATATAATCCCACATTAAATTCGGCCTTACAAACTTGTGGTTAAAAGAAGTGGCCTGCGGCCGAATGTTATGAACCTCTTACCTTGGTTGATCGAAATTGAAAGATCCCTAACACCCTTTACACTGGCTAAAAGCAAAAGAGACACGAAGCCAAGCCCTTCATAAACAGAGTTAATGTTTTTGGTTTCAGCAAACCAAAAAGAGAGAAGAAAAAGATTCATAGAGAAAGAGGACCCTTACCACTACCACGAAGAATCCGACTGAGAGGATTGGAAAGAGAAGAGTGACGGCAATTCCTCTAGCAAATTAACAAACGGAAAGAAATCACCACACAAAAGAGGTTCGACTTAGAAGAATAGAAAATGAGAGGAAAACCAAAGAGATGAAATGAGAGTAGGTTTCGTCTAGATTAAATGAGGTGAGAATCGAAAAAGAAAGAAATAAAAGAATAGAGAGAATTCGGCCAAGAGATGGGGCGTGAGAAATAAACGAATAGAAGAAGAAAAAGAAGGAGTGGAGATGGCTAGAAGATTCGGCTATGGTTCAACAAATGGGAAGCATATTCGGCCACAAGAAGAAAATGATTGTTTCGACTTTTGAAGGTGAAGTAATCACTTCAGGTTACGAAAGTGTAAAAGAGAGGAAGAGAGAGTTGAGGTTCGGTTTATGAAGCAACTAAGTGAAGGTGGAAAAATGAGAGAAGAATGGTAGAGGATTCGGCTTTAGGAAATGCAACAAGGCTTACATGGCACAAAGAAAATGCTAATAAGAGGAGAAGATGCTTCGGCTTACCTATAGGAAGAACAGACCAAATTGCTTCTAATGCACTACCAACCAATGCCAAAAAAAACATTCACTAAACCTATAAGTGACCATATCACACACTTTCGGCACCTACTCCCCACACCAACCGAAATTCTCACTCCCTCCCTACACCTTCAAAATTCGGCTAACAACCAATTCACCCCAATCCCCCATGCCGTCCCCTTGCAACATGCCTTGATTCCCTCTCCTCCACCTATTCAAACAAGTTTGAATAATTCAAACTCCCTTGATCACTCTCTACCATCCATTCGAATTGTTTGACCCCTTCAATACTCCCCCCTTAAGTGCCTTTGCCGAATCCACCACTTACCTCTCCAGGCGCAAAATAAAACTCTAAAATGTTATCCATGCTACTCGAACTCCTTCCCCCTTGTAACTCCCCTCTGACGCAACCTCCAAGCTCACAAGGTGGCGCCTCCTTGCCACTACACCAACTCTTTCCTTGTGTCAACAACCACAAAATTTAATCCCCTAAAGCCTGGCTCAACTAGCTCTCCCCTAAAATGCTTAGAATCAAAAATTTTCACTAAGGCTCAGACTTAACCTCGAGCTTCCCCGAGACCCCAAATACAGTCAAACAATCATACAAAGCATACCAAACACATAGATATGAAGTAAATGCGAAGCCCCTAAATCCCGGATGTTACAAATATTTTAGTAGAAGACCAGAAGATCCTGCTAGGATATCGACTAGTTGATTGAACAAGAAAACTCGAAGAAATAATTGGTTATGATTATTGAAGCGAGCTAAACTCGAAGCAACAGTTGGTTATGATTACTGAAGTGAGCTAATCACCCATATTCAGATTTTATATATTTTGTTATTTGATTTCTCCCGATTGGTTTTTTTATTTTCTTTCTCTTATTATTACTAGTACAGATTCCAAAAAACTTATCTTTTTATTCATCGTAATATAATCCATTCAAAGTACTAATTAGATTTATTTATGCTTAGATTAGGATTAATTTAGTGCTCGCCTCCCTTGGGTACGATCCTCGGCGTACTTACCTACTCCGTTGTAACTAGGGGTGTTCAGTCGATTAACCAACCCGAAATAACATTAACCGATTTAACCGACCTTTCAAAATTTTTAACCATTAACCGAACCGAAATTTTTTCAAAAAAATTAACCGAATCTAAATTTTTTCGGTTAATTCGGTCGGTTAACCGAATTAACCAAAAATTATATGTTTTTATTTTTGGTTAAAAATTACCCGAATTAACTGAATTAACCGAATTACCCGAATTAACTGAATTACCTGAATTAACCGAATTACCCGAATTACTCGAAATGAATCACTACATAATTAAAAAGATTACATAATTTTAGTTTTAGAATTTTAGAATTTTATTTTTATTTATTAAATTATTTGTAATTTTTATGATTGGGTTGGATTGGGTAATTGGGTTGGGTTGGATATTTAGGTTTGGATTGGGTTTAGGGATTGGGTTTAGGTGAATAGTAGACCTATTTATATATTATAATTTTATTTATTAATTTTTTCGGTTAAACCGAAAAAATTGGGTTAACTGACCGGTTTTGAACCGAATTACCGTTAACCGAAAAATCACAAAATAATTAATCGACCCCCTACCGAAAAAATTTGGTTAACAGACCGACTAACCGAATTCGGTCGGTTAACCGAATTTTTTTGGTTTTACCCGAATTTTGCACACCCCTAGTTATAACTATATTACAACCTGACCCGTATACTTGTGGATACCGCCTTTCATATATTTTGTGCAAGATTTCTGCTTTGAACATTGGTACGTCTGGAGGCAGTCAACATGCTGTAAAGTCAACAATACATCATTCAATATCAACAACCAATAACCAATTTCCAAAATAATTCAAGCACATTGTCCTTACTTAAGTTACCAAAAAAAAAAAAAAAAAGAAGAAGCAAATAAAACACACATGCACTCCTTTGCGTGTACGCCACTTTTGTGAACTACCCTTATATAACTCTTAGACATACTGTTTACATTTCATGCAACGTGCACTCCTTAGTTTACACACATGCACCCTTTTTCCCACAGACTCCTTCCTTGTGCTAGCTTCTAATCCTAGTTACGAAGAACCAATTTGCTTGTATCTTCATATTGCTCATTATAACTATTTACTAGTCATAACCTCCGTACCTCCAACATCCCTCCTTGTATTTGAACACACATGTGTTCCCCCACAAGACTGAGTTTTCACTAGTCAGGGTTTGCACCAGAGTGCCATACTAGAGGCAAAACATATTATCATGTGTCTTCTTTTCAATATCATACACAATATCCATCCATTGCCTCCTTTACACCAGTCTAGATATGGAGCTTGTGCACCAAGGAAGGAGTATTTATACCATGTATATTCTAAACTTTTGGGTTTATTTAACCGTCTGTACTCTTGTACACATCAACTCCTTAGGTCATCACCTTAGACACGAGTATCAGGACCAAAAGTTAGACCCACTTGCCTGGTTGTACAATAATAAAGGTTAAACAAAATAATGCATATAACAGACTTAAGGTACGAAAGAACTCACCAAAAATCTTAACTCAGAGCTTTTCTACTCTACGAGTTCATTTCCTTTGGCATTGGCCAATTCTCTTATTTTTTTAGCTAAAACAATAAAATGAATTCTTTAAACATAAAAAATAACCAAAAATTTATAAAATAACATGAATCTGTAAACAATGAAACAATTTTTGGATGGAAGTTTCCTTCTCATCCAGTACCCAAATGAAAACCCTAACCACCCTTACAATAATTTCTTTCTATTTGGTAAAACTTAAAGCAAAGTTTAAGATTTTACCAGTAGACAACTTAGGATAGAAGCTTTCAAAAGCTTAACATACAACACCTTTGCTAACGATGAAGAACTCTTCTTGTTTTCTTCGATGATAACAAAGACTAGCAGAGAAGATGAAATATAAATCTACTTTCCACTACCAAGATGAAATATAAATATTCTTTCCACTACCAAGTTATTCTATTTATAGCTAACTCACATCCAAATCCCACTCAGGATTAAATCTAATCAGCAATTATTCTCACACGCTTCCACTAATTAATCACATCCTACGGGGATCTCAAAGTGTCCTAATTACTGGCACGTTACCTCCACTAGGATGCTAGATGACCTAAACATGTCCCACAAACTACCACCCTTACATTAGTAGCGACACAAAAACACAGGTGGTGGATTTATTAGTCGAAAATTCTGTGCAATAAGGTTCTCGCCACAACAAAGAACTCGCCAATCTGCAAAGTGGAACTTTATAGTATCAATGAAGTTCAACGAAGTACTTCACCACAAAGTTACCAACCTTATCTTGTCTAACTCTCGCGACTTAGGTGGTCTTCACCAGTGCAGTCTCTCAAACAGTACCAACTCGCCAAATGAGGGTGTGACACTCGGTCTCACTATTCAACACAATTGTATCGAACTATATAATGATAAAATCTTCTTTCGGTCTCATTTATCTAGATTTTCCATTAGAGGCGTAAATTCTAGTGTATTAAGCATTTCGATATGAAAGAATAACCTAACAATAAAGTATAGATATTAACTTAACCTAGCAATCAATTCATCAGTTAATCAACAAGCAATATCAACACATAATAAAGCTTAACATCCAGATAGACATTTCATCGAATGGTTGATATGCACAATATAAAGGTAAGTTTAATAAATACTTATTTAAATGTAGAACCAATGGCACCGCAAAAGGTTCATCCATCTCCATTTACAAAAGTCTTGAACAAGAAGAAAGAAATAAAACAATAAAAATAAAATCTATTCTAAAAGGAAAGTAAAAGAAAATTTTAAAAAAGAAGAAAAGAAAAGAAAAATTGTTTGGTGACTAAATGTCTAACCTAATTTCTTACACTAGTCTAGCCACCCAAGTAATTTGTATAAGGTGGTATTTATAGGCTAAAAGTATTTAACCTAACATTGACAATTATGCCCTTAAATGAAAAGTGACTTAAGTTTGTTTGGACACAAAATTACCTCTGTAGTTTTTCTCTCGTTAGGCTTCGGTGTTGCGACACCCATGTCAGTTGGCATGTAGAAGGCTTGAGGGACACTCGGAGTCGCAACACAACCTTGCTGGTAGCGCGACCTGGACGACAGGCCACTGAGTTTCATTCATTTCAATGTTTTGGTTGGATTTGCAACCTCGAGGGCTTGGAATCGTGACTTTGAGGCTAAGTGTCGCAACACTCTATACTTAGCGTCGTAACCTCCACAAAAAGCTACTCAAGGTTGAGCTTTGGTGAAGTTCAACTTTCATAAGAAGTGCTCTTTGATGTTTGACCTCAATCATCTTCCTATAGAAGCTCAAATCAATCTTTAGACTTCCAATGGCATAAATTTTCCGATTCGGGTCTCAAATGTAAAGGAAACGCAATAAAACTAACTTCTAACAAAAAATCTAATAAGTAATGAAAACCAACAAAAAGTTTCACAAAAAACTTGAGAACAAAGCTCTTTAAGTATCAAAAGAACTTAATTTGATGTATAGAAATACGACGGATCAATTGTCCCCAATGTGCTCCCAATGTAAAGCTAAGAGTTTAGAAGTCCCCCATTTTTCTTGAAGCAACACGAGGTAGATTGAAGTAGTCCTCTTCTTCGTTAAAGCTCGAAATTGTAGTACTATCCTTGAGTGGGTGGACTACATAGAAAAGAAAACAAACACACAAAAATAAAAAAAATATGAAAATAATAAAAAATAAAAGAAAAAGAAACAAGAACCAAATCTAAAATAATCATAGTATCTTTCAGTTAAGTATCAAAAGAACTTAATTTGACATATAGAAATACGACAGATCAATTGTCCCTAACGTGCTCCCAATGCAAAGCTAAAAGTTTCGAACTCCCCTATTTTTCTTGAAGCAACATGAAGTAGATTGAAGTAGTCCTCCTCTTCATTAAAGCTCGAAAGTGCGGTACAATCCTTGAGTGGGTGGCCTACATAGATAAGAAAACAAGCACACAAAAATAAAAGAATGTGAAAATAATAAATAAAAATAAAAATAAATGAAAAAGAAACCAGAACCAAATCCAAATCCAAAATAATCATTGTATCTTTCAGTTACATTCCCAAAATTTAAACGAACTATAACTTCATTCTTCATTGGAGTCCAACTTCAACTCCACCACTATCTTCTCCTTGTCTTTTCTTCCCGTAGTCCTTTTATAAACTTTCTTGATTGAGCAATGACATGACTAGTCTTCGTCTATATTGTGGAAAAGTACCTCTTCAGTTAAGGTCATTTTGGAATGAATGTCTCATCTAAGTCATATAATTGGGGCATATCAGGGTGTCCCCATCCATATTATCTTCATCATTATCATCTCTTTCTTCTTCCTCTCATTCTTCTTTAGCAGCCATGCCTTGTGGATCCTCATTAGCAAAAGCACCATGGTGGAAGGAAACATAAGGATTTGCTGGCCATTTCGGGAATCCCATCGTTGCTTCTTAGTATATTGATTAATGAACGACTGACACCCATTGAGTGAGGAACATCACTCCTGAGGTCTCGTCATGATTTCTACCCTTTGGTTGATGCTTTGATGTATGCACATCCTTTGTTTTCTTTGTCGTCAAAGAAGGTGACAGCTCCATTTTCTTCCTTTATTGATTCTATTCCCGAAATTGCTTGTGTTGCAATTCCTGGTATTTAGCACATATCGTGTTTCCAATGACACTCTTTAAAGGTTTGAGGAACTACTCCATAGATTCAATTGGAACATCAACTTCACGACACAACTCTGCCTGCTGATGTACTTGCGTATAAACTTCTTGTTCCACGTCCCCAAATTAATATTCCTTTTCTACAAAATGGCATACATTAGTGCAACTAAGAAAGTTGTCACATTAATGTTAGAAAAAAAACTTAGCTTGAAAATGGTTTTCTTGCACAGCCAAAAACTAAAATTTTGAAAATCGACCCCGTTTGTGATATTTATATTAATAAACCCTAATTGAATTCATACTTGTGTTTTTTCTTAGCGAACGTTCGTTGTTCCTGACTTTCTACAAACATGAAGGTAAAATGTGAAAATAAATTATATCGACTTGTCCTTCGGGGCGACATCTAATGGTGGTATTTAGGTTCCATAGAGCATCACAGCGACGATAGTCAGTAGGCTCTATGGGGTGACAACGCGATGGCAGTAAGGTCCTTTGGGGTGACATCTCTAAGAGGTTTAAGGTGTAATACCATAGCTCGGTTATGGAAACCAATGAAGTCCATTAAGACAATAAACATGGGGTAGTCATCTGGTATAGTAAGCACAGGGTTTATGAGATGCAAGACCATAGCTCGGCTATGGCAACCAATAGAGTCCGCCATGACATTAAACATGGAACCGAACAAGTAAGACGATAACTCGGCTATGACAAATTATAGAGTCCATCGGCACACTAAACATGGGGTAATCCGTTAGGAAAATAAATACATGTGGTCAATCAGGACGAAAATAGTGAGAAATTTTGCAAACAAAGAATAAGGGCTAGAAAGAAAATAGAAGTATGGACACGCAATAGTTAGCCAGTGGGTTGAAGAAATCCGCCAATGAATGGGAAACGTAATGGAAGTGGAAAAATACTTCTAGAATAGTAGTCATGAAAGCTAGTAAAGCATTTAGGTGGTAACCCAGTAAGAAATAGTCACGAGAGATGACGCACCATAGTGCCCGGTGTACAGGCCTATGAAAGATGGTTTGGTCGAGGATCGTAAATAAGGATCAACCATTAAGAACACCATAGGGTTCTAGAAAAAACCCTATAAGCTAAAGATTTAACTTAAAGTATGTCATTTACTCTATAAGGAATAGTGCGGTTAGTTAGAACCCATTGAAAGAGAGGGTTATAAAGAGAGATACACCGAGTGATGAATATGTCTATTAAGAATATTCCTCTTCAAGGGCAAACCTATTGAGAAAGTATCAGCCAAATGGCTAGTCCTTCCTCAAGTTTCTTCACAATACTACATCTCTTAAGGGTATTAAATTAATTAACCTAACTAACCTAATGGACTTTCTTATTCCTAGTGTTGATAATGCAAGCCTCTAGCCTATGATTGATTCAATCCCTAATTATCTGATTAAATAATTAATTATAGTAGATTGAGTTATTTATCACCCTTAGCTAAGAATACAGTTTTGATCTCATCTTTACTAAGGATTACAGATACTTTTCTGGTCTCTCCACTTTGTACAAGTTATACATGATAGGATACCCTTTCTGTTTTACCTGTCTCGATATTTTATCAAGCGCGTCACTCCCTAACATACTAATTACTCTTGAATAAACAACCAATTTCAAATAAATAATTACTTAACAAATAAAGTAGTTTAATAATTAAATCATGCAAGATATAACTAAATTAAAATAATCTATTCTAATATTCATACAACGACTAATTGGCCAAATCAACAAAATATAAATAAAAGAATAGAAGAGAAAAGATAAGAGAATGCTTATGAATAAATATATTGAAGCATTGATCCAGAGCAATCTCTGCTCATAATTGCCTTCACATCAGAATAGAAAAATTCCAACTACACGAACTTGAAAAGAAAAAAAGGTCTGAATAGTAAATTTGTCTATCTAAAACTGCACACATTTTGTGACCCTAAGGTTACTTATATAAGAAACGTGCTACTTGGTGACCACTTAACCCTAGATACAATTAGATACCAATTAATAAAATATTCTAATAAATGCTAGGGTCCAAATATGGAAATATCTCCAAAAGTGCCATCCAAAGAATCGACTTATTTTTTGCCTGCCATCGTTGCGTTGTCGTGACGTAGGAATGCTCCTCATCATGATGTCACCACCATGATATCCTTTCCATATTCATCACATCATCATGAAGAGAGGTAGCTCATCATCATGAGGTTGAGTGTATTCCGACCTTGGTAGCTTCATTGGCCTATCGAGCTTCCTTGTCTTGTGGCCTGATCATCATCCCTTGTATTCTTGGACTTGAATTGACTTCCTACACACTTAAATAGTTCCTTAGTCACCCACAAGACCTAAGTCAGCCTTACGGGTCATCGAAGTAGCAGAAAAAGCGTAAAATATGCTTATTTTATTAATGTACTACTAATACCGAAAATGAAATACTTAATCATAGAACGATAAGAAAATCAGCTCGTTAAGTGTAGAAATGACGTAAAATAACTACTAAATTTAACGTCCGGTTAGCATCCCTAAAACCTTAAATGTTTAAGATTCGGTTTCCTGCCATGCCACAATTCGTATGGGGTTTTTGGTACTGCCTTAGTTGGCACATCATTCAGAATATAGCAAGCTATTTGTACCACATATCTTCAGAAAGAGATTGGCAGTTTCAAATAACTTAACATCAAACGTACCATGTCTAAAAAGTTCGATTCATTCTTTCTGCCACGCCATTCTGTTGTGGAGTGTTCGGCGTGGTTAACTGGAATAGAATCTCATTCTCTATGAGGTACCCAAAGAAACTATCAGATTAATATTCTTCACCTCTATCTGATCGAAGTGCCTTTATGGGTAAATCTAGTTGTTTCTCCACTTCTGCATGAAACTCTTTGAATTTATCAAAGGTTTCACTTCTTGTAGTGCATTAGGTATACATACCCATATCTGGAATAGTCATTAATAAAGGTTACATAATGCTCATACTCACCTCTTGCACTAACGCTTATGGGGCCACATACGTCAGTGTCCACAAGTTCTAGAGGTTTTCTGGCCCTAGCTTCTTTTGCATTAAAAGATCGCTTAGTCATCTCACCTTCGAAGCAAGATTCACATTGTGATTGTGAATGTACACCTTAAAATCTTTCCTAAGTTTCCTCCCTCGTGATTGTGAACGTACACCTTAAAATTCAAACCCCTGCATATACCTTCGATCAATATTATCAGTAAGATGAGAAATTAAGGAATTAAGTGAATAACAAGCATGAACAAGATAATAAGAATTTCCATTTTTGAGTAGGAATTAACACACTTAAACACCTCTACATCCCCATCAATTTTCATAATAAGCTCACATTTGTTTACATCGACTGTGAATTTTGAAGTGGCCAAAAATGGCCTTCCTAAAAATATAAGAATTTCCAAATCTTCCTTAAGATCTAGTATAATAAAATCAATCAGGAAAATAATCTGCCTAACTTTGACTAGTACGTCTTCTAACACACCGTCTTCTAACACACCTTTAGGATGCACTAGGGACCTACCAGCAATTTGCAGAGTAACCGAAATGTCTCTTAACTCCCCTAAGCCTAAGCTAGGGTAAATAAAAAAATGCATTAGATTAATGCTAGCTCCAATATCATAAAGGGTTTTCCCAAAATTTACTCCTCATATTTCTATGGGTATAGTAAAGCTTCCAAGATCCTTAATCTTAGGTGGAATTTTCCTAGCAATAACTGCACTACACTAGACATCAACAATTATTTTTTTGCCCTTACCAATCCTCTTGTGCCTAGACATAATTTCTCTAAGAAATTTAGCATACTTAGGCATTTGTTCAATTAACTTATGCAAGGGTAAATTGACATTCTAAGATTTAAAAAGATTTAGAAAACTTATAAGTTCTTCATCATCCTTTTTCTTTTTTTCTTCTAACGTAGTTAGAAATGGAATTTTCCTTATAATAGGTTGATCAACTTATTTAGAATTAGGATCAACTACTTTAATTTCATTCTTATCCTCTTCATCCTTATTCATCCCTTTTTCGACATTAAGAGTTGAGGTATCATCCTTTTCATCATCCACAATCATACTGGATTGCCTAAGCAGACCTTTCACCACCGTTCCCGAGTGAAGAGTAGTAGCTTTTGCATCCTACTTAACTTCCTTTTTTGGATTATTCTTAGTGTTATTAGGTATTCTTGTGTTGTCCTATTTTTTCCACGCTTGGAACATTTGATTTATTTGACTTTGCATTTGACACACAATCGAATGCATCAAATGCATTTCTTATTCAAGCTTACTTACCCTAATGGTCAACGGAGGATCATTACTAAGGGTAGACTTTCTCTCTTAATCTTAAGACCTAAAAGGTTGCAGAGGTAGGTATGGAGAAGCTTACTTAGGGTAATTTAAATTTCATGTCCATTCCCCCTTGATTTCATTCCCACTTAAATTTAGGATAATCACGCCACCCTGAGTTATAAGTATTCGAATTGGGGTTACCACCCCTATTACCCATATAGTTCACTGTAGCATGATTCCCATCTCAGTTATTACCCCAAATAGTTTTTTCATTCTCTTCACCTACATAACCTCCCAAGAGCGATGTTGGTTAGGAATCTGAGGTCTATTCGAGCTAACTTCGAGATGGTTACGCCTCTCGAGGATTTTTTTTATACTTATCCTCACCATTGGCTGCATTCACAATTGGTGGTTTAGCTCTATACATGAACTGATCAGTTGAGTACATATAGCAATTCATTTTCATATCTTTAATGGCTTGATAACCCTTGTAATGCAGTTTATGCAAGTGTACACAGTCGTTCAAGTAATAAGTAAGTAAAATGAGTTATCGCCTCCACAGGGACTCTATAAGCTCAACCAATTAATTGCAAAATTATAATTAACAATTTGATGTAAAAACTCAATAATTTGGATGGTGATGATTAAACTAAGTAAAATTAACTAGATGCAAAGGTTGATCCCTATGCAATTCTAATCTAGATGCAATTTACCTAAATGTATGAATAAATGGCTTTAACAACAAAAACAATCAACATTAAATAGGCTAGAATAATTATATTAATCAATTCAATTCATGCTTAACAATGTTCGAAAATACTTCCATAACAACTCAATCTTCCAAAAGTTTGGAAACCAAAGTAAGTCCTTTCAGAGTCTTTTACTTAGTTAAATATGCATTTTACTGATCATATTAACTAACGATTTCTTAGCATTTATGTAAGGTCATAGGGACATTTATGTTTTCAATAGTTTAATTACATAAACCTAAACACTGTGAAAGGCAATAGAGCTAACTAAAGATGTTACGAACCTCAACTTAGTCGGGTTTAAGGATCTAAATTGAGCATTGTACTTTTCAATTATGTGCCTACTAGCCGTCGTCTAGTTAGGATCGCTTAACTAATCTGAGTGCACCCAATCACGTATGAATGAAATGTATCATGATATTAATTAAAAGCATGATTGACTGAGGCCTAAACATGTTAAACATGAATAAAATAGATCTTGTTGAATTAACATAACCATCCTAACAAATAGGATTTAAAATATCATCGCTGATGTCAAAAACAATAAACTCAAAGCAAACATAATTAAAATAGATAACAAGATGAAAGAGTAAACTCTATTCAGTTCAGCAGCCTTTCGAATATATTCTGACTGATTCAGTTTAGTAGCCTTTTAGATCTATTGTGACCGATGCGCTCGTCCATTCTACTTGATGCTTCTTTTGCTAAGGATTTCCTAAGGTGGTCGGCCAAAGAATTCTTTTGACAAAGCCTTTGTTGTCTAAATGATGGAAGGGAAATAGGCGGCTATTCAAGGAGAAGGAAAAAGGAAATAGAATGTGGAGAAAATGCTAATGAGAGAAGAGAAATGAGATGTAAGGGATGAAGGATTAAGGGTTTGTTAATGGTATTTATAGGTGAAAGTAAGGGGTAGAGTTAGCTAAAAATAGCATTTGAATTACTTCTTTTCCTAGTACACATGGCCGACCATATTTCAAGGAAAAGAGGATGACTTATTCTGCTCATTTTAAATTCAAACCAAGGCTATTAATAGTTATAGGGTGGACAGTTTCAATAGCAAAGTAGTTGGGCTAATTTCTGATTATTTTCCAACTATAAGGACCTTCAATTAAATACCCCAATGCTTGCTTTTGGGCTGCCTCCTACTTGTGTTGAAAAAGGGCTTTAGATCCCCATTATTGGACGGTTTCTCAGTCCAGTAATGTAGCAGACATGTCTATCTTTTATCACCTCTTTTACTGGATTAAGCTATCAACTTCATGACCCAAATTGCATGGTCTTGTCATCCATATGAATTAATTTATGCAAGTCCATGTTTCATTGTAACACCTCTAACCCGTAACCATTACCGGAATAGGGTTAAGAGGCATTACCAAATAATTCAAAACATTTACAATCATTTCACATCTTAACTTAACAATTCATATTCATAGAGTCCCTTAAATAGGTCTACGAGACCTTAATCATGCATTAGAAAGGGGTCGGGACTAAACCGAACACATACAAAATTTTCTGGAAATCAAACATTTTTCAAAGTTACAAAGGTCACACGCCCATGTGGTAGGCTGTGTGCCTCACAAGGTCTCAGACACACTCGTGTGTCCAAGTCGTGTCAAAACAGGGCATACATACTGACTTGTCCACACGGCGGAGGACACGCCCGTGTGCTTCACCCGTGGTCGACACTGACTTATTTCACATGGCCAATCACATGCCCGTGTGTCCAGCTCGTGTGCGAGTCTGACTTGTTTAAATTTGAAAACTTAAGAGACACGGTCGAGCCATACGCCCATGTGCTCAATCATGTGGGCAAATATAGGCAATTTGCAAGGCCAATTTTTCCAACCACACTATGAATCATCTACAAGTATCAAACCAATTCAAAATCATGCCTCAAATGCATTCAAAACATTCCAATGATGCACCTTTTTAACCTCTTAACATCACTACTCATTCCACATTCAAATTCCAACTTAAATTTACTAATTCAAAGTATCAAATTCACATCCAAAACATATAATCCATTCATCATTCAATTTTTAGCCAAATCTAAGCATGTATCATACCATTTCCATCTTAAATATTTAAGCCAAAATGATCATTCACAAAAAACACACATACACATATTAACCATCCTTTACACATACCCAAAACATATATCAAAACCATCAAACTACCAAGCCATATCACATGTTAAGACTTATACACTTCAAAAAATGCCATAATCACTAGCCTATACATGCCATATACCAAATTTATACAACTTCCAAAAGTAACAAAATAGATAGCCGATACTGTGATTGAGTCTCTGACGATCCCCAGATCTAAGCTAGCTTTAATGACACTGTAAAACAGAGAAACACTTCACACAGTAAGCTCAAAAGTAAGTTCGACATATAATATATTTAACTTAACCATTCAAATTTAATATACAAAATAAACTATCACATGGTTCAATTCACAATGATATACAATCTCATTCATAGTCTTTACTCACATAAACATCCATTTATCCATATACGATATCATCAACCATATAGGTTCCGTACTTACCTGTGCCAACACTTAGTTAACGATCACTTTTGCTACTCAATACTCGATAACACATTTTGTTTAATCTTCATAAACATTCAATCTACTTGCACATTTAGCGCCAATTTCTTAGCCGAAGCTTTAATATCATCACACACATAGAGCCTCTATATTAAACCGAACTTAACTCAGTATCGCACACATAGTGCCAATCAATATAGTCGATGCTTTCCTATTTTACACACACAGTGTCGTTCACCACTGTATCAATTCTATTTCGCACACTTAGTGCCACAACACTCAAAATTCACATATAGCATTACCAATTCATCAACTACATATATTCATTCATTACAAAATATATGAACACAATTTAACCAATTCATATTATATACGAACTTACCTTGGAAGTCAAAATTACGAAACAAGTCGATCAATCGAGCACTTTATTCTTGCCTAGATCTAAGTTCGAACTTCTCTTTTCTTGATCTATACATATTCAAATTTAACTGATTCAATCACCAAATCATTCAATTTAATCCAAACACAAATGTTTAGGGCATTTTACAAAATAACCCTCACATTTGCACATTTTTGACATTTTAGTCCCTATTTCTTAAAATCACAAAATACACAAAATTTTATCTTATACATGCTTAGCTAAATTTCTCCCTAGTTCATACAAGCCCACATATTTCATTTATTTCACATTTTAGTCCTTCAATTTCTCATTTTCACAATTTAATCCAAAATAATCAAATTCATCAAAAATTCAAAGACAAAATATGTTTATTTATCACATATCTTTCATATTTCATCATCAACTATCACAAAGCTCAAGCATTCATCAATGCAATTTCTCAAAATCATCATCAAATTCTAAAATTAAGACATGGGCTTGATAGAATGCTAAGCAACGATCACAAAAACGTAAAAATCAATAAAAACCGAGCTCAAAACATACCTTGATTGAGCTATGCAAGTGCCGAAACCCTTAAACACTTTTTCTTTCTTTTTCTTTAGCAATTCTGGCAAGATGAACATGAAATACCACTAATTTTCTGCTTTGTTTTATTTAATATTAACTTAATACATAGTTTACCATTTTATACTTGATTATTAAACCATTTAACCAACAATTTTATGCCTATTTATGTCCATCCAATCTATTAGTAGCTTAATAGCAATGTAACACCCCAAACCTGGCCAAAACGTTACAACCAGATCTGGTATGTCACAGGATTAAGTAAATACGAATTTCTTTGAATTTTGGACAATACCGTAAGTTTGAAAACTTTCTAATTAGGGTGATGTCTTGAAAACGGTGATTTGTAGTTTAAGAAAAATTCCCAATTTGTGTTAATCGAATATTCGTTATATTTGTTGGTACTTGAAAGAAAATGGTCATTTTATATTAATCGAATTTTGAAAACCCCATTTCACTTTCATGATTAAATTACCATAGTGTCAAATCTTAAATAAATTATAAATAACAAAACCAGATATTAACTTAGGAAGACGTTATTACATGACAAAAATCCCCAATTAAAATAATTATAAAATAAAAACGAGTTTACGAAAGAAAAGACTTTATGGCCTCCGCGAGTCCGCCTCGGCTCCCGTATTCACGATCTACTGATTACCTAAAAGGTTAAGCAAGTGGTAAGTCACCAAGACTCAGTGTGTAAATCCCCTATAACACATAAACGGCTCATGGCCCACAATCGCATATTGGGCCTTAGCCCACTCAAGATGGCATAAGAAAGTAATGAATGCAATATGTCCCGACCCAACCTAGTTTTTCCATCCTCTACACGCCACCCGTACCAGCCCATCACACTGTGGGGATTTCTACAATCAACCCTCCATCCGTTACACGCCTCATACGTGGCACCAAGCCACTCGTGGTTCCAGACCACAGTGATACTAGATCACCGTGACAAAGTCACTACTAACATACATGGGGCTAACCCACCGTGGTATCAAACCACCGTGACAATCCCTAATGAATATATGTGGGGCTAACCCATTGTGGTACCAAACCACCTGGACGAGTCACTAGATCGTATATACGTGTATTAAACCACCGTGGCACCAAGGCACCGAGACATGGTCACTAAATTAGATATACGTGGGGCCAACCCACTCGTGGTACGAAACCACCGTGACAGTCCCAAATTCTTCCCCTTTCACATCATAATCCAAGCCCATGCATAACATACATGTCATAATGAATGCAACATGTTATCAAGCAAAGTAATAGGTTGCCACAGACATCCATACTCACAAAGAAAATGTTAAAGTCACGTACCTGGCATCCTTAGCCTTACCCACAAGGGTATTACGACTGTCTATACAGTCTTTTCGGCTTTTCAGCCCATACAATCAATAATACAGATAAATAATAGAGTGTGAAGTTTTACACACCTGATAACATGCAATATTATGCTATCTATGTTGACACTATCACTAGCAGGAATGACTGCTATTTGCCTACTATTCTATTCTGAAGCCAATCCATAACAGGTGGCAAATCTCGAACACCAGACACCGCGCGCTTTTTGTACTTAGAGGCTGGGACTACAGGTCCAACCCCTTCCTTCGTTTGGCTGGCATTTGAATCCATGAAAAAGATCTTGGTCAATAGACCAGATTAAGGCATTGAAGCAGAGAGCAAAAGAAATAAGGATATACGCTCGATATGTAAAGATTCCCTTACCTAGGTCGACAGAACCTGGAGACTATAAGGCTTGGATTAAGGCACTGATTGAGTGCCTAAATCGATCGAAACCGAATGTCCCTTAAACCCTTCAATCGCAGAACAGATGCAGGAATAATACGGAGACAAGACCCCTCCTTTATTCAGCCAAAACCTATAGAACAAGATTAATGCCTTCGGCAACGAAAAAACGAGAAGAAAGAATTGAAAGGGAAAAAGAATACTTACCACAACTAAGGAGAAGCTGATTGAAACGATTAGGGAACAGAGTGACGGCAATCTTCAGAGATAATAACGAATGAATGAGATGAATACCCAAGGAAATTCGACAAAAAGAAAAATGAGAATCAATGCAAGGAGAAGAAAAAGAGAACAGGTTTCGGCTTGAGAAGATGAGAGAACAAAAGGTGAAGTATCAGGGTAAGAAATGAAGATTCGGCTAAGGAGAACAAATGAGATGAAAATAATGAGATGGTGTAGGTGGTAAGAGGTTTCGGTTTATGGTGATTAAGAGATGTGCCATGAATATGAACAAAAGAAAAAAACTAATAGAGAACAAGAAAGAGAGTTGGGGTTCGGCTCTTGAAGAAACAATTGAGTAAAAGAGGTATCATGAAAAAGAAATGGTAAGAGGGTTCGGCTTTTGGGTGATGAAGCAATGCACACATGACTAAAAATGCTAAACAGGGGGGAGAAGGTTTCGGTTATTCAAAGAAAAGAATCATAAGTTGCCAATATGAAGAACACCAAATGCCGAAAGGAAAAGAACTCTCAATATTTAGCTACTAATCACCTCAAAAATTTGGCACCCACACACCCCAAACCGAAATGACTTATGACCCTAGTTGATTTTTGGCACACCTACTACAAGCCAAAACTGATTTCTTCCACCTTCCTCAAGTATCCAAAATTCAGCCACTACCTTCACCAACCCTCAATCCTATATTTTCCTCCTAAATTCACTCTTGTTCACTCATTCAAAGTAGTTTGAATAATTCAAACTCCATCTTCCTCTCATGGCTACACATTTGAATTGTTTGACCCAATCAACACTCCCCCCTTGAAGTGTCCTAGCCGAACTCCACCTCTTCCCTTCCAGACGCCAAAAGAATTCCCAAAAAGCAAATTGTGCGACTCAAACCTGCTCCCACACTACTTCCCTGTGGCGTCACCTACCAATACCTTAAGTGGCGTCTCCTTGCCACTTTGCCACTTCAATTCTTGTGTCAACAAACACAAGCAATGACCCTTAAGTCTTGCCGCAATCAGCTCTCCCCTAAAAGTACCCAAAAAGAAATTTTGGGCAAGGCTTCGGCTTTACCCCGAGCCTTCCCTCAATCCCCAAATACACCAAAATAATGTACAAAGCTCAGTATACACACACAACACACACTAAATGCAAAACCCCCAAAATTCAGCATGATACAGTTCTACCCCGTTAAAGAAATTTCGGCCTCGAAATTACCTGATCAAAAGAGATGAGGGTATTGCTACCGCATAACATCGTCTGGCTCCCACGTAGCCTCTTCTAAACCATGGTTCTACCACATAACTTTGACCAAAGGGACTGATTTCCTTCGTAATACCTTAACATCACGATCCAGAATCCAAACTGGTTCCTCTTCAAAGGATAGATCAGCTTTACTTCGATTTCTTCCACTGGCACAACATGAGATGGAACCGAACGGTAGCGTCTCAGCATTGAAACATGAAACACATCATTAACCTGACTTAACTCCAAAGGTAGCTCGAGCTGATAAGCTATTGGTCCCACACACTTCACCACACGATAAGGCCCAATGAACCTGGGGCTTAGCTTACCCTTCCGTCCAAACCTTAGAATTTTCTTCCATGATGAAACCTTTAAGAAAACCCGGTCACCTACTGTAAATTCTATATCCCTACGCTTCAGATCAACATAGGACTTCTGTCTATCAGAAGCTTCCTTTAATCAAGCCCGAATTAACTTAACCTTGTCCTCCGTTTCAGAAACTAATTCTGGACCTAACAACTGTCGCTTACCCAACTCTATCCGACAAGTAGGAGTGCGACACTTTCGACCATACAACGCCTCATACGGTGCCATCTGAATACTAGACTGGTAACTGCTCTTGTATGCGAATTCCACCAACGGTAGAAATTCTTCCCAACTACCTCTGAAGTCTATGATGCAGCCTCTCAACATGTCTTCTAAGATCTGAATTACCTCTCGGGATCGACCATCGATCGAGGATGGAATGTTTATCTTGAAATCTAACTGTGCACAGCGCTTGATGCAACGCCTTCCAAAATCTCGTCGAAAACCTAGGGTCTCTATCTGATATGATACACACTAGTACACCATGCAACCTCACAAGCTCTGCTACATACAGCTTAGCTAACTTCTGTAGAGAGTAGTCACCACGAACTGGTATGAAATGGGCAGACTTTGTCAAACGATCAATAATTATCCATACCAAATCCTTTTTAGTAGGCGTAAGAGGTAGCCCACTAACAAAGTTCATCGTGATCCTCTCCCATTTCCACTGTGGAATCTTCACCGTTGCAACAACCCCGAAGGTAACTGATGTTCCGCTTTTACCTGTTGACACGTCAAGCATTTACTCACAAATTTGGTTACTTCTCGCTTCAGACCTGTCCACCAAAACTGTTCTCGCAAATCCCGATACATCTTACTTCCTCCAGGGTGCATAGCGTATGGGCTGCTATGCGCTTCCTGTAAAATCTTACACCTCAACTCAGGATCCTTTGGCATGCAAGTCTTTGCTCGGAAACATAATACCCCATCACTATTCATACTGAAATCCGTTATCTCACCATCTATTCCTAACTGCAACTTCGACTTTAACCACTCATCAGCCCACTGCTTTTCTTTAATCTGACTGACCCAAGAAGGTTTCACTTGAAGCTCAGCTAATAGACTTCCATCATCGTATAAACTAAGGTAAGCAAACATTGCTCTCAAGTCCGAGATCACCCTACGACTTAACGCATCCACCACCACGTTAGCTTTACCTGGGTGGTACTCGATCGAGCAGTCATAATCTTTTAACAATTCGATCCACCTCCTTTGCCTTAAATTCAACTCCTTCAGGGTAAGAAGGTATTTTAGGCTCTTATGATCTGTATAAATGATGGACTTCTCCCCATACAGATAATGTCTCCAGATCTTCAAAGCAAATATCACTGCTGCCAATTCCAAATAATGTGTGGGATAATTCACCTCATGTGGTCTTAACTGTCGAGACGCATATGCTACCACCTTCCCTTCTTGGATCAACACACATCCAAATCCTGTGTATGACGCATCGCTGTAAACAACAAACTCCTTCCCAGCCTCAGGCTGTATCAATACTAGAGCCTCAGTCAAGATTCTTTTTAGCTTCTCAAAACTTTCCTGCTGCTTCTCAGCCCAGATGAACGGTACTCCTTTTTGCAACAACTTAGTTAATGGTGCTGTAATTAACGTGAATCCCTCAACAAACCTTCTGTAATACCCAGCCAACCTAAGAAAACTCTGAAACTTCTGCCACTGACTTAAGCGACTTCCAGTCCAACACAGCTTCAATCTTCCGGGGATCAACTCTAATCCCCTCAACCGACACAACATGGCCCAGAAAAGTAACTTCACTTAGCCAAAATTCGCACTTACTGAATTTGGCGTACAACCGTTTCTCCCTTAGGATTTGCAAAACCACTCGAAGATGCGAATCATGTTCCTCTTCCGATCTTGAATAGACCAAGATATTGTCTATAAATACCACAATAAACCGGTCCAGGTAGGGTTGGAATACTCAGTTCATCATGTCCATAAACGCTGCTGGTGCATTGGTCAACCCAAATGGCATCACTAGAAACTCATAGTGACCGTAACGAGTACGAAATGTCGTCTTGTGAATATTCGCTTCCTTGACCTTAAGTTGATGATATCCTAACCTCAAATCTATCTTTGAGAAGACTGAAGCCCCCTTCAATTGATCAAACAGATCATCAATCCTCGGTAGCGGGTATTTGTTTTTGATCGTCAACTTGTTCAACTGCCTATAGTCGATGCACATCCGCATTGACCCATCCTTCTTCTTAACAAATAGCACCAGCGCTCCCTAAGGTGATACACTCAGTCGGATAAAACCCCAATCCAACAGTTCTTGAATCTGTGCTTTTAATTCCACTAACTCCTTCTGCACCATTCTATATGGGGCAATAGACACTGGTGCTGTTCCTGGAAGAAGATCAATACCGAACTCCACCTCGCGATCCACAGGTAATCCCGGAAGCTCTTCTAGAAAAACATCAGAAAATTCCTTCACCATTCTAACATCTCCTATCGTTAGCTCTTTGGCTTCCAAAGCCTGAACAAAAGCTATGAATGCCTCACATCCTTTTCTCACCATTCTTTCTGCCCTTAAAGTAGACACTACATTTGACAAATAATTCCTCCTTTCTCCTATCACTAAAAATTCATCATCCATAGGAATTCTTAACACCATACGCTTGGCTGCACAATCCAAATTTGCCCGATATTTTACCAAACAATCCATACCTAGGATTAAATCGAACTCCCCGAACGGCAGTTCCATCAGATTAGCCGGGAAAACCATCCCTTGAACTTCTAGAGGTACATCCCTAAAGAGTTTGTTCACCACTACAGATTGTCCTAAAGGGCTAAGTACAGTCATCCCCCTAGAAGCAATTTCAGAGTCTATGCTTAAAGTTCCAGATACCTTACTAGCAACATAAGAATGTGTCGATCCAATATCAATCAATGCAGAAAAGGCAATCCAAAAATTAGGAACGTACCAGTTATGACATCTGGTGCATCGCCCTCCTCTTAGCGTCTAGTTGCATAGACTAACCTTAGGCGCCTCGCATCGCTGCTCCCCTCGCACCTCTGGGCCGGTGTTCCACGGCCGATCAAAACCATTATCTCCTCTGGCTAGACCACGACCTCTCTGCGGTTGCTGACCACCTCTACCTGGCTAAGCATAACCCTGACCTACTGGCCACGCACTGCCCCGTTCTTGTGGACAATCTCTTACCCGATAATTAGTAGACCCACACCTGAAACATCCTCTGTTACTCGTCCAACACTCGCCCAAATGAAATTTACCACATCGAGCACACCTCTGAGGCTGACTATCAGCAACAGGTCTCGCAACCTGACTCGACACATCCAACCTAGGTCTTTTCCGAAAACGCCCAGCTAACCCCGACGATCCAAAATTCCTTTTATTTCTACCTCTATCTCTATCCTGATTCTGCTTTTTGGACCGCTTAACTTCCTCGGCTATCTTAGCCTTTTCCACTAAAACAATAAATTCTCTTTCTCGTTGTGGAGCTATCAGCACTCGCAAATCATCCCTCAAATCATCCTCAAACTGAACACAACGCTCATGGTCTGTAGTAACAAGGGCATAATGACTTAAACATAAGAATTCTGCCTCATACTTAGCCACCAATTTATTCCTTTGAACCAAATTCAGAAATGCCCTACGCTGTGCATCCACATAACTTGATCCGATGTACTTTCCCTGGAATGCTGCCTTGAAGAAATCCCAGGTAATACGGTCAGCCACTGCACCATCCCTGACCGTCAGCCACCATTGATACGCCTCATCCCGCAGAAGAGACACAACTCCTTTCAACTTCTCTTCCACTGTAAAATCGAGATCATCCATGATACGCTCTACTGCTTCTAGCCAATACTCAGCTACATTAGGAGCTACACCAGACACACCCCTAAACATTTCTGCTCCATTGGCTCGAAGTCGTTTAGACACAAATTTTCGAGCCCCTGACCCTATGCTCGCTTCAGCAACCCTCTCCAAAACTTGCAACATCGCCTGAGATACCGCATCGTCTCTGCCCGTTTGATCCTGAGAATCTGCCTCCGTAGCTGGCGGTACTGGCATCTTATTTCCTGGCCCATGTCCTGATTTCGAGGGTTCAGACCCAACACCTCGGCCTCTACCATGGCCGCGCACAGCACGTCCACGTCCCCTAGTACTCATGGCTACCGATATGACTTAATCTGATTAAAAGTTTTATGAATTAGTATTTTCTTTCACTGTTTATTACCGAGAAATCTTATGGAAAATAGTATTAACAGTAATTCTCGCGAGTTTGTATCTAACCCTAAAGGTTTCAGTCTCTAAAGTTTGGATCTCCTACTGCTAGCAAACATATTCATTCATGCAAATAATCATTCCATGCATACATTACCAACAATTAGAACACTTACCTGCGTGGATCGGGTGCCGGTAGACTCGGATGCCATACTGCGAGAAAATAGATATATGTTTTTCTAAACCATTTTCTAAACCATCCTTTGAAACCATTTTTGAACCCAAACCCACAACCGAGTTTTGCAACCTAGGCTCTGATACCAAAATTGTAACACCCCAAACCCGGCCAAAACGTTACGACCAGATCTGATATGTCACAGGATTAAGTAAATACGAATTTCTTTGAATTTTGGAAAATACCGTAAGTTTGAAAACTTTCTGATTAGGGTGATGTCTTGAAAACGGTGATTTGTAGTTTAAGAAAAATTCCCAATTTGTGTTAATCGAATATTCGTTTTATTTGTTGGTACTTGAAAGAAAACGATCATTTTATATTACTCGAATTTTGAAAACCCCATTTCACTTTCATGATTAAATTACCATAATGTCAAATCTTAAATAAATTATAAATAACAAAACCAGATATTAACTTAGGAAGGCCTTATTACATGACAAAAATCCCCAATTAAAATAATTATAAAATAAAAACAAGTTTACGAAAGAAAAGACTTTATGGCCTCCGCGAATCCACCTCGGCTTCCATATTCACGATCTACTCATTACCTAAAAGGTTAAGCAAAGTCACCAAGACTCATCGTGTAAATCCCCTATAACACATAAACGGCTCATGGCCCACAATCGCATATTGGGCCTTAGCCTACTCAAGATGGCATACGAAAGTAATGAATGCAATATGTCCCGGCCCAACCTAGTTTTTCCATCCTCTACACGCCACCCGTACCAGCACATCACACCGTGGGAATTTCTACAATCAACCCTCTATCTGCTACACGCCTCATACGTCGCACCAAGCCACTTGTGGTTCTAGACCTCCGTGATACTAGATCACCATGACAGAGTTACTATTAACATATGTGGGGCCAACCCACTATGGTATCAAACCACCGTGACAATCCCTAATGAATATATGTGGGGCCAACCCACTGTGGTACCAAACCACCGGGACGAGTCACTAGATCGTATATACGTGGTATTAAACCACCGTGGCACCAAGCCACCGAGACATGGTCACTAAATCAGATATACGTGGGGCCAACCCATTCGTGGTACGAAACCACCGTGACAGTCCCAAATTCTTCCCCTTTCACATCATAATCCAAGCCCATGCATAACATACATGTCATAATGAATGCAACATGTTATCAAGCAAAGTAAAAGGTTACCACATACATCCATATTCACAAAGAAAATATTAAAGTCACGTACCTGGCATCCCTAGCCTTACCCACCATTAGGGGGTATTACGATCGTCTACATTACGATTTTTTACTTTTCAGCCCATACAATCAATAATATAGATAAATAATAGAGTGTGAAGTTTTACACACCTGATAACACGCAATATTATGCTATCTATGTCGACACTATCGCTAGTAGGAACGACTGCTATTTGCCTACTATTCTATTCTAAAGCCGGTCCACAACCCGGTGGCCAATCTCGAACAGCAGACACCGCGCGCTTTTTATACTTAGGGGCTGAGACTACGGGTCCAACCCCTTCCTTCGTTTGAATGGCATTTGAATCCATGAAAGAGATCTTGGTCAATAGACCAGATTAAGGCATTGAAGCAGAGAGAAAAAGAAATAAGGATATACGCTCGATATGTAAAGATTCCCTTACCTAGGTCGACAGAACCTGAAGACTATAAGGCTTGGATTAAGGCACCGATTGAGTGCCTAAATCGATCAAAACCGAATATCCCTTAAACCCTTCAATCGCAGAACAGATGCAAGAATAATACAGAGACAAGACCCCTCCTTCATTCGGCCAAAACCCATAGAACAAGATTAATGCCTTCGGTAACCAAAAAGAGAGAAGAAAGAATTGAAAGGGAAAAAGAATACTTACCACAACTAAGGAGAATCTGATTGAGAAGGTAAGGGAACAGAGTGACGGTAATTTTCAGAGATAATAACAAATGAATGAGATGAATACCCAAGGAAATTCGGCCAGAAGAAAAATGAGAATCAACGCAAGGAGAAGAAAAAGAGAATAGGTTTCGGCTTGAGAAGATGAGAGAACAAAAGGTGAATTATCAAGGTAAGAAATGAAGATTCGGCTAAGGAGAACAAATGAGATGAAAATAATGAGATGGTGTAGGTGGTAAAAGGTTTCGGTTTATGGTGGTTAAGAGATGTGCCACCAATATGAACAAAAGAAAGAAACTAATAGAGAATAAGAAAGAGAGTTGGGGTTCGGCTCTTGAAGAAACAATTGAGTAAAAGAGGTATCATGAAAAAGAAATGGTAAGAGGGTTCGGCTTTTGGGTGATGAAACAATGCACACACGACCAAAAATGCTAAAGAGGGGGAGAAGGTTTCGGTTATCCAAAGAAAAGAATCATAAGTTGCCAATATGAAGAACACCAAATGCCGAAAGGAAAAGAACTCTCAATATTTAGCTACTAATCACCTCAAAAATTTGGCACCCACACACCCCAAACCGAAATGACTTATAACCCTAATTGATTTTCGGCACACCTACTACAAGCCAAAACCTATTTCTTCCCCCCTTCTTCAAGCATCCAAAATTTGGCCACTACCTTCACCAACCCTCAATCCCATATTTTCCTCCTAAATTCACTCTTGTTCACTCATTCAAAGTAGTTTGAATAATTCAAACTCCCTCTTCCTCTCATGGCCACACATTTGAATTGTTTGACCCAATCAACACTCCCACCTTGAAGTGTCCTAGTCGAACTCCACCTCTTCCCTTCCAAACGCCAAAAGAATTCCCAAAAAGAAAATTGTGCGACTCGAACCTGCTCCCACACTGCTTCCCTGTGGCGTCACCTACCAACACCTTAAGTGGCGTCTCCTTGCCACTTTGCCACTTCAATTCTTGTGTCAACAAACACAAGCAATAACCCTTAAGTCCTGCCCCAGTCAGCTCTCCTCTAAAAGTACCCAAAAAGGAAATTTTGGGCAAGGCTTCGGCTTAACCCCGAGCCTTCCCTAAACCCCCAAACACACCAAAATAATATACAAAGCTCAGCATACACACACAACACACACTAAATTCAAAACCCCCAAAATTCAGGATGTTACAAGCAACATAAGGATTCCTCATTTAAAAAAGTCATGCCAAATAAGCACTTTAACAAACAGCACACAACTTTTGCATTTTATGCGATTAAGTCCTTTTTCCACAATTCAGCACACAAACGATAAAATTTTCACATAGAATTTTCAGACATACTCAATCACATACTGTAATCACAGAAAATAATATTAAAGTTTTTTTTAACCTTGGATTTGTGGTCTCAAAATCGCTATTCTGACTAGGGTTTAAACCAGGCAATTACAACTCTGCCCTCTTAGGGATTTTCGTCCCCGAAAATCTTACCAGTGAATAAATTTGGATATTGGTCTCTCATAACATCTTCAGGCTCCCACGTCGCCTCTTCAACTCCGTGTTTGTGCTACAACACTTTCACTAAAGAAATTTTCTTATTTCTCAACTCTTTAATCTCACGTGCCAAAATTCGAATGGGTTCTTCATTATACGACAGATCAGTCTGAATCTCAACTTCAATAGGTGCAATCACATGTGATAGATTGGAACGGTATCGTCGAAGCATTGGTACATGAAATATATTATGAATCTTTTCTAACTTAGGTGGCAACAACAATCTACATTCAACAATCTCATATGGCCCGATGAACTTCGAACTCAATTTGTCTTTTCTGCTGAATCGTAGGATTTTCTTCCATGGAGATACTTTTAAAAACACTTTATCACCAATCTCAAATTCAATATCTTTTCGTTTCAAATCTGCGTAAGACTTCTGACGATCTGATGCGGCTTTCAAACTGTCACGAATTACTTTCACTTTCTGCTCAGTCTCTTTAATCAAATCGACCCCGTGAATCTTATTTTCACTAAGCTCAGTCCAATATAATGGAGTTCTGCATCTAAGACAGTAAAGAACCTTATATGGTGCCATTTTAATGCTAGATTGAAAACTATTATTGTACGCAAATTCAATCAATGGCAAATGCTTTTTCCCTATGTGCTTTCAAATTCAAGAATACAACATCTCAACATATCCCTAAGAATCTGAATGATCCACTTGGATTGACCATCCATTTGCGGATGAAATGCTGTACTAAAATGCAACCTTGTACCTAGAGCCTCTTGGAGTTTCTTCCAAAATCATAAAGTAAATCTTGGATCTCTGTCAGATACAATAGATAGTGGCACCCCGTGCAATCTCATAATAATCTTAGAAATATACAATTCGGCTAATTTATCAAGCGAATAATCTATTCTCACCGGAATAAAATGATCTAATTTCGTTAATCTGTCTATTATCACCCAAATTGCATCTTTCTTTCTCAGAGATAAAGGCAACCCCGACACAAAGTCCATTGTGATTCTCTCCCATTTCCACTCAGGAATCATGATTGGTTGCAACAAACCAGATGGAACTTAATGTTCAGCTTTGACTTGTTGACAAACTAAACATTTTGAAACAAACTCTGAAATATCTCGTTTCATACCATGCCACCAATAAAACTATTTCAAATCATTGTACATTTTCGTACTTCCCGGATGAACAGACATACGACTATTATAAGCTTCATTCAAAATCAACTGGATCAACTCAGAATTTCTCGGAACACAAATTAGATCTCGAAATCTCAAACAACCATCATCATCAACTCAAAATTTGTATCAGAATTCAAACCACACTGAGCTCGTTTTGCCATCATCTCAGCATCACTTTTTTGGGCATCATAAATCTGACGTATAAACATAGGCTTCACTTTCAACTCAGCCAAAATCGAACCATCTTCACACAAATCTATCTGAGTACTCATTGCTCGTAAAGTAAATAAGGACTTTCGACTTAAGGCGTCAGCAACAACATTACCTTTTCCTGGATGATAATCAATTACTAATTCATAGTCTTTTAGTAATTCCAACCATCTCCGCTGTCTCAAATTCAATTCTTTCTAAATCATCAGATATTCCAAACTCTTGTGATTAGTATAAATGTGACATTTCTCACCAAATAAATAATGACGCCAAATTTTCAATGCAAATACAATAGCGGCTAATTTAAGATCATGCGTCGGATAGTTCTTTTCATGCGGTTTTAACTGTCTCGAAGCATAAGCTATAACTTTGCCTTTTTGCATCAATACACAGCCCAAACCATTCAACGATGCATCACTATATACTATGAATTCTTTACCCGATTCAGGTTGGACTAACACTGGTGCCTCTGTCAATAATGCTTTCAACTGTTCAAAACCCTGCTGACACTTTTTTGACCACTCAAATATAACATCTTTCTATAGCAATTTTGTCAATGGAGTTACAATCATCGATAAGCCTTTCACAAACCGTCTATAATATCCCGCTAGTCCTAGAAAACTACAGACTTCAAACACATTTCATGGAGATTTCCAATCTAAAATTGCTGAAATCTTACTCGGATCAACTCGTATTCCTGTAGCTGACACTATATGTCCTAGAAAACCAACCTCACGTAACCAGAACTCACATTTGCTAAACTTTGCATACAATTGCTTCTCACGCAGAGTTTGTAACACAATTCTCAAATGCTCGGCATGTTGCCTCTCATCACAAGAATAAATCAAAATATCGCCAATAAACACCATGGCAAATCGATCCAAATACGGTCTGAATATCCGATTCATCAAATCCATAAACACTGCAGGAGCATTTGTTAGTCCGAAAGGCATAACTAAGAACTTATAATGTCTATACCTCGTTTGAAAAGTAGTTTTCGGTACATCAGAGTCTTTAACTCATAGTTAATAGTAGCCCGATCTCAAATCTATCTTAGAAAACACTGTAGCTCCTTTCAGCTGATCAAACAAATCACCAATACATGGCAAAGGATATTTATTCTTTATAGTCACCTTGTTGAGTTGTCTATAGTCAATGTACATTATCATAGTTCCGTCTTTCTTTTTCACAAACAAAACCGGTGTACCCCAAGGAGAAAAACTCGGTCGTACAAATCCTCTGTTGGTTAACTCTTGCAACTGAGCTTTCAATTCTTTCAATTCTGTCGGTGCCATTCTATATGGAGCTATTGAGATAGGAGTCTTCCCCACCACTAAATCAATACCAAACTCGACTTCTCGTATCGGAGGTAATCTCGGTAGTTCTTCAAGAAACACATCAGGGAATTCACAAACCACAGACACATATTCAACTTTCTTTTCTGTCACTTTTGTATCTATCACATATGCAAGATAAGCTTTGCAACCCTTTTTCACATAATTCAAAGCTTTCATCGAAGATACAATAGCCGATAGCCCATTCAAGTCACTGGATTCAATTTGAACTATCTCACTATTCTAACTTCTCAAATCAATACTCTTCCGTTTACAATTCACAATAGCATGATGCAAGGGTTAGCCAATCCATACCCAGAATTATATCAAATTCATCGAATGGTAGCAGCATCAAATTAGCCAGAAAACAAATATCCCAAAACATCAACGGACAGTTCTTGCACACTTTATCAACCAGAACACACTTGCCTAAGGGGTTCGATACTCTAATTACAAACTCGGTAAACTCAACAGGTAGAGTCTTACTAGATACTAGATTCACACACACATATGAATGAGTAGATCCTAGATCTATCAATGCAATCACACCAGTATAAAAAAGAATAAAAGTACCAGTTATAACATCCGGAGATGATGATTCCTCGCGAGCGTGAAAAGCTTAGGCTTTGGCAGGTGCTCTCACCTCCGATCTCACAGCTGTATCCGTTGCTCCTCTTTAACTACCACTCACATTTCCAGTGTTTCTGGGTGGTCTACCCCTAATTGTCATGTTACTCGGCCTTGCACTCTGGACAGTAACTTTCTCATCTAACTCTGTACAATTCTGAATAAAATGATCTTGTGATCCACAATTATAGCAAGCTCTATAATTGTACTTGCCCTAGCATTTTCCGAAATGACGTCTTCCACACTGTCTACACTCAGGCTTATTACTTCTGACACTTCCAACACTTGATTCAATTGGAATTTGAGTTTTAGAACTAGTATTCTGTTTCACTCGATCTTTACTCGAATGTCCAAATGAAACATTTAAGCGATTAGCTGAATCCCTAAATCTCTTTGATGAAGGTTAATACGACTTACTCATCGATCTGTTTCTTTCATCTCTAGCTTCTGATTCCGCTTTCTTCTTTTCTTTACTATGCTCTTCGGCTTTGTAGGCTCTTTCAACTAACACTATAAATTCATTCAAATCAAGTATTCCAACAAAAAATTTAATGTCTTCATTCAAACCTTCAACGAATCGTTTATACATAGTAGTTTCTGTTGAAACAAATTCTCGCGCATACTGGCTCAATCTCACAAACTCCCGTTCATATTCCGTAATTGACATAAGGCCCTGTTTCAGCTCTAGGAACTATTTACATTTCTGGTTTAGAAACCGTTGACTAATGTATTTCTTCCGGAACTCAGCTTGAAAGAAATCCCAGGTAATTCTCTCTCTCGGAACCATAGATGTTAATGTTTTCCACCATTGATATATTGTATCTCTCAACAATGAAATAGCACATTTTAAGCATTCATTAGGAGTACATGATAATTCATCAAAAACTCTTTACGGTATTTTCAAGCCAAAGTTCAGCTCGCTCTACATCATCATCAATTGTGGCTCTGAACTCTTCAGCCTCTTACTTTCAGATTTTATCCACATGAGGCTTACTCAATCAATCGGATCTGAAACTTGTGGCACTATAGGTACTTGTGAGGGTGGAGGTTGTTGAGCAGCCAGATTCGTTCGAACGAACTCCGTAAACTACTCACTCATCATTTGGAAAAAGGCTTGATTTGCCTCTCCCTTGTGACTACTAGCTATCGGCTTTGATTTGGCTATTTACCAAGCTATCTTGCCACCCAAATTTGCATTCACCTACGCCAAACCAGGTGGCACCAAAACATGGCATATATAGACCTTCAACCAACTTCAACCAAGCATATTTCATACCATTTCAATACCAACAAATACAAAACATACCAACACCACAATATACCATTCAAATTCCTACCAAACCTCACTTTCACAAATCATCAATACAACCACTTTCAAATAAACATTATTTGCCTAGATTCAATAGCATACCAATATTCAAAACTCAACCATTTGATATTCATAATACCTATTATCAACAAGCATCACATATCCATCATCAAACTCACAACACAAGCTATATCCATATATATATACACAACCAAACCAACCAAATTAAGCCAAGTCTCATGGCTATATACAAAATCAAACTCTTAATATTTGCAAGCCATATCAAATGACTAAATTCATTAACAACACCCGTATACCATCATGACCAAAGTCCCTAAACATGCCATATACTCAAATACTTAAGTTCAAAAGTACCAAAGTGATAGTTGGATAGTGTGATGAAGTCTCCGACGATTCCTAAATCCGAGCTAACTTTGATTTCACTATAAAACTCAGAAAATAAACAAAGTAAGCTATAAAGCTTAGTAAGTTCGTATAGCAATAAACTTAACTTATCAAGTAGTCACAATTAAGCAATTGAAATATATCATAAATGTAACACCCCAAACCCAGCCTAGACGTTATGGCCGAATCTGGTGATGTCACATGATAGTGCTTTGGAAAACATGATTGAGCTAAAATTATTTGCAAATAATTAGAAAACGTAATTATAATAATGCCCTTCATAATATTTTAGGTTATCGACAAAAACACGTCGTTGATTCATTTATTAACCATTTTCAAAATGTTATTCGTTGCGGAAGCTTTTTCTAAAAGTAATTTGAGGATTTGTGTGTTTTTGATAAAACATATGTTCATTTTAAAAACTCAAGTCTTGTCCTACTTCTAGCGGTTCATAAAATAATAATCCCAAATTTAAGTAAAAATTCGTAAAGGCCTTATTACAAGAAATCTACCCAAAAATAACCAAATTGTAATTAAAAATAAACCGTAAATAAGTGTCCGGAATCGTGGTCACCAACGAGTCCTCTGCTACACCGATCCGTCCACTGTTGGGGATTACCTAAACAGATTAAACAAAAAAGGGTGAGTTTTCTCAAACTTAGTGTGTAATCCCCACAGAAAACATACACATAGAAATATCAGATAACAGTCATGCTTTTCACAGTTCGGGTCTGAGCCCCTTACAGAAACGGTATGGACCTTAGGCCCCTCAGATACAGATTCAGACATATTACTGGGCCTTGGCCCATTTCAGACAAAATATGCAGATAACAGAGTCCTACCCACCAGCCTCTACACATCAACTCCGTCTAACCCACACGCCAAGTGGGGATAAAATCAACCCACCCATCCTTACACACCATGTTGTATTGCATGCAGCACAAAATTAGAAATTTGCAGCTGAGCTGCCAGATAACAGGCTTAAAAGCCTTTCAGATACTTCCTCCGAATATCATCAATCCCACCCCGATACAATGCAATATACACAAGATGTCATGCTATTATGCAAACACAGTTCATACATTCATATATCAAAATTCATGCTCGGTACAGAAATCGAAAAGTCAAGTCACATAATTAGGGGTTTAGGTAAAGCTTACTGACCCGACATTAGGCCCACAGTCGACTAGGGTGACTCGTGCAACCATACAGAACAATACAGAAAAATAGGCTCACACGCCCATGTGGCCTACCTGTGTGGGCCTACACGCACGTGTGACCCACAAGGTCCAAATTGGCCTTGGCTGTGTGGATTACACGGCCTCGTTCAACCCTCACAAGCGCTCAGTCGAGCTCATCAATCACATAGCCTAGCCTAGAATCCCACACGCTCGTGTGGTTCACCCGTCTAGGCCAACACGTTTGTGTGGCCCACACGTCCCAATTGTCTAGCCCGTGTGTCGCACACGGCCTCGCCCAGCCGTCACATTGCTGTGTCACTTGCGCACAGCCTGGCTTGTCGATCACACGGCCGCGTGGTGACTAACAGTCTGACACACTACTTACCACACGGGCGATCGCATGCCCATGTGGCATCGACAGAATGGTTTTTAGCTTTCACCGAAACTTTATTTTCTGCATTTTTGGGTACACACCTGGTATCGAATCGATACTAACAGAATCCTAGAGTCACCAGAACCTATGATTAATCTCATAAACGATCAAATGAAACTAAATCCTGAAACGAAATGCTCATCTAGCAAGAGACCAACTTACCTTCGAGCACAAAGTAGTGTTTGTTTGCACACAAGAACTCGATTACAGCCTTTGAGCAGTACCTAGCATGAGTAACACCATTCCTTCGTTAATCGATTAATCAAAATATTGCTAGATCATTAAAGAAAACACATACCGAACACTGGCAGCGATAGCTGTACAACAGATTTCGATTGCACGCGAAATTAAAAAGAGAAAAGTGGGTTTTTGACAGCCAAAAAGAGAGCGAAAAACGGCCAGAAAAGAGAAGAGGAAGAGAGGGAGAGAGGGCCGAATATTGCCTACTAAAACACTACTCAGATTCTGATAACTTCCCCCTCTAAATTCTTTAATTCTCTCCTTCAAACACTCCACCATCAGAGATTAACTAAAACTCAAACTCTTCTACCACACTAGCAGCAAAATAATTCCCTTACTCATACAGGGATTCGAACACAAGACCTCCCCCACAATAACACACCACCTAGCCACCAGACCAGCAGGCCGATTCTATTATTTACTTACACACTTTAACTTATAAGCCTACTAACCAGAGTTTCGGATTTATTCATAAAAATATCAAAATTTACCCAAGTTGGTACTTGAACTTGGGACCTCTCAGACACACCTAAACACACCCAAATCACTCAACCACTAACGCAGATAGGTATTTATGTCTTGAAAGTACAAAAGCCAAAATTAACGGAAAACCAGGGCGTTACAACTCTACCCCCTAAAAGAAAATTTTGTCCTCAAAATTTTACCTGATCAAAAGAGGTGAGGATATTGCTGCCGCATCGAATCCTCCGGCTCCCAAGTGGCCTCCTCAGTGCTATGATTCTGCCATAGCACCTTCACTAAGGGGATAGATTTCCTCCGCAGAACCTTAACGTCACGCTCCAGAATTTGAGCCGGCTCCTCCTCAAAAGTGAAATTTGGTCTAACCTCAATGCCCTCAATAGGTACAATATGCGTAGGATCAGAGTGGTAGCGTCTCAACATTGAGACGTGGAACACATCGTGAATGCAATCTAACCCTGGAGGAAGCTCCAACTGATATGCAATTGGCCCAACTCATTTCAGAACACGGTACGGCCCAATAAACCGAGGGCTCAGCTTACCCTTGCGATCGAACCTCAGAACCTTCTTCCATGGTGAGACCTTGAGAAAGACTAAGTCCCCCACGGAATACCCAATATCCTTTCTTTTTAGATTAGCGTAGGATTTCTGCCTATCAGATGCCGCTTTCAGTCAATCCCGAATCAATCGGACCTTATCTTCAATTTCAGAAACCAACTCTGAACCCAGAACATGTCGCTCCCCCAACTCAGTCCAACATAAGGGAGTGCGACACCTATGACCATATAGGGCCTCATACGGTGCCATCTGAATGCTAGCCTGATAGATGTTGTTATAGATGGCTCTACCAACGGCAAATACTCCTCCCAACTACCTCGAAAATCTATAACGCAGCTCCTCAACGTATCCTCTAGTACTTAAATCACCCTCTCTGACTGACCATCTATTTGAAGATGGAAAGCAGTACTGAAGTCCAATCTTGAACCTAGAGCTTCATGCAATTTCTTCCAGAACCGAGACGTGAAGCGATGATCCCTATCGAAAATGATTGAAACAGGAACCCCATGCAGTCTCAATATTTCAGATACATACAGCTTAGCCAATTTCTGAAGCGAAAAGTCCGTCCTGACTGGAATGAAGTGAGCAGATTTGGTCAATCGATCCATGATAACCCAGACAGAATCTTTCTTAGTGGGTGTTAAGGGCAACCCACTAACAAAATCCATAGTTACTCGCTCCCATTTCCACATCGAAATCTTTACCGGCTACAGCAACCCCGAAGGCAACTGATGCTCAGCCTTAACCTGCTGACAAGTCAGACAATGAGCAATGAAATTCATAACCTCGCGCATCAACCCTGGTGACTAACAGTCTCGCACATGGCCTACCACACGAGTGACCACATGCCCGTTTGGCATCGACAGAATGGTTTTCAGCTTTCACTGAATCCTCGTTTTCTGTATTTTTGGGTACACACCTAGTATCGAATCAATGCTAACAGAATCCCAAAGTCACCAGTACCTATGATTGAACACGTTTTACTCATTAATCTCATAAACGATCGAATGAAACTAAATCCCAAAATGAAATGCTCATCTAGCGAGTGACCAACTTACCTTCGAACATTAAATAGTGTTTATTTGTACACAAGAACTCGATTACAGCCCTCGAGCAGCACCTAGGATAAGTAACACCATTCCTTTATTAATCGATTAATCAAAATAATGCTAGATTATTAAAGAAAAAACTTACCGAACACGGGCAGCGATAGTTGCACAACAGAACCCGATTGCACGCGAAATTAAAAAGAGAAAAGTGGGTTTTCGACAACCAAAAAGAGAGGGGAAAATGGCCAGAAAAGAGAAAAGGAAAAGAGTTGGAGAAAGCCGAATATTGCCTACTAAAACACTGCTCAGATTCTGATAACTTCCCCCTCTCAATTCATTAATTCTCTTCTTTAAACACTCCACCATCAGAGATTAACTAAAACTCAAACTCTTCTACCACACTAGCAATAAAATAATTCCCTTGCTCGCACAAGGATTCAAACACAAGACCTCCCTCACAATAACACACCACCTAGCCACCAGACCAGCTAGCCCATTCTGTTATTTACTTACACACTTTAACTTATAAGCCTACTAACATGAGTTTGGGCTTTATTCATAAAAATACCAAAATTTACCCAAGTTGAGACTTGAACTTTGGACCTTCTAGACATACCCAAACACACCCAAATCACTCAACCACTAACACAGATATGTATTTATGTCTTGAAATTACAAAAGCCAAAATTAACGGAAAACCGAGGCGTTACAATAACATATCTCAATTTAAACAATCAACCTACCACAATTTTCATTCGCAAGATTAGTTATATGTTTCACAAGTTTCTTTAATTCAATGCTTATAGGGTTTGTGTACATACCTGTGCAATCTCGTACCAAATACATACTCATACACATCATATTTACCCATTGAACCATTTGGAATACTATTGAATACTCGGGAATCTCGCGCCCTAAGTGCCACAAATATAGCTGAAGCTATGTCAATCTTGTATCACATATAATGCTCACACTAGAGCTATCAACGGGTCTGCTCACACAAGCTGACGGTCATGACGAAGCTACACGGTGCTGTTCACACAAGCTGACGATTATCCTCAACACATGTCGGATAACTCAGCCAACGATAGGACGTACGGACCAGCACCCAAATCACATAACGCCTAATGATATGTCATTCGTATTCTAATCTATTCTTAAGGTTCAATCGGGATTTCACACTTGTCGAGTTGTCGTCAAACATGTCCATAGTGTTGTACTTACAATTTATGCAATATCAAAGCATTTAAAATACAATTATAACAAAGATTATTCATACGAACTTACCTCGTAAACGGTGAAATAAATCGATTAGTCTGATACTTTGTTTTTCCCCCGATCTAAATCTGAATTTCACTTTTCTTGATCTATATGTACTCAAAATTAACTTACTTAATCATCACTCTAATCAATTTAGTCCAAAGTACACATTAAGGTAACTTTACACTTTTTCCCCTAATATTTCAACATTTTTACAATTTAGTCCTTATCTCATAAAATACAAATTCATGCAATTCAACCCATACCCATACTAGCCAAATTTCAATTAGGTCCTTAGCAGCCTACATTTTTCATTTATTTCACAATTTATCCACAAAATTTCAAGATTTCTCAATTTAATCCCTAAATGACAATTTTGTCAAAAATCACTTAACAAATATTGTTTATCTAATAACAAGCATACATTTTCTATCATCAAACATCAAAATACACCTATATTTATCAATGGAAAAGCCCTAAACCTTTAACAATTTTTCAAGTTAGTCTCTGGGCTAGCTAGATTAAGTTACAATGATCTCAAAAACATAGAAATCATTAAAAATGGAACAAAAATCACTCACCAATTTAAGCTTTAAAGTAGTCGAACCCTAGCACATTCCCATGGCTTTTATTCTTTGAATTTTCAATTGATAGATTGATAATGGAAGATGATAGAAATTTTTGTTTTATTATAATTAACCTTTATTAACTAATTTACTTAATTAAACTTAAAACTTAATCAAAATTTCCATAATGCGAAGCCAATATCATCCACTATCTAATTAATGGGCCATTTACCACATAAGGACCTCCACATTAAATTTTTATAGCTATTGGACACCTTTAGCTAATAGAACACAACTTTTACACTTTACGCGATTTAGTCCTTTTTATCAAATTGACTAATTAAACAATAAAATTTCTTAACGAAACTTTCACACAATCATTTTATCATACTATGTAACGCCCCAAAATTTAGGGGTTAGTATTTTTGCTTAAATTCATGTTGTGCTTGAACGGCTAACTATTTGAGTGTATTTAGGGGTTTTAAGGAGGCCCGGGTTCGAGTCTGAGCTTTGGAAAAATTTTAGTTTTTGGCCCTTAAATGGAGAGGGCTATGGGCAGTAGGACTTAAATATATTTGTGTGCATTTAGGAGTCACAAGTTGAGCATGTGGCTTAGTGGTGTGGCGTCAATTGGGGATCAAAGAAGGGAGGGGTTCAAATCCCACAGATTGCAAGTTGAGGCTTTTATTTTGTGACTTGAGAGTGGAGGAAGCAGAGTTCGGATCAAACTCTTCAAGGGGAGTTGAAGACTTGGTCAAGAATTTCGAATAGGAGTCTGAGAGTGTTTCAAGGAGAAGATAGTGGAGAAAATCAAGGGATGGATGTGTGTGGGAGTGTTGGTCGAATGTGGGGAAGGTTGTGATAGGGAATTTCGGCCAATGGTGGTCATTTGGGAGTGAATATTTGGTTTTGAGAGGGGAGAGTGCCGAATTTTCTCTGGATTTCTTTTGGGAGTATTTTCATTTTGGTATTTTCTCTAGCATTTCGAGTCTTTTCCATTTCAATTCACCTTTGCCGAAATCTCAGTTTCTTTCTTTCTCTTCTCGCTCTGTGGTTCAAGTCTTCCTCTTTTCCTTCTCTTTTGCCACTTGCCGATTGGTAGGCTCCCCTCTTGTAATTCCTCTTGTTCGTTTCATCTTTACTTTGCTGCCAAATCTCTTTTCTTCCTTCAGTTATTCTTTGGCCGAATGTAACAACTTCTTTTCCTCTTATTTCTTTCCCTCTCTTTGCAAGCTAGCCGATTGTGTGGGCCGAATCTATTTTTGTGCTTTGTTCTAATCTTCCCGAGTCTCTTTAAAATTGCGATAAGTGGGTACTCTAGCTGAATCTTAGTCAGTTTCTCTTCTACACTTGGTTCTATATTTTGCAAGCTGAAAGGCTGTTTCTCTAGTTGCCTTGGAGTAACGTTCTAACATGTTCTTTATCGCTAGGGAATCGTTTCCTTAATCATGATGTGTAGGCCGAATACTCTCCCATTGCAAGGAGTCTTTCATTCTCTGGTAAGTAAAGTTAGTAGGTAAAGTATTTTGATATTTTGGATTACCAAGGGTGGAGACTAACTATTGGTCTATTATTATTTTAGGTGCCTCGGAAAGTGTCTCGAACAGCAATCCATAATAGGTGTGTAATCTCACACTTCTGTTTGTCCTGTTAATGTCATGATCTGCGAATCGGCGAAAAGTCAAAATACCGAAAAGTCAGAATATCGACATCTGAGATCATTCAAGTGTGTGAGCGCTCGAAGTGATAAATCGAGCCACGAGCGTTGGCGATAGACCTTTGGGAGTGCCACGATCTCTCTCGTGGGCTTAGGTTGTAATGGGCCTTGTTGAGCCGAAGTGGGCTAAGTGGGCCCAATGGGTTAACGGGCCCACTGGGGTGAAATCCATGGTAAGTGCCGAATGATAGATTTGGCTGCGAAGTTCGCAGAATAGAGACCAAAAATGAGTTGAATGGGCCACACGAGCGTATGGGCCCGTTTGGGCCGGAATTAGACTTTTGGCCCAATTGTACCATTTTGACCAAAAATGGAACCTGTGTCGCTCGAGGCGACAATGGGCCTCCGGAAAGGCCGCTCGAGGGGTAAATTACTGAAATACCCTTAGTGGGTAAATTACTGAAATACGCTTATTGGGTAAAATACTGAAATACCCTTAGTGAGCAAATTACCGAAATACCCTTAGTGGTTAAATTACCAAAATACCCTTAGTGGGGAAGTTATCGAAATACCCTCGATGGGTAACATTACCAAAATACCCCCAAAGGGTGAAATTACCGTTTTACCCCTAAATGATAAAATGACCGTTATACCCTTAGTGGTAGTTTAAATGTTGTTTATGTGATTTTTATATGTCTGTATATGATCGTAATACACTGCATACATAACACATTGCATTGGGTTGGGTTTGCTGATTTGGAGGAAGTACCGTTATAGTGGCATCACTAAATATTCTTATTTTAGTGGCTCAGCCACGTATACCATTGTTAGCAGCTGAGCTGCACCATTGGAGAGTTTGGCTGGGTGGGTCGACATGGTCCCCACATGGAGAGATTGGTTGGTACGGGTGGAGAGTTTGGTGGTTAAGGGTTGGGTTACAGGCATGCTTGCATTTGATATGATGTAGGGCTTAGGCCCAGATCGTTACCGAATAGGGCTTAGGCCCAAACCGATATCGTATGGGCCCAGGCCCAAACTGATACCGTATGGGCCCAGGCCCAAACTGTGACTGTATAAGGGATTACACACTAAGTTCTCGTAACTCACCCCTTCTTTAACTGTACAGTAATCCCTAACTTTAGGGGATTTGGAGCTGCGGAGGACTCGGAGGTGGCCGCACTTCGGATATGGTTTAGAGATTAAACTTAGCGATTTTAGTTTAATTTAGTTATTTTAAATTATTGGGTTAATAATTTTTGTAATAAGGCCATTGGGTTTTTCTTTTTAACTTTTATTTGGTATTTCTTTAAATTACAAAGTGCTGGGCTGTTAAACATGGGTTTTTAAAACTATAACCAATGTTTTCAAAATATTACGTATTCGCAAATGTTTGAATCAAACTTCCGCAATAAACAAGGCTTTAAAAAAGGGTAATATTTTTGTAAAGGAATGACTCTGAGCAAATTTGTTTTGTCCATAAGCAACGCAAATCGGGATTTTTAAAGGGTAGAAAGTTTTGATCCGAAAAAGGGTTTTTCAACGAACTGATGGTTTTCGAACGTCACTTTGATGTGGCACGTTAGATCCGGCCATAACGTCTAGGCCGGGTTTAGGGTGTTACATACTATAAATATTAAAATAATAATAAAATAATTATTTTGACCCCAGATTTGTGGTCCCAAAACCACTATTCTGATTTGACTAAAAACGGGTTGTTACAGGTTTAGCATGGAAGAATCTAAAATAAGACTCTTACCTATGCGACATGGCATTTCACTGTCGAAGGAAATGTATCCTTTAACTCCATAAGAGAGAGAACACATGACTAAGATTCCATATGCTTCATCTATTGAGTCTATCATGTATGCCATGTTATGTACTCGTCTAGATGTTTCGTTCGCTTTAAGTATGACGAGTCGGTACCAAGTAGATCCTGATGAATCTCATTGGGTCGCGGTTAAAAATATCATTAAGTAACTACGAAGGACTAATGACACATTCCTTATATCTAGAGGTAAGGAAGAGTTGAGTGTAAAAGGTTACATTGATGCTAGCTTCCAAACTGAAAAGGATGATTTATGATCACGATCAACTTTTGTGTTTTGCCTTAATGCTGGTGCTGTGAGCTAGAAAAGTTCAAAACAAGATATATTAGCTGATTCTACAACTGAGGCCAAGTATATTGTAGCTAGTGAGGTTGCAAAAGAGGTTGTCTGGATCAAGAAGTCAATATTTAAACTAGGGGTTGTGCCTAGCGTATCAAATGTTATAAAACTTTGTTGTGATAACAACAAAGCCATTGCACAAGCAAAAGAACCCAGATCTCACCAACGGTCCAAACATATACTTAGGTGCTGCAATCTTATTTGAAAAATCTTTGCTTGAGAATATATAGTAATATGTAAAGTACCAACAGATGATAACATTGTTGATCCACTGACGAAGCCTTTAACACAGCAGAAGCATGATCGTCACACTAAGTCACTTGATATTAGATATATGAGTAATTTATCTTAGTGCTAGTGGGAGATTGTTATAGTATGCCCAAAGACCAATCATGAGATGATTGTAGTTACATAACTATTTTATATTGTTTATTAATGTAAGGCACTACTATTATTATTTTAGTTTCTTTTTTTTTGTGTATATAAATAAACCAAATTGTAATAAAGTTCTAAGAAAAATATGATTATTCTTATAAGGTCCTTAGTCATGTATTATTGTGGCCTAGGGCAATAGTAATGCATTGAGAATAATGTGAGGTTGATTGATTGCAAAGTGTTGTCATTGACATAGGTATGTCAAAATCAATACATGAGTATGTGCTAGAAAACAACATATTGGACTGACCCGTAATGAGTATGTTTCTTGGATTATTACGTTATAGTTACAACATTAATCATAGTGATAACTATGTATACGATTCTCAGACTTGAAATCATCATTATCCCAACATCATCAATCGTATCTTTGGAAACAGTCAAACGTCCTCCATAATAGGTTGTATTGAAATGATTGATGTTGGATATACCACAATCTATGTAGTGGGATATGGTTTATCAATATAGGATTTGTCCCTCCTCCATACTGGGAGAAATATCTTACACCACTTGATTGAGTGAGACTAGAAATGCATGGCCATGCTCAAATAAGTTAATATGAGATACCATACTTATTTGTTTATTGTAGTCTACTCGAGATATCAAGAAACATGATATTGGACTATGAAAGTGTGATTGTTCCATGACTTATGTCCAATCTAGATATAGAAGAAAAAAAGATGTAATACATGAAAGGTTTATCACAGAAAAGTTATGTCAAATAATGACTTCTTGTAACTTAGGTAGCAATGATGCATTGCTAGATACCACTCATTGCTTGTATTATTAGAAATGTTCTAGTATTACTACTAATGTTACAAGAACCTATAGGGTCACACCCTATGGTTAAAACGAACAAAATAGAAACACAGTTGGTACTATTTTTAGCTGTCACATGAATTAAATTAATTATTGAAATTAATTTAATTTGATAGTTAAATAAACGAATTAAATGTAAAAGCTTGTTGACACAAATAGAGAACATTGTTAAAATTAATATATGAATTTGATTCATATAAAATTTTAATAGAATATGGTTTATTGAAATTATTATAATAAATGTTGACACAAATAGAGAACATTGTTAAAATTAATATATGACTTTGATTCATATAAAATTTTAATAGAATATAGTTTATTGAAATTATTATAATAAATTATTTTAATTATGATTTCAGTCAAACATTGGAACATGGTAGTTATAATTCCTTTTGGAAAGAATATAACGTTTTTAATACTTTCCATGTGTTGTAATTCTTTTTAGAAAGAATATAATAATGCTTTCCAGATGTTCTCTATATTTTATAATTTCGTTTTCAATATATGTATACCAAACTCTAGAATTAGGGTAAGTGTGTTTTAAAAGAAAATTGAGAAAAAAGGTCTAGCAGTCATTTTGGGAAATTATTCTCTAGAATAGTTCCAAGAGAGTTGTGTCGTTTGTTTTAATACCGACTGGGCTATGTAGAGGCCAGAACATTTTTCGTTGTGGCTTGGAATTGACATCGAATCAGCAGCATCCTTTTATCATTTCTGTAACACTCCAAACCCGGCCCATAAGTTTCAACCAGATCTGGTATGCTACGGGTTGGACATTGAAAACTTTTGCTAAGTTGGCTTGAGAAAATCATAAGTTAGTTAGACAAAATTTGAATAAACAAGTGACTTTTGTAAAGAAAACCTTGTATTATTATTATTTCGTATATTTAAACCTTTGACATGGTTTCATAAGTTGCAAATATTAAAAACTACTAGATGAAGGTAAACTATGGGGCCTTATTACATAAATATTCCCAAAATATAAAAAAAACTTAAAGAAAATCGAAAATAATCTATAGAAGTAAAACTTGATGGCCCTTCGAGTCCGTCTCGGCTCCCATGTCCACGATCTACTGCTCATCTGAAAGAGTAGAGGAAAATGAAAGGGTGAGTTAGCAAGACTCAGTGTGTAATTCACGAAACACAATGACCTGAGGCCCACAAACACATTATGAGCCCTGGCCCATACATAAAGGCAACAATCATAATCACATGATAAATAATAAATGATGAATAGCCCAACCCAACCTATAATTCCATCCTCTACGCACCAACCCGTACCGACCATCACACCTTGGGGATTTCTACAATCAACCCTCCATCCGCTACACACCATAACGACAGCCGTACTGCCTATTCCTATTATTCAGGAATCATTAAATGTGGCATAGCCACCGATCACTATGTGACCTCATAATATAACGTGGCTCAGCCACCGATCACTATTGGAACCTCATTTTAGATTTTGTGGTTTAACCACCGATCACCAAGTGACCTATCATGCACTTCCCCTTCATTATCATAATCCCACCACATGCATACACACAGAAAACATCATACCATCTTTAAGAAAACAGGCTTACATATATTTCGATACACATAGAGATTTCTATGATTACGTTCCTGGCATCCTTGCCTAACCCTTTTAGGGTTTTATTCGACTGTCACACAGCCACTTTCCGGCTTTTTAGCCCATAATACATATAGATTATAATTAACTAGTGTGTTAGAGATCTACACACCTGATTATTATTAGAACAAGACTTTCTACGTCGACGCTATCTGTAGTCAACACAGCTGCTATCTGCCCAATGTGTTGTTCAGAGGCTGGTAACAAAACATTAGGTTAAGGCTCGCCTAATGAAGAGAAAACGGTTGATCATCCTAAACATTAGGTTAAGGCTCGCCTAATGAAGAGAAAACGATTGATCATCTTAAGGAGAATTGAAATCCTTACCTAGAAATCCTGAAATTAGAGACTAGGATTTCCGGCTTTTAGATCTAAACGATTGGGTTTCCTTCAAATCCTGGAATGCCGCCCAAAATGCAAAAAGAGAGAAATATTAGCCTAAATCGATAGCCTTAACAAACCAAGTGGCCATTCGGCCTTATTTCATAAAAATCGAAAGAAATCTAATGGAATAACAGGAGTCGACACTTACCTCAACACAGGGAATTCGGCTAACACTTGAGAGGAGATTTGGCAATCAGAGAAAAACTATGGAGATTTTGGCTTTATAGAGAAATTGGCACAAGAGAAATAAAATGAAGAAGAAAGTGAAATAAGAGATTTCGACTTTTAGAAGAAAGAAGAGAAAGATGGCTTAAGAAAGTTTTCAGCTTTTTAAAAGAAAGTTGACAGAAATTGCAGAGGGAGAGACTGAGAATTTTGGCACAAAGAATGAAGAAAAAAGTAGGGTTCAAATGCCGGAATTGGTGAGATATCCCCCCTATTTATAGAGAATTTTGGCACTTTCCTATCAAAACCCGAAAGTGCCCTTCCTGATAACTAACAACTAATCCAATAGTAGGGGATATTTCGGTACCCCTCCAAGAGATGAAAATTCAGCCAACACTGCACTAAGTAGATAATTCCTATCTTTTCTCCTCTATCTTAATCGATTCACACCTTCAGAAGAAGCCTAAATAACGCCACATCTTTCTTCCTTTATCAGTTATTTTATCATCCATATTATCCACATTATCCATCAATTATTCTTCCTAATTTCAAGCATTCTAACTGACTCCAACTTTGCTCTCCCTTGACGCCAAAATTAATTAAAATAGATGGGTAATGCGACTCGAACCTTGGACCTCAATTGACGCCAACTTCCTTCCCTCTTAGTGGCGCCATTTTGCCACTGGGCCACAAGCCCATCCTGTGTTTTAAAACACAGTTAACATCTTTTAAGCCCTATCCTACTGGCTTTCCACTAGAGTGCCCAAGCAGAAGATTTTTAACTAAGGCCTCGGCCCAATCCTGAGCCCGATCTGGACCCCTTAAACACTCTAATTAGCACATTATATGTAACACACAACAAATGCAAAGGCCCATTAATTCAGGATGTCCTTATTTCAACATGTTTCGTTCCTTTGACATTGATCTATGGTTGTGGATCATTGAAATATTTTCTTTCCGCTATACCATGGGACGTATCGACTGTCCCAGCATCCACTACATTAACTTTCCCAGGGTGATATTCGATCGTACTATCATAATCCTTCAATAATTCAATCCACCTATGTTGCCTCAAGTTAAGCTCCTTTTGGGTAAAGTGATATTTGAAACTTTTGTGATCTCTGTAAATAGTGTGCTTTCCATCATACAATTAGTGTCTCCAGATTTTAAGAGCAAAAACTATAGCTGTAAACTCTAAATCATGAGTGGGATGATTGCATTCATGTGGCCTAAGTTGTGTAGAGGCATAGGCTACTACCTTATGATCTTGCATTTGAACACATCCAAGCCCAACGTGCAAAGAATCGCTATACATCGCATACCTCACTTGCTTCTGGTTTAATTAGAATAGGGGCTTCCGTCAATACAAATTTTAACTTCTCAAAACTAACTTAATGCTTTTTTCCCCACTTAAATGGAGTGTTCTTCCTCAATAGCTTAGTAAATAGGGTTGTTATTAAGGAAAAACCCTCAACAAACATTCGATAATACCCCGTGAGACCCAAAAAACTTCGAATCCTGAGACATTCTTTGGCTACTTCCAATCTAAGATGGCTTCAATATTTTTAGGATCTACACAGATACCTTCGGCCGATACCACGTGGCCCAAAAACATAACTTCCTTCAAGCAGAATTCATATTTACTAAGTTTAGAAAAAAGTTACTTTTCACGAAGTATCTGTAGGACTACCCTCAAGTGCTCATCGTGTCAGATTCTATCTTGGAATACAATAAGATGTCGTTAATGAATACAATGAAGAACTGGTCAAGGAAGGGCTAAAAGACACAGTTCATAAGATCCATAAATTTCACTAGCGTATTAGTTAACCCAAAAGGCATGACAAGAAACTCATAATGTTCATAACGAGTCCTAAAGGCAGTCTTGGGAATATGAGATTCTTTTACCTTAAGTTGGTAATTCCTGGATCTCAAGTCAATTTTAGAGAAGATAGTTGCACCTCTAAACGAATCGAATACATCATCAATTCTTGGTAGAGGATTCTTATTCTTGATAGTTAGTTTGTTCAACTATCGGTAATCAATGCATAATCAAAGTGTACCATCTTTTTTCTTCACAAATAGAACCGGTGTGCCCCATGGTGAAACACTGGGCCTAATGAAACCCCTATCCAACAATTCATGTAATTTTACCTTCAACTCCATAAGCTTTTTAGGTGCCATGCGGTAGGTACCAATGAACATCGGTGTCGTTCCTAGCAACAATTCAGTACCAAATTCTACTTCTCGATTCGAAGGCAACCCTGGTAGTTCCTCGAAAAACACATCAGAAAATTCCCTTACTGTATGAAAGCTATCAACAGAAGGATCAACAACGTTTGCATCTCAGATATAAGCTAGAAACGTCTCGCACCCTTTTCGCACTATCTTTTCTGCTACCATACCAAAGATCACATTTGATAGATAATTTCGACGTTCCCCAACCATAACAATCTCCCTTCTAGCCTCTGTCGCTAAAATTATCCTCTTCAGTGCACAATCCAAACAGACTTGGTGCTCAACCAACTAGTTCATCCTCAGAATCAGATCAAACTCATTAAAAGGAAATTTCATTAAGTCGGTGGGAAAAATCTCTCGTTGAGTTTCTGAAGGGTATCTCTTATAAATTTTATTCACAAGCACAGATGATCCTAAAGAACTGACTACAGTAACAATGTTTTTAGTTTTTCTACCCCAATCCCCAGTTTTACAGCCACATCACAAGTAATATAAGAATGAGTAGATCCTATATCAATCAATGCAAAATAAGGCACCAAATAGATAGTGAAGGTACCTGCTATGACGTTGACCGTATCTCTATCCTCTCACCGTCTAGCCGCATATACCAAGGCAAGTAGCCTAACTTCAACCCTATTCACATCCTGAACAGGTGCTCTCTGTCCTTTTTTATTCCAATTATGACCCATCTGAGCACCCTAATTACCCCTTTAATTTTGACCCCCTAACAGGGATTTGATTCTAAGTCAGAGCTTGCATCTGATCATACCGATGAGGGCAATCTTTAATCCTATGCTCCATCGAGCCACAAATCAAACAAGCACCCATTCTTCTCCAACATTTTCCTGGATGGTGCCTTTGACAATACTGACATACCTAATTTTGCCCTTCTCTAGGGCCCACTACCTCTCTATTCTGTAGTGGCCTAGACTTTCTAGGTAGCTTAACAAGACGCGGGTTTGGTCCAGCAGAGCCCACCTCTCTCTTAGGCTGATCCCTCTATTCCCCCATTTTCTCGTGTTCTACACACCTGATCTCCTTAATAATTTTGGTCTTCTCAACCAAACCCTCAAACACACGCTCTTGCTACAGAGCCAACCTTAGAAATTTCTCTTCATACTTAGAAATAGTCATATCACCTTATTTCAACTCAATAAATTCCAATAGTCGAGCCTCCACATAACGAGGACGCACAAACTTAAACTGAAAGACATCCTAAACATAGGCCTAATCAATATGCTCTGGCAGCGTATGCCTAATCACTGATTACCACCACCTGTATGCCTCACCCCTTAACAACGATACATCAGCCTTAAGTTTTGACTCAGGAGTACAATCCAAATCATCCAAAATATGTTCAGTCGCCTCCATCCAATACTCGACCACTCTAGGAGTAGTTCTAGTAAACCTCTGAACAATTCTGCCCCACTAGAGCAGGGTCTCTTAGCAATCGTCCTACGACTAACACCACCCATCGAGGTCCGAGCAACCTGATTTAAAGTCCTTAACAAAACTTGTGTTACTGGATTATCCTCTTCATAATTATCTCAATTATCCGTAATCCCACCCTCAGTAGTGGGTTCACTAGTAGCCTTATTCTGTTCATTATTCTATACTGGCTCTTGAGATGTAGCAAACTCAATTGGAGCCCTCAAAGGTTGCCCCTACAACCCTTCCTACCACGAGTTATCATTCCATGAGTATTCATTTTAGTATTTTATAGATTTACAATAAGTAAAAATATTTTTAGTACTTTTTTAAATCTTTTAGCCCACTCTCAATCAAAATTCTTTTATTAAAAATTTTAACCAGTAGTCTCTATTATTCTACTAAAGTTTCATTATTGTTTCTATGGGCATGGCATCGGACCTTTGGACTTCCTCATTTCTTGCAAAATGCTTTTTAAAATATTGTTGATTGTTTTTTTTTTCAAAAATGCCCTTTTTCATGTATGCATGCATGCAAATTCATTTTTGAGAGAACCAAAAATTCAATCCTAGGTTTTGAGCCTAGGGTCTGATACCACTAAATGTAACATCTCAAACCCAACCTAAATGCTATGGCCAAATCGAGAAAGTCACATGGGACACCTAAACTACAATTCTACCCTATCGACAATTGAAAACCTTAAATGCACTCTCCTTTTAATAAAATCGTGGTTACCTTTTTATTTTGAGAAAATTGTTCATTATTAAAATCCAACCTTTATTAAGTTAGGTTCATAGCACTGGCATGGTTTTTAGAAACACTCTTTGCACATCATTGCTTTTAAAAAAAATAACTATAATTATCTTGATTGCAACAGAAAAACCCAATTGAAAACTCTATTATTAATTAAGCAAGTGACATGCTCAGACCAATTTCAAAATAATCTTATAAACCAATATCAAGTATGAAAATATACATGCATGAAAAATCCCCAAAAACATAAATAAACCCAAACCACAATTCAAATAATTTTACAGTCCAAAACCAAACAAATTTAGGGAACTTTAAATAAAGATTAAGACAAAAGTCCACCGTACGTCCACATGCCAAGACCAATCCTAGTTTTGTTCATTTCCTGAGAAGTTTGAGGTAATGGAATGAGCTAACTAGCTTAGTGTGAGTCTAAACAACAAGGAATTTAGTACACATTTAATCATTCACACAAAGAACCATATATCACAATCAAATAGCATTAATAACATTTTAATGAGCCATGATCATGTCATAATGAAAAAATGAATTTCCTACCCCAAAAATCTGCTACACAACACAAGTTCCCCAGAACCCATCTATAAAACTCCAATGAATGCGAGCAAGTCTCGATGTGGTAAAACCACCAAATGAACATAATTGTAGAAAATCTGCCATTTAACGAATAAATGAGATAAATTTGCCAAATCTCCTCAAATATCCGGTGTAGTGCACTGACTACGAATAAATATAGACTTAGTATGCCACAGAATCTCCATAGAACTCCTCTGTCAACCACAATATCAATCCCACCCCCATGCACATGCAAGATGTCATACAATCTCACACATAGTCATGAATTCAATACTTTCACATTCCTTTTGCATGATCAACACTCACTCATATTATCAAATACTTTCAGCAAATAGGATCATTTATCCAACTTTCAATTCACCATTAAGATGGCGTCCTTCAGCATATCACAAACTCATGTAACTTGCAATTCTTTTTCGAGTGCATGTATAGCGTCTTTCAAATATTTCATAGCATATCATTCATACAAATATATCATGTGTAAGCCTCATTCTCATTCAAAATCATGCTATACATACAATCACGATGCTTCATATCAACTAATCATCCACAACAATATCCATCACACAATTATTCAGTCACACTCACATTTTTTTCTAATAGGGCTCGAAACATACTTGGTTCAGCCACTTCCAATTTAATTACTTATCCATTTAGCCAAGCCTGACTAACAAGCTAAGTGATCAATTATATAATTTAAAAATAATACTAAAACATTCAAGTTAACAAATTAGCATCCACACCTTAATTACGCTCTACTGCAGCACACTTATGAATCTCGCGGTTTCTCTAATAAACTTTAAAACGAACCTAAATTAAAAAAAATCATTTAACCCAATTAATATACCACTTAAATAGCCACCAAACACCTACTTATGGTTTCAATTCAACCATTACAATTATAACGACTTTTTAAATCCAAACTAGTTAGGTTTCTTACACTAGTTTGATACGAATTGTACGAGCGGACGTCTATCGACCTCACTATTGATTTGGGGTGTTTAAGTCGGAACCTAAAATACATAAATACTGAAAAATTAGTAGATAATCCAACATTAAAATCTTTATTTTGATCTCTTAACATTTTACCCAACATCTAAACTGAAACTACACACTAGCCCATAATCAACCACGCTTATGCTTCAAGAATTGTCAAACCTGAGTTGCCAAATAATCAAGATTGATTTTTACTAAATTACACATGATTAAAGGATGACAATGAAGGGTTAAAGAACCCAAGATATTTTTGGAAAAAGATGGGAAAAATTAAAGAAACAACAGCCCCCTTTTCTAGCCTTTAGGCATACACACCACTGCCAATGGTGGCGAACTTGGGGCTGATTTGAAATCACGTTTAAAATTACTTGGAAGACTAGAAAAATAATCTTTAAATCCTTAAAAGTTTCTAGATCTAGAAATTTGGATACTCAAATTACAAGATCGATCAAGAAATTGAAAGAAAACAATAACTTACACAAGCTAGGTGAAAAAGGCAACAATTGCTCTTCTAGGCAACAATCAAAATCGTTCTTGGAGGTCAAAAATTTTAGATTTGGGACTGGAAAATTAAGGGGAAATGTGAAAAATATTTAGGGGACGTTGATCCAAGATCTTGTGGCAAAAGAAAAGAAAATGAGATGGTGATTGAAGGGGTTTGGGCAGTGGCAACAAGGAAGAAAGAAAGAAAAATTGAAAAGAAAGAAGAAGATGAGAAGGGAGGGACGGATAGGGTGAAGATTAGATTAAAGGTTGACAAAACTTTTTAAAAATAATATTTACATCTGTAACATCCTAGATTTTAGGGGTTTTGCATTTAAGGTATGTTGTGTGTGTAGGCTGTGCTTTGTACGTTATTTTTGTGTTTGGTGGTCCAGGGAAGGCTCGAGATTAAGCCGAAGCCTTGGCCAAAATATTCTTTTTGGGCACTTTTAGGGCGAGAGCTGACTGGGGCATAACTTAGGGGTTATTACTTGTGTTTGTTGACACAAGAATTGGAGTGGCAAAGTGGCAAGGAGACGTCACTTGAGGTGTTGGTAGGTGACGCCACAGGGAAGTAGTGTGGGAGCAGGTTCGAGTTGAGCAATTTGCTTTTTGAAAATTCTTTTTGCATCTGGAAGGGAGGAGGTGGAGTTCGGCTAGGACACTTCAAGGGGGGAGTGTTGATTGGGTCAAATGATTCAAATGTGTGGCCAGGAGAGGAAGAGGGAGTTTGAATTATTCAAACTACTTTGAATGAGTGAACAAGAGCGAATTTAGGAGGAAAATATGGGATTGAGGGTTGGTAAAGGTAGTGGCCGAATTTTTGATGCTTGAGGAAGGGGGGAGAAATCGGTTTTGGCTTGTAAGTGGTGTGCCGAAAATCAATTAGGGGTCTTAGGTTCCTTTTTAATTTTCTTTAGAACAAATTCGGGTTTGAGGGGGAATGTGATTGCCGTTTTTGTGCTAAAGCTTTTGAGCTCTCTTCCTTTTCTTTCTCTTTGGGTCCATATTCCTTGCGTGTCGAATTTGTTAGTCAACTTCTATTCTCCTTTCTTTTCATCTTTAGTCTAATGGGAGAGACCATTAGTGCACCTTTTCTTCATTTTCTTTTCTCCACCTAAGACTCTCAAGTCGCACCTTAGCATCATTCTACTCACCATTTCCATTGTTTTCTTATTCTTCTTCTCTTCCCCTCTTAAGCCGAAACCTTCTAAGCCTCTACCAAATCTCTCTTTCTCCCCACTCATACTCTTAAGCCTCACAACCGAAAGCATCACACCATTTCCTTTGTGATCATTTTCTTATTCTTTTCTTCTTTACTTATCTTGTTCTAAACCGAAACCATCTTTTCTTTTCTTTTTTCACTCATTTGCATACGAGGCCGAACTATTTACTTCAATTTTCTTCTCTATTTCTTGCTAAATTCGGACATCCCTTGTTCTATTATTTTCTTTTCTAACTAGTAGTCGGCTTGGCCAAAATTAAGCCCCTTGTTACCGATCGTTTCCCTTCAATTTTGATCTTCAAAGATCCCCTGCGATATTATCACTATTAGCCTGATACGGTGGAACAAGGTGATAGGAATCTGCTTCGGGTCTTTCATCGATTTGGGTTGTTAAGGTAAGAGGGACTCTGTCATCTTTTCATGTTCTTCTTTCGGTTTTGGTAGCCAAAGCCGAATGGCTGATTGGCTTGTTGATGCTATTGTTTTGACTCATATTCTTTTATCCTCTTTCCTCTTTGGGGTCGCCTATGCCTGGAAACTTTGCTAGCCAAATCATTTGAATTCCAAGTCTGAGAATCAGTCAATCTTTGAACCCTATCTCTCTATTCGGGATCTCAAGGTAAGGGTTTTCTCTCTAGTTATTCGATCGGGTTCTCCTTTCGTTATTCGCTAACCTTAACCCATTGTTTTGTTAAACAACTGTCATCTCATTATAGTATCTTCTGACCAAGATCGCTTCATGGATTCAAATGCCAGCCAAACGAAGGAAGGGGTTGGACTCGTAGCCCTAGCCCCTAAGTACAAAAAACGTGCGGTGTCTATGGTTCGAGATTGGCCATCGGGTTGTGGACCGGCTTCAAAATAGAATAGTAGGCAAATAGCAGTTGTTCATGCTAACAATAGTGTCGACATAGAAAGCATAATATTGCGTGTTATCAGGTGTGTAAAATTCACACTTTACTTTTATCTGTACTATTAATGGTGCAATGAAAAGCCGAGAGCTGTAGAGATGTAGATAATACCAATACCTTAATGGGTAAGGCTAGGGATGCCAGGTACGTGACTTTAACGTTTTCTTTGTGAGCATGGATGTATGTGGTAACCTTTTACTTTGCTTGATAACATGTGGCATTCATTATAACATGTATGTTATGCATGGGCTTGGATTATGATGTGAAAGGGGAAGAACTTGGGACTGTCACGGTGGTTTGGTACCACGAGTAGGTTGGCCCCACGTATATCTGATTTAGTAACCATGTCTCGGTGGCTTGGTGCCACAGTGGTTTAATACCACGTATATACGATCTACTGACTCGTTCCGGTGGTTTGGTACCACAGTGGGTTGGCCCCACTTATATTCATCAGGGATTGTCACGGTGGTTTGATACCACGGTGGGTTGGCCCCACATATGTGAATAGTGACTCTGTCATGGTGATCTAGTATCACGGTGGTCTGGAACCACGAGTGGCCTGGTGCCACGTATGAGGCGTGTAGCGGATGGAGGGTTGATTGTAGAAATCCCCATGGTGTGATTGGCTGGTACGGGTGGCGTGTAGAAGATGGAAAAACTAGGTTGGGCTGGGACATATTGCATTCATTACTTTCGTATGCCATCTTGAGTGGGCTAAGGCCCAATATGCGATTGTGGTCCATGAGCCGTTTATGTGATATAGGGGATTTACACACTGAGTCTTGGTGACTCACCCCCTTGCTTAACCTTTCAGGTAATCAGTAAATCGTGGATATGGGAGCCGAGGCGGACTCGTGGAGGTCATAAAGTCTTTTCTTTTTGTAAACTCGTTTCTTGCTATATTTTATTTTAAATAGGGATATTGTTATGTAATAAGGCCTTGCTAAGTTAATATCTGGTTTTTGGTTATTTATTATTTATTTAAGATTAGACACTATGGTAATTTAATCATGAAAGTGAAATGGGGTTTTCAAAATTTGAGTAATATAAAATAATTGTTTTCTTTCAAGTACCAACTTATATAACGAATATTCAATTATCACAAACTGTATTTTTTTCTTAAACTACAAATCACCATTTTCAAGACATCACATTAATCGAAAAGTTTTCAAACTTACGGTATTTTCCAAAATTCAAAGAATTTCACTTTTGCTTTATCCTGTGATATACCAGATCTGGTCGTAACGTTTTGGCCGGGTTAGGAGTGTTACAACACCTTATAATTAGGCATGGGCAACACACCCTAAAAAAGAGAAAGGAATTTGTAAATTTTAATTATTTTGGAAGGGAAGGGATTCGAGCTTGGAACCTTAATCTACCTTCCATGCTTTTCCCTTTATCAATTAACTACTAGGATATTTCCTTATTTTTAAAATAATTTTGCATTCCCACTAATATAATATTTGGGATGTTACATGAGCATAATTTTTGGATAAGATTATTATGGAAATTATGAGTTTCGTGCTTTTAATTCAAGTTTAAATCATATTATGTTTGATTTTTAGGCTTACTTTTTATTATATATGAGCTCAATATTGTATTTATTAAATTTTATTACTTTATTATTTATTTATTTCAAATTTTGGATTTTTTAAGTGTTTTTAGTTATTTAACAGTTTTATGTTTCTTACTAACAAGAAAGTTTAGTTTAAAACTACTACTTGTTTAGGTTAATTAGAGTTTCAGTATACTTGAGAGATTTATTTAGATGTAATGAGCTAGCATATATAAATGTCTCTTTATTGTTCATTAGAGAGAGACAATTATTTTCATTAATAAAATTTTCAACTTTAGGGGTTAGTTTCTTTGTGCAAGATTACTCTATTCTGATTTTTAGAAGCAATTTTCTTCTCAATTTTCTTTAAGGAGTCATGAGAATTCATTATTCATCCTTAAATTTTCCAACGATTATTTTTTGGATGGTTGATTAGAGTCATTAATTGAGTTTGTTGGGATTTACATCTCAAAGAGTTCAATTGAACACATATCCTTCTATCCATCATATCCATCAGTTTACTTGTTTCATCTTCCACTTTTTATTTTATTGTTTATTTATTTATTTATTATTTTGAATACTTATTTTTTTATTCTTAAATTTATTATTTTAGGCATTTCCTTGTTTTTCTTGTTTTCTTAGAGTTGTTTTGTTTTTACTTTTTAGGTTAGAACCAAATATTTATTTCTCAAATAGAACAACTTTGTAACAATTTGTTTTTCAATGGTAGCAAAAAATGAGGTTTTGGAACTCCATTTCCATAAATTGAGTCCGTAAATATTAAATATAAATATTTACGAAGTTTGTATAAAGTTATATTTATGTTTGGCCCGTCAATTGTGTCAATTAGATAGTTAATTTAAGTTTAAGGACTAAATTGTAAAAGTCTAATCTTTATAGGGATTTAATTGGTCAAAGGCTAAAGGACTTAAATGGAAATTAACCAAAGGTACAAATTTGAAAATAAACCATTTTACAATATAAGATGGTTGATGGTGATGTTATCATCCACTAATAAGGCTAGTTTTAATTAATGTAAATTAATTAAGGATTAAGTTAATTAATTAAAGTTAATTACGCTAATTAAAGTATAAAACGCTTAACTTAGTGGACAAAGATGTCATCTTTTCCCATTTTCTTTCTCCATTGTCGTAAGATGAAAAAGAAAACCAAGAAAAATATTGAAACATACGTTGATTGATTAGTAGGTGATTTTAAGTCATTTTCTTGTAATTTTTATGTTTTTGAGGTTATGGGAGCTTGATTTAGCTAGCCTATGTACTAATTTGTAAAATCTGTAAAGTTTTTGAAAGTTGTCATTGTTGTTTTCTTGAAAAATTAGGCTTGATTTAGCTAACCTATATAATCTTATTTTTTAATACCCCTAAAATTTTACATTTTCTTCACTTTAGTCCCTATGTACAATAGTAACAATGAAAAGGACTAGATTGTAAAGTTTAATTCTTAGTGTTGTACACAGGGGCTAAAGTGAATAAAATGTAAAATTATTGTGAAATTTCAGTAGAAATAGAAAGTAGAGGGTAACTAATGAATGTGTGTGAAGTCAGATTTTAAATCAAGGTTAAAATATAAAAGTTATTGTTATTTCGAATTTAGGAACTAAATTGAATAAATGTGAAATTTTAGGGGTATCAAAAAATAAGATTATATAGGTTCATTCATTTCATGGCATAGTATGAAATTATGTGGTATTGATGAATTGTATAAAATAATTGTTTAGATCAAGAACCGGATCAAATCGGAGTTAATCGAGGAAAGCTAAAATTATATATTAGTCCCTGAAGAATTAACTCGTTTGGTTTTTTGATCAAATACGTTCATTAATCTTTCGTAATTTGATATGTCAAATTAGTTTCTTCATGACACTTAACGAGTTTATTCTAGAACAATTTGAAATTTTTTTTCCGTGTTTTTATTTAGTTTTGGTTCTTTGTTCTATTAAGTGAATTAATGTGTTTTATGCTACTTTTGAGACTCAAATTGACCAAATGTGTCATAGGGACCCTAATGGTTGATTGAGTGTTCTAGGGAGTCAACAGTGGTATGGATATGAATGAAAACATCACCTAGAAAGGGGGTATCGCGATACTTAACCTCTCAAGGCTCCCCTATTTCAAGACTACTATGGATATCGCGATACCAGACCATGGGTATTGCAATACCCCTAACGAGAGGAGACAAAAATTGACTATAGAGGTAGTCCTTGTCCAACTCCAACACCAATAAAAAATACACGTTGAAGGGCATTTTTTGCACATTTTTGGGTTGTAATCAGAAAAAAAAAACCTTCTTTTAGCTAAGAGAAGAGGGAGACTTTTAGATTATACAACTTTTTATAGGGTTTAGTTACTTTCTTCATGTTTTTAGGGTTCTTGCTTTATTTTTCTGCTTTTATGTTAAGCTAGTTAGTTAGTTGAAATTATTGTAGCTTGGTGTTAATTGCCATTCAATAATTCAACTTTCTTTGTATTCACACTTTAATCCTTTAGTTTAATACAATCCAACTTCTTTTCATTTTATCTATTAAAAATCATTTCTTTGGTGTTTTTGTTCATCCATCTTGCTACCATTGTTGAGTTCTCCAAGTTTTTGTAAAAAAGCTTGGGTTTTACTGCTTTGCTTTAAGTTTAAGTTAATGCAATTTTTATTAATTATTTGTTGATAGTGTGTTTAGATATAAGCACGAGTAGCTAAATCCTAAGTGGTTAGTTGATGGAAGTGTTGGGTAGTTGATTTTTAAGTTCAGGGGCTAAATTGTAAAATCTGACTAAACCAAATAGAATTCAAAACTTAGGATTAATTCCCCTAAGGGAAAGTTTTGATAAGTGAGACTGAGAGGAGATCTTATTTGGCACCAATTCATTTATTATGGGTTAGTTTCGTGAGGTCAAGAACCAAATTGATTTGTCTAATTTGGTAAAATTAAGGTCGAAATGTAAAATTGAGCCAATTTAGGAGTATTAGTGATTTAAATCCCTAATTCAAATGTTAACCAACTATGTTGAAATCAACCAACCATCATCTGTTATCGAATTCACTAATTTCATTGTTTGTATGATTTACAATTTGGTCCTTTTTTTTGTTTTTAGACAATTAATTAGCTTAATTCACCTTCAATTATGATTTGTTGTAATATGACACCATGTGAGTAGTTAGCTAGACTCCCAAATTACATGCTATAGATTAGAATCAGTTGAGCACGAAACTCTCTTGGGTTTAATCCATGGAATACTTGAGTGTTCTATTGTAACGCTAAAAATATTATAACTGGCTTGTCACACTTACAGTACATCGCACATAGATTGATTGTTTTAGTGTTGATTCTCAATCCTGGTCCACGCACACTGGGGCGCGGTTAAGTTGTTGGCACTGTTGTCCGAGAGTTCTTGTTTGATTGAGTGGTTTGTGTGATTATTGTATGCTTGTTAGGGAGATAATTAGAAAAAAGTAGGTTTATAGATACGACACTCTTTTTTTATGTGTTTATTTTTTGTTTTGTTTGAAAGCTTTTTATTGATTTGTTTACATACCTAGGGTTGAGGATGACGAAAATCATAACTCTATAAATAGGCTCTTAAACACTTGTTAGAGACAGCTTTTGATATTCTAAGTTTTTCTTTTTAAATTTAGTATTTAGTTTTACCTTTCTTTTAGCCTTTAGGTTTATTTCAGTTCTTTTCTATTTGTGTTACTCGAAAAACTTGATTTGTAGATTTGAACCAAATCTTGTAACACCCTATACCTGGCCCAGTCACCAAGCAGGATGCTACAGCACTATCACATATCACATACATTATAAATCATCCTATTAGCAAGCAAACAACATTTATTTTGGCAATTATTAAAATTTTAAGTCAAACATATTCTAATTATCATATGAGCATGCTAAACATACATGAAACGAACCTATAAGAAGAATTAAACATGCTTTCAAACCACTAGGCAAAATTTTTGAAAAAATCACATAGGTATCGATATTGAATCAAAGGTATCGATAATTATCCTAGATGGTATCGATACCACCCAGAAAATCGGTACCAAATTAGCATTCTTTCTCACCTAAAATCAAAATCCAAGAGAATATCGATACATTTCAAAAAATATCAGTTTTAGTACCTTGAGTATCGATACTCGTGATATGGTATCAATACCAAATCTCTTTACTGAGTTCCTGCACATTCGACAATCAAGAAGGTATAGATTTTAAATCCCAAATATCGATACATTTGCTCTAGACCACAAAACAAAAAACATTTTAAGGCATTTAGTCCATTCTAACTTAAGTCTATTCATAATGCAAATAAACCTCATCTAGCAAGCATCAAAACAACTATAATAGCAGTTCACATCATCATAAATATGCCCGATCATGCAATCAAAATAATGAGACCTAAGACAGTAAATCCTACGAGCAACAAAGCTATAAAAAATCTAAAACATCATGGCAATACTTATGCAACAATTCTACCACAATGCCTTATTCCCACCATTCTAAAATAATTGCTATAAAACACCTACTCAATGCTAAACAACTCTGATCAGTCCCTTAGAAGAATATTTTGCACCGCTCACGCTGCAACGCTTAACAGTCTGCAAAGGTTTAAAAAGGAGTGGGTGAGCTTTACAAGCTTAGTGAATAGTCAGAATAACTACCACGCAAACATGTCATCATGCATTATCAAAACAACCGTATAGCGTAATTACAACATTTCAAAATTTAGTGTCATATTACTTGTTCATGCATTATTCATTAATTCATTTACATAGTAATCACATGATCATTTAGGCATATATCATATTACACATATTCACATTTTATGATAATTTGGCACTTATCTCTCCAAATCTGTCTCGGGCCTCAACTGTAACCGCCTGATTTTGGGCCTAGTCAGAACAGTGGTTTCGAGACCACAAATCTGACATAAGAAAATTTATTTTTATTATATTTTATGGTATACAATTCCACGAAACAATTTTGTGAAAATTTCGTTCGAAAATTTCGATGTTTGGGCACTCAATTTAGTCAAAAGGACTAAATTGTAAAAAGTGCAAAACTTGAGTTCTAGAAGCTAGAGGTGTCAAATTGCTATGAAAATTTAAATTGGAGGTCCTTAAATGGTAATTAGACCATTGGTTAATTTTTTGGATAAAAATGAACATGAAATAGGTGAAATAGAATATTTTTAAGTTAGGGGCATTTTGGTCATTTAGTAATTAATATGAATTAAAAACAAAATTAAAAGCCAATTTTTGTCCATCTTCAACCCCATGGTCGAATTTTGTAAGGGGAAACCATGGCTAGGGTTTTTCAAGCTTCCAAGCTCGATTGTAAGTCTGTTCTTGCCCCATTTTTAATGATTTTTACGTTTTTGAAATCCTCGTAACAAGATCTATCTATTTCTATCACTAATTCGAGATATGGTTAAAGTCTAGGGTTTTGACCCATGATGAATATGTGTGTATTTTTGTATTTAATGGTATAAAATGCATGTTTATGGTTAGAGAAACGACTTTTACTAAGTGATTTTTAGTAAAAATGCCTAAAAGGACTAATTTGTAAAAGTTATGAAATTTGTCATAAAAGTGTGAATTAGTGGAAATTATGGGCTATTGTAGTTATGAAAATGGTTCGACTAGGCTTAAAATACAAGGAAATTGAATAAAATCATTTTACGAGCATAGGGGCAAAAGTGTAAATATGACAAAGTTTAGGGCAAAAATATAAATTTTGCCAAAATGTGAATTTAGGCTAATTTGAGTAGCAGGATGAATAAATAAATTAAATGTGTTGTTGAGGGAAAAACGAGTAATTGACGAATAAGTCCTTTTCACCGATTTTGCTTTTGAGGTAAGTTTGTATGTAAATAATAAATCGTTTTTTATTTATGTTTTAATATTTTGTTATATTATATGAGATATGGTTGAATATGGAGTAATTATTTGATGTAAATTATGAATTGTGATTGATTATGGATGAATTGGTAAAATGTTGAAAAGTGAGAATTCCCGGTTGAAACTTCGAAATAGAAAAGATACGAATAAGGTAGCTAGGTCACATGTGTGGTACTAAGTGTAGGCCACTATGTGTAGTACTAAGTGCAGGCTACTATGTGTACCCGATAGCTTTGATCACATGTGTGGTACTAAGTGCAGGCCACTATGTGTAAGTGATGGTTTTGGTCACATATGTAGTACTAAGTGCAGGCTACTATGTGCACCAGATAGCTTCGGCAACAAAGGTGGTACTATGTGCAGGCCACCGTGTATCTGTTATTATTCTGATGAGTTCAACGGGAAATTGACTAAATGAAAATACATGTGATCATGTAACGACTAAGTGTAATTGAATATCATTATGTGATGAATAAGTGTAGGTATAAGTGTGAAAATTTATGAACAATGTGCTCGATATTTGATCGAACATTCGGTAAGATGAAATGGAGTAAGTGAAATTATGAAAGAGTAAATTTAGCAACAAAACTATTTTGGACAGTAGCAGTTATGTGACTTTGAAAAATCACAAAAAATGGTGAAAATCGAATTAGAGATTGAATAAGATATGAAATTAAATCTGAATGAGTCTATTTTCACATAAAAAAACGGTATAAACAAATGAATTTCATATTCTGTGATATTTAAATTTTTGTGAGACAGGGTAAGAATGATTTCGGAATCCCCTGTTCCGACTTTATAAAATCACTAAAAATTGTATAAAAATAATTATGGTTTATAATTTATATTCTTAAATTTCTTAATGAGTATACCTTCAATAGAAACAAACAGGAACATCATCTGAATCTCGTATAAAGAGATAATTAATTTTTAATGAAGAAAGGTCGTGTAACACCCTGGTTTAGGGGCTAGGCAATTTGGGTGGAATTCAAGTGTTGGAAGGTTTGGGGTGTTTTTGGATGTGTTTTAGAGGTCTAAGAATGCTTGGATGAAAGTGAAAGGCTTTGGAAAATTTTGGATTTTTAGTGTAAAAAGGGGAAATAGGGCAGGAAGGCCTTAAAATAAAGTCGTAGGCGCAGAAGATCAAGATCAGGCAGGAGGGGACGACGCAGTGTCACAAGCTATGTTACGCGTGCTACAGCAAGTGGCAAGAGCTGGTAGGGGAAATGGAACTCGGAAGTCAGTATCCAAGAGACTCAGGTCGAACGGGGCTGAAGTTTTTAGAGGAGTGTCGGGAGTAGCTCCGAATGTGGCAGAGTATTGGCTAGAAGGAGTCGAAAGGATTATGGACGATTTGGACTGTACCCCAGTGGAGAAGTTGAAAGGTCTTTGTTTATTTGCCGGAGACGAGGTTTATCGATGGTGGCTCACTGTCAAACAAGGGTACCGGCAGATCGATTGGATTGGGATTACTTTAAGGCTAAGTTTGAAGGGTAGTATGTAGGAGCCAGTTACTTAGATGCGTAAAGGAAAGCGTTTCTAAACCTAGTACAAGGGAATAAATCGGTAGCGGAGTATGAAGCGGAATTCGTGCGACTAAGTCAGTACGCCAAAGGAATCGTGGCTACTGATTATGAAAGGAGTGTTCGATTCGAGGATGGGCTGCGAGATGAGTTGCGGGAGTTGATCGCGCCACAAAGAGAAAGGGATTTTGCCATTCTGGTAGAGAAAGCTCGGATTGCCGAAGAGGTTAAAAAGACTATAAGAGAAAACCGAGAGAAGAATAGGAACGAGAATAAGAGAAATATTGGACCGTCAGCATCGTTTGGTAATGTCCAGAAAAGACCAAGGATCGAGAATCCTGTGCATGCACTTGTACCAGTGGATCGAAATCGTCTCTGTGCTCGATGTGGAAGGCCTCACACAGGAGAGTGTTGGGGAAATAAAAAAGAATGCTTTCGGTGCGGATCTAAGGCACATCTGGTTAAGAATTGTCCTCGAGCAACGAGGGGTCGTGGTTCTAGTCAAAGTCAACCAAGGATGTGATATCGGGTAAGCTTCTTTTTTTTGGAATATCCTTTAATTGTTTTCCTTGTTTGTAAGTTAGCTCTTTCTTGTGTGATTTGGATCTTGAGTGAGAACTTAGGGGCTGAGTCGGGAAGTATGATAGATTAAGATCGAGTCGCAGTGAGGCGTAGAATAGCGAGTTATGAGTGTTCGATAATAAGTAATTTCGAGGACGAAATTATTTTAAGGAGGGTAGAATTGTAACACCCTGGTTTAGGGGCTAGGCAATTTGGGTGGAATTCAAGTGTTGGAAGGTTTTGGGGTGTTTTTGGATGTGTTTTAGAGGTCTAAGAATGCTTGGATGAAAGTGAAAGGCTTTGGAAAATTTTGGATTTTTAGTGTAAAAAGGGGAAATAGGGCAGGAAGGCCTTAAAATAAAATTGTGGAGTTTAGGACGCAAGAAAGGATCTGGCAAAGTGGCGTGGAGGCGCTGCTTGGGGGCTTTGGAAGGTGACGCTAAGGGAGCAAGGGTTCGAGTTGCTGGGGCAGCAATTTTGTTTTATTTTTACGTCAAGGGACTGGGTCAGGTAGGCCTTAAAAATAAAAGGCCAGGTTGGTGGACATGGAAGACCAATTGGCAAAGTGGCTCTCATGCGCCACTTAGGCGCTAGAGAGAGTGAGGCGCGGTTTGGCGCTGGAGAAGCATTTTGCGTATTTTATTTTTATGGCGTAATGGGCTGAAGTAGGTTGGATTTAAAATAAAATGATGGGGGCTTTTAGCATGAAATTCAATGAGGCCGAGTGGCCTGGGCGTTGGGGGAAAGGTGAGCAGCAGCAGGTTGTCCCAGGTTCGAACCAAGATGGCTGCGTTGGAGTTCAATTTTTTTATGCTTCCAGCGAAGAAATTTGAAGGGTGGACGGCACATGGGAGAGTTGTTTAGTTCTTCTTGAATTCAGCTGGAAGGAGTGATAAGGGTGGGTTTTTATTATTTTTATTTTAGATAATGGTAGGATAATTGTAGGAGTATTTTATTTAGTTTAAAATTTGTGAATAGAAGAAAAATTGTTGTTACTTTATTTATTTTTTTTTAATAGATAAAGATTAAGTTAAGTATTGCTTAAAATTTCGGCTGGTGGGTAGCTTTGTTAGTTTATTATTTTAGATAATGTAGGATTATTATAATTAGTTAAAATTAGTCAAATACTTATCATGGCTGCTGGTGGTTTATTTTTTTAAGAGTAAGTGATAAAGTATGGATAAAATAGTAAGGGATTGGTTTAACTCAAATTAAATTGAATTAGTGGCTAGGAGCTCTTGAAGGTGGCAGCCGAAATTGGGAGTCTTCAAGGGGGGAGCATGTGCCGAATTTTTCTATTTAAAGGGTAGTCTCCTTCATGAATTTCTTTTGACCCTTTTGCCGAATTCTTCTACTCCCTTTCCCTATTCTTTTATTTTCTTTTAGTTTTGCCGAAAATTGTAGTCAACCAATTCATTGCCGAATTCCTTTCACTCTCTTCCTTTCTATACCTTTTTTTTCCTCCAACTTTGATTCTTTAACCTTTAGACTAGGCCGAAACTCCTTTAATATTGGGCACCATTGTCGAAATCATTGGCATCCTAGTGTGGTTGGCCGAATATCAGCAAGGGTGATCTCCCTGGTTCACCTCCATTCGGTTTTAAGGGTAAGTGTTCTCTTTAAGGTATATTCCGGGATTCTCTTCCATAAAGATGCCGAATCAGGAATCTAGGCCTTGATTCCTTTGGTTGGCCGAATGATCTTTAGGGCCATGATGATGTGTTTTTCTATTGTAGCTAGCGCGAGGGAGCACTTAGGGACTGTTTGAATTCGGTTACTCGTCAAGGTAAGTAAGTGCTAATATTCGGCCATAGGCCATTTTGGTTATTAAGTATTGACCAATTATGTACCATGATTCTTAGGGGCAAATCGACAGAAGTACAGAGGAGCCTTTGAGATTTTAGATCGTTTGGTAAGTAAGTTAAATTGTAGTTATTCGCCTTGAGATCTTGTATTATGACGTTTAACCAAAGGATTCTGATTAAGTGATTACGATGGACGTGGATACCAGTCAAGGAGGACAAGAGAAAGCCCCCATCCCAAAGTTTAAGAAAAGAGCCGTCTCGGCAGTTCGGGATTGGCCACCGGGGTGTGGACGTGCAGCAGAAAACGTTAGGCAAATAGCTGTAGTCTCGCTAAACGATAGCGTTGGGATCGAGGGTTTAGAGCTTCAGGTTATAAAGTGTGTAGTTAGCCATTGTTTCCGGGATTTGCGTGATATTTGCCTGTTTTATATGTTTGCTAACAAGTGCAGTAAATGTGAAAAAGATACCCTTGAAGGGGGTATGGTGATGACCAGGTAAGTAGCAAATTTGTTAATATGTGATAATTGATTTTTAATATGTGAGTATGCCTATGATTGTGAATATCATGCACATGCATCATCTCCGCATTATATATTATGTTACATGTGCATGGGTGGGTTATGAAAAGAAGATGCGGGTGTACTTGAGTGCGTGGTTGATGTCGACTTTGTGCTACATCGTGGATTGGCGCTGACTGAGGTCGCGTTGTGGATCTTTGCGATTTAGTTCGCGTGGTTACCTTGATTGATATCGGCTTTATGCCATATCGTGGCTTGATGGGTTGCTATGTGCCCCATCGTGGTTTGATGTTAGCTACGTGCTACATCGTGGATGGCATTGGTTGCCTTTTTGGAGGGAAAAGGAGAGGGTGACTCGATAGTCCCCTGGTGTGTGGTAGGCTGGATCAGGGGGTGTGTAGCGGATGGACCCTAGGCTTGGGTTGGGTTTCATGATTGCATTATTTCATTTATGAAAAGATATGGTAATGGGCCAAGCCCAATATGGCATGTGGATAGGTATGTTTTGAGAACATACGTGGAAATGGGCCAAGCCCAGTGATCAGTGGATTGATGAGAAAAAGGGCCTAGCCCAGTACTTGAATGTGGATTGAATGGGCCAAGCCCGAAATTTGGTAACGTCTGTTTATAGTTACATGTTGCATTTAATTGGGTTGACTTGTGGTTAACATGTGGGTGGATATCAGTGGTTTAATTACACACTGAGTCATTATGACTCACCCAATTATTTATCCAACATCGCAGGTGACAGGATGATCGGACCGGGTTGGAGTGGATATAAGGTGGCCCATGCAGAAGGAGATTGATTTAATTATTTTTAAGTAATTTTTAATACTAAGTGTTTTGTTTAATATTGGTTGTAATAAGGGCCTTATTATTATTATTTTTGTTATCACTATTTTTGATATTACTTGATATTTTGGTTTACTTAAAAGAAATTATTATGTGAAGATGATTTTAATTTTAGCAACCTATTTAATCAAAGTATTTATATATTTTTATACTAAAGTTTTAGTATGGATTATTTTTAATAACAAAGCTTTATTTATAATTTTAAATGAAAAGACACACTTTTCAAGTTTAATAAAATTTTTAAGTTTTATTCTAAAGTCAAAGATTTTTTTCAAACGGTTTCCGCAGTGACATAACCAGATCCGGTCAGGACTTGTGGGCCGGGTTTGGGGGTGTTACAGGTCGAAACTGTCAAACAGCAGAACAGGGTAGACTTTAAAGAATAAACTGTACTTATTGGATAAACCAAAAATTCTGAAATTTTATGATAATAATATATGTGAGTCTAGTTTTAGGTAAAAATAATAGATCTTAATTTGGAGTTTTCTAGCTCAAGATATAAATAATTAGTGACTATGACTCGAGTAGACAGCTTGAGATGAGCATGAATAAATAATAGAACTATGTGCAATTATGATTGTATTATCTTGAGAACATATTGTGAAGATTTATAAAAGCCTGTTAATAAATCACTTATTATTTACATACCTACTTACTAAGCTATAATGCTTTCCCCCTTCCTTTCCTTTTTCCTATAGTTTCACAGAGGCTAGCTTGGGTTGGAGATCATCGGAGATTTTATCACACTATCAAACTTTTGACTGGTATCAATGCCTTCAAGTAATTTAAGTCTATGGCATGTATAGGGACTTAGTCATTTTGTGTATGTGTTATTATGTTTTGGCCAAATGTATTGGCTTGTAATGGTTAAAGGTTATTGTAGTATGTAGCCATGCTAATTGGCTTATATTGGCTAATTGATTGTAAGCCTATATATATTATTTATATGCCAATGTCTTGTGATGTGAGTTGTGTTTGCATGATACATGATGAGTTGTGGGCCTAAATACATAATGGTTGAATGTGCTAGTAGTCTTGATTTCGAATAACTAAGTTTGGCTCAATGGTATGGTATGATAATTAGATATAATTATGCATGAATAAGAGTTGTTCAAGATGCATTTTGAGTGTGACCCTGTTTTAAAGAAAAATTTTCTAAGTGTTTTGAAATTTTCCAAAGTTCTTGGTTTAGTCTCGAACCGCTTCCAAAGCATGTTTTGGGCCTCGTAGGTCCATATTAGAGACTCTATGATTGAATATTAAAAGTTTTAAATTTGGATGAAAAGTTGTGACTCAGAAATGATCGTTATATGTGATTAACTCTGGTAATGCCTCATACCCTATTCTGGCGATGGATACGGGTAAAGAGTGTTACATCAACGCCCCAAAAACACATATTACTTACCATTTTTTGCACTTTTTCACTGCAAACTCAGACTATAAGCATAACATAATCACTGTCATTTGGCACGTATAACATGCCCACAATCAACTTTCACAATAGCCATCATAAGCTTATTTCACATGTCATAGTATCACATTTTAATCCACAATTTCACAACACACAATCACATATTAAATCAAGAGTATGAGAAAGCTAACACTCAGAATATAGAGTAAGGGTTTAGGCTACTTCTAAATTCCCAATTAACGCAATGAATTGTGTCTACACGCAGCAATTCCAAACACTCACTGTTCACGCTTTCGCCTAGACGTCGAAAGCACAAACTAGCTTTTTCTTAACTCATAGAAGGTCCTAATGATTTCGAATCTTCAACAAGTAAATCACATAAAAAACACAATCAACATACAGCCAAAGACTCTTAAATCAAACAAAAACACAAGTCTAAGCCAAATTCTCTTGAAATCGAAACCTTCGGCATATCAAACTTGAAACTCAATTATCTTGTTCTATACTTAATCTTTTTATCTAAAACTAATTCTATTCATCTAATTATCCACCTAAGACTGATTCCCAACCTTTAAACTACGTAAAACTACCCAATACATGGTATCGAAATTTTTGACTTGTTAAGGTAATTTTCATGAAAATTTATTAAAACTCAAGAACTCTTTAACAAAACTTTAAACCTAGTTTAGAAACCTTCTATTCACATCTAAACTAATTGAAAAACACTTTAAAACCATATTTTTACTCATAATCCTAAAATCCACCATTAACGACCCAATTTTCAACTTTTATTTAAAATATGCGATTTAATGGTTAAAAACTTCATTTAAACGATAGGATAATATTAAAAACTAATAGGGAATCGAACTGTTACCTTCGATGGAAGAAAAACGGGGCTTTAGTAAAAAATCCAGAAATCCTACAAGTTTGAAAGATGACAAATTCAATAGTGTCTTGGTTTTTTTTTTAATTCTGTGAAGATTTATGACTTGGGTGATGATATAAATCAAAATAATGAAGTTTGGGATTCAAAATTGATTGATTAGAGTTTGGGAGAGCAAAGGACGACAACAAGGGGTGAGGGAAAAATAGCTATCGTGAGTTTGTGAAGATGGAGGGGGAAATAGGGTATTTTAAAACTTTAATTTAACTTCTTAATAAACACACAAAATTTAACCCATTTTACGAATCAGTCCTTAATGCAAAATTTAAAGTCTTTTCAGTATCATTTTTAAAAATTGATTTGATTTTCAAAAAGCCATAAACAAAAATAAAATTCAGTTTACCATTCTACGAAATTCTTGAGCACGCTAGCACTAAAATTCCCATTTCACCCTCAAAACTTCTAGGCCCTATTTTGGGTTGTGAAAAATCTTTTGGATTCTTTACTTACATTAACCAATACAATTCAGGATTATATAAACCTTATTCTTTATGCATATATTATTTGTCAAGTTTACTGTGTTTATGAGATCCATGAGGAACTAATCCTCTTATGAGGGATTAGTGAGTGGAGGTGTGACTAACTGATTACTATATAGGATTTTCTTAACTGATCATCTATTTAGGAGAGGAAGACCCTAGGCTTGACGACCCTAGAAAGTCATTTAGGTGGGAAATAACCCAAAATTGGTATGGCCTATCCGTGAACACCTTAGCCCTAAATCAGTCTGGACTGTGAGGTTGACAGATAAGTGCTTCTTGCCGACTCATTAGTTTAGTGGAAGATCGAGAGATCCTGCTAGGTTAATGACTAGTTGATTGAATAGAAACCCAAAATAGGAATTAGTTATGACTACCAAAGCGAGCTAATCACTTATAGCTAGATTTGATAGAGTTTATAATTTATTTTTCTGAAGTTCTTTTCATTTATGTTATTTTGTTCCTTTATTTATGAAACCCTAAAAAATTCTTTTTATATTGTAATATAAAGTACTAATTAGATCTATTTATGTTTAGGTTAAAATTAATTTAGTACTCGCCTCCCTTGGGTATGATCCTCGGAGTACTTACCTATTCCGTTGTAACTATATTAGAACCTGACTCGTATAATTGCAAACACTGCTTATTTTATATATTTTATGCAGTATTCTCACTCTGGACATTAGTACGTTCGAAGGCAGTCATTAGGTAAATTACCTGGGGAATAGGGGGTATAATCCCTACTCCAATACATATAACCTAGGGTGGCAAGATCACCTCAATCTTACATGGGAAGGAACCAATGGGGGCCCTCCAATCAAGGAGTAATGAATTACAATCAACCTTAACCTAATCATCCGTACCAACCTCCGCAACCATATAGGCCGCCCCAAAAGGCCGATAGAAAGCCCTCTTATAGTAGTGACCCACCCATGCCCATTCATGTGAGTAAGCTCGAGGAAGGTATGCATTCAGTGTAAGTGAATATGTGCCAAATGCAATGCTAATTGGAAAAAATCCTTCATGTGTCACAATCTAATGCCACATTGAATATCCCGAGCAACACCGAGCCAAACTCAAAGAGAGAGGGAAAAGAACATGCAAAGGCTATCATTCTCCAATCCAGAGTGGTGATAAAGGAACCTGTGAGACCAATAAATGGGGATTAGGAAGAAAAGGACACTAACACCCACACCTTTAGTGTTGGAGATGACGTGGATGAGAGTATTGAGAAAGAAAATGACCCAAAACTGACTGACCCTACAAAAAGGTTAGCCTAGCAATCGAGCCAAACACCCGTACCCTTCCCAACTTGTTTAGAGGAAAGAAAGAAGAGCGAGAGTGAGGAATTCCTCAGCTTCCTCAACATGTTCAAGGCGTTAAATGTTAACCTCCTATTACTTGAGCCTTTAGAGAAGATGCCGAAATATGCTAATTTTCTTAGGGAGGTAATGTCTAGAAAGAAGAAGATCGATTGTGGGGAAAAGATTTTTTTAAATGTCAAATGTAGTGCAGTTGTATCTAGGAAAGCCCCATCGAAACTAAAAGACCCTGGAAGTTTCACCATCCCGATAGAAATAGGATGGGTGAATTTTAGGAGAGCCCTTTGTCATATTGGGGCTAGTATTAACATCATGCCTCTTTCAATTTATTGTAGTCTAGGGTTAAGTGACCATCCCGAGACTTCAGTGACTTTACAGCTGGTTGATCGATCATTAGTACATCCCAAGGGAGCCCTTGAGGATGTGTTAGTTTAGGTTCGGCAATTTATTCTTCCTATATAATTTATAGTGCTTAACTTTGAGGAAAACTAAAAGACATTGATCTTATTAGGTAGGCAATTCTTAGCGACTTCTAAGGCCACCATCGATGTGGGTAAAGTAGAGCCATAGCTCTAGGGAAAAGTCACCCTATTTGGGGTATGAGTGTCAAGTTATCAATTTGTTTGTTTGTCATGCTACTAATCTAACAGCTTGTTTAGAGTGGTGTAAAATTGCAAGGGTAAAATCGACACCAAATAGGATCTGGAAGAAGAAGAGAGTCAAAATCGATTGGCGATCCTCGAGTGGCCTCAATCGAGCGATAAACAAGAGGTACTTCAAAGTATCAAAGATGCCACACAAGCTTCATTTCGGGGGAGTAACCAGTCACCCCAAAATATATTTGTAATTTGTTGATGGGCAATTGGAACTAAATTTGTAAATAATTGAATGCTTCAAACATATACTCTATTTAATTTTCTTGCTTAATTTAGCTTTAAATTTTTTGCATGTTGAATTTTTAGACTTGGTAGGGCTTAATTTTGTGTAGATAGAAGTTAGAATGAAAATTGGGAAATTTTTGGGATACCACAAAGTGGTGTCGCGATACCCCGAGCAGACTCGAGGGGAGGCCAAAACTCTTATGGATATCGTGATACTAGATGATGGGCTCGAAACTAACTATTATTTCGACAAAGGCAAGTGCACCTATTGAACAGTAGTATAGTTATGGTGAGTCCGGAATATCGTATCCTCAAGGACTAAAATTACTAGTAATACCTATCTTTTTATTATCTAGCCTAGTAATTAAGGGGATTTATTTTTAATCTAAATTTAACTAACTAATTTAACTAACTAAATAATTATGAACGTGACAGAGAGTGAATTTGGAAAATACTTTTAGACAACTTATATGAGATAGGCAATACCTACGGAAGAATCCACCTAGACTTCACTTATTACTTTTGATTCATACGATTTATTCACTTGACTTAATCCATAGAGATCCCTGAATTATGTTAATATCTCTTTCAAGACAAAAAACAACTACCTTAAAGTTTAAACCATCAATGCACAATTATCTATGACTTAATCTGAAACATATCAATGAAAATCATACATCAATAGAAGTTTCATTCTAATAGTAATATGAGAAAATTACTTAAGAACAAAGCATAATTCAATGATTTTCAAATAGTACTATAGTTGACCTCTCCACACCTAAGATGTACATTGTCCTCAATGTACATAAGATAGATAATATAGTAATAATATCATAAGAGAGGGAAAGAAGTGAAACTTCCTGAATCATGGATGAAATCCTTGAAAACGAAGCTTGTAGCAGTGGAGCCAATGAAAAGCATGATGAACTAAGCAGAGGTGAAGGTGGGGAAGAATATTCCAGTTCCTTAGTGTCACCTTGAACCTTTCGAAATTGCAGAGTCATCAGTAGAGTTTTAGGGGGTTTATTAAATGGATTTCGTTATGATTACTCGAAAATAGCCAAAGATAAAATGAAATCAACATAATTAATATAATTTAGAGACAATAAAAAGAAATAGTTCAATAGATTAAAACTTTAAATAAAATAAAGACAATATGTAGAAGAGGATAGTGTGTAGGTACCTCAATGATGGGGCGAGAGCTGACTCTTTGTAGTGGCTGGGATCATAGGTAGCTGAGTCGGGGACTAAGTCTCTCCAACATGCAGAAGAAGAGTAATGGATGTGGCAATGGAGGTCCTCGAATTCGTCTTCCTCCATGAACTCCTCGGTGTAAAGTCCCAAAGCGGCTCCGAACTGTGGGACACTCAGTTCACGTATGAGGCCTCCGAGATGGGATTGAATTGTGTCAGAGTCGTCAAAGTTATTCATGACCATTTAGAGGTGGAAAGTGGAACAGAACTCCAAAGTGAGCTCTAGGTATGTAGGCTCGACGATATCAAATAAGTGCCTGCACGAGTCGGTGGATAATAGGGCTCAAACCGCGTCAGCTAGCTGGACCTACTCTAGGGCGGCCCAATCAATACACCTCCCCATGCTGAGGGGTCGTGCGCAAAGTAGACGACAGAGCTCCTCTTGGGGTTCCGAAGGAAACTGTAGGAATGGGTGGCGTACTTCGATAGAAGCTCTTGAGGAGGTCGCACCGGCACCTTTTCGCTTTTTTGAAGCGGGAACGGTAGTCATCTTCCCACGTGGGGGAGTCATTACGTACCTACAAAAGATGTACAATAACTAAATATCATTAACCAACCAAGGATGTAGGATCATACTAATTATTATATTCTTGTGATAATCCTAATATTAAAAACTAAGAACACATGAGTCTATTGAATAATGAGAAAGCAATATTGATTCAAGAAAAGAGAAATTAGTTAATAATAATAAGATGACTTGTCTAAAAATGAGAAATATCAGAACACGTAGCATTAAGAATTCGAGAAAATAGATATAGAATAAAAGAATAGAAATTAACATAGTTTATGAAAAAAAAATCTAATAATGCTAACAATAATAATGAACAGAGTGATAATTAAGAGACTAGAAACTGAATAATAATAAAAGAAATGGAGGGTAAAACAATGGTGACCAACGGAGAGGTGGTGGGAGGAGGCGCACTATCGTGGTTGTGGCGCGTGGGCGAGCCGTTCTTACACGAGCGTGGACTGCGTGCTGTATGAGTGGATAAGAAGGGGAAGGAGAAATGAGGAGGGGGTGTCAACAGTGGTGGCCGAACTGAGTGGGGAGAGTGGAGAACGGTTAGGGTTTTGAGAAAAACTTTGGGGAGAAGATGAATAGAGGTGTGGTTTAAATAGAAATTGAGGCACATAGTCAAGGCCCACGCCCGTGTGCCTACTATTTAGCCCGTGTGTTTCGTAAATTTTGAATTAGGGCGCGTCTGATCCTTGTCCCACGCCCATGTCTCATGGGTGTGTTGGGTCACACGGCCTAATCGCACGGCCGTGTGATAGTTCATTCGTTTCTCCCATGCATGTGTTTAGGGTCACACGCCCGTGGTAATTAATCAGTATCGACCACGGCTATATCGCACGGCAGTGGCCTTTTTATTGTAACCCGTGTTTTCGAGTCAGTTTTGACCACGGCCGTATTGCACGGCCGTGGTGTTTTATCGTAGCCCGTGTTGGGGAGAAGTTTTTCTTCCTTGGCCCGCACGGTCTCCACCACGCCGATGTCTCTTCCCGTGGTGTCCACACGGCCACGGCCACGCCCGTGTGCTAGGCCGTGTAGGTAAGAAATCCTGCGCCTATTAAATTGGTTAGTTCTTAGTTAGATGCTAAAATAAAAAATATGGATGTTAGTAGGGTTAGTGCTCGGGTTGCCTCCCGAGAAGCGCTCGTTTAAAGTCTTAAGCTAGACTTACCCTGTTTTCATTTCTATATGAAGGTTCACAGAGCTGAAGCCCCTCTCTTATATCCCTAAAATCTTCACCATTATATATTTTCAGCCGCTGACCATCTTGATTTCAGCTTTCCAGGAAACAATTTGAGCCTTGAATTGTATAGTAGAACAAGATCTCCTACTTCAAATTGCTTCGGTTGCTTCAAACGGGCATCATGGTGTCACTTTGTTGTCTCCTTATACAGACGTGAGTTCTCGTAGGCATTTGCTCGCCACTCATCTAGCTCATTCAACTGCATCATTCTTTTCTCACCTGCAAGTTTAAGATCGAAATTTAAGAATTTTATTGCCCAAAACGCTTTGTGCTCTAATTTAAATGGTAAATGACAACTTTTTCCATAGACAAGTCTATATGGGGATGTTCCTATGGGAGTTTTAAAAGTGGTTCTATAGGCCCATAAAGCATCGTCTACTTTTAATGCCCAATCTTTCCTATTTGATTCTATTGTTTTCTCTAGAATACGCTTAAGCTCTCGATTTGCTACTTCCACTTGTCCACTGGTTTGAGGGTGATAAGGGGTAGCTGTTCTGTGGTGTACTCCATATTTCTTTAAGACTTTATCAAATTGAGTATTACAAAAATGAGTACCTCTATCACTAATAATTGCTCTGGGTGATCCAAATCGAGAGAAGATTTTCTTAAGAAATCTCACTACCACTCTAGCATCATTAGTAGGTAAAACTTGAGCTTCCACCCATTTTGACATATAATCCACTGCTACTAAGATGTATTTATTCCCAAATGAATTAGAGAATGGACCTATAAAATCAATACCCCATACATCAAATATTTCACATGATAGCATATATGTTTGAGGCATTTCATCACGTTTAGAGATATTACCTGTTCTTTGACATCTATCACATGAAGCAACATACCTGTTAGCGTGTTTGAACAGAGTGGGCCAATAAAAACCTGATTCGAGCATTTTATGCGTTGTCCTAATCCCACTATAATGTCCTCCTGATGGTCCTAAATGGCAATGTTCTAGGACTTTGCTTGCTTTTGCCTTTGTAACACATCTCCGAATTACTTGATCTACACATATAAGGAAAAGAAAAGGGTCCTCCCAAAAATAGTTTTCGCATCATCAAAGAATCGTTTTTTTCGATGATGTGTTAACCTTTTTGGTAGAATGTTAGTAGCCAAGTAATTCGCAATGTCTGCAAACCAAGGTACCTCAAAGTCAGATATAGAAAATAGTTGTTCTTCAGGAAATGAATCATTTATCTCACTCTCATCGAGTTCTTTGACATGTGGATTTTCAAGCCTAGAAAGATGGTCTGCCGCAAGATTTTCAGCTCCTTTCTTATCTTGAATTTCCAAACCAAATTCTTGTAATAGTAAAATCCATCTTATGAGTCGAGGTTTTGCATCAGATTTGTTTAAAAGATAACGAAGAGATGAATGGTCAGTGTAAACGACAACTTTAGATAATATCAAATACTGTCTAAATTTATCAAATGCAAAAACCACAACTAGCAATTCTTTTTCTATGGTGGTGTAATTTTCTTGTGCGGCCGTCAATGTTTTGCTAGCATAATAGATCGGCTGAAAATGCTTGTCTCTTCACTGTCCCAAAATCGCACCTACTGCAAAGTCACTCGCATCACACATTAGTTCAAAGGGTAAATTCCAATCAGGTCCAATTATAATTGGAGCATTTATTAATTTATTGTTGAGGGTATTAAATGCTTCTAAACATTCTTGATCAAAATCGAAAGGCACATCTTTCTCTAGTAGTTTTGTTAAAGGTTTAGCTATTTTGGAAAAATCCTTAATAAGTCTTCTATAAAATCCAGCATGTCCTAAAAAGCTTCTAATAGCCTTAACTGAACTAGGAGGAGGTAATTTTTCTATGGTTTCAATTTTTGCTTTATCAACCTCAATCCCTTTACTAGAAATTTTGTGGCCTAACACAATCCCTTCTCGAACCATAAAGTGACACTTTTCCCAATTAAGCACAAGGTTTGTTTCCTCACATCTCATTAGAACTCGTTTTAAATTTTTAAGGCAAAGATGGAAAGAATTACCAAATACAGAAAATTCATCCATAAATACCTCCATCATATCTTCCACAAGTTCATCAAAGATGGCTAGCATGCAACGCTGAAAAGTAGTAGGAGCATTACATAATCTAAAAGGCATTCTACGATAAGTAAACGTATCGTATGGACACGTAAATGTTGTCTTTTCTTGATCCTCAAGAGCTATTAGGATTTGTAAGTAGCCAGAGAGTCCGTCTAGGAAGCAATAGTATATATGCCCAGATAATCTTTCTAACATCTAATCAATGAAGGGTAAAGGGAAGTGATCTTTTCTTATGGCATTGTTCAACTTTCTATAGTCAATGCAGACTCTCCAACCTGTGACTGTTCTCATTGGAATCAAATCATTCTTTTCATTAGCTACAATAGTCATGCCTCCCTTCTTTGGAACAACCTGCACAAGACTTACCCAAGTACTGTCAGAAATAGGATAAATAACTCCAGCATCTAGAAGTTTAATTACCTCAGCTTTAACAACTTCCTTCATGTTGGGATTCAATTGTCTTTGAGGTTGCACACATGGTTTATATTCATCTTCCGGTTAAAATTTTGTGGGTGCAAAACGATGGACTTATCCCTTTAATGTTAGAAATCTTCCAAGCTATGGCTCTTTTATGCTCCTTTAGTAACTGTAGCAGCTCGTCTTTCTCTTTGGGTTCCAGTTCTGAAGAGATGATTACTGGTAGTGTAGAATTATCTCCAAGGAATGCATACTCTAAGTGATTTGGTAACTGTTTCAATTCCAATTTAGGTAGTTCTTCAATAGAGGGTTTTTGTTTTAGTTTATCATTTATTTCAATGCTCTAATCTTTCTTTTGTCTTGGGGCAGAAGTATTAGCATTTAACTAACTTTTTACCTCCCCTAACTCATTAGTATCATCATCTTCCCCCTCACATTGGGTAAGACACAGTTCCAACGTGTTGTCATGTATGATTTCCTGAAAAGAATCTTGAATAAAATGATCAATGGCATCAATAAAATAATAGGAATCATCTTGCTTTCTAGAATATCGCATAGCATCGTAAATTTTAAAAATAATTTCCTCGTCGCCTACCCTTAGCGCCAGTTTACCATCCCCTACATCAATAACAGTCCTAGCAGTAGCTAAAAAGGGGTGTCCTAAAATTAAAGGTACCTCAACGTCCTCATCCATGTCAAGCACAACAAAGTCAACACGGAATATAAATTTTTCAACTTTTACCAGAATATCTTCAATAATTCCCCTAGGATATTTAATATATCTGTCAACTAATTAAATACTCATCCTAGTGGGTTTTGGTTCCCCAAGACCAAGCTGCTTGAACATTTTATAAGGCATTAAATTGATACTGGCACCTAAATCAGCTAGTGCTTTCTCAATATTTAAACTACCAATTAAACAGGGAATAGTAAAACTTCCAGGATCCTTTAATTTGGCTGGTAGCTTATTTTGGAGAATAGCTGAACATTCCTCGTTAAGCTCCATGGTCGATAGCTCTTCAAGCTTCCTTTTATTTGTTAGAAGCTCTTTTAGGAATTTTGCGTATGTTGGCATCTGCGAAATAGCTTCAACAAAAGGTAAGTTAATATGTAATTGTTTAAAAAGTTCAAGAAATTTACCATATTGTGCGTCCATGCGGTCTTTCTTCAACTTTGCCGGATATGGGATCGGTGATTTATATTCTTTAATTACCAGTGTTACATTCTCCGTTAATTCCTCACCCTTTTCCTTATCGGTTTCTTGTGGCATCTTCTTTTCAGCTTCAACCAATACCTTCCCATTTCTTAGTGTAAGTGCCTTCACATGCTCTTTTAGTTTAGGTTCAGTATTACTAGGTAAACTACATGGTTGCCTTTCGAAAACTAACTTGGTCAGCTGTCCTATTTGATTTTTAAGCCCTTGGATTAATGTTTCCTGATTTTTCAATGCCGCTTCGGTATTCTAAAAAAGAATATCTGTTGCTGATATAAATTTTGTTAGCATCTCCTCAAGGTTTGGCTTTTTCTCTTGTGGGTAGGGTTGTTGTTGAAAGCCTGGGGGGTTGCTGTCTCTGATTTCCTTGGTCACCCCATGAAAAGTTGGGATGGTTCCTCCAACCTAGATTGTAAGTGCTACTATAAAGGTTATTTTGAGGTATAGAATTATTACCCATATAGTTCATCTATTCACTTTCTGTTCCAGGGTTGTAGGATGGACACTCTATATTACTCATTCCTCCTCCATTCGTATCGCACTGCATCACTGGATGTACCTGCGAAGAACCAAACTAACCATCAATTTTCTTACTTAAAAGTTTTACCTGATTTGATACCATGGTTACTGCGTCGAGGTTGAAAACACTGGCGGCTTTTGTTGGCTTTATCCTTGTAACTTGCCACTGATAGTTATTCAGTGGCATCTCCTCTATAAACTCATAAGCCGCTTCAGGGGTCTTGTTATTCAGAGTTCCACCGACAACTGAATCAATCAACTGCCTAGTTGAGGGGTTCACACCATTGTAAAACGTTTGAACCTGTAACCATAGAGGTAATCCATGGTGCGGGCACCTTCTCAGTAGATCCTTGTATCTCTCCCATGCGTCGTAAAGTGTCTCTAAATCCAGCTGCAAAAAAGAAGAGATATCATTCCTCAACTTAGTTGTTTTAGCCGGCAGAAAATATTTTAACAAAAAATTTTTGGTCATTTGTTCCCATGTAGTGATTGATCCTCGTGGTAACGAGTTTAACCACTATTTAGCTTTGTTTCTCAATGAGAATGGAAACGACCGAAGGCGAATGGCATCATCAGAAACGCCATTGATTTGGAAAGTATCGCAAAATTCCAGAAAATTTGCCAAGTGATTGTTTGGATCCTCATCCTGCAAACCATCAAACTGAACAAATTGTTGAATCATCTGAATAGTGTTACGTTTCTGTTCAAAATTATTTGCAACAACAGCAGGTCTAACATTACTTGATTCAATTCCTATTAAATTAGGTTTAGCATAATCATAGATAGTACAAGGAGCAGGATTTTGATTCACCAGGTTTACGGCAACCATAGGAGGTAGCGGATTATTATCAGCCATCTCTTCGGTAGTATTGATTTCGTCTTCTTGCTCTTCTTCTATGTATTGTAGGCTTCGCCTTATCTCTCTTTGGTTTCTGTGAGCTGTGCTTTCAATCTCACTGTCAAAAATCAAGGGTCCTGAAGGGTTTCTTCTAGTCATAAACTAAAATTACCTGCCAGAAGCAAATAAACAAAAATTAGCAAAGTTAAAATAAAATAAAAATTAAATTACAGATAAATAAAATGGCTAAAGTAATAAAAATTTAGTGTTCCTAATATCTTAGTCCTCGGCAACGGCTCCAAAACTTGATGGGCTCGAAACTAACTATTATTTCGACAAAGGCAACCGCACCTATCGAACAGTAGTATAGTTATGGTAAGTCCGGAATATCGTATCCTCAAGGACTAAAATTACTAGTAATACCTATCTTTTTATTATCTAGCCTAGTAATTAAGGGGATTTATTTTTAATCTAAATTTAACTAACTAATTTAACTAACTAAATAATTATGAACGTGACAGAGAGTGAATTTGGAAAATACTTTTAGACAACTTATATGAGATAGGCAATACCTAAGGAAGAATCCACCTAGACTTCACTTATTACTTTTGATTCATACGATTTATTCACTTGACTTAATCCGTAGAGATCCCTGAATTATGTTAATATCTCTTTCAAGACAAAAAACAACTGACTCTAGGTTGATTAATTGAAATCTCTTTCTAATTAAAACCCCTATTGTCGCATTAATTCGATCTATGGATCCCCTTATTAGATTTGACTCTAATCCGGCAGATTTTCATCGCCCTATTTCTAGAGTTGCAATTAACTCCACTTAATTGTGTTGATCTTCTCTTAAATAGGGACTTTTTCTCCACTGAATAAGCACATTCGACTTTGAATCAATAACCTGAATTATCAAAACAAGAATAAGAACTCACAATTAAGAATAAGCACATGTATTTATCTTATAAATTAAATAATAATAAGATCTGTCTTAGGTTTCATCCCCTTAGGTATTTAAGGGATTTAGTTTATACTAATAGAGGGAAACATCTTAAAATAGGAAAAACAACAAAACATAAGAAAACCCAAAAAACTTCTAAAGAACTTGATGGGAAATCTTCAATCTTGATGGAGATCCTTCTCCTAAGCTGTTCCCGACGGCTGTCTTAGAGTACTTTCCGCCTTCTACTCGGCATCTATTCAACGTCCTGTTCACCCTCTTTTAGGTTGCCCCCTAGGGTGTATATATAGGCTTTTGAGATGCCTTACTTGGCCCACAAGTATCCTATTCTGAATAAAATTCATCTTGGGGACACGGCCGTGTGATCTACCTGTGGTCGATAGTCCAGGCCGTGTGATTTCTGATGTAGGCCAATTTTGTCCCTTTTTGGCCTGTTTCTCGTTCTTTTCGACTCCTAAGCCCTCTTGAGTGTAAAATCATGAAATTAAAGGATTAGGAGCATCAAATTCATTAAATCTAATGAATATTCATCCAAAAATAAGCCAAGTGTGGGGTAAAAATATGTATAAATTATGGTTTATCACTAGACCCTTGGTATTAGAATATCCTGAATAGTCTTGAAATTAAAATTTTGGCCAAACATACAGAAGTATCACGATATCCTTGACAGTTTCAAAATTGGGGTGAGGGCAAATTTTTTTAAGATATCACGATACCCACCCTGGGTATCGCGATACTCATGTCGGGTTTTGGAAAATACCCAGGTTTGGTATCGTGATCCGCATGTTTCCCACCTTAAATCCCCTTAAAACACCCTCAAATCACCAAATATTCTCTTATTTCAAAACCTAACTCCTTCTAAACATCTTATTTTCACTTTTTTCTCTCAAATTTTCTCTTTAACCTCTTCACCTCTTGCTTTTGTTTTGTTGTTTTTTTTGTTTATTTTTCCTTTCATTTTCAAGTTTCTTTATTTGGTTTGGGGACAGAGTACACCAAGTAGTCTTCAACAAAACAATCACTTACAGTTTAAAGTTCCTACTCTCTAGTTATTTTAATTTGTTGATATTTTTGGAAAAATCATTTCTTTCATGTTAAAGTAGTTGGATAACTTGTTAGTTTGGCTTATAAGATTATTGTTATTAAGGCTAGTTGGTTTGTATTTTTGTTTAATTTTTAATTAAAATTTAAGAGAAATCTTGTTACAATACCACCTACTAGACAACAAATATGAAATTGATCCCAACTGAAGCCTCCTCCACCCTCGGAGTATGTTTCAAATAAAAAAATCAAAAGAGGCTGAACAAGTTTTCTTAACGATTCAATGATGAACATTCCTCCTTGAACACGATTTTAACCCACCTCTTTATTGTGTGATGAAATTTGGGATCTAGTTTAGTTTCATGGTTGGCACAATTTTTCCTTGCTGTCGAAAGCACCTGCGATAATACCCATCATTTTGGAGTTTTATTCCAACTTAAAATATTCTACTACCACTTGAGTGACAGTACACAAAAAAAGGTGATCGGCCACAATTTGTTGTGGAATATTAGAGTCTTTTTGGCATTTTGATAAATCATAAAAGTAACACATTTTAATCCCATGCTTAGCATGTTTTTGGATGTTTATCTATATAATTTTGTGAATTTGATACTCCGAGTACTTTAAATTTGTATTTCTATACTTAGGTGAGCATAGGGAGGTGAAAAGAGTGGAAAATAGGCTAAAACCGGACAAAATGGGCCATCTTGAGGATTCACACGACCAAGCCTAAACCACACTGGTAAGGCAAATGCCCGTGTGACTCACACAGGTTGGACACACCCCCGTGTGCCAGCCCGTGTCGTTCACGATTCACTCAAATTCCCACACGGCCTGTGCACTCTCACACGGGCTGCACACATGCCTCGCATCTTGTTTTGTTTTCACGCAGAAAAAGCCAATTTTTAGGATTTCTGAGCCTTCTAAAGTCTATAAATACGAGCCAGAGGAAGACCTAAAGAAGCACACGGAGGACACAGAGAGCAGGAAGCTGGAAAATACTCGAAGACAGCCATTGGGAGAAGCTTGGAAGAAGGATCCCCATCAAGACTAAAAATCTCCTATCGATTTCCCTTGAAGTTTTTGGATTTTCTTATGTTTTGTAGTTTTCCTTATTTTAAGATGTTTCCCTCTATCAGTATGAATTAAACTCCCTAAATACCTAGGGAGGATGAAACCTAGATGAAACTTATTATTTAATAAATCTGAATTACGTGATAAATACTTGTTCTTGCTAATGTTTTCAGAAATATAAATTCAAGACTGATGTGCTTATTCAGTGGAGCAAAAGCCCCTGTTTAAGAGTAGATCCATCATAATTAAGCGGAGCTGATTGCAACCCTAGAAATAGGGCGACATAAATCTGCCGGATTAGAGTCAAATCTAATAAGGGAATCCATAGATCGAGTTAATGCGACGATAGGGGTTTTAACTGGAAAAATATTTCAATTAATCAACCTAGAGTCAGTTGTTTTTAGTCTCGAAAGAGATATTAACATAATTTAGGGATTTCTACGGATCAAGTCAAGTGAATAAATCATTAAATTCAGAGTCAGAATAATAAGTAGAGTCTAGGTAGATTCTTCCTTAGGTATTGTCCTTATCATTGATTTATTCGATTATTTATTCACTCTCTGTCGCGTTCATCGATAATTAATTAGTTAGTTAAATTTTAGATTGAAACAAAACCCCTTAATTATTAGGCTAGATAATAAAAAGATAGTTATTACTAGTAATTTTAGTCCTTGAGGATACGATATTCCGGACTTACCAAGGCTATACTATTGTTCAATAGGTGCGCTTGCCTTAGTCAAAATATTAGTTAGTTTCGAGCCCATCACATTTAATGAGCTTGTTTTCAAGCTATTTTATATTTATTTATTGCATTTTTAGTTTTATTAACTTAGATTCATTTTGTTGCAAAATAAGTGTTTTTACGCACTTTTTAGCATTTTGACGACCCGTTAGGCCCACTCGGGCTTCAAAATTGACTAATAGACTATTTGATTGTGTAGGGTGCCATTTCAAGTCAAAGAATACAAAGGACGACGTCAGTATCGCAACTTCAGCATGCAGCATTGTGACACCAAACATCGAAGCATCTAAGGCTGAAATAGGGCTGATGTTATAACGTAGGGATCACTGACGTCACGATGTCGCAATGAAAATCTGGATACGCACAATCACATTTTGACAACCTTCGAGGGCATATTTGTCCCATTAAAACCCTAATTAATTCAAAGATGCTTTAGACAGTTAAAAAACTCAATTTTAGCTTATATAAAGAACCTTATAACCTCATTAGAGGGGAGTAGACCTAAGGATTAGCCCCAGGGAGCTGTGATAAACCGTAAATATAACATATTTTAACCCCGCATTTAGCTTACTTTTGGATGACTTATCCCTTGATTTATATAAAAAGGTGCTCTTAATTCTTTCATTTCATGTCTTATACCCAGGAAAGCACCCAAGGATGAAAAGAATGTAAAACAGGCCCAAAACGGAGTAAAATGGGCCTTAGCTCAAAATCGACACGGCCTGGCCCAAAGTCCACACAGCAGTGCCGCGCCAATCACCTAGAGCACGGCCTCTCCCCCGATTTACATGGCCGTGCCTCATTAAAGAATCTGAACACGGCCTAAAGTCAATCCACACAGGCGTGCTACATGGCCATGCCTCTGTCATCAGAATGAGTAATTTCAGTCAGAAAAGGATACTTAGGGAGAAAGAATTGCATTCCAAAGAGCCTATATATATCCCCTAAGTGTCACCATTAAGAGGAGGCGAGCTAGGCCAAGGAGCCAAGCTGAAAAGGTCAGAATTGCGGGAATCGCTCGAAGTTAGCCAGTTGATCCATCCCAAGAAGCCAAAATTATACTCAAGACGGCGGAATTCTCCTTCAATTCCTTCAGGGAATTTTAGGGATTTCTTATGTTTTGTTTTATCCTCTCTTAAGATGTTTTCTTTCTTAGTTATGAACTAAACCCCTCAGATACCTAAAGGGGATGAAACCTAGATGAATCTTGTTATTTAATTTCTGAGTTTTATGATAAATACTTAGTTTGTTCTTAATTATGCATGCTTAATCCAAATCTGATGTGCTTAGGTGGAAGAGGAATAGACCCTGCCTAAGAGTAGATCTAGCGTAATTAAGCGGAGTTGATTGAACGCCTCGAGATAGGGTTACGAGATTTTACCGAATTAGGGTGAAACCTAATATGGGAATCCATAGATCGATTTTACTGCTATTCTAGGGGGTTATTATAAGAGAACGAGAGTTCCACTAATTAACCTTGGGTTAGACGTTATTCGCCTCGAAAGAGGGTTTAGCATAGGTTAGGGAGTCCTACGGATCAAGCTATGTAAATAAATCATATGATTCAGGGTTAAAAAACAAGTGAAGTCTAGGTGGATTCTTTCTGGGGGTATCGTCGTGATCAATTGAGTTTTTCTTCAAGTTTTTTCCCAATTCGTTCTTTTTGTCGTAGTGTCCTTAGCCTAGTGGTCGTTAATTTAGATTAAAATAAACTTCACTTTATTTTTAAGGCTAAATAATAAAAAGAAAGTTAGTATTAATACTTTTGGTTCCTTTGGGTTTGATAATTCGGTCTTGCCTAAGCTATACTACTGTTCGATAGGTACACTTGCCTTTAATCGTTGTTAGAGTTAGTTTCCAGGTTCGATCACATTCGTTATAAATTTTAAAACTCTAATTTCAGCGATCAAATTTTTTGGCGCCGTTGCCGGGGAACTAAAATATTAAGAAAACTCTATTTTTATTACTTTAGCCATTATTTTTATTTTCAGTTTAATTTTTAAATTTGCTAATTTCTCTTTCTTTCTTTTTTTTCCAGGTACCTCTAGTTTATGACTAGAAGGAACCTGAAAGGACCTTTAGTATACGACAGTGATATTGAAGCTACCGCTCGAAAGAATCACCTAGAAATCAGGCGAGCCCTAAACTATACAAAAAGAGAGGAAGAAGACAGATCCAATCCTACTGAAGGGATGGACGAGACTAATCCACCTCCACACAATGTGGGGGAACGCAACGCTCCATGTACAATGTTTGATTATGCTAAAACGCATTTAATAGGAGCAGAATCAAGTATTGTTAGGCCTGCTATAGCTACTAATAATTTTGAATTAAAGCCTCACACAATATAAATGATTCAACAGTTTGTTCAATTTGATGGTTTGCAGGACGAAGATCCAAAAACTCATATAGCTAATTTCTTAGAGTTCTGTGATACCTTCAAAATAAATGGCATTTTTGATGATGCCATATGTCTTCGGTTATTCCCCTTTTCATTGAGAAATAAAACCAAACAGTGGTTAAACTTGTTACAACGAAGGTCAATCACTACATGGGATCAAATGACTTAATGAAATATTTCCTACCGGCCAAAACGGCCAAATTACGGAATGATATCTCTTCTTTTGTGCAGATGGATGTAGAAACATTATACGACGCATGGGAGAGATAAAAGGATCTCTTGAGGAGATGTCCACACCATGGCTTACCTTTGTGGCTTTAAGTCCAAACATTCTATAACGGTGTAAACCCCTCAACAAGAGCGTACGAGTTCATTGAAGAGATGTCACTGAATAATTATCAGTGGCAAGCTTCAAGTACAAAACTGACAAAATCAGCATGAGCCTTCAACATAGACACAGTAACCATGCTATCAACACAAATGGAGATAATGAAATAAAAGGTTCATAGTTTGTGTTCTTCGCAGGTACATCCAAAGATGCAGCAGATGCAAGTGGAATCAGAGCGACTCGAGTCCCCACCCTACCAACCAGAAGCAGAGAGCGAATAGATGAACTATATAGGTAATAATTTCAGATCTAATAATAATCCATATAGTAATACTTACAATCCAGGTTGGAGGAACCACCCAAATTTTTCATGGGGAGGCCAGGGAAATCAAGGTAATCAAAGGCAACAACCTCCTCAAAACTTCCAAAATCAGCCCTATCCACAAGAGAAGAAGCCAACTCTCGAAGATATAATGGCAAGATTTTTGGCAGACACAGAAAAACGTATCCAAGAAACTGAGAGAACAATCAAAAGCAACGAGAGCCGAATCGGGGAAATCACTAAGTCAGTGAAGGAAGTTACTAATGCAGTCGAATGACTCGCAAAGCTCATGTCAGAACGACCGCAACGACGTCTACCAAGTAACACCAAGATTAATCTAAAGGAGCAAATTCAAGCCATAGCTGCTCAGGAAAATGCAGAGATAGACGAACCCATCTCACAACAAGAAGACAAGGTAGACGAAGGAAGGTAGATGTAACACAGGAAAGGCCAAAACCAGTAATCAAAGAGTACCAACCTCCATTCCTTATCCCGAAGCATTAAAAAGAGATGATTCAGAAGAACGGTTCGGTAAGTTTCTTAAAATTTTAAAGAAATTACACATTAACTTACCTCTTCTTGAAGCTCTTTTTCAGATGCCAGGCGTGGGGAAATTTTTAAGACAGCTCTTGACAAACAAACGCAAATTAGATGAAGAGCCACATGTTGAACTCAAGTGCTCAGCAATTCTACAAAATAGACTACCACAGAAATTAAAAGACCCAAGGAGTTTTAAAATTCCATGTTTAATTGGTAGTTTAACTATTGATAATGTGTTAGCTGATTTAGGGGCAAGCATAAATGTCATGCCTTATACATTGTTTAAATGACTAGGTCTAGGGAAGCCCAAACAAACTAGGATGAGTATTCAATTAGCTGAAAAAATTGTTAGAATTCCTAGGGGCATTATCGAAGATGTTCTCATAAAAATTGATAAATTTATTTTTCCGGTAGACTTTGTTGTCTTAGACATGGATGAGGATATTTCAATCCCTTTAATTTTAGGAAGACCCTTTCTAGCAACTGCCAATACTAAAATTGATGTTGCCACAGGAGAACTCATACTTTGTGTAGGTAATGAGGTAGTTACTTTTCAAGCTTTCGATTCAGCCAGGACATCGAATGACCAAGGTAAGAAAGAAAAATCAATTGATAACCATTCGATTAACCCTTCTTTTCAAGAAGTACAAGAAAAGGGCACAATTGAATCTGATCTTGAATACAACGCCAACAAAGGAATAGATCATGAGGAACAAAAGGTTCAACCTGATGAATTAGATGAGTGGAAAACGCATTTCAAGGAAAAAATAGGGATACAAAAAACAGAGCCAAAATCACTCTACGAGATAAGCAAGTCCAAAAGCAAAGATCAGGTATTATTAGACCTACGACTATCTCCTCCGGACCCTGACACAAACAAAGAAATCCTTTTTAAGGTAATTGATGTTCTTCCACACAAGATAGTCGAGGTAAGCAATTCCAATTGTGATGCTCTTAAAATAAATGCCACTCGACCTGAACCACACAATGAACATCAAACGGATAATATGAGGAAAGATGTTCAAACCTTCAAACCTCCATGAATTTTTTTCAAACACAAGGAAAGTTTAGCTAAAGACTATAAACGAGCGCTTCTCAGGAGGCAACCCGAGTACTAACCTCACTTGTTTTGTATTTATTTTCATATTACTTTATTTTTCTTTTTAAACTAACCAGAAATGCAGTTTTTCAGGCCCTACGACCTTACACACGGCCGTGTCCGTGGCCGTGTGGACCACCGAAACCACCACACTAACAGAATAGAGGCCGTGCAATCCAGTCCAACCACCCTCCAACGTCACGGATCCAACCACCCTCCCTACGGGCATCGAAAAATTAGCACGGCCGTGCCCCACGACCGTGTGAAACTACTAACTTATCTAGCACGGGCAAGACACGCCCTGCATCCCAACCGTGCCAACATACTAACTTCACAACCACGGGTATGGTGGGCTGAAACACGGGTATGGGGAACTAACACACTCCAACACAGGACCGTGCGAGGCGGCCGTGTAAATCGAAACGGGCTTGAACCACGACCGTGGGGACGTGCCAGAATTCAACCACTATTTAAACCCCACAGCTTTTTTCCTTCACCCCCTACCTTCCTCCATCCTCTTTCTCTTTAAAACTTTTCTCTATTTTACTTAAAAAAAAGTGTCCAGACTCTTTAGCCACGCAAAAACCATGCCGAAGAAGCAAAAGCAACCCAGCATAGTCTCCTTAACAGAGACCCTACACATAAGTTCATGCCGGCCGCTTCATCCAAAGAACTGGCCAAGGGTCTTTGAGGCCAATTAATTTCTATTTTTCGTTTCTCTTTCCTTTCATTCTCCTATTCTTTAATAATTTTATGTTTAATTTAGTTTAACTTAGTTTAGTTTTGTAGTGTTAGGTTCGAAAGGCTGCTAGGGAATCACGCCACTTCCGCCACCGCCAGCACCTCCTCAGCCTTAGAGGTCACACCCACCTCGCGAAGCATCCAACAATAAGGACTCTTCGGTCCATTTATTTTTTATTTTCATTTTGTTTACATTCTTGTTTCCCCTTTCTTTATCCTTCTTATTTTTAATTATATACTTAGTTCATTTTAGTTAGGTCTTAATAAATCCTAGCTACTTCTCAGCGCGCTACCCAATTTCTTCATCTAGCGCAAGTTCGTCATCAAGACCAACCATCACCATCACCAAAGACACTCTTCCGTGAAAACATCCAAAATTCAGGGATTAATTCCTTCCCCTTCTCTTTTGATTTATCCCTTAACTGTTATTATCTATCTTTGTACATTGAGGGCAATGTACATCTTAAGTGTGGGGGCTGGATAGTTGTCCTGAGAAAATGCCTAACTTTCTTCGTTATTCTCAAACCCTGAGGATAAAAATGCCTAACTTTCTACATTATTCTCAAAACCCTGAATGATATCCTGTTTGAAAGTAATTTTCTAATATTACTAATTAAGATGGAATTTCTGATGGTTTATGATTTTTATTGACATGTGTTTGAATAAGTCATAGTTAATTGTGCATTTATGATTAAATTTGAAGAATACTAGGGAATCAAGTATGATAAGTCTAATTTTCTAAAATTTAAAATTTTAGATTGTTAACCTGAATTTGAATGTTTGAGATTTACAAAGGTTGATGTCAAAAACACCCATAATTTTTGTGAGATTTTGAGCCTTATAGAGCATAATTCTTTTTCGTGCTCACTTTATTGATTATGAGTGTGTCAACTATGAACTGTAATTCTAGAACTTGCCTTGATTATACATGTCAAGACCACAGTTATGACTTGATATACCGAGATGATAAAGGCACCTAGGTTTTAACCCACTTACACCACTAAAAAGCCTACCCTCATAATTAACCCCTAGTGAACCCCGTTGAGCCTAACAACCCTTTTTTATTGACTCACCCACTAATTTTAACCCAAAACCCTTTGTATTTGTTATCACCCTTCTTTTTGACTACCCTTTAATCAAGATATGATTTGATTAGTTACCTAAGTTTTTATGAATTATTATTTGAAGTTGTCTTTACTTAGTTTGTTCTTAAAAAATCAAAGTATATTCGGTATTAGTAGTACGAAAAGTAAGCTTACACAAGTTAAAGTCTAATTATCAAAAGAAAAAGCTCGTATTAGTAGGATTTTTATTTTTAGTTGATGTAATTATTATCTTAGAAATTTTTAGGTAGGTAACTTATCAATTCTCGATTCTAACCTTCTAATTTTAGCCTTTGTCTACACCTTTAACCCTAGCCCCGTTACAACCCTAACAAAGACCTTTTGATCTGTTTATCATTTTATTTTACAGTGGTGGAGATTTAATTTTCAGGCAAGCCTATGGGATTAACTTTTCAAGTTCGACTTAAGAGTGCTTAATTTTGACCCTTAAACACTTTTCGAGAGATTTAAGTGAATCTTTTGTGAGGATGTCAATCCTTTTCAGTTTTGAATTAAAGGTAATTATTTAGATGAAAGGAAACACCTATGTTTTCGTGCTACAAAAATATGACTTATCTTGTTTGAATCTTCAGGACTATTTGAATTGAATTATCCATGTATGAATTACCTATGAATTAGGATAAGGCATTGTTGATAGGAATTATGAATCAAGGAAAGTTCGTTTTAATTGTAAGTTGAGAATTTTGCTTGAGAACAAGCAAAATCTTAAGTGTGGGGGTATTTGATAAACCGTAAATATAACATATTTTAACCCCGCATTTAGCTTACTTTTGGATGATTTATCCCTTGATTTATATAAAAAGGTGCTCTTAATCCTTTCTTTTCATGTCTTATACCCAAGAAAGCACCCAAGGATGAAAAGAACGTAAAACAGGCCCAAAACGGAGTAAAATGGGCCTTAGCACGAAATTGACACGGCCTGGCCCAAAGTCCACACGGTCGTGTCGCGTCGATCACCTAGAGCACGGCCTCTCCCCCGATTTACACAGTCGTTCCTCATTAAAGAATCCGAACACGGCCTGAAGTCGATCCACACGGGCGTGCTACATGGCCATGCCTCTGTCGTCAAAATGAACAATTTCAGTCAGAAAAGGATACTTAGGGAGAAAGAATTGCATTCCAAAGAGCCTATATATATCCCCTAAGTGTCACCATTGAGAGGAGGCGAGCTAGGCTAAGGAGCCAAGCCGGAAAGGTCAGAATTGTGGGAATCGCTCGAAGTTAGCCAGTTAATCCATCCCAAGAAGCCAGAATTATACTCAAGACGGTAGAATTCTCCTTTAATTCCTTCAAGGAGTTTTAGGGATTTCTTATGTTTTATTTTATCTTTTCTCTTGAGATGTTTTCTTTCTTAGTTATGAACTAAACCCCTCAGATACCTGAAGGGGATGAAACCTAAATGAATCTTGTTATTTAATTTCTGATTATGATAAATACTTAGTTTGTTCTTAATTATGCATGCTTAATCGAAATCCGATGTGCTTAGGTGGAGGAGGAATAGACCCTGCCTAAGAGTAGATTTAGTGTAATTAAGCGAAGTTGATCGAACGCCTAGAGATAGGGTTACGAGATTTTACCGAATTAGGGTGAAACCTAATATGGGAATCCATAGATCGATTTACTGCTATTCTAGGGGGTTATTATAAGAGAGCAAGAGTTCCACTAATTAACCTAGGGTTAGACGTTATTCGCCTCGAGAGAGGGTTTAACATAGTTAGGGAGTCCTACGGATCAAGCTAAGTAAATAAATCATATGATTCAGGGTTAAATAACAAGTGAAGTCTAGGTGGATTCTTCCTGAGGGTATCGTCGTGAGCAATTGAGTTTTTCTTCAAATTATTTCCCAATTCATTCTTTTTGACTTAGTGTTCTTAGCCTAGTGGTCGTTAATTTAGATTAAAACAAACTTCACTTTATTTTTAAGGCTAAATAATAGAAAGAAAGTTAGTATTAATACTTTTGGTTCCTTTGGGTTCGATAACCCGGTCTTGCCTAAGCTATACTACTGTTCGATAGGTACACTTGCCTTTAATCATTGTCAGAGTTAGTTTCTAGGTTCGATCACATTCATTATAAATTTTAAAACTCTGATTTCAGCGATCAAGCTGTCAAAACAATATTTCATCTTTTTATTTTCTATTTTCTATTTTCTTTTGTTCTTCTTTAGTTTTATTTTAGCTTTTCTTATGTTTGCTTAATTGGAATCTTTCTATTCCAATGTGAAGACGATTGCAAGCGAAGATTATTCTAAAGTCGTGCTTCCATTATCTATTAATGTGCACTCTCTTTTGTTTTATTCTTTTATTCTATTATTTATCTTTCGTTAACTTGATTAATTAATGCTTGTATGAATATTGGGATAAAATCTTGTGCGTATTTGTATCTTGCATGTTTCAGTTATGCAACTTATTTATTAATTAAGTAATTACTTATCTAAAATTGGGTGTTTATTCAAGAGTACTTAGTTGATCGTGTGTCTGAGAGTTTTAATATTTATATAATGAATGATCGAGCCTACAAACTAACTATCGCCATGATTAAGGCAAGCACACCTATCGAACAGTAGTATAGCTTATTGGCAACACCGGAATGTCGAACCCAAAGGAACCAAAAGTACTAGTACTGACTTTCTTTCTATTATTTAGCCTAAAATAAAAGGGGTTTAATGTTTATCTAACTAATTACTAAGCTAAGGATGCCAAGACACAGAGAATGAATTGGGAAAATACTTCTGAGAAAACCAATTGATTAAGACAATACCCGACGAAGAATCCACCTAGACTTCACTTGTTATTTAACTCTGAACCAAACGATTTATTCACTTGACTTGATCCCTAGGATTCCCTAATTTATATTAATACCTCTCTCGAGGCTACTAACGTCTAACCCTAGGTTGATTAATTGAAATCTCTTTCTAATTAAAACCCCTAGTGTTGCATTAACTAGACCTATGGACTCCCATATTAGGTTTGACCCTAATCCGGTAGATTTTTTTCATCCTATCTCTAGGAGTGCGATCAACTCCGCTTAACTATGCTAGATCTACTCTTAAATAAGGACTTTTGCTCCTCTGAATAAGCACATCAATACTTGAATCAATATCCTGGAATATTAAAGCAAGAATTAAGAACACATAATTAAGAACAAATCAAGTATTTATCATACAGTTCAGAAAACAATAACAAGATCCGTCTTAGGTTTCATCCCCCTCAGATATTTGAGGAGTTTAGTTCATGTTCATAAAAGAATACATCTCAGAAGAAATTAAATAACAAAACATAAAGAAAAACCCTAAAACCCCTTGAAGGAAATTGAAGGGAAGATCCTCAGTCTTGAGTGTGATTCCGGCTTTTGATATGGATCAACTGGCTTTCTTCGAGTAATTCCCTAATTTCAGCTCTCTCTGGCTTTGCTCCTGTCAAAAGCCCTGACAGAGGCCTTCTCTCGAACTCTTCTTTAGGTTGCCCTCTAGTCTGTTTATATAGGCTTTCGGGATGCCTTACTTAGCCCACAAGTATCCTAATCTAAGTGGAATTAAAACGGGTTACGACAAGGACACGCCCGTGTGAAACGAGCCCAAGGCCGTGTTCAAGTCTGCTAAAGTGGCACGGCCGTGTGGCGAACTCCAGGCCATTTGGATTTCTTACTTTGGCCCATTTTCTCTTTTTTTGGCCCGTTTCTCGTTCTTTTCATCCTCCTATGCTCTCCTAAGTATAAAACATGAAATTAAAGGATTAGGAGCATCAAATTCCATAATTCAAGGGATAAATCATCCAAAAGTATGCCAAATGTGGGATTAAAATGTCTATATATTACGGTTTATCATTAGTATATTAGAGAGTGACATCCCTAGTAAAATATCTAGACAGGTGAGACTGAAAGGGTATCCATATGCCTAGAAAGAGACCGAAATGGTGACTTAGGTGGTAATCCTTAGTGAAACTGAAATTGAAAGTGTATTCTTAACTAAGGGTGGTAAATAACTCAATTGAAAGTAATTAAAGACTTAATTAATAATTAAGGATTTAATCGATCATGGGTCGGGAACTCGCATCGTTGACACTAGGAATAATAAATCCCATTAGCATATCTTAGGTTAATTCAACTCCATTAGGTTATTTCAGATTAATTAATTTAATTAGTTTAATTACTATTTTAATTTTGTATCAACACTACTAATTCGTGACTCAAATAACTTAGTATTTATTTTTGGTAATTGATTTAACAATAAAATTCTCCAATTTGCAATCATTTAGGTACGACCCTCAGAATATTTCCCGGAGTGTTTCGTTGTAACACTTTACTATATTAAAATTTGACCCATATAATTACAGACATCATTGCTTAATCTTATGTCTTTTTGCTGTAGAATTTTTAGTCTAGACGTTCACACGTCTGGTGGTGGTTAAGTTGTTGACGTCGTTGTCAGGGATTGCAACGGGAAAAATTGTTATTCAATTAATTACTTGTAAAAATAATACTAGTCGAAAGATAAATGAGTTAGATAGTGTGTCAATTTTTAATTATTTTGTTTTTAATTTAATTTTCCTTATATACCTTGTCGACTATTTAATTTAATCATGGGTGAATTTGACGATGATAACTACAGTTGGTACGAGAAATGGTACATTAACGAAGCACCAAGTTGGATGAATGGAGCTTTGACAAACTAATGGAGTTATGATGGATAATACGGTATGTTCGGATATTCATTGCAATAAAAATTGGAGTTAATCATGGATCATAATGTATATCGGTATTTGTATGAGAAATATAGGAGCAATCAAAGATCATGTCGAACAAACAAAGCCTCAACGAACCAACGGAGTTATGGTTAAAGGTGTGGAGAGTACGAATATTCATCAACATTTCCTCATGGGTTGGATGAATTCCAAACTAACCTAGAAATAATGCAAAAATCGGTAGACTAGTTAGAGGAATTACTCCGAAAGCAAGTAGAAGTAGAGACTCTAATGGAAGAGGTCGTGCATAATGTTCGTAACTCAGATCATGAAAACCATCGTGTCACTATCGACCATCCAAAATTAGATTACGAAATTCAGTAAGAGTGTGGAATCGAAGACCACAAGGAGACATTGCATATAGCCAAAGGCGTCTCCGATCCAATTGACATAGCAATAGATGTAGAAGTAGACGTAGCAGCAGATGTTGAAGTAGAATTGACCATTAACATTAAGCTTAAAATGAGTCTGAATGAAAGTGTCAATGAGTCGATACACTTTCTGTCCCCAGTAGAGGAGATGCCATTCGAAGTAATCAAGGAGTTCAGATTATTCTCATTTGATGATGACATCAAAGCTCGAGTTAACAATTTGGGGTTGGCTCAGATTTGTGTCAAGTGGCTCATAATGTGGATGTCACGTTGGTCAAAAATAAGGCACCGTTGGAATCGACCAAGGTTGTTGGTTCAGATACATCAAAAGTGGAACAAATGATGGATCACAGTGTCAAGAACCAGTTGGAAGTTCTTCTTCTGTGGTGATACGAATCGTCTTGATGGCTGTTAAGCTCAAAAAGGGGGAAAACAAACGAACCAAGAAGATGGAATTTTGCGCAATGGAAGGGTCGAAACATTGTGTCGGCACATTGAGCTATCCTCATCCCAACATGGCCTCGCGACATCACAATAATTCATCCCAATAAGAGAGGAAACAAATGGTGATGTCATGATGAGAGAAGTCATGTCATCCCGATGAGAGGCTCTACATCGCAACAAGAGGAAGGGGACGTTGCAACGAGTCGTGATGTAACAGCCTTGGAACTTGAATGAGTCGGTGGTGTTGTGACAAGCCAAAACCCCTCATCATGACTTGGTTATGATTATAAAATGGGCCTCATCATGACCACCCTTAGTTCAAACACCTCCAGCCAATTTTTCTCCCTTGTCTCCACCATTCTCCAGCCTTCCAGGCCTCAAAAACCTATAATCCTTTAAGTTTTCTCATTTCTAAACCTTAATCCTTCACTTTAAGTAGTTCTTTTTCGGGTTATATAAAATCCAAAGTTTATAAATAAAAAATCCTCTCACAAGTGCAGCAACCAAACTCTCCGACCAGAACCTGATGGTGGCCGATGGGAACGTGCCGCAATATGAACGATTCAACAGCCACTAAAAACCCAGTGATATTCAATCTCAATCTTTGAATATTGTGATAGAGAATTTAGATTTTTAAATTATATTGCATGTTGTGATTGTGAATTATTGCATATTTGGTAATGCCCCTCGTAAATGACTATCATATCAAAGAATCGAGGAGACTATTCATCTGTAATGATGTCGTCGCTCGAATCAATAATTTTGATTGATCATTAATTTTAGAACGGGGATTCGATTTTAACACACAATTATTCTATCACCCGATAATTATAAGGGTCAATCGATTATGGTGGAATACATTTTGTCGACAACCTCTCAAACCTATCGTCATATTGATTATTTAGGAATTCTACGCAAATTTTCCTAATGCCTAAGACAATAAGGTCCTTGTGAGAGGCGTGTACATAAATGCCTCTCCGGCCACAATCGATGCTTTTCATAGGACACCTCATTATAATTCAAAATTTTATGACAATTTAAAAGAAAATTAGGTGGATTATGATGAAATAATAAACTTCTTAACTAATGGTAGTGGTACATGGGTTTGAAAGGCCATAACCAGAAAACTGTTAAGGTTTCAACAGTCCATTATGATCTCAGAGGCCAAAATGTGGATGTACTTTATCTGCAAAAGTTTTCCCTATCTAGCACGTCATGAAATTTACCCATGAGCGTCCATTTTATTGCACGCTATTTTGTAGGACCAAAAGATAAACGTTGGGGAGAAAATCTACAACAACATGCGACAGTGTGCTCTGGGGCATCAACGTGGGCTTCCGTACCCACATCTAATTACAGAAATGTGTAGACATGCAGGTGTTGAAATCGATTCAGATGAGTCGACCTGCCCATTGAAAGGTGTCCTTATTGACGTCATCTTTAAGCAGTTCCACAACAAACACTTGATTCGGGTAAGGGAAAGGAATGAACAAGTGGTACAATATTGGGAATACACACGAGACCACGGTCTCTCGAAACCAATGGAAGAGCCCCAACCCGTACAACCATGGGTACACAAAACTTAGGGGATTCCAGCAGATCCGACTAATAAAGAGATACTCATGTACAGGCTTATGCATGTTAAGGCCAACTCAAGGTGGATGGCCCGTTCTTATGAGCTATCAAGTGTAAGCGCCTTTGAAGGGCTCCCATTCTGAACCACCCAATAGTGGATTATCCCTCAATCCCACTACAAAGTGAAGGTGCAAGATCTAGACAAGAAGGAGGTATCTCCATTTGCGACCCACCCGACACCACCGAGCCCACACAAGCAGGTCCATCCACATCAAGAAGGAATGAGACGAGGGTTGTCTCAGACGAGCATGAAAGTCAATGTCACCACACTATTAACCTAAATTAATTTTATACTTTTTGGTCAATGTTGCGACACCAAGGTATGGTTTCGCGACACAACATTTAAACCCAAAAATCTGGAGCATTCGAAGTATGGTATCATGACACCAACCCTCAATGTCATAACACTGATGTCGAGTCTGCAGTTTTAGACTCGGGTTTCTGTGTGAGCCGATTTTTAGTATAAATACTAAACATATTTAAACCTTAAAATCTACCTTTTAATCACTCTCTAAACACCTACTAACACCTCTCAATAGTAGTTGCACCCCTCTACACCCTCTGTTGCTTCTATTTTCACCGTTCGTTGCTAGTTTGTTACATCTCTTTATGCCACCACCACTACTGCTCTTGCTCCTCAGTGTTGGTAGCCAATTCCATCAATAATTTTGGTGATAAAACTCTTTCATCTTCATTTTTTTCTAATTATAAGTTTTTAGATTATTTTTTATTGCATGGTCAATAGCTCCAAGAAAAGTTCGTAAAATGGCAGAATCGATCAAATTGGGGGAATTTGATTTCACCCGATTTCAGAGTCAAAAAGTTGAAAAATATTTCTTAGAACTCCAGGGTAAAACATTCATCCAAGAATGCGGGTTCGACCTCTCGTTCGATTTGAATGATGATATTTGGAATTTAATTCTATCTAACCAATGGACCGACTTTTGCCTTACACCCAAATAGTCAACCTTACATCCAAAAATATTTCTTATGCACCCTTGGGAAATCTATAATTTTTATAATGCACCATATTATGTCTCTAATAAGTTAGATACTCTAGATATTGATTTAGAGACATAGATATGGATTGGATTTATACGAATTTAATCAAGGGGAGAGGCATTTGGAAACGCCAACCAAGCACTAATATCCCTTTAAAGTTCAATTAGGCAATAATGTTTCTGATTTCCCAAAGGTGGATACATTTTATCTACACACGAACTTCTCCGGCCCTTAATGTGCCTAACGTTATTGCTTTTGAGCTATTTTATTGGACTATATTTTGCATCACAGACATGTGTGCATTGGGAAGTGGATTTACAAGGCAATGATCACTTACATTAGTGGCAAGAAGGTCGGGATCTTTTTCTCGCACCTAGTGACTACCTTATGCAAAAAGGCTAAGGTCCTAATGTCTATGACCGAACAGTTAGTTAAGGCCACTAAGAGTATCATCAAGAACTCTATCTACACCCAGTAAGTCATGCTTAATCGCAAACACATTCAAGATTGGAACGAGCGACGGAATAAAAATATAGACGTTCCACCATCTCTTAAGCAGAAGACGAAAGAAAAAGGCTAAGGGACTGGTGACATGACCGATATGGAATCGGTTATCCAGTGGGTGCAGTGAATGATGTCATTTGGCATGGATTATGCCCAATGATTCGGGATTCCCATCTAAGAGCCACCACCAAACAGATACCCACCAATGCCACAAGCCAGCGAGGAATGGGAGGAGGAGGAAGAAGGCGACAACGAGGAAGAAGAAGAAAAGTCAACCTTTGATTATGATTTTGACAAGATCTTTCTATCGAAGCAATCACTACTTGGAGGAGTTAAGATTCACACCTCGAACCGCACGAGCCCCACTAGTTCTGTGAGTGTGAAGGCCGCCACACCAAACATGGGTCGAGGGAATGACCTAATGATTAAATATTTAATATCCGCACCTCGAGTCACATGAGCCCCACTAGTTTTGTGGGTGCGAAGGCCGCCACACCAGACATGGGTTGAGGGAAGGACCCAATGATCAAATAGAGTCAGTCAGATGATGGTTCTAATTAAAAAACTTTCAAACTTGATTTTTATTTTAATTTTTGGGACTTGTATTTTTTTTGGATGTTTTTATTTTTGCTTGAACCTTTTTTATTTATTTTTGCATTAGTTTTCTTTTAGTTAATTTCTATGTAGGAACCCTGTACGATATGAGGCACTACACTTCGAAGCTAAATCGACATAAGGAGGACCACCTGACCATATTTGAGGATTGTCAACACTCAAACCAGGTAGTTTCTTCTCCTATATTTGGGACGCACATTAAGGACAATGTGTCAAATAAAGTAGGAGGGTAACCTAGAAATTTTCTAAATTTTTATGCTTTTATTAGTTGTTTTTCGGTTATTTTTATTGTTTTTTGTTTTTCTTTTTGCATGTGTTTGTTTGTGCGCGAGCTTCTAGCAATACAGGTAATTAATTAGGAGCATGTAAATAGGATTGTGTGGTTGAATTATAAATTTAATTCGATGGAAATTGATTTTAGGTTATTCAATATTACACTATTTAGTTTATTTTATTACAATTTGAATAGGTGATAGTGTGTTAATTGCACTGACTAATAGGTACATGAAAAGCATATATGTTTGTTTGAATAACATTTGTTAGTATGTTAATATTTAGTTAATTGTAATCCATGAATTGAGACACTTAGGTATGACCTAAGGCATTGTTTGGTAGACATTTTCGAGCTAAAAATCTACCTTAATTTAAAATCCCTAGTACCTTTTGAGCCTAAATCCCTATTTCTTGATGAACTATAAAGGAAACCTTAAGCCTTAAAATAATCTATTAATTTGATTTTCTTGTTCCTTGCATGAACTTAGACATCGGGCTATTGATATTGAGGGTTAAGTAGATAAGACACGGTGGTTTCTAAAATAAAAGAAAAATAAGAGTGAACCTAAGAGATAGTATAGTATGGTGAGTATAAGAGTCTTACAAACTTGTGCGCTTAGAAAAAAGTTGAGAATTAATCAAAAGAAAAAGTTTGAAAAGGATAAAATAGTTGAGCAAGAAGTTCTTGAGAAAATAGAAAAGAAAAATGAGAGAAAAAGAAAAGGAATAGAAAAATTCATCATTCATGCACATTAGTCTCACTAGATGATTATATTTACTAATACTTTACTATACCTTTGGAATTGGAGATAAAAGGTAGGTGAGAGAAGGGGATATAAAGTGGTGAGCTGAAGGGTTAAATCGATGAAGTATTGGGGTCAATATAATTTGCCAACTATTTTCATGTTTTAACCATTTTGTGTGTCGATATTGTAACACCCCAAAATAGAGCCTAGGATTTTTAGAGGTATTTTAAGGATGTTAGCTTTAGAGTGTCCGGAATTTTGTGACATGGTATACTGGTAATATTTTTTACTATGGTTTTTAGAAAATTAAATCAATTTCTGAAAATGAGTTTTAAATACCTTTAATTTTGTAAATAGGACTAATTTGTAAAAGAGTTTTAACTTAGAGTTTTTAAGAGGCAATTCGATCAAATTTTAAAATTCACCCTATACCTTCCCTCACCTAGTTTATTTTCATGTTATTTTTGCCCATCAATTTTTTGTGCTATCCTTTTGTTCTCCCAACTCTCCCATTCAATTTTGATTTCCAAATTCTAATTCCTTTCGATTTCTACCATCTTTTAAGCCTTAAATCTCCATTAAATACCAAGAAAAACACCCAAAAACACCATAATTTTCTCCATCGTCAAGCTTGTGAGTTTTTCAGATTTTCAATCAAACTCTCAGTTTTTCATTGTCTAAGGTAATGGTTCAACTCCTGAATAGTGTTAAATGTTAATTAGTCTTTAAAAGTAAGGTTTTAGCCATTAAATCACATGTTTTGAATAAAAGTCGAAAATTGGATCATCAATGGTGGATTTTGATATTTTGGATAAAAACATGGTTTCAAATTATTTTTCAATTAATTTTGACATGATTAAGAGGTTTCAAAACTTAGTTTAAAATTTCGTTAAAGATCTCTTTAGTTTTAATGAATTTTTGAAAAATAACAAAAAAAAACATGTCGAAAAAGTCGATACCATGAATTGAGTAGTTTTGTGTAATTTAAAAGTTGGGAATTAGTCGTTAATGAATAATTAGAAGAATGGAACTCGTTTTAGGTGAAAAGATTAAGTGTAGATTGAGATATTTGAGTTTTAAGTTGGTTATGTTAAAGGTTTCGGCTACATGAGAACATAGGTTAGACTTACGTTTTTGATTGCTTGTGGTGAGTCCTTAGTTGATTTTGAATGTATTATTGTGTGAATTATTATATTGAAGCTTTGGATTCGTTAGGACCTTCTACGAGTAGAGATTAGGACAAGGAAAAGCTAGTTTAAACTTTTGACTTTTCGGCGAATGCATAATTAGTGAGTGCTTGGAATAATTGCCTGTGGACATGATTCAATGTGTTATTTGGGAATTTAGCAGTAGCCTAAACCCCTACTCTAAATTCCAAGTGTAAGCTTTCTCATACCTATGTTATCTTGTGAACTATGTGCTTATGTGTTTGTGAATATATGAATTGAAATGAGATGCTATAACATGTGATAGATGGTTATGATAACTATTGTGAAAGTGCAAATACATACATGTTATGTATATGTTAAATGTTAGTGACAATGTTTTGCTAAAGATGCAAATATACAGTGATAGTGCATGGATAATCGGTAAGTGATATGTGTTTGATTTCAGATATTTTGGCCTTTGATCTTAAAACTATTGGATATAGTTGGCATTGCATAGGATTGTGAGTACTCACCTATATGTACAGTGATTTTGGCCGTTCAGGCCTTGGGACATGTTGAAGGGATAAAGGAATGTGAGCTAAGCTCTATTCAACGGGTCATGTGAGGGGAAATAAGGAGAGTGTTAGCTTTATGCTTCACTTTTGGGACATGTTTGACTCTATGAGTCTATGTGATGTGTTGGAGATTTGTGTATCCGATGAGTGATGATATAGCTCACTTTTATGTTTCATAGCTCAAGTGTCAAATTATCTTAAACTATGAACATGTATGTATTGTGATTTATCTATAAACATGTTTTTGAGTATTGCGATATACGCTTAAATGTTATGTGATTATATGTATATTGTGATATATGCTTAAATGTTATGTGATTATATGAGTATTGTGATATATGCTTAAATGTGATGTGATTATATGTATATTGTGATATATGTTTGAATGTTATGTGATTATACAAGTATTATGATATATGTTTAAATATTATGTGATTATATGTATATTGTGATATATGCTTAATGTTATGTGACTATACGAGTATTGTGATATATGTTTAAATATTATGTGATTATATGTATATTGTGATATATGCTTAAATGTTATGTGATTATATAAGTATTGTGACATATGCTTAAATGTTATGTGATTATATGTAGATTGTGATATATGCTTAAATGTTATGTGATTATACGAGTATTGTGATATATGCTTAAATGTTATGTGATTATATGAGTATTGTGATATATGCTTGAATGTTAGGCGATTATATGTGTAATATGATATATGCTTAAAAATGAATATGTTTACCATGTAAAAGTGTAACACCCCAAACCCGGCCCATGCGGTATGACCGGATCTGCTATGTCACATGAAGAAAATATAAAGAACATGTGATTCTTACTAAAGTAGGCGTTATTTGGAAATGATTAAGAAAAAAAAACAAGTTTTGTTATAAATATTTGATAGGATACTACTAGTTTCAAGAGGTTGATTGATAAATCAAAAATTTAACTAGTGAACTTATAAAAATCGTGACTTTGAAAATAACGTTGATAATTCGAAAGAGAATTTCCAAGTTAAATTATTTGTAAAAGTCTGTTACGAGATCTATTTGTTAATCTATTTTGGAAAACCTTTATTATGATTTTTAGAAAATTCTCATTTAAAACAATTCAAGAAAGATATTAAGTACGGCTAAACACAAAACCAAATAAAAATATCCCAGAGGCCTTATTACAACTTTAAAACCCGAAATAGTAAAAGCAACGAAATAATACGGAAAAGGAGTTTGCTAAAGTTCGAAAATAACATTCCCAAAAGTATGGCCTCCACCAAGTCATCCATGGCCCCAAGTCCTCATCACTGAGCATTACCTGCAAGGATTAAGAAAGAAAGGGGGTGAGTTACAAAAACTCAGTGCATAATCCCCCTTACCGTCATCCACTGGGCCTGAACCCGCTTAGGAATGTCTTGGGCCTAAGCCCATTTACATAATAATATTTAAATGAAATGTATGCAGCCCACCCCATCCATCCATCACACCCCCGACCAGCCAATCACACCTGTGGGGATCAAGTCAACCTACCCTGCCGCTCACACCAATTTGCAGTTGAGTTGCTATATTATATAATTATTGTTGCCATGCCACCGGATTCATAAGTAAGCATAATATTGAACAAATTGTGGCTATGCCACCAGGCTACACTACTCTCCATACAATTATTCCCATCCCATGCAATATGTAAAAATGCCACATACATAATAAAATATCCACATGTAAATAACAACCATTTATCTAGTGAATTAATACAGTGAATCGGCCTATTATAGCATCTTGATAGTTCGGCCCACTAAGGCATTCTAGCAAATCGGCCCATAGGGGCATTTTGGTAAATCGGCCCATAGGGGCATTTTGGTAAATCGGCCCATAGGGGTATTTTGGTAAATCAACACTTTAAAGGCAATTAAACAATTTGGCCCATTAAGGCATTTTGATAAAACAGCCCATTGAGGGTATATTCGTAATTTAGCCCGTAAGGGCATTTTCGTAATTTTATAAATTAACGTCGATTTTGACAAATCTTAGTATTAACGATGTTTAAGCAAATCACTCGATTCATACCATATTACCGTTATAAAGTTCTTAAGCAGCATCGATCGATTTTTCTAACATGATGATAAATCACAGATTAACGGGATTTCGGTGTGAGATTACACACCTGATTACGGTAAGGACTAAGCTTTCTTGATTGTCGGCACCTAAATCACCATTACACTCGATTAACCAACAAACGAGGTTTTATTAATCCAGATCTAAATCAGACGATCTAAAATGCTTACCCTTAGAATCGTGAACGACCACGATTTGTCTATTCTCACCGGATGATGGTCCACAACCCGGTGGAAAATCCCGAACTGTCGATACCGCCCTTCGTTTGAACTTAGGAGTAGGAATCACAAATCCACTTCCTTTATACCTTCCTATCAATTTTCCTTTCAAATCGTTACCACATGCCTCTATTGAAAAAGTCTCGGTCAGTTAAATACTACTATGAGAGAAAGTAGTCGTTTAGAGATAGGATTCGGCTTACCACTACTTCGAAGGATCGAATAGAGAAGAACGAGCGATTAGTCCCTAGAATAAACATTTAAACATAATTATCGATCCGTTTTAGTGGAATAACCAAGTATTGAGAGATATCGAGATGAACCTTGAAGAAATCCCTTACCTTGACAATAATAGATCCACTACCACCGATTGGTTTAAGGCTAGAATTGAATCGGCTAAGATGTGGTATTCAGCCACCCACTAGAACACTACGAAAAAGAAGATTATCAAGATATGAGGGAGTAGAAGAGAGTGATATTTCGGTTTAGAAACAAAGTAGAACAACCGAATAGTGATGGATACACATTTGGCTAGGAAGAAAAGAAAATGAAAAGAGAAGAAATGAAGCCCTTACCCGATTCAACCAAAGAAGAAATGTCCAACGCGCAAGAATGGAGGAGAGAGGAGATGTTAAAGATTCGGCTAATGAAAAGAAAAGGGCAAGGAAGATTCGGCCAATCAAAGTTGTCAATTAAGAAGAAGAAAAGAGAGGTTGAAGAAATGGTGAAAAACAAAAGAAAATATGGAGAAAGAGTGCTAGATAGTTTCGGCTATCAAAGGGAAAATAAGCAAAAAGGCTAGAGTGTTTCGACCAAAATAAAGAAAAAGAAATGCACAATTTTGGCTGTAGAGTTTCAGCAAACAAAGGAAAATAATTGGAAAAGAAAACACTAAAAAAATGCTAAAAGAAAAATAAGCCTTTCATGCACCAAAACTTATAAAAAAAATGAAAGGAAAATCGGCTCCCTCCTTTTCCCCTACCAAAACCGTGTACATCATTCACCAAAAAAGTCATGGTCGACCAAAAATTCTATCCCAAGCACCTTTCAAATATTCGCCCAACATATCCCCCTTCTTACTTCTTTCTTTTACTTCTTTCCTTACACTCCTCCTTAGCTTATTTTCTTAGTCTTCTTTCCAACATTAGAAAAGTCTTCATTTCCTTCTTTGATGCCATGGCCGACACTTACCATACAACACTTGAGAAGCTCAAAAATTTAAAACTCCAAAAGTTGCAATAGATGGGATTCGAACCCCTTCCCTCAATGCTCACCACTTGACGCCACACCACTCCACCATGTGCTCCACTTGTGTTAGCAAAATGCACACTTATTTTCTTAAGTCTTGATGCCACTTACCTTCTCTCCTTTAAGTGCTTAAACACAAAAATTTTGCTAAGGCCCAACTCAACCCTAAGCCTTCTTTGGACCTCTAAACATACACAATTAACATTCTTAACTAATCGAAAGCATGGTATAATACAAAACATAAAATTCTAAATTTCAGGATATTACAAAAAGAACTATAAAATAATGCATGAGTAAGTATAATATGACACTAGAGTTGGAATAGTTGAGGTTATGCTATATGGTTGTCTCATTGATGCTTGATGAATTGTTTGCATGGTAGTTGTTCTAGGCATTCACTGAGCTTGTTAAGCCCACCCACTCATTTCTTAAACCATTGTAGATTAGTAGTGTGCCAGTGTGAGCAGTGTGGTTCCCAATGGGTGATCCAAGAAAGTTCATTTCCATTTTACCGTAGGTGTTATTTTCATTCATTTACGTTTTAAGAATAAGGCAATGTGGTAGACTTTTAATGATATTTGTCATGATGTTTTGGAAGTTCCATAGCTTAATTGCTCTTAGGATTTTGATAATTGAATCGTATTATGTCGATTATCATTTGAACTTATTTATGATGTTTGAGACTACTATTACGGTCATTTTGATGTTTATTTGATGACGGTATGATAGCATGGTGAATTAGTACAAGTTGGAATGATTTTTATGCTTATTTATGTTGTATTTTTCTAGTTTGAAGCAGAGGTATCAATATTGGTGTTGTAAAAATAATACCTCTGTGATTTGAAATGTGCATGAAATCAGAATCATAATTTGGTTGATACTCTTTCACGAGCATTGACATTCAGGGTAGAAATATCGATACTTTGACAGAGGTACCGATAATTTTCGAGATTTGGGTTTTTAAACGAGAAACAATATGCAGTTTTGGTACCAATTTTCCAAGCGATATCGATACCACTTGAGAGAATTATCGATACCTCACCTTCAGTATCAATACCTACATGGTCAGTTTTGAGACTTTTCTAAATAGACCCTATGCATGTTTAATTATTATAAGTTTATTTAAAGTATGTTTCGTATGTTTTAATGATGACTGATATATGTTTGTCTAAAAATTTATAAGATCACTGATAAAAAAGATGATTTCTTAATAATGTGACAATTTACTATGAGTATGACATAAGATGATGGTATGGCATCTTGCTATTCTAGCTTGGCAACCATGCCGAGTATAGGGTGTTACAGATATATTGATTTCGAACCAACCTAAGTAGCAAAATGTTTCAAGCTAAATGACCTATGTGACCTAAGTTATACGATTTGTGAATGAAATTTGATTAAATTTTGACATTTCTAATTACTTGTGTTCTTCGAGCATAAATGTATATTTTGTATACCTATTCTGATGGACCAATGTACTTAACACTCTTGAATTTGTTTGTTTTGTAATTTTGTAAACTAATGTGTGTAATATTGAAGGTCGAGAATCAATTGTATATCGTGTTAGAGTTATGTACTCATTCCCATTGTCCTATATACATAGTTTTGATCTAGTCCTTGTATATGACATGCTCGAGCACTGTTTGCTTTTATTTTCTTTTGTGTGTGTGTTTTATTTTGTGTCTTTTTATCTTGTTGCTTGAGGACAAGCAATGACTTAAGTGTTGGGGAGTTTGGTCTGCCACAACTCGTTGTGGCAAATTAAGGTCTTTTCGACACTTAACAAGCTTGTTTTATAATGGTTTTGTGTGTATTTATCTCATTTTTAGTGTTTATTTCTTTGTATTTAATTTATGCAATATAAGTGTTTTTACGCAATTTTGAGTTATGTTATGACCTAATGGGCCACTATGGGCCTAGGGATGATTTAACGGCTCTATCTAGTATGTAGGACACTGTTTTTGGGTTTAGAAGATGAGGGACGACTGCAACATCGTGACACCGAGAAGTGGTGTTGCAACACTAAACTGTGAAGCGAAAATATCCAGATTTTGAAGGCAGGACGCGATACCAATCCTGTAGTGTCACGACATTGAGTGACAAACTGGAAAAATTAATTAGGGGTATTTTAGTCCTCACAATGTATCTTAATTAGATTTTTTAGTTATTTAGCAACCCTAATTAGGTCTGAGCATAAACTTTATAAATAGACATGTTAAGTCTCATTTGAGGAGACTTGGTCAAGTGAGTCATTTTAGTATTTTTTTTAGGTTTTTAGTTTAGTTTTATCTTCTTTTCAATTAGTCCTTTTTATACTTTTGTTACTGTTTTAACTTGGATTCTATTTCGATCCAAGGCTTTAATATATTAGTTTTTCATTATTTAGTTTAGTTAAGCTCCTGCTTGTTTTATTGGATTATTTTCGATTGTTAAATTGGTTGATTTTTAGTTTAATTAATTTTTAAGATACTTAGATTAGTTTCTGTTTATTTGATTTTTCATTATATAATTTTAAATTGATACTATTTAGATTTATTAGTGTAGAGAATTAATTTTGGTTTAATTCAACCTCCCTTGGGTACGATCCTCGAAACACTTTCTAGAGTGTTTCATTGTAACATTATTTTATACTACAATTTGACTCATCTACTTGCGGACACCTCTGTTTAATTATTTATTTATTTTGCTGCAGTATGTCCAGTCCAGACGTTCGCATGTCTGACGGCAGTCACACTCTCCACACGGCAAATAAAATGTGTGAGTTCTTAGATGTCACCTCTCAACCAAAGGGATAAGTCGACTTTAAGCTCAAACATCCTAATCAGTGTCATCACTCCAAGTCCCACAGCATCCATATAAGGGAAAATAAGTTTGTCCATATGGTAGCTCGAACCATGGACACACGCTCTTAAAACGTGGTACTCACCCTGTCCATAACAAATTATCATATTAGTTAAATATGCCAATTAAAAAAAATAATGATGCGCAAATTTATAAAATAACAAGGAACAAAGTTTTTATCGACACATTAATCATTATTATAGTGTCATTGATTGCTCTAATCAATGAATGCATTTCGATATCTGCACAAACAAAATTGAATAAACATATCACAACCCATTTTCGTATATAATTTTTTTTTGTTTTATTTAAATAAAATAGCCAAATAATAATAATATTAATCACCAATTAAACAAGCAAAAATATTAAAATAAATTACTTTAACCCAAATGTTTGCAACTAAAATTAAAGTATCTTTATGAAAAAAAATATAAACATTGTAAAAGGCTTGATTTGCCCGAGCCCAAACAAAAGCAAACAAAACAAAAATAAACCCCAGCCCAATCTACAAACGGCCCCAATGGCCCAAAAATAAACTAGCAAACAGAAAAAACCCTAGCGCTGTAGCCCCCATGTGCTGCCCTCGGCGTGCACACCGCCCAAGGCTCGGCACCGCCAGCAACCTTGCACCAAAATAGGCCAACATGCCTTCGTTGACCTCCTTTGAGACCTGCAAACACAGCAAAGAAAGAAAGCAACCAAAAAAAGCAAAAAGAAATAGCAATAGCAGAAATAATCAAATGTATAATCGGCTATATAAGCCCAGGAAATCAATGTAACCGAAGGAGATTTTTGAAATGAAATAAAAAAAACAAAGAAAGTTCACAAAAAAAAAAGAAAGGAAAATACAAAAGAGAAATCGAATCGAAAAAGGTGGTTTTATTTTTTTCTTCTTTCTTTCAAATCTTTCTCTTCCTTTTTATTCATATACATACATAATATATATAAAAAAAAAAAAGAGGGAAGAAAACTCACTGATTTTCAATCGCCAAAAAGGTGGAAATTTTCAGTTTTCAGCCGCTGTATATGGCGGCGCCGTCGTCGACGACCAACGGCTGATGCGGTGGCAACTGGCTGGAGCTTTGGCCAGAGAAAAGGGAAGAAGCAGAGAGAAATCTCAGTTTTTTTTTTAGAGAAGGTTAAAAAATGAAATTTTAAAACTTTTTTTTGTTTATATAGAAACGCGAAACGACGTTGTTTCGCTATGGTTCTTCTAAGGCCAAAACGGCGCCGTTTAACTCCTTGACCCGCGCGCGACTCGACCTGCCTCAGGGGATCCGCGCGTTTTTAATTGAGGGTCTAATTGCGCAAAAGGTCCCTCCGCTTTTGTGGTGCATTTCAATGGACCTCTATCTTTTTTGTAATTTTGGCTATCTAATTTTATTTTGGATTCAGTTTGGTCCCCTTTGAAACGCAGCGTTTTGGAGAAAGGGGATATTTCCCCATTTGGTCCTTCTTGTCTTTCGAGTTTTACTATTTGGTCCCTTATTTTATTTTCGTTCCCAATTTTGGCATAGAACTCTGTTAAATTTTCAAATTAGTCCTTTAGACTTTATTCTCATCACGATTTAGGTCTTAGATTTTATTTTATTTCCAATTTGGTCCTCATTTATTTAATTTCTACCATTTATTTAGATTTATTTTCTATGTGGTATTTTGTTATTTATTATTTATTTCCTTTTTTTATATTAACTTATTTATTATTTGGCTTATTTGCTTATTGTTCTTAATTTTTAAGTTGATTTATTTTTATTGTGCATTGTTATTCTATTACATTTATATTTATTTATTTTATTTATTTATTTTAATTTTACACCTTTATTATCACAAGCTTATCACCTATTGTTATTTTATTAATATTAACTTGTATATCACCCTTTTTTATATTATGTGTGTTTTACATACACACATATTATCGATATTTTATCATCATTATTATTATTATTGCTATTAGTATTACTATTATTATATTACTATATCATTAATTTTGTATTATTTTTATGTCTCTATTTCTATTTATTTACCTAAATTTTAAATATATTTCGTCTTACTATATATTATTATTATTTATTTACTCCTTTTCTTTCATAATTTCTAACATTAGATTATTTGTTATTTTGTTATTATTATTGTTATTATTTTTATTTATTTATTTATTTATACCCTTTTCATAATTTTAAACTTTATTATTTTTATTATTACTATTTAGTCGTCTTATATACCATTTATTTACGTATTTGTTTATTATTACTTTTAACCTAGTTTCAGTGTTTACTTGTTTTTTTATTTATTATCAGTTTTAATTTATTTTCGACTTTATTAACGTCGTTCATACTATCACATCCATGATTTTATGCGTATTAACGTTGTAATCCATTTTACATTTCACATCAAAATCGTGTAATATTTTATCCGATGCATCAAAATTTTTGTTTTGAAATAAGCAATACTCCGCATTTTAAGATTCGAAAGGTCGTGCCTTAACTTACGGGGTTTCGACTTTCTCGATAAATCCGAATGAACGAACTCCTTTTCTACGTGGATCTTGGATAATCTCGGGAATTACGAAAAGATCGTATTCTAACTTACGGAATATGATTTCTTTCTAAAAACTGAGATAATCAAATACCTTTCAAAATAAATAAGTTTTTCGGCGTTTATTCTCGTATCGGGAATTTAAGACATTGTGTCCTAACTACGGGACGTGATTCTCTTTCTCGATTAACGTGAAACACGCCCTATTCTCAATTTTTTTATAACAAAAGATCACATTTTTAATATTTCCTCAAATTTCTAATTATCGACACGAAGACGCTAATTAATCAATTAGGTACCAATTTTTGGGCGTTACGAGGGTGTTAATCCTTCCTCGTACGTAACCGACTCCTGAACCTATCTTTCTGAATTTCGTAGACCAACAAGCGTTGTTTTAAATAAATCGAACCGTTTATTAAAAACAGCTATTTTACGAGGTGACCCGATCACACCTCACAAAAAAGGATTGGTGGCGACTCCCGTTTTTTTGTTTTTCATCCTTAAATCAAAGTCGACCCCTTTGCATTCGTATGAATGCATGAGAATGATCCCTTTTTAATGTTTGGGTTGTCATCGCTCGTTGTGATCCCTTTTTAATGTTTGGGTTGTCATCGCTCGTTGTTCATCAAAGTTGTATTATTGAGGTGTTATCACGCCCTCTTTGCTCAGCTGGTGTCTTTGACAGAAAATTCAAAGAAGTAGCCATAATTTAGACTCTTCTTTCTCAAACATTTCCAACCCTTAGGTTTGGTAAGTTCTAAACAATATTCCTGCTTCAGGTTCCTGTACTATTTAGAAATTTCCAAAGTAATATGCAGAACTCCTTTTATGAAAGTATATTAGTCCATTAATCGTTATTTCAATGCAAAATGCTTGAAAAAGATCATAATGATGGACAAAAATGAAATTTATCAAGAACAAAATTTGGAAAGAATAGATTAATCCAAGAAAGCAAACATTACTGAAATACAAAATAAGTGAGAAGAAAGTAGGTGCCCTAGATATCACAGCATGAGCTTCTCTACATGAAGTTCTTAAGAGCTCTTTTTTAACTCAATATGTGTTTAGGGGATCTAGAGTACTCTGTTGATGCCCCAAGATGTAGCATACTTCTTCTTTGTTAATTCAGGCATCGCAAGACTACTGCATGCCCTCCTTTAATCAAAATTTGAATTGCCTTTTACAGGTTTTCAATTTAGAACCCCTTTTGTCTCAAGGCGTAACGTCTCTCCTTCTTGTTAAATTGGAGAAAGCGAGACTACCACATGCCCTATTTTTTAAAAATTGAATTGCCCTTTACGGGTTTTCAATTCAAAACCCCTTTGGTCTCAAGACACCCTTTGCGGATTTTCGCCTTAGCCTCTCCTTTTCCTTTTCTTTTCTTTTCTTTTCTTTTTATCTTCTTCTCTTTCTTTTTTCTTTTTCTTTTTCCTTTTTTTTATTGAAATATTTCTTAATTTGAACTCATAGGATTAGGCAGGTCCTTGTTATCCCTCTCAGTCAAAATCAACGTTTTTCTAGAGAAGGCCTTCTTTACCACATAAGGTCCTTCCTAGTTTGGCATCCACTTTCCTCAAAAGTCTTTCTGTATAGGAAGGATCCTTTTCAAAACTAGGTCTCCTTCATGGAATTCTCTAGGGCAAACCTTTTCGCCATAATCTCGGATAGCTTTCAACCTCTTTTCTTCAATCAGGTTTACTTGATCATATCGAAATTAGATCTATTTTGTTTTATCCAACTCGAACTCTGGCAAAACTCAGAGGGAATAAATATCGACTTCAATGGGCAAAGCTGCCTCTATTCCATAAATCAATAAGAGAAGCGTTACCCCGATGAGGGTCCTAATAGACGTTCGACGAGCATAGATGCCAATCTTTATGGGTCTCAATCATTTTCCCTGCGATCTTCTTTTTTTTACCATTCATTTTGGGGTGATACAATGTTTAATTTTGAACAGACTGTAAACTTCTAATGTCGTGCTTTTGTTCAAATTTAATGCATCGTCAAATATGATCTCTTTTGGGATTTCATTTCGACATAGAATTTGCTGACTGCCAACTTTGTGACATCGGCATATGAAGTAACTTTCGCCCACTTGGTGAAGAAATCGGCGACCACAAAGATGAATCGATATTCGTAGAAGCTTTCAGCATGATCGGCCCACTGACATCCATGCCCCACATAGAAAAATTCCATGGAGATGTCATACATGAAGAGATGAAGGAGACAGAGGGATCTTGTCTCTATAAATTTGGCACTTATGGCATTTCTTGGTATAACTGGTGCAATCCCCTTCCATGGTGGACCAGCAGTACCTGAACCTCATGATTTGGCTGGCCATTGTAAAACCATTAGCATGTGTTCCTCTTCTAAGATTTCCTTAGCCTTAACAACATCCACACATCTCGGCAACCAGGGCATATCCTGATACGATTATGTGAAAACATCTTTGAATTCTTGGGATGACTAAATGATGTCTAACTTTGTCTTTATAGTGATACAAGCTCTGATCTTCACTTCTTTCCTTAGTGATACAAGCTCTGATCTTCACTTCTTTCCTTTCTCCTAGGCTCACAATGACTTTTTATAAGGTAGGATCTATTTTTCATCTTGTTCCATCATCCTCAACAAATCAGAAGATATGTTACAATCTATATTGTCTTCAAAGACCTGAGATCCCTCTAGGCATATCTTGCTCAAAAGTAGATTCTGAGTCAGTAGCAGTGTCGCTTATGTCGTTGATATCTAGGGACCTGTTATAGGTATGAAGGAATATTCAAAGAACAAATGAATCTAAGAATAATTATTTATGTGGTATGAACATAAATGAAATAAAGGAATAAAAGAATATTTTCTCAAAGTGAGACACAAAAATGCATTTTCATTGAAAATATAGATGTTGAATATAAGCCTATTTCACAAAAAGATTATTATTGCTTTTAGGCTTAGAGCAATAAGCATGTTTTGGACATCACTCTGAATTTGGCTCCAAAAAAATACAGGGATCTCTTCCAGAGTCCCATTGTTCAAAACACTCCCAAGTATGTAAGGGCAGAGGCTTGGAAAATTCTATTCTCTGTTTCTTTTTTTAGATACGACGTTAATATTTAGATTCCCCTATATTCCTTTCGACTTTTGACCTCTTCAAGGAATTCTAACTCTTTATTATCCATCAGGCTCTACACCAAGGCTTTGAATTTAGCACACTCCTGGACTTCATGGTCTTCTTCTGTGTGGAACTCACAATAGCTCCTCATCCCTTTGGGTATCTCTTCCAAATCCTGAATGATTAATCCCCTGTCTACATTTGTTTCAAAACCCATTTCAATGGGGTTTTTACTTCTACGACATTCTTCTTAATTCTCTTCCCCATATTCTCGATTATCGCATTTACCTCTTTGTTAGAATGGTTGGGTAACAGATTTTCTGCACCAAACGAATCATCAAATTTCACAATACCCATATTGATGAGTCTTTCTATTATCTTTTTGAAAGCGGTGCAGTTCTCGATCGAGTGTCCTGTGATTCCCGCGTGGTACTCGCATTGGGCGTTCGCATCGTACCATTTAGGGAACGGAGGCTGTATAGGTTTTATGTAGAAAGGGGATACTATATGTGCATCATACAAACTTTGGTACAATTCCCCATACGTGATTGGAATGGGCGTGAACTGGAATTTTCCTAAGTTCAGTCTTGGATTGGCATTTTTCCTTGGGGAGACCTGATGGCAGGTAGTTGACGTCCTTGGCTGGCTTATGGTAATCGGCCTTGAATAGCTCTTATTATACATACTCGTATTATTCACCACATTTTCCCTCTTCTTTGAGGTCTTTAGAGTATTGATTTAGGAGCTCCACTCTCTCCTTTTCCGTTTGTAATGATCTTTAAATTGTTTTGGGAGCTCCACTCTTGACTTTTTTATTTCTGCTAGATCATCCAGATCAAGGACGACAGGATTGATTGGATTATCCCCTGAACTAGAACCTAAACCTGTCGAAAAGTTCACCAGTGTCGAGATACCGGTCTGGTATCGTGGTCTAATGCCAACAGACACCCTTTGTGGGTACGTATCTGGTTGTGCTTGGGTGTTTGTTGGGGTAAAACCTGAATGATAAGCGGAGCCCTCGTTATCATCCTCAGAATTAACCACAGGGCTTTTTCCTTTTTCTAACCCTCCAGCTAGCATCTGGGTTAATTGGCTCATCATGTTTCTTTGAAATTCTAGCATCTGATTATTAATATCTTGTTGAATTTTGGCTAATTTCTCTTACATATGTATTTGCATTTACTCTAATCTCTTCAACCGTTGGTCCATTGCTTCAGTTTGTACTGTAACAATGTTCAATTGGTTGGCTCTTGTCGGTTTCTAGATTAACTCTGAAATAATTTTGTTTTAATTAGGGTCTCTTCGTGAAATTTAATGCATATGATGCCATGTGATGCAAATGCATGAGATGAATGCAAAAAGAGGCGTTGGCTTTGATTCAATTCTGTTATAACAACTTTACTAGAAAATAAATTTCTTTACATAAAACAGATTACATATACGGCCTTGCCCTAATACTCGAAACGAAGACATTGATCCTTTTCTTCATATCCGGATGTTAAGATCAAATCTCGCGAAATTTCCCATGGATGCCTCTACTAGCTTCTTTTTGCTTAATTCGGGCTGTGACCTATTGCTCACTCATCATCATGATGTTTGTTAGCTTTTTTAAGGAAATTGGGAAGATATCGGCTCTTGAATAATCTTTGTCGGCTTGAATCCTCAGGCAATGAAGCAAAGACGTGTACTCCTTTGTCAGACCATCACCCTTCTCTCATTGTGTTTATTCAGACCATATTTGAAAGGTCACATTATCCTCTATTTTATCAAGAAATCCATTTTCCATGACAAGCTCTCTATTTAGCAACTGAACGTGAATCAACACCTCTTTTCTATGATGAAAATGCAATGCAATCATAACCAGAACAAAGAAAATACGTCAGTACAAAAAACATAAATAACAAATAGAGCACCTACTATGGGTTTGGAGTTGTTCTACCTGGGGTGGGCTCTTAAGGCTCGCTATATGGGGTTCGGTTCTAAAGTGAAGGTACCCGAACCGACAGATTCCTCAATCCTCACCCATTATAGGCTCATATAGACCGAGTTCAGTTTAGGGGAATACATTTCCCTATGGCTATACAAAGATGAAAATCTCACGAAGACATAGGTACGGATGTATCCCGAAAGTGATCTACTATCCTATACAGAGGTGAAGACCTCACGAAGGAATAGCTTCTCGCTCCCACTTAAAGGGGTAAAATCGAGCGAGTATGCAATATGATGCATGAAAGTATACTAAGACACTCGAACCGAAAGCAAACATATCGAAATGGTGTAGAAAATGAAATGCAACAAAAGGATCGTAAAGTTAAACCAAATTATCAATTTTCGACAAAAAAGACAAGAAATAATCAATTTGTGGCTTGACTCTCTTATTTTTTCCCCAGTGGAGTTGCCAAGTTGTCGAAACCATTTTTTTGGCAAATGAGTCGACTTTGATTTAAGGATGAAAAACAAAAAAACGTGAGTCGCCACCAATCCTTTTTTGTGAGGTGTGATCGGGTCACCTCGTAAAATAGCTATTTTTAATAAACGGTTCGATTTATTTAAAACAACGTTTGTTGGTCTACGAAATTCAAAAAGATGGGTTCGGGAGTCGTTACGTAAGACGAAGGATTAGCACCCTCATAATGCCCAAAAATTGGTACCTAGTTGATTAATTAGCGTCTTCGTGTCGAAAATCAGAAATTTGAGGAAATTTTAAAAATGCGATCCTTTATTATAAAAAAAATCGAAAACAGGGCATGTTTCACGTTAATCGCAAAAGAGAATCACGTCCCGTAGTTAGGATACAATGTCTTAAATTCCCGATACTAGAATAGACGCCGAAAAACTTATTTATTTTGAAAGGTATTCGATTATCTCAGTTTTTAGAAAGAAATCATATTCCGTAAGTTAGAATACGATCATTTCGTAATTCCCGAGATTATCCAAGATCCACGTAGAAAAGGAGTTCATTCATTCGGATTTATCGAGAAAGTCGAAACCCCGTAAGTTAGGGCACGACCTTTCGAATCTTAAAACGCGGAGTATTGCTTATTTCCAAACAAAAATTTTGATGTATCGGATAAAATGTTACATGATTTTGATGTGAAATGTAAAATGGATTACAGCGCTAATACGCATAAAATAATGGATGCGATAGTACGAACGACGTTAATAAAGGCAAAAATAAATTAAAACTGATAATAAATAAAAAAAAACAAGTAAAAATCGAAACTAGGTTAAAAGCAATAATAAACAAATACGTAAATAAATAGTATATAAGACGACTAAATAATAATAATAAAAAATAATAAAGTTTAAAATTATGAAAAGGGTATAAATAAATAAAAATAATAACAATATTAATAACAAAATAACAAATAATCTAATGTTAGAAATTATGAAAGAAAAGGAGTAAGTAAATAATAATAATATATAGTAAGACGAAATATATTTGAAATTTAGGTAAATAAATAGAAATAGAGACATAATAATAATACAAAATTAATGATATAATAATATAATAATAATAGTAATACTAATAGCAATAATAATAATAATGATGATAAAATATCGATAATATGTGTGTATGTACAACACACATAATATAAAAAAGGGTGATATACAAGTAAATATTAATAAAATAACAATAGGTGCTAAGCTTGTGATAATAAAGGTGTAAAATTAAAATAAATAAATAAAATAAATAAATATAAATGTAATAGAATAACAATGCACAATAAAAATAAATCAACTTAAAAATTAAGAACAATAAGCAAATAAGCCAAATAATAAATAAGATAATATAAAAAATAAGGAAATAAATAATAAATAACAAAATACCACATAGAAAATAAATCTAAATAAATGGTAGAAATTAAATAAACGAGGACCAAATTGGAAATAAAATAAAATTTAAGACCTAAATCGTGATGAGAATAAAGTCTAAAGGACTAATTTGAAAATTTAACAGAGTTTTATGCCAAAATTGGGAACAAAAATAAAATAAGGGACCAAAGAGTAAAACGCAAAAGACAGGAAGGACCAAATGGAGAAATATCCCCTTTTTCCAAAACGCTACGTTTCAAAGGGGACCAAACTGTATCCAAAATAAAATTAGATAGCCAAAATTACAAAAAAAGATAGGGGCCCATTGAAATGCACCACAAAAGCGGAGGGACCTTTTGCGCAATTAGACCCTCAATCAAAAACGCGCGGATCCCCTGAGGCAGGTCAGGTCGCGCGCGGGTCAAGGAGTTAAACGGCGCCGTTTGGCCTTAGAAGAACCACAGTGAAACGACGTCGTTTCGGTTTCTATATAAATCAAAAAAAAGTTTTAAAATTTCATTTTTTAACCTTCTCTAAAAAAAAAACTGAGATTTCTCTCTGCTTCTTGCCTTTTCTCCGGCCAAACTCCGACCAGTCACCACCGCGCCGGTCGCCGCCGACGGTGCCGCCATATACGGCGGCCGAAAAATAAAAATTTCCCCCTTTTTGGCGATCGAAAATCAGTGAGTTTTCTTCCCTATTTTTTTTATATTATGTATGTATATGAATTAAAAGGAAGAGAAAGATTCGAAAGAAAGAAAAAAATAAAAATAAAATAAAACTACCTTTTTTATTCTATTTCTCTTTTGTAGTTTCCTTTCTTTTTTTGTGAACTTTCTTTGTTTTTTTTTTATTTCATTTCAAAAATCTCCTCTGGTTACATTGATTTCCTGGGCTTATATAGCCGATTATACATTTGATTATTTCTGCTACTGCTATTTCTTTTTGCTTTTTTTGGTTGCTTTCTTTCTTTGTTGTGTTTTCAGGTCTCAAAGGAGGTCAACGAAGGCATGCTGGCCTATTTTGGTGCAAGGTTGCTGGCGGTGCCGAGCCTTGGGTGGTGTGCACGCTGAGGGCAGCACATGGGGGCTACGGCGCTAGGGTTTTTGTTTTTCTGTGTATTGGTTTATTTTTGGGCCATTGGGCCGTTTGTAGATTGGGCTAGGGTTTATTTTTATTTTTTTTCCTTTTGTTTGGGCTCGGGCAAATTGGGCCTTTTACAAACATAAGTATTGTAGTAAAATATAAGTTACAAACAAATAATAATAAAAACCAACAACTCCAACACAAATAACACAAACAAAAATATAATATTAAACATTAAATCTAAATATTAAAAATAACATATAAATATATAATATAAAAAAATTATTACAAACTAAAAAAAAAACATACATTAAAACTATTACGACTTATCCCTAAAACTCCAAAACAAACATTTTTTTTTTACAAATAAAAATATAATCTTAAATATTAAATCTAAACATTAACAATAAATTAAAATATACAAATATAATATACAAATTATTATTATTACAAAAAATAAAACATACCTTAAAACTATCATAAATTCTCTTAAAACTCCAACACAAACATTTTTTTCTCCCAAAACACCGACATAAAATAGCCTAAAACAATTGTTTTTACTCTTCTTTACTTACTTCCCATGTTGTTTGTGTATGGGGGGCCAATATTACATAAGAAAATTAAAAAAAGAAAAAGAAAAAGAGGCTAGCATTTAGGGTAAGGAGTCATGACTGATTGGTCACGTTGGCGGCAGGCGTTAGGCTGGTGCTGCCTAATTGTCAGGCAACACCGGCCTAACGCTTGCTCTTGATGTGACCAATCGGTCACGGGCTCCATGACCTAAACAATAACTTTTTTTTTTTCACTTATTCAACTTTTTTTTTCTTTTCTGCCATCTTTTTTTAAATCACATTGGTGCCACCAAAAGAAAATATTTTTTGTACCGCATAGTTTCGTGCTATATAAACTCATAAATATATGTATTTTTTAAAAAAAATTATACTAGTGCCGCTAAATTGTCAAACGACACCAATTAAAAAAATATTTTTTTTCAACAAAATCAGTGTCAGATGTTTTGGGGAAATTTAGGATGGTGCTACCTGACACATTCGCAGCACCCAGAAACATGGTAGCAAATAACCTATTTTGGTAATTAATCTAAATCTTATAATTTTTTTTAAAATATTATTTTATAAAATAAACGGAATAATCAGTATTTTTTTTATTTTTAAATTTTTTTTAAAAAGTATTTTGGGTTATTAATTTTTAATTGATTTTCATGTTGACAAATAAAATGGAAATTTTTTAACAAGCCCCTATGTTTGTTTAAAGTTTTTGGTGTGACCCATTATACCACGTGTCACTGCAATAGTGGTTCATGTGTCAATTTGAGTCAAAAATTAACACAGTTAAGACTAAGTACCAAAGTAATGGACGGAATAAAAGTATAAGAATCATATTGGACAACTTGAAAGTGCAGGTATCACATTGATAAATTTGTTAAAGTACATGGATAACTTTTTTCCATTATCCCTTTTATTTACGACATGTTATTACAGATCAGTTAAAGATTTTATTTTTAGTAAATGTGGTGCTATATTATTGGTTGTTGATGTAAAATCATAAATTTTTGTTTGAATTTTTAATATTAATATTAAATTGATAGAAAGTATAATTTTTTATTTATCAATAAAAAAATTACGTCAATCTTTTGTTTGTTGACCAAATAAGTGGAGTGATTATAACTTAAATTTGATTTACTGATAGTCACAAAATTAAAATAAAAAATAAAAATTAGTGTACAAATAGAAACATCCTTAAATTTAAGTGACAATATGGATAATTTACCCATATTAAAATCAATTTGATAAATTTAAGAGTTGATATGAGTATGAAAAATAATTATAGAACATCATCATCACCACCACCATCATCATCATCATCATCATCATCATCATTATTATTATTATTATTATTATTATTATTATTATTATTATTATCTGTCTTCTTCCTAAAATTGATCACTTATTTGTAGTGACACCAGCACTAATAAAAACACCTAAATTTTTGCTCCAAAGCCAAAGCCAAAACCTCAATTTTTATTTTTAAAAGTTTAGGAGTACAAAATAATTTAAATACATGATCGAGTAATTATTAAATGTAAAATTAAGTTAAATTATGCAAAAGTTTTTATTTAAATTATTAGATTGTTAAGTTTTTTTAAAAAAAAAAAATTTGCTAGCAAGTTTCTAGCGATGATTCTATAATCAATATGGTGGATCAATACCCATTGACGAGTAAAAGAACATACCTTAGATCCAAGTTGATCTGACAATCAATGTTGAAAATTGGAGAAAAAATTGTTTGAATTTTAATTCGTAAAGTTGGAACATTTTAAGTTATTTCATAGAAAAAATGAATTGTAGAAGAGAATGGGAAGAAAAGTTTTTAATTGGTGAAAACAGTGCAAACAAAGATCATACAGTAGCGATTTTAACATTCCCGTGACTTAAATGAAAACTTTCAAATAATTTAATAACTATTTTATAACATTTTGAAATTGAATGATTAAAATATAATAATTTAATAACAACAGATGCAATTTACCCAAAAACACATAATACATGATTACCTAGTGAGAAAAGTAATGATTTTGAGGGTCAGACATCTGTCGGTCCATAGTACCTTTGAGAAAATTTACTGATGAAAACGAATTTTCAACCTCCAAAAACATTTGAAGAAAATTAACAACTATATTTCCTTCCCCTAAGTATATGATATTTTGATGAAATATTATTGGAAATTTGCAGATTTTTAAAGTTATCTTCTCATGCTGATTCCAAACTGCAAGCCTTAAATGACAATAAGTTAAAATAATTAATTAATTAATTAATAGCGACAGTACTCTGTTTGAAAAATAAATTAAATCCTAAGCAAGAATTGCCATTTGCCAGATCTGCTTATTCCCTTATCATTGTTGACAACCCTATTCCCACCTTGAGTAGAGTACAAACATAAACAAATATAATAAAAGTTAATTACACAAACATCCCTAAACTATGACCCTCGTTTTAAATTAGTCTCTAAACTTTAAGTTATTTTAATTATATTCCCAAACTATTGAGGGTATAGTAATTTGGTCCTTATATTATTAAAATTGTTAATTTAACTATTAAATGACACATTAAATTTTAAATGACATAATTTAAAATGAAAATTTTAGGAAAAAAATTAATATTATAAAAATAGATGTTTTAAAAAAATGTATAGTTTTGAGGTTTTCAAAGCTTTTAAAGAAGTTTTATCATTAACTTTTTTGTTCAATTTTACTTTATTTTTAGCTGTTTTTCATTTTAAAAGATTTCATTTTAAATTTAGTTACGTAATATTTGATGTATCATTTAACGTTTAAATTAATAAATTTAATACAAAAGGACTTGATTGACACAACATCGATAGCTTGGGCGATAATTAGAATGTTTTGAAGTTTTGGGACCAATTTAAAATGAAGGCCATCATTTGGGGATGTCTGGTGCAATTAACTCATATAAAAAATAATAATAAAAGCTACCAGAAAGCTGCCATGACCTGCTTAAAACGCCACCGTTTCACCTGCTTCTTTTATTAGGTAATTTTTTATCAACGGTCCCTCTACTATGTATTTCTAGAAGATTCAGTTCCTCTTATTTCTAATCTCTATTATAAAATCAATTGTTTTTGTGTCTTTATCACTTTGTTTTTATTTTATTTTATAGTTAAATAATCTCTTTTTCATAAAGTGGAAAAAGTTGGTCCAGTTATATTAAGAAATGTCAATGTGTATATAAATGATCATGTGAAATTATATGATACAATTAATGGAAAATTTTGGTCATAGGATTTAAAATAACATTTCGAACAAATTATAGTATAGGACTAAATATACCAAAAATACATAGTACAAGGACTTTTTGTCAGAATTTGACCCTTTTATTACTTTCTTTTAACGACTCTCCTTCTTCAACTTAAATTATAAAGGCCTGAATGGATCTTGGAGATTTCCCACCACTGGGGAGCCGCCCAATGATACCGTCGGCTGCTCCGCCGTTGCCATAAAATTAGTAAAAGGAAGTAATGGCGCAACCTTTTAAACTAAAAGTTAACACCCTCCTAAACAAGCTCGGCGATCGAGACACCTTCTCTCTCGCAGCTGCTGAGCTCGACTCCATTGCTAGAAACCTTGATGCCACATCACTTCCGACTTTCATTTCCTGTATTCTTGCGGTCGATTCTTCCGATAAAAGCGGAGTGCGAAAGCAATGCGTGAAGCTCATTTCTGTTCTGGCTGTTACTTATCCGAATTCTCTCCCTCATTTCCTCCCTAAAATCCTCTCTAGCCTCCTCCGTCGCCTGCGGGACCCCAATTCCGTTGTCCGCTCCGCCTGCGTCGACGCCGTATCAGCTCTCTCCGTTAACCTCACCAAGTGCAACTTCTCATCTTCGTTTTTGAAGCCTTTGAGCGATGCGCTTTTCACAGAGCAAGAACCGAACGCGCAGATCGGGGCGGCATTGTGTTTGGCGGCGGCGATCGATGGATCACCGGATCCAGATCCAGTTAGGCTGGGGAAGATGTTAACGAAGCTGGAGAAACTCGTGAAAGTTGAAGGTTATAAGGCTAAGGCGGCAGTTTTGGTGGTTATCGGGAGTGTGATCGGATCGGGTGGGGCGTCAAGTTTGGGTGATGAGATGATGAAAGCATTGGTGGGGTGCTTGATTGGGTTCTTGAGTAGTCATGATTGGGCAGCGAGAAAGGGAGCGGCAGAGGCGCTTGGGAGGTTAGCGGTGGTTGAGAGAGATTCATTGGCTGAGCTCAAAGCTGGTTGCATGAAAGTCTTCGAGGCTAGAAGATTCGATAAGGTTTTTTAACTTAATTTTTATTCAAATTCTGGTGAGATCATTTGTATTTTGGTTTATATTATTATTTTTAATTGCTTCCTTTTTTTTTTCTTTTTCTTGCCATATTTGGATGTGGATCTTATAGGTAAAGGCCGCCAGGGAGGTTATGAGTCAAATGTTGGAGGCGTGGAAGCAGGTTCCGGATGTTTCAGAAGAGGCGTCTCCACCGCCTCGATCACAGGCTTCTTCGAGAGGTATATGATGATCTGCTTCTGCTTGATGGGAGTTAGATTTCTTGGCTAATCTGTACTAGTTTATCCGGTAGATTTCTTTTATCCAAATTAGAAATGTTGCATAGGATCAATGCATCTTTGTTGTGAGCTGGTTATTTGGTAATTGCTTATTTTTAAGTCTTTGCCGAGATTGATATGATACGTATTGTGGAATACTTTTAACACTTCTGGCAACATGAATCTGATATGTACACACTTATTTTTACTTACTGGATGTGGTTCTGTTTTAATAACAGAGAATGCAAGTGCTGGATGCCGTCCGCCTGTTGCCAAAATTTCATCTAATGCGGATATCGCTGTTAAGAAGCCTACTTCAACAAAAAGGTCAACTCCACCTGATAGTTCCTTTGCAACCCCAGGGAGGAAGAGAAGTCCTTTAAAGGCGACCACTCAAGAAACGAATGGCAAGAAGCCCCTAGACTGGAGGGTTGATATTGCTTCTCCTCTTGCTGCTACTCTGCCAGGGGCTCGTGAGAATGGTTTTAAGGAGAGGAGGAATAATGAGAATGCGAGATCCGCAAAGTCTGAAATAAGGCGGTCCCTTTTCAGTAATAAGAATTCCGATGACAAGATGCACAAAATCAGTGGTTCAAAGTCTGGCTCTCGTGTTGCTCCTTGTCAAGAGGAAATCCCAGGATCCACTGTTGTGGTTAGTAATGCCTCTGAAAATCCCAGCTCAAACCACAAGGACTTCGAGGATTTATCTTTGATCCGCACCCAACTGGTTCAGATAGAAAAGCAGCAATCTAGCCTACTAGATCTTCTGCAGGTTTGTTTCCAATGCTTGAAAAATAAATTTTCTCAAATTATTATCTTGTAATTTGAGTGTTCTAGTGATGTATTTCTGAAGATGCTTTTCTCAGTAACATAAGGTGCTTAGGCATTGCGTTATTGAAGTAACTGTTAACTCACAGGGCAAATGAATTAAAGTTCTGGATTTTGACCAATCTAGTAAGTTCCTGGGTACTTGCTTCATCGGTTATGCTGAAATCCACCATTCTCTAGACTTATAGCTCCAACCATTGGTTCCATGTCATTGAGTGATTAAAAGCTTGCAAATATATGTAATTGATTGCACTGGCCGGTAGTATTACTTTGTGTGACTAATAATTTTATTCCAACTACTGGTCAAGCCTCTGTTGTATGTATTCTTACAAATGGGGAATGAATAACCATAATCATTTTATTTATGTTTGAAGCCTTAAGGAGGTATAAATGCTCCATCAATTTCTACTGCTACTTCAATTGTACTAATTATCACACCAAGGCTTTATATCTCCTGTTTTCTTATTTCTTCCTTCTTTTGTCTAGAGATTCATATGTAGCTCACAGAATGGGATGAATTCACTGGAGACACGTGTGCATGGTCTAGAATTGGCTTTGGATGAGATCTCCTATGACTTGGCTGTATCAACTGGAAGGATGTCTACTTCCAGCCGGACCACTTGTTGCCTACTTCCTGCTGCAGGTTTTCTGAGATCCAAGTTCTGGAGGAAAACAGGGATGAACACAAATGGTACCTCTAGGTTTTCTACATCCAGTTGCACCCCATCCGCTGCTGCCACGCATTATAGAGCTTATAGAAATTGCAATGAAACATTTGAGAACCATAGGTTACGACTTCAAGGAGGTGGTGGATTTATTACGAATCCATTGGCAGAAATTCAGTGACCACCAGAAGCTGCAGGTATTGGACATTGCATTTTACCTTTTGTCTTTTAATCCCATTTTCATTTAGACCTGATAAAATGTCAATAGATTCTACCTCTTTGTTCAGTACAACAACTATTTGATATGTTCCTTCAAATTCATGCTTTCAGTTTCAGTTACAGGAGCACCTTCTCTAATTTATTTAGCTACCCGGTAATCAACCTTGTATTCTCATGAGCTTACATTTTTCATGCATCAGGCATCATAGCCCGTCAATGTTTTTTTTATCAGTAGTAAGGCATTTGAAATATTCTTGTTCTTTCTCGACATTTATGGTTAAGGTTCGATTTTCTCTTTTAACAAGGCTTCTGAGTTGCATTCTAACTGACTCCTTGTAGGCTTGCTGCATGATTGGGACTTGGAAGTCACTCAAATTTCAGTCAATTGTGACAACAAATATGATGATCAACTTATATATATGTATATATATATATGCTCTATTACGAAGTAGTCTATAGCAAATTGCTTGCCGGAGTTCTTATGCAGGTCGGTTTAAATTTACCTCACACAATCTACCGTTTCGCGTCCTCCAGAGAGATCACGAGAAACGGTATCATCTATTAATATACTCATTTATAGTTTAGGCCCCCATTTTATCCCCTTTTATTTTTCTAGTTAAGATGTTGAGGCATATGAAGAGTGGAGATAGATGGGCTAAACCACCTGATTATCTCCAGCCTGTAATAGAGTGTGAAAATGTGTATAGCTTTTCTCTAATGTTTTTTTGGAACACTATTTTTCTTCATATGGTAAATTCTTTCTTTTCTTTACAGATAATCTGAAATTGCAATCATGATAAGTTGACATAGATGATGAGCATCCTTATACAGGGAAAGTTAGTTGTTTAATAATGGTGGAGGGGTCTGATTAAGTTAATGCAGACAAGAAAAATGCTTATTTGACCTAACCCTTTGCCCTACATTACATAAAAAAGTTCCTTATTGGTATACTATTATTATGAATTTGCTTGCAGATTTGCGTTGTATAAACCACACCAGAAATAACTTTGTGATGGTGGGCATGATTATTGTATCTTGTTTTTTTTTTTTTTTTTTATTGTCTTTTTGCGTGTGTATATGTCTCAAAAACTTGATCATGTGTGATGTATTCATATTGCTTAAAAGTGTTGTAACGTATTTATTTTATTGTTTTCATGTTTGTTAAACATGTCTGGAAAATAAAAGTTTGTAGGGGTAAAGTAATTTATCAAGACCACTTGAATTTGGATTTATGTTAGAGAACAAATCCCAATGCAAAAAAAGAAAAAGAAAGAAAAGTTAGGGTTAAATATAATTAGATATTTGACAAATATAAAAGATATAAATTCACAAATATTTATTTTGGCGAAAATAATTCACAAATATTTATAACAACTTCAATTTTACCTCTATACAAGTGTTTAGCAAGCATCTGTTATTTCTTTTTAATGTTATGGCTAACTATTCAAATCATTTGAATTTACTTTACTTTGTGAATAACAAATTTAGATTTAAGTATCCATGATCCTAATTCGTTAGCTAAATTTTAATTTTTTTTAAAAAATGTATTAATTTAGAAATCTCACAAATAATTTAATAATTAGGATTTGGATACCATTATTCAAAATTTAATGTGAATAATAAACTAATTTAAATTTTAAGGTGAATTGTATATTCTAAGCCAGATTTTACATGAATTGTAAATATCTAACTTATTATCATTTCTATTTCAATCAGAATTAATGATTACAAATATTGAATAGAAGAATTTAACTCAAATTAACTAAACAAATCAAACTCAATTTAACTAATTAACTAGACTACGCATAATTTTTACGAAATAAGATTCAAAACTAGTCTCTCAAAATTTCCTCATTTTAACTTTTATCAATCATAGCTTCATTTACTAAACAATTATCTTTCAACAAAATAATTTAAGATCAACAACATAAGAAAACAATGGACAAGACTATTTAGTGATACTTTCATGATCAAAATTCAAATTTAATTAGGTAACTCTCTCTCAATTTGTAACATAATAATAATAATAATTTAGGGATTGTAATGAATAGCGGTGCAGGGACTTGAAATCTTGCCGACAGGGGCAAATGCAGTGAAGGGGCTCAATGTCTCCTCTGCCGACAATTATGACATGCCTCAAATGCATGCCACATGCAATGTGCCAATTTTTCTTTAATCAACTTTGTTTTATATTCAACAAAAAATTCTGAAAGCTTTTTTCTTCAAAAATTCATCTCCAATGCAATTCTAATATTAATCTAATTATGAATATTAATTTCTTGTATTAACATGTAATTGACGTATATTTGCAGGTATTATATGTTCCATTAAGGAACTTAAAAATTAAAAGCAATATGTTCACCCATATTGGATTAACTACTTTAATACACCTACTATTAAACATGTGTAACATCATCTACTGGAAGTATTATTTCTCGAAATGAAAATTAAGTTATTGCATACCTAATAATAAATAAATAAAACTTGTAGTGCCCTCTCACCCCGGGAATCTCAACTTAATTATAACATTAATGTGATTGTGGGGTAGTTTGTATTGTGATTCCAAGGATGCAAGGACGCCAATTTTGGCGAAAGATTTTGTTTTTAATCCATATACTTTCCCCATGTTATAAATTTAATCTTTATATTTTTGATTTCATCAATTTTAATTTTTATACTTTTTAAATTGGTTAAGTTGGATATCTACAAATATTCAATCTATTTTGTTTAAATTTTATTATATAATAGTCCCGTACTATGCGTAAAATTATAAATTTAGTCTATGTTTTCAAATTAGATCATTTTTAATTGTTATACTTTTTGAATTTTAAAATTTTAATATTAAATCAAATAACAATAATTAAATCCATTAACTGGGTTTTTTTTTTAACAATATGTGAAAATAACAAACTAGCATGGTATACATATAATGATATGTTTGACACATCATATTTTAAAAACAACAAAACTTAATTAATTTAACAACTACATTTAATAATAATTAAAATTTTAAAATTCAAAACTTAATTAATTTAATAACTACATTTAATCAAGATTAAAAATTTTAAATTAAAAAATCATAAGAACTAAAAATATCAAATTAAAATATAATGTTTATCTCCTCAACTTATAAAAATTAATAGTAGAATTTAAAAAAATTATATATATAGCAAATTTTCGGCTAAAATACAAACTATTCAAATCATCAAATTATTTGCTTGATTTATATTCGATTGAGTTTAATTAAATCTCATATGAACTTCCAAAATTAAATAATAATAAAAAAACTATCTCATCCCATCCATGACCATGTATGTGGTGATTTCATGACAACATCATATCAATACTTATGAAATTTGAATCTGCTAACACATTGCAATCAATCATTTATTATACATGGAAAACTTTCTCTTATTTCCTTATTCAATTTTCATCCCCTTTTTCTTAATTTTAACCATTTGTTGATGTTTGAGGTTGATGGGGAACTCTTTAAGGGGAGATTATCACTGGATCTGAAAAAAGAAATTTAAAAGAAAGTTTTATAAACATTTACTTGCTTGGATCATCTATGATTTTAAATATGATTGCATAGTTGAAAGCTTTATCGAATAAATGTTGGTAAAAGTATTATGGAAGATTTTATAATAGGAATTAGATTACATTTGTCCCATTTACTCAAAAAAATGTAAACTAATCCTTGTATTTTATATTAGAGAGCAAATTAAACTTCCTGTCAAAAATTTCATCCATTTTCACTGTTAAAAATTGGTTCCTACATGTCAACATGGCGTATACATGGCATGCCACATATCAATGTCTGGTTATTTTATCAAACACGCTAGTTTTTAATAGTGCAAGATAGATTTTTAATAGAAAAGACTAATTTACTTTTTAATCTAATATATAAAGACTAATTTAATCATTTTTTAATAAAAAAATTGTAAAATAAATTTAACTCTATTACAGTCTTACCTCTAAATGTTTCATATGATTAGATTTCGTAACGTGTTTGGATATTCAAATTATTGAAAATTCACCAACTCCTTTGAAAGAAAGATTTGGTGGTCTGCTCGCAAGGGTTAGCATTAAAGTGAAATTAGAAGTGATTTTCAAGAAACAATTGTATTTAATATAGAAGGTTGAAATCAAAGACAAATATTCTTCTAAAGACGAAAATCATGGGTTAATGCTTGTTTTTACTCTCTCAGGTTAGCAAAGTTTTGTTTTCAATCTTAATTATCCCATAAAGAATTAATATTTTTTAGTTCCTAATAAAAAACATAAAAATTATTTTGATATTTTTTATTTGGTAGGAAAATGTTCTATTCCTACTTTAAAAAAAAGAAAGAAATTTTGCTATGTGAAAAAGCTTAAAAACTTACTTGATTTAATTTAAGATACTCAATTATAAGCATATTTTTATTTTGGTCACTAGATTATAAAAACTTTCAATTTAATCATTAATATTATCATTAGTTCTGTTTTAATTACTCTCTGTTAAAGCATGAACAAAAATTGTAACGAATCGAAAGTTAGTGGTGTCAAAAAATCTGATTTCGGGACTCCGTTTTAGTAAACCGAGTTTGTAAATATTTTTATTAAATATTTATGGAGTTATTTTAGAAGTGAATTAGATTTAGATAGGTAATGTTGTTGAATTAGTAATTAAATAAGGTGCAAGGACTAAATTGTAATAGTAGTGAAATTTCAATTGTTATGGAATTTATGACTAGAAACAAAAGACAATGATGGCAAATAGAACATGAGCAAGATAATAATAGTAGATGAAGACTAATGATATGAAATTTAGAAAGGGTAAAAGGGCAATTTAATAAATAAGTATGAAATGTAAAAATAATAGTATTAATAAAACAAAAGTTGGTGGCTGGAAACAGAATATTCATCTCTTCATCCATGCAAACTGAAACCACCAATTTGAGGAGGAAGAAGAATCGACCTTAGGGTCCAAAATTTCAAAGCTTCATTTGTTAGTCAATTTAGTCTATTTTTTAACGTAATTTTTATATTTTTGGAATCTCGGGAGCTTAAGGTAGCTGACTGTGTATTATTTTTTGGAACTTAAAGATTTAGGGAGTTGGTATTGATAAATCTTGAAATTTTTAGGTACTAATTTGATAGATTTTAAGCTTAGGACTGAAAAAGAACTATATTGTGATGTTAATTTATAGTTTTACACTATAGGGACTAAAATGCACAAATTTTGAAATTTATGGAAGAATTGAGAAATTAGATGTACTAAATGGACAATAGTGAAAACATATTAGAAATATGAGTTCTAAATTGAAAGTTATGTTACTCCCAGTTTTAGGGACTAAATTGAATAATTGTAAAAGTTACTGAAAATTTTCAATTGACTGTACATTTGTTTGTATATTGATGAATGTATGTGTTTATGTTAATCCATAGCTAACGCCGACCTGGATTCCTTAAAAAAAAGAAAAGGAAAAGACAAAGTTGTTGATGAATAGCTCCGAGTTTACAGTTTGTGTTTTTATAACCCGAAATCATTTTAATTGCTGAAATTATGAAGTGTATTATTTGATAAGATCATAAGGTGAGTTAAAATTAATGAATTGAGTTGAGTCGATAGAAATTGAATAGTTGTTTATGGTAAGGACCAGATTGAATAAATTTGAGAATTTGTATAATAATGTAAGTGCATAATTGAATGTGATTCGAGATGAATTATGATGATGTGTGTGTGTGTGTGTGTGTGTGTGTGTGTGTGTGTGTGTGTGTGTGTGTGTATGTTTTAATGATTGAATAATGAACAAATGTTATTGAATTGAGATATTGGCTTGTAACGCTCCGAATTTTGGGCCTAGATGAATTGGGCTTTGAGCTGTGGGTCTCATAAATTTTTTTTTAAGCAAATGACATATTGGCTTTAAAGGTTTAATAAACTTGGAGTGTTTAGGGGTATTGGAGAAGTTCTGGGTTTGAACTTTGAGGAGAAGGAATTTTTAATTAATTATTAAAGGAACTAGGGCGGTGAGTAGTTGGGCTTTTAAATAAAAATAAGGAAAAATGGCATCAAAGAGCCTTGTGGTGGAGTGGCTAAGTGATGCCATTTAGGGTGTAGGAAGGTGGCGTTATGGGATAGCAAGGAGATCCTAGGTTCGAATCCTAGCTTTGTATTTTTAGGAGTTTAATTTTGGCCTTCTAGAATGTTGGAAGTGGTGTGATGATGGACTCTAAGGAGAGTGATCAGAAGAGAAAATTTAGGAAAAGGATTGTGGAGTTATCGTGGAGAAAAATTAGGAGATCAGATATGTGGAAGAGGTTGAGCCTAATTGGGAATTTGGGGATAGGAAATTCGGCTATAGGCTATAAATAGGTGTCAATTTTGGGTTCTAGGGTAATGCCAAAATTGTTTTTTTCCCTTTAGCCGAATTCTTCATTTTTGAGTTGCCGAAACACTTTTTTCTCTCTAAGTACTTAGAAGCCGAATTCCTTCCTTGCTTGCCGACCTTCCATACTTTTTCTTCTCAAATTCTCTTTTGATTCAGCTTTGGTTTTAGTCTATTCCTTCTTCTCTCCTTCTTTCTATTTGTGCCGAATAATCTCTTTCACTATACTAATCTCAAAAGTCGAATACCTCTTGGGCCGATTGCTTCTTGGGTAAGTATTCTCAATTATGGTTTAGGTGTTGGCCAAATGGCCATAGATAGGGAAAGGGGACTTGTGTTGGATACAAGTCACCGATTATTCTTTTTTTAATGATTAAGAATGATGCAGATTTAGGAGATACGCGTGACTAGTGATCAAAGAAGGGCTAATAAGGCTTGGTGTTTCAGGTAAGGTTAAGGTGAGACTTCGGCTTTTGGTAAAGTATTCGATAAGTATTTGTGATTAATTTTTGAGTGATATCGTTTGTAGGATCGTGGCTAAGGAGATCGCAGCACGTTTTGTTATCAGGTGTGTACTTCTACCCTATAATTCGATAGTTTAATATAAAGTCGAAGGTGTGTACATACACTACACACACAATAGAGCGGCAAATCCCGAAATGCCAAAAAATCAAAATGCCAAAAAGCCGAAAGTTTGGCTACGGTAGTCTTGCGAGTGCACGAACACTCGTAAGAGGGTATTCGATACGATACTAGAGACCCCATGAGCGATCTCATGGACTTGGGTCACGTTTTGGCCAACTGGGCAGAATGGGCCCGAACGAGCCTAAATAAGCAAATGTTGATAACTTGGTAATATGTGATGAGCTAATTAATTTTATTGAATGATTTGGAATAGATTCGGGCCTAATGGGCCGTATGAGTGTGATTGAGCCTAATGGGCCGTAAAAATATGATTGGGTCTAATGGGCTATATGAGTAGGTGAAAGCCCATAGACTTGCTAGGGTTTTATAATGGACTTTTAGGCCTAGTTCTAATAAATCCTTAAACAGCATAAAACTTATTAATTTATCAAATTCGTCTGTGGACAAGTCATAAGGTTAGAGTGTGGCAATGGGCATATGCATGTCTAGGACTGGATCTAGGGAGAGCTTGGTATTTAAGCGGTCTTAATGACCTACCTCCTCTTCTCCGGAATCCTAACTGGTGCACAGTGTCTGTTCACTTTAGCCAACGAGGACATGTTGACAGGCCAGAAGTTCATAATTAAAACCCATACTGTTAAGAAATACTGAAATACCCCTATAGGGTAGGATTACCGAAATACCCTTGATTTGTGAAATGACTAAAATACCCCTATGTGTTGAATGTAAGCTTTATGGATGTTACTCGTATATTTGCTGCATTCATATGATATTTTGTTTAGGATGTATATAGGTGAGAAGTATGGTACGGGGGATGAATTTGAGGAACACACGGTTGTTTAATGACCGTGGATCCACCGTTGGCTTTTTAAGCCCAATACATGATTAGCAGCTTTGTTGCAACGTTAAGTAGTACCGCAGCCAGGCTACCATTGCTGTGTAGCGGATGGGTGGGTCGATTTAGAAATCCCCACAGGTGTATAAGGTTGGAAGGGAAATGCTGTGTAGCGGATGGACTATTGGGGAGGGTTTGCACAACATTGCATGCACGATATTATTGTGATATTATTGTGACATTAATGTCATATGGGCTTCGGCCCAAAGGCCACTGCTACTAAGTTGGGCTCAGGCCCAAAATGACTGATGATTGCTTTATACTCGTTGAGGGTTGTACACACTGAGTTTGGTATGATGATCAACAATGCATAGTTATTTGAAAGCTCGAAATTTGAAATAAAGATGTGATTATATATATTGTAAAGATATCAACTTTGGTATAAATGGGATTAAGATGCTATAGTAGTACATAAAAACGATAAAATAACGTAATGCAAAATTTGAATTGTATATAATCCTTATGATCTATGAATTATGCATTTTAATGGTTTATGTTTTATAAATTACATTTTTCGGATTATGGAAACACCACTAAGTGTATTCTTAGTGTACGATTTTTTTTCCGTGGGCAGATTGGATTCTAATTTTGTTCGCTTGTCAACGTCAACATCCAACAATGATCCCGGACAAAAAAAGTGGGTAATGTGGTTGTTTGTAAATGACGTGTACCTAGGAGAGTCTTATGATTATACAATGCTATAATTGTAGATGATGTTTTGGTTGTTTTGGTATTTTGGAATGATATATGTATATGTAGTAGTTGGTTGATAATGAGATGAGTTTAATGAATGTCAATTTGTCATGTTAATGTTGGTAATGAAGTAGTTGAATGATATATGTGAATTGGAATGTATAATATATGGTGTTTTTGATAAATGACAAAGGTATGTATGTTCAATATTTAAATAGTGTTTGAGCGATATGTCATGAATAGGTTTTGGCTACATAAAAAATTGAGCGATGGAATGGTAGGATATTTGAGTTGAATTTGTATGTTTTAGCAAGTTTGGTGTATAAATTGTAGGAATGAATTGTGGGTCATATTGAGATGCTTGAATGGTCAAGTTGAATTATGTCTAGTTGGTTGTTTTGAGGTGCCATTTGAGGCATATTGGTATTTTGTATGGTTGAGCTAAAATGAGCCAAGTTGGTATGTTTATATTGAGTTTAAGTAGGTTTGGAATAGGAATTAAAATGCATTTGAACATAAGTTATGTTTGGAACATGGTTAGGTATGAATTAGGTTCTTAATAACACATTTTGTGTCACACGACCGTGTGTCACACACAGATCAATGACATGATCGTCTGCTATTGAAATATAGCATGTATAAATTGCACATGGTCTCTGATTGTTACACGAGTTGGGCCACATGCCCATGTGACTAGTTATTGGTATGCTCATTTAGTTTCGTATGACCTTAGTTTGTTACATGATCGTGTGACTATTATTGGATAATTGCATCTTTGACCCACACGGCTACAGGGAGTTACAATGTCTGAATATACGACCGTGTGACTCCAGTTCCACACGGTTACAGCTTATCACATGGCCTGGGCATACGACTGTGTGACCCTTGTTTGCACAATTTCCCTTCTTTTTGTAAAAGTTCCAAAATGATCCTTGTTTGCAGCCAAGTCGATTCTAGAGCTTTCGTAAGCTCAATTTAAACATGATTTGGTTTGTTAAGCATGATTTATTATGTTATTCAATGTTTAATTTAATTTTAAGGAATTATGAATTGTGTGTATTTGATCTGTAAATTGTTGTAACATCTTATCGCTCGAGTCCGACAACTGGACTAAGTGAGAAGTGTTACAAAAATGATGATAATTAGTCAACAACCAAGCTATAATTGTGCCTTCAAAACAAAAAATGGAAACCAATTAAGATTCCTACATTATAGAACACTGTGAAAATGTTTGGACTAATCAACTACCATGAAGACTTGACTAACATATTTAATATTTAATCATCATTAAGTTTTCTAAATTGAAAATTAATCGTATAAATTTGGATGTTCATGAATATCTGAAATTTTTTTTCATATTCAAATATTTTATTTACCTATTCGTAATGAAATCAAAGCAGATTTACATCTTCTTTAGATATACATTATCCGAACTTACTTGAAATCAAGTGTGCAAGACTCGTAGTTTTAATCTTTTTTACTAAAGTTAATTCAAAACAACTGGATCTTGATCAATATTCTACATATACTATATTAGTGATAATGAAACCAAAACAACACTAAACAATAATGTCAATAATGGATGTAACTATTTAATCCCATACCTATACCTCTTCCTAGTTCAGCCAGCCATCCACCCTCGAATGCGTATTATTTCATATAAAAATCGGCTCAAAAATTAAAGAAAACTTCAAGGCAAGTTATTATTTAAGCTACCGCCTTAGAAGAAAGGGAACCTAGGCAACTAGATGTGGACTAGATCAAATTTGTCTCACACATGAAAGGATCTAAGGCCCCTTTGTCGCCTTGCATTAAACAATAATGCCTAAGCACATGCATAATACAATAAGAAATAATCATGAACAATATTCCAACACAAACTAGTGACTTTTTTGGTCATCCAGGTTTCAACAAATCTTTTTCAAAGAGTGTATTTTAGGAAAAAAAAAAAAGAATAGGAAACCACCACCATAACAAAGCTAGACGGTCATGCTTGAGCATTAGCATTGATTGCATTATTAGGTTTATACACAACGTCTGTTGTTACTTGCAAAAGGCTTCATTTGAGAGAGAAAAAAGATGATTTTTTTTGTTTTTTTTCTCTATAGCAACATATGTTTAATGTTTCAAGTCTATTCAGTATGGCTCGTAAGGAAAGATAAGGGAGAACAAAGCTTTTTGAGTGTTGATAATATCTCAGATATTAGCAATTGATTTTCAGATTCACTTGTGCACCACAATGCAAGGCGAACTACTTGATAAGCTTCATCGAGATTGTAACCTTAGGCAATCTTAGCATCCATGATTTCTGATAAATTGCTTCTTTTTTCTCAATAAGGGTGTTCTTATGTCACGGGGTTAGATCTTTAGTCCGGCAAACAGAGCGGCCTTAGGGGATTTCTTGGGTTCAAATCCTGCCTAATTCAGCCTACTCTCGAAAAATAAGAATTCTTGTAGAAATTCTCTAAGGCACCGAAGCAAAGCGGAAGCAAATTCTAAAGAAAAAAGAAGCTTTGAACGCACAAAAAGCCACTATAAAATAGCTCACACAAAGTGTTTAAGTAAATGCTTTTAATAGTATTCAATTACTATGAAGGATTACCACTAAGTGAACACAAATGAAGGGGAATGCCTCTATATACAGTTGAGCTCCCCCGAAACTAAAGTTATAGATTGAGTTATATTGACGGTCGAGATTTGTGCCTATCTACAAGATGTGATCTTAAGGGATTTAAACTCTATACATCTTTATCATTTAGGATTTAGATTAATTACACTGGTAATTATAGTTTTACTAGAGTGTTTCTCTAGGCCACCAAGACTTCTAGTAGATGAGCTTTTCCATGGGTTCCACGAATCGAGCCAATTCATGTAGGTCAAATGAGCCTCATTTAATAAGTTGACCTCTATGGGATGCTCTGTATGCAATGATCATAGGCTTTGATCCGCTTTCCCTGACATTCTCCCCCACCCATTCTCACGATGCCCTCATCGCGTCCTTGAGATGACATTGGTTTGACTCATCTCGGAACGATATCGATGCCTCGATTTATTCCCAAATACTCTCTCTGTCAGGTAGTTCCACCTCTCTGAACATTTGCCTTGGCTTATGTCTCCACTGTTACCTAACTTGCACTGTATTTCTCTCTTATACATCTTGATTGTAAGAGGTCACCACTTTTACTTGCCCCCATTATGACTTGCCTCGATCAATATCCTCTTGATCTGCACAAATAGGCTTAGGCATGCCTACATTTAACACCAAGTTCACCTTGAAAAATGTGAGGTAGTTTGTATTGTGATTCCAAGGATTAAGGATGCCAATTTTGACAAAAGAAGATTACTTAAAATTTGTTTTTAGTCCCTATAGGTTGTGTAAGTTATAGATATAATCCCTGTATTTTGATTTGGTTAATTTTAACTTCTATACTTTTTAAATTGTTCAAGTTGGATATTCACAAATATTCAATTTTTTTGTTTAAATCTTGTTATATACTAGTCTCCTACTATGCTTAAAATTGTAAATTTAGTCTATATTATCTAATTGGATCATTATTAGTTTCTATACTTTTTGAATTTCGAAATTCCAGTCTTAAAACAAATGACTATTGTTAAATTCATTAACTAGTTTTTTTAAACAATATGTGAAAATAGCAAACTAGCATGATATACACATAATGATATGTTTGACACGTGATATTTTAGAAACAATAAAACTTAACTTAATGAATTTAACAACTACATTTAATAAGGATTAAAATTTTAAAATTCAAAACATAATAAATCTACATTTAATTAGGATTAAAAAATTTAAATTAAAAAATCATAAGAACTAAAAATGATCAAATTAAAATATAATGATTAAATCCACAACTTACAAACATTAATAATATAATTTAACCAAGAAAATATGTCACAAATTTTCAACTAAAACAACAAACTATTCCAAGCATCAAATTATTTACTCGATTTATATTTGATTGAGTTCGAACACAATTTTTTTCTCAATTAAATCTCATCTGAGCTTAATTCAATCCATAATTAAATAAAATAATACAAAAAACACTATCTCATTCCATCTATGAACATGTATGTGGTGAAGTCATGGCTACATCATATCAATACTGATGAAATTTCAATATGCTAACACATTGCAATCAATCATTTATTATACATGGGAAAAATTTTTTCATCTTCTTATTCAATTTTCATCCCATTTTTTTTCTTAATTTTAACCAAACGTTGATATTTGAGATTGATGACTTAAAATGGAACCCTTTAGGGCAGATCGACACTGGGTCTGAAAAAAAATTAAAAAAAAGTTTTATAAACATTCAAGTGTCTAGTTTACTTGCTTGAATCATCTGTAATTTTAAATATAATGGCATAATCGAAAGTTTTACCAACTAAATGTTGGTAAAAGTACTATGGAGGATCTTACAATAGGAGTCAGATTGTATTTTGCCCCCTTTACTCAAAAATCAAGTAAACTAAACCATGTACTTTAGATCAAAGAGCAAATTAGTCTTTCTATTAAAGTTCCATCCCTTTTTACTGTTAAAAATTGGTCTTTGTACGTCATGCTATCATACACATGACACTCCACGTGTCATTGTCTGGTTATTTTGTCAAGTGCATCCGTTTTTAATAGTACAAATAGATGTATTTTTAACAGAAATGACTAATTTGCTCTCTTTTTTTTGGTGAAAAGAAATAAGGATTACACTTAAATGAACTGGTCACAAATACCATCAACTGTATCAAAACGTATGAGTTCTAAAACCTTCCATGGCATACTGTCATAAACCTGCAGATCTTCCCTCTTGTTTATCGACATTTTGGCTGGGCAATCAGCAACTTGATTCTTTTCTCTGGGGACATGTCTCAGACTCTAACGCTCAACACATGACAAAATCTGACGAATCCGTCTAATTAAAATAGAGTTTTAATCTACAAATGAACTATCTTGGAGTTCTTTGATCAAATTCACGCTATCAAAATGAAAAACTATCTTGCTATAGGTTTGCCGTTGAAGGAGGACCAAGCCATCCAAGATACCCTATAATTTCGCATCAAAAGCCGAGCATTTCCCCACATGCCTGTTATACCCGAAGATCCACTCCCCAACCCCATTCCGCACCATTCCCTTGACGCCCCTAATCCTAAGTCATGTTTAACTGCTCTATCAGAATTTTAAATGAACCCAATTTCCTGGCAAGGGTTGACAAGGACTATTTTCCTAATAATTACTTTGAATGTCCTTATGAACAGACATGTATTGTTTTACTCAACTGTATGAGGCTTTAGCAACCTCAAAAGAATTCTAAGTTGTACCTTGGAAAATAAAGAGATTCTTGTTTTTCCAAATGCGCGAAGCAATCAAACCGAAAATACAAGGCCAACTAGCCCCTCTTATATTCAATCCCAAAACATTCTACAAATTAGAAACAAGCCATTCATAAAGGTTAGTCGAAAACATGTACCATGGTGATTTATCGAAATGACTTGCGCCCAAACTTCCTTCGCAGTTGAATAGTCCCTGAGCATATCTAAGATATCTTTTGTGGATTCAACACAACGTAAGTAGGAGCTATCGTGACCAACACCTCTTCTTACACGCTCGACATTAGTAATTAAACATTGCATAAGCACTAGCCACAAAAACAACCTTACCCTTTGGGGCCCCTAAAACTTCCACACCAATTTCCACTCCGTATTTTTAGTGGACCAAGTTTCTTCCTAAATCATCCAATATGTAGTTTTCATGAAAAAAGACCCTGCTGGATTACACATCCAACTAATCCTATTCGACCTCATAGAATGATAGGGAGGGGGAATGCTTATAATATTATTAATGACATTATTCGATAGCCAAACTGAAAAAGGCCTAAATTCCACGTACCTTTATTCGTTACCATGTCACTAAGTAAACAACCGAAGTAATATTGGACTGCAAAGGGATATGGTTTATTAAAGGGCCTATTTTCAGAATCCATGGATCCTCCCAACAAAAAATATTGTTTCCATCTCCCACTGACTGAACTAAATTATCTCAAAGTAGAGACCAAACCTTAGAGATTCCTTTCCAAAGAAAAGAGCATCTACTCCTTGCTATATTTTTAGGAGTTTTTCTTTCATGTTATATTTAGATCGAAGGACATAGACCCATAAAGCGTTATCTTTTGCAACTAAATTTAACTTAAGTTTCAATAAGAAAGAGCTATTTTGATCTTTCAATGGCCTAAGTCCATGTAACACCCCTAACTCATATCCGTCGTCGGAACAGGGTTAAAGAGCATTACCGGAGTTATAGAACAAATACAATTAATTCATGTCAATTACTATTCATATCAGAAACCAATCATATTTAATCATATTGTCCCTTAAATGGACCCTCGAGGCCCAATTTATACATTCGAAACAAGTCGCGACTAAATTGGGAACTCGGAGAATTTTTCACGAAATTTCAAAATTTTTCTTAGATGTAGGGGACACACGCCCGTGTGGCTCACACGGCCAAGTGACATGCCCGTGTCTTAGACCGTGTGTGCATTCGATGTGAGGTATACGGTCGTGTCCTAGCCCGTGTCTATACCCGTGTAACTTTCTAACTTGGGTCACATGGCCAACCATACGCCCGTGTGTTAGGCCGTGTAAATAAATTTAATTTTCAATAATTAAATGCAGGGGTCACACGGCCAAGTCACATGCCCATGTGCTAGGCCGTGTGACACACACAGTTGAGACACACACCCGTGTCTCTGCCCGTGTGTGCAATTCGATGCATTCTATTTCTTAAATTTTAAGATGCAGGGGACACACAACCAAATTACACGCCCGTGCGCATGGCCGTGTATCACACATGGTTTAGACGCCCGTGTCTCTGCCCATATGGACAAAATAAGGCCATTTCCAAGCCTTATTTCTCACCGAAATTGCCTTCCACCTAAAAAAACACTTAGATATGTTCACCAACCAATTCAAACCATTCAAATCAAGCCAAATTCATGTATTAAGTATAGCATAATATCACCTATATGCATATTGGGCATAATGTGTTAACTCAATTTAACCATCAATATAACGATATGCTTTGCATCACTTAACCATTTCAAACACATACCAAGCATGATAAAGCTACACACAAATATATATATATATATATTTACTTCAAAATATAACTATTACAAGCCATTCCAATGGCTAGTTCCAACCAATATATTTCTTCTTTATGCTTAACTTAGCTTATACATGCCATTATACCAAAATTTAGCTTACTTTATATACCGAGAAGTCCAAGGGATAGTGTGATGTGTCTCCGACCAAGTTCTAACCTTCACGAGCTTCCGAGTACTATAAAATAGAGGAAGTAAAACAGAGTAACCATATCATGCTTAGTAAGTTCGCATAACAGAAAATCAACTTACCAATCATTTACATTCAAGATAAGCATACAAAATTCATCCAAAGAAAATTGGCAAATTGCCTAACGAATATAATATCAAGAAGCTTGTTAGTCATGTATTACATAAACATCAAGAATCAAGGATGAGCTCATCATTTAATACCTTTCATATACATATGCTTTTCATATCATATTTCCATATAACATGTGCATTTCCATGACAAATCATCTTAAGCTTAGTTTAACCATGTCAAAACTTTGCCCGTTGAATTTATTTGAAATATCGATGGATACACATGTAGTACACTTGAAGTGTACAAAACTGTAATCCATCAACTCATATTCAGGGGTACCTGTTAAGGCACATAATCAGGAAGCACTCTCTCGAGCCATATAACAAGAAACTCATGTGAGCCATGTAACAAGAAGCTTATCTGGGCTATAACAGGAAACTCATAAGAGTTTAAAACAGGAAACTCATTGAGCTTAACAGGTAACTCCGAAGAGTTATTATCAGGAAGCTCCGGATGGCCATATATCAAGAAGTTCAAGCGAGTCATATCAGGAAGATCATAAAGAGCCTATGTCAGGACGCTCATAAAGACCTGCAGTATGTCCACAATACATGCAGGATCAATACCGATCATATAACAGGACATTCACAAAGAGTTGTGGCATATCCATAATACATGCAGGATCAATACTGATCGGGATGCTCGCATGAACCATGTAATGAGAAGCTCGAGAGGGCTTATAACAGGATGCTCTTTCGAGCTATGGTGTGTCCCCGACATATGCAAGATCACAACCAATACGGGAAATCCTGTATCCATCAAATTTCATTTATTCAAACGTGACTTATTACTTATCGGGTATTATAGGATATATGATCAATCTCATAATATAGACATTTATACAATATAATTCAAACATATTAATATACATAATTTAGTTACACGAACTTACCTCGTCACTTGCTCGTATATGATTTTCTACTAATGCGACACTTTTTCTTTTCGTCAATCTGACTCCTTATTTGATCTTTCTGGATCTATATAAACTAATTTAACATCAATTTAACACATTTCACAGTCATTTTAATCTAATTTACATCTTAGGCAAAAGTATCATTTTGCCCCTATACTTTTGATTAATTCTAATTTCGTCCTTAGGCTCGGAAAATGAAATTCAAGCAATTTAATCCTTATTCCAAGCCTAGCCAAATTTTCCATATAACATTTACAGCCCATGTAATTCATAAAATTCAAAAATTTTCCATGAATTTTACATCTTTACAATTTAGTCCCTAAATCACACTTTCATCAAAATTCACTTTACAAAAGTTGTTTATCTATCAAGAACCTTTCATTTTGTACCATAAATTTCAAAATTTCAATATACTCATTCATGGAAAACTTTTAATACTTTGATAACTTTATAAATTAATCGCCAAAATAGGTAGATTAGGTTACTACGACATCGGAAATATAGAAATTACCAAAAACAGGACAAGAATTCGAACCTAATTGAACCAAAACAACTTGTTTGAGCTCATCTCTTAGCTAGGGTTTCCATGTATTTTTAATTTGGGGATGAAGATGAAATAGATGATATTAGTTTATTATCATCTTTAATTATTTCCATTTCCAATTTAGTCATTTTCTTTTTCTAATTTTCCATGGATGATTCATCACAAATATCTACTAACTCCATTTAATAGTCTAATTACCATATAAGGACCTCAAATTTTGAATTCCATAGCTATTTACTACCTATAGCTACTAGAACTCAACTTTTGCATTTTATTCAATTTGGTCATTTCTATAATTAAACATGAAATCGGTAAAATTTTTCTTATCGAAATTTTCATACGTCGTTCTATCATAATGCAGACCATGCAATAACATCAAAATAAATTTTCTTTCTGACTCGGATTTGTGGTCCCGAAACCACTGTTCCGATTTAACTGAAAACAAGCTGTTACAATCCAAAACCCTCACAACATCGTGGTTGACACACTTAATCTTAGCTAACAAGAGACATTTTTCTTACCATTAGTAAACCTCCAAATGATTTGCTTGACCATACGTTCAATCTCATCATTGATTCCTTTGGGAATAATTAAGGACTATATAAAATACGTAGGAATAGATAATAGGACCACTTGCGCCAAAGTAGCTTTGCCTACAAGTAAGAATTTCTAGCCTTCCAACTCTGCCATTTGTTTTGAACCTTTTCTACCACAAACTTTAGAGTGATGTTAGTGACTCTTTCATGGAATAGGGGAACCCTAAATAATAGCCTAGATCCTCTACTTTTCTGAAACCAATCATACCACTAATTACCCTTGCCATATTTTCCTCAACTACACTTGAAAAGAAGATATTTGTCTTCTCAGCATTAATCTTGTGACCATAGAAAACACAAAAATTCTCTAAGATGCCCATAAGTAATCTGGCTTGCTGGATGTCTGCTTTGTAAAAGATAACCAAAAATCTGCAAAGAATAAGTGAGATAGGGCCGAACCGATTTGAGATAACTAGATAGGACATCACATACCTAAAGAAACAGTAGAGTGTATACTATGTCTCAGTCATTCCATACATAACATAAAGAGGTACGGAGACAATGGATACCCTTGTCGAATCCCTCGAACAGGCTTGAATTTCTGTGTAGGTACTCCATTCCATAAAACCTGCATAGTAGAATTAGAGATCGCAGACATAATTACATTCATGAGGAAATTTGAAATACCTGCAGCCTAAAGCGAAGCATCGATAAACTCCTATTGCAACCTATCATACGCCTTCTCCAAATCAATTAATTTGGGAAGAATAAGTTTAAACCAGTTGGCTATAATCTTCATAATTAGCTTTTATAGTAGCAAACACAAACTAATTGGGCGAAATTAAGCAAAATTCTTAGGATTAGCAACCTTTAGAATAAGAACTATCAGTATATTACTTAACTCAGAATCAACTCCCTCCATCAAAAACATTCTTGGCCCATTTACAAATATCTCCCCCAACAACCTCCCATTGGTTTTGAAAAAATAGAGTATGAAACTCATCACTACTTGGGGCCTTCAAAGGAGCCATGTCAAATAATGTCTTTTTTATTTCATCATCAGATATCAGTATACCCAGAAATTCAATATCAGAACCATCAAGATTAGGAAAAGAACTTAGGGGTAAGCCCCTCATAAGTTCTAGAACATTACCATATAATTTCTAGAAGAAAACCATTACTTCTGTCCGTAGAGCATTTGGATCATGAATCCACTCTCCGTCAGCATTCTACAAGGTAGTAATTCTATTACATTTTTCTCTTTGTAGCGTACATTTGTGAAAAAACTCAAGTGTTGCGATCAACAAATTTAAACCAATCACATCTTGCTTTCTATTTCCAAAGTAACTCCTCGTGATGAAAGACGATTTCTAGCTCTTCCCTTAAGCTCAATTCCCTCTAAAGTAAATGACTCAAGATCAAACGTTCCATTATCTTTTGAACATCCAACAACTTTTTTATTAAACGCCTTTTGTAAGTCTCAATATGCCCATATGTAGACTTATTCCATTCCTTTACACTAGAGGTAAAGTGGGATAAAGAATCTGAAATATTCCCATTAAAGTTCCACTTACTTTAAACAAAGGATGAGAAACTTGGGTGTTTAGTCCACCTTGCCAAAAAACGGAAAAGGCCTTCCTTTAGGTAAATCAAGCTCTGGAGAAACAGATAGAAGAAGAGGTCTATGATCTGATTTGATTTGTAGAAGATGAGTAGCCAAACTATTAGGGAATACCCTCATCCAAGCATCATTACAAGATCGATCTAATCTCTCAAAAACATCAACTCTATGCCATGTGAAAGAAGGACCCCTGAATCCCAAATCATGAAGCTCGACCACCTCCATAAATTCACCAAATAGAGAACAACCCTTCCCTCTAAATCATTCGCCTTTCTTTTCACAAGAAGAAAGAATAGCGTTAAAGTCCCCCATAACTACCCATGTTGACGAATTCAGAAGGAAAGTCAATTTTAAATCTTCCCAAAGCAACTTTCTTCTCTGTCTATCCAGACTTCCATAGACAAAAGCGACAAAAATATCCTACAAGGGGAATCCACTGGAGACTCATATCAAAATAAACTAAGTGTGGTTTTGAATTACCTCAACCTGAACCAAGTCCTTCCAACCAATCCAAATGCTTTCAGAATATCCAATCGCTTCCACATGATGGGACCGCTGAAACCTCAACTTAGCGATAATTCTATCTACCTTAGCATCACTGACTCTTGGTTCAAGTAAACTAACGATAATTGGTTTATACTCCATATTATACTCACAAAAAATTCGAGGGAATTTAACATTAGCACATCCCTGAAAATTCCAAGAAAAGGTTGATAAATTCAAAAAATATAAAAAGGGAAACCGATCTCCATAGTTCAGAAAGTGACTTATCCTACGGCTTTGTATCTGCATCATTAAGATCCCCTTCACTAGCCTTATTTTCCAACTGAGAAGCAATAAAGTCGACCATGGAGTTCATTGAGTCAGACAAAGGGACTCTTGAATTTCCAAACATTTAAAATCAACTCCCACACCCACAAAGAGGCTTGTTGAGTTTCTTCTCACCCTTACCGACTCTGATTTTCTCACCAGCTCATCTTCTTTTCCCATCTAACATTCTAAAACCACCTCCTTTCGAGCTTTCACCATCAATTTCAAAGGTGATTTTTGGTTGCAAATTTTATTTCCTGAAAGTAACAATTGAATGTTTTACGGGATCCAAAACATCCTCGCTAAACGAAATTCCAACCTCCATCGAACCCTCAAAGGTCGAGTTAAAATGACAAGTAGTATTGGAATTAATTTCAACACTCAAACATGAATTTCCTGCAACTAGAGAATCAACAGTTTGTGCATCAAGGGAAAATTCATTAATAAAATCTGCTTCATTTTGTTTCAACACCGCTTGGGCCTCTAAATTAAAGGCTTGGGAGTCAGAGCACGAAATCACAAAGTCACTGTTGGCCCCATTAAGATTTTTTGTTGGTTTCACAATTTGGTTTGGCCTACCTTCAAAAACAATAACCTTACTTGGGCCCTTAGAAGAAGAGGCTCCTGTCCACCAAGGATCCCCACTACCATCCACTAAACTGCCACTCACCATCGGGCTTGACAAGCCTACCATCTTCACGTAGCCCACTTGAGCAACCTTGCTACCCAACTCCCTAGAAATCCCACCGACAACCTTGCTATCATTAATCGAAACCCCTAAGTCAGAATTAACAATAAGTTCCTTTCCCTTAGATATGAAATCCTTAGATTTCTCACCACCATTAGCATTAATTTCTTCATTTTTATCTAAGAAAATTAACGTAGAGAATCCAGATCCCTCAAAAATTCTTCTTGGATTTTCCTCTTCATATATCTGTTTGCTTGAAAATCACTGTGATCTCCTCTCAACAACCATCCACAGTCCGTAAATGTCCTTCCCATTGACCATGCCGACCTCCTCCGTGGGCGTTTTAGTTGATGAGTTTTGCTTCTCCGATTGCGCCATGCTCCCGACCCAAGTACAAGCCTCCTTCAAATAACCATAACATCCATAAGAGAAGCAGACAACCGGTAATGATTCGTATTCAATTTATTGAGATTTGCCATTAATCAACACCTGTAACACCAACAGTTTGTCCAAATTAACATAGATGACCATATGAGCAAAACACCCCCTTACTTTAGTATCCGTGTTGAAATCTAGTTTAGCAAGTCTCCCTATCATTTCCCCAATCTTCTAGATGACCTTTCTCTTGTGCAAATGCCTCGAAAGACCTAGTAATCTAATCCAAGTCTTGAGAACACTAAGGTATGGATGAGCCGGATTAAAATCAATTGTCCAAGGTTGCACCGTCTGATGTTGTCTGAAGATGACCCAAGGCCCTTGAGATATCACTTTGTCGAAATCCCCTTTGTCTAAGAATTTTGCCAGAAAATAACTGTTTCCAATGTCCATCAATTGAATCGGTGCAAAAGGTCTCCAAATACTATGAATCCTATTAAAAAGAGTCGCATACCCTGTATTACGTCTCAACAGTTTTAGCACTACAATAGTAGACATATCCCGGATGAGAAACTGATGAACCCTTTCCAAAAACTCAATCGAAGAAATGCCATTGATAGCCAATTTCTTAATATCCCCTTCACAGGATTCAAAACCATCATCACCTTTCGAATATAAGAATTCAACCGTCTTCTTCGGATCTGATTGTCCCTTACCCACTACTTACCCACTAGCTTATCCTTCCAAGACAAGGTCGGCTCATTAGACAAATCCATATCCCTTGACTCGTCCGGATCAACATGTTTATCCTTGAACCTCTCCTTCTATTAGGAGTTAAATTGTATTTACCCTGATCTAATATATAGAAACTAATTTACCCATTTTTTAATAAAAAAGGCAAATACAATTTAACTCCTAATAAAATTTCCTCTATAACACTTTTACCTCTAAATATTTCATATAATTGGATTTCGCGACGTGTTCAGATATTTCAATTATTGAAAATTCACCAACTCCTTTGAAAGAGAGATTTGGTGGTCTGCTCACAAGGGTTAGCACGAATGTGAAATTAGAAGTGATTTTCAAGAAACAATTGTATTTAATATAGAAGGTTGAAATCAAAGACAAATATTCCTCTAAAGACAAAAATCATGGGTTAATGCTTGTTTTTACTCCTCAGGTTAGCAAAGATTTGTTTTCAGTCTTAATTATCCCATAAAGAATTAATATTTTTTGTTCCTAATAAAAACAAAAAAAAATAGTAACGAATATGTTGAGTATTTTGATATTTTTTTATTTGGTAGCAAAATGTTAAAAGGAAATTTTACTTCCTATGGAAAAACTCACCTAATTTAATTTAAGATAAACTATATAATTAATCATTTAACAGTAAACATAATTTTATTTTAATCATTGAATTATAAAAATTTTCAATTTTATCATTTAACATTATCATTCGGTTTTAATTATCCAATATTAAATCATGAACAGAAATGATGATAAGATAATAGCTTTATATATATTATGGGCAAAATCTGCGGATTTGATGATAATCGGTCAACAACTAAACTGTAGTTGTGCATTCCAAAACATAAGGGAACCAAACTCAACGACTTCCAAACAACAAATGGCAACCATAGAACACTGCAAAAATGTTTGGACTTAACAACTACCATGAAGACCTGACTAGAATATTAATATTTAATCATCACTAAGTTTTCTGAAGTGATAATTAATAATATAAATTTGGATATTCGTGAATATCTGAATTGTTCTTTTTTAAATATTCAAATATTTTAATCAACTATTTGCAATGAAATCAAAACAGATGTCAATCTTTGGATATACATTATCCGAACCTACATGAAATAAAATGAGCAAAACTTGCAATTTTAATCATTTTTAGTAAAGCTAATTCAAAACAACTGAATTTTGATAAATATTCTACATACTATATTAACGATAATGAGACCAAAACAGCACTAAACAACAATGTCCATAATGGATGTAACTATTTGATTAATCCCACACCTATAGCTCTTCCTGGTTCAGCCAACCAGTATAAAAACTGGCTCAACACCTATAACCTAGAGGGGACCGGAACGATTTACTGCATCAGTTCAGCATCCCCATATGGATGCACCAAGCAGGAGCAGATACTACCTCAACTTCTTCTCCGATAATGATATGAGCTGCAAAAATAGAACCAGCAGATAAATCAATATGTGTAGCTATCTTGAACAGATATCAAATGATTAAACACCGGTGACATGCTGCTTGATAAGGATAATACATGCGTGCGAGACCTAAATACATAGGTTGTCAAAATCAGGACTAAAAGTGACGGCTACACTTCGACACCAGTTTAAGGTTCTGCTTGGTACGGAGAATGGAAAAGAGGGACGATGGAAAAACTCTCAATCTAATGGTTAAGCTATAAAGTAAGTGATTATGAATCTTAACCATTTGATTAACAAATTTTCCATCCTCACTCTTTCCATCCTTCTTACCAGGCAAAGCCTAAGAGAACGACAAAGAGAGACGATGAAATCTTCTAGACGGAATATTTAGTATGAACATAGTGATCATGTAGAATTTTCAAGAAACATACAGAATTTATTCTCGAAACTCTCCAAAGAAGGCTCAAACAGAAACCAAGATTACTCTAGGAGAAGAATGAAGAACTTGAAATCCCATGTTGAGGCCTTTACCTAAAATAGGTGCTTGTAAGCTTCCTGATGGTAGTAGTTTCAAATGTCAATGAGAAAGTCATGTTTAATACAAACAATATTTGTCTAAATGCAAACAAGCGTTTACTGTTTAACATTAGGGAAGATGCAGGAAGACGTCATCTTTGTTTGCAACACCAGAGGCAAATATGTTGTCTACCTCTAAACAAAAGCAAATTGTTGATACTGTTAAGTTCAATCAATCAAATACATGAAAATAAAAATATATATATGTGGAAAGCATGGTGTAAACCAAACCATAAACCGCTGTTGTCAAGGCAAGACTGATCTAATTTTTCTTCTAAAAAGACATGCAAAGTTTTTTTTTTTTTTTTTTTTTTGTTGGTTAATACGCATGATTTTTTTGGTGATACCATGTATGTTGTTGAATACTAACATTGTGAAGAAGAAAGTTTGATTATCCCTTTTGTACTAATAAATGTATAATTAAATAGAAAAATTGAAATTTAAAGAAATTTAAAGAAAATTTCAACGCAAGTTATTATTTTTTTTACAGCTACCACCTTAAAAAAAAGGAACCTAGGCAACTAGATGTGCACTAGATCAAATGTGTCTCGCACGAAAGGATCTAAGGTCCCTTTGTCGCCTTGCATTAAACAGCAATGCCTAGGAACATGCCATAATAGAACCACAAAGAATCACGAATAATATAATCCAACACAAACTAGTGACTCTTTTGGTCACCCAGGTTTCAACAAATCTTGTTCAAAGAGTGCATTTTGAAAAAAAGAATAGGAAACCACCACCATAACAAAGCTAGACGGTCATGCTTTAGCATTAGCACTGATTGCATTATTAGCTTTATACACAACGCCTGTTGTTACTTGCAAGAGGCTTAATTTGAGAGGGAAAAATATGATTTGTTTATTTTCTCTTGTACCTAGTTGTATCCATGAGGTATAAGATGAAAAATATAACAGAACCGAAATGGCCGGTCAAACCTACATATGGTTCACTCTGATATGACAATACGTAGGAAACCAAATATAAGCGATTCAATGAACAGAGAAGGGAAGGATGCACTTAGTGATACATAAATGAAAATCAGGATAAGCTATGCACTCAATTTCATTCAAAGAACAAGCTGCAAGCATCTTCAAAAAACACAAACAAGGGAGTCTCTAAATCTATGCTGTCACACTTTCTGCCAGAAGAAACCCAGAAAATATTTAAATAGAGATTACAGAACAAGGAAATCAACAACCTATCTGGAGGACAAAACTTTGGTGAATAGCATGATTTGTATAGCCATAAAATCTATGAGATTAAGAGGAATTTTAAGATCACAAGAAAGGTATCAAAGGCAATAAAGTTATTTAGAGTTGAAGAAAAACGAGGATAACACTAAGATATTAAGAACAAGGAATTATTCATAGGGTATTTCTTTCATATTAAGATACCACAAGCACATAGAAACATGAACTAGCTAATGCTTACACCAGTTTATGCACAAATATAAAAGTATAAAGCGCATATGATAACTGATAACCAACCTGACGAGCAACTTGAACTAGTCGGCGACTATCTCTAGATTCTTCAGATGTCAACGTGGACTTTTCTGAATCTAGAGAACCATTTTGTTTCTCCTTTATCTTCTTGAGCAAAATGTCATCATCATGTGAGCAATCTCTGTCAGGGCTGCTCAAAGAATCCTTCTTCCTCTTTCTTTTGAATGTGTACATGAGAAACTTATTATTTGACAGTTGAGGAGAAGACCTTTCAGTTATTTCAGATGATTTAACATCCAAGTTCACTGCAGACACATCAACCGTCTCAAGATCTGTTTTGCAAGATGGATCCCCTGAAATTTCGGCAGATCCACTTTCCTGCCTTATCAACTGTTTTTTGTCTATCAGTGATTTATCATTATTTTTGTTATCATTGAAGTTGCAAGCTTTCCCAAACTCCACATCATCCTTCTGATCTTCATATCCTGATTCAGCAATTACTTTAGCAGCATCTAAAGGTGAACTAGTGTTAGGAGAACGAGGACCCTTGTGAGTATCATGTTTGATGATCCTAGAGTCCTCCCAAAATTGAGCGTTACTTTCAGCATCATGCAAAAAACTTTCCGAGCACAATAGATCAGGTTCTTGGCACACTGCTACAACCTGATCAAGTACATTCATGGATGAGGAAGCTTTATTTTTCTTATATCTAGCAGCTCTTTTCCTTTTCATATGAAAAAAACTAAGAGGAAGAACTTGGGTAATGTTGTTCATCACTTTCAACTCATCTGTTTTTCCTTCCAGTCTGCACATGTCAGCTCTTGTAGAAAGTTTCGAGGGCATACCCTTACCTTCTTCACCTTCTCCAGTATTTTCATTCTTTGCATCATCTACTTGCCTAGAAAGAGATAAATTTTCATTCAAAAGGCACCTTTCAAGCGCACGAATCCTATGAGTGCACCCATTTCTATACAGGTCAGGCTCTTTTCGTCTCATCACTATGGAGGCAAAATCAGGGTTGCAAACATAGCAATTATCCTTACAAGAACACTTATTACCCGCATTAGTTCCGCTCAGAACTGAACTCTTGATATCAGAAACAGTCACTAAATTAGTTTGTGCATCAGGTAAAGATCTGACAGACCAAAATTCATTGATTGTATTTTCCTGTGATCTTTCTACTGAAGCAGCAACATCATCTTTCAACCTTTTTTCAACCGAATAACGCACCGAGTCTTGTGTCAGCTTCTCCAACTCATCCTGTGCTTCTCTCAACTCTGCTCTAAGATCTCTAACTATATCCTCAGCCTCTCCCAGCTGTGCTTCGAGCTCTTCAATTCTTTTCTGTTGATTCAAGGACATCATCTCTGCATCATTAACCTACAATCATAACAGACAGCAAATACATCAGTTATTCAGCATTGTTGTCACTGCACTGACTACTCTTTAATGTATATAAATATTACATAAGTTGAGCGGGTAACCGTATGAGAGTATAACGATTTCAAACATAAGGAAAAAATTCACAAACATTTGAGCTTATCCATGTCAGGTGTGTACCACAGTCATAGCTGAGTTGGAGTGATGGAGCACAACATATGTAACAAAACAATTTCTAATCCAAGATAAGAAACACAAAATCATGATTTGCTGCTTGAACCTACTCGATCAATTAGCCATATACATTCAACTTTAGCAAGTTCACCATGACAAGTTGTTGGACAATTCTTATATACATAAACCAATGAATTTGCATGATCGAATACATTTTCTCTCACCACAATTCATAAAAGTCTCTGGGGTTTAAGAGAAAACTAAATGGGTTTAACCATCAAACTAACCCAATGCAGGCAAAGCAAATACAACTATAAACAATATACAAATGCATACCAAAAAATGTAATTCCAATTGACAAACTTGCATTCCTTCAAGCACGCTACACCTGTGATAAATGTTTGAAATGCCTATATTATTGAAAGCAATCTGTTGAGGGAATGTTGGACTCTTAGTTCTAGTGACCAAGAATGAAACCTTAGTAGACAGCTTTTATTTCAAAAAAGGCTTATTGGAGTTCAATAAAACTATATCAGAAAAATGAGATCAAACATCAAAAACATTTATCACCAAAGAAAACAAACAATGAGAGGAAACCCACATTACGATGCAAAAGGTAGTGAGCAAAAAAAAATTATAACACCCAAGCTGAAACATCGTCAAACAACAAAAACAAAAACAATCTTAAAAAACCAATAGTTACCTTAGCATCCAACATTTGTTTCAACCTAAGCAACATACGCAACGCCTCATCTTTAGCAGCGAACAGCTCTTGCTGATATCTTAGAGCCTTTCTCTCCGACACCATTATCCTCGCCGCCGCCTCTTTAGCCGTGTTCAGAATGATTTCGGCATAAGCCTTTTTCAAAGCCGTCAATTTCTGTTAAAAGAAAAAAAAAACCAGAAAACATCAAAGAAAACCCACATCGAAAATACTCCTGTTGAACCAATTAAAAATCAAAACCCAAGTCCTTCTAACAAAAAAGAAGAAGAAGCAGCTTCAAATTTCATACCCAAAGAACAAAAAGTAGATTAGATTAAGTGTAAAAGAATAGAGAAACTTTACCTGGGAATCCGCCATTGTAGCCACTAATGCATCGAATTGATTCAGTTCCTTTCAGACCAAGTTGCGAACAACAACAACAGTATACAAACGGAGGTTTTGTTTTCCTTCCCTAGCAGCAGCTGTCTGTTACGAACTGAAAGACCCCTTATTTCCAAATACCAAGCTTACCCTCCACTCTCCCTTTTATTTACCAACGAAGCGACTTCAGCTGGCTTAAGCGGCGGGTTTTTCTTACTCTTTTTTAAGTTATAACATGTTTCCGGTTCTATTCTATTTCTCCCTTCCGCGCCAACGAAGTGGGGTCCACTAAGGAACTTGATGGACACGTGGTGTCGATGCGTGAAGTGGTTGTACGTTTGGGCGGTAGCTGATGGAGGGCCTAGCGTGAGGTAGTGGGTAGATAAGTAAGGCTCTGTAAGTGGGGTGAAATTAAAAGCAGTTGGCAACGGCAAAGGCCACATTGGAGTTTTGAGTTGAGACTTGGGACTTGCGAGCGGTTAATTTAAGCTTAAGCTTGTCAACCTCCGCATACTCTTTTTATTTGTTGGGTAACCTATAAAATTATAAAAAATTTTAATTTTATTATTCTTGTTTTAAATTGTTTCTATTTTAGTCTCTCTCTATAATGGTTAAGGAGAGTGATAATGTGACTTTTTTTGACTGGTATAATAAGTCTTCAATATTTACATGTTCTACTAATTTGATCTTTAAACACATATAATTAAATTATTGTATATTATGAAATAGTAAAAAATATAATATTATTTATATTATTTCGTATCAGCACGTACTTGTATATTATATTTACACCCGAGTCTAAATAACATGATACTAAATAATATTATTAGATTAATAACTTATGCCTTCAGTAATCAAAAACGAGAAATGAAGAAACAAAAACAACATTTAGTGATCAAAAAACACAAATAATCACACAATAACTGACAACAGATTCTACTAAAAACTAGAATGCAATTGTTTTAAAATTTAACCTACAAAAATTTGGACTTCAATTAAATCATTTGCTTTTAAGAGATTAATATCGTTTGTCGAAACCATTTTTTTATTTTTAAAAAAGGGGATCGACTTCAAAAATATGAAGTCGCCACCAACCCTTTTTGTTTAGGTGAGATTGGATCACCTTGTAAAAATAATTTTGGTCTACGGAATAGGAAAAAAAAAGGTTCGGGAGTCGATTACACACGAGGAAGGATTAACACCCTCGTATGCCCAAAACTGGTACCAAATTGATTAACTAATGTCTTTATGTTGAAAATCTAAAAATTTTAAAATGTAATCCTTCTTAGAAAAGGCCGATCAATTTGAATTGAATCTCAAGATCCACTCGTTCTAAGGTAATTAAACGTCACATCCAACACGTTAGGTTATGACATATTTATGCCTCAATACTGAGATTATCTTTAATTTTCAAAACAAGCAGTTAAAAGGTTATTTAGTTATTTGGTCAAACGGAAAAATGCAACCCAGCATGTTAGGGCACAATTTCCCGAGTTTCCAAACACTAAATATTGCGTTATTTCAAAAGGTTTTCAAGTAGATGATTTTAAAACCGGTTCAAAATATTTGGCTTGAAATTGGATGAAAGTTAGAATTGGAATCGTGATACAACAAAAAGAAATACAAGCATAATTACAAGCATGAAATATGGATTTATAGCAATAACACTTATACAAAATGAATAATAGCATTAACATTAACATTCAAAAGATAGTAAACTAAAAACTAATTTTAAAAAGAAATACCAAGCCAATTAACTCAAATAAAGTATAACAAATTTAAAAAAACAAATAATTTGTAAGAAGAACAATTTGAAATCATTGATATATATATATATAAACAATAAAAAAAATAAATGAACACATGGTATATATGAAAATTTAAAAATCAATGAGAAATAAAGAGAATAAAATCATATATTAAACAGTAATATATAAAGGAATTTTAAAATAAACATTGAGTATGTAGAAAATCAAAAGATGTAATATATTAAGTAATCTATATTAATTTAAATAAATAATATACATGAGATGAAAGATTTATTATAACAAAATGTATATATATAAATAGCAATATATAAAAGTATTTGAAATGAGTGAAAATATATAATAAAATATGGTCTCTTAAAAAAATAAATCATGTATACTAAATTTAAAAGGAAAAATATATATATATATATATATATATATAAATAAGTAGTTTTAAAAGAAACTAAATATATACATAAAGAGATTTAAAAGAAAATATATACATAAAATATTATGAAATCAACAATATGTACATAAAATAAAATAATTTTAATACTAATTATATATATATGTATGTATAAATTAATAATATACAAGAGTATTTAAATTAAACATTATACAAGTCATTAAAACAAAGAAATATATAATAGATGATTTTGAAATTAAATATTTATACAACAAATATAAACAAAAATATATACAAATGGAAAATAAAACAAATTAAGACATTGTAGAACTAATTTCAAAACAATTTTATTAAAATAGCCCTTTTAAAAAAAAAGAACAATAAATAAATTTAATATTATAAAAGAGTTGCAAGGATTATAAACAAAAATTAAAAACTTAATTGAAATAAAAATAAAATTAAAAGGCTACTTTATAATTAAATAAAATTATTTAAACAAAGTTAAGGATGAAACTAAAATGCGCTCAAATGATCAGGGATTAAAATAGCAAATATTTCCATAGCCAAAACGCAGTGTACAGGTTGGACCAAATCGAAATGGCGCACAAATCCTCGAGATAAAATTAAAAAACGAAAGAAATAAAAATGGACCCAATCAGCTGTCAACACCAAAATGGAGGGACCGAGTGCGCAATTATCCCTTCATCACGTAAACACGCGGATCCTGAGGGCATTGGGTCGGGTCGGATCGGATCGGGGCACTCTATACGACACCGTTTTAGAGCCACTAAAACAGACCCTAAACGGTGTCATTTCGTGCTGAGAAAAATATAACGTCGGTAATGACAATATATCACAAAGAAAAAAAAAGAAAAAATAAAAATAAAGAACACACAGATTTTACGTGGAAACCCTTTCGGGAAAAACCACGGGCAGAGGAGAAGAAAATTCACTATGTCGAATTCGAATCAATTACAAGAGGAATAGACCATGCCTATTTATAGGCTTATAAAGCCATATTCTAATAGGAGTAGTAAGATTGAAACTTCTTATTCTAATCAATATCAAATAGATGGAGTTTAATAAGGTTTAAAAACCTTATTCAAAATAAAATAAAAGAAGTGTAATTCTATAGGGATTCTTCTTTTATTTTATTTTACCATTGTATTTTATTTAAATAAGAATTTGGGTCACTTAATTCTAACAATCTCCACCTTGACACGAATTCTCAATGAACAAGTTCTTCATCGCGAACTCTCAACGAACAAGTTCTCCACCTCTTCCATAAAACCCCTTAAGGGTTTAACTTCAACAATGAACACCAACCAAGTCTAAGCAATGCTCAAACTTGGTTTTAGGAAGTGACTTAGTCATCATATCTGCAGGATTTTCATGAGTACTAATTTTGCTCACAACAATATCACCACGAGCAATAATATCACGAACAAAATGATACCGAACATCAATGTGTTTTGTTCTCTCATGAAACATTTGATCTTTTGTAAGGAAGATGGCACTCTGACTGTCACAAAATACTGTGCTGATTTGAAGGTCTTCATTGAGCTCACTAAAGAGTCCCTTCAACCAAATAGCTTCTTTACAAGCCTCGATGTCGCCATGTACTCGAACTTCAATGGTAGACAAAGCGACTGTAGTTTGCAAAGTAGCTTTCCAACTGATTGCACAACCTCCGATTGTAAAAACATAACCAGTGAGAGATCTTCTTCTATCAAGGTCTCCAGCAAAATTAGCATCAACATACCCAATGACTCCATCTCTAGTTCTTCCAAACTGTAAGCAAACATCAGTAGTACCTCGTAAGTATCTTAAAATCCACTGAATTGCTTTCCAATGTTCTTTACTGGGATTTGCCATGTATCTGCTAACTGCACTGACTGCATATGATAAATCTGGACGTGAACAGACCATAGCATACATGAGAGATCCCACTACACTAGAGTATGGAACATGTGACATGTACTCAATCTCATCATTTGATTGTGGAGACAAAGCCAATGAAAGTCTGAAATGGGCTGCTAAAGGAGTACTAACAGGTTTAGCACTCTGCATATTGAACCTGCAAAGAACTTTCTTAATGTACCCCTTCTAACTTAGGTACAATTTACTTGCTTTTCTATCTCTGAGAATCTCCATACCGAGTATCTTCTTTGCTGGTCCTAAATCTTTCATCTCAAATTCTTTACTTAGTTGGGCTTTGACCTTTCTTATCTTTCCTTTATCTTTTCTTTGCTATCAACATGTCATCAACATAAAGAAGTAGATACACAAAAAAGAACCATCACTGCTTTTTCTTAAAGTAAACACAAATTTGTCAAAACTACTTCTTTTAAAATCATGAGAAGTCATAAAGGAATCAAACCTCTTGTACCACTTGTCTTGGTGATCAAGCTTTTCAAACCGTAAAGAGACTTTTTCAAAAAGCAAACATAGTCCTCTTTTTCTCGAGATCAGAAAACCCTCTGTTGTTGCATGTAAGTATCTTCCTCAAGCTCTTCATGCAAAAATGCGCTTTTACATCTAATTGCTCAAGCTCCAAATCTTGCATGGCCACAATACCAAGCAAAGCTCGAATCGAACTATGCTTCACAACCGGGAGAACACATCAGTAAAGTCCACTCCTGGATTTGATCAGAACCCTTTGCAACAAGCCTTGCTTTATATCCGGGTTCTTCAAATCCTAGAGTCCCTTCTTTCTTTTTAAACACCCATTTACAGCGAACAACCTTTTTACCTTTAGGAAGTTTCACAAGATCCCATGTTTTGTTTTTGTGGAGTGATTCTATTTCCTCTTGCATAGCAAACATCCACTTTTCTGAGTCTTCACAGCTAACCGCCTCAGAATAATTTGACGGCTCTTGGTTTGCATCTATATCTTCAGCCACATTTAAAGCATAAGCAACTAGGTCAGCCTCAAAGATACTTCTTTGAAGGTTTAATTTCTCTTCTAGTTCTGCTTTTTGGCGATAGAGTATTGTGGTGAAGAAGCAACTCTATTCTCAATTTTGTAATGGCTTGAAGAGTTGACTCAGTATTAACTGATGCTCCACCGCTTTTGATTTTTTTATTGGAAGAGTCTTTAAGAGATAAGTTAGGTAGCATAGCAGTTTCATCAAAAACAACATCTCTGCTAATCACAACTTTTCTATTTTCAGGACACCATAACTTATTCCCTTTTACACCAGCTTTATAACCAAGAAAAACACATTTAATAGATCTTGGTTCCAATTTTCCATTATTAACATGAGCATACGCAGGACACCCAAAGATCTTTAAATCAGAATAATTAGCAGGATTACCAGACCATACCTCTTGTGGAGTCTTTTTCTCAATGGTAACGGATGGAGATCGGTTGATCAAAAAACATGCAGTAGAGGCTGCTTCGGCCCAAAACGACTTTGGTAAGTTGGCATTTGACAACATGCATCGAACCTTCTCCATAATCGTTCTGCTCATTCGTTCTGCAACGCCGTTTTGTTGTGGAGTATGACAAACTGTCAAGTGTCTCACGATCCCTTCTGACTTACATAGTTTATTAAACTCATCAGAACAAAACTCTAAACCATTGTCTGTGCGGAGGTATTTTATTTGTTTTCCCGTATGTTTTTCAATCATAGTTTTCCAAGACTTAAATGCGGAAAACACATCGCTTTTCTGCTTCAGGAAGAATGCCCAAACTTTTCTGGAAAAATCATCAATAAAAGTTAGCATATAATTAGCTCCACCTCTCGAAGGCATTCTTAATGGCCCCCACAGATCAGAATGAATATAATCTAATGTTCCCTTCGTGTTATGGATTCCTCTGGTGAATCGAACTCTCTTTTGTTTCCCAAAAACACAGTGCTCACAGAACTTTAGTTTGCAAATTCCTTGCCCATCAAGAAGTCCCCTTTTGCTCAATTCTGCCATGCCATTCTCACTCATATGCCCTAGGCGCATATGCCAAAGTTTAGTAATATCATCATCTGACAAAGAAGAGGAAGTGACAGCTGTATCACCAATAACAGTAGAACCCTGCAAAACATATAACTTGGCAGTCTTTCTCTGCCCTTTCATCACAATGAGGGAACCTTTGGAAATCTTCAACATCCCACTTTCACTTTGTATTTTGTACCCTTTTGAATCAAGAGTACTCAATGAAATTAAATTTCTCTTCAATTACGAACATGCCGTGCGTCACTAAGTGTTCGACAACTCCATCAAACATCTTAACTTTAATTGTTCCAATACTGCGATTTTACACGAAGCATTATTTCCCATCAAAACAACACCTTCGGACAATCGTTTAAGTAATTTGTAAACCAATCCCGATTGGGACTCATGTGGAAGGTGCAGTCTGAATCAAGTATCCACTCCTCGCTCTCTTTAGAATTGTTGACAAAAGCGACTAGAAGTTCACCATCACAATGATCTTCTACAATATCGCCTTCACCGAAATTTTCTTGTTGTTTTCCCTTTTGATTCGCACCTCCTTTTAATCTTGTTCTCAGAGCTTATAGCACCCAGTTTAATATGCCCTTTCTTCTTGCAGAAATTACAGGTTTTACCTCTATTTGAATACTTTGATCTACCCTTAGATTTACCGTGAGGATTCATTTCCTGTGTCCTTCCACGATCATCATCAGCATTCCGATCTTGTCTCCCACGAACAATAAGACCTCTCTCCCCCGAGAGTCGGGTTTAACCACAAGATGCTTCATCTTATCATACACGGCCAAAGAATCATAAACCTCATCAACTGTGAGAGACTCGCGGCTATATAAAATCGTGTCTCTAAAGGTTGAATAAGACGGGGGCAACGAACAAAGTAGAATCAACCTAGATCTTTCTTATCATACTGAACCTCCATGCCTCCAAGTTTGAGAGAATTTCTTTAAACACTGTTAAGTGTTCGTGCACAGACGCACCTTCCTCCAAACGATGAGCATAAAGACGTTGCTTCATATGCAACTTGCTAGTTAAAGTTTTCGACATACATATTTGTTCTAGCCTCTTCCATAATGCTGCGGCAGTCTTCTCCTTCATCACATCCTGCAAAATTTCATTAGACAAATGCAGATGTAACTGTGTTAGTGCCTTTCGATCCTTGCGCTTCTTATCTTCCTCCGTCAATGTCGAAGGCATCTTATCTACCCCTAGCAGGGCTTCCTCTAAATCCATCTGTGCAAGAACTGCCTGCATCTTTATCTGCCACAACTCGAATCTGGTGTTGCGATCTAACAGTGAAATTTCATACTTCAATGACGCCATTACTGTGATCGAGATGAAAATCCGGAAGCTCTGATACCAATTTGAGAAAAATATAATGTCGGTAATGATAATGTATCGCAAAAAAAAAAAAGAAAAAATAAAAATAAAGAACACACAGATTTTACGTGGAAACCCTTTCGGGAAAAACCACGAGCAGAGGAGAAGAAAATTCACTATGTCGAATTCGAATCAATTACAAGAGGAATAGACCATGTCTATTTATAGGCTTATAAAGCCAAATTCTAATAGGAGTAGTAAGATTGAAACTCCTTATTCTAATCAATATCAAATAGATGGAGTTTAATAAGGTTTAAAAACCTTATTCAAAATACAATAAAAGAAGTGTAATTCTATAGGGATTCTTCTTTTATTTTATTTTACCATTGTATTTTATTTAAATAAGAATTTGGGTCACTTAATTCTAACACGTGCATCTTAAATAAATGAAAAAAAATTAAACCTAATCTCTAATCATCCATTCACTTAAAACAGAAAAGAAAACCTAAATATTTCTTCTAACCCTCTCTTTAATCCACATCCTCAAAAACCCATCGTCAAGGGCTATCCGACTGCCATGCGATTCAAAAATCAGCGATGGTGTTGGATGAAGGCCGAATATAGCCCCTTCTGCGCCTATACTCGAAAGCATTATCACCTTCGCATCCAAATTCCCATTTCAACTTCGATTTCGATGAAGCGAACAGGGATCCGACGATAGTATTAACAGATAAGTGTTCCGTCTTTTATTTCTTTTGCATACAATAGCCAAAAATCAAAGGGCAAAGAATGAAGGAAAAGAAAGCTTAACGAGTAAAAGAAAATTCGAAAATCACCTTCCAATATTTTTTCTACTTTTAATTTCGTATTTTTTTGCGTATTAGTGCGTAACTTTTCAGTGTACAATGCTTGGCTTTTTATAGCCAGAAAAATGAAATACACATTTTTTAATTCTTCTACTGTATTCTACGATACTTTGCTATTCTCTATTATTATTGTTGCTGCTTTCTGTTGCAGGTACAGCTGTGGAAGAGGGCGTTGCTGAGGCTGACGCGCGTGTGCGTGATGGCTGCGGCACGGATGCACGCGGGGCGTGCGTGGGGGAAGGCTGGGGTGCTAGAGTTTTCTGGAAACCCCTAGGGTTTTCAGAAATTTTTAGGGTAATTGGGCTTTAATAGATTTGGGCTTAGTTTAATTTATTGGGTCTGGGGGTTTAATAATAGATCTGGACAAGTAAAGGACTGATGGACTATTTTTTTTTTTTTTGAGTTATTGGGTTTGTAATTTTATTGTATTGGACTTTTATTATTGGACTATTATTTTATTGATTTTTATTCGACTTTAATTTTTGATTTTGTTTTTGGGTTTAAATTAGGCTCAGGCGAATTGGATCTATTACATCGTTAAGCTGATAATGAAGCTTGCTAAGGCACGTGATTTTGAGGAGATTAAGGTTAATGGTTCTGTAATTCTTGATGTCTAGAAAGTTAAAATCCCCATATTGGTAGCAAAGAAGTTTGCAGAAGCTTTCATCATTCTCAGTCTCGTGCCCATAAATTTCATATTCAATAACATAGCTTAAAATTTTTGAATTATAATATATATAAAAATAATAGTATATGTTTCCTTAAATAATATTATATTTTGTACTTTTCTTAACATAAAATAATCATTTAATTATATTTATATTTAATTATATGTGTTTAATGAACAAATTGATAGAATTTGTAAATATAGAGAGTTAACTTTATTAAATTATTTAGAATTAAGATTAAATTGATAGTATGTATAAGTAATGGGGACTAAATATGTTATTATACTAGTTAAAAAATGTCACATCATCAGCTCCATTCACTATTTAATGAAGAGTGACCAAAACAAAAACAATCTAAAATATTAGTGACCAAATTGAGGAGAAGTTGTATAATTTAATGACCGAAACAGAAACACACTAATAGTTGGGTGACTAATTTGTGTAGTGTACATTTATTTATTTGTTGTATCCACTTATACCGATATAAAATTACATACTCTTTCTCATATTGTTATATGATTAATATTTTAATTATTTTTTTAATACAATATTCGGGGTGGGAATAGAGGTAGCACAGTTTGAATCCATGCCAAATGAGTGTGATAAAAACTTTAATCACAGTTCCATCATATTTTATATTCTATTCATATAAATCATATATGTCAAATTTAACATAAATTAAAATTTTCTAAATATGTATTTTATGTAAAAAAATTAAATCATTCAATAAATATTAATGCATATACTATTTTATATTGATATAATAAAAATATTGAATTTTTCGAAATTTTACATCCATGAAAAATACAATTATATGAATAAATTTAATGATTTGATCATTAAAAATATTAATTGTAAAAAAATATATAAAATAATATAAAAATAATTTTAATTTTACATATAAATAGATCACTCTCCACATATATATTATATAAAAATTTACGCTTGTGTGGCATGATTTCCTAATGCGGACATGACACATAAGCAAAATTTATTTATGTTAAATAAATGTTCAATTTTTTTTCTAATTTTACATTTGAAAGAAAAATAATATTATCAAATTTAAATTCTACAAATAAAAATTATAGCATTATTAATTTTTTTTTAATTAATTTCGTTTTATTATAAATATTTTATTTATATAAATTGGATATCTATTAGGATAAAATGTTTGATATATTAAGAGGAGAAACATTACAAATATCCTATTGATTAATAAAATGCATAATTCTTTTTTGTTCTCCTATTTTTTTTCTTTTTTACTTTCTTTATTATTTATTTATAACGGACTATCAACACACTATTATTTAAAAATTACGTTCTTTTTATTAAAGATTATATTTATTCAAGACCTTAAACGACAAGATGTAAATATTGACAAAACGCAATTGATGTTTTTAGAAAAAGTTATGATGAGTATGCTTTATTTTATTTCTACTGTTTTTTTTTTTTTTTTTAGTTTTCTTGATAATATAATGTCAACTATTTATGCTTTAAAGTTTTATTAATGCCGATTGAGTTTTAGCTTGATTGGCATAGATATTGTTGTCAATATAGGAGGACGTGAGTTCGAGTACGCTAAAACACATTATCCTCCTATTTATGGGTTGGAGAAGAGCTATGAATAGTTAAGCATTGTAAAAAAAAAATAGATATGATTACAATCTAAAATAATTTTAAAAAAGAAGCTTCACTAATTTGATAAAATTATCCTTTTATCACTATCATATGGAAGTACTTTATCATATATTTCTAGCTAAATGGATATCATATATCCAATTAATGTTGGATAAGATTATAAGTATGATGATTTGATAAAATTATATAAGGTTTGTAGTTGCTTGATTTGATAAACATAAATAAGTTTGTGTGTTTGGTACAAGTTACAGTTGCAGTATTCTATAAATTTCAGAATTCATGTTTAATTTTGTATAGTAAAAAGTGTCTAACATTTTATCATATGCTCAGGGTTTTATTAGAACTCAACTTTGACTTTGACAGGTTGCAGTCCTCAAATATCATGTAACTTTTTTTTTTTTTTTGTTTAAGGTATTAGGTAGGAAGGTAACTTTTTTGTTTCATGAAAAGTTCAAAAATAAAAACAAAATTAATGATATTGTTGTAATTTTTTTTGATAAATGGATGTTGATATATTTTTGTAATTTATGGTGATTGAAGCTTTATAAATAGAGGGTATATATGATTTTTTGGTATCCAAGTGAAAGTTGAATTATCTTTTCATTTTTTTACACTTTTCTCTTGTTCTTTTTATAATTCTCTTAGTTTATAATACATTATCAGCACGAATTCACTTAAAGTTCTTGATTAGAATCAAATTTCATTTCTCTTTGATTCAAGGTCTTCAATATTTCTATGATTATTTGTAATATTTCTTATAGTGAATTTTGTTTGTTTTAATGAAGAACATTGGTATTCTTTTTTTTTTTTTATTTATAAAAACAACTCAAAGATCAACCTCATTTTATTGCTTTACGAATAATAAGATTGTAGATTTCCAATGGATAATCCATGTTAAATTACAAATCGCATCTATTCTTAATAGCTAGCTCCCAAAGTAAATCAGCAACTTCATTACGCAACTTCATTACTTCTACAGTCAACCAATTAAAATGGACCGACTAAAAATTTCTAAGGACCATACACTCCTTATTAACATATCGGCCCAATATAGTAACATCATTTTCACTCTTTTTGACTGTGGTAATTAAGGTTGCATTATCAGACTCCATTATTAGCTTGGTTATTTTCATTGTTTCGGCCAGCTTCAAACCCATAGATAAGGCTTCTAGTTTAGCCCAAATTACATCGAAAGTCTTATAAGCAAAGCCATAACAGCCCCCCAAAACAAAACCATCAGCATCTCTCACAATTACCCCATAACCAACACACCCATCTAAGATCACGGTGTCAACGTTAACCTTAACAAAATCGTTCGGGGGCTTCTTCCAGCCTTTACACACCAGAGTAGGGGGAATCACAAGGGATCGTTTAAGTTGAAAATTCTAAACTCATTGCTAAGAGCTTGCACTCTCTCTCACACCACCATAGCAAGATCCTCCTTACCCTGGAACACCATCTTATTCCTGTCGTTCCAACAATTCCAGAGGAGAGTAAAAAAATCACCTGCAGCCTTTGAATCGAGCTCGCGACGGGTATCTTCCAGCCAGTCTATGCAGCAGTCGTAGCTACCGTCAAGAAGTCTGTTACTTAAACCCCCGATGGGGCACTCTTTGATGGCATGTAGCAGCGTTTCTGCACTGTTTTTACATCTTAGGCAAGTTGTGGAAAAATTCTGGCGGATGCGAGTGATGTTGTCGTAGGTTGGTAAAACATTATGGCCAATTCTCCAGCTAAAAACTTTAATCTTAGGAAGCATTTTGAGCTTCCAAATGATTCTCCAAAGGAGTCTGTGAGGGCCCAAACCGATTCTCTTAAGGGATAACCAGGAGTAAACTGACTTCGAAGTATAGAACCCATGGGGGTTTTGTATACACGTTATGCTGTCTTTTATACCATTATGAGGAATACACTCCCCCATAATTTTTCCATAAAGCTCAATGACCCTTTCCCTTTTCCACTGCTTGTTATGCTGGTCCCACAAAGCATTAACTCTTCTTTCATCATTGGTCAGCAAAGACCTATCAATAGAGTTCCCATTAAGCCCCTCAATGCTCCATTGGTCCCACCGAATATTTATCATACTGCCATCCCGACTTGCCACAAAAAACCATCCTTTAACACCGCTGCCGCTTTAGCAATTCTTATCCAGGTAAACGACGATTTATCGCAGCGTTTGGGCCTAAAAATGTCTCCCCCAGGAAAGTATTTAGCGCTCAAGACTTTAAAACATAACGTGTCTTTGAAATTAACAAGTCTCCACACTTGTCTTCCTAGGAGGGCCAAATTAAACAAGTGCATATCCCGAAAGCCTATGCCTCCCATCCCTTTTGGATAGCATAAACGATTCCAGGCCATCATAGCCCAACCGTGAGTATTCTCGTCACTCGTCCACCACATTCGGCTCATTTCCGAATGAAGCTCCTCAATGGTTCCTTTTAGGGCAAGGAAAATGGAGAAAGCGTATGTAGGTATAGATTGAAGAATAGCTTTAAGGAATACCTCTTTCCCACCATAGGAGAGCAACCGTTTTGACCAACTATTAACCCTGCAAGTGCACCGATTAATAATGTTAGTAAAAGCAATTGACTTTTTTCTATTAATGGGTAAAGGTAATCCTAAGTAGCTATCAAGAGTCTCTACCATACGCATTCCAATTATAGAACTAAAATTTTGTCTTTGATTCAAAGGAGTTCTTGGGTTAAAGATGATCATAGACTTATCATTATTAATTTCTTTGGCGCAATATATTTGTAAACCTATTTAAACAAAACATATTAAAAAAAAGTTACAAAAATTACAACAAAAAGTTTGGGATTGAACATCCAATCCTTTATTAGACTATCACCAGAAAAAAGTTTGGGATTGAATCTCCCGTATTTTTGAAATGTATTCAAGGTGATATATGTGAAATCATTCATCCACCATGTGGGCTATTCAAATATTTTATGGGTTTGATAGATGCATCTACTAGGTGGTCATATGTGTGTTTATTATTGACTCACAATCTGGCGTTTGTGATACTACTTGCTCAAATAATTTGACTAAGAGCATAATGATTATGCAATCAAGACTATCTGTCTTGGTAATGCTTGTGAGTTCACATCCTAAGCTTTTAGTGAATATTGTATGTCATTTGGGATTAAAGTTAAACATCCTGTAGTTCATATTCATACACAAAATTGTTTAGCTGAAGCGTTTTCAAATGCCTCCAATTAATATCTAGGTCGTTAATTATGAGAAAAAAAACTCCCTATTACAGCATGGGGACATGCTATTTTACATACAGCAGCTTGTGTGCATCAAGCCTACAAGTTATAATAAATACTTCCCATTACAATTGAATTTTATTCAAGTGGAAAATATTTCTCATCTTAGAATTTTTGGATATGCGGTTTATGTTCCAATTGCTCCACCACAACTAACCACCTATAAACGAGTTATTGTTTATAGAATAAATCTAACACCAAATGTAATAGCCCGATTTTGGGGCTAGTCGAAACAGTGGTTTCAAAACCACAAATTCGAGGTCAGAGAAATTATTTTTAATATTATTTTATGTGTTATAGCATGATTATATAAGTACATAAAAATTTTGGTTGAATAGTTTTAGTGATTTCTTGCTTAATTTCGAAAAAGGACTAAATCGCATAAAGTGCGAAAGTTTTGTTCTACAAGATAAAGGTGTTAAATAGCTAGAGAACCTTACATTAGAGGTCCTTAATGTGCAAATAGACCTTTAAGAGGGTGATGGCTGGCCATAGAGACAAGGAAGTGAAATTGGTCAAAGGTTAGGTAGATTTTAGGTGACTTAATTGATAAAATAAAATAAAATAAAGAGAAAAAGATATCACCATTCATCTTCCTCCTCTCTACCGAAATTTTCAGCAAAAATAAGGGTTTTGGAAGCTTGAAATTTTAGCAACTCTTCACCCTTGCAAGTAAGTGTTTTTGATGGTCATACTTGATGAATTTTTTGTATTTTTGTGACCCTTGTAGCTTAAGCTAACTAATGGAGGGACTATTTTGCAAAATGGTTGAGAGTTTAGCGTTTTGCCATGAGAGAATTAATGTTGTTTGCTGAATTTTTATGGAAGAAAATGAATCTTGGTTGCTTAATAAACAACATTTGTGAAATGATTTTTCATGAAAACACCTAAAAGGACCATTTTGTAAAAAGTTATAAAATGGGTAGTAAATGTACAAAATAATTGGAATTGTGAGTTGCTATAAGAGTAATAAAGGTTCGATTAGGCTTGTTAAAGGAGGAAATTTGATTAAAATTGCTTTACGAGCCTAAGGGTAAAATCATAATTATGTGAAAGTCTAAGGGCAAAATGGTAATTTTTGCCTAAGTAGGAATTTTGGAAGGTCTTGATTAATATGATGATTAAATTAGTAAATTTTGTCATTATAGATCAAGAAAAACGGAGTCCAAACCTAAACTGGGAAAACCAAGCTATTAGACTAAATCGAACTAGTCACCTATATTTTGTATACTGAGGTAAGTTGTGCGTACGTAATACAACTCTAATGTTATTATGCATTAAATAATTGATATTGCATAAAATGTTTGATTATTGTTATGAATACGCATATGGAAATTTGATGTGGTATACTCCTGGTTGAACCTTAGGAATAGATTGGATATCTACGCCATAACATTTGGGTGATATGTGTGCTAGTGTAAGAGCATGTCTAGGACATGGCATCAGCGTTGATATGTGTGCTAGTGTAAGAGCATGTCTGGGACATGGCATCGGTGTTGATATGTGTGTTAGTGTAAGACCATGTCTGGGACATGGCATCGGCATTGATATGAGAGCTAGTGTAAGACCATGTCTAAGACATGGCATCAGCCTCGATATGTGAGCCAGTGTAATACCATGTCTGGGACATGGCATCGGCATCGTACCCTCTTTTGTGAGGCTTGTCGGGTATCCTTTGGCATTACAATTGGTTCAACGGGTAATTTAAAGCTTGTTTCAAAAGTAAGAAAAGTTACAACTATGTTGTAAGTGATACATGTACCTACACGAAATTCATGAGAAATTAGATTGATTTATGTTGTGTGATTAGTAAGGATGAAAATGAGTAAGTTATACCTTTAATCATTTGAGAATAATGCGCAAGTTTACATTATGTTATGAGTTTAATAAGGCATGGTAATTGTTGTTAATTATTTACATGCGACTTACTAAGCTTTATGCTTATTCCCTTTCTTTTCCATTTTCTTATAGTGCCACCAAGCTAGCTCGGGGATCAATAGACGTCCGAGGCTTGATCACACTATCAATCTGAACATTTGGTATAGTTAGATTTATCATTTTGAATATGGAATGTATAGGGACTTGGTCTTTGTCAAGTGTCATATTGTTTTGGCCAAATGTGTTGGCTTGTTTTGAAGATTGATTTATTTTGTATAAGGCCATGGATGATGGCAAATACTTGTTGTTGATAAATGCAGATGTTGGTGTTTCCATGAATGTGGTTAATACATGGTTTGGTTGATAAGTAAGAAATGTTGTAAGCGATAGAAAATAGCTTGGATTTGAGGTGTGGATGCCTTAGTTGTGACTGATTTAGTCATGTGTTTGTTCTTGTGATGGTACTATATTATGTGAGTAGATGTGTACTTGAAAGAGGTGACAAAAAGGCTTGAAAAATAGTCTTACAGCCTTCCACACGGGTGTGTGTCGAGGCCGTGTGTGACACATGGTCTGCCCCATGGGCGTGTAGTTCGACCGTGTGTGCCTTGCACCTTAATTTGGTAAATCAGAATGCCTAGTAGTAACCACACGGGCTGAGGCTCGACCGTATGTCTCAACCCTATGGAAATGCTTTTGCCTTGGCCGTGTGACCCTAAATTGTGTTGACGTGAGAAATAGAGTGTCAAGATTTTTACACACGGGCTGAGACACGAGCGTGTCATGGCCGTGTGAAGGACACGGGCCATGGACACGTGCGTGTGCTAGACCGTGTGAAAACCCCTGTAGGATTGATGTTAGAAAATAAATTCACACGTGCATAGGGCACGGGCGTATCCTTAAATTCCTAGGCCGTGTGAGCTACACGGGCTTTCAACATGGCCATGTTATGAGATCACACCAGCGTGTCACCTTTCCCATATGCGCGTGCCTTATTTTTAATTGAATTTTTAAATGTTTACGATGGTGCTCGTTTAATCTCGAATTGTTCCTAAAGCGTGTTTTGGGCATCGTAGGCCCTTATTAAGGATGTTAAGAGGGAGTTTGAAAAGTTTATTTGAACGAACTTTTACGACTCAGAATTGTATGTTTGTATTCGTTTAAGTAAGGTAACGCCTCTTACCCTGTACTAACGTCGGATACGGGTAAGGGGTGTTACATTTAATGGTATCAGAGTTATGGTTTAGTTGATTCTCGGACTAACCTAGCGTGTGTACGAGTCTAGCTATACATGCTATATATGAATTATGATAATGTGACGACTCTTGACAATTCAAAATGTGTTTTTATATAGTAAATGGATCCCAACGGAGCAATGGCAGATGATGTTGAAAGTAATGCGCTGGCTCCTGCAGAAGGGACCGCGCTAGTCGAAAGTGGGCTCGTGACACTGAGTCAGGGCGGAGGGGCTAGAGAAGCCTTCCTCCATATGATGAATGTCTGGTATTCGAAATTTGTTCGTGCAAACCCAAACGCTCCACTTCCTCCATCCCCTTCAACCCCCCAGTCTACTCCTATAGCTCCCCAAGTGGTGGAGATGTTAAGAAGGGAAAAACCTCTAGTTGACAGAATTCGGAAGCAAGGGGCTAAGGAATTTAGAGCGAGTATAGATGATGACCTAGAGAGGGCAGAGTTCTAGCTGGAAAATACCGTTAGGGTATTCGATGAATTGTCTTACACACCTAAGGAGTGCATGAAGTGTGTAGTGTCATTTCTACGAGACTCGGCTTACCAATAGTGGGACACCCTTGTGTCGGTTGTACCAAGGGAGAGGGTAACATGAGAATTTTTCCAAGAAGAGTTTCGAAAGAAGTATATTAGCCAAAGGTTTATCGATCAGAAAAGAAAAGAATTCCTTGAGCTAAAATAAGGCCGAATGACGGTAATCAAATATGAGCGTAAGTTTGTAAGGCTCAGTAAATATGCTCGGGAGTGCGTATCCACTGAAGCCATCATGTGTAAGAGGTTTGAGGACGGGTTAAATGAAGACATCCGACTATTAGTTGGCATCTTGGAATTAAAGGAGTTTTTGGTGCTCGTTGAGAGAGCTTGCAAGGTCGAGGAATTGACCAAAGAGAAAAGGTAGCCTGATATTGAGTCTCGTGACTCAAAGAAAAGACAGTTGGGAAAATTATTTTAGCCCTCATCCAAGAAATTGAGAGAATTCACTACCCGATCAAATGCTTCAGTGGGATTCTCGAGTAGAAATAAGAATAAGCAGTACACGACGTCTAAAGCTCAAACCACTTCTATTACGAGTTTTGGTAGTACTCGACCAAATAAACTGGAATGTTCACAGTGTGGTAGACGACATTTCAGTGAGTGTCGAGGAAATGATAGAGGTTGTTTTAAGTGCGATTCACTAGACCACTTCATTTGAAACTATCTTGAGATGGATGAGAAAGACAAAAAGTAAGATGTGCGAGCGAGTAGTGCTCCTTCTAAAGGTAGACTACAGAAGAACCTGGGAAGTGGGACTAGCAGTAGAGGTGCACCTAGAGATTCCACTGTGAGATCAGAGCGTAAAACTCTTGCAAGGACTTATGCCATTCGCGCTCGCGAAGAGGCATCATCTCTAGATGTGATAATGGGTACTTTTTCTCTTCATGATATCTTTGTTGTTGCTTTGATTGATCCGGGGTCTACCCATTCGTATGTCTGTATGGAATTGGTGTTTAGTATTAATATACATGTTGAGTCTACCGAATTTGTGGTAAAAGTGTCAAATCTTTTAGGCAAGCATGTGCTAGTTGACCAAGTGTGTAGAAATTGTCCCTTGATAATTAGAGGTCATTATTTTTCGGCTAATCTTATGTTGCTACCGTTTGATAAATTTGACGTGATTTTTTTGTATGGACTAGTTAGCAGCTCATGATGTGATAGTAAATTGTGGGAGAAAATTTATTGAACTGAAATGTGAAAATAGGGATATCCTTCGAGTTGAATCAGGTGAATCGGATAGCTTGCCTGTAGTGATTTCTTCTTTGGAAACTTAGAAATGTATAAGAAAGGGGTATGAGTCTTATCTCGCGTTTGTGTTGAATACTCAAGTGTCGGAAGTAAATATTGAGTCAGTACTAGTAGTATGTGAGTATCCGGATGTGTTTCTGGAGGAGTTACCTGGATTGCCTCCAACTAGGGAAGTCGAGTTTGGTATTGAGTTGGTCCCTGATACGACACCTATTTGGGTTGCCCCGTATAGGATGGCACCGTTAGAGTTAAAAGAGTTGAAGGTTCAGCTACAAGAGTTAACAAATAAGGGTTTTGCGAGACCGAGCTATTCTCCGTGGGGTGCTCTGATATTTTTTGTGAAAAAGAAAGGCAGGTCGATGAGATTATGTATAGATTACCAACAACTTAACAAGGTTACAGTTAAGAACAAGTATCCTTTGCCAAGGATCGATTATTTGTTTGACCAATTGAAGGGAGCCACAGTGTTTTCTAAGATAGACCTGAGGTCCGGTTATTACCATCTAAGAGTTAAGGAACAAGATGTATCAAAAACTGCATTTTGGACGAGGTATGGCCATTATGAGTTCCTCGTCATGCCTTTTGGCTCAACGAATGCTCCTGCAGTATTTATGGATTTAATGAATCGTGTTTTTCGACTGTACTTGGATAAGTTTCTAGTTGTTTTTATTGATGACATATTAATTTATTCTCGTCATGAAAGTGAGCACGTGGAGCGTTTGAGAACTATTTTGCAAACCTTAAGAGATAAGAAGTTGTATGCTAAGTTTAGCAAAAGTGAGTTTTGGCTTTAAGAAGTCAGATCCTTGGGCCACTTCGTGTTGGGTGATGGAATTAGAGTTGACCCGTGTAAGATATTGACTATCATTGATTGTAAAATGTCGAGGAATGTGTCAGAGATTAGAAGCTTTTTGGGCTTAGCTGGATACTACACACAGTTTGTTAAAAGATTCTCCATGATTGCTACACCGATGACGAGGTTGCTACAGAAAGATGTCAAGTTCGAATGGATAGAGAAGTGCCAACAGAGTTTTGAAAAACTAAAAGCATTATTGACTAAAGCCCCAGTTTTAGTGCAACCGGAATCGAGAAAGGAATTTATGGTGTATAGCGACGAATCCTTGAATGGATTGGGATGCGTGCTCATGCAAGAAGGCAAGGTAATAGCATAGCCTCGAGACAACTGAAGCCGCATGAGAAAAACTATCTGACTCATGACTTAGAGTTAGCCGCCATAGTGTTCGCACTGAAGATTTGGAGACACCATTTGTATGGCAAGAGACACCGAGTATTCACTGACCATAAAAGTCTAAAGTATTTGATGACTCAAAAGGAACTGAACCTTCGCCAACAGATATGGCTAGAGCTCATAAAAGATTACGAACTGGTGATCAACTATCACCCGAGGAAGGTTAACGTGGTCACCGATGCTTTGAGTAGGAATTCATTATTTGCTTTGAGGGCTATGAACACTCAGTTGTTAGTAACTGACGATGGTTCGATTTTAGCCTAGTTGAGAGCGAAACCAATGTTTTTGTAAGAGATCTATGAAGCTTAGAAAGGTGATAAAGAATTGCAAGCTAAGATAACTCAGTGCGGGACGGGTATAGAATCAGACTTTTGGATTGGTTCAGATGGCTGTTTAATGTTTCGAGACAGAATGTGTACCCAAAGATGACAAGCTTATTCAGAAAATTTTGCATGAGGCACATAGCAGTTGTATGTCTATTCATCTGGGTAGTGTGAAAATGTACAATGACTTGAAGAAAATGTATTGGTGGTCGGGAATGAAGAGAGACGTTTCAGAGTTTGTCTCTAAGTGCCTAATTTGTCAGCAAGTGAAGACCGAACACCAAGTACCTTCGGGTTTACTTTAGCCCGTGATGGTTTCGGAGTGGAAATGGGACCATATTACCATGGATTTTGTGTCTGGATTGCCGTTGACGCCAAAGAAAAAAGATGCTGTATGGGTTGTGGTTGATAGGCTAAGTAATCCGGCTCATTTTATTCCGGTGCGTACTGATTATCCACTTAAGAAATTAGCCGATCTGTATGTTTATGAAATTGTGAGACTTCACGGGGTACCTATATTGATCATTTTGGATAGAAATCCGAGGTTCACATCAAGATTTTGTAAAATGTTGCAAGAAGCTTTGGGGACAAAGTTGAATTTTAGCACGACTTTCCATCCACAAACCTAGGGCCAGTCGGAGAGAGTAATTCAGATTCTTGAAGATATGTTGCGGTGTTGTGTTCTTGAGTTTCAAGGCAGTTGGGAAAGGTACTTACCGTTGGTAGAGTTTGCCTACAACCATAGTTATCAGTCGAGTTTGAAATGGTGCTTTATGAGGCTTTGTATGGGCGTAAGTGCCGAACACCCTTGTATTGAATCGAACTTAGAGAAAATCAGATTCATGGGGTTGACTTAGTAAAGGAGACCGAAGAGAAAGTAAAGGTAATTCGTGACTGTTTGAAGGCCGCTTCGGATAGATAGAAATCCTAATTAGATTTGAAACGAAAAGAAATTGAGTTTCAAGTAGGTGATAAGGTGTTCTTGAAAGTATCTCCGTGGAAGCAAGTCCTCAGATTCGGTAAGAAAGGCAAATTAAGTCCACATTTTATTGGGCCATATGAGGTGACTGAGAAAATTGGACCGGTAGCATACCGATTAGCTTTACAGTCCGAGTTAGAGAAGATCGATGATGTTTTCCATGTGTCTATGTTACGCCGTTATTGTTCTGACCCTTCACATATTATTTCACCAGCAGAGGTTGAGATTTGTTCAGATATGACTTAAGGCGAAGAGCCGGTTAAGATCTTGGCCCTAGAGGTCAAGCAATTGAGAAATAAAAGTATAGCACTCGTGAAAGTACTATGACATAGACATGGGGTTGAAGAGGCCACATGGAAGCCCAAGGAGACTATGAGAGTGCAATACCCAAACCTTTTCACTGGAAAGATTTTTGGGGACGAAAATCCCTAAGGGGGAGAATTGTAACAGCCCAATTTTGGGGCTAGTCGGGACAGTGGTTTTGGAACCATAAATCCGAGGTTAGAGAAATTATTTTTAATATTATTTTATGTGTTATAGCATGATTATATGAGTACATAAAAATTTTGGTGAATTAGTTTTAGTGATTTCTTGCTTAATTTCGAAAAAGTACTAAATCGCATAAAGTGTGAAAGTTTTGTTCTACAAGAAAAGGTGTTAAATGGCTAGAGAACCTTAAATTAGAGGTCCATAATGTGCAAATAGGCCTTTAAGAGGGTGATGGCCGGCCATAGAGACAAGGAAGTGAAATTGGTCAAAGGTTAGGTGGATTTTAGGTGACTTAATTGATAAAATAAAATAAAATAAAATAAAGAGAAAAAGATATCACCATTCATCTTCCTCCTCTCTACTAAAATTTTCAGCAAAAGTAAGGGTTTTGGAAGCTTGAAATTTTAGCAACTCTTCACCCTTGCAAGTAAGTGTTTTTGATGGTTATTCTTGATTTTTTTTTGTATTTTTGTGACCCTTGTAGCTTAAGCTAACTAATGGAGGGACTATTCTGCAAAATGGTTGAGAGTCTAGGGTTTTTCCATGAGAGCATTAATGTTGTTTGCTGAATTTTTATGGAAGAAAATGAATCTTGGTTGTTTAATAAACAACTTTTGTGAAAGGATTTTTCATGAAAACACCTAAAAGGACCATTTTGTAAAAAGTTATAAAATGGGTAGTAAATATATGAAATAATTGAAATTGTGAGTTGCTATAAGAGTAATAAAGGTTCGCCTAGGCTTGTTAAAAGAGGAAATTTGATTAAAATCGTTTTACGAGCCTAGGGTAAAATCGTAATTATGTGAAAGTCTAAGGGCAAAACGATAATTTTTGCCAAAGTAGGAATTTTGGAAGGATTAATGTGATGATTAAATTAGTAAATTTTGTCATTATAGATCAAGAAAAACGGAGTCCGAACCTAAATGGGGGGAAAACCAAGCTATTGGACTAAATCGAACTAGTCGCCTATATTTTGTATACCGAGGTAAGTTGTGCGTAAATAATACAACTCTATTGTTATTGTGCATTAAATAATTGATATTTCATAAAATGTTTGATCATTTTTATGAATACGCATGTGGAAATTTGATGTGGTATACTCCCGGTTGAACCTTTCGAATAGATTGGATATCCACACCATGACATTTGGGTGATATGTGTGCAAGTGTAAGAGCATGTCTGGGACATGGCATCGGCCATATTATGAGAGTCAGTGTAAGACCATGTTTGGGACATCGCATCGGCGTTGATATATGTGCTTGTGTAAGAACATGTATGGGATATGGCATCGGCTACATTATGAGAGCCAGTGTAAGACCATGTCTGGGACATGGCATTGGCATTGATATGAGAGCTAGTGTAAGACCATGTCTGGGACATGGCATCAGCCTCGATATTTGAGCTGGTGTAATACCATGTCTGGGACATGGCATTGGCATCGTACCCTCTAGTGTGAGGCTTGTCGGGTATCCTTTGGCATTCCAATGGGTTCAACGGGAAATTTAAATCTTGTGTCAAAAGTGAAAAAAGTTACGACTATGTTGTAAGTGATACAAGTACCTACACGAAATTCATGAGAAATGAGATCGATTTATGTTGTATGATTAGTAAGGATGAAAATAAGTAAGTTATACCTTTAATCATTTGAGAATTATGCGCAAGTTTATATTATGTTATGAGTATGATAAGGCATGGTAATTATTGTTAATTATTTACATGCGACTTACTAAGCTTTATGCTTACTCCCTTTCTTTTCCATTTTCTTATAGTGCCGCCAATGTAATACCCTATACCCGAGACCGATGCTAGGACTGGATACGAGGCATTACCATGCTTAAAACTCACTTAAACATGTACTTACAGGCTATAAAATTTTGAACCAACTTAAAACTTTTCTTGCTTGATCATAACATGCATATTGTGGGCCTACAAGGCCTTTAACAATTATCCGAACTCTTTTGGACACTTCATCTAACACTCAACTTGGAAGCAGGGTTCACACGCCCATGTTACTTAGAGACATGCCCGTGTACCCATAGACACGCCCATGTCTACAACCGTGGGAGGTTACTGACTTTCTTCACACGGCCTTGACACGCCCGTGTCTACCAACCGTGTGAAGCTACTGACTTCAACCACACGGCCTGGGCATACGCCTATACTTTGAACGTGTGTCTTACACGGTCCTTACACACGGCCATGTAAAATGACAGTGGCCTAACTTTATTTAAAACATTGAGGTGCAGGGTTAACACAGTCTAGACACACGCCCGTGTGTCTAACCGTGTAGGCAACTAGAGGCTATTTACCAAGCCATCTGCCCCCCTGAAATTAATATCAACCCAACTCAAAACAATACAATTCATTAATAACATATTTTCATGAATAATACTACGTATTTCATTGATATCTATATACAAACAACTTAAACAAGTTTGGCCAACCACTTAGCCATATACAAAAGAATTAAAACTTGATGGCCTATACAATGGCATTACACAAAACATGTTCTCAAAATGAATGATTCCTATACATGCCATACTTAGTAATATAATTTGGCTATACCAAAATAAGGGTCGATAGTGTGCTACGAGATTCGACTCCAATGATCCACAATTTAGCTCGGCAGGACTACATAGAAAGAAACAATCAAAGACGTAAGGATTTAACTTAGTAAGTTTGCATGTATAACACATAATAAATAAACTTGCTTCAGATAAACCATTTGACATAAGAACAGTATCATTATCTCATCTATAAAGCTTACTTACTCATACATGATTCTTACTTGTCTCATGGTACTTATTAATCTCATACTTGTAAGGTGATAAGGTACCTGTATCACTTGATCACATTGATCAGCATACTTAAACATAAAAATTATGTCTTCTAACTCACCATTCATAACATGAATAATATTCAATTTCAACGTGGTAATAGCTATGCTTTCTTAACATTCTTGTTTTCATATTTTAGCTTACTTATTTGCCTGATGAATTTCTATGAATTACCGAGAATACTAGATCTCTTGTCATGTACTTCATGTCAATGCCATACTCTAGATATGGACTTATATGGAAGATCTCTTCTTGAATCAATGCCAAGCTTGCCTTGGTCTTACATGATAACTTATTCAATGCCAAGCTTGAGTCCTTGGACTTACATGATAACTTGCTTGATAACTTGATCAATGCCAAGCTTGAGTCCTTGGGCTTACATGATAACTTGCTTGATAACTTGATCAATGCCAAGCTTGAGTCCTTGGGCTTACATGATAACTTGCTTGATAACTTGATCAATGCCAAGCTTGAGTCCTTGGGCTTACATGATAACTTACTTGATAACTTGATCAATGCCAAGCTTGAGTCCTTGGGCTTACATGATAACTTGCTTGATAACTTGATCAATGCCAAGCGTGAGTCCTTGGGCTTACATGATAACTTTCTTGATTGCCGATGCCATGCCTTGGCTTGGTCTTATACGGACTTTCTTATCTCATGTAATAGACCGTATCTCCCGGGTAATTCATCTTCAATCATGACTTTCTCTTGTTTAATCTTATTGACTTCTTTGTTTAACATAACACTAAACCATTCATGATAACAACGTATATTATACTAAGCAATTAAATGAAAAAATCATAGAGCTTAGAACTCATACAAACTTACCTCAATATACAAAATGTATGTAGTTATGCAATTTATTCCTCAACTTTGTTCTTGCCTCGGTTTCGATCCGGGCTTCGTTTTTCTTGATCTATAATCATAAATAGATCATTTAATGATCAATTGACTAAATTGACTCATAACTCATACTTTGGCAAAATTACTAATTTGCCCCTATACTTTCTCATTTTTGCACTTTTGCCCTTAGGCTCGTAAAATGATTTTCATGAAACTTTCTTAAACATCATGCTTACCTGAATCATTTTCTCTACTATAGCAATCATCAATTCTCTCTATTTCTAATAGGGATGACCAATTTTATAACTTTTTACAAAATGGTCCATACTATCATTTTTCATGAAATTCATTAAGAAAAAGATGTTTATCTAACATCAAACTCTCATAAACTCCCATAAAACATCATTTAGCATGCATGTCATTCATGGCTAAATTTTTGAACATGCATCTTAGCTCATTTAATAGCTAAAAATAGCTAATTCATAATACGAGAACTTAGAAAATACGAAGAATATTGAAAACGGGACTAAGATGAACTTACTAGCAAGCTTGAAAAAAATGAAGAACCCTAGCTATGGTGTCTCCACTTTTTCGGCAGCAACAAGGAAGAAGATGAGTGAATTTTTCTCATCTTTTTCCTATTTTAATCACTTATTAGGCAAATGACCAAAATGCCTTTCCTCTTAAAAATTTCTATTACACCATCTCAAAGCCAATTTTGTCAAAAATTATATTTTTGGAAAAATTTCTATTTAAGGACTTTTAATTACTATTCTAAAGCTATTTCATACAAAAAGCTTCTAGAAAATCATATTTTGCAACTTTTGTAGTTTAGTCCTTTTGGACCAACCACCACAATTTAATAAAATTGCTTCATGAAACATTAATACTAGCATGCAAACATGGCATAAACTTTTAAAAAACTCATAAATTCACCTTGAATTCGTGGTCTTGCACCACTATTCTGACTAGACCCTAAATCGGGTTGTTACAATTCTCCCCCACTTAGGGATTTTCGTCCTCGAAAATCTTACCAGCAAAAAGGTTTGGATACTGGTTTCTCATATTCTCTTCTGTTTCCCTCGTAGCTTCCTCTATCCCACGTCTTTGCCATAATACTTTCACTAAGGTAATACTTTTTCTCAATTGCATGACTTCCCGAGCCAAAATTTTGACTGGCTCTTCACTGTAAGTCATGTCGGGATGGATCTCTATCTCTGATGGGGTAATAACATGTGAAGGGTCTGATCTGTAGCGTCGCAGCATTGACACGTGAAACACATCATGTATCTTTTCTACTTCTAATGGCAAAGCTAAACGATAAGCTACTGGCCCAACTCTCTCAATAATCTTATAAGGTCCAATGAAATGTGGGCTTAACTTGCCTTTCCGACCAAATTAAGGACTTTTCTCCATGGTGACACTTTCAAGAAAACTTTGTCCTCGACTTGATACTCTATCCTTTTTCTTTTTAAATCCGAATAGGATTTCTGTCTATCTGATGCCGCTTTCAAACATTCTCGTATCACTTTAACTTTCTCTTCAGCTTCTCTAACCAAATCAACCCCGTGAATTTGGTTTCCTTTAAGCTCAGTCCAAAATAAAGGCGTTCTGCACTTACGCCAATATAGAGCCTCATAAGGAGCCATCTTTAAGCTCGACTGAAAGCTATTATTGTAGGCAAATTCTATTAACGGGAGAAACTTTTCCCAACTGCCTTGAAATTCAAGAACATAACACCGGAGCATATCCTCTAGTATTTGAATTACTCTTTCTGACTGTCCGTCAGTTTGAGGATGAAAAGCCGTGCTAAAGTTTAACTTTGTACCCAAGGCTTCCTGCAGCTTCTTCCAGAATCTGGATGTGAATTTTGGATCTCTATCCGATATGATCGATAAGGGAATTCTGTGAAGCCTTACTATTTCTAAAACATACACGTTTGCCAACTTGTCAAGTGAGTAATCCACTCGTACGGGTATAAAACGGGCTGACTTAGTGAGTCTATCAACTATAACCCATATAGCATCTTTCTTGCTTAGTGACATTGGTAAACCCATTACAAATCCATAGTAATACGATCCCATTTCCACTCGGGAACCAAGATGGTCTGAAGTAAACCAGAAGGTACTTGATGTTCAGCCTTTACTTGCTGGCAAATCATGCACTTGGAAACAAACTCTGAAATGTCTTTCTTCATTTTCGGCCACCAAAATCGTTGCTTCAAATCATTATACATCTTAGTATCGCCTCGATGTGTACGATAAACATCTGTTATGTGCTTCATATAAAATTCTATGAATAAGCTCCTCTTTTCTCGGTACACAGATTCTGTCTCTAAACATCAAGTATCCATCAGAATTAGTCCGAAAGTCGGATTCAGCATCTGACTTGCACTGAGCTTTCTTGAATTGCACTTCACTATCTTCTTTCTGAGCCTCTAAGATCTCTTGAAGAAACATTGGTCTAGCTCTCAACTCAGCTAAAATAGAACCATCATCGGATAAAATCATTCTTGAATTCAATGCTCTTAAAGCAAAAATGGACTTCCTGCTCAAAGCATTGGCGACCACATTCGCCTTTCCTGGATGGTAATTGATAACCAACTCATAATCTTTTATCAATTCTAACCATCTCTGTTGTCTTAAGTTCAACTCTTTCTGCATCATCAAATACTTCAGACTTTTATGATCAGTAAAAATCTGACATTTTTCACCATATAAATGGTATCTCCAAATCTTCAAAGTGAAGACTATGGAAGCCAACTCTAAATCATGCGTCGGATAATTTTTCTCATGAGGCTTCAACTGTCTGGAGGCATAAGCAATCACCTTGCCTTCTTGCATGAGTACACACCTAATCCATTTAAGGATGCATCATCAGAAATTATGAATTCTTTCCCGACTCAAAGTTGTAACTAAAACTGAGCTTCACAACATTGTCTTCGCCAAAACTTTGTTGGCATCTTTCTGTTCACTCAAACTTCACATTTTTTTGTAACAATTTAGTCATAGGAGTTGCAATCATGGAAAACCCCTTGACAAATTGTCTATAATAGCCGGCTAGGCCCAAAAAACTTCTAATCTCAGAGATGTTTTTCGGTGGCTTCCAGTCCATTATGGCCGAGACTTTACTGGGATCTACTCGGACTCCATCTCTCGAGACAATATGTCTAAGGAATCTCACTTCCTTGAGCCAAAATTCACTTTTACTGAACTTGGTATACAACTGATTTTCTCGAAGAGTCTGTAAAACTATCCGTAGGTGCTCAGTATGCTCATGCTCGTCCCGAGAATAAATCATTATGTCGTCAATAAAAACAACTACAAACTTGTCGAGGTATGACCTAAAAATGCGGTTCATTAAATCCATAAATACCGCAGGTGCATTGGTCAACCCAAAGGGCATGACTAAAAATTCATAATGCCCATACCTCGTTCGAAAAGCAGCCTTGGATACATTTGAATCTTTCACTCTCAGCTGGTAGTACCCCGATCTCAAGTCTATTTTGGAGAACACAACAGCTCCTTTCAATTGATCGAACAAATCGTCGATCCTAGGCAATAGATACTTGTTCTTTACTGTCACTTTATTAAGCTGACAGTAATTGATGCATAATCTCATGATGCCATCCTTCTTTTTCACAAACAAAACCGGAGCACCCCAATGTGAACAACTTGATCTTGCAAAACCTTTGTCTGTCAACTCTTGCAACTGTGTCTTTAGTTCTTTCAACTCTGTTGGAGCCATTCTGTAAGGAGTAATGGATATAGGTACGGTATCGGGAGCTAGCTCAATGCTGAACTCAACCTCTCTAACTGGTGGCAGTCCTGGTAATTCCTCGGGAAAAACATCCACGTACTCATATACTATCGGTACTGACTCAATCTTTAGCTCTGTTTCTTTGTCATTCATCGCAAAGGTAGATAGACTTCATACCCTTTTCTTATGTATCTCTGTGCCGTCATATGAGAAATCATTACCGGCGATCCACCTGGTTCATCTGATTCTACATGAAGAGTATCCCAATTCTCACATCTCATCTCGATGTATTTCTTCCCACAATTAACTATCACCTTATGGGTAGTCAGCCAGTCCATACCAAGAATGAGGTCGAATTCATCAATTGGTAACAACATAAGATTTGCTTTAAAGCAATGACCTCTAATCATTAGTGGACAATCTTTACAAACTTTATCAACTAACACACTCATGCCTAAAGGATTAGACACTTTAATCATAAATTTTGTAGTATCAATAGGCATACTCATTCCGGATACTAATTTCTTACAAATGTAAAAGTGTGTGGATTCGGGATCTATTAAAGCAATAATTTTGGTATTGTAAAGAGAAAAGGTACCCGTAATAACATCAAGAGAAGATGCCTCTTCGCGAGCGCGAATGGCATAAGTTCTTGCAGGCGCTCTACCCTCGAGTCTTGCAGCATGTTCTCTGGGGTTACCTCTTCTACTTGTACTACTTCCCGGGTTTCTCTGCGGTCTTCCTCGGGTCATACTCCTGGATCTTGGGTTCTGAGTTCTCTCTTCTTTCATCATCTCTGGACAATCTTTTATAAAATGGTCTTGGGATCCACATCTAAAACATGCATTTTCATGTGCTCGGTATTCTCCGAGATGACGTCTGCCACACTGTGGACATTCAGGTCTGTCAAACCTAAAATTCCCAACACTTGCAACTGAAGCCGTCTGTGCTTTGTTCCTCGAATACGGTTTACTCTTGTGTTTCCTTGAAAATCCAAAGGAAGTAGTTGATCGAGCAGGAAATCTCTTGACTTCTTGGACGAAGACTGAATGACTTATTCCATCGCTCTCTTTCTAGAGTCGTGAGACTCGATTTGCATTTCTTCTTCTCTTTTAATAATTCTTCGGCTTTACAAGCCCTTTCTACTAACACAACGAATTCCTTTAATTGAAGTACCGCAACACATAACTTAATGTCCTCATTTAATCCTTCTTCAAACCATTTACTCATAATGGCCTCAGTGGACACACACTGCAAAGCGTATTTGCCGAGTCGCATTTAACTCGCTCAGAATCGGTCATTGACATTTTGCCTTGCTTCAGCTCTAGGAATTCCTTCCTCTTCTGATCTACAAACCTTTGACTGATATACTTTTTCTTGAACTCTTCTTGGAAGAATTCCCATATGACCCTTTCCCTCGGTACTACCGACACAAGGGTGTTCCACCATTGATAAGCAGAATCTCTTAAAAGAGAGATTACACACTTCATGCATTCTTTAGGTGTGCATGACAGTTCATTGAATACCCTGATGGTATTTTCTAACCAGAATTCAACCTTCTCTGGATCATCATCTCTTTTAGCCCGAAATTCTTCTGCCTCATGTTTCCTGATCTTATCAATTGGAGGTTTATCTCCTCTTACTACCTCTGCTACTTGAGGGGCTACTAGAGCAGGTTGTGGAACAGGCGGGGGTGAAGGGGGTTGTGCATTCGGGTTCGCCCGAATGAAATCTGTATACCATGTATTCATTATGTGGAGGAAGGCTTCTCTAGCCCCTTCTCCTCCTTCTTGACTCACCGTAGTGGGTCTATTCTCATTCTCATTTGGCACCGTCCCTTTTGCGGGAGCTGGTGCGTTACTTTCTACATCATCCGCCACAGCTCTATCGAGATCCATTACTATATGTATAAACATAATTCAAATCATCAGGAGTCGTCACGCTATCATTTTAAAACATTCTTACGTATGGCATGTCTAGCTATACTCCTGCTCATGCTACGTTAGTCCTAGAACCGACTAAACCATAGCTTTGATACCACTAAATGTAACACCCTATACCCGGGACCGATGCTAGGACTGGATACGAGGCATTACCATGCTTAAAACTCACTTAAACATGTACTTATGGGCTGCAAAATTTTGAACCAACTTAAAACTTTTCTTTCTTGATCATAACATGCATATTGTGGGCCTATGAGGCCTTTAACAATTACCCGAACTCTGTTGGACACTTCATCTAACACTCAACTTGGAAGCAGGGTTCACACGCCCATGTTACTTAGAAACACGCCCGTGTACCCATAGACACGCCCATGTCTACAACCGTGGGAGGTTACTGACTTTCTTCACACGGCCTTGACACGCCCGTGTCTACCAACCGTATGAAGCTACTGACTTCAACCACACGGCCTGGGCACACGCCCATGCTTTGAACGTGTGTCTTACACGGTCCTTACACACGACCGTGTAAAATGACCGTGGTCTAACTTTATTTAAAACATTGAGGTGCAGGGTTAACACGATCTAGACACACGCTCGTGTGTCTAACCGTGTAGGCAACTAGAGGCTATTTACCAAGCCATCTGCCTCCCTGAAATTAATATCAACCCAACTCAAAACAATACAATTCATTAATAACATATTTTCATGACTAATACTACGTATTTCATTGATATCTATATACAAACAATTGAAACAAGTTTGGCCAACCACTTAGCCATATACAAAAGAATAAAAACTTGATGGCCTATACAATGGCATTACACAAAACATGTTCTCAAAATGAATGATTCCTATACATGCCATACTTAGTAATATAATTTGGCTATACCGAAATAAGGGTCGATAGTGTGCTACGAGCTCCGACTCCAATGACCCACAATTTAGCTTGACGGGACTACATAGAAAGAAACAATCAAAGACGTAAGCATTTAGCTTAGTAATTTTGCATGTATAACACATAATAAATAAACTTGCTTGGATAAACCATTTGACATAAGAACAAATCATTATTATCTCATCTATAAAGCTTACTTACTCATACATGATTCTTACTTGTCTCATGGTACTTACTAATCTCATACTTTTAAGGTAATAAGGTACTGTGATTATTGATCACATTGATCAAAGATACTTAAACATAATAATTATGTCTTCTAACTCACCATTCATAACATGAATAATGTTCAATTTCAACGTGGTAATAGCTATGCTTTCTTAACATTCTTGTTTTCACAATTTAGCTTACTTATTTGCCCGATGAATTTCTATGAATTACCGAGAATACTAGATCTCTTGTCATGTACATTATGTCAATGCCATACTCTAGATATGGACTTATATGGAAGATCTCTTCTTGAATCAATGCCAAGCTTGCCTTGGTCTTACATGATAACTTATTCAATGCCAAGCTTGAGTCCTCGGGCTTACATGATAACTTGCTTGATAACTTGATCAATGCCAAGCTTGAGTCCTTGGGCTTACATGATAACTTGCTTGATAACTTGATCAATGCCAAGCTTGAGTCCTTGGGCTTACATGATAACTTGCTTAATTGCAGATGCCATGCCTTGGCTTGGTCTTATACTTTGACTTTCTTATCTCATGTAATAATGATCGTATCTCCTGTAATTCATCTTTAATCGGGACTTTCTCTTATTTAATCTTATTGACTTCATTGTTTAACATAACATTAAACCATTCATGATAACAATGTATATTATACTAAGAAATTAAATGATAAAATCATAAAGCTTAGAACTCATACAAACTTATCTCAATATACAAAATATATGTAGTTATGCAATTTAGTCCTCAACTTTGTTCTTGCCTCGCCTTGATCCTAAGCTTCATTTTTCTTGATCTATAATCATAAATAGATCACTTAATAATCATATTGACTAAATTGACTCATAACTCATACTTTGGCAAAATTACTAATTTGCCCCTATACTTTCTCATTTTTGCACTTTTTCCCTTAGGCTCGTAAAATGATTTTCATGCAACTTTCTTAAACATCATGCTTAGCTGAATCATTTTCTCTACTTTAGCAATCATCAATTCTCTCTATTTCTAATAGGTATGACCAATTTTATAACTGTTTACAAAATGGTCCATACTATCATTTTTCATGAAATTTATGAAGAAAAAGATGTTTATCTAACATCAAATTCTCATAAACTCCCATAAAATATCATTTAGCATGCATGTCATTCTTAGCTAAATTTTTGAACATGCATCTTAGCTCATTTAATAGCTAAAACTAGTTAATTCATAATACGAGAACGTCGAAAATACGAAGAATATCAAAAACGAGACTAGGATGAACTTACTAGCAAGCTTGAAAAAAATGAAGAACCCTAGCTATGGTGTCTCCACTTTTTCGGCAGCAAAAAGGAAGAAGATGAGTGAATTTTTCTCATCTTTTTCCTATTTTAATTACTTATTGGGCAAATGACCAAAATGCCCTTCCTTTTAAAAATTTCTATTACACCATCTCAAAGCCAATTTTGTCCAAAATTATATTTTTGGAAAAATTTCTATTTAAGGACTTCTAATTACTATTCTAAAGCTATTCCATACAAAAAGCTTCTAGAAAATCATATTTTGCAACTTTTGCAATTTAGTCCTTTTGGACCAATCCACCACAATTTAATAAAATTGCTTCATGAAACATTAATACTAGCATGCAAACATGGCATAAACTTTTAAAAAACTCATAAATTCACCTCGAATTCGTGGTCTCGCACCACTATTCCTACTAGGCCCTAAATCGGGCTGTTACAACCAAGCTAGCTCGGGGATCAATAGATGTCCGAGGCTAGATCACACTATCAATTTGAACATTTGGTATAGTTAGATTTATCATTTTGAATATGGCATGTATAGGGACTTGGTCTTTGTCAAGTGTCATATTATTTTGGCCAAATGTTTTGGCTTGTTTTGAAGATTGATTCATTTTGTATAAGGCCATGGATTATGGAAAATACTTGTTGCCGATAAATGCAAACGTTGGTGTTTCCATGAATGTTGTTAATACGTGGTTTGGTTGATAAGTAAGAAATTTTGTAAGTGATAGAAAATAGCTTGGATTTGAGACGTGGATACCTTAGTTGTGACTGATTTAGTCATGTGTTTGTGCTTGTGATAGTACTATATTATGTGAGTAGATGTGTGCTTGAAAGGGGTGACAAAAAGGCTTGGAAAATAGTCTTACAGCCATCCACACGGGTGTGTGTCTAGGCCGTGTGTGACCCATGGTCTGCCTCATAGGCGTGTAGTCCGACCGTGTGTCCCCTGCACCTTAATTTGGTAAATCAGAATGCCCAGTAGTAACCACACGAGCTGAGGCTCGGCCGTGTGTCTCAACCGTGTGGAAGACACGGCCATAGGACATGGGCATGTGCCCAGGCCGTGTGAAGTCTGCACTTTAAATGCAAAATTAAATTCGCCGCACGGCCTAGCACACGAGCGTGTGCCTTGGCCGTGTGACCCTAAACTGTTCTGACGTCAGAAACAAAATGTCAAGATTTTTACACACGAGCTGATACATGGGCGTGTCACGGCCATGTGAGGGACACGGGCGTGTCCCTAAATTCCTAGGCTGTGTGAGCTACACGGGCCTTCAACATGGCCATGTTATGAGATCACACCAGCGTGTTGCCTTTCCCATGGGCGTGTGCCTTATTTTTAATTAAATTTTTAAATGTTTACGATAGTGCTCGGTTTAATCCTGAATTGTTCTTAAAGCGTGTTTTGGGCCTCGTAGACCCTTATTAAGGATGTTAAAAGGAAGTTTGAAAAGTTTTGAATTTGAACAAACTTTTACGATTCAGAATTGTATGTTTGTATGCGTTTAAGTAACGTAACGCCTCGTACCCCGTACTGGCATCGGGTACGGGAAAGGGGTGTTACACCAAAAATATAAGAATTGAGAACGAGGATGTCCACAAGTGCACGGGTCAAATTGTAATATAGTTGTGCAATAAAATACCATAAGTATTCCGAGGATCGTACCCAAGGGAGAATGGAACAAGTAATGGCAATACTTTTTAAAATACTAAGTCTAAGTAGTAATAGTTAATTCCAATAATTTGATGGATCATAAAATAGATTAAGAGGATTAAAAATAAATAACTAACAAAATAAATAAATAAGGGATAAAAAAATGAATTAAACTGATAAACCAATCCAGAAGATTAACTCGATTTAGTTTTTGCAACTAACTTTGGATTGGAGCTATAGAGTAGATTAGTGATCACTTCAGATAATTATTACCTTCTGGCTCTAATTAATTTAATCGATTGGTTGATACTCACTTATCTTCCAACATCACTTTCTCAACCAGGATAAATTAAGACTTACTCAGTTTGGCTTCATCTTCCGATCTTGTCTACCTTATGATAACTTATTAGGGTTTTCAAGCCTAACAGTTTAAGAACACGTAATTTATACCAACCAATCTATCCTGAGAAATCCCAAATCCTCTGTTAACCACATCCCCATCCACTCGTTAATATTCCCTAAGGGATTTAGCCACTCATGTTATTCATAATCTTAACTTCAGTTGAATAAGCCATGTAAGAAACACGATAAGTTTGGAGAAGAAAAGAGATTTAAATAATTGTGGATTGAGTATCAAATGGGGAATAGAGTAGAAAATCTCTCGATTAGAATAACGAAATAAAACAAGTGCAAAAAATAATATAAAATGAATGCTTTAATTAAAAAACAAGTTCTTGAATCAAAACTGATTCAAAAAGAAAAACAAGAAAGTATCTAAAAGTAAAAAAAATGATTTAAAACTAGTTCTAAATTACGAGGGTTTTTGAAGGTGTCTAAGACGACTTGATTATAGTCAACCCCTAGTGTCTTATTTTTAGAGGTGTTGATAGCCCTAGGTCTTTGTATAAGTTTGATTGTGCGGACGAAAATAACCTCGAATTACTTGGGCAGGACGTTGACATGTGTCGTGTCACACCAAGGCTATGGCACAACACGACACCTAGTTCTGGGCTTAGTTGATTGTTTGGTGCTTTGACGACTCAAAAAGCTTGTGCATCACTCATCCTTTGCTTCCACGTCAATTGGCTTTATATCTTCATCTTACACACCCAAATAAACACATCAGTACAACCTGAGGCTCGTGTCGGCCTATTGGGTCACAACACCTACAAAATGTGTTAAAAAAACTTATTTTATTAATTTATAGTCATAAGGCCAAAATACTGAAAAAATATAAAATCCTAAATTGCATAAAAAACAAGCTCCTTAAGTGCGAAATTGACCCAAATTGACTACTGCATTTGACAGCAGGTCAAATACCCCTACACTTAAGTCTTTGTTTGTCCTCAAGCAAACTACCCAAAAATAAACTGAAATGAAAAACAGTAAAGAAATAAAATGTACTTGAGCCAGCTTAATACACAAGATTAGATTGGAGCATCGACACTAAGAAGATTTGCCTAAATATATAACTCTAGCTAGAGATTTAAACGATTTAAAGTTATTTACACCTAAACAAATTAGTTCAATAAATTACAAAGTAAACAAGTCAAAGAAAATCAAATATATTTTCCATCAAAATGTATATACAAATATAATACTTGCTTTTATAGAGTATAGCCAGTTCGAATAATCTTTTTCCTACTAGATTCATTTTTGCCCATGCTTTGAACTCTAATGCATTAATATTTCCCTGATAACCCTATGTGCCAAAATACTCGAGATTTTTTCTCGGACACTTTTTATAAGGGTTATACTAGTCATACGGCACCATTTCAATAACCATGGATTTTATTGAGTATTTTCTATTTAATTCAAACATCCTACATTTTAAAAAATATAATTACCTATTCGTATCTACCTTTATCACTTGGTATATTTAATCTATTTTACCTATGTATAGCCAAAAGCAGACCACACCTAAAATCGGGTCAAGTTTTTATTGTTCAAGTTGATTCTATAGTAATAATATCAGTTAAGCCTTATTTGGCGACTCTGGGAGCAACTGTCCATAGGTATTATGGAGAAATCCTTTACGAAGGAGATAGTTAGTTACATTTATATATGAAAAATTAAGATCTGGTGATATAACGTAGGGTCTTCCAACAGTGGAACAAGTGTTAGAAGTGCATTTAATTGATTCAATTTTGATGAACCTAGAAAAGAGAATTGAAGATTGGAACGAATGTATAACAAGAATTATTGGAATTCCTTGGGGATTCATGATTGGTGCTGAGCTAACTATAGTGTAAAGTCGTCTCTCTTTGATTAATAAGATCCAAGAGGTTTATCGATCTCAGGGGGTACAGATCCATAATAAGCATATAGGAATTATTGTACGTAAAATAACATCAAAATTATAGGTTTCAGAAGATGGAATGTCTAATGTTTCTTTACCCGAGGAATTGATTGGATTACTAATTAAAATAATGAAAAAATTAAAAAATCATCCAAATAAAAATAAAAATAAAATACAAAAATCCAAATATATAAATATGTAAATGTTCAAAATCAATCAGACTCAAGATCTGACACTTCATCGGATTCTCTTGGTTTGCCTTCCGACTCCTCATCGAGGTCTTTTTTGGGATCTTCCTCGTTTTCCAATTCCCTCTTTTGGCTTGGTTTGATATTTTCCTTGTACTTATCAGTTGGAAATCATGGTCGTTTCATTCTACTTTTCATCGCATATTCTTCATATATTGGCTTCACTTTTTGCATCCATTGAATCATCCATTCCAAATCAAGTAACATATTTGTGTTAGAGTATGCCCAAAGGCCAATCATAAGATGATTGTAATAACATACTTGTTTTACCTCGTTTATTAATATAAGGCAATACCATTAGTATTTCGGTTTCTTTTCTGTGTATATAAATAAATTGTTTTATAACTGTAACTCCCCGAATTTAGGCCTAGTAGAATTGGGCCTATTGAGCTTTGGGATTTGTGTCTCAGAAAATTTTTAAGTGAGCGAGAAAATGACAATTGGCATGTGGGCTTTAAGGGTTAATGAATTTGGAGTGTCTAAGGGTGTTGGAGATGTCCTGGGATCAAGTAAGGGTATAGGAAAAATTTTGGTTTAAGCCCCAAGGGAACTGTGACTTCAGTTAGTAGGCCTTTTAAATAAATGAAGAAGAAAAATGACACAAAAGAGCTTGTGGTGTAGTAGAAAAGTGGCGCCACTTAGGGAGTAGGGAGGTGGCGTCATTAGCAGGCAAGGGAGTCCAAGGTTCGAGTAGTGGCATGGTATTTTATTGGAGTGTTTATTTTGCAAATTGGACGGCCAAAGTTTGTGTTGGATTTGAACTCTTGCATTGGACAGTTTGAATTGGTCTTGTGAGATGGTTGTGGAGGAAATTTAGGATGAGATTGAGGAGTTATCAGGGAGAAAAGTTAGGAGCTGAGAAGTGTGAAGAGTTGGTGCCGAATGGGACTTTGGGGGGAAGGTAGTTTCAGCTTTTGGCTATAAAAGGGGGTGCCGAATTCCTTTCAGAGGTTCCTTGGGTTTTCCATTACTTTTCTTTTCTCCCCCTCATTCTGTTTCTTCCGTTGCTGAATTCTTCCATTGCCGAAAAATCATCATTCTTTTTTGCCGAAATCCCTATTGGTGTTGCGTTCTTCTTCTTTCTCTGAAAGCTGAATATTCCCTTATAATCGAATAGCCCTATCTTTTTGTCCATCTCTTGTTGTTTTTCCTCCACCACAAATCAGTTGCTGTTGTCTACTCTTAATCAAGTTTTAAAAGTCGGATCTCGTTCAGTAGCTATCTAGGCCGCAAGATCAAAGGTTGGATTCGGTAAGTACTTAGTCAACCTCCTTTAGTGTGTTTTGGTAAAAACCGGAGGGCTATCTAACTCTTTCTTGTCGTTAACCTTGTATTAACAAGGGTAGGGTTCAAAGATCGCAAGCGTGGTAAGGATCGCTAGCAAGTGGTAAGTGTACTCGTCTCAATTGTGGATTAGTAAGTGGCTGAATGTTAAATGTGGCTTATAGAGGTGACTTGTGTGGAATATGAGTCACTTGATTTTTGATAGTATATGTGTGGGTGCAGATCTAGAGGATATTCGTGAATAGTAGCTAAGTAAGGGCTACTAGAACTGGTGGCACATGGTAAGGTTATGGTAAGGCTTCGGTTTTTAGGTAAATATTGTGGTTAAGTGTGTGATTGATTGGAGATTGGTATTGGTTGTAGGTTCAAGGCTGGGGATAGTGTAGCACGTCGTATTAACTAGGTGTGTACATACACTTCACACACAACAAAACGGCAAAAGTCGAAATCCCGAAAAAAAATCAGAATGCTGAAAAGTTGAAAAGCTGAAAGGTTGGCACTGGCAACCACACGAGTGTGTGAACATTCGTGTGGGAAAATTGATATGATTACCGAGGCCAAGAGAGCGATCTCATGGTCTCGGGCAACTATTTGGCTGACCGGGCCAGACGGGGCTAAATGGGCCTACTGAGCTCGTGGGCCCAAATCGGCAAGATTTGATATGTGAAATTGAATGATGGATTGATATGGATGGTTGTATGATTTGATTATGATCGGGCCTAATGGGCTACATAAACATGATCGGGCTTAATGGGCTATATGGACATGATTGGGCTTAGTGGGCCTTATGGAATTTTAGAATGCTAGGGTTTTAATAGACTATAGGCCTAGTTCTGATAAATTCTAAAATAGCATAAAACTTAATCTAATAATCAAACATGTCTGTGGACAAGTTGCTAGGTTAGAGTGTGGCAATGGACATATACATGTTTAGGATTGGATCTAGGGAGAGCTTGGTACTTGAGCGGTCCTAGTGACCTATCTCCTCTTCTTTGGGATCCTACTTGGTGCATAATGTCTGTTCACTTTTGCTGCAAGGACTTGTTGATGGGCCAAAGTTCATAACTAAAACCCAAGATAAAAAAATTACGAAAATACCCCTGTAGGGTAGAATTACAAAAATACCCCTGTAGGGTAGATTTACAAAAATACCCCTGGGTAGTGAAATGACTAAAATACCCCTAGATGCTTAATGTGTGAAAATGTGTATGTTGCATTCATGAGATATATGTTGCACTTGGATGGGTTTGATGGTACGGAGGAGGATATGTGAGGACCGCATAGTCGCTTGACGACCGTGGATCCACCGGTGGCTTTAAGCCTATTATATGCTTAGCAGCCTTGCTACAACGTTTGAGTAGTGCCGCTATTGGTGCTACCTTTGGAGTGTAGGGATGGGTGGGTTGATATTTATATCCCCACAGGAGTGTAGGGTTGGAAGGGAAATAGAGTGCAGGGTTGGATCTGGGATAGGAGCATTGCATTCATGTGATACTGATGTGATATGAGGTCATTGTGGACTAAGGCCCAAGACCACCGATTTTGATAGGGCTTAGGCCCAATGTGATAATCGCATGATAGGGCTTAGGCCCAATGATATTGGACTTTACAAGTGTGATTATTCCATGACATGTGTCCAATAGAGATATAAAGGACAAAAGGATATAATACATGAAAATTTATCACAAAAGGGTTATGTTGAACCACGACTTCTTGTAACTTGGGTAGCGATGATGCATTGCTAGATGTCACTCATTACTTGTAACATTAGAAGTGTTCTAGTATTACTACCAATGTTACAAGAGCTTACAGGGTCACGTCCTGTGGTTGAAACGAACAGATTCTAAACACAGTTGGTATTAAATTTAACTGTCACGAGAATTATATTAATTACTGAATTAATTTAAATTTGACTGTCAAATAATAAACACAATATATGTACAAATTCGTTGTACAAGAATAGATAATATAATTAAAATAAATGTATGGATTTGATTCATATAAAATATTAATTATGATCTGTTTATCGAAATTATCAAAATAAAGTATTATAATAATTAATTTTGGTCAACCATAAAATATATATGGAAATTAATATCCTTTTGGAAAGGATATTACAATGTGATATTTTCATATATATTATGGCATCAAAATGGAGATTCTGTTTTTGTTTTTTAGGGAATATTAAATAAAATGAAAGGAATCATAAAATAAAACCCTAGGGTGCAGAAAAGTGTTAACCAACATTAACCACAAAAGAAAAGGAACCTAGGTCTAGCACCCGTATTTTTATTTTCGAAAAAACTCTCTGAAACATTTAGTAAGAGTTTTTGTTCATTCGTTTGCAACAGGGTGGACTACGTAGAGGCCAGGACAATTCTATTGCAGCTTTGGATCAGCAATGTGCGAAGGGGATTGAAACAACAGTGATTTCTTCCTATTTTTTAGAGTACGAAAGGTATATTTTTCAAACGTTTTCTTCCCAATTCGTTCCTCGTGCATAGATTCCTGGTTTGGATCAGCGGAATAATTTTTCCGCTGCTCTATGGGGCACCTCGATGACCCAACAATTTGTACCTAGATGAGGTTTCATCTTAATGGCCCTTTTTTGTTTCCCATGTCCCACCAAGTGTTTCCTATTTTTTTCGTGTATTAGTAATTTCGATGGTTGTGCCCAACATTCTAACTTTTCCATTAGTACTCATGCTTGTTTACATAAGGCCGTTACTAAATGCAGGAAAAGTAATTCGACCTTGGTTTTCTTGACACAAAATAACATGCTCTCATAGATCCATGTACCAACACAAATTCTTTCTTTTTGTAGTATGACATACAAGATCGTAGCTTGGAACGTATCTATGTTGGACATAACAGAGGCTGGGTAAACTCGAGTGTTTTAAGCTACAACCACATTCTTGCTTTTGGAGTTAGTTTTTCTTGAGGGATTAATGTTGGGAAGTTTGTTCCAGGATGTAGTTCCCATGCACCTCGTCCATTCATTAGGAGATTGATTATGTCATCTTTTTTCACTCTCAGAAATTGCGTAAGATTCATTCATTGTATAGAATCATAGAGAGATATAGGGGGTGGCATAATACCTCGATATTTCCAAATGTAATATCAAAACTTCCTTTCCTCGAACAATTAATCAATGCTAGGGCATGTCCTGTAACGCCCCAAATTTTGGGCCTAGAAGAAATGTGCTTTGTGTGCCGGAGGAATTGGAATTTAGTTGTACATGTGAATAACATAAAATTTTGTCTACTTTGGTGGTTAAGGGTCCTGAGAAGTATTGGAGAAGTCTTGGGTTCAAACCTGGGCTTTAGCAAAAATTTTGGTTTTAAGTGGATAAAACCCTGGATGCTTGGATGTAGGCCATTTAAATTATTGTGTAAAAAAATGACACAAGGAAGCATGTGGTCTAGTGGTTGTGGCATCATTAAGGTTGCAAGGGAGCCTGGGTTTAAGTCTTGGCTCTTGCAATTTGTTTTGGTTTTTCTTTTAAAGGAACCTGGACTTTGGCCTTTAGACCTTTTAGTTAATTGAAGTTAAAATGTGACACAAAGAACCTGTTGGTGCAGTGGTGGTGGCGCTACATGTGTAGCAAGGAGTTTGAGGTTCGAGGCTTGGCGTGCGCAATTGTATGTTTATTTTGCTACTTGTGCTGAAGAGGTGTTGGAACTAGACTGGAAATCTGTGGTTGAATTGGTCATTAGAATTTGAATTGAATTTGAATGGGGAGTTGGAGTAAATCAAGGAGAAAATTCAATGGAGGGATTGGTAGAGTTTTTGAAGGATTTTGAAATGGGAGAAGTTGGAGCCGATTGGGAGTTTTGTTTAGGCAAATTCGGCTAGGGAGTGCATTTGGTGCATTTTCAGAAATTGCTTTCTTCTATGCCGATTTGTTTTAATTTCTCTCTTCTATCTATAGTGCCAAATATTGCCATAGACCTTTTTGTGTTTTTCCCGTTTCGATTTTCTTTATTCTTCTCGCCCTGTTTCTATTCTTCTTAATGTGAGCCGAATTCAACCTCTCTTTCTTTGCCTTCATTCTTTTTCCCTTCTCTATTCCTTCTTCCCTCTTTTCTTTCTTCTGCTTGGTAGACCGAAGGTACCCAACCTTCTTCTCTCCCTATCCTTGGCCGAATATTTCTATGCTCCACTGTTGGTATTGTTAATCGATTCTACAAGTGTTCCTGACTGAAGGGTAGGTGTTTATACTTTCTCCTTTACACTCAAATTTGATCTTTTTTAGTATTTCTTTGGAAGCCAAATGCTTCTATTCTTTTGGACTCTAATTACGCTCTTGATTCTCTTGCGCGATATGATGCTCGTTGGGGGCTACTCAAATCCAAGGAGCGAAGAAGTTCTAGAATGCTAAGGCCATCGAGGTTTTTCTCTCATCGTTCGATTAAGGTAATTTGTTATCTTACTTTTTGGGTATAGACCGATTAGGCCCTATGGGTTTGCAAAGTAAAATTTGGGTTGTAGGCTGCATCTATGATCAGTACTACCTAACAGAGATCTATCGTAGTGCAGTTTGTCGGCAAGGCGTGTGATCTATCATAGTTAGCGATCTTAGAGGACTGGAGGCACTCACTCAATCAAGGTAAGGGTGGTGAATGTTTTGGGGCTAAGTATTAAGAAGGTGGTATGTTTATGTAACTATCAAGGTTGGTTGTATCCCTATCAACATGTGATTAATCGTGTTTTGGGAATCGATGTAGGTCTTGATGCTCAAGGATTATTCGCTTTCTTCGCAGCAAAGGTGTGTAACAGTACCCTGTATTTGATAGTCGGTGGGAAAGCCGATAGAGTGTGTGTATTTGTATGCGTTATTCGATGATCGGCTGAAAAGCTGAAAGTATGTGTTGTTTACACTGCTATGATTGTAGATCGGCAAAATGCCGAAAAGCTAGAAATATGGCGTATGATGCCACACGAGCGTGCGATCGTGCGTGAGGTGAACCGAGCCCACGAACATGGGCGTTAGTCTGTAGAGGCCACCACGAGCGCTCTCGTAGTCTGGGGCTGTTTTGGGCCTCGTTGGGCCGAGATGGGCTGTGTGGGCCCACACGAATAAAATGTATGTGATGTGGTAAGTGTTGTTTGAAATGTGACATTTGTATAATTGTAGCTGTTTCTAGGCTAAATGGGCCACACGAGTGTGTGGGCCCACTTAGGCCGAATAATGGGCCTTAGGCCCATTTACACCATTGTGCTTGTTTGGGTTACTTAAGTCGCTTGAGGCGAGAATGGACCTTCTGTTGGGTCGTTAAGCCTCTGATTGTGAAATTACCGAAATACCCCCAATTTGTGAAATTATCGAAATACCCTTGATTTGTGAAATTACCGAAATACCTTCGGATTGTGAAATTACCAAAATACCCTTTGAATGTGAAATTATCAAAATACCCCCAATTTGCAAAATTACCAAAATACCCCTGATTTGCAAAATTATCGAAATACCCCTAATTTGTAAAATTACCAAAATACCCTCGATTTGTGAAATTACTGAAATACCCTCGATTTGTGAAATTACTGAAATACCCTCGATTTGCAAAATTATCAAAATACCCTAATTTACAAAATTACCAAAATACCCCCAATTTGAAAAATTACTGAAATACCCCTGATTTGTAAAATTACCGAAATACCTTCAGATTGTGAAATTACCAAAATACCCACAGATTGTGAAATTATCGAAATATCCCCGATTTGTGAAATTACCAAAATACCCTCGAATTGTGAAATTATCGAAATACCCCCGATTTGTTAAATTATCAAAATACCCCCGATTTGTGAAATTACCAAAAAATCCCTGATTTGTGAAATTATTGAAATACCCCCGGTTTGTAAAATTACGTAATACCCCTATAGGGTAGGATTACCGAAATACCCTTATAGGGTAAAATGACTGTTTTGCCCTTGTGGGTAAATGACTGACTTAGACTATGAATTTGACTATTTGACTGTGATCGTATGACTGTGTTTTAATTGAGTTGACTGTGATCGTATGACTGATATGCTTTTAATATGTGTGTAATTGACTGTAACTGAGCATGGGCATTTTGCATACACGTGTAATGATTGAGCATGGCATACATGACTTATTGCATGGGGTTGGGACATTGATACAGGGAAGTTTTGATAGGGTTGCATGGGTCGCATAAGACGACTGTGGATCCAGTATTGATCTGTTAAGGTCGCACGGGTCGCATGTGACGGCTGTGGACCGATGGACGGCTTAAAGCCACGTAATTTAATTATGGCTCTGTGCCATCTTGATTATGGCTTTGTGCCAATCGTATTTACCCGTGGCTATGTGCCTAACATATATACTGATAACTCTGTGTCGATCAAAATTACACGTGGCTGTGTGCTGATTATATTACCGTCGCTGATGGCTATGTGCCAAACTTATTATAGTTACCGATAGCTTTGTGCCATCTTGACTATGGCTCTGTGCCATCCAGATTATGGGTTATAACCATTCTGTTTATGGCTTTTAGCCATTCTGTTAACTGGCAGCGTTGTTGCGATATTTATGGCTTTTAGCCGTTCTATCTACGGCCCGAGCCGTTCTGTTGACTTAGTGCCACAATCGGTGCTAAGCTTGGTGTGTTATCTGGGTGGGTCAATTTTATCCCCACATGGTGTGTTGGTTGGTACGAGTGATGTGTTGGCTGGATCGGGGTGGGATGCATCCTCATATTGTTGCATATCTGTTTATGAGATTTGTCACTGTACTGGGCTTAGGCCACTTGTTTTGTATTGGTTTGGGCTGGGCCCAATTGATTCTATTATGGGTTGTGACCCAAATGATATTATAGTGGGTTTTGGCCCACGTACGCTCTGAAATGGACTGCATCATATCGCTAAAGGCTTTGGCCCGCATCGCTTTAGTTTCGGTTCAGATACTAAATCATTACTCTAGTAAGGGGATTACACACTCGAGTTTTAGTAAACTCACCTGTTTTTTAATCAGATGTAATCCTTATCGTTAGGAGGATCGATCTTTGCGAGGACTCGGAGGTGACCACACGACGATTACTGGTTGTTATGCTTTAGACTTTATATATGTTTTAAATTCTGTTTTGGGTTTTAATTTCTGTAATAAGGCCTCTCTGGATTTAATTTTGAATTTGGGATTTTGTTACGTTTTATAGCTGTTAGACGTAGACGAGTTTTCAACCCGATTACTATTTTTAAAAACATACATTTTAAACTTCTTTACCTTAAATTAGCTTCCGCAACGAAAAGAGATTTTTAACGAAGTTAATAATGTTTTTAAAAGTGATTAACTTTTCAATGAACCACATTTTTAAATTGAACGAATACAAACTGAGATTTGAGTTTTAAATTTCAAGAAGGGTTTTCAATGAAAACATGGTTTTGGAAAAACACTTCAATGTGACATGTCAAATTTGGCCATAACGTCTAGGCCGGGTTTGGGGTGTTACATGTCCCATTCTTGATTTGATTCAGCTTCTTTCAAGGTGGCATAAAATTCTTGGGCAATTGATATGCATGCTGATTCCTTTTGGGGCGTGTAGTATTTTTCCCAACTGAGTGTTTTGATTATATCTCTAGTCTCACTCGTTAATGATGCTAAGGGCTTGAAACCTCTCTCTTGAATAGTATTTTTCTCACTGAATCTTTATCAAGTGTTTCTCATCCTTTTTTTTTGAAGATCTTTAAAATTATTAGCAACCGACTATTTGTTTTGTCGGTTGTTGGTCATTATTTTGGAGTTAATTAACACGAAAGAAGTAAAGAATTCACGGAACCCCGATGAAAAGAGTGGTAAACGTTGCTTTATGTGGTTATGACAACTTGGATGGTGGTGTAACTGGTAAAGCAATATATAGAAACCATATAGGGCTTTACTTGCCATTTAATCTATGTGAAAATATTTGAATATCACGTTGAATTAAGAATGAAAAGTTGCCAAAAAATGGCTTGTGTGTCGTGCCGCAGAGGATGCATGGTGTGACACGACAATAGCATTTCCCCTATTTGTATCGAATTCAAGGATGTGTTACGCTATATATAGGGTGTGGCACGACATGACAATGAATTTTTGTATTCTTAGGTTCACAGGGGTTGTGTGGCACCATGGGATTGTTGTTTACGAAACGACCTAAAATTGGCTTCTCCAAGCTTGTAAATGGTCCTCAGTTTCCCTTACATGCACCCTACTAAAGTCTAGCTCCTCCCTTGTCATCAGAAACCTATTTCCTTCTAATTCTAACACAAGCTAAAAAAATTAATTCCTAAATCTAATGAATGAAAAACAAATTAAAATACAATATTTACAAATTAATTAAAATCGATGGTTTGAAATTTAGGTCGTACTACCGAACTTGACCGATAAATCCTTGAATTTTACCAGCAATTTCAAGTGTTGGTCTTGCTTGTCTTGATCTTTCATAGTCCACTTTCCTAGTTTTACTTTAAGTACAGATTCAGTTGCCTCGTTACTTAGCTCATGGTTTCGGCTTGCTCCTCTTCCTTTATGGTTTTTTCTTTTAGCTTCAGTTCATTTCTCGTTAGCAATGCGATGACCTTTACATGTTTCTTCCCATTTCTTTGAGATTCATTTTCTGCATTATTAGGGATACTCTAGCCATTCTATTTTTGCTGCCATCAATTTGATCATTTGGTCGCAGAGACTGTCTATCCAAGGTTTGAGTCGCCCACATATTGCTTGGACTCGTTGCATGTCTGTCTTTATTTTTTTCATCTACCATCTAATCTATCGAATCTTTGACCACATATAACACGGTCATTCCCCACAGTTAGTTGTTGCATTGACAGAGATTGGTGAGGGGATTTTTGTCGGTTTTAAACTTTATTTGCACCTTCTTGGTTGCCTCCCCTTTTGAAGTTCGGATGATCCATCAAATTGGGATTGAAGGTGTTTGGATAGGGATCCCAACCCATAGAAATTGCGTAAATTGCCTCCTCTAGTTGGTTATCTAAATGGAGCTATGCTTTTGTCGGCTTGACGAGTGTCTTCAAATGGTTGAGTTTCTCGATGATTTGTTAAAGTCGTTCGTCATTTCCTTCGTTTATCATCCTTTTCGTCGGAGGTTTTGATTGGTACATGAATCTCTCATTGTGCCACATGTATGAATTCATAACCATGTCTTCTATGATTTTATAAGCACGTTTGTATGTATGGAACATAAGAGATCAGTCGGCTACTCCGTCTAAGTTAGATCTAATGCATTTGTCAACACCATTATAGAATATTTGGATCTAGAGCCATGCTTACAGTTTGTGGTGTGGGCACTTCTTTAGCATTGTCTTGAACCGCTCCCATGCTTGCTACAAGAATTCTCCTTCAAATCATTTAAAATTGGTGATTTTTTGCCTCAACTGGATGGTTCAACTAATAGAGAAAAAATTATAGAGAAAATTTTCTACTAAATCATTCCATGTGGTGATGCAACTCGGTTCTAACGAGTCTACCCAATTGATTGCTTTATCACATAGTGAGAACATGAATTATCGGAGACGCACGAAATCATCGGATACTCTATTGTACTTAAAGGTATCACACATTTGGAGAAATATCTTTAGGTGCTGATTTGGATCTTCATCCATGTTTCCTTTGAACTGTAGTGTGTTTTGGATCCTCTGTATTGTGGCTAGTGTTAGCTTGAAATTATTGGCATTAATTGTTAGTCGCTCAATGCTTCCTTGTACTGCGTTTCAGGTAGGTAGGGTGTTTTCACGTGATGTTCACGCAGGTGGATCGTTATCCATTAATTGATAGTTGCACCTTAATATTTGCTCCAGATTTGTATATGGTTCAATTGGAGTGCTAGAGCGTCGGGTCATACACAACCTGAAACAAAAATAAAAATACAGATAAAAATAAATAAACAAAAATTAAAATCATATCTATAGATCCTAACGTTCCTACTTATCTTATTAATTGTAATTTTTTTTTCAAAATTTATTGCTGAAACCTCCTTGACAATGGTGCCAGCAACTTGACTGTCTATGAATGAGTTATCATTTATAGAATAAATCTAACACTAGAAATATAAGAATTGAGAATGGCAGTGTTCGCAAGTGCATGGGTTAAATTGTAATATAGTTCTACAACGAAATACTGTAAGTATTCCGAGGATCGTACCCAAGGGAGGATGGGAAAAATAATAAAAATACTTTTTACAATACTAAGTCTAAGTAGTAATAGTTAATTCCTATATTATGATGGATCATAAAATAGATTAAGAGGATTAAAATAAATAACTAACAAAAATAAATAAGGAAAAATAAACAAATAAATTAAACAATAAACCAATCAGGAAGATTAAATTGTTTCAGAGTTTGAAACTGAGTTCAGATTGGGGTTCTAGAGTAGATTACTCATCACTTCAGACAATTATTACCTCCTGGCTTTAATTAACTTAAACTATTGGTTAATATTCGTTTATCTTTCGACATCATTTTCTCAACCAGGATAAATTATGAGTTACTCGGTTCGACTTCACCTATTGATCTCGTCTACCCTATGATAACTTATTAGGGTTGTCAAGCCTAATAGTTTAAGAGCACGTAATTTATACCAACCAATCTATCTCGAAAAATCCCAAATCCTGTGTTAATCACATCGCCATGCACTCGTTAATTTCCCCTAAGGGATTTAGCCACTCGTGTTATTCATAATTTTAATTTCAATTGAATAAACCATGTAAGAAACACAATCAATTCAGAGTAGAAAAGAGATTTGAATAATTGTGGATTGAGTATCGAATGGGGAACAGAGTAGCAAATCTCTCAATTTGAATAACAGAATAAAACAAGTGTAAAGAAAAATATAAACTGAATACTTTAATTAAATAACAAGTCCTTGAATCAAAACTGATTCAAGAAGAAAAACAAGAAAGTATCTAAAAGCCAAAAATAAGACAATTTAAAACTAATTCTAAACTACGAGGGTTTTTGAAGGTGTTTAGGACGAGTTGATTCCATTCACCCCTAATGTCTTATTTATAGAGGTGTTGGCAGCCCAAATTAGGTCTTTGGCACGTCCTAGGTCTTTGTATATGTAACATCCCATTTTCAGTGGTGCCAGAAATTGTGGTTTCAGGGCCACAACTCCAATGAGTGATTTAATATTGTACTGTTTATAGGGTTGTTTTAAGGTCGTATTAAATTTTAGTTAAGAAATTTAAAAGTTTAAATGGTTAATTAAGTAAAAAGGACTAATTTGTAAAAGGTGCAAAGGTTGGTTTCTATTAGTTAAATGGACTAAATAGCTTTAAAAAGGTAAATTCATAGACTTAGATGGTAATTATTCCATGTTTAAAGTTAGTGGATGACATTGGATTGGTTTTGGTGTAATTTAATAGTTTTTAAAAGGTTAATTTGGTAAATGAATAATTAAGTTAAAAGATTAAACAAAACAAAAGGTAAATTTTTGTCATCTTCTGTAATTAGCCTAGCAAAATCGATTCTTCCATTCTTGTGGAGAAAAACATTCAAACAAGCTTTGCTTTGAGTGAATTGTAAGATTTGAACCCCATTTTTAATGATTTTATGTTTTTGAGCTCGTTTTAGCTTAACCTAGTTAGCCTAGGGGTTAATTTGCAAAGTTGTTAAAGGTTGAGGAATATGCCATGAATGAAATTGATGTATTTGTGAAGTTAATTAATAGATAATTAAAGTTAGTTCTCAAATGAACATGTTTTGTTAAATGATTTTTAGTGAATTTAGGGATTGATTTGTTTGTAAATTGCATGTATATTTTGTAATATGAGGAAAAATGAGGGTTGATATAGGTACAAATCGGCCAATATGGGTTTCCATTAAAAACGGTTGAATTTCATGTTTCGGGATTAAGGACTAAAAGTTATAAAGGATAAAACATTATGGCTAATTTTTTAATTTTCTAATGAAATAGGTTATAAGCTAGAATTTATGATATTAAGCTATTGGTATGATTCTTTTAATGAAATTTTTATTTAGATCAGGAAAAAAAATCAATCGGATTTGAATCGTGGAAAGGTTAAAGTCTCGAATTAGCTTTTGACTTAGTTGTAACAACAATGGTGATTGAGGTAAGTTCGTATAGAGATAAAAATTGTTATTTGATGTTTTGAATGAGTTATTATGAATAATTATGTACTTTTAATCTTAATTTATAGCTTATTTGGTAATTTATATTGTGGATTAAATTGTAACATTAGTATACTTAAAGTTGTTATTTGAGAAATGTATACTTCATGAAACATGAATGGAATGGTACAATATAATGAAATTAAAGGATTCAGATAAATGCAAAGGTCCTGTTTGAACCTTAAGAATTTTTAGGATACGAATGACACGTCATTGGGGATTATATGGTTTCGGGTGCTGGTCCTGAATGTCCTACCGATGGCTGAGGTCTTACATTTGTTGTAGATCCTCCACAACTCATGTGAGCAGCATCGTGTAGCTAACATTTTGACCCACAACTCGTGTGAGCAAACCCATTTCACAGCTCGTGTGAGCACTATTGGAAAAGAAATATTACGATTACATGAAAAGGCACACTATGTGTGAGCATTCCTTAGCATCTAATGAAATTCTAGATGGTTCAACAGGTAAGTACAGTAAAATGGAAAGGCTTGTATACGAAAACATGGATATTAATGTTCATATAAAATAGGAAGTTAATTTGTGCAAAGGAATGGAAAGGGGCATTATTCAAATATGTGATGTAATGTGAATAATTGTAATTCATTCCATGTTATGTACCATGTTCTATAACTGATGTGTTGTTAAGCTATTTACTAATGACGTGAATTGTGATGAATAGGAAAGTCAAGTACTTATATGGTTTAGTAAGTATGAGTGAATGACTAAATGTTACTAAATGTTAAAGAACGGTAAGTTTAAGTTTATCGTATATGAGCTTACTAAGCACTAGTTTCTTACATAGTTGTTTTCCTCTATTTTGTAGATCATCAGAAGTTCGACCGGTTGAAACCTTGTAGGAGTCCTATCACACTATCACACAATCTCTTTGGTAGTTTTTGGTTATTTTGGTTATGGTTATAAATGGCATGTATAGGGCTTTTATATGATGAAAGTATTGTATATGCTATTTGGTCTTCATAATGTGTAAATGTCTTTTGTGTACATAGTTGTTTAGACTTATAATGCTTGGAAAATATGTATTTTTTGGTCACTTTTAAGTATAAGGTAAAAATATGATTTGAACTATGTTTATATGAGATGATAATGGATGAATTATAAGTGTGTGATGTAGGTTGAGAGTATAAAACCATGTTATTAGGTTGAATAGTTTCGATATGTATATTGTGGTACCAATGAGGGTACATTGGTTGATTGATGAAAATGAGTTGTATATGTGTGATTTTGGCATGTTTTGGTCTTGTTTAGATGTGTATTTAATAGGTTTAAAGGTTGGATAATGGTATGCTTGTGGCTCAAGAAATTTTTTTTGGTAAACTTGAATTTGAAGGTAAATTTTGGAGCACACGGCTTGAGACACGGGTTGTCACATGGCCGTGTGTCTTATTTATTTTCATTACAGGCTGGTCTACACAGTCACAGTGAGTTACACGACCTGGAAACACGGCCGTGTGACCCTGATCTACATGATCAAAATTAGTTACACGGTTAATATACATAGGCGTGTAAAGTAACCACACGACCGTGTAACCCTTGTTTTCAAATTTTCCAGATTTTTCTGTTTTATTTTGAAATGATCCCAAGATGTTTTAAAATTGTTTTTAGGGCTCCATAGGCCCGATTTAAGGTCCGTAAATGTATTTATACATTGAATTAAAATGAATTATTGAATGATGTAAAATGATTTGTATTATTGTTACTTTTTAAAAGTAAATGATCTGAATTAAATAGTAATACTTTGTAACCTTAAATCTACAATAGAGAATAGGTTAGGGGAGTTACAGTATAAGTTTGATTACGCGTGTGAAAATGGCCATGGGTTACTTGGGCAGGATGTCAACGTGTTTCATGAAACACCAAGGCTATGGCGCGGCACGTCACCCAATTTCGACCTTAGTCGATTGTTTGGTTCTTTGACTGCTCAAGAAGCTTGAGCATCACTCATCCTTTGGTTCTACATCAGTTGGATTTATATCTTCATTCTACACACTCAATTAAACACATTATCACAACTTGAGGCCTGTGTCAGCTTATTAATCTGCTGCAATTAGTTGCAGCAGATTAAACTAGTTTCATACTTAAAAGAGCTTGAATATGAACAATATTATTATGTCCTATTATGTTTTTCTATTTTTCTTTTAAGTTAATAAAAAGTGTGATTTGAGTTGATTTTATGACCTTAGGGGTCGAAGTAGGTCGAAAGGAATACTAGCGTAGTTGGTAAGTGTGTAGGACACCATTCGAGGGCAGAAAAACTCGAGGCTAGTCGCCATGTTGTAACACAGAAGTTTAACATCACAAAGTAGTGAGCAGAATACCAAAATAGCCATACTGCCTTTGGTGTCGCGACATAGCTAGATGATGTTGCGACACACCTTGAAGTTGAGCTTGAGCCAAGCAAACTACCTTCAGTGTCACGACATAGGCAGTAGATGTCGCAACACTGACCCTGTACATGAAGCATTAATGAGCTGAGGGCATTTTGGTCTACACAATGTACTTTTATACAAAAAACATCAGTTGAAATAAGGCTAAGGACGACGACCAACCCTAATATTATAAATAAGCTCATTAAACACTTGAGAGATCATCTTTTCTGTAACTTAGAATTTTCTTTTCAGTTTAGTTTTCAATTTATTTCATACTTAGGATTTCTTTTCAGTGTATTTTCATTATCGTTCTATGGAGAATCTGACTTGTGGATTCAGCAAACTATTCAAGGATTTTTTCGCTTCAATCGTTCAAATACAAATTAGGATTTCTCTTTACTTTTACTCTTGATCTGTTTCTCAAGTTTACTTTATTCATTAAGTTTATATTGTTTATGGGATCCATGAGGAACTAATCCTCTTATGGGGGGATTAGCAAGTGGATGTGGGAATAATTAATTTCTATGTAGGGTTTTTTTAGCGGATCAACTGTTTGGGATAATAAGAACTTAAACCCTAAGCCTGATAACCCTAGCAAGTCATCTTGGGGGGAATTAACCCAAAATTGGTATTGCTTATCCTTGAACCCCTTACCCCAATCTGGTCTAGGCTGTAAGGTCAAGAGATAAGTAGTTCTTGCCGATTTGTTAGTTTAGTGGAAGATCGAGAGATCTTACTAGGTTAACGACTAGCTGATTGAGTAGAACCCGAAATAGGAATTAGTTATGACCACCGAAGCGAGCTAGTCTCCCATGTTTAGATTTGATTTAGTCACATATCATTTCTCCAGTCTTTTATTCTTTTATGCAATTTTATTTATTTTCTTATAATAACAAATATTTTTCATTTTATGTTTTGTCGTACTATAATTTTTTTAAATTAATTATTAGATCTATATACATTAATGTTGATATTAATTTAGTACTCGTCTCCTTTGGGTACGATCCTTGGAGTACTTACTGACTTCGCTTGTAAAACTATATTACAACCTAACCTTTACACTTGCAGACACCGCCTCAATTCCATATTTTTAGTAGCAGTATTAGTACTCTCGACATTGGTATGTCAGGAGGTGGTCAAGTTGTTGGCACCGTTGCTGAGGAGGCAACGTTACTAAATTAGTTTTAATTTTTGCGTCTTATAGAATAATTAGGAAAATTTTAAATTATAGATACGATTTTTATTTAATTTTTACTAATGTTTTTATTTTCTTTGTGGTTCCAGTGTATAACTCGCAGTAGGGGAACACCTATAGAGCCACCCATTGATCCAGAAAGACTAATTCATAGAAACCGTTGACAGCAACAGCAACAAATGCAAAATCAACCACCTGCTATAGGCAATCCATTATTAGAAAACCCACTATTCGATGAACTTGATGAAGCTAACATACAAGATCTACCACTACCAAAACTACTGTTAAACCCATCAATGGAACGATCAGAGCAAACTTTGAGAGATTTTGTGTTACCTAATCTAGATATGGTACAAGCCATCATTACAAGGCCAGCCATTATGACAAACAATTTCAAGATTAAACCGGCCATGATGTAGATGATCCAGAATAATTTATAGTTTAGTGGAACCATGATAGAGGATCCAAACCAACACTTAAAATAATTTCTACAGCTTTTTGATACTTTTAAATTCAACGGGGTCACCAATGATACTATTTGTCTTCAGTTGCTCCCCTTCTCCTTAATTGATAACGCCTTTTCTTGGTTACACTCCCAAGCACCATGATCTATCATGACATGGAATATACTTGTGAAGGAGTTTCTACACAATTTCTTCCCTATCAACAAAATGGTCCAACTAAGGAGGGAGATCACTACATTGAAGCAATTAGAAGGAGAAAGCTTTCACAAAGCTTAGGAACGTTTTAAGATACTAATCTAAAGGTGCTTACTTCATGGTTTACCTGAATGGTTAAGGTTGCAGATGTTTTATAATGGGTTGGATTCATATACACGATCAAGACTAAACGGAGCTACAAGAGGGACCTTGATGAACAAAACATACGAGGATGCCTATGATCTTATAGAGAAAATGGCAATGAATTCCTGCTAGTGGCCAAATGAAAGGTTTACTTATGGCCAAAGACCATCCGCAATAAAAGCTGTCTAGGAAGATGACAAGTATCAAAATATTTTAGATAGACTCAATCGAATAAAGTCCACATCTAGTGCATCTTCAATATTTTGCGGAAATAAACCTCTTAGCCAATATTTTGATAGTCCAACTAAGAACGTGAATTACATTGGGAATAAGGGTAGAAATCCTTATTCAAATACTTATAATCTCGGCTGGAGAGATCACCTAAACCTGAGATGGGGCTGAAATTAGGGAGGAGGTAACAATTCTAACCTTATTAAAAATACTACTTACCAACTTTCATATTTGTAGAAGCCTCAAAAAAGGGCCAACCTGAACGACCATACTGTATGTGGTCAACGCTTGGGTCAAATTGAAATAGAGATGCAATCAATAAGGATAGAAGTGAAATAGGTGCAGTCTAAGTGCACCCAAACAACTACGACATTGACTAAACTTGAAGATCAAATGAGCCAATTGATGAGTATGATGGGAGATATCAAAAGAAAAATTTGCACAAGAATCCCCAGTAATACCAAGAACAGTCCTCGGAGGGAAAGGAAGGAGCACATGAAAGCAATTGCTCTCCACTCGAGTAAAGTACTGAGTAGCCTAGATAACCAAACTCATTAGTAAAACAAGGAGGATACCGAAGATCTTTAAGAGGAAAGCCCTCAAAACGCTAATCGTGAACTTAACTAGAGACAATAGTTGAGCCGGCAGCTGAGCTAGTAGATGAGCCGCACCAAGAGCCTGCACTAACCAAGGTACCATTCCCCTTAAGGTTAGAGGATAAGCGAAAATGGGATGAAGCGGAATTGGTAAGTTTTCTAAACTTATTTAAATCGCTTAATGTTAACTTACCCTTAATTGAATTAATTGAAAAAGTTCCTAAATACGCTAAGTATTTAAAAGAAATCATGTCTAGGCATAGGAAAATTAAAACAATATAGCAAGTTAACATAGAAGCATCTTGTAGTCTAATTATTTCTAGACAGATAACCCTAAAACTAAAAACAAGAAACTCAGGTTAGGGGAAGTTCTTGTAGTACAATTCTTATAGAGATAGGGGATATTCACTTCAGTAAGGCCCTATGTGATTTAGGAGCCAATATAAAATTGATGCCCTTATCTATAAATAAGAAACTCAGGTTAGGGGAACTTCAAAATATGCATCACACTACACTTACTTGAAAAGCTTTAGTACAACCTAAGGGAGTACTTGAAGATGTGTTGGTTACGATGCGCAACTTCATCATCCCAATTGATTTTTTAATTTTAGATTTTGAAGAAGACCATGAGATACCTATTCTATTAGGGAGACCGTTTTTGTCCACGTTGAGGTCCACCGTTGACCTAGAAAATAATAAGTTAATCATGAAAATCAATGGTGAAATAAAAAATTTCAAATGTGATCACCAACAAAATGAGAGAAGTAGGGAAAATTAGGGAAACATTGCTTTAAAATATATGTAAAAATCCTCAATTACCTTGAACCAGAAAATGTATTTTTTGTACTAAGTGTAGGTTGAAAGAGCATGTTTAAGGAGCAGGATAAATAAAGCAAGGTGGAGTGGCATGATAGATGTTGGACCAATATGTATAGAAAAAAAACCAAACACGCATCCATATACACGCTGACAGAGCTAAAGGGCGAATCCAACAAGAATACTTGACATATTTTTAAATTATGATAAATTTTTGTATATTATTGTATTTTAATAGACTCATAAGTAGTTTGGGATTTATTTTTATTTAAACTATTTAAGAATTTAATCTGAACACTTTGAAATTCAAGAAGAGGAGCCGGAACAAAGCCAGTGTTGCAATATTGGACATCCATGTCGTGACACCACTCAAAGGTTTAAGTAATCGAGCAATTCAACTCGATATCATGACACAACACTTTTGTGTCACGACAATGAAGTCAGTTTACCCCAGAATCCAAAAATTTCAAGGTGTGTTGCGACATCGAACCCTGGTGTCATGAAATCAGTAGTCTGCGAGGGGTGTTGCGACATGAAACCACTATATCGTGATATTGTTGTAATTTTCTACAAGGTCGACCTGATCCGTTGCACAACCCATCACCTACAATATTGTTTGAACCCGTTCTAACTTTAAAATACCAAATATTTTTAACCTAACATACTGTTAATTAGTTTTAAACCCTCTTTAGCCTTGTATTCTCTCCAACTTTTTTAAACCCCAAAAATCCCTTTTCTCTTCTCTCCCTATTTTACTATAATTTCTCTTCTTCTCTTTGTGTTTTCATTTGGCACAGGTTAAATATTTTGCATTAACTAGGAATTTGCAACAAGCATTCACAAAGAGTCACAAACTTCTAAACTGAGGCTAAGGGTTCCTAACTTTACTATTCTATTTCATTGTCCTTATTGATTTTGAAATATTTTGCTTGATATTTCAGTAGTTCTTCTAGTAAAAAAGTATATTGAAAATACCTCCTATGAAATTTAGAAAAGCTAGTGTGCAAGAGAAACCGATGGTCTCAAATCCCATTAAATTTTTAAACACAAATGTGGAAAAAAATTTCTTAGAACTTCAAGGAAAAACATTTCTACAAGAAAAGGGATTTGAACAATCAATGGTCTTATACAAGGAAATTTGGTTCTTAGTTCGGTACAATAGATGAGAGCATTTTTGTGTAACTCCTAAGGAAAACATTTTTATTCCGATAGTCCAAGATTTTTATGCATCCTTCAGAGATCAGGAGACGAGGAGACCATATAGTGCAATTTGGGAAACTATAACGGTAAGAGGTAAGGAGGTACGCTTTACTCCTTAGGAAATTTGTGAGTTTTACAATGTCCCATACTTACACATAATCATCCAAAATGTTCATACCAAAACTGAATGAGACATTACTTGATGAAACTTGTGGTAACATTAACGGGAAGCTTGTTTGAGTCCATAGATGGATTTTGTTAATTTGCAAACCATATTCTTTGGGTCTGCTGACTCAAAGTTTTCTGGTTGCACCATATAAATTGTTTCTTCAATGTCTCCATTGAGAAATGCAGTCTTACTATCCATCTAATGTAAATCAAGAACAAATTGAGTAACAAACATTATGATTGTCTTGAAAGAGTCTTTCGATGAAAATGGAGAAAAAGTCTCTATAAAATCAATATCTTCTTTCTGAGTATATCTTTTAGCTACAAGACGCGCCTCATACCTCTTTACATTACCATTTGCGTCTCTTTTGGTTTTAAATTTTCATTTACAACCAATTGGTTTTGCACCTCTAGGTAATTGTACAAGTTTCCAAACTTTATTATCTTGCATAGACTTATACTCTTCTTGCATGACAACAATTCACTTTTGAGAATTAGAACATGTCATGGCCTGACTAAAGTTAATTGGATCATCTTCCATCATTCCATTGTCATCCTCATGTTTTTGAAGAAATACAACATAATCATTTGGGATAGCATTTCTCCGTTCTCTCGTGGACCTCCTTAATGGCACTTGTTCTTGAGGTTGTTGAGTTTGTTCTTCTAGAAAATGTACCTCATCTTGAATAAGGAGTTGTTCAACATTATCTTATTGAGGTAATGGATTCACTTCTTGATCAATGATTGGTATGAGAACCTAAATATCATCAAAAGTGATAGTAGGAACTAAGTTAGAATCCAGTTCCTCCTAAAAAATAATGTCTCTAACCTTATTTCTCCCTCCACACTAAACATCCTCAAAAAATGTTGCAGTTCCCATCTAAATAATATTCCTTGTAACACCCTATACTTGACTCAATAGCCAGGTCCGAGTATCGGATGATACAATAAACCAAATAACTTAACGATATTTCTTATTCTACTTTAATTACATGCTTAAACAATTTAAATTTCAAAATCTAACCATTATTAAAACTCATTCAAAACCAGTGATAAGTTCTTACAACTTCGATTCTAACAACTATTTACAAATTTTTAATTTAGACTTGAATACAAATATAATCAACTAAAACCCTGAGGTGTCGCCTCCAAGGATGCCCTTCTATATACGTGAGCAGCTACCTTGCCCATCACTAGTCTTTAATGGTGTTTGGCCTGATCCCTCCACTCGATTCCCAAGTCAACTTATACCCTGCATATAAGTAGTAAAATTTTGTAAGTTCATGAGAACTTATTGAGATCCTTATCCATGGTATTCATAGAAAATTTCTTAAATTTAAGAGTGAGGTTCTATGTTCAAAATTAAAACTCCCTAAATTTTTTAGGAAAATTTCAAAAATTGCCTTTCTTTCTCGAGTCAACCTTCTGCAGACATGACCATTGATCTGATCATAACCAAGATCCATCTAGAATTAATATCTTATAGGTATTGACTCAGTTTACCATTGTTCTAGACCTTTCTTTACTCTTCATGATATGCCTCAACACAGATACTCATTTTCTCCATTCCAGACTACCGAAAAATTTTGGCAAATATCCAAGTAGTCGCTATAATTGCGAATCCCTTCCTTGATTCTTTTAAATTACACTAAACTCCATAGATTGTTGTTATACTAATTCGGTGGTAACCTGCTTTTTGTCTTAACATATATTAGAGCCCATTCTTGAATAAGGTCTCTTTCTATTATCCTTATTCGCGGACTTGAACATGATACTTAGTTGGTTGAATTAGCACCCACTTTTACGCAGGCAGACTTGTACCAACAATGTAACCTAGAGTGCTTACTCACCTGAGCCTAATCCTTTTAAGATACTGCAATTAATGGATAGTTTCCTATGGACTATCCCGTGTTAAAAAATCTTAACTGGACATCCTTTTTCTCTGAAGATCTTAGACGGACTTACCAATCAGACTATTTAGCATAGATTCCTCCTTGATAACTCACTTATTGTACCCAATGTTATATTACTCTCCAACCACTAACGAACTAATATGACTGATACTCTAATCCTAGAAGAAGGTAACCCTTCTATTATCTTTGCCTTGCTAAGATCACATATACTCATTTCCTCCTCTCATCACAACTTGATAGTTTCCCCTGTTAGCAGGCTTAACTGCACCTCACACGCTTCTAATAAAATTTCTCCTTTTCTTAGTTTGATGGGTTCTCTTACTAGCCCATTTATTCGCATTCTCAACACGCCTTGTCCATCCTGTTATACTATCCACTGTGCGAGTTATCCAGTGATGTCCCCTTTTTGTGCCCTGTAAACTTACTAGTTCACCATCTTGGCGGACCTTACATGCTGCCATAGCTGAGCTATGGTCTTACACCATATGATCCCATGTTTATTGTCTTGGTGGACTCCATATGTTTCCATAGTCGAGTTATGGTCTAACACATTATGAGCTCATGTTTAATGTCCCGATAGACTCCATGAGTTGCTATAGCCTAGCTATGGTCTTACACATTATGAACCCATTTTTAATGTCTTGGAGGACTTCTGATTTTGAGGAATCAATAAACCTCTTCCAAGGTTTTTCCCCGTAGGACCTATTAACCACGGTCATAGTGTCATTCTATAGAGTCGATAGACTGTCGTCACGGTGTTGCTTTAGCAAATCAGCCAATAACATTCCACGATGCAGCAAAACTGTATTCCCTTAACAACCAACCTATTCCTCCATTCTACCACTTATTCCTAACTTCATCTACCCCGTCAAGCTAAAATTTCTCCGTACTCTGCATACAATATCAACATGTATTTTCATACATTTCATTTCACTAGTTATTATCGCATACAGTATGCCATTAAAGCATTTGTCAAGTCACAACCAAATATCATTCAAAAAAAAAAAAGACTTGCAGGAATATAGACTCACAATATTATGCATATATCGATTACTCATTTTCCATATTCATACACAACCATAGTTCTAGTCATGACTCGGTACATATATGAATGTGGTTCAAGCAAATGACAGAACATCATCAGTTACCCAAAAGTGAAGTATAGAAACTCACCTTACTTTATTTATCTCCGTCATCTTAGCTTGTCCAAACATTAGAGCCTTCCTCATCCTGGTACCTAAGCATGACAACCACTTATCTCAATGAAATCGAAGTCATTTAAACCTTAAAACCCAGTTTACAAAAACTTATTAGAAGTCTTTGCCCTCCTTCTTTCTCTAATTTTCAAGCACAGAAAGTTAAAAAGTTTACCAGTTTCTCAATTTCTTTACTTCCAGACTTCAATTCTCACTACTTCTGCTCCATGCAGAGCTCTCCTAAGTTCTCCTCTTTTTCGAAACAACCGAAGAAGACAATGTAAGTAAGAAGAAATTTTATAGACAGGATTGAAGAGAATTTTCCTTTTTCTAGAACATCACTTTCACCTATACATATAACTCCTATACACGGTCTTAAATATCTGTTAGCCAATCACCAGTAATTATTATGTCTCCCACATTGGAACTAGTCGATTCCATCCTGACCAACTAGAATTGAAATCAAATTATTTGCCTGATAGTCACAAAACTTTCCAAAATTTCTAGTAGAGCCTGCCAACTTTCTACTTTGCTCAATTAACTCCCCAAGCTCCTATAAATTCAAGTCCTTAAAGAAATGTAGGTGTGACATTCCTAATTGTGGGATCTTAAAATTTATATCCCCTAGATCACTAAGAATAACCAATAAAATAATTGCTTATCAGTTTTTAGTCCAATTTCTTTTCATATGTCTTCTAAGGCCTTCCCTCAATTGGACATCCTCAAATGTGAAAGTGTTTTAGACTAGGCTTTCATCCTATCCAAAGCACATAAGGTGTTTTTGCAGCTGCTTTAGTAAGTATTCTATTCAGAATGTAAGTTGTTGTCATTAGAGACACAAGCCAAATAAGAACTTTTAAACTTATCATGTTTCAACCTTTCTTCCTCTTGCACACAATGAGAAATGAGCTTATTTAAAGTCCATTTCTCCTTCTGACAATTGTAACTAATTTTAAATTGGTTAAACTATGTAGTAAGTGATGCCAAACCCTTAAGAACATGAAATGTAACACCCCTTACCCATATTCAATGCCAGAACAGGGCTCGAGGCATTACCAAACTTATAACATAAGCAATCACACAATTCTGAGTCATAAAATGTATGCCCAAATTAAAACCATCCATATTCAATCATAAAGTCTCTTATACGAGCCTACGAGGCCCAAAACATGTTTTGGAAGCAGTTCGGGACTAAACCGAGAACTTTAAAATTTTTTACAAAACTTGGAAAATTTTTGCTAGATGAAGGGCTCATACGCCCGTGTGGTTTAAGGGACACGCCCGTGTGACCCTGGGACACACCCGTGCTTCAGACCGTGTTCAAATTAGGGTGCTCTCTAACTCGTGCCACACGGCCGTGCCACACACCCGTGTGCTAGGCTGTGTAGAACACACGGCTGAGACACATGCCCGTGTCTTTGCTCGTGTGCTCAATTCTGGACATTCTGTTTATCCAAAATTAAGGTGTAGGGGACACACGGCTGGATCACATACCTGTGGGGCAGACCATGTGTCACACACGGCCTAGACAGACGCCAGTGTGTCTACCCGTATGGACAAAAACAAGGCTGTTTACCAAGCCATTTTGCCACCTTCACTTGCACACATCTACACAACATTACATGACACAAATTCAAGCATATAAATGCAACCAAACAACTACAAACAAGAAAATAACATGTCATTCTTTTACCATCATTTATCATGCTTAAAACATCATACTTAGCCAGTTAAAAACATATTAATTTCACATTCACAAGAGGGCATTAACATATGAATAAACTTATGATCAACATAAGCCATCATTCATGGCTACATATAAGATGAAGCATTAAGAATTACTAGCTAACACATATGGCTAATTTAATCATAACACATATAACATATTGACTTAGTCCTTATACATGCCATAGACTTAAAATGCATGAATTCATTTATACCCAAAATGATAGCTTGATAGTGTGATAGGATCTTCGGTGGTCTCCAACTCGAGCTAGCTCAATAACCCTATAAGACATTGGAAAGGAAGAGGGTAAGCTATATATATAGCTTAGTAAGTCCATACGAAAGTAATAAGCAACTCTTACAAATCTTTTAACAAGTTCAACAATTTAAACAAAGATAATACAAAATGCTATAAAGCTCACAGTTAAAATTTTTATTCAGTCATAAGGTTTACTCTATCAACTTATAAGCATAATTTAACATATCTTGGCATCAGCCCAACAACCATAATCTTTCCTTTGTAACAGATTACAACAAATACAAATCATTTCAAACTTCGTAGTAACCATGCACATTAATTATGTACACTCATTATTTCCGAGCATATGAATTAGTATCTTTCAATTGCCTAAACTCTTATCTTCCCTTACTTCCATAACCATTTTAAGAGGCAAATATGTTAATCTTTCATTTTTCTCATATCCTATAAATCACAATTTATGTGAATAAAACATGCTATATCATAACTCAATTTGGCCTGAAAGCCAAACACATAATCGTCAATCGAATTTACCATGTATTTCATACCTCACAAGTATTGACCAATAATAACAAGTTTTTCACAAAAACATCACTGTAGAAATCATGAACTCACAATTTCATGAAGTCAATGCTTATAAACTTTACATACATACTTGTACCGGTTCGTAATACTTACATACTCTTTCTCTTCTTTGACATACCCGTTGAATTTCCCGTTGAACCATTTGAAATACTAAAGGATACTCGAGAATCTCGTACATATGGTACCGTACCAATGCCAGATCCTAGGTATGGTCTTACATGAAATCTTGTATCTATGCCAATAGCTCAACTATGGTCTTACATGAAGTCTCTTATCGATGCCATATCCCAGATATGGTCTTACACGAAGTCTCATATCAATGCCATATCCCAGATATTGTTTTACACGTAATCACAGTAACCCTAATGTCATGACATTTACATCCTATCTATTCCTAAGGTTCAACCGGGACTTTCGCTGTACCGAATCTCTGTCGATCATTTCCGTAGTATCGTACTCAATAGCATTCACATTTCATTTCAATAATATAACATTTACCACAATTATATCAATTAAGCATTTATACACAGATAATTTAATGCTTATTAAACATACGAACTTACCTCGGCATAAAAACGACAAAAAGGACTAAATCGTCAAATACTCGTTTTCCCCCGTTCTAACTCTGAACCTTGTTTTTCTCGATCTATAATATCACATTTAACTTATTTAATCATTATAATATTCAAATCAGCCCAAAATCACATTGTGACAAAATTACATTTTTGCCTCTAAAGTTTGACATTTTTACATTTTAGTCCCTAGGCTCGTAAAATGATTTTCATTCAATTTCATTACACCCAAGCCTAGCTGAACCTATATCATGCTCATAAAATCCCATATTTTTCATTTATTCACACTTTTACTACTTAATTTACTACTTTTACAAATAAGTCCTTTTAGGCATTTTTACCGAAAATCACTTAGCAAAAGTCGTTTAACAAACAACAAACATGCATTTTCTACCACCAAACATCAAAATACATACATGTTCAACATTGGTAAAATTTTAGACTTTGACATCTTGTAACACCCCAAACCCGGCCCATACGCCACGGCCGAATTTAGAATGCCACTGCGGAAAACGTTTGAAAAAATATTTTGACTTAGAGTGAAAACATAAAGTTTATTGTCTTTACTAAGACATTGTATAATTAAAATTCCAAATAAAATTAAGTTGTTACAAAATTTCCGACTTGAAAACTTTAAACATAATTTGCTAAAAATAAAACATTTTCAAATAATGATATAATCGACAATCCAACTTAAAACATAATAAAAATCCTTAAATACTTAAAGTGGCCCTTATTACAATAACTAACCTTTCATAGATAAAATGTGTAAAACAAATAAAATATCTTCTGCATGGGCCACCTCGTATCCACTCCAACCCGGTCCAAGCTTTATGCATCACCTGTAAGGTTCGAGGTCATCCTCAATCTACGGTGAAGCACACAGCTATCATCCACCGAGATGTGGCACATAGCCAACACCTCCCTTGATGAAGCACATAGCTAACATCAAGCGCCAATGTAGCACAAGGCTAACATCAGACCACGTACATAATGTACACCTTTTCCTTCGATAGTCACATCCCAAGTCCCATGTATCATGCCACAATATCAGAAAAATAAGCATACATCACATGCCATCACATTTTCATACATATATCATATGTAAATTAACGTCAGAAATCTCGACCTTGTCAATTGATTACCTAACACAGGCATCCACCTTTTTAGCCATCAATTCGGCTACCGTGCACATCATATACATATTTATATATATATAACACATACACACAACAAAAGAACAGTGCGATAACTACGCATCTGTTTTGGCACAATCGATCAAATCCCGAAATCGTCACTTGCTTAAGAACTTTGTCGAAAATTCCTTAAACAACCCTTATTAGAATTGGTCAATACTTAAAATACTCATAACATGGCCTAAGGCCGAAAGCTACATTTCACTTACCTTGATCACTTCAAATCCCGAAAGATCTCCTCCACGATGGCACTTCCCGCTGCTTACCACTAACGCCTACTAGAAGAGACTACAAGAAAGAAGTCGACAGCACCTCTCTAGAAGTTTCGGCCTTAAAGATTTGCAAAATAAAAGAGAGAATAAAATATTGAAGAATTCGGCAAATAAAGAACAATGATAGGGAGGTTTTGGCTATGGTTTTGCAAGAAGAAAGCAAATGATATGTGGATAAAAGAAATGAAGTACGTGAGTAGAAAAGAGAATAAAAATAAGAGAGAGAGGATTCGGCTTAAGCAACAATGGAAGAAAAGAAAAGAGAGTTTGGGGAAGAAAGAGGTTCGGCCAAAAGAAAGTAAAAGCAAATTTGTAAGTGTTAATAAATATGAGAAGAAAAGAATAGGAAAATGAGAACCAAAAGAGGTTCTTTTCGGTTACAAAGAATTAAAAGATGAGAGGGAGGTTCCAAATGAGTTTCGGCCTAATGCCTAAGAGGAAAAACAAGAAACACCTAAGGACATTCGGTTTATGATTCACTTTGGTGCACTAAGGAGAATTCGGCATACACAAATAGGTTTCGAAAATGACACAAAACAAAGATTAAAAGCTTACCAAACTAGCCGAAAATGACCACCTAACCAAAAGAAATTTTGGCACCAACTAGCAACCAACAATACAAAATTCGGCCACTCCCCCCTCTAGGCTCCAAAACCATCCAAATACATGGACTTCAAAGTCAAAGTTTTCCACACAAAACTTTCCATAGCAATCACCTTACATTATGCCTTGTGTTCCCTCATCATTCCTTAATCAAAATGATTCTTTTCCCCAAATTCAAGCTTACCTAAACTATTAACCATTTTTCCATTAAAAAAAAAAAAAATTAGTCCCCCTTATCCATAATGCCGTCCACATTCATGGACAAGTTGGCCATAGAAAAGTTTCCAAAACATCACCCCATACTTCAAGCCTTATGTCCCCTTATCCTACCATAAATAAGTACTTGCCTTTTTCCTTTAGTCTACCATCCAAAAATAACAAAGTCCATCCTTACCATAATTAAAACTTAACCAACACTTAATGTAAGGATGAATAAAAATAAAGTCCTCAATATGCCTTCCATGCTACTCGAACCACTTCCCTCAAGTAACCTTTCATGCACCATAACCACCTTGCCACAAACTCCTCATGTCCTTGAATTTAACACTTAATTTAACTTAAGTGTCAAGTTCACTTAATCCATTTCACTAAATTTTTAATACTAATAATTATTCTAGCTTAGCTAATAATTCCAAGCCTTTACAAAACTATACTAAGCACACAATAAACATCCTATCCAAGCTAATACAAGTAACAAGTTGATACTCTAATTTTTCCTAAAGCCCAAGGCCCAATCGGCCCAATCTTACTAGGCCCAATTTCGGGATGTTACAGTTCTACCCTCCTTAAAGAAATTTCGTCCTCGAAATTTCCAACTAACTAATAGTCGTACATCCTATCTCGCCACACTACGTTCTAGCTGCGCACTCTGATCTTAATAAAACTAACATACTTTCTAGGTACAGTCCCCAAGAACTCATGTCTATCGTCGCGATTTAATCTGATTTAAAAGTGTTTAATGCATTAGTACTTTTGTTCCACTTGTTTATGCGCGGACAATTTTATGAAAAGAAATTTTCGGAAGTAGTTCTTTCGATCCACTAAAGTTTCAGCTCAAGATCACTATTCTAATTCAGAGAATCACACATTCACCTTCATTCACATCAATAGAGACACATTCACTCATCCACAACATTTACCATGCTACTATGGGCATCCTTGTCCATTCCCAACCCAGGGGTAATTTCGTCATTTTTCCTTTAGGGGTATTTTGGTAATAAATCGGGGTCAACTTAAAAATAATCTTGACAAATCAAAGGCATTCTAGAATTTTCAAAAATCGAGGGTATTTTAAAAGTTTTTTTTCCAAATCAAGGGTATTGTAGAAATTTCGAAAATCGTGGTTATTTTGGTAATTTTGGAAGTCAGGGGCATTTTAGTAAATTTCCCAAAACAGGGTATCTTGATATTTTGCAAATATAGGAATTTTGATATTTTATAATGTAAGAAAACGTAGTAAAAATCGAGGGTAATATGGTAATTTTATAATCCAAGGGCATTTTGGTAATTTTACACCCAGGGGTATTTGAGTAATTTTGTAAATCGAAAATATTTTGAAAAATTTTCCAAGTATAAAATGGTTTTACAAATCAAAGGAGTAATTTTGAAAACTTAAGGTTTTTATAAAATAGTGTGGCTAGTCCCTTTCGGGTTTTAATTATCGGTTTAGCCCGTGAATAAGTCCTCTTGGTTAGGGTGAACCGTTACTACGCACCAGGTAGGATTCGAGTGGAGAGGAGGTGAGTCGCTAGGACTGCTTAAATACCAAGCTCTTACCGAATCCACTCCTAGACATGCGTACAATGGTTGCCACACCTTAACTCGGCGACTTACTTCACAGGTTTGTTCGGTTGTTCTTAAGTCTTATGCATGTGTTTGAGTACACTAGCCCTAGGGTCCAATAGTCCTAATATTCTAATCTACGAGCCCAAATAAGCCCATAACATTCACATATATAAATCACTTCAATAGTCAGAGGTACTTACCTGGTGGACTTCGGGTCGGAGATACAGGTGCCATGCCAGAATAAACCTGAAATATTTATGAAAGCCCAAATTTTTGAAAAGCCCATCTAAAGAATATTTTTGGGCCCAAAACCCTCAAAGTTGAGTTTTGAACAGGGCTCTGATACCAATTTGTAACACCCCAAACCCGGCCCATACACCACGGCCGAATTTAGAATGCCACTGCGGAAAACATTTGAAAAATATTTTGACTTAGAGTGAAAACATAAAATTTATTGTCTTTACTAAGACATTGTATAATTAAAATTCCAAATAAAATTAAGTTGTTACAAAATTTCCGACTTGAAAACTTTAAACATAATTTGCTAAAAATAAAACATTTTCAAATAATGATATAATCGACAATCCAACTTAAAACATAATAAAAATCCTTAAATACTTAAAGTGGCCCTTATTACAATAAATAACCTTTCATAGATAAAATGTGTAAAACAAATAAAATATCTTCTGCATGGGCCACCTCGTATCCACTCCAACCCGGTCCAAGCTTTATGCATCACCTGTAAGGTTCGAGGTCATCCTCAATCTACGGTGAAGCACACAGCTATCATCCGCCGAGATGTGGCACATAGCCAACACCTCCCTTGATGAAGCACATAGCTAACATCAAGCGCCAATGTAGCACAAGGCTAACATCAGACCACGTACATAACGTACACCCTTTCCTTCGATAGTCACATCCCAAGTCCCATGTATCATGCCACAATATCAGAAAAATAAGCATACATCACATGCCATCACATTTTCATACATATATCATATATAAATTAACGTCGTAAATATTGACCTTGTCAATTGATTACCCAACCTGGGCATCCACCTTTTTAGCCATCAATTCGGCTACCATGCACATCATATACATATTTATATATATAACACATACACACAACAAAAGAACAGTGCGATAACTACGCATCTGTTTTGGCACAATCGATCAAATCCCGAAATCGTCACTTGCTTAAGAACTTTGTCAAAAATTCCTTAAACAACCCTTATTAGAATCGGTCAATACTTAAAATACTCATAACATGGCCTAAGGCCGAAAGCTACATTTCACTTACCTTGATCACTTCAAATCCCGAAAGATCTCCTCCACGATGGCACTTCCCGCGCTACCACTAACGCCTACTAGAAGAGACTACAAGAAAGAAGTCGACAAAGACCTCTCTAGAAGTTTCGGCCTTAAAGATTTGCAAAATAAAAGAGTGAATAAAATATTGAAGAATTCGGCAAATAAAGAACAATGATAGGGAGGTTTCGGCTATGGTTTTGAAAGAAGAAAGCAAATGATATGTGGATAAAAGAAATGAAGTACGTGAGTAGAAAAGAGAATAAAAATATAAGAGAGAGGATTCGGCTTAAGCAACAATGGAAGAAAAGAAAAGAGAGTTTGGAGAAGAAAGAGGTTCGGCCAAAAGAAAGTAAAAGCAAATTTGTAAGTGTTAACAAATATGAGAAGAAAAGAATAGGAAAATGAGAACCAAAAGAGGTTCTTTTCGGTTACAAAGAATTAAAAGATGAGAGGGAGGTTCCAAATGAGTTTCAGCCTAATGCCTAAGAGGAAAAACAAGAAACACCTAAGGACATTCGGTTTATGATTCACTTTGGTGCACTAAGGAGAATTCGGCATACACAAACAGGTTTCGAAAATGACACAAAACAAAGATTGAAAGGTTACCAAACTAGTCGAAAATGACCACCTAACCAAAAGAAATTTCGGCACCAACTAGCAACCAACAATACAAAATTCTGCCACTCCCCCTCTAGGCTCCAAAACCGTCCAAATACATGGACTTCAAAGTCAAAGTTTTCCACACAAAACTTTCCATAGCAATCACCTTACATTATGCCTTGTGTTCCCTCATCATTCCTTAATCAAAATGATTCTTTTCCCCAAATTCAAGCTTACCTAAACTATTAACCATTTTTCCATAAAAAAAATTAGTCCCCCTTATCCATAATGCCGTCCACATTCAAGGATAAGTTGGCCATAGAAGAGTTTCCAAAACATCACCCCATACTTCAAGCCTTATGTCCCCTTATCCTACCATAAATAAGTACTTGCCTTTTTCCTTTAGTCTACCATCCAAAAATAACAAAATCCATCCTTACCATAATTAAAACTTAACCAACACTTAATGTAAGGATGAATAAAAATAAAGTCCTCAATATGCTTTCCATGCTACTCGAACCACTTCTCTCAAGTAACCTTTCATGCACCATAACCACCTTGCCACAAACTCCTCATGTGCTTGAATTTAACACTTAATTTAACTTAAGTGTCAAGTTCACTTAATCCACTTCACTAAATTTTTAATACTAATAATTATTCTAGCTTAGCTAATAATTCCAAGCCTTCACAAAACTATACTAAGCACACAATAAACATACTATCCAAGCTAATACAAGTAACAAGTTGATACTCTAATTTTTCCTAAAGCCCAAGGCCCAATCGGCCCAATCTTACTAGGCCCAATTTTGGGATGTTACACAAAACTAAACTAAGCACACAATAAACATCCTATGCAAGCTAATACAAGTAACAAGTTGATACTCTAATTTTTCCTAAAGCCCAAGGCCCAATCGGCCCAATCTTACTAGGCCCAATTTCGGGATGTTACACATCTCTTCAAATTGGTGGTAGAAATAGATAGATCCAGTTACAATGACTTCAAAAATGTAAAGAGCATTAAAAACGGGGTAAGAACGGGCTTACAATCAAGCTTGGAAGTGGCCAAACCCTAGCTATGGATTTCACTTTGTAAAATTCAGCCATGAGGAAGAAGATGGACAAATTTTGGCTTGATTTTTTGCTTTTTAATTCATTTTAATTACCAGATTACCAAAATGCCCTTAATGAAAAACTTTAGAAACATACCAAACCTTGTTCATTTTTGTCCACAAACTTAACTAATGGTCTGATTACCATTTAAGGACCTCTAATTTAAAGTCTCATAGAAATTAGACACCTTTAACTTATAGAATTCAAGTTTTGCACTTTTTGCAATTTAGTCCTTTTAACTAAATTGAGTGCCCAAACGTCAAAATTTTCGAACGAAATTTTCACGAAATTGTTCCTTGAAACTATAAACCATAAAAATGTAATAAAAATGAATTTTTATTCATCAGATTTGTGGTCTTGAAACCAATGTTCTGACTAGACCCCAAATCGGGCTGTTACAAGCAATTCCTCAAAAAGTTCGATCTTAAGTGCTTTAAGTCTTGAAACAACATGAGGCATCTCTATAATTTACTCCCTCATGTTTCCTTGACCATTATACTTCACATACTTCAAAGAAGCCAAAAGTAATATCATCTCAACCTTACCATTTTTGGCAAAATGTTTCTGAATTTCGTCAAGGAAACCTTTGGCCTGAGTAATCTCTTCAGGTTAGGTGCCCCTAAAGGCTTTTGGAATTTTGTTCTCATGATCATTGCACTCATGTGGTTTGCCACAGTGAGAGGTGCCGATTGTTCTTTCCTTAGTACAAGGTTTATGTCCATACAACCGAGCACTATAAGTAAGTGCCTTTTCCATTTCTTGAAATTAGTCCTATTAAGCATGGGTATAAAATTTATATCAGCATATATTATGGAAGAAAAGATGAACCAATTGAATATATAACAAAATAGATAAAAACAAGCTCACATCAATATTAATAAGTAAACAATAAGTTCAAAATAGTGGCTAATTACATCCCAAGATACCAAACACAACATTAATATCAAGTCTTTGGATAATAATATTAATAGTAAGTGATACTCTTGTTCTAGAAATCAAACATTGACAATAAATTATGTCAAACAATGAATCTATCTTTGGACTAACTTATTTCTCACATAAAGTACCTTATAATTGTCACACATTTATAACCACAAATTTCATAGAAATTTTGCCAAATATTAACTTACCTTTGGGTTAATTAATAAATGCATGTATCATAAAACATATAATCATCTTGATATTTTAAATAAATTAATATGCACAAAAGAGATCATTTGGTGGCATTTTGTTGCAACTAATTTATTTAAAATATTTGAAATCTTTAATTAAATTCCAAAGCCAAAATCTGAATTTATTTGTTTCAAAATATTTCTCTTAATTTCATCTTTCAATCAAATTAAGAGATCATATTATATATAAGTACATATATTTATCCTAAAATAGCATACAACAATGTTGGCAAGTACAATAATAGTTGAATAAATAAGAACAACCTCACATAAGACATCAAATTTAAACCAAAATAATTAGAAGAAAGGAAAACTTCATCTCAACTTGTTACAAAAACTCGTAAAAACAAAATATTCTATAAAACCTTTTTAACTAGGATCTATCATGTCAAATCATCAAGAACAAAACTAATTACGGGAGTGTATCTAAATCCATTGATTTTTTTTGGAATATTCGATCTTATGATTTTGATCTTCCAAATTAGCATACAAGTAATTCAGAGAAAATGACTCTCTCTTTTCTAAAGATGGGATATTAGAAAAATTATGTATGGGTAATTTGGGGACCATAACCCTAATATATAAATTTCACACATTAATCTAATTTCTAGTTAGCCCATCATTAAATAAGAAATTAGTTACTAGAGTACCTACACATATTTGACCCATACTTTGTTTAATAACTAAAGTCCAATAAATCATAATCAAATTAGATCACTTTTAATTTTAGCTAACATATTATGATAATAAATAATAACATTTAATTACTCTTATTACATATGTGATGTCCATATTTTTAACATGTCTCAAACATGAAAGGATCTAAGGTCCCTTTGTCATCTTGCATTAAACAACAATTTCTAGACACATGCCATAATAGATCCACAAAGAATCACAAATGATATATTCTAACACAAACTAGTGACTCTTTTGCTTACTCAGGTTTTAACAAATCTTGTTCAAAGAGTGCATTTTGAAAAGAACAAAAAAAAGAGAAAGAATAAGAGACCGCCACAATAAGAAAGCTTAACGATCATGCTTTAGCATTAACACTGATTGCATTATTAGCTTTATACACAATACCTATTGTTACTTGCAAGAGACTTCATTTAAGAGGGAAAAAGATTACTGTTTATTTTCTCTCTATAATAACATGTGTTTCATGCTTCAAGTCTATTCAATATGGCTCAAAAAGGAAGATGAGGGAGAACAAAGCTTTTCGAGTGTTGATAATATCTCAAATATTGACGGTCGATTTTTAGATTCACTTGCACACTACAATGTAAGGAGAACTACTTGACAAGCTTTTTCAGGGTTGTAACCTTGGGCATTCTTAGCATCCATGATTTCTAATAAGCCACTTATATTATCTCTAAAATAAGATTGTACTCACGTTAATAAAAGAGTTTCCTTACTAGTGGCTTCCTTTTCTTCAATAGAGACGTTCTTAGGGCATGCCTTCCATCCTGTAAATAATTTGAGTAACAGCACCCCAAAGCTATAGATGTCGAGCATTTATTAAGTAGACCTGCATAATATTAGAAAAGCTATCTTTTATTAGTAACTTAGAAAAAATTAGCCTAAGAGATTAATATACAGGATTGGATAACTAGGGCAAAAAAAAAAAAAAAAATTCATGAATGTATCTGAGGTCCCTGTATTTAAGAGTACCCAAGATACCATCACCAAGCATAAAGTAAGCCTCATAATTTGTTGGGTCCTCTATTTCATACCCAAAATTAGAAATTTTTACATTGAAATCTTGCAACAATGATGTAATATGAGCCTTAACTATAGTTTGTAGGCACTTGCAACATGGTTTTAGCAACATACTATATCTAAGAGGATATTGGTTGGTTTTAAATCTCAAAATATAACTCATTTTCCATGTAAAAAGGAAAGGCCTCAAGCAAAATTGATGGAAATTTTAATCCTTGATTTCCACAACAAATGTGAACCACAGTGTGAAATAAACAACCTTTTTGAGTGTTTTTGTTGTGTGCCCTCTCAATGAGGGGAACCAAGTATTTATAAGATACAGTCACTGTTCATCGAAATGATGTCCTAGGTAGGCTCTATGTATGCCAACACGCATACTACTCTAGAATTAACACATGTTTATCGTACCACGCGCTTAAATTTGTGCCCTCTGCTTGTGAACCCTTAGCGACATGCATACGAACCTAGCTCGTGGGCTCATCATGCGAGCTCTCCCTGCGAGCCCTTAATGTCTCTACCTTGTGGGGTCCAAGTTCCTCTATATGGGTCGATAGTTCAAGGTTATGTCTAGGTTTCGGGTCTGTAAGAAGAAATACCATAACAATATAGTCCCTCTATTGGTTCTAAGAAAGGCTATAAAGTGGCACTTCTTAGGATCGTCATTTTGAATTTGAATGGCTTACTGAATACGCCTTGGTAATTGAAATAAACGTTTATTTCACCACATGTGCAAGAAGATTACAATTTCTTGGACTTGACCATCCTTTTTCCTTGGTTATTCGAATAGTTAAAGCATAGAGGCAAGAAACCCTTTAAAAGGGGGTTTTGGACGCCCTAAAAATTACAATCTAAAAAATAATCTAGCAACTGCAAGAAACATTTTCTTCAAGGTAAATATCTGCGAACCTGTTTGTGTTTTGGATATTCTTTTACCCTCCCTTATAGCTATGCTTAGAACTAGGGGTGGTGCTCGGGTAATTTCGAGTTATCCACCACAACAATGTGAGAGAGAGTTCCCATCAAAGCCAACACTTATGCATGCACCAAAAAGGCTAAGGAAATGGATCAAGCCCTAGTGATGCGAGGAATCTAAATTCATAACTTCACATATAATTTTTCGATCCTTGTGGGAGCGCATCGACTAAGCGAAACCAATGACAATAGTTTTCTGCTCCCACTTCACGTAATAGAGGCTCGGTTCCACTTACCTCTCCATCATTTATTTTTCCACTTACTCGAGGACTACAGGATTGCTCCTGGCGAACTATCTGGCTTCTCATGGTGGATTGCGATGGCATACTTTTTTAACTATTGCAAACGTGGTGAGGTGCCAATGCTCATTGTTTTTCAGCTCCTGTACCAACTGAAGGGGGTTAGTGGATCCTATTTCACCCCTCGTGAGGACGTGGAGTCCATTATCTCCAATAAGTGCTTCAACCTTCATTTGAACCAAAGTAAGTATATTCGGGTGAAGTGTAAACTTACTAGCAGTTTCGAATTCCCCACTAAGTGGTCGTCGCCTAATAATGATATATGCATAAGGCAGCGGGACAATGTAATAGAGGGGGTTAGGTGCAATTTTATAAGCTTCGCAAGGGCCTTGTCCTGAATTTAGATGATGTTTTGACTTCGAGGAATATATTCCAATACTGCTTGGAAAACCTCAGATCAACAAATTCCTAAAAAAATGAAACAAGTCCACTAGACAAATTCAAGTTAATGTTAGTGAAAACATAATTATTCCTCTCTTTCAGATAGGTTCTCTCTTTCTTTATATTGTCTTTTTCAATGTGAATTGAACTCTCTAATTTTACCTCATAGAAATTTTCACTCACCAAAGTTGGACCATCAAATTGACTTTTATCGCTCAAGGCCCCTTTTCTCTCAGTCTTTTTCCATGAATCATCCTCATTTCCTTTAACCCTTCACAAAAAATTTGAGCATTGAATTTATCATAACATAAATCTGTATGAGGAGAATAGATGTCTAACCCATCCAAATTTGTACACTCTAAGAAATAATTCTCACTATCAAATTTTTATAGTTCACAAAGTTCACTATCACTATCATCACAGTTTGCACTATTACTATCATCATAGCTTGCAGTATTACTATCAACTTCTTCAACATCAAATTTGAAACAATGTGCAACGATAGATTTAGACTTAACAATAGGCACAAAATCACGCATGCTATATTTACAAACGGTGTCACTCAAAGGACGTTTTCTTAAATGAATATGTTGGACATGCAAAGGCTTTGTGATCCTTCGTATTACACCAAATGCACTTGCTAGCTCATTCTTTTTGTTATGCCATAAGTCGTTTAATCTCGTAGAAAATGTCATGTTATTTGTACCAATGTCTTTCTTGACAAGTCCATGAACAATAGAAGGTTGAACGACATTGGGAACAACATGTTCGTGTGGGATTTTTACAAATATGGCATCTATGTCTTGCCCAAGGTTTATCATTGTTAGTTTCTATTTGAGCCAAAGTTTGATTGAAATTTTGTTGAACTGCCTTGTGATGAAGGGCTTGAGCTTGCAATGTGTTGAACTTATTTTTCAGACTCTCTTGCGCCTCTTTGAAATCTTTTTGAAGGTCATCGAATAGAACTGTAAATTAGTCCATGGTAACCAGGGATGGATCATGTTCCTCATCCTTACTACGTGTACATACCATTATTAAAGGCTGAAATGAAAACACTTAAAAAAAATTAATCACAGAGAAATAAACCTCACTGCTATACACTTGCACTAAAAAAAAATTTAAGAGACAAAAAAAAAAGATTTTCTTGCTTGTAACTTTTAAAGAGTAATCAAACTCAATAATATTAAAAAATATGTGAGATCACTCTCTAACTAAGTTGACCTAAGGCTGTATGAAACCAAAGGAAAACTTGGCTCCAAAAGAAGTAAGTTACGCGGAGAAAGGAGAGGCAACTCTTTTCATACCTATTAACACAAGAAACGAAAACGTATTAGAATGTGCAATAGAATAAAAAAAATAAAACAAAAGAAAACCTAATGCTAGAATCAAAGAAAATAAACTACCCAACCGAAAACCCGAAACAATAGAAAACAACTTAAATTTTTTTTGTTCGAGGTGTTCCCGATTTTCAAAAACCACGAAATTTTAACTAGAGCCTCCTCAAATAATATAGATCTGATATGGAAAATTTCGGCACAAAATTCAACACATAGAATATTTTATTATTTTTCATATTTTTCAATATTTTTTCAATCACTTTTTTTGTGGGAAATATTTTTTTTATACTCTAAAATAGTTCTAAGAAACAGTATGTGAAATTTTAGATCGTTTAAAAAAATATTTACCCACTGAAAAATATTTTTTCCGAAAACTTTCTGAGTAAAAGGAAAAAAAACTATTTTGAGATTGTTCATTGGAAATCAGTTTATAAGAACACAAAGAACACCTAAAACGCTCGAATCTGATATCAAATGATAAGGAATGAAGAAAAGGAAGTGGAAGAAGGATTGAATTCAAGTTGTTTGACTCAAGAAGGAAAGATTTGGATATGATCTGAAAAGAAGAAATAAAAAAAATTTAGTAATAAAGAAATTGAAAATAGTAAAGAAGGAATTTGAGAATAAAAAACAAATAAAAATCATAAATAAATAAGAAATAGAAATTAAAAAAGAACAAAGTGGAAGATGGACGAGTAAACCGATGGATATGATGGATAAAAAGATAGATGTCCAATTGAACCATTTGAGATATAAATTCCAACAAACTCAATTAATGGTTCTAATCAACCCTCTAAGAAATAATCCTTGGCAAAGTGAAGGGTGAAGAATGAATTCTCACGACTCCTTGAAGAAAATCGAGAAGATAACTTCTAAAAAAATCACAAGAAAGAAATCTTGCAGAAGCACCAACTCCTAGAGTTAAAAACATTATTAATGAAAGCACTTGTGTGATTTGTGTACAATGCAAAGGCCTATACATAGACTAGGTAAATAAATCTAAAACTCTTAAGTATACTAGAACTTTAAACAAGAAGTAGTTTTAAACTAAACTTTCTTGTTGACATAAAACTCTTAAAAAACTTAAACTACTTAATAATTATTAAAAATTCATAATAATAAAATAATAGGAGCTGAAAAATACAATAATAGACTCATATATAATAAAATTAAGGCCAAAACCCGAACCCAATATAATTTAAACTTGAGTTAAAAGCCCGAAACTCGTAATTTCTATCATAATCTCGTCCAAAAAATTTGCTCACGCAGTCTTCACTAAAATGATCATAACTTAAGCTCCCAAATTCAAAATCGAGTGATTTAAAGTACGTTTCAAAACTAAGAGATAGATCTTCGAACACCATGAAGACCTTTAAACAGGCCAAGATCCCATCCAAAAAATCTTCGCAAGTCTGCTGATTTCACAAGTTTGAAAATTAGCAGTTCAGTGAATGGAATTCAATAAATTTCACCCCATCCATACATGTATCAAGTGTTGCCCCTATTGACGAAGATCATAATAGTAAAGTCAGTGAAGGAGGTGTGGAAGAGAATGAAGCCTCCAGTAATCCTGAAAGGACTAATGATATGCCCAGATTTGTATGTTTTAAAATAGTTGTATTTCATACATGGAATGAGAACTATGAGATTTTAAAGAATTTTAAGTTTATTTGTTATTATTTTGTCATTATACTTCTTCGTGAGATGTTTCATTTTTTTTTTTGCGTGACAATACTATCGATAGTAAGGAATTGAACTTCCAAAAATTTTGAAAATTCTCCCATAAGCTTTCAATTGACTTGTGTAGCCTAATGGCTTTGTTTTACCTGATTCTTAACCAAATTAACTTCAATAGTTTAAGTTGTGGCCTTAATTGATGGACTTAAGTTGTGATATTAACTCAATTAATTCAAATGACTGGGGGTTACGAGCATAACATAGCTATCCTTTAAACATAAGCTGAGAACGCAGGTCCGCGAGCTGTGTCGAAGTTGTGAGCTTAACTCAGCTAACTCAAATAACTGGAGGTTGCAAGCTTAACTCAGCTAACCTTTAAACGTCATCTAGAAACGTAGTTCTGCGAGTTGTGTAGGAGTTACGAGTTTGACTTAGCTAACTCAAATATTTTGAGGTTGTGAGCTTAACTCAGCTAAGCTTTAAACATTAGCTGAAAACGTAGGTCTGCGAGTTGTGTCGGAGTTGTGAGCTTGACCCAGCTAACTCAAATAACTGGAGGTCACAAGCTTAATTCAGGTAACCTTTAAACATCGGCTGGGAACGTAGGTCCATGAGTTGTGTTGGGGTTGCGAGCTTAACTCAGCTAACCCAAATAATTGGAGGTTGCGAGCTTAGCTGAGCTAACCTTTAAACATCAGTTGAGAATGTAGGTCCACGAGGCAAGCTTGACTCAGCTAACTCAACTAACTGGAGGTTCCGAGCTTAACTCAGCTAACCTTTAAACATCAGCTGAGAACACAAGTCAGCGAGTTATGTCGGAATTGCTAGCTTGATTAAAATGAAGACATACATTGATTAAAATGTGTTTCTATATAAGAAACCAAAAAGAAAATCACTGGATTCGGAAACGAAACTCACTCTTGGATGTTAGATGGAAACCCGAACTTTTATTCTCCATATATTCATACACCAAAACCCTTTCTTCTGTTTCGTCGCAATATGCAATTAATTTAACCAGATTTTGGTGATCAAATTGAGGGAGGAATTTGATTTCCATCTGCCACTGTCTGCGGCCTTCTTTCATTGTAGGATAGTAAAGCTTCACAGAAACCCTTGTTCCAACTTCACGGTCTGCCGCTTCAAGACTATCGTTGATAAAATCCAGATAAACGATACCCCAACCTCCAGAACCAATGATAGTTTCAAAGTTTCTAGTCACAACCTTTATATGAATTTAAGTGAATGTTATGAGAGGGTATGATTCAGTCTCCCAGACCCTACAATAAAACATATATCAAGAAATAAAGAACTTAACTGAAATAGAAAAGAAAAAAAATCCCCTAACCTCGAGTCTTGCGCAGTCTTTCATGCATTTCATTGCTAATGTCGTCCAGTTCTCTCCATGTCTTCTCCGCTACAGTATCCAGCATTCGTATATTCTCTCGCACGGCCTTCAGTCGTGATCTTTGACTATCAAAATTTTCTAGTCTGTCATCCATACTGGTAAATGATACAGTTGGATCAAGAAGTTGAGAGACAAAAGACAACAAAGAAGCAGCAGAAGAAGAGAGAACGAGTATTTCATTCAATAACTGAAAATTGATATTTGCTTCCCCTCTGCCTTTGCTGCTAAAAAGCCAAAGAGTAGGTTATAGGGAAAATTCAAATTCAGTAAAGGCACAGAAATAAAACAGTCCCAATAACAGAAACAAAGCATAACGTAAAGAGGGCCCTAAAAAAATTAAGGGGAAGCTATACAATAATTTTTGTTATTTAATGAATCAAAATATTTATTGTTTATTGAAAAGGAATTAGTTATTCTTATTTTTACTTTTATTAAGAAGGTAATAGTAAAATATAAGATAAATAGTTAAGTTTGTATGTCTGCATTGTTAGATAATTTTGCTTCTAAAGTAGTGTGCACATCTAAATTAAATACATCCATAAGCTTTTGTATTATGATTTGTCTCTAAATATGCACCTTAGTATGCCATAAAAATTTTTTTTTTGTTATTTTGGTATAACTTATAGGATTATAGTTAAGTTATTTTTTATATTCGTTTAAAGTTGTTGATCTTAATAATGTTATTTTTAAATTTTGCACTTACAATTTTTTTTTTTTTAAGTTTAGTGTATTTTACCATTATAACCAACCTTTGTTGGTAATTAAAAATGTTATTTTGGGTTACAAAATTCTGATGTAATTGGTATATAAAAATAAATTTTACTGCATAAAATTTGATATTATTTTTAAAGATTTAAATTATTAACTTGGAATTTGTCATGACATCTCTCGTTATGTGAATTAAATAAGTTAGTAGTTGATTAAAATAAATATTTTCTTTAAACAATTATATAGAGTTTTATTCTACAAAATTTGTTAATTGGCCCACAAAAAGGTAATTAATTTTATAAAAGGAAATAATATAGCATCAAAGTGAAAATAATTAAATATTAGTTTTCTATGTTGTGATACAAGGACAAAATGTATTGAATAAAAATCAGCGTATTTATAAATTAAATTATTCTATTTGTTTTAAAAAAAATAAATAAATGTATTTGATCAGGAATCAAATAATATTTTTAAATTTTAATATTTATATAATTAAAAGTGTACGATATATGTATAATATTATATTAAAGCTTTTTCCCCTATGTTTTAGTATTATTAATTGTTTACCTATGAAAAATAATGAGAATATTTTGTAAATATTTTTTTTGAAATAACCGGACTGATATTTATTATGACATGGCTCAAGGCAAAAAAAAAAAACACTGAAAAAGTTCAACAAACAGCATCCTGAAAAGACCAAACAGACAACTAAGCCACAGACTTCAACATGAAACAACAAAGCAATAAATAAAGGAAACAACTGTCAACCAACAAAACACCTAGAAACTACCAAGCAAAAGTAAGAAGAAAACCGCCCAAGCCAAAACAGCAGCACACTCCAAAAGCCAAATATCAACCAAACAGTTCCCTCTCCTTCAGATAAATCAAATAAGTAAAAGAAAAGGGAACGAGTGCTTTGAAAACCAAACTGGAGATTCAGCGAACCTTCTCCGCATTCAAAGCAAATCAAAGGGCACCTTGATGACTTTGGTTCCAGGCCAATCGATCCTTCATCGCCAACGTCTGCACAGAATCTGACACTCCATCATCCCAGCCCCCGAAAGTCTGTCTTCTCCGACCTTCCAAAGCTAATGTGTGCACCGCTCCATTCAACATTCGGGGCACAAAGAGGTAAGAAACCTCATCAAAACTAGTTTCTAAAATATTAATATGATGTGTGATCGGCCTAAGAACTGACTTATCTTCATGTCTTTTCTTGATACTCTTGATAACTGTTAGTGAATCACCTTCCACGATCAATCGCGGAAAACCTATCGCACCCGCCAGAAGTAAAGCCCTTTCGCATGCCCGTGCCTCCGCCACAAAGGCATCAACCACGTCCTTAAAAAGATAAGTCTCCGCCCCACTATTTCTCTTTCTGAGTTTTTGGCTAAAACCGCTTTGAAAAGCTTATCAAAGTTTAATTTAATAACTCCAACGTCTGGGGGTTTCCAAATTTCATTTGCCATAGATCTAAAGGACGAACAAAAGTTCTCTTGATTAAGATTAAGATCTTGACCATACCCTCTAATAAACCCCAAAAGCTCCTGTAAAGAAAACTTTACACCTTCATGTATCAATTTACTCCTTCGATACCATAGACCCCATATGGAAAGGGCCATAATTTGTCTTTGCTGTTCTTCTGCTGCAGAAAATGTATTAGCAACACGAATCTTACAACTTATCAAGGCTTCGAATGACGAAACTGTGATGTTTAATGATGCCCACACGCACTGTAAGGACTCACAAGACCACATCAGGTGATCAGCATCCTTTGGATCTTTCTTGCACAAAGGGCAGACAGTTTCAACACTCAACGTTCTACGCGCCAGGCTGCAGAAAGGGGCAAAAAATTATTAAACATATTCCATATGTGTATTTTTACTTTTTCTGGAATGTGTAAAGCCCATAATGATTTGTAAAATTCAGTGTAGTCCTCACTGTTAGGGGAAGTGTCTGAAGTATTCTGTATGTGTTCTAAAAATAGGACCCGATACCCACTTTTAACTATATATTCCCCTGAGCCGGCATATTTCCAGACCATCAAGTCCTTTGATCTACCCCCTAAAATAGGAATGGAGGAAATACGAGTTGCTGTATCAGCATAAAAAATGTTATGAATAAGCTCTTTATTCCAGGTATTAGTCTCATAATTGATCAGTTGATTCACAGTAGTCCAGTTAGGCATAACCCTTTGGACTGATACTCTATTGTTCTCTCTTCCAGGCAACCAAGGATCATTCCAAATGTTGATACAAGTACCATTACGAACACGCCACAACATTCCATTCATTATCAAATCCTGAGCATTGTAAATACTACGCTAGGTAAACGAAGGGTAAGATCCAATGTTTGCTAAAAGTATATCTGAATAAGGATGATAACGGGCTTTTAAAACTTTGGCTAAAAGACACTTTGGCTGAGTTAAAATACACCAAACCTGTTTTTCTAATAAGGCCCTATTAAACAAAAACAGATTTTTAAAACCCATCCCACCAGCATCTTTCAGTTTACATAACGGCTCCCATTCGCTCCAATGTATACCCTTCGAGGTCTTATTGTTGGTCCACCAAAACTTATTCATTATTCCTTCCAGCTTTCGACACAATGATTTCAGTATAAGGAAACATTGCATAACATAAAGTGGTATAGCCTGCAAAACCGACTTAATAAAGACCTCCTTCCCACCAATTGATAGATAACGCAAGCTCCACCCTTCAACCCGTTTTCTAAAATGATCAACAAAATTAGCAAAAGCCCAAGTTTTCTTTCGACCAACCATCATAGGAAGACCTAAATATTTCTCGGGGTTAGAAGCCACATGAACTCTTAACAAATTAACTATGTTCTCTTTGACATTAGAATCCACATTGGCCTCAAAATAAATAAGGGATTTGTCAAAGTTCACCCTCTGTCTGGAAATCAGTTCATATTCTTTAATAATGTCACGAACTGCTCTAGCTTCCTCACACGAGGCATCACCAAAAAGAATACAATCATCAGCAAAAAATAAGTGATTGCTCTTCCAATAGGGGCACCCTTCATCAAACCTTTTGCTTAGCTTCTGAAATAAGTGTAGAAAAACCCTCAGCACAAATTAAGAAAAGAAAGGGACTAAGAGGGTCTCCCTGTCTTAAGCCTCTTGAAGGTGAGAACCATTCACTATTACACCCGTTAAGGCTCACAGAATAAGTCACTGAACAAATGCATCTCATAGTGAGAAGAATCCAATCATCATGAAATCCAAAATACTTCATTATCCCCGCCAAGAAATCCCATTCAACTCGATCATATGCTTTACTCATGTCTAGTTTTAGCGCAAAATTCCCCTTTTGGCCACGCTTCTTCATTTTGAGAGAATGAAGGACCTCATAAGCAAGTAAGACATTATCCGAAATAAGTCTTCCTGGAATAAAAGCTCCTTGAGCTTCATTAATGTAGTATCCCAAAGTAGCACTCATACAAATCACCAAGACCTTCACGATAATTTTGTAAACTACATTACAAAGGCTTATGGGTCTGAATTGTGACATATTCTTTGGTTTTTCAATTTTAGGAATCAAAACAATGCTAGTTTTATTGATATCTCCTATTTCAGATTCACCATTTAGAATAGATAAACAATAAAGGGAGATTTCAGGCCCTATAATATGCTAATACCTTTGGAAAAATATAACGGGAAATCCATCGACGTCGAGTGCATTCAAAGGCACCATCATCTTAACGGCATAAGCAATATCATCCTAAGTAAGCTGTTTAAGCAAAGCAGCATTCATGCTTTCAGTGACTTTTTCCTCCACTAAACCAAATAAATGCTCATCCGAACCCATGCTAGAAACCAAAAAAAAGGTTAATAAAATAGTCTGAAGCAAGCCTTAAGAGTTCTTTAGTCTAAGAGAGTTTTCTACCATTTTCATCTTCTAATTCAGTAATTCGACCACGAAATTGACGTTTGACTGCTACCTTATGAAAATAGCTAGTATTTCGATCTCCATTCTTTAGCCAATTAACGCGGGTACGTTGTTCCCAAAAGAGTTCTTCTTTATCAGCCTCCCAATTAAGATTCATCTTAACATCAGTTATTTCAGCTAAAATCTCATCAGAAGGTTCTTAGCTATAGAGGTAATTCAATCTATCTTCAAATTACACATGATTTTTCCTTTCTACTCGAATTCTAGAATTACTCCATTGTTGCAATCGGCGTCCTAATTTCTCAAGCTTCCTGGGAACACTTCCTGAATCCTCCACCCACTATCCTTTAATCATCTCCTCGAGTGAACTTTCCAAACACCACTTGGCTTCAAACCAAAAAGGTCTATCATGTCTACATTGATCATTCTGTTTTATTCGTATGGTGTCCAAAAGGATAGGAAAATGGTCAGAAAAAGAGTGACCCAAATGTTCCAATTGATAGCTTGGAAATAGGTTCACCCAATTTAATGTAGCAACCCCATGGTCCAATCTTTCTTGTATATTAGAGGCTAAAAATCTTCCTCTTTCCCATGTGAACCACTTCTCAACAAAACCCAAATCATTGAGACTGTAATCTTCTAGAGTCGTCTGAAACTCATTCATCTTCCTTTCTGATCTAAGGCGGCCACCTTTTTCTCAAAAGAGTTTGTAATCTCGTTGAAATCTCCCAACACGACCCACGGGGTAGTTTGATTATGACTCAACTGCCTAAGCAAATCCCAAGAAGCACTTCTCCCTCGACCGTCCGGATTCCCATAAAACCCCATTAGTCGCTAGACTTCTCCACATTCGTTATCATGAATTTCAACATCAATATGAAACGAGGAAAAACTCTTAAGACACACCAACAAATTCCTTTTCCACCCCAAAGATAATCCTCCTTTTGAACCAACTGCACCAATCTCAATGCCATTCTCAAATCCACACTTCAACCTCACAATTTCCATTCTTTTAGAACTTAATTTTGTTTCCATAAAAAACAAAATTCGGGGATTAACGGCTCTTAATTTATTCTTGAGCCTTTTAACGGTTCGTGATCTCCCCAAACCATGAACATTCTAGCTTAATATTTTCATTGTGCTCGGCTGCTCTGAGCACCAGAGCTAGTCGTTAAATCAAAAGAGCCATCTTCAGTATTAACACCCAAAAGAGCTATGGGTTCCTCCACTATTCTCTGTCTCTTTTTTCCTTCTAACATAGCTATTGGATCGTGTCTTCTTCCAAAACTAGGTCCATGGGCTCATTAACCAAACCATCAAGGTTCGAATTTCCTTTGCTCCAATTACGCTAATTATTCTGCCCATTAATAGTATACTGGTGATTTGACCCCAAAGGAATGGAATTGGGATTTAATATTTGATTCCTAAAATCTCCCCCTAAATTTCGCCTAATAACCTTCTTTGTATTTATTAAATTGCTTTGATTGACACCTTACAAATTTTCAGCACTGATCTGTGATCCATCAACATCACGAAACTGCCTACTCGCCACCACATTCTGTCGCCTTGGCACCGTGATAAATCCCATCCAAAAACAATTTTTGAGGGCTCAATTTTAAGACGAAAAGGACAACAACTTTCACCATGCCCTAGCTTGCCGCAGATAAAGCAAAACAGACTTAATTTTTCATACTTAAATCGAGCGTAAACCATCATATCCTTCCCAATCTGAATCTTCTTCTTGCGTTTTAACGGAGCAGACACATCCAAGCAGACACGAATACGCATGTATTTTTTAAGACCAAAGTTTGGAGTAGAAGTGTCATAGTCGAGAAATTTTCCCAAACAATCCCCAAATTGTTTAGCCATTATTTCAGTAATTAGACCTGGGGGTAATTCATGCACTTGTACCCAAAACTTAGTGAAGTTTAACGCTAGGACTAATGGGTTTTCCTCATTTTGAACTCTTTGCGGTATAAGCAAGTGGTTATTGAAGAACCACGGAGTACCAGAAATTACCCTTTGGACATCAACATCATGAAAGAATTGGAACAAGTACCGTTTGTCTCCTAAGTCTGTGTTACAAATCCCACCAATTGGGTGCCAGAGATCTACCATTGTATTGCGTAAAAAGGGGAAGTGGACAACACTATCTGTTAGACATCGCCCCACCAAACAGAACTGGTAGTTCCTATCCACCACCGCTGCTTCCTCTTGAAACGCCTCTTCCTCATCATCCAATAAACTCAGACCAGCTAACTCTTCTTCCATAACAAATAAATACAGCAAAATCTCAAACAAACACAATGAGAGGCAAAAGAGAAAATAAAACCAGAATCTGAAAAAAAAAAGAAAGGACAGAACCGCAACAAAACTTCGTGCCAAAAGGCAGACAGAGAGTTCGTGCCAAAAGGCAGACTTTTTTTTATTTTTCACTGGCTTCATCAATTTTATATTTTGTAAATATTTAAATAACTAAAAGTGACAACGAATAACTTTTACCATTAATAGGAACTGTAATATCCCGAAATAGGGGTTGCGAGTTTGGTAAATAACTCGAGTGTTAGTAGGCCTCAAGAATGGTTTTGATGTGTTTTTGGAGTTCCTAAAGCCCGAGGATAAAAAGGGAGTGTTTTGGAAATTTTGTAAATTTGAGGGTTAAAAGTGAAATTTGGCTGAGGAAGGCCTTAAGTAAAAATTTTGTAAGGTTTTGGACATGAAAGTCCAGTAGTAAAGTGGCTTTCGTGTGCCACTTAAGAATTGGCGCCAAGCAGGTCAGGGGATCGAGCAACGCTGGGCGCATGGGTTTTCATTTTTGTGCTGTATAGTGTAATAGGCTAAGAAGGCTTTAAAAGAAAATCAAAGTGGTTCCTGTCACTAATAGAGGTCTTGGCCAAGTGGTTAAGACGCTAGCAGCGAGAGAGAGACCTTCGCAAGGACTCGAGTTCGAGTCCTGAAGGCAGCGCTTGATTGCGCTTTATTTTTGTTTTTGCGTCAAGTAAGGGACGCCAGCAAGTAAGGTTTAAAAAGAAAATGCGATGCGATATTGTCATGAAATTCAATGTGGCCGAGTGGTTAAGGACTTGGCTTGAGAGCTGCGTCTAAGGAGACTCGCGTTTGAGTCATGGAGTTCGCACTGGAAGCATTCTATTTTTGCTTTTAGCGCTAAAGTGAAGGGAGCCAAGGAAAGTAAGGCTTAAAAGAAATTCCGATGAGATTATTGCATGAAATGCGCAAAGGACCGAATGGCTGAGGCGTTGGGGAGTCCTCTCCAGGTCTCGGGTTCGAGATCTGGGGACAACACCTGCATGGGTCTTTTTATTTTATGCGAGCGTGGGAGCTTAATGGCCTGCATAGGCGCATGCAGCATGGGGGTTGCTCCTTTTGTTTTTATTTTATTTGGTATGGGAGGTATGGGATTGTTTTTAGTTTATTTTATTATTGTTTTTATTATTATTTTGTTGGCTGCAAGAGCATGGGCTTAAGCCTTTATTTTTATTGTTTTGTTTGCTTAGAAATTAGGATAAAATGATGGGAAATAGATTAAACAATGAAAATTGAAGTTTGAAATTAGCAAAAGAGAGAGAGCATTGACCGTGGAAAAATGAAGCATGCCTTAGGGGATTCCTTTGGCCGGCCATTAGTTTAGCAAACTTGGCCAAAATTCATTTCCTTCTCTTCATTTTTTTAGTGCATGGCCGAATGGTGAATCCTTTAGAGGACCTTCATTTCGGCTTTGAGAGTAAGGAAGGAGTGTCGAATCTTTTGCTTTGCTTGCATGGCCTGTCTTGTGATGCAAAAAGGATGGCCGAATGCTTCTTTTTGTCTTTCCTTTCCCCCATTCTTGTGTATGGCCCATTGGAGCTTACTTCAAGGTCTAGCATGTACATTGCCGAAACACCATAGCCGAATCCCTCTTAATGGTGTTATCGACTACATGGTTGTGATCTTCCTTTCTCTTCAAGCGATTATAGTAAGTAATCTCTCCTTAAAATATTGGTTTTGCTTCATCTTCATATTTTGTGTACCGAAATCTAGTGATTGAGGATGTGGTATAAGGTTGGCCAAAAAGATTATAGGGTAATGAGTTGGTGTGTTCTTTTGCATGTGCCATCATGAAGGTGCATTAAGAAATCTTCAAGGTTCGACTATTCAAGAAATGGGAGCAACTCGACAGGAACAAATGGTGTTTCGGGATCGAAATAAGCAAGGTAAGGAAGTATGTCCTTCGGCCATAGACTATATTTTGGGTTTTGATACTAACCTAATGTTGACCTTAGTTGTGGCCGAATGTGTATAAGGCTGATGATGTGCTCTATTTGTGTGTAGCTAGTGTTAAGGAGCACAAATGACTCTTTCGGGAATTGAAGTGCTCAAGGGGCAAATCGATAGAAGTAACAGAAGCTTTCGGGATTTTAGACTTTGTTAGAATCGATAAATCAGAATCTCGCTATAGTCAGGTGCGTAGTTATCGCACTGTTCTCTTGCTTGTTATATGTGTTGTGCATGTTATTTTATGTAAATGTATGAGTTGTGCATGTTAGCCGAAATAAAGGCTAAGAGTATGGATACTAAGGTAAGTGATCGAATAGTCAGGTTAGTGGTTATGATATTAATCTTTTAGTGATTTGTGATAAAAATTGATTATTGATGAATGTATAAAAATGTGATGGCCTGTGATGTATATTCGTTTTAAGTAATATGTTATTACCATGATACGTATATTTATGCATGGGACTTGGAATGTGACTATTGGAGAAAAGGGTGTACACTATGTGAGTGGTCTAATGCTAGCCTCGTGCTACATTCGCGATTGATGATTAGTGAACTGATTGATATGTGGATCACTATGTGATCGGTGGCTTGGCCACGGCCTTGAACAGTAAGTCTACTAAGATATGATATGTGGATCACCTTGTGGATTGGACTTCAAAAATTGTATATTCATAATTGTATGTTCGTAATTGTATATTCATGATTGCTTTTTTTTATAATTGTATATTTATATATATGGATTGTGCGGATATGGGATAAGCCCATATGTGAGGACATGTGTATTAACTATGCACTGAGTCTTGGTGACTCACCCAATTTTCTTAACCCCTTTCAGGTGGTGCGTAAAGCTTGGACCGGGTCGGAGCGGATACAAAGGTGGCCATGCAAAAGTGGATTTTCATGCAAAGGAATCTCTTGTTTAATGAATTAAATATTTATATTTTCCGTATTTTGATTAAGTGTGTATTGTAAAAAGGCCCACTAAAGTGTTTTAGTATTTTATTAAGCATCTTTATTATTATGCCCTATTATGGATGGACAATTTAAATGTTGGTTGAAAATGGTTTTATTTTCTCAAGTAAAGCTTGAATCCGATATTTTTATAACAAACTTCGACTTTCACTAATAATATTACAAGTCACGAAAATGTTTTATTAAAGGAAACAAATTTTCAACGGTTTTACTCTTAAGTAAGAATATTTTTGAAAGTGTTCCGCAGTGGCATTCCAAATTCGGTCAACGTGAATAGGCCGGGTTTGGGGTGTTACAGGAACATGCTTTAAAAATTACTCATTAAAAACCAATCATCAGTTAAAATAAATAACACAAAACTAATTATTAAATTTGAATATTTAATCTTTATCTTACATTTCTTCAAGTAATTTTTTTTTATCATTTGTTATTAAGGACTATATTAATATCGTATAAAATTGCAAACATATGAATATACATTCCAAATCAAATTTTGTAATTCTTTAATTGACACTATGATATTAGCATTATCTAATTTCATTTTTTATTTTAACACTTGTTCAAACTTGCATCTTAACTTGACCGCGTTGAGAATGCATTCTAATGGGAACATAATGATCATATTTTCTGTCAAAATTAAAAAAAAAAAAAAAAAAGAGGTAGAAATTGATTTAAAATAGTTGAATTAGAAATATTTAAATCTATTTTTATGTTAAGCATTTATTATATAGGATATAATCGAAATATAATATTTTTAAATTTTGATCTAAATTTAAGCATTAGAATAAAAACAAGAGATAAAAATGAAAAAAATATTTATTGAATGTAAAATAATAATATTTGTCTCGTTTCGTCCATCATTTAGTTATTTAATATTTAATTTACCATAATTATATCCTTACAATAAATTTTACACTTATTTTTTTCTTATTCAAAAACATCAACCTTTTATGTATGTTTCTTCTCACAAGATTCGTACATTTAGGTATTTTAAATACAAAATTCCTTAAAATGTTCTGAATTACATATAACATAAACTTCTATTATTGTTTTCCATGGTATACATTTTATACATTTTTATTGAAAATTTTAATTTCCCAAATGTTAAAATACATTTAACATACATTACAACCCGTGAATCGCACGGATATATATACTAATATGTAATATATATATATATTAGATTCCTAGGTCCACAAGTATTATTAGTTTTTAAGTTTTGGTGTTTTAAATTTAATATTTTATCATTAAGTTGTGTAAATTCATATTCATGATGTACCTTTACATGGTTAAAATTTACTACAAGTCCTTGTATTATATCATAAAGTTCATTTTAATCCTTCTATTATTAAAAGGAACATTTTAATTCATGTATGTTTGAAAAGTTGACATTTTAGTCCTTGCACATTAATTTTGTTGATAATGGAATGTCATGACTTAACAATGATTGACGTGGCATTAAATTAAATTAAAAGTCAAAACAACAGGTTTGAAGAATGAGTAGAGGTAAGAAATTGATTTTGTTTTTACCTCAAATTGCTTTTGATTTTATTTTTTTATGTAATTGTTGTGTTTATATTATTTGTAAGTCCACATCAACCATCATTAAGCCATGCTATTCCATTTATTTTCAAGACTATTAAGTTTTTTAATTTGATTTAATGCGACGTCAACAACCTTTAAGTTATGTCATTCCATGAATGACAAAGTTAACGTGTAGGGACTGAAATGTCATCTTTACAAATTTACAAAGATTAAAATGTTCGTTTTAGTAGTAGAAGGATTAAAATAAACTTTTTAATATGGTATTGCTTTACCTATAGGAGGATTTGCATTTACTTTTTGAATATAAAGTTCTTTATTCAAATAACTTATTCATAGCATAATTTTGTTCTTTTGGATTTTATAGCAATTTCTATTGTTTTAAGTAACGAGGTTGCTAGAATTCCAATGTTAATTGGTGATGAAAGTTTTTCTATAAGAAGGGGGAAATTTGTTGTAACACCACAAACCCAGCCTAGACGTTATGGCCGTATCTGGCAATGTCACACGATAGTGTTTTTGAAACCTCATTGTTACGATGAAAACATTCCATGTTATTATCTTTAGTAAACATTTGTTAGAACTTAGGAAGTCTTCTTTATTCATTTAAAACATTGTTTTTGAAACATCCCTCGTTGAGGAAGCTTTAATAAAACAGTCTAGATGATCATGCGTTTAGAAATTACTTTAACTTTTTGAAAACTGAATGTCGTACGACCAGCAGGTATAAATCCATAAAGTAAAATAAATAAATAAATAAAAACCCAAATTTAAAACCAAAGTCCCAGAGGGTCCTTAAATTACAACCCAAATAATCAATAATAATCAAATCATAAATGATAAATTGAAAACCATGAAGTCCAAAAATTACTGTGGTCACCGCTGAATCCTCCGTCGCACCGATCCGTCTAAGTCTGGGGATTACCTGTGTACATTAAACAAAAAAGGTGAATTTACGTAAACTTAGTGTGTAATCTCGCAGAAACAAACAAACAATCAGTATTCACAATGCACAGTTGAACAGTCATAGGCCTAAGCCCTTTTCAGTATCAGTGACAGTTTGGGCCTTAGCCCATCTCAATACAGTGTCAAAAATGTAGTAGGGCCTTTGTAACGCCCTGAATTCTGGGCCTAGATGAATTGGGTTTTGGGCTTTGGGTCTCATAATTGTTTTTAAGCAAGAAAATGACAAATGATATGTTGGCTTTAAGGGTTAATAAACTTGGAGTGTCTAGGGGTGCTGGAGAAGTTCTAGATTCGAACTTTGAGGAGAAGGAATTTTTAATTAATTATTAACGGAACTAGGGCGGCGAGTAGTTGGGCTTTTAAATAAAAATAGGGAAAAATGGCATCAAAGAGCCTTGTGGTGGAGTGGCTAAGTGATGCCACTTAGGGCATAGGAAGGTGGTGTTATGGGCTAGCAAGGAGATCCTAGGTTCGAATCCTAGCTTAGTATTTTTAGGAGTTTAATTTTGGCTTTCTAGAAGGTTGGAAATGGTGTGATGATGGACTCTAAGGAGAGTGATCAGAAGAGAAAAGTTAGGAAGGGATTGAGGAGCTTATCGTGGAGGAAAATTAGGAGATAAGATATGTGGAAGAGGTTGAGCCGAATTGGGAATTTGGGGATAGGAAATTCGGCTATAGGCTATAAATAGGTGTCGATTTTGGGGTTCTAGGCTAATGCCAAATCTTTTCTTTTTATTTTGCTGAAAACTATTTTTCTCTCCAAATACCTAAAAGCCAAAATCCCTTATTCTTCCTCTTCTATTTTGCGCCGATTTCTTCCCTTCCTTCTCATCAAACTCTTTTCTTTCCTTTGCTTCTAGTCTATTTCTTTTGTGCCGAATATTCTTGGTCCCTAAAATCCAGTATTCCTTTTTGCTGAATCCCTTGTGTGTGCCACCCTTTTTCTTCCACAATTCGATCAAAGCAATCCTTTTTTTTTGTTCAGTTACTGAACCGAATATTCATTCTCTCTCTCTTTCAAATCTTTTATTCTTCTCGCGTTGGCTAAATCTTCTGAGACTAGCTATTGCATTCATTTGGCCGATTGATAAGGAATATACGATGAGCAAAGGGGGATCTAGTAAAGTGTCAGTAAAGATGCTGACTAAGTGTGAGCAAGTGACCACTACTCCCAAGTTTAAGCGATGTAAGGTGTCGGCGGTTCGGGGCTTTTCACCTGGATGCAAAAGAGGGACTATAACGGACCTCGGATTAATTAGGCAAATAGTAGTCGATGAAGGTTCCAACAATTATGAGTACTTAGTATTCCAGGTGGTAAGGTGTGTACTTCTACCCTTTGATTTGATAGTTTAATATAAAGCCAAAGGTGTGTACATACACTACACACACAATAGATCGACAAATCCCAAAATACCGAAAAGTCGAAATGCCGAAAAGCCGAAAGTTTGGAAAAGGTAGTCTTACGAGTGCGCGAACACCCGTAAGAGGGTATTCGATACGATTCCAGAGACCCCATGAGCAATCTCATGGACTTGGGTCACGTTTTGGCCAACTGGCCAGAATGGGCCAAATGGGCCTGAATGGCCCATGAGTCTAAACAAGCAAATGTTGATAACTTGGTAATATGTGATGAGCTAATTAAGTTTATTGCATGATTTGGAATGTCTTCGAGCCTAATGGGCCGTATGAGTGTGATTGAGCCTAATAGGCCGTAAAAATGTGATCGGGTCTGATGGGCTATATGAGTGTGTGAAAGCCCGTATACCTGCTAGGGTTTTATAATGGGCTTTTAGGCCTAGTTCTAATAAATCCTTAAACAGCATAAAACTTATTAATTTATCAAATTCGTCTGTGGACAAGTTATAAGGTGGGAAGTGTGGCAATGGGCATATGCATGTCTAGGATTGGATATAGGGAGAGCTTGGTATTTAAGCGGTCTTAATGACCCACCTCCTCTTCTCCGGAATCCTACCTGGTGCATAATGTCTGTTCACTTTAGCCAACGAGGACATGTTGACAGGCCAAAATTTTGTAATTTAAAACCCATGCTATTAAGAAATTACCAAAATACCCCTATAGGTTAAATTTAGGATTTATGTTACATGTATGACATGCTGCATTCATATGATATTCTGTTTAGGTTGCATATGGGTGGAAAGTATGGTACGGAGGAAGAATTTGAGGATCGCATGGTTGCTTGACGACCGTGGATCCACCGTTGGCTTTTTAAGCCCAATACATGATTAGCAGATTTGCTGCAACGTTAGGTAGTACCGCAATCGGGCTACCACTGCTGGGTAGCAAATGGGTGGGTCGATTTAGAAATCCCCACATGTGTGTAAGGTTGGAAGGGAAATGTTGTGTAGCGAATGGACTATTGGGGAGGGTTTGCACAGCATTGCATGTACGGTATTATTGTGATATTATTGTGATATTAATCTGATATGGGCTTCGGCCCAAAGGCCACCGCTACTAAGTTGGGCTCAGGCCCAAAATGACTAATGATTGCTTTATACTCGTTGAGGGTTGTACACACTGAGTTTTTCGAAACTCACCCCCTCCTTTTCAAGCTTTTCAGGTGACCCTTAGTAGGCAGTTCGACGGATGGTGGGTCTTAGAGGTGGCCAGCTAGCAAGATATTATTATTTGGATTTTTTTTAAAAAATTGAAATTATTTTGGTTTGGATTGTAACAAGGCCTTTTCTCTGGTTATTATTATTTTGTGGGATTATTATATTATTATGTTTTATATTTTGGAGGCAGAACACTGTTTATTTTCCTAAGCTATAGCTGTTTTCAATTATTACGTTTCAGCAACTCCATTTTAAAATACTAAGTTTTATAGATTGTTTGTTTTTGAATAAAACTTCCGCAACTAAAAAGGGATTTGTACTCAACATTTTACTTTATGAAGGGTTTTCAATGAAAACAAGGTTTTCGCTAAAACACTTCAATGTGACACGCCAGACTCGGGCCTAACCTCTAGGCTGGGTATGGGGTGTTCTGACCTTAGCGCATCACACGATGTCGATGCGATAACTGATTATGCAAAGAGCAAAATCCTATCCAACCAGCCTCTACACACCATCTCCGTCCAACCCTACACTCCATGCGGGGATATAATCAACCCACCCTTCCCTACACTCCAATTTGTACTGAATGCGGTACAAAACAGTAGTTTGCAACTGAGCTGCTAGTAAGTTAGGCTTAAAGCCTTTCAGTACACTTCCTCTGAATAACAACCCCCACCCCAATGCAATGCAACATACAATGGATGATATGCTATTATGCAATTTTAGTACATATATTCAGTTCAGATATTAATATGCTCAGTATAGATATCATTCAGTCAATTTCACACATTTAGGGGTCTAAGTAGCGCTTACTGACACTACAATAGGCTCACAGTCGACTTGGGCGACCTATGCAACCTTAGAAATATTTCGATAAAAATGGACTCACATGCCTATGTAATCTGACAGTGTGGGCCCACACGCCTGTGTGGCCCACTCGGCTCAAATTGGCTTTGGCCGTGTGATCCATTTTTAATGTAACCCATGCTAGATAAATATTGATATATGTTTTCACTATTTACTTATATGTTCAGTCAAAGCTGTCTACTTGAGTCATTGTCACTAAATTATTTATATCTTGAGCTACAAAATTCCAAATTAAGATCCGCTTGATGTTTTTGAAACTAGACTCAAATACCTTTCTACCATAAAATTTTTAGAATTTATAGTTTATCAAATAAGTACACTAAAATCTTTAAATTAGTCCCTATTTTGCTATTTGACAGCTTCAACCTTTCCTTACTAAAACTTATTTATCTCTTAGTAAAGAATTTGGATGATGTTTCCGTTTGCTTCTCTTGAAAATAGACTCATTAAGTATTTAAACATATAAATTTAATCCCATAATTATTTTTTATAATTTTTTATGATTTTCTAAAGTCAGAATAGGGGAACCTGAAATCATTCTGACATTGTCTCACAAAATTTACAATTCCATTACTTACATTGTTTCTTCCATGAAAAACTAGACTTAATAAAATTTAATTTCATATTTTATTCAACCACTAACTCAATTTCCACTATTTTTTATGATTTTTCAAAGTTAGACTACTACTGCTGTCCAAAACTATTTTAGTGCAAAATGTTGATTTCCAAGTTTATAACACCCTTATTTCCTTTCTCTACAATTTTTCGTATCATTTTCTCTTATTTCTCGACAGCAAGCAATTTCGACTTTTTTTGTCGAATCCCGTTTTCTATGTTTCGGGTACACACCTATATCATTTCTGCTACTTACGCAATCCCGAGATCACCAAAAACCTATAATCGACAATCCTAACTTTAGAATCGGTCTTAAACTAAGATTAAATCGTTTTCACGTACCAAAAGTGTAACATCAGGGTTTAGACCCTAGTCAAAACAGTGGTTCGAGACCACAAATCCGAGGTCGTAAAAATATTTTAATGATATTTTCTGTGTGAATGATATGTGACATAGTATGTGTGAAAATTCTGTGTGATAATTTAATCGTTTAAGTGTCGAGTTAAGAGAAAGGACTAAATCGCGTAAAGAGTAAAAGCTATGTGCTGAATTATAAGTACTTGAATGTTGGCTTATTAAGGTGGAGGCCTTATGTTGTTATTAATCCATTTTTAAGATAATGGATGGTAAAATGACTTATTAACCTTAAATTATATTTCTTTTATATGTTTTATAAAAGGGTAAAGTTGGTATTTGTCTAATAAGTTATTATTAATGAAAAACAAAACAAAAAGATGTCCATTTTCTCATCTTTCTTCCACCGAAATTGAAAGGGAGAATAGCCATTAAAGCTTTTGAAATTTCGGCACTTGCTAGGCTTGATTAAGGTATGTTTTGAGCTCAATTTTTGATAATTTCTACGTTTTCGTAATTGTTGCTTTGTGCTCTAACTAACCCATGTTGTAATTTCATGAATTGATGATGTTTTTGTGATGTGCCATTGATGAGTATGTGAGCTTGGTGATGAGTGTTGGTGTTAAATGAAAGATATGTGTTTAATGAACATGTGTTGTTCTTGAATTTTTGATGAATTTAACTAGGGCTAAATTGTAAAAATAACTTTCTGAAGGACTAGAATGTGAAATAAATGAAATGTGTGGGTTTGTATGGATATTAGTAAAATTCGACTAAGCTTGTGCTGGGTGGAATTTGGTGAATTTGATGATTTTGTGAATTAGGGACTAAAGTATCGAAATGTGAAAGTATAAGGGATATTATGCAAAATGCCCTAAATGTGTGTGTGTGAACTAAATTGAATGAGTTAGTGATTGAATGGATTGAATTTAAATGTGTATAGACCAAGAGAGAAGAAGTGCTCGACTAATCGACCGTATCGATAGTAGACGTCCGAGGTAAGTTTGGATATGATACATGTTATTAAGATATATCTTAGCATTATGAAATGAATATGTACATGATTATGAGATTGAGATGCTACGTGCAAGAATTAGCTGGTGGCACTAAGTGTGCGAAATGTAAATCGAAACAGAAATGAATGGCACTAGGTGTGCGATGATATGAAAACTACGGCTTATTGACTTGGCACTGTGTGTGCGATGCCGAGACAAGTCGGTTAAAAGAATAGGCACTAAGTGTGCGATGACAAATATGTTACGATTATGTATATAGCACTGAGTGTGGGATCAAATTGATTGAATACTACAAGATGACCGTCAAGTAATATCGAGCATTGAATAGCTTGGAAATTGAATAAGTATGTGTTAGCCAAGGTATGTATCGAACCTTTGTGGTTGATGAGTTTATAAATGATGCTATGGATGGATGAATGAATAGTATAACTATAGATAATATGGTATGAGTATAAGAGGAATGATCTATGTGATGATTATTGTATACATTGGTTTGAATTGATGATATGATTGTATTGTATTTCGAACTTACTAAGCTTTGTAAAGCTTACTGTGTAATTTGTTTCTCTTCTTTGCAGTGTCAGTATAGCTAGCTCAGATCAGGGGATCGTCAGCATTTCAGTCACACTTCGGCAATCTATTTTGGGGTATTTTGTAGAGATGAACATAGTTGAAGTATGGCATGTATAGGCTGGTCATTTAAATCATGTTTGATATTGTGAGTGGCCATGAGATGTGGCTAGATATGTGCTAGTTTTTGCATGTATGAACTTGGTATATGTGATGTATCTTTTGGCATGGTTTGTAGGTTGAGAAGTTGACTTATGAATGACAACTTCGTGTTGGTAAAATGCTAGTATGAATTAGTAAAATTGAGAGGGAATGATGGTTGGTATTGAATGTATTATGCTTGTGACAAGATAAGTTTTGGTACTGAAATTGTTATGGTTGGAATGGGAATTGAATGCATAGATTGAATAGTCATATTGGTAAGTTTTTGGTTGCCTTATGTGTATAATATGTTTTGGTATGTGTTGCTTGTAGGTTTGACCCTAAGTGGGTGGCATTTTGGCCCTGCAAAATGGCCTATAATGTCACACAGTCTAGGGCACGGGTGTGCCTAAAGATTGTGGGTGAATTGGCAGGATGCAGCTTGGTATCACACGGCTTTGACATGAGGGTGTCAGCTAGCTGTGATGTACAAGTCAGTAGCTAGCTAAGAGTACACGGCCATGACATACGGGCGTGCTTGGTGGCCGTGGTGGAGAGGTCAGTATATGACCACGGGGAAGACACACGGGGGTGTCTAGTAGCTGTGGAGGACACACGGTCTCCTCCCACAATCGTGTCTCCCCTAAATTTTAGTAAAGTTTTAAATTTTCATGAATTTTTATATGTGTTTCGGTTTAGTCCCGACCACTCTTTATTATGTGAATTATGTATCGTAGACCTTGATAAGGGACACCATGATTGTAATTGAATGTGATTGAAGATGATGGACTTTGTTACGTAAATTCTAGATATTAAATGTTCTGATTGATAGGTAATACCTCTTAACCCTATTCCAGCGATGGTTTCGGGTTAGGGGTGTTATATTTTATTGGTATCAGAGCTACGGTTTAGTCGATTCTCGGACTAACATAGCGCGTGTGAGTTTAGCTATACATGCCATATTCAAAATTGTGATAGTGTGATGATGTCTGACAACTAAAAATGTGTTTTCATATAGTAATGGATCTCGATCGAGCAGTTGCTGACGATGTAGAAAGTAATGCGCCTGCTCCCGCTCAAGGGACAGTGCCGGCCACATCTAGGCCAAATGATAGTGGTGAGGGAGGAGAGGCTAAGCAAGCCTTCTTCCGAATGATGAGTGGGTGGTTTACGGAGTTCATTCAAACGAATCCGGCTGCTCCACAACCTCCACCCCCACAAGTACCTGTTGTGCCACAAGTTGTAGATCCGATCAGATTGAATAAACCTCTTGTGGATAAGATTTGAAAATATAGGGCTGAAGAGTTTAGGGCCACATCAGATGACGATGCTGAACGAGCCAAGTTTTGGCTTGAGAATACAACCAGAGTATTTGATGAGATATTGTTGAACCCTGATGAGTGCATTAAGTGTGCAGTTTCCTTGTTGAGAGACACGACTTACAATTGGTGGAAACCGTTGATATCTGTGGTTTCGAGAGAAAGAATCACCTAGGATTTCTTTAAAGCCGAGTTCAAAAAGAAGTATATCAGTCAACGATTCATTGATCAGAAGCGTAAAGAGTTTCTAGAATTGAAATAGGGTCGTTTGTCTATTACTGAGTATGAGCGAGAATTTGTAAAATTGAGTCAATATGCGAGAGAATGTGTTTCAATTGGAGCTACTATGTGCAAACGTTTCATAGAGGGATTGAATGAAGACATTAAATTGTTGGTTGGGATACTTGATATTAATGAATTTGTTGTCTTAGTTGAAAGAGCGTGCAAAGCTGAAGAGCTCAGTAAAGAAAAGAAGAAAGCCGATTCCGAAGCTCGTGATGAAAGAAAGAGATTGATGAATAAGTTTTATCAACCTTCAACGAAGAGATTTAGAGATGCCAGCAATCGTTCAAATGCTTCATTTGGACATCCAAGTAGAGATCGTTTGAGACAAAGTACTGGTACACGAATTCAAGCTCCGAATGGATCAAGTGTTGGCAGTGTTAAGAGTAACAAGCCTGAGTGCAGGCAGTATGAAAGACGACATGTGGGAGAGTACTGGGGCAAGTACTACAATAGAGTTTGTTATAAGTGTGGATCCCGAGATCATTTTATTCGAGATTTCCTAAAGATGGTCGAAGAAAAAAACGTTCAGAATGAAAGACCGAGTAACGTGACAGCTAGGGGTAGACCACCTAGAAACACCGAAAATGTGACCAGCTGAGAGGGGCTACAGCGTTTTCTAAGATAGATTTGAGATCGGACTACTATCAGTTGAGAGTTAAAGAATCCGATGTACCAAAAACTGCTTTCAGAATGAGGTACGAACATTACGAATTTTTAGTGATGCCTTTTGGACTAACAAATGCTCTTGCAGTGTTTATGGATTTGATGAATCAAATATTCAGACCGTATTTGGACCGCTTTGTGATGGTGTTCATTGATGATATTTTGATTTATTCATGTGATGAGACGCAGCATGTTGAACATTTGAGAATCGTGCTACAAACTCGACAAGAGAAACAATTGTATGCAAAGTTTAGCAAATGTGAATTTTGGTTGCGTGAGGTTGGTTTTCTGGGACATGTTGTATCAGCTGCCGGGATACGAGTTGATCCGAATAAAATCTCCGCTATTTTGGACTGGAAACCTCTGAGAAATGTGTCTGAAGTCCGTAGTTTTCTGGGACTAGAAAGATATTATAGATGATTTGTAAAAGGCTTCTCGATGATTGCGACTCCGTTGATGAAGTTGTTACAAAAGGATGTTAGATTCGAATGGTCAGATAAGTGCCAACAGAGTTTTGAACAATTGAAAGTGTTGTTAACAGAAACCCCAGTGTTGATTCAATCTAAATCGAGCAAAGAGTTTGTAGTTTACAATGATGCATCGTTGAATGGTTTGGGCTATGTGATGATGCAAGAAGGGAATGTCATTGCATACGCTTCGAGACAGTTAAAACCGCATGAAAAGAATTACCCAACGTATGATCTTGAAGTGGTTGTGATTGTGTTTGGATTGAAGATTTGGCGTCACTATCTGCTTGGAGAAAAATGTCACATTTATACTGATCATAAGAGTTTAAAGTATTTGATGACTCAGAAAGATTTGAACTTGAGACAGAGAAGATGGTTAGAGTTGTTGAAAGATTACGAACTTCTGGCAGATTACCACCCGGGTAAAGCTAATGTTGTAGCTGATGCCCTGAGTCGAAAATCATTATATGCTTTGCGAGCTTTGTAATAAGATAGATCTATGTGATGATAATGCGGTGGTAGTTGAATTTAAAGTTAAGCCGATATTTGTACAACAGATTTGTGATGCTCAGAAAAATGATGTTGAAATGATGGCTAAATGAATTCTGTGTGAATCAAATGCTGAATCAGAATTTCAAGTAGATAGTGATAATTTTTTGAGATTTAGAGATCAAATTTGTGTTCCGAGAAATTCAGGGTTGATTTCGATGATTTTGACTAAAGCTCACAATAGTCATTTGACTGTACATCCGGGGAGTACAAAGATGCATAATGATTTGAAACAGTTTTATTGGTGGCATGGCATGAAAAGAGATATTTCTGACTTTGTGTCGAAATGCTTAGTTTGTCAGCAAGTCAAAGCTGAACATCAAGTTCCGTATGGTTTGTTACAACCGATTATGATTCCTGAGTGGAAATGGAAGAGAATTATGATGGACTTTGTGTCAGGTTTGCCCTTATCACCAAGTAAGAAAGATACAATTTGGGTGATAGTAGACAGATTAACGAAATCAGCTCATTTTGTTCCGGTGAGAACTTATTATTCTTTAGATAAGTTAGCTGAATTGTAGATTGATGAGATTGTGAGATTACATGGAATACGGTTATCTATAGTGTTTGACAGAGATCTGAGATTCACCTCGCGATTTTGGAAGAAATTGCATGATGCTTTAGGCACGAAATTGCATTTCAGTACTGCTTTTCATCAGCAAATGGATGGTCAATCAGAGCGAATCATTCAGATTCTCGAAGACATGCTGAGATGTTGCATACTTGAATTTGAAAGCACATGGGAAAAGCATTTATCATTGATTGAGTTTGCGTATGACAACAGTTTCCAATCTAGTATTAAAATGGCACCATATGAGGCTCTTTATGGTCAAAAGTGTTGAACTCCATTGTATTGGACTGAGCTGAGTGAGAATAAGATTCACGGGGTTGATCTGATAAAAGAGACTGAACAGAAAGTGGAAGTAATTCGTGATAGTTTGAAAGTAGCCTCAGATCGTCAGAACTCCTATGCAGATTTGAAACGAAAAGATATTGAATTCGAGGTTGGTGATAAAGTATTTTTGAAAGTGTCCCCGTGAAAGAAAATACTTCGATTTGGCTGAAAGGACAAGCTGAGTCCGAGGTTCATCGGACCGTACGAGATTATTGAACGACGGTTGCTCATAGATTGAAATTGCCATCTGAGTTAGAAAAGATTCATAACGTGTTTCATGTGTCAATGCTTCGACGGTACAGATCAAACCCGTCTCATGTGATTGCTCCTACTGAGGTTGAGATTCAGTCAGACTTGTATAGTGAAGAACTGATCCGGATTTTGGCGCAAGAGATTAAAGAGTTGAGAAACAAAAGAATTTCCTTAGTGAAGGTGTTATGGCACAAACACGGGATTGAATAGGCTACGTGGGAATCTGAGAATGTTATGAGAGAGCAATATCTACACCTATTCACTGGTAAGATTTTCGGGGACGAAAATCCCTAAGGGGGAGAGAGTTGTAACATCACGGTTTAGACCCTAGTCGGAACAGTGGTTCGAGACCACAAATTCGAGGTCGTAAAAATATTTTAATGATATTTCCTGTGTGAATGATATGTGACATAGTATGTGTGAAAATTCTGTGTGATAATTTAATTGTTTTTTTTTAATTCAACATTTGTTTATTTTTCTAGTTTGGTAATTTATCAATTCGATCTCAATTTTAACCAATAGCCTTTCTCCACACCCTTAACCTAAACCCCATTACAACCTCTTAAAGACCTTTAGATTTATGTATCATATCATTTTATTGTAACGCTCCAAACCCGACCTAAACGTTATGGCCGAATCTCGCGATGTCACATGATAGTGCTTTGGAAAACATGATTGCGCTATAACCATTTGCAGATAATTAGAAAATATAATTATAATAATGCCCTTTTCGATATTTTAGGTTACCGTCAAAAACGCGTTGTTGATTCATTTATTAACCATTTTCAAAACGTTATACATTGCAGAAGCTTTTTTAAGAGTGATTTGCAGATTTGTGTATTTTTGATAAAACATATGTTCATTTTAAAAACTCGAGTCTTATCCTACTACTAGCAGTTCATAAAATAATAATCCCAAATTTAAGTAAAAATCTGTAAAGGCCTTATTACATAAAAAGTACCCAGATATAATGAAACCATAATTAATAATTAAAAATAAACCCATAGTAAATTGTCCAGAACCGTGGTCACCGCCGAGTCCTCCGCCGCACCGATCCGCTTCATCGCTGGGGATTACTTTGTGCAGTTAAATGAAAAAGGGTGAGTTTTTGCAAACTCAATGTGTAATCCCCACGTAAAAATACACACACGCAGAATATTAGATTACTGGACATATATTGACATTTCGGTCCGAGACCCTTACGAAAAAAAAGGTGGACCTTAGCCCACTCGGCATACGTATTCGTGACATATTATCGGGCCTTGGCCCATTTCAGATAGAATATGCAGATAATAGAGTCCTACCCACCAGCCTCTACACACCAACTCCGTCCAACCCTACACACCATGTGGGGATAAAATCAACCCACCTAGCCCTAAACACCATGTTGTACCGAATGCCACACAAAATTAGAAATTTACAGCTGAGCTGCCAGATAACAGGCTTAAAAGCCTTTCGGATACTTCCTCCGAATATCATCAATCCCACCCCGATGCAATGCAAGATACATAAGATGTTATGCTATTGTGCAAACACAGTTCATACATTCAGATATCAGAATTCATGCCCGGTACAGAAATTGGAAAGTCAATTCACATAATTAGGGGTTTAGGTAAAGCTTACCGACCTTACATTAGACCCACAGTCGACTAAAGCGACCTGTGCAACCTTACAAAACATTACAAAAAAATAGGCTTACATGCCCATGTGGCCTACCCGTGTGGCCAACAAGGCCCAAATTGGCCTTGGCCGTGTGGATTACACGACCTCGTTCAGCGCTCACACGATTGCGCGCTTGCGCGCGGCCTGACCCAGAATCCCACATGCCGGTGTGGTTCACCCGTGTGGGTCGACACGCTCGTGTGGCCCACACGACCCAATTGGTTGAGCCCGTGTGTCGCACACGGCCTTGCCAGCAGTCACACGGTTGTGTCGCTCACGCATGACCTGACTAGTCGATCACACGACCGTGTGGTGACTAACAATCTTGTACACGGCCTACCACACGGGTGACCACACACCCGTGTGGTATCAATTGAATGGTTTTCAGCTTTTTTTGAAACCCGATTTTCTGCGTTTTCGGGTACACACCTGATTTGATTTCACTGCCTACGCAATCCCAAGATCAGCAGTACCTATAATCAGAATATTCCAACTCTTAAAACCCAAAAACGAGTCTAAATCGATTAATCCCAACAACATAAAATTGACTTACTGCTACCAAATCGGTCACCACTTCGAGTCAAATCGATGTCATGTTGATTCCAGCCTCTCAAATATCTCCTAAGCACAACAAAACCCCTTTTAAAACCTTTAACAATTAAAGAAATAGCTAAGATAATCCAACCCACAACTTACCGTAAGCGCGTGAATACGTATTACAGAAACGATTGAAAGAAGGAAGAATCGGGATAGGAGGGAAAGTAGTAAAATTTCAGCAGGGGTTTGAGGAAGAAAATTGAAAAGAATGGAACGAATTTGAGAGGAAGAGGAAAAGTGAACAGATTTTCTGATATTCCCCCTATCATCTCCCCAAATCTCTCTTAACTATCAGAATTTTTAGTCCAACACAAACCCCTACACGGCACTGGTAGCAAAAATACATCCCTTGCCTGCGCAAGGATTCGAACTCCCAACCTCCAACAACCTCAACACTCCACTTAGCCACCAGACCAGCAGGCCAATTCTAACATGTTCTTACAATTAAATACTTATAAGCCTACTAACCAAAGTTTGGGCTTTAATCATAAAAATACCCAAATTCACCCAAGTTGAGACTTGAACTTGGGACCTCCCAGACACACCCAAATACACCCAAATCACTTAACCACTAAAGCAAATAGGTATTTGTGTCTTGAAATTACAAAAGCTGAAATTAATGGAAAACCGTGGCATTACATTTATAGTGGTTGAAATTTGATTTTCATGCAAGCCTATGGTAATGACGTTTTATGTTTGACTATTGAGTGCTTATTATTGAACCTTAAACACTTTGAGTGATTTGATTGAATCTTTAGTGAGGATGTCAATTCTTGTTGATTTTGAATTAAAGGTAATTACTTAGATAAGGGGAAATACCTATGTTTTCATACTTCAAAAATGTTCGACTTGGATTGTTTGAATCTTTAGTGCTCTTTTAGTTGAATTATCAATGTATGATTATTTGTGAATTATGTCGAAACATTATTGATGAGAATTATAAGTTGTAAATTATCAATGTATGTTATTTGTGAATTATGGCACAAATATGCATTAAACCAACCTCAATTAATCCTAATTCATCTATTTCCATACTAAGAAACATATAATTCAATACATCATATTTTATCAACTCAAAATATACCAAATCCATAATCTCAAATCATCAATATAATCATTTTCAAACATGCATTATTTTGCCTAGTTTCATATGCATACCAATAATCAAATCTCAACCATTTGGTATACATAGTGCCTATTCATAACAAGCATCTCCTATCAATAATCAACCACACATTTAAAGGCCAAATACACATATTTATACATGAGCAAAACATGCCAAATATAAGCCAAATCATATGGCAAATTGCATAACACATCATTCTTCATTTACAAGCTAACTTAAATGGCTAAATCCATTACCAAAATATACCAAAATGACCATAACTCCTATACATGCCATATAACCAAAACAAAAGCTCAAATGTACCAAAATGGAAGCTTGATAGTGTGATGAGGTCTCCGACGATTCCCAAATCCGAGCTAGCTTTGAGAACACTATAAAACACAAAAAATAAACAAAGTAAGCTATAAAGCTTAGTAAGCTCATATACTGAATAAGTAAAACTTACCAACCAACAATTCAATAACATAAGCATCATATAATGCAATTCAAATTTGAAGCATAACTTAACATATGTATTCCAATAAACCGTAAAAGTAACATATTTTAAGCCCACATATTTTAAGCCCACATATGTATTCGATTAGACTACTTACTGGGATGATTTGTGAAATACGGGCAGAAATTTTTTCTAAAGGGACAGAACAGGTAAAAGCAGTTACATTATGCAGTGGAAAGGAATTAGTCGAACCAAAGAAACAAATCCTACACGTAAATAACAAAATAAGAGATGAGGGAGTTGAGGATGTAAATCCAGCACGTAAAGAAAATAAATCGACAATCCTATATCCAGCAAAGTTACAAAAGGAACGATTAGATGCCCAATACGATAAGTTTCTTGAACTTTTTAAACAAATACGTATTAACTTACCTTTTGTTGAAGCCATTTCACAGATGCCAAAGTACGCAAAATTCTTAAAGGAACTCCTGACGAATAAAAGGAAGCTTGAAGAAGTGTCGACGATGGAACTTAATGAGGAGTGCTCAGCTGTCTTCCAAAATAAGCTACCAACCAAATTAAAAGACCCAGGAAGTTTTACTATCCCTTGTTTAATTGGTAGCTTAAATATAAAAAAACACTAGCTGATTTAGGCGCCAGTATTAATTTAATGCCTTATAAAATGTTTAAACAACTAGATCTAGGGAAACCAAAACCCACTAGGATGAGTATTTAGTTAGCAAATAGATCTATTAAATATCCTAGAGGAGTTATTGAAGATATCTTGGTGAAAATTGATAAATTCATTTTCCCTGTCGATTTTGTTGTGTTAGACATGGATGAAGACATTAATGTTCCCTTAATTTTGGGGCGACCTTTTTTAGCTACTTCTAGAGCCGTTATTGATGTAGGAGACGATAAACTTGCATTAAGGATAGGCGATGAAGAAATTATTTTTCAGATTTATGATGCCATGCGATATTCTAAAGAGCAAGATGATTCCTGTTATTTTGTTGATACAACTGATCATATCATTCAAAATTCATTACAGGAAATCATAAATGATGACACGATGGAACTGTGCCTGACTCAAGAAGAGGGGAAAGAAGATGAGGGCGATTAGTTGAATCTGAATACATCATTACTTAGACAAATAAAAAAAGAAAGCATTGAAAACAATGATGAAATAGACCAGAAATCCTCCATCGATGAGCCACCCAAATTGGAATTAAAACAGTTGCCAAAACACTTAGAACACGCATTCCTCAGAGACAATTCTACTCTATCGGTAATTATCTCTTCAGAACTAGAACCCAAGGAAAAAGAGGAGTTGGTAAAGGTACTAAGAGAACATAAAAAAGCCATAGCCTGGAAAATCACTGACATCAAGGGTATAAACCCATCGTTCTGCACACACAAAATTCTAATAGAAGAAGAATACAAACTGTGTGTGGAACCCCAGAGACGGTTAAACCCCAACATGAAAGAAGTGGTAAATCCGAGGTAATTAAACTTCTAGATGCAAGAATAATTTATCCTATTTCTGATAGCACTTGGGTAAGTCCTGTATAGGTAGTTCCAAAGAAAGGAGGGATGACGGTGGTACCCAATGAAAAGAATGAGTTAATTCCTACAAGAACAGTTACAGGCTGGAGAGTCTGTATAGACTGTAGGAAACTAAATGATGCCACCAGAAAAGATCACTTCCCTCTACCCTTGTAACACCCCAAACCCGGCCTAGACGTTACGATCGGATCTGGCATGTCACATGAAAGGAATGTCTAAAAACTGAGCGTTCGTTAAATAGTTCGTATTTTTTATATTTATTGTGAAAAATCGAGTTTAAGTAATTTTGAATAAGAAATGATTTATTAACATTTTAGGAAAATCCCATATTGATCATTTATTAATAACCAGTAAACAAATTGAAAGCTGCAACCAAATAAAATACCATAGGCCTTATTACGTAACAAAAACCCAAATAAAAATAAGTCCAAATAAAAGAAACGAATTTACGAGTAAACATATGTATGGCCTCCACGAGTCCACCTCAGCTCCCAAATCCGCGATCTAATGATTACCTGTAAAATTTAACTAAGGGGTGAGTCATCGAGACTCAGTGTGTAAATCCCCATCCAATGGGTGTTAAACCCTTACACAATTTCATATGAAAATATGCATGCCATGCAACCCAAAACCTAGCCATCCAGAACTCCATATCCTACCCCGTGTGGTACCAAACCACTGGTGGTCAAAACCACTGGTGACCGAAGTCACAAATAATATGGGTGGGGCCAACCCACCTTGTGGTCAAAACCACTGATGACAATCCCGTAATCAACATGTGGGGCCAACCCACTGTGGTACCAAACCACTGGGACGAGTCAAAAATAATCCATGTGTGGTCAAAACCACTGGTGACCGTAGTCACAAATAATATACGCGTGGTCAAAACCACTGGTGGTCAAAACCACTGAGACTTAGTCACAAATAATATGAAAAGCGGGGCCAACCCACTGTGTGGTCAAAACCACTGGTGGCAGTCTAGAATTATGCCTTCCCCCTCCTCTTATTACATCCGTGCAATATGACATAATAATTCGTGTATGCAGTATGTCATGTATGCTAAACATATATCCAATATAAGCATAACATGAATTACCATCATAATCAGATAGACATAAAACAACATAATCACGCTAATCAACCTCTAAGGGTATAATCGTAATTTTACCTACCAAAGGCACTTTCGTAATTTACCCACCAAGGGCATTTTCATAATTTACCCACCAAGGGTATATCAGTAATTTTGCACCTGCAATGGCCTTTCCCAGAGGCCCAAATGTCGCCCCAGTAAGTCAGCTACCATTTCCGGTCGTACCGGACGATTGGGCCTAAAATTCGATTCTGGCCCATTCAGGCCCACACGCTCATGTAGCCCTCCTAAGACAAATCTAGCCATGTATATAAGTTCCACCTAGTCTAGTTCACTCTATACTACACAATCATACAATTTACTCATAAGGGCCCACGGGCCTATTGGGCCCACTTCGGCCCATCGCAGCCCAAGCAGCCCCAACCCACAAGAATACTACTGATGGCCTCAACTATCACGTCGAAGCCCCACACGTTCGCTCGCACGCTCGTGTGGCTACTATTTCCGTGACCGGCACTTCGGCATTTGCCACTCTACAACTAGAGTAGAGAGAGTTACACACCTGATAGGAGTCTGGTGTTAAACCGCGCTGCGACCACTCCTGTGCCCAAACGCCCACCAAGGTATGTTAACTCTCCTCCTGGAATGCTCTTTATATAGCTAGCTCTCCACCTTCCTTCTTTGTATATTTCTGATGTGGGATCCCTTCGTCAGTAGAGTTTAAATTCGACTAAAACTCTTGCCGTCCAATTCACAAAATAAATACTCTATTGCTTGTCATGAGATTCGAACCCAGGCTCCCTTGTAACATAATCCACGCCGCTAACCACTTGGCAACAAGCTCTTCTTGTGTCTTAAACCATGTGTAACTAAATTTGAATCTATAGCCAAATACTAAAGTCCATGTAAAAAGAAAACCAAAATGCAAGAGCCAAGACTTGAACCTTGGACCTCCTTCCTTCCTTGTGGCGTCATCCCCTTGCTCCTTGAGTGGCGTCACTTTGCCACTACACCACACACTCCATTTGTGTCATTTTCCTCTACATTTTATTCTTAAGGCCTACCTGCCAACTTCTAGGGTTTTTTTCACCTAAAACCAAAATTTCCCCAAAGCCAATATTTGATGCTGGGACTTCATAGAAACCCTCTAACCTGCCAAAATCACTTATCCAATAGGTTCAACTTGCATTTAAGCCGATCTCTTGTTCTCCAAAAATTTAAACGCTACTACGCTCAAGGCCCATTGGGTCCAATCCTACTAGGCCCAAAAATGTTTTAAATGGATTATGAAAGGCTTTTATGGGGAAAAAGTACAGTGGTGAAAGCATGGCACTGAGTCTCCGGCACCAATCTGCCAAGGTAAGTACATCAAACTGTTGCTTTTGATGATGTGATTATGGTTGTATTGGTATGACTAAATAGTAGTAGGGACTACACTAGAGATTTGAACTATAGGATGGATGTACTTACGAAACAATCTCTGATTAAACTTCTCATAAAACTGTGCCTTAATAGACAGTGGAATAAAGGTCTAACGCATAAAACTTTTAGTCAGCTCGAATATATCGGTAGATATGAGTGCACATGGACGTGGGCGTAACATTCGTGGACGAGGTAAGGGTAGGATGACGGTCTCGGAACTGGTAGGGCCTGGACATGGGTCGAAAAATGAGGACCACCGCCGCCAGCTGTGGGGGCGGAATATCAAGATCAGATGGGTGGTAAAGACACAGTGTCACAGGCTGTGCTGCGGGTACTAGAAAGGGTTGCGAGTGCAGGCGTTAGAACAGGAGCTCGGAAATCTGTGACCGAGCGATTCAAGTAGAACAGGAGCTCGAAAATCTATGACCGAGCGACTCAAGGCTAATGGTGCAGAGGTATTTAGAGGTGTATCCGGCGTGGCACCTAGTACGGCAGAATATTTGTTGGAGGCGACAGAACGCATCATGGATGACCTGGATTTTTCAGCTGAGGAAAAGCTGAAGGGGATTGTATCTCTGCTCCGGGATGAGTCATATCAGTGGTGGCTCACAGTTAGGGACGGAGCGATAGCAGATGACATCACTTGAGAATTCTTTAGAGCAGCCTATCAGAGGAAATACATAGGAGCTATGTAACATTCGGGATTAGGGCCTATGCATTTTTTTTGCTTAATTAAATGTGAAAGCATGCTTGTGTGTGTCTTGAAGGTATTATGTGAATTTTAAAAATTTTGGAAATGTAAGGAAATGTCTTGTCTTGGAAATGTTAGGAAATGTCTTGGGAATGTAAGGAAATGTCTTGTCTTGGAAATGTAAGGAAATGTCTTGGAAATGTAAGGAAATGTCCTAGAAATGTAAGGAAATGCTTAAGAAATGTTAAGATTAAAGTTTAAAAGAGGGACATGAAGCAAGGTGGTCTTAAGAGGAAATGTAGGGAAAGTTTGACACACAAATAGGCATGGAAAAGTGGCTTGGAGATGCCACTTAAGGCTCTGGAAGTGACGCCATACATAGTGCAAGGGGGACTTGGGTTCGAGTCGCATGGGAAGCTAAAAATAAAAGTTTTATTTTGCTGCAAGGATGGACAGAGGTGGACGGCACATACGCTATATTTTAGGAGTTTAAAATCCTTTTATTTTTATTTATTATTTAGAGATAAAAGGTGTGATAATAAAGATAAGGGATAATTGAAGGATTATTTCTTTTAATTTGAATAAAGTGATTATTAAAGAGATAAACCTATCAAAATAGAAGAGTAATGGCCAAATAAGGGAGTCTTGGCCTAGTAATTTCGGTAAAAGGAGGAAAACAAGGCTAATGATCATTCTTTCTCTCTTCCTCTCTATCGAATTCTCTCTGCCACTGTTCTTCCTTTTCTTTTCAAATCTCCACAAAGCCGAAAACTTAAGAGAGCCTAGCCGACTTCTCCATCTCTTCTTCAAAGACTATTACTATTTGTTCAACCCTTTTTTCCTTCTTCTCACAAGTTTCATAAAAGCCGAAAATAAGATCTTCTTAGTCCCTAGTCGATTGTTCATTAGATCTCAACCGAGGCAAAGCAATCACTATCTAGCAAGGATAGCCGAAACTCTTTGGGACATCAAGCAAAGGTGCTGTCGACTTTTGTATTAAGGGTAAGGGCCAATAGTCATTTGGTTTCCATTCTTTTTCTTCTAGGCTTGTCGAAAAATTTGGAATCTAACTCTATTAATGTCTTTGGCCGAAACCATGAAGAACTCTTTCGGGATCTGTCTCTAGTCGACCATAAGGAGGATTTCGGGATCTCAATATTCAAGGTAAGGCCTGTAATATTCGGCCAAGGGCCATTTATTAGTATTTAAATGTTAGAAGTGGATCTAACATGTACCTATAGGTGATTCAACATCTTCAAAGCAAGAGGTTAGTTCCGGGATTTAAGATTTGGAAGGTAAGTACATATGTACATTCGACCAAAGCCTAGTTTAGTATTTTGCTTTGTTTCTTAAATGTTTAAAAGCCGGAAACTAACCAAGTTAATGGATTTAATGTTGGCCGATTGAAGAAAGGTATAGCACAAAGTTTTCGGGATTTGATTTATAGTGACATCGGTACCAAGGTAAGAATTTGATTACAATAATCCTAATGGAATTTGGTTTTATGGCCGAATGGGTTTCCATTAAATTTCTAAGTATTAACCGAATGTAGGAGTAAAGGATCTAAAGCGATAGATCGGTTTTTCGGGTTTCAGGAAAAGCATTAATACTAGGTGTGTACCCCGCACTATCTTTTAATAAAATTTATGGCAATATTTAATATGTGCATGTTTATAAAATCTATGCCACGAAAATTATAAGGGCGATGAGCATGTCGTCTGCAGCGGAAGCCTTCGATGGTGTGTAGCGGATGGAGGGTTGACTTACTAGTCCCCACGGTGTGCAGGTTGGTACGGGAGACGTGTAGCGGATGGCTATCTAGGTTTGGGTTCGGGTTGCATCATTTTAATTTAATGATATATGAATATGTGTGCTAGGAAATGCCTAATTTTGTTAAGACTTAGTGCTGTGTTACACATTAAGTCTGTTGACTGACACCGTTGTGGGAACATTTTTCAGGTGATGATCAGTAATGGACCAGGTCGACAGGAGCTTAGTGGTGGCCATGCCCAGCAAGTAAATTTTATGTGGACTCTTTATTTTTCTAAGTAGTTTAAATTTCATTTTGGGTTTTATTTGATGTAATAAGGCCACTTTTGAACTATTTCATTGTTTTATTAAGTTTACAAATTTTTATTAAGTTAAAGATTAAGTAAATTTACTTTCTAATGAACTCTAAATGTTTTATCACCCAAAAATTAATAATGGTTTTCATTATAAAACGAATTTGTTTTCTACTCGAGCCCAACCCAAAACAATATTTCTTTCAAAACACACTATTTTCCAAAGTAATAAAAGAATTTTTAACCGGTTTACTTCGAGGAACATACCAGATCTGGTCCAGGCTCGTGGGCCGGGTATGGGGTGTTTTAATTTGGTATCAGAGCCCGTTTCAAACTCTTGGCCTGAGGTTTAAGGCCCAAAACATTTTCAAAGTGAGCCCAAATAAGATTTATGAAAACATTTTTTTGAAATAAGCGTGTTTTGGCATGGCACCTAAGTCTCCACCATGATCCACCGTAAGTACCCCTATCCTCTGTGTGAATTCTGATATGAATTATAGAAGGGTAGAAATGGAATGTAGATTAGACTGTTAAGTATGTGAACCCTAGGACTAGTTTACCCCAACAAACACATAAGACTTAAGTGCCTAACTTAAACAAACCTGTGGTTAAGTCGCCGAGTTAGGGTGTGGCAACCATTGTGCGCCTGTCTAGGATTGGTTTCGGTGGGAGTTTGGTACTTAAGCAGTCCGCGTGACTCACCTCCTCTCCACTCGAATCCTACCTGGTGCTTACCTACGGTTCACCATAACCAAGAGGACTCGCTAGGGTGTGGTAACCATGGTGCGCATGTCTGTCTCAGAATGGATCCTAAAGCCTGCAGTACTTAAGCGATCCCTAGTGACTCACCTCCTCTTCGTAGGAATCCTACATGGTGCGTAGCTATGGTTCACCCTAACCATGAGGACTTATTCATAGGCTAAACCCAATAACTAAAACCCGAAAAGGGACTAGCCATGTTTTTATGGAAACCCTAGTTTTAAAAATCACCAAAGTACCCCTTTGAATAGTAACGAAAACTTACTTTTAGAAAATTTTTAAAATATTTTCGATTTATAAAAAAAAAATACCAAAATGCCCCTAGTGTCGAAATTACAAAAATGCCCGTGGTTTCTAAAATTACTGAACTACCCCCGAATTCACTAAAATTTTCTTACTTTACAAAAGTCCCTAAGAATCCTATTTTGCAAAATACTAAAATACCCGATTTGGAAAAAAATTACGAAATTGCCCCTGACGTACAAAATTACCAAAATGACCCTAATTTCCAAAATTTTTGAAACATCACCATTTTGGAAAACAAATTCTCAAAAGTAACCCTAAAGTTTTGTAAAATCTGCAATACCCCTGATTTATTGAGCTTTACAAATTTACCCAAGTTTATTAACAAAATACCCCTGAGTTTTAAAATTACTGAAATGCCCTCAGATTTCAAAATTTCCAAAAATACCCCGGGAACGTAAAATTACCAAAATACCCTTATTGACAAAATCACCAAGGAACCTTATTTTGAAAAATTACGAAAATACCCCTGTAGGATACATTACGAAAATACCCCTGGGACACGAATAAGACAAGAGTGTCGAATAGTGAATGTGTGTGTTGGATGCTATTGAAGGAATGTCTGAATGAATGTCCTTCTCTGAATATGGATAGAGAACTTGAATGAAAACCTTGATTGATCAAAAGAACAACTTCTAAAAACTTCTTTCATAAAATTTCTTCGCGGATAATAAGTGAAACAAAGCCTAATTCATAAAACTTTTTAATCAAATCGCAACGTTAGAAATGAGCTCTAGGGGACGTGGCCGTCGTGGACGCGGTAGAGGCAGAATGACCGTGTCAGAACCTGTTAGATCGGGTTAAGGGTCTGAAAATGAGGTACCATCACACCACCACCACCCCGCCTTTTGATCTTGGCGGCGAGGATCGACGGGGTGATGTCGTGTCACAGTCGTGTCCGCGAGTTCTTGAGATGGTGGCGGAAGCAAGTGGAGGCACGGGAGCTCGGAAGTCTGTATCCGAATGACTCCGAGCCAACGGAGCTGAGGTGTTTCGTGGAGTGTTAGGAGTGGCACCCAGTACCACTGAGTATTGGTTGGAATCAACTGAGCAGATTATGGATGAACTAGATCTGACCCCTGAGGAGAAGCTGAAAGGAATGGTGGCATTCCTACGCGATGAAGCGTACCAATGGTGGCTCACAGTTCGTGATGGTGCCACAGCTGAGGATCTGACGTGGGACTATGTTAAGACGGCTTATAAGAAGAAATATGTCGGTACCCGGTATACTGACGAGCAAAGGAAGGCATTTATGGTGCTGGTTCAAGAGAACAAGTCCGTGGCAGAGTATGAAGCTAAGCCGTTATGCTCGAGGAGTGGTGGCTACGGAGCATGAATGGTGTGTCCGATTTGAGAACGATTCGAGGGATGATTTAAGGTTGTTAATAGCCCCACATCAGGAGCGGGAATTTTTCGCGTTAGTGGAAAAGGCTAAGGTAGCCGAGGGAATCAAGGACTCGTAAAAGCGAGCTCGATAGGAATAGACCCAAGAGGGGTTATGGGTCGTCGGGGCCGTGCGGGAGTGTGCGAAAAGGCCCCCGAGTCAGTGGGCCGCGAGGTCAGCAAGTTGGTGCTGGAGGGCAGTATCATCCTTGTGATCAGTGTGGGAAGAAGCACTTAGGAGAGTGCTGGAAAAAGACAAGAGGATGCTTCAAGTGTGGGTCAAAGGACCATATGATTAAGGATTGCCCTATGAGGCCAGATGGAAATTGACCAGTAGCTCAGAATGTTAATCAAGCTGGTAGAGGTGGAAAGCAGCCTCAGCGAGGCCGTGGTCCGAATGGCCGAGGTAATGGTACTGGCAGAGGACGTGGAATGCCAGGCAGAGGTGCTGCTAATACTGAGGCAAGGCAACCGGGTTTGGTTTATGTAGTTCACCGGAGGGAGGAGAGAGACGCACCGGACGTCATAACCGGTGCGTTCCTTATTTATGGCAAGCCCTATTTTGCTCTGATTGATGTGGGCTCAACCCATTCTTATGTTGCATGTAGTGTAGTGGAAACACTAGGCCTAGACTCTGAACTTTCTGATAAGGAGATGACTGTAGTGAGCCCATTAGGCCAAACTGTAGTGGTGGATAAGATTTTTCGGAGTGTACCTCTAGAGATTTAGGGAGTGAACTTTCGGGCTGACTTAATGGAATTACGCTTCGGAGAATTTGAACTCATACTAGGTATGGATTGGTTAGTAAAGCACCAGGCCGTGTTGGATTGTGCGGCTAAACGAATGGAATTAAGGACCCCGGAGGGTGAGGTGGTTATCATGATAGGAGAAAGAAGGAACTACTTGTCTAATGTAGCTTCGGCGCTAAAGGCTGAAGGGATGGTTCGGAAAGGGTGCAAGACATTTTTAGCCTTCGTAAGTGCGTTAGATGGAAAAGAAGAAGGTGTTAGTAGAGTTAGAACGGTAAGGGACTTCATGGATGTGTTCCTAGAGGAATTACCAGGAATACCCCCAGATAGGGAGGTGGAATTTGGAATAGACTTGCTACTGGGAACAGCTCCTGTGTCAATCGCTCCATACCGAATGGCGTCAAAGGAGTTAGTTGAGCTCAAGGCTTAGATTCAGGAGTTACTTGACCGTGGGTTTATTCGACCCAGTGTGTCTCCGTGGGAAGCACCGGTCTTGTTTGTGAAGAAGAAGGACGGAACTATGCGAATGTGCATAGACTATCGTCAGTTGAATAAGCTGACCATCAAGAACAAGTATCCTTTACCAAGGATAGATGACTTGTTTGATCAGCTGAAGGGGGCCGCGGTTTTCTCAAAGATAGATATACGGTCGGGATATCATCAATTGAAAGTGAAGGAGGCAGATATCCATAAGACAGCCTTTAGGACAAGATACGACCATTATGAGTTTGTACTAATGCCGTTTGGATTGACGAATGCACCAGCCGCGTTCATGGATATGATGAACCGGGTTTTCCAGCCCTACTTGGATAAGTTCGTCGTTGTGTTTATCGATGACATCCTTGTGTATTCGAAGTCGGAGGAAGAGCATGATGAGCACCTACGGATAGTGTTACAAGTATTAAGGGAGAAGAAGCTCTATGCTAAATTCAGTAAGGGTGAATTTTGGCTTAAGGAGGTGGCATTCCTAGGACATGTAGTATCCGCAGAAGGTATAAGGGTAGATCCTAGGAAGATCGAGGCAGTGTTGGATTGGAAACCACCTAGGTCCGTGGGTGAGATCCGAAGTTTCTTAGGTTTGGCAGGCTATTACAGGAGGTTCGTGTAAGGGTTCTCGTCAATAGCCGCGCCTTTGACAAAGTTATTGAGGAAGGAAGTACCCTTTGTATGGACGGATAAGCAACAGGAGAGCTTTGAGAAGCTTAAGAGGGTCTTGACGGAAGCTCCAGTTCTGATTCAGCTTGAGGCAGGAAAGGATTTTGTAGTGTACTGTGACGCTTCGCATACGGGATTAGGCTGTGTTCTAATGCAAGATGGAAAAGTAGTCGCGTATGCGTCTCGACAACTAAGGCCTCATGAGGTTAACTACCCAACTCATGACTTGGAATTGGCGGCAGTGGTCTTCGCTCTTAAGGTGTGGAGGCATTACCTTTATGGAGAAAAGTCGATAATCTACACACACCACAAAAGTCTTAAGTATCTGTTGACTCAGAAGGAGTTGAACTTGAGGGAGCGAAGGTGGGTGGAATTATTGAAGGATTATGATTGTTCGATAGAGTATCACCCAAGCGAGGCAAACGTGGTAGCAGACGCTCTAAGTTGGAAGGTAGTGTTGGATCTGAGGGCGATGTTCACACACTTGAGTTTGTTTGATGATGGGAGTCTGCTGGCAGAATTGCAAGTCAAACCAAGGAAAGATGGTGTTAATGGTGAGGGAGTATTGTGCTTCAAAGGAAAGATCTGTATGCCAAGGGACAAGGAGTTAAGACAAAGAATTCTTCGGGAAGCACATAGTAGCCCTTACGCTATGCATCCCGGAGGCACTAAGCTGTATAGGGATCTAAGGGAACAGTTTTGGTGGCCTGATCTTAAACAGGAAGTTACTGAATTCGTAGGAAAATGTCTGACGTGTCAGCAAGTTAACGCTGAACACCAAGTTCCATCGGGATTACTTCAGCCAATCGAGATTCCACAATGGAAGTGGGAGAGAATCACCATGGACTTCGTTAGTGGGCTTCCCCTTACGCCTACTAAAAAGGACTCGGTATGGGTAATAGTGGACTATTTGACCAAGTCCGCGCACTTCATTCTGGTAAGAGTGGATTATTCTCTTCAGAAGTTGGCCAAGTTATATGTGGCGAAAATTGTGAGGTTACACGGAGTACCAGTGTCAATCATTTCAGATAGAGACCCAAGGTTTACGTCTCGGTTTTGGAGGGCACTTCATCAAGCTTTAGGCACTAAGTTGGATTTCACTATGGCCTTTCATCCATAGTCGGACGAGCAGTCTGAACGGGTAATTCAAGTGTTAGAGGATATGCTGAGGGGCTGTGTGATGGATTTTCGAGGAAGTTGGGAGGACTATTTGCCTTTAGCAGAGTTCGCCTACAACAATAGCTACCAAGCTAGTATTCGGATGGCACCGCATTGCGAATCGTATGGTCGGCGCGCTGACTCCTACGTGTTGGATGTAATTGGGAGAACGTTGAGTTTTGGGTCCTGAAATTGTGGCCGAATCCGAAGAGAAGGTTGAGATAATTCGGGCACGGTTGAAAGAAGCCTCTGACAGGCAAAAGTCGTATGCCGACCTCAAGCGAAAAGGGATAGAGTTTGATGTGGGAGACCAGGTGTTCATTAAGGTCTCGCCTTGGAAGAAGGTGATGAGGTTTGGTCAGAAAGGGAAGTTAAACCCAAGGTTTATAGGGCCCTATCGAGTGTTGAAGCGAGTTGGACTAGTGGCATACCAGTTAGAGTTGCCTTCAGAATTGAGACAGATGCATGACATATTCCATGTATCCATGCTACGTCGATATCGATCAGACCCATCTCATGTGGTACCAGTCGAAGAGGTGGAGCTAAGACCAGACCTGTCCTACGAGGAAGAGCCAATTCAGATATTGGAATGTGATGTGAAAGTGTTACGAAAGAAGCCAGTTCCTCTAGTCAAGGTGTTATGGCGCAATCATGGATCAGAGGAAGCTTCGTGGGAGCTCGAGGAGGCAATGCAACAGCAATACCCGTATCTGGCGTGGCACCTAGTACGGCAGAATATTTGTTGGAGGCGACGGAACGCATCATGGATGACCTGGATTTTTCAGCTGAGGAAAAGCTGAAGGGGATTGTATCTCTGCTCCGGGATGAGTCATATCAGTGGTGGCTCACAGTTAGGGACGGAGCGATAGTAGATGACATCAATTGAGAATTCTTTAGAGCAGCCTATCAGAGGAAATACATAGGAGCTATGTAACATCAGGGATTAGGGCCTATGCATTTTTTTGCTTAATTGAATGTGAAAGCATGCTTGTGTGTGTCTTGAAGGTGTTATGTGAATTTTAAAAATTTTGGAAATGTAAGGAAATGTCTTGGAAATGTAAGGAAATGTCTTGTCTTGGAAATGTAAGGAAATGTCTTGGGAATGTAAGGAAATGTCTTGTCTTGGAAATGTAAGGAAATGTCTTGGAAATGTAAGGAAATGTCCTAGAAATGTAAGGAAATGCTTAAGAAATGTTAAGTTTAAAGTTTAAAAGAGGGACATGAAGCAAGGTGGTCTTAAGAGGAAATGTAGGGAAAATTTGACACACAAATGGGCATGGAAAAGTGGCTTGGAGATGCCACTTAAGGCTCTGGAAGTGACGCCATACACAGTGCAAGGGGGACTTGGGTTCGAGTCGCATGGGAAGCTAAAAATAAAAGTTTTATTTTGCTGCAAGGATGGACAGAGGTGGACGGCACATAGGCTATATCTTAGGAGTTTAAAATCCTTTTATTTTTATTTATTATTTAGAGATAAAAGGTGTGATAATAAAAATAAGGGATAATTGAAGGATTATTTCTATTAATTTGAATAAAGATAATTAAAGAGATAAAACTATCAAAATAGAAGAGTGATGGCCAAGTAAGGGAGTGTTGGCCTAGTAATTTCGGCAAAAGGAGGAAAGAAAGGCTAATCATCATTCTTTCTCTCTTCCTCTCTGCCGAATTCCCTCTGCCACTGTTCTTCCTTTTCTTTTCAAATCTCTACAAAGCCGAAAAATTAAGAGAGCCTAGCCGACTTCTCCATCTCTTCTTCAAAGACTATTACTATTTGCTCAACCCTTCTTTCCTTCTTCTCACAAGTTTCATAAAAGCCGAAAATAAGATCTTCTTAGTCCCTAGCCGATTGTTCATTAGATCTCAACCGAGGCAAAGCAATCACTATCAAGCAAGGATAGCCTAAACTCTTTGGGACATCAAGCAAAGGTGCTGTCGACTTTTGTATTAAGGGTAAGGGCCAATAGTCATTTGGTTTCCATTCTTTTTCTTCTAGGCTTGTCAAAAAATTTGGAATCTAGCTTTATTAATGTCTTTGGCCGAAACCATGAAGAACTCTTTCTGGATCTGTCTCTAGTCGACCATAAGGAGGATTTGGGGATCTCAATATTTAAGGTAAAGCCTGTAATATTCGGCCAAGGGCCATTTATTAGTATTTTAAATGTTAGAAATGGATCTAACATGTACCTATAGGTGATTCAACATCTTCAAAGCAAGAGGTTAGTTCCGGGATTTAATATTTGGAAGGTAAGTACATATGTACATTCGGCCAAAGCCTAATTTAGTATTTTGATTTGTTTCTTAAATGTTTAAAAGCCGAAAATTAACCAAGCTAATGGATTTAATGTTGGCCGATTGAAGGAAGGTATAGCACAAAGTTTTCAAGATTTGATTTATAGTGAAATCGGTACCAAGGTAAGAATTTGATTACAATAATCCTAATGGAATTTGGTTTTATGGCCGAATGGGTTTCTATTAAATTTCTAAGTATTGACCGAATATAGGAGTAAAGGATCTAAAGCGATAGATCGATTTTTCGGGTTTTAAAAAAAGCATTAATACCAGGTGTGTACCCCGCACTATCTTTTAATAAAATTTATGGCAATATTTAATATGTGCATGTTTATAAGAATGTGATTATGGCTAAGGTACCGTGTTATGGTACAAAGTACTCAGGTACGTTTCCTACTTCTACTAGGATTATGAAATATGTTATATTTAACATGTGAAAAGTGATAAGAATGTGAAATGCATGACATGTATAATATGAGGCATACGGGTTATATGAGAAAGGGGAAGTGAATGTGGTGACTATTGTCACGATATAAGAATGTGGTGACCTCGGTCACATTATCTGAATGTGGTGACTTCGGTCACATTATCTGAATGCGGTGTCACATGACACGAATATTATCTAGTGGCTATGCCACGAAAATTATAAGGGCGATGAGCATGTCGTTTGCAGCGGCAGCCTTCGATGGTGTGTAGCGGATAGAGGGTTGACTTACTAGTCCCCACGGTGTGTAGGTTGGTACGGGAGACGTGTAGCGGATGGCTATCTAGGTTTGGGTTTGGGTTGCATCATTTTAATTTAATGATATATGAATATGTATGCTAGGAAATGCCTAAATTTGTTACGACTTAGTGCTGTGTTACACATTGAGTCTGTTGACACACCCCGTTGTAGGAACATTTTTTAGGTGATGATCAGTAATGGACCGGGTCGGCAGGAGCTTAGTGGTGGCCATGCCCAGCAAGGAAATTATTATGTGGGTGACTCTTTATTTTTCTAAGTACTTTAAATTTCATTTTGGGTTTTATTTGATGTAATAAGGCCACTGTTGAACTATTTCATTGTTTTATTAAGTTTACAAATTTTTATTAAGTTAAAGATTAAGTAAATTTACTTTCTAATGAACTCCAAATGTTTTATCACCCAAAAATTAATAAGGGTTTTCATTATAAAACGAATTTGTTTTCTACTCGAGCCCAACCCAAAACAATATTTCTTTCAAAACACACTATTTTCCAAAGTAATAAAAGAATTTTTAAACCATGAACAGGTCAAGATTACTTCTTTCAGAGATGCGAAGATGTGTCTCTGCGTCCTTTGCGCAAAGTAAGTATGCCTCCTGTAACTTCAATTACGGGTGTTGCGATTGATGGAACAGGAGAGATTCGACCATTCCTCTGATGGATTGGCTAGTAAAATCGTAGTTTGGATACCAATTAAATGTGTGAAGCAAGGTGAGAAGAGTGATAGTATGAAGAATTACCTATCAATGGTAGTACTTATATATGTGTAGATGAATAGCGATAATATGGCGCATCCTGCCAGTGCACTGATAATGTTCAACCCATGGTGGAATATATTTCCAGCAGGAACTCTGATCTCCCGATGACGAGTTGAGTTCCTTATACGTTACTGAACATCACGGCTACGATTATTCCGTGATGGTAAAAGAATGTAGAGCGCCCGCCATTGGTTCGATTGTGACGTCATCGAAGTATTCGCATTCCAGGGTTTTTAAGAAGAAGATGGTACACGCTGTATATAGAGTATCCAGGGAGACAAGTTGACAATAAGACAAGTCCGGTCGAGTGTGGCGGTTTCGCTTGATCCCAATGTGCATGCATGTACTTTAATTCGTATCGATCAACCAGCGTGAGGGAGGGGTATAAATAAAGAAGACAGCAATCGTGGATCGCATCCGATGAGCTCTCTGGTTTTAATGCCATCTCGTGACTAATGTGCCTAGCGTTCACATGATAATCTGGCCATATCGTTGATCGGACACGGTAATAATGCTGGCAAAATCAGTAGGTGTATGTGTGTTCTAAGAAAGAGTTCCGAAATTTAGTAAGTTTGAGTGCCTTAGTACTCTCATGTGTCACAACTTATAGATTAGGATCCTCAAGAGTCGGACAAAGTTGATGACCAAAGCTGCCTGGGATTCAAGTTTCTAGATTTGTGACTGCTGTATGTCAGCTTAGGAGTTCTTTGATGCACTACTATCACTGTTCAACAAGTTATAGAAGTGGGTCATGGTGCACGTAGCTTGTAGGGTTTTCTAGTTATTATTCTCCATCATCTCCTGCTTCACTCTGAGTGAGAAATCTATTTCGTTCAGATCGCGCATATACCTTCGTTAAGTGCGTACATGCAAGATGAAAGTAGTGCTGGCACATCTTGATAGTCGAGGCCCCAAGTAACTATCCCGCGATGACTGGTTTATGTGTTCGATTTTACGCTAAGATTTGGAAGCATTACTGTGTGGAAATCGATATACGCATCCTGTCTCGATCTATTGAGATTTAAATTTGGCGCCAAATGAGGTGGTTGTACGACCGATTCGTTGTTATTAGCGCCCATCCGATGTAGCGAGTAAGAGGACGGGCCGGCAATGATCTGGCAGCACGGAGATGATTGCTCACCGTCATGATGTGGTCTTATGCGACTGCGGCCTGATTGGTCGACGGATTAGACATACATGAGGAGCTTTAGTTCTGAGCTGTCATGTGAATTGCAGATCTACGCAGGGCCACGCGCGTTGTAATGTATGCTGGGAGTGGATTAAGACGTGACGATTCGTCGCGTGCAGTCAGATGCAAACGTAGCCATCCCAGGTGATGGCAGATCGGAGAAAGGCCCTGCCGTTAAAGAAATCAGTTTGCGTTTATGCCAAATGCAAGATGGCGGAAAGGAGCGGCTATCACTACACACAGAAATCAGAGTTACGAGAAGTTGTAGAATTTTTCACATGGACTCATGCTGCCTAATGTAAGTGCTAGCTGATGGTTATTAGCTGTCATTTTTTCATTCCAACCAAAAGGCGATTATAGCCCTTCCGTAGCTGTGCTTACTTAACTAACGGTAAATGAGGTGTTTGTGGTACGATGATCAAGTTTTTAGACTCCCGTTCCCGCCGAGATCTCACGAGCATCAGTGCCTGTACAAGGTTGATTTATGCATCCAATGGACACGAGGGAGTAGTAGTACGATCGAAGATATGACAGTTTGTGCATCGCCTACGGAGGATCACTATAGCGGAGTTCTTTATAACAATAGTTTAAACGTTTTACATTCGTATCGTATTCATAACAACGAGCTTATGGATGAATCAGATGACTAGGTGGTGGAGCATGCGGAGCTCGGCTAAGCGGCGATGATGTTGAGTCCAGAAGTATGAGTAGGGAGTATAGGCGTGGATCCGGCGTGCCATGCAACGTTCTCGCCGATCTTGCTTAGCGATAGTATATACGGCAATGGTAGAGTTTCTCCATGCCATGGAATGCAGGTTTTGGAGGCGAGGTGAAGGTGCACAGGTTTTGCTCAAACATGGTGGGTGAAGGTCGGAAGTGACCTTGTTTATCACACTACCAACAGCAGTACAGCATTCCCATATGTTCCAGGTTCATGCTGCCTTGCCATGTCGTCCGATCACAGTCGTGATGTACGCTGCTAGAGGATTAGAGGATTTCCATTGTCTCGGAAGAGAAGCAGCATGAATCTGATCGATGTCGAGGTTGTAGACGAGCCGGCTTCATAGCTATTTATTTTTGACACCACAAGCAAGGAGAGGTGTGCTCAGGTGGGTCTCTCATGGATAGATAGGATTGGGTCAACAAATTTGAATGGATGGAAGGGAGAAAAATGTGGAGTTTGACTCATTGAAACCAATTTGAATGAGTGAATAGGAGAGCTTTGAGGTGTTGGCCGAATCATGGACTCTAGGGAGGAGGAAGTGTAGTCGGTTTGGGGAGTCTTTTGGTGGTGGCCAAATGTCTATGGTGGTTTAAAGGAGTGTTTCGGCTAGCTTAGAAGGTCTTTCTCCTTTTTACGTTTTGTGCTAAAAACCAAACCTCAAGTGTTCTTTCTCTCTTTCCCTTTCGGTGAATTGGGTATTTGGCCGAACCAAATAGTGCTATTCTTTTGTAAAAGCCAAAACTCAAGTAGCTATCTTCTTCTTCTCTTTTCGGTTCACTCCTTGTTGGCTGAACTTGCTCTTTGCCGAATCCACCTCTTGTTCACTTTTTCTTCTTCTATTTTGTTCAAAGCCGAAACCAACAACCTCACCCCCCCATTTGGCATCTTTTCTTTTCTCTCTCAAAACCTCTTGTGCCAAAAGTTCTTTCATTCACCTTTGCCGAACCCCTTCTTTTCCATTGCATTATTCTTCTTCATCTTTCCATTATTCTAAAAGCTGAAACCTTGTTGTTCTCTTCTTGGCCGAATACTCCTAGTGTATTTCCTTTCTCTTCTCACGTGATCTAGCCTTCATTGAAGTGCCGAAATCAAGTTCTCTTCTTTTTGGGTCATAGCCGAATCTCTTGGTAAGTGACTTCTTTTCTATCTTCCCTTCTATTAAAGATCTGTATTAAACTTCATTCTTGTTTCATGTTGATAGCCGAAACCCCTAACATCAATAGGGGGTGCCGATCTGTAGTGGTTAAAGGCCGAATCAGTCATTAAGATAAGGAGGCGATAATCCCTTTTGGTTTCGGGATTTATGTTATGGCCGAATGGCCTTTGGATTCTTAATGGTGTGTTAAAACTGATTGTAGGGAGGAGTATAGCCGAATACAGTGAATCTCCGGGATTTGGTGGTCGATCTAGGTAAGGGTTTTAACATCTCAAGATCCGTTTCTTAATCGTTTAGAAGCCGAAGGCTAACCATTTGTGTTATCAGTGTTTGACCGTTTGCAAGGGAGTTCATTGCGTAGTTTCGGGATTTGGTTGGAAACCAAATCGGCATTAAGGTGAGTGCTACTTTTGTGCGACACATCCCTTGGAATTTTGTGATTAAGCCGAAAGGCTTTAGATCTAAAAGTATGATGTTGGCCAATTGTAAGAAAGTGAAGGCAACATTTCGGGATTTCGCTAGATCTACGAATAGTCAGGTGTGTAACGCTTACACACACTTTATTAGTATAATATGCTTATTTTGTTACCATTATAGCCATTGGAAATCAGTGATTTTGCCTTGTGGGCAAGAACGTGGACTGTGGGTAAGTCCCCTGTTATGTGGTTTTTGATATACATCATCATGTTACTGTTAGATGTTATGCTATTCGTTATTTGCATGATTACAGGATATTATGACATGTATGATATGGACATGATGATGGGATTGATGAGAGGAGGGGGGATGATTTATTTTGGACTGTCACCAGTGGTTTTGACCACATGGGGGGTTGGCCCCGTTTTTGATATTATTATTTGTGACTAAGTCCCAGTGGTTTTGACCACCAGTGGTTTTGACCACATATATAACATTGTGACTACAGTCATCAGTGGTTTTGACCACATATGGATATTGTGACTCGTCCCAGTGGTTTGGTACCACAGTGTGTTGGCCCCACATAATTAATTACGGGATTGTCATCAGTGGTTTTGACCACACGATGGGTTGGCCCCATCACTTGATTTGTGACTACGGTCACCAGTGGTTTTGACCACACCGATATATATATTTGTGACTATGGTCACCAGTGGTTTTGACTACCAGTGGTTTTGACCACACGGGGTATATAAAGGAGATCGGATGGTTAGGTTATGGGGTTGCATGATTTGCATGTTTTACTGATGATCTGTGTAAGTGCTTGAACTATCGGGTTGGGGATTTATACACGGAGTCTCGGTGACCCACCCCTTCCCTTATATTTTGCAGATGAGGCATAGATCGCGGACATGGAGCCGGGGAGGACTCGAGGTGGCCATGCATCTATATTTTGGGTTTCAACTTTAAACTACATTTACGGTTTTATTAATTTTCTTTAAATTTGGTTTTGGGTTTTATAATAAGGCCGCTAAATATTATTTTGGGTTTTTAATTTCCTGGTTTTATTTTGATTATGTTATACATATGTTGGATTCATTGACTTATTTAATAACCGGTAAAAAGTAATGTTTTCAAAACTATACCTCTTCGGGTTTTTCAAACGTTACCATCTGGTAACAAAGTTCACAAGATAATAAAGGTAACTTGGATGTTTTTACAACTTTAATTTGCAAACAACTTCAAATGCAAATGGTTTTAAACTTGATTATTCTCATCGCACTCTGTTTTAACAAGTATCGTATGTTTTCTAAAATTTGTAACAACAAGTGGATTTTCAAGCATGAGTTTTAAAACGACAACCACACGATTTCAACATCACTTTAAGCGGGAATTTCTAAACCTTAAACGATAAAAGAGTTTTCCTTAGAAAGTATTCGGCAAACTTGTGTTTTCAAAAATGTTTTCACTCCGAAACATGCCAGATTCGGCCGTGGTGTGTTGACTGTGCCCAAATGCCCACCAAGGTATGTTAACTCTCCTCCTGGAATGCTCTTTATATAGCTAGCTCTCCACCCTCCTTCTTTGTATCTTTCCGATGTGGGATCCTTTTGTCGGTAGAGTTTACATTCGACTAAAACTCTTGCCGTCCAATTCGCAAAATAAATACTCCATTGCTTGTCATGAGATTTGAACCCAGGCTCCCTTGCAACATAATCCACGCTGCTAACCACTTTGCCACAAGCTCTTCTTGTGTCTTAAACCATGTGTAACTAAATTTGAATCTATAGCCAAATACTAAAGTCCATGTAAAAAGAAAACCAAAATGCAAGAGCCAAGACTTGAACCTTGGACCTCCTTCCTTCCTTGTGGCGTCACCTCCTTGCTCCTTAAGTGGCGTCACTTTGCCACTACACCACACACTCCATTTGTGTCATTTTCCACTACATTTTATTCTTAAGGCCTACCTTCCAACTTCTAGGGTTTTTTTCACCTAAAACCAAAATTTCCCCAAAGCCAATATTTGATCCTGGGACTTCATAGAAACCCTCTAACCTTCCAAAATCACTTATCCAATGGGTCCAACTTGCATTTAAGCCGATCTCTTATTCTCTAAAAATTTAAATGCTACTACGCTCAAGGCTCATTGGGTCCAATCCTACTAGGCCCAATTTCGGGATGTTACAAATCTACCCTCCTTAAAGATATTTCATCCTCGAAATTTCCAACTATAGGAACAGTCGTATAACCTAACCTACAACACTGTGCTCACGCTGCGCACTCTGATTCCAATAACCCTAACGTACTTTTAACTAAAATTTAGAACTCCCACATACTCAAAAACACCTAGCTATTAAAGTAGACAAATATTTCATATGCAACCAACTCTACATCCGAACATCACATCCAAACCAAACATACAGAATAGATACCAAAAATACAACATATTACAAAACAAAGTATCAGGAAACTTACAAAGATGCGGATTGGTGCTTAGGAGACTCGGGTGCCATACTTCACGAAAAGCAGGATATATTTTTCTAAACCATTTTCCAAACCATCCTTTGAAAACATTTTTGAACCCAAACCCACAGCCGAGTTTTTGAACCTGGCTCTGATACCATAATTGTAACACCCCAAACCCGGCCTAGACGTTACAATCGGATCTGGCATTCACATGAAAGGAATGTTTAAAAACTGTGTGTTCGTTAAATAGTTCGTATTCTTTATATTTATTGTAAAAAATCGAGTTTAAGTAATTTTGAATAAGAAACGATTTATTAACATTTTAAGAAAATCCCGTATTGATCATTTATTAATAAGCAGTAAACAAATTGAAAGCTGCAACCAAATAAAATACCCAAGGCCTTATTACATAACAAAAACCCAAATAAAAATAAATCTAAATAAAAGAAACGAATTTACGAGTAAACATATGTATGGCCTCCACGAGTCCACCTCAGCTCCCAAATCCGCGATCTAATGATTACCTGCAAAATTTAACTAAGGACTGAGTCATCGAGACTCAGTGTGTAAATCCCCATCCAATGGGTGTTAAACCCTTACACAATTTCATATGAAAATATGCGTGTCATGCAACCCAAAACCTAGCCATCCAGAACTCCATATCCTACCCCGTGTGGTACCAAACCATTGGTGGTCAAAACCACTGGTGACCAAAGTCACAAATAATATAAGTGTGGTCAAAACCACTGGTGACCGCAGTCACAAATAATATGAGTGGGGCCAACCCACCTTGTGGTCAAAACCACTGATGACAATCCCGTAATCAACATGTGGGGCCAACCCACTGTGGTACCAAACCACTGGGACGAGTCAAAAATAATCCATGTGTGCTCAAAACCACTAGTGACCGTAGTCACAAATAATATACGTGTGGTCAAAACCACTGGTGGTCAAAACCACTAAGACTTAGTCACAAATAATATGAAAAGCGGGGCCAACCCACTGTGTGGTCAAAACCATTGGTGGCAGTCTAGAATCATTCCTTCCCCGTCCTCTCATTACACCTGTGCAATATGACATAATAATTCGTGTATGCAGTATGTCATGTATGCTAAACATATATCAAATATAAGCATAACATGAATTACCATCATAATAAGATAGACATAAAACAACATAATCACGCTAATCAACCTCTAAGGGTATAATCGTAATTTTACCTACCAAGGGCATTTTCGTAATTTACCCACCAAGGGCATTTTCGTAATTTACCCACCAAGGGTATATCAGTAATTTTGCACCTGCAATGGCCTTTCCCAAAGGCCCAAATGTCGCCCCAGCGGCTCAGCTACCATTTCCGGTCGTACCGGACGATTGGGCCTACAACTCGATTCTGGCCCATTCAGGCCCACACGCTCGTGTGGCCCTCCTAACACAAATCTAGCCATGTATATAAGTTCCACCTAGTCTAGTTCACTATATACTATATAATCATACAATTTACTCATAAGGGCCCACGGGCCTATTGGGCCTACTTCGGCCCATCGCGGCCCAAGCAGCCCTAACCCACAAGAATACTACTAATGCCCTCAACTATCGCGTCGAAGCCCCACACGTGCGCTCGCACGCTCGTGTGGCTACTATTGCCGTGACCGGCACTTCGGCATTTGCCGCTCTACAACTAGAGTAGAGAGAGTTACACACCTGATAGGAGTCTGGTGTTAAACCGCGCTGCGACCACTCCTGTGCCCAAATGCCCACCAAGGTATGTTAACTCTCCTCTTGGAATGCTCTTTATATAGCTAGCTGTCCACCTTCCTTTTTTGTATCTTTCCGATGTGGGATCCCTTCGTCAGTAGAGTTTAAATTCGACTAAAACTCTTGCCGTCCACTTCGCAAAATAAATACTCCATTGCTTGTCATGAGATTTGAACCCAGGCTCCCTTGCAACATAATCCACGTCGCTAACCACTTGGCAACAAGCTCTTCTTGTGTCTTAAACCATGTGTAGCTAAATTTGAATCTATAGCCAAATACTAAAGTCCATGTAAAAAGAAAACCAAAATGCAAGAGCCAAGACTTGAACCTTGGACCTCCTTCCTTCCTTGTGGCGTCACCCCCTTGCTCCTTAAGTGGCGTCACTTTGCCACTACACCACACACTCCATTTGTGTCATTTTCCTCTACATTTTATTCTTAAGGCCTACCTGCCAACTTCTAGGGTTTTTTTCACCTAAAACCAAAATTTCCCCAAAGCCAATATTTGATCCTGGGACTTCATAGAAACCCTCTAACCTCCCAAAATCACTTATCCAATAGATCCAACTTGCATTTAAGCCGATCTCTTGTTCTCCAAAAATTTAAACGCTACTACGCTCAAGGCCCATTGGGTCCAATCCTATTAGGCCCAATTTTGGGATGTTACAGCCCTTCATAGATCAAATGCTAGAAAGACTATCCGGGCATATGTACTACTGCTTGATGGACGGACTTTCCGGCTACTTCCAAATCCCTATATCTCCTGAAGACCAAGAGAAGACAATATTTACATGCCCATACGGTACGTTTGCTTATCGAAGAATGCCTTTTGGGTTATGTAATACTCCTGCTACCTTTCAGCGTTGTATGTTGGCGATATTTGACGAACTCGTCACTACACCAAAAAAGACTTTTAGCGGCTTTTTTAGTGGCGTTTTAAAGAAAAACGCCACAAATATTAGACAACAGCGGCGTTTGAATGAAAACGCCGCTAAAAAGGATAAATAGCAGCATTTTTTTGGAAAATACCGCTAAAGGTTTGATCATTAGCGGCATTTTTCTAAAAGCGCCACTAAAGGTCCGAGCATTAGCGGCGCTTTAGAAAAACGCCGCTAAAGGTCCGAGCATTTACGACGCTTTTAGAAAATTGCCGCTAAAGGTCTGAGCATTAGTGGCGCTTTAAGAAAAACGCCGCTAAAGTCTGAGCATTAGCGGCGCTTTTAGAAAATTGCTGCTAAAGGTTTGAGCATTAGCGGCGCTTTTATAAAAACCCCGCTAAAGGTTCGAGCATTAGCGGCGCTTTTAGAAAAATGCCGCTAAAGGTCCGATCATTACCGGCGCTTTTAAAAAAACGCCGCTAAAAGTTTTTCATATTTTTTTCTTATTCTTGCTTTGAATTATATTTTATTTAGATAAATTTACTTATAAGCAGTGAGAAAGTTTCATTTTAGTTACTTAATTATGAAAAGTTACAAATTGCTAACTAAATAATTTAGAAGTTTTCATTTAAGTTACAAATTAAGCTATTAAAATTGATTTAGGGTTTAATGTTTAATAAGTTAATTTCATGGTTTAGAGTTTGTTATTATAGTGTATGGGTTTAGTGTTTTAAAGTTTGTTGTTTGGGTTTATTGTATATTGTTTAATATCTTAGTGTTTACCGGTATTAAGGTTTAAGTGTTAGTGGTCAGGGGTTAAAGTTTAGGGTTAGTGGTTTAGGGGGAAATGGTTAATGGGTTAGGGTTTTAAGTTTAGGGTTTGTGGTTTATGGTTTTAGGGTTAGGGGTTTGGGGGGGAAATGGTTAATGTGTTAGGTTTTTGAGTTTAGGGTTTATGGTTTAGGTTTAGGATTTTAGGGTTTAAGGTTTAGGGTGTTAGCTATATGACCCAAAATCCCGAAACTGAAATCCCTCATGAGGGATTTATGGTTAATGTGTTAGCTATTAAAATATATGTTTTGTAGTACACTAACATTGTGCACATAAATTCCCAAAAAGTTGGTCTCGGATTATGGTTTAAGGTTTGCAGTTTAAAGTTTAGGGTTCGAGTTTTATAGTCTAAGATTTAAGGTTTGGGGTTTTGAGTTTGATGTTTATGTTTTGGTGTTTGTGGTCTAGGGTTCATGATTTAGGGATTAATCATGGATTTTTTAGAATATAAATCAAAATATGAAAAACGTAAATTATTATTTTAATAAATATATATATCAAAATGGGTGAAATCCCAAAAGCATACATGAACAATGGTTTAGTGTGCAATTGTATACATGAACTTTAATTTGATCCAGATCTTGTAATATATTACACAATTATTGATATATTAACATCATTTTTTATTTATATATTGCATATATAAAAATTTATAGTTATTCAATATAAAAATATATTGATGTATTTATATTTTAAAATAATGTGTATGCATGATTAAATCAAAATTAAAGTTTCAACTATACATTTAAACCACAATTAGAATTTGACATCTAGAATTACACATTAAACCAAAATTCATATATAATTCTGAGATGTAGGTGTATACATATAATTAAATGCCATTTATATAAAAATCTAAATAACTAATGCAGACTACACTTCAAAAAATAATGTTGATGTAAAAAGAAAGAAAAAAGAAATTCGTAAAAGAGTTGGTAATGGTAATTAAAATTTTAAAATTTAATAATAAAAAATTAAAAAATTAAAATCTTTAAAACTTAAAAACTTAAAAACTTAAAAATTTAATATTTAATATTTTTGTTAAAAAGTTCAATATTAAAAATAAAATAAAAATAAAAATTCAAAAAAAAATGGTAATCTCAATGCAAAAAGTTTGAAAAACAAATATAGGTTAAAAATAGAAAAAAAATTAAAATTGCATAATAGTGACGTTTTTGTAAAAAAATGCCACAAAATATGGAGCTAAAAAATTGCAAAATTTTATACATAAAACGGTGCCCTTTTTTTCCCTGCTAAAAAACTAAATCCACTATCCTATAACCCCGATTTTTTTTCCCCAAACTCAAACTCAAAATTTCCCAAATTTTCCCTATCGTTTCCAAATCCAATCAGTTTCCCTCCCCAAACTCAAAATTCCTTAATCCCAAATTTCCCCTATCGTTTCCCAATCAGTTTCCCTCCCCAAACCCAAAATTCCTTAATCCAAAATTTCCAAGCAGGAAGCCTATTTTCCTTTATTTTCGTGCTTTCATGGTGTAATACCCCAAACCCGGCCCAAACACTACAACCGGATTTGGTATGTCACTAAGGAATTTTATAAAACATGTCACATTTTGGAAAACAAGTATCAGGTTTAAACATTCTAACCGGAAAACTTAGTAATTTAATATTCTGTATAAGATATAAATTTAAATGATACCTTGGTGAATTAGGAAAAAAAAAACTAAGTTGTTACATGTCTTAGCTTAATTTTAGCATGAAATTTGAATGTCTAGTAATAAAAACCCAACATAAAACCCAAAATAAATATGAGTCTAGTGGCCCATGGCCTTATTACATTGAAACTTAAAATCCACTAATAAAAAAAATAATATTAAAATAACTAAATAATGAAAAGTCCTTTGTTAAATCCAAATACTCTCTCGCATGGCCACCTTGTGTTCCTCTCCAGCCCGGGCCGATGCACTAGGTGCTACCTGAAAATGTTAAATAATAGGTTGAGTCGAGAGACTCAGTGTGCAACCCTCATGCACCATTAGATTTGGGCCTTAGCCCTACGAATGTAGAATATGATTAATATATAACAAAAATTATGCAAGCCCAACCCAAATCCTAGGTTTCCATCCGCTACACACCACCCTTACCTACCAGTCACACCATTGGGGATTTCTACAATCAACCCACATCGCTACACACCATCGATGGCATTCATGTTGCTCATTGTCAGATCATGGTCGTAGCCACTACAACAGGTCATGGCAAAAGACACTACAACATGTCACGGCAAAAGCCGCTACAACAGGTCACAGCAAAAGCCGTTACAACAAAACACTTCCCCTTTCACCAAACCCATCCCTATGCAATCACAAAAATCGGCATACCTATCACATATGTCACCTTAATAGGAACATTCACTTTGGAATGACAGAGATTACTAACCTGGTGATTCACTTTTACCCTCATTGGGTTTCAACCATTATGCTAAGAATTTGGCATTTTACAAAATATTTCAGCTTAATAAACATATTTTTAACAGGCAATCTAAATGGTGTGGAAGTGTTACACACCTGATACCGCGTAGTTTTACACCCTTAGTCAATATCCTTACTATCTAGATCTACAACCCTTAGTCTAAAACCTTGCTCAAAAGCCGGAAGAACACGAAGATTTGGGCTCCCCTACATTCGGCCAAGGGTTAATAAATACCCGAATTTACACGTTTAAAATTAATAGATCTCCTTATCTTGAAATCTCGAAAGTAACACGATTTGTGTGTTATTGAACTCTGACTTAGAGATCTATGCGATTGACTCCTCTTCAAATCCCGGAATGCTAAAAATAAGAGAACAACTCAAGGTCAGTTTCCTTATAGCCATTCAGGTAGAGTCTCTAAAAAGCCGAAAAGAATTGAAGCCTTATGAATCGATACTTACCTCTACAGAAAGTTTCAGCTACCCCTTGTAGAAGGATTCGGCAATCACAGAAGAAAATCAAAGCGTAGAAGGTTAGAGATCTAGGAATTTCAGTTTTTATAGAGAAATCGGCACAAGGGGAAAAAGAATAAAGAAGAAAGTGAAATAAGAGCTTTCGGCCTTTAGAAGAAAGAAGAGAAAGATGGCTTAAGAAAGTTTTCGGCTTTTTGAAAGAAAAGATGTTGAGAGAAAAGAATTGGGAGATTGGAAGGAATTTTCCCCTAATTATTCAACTAAAGCACACAAAAGCAGCAAATTCCCTACTTACCTATACGGTACCCATATATATACTAAAATAAATAAATAGATAAATAAATAGAATAAACCTACACTCCCTAATCAACTCAAACTTATCACCAATTAAATTCCTTTATTATCTCCAAAATTTATCCTCATCCTTATCCCAAAAAGTCCTTTTATTTAGCCAAAAATTCAATTTGAATTTCATTCAAATAGCTTCCCAGAACAGCAGCCATCTTTTGGCATTTTGGTCCACTTCAAATACCTTCCCCACGCTAACAGCAAAATTACATATTATTGTGCACAAGGCAACTCAAAACCAAGACCTCCAAGCACCTCCACACGCTTTTCGCCACTGCACCACAACCGTTCTTGTGATATATTCCATTCTCAACTTGTTTTAAAGCATATTTTCCAGTGACCGAATCATCCAAAGAAATCTAAAAATATTAGCCAACACCCAGATTCAAACTCCGACCTCTTCACTATAAGGCACGTCCCTTGCCACTGCAGCAATTATTTTATTTGAGATATATTTCCTACCTAATTAATTATAACCCTTTCTGCCACACTACAGGTTTACTTAAAAAAAACCAACATTTAGCGTACGCCGCGACTAGAACCCTGTTCCCCCTCCTGCTCCTAACGCCTTTGCCACTGGGCCAGCCAATTCTTTGTGTTGGTAATCAGCCCCAACTAACTATAAGGCGTAAACTCTAGCCTTCATACTACTTATGCGCAATAAAAATTTTTGCCAAGTCCAGGACTTGAACCTCTGAGCACCAGCTTATTCCAAACGCCCTAAGCCACCAGACCACCTACTTCTTTGTGATATCTTTTAACCCAACAACATTTTAAAAGCCTTATGACTACCACCAACCTCCCTTAAGGGTAAAAACAACATTTTTGCTAAAGCCCTAGATCGAGCCTAGGACTTTTCCAACACTACCAACCCTTCCTAAATCACCTAAAAATTAAACTAAACATGAAATCATAAATTGTTTTTAATCACACTTAATTCATTATTCCCTTTCTTTCTTTCTTTCTTTTTTCGATCGACAAAAATCCATTCTCTGAACACACGAAACCCATTTACTCTAGGCCCAAATTCAGGTCGTTACAATTCTACCCTCCTTAAAGAAATTTCGTCCTCAAAATCTCCAACTAACTATTAATCATACTACCCAAGTCTCGCCACTATGCTTTCGCTCCGCACTCTAATTCTAAAGCCAAAAGAAACACTTAGTATACTATGGTAGAATATGCACCGATATTCGCATCTAGAGCGTCCTCGACCCCTTGTACTCATTCTACCGATTCGCGTTTATCTGATTAAGAATTTTATGAATCATTAATTCTTCCCACTGATTAACCACAAACAGTCTTATGAATAGAAATTTTAAAGGTAGTTCTTTCGAATTCGAACCTATCTACAGTTTCAGTCTCAAGTTTACCTCCTAATTCCAGGAAGCACACACATTAAACCATTAAACATTAGCATACAAGTACATCCACGAACCTACATTCTTCGTGTAGGGGTATTTTCGTCATTTCACTACCCAGAGGTATTTTCGTAATTTATCCTACAGGGGTATTTTCGTAAGTTTTCAAAAAAATAGGGTTCCGTGGTGATTTCGTGAAATAGGGGTATTTTGGTAATTTTTCAATTCAAGGTATTTCGGTAATTTTGTAAATCGGGGGTGTTTTAGTCATTTTACAAATCAGGGGCAATTTTGGTAATTCTACAAACCAGGGGTATTTTGGTCATTTTTCAAATTAGGGGTATTTTGGTAATTTCAAAACTAGGGTTACTTTAGGATTTTACAAAATGGGGTGGTTGGTCCTTTTCGGGTTTTAATTATATGGTTTTGACCCGTCAACAAATCCTCGTAGCTAGGGTAAATAGTCACTACGCACCAGGTGGGATTCCAGCGAAGAGGAGGTGAGTCACTAGGACTGTTTAAGTACCAGGCTCTTCCGGATCCAATCCTAGACATGCGCATGCCTGTTGCCACACCCTAGTCTTGCGACTTGTCTACAGGTTTGTTTAGTGAAATTATGAGATTTAGAAAGTTGTTTGAGCTAGGCCTAAAGTCCATCAAGTTCAAATCTAGATAGTCTACGTCTCATAAAGCCCATCAAGCCCACATACTTATGGAACACACAGTGAGTCCAGAATACTTACCTGGCGGACTTAGCCGGAGACGCAGGTGCCATGCTGAGAAAACCCTCTTGTATGATTTAGAAATATACATGTTTCAAAAACCTATTTTTAGAAAACGTTTTGAGCCAAAACCCCAAAGTCGAGTTTTGAACCGGGCTCTGATACCAATTTGTAACACCCCAAACCCGACCCAAACACTACAACCGGATCTGGTATGTCACAAGGAATTTTATAAAACATGTCACATTTTGGAAAATACGTATTAGGTTTAAACATTCTAACCGGAAAACTTAGTAATTTAATCTTCTGTATAAGATATAAATTTAAATGATACCTTAGTGAATTAGGAAAAAAAAAACTAAGTTGTTACATGTCTTAGCTTAATTTTAGCATGAAATTTGAATGTCTAGTAATAAAAACCCAACATAAAACCCAAAATAAATATGAGTCTAGTGGCCTATGGCCTTATTACATTGAAACTTAAAATCCACTAATAAAAAAATAATATTAAAATAACTAAATAATGAAAAGTCCTTTGCTGAATCCAAATACTCTCTCGCATGGCCACCTTGCATTTTTCTCCAGCCCGGTCCGATGCACTAGGTGCTACCTGAAAATGTTAAATAATAGGTTGAGTTGCGAGACCCAGTGTGCAACCCTCATGCACCATTAGATTTGGGCCTTAGCCCCACAGAATAGAATAACAGATTAATATATAACAAAAATTATGCAAGCCCAACCCAAATCCTAGGTTTCCATCCGCTACACACCACCCTTACCTACCAGTCACACCATTGGGGATTTCTACAATCAACCCACACCGCTACACACTATTGATGGCATTCATGCTGCTCATCATCAGACCACGGACGTAGCCACTACAACAGGTCACGGCAAAAGCCACTACCATAGGTCACGGCAAAAGCCGCTACAACAGAGCACTTCCCCTTCCATCAAACCCATCCCCATGCAATAACAGAAATCGGCATACTTATCACATATGTCATCTTAACAGGAACATTCACTTAGGAATGACAGAGATCACTAACCTGGTGATTCGCTTTTGCCCTCCTTGGGTTTCAACCATTATGCCAGGAATTCGGCATTTTACAGAATATTTCAGATTAATAAACATATTTTTAACAGGCAATCTAAATTTTTAACAGGCGTAGTTTTACACCCTTAGTCAATATCCTTACTATCTGGATCTACAACCCTTAGTCTAAAACCTTGCTCAAAAGCCGGAAGAACACGAAGATTTAGGCTCCCCTACATTCGGCCAAGGGTTAATAAATACCCGAATTTACACGTTTAAAATTAATAGATCTCCTTACCTTGAAATCTCGAAAGTAACACGATTCGTGTGTTACTGAACTCTGACTTAGAGATCTATGCGATTGACTCCTTTTCAAATCCCGGAATGCCGAAAATAAGAGAAAAACTCAAGGTCAGTTTCCTTATAGTAATTCGGGTAGAGTCTCTAAAAAGCCGGAAAGGATTGAAGCCTTATGAATCGATACTTACCTCTACAGAAAGTTTTGGCTACCCCTTGCAGAAGGATTCGACAATCACAGAAGAAAATCAAAGCGTAGAAGGTTGGAGATCTAGGAATTTTGGCTTTTATAGAGAAATCAGCACAAGGGGAAAAAGAATGAAGAAGAAAGTGAAATAAGAGCTTTCGGCTTTTAGAAGAAAGAAGAGAAAGATTGCTTAAGAAAGTTTTCAGCTTTTTGAAAGAAAAGATGTTGAGAGAAAAGAATTGGGAGATTGGAAGGAATTTTCCCCTAATTATTCAACTAAAGCACACAAAAGCAGCAAACGCCCTACTTACCCATACGGTACCCATATATATACTAAAATAAATAAATAGATAAATAAATAGAATAAACCTACATTCCCTAATCAACTCAAACTTATCGCCAATTAAATTCCTTTATTATCTCCAAAATTTATCCTCATCCTCATCCCAAAAGGTCCTTTTATTTAGCCAAAAATTCAATTTGAATTTCACTCAAATAGCTTCCCCGAACAGCAGCCATCTTTTGGCATTTTGGCCCACTTCAAATACCTTTCCCATGCCAGCAGCAAAATAACATATTATTGTGCACAAGGCAACTCGAAACCAAGACCTCCAAGCACCTCAACACGCTTCTCGCCACTGTACCACAACCGTTCTTGTGATATATTCCATTCTCAACTTATTTTAAAGCATATTTTCCCGCGACCGAATCATCCAAAGAAATCTAAAAATATTAGCCAACACCCAGATTCGAACCTCTGACCTTTTCACTATGAGGCACGTCCCTTGCCACTGCGCCAATTATTTTATTTGAGTCATATTTCCTACCTAATTAATTATAACCCTTTCTGCCACACTCCAGGTTTACTTAAAAAAAAAACCAACATTTAGCGCACGTCGCGACTAGAACCCTGTTCCCCCTCTTGCTCCTAACGCCTTTGCCACTGGGCCAGCCGTTTCTTTGTGTTGGTAATCAGCCCCAACTAATTATAAGGCGTAAACTCTAGCCTTCATACTACTTATGGGCAATAAAATTTTTTGCCAAGTCAAAGACTTGAACCTCTGATCACCAGCTTATTCCAAACGTCCCAAGCCACCAAACCACCTACTTCTTTGGATATCTTTTAACCCAACAACATTTTAAAAGCCTTATGACTACCACCAACCTCCCTTAAGGGTAAAAACAACATTTTTGCTAAAGCCCTAGATCGAGCCCAGGACTTTTCCAACACTACCAACCTTCTTAAATCACCTAAAAATTAAACTAAACATGAAATCATAATTTTTTTTTAATCACACTTAATTCATTATTCCCTTTCTTTCTTTCTTTCTTTTTCGATCGACAAAAATCCATTCTCTGAACACACAAAACCCATTTATTCTAGGCCCAAATTCGAGTCATTACACATGGTTAATTGAAGGCGTCTACCTGATTTGTTTGAAGAACAGCCTGGCATTTAATTGAAGGAATCACAGAGCTAGCTTCTTGTACTTTATAGTATCTTGCTTCCGGTGGATTTTGGCACGTGTTTCTTTGAATATAAACTGTTATCCTATTAACGCTTCTTTGTGTGCTGTGATAATAGTGCTGGTTTTATTGCATGCTTTTCTTTGATATCTGCTCTTTTATAATTTTTAGGTTTTATTAATTTTTTATGACCTTTAGCGGCGTTTTTACAAAAACGCCGCTAAAAATATGACTTTTAGTGGCGTTTTTAAGGAAGCGTCGCTAAAAGTCATGTTTTTAGCGGCATTTTTTATAAAAGCGTAGCTAAAAGTCGTGATCTTTAGCGGTATTTTTTAAAAAAGCGCCGCTAAAGACCAAGACTTTTTGCGGCATTTTTTAAAAAGCGCCGCTAAAGACTAAGATTTTTAGCAGCGTTTTTATAAAAGCGCCGCTAAAGATTAGGACTTTTAGCGGCGTTTTTTATAAAAGCGCCGCTAAAAGTCATGATCTTTAGCGGTGTTTTTTAAAATAAACGCTGTAAATTTTAGCGGTGTTTGCTATAAGGACGTTACAAGCGCCGCAAATAGTTTTAGCGGCGCTTAAAGTTAAAAAAAAAAACGCAGCAAAAAGTCTGTTTTCCTGTAGTGCGTAGAAGACATCATGGAGGAATTCAACCTGGAAATACAAGATAAGAAGGGAGCCGAGAATCTTGCAGCAGATCACCTTTCTAGACTTGAAAATCCACATACCAGAGAGCTTGATTAAAGTGAAATAAATGATTCGTTTCCTGAAGAACAACTCTTCTCTATAACGCATTCTGAGGTACCATAGTTTGCAAATATTGTGAATTATTTAGCAGCTAACATCTTGCCAAAAAAAATTAACACATCACCAAAAGAAGCGATTCTTTGCTGACGTGAAAAATTATTTTTGGGAAGACCCCTTCCTTTTTCGCATATGTGCAGATCAGGTAATTCGAAGATGCGTTACAAAGGCAGAAGCAAACAAAATCCTGGAACATTGCCATTCAGAACCTTCAGGAGGACACTATAGTGGTATTAAGACAGCACACAAAATACTCGAATCAGGTTTTTATTGGCCCACTCTATTTAAAGATGCCAACAGGTATGTTACCTCGTGTGATAGATACCAAGGAATAGGTAATATTTCTAAACGTGATAAAATGCCTCAAACATATATGTTGTCATGTGAAATATTTGATGTATGGGGTATTGATTTTATGGGACCATTCCCTAGTTCGTTTGGGAACAAGTACATCCTAGTAGCCGTTAATTACATGTCAAAATGGGTAGAAGCAGAAGCTTTACCTACCAATGATGCCAGAGTAGTAGTTAAATTTCTCAAGAAACTATTTTCCCAATTTAGCACACCAAGAGCCCATCATTAGTGATAGGGGTACTCATTTCTATAATACTCAATTTGAAAAAGTTCTAAAGAAATATGGAGTATATCACAGGACAGCCACCCCATATCACCCTCAAACTAGTGGGCAAGTTGAGGTAGCAAACCGAGAACTTAAGCGCATTCTAGAAAAAACGGTTGAATCAAATAGAAAAGATTGGGCAGTTAAAGTAGATGATGCTTTATAGGCCTATAGAACAGCATTTAAAACACCTCTAGGGACATCCCCATACAAACTTGTATACGGAAAAAGCTATCATCTACCATTTGAATTAGAACACAAAGCTTTTTGAGCAATAAAATTCTTGAATTTTGACCTCAAAATTGCAGGAAAGAAATGAATGATGCAGATGAACGAGCTGGACGAATGGAGAACGGAAGCCTAAAAAAACTCAAAACTATACAAGGAAGCAACAAAACGATGCCACGATGCTCGTCTCAAGAGATCAAAATAATTCGAAGAAGGGGACTTGGTCCTACTGTATAACTCAAGGCTTAAACTATTCCAGGGAAAGCTGAAATCAAGATGGTCAGGCCCATTCATGATCAAAACAATTTTTCCATATGGCACCATCGAGGTAACTCATCCCACTAAGGGCACATTCAAGGTAAATGGTCACCGACTCAAAATTTATAATGGTGCAAATTTTGGAGATATGAGAGAGGAGCTTCTGCTCCATGAAGCTTCTTTTAGAATCGAAAATAGGGAAAGTCTAGCTTAAAACTATAAACAAGCGCTTCTCGGGAGGCAACCCGAGCACTAACTCACTAACATCTTTATTTCCATTTTTTCTAACACCACACTAAAATAGTCTAATAGAAGTGCAGGTTTTTAAACACGGCCTTGAACACGGGCATGTCAATGGCCATACACAAGACAGGGGACGAACCACGAGCGTGCCAAAAGCCGTGCCCAAACAGGAAAAATTTCTTTCGTTAACACGGGCTGCGATACCAGACCACACCCGTGCTACCTAGCCGTGCGAGGTCACTGACTTATAGAGCACGGGCATCACACGCCCGTGCTTTATAACCGTGTGAAGCTACTGTCTTACACACCATGGGCACACCACGCCCGTGCCACCTAACCGTGTGAGGTTAAGCACGGGACAAACACGGCCGTGCCGAACAACCGTGCAAAGATACTGACTTACCACACACGGGCTATACACGCCCGTGCTACCCTACCGTGCCAACATACTGACTTATCGAACACAGGCGTGCTAATTTACCCACGACCGTGCCAAGAATCCTGAACGCACCCAAATTCTGGAAATCGCAAAAAGCACGGGCGATTTAAAATTCACACGGGCGTGGCGATGGACCGTGCCCCCTCCCTTATATATAAAATTTAATCGTCCCACCCCCAAACCCTAAACCTAAAATCAATTTGCAACATCCTTTCTCCCCAAATTCGGCCGCATTTGCATTATCCTTCACCTAAAACTGCCCCCATTGCCGTTTCTCTCTAGAAATCATCCAAACACTGTTCACACGCCCGCACCACAGCCGTGCTACCGAGCGCCACGTCCTGGCCACCGCCGTGTTCGTGCTGCAGAGCCCGCACCACCGCCGTGCTCCGCCCGTGCTCTGTCGATAACCACCACCATCACCCCTGGTTCCCTCCATTATCTCATTTTTCTTAACTAATTCTTTGATAGAATTTATTTGCTTTGTTTAGGATGGCCTCTATTATTGGTATAAAATATTAGTTAGGTTCTTTAGAATAAATCATTACGTATTTCTGCATGATAATTAGTTTCTTTTCAAAAACTTAGTATTACTTATTCTTTCTTCGCAACTACATTGTTACATTGAACATTTCTTTTGATATTCATTAGTTAGACTTGGCTGCTCATAAAATTAAATAATTGTGTTTAGCCTTTGAATACATCGGGTCTAGATGAAATTACTTAATTGGATGCAAACATTAGGTCTATATTTTCAGGTATATTGTCATTATCTAGAGGAAAAAAATCAACAGCCCCGAGCACCAAAAAGAGAAATGGGCCCAAATCATCTTCCGCAAGTGCTTCTTCTGAGCTTCGACACCTTTTCCTTAGATTCTCTCAAGCAGTTCAGGAAGATCGTTACAAAACAATTCGAGACAGACACATCAGCACCGGTAGGTGCATCGACTGGCCAGCAGTAGAACAAGTAGGGCTCGACCCGATATTCGAGCCTTCCTCTCGATTGACCCGTGGGAGCAGTTCTTCTCAATCAATGAGCCCACATACTTGGATCTCACACTGGAATTCTGCACCACTTTCACATTGCAGACTGTGATGGTGCAGTTCGACGATCCGGGTACCATCTAATTCTGCCTAGGGGGAACGGTGCGCCGATTGAGCGTACCGCAATTTGGTTCGGCAGTAGGACTTTATACACAAGAATTCATAGAAGCTAACCCACTATTCGAGCTGAACCGAGAGCTCCGCTGTACCCCCTCCAATGCTGGCAAAACTTAAAGCACCACAAATGTCTACGACCCTAATCGTTCGAAGACAACAGCCCTTCTGCCGTCCCTAAGGTATCTCCATGCCATCCTCGCCTATACCATCACAGGGCGCCGAGAGAGCACTGGCGTAGTAAACAAACACGATGTTTACTACCTATCGTGCATGTCTGAAGGGCACGTTTTTGCCTTGGCATACTTTATTGCCTGTGCATTTCAATGCTAGACAGAGCCTCACAGGAGGGGGATCTTATCAATGGGGCCATACATCACACGGTTGGCTCGATACTTTGGCCTCCTCCACACTGAGGCCCAGACCACTTCCCTCACACTGTTAGGTAACATGGCACCTCAAGGCATTTAGACGATGCTGCATATGAGAATGATTAAACAACGCCGAGGGACCAATCCCCCTCAATACCGAATAGTGGCACACACAGACGAAGGGGGCTCGAGGACATTACTGATGATATCCCACCATCACAGGAGGCACCAAGTCAGAGCCAGCGGCCAGTCCATACAGCACCCTCATTAGCAGACGTCTCTGTACAGCTTGACCAGTTCGAGCTATATTTTGCTAAAAATTCTCGACGTCTTGATGGGATAGTGACTACACTTCAACAGACATACCAGCATCTCCACATCTCATCAGCAGAACCACCGCAGGACCCAGCCGATGATGAGGACCTTTGAGTCCCTTTATCTAGATTTTCTTTTCTTATTTTTAAGTTTTTATTTTTATTCATTTTCTCATTATTTTAATTTATTTTAAATTTGAACATTTTCCTTATACATTGACAACTTCTTATAATTATCATCAACATCTAACTTTCGAGTATTCCTAACATGTATTTAATTACGCCCCAAAAGATTTCTAACTGATGACTTAGCAGTTTCAAAAACATCACTAAGAGCAATAAACCATTACACAAGTCATCAGAAAAATGACCTCTATCATCCTCCAAGGAAATCAGCCATTAATTCAGGGAGTATCACTTTCTCCCCTCTCTTTTAATTTTGCATATTAATGCCATTTTCTATCTTTATACATTGAGGGCAATGTACAACTTAAGTGTGGGGGGCAAATCCCTGAATTTAATCTTGTTTAAAAGTAATTTTCTTAATTACTAATTAGGATGAGATTTCTAATGATTTATGATTTTTATTGATGTGTTTTTGAATAAGTCATAGTTAATTGTGCATTGATAATTAAATTTGAAGAATATTAGGGAATCAAGCATGATAAGTCTAACTTTCAAAAATTTAAAATTTTAGGTTGTTAAACTGAATTTCAATGTTATCTTGAAGTTTGAAATTTATAAGGATGATGTCAAAAACACCTATAATTTTTGTGAGATTTTGAGCCTTATAGAGCATACATTCTTTTTCATGCTCGCTTCTTGATTATGAGTGTGTCAACTATGAACTGTTATTCTAGAACTTGCCTTGTTTATACATGTTGAGACCACAGTTATGATTTGATATATCGAGATGATAAAGGCACCTAGGTTTTAACCCACTTACACCACTAAATAACCTACCCTCATAATTAACCCCTAGTGAACCCCGTTGAGCCTAACAACCCTTTTATTGACTCACCCACTAATATTAACCCAAAACCCTTTGTATTTGTTATTACCCTTCTTTTTGACTACCCTTTAATCGAGATATGATTTGATTAGTTACCTAAGTTTTTATGAATTATTATTATTTGAAGTTGTAATTACTTAGTTTGTTCTTAAAAAAAAAACAAAGTATAGTGAGTATTAGTATTATGAAGAGTGAGCTTATACAAGTTAAAGTCTAATTATCAAAAGAAAAAACTCGTATTAGTAGGTTTATTATTATTTTCAGCTGATGTAATTAGTATCTCAGAAATTTTTAGGTAGGTAACTTATCAAATTCAATCTTGATTCTAACCTTCTAATTTCAACCTTTATCCACAACTTTAACCCTAGCCCCATTACAACCCTAACAAAGACCTTTTGATCTTTTTATCATCTCATTTTATAGTGGTGGAGATTTGATTTTCAGGCAAGCCTATGGGATCAACTTTTCAGGTTCGACTTATGAGTGCTTAATTTTGACCCTTAAACACTTTGAGTGATTTGAGTGAATCTTTTGTGAGGATTTCGATCCTTGTAGGTTCCGAATTAAAGGTAAATTATTTAGATGAAGGGAAACACCTATGTTTTCATGCTACAAATGGATGACTTATCTTGTTTGAATCTTTCGGACCCTTTGAATTGAATTATCAATGTATAAATTGTCTATGAATTAGGATAAGGCATTGTTGATAGGAATTATGAATCATGGAAAGTTCGTTTTAATTATAAGTTGAGAATTTTGCTTGAGGACAAGCAAAAGCTTAAGTGTGGGGGTATTTGATAAACCATAAAAGTAACATATTTTAAGCCTACATTTAGTATGCTTTTGGATAATTTATCCCTTATGTAAAAAGGTGCTTTCAATCCTTTCTTTTCATGTCTTATACTCAGGAAAGCACCCGAGGATGAAAAGAACGTAAAACGGGCCCAAAACGGAGTAAATAGGCCATATCACAGAATCGACATGGCCTAGCCCAAAGACCATACGGCCGTGCCTTATTGAGAATCTAGGACACAACCTCTCCCCTGATTTATGCGGCCGTGCTTCATTAAGAAATTCGAACACGGATTGAAGTTGAGCCACACGGGCGTGTGCCATCGCCGTGCCTCTGTCGCTGGAATGAGTAATTTCAATCGAAAAAGGATACTTAGGGAGAAAGAATCGCATTCCAAAGAGCCTATATATATCCCCTAAGTGCCACCTTTGAAGGGGAGTCAAGCTAGGCCAAGGAGCCAAGCCGGAAATGCCAGAATTGTAGGAATCGCTCGAAGTTAGCCAGTTGATCCATCCCAAGAAGTCGGAGTTATACTCAAGACGGCGAAATTCTCCTTCAATTCCTTCAAGGAGTTTTAGGAATTTCTTATGTTTTGTTTTATCTTTTCTCTTGAGATGTTTTCTTATTTAGTTATGAACTAAACCCCTCAGATACCTGAAGGGGATGAAACCTAGATGAATCCTATTCTTTTATTTTTGAGTTATATGATAAATACTTAGGTTGTTCTTAATTATGCATGCTTAATTCAAATCTGATGTGCTTAGGTGGAAGAGGAATAGCCCTGCTTAAGAGTAGATCTAGCATAATTAAGCGGAGTTGATCGAACGCCTAAAGATATGGTTACAAGATTTTGTAGGATTAGGTTGAAACCTAATATGGGAATCCATAGATCGATTTACTGCTATTCTAGGGGGTTATTATAAGAGAACAAGAGTTCCACTAATTAACCTAGGGTTAGACGTTATTCGCCTCGAGAGAGGGTTTAATATAGGTTAGGGAGTCCTACGGATCAAGCTAAGTAAATAAATCATATGATTCAGAGTTAGTTTCCAGGTTTGATCATTCTTTTATAGATTTTAAAGCTCTGATTTCAGCGATCATATTCAATCCAAGATTAAGCACAATTTCCATCAAATTCTTCGATTCAATGATCGTATAGTTCACGTACATACCTGTACAAGCTCGTATTGATCTCATACTCATCCATATCTTTGATATACCTGTTGAACCATTCCGAATACTATCGGATACCCAGGAATCTCGCACACTAAGTGTCACATATATAGCCAAAGCTGTCTTAATCTCATATCACAAATAATGCTCACTCTTAAGCTATCAACGGGTCTGCTCACACAAGCTGACGGTCATGACAAAGCTACACGGCGTTGCTTACACAAGTTGACGAGAATCCACAACACATGCCGGATAACTCAGCCACTGGTAGAACGTACGGACCAGCACCCAATCACATAACCCTTAATGACATGTTATTTGTATCCTAATCTATTCCTAAGGTTCAACCGGGATTTCACACATGATGAGTCGTCGTCAAATATATCCGTAAGGTTGTATTTACAATTTATTCAATATTAAATAATTTAAAACACAATTGTAATAATACTTATTACATACAAACTTACATCGAATGCAAAAACGGCGAAATAAGTCAATTAATCCAATACTTTGTTTTTCCCTCGATCTAAATCTGAATTTCGCTTTTCTTGATCTATATGTAATCAAAATTAACTTACTTAGTCATTACTCTAGTCAATTTAGTCCAAAATACACATTAAGGCAATTCTATACTTTTACCCCTAATATTTCAACATTTTTACAATTTAGTCCTTATCTCATAAAAAATTAATTTCATGCAATTCAACCTATACCCATGCTAGCCAAATTTCCATTAAGTCTCTAGCAGCCCACATTTTTCATTTATTTCACAGTTTAACCATGAATTTTACACATTTCACAATTTAATCCCTATTTGGACATTTTACTAAAAATTACTTAAAAAATGTTGTTTATCTAACAACCATACATTTTCTATCATTAAACATAAAAATACACATAGATTCATCAATGGAAAAACCCTAAACCTTTAACTATTTTGCAAAATAGTCCTTGGGCTAGCTAGATTAAGCTGCAACGATATCAAAAACATAGAAATCAATAAAAACAGGACAAAAATCGTACCTAAATGGAAAATGGAAGCTTGGTCGAACCTAACATGCATCCATGGTGGTTTTTCTTAGCTTAAAATTTGTTAGATGAAGAAGATGGACTAAAAAAATGGTTTTATTATACTTATTGAATCTTTATTTATCAATTTACCATAATAACCTTTAATTATAACATTAAAAATCACTTAAATGATGTCAATCTTTGTCCAATCATATTAAAAATGGTCTATTTACTACATAAGGGCCTCTACTTTAAGGTTCTATAGCTATTAGACACCTTTAGCTAATAGAACTCAAGTTTTACACTTTACGTGATTTAGTCCTTTTTATCAAATTGACAATTCAAACGATAAAATTTCTTAACAAAATTTTCACACAATCATATTATCACACTGTAGACATTAAAATAATAATAAAATAATTATTTGAACCTCAAATTTATGGTCCCAAAAATACTATTCTAATTTGACTAAAAACGAGCTGTTACAAGAGATGGCCTCGCTGGAGAAGGATCGCTATCAGAGGTTTCTCTTTAGGTTGCATCGTGATATCTATCTTTATTTGGTAACACATCACACAACAAACTTCTACGAACTAGTTGACAAAGCCAAACCCATCAAGGAGATTAAGGCTTCGAGAACTAAAGTTGGAGCACGAAAGCAAGTGTTTGGGAAAGCATCCAAAAAGGATCGTAACTCACAAAATTCTGGCAGGAATGTTAAGCAAAGTTTCAAATCGGACCATTCACAACAGCGGAATAACATCAAGGGTGAAAGGGAGAGTTCGCACAAGTCTATGAGCTGGCCATTTTGTGAGCACTGTGAGCGAAGACATGCTGGTGAATGTTGTAAAGTGAGTGGGGGTTGTTTTAAGAGTGGATCTAAGGACCATTTAATAAAGGATTATCTAGAATGATAAGAGAAGTCACAAGCTCAGACTGCAACCCCTACTCAAGTGCAAGCTGGTGCTTGTAGATAAGAAAGAAGCAAAGGTGGTGAAATAAGACAAGTTGGGCAACAAACTTTGGCTCTCATTTTTGTGACCGAAGATGAGACAGGATGCCTCGTACAAGTATATGCTATGAAGGAACCACATGAGCATGGTACCATCGATGTCATTAGGTACGTTCACTCTGCGAACTATTCCATTATTTTCCTTGATTGACTCTAGTTCTACGCACTCGTATGTTTTCAGTGAGATAGCTTGTAAGTTGGGAATCCCTGTAGAAACCATGAATAAGGGTTTGACTGTCACTAATTCATTTGGGGACAGTGTGTTGGTCAATAGAGTGTATCATAGGTCTACATTGATGATTCAAGGGCAAGTATTCTATGCAAACTTGATGGAGTTACAATTTTATGGGTTCGAAGTGATCTTGGGGATGGATTGGCTGATTGATCATAAAGCCAAGACCGACTTCGAGCTGATAAGAGTCACCTTGCAAAGCAGTGAAGGTAGGAAGATTGTTGTGGTTAGTGAGGAAGCTCAATTTATGTCCAACGTGGTCTCGACAATAAAAGCGAAAAATATGTTAGGTAAAGGCTATGAAGTCTATCTCCCATTTGTGGTGGGTTCGTGAAATACGAAATGTGGAAAATTTTCATGATGTGTTTCCTAACAAGTTATCTAGGTTACCTCCAGATCGCGAAGTGGAGTTCACCATTCAGTTCGTCAGTGTCCATTACATCGTATCACATGGCCCTCAATGAGCTTAAGAAGTTGAAGATACAACTTTAAGAGTTACTCGATAGAGGCTTCATACAACCAGCATATCTTCTTGGGTTCGCTAGTGTTGTTTTTGCGAAGAAAAAGGATGGTACCATAAGGTTGTACATCGACTACAAGCAGTTGAATAAATTGACTATAAAAATTAAGTACCCATTGCAAAAAATTGATGATCTGTTTGACCAGTTGCGAGGTGCCACAGTGTTTTTGAAGATTGATTTGAGATTTGGTTACTACCAACTCAAGGTGAAGGAGTCTGATGTGTTGAAGACATCGTTCAGAACGAGGTATCAGCACTATGAGTTTTTGGTGATGCCCTTTGGGTTGACGAATATACTATTGCAATCTTGGATCTGATGAATTGAGTGTTCCATGAATACCTGGATCATGGTGTGGTCGTGTTCATAGATGACATTCTTATGTATTCGTGAACCAAGGAAGAGCACGATACTCATCTACGAATAGTGTTGCAAGTTTTGTGAGTGAAGCAACTGTTTGTGAAGTTCAACAAATGTTAGTTTTGGCTTAAAGAAGTTGCGATTTTAGGCACGTAGTTTCAGCTAAAGGAGTTCACATAGACCCAAAGAAAATCGAATTCACTATGGATTGGAGATCGCCAAGAAGTTTTACTGAAGTGAGAAGCTTCTTAAGGCTCGCAGGGTACTATCATTGGTTTGTTTAACGGTTCGCCACTATAACAACACCCTTAAAAAAATTGCTCATGAAGAAAGAAGAGTTTGCATGGAAAAATGAAAGGTAACATAGCTTCGACAAACTTAAAGATTTACTAACCAAAGCAACTGTTTTGATTCAACCAGAACCAGGGAAGGAATTTGTGGTTTACAGTGATGCCTCTCATACATGGTTAGGATGTATGTCGATGCAGGAAGGGAAGGTGGCTGCTTACGCTTTTAGGAAACTGAAGGTCCATGAGCCTAAGTACTCAACCCATGACTTAGAGTTAGCTGCAGTGGTGTTTGCATTTAAAATTTTGTGACACTACTTATATGGTGAGAAGTGTACCATTTATATAGACCACAAGAGCCTCAAGTACTTTCTCACGTAGGAGGAGTTGAATCTACGACAGAGAATATGGATAGAGTTGCTGAAGGACTATAATTGTGTGATAGAGTATCACCATGGGAAGGTTAACGTAGTAGCTAATGCACTGAGCAGGAAGTCAGTATGCGAACTATGAGTTCTACTCACACAGCTAAGTGTAACAAGTGATAAAAGACTACTAGTAGAATTGCAAGTAAGACCAAATTTTCCACAGCAAATCAAGAAAAAGCAAGCCTCAGATGAAGAGTTGGTAAAGAGGTTTCGTCAAGTAGAGAAAGGAGTGCGAGGGGGACTTCCCAGTAAATGAAGGTACTCTATTTTGGTGGAAGATTTTGTGGGCCCAATGACGAGGAGTTCCAACATGTTATTCTTATCGAGGCACACAATATACCATATGCGATGCACCTCGGCATTAACAAGATGTACCGTGACCTCTGCTAACTCTATTAGTTGCCTGGTTTGAAGCAAGCTATTTAAGACTTTATGGTGAAGTGCTTAAGTTGCCAAAAAGTCAAAACAGAGCATCAGTATCCCGCAGGACTACTCCAGCGACTTAAGATTCTCGTGTGGAAATGAGAAAGGATCACTATAGATTTTGTGTCAGGTTTGTCACTGACTACGACCAAGAAGGATGTTATTTGGGTGATTGTATATTGCTTCCCATTTCTTACCCGTTCATACAAGCTACACTTTGCAATGTCTTGCAGAAATTTACATCGCTAAGATAGTGAGACTTTGCAATGTCATACAAGCCAGTTTCCATTACTTCTGATCAGGATCCTTGATTCACTTTGAGATTTTGGAAAATTTTGCAAGAAGCTTTAGGTTTAAAGCTTAAATTCAGTACGATGTATCATACTCAAGCAGATGGTCAGTTCGAGAGAATTATACATGTGTTGGAAGATATGTTGAGAAGCTTTGTGTTGGAGTTCACAAGAAGTTGGGAACATTATTTACCCTTGGTAGAGTTCACAAATAATAACAGTTACCAAGCAAGCATTCAGATGGCACCTGATGTGTCTCTAACTAACTATGATCACAATAAAGGCAAGCGCACCTATCGTTTAATAGTATAGTTATAGTAAGACCGGTAATATCGCATCCACAAGGACCAAGAGTACTAGTAATTACTATTTTTTTATTATCTAGCCTAAGAATTGGAGTGATTTCTTTTAAACTAAAACTAATTAAGAACATGACAGAGAATGAATTGGGAAAATACTTTCAGACAACTTTATGAGATAGGAAATACCTAAGGAAGAATCCACCTAGACTTCACTTATAAGTTATGGTTTATCAAAAATCCCCACACTTAAGCCTTTGCTTGTCCTCAAGCAAAATCCTCAACTCACAATTAAAATTAACTTCCTCAATTTATAATTCTCATCAATAATGTCTCATCATAATTCGTAGATAATTCATACATTGATAATTTAACTAAAAGAGTCTTAAAGATTCAAACAATTTAAGTCATAAATTTTTATAGGACGAAAACATAGGTGTTTCCCCTTATCTAAATAATTACCTTTAATTCAAAATCGACAAGAATTGACATCCTCACTAAAGATTCACTCAAATCACTCAAAGTGTTTAAGGTTCAAATAAAGTGCTCAGAAGTCAAACAGGAAAAATTAATCCCATAGGCTTGCTTGAAAATCAAATCTCCACCACTATAGAATGAGATGATACACAAATCAAAAGGTCATTAAAAGGGTTGTAATGGGGCTTGGTTTAGAGGTGTGGATAAAGGCTAAATTATTGGGTTAGAATCGAGATTGTATTGAAAATTTACCTAACTAGAGAAATAACTAATACTGAATAATTACATAATTGAACTTTCACTAATAACACGAGCTTCTTCCCAGAGTATGAAATTAACCATTTAAGCTCATATAACATAGAACTAAGTAATGATTTTTTTTTTTAGAATAAGAACAAGTAAAAATATAACAACTGAAATAAAAAAACATAGTTAGGCAACTGCTCAAATCAAATCTCAACAAAAAGGAGCTAAAAGAATAGGAAAAATTCACAATGAATCCAAAAGAATAGGTCTTTGGTTAATATTAAGGATAAATCAAGAAATAGTTTATTAGGATTCAAAGGGGTTTACTAGGGGTTAATTATGATGGTAGGCTTTTTATGGAGTAAGTGGGTTAAAACTTAGGTGCCTTTATCATCTCAGTATATCAAATCAAAAGTGTGGTCTCGACATGCATAATCGAAGCAAGTTCTAGAATAACAAATCAATATTGACACACTAATAATCTATAAAGTGAGCAAGAAAAAATAATATGCTTTAAAAGGCTCAAAATCTCAAAAAAAAATTATGGTTTTTGATGTTAACCTTGCAAATTTCAAACTTCAAAGTAATATTTAAATTTAGGGAAACAACCTAATAAATTTTTAATTCTGAAAAAAAGACTTATCATGCTTGATTCTCTAATGTCTTATAGTTTAAACCATCAATGCATAAATGCCTATGAGTTAGTCCAAAACATATCAATAAATATCATAAGTCAATAGAAGTTTCATTCTAATAGTAATATGAGAAAATTACTTAAGAGCAATACATAATTCAAGGATTTTCTAATAATACTATAATTAACCTCCCCACACTTAAGATGTACATTGTCCTCAATGTACAAAGATAAAAATGACAATGTAGTAAGAATATCATAAGATAGGGAGAGAGGTGAAACTTCCTGAATTTTGGATGGAATCAATGAAAAGAAACCTAGGCAGAGGAGGATACTCCGGTGGTGTGGTCATTCCTTAATAGCATTTTGAACCTAAATTAAAAAAATCAAAATATACTAATATAAATTAAAGACAAGAAAGATAAAGGGAAAGAATTTAAAAATGAAGATAAAAGAAAAAGAAAAAATGCATAGACTCAAAGGTCCTTGTCTTGTCGAGTCAATGAAGCGGCCGGCATGAACTTAGGAGGCAGTTGTGGCATATTTGCTGGAGAATGGTTGCGCACGGGGAAACCACGCCAGGATCCTTTCACTTTTTTGAAACGGAGATGGCGACTTTGGTCTTGCCTCGAGTATTAATCATTGTGTACGGTGGCGAGAATGGTGGTTGGTGTGGTGGCGGTGTAAAGAAGGAATAAGGGAAAGGGGGAAAGGGAAAAGAAGGAAGAAAGACAATGGGAAAAGAAAAGGGAAAAAGTGGGGTTTTCGGGCTGGGGAAGAAGGGAGGAAGGAAGAAGGTGGAGGAGGAAAGTAGTGGTTAGGGTTTGGGGAAGGAAGGATTTGGGGAAGGAAGTGAACAGAAGAAGGGGGTTTAAATAGAGATTGGGACACATGATCGCGGCCCACGTCCGTGTGCTTGGGCGTATTAGGTCACATGGTCGAATTGCACGACTGTGTGATTCGTCGTTCGTTTTTCCTACACTAGTGTTGAGGTCCACACACCCGTGTTAATTAATCAGTATCGACCATGGCCTATAGGCACGGGCGTGTCGCACTCCCGTTTGACTTACTCAGTTTCACCCACAGCTTCTGGGCACGGGCATGTCATACACCCGTGTCACTTAGTCAGTATCAACCATGGCCGTATCGCCCGGTCGTGGCATCTTATCGTAGCCCGTGTTCCTTAGCCAATGTTGTCCACGACCGCGTTACACGACTGTGGTGTTTTATCGCAGCCCATGTGTTGGGGAAAATTTTCATCCTACTCCTGCACGATTTCCGCCACGCCAGTGTACCCACTCGTGGTATCCACATGGTCGTGGCCATGCCCGTGTGCTAGACCGTGTTGGTAGGGAAACCTACACCTACTAATTTGGTTAGTTTTTAGTTAGATGCAAAAAATAAAAAATATAGATGTTAGTGAGGTTAGTGCTCGGGTTGCCTCCCGACAAGTGCTCGTTTAAAGTCTTAAGCTAGACTTACCTCTCATTCACATACTCATGGTGGTTTGAGGAGTTGACACTCCTGTCTCCTTCTATCGGTTCTATTATCAATATACAATTTGAGTCGAGTAGTGTTTACCTTGAAAGTATCGAACTTCGGATTAGTTACCTCGACTGTTCTGTATGGGAAGACACTGAGTACCGTGGAAGAGATCATTCCATTTGTAATAAAGTCTGAAGTGGCGATTTGAGGGTCTGTTTTGTCCAACAATACCTGATCCCCGATCTTAAATTAGTTTGTCCCATCCTTAAGCTTGTAATGGAGTCGCTTTGGTTCATTATGTTTTCTCGATTTCTCCTTGAACTGTGTTTGCAATTCATCTAGTTCTTCGATCTGGAGCCTTCGTTCCTCATGAATAGTTCTGTTCTCAATATGAGAGCTAGACCATGGCTCTTTCATATTTTTCTAAGAGATTTCCTACAAAGAAGTTTTAACATTAAGTTTACTTACATTAACAGGACTTGTATCATCTTGATCACTAGATATTCTGACAGAATCACGTGCTTGGAGTTTAATCATGTCATCACCTACACGAAGTATTAATTTTCCTGTACCAACATCAATGATGGTCTTAGCAATTGCTAAAAAGGGTTGTCCTAAAATTAAAGGAACATCACTATCCTCATTCATGTCTAAAACAACAAAGTCTATTTGGAATATGAATTTATGAATTTTTACTAGCACATCTTCAATTATACCCCTAGGAACTTTAATGGTTTTATCAACCAATTGAATGCTCATCCTAGTTTGTTTGGGTTTCCCAAGACCTAGCTGTTTAAACATTTTATAAGGCATAACATTGATACTTTCCCCTAAATCAGCTAAGGTATTATTAACATCTAAACTACCAATTAAACAAGTAATAGTAAAACTCCCTGGATCTTTTAATTTGCGAGGTAGTTTATTTTGTAATATTGCTGAGCACACTACATTTAGCTCCACATGTGACGCATCGTCTAACTTCCATTTGTTTGTCAAAAGCTCTGTTAAAAATTTTGTTGAATTGGACATCTGCGAAAGAGCTTCAATAAACGGTAAGTTAATATGTAATTTTTTAAAAACTTTAATAAATTTACCAAATTGTTCATCTGTGCGGCCTTTCTTCGTCGCATTGGGATACATCACACGAGGTTCGTACTCTTTACTTACCAGTTCTGGTTTATTATGGCTTATTTCAACCTTACTTTTATCTACACGTCCTCTTGCCTTGGTTTAGTTCGTCTAACTCTGCGCTATTGTGAGCAATAATGACATAAAGTTGCTCCTTTGGGTTAGTTTCAGTGCTGCTTGGCAAGCTGCCTTCTGGTCGTTCAGAGATCAGCTTAGCAAGTTGTCCTATTTGGTTCTCGAGCCCTTGAATCGGTGCTTCCTGATTTTTGAGTGCTATTTCGGTGTTTTGGAAACGAGTTTCTAACACCGCGATGAATTTTGTTAGCATTTCCTTAGGGTTCGGCTTCTTCTCTTGTAGGTAAGTTTGCTGTTGAAAGCCTGGAGGGGGTTGTTATCTCTGATTTCCTTGACCACCCCATGAGAAGTTTGAGTGGTTCCTCCAACCTGGATTAGAAGTGTTACTATAGGGATTATTCTGAGGTCTAGAATTATTACCAATATAGTTCATCTGTTCGCTTTCTATGCCAGGGTTGTAGGATGGATATTCTGTATTACTCATTCCTCATCCATTCGTATCGCATTCCATAACTGGATGTACTTGTGAAGAACCACAAAAACCATCAATCTTTTTATTTAACAGCTCTACCTGGTTTGATAGCATGGTCACTGCATCGAGGTTGAAAACATCGGCTACCTTTTTTGGCTTCGTCCTCATAACTTGCCACTAATAGTTATTCAATAACATCTCTTCAATGAATTCGTAAGCAGCCTTAGGTGTTTTATTGTTTAGTGTACCGCCAGCAGCTGCATCAATCAACTGCCTAGTTGAGGGGTTCACACCATTGTAAAAGGTTTGAACCTGTATCCACAAAGGTAACTCATGGTGAGGGCACCTTCTTAGTAAATCCTTGTATCACTCCCATGCATCATAAAGTGTCTCTAAATCCATCTGCACAAAAGAAGAGATATCATTCCTTAACTTAGCCATTTTAGCCGGCAAAAAATATTTAAGTAAAAATTTTTCGATCATTTGTTCCCATGTAGTGATTGATCATCGTGGTAACAAGTTCAACCACTATTTGGCTTTATTTCTCAAGGAGAAGGGGAACAACTGAAGGCGAATGGCATCATCAGAAACGTCATTAATTTTGAAAGTATCTTAAAACTCCAGAAAATTTGCCAAGTGATTGTTTGGATCCTCATCCTGCAAACCATCAAACTGAACAAACTGCTGAATCATCTGAATAGTGTTAGGTTTTAGCTCAAAATTATTTGCAGCAACAACAGATCTAACAATACTTGATTCAGTTCCTGTTAAAGTAAGGTTAGCATAATCATACATAGTACGAGGAGTAGGATTTTCGGCTACCACCGGAGGTAGTGGATTATTGTCGGCCATCTCATCGGTAGTATTAGTATCGTCTTTTTGCTCTTCCTCTATGTATTGTAGACTTCGTCTTATCTCCCTACGATTTTTACGAGCGGTACCTTCTATATCACTGTCAAAAAGTAATGGTCCTGACGGGTTCCTTCTAGTCATAAACTAAAAATACCTGCCAGAAGCAAATAAAAGGAAATTAACAAGTTAAAATAAAATAAATTGCAAATAAAAATAATAATGGCTAAAGTATTAAAAATTTAGTGTTTCTAATATCTTAGTCCCCGGCAACGGTGCCAAAAACTTGATGTGTCTCTAACTAACTATGATCACAATAAAGGCAAGCGCACCTATCGTTTTATAGTATAGTTATGGTAAGACCGGTAATATCGTATCCACAAGGACCAAGAGTACTAGTAATTACTATCTTTTTATTATCTAGCCTAACAATTGGAGTGATTTCTTTTAAACTAAAACTAATTAAGAACACGACAGAGAATGAATTGGGAAAATACTCTTAGACAACTTTATGAGATAGGAAATACCTAAGGAAGAATCCACCTAGACTTCACTTTACTTTTGATTTATATGATTTATTTACTTGACTTAATCCGTAGAAATCCCTAAATTATGTTAATATCTCTTTCGAGACAAAAAACAACTGACTCTAGGTTGATTAATTGAAATCTCTTTCTAATTAAAACCCCTATTGTCGCATTAATTTGCTCTATGGATTCCCTTATTAGATTTGACTCTAATCCGACAGATTTTTGTCGCCCTATTTCTAGGGTTGCAATCAAATTCGCTTAATTGTATTGATCTAATCTTAAACAGGGACTTTTGCTCCTCTGAATAAGCACATTCGACTTGAATCAATAACCTGAATTACCAAAACAAGAATAAGAACTTACAATTAAGAATAAGAACAAATATTTATCTTATAAATCAAATAATAATAAGATCCGTCTTAGGTTTCATCCCCTTAGGTATTTAAGGGATTTAGTTCATACTAATAGAGGAAAACATCTTAAAATAAGGAAAGCAACAAAACATAAGAAAACCCAAAAACTTCAAGAGAAATTGATAGGAGATCTTCAGTTTTGATGGAGATCCTCCTTCCAAACTGTTTCCAATGGCTCCCTTCGAGTATTTTCTGCCTTCTATTCAGCGTCCCCTTTTAGGTTGCCCCTTACGGTGTTTATATAGGCTTTGGGACGTCTTACTTGGCCCACAAGTAGCTTTTTCCGAATAGAATTAGTCTTTGGGGTTGGCAGGGACACGCCCGTGTGACATGCTCGTGTACGATAGTCCAGTCCATGCTCACTTTTGCTCGCCACACACAGTTGTGTGGTACGGCCGTGTGGTACGCCCGTGTGCGATAGTCCAAGCCGTGTTGGCTGATTTTGTCCCTTTTTAGCTGTTTCTCGTTCTTTTTTGACTTCCTAAGCTCTCCTGAGTGTAAAACATAAAATTAAGGGATTAGGCGCATCAAATTCATCAAATCTAATGAAAATTCATCCAAAAGTAAGCCAAGCATGGGGTTAAAATATGTATAAATTATGGTTTATCAGCACCCTTTAAAGCATTGTATGGAAGGAGCTGTTGAACACCTCTATGTTGGGCTGAATTAGATGAGAAGAGAACAGTTGGACTTGAGTTGGTTTGCGAGACTGAAGACAAGGTGAAGGTGATATGCGAGAGGTTAAAGGCTACTTCAAATAGACAAAAGTCTTATTCTAACTTGAAACGGTGAGATGTTGAGTACCAAAAGGGCAAGCATGTGTTTCAAAAAGAAATCTTTATGGAAGAAAGTCCTAAGATTTGGGTGTAAATGAAAGTTAAGTCCAAGATTCATTGGTCCTTATGAAGTGGTGGAAAGAATCGGTCCTATAGCATATTGACTCAAGTTACCTTGCAAACTTGATCAAATTTATGATGTGTTTCATGTATCCATGCGGAGGAAGTATCGTGCATACCCATCCCATGTATTGTCAGTAGATGATATTGAAATGCAACTTGATTTAACTTATGAGGAGGAACCAGTGAAGATTGTGGCTCACGAGGTGAAAGTCTTGCAAAATAAGAAGATTCATTTGGTCAAGGTGTAGTGGCAAAACCATAAAACCAATGAAGCAACTTGGGAAACAGAAGAATCAGTGAAGCAACATTGTCCTCAACTATTTGAAAGAAAAAATTTCGAGGAAGAAATACCTTAAGTAGGGGAGAGTTGTAACATCCTAAGATAAGGCTTGGAAGTTTTGGCCTTGCCAGTGAGGATTCGGCAATGTTTAGGTGAACTAGGGTTTTGTTAAAAGAATATCAATAAGGAGTTTTCCAGAGACACAATGAAGTAGTGTACACAAAAAGATGTGGTAAGGGGGTTCTCTAATTGGTTTTGTAGACTGGGATTCGCCAGTTGGTTTGGAGAACTGGGGTTCACCAATTGGTTTGGTGGACTGGGGTTTGCCAGTTGGTTTTGCTAACTAGGGTGTAACACCCCTTACCTATATTCAACTCCGGAACCGGGTACGAGGCATTACCTGACCTGACTTGCCTGGGCATTCAACTTTGGGCTATAAAATTTATTCCAATTTAAAACTTTTTCATTTACAATCGTAACATCCCCATTATGGGTCTACGAGACCCTTTTTATATACCCGAGATGCCTTAGGACCAAACCGAAACTTTTAAGCACTTAAAAAAAAATTGACATAAGACTAGGCCACAAGCCCATGTGTAGAGTAGGGCATGCCTGTGTGACATATCACACGCCCGTGTTCTATACCCGTGTAGAATTATTTTCTTTTCGAACTAAAGGGGTTTTCATACGGCCAGACACACGCCCGTGTTCTTGGCCCGTGTGCTCCACATGGCCTAAACACGCCCGTGTCCTCGCCCGTGTGTAAAACCCTGACGTCAGCAACCATTTATGGGCACACGGCCTAGACACACATCTGTGTGTCTAGCTCGTGGTCGACACTGACTTACAACACTAACATGCAGGGGACACACGGCCAAGTCACACACCCATGGGACCGACCGTGTGTCACACATGGTATAGACACCCTCACTTGCATGCATTCACACATCATCACATAACCTTTTCAAATCATCAATTATAACTCTTGAATTATCACATTTGAATGATGTAAATCAAACTATCTTCCCATATACGAGGGAGAATTATTACTAGCACCGTTACAATCAATATGAGCCATCATCCATGCCAACACATTTGGCACTTTAACTATGACTTAGTTAAACCAAAATAAGATCCCTATACATGCCATATCTCAAGAAAACTTGAAACCTTATACCCAAGTGACTGCTCGATAGTGTGAAAGCATCTTCGGCTGTTTCCAACCCGAGCTAGTTAAGTTAACCTATAAGAGATAGGAAAGGAAGAGGAGTAAGAAATAACGCTTAGTAAGTTCATATGAAAATATAAATCAACTATTGACATTCATTCATTTTTCTCCACCACAAATGTAACACCCCAAACCCGGCCCAAAACACCACGGCCGAATCCGAAATGTTACGGGAAAAGAGAAGAAAACGAGTTTTTATTTTGAAGGTGGAAACAGACTATAAGTTTCAAAATAATCCTTTCGCTTTAAGGGTTTGTCGTTAAAAATAGTGGTTTTGCCAACGGATGAAAACTTCCAAGTTGTGTAAATGTCGGTTTGTAATTTGTGCTGGTATTCCGGGAAAATGTTTGTTTATAAGTAACCCAGATTTTGAAAACCTTATTTTCAATCCTATGTTGATCATATTAAAAAGTCACTTTTTACTTAATTATTAATTGGTAAATCCAATTTAAAAACATAAAATCCTGAAGTATTTAGTGTGGCCTTATTACATATTGAAAATATCCCAAAACAAAAACTAGAAGTTTAAAATAAAGTTACGAAAACAACATCTGCATGGCCACCTTGAATCCCCTCCAGTCCGGTCCAAAAGTCATGTGCTACCTGCATTGGTTTGAGAAAACTAGGGTGAGTCACCAGACTCAGTGTGCAATTATACAACACAGTTCCCCGAATGGCCTTGCCCCAAATCCACATCAAATTGATAAACCATACACAGCGATGCAATGTGATAACCCAACCCAACCTAGTATCCATCCGCTACACACCACCTGTACATCCATCCTCATACACATCTGGGGATTACTAAATCGACCCTCCATCCGCTACACACCTCTTTGGCAGTCTATGCCGACGGACACACTGCTCAAAGTCCACATAGTGGTCTAGCCACTGATCTACGTGATTAAATCACAAATATCCACGATGAGACTCTAGGTCATCATCAATCCACAATGAGGCTCAAGGCCATCATTAATCGTGACAGAGTCACCCACATATAAATATACACTTCCCCTTTAATCAATATATCCCGAACCCTATGCACATGCAGATAATATGATGAAATGGCAATATAATAAAATATGAACACATCCATATACACATATACAACATGCTTACATGCATCCACAATCATTTATCCTCAATTTCGATGTAGGTAGTATACTAACCTGGTTACCGGATTACCCCAATGTGGGTAACAACACCACCACAGCCACTATTTCGGCTTCCACACATAATACATATATTTAATTAAAGCAACCAAGGAACCAGTGTGATAATTACACACCTGAAAACCTGAAGAACTAGACTATCGATCTCCCTAACGTCCTCACTCAAAGAGACTACAGTGATCTGCTTGTCTTTTTCTGACGCTGGCCCATACCCCGGTGGCCAATCCCGAACCGCTGAAACTGACCGCTTCTTGAACTTAGGGGTAGGAACTACGTGTCCAACCCCTCCCTTCAATTGACTGGTACTCGGCTCCATCAAAATAGGATCTTGGTCAAAAGACCCTGTTAAAATATGGGATAATACTATAACGAAACCAAAAGAACACTTGATAGAAGAATACCCTTACCAAAGTCGACAGGATCCAAAAGGCTATTTGTTTATGCTTTAACAATTTTCGAAATCCGTATACAAACCAATATTAGATTCGGCCTATAATCTTGAAATCCAAAAGAAGTGATCTTTGGCCGAACGAATATTGGAATCTACTTACCTTGGTCGAACGCCGAGAGATCACTAACACCCCTAACACTGGCTTAAAATAGAAGAGACACGAAGTTAAAGTCCTTCATAGATTCGGCCTTACTCAAGAACCAAAGTTAGGCTTTTGGTCTCGGCAAACCAAAGAGAAAAGGAGAAGAAAATTTTACAGAGAAGAGACCCTTACCAAGGATTGATAGAAGATAAATGATGGCACCTCCCTTAGAGATTAACAACCGAAAAGAGCCACCACACCAGAGAGATTCGGCTTGAAGAATAACAAAAATTGAAAGAAAAAGAAGAAATGGGGATGGCTAGAAGGTTCGGCTACCAATCACAAAGAAAGATGGGTTGTTCGGCTTTTGAAGGTGAAGTAATCGTTGAAAAAGAGGAAGAGGGAGTTGAGGTTTAAGAGATTTCGGCTATAGGGAAAGTGAAGGGTATATTTCAACTTTTAGAGAGTGAGTAGAAAGAAGAGAAAAAGTTGCAAAGAAAAAGAGGTAATGCTTACGGTTAAGATGTTTTGGAGAATGGGTAGAAGAAAAGAAGATAAGCCAAAAATTCACAAATGGTCTTCCTCACCTTCGGCTTTTGGTCATCTGGAAAAGAAAAACAAATGAATGGCTTTAGCCTAGCACCCCTTTTCGGCAATGAGCTTAGAGAACAGAGAAACCGAAAAAAATGAATACCCCAAACAACTAGAACAATTTCCGCACCTAATCCCTCTTATCTGACCGAAAATACTCCCCCCTAGATCCCCATATTCGGCCAACTCTTCACTCCTCTTCCAAATCCCTTCTTTCTCTCCTAAATTCCCTCTCCTTCACACATTCAAACAGATTTGAATGATTCAAACTTCATGCCTTACTCTCCACCATCCATTCAAACATTTAACCCTTTCAAACCTCCACCTTTCAAGTGCCTTAGCCGAATCCACTACCTCCCCTTCTTGACGCAAAATACAACTAGAAAATGCTATCCATGCTACTCGAACCTCCTCACCCTTGGAACTCCCCTTTGACGCAACTCCCCTGCACACTAGATGGCGTCTCCTTGCCACTCCACCACTTCACTTGTTGTGTCCTTAATCACCACTTTTAATCCCTTAAGGCCTGACTCTGCTAGCTCTCCCCTAAAGGCTTCAAATCAGAAATTTTCACTAAGGCTCCTACCTCACCCCAAGGTTTCCTGAAGCCCCCAAACATACTCAAACAGTCATGCAACCCACAAGAACACACAAGTACACAATGAAATGGCAGCCTCCTAAATCCCGGATGTTACAACAAAGGTATTATAATGAGATTTATACTTAAGCTTATGAATACCCACTCAATCATTCATAATGCTTAATCATTCTAAACTTTCACCTATCAGAAACTCATATCATAAAACATTATTCATCTTTACTTGCATTTATACCCTGTATTTATCACCACAAAGCCACATGCAAATTTAACTTAGTCAAGTTTCTCGATAATAATGAATACTCGATGGTTTCGCACACAACCCACCATTCAATAATTAGTAAGGTGGTATCCCACGTAGCCCACCAACAATACTAAGCATGATGGTATCGCACACAGCCCATCGGTAACAGATAATAAGGTGGTATCACACATAGCCCACCATCAATACTAAGCACGATGGTATCGCACATAGCCCATCGATAAGAAATAATAAGGTGGTATTGCACATAGCTCACCATTGATAATATTGGCGATGGTATCGCACATAGCCCATCGCGAACAATTAATAAGGTGGTATAGCACATAGTCCACCATTGATAATATTGGCGATGGTATCGCACACAGCCCATCGCTAACAATTAATAAGATGGTATCGCACACAACCCGCCATTAATTACACATTCACAGATATTTAACCTCACATATTTTCATATTTCGAACATTCATCTAGGAACATTCTCACACTCTATCATTCTTAAATAGATTTCTATAATAATCATTCGCATTCAAGCATTGCATTAATAAATATAGCATTTGCAATCAGGATGCATCATTTACACATAACTCACTATGATTTCCTCATATACCGAATTTACCTCCAATGAGTTCTGGGCACATACCTGTACCTCTTATGACATAACCACACGCTTTCTCATTTTCAACATACATGTTGAATCATTCAAAATGCTAAAGAATACTCTTGAGTCTCATACATAAGGTATCATATCAACATCACACCCCGATAGGGTCTTACATTAAATATCATATCGACACCATGTCCCTGACATGGTCTTATACGAAATCTTACACCTAGGCCATTTTCCAAATATGGTCTTACATGGGACCTTAATTATCATAGTATCATGATATTTGCATTCCATCTATTCTTAGATTCAATTGAAGGCTTTCATTTCTTGACATCCTGTCAAAACGTATGTAATATATTCATAGAGTCAATATACAATTCATTCAACATCGAAATATTAAATACTTCACTTATAGTTGAATTATTAGCACACGAACTTACCTCGATAATGAAAAGGGTAGAAAGGGACCTATTTGTCCATATTTCTCTTTTCTCGCGTTCTATGCCCGAATCTCGTTTTCCTTGATCTAGAACAATAAAATTTACTCATTTAATCACCATACCAATCAATACATTTTAAAAAATTCTACTTTGAAAAAATTACCATTTTGCCCTTAAACTTTAGCAAAATTACGATTTTGCTCCTAGGCTCATATATCGATTTTCATCCAACTTCTTTGCTAGACAAGCCTAGCCAATTCATTTTCCCTTCTATAAAAACTCAAGATTTCAACTATTACACACATTTACCAGTCATTTCACAACTTTTACAAAAATGTCCTTTTATGTGTTTTCATGGTAACACCATTCACTAAGACTCATTTTCTTCCATACAAATGTAGAAAAATCTCAATTGCTCTCATGGAAAAACCCTAGACTTTTAACAATTTTGCAAAATAGTCCCCTCATTAGCTAGCTTAAGCTTTGGGGGTTCCAAAAGTACAAAGATTTTCAAGAAAGGTCACCCAAATCACTTACTTTCAAGGGTGAGAAGTTGCTAAAAATTTTGGCTTCCATAAGCCTTCCTTGCTGATATTTTCAGTTGGAAGAAGATGAATAAAAATGGGTGATATCATCTTTTCCTATTTTATTTATTTCCTTCAATTTAATCCACCTAACCCACCCAATTTTGACTAATTTGAGTCTATTGTCCCCCTATGGCTGGCCACCACTTTCCCATGGCCTAATTGTACATTAAGGGCCTCCAATTTAATAATCCTTAGCTATTTGGCACCTCTAGCAAATAAAATAGAACTTTCGTACTTTATGCGATTTAGTCATTTTTCACGATTAAACATGAAATCACTAAAATTAAAGCACCAAAATTTTCATGCACCCTTATAATCATGCTATAACCCATAAAATAAAATTAAAAAAAAATTCTCCGACCCCAGATTAGTGGTCCCGAGACCATTATTCCGACTAAATCAGGCTGTTACATAGGGTTTGTTAGCTAAAGTTGAGTCAGACTTAAATTAGGAAATTAAGATATTGTGTATCTAAGAAAATTTTCATCCACATAACCTTCTTCTTAATTGATTAGGGTTCCTAAGTCAAGTAGGCTATCCTAAGAATACTAAGACACTTAGTGCGTATAAATACAACTATTTTTCCATGAAAATTCTCTCATCGATTATTCTATTGTCAAGTCTCTGTTCAGAACCAAGTCGTAGAAACCAAGGTAAGACTTTGTCCTATTAGGGTTGATTGCCTAGAAAACTAGGTTCGCTCGTATATTTGAGTATGTTCTATTTATTTAGTAATTTGTGTATATTCATGTATGTATGTTGCAAACTAGCCAGACCATCTACCAGCAAGGATAAAGGCAAAGCAAAAGTCATTTAAAATTCTCAACTTTTCAATAAGTGTTTAGGGCTTCCTACTGTGTGTAAACTATTATGCTTTCCAAGAACTTTGGATTTTTAAACTAAGTTCCAAGAGTAAGCTTTTTTACATAACTCTGTTTTCAAGTTCTAACACTCTATTTTTAAGTTATGTTTTATGTATGCTCCTATTGAGCCTATGTTTAAAGATATTTTTTTAATGTACGATTTATAAACTATGTTTTTACGGGCTTTTGTGCAAGCTTTAAATCAACAAATGCTTTTATGCAAGCTTATATGTTGGCTATAATGGTATTCCATAGGATTATGAGTACTTATCTGCAAGTTTGTGATTTGGGTGTTAAGTTCATATGACATGTGGAGGAATAAGGGAATGTTGAGCTATGCTTTAGTCATAGGGACATGTTGCCGTATAGGGGTGTATTTAGCTTATCCCTACACTTATGGGACATGTTAAGGACTCTTCGAGTCACAAGTGAGGCACTATAAGCATAGTCGCTTATCCAAAAAAAGACAAGTGCAAGTGACTATGAAAAAGATTTTATGAAACTATTATTAACGATACAAGTATAAGAATAAGAACAAGTACAAGTACATGTTTATATTTTAATTTTTCCTTTCAGGAACAAGCCAAGTTTTTAAGTATGATTTTCAGGAAAGTACATATGATTCTATTTTCAAAATTATATGTTTTTTCTAACAAACATGTAATTGCAAACTGGGTCTCGTACCCTTATGACGAGCCTAGCTCGTAAAATAGTTTTTTAACTAAGCTTATATTTTAAACACAATATTACTTAAGGCATGCTTTGATGTTCCTGTATATTCATTGAGTCCTCAATGAACACACCCACTCCTCTCTTATTTCGCAGAAAAGTAGGTCATGGATGGCGGTGGCGAGGTAGATGACTTGGGCGAGGCTAATCCCTGAATAGATATTTGTGAACCCGAGAAGAAGGCAATGGGGCTAATTGTGTGAACTTAGTTTTATTACAATTGCTACTGTTATTTTGCGAAACCTTGAATTAAACCCTTATTGTTAAATTCTTCTTTTCGATATGAATAAAGTTTAATGTTCATTATTCCTCCTTGCATGTGTGTCATGTTGTATTCTTATAATTTTTCCAAAGTATGTCTTAACTCCACATCTGATTCAGTTATTTTGCGTAATTCTGTTCATGCGACCCTTGTATGTTTGCGGCACCTAATATACATGCAAAAGCTTAGTAGTGATAACCTTACTATTTAGCGAACCTTATAAAAGTGTGAGAACCCTTATATGAATGACTCTTTTTTTTTTTTTTTTTGCAAAGCCTATTTTGTATGCAAACCTAAATATGTGTGTTTACGTGCGAACTTAGGAAGTATAAAAACCTCTGATATTTTGCAAACCCATGCTTTTTGTGTGAAATCATGCTTTATGTAGTTATAAGAACTCATGTGGTACGTTGTTATTTGAACCTATGCTATATAATGTATGCGAACTTACGTTGTTGTGTGAACCCTAATAACAAAATCTATGTACTTGTATTTATGTTTGTGTATACGTACCCTAAAATACCCTATTTATTTCTTGCATGTGAACCATTAAATTTTACTACTTAGGTGACATGTGAGTCCTTCCTCTACTTATTTTTGTAAGATCACATATTTTGCATTCCATATATAACTTTATGACATTCAACTATTGTGTGATAACTTAGAACATTATATGTGTTGTAAATTCGTGTGTGTTGGAGGATAGGTTGGAAGTTAATGGAGAGTCACTCAGTGGCTAATGTAGCTCATCAAATTTGGGTCGAACCAACTCAATGGAGTTTGGGGTGTTACAGTGTGATACAGCACCACACAGCCTCATCCTGTTCCACGGCCTAGCCACATGGCTGTATGACCCCTGTTTTGCACTTTTACCCTTATTCTATAAAAGTCTTAGAATAGTCTTGAATTTATTACGAGTCGATTTAAGAGCTTTTGTAAGCTTGATTGAGACAAAAATTTGTTTGAATTTCACATTAAACATGAAACTCAATTTTTATTTATCTATTTATTTAATATTATTGATAAAAAATATGTGTTTGTTTTTGTTTTTTGTTGTAGCATCCTGTTGCTCAGGTTTGGTAATAGGACTGAGTAATGGATGTTATATTTAGTGGTATCAGAGTTACAGTTTATATGACTCTCAGACTGAATGTAGCTTGTATTGAGTCTAGAAAATACATGCCACAATAACCTGTATTATTGTGTGATGCTCCTGATATGATCTGACTATGTTTTCTTATAGACTTGCAGTGTCATTCGAGTCTAATCGTGTCGTACATGATGAGGTGGATAGTAACGTTCAAGCTTCCGAACATGGAGTAAGTCAAAGTTTACTCGCACCCTATATACTTGGAAGTGAGAACTATGGTGCACTCTTCCAAATGATGAATGAGTGGTTTGCTCAATTTGTACGAGCTACCATGATGCCTCTGCCCCCTCTTGTGCTTCCCCCGAGACCTTGTCATCCTTAAAACCCGAATCAGGTAAATGTTAACCACCCCCTACGAAAAAGATTCGTAAATGTGGGGAAGAAGAATTTCGAAGGCTGTATACTGATGATCCTGCAAAAGCCAAATATTGGCTAGAATACAGTTTTTGATGAGTTAATTTGCTCACTGGAAGACAGATTAAAGTGTGTTATGTCATTGTTGAAAGAATATGCATATTAGTGTCGCGTTACCCTAACATCATTAGTCCCGAGAGATCGTGTGACATGAGACTTCTTCCAGGCTAAGTTTAGGAAGAAATATATTGGTGAATTGTATTTGAAGGGAAAGAAATGAGAATTGATGGATTTGAAATAGGGAAATATGTCAATTGTTGAATACAAACATAAATTTGTCAATCTAAGTAAATATGCCCGATACCGATTAACTTCAGAGGCTGAAAGGTGTACTTAATTTAAATGTGGTTTAAATGAAAACATTCGAGTAATGGTGGGTGCACTTGAAATAAAAGAATTTGTAGTGTTATCCAAGCATGCTAAGAAAATAAAAGCAATTTAGAATGAGAAAAAAATGAGAAAAAGCTAAAAATGAGAGCTCGAGCAAGCAAAGTATGACCAGAAATTTTTCGACTCCACTATCCAAGAAACCGAAGGATTTTAGAAGCCAATCTTTTTCTTCTACTGGGAATCCGAGAAATAGTGCATTCAGACAAAATCATCCAAAGACTCAGGCTACTTCGGTAGCAAGTGCTATAGTATTTGGAATGTATACACACGCGTTTGCAAACATTGTGTAACACCCCTTACCCGAAGCCCTTACCGGAATCGAGTACGTGGCATTACTAGACTTGACTATTAACTTAAGATGTAAAATTTTAAAGCTGTCCAACTGTGTCATGCTGACTAAATCGACCATAACTTGAGTTATAAAACTCGAAATTTAGATCCGTAAATTTTCCTTGAAACTAGACTCATATAACATTTCACCATAATTTTTCCAGAATTTTTCATGTGGTAAATTAGTACAGTTTATTCATCAAAGTTACCCTTATTACACTGTCTAACAATTCTGACCTGTCTCTACAAAAATACAGTTATCTCATTGCAAAATTTTCATATACTGTTCTAGTTTATACCAATGAAAAATAGACTCAATAAGGGTTTTACACATATAACCCATGCTTCCTAATTATTTTTGTACAATTTATGACAATTTTTCCAAAACAGAACAGTGACTCACGAATGCATTCAGAGCAGGTCTCACTAAAACTTAATTATCTCATAATATATAGATCTTTTGCCTACTCTGTTTCTTCCATGTAAAAATAGACACAATAAGGATTAATTCTATACTTCATTCACCATCTAATTCAACTTATCCTATTTTTGGTGATTTTTCTAACTCACATCACTGCTGTAACTAAAGACTGTTTCTATACTAAATATGCTTACTAGCTTATAACCGGATATACTCACATGCAATTCATACTCTCCATGCATTTTTAATCACTTACGAAGATAGCTTGTACTTAAAACATTCACATGATATTCTAACATCATCGATTTAAAGGAGTATCACTATTACCCACATTTATGACAAAACCCCAAAACATACATAACCAAATATTTAGCCATATTCGCATGGTCGTTATATACAAGGTCAAACATCGTATGTTTGTAAAACTTCATCTAGCCTATACATGCCTTCTAAATCGCAACCAAAAATTCAAAATACCAAAGGAAGGCGATAGTGTGGATGACTTCTTGAAGATCCTTCACGAGTCCGCAACGTGACCAAAATCTATAAAACAAGGAAGAACATTTCACGTAATTAAGCTTACTAGCTTAGTAAGTCCTAACTCATGATAATAAAACATTTATGCTTGAAAACCAATTGTTCCATAATAGCACATTCTAACTCGAATTCCATCATATAACATCCATCAATATTAATTTCAAACACATATAACACAATTCTCACAATATTAATTTAACCTAGGTAATATTAAGCATACATACCTTACATGCTTACCTGAAACGTAAACCCAATAAATTAACTTTAATTTATCTTGAACAAGGATTTGATTTATCTTTGGTAAAGTACATCACCATCATCAAGCTCCGCTAGGCATAAAAGCCCGTAAAGTAACACCGCACAAGGCACGCTAGGCGTAGAAGCCCGATAAATAACACCCAAGCACAAGGCCCGCTAGGCAAAAAGCCCGATAAATAACACCGCACAAGGCACGCTGGGCATAAAGCCCGATTAATGTCACCGCACACGAGGCTCGCTAGGCTCGAAGCCCGAATGTCGAAATATTATTATATGCATTTCACATTTCACTATCACATATCGAATCATAAACATTTATTCCCATTGCAATAAGTAAATTTGAAATCAATCTAATCCATCATTATCACATTCGGCCAACTCATGGTTTTACACCAAGCTTATACAAATTTTATCATTCACTAGATATGTAAATGATCTTTAATAATAAGTAGCTCAAGACTTACTCATTCATCTTGCATTAGCCAAAATAATTTCCATCATATACTCAACATAAATCATCAACCAATATGTAGATATACATTCGGCCATGATGCAATTGGATATTAACATTCATCAATTTTTAATAGTCAAGATAACCATAATTTATTCTTTGACATAATTTAACTGAAGGACTTACCTCGGTCGTCGATGAGCCGTGTAAATCGGCTACTCGATAATCTTTGCTTTTCCTCGATCTTGTTTCTTCTCTTTTAGTTCCCGATCTAAAATGTTAAATAAATTTTGTTCATATTCACTCTATCCCTTTTTACTCAACTCAAAACAATTTACACACAATTAAATTCAAGAAAACTAGGAACCGAATCCTTACTTCATACATTTAGTTTAAACAACCACCCCAAATTCAAGCATTTAACTTTTTTCAATTTAATCGATTTCACACCACAATATAATTTTAACTCATTTGGATTTCCTTTCCATGGCCGAATGGCCCTTAGGTCTCTAGGATCCCCTATAACCCTTCCTTCTATCACCTTAATGTACTTTAGTTTAAAAATTTATCTTCTTACCTATGGCCATACATTCACTTTATAAGTATACATGTATAGCCGAATACAATAGCTCAAATTCATTCTCTCTTATGGCCGAATATGTCAATTCAATACCCATGCATTTTCCTCAACATACAACCAAGCAACAAGCTAAATAATCACACCAAATTCATGCATTTAACTAATCCAATTCAACCTACATGGATTTCTTCTACATGGCCGAATGGCCCTTAGGTTCTTAGGATTCTTTATAACTCTTCCTTCCATCCATTTTACCCCTTGCACTAATTTACTTCAAGCAATCAAGTCTTAGACTTAGTCCACCCAATAATTTTAACATCACATATAAAAGTCTTCTATGGTTAATTTCATTATAAGAGGATGGCCTAACATCAAAACACAAGGAGAAATTTTCATGAATATCCATCCCAATATTCGGCCAGCTTTGAAGGTATCTTCAAGCCAAATCAACCAAATCTTCTTACAAGTTCATGCCATTTCTTCTCATATTATCTAACTTATTAACACAAAGAAACTACAACATTATCCCCATGGCGAATCTCATCATACCAATATTAACAACTTTTGTTTGTTTCAAAAGAAAAATGATCAAGAATTTAAGCCATATCAAGGTAGGTTTTAAAAATCAAGTTCAATTCTTACCTATCCTATTGCATGCAAGGGCCGAATGGGGGGAGGATGAAGTTCTTCTCTTCTCTTCAAGGTAAGAATCGGGTAAGAAGGGGATGAATGAAGGGGGAATTATTTTCCTTTTTGTTTTTATCTTTTTATCATAAAATATAGCATGCTTTTTCTTATAAAATTACTAAAATCAATATATATAATTAAAAAGCATATATTCTTGGCATGCTTTTAATTTAATAATGCCTAAATATCATACAAAATAAAAAAAAAAGAACATAAAAGGCATGCTTGCCGTCCACCTTGTTTAAAAATGGGGAATTTGACATGCAAATCCCCATGTTTAATGGACCATTTACTTAGCCCCCTTTTTATTAATGCCCACTACTTTGGTTCTCCTTGCAATTTAGACCTTTTGCAATTTAAACACTTAGATGGTTAAGATTTTCCACGAAATTTTTACACTTACTAAATCACACATAACAGACACAAAACATAATATTTAAAATAACTTTCAGGCTCGGACTCGTGGTTCCGAAACCACCGTTCCGATTAGGGTCAAAATTGGTCTGTTACACATTGTGGCAGGAATCATTTCGGTATTTGTAGATTCAAAAAGCTAGCTTGGTTCTGGTGCGGTTCGCTTGAGCATTTCCTGATGGATTGTCTGAATAAAACTGAATCAGGTTTAGAACAGATTTTCATATCAATGACTATTTCTCAGAAAGGTAAAAGATCGAGACCTGAGGACACCTCTGGAGCTAGCCGTAGTGAGGTGCGTGATGCGACCAGTAATTCTGAAGGTCGGGAACCAGCTAGAGGTTATGCGAATTGTGCTAGAGAGGAGGCTACGGCTGAAAACACGAAAATATACACACTTTTTCATGCCCTTTTAACTCAAATTCATGCAATTTCGGTAAAATAATTGTCAAAAAAGTAAATAATTATTTTACACTCAAAATATGAACATGTTTAATTTTAATTAGTTTTTTATCAAATTTTGATTATTTTTGATTATTTTCGACAGATTTGCACAAAGGGCGAAAAACGACGCGGCATACACTACTAGAAGCACATAACCGAGAAGCAATTTCAGTTTCTTTAATCCAATCAACCCCGTGTATCTTATTCTCACTGAGCTCAGTCCAATACAATGGTGTGCGACATTTTCGACCATATAAGGCTTCATAAGGTGCCATTTTTATGCTAGATTGAAAGCTATTATTGTAAGCAAACTCAATCAAAGGTAGGTATCGTTCCCACGTACCTTCGAACTCGAGAACGCAACACCTCAACATGTCCTCAAGTATCAAAATAGTTCGCTCAGATCGACCGTGCATTTTGCGGATGGATGGAAGGTCAGTACTAAAATGAAGTTTAGTACCTAATGCATCTTGCAATTTCTTCCGAATCGCGAGGTAAATCTTGGGTTTCTATCTCAAACAATGGAACTCGGTACACGTGCAATCTTACAATCTGTGACACATACAATTCGGCAAGTTTGTCAAGTGAAAAGTCGGCACGCATCTGCGGTACAAAATGAGCCGATTTAGTCGATCTATCAACGATAACCCACACAAAGATCTTTCTTACTAGGTGTCATCGAGTCCAGATACAAAATCCATGGAAATTCTATCCCATTTCCATTCGGTATCGTGGATTGGTGAAGTAAACCGGATGGTACTTGATGCTCGACTTTTAATTGTTGATGATTAAACACTTGGAGACAAATTCGGATATATCTCGTTTCATGCCGTGCCACCAATAGAATCTGTTTCAAATCATTATACATTTTTGTGCTACCCGGTGTATCGACATTCGGCCATTATGGGCCTCACTCGAATCATCTCAGATATCAAATCTGCGTTGAAGGAACACACAACCGACTCTTATAATTCAAACAATCATTTGCATCTATCTCGAAATCGATTCCGTAGCGTTTTTACATCGAATCCGAATAGCAACTAACTTTTTATCAACTTTCATGCATCACAAATTTGCTTGAATAAGCATCGGTCTTGCTTGTAACTCGGCTATGATTGAACCATCATCAGACATAGCCACCCGTGCATTTAATGCACGAAGAGGAAATAATGATTTTCGACTTAACGCATCCGCAACAACATTAGCTTGCCCCGGATGGTAGTCAATCACTAATTCATAGTCTTTCAGCAATTCTAACCATCGGCGTTGTCTCAAATTTAGATCTTTCTCGAGTCATTAAATATTTTAGACTTTTATGATCCGAATAAACATGACATTTTTCACCGAATAAATAGTGACGCCAAATTTTCAATGCGAATACAATGGTCGCTAATTCCGGATCGTGAGTTGGATAATTCTTTTCATGTGGCTTCAATTGTCTTGAAGCGTAGGCTATCACCTTGCCTTCTTGCATTAAAACACAACCCAACCCATTCAAGGAAGCATCACTAAAAATAGTAAATTCTTTACCCGATTCAGTGAGTTAACACTGGAGCCTCGGTCAAAAGGGCTTTTCAACCTGCTCAAACTTTTCTCGACACCTTTCTCGACCACTCAAATTTGACATCTTTCTGTAGTAGTCTCGTCAAAGGTGTAGCTATTACGGAAAAACCTTTTACAAATCGTCTATAATATCCCGCAAGGCCCAGAAAACTTCGGATCTCTAAACATTCTTTGGTGGTTTCCAATCAAGTATGGCTGCTATTTTATTTGGATCCACCCGAATACCGACAATCGAAATCACATGACCCAAGAAGTCGACTTCATTCATCCGTAACTCACACTTACCGAATTTTGCATATAACCGTTGGTTTCTCAAAGTTTGTAGTACTACTCTCAAATGCTCAGCGTGTTCTCGCTTCATTTTTGGAGTAGATCAATATATCATCAATAAATACTACTACAAACCGATCCAAAAAGCGCCGGAAAACTCGGTTCATTAGATCCATAAAAACAGCAGGTGCATTTGTGAGTCCAAATGGCATAACTAAAAACTCATAATGTCCATACCTCGTTCGAAATGCAGTCTTTGGCACATCTGAATCTCTGACTCGCAACTGATAATAGCCCGATCTCAAATCTATCTTCGAAACACCAAGCCCCCTTCACCGATCAAATAAATCATCAATCCGAGGTAACGTGTACTTATTCTTTATAGTCACCTTATTTAGTTGCCGTAATCGATACACATTCTCATAGTCCCATCCTTCTTTTTCACAAATAAAACTGGTGCACCCCAAGGAGAGAAACTCGGTCGTGTGAAGCCCTTATCTCACAACTCTTGCAACCGTGCTTTCAATTCTTTTAATTCGATGGCGCCATTCGATGCACGGAGCTATCGAAATCGGGTCGCCCCACAGTACCAACTCAATGCCGAACTCAATCTCTCTCACCGAGGGTAAGCCCAGTAGTTCTTCAGAAACACATCGGTATTCACATACAATCGATACCGATTCAATTTGTTTCTGGACATTTTATTATCCAAACATATAGGCCAAATAAGCTTCACACCCTTTTCTCACATACTTTTGGGCTAACATTGAAGATATTGTTGTAGGCAACCCATTTATGTCGCAGATTTAATTCGATGGTCTCACCGCTTTCGACATCTCAAATCGATAAGCTTTCGTTTACAATCCACTCTTGCCTCATGTGAAGTTAACTACCCATACCCAAGATTATATCAAATTTGTCAAAGGGCAACAACATTAAATTAGTCTGGAAGCAATAATCCCCAATCATCAACGGGCAATCTCTACATACTTTATTAACAAGCACACATCTACCCAAAGGGTTGGACACTCGAATCACAAACTCGGTAGACTCAACTAGCAGAGTCTTTCCGAATTTCAAAGTTTCACACACATATGAATGAGTCGAACCAGGATCAATTAATGCAATCACAGTAGTATCATAAAGAGTGAAAGTACCGGTAATGACGTCGGGGGAGGAAGCATCCTCTCTAGCTCGTGCAGCATATGCTCTAGCCGGAGCTCTAGCCTCAGATCGATCTGTAGTATTCTTCGTTCCTTTCTGACTACCACCTACATTGCCTGAATGTTTGGGTGGTCTACCTCGCATTGGCACGTTGCTCGGTGTAGTGTTCTGAACTGCATTCTGCTCAGCTAACTTCGGACACTCTCTGATAAAATGACCTGACGATCCACACTTATAGCAAGACCGATCATGGAATCTACAACTCCCTGAGTGCCATTTCCCACAGTACTTGCATTCAACTCTATTTTGTGGAATGTTACCAACACTGGCTATCGAGGTAGCTCGGGAGCTCATAGGAGGTCGATCCCGTCTAGGCGGATCTGTAGTAGTTTTCTGTCGGCTGTAGTCATCTCTGAGCTTCTTGCTCGTGGAATGAAAGACTTTGCCCGAAGACCTCTTTCGGATATCTCTGGCTTCGGTATCAGCCTTTCTTTTCTCCTTCCCGAGCTCTTCAGCTTTGCAAGCTCTCTCAACTAAGGTTACAAATTCTTGGATTTCAAGAACGCCAACAAACATCTTTATATCTTCATTTAAGCCGTCTTCGAATCTTTTACACATAATGGCTTCAGAGAGACACACTCTCTAGCATAACTACCGAGCTCTCGACAAATTTTCGTTCATACTCCGTTCTGATCATTCGTCCTTGTTTCACTCAAGGAACTCTTTTCGTTTTTGATCAATAAATCTTTGGCTAGTATACTTCTTGCGAAATTCAGTTTGGAAGAAATCCCATGTCACTTTTTCTTTCGGAACCACTAATACTAGTGTGTTCCACCAGTGATATGCAGTGTCCCTCAGTAAGGATATAGCACATTTTAAGCATTCATCCGGAGTACAAGATAGCTCATCAAGTACCCGTATAGTGTTATCAAGCCACATTTCGGCTCTCTCAGCATCATCATCATCATTGGCTTTAAATTCTTCAGCCCCAAATTTTCGGATTTTATCAACTAGGGGCCTACTAGATCTCAACGGATCTATCATCGGGGGTGCTGAAGGAATCGGAGCTGGATTGTTCAGGGGTGGAGGTTGGTGTACATTCGGGTTATTCTGAATAAATTGGGCAAACCACTCATTCATCATCTGATAAAAGGCTTGTTTAGTCTCTCCTTCGTGGCTACCCGAAACAGGTCGAGAGTCTATCGGCGCTGATCCGTGGGCACGGTCAGGCGCGACGCTCTCCCCATCATCAGCTACGGCTCTTTCAGGATCAGTGTCCATTTACTATATAAAACAAAGTTCAGGCTGTCAGAAGTCACCACACTATCAACATATAATAAAGGCATGTATAGCTAGACTCACACGCGCTACAATAGTCCTAGAATCGACTAAACCGTAAGCTCTGATACCAATCAAATGTAACACCCCTTACCCGAAGCCCTTACCGGAATCGAGTACGTGGCATTACTAGACTTGACTATTAACTTAAGGTGTAAAATTTTAAAGCTGTCCAACTGTGTCATGCTGACTAAATCGACCATAACTTGAGTTATAAAACTCGAAATTTAGATCTGTAAATTTTCCTTGAAACTAGACTCATATAACACTTCACCATAATTTTTCCAGAATTTTTCATGTGGTCAATTAGTACAGTTTATTCATCAAAGTTACCCTTATTACACTGTCTAACAATTCTGACCTGTCTCTACAAAAATACAGTTATCTCATTGCACAATTTTCATATACTGTTCTAGTTTATACCAATGAAAAATAGACTCAATAAGGGTTTTACACATATAACCCATGCTTCCTAATTATTTTTGTACAATTTATGACAATTTTTCCAAAACAGAACAGTGACTCACGAATGCATTCAGAGCAGGTCTCACTAAAACTTAATTATCTCATAATATATAGATCTTTTGCCTACTCTGTTTCTTCCATGTAAAAATAGACACAATAAGGATTAATTCTATACTTCATTCACCATCTAATTCAACTTATCCTATTTTTGGTGATTTTTCTAACTCACATCACTGCTGTAACTAAAGACTGTTTCTATACTAAATATGCTTACTAGCTTATAACCTGGATATACTCACATGCAATTCATACTCTCCATGCATTTTTAATCACTTACGAAGATAGCTTGTACTTAAAACATTCACATGATATTCTAACATCATCGATTTAAAGGAGTATCACTATTACCCACATTTATGACAAAACCCCAAAACATACATAACCAAATATTTAGCCATATTCGCATGGTCATATATACAAGGTCAAACATCGTATGTTTGTAAAACTTCATCTAGCCTATACATGCCTTCTAAATCGCAACCAAAAATTCAAAATACCAAAGGAAGGCGATAGTGTGGATGACTTCTTGAAGATCCTTCACGAGTCCGCAACGTGACCAAAATCTATAAAACAAGGAAGAACATTTCACGTAATTAAGCTTACTAGCTTAGTAAGTCCTAACTCATGATAATAAAACATTTATGCTTGAAAACCAATTGTTCCATAATAGCACATTCTAACTCGAATTCCATCATATAACATCCATCAATATTAATTTCAAACACATATAACACAATTCTCACAATATTAATTTAACCCAGGTAATATTAAGCATACATACCTTACATGCTTACCTGAAACGTAAACCCAATAAATTAACTTTAATTTATCTTGAACAAGGATTTGATTTATCTTTGGTAAAGTACATCACCGGCATCAAGCCTGCTAGGCATAAAAGCCCGTAAAGTAACACCGGCACAAGGCCTGCTAGGCGTAGAAGCCCGATAAATAACACCGGCACAAGGCCTGCTAGGCAAAAAGCCCGATAAATAACACCGGCACAAGGCCTGCTAGGCATAAAGCCCGATTAATGTCACCGGCACGAGGCCTGCTAGGCTCGAAGCCCGAATGTCAGAATATTATTATATGCATTTCACATTTCACTATCACATATCGAATCATAAACATTTATTCCCATTGCAATAAGTAAATTTGAAATCAATCTAATCCATCATTATCACATTCGGCCAACTCATGGTTTTACACCAAGCTTATACAAATTTTATCATTCACTAGATATGTAAATGATCTTTAATAATAAGTAGCTCAAGACTTACTCATTCATCTTGCATTAGCCAAAATAATTTCCATCATATACTCAACATAAATCATCAACCAATATGTAGATATACATTCGGCCATGATGCAATTGGATATTAACATTCATCAATTTTTAATAGTCAAGATAACCATAATTTATTCTTTGACATAATTTAATCAAGGACTTACCTCGGTCATCGATGAGCCGTGTAAATCGGCTACTCGATAATCTTTGCTTTTCCTCGATCTTGTTTCTTCTCTTTTAGTTCCCGATCTAAAATGTTAAATAAATTTTGTTCATATTCACTCTATCCCTTTTACTCAATCAAAAACAATTTACACACAATTAAATTCAAGAAAACTAGGAACCGAATCCTTACTTCATACATTTAGTTTAAACAACCACCCCAAATTCAAGCATTTAACTTTTTCAATTTAATCGATTTCACACCACAATATAATTTTAACTCATTTGGATTTCCTTTCCATGGCCGAATGGCCCTTAGGTCTCTAGGATCCCCTATAACCCTTCCTTCTATCACCTTAATGTACTTTAGTTTAAAAATTTATCTTCTTACCTATGGCCATACATTCACTTTATAAGTATACATGTATAGCCGAATACAATAGCTCAAATTCATTCTCTCTTATGGCCGAATATGTCAATTCAATACCCATGCATTTTCCTCAACATACAACCAAGCAACAAGCTAAATAATCACACCAAATTCATGCATTTAACTAATCCAATTCAACCTACATGGATTTCTTCTACATGGCCGAATGGCCCTTAGGTTCTTAGGATTCTTTATAACTCTTCCTTCCATCCATTTTACCCTTGCACTAATTTACTTCAAGCAATCAAGTCTTAGACTTAGTCCACCCAATAATTTTAACATCACATATAAAAGTCTTCTATGGTTAATTTCATTATAAGAGGATGGCCTAACATCAAAACACAAGGAGAAATTTTCATGAATATCCATCCCAATATTCGCCACTTTGAAGGTATCTTCAAGCCAAATCAACCAAATCTTCTTACAAGTTCATGCCATTTCTTCTCATATTATCTAACTTATTAACACAAAGAAACTACAACATTATCCCCCATGGCCGAATCTCATCATACCAATATTAACAACTTTTGTTTGTTTCAAAAGAAAAATGAACAAGAATTTAAGCCATATCGAGGTAGGTTTTAAAAATCAAGTTCAATTCTTACCTATCCTATTGCATGCAAGGGCCGAATGGGGGGGAGGATGAAGTTCTTCTCTTCTCTTCAAGGTAAGAATCGGGTAAGAAGGGGATGAATGAAGGGGGAATTATTTTCCTTTTTGTTTTTATCTTTTTATCATAAAATATAGCATGCTTTTTCTTATAAAATTACTAAAATCAATATATATAATTAAAAAGCATATATTCTTGGCATGCTTTTAATTTAATAATGCCTAAATATCATACAAAATAAAAAAAAAACATAAAAGGCATGCTTGCCGTCCACCTTGTTTAAAAAAAATGGGGAATTTGACATGCAAATCCCCATGTTTAATGGACCATTTACTTAGCCCCTTTTTATTAATGCCCACTACTTTGGTTCTCCTTGCAATTTAGACCTTTTGCAATTTAAACACTTAGATGGTTAAGATTTTCCACGAAATTTTTACACTTACTAAATCACACATAATGATACAAAACATAATATTTAAAATAACTTTCGTGCTCGGACTGCGTGGTTCCAAACCACCGTTCGATTAGGGTCAAAATTGGTCTCATTACACATTGTGGCAGAATCATTTCGGTATTTGTAGATTCAAAAGCTAGCTTGGTTCTCAAAAGTGCGGTTCGCTTGAGCATTTCTGATGGATTGTCCGAATAAAAGCTCAATCAAAGTTTAGAAATGAGATTTTCATATCAATGACTATTTCTCGAAAGGTAAAAGATCGAGACACGAGGACACCTCTCGGAGCTAGCCGTAGTGAGGTGCGTGATGCGACCAGTAATTCTGAAGGTCGGGAACCAGCTAGAGCTTATGCGAATTGTGCTAGAGAGGAGGCTACGGCTGAAAACACGAAAATATACACACTTTTTCATGCCCTTTTAACTCAAATTCATGCAATTTCGGTAAAATAATTGTCAAAAAAGTAAATCATTATTTTACACTCAAAATATGAACATGTTTAATTTTAATTAGTTTTTTATCAAATTTTGATTATTTTTGATTATTTTCGACAGATTTGCACAAAGGGCGAAAAACGACGCGGCATACACTACTAGAAGCACATAACCGAGAAGCAATTTTAAAGCATCAAGAAGAAATAATTTTTCAGCCTAAGATGGTCCAAATTATGTGTATTAGTTCATAATATAATTAATTTTAATTTTAATTTTAATCCAATCTAATTTGGGTTAAATGAATTATAATTATTAATTATGAAAAGTGGCCCAGTTGAGCTAAACCGAGAAAATCGAACCAACTGAGCACTGGGCAGCCCAAAACCGTCTCACATGCTGACCCAGTCAGCTTGTTTGACTGATTATTTAACTTGCAAAATGGCCCTCGAAGACTCCTTCAAATTGCATTCAAACCCCTCCACTATTTTTGCCTTTCTAGATTTGCCCCTACCTTAAAATAGCAAGTTTTAATTCTTCAAACTTGCCACATTTGTGGCCAACCATGGGGGGATTCTATAGCTGCTGATTTTTGTTAATTTTAGCAGCCATCTCAACCTATAAATACCCCCTTGGCTGCTCACTTCGAACACATCTCACCTCTTCTCATCTCTTCACTTCTCTCTCATTTTTCTCTCTTCATTCCCGTCCATTGTTCTTCACTTTCTTCCCCTATTCCCATGTTGATTTCACCTCTTGAAAAAGATTCAATCAACCACCATTTGGAGCAGCATTCTAGTGTTCGTAGAAACCTTGGTTCAACAAGAACAATCAAAGAAAGAGGTGTAGAGCAAACTAGTCAAACCATGGAGAAAACACCGGATGTGATTCATGTTCCCTATCCTTTTAATCTTGTTGTTGTTATGATGAACATGTCTATGAATATTTGTGATGTTGATATGTTTAATTTAATTAATATGACTTAAATTTAATTCGTGTTAGGTTGATTGCATTTTGTCTACTTAATTTATTAAAATTGTGTTTGTGTTGTTATTGGCCTCGGTAAAATGTTTGATTAAGTAAAACAATGACTAAGTTATTCTTGCATTACAATTGTATAGTAACTAATGAATTAATTATTTAAACGGATTGAAATTGTAATTAATTGACACGATACTTAATCAGTGCATGTTTAATCATCTAAGGTAGTGAGGGTTAAAATTAGCAACGATATCTAACGGTATATTGGCCATGCATAACTTGCAAGTTTATTGTGATTAAACTGTTTCAAGGTGTTATCTCACGTAATCTTTTATGTGCTTATGAGATTGAATTAATTGTTTTAATTGACATAGAGATATGTACAAGAGATTATTTTAATTTCATAAGTATATATGTGCATTAACACATTTGCTTATTAAAATTTGTTTAATCGGTTGAATTGGCGTAGAGATATAGTCAGGAGATAAATGGATTTTTATAGGTAAGTATGTTCATAAGTTAGCAAATTATCGAGTTTCCCTGAATTTATTCGTAACAACAGAAACATGAGTTTAATAATTCTAAGTTCATAAATGTAATTAATCTAGCACATTTATGTCATCTTAATTAATATCATCTTTTGAAATCGTGCTTTGTAATTTTTATTTATTTTACTTAGTTAAAAATCTTAGTTTTTAATCACCTCCTCAAATCAAAATATTTTTCTTTACCAATGTGTTTTTAATTGCATTCATAAATAATTCTTTTCACAGTCCCTGTGGGTATGATAACTCGATATGTACTTGTCATTTTATTACTTGTTGCGATTGTGTACACATGTACATTTTTTTCATTCCAAGTTTTTGGCGCCGTTACCGGGGACTGTTTTAAAAATTAATTATTTGTGAATTTGTTAGTTTTGCAGTTTGGTTTATTTAATTGTTCAATTTTAACTTAATTAATTTTTCTGTGATTATTTCAAGTGTTTATGAGTATTGATCGAATTATCGATTTACTCCCTATAAACCCTAAAATTGAACGAACTTTTCGACAGCGAAGAAGACAAGCAAGTTAGAGAAGGATAAGAAACGAACCTTGAAAATTTGAATCAAGGAAACAGAGCAAACTCTGCTCAAAATCCTATCCTTATTGCTGATGATAGGGATAGAGCTCTAATATAGTATGCCGTGCCAGTGTTTCATGATCTTAATCTGGGTATTAGGAGACCCGAAATTGAGGCACAACAATTCAAGCTAAAGCTAGTCCTGTTCCAGATGCTTTAGACAGTGGGCCAATTCAGTGGAATGCCTATTGAAGATCCTCATCTTCACTTAAGACTGTTTATGGAGGTGAGCGATTCTTTCAAGTTAGCCAGAGTACCCGAAGATGCATTACGATTTAAGCTACTCTCATATTCGCTAAGCAACAGAGCTTGAGCCTGGTTGAACTCATTGCCACAAAATTCAATTTCCACATGGCAAGAGTTAGCAGAAATATTCCTCATGAAGTATTTCCCGCCTAGAAAGAATGCTAAGTTGAGGAACAAGATCACTGCTTTCCAACAAATGGATGATGAGTCTTTATATGAGGCATGGGAAAGGTACAAAGAATTATTACGGAAGTGCCCTCATCACGAAATCCCACATTGCATCCAACTTGAGATGTTTTATAATGGTCTCAATACCCACACAAGGATGGTAGTCGGCACTTCTACTAATGGTGCTCTCCTTTCTAAATCTTATAATGAGGCTGAAACACCCCACACCCGGCCCACGAGCCTGGACCGGATCTGGTATGTCCCTCAAGTAAACTGGTTTCAAATTCTTTTGTTACTTAGAGAAAATTTGAGCGATTTTTAAAAAAAAATATTGTTTGGGTTGGGCTTTTATTGAAAACCAATTTATCTTACATTGAAATCCATTTATTTAAGGTGATAAACATTCAGGGTTTATTTCAAAATAAATTTACTTGAATCCATACATAATAATTTGTAAACATAATAAATAAGAGTAAAAGAATTAAAGAAAACCAACTATGGCCTTATGGCCTTATTACATCAAATAATTCCCCAAACTTTAAGTTTAAGTACTTGATAAAAATAAAATCCAAATTAATTAAATTCCTTGCTGTGCATGGCCATCTCTAAGCATCTGCCGAGCCCGGTCCATTACTGATCGTCACCTGAAAATAGTCCCACAACGGGGTGAGTCAAACAGACTCAATGTGTACACGACACTTAATCATAATAGAATCAGGCATACAAGAATTACACATTCAAAACATGGAATACAAGTTATGATGCATTCCCACACCCAAACCTAATTGTCCATCCGCTACACACCCCCGTACCTGCCAATCACACCGTGGGGACTACTAAGTCGACCCTCCTTTCGCTACACACCAAATTGCGGTCTTAGGTCACCGCATTCGTGGTCTTAGGTCACCACATTCAGATTACTGTGGTATTAGGTCACCATTTTCAGATTACTGTGGTCTTAGGTCACCACTTTTTAGATATCACGGTCTTAGGTCACCGTGTTCGTGGTCTTAGGTCACCACATTCACTTCCCCTTTCAAAATAAAACCCATATGCCCCATATAACAATAATATGCATAAATATGCCAGAGTTCACATTCTTATTCTTATTCTCATGTTATAACTAACATATTTCATAATCCTAGTAGGAGTAGTAAGCGTACCTGACTACTTAGTACCATAACATGATACCTTAGCCACTTTCATATTCTTAATGTCATATATTTTAATTAAACATGCCATAAAACGTATTATGAAGTAGTGTGGGGTACACACCTGATTTGCTTAACCACTTCACTTAAATCCCGAAATCTGATCTACTGCCTTAGATCTCAAGTTCCTACAATTGATTAATCACTTACTATTTAGCACAAAGCCTATTCGACTATAAAACCAAATCCTAGTAGGATTTGTATTCTTAAAGCTTACCTTGGTGTCGATTTGATGATTTAATCAAATCCCAGATACTTGTATTCTTCCCCTTTGAAATTGGCTAGTCACTAAATCCCTTGAATCGGTTAGTTTTCGGCTTAAAATACATAATAATAGATCTACTACTAAAATAGGCCTTGGCCGAATTTACCTTTGTTCTTACCTTCCAAATCTTAAATCCTGAATTGGATCCTTGCTTCTTTAATGCTGTCAAAATCCCTATGTACCCATGTTAGATCCAATCTAACATTAAATCATAATAATATAGCTTATGGTCCAATGGTATTCATAACTTACCTTAGATCTTAGAAGTCCCGAAAGATACCTTCTTGTAGTTGACAATTTCTTAAATCCCGAAACACCCTTCCATAATTCGGCCAAAATCCATAATAGAGATTAGTCCCTAAATTTTAGATAGGTTTAAAATATAAAAGAATTGAAATCAAACTTTGGATCTTACCCTTTTTAAGAAATTGGTAGCACCTTTGTTAAAAAGCTCATTAAAGAATCGGCCTTGATGACTAGATGATAAAGTTTCGGCTTTTGAGATTTAATGGAGAAGTCAAATAGGGGTTCTCTTGGGGTATTCAGTTTCCATGAAAATAAAGAAAAGAAAACTTGAGAATTTTGGCAATGGTGGACTATAGATTCGGCTTGACAAAAGAAAAAGAAAAGAGAAGAGAGGAGAGCACTCAGAAATTTGGCAGAGAGAAGAGGAGGAAGAAAAATTGATGAGTAGACCTGTGTTCTTCCTTTTTTAGCCGAAACTACTACTCAGAATCCCTTACTTGGCCACCACTCTTCTTTATTTAATAGCTTTATCTATTTAATTTAAATTAATTAGAGAATAATCCTTTATTATCTCTTCAAAAATAATCCAAATTAAATCCCTTATTTATCACCTTATTAATCGAATATTAAAGAGAATAAAACTCCTCCTTTCTAGAAGGCTTGTGCCGTCCACCTCAGAGCTTCTTGAAGAAAAAATAAAAGTTCCTTTATTTGTTTCCCTAGTGACTCGAACTCAGGCCCAACACCTTGCATGTGGCGCCATTTCCAGAGGCCCTAAGTGGCATCTTCAGGCCATTTTTCCAAGCCTGTTTGTGTGTCAAATTTCACAAACTTTTTCTTTTAAGGCCACCTTGCCTTAATTTCCTATTTTAAAACTTAAAACTCGACATTTCTAAGTCATTTCTAAGTTTGCAAAAATTTTCGTTCAACTCTGTAAACTTGATATTTTCTTACATTTCCAAGTTTCCAGAAATGTTCACTTTCTTCTTTTGAATCATTTCTAGATCATGTCCATACATTTTCAGGTTTCCAAAAATATTCATTTCCAAATCATTTCTATTCATTTCTGCATTTCCAAAAATATTAAAAATTTATTCTTAGTCATAAATCATGTCACTTCGTACAATTAAACCGAAAATGCATAGGCCATTTCCAGGATGTTACAGTTCTCCCTCTTAAAATAATTTTGTCCTCGAAATTTTCTAACTAAAATAATTGAGGGTATTGTTGTCGCATTGCCTCTTCTGGTTCCCACGAAGCTTCTTCCGATCCATGATTGCGCCATAACACCTTGACTAGAGGAACTGACTTCCTCCGTAGCACTTTCACATCACGTTCCAATATCCGAATCGGCTCTTCCTCGTAGGATAAGTCTGGCCTTAGCTCTACTTCTTCGACTGGTACCACATGAGACGGATCCGATCGGTAACGACGTAGCATGGATACATGGAATACGTCGTGCATCTGCTGCAACTCTAGTGGCAACTCCAATTGGTATGCCACTGGTCCAACTCGCTTCAATACTCGATAGGGCCCTATAAACCTTGGGCTTAACTTCTCTTTGTGACCAAACCTCATTACCTTCTTCCAAGGCGAGACTTTGAGAAACACTTGGTCTCCCACTTCAATCTCTATTTCCTTCCGCTTAAGGTCTGCGTACGACTTCTGCCTATCGGAGGCTTCTTTTAACCGTGCCCGAATCATCTTAACCTTCTCTTCAGTTTCTGTCACTAACTCTGGTCCCAAAACTCGACGTTCTCCTAACTCGGTCCAACAAGTAGGAGTTCGACACTTCCGACCATACAATGCTTCATATGGTACCATCCGAATGCTAGCCTGATAGCTGTTGTTGTAGGCGAACTCGGCTAAAGGCAAGTAATCCTCCCAACTTCCTCGGAAATCCATCAAACAGCCTCTCAACATATCCTCCAACACTTGGATTACCCGTTCAGACTGCCCGTCTGATTGTGGATGAAAAGCCGTAGTGAAGTCTAACTTAGTGCCTAAAGCTTGATGAAGTGCCCTCTAAAACCGAGACGTAAACCTTGGGTCTCTATCGGAGATGATCGATACTAGTACTCCATGTAACCTTACAATTTCCGCCACATATAACTTGGCCAATTTCTGAAGAGAATAGTCAACTCTTACTGGGATAAAGTGCGCGGACTTAGTCAAACGGTCCACTATCACCCATACCGAGTCCTTCTTAGTAGGCGTAAGGGGAAGCCCACTAACGAAGTCCATGGTAATTCTTTCCCACTTCTATTGTGGAATCTCAATTGGTTGAAGCAATCCCGATGGAACTTGGTGTTCAGCCTTGACTTGCTGACACGTCAGACATTTTCCCACGGATTCAGTAACTTCCTGTTTAAGATCAGACCACCAAAATTGTTCCCTTAGATCTCTATATAGCTTAATGCCTCTGAGATGCATAGCATAAGGGCTACTATGCGCCTCCCGAAGAATCCTTTGTCTTAACTCCTTGTCTCTTGGCATACAGACCTTTCCTTTGTAGCACAATACTCCTTCGTCGCTAACGCCATAATCCTTTAATTCTTCGTTCTGTACTTGCTGTAACGACTACATTTGCCTTGCCCGGGTGGTACTCTATCGAGCAATCATAATCCTTCAACAACTCCTCCCACCTTCGTTGCCTCAAGTTCAACTCCTTCTGAGTCAACAAGTACTTAAGGCTCTTGTGGTCTGTGTAGATTATCGACCTTTCTCCATAAAGGTAGTACCTCCAAACCTTAAGGGCGAAAACCACTGCTGCCAGTTCCAAGTCATGAGTTGGGTAGTTAACCTCATGCAGCTTAGTTACCGAGACGCATACGCGACTACTTTTCCATCTTGCATTAGGACACATCCCAATCCCGTATGCGAAGCGTCAGAGTACACCACAAAATCCTTCCTAGCCTCCGGCTGAATTAATACTGGAGCCTCCATTAATACCTTCTTAAGCTTTTCAAAGCTCTTCTGTTGCTTATCAGTCCATTCAAAAGATTCTTCCTTCCTTAGTAACTTGTTCAAAGGCGCGGCTATTGACGAGAACCCTTCCACAAACCTTCTGTAATAGCCTGCCAAACCTAAGAAACTTCGAATCTCAGCTACAGACCTGGGTGGTTTCCAATCCAACACTGCCTCGATCTTCCTAGGATCCACTCTGATTCCCTCTGCGGATACCACATGCCCTAAGAATGCCACCTCCTTGAGCCAAAATTCACACTTGCTGAATTTGGCATAGAGCTTCTTCTCCCTTAATACTTGTAACACTATCCGTAGGTGCTCATCATGCTCCTCCTCTGACTTTGAATACACAAGAATGTCATCGATAAACACGACGACAAACCTATCCAAGTAGGGTTGAAAAACCCGGTTCATCATATCCATGAACGCAGCTGGAGCGTTCGTCAATCCAAACGGCATCACCACAAACTCAAAATGGCCGTATCTTGTCCTAAAAGCGGTCTTATGGATATCGGCCCCCTTCACCTTCAACTGATGATATCCCGACCTTAAGTCAATCTTTGAAAATACTGCGGCCCCCTTCAGTTAATCGAACAAGTCATCAATCCTTGGCAAAAGATACTTGTTCTTGATGGTCAGCTTGTTCAACTGATGATAATCTATGCACATCCGCATAGTTCCGTCCTTCTTCTTTACAAACAGGACCGGTGCTCCCCATGGAGACATACTGGGTCGAATGAACCTACGATCCAACAACTCTTGGATTTGAGCCTTGAGCTCCACTAACTCCTTTGGCGCCATTTGGTATGGAGCGATTGACACAGGAGCTGTTCCCGGTAGCAAATCTATTCCAAATTCCACCTCCCTATCTGGGGGTATTCCTGGTAATTCCTCTGGGAACACATCTACAAAGTCCCTTACCATTCTAACTCCACTGATACCCTCTTCCTTTCCACCTAACGTACTTACGAAGGCTAAGAAAGCCTTGCACCCTTTCCTAACCATTTTCTCAGCCTTCAGCGCTGAAACTATGTTAGACAGGTAGTTCCTCCTTTCTCCGATCATTACTACTACTTTATCCTCCAGGGTCTGTAGTTCCATTCGTTTAGCCACACAATCTAACACGGCTCGGTGCTCTACTAGCCAGTCCATTCCAAGTATAAGTTCAAACTCTCCAAAGGGTAGTTCCATTAAGTCAGCCCGAAAGTTCACTCCCTGAATCTCTAGGGGTACATTCCGGAAGATCTTATCCACCACTACAGTTTGGCCTAATGGGCTTACTACAGTCATCTGCCTATCAGAAAATTGAGAGTTTAGGCCTATTATTTCCACTACACTACATGCAACATAGGAATGGGTCGAGCCCACATCAATCAGAGCAAAATAGGGCTTGTTAAAAATAAAGAACGTACCGGTTATAACATCCGGCGCGTCTCCATCCTCCCTCCGGTGAACCGCATAAACCAAACTCGGTTGCCTCAGCATTAGCAGCACCTCTGCCCTGTGTTCCACGTCCTTTGCCCGCACCATTACCTCGGTTACCACGACCTCGTTAAGGCTGCGGTCCTCCTCTACCAGTCTGACTAACATTCTGAGCTGCTGGTCGGCTTTCCTCTGAGTTCTTGGGACAATCCTTGATCACATGGTCCTTGGACCCACACCAAAAACATCCTCCTGTTTTCCTCCAGCACTCTCCCAAGTGCTTCTTTCCACACACATCACAAGGTCGATACCGCCCTTCTGATCCAGCTTGCTGACCTCGCGGCCCATCAACTCTAGGCCTCTTATGAACCTTTTCAGATGACCCAAAACCTCTTTTGGGCCTATTTCTATCCATAGCCTGCTTTGTAGAATCCTTGATTCCCTAGGCCACCTTAGCCTTTTCTACCAAAGCAAAGAACTCCCGCTCCTGATGTGGTGCTATCAACAGTCTCAGATCATCTCTTAGCCCGTCCTCAAAACGGACACAGCGCTCATGCTCAGTTGCCACTACACCTCAAGCATACCGTCTCAACCTCAGAAATTCAGCCTCATATTCTCGCAATGCACTTATTCCTTGAACCAAATTTCAAAAATGCTTTTCTTTGCTCATCAGTATACCTGGTTCCAACATACTTCTTCTGGTACGCTTCATTAACGTACTCCCAAGTCAGATCCTCAGCTGTGGCACCATTCCGCACAGTTAACCACCATTGATACACTTCATCGCGTAACAGTGCCACCATCCCTTTTAACTTCTCCTCAGGGGTCAGGTCAAGCTCATCCATGATGTGCTCAGTTGCTTCTAACCAGTACTCAGCTGTACTGGGTGCCACACCAGATACTCCACGAAACATCTCGGCTCCATTAGCTCTCTGAGCCGTTCGAGTGCACGAATCTGGTTCTTGAATTTCCTCCTGCAGCGGCCACCAATTCCAAAACTCGTAGCACGACCGCAACACAAAGATCTTCCCCGTCTGAGCTTGTTGCTCAACACCAACAGCTGGGGGTGGTGGTGGCGGTGGTATCTCATTGTCAGACCCTTGACTCGATCTAACGGGTTCTGACAGAGTCATCCTTCCTCTACCTCGTCCACGATGACCACGTCCTTTAGAGCTCATTTCTACGTCGTGATCTGATTAAGAAGTTTTATGAATTAGTACTTTTGTTTCACTTGATTATCCGCGAAGAAGTTTTATGGAGAGAATTTTAGGAGTGGTTCTTTCGTATTCATACATGCACACAGTCTTTTCAGTCATTCACCCATCCATCAGACAATTATGAACTTTCGTTCATTCAGAGAAATGTTGTCGTTTTCATTGTTATTGCTTTTCCCACTACCCAGGGGTATTTTCGTAATTTTGTCCTACAGGGGTATTTTCAAAATTTTTCAAAAGAAAAAGTTCTTTGGTGATTTTGCCACAAAGTATTTTGGTATTTTTAAACTCCCGGGGTATTTTGGAAAAATTTTGAAATCCAGGGGTATTTCGATAATTTTCCACAAGTCGAGGTAAATTTGTAAAATTTAATAAATAAGGGATATTTCAAAAGTTGCAAAACTTTGAGGGTTCTTTTTGAGAATTGTACTTTCCAAAACAGTGATGTTTTCAAAAATTTGAAAATCAGGGTCATTTTGGTAATTTGTGTAAATTAGGGGCAATTTTGTAATTTTTCCCAAAATCAAGGTATTTTTGATAGTTTGCAATTTAGGGTTTTTTGAATGTTTATAATGAAATTTTAGAAAAACTGTTGAGTAGTTGGACATTTTATAAACCAAGGGTATTTTTGTCATTTTACCACTAAGGGCATTTTTGTAATTTCATAAATCGGAAACTTTTCGGAAAATTTTGTAAAGATGGTTTTCACAAATTAAAAGAGTAATTTTAAGAGTTTTAAAACTAGGGTTTTGTTATTTTCCTAAAAGCACGGCTAGTTCCCTTTCGGGTTTTAGTTATTGTGTTTAGCCTATGATCGAGTCCTCTTGGTCAGGGTGAACCAAAGCTACGCACCAGGCAGGATTCGAATGGAGAGGAGGTGAGTCACGCGGACTGCTTAAATACCAAGCTCCCACCGAAACCATTCCTAGACATGCGCACACTCTAAGGAATTTGGATAATCAAATGGGCCAACTTGCAACTAAACTCAGAAACTGACGATAAAGTGTTTTACATAGTGATACAGAGAATATGAGAAATCCAAGGAAGGAGCATTGTAAAGCGTTGACATCAAGGAGTAGAAAGACATTAGAGCCCAAAACCGTCAAAGTTGAAAATTAGCCGGCTGATGCTCAAGGCTCAAAGGAAGTTCAACTGAGTGTTGAAATTCCGCCACCGAACTCGAATATGCAAAATCTGTAAGGTAACTTCAACCAAACTAATTCGATAAACTAATAACTTCAAGTAGATACAAAGATTGCCACGTAAGACGAATCAACCAGCCCAAAGAAAGAAGCCTCCACCACCTTACCCTCAAAGACTTTAGAAGCAGAAGAAGGAAATTCAATTCAAGATGTTCCTAGACGTACTCAAGCAACTTCATATCAGCACCATGTTGGTTGAAGCACTTGAACAAATGCCAAACTACGTCAAATTCATGAAGGATATCCTGTCTAAAAAATGAAGACTTGGAGAATTTGAGACGGTATCCCTGACAAAGGAATGCAGTGCATATCTTCAAGAAAAAATACCCCCAAAGTTGAAGGATTCTGGATGTTTTACCATGCCTTGCAACATTGGAGCAACATATTGTGGTAAGGCACTATGTGACTTGGGTGTGAGTATCAACTTGATGCTCATGTCAATATTTAGGAAGTTGGGGATATGTGAAGTTAGACCTACTACGGTTACACTTCAATTAGCAGATCAATCCTTAGCACATCCAGAAGGAAAAATCGAGAACAAATTGGTACTATAACATCCTGAATTGGGGGCTTTGCATTTGATGTGTTTCTGTGTGTATGCTATGCTTAATATGCTAGTTAGGGTGTTTTAGGGGTCTAGGAAAGGCTCAGAGTTAAGCCAAAGTCTTGGGTAAAATTCTATTTTTGGGCACTTTAGGGGAGAGCTGGATGGGATAGGACCTAAGGGATTATGTTGGTGGATGGTTGACACAAGAAAAGGAGTGGCAGAGTGGCAAGGAGACGCCACTTAAGATGTTGGTAAGTGAGGCCATAGGAAGTAGGAGAGGGAGCAGGTTCAAGTCACAAGGAGCTCATTTTGGGAGTTCATTTTGGCGCCAGGCAGAGCAGAGGCGGGATTCGACTGGGACACTTCAGGATAGGGGAGTGGACCGGGTCAAATAATTTGATTGAATGGCAGAGAGGAAAAAGTGGAGTTTGAACTGTTCAAAATATTTCAAACGGGTGATTAGGAGGATTTTGAGGAGAGAAGAAAGGGATGGGCATGGTGAGCTTGGTGTTGGCTGAATTTCAGACTCATAGTAGAGGGGGAATCGATTTTTGTGTGGCTAGGGTGTGCCGAAATTCAACTTAGAATCATAGGCTGTTTGTTCTCAAAATGGTGCTTTTTCGGCTGTTTGGTTGGTAAGTGCCGAAATTTTGATTAGTAAAATGAGAGTTCTCTTCCCATTTTCAGCATTTGGGGTTTTCTTCCATTCTCTCTTTCATTTTCTTCTAAAGACGAATTTACTCAAGTCTTGCCGAAATTCTTCTTCTTTACCATTCCAAACACTTCTTTTCATTTCATTCTATTCTCCTTCTCTTAATTGTTCCTTTCTTAAAAGCCGAAACCTCTAACCCCTTCACATCTCCATTTTCTATGCTATAGCCGAATGTCTCTTGTCCATAGTTCTCTTTTCTGATTTCTTCAACAAGCTGAATCTTTGTAGCCTTTTCATTTTCATCTTTTCTTTTGATCTCTTCTAAAACAGAAATTCCTAAGTCCCATTTGTAGTTCTTTTATTGTTATCTTTTTCGACTCTTTCTTCTTCTTCCCTGATATTGCCGAACCTTCGCTACAGCTGTGCTTGTGTCGATTTCTCTTAGGTGCCATTCAAATCTTCTGTGTCAAGGTAAGAGGCGATTTCTCCTATTTCTTTATCTCCCTTTCGATTTTTGGTAGCCAAAGCCGAATGGCTAATTGGCTTAATGTTTTGGATGCTTTAACCGAATATAGGTGGGGGTGGTGTTTGCATTCTTTTTGGAGACTTTCGGGATTCACTCAACTTGTGAACCAAGCCTAAAACTTTCAGCTTTTGTCTATCTAAATAAGGAGATCTATTCAGCTAAATGCATAATTCTACTCATATCTTATTCTATGTTTTAACTCGGTCTTCTGACCAAGATCTATTCCATGGACCCAAATGCCAGCAATTCTAAGGAGGGGGTTGGACCCGTAAACCCAACCCCTAAGTTTAAGAAGCGAGCGGTGTCAGCAAGCCAAGATTGGCCACCGGGTTATAGGCTAGATTCAGAGTAGAGTCATAGTAGTTCCGATTAGCGATAGTGTCGACATAGAGAGTGTGGTATTATGTGTTACCAGGTGTGTAACTCTCACACACTTTATATTTTAAGTATGTTATAAACTTGTTGGCAAATGCCGAAGTGATGGCATGAATCACTAAGATACCTTTGTGGGTATGATCGAGGACTTTGGGTAAGTTTTGCTGTGTTCGGTTATTAGCTAATGCATGTTTGGCTGAGATGATTACTTGTTATATTTCGAAAGCATGACCATACCATATTATTTGTTAAACATGAGCATGGATTTGGGGAACGATGTGAAGAGGGAGAAACATGATTTTCTGACTGTCACCAGTGGTTTGGTACCACATGTGGGTTGGCCCCACATACTATATTTTGTGACTAAGTCTCAATTGTTTGGAACCACCAGTGGTTTGGCACCACATATATAATTTCTGTGACTCGTCTCAGTGGTTTGGTACCACAGTGGGTTAGCCCCACGTATTGATATTAGGGATTGTCACCAGTGGTTTGGTACCACAAGTGGGTTAGCCCCATACATATACATTTTGTGACTTTTGTCACTAGTGGTTTGGAACAACCAGTGGTTAGGTACCACCAGTGTCTAGGTGCCACAGATATTGGGTAGATTCCGAAGATTTGGAGGATGGATTATAGGTTGGTTGGGTTGTATTACATACATGCTTGATATATGATTTGTGTGTGAGCCCAAAACTCTTTTGGACAGGGAATTATACACTGGGTCTTGGTGACTCACCCCCTCCGTTAAATTTTTCAGGTAATCCTTAGACCGTGGATATGGAGCTGAGGTGGACTCGAGGTTGCCATGCATAATGTTTTAAGTAAATTCATCTTTAATATTTATTTTGGACTATTACTATTTTAATTTGGATTTTGGGTATTGTAATAAGGCCATCTAAACGTTAATTTGGTTTTTGTTATTAATTTCAAATGTTATGGCATGCCTAATGAATTATCTAAGTGGGTGTTTTCAAAACTGAAAACCTTTGAATTTAAGATGTTGTAATTTGGCTAATTGAGATCGGGTTTTAGTAACAAATTAACTCAAATTTTCAACCTAAGACGCAACATTGGTTTCAATTGATCACTTATTAAAATCTTTCTTAAAATTGGACTTAGGATTATTAAACCTGATCTGTATCACGGCTTAAGTTGGGCCATTGTTTTAAATTTTCACCAAAGGCGAGTTAATATGCAAACTCTTTCGCAACTCATGGTTTGTAACTCGGTTTTTAAAATTTTCTTCCTTGTAACATGCCAGATTCAGTCATAGCATTTTGACCGGGTTTGGGGTGTTACAATTGTGGTATCAGAGCCAAGTTCAAAAGCTCAGCTGTGGGTGCAAGGCCCAAAATATTTTCAATAGATAGGTTGGAAAATGGTTTTGACAAAATACATGTTTTTAGGAAGAATGGCACCTGAGTCTCCGCCACCGATCCGCGATGGTAAGTTTTCTAACTATCAGTTGTATGATGTGATTTTATTGTGATATGATTGTTAGTAGTAGGAAAATTTACTTTAGAGATTGAAGCCTGTAGGAATGCTTGTGTTCGCGAAAACAACGACTTCGATAATATACTCATAAGACTGTTCGGTAATAAATAGTGGAAGAAAGAAAAACTAACTCATAAAACTTTTAATCAGATTAAATCGAAATGATAGTCACAAGTCTAGAGGACATGGTCGTGGCATGCGAGGCCGTGGTAGAGGCCGGAGTGTTGGGTCTAAACCTTCGGAATCAGGACATGGGCCGAAAGGTGAAGTTCCAGTGTCGCCAGTTACGAGAGCCGAATTTCAGGATCAAACTGGGGGAGATGATGCTGTGTCTCAGGCGATATTACGAGTGTTGGAGAGAGTAGCTGGAGCAAGTGTGGGATCGGCAGCTCAGAAATCTGTGTCAGAACGACTTAGAGCTAGCGGACCTGAGATGTTTAGGGGTGTTTCTGGTGTGGTCCCTAACGTAGCTGAATACTGGTTAGAAGCGGTGTAGCGTATTATGGATGACCTCGACTGTACCGCTGAAGAGAAATTGAAGGGTGTAGTGTCTCTACTCCTAGATAAGGCATATCAATGGTGGCTCACGGTTAGGGATGACACAACGACTGACCACATCACCTGGGAGTTCTTTAAGTCAGCATTTCAAGGAAAATACATTGGGTCGAGCTATGTGGATGCTTAGCGGAAGGCATTCCTTAATTTGGTTGACGGAAGTAAGTTAGTGGCAGAATATGAAGGGGAATTTTTATGTCTGAGCCGCTATGCTCAGGGTATTATAGCAACAGATCATGAGCGCTGTGTCCGAATGGAGGATGGCCTAAGAGACGAGTTGCGAGTATTAATAGCTCTGCAATGAGAAAGGGAGTTTACCGTGTTGGTTGAGAAGGCTAAGATAGCCGAAGAGGTGAAGAGGTCTGAAAAGCAGAACCAGGATAGGACTAGGAATAAGAGAAGTTTTGGGCCATCGTGGGTCTCACCGGGATTTCGAGAAAGGTCTAGATTAGCTGGGCCGAGTCAAGCTGCGAAGCCTGTTGCTGATCAGTGGCCACCTCAGTGTACTCGATGCGGGAAATTTCATTCAGGAGAGTGTTGGGCAGGTAATAGAGGATGTTTCAGATTTGGGTCTATGGACTATCGGATAAAGGATTGCTCACGGAGGCTAATCAGGGCAGAATCAGAGGGTCAAGGACGTGCACCGTTCAGAAAAGAGGGTCAGCAACCGCAGAAAGGTCGTGGTCCGGCCAAAGGAGGAAATGGCTTTGGTCGGGGACGTGGAGCACCGAGCAGAGGTACTGGGAATACAAAAGTGAGGCAGCCAGGATTGGTCTATGCAGCTAGGCGCAGAGAGGAGGGCGACGCACCGGACGTCATAACCGGTACGTTCCTTATTTATGGGTTGCCTATACTGCTTTGATTGATATTTGTTCAACACACTCTTATGTCGCTAGTGCTATATCGGGAACTTTGAATCTAGACTTTGAGATTTCTTCCAGGGAGATGACTGTAATTAGCCCTCTAGGACAATCTGTACTGGTGAATAAACTGTATAGGGATGTACCTCTAAAAGTTTTAGGGGTAGTTTTTCCAGCTGATCTGATGGAACTGCCATTCGGGGAGTTTGATTTGATCTTAAGAATGGGCTGGTTAGTGAAGTATCAAGCAAATTTGGACTGTGCAGCCAAGCGCATGGTGTTAAGAACTCTCGAGGGTGAAGAGGTGGTGGTGATAGGTGAGAGGAGGAACTATCTATCTAATGTGATATCCGCTTTGAAGGCCGAGAGAATGGTGAGAAAAGGATGTAAGGCGTTTATAGCTTATGTTTGTGCTATGGGGGCCAAGGAATCAGTTATGGGGGATGTTCGAACAGTAAAGGAATTTTCTGCTGTTTTCCCAGAAGAGCTTCCGGGATTACCTCTGGATCGCGAAGTGGAGTTCGGTATTGATCTTCTACCGGGAACAGTGTAACACCCCAAACCCGGTCAAAACGCTACGACCGAATCTGGCATGTCACAGGAAAAATCGTTTCTAGAAAAGAACGAGCTATTGACTTAGATTTTAAAAACTCCTCATTTTATAAAAGGCCAAGTTGCTTCGAGTAAATTGTTGAAATCATTTTGAAACTTAGTTTTTAGAGAAAATTGAATTAACTTGTTGTTACCCACATGTTTGCCGACTACCCGATGGTAACATTTTGAAAATCCTGAAGTTTGTGAAAGTTTGGAAAACATTCATTTTATAGGTTACTTCCCTTCTTAATCATGCTTTAATGTTTAACACCAATTCAAAGGTAGTTAATAGAGTAAATAATCCCGAAATAAAAATTTAGATGGCCTTATTACATAAACGAAAACAGAAATTTAAAGCAAAGTAAATCCGAAATAATAGATTAAAATAAAAACCTGAAATATTGCGCATGGCCACCTCGAGTCCATCCCAGCTCCATATCCGCAATCTAAGAATCATCTGCAAAATGTAAAGGAAGGGGTGAGTCACCGAGACTCAGCGTGTAAATCCCCATCCCAAAGTTAATAGGCCCTTACACAGTTTCATAAGCGAATATGTATGCGATGCAACCCAAAACCTAATTATTCGAAACTCCCAATTCTACCCCGTGTGGTACCAAACCACTGGTGGTCCCAAATCACTGGTGACCGAAGTCACAAATAATATATGTGGTACCAAACCACTGGTGACCGAAGTCACAAATAATATATGTGTGGGGCCAACCCACTTTGTGGTACCAAACCATTGATGACAATACCGTATATCGATATGTGGGGCCAACCCACTGTGATACCAAACCACTTGGATGAGTCACAAAGATAGATATATGTGGTACCAAACCACTGGTGGTGCCAAACCACTGAGACTTAGCCACAATATCATAGAAAGTGGGGCGAACCCACTGTGTGGTACCAAACCACTGGTGACAGTCTGAAGTCATACCTTCCCCCTCTTCTCATCACCCATATTTGTGAACATGCTTTTTAGGGCAAAATAATCATGCTTTACATTCAAAGATAATATAACATGGCATATGCAGATTTAGCAGAGGCATTTAACATTAGCTATCTGTCTACTACTTTGCTCAGATGCCGGCCCATACTTAGGTGGCCAATCGCCAATAGCCGACACCGCCCTCTTCTTGAACTTAGGGGCTGGGGTCACAGATCCAACCCCTTCTAACGCTTGGCTAGCCTTCGAGTCCATAACACACCTTAGTCACTAACTCAAATTAAAGCAACGAAATTGAATCTAAGAAATTAACATAACCCGTAGAGCGAAAGCCCTTAACTAAATCGACAACACCCGAGGTTCTAGGCTTGACTCACAACCCAATGAATCCCGATAGTCTACACAAGATAACGTCACCACTTTGCCTGCATTCGGTCAAGCATCAATAACTTTGGATCTCTGCCTTCGGCATTTAACGCAATAAGAGATGTCAAAATTACAGATACACTTACCACACCCTAGCAAAACCAATTGGAAAAACGACCGATCGAAGATAGCAATCCACTGCATCCAAGAGTTAAATGAGAAGGTTTAAGTGCCAGGGATTTTGGCTTCCCTCAAAAGAAAACGATAGGAAAAAGAATAAAGAGAATGAAAGAGAGTGTTAGGGGGATTCGGCCAAAGGCCAAGAACTTACCCAAATGCCGAAAACGTTCCATTATGCAAAGAGAAAGATGAAAACGAAGGATGATCCTTAACAGATGGTATTCGGCTTAAGTGTTAGAAGAGAAGAGATGAAAAGATTGAGATCTCGACACTTGCTGATCCAAACGAAAGAAAGAAAAGAAAGCAACAGGGTGCTAGGAAGATTCAGCTATGGCTTTTGAGACAGAAGAAAATGAAGAATGATGTTTCGGCAGGCTACCGAGGGTTTTCAGCTTTTGAAACAAAAGAAAGAAGAATGAGAAGTGGACAATAGATTTCGGCTAACAAGGTTTCTCAACAAGGATTGGTGATTCAGCTTTTGAATGCAAGAGGGGGAGATGGGGTAGAAGGATTCGGCTACCACAACAAGAAAAGAGAAGAGGATCCACTAGAGGTTTCGGCTATAATCAAAAGATAAGAAAAGAAGCAGATGTTTAGGAGGCTATTCGGTTTTGGTAACTAGAAATGAATAGAAAAGAAAAACAAATGCAATGGGTGGTTTTGGCATAAAAGCAAATGGAAGGAGAAGACCCTAAAGGCTCCCTATCTAGCCGGATTCACAACACTCCCTAAAGCACATCCGCCCACCCCCTAAAGCACCTAAAATCGAATCCACCCCTCACAATTTCGGCTACACATCCTAACTCCCCTCAAACACTATGCTGTCCCTCCCTTTACTCCTTGCTTTCCTCTCATCCAATCGTTCAAACAAATTTGAATGATTCAAACTCCTTAATTTTCTCCCTTCCACACATTCAAATCCTGTTGACTCATTCAACCCTCATCCACCAGTGTCCATCCAGAGCACAACTCTCCCTTGTCCTGGCGTCAAAAAGATTGCCCAAAAGGAGATTCCCGCAGCTCAAAGCAAGGCTCTTTCTTCTCCTTGTGGCGTCACTCCCTTGCCTCCTAAGTGGCGCCTCCCTTGCCACTTTACCACTTAGATTCTTGTGACAAGTCATGGCACTATTTTCCCTTAACACCTAACTCAAACATCTCTCTCCTCTAAGCACTTAAAAAGAAAATTTTTGCTATGGCTCTAGCCTACCCCTGGCTTATGCCTAGACCCTAAAATAGCCCAAACCAGCATGTCATCCATACTAACAGCATGCAAACATACAAAATGCAAAGGCCTCGATTTAAGGATGTTATAGTTCTACCCCCCTTAAAAATAATTTCAGCCTCGAAATTACTGGTCAGAAGAGTTGAGGGTATTGCTGCCGCATCACATTGTCTAGTTCCCACGTGGCCTCTTCCGTTCCATGATTTCGCCTTAACACCTTTACCAAAGGAACTGATTTTCTACGCAATACCTTGACATCCCATCTAGAATCTGCACTGGTTCCTCCTCAAAAGACAATTCTGAGCTCACTTCAATCTCCTCCACTGGCACAACATGAGACGGATCTAAACGATAGCATCTAAGCATAGAAATAAGAAACACGTTATGGATCTGACTCAATTCTGATGGTAACTCGAGCTGATAAGATACTGGTCCACATGCTTCAACACCTTATAAGGCCTGATAAACCTAGGGCTTAGCTTGTCGTTCCGACCAAATCTCAGCACTTCCTTCCATGGCGACACCTTCAAAAAGACCTTGTCAGCCACTGCAAATTCTATATCCTTCTGCTTAAGATTGGCATAGGACTTCTGCCTGTCCGAAGCTTCCTTCAGACGAGCTCGAATTAGCTTAACCTTATCTTCTGTCTCAACAACCAACTCTGGACTCAACATCTGCCGTTCACCCAACTCTATCCAATTTGTAGGGGTACGACACTTCCGTCCATACAATGCTTCATATAGTGCTATATGAATACTTGCCTGATAATATTGTTGTACGTAAACTTTGCCAACAGTAGAAATTCTTCCCAACTGCCTCTGAAATCCAAAACACAACCCCTCAACATATCTTCTAAAATCTGAATTACCCTCTCTGATCGCCCATCCGATCATGGATGAAATGTCAGGTGAAATCCAACCTCGTACCCAATGCCTGATGTAATGCTTTCCAAAACCTTGACGTGAATCTAGGATCCCTATCTAAGATAATCGACACCAGCACTCCATGAAGTCTCACGATCTCTGCCACATACAACTTAGCCAACCTTTGGAGTGAGTAATCCACCCAAACCGGTATAAAATGAGCAGACTTTGTTAGACGGTCGACGATCACCCAGACCAAATCCTTCTTACTAGGCGTAAGGGGTAGCCCACTGACAATCCATCGTAATCCTTTCCCACTTCCACTGCGGAATCTTAACCAGCTGCAACAGACCCGAAGGTAACTGATGTTCGGCTTTCACTTACTTACAAATTCCATTACCTTTCGCTTCAGACCCGGCCACCAAAACTATTCTCGCAAATCCCGGTACATCTTACTACCTCTAGGATGCATAGCGTATGGGCTATGAGCTTTCTGAAGAATCTTCTGCCTTAACTCTACATCTCTTGGCATACAAACTTTCCCTTGAAAACATAACACTCCATCGCTACTCAAGCTATGCCCCTCTAATCTACCATTCTGCACTTGCAAACATTGAGCACCTAAGGCTTCATCCACTAGCTGTTTCTCCTTAACCTGGTTTACAAACGTCGGCTTCACTTGCAATTCTGCTAACAGACTTCCGTTATCATACAGACTAAGATGGGCAAACATTACTCTTAAGTCCGCTACCACTTTGCGGCTCAACGCGTCAGCCACTACGTTAGCCTTACCTGGATGGAATTCAATCGAGCAGTCATAGTCCTTTAATAACTCGATCCATCTCCGCTGCCTCAATTTAATTCCTTCTGAGTCAAGAGGTACTTCAAACTCTTGTGGTCTGTGTAAACGATCGACTTCTCCCCATACAAGTAATGCCTCCAAATTTTTTAGAGCGAAAACCACTGCAGCCAACTCCAGATCATGCGTCGGGTAATTCACTTCGCGAGGTCTCAACTGTCGAGATGCATACGCCACTACCTTCCCCTCTTGCATCAGCACACATCCCAAACCAGTATGCGACGCATCACAATAGACCATAAACTCCTTCCCTGCTTCAAGCTGAATCAAAACTAGAGCTTCTGTCAAAATCCTCTTTAACTTATCAAAACTTTCTTGCTGTTTGTCTGACCATACGAATGGAACCCCTTTCCTCAGCAACTTGGTTAACGGTGCTGCAGTCAAGGAAAACCCTTCCACAAACCTTCTGTAATATCCTGCTAAACCCAGAAAACTTCGAATATCTGCTATAGACTTAGGTGGTTTCCAGTCCAATACCGCCTCAATCTTCTGAGGATTCACTCTAATCCCCTCAGCTGACACCACATGACCCAAGAAGGTTACTTTCTTTAGCCAGAACTCGCACTTACTAAACTTTGCAAATAGCTACTTCTCCCTCAGAATTTGCAAAACCACACGTAAATGCGCATCATGCTCCTCCTCAGATTTCGAGTACACCAAGATGTTGTCTATAAACACTACGATGAACCAGTCCAAGTACGGCTGAAAAATCCGATTCATCATGTCCATGAACGCTGCTGGCGCGTTGGTCAACCCAAACGGCATTACCAAAAACTCGTAGTGACCATAACTGGTACGAAACACCATATTGTGAATATTCGCCTCCTTTACCTTAAGTTGATGATGCCCAGACCTCAAATCAATCTTTGAGAAAACCGATGCTCCCTTAAGCTAGTCAAACAGATTGTCTATCCTTAGCAACGGATACTTATTCTTAATCGTCAACTTATTCAGCTGACGATAATCTATACACATCTGCATTGTTCCGTCTTTCTTCTTAACAAATAAAGACAAAGCGCTCCCAAGTCGACACACTCTCGGTGGATAAAACCCCGGTCCAACAACTCCTGAATTTGTACTTTTAGCTCCACCAACTCCTTCAGTGCCATCCTATATGGGGCAATAGACACTGGCGCGGTTTCGGGTAGCAGATCTATACCAAACTCAACTTCGCGATCCGGGGGCAGACCCAGAAGCTCTTCTGGGAATACATCGGTAAATTCCTTTACCGTTCGGACATTCTCCAATATTGATTCCTTGGCCTCCAATGCACAAACATGAACCATGAACGCCTCAGATCCTTTGCTCACCATTTTCTCAGCCTTCAAAGCGGTTACTACATTGGATAGATAATTCCTCCTATCACCTATCATCACCACCTCCTCACCCTCAACAGACCTCAACACCATGCGCTTGGCTGTATAGTCCAGACTTGCTTGGTACCTCACTAGCCTGTCCATCCCTAAGATCAAATCGAACTCCCCGAATGGCAGTTCCATCAGAGTAGCCGGAAACACTACCCCTTGAAGTTCTAGGGGTACATCCTTATACAGTTTATTTACTTTTACAGAGTGACCTAGAGGGCTAATTACTGTCATCTCCCTAGAAGAAGTCTCGTAAGCTAAGTTCATAGTTCCCACTATACTACTAGCAACATACGAGTGCGTCGAACCAACATCAATTAAAGTAGTTTAAGGCCTTCTGGGTGCGTCGAACCCAGAACTCCTCTTATTCCAATTTCTATCCTAATTTTGTTTCATCGACTGATTCACCTCCTCAGCTATCTTGGCCTTCTCCACCAAAACAACAAATTTTCTCTCCCGTTGTGGGGCAATCAACAACTGCAGCTCATCTCTCAGCCCGTCTTCAAAACTGACACAGCGCTCGTATTCCGTAGCCACGATACCTCCAGCATAACGACTTAACCGAAGAAACTTCGCCTCATATTTCGATACTGACTTACTCCCCTGGACCAAATTCAAGAATGCCTTACGCTGCGCATTTATGTAACCAGACCCGACGTACTTCCTCTGATAAGCCGCCTTAAAGAAATCCCAGGTGATATCATCAGCCATTGCACCCTCCCTGACCGTGAGCCACCACTGATAAGACTCATCCTGGAGAAGAGACACTATCCCTTTTAACTTTTCCTCAGCCCTAAACTCAAAATTGTCCATTATGTGCTCGATCGCCTCTAACCAATACTGAGCTGTATTGGGAGCCACACCAAAAACACCCCTGAATACTTTTGCCCCATTGGCCCGGAGTCGTTCGGACACTGATTTTCGAGCTCCCGTTCCAACGCCTGCACCAGCAACTCTCTTCAGAACCTGCAGCATCGCCTGCGACATTGCGTCATCACCACCGGTCTGATATTGAAACTCCACGCCCTCAGCTGGCGGCGGTGGTACCTTATTCTCTGATCCATGGCCAAACCCTACCGGTTCCGACACAGTCAACCTACCTCTACCACGACCACGCGTATTACGCCCACGTCCTCGGGTGCTCATGACTAGCGCTTTTGAATTAATCTATCTAAGAATTTTATGAGTTAGTCTTCTTCCACTTTTTATGACAGCACAATTTTATGAACAGTTTATTATAGTAGTTGTTCTCGCAAGTTCACACAGCCCTACAGTCTCAGTCTCTAAAGTGAATTCCTATCACTATCATTCATATCCCAAACATTGAAAACATATATAAACAGCGGTTAAGGGACTTACCTTCGCAGATTGGTGCCAGAGACTCGGTGCCATGCGTTCCAAAACATGTATTTTCCATCAAAATCATTTTGCAACTTGTTTATAAAATGTTTTGGGCCTCAGGCCCACAGCTGAACTTTTGAACCAGGCTTTGATACCAAAATTGTAACACCCCAAACCTGATCAAAACGCTATGACCGAATCTGGCTGTCACAGGAAAAACCGTTTCTAGAAAAGAACGAGCTATTGACTTAGATTTTAAAAACACCTCATTTTATAAAAGGCCGAGTTGCTTCGAGTAAATTGTTGAAATCATTTTAAAACTTAGTTTTTAGAGAAAATTGAATTAACTTGTTGTTACCCACATGTTTGCCGACTACCCGATGGTAACATTTTGAAATTCCTGAAGTTTGTGAAAGTTTGGAAAACATTCATTTTATAGGTTACTTCCCTTCTTAATCATGCTTTAATGTTTAAAGCCAATTCAAAGGTAGTTAACAGAATAAATAATCCTAAAATAAAAATTTAGATGGCCTTATTACATCAACGTAAACCAAAATTTAAAGCAAAGTAAATCTGAAATAATAAATTAAAACAAAAACCTGAAATATTGTGCATGGCCACCTCGAGTCTGTCCCGGCTCCATATCCGCGATCTAAGAATCATCTACAAAATGTAAAGGAAGGGGTGAGTCACCGAGACTCAGCGTGTAAATCCCCATCCCGAAGTTAATAGGCCCTTACACAGTTTCATAAGTGAATATGTATGCGATACAACCCAAAACCTAACCATCCGAAACTCCCAATTCTACCCCGTGTGGTACCAAACCAATGGTGGTCCTAAACCACTGGTGACCGAAGTCACAAATAATATATGTGGTACCAAACCACTGGTGACCGAAGTCACAAATAATCATGTGTGGGGCCAACCCACTTTGTGGTACCAAACCACTGATGATAATCCCGTATATCGATATGTGGGGCCAACCCACTGTGGTACCAAACCACTGGGACGAGTCACAAAGCAGATATATGTGGTACCAAACCACTGGTGGTGCCAAACCACTGAGACTTAGTCACAATATCGTAGAAAGCGGGGCCAACCCACTGTGTGGTACCAAACCACTGGTGACAGTCTGAAGTCATACCTCCCCCCTCCTCTCATCACCCATATTTGTGAACATGCTTTTCAGGGCAAAATAATCATGCTTTATATTCAAAGATAATATAACATGGCATATGTAGATTTAGCAGCGGCATTTAACATTAGCCAAACAAAGTGGACTTACCCGGAGTCCTCGCTTTTACCCACAAGGGTAACTTATCGATTTCAATAGTTATTCCGGCTTTTGTCAATACAAGATATGACATATTAACGTATGAAGTGTGTAACACCCCTTACCCGAGACCATCGCCGGAATTGAGTAAGAGGCATTACTAGACTTGACTACAATTTCAGGACATAAAAACTTAAAGCTGTCAAAACTGCATCACGCTGGATAATTCGACCATAACTCGAGCTACGAAACTCAAAATTTAGATCCGTAAATTTTGCTTGAAACTAGACTCATATAACTTTTCACCAAAATTTTTTTAGAATTTTTCATGTAGCCAATTAGTACAGTTTATTCATCAAAGTTACCATTATTACACTGCTTGACAATTCTTACCTGTCCTTACAAAAATGCAGTTATCTAATTGCACAAATTTCCTATGATGTTCTTGTTTATACCAATAAAAAATAGATTCATTAAGGATTCTTCACATATAAACCATTCTTCTTGATTATTTTTGTACAATTTATGGCAATTTTTCCAAAACAGAACAGTGACTCACGAATGCATTCAGAGCAGGTCTCAATAGAACTTAATTATCTCATAATATATAAATCGTTTGCCTACTCTGTTTATTTCATATAAAAATAGACACAATAAGGTTTAATCTCATATTTCATTCACCTTCAAATTCAATGTACCCAAGTTTTGGTGATTTTTCTAAATTTACATCAATGCTGCTACTACAAGCTGTTCTGTTGAATTTTATGAAAGTTTAACTTCTAGCCGAACCTACCTACTTCCCAAATTCAAGGATTTATATGTATGCAAATATTTCTTAACAAAAACGATTAAACCTGGATTTAGAATTTCATAAACATTGCCGTCATGTACCAACATACATATCGTAACACAACATCGTATTTACTAAAAAATTTTAGCCATTCTCGCATGGCTATCATAAACACGTACAAGGTTAAACATCGCATGTTTCTAAGACTTCATCTAGCCTATACATGCCTTCTAATTCATAACCAAAAATTCAAAATACCAAAGGAAGGCGATAGTGTGGTGAACTTCTTGAAGATCCTTCACGAGCCCGCTACGTAACCAAAATCTATAAAACAAAGGAATCATTCCACACGATAAGCTTGCTAGCTTAGTAAGTCCTAATTTCATAAAAACATAACAATTCAAATATTAACAATTTTTAAATTTCTATAACTCAACTTGTAGGTTTGTACTCATATTTATTATCAACCTTCAATTTCATGTCGATGTGACTCAAGATAAATTGTGAGGTAAATTTATCTTTGCCCACATAATTGTGGTCAAGTCATAATTTAATCTTCAAATCTAAAGTGTCATCATGTAACCATAAGTACAAATATTCATATACTTAAACCTCAATTTAATATAACATGTCAACAATCATACAACCACATCATTCATCAATAAAGCCGAAACACATACCATTGGTAATAATTCACTAGTTTACCTTATCTTAATTAAGTATGAAGCTCATTCTTACTTCATATACTCCCAGAACCATTAATTCGATAAATTTGCTTAAGTTCGCCTTGAGTAAAATTTTGGTTTCTAGCTTGTGAAGTATAACACCGGCATCAAGCTCTGCTGAGCATAAAGGCCCGATAAATAACACCGCGCAAGGCCCGCTAGGCCCGATAAAACAACACCGCGCAGAAGGCCCGCTGGGGCTTAAAGCCCGATAAATAACACCGCACAAGGCCCGCTAGGCTTAAAGCCCGAATTAAGTCACCTAAGACTAGGCTCAAGCTAGGCTTAAAGCCCAAACACATTTATGTATAAATTGTCTCTAATACCTTTTTATACTAGATCACAAAATAAAAGTACTTGACTCACTTACATCAACCAATCAAAATCATTCCAAATAGACTTATACACATTCGGCTATGGCATGATTACTTACTAAAATTTTATCACACAATATCGTATAATAGGTTCATAACTAGTTCTTCAATATACTATAGTTTAAGGACTTACCTTAGAGGTCGATAGATTGATATCTCCAACTATTCGTTTAGTATAGCTTTTCCTCGCTCCAAATTCTTCTCCTTTTGATCTTGATCTAATTTGGTTCAACTTAAACCAATTAAACCACACTTCCATTCAATTCAAATGCAAATTGCATTCGGCATCCATGCACTACTTTGTTCAAATGGATTCAATAATATTTGGGAACACTTTGGCAATAACCTCATTGATGCTTTTTAACTTATATCTTACCTTCTTATCTATGGCCACACATTACCTATATATATATATATAACCGAATAAAATGGCCAGGTTTTTGTTCCCCCTTATGACCGAATACGCCAAGTTAATGCACTCATACATCTTCTTAAACATAAGGCCAAGTATCAAGCTAACTACTCACAACTTGTTTCCATTTTCCCACCAAATATTAGCTTGCTAAAACGCTTTCATTATTTAATTTACCCAATAACTATATCTAATTATAATCATTCATCCATGTCCAATTACAATACAAGTGTATAACCGAACATTAAAACAAGTGAAAAGAATTCAAGAATGGTTGTCTCCCATTCGGCTGAAAACAAGGGCATCTTCATGCCCAAATCAAAACAATCTCCTTAACATACTCAAGCTACTTCTTCTCATTTTGTCTAAATTTATTTTTATACAACAATTTATAATTTCTCATCCATGGCCGAATTTCCTCATGTTCATTATCAACCATTTTCTACTTGTTTTCTCTAAGGATCAAATAAATCAACCCAATCTAAGGATAGTTTATTAAGCTAGAGTTCAAACTATTACCTTGCTCCACACATGCAATGGCCGATTGAAGAAGAGGAATTTCTTCTTCTCTTGATGATAGCTTCGGGTGGGTGAGGAAGTGAAGAAGAAAGATAAAAATGATTTTTCTCTTTTTTTTTTTTTTTTTTAAAACTATCTATACATTATTTTAGCATGCTTTTAGTATAATATTATATTAAACTATCATATAATTTGAAAAGCTTAATATTCTTAGCATGCTTACACAAAAATTTAAGACCATAGACTATTTTAATGCATGCTTGCCGTCCACCCTTCTAAAAATTGGGGGATTTGACATGCAAGTCCCTATGTTTGAAGCATAAGTCACTTAGCTCCTTGTTTCATTTCATATTTACTATTTTGATTATTTTCGCAAATTAAATCCTCTTTTTTTTTTTCTAATTACACACTCAAGCAATTCAATTCTTCTACTGTAACATCCCAAAAACGGGGCTATTTGGAATTTAATTATTATTCTTATGTAAGAACTGCTATGATATTATTCATGAAATAAATAAGCTTAATTTAAGGCTTTGAGTGTGCTCGGTTTGATAGAAAAAATTCAGTTTATAACTTAAAAGGTAGGGAGCCTTAGCAGAAGGGTGTTAAAAGAATAAGTGGGGATAATTTGACACTAAATAGGCCTTGGAAAAGTGGCAATACGGGGTAACCAGGTAAGTACCTGTGCATATGATTTGCTATTTTATGCTTTTGGGAAGCATGTTGTGATAATACATATGATAAGTCTATATGTGACCATTGACTATGTGGGTTGATTGAGTGGAGGGGCAAAGGTATTCGTGTTTCGACGGGCACCGAGTGTTTTGGTAACACATTGTGACTACGGTCACCGTGAGGTTTGGCACCTCCAGAGGTTTGGTACCTCATAGCGACTTGTCCCCGTGGTTAATACCACCGCAGGGTTGGCCCCACTTGAGTTATGGGATCGTCACACGCTGATTTGGTATCACACGATGGGTTGGCCCCATCACCCGATTTGTGTCTACGGACACGGTGCTTTTGGTAGCACATCGTGACTAAATGTCACCAGTGGTTTGGCACCACCAGTGGTTTGGTACCACAACGGGGTAGACAGTGGCGTATGGCTGGCTAGGTTGGGACACATGATGACTTGCATAATTAATTTGTTATATGTTGTGTATGAGGTTGGTTTAAACCGGGGGGGAAGGGTTACATACTGAGTCTTGGTGACTCACCTTCTCCTTACATTTTTCAGGTGACACGTAGATCGCGGATGTGGAGCCGGGTGGACTCGAGGTGGCCATGCAGTGAATTTAAATTAAATGAACTTTGATTTTAAGTTTTGATATTTTATTTTTAGTATAGTTTATTTGGATTGTAATAAGGCCTCCTGACATCTCATACTGTTATTTTCGTATGATAGATTCTCTGTTAAACTATTTTTATTAATGTTAGATCAAAATCACATGTTTTCCAAGTTAAAACAAAAATTATTTTCATCATGCCATCGGGCACACTTATAATTTTATATTAACTCGACTTAACCTAATTTTTAAATTAAAAATCTAAGTACGGTTTGGCAAGCCCACTAAAATGAAGAATTTTTAAACTTAAGTTAGTTTTGAAAAGGCTTTTCACGAATATTTCTCCTGTAACGAACTAGATTCGGCCATAGTGTTTGGGCCGGGTTTGGGTTGTTACAAAATTGGTATCAGAGCCCAGTTCAAAGCTCGGCTGTGGGGGCCCAAGGCCCAAAAATGTTTTAGTAGGCCTTATGAATTGTTTTTGGGTTTTAGCAAAGATGGCCCGAGTCTCCTGGCACCGATCCGCCTGTAAGTACTTCAACATTCTTTGTGAATTATGTTCTGTAGAAGGGTAGGAAGCATGGAACGTAGATAGACTTATAGGACTTGAACCCTAGGATTAGATTACTCAAACACATGAAGCCAACATAAGACGTTAAAGAACTAAACCAATCTATGACTTAGCCAAAGGAGCTAGGGGTGTGGTAACCCCCAGACGCATGTCGAGGATTGGATCTGGAAGAGCTCGGTATTTAAGCGATCCGTGTGACTCACCTCCTATTCGCGGGTATCCTACCTGGTGCGTAGCTTCGGTTCACCCTAACTCAGAAGGCTCAGTGGTGTGGCAACCTCTCTGCGCATGTCTAGAAAGGTTCGGTGAGAGCTTGGTATTTAAGCGGTCCGCGTGACCCACCTCCTCTTCACTCGAATCTCGCCTGGTGCGTAGCTTTGGTTCACCCCGATCAAGATGGCTCTTACCATAGGCTAAACACAATGATTAAAACCGAAAGGGAACTAGCCATGATTTTCAAAAAAAAAAAAAAAGAAAACAACAACAACCCTAACGTTTCAAAAATTTCTTTTTCAATGATTCTTTTAAAGCTGAGGACATCATTTTTACAATGTTTCTTCGAAAAACTCAAATTTGTGGAAAATTACAAAAATACCCTTAGGGTAAAATTACTAAAACGCCCGACTCATAAAAAATATCAGTTCAATGGTTTTGCTCAAAAATTTCAACTACTTTACAAATATCCAACAACCGAGCTTTGAAAATCAACACCAAATATTTTGGTTTTAGAAAATTACGAAACGCCTCAATTTGTGAAAATTACCAAAATGACCACGATCTTTGGAAAACTTTACCAACATCACGATTTGAAAAGGAAAACTTTCAAAAAGGATCCCCAAAGTTTACAACCGTTGGAAATACCCTCGATTTATCAAAATTACAAAATTGCCCTCAATGATAAAATTACCAAAATACCCTGGTTTCAAAACGATGCTATATCTCTAAATTTTACAAATTTTTCAAAAAACCTCCGCTTTGGGAATTACAAAATGGCCTACTTTACTAAAGTTTTAAAACTTCTTTTATGACGAAAATACCCTGTAGGGAAATGACGAAAATACCCCAGGTTAGAAATGGGCGGGATTGTCCGAGAGTGAATAGGTATGGAAAGTATTAAGGAATGGATGTATGAACTCTTTTGTGTGAACTAGGATAGAAGACTCAAACTTGTTTGCTCGAAAGAACCTCTAACTAATTTTTCTCCATAAAATTTCTTCGCGATTAATAAGTGGAACAAGTACTAACACATAAAATTCTCTTAATCGATTAAAAGCGCAGTAGATAGAATGAGTTCTAGAGGACGTGGGCGCCGTGGACGCGGTAGGGTAGGATGACGATCCTCAACCCGTCAGTGCCGGGTCGTGGTTCAAAAAAGCAGGTACCACCGCCACCACCACCTCCTACTTTCGTGAGGAGCGAGGACGACCGCGGTGGCATGAGGCCGTGTCGCAAGTCGCTTTTTCTGAGTTTTGGAGATGGTGGCCGGGCTGGTGGGAATTTGGGAGCTCAGTCTGCTCCCGAGCGAAATCGGTCTAATGGGGCCGAGGTATTCCGTGGTGTCTCGGGAGTGGCACCAGTCTTGTCGTAGAATATTGGCCGGAATCTACGGAAAGGGTCATGGATGATCTCGACCGACGGAGGGAGGAGAAGTTGAAAGGGGCGGTGTCGCTTCTAAAGGATGAAGCGTACTGGTGGTGGTGATCGTCCGGGATGGAGCCGCGGTGGTGATCTCACATGGGACTACTTCAAACCGCGCTTCGGAAGAAGTATGTGGGCACTAGCTACACCGATGCTCAAAGAAAGCCTTCCGGGCCTAGTGCAAGGAACTAAGTCGCGTGGCCGAGTATGAGGCGGAGTTTTTAAGGTGAGTAGGTATGCCGGAGGAATCGTGAGCCACGAGAATATGAGCGCCGTCCGTTTTGAGGACTGACTCGAGATGATCTCGAGATTACTAATTGCCAGCAGCGGCAGTTCGTGAGTTCTCGTCCCTAGTGGAGAAGGCCAAGGTGGCCGAAAGGGATTAAGGAGACTGTGAGACAAAACTATAGTAAGAATAACCAAAAGAGAGGTTTTGGGTCATGGGATCGGAGTGGTAATAGTGCGCCGAAAAGGGCTAGGCAGAGTGGGCCAAATCAGACCAGTGAGGCCACGACTACTAATCGAGGCCGACTCGGTGTAACCAACGTGGGAAAACCCATTGGGGAAGCTGTGGACCGGTGGTAGAGGTTGTTTTGAATGTGGGTCTCTAGAGCATCGTGTCGAGATTGCCCTCTGAAACTAGCTAAGAATCACCAAAGGCGGCGTAACCGTACTCAAGATAGAAATGTGGGACCACGGGGTCGGGGTAATGGCGAGAGAAACAATGGTTTCAACCGAGGTGGAACTCGTGGCGAGGTTCGGGTAACACAGGCTAGGCGGCTGGGCTTAGTCTATGCAAATGAGGCGTCGCGAGGAGGGAGACGTGCCGGACGTCATAACCGCATGCGTTCCTAATATTTGGGTTACCTTATGTTGCATTAATTGATGTGGGTTCGACGCACTTTCGTACATTGCTAGTAGTATGGTAGGAACTATGGACCTGACTCGAGACTACTCTTAGAAAGATGACTGCTAAGCCCCTAGGACACTCTGTAGTAGTAGACAAACTTTATAGAGACGTACCCTAGAACTCCAAGGGGTCGTATTTGTAGCCGATCCGATGGAACTACCTTTCGGAGAGTTCGATTTGATCCTTGGAATGGACTGTTGGTTAAGTATCGAGCGAGTTCGGATTGCGCGCTAAGCGCATGATTCTTAAGACAACCAAGGTGATGAAGTGGTTATGATAGGTGATAGAAGGAATTACCTATCCATGTGGTGTCACCTTGAAAGGCCGAAAGGATGGTAAAGAAGGGTTGTGAGGCGGCGTACTTGGTTCGAATATGTGCTTTGGAAGCTAAGAGTCGTCGGTAGTTGGAAAGGTTCGAACGGTTGGGGAATTTGGCTTTGATGTATTCCCGGAAGAACTTCCGTGCGCCTCGACGGAAGTTGAATTTGGTATAGACTCGCTGCCCGAACGGCACTGTGTCTGTCTATAGCACCATACCGAATGGCACCAAAGGAATTGGTGGAGTGAAGGCTCAAATTCGGGAGCTCTTGGATAGAGGTTCATTCGACCAAGCATATCTCGTGAGCGGGCGCGCTCGTCTTTGTTAAAGAGGAGAAGGATGGTTCAATGCGGATGTGTATCGACTCACCGCTAGTTGAACAAGTTAACGATCAAGAACAAGTATCCGCTGCCTCGGATTGACGACTTGTTCGATCAATCGAGGGTGCCTCGGTGTTCTCGAAGATAGACCTTAGGTCGGGTTACCATCAATTGAAGGTAAAGGAGGTTGATGTTCACAAGACGGCATTCGAACTCGGTATGGACATTACGAGTTTACGGTGATGCCATTTGGGTTGACCAACGCGCGCAGCGTTTATGGACTTGATGAATAGGGTGTTCCAAAGAATACTTAGACCAATTCGTCGTAGTGTTCATAGACGATATATTAGTCTATTCTAAGACGGAGGTGGAGCATGACAAGCACTTGCGTGTAGTTCTACAAGTGTTGAGGGAGAAGCAATTATATGCCAAATTCAGCAAGTGCGAATTTTGGCTAAAGGAGGTGGCTTTCTTAGGACATGTGGTATCGGCTGAAGGAATTAGAGTAGACCCTCGTAAGATTGAAGCGGTATTGGATTGGAAACCGCCTAGGTCGCAGCGGAGATCCGGTTTTCTGGTCTAGCAGGGTACTATCAGAGGTTTGTGGAAGGGTTCTCTCTGATTGCAGCACCGTTGACGAAGCTACTAAGGAAAGGAGTTCCATTTGTATGGTCGGAGAAGCAACAGGAAAGCTTCAATAAGTTAAGGAAAATTTTGACGGAAGCTCCGATTTTGGTGCAACCGGAGGCAGGAAAGTTGTTTACCGTCTATTGTGATGCATCTCACACATCGGTTTTTGGGGTGTGTGTTGATGCAGAAGGGAGGGTAGTAGCCTATGCATCCCGTCAGTTAAGACCGCATGAGGCTAACTACCCAACGCATGACTTAGAGTTAGCAGCAGTTGTCTTCGCTCTGAAAATATGGAGACACTATCTTTATGGGGAGAAGTCGATAGTTTATACAGATCACAAGAGTTTGAGGTATCTCCTGACTCAGAAGGATCTAAATCTGAGACAACGACGGTGGATCGAACTTTTGAAGGATTACGATTGTTCGATCGAGTATCATCCGCAAGGCCAACGTGGTGGTCGACGCGTTGAGCCGGAAGGTTGTGACGGACTTGAGAGCAATGTTTGCTCGGTTAAGTCTATATGATGATGGAAGTCTCTTGCGGAACTTCAAGTTAAGCCAACATGGATCGAGAGGTTAGGGACAAACGGTTAGTGGATGAAGGGTTGATTGCTAAGAGGGTACAAGTTCGTAATGGTGGATTGGGCGGTACAAATCATCATGGATGGAGTGTTATGCTTTCAAGGGCGGGCTTGTATGCCAAAGGATGTGGAGTTGAGGAAAAAATTCTCCGGATGCACATAGCAGCCCTTACGCTTATGCATCCCGGAGGCAGCAAGATGTTCAGGGATCTCAAAGAGCAATTCTGGTGGCCCGGGTTAAAACGTGAAGTAACAGAGTTTGTTGGCAAGTGTTTGACTTGTCAACAGGTCAAGGCTGAACATCACCGCGTCGGGTTGCTTGACCCGGTGAAGATTCCCCAATGGAAGTGGGAACGGATCACTATGGATTTCGTTAGTGGGCTACCCCTTACGCCCAGCAAGAAAGACGCAGTTTGGGTGATAGTGGATCGTTTAACTAAATCGGCTCACTTCATACTGGTGAGGATGGATTTCTCTCTTCAGAAGCTAGCTAAGTCGCACGCCCTCGAGATAGTAAGATTGCATGGTGTTCCAACATCAATCATCTCGGATAGGGATCCCCGTTCACGCCAAGGTTTTGGAAAGCCTTGCATCAAGCTATGGGCACGCGGTTGGATTTTAGTACCGCTTTCCATCCACAGTCTGATGGACAATCGGAAAGGGTGATACAGATTTTGGAGGATATGTTAAGAGGTTGTGTCTTGGATTTTCGGGGTAGTTGGGAGGAATTTCTACCGCTAGCAGAATTCGCTTATAACAATAGTTATCAAGCGAGCATTCAGATGGCTCCGTGTATGAGGCAATCAGTATGGATCTGAAATGTCGTACTCAGACGTCTTTGGGACTGGAATAGGAGAACGACAGATTTTGGGTCTAGAGTTGGTGACAGAGACAGAGGATAAAGTTAAGGTGATTCGGTCTCGTCTTAAGGAAGCATCGGATAGGCAGAAATCCTATGCTGATTTAAAACGCAAGGAAATGGAGTATGCGGTAGGAGACAAGGTTTTCCTGAAGGTGTCGCCTTGGAAGAAGGTGTTGAGATTTGGCCGGAAAGGGAAGCTAAGCCCAAGATTCATCGGACCCTATGCGGTGATTAAGCGAGTAGGACCGGTAGCTTATCAGCTTGAGTTACCGGCAGAACTGAATCAGATCCATGACGTCTTTCACGTATCAATGCTAAGACGGTATCGATCAGACCCATCACACGTTGTGCCAGTGGCAGAGATCAAGGTGAATCCAGATCTATCTTTTGAAGAGGAACCAGTTCAGATCTTAGACCGAGATGTGAAGGTTCTACGAAGGAAGTCAGTACCCTTGGTGAAAGTGCTATGGCGAAACCATGGTACAGAGGAAGGCTACGTGGGAACTGAGGATGTGATGAGGCAACAATACCCCCACCTCTTCTAACCAAGTAATTTCGGGGACGAAATTTATTTTAAGGGGGGTAGAACTGTAACATCCCAAAAACGGGGCTATTTGGAATTTAATTATTATTCTTATGTAAGAACTGCTATGATATTGTTCATGAAATAAATAAGCTTAATCTAAGGCTTTGAGTGTGCTCGGTTTGATAGAAAAAATTCAGTTTATAACTTAAAAGGTAGGGAGCCTTAGCAGAAGAATGTTAAAAGAATAAGTGGGGATAATTTGACACTAAATAGGCCTTGGAAAAGTGGCAAAAGGGAGGCCACTTAATTACTTGGAGTTGGCGCCACAATGCACAAGGGAGAGCTTGTGTTCGAGTCGCAAGTTTCTCTTTTGCTCATTAATGGGACGGCACAAGGAGAGGAGTTTTCCTCAACTTAAACTCTTTTTAATTATGAGGATATTGTTAAGATTTAAATAGATTATTAAATAGATATTATGGGATTTTTAATTATAGTGATAATAAGAGGATATCCAAGGATAATTAGTGGATTATTAAGGGATTATTTGAAGATTAATTCAATTATTTTTTTAATTATTCAAAAGTGTGGCCAAGAGAATTTTTAGGTAGTAGCCAAATTTCAAACTCCTTGGTGGAGTAGTGTGGGCGGCAAGGTCGCTAGGAGAGTCTTAGTGCCGAATGTCTATAAAAGGAGCAACCTAGCACCTTTCTTCCTTTTCTTCATTTTACTACTTGCCGAAATCCCTAGCCCTCCTTCTTCATTCTTCTTTTATTTTCTTTTCATCCTCTCAAACTCTCTAGCTGAACCCCTCTCCCACTCTCACCATCTTTTCTTCTCTTTGCCATACTAGCCTAACTTGTTGCTAGACCAAAGCCAAATTCCCTCTACATATTCCAAGTCTTGGCTGAATAGCAAGCAGGGATAATCTCCTCTAAACGGATCATAGAGTGGTAAGTAATCTTGGCCGAATGTCTATACTCACTTTCCTGAACTCTGACGATTTTCTTTCACAAGGGGTAAGTGCCAATTTCGGCAAATCAATAGCAAGGATTCTAACCAGTGTGAAATCGATGATAAGCACTTCGGGGTCGCGAAGCAGTTAAATCAAATCTTGCATCCCCTGACGAACGGATTTGGGTAAGTGGTGGTAAGTGCCTATTTACAAAAGATTATTCTTTGAATGAGTAAGAAAAGCCGAAGGCTATTTTAAGGCTACTAAGAGCTGCCGATTTCAGGGAAGCAAAACCACTTGGAGTGTGGTGTCAGGTACCTTAAGACATTCGGGTAAGATTTAGGAACCCTCTCTGATATCTAGATTAGGCCGAATAGGCCATAAGACTAATCCTTGGATTTGGTCGAATATAGGACAAGTGGATCTGTGGTGATCAACGCTTTCTTTCGAGATTTAGGACTACCATCGTTATCAGGTGTGTACATACACACCATTTAACTTATTAAATTATGCTAAGTAATGGGATTGCTAACTTGATGTATGTAGCAATGGCTTGAATACCATAACGGTATCACGGGTAACCTGTAAGTACTGTGCATATGATTTGCTATTTTATGCTTTTGGGAAGCATGTTGTGATAATACATATGATAAATCTATATGTGACTGTTGACTATGTGGGTTGATTGAGTGGAGGGGGCAGTGTATTTCGTGCGATCGGGCACCGATGTTTTGGTAACACACTATGACTACGGTCACGAGGTTTGGCACCTCCCGGAGGTTTGGTACCTCATAGCGACTTGTCCCCTCGTGGTTAATACCACCGCGGTTGGCCCCACTTGAGTTATGGGATCGTCACCGGTGATTTGGTATCACATCGATGGGTTGGCCCCATCACCCGATTTGTGTCTCTGGACACCGTGCTTTGGTAGCACATCGTGACTAAATGTCACCGGTGGTTTGGCACCACCAGTGGTTTGGTACCACAACGGGGTAGACAGTGGCGTATGGCTGGCTAGGTTGGGACACATGATGACTTGCATAATTAATTTGTTATATGTTGTGTATGAGGTTGGTTTAAACCGGGGGGGAAGGGTTGCATACTGAGTCTTGGTGACTCACCTTCTCCTTACATTTTTCAGGTGACACGTAGATCGCGGATGTGGAGCCGGGTGGACTCGAGGTGGCCATGCAGTGAATTTAAATTAAATGAACTTTGATTTTAAGTTTTGATATTTTATTTTTAGTATAGTTTATTTGGATTGTAATAAGGCCTCCTGACATCTCATACTGTTATTTTCGTATGATAGATTCTCTGTTAAACTATTTTTATTAATGTTAGATCAAAATCACATGTTTTCCAAGTTAAAACGGAAATTATTTTCATCATGCCATCGGGCACACTTATAATTTTATATTAACTCGACTTAACCTAATTTTTAAATTAAAAATCTAAGTACGATTTGGCAAGCCCACTAAAATGAAGAATTTTTAAACTTAAGTTGGTTTTGAAAAGGCTTTTCACGAATATTTCTCCTGTAACGAACCAGATTCGGCCATAGTGTTTGGGCCGGGTTTGGGTTGTTACAAAACATTCACATACATCAATTCACCCATATTAGACACAAAATAGATAAAAAAAATATTTATTGGGCTCGGATTTGTGGTCCCGAAACCACCGTTCCGATTAGGGTCAAAATTGGTCTGTCACAACTCTCCCCCCTTAAGAATTTTCATCCCCGAAAATCTTACCGTTAAATAAGTTTGGATATTGTTGCCTCATTGGCTCCTCAGGCTCCCACGTAGCCTCTTCAACTCCGTGACGATTCCATAATACTTTCACTAATGGAATCCTCTTATTTCTCAATTCTTTCATTTCCCGAGCTAAAATACGGATCGGTTCTCATCATAGGTCAAATCGGATCGAATTTCAATCTCGACGGTGATCACATGGGACGGGTCCGATCCAGATCTGCTAAGCATCGAAACGTGAAACACATTGTGTATCTTTTCTAAGTTAAGGGCGCTTTCAATCGATAAGCAACAGGCCCTATTCGCTCGATGATTTCATATGGACCAATAAATCTCGGACTCAACTTGCCTTTTCGGCCAAATCGAGTATTTTCTTCCACGGAGAAACCTTTAAGAACACCCGATCTCGACGACTGAAATTCAATATCCTTACGCTTCAAATCGGCATAGGACTTCCGCGATCCGCGACTTTCAAGTTATTTCTAATAAGGACCGCCTTACGTTCTGCTTTAATCCAATCCAATCAACCCCGTATCTTATTTTCACGAGTTCACCCAATACAACGGTGTCGCGACATTTTCGACCATATAAGGCTTCATAAGGCGCCATTTTTATGCTAGATTGGAAACTATTATTGTAAGCAAATTCAATCAAAGGTAGGTATCGTTCCCACGCACTTTCAAACTCGAGAACGCAACACCTCAACATGTCCTCAAGTATCAAAATAGTTCACACTCGGTGACCGTCTGTTTGAGGATGGAAGGTCAGTACTAAAATGAAGTTTAGTACCTAAAGCATCTTGCAATTTCTTCCGAACCGCGATGTAAATCTTGGGTCCCTATCTGAAACAATGGAACTCGGTACACACCGTGCAATCTTACAATCTGCGACACATACAATTCGGCAAGTTTGTCAAGTGAATAGTCGGTGACGCACTGGTACAAAAATGAGCTGATTTTGTCGGGTCTATCAACGATAACCCACACGGCATCTTTCTTACTAGGTGTCATAGGAGACCGGATACAAAATCCATGGTAATTCTATCCCATTTCCATTCGTATCATGATTGGTGAAGTAAACCGGATGGTACCCGATGCTCGCTTTCACTTGTTGATGATTAAACACTTGGAGACAATTTCGGATATATCTCGTTTCATGCCGTGCCACCAATAGAATCAAGTTTCAATCATTATACATTTTCGTACTACCCGGTGTATCGACATTCGGCCATTATGGGCCTCGTCAGGGATCATCTCAGATCAAATCGAGTTCTTAGGAACACACAATCGGCCTTTATAATTCAAACAATCATTCGCATCAATCTGAAAATCTGATTCTGTAGTGTTTCCACACTGAATCCGAATAGCAACTAACCTTTCATCAACTTTCTGTGCGTCACAAATTTGCTGAATAAACATTGGTCTTGCTTGTAACTCGGCCATGATCGAACCATCATCAGACATAGTCACCCGTGCATTCGATTACTGCGAAGAGTAAATAATGACTTTCGACTTAACGCATCCGCAAATAACATTAGCTTTTCCCTGATGGTAGTCAATCACTAATTCATAGTCTTTTAGCAATTCTAACCATCTACGTTGTCTCAAGTTTAAGTCTTTCTGAGTCATCAAATACTTCAAACTTTTGTGATCTGAATAAATGTGACATTTTTCGCCAAATAGATAGTGACGCCAAATTTTTAAGGCGAACACAATGGCTGCTAACTCCAGGTCGTGAGTTGGATAATTTTTCTCGTGCGGCTTCAATTGTCTCGAAGCGTAGGCTATCACCTTGCCCTCTTGCATTAAAACACAACCCAGCCCATTTAAGGAAGCATCACTAAAAATAGTAAATTCTTTACCCGTTTGGTGTGAGTTAATCACATCAGCTTCTTGGTCAAAAGGCTTTCAACTGCTCGAAACTTTTCTGACATTTTTTTGACCACTCAAATTTGATATCTTTCGGTAGTAGTCTCGTCAACGATGTAGCTATAATAGAAAAACCTTTTACAAACCTTTGTAATATCTGCCTGTGCCTAGGAAACTTCAAATCTCTAAAACATTCTTTTTGGTGGTTTCCAATCGAGTATGGTCGCTATTTTGTTTGGATCCACCCGAATACCGACACCAAACAACATGACCCAAGAAGTTGACTTCATTCATCCGAACTCACACTTACTCAACTTTGCATACAATCGTTGATCTCCCAAAATTTGTAGTACTAATCTTAAATGCTCAAGATGTTCCGTTTCATTCTTGGAGTAGATCAAGATATCATCAATAAACACTACTACAAACCGATCCAAAACGCTTAAGACCTTGGTTCATTAAATCCATAAAAACAAAGAGTGCATTAGTGAGTCCAAAAGGCATAACCAAAAACTCATAGTGTCCGTACCTCGTTCGGAAAGCGCTCTTGCACATCTCGTATCTCTCGACTACATAACCGATAATAGCCCGATCTCAAATCTATTTTCGAAACACTGAAGCCCCCTTCAATTGATCAAATAAATCGTCAATCCGAGGTAACGGGTACTTATTCTTTATGGTTACCTTATTTAGTTGTCGGTGATCGATACACATTCGCATAGTTCCATCTTTCTTTTCACAAATAAAACCGGCACCCTACGGAGAGAAACTTCGCGCGCCAAGCCCTTATCTCACAACTCTTGCAATCAAGCGCTTTCAATTCTTTTAATTCAATAGGTGCCATTCGATGCGGAGCTATCGAAATCGGAGCCGCACCTTGCACTAACTCAATGCCGAACTCAATCTCTCGTCATCGGGGGTAAACCCGGTAGTTTTTCAGAAACACATCGGGTATTCACATACAACCGATCTGATTCAATTTGTATCTCTGGACATTTTATTATCCAAAGACATAGGCAAAATAAGCTTCACACCCTTTTCTCACATATTTCCGGCTAAACATTGAAGATATTATGTAGGCAACCCATTTACGTCACAGATTTAATTATGATGGTCTCACCATTCCGACATTTCAAATCGATAAGCTTCCTTTTACAATCCACTCACCGCCTCATGTGAAGTTAACCACCCATACCCAAGATTATATCAAATTCGTCAAAGGGCAACAACATTAAATCAGCTGGGAAGCAATAATCCCGAATCATCAACGGGCAACCTCTACACACTTTATTTACAAGCACACATCTACCCAAAGGGTTGGACACACGAATCACAAACTCGGTAGACTCAACTAGCAGAGTCTTGCCAAATTTTAAAGTTTCGCACACATAAGAATGAGTCGAACCAGGATCAATTAGTGCAATCACAGTAGTATCATAAAGAGTGAAAGTACCGGTAATGACGTCGGGGGAGGAAGCATCCTCTCTAGCTCGCGCAGCATATGCTCTAGCCGGAGCTCTAGCCTCAGATCGATCTGTAGCGTTCTTCGTTCCTTCTCGACTACCACCTACATTGCCGAATGTGTCCGGGTGGTCTACCCCGCAATGATGTATTGCTCGATTTAGTGTTCTGAACTGTATTCTGCTCAGCTAACTTCGGACACTCTCTAATAAAATGATCTGACGATCCACATTTATAGCAAGACCGATCATGGAATCTACAACTCCCTGAGTGCCATTTCCCACAGTGCTTGCATTCAACTCTATTTTGTGGAACGTTACCAACATCAAGCTATCGAGGTAGCTCGGGGGAGCTCATAGGAGGTCGATCCGTCTAGGTGGATCTATAGTAGCTTTATTTACATGTGTAGTCATTTCTCGGCTTCTTGATCGTGGAATGAAAGACTTTACCCAAGACCTTTTCTGATGTCTCTAGCTTCTGTTTTCACCTTTCTTTTCTCTTTTTCCGAGCTCTTGACTTTGCAAGCTCTCTCAACTAAAGTTACAAACTCTTGGATTTCAAGAATGCCAACAAACATCTTTATATCTTCATTTAGGCCGTCTTCAAATCTTTTACACATAATAGCTTCAGTGGAAACACATTCTCTAGCATATCGGTGAGCTCGACAAATTTTCTTTCATATTCCGTTACGGTCATTCGTCCTCTTTTTATTTCAAGGAACTCCTTTCGTTTTGATCGATGAATCTCTAGCTAATATACTTCTTGCGAAATTCAGTTTGGAAGAAATCCCATGTCACTTTTTCTTCTGGAACCACGATACTAGTGTATTCCACGGTGATATCACGCAAAGTGTCCCGCAAATAAGATATAGTACACTTCAAGCATTCATCCGGAGTACAAGACAAACTCATCAAGTACCCGAAATAGTGTTATCAAGCCACATTTCGGCTCTCTCGGCGTCATCATCGTCATTAGCTTTAAATTCTTCTACCCCATATTTTGGATTTTATCAATCTGGGGCCTACTAGATCTCATCTGATCTATCATTGGGGAGCTGAAGGAATCGGAGTTGGATTATTCGGGAGTGGAGGTTGTGGTACAAATGATTATTTTGAACAAATTGGGTAAACCACTCATTCATCATCCGATAAAAGGCTTGTTTAGTCTCTCCTTCGTGGCTACCGAACAGGTCGAGAGTCTATCGCGCTGATCCGTGGTACGGTCGAGCGCCACGCTCTCTACATCATCGCCTACGCTCTTTCGAGGATCGTGTCCATTTTCTATATAAAACAAAGTTCAGTGTCGTCGAAGTCACCACACTATCAACATATAATAAGGCATGTATAGCTAGACTCGCACGCGCTACGGTAGTCCTAGAATCGACTAAACCGTAAGCTCTGATACCAATCAAATGTAACACCCTTACCCGAGACCATCGCCGGAATTGAGTAAGAGGCATTACTAGACTTGACTACAATTTCGGACATAAAAACTTAAAGTGTCAAAACTGCATCACGCTGGATAATTCGACCATAACTCGAGCTACGAAACTCAAAATTTAGATCCGTAAATTTTGCTTGAAACTAGACTCATATAAATTTTCACCAAAATTTGTTTAGAATTTTTCATGTAGCCAATTAGTACAGTTTATTCATCAAAGTTACCCTTATTACACTGCTTGACAATTCTGACCTGTCCTTACAAAAATGCAGTTATCTAATTGCACAAATTTCGTATGATGTTCTTGTTTATACCAATGAAAAATAGATTCATTAAGGATTCTTCACATATAAACCATGCTTCTTGATTATTTTTGTACAATTTATGGCAATTTTTCCAAAACAGAACAGTGACTCACGAATGCATTCAGAGCAGGTCACAATAGAACTTAATTATCTCATAATATATAAATCGTTTGCCTACTCTGTTTCTTTCATATAAAAATAGACACAATAAGGTTTAATCTCATATTTCATTCACCTTCAAATTCAATGTACCCAATGTTTGGTGATTTTTCTAATTTACATCAATGCTGCTACTACAAGCTGTTCTGTTGAATTTTATGAAAGTTTAACTTCTAGCCGAACCTACCTACTTCCCAAATTCAAGGATTTATATGTATGCAAATATTTGTTAACAAAAACGATTAAACCTGGATTTAGAATTTCATAAACATTGCCGTCATGTACCAACATACATATCGTAACACAACATCGTATTTACTAAAAAATTTTAGCCATTCTCGCATGGCTATCATAAACACGCATAAGGTTAAACATCGCATGTTTCTAAGACTTCATCTAGCCTATACATGCCTTCTAATTCATAACCAAAAATTCAAAATACCAAAGGAAGGCGATAGTGTGGTGAACTTCTTGAAGATCCTTCACGAGCCCGCTACGTAACCAAAATCTATAAAACAAAGGAATCATTCCACACGATAAGCTTGCTAGCTTAGTAAGTCCTAATTTCATAAAAATATAACAATTCAAATATTAACAATTTTTAAATTTCTATAACTCAACTTGTAGGTTTGTACTCATATTTATTATCAACCTTCAATTTCATGTCGATGTGACTCAGTATAAATTCGTAGGTAAATTTATCTTTGCCCACATAATTGTGGTCAAGTCATAATTTAATCTTCAAATCTAAAGTGTCATCATGTAACCATAAGTACAAATATTCATATACTTAAACCTCAATTTAATATAACATGTCAACAATCATACAACCACATCATTCATCAATAAAGCCGAGAACACATACCATTGGTAATAATTCACTAGTTTACCTTATCTTAATTAAGTATGAAGCTCATTCTTACTTCATATACTCCCCAGAACCATTAATTCGATAAATTTGCTTAAGTTCGCCTTGAGTAAAATTTTGGTTTCTAGCTTGTGAAGTATAACACCGGCATCAAGCCTGCTAGGCATAAAGGCCCGATAAATAACACCGGCGCAAGGCCTGCTAGGCTTAAAGCCCGATAAATAACACCGCAAGAAGGCACGCTGAGCTTAAAGCCCGATAAATAACACACCAAGCACAAGGCCCGCTGGGCTTAAAGCCCGATAAATAACACCACAAGACAAGCTGCTGGGCTTAAAGCCCGAATTAAGTCATGGCACTAGGCACATGGGCTTAAAGCCCAAACACATTTATGTATAAATTGTCTCTAATACCTTTTATACTAGATCACATAATAAAAGTACTTGACCCACTTACATCAACCAATCAAAATCATTCCAAATAGACTTATACACATTCGGCTATGGCATGATTACTTACTAAAATTTTATCACACAATATCGTATAATAGGTTCATAACTAGTTCTTCAATATACTATAGTTTAAGGACTTACCTTAGAGGTCGATAGATTGATATCTCCAACTATTCGTTTAGTATAGCTTTTCCTCGCTCCAAATTCTTCTCCTTTTGATCTTGATCTAATTTGGTTCAACTTAAACCAATTAAACCACACTTCCATTCAATTCGAATGCAAAATCATATAATATAAAATTTCAAGACTTAAACATTTGCATTCGGCATCCATGCACTACTTTGTTCAAATGGATTCAATAATATTTGGGAACACTTTGGCAATAACCTCATTGATGCTTTTTAACTTATATCTTACCTTCTTATCTATGGCCACACATTACCTATATATATATATAACCGAATAAAATGGCCAGGTTTTTATTCCCCCTTATGACCGAATATGCCAAGTTAATGCACTCATACATCTTCTTAAACATAAGGCCAAGTATCAAGCTAACTACTCACAACTTGTTTCCATTTTCCCACCAAATATTAGCTTGCTAAAACCCTTTCATTATTTAATTTACCCAATAACTATATCTAATTATAATCATTCATCCATGTCCAATTACAATACAAGTGTATAACCAACATTAAAACAAGTGAAAAGAATTCAAGAATGGTTGTCTCCCATTCGGCCGAAAACAAGGGCATCTTCATGCCCAAATCAAAACAATCTCCTTAACATACTCAAGCTACTTCTTCTCATTTTGTCTAAATTTATTTTTATACAACAATTTATAATTTCTCATCCATGGCCGAATTTCCTCATGTTCATTATCAACCATTTTCTACTTGTTTTCTCTAAGGATCAAATAAATCAACCCAATCTAAGGATAGTTTATTAAGCTAGAGTTCAAACTATTACCTTGCTCCACACATGCAATGGCCGATTGAAGAAGAGGAATTTCTTCTTCTCTTGATGATAGCTTCGGGTGGGTGAGGAAGTGAAGAAGAAAGATAAAAATGATTTTTCTTTTTTTTTTTTTGTTTAAAACTATCTACACATTATTTTAGCATGCTTTTAGTATAATATTATATTAAACTATCATATAATTTGAAAAGCTTAATATTCTTAGCATGCTTACACAAAAATTTAAGACCATAGACTATTTTAATGCATGCTTGCCGTCCACCCTTCTAAAAATTGGGGGATTTGACATGCAAGTCCCTATGTTTGAAGCATAAGTCACTTAGCTCCTTGTTTCATTTCATATTTACTACTTTGATTATTTTCGCAAATTAAATCCTCTTTTTTTTTCTAATTACACACTCAAGCAATTCAATTCTTCTACAAAACTTTCACATACATCAATTCACCCATATTAGACACAAAATAGATAAAAAAAAATATTTATTGGGCTCGGATTTGTGGTCCCGAAACCACCGTTCCGATTAAGGTCAAAATTGGTCTGTCACAAAGTGTGTAAGAGTTACACGCCGGATTACCCGTAATACGACACTCTCTCTGTCGACACTGTCGTTAACCAACACTATCGCTATCTGTCTACTATTTTGCTCAGATGCCGGTCTATACCCAGGTGGCCAATCGCGAACAGCCGACACCACCCTCTTCTTGAACTTAGGGGTTGGGGTCACAGATCCAACCCCTCCTAAAGCTTGGGTAGCCTTCGAGTCCATAAAATACCTTAGTCACTAACTCAGGTTAAAGCAACAAAATTGAATCTAAGAAATTAGCATAACACGTAGAGTGAAAGCCCTTACCTAAAGCGACAACACCCGAGGTTCTAGGCTTGACTCACAACGTAATAAATCCCGGAAGTCAACACAAGATAACGTCACCACTCCGCCTGCATTCGGCCAAGCATCAATAACTTTGGATCTCTGCCTTCGGCATTTAACGCAATAAGAGATGTCAAAATGACAGAAACACCTACCACACCCTAGCAAACCCGATTGGAAAAATGACCGATCGAAGACAGCAATCTACTGCATCCAAGGGTTAAACGAGAAGGTTTAAGTGCCAGGGATTTTGGCTTCCCCCCAAAGAAAACGATAGGAAAAAGAATAAAGAGAATGTAAGAGAGTGTTAGGGGGATTCGGCCAAAGGCCAAGAACTTACCCAAATGCCGAAAGCGTTCCACTATGCAAGGAGAAAGATGAAAATGAAGGATGATCCTTAACAGATGGTATTCGGCTGAAGTGTTAGAAGAGAAGAGATGAGAAGATTGAGATCTCGACACTTGCTGATCCAAATGAAAGAAATAAAAGAAAGCAACAGGGTGCTAGGAAGATTCGGCTATGGCTTTTGAGACAGAAGAAAATGAAGAATGATGTTTCTGCAGGCTACACAGGGTTTTTGGCTTTTGAAACAAAAGAAAGAAGAATGAGAAGTGGACAAATGATTTCGGCTAACAAGGTGTCCCAACAGGGATTGGTGATTCAGCTTTTGAAAGCAAGAGGGGGAGATGGGGTAGAAGGATTAGGCTACCACAACAAGAAAAGAGAAGAGGATCCACTAGAGGTTTTGGCTATAGTCAAAAGATAAGAAAAGAAGCAGATGTTTAGGAGGCTATTCGGTTTCGGTAACTAGAAATGAAAAGAAAAGAAAAACAAATGCAATGGGTGGTTTTGGCACGAAAGCAAATGAGAGGAAAAGACCCTAAAGGCTTCCTATCTAGCCGGCACATTCGGCCACCCCCTAATGCACCCAAAACCGAATCCACCCCTCACAATTTGGCTACACATCCCAACTCCCCTCAAACACTATGCCGTCCCTCCCTTTACTCCTTACTTCCCTCTCATCCAATCGTTCAAATGAAGTTGAATGATTCAAACTCCTTAATTTTCTCCCTTCCACATATTCAAATCCTGTTGACTCCTTTAACCCTCATCCACTAGTGTCCATCCAGAGCACAACTCTCCCTTGTCCTGGCATAAAAAAGAATGCCCAAAAGGAGATTCCCGCAGCTCGAACCAAGGCTCATTTTGTTCCCTGTGGCGTCACTCCCTTGCCTCCTAAGTGGCGCCTCCCTTGCCACTTTACCACTTGGATTCTTGTGACAAATCATACCACTATTTTCTATTAACACCTAACTCAAATAGCTTTCCCCTCTAAGCGCTTAAAAAGAAAATTTTTGCTGTGACTCTAGCCTAACCCTGGCTTATGCCTAGACCCTAAAATAGCCCAAACTAGCATGTCATCCTTACTAACAGCATGCAAACATACAAAATGCAAAGGCCCCAATTTAAGGATGTTACAAATAACTCCAGTGTCTATTACCCCATATAGGATGGAGCCGAAGGAGTTAGTGGAGCTGAAAGCGCAGATTTAGGAACTGTTAGATCGGGGTTTTATTCGACCGTGTGTATCGCCTTAGGGAGCATCAGTGCTATTCGTTAAGAAGAAGGATAGATCAATGGGTATGTACATTGATTACCGTCAATTGAATAAGTTGACGATAAAAAACAAGTACCCGTTGTCGAGGATAGATGACTTGTTCGATCAACTTAAGGGAGCATCAGTCTTCTCAAAGATAGATTTGAGATCTGGCTATCATCAGTTTAAGGTCAAGGAGGTAGACATTCATAAGAAGGCGTTTCGTACTCGTTATGGTCACTACGAATTCTTAGTGATGCCGTTTGGGTTGACCAACGCACCAGCAGCGTTTATGGACATGATGAACCGAGTTTTTCAAACCTATCTGGATCAATTCGTCGTAGTGTTTATAGACGATATCTTGGTTTATTCAAAGTCTGAGGAGGAGCATGATTCACATCTTCGAGTTGTTTTTCTGAGTCTGAGGGAGAAGCAGTTGTTCGCTAAGTTTAGTAAGTGTGAGTTCTGGCTAAGGGAAGTTACCTTTTTGGGCCATGTGGTGTCAGCTGAGGGGATTAAGGTTAACCCTCAGAAAATTGAGGCTGTGCTAGATTGGAAACCACCTAAGTCCGTGGCAAAAATTCAGAGGTTTCTAGAGATGGCTGGGTATTACAGAAGGTTCGTGGAAGGATTCTCATTGATAGCGGCACCGTTAACCAAGTTATTGCGGAAAGGGGTACCATTCGTTTGGTCAGTTGAACAGCAGGAAAGTTTCGAGAAGTTGAAGAGGACTTTGACAGAGGCGCCGATGTTGATCCAGCCTAAGGCAGGGAAAGAGTTTACCGTTTACTGTGATGCGTCGCATACGGGGTTAGGATGTGTGCTGATGCAAGAAGGGAAAGTAGTAGCATATGCTTCTCGAAAATTGAGACCTTACAAAGTAAATTATCCAACGCATGATTTGGAGCTAGCCGCAGTGGTTTTCGCCCTGAAAATCTGGAGACACTACTTATATGGGGAGAAGTCCATCATCTATACGGATCACAAGAGCTTGAAATATCTCCTTACTCAGAAGGAGTTGAATTTAAGACAGCGGAGGTGGATCGAGTTGTTGAAAGATTACAACTGCTCGATTGAGTACCACCCGGGTAAAGCTAATGTTGTGGCAGACGCGCTGAGCCGTAAGGTAATATCTGATCTGAGAGCAATGTTTGCCCACCTAAGCTTATTCAACGACGGAAGTTTATTGGCAGAATACAACAGAAGCCGATGTGGGTAAGTCAGGTTAAGGAGAAACAATTATTAGATGATGTCTTGGGTGCTCGACTTCTGCAAGTACATGATGGTGGAATAGGGGATTTCAGTTTGAACAGTGATAGAGTGTTATGTTTCTGCGGGAACGTTTGCATGCCGAAAGATGTGGATCTGAGGCAGAAGATTCTTTAGGAAGTGCAATATAGCCCATATTCTATGCATCCTGGAGGAAATAAGATGTATCGGGATTTGCAGGAACAGTTTTGGTGGCCAGCTCTGAAGCGAGAAGTAACTAAATTTATAGGTAAGTGCTTGACGTGTCAGCAGGTCAAAGTCGAACACCAGTTGCCTTCGAGGTTGTTGCAACCGGTCAAGATTCCACAGTGGAAATGGGAGAGGATCGCAATGGACTTTGTTAGTGGGCTACCCCTTACGCCTACTAAGAAGGATTCGGTTTGGGTAGTTGTTGAACGTTTGACGAAGTCTGCTCATTTCATACCAGTGCGTGTGGACTAATCTCTTTAGAAGTTGGCTAAATTACATATAGCAGAGATTGTAAGGTTGCATGGAGTGCCAGTGTCGATCATTTCGGACAGAGACCCTAGATTTACATCGAGATTCTGGAAGGCGTTGCATCAAGCGTTGGGTACAAAGTTAGATTTCAGTACAGCGTTTCATCCACAGTCAAATGGACAGTCGGAGAGACTGATTCAGATCCTAGAGGACATGTTGAGGGGTTGTGTCATAGACTTCAGAGGTAGTTGGGAAGAATTTCTACCGTTGGCAGAATTCGCGTATAACAATAGCCACCAGTTGAGTATTCAGATGGCACCGTATGAAGCATTATATGGTCGGAAGTGTCGTACACCTACGTGTTGGACAGAGTTGGGTGAGCGTCAATTGTTGGGTCCAGAGTTGGTTGCTGAAATAGAAGATAAGGTTAAGCTAATTCGAACTCAATTGAAGGAGGCTTTGGACAGACAGAAGTCCTATGTCGATCTAAAATGTAAAGACATAGAATTTGCAGTGGGTGACAAAGTTTTCTTAAAGGTATCACCGCGGAAGAAGGTACTAAGGTTTGGACGGAAGGGTAAGCTAAGCCCCAGGTTTATCGGACCTTATCGGGTGTTGAAGCGTGTTGGACCAGTAGCTTATCAGCTCAAGCTACCTTCAGAGTTAAGGCAGATCCATGATGTGTTCCACGTTTCGATGGTAAGACGCTATCGTTCAGATCCATCTCATGTGGTACCAGTGGAAGAGATTGAAGTAGGGCCAGCCCTGTCTTTTGAAGAAGAACCAATGTGGATCTTGGATCGTGATGTCAAGGTGTTACGTAGTAAGATAGTTCTATTGGATAAGGTTCTATGGCGAAATCATGGTTCTGAGGAAGCAACGTGGGAACCAGAGGATGTGATGCGACAACAATACCCTCAACTATTTTGACCAGGTAATTTCGAGGCCGAAATTTATTTAAGGGGGTAGAACTGTAACATCCTGAATTGGGGGCTTTGCATTTGATGTGTTTCTCTATGTATGTTATGCTTAATATGCTAGTTAGGGTGTTTTGGGGGTCCAGGAAAGGCTAAGAGTTAAGCCAAAGTCTTGGGTAAATTTCTATTTTTTGGCACTTTAGGGGAGAGCTGGATGGGATAGGACTTAAGGGATTATGTTGGTGGATGGTTGAGACAAGAAAAGGAGTGGAAGAATGGCAAGGAGGTGCCACTTAAGATGCTGGTAAGTGACGCCACATGGAGTAGGAGAGGGAGCAGGTTCAAGTTACAAGGAGCTCATTTTGGTAGTTCTTTTTGGCGTCAGGCAGAGTAGAGGCGGGGTTCGACTGGGACACTTTAGGATAGGGGAGTGGACTGAGTGAAATAATTTGATTGAATGGAAGAGAGGAAAAAGTGGAGTTTGAATTGTTCAAAATATTTCAAACGGGTGATCAGGAGGATTTTGAGGAGAGAAGAAAGAGATAGGCATGGTGAGCTTGGTGTTGGCCGAATTTCAAACTCATAGTAGAGGGGGGATCGATTTTTGTGTGGCTAGGGTGTGCTAAAATTCTACTTGGAATCATAGGCTGTTTGTTCTCAAAATAATGCTTTTTCGACTGTTGGGTTGGTAAGTGCCGAAATTTTGATTAGTCAAGTGAGTGTTCTCTTCTATTTTCGGTATTTGGGGTTTTCTTCCATTCTCTTTTTCATTTTCTGCTAAAGCCGAATTTACTCAAGTCTTGCCAAAATTCTTCTTCTTTACCATTCCAAACACTTCTTTTCATTTCATTCTATTCTCTTTCTCTTAATTGTTCATTTCTCAAAAGCCGAAACCTCTAACCCCTTCTCATCTCCATTTTCTATGCTATAGCCGAATGTCCCTTGTCTATAGTTCTCTTTTCTCATTTCTTCTACAAGCTGAATCTTCATAGCCTTTTCATTTTCATCTTTTGTTTTGATCTCTTCTAAAACCAAAATTCCTAAGACCCATTTATAGTTCTTTTATTGTTATCTCTTTCGACTCTTTCATCTTCTTCCCTGTTATTGCCGAACCTTCGCTATAGCTATGCTTGTGTCGATTTCCCTTAGGTGCCATTCGAATCTTCTGTGTGAAGATAAGAGGCGATTTCTCCTATTTCTTTATCTCCCTTTCGATTTTTGGTAGCCAAAGCTGAATGGCTGATTGGCTTAGTGTTTTGGATGCTTTGATCGAATATAGGTGGGGGTGGTGTTCGCATTCTTTTTGGAGACTTTTGGGATTCACTCAACTTGTGAACCAAGCCTAAAACTTTCGGCTTTTGTCGATCTAGGTAAGGAGATCTATTTAGCTAAACGCATAATTCTACTCATATCTTATTCTATGTTTTAACTCAGTCTTTTGACCAAGATCTATTCCATGGACCCAAATGCCAGCAATTCTAAGGAGGGGGTTGGACCCGTAAACCCAGCCCCTAAGTTTAAGAAGCGAACGGTGTCAGCAGTTCGAGATTGGCCACCAGGTTGTTGGCCAGATTCAGAGTAAAGTCGTAGGTAGATAGCAGTAGTTCCGATTAGCGATAGTGTCGACATAGAGAGTGTGGTATTACGTGATAGCAGGTGTGTAACTCTCACACACTTTGTATTTTAAGTATGTTATAAACTTGTTGGCAAATGCCGAAGTGATGGCATGAATCACTAAGATACCCTTGTGGGTAAGATCAAGGACTCTGGGTAAGTTTTGTTGTGTTCTGTTATTAGCTAATGCATGTTTGGCTGAGATAATTACTTGTTATATTTCGAAAGCATGACCATACCATATTATTTGTTAAACATGAGCATGGATTTGGGGAACGATGTGAAGAGGGAGAAACATGATTTTCAGACTGTCACCAGTGGTTTGGTACCACACGTGATTTGGCCCCACATATTATATCTTGTGACTAAGTCTCAGTGGTTTGGAACCACCAGTGGTTTGGTACCACATATATAATTTGTGACTAAGTCTCTGTGACTCGTCCCAATGGTTTGGTACCACTGTGGGTTGGCCCCACGTATTGATATTAGGGATTGTCACCAGTGGTTTGGTACCACAAGTGGGTTGGCCCCACACATATACATTTTGTGACTTTCGTCACCAGTGGTTTGGAACCACCAGTGGTTAGGTACCACCAGTGGCTAGGTGCCACAGATATTGGGTAGATGCCGGAGATATGGAGGATGGATTATAGGTTTGTTGGGTTGTATTACATACATACTTGATATATGATTTGTGTGTGAGCCCAAAACTCTTTTGGACGGGGAATTATACACTAGGTCACGGCGACTGACCCCCCCGTTAAATTTTTCAGGTAATCCTTAGACCGTGGATAGGAGCTGAGGTGGACTCGAGGTGGCCATGCATAATGTTTTAAGTAAATCCATCTTTAATATTTATTTTGGACTATTACTATTTTAATTTGGATTTTGGGTATTGTAATAAGGCCATCTAATCGTTAATTTGGTTTTTGTTATTATTTTCAAATCTTATGGCATGCCTAATGAATTATCTAAGTGGGTGTTTTCAAAATTGAAAACCTTTGAATTTAAGATGTTGTAATTTGACTAATTGAGATCGGGTTTTAGTAACAAATTAACTCAAATTTTCAACCTAAGACGCAACATTGGTTTCAATTGATCGCTTAATAAAATCTTTCTTAAAACTGGACTTGGGATTATGAAACCTGATCTGTATCACGGCTTAAGTTGGGCCATTGTTTTAAATTTTCACCAAAGGCGAGTTAGTATGCAAACTCTTTCGTAACTCATGGTTTGTTACTCGATTTTTAAAATTTTCTTCCCTGTAATTAGAACTAGGGATTATGCCCAAACAAAAGCGTCAATCGAGGAGCCACCTAAATTAGAACTCAAGGTACTTCTTTCACATTTAAAATATGAACCATTGAGCAAGAAGAGAAACTCATCCTAGTATTAAAACAATTTAAGAAGGCTATCAGATGGACCATAGTTGATATTAATGGTATTAGTCTGTCTGTATGCATGCACAAGATTATCCTAGAAGATGGCAAAAAAGGGACGATTGATGGACAACAAATACTGAACCCTATCATGAAGGACGTGGTAAAAATGGAAATCATCAAGTGGTTAGATGCATGTATAATTTACCCTATCTCTGACAGTTCGTGGATAAGTCCAGTCCAGTGCGTACCAAAGAAAGGAGGTATTACGGTCATTGAGAACGAGAAGAATGAGTTTTTACCGACTAGAACAGTTACGGGATGGAGAATTTGCAACGATTACTGAAAGCTGAAAAATGCTACTAGGAAAGATCACTTTCCTTTGTCGTTTTTGGACCAGATGATGGATAGACTTGCAAGGCGACACTATTATTGTTTTCTTGATGGATACTCGGGGTATAATCAGATTACAGTGGCATCGAAAGATCAACACAAGATAACATTCACCTACCTATACAGTACATTTGCATTTAGACACATGCCATTTGGTTTATGTAATGCACTTGCTACATTTCAAAGATGTATGATGTCTATTTCAAAGATATATGATTTCTATTGATCGTGTCTGAAAGTCTTAATATTTATATAAGGAATGATCGAGTTTAGAAACTAACTGTCATCACGAATGACGCAAGCGCACCTACCAAACAGTAGTATAGCTTAGAGGCAAGACCGGAATGTCGAACCCAAAGGAACCAAAAGTACTAGTACTGAGTTTCTTTTTATTATGTAGCCTAAAAATAAAAGTGATTAATGTTTGTCTAACTAATTCCTAAGCTAAGGATGCCAAGACACAGAGAATGAAATGAGAAAATACTTTCGAGAAAACCAATTGATTAAGACAATACTCGAGGAAGAATCCACATATACTTCACTTATTATTTAACTCTGAATCAGACAATTTATTTACATCACTTGATCCGTAGGATACCCTAATTTATATAAATACCTCTTTCGAGGCTACTAACGTCTAACCCTAGGTTGATTAATTGAAAACTCTTTCTAATTAAAACCCTTAGTTTTGCATTACCTTGATTTATGGACTCCCATATTAGGTTTGACCCTAATCCGAAATATTTTCGTCATCGTATCTCTAGGAGTGCGATCAACTCTGCTTAATTATGCTAGACCTACTCTTAAACAAGGAATTTTTCTCCTCTGAATAAGCACATCAATACTTGAATCAATATCCTGAAATATTAAAGCAAGAATTAAGAGCACATAACTAAGAACAAATCAAGTATTTATCATACAGTTCAGAAAACAATAACAATATTCTTCTTAGGTTTCACCCCCTCAGGTATTTGAGGGCTTTAGTTCATGCTTATAAAAGAATAAATCTCAGAATAAATTAAATAAAAAAAACATAAAGAAAAACCCCAAAACCCTTGAAAGAAATTAAAGGGAAGATCCTCAATCTTGAGCGTGATTTCAGTTTTTGAGATGGATCAATTGGCTTTCTTTGAGTAATTTCCTATATTCAGCCCTCTCTGGCTTTGCTCCTATCAAAAGCCCTGACAGAGGCCTTCTGTCGAACTCCCCCATTAGGTTGCCCTCTAGGGTGTTTATATAGGCTTTCGGGATGCCTTACTTGGCCTACAAGTATCCTATTGTGAGTGGAATTAAAACGGGTCAGCCAGGGACATGCCCGTGTGAATCGAGCCCCTGGCCGTGTTCAAGTCTGCTAAAGTGGCACAACTATGTGGTGAATTCCAGGCCGTGTTGATTTCTTCCTTCGGCCCATTTTCTCCGTTTTTGGCCCGTTTCTCATTCTTTTCATCCTCTTTGATTAGGAGCATCAAATTCCACAATTCAAGAGATAAATCATCCAAAAGTATGCCAAATATGGGATTAAAATATGTATATATTACGGTTTATCAAATACCCCTACACTTAAGCATTTGCTTGTCCTCAAGCAAAATCCTCAACTCACAATTAGAATTCATTCTTCTCAACTTATAACTCCTATCAATAATGTTTCGAAATAATCCATAGGTAATCATACATTGAGAGTTCAACTAAAAGAACATCAAAGTTTCAAATAATCCGAGTTGAGCATTTTATTCATGAAAACATAGGTATTCCCCATTATCTAAGTAATCACCTTTGATTCAAAATATCACAGAGTTAACATCCTCACTAAGGTTTCACTCAAATCACTCGAAGTGTTTAAGGGACAATAAATTTAAGCACTCAATAGTCAACATGAAAAGTTATTACCATAGGCTTGCATGAAAATCAAATCTCCACCACTATAAATTAAGATGATACATCGATTGAAAGGTCTTTAAAAAGGTTGTAACATGGCTTGGTTAGGGGGCGTGGTCACAGGCTAAAAGAGGAGGTTAGAATCAAGATTGAATTGACAAATTACCTACCTAGAAAATAGTCCAATAATGAATAATTACATTAATAAAACGAGCTTCTTCTAAAGATGTGAGATTTTTTGTTTTAAGCTCATAAAAACATAGAACTAATAGTGGATATACTTTCAACTTTTTTTAAGAACAAATCAAGAACAATAATTTAATAACTGAAATGGAAAACATAGTTAGGTAACTTTTCAAATCAAATCTCGATAAAAAAAGGTTAATACAATAGGAAAAATTCTTAATGAATCAAAAAGAGTAAGTCTTGGCTTAATTTTAAGGGTAAATCAATGAATGGTTTATTAGGATCAAAGGGGTTCACTAGGGGTTAATTATGAAGGTAGGCCTTTTGGGAAGTAAGTGGGTTAAATCCTAGGTGCCATTATCATATCAGTATATCAAATCAAAAGTGTGGTCTTGACATGTATAATCGAAGCAAGTTCTAGAATAACAAATCAATATTGACTCAATTAAAGCAAAAAAAAAAGTGAGAAAGAACAATATAAGCTCTCAAAGGCTCAAGATCTCACAGAAATTATGGTTTTTGATGTTAACCCTGTGAACTTCAAATTTCAAGATAATACCTAAACTTGGGGAAACAACCTAGCAAATTTTCAATATTCAAAAATCAACTCCTCAAGTTTAAATAATCAATGTTGATCGCTGAAATCAGAGCTTTAAAATTTATAAAGAATGTGGTTGAATCTGGAAACTGAAAATGATTAAAGGCAAGTGTACCTACCGAACAGTAGTATAGCTTAGGCAAGACCGGATTGTCGAACCCAAAGGAACTAAAAGTACTAATACTAACTTTGTTTTAACTATTTAGCCTAAATTAAAGTGAAGTTTCTCTAATCTTAATTAACGACTACTAAGCTAAAGACACAAAGACAAAAAGAACGAATTGGGAAAATAACTTTAGGAAAAACTCAGTTGATCAAGACGATACCCTTAGGAAGAATCCACCTAGACTTCACTCGTTATTAAACCCTAAACTATATGATTTATTTACTTAGTTTGATCCATAAGACTCCCTAACGTATATTAAACCCTCTCTCGAGGTAAATAACGTCTAAACCTAGGTTAATTAGTGGAACTCACGTTCTCTTATAATAACCCCTTAGAATAGCAGTAAATCGATCTATGGACTCCTATATTAGGCTTCACCCTAATCTGGCAAAATCTCGTTACCCTATCTCTAAGCATGCGATCAACTTCGCTTAATTATGCTAGATCTACTCTTAAGCAGGGTCTATTCCTCCTCCACCTAAGCACATCAGATTGGATTAAGCATGCATAATTAAGAACAAACTAAGTATTTATCATATAATTCAGAAATCAATAACAAGATTCATCTAGGTTTCATCCCCTTCAGGTATCTGAGGGGTTTAGCTCATAATAAATAAAGGAAACATCTCAAGAGAAAGGATAAAACAAAACATAAGAAATCCCTACAACTCCCTGAAGGAATTGAAAGAGAAATCCGCCATCTTGAGTAGAATTCCGGCTTATTGGGATAGATCAACTGGCTAACTTCGAGTGATTCCCTCAACTCTGACCTTTTCGGTTTGGCTCCTTGGCCTAGCTCACCGCCCTTTTTAGCTGATACTTAAGGGGTTTATATAGGCTCTTGAAATATAGTTCTTTCTCCCCAAGTATCCAAATCCGAGTGAAATTGCTCTTTCCAGCGACAGGGACACGGCCATGGCACACGCCCGTATGGATCGTGGTCAGGCCGTGCTCAGATTCTTTAATGAGACACGATTGTCTGAATTGGGAGAAGGCCGTGTTCTAGATGACTGGCGTGGCACGGTCATGTGGTCTTGGACCCATGCCGTGTCGATTTCGTGATATTGCCCATTTTGGTCTGTTTTAAGCCCGTTTCTCGTTGTTTTCATCCTTGGTTGCTTACCTGAGTATAAAATATGAAAATAAAGGATTAAGAGCACCTTTTTACATAAATCAAGGGATAAATCATCCAAAAGCATAATAAATGTGGGCTTAAAATATGTTACTTTTACGGTTTATCAAATACCCCCACACTTAAGCTTTTGCTTGTCCTCAAGCAAAATTCTCAACTTACAATTAAAACGAACTTCCTTGATTCATAATATTCATCAATAACGCTTCATCATAATTCAAAGATAATTCATACATGGATAATTCAACTCAAAGAGTCCTAAACATTCAAACAACCTAAGTCATAGTTTTTATAGTATGAAAACATATGCATTTCCCCTTACCTGAATAATTACCTCTGATTCAAAATTGACAAGAGTTGACATCCTCACTAAAGATTCACTCAAATCTCTCAAAGTATTTAAGGTTCAAAATTAAGCACTTAATAAGTCAAACATGAAAAGTTAATCCCATATGCTTGCATGAAAATCAAATCGCCACCACTGGAAAATGAGATGATACACAAATCAAAAGGTCTTTAACAGGGTTGTAACGGGGCTTAGGTTAAGTGTATGGATAGAGGCTAAATTAGAAGGTTAGAATCGAGATTGACCTGGCAAATTACCTAACTAGAAATACGAACTAATGATAAGTAATTGCATCAAATGAAAATTTGTAATAGTAATACTCTAATACGAGCTTTTTCTTCAAGACTTGAAATTTACATGCATAAGCTCACCTAACATAGAACTAATAATTAATATACTTCATTTTTTTAAGCACACATCAAATAATAATAGAAAGAAACTTTTACAAATGAAATATAGAACATAGTAAGGAAACTTGTTCAAATCAAATCTCAACAAAAAGGGAGTCAAGGAATGGTAATAACAAATACAAGATAGGTTTTGGGTTAACATTAGGGTAAGCCAATAAAAAGGTTGTTAGGATCAAAAAGGGTTCACTAAGGGTTAATTGTTAGGGTAGCTTTTTAGTGGTGTAAGTGGGTTAAAACCTAAATGCCTTAATCATCTCTGTATATCAAATCAAAGGTGTGGTATCGACATGTATAATCGATGCAAGTTCTAGAATAACAAATCAATGTTGACACACTCATAATCAAAAAGTGAGCATGAAAAGAATGTATGCTCTATAAAGCTCAAAATCTCACAAAAATTATGGTTATTTTGATATCCACCTCGTAAATTTCAAGCTTTAAGATAATATTCAAATTCAGGTAGACAACCTAATTTTTTTTTTCAAAAAAATAGACTTATCAAGCTTGATTCTCTAGTATCCTTCAAATTTAATCATCAATGCACAATTATCAATGACTTACTCTAAAACATATCAATAAAAATCATAAATCAAAGGAATTTTCATTCTAATCATAATATGAGAGACTTACTTTAGAACAAGGCATAATTCAGGGATTTTCAAATGATACTATAGTTAACCCCTCCCACACTTAAGATGTACATTGCCCTCAATGTACAAAGATAGATAATATGACAATATAGTGGGATAATCAAAAAATAGGGAGAGATGTGAAACTTCCTGAATTTTGGATGAAGTTAATGAAAAGAAACCGGATAGGATTGGAGCTGAACGTGGGGAAGCGTCTCGAACCGTTTGAAATTGAATCCTCGAAGCAGCCGGTTGAATATTATTGTAACCTAAGCTAAATCTAAATGACATAAATAATAAAAAGAAAATAATAAAGAAAATAAAAATAAATAAATAAATGAAAATAAATAAATGAAGATAAAAAAATAAAAATAAAATAAAAGTAAATAGTGATACGGTCTACGCCTATGTGCCTACCCGTGGTGTTCACACGGCCACGGCCATAGCCGTGTGCAAGGCCGTGTGGTATGGAAATCGTGTTTTACTTATTCAGTTAATTTGTAGTTAGATGCTGAAAAAAATATGAAAGAAAAAAGAAAATATGAAAATTTAAATGATGTTAGTGCTCGGGTTGCCTCCAGAGAAGCGCTCGTTTATAGTCTTAAGCTAGACTTTACCTCTTATTTGTATGGTTATGGTGGTTTGAGGAGGTGAAAATCCTTTCTCATGCGATCAACTCAATTTTTGATATAAAGATTAAGTCGGGTAATATTTACCTCAAAAGTGCTGAATTTAGGATTGCTTACCTTGACTGTCCCGTATAGGAAGACATTAAGTACCTTAAAAGTGATTTCTTCGTTTGTCTTTAGGTCTGAATTTGTGATTCGAGGGTCTTCCTTATTCATCAGTACTTGATCCCCTATTTTGAAGTGATTTGTTATTCCTATCGGCTTGTCTGGGGGTTCTTTCGGTTTTTCTTCGTGTGGTTTCGGTTTCTCTTTAAAGTGTGTCTTCCACTCTTCTAGTTTGCCGACCTTAAGGCTTTATTCCTCATATAATTCTTCTTTATTGGCATGAGGTCTATGATTCGGCTCAGGTTTGTGGCTTCGTGGTATTTCCTGTGATGAAGGTTGAACAAATTTGTTATCAACTGAATTTACTTTCTTACCTTCATCAGTCGATGTTATGGCCGAGTCAAGAGCTTGTAGACTGATTGATTCGTCACCTATACGAAGAATGAGTTCTCCAAACTGTTCCTCTGTGTTGTCCTTCTTCATTGCTTTGGAATATGGTATACTAGGTTGGTACTCTGTAATCATCGATTTTGGTATTTCATGGCTCACCTCAACCTTACCTTCACCTACCGCAGGTCTTCTACTAACCTTTCACTATCATGAGCTATTACGGCTTGAATTTGCTCTTTTTGGTTAGTTTCAGTGTTGCTTGGCAAGCTTTCTTGTGGTAGTTCAAAAATCTCTGATTGAATTTCAGAAACTATCTTAGTAAGTTGTCCAACTAACGTTAGTAAGTTCCCCAACTTGGTTCTCGATCCTTTGAATCGATGCTTCTTGATCTTCGAGTGCTAGTTCAGTGTTTTGGAAATGAGCTTTTGTCACCGCTATAAATTTTGTCAGCATCTCCTCAAGGTTCAACTCTTCTTCCTGTTGGTGAGGTGGCTGTTGAAAATTGGGAGGAAGTTCCTGTCTTTGGCTACTTTGATCATCCCACGAGAAATTGGGATGGTACCTCCACCCTACATTATAAGTGTCATTATAAAAATTATTTTGAGGTCTAGAATAATTACCCATATAGTGGACTTGTTCATTCTCCATACCATATTCATAGGGTGGGTACTCAGGATTCGCCACGCCTCCTAGATTCGAGCCATATTGCATTACTGGGTGTACCTGCGTAGAACCATACCAACCATCAGATTTTTTATTTAAAAGCTCTACCTAGTTAGATAACATGGTGACCGCGTCAAGGTTGAAAACATCAGCTGCTTTTGTTGGCGTTGACCTCATAACTTGCCACTGATAGTCATTTAGTGCCATCTCCCCTGTAAACTATAATTATCTGCCAAAAGAAAATAAAAGAAAAATTAACAAAGCAAAAATAAAAATAAAAATAAAAATAAATAAAATAATTTGCAATAAAAAATGGCTAAAGTAATAAAAATTAAGCTTTCTTAATATTTTAGTTCCCTGGCAACGGCGCAAAAAACTTGATCGCTGAAATCAGAGCTTTAAAATTTATAAATAATGTGATCGAACCTGGAAACTAACTCTGACAATGTTTAAAGGCAAGTGTACCTATCGAACAGTAGTATAGCTTAGGCAAGACCGGATTGTCGAACCCAAAGGAACTAAAAGTACTAATACTAACTTTCTTTTTATTATTTAGCCTAAATTAAAGTGAAGTTGCTCTAATCTAAATTAACAACTACTAAGCTAAAGAAACAAAGACAAAAAGAACGAATTGGGAAAATGTAACATCCTGATTTAGGGGCTATACATTTGATGTGTTTTATGTGTATGCTTTACGTAATGTGCTAGTTTAGGTTGTATGGGAGTCTAGGAAAGGCCCGGGGATAAGCCGAAGCCCTGGCCAAAATTCTCTTTTTAGGCACTTTGGTAGAAGAGCTGGCTGGAACAGGACCTAAGGGATATTGGTTGTGTTGGGTTGACACAAGCTAGATGTTGGTAAAGTGGCAAGGTGACGCCACAAGGGAACAGAGGGGAGCAGGTTCAAGCCGCATGAAGCACATTTTGGGATTTTTTTTTGGCGTCAAGGGGAGCAGAAGCAGAAGGTGACTGGGACACTTCAGGATGGGAGAGTGGACTGAGTCGAATAATTCGAATGAGTGGTTGAGAAGAAAAAGAGGAGTTTGAAGCATTCAAATTAATTCAAATGAGTGTTCAGGAGTGAATTAAGGAGAAATGAAAGGGATGGGCATGTGATCAAGGTGTTGGCCGAATTTCAACCACTTGTATAGGGGGAATCAGTTTTTGGCTTGTGTTGGGGTGTGCCGAAATTCACTTAGGCCATAGAACCTTTAGGTTCTTTTTTGTGTAATTTTCGGCTTTGGGGGTTATAGGTGCCGAATTTTGGTTAGCTTCAACTCTTTCTCTTTTCACTTCTTTTCTTGTTTGTTCTCAACTTCGTTTTCATTTAACCGAAACCTGTTGCCTCCTTCTTGAACCTTTACTTTGTTTTAGCCGAAACCCCTATTGTTCTCCCTACTTCCCAAATTTTTTTTATTTTCCCTTTTGCATCACCCAAAGTCGAAAGTACCCACCATTTCGTCTGTGATCTTTTTTTTCTTTTCTCTTCTTTATTGGTTCTTTCTAAAAGCCGAAACCCTTCTCTATTTACTGTTAAAGCCGAAAACCCCTTGCCCTATTATTCTCTTCTCTAAATCTCTTCTATAGGCCGAATCTTCTAGCCATTCTTTCCTGCGTTCTTTTCTCAATCTCTCTAAACGCCGAAACTCTTAAGCCTCCATTTGAAGTTCTTTTACTTTCATTTTCGGTTCTTTCACATTGTTCTCTTTTACCATAGCCATTACCGAATCTTCTTTACTGCGGTGCTAGTGCCGAATTCTCTTAAGTGTTATTCGAATCTTCTGTGTTAAGGTAAGTGGCGAGTTCTTCTATTTCTTTATCTCCCCTTTTGGTTTTTGGAAGCCTAAGTCAAATGGCTAATTGGCTTGGTGAGACTATCATTTGGACTTATAATTTTCTATCTTCTTGTTTCTCTTTGGGGGCGTCTATTCTGAGAATCCAAGCTAATTGAATCATCTGAATCTCAAGCCCGAAAGTCGTTAATCTCTGAACCCTATCTCTCTTTTCGGGATTCCAAGGTAAGGGGTTGTCTCTTTAGGTTTTTGTTTAGATTCACTTTTCTTTAATCGCTACCTTAACCCTATGTTGTTGTTAAACAACCATATTTCCTTATAGTACCATCTGACAAGATCTTTTGATGGAATCCAAAATCGATTAGGCAAAGGAGGGGGTTGGACGCGGAAACCCAGCCCTAAGTTTAAGAAGCGTGCGGTGTCAACAGTTCGAGGTTGGCCACCGGGTTGTGGACCGACTTCAGAATAGAGTCGTAGGCAAATAGCAGTTGTTTCTGCTATCGATAATGTCGACGTAGAGAGTATTGTTTTGCATGTTACCAGGTGTGTAAACCCTTACACACTTTAGTTTAATTGAAAAATTAATTGTATGGGCTGAAAAGCCGGAAAAAGAATGTGATGGCAGTCGTGATACCCGTGTGGGTAAGGCAAGGAATGCCAGGTACGTGATTATAGTATCATTTTTGCGTGTATGGACGTATGTGGTAATCTAATACCTTGTTAATAGCATGTTGCATTTGTTATGTTATGTATGTCATACGTGGGAGATGGATATGATGTTTAAGGGGAAGTGCTCGATTATGAGGTCACATAATGATCGGTGGCGAAAGCCACGTTATATTATGAGGTCACGTAATGATCGGTGGCTAGGCCACGTTATATTATTAGGTCACATTGTGATCGGCATTATGACTGACAGCATGACTGTCGAAGTGGCGTGTAGCGGATGGAGGGTTGATTAGAAATCCCCATGGTGTGATTGGTTGGTACGGGTTGGCGTGTAGAGGATGGAAAAAAAACTAGGCTTGGGTTGGGACATGATGCATTCATTTATCTTTATGTCATCTTGAGTGGGCTAAGGCCCAATATGCGATTGTGGGTCTCAAGTCGTTTATGTGTTATAGGGGAATTACACACTGAGTCTTGGTGACTCACCCCTTTGCTTAACCTTTCAGGTAATTAGTAGATCGTGGATATGGGAGCCGAGGCAGACTCGTGGAGGCCATAAAGTCTTTTCTTTTCGTAAACTTTTTACTGCTTTAATTTAATTTTAATTGGGGATTTTTGATGTAATAAGGCCTTTTTGAAATGATATTTGGGTTTTATTTTATTTACTTATTATTTATATAACAATTTGACACTATGCAAACTTAATCACGAAAATACAAAAATGGGGTTTTCAAAATGCGAGTAACTCAAAACAAGCATTTTCTTTCAAGTATTACCACGCTTAATGAATGTCTGGTTAATTAAATGCTGAAGAGAGTTGCTGGGGCTGGTTTGGGTACAAGAGCTCGGAAATATGTGTTGGAACGACTTCGAGCTAATGGAGCGAAAATGTTTAGGGGTATTTCTGGTGTAGCTCTTAATGCAGCTGAGTATTGGTTAGAGGTGGTTGAGCGTATAATGGATGATCTTGATTTCAAAGAAGGGGAAAAGTTGAAAGGGGTTGTATCTCTCCTTCGGGATGAAGCGTATCAGTGGTGGCTTACGGTCAGGGATGGTACAGCGGCTGACCGTATTACCTGGGATTTCTTCAAGTCGACATTCCAGAGTAAGTATATTGGATCAAGTTATGTGGATCCACAGCGTATGGCATTTTTGAATTTGGTTCAGGGAAGTAAATCGGTGGCTGAGTATGAGGCAGAATTCTTATGTCTTAGTCGTTATGCCCGGGGGATAGTGGCCACAGACCATGAGCATTGTGTTCGGTTTGAAGATGGTCTGAGGGATGATTTGCGAGTGCTGATAGCTCCACAATGAGAAAGAGAATTTGCTATCTTAGTGGAAAAGGCTAAGATAGCCGAGGAAGTGAGGAGGTCCGAAAAGCAGAATCAGGATAGAGATAGAGGTAGAAATAAAAGGAATTTTGGATCGTCGGGGACAGCTGGGTATTTTCAGGAAAGACCTAGGTTGGATGGGCCGAGTCAGGTTGTGAGACCTGTTGCTGATAGTCGGCCTCAGAGGTGCTCTCGATGTGGTAAATTTCATGTGGATGAGTGTTGGACGAGTAACAGAAGATGTTTCAGGTGTGGGTTTACTGATCATCAGATTAGAGACTGTCCACAAGAGCGGAGTGGTGCAGGGCCGGTAGGTCAGGGTTATGCTCAGTCGGGTAGAGGTGGTCAGCAACCGCAGAGAGGTCGTGGTCCAACCAGAGGAGGTAATGGTTTCAGTCGGCACCGTAGAGCACCAAGCAAAGGCGATGAAGGCATTGATGCAAGACAGCCGGGGTTAGTTTATGCAACTAGACGCCGAGAGGAGGGTGATGCACTGGATGCCATAACTGGTACGTTCCTAATCTTTGGATTGCCCTTTTCTGTACTGATTGACATTGGGTTGACACATTCTTATGTTGCTAGTGAGGTATCTGGAACTTTAGGAATAGACTCTGAGATTGCTTCAAGGAAGATGACCGTAATTAGCCCGTTAGGACAATCGGTAGTGGTAAAAAGGCTTTATATGGATGTACCTTTAGAAGTTCAAGGGGTAGTTTTTCCTGCTGATCTGATGGAACTACCATTCAGGGAGTTCGATTTGATCTTAGGGATGGATTGGTTAGTAAAGTATCTAGCAAATCTAGATTGTGCTGCTAAGCGCATGGTGGTCCATACTCCTAAGGACGAGGATGTGGTGGTAATAGGAGAAAGGAGGAACTATTTATCTAACGTAGTGTCTGCCTTAAAGGGTCAAAGAATGATGAGGAAAGGATGTGAGGCATTCATAGCCTTGGTTTGTGCTTTGGAGGTCAAGGAATTGTCTGTGGGGGATGTTAGGATAGTGAAGGGATTTCCTGATATTTTTCCAGAAGAGCTTCCAGGATTATCCCCAGATCGCGAGGTGAAATTCAGAATTGATCTTCTTTCGAGGACAGCACCTGTATCTATCGCTCCTTATAGAATGGCGCCGAAGGAGTTAGTGGAACTGAAAGCTCAGATTCAGGAATTTTTAGATCAAGGTTTTATCCGACCGAGTGTATCACCATGGGAGCACCGGTATTATTCGTTAAGAAAAAGGATGGATCAATGCGTATGTGCATTGACTATAATCAGTTGAACAAGTTGACAATTAAGAATGAATACTCGTTGCTGCGGATTGACGACTTGTTCAATCAGTTGAAGGGGGCTTCAGTTTTTTCAAAGATAGATTTGAGATTAGGGTATCATCAACTCAAGGCTAAAGAAGCAGATACCCATAAGATGGCGTTTCGTACTGGCTATGGTCATTATGAATTTTTGGTGATGCCGTTTGGGTTAACCAATGCACCAGCAGCTTTTATGGACATGATGAACCGGGTTTTCCAACTCTATCTGGACCGATTTGTCGTAGTATTTATAGATGATATTCTGGTTTATTCAAAGTCAGAGGAGAGCACGATTCACATCTTTGAGTAGTTTTACAAATCCTGAGGGAGAAGCAATTGTTCGCCAAATTCAGTAGTGCAAATTTTGGCAAAGCGAAGTTACTTTTCTGGGTCAAGTTGTGCCGACAGAGGGGATTAGAGTTGATCCTCGGAAAATTGAAGCTGTCTTGGATTGGAAGCCACCTAAGACTGTGGCAGAGATCAGAAGTTTTCTTGGTCTTGCTAGATATTACTGAAGATTCGAGGAAGGGTTTTCTTTGATTGCGGCTCCATTGACCAAGTTGATATGGAAAGGGGTTTCGTTTGTTTGGTCTGATAAACAACAGGAGAGTTTTGAAAGGCTAAAGAGGATTTTAACGGAAGCTCCGGTGTTGATTCAGCCGGAGGCTAGGAAAGAGTTCATGGTTTACTGTGATGCTTCGCACACGGGATTAGGATGTGCTTTAATGCAAGTCAGAAAGGTTGTTGCATATGTGTCTCGGCAGCTAAGACTGCATGAGTTAAACTATCCCATGCATGATTTGTAATTGGCGGTAGTAGTGTTTGCTTTGAAATGTTGGAGGCATTATCTGTATGGCGAGAAGTCCATTATTTATACAGATCATAAGAGCCTAAAGTATCTCCTTACCAGAAGGAATTGAATTTGAGACAGCGGCGATGGATTGAGCTATTGAAGGATTACGATTGCTCGATTGAGTATCATCCGGGTAAAGCCAACGTGGTGGCAGATGCATTAAGTCATAGGGTGATCTCTGATTTGAGAGCAATGTTTGCTTATCTCAGCTTGTACGATGATGGAAGTCTATTAGCTGAACTTCGAGTGAAACCTTCCTGGGTTAGTCAGATTAAAGCGAAGCAGTTGTTGGATGATGCCTTGAGTGCTCGACTACTTCAAGTACAGAATGAGGGGGTAAATGATTATAGTCTGAACAGTGATGGGGCTCTGTGTTTCCATAAGAAGGTTTGCATGCTGAGGGATGTTGAGTTAAGACAGTTGATACTTCAGGAAGCGCATAGTAGCCCATATGCTATGCATCCTAGCGGGAGTAAGATGTATAGAGACTTGCGAGAATGGTTTTGGTGGCCGGGTCTGAAGCGGGAAGTAACCGAATTTGTAAGTAGGTGTTTGACATGCCAACAGGTAAAAGCAGAACATCAATTACCTTCGGGTTTGTTGCAGCCGTTAAAGATTCCGTAGTAGAAGTGGGAGAGGATCACGATGGATTTTGTTAGTGGGCTACCCCTTACGCCTACTAAAAAGGATTCGGTATGGGTAATTGTGGATCGATTGACGAAGTCTGCTCATTTCATACCTGTTCGCGTTGACTACTCTCTCCAAAAATTGGCTAAGTTGTATGTGGCAGAGATCGTAAGGTTGCATGGAGTACCAGTGTCTATCATCTCAGATAGAGACCCGAGATTCACGTCAAGATTTTGGAAGGCATTGCATCAAGCATTGGGGACAAAGTTAGATTTTAGTACAGCGTTTCATCCACAGTCTGATGGACAGTCAGAGAGGGTAATTCAGATCCTAGAGGATATGTTGAAGGGTTGTGTCTTGGACTTCAGAAGTAGTTGGGAAGAATTCCTACCATTAGCAGAATTCGCGTATAACAATAGCTACCAATCGAGTATTCAGATGGCATCGTATAAGGCGTTATATGGTCAGAAGTGTCGTACTCCTACGTGTTGGACAGAGTTGGGTGAGCGCCAGTTGTTGGGTCCAGAATTGGTTTCAGAAACGGAAGATAAGGTTAAGTCAATTCGGACTCGTTTAAAGGAAGCATCGGACAGGCTAAAATCCTATGCTGATCTAAAGCGTAACGATATAGAATTTGAGGTAGGTGACCAGATGTTCTTAAAGGTTTCACTGTGGAAGAAGGTGCTAAGGTTTGGACAGAAGGGTAAGCTAAGCCCCAGGTTCATTGGGCCTTATCGTGTGTTGAAGCGTGTGGGACCAGTAGCCTATCAACTCGAGTTACCTGCAGAGTTAAGTCAGATTTATGATGTATTTCACATTTCGATGCTAAGACGTTATCGTTCGGATCCATCTCACGTGGTGCTAGTGGAAGAAATTGAAGTAAGGCCTTATCTATCTTTTGAAGAGGAACCAGTTCAGATTTTGGATCGTGATGCCAAAATGTTACGCAGGAAGACTATTCTGTTAGTTAAGATTTTGTGGCATAATCACGGTTCTGAGGAAGCTACGTAGGAACCAGAGGAAGCTATGCGACAACAATATCCTCATCTCTTTTGACATGGTAATTTCGAGGCCGAAATTTTTCTTAAGGGGGTAGAACTGTAACATCCTGATTTAGGGACTATGCATTTCATGTGTTTTGTGTGTATGCTTTGTGTAATGTGCTAGTTTAGGGTGTATGGGAGTCTAGGAAAGGCCCGGGGATAAGCCGAAGCCCTGGCCAAAATTCTCTTTTTAGGCACTTTGGTAGAAGAGCTGGCTAGAATAGGACCTAAGGGATATTGGTTGTGTTGGGTTGACACAAGTAAGATGTTGGTAAAGTAGCAAGGTGATGCCACATAAGGGTTGGAAGGTGACGCCACAATGGAACAGTGGGGGAGTAGGTTCAAGTCGCATGAAGTACATTTTGGGAGTTCTTTTTGGCGTCAAGGGGAGCAGAAGCAAAAGTCGACTGGGACACTTTAGGATGGGAGAGTGGACTAAGTCAAATAATTCAAATGAGTGGCTGAGAGGAAAAAGGGGAGTTTGAAGCATTCAAATTAATTCAAATGAGTGCTCAGGAGTGAATTAAAGAGAAAAGAAAGGGATGGACATGTGATCAAGGTGTTGGCCGAATTTCAGACACTTGGTATAGGGGGGAATCAGTTTTTGGCTTGTGTTGGGGTGTGCCAAAATTCACTTAGGCCATAGGACCTTTAGGTTCTTTTTTGTGCAATTTTTGGCTTTGGGGGTTATAGGTGCCGAATTTTGGTTAGCTTCAACTCTTTCTCTTTTCACTTCTTTTCTTGTTTGTTCTTCACTTCTTCTTCATTTAACCGAAACCTGTTGCCTCCTTCTTGAACCTTTTCTTTGTTTTAGCCGAAACTCCAATTGTTCTCCCTACTTCCCAAATTTTTTTTATTTTCTCTTTTGCATCACCCAAAGCCGAAAGTACCCACCATTTCGTCTGTGATCTCTTTTTTTTCTTTTCTCTTCTTTATTGGTTCTTTCTAAAAGCTGAAACCCTTCTCCATTTCCTGTTAAAGCCGAACACCCCTTGCCCCATTATTCTCTTTTCTAAATCTCTTCTATAGGCCAAATCTTCTAGCCATTCTTTCCTGCGTTCTTTTCTCAATCTCTCTAAAAGCCGAAACTCTTAAGCCTCCATTTGAAGTTCTTTTACTTTTATTTCCGATTCTTTCACCTTGTTCTCTTTTACCATAGTCATTGCCGAATCTTCTCTACTGTGGTGCTAGTGCCGAATTCTCTTAGGTGTTATTCGAATCTTCTGTGTTAAGGTAAGTGGCGATTTCTTCTATTTCTTTATCTCCCCTTTCGGTTTTTGGAAGCCAAAGTCGAATGGCTAATTGGCTTGGTGAGGCTATCGTTTGGACTTATAATTTTCTATCTTCTTGTTTCTCTTTGGAAGCGCCTATTCTGGGAATCCAAGCTAATCGAATCATCTGAATCTCAAGCCCAGAAGTCGTTAATCTCTGAACCCTGTCTCTCTTTTCGGGATTCCAAGGTAAGGGGTTGTCTCTTTAGGTTTTTGTTTAGATTCACTTTTCTTTAATCGCTACCTTAACCCTGTGTTGTTGTTAAACAACCATATTTCCTTATAGTACCATCTTACAAGATCTTTTGATGGAATCTAATACCGATCAGGCAAAAGAGGGGGTCGGACCCGTAAACCCAGCCCCTAAGTTTAAAAAGCGTGCGGTGTCAACAGTTCGAGATTGGCTACCGGGTTGTGGACCGGCTTCAGAACAGAGTCGTAGGCAGATAGCAGTTGTTTCTTCTATTGATAGTGTCAACGTAGAGAGTATTATTTTGCATGTTACTAGGTGTGTAAACCCTCACACACTTTAGTTTAATTGAAAAATTAATTGTATGGGCTGAAAAGCCGGAAAAAGGCTATGATGACAGTCGTGATACCCGCGTGGGTAAGGCAAGGAATGCCAGGTACGTGATTATAGTATAGTTTTTGCGTGTATAGATGTATTTGGTAATCTAATACCTTTTTAATAGCATGTTGCATTTGTGATGTTATGTATGTCATACATGGGAGATGGATATGATGTTTAAGGGGAAGTGCTCGATTATGAGGTCACATAGTGATCGGTGGCGAAAGCCATGTTATATTATGAGGTCACGTAGTGATCGGTGTCTAGGCCACGTTATATTATTAGGTTACATTGTGATCGGCATTATGACTGACAGCATGACTGTCGAAGTGGCATGTAGCGGATGGAGGGTTGATTGTAGAAATCCCCACGGTGTGATTGGTTGGTACGGGTTGGGGTGTAGAGGATGGAAAAAACTAGGCTTCGGCTGGGACATGATGTATTCATTTATCTTTATGTCATCTTGAGTGGGCTAAGGCCCACTATGCGATTGTGGGCCTCGAGCCGTTTATCGGTTATAGGGGATTTACACACTGAGTCTTGGTGACTCACCCTTTTGCTTAACTTTTCAAGTAATCAGTAGATCGTGGATATGGGAGCCGAGGCGGACTCGTGGAGGCCATAAAGTCTTTTCTTTTCATAAACTTTTTACTGCTTTAATTTAATTCTAATTGGGGATTTTTGATGTAATAAGGACTTTCTGAATTGATATTTGGGTTTTATTTTATTTACTTATTATCTATTTAACAATTTGACACTATGCAAACTTAATCATGAAAATACAAAAATGGGGTTTTCAAAATACGAGTAACTCAAAACATGCATTTTCTTTCAAGTATCACCACGCTTAACGAATGTCTGATTAATTAAATGCTGAAATTTTTCCTACACTACCAAGCCACTGATTTCAAGACATCGCCTTAATCAAACAGTTTTCAAATCTACGATTTTTCCTAAATTAAATGAAACTTCATTTTTACTTCACCCTGTAACATACCAGATCTGGTCGTAATGTTTAGGCCGGGTTTGGGGTGTTACAGAAAATAACTTTAGGAAAAACTCAGTTGATCAAGACGATACCTTCAGGAAGAATCCACCTAGACTTCACTCGTTATTAAACACTGAACTATATGATTTATTTACTTAGTTTGATTCGTAAGACTCCCTAACGTATATTAAACCCTCTCTCGAGGCGAATAACGTCTAACCCTAGGTTAATTAGTAGAAATTTTGTTCTCTTATAATAACCCCCTAGAATAGCAGTAAATCGATCTATGGACTCCCATATTAGGTTTCACCCTAATTCGGCAAAATCTCGTCACCCTATCTCTAGGCGTGCGATCAACTCCGCTTAATTATGCTAGATCTACTCTTAAGCAGGGTCTATTCCTCCTCCACCTAAGCACATCGGATTGGATTAAGCATGCATAATTAAGAACAAACTAAGTATTTATCATATAATTCAGAAATCAATAACAAGATTCATCTAGGTTTCATCCCTTTCAGGTATCTGAGGGGTTTAGTTCGTAATGAATAAAGGAAACATCTCAAGAGAACAGATAAAACAAAACATATGAAATCCCTAAAACTCCCTGAAGGAATTGAAGGAGAAATTCATCATCTTGAGTAGAATTCCAGCTTCTTGGGATGGATCAACTGGCTAACTTCGAGTGATTCCCTCAACTCTGACCTTTTCGGCTTGGCTCCTTGGCCTAGCTCACCGCCCCTTTCAGCTGATACTTAGGGGGATTATATAGGCTCTTGAAATACATTTCTTTCTCCCTAAGTATCCAAATCCGAGTGAAATTGCTCTTTCCAGCGACAGGGACACGGCCATGGCACACACCCGTGTGGATCATGGTCAGGCCGTGTTCAGATTTTTTAATGAGACACAATCGTGTGAATTGGGAGAAGGCTGTGTTCTAGATGATTGGCGTGGCACGACCGTGTGGTCTTGGGCCTAGACCATCTCGATATTGTGATATGGCTAATTTTGGTCTGTTTTAAGCTCGTTTCTCATTCTTTTCATCCTTGGGTGCTTTCCTGAGTATAAAATATGAAAAGAAAGGATTAAGAGCACCTTTTTACATAAATCAAGGGATAAATCATCCAAAAGCATACTAAATGTGGGCTTAAAATATGTTACTTTTACGGTTTACCAAATGCATAGCTGCTTATGTTTTAATTCAAGACGTATCAATAGAAATCATAAATCAATTAGAATTTGTTCTAATAGTGATATGTAAAAGAAAAGAAAAAATTCAGGGATTTGAGAATAATGCAAAAAGTTTTCTGAATAAAATTCACCCCCCACACTTAAGATGTATATTGCCCTCAATGTACAAAGATAGATATCAACAATATATAAAATCATAAGATAAGGAGAGAAGTGAACTTCCTAAATTTTGGATGGAGTTGAGGAAAAGAAACAGTAAGTTGGGCATAGATGAATGTGGTCGTGGTGTGGTGATTCCCAAGCAGCCTTTAGAACCTAAATCAAAGAAATCAAAATGTAGTAATAAAAATGAAAGACAATAAAGAGAAAGGGAAGGAAAATAAATGAGAAGAGAAGAGAAAAGAAAAAGAAAAATTAAATGGACTCAAATGTCATTGGCTTGTCGGATAAATGAAGCGGCCGACATGAACTCATATAGATCGGTCTCGCATGGGGAGACTGTGCTAGGGTTTTATTTTCACTTCTTCAACATGGTGATGGTGGTGTAAAGAAAGAATGAGGGAAAATGGGAAAGAAAAATGAAGGGGGATGGATAATAGTCATAGGAAGGGCGTGGTGGCTAGGGTTTGAGTGAAGAAGAAATTGGGGAGAAAGTGAGAAAAGATGGGGGTTTAAATTGAAATTAGGGATCTGGTGGCTTCCCTCGCCCGTGTACCATAGGTGTGTTAGGTCACACGGCCGTATCGCACGGCTGTTTTGTGCTTCTTTCGTTTCTCTTACGCCCGTGTAGACCACGGCCGTATCGCACGCCATGGCATTTTGTTGCCGCCCGTGGTTCAGAGATTTTTTGTCCTTGGTTCGTACAATCTCTGCCACACCGGTGTGTAAATTCGTGGTGTCTACATGGCCACGGCCTCGACCGTGTGTAGGGCCGTGTGGTAGGGAAACCTATGTTTCATTAATTTGTTTAGTTTTTAGTTAGGTGCTAAAAGTAAAAATAAAAATTGAAAATTAATGGGGTCAGTGTTCGGGTTGCCTCCCGAGAAGCACTCATTTAAAGTCTTAAGCTAGACTTACCTTGCATTCATGTATTCATGGTGGTTTGAGGAGTTGAAACTCCTTACCCCTGCTATCAGTTCTATGATCGCTATATAGTTCGAGTTGAGTAGTGTTTACCTTAAAAGTGTCAAACTTGGGATTAGTTACCTCGACTGTTCCATATGGGAAGATATTCAGTACCTCAGAAGAGATTTCTTCGTTTGTATTAAGATCTGAAGTGGAGATTCAAGCGTCTTTCTTATCCAACAATACCTGATCTCCGATTTTAAACTGGGTTGTCCCATCTTTAAGTTTGACATGGTTTTGCTTTAGTTTTGCTTCGTGTGTTTTTAGTGTCTTCTTGAAATGTGTCTTCCACTCGTCTAGTTCATCGATCTGAAGCCTTCATTCCTCATGAGTTATTTCTTTGTTGGCACGAGGTCTAGGATCCGACTTAGTTGTGCAGTTCCTTGGTGCTTCCTGAAAAGAATTTTTCACCGATTTAATAGAATTTATGTTCTCAACTTGGTTGCTCGAAGTCCTAGCTGAGTCAAGAGCCTGAAAAGTGATCGTTTCGTCACTTACACAAAGTATGAACTCTCCTGTACTAACATCAATTTTAGTTCTAGCAGTTGCTAAAAAGGGTCTTCCTAAAATTAAAGGAATATTATTGTCCTCATCCATGTCTAAAACGACAAAGTCTACTAGAAATATAAATTTATCAATTTTCACGAGTACATCTTCAACTATACCCCAAGGAATTCTTATAGTTTTATCAGCTAATTGAATGCTCATCTTAGTTTGTTTGGGTTTCCTTAGACGTAGCTGTTTAAACATTTTATAAGGCATAACATTTATGCTTGCCCCTAAATCAGCTAAAGAATTATCAAAAGATAAACTACCAATTAAGCATGGAATTGTAAAACTACCTGGATCTTTTAATTTTCGTTATAGTTTATTTTGCAAAATTACTGAGCACACTGCATTTAGCTCTACAAACGATGCCTTATCTAACTTCCGTTTGTTTGTCAAAAGCTCTTTTAGAAATTTCCTTGAATCTAGCATTTGCGAAAGAGCTTCAAGAAATAGTAAGTTAATATGTAATTTCTTTCAAAGTTTAAGAAATTTACCGAATTGTTCATCTGTGTTGTCTTTCTTCATCGCATTGAGGTATGGCGCACGAGGTTGGTACTCTTTAATTACCTGTTTTGGTTTATCATAGCTTACCTTAACCTTACCTTCATCCACCACATTCTCTTACCTTAATTTAGGTTCATCTTACCTTTCACTATCGTGAGCAGCTATGGCTTGAAGCTGCTCCTTTGGGTTAGTTTCAGTGTTACTTGGCAAGCTACCTTGTGGTCGTTCATATATGATCTTAGCAAGTTGTCCTAATTGGTTCTTGATCCCTTGAATTGATGCTTCTTGATTTTTGAGTGCTGTTTCGGTGTTTTAAAAATGGGTTTCTGACACCGCGATAAATTTTGTTAGCATCTCCTCAAGGTTCAGCTTCTTCTCTTGTGGGTAGGGTTCCTATTGAAAGCCTGGGAGGGGTTGTTGTCTCTGATTTCCTTGGCCACCCCATGAGAAGCTGGGGTGGTTCGTCCAACCTAGATTATAAGTGTTACTATAAGGATTATTCTGAGGTCTAGAATTATTACCCATATAGTTCATCTGTTCGCTTTCTACGCCAGGGTTGTAGGATTGATATTCTGTATTGCTCATCCCTCCTCTATTTGTATCACATTGCATAACTGGATGTACCTGCGAATAACCATATAAACCATCAATCTTTTTATTTAACATCTCTACCTGATTTGATAGCATGGTTACAGCGTCGAGGTTGAAAACATTGGCAGCTTTTGTTGGCATTGTCCTTGTAACTTGCCACTGATAGTTATTCAGTGACATCTCCTCTATAAACTCATAAGCCGCTTCAGCGGTCTTGTTATTCAGGGTTCCACCGGAGGCTAAATCAATCAACTACCTAGTTAAGGGGTTCACACCATTGTAAAAGGTTTGAACCTGTAACCACAAAGGTAACCCATGGTGAGGGCACCTCCTTAGTAGATCCTTGTATCTCTCCCATGCATCGTAAAGTGTCTCTAAATCCATCTGCACAAAAGAAGAGATATCATTCCTCAACTTAGCTGTTTTAGCCGGCGGAAAATATTTCAACAAAAATTTTCAGTCATTTGTTCCCATGTAGTGATTGATCCTCGTGGTAACGAGCTCAACCACTGTTTAGCTTTGTTCCTCAACGAAAAGGGAAACAACCGAAGACGAATGGCATCATCAGAAACGCCATTTATTTTGAAGGTATCACATAATTCTAGGAAATTTGCTAAGTGATTGTTGGGATCCTCATCCTACAAATCATCAAACTGAACAAACTGTTGAATCATCTGTATAGTGTTAGGTTTCAGTTCAAAATTATTTGCAGCAATAGCAGGTCTAACAATACTTGACTCAGTTCCTATTAAATTAGGTTTAGCATAATCATACATAGTACGAGGAGCAGGATTTTGATTCACCGAGTTTGTGGCAACCAGGAGGTAGTGGATTATTATCAGCCATCTCTTCGGTAGTATTGGTTTCATCCTCTTGCTCTTCTTCTATGTATCGTAGGCTTCACCTTATTTCTCGTCGGTTTCTGCGAATGGTACCTTCTATATCGTTGTCAAAAATTAAGGGTCCTGACAGGTTCCTTCTAGTCATAAACTAGAAAAACCTATCAGAAGCAAAATAAAAGAGAGATCAGAAAACTAAAAATAAAAATTAGAAATAAATAAATAAATAAAAGAAAAATGACTAAAGTAATAAAAATTGAGTGTTCCTAATATTTCAGTTCCTCGGTAACGGTGCCAAAAACTTGATCGTGTTTGAAAGTCTTAATATTTATATAATGAATGATCGAGCCTAGAAACTAACTGTCATCACGATTGAGGCAAGCGCACCTATCGAACAGTAGTATAGCTTAGTGGCAAGACTGGAATGTTGAACCCAAAGGAACCAAAAGTACTAGTACTGACTTTTTTTTTATTATCTAGCCTAAAAATAAAAGTGATTAATGTTTGTCTAACTAATTCCTGAGCTAAGGATGCCAAGACACAGAGAATGAATTGAAAAAATACTTTTGAGAAAATCAATTGATTAAGAAAATACCTGAGGAAGAATCCACATAGACTTCACTTGTTATTTAACTCTGAACCAGACGATTTATTCACTTGACTTGATCCGTAGGATTCCCTAATTTATATTAATAGCTCTTTCGAGGCTACTAACGTCTAACCCTAGGTTGATTAATTCAAATCTCTTTCTAATTAAAACCCCTAGTGTTGCATTAACTCTATTTATGGACTCCCATATTAGGTTTGACCCTAATCCGACAGATTTTCGTCATCCTATCTCTAGGAGTGCGATCAACTCTGCTTAATTATGCTAGATCTACTCTTAAATAAGGACCTTTTCTCCTCTGAATAAGCACATCAATACTTGAATCATATCCTAAAATATTAAATCAAGAATTAAGAGCACATAACTAAGAACAAATCAAGTATTTATCATATAGCTCAGAAAACAATAACATGATCCTTCTTAGGTTTCATCCCCCTCAGGTATTTGAGGGGTTTAGTTCATGCTTATAAAACAATAAATATCAGAAGAAATTAAATAAAAAAACATAAAGAAAAACCCTAAAACCCCCTGAAAGAAATTGAAGGGAAGATCCTCAGTCTTGAGCGTGATTTCAGCTTCTGAGATGGATCAATTGGCTTTCTTCGATTAATTTCCTATATTCAGCCCTCTCTGGCTTTGCTCCTGTCAAAAGCCCTGACAGAGGCCTTCTGTCGAACTCCCCCATTAGGTTGCCCTCTAGGGTGTTTATATAGGCTTTCGAGATGCCTTACTTGGCCTACAAGTATCCTATTCCGAGTGGAATTAAAATGGGTCACGGCAGGGACACGCCCTTGTGGCACACTCGTGTGAATCGAGCCCCGGGCCGTGTTCAAGTCTGCTAAAGTGGCACGGCCGTATGGTGAACTCCAGGCTGTGTTGATTTCTTACTTTGTCCCATTTTCTCCGTTTTGGCCTGTTTCTCGTTCTTTTCATCCTCTTATGCTCTCCTAAGTATAAAACACGAAACTAAAGGATTAGGAGCATCCAATTCCACAATTCAAGAGATAAATCATCCAAAAGTATGCCAAATGTGGGATTAAAATATGTATATATTACGGTTTATCACCTATTTTTACTGAATTGGTTGAGAAATAGTTGGAAGTCTTTATGGATGATTTTTTATTATTCGGAGATACATATGATGATTGTCTAGCCAATCTAGCCAAGGTAGTAAGGCGATGCGAAAAAACAAACCTCACACTCAACTAGGAAAAGTGCCATTTCATGGTACGAGAAGGTATTGTTCTAGGGCATCGGATAACGAGACATGGAATGGAGGTAGATAAAGCAAAGGTAGACGTTATTGAGGAACTCCCACCTCCAACATCTGTAAAGGGTGTTAGGAGCTTTTTGGGCCACGCCGGTTTCTATCAAAGATTTATCAAGGACTTCTCCAAAATTGCTAAACCTTTATACAAATTATTGTAGAAGGACACAACGTTCAAATTTGATGAGGAGTACTTAAGAGCTTTCAAAGATTTGAAGAGTTGGTTAGTTTCGGCACCGATAATGTCACACCAGACTGGGATTTGCCATTTGAGTTGATGTGTGACGCAAGTGACTTTGCGATAGGAGCTATCATGGGCCAGTGAAGGAACAAAGTTTTTCATCTCATCTACTATGCAAGTTGAAATCTGATATGAGTTCAACTGAATTATACGGTAATAGAGAAAGAGTTACTTGCTATTGTGTTTGCTTTTGACAAGTTTCGATATTATCTTGTAGGTCCTAAGGTGACTGTCTATACGGACCACTTGGCAATTAAGTACTTACTTTCCAAGAAAGACGCTAAGCCGAGACTAATCTGATGGGTACTTCTACTTCAAGAAATTGATCTAGAAATCCAAGATCAAAAGGGAGTAGAAAACCAAGTAGTAGACCACTTGTCTAAATTGGAGCCACAAGAAGGGAATGCTCCACTTATACCCATCCAGGAGACATTTCTAGATGAACATATACTGAAGGTAAATCATGTCCATAATACCCATTGGTTTGTTGATATTACTAACTATTTAGCTTATGGTTTGATGTCGATTGATAAGACATATCATCAAAAGAAAAAGTTCTTTCACGATGTGAAGTACTATTTCTGGGAAGAGCCATACTTGTTTAAAAAAATGTATAGATCAAATGATCAGGAGATGCATTGCAGAAGATGAAGTACATAAGATTCTATATGATTGCCACTCAACTTCGAGTGGGGGACACTTCGGAGGTAAATGTACTACAGCCAAAGTGTTGCAAGCCTGATTCTTTTGGCCAACACTATTTAAAGATGTGTTTGCTTACGTAAGGAGTTGTGATCGATGCCAAGGGGTTGGAAACGTCACCAATAGAAATGAGATGCCTCAAACAAACATCATTGAGGTAGAATTATTCAATGTTTGGGGTATTGACTTTCTTGGTCCTTTTCCTCCGTCTTTTGGTCATAAGTACATATTGGTAGCAGTAGACTATGTGTCTAAATGGGTTAAGGCTGAGGCATATCTAACAAACAATGCTAAGGTTGTGATGAAGTTTTTGCAGAAGCATGTGTTCACAAGGTTTGGGACCCCAAGAGCCATCATCAGTGATGAAGGGTCCCATTTTGTGAATAAGTGGTTAAAATGGTTACTTGACAAACATTGAGTGAAGCACAAGGTTGCCACAGCTTACGATCCACAAATGAATGGGCAAGCTGATCTGGAAAACAAAGAGACCAAAGGCATACTCGAGAAGGTAGTTTGCCCGAGCCGACGAGATTTGTCCAAAAGACTGGATGATGCTTTATAGGCCTACAAGACAGCATATAAGACACCTTTAGGGATGTCACCCTATATGTTGATCTTTGGGAAAGCCTGTCATCTACCCTTGGAGTTAGAGCACAAAGCTTACTGGGCTCTTCAACAACTCAACGTGTTAGAAGAATTCCGAATGTTCTCATACGAAAATGCTAAATTACTCAAGGAAAGACTTAAGAAATGGCATGACAAGCACATTCGAGTTTGAGAATTTGAAGTAGGTCAGCAAGTCTTGTTATTCAATTCCAGATTAAGGTTATTTCCAAGTAAATTATAATCACATTGGTTCGGTCCATTTACAATTCACCGAGTTTATCCATACGGAGTTGTCGAACTTCAAAGTAAGGGAGGTAATTTTCGAGTTAATGCTCAGTACTTAAAACATTACTAGGGAGATAAAATTGAATGGGACCAAACCTCGTTCATTTTATTAGATGATTATTTTTTTCTTGTTTTCCTTTTTAAATAAATGATTTAGGGTATATTTTCTGGATTAGTATGTTTAAATAAATTCTGTCTAGGAGATTGGAACTTAAGCAGGACCGCTTGTGATCCCTCCAATATTTCTTGGGAATTGATTTTAACATAATTTTCTGAAAAATTATTCCCTAAATGGAAGAATAAGTTTTTAGTTTTTCAAATAAAATGGTCAGTTTTGATCCAAGTTTTAAGTTGCAACTCAATTTCAAATTTTTTTAAGTATAGGTACTTAATTGAATTATTTTGAAAATTTGGTTGCTCTTTTTGTAAATATTTTCAAAAGGCATCTAGAATAAATGTTTTTAATTTAATAAATAAGATGATAATCATTAATATATATAATTATATCCATTATAATATATATTAATTATTATTAACTTTGCATAGAATTAACTTTGCATAGAATTAAGATTAGATTAAATTTGATCATATTTTATTTAATAAGTATTTATCTTTAATAAATTAATAGAAAATAATAATTTAATATGCATTATATTAATTATTAATTGTTGTTAACTCTATGTAGAATTAGAACTTAGAATATTTTTAAGTATTAAACTGTTATAAGAATTCTAATTAAACTCCTACTCCTCTCACTATAAATTTCACCCACCTTTTCCAATTTTTTTCACTCATCCCTCAATCAAACATAGTATCCAAAACCTACCAAACCACCTAGTGCCGCAGCTCCCAGCTCCCTAGCCACAACATCACCTGGCAGCCCCATTCGCCCAACAGCTCACGTGCGCACCAACAGCTCACGTTGCTACTCCCACTCACGCCAGATTGACTCTCACGCACCTGCTCGCGTGCGCCAATGCACCAGCCCTACTGTTCACTCGATAGTGTAGCCTGGTGCTTGCTTGCTGCCCATCCACGTAGCCCACGCATATCTTGCTACTCCCTAGTGTGCTGTTGTCGCTTTTCTACTCACACCACACCATCAAGACACCCTACAAACATCCCTAAACTGACCTCTTTTGCTTTAGATATATTGTTCTTGAGTTCTTAACTTTTATAAAAAGGTGGTAAGACAAATTTTTCTCCTAAATTTTAATTTTATTTAACTAATTAATTTTCCAATTTATTGGATTATTAATATTTTATACAGATTAAATTTTGAGAAAATATATGTTTTTATCTTATGTTCAGGTTAATCATGCCTAGCAAGAGAACTAATGCTTCTACTCAAATTGATGAATCACAAAAAAAATTCCACTATGAGGAAGCCAAAGTGAGATATGAAAGTATTTTCAAGAACCAACAGATGCATCTAGAGAAGGGCTTTACACTGAAAGAAAGCAACTATATTGATTTCATGGCGCGCATTCGACAAGTTACTGAAGCTCTCAATTAAGAGTTGTTTTGTGAGAAAAGACCTAGTGTAGATGAGGAGTTAGTTCATGACTTTTATGTAAATTTGATCTCAAGTGAATTGACAGAAGTTTCTATTCGCAGAATCAAGGTACCAATAACCTCAAACGCTATTAATGAATTCTTTGAATTACCTAATTTAAAAAATGATGAATATTCTTCCTTGATGAGCAATATTGATTCTAAAAATCTGCAAGAAATTCTTGAGAAACTTACAGTTCCAGGTTCTAAGTAGACTGTGTCAAAGCAAGGAATTCACACTTGTTGCAGAGAATATTTGACACCACTAGCGAAGGTATGGTTCTATTTCATTCGATTCAGTCTTATGCCTATTTCACATGGGACTACAATTTCATTAGAGTGAATGGTCTTATTATACTCGATTTTAACTGGAAAGACCATTTATGTGGGAAAAATCATCCTGAGAGAAATGTGGAATTGTGCCGCTAAATGTTCTGGCCCAGTTTACTTCCCCTTTACAATAACCATTTTGTGCTTGAAAGCTAAAATTCTTACAAACTTAAAAAAGACAGGGTATAGCTAGGGTACAATCACAGATTGGGACCTTTACCAGATAGTCAGAGACTTTGTTCTATAGCAACGAGTTGAAGAAAGCGAGGATCTCGAAGAAGAAGAAGAAGAAGAAGAAGATCCTACAGAGATCGAACTGATACAATTAGCTTAAATTTCTGATAAGGCAAAACCAATGGAACCAGTAACTGAACCTAACGTTGCAACATCAATGTTTAAGACTCAATCGCCTCACTCATATCTTTGAGATGAGCTGTCAAAGTTGATGGACATAATGCAACATATGTAGTGGCAAGCAACAAGCTTACTGGAGATATTCAAAAATACGGGATTACTCAATGAGAAGTGCTCTTACGAAAATATACAATGACCCGTTTATTTTTGGGCCTGAGTTTTCAGATCATGGAGTCCCCAATTGAAGAGGGAGTGAAGTGATTCATGCAAAAACAAAGACAATGGAGCAACAGATGAGTCGAATTCAGAGGGATCTGCAAATAAATAAAAGGGGGATCTTGACTTTATTTTATTTCTGTTCTTAGGTTATTTGATATTTTAGGGTTAGGTTTTATTAGGAATTTTTAATTTCACATAATAAAAAAAGAGGTGGAATTCATAAATAAAAAAATGAACAAGTCGCAAAATGCAAAGTGTGGCAATAAATATATACATGTCTAGGATTGGATCTAGGGAGAGCTTGGTACTTAAGCAGTCAAATTGACTCACCTCCTCTTTTCTAGAATCCTACCTGGTGTATAGTATTTATTCACTTTTAAACAATGAGGACATTGTTCATCTTAAGTACTGGGGAGCGAAAAATTGAAGTTATTTCCACTCAGAATAAAATTTTCTTTTAGTTATGATTAGGTTATATTTTGTTCAATAATTTGAAATTTTGTTAAGCATGCTAAACTTCTGAATGAATAAAGTTTGATTATTTCAATAATTGTTATGTTAACTGAAATATGACATAAATGTATTTTTACTAAAGCATACAAATCATATCATAAAATTTTTAGTTCCTTAGGAAAGTTAGGCATGTATGAAAGTTTAAGTCTTTAGAATTGACTTAGTGGCTTCTTGAAGCGAAATCCTAGGAAGCATGGAAGTTGAAAATGATTTAGGCAGCTTTTGTTTGGACCGTTTGAGCCTTTCAAGCCAACCATGATGAATTTTTATCCTTTGAAACCCAACTTTGAGACTATCTGGCCTAATTTTATTTGAACCCTTGTAATATTTAGCCATTACTTTTCTTTTAATTATCTTTAAATTGTCCTAAACATTAGACTTAGTACTATTCAGAATGTTCTTTTAAAATAAGTTTGGGGGAGTTGAAAAGAAGTATCAAATGCTCAAATCTTTTGTAGTACATAAGCAAAATGCTTGTAAAAAAAAAGAAAAAGAAAAGAGAGCATACGTACTTGAAAGAAAATAGCTGTATAAAAGAGCATGTGAAAGCAAAGTTGGTGTATTGAAGGTAAATATTCTGCAGGTCCGATTGAAGCTGAGTCTAGGGTTTTTAGCCTAAATTTACCTATCTTTTACCCACCCCTAGCCTAGCCTCGTTACAACCTTTTTGAAAGACCTATGGATTCAAGTTTCTATGCTACCTACATTAGTGGAGAGAAATTGCTATGTTCAACATATGAAGACATAAGTTAAACTTAATGATTGCAACTTTCTTGAATAAGGGAATAAAATCAAATTGATAGGGATTTAATATGTCTTTATTAGGAAGCATTTAGTCTATTTTTCTATCATAATAATAATTGAGATTAATTTGAATGATATGTATACATAAGTAGCATAAATATCAAATTTCTTGTTTTTGAGCATAAGTATACTAAAATCATGATTTTGGGAAAAATGTAGTTTTATAAGATTTCTTCAAATGTGCTTCAGAGAAATTCTTTCCAAATTTGTGCATTACTCGGGACTAGCAATGACCTAAGTTTGGGTGTGTGGAAACACTAAAATATACACACTTTTTCATGCCCTTTTAACTCAAATTCATGCAATTTCGATAAAAATACTTGTTGAAAAAATAAATCATTATTATACAATAATTATTTTACACTCAAATAGTGAACATTTTGAATTTTATTTAATTTTATATTAAATTTTGATTATTTTTGACAGATTTGCACAAAGGGCGAAAAACGGCTCGGTAAACACTGCTAGAAGCATGGAACCAAGAAGCAATTTTGAAGCATCAAAACGAAATAATTTTTCAGCCTAAGACAGTCCAAATTATGTGTATTAATTTATAATATAATTAAATTTAATTTTAATTTTAATCCAATCTAATTTGGGTTAAATGAATTCTTATTAATTAATTATGAAAAGTGACCCAGTTGAGCTGAACCGAGAAAATCAAACCAACTGAGCACTGGGCAGCCCAAAATCGTCCCACATGTTGACCCAATCAACTTGTTTGGCTGATTATTTAACTTGCAAAATGGCCCTTGAAGGCTCCTTCAAATTGCATTCAAACCCCTCCACAATTGTTTCCTTGCATTCAAACCCCTCCACTATTTTTGCCTTTCTAGATTTGCCCCTACCTTAAAATAGCAAGTTTGAATTCTTCAAACTTGCCACATGTGTGGCCGGCCATGGGGGGACTTTATGGCTGCTGATTTTTGCTAATTTTAGCAGCCATCTCAATCTATAATTACCCCCTTGGCTGCTCACTTCAAACACATCTCAACTCTTATCTTCTCTCTCATTTTTCTCTCTTCATTCCCTTCCATTATTCTTCACTTTCTTCCTCTATTCCTTGCTGATTTCGCCTCTTGAAAAAGAGTCAATCGTCAACCATTTGGAGCAGTATTCAAGTGTTCATAGAAGCCTCGGTTTGAAAAGAACAATCAGAGAAGGAGGAGTGGAGCAAACTAGTCAAGCCACTGAGGAAACACCGAATTTGATTCATGTTCCCTATCCTTTTAATTTTGTTGTTATGATGAACATGTCTATGAGTATTTATGATGTTGGTATGTTTAATTTAATTAATATGTCTTAAATTTAATTCGTGTTAGGTTGATTGCATTTCGTATACTTAATTTATTAAAATTGTATCTGTGTTGTTATAGGCCCCGGTAAGATGTTTGATTAAGTAAAACCATGACTAAATTATTCTTGCATTACAATTGTAAGGTAACTAATGAATTAATTAATTAAATGGATTGAAATTGTAATTAATTGACACGATACTTAATCATTGCATGTTTAATCATCTAAGGTAGCTGAGGATTAAATTAGCAGCGGTATCTAACGGTACATTAGCCTTGCATAACTTGCAAGATTATTGTGATTAAACTGTTTCAAGGTAGAAATACATTGTTACCTCACGTAATCTTTTATGTGCTTATGAGATTGAATTAAATGTTTCAATTGCCATAGAGGTATTTACAAGAGATTTTTTTAATTTCATATGTATGTATGTGCATTAACACATTTACTTACTAAAATTTTTTTAATCGGTTGAATTGATGTAGAGATATAGTCAAGAGGTAAATGGATTTTGGTAGGTAAGTATGTTCATAAGTTAGCAAATTACCGAGTTGCCCTGAATTTATTCATAACAACATAAACATGAGTTTAGTAATTCTAAGTTAAGAAATGTAATTAATCTAGCACAATTATGTTATCTTGATTAAAATCATCTTCTGAAACCGTGCATTGGAAGTTTTAGTTTCTTTTTATTTATTTTACTTAGTTAAAAATCTTAGTTTTTAATCACCTCCTCAAATCAAAATATTTTTCTTCACCAAAGTGTTTTTAATTACATTATAAATAATTCTGTCCATAGTCCCCGTGGGTACGATAACTCGACATTTACATGTCACTTTATTACTTGTTGCGATTGTGGACACTTGCACATTTTTGTCGTTCCAACGACACTCGACATTACCGCTATTGTAATAACCCATACCAAGTCCAAAGCTGGGACTGGATACGAGACATTACCATACTTGAAACATACATAAACATGTACTTATGGGCTATAAAATTTTGTTTTGATTTAAACACTTATCTTTCTTAGTCATAACATGCATTACAAGGGCCTACGAGGGCTTAAACTCACATCCAGAAACTTTTACGAACTTAGAAAACTTTTCATCGAAACAGGAATCACACGCCCGTGGGGTGAGGTCATGTGGTCACACACGCCCATGTCCCTACCCCGTGTATAATAACTTGGATATTCTGCTTGTGTCACACGGCCTAGGAACACGCCCGTGTTCTCTACCCGTGGTGAACACTGACCATCTCACACGGCATAGGCACACGCCTGTGTGACTAGCCCGTGGTCTATTCTTACTTAAAACACTAACATGCAGGGGACATACGGTCTATTAACACCCCCATGTGGGCTGTCCGTGTATCACACACGGCCTAGTCACAGGCCCGTGTGACTATCCATGTGGACACTTAAAGGCTATTTTCCAAGCCATTTGCCACCCTAAAATCAAGATCATTCATATACCCAATTCAACAACTCAATACTTCTTCAAGACATGAGCATGAATGCATAATTCATCAACATTGATATATATATAAACTTAATAAAATATTGACCAAACTCCTTTAGCCATATACAAAAGAATAATAACTTAATAGCCAACACTATGGCTCTTCTTAAGACAAAACTCAAAATGAAATGATTCCTATACATGCCATAATATAAACAACTTGGCTATACCCAAAATAGTGGTTGATAGTGTGTTCCGAGCTCTGACGTCAATGATCCACAAATTAGCTTGGCGGGACTACAAGGAAAGAAAGAAATAAAGGAGTAAGCATTTAGCTTAGTAAGTTTGCATGTAATACATATAGCACTATAATTGCTAAATACAACTCATCCATCATAAACAATAGCATCCCAAATCTCAAATGCTTAAGCTTACTTACTCTTACTTATTCATAATCATTTCATGTTACTTACTTGTCTCATGATTGTAATGTAAACCAGATACCTGAATCACTTAATCATAAAGATTAGTATACTTTGCTATTGTAAACATAAATTCCAACTTTATCTTTCTTAACTTGAATAATACTCTTATCCACTTTGCCTCGACAATAACTTTACATACTTAACTTTCTTGTTACTTCATTCATTCTTTACTCTTTTTCCCGATGAATTAACCAGAATAACAGAAGAAGCTCAATCTCATCAAACATGGGTCTGGATGCCAATGCCATGTCCCAGACATGGTCTTACATGGTATCACCTCATGATGCTGATGCCATATCCCAAATATGGTCTTACACGGGATCTCTTAACTCAGTGTCGATGCCATGTCCCAGACATGGTCTTACACGAGACCTTCCTTGTGTGTTTCCTTGGAAACTTACCATTTCCATGTCTTGACATGGTTTTACGTGGTATCCTTACCTCATGAACTTGTCAAGGCCATGTCTTGACATGGACTTACATGATATCTTCTCTTTAGAGACTCACCAATACCATGCCTTGGCTCGGACTCATATGGGTCTTTGCCTCATAATAACTTTTCAATGCCAAGAGTTGTCTTGGGCTTACATGATATCTTCTCTTTAGAGACTCACCAATGCCATGCCTTGGCTTGGACTTATATGGGTCTTTGCCTCATAATAACTTTTCAATGCCAAACTTGTCTTAGGCTTACATGATGCCCGTGCTTTATTGCCGATGCCATATCTTGACATGGTCTTATACGGGTTTTCTTGTCTCATGATGTAGATTAAGTATCCTCAATAATCCAACTTCATTCGGGACTTTCATATACTTACTTTCCTTAATGTCCTTGTTTAAACATATTTAATCAACTTCATGGAAATATTGTACAATAACAACATATATAAGTAATTCAATGAAAATACTCATGAAACTTAAAAATCATACAAACTTACCTCGGTATACAAAATGTATGAAGATAGTCAATTTAGTGCACGACTTTGTTCTTGCCTCGGTTTCGATCCGGGCTTCATTTTTCTTGATTAGGAGCTTGAAATATTGAACAAACCCTAGCTATGGAGTACTTCGAAATTTCGGCTAAGCTTGAAGAAGATGAACATGAATTTGACTTATTTCATCCTTTTTAATCATTAATTGGCCAAAATATCCTTTTTACTAAACTTTCAAAAAATTACTAACTCATGGCCATTTTTGTCTAAAAATTAGAAATTGGGCAAATTTCTATTTAAGGACCTCTAATGAAGAATCCAAAGCTATTTCATACTAAAAGCTTCTAGAATTTCATATTTTGCAACTTTTGCAATTTAGTCCTAATAGACCATTCAATCACAATTTAATAGAATTTCTTCATGAAAATTTAATACTATCATGTAAACATCTCATAAACCTTAAAACTCACATTTCTACTTTAAATTTGTGGTCTCGCACCACTATTCTGACTAAGCCCTAAATCGGGCTGTTACAATTCTCCCTCTTAGGGATTTTCGTCCTCGAAAATCTTACCAGCAAAAAGGTTTGGGTACTGGTTTCTTCTGGTTCCCATGTAGCTTATTCTATTCCATGCTTTTGCCACAATACTTTAACAATGGTGATACTCTTATTTCTTAGCTGCTTGACTTCTCGAGCTAAAATCTTAATCGGTTCTTCACTATAAGTCATGTCGGGTTGAATCTCCACTTCTGTTGGTGTAATTACATGCGAAGGGTCTGATCGGTAGCGTCGCAACATAGACACGTGAAACACATCATGTATTTTCTCTAACTCAGATAGCAAAGCCAACCGATAGGCTACCGGCCTAACCCTCTTACTGATCTCATATGGTCCAATAAATCGTGGACTCAACTTGCCTTTTCAGCCAAATCTAAGAACCTTTCTCCATGGCGACTTTCAAGAAAAATCGATGACCAACTTGTTACTCTATCTCTTTTCTCTTAAAATCTGAGTAAGATTTTTGTCTGTTAGAAGCAGCCTTTAAACACTCCCGAGTCACTTTTAAGTTCTCTTTTGTTTCTTTAACCAAATCAACCCCGTGAATCTGGTTTTCCTTGAGTTTAGTCCAGTATAAAGGTGTTCGGCACTTAGGCCCATATAAAGCCTCATAAGGCACCATCTTTAAGCTTGACTGAAAACTGTTATTATAGGCAAATTCTACTAATGGTAGAAACTTTTCCCAACTACTTTGAAATTCAAGAACACAGTACCGAAGAGTATCTTCGAGCCTTGTATTAACCTTTCCGACTAACTGTCGATTTGGGGATGAAAAGATGTACTAAAAATGAACTTTTTACCCAAGGCCTCTTGCAACTTCTTCCAAAATCTAGATGTGAACCTCAGATCTCTATCTGATATGATTGATAATGGAACTCCATGAAGCCTCACTATTTCTGAAGCATACAAGTTTTCCAACTTCTCGAGTGAGTAATCAACTCGTACTGGTATAAAGTGGGCTGACTTCGTGAGTCTATTGATCACAACCTATACAACATTTTTCTTACTCGGTGTCAACAGCAAACCCGTTACAAAGTCTATAGTGATACGGTCTCTCTTCCACTCGGGAACCAAAATAGGTTGGAGCAAACCTGAAGGTATTTGGTGTTCAGCTTTCACTTACTGACAAATTAAGCATCTTGAAACAAACTCGGACACATCCTTCTTCATGTTCGGCCACCAACACCGTTGTCTCAAATCATTATACATCTTGGTACTACCCAGATGTACAGATAAACATATGTTATGTGCCTCGTACAGAATCCTCCAGATAAGCTCCTCATTCTTCGGTACACAAATTCTATCTCTGAATATTAAACATCCATCAGAATTAATCCATAAGTCAGACTCAACACTCGACTCGCACTAAGCCTTCTTGACTTGTAATTCACTATCATCTTTCTGAGCCTCACAGATCTCTTGGAGGAACATTGGTATAGCCCTCAACTTAACTAGAATAGAACCATCATCGGACAAGGTCATCCGCGAATTCAATGCCTTCAATGCAAATAGGGACTTTCTACTCATGTAACACCCCAAACCCGGCCCAAACATTATGACCGAATTTGGTTTGTTACAGAGGAAAAACATTTTGAAAATCCTTTTAAGCCGATTTAATTTTTGGTTAAAACATCTCATTTTTAATTATTTTATTAAAAACCATTGAGTTGTATAAGGAAACCATTCTTAGTTTTGTTAAAAATTCACTAGGTCGGGTTGTTACATCTCTAATGTACCCGATGGCACAATAAAACATTTTACGTTTGATTTTGAGAAAACATGTGTAATCATTTTTAAAGACATTACATGGTTTAAATAAATTATCCAAAAATATGTAAAATAACCAGAGTACAGTATTAGGAGGCCTTATTACGACTTGAACCGGTAAAAAAAATAATAAAAATAAAATAAAATTCAAAGTTCATTTATATCAAATTTCCACTGCATGGCCACCTCGAGTCCATCCGGCTCCTCATCCGCAATCTACGAGTCACCTGAAAAATGCTAAAGGAGAAGGTGAGTCACCAAGACTCAATGTGTAACCCTTTCCACGGTTTAATGCAATCTCATACACAATTTATAACTAAGTGAACATGCGCTAAATCATGCACCCAACCTAGCCATCCAAAACACCTTTCTCTACCCCGTGTGGTACCAAACCACTGGTGACTTAAAGTCACAAAATCCGTCGTATTGTGGTGCCAAACCACTGGTGGGGCCAACCCACGTGTGATACCAAATCACTGGCATCAATCCCATAATGTAAACTGTGGGGCCAACCCACTGTGGTACTAAGCCACTGGGACAAGACGCTATGAGGTACCAAACCTCTGGAGGTGCCAAACCTCTGGTGACTGTAGTCACGAAATGTGGTACCAAACCACTGGTGCCCGTCGACACGAATATCACTTCCCTCTCCACTCGTTTAATCCCACATCAATCAATGATATGTATTTAACAAATATCATGCCAATAGATTTATTTAACAACATCCAACAGATTTATCATCAGCCATATATTATAAGCCACATATACCAAATATGTCATGCTTCCCAAAAGCATCACAAGAAAGCTTATAACAACAAGGACTTACCTGAATCCTTGCTTATACCATGATGGTATTACATCCGAATCTACACAATTCGATTAAGCATACATATAACACTTAGCACATTAAATAGTTATAAAGTCTGTATGTGCTCACCTGTCACCAACGATAGTCCTAAATCTCAAAAAGACAAATCGGCCACACAAGCTCCCCTTGCCCCTATATTTGGCCAAACATGGAAGTTAGTGACATGGCCTATTCGGCCAAACCAAATAAATCTAAAGGGTTATCACTTGAACCCGAATCCTTACCTACACGTCTCGTATACGTTTTACAACTCTGCCTCACCACCTTACAATTGGCCATTGTCATTACTCACATCAATAGTCTTTGGCTTAGTCGAATACTAAATAAAAATAGATCCTTACCACCTTACCAAAACCGATTGATCAAAGATGATGGACTCACTTGCTCGCTTCCAAATCCCGAAGGCCCTATAACAAATCGGTTCCAAACAAGTGATTAACATCCTCGCTACCACATGCCGAAATCGGCTCTTGCCTTCATCAAAGTCGACAGAGAAAGGGAAAAAGAAGAAATAGTTTCGGTCACTGATACATACCTTTCCACTCGATTCTAGAAAAGCCCCCCACCCTTGTCTACTATTCGGCCAAAGCAACTAAAGAGATAGCAGGGAGATTTGGCTACTTCAATCAAAAAGAAAGGGAGGGAGATCGACTATGATTGCTTAAAATAACACCTAAGATTCGGCTTGAGTGGAAGGGGAGAAAGAAAAGAAGTGAAAGAAGATAGGGGTTTCAACACAAAATTTGAGAAAAAGAAAATAAAAGATGAATAGGAGAAGGGTGCTTTCGGTTTTGGGTGAAAAAGAAAGAAAAGAGATGAAGGTTGGAAAAACTAGCCGAAAATTGCCAAGTAAAAGGCTAAGAAAATTCGGCCATCCCCTCTACATAGCTCCATTGCCGTCCACTCTTCCCCAACAAAGAGTTCAAATTTCGGCAATTCCCTTAATTCACTCTAGGCCACTCATTTGAATTAATTCAAAAAAATTTGAATAACTCAAATGCCTAAATTTTCTCTTGCCAACTATTATTGATTATTCATAAAAAAAATCCAATTAAAAATCCTTATTATCCATATTATCCTAAAGTTTAAAATTGAGAAATTCTCTCCTCCTATTGCCTTCCAAAATAAAGATCAAAAAGGGAATTTCCGCGACTCGAACATAGGCTCCCCTTGATCTCCTTGTGGTGTCACTTCCAGGTCCTAAGTGGCTTCCCTTTTGCCACTTTTCCAAGGCCTTTTTAGTGTCAAAAGTTCCCTCTTTTAACCTTGTAACCCCTACTTACTAAGGCTCCCTACCTTTAAAGCTTCCAAATAAAATTTTTTTACTATTCTGAGCCTACTCAAGACCCCTAACTAAATCTGCTTACACTATGAATAACATCACAGCAATTCAATCACAAGCAAATTAATTTAATCACAAATAACCCCTATCTTAGGATGTTACAGTTCTACCCCCCTTAAAAATAATTTCGGCCTCGAAATTACCTGATCAGAGGAGATGGGGGTATTGCTGCCGCATCACATCCTCGGGTTCCCACGTAGCTTCCTCTGCACCATGGTTCCGCCATAGCACTTTCACCAAAGGTACAGACTTCCTACGTAGAACCTTGACATCTCGATCTAAGATCTGAACTGGTTCTTCCTCGAAAGATAAATCCCTCAATCTCAGCCACTGGCACAACGTGTGATGGATCTGACCAATACCGTCTAAGCATCGACACATGGAAGACGTCATGAATCTGACTCAACTCCACCGGCAGCTCGAGCTGATAAGCTACCGGTCCTACTTGCTTCACTACTGTATATGGCCCGATGAACCTTGGGATTAGCTTCCCTTTCCTCCCAAATCTTAATACCTTTTTCCAAGGCGACACCTTCAGAAAGACCTTATCTCCCACTGCATATTCCATTTCATTGTGTTTAAGATCAGCATAAGACTTCTGTCTATCTGACGCTTCCTTGAGACGAGCCCGAATCACCTTAACTTTATCTTCAATTTCTGTCACCAACTCCAAACCCAAAACTTGTCGTTCACCCAAATCTGTCCAACACGCAGGAGTTCGACACCTTCGTCCATATAGTACTTCATATGGAGCCATCTGAATGCTCGCTTGATAACTATTATTATAAGCGAATTCCGCCAACGGTAGATACTCCTGCCAACTACCACTGAAATCCAAAACGCATCCTCTTAGCATATCTTCTAAAATCTATATGACCCTTTCCGACTGCCCGTCAGACTGTGGATGGAAAGCTATACTGAAATGTGTACCCAAAGCCTGATGCAACGCTTTCTAGAACCTTGACGTAAATCTGGGATCCCTATTTGAGATGATCGATACTGGCACACCATGTAACCTTACTATCTCCGCCACATACAGTTTTGTTAGCCTCTGATGAGAATAATCCATTCTCACCGGTATGAAGTGAGCTGATTTAGTCAGACGGTCCACAATCACCCAAACTGCGTCCTTCTTGTTGGGCGTGAGGGGTAGTCCACTGACAAAATCCATAGTGATCCTCTCCCATTTCCACTGAGGGATCTTCACTGGTTGAAGTAACCCCGATGGCAACCGTGTTCGACCTTCACACCGCGACACGTCGACACCTTCCCACAAATTCGCCATTACCTCACGCTTCACCCCCGCCACCGTAATCGCTTTTGCAAATCTCCATACATCTTGCTTCCTCCGGATGCATAGCGTATGGGCTGCTATGTGCATCTTGGAGAATTCTTTGTCTCAACTCCATATCCTTCGGCATACAAGCTCGTCCATGAAAACATAGTACACCATCACCAGTCAAACTATACCCTTCCAAACCACCATCTCGTACTTGCAACCTTCGCGCATTCAAACTATCATCCACCAATTGCTTTTCCTTAATCTCCTCGATCCAAGTTGGCTTAACCTACAGTTCTGCCAAAAGACTTCCATCATCGTATAGACTGAGGTGAGCAATCATCGCCCTTAAGTCCGTCACGACCTTCCAGCTTAAAGCGTCAGCTACTACGTTAGCCTTGCCCGGATGGTACCCAATTGAACAGTCGTAGTCCTTCAACAGCTCAATCCATCGACGCTGCCTCAAATTCAAATCCTTCTGAGTCAGAAGATACCTCAAACTTTTGTGATCCGTGTAGACTATCGACTTCTCCCCATACAAGTAATGCCGCCATATCTTCAAAGCGAAGACTACTGCCGTTAACTCCAAATCGTGAGTTGGATAGTTAACCTCATGTGGTCTTAACTGACGGGATGCATAGGCCACTACCTTCCCTTCCTGCATCAACACACATCCCAACCCAGTATGGGACGCATTGCAAAGATATCGTGAACAACCTCCCCGCCTCAAGTCAGTACTGCGAACCGAGCTTCCGTCAGAATCTTCCTTAACTTGTCAAAACTATCCTGTTGCTTCTCCGACCATACAAATGGAACTCCCTTCCTTAGTAATTTGGTCAACGGTGCTGCGATTAAAGAGAATCCTTCCACAAATCTTCGATAGTATCCTACCAGACCCAGAAAACTTCGAATTTCTGCCACTGATCTAGGTGGTTTCCAATCCAACACCGCTTTAACCTTGCGAGGGTCCACTCTAATCCCTTCAGCTGATACTACGTGACCTAAGAAAGCCACCTACCTAAGCCAAAATTCGCACTTACTGAATTTGGCATATAACTGCTTCTCCCTCAATATTTGTAGAACTATACGCAAATGCACATCATGCTCCTCCTCCGTCTTTGAGTAAACCAATATGTCGTATATAAACACCACGACAAATCGATCCAGTCTCACCAAACACCCTATTCATTAAGTCCATGAATGCTGCCGGTGCGTTGGTCAACCCAAATGGCATCACTAGGAACTCGTAATGCCCATACCGAGTTTGGAATGTCGTCTTGTGAATATCAACCTCCTTCACCTTAAGTTGATGATAACCCGATCTAAGATCTATCTTCGAGAACACCGATGCACCCTTCAGTTGGTCAAACAAGTCATCAATCCTAGGCAATGGATACTTGTTCTTGATCGTTAACTTGTTCAATTGGCGGTAATCGATACACATCCGCATTGACCCATCCTTCTTCTTGACAAACAACACAGGTGCTCCCCACGGAGATATACTTGGTTGAATAAACCCTCGATCCAAGAGTTCACGAATTTGAGCCTTCACCCACCAATTCCTTTGGTGCCATTCGATGCGATGTGCTATAGACACAGTGCCGCTTACGGGTAACAAGTCTATACCGAATTCAACTTCCCAATCTGGAGGCAGACCCGGAAGTTCCTCTGGAAACACATCAGCGAATTCCCCTACCGTTCGGACCTTCTTAACTGCTGACTCCTTAGCCTCTAAGGCACATATATGAACCACATATGCTTCACAGCCTTTCCTGACCATCTTCTCTGCCTTCAACGCGGACACCACATTGGATAGGTAATTTCTTCTATTACCTATCATGACCACTTCATCACCTTCAGCCATCTTAAGAACCATGCACTTAGCAGCGCAATCCAACCTTGCCTGATACTTAACCAACCAGTCCATTCCAAGGATCAAATCAAACTCCCCAAACGGCAGTTCCGTCAGATCAGCCACAAACACTACCCCTTGGAGTTCTAGGGGTACGTCTCTATATAGCTTGTTTACAACTACAGAGTGACCTAAAGGGCTAATTACTGTCATCTCCCTAGAAGCAGTCTCAAAGTCCAAGTTCACAGTCTCTACCACGCTACTAGCAACGTATGAATGCGTCGAACCCACATCAATTAATGCAACATATGGAATACCAAAAATTAGGAATGTACCGGTTATGACGTCCGATGCGTCACCCTCCTCTCGACGCCTCACTGCGTAGACTAAACCAGGCTGCCTTGCCTCCATGTTGCCTGCACCCCTGCCCGGAATTCCGCGACCTCGGCTAGAACCATTACCTCCTTTACCATTACCACGACCCTTTGTGGTGGTCCTACATTTCTAACCTGAGCACGGTTCTGACCCTCTGATTGATTCTTGGCTAACTTTCGAGGACAATCCCTTACACGGTGATCCAAAGATCCACATTCAAAACATCCCCTTTCACCGGTCCAACATCCTCCCCAATGTGACTTCCCATAGCGATTACACTGAGCTGGTCTCTGATTAGTAACCATGGGCCTCCCTGTCTGATTTGGCCCACTCTGCCTAGCCCTCTTCTGTGCATTACCACCCGATCCAGATGACCCAAATCCCCTTTTCTGGTTGTTCCTACCATAGTTCTGTCTTACGGACTCCTTGACCCCTTCGGCTACCTTAGCCTTCTCCACCAAGACAGCAAACTCACGCTCCTACTGTGGAGCAATCAGCAACCTTAAATCATCCCTAAGTCCGCCTTCAAAGCGAACACAACGATCATGCTCAGTTGACACAATTCCCCGAGCATAGCGGCTCAGCCTTAAGAACTCTGCCTCATACTCAGATACCGACTTATTTCCTTGTACCAATCCCAGAAAGGTTTTCCTCTGAGCATCAGTGTAGCTGGTGCCCACATACTTCTTCTGATAAGCAGCTTTGAAGTACTCCCAAGTAAGATCATCTGCCGTAGCACTATCCCGAACCGTGAGCCACCACTGATATGACTCATCCTTTAGAAGCGACACCGCTCCTTTCAGCTTCTCCTCAATTGGTCGATCAAGGTCGTCCATGATTCTCTCAATCGATTCTAACCAAAGATTCTCACAAGACTGGTGCCACTCCAGATACACCCCGGAATACCTCAGCTCTATTGGATCGTTGTCGCTAGGGAACAGATTTTCGAGCTCCCATTCCTCCACTAGCGCCAGCCACCATCTCAAGGACTCGTAACACAGCTTGCGATACTGCCTCACCTCCCGTCTGATCCTGCTCCTCAGCTCCAAAAGTTGGAGGTGGTGGTGGCGGTGGTACTTCATTCTCCGACCCCTGACCCGACCTAACAGGTTCTGACACGGTCATCCTGCCCCTACTGCGTCCACGACGGCCACATCCTCTAGAGCTCATTCTAACTATCGTGTTTCAATCTGATTAAGAAATTTTTATGGATTAGTACTTGTTTCACTTGGTTATCCGCGAAGAAATTTTATGAAAGAGTTTAATAGGGATTCTTTCGAGCAATCAAGTTTTAAGTCCTCTATCCTAGTTCACACAAAGAAGCACATCCATTCCCTAATACCTTTCATACTTATTCACTCTTCGGGCATTCCTGTCCGTTTCTATCCCAGGGGTATTTTCGTCATTTTCCTACAGGGGTATTTTCGTAATAATTCAAAGAAATTTTAAAACTTTAATAAATCAAGGCATTTTGAAATTTCCAAAACTAGAGGATATTTCTAAAAATTTGTCAATTAAAGGTACAGTAGAATTTTGGAAACTAGGGGTATTTTGGTAATTTTGTCAATCAGGGGTAATTTTGTAAATTTCAAAAATCAGGGTATTATTTTGAAATACATAATTTTGGATACTTTTGAAAAGTAAGAGGATTTGATTAAGATCGGGGTAATACGGTAATTTTAGAAACCAAGGGCATTTTTGTAATTTTGCCACTAGGGGCATTTTGGTAATTTTGGTAAGTCAAGAATATTTCAAAATTTTCCAAAATAAATTTTTTCCTACTATTTAATGGAGTATTGTAAATAAATTTTAAAACTGAGAACGTTCATAAAACATGGCTAATCCCTTTCGGGTTTTATTCAGTATGTTTAGCCTATAACCGAGTCCTCTCGATTAAGGTGAACCGAAGCTACGCACCAGGTAGGATTCCTGCGAAGAGGAGGTGAGTCACGAGGACTGCTTAAATACCAGGCTCTTCCGGATCCAATCCTAGACATGCGCACCAGGGTTACCACACGCTAACTCGGCGACTTGGTCATAGGTTTGTTTAATTAGGCTTTTAAAGTCTTATGCCTTTTGTTGGGGTAAACTAGTCCTAAAGTTTAAAGCACTTATCATACTATCTACGTTCCATACCTACCCTTCTACAGATAATAATCCACACAAAAAGTTAGAGGTACTTACCTGGGCGGATTGGTGCCGGAGACTCGCTGCCATGCTGTCTAAAACCAAAACCATTTTCACAAAGGCCTACCAAAACATTTTGGGCCTTGGGCCCCCACAGTCGAGCTTTGAACTGGGCTCTGATACCAATTTTGTAACACCCCAAACTCGGCCCAAACATTATGACCGAATTTGGTTTGTTACAGAGGAAAAACATTTTGAAAATCCTTTTAAGCCGATTTAATTTTTGGTTAAAACATCTCATTTCTTATTATCTTATTAAAAACCATTGAGTTGTATGAGGAAACCATTCTTAGTTTTGTTAAAAATTCACTAGGTCAGGTTGTCACATCTCTAATGTACCCGATGGCACAATAAAACATTTTACGTTTGATTTTGAGAAAACATGTGTAATCATTTTTAAAGACATTACATGGTTTAAATAAATTATCCAAAAATATGTAAAATAACCAGAGTACAGTATTCGGAGGCCTTATTACAACTTGAACCGGTAAAACCAATAATAAAAATAAAATAAAATTCAAAGTTCATTTATATCAAATTTCCACTGCATGGCCACCTCGAGTCCATCCATCTCCTCATCCGCAATCTACGAGTCACCTAAAAAATGCTAAAGGAGAAGATGAGTCATCAAGACTCAATGTGTAACCCTTTCCCCGGTTTAATGCAATTTCATACACAATTTATAACTAAGTGAACATGCGCTAAATCATGCACCCAACCTAGCCATCCAAAACACCTTTCTCTACCCCATGTGGTACCAAACCACTGGTGGTGCCAAACCACTGGTGACTTAAAGTCACGAAATCCGTCGTATTGTGGTGCCAAACCACTGGTGGGGCCAACCCACGTGTGATACCAAATCACTGGCGTCAATCCTATAATGTAAACCGTGGGGCCAACCCACTGTGGTACTAAGCCACTGGGACGAGACGCTATGAGGTACCAAGCCTCTGGAGGTGCCAAACCTCTGGTGATCGTAGTCACGAAATGTGGTACCAAACCACTGGTGCCATTCGACACGAATATCACTTCCCCCTCCACTCGTTTAATCCCACATCAATCAATGATATGTATTTAAAAAATATCACGCCAATAGATTTATTTAACAACATCCAACAGATTTATCATCAGCCATATATTATAAGCCATATATACCAAATATGTCATGCTTCCCAAAAGCATCATAAGAAAGCTCATAACAACAAGGACTTACCTGAATCCTTGCTTATACCATGATGGTATTACATCCGAATCTACACAATCCGATTAAGCATACATATAACACTTAGCACAATAAATAGTTATAAAGTGTGTATGTACACACCTGTCACCAACGATAGTCCTAAATCTCAAAAAGACAAATCGGCCACACAAGCTCCCCATGCCCCTATATTCGGCCGAACATGGAAGTTAGTGACATGGCCTATTCGGCCAAACCAAATAAATCTAAAGGGTTATCACTTGAACCTGAATCCTTACCTACACGTCTCGTACACGTTTTACAACTCTGCTTCACCACCCTACAATTGGCCATTGTCATTACTCACATCAATAGTCTTTGGCTTAATCGAATACTAAATAAAAATAGATCCTTACCACCTTACCAAAACCGATTGATCAAAGATGATGGACTCACTTGCTCGTTTCCAAATCCCGAAGGCCCTATAACAAATCAGTTCCAAACAAGTGATTAACGTCCTCACTACCACATGCCGAAATCGGCTCTTGCCTTCATCAAAGTCGACAGAGAAAGGGAAAAAGAAGAAATAGATTCGGTCACTGACACATACCTTTCCACTCGATTCCAGAAAAGCCCCCCACCCTTGTCTACTATTCGGCCAAAGCAACTAAAGAGATAGCAGGGAGATTCGGCTACTTCAATCAAAAAGAAAGGGAGGGAGATCAACTATGATTGCTTAAAATAACGCCTAAGATTCGGCTTGAGTGGAAGAGGAGAAATAAAAGAAGTGAAAGAAGATAGGGGTTTCAGCAGAAAATTTGAGAAAAAGAAAATAAAAGATGAATAGGAGAAGGGTGCTTTCAGTTTTGGGTGAAAAAGAAAGAAAAGAGATGAAGGTTGGAAAAACTAGCCGAAAATTGCCAAGTAAAAGGCTAAGAAAATTCAGCCATCCCCTCTACATAGCTCCTTGCCAGTCCTCTCTTCCCAACAAAGAGTTCAAATTTCGCAATTCCCTTAATTCACTCTAGGCCACTCATTTGAATTAATCCAAAAAAATTTGAATAACTCAAATGCCTAAATTTTCTCTTGCCAACTATTATTGATTATTCATAAAAAAATCCAATTAAAAATCCTTATTATCCATATTATCCTAAAGTTTAAAATTGAGAAATTCTCTCCCCCTATTGTCGTCCAAAATAAAGATCAAAAAGGGAATTTCCGCGACTCGAACATAGGCTCCCCTTGATCTCCTTGTGGCGTCACTTCCAGCTCCTAAGTGGCTTCCCTTTTGCCACTTTTCCAAGGCCTTTTTAGTGTCAAAAGTTCCCTCTTTTAACCTTGTAACCCCTACTTTCTAAGGCTCCCTACCTTTAAAGCTTCCAAATAAAATTTTTTTACTATTCTGAGCCTACTCAAGACCCCTAACTAAATCTTCTTACACTATGAATAACATCACAGCAATTCAATCACAAGAAAATTAATTCAATCACAAATAACCCCTATCTTAGGATGTTACAATTCTACCCCCTTAAAAATAATTTCGGCCTCGAAATTACCTGATCAAAAGAGATGGGGGTATTGCTGCCGCATCACATCCTCAGGTTCCCACGTAGCTTCCTCTGCACCATGGTTCCGCCATAGCACTTTCACCAAAGGTACAGACTTCCTACGTAGAACCTTGACATCTCGATCTAAGATCTGAACTGGTTCTTCCTCGAAAGATAAATCCCTCAATCTCAGCCACTGGCACAACGTGTGATGGATCTGACCGATACCGTCTAAGCATCGACACATGGAAGACGTCATGAATCTGACTCAACTATGCCGGTAGCTCGAGCTGATAAGCTACCGGTCCTACTCGCTTCACTACTGTATACGGTCCGATGAACCTTGGGCTTAGCTTCCCTTTCCTACTAAATCTTAATACCTTTTTCCAAGCCGACTCCTTCAGAAAGACCTTATCTCCCGTTGCATATTCCATTTCCTTGCGTTTAAGATCAGCATAAGACTTCTGTCTATCTGACGCTTCCTTGAGACGAGCCGGAATCACCTTAACTTTATCTTTAGTTTCTGTCACCAACTCCGGACCCAAAACTTGTCGTTCACCCAACTCGCCCAACACGCAGAGTTCGACACCTTCGTCCATATAGTGCTTCATATGGAGCCATCCAATGCTCGCTTGATAACTATTGTTATAAGCGAATTCCACCAACGGTAGATACTCCTCCCAACTACCACTGAAATCCAAAACGCATCCTCTTAGCATATCTTCTAAAATCTGTATGACCCTTTCCGATCGCCTGCCGATCGTGGATGGAAAGTCAGATCAAATCCAATCGTGTACCCAAAGCCTGATGCAACGCTTTCCAGAATCTTGACGTAAATCTGGGATCCCTATTTGAGATGATCGATACTGGCACACTATGTAACCTTACTATCTCCGCCACATACAGTTTTGCTAGCCTCTGAAGAAAATAATCCATTCTCACCGGTATGAAGTGAGCTGATTTAGTCAGACGGTCCACAATCAACCAAACTGCATCCTTCTTGCTGGGCGTGAGGGGTGGTCCACTGACAAAATCCATAGTGATCCTCTCCCATTTCCACTGAGGGATCTTCAGTGGTTGAAGTAACCCTGATGGCAACTGGTGTTCTGCCTTCCCCTGCTGACACGTCAGACACCTTCCCACAAATTCAGTTACCTCACGCTTCAACCCTGGCCACCAGAACTGCTTCCGCAAATCTCCATAGATCTTGCTTCCTCTATGATGCATAGCGTATGGGTTGCTATGTGCATCTTGGAGAATTCTTTGTCTCAACTCCATATCCTTCGGCATACAAGCTCGTCCTTGAAAACATAGTACACCATCACCAGTCAAACTATACCCTTCCAAACCACAATCTCGTACTTGCAACCTTCGCGCATTCAAACTATCATCCACCAATTGCTTTTCCTTAATCTCATCGATCCAAGTTGGCTTAACCTGCAGTTCTGCCAAAAGACTTCCATCGTCGTATAGACTGAGGTGAGCAAACATCGCCCTTAAGTCCGTCACGACCTTCCAGCTTAAAGCGTCAGCTACCACATTAGCCTTGCCCGGATAGTACTCAATTGAACAGTCGACAGAGAAAGGGAAATAGAAGAAATAGATTCGGTCAGTGACACATACCTTTCCACTCGATTCCAGAAAAGCCCCCACCCTTGTCTACTATTCGACCAAAGCAACTAAAGAGATAGCAGGGAGATTCGGCTACTTCAATCAAAAAGAAAGGGAGGGAGATCGACTATGATTGCTTAAAATAACACCTAAGATTCGGCTTGAGTGGAAGGGGAGAAAGAAAAGAAGTGAAAGAAGATAGGGGTTTCAGCACAAAATTTGAGAAAAAGAAAATAAAAGATGAATAGGAGAAGGGTGCTTTCGGTTTTGGGTGAAAAAGAAAGAAAAGAGATGAAGGTTGGAAAAACTAGCCGAAAATTGCCAAGTAAAAGGCTAAGAAAATTCGGCCATCCCCTCTACATAGCTCCATTGCCGTCCACTCTTCCCCAACAAAGAGTTCAAATTTCGGCAATTCCCTTAATTCACTCTAGGCCACTCATTTGAATTAATTCAAAATAATTTGAATAACTCAAATGCCTAAATTTTCTCTTGCCAACTATTATTGATTATTCATAAAAAAAATCCAATTAAAAATCCTTATTATCCATATTATCCTAAAGTTTAAAATTGAGAAATTCTCTCCCCCTATTGCCGTCCAAAATAAAGATCAAAAAGGGAATTTCCGCGACTCGAACATAGGCTCCCCTTGATCTCCTTGTGGCGTCACTTCTAGCTCCTAAGTGGCCTCCCTTTTGCCACTTTTCCAAGGCCTTTTTAGTGTTAAAAGTTCCCTCTTTTAACCTTGTAACCCCTACTTACTAAGGCTCCCTACCTTTAAAGCTTCCAAATAAAATTTTTTTACTATTCTGAGCCTACTCAAGACCCCTAACTAAATCTTCTTAAGCTATGAATAACATCACAGCAATTCAATCACAAGCAGATTAATTCAATCACAAATAACCCCTATCTTAGGATGTTACAACTCATAGCATCGGCGACCACGTTCTCCTTTCCCAGATGGTAGTCGATGATCAACTCATAATCTTTTATCAACTCTAACCATCTCCTTTGCTTTAAATTCAACTCATTTAGCGTCATCAAATACTTCAAGCTTTTGTGATCAGTGAAAATCTGACATTTTTCACCATATAAATGGTGTCTCCAAATCTTCAGTGCAAAAACAATAACCGCCAACTCCATAGCATGCGTTGGATAGTTCTTCTCATGTGGATTTAGCAGTCTAGAGGCATATGCTATTACTTTGCCTTCTTGCATAAGTATACAGCCTAATCCATTTAAGGATGCATCACTGTAGATCACCAATTCTTTCCCTGACTCGGGTTGTACGAAAACTGGAGCCTCTGTCAACAATGTTTTCAGTTTCTCAAAACTTTGTTGGTATTTTTCTGACCATTCAAACTTCACATTTTTCTGTAACAATTTCATGATCGGGGTTGCAATCATGGAAAACCCATTGACGAATCGTCTATAATAGCCAGCCAGGCCTAGAAAACTTCTAACCTCAGATATATTCTTCGACGGTTTCCAGTCAACAATAGCCGAAATCTTACTTGGGTCAACTCGGACTCCATCTCCCGAGATAATATGTCCCAAAATCCAACTTCCTTGAGCCAAAATTCACTTTTGCTCAGCTTAACATACAACTGATTTTCTCGTAGAATCTGCAAAACTGTCCCTAGATGCTCGACATGCTCTGTCTTGTCTAGAGAATAAATCAATATGTCGTCAATAAGGTATGGTCGAAAGATGCGATTCATAAGATCCATGAACACTGCAGGAGCATTGGTCAAACCAAAGGGCATGACTAAAAATTCGTAATGTCCATACCTCATTCAAAAAGCAGTCTTTGACACATCTGAGTCTTTTAATCTCAACTGATAGTACCCCCGATCTTAGATCTATCTTGGAGAACACAGTGGCTACTTTCAATTGATCAAACAAATCATCGATCATGGGCAATGGGTACTTGTTCTTCACTATCACTTTATTAAGCTGCCGGTAATCTCTGCACAATCTCATGGTGCCATCTTTCTTTTTCACAAATAAAACCGGAGCACCCCATGGAGAACAACTTGATCTTGCAAAACCCTTGTTTGTTAACTCTTGTAACTGTGCCTTTAGTACCCTCAACTCCGTCGGAGCCATTCTGTAAGGAGTAATAGATATCGATACAGTACCAGGAGTTAGCTCAATGCCAAACTCAACTTCTCTTACTGGAGGTAGTCCTGGCAGTTCTTCAAGAAAAACATCCAAGTACTCACATATTATTGGTATTGATTCAATCTTTGACTCTGTCTCTTTGGCATTCATCACAAATGCAAGATATGTCTCGTACCCTTTTCTTACATATCTCTGAGAAGACATATAAGAGATCACCACTAGCGATATATCTGGTTCATTTGATTCAACATGAAGGGTGTCTCCATTTCCACATCTCAACTCAAAATATTTCTTTCCACAATTTATTGTCACATCATGAATAGTTAACTAGTCCATACCAAGAATAATATTGAATTCATCAAATGGTAATAACATAAGGTTAACCTTAAAGCAATGACCTCTAATCATCAATGGACAATCTTTGCATACCTTATCAACTAGTACACTTTTGCCTAATGGATTAGACACATTTATCACAAACTCTGTGGACTCTATGGGCATACTCATTTTAGATACTAATTTCATGCAAATATATGAGTGGGTAGATCTGGGATCTATTACAGTAATAATTTTAGTATCATGAAGAGAAAAGGTACCCGTAATAACATCGGGAGAAGAAGTCTCTTCGCGAGTGCGAATGGCATAAGTCCTTGCAGGCGCCCTACCCTCGGGTTTGACAGCCTGCTCTCTAGGGTTACACTTACTACTCGCCCCACTTCTCGAGTTCCTCTGTGGTCTACCTTTGACCATGTTCCCGGATCTCACATTCTAAGTCTTCTCTTCTTTCATCATCTCAGGGCAATCTTTTATAAAGTGATCTTGGGAACCACACTTGAAGCAAGCATTCTCATGTACCCGGCATTTACCGAGATGACGTCTGCCACACTATGGGCATTTCGATCTATTAGATTGAATGTTCCCAACACTACGACCAAGGTAGTCTGAGCCTTATTCCCCAAATACTGTTTACTCTTGTTTCCATTTGAAAACTCGGTGGAAGTAGCTAATCGAGGGGAGAATTCTCTTGGCTTCTTGGATGAGGATTGGAATGACTTATTCCATTGTCCCTTTCTTGAGTCACGAGACTCCGTTTCAGCTTTCCTTTTCTCCTTTACTAATTCTTTGACTTTACAAGCCCTCTCCACTAGCACAATGAATTCTTTCAATTCTAGAGCAGCAACAAATAATTTTATGTCCTCATTTAGTCCATCTTCAAATCTTTTGCTCATGATGGCTTCGATGGACACACACTCTCGAGTGTATTTGATGAGTCTTACAAACTCACGCTCATAATTTGTCACTGACGTCTTACCTTGCTTCAATTCTAAAAATTCCTTTTTTCTATGATCGATAAACCTTTGACTGATGTACTTTTTCCTGAACTCTTCTTGAAAGAATTCCCATGTGATCTTTTCCCTCGGTACTACTGACACAAGGGTGTTCCACCATTGGTACCCGTAGTCTCTTAAAAGAGAGATTACACACTTCATGCACTCCTCGGGTGTGCACGACAGCTCATTAAATACCCTAATGGTATTTTCAAGCTAGAACTCTGCCTTTTCCGGATCATCATCCTTTCTGGACCGGAATTCCTCTGCTCCATGTTTCTAAATCCTATCAACCGGGGGTTTGTCTCCTCTTACCACCCCTACTACTTGAGGGGCTATTAGGATAGGCTGACGAATAGGCGGGGGTTGTGCATTCGGGTTCATACGAACGAACTTCGTGTACCATGTGTTCTTCATATGGAAGAAGGCTTCTCTAGCCTCTTCTCCTCCTCTTTGACTCACTGTAGTGGGTCTATTCTCATCCTCATTAGGCACCGTCCCCTTAGCAGGAGCCGACGTGTTACTTTCTACATCGTCCGCCACAGCTCTTTTGGGATCCATTACCATATAAAAAAACATAACTTAGGTCGTTAGGAGTCGTCTCACTATCATTACAAAAACATCCTTACGTATGGCATGTATAGCTAGACTCATGTTTATGCTACATTAGTCTTAGAATCGAGTAAACCGTAGCTCTAATACCACTAAATGTAACACCTCATACCGAGTCCAAAGCTGGGACTGGATACGAGACATTACCATACTTGAAACATACATAAACGTGTACTTACGGGCTATAAAATTTCGTTTTGATTTAAACACTTTTCTTTCTTAGTCATAACATGCATTACAAGGGCCTACGAGGCCTTAAACTCACACCCGAAAACTTTTATAAACTTAGAAAACTTTTCATCGAAACAGGAATCACACGCCCGTGGGGCTAGGTCGTATGGTCACACACGCCCATGTCCCTACTCCATGTATAATAACTTGGATATTCTGCTTGTGTCACACGGCCTAAGAAAATGCCTGTGTTCTCTACCCGTGGTGAACACTGACCATCTCACACGGCCTAAGCACACGCCTGTGTGACTAGCCCGTGTTTTATTCTGACTTAAAAACACTAACATGCAGGGGACACACGGTCTATTAACACCCCCATGTGGGCTGTCCATGTATCACACACGGCCTAGCCACAGGCCTATGTGACTTATCCATGTGGACACTTAAAGGCTACTTTCCAAGCCATTTGCCACCCTGAAATTAAGATCATTCATATACCCAATTCAACAACTCAATACTTCTTCAAGACATGAGCATTAATGCATAATTCATCAACAATGATATAAATAAACTTAATAAAATATTGACCAAACTCCTTTAGCCATATACAAAATAATAATAACTTAATAGCCAACACTATGGCTCTTCTTAAGACAAAACTCAAAATGAAATGATTCCTATACACGCCATACTTAATATAAACAACTTGGCTAAACCCAAAATAATGGTTGATAGTGTGTTCCGAGCTCCGACATCAATGATCCACAAATTAGCTTGGCGGGACTACAAGGAAAGAAAGAAATAAAGGAGTAAGCATTTAGCTTAGTAAGTTTACATGTAATACATATAGCATTGTAATTGTTAAATACAACTCATCCATCATAAACAATAGCATCCTAAATCTCAAGTGCTTAAGCTTACTTACTCTTACTTATTCATAATCATTTCATGTTACATACTTGACTCATGATTGTAATGTAAACCAGATACCTGAATCACTTAGTCATAAAGATTAGTATACTTTTCTATTGTAAACATAAATTCTAACTTTATCTTTCTTAACATGAATAATACTTTTATCCACTTTGACTCGACAATAACTTTACATACTTAACTTCTTGTTACTTCATTCCTTTTTTACTCTTTTGCCCGATAAATTAACCCGAATAACCGATAAATTAACCCGAATAACCGAAGATGCTCAATCTCATCAAACATGGGCCTCGATGTAACACCCCTTCCCCCTATCTGTCACTGGATCAGGGTACGAGGCATTACAATAATCTTATACACTTCTCCGATACATACATTTTAATTATATATGAAAATCATTCATGGTCACACTCCATGTCCCTATTATGGGCTTACGAGGCCCAAAACAATCATTTAAGTTGGTTCGGGACCAAACCAAAACTTTTTTGGTATTTAGAAAATTTTTACCAAAATAGGGCCACACGACTATGTGACATATGACACGACCGTGTGGTCTTCACATGCCCGTGTCTGGACCCTGTGTATAATTCACTAGCATTTTTTTTATGCACCACGGCCAAACCGCAAGCCCGTGCGGTGGCCGTGTCCTACCCCACGTTGAGACACACGACCGTATCTCTAGCTCGTGTGGCATACATTAGGCTATTTGTCAAACCTTTTGTGTTCTTTACTCTTTGTACTAATATACAATATATCGATCTTTGTTATACATTTAGCTAATTCTAGCTTAGTCACAACAAGACATTTCTCTATGCATGCATAAAATAGGTTTACTTACTTATAAGCATTATGAGTCACATCTCATGGCTCTATTCAACGAAGCAATATAAGCCTAAACATTTGGATAATTCATAATAATACATATAACCAATAACTAAATCTCTATAAATGCCATTCACTTGAAAATAATTAGGAATTGTCGTGATTCCAACTTGACAAATTTATAGTGTGATGATACCTCAAACGATCTCCAACCCCAAGCCAACCTGACAACACTAAGAGAAATGGGAAAATGGTGTAAGCTTTATAGCTTAGTATATTGGCATATTAATAATAATAAGCAATTTATTTAACAATATTAACCCATTTCTCAATAAATATGCTCAAGGAAATAGAATCAATATTCACATAGTTTCACCTTTTTCTTAAGTTCAGCTTAGTTGTTTTTTTTTTTTTTTTTGAGTCACAGTCACTAATTTAATTATTTCATAAGCTACAAACTCGAAATTAAGTTTCGTGAACTTTCCTTGAAATTAGACCCATATACCTTCTTTCCATAAAATGTCCAGAATTTTTGGCCTGGCCAATCAATACTAGATTATTCTTAAAATTTCCCTTATTTCACTGTTTGATGGTTTTGACCTATTTTTACAAAAACTCATTTATCTCATTATATATAATTCAAATAATGTTCTCGTTTATTCTAATCAAAAATAGACTCATTAAGAATTTTAAGCATATAAACTATGCTCCATCATTATTTTTGTACAATTTTTAATAATTTTTCCAAGATAGAATAGTGGATCACGAAGTCATTCAGAACCAATCTCACTAAAATTTAAATATCTCATAATTTCCACTTCTTTTGCTTAATCTATTTCTTTTATATGAAAATAGACTCAATAAGCTTTCTATTAAGTATGACTCCTATTTCAGTCAAATTTGAGAAGTAATCTTCTAGTTAAACTCTGTTTATTTGTTTCAATCAAACACTAATTAGTTTAGATTATTTTATTATTATTTGACCTATGAATTTAGCCTATAAATAGGCTCTTTTACAACCTTAGAAAAAATACCCCATTAAATATTAGAACTCATAACACATTTAGAGAATTTTTGTGTTTATGTTTTGAGGGTTCTTTGTTTTTGGGTTTTCGGGCTTTAGTTTTATCTCCATCTTTTGTACTCTTTGTTCTTTTTCTATTATAGTAAAATTATCTTTCCCGTGGTTTTTTATCATCTTTGGAGGGGGTTTTCCACGTTAAATTTGTATGTTCAATTTCTTAATTTCTTCTGCTATTTTTACTTATTCGTTGCATAATCGAGTCGATCCTAACAAGTGGTATTAGAGCTAGTTCAATTTTCATAGATCTGCCCATTCAGAAATGGCAGCAACAAGGTTTGAAATTGAGAAGTTTGATGGTGAGACAAATTTCAATCTGTGGCAAGTTTGGATGATGGCAATTCTAGTTCAATCCGATTTGAAAAAGGTTGTTACTGGGAAAAAGCCTGAGAATCTAAATAAAACAGAATGGGAAGAGCTTGATGAAAAGGCTTTTTTTGCAATCCAGTTGTGCCTCTCGAATACGGTATTGCAGGAGGTATTGATGGAGAAGACCTTATTTGCCTTATGGAAAAGGTTAGAAACTTTATGCAACTAAGTCTCTGGCTAACCATTTAGTGTTGAAACAACGTCTATTTATGTTTCGCATGAACGAAGGTGAGCTTCTTAGAGATCACATCAGCCAATTCATTACTCTTTTAAATGATTTAAAGAACGTTGAGGTTCATATTGATGATGAAGATCAAGCTATGCTATTATTATGCTCTTTACCCTCTTCATACAAGTCTTTCAGGGAAACGTTGATTTATGGCAGAGACAAACTCTCATTCGAAGATGTGAAGGGTCATTTGTTGAGTAGAGACAAACTCAACAATGAGCTTCATTTGGATAGCAAAGCAGATAGGCAAGCTTCTGTTTTGATAGCATCAAAGAAACGAGACAAAAGGTGTCGCTATTGTAAAAAGTTAGGTCACGTCAAAGCAGATTGTTATAAACTGCGAAAGAAAAAAGCTGCTGAGAGTAACGAGGAAGATGTAACTGGTGCTAATTTGGCCGATGAAAGCGGTGATGATTTATTGTTAGTGTCAATGAGAGATAACTCCAAGCTCATGTCCGAGTAAATCCTAGATTCAGGATGTTCTTTCCACATGTGTCCCAATAGATAATGGTTCTCCACATACAGTTCAGTTGAAGGTGGAGTTGTGTGCATGGGAAGCGATTCATCTAGTAAGGTAATTGGTATTGGTACTGTTAAAATTAGGATACACGATGGGATGATTAGGACACTCTCAGATGTTAGGTATGTACCTTATTTACGAAAGAATCTCATCTCCTTGAGTATTTTAGACTTGAAAGGATGCAGAATCAACAGCGAGTCGAGCACCATTAAAGTATCTCGTGGAGCTCTCGTTTTGTTAAAAGGTAAAAGAACTGGCAGTCTTTATATTCTGGAAGGTTCTAAAGTGATTGGTGAAATTGGATGTCCCTCGTCTGTTACAGAGTCGAAGTCAACTCATTTAGAGTGGAGGCAACTTGTTCATAGGAAGGAAAAAGGTATGACTATTTCATTGAAGAGAGGTTCTCTTTTGAATGCAAGTTTTAAAAAGTTAGGGCACTGTGTTCGTGAAAATCAAACCCGGGTTATTTTTGATTTGGCAGTGTACAAGTCGAAGGCTAGAAGTCTTCCAGTTTCTAAGCACAGATTCGACTCAGTTAATTCCCTGCATGGTTCAAGATAGGCTTGTGGCGGGTTATGGCAAAGATGGCATTGTGGAAATATGAGTCAAGGTGGAGATTTGTTAAGTATGACTCCTATTTCAGTCAAATTTGAGAAGTAATCTTTTAGTTAAACTCTGTTTATTTGTTTCAATCAAACACTAATTAGTTTAGATTATTTTATTTTTATTTGACCTATGAATTTAGCCTATAAATAGGCTCTTTTACAACCTTAGAAAAAACACCCCATTAGATATTAGAACTCATAACACATTTAGAGAATTTTTGTGTTTACTTTTTGAGGGTTCTTTGTTTTCAGGTTTTTGGGGTTTAGTTTTATCTCCATCTTTTGTACTCTTCGTTCTTTTTCCATTATAGTAAAATTATCTTTGCCCGTGGTTTTTTATCATCTTTGGAGGGGTTTTTCCACGTTAATTTTGTGTGTTCAATTTCTCAATTTCTTCTGCTATTTTTACTTGTTCGTAGCTTAATCGGGTCAATCCTAACACTTTCAATTCATATCTCCTTCACTTTCTAACTCAATTTCCACTATTTTCGGTGATTTTTCAGAAGTACACAATTGCAGTTGTCCAGTACTATTTTAATTCAAATTTCACTTTTTCATGATTTCCATGTATTCACTTCCATTTTTTTACACATATGCACTAAAACAACATATAACTTGGCACATAACTATCACTTAATCATATGCACATCTCACTCATTTGCATCCTTACTATTAATGCACCATAATCTAAGCATTTTATTCAACATATAAATCACACAATAACAATTTGTACACATTCCTATACTACTTATTTATACGATTCTCTACTTAGTTTCATACCTGCACTTTACGTATACAAACAATTTCATATTCACACTTACTCATATAAATACATCAAACACAATGTTCACTTTCACATTATTATCACATGATTAAATCGTTTTCACAATCAATAAATTTTCATTATATCAATTCAATACCCGTTGAACCATATGGAATACTAAAGGGTACGCGGAATAAGGCACAGAGTGCCACACTGTAATATAGCCGAAGCTATCACTGTAGTGTAGCCGAAGCTACCACTGTAATGTAGCCGAAGCTACAACTGTAACACTAGGGTTACCCTCGGGCCTGCTCACACAAGCTATCAATTCAAGGTTAATATACAGTGCTGCTCACACAAGCTGTCAGGTGTCTGCAACACATGCAAGATCACCCAGCCACTGATATAACACAATGAACCAGCACCCAGGGGACACTTTCACACTAAAAACACTGAAATTCCTAGTGACATGTCACCTGTATCCTTATCGTTTCCTAAGGTTCAAGCGGGACTTTTTCACACTTGTTAACACTTAGTCAATATTCACTTAATCACTTGTCTCATGATAACACTAATTCACAATTACTCATAACATTCACAATCATAGAAGTCACATTTAAGTACAATATTTCAATGCACTTCCATGTACCATAGACATATTTTAAATCAATTTACAAACTTGGCACATTAAACATTTAATTTAACATAATTCAATTAATTCACTAATTTCACTTTCAAATGTAAATTACAACATTATTGCATTATTATTAACACACCAACTTACCTCGAATGCCGAAACGGCTAATTTTCCCGACTTAGCCCACAACTTTGTTCTTCCCCGATCTTAGTCCAAATTTCATAATTTCTTGATCTAACATGTCAAATAGGACTCATTTAACACATTTTATCAACACACTAATCAATTCAATTCACATATCAAATTATGGAAAATTTATAATTTTGCCCCCTAAGTTTTCAAAAATTACACTTTTACCCCTAGGCTCGTAAATTAAACTTTATTCCTTTTTCTTATGTTTTATGACATGCTAAACATTTTTCCCTTCTATAGAAACTTCAAATTCTTACTATAACACATACTTATGAACAATAACAACTTTTACCAATTAGCTCATTTTACTCGTTTTCACCGAAAATCACTTAGCAAACATCGTTCTCCTAACCTCAAACATTCATATTCTACCATTAGATATCAAAATACATGCTTATCTAGCATGGGTTTTTTTTTTAAACTTTGATAATAGATAAATTAAGCTTCGAGGATCTCAAAAATACGAAAACCATTAAAAACGGGACAAAAATCGTACCTATATAAGCCATAGAAGCTTGGCCGAATGGAGCTCATCCATGGCTGCCATTTTTGGTTTTTACAATCGGATGAAGAAGAAGAAAGAAGAAAAAAAAGATGATAGCTTTTATCATTTTGTCTTATTAGGCCATTTTAGCTTAATTACAAAATTACCCTTTTTATTTCAACCTAATTTCAAAAATACCAAATAAATATCTCCCACTAACTTATTAATGGGCTAATTATCTCATAAGGACTTCCAATTTAAAAACACAACAATTTAACACCTCTAACAAATAAAACTTAACTTTTGCACTTTTTACAATTTAGTCCTTTTAACTAAATTAAGTGCCCAAACGTTAAATTTTTTCCAATGAAATTTTTACGAAACTTTTTCGTAAAATTATAAACCATAAAAATATAATAAAAACAAAAAGTTTCCTCGTCGGATTTGTGGTCCCGAAACCACTGTTCCGACTAGACCCAAATTTGGGCTATTACACTCGATGCTAATGCCATGTCCCAGACATGGTCTTACATGGTATCGCCTCATGATGCCGATGTCATATCCTAGATATGGACTTACACAGGATCTCTTAACTCAGTGTCGATGCCATGTCCCAGACATGGTCTTACACGAGAGCTTCCTTGTGTGTTTCCTTGGAAACTTACCATTGTCATGTCTTGACATGGTCTTACGTGGTATCCTTACCTCATGAACTTGTCAAGGCCATGTCTTGACATGGACTTACATGATATCTTCTCTTTAGAGACTGACCAATGCCATGCCTTGGCTTGGACTTATATGGGTCTTTGCCTCATAATAACTTTTCAATGCCAAGACTTGTCTTGGGCTTACATGATATCTTCTCTTTAGAGACTCATCAATGCAATGCCTTGGCTTGGACTTATATGGGTCTTTGCCACTTAATAACTTTTCAATGCCAAGACTTATCTTGGTCTTACATGATCCCCTTGCTTTATTGCCGATGCCATATCTTGACATGGTCTTATACGGGCTTTCTTGTCTCATGATGTAGATTAAGTATCCTTAATAATCCAACTTCTTTCGGGACTTTCATATACTTACTTTCCTTAATGTCCTTGTTTAAACATATTTCATCAACATCATGGAAATATTATACCATAACAACATATATAAGTAATTCAATAAAATAGTCATGAAACTTAAAAATCATACAAACTTACCTCAGTATACAAAATGTATGAAGATAGTCAATTAAGTCCACGACTTTGTTCTTGCCTCGGTTTCGATCCGGCCTTCGTTTTTCTTGATTAGGAGCTTGAAAAATTGAACAAACCCTAACTATGGAGTTCTTTAAAATTTTGGCTAAGCTTGAAGAAGATGAACATGAATTTTGACTTATTTCATCCTTTTTAATCATTAATTGGCCAAATGACGAAAATACCCTTTTTACTAAAATTTCAAAAAATTACTAACTCATGTCCATTTTTGTCCAAAAATTAGAAATTGGGCAAATTTCTATTTAAGGACTTCTAATGAAGAATCCAAAGCTATTTCATACTAAAAGCTTCTAGAATTTCATATTTTGCAACTTTTGCAATTTAGTCCTAATAGACCATTCAATCACAATTAATAGAATTTCTTCATGAAACTTTAATACTATCATGTAAACATCTCATAAACCTTAAAACTCACATTTCTACTTCAGATTTGTGGTCTCGCGCCATATTCTGACTAAGCCTTAAATCGGGTTGTTACAGTTATTACATTTCCTCTTTTTGATGTTCCTATTTATGCACTGATTAAAACTAGGTCAACACATTCAAATATACGTACAACTTTAGTAACAGAAAAGAATTTTCTGGTAAAGTTTACTAAATTTGATATTAGGGTGTCAAGTCTGATAGGTCAGAGTGCGATTGTAAATAAAGTGTGTAAATACTATCCACTAAAATTTTTGGGTTACGAATTTCTTGCTGATTTGATGTTTCCATGAAATGAATTTAATGTTATTCTGGGTATATATTGGCTAACAATTCATGTTGCAATTGTTAGTTACAAACAAAAACAAATTGTTTTGAAACGTCTAAATGGTGATTTGATCAATGTTGAATCTGATAGATCATATTATTTACCAATATAGTATCGAATTTTACTGCTCAAAAGTTTATTTGGAAAGGAGTTGACACTTATCTAGCATATATTTTAGATACTCAAGCATCTAAATCAAAGATAGATTAAGTTTCATGTCACATCCCAAAAACCTGGTTAGTAGAAATTGGGTTAATGAACTGAGAGTGGTCACGCCCAAATATTTTTTGGATAATCTTTTGCTCATTTGATAATAAATAAGTATCAAATCTTGTGATTGAGTAGTGGTGAAGCTATCCTTGATTACTTGTGTTTGAATCCTTTCCCTCACTTTATTTTCTGATAACATATTAATTTGCATGTTATTATGTATTTAATTCAGTTTATTTCTTAATTGATCCTTGCTAAATTAGTACTTTTATGTTTTAATCTTGTTAGGGATGCAATTGAGATGCTAAGAGACAAAAAACAAGCAGAAAAGAACCAAATTGAAACAGAATCAATAAAAATGAAGCCGAACCAAAATGTGGAGAAAAGCCAAGGACTCATCAAAATTTTTGACTTCGTAAAAACCAAAAATAGAAAAAAATCTTATTTTATTTTATTTTGATTGTAACACCCCAAACCCGACCTAGACGTTATGGCCGAATCTAGTGATTTCACATGATAGTGCTTTAGAAAACGTAATTACAATAAAGCCATTTTCGGTATCTTAGGTTACCGTAAAAAACGTGTCGTTTATTCATTCATTATCTATTTTCAAAACATTATACGTTGCGAAAGCTTTTAAAATAATTTGCGAATTCGCGTGTATTTGATAAAACATTTGTTTATTTTGAAAACTCGAGTTTTCCTACTTCTAATCGTAATATCATAAACGTCACAAACCCCAAATTAAACAAAAATCCGTAATGGCCATATTACATAAGGTATACCCAGATATAATTAAAACCGTAAATAAAATAAATAAAAATAAAACCATAAAGGTCCAGAATCGTGGTCATCACCGAGTCTTCCGCTGCACCGATCCGTCTACCGCTGAGGATTACCTGAACAGATTAAACAGAAAAGGGTGAGTTTTCGTAAACTCAGTGTGTAAACTCCACAGAAAACATACACATGGCATAATGTTAGAAGGCAGTCATAAATTCATAGTTCGACTCTTAGCCCATTACAAATACGGTGTGGACCTTAGCCCACTCAGATACAAAATCAGATATGTTCTAGGGCCTTAGCCCATTTCAGACATAATATACAGATCAGAACAAAATAGCAAAGTCCTACCCACCAGCCTCTACACACCAACTCCGTCCAACCCTACACAACATGTGGGGATAAAATCAACTCACCCATCCCTACACACCATGCTGTACCGAATGCGGCACATAATCAGAAAGTTGCAGCTAAGCTGCCAGATAACAGGCTTAAGAGCCTTTCAGATACTTCCTCTAAATATCATTAACCCACCCTGATGCAATGCAACATACATAATATGACATGTTTTTATGCAAATAACAGTCCATACATTCAAATCGGTATACATGTTGAGTACAGATTTCACATAATCAAATCATAGAGCTACGGGTCTAAGTACTACTTATCGACCCTTCATTAGGTTCACAGTCAACTTGGGCGACCCGTGCAACCTTTCAGAACATTTCACTAAAATGGGCTCACACGCCCATGTGGCCTTCTCGTGTGGCCCACACGGCCCAAATTGGCCTTGGCCATGTGGATCACACGGCCTGGCCCAAAATCCCATCGTGTGGGCCCACATGGCCCAATTGGTCTAGCCTGTGTGTCGCACAAGGCCTTGCCCGGCCGTCACACGGTCGTGCCACTCACGCATGGCCTAGATTGTCGATTACGTGCCCGTGTGGTGACTTACAGTCTTACACACGGCCTACCACACGGGCGACCACATGCCCATGTGGCATCGATAGAGAGGTTTTCAGCTTCCACTGAAACCTCGTTTTCTGCATTTCCTAGTACACACCTGGTTAGATTTAAACGCGTAAGCTCCCCTAAGCCACCAGAACCTAAAAATCAACCAACAAAACACTGATTTAACCACTTGTTTTGTCATTCAATCAAAAGTCTATAGTCAGAAATCTTAATTAGTCCTTACCGTTAACAACCGAAATCGCAACTCTTAAATCTCTGGAGCAACACTAATCAATTATTGCCTTCCACCTAATCAAAACACCACAACAGACCCCTCATTAAACACTTAACCCAAAGCAAAAAGATTAAGCAGAAAAGGACTTACCGTATGAACACATCACCGTTGAACAAGGAGAGAACAAATAAAAAACTGAAGAAGAAGAAAAAAACAAAGAAATTTTAGCAGGGAATAGGCAGCAACACGTCAAAAAGAAAAGGAGAAAATTTGGGGAAAAACAGGGTGATAGCCAAAATTTCAAAAGGAAATCTTCTAATCCCCTAATCTCTCACCTTAATTCTTTCCACTACTCAGATTTTGAAACCAACTCAAACTCTTCGCCACCAAACTGAACAAAAATAATCTTCCTTGCCTATGCAGAGATTCGAACTCACAACCTCCAACCAATCAACACTCTACCTAGCCACCAAACCAGCAGGCCCATTCTGTTAAATACTTACACACTTTTACTTATATGCTTACTAACCCGGGTTTGGGCTTTATTCATAAAATTATCAAAATCTGCCCAAGTCAAGGCTTGAACTTGGGACCTTTCACACACACCCAAAACACTTAACCACTGAAGTAGATATACAGTTGTGTCTCAAAATTACAAAAGCTGAAATTAGAGAAAAACGGGACGTTACAACTCTACCCCCTAAAAAAATTTTCGTCCTCAAAATTTTTACCTGATCAAAAAAGGTGAGGATACTGCTAACGCATCGAATCCTCCGCCTCCCAAGTGGCTTCCTCAGTGCTATGATTCCGCATAGGACTTCTGTAACAGTCCGGTTTATACTCTAGTCGAAATAGTGGTTTTGGGATTACAAATCTGAGTCAGAAAAATATTTTAATATTATTTTCAGTGCTTGCATTGTGTGATTAGCATGTGTGAAAGTTTCGTGAATTAATTTGTCCGTTTGTGTGCTTAATTAGAGAAAAGGATTTAATTGCATAAAATGCAAAATTAGCATGCTATATGAAAAATTATCTATTTATTATGGCTTTTATTATATGGAGTCCTTATGTTGTTATTAAACCAAAGGAATTTTGGATGGACAAAAATGCCTTAAGATAGTGGAATTCAAATGAAAATAAAAAGGCTAATTTGGTAATTAGCTAAATGATTAATGATTAAATAAAACAAAACCATTTGAATGTTCATCTTTTCTCAATTCTCTAGCCAAAATTAAGAAAATAGCTAGGGCTTGGAAGCTTTGCTACATTTGGCTCTTGCAAGTCTTAATTAAGGTATGAGTTTTGTTCAGTTTTTGATCATTTTTATGTTTTTGTAATCGTTGCTTTGAGTACTACAACACCCATGCCTTAATTTTGGAATTTGATGATGATTTTAAAATGTTCCATTGATGAATGCTTGAGTTTTGTGATGTTAGTTGATGAAATATGAAATATAATTGTTAGATTAACATGTTTTGTCTTTGGATTTTTGGTGAATTTGATAATTTGGACTAAATTGAGAAAATAATATTTTGAGGGACTAAAATGTGAAATAAATGAAATGTATAGACTTGTATGATCATGATGAAAATTCGGCTAAGCATGGGTTCAAGGGAATTTTGTGATTTTGTGATTTTGTGAAATAAGGACTTAAATGTCAAAATGTGAAAATGTGAAGGCTAATTTGTAAAATGCCCTAAATGTGTGTTTTTGGATTGAATTGAATGATTTGGTGAATAAAAGGGTTAAATTTCAATATGTATAGATCAAGAACCAAAGAAACCAAGGAAAGTCGAAAATGATCGAGTAGTCGAATTAAGTCTATATACAAATAAATGTAGTTAAGTTGAATTATTCATGTTCAATTAATATTAAATTGTGATGAATGGCTTTGGATGATATTCGTGTGATATCCAAGAAAGTATCGACAATGTTTCAAGGTCCGAAAAGTCCCGTACGAACCTTAGGAATAAATAGGATTCATATGTCATGACATAGGGATTCTGATATCTGATATCATGTAAGACGACGTTTGGGACGTTGGCCTTGATTTGACATTTACGTGTAAGACCCTATCTGGGATAGTGGCATCGATATTTTATTACATGTAAGACCACGTCTGGGACGTTGGCATTGTACGAGTATTCTAAGTATCTGAGTATCCTATTTGATTCCGAATGGTTCAACGGGCAATTCTGAGAAAAGAAAGGCTATGTAAAATTGTGTGACCATTTCAGGTACGTTTGAAGTGTATGCTATGATTGAGTATGAAAGGTAAGTATATGGGAATGTACACAAGTGAGATAGGTGCATAGATTTGTTGAGACAAATGTGATATATGTATGATTGTGCTATGATCAAAAGAGATACTTGGGGATGTGAATTATTGGCAAGCAATGGCTAAACAAATGAGCCAAAGAAGAGTTATGAATTTGCAAATGAGTTATATACTAATGGTCTTGTATTTGATATGATTATGCATGCTTATATGATAAGTTTATTTGTATATGGCTTACTAAGCTTTTGAAAGCTTACTTTGTGTGTGTTTGCATTGTTTTGTAGATCGTTAAAGCTACGGAAGGCTCGGGGATCGTCGAGGATCATCACCACACTATCAAATCATATTTTGGTACCTTTTAAAAGTGTATATATTAAAGTATGGCACATATAGTCTAATTGAAATGGTTAATGTTTTGAGTTGTATATAAAAGTTATGTGATATGGTTTGTAAATAGATGTGCAAATGGTAATATTTGATCTATGTTTTATGATGCAAAGTTGGTATAATATAGATGAAAAGTGATCGTGTGTTAGAGTCCTAAAAATTCATAAAAAGAATGATCGAGCCTAGAAACTAATTGTGACAACGATTAAGGCAAGTGCACCTACCGAACAGTAGTATAGTTTAACGGATTGTCGAACCCAAAGGAACCAAAAGTACTAATACTAACTTTCTTTTTATTATTGAATTATTTATTTAATCTAAAATTAACTAATTATTAAGCTAACGATGCTAAGACAAAAAGAATGAATTTGGGGGAAAACCAATTGGTTAAGACAATACCTGAGGAAGAATCCACCTAGACTTCACTTGTTATTTAACTCTGAACCAGACAATTTATTCACTTGACTTGATCCGTAGGATTCCCTAATTTATATTAATACCTCTCTCGAGGCTACTAACGTCTAACCCTAGGTTGACTAATTGAAATCTCTTTCTAATTAAAACCCCTAGGATTGCATTAACTTGATCTATGGACTCCCATATTAGGTTTGACCCTAATCCGGCAGATTTTCGTCATCTTATCTCTAGGGTTGCGATCAACTCTGCTTAATTATGCTAGATCTACTCTTAGACAGGGTCTATTCCTCCTTTGCCTAAGCACATCAATACTTGAATTAATATCCTAAAATATCAAAACAAGAATTAAGAACACATAATTAAGAACAAATCAAGTATTTATCATATAGTTCAGAAAACAATAACAAGATCCGTCTTAGGTTTCATCCCCCTCAGGTATTTGAGGGGTTTAGTTCATAATTATAAAAGAATACATCTCAGAAGAAAATATAAAACAAAACATAAGAAAAACCCTAAAACCCACTGAAGGAAATTGAAGGGTAGATCCTCCGTCTTGAGTATGATTCCAGCTTCTTGAGATGAATCAACTGGCTTTCTTTGAGTATATTCTACAATTCTGGCCTCTATGGCTTGGCTCAACGGCCCCTAAAGGTTGGCCTCTAGGGTGTTTATATAGGCTTTTGGAATGGCTTTCTTTGCCTCTAAGTACCCTAATTCGAATAGAATTCAAACAGATCGCGTTAGGGACACACCCGTGTAAGTCAAGGCCAGGCCATGTCGATCTCGTAATTTGGCCCATTTACTCCGTTTTAGGCCCGTTTCTCACTCTTTTCATCCGCCGGTGCTCTCTTAGTATAAAACATGAAGTTAAAGGATTAAGAGCACCATTACACAATTCAAGCTTAAATCATCCAAAAGTATGCTAAATGTGGGATTAAAATATGTATATATCTAAATGTGGGATTAAAATATGTATATATTATGGTTTATCAAAAAGATGTTATAATGAATTGGTAAGTTTGAGGATGGATTATGCTTAGAAATGCTTGTGATTAGACTGAGCTAAATGGCACATAAGTTGGTGTGTTTGAAATGTTCTTGAATGGTTAGAAAAGATGGTCATTTTGGTATGTTTAATTTGCATTGGACATGCTGTTTGAATTGGTATAATGCTTGTAGGTATAAACCAAAGTATGGGTGGCAAATTGGCCTTGCAAGCGGCCTATATTTGCCCACATGGTTGAGCACACGGGCGTGTGGCTCGACCGTGTCTTTCATGGTAGTATTTCAAAACAAGTCAGTTTCGACCACGGACTGAACACACGAGCGTGTGACTAGCCGTGTGGTGCAAGTCAGTGTCGACCAAAGGTAAGGCACATGGGCGTGTCTTAGGCCGTATGGACAAGTCAGTATGTATGTCCTGTTTTGCCACGGCTTAGACACACGGGCGTGTCTGAAGCCGTCTGAGGCACACGGCCTGCCCACACTGGTGACCTCTGTAGCTTTGAAAAATATTTAATTTTCAAAAATTTTTGTATGTGTTCGGTTTAGTCCCAACCTCTTTCTAATGCATGTTTAAGGTCTCGTAGACCTGTTTAAGGGACACTTTGATTTGATTGGTTATATTATGACATGAAAAGTTTGTATATGATCTGATTTGTTTGGTAATGCCTTTAACCCTAGACCGGCAATGGTTACGGGTTAGGTGTGTTACATTTAATTGGTATCAGAGATACGGTTTAGTCAATTCTAGGATTAACGTAGTGTGTGAGAGTCTAGCTATACATGTCATACATACGAACTGTGATAGTGTGATGAATCCTGACGTATAAAATGTGTTTTCATATAGTGAATGGATCCCGAAAGAGCTGTAGCTGACGATGTTAAAAGCAATGCGTCTGCTCCCCTCAAGGGACAGAGCCATCTGATTCGAGACCGGCTACTAGCAGTCAGGAGGGAGAGGCTAAACAAGCCTTCTTCCAAATAATGAATGAGTGGTTCACTCAATACGTTAGAACATATCTGGCTGTTTCACAACCTCCACCCCTGCTTAATCCTCCTTAGACTTCTATTGTGCCACCGGTTATGAATCTTAATCTGATGAATAGGCCTCTGGTTGATAAAATCCGCAAATATGGGGCTAAAGAGTTCAGAGCCACTAGTGATGATGATGCTGAGAGAGCTGAGTTTTGGCTCGAGAACACAATCTGAGTGTTTGATGAAATGTCATTGACTACTGATAAAGGTGTGAAATGTGCTATTTCTTTGCTACAAGATGCAGGTTATCAATGGTGGAAGACTTTGATTTCTGTTGTTTCAAAAGAACGGGTTACATGGGATTTCTTTCAGCCTGAATTCTGAAAGAAATGTATTAGCCAGAGATTTATAGATCAAAAGAGAAAAGATTTTCTAGAATTGAAACAAGGTCGTATGTCTGTTACTGAATATGAATGAGAATTCGTGAGATTAAGTCAATATGTGTTTTGACTGAAGAAATAATGTGTAAAAGGTTTGAAGACGGTCTGAATGAAGATATTCGCTTGCTAGTTGGAATTTTGGAAATAAAAGAATTTGTTGTGCTTGTCGATCGATCGTGTAAAGCTGAAGCACTCTGGAAAGATAAAAGAAAAGCTGAGTCTGAAGCTGGAGATGTGAGAAAGAGATTTTCGAGTAAATCGTTTCAGTCTGCTTCAAAGAAATTCAAATATGAGCATAGCCATTCAAAGGTTAATGTGGGACATTCAAATAGAGATCGAACTAGATCATAATTGAATTTCAAAGCTCCAGCAACTCCAATAGCTAGTGTGGGAAATGTCTGATCCGAGCGACCTGAATATAAGCATTATGGTAAAAGACATCTGGGTAATTGTAGATTGAATGATCGAGCTTGTTTTAGATGTGGATCATTAGACCATTTCATCCGAGATTGTCTCGAGTCTGCTGAACAAGTGATTGTACAGAATCTGAGGCCAGATAATGTTTCAGCTAGAGGTAGACCTTATCGAAATACAAGAAATGTCAGTGGTAGTCAAAGAGCTACAAAAGATACAATTGCAATATCTGAAGCTAGAGCACCTACCAGAGCTTACGCCATTCGAGCTCGTGAGAAAGCTTCGTCTCCAGATGTTATTACGGGTACATTTACTCTTTATGATACTTCTGTGATTGCATTGATAGATCCAAGGTCTACTCATTCGTATGTATGCATGAACTTAGTATCCAGTAAGACTTTACCTGTGGAGTCTACTGAATTTGTTATTAGAGTTTCGAACCCCTTAGGTAAATGTTTCTTGGTTGACAAAGTATGCAAGAACTGTCCATTTATGTTTTGAGATGTTTGTTTTCCGACTGATCTGATGTTATTACCATTTGATGAGTTTGATATAATTCTGGGTATCGATTGGTTAACTTTTCACGATGCTGTTGTGCATTGCAAAAGAAAGATCATTGATTTGAGATGTTAGAATGATGAAATAGTTCGGATTGAATCAAATAGTTTGAATGGGTTACCGGTTGTGATATCAGTGATGAAAGCTCAGAGTTATGTGAAAAAGGGTTATGAAGCTTATTTCGCTTATGTAGTTGATTCGAGAGTGACTGAAAAGAAAGTTGAATCAATGTCAATTATCTGTGAATTTCCTGATGTATTTCCTAAAGAACTACCAGGATTACCTCTGATACGCGAAGTTGATTTTGGTATTGATTTATTACCAGGAACGACACCTATCTCTATAGCTTCGTATAGAATGGCACCAGCAGAATTGAAAGAGTTGAAGACACAGTTGCAAAAGTTAACCGATAGAGGATTTGCACGACCGGGTTTCTCACCTTGGGGTGCTTCCATTCTATTTGTGAAAAAGAAAGATGGCATGATGAGAATGTGTATTGATTACCGTCAGTTGAACAAAGTGACTATAAAGAAATATCCTCTGCCCATAATTGATGATTTCTTTAATCAACTGAAAGGAGCTACTGTGTTTTCAAAGATAGACCTGAGATCGGGATACTATCAGTTGCGAGTAAAAGATTTAGATATTTCGAAAACTACTTTTAGAACGAGTTATGGGCATTATGAGTTTTTAGTTTTGCCTTTCAGATTAACAAATGCTCCTATTATTTTTATGGATCTGATGAACAGAATCTTCAACCATATTTAGATCGATTTGTTGTTGTATTCATTGATGACATTTTGATTTATTTGCGTGATGAAACTGAGCATGCTGGACATCTGAGAATTGTGCTACAAACTTTGCGAGATAAGCAATTGTATGCAAAGTTTAGTAAATGTGAGTTCTGGTTGTGTAAAGTTAGTTTTCTGGGACATATTGTATCAGCATGTGGTATACGAGTTGATCCGAGCAAGATTTCAGCTATTTTGGATTGGAAGCCTCCAAAAAATGTGTCTAAAGTTCACAGTTTTCTGGGACTTGCTGGTTATTATCAAAGGTTTGTAAAAGGATTTTCGATGATTGCTACTCCGTTGACTAGATTGCTTCAGAAAGATGTGAAATTTGAATGGTCCGATAAATGTCAAAAATGCTTTGATCAGTTGAAAGCCCTTTTAACTGAAGCTCCAATTTTGGTACAACTAGAATCGGGTAAAGAATTTGTGATTGAATGGACTGGGATGTGTTTTGATGCAAGAAGGCAAAGTTATAGCTTATGCCTCGAGATAACTGAAACCGCATGAAATGAATTATCTGAGACACGATCTTGAGCTAGCTGCGATTGTGTTTACATTAAAGATTTGGCGTAACTATCTCTTTGGTGAAAAATTTCATGTGTTTTTGGATCATAAAAGTTTGAAATATTTGATGACTCAAAAAGACTTGAATCTGGGACAGAGAAGATGGTTAGAATTGTTGAAAAACTACGAGCTTCTGATAGATTATCATTCAGGTAAAGCAAATGTTGTTGCTGATGCATTGAATCAAAAATTGCCGTTTGCATTATGCGCGATGAATGCTCATTTAGATCTGTCTGATGATGGTTCAGTTTTAGCTGAATTGAAAGCGAAACCGTTGTTTTTTCAACAAATATGTAATGTTCAGAAAGTTGATAGTGAAATGTTAGCGAAACAAGCTTAGTGTGATTTAAACTTTGATTCTAAATTCTGAGTTGATGTTGATGATTATTTGAGGTTTCGAGATCGATTATGTATTCTGAGAAATTCAGAGTTGATTTAGTCAATATTGAAAGAAGCACATAACAGTCGTCTGTCTATTCATCTGGGAAGTACAAAGATGTACCATGATTTGAAGCAACATTATTGATGGCCTGGTATGAAGCGAGATATCTCAGATTTTGTATCGAAATATTTAGTTTGTCAGCAAGTTAAAGCTGAACATCAAGTACCATCTGGTTTGTTACAACCGATAATGATTCCTGAATGGAAATGGGATAGAGTGACAATGGATTTTGTTTCAATGTTGCTTTTGACTCCGAGAAAGAAAGATGCAATCTGGGTCGTGGCCCATTTTATTCCAGTAAGATCTGATTATTCACTTGATAAATTAGCTGAGCTTTATATTTCCGATATTGTGAGATTGCACGGGGTGCCACTATCCATTGTGTTTGACAAAGATCTGAGGTTTACTTCACGATTTTGGAAGAAACTGCAAGAAGCTTTAGGTACTAAATTGCATTTTAGTGCAGCTTTTTACCCACAGTTGGATGGCCAGTCCGAGTGGATCATTCAGATACTCGAGGATATGTTGAGATGTTGCATTCTTAGGTTTGATGGTACGTGGGATCAATATTTGCCATTAATTGAGTTTGGGTATAATAATAGTTTTCAGTCGAGTATCAAAATGACATCTTATGAGGCTTTGTACAGACGCAAATGTTGAACACCTTTGTATTGGACTGAGCTAAGTGAAAGTAAGATATACGGGGTCGATTTGATCAAAGAAACTGTAACATCTTAAAATTGGGCCTAGTAGGATTGGGCCCAATGGGCCTCGAGCGTAGTAGCGTTTAAATTTTTGGAGAATAAGAGAACGGCTTGTTGGACCTATTAGATAAGTGATTTTTGAAGGTTATAGAGCTTCTATGAAGTCCCAGGATCAAACTTTGGCTTTAGGGAAATTTTGGTTTTAGGTGAAAAACCCTGGGAGTTAGTAGGTAGGCTTTAAGAATAAAATATGGAGGAAAATGACACAAGTGGAGTGTGTGGTATAGTGGCAAAGTGACGCCACATAAGAGGCAAGAGGTGACGCCACAAGGAAGGAAGGTGAGAAGCTAGCTATATATATAGCATTCTAGGAGGAGGATGAATACACCTTGGAGGGCGTTTGGGCACAGGAGTGGTCGGAGCGCGGATTAGCACCAGATTCCTATCAGGTGTGTAACTCTCTCTACTCTAGTTGTAGAACGGCAAATGCCAAAGTGCTGGTCACGGCAATAGTAGCCACACGAGCGTGCGAGTGCACGTGTGAGGCTTCGACGCGATAGTTGAGGCCATCAGTAGTATTCTTGTGGGTTGAGGCTGCTTGGGCCAAGAGGGACCGAAGTGGGCCTAATGGGCCCGTGGGCCTAATTGAATAAAATTGTATGATGGTGTAGTATATAGTGAACTAGACTAGGTGAATCTTATATACGTGGCTAGATTTGTGTTAGGTGGGCCACACGAGTGTGTGGGCTCGAATAGGCCGAAATCGGGTTTTAGGCCCAATAGTCCGGTATGACCGAAAATGGTAGTTGAGTCGCTCGGGGCGACATTAGGCCTTCAAAAAGGCCATTGCAGGTGTGAAATTACTGAAATACCCTCGATAGGTAAATTACGAAAATACCCTTGCTAGGTAAAATTACGGTTATACCCTTAGAGGTTGATTAGCTTGATTATGTTGTATTATGTCTATCTGATTATGATGGTAATTCATGTTATACTTAAATTTGATATATGTTTTGCATACATGTCATATTGCATAAACGAATTATTATGTCATGACATGTTGCATGGGTTGGGGTATGATGATAAGAGGGACGAAACATGATATCTTTTAAACCGTCCCTAGTGGTTAGGTACCACAAGTGGGTTGGCCCCACATATGATATTTTGTGACTAAGTCATAATGGTTTGGAACCACTAGTGGTTTGGTACCACATATATTATTTCTGTGACTCGTCCCAGTGGTTTGGTACCACAGTGGGTTGGCCCCACATATATTCATTAAGGGATTGTCACCAGTGGTTAGGTACCACAAGTAGGTTGGCCCCACGTATTATATTTTGTGACATTTGTCACCAGTGGTTTGGTACCACATATATTATTTCCGTGAATCGTCCTAGTGGTTTGGTACCACAGTGGGTTGGCCCCACATATATTCATTAAGGGATTGTCACCAGTGGTTAGGTACCACAAGTGGGTTGGCCCTACATATGATTATTTGTGACTTTTGTCACCAGTAGTTTGGAACCACCAGTGGTTAGGTACCACCAGTGGCTAGGTGCCACAGATATTGGGTAGATTCTGGATATATGGAGGATGGATACTAGGTTGATTGGGTTGCATTACATACATGCTTAATATATGATTGGTGTGAGAGCTCAAAGCTCAACTGGATTGGGATTTACACACTGAGTCTCAGTGACTCACCCCTTCCGTTAAATTTTGTAGGTAATCCTTAGACCGCGGATATGGAGCTGAGGTTGACTCGAGGTGGCCATGCATTATGATTGCTTTCATAAGCTTCGTTTTAATTTGAACTTATTTTAATTCGGGATTTTATTTTGTAATAAGGCCATTATTACTTTAAATTTGGTATTTTATTTGGTTTAGCTTTTAATTTGATTACTGCCTATTATTATTAAATGTTCAATACAGGAATTTCCTAAACCCTTAGTAATCATTTTCCAAAATGTTAAATAAAGGATTACCAGCGAATAAATATTTAAACTCGAAAGTTTTAACAAACGAGCAGATTTTAAACAACCCTTTCATGTGACATGCCAGATCCGGTCATAACTTCTAGGCCGGGTTTGGGGTGTTACAGAAACTGAACAGAAAGTAAAAGTGATTCGTGATAGTCTAAAAACCACGCCAAATAGTCAGAAATCTTATGCAGACTTGAAACGGAAAGATATTGAGTTTGAAATTGGTGATAAAGTTGCAGTTGAGCTGCCAGATAACAAGCTTAAGAGCCTTTCAAATACTTCCTGCAAATATCATCAACCCACCCCGATGCAATGCAACATAACCCACCCCGATGCAATGCAACATACATAATATGACATGCTTTTATGCAAATAATAGTCCATACATTCAAATCGGTATACATGTTCAGTACAAATTTCACATAATCAAATCACAGTGCTATGGGTCTAAGTACTACTTCCTCCAAATATCATCAACCCACCCCAATGCAATGTAACATACATAATATGACATGCATTTATAAAAATAATAGTCCATACATTCAAATTGATATACATGTTCAGGACATATTTCACATAATCAAATCACAGAGCTACGGGTCTAAGTACTGCTTACTGACCCTTCATTAGGTTCACAGTCGACTTGGGCGACCCATGCAACCTTTCAGAACATTTCATTAAAATGGGATCACACGCCCATGTGACCTACCCGTGTGGCCCACACGACCAAAATCCACATGGTCTAGCCTAGAATCCCACACACTTGTGTGGCCCACATGACCAATTGGTCGAGCACGTGTGTCACATATGGCCTTGCCCGGCCGTCACACGGCTGTGTCACTCACGCGCGGCCTGACTCGGCGATCACACGGCCATATGGTGACTTAAAGCCTTGCACACGGCCTACCATACGGGAGACCACACGCCCGTGTGGCGTCGACAGAGAGGTTTTCAGCTTTTGCTGAAACCTTATTTTCTGTATTTTTGGGTACACACCTGGTTCGATTTCGATCCGTAAGCTCCCCTAAGCCTCCAAAACCTAAAAGTCAACCAGTGAAACACTCATTTAACCACTTGTTTTGTCATTCAATCAAAATTCTATCGTCGAAGATCTTAACGAGTCCTTACCGTTAATAACCAAAATCACAACTCTTAAATCTCTACAGCAACACTGATCAATTATTCCCTTTCACCTAATCAACAGACCACAACAGACCCCTCATTAGACGCCTAACCCAAAGCAAAAATATTAAGCAGAAAAGGACTTACCGCATGAACACACCACCGTTGAACAAGGAGAGAACAAATCGAAAAAATGAAGAAGGGGGAAAACAAAGAAATTTTGACAGGGAATAGGCAGCAACACGTCAAAAAGAAAAGGAGAAAATTTGGGGAAAACAGGGTGATAGCTAAAAATTCAATAATCCCCTAATCTCTCCCCTTAATTCTCTCCACTACTCAGATTTTGAAACCAACTCAAACTCTTCGTCACCAAACCGAACAAAAATAATCTCCCTTGCCTATGCAGAGATTCAAACTCACAACCTCTAACCAATCAACACTCCACCTAGCCACCAGACCAGCAGGACCATTCTGTTAAATACTTACACACTTTTACTTATAAGCCTACAAACCCGAGTTTGAGCTTTATTCATAAAAATACCAAAATTTGCCCAAGTCAAGGCTTGGACTTGGGACCTCTCACACACACCCAGAACACTTAACCACTAGAGCAGATACACAGTTGTGTCTCAAAATTACAAAAGCCGAAATTAGAGAGCAACGGGGCATTACATTGATTTTATGTTAAATTAGTTAAGGCTAAAAATAAAAAGTTCTAAGTATATAAATAGGGCCTTAATGTCCTTTGAAAGATCATCACTTAATTCTACATTCCTACTTCAATTTGGAATTGAATTGTTGTCTTTTTTTCATTTAAATTGGCGTGAGCATACTGCTACTTTCATTTGCATTTTTCTTGCATTTACAAAATTGGGCTAATTTCTTTCCAAGTCTTTTCTTTTCCTTTCTTCACCATAATCATCAAACCACTTTCCAAAGTTTACAAAGCATGAATAATTTCATGCTTCACTAATTTTCATCTTAGCCTTAAGTCGATGTTCTTTTCGATCGGGAATCGTGAGATATGAATTCGTGCTAAAAATCCTTCCAATCGGTATTCATTTTTTTCTAAGTATAGGAATAGACCAATCATCCCTCAAGGTTAAACTCGATTTCAAGTTAAAGTGCACAAACGAGTCTGCCGTGCTGTATTCAGATCTTTGAGAACAAATCAAGGAAGAAGTGATCGGGTTTAAATGACCCATGCGGTTGAGGCCGTTAATTCAAGTTAGGTTCTTTAGAATGCAAAGCTGCCAGAAACTTGAATTGGGAACTCATGTATCTCAGTTAGATAACCGGTAAGAGTTGGTTTGTAGGTCATACTGGGACCAGCTACGAGAGGAAGTATTGGTGGTTAGGACGTTCTTAACTGCTATAACCAACTTATCATTGGAGGAGAAGATTTATTTTCAAGGATCGATTCCTGATAAAGAATTTACCGAGTCTAAGGCTAAGGCTTATTATTTCTATTTGCAAAATTCTAAATTTATTTCTAGAACAAAATTTATTTCTAATATTAATTAATTGATTATTTACACTGATAGATTATTTACTTTCTAAACATTCTCGAAACCCCTAATTACTTGTTTATTTTTTTTGCAGGTACGTTTGGTGTCGTGGGCACGACTCTTGCCACGACCCTTGACACAATGAACATTATGCTCATAGGTAAACACGGAAGTTGATTACAACATCCAATCCATGTGGACTCGACCCTATTACCACAATTTACTACAATTTAGAGTTATTTTTGTAGGAATTATTTTTGGTGGTTTCGACGCCCATCATTTTCTATTTGGTACAATTTAGCTTCAAGCCTTAGCAAAGGTCACACCATAATTTTTTTTAAAATAATTGTTGTAGGAATGTGATCAAGCAAGTGAATTAGCCTAGTGGTTAAGACCTTAATTAGTGTCCTAAAGGTCCTATATTCAATTCCCCACACTTCCAAAATTTTTAGTTAAATTTTTGACAACTTTAGCTTGTGTGAACTCCTTTTGGCGCCCAACATACTTGCCATGCACGGGGAAAGATTCTTTCCTTTCTTTTTAAGTCAACATGCCTTGTTTACCAAAACATAATCCCCCTTTTTGCTCCATTGTTCCCTCAACTTACCTTTTGCATCATTTTACCATATAAGCTAATACCTTAGACCTAGACAAGATGAGAAAAACTATTTTGATTCATCTTTTCTCCTTTTCCTTATTCATTGTCGTCCCCATCCTTTCTCCTCCCATTTTTCTCCATTTATTTCTTTTGTTTTAGCCATCAACCACCTTTGCACTTTTTCTTCCTCTCCTCTACCACTTCCTTGACAACTGAACCACCACTGGACCTCCCATTTTACCACCGTTTCTCCTTTATTTTGCTCCAACGCCGCCCCTTGCACCACCACTCATCTCTATGGCCATCACCTTGCACCACCATCAATATTACCATCTTATTCTCTTCATTTATTTTTTATTCTCTTTAATAATCTCCTCCCTTTCACAACTGTCGCAACACCTTTTGTTCTCCTTCTTCTCTGTTGAAATCTCACCGGACCGTCACCGCTACCGCCATTGCGCCGCCGTGCGACCACCAACATGAGTGATTCTTTCTCTTTCTTCACCATTTTTCAATCTCTTCCATTCTTTTTTATAAATAAAATCCTACTTCTCTTATATCGTTTTATTTTATTTTAATTTCATTTTTACAGCTTTTACACATTCATCTCTCTTTTCTTTATAATGACTCATTAGTTACCATTCCCTCTTCAAATCAAGACCTGGTGATCCATCAATCTTTCCAATTTGATCAAGTTAGAGTAAGTATAAGTTGGTTGAATGAAAACCACCATTTCTTTCTTATGCCTCTTTTGGCTGAATGCATTATGGAAAATAAGATGTACTTTCCTTCAATTCTAACATCTTATACCTTATTCATTTTGATGACGGGCCAATTTTTATCAATAGGGAACACCCCTAAACTTGAGAAGTGAAAAAAAATGATTTCAAGCTAATTGTAATAGCGTAAGTATGGGTTGGAGATCTAAACAAATTCGACTATTATTAATAAAATACCTAAAAATGAAACTCTAACAATAGATCATTATTTTACATTCAGATCGATAATCTAAATGTTTAAGATCTGAGTGTGGGCATTCATTAGAGTGATGATCTGCATTGGATCCACTATCAAGAGGGGTCTAACTTGATACAAGTTATAAATATTGTTAAAAATGCTTAAATATTGATCATGTGTCTAAGAGTTTTAATATTTATATAATGAATGATCGAGCCTAGAAACTAACTATCACCACGATTGAGGCAAGCGCACCTATCGAACAGTAGTATAGCTTAATGGCAAGACCGAAATGTCGAACCCAAGGGAACCAAAAGTACTAGTACTGACTTTCCTTCAATTATTTAGCCTAAAATAAAAGGGATTTAATGTTTATCTAACTAATTACTAAGCTAAGGATGCCAAGACACAGAGAATGAATTGGGAAAATACTTCTGAGAAAACCAATTGATTAAGACAATACCCGAGGAAGAATCCACCTAGACTTCACTTGTTATTTAACTCTGAATCAGACGATTTATTCACTTGACTTGATTCGTAGGATTCCCTAATTTATATTAATACCTCTTTCGAGGCTACTACCGTCTAACCCTAGGTTGATTAATTAAAATCTCTTTCTAATTAAAACCCCTAGTGTTGCATTAATTCGATCTATGGACTCCCATATTAGGTTTGACCCTAATCTGGTAGATTTTTATCATCCTATTTCTAGCAATGCGATCAACTCCGCTTAACTATGCTAGATCTACTCTTAAACAAGGACTTTTGCTCCTCTGAATAAGCACATCAATACTTGAATCAATATCCTAAAATATTAAAGAAAGAATTAATAACACATAATTAAGAACAAATCAAGTATTTATCATATAGTTCAGAAACAATAACAAGATCCGTCTTAGGTTTCATCCCCTCAGCTATGTAAGGGGTTTAGTTCATAATTATAAAAGAATACATCTTAGAAGAAATTAAATAGAAAAACATAAAGAAAACCCTAAAACCCCCTGAAGGAAATTGAAGGGAAAATCCTCAGTCTTGAGCGTGGTTCCTGCTTCTGAGATGGATCAACATGCTTTCTTGGAGTAATCCCCTGTATTCAGCCTTCTCTGGCTTTTCTCCTATCAAAAGAACCCTGACAGAGGCCTTTTGTCGAACTTCTGTCAACCTTTGTCCAACCCCTCTTTTAGGTTACACTTAAGGTGTTTATATAGGCTTTCGAAATGTCTTTCTTTGCCTCCGAGTATCCTTTTTCGAGTGGAATTAAAACAGGTCATAGCAGGGACACGCCCGTGGCACACGCCCGTGTGAATCAAGACCAGGACCGTGTTCAAGTCTACTAAAGTGGCACGGCCATGTGGCGAACTCCAAGCCGTGTGGATTTCTTACTTTGGCCCATTTTCTCCATTTTGGGCCTGTTTCTCATTCTTTTCATCCTCCTATGCTCTCCTAAGTATAAAGCATGAAACTACAGGATTAGGAGCATCAAATTCTACAATTCAAGGGATAAATCATCCAAAAGTATGCCAAATGTGGGATTAAAATATGTATATATTATGGTTTATCAAATACCCCCACACTTAAGCATTTGCTTGTCCTCAAACAAAATCCTCAACTCACAATTAAAATTCATTCTTCTCAACTTATAACTCCTATCAGTAATGTTTTGAAATAATCCATAGGTAATCATACATTGAGAATTCAACTAAAATACATCAGAGTTTCAAACGATCCAAGTTGAGCATTTTATTCATGAAAAAAAACATAGGTATCTCCCTTATCTAAGTAATCACCTTTGATTCAAAATATCACAAAATTGACATCCTCACTAAGGATTCACTCAAATCACTCTAATTGTTTAAGGGACAAAAATTAAGCACTCAATAGTCAACATGAAAATTTATTACCATAGGCTTGTATGAAAATAAAATCTCCACCACCATAAATTGAGATGATACATCGATCAAAAGGTCTTTAAAAAGGGTTGTAACGTGGCTTGGTTAGAGGGTGTGGTCACAGGCTGAAAGAGGAGGTTAGAATCAAGATTGAATTGACAAATTACCTAACTAGAAAAATAGACTAATAATGAATAATTACATTAATAATACAGCTTCTTCTAAAGATGTGAGATTTACTGCTTAAGCTCATAAAAATGGAACTAATAATGAATATACTTTCAACTTTTTTTTTAAGAACAAATCATACGATTATAGGAAAGAATTTTCAACTGAAATAGAGAACATAGTGAGGCAACTTCTCAAATCAAATTTTGACAAAAAGGTTAATAGGAAAAATTCTTTAATGAATCAAAAAGAGTAAGTCTTAGGTTAATATTAAGGGTAAATCAAGAAACGGTTAATTACGATCAAAGGGATTCACTAGGGGTTAATTATGGAGGTAGGCCTTTTAGGAAGTAGGTGGGTTAAATCCTAGGTGCCTTTATCATCTCAGTATATCAGATAAAAAATGTGGTCTCGACATGCATAATCGAAGCAAGTTCTAGAATAACATATCAATATTAACTCACTCAAAGCAATAATAAAAGTGAGCACGAAAGAATGTATGCTCTAAAGGCTCGAAATCTCACAGAAATTATTGGTTTTTGATGTCAACCCTGTGAACTTCAAATTTCAAGATAATACCTAAACTTGGGAAAACAACCTAGCAAATTTTTAATTTTCAAAAAATCAACTTATCATGCTTGATTTTCTAAAGCCTTCAAGTTTAAACAATCAATGCACAACTGCCTATGTTTTAATTCAAGACATATCAATAAAAATCATAAATCAATTAGAAATTGTTCAACAAAATTTAGGGATTTGAGAATAATGGAAAAAGTTAGGGCTTAAAATTCACCCCCCACACTTAAGATGTACATTTCCCTCAATGTACAAAGATAAATTTTCTAGAGATTAATAGCATTAAAGCATAAGAGATAGGGAGAAGTGAAACTTCCTGAATTTTAGATGGATTCCCTGAGTTGGCAGTGGTCGTGGTGTGGTTATTCCCAAGCAGCCTTTAGAACCTAAATCAAAGAAATCAAAATGTAATAATAAAAATTAAAGATAAGAAAGAAAAGGGAAGGAAAACAAAGGAGAAGAGAAAAGAAAAAGAAAAAAAATTAATAGATTTAAAGATCCTTGTGTTGTTGGGTGAATGAAGTCGCCGGTATGAACTTATAAAGAGTGATTGTGCACGAGGCGACCTTGCCAGGATCTTTTCACCTTTTTAACATGAGAGTGGTAGTGTTGGGCTTGCCTTTAGTCATAGTGGTGGTTGGAATAGGGGAAGAGGAATGAAGGGCGGCGGTTTGTATGAGTGGTGGTGGAAGGAGGGCTAGGGTTTGAGTGAAGGAGATAATGAATAGTGAATGGTTTATATAGAAATAGGGGTACACGAGCATGTAACACGCCCGTGTGACTCGTTTTTAACCCGTGTGTGTTGAATATTAGGGTTTTGGCATGACTGATATGCGGCCCACGCTAGTGTGCTGTGGGCGTGTTATCCCATACGACCGTATCGCACGATCGTGCTGAGCTTCGTTCTCTTCTCCTACGGTCTTGTCCTATATCCTCTGCCCGTGTAATGGTCGCCACGCCTATGTTGATAAATCAGTATCGACCACGGCCGTGGCATTTTATCGCCGTCCGTGGGTTGGAGATTTTTCGTCCTTGGTTCGCACGATCTTTGCCACGTAGGTGTGTAAATCTATGGTGTCCACACGGCCATGGCCACGGCCACGCCCGTGTGTAAGGCCATGTGGTAGGGAAGCCTATGTTTCATTAATTTGGTTAGTTTGTAGTTAGATGCTAAAAGTAAAAATAAAAATATAAAAATTAATAGGGTTAGTGTTCTAGTTGCCTCCCGAGAAGCGCTAGGTTATAGTCATAAGTTCGACTTACTTCTCCCTCGCACATTAATGGTGGTTTGAGGAGTTGAAAGTCCTCACCCTGCTATCAGTTCTATGATTACTATAGAGTTCGAGTCGAGTAGTGCTAACCTTAAAAGTGTCGAACATGGGATTAGTTACCTCGACTGTTCCATATAGGAAGATATTCAGTACCTCAAAAGGGATTTTTTCGTTTGTATCAAGGTTTGAAGTGGCGATCCGTGGGTCTGTTTTATTCAACAACACCTAATCTCCGATCTTAAATTTGTTTGGCTCATCATTAGGTTTGACAAGGTTTTGCTTTGGTTCTACTTTGTGTGTTCCTAATTTCTCTTTGAAATGTGTTTTCCACTTGTCTAGTTCATTGATCTGAAGCCTTCGTTTCTCATGAGTTATTTCCTTGTTGGTATGAGGTCTAGGATCTGGCTCAGTTGTGTAGTTCCATGGTGCTTCCTGAAAAGAAGGTTTAACCGAATGGTTACTAATAGAATTTATCAATCCATGTCTAAAGCGACAAAGTCTACTGGGAATACAAATTTATCAATTTTTACTAGAACATCTTCGATCATACCCCTAGGAATTCTAATAGTTTTTTCAGCTAATTGAATGCTCATCCTAGTTTGTTTGGGTTTCCCTAGACCTGGCTGTTTAAACATTTTATAAGGCATAACATTTATGCTTGCCCCTAAATCAACTAAAGCATTATCAACAGATAAACTACCAATTAAGCATGGAATTGTAAAACCCCCTGGATCTTTTAATTTTCATGGTAGTTTATTTTGCAGAATTGCTAAGCACACTATGTTTAGCTCCACATGTGACTTATCGTCTAACTTCCGTTTGTTTGTTAAAAGCTCTTTTAAAAATTTCCTTGAATTTGGCATCTGCGAAAGAGCTTCAAGAAACGGTAAGTTAATACGTAATTTCTTTAAAAGTTTAAGAAATTTATCGAATTATTCATCTGTGCGGTCTTTCTTCATCGCTTTGAGGTATGGCACGCGAGGTTGGTACTCTGTGATTACCGATTTTTATTTATTATGGCTTACCTCATCCTTATGATCTTGTGTCAGAGTCTTAAAAATTTATAAAAGGAATGATTGAGCCTAAAAACTAACTGTGACAACGACTGAGGCCAGCGCACCTATCGAACAGTAGTATAGTTTAGTGGCAAGACTGGATTGTCGAGCCCAAAGGAACCAAAAGTACTAATACTATCTTTCTTTTTATTATTTAGCCTAAGAATTAAATGAATTTTTATCTAACCTAAAATTAACTAACAATTAAGCTAAAGATGAAAAGACAAAGAGAATGAATTGGGGAAAATAACTTTGGGAAAACCATTTGATTAAGACAATACCCGAGGAAGAATCCACCTAGACTTCACTTGTTATCTAACTCAACTGCATTTATTTATTCAATTGACTTGATCCGTAGGATTCCCTAAGTTATATTAATACCTCTGTCGAGGCTACTAACGTTTAACCCCAGGTTGATTAATTGAAATCTCTTTCTAATTAAAACCCCTACAATTGCATTAACTCGATCTATGGACTCCCATATTAGGTTTCACCCTAATCCGGAAAAATCTCGTCACCCTATGTCTAGGGTGCGATCAACTCCGCTTAATTATGCTAGATCTACTCTTAGGCAGGGACTTTTGCTCCTCCACCTAAGCACATCACACTTGAATTAATATCTCGAAAATATCAAAACAAGAATTAAGAATACATAATTAAGAACAAATCAAGTATTTATCATATAGTTCAGCAAACGATAGCAAGATTCATCTTAGGTTTCATCCCCCTTAGGTATCTGAGGGTTTAGTTCATAATCATAAAAGAATACATCTCAGAAGAAAAGATAAAACAAAACATAAGAAAAGCCCTAAAACTCCCTGAAGGAATTGAAGGGATATCCTCCGTCTTGAGTATGATTCTGGCTTCTTGAGATGAATCAACTGGCTTTCTTCGAGTAAATTCCACAATTCTGGCCTCTCTGGCTCGGCTCCTTGGCCTAGCCGGACGGCCCCTGAAGGTTGGTCTCTAGGTGTTTATATAGGCTCCTGGAATACGTTTCTTTACCTTTAAGTACCCTAATCTGACTGAAACTCTTCTTTCTCACGTCAGGGACACGCATATGGTACACACCCGTGTGAATTGTGGCCAGGCCGTGTTGAGTCTATTAATGAGGCACAGCCGTGTTGATTTCATGATATGGCGCATTTACTCCATTTTGGGCCCATTTCTCGTTCTTTTCATCCTCCAGTGATCTTTTAAGTATAAAACATGAAATTAAAGGATTAAAAGCACCAAATTACATAATTCAAGGGATAAATCATCCAAAAGCATGCTAAATGTGGGTTTAAAATATGTTACTATTACAGTTTATCACTTTACCTTCCTCTACCATATTCTCTTGCCTCACTTTTGGTTCATCTAACCCTTCACTATCGCGAGCCGTTATTGCTTGAAGTTGCTCCTTCGGGTTAGTTTCAGTGTTGCTTGGCAGGCTTCTTTGTGATCGTTCAGAGAACTACTTAGCAAGTTGCCCTAATTGGTTCTCGATCCCTTGAATTGATGCTTGTTAAATTTTAAGTGTTGTCTCGGTGTTTTGGAAACGAGTTTCTAAGACAGCGATGAATTTTGTTAGCATCTTCTCAAGGTCCAGCTTCTTTTCTTATGAGTAGGGTTTTTGTTGAAAGCCAGAGAGGGGTTGTTGTCTCTGATTTCCTTGGCCACCCCATGAGAAATTGGGGTGGTTCCTCCAACCTGGATTGTAAGTATTACTATAAGAGTTATTTTTAGGTCTAGAATTATTACCCATATAGAGAACTTTCTTGTTTTCAGTGCTCCAGTTGTAAGGCAGATATTCTGTATTGTTCATCCCTCCTTCATTCGTATCGCACTAAATCACTGGATATACCTGGAAGAACCACATAAACCATCAATTTTTTTACTTAACACTTCTACCTGGTTTGATAGCATCGTCACTACGTCAAGGTTGAAAACACTGGTAGCTTTTGTTGGCTTTTTCCTCGTGACTTGCCACTGATAGTTATTGAATGACATCTCCTCTATAAACTCATAAGCCACTTCAGGAGTCTTGTTATTCAGGGTTCTATCGGTGGCTGAATCGATCAACTGCCTAGTTGAGGGGTTCACACCGTTGTAAAAGGTTTGGACCTGTAGCCACAAGGGTAACCATGGTGAGGGCACCTCCTTAGTAGATCCTTGTATCTCTCCCACGCATCGTAAAGTGTCTCTAAATCCATCTGCACAAAAGAAGAGATATCATTCTCGTGGAAGAGAATTCAACCACAGTTTGGCTTTGTTTCTTAATGAGAAGGGAAACAATCGTACGCGAATGACATCATCAGAAACACCATTAATTTTAAATGTATCGCATAATTCCAAAAAGTTTGCTAAGTGCGTGTTAGGATCCTCATCCTGCAAACCATCAAACTGAACAAACTGTTGTATCATCTGTATAGTGTTAGGTTTCAGTTCAAAATTATTTGCAGCAATAGTAGGTCTAAAAATACTTGATTCAGTACCAATTAAACTAGGCTTAGCATAATCATACATAGTATAAGGAACAGGATTTTGATTCACCGGATCTACCACGACCACAGGAGGTAGCAAATTGTTTTGCGAATCAACCATCTCTTTAGTATTATTGGTGTCGTCCTCTTGATCTTCTTCCGTGTATTGCAAGCTTCGCCTTATTTCTCTGCGGTTTCTACGAATGGTACCTTCTATATCGCTGTAAAAAATCAAGGGTCCTGACGGGTTCCTTCTAATGATAAACTAGACAAACCTATCATAAGCAAAATAAAAGAGAGATCAAAAAACAAAAATTGAAAATTAGAAATAAATAAATAATAATAAAAAATCGCTAAAGTAATAAAAATTAAGTGTTCCTAATATTTTAGTTCCCCGGTAATGGCGCGAAAAACTTGATCGTGTGTCTAAGAGTTTTAATATTTATATAATGAATGATCGAGCCTAGAAACTAACTATCACCACGATTGAGGCAAGCGCACCTATTGAACAGTAGTATAGCTTAGTGGCAAGACCGGAATGTCGAACCCAACGGAACTAAAAGTACTAGTATTGACTTTCTTTCTATTATTTAGCCTAAAATAAAAGGGATATAATGTTTATCTAACTAATTACTAAGCTAAGGATGCTAAGACACAAAGAATGAATTGGGAAAAGACTTCTGAGAAAACCAATTGATTAAGATAATACCAGAGGAACAATCCACCTAGAATTCACTTGTTATTTAACTCTGAACCAGACGATTTATTCACTTGACTTGATCCGTAGGATTCCCTAATTTATATTAATACCTCTTTCGAGGCTACTAACATCTAACCCTAGGTTGATTAATTGAAATCTCTTTCTAATTAAAATCCCTAGTGTTGCATTAATTCGATCCATGGACTCCCATATTAGGTTTGACCTTAATTCGGTGGATTTTCGTCGTCCTATTTCTAAGAGTGCGATTAACTCCGCTTAACTATGCTAGATCTACTCTTAAATAGGGACTTTTGCTCCTCTGAATAAGCACATCAATACTTGAATCAATATCCTAGAATATTAAAGTAAGAATTAAGAACACATAATTAAGAACAAATCAAGTATTTATCATACAGTTCAGAAAACAACAACAAGATCTGTCTTAGGTTTCATCCCCTTCAGGTATTTTAGGGGTTTAATTCATAATTATAAAAGAATACATCTAAGAAGAAATTACATAGCAAAACATAAAGAAAACTCGAAAACCCCCTGAAGGAAATTGAAGCAAAAATCCTCAGTCTTGAGCATGGTTCCTGCTTCTGAGATGGATCAACTGGCTTTCTTGGAGTAATCCATGTATTCAGCCTTATCCGGCTTTGCTCATGTCAAAAGAACCCTGACAGAGGCCTTCTATCGAACTTCTGTAAACCTCTGTCCAACCCCCCTTTTAGGTTACACTTAGGGTGTTTATATAGGCTTTCGAAATGTTTTTACTTACCTCAAAGTATTCTTTTTCGAGTGGAATTAAAATAGGTCACGGCAAGGACACACCCGTCTGAATCAAGCCCAGGACCATGTTCGAGTTTGCTAAAGTGGCACGGCAGTGTGGCGAACTCCAGGCCGTGTGGATTTCTTACTTTTGCCCATTATCTCCGTTTTTGGCTCATTTCTCGTCCTTTTCATCCTCCTATGCTTTCCTAAGTATAAAGCATGAAATTAAAGGATTAGGAGCCTCAAATTCCACAATTCAAGGGATAAATTATCCAAAAGTATGCCAAATGTGGGATTAAAATATGTATATATTATGGTTTATCAAATATAATATTATTATTTGATTGATATTTAATGTGAATACTATAGGTATTCTAAAACTGGAGATTAAATCCGTCAAAATGGACAATACAAGTAAGTGATTCCGTACCAACTATTTTGTGAATACATGTTGTATGGTTATGTTTATTACTGATTTGAAAAGCATGTTGTATGGTTATGTTTATTATTGATTTGAAAAGAATGTTATTCTTATTCTCATGTTATGTGTAACACCCCTCACCCATATCCAACACCAGAATAGGGTTACGGAGCATTACCAGACTTATAAAACAATTAAACATTCATTTCACATAAAGTTTCCACATCTATACAAACGGCATTCACAAACAACCATACTGTCTCAATTATGAACCTACGAGGCCCAAAACATGCATTCGAGAAGGTTCCAGACTAAACCGATAACTTAAGAAATTTTTACGAAACTTAGAAAATTTTCCAAAATACAGGGGACACATGCCCGTGTGGCCCAGACGTGTGTCTCACACAGCCAAAGACACGCCCGTGTCGTAGGTTGTATGGACATTTGAAATGGAATCACATAGCCGTGTCCCAACACATGTGGACATTTGAAATGGAATCACATGGACTTGTCCCAGCTCGTGTGGACATTCGAAACGGAATCACATGGCCGTGTCCCAGCCCGTGTTCGACTCAGTACAACTCTCTGACTTGGGTCACACGGCCAACATATGCGCTTGTGTGCCCTTAAAATGGCCACACACGCCCGTGTACCAGGCTGTGTGCTAGGTCGTGCCAAACCTGTAGGGTATACTGACTTATGCCAAACAATCAAGTCACATGCCCGTGTGCTGGGTCTAGTGGAGCATACTGACTTGATTTAAAATTCAACATCAGAGGACACACGATCGTGTAACATAATTGTGTATCACACACAGTTGAGACACACGCCCGTGTCTCTAACCATGTGGAAAAGATAGGCTATATACCAAGTCATTTTGCCACCTAATTTGCATGTTCCTACACCAACTCCATTGGCACCAAAACATAGCATATATAAGCATTCAAACTAACCAATTCAAGCCTAATTCATGCTAATTCTTTACCACCATTCATAACACACACAAGGCACAAAAATAGACCATTCCATTTATACTAAAATCACATATAAAATTCAACTATTTAGACAATTCAAACATGCATCATTATGCTCAAACTCACAAGCATATATCTTCCCTAATATCAACCATTTAACATCCACCATACCTATTATTCATAAGCATCATATATCCATCAATAGAAGCTTACAATATAAGCCATACACACATATATAAACATAACCAAACCAAACAAATTAAACCAATTCTCATGGCTATATACAAAACCAAACTCATATTATTTACAAGTCATTTCAAATGACTAAATTCATTAACAACACATAAACCAAAATTGTAATATCCAGGGTTAGGGGCTATTTTTGTCTTGGCATGTTCTGCATGTTGTTAGAATGCTATGTTGTTGTTTGTGTAGTTTCAGGACTTAATTGTAAGCTAGGAGTGGGCCTGAGTGATAAGAAAAATTTTAATTTTTGGCTTTATATGAGGGGAGCTGAAAGGAGCTGGGCCATATGTGTTTTATTGGGTGTTTTGGATCACAAAAAATAAGGCTAGCAAAGTGGCAAGTGTGACGCCACTGGGAGCTAGTGTTTGACGTCAACCTCAAGGAGTGGAGGTCCAAAGTGTTCGAACAATGAGATTCCTCTATTTTGGTTTTATTTTGGACGGCATGGGGGAAGAGGTTGAGAGCAACTTGAATTCCTCCTATGACTTGGTCTTCATTTTCAAATGGAAGGTGGGGAGTGAAGATAGGAGGATGACTTGGTCCACACATTTCAAATGAGTGGAGGGGAGTTAATGGAGGGATTTGGCCGAATGTTGGGGGAGTGGGGGGAGAGTTTGGCCGGTTTTGGGAAGTGGGGAGTGAGTAGGCCGAATGTTCCTTGTGAGAGGTAGTGCATATTCGGTCATTAGGAGACCAAACCAAATTCTCTCTTTTGAAAACACCAAAGCCGAAATTCTAAAGGATTCTCTCAAATTTTTCTTCACTTCTTGAAAACCGTAAGACCAAAGCAAGCATTGCCGTTTTCTTCTCATTTCTTTTGCACTTAGCCGATTGTGCATTTGTTCTCTCAACATCTTTTGGTAGCCGAAATTGCTTTGCTTTCTTTTTACTTTGTAAGTTTAATACTCTCTTCTCTCCCTCTCATAATTCTCTTATTTTCTTAAGAGCCGAACTTACCATTTTCTTCTCAACCGATTCTTCCATTCATCCTTCTCAACTCTTGCCGAAACTTTGCTTCCATTTCATATTATCTTTTCTCTCAAAACCGACAAGCACCTACCTCATAATCACTTTCTTTCTTCTTCTCAAAAACCTTGGCCGAATCTTGTTGGTGTTGTGGTTTTGCTTCAATCGTTTGGAGATTGGTAAGTCCTTGGCCGAATGGCCATCTCCTTTTTCTCCTTAGGCTTTGTCGATGTTGGTTGTTTAAGAGCCGAATGTGGCCTTGTTGTTGAGAGTTAACCTTTGGTATTGAAACCGATTGCATTATAGGTCATTTGGATTTTTGGATACGAACAAGTGGAGCCTTCGTTCTCTGATCAGCCAAGTGGGGTGGAGGCAGATTGTCTAGGAGAACCACTACTGGTTCGGGGTTTGGTTGGAAACCAAACCATTCGCAAGTGTAAGGTAATGGCTTAATGTTGATCCCTTGGTTAATGGTTGTTGGCCGAATGCTAGTGATGCTTAACCCCAATGTTGGGCGATTGTAGGATCTAGGAATCAAGGGATTTAGATCGTTTTCGTTGGGATTTCTAGACTCGTATTTTCCGGTGTGTAAACTAACACACTTCCGCTTAGTAATATGATTGATAACTTTGTGTGATGATTAAAGAAACAAATGATGATTGATATGATACCCTAAAAGGGTATGATTCGACTCGGTAAGTCAAGATATTATTATTATGAGTTTAATGATGATCTATATGTTACCATGGATCGTGGATATATGTGACACGGGATATGAGATTAGACATAATAGCATGAGATGCATGATTGTATGATATGCATGATTACATGAGTATGGTATGTTGATGGGTGATACGAGTGGAGGAGCAGCGGTGGTATTTTGTCTTGACGAGCACCAGTGTTTTGGTAACACAACTTTGTGACTTTGGGTCACCGAGGTTTGGCACCTCCAGAGGTTTGGTACCTCGGCGTCTCGTCCCTCGTGGTTAACACCACCGTGGGTTAGCCCCACTTGTGAGATACGGGATTGACGCCAGGTGATTTGGTATCACACGATGGGTTGGCCCCATCACCGCATTTGTGACTACGGTCACCGATTGCTTTGGTAGCACATTGTGTCTTTGGGACACCAGAGGTTTGGCACCTCATTGCGACTTGTCCTCGTGGTTTGACCACCGTGGGTTGGCCCCACTTGAGATATGGGATCGTCTCGCTAGTGATTTGGTATCACACGATGGGTTGGCCCCATCATCGCTTGATTTGTGACTTCGGTCACCAAAGTGCTTTGGTAGCACAATTGTGTCTTTGGGACACCAAAGGTTTGGTACCACATTGACGGATATTGTGTCTTTGGGACACCAAAGTGTTTTGGTAACACATTGTGACTATATGTCACCAGGTGGTTTGGCACCACCAAAGTTTTGGTACCACACAGGGTAGAAAAGGTGATATGGATGGTTAGGATCGGGTTGCATTAATTATGTTGCTATGTATGACGTGTGTTAGCATGTTGTTTCTTCGGGAACGGGATTTACTCACTGAGTCACTCGACTCACCCTCTCCTTTAACATTTCAGGTAACTCGTAGACGCGGACTTGGAGCCGGGACGGACTCGGGATGCTCATGCCATGCTGAATAAAAATTTTACTCAGAAATTACATTTTGGGTACTTAGTTATTTACTTTCGGTTGGATTTTATTTCGGATTTGTAAAAGGCTTTTAAATGATGCCTTATGATGTTATGTTTTAAGTTAGATTTTTATATGCTTTAACAAAATAATTGGGTTAATTTGCTAAAACTTAATATGACAACGATTTCAAAATTTCCACGATATGTTTTCAACTATACCATCGGGTATCACACTGACTTTGTAAATGAATGAAAATCCATTGTCTCCCAATTTGAAATCAAATTTTTACTAAGATTAAATGTTGTATTAACGAAATTAAACAACTGTTTTTTTTAACCGGAACAAAGTTTTATGAAATCTATTTAGTGCAACCTCGAAATTTCAAACTCGTTTTCCCCGTAACATACCAGATTCGGTCGTGGGGTTTGGACCGGGTTTGGGGTGTTACAAAAATGACCAAAGTCCCTATACATGACATATACTCAAAATATTTAAGTTCAAAAGTACCAAGGTGATAATAGGATACTGTGATGAAGTCTCCGACAATTCTTAAATCCGAGCTAGCTTTGAAATCACTACAAAACACGAAAAATAAACAAAGTAAGCTATAAAGCTTAGTAAGCTCGTATGAAGATAATAAGCAAAACTCACCATTTAATTTACCATTCAAAACATGCATATAACATACCACAAATTAATTAACCACAATGTTAACATGTATTAAATCATCTATATAACCATGAGTTCACTTCTTTCATAAGTTCGATGCATATACAGTTTCCGTACATACCTGTTTTGATATGTATCTATTCTCACCATTTCATATCTTCGATATACCCATTGAACCATTTGGAATAATACAGGATACTCTGAATCTCACACCCTAAGTGCCAATATATATGGCCAAAGCTATCTCAATAAATCTTGCACCAAAGTGCCATTACATAGCCGAAGCTATCACAATAATGCTCACTCTCGAGCTATCAACGAGTCTGCTCACATAAGCTGACGATCATGACAAAGCTACACGGTGCTACTCACACAAGCTGACAAGAATCTGCAACACGTGCTAGATAACTCAGCCACCGATAGGACATATGGACCAGCACCCAAACAATAATAACCCGTAATGACATGTCATTTGTATCCTAATTTATTCCTAAGGTTCAATCGGGATTTCTCGTTGCCAAATCATTGTTGAATGTGTCCGCAAGGTCGTATTTACAATTTATGCAATATCAAAGCATTTAAAATACAATTATAACAATGCTTATTACATTTGAACTTACCTCTATTCACAAAAACAACGAAGTAGATCGACTAATCTAGAACTTTGTTTTTCCCCTGATCTAAATTCGAACTTCATTTTTCTTGATCTATATAATATCAAAATTAACTTATTTAATAATCTCTCTATTCAATTTAGTCCAAAATTTACTTTAAGACAAATTTACATTTTGCCACCTAACATTTCAACATTTTTACAATTTAGTCCCTATTTCATAAAATTAAAAATTCATGCAATTCAACCATAACTCATGCTAGCTGAATTTCAATTAGGTCCCTAGAAGTCCATATTTTTCATTTATTTCACAATTTAACCACAAAATTTACACATTTCACAAATTAATCCCTATTTGGACATTTTACTAAAAATCACTTAACAAATGTTGTTTATTTAACAAAAAATATGCATTTTCTATCATTAAACATCAAAACACACATAGATTCATCAATGGAAAAATCCTAAACCTTTAACAAATTTGCAAATTAGTCCCTGAGCTAGCTAGATTAAGCTGTAACAATCTCAAAACATAGAAATCATTAAAAAAACCAAGTCAAAATCACTTACATGCTAGCCAATGAAAGTACCGAACTAGTGAGCCCTAAAATTGAGTATTTTATTCTTCCAATTCGGTTCAAGAAACCATTCAAGAAGATGATATGTTTAATTTACTTATTTTTACTTTAACTTAATACATAAATTACTAATTTAACCTTTAATTAAAACATTGAAATTCACCTAAAAGATGTCCATAATTGTCCAGTCATGCTATTAGTAGTCTAATTACAACATAAAACCTTCAAACATTTAATTTCATAGCTATTAAATCCTTTTAGCTTATAGAACTCCAATTTTGCATTTTATGAGATTTAGTCCTTTTTATCAAATTAATCACTCAAACGATAAAATTTCTTAACGAAACTTTCACACAATTATTCCATCATACTGTAAAAATTAAAATAATAATAAAATAATTATTTCAACTTCTGATTTGTGGTCCCAAAACCACTATTCTGTTTTGACTAAAAACGAGCTGTTACAACTCTCCCCCTAAGGAATTTTTGTCCCCGAAAATCATACCAGAAAAGAGGTTAGGGTACTATTTTCTCATAGCTTCCTCAGGTCTCACGTAGCCTCTTCGACTCTGTGATGTTACCACAACACTTTTACCAAAGTTGTGCATTTATTTCTCAGTTCTTTAACCTCTCGAGCTAAAATTCTGATCGGATCTTCGCTATACGTCATATCAAGTTAAATTTCTATCTCAATCAGGGAAATGATATGCGATGGATCTGATTGATACTGTCGTAACATTGACACATGAAATACATTATGGATCTTCTCTAATTCTAAAGGTAAAGCTAGCCGATATGCTACTGGCCCTATTCTTTTGATAATCGCATACGGCCTAATGAATCGCGGACTCAATTTGCTTTTACGACCAAATCGAAGAACTTTCTTCCACGGAGATACTTTCAGAAATACTTTGTCACCGATCTAAAATTCAATGTCTTTATGTTTTAAATTCGTGTACGATTTCTGTCGATCTGAAGCTGTTTTCAAACTGTCGCGAATTACTTTCACTTTCTCTTAAGTCTCTCTGAACAAATCAACTCCGTGAATCTTTTTCTCACTAAGTTCACTCCAGTATAATGGAGTTCGGTATTTACAACCATGCAATGCTTTGCACAGTGCCATCTTTATGCTTGATTGAAAGCTGTTATTATACGCGAATTCAACCAACGACAAATATCTCTCCTAGTTGCTTTCAAATTCTAAAGCACAACAATGAAGCATAACTTTGAGAATCTAAACTACTCTATCAGACTACCCATCAGTTTGGGGATGAAATGCAGTACTAATGTAACACCCCCAAACCCGACCCAGACGTTATGGCCGAATCCAGTGATGTCACATTAAAGGAATAATTCAAAATGATTTTACTAAGTTAAAAAAAGTCTAGATTTCAGGCTTAGAAACTCAAAATCCTTGCAATTTATTAAGTTGGGATAAAAGCCCATGTTTTAAATTTAAGAAATTTATCCAGGTTCAATAATTAAGTAAACAGTTGAAACAAAAACAACAAAACTCAAAATCTAAAGTCAAATCGGAGTACAAGGCCTTATTACAACCCAACGGAAACAAAGTAATTTAAAACTAAGTCTTTCAAAATAAATTAAGAACTGCTTGCAGTGTGGCTGTAACATCCTGGAATTAGGGGTTTGGCATTATTGTATGTTGTTGTGTGTTGGAATGTTTTGTTTGTTGTTTTGATGTGTTTGGGGGTCTTGGGAAGGCTCGGGGTTAAGCTTGGGCCTTGGTTAAATTTTATTTTTAAGGAACTTTAGGGGAGTGTTAGCAAAGGCAAGCCATAAGAGTATTTAATTGTGTTTAGTTAGCACAAGAAAGGAGGTGGTAGAGTGGGAAGGTGACGCCACCTTGAGTGCATGGAAGTGGCGTCACATGAGAGCTACAGGGAGAAGGGGTTTGAGTCACGTCGTCAGTAATGAGGAGCTTTATTTTTGTCCCTAGGGAGCTTGAGAGGTGGTTTCGGCAAGGGCTCTTCATGGATGGGTGTTGAATAAGTCAAATAATTTGAACGTGAGGCCATGAGCGAAAACTGGAGTTTGAATTATTCAAATGGATTTAAAAGAGTGAATAAGAATGAATGTAGGAGAAAAATATGGAATTTGAGGTTGGTGGAGATGTTGGTCGATTGTGGGAAGCTTGAAGAGGGGAGAAATCGGTTTGGTATTAGGCATGGGTGTGTGCCGAAATCCTTAAGGCTAGTGGCTTGGTCTTTCTTTTTGGTGTGGTTCAATCTGTCTTAGGGGTGTCATATTGTGCTGTTTTCTTCTAAGGGTCAAAACTGATTTTTGAAACACTTCCTTTTCTCTTTTGCATTTTTAACCTTTTGCTCCATTTCTCTTCTAACCAAAATCGAAACTCTCACCCCATTTCATTGCTTTCATTTTCTTTCTTTACCGAAATCAAGTAGCTATTCTCACTTTCTTTATCTTTTCTCCTCTCTTGTGCACTAGCCGAATCTTTGGAAGTTGTCTAACTTGTGCACTCTTCTCCCTCATCTTTCTTTCTCTCCATTTGAGTGTTAGCTAAAACTTACTTCCTTTCATTCTCTCTTTTTGCATCCTCTTTTATACCATTAACACTTAGCCGAACCTTCCCATTCCCTGACTCATTTGTTCCTTGCCGCAACAAACCGGAACCATTGCTATCTTCTTCTTTTCTTCTTCGAAGTCTCTATCTCCATCTTTTTTCAAGTGCCGAATATCCCTTGCTCCATCATTCTCTTCTCTGGTCAGCAGTCGACTTGCTGAGTTTCACTTCTTTTGGGACTTTTTCTTCTATTTTTGTCAACCTTTTCTCTTTTGGCCGAATGCTTGGTGTGTCGTTTGTGAGTATTCTCTTCTCTTGGTTAAGCCGTTGGTGACTTTTAATTGTCTAAACGTTATTTTGTTCTATTTTAGGTGAAGGGCCGAATCGAAGAACCCTTATTAACTATCATTTTTCTTTCGACCTTGATCTCCAAAGGCTGTTCGGTAAGTGGGTATAGCCGAATGAGGGGAAGGCCGTCCTTTATGTTTCATTTAGGCCATTTAGCCATTTCTTCTTCATTTTGAAACACTATTCTCTAACTTATGGACTGTTTAGGGGTTCACCTGAAGTTGCAAGCCAAAGTAGTTGGTGCTATTAATTAGTAATCAAGGTAAGGAATCCTTCGTTATTCTTTTCAGCAGGAATCTATTCGTGTTGCTCTATCTAAATCAAATCTTTTGGTTTAGTAATCAGTGTTCTTTTTTCTGAGTAACTGATCAAGTCTCTTCATAGATCCAACTGCTAGTCAATCAAAGGAAGGGAGCGAACCCTTAGTTTTGGCTCCTAAGTTTAAGAAGCGTGCTGTGTCGGCGATTCGAGATTTTTTGCCTGGCTGTGGTAGGAAGCCGACGTTTGCCTAGAATAGGCAGATAACCGTTGTCCCTGCTAGTGAAAGCGTCGACATAGAAAGCCTAGTGTTACGCGTTACCGGGTGTGTAATTTCCACACACTCTGTATGTTAAATTATGCTAATAACTGTGTTGGCTGAAAGCCGAAACGACTGAATTGACAGTCACGATACCCTTGGGGGTAAGGTTGGAGACACCGGGTATGTTCCACTACAACTTCATGTTTGAAATATGTGCATGTATGAATTAATTGGCTGTTTGCATCTAAAGCATGATAATTCATTTCAGTATGTTAACATATACATGAAATTAGGATATGATGTGAAAGGGGAAGTGCTAAATTAGGGACTGTCATAGTGGTTTGGTACCACAGTGGGTTGGCCCCACATATCTGATTCAATGACTATGTCTCAGTGGCTTGATGCCACGTTGGTTTAATACCACGTATATATGATTCAGTGACTCGTCTCAGTGGTTTGGTACCACAGTGGGTTGGCACCACATATATTTATTCGGGATTCTCACAGTGGTTTGGTACCACGGTGGGTTGGCCCCACACATATTATTAGTGACTTTGTCACAGTAATCTGGTATCACGGTGGTCTAGAACCACAGTGGCTTGGTTTCACGGGCGATTGGCTGATTCAGGTGTTGTAGAGGATGGAAAAGTAGGTGGGACTAGGCTGCATTGCGTACATACCTAATATGTTGACTTGTGTGGGCTATGGCCCAATGGGCCTCTGTGGGCGAAAGGCCCAGATTTCGTTGTATGGGGATTTACGAACTGAGTCTTGGTGACTCACCCCTCTGCTAAATTGTGCAGGTAATTAGTAGATCGCGAATTCGGAGCCGAGGCGGACTCGAGGTGGCCATGCATAATACTCTAAGTACTTTCGTTTTCATTATTTCTTAAATTTCAGTATTAAGATTAGATATTTGGTATTATAATAAGGCCACTTAAACTTTAACCTGGGTTTTATTTTGAAATTGATATAGCTTGCCTACAAAACAATCAAAGTGGGAGTTTTCTAAGATTAAAACTTTGGGCAAACGATTTCCAAACGGGTAATGAAAAAGGGGTAAAGAGTAACAAATTGATTAAAATTTTCGATTAGAAACCGTAACATTGTTTTAAAACTGACAGCTTTATGAAATTCTTTAAATCTGACTTTCGTTAAATAAACCTGATTTTGTAACTTAGTTCAAATTAAACAACTATTTTAAATTTCCTCTAAAGAAAATAACGATGCACAAAATTTTTCTCAACTCGTGGTTGTAGTTAGTTTTTCCAAAATTTTCTTTCCTGTAACATATTAGATTCGGTCGTAGCGCTTGATCGGGTTTGGGGTGTTACAATTGTGGTATCAGAGCCTGGTTCAAAAGCTCGACTGTGGGTATAAGGTTCAAAATATTTTCAAAAGATGGCTTGGAAAATGATTTAGACAAAACACATGTTTTCTGGAAGCATGGCACCTGAGTCTCCGGCACCAAATCCTCACAGTAAGTCTTCTGACTTTTGGTTCTTTTACATACATGAACTGAGTGTAATGTGCTATGACTACTTGTACTGAGAAATGTAACTCTAGAGATTTAAACCTTAGGTATGCATGTAATGGCGAGAATTGCTCATAATGCTATTATTCATAAAATAGCTCTGTAATAAACAGTGGAAGAAAAAACTATCTCATGAAACCCTTAATCAGATTAAACCGCGTTAGTAGTAATGAGTACTAGAGGACGTAAACATGGTATGCGAGGCCGTGGAGGAGGCCGAGATGTTGGGTCTGAACCCTCGGAATCAGGACATGGCTGGAAGGTGAGGTGCCAGGACCGCCAATTGCAGAAGTAAAATTTCAGGGTCAAACTAGTGGAGACGATGCTGTGTCTCAGGCGATGCTACGTGTTTTGAGCTAACGGGATTAGTAGATCATAAATCTGTGTCAGAACGACTTTGAGCTAACGGGGCTGAGATGTTTAGGGGCATTTCTAGTGTAGCTCCTAACGTAGCTGAGTATTGGTTGGAAGTAATTGAACGTATCATGGATGATCTTGAATGCACTGTGGAAGAGAAACTGAAAGGAGTTGTGCCACTTCTACGAGATGAGGCCTACCAGTGGTGGCACACGGTTAGAGATGGTACAGCGGCAGACCACATTACCTGGGACTTCTTTAAGTCTGCGTTCCAGGGGAAATATATTGGGTCGACCTATGTGGACGCTCAGGGAAAGGCATTCCTTAATTTGGTTCAGGGAAGTAAGTCAATGGCCGAGTATGAGGCAGAATTTTTACGTTTGAGTCGATATGCCCAGGGTATTGTTGCAGCTGATCATGAGCATTGTGTCCGATTTGAAGATGGCCTGAGGGACGAGTTGCGAGTACTGATAGCTCCGTAATGGGAAAGGGAGTTTGCCATTCTGGTGGAGAAGGCTAAGATAGCCGAAGAGGTAAAGAGGTCTGAAAGGCAAAATTAGGATAGGGACAAGGGAAGGAATAAAAGAAATTTTGGATCGTCAGGATCTACAAGGAATTTTTAGAAGAGGCCTAGGTTAGATGGACCGGGTCAAGCTGTGAGGCCTGCTGCTGTTGGTCGATCTCAACTTAGTACACAATGTGGGAAATTTCATTCAGAAGAGTGTTGGTTGGGTGGTAGATGATGTTTCAGATGTGGATCTATGGACAATCGAGTAAGGGACTGTCTGCAAGAGCCAACAGAGCGCGACCAGAAGGTCAGGGCTATACTCAGCTTGGCAGAGGTGGTCAGCAACCATAGAGAGGTCGCGGTCCAGCTAGAGGAGGAAATGGGTTCAGTCGAGGGCGTGGAGCACCGGGCAGAGATGCTGGGAATATAGCCGCGAGACAACCTGGGTTGGTCTATGCAGCCAGGCGCTGAGAGGAGGGTGATGCGTCGTACGTCATAACCGGTACATTCCTTATTTCTGGTTTGCCTTTTGCTGCACTAATTGATCTTGGGACAACTCATTCCTATGTTGCTAGTATGGTGTCTAGAACTCTAAACATAGACTCTAAGATTGCTTCTAGAGAGATGACTGTACTTAGCCCTCTAGGTCAGTCTGTAGTGGTGAATAAACTCTTTAGGAATGCGCCTTTAGAAGGCAAGGGGTGGTTTTCCCTGCTGATCTGATGGAATTGCCATTCGGGGAGTTCGATTTAGTCTTAGGTATAGACTGGCTAGTGAGGTATCGAGCAAACGTGGATTGTGCTGCTAAGCACATGGTGTTAAAGACTCTTGAGGGTAATGAGGTGGTGGTGTTAGGTGAAAGGAGGAACTACTTGTCTAACATAGTGTCTAAAGGCTGAGAGAATGGTGAGAAAGGGATGCGAGGCTTTCTTAACTTATGTTTGTGCTCTGGAGGCCATGGGGTTGACTGTAGGGGATGTCAGAACGGTGAAGGAATTTTTCGATGTTTTTCCAGAAGAGCTTCCAGGGATACCTCCGAATCGCGAGGTGGAATTCGGTATTGATCTTCTTCCGAGAACTGCGCCAATGTCTATTTCCCCATATAGAATGGCGCCAAAGGAGTTAGTGGAACTTAAAGCGCAGATTCAGGAACTATTGGACCGGGTTTTTATTCGACCCAGTGTGTCACCTAGGGGAGAGCCGGTGCTATTTGTTAAGAAGAAGGACGGGTCGATGCGGATGTGCATTGACTATAGGTAACTGAACAAGTTGACAATTAAGAATAAGTACCCGTTGCCTAGGATAGACGATCTGTTCGATCAGTAGCGAGGTGCTTCAGTCTTTTCAAAGATAGACTTGAGGTCATGGTATCATCAGCTTAGGGTTAAGGAGGCAGATATTCATAAGACAACTTTTCGAACCCGTTATGGACACTACGAGTTCTTGGTGATGCCGTTTGGATTGACAAATGCACCAGCGGCATTTATAGACATGATGAACCGGGTGTTCCAACCCTATCTGGATCGGTTAATCATGGTGTTTGTAGACAATATCCTGATTTATTCAAGTTCGGAAGAGGAGCATGATTCGCATCTTCGAGTGGTTCTGCAGATTTTGAGAGAGAAGCAACTGTACGCCAAATTTAGTAAGTGTGAATTTTGGTTGAAAGAAGTTACCTTTTTGGGTCACATTGTATCTGCTGAGGGGATTAGGGTTGATCCTTAGAAAATTGAAGCTGTGTTGGACTGGAAACCGCCTAAGTCTGTGGCAGAGATTTGGAGTTTTCTTGGTTTAGCTGGGTATTATAGAAGATTTGTTGAAGGGTTCTCGTTAATAGCTGCTCCATTAACCAAGCTATTACGGAAAGGAGTACCGTTTGTCTGGTCAGATAAGCAGCATGAAAGTTTTGAGAAGTTGAGGAGGATTTTGATGGAGGCACCAGTGTTAATTCAGCTTGAGGCAGGGAAAGAGTTTGTCGTCTACTGTGATGCGTCGCACATAGGGTTGGGATGTGTATTGATGCAAGAGGGGAAGGTGGTAGCATATGCGTCTCGGAAATTGAGACCTCATGAGGTGAACTATCCCACGCATGTTCTTGAGTTAGCTGCGGTAGTTTTTGCTCTGAAGATTTGGAGGCACTACCTTTATCGGGAGAAGTCCATCATCTACACGGATCACAAGAGCTTGAGATATCTCTTTACCCAGAAGGAGTTGAATTTGAGGCAGTGGAGGTGGATCGAGTTCTTGAAGGATTATGACTACTCGATCGAGTATCACCCGGGTAAGGCTAACATAGTGGCAGACGCATTGAGTCGTAAGGTAATATCAGACTTGAGGGCAATGTTTGCGCATCTCAACTTGTTTATTAGCTGAACTTCAAGTGAAACCTCCTAGGGTCAGTCAAATAAAGGAAAAGCAGTTGTCTGATGAATCGCTGAATGCTAAATTTCAGCTAGAGGTAGATGGTGAAATAGTAGATTTTAGTATGAACAATGAAGGGGTATTGTGCTTTCGGGGGAAAGCCTGTATGCCGAGGGATTCCGAGTTAAGGCAGAAGATTCTTCAGGAAGCGCATAGTAGCCCATATGCTATGCATCCTGGCAGAAGTAAGATGTATCGGGATCTGCGTGAATAGTTTTTTGTGGCCAGGTCTGAAGCAAGAAGTTACAGAGTTTGTGGGTAAATGCTTGACGTGTCAGCAGGTGAAAACGGAACACCAATTGCCTTCAAGGTTGCTGCAGCCAGTAAAGATTCCACTTTGGAAGTGGGAGAGGATAACGATGGACTTTGTTAGTGGGCTACCCCTTACGCCTACGAAGAAAGATTCAGTGTGGGTAATTGTGGATCAGTTGACGAAGTCCGTTCATTTCATACCGATTTGGGTTGATTATTCACTACAGAAGTTAGCCAAGCTGTATGTAGCGGAGATTGTGAGGTTGCATGGGGTACCAGTGTCAATTATATCAGACAGAGACCCTAGGTTTACATCACGGTTCTGGAAAGCATTGCATCAGGCGTTGGGTACAAGACTAGACTTCAGCACAACATTTCATCAACAGACGGATGGTCAGTTTGAGAGGGCAATTCAGATCTTGGAAGATATGATAAGAGGCTGTGTCATTGACTTCAGAGGTAGTTGGCAAGAGTTCCTACCGTTGGTAGAATTTGCATACAACAATAGCTACCAATCTAGTAATGAAATGGCACCATACGAAGCATTGTATGGTCAGAAATGTCGTACTCCTACTTGTTGGATAGAGTTGGGGGAGCATCAGATGTTGGGTCCGAAATTGGTTTTCGAAATAGAAGAAAAGTTAAGTTGATTCGAACTCGGCTGAAGGAAGCTTTCGATAGGCAAAAATCTTATGCTGATCTGAAGCATAAGGATATAGAATTTGCAGTGGGTGATTAGGTGTTTCTTAAAGTTTCGCCTTGGAAGAAAGTTTTGAGGTTTGGACGGAAGGGCAAGTTGAGCATTAGGTTCATTGGGCCTTATCGAGTGTTGAAACAAGTGGGACCAGTAGCATATTAGCTCGATTACCTCCGGAATTGAGACCAATACATGATGTATTCCATGTCTCGATGTTAAGGCGCCACCGTTCGGACCCATCTCACGTAGTACCAGTGGAGGAAATCGAAGTGAGACCTGATTTATCTTTTGAAGAGGAACCAGTTCAGATCCTAGACCGAGATGTTAAAGTATTGCAGAGAAAGATGGTTCCATTGGTTAAAGTGTTGTGACGGAATCACAGTTCAGAGGAAGCCACATGGGAGTCAGAGGATGTGATGCGACAGTAATACCCTCACCTCTTTTGACCAGATAAATTTCGAGGCCAAACTTTCTTTAAGGGTGTTGAATTGTAACATCCTGGAATTAGAGGTTTGGCATTATTGTATGTTGCTGTGTGTTGGCATATTTTGTTTGTTGTTTTGATGTGTTTGGGGGGTCTCGGGAAGGCTCAGGGTTAAGCTTGAGCCTTGGTGAAATTTTATTTTTAAGGCACTTTAGGGGAGTGCTAGAAGAGGTAGGCCGTAAGAGTATTTAATTGTGTTTAGTTAGCACAAGAAAGGAGGTGGTAGAGTGGCAAGGTGACGCCACCTTGAGTGCATGGAAGTGGCGTCACATGGGAGCTGCAGGGAGAAGGGGTTCGAGTCGTGTCATTAGTAATGAGGAGCTTTATTTTTGCGCCTAGGGAGCTTGAGAGGTGGTTTCGGCAAGGGCTCTTCATGGATGGGTGTTGAATAAGTCAAATAATTTGAATGTGAGGCCATGAGCGAAAACTGGAGTTTGAATTATTCAAACGGATTTAAACGAGTGAACAAGAGTGAATGTAGGAGGAAAGTATGGGATTTGAGGTTGGTGGAGATGTTGGTCGGTTGTGGAAAGCTTGAAGAGAGGGGAGAAATCGGTTTGGTGTTAGGCATGGGTGTGTGCCGAAATCCTTAAGGCTAGTGGCTTGGTCTTTCTTTTTGGTGTGGTTCAATATGTCTTAGGGGAGTCATATTGTGCCGTTTTCTTCTAAGGGTCAAAACCGATTTTTGAAACACTTCCTTTTCTCTTTTGCATTTTTGACCTTTTGCTCCATTTCTCTTCTAACCAAAACCGAAACTCTCACCCCATTTCTTTGCTTTCATTTTCTTTATTTACCGAAATCAAGTAGCTATTCTCACTTTCTTCATCTTTTCTCCTCTCTTGTGCACTAGCCGAATCGTTGGAAGTTGTATAACTTGTGCACTCTTCTCCCTCATCTTTCTTTCTTTCCATTTGAGTGTTAGCTGAAACTCACTTCTTTTCATCCTCTCTTTTTGCATCCTCTTTTATACCATTAATACTTAGCCGAACCTTCCTATTCCCTGACTTATTTGTTCTTTGCCGCAACAAACCGAAACGTTTGCTATCTTCTCCTTTTCTTCTTCGAATTCTCTATCTCCATCTTTTGTCAAGTGCCGAATATCCCTTGCTCCATTGTTCTCTTCTCTGGTCAGCAGTCGACTTGGTGAGTTTCGCTTCTTTTCGTACTTTTTCTTCTATTTTTGTCAACCCTTTCTCTTTTGGCCGAATGCTTGGTGTGTCGTTTGTGAGTATTCTCTTCTCTTGGTTAAGTCGTTGGTGACTTTTAATTGTCTAAAAGCTATTTTGTTCCATTTTGGGTGAAGGGCCGAATCGAAGCACCCTTGTTACTGATCATCTTTCTTTCGACCTTGATCTCCAAAGGCTGTTCGGTAAGTGGGTATAGCTGAATGAGGAGAAGGCCCTCATTTATGTTCTGTTTAGGCCATTTGGCCGTTTCTTCTTCATTTTGAAACACTATTCTCTAACTTGTGGGCTGTTTAGGGGTTCACCTAAAGTTGCAAGCCGAAGCAGTTGGTGTTATTCATTAGTAATCAAGGTAAGGAATCCTTCGTTATTCTTTTCGGCAGGAATCTATTCGTGTTGCTCTATCTAAATCAAATATTTTGGTTTAGTAATCAGTGTTCTTTTTTCTGAGTAACTGATCAAGTCTCTTCATGGATCCAACTGCTAGGCGATCCAAGGAAGGGAGTGAACCCTTAGTTTTGGCTCCTAAGTTTAAGAAGCGTGCTATGTCGGCGGTTCGAGATTTTCTGCCGGGCTATGGTAGGAAGCCGACATCTGCCTGGGATAGGCAGATAACCGTTGCACCTGCTAGTGAAAGCATCAACATAGAAATCCTAGTGTTACGCGTTACCAGGTGTGTAATTTCCACACACTCTGTATATTAAATTATGTTAATAACTGTGTTGGCTAAAAGCCGAAACGACTGAATTGACAGTCACGATACCTTTGGGGGTAAGGTTAGAGACACCGGGTAAGTTCCACTATGACTTCATGTTTGAAATATGTGTATGTATGAATTAATTGGCTGTTTGCATCCGAAGCATGATAATTCATTTCAGTAACAAATTCTACTAAGATTAAAACTTTGGACAAACGATTTCCAAATGACTAATGAAAGAGGGGTAAAGAGTAACAAATTGATTATAATTTTCAATTAGAAATTGCATCATTGTTTTTAAACTGATAGCTTTATGAAATTCTTTAAATTCAACTTTCGTTAAATAAACCTGATTTCGTAACTCAGTTCAAATTAAGCAACTACTTTAAATTTCCTCTAAAGACAATAATGATACATAAAATTTTTCTCAACTCATGGTTGTAGTTAGTTTTTCCAAGATTTTCTTTCCTGTAACATTCCAGATTTGGTCATAGCGTTTGACCGAGTTTGGGGTGTTACAGTGGCCACCTCCGAGTCCTCTTCCACGTTGAGCCATCTATTGGGGATCACCTGAAACATTTAATAAAACGGGTGTGATTTTTAAAACTCAGTGTGTACGACCCTTGGTAATCCAATCAACATACAATTATTACATTGGACCTAAGCCCTATCAAAAACGGTGGTCTTTGGCCTTAGCCCACAATGACCTCATATCACATCAGTGTCATATGAATGCAATACACCCATCCTAAATCCAACCCTGCACTCCATTTCCCTTCCAACCCTACACTCCTGTGGGGATATAAATATCAACCCACCCATCCCTACACTCCAAAGGTAGCACCAACAATGCACTACTCAACGTTGCGGCAAAGGCCAACTAAGCGATAATGGGCTTAAAGCCACCGGTGGATCCACGGTCGTCAAGCGACTATGCGATCCTCAAATCTTCCTCTGTATCATCAAAACCCATCCAAGTGCAACATATATTTCATGAATGCAACATACACATTTTCACACATTCGGCACTTAGGGGTATTTTAGTCTTTTCACTACCCAATGGTATTTCCGTAAATCTACTCTATAGGGGTATTTAGGTAATTTTTCAAAATAGGGGTATTTTGGAAATTTTTTAAATCAGGGATATTTTGGTAATTCTGCAAATTAAGGGTATTCTGGTAATTTTACAAATTAGGGGTATTTTAGTAATTTTGCAAATCTATGGATATTTTGGAAATTTTCAAACAAAGGGTATTTTAGTAATTTTCAAATCAGAGGTATTTTGGTCCCTCTCTCGGGTTTTAGTTATGAACTTTGGCCCATTAACAAGTCCTTGCAGCTAAAGTGAATAGACACTACGCACCAGGTAGGATTCTAGAGAAGAGAAGGTGGGTCGCTAGGACTGCTTAAATACCAAGCTCTCCCTAGGTCCAATCCTAGACATGCATATGTCCATTGCCACACTCTAACCCTGTGACCTGCTGATTATTAAATTAAGTCTTATGCGGTTTAAGAGTTGTTTAGAACTAGGCCTAAAGTCCATTAAACCCTAGCATACTTGTCTTCTTCCCCATAAAGCCCATCAAGCCCATTTCACGTTCATATAATCCATTAAGCCCAAATCACATCTTTATGGCCCATTAGGCCCAGATCTCATTCATATGGCCTATTAGGCCCAAAACAATTCCATATCATGTAACATGCATGGCTAACTCAATTCATATAACCAAATTAATTAATTTCATCAAACTTAGCCTCAGGGCCCACCGGACCCATTTAGTCACTTTTGGCTTTTTTGCTTTCCGAAATTGCCAATATCTTGTGTGTGTAGTGTTTGTACACACCTGGTTACTGCGACATGCTATACCATCCTTGTTCTTGAACCTACAACCAACCAACCTTCAATCAATCACCCATACTTAATCAAAATATTTACCAAATACTGGAGCCTTACCATAACCTTACCGTGTGCCACTGGGTTCTAATAGCCCTTCCTTAGCTACTAATCACGAGGATTGATAAACCGTAAAAGTAACATATTTTTATCCCACATTTAGTATGCTTTTGGATATTTAAGCCTCAATTTATGTAAAAAGGCACTCTTAATCCTTTCTTTTCATGGCTTATACCCAGGAAAGCACCCGAAGATGAAAAGAACGTAAAACGGGCCCAAAACGGAGTAAATGGGCAATATCACGAAATCTACATGGCCTGGCCCAAAGACCACACGGTCGTGCCTTGTTAAGAATCTGGAACCCGGCCTTTCCCCCGATTTATACGGCCGTGCCTCATTAAGAAATTCGAACTCGACTTGAAGTCGAGCCACACGGGCGTGTGCCATGGCCGTGCCTCTGTCGCTGGAATGAGCAATTTTAGTCACAAAAGGATACTTAGGGAGAAAGAATCACATTCCAAGGAGCCTATATATATCCCTTAAGTACCACTATTAAAGGGGAGTGGAGCTAGGCCAAGAAGCCAAGCCGGAATGGTCACAATTGTGGGAATCTCTCGAAGTTAGCCAGTTGATCCATCCCAGGAAGCCAAAATTATACTCAAGACGGTGGAATCCTCCTTCAATTCCTTCAGGGAGTTTTAGGAATTTCTTATGTTTTGTTTTATCTTTTCTCTTGAGATGTTTTCTTTCTTAGTTATGAACTAAACCCCTCATATACTTGAAGGGGATGAAACCTAGATGAATCTTGTTATTTGATTTTTGAATTATATGATAAATACTTAGTTTGTTCTTAATTATGCATGCTTAATCCAAATCTGATATGCTTAGGTGAAGGAGGAATAGACCCTGCTTAAGAGTAGATCTAGCGTAATTAAGCGGAGTTGATCAAACACCTAGAGATAGGGTTACGAGATTTTGCCGAATTAGGGTGAAACCTAATATGGGAATCCATAGATTGATTTACTTCTATTCTAGGGGTTATTATAAGAGAACAAGAGTTCCACTAATTAACTTAGGGTTAGACGTTATTCGCCTCGAAGGAGGGTTTAGCATAGGTTAGGGAGTCCTACGGGTCAAGCTAAGTAAATAAATCATATGATTCAGGGTTAGATAACAAGTGAAGTCTAGGTGGATTCTTTTTGAGGGTATCGTCGTGATCAATTGAGTTTTTCTTCAAGTTATTTCCCAATTCATTCTTTTTGTCTTAGTGTCCTTAGCTTAGTCATCGTTAATTTAGATTAAAACAAACTTCGCTTTATTTTTTAAGGCTAAATAATAAAAAGACAGTTAGTATTAATACTTTTGGATCCTTTGGGTTCTATATCCGGTCTTGCCTAAGCTATGCTACTGTTCGATAGGTACACTTACCTTTAATCGTTTTCAGAGTTAGTTTCCAGGTTCTATTATTCTTTTATAAATTTTAAAGCTCTGATTTCAGTGATCAAGGTTTTGGCACCGTTGTCAGGGAACTAAAATATTAAGAAAACTCTATTTTTATTACATTAGCCATTTTTTTATTTTCTGTAATTTATTTTTATATTTAGGTTAAACTTTAATTTTGCTAATTTTTCTTTCTTTATTTTCTTTCCAGGTACCTCTAGTTTATGTCTAGAAGGAACCCGAGAGGACCTTTAGTATACGACAGTGATATTGAAGCTACCGCTCAAAGGAATCGCCGAGAAATCAGGCGAGCCCTAAACTATACAGAAAGATAGGAAGAAGACAGAACCAATCCTACTGAAGGGATGGACGAAACTAATCCACCACCACTCGATGTGGGGGAACACAATGCTCCACGTACCATGTTTGATTATGCTAAACCGCATTTAACAGGAGCAGAATCAAGTATTGTTAGGCCCGCTATAGCCGCTAATAATTTTGAATTAAAGCCTAACACAATACAAATGATTCAACAGTTTGTTCAATTTGATGGTTTGCAGGACGAAGACCCAAATACTCATATAGCTAATTTCTTAGAGTTTTGTGATACTTTCAAAATAAATGGTGTTTCTGATGATGCCATACGTCTTCGGTTATTCCCTTTTTCATTAAGAAATAAAGCCAAATAGTGGTTAAACTCGTTACAACGAGGATCAATCACTACATGGGATCAAATGACCGAAAGGTTTTTAATGAAATATTTCCCATCGGCCAAAACGGCCAAATTACGGAATGATATTTCTTCTTTTGTGTAGATGGATGTAGAGACATTATATGATGCACGGGAGAGATACAAAGATATCTTGAGAAGGTGTCCACACCATGGTTTACCCTTGTGGCTACAAGTCCAAACATTCTGTAACGGTGTAAACCCCTCAACGAGGCAACTAATCGACTCAGCCGCCGGTGGAACCCTGAACAACAAACTCCTAAAGCAACGTACGAGTTCATTGAAGAGATGTCACTGAACAATTATCAGTGGCAAGTTACAAGGACGAAACCGACAAAATCAGCCGAAGCTTTCAACATAGACACAATAACCATGCTATCAACACAGATGGAGATGATGAATAAAAAGATTTACAGTTTCTGTTCTTCGCAGGTACATCCAGCCATGCAATGCAACGCAAATGAAACAGTGGCAAATCCTGAGTACCCACCCTACCAACCGGAAGTAGAGAGCGAATAGATGAACTATATAGGTAACAATTTCAGATTCAATAATAATCCATATAGCAATACTTACAATCCAGGTTGGAGGAACCACCAAAATTTTTCATGGGGGGTCAAGGAAATCAAAGGCAACAACCTCCTCAAAACTTCCAAAATCAGCACTATCCACAAGAGAAAAAACCAACCATCGAAGAGATGCTGACAAAATTCACGACAGATACAGAAAAACGTTTGCAAGAAATAGAGAGAACACTTAAAGATCAATGACATCAGTTGAAAAACTTACTGAGTCATTCGGAGAAATCACTAAGTCGATTGGACTACTTACCGGGATAATTTGTGAAATACGAGCAGAAATTTTTTCTAAAGGATCAGAACAGGTAAAAGCAATTACATTAAGAAGTGGAAAGGAATTAGTCGAACCAAAGAAACAAATCCCACACAAAAATAACAGAACAAGAGATGAGGGAGTTGAGGATGTAAATCCAGAACGTAAAGAAAGTAAACCAACAATCCCATATCCAGCAAAATTACAAAAGGAACGATTAGATGCCCAATACGGTAAGTTTCTTGAACTTTTTAAACAAATACATATTAACTTACCTTTTGTTGAAGCCATTTCACAAATGGCGAAATACGCAAAATTCTTAAAGGAACTCCTGACGAATAAAAGGAAGCTTGAAGAAGTGTTGACGGTAGAACTTAATGAGGAGTGCTCAGCTGTCCTCCAAAATAAGCTACCAACCAAATTAAAAGACCCAGGAATTTTTACTATCCCTTGTTTAATTGGTAGCTTAAATATTTAAAAAGCACTAGCTGATCTAGGCTCCAGTATTAATTTAATACCTTATCAAAAGTTTAAACAACTAGATCTAGGGGAACCAAAACCCACTAGGATGAGTATTCAGTTAGCAGATAGATCCATTAAATATCCTAGAGGAGTTATTTAAGATATCTTGGTGAAAATTGATAAATTCATTTTTCCTGTCGATTTCATTGTGTTAGACATGGATGAAGACATTAATGTTCCCTTAATTTTTGGGCGCCCTTTTTTAGCTACTGCTAGAGCCGTTATTGATGTAGGTGACGGTAAACTTGCATTAAGGATAGGCGATGAAGAAATTATTTTTCAAATTTATGATACCATGCGATATTCTAAAGAGCAAGATGATCTGTTATTTTGTTGATACTACTGATCATATCATTCAAAATTCACTACAGGAAATCATAAATGACGACACGATGGAACTGTGCCTGACTCAAGAATAGGGGGAAGAAGATGAAGGCGATGACTTGAATCTGAATACATCATTATTCAGACAAATAAAAGCAAAAAGCATTGAAAACAATGACAAAATAGAGTAGAAATCCTCCATCGATGAGCCACCCAAATTGGAATTAAAATAGTTGCCAAAACACTTAGAATACGCATTCCTCAGGGACAATTCTATGCTACCGGTAATTATCTCTTCAGAACTAGAACCCAAGGAAAAAGAAGAGTTGGTAAAGGTATTAAGAGAACATAAAAAATCCATAGCCTGGAAAATCGCTGACATCAATGGTATAAACCCATTATTCTACGCACACAAAATTCTAATGGAAGAAGAATACAAACTGTGTGTGCAACCCCAGAGACGGTTAAACCCCAACATGAAAGAAGTGGTTAAATTTGAGGTAATTAAACTTCTAGATGCAGGAATAATTTATCCTATTTCGGATAGCACTTGGGTAAGTCCTGTACAGGTAGTTCCAAAGAAAGGAGGGATGACAGTGGTACCCAATGAAAAGAATGAGTTAATTCCCACAAGAACAGTTACAGGCTGGAGAGTCTGTATAGACTATAGGAAACTAAATGATGCCACCAGAAAAGATCACTTCCCTCTGCCCTTCATAGATCAAATGCTAGAAAGACTATCCGGGCATATGTACTACTATTTTTTTGATGGACTTTCCGGCTACTTCCAAATCCCTATAGCTCATAAAGACCAAGAGAAGACAACATTTACATGCCCATACGGTACGTTTGCTTATCGTAGAATGCCTTTTGGGTTATGTAATGCTCCTGCTACTTTTCAGCGTTGTATGTTGGCGATCTTTGACGAACTCGTGGAAGACATCATGGAGGTATTTATCTATGATTTTTCGGTATTTGATAATTCTTTCCATCTTTGCCTTAAAAATTTAAAACGAGTTCTAATGAGATGTGAGGAAACAAACCTTGTTTTGAATTGGGAAAATGTCATTTTATGGTTAGAGAATGGATTGTGTTAGGACATAAGATTTCTAGTAAAGGGATTGAGGTAGATAAAGCAAAGGTTGAAACCATAGAAAAACTACCTCCCCCATGCAGGGTTCTATAGGAGATTTATTAAAGATTTTTCTAAAATAGCTAAGCCTTTGACAAAATTACTAGAAAAAGATGTTCCTTTTAATTCAATCAGAAATGTTTAGATGCTTTGAATATCCTTGAAGATAAATTAATAAATGCTCTGATTATAATTGCACCTGATTGGAACTTACCCTTTGAACCAATGTGTGATGCAAGTGATTTTGTAGTGGGTGCAGTTTTGGGACAACGAAGAGACAAGCATTTTCAGCCAATTTACTATGCTAGCAGAACATTAACACCACCACAAGAAAACTACACCACCACAGAGAAAGAATTGCTAGCTGTAGTTTTTGCTTTTGATAAATTTAGACAGTATCTAATCTTGTCTAAATTTGTCGTTTACACTGACCATTCTGCTCTTTGTTATCTTTTAAACAAACCTGATGCAAAACCCAGACTCATACGATGGATTTTACTCTTGTAGGAATTTAACTTGGAAATACAAGATAAGAAGGGAGCTGAGAATCATGCAGCAAATCACCTTTCTAGACTCGAGAATCCACACACCAAAGAGCTCGATGAAAGTGAAATAAACGATTCATTCCCCAAAGAACAAGTCTTCTCTATAACGCATTCTGAGGTACCATGGTTTGCAAATATTGTGAATTATTTAGTAGCTAACATCTTGCCAAAAAAATTAACACATCACCAAAAGAAGCGATTCTTTGCTGATGTGAAAAATTATTTTTTGGAAGACCCCTTTCTTTTCTGCATTTGTGCAGATCAGGTAATTCGCAGATGCCTTACAAAGATAGAAGCAAACAAAATCATGGAACATTGCCATTTAGGACCTTCAGGAGGACACTACAGTGGTATTAAAACAGCACACAAAATACTCGAATCAGGTTTTTATTGGCCCACTCTATTTAAAGATGCCAACAGGTATGTTACCTCGTGTTATAGATGCCAAAGAATAGTTAATATTTCTAAACGTGGTGAAATGCCTCAAACCTATATGTTGTCATGTGAAATATTTGATGTATAGGGTATTGGTTTTATAGGACCATTCCCCAGTTCATTTGGGAACAAGTACATGCTAGTAGCAGTTGATTACATGTCAAAATGGGTAGAAGCAGAAGCTTTACCTACCAATGATGCGAGGGTAGTAGTTAAATTTCTCAAGAAACTATTTTCCCGATTTGGCACACCAAGAGCCATATTAGTGATAGGGGTACTCTGTAACATCCTTAAGTAGGGGCTCTGCATTTAATATGTGTCTGTGTGTATTCTATGCTTCATGTGTTAATCTGGTGTGATTTTCGGTCCAGAAAAGGTTCGGGGTTAAGCCGAAACTTTAGCCAAAATTCTAATTTTGTAGCACTTTAGGGGAGAGCTAGTGGAGGCCAGGGGTAAGTGGTATAGTTTGGGTTTGATGACACAAGAAGTGATGTGGTAAAGTGGAAAGGAGACACCACTTAGGTTGCAGGGAAGTGACGTCACAAGGGGGAGCAGCAGGGAGGAGGTTCGAATCGCGCTGCAAAGGCCAACAAATCTGTTTATTTTTGTCTTTGGTCGGTGAAGGTGAGAGAGTTCGGCTGGGACTCTAGTGGTGGAGTTGAAGACTTATTCAAAGGTATTTGAATGAGTGATGGGGAGAGGATTAAGGAGAGAATCAAGGAGGAGAAAAGGGGATTAAGGTAAGAAGGGGAGTTGGCCGAAAGTTGGAGTGTGTAGGGGGTGAATTCGGTCAAGTGGGTAAAAGTGAGGGGACCTTTGTGGTTGTACATTTTCGGTTAGTGCTAGGAGGAGTGTGCTGAAATTCCTATAGGTCTTAGCCATTTTTCATTTTGGCATTTCTTTTCTTTGGATTCTTGTAAAAGTCTTTTGGGGGAGTTTTCTCTTTTATTTCTCTCATTCGTTCATCCTATTTCTCCTTGTGCCGAATTTTGCAACTTCTACTTTTCATCTCTTTTACTTTGACATTAAGCTGAAATCAGAGTGACCATTCGAGCATCCCTTTTCTTCATCTTTACCTTTGATTCTGTTGTTAGCCGAACCCTCTTCTAAATGCTAGCCGAACTTGGAGAGTGGCATCTAATATTCTTCTGTGCCGAATCTTCTTGTGTGTTATTCGGGTTCTCAGTGCAAGGTAAGGTTCTTCTATCTTTTTCTTGTGAACACTCTCTTCGTTCTTTCTTCTCAAGGTGAAGCCGATTCTATTCTTGTAAACAACTAAATCGTTTCTTCCATTCTATGCTTCTTAGCCAAATATCAAGAAGCAGGGTGTTAAGAATCTTAGGCCGCAGGGAGTCTATACAATCAGGTTTTGTTGGTTAATGTAAGGGGAGACTCTTTCGCTCATTTCTTTTCTTTCTCTCAGGTTTTGTGGCCAAATAAAAATGGCTAGTTGGCTTGGCGTTTATATCTCAGTTGACTTCTTTTTTTTTCTTCTTATCTCGATTGGGACGTTTACTCTGGGAAATCTCAGTCGCTGAATAGTTGTAGTTCAAATCCCGAAGGCTTGTTGGTTACTGAACTCTACCTCCCATTCGGGTTTCTGAGGTAAGAGACTTTTCCGATTTCAAGTTATCTATTTTTTGAATTCCTTTTTTTTGTCTTAACCACATGTCCTCTTCTTTAAGTACTGATCAACTCTCTGCATGGATCCAACTGCTAGTCAATCTAAAGAAGGGAGCGAACCCATTGTAGTGACTCATAAGTTTAAGAAGCGAGCAGTATCGGCAGTTCGAGACTGGCCACTAGGTTGTGGACCAGCTTCAGAGCAGGATAGACAGATAGTCATCATTTCGGTTAACGAGAGTGTCGACGTAGAAAGCATAGTGTTGCGTGTTACCTAGAGTGTACTACTCACACGCCTTCATTATTGTTGTTATGTTATTAACTAAAAGAAGGTGAAAAGCCGAAATAACTGATAAGATAAATCAACTACCCTTATGGGTAAAGGTTAGAGACGCCGGGTAAGTTTTTCGCTATTGATATTGCTGTTAATATACATGTATGTATATTTTGATGTTATGCATGTATGAAATATAATCTGTATACACTGATATATGTTGCACTGCATACATTGGTATTGTGCACAATAAAAAGAGCATGGGCTCCGGATTGATTGATGGAGGAGGGAGAACCAGTGACTACGGTCACGAGTGACTTTTGTCACGAGTGGTCTAAGTACCACGGTGGTTGAAACCACGATTATATGTTTGAGTGACTATTGTCATGAGTGGTCAAGGACCACGGTGTTTAATACCACGATTGCTTATATTAGTGACTTGTCTCGGTGGTCTAAGACCACAGTAGGTTGGTCCCACGTACGCTTAATTGCTAGAGATCATCACAGTGGTCTATGACTATGGTGGGTTGGCCCCACGATTATATTATAGTGACCTTGTCACGAGTGACTACGATCACGAGTGGTCTAGGACCACGGTGGTTATGAACCACAGTGGCATGGTGCCACGAGAGTTTTGGATGGAGAGCTGATCTGGGATTGCATGCACATAACATGAACTATATTGAGAGGGCTAAGGCCCAAATTGCATTACACGGGGGAATGTACACACTAAGTCTCAATGGCTCACCCCTTTGCTAATTTTACAAGTGATCAGTAGATGGCGGGTTTTGGGCCGAGACGGACTTGAGGTGGCCATGCGTTGCAGTTTCTTTAGTAAACTTGAACTTTAACGTTAAATTATTTTTATTTGGGGTTTTGGATTTGTAATAAGGCTTCTTAAACTTCAATTTGGGATTTGTTTATACGTTGATTTTATTCGTACCATGAATCATTGAGAAAAACGAGGTTTTCCTAAAAACATAACAAAAAGTTTTTCCCAAGTTCACGACGAATGGTTATTAAGCAGTTAACAAATAAAACTTGAAATTTTCTCAACATTTCAGATGTTATTTTCAAAGAAATCAAGCATCTCAAAACACATTTAAATTTTCATCTTTCAAATTTTCTTTTAAGATCGGTTTCGTCCAAATAAGCTTGTTTTAGTATCCTATCGGCCTAATTATAAAAACTCAAATTTTTGGTTATAACGGTAAGGTTGGTATTAGAAAAATAGTTTTGATTAACAAAAAGGCTCTTAACCTGGATTCATCGAACTCAAATCGCGATGTTTTAAAAAGTTTTTAAATCTACTTCCTCTGTAGCAATCTAGATTCGGTCGTAACGTTTTGAACGGGTTTGGGTGGTATAATGGGGTGTTACAATTATGGTATCAGAGCCAGTTTCAAACACTCGGCCGTGGGTGTGGGGGTTTAAAATGTTTTAGAAGATGGTTAGAAAGTGATTTAGAAACATATGTGTTGTTTGGAAGCATGGCACCCGAGTCTCTGGCACCAAATCCGCACGGTAAGTCTTCTGACTTTTGATTTTTGTGCATAAAGTGTATGTGATATGTTCTGATTGTTTGTGTTAAGCAATACAACTTTAGAGACTGAAACCTTAGGTATGCATGAAATGGCGAGAACTGCTTATAATACTATTTCCATAAAACTGCTTTGTAATAAACAGTGGAAGAAAACACTAACTCATAAAACTTTTAATCAGATTAAATCGCATTAGTAATAATGAGTACTAGAGGATGTGGACACGGTGTGCGAGGCCATGGAAGAGGCTGAGATGTTGAGGCTGAACCTTCAGAATCTGGGCATGGGCCGGAAGGTGAAGTACCAAAGACGCGCCGATTGCGAGCGGCGAATTTCAAGATCAAACTGGTGTAGACGATACTGTGTCACAGGCTATGTTACGTGTTCTGGAGAAAGTGGCTGGAGCGACCACGGGATCAGTGGTTCGAAAATCTGTGCCTGAGCGACTCAGGGCTAATGGGGCGAAAATGTTTAGAGGCGTTTCTGGTGTGGCTCCTAATGTAGCTGAGTACTGGTTAGAAACAGTGGAACGAATTATGGATGATATTGACTGCATTGCGAAAGAAAAACTGAAAGAAGTTGTGCCTCTTCTCCGAGACGAGGCCTATCAATGGTGGCTCACGGTTAGAGATGGTACGGCCGCAGATTGCATTACTTGGGACTTCTTTAAGTCGGCGTTCCAGGGAAAATATATTGGTTAAGTTACCTGGACACTTGACGTAAGGCATTTCTAAACTTGGTAAAGGGAAATAAGTTGGTGGGTGAGTATGAGGCGAAATTCTTGCGTCTGAGCCGGTATGCTCATCGTACTGTGTCTATGGATCATGAGCGTTGTGTTTGATTTGAGGACGGCTTGAGGGATGACTTGCGAGTACTGATAGCTCCGCAACAAGAAAAGGAATTCACTGTTCTGGTTAAGAAAGCTAAGATAGCTAAAGAGGCGAAGCATTCAGAAAGAAAAAATCAGGATAGGGACAAGGGTAGAAACAAAAGAAGTTTTGGATCATCAAGATCTACTAGGAATTTTCAAAAGAGGCATAGGTTGGATGGACCGGGTCGAGCTGTGAGGCCCGCCGTTACTGGTAAGCCTCCGCAATGTGCTACGTGTGGGATGTTTCATTTTAGGGAATGATGGGAAAGAAGTAATGGATGCTTCAGATGTGGGGTAGTCGATCATCGGGTGAAAGACTATCCGCAAGAGCCAAATAAAGTGCGATTTGCAAGTCAAAATTATGTTCAGTCTGGTAGAGGTGGTCAGCAGCCACAGAGAGGCCGTGGTCCGGCTAGGGGAGGTTATGGTTTTGGTCGTGGACCTGGAGCACCGGGCAGAGGTGCTGGGAATACAAATGCAAGGTAGCCTGGGTTAGTTTATGCTGCTAGACGCCGAGAGGAGAGCGATGCACCGGTCGTCATAACCGGTACATTCTTCATTTATGGACTGCCTTTTTTTGCACTGATTGATATTGGATCAACGCATTCTTATATTGCTAATATTGTATCGGGAACTCTGAACATAGACTGTGAGACTGCTTCTAAGGAGATAACTGTACTTAGCCCTTTAGGACAATCCGAAATAGTGAATAAACTCTTTAGGGATATACCCCTAGAAGTACAAGGGGTGGTTTTCCCAGCTGATCTGATGGAACTGCCGTTCGGGGAGTTCGATTTAATCTTGGGTATGGACTGGCTAGTGAAATACCAAGCAAACTTGGATTGTGCTGCCAAGCGCATGGTGTTAAGGACTCATGAGGATGATGAGGTGGTGGTGTTAGGTGAAAGGAGGAACTATTTGTCTAATGTAGTGTCTGCTTTAAAGGCTGAACGGATGCTGAGAAAAGAATGTGAGGCTTTCTTAATGTATGTTTGTGCTCTATAGGCCAAGGAGTTGACTGTAGGAGATGTTAAAACGGTGAGGGAATTTCCCAATGTTTTTCCAAAATAACTTCCAGGGATACCTCCGGATCGAGAGGTGGAATTCAGAATTGATCTTCTTCCAGGAGCGGCGCCAGTTTCTATTGCTCCATATAGAATGGTGCCGAAGGAGTTGGTGGAATTGAAAGCCCAAATTCAGGAGCTGTTGGATCGGGGTTTTATTCGACCCAGTGTGTCACATTGGGGAGCGTCGATGTTATTTGTTAAGAAGAAGGATGGATCAATGCGAATGTGTATTGACTATAGGCAACTGAACAAGTTAATGATTAAGAACAAGTACCCGCTGCTTAGAATTAATAATCTGTTCGATCAGTTGCGAGGCACTTCAGTTTTTTCAAAGATAGACTTGAGGTCAGGATATCACCAGCTTAAGGTCAAAGAGGTAGATATTTATAAGATAGCTTTCCGAACTCGTTATGGTCATTACGAGTTCTTGGTTATGCCGTTTAGGTTAACGAATGCACCAGCAGCGTTTATGGATATGATGAACCAGGTATTCTAACCCTATCAGTATGTCGTGGTATTTATAGACGATATCTTGGTTTATTCAAGATCAGAAAAAAGAACATGATTCACATCTTCGAGTGGTTCTAGAAATTCTGATGGAGAAACAGCTGTACGCCAAATTTAGTAAGTGTGAATTCTGGCTGAAGGAAGTTACTTTCTTGGGTCATGTTGTGTCTGCTGAGGGGATTAGGGTAGACCTACGGAAAATTGAAGCTGTGTTGGATTGGAAAACACCTAAGTTTGTGGCAGAAATTTAGAGTTTCCTTGGTTTGGCTGGGTATTACAGGATGTTTGTTGAGGGGTTTTCATTAATTGCTGCACCATTAACCAAGTTGCTATGAAAAAGGATACTGTTTGTATGGTTAGATAAACAATAGGAAAGCTTTGAGAAGTTGAAGAAGATTTTAACTGAGGCTCCTGTGTTAATTCAGCTTGAGGCTGGGAAGGAATTTGTTGTTTATTGTGATGCATCACGCACAGGATTGGGTTGTGTGTTGATGCAGGAAGGGAAGGTGGTGGCATATGCGTCTTGACAACTGAGACCACATGAATTGAATTATCCCACGCATGATCTGGAATTGGCTGCAGTAGTGTTTGGTCTGAAGATCTGGAGACATTATTTGTATGGGGAGAAGTCTGTTATCTACACGGACCATAAGAGCTTGAAGTATCTCCTTACCCAAAAGGAGTTGAATTTAAGACAACGCCGCTGGGTTTAGTTATTAAAGGATTATGACTGCTCGATTGAATACTATCCGGGTAAAGCTAATGTAGTGGCAGACGCGTTGAGTCGTAAAGTGATATCAGACTTGAGGGCAATGTTCGCCTATCTCAGCTTCTATGTGTGTTAGCGAAATTGCAAGTGAAGCCTTCTTGGGTCAGTCAGATTAAAGAGAAGCAATTGTCTGATGAATCGCTAAGCTCGAAACTTCAGTTAGTGGCAAGTGGTAAGACAAAAGATTTTAGTGTAAACAATGATGGGATATTGTGTTTTCGAGGGAAAGCTTGTATGCCGAAGGATTCTGAATTGAGGCGGAAGATTTTGCAGGAAGCACATAGTAGCCCATACGCTATGCATCCTAGAGGAAGCAAGATGTATAGGGATCTACGGGAACAGTTTTCGTGGCCGGGTCTGAAGCAAGTAGTGACTGAGTATGTGGGTAAATGCTTGACGTGCCAGCAAGTGAAGGCAGAACACCAAGTGCCTTAAGGGTTGCTACAGCTAGCGAAGATACCACTTTGGAAATAGGAGAGGATAACGATGGATTTTGTGAGTGGGCTACCCCTTACGCCTACGAAGAAAGATTTAATGTGGGTAATTGTGGATCGGTTGACAAAATCTGCTCACTTCATTCCGGTTCGGGTTGATTACTCACTACAGAAGTTAGCCAAACTTTATATGGCAGAGGTTGTGAGGTTGCATAGGGTACCTGTGTCTATTATATCAGGCAGAGACCCCAGGTTTATGTCGAGGTTCTGGAAGGCGTTGCATCAGGCATTGGGCACAAGATTGGATTTCAGCACAGCGTTTCATCCACAGACTGATGGTCAGTCCAAGAGGGTAATTCAAATCATGGAAGATATGTTGTGAGGCTGTGTCATTAACTTCAAGGGTAGTTGGAAGGAGTTTCTACCGCTGGCAGAATTTGCATACAACAACAGCTACCAGTCTAGTATTCAGATGGCGCCCTATGAAGCGTTGTATGGACGGAAGTGTCGTACTCCGACTTGTTGGACTAAGTTAGGCGAGCGTGAGATGTTGGGACCAGAATTGGTTTCGGAGACAGAAGAGAAGGTTAAGTTGATTCGGACTCGATTGAAGGAGGCTTCCGACAGGCAGAAATCTTATGCGGATCTTAAACGTAAAGACACAGAATTTGCAGTAGGTGAACAGGTTTTCTCAAAGATTTCACCGTGGAAGAAAGTTCTAAGGTTTGGACGGAAGGGTAAGCTGAGTCCCAGATTTATCGGGCCTTATCATGTAGTGAAGCATGTGGGATCGGTAGCTTATCAGCTCGAGCTACCTTCGAAATTGAGACAAATTCATGATGTGTTTCATGTCTCGATGCTAAGGCACTACCGTTCAAATCCATCTCACATAGTACCGGTGGAAGAAATCGAGGTAAGATCAAATTTGTCTTTTGAAGAGGAACCAGTTCAAATCCTTGAACGAGATAGTAAGGTATTGCGACGAAAGACGGTTCTATTGGTTAAGGTATTATGGAGGAATCACGGTTCAGAGGAAGCCACGTTGGAGCCAGAGGATGTGATGCGACAACAATACCCTCATCTCTTTTCACTAGGTAAATTTCGAGGCCGAAATTTCTTTTAGGGGGGTAGAACTGTAACATCCTGAAGTAGGGGCTCTACATTTAATATGTGTCTGTGTGTATGCTATGCTCCGTGTGTTAATCTGGTGTGTTTTGGGGTCTAGAAAAGGTTCGGGGTTAAGCTGAAACTTTGGCCAAAATTCTAATTTTGTAGCACTTTAGGGGAGAGCTAGTGGAGGCTAGGAGTAAGTGGTATAGTTTGGGTTTGATGACACCATAAATGATGTGGTAAAGTGGAAAAGAGATGCCACTTAGGTTGTAGGGAAGTGGCGTCACAAGGGGGAGCAGTAGGGAGGAGGTTCGAATCGCACCTACAGCACAGTCTGTTTAATTTTTGTGCTGGTCATGTGAAGCTGGGATAGTTCGGCTGGGACTCTAGTAGTGGAGTTGAAGACTTATTCAAATGTATTTGAATGAGTGATGGGGAGAGGATTGAGGAGAGAATCAAGGAGGAGATAAGGGGATTAAGGTGAGAAGGGGAGTTGGCCAAAAGTTGGAGTATGCAGGGGGTGAATTCGGTCAAGTGGGTAAAAGTGAGGGGACCTTTGTGGTTGTGTATTTTTAGATAGTGCTAGGAGGAGTGTGCCGAAATTCCTATAGGTCTTAGGCATTTTTCATTTTGGCATTTCTTTTCTTCGAATTCTTGCAAAAGTCTTTTGGGGGAGTTTTCTCTTTTATTTCTCTCATTCGTTCATCCTATTTCTCCTTATGCCAAATTTTGCAACTTCTAGTTTTCATCTCTTTTTCTTTGACATTAAGCCGAAATCGGAGTGACCATTCGAGCATCCCTTTTCTTCATCTTTACCTTTGATTCTGTTGTTAGCCGAACCCTCTTCTAAGTGCTAGCCGAACTTGGAGAGTGCATCTAGTACTTCTTCTGTGCCGAATCTTCTTGTGTGTTATTCGGGTTCTCAGTGCAAGGTAAGGTTCTTCTCTCATTTTCTTGTGAACACTCTCTTCGTTCTTTCGCCTCAAGGTGAAGCCGATTCTATTCTTCTAAACAACTAAACCGTTTCTTCCATTCTATGCTTCTTAGCCGAATATCAAGAAGCAGGGTGTTAGGAATCTTAGGCCGCAGGGAGTCTATACAATCGAGTTTTGTTTGTTAAGGTAAGGGGAGACTCTTTCGCACATCTGTTTTTTTTCTCTCTGGTTTTGTGGCCAAATCCGGATGGCTAGTTGGCTTGGTGTTTATATCTCGGTTGACTTCTTTTTCTTTTCTTCTTATCTAGATTAGGACGTTTACTCTGGGAAACCTCAGTTGTCGAATAGTTGTAGTTCAAATCTCGAAGGCTTGTTGGTTGCCGAACTCTACCTCCTATTCGGGTTTCTGAGGTAAGAGACTTTTTCGATTTCAAGTTATCTATTTCTTGAATTCCTTTTTGTTGTCTTAACCACATGTCCTCTTCTTGAATTCAACTCTTTGAATGGATCCAACTGCTAGTTGGAAACACAAAAATTTATATACTTTTTCATGCCCTTTTTGACCCAATTTCATGTGGTTCCGAGTAAATTCTTGTCGAAAAATAATTGAATATTATAAAATAATTAATTTGTGCTAAAAATATTAACATGATGAATTTTAATTAATTTTATAGTTAATTTGGTTTAAATTTGACTATTTTCGACAGAATCGCAAAAAGGGCAAAAATCAGCTCGGCAGACATTGCTTGAAGAATTAAACCGAGAAGCGATTTGAAGTGTCAAGGCGACTCTATTTCCAGCCCAAGACGGTCCAATTATGAAGATTTAATCATAATTCAATTAATTTTAATTTATTCCCAATTTAATTTGGGTTAAATAAATTATTTTTAATTAATTATGAAAAAGGGTCCAGTTAAACCGCACTGGTTGAACCGAACCAATCGAACCGGACCAGCCACCAATTGGGCAGCCAAAACCGTCCACAATGAAGGCCCAAATCAGCTTATTTGCTGATTTATTCAGCTTGCAAAGGACCCCTTGAAGATCTTTCAAAATCTCATTCAAACCCCTCCAAAATTCAAGGCTTTTTAGATTTGTCCAAGCTAAATTTAGCAAAGTTGAATCCATCAACTTTGCCACATAGGATGGCCGGCCAAGAGGGACTCTTTGCTGCTGAAATTTTGCTATTTTTAGCAGCCCCTAAACACTATAAATACAGCCCCTAGCTGCTCATTCAAGGCATCCATCAATTCTCCAACATTCTCTCATTCTCTCTTCTGTTCTCTCACTTTTTCTCTCTTCTTTTTCATTCCATTTTCCCTTTGTTCTTGTGCCGATTTCCCCTCTTGGAAAAGAGGTGTTTTCCAGCCATTTGAAGCAGAATTTGAAGTGTTCATAAGCCCCCTTGATAGCCAAGGACAACGAAGAACTAAGGAGGAATCAATCAGACAAGTCACGGAGATCCATCGAATTTGTTTCTCGTTCCTATCTCTTTAAATTATTTGTTGTTGTTTTGACGAACATGTTTATGAATATTCATGCTTTTGAAATGTTTAATTTAATCAATTTAGCTTGAATTTAATTTGTGTTGGTTTGATTTCATTTCGCCCTCTTAGATTATTAAAAGTATGTTTATGCTGTTAAAGGCCTCGGTGAAATGTTTGATTAAGTAAAATTATGCTAAGTTATCTGGCATTGTAATTGTTTAGATAGCTAATGAATTAATTATTTAAACGCATTGAAATTGTAGTTAATGGACACAATACTTAATCTGTGCATGTTTAATTCTTCTAAGGTAGCTGAAGATTAAATTAGCATTGTATTTGACGATACATATGCCTTGCATAACTTGCAGGATTTTTGTGATTAAATTGTTTCAAGGTAAAAATACTTTGTTACTTCACATGATCTTTTATATGCTTGTTAGGTTGAATTAATCGTTTGCATCGACATAGGAATATGCGAGAGATTGTTTAATTTAATGAGTATGTATGTACAATAACATGTTTACTTTTTGCAGTCTGTTTAATCGGTCGAATTGGCATAGAAATATGTACAAGAGATAAATGGATTTTTTATTTGTAAATGTGTTCATAAGTTAGCAAATTACCGGGTTGCCATGTTTTAACAAGTATAAACACAAGTTTAATAATTCTAAGGTAAGAAATGTGATTAAACCAACACATTCATGTCATTTTGATTAAAATCAGTTTTCAAAATCGCACATTTGAACTTTGTTTTATTTTAATTTACTTGTTTCTCTTTTAGTTTTCAAATAGTTTTGAAAAATCAGATATTTTTCCTAACCAAAGTGTTTGAAAGTATTTCATAAATAATTCTTTTACATTCCCTGTGGGTACGATAACTCGGCATTTACTTGTCACTTTTATTACTTGTTACGATTGTGTACACTTGCACATTTCCACCGTTCCAAGTTTTTGGCGCTGTTGCCGGGGATTGTTTTTCAAAGTCATTATTTGTGAATCTGTTTTACATTTTGGTTTATTTATTTTCTTGTTTAAATTTTAACTTAATTAATTTTTCTTTGAATATTTCAGGTGTTTATGAGTATTGACCAGATGATTGACTTACTCCCTGTGGACCCTGAAATAGAACGAACCTTTCGCCAACGAAGAAGACAAGCAAACCAGAGAAGGATTGAAGGAATGAATCTTGAGAATACAAACCAAGGAGACGGAGCAAACCCTGCTCAGAATCCTATCTTTATTGCTGATGATAGGGATAGAGCCTTAAGACAATATGCCGTGCCAGTGTTTAACGATCTTAATCCGGGTATTAGGAGACCCGAAATCGAGGCACAACAATTCGAGCTGAAGCCAGTTATGTTCCAGATACTTCAGACAGTGGGCCAATTCAGCGGGATGCCTACTGAAGATCCTCATCTTCATTTAAGACTATTTATGGAAGTGAGCGATTCTTTCAAGTTAGCCGGAGTACCCGAAGATGCCTTAAGATTGAAGTTGTTCCCATATTCGTTAAGGGACAGAACTCGTGCCTGGTTAAATTCATTGCCATCGAACTCCATTTCTACATGGTAAGAGTTAGCCGAGAGGTTCCTCATGAAGTATTTTCCGCCAAGCAAAAATGCTAAACTGAGGAACGAGATCACTGCTTTCCATCAAATGGATGAAGAGTCCTTGTATGAGGCATGGGAAAGATTTAAAGAGCTATTACGAAAATGCCCTCAGCATGGAATTCCTCATTGCATTCAACTTGAGACATTCTATAATGGTCTCAACGCTCACACAAGGATGGTAGTGGATGCCTCTGCTAATGGTGCTCTCCTTTCTAAGTCCTATAACGAGGCTTATGAAATTATTAAGAGGATTGCCGATGTAATTATCGGTGGCCAACCAAGCAAAATGTCGTCGAAGAAGGCAGTCATTGGAATTCATGAAGTAGACGCCCTTACTTCACTCGCATCTCAGGTATCATCGATATCCTCAATGCTTAAAAATCTTACTGCTAATGGGTCTAATAATTTTGCAGCACAGCCAACTAATCAATTTGAGAATATAGCCTGTGTTTATTATGGGGAGGGACATTTGTTCGAAGAATGTCCATCAAACCCAGAATCTGTGTACTACATGGGTAATCAGAGCCAAAATCGAGGAAGGCAAGGGCTGCAATCCAACTTTTATAACCCATCATGCAAAAACCACCCGAATTTTTCCTGGAGTAACCAAGGGACTGGAACCAATTACACCCAACCAAGACCGACCCAGCCGTCAAATTTTCCACAACAAGTCTAGAAACCAGTTCAAGCGGAAGCATCCAATAGTCTGGAAAGCTTGCTAAAGGCATATCTAGCGAAAAATGATGCCTTAATCCAGAGCCAAGCAGCTACATTGAAGAATTTGGAGAATCAAGTGGGCCAGCTTGCAACTGAACTTAGGAACCGACCATAAGGTGCTTTACCTAGTGACATGGAAAATCTGAGAAATCCGGGGAAAGAACACTGCAAAGTATTACAGTTGAGGAGCGGAAAGATAATAGAGCCCAACATTGTCGAAGTTGAAAAGGAGCAAGCTGATGCTCAAGAAGAAGTTCAACCAAGTGTTGACACACCAGTTTCGCCAGAACCAAAATCTGCAAGACCCATCAAAGCAATCGCAGGACCAATTAATTCTGATCTCCCAACAACGTCGTTAGATGCAGAATTACCGCCAAAGGCGAATCAACCGAAACCAGTTCCAGTACTGAAACCACCGCCACCCTACCCTTAAAGACTTCAGAAGCCGAAGCAAGAAATTCAATTCAAGAAGTTTCTAGACGTACTCAAGCAACTTCACATCAACATCCCGTTGGTCGAAGCACTTGAGCAAATGCCGAACTACGTGAAATTCATGAAAGATATTCTGTCTAAGAAACGAAGACTTGGAGAATTTGAGACGGTAGCTCTGACGAAGGAATGCAGTGTATATCTTCAGAACAAATTATCCCCAAAATTGAAGGATCCTGGATGTTTCACCATACCATGCAATATTGGATCAACATATTGTGGTAAAGCATTATGTAACTTAGGTGCAAGTATTAACTTGATGCCTATGTCAATATTTAGGAATTTGGGGATAGGAGAAGTTAGACCAACTATGGTTACACTTCAACTAGCAGATCAATCCTTAGCACATCCAGAAGGAAAAATTGAGGACGTATTGGTACGCGTAGAGAAGTTTATCTTTCCTATTGACTTTGTAATTTTGGATTTTGAAGCAGACAAAGAAGTGCCAATTATCCTAGAAAGACCATTCCTAGCAACTGGAAGGACTCTTATTGATGTGCAGAAAGGCGAGCTGACTATGCGTGTTCAGGACGATCAGCTAACATTTAATGTTTTCAAGTCAATACGATTTCCTGACACTATGGATGATTGTTCTGCAGTGACCGATTTAGAGGAATTAATAGTAGAGAAGGAACTTAACGATGTTGATAACCCATTGGAAAGAATTTTGACATCGGATCTCCCAAATGAGGAAGCGGACGATGAATACTTAGCTTCGCTCGAAGCTAATCAAAAGAGATTTAATCTGCAAACTCATTTTGAGTATTTGGAATTAGATAATAGAGATTACATGCAGCCAAAAGCATCAATCGAGGATCCACCTAAGTTAGACCTCAAGGTATTACCTTCACACTTAAAATATGTTTATTTAGGTAACGCCTCTACTTTTCCTATGATTGTTTCAGCAGAATTAACTGCTGAACAAGAAGAGAAGCTTATCATAGTTCTGAAACAATTCAAAAAGGCTATCGGATGGACCATAGCTGACATTCACGGTATTAGCCCGTCTGTATGTATGCACAAGATCATATTAGAAGATGGTGAGAAAGGAACGATTGATGGACAGCGAAGACTGAACCCAAACATGAAAGATGTCGTGAAGAAGGAAATCATCAAATGGTTGGATACGGGTATAATTTACCCCATCTCAGATAGTGCATGGGTGAGTCCAGTCCAATGCGTACCGAAGAAAGGAGGTATCACAGTCGTGGAGAACGAGAACAATGAGTTGATACCAACGAGGACAGTTACGGGATGGAGAATCTGTATCGATTACCGGAAGATGAACAAGGCGACTAGGAAAGATCACTTTCCTTTACCGTTCTTGGACCAGATGCTGGATAGACTCGCAGGATGAGATTACTACTGTTTTCTCGATGGATACTCAGGGTATAATCAGATTACTGTAGCACCAGAAGATCAACACAAAATGACATTCACCTATCCGTACGGTACATTTGCATTTAGACGCATGCCATTTGGTTTATGTAATGCACCTGCTACATTTCAAAGATGTATGATGTCTATTTTTACTGACATGGTTGAGAAATACTTGGAAGTTTTCATGGACAATTTCTCAGTATTTGGAGATACTTACGAAGATTGCTTAGCCAATCTAGCGAAGGTACTAAGGCAATGTGAAGAGACGAATCTCGTGCTCAGTTGGGAAAAATGCCATTTCATGGTACGAGAAGGAATTGTTCTAGGCCACCGGATAACAAGACATGGGATCGAGGTGGACAAGGCAATAGTAGATGTTATTGAAAAACTCTCACCTACAACATCTGTAAAAGGTGTTAGGAGTTTTTTGGGCCATGCCGGTTTCTACCGAAGGTTTATCAAGGACTTCTCCAAGGTGGCTAAGCCCTTATGCAAGTTATTGTAGAAGGACTCGATATTCAAGTTTGACGAGGATTGTTTAAAAGCCTTTAATGATCTGAAGAAACGATTAGTCACGGCACCTATAATCGTCACACCAGATGGGATTCGCCATTCATATTGATGTGTGACGCAAGTGACTTCGCCATTGGAGCTGTCATGGGCCAGCGAAGAAACAAAGTTTTTCATCCTATCTACTACACAATCAGAACTCTAACTGGAGCCCAACTGAACTATACGGTAATAGAAAAAGAGTTACTTGCTATTGTTTTTGCTTTTGACAAGTTTCGATCTTATCTGGTAGGTACCAAAGTGATTTTTTATACGGACCACTCTGCAATCAAGTACTTATTAGCCAAGAAAGATGCTAAGCCGAGATTGATCCGGTGGGTGCTTCTACTCCAAGAGTTCGATCTGGAAATTCAAGATCGAAGAGGAGTAGAGAACTAGGTAGCAGATTACTTATCCAGATTGGAGCCGCAAGTGGTGAATTCTTCACTTTTACCGATCCATGAGACATTTTCGGATGAACAAATACTGAAGGTAACTCATGTCCATAATACTCCTTGGTTTGCTGATTTTCCTAACTATTTAGCTTGTGGTTTGATGCAAATTGATAAAACATATCAGCAAAGAAAAAAATTTCTTCACGATATAAAGTATTATTTTTGGGAAGAGCCGTATTTGTTCAAAAAGTGCGTAGATCAGATGATTAGAAGATGTGTGACAGAGGACGAAATGCCGAAAATTTTATACCACTGTCATTCAGCTCCAAGTGGAGGACACTTTGGAGGTACTCGTACAGCGGCCAAAGTATTGCAAGCTGGATTCTTTTGGCCAACACTATTCAAGGATGCATATGTTTACCTAAAGAATTGTGATCGATGTCAGAGGGTTGGAAATGTATCCAATAAAGATGAGATGCCTCGAACAAATATCATTGAGGTCGAATTGTTCGATGTGTGGGGTATTGATTTCCTTGGCCCTTTTCCTCCGTCTTTTGGTCGCAATATATATTGGTAGTAGTAGATTATGTGTCTAAATGGGTTGAGGCTGAAGCATATCCGACGAACGATGCTAAAGTTGTGATGAAGTTTCTGCAGAAACATGTGTTCACAAGGTTCGGAACCCCAAGAGCTATTATCAGCGATGAAGGGACCCACTTTGTGAACAAGTGGTTAAAATGGTTGCTAGATAAGCATGGAATGAAACACAAGGTTGCCACAGTTTACCATCCGCAGACAAATGGGCAAGCTGAACTAGCAAATAAGGAGATCGAAGGCATACTTGAGAAGGTAGTTTGCCCGAACCGACGAGATGGTCCAAGAGACTAGATGATGCTTTATGGGCCTACAGAACTGCATATAAGACACCCTTAGGAATGTCACCCTATCAGTTGGTCTTTGGGAAAGCATGCCATCTACCTCTGGAGTTAGAGCATAGAGCTTAATGGACTCTTCGACAACTCAATTTGGATCTCAAGCTTGCTAAAGAGAAACGAATGCTCCAACTCAACGAGCTAGAGGAATTTTGAATGTTCTCATACGAAAATTCCAAATTACTCAAAGAGAGACTCAAAAAATGGCATGACAAGCATATTCGAGCTCGAGAGTTTGAAGCAGGTCAGCAAGTCTTGCTATTTAATTCCTGACTAAAGTTCTTTCCGGGTAAGTTAAAGTCAAGTTGGTCCGGTCCATTTACGATTCACCGTGTCTATCCATACGGGGTTATTGAACTCCAAGGTAAAAGAGGTAATTTTCAAGTCAATGCACAGCGTTTGAAACATTATTACGGAGAAAACCCTGAACGGGATAAAATCTCGTTCAGTTTATCTAATCCTTAATTTTTATTGCTTTCAATAAAATATTTAAGGAATATTTCCGGGTTTATTATGCTCAAATAAATTCTGTCTAGGAGATTAGAACTTAAGCGGGACCGCTTGTGACCCCTCCAATCTTTCACGGAATTGATTTTTGCATAATTTTCCAAGGAATTAGCCCTGAATAGCAAAATAAATTTTTAGTTTTCCAAATAAAAAGGTCAATTTTGACCCAAGTCTTAAATTGCAACTCAATTTCAAATTTTCATTAAGTCAAGGACTTAATTGAATTATTTTCAAAATTTGGTTGCTATTTTCATAAATAATAAAAACTAGGTGCTTATTTGTGTAACTATTTTTAAAAGGCATCTAAAATAAACATTTTTATTTAATTTCATATTTATAAATTATTGATAAACTTTAATATATAATTATATTCATTATAATTAATATATTAACTTTTATAAATTGAGCTTAGGATTAGGATTATTTTTATTTTTCATATTTATCTTAATAATTAAATGACAATTGAAAATTTAGTATGTTTATTTAATTATTAATTGTTGTTTATCATGAGTTAAATTAGAATTAAACTCTTATTTTTAATACTTAAGAGTTCTAGTCTAGTTTATACTCTTGCATCTATATATTGCACCATTGATGCACCCCATTCACTCATTACCCAACTTCCCTTCCACCTCAATTGCCGCAAGCCCAAGCCCCAAGCCACCATTCGGCTAGCAAATGCTCCAAGCCACGCATATACACTCCAAAGACACTCAGACGCCAAAGACACACCCCTTGCCCCGTCGGTGCCTCACATGCGGCCTCTGCCCCGTGCGCTTGCTGCACGCCAACCAGCCCAGGTGCTCCATTGCGCTGCTCCTTGCGCACCACCTGCTGCCGCAGCTCTCTCTTGCGCGGCACTCTTTGCATTGTGTGCCTATGCACACATCTCCTTTTCCCCAACACTAAGCCAACCCGACTTTAAACTCTTCCTTTAAACTTATTAGTCTTTTATTTTTATTTTTATTTTTTTTTAGAGCTCTTCAAATCTACAAGGTAAGTGGTCCGTCATGACTCGTAAAAGAACTCGTGCCTCCGCTCAAATTCACAAAACACAAAGCAAATTTCACTGTAAAGAAGCCAAAATAAGATACGAAAGTATTTTCAAAAATCAACAGATGCATCTAGAAAAAGGCTTCACATTGAAGGAAAGCAACTACAGAGATTTTATGGCTCGTATTCGTCAAGTTGCTGAAGCCCTCAATTAGGAATTGTTTTGTGAAAAGAGACCAAGTGTGGATGAGGAATTAGTTCGTGAGTTCTACGCGAACTTAACTTCAAACAAACTGACCGAAGTTCCAGTCCGCGGAATCAAGGTCCCAATAAATTCTAGTGCTATTAATGAGTTCTTTGAATTACCTGATTTCGACAACGATGAATATTCCTCTCTGTTGAGCAATATTAAGCTCAAAATCTACAAGAAATCCTTGAGGAACTCACGATGCGGTGTTCCAAGTGGATGTGTCAAAGCAAAATCCACACGTGTCGAAGGGAGTATTTGACACCTCTAGCGAAGGTATGGTTCTATTTCATCCGTTTCACCTTATGCCTAGTTCACACGGGGACAATTTCATTATTAGAGCGAATGGTCCTATTATACTCGATTCTAACCGAAAGACCATTGATGTGGGCAAAATCATCCCGAGAGAAATGCGAAATTGTTCCGTTAGACGATCCTACCGCCTATTTTCCCTTGACCATCACAATCTTATGCTCAAAAGCAAAACTCCTAGCGGATGTAAAGCGATGAGTATATAGTCAAGGCACAATCATCGATTGGGACCTCTACCGAGTAGCCGAGATTCTGTTCTTCAAAACAAATTGAAGAGAGCGAGGATCCCAAAGAAGCAGAAGATGATCCCATAGAAATACCGCCAGAGCCATCAATTGACGTCCCTCATGAGGCAGAATCGATGGATCTAGAAGTTGAACCTGATGTCGAGCCCGCAATGTTTAGAGCTCTACCACCTAGCCCGGATCTTCGTGATGAATCATTTAGTTGATGGACTTGATGCGGCACATGCAATGGCAACAACAAGCCTCACTGAGAGATATGCAAAAATAAGAGATGACTCAATGAGGAGTGCCCTTAAGAAGATTTATAATGACCCATTTATTTTTGTGCCTGAGTTTCCAGATTACATATTTGAACCATGGCTTTCATCATCGAAAAAGGAGCAAGGCGATTCATGTAAGAATAATACTAATGGAGCAAAGGATGAGTCAAATTTGGAAGGATCGATGAACAAATAAAAAAGGGGAGGACTTCAACTTTTTCTTTCTTAAGTATCTTAGGATTAGGTCAATTAGAAATTTTTATTTTTTGCACAATAAAATAAGAGATAGGAAGCATGAATAAAATCTGAAAAAGTCTCAAAGGATAAAGTGTGGCAATAGATATATACATGTCTAAGATTGGATTTTAGAAAGAGCCTGGTACTTAAGCATTCAATTTGACTCACCTCCTCTTCTCTAAGTATCCTACCTAGTGTATAGTATTTATTCACTTTAAACAATGAGGACATTGTTCACTTTAAGTAGGAGGGACCGAAAATTTGAATTGGTTCTATTCAGAATAAAATGTTCTTTTAATTATGCTTAGGATATATTTTTGTTCAATAAATTGAAATTTTGCTAATTATGCTAAACTTTAGTATTAATAAAGTTCTGTTATTACAATAATTTATTATGTTAGCTTAATAAAGATGTGAATGTATTTTTAATAAAGTATATAAATTCATACCATAAAATTTTTAGTTCCTTACGAAAAAATTAGGCATGCATGAAAGCTTAAGTCTTTAGAATTGACTTAGTAATTTCTTGGTAAATCCTAGGAAGCATGGAATATTGAAAATGATTTAGGCAAAATTTTGTTTGGACCGTTTGAGCCTTTCAAGCCAACCCTGATAAAATTATCCTTTGAAACCCAATTTTGAGACTATATGGCCTAAGTTTATTTGGACCTATGCGATATTTAGCCATCAACTTTCTCTTAATTACTTCTAGAATCGTCCCAAACACTAGACTCAGTACTATTTAAAAGATCGTTTGAAAATAAGTTTGGGGGAGTTGAAAAGAAGTATCAAATGCTCGAAAAATTGTTGTACATGAAGCAAGTACTCGAGTTTGAGTCTAAAAAAAAAAACATGTACTCAAAATGAAATAAGTGTTCGAAAGAGCATAAGTTGGGTATCAAGGATTGAAGTTCCGAAGGTTCGATATTAAGCTGAGTCTAGGGTGTTAAGCCAAAAATTTTGACTATCTTTCACCTACCCTTAAGCCCAGCCACGTTACAACCTTATTAAAGACCTATTGATTCGAGATTCCCATGTTACCTACATTAGTGGAGAGAAATTACTATGTTCAACATATGAAGACATTAAGTTAAGCTTAGTGATTGCAGTTTAACTTTTGAATAAAGGAATTAAAATCAATTTGGTAGTGAAGAAACATGTCTTTATTAAAGAAACATTTAGTCTAATTTCGATAGTATGATAATTGTTGGAGGTAATTTGAACGATATGAATGCTTAAGTTGCATAACTATCAAATTTCTTATATTTGAGCTTAAGTATATTCAATTCATAATTTTGAGAAGAAAGTTGTTCTGAAGGAGTTTTTCAAAGTTGTTTCCGAGAAAATTCTTTTCAAGTTTGCGCATTACTCGGGACGAGCAATGAATTAAGATTGGGGGTATGGAAACACAAAAATTTATATACTTTTTCATGCCCTTTTTGACCCAATTTCATGTGGTTCTGAGTAAATTCTTGTCGAAAAATAATTGAATATTATAAAATAATTAATTTGTGCTAAAAATATTAACATGATGAATTTTAATTAATTTTATAGTTAATTTGGTTTAAATCTGACTATTTTCGACAGAATCGCAAAAAGGGCAAAAATCGGCTCGGCAGACACTACTTGAAGAATTAAACCGAGAAGCGATTTGAAGTGTCAAGGTGACTCTATTTCCAGCCCAAGACAGTCCAATTATGAAGATTTAATCATATTTCAATTAATTTTAATTTATTCCCAATTTAATTTGGGTTAAATAAATTATTTTTAATTAATTATGAAAAAGGGTCCAGTTAAACCGCACTGGTTGAACCGAACCAATCGAACCGGACCAGCCACCAATTAGGCAGCCCAAACCGTCCACAATGAAGGCCCAAATCAGCTTATTTGCTGATTTCTTCAGCTTGCAAAGGACCCCTTGAAGATCTTTCAAAATCTCATTCAAACCCCTCCAAAATTCAAGGCTTTTTAGATTTGTCCAAGCTAAATTTAGCAAAGTTGAATCCATCAACTTTGCCACATAGGATGGCCGGCCAAGAGGGACTCTTTGCTGCTGAAATTTTGCTATTTTTAGCATCCCCTAAACACTATAAATACAGCCCCTAGCTGCTCATTCAAGGCATCCATCAATTCTCCAACATTCTCTCATTCTCTCTTCTGTTCTCTCACTTTTTCTCCCTTCTTTTTCATTCCATTTTCCCTTTGTTCTTGTGCCGATTTCCCCTCTTGGAAAAGAGGTGTTTTCCAGCCATTTGAAGCAGCATTTGAAGTGTTCATAAGCCCCCTTGATAGCCGAGGACAACGAAGAACTAAGGAGGAATCAATCGGACAAGTCATGGAGAGCCACCGGATTTGTTTCTCGTTCCTATCTCTTTAAATTATTTGTTGTTGTTTTGACGAACATGTTTATGAATATTCATGCTTTTGAAATGTTTAATTTAATCAATTTAGCTTGAATTTAATTTGTGTTGGTTTGATTTCATTTCGCCTCTTAGATTATTAAAAGTATGTTTATCTTTGTTAAAGGCCTCGGTGAAATGTTTGATTAAGTAAAATTATGCTAAGTTATCCGGCATTGTAATTGTTTAGATAGCTAATGAATTAATTATTTAAACGCATTGAAATTGTAATTAATGGACACAATACTTAATCATGCATGTTTAATTCTTCTAAGGTAGTGAAGATTAAATTAGCATTGTATTTGACGATACATATGCCTTGCATAACTTGCAGGATTTTTGTGATTAAATTGTTTCAAGGTAAAAATACTTTGTTACTTCACATGATCTTTTATATGCTTGTTAGGTTGAATTAATCGTTTGCATCGACATAGGAATATGCGAGAGATTGTTTAATTTAATGAGTATGTATGTGCAATAACATGTTTACTTTTTGCAGTCTGTTTAATCGGTCGAATTGGCATAGAAATAAGTACAAGAGATAAATGGATTTTTGATTTGTAAATGTGTTCATAAGTTAGCAAATTACTGGGTTGCCATGTTTTAACAAGTATAAACACAAGTTTAATAATTCTAAGGTAAGAAATGTGATTAAACCAACACATTCATGTCATATTGATTAAAATCAATTTTCGAAATCGCACATTTGAACTTTGTTTTATTTTAATTTACTTGTTTCACTTTTAGTTTTCAAATAGTTTCCAAAAATCAGATATTTTTCCTAACCAAAGTGTTTGAAAGTATTTCATAAATAATTCTTTTACAGTCTCTGTGGGTATAATAACTCGACATTTACTTGTCACTTTATTACTTGTTACGCTTGTGTACACTTGCACATTTTCACCGTTCCACTAGTCAATTTAAAGAAGGGAGCGAACCCGTTGTAGTGACTCCTAAGTTTAAGAAGCGAGCGGTATCGGCAGTTCGAGACTGGCCACCGGGTTGCGGACCAGCCTCAGAGTGGGATAGACAGACAGTCGTCATTTCGGTTAACAAAAGTGTCGACGTAGAAAGGATAGTGTTGCATGTTGCCTGGTGTGTACAACTCACATGCCTTCATTATTGTTATTGTTATGTTATTAACCAAAAGAAGGCGAAAAGCCGAAATAACTAATAAGATAGATCAACTACCCTTATGGGTAAATGTTAGAGACGCCGGGTAAGTTCTTCGCTACTGATATTGCTGTTAATATGCATGTATGTATGTTTTGATGTTATGCATGTATAAAATATAATCTGTATACACTGATATATGTTGCACTGCATACATTCGTATTGTGCACAATGAAAAGAGCATGGGCTCGGGATTGATTGATGGAGAAGGGAGAACCAGTGACTACGGTCACGAGTAACTTTTGTCATGAGTGGTCTAACTACCACAGTGGTTGAAACCACGATTATATGTTTGAGTGACTATTGTCACGAGTGGTCAAGGACCACGGTGGTTAATACCACGATTGCTTATATTAGTGACTTGTCTCGGTGGTCTATGACCATAGTGGGTTGGCCCCACGTACGCTTAATTGCTAGAGATCGTCACGGTGGTCTATGACCATGGTGGGTTGGCCCCATGATTATATTATAATGACCTTGTCATGAGTGACTACGGTCACGAGTGGTCTAGGACCACGGTGGTTATAAACCACAGTGGCATGGTGCCACGGGAGTTTTGGATTGAGAGTTGATCTGGGGTGGGATGCATTGCATGCACATAACATGAACTGTATTGAGAGGGCTAAGGCCCAAATTATGTTACACGAGGGAATGTACACACTGATTCTCGATGACTCACCCCTCTGCTAATTTTACAGGTGATCAGTAGATGGCGAGTTTTGGGCCGAGATGGACTCGAGGTGGCCATGCGTTGCGGTTTCTTTAGTAAACTTGAACTTTAACTTTAAATTATTTTTATTTTGGGATTTTGGATTTGTAATAAGGCTTCTTAAACTTCAATTTGGGATTTGTTTATACATTGATTTTATTCGTACCATGAATCATTGAGAAAAACGAGGTTTTCCTAAAAACATAACATGAAGTTTTTCCCAAATTCACGACGAACGGTTATTAAGCAGTTAACAAATAAAACTTGAAATTTTCTCAACATTTTAGATGTTATTTTCAAAGAAATCAAGCATCTCAAAACTCATTTAAATTTTCACCTTTCAAATTTTCTTCTAAGATCGGTTTTGTCCAAATAAGCCTGGCTTAGCATCCTATCGGCTTAATTATAAAAACTCAAATTTTTGGTTATAACGGTAAGGTTGGTATTAGTAAAACAGTTTTGATTAACAAAAAGGCTCTTAACCTGGATTCATGAAACTCAAATTGCGATGTTTTACAAAGTTTTTAAATTTACTACCTCTGTAACAATCCAGATTCGGTCGTAACATATGTGTTGTTTGGAAGCATGGCACCCGAGTCTTCGGCACGAAATCCGCACGGTAAGTCTTCTGACTTTTGATTTTTGTGCATAAAGTGAGTATGATATGTTGTGACTGTTTGTGTTAAGGAATACAACTTTATAGACTGAAACCTTAGGTATGCATGAAATGGCGAGAACTGCTTATAATACTATTACCATAAAACTGCTCTGTAATAAACAATGGAAGAAAACACTAACTCATAAAACTCTTAATCAGATTAAATCGCATTAGTAATAATGAGTACTAGAAGACGCGGACGCAGTGTGCGAGGTTGTGGAAGAGGCTGAGATGCTGAGGCTGAACCTTTAGAATCTGGGCATGGGCCGGAAGGTGAAGTACCAACATCGCCAGTTGCAGGGGTGGAATTTCAAGATCAAACTGGTGGAGATGATGCTGTGTCACAGGCTATGTTACGTGTTTTGGAAAGAGTGGCTGGAGCGACCACAGGATCAGTGGTTCGAAAATCTGTGCCTGAGCGACTCAGGGCTAATGGGGTGAAAATGTCTAGGGGCGTTTCTGGTGTGGCTCCTAATGTAGTCGAGTACTGGCTAGAAACAGTGGAACGAATTATGGATGATCTTGACTGCACTGCGGAAGAAAAACTGAAAGGAGTTGTGTCTCTTCTCCGAGACGAGGCCTATTAATGGTGGCTCACAGTTAGAGATGGTATGGCCGCGGATTGCATTACCTGGGACTTCTTTAAGTCTGCGTTCCAGGGAAAATATATTGGGTCAAGTTATGTGGACGCTCAACGTAAGGCATTTCTAAACTTGGTACAGGAAATTAAGTCGGTGGGTGAGTATAAGGCAAAATTCTTGCGTCTGAGCCGGTATACTCGTGGTACTGTGTCTATGGATCATGAGCATTGTGTTCGATTTGAGGACGGCTTGAGGGATGACTTGCGAGTACTGATAGCTCTCATAGCGAGAAGGGAATTCATTTGTTCGGTTGAGAAAGCTAAGATAGTCAAGAGGCGACGTTGAGAAAAGACGAATCAGGATAGGGACAAGGGTAGAAACAAAAGAAGTTTTAGATCATCAAGATCTACTGGGAATTTTCAGAAGAGGCCTAGGTTGGATGGACCGGGTCGAGCTGTGAGGCCCGCTGTTACTGGTAGGCCTCCGTAATGTGCTACGTGTGGGAAGTTTCATTTTGGGGAATGTTGGGCAAGAAGTAATGGATGCTTCAGATCTGGGGCAGTGGATCATCGGGTGAAAGACTGTCCGCAAGAGCCAAATAAAGTGCAACCCGCAAGTCAGAATTATGTTCAGTCTGGTAGAGGTGGTCAGCAGCCACAGAGAGGCCGTGGTCTGACCAGGGGAGGTTATGGTTTTGTTCGTGGACCTGGAGCACCGGGTAGAGGTGCTGGGAATACAAATGCAAAGCAGCCTGGGTTAGTTTTTGCTGCTAGACGCCGAAAGGAGGGCGATGCACTGGACGCTATAACCGGTACGTTCTTTATTTATGGACTGTCATTTTCTGCACTGATTGATATTGGATCAACGCATTCTTATATTTCTAATATTGTATCAGGAACTCTGAACATAGACTGTGAGACTGCTTCTAGGGAGATGCATGTACTTAGCCCTTTAGGACAATCCATAGTAGTGAATAAACTCTTTAGGGATATACCTCTAGAAGTACAAGGGGTGGTTTTCCCGGCTGATCTAATGGAACTACCGTTCGGGGAGTTCGATTTAATCTTGGGTATGGAATGGCTAGTGATATACCAAGCAAACATGGATTTTACTGCCAAGCGCATGGTGTTAAGGACTCTTGAGGATGATGAGGTGGTGGTGTTAGGTGAAAGGAGGAACTATTTTTCTAATGTAGTGTCTGCTTTAAAGGCTGAACGGATGGTGAGAAAAGGATGTGAGGCTTTCTTAACGTAATGTTGTGCTCTGGAGGACAAGGAGTTGACTGTAGGAGATGTCAAAACGGTGAGGGAATTTCCCGATGTTTTTTCAGAAGAGCTTCTAGGGATACCTCCGGATCAAGAGGTGGAATTCGGAATTGATCTTCTTCTAGGAGCGGCACCAGTTTCTATTGCTCCATATAGAATGGCGCCGAAGGAGTTGGTGGAATTGAAAGCCCAAATTTAGGAGCTGTTGGATCGGGGTTTTATTCGACCCAGTGTGTCACCTTGGGTAGCGCCGGTGTTATTTGTGAAGAAGAAGGATGGATCAATTCGAATGTGCATTGACTATAGGCAGCTGAACAAGTTAACGATTAAGAACAAGTACCCGCTGCCTAGAATTGATGATCTGTTCGATCAGTTGCGAGGCGCTTCAGTTTTTTCAAAGGTAGACTTAAGGTCAGGATATCACCAGCTTAAGGTGAAAGTGGCAGATATTCATAAGACAGCTTCCCGAACTCATTATGGTTATTACGAGTTCTTGGTTATACCGTTTGGGTTGACCAATGCACCAGCAGCGTTTATGGATATGATGACCCGGGTATTCCAACCCTATCTAGACTGGTTTGTCATGGTATTTATAGACGATATCTTGGTTTATTAAAGATCGGAAAAAGAACATGATTCACATCTTCGAGTGCTTCTAAAAATTCTGAAGGAGAAACAGATGTACGCTAAATTCAGTAAGTGTGAATTCTGGCTGAAGGAAGTTACTTTCTTGGGTCATGTTGTGTCTGCTGAGGGGATTAGGGTAGACCCACAGAAAATTGAAGCTGTGCTGGACTAGAAACTGCCTAAGTCTGTGGCAGAAATTCGGAGTTTCCTTGGTTTGGTTGGGTATTACTGAAGGTTTGTTGAGGGGTTTTCATTAATTGCCGCACCATTAACCAAGTTGCTACGAAAAAGGATACTGTTTTTATGGTTAGATAAACAACAGGAAAACCTTGAGATGTTGAAGAAGATTTTAACTGAGGCTCCTGTGTTAATTCAGCTTGAGGCTGGGAAGGAATTTGTTGTTTATTGTGGTGCATCACACACAGGATTAGGTTGTGTGTTGGTGCAGGAAGGGAAGGTGGTGGCATATGCGTCTCGACAACTGAGACCACATGAATTGAATTATCCCACGCATGATCTGGAATCGGCTGCAGTAGTGTTTGCTCTGAAGATCTGGAGACATTATTTATATGGGGAGAAATCTGTTATCTACACGGACCATAAGAGCTTGATGTATCTCCTTACCCAAAAGAGGTTGAATTTAAGACAGCGACGCTGGGTTGCGTTATTAAAGGATTATAACTGCTCGATTGAATACTATCCGGGTAAAGCTAATGTAGTGGCAGACGCGTTGAGTCGTAAAGTGATATCGGACTTGAGGGCAATGTTCGCCCATCTCAGCTTGTATGATGATGGAAGTGTGTTAGCGGAATTGCAAGTGAAGCTTTCTTGGGTCAGTCAGATTAAAGAGAAGCAATTGTCTGATGAATCGCTAAGCTCGAAACTTCAGTTAGTGGCAAGTGGTAAGACAAAAGATTTTAGTGTGAACAATGATGGGATATTGTGTTTTCGGGGGAAAGCTTGTATGCCGAAGGATTCTGAATTGAGGCAGAAGATTTTGCAGGAAGCACATAGTAGCCCATATGCTATGCATCCTAGAGGAAGCAAGATGTATAGAGATCTGCGGGAACAGTTTTCGTGGCCGGGTCTGAAGCAAGTAGTGACTGAGTATGTTGGTAAATGCTTGACGTGCCAGCAAGTGAAGGCGGAACACCAAGTGCCTTCAGGGTTGCTACAGCTAGCGAAGATACCACTTTGGAAATGGGAGAGGATAACGATGGATTTTGTGAGTGGGCTACCCCTTACGCCTACGAAGAAAGATTTAATGTGGGTAATTGTAGATCGGTTGACGAAATCTGCTCACTTCATTCCAGTTCAGGTTGATTACTCACTACAGAAGTTAGCCAAAATTTATGTGGCAGAGGTTGTGAGGTTGCATGGGATAACTATGTCTATCATATTAGACAGAGACCCCAGGTTTACGTCGAGGTTCTGGAAGGCATTGCATCAGGCATTGGGCACAAGACTGGATTTCAGCACAGCGTTTCATCCACAGACTGATGGTCAGTCCGAGAGGGTAATTCAAATCTTGGAAGATATGTTGCGAGGCTGTGTCATTGACTTTAAGGGTAGTTGGGAGGAGTTTCTACCGTTGGCAGAATTTGCATACAACAACAGCTACCAGTCTAGTATTTAGATGGCGCCTTATGAACCGCTGTATGGACTGAAGTGTCGTACTCCGACTTGTTGGACAAAGTTAGATGAGCGTCAGATGTTGGGACCATAATTGGTTTCGGAGACAGAAGAGAAAGTTAAGTTGATTCGGACTCAATTGAAGGAGGCTTCCGACAGGCAGAAATCTTATGCGGATTTTAAACGTAAAGACATAGAATTTGCAGTAGGTGAACAGGTTTTCTTAAAGGTTTCACCGTGGAAGAAAGTTCTAAGGTTTGGACGGAAGGGTAAGCTGAGTCCCAGATTCATCGGACCTTATCATGTAGTGAAACGTATGGGACCGGTAGCTTATCAGCTCGAGCTACCTTCGGAATTAAGACAAATTCATGATGTGTTTCATGTCTCGATGCTAAGGCGCTACTGTTCAGATCCATCCCACATAGTGTCAGTGGAAGAAATCGAGGTAAGATCAGATTTGTCTTTTGAAGAGGATCCGGTTCAAATCCCTGAACGAGATAGTAGGGTACTGCGAAGAAAGACGGTTCTATTGGTTAAGGTATTATGGAGGAATCACGGTTCAGAGGAAGCCACGTGGGAGCCAAAGGATATGATGCGACAACAATACCCTCATATCTTTTCACCAGGTAAATTTCGAGGCCGAAATTTATTTTAGGGGGTAGAACTGTAACATCCTAAAGTAGGGGCTCTGTATTTAATGTGTTTGTGTGTATGCTATGCTCCGTGTGTTAATCTAGTGTAACATCCTAAAGTAGGGGCTCTGCATTTAATTTTGTAGCACTTTAGGGGAGAGCTAGTGGACGCCAGGGGTAAGTGGTATAGTTTGGGTTTGCTGACACAAGAAGTGATGTGGTAAATTAGAAAGGAGACGCCACTTAGGTTGTAGGGAAGTGGCGTCACAAGGAGAGCAGCAGGAGGAGGTTCGAATCGCACTTATAGCACAGTCTGTTTAATTTTTGTGCTGGTCAGGTGAAGGTGGGAGAGTTTGGCTGGGACTCCAGTGGTGGAGTTGAAGACTTATTCAAATGTATTTGAATGAGTGATGAGGAGAGGATTAAGGAGATAATCAAGGAGGAGATAAGGGGATTGAGGTGAGAAGGGGAGTTGGCCGAAATTTGGAGTGTGTGGGGGGGTGAATTCGGTCAAGTGGGTAAAAGTGAGGGGACCTTTGTGGTTGTGCATTTTTGGTTAGTGCTAGGAGGAGTGTGCCGAAATTCCTATAGGTCTTAGGCATTTTTCATTTTGGCATTTCTTTTCTTTGGATTCTTGCAAAAGTCTTTTGGGGCAGTTTTCTCTTTTATTTCTCTCATTCGTTCATCCTATTTCTCCTTGTGCCGAATTTTGCAACTTTTACTTCTCATCTCTTTTTCTTTGACATTAAGCCGAAATCGGAGTGACCATTCGAGCAGCCCTTTTCTTTATCTTTACCTTTGATTCTGTTGTTAGCCGAACCCTCTTCTAGGTGCTAGCCGAACCTGGGGAGTGCATCTAATACTTCTTCTATGCCGAATCTTCTTGTGTGTTATTCGGGTTCTCAGTGCAAGGTAAGGTTCTTCTCTCATTTTCTTGTGAACACTCTCTTCGTTCTTTCTCCTCAAGGTGAAGCCGATTCTATTCTTGTAAACAACTAAACCGTATCTTCCATTCTATGCTTCTTAGCCGAATGTCAAAAAGTAGGGTGTTACCGCAGGGAGTCTATACAATCGGGTTTTGTTGGTTAAGGTCAGGGGAGACTCTTTCGCTCATTTCTTTTCTTTCTCTCGGGTTTTGTGGCCAAAGCCGAATGGCTAGTTGGCTTGGTCTTTATATCTCAGTTGACTTCTTTTTCTTTTCTTCTTATCTCGATTGGGACGTTTACTTCGGGAAATCTCAGTTGCCGAATTGTTGTAGTTCAAATCCCGAAGGCTTGTTGGTTGCCGAATTCTACCTCCCATTCAAGTTTCTGAGGTAAGAAACTTTCTCGATTTCAAGTTATCTATTTCTTGAATTCCTTTCTGTTGTCTTAACCACATGTCCTCCTCTTTAAGTACTGATCAACTCTCTGCATGGATCCAACTGCTAGTCAAACTAAAGAAGGGAGCGAACCCATTTAGTGATTCCTAAGTTTAAGAAGTGAGCAGTATCGGCTGTTAGAGACTGGCCATCGGGTTATGGACCAGCCTCAGAGCAGGATAGATGGATAGTCGTCGTTTCTGTTAACGAGAGTGTCGACGTAGACAGCATAATGTTGCGTGTTACCAGGTGTGTACTACTCACACGCCTTCATTATTGTTGTTGTTATGTTATGAACTAAAATAAGGCGAAAAGCCGAAATAACTGATAAGATAGATCAACTACCCTTATGGGTAAAGGTTAGAGACGCCGGGTAAGTTCTTCGCTACCGATATTGCTGTTAATATGCATGTATATATTTTTTGATGTTATGCATGTATGAAATATAATCTGTATATACTGATATATGTTGCACTGCATACATTCGTATTGTGCACAATGAAAAGAACATGGGCTCGGGATTAATTGATGGAGGAGGGAGAACCAGTGACTACGGTCACGAGTGACTTTTGTAACGAGTGGTCTAAGTACCACGGTGGTTGAAACCACGATTATATGTTTGAGTGACTATTGTCACGAGTGGCCAAGGACCATGGTGGTTAATACCACGATTGCTTATATTAGTCACTTGTCTCGATGGTCTACGACCATAGTGGGTTGGCCCCACGTAAGCTTAATTGCTAGAGATCGTCACGGTGGTCTATGACCACGGTGGGTTGGCCTCACGATTATATTACAGTGACCTTGTCACGAGTGACTAAACGCATCACAAATGTCTACGACCCCAGTTGCTCGAAGGCAATAGCCCTTCTGCCACCCCTAAGGTATCTCCATGCCATCCTCGCCCATACCATCACAGGGCGCCGAGAGAGCACCAGCATAGTAAACAAACACGATGTTTACTACCTATTGTACATGTCTAAAGGGCACGTTTTTGACTTGGGATACTTCATCGCCTGTGCAATTCAACACCAAACAGAGCCGAATAGGAAGGGGATCTTATCGATGGGGCCGTACATCACAAGGTTGGCTCGATACTTTGGCCTCCTCCACACTGAGGCCCAGACCATTTCCCTCACACTGTTAGGTAACATGGCACCTCAAGGCATTCAGACGATGCTGCATATGAGAATGATTAAACAACGCCGAGGGACCAACCACCCTCAGTACCGAATAGTGGCACACAAAGACGAAGGGGAACCCGAGGACATTATTGATGATGTCCCAACATCATAGGAGGCACCAAGTTAGAGCTAGCGGCCAGCCCGTACATCACCCTCATTAGCAGAGATCTCTGCACGGCTCGACCAGTTCTAGCTGTATTTTGCTGAAAATTCTCGACGTCTTGATGGGATAAAGACTACACTTCAACAGATATACCAGCATCTCTACATGTAACACCCCAAACCCGGTCGACACACCACGACCGAATCTGGCATGCTACAGAGTGAAAATGTTTTGAAGAAAACAAGTTTCCGATTTAATTCTATTGGAAACTCTCTTATCGTTTGAATACGAAGAAATCCTGGGTAAAGAACAGTTGAAAATGTTTTATTGATTTGCAACCCAGGAAAACTCATTTATGGAAAACCCGTTTATCGTTTCTAGTTTTGGAAAATCATTCAATTCTACTAAAACCCGAGTGAGCTGAGCATAGTCAAGTTCAAACCCTTCGCATTTGAACTTGTAGAAAATTTAGATTGGGAAAAAATTTAAGTTAACTTGTTAACATCTTGTATAGATTATTACCCGATGGTAAGGTTTGAAAATCCCGATAAAAAGTAAAATTTTGGAAACATTAATTTTTACCGGTTATTTGAGCATGCAAGGTTATTTAACTTTAACATAATATGATAAACATAAAAGAAAATAATTAAAAAAACCCAAAATAATAGCTTAGCGACCTTATTACAAACCCAAAACCAAATTTTAAGAAAAATACAAACCGAAATTAAAGTCTAAAACAAAAACCCGAAAGTAAAGTGCATGGCCACCTCGAGTCCTCCATGGCTCCATATCCGTGATCTATGCCTCATCTGCAAAATATAAGGGAAGGGGTGAGTCACCAAAACTCAGTGCATAAATCCCCAACCCAATAAAACAAGCACCTACACAAATCATAAGTAATCATGCAAATCATGCAAACCCCACCTAACCATCCGAACTCCTGTATCTACCCCGTGTGGTCAAAACCACTGGTGGTTAAAACCACTGGTGACCGTAGTCACAAATCATATATATGTGGTCAAAACCGCTGGTGACCGTAGTCACAAATCATATGGTGGGGCCAACCCACCGTGTGGTCAAAACCACTGATGACAATCCCGAAATCAACATGTGGGGCCAACCCACTGTGGTACCAAACCACTGGGACGAGTCACAATAATCCATGTGTGGTCAAAACCACTGGTGACCGTAGTCACAAATAGCATACGTGTGGTCAAAAACACTGAGACTTAGTCACAAATATAATATCAAAAGCGGGGCCAACCCGCCATGTGGTCAAAACCACTGGTGACAGTCTAAATCATCCTTCCCCCTCCTCTCATCATACCCACATCAGTGAACATGTTTTTCATGGAATAAATATCATGCTTATAATGCGAATATCACATAGCATAGTCTAATGGAATAACAGCACATCTCGATAATCAATCGACAAGGGACTTACTCGGAGTCCACGCTCATGCCCACAAGGTATAACACTGGTTTAAATGGCTATTTCGGCTTTTAACAGTAAACACAATTAACATATATTACTAATGAAGTGTGTAAGTGTTACACACCTGACTACTTGCGGATCTAGCGAAATCCTGAAACTACGATCTACCCACAAACCGATAGAAACCCGAAGATCCCAAACGTTTGCCTCCTCCCTGCCTGTATTCGGCCAACACCTTATTAACAAACAAGAACCCATCCTGCTTAACCAGAAATCCCGAAGGATATAACGCACAGAGATAGCACCCTTACCTTAACACCCTTCGATCTCCAACCAAATCCCGAAGCAACACGATGAGCCTCCCCCTACAATCGGGCAAGCACTACCAACGTAAAACCATTAGCCTTCGGCTTTTGAAAGAAAAAGGAGAAGATCCAAAATAATAGAACCCTTACCTAGATCGACAACCAAATCCGGAAGATCCACTGAATACGGCTACACTCCTCCCCTACTGACAGATTCGGCCACCTACCACCAAGGTTCGGCACACCCTAAAGATGTTTAGGGATTTCGGCTACTTCACCAAAATAAGAGATCTTAGTCTACAATGAATGGAGAACAAAAGAAAACATGGCAAGTGAGATTTCGGCTTTACCCGAAGCAGTTGAGAAAGGGAAAAGAAAAGCTATACCCACCAGGAAGATTCGGCTATGAATCTAAAAGAGAAGAAAACAAGAAGAAATCACAAGAGAAGAAGAATGATGATGTCGAATGGAAGAAGAGAAGAAGGTGGGGTATTTCGGCACAATAAGATTAACAGAAGAAGTCGAATGGGGTAGAGGATGTTGGTTTCAGCTTTTCAAGAGTAAAGAAGATAGAGTGAACAAAATGTTTCTGCTTCTCAAGGAAATAGAAAGGTTGATTCGGCCATAGCAAATAGGAGTAAAGAACACGAAACGAAATGAGACTTTTAGAGAAAGAGAGGTTTCGGTTTCAAAGGAAAATAAAAAGAGAACAATGCAATATGGTTTGGATACTGAGGAGTGAAGTCGACTAGTGCCTAGGGGTTTCGGTTTTGCCTCAAACAAAATGCTTCAAAGCTTGCCTAGCCGAAATGTTCATCTTGCCTATTTTGAAAATTGGCACACTCCCTAAGCCTCCAACCGATTTCTCCTCCTCCCAGCAGTCCAAATTTCGGCCAACACTTCAAGTCTCTCCTGACCACTCATTCAAATAAGTTTGAATGAGTCAACCTCCACAATTTTCTCCTCTCCATCCATTTCAAATTTGTTGACTCAATCCACATCCATCCAAGAGAGTCCTTCCTGAGTCCATCTCCTCCTTGCTTCTGGCGTAAAAAATAAATACACAAGGGGAGATTGCTGTAGCTCAAACCAAGGCCCTCCTAGCTCCCTGTGGCGTCACCTTCCTTGTACCTTAGTGGCGCCTCCCTTACCACTTTACCACTAGGTTATCTGTGTCAAGACTCTCCAACAATTCCTTTTAACCCCTAACTACCTTAGCTCCCCCTTCCAAGTACTTAAAATAAAATTTTAGCCATGACTCAGGCCTAACCCGAGGTCATGCCTGGACCCCAAAACACCCTAAACTAGCACAGCAGGCATATTATCACATGCAATCACACAAAAATGCAGAGACCCCTGTTTAAGGATGTTACAGTTCTACCCCCTTAAAAATAATTTCGGCCTCGAAATTACCTAGTCAGAAAAGTTGAGGGTATTGCTGCCGCATCACTTCCTCTCGTTCCCACGTGGCCTCTTCCATACCATGGTTCCGCCATAATACTTTTACCAAGGGAACTGACTTCCTACGTAGAACTTTGATATCACGATCCAAAATTCGCACTGGTTCCTCCTCAAAAGACAAGTCTGAGCTCACCTCTATCTCCTCAGCTGGCACAACATGTGACTGATCTGATCGATAGCGCCTAGCATAGAAACATGAAACACGTCGTGAATCTGACTTAACTCTGTTGGCAACTCGAGCTGATAGGCTACTGGTCTCACTCGCTTCAACACCGTATACGGTCCGATAAACCTAGGGCTTAGCTTGCCCTTCCGACCAAATCTCAACACTTTCTTCCACGGTGATACCTTCAGAAAGACCTTGTCCCCTACTGCATACTCTATATCCCTACGCTTAAGATCGGCGTAAGACTTCTGCCTGCCCAACACTTCCTTCATACGAGCCTGAATCACCTTAACCTTATCCTCTATTTCTGCCACCAATTTTGGACCCAACATCTGCCGTTCAGCCAGTTCTATCCAACACGTCGGAGTACGACATTTCTGTCCATATAATGCCTCATATGGTGCCATCTGAATACTCGCTTGATAACTGTTGTTATACGCGAATTCTGCCAATGGAAGATACTCCTCCCAACTACCGCTGAAATATAAAACACAACCCCTTAACATATCTTCTAGAATCTGTATTACCCTTTCTGACTGTCCATCAGACTGCAGAAGAAAAGCCGTGCTGAAATCCAGCCTCGTACCCAATGCCTGATGTAAAGCTTTCAACAACCTTGACGTGAACCTGGGATCCCTATCTGAGATAATTGACACTGGCACTCTATGTAACCTTACTATCTCTGCCACATACAACTTGGCTAACTTTTGAAGTGAATAATCAACCTGAACTGGTATGAAATGAGCTGATTTAGTCAAACGATCCACAATTACCCAGACTGATTCCTTCTTGCTAGGCGTAAGGGGTAGCCCACTGACGAAATCCATCGTAATCCTTTCCCGCTTCCACTGTAGAATCTTTACCGGCTGTAACAGACCTGACAGTAACTGATGCTCAGCTTTGACTTCCTGGCATGTCAAACACTTACCCACAAACTCAATTACTTCCCGTTTAAGACCTGGCCACCAGAACTGTTCCCTCAGATCCCGATACATCTTGCTACCTCCAGGATGTATAGCGGATGGGCTGCTATGAGCTTCCTGAAGAATCCGCTGCCTCAACTCAATGTCCTTCGGCATACATACTTTCCCTTGAAAACACAGTACTCCATCACTGGCCAATCTGTAACCTTCTGATTCACCGTCTTGCACTTGCAACCTCCGAGCACTTAAAACCTCATCCACCAGCTGCCTCTCCTTAACCTGATCAACCCAAGTCGGCTTTATTTGCAATTTTGCCAATAGACTCTCGTCGTCATACAGACTAAGGTGAACAAATATCGCTCTCAGGTCCGCTACCACCTTGCGGCTCAACGCGTCAGCCACTACGTTAGCCTTACCCGGATGGTATTCAATCGAGTAGTCATAGTCCTTTAACAACTCGATCCACCTCCGCTGCCTCAAATTCAAGTCTTTCTACGTCAAGAGGTACTTCAGGCTCTTATGATCCGTATAAACTATCGACTTTTCCCCATACATGTAATGTCTTCAAATCATAAAGGCAAACACCACTGCAGCCAATTCCAGGTCATGTGTCGGGTAGTTACCTTCATGAGGTCTCAACTGTCGAAATGCATATGCCACTACTTTCCCCTCTTGCATCAGCACACACCTTAAGCCAGTATGTGATGCTTCACAGTAAACCGTGAATTCCTTCCCTGCTTCTGGCTGAATCAAAATCGGAGCTTCCATCAGAATCTTCTTTAACTTGTCGAAAACTTTCTTGCTGTTTCTCAGACCACACAAACGGAACCCCTTTTCTCAACAATTTGGTGGTTTCCAATCCAACACTGCCTCAATCTTTCGAAGATCCACCCTAATCCCCTCAGCTGATACTACATGACCCAAGAAAGTTACCTCCTTAAGCCAGAACTCGCACTTACTAAACTTGGCGAACAACTGCTTCTCCCTCAGAACCTGTAGAACCACCCGAAGATGTGCGTCATGTTCCTCCTCAGATTTCGAGTACACCAAAATGTCATCTATAAACACTACGATGAACCGATCCAAGTACGGCTGGAACACCCGATTCATCATGTCCATGAATGCTGCCGGCGCATTGGTCAACCCGAACAGCATTACCAAAAACTCGTAGTGCCCATAACGAGTACGAAACGCCGTCTTATGAATATCAGCCTTCTTCACCTTGAGTTGATGATACCCCAACCTAAGATCCATCTTAAAGAAAACCGTTGCACCCTTAAGCTGATCAAACAAGTTGTCTATCCTGGGCAACGGATACTTGTTCTTGATTGTCAACTTATTCAACTGACGGTAGTCTATACACATCCGTATTGTACCGTCTTTCTTCTTAACAAAGAGCATAGGTGCTCCTCAAGAGATATACTCGGCCGAATGAAACCCCTGTCCAACAATTCCTGAATCTGAGCCTTTAACTCCACCAACTCCTTCGGCGCCATCCTATATGGGGCAATAGACACTAGCGCGGTTCCGGGTAACAAGTCTATACCGAAATCAACCTCATGATCCGGGGGCAAACCTGAAAGTTCCTCTAGGAATACATCAGTAAATTCCCTCACGGTTCGGACACTCTCCACAGCTGAATCCTTGGCTTCCAAAGCACAGACATGTACCATAAATGCCTCACAACCTTTCCTCACCATTTTCTCAGCCTTCAGCTCAGAGACAACATTGGATAGGTAATCTCTCCCATTACCAATCATCACCACCTCTTCACCTTCAACTGTCCTCAACACCATGCGCTTAACCGCGCAATCCAAACTGGCCTGGTACTTCACTAGCCAATCCATCCCAAGAATCAAATCGAACTCCCCAAACGACAGTTCCATCAAGTCAGCCAAGAACACTACCCCTTGAAGTTCTAGGGATACATCCCTATACAGTTTATTTACCTCTACATAGTGACCTAGAGGGCTTATTACTGTCATCTCCCTAGAAGTACATCGAACCAATATCGAACCAATAGCATAGCATAGTCCAATGGAATAACAGCACATCTCAATAATTAATCGACAAGGGACTTACCCGGAGTCCACGCTCATGCCCACAAGGCATAACACTGGTTTCAATGGCTATTTCAGCTTTTAACAGTAAACAAAATTAACATATATTACTAATGAAGTGTGTAAGTGTTACACACCAGACTACTTGCGGATCTAGCGTAATCTCGAAACTACGATCTACCCACAAACCGATAAAAACCCGAAGATCCCAAACGTTTGCCTCCTCCCTGCCTGTATTCGGCCAACACCTTATTAACAAACAAGAACCCATTCTGCTTAACCAGAAATCCCGAAGGATATAACGCACAGAGATAGCACCCTTACCTTAACACCCTTCAATCTCCAACCAAATCCCGAAGCAACACGATGAGCCTCCCTTTACAATCGGCCAAGCACTAGCAACGTAAAACCATTAGCCTTCGGCTTTTGAAAGAAAAAGGAGAAGATCCGAAACAATAAAACCCTTACCTAGATCGACAACCAAATCCCGAAGATCCACTGAATATGGCTACACTCCTCCCCTACTGACAGATTCTGCCACCCACCACTAAGGTTCGGTACACCCTAAAGATGTTTAGGGATTTCAGCTACTTCACCAAAATAAGAGATCTCAATCTACAACGAATGGAGAACAAAAGAAAACATGGCAAGTGAGATTTCGGCTTTACCCGAAGCAGTGGAGAAAGAGAAAAGAGAAGCTATACCCACCAGGAAGATTTGGCTATGAATCCAAAAGAGAATAAAACAAGAAGAAATCGTAAGAGAAGAAGAATGATGATGTCGAATGGAAGAAGAGAAGAAGGTTGGGTTTTTCAGCACGAGAAAATTAAAAGAAGAAGTCGAATGGGGTAGAGGATGTTGGTTTCGGCTTTTCAAGAATAAAGAAGATAGAGTGAACAACATGTTTCGGCTTCTCAGGGAAATAGAAAGGTTGATTCGGCCAAAGCAAATAGGAGTAAAGAACACGAAATGAAATGAGACTTTTAGAGAAAGAGAGGTTTCAGTTTCAAAGGAAAATAAAAAGAGAACAATGCAATATGGTTTGGATGCTGAAGAGTGAAGTCGACTAGTGCCTAGGGGTTTCGATTTTGCCTCAAACAAAATGCTTCAAAGCATGCCTAGCCAAAATGTTCATCTTCCCTTTTTTGAAAATCGGCACACTCCCTAAGCCTCCAACCGATTTCTCCTCCTCCCAGTAGTCTACATTTCGGTCAACACTTCAAGTCTCTCCTAACCACTCATTCAAATAAGTTTGAATGAGTCAACCTCCACAATTTTCTCCTCTCCATCCATTTCAAATTTGTTGACTCAATCCACATCCATCCAAGAGAGTCCTTCCTGAGTCCATCTCCTCCTTGCTTCTGGCGTAAAAAATAAATACATAAGGGGAGATTGCTGCAGCTCGAACTATGGCCCTCCTAGCTCCCTGTGGCGTCACCTTCCTTGTACCTTAGTGGCGCCTCCCTTGCCACTTTACCACTAGGTTATCTGTGTCAAGACTCTCCAACAATTCCTTTTAACCTGTGACTACCTTAGCTCCCCCTTCCAAGTACTTAAAATAAAAATTTTAGCCATGACTCAGGCCTAACCCGAGGTCATGCCTGGACCCCAAAACACCTTAAACTAGCACAGCCAGCATATTACCACATGCAATCACACAAAAATGCAGAGACCCCAATTTAAGGATGTTACACCACATCTCATCAACAGAACCACCGCAGGACCCGACTGATAATGAGGACCTTTGAGTCCCATTATCTAGATTTTCTTTTCTTATTTTTAAGTTTTTATTTTTATTTATTTTCTCATTATTTTAATTTATCTTAAGTTTGAACATTTTCCTCATACATTGACAATTCTTTATGATTCTCATGAACATCTAACTTTCGAGTATTGCTAACATCTATTTAATTACGCCCCTAAAAGACTTCTAATTGATGACTTAGCAGTTTCAGAAACATCACTAGGAGCAATAAACCATTATACAAGTCATTAGACAAACGACATCTACCGTCCTCCAAGGACATCATCTATTAATTCAGGGAGTGCCACTTTCTTCCCTCTCTTTTAAATGTTGCATATTAATTTCATTATCTATCTTTGTACATTGAGGCAATGTACATCTTAAGTGTGGGGGGTGAATAATTATTTTGAGAAAATGCCTAACTTTCTGCATTGTTCTCAAATCCCTAAATTTAATCTTGTTTGAAAGTAATTTTCTCATATTATAAGTTTATGATTTTTATGGATATGTTATTGAATAAGTCATAGATAATTGTGCATTGATGATTAAATTTGAAGAATACTAGGGAATCAAGCATGATAAGTCTAATTTTTAAAAATTTAAAATTGTAGGTTGTTAACCTGAATTTGAATGTTATCTTGAAGTTTGAAATTTATAAGGTTGATGTCAAAAACACCCATAATTTTTGGGAGATTTTGAGCCTTATAGAGCATACATTCCTTTTCGTGCTCAATTCTTTTGATTATGAGTGTGTCAACTGTGAACTGTTATTCTATAACTTGCCTTGATTATACATGTCAAGACCACAGTTATGATTTGATACATGGAGATGATAAAGGCACCTAGGTTTAACCCACTTACACCACTAAAAAGCCTACCCTCACAATTAACCCCTAGTGAACCCCGTTGAGCCTAACAACCCTTTTATTGACTCACCCACTAATATTAACCCAAAACCCTTTGTATTTGCTATCACCCTTCCTTTTGACTACCCTTTAATCGAGATATGATTTGACTAAGTTTTTATTGTAAGTTGAAATTGTGTTTATTTAGTTTGTTCATAAAAAAAATAATCAAAATATAGTATTAGTATTATGAAGAGTGAGCTTATACAAGTTAAAGTCTAATTATCAAAAGAAAAAGCCCATATTAGTAGGTTCATTATTATTTTCAGTTGATGTAATTATTATCTCAGAAATTTTTAGGTAGGTAACTTATCAATTCAATATCGATTCTAACCTTCTAATTTCAGCCTTTATCCACACCTTTAACCCTAGCCCCATTACAACCCTAACAAAAACCTTTTGATCTATTTATCATCTCATTTTACAGTGGTGGAGATTTAATTTTCAGGCAAGCCTATGGGATTAACTTTTCAGGTTCGACTTATGAGTGCTTAATTTTGACCCTTAAACACTTTGAGTGATTTGAGTGAATCTTTTGGGAGGATGTCAATCCTTGTAGGTTCCGAATTAAATATAATTATTTAGATGAAGGGAAACACCTGTGTTTTCGTGCTACAAATGGATGACTTATCTTGTTTGAATCTTTAGGACTCTTTGAATTTAATTATCTATGTATAAACTATCTATGAATTAGGATAAGGCATTTTTGATAGGAATTATGAATGATGGAAAGTTCGTTTTAATTGTAAATTGAGAATTTTGCTTGAGGACAAGCAAAAGCTTAAGTGTCGGGGTATTTGATAAACCATAAAAGTAACATATTTTTATCCCACATTTAGTATGCTTTTGGATGATTTGAGCCTCGATTTATGTAAAAAGGTGCTCTTAATCCTTTCTTTTCATGTCTTATACCCAGGAAATCACCCGAGGATGAAAAGAATGTAAAACGTGCCCAAAACAGAGTAAATGGGCCATATCACGCAATTGACACGGCCTGGCCCAAAGACCACACGACCGTGCCTTGTTAAGCATCTAGAACATGGCCTCTCCCCCGATTTACACGGTCGTGCTTCATTAAGAAATTCGAACACGGCTTGAAGTCGAGCCACACGGGCGTGTGCCATGGCCGTGCCTCTGTCGCTGGAATGAGTAATTTTAGTCGGAAAAGGATACTTAGGGAGAAAGAATTGCATTCCAAGGAGCCTATATATATCCCTTAAGTACCACCATTAAAGGGGAGTGGAGCTAGGCCAAGGAGCCATGCCGGAAAGGTCAGAATTGTGGGAATCGCTCAAAGTTAGCCAGTTGTTCCATCCCAAGAAGCCAGAATTATACTCAAGACAGTGGAATTCTCCTTCAAATCCTTCAGGGAGTTTTAGGAATTTCTTATATTTTGTTTTATCCTTTCTCTTGAGATGTTTTCTTTCTTATTTATGAACTAAACCCCTCAGATACCTGAAGGGGATGAAACCTAGATGAATCTTGTTTTTTGATTTTTGAATTATATGATAAATATTTAGTTTGTTCTTAATTATGCATGCTTAATCCAAATCTGATGTGCTTAGGTGGAGGAGGAATAGACCCTGCTTGAGAGTAGATCTAGCGTAATTAAGCGGAGTTGATCGAACGCCTAGATATAAGGTTACGAGATTTTGCCGGATTAGGGTGAAACCTAATATGGTAATCCATAGATCGATTTACTGCTATTCTAGGGGTTTATTATAAGAGAACGAGAGTTCCACTAATTAACCTAGGGTTAGACGTTATTCGCCTCAAGAGAGGGTTTAGCATAGGTTAGGGAGTCCTACGGATCAAGCTAAGTAAATAAATCATATGATTCAGGGTTAGATAACAAGTGAAGTCTAGGTGGATTCTTCCTGAGGGTATTGTCATGATCAATTGAGTTTTCCTTCAAGTTATTTCCCAATTCGTTCTTTTTGTCTTAGTGTCCTTAGCTTAGTCATCGTTAATTTAGATTAAAACAAACTTTGCTTAATTTTTAAGGCTAAATAATAAAAAGAAAGTTAGTATTAATACTTTTGGTTCCTTTGGGTTCGATATCCGATCTTGCCTAAGCTATACTACTGTTCGATAGGTACACTTGCTTTTAATCATTGTCAGAGTTAGTTTCTAGGTTCGATCATTCTTTTATAAATTTTAAAGCTCTGATTTCAGCGATCAAGTATCCCCTAGATCAGCACTCACACATACACCATCAAACTTCGAGTGACTCATAATCCACACAAGTCACCCCTATAGATCATACTCATATTCGGCCATTTACTTAAACCATAATCGAGTTGAGTGCACTTACACTTTGCTAACGATCCTTACCACGCTTGCGATCTCTGAACCTTACCCTTGTTAATACAAGATTAAAGGCAATGGGAAGTTAGATAGCCCTTCGGCTTTTAACAAAACATACTAAGGGGTTAACTGAATACTTATCGAATCCACTTTTGATCCTGCGGCCTAGATAGCTACTAAACGAGATTCAACTTTTAACCTTGACTGATAGTAGATAACAATCGATTTGTGATGGAGGACAACAACAAAGATTCAGCACTAATAGTGATTTCGATAAGAGAAGATGATGATATTTCGACAATAAAAGAGTTTGGCTATGAGAGACTTCGGTAAAAAGGGATTCGACTATAGGAGATTTCGGCAAAAAGGCAATGTATTTTCGATTGTAGAAAAATAAGGTTTCGGCAAGGAAAAGAAAAAGAATGAAAATTCGGCATTACCTAGGACCCCAAATTCAGCACACACACATTTATATAGCCTATAGCTGAAGCTTAGCCACCCCTAAAGTCTAATTCAACACTACTTCATCCACTGCTCATCTCCTAATTTTTCTCCATGATATCTCTCTTATCCTTCTCCTAAATTCTCTCTACTGATCACTTCTCCTTAGAGTCCCTCTACACGCCACTTCCAGCCATCTACAAGCCTAAAATTAAACTCTAAAATAAAACTAAACTAGCACTTAAACCTCAGACCTCCATGCATGCATATGACGCCACCTCCCTACACCCTAGTGGTGTCACTTAGCCACTTCACCACAGGCTTCTTTGTGCCATTTTTCACTTTATTTTTATTTAAAAGCCCCTTACTCACAACCCTGATTCCTTAATTAATTAAATTAAGAATCTTCCACCACAATACTTGAACCAGAGCTTCTCCAACACACCTAGAGAATTCATTAAACCTTTAAAGCCGTCATGTCATTTGTCATATTCTTGCTCACTTAAAAATTTAATGAGACCCAAAGCCCAATAGGCCCAAATTCGGGGCGTTACAACTAAAGCCCAATAGAGCTTCTTGCAATTTCTTCCAAAATCGCGACGTAAACCTTGGATCTCTATCTGAAATAATAGAAACTGGTACCCGTGCAATCTAATGATATCAGAAATGTACAATTCAGCCAATTTATCAAGTGAATTGCCTGTACGTACCAGAATGAAATGTGCAGATTTCATCAGTCGATCAACGACAACCCAAATAGCATCTTTCTTCTTTGGAGACAGGGGTAATCCCGATACGAAATCTATCGTAATTCTATCCTATTTCACTCTGGTATGATCACAAGCTGTAGCAATCCCAGAGGCACCTGATGCTCAGCTTTAACTTACTGACAAACCAAACATCTTGACACAAAATCTAAAATGTCTTGTTTCATACCCGACCACCAATACGACTGTTTCAAATCATTGTACATTTTAGCACTCCTCGGGTGAACAGATGATAAACCGTAATATACACATATTTTAATCCCACATTTAGCATACTTTTGGATGATTTAAACCATGAATTCTGGAATTTGGTGCTCTAAATCCTTTAATTTCATGTTTTATACTTAGGAGAGCACTGAAGGATGAAAAGAACGAGAAACGGGCCTAAAACGGACTAAATAGGCCAAAGTACGAAATCCGCATGGCCTGGGCCCAAGACCACACGGCCGTGCCTCCTTAATAGACCCAAACACAGCCTGGCCACGATTCACACGGGCATGTGCCATAGGCGTGTCCCTGACGTGGCCTGTTTGAATTTAATTCAGATTAGGGTACTTAGAGGCAAAGAAAGCCATTCCAAAAGCCTATATAAACACCCTAGAAGCCAACCTTTGTGGGGTGTCCAATGAGGCCAAAGAGCCAAACCAGAGAGGCCAGAATTGTGGAATTTACTTAAAGAAAGCCAGTTGATTAATCTCAAGAAGCCGGAATTATACTCAAGATGGAGGATCTTCCCTTCAATTTCCTTCAGGGGGTTTTAGGGTTTTTCTTATGTCTTGTTTTATATTTTCTTCAGAGATGTATTCTTTTATAATATGAACTAAACCTCTCAAATACCTGAGGGGGATGAAACCTAAGACAGATCTTGTTATTGTTTTCTAAACTATATCATAAATACTTGATTTGTTCTTAATTATGTGTTCTTAATTCTTGTTTTGATATTTCATGATATTGATTCAAGTATTGATGAAGAGTAGATCTTGCATAATTAAGCGGTGTTGATCGCAACCCTAGAGATAGGATGACGAAAATCTGTCAGATTAGGGTCAAACCTAATATGGGAGTCCATAGATCGAGTTAATGCAATTCTAGGGGTTTTAATTAGAAAGAGATTTCAATTAATCAACCTAGGGTTAGACGTTAGTAGCCTCGAGAGAGGTATTAATATAACTTAGGGAATCCTACGAATCAAGCCAAGTGAATAAATCGTCTGGTTCAGAGTTAAATAACAAGTGAAGTCTAGGTGGATTCTTCCTCGGGTATTGTCTTAATCAATTGGTTTTTCCCACAAGTATATTCCCAAATTCATTCTTTTTGTCTTAGCATCTTTACTTTAATAATTAGTTGATTTTAGAATAAATAAACAATTCATTTTTATTTTAGAACACGGCCTGGAGTCGATCCACACGGGCGTGCTACATGACCGTGCCTTTGTCGTCAGAATGAGCAATTTCAGTTGGAAAAGGATACTTAGGGAGAAAGAATCGCATTCCAATAGCCTATATATATATATCCCCTAAGTACCACCCTTGAAAGGGCATCAAAGCTAGGCCAATAAGCCAAGCCAAGAAGGTCAGATTTAGGGAATAATGCGAAGATAAGCCAGTTGATCCATCCCAAGAAGTTGAAATTATACTCAAGACGGCGGAATTCTCCTTCAATTCCTTCAGGGGGTTTTAGGGTTTTCTTATGTTTTGTTTTATCTTTTCTCTTGTGATGTTCTTTTTATTCATTATGAGCTAAACCCTTCAGATACCTGAAGGGGATGAAACCTAGATAAATTTTGTTATTTGATTTCTAAGTTATATGATAATTGCTTAGTTTGTTCTAATTATGTTGCTTAATCCAAATCTAATGTGCTTAGGTAGAGGAGGAATAGACCCTGCCTAAGAGTAGATCTAACATAATTAAGCAGAGTTGATTGAATGCCTAGAGATAGGGTTACGAGATTTTACCGGATTAGGGTGAAACCTAATATGGGAGTCCATTGATCGGTTTACTGCTATCCTAGGGGGTTATTATAAGCGAACGAGAGTTCCACTAATTAACCTAGGGTTAGATGTTATTCGCCTCGAGAGAGGGTTTAATATATGTTAAGGAGTCTTACGAATCAAGCTAAGTAAAAGAAATCATATAATTTAGGGTTAGATAACAAGTGAAGTCTAGGTGGATTCTTCCTAATGGTATCGTCGTAATCAACTTAGTTTTCATTCAAAGTTATTTTCCTATTCGTCCTTTTTGTCTTTGTGTCCTTAGCTTAGTCTTAGTCAATATAGTTTAAAACAACTTCACTCTAATTTTAAGGCTAAATAATAAAAAGAAAGTTAGTATTAGTACTCTTAGTTCCTTTGGGTTCGATATCCGGTCTTGCCTAAGGTATACTACTGTTCGATAGGTACACTTGGCTTTAATCGTTGTCAGGGTTAGTTTTTAGGTTTTGATCATTCTTTTATAAATTTTAAAACTCTGATTTACAGCGATCAAGTTTTTTGCGCCGTTGCCGGGGAACTAAAATATTAAGAAAACTCTATTTTTATTACTTTAGCCATTATTTTTATTTTCAGCAATTTATTTTGTTTTTAGATTAATTTTTAGTTTTGCTTATCTTTTCTTTTCTTTCCAGGTACCTCTAATTTATGACTAGAAGGAACCCGAGAGGACCTTTGGTATACGATAGTGATATTGAAGCAATCGCTCGCAGGAATCGTCGGGAAATCAGGCGAGCCCTACATTACACAGAAAGGGAGGAAGAAGACAGATCCAATCTTGCTGAAGGGATGGACGAAAACAACCCACCACCACATAATGTGGGAGAAAATAATGCTCCACGTACAATGTTTGATTATGCTAGACCACAATTAAAAGGAGCAGAATCGAGTATTGTTAGGCCTGCTATGGCTGCTAACAATTTTGAATTAAAGCCTAACACAATACAAATGATTCAAAAGTTTGTTCAATTTGATGGTACGAAGATCCAAACATGCATATAGCTAACTTCTTAGAGTTCTGTGATACTTTCAAAATAAATGGCGTTTCTGATGATGCCATACGTCTTCGGTTATTCCCTTTTTCATTGAGAGCTAAATAGTGGTTAAACTCGTTACAACGAGGGTCAATCACCACATGGGATCAGATGACCGAAACTTTTTTAATGAAATATTTTCCACCAACCAAAAAGGCCAAATTACAGAATGATATCTCTTCTTTTGTGCAGATGGATTTAGAAACACTATATGATGCATGGGAGAGATTCAAGGATCTCTTGATGAGGTGCCCACACCATGGCTTACCCTTATGGTTACAAGTCCAAAACATTCTATAACGATGTAAACCCCTCAACAAGGCAACTAATTGATTCAACAGCTGGTGGAACCTTAAATAACAAAACTCCAGAAGCAGCCTACGAGTTCATTAAGGAAATATCATTAAATAATTATCAGTGGCAAGCTTCAAGGACCAAACCGACGAAATCGGCAGGAGACTTCAACGTCGATGCCATGACCATGCTATCAATACAGCTTGAGATGATAAATAAAAAGCTTGTTAGTTTGTGTTCTTCGCAAGTACATCCAGTTATGCAGTTCGACGCAAGTGGAACAGTGGCAAATCCTGAGTACCCACCCTACCAACCAAAAACAGAGAGCGAACAGATGAACTATATAGGTAATAATTTCCAATCCAATAATAATCCTTATAGTAACACTTACAATCCAGGTTGGAGGAACCACCCAAATGTTTCATGGGAAGGTCAAGGCAATCAAGGAAATCAAAGGCAACAACCTCCTCAAAACTTTCGAAATCAATCCTATCCACAAGAAAAGAAACCAACCCACCAGGAGGAGCTAACAAAATCGGCAAACATAAAAGAACGCCTACAAGATATTGTAAAGACAATCAAAAGCAATGAGAGCCGAATCGGGGAATCACTAAGTCAGTAAAGGAAGTTACTAATGCAGTTGATCGACTCGCACAACTCATGTTAGAATGACCACAAGGACGTTTACCAAGTAACACCGAGATTAATCCAAAGGAGCAAGTTCAAGTCATAACAGCTCAGGAAAATGCAGAGATAGATGAACCCATCTTGCAACAGGAAGACAAGGTAGACGAAGGAAAAGTAAAGGTAACACAGGAAAGGCCAAAACCGGTAATCAAAGAATACCAACCTCGCATTCCTTATCCCGAAGCATTAAAAAGAGACGATTCAGAAGAATAGTTTGGTAAGTTTCTTAAACTTTTAAAGAAATTACACATACCTCTTCTTGAAGCCCTTTTTCAGATGCTAGATGAGGGGAAATTTTTAAGACAGCTCCTAACAAACAAACGTAAATTAGATGAGGAGCCACACATTGAACTCAACGCAAAGTGCTCAACAATTCTACAAAATAGACTACCACAGAAGTTAAAAGACCCAGGGAGTTTTACAATTCCATGTTTAATTGGTAGTTTTACAAAATAGACGCAAGCATAAATGTCATGCCTTACACATTGTTTAAACGAATAGGTCTAGGGAAGCCCAAACAAACTAGGATGAGTATTCAATTAGCTGATAAAACTGTTAGAATTCCTAGGGGCATTATTGAAGATGTTCTCGTAAAAATTGATAAATTTGTTTTCCCAGTAGACTTTGTTGTTTTAGACATGGATGAGGATAATTCAATCCCCTTAATTTTTGGAAGACCTTTCCTAGCAACTGCCAAGACTAAAATTGATATTGCCACAGGAGAGCTCATACTTTGTGTAGGAGACGACTCAATTAGTCTTCAAGCCCTCGACTCAGCCAGGTCATTAAAGAACCAAGGTAAGAAAGAAAATTCTTTCGATCACCATCCAATTACACCTTCTTTTCAGGAACCACTGGAAAAAGGAACGATTGAACCGGATCCTCAGTTCAGTGCCAACAAAGAAATAACACACGAGGGGCAAAGGATTCAATCCAATGACTTAGACGAGTGGAAAACGCACTTCAAGGAAAAACTAGGGTTACACGAGGAAGAACCAAAATCACACGAAGTAAAACCAAAGGAACTACCAGAAGAGCTCGTGGGGACTTCAAATCACTTTAAAATAGGAGACCAGGTACTGTTAGACAACGTCGATCCTCACATCACCACAACAGACATGAAGGCAAAGGGAGAACTCCTTCTTAAGGTACACGATATCTTCCCACAAGGAATAGTCAAAGTAAGCAATCCGATATTCGGCAACTTCAAGGTAAACGCTTCTCGACTTCAACTTTGTTAAGAGAATAAAACCATAAGCATGAGGGAAGATATTCAAACCTTTAAAACATCCCTAAAATTTTCAAATACGAGGAAAGTCTAGCTTAAGACTATAAACGAGCGCTTCTCGGGAGGCAACCCGAGCACTAACCTTATTTTTTTTACATTTATTTGCATTTAATTTTATTTTTCTTTTTCTTCTTTTTAAACTAACAAAAAAAAATAGGTTTTCCAGGTGACACGGCCTTACACACGGCCGTGTCCATGGCCGTGTGAACCACCTGAACCACCACATTAACAGGGCAGAGGCCGTGCAATTCAATCCAACCACCCCCAACATCACGGATCCAATCACCCTCCCCACGGGCACTGACAAAGGGGCACGACCGTGCCCCTCAACCGTGTGAAGCTACTAACTTCCACACCACGGACAGAACACACCCGTGCCTACAAACCTGGGAAGCTACTGACTTGTCAAACACGGGCGTAGGGAAACAAAGCACGGGCATAGGGTAACAACACACCCAGACACACGGCCGTGTGAGGTGGCCGTGTAAATTGACACACCCTAGGACCACGGCCATGGGGAAGCACCAAATTTGAACCTCTATTTAAACCCCTCAACTCTTCCCTTTCCCTCTATCTAATTTCATCCTTATTTTCTTTGCTTTTCATCCTTCTCCATCTCAGACTCTCCATTTACTAAAACTCTAGACCCTTGAGCAAGCCAACACCATGCTAAAGAAGCGGAAGAAGCCAAGCATAGGTTCTTCAAAGAACAATCAACATGAGTTCATGCCGGCAACTTCGTCTCAACACCAAGCCAAGGGTCTTTGAGACCATATAACTTTTATTTTTTCTTTCTCTTTTGCTTCAATTTTCTTCTCTTCTCCTTTATTTTCCTTATCTAAGCTTCTCTACTGCTATTTTTGTTTAATTTTCTTTTAGTTTCTTAGTGTCAGGTTCGAAAGGCTGCTTGGGAATCACGCCGACCACCACGATAACCTCTTCACTTTCGCCACCGCCATCACATTCCCAACCTCAGTATTGATTCCCACCTTGCGAACCATCATTCAATAAGGACTTCACAGTCCATCAATATTTTCTTTTTCATTTTAGTTTTCTTCTTAGTCTCCTTCCCTTTAGTTTGTTTTTCTTTAATTTTATATTTAGTAGGTCTTAATAAATCCTGGCTACTTCTTAAGGCGCTACCCAATTTCTTCATCTAGCGCAGGTTCGTCATCCCGACTGACCATCACCGCTACCAAAGACACTCATCCGGGAAAACATCCACAATTCAGGGAGTACTTCTTTCCCCTTCTCTTTTTATTTATCCATTAAATGTTATTATTTATCTTTGTACATTGAGGACAATGTACATCTTAAGTGTGGGGGTGAATAGTTATTCTGAGAAAATGCCTAACTTTTTCCATTATTTTTAAACCCTGAGAATAAAAATGCCTAACTTTTTGCATGATTCTCAAATCCCTGAATTTAGTCTTGTTTTTGAGCAATTTTGTCATATTACTAATTAGGATGAAATTTCTGATGATTTGTGATTGTTATTGACATGTTTTAGAATAAGTCTAGTTAATTGTACATTGATAATTAATTTGAAGATTACTAGAGAATCCAGCATGATAAGTCTGCTTTTTCAAGAAGTAAAATTTTGCTAGGTTGTTGATCTAAATTTGAATATTACCTTGAAATTTGAAATTTACAAGGATGATGTCAAAACACCAATAATTTTTGTGAGATTTTGAGCCTTATAGAGCATACATTCTTTTTTGTGCTCATTCTTTAATTATGAGTGTGTCAACATTGAACTGTTATTCTAGAACTTTCCTTGATTAAACAAGTCAAGACCACAGTTATGATTTGATATACTGAGATGATAAAGGCACCTAGGTTTTAACCCACTTACACCACTAAAAAGCCTACCCGCATAATTAACCCCTAGTGAACCCCGTTGATCCTAACAAACCCTTAATATTGACTCATTTACTAATATTAACCCAAGTCCCCTTTGTATTTGTTATCACCCTTTCCTTTGACTACCCCTTAATCGGGATTTGATTTGAACTAGTTAACTAAGTGTATTATTCTGGTAGTTAAATTTATCTTGTATTTAGTTTGTTCTTAAAAAAAAATCGAAGTATTCAATATTAGTAGTGTGAAAGGTGAGCTTACACAATCAAAGTCTATTTCCAAAGGAAAAGCTCGTATTAGTAGGTTTATTACATTTCAATTTATAAAATTTCAAAAAAACAAATTTTAGGTAGGTGCTTGTCAATTCAATCTCGATTCTAACCTTCTAATTTCAGCCTGTGACCACACCTTTTACCCTAGCCCTGTTACAACCCTAACAAAGAACTTTTGATCTGTTTGTCATCTCATATTATAGTGGTGGAGATTTGGTTTTCAGGCAAGCCTATAGGATTAACTTTTCAGGTTCGACTTACGAGCGATCTTTTCCTGAACCTTAAAAACATTAGAGTGATTTAAGTGAATCTTTAGCGAGGATATCAATCCTTGTTGATTTTGGATTGAAAAGGTAGTTATTTAATTGAAGGGAGACACCTATGTTTTTCGAGGTACAAACTCATGACTTATCTCGTTTGAATCTTTAGGACTCTTTGAATTGAACTATCCATGTATGAATTATCTATGAATTAGTATAAGGCATTGTTGATAAAAATTATGAATCATGGAAGGTTTGATTTAATTGTAAGTTGAGAATTTTGCATTAGGACAAGAAAAAGCTTAAGTGTGGGGGTATTTGATAAACCGTAATTATAACATATTTTAATCCCGCATTTAGCTTAATTTTGGATGATTTATCCCTTGATTTATATAAAAAGGGGCTTGTAATCCTTTCTTTTCATGTTTTATACCCAGGAAAGCACCCGAGGATGAAAAGAACACAAAACGGGCCCAAAACGGAGTAAATGGGCCATATCATGAACATCTAGAACACGACCTCTCCCCCAATTCACATGGTCGTGCCTTACGTTAGAAATCCAAACACGGCCTAAAGTCGATCCACAAGGGCGTGCTACATAACCGTGCCTCTGTCGTCAGAATGAGAATTTTAGTCGGAAAAGGATACTTAGGGAGAAAGAATCTTATTCCAAGAGCCTATATATATCCCCTAAGTACCACCTTTGAAAGGGCATCAAAGCTAGGCCAATGAGCCAAGCCGAGAAGGTCAGAGTTAGGGAATAACACAAAGATAAGCCAGTGGATCCATCCCAAGAAGCCGGAATTATACTCAAGACGACGGAATTCTCCTTCAATTCCTTCAGGGGGTTTTAGGGTTTTCTTATGTTTTGTTTTATCTTTTCTCTTGTGATGTTCTTTTTATTCATTATGAACTAAACCCTTCGGATACCTGAAGGGGATGAAACCTAGATGAATTTTGTTATTTGATTTCTAAGTTATATGATAATTGCTTAGTTTGTTCTTAATTATGTTGCTTAATCTAAATCTAATGTGCTTAGGTGGAGGAGGAATAGACCGTGCCTAAGAGTAGATCTAACATAATTAAGCGGAGTTGATCGAACGCCTACAGATAAGGTTACGAGATTTTGCCGGATTAGGGTAAAACCTAATATGGGAGTCCATTGATCGATTTACTGCTATCCTAGGGGATTATTATAAGCGAACGAGAGTTCCACTAATTAACCTAGGGTTAGACGTTATTCGCCTCGAGAGGGGGTTTAATATAGGTTAGGGAGTCTTACGGATTAAGATAAGTAAAAGAAATCATATAGTTTAGGGTTAGATAACAAGTGAAGTCTAGGTGGATTCTTCCTAAGGGTATCGTCGTAATCAACTTAGTTTTCTTTCAAAGTTATTTTCCTATTCGTCCTTTTTGTCTTCGTGTCCTTAGTTTAGTCTTAGTCAATATAGTTTAAAACAACTTCACTCTAATTTTAAGGCTAAATAATAAAAAGAAAGTTAGTATTAGTACTCTTAGTTCCTTTGGGTTCGATATCCGGTCTTGCCTAAGCTATAATACTGTTCGATAGATACACTTGCCTTTAATCGTTGTCAGAGTTAGTTTTCAGGTTTTGATCATTCTTTTATAAATTAAAAACTCTGATTTACAGTGATCACTGTACCATCTCGTACCAATCTTATAATTAACCATATCCTGTAACACCCCAAGGCCGGCCTAGACATTATGGCCGGATCTAGCATGTCACGTCAAAAGGTTATTTAAAAACTACACGTTCATTAAAAACCCTTCCTCAATTTAAAACTTTCAACCATTTAAAAATCCAGAATTTGTTGCTTACAAAAACTTTTTTTCAAAAAGTTTGTTTGTTGTAGAAAACTGATATTATTATTTTCAAAAACTTTTTTTGTTGCAGAAAACTGACTTAAATAGTTGCGAAAATGTGATATTTTCAAAATAGTAGTTATTATTTTAAAAACCCGTGTTTAACAGATCAGCAGTTCGTAATTAAAAGAAGCACCAAATAATAAGTTAAAAAGAAACCCAATGGCCTTATTACAGAAATTATTAACCCAATAATTTAAGATAAAATAAATTAAACTAAAATTTCTAAGTTCAATTTAAAATCATATCCGACGTGTGGCCACCCCCGAGTCCTTCGCAGCTCCAAATCCTCTAAACCTGGGAATTACCTGTACGGTTAAAAGAAAGGGTGAGTTACGAGAACTTAGTGTGTAATTCCCTATTACAGTCGTAATCTGGGCCCGAGCCCATACGGTATCAGTCTGGGCCTAAGCCCCAAAATCATATCAATGCAATGGACACGTACCCAACCCATTCCAACCAAACTCTCCACCCGTACCAACCAATCTCTCCATATGGGGACCATGTCAACCCACCCAGCCAAACTCTCCAATAATGCAGCCAAGCTGCTAATAACGGTATATGAGGCTGAGCCACAAAAATATGAATATGTGGCAATGCCACTATAACGGTATGTGGCGATGCCACTAGAACGGTATGTGGCAATGCCACTAGAATGGTACTTTCTACAATCAGCAACCCAACCCAATGCAATATCTTATATATGCAGTGTATTACGATCATATACAGATATATAAAAATCACATAACAACATTTAAACTACCACTATGGGTATCAAAGTTATTTTTTCATTTAGGGGTAAAACGGTAATTTACCCATCGAGGGTATTTCGGTAACTTCACCCATTGAGGTAATTTTGGTAATTTACCCACCAAGGGTATTTTAGTAATTTACCCACTAAGGGTATTTCAATAATTTACCCACTAAGGGTATTTCGGTAATTTACCCACTAAGGGTATTTTGGTAATTTACTCTTCTATCGGCCTTTCCGGAGGCCTATTGTCGCCTCGAGCGACACAGGTTCTCATTCTGATCAAAATGGAGCAATTGGGCCTAAAGTCCAATTCGGCCCCAAATGGGCCAACATGCTCGTGTGGCCCGATCAGCCCATTTTCGATCTTGGTTCTACGGACTTCGCAGCCGCATCAATCGTCCGGACTTACCATTGATTTTCGCTCATATGGCCTATTAACCCATTGGGCCCACTTATCCTACTGCAGCTCAACAAGGTCCATCATAGCCTCAGACACTCGAGAGAGTTCGAGACACTCCCAACAGTCTATCGCCAACACTATTCGCTCAGTTTGTCTCCATGAGCGCTCGCATGCTCAAGTGATCTTAGGTGTCGATACTCCGGCTTTTCGGTATTTCAGCTTTTAGCCGATTCACAGAACATCGCATAACAGAACAAGTAAGGTGTGAGATTACACACCTGTTATGGGTTGTAGGTTGAAGCTCCCAAGGTTAAGCACCTATGAAAACAACAGTTCCAATCAATTAGCTTCAACCCTTGCTAAGACATCTCCATAAAACTGAAACTGTTAAATCAGTCTACGCTACTTACCACCAAACAAGAGATCTCCTACAAGGGAAGGATAATCGGCCCTAGACTTTGGCTAAAAATGACGAGTCCCTAGTAACATTTGATGAAAAAGAAGGTGTTAGCGATAAACATCTCTATGGTAGCAGGGATGAAAGCCTTTTTGGCCAACGAAAAACATAACGAAACAAGAAGAACACCAACCTCAGATTCGGCTATAGCCACACTTACCAACCAATTTTCGAGATTCGAAGGCTGAATGAACGGAGAGGAGGATATGCTTAGACCCTAATAGCTTCTGCCTACACTAAAGGAGTCAAGGTTTAAATGCTTCGGCTTATGCTTTGCAGGGAAAGGGGAAGAATAATAAGAGGAAGAGAAAGTGTTGTTTTTGGCTAGAGAAAAATCGAAAAGAGGAAAGGGATTCAGCAGCTAGTGAGTAGTAACCGCGAGATGATTTTCCAAAGTAAGAAGAATATTGTAAAGAGGGAAGAAAAGAAAGTGAAGGTAGAGGCTTACAATTCGGCAATTAGCAAGATAAATGAAGGAGGAAGAAAAGATGAAGAAAAAGTGAATTCGGCAGAGGTCAACCATGAAAAGAAACGACCTGAAATGTCCAAAAGTGCTAAAATACAAACACTTCCCCAAAAAAATTCAGAGAAAATTCGGTACTTCCCCTCACACAAACCGAATATGCACTCCCCCAAAATGACAAGCCTTTGGCCAAAATTCCCTATTCAACTTCCCAACATTCGGCCAACTCTCCCTCACACATCCATCCCTTTGATTTTCTCCATTATTTTCTCCAAAAAAATTCAGAGAAAATTTGAAACTTTTGACCAAGTCTCCAACTCCCCTTGAAGAATTTGATCCAAACTCTGCTTCCTCTACTCCCAAGTTACAAAATAAAAGCCTCTAATTGCTATTAGTGGGATTCGAACCTCACTCCCCCATGCTACTTCATTGACGCTATAGCCATCTGGCCACATGCTCATCTTGTGACTCCTAAATGCACACAAATTTATTTAAGACCTACTATTGCCAACCCTCTTCACTTTAGGGTCAAAAACCAAAATTTTTCCAAGGCTCAGACTCGAACCCAGGCCTCTTTAGGACCCTTAAACACACTCAAATAGCCAACTAAGCGAGCACAAATGAAATTAACCAAAAATCACAACCCCTAATTTTTGGGATGTTACACATCCTTCTTTTACTCGTTGAACCATTCAGAATAGAAGTTCGATACTCAAGGTCTCACTCGATAAGTACCTATACCATGGCCCGTAGCCAAATCAAGGTAACTTATCCGAAATTCTGATATCATGGCTCGAAGCGAAATCAGTTAATCTCACACACATAGTGCTAAATCATGGGCCGAAGCCAACACAAGTATACCTAATGACATGACACTAGCATCCTAAACTATTCTTAAAGTTCAATTGGGATTTCAACTATCGAATCTTCATCGAATCATTTTCGAACTCGTCCGTAATCACATAATCACAATTCATGCTATATCAAAGTATATAAAATACATTTGAAATGAATTTATAACATACAAACTTACCTCGAATGTTAAAACGGCGAATCGAGTCGATTACTCGTTAACTTTCGTTTTTTCCTCGATCTAGGTCAAAATTCCACTTTTCTTGATCTAAATATATTCAAAATTAACTTATTTAATCATTTACTCATTCAATTTAGTCCAACACACTGTCTAAGGCACATTTACACTTTTACCCTTAAACTTTCACATTTTTACAACTTGGTCATTATTGCATAAAAATAAAAATTCATGCAATTAAGACCCTACCCATGCTAGCTGAATTTCTCTTATTACCATATCAGCCTATTTTTTCATTTATTTCATATTTTAACCACAAAGTTTTAACATTTCTCAATTTAGCCCCTAATTTGCATTTTCACTAAAAATCACTTAACAAAACTTGTAATACTCATAAAAAATATTCATAATATATCATCAAACATAAAAAATCATACATATTTATCAATGGAATCATTCAAAATCTTTAACAATTTTGCAAATTAGTCCCTGGGCTAGATAGTACTAGTTGCAACGATCTCAAAAACACAAAAATTATTAAAAACGGGACAAAATACATACCAATTAGACAAGGATAAGCTTGCCAAAAGCTTGAGCATCAAAAATGGCTTCCTAAGCCCTAATTTTCAATTATAAGAGTTGGGAATAAAGATGATACATAGTTTGTTTTATTATAACTATCATTAATTACCAATTTACTAAATTACCATTAAAACTTAATCAAAATTTCAATGATGCCAAGCCAATATCATCCACTATCAAAGTAATGGCCTATTTACCACATAAGAACCTTTACTTTAAGGTTCTATAGCTATTATACACCTTTAGCTAATAGAACTCAAGTTTTACACTTTATGCGATTTAGTCCTTTTTATCAAATTGACAAATCAGACGATAAAATTTCTTAACAAAATTTTCACACAATCAGTCAATCACGCTATAAACATTAGAATAAAAATAAAATAAATATTTTAACCTCGAATTTGTGGTCCCAAAACCACTGTTCTGATTTGACCAAAAACAGGCTGTTACACATGTTTCCCTTCAACTGTAAAACACCTATGCGGCAGATTGAATAGGATTATGATGCATATCAAGTTTCCATAGGGAAAAATGTTTTATATCTAGATAATCAGGATTGGAAAGGGGAATGTTTATTTTTTTCCTTTTTCAAGAAGTATTTTTATCTAGATCTAAAAGAACCTAGAGTATTTCCTAATTTCACTTAAGCTAAGTTGTAGATCTGGACCTTCACTTGTGAATGTTTCATGACAAGTTAAGGTTTTTTACCATCCATACTATTTTTTGAAAGAGTAAATCTGTTAACTTGGTAGATCAGTAAGATGGATGAGATAAGGCCCTATTTGGGGATTTCTAGTGTTAAAAATGATGGTAAGAAAGGGGTGGTGTATTTGAATAGATCCTGATGAGTTTCCATGATCTTTAGCAATAGTTGTTGCTAATCTTATGAGGGAAGTCTAGATCTAGAGTTTGGAACTGATGTAGGTCAGAATCAAGTGAGTACCTAAGCCTACTCTTGTATGTTGTACATTGTTTATTCTAGGAACTTCTGTAAAAGATCGTATGAATTGTGATTTGAAACTAAAAGGGATGGTATGATGGATATGTTGATATATGAAATTTGGATAAGACTAGCATGTATAGTTTATATGAACCTGACAAGTATAGAGTAAATAATGGGAAATCTAGAGTCGAAAGTATGACTATAAGAGAATTTCTGAGATGGATGTTAAGTTTGGTGCAAATGCATGAAATGTTTGTTATGTGAGTCTGTGTTTGTTCACTCTGGTGGAGTCTAAAAAGGGTTTGTCGAGACTTTAATCTTGATCTCTAAAAAGAAAGCCCATTGCCGTAGCCACATATCATGTAAGCCCACGGCACCATATCCTTTAAGACCATGGCTGGTGGGTTATGGCATCATACAGAAAGAAGTAAAGGAAATTTATTATCTAATGGGTTTTTCTACGTGACCCAGGACTGTGAGGGGTAAACCTTACGAAATGTGAGTCTCAGTGAATCCCTATCATGAACACGTCAGGAAATAAAAGCCTTTGTAACGTATTTGAAATAGAAGCCATTGTGGCGATCTATGAAATGGAAGCCTTTGCAGCGTTTTTGAAATGGAAGCCTTTGTGGGGATCTAAAATGGAAGCATTTGTGGCGGTCTAAGAAATAGAAGCCTTTGTGGTGAACTAAGAGTGGAAGCCTTCGTGGCAAATCTGGTAAAGGATTCCTTTGGGGTACATTCTAAAGGATAACCCTTGTGTCAGCCTTCTAAAGGAAAAGGCTATGTGGCAAACCTTGAAAGAAAGAAATGATTTCCACTATGTAGTCTAAAGGGATAGAATTCTGGACAAATAAAGAAGGAACAATATGAAAGGAGGATTTTGGACTTAGAGCCTTGGCGGCAAATAATAAAGGTTATGCCCTTGCGGAAAGTTACGAAGGAATATCCTCTATGGTGAATCCTATAAAGAAAGTTTTCATGGCACACACAGAATGGGTTATGCCTATGACGTGTTCTGGAAAGGCTCCAAAGAATAAACCATGAAGAATGCTTCTTGTGGCGAACTCTATACTAAGTGATAGGCATAATTCTTATTATTTATGAATACAAATAGGGAGATTAGTAAGTACAAAACATATCTATGAGTATTATGGTAAGGTACTCAATATGGTTAAGATTTGTTCAGGGATGGAAATTTTAAGAGATATAGCGAGGTAATGAGAATATATTCTAGAAATGAACGTAAATATGATGCACTTAAAAGGAAGTATTGATCACCTAAGTATGGATCTCTTCTTAAAGTTTGAAAAAGTTATGGCTTGGTGAACGGAAGATGAAGGCAAGGTCTCAAAGGTACTGAAGAGAGGGAAATTGTCTCAGAGTAAGGTATGTAACGAATGAGAATAAAGAAACAAAAATGGGAGTAGCTTTTGTTAGAAACTCGATGAAGAATAAAAGCAACAAGATGGTTCTTGAAATAGTAAATATGGCGTGCAAGTATGATTCAGGTAAATGATGGTTGCCTCACTAAGTTCTATTGAACTTATCTCTGTGTGTATGTTTCAAATGGGTTTGAAGGGTTTCGCTTGAAGGGACGAAGAGAGGGAAATTGTCTTAGAGTAAAGTATGGTAACGGATGAGAATAAAGAAACAAAAATGGAAGTAGCTTTTGTTAAAGACTCGATGAAGAATAAGAGCAACAAGATGGTTCTTTAAACAACAAATACGGCGTGCAAGTATGATTCAGGTAAATAATGGTTGCCTTACTAAGTTCTGTTGAACTTATCTCCGTGTGTTATGTTTCAAGTGGGTTCGAAGGGTCTTCGCTTGAAGGGACGAAGCCAGGGCTACGCCGAAGAAATAGTGTAATGGGCTATTATGCATACAGAGCAAACTTGTTGGCATATTCGACTCTAAGTTGTTTTATAAAAGTCTTGTTACACAGAATAATCATAATAGACTAGGACATCAATTTAATCATAGTAGTAAATAAATTCTCTGTGAAAACCAATTGAATTCTTGTATCATTCGCACTTATGTATTTCTTAGAGGAATTATTAAACAGCTGTAATCAAATGTAAATTTGTGTAATTAAGTGAGTCTCATATGAACTAGAGTAGTAACACCCTAGATTAAGATCTGGTTCATCGGATCGAGTTTGGGATGTTACACATTGATTTAGTTGTGATCGTTTTTGCTTTGAAAGTTTTGCAACATTACCTATACGATGAAAAATGTCATATTTTCACTGATCATAAAAGTCTAAAATACTTTATGACTTAGAAGGAACTACATCTAAGACAACTTAGATGGCTTGAATTACTGAAAGACTAAGACTTAATCGTTCATTATCATCTTGGCAAAGCAAATGTTGTTGTTCATGCTTTGAGCTAGAAATCTTTATTTGCCTTTAAAGCGTTGAATACTTGATCGACTCTGGAACATGATGGTTCTATTTTGGCTGAGTTGAGAGTTAGATCGACATTTCTGCAACGACTCCGAGAATTAAAGAAAAATGATCTTGTATTGCAATTGAAACGAAAATTGATTGAAAATGGACAAACTACTAAGTTTGGTGTTGGTGAAGATAACAATTTGTATTTTAGAAATCATTTATGTCTACCAGATGATTTACCTTTGAGACGGGACATTTTGAGTGAAGCTCATAGTAGTATTTATTCGATCCACCCTAGTAGTACGAAAATGTATAATGATTTGAAGCAGATATACTGATGGCCAAGTATGAAATGTTAAATATCTAAATTTGTGACTAAATATTTAGTGTGTTAACAGGTGAAAGTTGAGCATCAAGTTTCGTCGGGTTTACTACAGCCTGTAATAATTTCAGAGTGGAAATGGGAACGAGTTACAACGGATTCTGTATCAAGATTATCGTTAACTCTAAAAAAGAAAGATGTCATCTAGGCCGTTGTTGATAGATTGTTGAAATCTACGCACTTTATTCCAGTAAGAACGGATTATTCACTCAATAGATTGGTTGAGTTATATATCTCTAATATTGTTCGATTACATGGCATGCCAATATATATTAATTTCAATTGAGACGCAAGATTTACCTCCAGATTTTGGAGTAAGCTACACGAAGCTTTGGGTACGAAATTGAATTTTAGTATTTTGTTTCATCCCCAAACAGACGGATAGTCTAAGTGAGTAACTCAAATTCACGAAGATATGTTACGATGTTGCATTATTGAGTTTGAAGGCAGTTGGGAGAAATTTTTATCGTTAGCTGAGTTTTCTTATAATAACAACTACCAAACGAGTATCAAAATGTCATCGTACGAGGCTTTATAAGGACATAAATTCATAATTCCTTTATATTGGTCTGATTTGGGTAAATGAACAATTGTCGATACTGATCTGATTAATGAAACAGAGGATAAAGTTAGGGTTATGCATGATTGTTTGAAAGCTACCTCTGATAAAAAAAAATCGTATGCCAATTTGAAAAGAAAAGATGTTGAATTTTATATCAGGGATAAAGTTTTCTTGAAAGTTTCACATTAAAGTATTAAAGTTCAAGAGAAAACGGAAATTCAACCCAAGATTTATAAGACCATACAAATTCTCGAGAGAATTGGACTTGCAACATACCGTTTGGCTTTGCCATCAGAGTTGGAAAAGTCACATAATGTCTTCCATGTATCGATGTTGCATCGTTACCGTTCAAACCCTTCACATGTGATATCTCCTGACAAAGTTGACTTATAGCCGAAATTATTGTACATGAAGAACCAGTGAGAATTTTGGCTCAGGAAGTAAAAGAACTTCATAACAAAAGAGTACTGTTAGTGAAATTTCTATGGCATCGACGTGGTATCGAGGAAGCTATGTAGAACAGCTCATTTTTTGTGGTGACAAAACAGTGATTTTTTGACCACAAATTTCCATTGTGTCGACTCGTAAATATTATTTATAGAATATTTATGGAGTCACTAGAGTCGTATTAAAATTTGGTTAAGAGATTTTAACACTTAGATAGTTAAATTAAGAAAAATGACTAAATTGAAAAAGGTGCAAAAATTATTGCATTTAAGTGATTAAATAGCTTAATTACTAAATTAGGAATGACCTGTGTAGTAATTAGTCCCTAGTTATTAATGTTGGACGACATTATGAATGAAAATCATAAAATAATACATGTTTTAATGGAAAAATGGTAAATATCATAAAAATTAAAACAACATTAAATGAAGAAAAAACATTTTCTTCATTCATTTCTTCATATTTATGCCGAAACACCATTGAAGAGAGCTCTAAGCTTTGGTTTCATCTTTCCTTGTGCATGTGAGCTCGATTCTCATCTATTTATTGTAATTTTTATATTTTTGAGATCATTGCAACTAGGTCCAACTAGCCCGTGCTTTCGTTTTTTAATGTAACACCCATTACCCGTGTTCAACACCAGAATCGGATACGAGGCATTACCGAACTTATCTTGCTTCAACAAACAACTTTAGGCTATAAAATTTCTTTTCAACATAAAAGTTCTCATTCATACTCGTACACATCCTTATTATGGGCCTAGGAGGCCTAAAACATACTTCCAGAAGGTTTCGGAATTAAACTGAAAACTTTTACGCACTTAGAAAATTTTTGCCTAAACAGGGGCCAAAGGCCCGGGTGAAATGGAACACGCCCGTGTGAACTGGAACACGCCTATGTGGGTAGGCCATGTGGTCACACACGCCTGTGTTCCTAGCCCGCGTGGAATTTATTTTCTAATTCGAACCTATAGGGGTTTTCACACGGCCGGACACACGCTCGTGTTCCTCACACGGCATCGACACGCCTGTGTCTTAACACATGTGCCAAAACCATGGCATTCTGTTTATGATGTCATCATCTCATGATCGCTGAAATCAGAGCTTTAAAATTTATAAATAGAATGATCGAACCTAGAAACTAACTCTTACAACGATTAAAGGCAAGTGTACCTATCAAACAGTAGTATAGCTTAGGCAAGACCAGATTGTCGAACCCACAGGAACTAAAAGTACTAATACTAACTTTCTTTTTATTATTTAGCCAAAAATAAAGTGAAGTTGATCTAATCTAAAACTAACGAATAACTAAGCTAAAGACACAAAGACAAAAGGAATGAATTGGGAAAATAACTTTAGGAAAAACTCAGTTGATTAAGACGATACCCTCAGGAAGAATCCACCTAGACTTCACTTGTTATTAAACCCTGAACCATATGATTTATTTACTTAATTTGATCCGTAAGACTCCCTAATGTATATTAAACCCTCTCTCGAGGTGAATAACGTCTAACCCTAGGTTAATTAGTGGAACTCTCGTTCTCTTATAATAACCCCCTAGAACAGCAGTAAATCAATCTATGGACTCCCATATTAGGTTTCACCCTAATCCGACAAAATCTCGTCACCCTATCTCTAGGCGTGCAATCAACTCTACTTAATTATGCTAGATCTACTCTTCGGCAGGGTCTATTCCTCCGCCACCTAAGCACATCAAATTTAGATTAAGCTCACATAATTAAGAACAAACTAAGTGTTTATCATATAATTTAGAAATCAATAACAAGATCCATCATAGGTTTCATCCCCTTCAGATATCTGAAGGTTTTAGTTCATAACGAATAAAGAAAACACCTCAAGAGAAAAGATAAAACAAAACATAAGAAACTCCTAAAACTCCCTGAAGGAATTGAATGAGAGATCCACCGTCTTGAGTAGAATTCCAGCTTCTTGGGATGGATCAACTGGCTTCCTTCGAGTGATTTCCCATAACTCTGACCTTTCCAGCTTGGCTCTAGGCCTAGGTACCTAGGGGTTTATATAGGCTTTTGAAATACATTTCTTTCTCCCTAAGTATCCAAATCTGAGTGAAATTGCTCTTTTTAGCGTCAGGGCCGCGGCCATGGCACACGCCCGTGTGGATCGTGGTCAGGCCGTGCTCAGATTCTTTAATGAGACACGGCCGTATAAATCGGGAGAAGGCTGTGTTCTAGATGACTGGCGTGGCATGGCCGTGTAGTCTTGGGCCCAAGCCGTGTCGATTTCGAGATATGGCCCATTTACTCTGTTTTGGGCCCATTTTATGTTCTTTTCATCCTCGGGTGCTTTCCTGGGAATAAGACATGAATAGAATGGATTAAGAGCACCTTTTTGTATAAATCAAGGGATAAATCATCCAAAAGCAAGCTAAATGTGGGATTAAAATATGTTACAATTACGGTTTATCACCTCACTATGGTCACACGGCCAAGGAACACGCCTGTGTCCTCCGGTCGTGTGGCGAATTAAATTCCTAATTTTAGGTGCAGACTTCACACTGCCTGGGCACATGCCCATGTCCATGGTCGTGCCTCCCACACGGCTGAGACATATGGTCGTGTCTCTGCCCGTGTGTTTACTACTAAGCATACTAACTTGTAAGCCTTACATGCATGGGGACACATGGCCAATCAACACGCCCATGGAGCTGACCGTGTGTCACACACGGCCTAGACACACGCCCGTGTGTCTAACCATGTGGACATTTGAAAGGCTATCAACCAAGCCAAATTCCACCCTATACAGCACCCATACTTACACCAATTCAATCCAACATATATCAGGACTATAAAGCACTTTTAGAGACTCAAAATCAAGACATCTACACGAGCATACACTTAATGAATTACGTTCATCATTAGATATATAAATAAACTTTTCAAGTATTGGCCTAATTCTAATGACCACTTACAAAATGAATTTGATAACATAAATAGCCAACACTTTGGCTAACAAATATAACATAACAAAATAACCAATTCCTATACATGTCATACTCAAAATAAATCTAACTTTGTTATACCAAAGAGTAGTCGATAGTGTGATTCTGAACTCTAACGTCCCACGATCCTTGAGTTATCTTGGCATTACTACAAGGAAAAGGGAAATGACAGGAGTAAGCATAAAGCTTAGTGACTTGGCATGAAAATAAATAACAACATAAGCCATAATGTCATCCAATTAAACACTTTGCCAACACTTACTCATGCTTGTTCTTATCGAATACATACCATGTCACATATCGTAAACATTTCTCGTGAATTACTCACGGGTGCCTATGATCACTCAATCACATCACTTTAGCACTAATCTCATTTCTATTCCAAGGTTAACTATTTATCCCATTAAATCACTTGGAATACTTAATGATACATGTTCATCGTCATTCACATAAATACCACATCCCAGATGTGGTCATATATGGGGTCACCTCTGAGTGTCAATGCCATATCCCAGATATGGTCTTATACGTAATCTTTTATCAATTATCGATGTCAAATCCCGGATATGGTCTTATACAATTTTTCTTATTCAATGCCGATGCCATATCCTAGATATGGTCTTATACGGGAGCTCAATTCGGTGCCAAGGCCATGTCCCAGACATGGTCTTACACGAGAACTTATCCAACTCCTATCTCGTTAATAATGTTCTCACATTCACTGTAGTCCAACCGGGACTTCAACAACACAATTTTCATCATTTTTTTCATTCAGCATCATAACTCAAATTCATAGAAATATTACACAACATCACTAATTCAAACATTTAGAAACTTAATAACATGATGTTGTATTCATTGCATACAAACTTACCTCGATTTCAAAATAGGCTAGATTGTCGATCTAGTCTGATACTTTACCCTTTCCTAGGTCGAGGTTAATTCTTTGCTCTTCTTGATCTATAATAACAATTTAGCTCATTTAGTTGCCACATTATTAAACACATTTCAATGATCACATTTTGGCAAAATTATCATTTTGCCCTTAAACTTTCTCAAAATGACCATTTTACCCCTAGGCTCGGAAATCAATTGTAATCAAATTTCTTTCTTTAACGATACTAGGTGAACATTTATTTCTCTTACGGAAACCATCAAAACTCAATATTTCACACATCTACTACATTTTTACAACTTTCTCAAAAAGGTCCTTTTAGGTGTTTTCATGGAAACACGTTTCACAAAAGTTGTTTATCTAACATCTAAGACTCATTTTCTTCCATAAAAATGCAGAAAAAACTTAAAAGCTCACATGGAAAAACTCTAAACTTTCAACCATTTTGTAAAATAGTCCCCTCATTTGCTAGCTTAAGCTTTAGGGGTTCAAAAAGTACAATTATTATCAAGAAATGATCATCTAATCACTTACTTGTAAAGAGAGAAGCTTACTGAAATTTTTGAGCTCTCAACCCCTATTTTTTCTGCAAATTTTCGATGGAAGGAAGGAGAAGAAAGATGATATCTTTTCTTCTTTATTTTATTTTATTTTCAAGACAATTTATCACCTAATCCACCAACTTGACCAATTTTGACATCTTTTTGTCTCCTATGTCCGATCAACCATTACTAGAGGGGTCAATTTCACTTTAAGGACCTCCATTTAAAATTTTTTAGCTATTAGACACCTTTAGCTTGTAAAAAAGAACTTTCACACTTTATACAATTTAGTCCTTTTTCACGATTAAGCATGAAATCGCTAAAATTAAAACACTAAAATTTTCATGCACCTATATAATCATGCCCTAACTCATAAAATAACCTAAAAATAATTTTCTTCGACCTAAGATTAGTGGTTCCTTAACCACTATTCCGACTAGCCCTTAGATCAGTCTATTACAATTCTCCCCCTTAAGGATTTTCATCCCCGAAAATCTTACTGGTGAAAAGGTTGGGATATTGGTTTCTCATAGCCTCCTCGGGCTCCTATGTAGCCTCTTCTACTCCGTGTTTTTGCCATAATACTTTAGCAAGGGTTATACTTTTGTTTCTCAGCTATTTGACTTCTCCTGCCAAAATCTTAAGCGACTCTTCACCATTAAGTCATGTCCGATTAAATTGCCACCTCTGTTGGTACAATCACATGTGAAGGGTCTGAACAGTACTGGCGTAAGATAGACACATGAAAGACATCATGAATCTTTTCCAACTCAAGTGGCAAGGCCAAACGATAAGTTACCAGCCCTATCCTCTCGGTAATCTCATATGGTCCGATGAAATGTGGACTCAATTTGCCTCTCCAGCCAAATCTGAGGATTTTTCTCCATGGTGATACTTTTAAAAGCTTTTTCACCCACTTTGAACTCAATCTCTTTCCTTTTTAAATCTGAATAGGACTTTTATCTATCTGAGGCAGCTTTTAGACATTCATGTATCACTTTTACCTTCTCTTCAGTTTCTCTGACTAAATCAACCCCGTGAATCTGATTCTGTCTGAGTTTAGTCCAATATAAAGGCGTTCGGCACTTACGCCCATACAATGCCTCATAAGGCGCCATTTTCAAACTTGACTAAAAATTATTGTTGTATGTGAATTCCACCAACGGTAAGTATTTTTCCCAGTTGCTTTGGAATTCCAAAACACAACATCGAAGCATGTCTTCAAGTATCTGTATTACTCTCTCTGACTGCCCGTCAGTTTGCGAATGGAAAGCTGTACTGAAGCTCAATTTTATGCCTAAGGCCTCTTGTAACTTTTTCCAAAATCGTGACATAAATCTCAGATCTCTATCCAAAATAATTGACAATGGTACCCCATGAAGTCTTACTATTTCTGCCACATATAAATCCGCCAACTTATCAAGCGAGTAGTCGACCCGCACTGGTATGAAAAAGGCTGACTTCGTGAGTCTATCCACTACGACCCATATGGCATCTTTCTTTTTCGGTGTCAACGGTAAACCTGCCACAAGTCCATAGTAATACAGTCCCATTTCCATTCGAGAACCATAATAGGCTGAAGTAGACCCAAAATTACTTGGTGTTCAGCCTTTACTTGTTAACAAATTAAGCATCTGGAAACGAACTCAGAAATGTCTTTCTTCATACTCAACCACCAATACCATTTCCTCAAGTCGTTATACATCTTCATGCTGGCTGGATGTACAGACAAACATCCACTATGTGCTTTATGCAAAATCTTCCGAATAAGCTCATCATTTCTAGTGTAACAATCCGGTTTAGACCCTAGTGAAAACAGTAGTTTTGAGACCACTAATTTAAGGTCGAAAAAAATATTTTAATATTATTGTTGGTGTTTATGATATGTGATTGAGCATGTGTGAAAATTTTATCGTTTGTGTGTCGAATTATGAAAAAGGACTTAATCGCATAAAATGCAAAAGCTGTGTGTTGATTATTAAAGTGTTTATTTGTCATGGCTTTCTAAATGAGAAGTCCTTATGTTGCTAATAAAGCCATTATCATCTTTTCTTAGTCGACTTTGAAGGAGAAATAGAAAGAACTACGGCTTGAAACATTCGACCATTGCTATTCTTGATTGAGATATGTTTTGCGCTCGGGTTTTTATAATTTCTATGTTTTTGTGATCATTGCTTAGTTTTCTAACTAGCCCATGCTTTAATTTTAGAATTTAATGGTGATTTTCATATATGCCATTGATGAATGCTTAAGCTTTACGATAGTTAATGAGGAGATATGAAAGATAGGTGAAAGATTAACATATTTTGTCTTTGAATTTTTAGTGAAATTGATTAATTTGGGCTTAATTGTGAAAATAAGAAATTAGAGGACTAAAATGTGAAATAAATGAAATGTGTGGGCTTGTATGGATATAAGAAGAATTCGGCTAGGCATGGATGAAATAAAATTATGTGTATTTATGATTTTATGAAATAGGGACTAAAGTGTTGAAATGTGAAAATGTGAGGGCTATTTCGTGAAATACCCTAAATATGTGTGTTTGGACTAAATTGAATGATTTGGTGATTGAATGAGCTAAACTTGATTATGTATAGACCAAGAAAGGAGAGATTCGGATCGAGATCGGGGTAAAGACAAAATGCTCGATTGATCGACTAATCTCGGTATTTCTACGTTCAAGGTAAGTTCGAATATAGTACGTGTTCTTAAATTATGTTTAAATGCTATGAAAAAAAAAGTTACGTGATTATTGGATTAGAGATGCTATGTGTGGAATCGAGATATGTGGCACTAAGTGTGCGTAATTAAAAACGATACAGAGATGATTAGCACTGTGTGCGCGAAATAATAGAATCTTCGGCTTATTGATTTGGCACTGTGTGTGTGATACCGAAATAAGCTCAGTTTAAATTACAGGCACTAAGTGTGCGATGATATTTAAGTTTTGGCTACGAAATTGGCACTAAATGTACGAATAAATCGAATGATTAACAAAGGTTGATCGAAATGTAATATCAAGCATTGAGTAGCAGGAATGGTGAATAACTATGTGTCGGCTAAGCTATGTATTGAACCTTTCTGGTTGATGAATTTGTAAATGGATTTATGAATGATTGAGTGAGTATATTAGCTATGGATGATATGGTGTGTATAATTGTGAGAAGATCTATGTGATGGATTAACTTTGTATATTGTATTTGATTTATTGAATTGAATGTATTATATTACAAACTTACTAAGCTTTAAAAGCTTATTGGGTGATGTGTTTCTCTGTTTTACAGTATCAGTAGAGCTAGCTCGGATCTGGGGATCGTCAGCGACTCAATCACACTATCGGCTAACTATTTTTGTACTTTTGAAAGTTGGGTATATTTGATATATGGCATGTATAGGCTATTGAATGTGGCATGTTTTGAATTGTTTAAATCTTGCCATGAGATATGGCTATAAAGTTTAAAGATGTTGGTATAAATATATATATGTGTGGATTAAGTGATTGAAGAATATAGTATGTTTCATGCTCAAATGGTTAATGACAATGGTGATTTAAATGTGAACTTGTGATAGGGTTTATATGATGTATGACCTATATGAGTTGGGATGTGAAATTTTGGTATTTTTTGATGAACTTATTTGAGATGAAATTGAGTATGAAAATAGATGATGTAGTTTATGGTTAATTGGTGCATATATTGATAGGTTTTGGTTGCTAAATGAGGTATAAATGCATGCGATTTGAGGCTTGAAGGAGATTCTAAGTGTGGGAGGCAAGTTTGGCCTTGTAAATGGTCTACAATTGCCTACACGGTTGAGCACACGGCCGTATGGCTCGACCGTGTTGTTTAAGTTTGCCAATTGAAACAAGTCAGGCTCGACCACGGGCTGGACACATAGGCGTGTGACTGGCTGTGTGGTGCAAGTCAGTGTCGACCACGGGTGAGGCACATGGGCATGTCTCAGGCCGTGTGAACAAGTCAGTATGTATACTCTATTTTGCCAAGGGTTGGACGCATGGGCGTGTCCGAGGCCGTGTGAGGCACACGGTCTACCCACACGGGTGTGTGACCTCTGCAGTTTTGAAAAATCTTTAAATTTTTAAAAATTTTTGTATGTGTTCGGTTTGGTCCCGACCTTTTTCTAACACATGTTTAAGGTCTTGTAGACCTCGTTAAGGGACTAAATGTTTATGTTTTGATATGTTTTAATGATGATTGACTTTGTGTTGTAAAATGATATGAAATGTTTGGAAAAAATTAGTAATGCCTCTTAACCCTAATCCGACGACGGTTATGGGTTAGAGGTGTTACATTTTATTGGTATCAGAGCTATGGTTTAGTCCATTCTAGGACTAACATAGCACGTGTGAGTCTAGCTATACATGCCATATATATATAATTGCGATAGTGTAATGAATCCTGACAGTTAAAAATTTGTTTTCGTATAGTAAATGGATCCTGATCGAGCAGTTGCTGATGATATAGAGAGCAATGCCCCTACTCCCACTCTAGGGACAGCGTCGGTCGAATCTAGGCCGATAGCTAGTAGTCACGAGGGAGAGGCGAAGCAAGCCTTCTTCCAAATGATGAGTGAGTGGTTTTCGAAATTCGTTCGAACGAATCTTGCTGCTCCACAACCTCCACCCCCACAAGTACCTGTTGTGCCACAAGTGATAGATCCGACCCAATTAAATAAGCCTCCTGTGGATAAAATCAGAAAGTATGGGGCCGAAGAGTTTAGGGCCACAGCTAATGATGATGCCGAGCGAGCTGAGTTTTGTCTTGAGAATACTATTAGAGTGTTTGATCAAATGTAATCGACTCCTGATGAATGCATTAAATCTGATGTTTCCCTGTTGAGAGATACGACATATAACTGGTGGAAGACATTGATAACTGTGGTTCCGAGAGAGAGAATCACCTGGGATTTCTTTCAAGTTGAATTTCGAAAGAAGTATATCAGTCAATGATTCATAGATCAAAAACGTAAAGAATTGTTCGAGCTGAAATAAGGCCGTATGTCAGTTACTGAGTATGAATGAGAGTTTGTGAGATTAAATCAGTATGCAAGGGAATCTGTTTCGACTGAAGCTACTATGTGCAAACGTTTCATCGAAGGGCTGAATGAAGACATTAAATTGTTAGTTGTAATTCTTGACATAAATGAATTTGTTGTGTTAGTTGAAAGAGCTTGCAAAGTCAAGGAGCTTAGCACAGAAAAGAAGAGAGCAGATTCTGAGGCTAGAGATGAAAGAAAAAGATTGATGAGTAAGTCATCTCAACCTTCAACGAAGAGATTTAAAGATGCAAGTAATCGTTCAAATGCTTCGTTTGGACATTCAGGTAGAGATTGAGTGAGACAAAGTGTTGGTCTAAGAACTTAAGCTCCAATAGACTCAAGTGTTGGTAGTGTTAAAAGCACCAAGTCTGAGTGTAGACAGTGTGGAAGACGACACTTTGGAGAGTGTTGGGGCAAGTACAACAATAAAACTTGTTATAAATGTAGATCTCGAGATCATTTTAATCGAGATTGCCCAGAGTTAGCTGAAAAAGACAATGTTTAGAGTGCGAGACTGAGTAATATGATGGGTAAGGGTAGACCACCCAGAAACACCGAAAATGTAAGTGGTAGTTAGAAAAGGACGACGGATATAGCTCTGAGATCTCCAGACGTTATTACTGGTACTTTCACTCTATTTGATACTGCTATGATTGCATTAATAGATCCAGGTTCTACTCATTCCTATGTGTGCGTAAATCTAGTATCAAGTAAGACTCTACCTGTTGAGTCTACTGAATTCGTGATTAGAGTATCGAACCCCTTAGGTAAGTGTGTCTTGGTTGATAAAGTGTGCAAGAACTGTCTGTTGATGTTTCATGATATTTGCTTTCCAGCTAATTTGATGCTGCTACCTTTTGATGAATTTGATATCATTATGGTTATGGATTGGCTCACATTGCATAATGCTATTGTGAATTGTAAACGGAAGAGTATTGATTTGAGAAGTGAGAATGGTGAAATAGTTCGAATTGAATCCAGTGATTTGAATGGGTTACCTGCTGTTATATCTTCGATGAAAGCTGTGAACTATGTAAAAAAGGGTTGCGAAGCTTATCTTGCATATGTGATTGGTACAAAAGTGACAGAAAAGAAAGTTGAATCTATACCTGTAGTTTGTGAGTTCCTAAATGTGTTTCCTGAAAAACTATTGGGATTACCTCCGATACGAGAAGTTGAATTTAGAATTGAATTAGTGCCGGGAACTACTCCTATCTCAATAGCTCCGTATAAAATGGCACCAACGGAATTGAAAGAGTTAAAGTCTCAGTTATAAGAGTTGACTGATAGGGGATTTTCACGACCGAGTTTCTCGCCCTGGGGTGCTCTTGTATTGTTTGTAAAAAAGAAAGATGGCACTATGAGGATGTTTATTGATTACTGACAGTTGAACAAAGTGACGATAAAGAATAAGTATCCCTTGCCACATATTGATGATTTGTTTGATCAGCTGAAAAGAGCTACAGTGTTTTCAAAAATAAATTTGAGATCGAGCTATTATCAGTTGAGAGTTAAAGAATCAGATGTACTGAAGACTACTTTTAGAATGAGGTATGGACATTATGAATTCTTAGTTATGCCTTTTGGACTAACTAATGCTCCTGCAATATTTATGGATTTGATGAACTGGATATTCAGACCGTATTTGGATCGTTTTGTTGTGATGTTCATTGATGATATTCTGATTTACTCATGTGATGAGACGTAACATGCCGCGTATTTGAGAATTGTGTTACAAACTCTGCGTAAAAAGCAATTGTATGTAAAGTTTAGCAAATGTGTGTTTTGGTTCCATGAGATTGGTTTTCTGGGGCATATTGTATCAGCTGCGGGAATACGAGTTGATTCGAGTAAGATTTCAGCAATTTTAGAATGGAAGCCTCCGAGAAATGTGTCTAAAGTCTGTAGTTTTCTGGGACGAGTGGGATTTTATAGGCGGTTTGTGAAAGGCTTCTCAATGCCTGTGACTCCGTTGATGAAGTTGCTACAAAAAGATGTTAAATTCGAGTGGTCAGAAAAGTGCCAGCAGAGTTTTGAACAGTTGAAAGCATTGTTAACAGAGGCGCCAGTATTAGTTCAACCTGAATCGGGTAAATAATTCATAGTTTACAGTGATGCATCGTTGAATGGTTTGGGTTGTGTGTTGATGCAAGAAGGCAAAGTCATTGCTTATGCTTTGAGGCAGTTAAAGCCGCATGAAAAGAAGTATCCGATGCATGATCTTGAATTATCTGCGATTGTATTTACATTGGATTTGGCGCCATTATTTGTTTGGTGAGAAATGTCATGTTTTTACTGATCACAAGAGTTTGAAATACCTGATGACTCAGAAAGAATTGAATTTGTGACAGAGGAGATGGTAAGAATTGTTGAAAGACTACGACCTTGTGGTTGATTATCATCTGGGTAAAGCTAATGTAGTTGCTAATGCTTTGAGTCAAAAGTTTTTATGTGCTTTGTGAGCTATGAGTACTCAGATAGATCTATGTGATCACTGTAAATCAGAGTTTTAAAATTTATAAAAGAATGATCAAACCTGGAAACTAACTCCGACAAAGATTAAAGGCAAGTGTACCTATCGAACAGTAGTATAGCTTAGGCAAGACCGGATATCGAACCCAAAGGAACTAAGAATAATAATACTAACTTTCTTTTTATTATTTAGCCTTAAAAAATAGAGTGAGGTTGCTTTAAACTATATTGACAAAGACTAAACTAAGGACACGAAGACAAAAAGGACGAATAGGAAAATAACTTGAAGAAAGACTCAGTTGATTACGACGATACCCTCAGGAAGAATCCACCTAGACTTCACTTGTTATTTAACCCTAAATTATATGATTTCTTTTACTTAGCTTGATCCGTAAGACTCCCTAACCTATATTAAACCCTCTCTCGAGGCAAATAACGTCTAACCCTATGTTAATTAGTGGAACTCTCGTTCGCTTATAATAACCCCTTAGGATAGCATTAAATCAATCAATGGACTCCTATATTATGTTTCACCCTAATCCAGCAAAATCTCGTAACCCTATCTCTAGGCGTTCGATCAACTCCGCTTAATTATGTTAGATCTACGCTTAGACAGGGTCTATTCCTCCTCCACCTAAGCACATTAGATTTGGATTAAGCAACATAATTAAGAACAAACTAAATAATTATCATATAACTTAAAAATCAAATAAAAAGATCCATCTAGGTTTCATCCCCTTCAGGTATCTAAGGGGTTTAGTTCATAATGAATAATCAAAACATCGCAAGAGAAAAGATAAAACAAAACATAAGAAAATCCTAAAACCCCCTGAAGGAATTGAAGGAGAATTTCGCCGTCTTGAGTATAATTCCGGCTTCTTGGGATGAATCAACTAGCTATCCTCGCGTTTATTCCCTAACTTTGACCTTCTCAGCTTGGCTCCTTGGCCTAGCTTCGACGCCAGTTTCGGCTTCTGCCGAACACCCCTTTCAAGTTGCCCCCTTAGGTGTTTATATAGACTTTGTGATGCTTTACTTGGCCCCTAAGTTTCCTAATTTAAGTAGAGTTCTTAATTGGGTGTTTGAATAGGCTTTGGAATGTGTTTCTTTGCCTCCAAGTATCATTTCCCGAATGAAGTTGCTCTTTCCAGCGACAGGGACACGGTCATGGAACACGCCCGTGTGGATCGAGACCAGACCGTGTTCAGATTTCTAACTTGAGGCACGGCCGTGTGTGACAGAGTTGAGGCCGTGCTCTAGGTATTCGTCGAGGCACGGCCGTGTGGACTTTGGGCCAGGCTGTGTCAATTTCGTGCTAAGGTACATTTACTCTGTTTTAGGCTCGTTTTGTGTTCTTTTCATCCTCGGGTGCTTTCCTGGGTATAAGACATGAAAAGAAAGGATTAAAAGCACCTTTTTATATAAATCAAGGAATAAATCATCAAAAAACATATTAAATGTGGGATTAAAATATGTTGCTTTTACGGTTTATCACTAGGTGATGATGGTTCAGTTTTGGCTGAGTTGAAAGTGAGATCGATGTTTATACGTCAAATTTGTGATGCCCAGAAAAGTGATGATGAGATGATAGCAAAACGAGCTCAATGTGATTCAGAATATCGAGTTGATAATGATGATTGTTTGAGATTTAGAGATCAAATTTGTGTTCCGAAGAATTCGGAGTTGATTCAGTTGATTTTGAACGAAGCTCACTATAGTTGTTTGGCTGTTCATCCGGGGAGCATGAAAATGTATAACGATTTGAAACAGTCGTATTGGTGGCATGGTATAAAACAGGACATCTTAGAGTTTGTTTCGAGATGCTTGGTTTGTCAGCAAGTTAAAGCTGAACATCAGCATCCGTCCTGTTTGTTACAACCGATTATGATTCTTGAGTGGAAATGAGAGAGAATCATGATGGACTTTGTGTCAGGATTGCCTTTATCTTCAGGAAAGAAAGATGCAATCTGGGTGATATTTGATAGATTGACGAAATTAGCTCATTTCGTTCCGGTGAGAACAAATTATTCACTTGATAAATTAGTTGAATTGTATATTGCTGAGATTGTGTGATTGCACGGGGTGCGATTATCTATTATATCTGACAGAGACCCGAGATTTACCTCGCGGTTTTGAAAGAAATTACAAGAGGCTTTAGGCACAAAGTTGCATTTTAGTACTACATTTTATCCGCAAACAGATGGTCAGTCTGAGTGGATCATTCAGGTTCTCAAAGATATGTTAAGATGTTGCAGTCTTAAATTTAAAAATACGTGGGAAAAACATTTACTGTTGATTGAGTTTGCGTACAACAATAGTTTTCAATCTACCATTAAAATGGCGCCGTATGAGGCTCTTTACGGTAAAAAATGTCGAACTCCATTGTATTGGACTAAGCTGAGTAAGAATAAGATTCACGGGGTTGATTCGATAAAAGAGACTGAGCAGAAAGTGAAAGTGGTTCGTGACAGTTTGAAAGCAGCATCAGATTGACAGAAGTCTTATGCAGACTTGAAACGGAAAGATATTAAATTTGAGATTGGTGACAAGGTGTTTTTAAAAGTGTCTCCGTGAAAGAAAATACTTCGATTTGGTCGAAAATGCAAGCTGAGTCTAAGGTTCGTCAGGCCGTATGACATTATTGAACAAATTGGACCAGTTTCTTATAGATTGTTGTTGCCACCTGAATTAGAAAAGATTCATAATGTGTTTCACGTATCGATGCTTCGAAGATACAGATCTGATCCATCACATGTGATTACTCCTACTGAGGTTAAAATTCAGTCAGATTTTTCATACAGTGAAAAACCGATCCAAATTCTGGCACGTGAAATCAAAGAGTTGAGAAACAAGAAGATTTCTTTAGTGATAATGTTGTGGCACAAACACAGAGTTGAAGAGGCTACGTGGGAGCTTGAAGATGTTATGAGAGAGCAATACCCAGACCTGTTCACTAGAAAGATTTTCAGGGACGAAAATCCCTAAGGGGGAGAGTTGTAACAGCCTAGTTTAGACCCTAGTCAGAACAGTGGTTTCGAGACCACAAATCCGAGGTCAGAAAAAAATATTGAGTATGTGTGAAAATTTTATTGTTTGTGTGTCGAATTATGAAAAAAAACTTAATCGCATAAAATGCAAAAGCTGTGTGCTAATTATTAAAGTGTTTATTTGTCATGGCTTTCTAAATGAGAAGTCCTTATATTTTTAATAAACCATTAAAAGAATGGATGGACAAAAATGGGTTTTAGTTGGTGGAAATTTAAATGAATTATTAAAGGGCAAAATGGCAAAAAATGAAATAAGGTATATTAAATAAAACAAGTATGAAAAATAAAGCCATTATCATCTTTTCTTAGCCGAATTTGAAGGAGAAAAAGAAAAAAACTAGGGATTGAAACATTCGGCCACTGCTATTCTTGATTGAGGCATGTTTTGAGCTCGGTTTTTGATAATTTCTACGCTTTTGTGATCGTTGCTTAGTGTTCTAACTAGCCCATGCTTTAATTTTAGAATTTAATGGTGATTTTAAGATATGCCATTGATGAATGCTTTAGCTTTATGATAGTCGATGATGAGATATGAAAGATAGGTGAAAGATTGACATATTTTGTCTTTGAATTTTTTGCGAAATTGAGTAATTTGGGCTTAATTGTGAAAATATGAAACTGGAGGACTAAAATGTGAAATAAATGAAATGTGTGGGCTTGTATGGATATAAGGAGAATTTGGCTAGGCATGGGTGAAATGAAATTATGTACATTTATGATTTTATGAAATAGGGACTAAAGTGTCGAAATGTGAAAATGTGAGGGCTATTTTGTAAAATACCCTAAATATGTATGTTTGGACTAAATTGAATGATTTGGTGATTGAATGAGCTAAATTTGAATATGTATAGACCAAGAAAGGAGAGATTCGGATCGAGATCGAGGCAAAGACAAAGTGCTCGATTGATCGACTAATCTCGGTATTTCTACGTCCGAGGTAAGTTCGAATATAATATGTGTTCTTAAATTATGTTTAAATGCTATGAAAAAAAAAAGTTATGTGATTATTGGATTAGAGATGCTATATGTGGAATCGAGATAGGTGGCACTAAGTGTGCGAAATTAAAAATGATACAGCGATAATTAGCACTGTGTGTGCGAAATAATAGAAGCTTCGGCTTATTGATTTCGCACTATGTGTGCGATACCTAAATAAGTTCAGTTTAAAGTACAGGCACTAAGTGTGCGATGATATTTAAGTTTCGGCTACGAAATTGGCACTAAGTGTGCGAATAAATCAAATGATTAACAAAGGTTGATCGAAATGTAATATCAAGCATTGAGTAGCATGAATGGTGAATAACTATGTGTCAGCTAAGGTATGTATTGAACCTTTGTGGTTGATGAAATTGTAATTATGAATGATTGAGTGAGTATATTAGCTATGGATGATATGGTGTGTATAATTGTGAGATGATCTATGTGATGGATTAACTTTGTATATTGTATTTGATATATTGAATTGAATGTATTATATTACGAACTTACTAAGCTTTAAAAGCTTACTGTGTGATGTGTTTATCTGTTTTACAGTGTTAGTAGAGCTAGCTCGGATTCGAGGATCGTCAGTGACTCAATCACACTATTGGCTAACTATTTTGGTACTTTTGAAATATGTGTATATTTGATATATGGCATGTAGGCTATTGAATGTGGCATGTTTTGAATTGTTTAAATCTTGCCATGAGATATGGCTTGAAAGTTGAAAGATGTATGTATAAATATATATATGTGTGTGGATTAATTGATTGATGAATATAGTATGTTTCATGCTCAAATGGTTAATGACAATGGTGATTTAAATGTGAACTTGTGATAGGGTTTATATGATGTATGACCTATATGAGTTGGGATGTGAAATTTTGGTATTTTTAATGAACTTTTTTCAGATGAAATTGAGTATGAAAATAGATGATGTAGTCGATGGTTAACTGGTGCATATATTGATAGGTTTTAGTTGCTAAATGAGGTATAAATGCATGTAATTTAAGGCTTGTAGGTGATCCTAAGTATAGGAGGTAAGTTTGGCCTTGTAAATGGTCTATAATTGCCCACACGGTTGAGCACATGGCCGTATGGCTCGACCGTGTTGTTTAAGTTTGTCAATTGAAACAAGTCAGGCTCGACCACTAGCTGGACACACGGGCGTGTGACTGGTAGTGTGGGGCACGTCAGTGTCAACCACGGGTGAGGCACATGGGCATGTCTCAGGCCGTGTGAACAAGCAAGTATATATGCCCTATTTTGCCACGGCTTGGACGCACGGGTGTGTCTGAGGCCGTGTGAGGCACACGGTCTACCCACACGGTTGTGCGACCTCTGCAGTTTTGAAAAACCTTTACATTTCTGAAAATTTTTGAATGTGTTCGGTTTGGTCTCGACCTTTTTCTAACACGTGTTTAAGGTCTTGTAGACCTCGTTAAAGGATTATATGTTTATGTTGTGATATGTTTTAATGATGATTGACTTTGTGTTGTAAAATGATATGAAATGTTCAGAAAGGATTAGTAATGTCTCTTAACCCTAATCCGGCGACGGTTACGGGTTAGGGGTGTTACATCTAGGTACACAACCCTATCTCAAAACATCAAACATCCATCCAGACTTATCTGAAAGTCCGACTCAATATTTGACTCACATTGAACTCTTTTAGCTTGTAAATCATTGTCGCCTTTCTGGGCTTCATAAATTTCTTGAAGAAACATTGGTCTAGCTCTCAACTCGGCTAGAATAGAGGTATCATCTGACAAAGCCATTCGTGTATTCATGGCTCTTAGCGCAAACAAGGATTTTCTTCTCAAAGCATCGACGACCACATTCGCTTTTCCTGGATGATAGTCAATCACTAGCTCATAATCCTTGATCAGCTCTGACCACCTTTGTTGCCTCAAATTCAATTACTTTTGAGTCATCAAGTATTTTAGGCTTTTATGATCGGTGAATATTCGACACCTTTCACAATATAAATGGTGTCTCCATATCTTTAGTGCAAAAAAAATTGTGGCTAACTCCAAATCGTGAGTAGGGTAATTCTTCTTGTGTGGCTTTAATTGTCTAGAGGCATATGCTATCACCTTGCCCTCTTGCATGAGTACGCAACCTAACCCATTCAGGGATGCATCATTGTAAACCACAAACTCTCTTCTCGACTCAGGTTGCACCAAAATAGGAGCCTCAGTCAACAACGCCTTTAACCTCTCAAAACTCTGTTGGCACTTTTCTGTCCAATCAAACTTCACATGTTTTGCAATAGCCTCATCAATGGAGTAGCTATCATGGAAAACCCCTTGACAAATCGCCTATAGTAGCCAGCTAGGCCCAGAAAACTCCCCACCTCAGTTACGTTCCTTGGCGGCTTTCATTCAACAATTGCTGAAATCTTACTGGGTTGACTCTAATTCCATCTCCCGAAACGATGTGCCCCAAAAATCCAACTTTCTTCAGCCAAAATTCACTTTTACTAAACTTGGCATATAATTGTTTATCTCTTAAAATTTGTAAAATCGTTCTCAAATGCTCGGCATGCTCGTTCTCATCTCGGGAGTAAATCAATATATCATCAATAAAGACTACCATAAATTTATCCAAATACGGCTGAAAAATACGATTCATCAGATCCATGAAAACGGCAGGGGCATTTGTTAAACAAAAAGACATGACCAAAAATTCATAGTGGCCATACCTAGTCCTAAATACGGTTTCCAGCATATCTGAGTCCTTGACTCTCAACTGATAATATCCAGACCTTAATTCTATCTAGGAAAACATCGTGGCTCCCTTCAATTGTCAAATAAATCATCGATTCTTGGAAACGGGTACTTGTTCTTCACAGTGACCTTCTTGATTTGTCGATAATCTATACATAACCTCATGGAACCATCTTTCTTCTTCACAAATAATACAGGAGCACCCCATGGAGAATGACTCGGTCTTGCGAAGCCTTTATCTGTTAATTCTAGTAACTGTGCCTTCAGTTCTTTTAGCTCAGTTGGAGTCATTCTGTATGGAGCAATAGAAATAGGGGCAGTAATAGGAGCTAACTCAATCCCAAATTCGACTTCTCTAACTAGAGGTAGCCCTGGCAATTCCTCTGGAAAAACGTCTGGATATTCACATACTACAGGCGCTGATTCGATTCTTAACTCAATCTCTCTCTTATTCATTACAAAGGCAATGTAAGCTTCGTACCCCTTTCTTAAATACTTCTGAGTCAACAACGAAGATATCACTACTGGAAATCTATCTTGCTCATCTGATTCAACACGAATAAGATCCCCATTTTCACATTTTAACTCAATAAACTTCTTTCCAAAATTCACATCATGAGTAGCTAACCAATCCATCCCAAGGATGACATCGAACTCATCAAACGGTAATAACATGAGATTTGCAGGAACCAGTGACCCTAATCATCAATGGGCAACCCTTGCATACTCTATCAACCAATACACATTTACCTAGGGGATTTGACACTCTTATCACAAATTTAGTAGACTCTATAGGCATGCTCATTAGAGACTAATTTCATGCAAATATACGAGTGGCTAGATTTTGGATCAATTAAAGCTACAGCATGAATATCATAGAGAGAAAATGTACTCGTGATCACGTCGGGGGAAGACGCCTCTTCGCAAGCACGAATGGCATATGTTCTCGCCGGTGCACTACCCTCAACTCTTGCAGTCTGCTCTCTAGATGAATTATTACTACTCATTTCATTTCTCGAGTTTCTCTGTGGTCTTCCTCTAACAGTACTTCCCAGTCTTGCATTCTAAGACTTCTCTTTCTCACCCACCTTGGGGCAATCTCTGATAAAATGGTCTAGAGACCCACACTTGAAACAAGCTTTCTCGCTTGCTCGACACTTACCGAAATGATGTCTGCCACACTACGGGCATTTCGGTCTACTCGGTCGAGCGTTGCCAACACTAGCAACTGAAGTGGTCTGAGCCTTAGATCCCGAGAACTGTTTGCCCTTACTTCGGTTTGAAAACCCGGCTGAAGTGGCTAATCGAGTAGCGAAGTCCTTTGATTTCTTAGATGAGGATTGGTATGACTTACTCAGTTGCCTCTTTCTCGAGTCACGGGACTCAATCTCAGCTCTTTTTTACTCTTTGGCCAACTCTTCAGCCTTACAAGCTCTATCTACCAACACAACAAATTCTTTTAGTTCGAGGACTCCAACATATAAACGGATATCCTCATTTAACGCGTCCTTTGAATTCACACACATGATAGCCTCGGTAGACACGCACTCCCGAGCATACTTACTAAGCCTTACGAATTCACGTTTGTATTCGGTCACCGTCTTTCGTCCCTGCTTTAACTCCAAGAACTCTTTTCTTTTCTGGTCAATGAACCTTTGACTAATGTACTTCTTCCGGAATTCCTCTTGGAAGAATTCCCAATTAACTCTCTCCCTTGGTACCACCGACACAAGGGTGTTCCACCACTGGTAGGCCCAATCTCTCAAGAGAGGTACCACACACTTTATGCACTCTTCAGGTGTGCATGATAACTCGTCAAATACTCTGAAGGTATTCTCAAGCCAGAATTTCACACTCTACGGATCGTCATCTTTACTAGCCAGAAATTCCTCTGCTCCTTGTTTCCGGATCTTATCGACCGGAGGCCTTTCTCTTCTTACTACCTTTACTACTTGAGGAGCTACACGAGCGAGCTGAGGAATAGGTGAGGGTGGAGGGGGTTGAGCATTAGGATTTGCTCGAATATACTCGGTATACCAGTTACTCATCATATGGAGAAAGGCTTCTCGAGCCTCTTCTCCCTGACCCATAGTCTCGGGTCTACTCTTTACTGGCGCGGTCCCTTGCGCGGGAGTCGGTGCATTATTAGTGACATCATCAGCTGCAACTCGACCGGGATCAAGATCCATTTACTATATAAAACAAAATTCAAATTGTCAAAAGTCATCACACTATCATTACACAAATTCTCTAACATATGGCATGTATAGCTAGACTCATACTTACGCTACGTTAGTTTGATAATCGACTAAACCGTAGCTCTAATACCATTAAATGTAACACCCCTTACCCATGTTCAACACCGAAATCAGATACGAGCCATTACCAAACTTATCTTGCTTCAACAAACAACTTTGGGCTATAAAATTTCTTTTCAACATAAAAGTTCTCATTCATACTTATACACATCCTTATTATGGGCCTACGAGGCCTAAAACATACTTCCAGAAGGTTTCAGAATTAAACCGGAAAATTTTACGCACTTAGAAAATTTTTGCCTAAACAGAGGCCACACGCCTACGTGAAATGGAACACACCCGTGTGAAATGAAACACGCCCGTGAGAAATGGAACACGCCCGTGTGGGTAGGCCGTGTGGTCACACACGCCCATGTTCCTAGCTCGTGTGGAATTTATTTCCTAATTCAAACCTACAGGGGTTTTCACACGGCCAGACACACGCCCGTGTCCCTCATACGGCCTCGACATGCCCGTGTCTTAACCAAGTGCCAAAACCATGGCATTCTATTTATGACGTCATCACCTTACTATGGTCAAACGGCCAAGGCACACGCCCACGTCCTCCGACAGTGTGGCGAATTAAATTTCTAATTTTAGGTGCAGGCCTCACACAGCCTGGGCGCACGCCCTTGTCCATGGCCATGCCTCCCACACGACTGAGACACACGGCCATGTCTCTGCCCATGTGTTTACTACTGAGCATAATGACTTGTAAGCCTAGCATACATGGGGACACATGGCCAATCAACACGCCCATGGGGCTGACCGTGTGTCACACACTACCTAGACACATGCCCTTGTGTCTACCCGTATGGACATTTGAAAGGCTATCAACCAAGCCAAATGCTACCCTATACAGCGCCCATACTTGCACCAATTCAAACCAACATATATCAGAACTCTAAAGCACTTTTAGAGACTCAAAATCAAGACATCTACACGAGCATACACTTAATGAATTTCGTTCATCATTGGATATATAAATAAACTTGTCAAGTAGTGGCCCAATTCTAATGACCACTTACAAAATGAATTTGATAACATAAATAGCCAACACTTTGGCTAACAAATATGACATAATAATATAACCAATTCCTATCCATGCCATACTCAAAATGAATCTAACTTTGTTATAACAAAGAGTAGTCGATAGTGTGATTCCGAACTCTGACGTCCCACGATCCTTTAGTTATCTTGGCAGTACTACAAGGAAAAGGGAAATGAGAGGAGTAAGCATAAAGCTTAGTAACTTTGTATGAAAATAAATAACAACATAAGCTCATAATGTCATCCAATCATGGCATTGGATAAAAGTATAAAGTCTTAAGCACTTTGCCAACACTTACTCATGCTTGTTCTTATCGAATACATACCATGTCACATATCGTAAACATTTCTCGTGAAATACTCATGGGTACCTGTGATCACTCAATCACATCACTTTAACACCAATCTCATTTCTATTCCAAGGTTAACTATTTATCCCACTAAATCACTTGGGATACTTGATGATACCTGTTCATCATCATTCACATAAATACGGTGCCAATGCCACATCCCAGATGTGGTCTTACATGGGGTCACCTCTGAGTGTCGATGCCATATCCCAGATATGGTCTTATACGGGATCTCATATCAATTATCGATGCCACATCTCGGATATGGTCTTATACAATTTTTCTTATTCAATGCCGATGCCATATCCCAAATATGGTCTTATACAGGAGCTCAATTCGATGCCGAGGCCATGTCCCAGACATGGTCTTACACGGGAACTTATCCATCTCCTATCTCGTTAATAGTGTTCTCACATTCACTATAGTCTAACCGGGACTTCAACAACATAATTTTCATCATTTTTCTCATTCAATATCATAACTCAAATTCATAGAAATATTACACAACATCACTAATATCAAACATTTAGAAACTTAATAACACGATGTTGTATTCATTGCATACAAACTTACCTCGATTTCAAAATTGGCTAGATTGTCGATCTAGTCCGATACTTTGCCCTTTCCTCGGTCAAGGTTAATTCTTTGCTCTTCTTAATCTATAATAACAATTTAGCTCATTTAGTTTCCACATTATTAAACACATTTCAATAATCACATTTTGGCAAAATTACCATTTTGCCCTTAAACTTTCTCAAAATGACCACTTTACCCCTAGGCTCGGAAATCAATTCTAGTTAAATTTATTTCTTTAACGAGCCTAGGTGAACATTTTTTTCTCTTATGGCAACCATCAAAACTGAATATTTCACACATTTGCTACATATTTACAACTTTCTCAAAAAGGTTCTTTTAGGTGTTTTCATGGAAACACCTTTCACAAAAGTTGTTTATCTAACATCTAAGGCTCATTTTCTTCCATAAAAATGTAGCAAACAACTTAAAAGCTCACATGGAAAAACTCTAAACTTTCAACCATTTTACAAAATAGTCCCCTCATTAGCTAACTTAAGCTTTAGGGGTTCGAAAAGTACAATTATTATCAAGAAATGATCATCTAATCACTTACTTGTAAAAAGAGAAGCTTGTTGAAATTTTTGAGCTCTCAACCCCAATTTTTGCTGTAAATTTTCGATGGAAGGAAGGAGAAGAAAGATGATATCTTTTCTTCTTTATTTTATTTTATTTTCTAGACAATTTATCACCTAATCCACCAACTTGACCAATTTTGACATCTTTTTGTCTCCTATGGCCGGTCAATCATTACTATAGGGGTCAATTGCACTTTAAGGACCTCCAATTAATATTCTTTAGCTATTAGACACCTTTAGCTTGCAAAAAAGAACTTTCTCACTTTATGCGATTTAGTCATTTTTCGCGATTACGCATGAAATCGCTAAAATTAAAGCACCTAAATTTTCATGCGCCTATATAATCATGCTCTAACTCATAAAAATAACCTAAAAATAATTTTCTCCTGCCTTAGATTAGTGGTTCTGAAACCACAATTCTAACTAGCCCCTAAATCAGTCTGTTACATTGAATCTGTTAAAAGTTTTAAAAGTTGTCATTGATGAATCTTGAAATTTTTTTACGATAATTATGTATTTGAAGCTTTGATTGAGATATTTGGTTGTTTTGTGAAGTGATTTTTGTTAGATTTTGATTTAAGGATTAAATTGTTAAAATGTAAAAATTTCAAGGTTTAATGGTGAATAATAGGTTTTTTTTGGACTATTTAGAAGCCTTGAATATGCGGATATAAATTTTGACTTGAGAAAATGGTTAATTTGATGATTTTCGGGTTAAGGGACTAAATTGCAAAAGTTTTAAAAGTTAGGGGCATTTGTGTGCTTTTGAAAAATAAAAGGGTATAAAATGTAGAATAAATTGGAATATGAATTGTAAGCTAATAATTGAGAAATTTTACATTTTAGATCAAGACCCTACTGATTTACATGGAAAAAGAAAAATTACAGAATAGTCCCCGAACTTCTACAACTATTACAAGTTAGTCTAGGTAAGTTCGTAAAGTTTGTAATTTAATATCTATATGAATTGTATGATGATATGATATGAAATAATGGGTATAAATTATTCTATTGATAATGTAAGTTGTTTTGAAAAATGTGGTTAATATCGATACTTAGGCTGGATGAAGGCGGGATAGTGTACAATTGAATGATGGCGTGTTACGTGGGGTTGGAGTAGAGATTGATGTGGTGTGATATATATATATATTCCCGAGTATACCGAGGTTCAGCATTTGTTGCAAACCCTCGTGTTAAACTATCTTGATCTGGCGTGTTATCGGGTGGATTAGCTCTTATGAGCAACTGGCATGTTTCAGTTGGATTACTTGTGTGGTCATATATGTAAGTCGTTCATCAGGTCAAAAATTGTTGTATGATAACTTATTTACTGATTTTGAATGGCATGGCTTGTATTTGACATCTTGAATTGACTCAGTTATGGATATATATGTTTCCCGGAAACTACCATTTGAGTTTCGAATTAAATTATTCAATTCAGCGATTTGAGATTGTGGATGACAGGAAACACTTGTTGAATTATATTTGATTGAATTGTTATATTTTCTTCAGTAAGATTTATTGTTTTTGTTCGTCCAACTTACTAAGCTTTAATAAGCTTACTCGTGTAAATTTATGTTTCTTGTATATACTCTTGAAGGTTGGACGATTGGATCAGCACTCAAGTCACACTATCCACCTGATGCCAGTAGCTTTTAAATGTTTGTTTTGGATTATATGGCATGTAATAGGCTTGTTTTTTCATTACTTTTGTTTTGGTAAAGAGTGAGTCTAAGTGCAAGTTGGTAACTTGAGAATCACTACATAACCTTGATGTTTACTTGGAAAATGTTTAGATAATGACTTGTTATGGATTATGAATGTTGGAAGATGTTTTTGGTTATAAACTTGTAGTATATGTATGACTAAAAAGTCTATTTGAATTGTTGTGATTTGAGGTGCCTATGATATGTATATTGGTTAGAAGTGTTAAGTTGTGTGAATTAGTAAGCTTTGGTTGATGATTTATATTGTTGTGTAAGTGTATAAACTTGTGGTACCAATGAGGTACATTGGTTAGGCACTTAAGATGATTGAAATAGCATGATTTGAACTTCTTTAATGTCATTTTGAATAGGTATAACTAGTAAATAGGTTTCTTAGTGTCCAAGAAAACTTGAAATGGTAAACTTGATGTTTAAGGTTCATTTAGGCGCACACGACTTGGGACATACCTATGCCACCTGGCCGTGTGTATTAACTCAATGTGTTACACGGCTTGCGACATGGCCGTGTGTCACAAGTCAAAAAGTTACACGGTCTGGCACACTACCTACGACATGGTCGTGTGGCCCAACTCAGTGAGTTACAAGGGCTGGGACACGGCCGTGTGTCCCTATTTCAAAAGTTACACAGCCTAGGGCATTCCACACGGCTTGGACACACGGCCGTGTGTCCCCTATTTTGAAATTTTTCATATTTTCTAGAAATTTCCTGATTTGCTTCAAATTAGTCCCGAATTGTTTCTAATCTATTTTTAGGGCCTCGAAGGCTCGATTTAGGGAAAAATGCATATGATTGGTTGGTTTTTAATAAGGTTTATCTATTTAATGTTATGATGTTAAACGATTTTTGATTGATCAGTAATGCTCTGTAACCCTAATCCAGCGATAGAGACGGGTTAAGGGTGCTACACTACGTGGGAAATAAAAGAGTCTATGAGATCCCAATACCCTAATCTATTTACTACTAAGTATTTCGGGGATGAAATTTCCTTTAAGAGGGAGAGTAGTAACAACCCGATTTCAGTGTTACAAAAAATTGTGGTTTTGAAACTCCATTCTCGATAATTGAGTCTGTTAATATTATTATTTAAGATTAATGAGTCTATATTACAGTTAAATTGAGTTTTGATGCGATAATTTTGGTGATTGAATATTTAATTAGGTTGTAAGGATTAAATCGTAAAAATAATAAAACTTAATCACTATTGAATTTTAGTTGATAAAAGGCTTAAATAATGAAATTATATGGTTTAATATGGCAATTAAGCCAACTTTTAAAATGGTGGATGGTTTAGTAAACTTTGAAAGATTAAAATAAATTATAAAATAAGATTTTCTAAGTTAAAATAAAATAAAACATATAGCTTAAGGTGGAAGGAGAGAGAAATCACATTTTCATCTTCAGCCTTCCACCGAATTCACCATTGTTGGAAGATCTCTTAGGGCTCAAAGCTTTCTGTTATTATTTGGTGAGTAAATTCTTATTTGTTTCTTGCAATTCTTATGTTTCTGAGATCCCGTGAGCTTTATTTAGCTAGCTTAGGGACCATTTCGTGAAACTATTAAATTTATGAAAAGTTACCATTGAATAATTCTAAAGCTTTTGATGTTAATTGGTTGCATGTTGAGTTTAAATGTTAATAGGACTAGATTGTAAAGTGATATTTTGATAGTTTTACTATAAAAGGACTAAAATGTGAAATTTTTAAATAGTGGTATGAAAAGTATATGTTTGGTGCTGTTGATATGTTAATGAAGGATGTTTTTAAGATCAATTTCAAAATAAAGCTCAAATTTGAAAGTTATGGTATTTTCGGTTGTAGGGACTAAATTGAAATAAATGCAAAACTTGAAGAATTGTTGTATAGATAAAATTGAGTTGTTGTTTAACTTAAATATACTTTTAAAAGATATTTAGAATAGATTATTGAGTTAAATTATGTTTTAGATCAAGAATTACAACATTTGGAGGATTTACGCAGAAAAGAGAAAATTGTCGAATAGTCCCTGTTATCTAAAGTGTTACCGTTTTATCAGGTAAGTTCATACAGTATAACCAAGTTCGTATTGTTGTTGTATTATGTTTAGTTATGTCAAGGTGTTCTAATAATAGTTATGAATTGTGATAGAAATTGAGACTAAATCTCGATAAACTTAGTAAAAGTCTCGTACATGAGGTTACAGGTTGATGCCCGATTGTATCGAGCTCTAGCATTTGTTGCGTACTCGAGGATACATGTATATTAAGCCCTAGAAAGACTATCTATTGTGTAGGGTTAACCTGAACGGGTAACCAGATACTATTGTTTATGATCAACTCAGATAAGTAATTGATATTGTTGTGTAGGTTTAACATGAAAGGGTAAACAAGCAATATTATTTTCACCTGTGTATAGAGTTCTTTTATCATGTTTCACCGGGTAGAAATAAAATATGGAAATGTGAAGATATGAAGTTGGTGTTGGCAATTGAATGTTCATGATATAAATATGATATGCAAACTGATTTGTGATGGAAAAATGAACCTTTGAGGTTATATGTGTGGTTTAAGTTTAAAACCTTACTTATTTGATGATGTGTATTGTGCCTTGATAGGGATTAATTGTTTTGCATAATGAATTGTATAAGATAAATAATTGAGGTAAGTAAACGTTTATATTGTATGAGCTTACTATGCATTACTTTTTTTTTTGTAGATTTTGGATGTTCGAAATGTGTCGACCGAATTAACGAGAAGCACACACCTATCGTCTCCCAATTCGCTAGACTTTTGAATGTTCAAGCTTGGTTATTTGTGGCATGTACATAAGATGGTTAAACTTATGCAAGTTGATAATGTGTTTGGGCATGGTTATACTTGTATGAAAGTTTATATGGTAATTTGCTAAGTGATGTATGGTTTATTTCCAAGTTTGGTATTTAGAAGGTTAATAGTAATGGCAAAGTTTAGATGTTGGTAGGAACAAGAAATAGAATGTGGTATGAAATGGTTAAGGGATTTGGTTTGAATTATAATGACTTGAGTCTAATTTTGTGTTGGTGCCAATGAGGGCATATTGGTTGTATGTTTAGGAAATGAGTTATGCTATGATATATCAAGAATTGATCAAGTTTTAGGACATATTAACATTAGTTATTGAATGCATTATAGGTAAATTTGGAAAGGGTAATTTATGTTATGCCTTAGGTGTCTATAATGTCGTACATAGTCTAACACATAGTCGTGTGTCACACACGATCATGTGTCACACACGGGCAAGTGACACGGTCGTGTGCTCTGTATTAACATTTAGGTCCACACAGCCATAGTTTGTTACACGGTCTGGTGATACGGCCGTGTGACTCAAAATTACACGGCCTCAGTCTGTAGCACGGTTTGAGGACATGATTGTGCAATACAGCACCACACGACCTCAACCTGTTACACGGCCTTGTGACCCCTTTTACCCTTTTTTTGGTAAAAGTTTCAAAATAGTCTTGAATTGATTATGAGTCGGTTTAAAAGCTTTCGTAAGCTTGATTGAAACTTGGATTTGTTTGGAATTCATATTAAACATGAAACTCAATTTGTATTTATCAATTTATTTAATATTATTGATAATTATATATGTGTTTGTTTTTGTTTATTGTTGTAGCATTCATGTAGCTCGGGTTCGGTGATCAAATCGGGTAAGGGGTGTTACATGTAAAATTCATGAAAAATTTTTTATTTTTTGTGAAATACATAGATTGTTATTGTTATATGAAAAATTCGGCTAGGCTTGGAATAAGGGTTAAGTTGCATGAAATTCATTTTCCGAGCCTAGGGATGAAATTGGAATTTATCAAAAATATAGGGGTAAAAATGGTACTTTTTCTTAAGATGTGAATTGGATTGAATTGAATATGAAATGTGTTAAATCTATGTTAAATTCATTTATATAGATCCGAAAAGATCAAATAAGGAGTTAGATCGAGGAAAAGAAAAAGTGTTGGATTAGTAGGTTTTTATACACGAGCAAATGTCGAGGTAAGTTCGTGTAACTAAGTTGTATATTTATGTGATATGCTTGATTTATATGCATGTGATTTGTATTATTGTTAAGTATGAAAATAAATTACACATCCGACAATGTCCGACAAAAAATAAATCTCGTTTGAACAAATGAAATTAGATGGTTAAAGGGTTTCCGAAGTGGTTGTGGTTTTGCATATGTTGCAAACACACCATAGCTCGCAAGAGTGTCCCGTTATAGCTCACATGAGCATCTCGATATAAGTTCTCTTGAGCTTTCCGATACATGGTTCTTCCAAGCTTTCCGTTTATATGCTCTTATGAGCATTCTGGTCGGTAGTGATCCTGCATGTGTTGCGGACACACCGCAGCTCTTATGAACGTCCTGATATATGGCTATTCAGAGCTTCCTGATTAAAAGCTCTTTCAGAAGCTTCCCGATTAAAAGCTCTTTCATCAGCTTCCTGATAATAGCTCTTCGGAGTTACCCGTTAAGCTCACATGAGCTTTCTGATTTAAGCTCTTATGAGCTTCCTACTATTAAGCCCAGATAAGCTTCTCGTTACAAGCTCACATGAGCTTTCTGTTATTTGGCTTGGAAGAACTTCCTGTTTAAATGCTCAATGAGCATTCCTGAATATGAATTGACGAAATATAGTATGTACACTTTGTATGTACTAACCATGTATCCATTGATATTATAAATGATTCAACGGGTAAAGTTATGATAAATGATAATAATGAATTTGTGGTGAAATATTATGGACATATATTTGACTACAAGAACATGACTTGTATTTGAAGTTTGTATATAAGATATGGGAAGTGTATGGAAATGATATTTGCTTGATATACTGAAGCATGAATTGGTTGCTACGTGAATGTGGAATTTGCTTGACGACCTTGTTCATCCATGATTAAGGGTTATTATATGTAATTACTTGGCTAACATTGAAACACCCCAAACCCGGCCCACGAGCCTTGACCGGATCTGGTATGTCCCTTGATTAAAAACGGTTCAAAACTTTTTGAATACTTTGGAAAATTCGGATGGTTTTAATTTGTGTTGGGCTCGGGTTGAAAACAAGTTTATTTATTTGAAATCTAGGTTTAATAAAACTTTACTATTGAATTTCGAACTTACATGTTAAAGGTAAAAATCGAGTTCTTAGAGTTTACCATCTTAATTGAAAATCATTTGTGTTAGGTGACAAAACATTTGAGGGTTTATTTTAAAAAAAAATAATTTAAATAACCTTTGACTTAACAATAGTAGTATCGTGATAAAATAAATAAAAGCAACCATAAAACAATTAAGTACTATTGGCCTTATTACAAATGAAAACAATCCCGAAAATAAATCCAAATAATTTAAATGTAAAAGTCCAAAATTTAAATAAATTCCGAACTGAGCATGGCCACCACTAAGCTCCTGCCGCCCCGGCCCATCACTGAGCGTCACCTGAAAAAAATGTTCCCACAACGGGGTGAGTCATACAGACTCAATGTGTAACCAACACTAAATCCAAACAGATTCAAGCATATCAGATCATATATATTCATATAGTATTTAAATAAAATGATGCAAACCCGAACCCAAACCTAGGTACCATCCGCTACACATCACCCGTACCAACTTGCACACCGTGGGGACTACTAAGTCAACCCTCCATCCGCTACACATCATCGAAGGCAGTCGCTGCAGTCGACGTGCTCATCGCCCTTATAAAATTCGTGGCATAGCCACCAGATAATTATTATGTGACAAGGGTCACCATATTCAGATAATGTGACCGAAGTCACCATATTCGGATAATGTGACCGAAGTCACCACATTTACTTCCCCTTTCATAATAACCCATATGCTCATGTCATGCAATCATGCAATTATCACGATTTATGTCTTATGTCACATTCTTAGCCAAATTCTTATTTAGGCCACATTCACGATTCATAATGCTATAACAAGTTTCGGAGAGTAACGTACCTGAGTACTTTATACCATGGTATGGTACCTTTGGCCACTTTTCATTTTATTATTAACGTATGCATTAAAGTAAAACCATAAATCTATTAAGACTTAGGGTAAGGCTACACATCTGATTTACTTAACGCTTCACTGAATCCCGAATATCCCGATTTAATATCCTAGATCTTAAGATCCTACATTCGGCCAACCCTAGATATGTTAGCAAAACCCAATCGGCTTATACCACCAAATCCCGAAGGATTATTACAACCAAAACCTTACCTTGCTGCCGATTTGTTATTACACAAATCCCGAAAACTTCGTGATGACTCCTCTTGTAATCAGCTAGCCACCAAATCCTTCAACTAGTTAGTTTCGGCTTTGAATAAAATAAGAAATAGATCTAGTCACTAATTATGACCTTGGCCAAACGTATATGTCCACTTACCTTGCGTTTTCAATTTCCGAAATCCTTGTATACCACTGTCGACTTGCGGTTTCAATTCCCACCAAGTGGTCCTTGCTTCTTTAATGATGTCGAGATCCCCTATGACTTCATGTTAAATACAATCTTAACCTTAAAACATAATAGAATGGCCTATGGCCGAATGTCACATAACTTACCTTGGATTTGTAAATCCCAAAACCTCCGTGTGATTGCCTAGAACAAATCCCGAAACCTTTTCCATAGTTTTGGCCAAAGAGTAACATTGAGATTAGTTCTTAGATTTTGGCTAAAAGGAAAGATCGAAAGTCAAAAATCAATTGATCTTACCCTTACTATGAAAGTCGACTGCGCCTTCACTTGGATCCACAGAGGAAATCGGCTATGGCTAGATGTTAAATCAAGAAAAAGTGTCGGCTTAAGTGATAAATGAACAATGGGCTAGGAGTACCTTATGTATATTCGGCTCTTGAAAAGAGTAGCAAGGGGTTATGGATTCGGCTTCCACAAAGGACACAAAAGAAGAGATATGAAACGTTAAAGTTTACGATAATGGTAAAAAATAGGGGAAAGAAGATTTTGGCTACAACAAATAAAAGAAAAAGGAAGACTTTGAGAAAGGTAAAGTGGAGATTCGGCTAGAGGAGAAGATGAGAAGGGAAAAGAAAAGCAAAGTAAAAAGATGGACACTCTGCTAAGAATTTCAGCTAACACTAAAACACTAGCCTTTCCTCGCTTTTCTCCTACTTTATCTCTTCTTCCTTTGTTCAAAATAATTAAAATTAAATCTACATTTATCTCCCTAGCTTTAGCCGAATTTTAAAAGGATTACAACCTCATCTTAAACTCCTCCCTTAGACTCCCCAAGCCGTCCATCTCTTCCCCTTATTGCCGCAAAATAAAAGCTTTATTAAGCTTCCCATGCGACTCGAACCTTGGCCCATTTGCATCTGCTTGTGGCGTCATTCCCAGAGGCTTTAAGTGGCGCCTCCAAGCCACTTTTCCAAGCCCAATTGTGTGTCATGTTTCACATACAATTTCTCTTAAGGCCTATTAGTCTTAGCTTCCTCTTTTAAACTTTAAAAAAATTAACTAATTTCTAAGGCATTCCCTACATACCAAGGTCTTAACAATTCATATAACACATTCACAACACATAAGACATGCTAGTTCACATAATTTAAGCACAAATGCATAAGCCATAATTCGGGGATATTACAAACATGATGTGGATATGTGTTTAGGCTAATGATCAACTTGCGTGAATATATTATGTGTATTTACTTTAAATGCATTTGACTGGTAAGTTAATTCTCGTTATACGAACTTACTAAGCATTTAAATGCTTACTCTGTTTTATTTCCTCTGTTTTATTGTACTTGGAGGCTTATAAAGGTTGGAAGTTGGTCGAAGCTACATCAAATAGCAAAAAAATTCTTTTGAGTATAATGGCATGTATAGACTTAAGTGGTCAAGGATAGCATATATGTGTTTAGTTGGGATTAGCCATTGGTATGACTTGTAAATGGTATGTTTTGATAAATAAAATGGTCTTAATATGATTAATGTGTGTTTGAAATGGATGATTAATGAAAATCATATAGGCATATTGATTATGGTAGCAAAATTAATAGAACATGCCTATATGTACATATGATATTTTGGTAAGTTAAATACTTGAACATATGTGTTGATATGTCTTACATAAAATTTATTTTAGCTTGAGGATTAGGAATGTGTTTAAATGTTATTGTAGGTGAAAGACAAGTTCGGGTGAGAAATAAGGCTTGGAAATGGCCTTATTTTGTCCACACGGGTAGAGACACGGGCGTGTGTCTCAACCGTGTGTGGAACACGGCCATGTGCATAAGTGTGTGGATCGGTCGTGTGTCCCCTGCATCTTTAAAATTGCAAAACAGAATGCTCAGGTATTTTCACACGGGCAAAGACATGGGCGTGCGTCTCAGCCGTGTGTGGCACACAGCCTGGCACACGGGCATGTGACTTGGCCATGTAGCCCTTGCACCTAATAAATGTAAATTATAATGTTCACATTGCCTAGCACACGGGCGTGTGGCTTGGCCGTGTGACCTAAGTCAGTAACCACCCTATTTTGGATACAGGCTAGGACACGGCCATGTGTCCCTATTTTGAATGTCCACACGACCTGAGACACGGGCGTGTCTCTCGACCGTGTGAGCCACATGGCCTGACCACACGAGTGTGTGTCCCCTACACCTTGGAAAAATTTTGGAATTTTGCGATAAATCTCTGAGTACCGGTTTAGTCCCGACTTGTTTCTAATGTTTATTTTGGGCTTTAAGGGCTTATAAAAGGGATTATATAATTGATTATGAATAGATTCTGATATAGTTATAGATTCTGTAAATTTCGGTAATGCTCTATAACCCTGTTTCGATGACGAATATGGGTTAGGTGTGTTACACTCCCACTTTTTGGGCAGGCCTTCGAGCTTGGATGGGTAGTCCAACCTATGATCAGATCTAGGCACTAATAAATGTCACATCATCAACTTTTAAAAATGTAAACTTTTTATTATACACTCACCCATATTGAACATCTTCTAACAAATTAATTTTTTTAATAAAGTCGGTTGAGTCTTAGGTCGATTAGTATAGTCATTGTTGTTAGTGTAGGAGGACATGGGTTCGAGTGTGCTGAAGTGCATTATCCTCCTGTTTAAAGGTTAGGGAGGGACTATAGATAATTCTAAACATTGTATAAAAAAGAGAAAAAATTATAAAAACCTATAATGAGATTAATGTTAAAAAAAATTAATAAATAAACAAACATGTTTTCTTCTTTTATAGTTTTTAAATTTTTTTTTAGTTTTTTTTTTTAAATTTAATCCTCTTTTACTTCTTTACTTTCAAATCTAGTTTTATTTTATGCAATCAATTTTTTAAAATTATTTTAATTTCTAAGCAAGTAGAATTCATTTTTCTTTTCTTTTTAAATTTTGATTTTCTATTTTCTATTTTTAAATTTTTAATCAAATTTCAAATTTTGATAAAACCACCGATGGTGGTTATAAATTTTCAAATTTTGATTTTTTATTAGTTTTTTTTTCTAGATTTTTAATGGTTAATTTTAGTTTTTCTTTCATTTTTTTTCTTATGATTATTATTTTTTTATTTTTAATTATTGATTTAAGCATTTTTCAAAAAAAAAATTGGTTATGCTTTTTTACGGCATATAGTTTCAACCTTCCCAAAATTTTTATTTATTTTAATTAAAGTTAAATTAAATTAAAAATGATATCGTATGTGATTGACTGTAGAATGATATTTATATGACGTGATATTACTTTATTGGTGCCTAAAAACTATATATTTTAGGATCATTCTAATATAAGTTATTCCCTTTTATTTTTATTGTAATTATTTGCTTCAATATATGATTGTTGTTAGTATTTTTAATATTGTTTTTATTTTATTATTATTATTATTATTATTATTATTATTATTATTATTATTATTATTATTATTTAGTTATATATTTTTACATATATCCTAACTCATTTAATTGTGTTTAAATTATATGAAGTAAAGGAAAAGAACTTGTAAAGATTTTGATTCTAAAAAACAAAACTATTTTTTGGTATTTTTATATTCATTTTATAGTTTATATTTGGGGTTTATGGTTTTTTTTTCAACAATATTGTTTTCTGAAAGCTGCATTTTATGGGGTTTATGATTCCTCCTTTTTAATAATATAATTTCTAAAGTTGAAACTTGTATTTTCTCATTAAAAATATAATATATCTTTTCACTGCACCTAACACTTGTTGGTTAAAGTTTAAGTACTTTTTTCTTCTAATTTAAGGGTTGTGGAGGGATTATATTGATTTTACCTGTGTGTCTAAGGTTGGATCCAAGTGCGCTTCAAGGCGTATAAGGCCATAAGAGAGGAGGATAGCGCAAGGTTAAAGAAATTGAGATGAAGTATCTGCCCATTATTGATGCGGAGTGTCAGACAGAGATGCTTAAAGAAAGAAAGAATAAATACTCTAATAGCATTTGTGAACAGGGGAATGCATGCACAAGGAAAGTCTACAGGGACGACGGCCATTGATTGCTTGGTGCAAATGGCATTGACATTTTTATATTTCTTTTGGAATCGGTTTTGGTTTGCTAGGTGGGAGGGTGGGTGGGGGCATGGGGGCATCTCAAATTGGACGTGTTGTTGTCAATAGAATCATGTGCCCCATGAAAATGGTATTGATCTGTCTTTATGTGGGGTTCTTTATCAACATATACAAAAAAATGTATTGACCAATGCATATTTTACTAGATTTTATTCTTCCTTCCTTTTGAGCCAAGTCAAAATCATCTATATTTTTCAAATTGAGCATTCACAAAATTCTGAGGATTGACTAGAAAAAAGGAAGTGGTCACAATGCCTCATACCTGAATTATAGAGAGAAGCATTTTATAACACGAACCATGCTATTACCGTTGTTAGCTTTAAAGGCCTTGCCCCAGTATCACATGCTTTGAGTTCATTTAATTTTCACCTGATAAAACTAAACAAAGCTAACTCCTAAAGCTTAAAGTCCAAAAAAGAAAATTGCATCAAAAAGAGGTTTGAGTCAAGTCTAAGGCTAACAAATGCACATGGTAGCATAAATGAAACCTGGTTAAGAAATCCAGATTATGGTACAACGACCCTAGCATTATATTATTTTCATGGGGTTATATCTTAGATGCAAGTTGGGTAGCCAATGTGGCACGGTCAGAAACTTCAAGACCTTTCCTTAATCTTTGAGGAGACTCTAACTCTGAAAACATGAGGTCCCTACACTATTAGTGAATATATTCCATTATGGGCAGCGACAATTGCAACAGGAAAGAAAAGGTCATAGAAAAAGGATGAATCAAATTGATGAGAAGGGATCAAAAACTCTTAATTTCCGTCTGCTATAAATATAGACTTCAAAATGTTGTGTTTTTGCATACATGAGAGGAAGAAAGGTCTAACATGAAGATAAGAGATCTGTTTGGTAGCCAAGGATGACTTGCCTGCTCCTTCCAAGAGGTTTCAAATTTCCCTGAAACCATTGTTGAGTACCAGGCAGTCACCTTGGCTAACTTGACAGGTTCTTTTCTTTCATGCTAGTCCTTGTCTTCCTCCCCTTGTCAATGTACGTGCATTTGGGTATATATATATATGGAATACAAGGAATCAATGAAATGGAAGAGAGGTCTTCCATGAAGATAAGAATCTTGTTTGGTAGCCAAGGATGACTTGCCTGTAGCTCACAAGAAGTTTCACCAAGTTTAATTTGTTGTTTGGATTCCAGGCAATCATCCTTGGTTAAGCTGACAGGTTCTTCTCCCTCATGATAGACCTTTTCTCTTCTTCCTTTGAACAAGTTAGTTTGGGAGCATGCAGGATATAGAGAAACCACCATTTTTAGCTTTGGGGAAAGAATAATGTGATCTATTGATCACTTTATTATCTGAATACAGATAGGAAAGAGTACAATGGCAGGTGATGAGCCACTCCTTTGGATAAGAGCATGTCAGTATCTCATTTCTTCTGAACATGCATGGTTTTAATGTCTGCTAGCTGCTTTAATGTTATCTGATAGCACTTTGAAATCTTAGTTCTAGTTTCACTTTGTTTGGTTTTGATATATGCATTTATAATGCAATTTCGTAGGCTATCAATGAATCTTAAAAAATCATCATTAAAATATTCAATAATTATATTTATTTTTAATAAAATATAAATCTATTTATTTATTTATTAATTTATTAATGGTGTGTTCTAACATGATTTAATTATAATGAATAAATTTATACACTATTGATACATCAAATACAAACTCATAGGTTTATTATTTATCATTGTAATTGATTGTATACTTATAGTTAAAAAAATCTTAAACGAAATTTACTCAACTTTTAATATATTCAAGTTTAAATTATTGATAAGGTTGACAGTGTTGTTGACTGCTAATTATAACAAGAATTTTTTGGTTATTAAAAAAATATATTGAGAATTTGTGCTTCGGGGTTACAAAAAAAGAGGCTTACACCAGCCTAAGCATATCTATCGTTTCTATCCGCAAAAAGAGGAAGCCACTCCTGTTCAACCATTTGCAAAACTGCTCTCGGTGGATCACTGAAAATGCTGAGGTTCCCAATTTAGTATCGTCCAAGCCTTGCCATACCATCAGCCACTAAATTCTGCTGTCTGCTAATATGCCGAAATATAACTCCCCACTTATTAGTACTGAGTCTTTGAATTTCCCCGAATTCTGACAGACCGTTTCTCGCAGCATAGCCACTACAAATAACATTTATTAAGAGCGCATTATCGCTCTCAACCTCAACTCTCCTGTAGCCCTTCTCCCACGCTAGTCTAACGCCCGCCGAGAGTGGTGCTCGTGCTTCTACCTGGAAGACAGTCGCTGAACTTATCTTCTGTATAAAACCCAGGATCCAGTCTTGATCATTCCTTAGGATTCCCCCAATTGCAGAAATCCCAGCTTCAGTATCAACTGAACCATCAGAACTAACCTTAACCCAACCTTCACCTGGTTCGGTGTCTGCCAAGGACTAGATAGGTTAGACTCAATGGTCAGATTCCTTAGCAGAACTGCAGTCCCTGGTTACATGCAATTATGCAAACCACTCTCCCACCTAGCCCCACACCGGGAGCAGTGGCTTTCCCTTTCATCCCACGTCGTTGCCGGTCAACGTTAGTCAAGAGCCTATCACGCATGAGTAGCCAAAGAAACTATCGGACTCTTTGTTGCATAGTAACTCTCCACACACTAAATCCCAGCTCGAGTTGGCATCTCCCCACTCCCCATGACACATAGCTTTAAAAGTCTCGGAAGTAGAGAACATCCCACTTTTGGACCAGCTCCAAGTAAGCTTATCCATGCCTGCAGCATTCGAAAGTGGTAAAATGCCTTCGATCATACGTAAGATATTACGAGGAAGAACCTCCATTTCTTTCAGTTTAATCCACCGAATCATTGCCAGTATAGTGATTTTTGAGTGAAGGTATCAACTTGAGAAAAAAAAATAGTTACCACTTGAACCAAAACAAAGTTTTAAGTACCAATATGAAAAAAAAAAAAAAAAAAAAAAAAAAAAAAAAAAAAGTATAGTTTAAGTAGTAGTTTGTGGACTAAGCCTATTGAGGTGCTCTCTCAATCCTCCCTTCTTTGGGAACAATTCTTTCATATTTAAGTAATGGTTTCCTAACGTGGGGTGTTAAGGGCCAATTAGGTGCCATGCATGCAATACGGTTCTCCCATTAAGCTCGATATGTACCCTTCAACATGTCTGTTTGGTGGGAAGGTATCATTGTAAGGAGCAAACAACGACCATGCTCCACCTCACAAAGTGGTGAGGCTTGATGGGATCAACTCGCATAAGGACCACCTCGTGAGGTATCGGTGGTGTGTGTGGTGCTCACATATATATGATCTACCTTGTATTTATTTGGTGAGGCAGCCTTGCGAGGCGGTGAGGTGATCACACCTCGCATGATATCAATGATGTGTGGCTTATGACCTCGCGAAGTGGTAGGGTGAGACATTGGTGGTGTATGGCTCGTGACCTCGCGAAGTGTTGAGGCGAGACATTGATGGTGTGTGGCTCACGAAGTGGGTCACAAGCATTCCACCTCACAAGATGGGTCACAAGCATTCCACCTCGCGAGATGGGTCGTCAGGATCATGAGAAGGGTTGAATTTCGGGTTGTGAAGTATTCTATAACAAAGCCTTTTTTAATTTATCTAATTATATTTAATGATTTTATAGATATTAATTAATAATATATTGGGTAAACTATACAAATGGTCACCCAACTATGTCTGCATTCTTGTTTTGGTCACCCAACTTTAAAAATTTTCAATTAGGTACTAATGTTTGAATTCGTTCTTGTTTTGGTCACCCATATTAAATTGATAACAAAAACCTTTTTCTAGCTGGTATAATAACACATTTAGTCCTCAATACTTACATATTCTATTAATCTGATTGTCATTCTAAATAATTCAATAATTTAACTCTTCACATTTACATATTTTATCAATTTGATTCTGAAACTTCCTAACCAAAGCTTTCAACTTTTAAAACAAAGACATTTCACATTTATAAATTTGTAAAACCCAAAAAAGGAAGAAAAAAAAACCTGCTCTCAACTAACGAGCCGTTTTTCGAGCCAATTCTTGATACCAATGATTTTATCTTGAAACTTTATTTTCTTCTCTCTCTTTTTTTCATAGTTTTCTTCTAAATATAATATTTTATAACACTTTAATTAATTAAATTTTGGCTAAAGAACATGGAAGACCTAAAAAAACACTTTAAATTTACTCTTGTTGTTAACAGTATGATATTTTTTTCAAGGTACATAGAAATAATCCTCGAAGTTGATCCTTGAAATTGGAAATTAAATCCAGAGTTAAAAAAAGAAAAAACTTTGAAAAATTCAATTGTTCAATCAATAATTATATAAGGAAAAATTATGAAAATTTACTTTTTCACACGAAAAAAATGTGAATGAATTAATTGAATTTCTTTTCTTTCTTTTTTTTTGTTTACATTGATAATGATTTTTTTTAAAATTTTATAAACCGCTTAAGAGATTATTATGTGTTCTATTTATTTTTAATTATCTGTTTTAAAATTTTAAATCCACAATAAGAAATATGCATCACTAATAATCTGATTTAGTAGAATGGATTGTATAAAACTGTGATTCCACGTCATCCCTATCATTTTCCAATAAAAGAATACAAATCAAATTTTTTCTTCTGAATTCCAGCTTTTTCCTCCTGAAAAAAATTCAAATTCAACTAAAAATGCTAAAAATAAGGAGGAAAAATATGATTTGTCATTCTCTGATTAGAAAGGGATAAGGATGACGTGGAATTACAGTTTCATACAATCTTTCTCCTGATTTAGCATCAAATTATTTACCAAATTAATTAAAAAATTAAATTATGCTAGTCAAAGTGAAAATTTATTTTTTAAAAAAATATTAAATTATTTATATAAATTTATTATATGTTATAATTTTAAAATTTGTATTTTCAATTATTTTTAGTGGTGTTTAGTTAATTTCTAAGATTAACTTCTTGAAAATATAAACAAAAAGGGTTATGAACTGAATTGGATAATTTTAACCATAAATAAAGTAATTAATAGATGAGGAATGTCTCTTTTTAAAAAGTCGAAATCTTTGGTTAGGAAGTTTTTGTATCAAATTGATACAACTTGTAAATGTTTAGGATTAAATATATTGAATTATTTAGAAGTAGGATCAGATTGACAGAATATGTAAGTATTGAGAACTAAATATGTTATATTAGTTAGAAAAAAGGTTTTTCATAAACAATTTAATTGGGTGATCAAAAAGGAACGAATTCAAACGTTAGTGTCTAAATTAATTTTTTTTTTAAAGTTGAGTAACCAAAACAAGAACACGAATATAGTTGAGTGACTATTTGTATAATTTACCCTAATATATTATGTTATTTTTTTAAGTAAAACTTTTAAAAGATATGACTAAATTATATAATTTCATGATAATATAATGTCATATTAATAATAATTTTATTATTATAGTATAATAATATTAATAAAAAAGATATTTTGATCAATTTTTTTTTTGGCTATTATATATAGATATTATAGTTTCTCCTTCAGTTTTATTCCTCTAAAACTTGTTGTAAAGCTTATCAACTCAATTTTTAATGAATGAGGAAAAAAAATCATTTTTAATAAAAATAATTACTTTTCTCTTACAACATCCATACAATGTGTTAGGTGTGATGATGTGTGGAATTTATTGGAATCGAAAATTTGGGCTTTTAGGATATATCAAGGAGGAGAATTAGAGTCTGTTTGTTTGCCAGTAAAATGTTTTCCGGAAAATGATTTACTTTTCTGAAAAATAATTTACTAAAAATATTTTCTGGTGTTTGGATGAATCTGTGTAAAATATTTTTTGCTGTTTGGCAGATTTCCTGAAAATGTTTTTCAGAAAAGTTGTTTTTACATATATTAATAAATTTATATACATATTAATAAATTTTTATATTTTAAATTATTTTTACATATATTGCAATAATTTATTTATAAATAAATAAATCAAATTAAATATATAATAATACTCAATTATTAAGCTACATTATTAACCGTCATAAATTGAAAACAACCAAAGTCAAATAAATTATTTGTAATTACGTTATACATATAATATTATTATGTTGCTTTACAAATAAACAATTAGAGAATATTGTTTGTAGCATAATATAGCAGATCGATGGCGATGAAAAATCAAGTAAAGCAAAGAAGATGTTGGCTGAGATGGTTCAAGTCAGTATGGAATAGAGCTTGAGACATTTACAACAAAGAGCTCTGCTTTGTACCCCAACTGATTTATGATTTTGCTTCTTGTCCTCTTTTTTTTTTTTTAATGTTTTTGGTGGTGTTTGATAGTTAAAGAAACTGTGAAAATGCCGGTCCAGGCCATTTATGGTGGTGTTGGGTGACTGGTAAATGAAAAAAATTGTCAATAAATTTGAAATTATATGATGTTGAATGCATAGTTTCTAGTTTGCTTGTAAAGATGTAACTGTTGTTATATGTAATACATTATACCGTCAATGAAAGTTCTTGTTTATCTTTTCTTCTTATGGTTTATATGTTCCTTTACCAAGCAGCAATCATCACACTCCATGATATTACATTTTTCTCTCGCATCCCATCAAATATTTCTCTTGCAAAATCAACACTACCACATTTTGCATACATATCAATCACTGCAGTACCCAATATTACATTCAAACTAAACTTCATTGAACATATATAATCATGAACAAATCTAGCTTTATGCATGGCACCCAATTTTGAACAAGCATTAACCACAGTCACTGTAACATCCGGGATTTAGGGGTTATGCGTTTAACTCATAATTCATGTGCTAGTGGGCTTGGTGTGTGCTTGGATGTGTTTTAGGGGTTTTGGAAACCCTAGGATGTCAGAAAGTGCCTTAGAAAAATATTCGACTTCAAGCTTAGAAAGGGGAGCTACGGGACTTAGGCCTTAAAGGAATAAATGATGGAGTTTAGGACACAAGGAACCATGTGGTAAAGTGGCATGGAGACGCAAGGGTGCAAGGGGAAAGGTTGCGTCAAAAGGGGCTTCAGGAGGAAGGAGGTTCGAGTTGCAGAGGAAGCATTATAGGGTTTCTTTTTGCGTCAAGGAGGAGGGGTAGTTGGACGGCAATGGGACTCTAGGTGGATGAGTATTTGATCAAGTCAAATGCATTCAAATTTTGGCTAAGGAGGGTGGATGAAGGTTGGACTCATTCAAATTCTTTGAATGAGAGGCAGAGAGGAAAAATAGGAGAAAAATGTGGGATAAGGGTGAGGGGAAAGCAGTGGCCGAATGTGGGATTCTTTGGGGGTGCCTAATCGGTTTTGAGGCTTAGGTAGGAGGTGTGTACCGAAACTTAGTTGGTAGGCTTCTCTTTTTAAGTAGTGATGCTCATACTCTCCAAAGTTTCGGTCATTTAGTGCATTAGGTGAGTTGCCGAAATTCTTCTCACTTTCTCTTCTCATTTTTTTTCTTTCTTTCAACCTTAATTCTCCATCTTTTCTTGTGTGGCCGAATATCCCTGTGCCACTTAGAACCTTAGTCGAATTTGGTAGCCTTCTTCTTCCCCTCTCTTTTCTTGAGATCATTAAAGCCGAAACTTTGATCACTTTGATCTAGCTCTATTCTTGGCCGAATCCTCTAAGCATTAAACTCTCTCCACTTTTGCGTTTTCTCTCTTCACCAATAAGGTGCCGAAACCTTTCTCTTTGGGATCCAAAAGCCGATTCTCTGAGGGTGCTTTAATAGAGGTAAGTAATTTCTGTCTTAAGTAATCGGTTTTGCCTCTTCTTCATTGGTGTGCTGAAATCAATGAATGGCCCTGATTTCTAGGGATGGTCGAATGTTCATAGGGTCATAATATTATATTTCTTTGTTTGTAGCTAGCGTGAAGGAGCATTAAGGGATCCTTTTGGGTTCGATTCATCAAGGTAAGGCAGTAGTGGTATTCGGCCAAGGGCCACATATTTCTTTATGTCTTTAGGTGGGGGCCAAAACTAATATGGTTTCATTTAGGGATTTCGACAGGCTTGTAGGTGCAACGTGTGATTCCGGGATTCGAGCAGTTGAGGTAAGAGGATGGTAGTGGTAGGCCGAAGGCCATATTATGAGTATTTAGGCAATGACCGATGTTGACTATGGTTATTTAGGGGCAAATCGACAGGAGTAAGCAGAGGCTTTCGGGATTCTAATCCATTTGGTAAGGATGTTAAGTTGTAGTTTCTATTCGTTTAAGATCTCGTATTAAATCGGGTTTTGATTAAAGTGCTCTTCGATGGATGCGAACGCCAGTCAAGGGGAGAAAGGGGTAGTCCCTACTCCTAAGTTTAAGAAGAGATCAGTCTCTGCTGTACGAGATTGGCCACCAGGGTGTGGGCCAGCGGCAGGGCAGGATTATAGGCAGATAGCGGTAGTTACGATTAGTGACAGCATCGGGATTGAGAGCGTAACACTTCAGGTTATCAGGTGTGTGATTAACCCGCAGTTTTCCAGTTGTATGTTATATTTGCATGTGTTATGGACATGTTGACAAATGCAGTGGCAATAATGAGATGGTTACCCTAAAAAGGGGTATGTCGATACCAGGTCAGTGTTAATTATTGATGAGACTGTGAATATGCCAATGAAAATATGATTGTATGCCGAATAACATGTTCATGCATTATTTATCATGACACTATCGTATGTTGCATGTGCATGGGGTGGGATTGAATATATGAAAGAAGGACAGGGTGTACTTTATGTACGTGGTTTAGTGATGGCTACGAGCCTCACGTGGATCGATGAGTGGCTCTATGCCTCATCGTGGTTGGTATCGGCTTTGTGCCATATCGTGGTTTGGTGACGGCTATGTGCCTCATCGTGGTTTGATGTTAGCTACGAGCTACATCGTGGATTGGCGCTGACTGAGGTCGCGTTGTGGATTATTTGTGATTTATTTCACGTGGACGGCATTAATTGCCAAATTGGTGTGTAGAGGTTGGAGGGTTGATTTAGTAATCCCCTAGTGTATGGTGGCTGGATACGGGGGTGTATAGAGGATGGACCCTAGGCTGGGTTGGGTGCACTTTGCATAATCATGTGTGGTATGTGGATCGGTGTGGATATGGGCCAAGCCCATTTGTGGACTCATGTGGATTAATTGCATGTTTATTCGATATGTGGTTTGGTGTGGTTGTGGGCTAAGCCCATGTGTGGAAATCTGTGGACTAATTACACACTGAGTCGGTTTGACTCACCCAATTTTTACCAAACATCGCAGGTGATACATGATGCTTGGACCGGGTTGGAGCGGATACGAGGTGGCCATGCAGAAGATGTTTCTACTTATTTCAAGCACTTTATGTTTTCAGTATTTTTAGATATTTATTTGATGTAATAAGGGCCACTTAAAGTATTTGGAAACTTTATTTATGAGTTCGAAGTTATATCATTATTATTATTCTAAAACTGGAAATGATTTCAGGAATCGATTTATATTATAAAAACCTATATTAAAGTTTTAAATCCGGGAATTTGTAATAACATAATTTTACTTAGAATTTTAAATATACCATGTTTTATAAATGACAGCAAACTTTTATGTGTTTACCCTTATGTCAAACTCTTTTCAAACGTTTTTCCTTGGTAGCATTCTGAATTCGGCCGTGGTGTTTGGGCCGGGTTTAGGGTGTTACAGTCACTATTGTAATCTTATCAGGAACAATGCCTTCCTCTCTCATCCAGTCAAACAAAACCAACTATTCGTTAGCATTCCCACACTCGGCATACCCATCTATCATAACAGTTCAAGTAACAAGGACTTTTTTATGCATATTGTAATACCCATAATTTGCCCGGCCTATTAAACCCCTTTACCAAAACCCAAACCCAGGCCCAATAAAAACGGATAAAATAGCCCGATTTGTTTACAAAATGGCAAGGCCGGATAGGCCCAAAAACATTGATCTTTCAGGAAAATTTTAGGGTTTTGAAACCCTAAAATTTCCTAACGCCGCAATCCACCAGCCACAGTCGGCCACCAACGCCGTTCACATGCCACCATGATCTTGTCCGCTCCTCCACTTTCCATTGTTCCTCACGACCTGCAAAAAGGACAAAAAACAACAAGACCACAAGCAAAACAGTTTGTATTTATTTATTTTATTTTACTTACTGTTATTCGGCTATAAAGCCTTTGGAAAAAGGATGTATTCGGGGCTTTTTTTTGGGCAATCAATACGAGCGCGAAACACAAACAAAATAATCGAAGCAATAACAAAAAAATAAAAATCCAAAACGCAAAAAGTCAACATTCGAAGGTATTTCTTTTTCATTTCGAATTTTTCCCCTTTTTTATCAATAAATATATATACACGTCTTTTTTTTAAAAAAAAGGAGAGAGAGATTTTACCTTTATCGGCCACTGCGCGCGGTGGCTGGAGACGACGGTGTCGGTAACGGAGGTGCGAGGGCGATCTGCTGGAGTATTCCCCTCCCCCCTTTTTCTTTTCAGAATAGCAGAGAGTGAAAGAGAGAAAGAGAGTCAGATTTTTTTAGAAAACAAAGGAAAAATGAATTCAAAAAAAATTTCAGCCTTTATATAACCATCTGAAACGACGCCGTTTTGGCCGGCGCCCAAATGCCCCAAAACGACGTCGTTTCAACCGACCCGACCCGATCCGACCCGCTCCAGCCTAAGATCCGCGTGTTTTATTATGGAGGGGCTAATTGCGCTTTTAGCCCCTCCGCTTTTTCATATCTGCGCAATCGAGTTTTTTTATCCCGATTTTGACCTGATGATTTTCCATGGTTTCAAGTTGATCCCTCCTTCCAGCGCACCATTTTAATGGGGGTTTATTGCTATTTAGGGCCCTCTAGGTCGCTCGCGTGACGCAATTTAGCCCTTTCATCTTTTTATGTTTTAAATTTAGCCCCACGCTTTAGTTGTTGATCTGATTTAGTCCCTTTTCTTTTATTTTGGCTATTTTTCCATTAAATCAATAATGTTTAATGTTTTTATTAATTTTTATGTGTATTATTATTACTATTATTATTATTATTACCATATTTACATTATTATATTGTACATATTTCGTATTATTATTATTACTATTTTATTATTATATTTACTATTATTATTATTATTACTATTATTATTATATCTATTATTATTAACATCGTTTTTGTTTTGAATTTCTTTGTTATTATTATTTTACCTTATTTTCTTAATTTTGTCTTTGTTATTGCACACTTTACTATGTTTTGTTTATTCTTGTTTGCATCATTTCATGTAGATTGGTGACTTTGAAACACATTTCAACATTTTCTCATTTTTAAATTCATGAAAAAGGGGTTTCACAAAGGTAATATTCATGAGTTTGGAAATTTGGAGAAATTGTGCTCAATCGTGCTGGGTGTGATTTTTTCTGTTTGACCAAATGAATGAATATCCTTTCAAATTTAAGTACATGTGCTTGGGAGAATTTAAGGGATAATCTTAAATTCGAGGACTTAGATTGTCATATCCAATCGTGCTGGACGTGAGACTCTATTCCTTCGAAACAAGGGAATCTCAATATTCAAACAAGTTATTTAGATTTATAAAAAGAGAATACAATTTCAAAATCATTTCTAACTTTTCGACATTAGGACATTGATTAATTAATTTGGTACCGATTTTGGGCGTTGCGAGGGTGCTAACCCTTCCTCATACGTAACCGACTCCCGAACCTATTTTCTCGAACTTTGGCAGACCAAAAGCACTGTTTTAGTAAACTGAAACGTTTTATTAAAACAAAGGTGATCCGACCACACTTAATAAAAGGTCGGTGGCGACTCCCGTTTCTGTTTTCAAAACCCAAGTTCGATTCCCGCCTTTTTCCAAAAAGGGGATAGTTTCAACAGCTTGGCGACTCCACTAGGGACCAATAAGAGAGTCAGGTCGTAAAATTGATTATTCTTTGTCCTCTTGTCGAAAACTTGGAAAATTATTTTGAAAAATCATGTTTCTTTTGATGCATTTGATGGTACTATGATTGCAATAATGTTGAGTCTCATAGGACGTTTCTGCATTCATATTTGCATGACCGTTGTGGTCACACCTTTTAAATGGGAGCGAGAAGCTATGCCTTCGTGAGGTTTTCACCTCCGCATGGGCTAGGGGACTGCTTCCGAGATACATCCGTACCTATGTCTTCGTGAGGTTTTCACCTCCGTATGGCCATAGGGAAATGTATCTCCCTGAACCGAACTCAGTCCGTATGAACCTATAATGGGTGAGGACCGAGGAATCTGTTGGTTTGGATACCTTGACTTTAGAACTGAAACACATATAGAGAGACTTCAGGGCCTACCCTAGATAGAGCCATATCAATCCTTAGTGGTTACCTAGATAGGGTTTTGGTTATTTGCTTTATATTTTGTTTCATAATACCAACTTGTCTACTTTATTTTGGTGCATATCATCCCATGATTCATAGGGTATCAATTCACGATCAGTTTCCAAGTTAAGAAAGCTCGTTATGGAAAACGAATTCCTTGATAAAGTGGAAGACAATGCAGTCATCCGCGTATGGTCAGAGCGAACGCAACTAGAAAAAGGGAACAGTTTAGCTGATGGGTATGTGTCAGAGCTATGGGACTTTACACGCATCAATACTACACAAAACGACTTCGGCGAGCTAAAGAAAATATGGAACCAGTAGGACGATAAGGCAAAACAGCTGTTCTATCACAATTATGGTAATCTACCCTACTTGTTCGACATTAAGGTAGATAAACATCTATTCCGAGCTATGACTCAGTTTTGGAACCCTGCTTACAGTTGTTTCACTTTCAGGAAAGTAGATCTAGTGCCTACCGTAGAAGAATATACAACCTTGCTTCACTGTCAGAGGGCCCAAGCGGACAAAGTTTATTTTAACGCCACCAATGCCCCTACCTTTGTAAAGAAGTTAATGAATATCACAGGGATGAATGAGCAGTGGGTCTCGGCCAGAATTCAGAAGAAATGCGAGGGTAAATGCATACCTTGGGTAAGTTTGAAGGACCTGATCTTGGCACACCCTGATGTAAAAAAGAAGATTGATGTCTTTGCCTTGTGTACTTATGGTTTAGTAATTTTTCGTAAGGCTCTAAGACATATAGATGAAGCAGTTACTGATCTATTCGATCAACTGGACAAAGGGGCCACGCCTGTGCCTGCAATCTTAATCGAAACGTTCAGATCCTTAAATGCATGTCGGAAAACGGGTGAAGGCAGGTTTATTGGATGTGCACAGCTATTATTGGCATGGTTCCACAGCCATTTCTGGAAGATAGAAAAGGTGTCTTGTCATGTGTTCTTTGAGAAATATTATCTGTTGAAGAAGATAGTAGCTACACCAAGAAAAGAAAACATATCCGAGGAAAGCTGGATAACACTCCTTCAGAATCTTCAAGAAGAAGACATCGAGTGGAAAGCTCCTTGGATGATTCCTAATGAAATCCTTTATCGATGTGAAAATTTTGACTGGGTTCCTTTGCTCGAAATTTGGGGAGCTGTTGGGTATGCTCCTTTGCTTGTACTGAGGCAATATGGGTCGAGACAATTTGTACCAATGACAAGTGGACTAACCCAATGTGAATTTGCGTATAGTGGGGAAAGCTATAAGAAAAGGGCTAAAGAGATATCTAGCGCTTGGAATCAAGTTCATAGAATGAAAAGATTATTCACGGGACCAATGACGACTCCAGAATACGATGGATGGAGGACTAGAAGAGTTAGCGATAACATCCCCGAACAGAGCGCAGAGGGTTCCTGATCTAGAGAGGAATGCTTATGAGTGATACCATCAGAGTTAGAAATCATAAAACAAGACTTCGAAAGACAGAATCTAGAGCTCGGAAAGAAGATAGAAAAGCTAAAAGAAGAAAAGATGTACTTGAAGCTAGATGTGGATGTTCAGAAGTCAGAAACAGAAAAAGTGAAAAACGAAAAGAGAAAAGTCGAGGAAGATCGAGATAGCTTGAAGACCGAATAAAGGAGGATGCGTCTGTCAATGAAGAATGCTGGATTAGGGAAGACTACTGAACAATGGCGACAAAAAGTCCAGGAAGGAAAGGCCAGAGCTGACTATTGGGAAAGAAAATTTCAAGAAATACAAATGCAAGAAGAAACCTTAAAGAAAAACTTGACAGAAAGCCTGAATGAGAGGATAGAATTAAAAGATAGAATAACTGAACTTGGGAGGACACTCCATCACTATCAAAGCCGTAATGTCGTGATCGAGCTAAGGTCAAGCCTAAACAGGATCGAGGAGATGAAGAGTAGGGTTGAGGAGTTAGAAGCAGCATTACAAGGTTATGAACTACGGATAGAACTTCTTGAGGCAAAGGAAGAGCGTGCAGAAGAAGAAATTTGCCATTCTCATAATCAAATCAGAAGTCGAAATTACCTTATGAGTGAGGCCATAGTTCGGATCAAAGAGGTAGCCAATTACCTGCAAACTCTGGTAGCGCAGGCCGATGTACTAAGCGTGAAATATGAGCTGCAGCCTTGTCATAATCAAGAGCTAATCTCTTTGCTTAATAGAATCAAAACTCTGGGCCTTAGGGCGAAAGCGTATTTGTAGTCCGGTTTATGTAAAGGGTTTTGTTTTCTAATAAAACTTTCTGAAATGAAACTGAATCTGAATTGGTACTTCTTTGCTTGCATTCATTCCATACATTAGCATCGCATGCATTTACATCATGTCACATGCATAGAAAGAGTCTAATACACTCAAATCATAACAGTGAGGAAGAGAGAAAAAGGAAAGAGAATCTGGAAGCTAAACATCCGTACGGTACCCGCGCAAAAACAAAGAAGATGGATCAGAGACTAGAGCAATTCCAAAAAGAAGTGCAGGACCAGGTGCAAGAGCAGCTAGCCAAGATCTAGCAAGACATGATGGAGTCCCAGAGGGACATGAGGTCTTAGATAACTCAAATGACCCAACTGTTGAACGGATTTATGGAGAGAGGAAAAGGCCCCATGGCTATTACTGGAGGGGAGAATGAAGATATTCCCTCAGGATCTACCCTGCCGCAAGTCCCTTCACAGCACGAGGAATATCCCCGGAGGCCATCCGTCACAATTAGGCCTCAACAAGGGCAAGCTAACATTGGATCCCCCATGAATTTCCAAGTGGGCTCAGGATCCAACCCAGGAGATGACCTTATTAACTCTATCGTACCAGATTTTGATGAAATGGAGAAAGAAATAATGAAGGCCGAACCCTCAAGGCAGATGGAAGATCGCTACAGATGGTTGGAGGAGAGAGTCAAAGCAATAGAAAAAACTGAAACTCGTTGCGGAATTGATATCAAAGAGCTAAGTTTGGTCCTAAACTTAGTACTCCCACCAAAGTTCAAGACTCCGGAGTTTGAAAAATACAATGGGACTAGCTGCCTTGAAGCACACCTGAAGATGTTCGGTCGACGAATGGCGGAACACGCCAATAATGAAAAATTATTGATTCACTGCTTTCAGGATAGTCTGGTTGGGTCTGCGGCCAAATGGTACGATCGGCTCAGTAGTACCCAAATCAAGACATGGAAGGACCTAGCCCAGGCCTTCATGAAACATTACGGCCACATAGCAGACATAGCTCCCGACAGAGTCACTCTCCAAACTATGGAGAAAAGGCCAAGCTAAACCTTCAGGCAGTATGCTCAACGATGGAGAGAGGTAGCCATGCAGGTTCAGCTGCCTCTTTGAGAGGAAGAAACAGCCACACTCTTCATCCATACTTTGAAAGCTCCTTTCATCAATCACATGTTGGGGAGTTCTATGATAGATTTTTCAGAAATTGTGAGGTGTGGAGAAAGGATAGAACACGCGGTTAGGTGTGGCAAGATAGAAGCAGGGGAAGGTTCCAGAAAGACGGCCCTAAAGAAAAGAGAGAGTGACGTAAATAACGTGAGTACCCGTGACAAGTTAGTCACCCTGAATCAACCCAGTACCGTGATTACCGACCGTCCAAGCTCACACTCTAATACAAAACCGAATAGGGAGAAACTCCAGTTCACTCCGATCTACATGACATACGGGCAACTGTACCAAAAATTGTACGACACACATGTTGTCGCCCCCCATTACTTACAGCCCCTCCAGCCTCCATACCCTAAATGGTGTGATGCAAATGCACAATGCGAATACCATGCGGGGATTGTTGGACATTCAATAAAAAATTGTCTCGCCTTCAAGAAGTTGGTAGAAAAACTCATTCAAATGGGTGTTGTGAAAGTTAACGATACAGAACACCTGCTACCCAATCACGCTAATAACGGGGTGAACATGATGAGGGAGAAAGTAGGAAAAAGAGTGAAAATGAACGTCGAGGAGATAAAAACCCCGCTAAGATGGGTCTGGAAGCAAATGATAAATAGAGGCTTAATCGCACAACAGCTGAAAGAAGAGTTTGAAGGAGCGGAAAAATATTGCGAGTTTTATGCCGAAACGGGTCATAATATTCAAGAATGCCTCATGTTCAGGGTATCATTCAAAATCTCATGGATAACAAAGAAGTGGAATTCTACGAAGAGATTGGAGAACCAGAAGAAGGAAAAGTCCACACGTCAGAAGAAGGGTCATCTAGGAGAATCTATGGGGGCAACCTCCCTGCGGTGATTATATCACGATCTAGAACGGTTGAAATCACGCCAGAAGGAGAGGTCCACACATCGGAAGAAGGATCATCTAAGAGAATCTATGGGGGCAACCACCCTGCGATGATCATATCACGACCAAGAACGATTGATACTAGAATATCAATCACGCCGAAGGTCATAATTCAAAAGCCCATAGCTTCCCCTTATAGGGACAATAAAAAGGTCCCGTGGAGTTATGATTGTAAGGTAGTAACCCTGAGAAAAGAGAATCCAGTTAATGCTATGGAGAAAGACCAAGATGAGGGCTTTTCCACACGAAGTGGAAGGCGTTATACCCCGAACACAAGGGCCGAACTGGTTAAAGGGAAATCCGTGATAATCGAGCAAAATGAAGAAGGGACGATGAGATCCAAAGCACTTGTCAATGAGCCCGTGACAGAGAACGAGGCTAAGAGTTCTTAAAATTCCTTAAGCACAGCGAATACAGTGTTGTGGAGCAACTACACAAACAGCCAACTTGCATATCGGCACTAGCCTTGCTCATGAGTTTAGAAACTCATCGAAACGCGTTGATGAAGGTATTAAACGAAATATACGTAGCAGGCGATATATCTGTCAGCAAACTGGACCGTCTAGTTGGGAATCTAAGTGCCGACAACTTCATTTTCTTCAACGATGATGAGATACCTCCGGGGGGTGTGGGATCCACCAAGGCCCTACACATAACCACACACTGCAAAGGGTATATATTGCCCGGGGTGTTGGTCGATAACGGTCGACCACGAATGTATTACCTTTATCCACGTTGAACAAAGGTTGTGCAGAGATAGCTCCCACATGAAAACATGCCATAATGTTGTGAGAGCATTCGATGGTACAGAGAGAAAAGTCATGGGGAGAATCGATATACCTCTTCGGATCGACCCAAATACGTACGAAGTGGACTTCATAGTGATGGACATCAAACCTTCCTACAATTGCCTGTTAGTAAGACCCTGGATCCATTCACCGGGCGATCATCATCATCGCACTGAAAAATGAAGTTAGTAACGGAAGGAAGGTTGATCACAATCAACGCTGAAGAGGATATCATAGCATCCGTTACTAGTGACACTCCATACATTGGGATAGATGAAGAAGCGATGGTGTAACACCCCTTACCCGAGACCTTTGCCGGAGTCGAGTATGTGGCATTACTAGACTTGACTACTAGTTCGGGGCATAAGAATTTAAAGCTGTCCAACTGCGTCATGCTGACTAAATTGACCATAACTCGAGTTACAAAACTCGAAATTTATTATCCGTAAATTTTCCTTGAAACTAGATTCATATATATATACCATAATTTTTTTCAGAATTTTTCATGTGTCCAATTAGTACAGTTTATTCATCAAAGTTTCCCCTATTTCACTGTTGATGATTCTGACCTATCATTACAAAAACTCAGTTATCTAATTGTACAAAATTTCAATAATGTTCTTGTTTATTCCAATAAAAAATAGACTCATTAAGGATTCTAAGTATATAAACTATGCTCCCTGATTATTTTTGTACAATTTTTAACAATTTTTCCAAGACAGAACAGGGAATCACGAATTCATTCAGAACAAGTCTCATTAAAATTTAAATATCTCATAATATAAAATTCCTTTGCCTACTCTGTTTCTTTCATATCAAAATAGACACAATAAGCTTTAATTCTATATCTTATTCACTTTCTAATTAAATTTATCCTATTTTTGGTGATTTTTCAAAAATCACATCACTGCTGCTAACTAAAAACTGTTTCATTTCAAAATATGATTAACTAGTTTATAACCGAATATACCCACATACAACTCATACTATCCATGCATTTTAATCATTTATGCAATTTAACTTATACCTAAAACATTCGCGTAATATCATAACATCATCGATTTATTAACAAAACACGACTATGGTTCCATATAATCGAGTGTACCATTGGTTACTTACCACAATACCTAATTCAAAGGTTCATTTCGTAAACATACATTTCCTTATCAAATACGAGTAAACTTCGATTAAAAATGCACAAACATTACCAAAATAAACCGACATTTGTATCAAAGCACAACAGCATACTCAACTAAAAATTTAGCCATATTCGCATGGCTATAATACATGTAATATGAAGGTTTTCACTCAAACAAGGTCATTTTCAAAATTTCCTCCTATACATGCCTTTATCTAATTTAACGCAACTAAAAGAGTACCAAAATAGTTGATAGTGTGGGCGAATTTCTTGACGATCCTTCTCGAGCCCGTAGCGTATCCAAAATCTATAAAACAGAGGAAAACATTTCACGCAATAAGCTTACTAGCTTAGTAAGTCCTAAGCTCATAATAATATAACATTTATACATTTAAGAAATTAAAACATTCAACTTAAAAACCGAATATCCATAATAGAACATTAAAACTTAAATTCGATCATATAATGCTCATACAAATTAATATTATCCTCAAACATATATAACACAATTTTTATAGCATCAACTCGACTCAAGTAATATTAAACATAACATACCTTACATATTTACCTTAGCCGTTAGCTAGATACATTAATTGTGGTTTGCTTTGAATAATATTTGGTTTCTCCTTTATAATACACATCACCGGCATCAAGCCTGCTAGGCGATAAAGCCCGTTAAGTAACACCCAGACACGAGGCTCCGCTAGGCTCAGGGCCCGTAGGAGATCACTGGCACTAGGCCTGCTAGGCTTAAAGCCCGAAAGAAATCACTGGCACTAGGCCTGCTAGGCTTAAAGCCCGAAATACCTCAATGTGATAAATCATTCCACACACATTTCATAATATATTACATGTCCAATTAAACTAAACTTATTCACATTAAACAACTAAAATCATTTCACATCGTTACAATCCATGATTTCGCATCGAAACATTTATTCGTATTATGTTATCAAACTATATAACTCATTTAATACACTTACATACATTCGGCTATGACAAAATTTCATACTAAAATTTTATCAAACATTATCATATAATATGTTCATAAATAGTTATTTAATATAATTTAACTTAAGGACTTACCTCGGTTGTCGATGAGATCTGTGTAAATCGGCTATTCGAGAACCTTTGTCTTTCCCCGATCCAATTCCGTTTTCTTTGTTCTTGATCTAAACACATCAAAATTTAGCTCATTCAAGCACATTTCATCTCAATTTAGTCCAAAGACAGTTAAATAACAATTTACAATTTTGCCCCTAATGTTTCCCATCTTTTACAAATTGGTCCTATTTACACAAAACACAAAATATGCAAAATTCCCCAACACTATAGCTAGGCCGAATCTTCCACATAGCTATACAAGTCCATGCATTTCATTTCTTTCATGTTTTAGTCCTTCAAGAATTTAATTTTTTTTAATTAGTCCCTAACACTCAATTTCATCAAAACTTCTAATTCTAAAAATGATGATTTAACACATACTATTTATAATCTACCATCAAACATTTCATGCCATGGATATACAACCATAGCCGAATCTCAATGTGCCAAAATCTCAAAAATTATCACATGGGTTGTATAGTATTCAAAGCAACCATTCCAAAAATGTAAAATCTATTAAAAACTAAGCAAAATACATACCCCAAATTAAGCCCCAAGTTGCCGAAATTGAAGCTTCAACAATGGAGTTTTCTTCCTCCAACTTTCGGCCAAGAAGATGAACAAGGTATGTTCTCTTTCTTTCCACTTTGTTTTTATTATTTTATGAAGTATTTAACATATATCAACATTATTTATAATTATACTAATATAACTTTATAACAAGATTAAACTAACATATATTTAAGGCTACTTGGCCCATTGCCGTCCATCACTAAGGTCAATGGGCTAATTGCCCTTTTAGGACACCCACTTAAAAAGCCACAAGCAAATTAGTACATTACACCTTATCATGCAACTTTTACGCTTTTCGCGATTAAATCCTTTTTATCAAATTAAGCACTTAAACGATAAAATTTTTCTACGAAATTTTCACACATATTAATTCACATATAATAAATATGGAATATAATACCAAAATATTTCTCGGGCTCGAATTCGTGGTCCCGAAACCACCGTTCCGATTAGGGTCAATATTGGTCTGTTACAGATGGAATGTTCTTTCCGATCATTGGAATTTATCAACGCAACTTTCATTGCCAAGGGCAGCATGATCCCTATACCCAGGATATTCGAGTCTACGAAGATGTGCCTCCAGATGATATTTGGAAGGGAGCCTTACCAGGGAAAGGGCTCGGAAAGTACCTTCAATGAAGGACTGAAGTACCGATGCGACGAGAAAAACGAGACCACTTTGGCTTAAGATTCAGGCCAAATGCAGAACAAAGGAGGAGAGAATAAGAAAAGAGAAGGGGAAGAAGAAGGGCGCGCCTAGGCGAGGAAGAGATCAAATGGGAACCAATAACCTTTCCTCATTTATCCAGAACATTTGTCTCAAGGGGAATCATATACCCTGATCAAGGTATAGCAATAGGAGAAGAAACCGAAGAAAGGCTGGGAAACTTGAGCATCAATGCTGTATGCAAGGAAAGGGCTGAAGAAAGAGATTTATCTGAGATTCGCCCTTATGCTCCTGGAAGTGTTCTGAACAATTGGACCATGGAAGAGATTCCTGTAGATTTTAGAATCAATTCAGAGTAATGTTTGGGACACACTCATTACTCCGAGCCTAGGAGCAATGAGAAACCCTTTGTTGAATAGGCATATGTCCAAGCATCTTTATTTCAATAAAATGCATCTTTCGAGCAAATTTTTTTCACTCTTTACATTCCATTCATAATCATTCATACAAATGGTCATTCTTAGATTATTTTGTTTTTGCATTTTTCTTTGTCCTTTCCAACAGGTCCCCATATATCAATGGCATGAGTGACACTGCTATTAACTTAGAATCTCTTTTTGAACAAGATATGGCTATGAAGGATTCCTGAGATTTTGAAGATGACCGAGACAGCAGCATATCTCTTGAATTGTTAAGGATGGTAGAGTAAGAGGAGAAACAAATCTTGCCCCACAAAGAGTCAGTAAAAATTGTGAGCTTGGGAGAAGGGAAAGAGTTGAAAATCGGGGCTAACATCACTGCGGAGACAAAGCAAGACCTCATCAAGTTACTCCAAGAATTCAAGAACGTCTTCGCTTGGTCATACCAAGATATGCCCGGATTGAACACAGATATGTTGGAACGCCGATACCCCATGGCGCAGCAGAATAAAATTAGATCCGGCGATCCAAACCATGGATCCATGTGTGAGGAACGAATCGGGGTGAAATAAAGGTTTCAAATTACCAAAACTTCAATCTGAGTAGACAGCGACGCCTTGGCAACAAGAGTTTTGATCTCTTTGTCGAATCAAGCCACAACCTTTTCGATGTCGGCCTCTACGTGATTCACCCGGTTTGACTATGAATCGAAGAAATCTCCAAAACTATTTTGGAGGTTTATTTGCTTGACTACTGCTAGACCTAACAAGCAATCTCTTAGGGTTTTCACATAAGCTTTGCCTCTTTTAAATACCTTTTATATTGGGTATCCTTTTAATTGGGCCTTTTATAATGGGTATTTTTTTCATTGGGCCCATTATTTGGTATCCTTTTAATACCCTTTTATAATTGGTATCTCTTGAATGTATCATAAGATTAAATAAATATAATAAAGTTTTTAACCAAAATTATAATTACATTAATTATATCCAAAATTATAATTACATTAATTATAATAAGGATTTCGATAAACTATATTTATTTAAATTTATATATGAATCAAATTCATATATTAATAGAATTATGTTGTCATTATGTGTACAACATCCTTGTACATATAATATGTTCAATATTTGATTGCCCAATTAAATTAATTCTTTAATTAATTTAATTCATGTGACAACTAAAAACAATACCAATTATATTTTATTCCGTTCATTTAAACCATAGGGTGTGACCCTGTAGGTTCTTGCAACGTTAGTAGTAATAATAGAACGATTCTAATGTCACAAACAATGAGTGGCATCTAGCAATGCATCATTGCTACCTAAGTTACAAGAAGTCATGATTCCATATAACTTTTTGTGATTAACCTTTCATACATTAATCCTTAAGTCATTTATCTCTAGAATGGACACAAGTCATGGAATAGTCACACTTGTATAGTCCATCCCATGTTTCTTGATATCTTGAGTAGACTATGATATACAAATTAGTATGACATCTCATGTCAACTTATTTGAGCATGGCCATGCATTTCTAGTCTCACTCAATCAAGTGGCCTAAGATATTACTCCCATTATGTAGGAAGGACTTATCCTATATTGATCAACCATATCCTCGTACATAGATTGTGGTATATCCAACATCGGTCTTTATAGAACAACCAATTATGGTGTACGTTTGATCAGTATCAAAATATACAACTCACGATGTTGAGATAATAATTATCTCAAGTCCGAGGATCATATACATATTAATCACTATGAGTAATGTTGTGACAATTACATAATAATCCAATAAACATACTCATAACGGGTCAATCCAATATGTTGTTCTCTAACACATATATTCATGCATTGATTTTGACAATCCACATCAATGACAACTCTTTATCATCAATCAACTACATGTTAGTCTTAATGCATTATTGTTGTCCTAGTCAACAATAATACTCGACTAAGGATCTTTTAAGAATAATCATATTATTCTTAGGACATTATTATAAAACAGTTTATTTATACACATACGAAAAGAAAAACTCAAATAATAATGACAACGCTTTATATTAATAAACATGGTAAATTAAGTATGTTATTACAACCATCTCATGATTGGTCTTTGGGCATACTCTTACAGATATAGTGGTACACCGCCTCCCCATAAAGGAGGAATGTAGACCCGTTCAACAGAAGCTTGGAAGAATGAGGCCTGATGTTTTGTTAAAGATAAAAGAAGAAGTCAGGAAGCAGTTCGATGCTGGTTTTTTGCAAGTGGTCAAATACTCGGAATGGGTAGCAAACATAGTGCCTATTCCTAAGAAAGATGGAAAGGTACGAATGTGTGTGGACTATAGGGATTTGAACAAGGCTAGCCCAAAAGATAACTTTCCGTTACCTCACATTGATACTTTAGTAGATAACACGGCTGGTTATTCACTTTTCTCCTTCATGGACGACTTCTCTGGGTACAACCAGATTAAGATGCACCCTGAGGATATGGGGAAAACCACATTCGTGACCATGTGGGGAACATTCTGCTATAAGGTAATGCTGTTCGGACTGAAAAATATAGGGGCAACGTATCAAAGAGCCATGGTTACCCTCTTCCACGACATGATGCACAAGGAGATTGAAGTTTATGTGGACGACATGATTGCAAAGTCCAGGACTGAGAAAGAGCATGTACAGGTCTTGAGGAAACTATTCCTAAGGTTGAGAAAATTTCAACTGAAACTCAATCCAGCAAAATGTACCTTCGGGGCTAGGTCGGGAAAGTTGTTAGGATTTGTAGTCAGTGAAAAAGGAATTGAGGTGGATCCTGATAAAGTAAACGTTATACAGAAGTTGTCTCCACCACGTACCCAAAAGGAGGTTCGAGGTTTTCTAGGGAGATTAAACTATATCGCTCGGTTCATTGCACAATTAACAGAGAAATGTGACCCTATATTCCGTCTTCTTAGGAAACACAACTCAGGTGAATGGAATGAGAAGTGCCAGGGAGCTTTCGATGGGATCAAGCATTACTTGTCTGAACACCCAGTACTAATGCCACCTTGCCCAGATAGGCCACTGATATTGTATTTGTCAGTATTTGAAAATTTTATGGGATGTGTGCTAGGCCAACATGATGAGTCAGGAAGAAAGGAAAGAGCGATATACTATCTCAGTAAGAAGTTTACAGAATGCGAGACAAGATATTCGCCAATTGAGAAATTGTGTTGCGCTTTGATTTGGATGACCTGGAGACTGAGACAGTACATGCTATATCACACCACTTGGCTTATCTCAAAGCTAGACCCTCTCAAGTACATAATGGAATCGACTGCGCTAAATTGAAGAATGGCCCGATGGTAGATTCTACCTTCTGAGTTCGATATAGTCTACATAAACTAGAAAGCTGTAAAAGGAAGTGCAATAGCAGACTTTCTAGTCAGCAGAGCTGTAGAAGATTACGAACCATTGGACTTCGATTTTCCAAATGAAGACCTGATGTACGTGGCAATCACTGAAGATGTCCAAAAGGAGGGCCTTCCTTGGAAACTGAACTTTGACGGAGCTTCAAACGCGATAGGGAACGGTATTGGGGTAGTCCTAGTATCCCCAGATGGAGATCACTATCCTCTCACTAGTAAATTAGATTTTGATTGCACGAACAACATGGCCGAATACGAAGCCTGCATCCTGGGTATTCGTGCAGCCATTGAGCGCAAAATTAAAATATTGAAGGTATACGGCGACTCTGCGCTAGTGATCTATCAACTGAAAGGTGAATGGAAAACGAGAGATCCCAAGCTAATCAGTTATCGAAGGCTAGTCTCTGATTTAATCAAGGAGTTTGACAACGTCGCTTTCTGTTACCTCTCACGAGAAGAGAATCAGATGGCCAACGCCCTAGCTACGTTGGCTTCTATGATCAAAGTGAACAAGCAAGATGAGGTGAAACCTATCCAAATGAGCATTTATGAGGCTCCAGCACATTGCTACAACATCAGCGAAGAAGAAGAAAAAGATGATCACCCTTGGTATCACAATATATTACAATACGTGAAGAATCGTGAATACCCCGACCAAGCAACTGAGAATGATAAGAGGACGTTGAGAAGACTGGCTAGGGATTATGTCTTGGATGGGGAAATCCTATATAGGAAAAGGAAAGATCAAGTCCTTCTGAGATGCGTGGATGCTGTTGAAGCCAAGAGAATCCTCGAAGAAGTTCATGAGGGTGTATGTGGGACACACGCTAATGGTTTTACAATGGCAAGACAGATCATGAGATTTGGGTATTATTGGTCTACTATGGAAGGAGACTGCATCAGCTATGCCAGAAAATGCCACAAATGTCAAATTTATGGGGATAAAATGCACGTACCCCCTTCACCTCTCCATGTCATGACCTCCCCGTGGCCTTTCTCTATATAAGGAATGGACATCATTGGGCCGATCTCACCAAAAGCTTCGAATGGGCATCGATTTATCTTTGTGGTAATCTACTACTTCACTAAGTGGGTAGAAGCCACTTCGTATGTGAATGTCACGAAATCAGCAGTCAGCAAGTTCTTAAAGAAAGAAATCATATGCCGATATGGAATGCCTGAAAGGATCATATCTGACAATGCACTGAACTTGAATAACAGTACGATAGCAGAGGTCTGCAGCCAATTCAAGATCAAACACCATAACTCGTCACCATATCGTCCAAAAATGAATGGAGCAGTCGAGGCAGCTAACAAGAATATCAAGAAAATTGTAGGGAAGATGACTGAGACTTATAGAGATTGGCACGAGAAGCTACCATTCGCTCTTTATGCTTATCAAACATCGGTCAGAACCTTTACTGGGACAACTCCTTTCTTTTTGGTTTACGAGATGGAAGCGGTACTTCCAATCGAAGTTGAGATCCCTTCCCTTCGGGTCTTGTCTGAACTAAAGTTGGATGAAGCAGAATGGACTCGATCCCGGTATGATCAACTGAACCTAATCGAGGAAAAGAGGCTAAGAGCCCTTCGTCATGGACAAATGTATCAAAAGTGAATGATACAGGCTTATAACAAAAAAGTTCACCCTAGAGAATTCTATGAAGGAGACCTTGTCCTGAAAAAGATCCTTCCCATGCAAAAGGACTTTAGAGGAAAATGGATGCCAAATTGGTAAGGACCTTATGTAGTAAAGAAGGCCTTTTCTGGTGGAGCTCTCATTTTGACAGAGATGGATGGCAAAAGTTTACCGAATCCTGTGAACTCAGATTCAGTCAAGAAATACTTCGCTTAAGAAAAAAACTGAAGAGGCCAAAGTGAAAACCTGCAATGGGCGCTTTGTGATCAAATGGGTTTTGAATTGAAAACCCAAGAATGGGCGATTCAAATTTTTTGAAAAGGAGGTATGTAATGATCTTGCTGCAACCCGAATTAACAAGAGGGAGAGACGTCACTTCTTGGGGCATCAATAAAGTCTTCTAAAGTCTGCCAGACATCTATCAAGTACAAAAGAGATCCTCGAGAAAATTTGTGCAGAAAAGCTCATACTATGATATCTGGACACTTATTTCTCTTCATTTCATATTTTAGCAAATTTACCTTGTCAAAACCTGATCTTTTGCTCAATTTATTCACTCTAAACTTCACTCTCGATATCCATTGTGATGATATTCTTCAAACTCTTTTCATTGAAATAACGATTAATGGACCATTGATGTTCAAATTAAAGGAGTCTTGCATATTACTCTGAAAACTTCTAATTTTTACAAGAACCTAGAGTGAGGCCAATATTTGGAACTAACCAGGTTAAGGGGTAATTGAGGTTTGAAATGCTGACCCCCAAAGATGCCAACCGAATGAGAAGGCAGGGTGATACATTCTCATGCATTCATCATCCACATTAGAGGGATTCGATTCATTCTAATCATTGCACCCTAATCATTGTAAAAAGACCATTCACATGACATTCTACATTCATGCAAATGTCGTCCATCATGCATCTAGTAAGGAGCATTTGAGTCATTCCAGTCATAGCATCCTCATCATTTATTTAAGCATAAGCACATTCTACTGGACAAATTCCTCAAAGAACAGTATAGCAAATTCAGATCTTGTTCCCTCGAGATGGGAGCGGAGCAGGCTGAAGATTGAAGTCTTTCGAAAGATAGTAAGGAAGCAAATTGAAAACGTCAAATTTCGTTCCCTAGAGATGATAGTGGAGCAAACTGAAGATTAAAGTCTTCCTGAAGATAGTAAAGAAGCAAATTGAAAATTTCAGATTTTGCCACTGACCAGCAGTGGAAGAGTTTGAAGATTATCCTATTGCCATCGAACAGCAGTGGAATGGGTTGAAGATTGTCCTATTGCCATCGAACAGCGGCAGAATGGGTTGAAAATTGTCCTATTGCCATCGAACAGCGGTGGAATAGGTTGAAGATTATCCTATTGCCATCGAACAGCGGTGGAATGGGTTGAAGATTGTCCTATTGCCATTGAACAGCGGTGGAATGGGTTGAAGATTATCCTATTGCCATCGAATAGCGGTGGAATGGGTTGAAGATTGTCTTATTACCATTGACCAACAGTGGAGCAGGTTGAAGATTGTCCTATTGCCACCGACCAGCGGTGGAATAGGTTGAAGATTGCAAATGTTATCTCCCTGAAGATACAAAGGAATAGTAAAAAGGATTGAAGCTACAGGCCATATCCCTCGAAAGTAGCAATGGAGTAGAGCGAAGCAACAAGTTACAGTGGAGTTTGAATCTACCTGACAAAGAAGAGCACCCAAAGAAATTAAGGCTCAGCAAGACCGAGCAAATTTGGGCCTTTTAAAGTCTTTGCTCTATTCCCGTTACACGACAACGAGCAAAGAGGGGCAGCTGTAATACCTATAATTTGCCCGGCCCATTAAACCCCTTTACAAAACCCAAACCCAGGCCCAATAAAACGAATAAAATAGCCCGATTTGTTTACAAAATGGCAAGGCCCGATAGGCCCAAAAACATTGATCTTTCAGGAAAATTTTAGGGTTTTGAAACCCTAAAATTTCCTAACGCTGCAATCCACCAGCCACGGTCGGCCACCAACGCCGTTCACATGCCACCATTGTCTCGTCCGCTCCTCCACTTTCCATTGTTCCCCACGACTTGCAAAAAGGACAAAAAACAACAAGACCACAAGCAAAACAGTTTGTATTTATTTATTTTATTTTACTTACTGTTATTCGGCTATAAAGCCTTTGGAAAAAGGATGTATTCGGGGCTTTTTTTTGGGCAATCAATATGAGCGCAATACTTTCAAAACACAAACAAAATAATCGAAGTAATAACAAAAAAACAAAAATCCAAAATGTAAAAAGTCAACATTCGAAGGTATTTCTTTTTCATTTCGAATTTTTCCCCTTTTTTATCCATAAATATATATACACGTCTTTTTTTTTAAAAAAAAGGGAGAAAGAGAGATTTTACCTTTTTCGGCCACTACGCGCGGTGGTCGGAGACGACGGTGCCAGTAACGGAGGTGCGACGGCGATCTGTTGGAGTGTTCCCCTCCCCCCTTTTTCTTTTCGGATCAGCAGAGAGTGAAAGAGAGAAAGAGAGTCAGATTTTTTTAGAAAACAAAGGAAAAATGAATTCAAAAAAATTTTCAGCCTTTATATAACCATATGAAACGACGCCGTTTTGGCCGGCGCCCAAATGCCCCAAAACGACGTCGTTTCAACTGACCCGACCCGATCCAACCCGCTCCAGCCTAAGATCCGCGCGTCTTATTATAGAGGGGCTAATTGCGCTTTTAGCCCCTCCGCTTTTTCATATCTGCGCAATCGAGTTTTTTTTATCTCGATTTTGACCCGATGATTTTTCATGGTTTCAAGTTGATCCCTCCTTCCAGCGCACCATTTTAATAGGGGTTTATTGCTATTTAGGGCCCTCTAGGTCGCTCGCGCGACGCAATTTAGCCCTTTCATCTTTTTATGTTTTAAATTTAGCCCCACGCTTTAGTTGTTGATCCGATTTAGTCCCTTTTCTTTTATTTTGGCTATTTTTCCATTAAATCAATAATGTTTAATATTTTTATTAATTTTTATGTGTATTATTATTATTATTACTATTATTATTATTATTATTATTATTATTATTATTACCATATTTACATTATTATATTGTACATATTTCGTATCATTATTATTACTATTTTATTATTATATTTACTATTATTGTTATTATTATTATTACTATTATTATTATATCTATTATTATTAACATCGTTTTTGTTTCGAATTTCTTTGTTATTATTATTTTACCTTATTTTCTTAATTTTGTCTTTGTTATTGCACACTTTACTATGTTTTGTTTATTCTTTTTTGCATCATTTCATGTAGATTGGTGACTTTGAAACACATTTCAACATTTTCTCATTTTTAAATTCATAAAAAAGGGGTTTCACAAAGGTAATATTCATGAGTTTGGAAATTCAGAGAAATTGTGCTCAATCGTGCTAGGTGTGATTTTTTCTGTTTGACCAAATGAATGAATATCCTTTCAAATTTCAGTACATGTGCTTGGGAGAATTTTAGGGATAATCTTAAATTCGAAGACTTAGATTGTCATATCCAATCGTGCTGGATGTGAGACTCTATTCCTTCGAAACAAGGGAATCTCAATATTCAAACAAGTTATTTAGAATTATAAAAAGGGAATACACTTTCAAAATCATTTCTAACTTTTCGACATTAGGACATTGATTAATTAATTTGGTACCGATTTTGGGCGTTGCGAGGGTGCTAACCCTTCCTCGTACGTAACCGACTCCCGAACCTATTTTCTCGAACTTTGGCAGACCAAAAGCACTGTTTTAGTAAACCGAAACGTTTTATTAAAACAAAGGTGATCCGACCACACTTAATAAAAGGTCGGTGGTGACTCCCATTTTTATTTTCAAAACTTAAATCGATCCCTGCCTTTCTCAAAAAAGGACGGTTTCGACACATATCATCAAACAGTTTACGAGCATCATCAATAACCCTACATTTTGCATACATGTCAACAAGTGCTGCACAAACAAAGTGATCCCAACACAACCCAGATTTCAAAACAACACCATGAACCAAACTACCCATTAACAAATCCATCCTATCCCTACAAACTCTCAAAACAAAAGGCAAAGTATAATTATCAGGCTGAACACTACACCTAGTAAGCTCCTTAAAAGTTCTAAAACAATTCACAAAGTCACCCTTAAAAAGCCTTGAGCCTATTTGAGCATTCAAGCTGTACATACTTGAAATTTAAAGCCTTGCTAAACTTACAAATATTAGATTGACAGTAAAAAATTAAAACCTGCCACAAGTTTGTGGCAAACGTGAAACCCCAATAGTTGTAAACAATCTGCCACATGAAGTATTCTGTATCTCCCCTGCACTCAAAAGGTTTTAATTTTTTTACTGTCAATCTAATACTTGTAAGTTTAGCAAGGCTTTAAATTTCAAGTATGTACAGCTTGAATGCTCAAATAAGCTCAAGGCTTTTTTGTTTCACAATGTACTTGAAATTTTTTTGCGTATGGGTTTGGGATTTGAGGGAGGTTTCTTGAGTGTCTGCAATTGCAGCAAGTTGAGAAAGTGATAAAAGGTGAAATCTTTCATGGTTTGCTGTAAGAAAGGTTTAGTGAGCTTTAAAATGGTTTTCCGTTTTACTGTATATGTCAATCGCCCTTAAATTCTTTAGGTTAATTTAGGGAACAATTTTATATGAAGAAACCCCTAACACATCCAGCTTCAAAAACTTGCAGAAACCCACACATTCACTACAAACCAAATTTGAGCAGAATACAAACATGCAGAAACCCCTAACAATTAAATCCTAAAGCTTGCAATCAAGAATGTGAGTAGAAATTTACCTTCGATGAATCAGCAGAGAAGACGAGGCAGAGATGATGAACCAGCAGAGAAGATGAGGCAGAGATGATGAACCAACAGAGAAGATGAATTCTTCGTTAGGGTGAAGAGAGTGAAGAGAGGAGCTGTGGAAAATGTCTTACCCCTTAGAAATCGGTAAGATGTTTTCCGGAAATGATGAAATGATTTACCCGTGTTTTGGAAAATGTTTTCCTTAGGAATTCATTTTCCAACAAAACAAACACCGTAAAATGGGGAAAATATTTTCCGAAAAATATTTTCCCCTATCAAACGGACCCTTATAGGGAAAATGTTTCTCCTCTATATTGAAACTTGTCAAAATCCAAGATGGAGAGTAGGGTGCAGTGCAATGTGGTGCATTTAGTTTATTTTTTGTTTCATGCTACAATATTATTATAGTATCTAATTTTATCACCACCGTTATTTTTACACTAATCTCAAATAAATGCACCACCCATCCAAATCTAGCTAGAGAATCAAAATCAAGCCTCCATCCTCCTTTAAGGAAGCAGAAGAAGCTTAAGACCTGAGTTACGTGCAAATGCACAAGATTAGAGAGTGATTCAAGAGCTAAATAGACTAAACAAATAGCCCCTTTGGTTCAGGTTTCCAACGCACTGCACGGCCGTTTGGATGGTATTAATTAGTGCAGTGGAAAATTAGAAAAGTCAACTGGATTGGGTGGACTGAAGCCAAAACTCTAGTTTAGCACAGTGAAAAAGTAAGTCTTTTTTATTTGGCAATAATACCCCTACTTTTTTATATGATTTTTTGTAACGTCGTAAGGCAATTAAATCTTGGAATACGAGCGCCGTTTTCAAACGTCATTATTTATTTATTTACGTGGTCGTATTTTGAAATAATAAAATTGCTCGTGGATTAAATTGTAGAAATAAGCCAACTGACAAGTTTAATATAGAGACATGGAGTTTTTGAAGGATCAAGATTGATGATTGGCAAGGCCTTAATAAAAAGTTTTAACCAAGTCAAGAATTTGATAGTGGGTAGCCATGATATATACCATTGATCTCTACTTAAGTTACCATTAAAAGCATCATCACCATGGGATCCCACTAACAAGATTTTATTAGCTTAATTATTAAGGAAAATAGTTCAGAATTTGAGAGAAACTCTTGCCCACCATCTCTCTCTTATTCGGTATTTGCAAGAAAGGAAGAAAAAAAAAGTTTCATAGCTTCTCTTCTTCAAGCCGAGGGCTTTGCCATAGAAATTGCGTAGAGAATTTTCAAGGAATTGCTAAATTTATCGATAGAATATTTATCTAGAGAGCTAGCCATGGGTTCTTGGTAGGAAGCTCGAAGGATTGGTGAGTGAAATTTCAATGTTTATAGGATAATTTTAGTTGTTATGTATAGTTATACACATTAAGAGACTTGATATATATGTTCATGTTTAGGAGAATTATTTTTGAGAGGGAGGAGAAACTTTTCTTGGGTTAGTGTAGTTTTCGGTCAAGCTTGTTGGGAGGTGAGAAAAGCTTAGTTTGTTAGCATATTTCATAGTTAATTTTCTAGAATTTCATTGTTATTTAATCGATTATATAATGATTATTTGTTATGGCTCTTCTTGTGTGATTGTATCTAAGGAAACCAAACACTCTTCGGAAAATTCAAAAACCTATGCAGAAAGCTAATGAATGAGAAAGTAGTAACATTGGCACTATTGTAAGGATTACAAGTGACAAAAGTTGAGCTAATGAATGAGAAAAGTAGTAACATTGGTACTATTGTAAGGATTAGAACTGACAAAAGTTGAGAGTTTGATAATAATGAGTTTTTATTTTATTTTTTATTTCTGTGATGCTGCTGAAGGAAGAAAGCTTGAATTCTCCACAGCCAAGACCCTACAATAGAATGGTGTTGTGGAGAGGAAAAACAAAACCAGTCAAGAGATGGCCGGTGTCATGCAAAATGGTAAGGGAATTGCTCACAAGTTCTGGGTAGAGGTAGTCAACACTACTGTTTATGTTATCAACAAAGTTCACTTGAGACCAAAGACGTGAATCACTCACTATGAAATGTTGAAAGGAAGGAAACTCAATGTGAAGTATTTTTATGCAGTTGGAAGTATTTGGTACATTCTCCAACAGGGAAAGTTCAATGCCAAGAGTGATGAAGGATTTTTCTAGGCTACACAGACTCCAACAAGGCTAGATTGGTGGTTCAAGGGTACACAGGTTAAATCGATTGATTTCGATGAAACCTTTGTTCATGTTGCTCGATTAGAGGCTATAAGTTTGTTGTTAACAGTGGTCACTTAACATCAAGCATTACCATATAGATATAAAGAATGCCTTCAATGTTTTTTTCTGAAGGAAGAAGTATATGTGGTTCAAACAAAAGGTTTTAAAGATCTTGAGTATCCAGACCATGTGTTTAGACTCAACAAAGTTCTTTATGGATTGAAGTAGGCCCCACAACCTAGTATGAGAGACTTTCACATTAGACTTTCAACACTTAATTTTTTTTAGTTGATGAAACAACACCTAAGGGTATATCATATTAAAAAAGAATTGATTTTGTTAATTTTGTAGGATGAATCAGTTTTTAACAAGAGCTAGTAAATGAAACACCTCAAGTCTCGTTATCTTTATAGAGATTTGATAAATTGACAGAAGATAAAATAACATAAACTAGTTCAATCAACTATTATACACTATGTATTTTCTTCGCATATCAAAAATAACTTCCACAACATAGTGCCATCTCACCTTGTCATTACCTTATATATATTCTCTAAGAGTGTATCTTATTAAAAATTATTTTTTTTTTCAATTTTACGGGATGCAACATTATTTATCAAGAGTATAACTCTTAAGTAGTGAAACAAAACTTCTTAAATCTCATTAACTTTATAGAGATTTGATAAACTGGCAAGCGATAAATAACATAAAATAGTTCAACCAATTATTATACATTGCGTATTTTTCCTACACATCGAAAGCAACTTCCACAACACGGTGCAACCTAACCTTGTCGTTACCTTAAATATATTCTCCAAGAGTATATTATATTAAAAAATTGATTTTTTTTTTCAATTTTACTAGATACAACATTATTTATCAAGAGTATAACTGTGAAGTAGTGAAACGAAACTCCTTAAATCTCATTAATCTTATAGAGATTTGATAAACTGTCAGGCAATAAATAACATAAGATAGTTCAACCAATTATTATACATTGTATATCTTCCAGCACATCAAAAGCAACTGCCACAACGTGGTGCCACCTCACCTCGCCGTTACGTTATATATTCTCTAAGAGTGTATCATATTAAAAACAAAAACTTGAGTTTTTCAATTTTGCAGGAAGCAACATTATATATCAAGTATATAATTGCGAAGTAGTGAAACGAAACTCCTCAAGACTCAGTATCCTCATAGGGATTTGATAAACTGGCCTACGATAAATTAACATAAGATAGTTCAACCAATTATTATACACTGCGTACTTTTCCCGCACAGCAAAAGCAACTTCCACAACGTGGGGCCACCTCACCTTGCTGTTACGTAATATATATTCTCTAGGGCCACTCGCCTACATTTCTTCTTTGTTATATATCTCTATTTTCTTTTTGTCCCTCGGATTTAACGACTACAGATTCAATATCAGGAAAAAGGAAAAAAGAGAATGTTGCCTGCCATGTGCTCCTCTGCCTCTTCCTCCGCGGGTAACTCCATTGCAAATTGTGGCGAAAGAGGAGAGATCATGCTTTTTGGAGTCAGACTGGTGGTTGATTCGATAAGGAAAATTGTTAGTATGAACAATCTTTCTCAATATGAACAACCTCGCGAATCTAATAATAACAACAACATCAGTGACAAATACAAAGGAGAGGAGTACGTCACCGCCGATTATGCCTCTGCCGACGATGTTATTCCTCATTCCACCAAGAATCGAGAGCACAAACGAGGTTATTTTTTTAGATCTCTACTTTTATTTTCGATTTATTATCGAACTTGTAATTTTCTTTTATATTTTGATCTTGTTATTTTTAAATGAATTTCAGGGATACCGTGGACCGTGGAAGAGCACAAGCTGTTTTTGTTAGGATTACAAAAAGTGGGGAAAGGGAATTGGAGACGGATTTCTTTATACTTCGTGAAAACTCGAACCCCAACTCAAGTGGCCAGTCATGCTCAAAAATACTTTCTCCGACAAAGCAATATCAATCGCCGCCGCCGTCGTAGATCTAGCCTCTTCGATATGACTCTCGATATGGTATTCCCTATTATATCTTTCTCATTATCCTATTTTTTTTGTTTGGCAATTTTCTAAGTGGATTTTCTAGATACGATAATTGTATTAATTTTATGAAACATTAGAATTCTGCTAAAAACATATTGAGCAAGAAATTATTACCATTTATTGTAGAAATATTTTCAGCCTCTATTTTGAAATTTTTATTTTTCTATTAAATTAATCCAAACGGTTAGGTGGAAGATGAGCAAATTCAGCCACAAGAGAACATTTGTTTTCCTGATCTTAACTTGAACTTGAATTCAGTCACCGAGGGTCCGCCGTTGAATTTAAAGTTGTCTTTACAATCTGATCAAGTGGATCCCTCATCATCATCGAGGCATTCTGCTTTTCAGGTGCTGCCAAGCTTCAGCAACGGAGATGGCACTAACATCGTCACTGTTTCTTGAGAAATGATATATGAAAAAGAAAATGTAAAAGTTAGGAGACTGAATTTGAAACCTTTGGTTTTTGATGTAGAGACTAAACGTAAAAGAAAAAAAAAGGGTCATGTCTTGCTAGTTTTGTCTTGTTGTTTTCTGTTGCTATTGCTCTTGTGCTAAATTCTTGTTCATTTGTCCGACTTCTGCAATAGGTGCTTCAATGTCATATTAACTTTTATAACTCTCCTCAACAAAAATATTTTAGTCTTTCATTTAAGTTTTCATCTTTTTAGCCTTTAAATTTTTATTTTTATTAAATTATTCCAAAATAAATGAAAAAATTAACTTAACTCTGTTGACATAGCATACATGTGATTGTTAGGTAGATGACATATCAACATTTAATTAATTTTTTTAAATATAAAAAACACCAATTTTTAATAGTTTTAATGATTTTTAGTTTTTGAAAATAGTTTTTATATCTTTTTTAATTTTAAAAAATTAATTAAATGTTGACATATCATCTATATGATAATCCACGTGTATGCAATGCCAACAAAGTTAATTTTTTTTTTTAACGTTTCCATTTATTTTGGGCTGATTTGACAAAATACAAGTTTAAGGTTAAAAAATGTGAAAAAATAAATAGCTCTAAAATGTTTTTTTTTTTTGTAAAGTTGGAGGGCCAAATAAGTTATTATACCTTATATTTTTAGATATTATTAATGTAGCGACGTAAAATTTTAGTACGGGCACTAATTGAGAGAATTATTGAATATTTGAAAACAAAGTTTCGATTTTATTAAAAAAGGGAGTTGCCACCGATCTTTTTTTTTCTAGGTGTGATCGGACACCTAATAAATCCTCTTATTTAAAAGAAAATTATTTTTTGAATTTTCTTAAAAAAAAAGGCCAAGTTTAGGTCTACATCAAAATTCCAGAGAAAAATAAGATTCAGGAGTCAGTTACGCGCGAGGAATGTATTAGCACCCTCGTAACGCCCAAAATTGGTATCTCGTTAAACGTGTGTTGTCTTAATTTTCAAAAATACGAGTTCAATTTAATATTTAATCGTGATCTGATTGAAACACGAGAATTTTTTGAAAACGTGAAAATTGCAGAAATTCTTTTTGAAACCCGAGAATTTTTGAAAACACGAAAATTTTTAAAACACTAAAATTTTTGAAAATATGAGAATTGTTTAAACACGAAATTTTTGAAAATACGAAATTTTTGAAACACGAATTTTTTTTAAAACACGAAAATTTTAAAATTGGAGAAATTTTTTGAAACCCGAGAAATTTTTAAAACACAAAAATTTTTGAAAATACGAAAATTTTGAAACACAAAATTTTTTGAAAACACGAAAATTTTTGAAAACACGAAAATTTTGAAAACACGAAAATTTTTGAAACACGAAATTTTTGAAACATGAAATTTTTGAAACTCGAGAATTTTTTGAAACTCGAGAATTTTTGAAAACACAAAATTTTTTGAAACATGAAATTTTTTGAAACACGAAAATTTTGAAACACAAATTTTTTTTTTGAAAACACAAAAATTTTTAAAACACGAGGATTTGTTTAAAAAAACAAGAAAATTTTGAAACACGAAATTTTTGATAAATTACATATTATCGTATTATATACATTTCAAAAACGAAATTTTGATAATTTAAAAATAACTACAAAATAATCATTTTATTTTAAAACCCGAGGATGTTTTTTAATTTTTTGGATATTTTAAAAGGACGTATCGTATTTAACACGAACCGATGATATTCACCCAACATAGCGATGAAATCAACGAGTTAGTGTCAAACCGATTCGTTGCCTTATTTATTAAAATTATTCGAATAATAATAAAATTAAATTAAATTAAACTTAAATACAAATACAAATACAAAATAAAAATATGCTTTAAAAATATCAATAATATTAAAAACGGAATATCATCAAAATACAAGAATTAAACTAAAAATGAGTAAAAAAGGAAATTACCGAAAAATCCAAAATACGGGCTTGATCGAATGATTTGCGTGTCTCGGTTTTTTTTTCTTCTCTTTTTTTCCTTTTCTTCTTTCTTCTTTTTCTCTTTTTCTTTCTTCTTCTTTCTTTTTTTTTTTTGCTGTTGGGCTGCTGGTGGGCTGCTAGTGGGCTGCTGGATTTGGGCCTGTGCTGGCAAGCTATTTTTTTTGCTGGGCTATTTTTTGGGCCTGTTTCTTTTTTTTTGCTTGGCCTATTTCCTTTTTTTTATTCAAATGGGCCTGCTGCTGGTGGGCCTGCTGGAAGCTGGTCGGGTCGCCGCAGATCACGGGTCGGGTCGGCCCGACTGACTTTGATTTATTTCTTTTTTCTTTTTCTTTTTTTCTTTTCTTTTTTCCTTCTTTCTTCTTTCTTCTTCTCCCCTCTTCTTCTTCTTCCTTCTTCTTCTTCTTCTTCCTTCTTCTCCTAGTGCCTCCGTCTCCTCCGATGATGCGCCTTCTCTCTCCCTCTTCTCTTCTTCTTCTTCTCTCCTCTTTTCCTTCTCTTTTTTTTTGCTCTTTTTTTTTGGGTTCTTTTTTGTTGAATGTTTGGGGCCAAAGTATAATTTCAAGAAAGATGAGGGGTCAAAATATAATTTTGAAAAGTTTAGAGGTTAAAAGGTAATTTTGGAAAATGAGGGGTTAAAATGTAATTTTAAAAAAGTTGAGGGGTCAAAATATAATTTTGATTTTTTGTATTTTTCAATTTTTTTAAATTAAAATTTTTTTAATTAAACACGAAATCGAGCCGGACAAAATTTAGTGCTTACAATTAAAAAATATTTTTATATATTATTATAGTATATTAAATAATTTTATTTTTTAACTACAAGGTGTGGCATAGTCATGTGGTAGTAACTCATCTCATCCATTATTTATGTAGTCAGAAATTTGATCCCTACGTGACTAGCTATTCACCTTTTCAGAAAAATCTCGTGATAAAAAAGTTTAACCCTTACTATTCACGGTGAAGACCCTGAATCGGATAAAGAAGGAATATTTTCTTCACTAAACTTTTTTATTGTTTTTTCTTCACTAAAATTTGTGAATTTGAATGGTGGAATAAAGCCTTTTTAATGAATGGTAGACATCTATAATTCTAAATTTTGATGTCTGGTTATATGGCAGACCTTTATCTTTTGGAAAAGAGATATTTATCTCTTTCTCAGTATAAAAAGTTTTAACTAGGTAGTAAAAGAAAAAAAAAAGAAAAAAAGAGAGCACGGTGGATATACCAATAAAATAATTATTAATATATTAACATTTATATAAATATTTTATGTTTAATATTATATTACTAAAAATCATGAATTTATTATGATTATATGGCTTAACAAATCTTAGAAGAATCTATAATTTTTATACAAAATTGTTTTTTTTATTAGACTAACTTATTTTTGCTGGAGTTATGTTTGAAAGAATAGAAAGGTAATGTCAGTCGGAAAAATATTTTTAAAAGTAAAATATAATATTATCATTATTAATTTAAAATTTTATAAATTATAAAATGCATAAAATAAATTTTTACGGAAACATGTATTAGGCTCCGCCACCGGAAAGGATTACTTACCAGGGACCTGTAGCTATCCTGTTAAAGCACGTTACCTTAGAAATTAGAATACCCATTTTTTTCATTTCCTGACTCATGATACTTTTTGGTTGTGCATAGCACTATTTTTTTCCTTTAATTATTACTATCATTACAAATGACAGGGAAATAATATGTACAAAACTCAAATCACGTTCTTTGATGTCAATTTATGACAACTTTGTTATTTCAATTGTGACTACGGATAGCTTTTTTTACTTTCAAGATTTTAGTCATTTTGATTCTTTAAATAATTTAAGTTTAAATTGAAAAAGAAAAGAATTTGACTTGATTATTGTTCATTCAAAGTGAAGTAATTTGAGAATGGAATTTGAGTATTTTAATAATCATTTGAAGTAGTAATGCAAATTTTTAATTTAGAATTTAAATTTAAACACAAATAATTAAACTTGAATTTAATCATGAAAATTGATTTTATTGTGGGGTTGATTCTTTTGAGAGAAATTTTCAAAGTGTTGTTCGTTGAACAGTCAATTAGACCTCCAACAATCAAATGGATTGTCTCCCATGCTCTGTCTAGAGCCAATGTACCGTAAGCAATTACTTAAAGGGTATGGTTCACAGATCCAGGAACACCTTGACCATACATGAGCTTACAACCACCAACTAAAGGAATGTGAGCATTTGCCTTTGGTGGGGTTTGAACCCCTGACTTATGGCATATAGGTTACTTGTTGAGGAAAATGATGCCACTTGAACTAAGTGGTACCATGGTTGTAGGTAAGGGTCTTATAAACCTCAAGTTGGTAGTTTGAGTTACTCTACGCTCAAGTATTTCAAAATTATTCTCATGCACAATATTAACACTTCTCTCGAGTTTTGTAGGTATCACCAACTGAACACCTCCTTTGTTAACCATACATAGCTCTCTATGAAGATTGAAGACAAAATCCCAATATGAGAACAATACCTTTAATTGTTAGAGGTTTAGTCCGTTCAACAAAATTTCATTTTTTTTATTTGATAAATTAGACAAATTAAACCAAACTTTAAAATTTTATGACTTAGGTTTAGCTCGGCTCAATTAAGGCATTGTTATTAGAAGAAAGAATTATATTTTGGTCGATTTTAGAAACCTAGAAAGTATTATGGGAGAGGTTCTCCAATGTGGCTATCTATTGAATAAAAAATTAATATATATTATATGATGTACACTTATCTCTTAAAATTTTAATTAATTAAAAAAAATTCTTTGAAATGGTTGATTACCATTTTTTTATGCATGTGAAAGATTATATTTATGTTTCATATGTATTGGATAAAAAATCTGACATACTAATAATTTATGAAAAATAAAGAGTTTGATTAAAATAAAAGGACGTGGTAAAGCAGATGGAACTTTGATTCTAACATGTGAAGAAATTATTCGACAAAAACATAATATCGTGTTCTGTCTAAGTAGTTGATGGTCCTAAATGAGCAAAGTTCAACTGTATCTGTTTTGCTTTACAGCACGAACCTCCTTTTTATGAAGTAGACATGGGTATGCTTGGTTTGAAGGAAGATACAGTGGGATAACAAGTTAAATATTTGTATTTTTTGAATTATTTAAATTTGAATATGTAAAAAAAATATTTAAAAATTTAAAATCATCTATTAATTATAAATTATTTAAGTATCATTATTTAAATTTGAATATGAATTAATATTATTATCTACCGAATATACAAATATGAAAAGAATTGTTTTCAAAATTTTCAATCATTCTCTGGATCTTTTGTTGGACAAAACACGTTAGCAAATAAATATAAATATAAATAAATGAATATTTATATAAGAACAAAATAAATATTTATATTTAAAATGTCATATACGAAAAATCAATTAAATAAATAAGATTATGAAAACCATAAATCGAATAAAAGAATTGAGTTTTACTATATGTTGAGGCCTATTTTATATAGTTTCCTTAAGACAGATTCGGCCGCTCCTATGTTACTTGGAGAAACGTTGGTCAATTGTCTTCCAGGATACAACAACAAGATGATCGAAGCAGTAACACCTCTGCAATGATCAACGAACAAACTTTGCCTCCTTCTATTACCGAAACGCTGAAAAATATGGAGAGGAAAAAGAGAAGAATTTTAGAGAGCAAAATAAACTTGATGAGAGTGTGTGTAAAAAATTCTGAAGAATTCTTTAAGCTTTTATAAGTATTCAATATGGATGAATTTTTGGAAATTTCTATGAATAAAGATAAAAAAAAAATCTGCATTAAATGAGCCTTTATATCAATTTGAATAAAATGAAATCAAATTGATTAGAATCAAATAAAATCAAGATAATTGTCCTTTCAAAACTGATTCTGTATATTTGTTCAGAAAAATAAATTTCATGTTGGGCTAAAATAACCAAAATTCCATTTTGGGCCTGACTAGTCTAGACATTTCACGTTACCCACGTCGTGTAGGTGCATCTCAACCACGATGGATTTAGATCTGCACCCCCTATGTGCAAGACAAGATTTCAAGCTTAGTTATTCAATTATGTTTTAAGTGGGTTATCATATATATACACATCTCAGACTTGGTATTTAACAAATATGGGATCTAAGTTTTTCTTTTCCTCAATAAATATTCACAAGTAGCTTACTTTGAGCATCAATTTCTCATTCATCACTCAACCATTTTGAGCATATGATATACCGTTGTAAATGTCTCATGGAGTAGAATATAAAACCATAATTTTATGGTTCAACTCTCCAACTTTATCAATCAAGAATATGCCTCAAAGTTTCTAAAAAATTACAATTTTTCCAACATATTTAAATTCACAATCGGAATTCGATTTTGCTAAAAAAATTTATGTATACAGGAAATCCTATTACACGTGAAGACCACGAATTTAAAACATAAAATTATGTTTAAAAACAACATAAAATAAATAATGAAACGTATGGTTTGAAACTAATAAATAATAACACATGAAATATGTACGATATTAAAATTAAAAAAATTTAGATTGAATTGTTTATCATTGTATTGTCATCAATCTTGAATCGGCGTCAAGTTAACTTATGACACCAACATAATCATATACATTATTAATATGTATACAATTGATGGGGTAGTGAAGTGTGTATAACACAATTATAATGTATAAAAATATTAAAATAAAGCTTTAATTAAGTGGTAAATTAAAGATTTTACTAATACAATTGGTGTAGATTCAAATCCCATTATATGCATAATTGTATTGGTTTTCTTTTTAAATGAAAAGATTAAAATACCTTCGAATAATATAACTTATTTTAATTACAAAATAGTATTTTCGTAATTTTCCTAACTGAGTTGGCACCCGGTTGACTTGTGACACCAACTCAATTAGGAGTTTAAATAATAGTATATGCATATATGGCCGATAACTAATATGAATTCAACTAATGGATATCCGATTTACTTAATATTTTTTAGTTGAGGCATTCCTATTCTATGTACTAGTATTTCAAATGTTGTAATTGATAATGGGTTAGTAACCACCTGTCGAAACCATTTTTATTCGAGTTTGAAAAATGGGGATCGACTTTAAAAATAAGGAGTCGCCACCAGCCCTTTTTGTTTAGGTGTCATCGGATCACCTATAAAAATATTTTGGTCTGCAAAATTCGAGAAAACGAGTTCGGGAGTCGGTTACGTGCAAGGAAGGGTTAGCACCCTCGTAACGCCCAAAATTGGTACCAAATTGATTAATGTTGTCCTAACGTCGAAAATTTGGAAAGTTTTGAAAATGCAATTTCTTTGAAAAACAAGTGGAATATTCCAAACATAATATTCACTCGCTCTAAAGGAACTAAATACTACACCCAGTATGTTAGAATGTAATATCTTGAACCCTTAAAGTCGAGATCATCTTATAATTTCAGAATCATGTGATTTAAAAAAGATATTAAGTTTTTTGGTCAAACGAAGAAACCGCGACCCAATACGTTAGGGTACAATTTCTCGAATTTCCCAAAACATCAAATATCACTTTATTTTGAAAATCTATTGTGTAAACAAAGTGTATTTTATTTGAGGAAAAGATCAACTAAATTAACCTAGAATTTGCACTATTATTAACAATGAGATATGGAATTATGCATGGCATCATGGCAACAATAACATAAAAATTTATATAAAAATAATAAGAAACCAAATTAATACACATGTGACATAAACCTAAACAATTTATATGTGATGAAAGTTCTCAAAATAATCAAAAATACGAATGAGGTTGAAATATTAAAATATATAAATTATTTAACTAAATTTATAAAAATGTACACATATAGATAAGTTTAAAATAAAATATATATAACAGTAATAAATCTATATTGAAGAAAAATTTAATACAAATAAATCTTTATTTACATATATCAATAATATTTAAAATAAATAAAAGATAATTTAAAATTAAGTATTTCTAAGGTATGATATATGTAAAAAAAAATAAATGGCAATATATAAATATAATAATAAAAATATCTATAGTCTGAATTATATTAATTTTGAATAGTATAAATATTTAAAATAAGAATTAAAAATAAACATTTTTTTTATATACAAGAAAATAGACCATATAATAAAATACATATAAATGATTTGAAACATATTAGAAATTAATAAGTTAATTCAAAATAATTTATTAAAAACCAACCATACAATTAATTTAATAACAATAAAACAATTCAATTGAACAAAATTAAAAAGGTTAATTTATAGACAACAAAACTATCAAATATAATAAGGATTTAAATGTAATGCATTCAAGTAATCGGGGATTAAAAGTACAAATAATCTCATGACCAAGACGCAGCATACTTATCGGATCAGATTGAAAATACAAGCAAATTACAGAGATAAATTAAAAAGCAAAAGAAACTGAATAATGGATTCAATCGAAAAACGGTACAATAAAGAAGGACCAATTACGAAAAATTTTCATTCTCACCAAAGACACGCGGATCTTGTGGTTTCGAATCGGATAGGGTCGGGGCAGCTCGCACGGCGTCGTTTAAAGCTATGGCAATGAGCCCAAACGGCGTCGTTTTCTTAATGAGGGAAACCAAGTTTAAGAAACAAAGCAAATACCATTTTGAACTAACCCTAATCCCTCTTTCCATTTTTTTAGCCGCACTCCCAAAACCCTTTCTGCTAACCACCAAAACACGACTGCCAACGGCGAGAAGTGACCCACGAACATCCGATTCAATCAACCATCTCTTCGTTCAACTCCGATTGCGACGGAGAGAACGAGGGCGGGATCTTACAAAGGTAACCTCGTATTTCCCTTACTCTCTTTACTTTCTCTGTTAACCACTGAAACGCCATTACAAATGGCGTGAAATGATATACGAAAGTCCTATTCGGCCACCTCTTCGTTCAAACCCCGATTGCGACGGAGAGAACAAGGGTAGAATCTTTCGAAGGTAACCTCTTCTTCTACTCACTCTTCTTTTATTTACAAATAAATATTAACAAAAGAAAGAAAAAAGAAAAAGAAAAGAAAACATGAGAAAAAATCACCTTTCAATCTTTTTTGCTTCTGTTTTCTATTTCTTCTATTAGTGTGCGTAAAAAATAATGGTAACTACATCAGGCTTTTTATAGCCTAAAAATAAAAGGAAAACAAAATACACGTTCTGCTGAATATTTTCTACTGTATTCTACACTATTCTGTGATTTTGGCTACTATCTTTCACCTTCTGTTGCAGGTACAGTTTCAGAAGGGATCTCTGCTGATGTTGGCGTGCATGCGCGTGATGGCCGCTAGCGTGGATGCACGCGAGGCACGCGTGGGGAAGGCCGTTGAGGCGTGCAGCGCTGGAATGCCCTAGAGCCCTCTAGGGTTTTCTGTAATTACTAGAAAATTGGGCCATTCGGGCCTATCCATTATCAGGTTGATTTGGGTCTTGTTGTAATTTATTTATTGGGTCTGGGTAGTAATAGGTTCGGCCTAAAAAGCTGGATTGTTTTATTGTTTTTGGACTGTTATTACTGGTTTTATTTTTATTATTTATTCTGGTACTGGGCCCGGGAGAAAATGGGCTCTTACAACTGCCCCTCTTTCCTCATTGTCGTGTAACGAAAACAAAGCAAAGACTTTAAAAGGCCCAATTTTGCCCGGTCTTTGCCGAGCCTTGACTTCTTGGTCCTCGTCTTCTTCAAACAGCTTCAAACTCCATTGTAACTTTAATAAATCTGATAGCTTCAATCTGCTTCACTGCAACTTCAGGAAGGCAATATCCATGTAACACCCCAAACCCGGCCCAAACACCACGACCGGATCTGGTATGTCACTAAGAAAATTTTGGAAAAACATGTCGTATTTTCAGAAAATATTTTTCTAAAGTTTATCTTCTTATTCGAAAGAATTTTAATAGTGGATAGTTTAAATAAAATATGCCTTTATAAATTAAAAACCCAAATTTAAATACATGCATTAGTTCAATAAGAATTTAAATAACTAAAAGTAATTAAAGCCCAAAATAAAACAAAACATAAACTAGTGGCCCATGGCCTTATTACAACGAGATTTAAAATCCATTAATTAAAAATATAAAGTATTAACTTGAGTCTTTTTCTTTGGATCCGGATGTTCTTTTGCATGGCCACCTTGCGTTCCTCTCGGCCGGTCCAGAAGCACTAGGTATCACCCGAAAGGTTAATTAATAGGGTGAGTCGCGAGACTCGATGTGCAACCCTCATGCACCACTAGATTTTAGCCTTAGGCCCATAAAATGTTAATAATTTCATTTATAAAAAAAATAACAAATAATATGCAAGGCCCAACCCATTTGCCTAGGTTTCCATCCGCTACACGCCCCCGTACCAGCCATTCACACCATTGGGGATTTCTACAATCGACCCACACCGCTACACGCCAAGATGGCAGTCATGCTGCTCATCGACATATTATGGCCAAAGCCCTTATAACAGATCACCCCATTAGCCGCTACAACATATAACAGATCACGGTATAAACCGCTACACATATAACGTATAACTTCCTCCTTTCATCAACCCAACCCTGCAATCATAAAATCAATATACTTTTATCATATAAAGTCAAAACATTCACTGACCTGGTGATTTGCTTCACCCTTTTCGGGTTTCCAACATTAAACCGAGATATCGGCATTTATCACAACATATAAACTTATGAACATACATTAATAATCAGATCTAGATGGTGGGGAAGTATTACACACCTGATATCGTGAAATCTACTATCCTTATTTGATATCCAAATCTACTACCCTCAGTGTAAGCCTTGCTCAAAAGCCGGAAAATCACACGAAGATTTTGCCCTTCAATATTCGGCCAAGGTTAATAAAATCTCAATTTACACGTTAACTACTAATAGATCTCTTACCTAATTTGTCGAATCCCGAAAGTCCTTAAGAAAACGTCACCTTCCTACCTACATTCGGCCAAGCCCAAAATATTAAACCAATCCCAATTAACATCCGGCCCAAAGAGGAAAGAACAAGAAAGTGGCCATTTGGCCGAACCTACCACTACCTACCTTCGGCTTTTCCACAACTCTGCACTACAGATCTCAGCAAGAAAGGATTCGGCTTCAAACAAGAGAGTAAAATCGAGAGGGCCTTAGAAAACTGATTCGGATTAGAAACTTGATAAAACAAAATTGAAAAAATTGCAAAGGAGCAAAATCCTGAAACTTACTAGATTAAAGAGGAGTATTCAACTATGGTGCACCTTTGAGAAAATCAGCCTTGAAGATTCGGTTATAGAAGAAGGAAAATATGAACAAAAGAGAATTCGGCTTTTAGAGAAAATACTGAGGAGAGGAGAAAATATCTAGGGAGTTTCAGTTTTGAAAAGAAATTAAAACAAATGGAAGAAGAGAATTTCGGCTAGGTGAGGAAGAAGAGAGAAAAATTGAAAGAAAGGATGATCACTTGGCTTATATAGACTTCGGCAATACAATCCCCCTCCCAGAGTTGGATTTTCGGCCAACTCTGCTATCATCTGATAGCTTTTATCCCACCTATTATCTTAATCCCTTAGCTCCTCAAAAATAGCCCTAATCTTTCTCTTCATTATCTTTCTATTATCAGCACTTTATTACTAAAATAAAAGAATTAAATCCCCTAAATTTTAGCCAGATGTCTTTGCCCACCAAACTCTCTGGTGCATGAATTTTTGACCCAATCTTTTGGGTTCCAAGCAGCCAAATTTGGGCCCTTCCCAAGTGCTTGTGACGCCACTTTAAGCTCCCCCTCTCTCAGGCCTAGCTCTTTGGCCACAAGCCCAATATATCAATTAAATTACCCAAAACACTATTTTTAAACCCTAAGGTGACTAATCCAAATATTTTAATCAAGGCCTCAGTTCAGCCTCAAATTCTTAAATTACAAATTAATCAAGTACCACATATAAATGCACAGGCCAATATTTAGGATATTACAGTTCTACCCCCTTAAAATAAATTTCGTCCTCGAAATTTACCCGATCAAAAGAGATGGGGATACTGCTGTTGCATAACATCCTCTGGCTCCCACGTCGCCTCTTTTGCGTCGTGATTTTGCCATAGAACTTTGACCAAAGGAACGAACTTCCTTCTCAACACCTTTATATCTCGATCCAAAATTTGAACTGGTTCCTCCTCAAAAGATAAATCTGGCCTTACTTCAATTTCTTCCACTGGCACTATGTGTGATGGATCAGATCGATTACGTCTCAGCATCGAGACATGGAACATGTCATGTATCTGCTCCAACTCTGAAGGCAACTCCAAACGATAAGCCACTGGCCTCACACGTTCTAACACCCTATAAGGCCCAATAAACCAAGAACTTAGCTTACCCTTTTGTCCAAACCTCATTACTTTCTTCCACGGCGATACCTTCAAGAAGACTTGGTCTCCTACTGCAAATTCCACCTCCTTCCACTTTAGATCCGCATAAGATTTCTGCTGATCAGACGCTTCCTTCAATCGAGCCCGTATTAACTTAACTTTTTCCTCCATTTCCGAAACTAGTTCAGGACCCAATACCTGGCGTTCACCCAACTCCGTCCAACAAGTTGGAGTACGACATCTCCTTCCATATAAGGTTTCATACGGCATCATTTGAATACTAGCTTGATAGCTATTATTGTACGCGAATTTAGCCAAGGGTAAATGTTCCTCCCAACTACCCCTAAAATCGATGATGCAACCCCTTAGCATATCCTCCAAGATCTGAATTACCCTCTCAGACTGACCATCAGACCGTGGGTGAAAAGCGATACTGAAGTCTAACCTTGTTCCCATTGCCTGATGAAGAGCCTTCCAAAATCGTGACGTGAACCTAGGGTCCCTATCCGATATGATCGACACCGGTATACCATGTAATCTTACAACCTCTGCCACGTACAACTTAGCCAACTTTTGTAGAGAGTAGTCAACCCAAATCGATATGAAGTAAGCAGACTTCGTCAGCCGATCCACAATTACCCAAATTGAATCTTCCTTGGTGGGTGTAAGGGGTAACCCACTAACAAAATCCATTGTGATTCTCTCCTATTTCCATTGGGGAATCTTTATCCGCTGCAACAATCTCGAAGGCAACTGGTGTTCAGCTTTGACTTGCTGACACGTCAAACACTTCCCCACATATTCCGTAACTTCTTACTTCAAACCCGACCACCAGAACTGGTCTCGCAAATCCCGATACATCTTCACTCCTCCAGGATGCATAGCATAGGGGCTACTATGCTATTCCCGAAGAATCATCTGCCTTAGCTCCTCCTCTTTTTGCATACAAACCTTCCCACGAAAACACAGAACTCCATCATTGTTCGGACTATAGTGCTCTACTTCACCCTCTTGCACTTGTCGGATTCGAGTACTTAAACATCATCCAAAAGTTGTTTCTCCTTGATTAGACTTGTCCACATGGGTCTTACTTGTAGCTCAGCCACCAAACTACCATCCTCATACAAACTAAGATGAGTGAACATCGCCCTTAGGTCTGCTATCACCTTCCTACTCAATGCATATGCCACCACATTGGCCTTGCCGGGATGGTATTCAATCGAGCAATCATAGTCCTTCAAGAGCTCGATCCACCTACGTTGTTGTAAATTTAACTCATTCTGAGTAAGGAGATACTTCAAACTTTTATGGTCGATGTAAATTATCGACTTCTCCCCGTACAGGTAATGTCTCTAAATCTTCAGAGCAAACACTACCGCCGTCAATTCCAGATCATGCGTAGGGTAGTTCAACTCATGCGGTCTCAACTGTCGAGACGCGTATGCCATAACTTTTCCATCTTGCATCAGCATACACCCTAACCCTGTGTGTGACACATCACAATAGACAGTAAATTCTTTTCCCGCCTCTGGCTGAATTAACACCGGTGCTTCCGTCAAAATTCTCTTCAGCCTCTCAAAGCTCTCCTGTTGTTTGTCAGTCCACAAAAAAGATACTCCCTTCCTCAACAACTTAGTTAATGGTGCCGCTATTGAAGAGAACCCCTCAACGAACCTTCGATAATATCCTGGTAATCCTAAGAAACTTCGAATTTCCGCCACAGACTTCGGCAATTTCCAATTTAACACAGCTTCGATTTTCCGAGGGTCTACCCTAATCCCCTTTGCTGAAACCACATGCCCTAGAAAAGTCACCTCCTTCAGCCAGAACTCACACTTACTGAATTTTGCGTACAGCTGCTTTTCCCTTAGAATTTGCAACACCACTCGAAGTTGTGCATCATGCTCCTCCACAGACTTGGAATAAACCAATATATTATCGATAAATACTACGACAAACCGATCAAGGTATGGCTGAAACACCCGGTTCATCATATCTATAAATGCTGCTGGCGCATTCGTTAAACTGAACGGCATTACCAAAAACTCATAATGACCATAGCGTGTTCGAAATGCCGTCTTATGAATGTCTCCTTCCTTCACCTTTAACTGATGATATCCCGACCTTAGATCAATCTTAGAAAAGACAGAAGCTCCTTTAAGCTGGTCAAACAAATCGTCGATTCTCGGTAATGGGTACTTATTCTTAATCGTCAACTTATCCACGCACATACGCATGGATCCGTCCTTCTTCTTCACGAATAGGACCGGCGCTCCCCATAGAGACACATTGGTCGGATGAATCCTCGATCCAATAGCTCCTGAATCTGAGCTTTGAGCTCCACTAGCTCATTCGGCGTCATTCGATAAGGGGCAATAGATACCAGAGCCGTACCCGGGAGTAGTTCTATTCCAAACTCCACTTCGCGATCCGGGGGTAATCCTGGCAATTCCTCCGGAAAGACATCCGCAAAATCCTTGACGGTTCGAACCCCATCGACAGTCACCTCCTTAACATCCAAAGCACTAATAAAAGCCAAATAGGCGTTACATCCTTTCCGAATCATCTTAACAGCTTTCAAGGCCGACACTACGTTGGACAAATAATTCCTTCTTTCTCCTAACACAACCACCTCCCCGCCTTCCGGGGTACTTAACACCATGCGCTTAGACCCACAATCCAACTTAGCACGATGCTTTGACAACCAATCCATTCCTAGGATAAGATCAAACTCTCCAAATGGTAATTCCATTAAGTCTGCTAGAAACACTACCCCTTGAGTTTCTAACGGTACATCCTTAAACAGCTTGTCTACTACCCTAGATTGTCCTAGGGGACTAACCACAGTCATCTTCCTAGTAGTTGTTTCAGGATCTATACTTAAGGTATCAGATATGGAACATTCAACATAGGAGTGGGTTGACCCAATATCAATCAAAGTAAGAAAAGGGCTGTCAGCTATAAGAAACGTACCGGTTATGACATCCGGTGCGTCACCATCCTCCTGTCAATGAACTGCATAAATTGGACCCGGCTGCCTTGCATCTACATTACCTGCACCTCTACCAGGTGCTCCACGACTTCGACTAGCCCCATTTCCTCCTCTACCTGCACCACAACCCCTTGGTCCAGGCTAATCACCTCTCTTAACCTGATCAGAACCTCGGCCTATTGGCTGTACCCGATCTATCTGAGGACAGTCCTTAATCAGATGTTCTGTGGATCCACACCTAAAGCATCCACCTGTTTTTATTCTGCACTTCCCATAATACGTCATCCCACATGTAGAACAAGCTTGATTTTGACTTGTCGGAGCACGAACTGGCCCATCAGCCCTAGGCCTCTTCTGAAAATTCCCCAATGCTCTTGATGGCCCAAAACTCCTCTTATTTTTACCCCGATCCTTATCCCTTTCTTGTCTCTCAACCCGTTTCACTTCCTCAGCTATTTTAACCTTATCTACCAAAACAGCAAAAGCCCTCTCTCGTTGCGGTGCTATTAGAACCCTTAACTCATTTCTCAGCCCATCCTCGAACCGAACACAATGTTCATACTCCGTTGCTACCATTCCTCGAGCGTAACGACTCAAGCGCAGAAACTCGGCCTCATATTCAGCCACAGACTTACTTCCCTGTACCAAGTTTAGGAATGCCTTCTTTTGGGCATCTATATAGCTAGCCTCGACATACTTTCTCTGGAATGACTCCTTAAAGAAATCCCAGTCAATTAGATCTGCCACAGTACCTTCTTTCACCGTGAGCCACCACTGGTAGGCCTCATCTCGGAGGAGAGACACGACCCTTTTCAATTTTTCCTCTACTGTGAAGTCTAAATCATCCATTATGCGCTCTGTCACTTCCATCTAGTACTTAGCTGTGTTAGGGGCTACCCCAGAAACTCCCCTAAACACTTCTGCCTCATTGGCCTTAAGCCGCTCTGACACAGATTTCCGGGCTCCTGTGCACATGCCTACTCTAGCAACTCTCTCCAAGACTAGCAACATCGCCTGTGATACAGCATCATCTCCGGTCGCCTGATCCCGTAACTCTCCCTCCACAACTGGAGGATCCGACAGTTCGTTACCTGACCCATGGCCAGACCCTACTGGCTCAGACAAGGTCATCCTACCCCTACCGCGTCCACGCGGTGGACGTCCTCGACCCCTTATACTCATTCTTTCGATTTGCATTTTTCTGATTAAGAATTTTATGAATCATTATTTCTTTCCACTGATTTATCGCGAACAGTCTTATGATTAATAGTTTTTAAAAAGTAGTTCTTTCGAATTCATACACAATACAGTCTCAAGTTCATTCATTCAATCATCAACATTCATGAACTCGCGTTCATTACAGAAAAGTAATGTTATTGTTGTTGTTTTCACTACCCACGGATATTTTCGTAATTTTATCCTATAGGGGTATTTTCGTAATTTTTCAAAATAAGGTCCTTAGTAATTTTGTGAAATAAAGGTATTTTGGTAATTTCTTAATTTCGGGGGTATTTCGATAATTTTGTACTCTGGGGATATTTCGAAAATTTTAAAATCTGGGGGTATTTCGGTAAATTGGAAATTTGGGGGTATTTCGATAATTTTGAAAAACAAGGGTAGTTTGGTAATTATTTTTTTCAAACCTTGATGTCGATAATTTTGAAAAACAAGGGTAGTTTGGTAATTATTTTTTTCAAACCTTGATGTTGTTTGTTTGTTTTTTTTCCAACAGGGGTACTTTTGGAAAAATCCAGTTTCATGGTCCGGTTTATTCTTGTAACCGTGAGATTTTCGGGTAAATTTTCGAAACACAGGTATTTTGTTCATGGTTGATTGGAGGTTCAAATATATTTTGCAAATTTTACAAACCTTGGGATTTTTTTTTCAAACTAGGGTGGCTGGTCCCTTTCGGGTTTTAATCATAGGTTTAGCCCATCATTAAGCCCTCGTAACTAGGGTGAATAGTCACTACGCACCAGGTAGGATTCCAGTGAAGAGGAGGTGAGTCGCTAGGACTGCTTAAGTACCAAGCTCTCCCTGAATCCACTCCTAGACATGCGTATGCCCATTGCCACACCCTAACTCGGCTAAGGTGAACAGTCACTACGCACCAGGTAGGATTCCAGCGAAGAGGAGGTGAGTCACTAGGACTGCTTAAATACCAGGCTCTTCCGGGTCCTTTCTAGACATGCGTATGACGGTTACCACACCCTAGTCTTGCGGCTCATTAACGGGTTTGTTTAGTGAAATCAAGTTTTATGACATTTTAAGAAGTGGTTCGAACTAAGCCTAGAGTCCATCAAGTTCTAATTCTAACTAATCTACGTCGCACTAGGCCCATTAAGCCCACATATAAAAAGATCATACAATGGTTCAGAGTACTTACCTGGCGGACTTGAGCCAGAGACGCAGTTGCCATGCCGAGCTAACAGATCTGTTATTACCTAAAGACATCCATATTTCAAAAGCCCATTTTAGAAAACGTTTTGAGCCCAAAAACCCCAGAGCTGAGTTTTGAACCGGGCTCTGATACCAATTTGTAACACCCCAAACCCGGCCCAAACACCACGACCGGATCTGGTATGTCACTAAGAAAATTTTGGAAAAACATGTCGTATTTTTTTAAAAATATTTTTCTAAAGTTTATCTTCTTATTCGAAAGAAATTTAATAGTTGATAGTTTAAATAAAATATGCCTTTATAAATTAAAAACCCAAATTTAAATACATGCATTAGTTCAATAAGAATTTAAATAACTAAAAGTAATTAAAGCCCAAAATAAAACAAAACATAAACTAGTGGCCCATGGCCTTATTACAACGAGATTTAAAATCCATTAATTAAAAATATAAAGTATTAACTTGAGTCTTTTTGCTGGATCCAGATGTTCTTTTGCATGGCCACCTTGCATTCCTCTCCAGCCCGGTCCGAAGCAATAGGTATCACCTGAAAGGTTAATTAATAGGGTGAGTCGCGAGACTCAGTGTGCAACCCTCATGCACCACTAGATTTTGGCCTTAGGCCCATAAAACAGATTAATAATTTCATTTATAAAAAAAATAACAAATAATATGCAAGGCCCAACCAATTTGCCTAGGTTTCCATCCGCTACACGCCCCCGTACCATCCATTCACACCATTGGGGATTTCTACAATTGACCCACACCGCTACACGCCAAGATGGCAGTCATGCTGCTCATCGACATATTATGGCCAAAGCCCTTATAACAGATCACCCCATTAGCCGCTACAACATATAACAGATCACGGTATAAACTGCTACACATATAACGTATAACTTCCTCCTTTCATCAACCCAACCCTGCAATCATAAAATCAATATACTTTTATCATATAAAGTCAAAACATTCAACGACACAGTGATTTGCTTCACCCTTTTCTGTTTCCAACATTAAACCGAGATATCGACATTTATCACAACATATAAACTTATGAACATACATTAATAATCAGATCTAGATGGTGGGGAAGTATTACACACCTGATATCGTGAAATCTACTATCCTTAGTTGATATCCAAATCTACTACCCTCAGTGTAAGCCTTGCTCAAAAGCCGGAAAATCACACGAAGATTTAGCCCTTCAATATTCGGCCAAGGTTAATAAAATCTCAATTTACACGTTAACTACTAATAGATCTCTTACCTAATTTGTCGAATCCCGAAAGTCCTTAAGAAAATGTCACCTTCCTACCTACATTCGGCCAAGCCTAAAATATTAAACCAATCCCAAATAACATCCGGCCCAAAGAGGAAAGAACAAGAAAGTGGCCATTTGGCCGAACCTACCACTACCTACCTTTAGCTTTCCATAAATCAGCATTACAGATCTCAGTAAGAAAGGATTCGGCTTCAAACAAGAGAGTAAAATCGACAGGGCCTTAGAAAACTAATTCGGATTAGAAACTTGATAAAAGAGAATTGAAGAAATTGCAAAGGAGCAAAATCCCGAAACTTACTAGATTAAAGAGGAGTATTCAACTATGGTGCACCTTCGGAAAAATCAGCTTTGAAGATTCAGTTATAGAAGAAGGAAAATATGAACAAAAGAGAATTTGGCTTTTAGAGCAAATACTGAGGAGAGGAGAAAATATTTAGGGAGTTTCGGTTTTGAAAAGAAATTAAAACAAATAGAAGAAGAGAATTTCAGCTAGGTGAGGAAGAAGAGAGAAAAATTGAAAGAAAGGATGATCACTTGGCTTATATAGATTTCGGCAATACAATCCTCCTCCCAGAGTTGGATTTTCGGCTAACTCTGCTGTCATCTGATAGCTTTTATCCCACCTATTATCTTAATCCCTTAGCTCCTCAAAAATAGCCCTAATCTTTCTCTTCATTATCATTCTATTATTAGCACTTAATCACTAAAATAAAAGAATTAAATCCCCTAAATTTTAGCAAATGTGCCGTCCACCTAACTCTCCTGGGCTGTCGAATTTTTGACCCAATCTTTTGGGCTTCAAGCGGCTAAATTTGGGCCCTTCCCAAGTGCTTGTGACGCTACTTTAAGCTCCCCCTCTACTGTGCCCCTAGCTACTGGGCCACAAGCCCAATATATCAATTAAATTACCCAAAACACTATTTTTAAACCCTAAGGTGACTAATCCAAATATTTTAATCAAGGCCTCAGTTCAGCCTCAAATTCTTAAATTACAAATTAATTAAGTACCACATATAAATGCACATGCCTATATTTAGGATATTACAATCCACTATCTTTTAATCTACTCCATGCAAACTCAAAGAGGCAAGACTGATGTTTTTGATTTGCTTCAAGAATGCCAAATCTGCTATTTTAATCTACTCCCTGTAACTTCAAGGATTGCCAGACTAATGTCTTTGATCTGCTTCCTGCAACTTCAGGAATTGCCAAATCTGCTATCTTAATCTACTCCCTGCAACTTTAGGGATCGCCAGACTAATGTCTTCGATCTGCTTCCTACAACTTCAGGAATTGCCAAATTTACTATCTTAATCTGCTCCTTGCAACTTTAGGGATCGCCAGACTAATGTCTTCGATCTGCTTCCTGTAACTTCAGGAATTGCCAAATCTGCTATCTTAATCTGCTCCCTACAACTTCAGGGATCGCCAGACTAATGTCTTCGATCTGCTTCCTACAACTTCAGGAATTGCCAAATGCTATCTTAATCGCTCCCTCGCAACTTCGGGATCGCCGGACTAATGTCTTCTATCTCGCTTCTGCAACTTCGTGGAATTGCCAAATCGCTTCTCTTAACTGCTCCTCCACAACTTCGGGGATCGCGGACTAATGTCTTCGATCTGCTTCCTGCAACTTCAGGAATTGCCAAATCTGCTATCTTAATCTGCTCCTTGCAACTTCAGGGATCGCCAGACTAATGTCTTCGATTTGCTTCACGCAACTTCAGGAATTGCCAAATCTGCTATCTTAATCTGCTCCCTGCAAGTTCAGGGATCGCCAGACTAATGTCTTCGATCTGCTTCCTGCAACTTCAAGAATTGCAAAATCTGCTATCTCTTCGTTCAAACCCCGATTGCGACGGAGAGAACAAGGGTAGAATCTTTCGAAGGTAACCACTTCTTCTACTCAGTCCTCTTTTATTTACAAATAAATATTAACAAAAAAAAGCAAAAAGAAAAAGAAAAGAAAACACGAGAAAAAATCACCTTTCAATCTTTTTTGCTTCTGTTTTCTATTTCTTCTATTCGTGTGCGTAAAAAATAATGGTAACTACATCAGGCTTTTTATAGCCTAAAAATAAAAGGAAAACAAAATACACGTTCTACTGAATATTTTCTATTGTATTCTATTGTATTCTACACTATTCTGTGATTTTGGCTACTGTCTTTTGCCTTCTGTTGTAGGTACAATTGCAGAGGGGATCTCTGTTGATGTTGGCGCGCATGCGCATGATGGCCGCTGGCGTGGATGCACGCGAGGCGCGCGTGGGGAAGGCCGTTGAAGCGTGCGGCACTGGAATGCCCTAGAGCCATCTAGGGTTTTCTGGAATTACTAGAAAATTGGGCCATTCGGGCCTATCCATTATCGGGCTGATTTGGGTCTTGTTGTAATTTGTTTATTGGGTCTGGGTAGTAATAGGTTCAGACTAAAAAGCTAGATTGTTTTATTGTTTTTGGATTGTTATTACTGGTTTTATTTTGGTTTTATTTTTATTATTTATTCTGGTATTGGGCCCAGGCGAAAATGGGCTCTTACACCACCTGTACTAAATTAACACTAGGATGAATCTGTCGAACTTTAATATCAACTTTCTTCTCAAGATAATGATAGAAAAAAAAAACAATTTTGGCAAAATATGTTTAATTATGTTTTTTTAAATATATTTCCATTTAATTGAGATACACACTAGCTAATTATCTTTATATAAGATAATTGGCATCTTTTCTTAAGGAGATAGATGTGTTAGGTCATTAGTATTGGCCTTAACCTTAGTTAAACACATTCTCAATTAGTCTCATGCATTACTATTATTTCTACATGATTTAAAGAGATCACAACTAATATTGTTTTGTTGAACGATATGATATGAATGGATCTCCACCTATAAATAAATATCTCATTTAAGATCATTCATCCTATAAAATAGCATAGCCCTATATCAATTGTCCCCATGGCCTCTTCAATGATTGTGACTCTGAATGAGAATCTCTCTTGCAAAGTCGCAACACCTTTACTTTTGAATATTCCTCACCAAGGGTAAATAGTTAATTAGTTATGTGACATAGTTTTGCACAAAAATGATAGTGTTTCATTCTTAGACATTATTAAGTTTTCAAACTTGATATTAGCATTTGTAACTTTGGTTGCTTCCCACAAATGGCTCCCTCAGAAGTGATTAAAAGAATTTTCCAAAATTTTAAAACAAAGACACATTTGGAGATATGCATAATTCCTAGAGGTATACGCCATTAAAAATAGCATCCAAGATCTTCTAAGTTATAACTTGCAACTCTATTTTTATCTATACTTCGAAGTCCCATATTCATTTGTGAAAACAAAAGATTGCCAACAAAACAAAATAAGTTTTCAAACATTTATCTAAAGATTTTATGAAAGCTTTCCAATATGCATAATCAATGTAACACCTCTTACCCGTGTCCGACACCGGGACCAGATACGAGGCATTACCATGCTTAATCTTGCTTGAACATGTATTAACGGGCTATAAAATTCATTCCATTTAAAAACTTTTCTTTCTTACTAATAACATACAATTCATGGGCCTACGAGGCCTTAAACACACTTCCGAAAGGTTTTGGGATTCAACCGTAAACTTTTGCGCTCCTTGAAAAATTTTGCCTAAACAGGGGTCACACGCCCGTGTGACCTGGGACACGCCCGTGTGGGCAGCCGTGTTGTCTCACACGCCCATGTCCCTAGCCCCTGTGCAATTTATTTATTATTACAACCTACAGGGGTTTTCACACGGCTTGACACACGCCCGTGTCAATGGCCCGTGTCCTTCACACGGCCTAGACACGCCCGTGTCCTCACTCGTGTGAAAAATTAAGGGTATTCTGTTTGTGATGTCATCAACCCCTTAAGGAGGACACGGCCTAGGCACACGCTCGTATGGCTAGGCCGTGGTCAACACTAACTTAAAACACTAACATGCAGGGGACACACGGCCTATTAACACACCCATGTGGGTTGACCGTGTGTCACACATGGCCTAGACACACGCCCATGTGTCTACCCGTGTGGACACTTAAAGGCTATATTCCAAGCCAATTGCCACCCTGAAATCAAGATCATTCATATACTCAATCCAACCACTCAAATACTTAATCAAAAACACGGATAAAAATGCATAACTCATCATCAATTGATGTATAAACTTAGTAAATATTGGCCAATCTCTTTAGCCATATACAAAAAGAATAATAACCTTGATAGCCAACACTTTGGCCCCTCTTAGGACTTACATTAAGATGAAATAATTCTTATACATGCCATACTTAATAAAAGCAACTTGGCTATACCAAAATAGTGATTGATAGTGTTCTTCGAACTCCGACGTCACTGATCCATGAGTTAGCTTGGCAAGACTGCATGGAAAGAAGAAGAGAGAGAGGTAAGCATATAGCTTAGTAAGTTTGCATGAAACTCATATAGCTATATGTTAACGCATTATAACTCATCCATTTCGAGTTAAGAACAACATAAAACTCAAGTGCATGGCTTACTTACTCCTCACATGATACATAATAATTTCATACTTGCATTATAATCACGGTACCTATGCCACTTGATCACATAGATTATTATATTTTGCTGATGCAAAAGTAAACTTAACTTTCATCTTTCTTAACATGAAAAATGCTTTATATTAACCTTGTATAACTTAACTTAGTACTATCTTTACTTACTTGACTTTCTTGTTGCCTCTTTCATATTTAGTTCTTTTACCCATTGAATTTCCCAGAATAATTGAGGTTACTCAATCTCATCAAACATGTATCTCGATGCCAATGCCATGTCCTAGACATAGTCTTACATGGGATCGCCTCATGATGCCAATGCCATATCCCAGATATGATCTTACATAGGATCCCTTAGCTCGGTGTCGATGCCATGTCCCAGACATGGTCTTACACGAGACCTTCCTTATTTGTTTCCTTTAGAAACTTACCATTGCCATGTCTTGATATGGGCTTACATGGTATCCTTGCCTTATGAATCTTATCAATGCCATGTCTTGACATGAACTTACATGACATCTTTGCCTTATGAATTCACTAATGTCAAGCCTTGGCTTGGACTTACGACCTTTGCCTCATAATAACTTTTCAATGCCATGACTTGTCATGGACTTACATGATATCCTTGCCTTATGCCGATGCCATGTCTTAACATGGTCTTACACGAACTTTCCTTATCACATGTCTGATAATAGTATCCTCATTATTCCGAGACTTTAATCGGGACTTTCTCATACATATTCTTATTTACTTTTCCCGTCATAATATCAATAATTTTACTTTATAGAAATAATATACATTATACAACATAATAAGTAATTGATTGAGAATACACGTAACACTTTAATTCATACAAACTTACCTCGGTATTCAAAATGTATGTAAAGATGTAAGTTAGTCATCGACTTTGTTCTTGCCTCAGTTTGGATCTAGGCTTCGCGTTTCTTGATCTATAGTAACAATTTCACTTGTTAAATTCACACATTGACTAAATCAACTTATAATTCATATTTTGGAAAAATTATAATTTTGCCCCTAGACTCTGGCAAAATTACCATTTTGCCCCTAGGCTTGGAAATTAATTCTAATCACATTTCCACCTTCAAAAAGCCTAGGTGAACATTTAATACTCTTATAGCTATGATAAAAACTCAACATTTCACATACTTACTACAAATTTATAACCTTTTCATTAAAGTTCAATTAGGTGTTTTCAAGACAACACTTTTCATAAAAGTTGTTCATCTAGCAACTAAAACTTAATTTCTTCCATAAAAATGCAACAAACAACAATGATAGCTCTTATGGAAAAACTCTAAACTTTTCGCCATAGTGCACAATAATCCCCTCATTTGAAAGCTTAATCTTTAGTGGTCTCAAAAGTACAACTATTTTGAAGAAAGATCATCAAAATCTCTTACTAGAATGGAGGAGAGCTTGCTGAAAATTTTGAGCTTTCAAACCTCTATTTTTCTTGCTAAAATTGGTGGAGAAATATGGAGAGAAAGATGATATATTTTCTTTCCTTATTTTAATATTAAACTAGCAATTAGTCCACCAAACATCACCAACTTTGACCAACTTGGTCAATTCTTGTCCCCTATGGCCGACCAAGCATATATTGGGGGTCTAATTGCCTTTTAAAGACCTCCAATTATCAATCTATGGCTATTTGGTACCTTTAGCATATAGAATGGAACTTTCGCACTTTATGCGATTTAGTCCCTTTTCGCAATTAGGCAAGAAATCGCTAAAATTAAAGTACCAAAATTTTCATGAAATTCTAAAATCGCACTCTAACACATAAAATAACATGAAAATAATTTTTCCTAACCTCAGATTAGTGATCCCGAGATCACTGTTCCGACTAGCCCCTAAATCGGGCTGTTACAATTCTCCCCCTTAAGGATTTTCGTCCCCGAAAATCTTACCAGTGAAAAGATTGGGATATTGGTTTCTCATAGTTTCCTTGGGCTCCTATATATCCTCTTCTATTCCGTGCCTTTACCATAGTACTTTCACACGGGCGATGCTTTTATTCCTTAGTTGCTTGACTTCCCGAGCTAAAATCTTAATCGGTTCTTCACTATAAGTCATGTCGGGTTGAATTTCAATCTCTGTTCGTGTAATCACATGCGAAGGATCTGATCGGTAGCGTCGCAACATAGACACATGAAACACATCATGAATCTTCTCTAACTTAGACGGCAATGCCAACCGATAGGCTACCAGCCCAATTCTCTCAGTGATCTCACATGGTCCGACAAAACGCAGACTCAACTTGTCTTTCTGGCCAAATCTAAGTACTTTCTTCCATGGCGACACTTTCAAGAATACTCTGTCACCAAGTTGATACTCGATCTCTTTCCTTTTTAAATCTGATTAGGATTTTTGTCTGTCAAAAGTAGCCTTTAAACAATTTCGGATCACCTTCACCTTCTCTTCAGTTTCTCTAACCAAATCAACCCCGTGATTCTGATTTTCCTTGAGTTCAGTCTAGCATAACAGCGTTCGGCATTTACACCCGTATAAAGCCTCATAAGGCACCATCTTTAAACTTGATTGAAAACTATTATTGTAGGCAAATTCTACCAATGGAAGGTACTTTTCCCAACTACCTTGAAACTCAAGAACACAGCACCGGAGCATATCCTCGAGTACTTGTATTAATCTTTTCGATTGACCGTTGGTTTAGGGATGGAAAGCTGTACTAAAATTCAAATTTGTACCCAAAGCCTCCTACAACTTTTTCCAAAATCTGGAAGTGAATCTTGGATCCCTATCTGATAAAATCGACAAGGGCACTCCATGAAGCCTTACTATTTCTGAAACATACAAGTTTGCCAACTTGTCAAGTGAATAGTCAACTCGCATAGGTATAAAATGGGCTAACTTCGTAAGTTTATTGACTAAAACTCATACAGCATCTTTCTTGCTCGGTGTCAACGGCAAAACTCGTTACAAAGTCCATAGTAATACAGTCTCATTTCCACTCGAGAACCATAACAGGCTGGAGTTGGCCTGAAAGTACTTGGTGCTCAGCCTTTATTTGCTGACAAATTAAGCATTTTGACACAAAATCTGAAATATCCTTCTTCATATTCAGCCACCAATACCGTTGCTTCAAGTCATTATACATCTTGGTGTTACTCGGATGTACAGCTAAACATCCGCTATGTGCCTTATGCAAAATCCTCTGAATAAGCTCATCATTTCTCGGTACACAAATTCTGTCTCTGAACATCAGACATCCATCAAAATTAACCCGAAAATCAAACTCAACGCCTGACTCGCACTGAGTTCTCTTAACTTATAAGTCACTGTCACTTCTCTGAGCCTCATAAATCTCTTGAAGAAACATCGATCTAGCCCTCAACTTAGCTAGAATAAAACCATCTTCTGTCAAGGTTAGCCGCGTATTCAAAGCCCTTAATGCAAATAGGGATTTTTTACTCAAAGCATCAGCGACTACATTCGCCTTTCCCGGATGGTAATCAATAACCAACTCATAATCTTTTATCAACTCTAACCATCTTCGCTGCCTCAAGTTCAATTCCTTTTGAGTCTTCAAGTACTTTAAACTTTTGTGGTCGGTAAATATCCGACATTTTTCACCATACAAATGGTGTCTCCATATCTTCAATGTAAAAACAATAGCGGCCAACTCTAAATCATGCATCGGGTAATTCTTCTTATGTGGCTTTAGCTGTCTGGAAGCATATGCTATCACATTGCCTTCTTGCATAAGTACACAGCCTAATCCGTTTAAGGAGGCATCACTATAAATCATGAAATCTCTTCCCGACTCGGGTTGCACTAGGACTGGAGCCTCTGTCAACATTGCTTTCAATTTCTCAAAACTCTATTGGCATTTTTTTGTCCAGTTAAACTTTACATTTTTCTGTAACAATTTTGTCATTGGGGTTGCTATCATGGAAAACCCTTTGATGAACTGCTTGTAGTAGCCAGCTAGGCCTAGAAAATTTCTAACTTTAGATACATTTTTCGGCGGTTTCCAATCCACAATAGTCGATATCTTACTTTGGTCAACTCGGACTCCATCTCCCAAGACAATATGTCCCAAAAATCTAACCTCCTTAAGCCAAAACTCACTTTTGCTAAACTTGGCGTACAACTAATTATCCCGCAAAATCTGTAGAACTATCCTTAAGTGCTCGGCATGCTCACTCTCATCCCGAAAATATATCAGTATATCATCAATAAAAACAACAACAAACTTGTTTAGGTATGGCCGAAAAATGCGGTTCATTAAATCCATGAACACCGTAGGAGTATTTGTTAAACCAAAGGGCATAACTAAAAATTCATAGTGCCCATACCTCGTTCGAAAAGCAGTTTTTGGCACATCAGAGTCTTTTACTCTCAACTGATAGTATCCCGACCTCAAGTCTATTTTGGAGAACACAGCGGCTCCCTTCAATTGATCGAACAAACCGTCGATTCTTGGCAATGGATACTTGTTCTTTACTGTTACCTTATTAAGTTGTCGGTAGTCTATGCATAATCTCATAGAGCCATCTTATTTTTTCACAAATAGCACTAGAGCACCCCATAGAGAACAACTCGGTCTGGTAAAACCTTTGTCTGTTAAGTCTTGCAACTGTGCCTTTAATTCTTTCAACTTAGTTCGAGCCATCCTATAAGGAGCAATTGATATTGGTATAGTACCGGGAGCTAACTCGATGCCAAATTCAACCTCTCTAACCAGAGGCAATCCTGGCAATTCCTCGGGAAAACATCTGGGTATTCACATACTATCGGCACTGACTCAATCTTTAACTCAGTTTCCTTGGCATTTATCACAAAGGAAGATACGCCTCATACCCCTTTCTTACATATCTTTGAGCCGTCATGTGAGAAATCACTACCGGTAACCTGTCTTGTTCATCTGATTCAACATGAAGGATATCCCTGTTTTCACATATCAACTCAATATATTTCTTTCCAAAATTTACTATCACATCGAGAGTGGTTAACCAGTCCATACCAAGAATAATGTCAAATTCATCAAATGGTAATAACATAAGGTTGGCCTTAGAGTAATAACCCCTAATCATCAAAGGACAATCTTTGCATACTTTACCAACTAAAACACTTTTTCCTAGTGGATTAAAAACCTTTATCACAAACTCTGTGGACTCTATAGGCATACTCATACTAGATACTAATTTCATACAAATATATGAGTAGGTAGATTCGGGATCAATTAAAGCAATAACTTTAGTATCATGAAGAGAGAATGTACTCGTAATTACATCAGGAGAAGATGCCTTTTCGCGAGCGCGAATAGCATAAGTCCTCGCAGGCACCTTACTCTCAGGTCTCGCAACCTGCTCTCTAGGGTTACCCTTACTACTCAACCCACTTCCCGGGTTCCTCTATGATCTTCCTTTAACAATACTACTGGATCTCGCACTCTGAGCTTTCTCTTCTTTCATCATCCCAGGACATTATCTTATGAAGTGGTCTTGGGAACCACACTTGAAACAAGCATTCTCATGTGCTCGTCATTCACCGGGATGACGTCTGCCACACAGTGGGTATTCTGATCTATTAGATCGAATGTTCCCAACACTAGCAACTGAGTAGTCTGAGCCTTATTCCCCGAATATTGTTTACCCTTGTTTCTACTCAAAAACCTGACGGAAGTAGTTGATCGAGTGGAGAAATCTCTTGAATTCTTGGATGAGGACTAAAATGACTTACTCCACTGTCTCTTTCTTGAGTCACGAGACTCCATTTCTGCTTTTCTTTTCTCTTTTACTAACTCTTCGGCTTTACAAGCCCGTTCCACTAGTACCATAAATTCTTTTAATTCTAGAACAAATAAATAATTTAATGTCTTCGTTTAGTCCGTCTTCATCACGTGATAACAATAAGCTGGACTTCTATTAATGAATACACTAATACAGCAGAAGTGAAAATAAAAGAAATAAATAATATCAGAATTTTTTGTCTAAATTCTAATACATAGACACTCTTCTATTGGAGAGTCTGTTATAGATATAAAGTAATTTGGTTTAACTTTAAATCCTATAACTCTTGTATGTAAATTAGACTAAGTTTCTCCAATAAGTGCTTTTATTTGATTTTCAAATCTTTTATCTAATAATACTGCTAAAATAGGAACATCATGACCTCTTCTGAATAAGCTCTAATTGTTATCATAATGACTCCTAAATGTATATATCTAACTTGAGGATATTTTTTCCTAATACATTTTATCTTTTCTTTAGTAAATAATGGGATTTCTGTTAATCCACCTTTAGTATCCTTAGCGACTGTGTTACTGATAATTTTTTCTATGTGTCTTTGTGACCAAATTTTAAACTTAGATATTTTATATATTTCTTCTTTAGAAATATGATTTTTAGTAATCTTTTCTATTATATCATCAGAAAAGTCTGTTTCTTCTCCGATTAGATTTCCTAATTTAATATCCTGTTGCTCAGAATTAGGAATTTCTTCTAACTTATTTTTAGAACTACTTCCTAACATAAAGATATATTCATCAGAATCTGTATCAGACTCTGTTTCTGATATTAACTCATATAATATTTTAGTAGGATTTATTTCCTCACTAAAACATATTTCTAAATCTTGTTCTTCAAGATTTTTAATCATTTTCCTAGCATTTTTGCCTTTGTTAGGACAATTTGTTGCTATATGACCTTCTTCATCACAAATAAAACATTTACATATTTTTTTAGTATTTTTAGAAGTTTTTCTTCTAACAAATATTTTCTTTTTATTATTATGAGTATAATTTTTATTACCTGGTTTCCATCTAGCTAATCTATATTTTTTATGCTTTTTATAGGTTTTTGGACGTATAGAATTACATCCAAACTCCCATTCTCCTTCTAACATCTTTGTACAATATTTATGACTTAATTTATTCTTGACTTGTTTAGCCGCCTTACTCTGTAAGCAATGTAATATAATTCTTTCCTTAGCAAAATTAATTCTATTACCTATAGTATCTATATTTGCTACTTCTGTATTATTATCATTACTATGTTTTATTATGAAAGAAGCATATTTATTTATGCAAATTTCATCCCAAGGTGGTGGTAATTTATGAAAATATTGGTTTCTCCAAAAGTCTATACTATCATTTTTTAACTTTTGATATTAATGAAGAAATTTTTTAGAAAATTCTTCTAAATATCTAATATCACATAATTTTGATTTTGACAAGATGTAGCTAGATTGACTATCTTGATCCTTTTTATTAGTATAACCACAAAATTCTGTTTTTAGAATTGAAGTTAATCCTTTTAATAAATCTTTAGGGGTACTTATTTGATTAATAAGTTGACCCTTTTGTTCTTTTCCTTTCTCAGATTCTTCCCATCTTCTGAGAAATTGTAGAACATCACCTTGAAAAGTTTCTACAAAATAGTTTAAAAACTTTTCTTTTGACCAAACTGTACTATTGTTGTTTACAACAATAGTCATAGATTGTGCCCAATCATCTATTGTTTTTTCATAGTCTGATAAAGGAACATTAGTTAAGTCTAAGTATATTCATCCTTGAGCAACATTTCTTTTATTTAAATCATCTACCTTACAAGGTATAGGTATGGGCTGACTAGATTCTCCTGGGGTTTCCAGTTTTATATCATTAGTGGCTATATTTTCTATTTTATTACCTAATATTCTTGTTGTATTTTCAACATTTTCATAATTTTTATTAATAGCTCTGAGATTATCATCTGTTTGAAGGTCTGAGTTTATTTTTCTTTTACCGTAAGGATCTTGTTTATCAATTTCCCTAGGTTTCTGTATTTCATAATCATATGGATCTGCTTGTTCAGTATCTATGGGTTCAGGAATTTCTATATTTTCATCCTCTTCTGTTGAAGTGTTTTCTTCATCAGAATTATAACTAGTAACATTAATATCTACATCAGAATTATCAGCGTTACTACTACTTTTATTAGAACTATTACTATTATTGGTAATATCATAATTTAACATATAGTGATAATTATATTTTTTAAATAAGTCTTTATGTTTTTCATAAAGTTCTTCTATTAATTTTAAATATTCTACTTGCTCATATTTATCTTCTGTTTCAGAAAATTGGTTTTTCCAATGTTCTATTAAAGTTTTATAAGAGTCAAAATCATATTTTTCTTGTTTTTTAACATTTTCTCTTTTTTGTTTTCTTTTTTCTTTTTTATTATAGGTTGAAGATTCATCCGAAGAATCATCTTCATTTGATAAAGCTAAGATAACATTACTATTACCATAATATAAAGGTCCTAAATCTGAGTCCGATTCTATATTATTATTATTATTAATAACTTGATCTAGTTTATTATTAACATCAGATAGTAATTCTTCAGACTTGTTATTCAAATCAAAATATGTTACTACTCCCATATTATCTACTTTTTCTTCTATTTTACTAACTTTAGTATATAGTTTATTAAAATATATAGATGTCATATCTATTAAGCTATTGATACCTTTACTAAGAGCCGAAACATTATTTTCATTCTTAGAGTCAATATGCATAGTATGATTACAAGTTTTATCTTTGTATAAACAATCCATTTCTTCCATGTTTTTTATCCCTGGTACCTAAAACCTTTTGTGTCTTTAACGTCTTCACAAACGCCTACAACGTCCCACTTGGACTCAACGGCAATAAGAAGACAGAACGATAGATATATGGGTTTTGAGATAAACAACAATGAAACAGACAGAATTGAAGATAAAAGATAGAAACTTACAATGCTAACTATGATATTAGAACTCCAGAAATCATTACTCCGAGGCTCCTCTGATACCAAATACAGGGGGGAGGGAGAGGTGTATGCACAAGCAGAAGGCTATTATTAATATCATAGATTTTATTTAACAAGAGAAGATAGTAGATAATTTACAATGGATCATTTACAAGGGTTTTCTAAAGAAAGCAAGTATACAAGAGAGTTTGTATATTGCCAATTTCTATGGAAAGTGATTTTTCTAACCCAAGCAAGATGCCTTGTTTAGGCTACAACAATTCCTATTTATAGTGTAAATTCTAAACTCTAATTAATTTACAATTGAAGTCCGCACAGTATCCTGATAAGAATGACTTTATTATCGACTCAATAGTTGCTTCCACGTAGCCTTCTAAATCTGACAAAATTGATGTAGTTGTGTCTACATTCTTCTTGCAATAATTGCTGCTGGCATCATTGCTTGCATCATTGATGACTTCTTACATCATTGCTTGCATCATCTTCTATTTATGGATATGGATGGTGATGGATTGTCACATCCAATAATTAAATATCTCCTTTTTTGGATTTGTCTTTATCCTTCTTGGATATTTCTCAGATTCATCTCCTCGATTTCATCAAGATGTAATGACTCGGTGAAGGAACCGGTGTATTCCAAATTTTCCCACGTGTCTTTGATCTCTCGCTAAACGGATAATCATCTATCTCCATGTCACCTATCTTTTTAATAACTGAACAAACTCTATATTTTCTGTCTCCACAGGTTCTTCCAAAGTGTCATATGCTAAAATTCTTTTACCATCGGTCCAGAACAAATAAGTTTCTTGGTGAAGAAGATGTTCGGCCATGGTTATCATATCAATTCCGGCTTGAATTTGATAATTGGTAAAATTATTATAACAATTGTCAATGGCTTTTGACAATTTTTGTTGGTCTTCTTCTATTGCGGAAAGGGCTTTTCCCGAAAACAAAGTACGAATATTCCAAATTTGATATGGCTGATAAAAATTTTTCTTTTTCAGCAATACCAATAAGACTACATATTTCTATATGAAAATAGTAGATAAAATCATCTAAATCAACAAAATTTGTTAATCTAGATTTTACTATAATGGGAAAATCTTCTAATAAATGAAAAGAAAGATTTTGGACTGTTATTTCTTTAACAAATCCCCATTCAATACTGGTTATATCAAATGGTTCATGATTAAGCCTAAATTTGATAGTAGGAAATTGTTCTCCTATATCATTGGTAAAAACATAAGCTTGTAAAAAGTATTTTGAAAACGTTTCTGTAAATTGAGCTTGCTGGTTGCAAATAGCTCTATTTATTTTTAAAAATATATCCGGTGGTAGAATTTGTCTACATTTGTTATATAGACTTATTTTAAACATTTTATTAATAATAGGACTGTTTGTTCCTTTATTAATAAAATATTGGAATATATCAAGAAGATTATTTATCTCCTTAATATCCATATATTCGACTAGGATTTCATCCCAATCTCTGTATAAAACAGATTTAAGTAATAAATCATGAGCTTTTTTTTTCCTTAGTTGTTTTTTCAACTAAGAATTCTGAAAACTGTGTAAGAGCTCTTCTAAAGTTTGCTCTTTGATCAGTAATATGGGTTTTCCATATTTTGTTTATAAAATTATAATATTCTAAAGGTAAACCAGGATTATAAAAATCCTTTATTTCAGAAAATTCAGAATTTTGTTGTTTTTTCAACAAATTCTCGGTTTCTTTTATAATTTCAGCATAACTTTTTTGATATACTGAATCTGGATCTTGAGACCATTCATAATAACTCACCTGAGTTGGTGATTGTGTTCCAAATGGTTGTCTTTGTAACACCCCCTACCTGTATTCGTTATCAGAATAAGGTACGAGGCATTACCAGAGTTTACAAATTTTTTTTTTAACCGAAACCATTCTAATTCAACATATTTTCAAAATAAAATTCATGCATATTTATAAAATAACTTCAACACATAAGCCATATCAGTGGCTAACCTTATATTCATTTCATATTAACATTTATTTTATTAGCTTATACATGCCATTCATTTCCAAACTAAAATTTCTTTAAATACCAAAATATCATGGGGTTGATAGTGTGATGAGTCTCCCACCGATTCGACCTCCGAGCTCTTAACACTACAAAACAAGGGAAAGGAAAACAGAGTAAGCACTTTGTGCTTAGTAAGCCCATGTAACAAGAATTATACTTACCTAATATTTTCAATACAATGTAATAAGCATTCATATATCCATTCAATGCATTAATACCCTAACATGCACAAGCTCAACATTCAAGTTAGTTCATTAATTTCCATATATCAATAATATACACACCATGATTGATGAGCTCATCAATACTATGATTTTCATTTCCTTGTTATTTTTCCATATTTATCCCGTTGAATTACTCGGAATTTCGATGGATTTTCAGAGGTACACTTTTGTGTACAAATCCGGATCCGTCAATTCATATTCATGTGCGCACATTTTCATTTCAGAGAGCACACTCCCGCGAACCTCATCTTTACAAAGAGGATTACGGTCCAGTGCTAAATCCCCTGTAATATAAACTCATAGAGTATTGTCGGGATTACCAGTCCAGGCTAAATCCCCTGCAACGACAATTACTCTAATGAGCTTGGATCTGAATTACCAGTCCAGGCTAAATTGACCTAATTCGGATTACCCGTCCAAGCTAAATCCATTTTCCACATATTCTTGGGAGGGCTATATCAGGATAGGATCACCCGTCCGGGCTAGATCCTTTTTTTACCGTCAATTCCTTTGCAGAGATCCATCGAATTTTCCTTTCATTCAACCGGGATTTCTTCCCCTTTTTTTATCAAATATATCAAAGTTTCATCAATTTTCATATAATGAACATTCAAATTATATTCACATCAATAACATACATTTCAAACATTTAAGAATATAATTCAAGTTACATGAACTTACCTCGATACTAGTTCGTTTATAAAATCTACTAATCCGGGACTTTTTCCTTTCCTCGATCTAGCTTTGTATTTGAGTTTTCCGGATCTAAATAAATAAATTCAATCATCAATTCAATACATTTCATGTTCACATGTAGCATTTTCCATAATTCTATTATTATTTTTAGCTTATTCAAAGCTGTCTACTTGAGTCACAGTCACTAAATTATTTATTTCTCGAGCTACAGAGCTCCAAATGAAGAACCGTTAATTTTCCTGAAACTAGACTCACATATCTTCTTCCCATAACATTTTCAGAATTTTTGGTATGGCCAATCAATACCAGATTATTCTTAAAGTTTCCCCTGTTTTACTGTTTGACTGTTCTGACCTCTCTTCACTACGAATCAAATTACTATTCATACAGAATTCATATGACCTTATTATTTATTTCATTTGAAAATAGACTCATTCAGGATTCCAAACATATAAAGTTAAGCCCCTAATTATTTTTCTCCAATTTTTATGATTTTTCAAAGTCAGAACAGGGGATCCTGAAATCCCTCTGAACCAGTCTTACAAAAATATAAATATCTCAAATTACAGAATTCCTTTGCTTTCCATGTTTCTTTCATATGAAAATAGACTCAATAAGCTTTAATTTCATATCTCATTCAACTTCTAATTCCACTTCTACGAATTTTAGTGATTTTTCAAACTTACTCTACTGCTGCTGTCCAAAACAGTTTTGTTATAGCTTATTTTTTACAATTAAATCCTTTACCCAATTCTAACTTCAAATTCTTTCAATTAAACCACTAATTCATCATTTTATTCATCATATGCTATATTCAAAAACTCTGAAACTTCAAAAATTTCAACTTAAATTCATCAAAACTTTGTTCTAAAACTTATAAAGCATCAAAATTAAAAGAAAAGGACTAAATTAGCTTACCAAATTAAACTCCAAGCTTCAAACTTTTAATTTTCCTTTTTTCTTCTTTTTTTTCTCTTTTTCTTTCTTCTTTCACGTTTGCTCTCTGTTTCTTTTCTGTTTCTATCTCTTTTGTTTCTTTTCTCTTTTCTTTATATATATATATATATTTATAATAATATAATAATATAATAATAAACTAAAAATCTCAGATTTTTCTTCAATTCACCGCCTCAATCTAGACAAAATGGCTTAATTGCCATTTTGGTCCTTTATACTTTCTTTTAATCTATAATTAAACTTTTACTTTCATTTCAATTTAGTCCTTTTCATTTAATTACCTACCCAAACGTTAAAATTTTCTAACGAAAGTTTAATACCACATTACTAACATTTTATAAATATTTATAAAAATATTTCCTATCATATAAAGACTCATGCAAACATATTGAAATAAATTTCTATTTAAATCGGATTTATGGTTGCGAAACCATTAGTCCGATAATCTTGAATTTAGGCCATTACAACTCTCCCCCCCTTTTAAGGATTTTCGTCCTCGAAAATCTTACCAGTAAAGAGGTTTGGATATTGTTTCCTTATTGCCTCCTCCGGTTCCCATGTCGCTTCCTCGATCCCGTGTTTTTGCCACAATACCTTCACCAAATTTATTTTTTTATTTCTAAGCTCCTTTGTTTCCCGTGCCAATATCTTGACCGGTTCTTCACTGTAAGTCATATCCGGCTGAATCTCCACTTCTGTCGGAGAAATAACATGTGAAGGATCTGACCAATATCGTCGTAGCATAGACACATGAAAAACATTATGGATTCTATCAAGTTCTGGTGGTAATGCCAACCGATAAGCGACCGGTCCAATTCTTTCTATGATCTCATATGGCCCGATAAATCTTGGACTCAATTTACCCTTTTGACCGAACCGAGAACTTTCTTCCAAGGAGACACTTTCAAGAATACCTTGTCACCGACCCGAAATTCAATCTCTTTTCGTTTAAGATCGGCATATGATTTTTGGCGATCGGAAAGTCGCTTTTAAACTATCCCGAATAACCTTTACTTTTTCTTCTGCTTTCCCGGATTAAATCAACCCCATGTATCTTCTTTTCACTTTGAGCTCATTCCAATACAATGGTGTTCTACATTTTCTACCATACAAAGCTTCATATGGAGCCATTTTAATCTTGGGTGATAATCATTGTTGTAAGCAAATTCAATCAAAGGTAGATACCTCTCCCAATTACCTTCAAACTCTAGTATACAACATCGAAGCATATCTTCCAATACTTGAATTACACGCTCAGTTGGCCATCTGTGCGAGGATGAAATGCGATCTTGAAATACAACCCAGAGTACCCAAAGCTTCTTGCAATTTATCCTGAAACGAGGCGTAAATCGGGGATCTCTATCTGATATAATGGAGATAGGCACTCCATGTAACCTGACAATCTCAGATATGTACAATTCAGCCAGTTTATCTAAAGAATAATCCATACGTACCGGAATAAAGTGTGCTGACTTTGTCAATCGGTCAACAATCACCCAAATAGCATCTTTTTTCCTCGGAGACAACGGTAACCCCGATACAAAATCCATAGTGATTCTTTCCCATTTCCATTCCGGTATAGTAATTGGTCAAGTAACTCCCAAGAAGTACTGATGTTACTGCTTTAACTTTGACATATCAAACATCTTGATACAAACTCGAAATATCACGTTTCATACCTGGCCACCAGTACATCTTTTTCAAATTATTATACATTTTATTACTTCCCGGATGTACAGACATAGTACCACTGTGAGCCTCGTGTAAAATCTTCTGTATGAGCTCTGAATTCTTGGGTACACATACCCTACCTCTGAATAATAAACAATCATCAACCCCAATTTGAAATTCAGAATCAGTATTTGACTCACATTGTGCCCGTTTAACCTGTAACTTCTCATCATTCTTCTGAGCTTCACATATTTGCTGTAAAAATGTTGGTTTAGCTCTTAATTCAGCTAAGATTGAACCATCATCAACCAAAAACAATTGAGCATTCATAGATCGTAAAGCATACAGAGATTTTCGACTCAAAGCATCAGCCACAATATTAGCCTTACACGGATGGTAATCAATAATCAAATCATAGTCCTTTATCGCTTCGTTCAAGCCACTGCTGCCTCAAATTCAAATCTTTACTGTGTCATCAAATATTTCAAGCTTTTATGATCGGTATAAATATGACATTTCTCACCGTATAAGTAATGCCGCCATATCTTCAATGCAAAAACAATAGCAGACTAACTCAAGATCATGTACGGATAATTTCTTTCATGTGGTTTAAGTTGTCTTGAAGCATAGGCTATTACTTTACCTTCTTGCATCAAGACACAACCTAAACCATTTAATGAGGCATCACTTTGTAAATAACAAATTCCTTACCCGGTTCAGCTGCACTAATACCGGTGCTTTCGTTAATAGATTTTTAATCGGTTGAAACTCTGTGACATTCATCACCCCACTCGAACTTTACATCTTTACGCAATAATCGAGTCATCGGAGAAGCTATCATAGAGAATCCTTGTACAAATCTCCGATAATAACCACTAAACCCAAGAAACTTCTAACTTCGAATCTGATCTTGGTGGACTCCAATTGACAATAGTTGAGACTTTACTTGGATCTACCCCGATGCCTTCAATGGATACAATATGTCCAAGAAAACCCACTTCTCGAAGCCAAAATTCACATTTCATGAATTTAGCATATAATCAAGCTTCTCTCAGAAATTTGCAACACAATTCTCAAATGTTCTCAGTATGTTCTTCTTCATCTCGAGAATAAACCAAAATATCATCAACGAATACTACCACAAATCTGTCTAAATGCGGTGCGAATATTCGATTCATCGATCCATAAATCTGCGGTGCATTAGTCAACCCAAATGGCATAACCGAGAAACTCATAATGCCCGCACTGGTTCTCAAAGTCGTCTTTGGCACATCCGACTCCTTTACTAGAATCGATAATGGCCCGATCGGAGATCAATCTTTGAAAATACAATAGCACCTTTCAAATTGATCAAATAAATCATCGATCAGGGCAACGGATACTTATTCTTTATAGTTACCTTATTGAGTACATCGATAGTCAATACACAATCTCAAAGACCCATCTTTCTTTTTCACAAAACAGAACCGAGCACCCCAAGGTGAATGACTCGGTCGGACAAAACCTCTATCAACAAGTTCTCCTGAATCGTGTGTCTTTAATTCCTTTAATTACGTAGGAGCCATTCGAGTGCGGAGCTATGGAAATCGGAGTAGTTCCCTAATCAAATCTATAGAAAATTCCACTTCTTTCTCGTGGCAACCACGGTAACTCTTCTCGAAACACATCGGAAAATTACGCATACCACCGCATGCTTGAATCTTCGACTCGAGATACCTTAGTATCTAATACATAAGCAAGAAAAGCATCATACCCTTTTTTGACATACCTCGAGCGAAGAATAATCGAAATCACATCGAGATAATCCCTCTCATGCGATCGGATTTAACCCGAAGTAATTCACCATTCGCACTTCAACACAATATATTTACATTTACTGCTTTACTCTTTGCATCATCTTTGAGTTAACCAATCCATGCCCAATATCACATCAAACTCATCAAATGGCGGTAACATCAAATCACCAGAAACAATAACCTCTTACCATCGAGTGGACAATTTTACAAATTCTATCCACCAAAATAAATTGGCCAAAGGGGTTCGAGACTTTATGAAAAATTCGATGAGGTTTCAACAGATAAATCTTTTACGCATGCAAGTTTTACACATATATATGAATGCGTAGAACCGGATCAATCAATGCGATAATATCGGTTTCAAGTAAAGAAAATGTACCATAATAACATCGGTCTCTTGAGGCATCTTCTGCAATGTACGCATGACATATGTCCTAGGAGGCGCTGTGTCTCGTGCCTACTTGCAATATCTTTTGTAACTCCTCGGCTACCACCGACATTACCGGATGGTCGAGATGGTCTACCCTCAAAGATGGATTGCTTGGCTTCGATATATATTCAGCTTCTTTTTCACTTCTTTACGGACAATCTCTGGAGGAAATGGTCAAAAGAACCACATCGGTAACAAGCCCCGCTCTTAAATCGACATTCACCAAAATGAGCTTTATTACAATCTCGGCATCTCGGCTTAGGGGTACCAACACTGCCAACACCGGTCATCGATGGAGTGGAAGGTCTTGAATTAGTCTTGTTGTGAACTTCGCACTCTATCCGAATACCAGTGGTTGAGGTAGAACGATCTGTACTTCTTCAATTTCTTTGGAGCGGAAAACCGAGATTTTTCCATTGGTCTTTTACTAAAAATTCGAGCTTCCTCTCACTGTTTCTTTTCTTTGCTCCATTCTTCTCGCTTTATAAGCTCGTTACGCTAGTGTAGCAAACTCTCGAATTTCAAGAATTCCAACAAGTAGCTTAATTTCTTCATTCAACCCTTCTTCGAATCGTTTGCACATTTCAGCTTCCGACTGTACCCATTCTCGAGCATATTTACTCAACCGAACAAATTCTCTTTCATACTCAGATACTGATCTATTGCCCTGTTTCAGCTCAAGAAATTCTTTTCTTTTCTGATCAAGGAATCTCTGATCGATATATTTCTTTTGAACTCGATGCGAAAGAATTCCCATGTAATTTCTTCTTTCGAACAATCTGAAGCTTTAGTATTCCACCAATGATAAGTCATTGTGTCTTTTAGCGATGAAAAACAAAGACATTTCAAACATTCTTCCGCGTGCAAGATAATTCCTCCAAAACCCGAGTAGTATTTTCTAACCAAAATTCAGCTCTTTCGGGATCATCATCAACTGCTGCTCGAAATTCTTCGGCCCCATATTTTCGGATTTTATCGACCGGAGCTTTTCCTTTTCTGACAGATTCAGTACCTGTACCCTGTGGAATCTCGGGAACCGGTGGAGGAACAGGAGGGGGAGCTTGAGTTTGCTGCATTGTAGGGTTAGTTCTTATATATTGGGTAAACCATTCATTCATCATTTGAAAGAAGGCTATTTTTGCCTCTTCCCTTGACCCTCTATACACGGGCCTTCTCTCGCTAGTTTCTTCTCTTTGTATTGAAGCCGAGCATGACTCCCAGCTTCCTCCAGTTGAGCTCGGTCAGATGACATTACTATAAGAAAACACAATTTAAATGGTTAGGAGATATCACACTATCAAAAATAATTTAAATGGCATGTATAGCTAATCCGTATTCGCTATATCGGTCCTAGAACCGGCTAAACCGTAGCTCTGATACCAACAAATGTAACACCCCCTACCTGTATTCGTTATCAGAATAAGGTACGAGGCATTACGAGTTTACAAATTTTTTTAACCAAAACCATTCTAATTCAACATATTTTCAAAATAAAATTCATGCATATTTATAAAATAACTTCAACACATAAGCCATATCGTTGGCTAACCTTATATTCATTTCATATTAACATTTATTTTATTAGCTTATACATGCCATTCATTTCCAAACTAAAATTTCTTTAAATACCGAAATATCTGGGGTTGATAGTGTGATGAGTCTCCCACCGATTCGACCTCCGAGCTCTTAACACTACAAAACAAGGGAAAGGAAAGCAGAGTAAGCACTTTGTGCTTAGTAAGCCCATGTAACAAGAATTATACTTACCTAATATTTTCAATACAATGTAATAAGCATTCATATATCCATTCAATGCATTAATACCCTAACATGCACAAGCTCAACATTCAAGTTAGTTCATTAATTTCCATATATCAATAATATACACACCATGATTGATGAGCTCATCAATACTATGATTTTCATTTCCTTGTTATTTTTCCATATTTATCCCGTTGAATTACTCGGAATTTGATGGATTTTCAGAGGTACACTTTTGTGTACAAATCCGGATCCGTCAATTCATATTCATGTGCGCACATTTTCATTTCAGAGAGCACACTCCACGAACCTCATCTTTACAAAGGGATTACTACCCAGGCTAAATCCTGTAATATAAACTCATAGAGTATTGTCGGGATTACGATCCAAAGCTAAATCCTCGCAACGACAATTACTCTAATGAGCTTGATCTGAATTACGAGTCGAAGCTAAATTGGACCTAATTCGGATTACCCGTCCAAGGCTAAATCCATTTTCCACATATTCTTCTGGGAGGGCTATATCAGATAGGATCACCCGTCCGCTAGATCCTTTTTTACCGTCAATTCCTTTTCAGAGATCCATCGAATTTTCTTTCATTCAACCGGGATTTCTTCCTTTTTTTATCAAATATATCAAAGTTTCATCAATTTTCATATAATGAACATTCAAATTATATTCACATCAATAACATACATTTCAAACATTTAAGAATATAATTCAAGTTACATGAACTTACCTCGATACTAGTTCGTTTATAAAATCTACTAATCCGAGACTTTTTCCTTTCCTCGATCTAGCTTTGTATTTGAGTTTTCCGGATCTAAATAAATAAATTCAATCATCAATTCAATACATTTCATGTTCACATGTAGCATTTTCCATAATTCTATTATTATTTTTAGCTTATTCAAAGCTGTCTACTTGAGTCACAGTCACTAAATTATTTATTTCTCGAGCTACAGAGCTCCAAATGAAGAACCGTTAATTTTCCTGAAACTAGACTCACATATCTTCTTCCCATAACATTTTCAGAATTTTTGGTATGGCCAATCAATACCAGATTATTCTTAAAGTTTCCCCTGTTTTACTGTTTGACTGTTCTGACCTCTCTTCACTACGAATCAAATTACTATTCATACAGAATTCATATGACCTTATTATTTATTTCATTTGAAAATAGACTCATTCAGGATTCCAAACATATAAAGTTAAGCCCCTAATTATTTTTCTCCAATTTTTTATGATTTTTCAAAGTCAGAACAGGGGATCCCGAAATCCCTCTGAACCAGTCTTACAAAAATATAAATATCTCAAATTACAGAATTCCTTTGCTTTCCATGTTTCTTTCATATGAAAATAGACTCAATAAGCTTTAATTTCATATCTCATTCAACTTCTAATTCCACTTCTACGAATTTTAGTGATTTTTCAAACTTACTCTACTGCTGCTGTCCAAAACAGTTTTGTTATAGCTTATTTTTTTACAATTAAATCCTTTACCCAATTCTAACTTCAAATTCTTTCAATTAAACCACTAATTCATCATTTTATTCATCATATGCTATATTCAAAAACTCTGAAACTTCAAAAATTTCAACTTAAATTCATCAAAACTTTGTTCTAAAACTTATAAAGCATCAAAATTAAAAGAAAAGGACTAAATTAGCTTACCAAATTAAACTCCAAGCTTCAAACTTTTAATTTTCCCTTTTCTTCTTTCTTTTCTCTTTTTCTTTCTTCTTTCACGTTTGCTCTCTGTTTCTTTTCTGTTTCTATCTCTTTTGTTTCTTTTCTCTTTTCTTTATATATATATATATATTTATAATAATATAATAATATAATAATAAACTAAAAATCTCAGATTTTTCTTCAATTCACCATCAATCTAGACAAAATGGCTTAATTGCCATTTTGGTCCTTTATACTTTCTTTTAATCTATAATTAAACTTTTACTTTCATTTCAATTTAGTCCTTTTCATTTAATTACCTACCCAAACGTTAAAATTTTCTAACGAAAGTTTAATACCACATTACTAACATTTTATAAATATTTATAAAAATATTTCCTATCATATAAAGACTCATGCAAACATATTGAAATAAATTTCTATTTAAATCGGATTTATGGTTGCGAAACCATTAGTCCGATAATCTTGAATTTAGGCCATTACAGTCTTACCATTAGATTTGGTACATAGTATCCTTGATTAGGATAAAATGGTACTTGTGCAGGAATAAATCATTGTTTAGGACTCATTGTTTTTCCCTTGTTGGGTTTTTTATGGACAGTTGTCCATTCTCCAACTATTTCTAGAGGTTTTTAACCTCTATCCATAAGGCCTGCTAAGAAATTAGCAATCATTAGTAAAAATAAATTTAGGATTTTCTACTAATGGTATTTCTATAGAAGTGTTTTCTATAAATAACCTAATCGATTTTTTATTAATAGTAAATGGTAAATATTGATTTATAAAATTATTTCCTAATGAAATATCTCCATTCATATCAGGAAAACATAATATTTTTGGAATTATAAATCTAACATTATTTATGTAGATTGGTATATTTTTTGCTTTATATTAAATAGTAGTTTTATTACCATTTATTCCATTAATATTTATTGTCTTTTTTACAGGTTTCCAATATTCTTCAAGAATGGCATTCTTTTTACAACTACTGGTTGTAGCACCTGTATCTAATAAAGCATGTAAAGAATATTTTTTATAATTTTTACCATGTAATGTAATTTCAATATATGTATTGAAATTTATAATATCTTCTATTGAATAATGAATATCTTCCATTCTAGTGTTTCTAGAATTTCTACTAGGTGTAGTAGGAAAAATAGGAATATGAACTGTTTTCATACCTATTGGTGTAGAAGTACTTATATTATTTTCATCTTTCTCTGGTTGAGAACTAGAAGGTAATACTAAATTATCATCTGTATTGGTTATCAGATTATTCTTAAAATATAACTTATCTCCAGATGACATATATTCTATAGTACTTACTGGTTTAGAAGTACTAGCATTATTAGTCTTTTCTAGGAATTGATAGATCTTTTAAATGTAATAATTTTGGTTGAATTTCTGGAGTAAACTTATTGGGCTCAAAAAGCTCAATTATTTTATTATTTATTTCTTTTATTTCCACTTCACACAGATTAGTGTATTCATTAATAGAAGTCCAGTTTATTTCTAAATCTTCTGCTAAATCACTAATATCAGAATTTTTTGTCTGAATTCTAAGACATAGACACTCTTCTATTAGAGGGTCTGTTATGGATATAAAGTAATTTGGTTTAACTTTAAATCCTATAACTCCTGTATGCAAATTAGACTGAATTCCTCCAATAAGCGCTTTTATTGGATTTTCAAATCTTTTATCTAATAATACTGCTAAAATAGGAACATCATGACCTCTTCTGAATAAAGCTCTAATTGTTATCATAATGACTCCTAAATGTATATATCTAACTTGAGGATATTTTTTCCTAATACTTTTTATCTTTTCTTTACTAAATAATGGGATTTCTGTTAATCCTTCTTTAGTATCTTTAGCGACTGTATTTCCGCTAATTTTTTCTATGTGTCTTTGTGACCAAATTTTAAACTTAGATATTTTATATATTTCTTCTTTAGAAATATGATTTTTATTAACCTTTTCTATTATATCATCAGAAAAGTCTGTTTCTTCTCTGATTAGATTTCCTAATTTAATATCCTGTTGTTCAGAATTAGGAATTTCTTCTAATTTATTTTTAGAACTACTTCCTAACATAAAGATATATTCATCGAATCAGTATCGGACTGCATTTACGATATTAACTTGATATAATATTTCAGTAGGATTTATTTCCTCATTAAAACATATTTCTAAATCTTGTTCTTCAAGATTTTTAATCATTTTCCTAGCATTTTTGCCTTTGTTAGGACAATTTGTTGCTATATGACCTTCTTCATCACAAATAAAACATTTACATATTTGTTTTTTTAGTATTTTTAGAAGTTTTTCTTCTAACAAATATTTTCTTTTTATTATTATGAGTATAATTTTTATTACCTGGTTTCCATCTAGCTAATCTATATTTTTTAATGCTTTTTATAGGTTTTTAGACGTATAAAATTACATCCAAACTCCCATTCTCCTTCTAACATCTTTGTACAATATTTATGACTTAATTTATTCTTGACTTGTTTAGCCGCCTTACTCTGTAAGCAATGTAATATAATTCTTTCCTTAGCAAAATTAATTCTATTACCTATAGTATCTATATTTGCTACTTCTGTATTATTATCATTACTATGTTTTATTATGAAAGAAGCATATTTATTTATGCAAATTTCATCCCAAGGTGGTGGTAATTTATGAAAATATTGGTTTCTCCAAAAGTCTATACTATCATTGAAACACCCCAAACCCGGCCCACGAGCTTTGACCAGATTTGGTATGTTTCTCGATGTAAACCGGTTCAAAATTCTTTTGTTACTTAGGAAAAACTTGAGTGTTTTGAAAGAAAGATTGGTTTGGGTTGGGCTTGAGTTGAAAACAAGTTTACTTCATTATTAAAATCCTTTATTTTAGGTGACAAAACGGTTAGGCTTTGTTTTAAGATAAATTTACGTAAACTTTGCTTGATAAAAATTCATACATAGTAAATAAAAGTAAAATAAGGTAATTCGACTATGGCCTTATTACATCAAATAAATTCCAAAATTAAAACCAAGGTACTTAAAGTAAAATAGTCCAAATAAAATAATTCCTTGCTGAGCATTGCCACCACTAAACTCCTTCCTACTGGTCCATTCTTGGTCATCACTGAAAAAATGTTCCCCAACGGGGTGAGTCAACAGACTCAATGTGTACACAACACTAAATGATAATAGAATCAGGCATAACAAATATTACACATTCATATCATACCATACAAATTATGATGCATTCCCAAACCCAAACCTAATAAGCCATCCGCTACACTCCCCCGTACCAACCTGTACACCGTGGGGACTACTAAGTCGACCCTCCTTCCGCTACACTCCATATCGCGGTCTTAGGTCACCGCATTTGTGGTCTTAGGTCACCACATTCAGATATCGCGGTCTTAGGTCACCGCATTCAGATTATTGTAGTCTTAGGTCACCACATTCAGATACCACGGTCTTAGGTCACCGTGTTCGTGGTCTTAGGTCACCACATTCAGATATCGCGGTCTTAGGTCACCGCATTCAGATTACTGTGGTCTTAGGTCACTACATTCAGATACCACGGTCTTAGTCACCGTGTTCGTGGTCTTAGGTCACCACATTCACTTCCCCTTTTCAATAACCCATATGCCCCATATCATACATATTATGCATTAACATGTCAAATTTCACATTCTTATCACTTATCACATGTTAAATATAACATATTTTCATAATCCTAGTAGGAGTAGGAAACGTACCTGAGTACTTTGTAACATTGCATGGTACTTTAGCCATACTTTTCACATTCTTAATATCACATACATATATTTATTAAACATTGCCATAAAACTTATTAAGAAATAGTGTGGGGTATACACCTGATTCACTTACCAAATTTCTTGAGATCTCGTAATCTGATCTACCGCTTAGATTCTTAATCCCTACATTTGATTAATCACTTACTAATTTAATAAAAAGCCATTCGGCCATAAATCCAAATCCTAGTAGGATTAGTATACTAAAACTTACCTTGTGGATTTTAAATCCCAAACTCACCGAATAACTAGGGAACATGTGGCCTCGGTGTACCTTCTTCGAGAAAAGAACTTCTTCTTCCTTGTCGACAATACTTAAATCTCGAAACCTTCCTACTATGTTTCGACTAAGATTAATAATAGAGATTAGTTCCTAAATTTCAATAAGTCTAAAAGAGAAAGAATGAGAATCGAATGACAGTGATCCTTACCCCACTTACTCAAAACCAACAATGATTCCTTCTTGGCACTCCTTGAGATATTCGGCTATAGCCTAAGTGTGATCAACAATTTCTGCTTCTTGATGAACACTAGAAGATTTTGATTTTCAAAGAAAGAAGAGGAAGATATAAAACTTAGGAAAATTCGGCAAGACTAGGGGTTACGCCTTCTGGCTTTGTGGAGAATTGAAGAGAAAAGAAAAGAAAAGGGGTTGCAGAGAAAATTCAGATGAGAGGCTTTCTAGGAAGAAAAATAATCTTTGAATGGCCTCTCTTTCCTTCTTATAGCCGAATTTACTAGCTTAGAATCCCTTACTTGGCCATCACTCTTCTATTTTGATAGCTTTATCTCTTTAATTATCTCTTAAAATAAAAGATAATTCAGTAATTATCCTTACTTAGCCGAAATTATTAAACTCAAAGTCCCTTACTTGGCCATCACTTCTCCTTTATTTTCCAAATTAAAGAATAATTCCTCATTTATCTCTTGAAAATAATCTAAAATAAATCCATTATTTATCCCTTATTTATCCACTATTTATCTCTTAAAAATAAAAGAATAAAAGCTACTAAATTATAGCCATGTGCCGCCCACCTCTCTGCTCCTTGTGGCAAAATAAAATTTCTTTTATTTGCTTCCCATGTGACTTGAACTCAGGCCCAATCCCCTTGCATGTGGCGCCATTTCCAGAGGCCCTAAGTGGCATTTCCAGGCCACTTTTCCAAGCCTGTTTGCGTGTCAAATTTTCCCATACTTTCTCTCTTAAGGCCACATTGCCTTAATTTCCTCTTTTAAACTTTAAAACCCGACATTTCTAAGTCATTTCTAAGTTTCCAAAAATTTTCGTTTGCCTCTTTAAACTTGACATTTCCTTACATTTCCAAGTTTCCAGAAATGTTCACTTTCCACTTTTGAATCATTTCCAAATCATTTCTGGGTTTCCAAAAATGTTCACTTTCCTCTTTTAAACCTAACATTTCCATACATTTCCAAGACAAGACATTTCCTTACATTTCCAAGTCATTTCCTTACATTTCCAAGACATTTCCTTACATTTCCAAGTCATTTCCTTACATTTCCAAGACAAGACATTTCCTTACATTTCCAAGTCATTTCCTTACATTTCCAAGATTCTAAAAATGCACACATCACATCCATAACACATAAGACATACTAATTCATAGGCTATAATCCAGGATGTTACAGTTCTACCCTCCTTAAAAATAATTTCGTCCTCGAAATTACTTACTAACGAATAATCGTACATCTTAACTCACCGCACTACGCTTATGCTGCGCACTCTAATCTTAATAGAACCATCATACTTCCTAGGCACATTCTCTAAGTTCACGTCCCCTAGAACTCATTTCTAACGCTGCGATTTAATCCGATTAAAGAAGTTTTATGCATTAGTACTTTTGTTCCACTATTTAACCGCGAACAATTTTATGAAAAGAGATTCTAGAAGTGGTTCTTTCGATCGATCAAAGTTTCAGTTCAAGTTCACTACTCTAATTCAGAGAATCACATTCACATTCATCAATAGAGACACCTTCATTCCTCAATAGAGGCATATTCATTCATCAACATAAACATATTTATTCAGTGGCATCTACCACCCACATTCACTATTCGAACACTCTTTGCCTTATTCCTATCCCAGGGGTATTTTCGTAATTTGTCCTATAGGGGTATTTTCGTAATTTTTCAAAATAAGGTTCCTTGGTAATTTTGTCAATAAGGGTATTTTGGTAATTTTGTGTTCCCGGGGTATTTTTGGGAATTTTGAAATCCGAGGGCATTTCGGTAATTTTGAAACTCAGGGGTATTTTGGTAATAAACCAGGGTAAATTTGTAAAGCTCAATAAATCAGGGGTATTGCAGATTTTACAAAACTTTAGGGTTACTTTTAAGAATTTGTTTTCCAAAATGGTGATGTTGCAAAAATTTTGGAAATTAGGGTCATTTTGGTAATTTTGTAAGTTAGGGGCAATTTCGTATTTTTCCAAAATCAAAGTATTTTGATATTTTGCAAATTAGGGTTTTTGAACTTGTCATAAAGTAAGGAAATTTTGCTAAAACTGTGGGTAGTTTGGACATTTTATAAACCAAGGGTAATTTTTGTAATGTTACCACTAGGGGTATTTTTGTAATTTCATAAATCGGAAATTTTTCGGAAAATTTTGTAAAAATAGTTTTCACAAATTAAAAAGGTAATTTTAAGAGTTTTAAAACTAGGGTTTTTGTAAAAACACGACTAGTTCCCTTTCGGGTTTTAGTTATTGTGTTTAGCCTATGACCGAGTTCTCTTGGTTAGGGTGAACCGAAGCTACGCACCAGGTAGGATTCCTGCGAAGAGGAGGTGAGTCACTAGGACTGCTTAAGTACCAGGCTCTTCCGGATCCAATCCTAGACATGCGCACAAGGGTTACCACACCTTAACTCGGCGACTTAGTCATAGGTTTGTTTAATTAAGCATTAAGTCTTATGTAAGCATTGGGGTAAGTAGTCCTAGGGTTCAAGTGCTTATCATGCTAATCTACGTTCCATTCCATTCCTACCCTTGTACAGATCATTCAATAAATCACACAAATAGATAGAAGTACTTACCTGGTGGACTGCGGGTCAGAGACTTAGGTGCCATGCCAGAAAACCTGCTTATTTTCAGAAATACTTTACCTAAAACTCATTTGGGCTCGTTTAGAAAATGTTTTGGGCCTTAGCCCAAAGGCCAAGAGTTTTAAAACCTAGCTCTGATACCAAATTGAAACACCCTAACCCGGCCCAAGAGCTTTGACCAGATTTGGTATGTTCCTCGATGTAAATTGGTTCAAAATTCTTTTGCTACTTAGGAAAAACTTGAGTGTTTTGAAAGAAAGATTGGTTTGGGTTGGGCTTGAGTTGAAAACAAGTTTGTTTCATTATTAAAATCCTTTATTTTAGGTGACAAAACGGTTAGGCTTTGTTTTAAGATAAATTTACGTAAACTTTGCTTGATAAAAATTCGTACATAGTAAATAAAAGTAAAATAAGGTAATTTGACTATGGCCTTATTACATCAAATAAATCCCAAAATTAAAACCAAGGTACTTCAAGTAAAATAGTCCAAATAAAATAATTCCTTGCTGAGCATTGCCACCACTAACCTCCTTCCGGCCCGGTCCATTACTGGTCATCACCTGAAAAAAAATGTTCCCACAACGGGGTGAGTCAACAGACTCAATGTGTACACAACACTAAATGATAATAGAATCAGGCATAACAAATATTACACATTCATATCATACCATACAAATTATGATGCATTCCCAAACCCAAACCTAATAAGCCATCCGCTACACTCCCCCGTACCAACCTGTACACCGTGGGGACTACTAAGTCGACCCTCCTTCCGCTACACTCCATATCGCGGTCTTAGGTCACCGCATTTGTGGTCTTAGGTCACCACATTCAGATATCGCGGTCTTAGGTCACCGCATTCAGATTATTGTAGTCTTAGGTCACCACATTCAGATACCACGGTCTTAGGTCACCGTGTTCGTGGTCTTAGGTCACCACATTCAGATATCGCGGTCTTAGGTCACCGCATTCAGATTACTGTGGTCTTAGGTCACTACATTCAGATACCACGGTCTTAGTCACCGTGTTCGTGGTCTTAGGTCACCACATTCACTTCCCCTTTTCAATAACCCATATGCCCCATATCATACATATTATGCATTAACATGTCAAATTTCACATTCTTATCACTTATCACATGTTAAATATAACATATTTTCATAATCCTAGTAGGAGTAGGAAACGTACCTGAGTACTTTGTAACATTGCATGGTACTTTAGCCATACTTTTCACATTCTTAATATCACATACATATATTTATTAAACATTGCCATAAAACTTATTAAGAAATAGTGTGGGGTACACACCTGATTCACTTAGCAAATTTCTTGAGATCTCATGTCGATCTCTACGCTTAGATTCTTAATCCCTACATTTGATTAATCACTTACTAATTTAATAAAAAGCCATTCGGCCATAAATCCAAATCCTAGTAGGATTAGTATACTAAAACTTACCTTGTGGATTTTAAATCCCGAAACTCACCGAATAACTAGGGAACACGTGGCCTACGGTGTACCTTCGAGAAAAGAACTTCTTCTTCCTTGTAGTCGACAATACTTAAATCTCGAAACCTTCCTACTATGTTTCGGCCAAGATTAATAATAGAGATTAGTTCCTAAATTTCAATAAGTCTAAAAGAGAAAGAATGAGAATCGAATGACAGTGATCCTTACCCCACTTACTGAAACCAACAGTATTCCTTCTTGGCACTCCTTGAGATATTCGGCTATAGCCTAAGTGTGATCAACAATTTCTACTTCTTGATGAACACTAGAAGATTTTGATTTTTCAAAGAAAGAAGAGGAAGATATAAAACTTAGGAAAATTCGGCAAGACTAGGGGGTTCGCGCTTGGCTTTTGTGGAGAATTGAAGAGAAAAAAAAGAAAAGGGGTTGCGAGAGAAAATTCGGCAGGCTTTCTAGGAAGAGAAAAATAATGCTTGATGGCCTCTCTTTCCCTCTTATAGCCGAATTTACTAGCTTAGAATCCCTTACTTGGCCATCACTCTTCTATTTTGATAGCTTTATCTCTTTAATTATCTCCTAAAATAAAAGATAATTCAGTAATTATCCTTACTTAGCTGAAATTATTAAACTCAAAGTCCCTTACTTGGCCATCACTTCTCCCTTATTTTCCAAATTAAAGAATAATTCCTCATTTATCTCTTGAAAATAATATAAAATAAATCCATTATTTATCCCTTATTTATCCACTATTTATCTCTTAAAAATAAAAGAATAAAAGCTACTAAATTATAGCCATGTGCCGCCCACCTCTCTGCTCCTTGTGGCAAAATAAAATTTCTTTTATTTGCTTCCCATGTGACTCGAACTCAGGCCCAATCCCCTTGTATGTAGCGCCATTTCCAGAGGCCCTAAGTGGCATCTCCAGGCCAGTTTTCCAAGCCTGTTTGCGTGTCAAATTTTCCCATACTTTTTCTCTTAAGGCCACATTGCCTTAATTTCCTCTTTTAAACTTTAAAACCCGACATTTCTAAGTCATTTCTAAGTTTCCAAAAATTTTCGTTTGCCTCTTTAAACTTGACATTTCCTTACATTTCCAAGTTTCCAGAAATGTTCACTTTCCACTTTTGAATCATTTCCAAATCATTTCTGGGTTTCCAAAAATATTCACTTTCCTCTTTTAAACCTAACATTTCCATACATTTCCAAGACAAGACATTTCCTTACATTTCCAAGTCATTTCCTTACATTTCCAAGACATTTCCTTACATTTCCAAGTCATTTCCTTACATTTCCAAGACAAGACATTTCCTTACATTTCCAAGTCATTTCCTTACATTTCCAAGATTCTAAAAATGCACACATCACATCCATAACACATAAGACATACTAATTCATAGGCTATAATCCAGGATGTTACAATCATTTTTTAACTTTTGATATTCATGAAGAAATTTTTTAGAAAATTCTTCTAAATATCTAATATCACATAATTTTAATTTTGACAAGATGTAGCTAAATTGACTATCTTGATCCTTTTTATTAGTATAACCACAAAATTCTGTTTTTAGAATTGAAGTTAATCCTTTTAATAAATCTTTAGGGGTACTTATTTGATTAATAAGTTGACCCTTTTGTTCTTTTCCTTTCTCAGATTCTTCCCATCGTTTGAGAAATTGTAGAACATCACCTTGAAAAGTTCCTACAAAATAGTTTAAAAACTTTTCTTTTGACCAAACTGTACTGTTGTTGTTTACAACAATAGTCATAGATTGTACCCAATCATCTATTGTTTTTTCATAGTCTGATAAAGGAATATTAGTTAAGTCTAAATATATTCCTCCTTGAGCAACACTTCTTTTATTTAAGTCATCTATCCTATATGGTATAGGTATAGGTTGACTAATAGATATAGATTGACTAGTTTCACCTGTGTTTTCAGATTTTATTTCATTCGTAGCTATATTTTCTATATTATTATCTAATATTCTTGTTGTATTTTCAACATTTTCATAGTTTTTATTAATAGATCTCAGATAATCATCTGTTTGAAGATCTGAATCTATTTTTCTTTTACCATAAGGATCTTTTTTATCAATTTCCCTAGGTTTCGGTGTTTCATAATCATATGGATCTGCTTGTTCAGTATCCATGGGTTCAGGAATTTCTATATTTTAATCCTCTTCTGTTGAAGTGTTTTCTTCATCAGAATTATGACTAGTAACATTAATATCTACATCAGAATTATCAGCATTACTACTACTTTTATTAGTACCTTTAATATAAATAACTTCAAAATTAAATTGGCATAATTCATTATACCATCTAATTCTTCGAGGTACAGTTTCTAAGCTTTTGTTAGTAAGAAATTGTTTAACCTCTTGATTATCAGTTTTTATAATAAAATGTTTAGGAGCTAAATATATTAGGAATTTTTTTATTCCTTTTTTTATTGCTAATAACTCTTTTTCATATATTACATAATTTATTTCATTTGGTTTAAATTTTCCCAAACTGTATCCAGAAATTAATTCTTCATTAGCTATTGTTTTAGCTTTTAATACACATCCCCAATTTTTTTCTGAGGCATCTGTTTCTAGAATTAATTTATCTCCTTGTTTAGGTAAATAAACCTTAGGAATATAATTTATTTCAGATTTTATTTGTTTTATAATATCTGAATCTTTTTTAGACCATTCAAAGGGTTTGTCCTTTTTTAGTTTTTCATATAACTCATTTTTAGATAAGTTAGGAAAGAAATTTCTTCCATAATTAACAATTCCTAAAAATTGTTGAAGTTGTTTCTTATCAACAATATTTTTAGGAAATTCTTTTATTTTTACAATAATATGATCTTGGAGTTTAAGACCATCAGCAGATAATATTAATCCTAAGAATTCTATTTCAGTTTTTTCTATTTCAATTTTCTTAGGACTTAATATAATTCCATGTTTTACAAATTCTCTAGATATAATGTTTAAATGTTTTCTGTGATTTTCTAATGTATCAGAGAATATTAAAATATCATCTATATAAACAACACAAAATTTTTTATATTTTTTAAATATAGAGTCCATCCATCTTTGGAAGACTTGTGGTGCATTACATAATCCAAATGGCATTACTCTCCATTGGTAATGTCCATTAGGTGCACTAAAAGCTGTTAATGGTCTGAATTCTCCTGTTAACATGATTTGCTAGAAGCCAGATTTGCAGTCAAACTTACTAAAATATTTTGCTTGTTTAGCTTGATTAATTAACACTTCCTTTCTTGGAATAAAATACCCATCAAAAATAGTATTCTGATTTAATCTTTTATAGTTAATAACCATCCTAGCTTTTCCTCTTTTTATTTCTGCATGGTTTCTTACCATAAAAGCAAGAGTAGAATGTGGACTAGTAATTTCTTCTATTAATCCTTTTTCTAATAATTCTTTTATCTGTATTTCAAATTCATCTATATCTTGTTTAGTATAAATCATAGGTTTTACTCTAATAATTTTATTAGGATTTTCTAATTTAATAGTACAATATCTAGGACTATTTTTCCATAATTTTAATGGTTCTTCACTAAAATTATTTTCTAATATTTTAAACAACCAATGATTTGTTTCAAGTTGTTTAATCTGTTCTTTCCTAGGTGGTGTAAAATCTTGATCACAAATAAATTTGTGATTTTCAACTAAGGGTATTTCTACTGAAGTTTTTTTCAATAGTTAATATAACAAAATTTTTATCAATAGAAAATGGTAAATGTTGATATATAAAATTATTACCTAATAATATATCTCCATGTATTTCATGAAAACATAATATTTTAGGTATCACAAATCTTACATTATTTATGTAGATCGGTATATTTTTTGCTTTAAAAAGGATTAAAGTTTCATTACCATCTACTTCAACAGCTCTTATTGGATTTCTCATAAGTTCCCATTTTTATGGTGGAATAGCATTTTCTCTACAGCTACTAATTGTAGCTCCTGTATCTAATAAAGCATTTAAAGAATATGAATTATATTCTCTAAACTGAAATGTGATTTCAATATAAGTATAATATTTCCTGGGTTGGAAATGTGAAAATGTTATAATATCCTTTTTCCAAGTTTCATTTGTTGAATTATTGGTTTTTCTTTGACTTTTGTATCTTTAGATATTTTATCTAATTTATTAGGATAATTTACCGGTTTTAATTCTATAGGTAAATATTGGTTTTTCCAATATTCTATGTTTTTACCAAAAGGGTCTTGTTTATCAATTTCCCTAGGTTTTGGTATTTCATAATCATATGGATCTGCTTGTTCAGTATCCATGGGTTCAGGAATTTCTATATTTTCATCCTCTTCTGTTGAAGTGTTTTCTTCATCAGAATTATGACTAGTAACATTAATATCTACATCAGAATTATCAGAATTACTACTACTTTTATTAGAACTATTACTATTATTGGTAATATCATAATTTAACATATAGTGATAATTATATTTTTTAAATAAGTCTTTATGTTTTTCATAAAGTTCTTCTATTAATTTTAAATATTCTACTTGCTCATATTTATCTTCTGTTTTAGAAAATTGGTTTTTCCAATGTTCTATTAAAGTCATATAAGATTCAAAGTCATATTTTTCTTGTTTTTTAACTTTTTCTCTTTTTTGTTTTCTTTTTTCTTTTTTATTATAGGTTGAAGATTCATCCGAAGACTCATCTTCATCTGATAAAGCTAAAATAACATTACTATTGCCATAATATAAAGGTCCTAAATCTAAGTCCGATTCTATATTATTATTAATAACTTGATCTAGTTTATTATTAACATCAGATAATAATTCTTTAGACTTGTTATTCAAATCTAAATCTGTTACTTCTCCCATATTTTCTACTTTTTCTTCTATTTTACTGACTTTAGTATATAATTTATTAAAATATATAGATGTCATATCTATTAAACTATTGATACCTTTACTAAGAGCCGAAACATTATTTTCATTCTTAGAGTCTATATGCATAGTATGATTACAAGTTTTATCTTTATACATACAATCCATTTCTTCCATGTTTTTTTTTATCCCTGGTACCTAAAACCTTCTGTGTCTTTAACGTCTTCACAAACGCCTACAACGTCCCACTCGGACTTAACGGCAACAAGAAGACAGAACGACAGATATATGGGTTTTGAGATAAACAATAACGAAACAAACGGAATTGAAGATAAAAGATAGAAACTTACAATGCTAACTACGATATTAGAACTCCAGAAATCGTTACTCCGGGGCTCCTCTGATACCAAGTACTGGGGGAGGGAGGGGTATATGCACAAGCACAAGGATATTATTAATATCGTAGATTTTATTTAACAAGAGAATATAGTAGATAATTTACAATAGATCGTTTACAAGGGTTTTCTAAAGAAAGCAAGTATACAAGAGAGTTTGTATATTGCCAATTTCTATGGAAAGTGATTTTTCTAACCCAAGCAAGATCGTAGATTTTTCTAACCTAAGCAAGATCGTAGATTTTTCTAACCCAAGCAAGATGTGTAACATCCTAGATTAGGGGTTATGTGTTTGTGCATAATTCATGAGTTAGTAGGTTTTGGCAGTGTTGGAAGTGTATTAAGGGTTTTTAGAATTTTAGGATGGAAGAAGAAAGCTTTGGAAAATTATTGGTTTTTAAGTAAAAAGGGGAGCTAGGTAAATGAGGCTTTAAAAGAAGCTCCGTGTGAAGCATGACATAAGGAACCATGTGGTAAAATGGCATGTTTTATGAATTATGAATGTGTTATGTGAATTCTAGAAATAAGGAAATGTATGGAAATATATGGAAATGTATGGAAATGTATGGAAATGTGTGGAAATGTGTGGAAATGTATGGAAATGTAAGGCAATGTAGGGAAATGTAAGGAAATGTAAGGAAATGTAAGGAAATGTATGGAAATGTATGGAAATGTAAGGAAATGTAAGGAAATGTGAGGAAATGTATGGAAATGTAAGGAAATGAAAGGAAATGTAAGGAAATGTCTTGTCTTGGAAATGTAGGGAAATGTCCTGAAAATGTAAAGGAATAAAGAGGAAAGTGAACATTTATGGAAACTAGGAAATGTAAGGAAATGATTCAAAAATGGAAAGTGAACATTTCTGGAAACTTGGAAATGTAAGAAAATGGCAAGTTTACAGAGCCGATCGAAAATTTTAGGAAACTTAGAAATGACTTAGAAATGTCAAGTTTTAAAGTTTAAAATAGGAAATTAAGGCAAGGTGGCCTTAAAAGAAAAAGTTGGTGAAATTTGACACACAAACGGGCTAGGAAAAGTGGCCTGAAGATGGCACTTAGGGCCTATGGAAATGGCGCCATGTGCAAAATGTATGGGCCTGGGTTTGAGCCACTTGGGAAGCAAATAAATGAAGTTTTATTTTTGCTTCCAGAAGACTGAGGTGGACGGCACATGCTTCTAGAAAGGAGGTGTTTTATTTTCATAAATATTCGATTAAAAGGTGATAAATAAAGGATTTTTAAATTGGATTATTTAGAAGAGATAAATATTGGATTAAACTCTTTTATTTATGATAATCAAAGGATAAAGTTATCAAAATAGAAGAGTGGTGGCCAAGTAAAGGACTCTAGCTAGTAATTTTGGCTATAAAAGGAAGAGTAAGGCTATTCTTCATTCATTCTTTTCTCTTCAAGAAAACCTCTGCCGAAATTCTCTAAAGTTTCTCCTATTCTCTCTGCCAAATTTTCTCTGCCATTATTCTCTTTTTCCCTTTTCTTTTCTTCTTCTCTTTTCTTTATTTGTCAAGCCAAATTCTCACTTAAAGCCGAATCGTTGTGGTGTGACAGAAGGAGTTGTCGATTTCACCAAGTAAAGGTAAGATCTAGATTTGGTTCTTATTCTTTTAGGCTTGTCTAAAACGGAGATTTAATCTCTACTATTATTCTATGGCCGAATCTACAAGGGATTTCTCAAGTTTCTACAACTGACGAATACAAGGAGGAATCTTTCGGGAATTCAATGATCTAAGGTAAGATATATGAATATACGGTTAAGGGTTACGGTTTATGTTTTTAATGTTGGATTAAATCTAACATGAAGTATTAGGGATTTCGACAGTCATATAAGGCAAGGAATCCTTTTCAGATTTGGAAATCACAAGGTATGGGTTTAAGATATTCGGCCAAGGCTATTTTAAATATTTAGATTTATTATCAGAAGCCAAAAACTAACCTGTGGAGTAATATAGTGTTTAGCCGAATTCATAAGGGAGGAATACAAAGATCCGGCACTTGATTCTTAAAATCAATTCAGTAACAAGGTAAGTAATACAAATCCTAGTTGTATTTGGAAAAGTGGCCGAATGGCCTTTTAAAGTGATTAACTTATGTAGGATTTGAGATCTAAATCTGTGGTCGATTCTCTTCGAGATTTAAAGGAACCTATTAAGCGAATCAGGTGTGTACCCACACTAACTCTCAATATATTACAGCAATTATTTTTATATATATATATATATATATATAAATGTGCATGCGAATAAGAATGTGGCTAAGTGCCACAAATGTGGTAAAAGTACCCAGGTACGTTTCCTACTTTCGATAGGATTACGAATATGTTATATATATATTTTGAATATGTAATATGAATGAGAAATAAGATATGTATAAATATTTGGGGCATATGGGATATTTGTGAAAGGGGAAGAGTAGGTGTTGACTTCTGGTCTCACCAACGAAGGTGTTGACTTCTGGTCTCACCAAACGAAATATGGTGACTACGGTCACATTATTTGAATATGGTAACTTCGTTACATTATCCAAATTGGTAACTTCGTGACATTATTTGAATATAGTGTCTAATGACACAACGTATATGGGCGTTGAGCACGTCGATCGCAAATGATCGCCTTCGATGGTGTGTAGCGGAAGGAGGGTTGACTTAGTAGTCCCCACGGTGTGATTGGCAGGTACGGGTGGTGTGTAGCGGATGGATAATTAGGCTTGGGTTTGGGTTGCATCATTTTTATATGAATATGTCTTTGATATGAACATGTATGCCTAATCTGTTGATTGTTAGTTTGTGTACACATTGAGTCTGTTGACTCACCCCATTGTGGGACTATTTTTCAGGTGGTGAGCAATAATAGACCGGGTCGGTATGAGCTAAAGGTGGCCATGCATGTTAAGGAAGAAATTTTATTATTTGGGATTTTTATTTATACCAAGTACTTTAAATTTTCTAAAGTTTGGGAATTATTTGATGTAATAAGGCCGAAAAGGCCATAGTTTTAATTTGTTAGTTTTATTTTCTTTAACGACTATGTTATGAAATATTTTATATTTTAAGTCTAAGCAAGAATTATATCTTTCAAAGAAAATCCTAAATTGTTTTGTCACCTTAGACTAAATGGATTTAAAAATAAAGTTAATGGGTTTCCAACCTAAGCCCAACCCAAACAATATTTTTTTAAAATCACAAGTTTTCCACTAAGTAACAAAGAATTTTGAAACCGATTTTCTTAAGGAACATACTGAGATCCTGCTTCGTGCTCGTGGTAGGGTGTGGGTGTTTCATTGATATCGAGCCCGCTTTAAACTCTCGGCTGTGGGCTAGGGCCCAAAACATTTTCAAAGCGAGCCAAATGATTTTTTTTTTGAAATTAAACAGGTTCTCTTGCATGGCACCTAAGTCTCCGACCCGCAGTCCACCAGGTAAGTACCCCTAACCATTTGGGTGATTATGTGAATTATGTTATGAACATTAGAATGGTAAAAAAGGCTTGGAACGTAGAATAGTATGATAGGAACTTGAACCCTAGGATTAGACTACTCAAACACAAAACACATAAGGCTTAATACACTAAACAAACCTATGGCTAAGTCATCGAGCTGGGGTGTGGTAACCCCTGTCAAGCATGTCTAGGAATGGTTTCGGTGGGAGCTTGGTACTTAAGCAGTCCGCGTGACTCACCTCCTCTCCACTCGAATCCTACACGGTGCGTAGCTTTGGTTCACCCCGACCAAAGAGGGCTCGGTCATAGGCCAAACATAATGACTAAAACCCGAAAGTGGAATTAGCCATGTTTTTAAAAAAAGAGAGAAAAAACAACAAACCCTAGTTTTAAAATTCTTAAAACTTTCTTTTAAATTTGTAAAACTATCTTTACAAAATTTCCTAAAAATTTCTCGATTTGTGAAAATTACAAAAATGCCCTTAGTGGTAAAATTACCAAAATGCCCTTGATTTACAAAATGTCAAACTTTTCAACGGTCTTGCTAAAACTTCATTATTTTATAAATGTTCAAATTGCAAACTATCAAAAATATCTTGATTTTGGAAAATTACGAAATTGCCCCTAACTTACAAAATTACCAAATGACCATGTTTTCCAAAATTTTTGCAACATCACCGTTTTGGAAAATAAAAGTCTCAAAAAGAACCCTCAAAGTTTTACAACTTCTAAAATATCCCTGATTTGTTAACTTTTACAAATTTACCCTACTTTATAAAAAATTACCAAATACCCACGAGGCCAAAAATTTCAAAATACCCCTGATTTCAAAATTTTTCCAAATTACTCCGGACTTTGAAATTACCAAAATACTTTTGACAAAATCACCAAGGAACTTTTTCTTTTGAAAAATTACAAAAATGCCTCAGGGACAAAATTACGAAAATACCCACTAGGTAGTGGAAAAACAACAACAATGAAAACTACAACATTTCTCTAAATGAACGAAAGTTCATAATTGATTGTTAAATGTATGAATGAATGAAAAGACTGAGTGCATGTATGAATACGAAAGAACCTCTCTTAAATACTTTTTCATAAAAGCGTTTTGCGGTTAATCAGTGAAACAAAAGTTTTGATGCATAAAACTCGTTAACTGCATTAAATCGCGACGTTAGAAATAAGTTCTAGGGGCGTGAACTTAGAGATTGTGCCTAGGAAGTATGATGGTTCTATTAAGATCGAGTCTTGCGCAAGTAAGCATAGTGCGGTGAGAAGGATGGTACGATCATTAGTAAGTAATTTCGAGGACGAAATTATTAAGGAGGGTAGAACTGTAACATCCTAGATTAGGGGTTATGCGTTTGTGCATAATTCATAAGTTAGTAGGTTTTGGCAGTGTTGGAAGTGTATTAAGGGTTTTTAGAATTTTAGGATGGAAGAAGAAAGCTTTGGAAAATTATTGGTTTTTAAGTAAAAAGGGGAGCTAGGTAAATAAGGCTTTAAAAGAAGCTCCGTGTGAAGCATGACACAAGGAACCATGTGGTAAAATGGCATGTTTTATGAATTATGAACGTGTTATGTGAATTCTAGAAATAAGGAAATGGATGGAAATATATGGAAATGTATAGAAGTGTATGAAAATGTGTGGAAATGTGTGGAAATGTATGGAAATGTAAGGCAATGTAGGGAAATGTAAGAAAATGTAAGGAAATGTAAGGAAATGTATGGAAATGTATGGAAATGTAAGGAAATGTAAGGAAATGTGAGGAAATGTATGGAAATGTAAGGAAATGTAAGGAAATGTCTTGTCTTGGAAATGTAGGGAAATGTCCTGAAAATGTAAAGGAATAAAGAGGAAAGTGAACATTTATGGAAACTAGGAAATGTAAGAAATGATTCAAAATGGAAAGTGAACATTTCTGAAACTTGGAAATGTAAGAAAATGGCAAGTTTACAGAGCCGATCGAAAATTTTAGGAAACTTAGAAATGACTTAGAAATGTCAAGTTTTAAAGTTTAAAATAGGAAATTAAGGCAAGGTAGCCTTAAAAGAAAAAGTTGGTGAAATTTGACACACAAACGGGCTAGGAAAAGTGGCCTGAAGATGGCACTTAGGGCCAATGGAAATGGCGCCATGTGCAAAAGGCATGGGCCTGGGTTCGAGCCACTTGGGAAGCAAATAAATGAAGTTTTATTTTTGCTTCCAGAAGACTGAGGTGGACGGCACATGCTTCTAGAAAGGAGGTGTTTTATTTTCATAAATATTCGATTAAAAAGGTGATAAATAAAGGATTTTTAAATTGGATTATTTAGAAGAGATAAATATTGGATTAAACTCTTTTATTTATGATAATTAAAGGATAAAGTTATCAAAATAGAAGAGTGGTGGCCATGTAAAGGGCTCTAGCTAGTAATTTTGGCTATAAAAGGAAGAGTAAGGCTATTCTTCATTCATTCTTTTCTCTTCAAGAAAACCTCTGCTAAATTCTCTAAAGTTTCTCCTATTCTCTCTGCTAATTTTCTCACCATTATTCTCTTTTCCCTTTTCTTTTCTTCTTCTCTTTTCTTTATTTGTCAAGCCAGAAATTTTGCCAAAGCCGAATCGTTGTGGTGATGAAGGAGTTGTCGATTTCACCAAGTAAAGGTAAGATCTAGATTTGGTTCTTATTCTTTTAGGCTTGTCTAAAACGGAGATTTAATCTCTACTATTGTTCTATGGCCGAATCTACAAGGGATTTCTCAAGTTTCTACAACTGACGAATACAAGGAGGAATCTTTCGGGAATTCAATGATCTAAGGTAAGATATATGAATATACAGCTAAAGGTTACGGTTTATGTTTTTAATGTTGGATTAAATCTAACATGAAGTATTAGGGATTTCACAGTCATATAAGGCAAGGAATCCTTTTCGATTTGGAAATCACAAGGTATGGGTTTAAGATATTCGCCAAGGCTATTTTAAATATTTAGATTTATTATCGAAGCCAAAACTAACTTTGTGGAGTAATATAGTGTTTAGCCGAATTCATAAGGGAGGAATACAAAGATCCCAAGCACTTGATTCTTAAAATCAATTCAAGAACAAGGTAAGTAATACAAATCCTAGTTGTATTTGGAAAAGTGGCCGAATGGTCTTTTAAAGTGATTAACTTATGTAGGATTTGAGATCTAAATCATGGTCGATTCTCTTGAGATTTCAAGGAACCTATTAAGCGAATCAGTGTGTACCCACACTAACTCTTAATATATTACGGCAATTATTTTTATATATATATATAAATGTGCATGCAAATAAGAATGTGGCTAAGTGCCACAAATGTGGTAAAAGTACCTGTGCGTTTCCTACTTTCGATAGGATTACTGAATATGTTATATATATATTTTGAATATGTAATATGAATGAGAAATAAGATATGTATAAATATTTGGGGCATATGGGATATTTGTGAAAGGGGAAGAGTAGGTGTTGACTTGGTCTCACCAACGAAGGTGTTGACTTCTGGTCTCACCAAGGAAATATGGTGACTACGGTCACATTATTTGAATATGGTAACCGGTTACATTATCCAAAATTGGTAACCGGTGACATTATTTGAATATAGTGTCTAATGACACAACGTATATGGGCGTTGAGCACGCCGATCGCAGCTGATCGCTTTCCTTGATGGTGTGTAAGCGGAAGGAGGGTTGACTTAGTAGTCCCCACGGTGTGATTGGCGGTGTGCGGGTGGTGTGTAGCGGATGGATAATTAGGCTTGGGTTTGGGTTGCATCATTTTTATATGAATATGTCTTTGATATGAACATGTATGCCTAATCATTGATTGTTAGTTTGTGTACACATTGAGTCTGTTGACTCACCCCATTGTGGGACTATTTTTCGGTGGTGAGCAATAATGGACCGGTCTAGGCAGGAGCTAAAGGTGGCCATGCATGTTAAGGAAGAAATTTTATTATTTGGGATTTTTATTTATACCAAGTACTTTAATTTTTCTTAAGTTTGGGAATTATTTGATGTAATAAGGCCGAAAAGGCCATAGTTTTAATTTGTTACTTTTATTTTCTTTAACGACTATGTTATGAAATATTTTATATTTTAAGTCTAAGCAAGAATTATATCTTTCAAAGAAAACCGTAAATTGTTTTGTCACCTTAGACTAAATGGATTTAAAAATAAAGTTAATGGGTTTCCAACCTAAGCCCAACCCAAACAATATTTTTTTAAAATCACAAGTTTTCCGCTAAGTAATAAAGAATTTTGAAATCGATTTTCTTAAGGAACATACCAGATCCAGTTCAGGCTCGCGGGCCGGGTGTGGGGTGTTTCAAGATGCCTTGTTTAGGCTACAACAATTCCTATTTATAGTGTAAATTCTAAACTCTAATTAATTTACAATTGAAGTCCGCACAGTATCCTGATAAGGATGACTTTATTATCGGCTCGATAGTTGCTTCCACGTAGCCTTCTAAATCTGACAAAATTGATGTAGTTGTGTCTACATTCTTTGAAACACCCCAAACCCGGCCCACGAGTCTCGACCGAATCTGGTATGTTCCTGGAGTAAAACATTTTCAAATTCGTTTGTTACTTTGGAAAAACTTAAGTAGTTTTGAAGAAAATTTGTGTTGAGTTCAATGGCAAAACGTTGTTATTTTTGAAAGTTAAGGATTTATTAAAAAACTTGTTTTCATAGTAAAAGACATGCCGAATTTAGTGTAGAGTTTATATTTAAATACAATTACTTAACCTTTAATTTGATAAATATTGTTTCATAATGAAATAAATAAAAATGCATGCATAATCAGTTTATAGCTATGGCCTTATTACATCAAAACAAAACCCGAATAAATCCAAAATACTTAAAATATAAAAAGTCCAAATTAAAATAAAGTCTGAGTTGAACATGGCCACCACTAAACTCCTGCCGACCCGGTCCATTACTGAGCGTCACCTGAAAACATATCCCACAACGGGGTGAGTCAAGCAGACTCAATGTGTACATCCAACACTAATGTAACATCTTAATTTGGGGGTAGTTCATAATTTCATAAATATTTCATTTCACTTGCTTAAAGAAATAAGGCTTTAAATAAATTTTTTTTTCGGTGCGAATCATGCCTCAAAGGAGCTGCTGGTAGGATGGTTGAGGCGCTAGAGTGCTTTGAATAGGTGCTGCACGTCTGGGGTTCGAGTCGAGGGCGTGGCATAAGTTTTATTTTTGTTGAAAGGGGCAATAACGCTGAGAAAGGCTTTAAAAGAATATTTCAATGCGTTTGTTTCCAAGAAATGAACACTGGCCGAGTGGCTTGGACGCTTGCAACAAGGGGTGGGCTTCAAGTGGTCGCGCGTTCGAGTCACGATTGGAGTGCAGGGGTATTTTATTTTTGGCCTTTGGCGATTAAGGCAAAGGACGCTAGCAAATGAAGGTTTAAAGGAAAAACGCGATGCGATATTGACATGGAAGTCCAGGTGGGAGAGGTGGTTAGGGCGCTAAGGGAGCTCTGGAGGTCACGCGTTCGAATCCTTGGGGTAGCACATAAGCAGGTTTTATTTGTTTTTGTCTTAGTAACGTGGCAATGGAGCTTGCCGAAGGAGTGTTTAAATAAAGTTGTGTTACGCCTCTGTCATGAAACGCCCAGTAGCCGAGTGGCTGAAGCTTGGAGAGGAGTGTCTCGGGTCCGGGGTTCGAAACCCTTAGGTAGCACCTGGGAGCATTATTTTGCTTCGGCCGACGTATTTTGGGCGCCAGCATGCACATGCACGCGTGGGGAACCAAGCTTGATGGCTGCATCATGTTCATTTTATTATTATTATTATTATTTTATCCATTTTACTTATTATTTTAGATGGTAATGGAAGCATGGGTTAAAAGATGGAAAGAAATGGTTAATAATGTTGTTTTATTTTATTAAGGAATGGGCAATAATAATAAAAGAAAGGGGGAGTTGACCGGCTTGATTCTTGAGAGGGGGGGAGCATGGCCGAAACTCCTTGTGCCTCTTGCTTCATTTTTGTGCTGATCAATAAGGGACATTAGGAGCATGGGCATTATATCTTGGGTGGATTAATTTATATGTATTAGAAGTATGAGTATTTTTTCTTTTAATTCATTTGTTGAAAATAGAGAGAATATTATGGGAAATAATGCTTATGGGTGGGGGATTGGAGTTTAGAAAAGATGGTGGTGTTGGCCGGCCATGGAGTCTAGCAAAGAGAAGCATGGCCTAAAAATTTGTGATATTCCTTTTATTTATTTTGTTCCTCCTCTTTTACATTTTTGGTTTTGGCTACTCTTTCAAACTCCCCTTGGCCGAATGAAACATGCAATAGGGACCCCCATGAAGTTGTTTAAGTTATGGTTTTGAATAGAGGAAGAGGGTGCCAAAAATTCTCTTTTTCCTCTTCTTGAATTCTTTTGAACTAGCCAACAAATCAAACCTTTCTTTTACAAAGCTTGGCCGAATCCTCATGAGACTCACCTATCCATTTTAATTCTTTTTCACTCTGTGCATGGCCCTTTAAAGACACCCTATCTATGAATCCATCTTCTCCACTTGTGGCCTACTTCTCCATCATCAATTGAGGGGCCTAGTCGAATCTATTAGTAGGTGAGTTCTCTCTCTCAACTTTCGGTTTTAAACCCATCTCCCTTATGCATGTCGAAAGCAAGAGTTAAGGCCCTTGTAAGAATAGGCCGAATAGGTATAGACCATGCTAATGGTGTACCCTTTGTAGGTAGCCGATACTTAGAGGCTTGGAAGGTGTCTTTCGGATTTCATTTCTTCAAGGTAAGGAGACATGAAGATTCGGCCAAGGCCTTATTTATGAATTTGGTGCGCATGTCGTTTCTAACAAATATTTTTGGTTAGGAAGCTCGATAAAGACAAGTGACAACTTCGGGTTTTCGGTAAGCATGGAGGATGATTAATCATTTTCGGCCAAAAGCCATTCTTGGTGTTCTTGAGTGATAACCGAATTTTGTACTATGATTTTAGGAGGCAAATCGGTCAAGAAATCAGAAGTTCGAGTTTTCGATCACTTTGCTTTGTGTTGATAAAGGTTCGGCCTAGAGCCCTATTTTGGTTATGTTATGACCAATAACTTTGGACTTGTCAGTTAATCAATAAGACCCCTAAATACTAACCTCTGATGGCCAAATAATAGGAGCTATTCGAGGACAAGTTCGGGACTTTTATAATATCACGTAGATCCGGGATTTCTTTTTAGACCTCCGATTAATTAGGTGTGTAGCTCTTACACACTTTATTAGTATAAAAACCTGTTTATTTGATAATATTATAACCTCTCATGTGGTTACTTTGCCTAGTGGGCATAAGCTTGGTATTCGGGTAAGTCCCCTATTACTTGATTTACGATATATGTTGTATATGCCATCATATGCTGTGAAATGCTATGCTATATACGATTGCATGATATATGGGATCATGATACTTGTGATATGAGCATGATGATGGTGGGATTGATGAGAGGGAGTAATAATCGTGTCGACGGACACCAGTGTTTTGGTAACACATTGTGACTACGGTCACCAGAGGTTTGGTACCTCCAGAGGTTTGGCACCTCATAGCGTCTCGTCCCTGTGGCTTAGTACCACCGTGGGTTGGCCCCACATTTGAGATACGGGATCGACGCCAGTGATTTGGTATCACACGATGGGTTGGCCCCATCATTTGATTGTGACTTCAGGTCACCAGTGGTTTGGCACCACCAGTGGTTTGGCACCATACGTATTGACGGATATCGTGACTATAAGTCACCAGTGGTTTGGCACCACCAGTGGTTTGGTACCACACGGGGTAGAAAAGGAGCATGGATGGCTAGGTTGGGTTGCATAATTACATGTCATACTAATATCTTGTGTATGAGTGTTATTTCCGGGTTGGGGATTTATACACTCGAGTCTTGGTGACTCACCCTTCCCATATCATCTTGCGTGAGTAGAGCGCGATGCGGAGCCGAGGAGAGCTCGAGGCGGCCATGTTGGTTTTGTGGACTTGAAATTTTATTTTGCCCCGTTTTAAGTTTATTATTCACTACAATTCGATTGGGTTGTAATATGGCCGCTTATTATTATTATTTTGGATGGTTAGGTAGTTGTTTTTACTTTATTATATAACCGATGAACTTAGAACTAGTTATGCAAATCGGTTAAAAGTAACGTTTCAAAAATAAGTACTACGACGCAGCGTTTTCAAAAATGTTACCATCGGGTAACAAAATTTTCTAAGCTATTGATCACTCTATTGTTCTAAAATTTAAATGGTCAAATGGTTTTAAAGGAAGAAAGGATTTTCAACTCAATCGGATTTACCAAATCAACCAACTTGAGTTTTTACGAACACCGTTTTATACCCTTAACAAATTTTTTTTTAAAATTTCTACCATTAATCCAAACCTTTCAAACTTCTCAAAACGTTTTTACTCAGTGACGCACCAGATCCGGTATAGGCTTATGGGCCGGGTTTGGGGCGTTACAAGTTGGTATCAGAGCCCGGTTCAAAACTCGGCTGTGAGGGCCTAATGCCTAAAAATATTTTTCTAGATAGGCTTTTGAAAACCTCTATGAAAATGGTTTTGGTTGAACAACATGGCGTCGAGTCTCCGGCACCAGATCCGGTCAAGGCTTGTGGGCCGGGTTTGGGGCGTTACAAGTTGGTATCAGAGCCCGGTTCAAAACTCTACCACAGGGCCTAATGCCTAAAAATATTTTTCTAGATAGGCTTTTGAAAACCTCTATGAAAATGGTTTTGGTTGAACAACATGGCGTCGAGTCTCCGGCACCGATCCGCTCTTGTAAGTATCTCTAATCTATGTGTGAATGATTATCTGTAAAAGGGTAGAAATGGGACGTAGATAGTATGGAAAGTATGTGAACTTTAGGACTAGTTTACCCCAACAATTGCATAAGATTTTAATTGCCTTAATAAACAAACCTATGACTAAGTCGCCAAGTTAGGGTGTGGTAATCCTTGTACGCATGTCTAGGATTGGATCCGGAAGAGCTTGGTATTTAAGCGGTCCTAGTGACTCACCTCCTCTTCGCGGGAATCCTACCTGGTGCGTAGCTTCGGTTCACCCTAACCGTGAGGACTTATTCGTGGGCTAAACCCTATTATTAAAACCCGAAAGGGAATTAGCCGCGTTTTGATAAAAACTTTAGTTTTAAAAGACTTCCCTCAAACTTGTGAGATTCATATTACAAAATTCTCTTGGTTTATGGACGTTTTTTTTAAAAATACCCTTAGTGGTAAATTACAAAAATACCCCTAGTTTTAAAATTTACTAAGCTACCCCAAAAATTTTAACAGAATTTTCTTATATCCAAAATCCCTAGTTTGCAAAATATCAAAAATATCGTGATTTTGGAAAATTACAAAATTGCCCCTAATTTGTAAATTACCAAAATGACCCTGATTTTCGATGATTTTGCAACACTACCAATTTAAGAAGTCGATTTCTCAAAAAGAACCCCAAGTTTTGCAAATTTTAAGTTTCCCTTGATTTGTCGAGATTTACAAACTTACTTTGTTTTATTACCAAAACACCCCTGTAGGGTAAACGACGAAAATACTCCCGGGTTAAGAATTGTTCAAAGAGAGGGATGGAATAAGAGAATGTGTGTCTTCGAATTACGATAGGAGACTTGAAACTTGTTTGATCGAAAGAACAACTTCTTAATTTCGCCCATAAATCTTTGCTAATAATCGCTGGGAACATTGGCTAACTCATAAAACTTTTAAGACAGATTGCGCTATAAGAAATGAGTTCTAGAGGTCGCGTCCGTCGGGGACGCGGTAGAGGCCTGGATGGCCATGATGAGAACTCCATTAGGTCGGGCCAAGGATCGGATAATGAAATACCACCTCCACCACCACCACCACTTTTTGTGTTGGACCTCGTGATCGACGGGGTGAGTCGGTATCGCAGCTATCTTTGCGTGTTTTAGAAATGATGGTGAGACCCGTGTAAGTGCAGAGGCTCGGAGCCTGAGTCTCAGATATCGAGCGGCTCCGATCCAACGGAGTCTGAAGTTTTTCGGGTGTGTCGTGTCGCACCCAAGATCACAAACGAATATTGGTTAGAATCGACCGAGAGGATCATGGACGATCTTGATTTAACAAATGAGGAGAAGTCGAAGGAGTAGTGTCGCTTCTAAAAGATGAGTCGTACTGGTGGTGGCTCACGGTTCGAGACGGTGCTACTGACACGACCTTACTTGGGAATACTTCAAAGCTACTTATCAGAAGAAGTATGTGGGCACCAGCTACACTGATACTCAGAGGAAAGCTTTTCTGGGATTAGTACAAGGAAATAAGTCGGATCTTGAGTATGAGGCGAATTTCTGAGGCTGAGTCGCTATGCTCGGGAGTTGTGTCAATCGAGCATGATCGTTGCGTCCGCTTTGAAGATGGACTTAGGGATGATTTAAGGTTGTTGATTGCTCCACAAAGAAAGTCGTGAATTTGCCGCTTTGGTAGAAAAGGCTAAGGTAGCCGAAAGGGTCAGGGAGTCTGTGAGGCAGAACTATGATAGGAGCAAGCAGAAAAGAGGTGTTGGGTCGTCTGGATCGGGAAATAATGCACAAAAGAGGGCCAGACAGAGTGGGCCAAATCAGGCTAGAAGGCCCATGGATTCTAATCAGAGACCGACTCGTAATCGCGTTGGGAAGTCACATTGGGGAGGTTGTTGGACCGGTGAGAGGGGGTTGCTTTGAATGTGGATCTTTGGATCATCGTGTAAGGGATTGTCCTCGGAAGATGGCAAGGAATCAACCAGAGGGTCAGAATCGTGCTCCAGCAAGGAATGTGGGACCACCGCAGAGGGGTCGTGGTAATGGTAGAGGAGGCAATGGTCCTAATCAAGTCGCGGAATTCGGCGGAGCAGGTGCAGTAAAACACGAGGGCTAGGCACTGGCTTAGTCTACGCAATGAGAGGCGTCGCGAGGAGGGTGACGCACCGGATGTCATCACCGGTACGTTCCTAATTTTTGGTCTTCCATATGTTGCATTAATTGATGTGGGTTCGACGCATTCATACGTTGCTAGTAGTGTGGTAGAGACTTTGAACTTGGATTTTGAGATCGCTTCAGGAGATGACCGTATTAGCCTTCTAGGACACTCTGTGGTAGTGAACAAGCTATATAGAGATATACCCTAGAACTCCAAGGGTAGTAGTGTTTGTGGTCGATCCGATGGAACCGCCGCTTGGGGAGTTCGATCTAATTCTTGGAATGGACTGGCTGGTTAAGTATCAGGCAAGGTTGGATTGCGCTGCTAAGCGCATGGTTCTAAAGACGGCTGAGGGTGATGAAGTGGTCATGATAGGTAATAGAAGAGACTATCTATCCAATGTAGTGTCTGCCTTGAAGGCCGAGAAAATGATCAGAAAAGGGTATGAGGCCTTCTTGGTTCGAATTTATGCCTTGGAGGCTAAGGAGTCGCAGATTGAGAGAAGGTCCGAATCGTAAGGGAATTCGATGTGTTTCGGAAGAACTCCCGTGTCCGCCTCGGATCGGGAAGTTGAGTTCGGTATAGACTTGTTGCCCGGAACGGCGCCTGTGTCCATAGCACCCTACCGAATGGCACCAAAGGAGTTGGTGGAGCTGAAGGCTCAAATTCAGGAACTCTTGGATAGAGGGTTCATTCGACCTAGTATTTCTCCGTGGGGAGCACTCCGTGTTGTTTGTTAAGAAGAAAGACGGGTCAATGCGGATGTGTATCGACTCACCGCCAACCTAAACAAGTTGATTTATCAAAAACAGTATCCGCTGCCTCGGATTGATGACCCGCTTGATCAACCCGAAGGTGCATCGGTATTCTCGAAGATAGATCTTAGGTCGGGCTATCATCAACTTAAGGTAAAGGAGGTCGATGTGCAAAGGCGGCATTTCGTGCCCGGTGGTATGGGCATTACGAGTTCTTAGTGATGCCGTTTGGGTTGACCAACGCACGCAGCGGCGTACATGGACTTAATGAATAGGTGTTTCAAAGAATACTTAGATCAATTTGTCGTGGTGTTTATAGACGACATATATTGGTTTACTCAAAGACGGAGGAGGAGCATGATAGGCATTTGCGCATAGTTCTACAAGTCTTTGAGGAGGAGCGGTTGTATGCCAAATTCAGTAAGTGCGACTTCTGGCTTAGAGAGGTGACCTTCTTGGGTCACGTGGTGTCAGCTGAAGGGATTAGAGTGGACCCCCGCAAGGTCGAAGCGGTGTTGGAGTGGAAACCACCTCGGTCAGTGGCTGAAATTCGAAGTTTTCTGGGTCTGGCCGGGTACTATCGAAGATTCGTGGAAGGATTCTCTTTAATTGCAGCGCCGTTGACTAGGCTATTAAGAAAAGGAGTCCCATTTGTTTGGTCAGAGAAACAGCAAGAAAGTTTTGATAAGCTAAGGAAGATTCTCGACTAAGCTCCTGCTTTGGTACACTGACTGAGAGGGGAAATTGTTCACGCGCTTTATTGTGATGCGTCCCATAATGGTTTGGGATGTGTGTTGATGCAGGATGGGAAGGTAGTGGCCTATGCATCCCGTCAGCTAAGACCGCATGAGGTTAACTATCCTACCCATGACTTGGAGTTAGCGGCAGTGGTTTTTACTTTGAAAATATGGAGGCACTACTTATATGGGGAGAAATCGATAGTCTACACGGATCATAAAAGTCTGAGGTATCTTTTGAAACAAAAGGACTTAAATTTGAGACAACGCCGATGGATTGAACTGTTGAAGGACTACGACTGTTCAATTGAGTACCATCCAGGCAAGGCTAACGTGGTGGCTGATGCGTTGAGCCGAAAGGTCGTGACAGACTTAAGGGCGATGTTTGCTCGCCTCAGTCTATACGACGATGGAAGTCTATTGGCAGAGTTGCAAGTTAAGCCAACTTGGATCGAGGAGATTAAGGAAAAGCAATTAGAGGATGACAGTTTAAAGGTACGGAGGTTGCAAGTTCAAGATGGTGGTTTGGAAGGGTATAGCCTGACTGGTGATGGAATGTTGTGTTTTCAAGGACGGCATTGTATGCCAAATGATGTGGGCTTGAGGCAAAGAATTCTTCAGGATGCACATAGCAGCCCTTACGCTATGCTTCCTGGAGGTAGCAAGATGTATGGAGATTTACGGAAGCAGTTCTGGTGGCCAGGGTTGAAGCGTGAGGTGACTGAATTCGTGGGAAGGTGTCTCACGTGTCAGCGAGTAAAGGCTGAACATCAGTTGCCATCAGGGTTACTTCAACCCGTGAAGATTCCTCAGTGGAAATGGGAGAGGATCACTATGGACTTCGTCAGTGGGCTACCCCTCACGCCGGCAAAGAAGGACGCAGCTTTGGGTGATTGTGGACCGTCTCGACCAAGTCGGCTCACTTCATACCGTAAGGGTGGATTACTCGCTCGGTTAGCTAAGTTGTACGTGGCGGAGATAGTGAGGTTGCATGGCGTGCGATGATCGATCATCTCGCATGAGACCCCGATTTACGTTGAGGTTTTGGAGAGCACTACATCAAAGCTTTGGGTACACGGTTGGATTTCATCTGAAGATTCCATCCACAATCGACGGCAGCTGAAAGGAAAAGTTATTCAGATTTTGGAGGACATGTTAAGAGGTTGCGTTTTAGACTTCAGAGGTAGTTGGGAAGAATTTTTTCCATTAGCTGAGTTCGCATACAACAACAGTTATCAGGCAAGCATTAAGATGGCACCATATGAAGCATTGTATGGTAGGAGGTGTCGCACACCTACTTGTTGGACGAGTTGGGTGAGCGACGGATGTTAGGACCGAATTGGTTGCGTAAACCGAGGATAAGGTGAAAAAGATCCAAGCTCGGTTAAAGGAAGCCTCGGATAGGCAGAAGTCATATGCCGATCTCAAGTGGAGGGACATAGAATTTGCCGTAGGAGACGAAGTTTTTCTGAAGGTCTCGCCATGGACGAAAGTGTTAAGATTTGGGAAGAAGGGCAAGTTAAGTCCAAGGTTTGTTGGACCGTTTAAGGTGTTGAAACGAGTGGGACCAGTAGCTTATCAGCTCGAGTTACCTGCAGAACTGAGTCAGATTCATGATGTGTTCCATGTCTCCATGCTTAGACGCTATCGCTTACGATCCATCACACGCCTTGGCGCTTGAGAAAGTTGAGGTGAGTCCAAATTTGACGATGGAAGAGGAACCTGTGCAGATCCTAGAGCGGGATATGAAAGTTTTGCTTAGGAAGTCAGTTCCTTTAGTGAAGGTCCTATGGCGGAATCATGGCGTGGAGGAAGCTACGTGGGAGCCCGAGGATACGATGCGGCAGCAATACCCCCAACTCTTCTGACCCAGGTAATTTCGAGGACGAAATTATTTTAAGGGGGGTAGAACTGTAACATCTTAATTTGGGGGTAGTTCATAATTTCATAAATATTTCATTTCACTTGCTTAAAGAAATAAGGCTTTAAATAATTTTTTTCGGTGCGAATCATGCCTCAAAGGAGCTGCTGGTAGGATGGTTGAGGCGCTAGAGTGCTTTGAATAGGTGCTGCACGTCTGGGGTTCGAGTCGAAGGCGTGGCATAAGTTTTATTTTTGTTGAAAGGGGCAATAACGCTGAGAAAGGCTTTAAAAAATATTTCAATGCGTTTGTTTCAAGAAATGAACAACGGTAGAGTGGCTTGGGCGCTTGCAACAAGGGGTGGGCTTCAAGTGGTCGCGTTCGAGTCACGATTGGAGTGCAGGGTATTTTATTTTTGGCCTTTGGCGATTAAGGCAAAGGACGCTAGCAAATGAAGGTTTAAAGGAAAACGCGACGCGATATTGACATGGAAGTCCGTGGGAGAGGTGGTTGGGGCGCTAAGGAGCTCTTGAGGTCACGCGTTCAATCCTTGGGGTAGCACATAAGCGGGTTTTATTTGTTTTTGTCTTAGTGACGTGGCAATGGAGCTTGCCGAAGGAGTGTTTAAATAAAGTTGTGTTACGCCTATGTCATGAAACGCCCATGAGCCAGAGTGGTGAAGCTTGGAGAGGTGTCTCTGGTCCGGGGTTCAAAACCCTTAGGCAAACACAGGAGCATTATTTTGCTTCTACCGATGTATTTTAGCGCCAAAGATGCACATGCACGCGTGGGAACCAAGCTTGATGGCTGCATCATGTTCATTTTATTATTATTATTATTTTATCCATTTTACTTATTACTTTAGATGGTAATGGAAGCATGGGTTAAAAGATGGAAAGAAATGGTTAATAATGTTGTTTTATTTTATTAAGGAATGGGCAATAATAATAAAAGAAAGGGGGGAGTTGACCGGCCTTGATTCTTGAGAGGGGGGAGCATGGCCGAAACTCCTTGTGCCTCTTGCTTCATTTTTGTGCTAATCAATAAGGGACATTAGGAGCATGGGCATTATATCTTGGGTGGATTAATTTATATGTATTAGAAGTATGAGTATTTTTCTTTTAATTCATTTGTTGAAAATAGAGAGAATATTATGGGAAATAATGCTTATGGGTGGGGGATTGGAGTTTAGAAAAGATGGTGGTGTTGGCCGGCCATGGAGTCTAGCAAAGAGAAGCATGGCCTAAAAATTTGTGATATTCCTTTTATTTATTTTGTTCCTCCTCTTTTACATTTTTGGTTTTGGCTACTCTTTCAAACTCCCTTGGCCGAATGAAACATGCAATAGGGACCCCATGAAGTTGTTTAAGTTATGGTTTTAAATAGAGGAAGAGGTCTGCCAAAATTTTCTTTTTCCTCTTCTTGAATTCTTTTGAACTAGCCAACAAATCAAACCTTTCTTTTACAAAGCTTGGCCGAATCCTCATGAGACTCACCTATCCATTTTAATTCTTTTCACTCATGCATGGCCCTTTAAAGACACCCCATCTATGAATCCATCTTCTCCACTTGTGGCCTACTTCTCCATCATCAATTGAGGGGCTAGTCGAATCTATTAGTAGGTGAGTTCTCTCTCTCAACTTTCGGTTTTAAACCCATCTCCCTTATGCATGTCGAAAGCAAGAGTTAAGGCCCTTGTAAGAATAGGCCGAATAGGTATAGACCATGCTAATGGTGTATCCTTTGTAGGTAGCCGATACTTAGAGGCTTGGAAGGTGTCTTTCGGATTTCATTTCTTCAAGGTAAGGAGCCATGAAGATTCGGCCAAGGCCTTATTTATGAATTTGGTGCGCATGTCGTTTCTAACAAATATTTTTGGTTAGGAAGCTCGATAAAGACAAGTGACAACTTCGGGTTTTCGGTAAGCATGGAGGATGATTAATCATTTTCGGCCAAAAGCCATTCTTGGTGTTCTTGAGTGATAACCGAATTTTGTACTATGATTTTAGGAGGCAAATCGGTCAAAGAAATCGAAGTTCGAGTTTTCGATCACTTTGCTTTGTGTTGATAAAGGTTCGGCCTAGAGCCCTATTTTGGTTATGTTATGACCAATAACTTTGGACTTGTCGGTTAATCAATAAGACCCTAAATACTAACCTATGATGGCGAATAATAGGAGCTATTCGAGGACAAGTTCGGGACTTTTATAATATCACGTAGATCCGGATTTCTTTTTAGACCTCCGATTAATTAGGTGTGTAAGCTCTTTTACACTTTATTAGTATAAATCTGTTATTTGATAATATTATAACCTCTCATGTGGTTACTTTGCCTAGTGGGCATAAGCTTGGTATTCGGGTAAGTCCTCTATTACTTGATTTACGATATATGTTGTATATGCCATCATATGCTGTGAAATGCTATGCTATATACGATTGCATGATATATGGGATCATGATACTTGTGATATGAGCATGATGATGGTGGGATTGATGAGAGGGAGTAATAATCGTGTCGACGGACACCGTGTTTTGGTAACACATTGTGACTACGGTCACCGAGAGGTTTGGTACCTCCGCAGGTTTGGCACCTCATAGCGTCTCGTCCCCGTGGCTTAGTACCACCGTGGGTTGGCCCCACATTTGAGATACGGATCGACGCCGGTGATTTGGTATCACACGCGATGGGTTGGCCCCATCATTTGATTGTGACTTCGTCACCAAAGGTGGTTTGGCACCACCGGTGGTTTGGCACCACACGATTGATTGGATATATCGTGACTATAAGTCACCGGTGGTTTGGCACCACCACCGGTGGTTTGGTACCACACGGGTAGAAAAGGAGCATGGATGGCTAGGTTGGGTTGCATAATTACATGTCATACTAATATCTTGTGTATGAGTGTTATTTCCGGGTTGGGGATTTATACACTCGAGTCTTGGTGACTCACCCTTCCCATATCATCTTGCAGTGAGTAGAGCGCGATGCGAGCCGAGGAGAGCTCGAGGCGGCCATGTTGGTTTTGTGGACTTGAAATTTTATTTTGCCCCGCTTTAAGTTTATTATTCACTACAATTCGATTGGGTTGTAATATGGCCGCTTATTATTATTATTTTGGATGGTTAGGTAGTTGTTTTTACTTTATTATATAACTGATGAACTTAGAACGGTTATGCAAATCGGTTAAAAGTAACGTTTCAAAAATAAGTACTCGTACGCGTTTTCAAAAATGTTACCATCGGGTAACGAAATTTTCTAAGCTATTGATCACTCTATTGTTCTAAAATTTAAATGGTCAAATGGTTTTAAAGGAAGAAAGGATTTTCAACTCAATCGGATTTACCAAATCAACCCACTTGAGTTTTTACGAACACCGTTTTATACCCTTAACAAAATTTTTTTTAAAATTTCTACTATTAATCCAAACCTTTCAAACTTCTCAAAACGTTTTTACTCAGTGACGCACCAGATCCGGTCAAGGCTTGTGGGCCGGGTTTGGGGCGTTACAACTAAGTCCCAACAAATTTAGGCATTTCAAATCATACATTTAAATATAAAGCAATTAAACATAATGATGCAATCCCGAACCCAAACCTAGATGCCATCCGCTACACATCACCCGTACCAACCATCACACCGTAGGGACTACTAAGTCAACCCTCCATCCGCTACACATCATCGAAGGCAGTCGCTGCAGACGACGTGCTCATCGCCCTTATAAATTTTGTGACATGAGTCACCACATTCAGATTATGTGACCGAAGTCACCACATTCAGACATTTGTGGCATAAACCACCAGATCACTTCCCCTTTCCATATAACCCATATGCCCCATGTCATACAAATATGCATAAACCATGTCATTATTCCTTATTCTCATTCTTATAATTTTACATATGTGCTGTACAGATCTTATCATACTCATAATAGGAGTAGGGAAAAGTACCTGAGTACTTTGTACCATTGCATGGTACCCTTAGCCACATCTTACATATTCATATTAACACATTTATTAGGACATAACCATAAATCTATTTAGGCTTAGTGCGGGGTACACACCTGATTTACTTAGTGAGTTCACTGAAATCCCGAAGAATCCCGATCTAACGCTCTAGAGCTTTAATTCCTACATTCGGCCAAAACTTAGTTTTTTTTTTAGCAAAAGCCTATTCGGCTATTCAATCAGATCCTAAAGGATTATCGTAATCAAAATCTTACCTTGCTACAGATTTGATTCCTAAACAATTCCCGAAACTTTGTGATACTTCTTCCTTGAAATCGGCTAGCATCAAATCACCTCACAGGTTAGTTTTTGGCTTTTGAATAATATGAAATAGATCTGAAACACTAAATAAGCCTTGGCCGAATGTGCTATGCACTTACCTTGTGGATCTAAAATCCTGAAAGTGGTCTCTTGGCTATGAAGTTCTTGAAATCCCTATAGGTACATGTTAGGTCCTATTTTCGGTCACTTTAATGAACTTTAATATATGGCCTTTGGCCTAAAACCATACGTTTCTTACCTTAGATCTTGAGATCCCGAATAATCCTCCTTATAGTCGACTACACTGAAAATCTCGAAAGATCCTCTACTGAAGAAATCAAATGCTCCCTTGCTTGAATCTACAGCAATATTCGGCTATGGCTAGATGGTGATCATACAAGTTTCGGCTTTTATGAAATTGTGAGAAAAAAAGGAGAGAAGGGTTGAGCAATTCGGCAATGGTGATAATCTTTGAAGAAGAAAAAGATGGAGAAATCGGCTAGGCTTACTTGTGATTTAACAAAATAAAAGAGAAGGAGATAACTAGAGAATTTTGGCAGAGGCACAAATGAGAAGAAAAGAAACAAATGGCCTCACACTACTCCCTTTTGCTGAAATTATCACCCCCTAGTTCCCCCTGTACGGCTAACTCTCCTTCCCCCTATCTTATCCCTTTCTTTTCTCCTATTTTTCCTCTTCTTTGCATACTCAAAATAATTCAAATTAAAATCATCATTTATCCTTACTTTAGCCAAAATTTTAAAAGAATAAAAACAAGTCTTTATCCTCATCCTTTCAAAGTCCCATAGCCGTCCATCACTCCCCTCTCTTTGACGTCAACAAGCAAAAATAAAAACCCTACCATATGCTGTCAACAAGACTCGAACCTAGGCCCATTTGCACCTGTTGGTGGCGTCATTTGCAGAGGCCTTAAGTGGCGCCTCCAAGCCACTTAACCAAGCCCATTTGTGTGTCATATTTCCCCTACATTTTCTCTTAAGGCCACCCTACTAAGCTTCCTCTTTTAAATTTAAAATCCAATAATTCCTAAGGCATTTCTCTACACTCTAGGGTTCTAAAAATTCACATAACACATTCATAATACACATAGGCATGCTATTTCACACAATTTAAGCACAAATGCATAAGCCATAAATCCCGGATGTTACATTCTTCTTGCAATAATTGCTGCTTGCATCATTGCTTGCATTATTGATGACTTCTTACATCATTTCTTGCATCATCTTCTATTTATGGATATGGATGGTGATGGATTGTCACATCCAATAATTAAATATCTCCTTTTTTGGATTTGTCTTTATCCTTCTTGGATATTTCTCAGATTCATTTCCTCGATTTCATCGAGGTGTAATGACTCTGGTGAAGGAACTGGTGTATTCCAGCTTTCCCACGTGTCTTTGATCTCTGTTTCTAATAGATAATCATCGATCTCCATATCAGCTATTTTTTGTAATAACTGAAATGCTTCTCTATTTCTGTCTTCCTGGGTTCTTCCAGAATCATATGCTAAAATTCTTTTACCATCGGTCCAGAACAAATAAGTTTCTTGGTGAAGAAGATGTTCGGCCATGGTTATCATATCAATTTCGGCTTGGATTTGATAATGGTAAAATTATTATAACAATTGTCAATGGCTTTTGACAATTTTTGTTTGTCTTCTTCTACTGCTGAAAGGGCTTTTCCCGAAAATAAAGTACGAATATTCCAAATTTGATATGGTGATAAAATTTTTCTTTTTCAAAGAATACCAATAAGACTACATATTTCTATATGAAAATAATAGACAAAATCATCTAAATCAACAAAATTTGTTAATCTAGATTTTACTATAGCAGAAAATCTTTTAATAAATGAAAAGAAAGATTTTGGATCATTATTTCTTTAACAAATCCCCATTCAATACTGGTTATATCAAATGGTTCATGATTAAGCCTAAATTTGATAGTAGGAAATTGTTCTCCTATATCATTAGTAAAAACATAGGCTTGTAAATAATATTTTGAAAAAGTTTCAAAATTGAGCTTGCTTTGGTTGCAAATAGCTCTATCTATTTTTGAAAATATATCCGATGGTAGAATTTGTCTACATTTGTTATATAGACATATTCTAAACATTTTATTAATAATAGAATCTTTGTTCCTTATTAATAAAATATTGGAATATATCAAGAAGATTATTTATCTCCTTAATATCTCAGTATATTCGACTAGGATTTCATCCCAATCTCTGTATAAAACAGATTTTAGTAATAAATCATCAGATTTATTTCCTTTAGTTGTTTTTTCAACTAAGAAATTTGAAAATTGTGTAAGAGCTCTTCTAAAGTTTGCTCTTTGATCAATAATATGGGTTTTCCATATTTTGTTTATAAAATTATAATATTCTAAAGGTAAACCTGGATTATAAAAATCCTTTATTTCAGAAAATTCGTGATTTTGTGTTGTTTTTTCAACAAATTCTCGGTTTCTTTTATAATTTCAGCATAACTTTTTTGATATACTAAATATGGATCTTGAGACCATTCATAATAACTCACCTGGGTTGGTGATATTGTTCCAAATGGTTGTCTTACCATTGGATTTGGTACATAATATCCTTGATTAGGATAAAATGGTACTTGTGCAGGAATAAATCCTTGTTTAGACTCATTGTTTTTCCCTTGTTGGGTTTTTTTATGGACAGTTGTCCATTCTCCAACTATTTCTAGAGGTTTTTTACCTCTATCCATAAGGCCTGTTAAGAAAATTAGCAATCATATTATTAGTACCTTTAATATAAATAACTTCAAAATTAAATTGGCATAATTCATTATACCATCTAATTCTTCGAGGTACAGTTTCTAAGCTTTTGTTAGTAAGAAATTGTTTAACCGCTTGATTATCAGTTTTTATAATAAAATGTTCAGGAGCTAAATATATTAGGAATTTTTTATTCCGTTTTTTATTGCTAATAACTCTGTTTCATATATTGCATAATTTATTTCATTTGGTTTGAATTTTTCCGAACTATATCCACAAATTAATTCTTCATTAGCTATTGTTTTACCTTTTAATACACATCCCCAATTTTTTTCTGAGGCATCTGTTTCTAGAATTAATTTATCTCCTTGTTTAGGTAAATAAACCTTAGGAATATAATTTATTTCAGATTTTATGTTTTTTATAATATCTGAATCTTTTTTAGACCATTCAAAGGGTTTGTCCTTTTTTAGTTTTTAATACACATGATAGCTTCAGTGGATACACATTCTCGAGCGTATTTGCTAAGCCTTACAAACTCACGCTCATATTCAGTCACTGACATCTTACCTTGCTTCAACTCTAGGAATTCTTTTCTCTTCTGATCTATAAACCTTTGACTAATGTACTTCTTCTTAAATTCTTCTTGGAAAAACTCTCATGTAATCCTTTCCTTTGGTATAACCGACACAAGGGTATTCCACCACTGGTAAGTAGAATCTCTCAGAAGGGGAACCACACACTTCATGCACTCTTCAAGTGTGCACGATAATTCATCAAATACCCTGATGGTATTTTCAAGCCAAAACTCTACCTTTTCAGGATCGTCATCTTTGCTAGCCCTGAACTCCTCTGCACCTTGTTTCCAGATTCTATCAACCGGAGGTTTTTCTCTTCTTACCACTTCTACCACTTGAGGAGCTACAGGGGTAGGCTGAGAAATAGGCGGGGGTGGAGGGGGCTGTGTATTTGGGTTCGTACGAACGAACTCCGTGTACCATGTATTCATCATGTGGAGAAAAGCTTCCCTAGCCTCTTCTCCTCCTCCCTGACTTACTGTTGTAGGTTTATCCTCATTCTCATTTGGCACTGTCCCTTTAGCGGGAGCCAGCGCGTTACTTTCGACATCATCCGCAACAGCTCTTTCGGGATCTATTTACTATATGAAAACGCAATTTAAGTCGTCAGGAGTCATCACACTATCATTGTGAAAATAATCTTATGTATGGCATTTATAGCTAAACTCATACTTACGCTATGATAGTCCTAGAATCGACTAAACCGTAGCTCTGATACCACTAAATGTAAACCTCTTACCCGTGTCCGACATCAGGACCGAATACGAGGCATTACCATGCTTAATCTTGCTTGAACATGTAATAGCGGGATATAAAATTCATTCCATTTTAAAACTTTTCTTTCTTACTACTAACATACAATTCATAGGCCTACGAGGCCTTAAACACACTTCCGGAAGGTTTCGGGATTCAACCGTAAACTTTTACGCTCCTTGAAAAAGTTTTCCTAAACAGGGGTCACACGCCCATGTGGGCAGGCCGTGTGGTCTCACGCGCTCATGTCTCTAGCCCGTGTACAATTTATTTATTATTACAACCTACAGGGGTTTTCATACATCTTGACACACGCCGTGTCAATGGCCCGTGTCCTTCACACGGTCTAGACATGCCTGCGTCCTCACCCGTGTGAAAAATTAGGGGTATTATGTTTGTGACGTCATCAACCCCATAAGGAGCACACGCACATGTGGCTAGGCCGTGGTTGACACTAACTTAAAACACTAGCATGCAGGGGACACACGGCCTATTAACACACCCATGCGGGTTGACCATGTGTCACACACGGCCTAGACACACGCCCATGTGTCTACCCGTGTGGACACTTAAATGCTATTTTCGAAGCCAATTGCCACACTGAAATCAAGATCATTCATATATTCAATCCAACCACTCAAATACTTCATCAAAAACACGAATAAAAATGCATAACTCATCATCAATTAATGTATAAACTTAGTAAATATTGGCCAATCTCTTTAGCCATATACAAAAAGAATGATAACCTTAATAGCCAACACTTTGGCCCCTCTTAGGACTTACATCAAGATGAAATAATTCCTATACATGCCATACTTAATAAAAGCAACTTGGCTATACCAAAATAATGATTGATAGTGTGCTCCGAACTCCGATGTCAATGATCCACGAGTTAGCTTGGCAAGACTGCAAGGAAAGAAAAAGGGAGAGAGGTAAGCATATAGCTTAGTAAGTTTGCATGAAACTCATATAGTAATATGTTAACTCATTATAACTTATCCATTTCGAGTTAAGAACAACGTAAAACTCAAGTGCATGGCTTACTTACTCCTTACATGATACATAATAATTTCATACTTGCATTATAATCACGGTACCTGTGCCACTTGATCACATAGATTAATACATTTTTTTGATGCAAAAGTAAACTCAATTTTCATCTTTCTTAACATGAAAAATGCTTTATATTAACCTTGTATAACTTAACTTAGTACTATCTTTACTTACTTGACTTTCTTGTTACCTTTTTTATATTTAGCTCTTTTACCTGTTAAATTTCCCAGAATAATTGAGGTTACTTAATCTCATCAAACATGTATCTCGATGCCAATGTCATGTCCCAAACAGGATCTTACATGGGATCACCTCATGATGCCAATGCCATATCCCAGATATGATCTTACATGGGATCCATTAGCTCGGTGTCGATGCCATGTCCCAGACATGGTCTTACACGAGACCTTCCTTATGTGTTTCCTTTGGAAACTTACCATTGCAATGTCTTGACATGGGCTTACATGGTATCATTGCCTTATGAATCTTATCAATGCCATGTCTTAACATGGACTTACATGACATCTTTGCCTTATGAATTCACCAATGCCAAGCATTGGCTTAGACTTACATGGGACCTTTTGCGTCATAATAACTTTTCAATGCCATGACTTGTCATGGACTTACATGATATCCTTGCCTTATGCCGATGCCTTGTCTTGACATGGTCTTATATGAACTTTCCTTATCACATGTCATGATAATAGTATCCTCATTATTCCGAGACTTCAACTAGGACTTTCTCATACATATTCTCATTTACTTTTCTCGTCATAATATTAACAATTTTACTGCATAGAAATAATATACATTATACAGCATAATAAGTAATTGATTGAGAATACACGCAAAATTTTAATTCATACAAACTTACCTCGGTATTCAAAATGTATGTAAAGATGTAAGTTAGTCCTCGACTTTGTTCTTGCCTCATTTCGATCTGGGCTTCGCGTTTCTTGATCTATAGTAACAATTTCACTTGTTAAATTCACACATTAACTAAATCAACTTATAATCCATATTTTTGCAAAATTACTATTTTGCCCCTAGACTCTAGCAAAATTACCATTTTGCCCCTAGGCTCAAAAATTAATTCTAATCACATTTCTACCTTCAAGAAGCCTAGGTGATCATTTAATACTCTTATAGCTATCATCAAAACTCAACATTTCTCATACTTTCTACAAATTTATAACATTTTCATTAAGGTTCAATTAGGTGTTTTCAGGACAACACCTTTCATAAAAGTTGTTCATCTAACAACTAAGTCTTAATTTCTTCCAAAAAAATGAAGCAAACAAAAATGATAGATCTCATGGAAAAACCTAAATATTTCACCATATTTCACAATAATCCCCTCATTTGAAAGCTTAAGCTTTAGGGGTCTCAAAAGTACAACTATTTTCAAGAAAGACCATCAAAATCACTTACTAGAATAGATGAGAGCTTGCTGAAAATTTTGAGCTTTTAAACCTCTATTTTTCTTGCTAAAATCGGTGGAGAAAGATGGAGAGAAAGATGATATCTTTTCTTTCCTTATTTTAATATTAAACTAGCAATTAGTCTACCAAACATCACCAACTTTGACCAACTTGGTCAATTCTTGTCCCCTATGGCCAGCCAAGCATATATTGAGGGTCTAATTGCCTTTTAAAGACCTCCAATTATAAATCTATGGCTATTTGGTACCTTTAGCTTATAGAATGGAACTTTCACACTTTATGCAATTTAGTCCTTTTTCGCGATTAGGCAAGAAATCGCTAAAATTAAAGTACCAAAATTTTCATGAAATTCTAAAATCATGCTCTAACATATAAAATAACATGAAAATAATTTTCCTAACCTTAGATTAGTGATCCCGAGATCATTGTTCTGACTAGCCCTTAAATCAGGCTGTTACAATTAAACTCGTATAACAAAGGGGTTTTGGTTACAAAGCTCCTTCCTTCACATTCTCCATTATTCAACAACCAAGAGTAGAATCTTCACCAATTAGGTATGGTGTATGGATCTTATACCAATTGCAAGCGTTGATGTTAATAAGCTGTTACCCATATAATTTCAACTAACATTAGAACAAGTATAAAAAACAGGAAGGTAATGAACACGAGTAGATTTTTATGTAGTCTGTTAGAATTGAGTGACTCAAATCATTATTTAAATAAAATACAGTGGTAAAATAAAATAAAAGTAACCCATATAGAACTACACTTCTTTTATTTTATTTTAAAATAAGGTTTTTAAAGCTTTTTAAACTTCATCTATTTGATATTGATTAGTATAAGGTGTTTCAATCTTACTACACTCCTATTAGGATATGGTTTTACAAGTCTATAAATAGACATAGTTTACTCCTTTTGTAATCATTCGAATTCGACATAGTGAATTATCTTCTACTCTGCCAGTGGTTTTTTTCCCAAAAGGGTTTTCACGTAAAAATATGTGTGTTCTTTATTTTTCTTTCTCTTTTTCTTTGCGCTACATTGTCATTATCGATGTTCTATTTTTCATAAATTGGTATCAAAGCTTTCGGGTTGTTCATCTTGATCATGGTAATGGTGTCTTTGAAGTATGAAATTCCGCTATTGGATTGGAACATCAGATTCGCGATGTGGCAGATAAGGATGCAGACAGTTCTTGCATAGATGGATCTGGAGGATGCCCTGCAAGGGATAGATAAGATGCCTTCGACATTGACGAAGGAAAATAAGAAGTGTAAGGATCGAAAGGTATTAACACAATTACATCTGCATTTGTCTAATGAAATTTTACAGGATGCGATGAAGGAGAAGACCATCACTGCATTATGGAAGTGGCTGGAACAAATATGTATGTCGAAAACTCTAACCAGCAAGCTATATATGAAGCAGCATCTTTATGTTTATCGTTTGGAGGAAGGTGCGTCTGCGCATGAACACTTAACAGTGTTTAAAGAAATTCCCTCGAATTTGGAGGCCATGATGGTTCAATATGATAAGGAATATCTAGTGTTGATTCTACTTTGTTTGTTACCCCTGTCTTATTCAACCTTTAGAGACACGATCTTATATAGCCACGAGTCTCTCACAGTTGATGAGGTTTGTAATAACCAATTTTGGTCCGGGCCCGTCAGAAACAACCGAGGCCCAAAACCCATTAAACCAATTAACCTAAAATGCCAAACCCAAATTAAAGCCCAATCCTAAACAGCCCGTTTAAGCACAATAATAACCAAATAAACAAAACAAAAGGTCCAATAACCAATGAAGTCCAAAGTCCATTACAAAAAAACGAAGCCCAATTACAATGTCCACTTACAGAAAAGTCTCAAAACCCCATTAACCCCAAATACAGGCCCAATTTTAATACAAATTAACAGTCCAAAGTTAATGACCCAATTAAACCAACCCAAATTGAAACCCATTAACTCGACCCATTAACTAATCACCCCAATCGGAAAAAACAAGAGCAAAAAACCTAAGTGCGTCTTCTGACAACCCCACTGGCCGCATCTGCCGTTGGCCATCACCTACCACGCCTCTCCTCGGTCAACACCCGCACGCCGTGCCCATCACCTGCAAAGAAACGCGACAAATGAGAGGAAAATGACAGATGACAGAGAAAGCAAAGCAATAATAAAAACAAAAAAAACCTGTAAAGATCGGTTATAAAAACCGAAGCTAAACATTTGTAAGAGGTCGGCTTTTTTTTTATGAATACCCGAATACTACAAAATAAAAGAGGAATCAAAAAGCAAATTAAGAGAGCAATCGAAAGAAAGAAATTTTGAAGGTTGATTTTACTTTCCATTTTCAGAGTGTTGTTCACTGTTTGTTTTATCGGTTATCTTATTTCCATAATTTCTTATTTTGTTAGTTTCTTTTATAAATAAAAAATAAAAACAAGAGTAAAAAGGGGGGAAGATCTCACCGGAATCATTCTGCGGCCTCATCGCCAGTGGTCTCTCCCTTATTCTCGAAATTGGGCTAAAAGGGGGCAGAGGGATTCCTATTCAACCTTTGCGGGGATTTGAAGCCGGAACCTTCAAACGCGTCTTCGAACGAGGCAAGGATCCCATCTCCCTCTCGCGCGTTGGTGGCCGCCGGATGGTGGTGGTGCGACGACGGCGTGAGATTTGGGTTTGAACCCTATCAAAGGAAACAATAGGGGAGAGGAGGTCTCTGTTTGTCTTGAAGAAAGGAAACAAAAATGATAATAAATGAATGGCTGTAAACGGTGCCTTTTAGGCTTCAAGAAGCTGTACATATCCCTTTTATGGAAAATTGTCACTATAGACCCTCCCTTTTTGTTCCACTCTTTAATTGCGTCCAACCGTACCCTTTTTTAAATTTTCAATCTTGCCCTGAATTCACGCGACATTCAAATTTAGCCTGGCACCAAACGCTGCGAATCAGAGCCTGGAAAATTTACTCGCCCGGTCCTCTTTACTTTGCGCGTGTCATATTTAAGTCCACACCTTTTATTTTATTTATTATGATTTCAACCCCTCAATTTTATTCTGATTTCAACTTGGTCCTTCTTCGTTTATTTTTGAAATTATAACATTATTATTATTAACAGCAACATTATCATCATATTTTTATGTCTTATTCCCTTTCTATTATTATTTATTATATTTTCCACTACTATCATTGCATTATTGTTGTCCTTTTGCACTTGATTATTATTACTATGTTTGTCACCTTATTATTATTACCTGCGTTGTTATTGATATTAGTAATGTATTATTCTTTGTCACTTATTACCATTATTTTATTCTTATTATTTATCACTATTATTTCATCTTAATCATTACTATCGTTGTTATCACTATCATGTTTGCTATTACTATTATTTTACTACCACCCAATTTATTACTATATATATTTATTCTTTTTATTATCACTATCATTATTCTTTATTAATGAGTTATCATTATTTAAGCTATTATTATTATTAATATATTACTTTCATTTTATCACTCTCCATATTATTGTTTTTACCATTATCATTAATTTATTCGTAACATTCGTTTTAGCACATTATTCGGGTTTCATCTTGTTATTATTATTTATGCATATTAATATTTTAGATTGACGATACTAATGTTATATATTACATGTATTATATTATCATTGCGCCCAACTCGTGTTACATTATCGTTATTCGTCGAGCACAACCCCATTCACGATTTAAATAAGGTTTCATTAAAATCCAAATTACTAGACATGTATAATTTTCAAATACGTTTATCAATTTTACCCAAAAGCAAAAGTTTTTTTAAAAAATAAGGCAATGTTCTATGTTTGGGAACTCGAGAAGTCGTGCCCTATGTGTTGGGTTTCGGTTCTTTCGTTTGGCTAAATATTTGAATATCTTTTTGATATTTTTAATGCATGAGACTCGAGAATTATGAGATGATCTTGAATTTGAGGATTCAAATTATCGTGTCCTAACGTACTGGATGTGATATTTTATTCCTTTGGAGCGAGAAAATCTTAATATTCAGTTCGAGAAAATTCAAATGTTTCCAAAAGAGATCAAATTTTTAAATTCTTTTAAAATTTTCAAACTTTCGACATTGGGACATTAACTAATCAATTTGGTACCAATTTTGGGCGTGCTGAGGGTGCTAACCCTTCCTCGCACGTAACCGACTCCCGAACCCGTTTTCTCAAATTTCGTAGACCAAAAAAATATTGTTTTAGTAAATTAAAATGTTTTATTAAAACAAAGGTGACCCGATCACACCTAATAAAAGATCGGTGGCGACTCCCGTTTTTTATTTTCAAAACCCAAGTTGATTCCCGTTTTGTCAAAAAATGGTTACGACGACTTAAGCGACTCCTCCACTGGGAAACCGAGAGTCGTCGCCGTAAATTGATTGATTTTTGTCCCTTTGATTGAAAATTTGGAAAATTGTTTTGAAAAATCGTGTTTCTCTTTGATGCATTTGCTTGTGCTATAGTGTCGAGTCTCGTGAAATTCTTTGGCATTACATTGCATGACCATTGCGGTCACACCCTTAAGTGGGAGTGAGAAGCTACTCTTTCGTGAGGTTTTTACCTCCGTGCAAGATAGTGGATCACTTTCGGGATACATCCGTACTTATGTCTTTGTGAGATTTTTATCTCCATGCAGCCATAGGGAAATGTATTCCCCTGAACTGAACTCGGTCCATATGAGCCTATAATGGGTGAGGATCGAGGAATCTGCTGGTTCAGGTACCCTTACTTTAAAACCGAACCACATATAGAGAGACCTAAGAGCCCGTTGCAGGTAGAGCCGTGCAAACCCTAGTTATTACCTTAAATAGGAGTTTAATCATTTCCTGTTTATTTTAAGTTCTTTTTGTACCTGATACTAACTTTGTTTTGCTTTTATTGCATGGCATTTCATCATAAAAAGGTGTTGATCCATATTCGGTTACTAGATAGAAAAGCTTAACATGGAAAAGGGGTTTCTCGATAGATTGGAGGATAATGCGGCTGTTCAAGTGTGGTCCGAAAGGCTACAGCAAGAGAAAGGAGATAGCCTGACAGTGGGGCATGAATCAGAGTTATGGGATTTCACCCGTATCAGCGTGGCTCAAAATGACCTGCGAGAACTGAAGGAAATATAGGATTCCTGGGGCAACGAGGTCAAACAACTATTCTACTATAATTATGGTGATTTGCACTATGTGCTGGATATCAAGGTAGACGAGTACCTACTTCGAGCTATTACCCAGTTTTGGAACCCCGCTTACAGTTGCTTCACTTTTGGAAAGGTGGATTTGGTGCCTACCATAGAGGAGTACACAGCTTTGTTTCGATGCACGAGAATTCAAACTGATAAGGCATATTTAAGGTTTGCTAATGTGTCGGCGTTCTCAAAAAGGCTAATGAACATTACAGGGATGAGCGAGCAATGGATTACGGCCCGGATCAAGCAAAAGGGAGATTGTAAGTGCATTCCTTGGAAACACTTGAGGGACTTGATCTTGGCGCATCCTGATAAGAAAAAGAAGGTCGACGTCTACGCTCTAAGCATCTATGGTTTGGTCATCTTTCCCAAGGCGTTAGGGCATATAGAGGATGCGGTTTCAGACCTATTTGATAAACTTGATAAGGGAGTTACACCTGTCCCCACAATTTTAGCCAAAACCTTCAGATCATTGAATGCATGCCGAAGAGCGGGCGAAAGGAGGTTTGTGGGATGTGCACAGTTGTTGTTATCTTGGTTTCATTGCCATTTTTGGAAGATAGAAAAGGTCTTATACAAAGTCTTTTTTGAGAACTATTCTCCTCTAGAGGAATTAGCGAGTACACCAAGGCGGAACGACCTATCTGGAGAGAAATGGATAGCGATTCTCCAAAATCTACAAGTTAAAGATGTAGAATGGAAGGCTCCGTGGATGATCACTGACGAGATCTTGTATCAGTTGGAGGGTTCGACTGGGTTCCTTTACTCGGAATATGGGGAGCTGTCGGATATGTCTCGTTACTAGTGATGAGGCAGTATCAATCGAGGCAGTTCATACCTACGATACATGGATTAGCCCAATGTGAATTTTCATACAAGGATGACAGCTATAAGAAGAGAGTTCGCGAAATATCGGATACACAGACCCAAACCCGGAAAATGAAGAGACTCGCCATAGGGCCCATGGCGACCCCCGAGTACGATCGATGGTGGGGTAAAAGAATCAACGACAATGTCCCAAGGCCAATCCAAGGTAATACTCGACCAATAGAAGAACAGATGCAAGTAATCCCGTCTGAATTAGAGATTATCAAGCAAGATTTCGAGAGAAAGAGCCGAAAATTGGGTAAGAGAATAGAGTAGCCAGAAGAGGAAAAGATACAGCTGGGGTTAGATGTTGACGTCCACAAGTTCGAGGCTGAGAAATTGAAAAAAGGAAAGAATAAGGGCGAAGAGGATTTGGATAGCTTAAAGACGGACTATAAAAAGCTACGCATGTCCATCAGAACTGCTGGTTTGGGCAAAACGACAGAGCAATGGCGACAGGAAATTAAAGAAGAAAAGTCCAGAGCTGATCAGTGGGAAAGAAAATTCCAAGATGCTTGAGTGCGGAAGGACGCTTTGGAAAAAAGCCTGTTGGAAAGCCAAAGTGAACAAGAGAGGTTACGCGCCCAAGTAGCAGAATTAGAAAGGTCACTGCATCTGCACCGTAGTCTCAACTCGATAGTCAAATTAAGAGCCAGTTAGAACAAGATCGAGGAGATGAGAGGAATGATAGGGGAGCTCGAGACTACATTACAAGATAGCAAAATTCGAGTTGACCTCCTTGAAGCAAACAATGAACATTGGAAGGAGCAGCTCCACCATTCTCAAGAACAGATCAGAAACAGAGACTATGTAATGGGCGAGGCCGTGGCTCAAATCCGAGAGGTGGCCGATCATTTGCAAACCTTGGCGGTTCGGGCTGATGCATTAAGTCTGATGTACGAGTCAAGGTCGGAGCAAGGCCAAAGTTTAGCTTGGCTTCTTAGGAAAGTTAAGGATTTAGGCATTAGAGCAAAGTCGTATATGTAATCGTCCGTTCTATGAAAGGAAATTTGTTTTCTAGTAAAGTTTATCTAATGGAATTGAATCAAATCAACACCTTCTTGCATTCATACCATGCATTTGCATTACATTGCATACATTAGCATCACATCGCCATAATTATTTACTAAGGCTGAAATCGTATAATCCGCAGCTACGTCACTGTGAATCTGGAATCGCGTCATCCCTATAGGACATATCTAAGAACTAGAGCTATGGACACTGAACTCAATGAGAGGATCGAAAGGATGGAAAGAATCCAGAAAGAGCTGCAAGAACAGTTAGCCAAGTCGCAGCAAGAAGCAAGGGATCTGATGGTAAGATCCCGAGAGGAATCATTAGAGCAAAAGGATCATATGGCTAAGATAATGGAGATGTTGGCGGCTCTGGCCAAAGGAAAAGGACTCGTGCAGAGTTCTGATATAACAGAAACCCATCCGAGAGTTAATCAGGATTCACTCTATCTCCCAGGATTCACGTCACCCCATGCTTATGCAACGCAAAGAGGATATCCTCAAGGGAACCCGGTAGGCCTAGAACAATGACCCATCCCACCTACTCATCTGGGGCAAGGTGTATATGTATCAAAATCCGGAGATAATTCTGCTAATCTGATTGTTCCGGATTTGGATGATCCGGTAGAAATAGTTAGGTTAAAAAGAGACGATTACGATGCCGAGGAAAAGTACAGGATTTTGGAAGAAAGACTCAAGGTGGTAGAGGGTACTGGAGTCTTCTCTGCACTGAGCGCCAAAGAGCTGAGTCTGGTGCCCGACCTGGTTCAACCTCTATAGTTCAAAGCACCAGATTTCAAAAAATATGATGGAACGAGATGTCCTAAGGTACATCTTATCATGTTCTGTCGAAAGATGGCTGGTCATGTGAATGAAGACAAGTTGTTGATACACTGTTTCCAAGATAGTTTGATCAGATTAGCCTTCCGGTGGTATAATCAACTTAGCAGAGAGAGGATCCAGTCATGGAAGGACCTAGCATCAGCATTTTGTGAACAATACGAGCATGTCTCTGATATGGTGCCTGATCGACTAACGCTACAAATGATGGAGAAAAAGCCAACAGAGACTTTCAGACAGTACGCTCAAAGGTGGAAGGATGCTTCGGCCCAAGTAGAACCCCCACTGACTAAAATAGAGTTAACGGTCCTTTTTATCAACACGTTGAAGGCGCCATTTTATGACAAACTGGTAGGAAATGCCACAAAAGACTTCGCCGATATCGTGATGTCTGGGGAGCTCATTAAAAATGACATCAAGAGTGGAAAGATGGAGGGTCCTGAAAGTTCGAAAAGGCCAGTACCTGTAAAGAAAAAAGATCCTAAAACCCATATGTTGGGGACCGGGAGCCACTATGCTGCCAATTCGTACCCAACCCAACCACGACCTCAGTTTCGCCCACCACCGAATTTCTATTTTCCTCCACAAAACCCTTACTATCAAGCACCTCCTCCTTACCCCGTCTATGCCGCTGATAACCAAAGACCAGTCACTATATTCCCACCAAATACTACGCCTGCCCAAAGTCAGCCCAAAAACGAACCAAGACCAACAAAACCCAATCCTGAAAGACTTCAATTCACCCCTATTCCTGTATCGTATGGAGAGCTGTGCCCGAAATTACTTGAAAAACAAATAATATCCCCACATTACATGACACCCTTGAAACCTCCATACCCAAAATGGTATGATCCTAATGCCCATTGTATGTACCATGCTCGAAACCAAGGGCATTCTACGGAAAATTGCCTAGCCTTCAAGAAAAGGGTTCAAGGTCTTATTGACGCAGGTATTTTACGATTTGATGGTGTTAGTAATATGGCAGGAAATCTGCTCCCTAGCCATGCCGAAGGAAATGTGAGTGCAGTGACATAGCAAGACAGACGGCGAGCTAAAAGCTGTGTCTCCGAGATAAAGACACCTTTATGCAAAGTATGGGAAATAATGACTGAGAAGGGCTTGTTCAAGAAAAGTTCCAAAGAGGAAAGTACAAGGGGTCAAAATTTTTGTGTCTTTCATGGTATAGAAGGGCACAACATCCAGTCTTGTGGGAAATTCAAAGAGTTACTTCAAGACATGATGAACAACAAGGAGGTCTAGATCTTTGATAAAACAGACGAGACCGAGGAAAAAGAAGTATACGCCTCCGATGATCAACCACCAGCCATCCCTTATAGTGTCGATCGACCTCTAGTGATCTATTATGAAGTCAAGAAGAAGGAAGCCGAACCAAAGATGATAATTAAAGTACCAGCTCTTTTCTGTTACAAGGATGACAAAGCAGTACCATGGAAATACGAGGTCAACATCACTATACCCGAAGCTACAACTGGAAACGTCAGCGAGGTGGGACATCTTACCCGTAGTTGGAGGTGCTATTCCCCTGAGGCAATTGAGATAAAGAAGAAAGCCGTTGGCATGAGCCAGAAAGGAAAGGTACCGATACATGATACCGAAGTCGATGTTGAGATACAATCTGAACAAGCAACTACCAGTGAATGAGGATGAAGCACAGGAATTCTTAAAGTTTATTAAGCACAGCGAATATAACATCGTGGAGCAGCTGAACAAACAACTGGTGAGAATCTTGGTATTATCTCTATTGTTGAACTCAGAGCCACATCGAAATGCTTTATTGAAAGTGTTAAACCAAGCATATGTGCTAAGTGATGTACCAGTTGAAAAACTTGATAGGTGGGTGAACAATTTAAATGTAGATAATTTCATCTCTTTCAGTGATGATGAAATACCACCAAATGGTAGGGGCTCTGTTAAAGTATTGCACATTACAACCGATTGCAAAGGCTATATAATACCGTATGTGCTTATTGACAACGGGTCTGCGCTCAATGTCATGTCGTTGGCTACACTGTCCAGGATGCCGGTTGACATGTCTTATCTGAGATTTTGTCATTCCGCAGTAAGGGCATTTGATGGAACACGGCAAGAGGTCATGGGAAAGATCGAGATTCCTCTGGAGGTGGGCCCGTGCACATATAATGTCGAGTTCCAGGTCATGGACATTGCACCTTCATATAATTTCCTTTTAGGAAGGCCCTGGATCCATTCCGCTGGAGCAATCCCTTCATCTCTCCACCAAAAAATAAAGTTTATTATGGATAACCGTTTGATCACTATCGCTGGTAAAGAAGACATTGTTGCATCACTCTCTACTGACGTACCCTATATCGAGGCAAACAAAGATGCGGCAGAATGCTCCTTCCGTTCCTTCGAATTCATCAACGCTACATTTGTTGCTGAAGGGGATAGGGCTCTCACGCCCAAACTGTCAAGGAATACCAAGATGGGAATCAAACTGACGGTGGGAAAAGGAGCCCGAGCAAGGAAAGGCTTAGGAAGATACCAGCAAGGGATAGCTAGAGCGCTAAAATCGGCACACCGCAAGGCTCGATATGGTTTAAGGTTCAAGCCAGATATACGACAAAGAAGGAAATAGCTGCAGAAAGATCAGGAAAAGAGGATTGCAAGAGCCTCAGGTCAGGAAGTAGGATGGGATCCCATAATGTATCCACCCTTGTCAAAAACTTTTACATCTGCAGGAATGATATACCCGGGCAGAGATAATTCACAAAACACGTTGTTATCGATAGAAAAGGGCTTTTAGAACTTCAGTATAAACGTCATTGACAGAGTGGATGATGCAGCGGAAGACATTTCAATGATACGCCCTAGCCCCTCTGGATTTGTTTTGAACAATTGGACCGCTGTAGATCTTCTTGTAGTTTCTAAGCCCTCCCCAAAGTAATGCTCAATGCTCACTTCTTTTATGCCCCTAAGTTGTGGGGGAATCTGTTATAAGAGTTTATGTTGGCTATTTAGCTTCTAAATGAACATTAATGAAGATGCATTTTGTCATGGTTTCTCATTCTCATTGGCCTCATATTTATTCCCTCGTCTCATAGCCTGTCTTTATATATATATATATCATATCATGCCATAGTATCACGTTTGTAGGTTCCAATACCTCGATGCTCCTCTATAGTTTCTTTTCCATTTACCTTTCAGATACTCAGATATCCACGACGTGAACAATCCCGTTACAAGTCCTAAAATCGATTTCGAGAAAGCTGTCTGTTTAGGAGAATTCGAAGCTGAGGAAAACGCTGAAGATTATGTCTCGTCCCCCGACTTACTAAGGTTGATAGAATAAGAAGACAAACAGATACTACCCCATCAAGAATCTGTTGAGACGGTGAACTTGGGAAACGAAGAAAATAGGCAAGAAGTGAAAATTGGGACCTCCATTTCAAAGCACACAAAACATGACTTGGTCACCTTGCTTCATGAGTACAAAGATGTATTTGCATGGTCATATCAGGACATGCCAGGATTAAGCGAGGATGTAGTGGTCCATAGGCTCCCACTGAAACCAGAATGCAAGCCTATTCAGCAGAAGCTAAGACGAATGAGACCCGAAATGCTCTTAAAGATAAAAGAAGAAGTCAAAAAACAATTTGATGCTGGCTTCTTACAAGTCTCTAAATATCCGGAATGGGTGGCTAATATAGTCCCAGTGCCAAAGAAAGACGGCAAGGTGTGAATGTGTGTGGACTATCGCGATCTGAATCGAGCAAGCCCTAAGGATAATTTTCCCTTGCCGCACATCGATACATTGGTGGATAACACGGTAAAACATTCATTATTTTCTTTCATGGATGGGTTCTCGGGTTATAATCAGATAAAGATGGCTCTTGAGGATATGGAGAAAACTACATTTGTGACGATGTGGGGAACATTCTGCTACAAGGTGATGCCGTTCGGATTAAAAAATGCTGGGGCAACATATCGAGGCAAATGATGATCTTTGTTTCATGACATGATGCACAAAGAGATAGAAGTTTATGTCGACGATATGATTGTCAAATCTCGGGGGGAAAGAGAGCATGTTGGAAACCTCAGAAAATTGTTTGAAAGACTGAGAAAGTTCCAACTGAAGCTTAATCCAGCTAAGTGCACATTTGGAGCAACCTCAGAGAAATTACTAGGCTTCATCGTCAGCGAGAGAGGTATTGAGGTTGATCCAGACAAGATAAAAGCCAAACAAGAATTACCACCTCCACGGACACAAAAAGAAGTCAGAGGATTTCTAGGAAGGTTGAACTACATCGCTTGGTTCATTGCTCAGCTTACCAACCAATGCGACCCAATTTTTCGACTCCTTCGAAAACACAATCATGGGGAATGGAACGAAGAGTGCCAAGCTGCTTTCGACAAGATAAAACAATATTTGTCTAGCCCCCCGGTGCTAGTACCGCCAACTCCCGGGAGACCGTTAATACTGTATCTGACTGTGTTCAAAAATTCAATGGGTTGTGTGCTGGGGCAACATGATGAGTCGAGGAGAAGAGAAAAGGCGATCTATTACCTCAGTAAGAAGTTCACAGAATATGAAGCAAAATATTCGTCAATTGAAAAATTCATTTGTGCTCGTCCGGCGGCTGCTCAAGGCTCAGACAATATATGTTGTATCATACGACGTGGTTGATCTCAAAGCTGGACCAAATAAAGTACATGATGGAATCACCTACACTCTCAGAAAGAATGGCACGATGGCAGATCCTATTGTCGAAGTACGACATCGTCTATGTGAACCAAAAGTCGATAAAAGGGAGCGCAATAGCTGACTTCCTAGCAACTCGAAAGACAGAGGAATACGAGCCATTAAAATTTGATTTCCCAGATGAAGATTTGATGTGCATTACAGAAAAAGAATGTGAATCATCAAAAGAGAAATAATGGAAGATGAGCTTTGATGGCGCATCAAACGCATTGGGGCGTGGGATTGGAGCAGTCTTAGTGTCACCAGAAGGGAATCATTATCCATTCACTGCCAGATTAAACTTCTTCTGTACCAATAACATAGTGGAATACGAGGCTTGCATCATGGGACTTCGCGCAGCCATTGAACGAGACATCAAAATCTTAAAGGTATCCGGGGATTCGACATTGGTGATTTACCAAATCCGTGGAGATTGGGAAGTGAGAGACTCGAAGTTGGTCAAATATCACGATCTTGTTGTGGATTTGGTCAAAGAATTCGAAGAAGTGACTTTTAGTTACTTCCCACGAGAAGAAAACCAATTGGCTGACGCCCTGGCCACTTTGGCTTCGATGTTCAAAGCAAACCGAGAAGCAGAAATAATGCCTCTCCAGATGAGCATATACGAGGCCCCTGCACATTGTTTTAGCATTGAACAAGAGGCGGATGGACAGCCATGGTTCCATGATATCTTAGAATATGTCAAGAATCAAAGATATCCTGAGCAAGCAAATGAGAACGACAAAAGAACAATCAGAAGAATGGCAGCGGGATTTGTTCTTGATGGGGACATCCTATACAAAAGAGGAAAAGATCAAGTGCTTCTGAGATGCGTGGATGATATTGAAGCCAGAAAAATACTTGAAGAGGTCCATGAAGGAATTTGTGGAACGCATGCCAATGGTTTCACTATGGCCAGGAAAATTATGAGACTCGGTTATTACTGGTTGACGATGGAAAATGACTGCATCAGTCACGCACGAAAGTGTCACAAGTGTCAAGTTTACAGCGATAAAATTCATGCAGCACCTTCGCCCCTTCATATCATGACTTCTCCATGGCCTTTTTCTATGTGGGGTATGGATGTTATAGGGCCAATTTCCCCAAAAGCTTCTAATGGACACCGATTCATTTTCGTGGTCATAGATTATTTCACAAAATGGGTAGAAGCCGCTTCGTTTGCTAATATGACAAAGACCGCAGTTTGCAAGTTCTTGAAAAAGGAGATCATATGTCGATATGGATTACCTGAGAAAATCATCTCAGATAATGCTTTGAATCTGAACAACAAGATGACGAAAGAAGTGTGCGAGCAGTTTCAAATAAAGCATCATAATTCCTCACCCTATCGCCCCAAAGATGAACAGAGCGATGAAAGCGCTAACAAAAATATTAAAAGGATTATTGGGAAAATGACCGAAACATATAAAGACTGGCACGGGAAGCTACCATTTGCCCTATACGCATATCGCATATGTGTGCGAACCTCCACAGGGGCAACTCCTTTCTCTCTGGTCTATGGAATGGAAGTCATCTTCGCCTGGTCGAAGTTGAGATTCCTCTTTCTGAGTCTTAATGGAGTCAAAACTAGAAGAATCAGAATGGGTGCAAACTTGATATGACCAACTAAATCTGATCAAAGAAAAACGCTTAAAAGCAATCTGTCATGGACAGATGTACCAGAAGAGAATGATTACGGCCCATGACAAGAAGGTACGGCCAAGGGAATTTCGTGAGCGAGAGCTCGTGCTGAGAAAGATTCTCCCAATACAAAAAGACTTTCGAGGAAAATGGGCACCGAATTGGGAAAGACCGTATGTCGTAAAGAAGGCCTTCTCGGGTGGAGCTTTGACTCTCACTGAGATGGATGGGAAAGAGGTACCGAATCCAGTGAACTCAGATGCCGTGAAGAAGTACTACGACTAAAAAAGAGAGGAATGAGAAGAGAAAAAAGGAAAAGATCAAGATGAAAACCTAAAAGGGCGTCTTGAAAAAAAAACAAAAAAAAACAAAAAATCAGGATGAAAACCCGAAAAGGGTGTCTTGATAAACAAAAATTGGGATGAAAACCTGAAAAGGCGTCCTAATGAAGGGGATTCGGACGTAAAGAGCGAGGGCGATTCGAATAGGAAGTCAAATGGCGAGATTATAATATTTGAAGCAGACTCGGAAGCTCCGAATCTTCTACGCAAGAAGCTTCACTCGAAAAGATTTAGGATGAAGGAACATAGAGAAGTTCATGCGTTGGATATCTAGAGCATTTGTGACAATTGAATCTGCTTTCCTTTTTATAATGTTTTCCTTATCGAATCATTCTTTGTCAATTTTCTTTGCTTGTTGCTTTGAAATAAATATGAATGTAAGGTATTTCTTTCGTACCTACTTGGCCATCCTCATGCATCTCGTGTTTGGTTCATTTAAATGGTAAATAGTGAAATTACATACTCTAAACAAAAGGAACGTTGAGCATTACCTGGATGAGAATCTGCTAAGTACAAGAGCCTCAAAGCAAGGACAAAAGTTCAACAGGGGGCAAATGGGTGATATATGAGAAAGGCAGACTACTCGTAAAACTTGAGGACGGGTACAAAACCTGAAAGAAAAGTCAAGAATCGAAGCAATGAATACAAGTCATCATGAAAGTCATAACGAGAGATACATGACAAACAAGCCCAGAGTGCATGGCATAATCTTGTAGGCATAAGAGCATTTAAGACAAACACGTGCATATCATGATAACATCACGCATGACACATACAGGTACACCAATAAAGCAAGAAATTCTGATGATGGTTGTACCAAATCGAGGAAAAAGAAGACATCCGAGTTCCACCAGACGATATGTTTTGAAATTCTGATTGCAAAAATCAGCTCATAGTACAAGAGGTGAGTTGAGCCTCAGGCCACGCGCTGAGGTGTTTTTCAATTTTTACTTTTCAAATATCAACTCATAATACGAGAGGTGAGTTGAGCCTCAGGTCACACGCTGAGGTGTTTTTCCATTTCTGTTCAAAAATCAACTCATAACACGAGAGGTGAGCTGAGCCTCGGGACACGCCGAGGTATTAAATTTCTATCTTTAAATTTTTGTCAAAATCAACTCATAATACGAGAGATGAGTTGAGCCTCGGGACACGCCGAGGTATTTTTAATTTATGTCTTTCAATTTCTGTTCAAAAATCAACTCATAATACAAGAGGTGAGTTGAGCCTCGGGACACGTCGAGCTACGTTTAATTTCTGTTTTTCAATCTCTGTTCAAAAATCAACTCATAATATGAGAGGTGAGTTGAGCCAGGGGACACGTTGAGGTATTTTTAATTTCTGTTTTTCAATTTCTGCTCAAAAATCAACTCATAATACGAGAGGTGAGTTGAGCCTTGGGACACGCCGAGGTATTTTTAATTTCTATCTTTCAATCTCTGTTCAAAAGTCAACTCATAATACGAGAGGTGAGTTGAGCCTCGGGACACGCTGAGGTATTTTTAATTTTTGTCTTTCAATTTTTGTTCAAAAGTCAACTCATAATACGAGAGGTGAGTTGAGCCTTGGGACACGCCGAGGTATTTTTAATTTTTGTCTTTCAATTTCTGTTCAAAATTCAACTCATAATACGAGAGGTGAGTTGAGCCTTGGGACACGCCGAGGTATTTTTAATTTCTGTCTTTCAATTTCTGTTAAAATCAATTCATAATGAGAAAGGTGAGTTGGGCATCGGGTCACACACGCTGAGGTATTTTCAATTTCTATTTCCAATTTTCGTTGTTTAATTTCCGTTTTCAAAAAAAAAAAAGAAAGAAAAAAGTTCATGTTGCGAGAATGAGGAAGCAGTTCGAAAAGTTCAGATTTTTTTCCCCTCAAAGTCCCAGTGGAGCGGTTGGTAGATTGAAGCTACAAATCTCTTTGTGTCGTGAAGTCATATTAGAGCAAGTTAAAAAAATAAACGAGAATGAGGAAAAGCGAATTGAAGCTACAGGTTGTATCTCTTGGAAATAGCAGAACGGATCAAAGCAACAGGTTACAGTAGAGTTTGAAGATTTTTGGGGAAGACGAGGACCAATAAGTCGAGGTTTGACTAAGACCGTGCAAAATTGGTTCTTCTATTGTCTTTGCTCTATCCTCGTTTCACGACAATGAGCAAAGAGGGGCAGCTGTAATAACCAATTTTGGTCCCGGCCCGTCAAAAACAACCAAGGCCCAAAACCCATTAAACCAATTAACTTAAAATGCCAAACCCAAATTAAAGCCCAATCCTAAACAGCCCGTTTAAGCACAAATAATAACCAAATAAACAAAACAAAAGGTCCAATAACTAATGAAGTCCAAAGTCCATTACAAAAAAATGAAGCCCAATTACAATGTCCATTTACAGAAAAGTCTCAAAACCCCATTAAACCCAAATACAGGCCCAATTTTAATACAAATTAACAGTCCAAAGTTAATGACCCAATTAAACCGACCCAAATTGAAACCCATTAACCTGACCCATTAACTAATCAGCCCAATCAAAAAAACAAGAGCAAAAAACCTAAGTGCGTCTTCTGACAACCCCACTGGCCGCATCTGCCGTTGGCAATCACCTATCACGCCTCTTCTCGGTCAACACCCACACGCCGTGCCCATCACCTGCAAAGAAACGCGACAAATGAGAGGAAAATGACAGACGACAGAGAAAGCAAAGTAATAATAAAAACAAAAAAAACCTGTAAAGATCGGTTATAAAAACCGAAGCTAAACATTTGTAAGAGGTCGGCTTTTTTTTATGAATACCCGAATGCTACAAAATAAAAGAGGAATCAAAAAGCAAATTAAGAGAGCAATCGAAAGAAAGAAATTTTGAGGGTTGATTTTACTTTCCATTTTCAGAGTGTTGTTCACTGTTTGTTTTATCGGTTATCTTATTTCCATCATTTCTTATTTTGTTAGTTTCTTTTATAAATAAAAAATAGAAACAAGAGTAAAAGGGGGGGAAGATCTCACCGAAATCATTCCGTGGCCTCATCGCCAGTGGTCTCTCCCTTATTCTCGAAATCGGGCTAAAAGGGGGCAGAGGGATTCCTGGTTTCAACCTTTGCGGGGATTTGAAGCCGGAACCTTCAAACGCATCTTCGAACGAGGCAAGGATCCCATCTCTCTCCCGCGCGTTGATGGCCGCCGGATGGTGGTGGTGCGACGACGGCGTGAGATTTGGGTTTGAACCTTATCAGAGGAAACAATGGGGGAGAGGAGGTCTCTGTTTGTCTTGAAGAAAGGAAATAAAAATGATAATAAATGAATGGCTATAAACGGCGCCTTTTAGGCTTCAAGAAGCTGTACAAATCCCTTTTATGGGAAATTGTCACTATGGACCCTCCCTTTTTGTCCCGCTCTTTAATTGCGTCCAACCGTACCCTTTTTTAAATTTTCAATCTTGCCCTGAATTCACGCGACATTCCAATTTAGCCTGGTACCAAACGCTGCGAATCAGAGCCTGGAAAATTTACTCGCCCGGTCCTCTTTACTTTACGCGTGTCTTATTTAAGTTCACACCTTTTATTTTATTTATTATGATTTCAACCACTTAATTTTATTCTAATTTCAACTTGGTCCTTCTTCGTTTATTTTTGAAATTATAACATTATTATTATTAACAGCAACATTATCATCATATTTTTATGTCTTATTCCCTTTCTATTATTATTTATTATATTTTCCACTACTATCATTGCATTATTGTTGTCCTTTTGCATTTGATTATTATTATTACGTTTGTCACCTTATTATTATTACCTGCATTATTATTGATATTAGTAATGCATTATTCTTTGTCACTTATTACCATTATTTTATTCTTATTATTTATCACTATTATTTCATCTTAATCATTACTATCGTTGTTATCACTATCATGTTTGCTATTACTATTTTTTGCTACTACCAATTTATTACTATATATATTTATTCTTTTTATTATCACTATCATTATTCTTTATTAATGAGTTATCATTATTTAAGCTATTATTATTATTAATATATTACTTTCATTTTATCACTCTCCATATTATCGTTTTTACCATTATCATTAATTTATTCGTAACATTCGTTTTATCACATTATTCGGGTTTCATCTTGTTATTATTATTTATGCATATTAATATTTTAGATTAACGATACTAATGTTATATATTACACGTATTATATTATCATTGCGCCCAACTCGTGTTACATTACCGTTATTCGTCGAGCACAACCCCATTCACGATTTAAATAAGGTTTCTTTAAAATTCAAATTACTAGACATGTATAATTTTCAAATACGTTTATCAATTTTACCCAAAAGCAAAAGTTTTTTTAAAAAATAAGGCAATGTTCTATGTTTGGGAACTCGAGAAGTCGTGCCCTATGTGTTGGGTTTCGGTTCTTTCATTTGGCTAAATATTTGAATATCCTTTTGATATTTTTAACGCATGAGACTCGAGAATTATGAGATGATCTTGAATTTGAGGATTCAAATTATCGTGTCCTAACGTACTGGATGTGATATTTTATTCCTTTGGAGCGAGAAAATCTTAATATTCAGTTCGAGAAAATTCAAATGTTTCCAAAAGAGATCAAATTTTTAAATTCTTTTAAAAATTTCAAACTTTCGACATTGGGACATTAACTAATCAATTTGGTACCAATTTTGGGCGTGCCGAGGGTGCTAATCCTTCCTCGCACGTAACCGACTCCCGAACCCGTTTTCTCAAATTTCGTAGACCAAAAAAATATTGTTTTAGTAAATTAAAATGTTTTATTAAAACAAAGGTGACCCGATCACACCTAATAAAAGATTGGTGGCGACTCCCGTTTTTTATTTTCAAAACCCAAGTCGATTCTCGTTTTGTCAAAAAATGGTTACGACAAGGTTTATGATTCATTGACCTCATATAATAAGATGAAGCATCTTGTGGTTAAATCCGACTTTTAAGGAGAGGGTCTCATTATTCATGGGAGACAATATCAGAATGCTGATGATGATCATGGAAGGACACAAGAACAAAATCCTTGCGATAAATCTAAGGGTAGATCGAAGTCTTCAAATAAAGGTAAAATTTGTAACTTCTGTAAGAAGAAAGGATATATTGAATCTGAGTGTTATAAACTGCAGAACAATACCAAAATAGAGGCTACGAGTCAAAAGGGAAAACAACCAGAAAAATCTGGTGAAGCTGATGTTGTAGAAGACTACAACGATGGTGAACTTCTAGTCGTTTCTGTCAACAATTCTAAAGTGAGCGATGAGTGAATCCTTGATCCGGGTTGTATCTTCCACATGAGTCTCAATTGAGATTGGTTTATAACTTATGAAACAGTGTGTGAATGTGTTATTTTGATGGGAAATAATACTTCGTGTAAAATCACAGGTGTTGGAACAATTAAAGTTAAGATGTTTGACGGAGTTGTCAAAACACTTAGTGACGTGCAACATGTTCCAGAATTGAAGAGAATTTTAATTTTATTAAATACTTTTGATTCAAAAAGGTACAAATACATAGCGGAAAGTAAGGTTTTGAAGATTTCTAAAGTTTCCCTCATTGTGATGAAAGGGCAGAGAAAGACTGCCAAGTTATATGTTTTGCAAGGTTCTACTGTTACTGGTGATGTAGCTGTCGCTTCCTCTCCTTGTCAGATGATGATATTACTAAACTTTGGCATATGTGCCTAGGGCATATGAATGAGAATGGCATGACAAAATTGAGCAAAAGAGAATTTCTTGATGGGCAAAGAATTTGCAAACTAAAGTTCTATGAGCACTACATTTTTGGGAAGCAAAAGAGAGTTCGATTCACCAGAGGAATTCATAACACAAAGGGAACATTGGAATATATTTATTCTGATCTGTAGAGCCCATCCAGAGTGCCTTCGAGAGGTGGAGCTAATTATATGCTAACTTTTATTAATGATTTTTCTAGAAAAGTTTAGGCGTTCTTCCTAAAGCAGAAAAACGATGTGTTTTCCGCATTTAAGTCTTAGAAAACTATGATTGAAGAACAGACGGGAAAACAAATAAAACACCTCCGTACAGACAATAGCTTAGAGTTTTGTTTTGATGAGTTTAATGAACTATGTAAGTCAGAAGGGATCGTGAGTCACTTGACAGTTCATCATACTCCATAACAAAATGGCATTACAGAACAAATGAATAGAACTATCATGGTGAAAGTTTGATGTATGTTGTCGAATGCTAACTTACAGAAGTCATTTTGGGCCGAAGCAGCCTCTACTGCATGTTTTTTGATCAACTGATCTCCATCCATTGCCATTGAGAAAAAGACTCCACAAGATGTATGGTCTGATAATCCTGCTAATTAATCTGATTTAAAGATCTTTAGATGTCCTGTGTATACTCATATTGATAATGGAAAATTGGAACCGAGATCCATTAAATGTGTTTTTATTGGTTATAAAGATGGTGTAAAATGGTCTAAGTTATGGTGTCCTGAAAATAGAAAAGTTGTGATTAGCAGAGATATTTTTTGTGAAACTGCTATGCTACCTAACTTATCTCTTAAAGACTATTCCAATAAAGAACATCAAAAGCAGGTGGAGCATCAGATTAATCTAGAATTTACAACAGAGCCGACTTCTCAAGCCAGTACAAAAATTCATAATAGAGTTGCTTCTTCACCTTAATACTCTATTGCCAAAAATAGAACTAGAAGAGAAATTAAACCTCTAAAGAAGTATGCTGAGGTTGATCTAGTTGCTTATGCTTTAAATGTGGCTAAAGATATAGATGCAAACCAAGAGCCATCTAATTATTCTGAGGCGGTTAGCTGTAAAGACTCAGAAAAGTGGATGTTTGCTATTTAAGAGGAGATGGAATCACTCCACAAAAACAGAACATGAGATCTTATGAAACTTCTTAAAGGTAAAAAGGTTGTTCGTTGTAAATGGGTGCTTAAAATGAAAAAGGGGACTCCAGGAGTTGAAAAACCCAGATATAAAGTAAGACTTGTTGCAAAAGGTTACAGTCAAATTTTAGGTGTGGACTTCACAGATATGTTCTCCCCAGTTGTGAAGCATATTTTGATTCGAGCTTTGCTCAGTATTGTGGCCATACATGATTTGGAGCTTGAACAGTTAGATGTAAAAATTGCATTTTTAAATGGAGAACTTGAGGAGGATATTTACATGTACCAACCAGAGGGTTTTACAGTCTCAAAAAAAGAGGACTATGTTTGCTTGTTGAAAAAGTCGATTTACTGTTTGAAACAGCTACCAAGACAATGGTACAAGAGGTTTGATTCCTTTATGACTTCTCATTATTTCAAAAAAAGTAGCTTTGGCAGTTGTGTTTACTTTAAGAAAAACTGTGATGGTTCTTTTGTGTATCTACTCCTTTATGTTGATGATATGTTGATAGCAGTGAAAGATAAAGGAGAGATAAGAAAGGTCAAAGCCCAACTAAGTGAAGAATTTGAGATGAAAGATTTGGGGGCAGCAAATAAAAAATTCTTGGTATGGAGATTCTCAAAGATAGAAAAGTAAGTAAATTGTACCTAAGTCAAAAGAGGTACATTAAGAAAGTTTTTTGCAGGTTTAATTTGCAGAGTGCTAAACTTGTTAGTACTCCTTTAGCAGCCCATTTCAAACTTTCATCAGCTTTGTCTCTACAATCAGATGATGAGATTGAGTACATGTCACATGTTCCATATTCTAGTGCAGTGAAATCTCTCATGTATGCTATGGTTTATTCACGTCCAGATTTATCATATGCAGTTAGCAGATACATGGCGAATCCCAATAAAGAACACTGATGATGTACTACTGATGTTTGCTTACAGTTTGGAAGAACTAGAGATGGAGTCATTGGGTATGTTGATGCTGATTTTGCTGGAGACCTTGATAGAAGAAGATCTCTCACAGGGTATGTTTTTACAATCGGAGGTTGTGCAATCAGTTGGAAAGCCACTTTGCAAACTACAGTTGCTTTGTCTACCACTGAAGCTGAGTACATGGCGATTATTGAGGCTTGTAAAGAAGCCATTTGGTTGAAGGGACTCTTTAATGAACTCAATAAAGACCTTCAAATCAATACAGTATTTTGTGACAGTCAAAGTGTCATCTTCCTTACAAAAGACCAAATCTTTCATGAGAGAACAAAGTACATTGATGTTCGGTATCATTTTGTTCGTGATATTATTGCTTGTGGTGATATTGTTGTGAACAAAATTAGTACTCATGAAAACCCTGCAGATATGATGACTAAGTCACTTCCTATAACCAAGTTTGAGTATTGCCTAGACTTGGTTGGTGTTCATTGTTGAAGTTAAACCCTTAAGGGGTTTATGGAAACGTTGAGAGTTAGCGATGAAGAACTTGTTCGTTGAGAGTTCGCGATGAAGAACTTGTTCATTGAGAATTCGTGTCAAGGTGGAGATTGTTAGAATTGAGTGACTCGGATCCTTATTTAAATAAAATACAGTGGTAAAATAAAATAAAAGTAAAATCCACATAGAACTACACTTCTCTTATTTTATTTTAGAATAAGGTTTGTTAAATCTTATTAAATTCCATCTATTTGATATTGATTAGAATAATGTGTTTCAATCTTACTACACTCCTATTAGAATATGGTTTTACAAGCCTATAAATAGACATAATCTACTCCTCTTGTCATCATTCGAATTCGACATAGTGAATTATCTGCTCCTCTGTCCGTGATTTTTTTCTCGAAAGAGTTTCCACGTAAAAATCTGTGTATTTTTTATTTTCTCTTTCCCTTTTTCTTTACGATACATTATCATTATCTACGTTCTATTTTTCATATAGTCAAATGCCACACTTACGTTTGGAAGGCCTTGTCTAATGAGGAGTCCACTATAAACTCAAAATACAAACTAAGATTTAAACCCAACCAATTACTTGATTACTAAAGCCTCGTTCTCATAGATGTAATTAACTCTCTACTAGCTAAGCCTTTCTTCTATAAAACTCAAACAACTAGTTGACAAAACAATTTAATTACAAGTTCTGTCCTCATGAAAGATTCCTTAAGAAATAAGATTTATTCACATTCAAATGTGTCTTCTAAGAAGAAATGAAGCGAATCTAATTTCAGTGAGCATTATCAGATAAATTCTAATCAGCGTGATATCGCCCATATCAATTATCCTTTAAAGGTAGAAGATAAAGATTGAGATATATCACCATAAAGTCCATTCCAGATCTTTTTCTAATTGCCTCTCTTCTAATGAGAAAAGTTAATTTCTGAAACTTCTGGACACTAAAAATATTCTAGATTCCTTTAACAATTAAAAATATCTCAATTTTGTTGCATATTATAATAAATACATGTAAAAAGTGCAAACAAAAAATATCATATGGCCAAAACTCGTTGGACAAATAACAAGCAACAGTAACATAATTGATGGATGAATCAATACAGATAAGTAAATTCAGGCACAAATCATTTGCAAAACAAAGTAGCAGCAAAGCAGAATATGATAATTTCACATCTATTATTTTCCCCGGAGGAATTGGTCAAGTTGTGATTGGGTTCAGGATCATCCCAAACCATTTTGTAAAACCAGAAGAAAAATATAACGTACATACAGTTATACTTCATACTAAGCAGCAGGAAAATGGCAGATATACAGGAATGAACATGAAAACTGAAACCCAGAATTGTGAAGATGGAGTAATATTATAAAGAGGGTTATTGGTTTCTACTTAATGGTGTGGATGGAGGTGGAAGTATGTAGGGAGAATGCGTTGATGCTTCATGAAAATTGCTTCGGTTCTTCTCATGTACCTTCCTTATATAGGCAACGAACATGCAGTTGACATCGCCGTTTCGAGCTGAACGAGGTTTAGAGCTGCTCTGCAGCTTTTCTGACCTTTGGTTCCCGGAAAATTGAGGCTGTGGCAGTTCATCATCAATAACCATATCGGAATCTGTTGCCGGTTTGAGGTTTTTGGTTGGTGTTGAACGGTATCCGGTTGTTCCAAGACTCGTCTTCGCAATAGAAAAAGATGAAAACCTAATGATGTTCATCACCATCTTCACTGATTTCACACAAAGGGACTTGTCATTTCTTTCCTCAATCATCTTAAAACTCCAAGCACAATTAGGTGAAATGACGAGCTAATGAACCGCGCATATGGATAAGCCTTGTGAAACGTTCTTCTCGAGCAATTGGAAAGAATATTATCAGCAGATTTATTACGTAGGTCCTTCTAACTTTCTAGTGGGTGGATCCTGGTTATTGAAGTCGGATCATTTCACTTCGTGTTCATTTTGCCACCGGCCTTTGCTTTTTCTCGAGGCTGGCGATTATAGCAATCGGAGTTCAGTATGAATCTCTTATCTCAGCCTTTCTAAAAGGAAGATATGCCATTCACTGATAATGAGTTGAATTAACATATTTTTATTATATATGAATATGAATTTTATCTAATTTCACACTTAATTGATATTTTTTTACGAAAGTATAATTATTATTGCGGATTGCACGAAATAACTGATATGAAAACTTGAGTTGATGCAGAGGATAAAAATTTTAATATTATTTTTATTATTTTTTATTAAGTCTTTTCATATTTTTAAGTTTATTTGGGTTTTATTAATTTAGTATATATATAATGGCCAATTTATCAAAAAATATCTTTTTTTTACCTTATTTATGGAAATGGACCGAATTTTTAATTATTTACCGGAATAGGCCGATTTCCCCGAAAACGTGTCCACATCAGCGCGATGTCAAGGGACGTGCCAGCAAAACGTGTCCCTGGGGTAGCGTTTTGTCCACGTCAGCACAAAGCACTTCCTTGAGGGTGCGCTTTATGCTGACGTGGCAAAACGCTCCCTTAATGATGCGTTTTAGCACGTGTTTTTTCCCCAAAAAAAATATTCTCAAATTAAAATTTCAAAAAAAGTTATTTTTTTAGATATTATAAAAATAGATCAATTTTTTTAAAATTTTACGAGAATAAACCTTTATAAAGGCTCAAAGTGACAACACCATTTTTTTTTAAGGTGTCACCAATTAATATGGAAATATAACTTACAATGCAAATCTTTATATAGACCCAAAGTCTCATTTTCCTTGTTTTCTTAAGCAATGTGGGATATAAGATATGTGTATATATAGACTCATGAATAGGTTTGTAGCTTGTTCCTAAACAATGTGGAATTCCTTCCTCTTTTAACTAACAACATGAGATTAAATGCTACACTATATTTGATATTTTTTTTACAAAACAATTTCTATTTTTTTAATATTTTGTTAGCATTTTCTCATATTATAAAATTATCTTTTGAGATATTTAATCTTGTTGCATTTTAGAATTGTTAACATATACAAAAGAACTATTAAAAAAAAAGAGAGAACAAATTGCACATCTGAAACTTGTACATGCAATAATCTTCTATTCAATTTTAAATGTTTGAAGTTAATATCAATGCAATTCTAATTTTTAAAATAATTTTCCATTATTTAAATTTAGAAGTTATACTTTTAATTTTTATTTTATTTTATTTTATATTATGAATGTTTGATTAATAAATAAATGGTGAGAATTTGGTACTTAAATAGTATTTTTTTGTAATTTTAAAAAATTGATATATCTTTTTAAATATTTATTATACTCATTAATTTTTTTAATTTTAATTTTAATTTAACTTTCATCACCTAATGAATACCGATAAATTTATTTTAGATATATTTTGACTAGACAGATAATCTATTTAACCATAATATATAATTATGTTAAATAAGTTTTTTTATAGAAATATATAATATACATAAAATATAATAATTATTTTTCATATTTTATATCTAGATTAAATTACATTAGTAGTCAACTATATGTTTTAGCTATCGAATTATAAAAACTTACAAAATGATCACTCAACTATTAGTAATTTTTTAAATATTTATTTTTTAATATTTTACCATACTCATTTTATATTTTATAATTTTTTTTTTACTTATAGAGTTTAAAAGTTTTATTTATAATGTAACAAATGTTAACTTTTTGTAAAAAAAAATTAAACTCTAAGTAAAAAAAATATCAAATATAGTGTAGTCTTTAATCTCATGTTGTTAGTTAAAAGAGAAAGGGATCTCACATTGTTTAGGAACAAGATGCAAAACTATTCATGGCTCTATATATACACATATCTCATGTCGAAACCATTTTTATATTTGGAAAACGGGGATCGACTTTAAAAGCAAAAATGGAGTCGCCACCGATCTTTTTTCGCTTAGGTGTGATCAGATCACCTTATAAAACATTTTTATTTCAAAACATTAATTTTGGCCTACGAAATTCAAGAAAACAGGTTCGGGAGTCGGTTACGGATGAGGAAGGATTAGCACCCTCGTAACGCCCAAAATTAGTACCGGATTGATTAGTCATTGCCCTAATGTCAAAAATTCGAAAAGATTTGAAAATATGATTTCTTTAAATAATTGAACAATTTGAGTTCGAATTGGAGATTCCTTTGTTCCGAAACCATACAAACATCACATCCAGCATGTTAGGACGTGATGTTTTAAACTCTCGTAACCAAAATCATCTCATGATTTACAAAATTCATTAAAAGGATATTTAGTTATTTGGATGAAAAAAAACCGAAACCTGGCATGTTAGGGCACAATTTCTCGAACTTCTAAACACGAAACATTGCCTTGTTTTTTGAAATCATTATCCCAAGATAACAAAACGTCATATCCAGTGAGTTAGGACACGACTTTTTTGAATTTTCGAAAATAAGTTTTTATTTAACCCTTTTTTCTAAAAAGAAAGTAACAAGTTTTTTGGACTCAAGGAGAAAGAATCAAAACCCAATAAGTTAGGGTACGATTTCTTTCGAACCCTAAAACGCAGAGTATTTGCTTATTTCAAAACCAAATTTTTGATGCATCAAAGAAAATATAATATGATTGTAATAAAATGAAAAATAAATCATAATGCCAACATGCTCAACGGAATAAAAGTGTGGATAATCATATGAATAATAATAATGAAGGCAAAAATAATAAAAAAATATTAAGTAAAAATAATAATAAATAAATAAACAAATAAATAAATAAATAAAAGAAAAGAAAATAATAACAAAAATAAAGCTAATATCAAAGTAACAAATAGATAAATAATATATACAATAATTTAAAGATAATAAAATAATAATAGTAATAATAATAAATAATAATAATAATAATAATAATAATATGGAAATATGTTAATAAATAAATAATAATAAAAATAATATTAACAATTATAAAATAAAAATAATAGCAAAAATAATGATAAAAATAATAGCAAAAATAAAAATAGTATTAATAATAATAAAATAATGTAAGGATATTAAAATTAATAGTAATAACAATATAAAAATAATAGTAGTAGTAAAATAAAAGTATATTAATTATAAAAATAATAATATATGTTAATATACAAATAATTAGTAAAAAATAAAACAATAATAGGAATAATGAAAATAGCAATAATAATGGTAATACTTAAAATAATAATAATAGTAACAATACTAATAAGGATAGATATAATAATAATAATAATAAATATAGCTATAGTAATAATATAAGAAAATAATGGAGATAATAGAAATACAAATGAATATGATAATAATAATAAAGTTAATCATATAAAAAAATAAATAAATAAAAAACAGTAATGATAATATTAAAATAATAGTAAAAAAGAATAATAATAATAATTAAAAAATAAAATTAGTAATAAAAATAATAATAAAGAAAAAAAGGACGAAATAGAACTAAAAAATAAAAGTTTGGGCGAATCTGAAGATAAATAAAAGGAAAGGGACCTTGTTGAACACGCCCCAAAAGGACAGGGACTAATTATGAAATTATTCCCCTGTCCAAAACGCACCGTGTCAATGAGGACCAAAATGAATCAGAAAAGAAAAGGCGGGGGCGAATTTAAAAAAATAAAAAACTGAATTTAAAAATAAAAAAAAGCATAAGGGCTTGATGCACAAATAGCCCATTTTAAAATAAAACACGCAGATCCTTCGGGTCAGGTCAGCGGCCGCGGATCCTGGATGAAACGGCGTCATTTTGGGCTACAGAAACCAACCTCAAAACGGCGTCGTTTTAGTCACCTATATAAACAAAAAAATTTTAAAATTTTTCATTCTTTACTTCAGTAGAGAAAAAAAAAATGGAGAGCCTTCAAAATGCTATCCCTTGGGCGATTTTCGGTGAGTTCCCCGATGAGACTCGCCGCCATCGCCGGCCAACCCCAAAAAATGTAAGTTTTTCTTCTTCTTTTTTTTAGTATTATATATATTGTTTAAAAAAATAAAAACAAAATAAAATAACAGTATTCGGAAATAAAAAATAAAAATAAAATGAAACAAAACCTTAGCTAATTTGATTCTTTTTTTGTGATGTATTTATGTATAAATCTCTCTATATTTGTGTATATTCGTGTCCTTTTACAGATTTTTGGGGATTTTATATAGCCTCGAAATAATAAATAAAAAAGGAAATGTATTCTGTCCATATTTGTTTCTTTCCTTTTGCTGTGGTTTTCCTTGTTTGCAGGTTGGGAGCGAGAAGTCCGGCGGTGACTGGGCGCGAATTGCGGTACGAAGAGGGGCTAGTGGCTGTGGCACTTTCGGCGCCTAGGGTTTCAGAAAACCCTAGGCTTTTGATTTTGCTTAAGCTTTGGGCCCTTTTGGGCCGTGTGAATTTTGGGCTCGAGTGTAATGGGGTATTGGATTTAGGTAGTTTATTGGTTTGGGTCTGTTCGGGTAGTGGGCTAGTTTTGGTGTTGTAACTGTACTGTTTAAAAAACATTGGTTTTTTATTCATTTATTATTATTTATTTGTTTGTTTAAGCCCGAGTAAAATGGGCTGATTACATCTCATATCACACATTGCTTAAGAAAACAAGGGAAATGAGACTTTAGGTCTATATAAAGATTTGCTTTGTAAGTTATATTTCCATATTAATTGGTGACACATTAAAAAAAATAGTGTTGTCATTTTGAGCCTTTATAAAGGTTTATTCTTGTAAATTTTTAAAAAAATTGGCCTACTTTTATAATATTTAAAAATGAATTTTTTTGAAAATTTAATTCGAAAATAATTTTTTTTGGAAAAAAACACGAGCTAAAACGCGTCCCTGGGGGAGTGTTTTGCCATGTCAACGAAAAGTTTTGCCATCTCATATAGCCCCGAAATAATAAATAAAAAAGGAAATGTATTCTGTCCATATTTGTTTCTTTCCTTTTGCTGTGGTTTTCCTTGTTTGTAGGTTGGGAGCGAGAAGTCCGACGGTGACTGGGCGCAGATTGCGGTGCGAAGAGAGGCTGGTGGCTATGGCACTTGCGGCGCCTAGGGTTTTATGAAACCCTAGGCTTCTGATTTTGCTTAAGCTTTGGGCCCTTTTGGGCTGTGTGAATTTTTGGCTCGGGTGTAATGGGGTATTGGGTTTGGGTAGTTTATTGGTTTGGGTCTGTTCGGGTAGTGGGCTAGTTTTGGTGTTGTATCTGGACTGTTTAAAAAACATTGATTTTTTATTCATTTTTTATTTTTTATTTATTTGTTTAAACCCGGGCAAAATAGGCTGATTACTGCTGCCCCTCTTTGCTCATTGTCGTGTAACGAGAATAGAGCAAAGACTATAAAAGGTCCAATTTTGCCCAGTCTTTACCGAGCTTTGAATTTTTGGTCTTCGTCTTCTTCAAATGGCTCCAACTCCACTGCAACTTCAACGGTATTGGAACTTTTTTTCAATAAGTCTGATGGCTTCAATCTGCTTCATTGCAACTTCAGGAAGGAAGTACCATTATCTTTTAATCTGCTCCACTGCAAACTTAGGGATGCCAGAGGGGCATCTTTGATCCGCTTCCTGCAACTTCAGGAAGATAAGATATACTATCTTTAGTCTGCTCCACTACAAACTCAGGGATGCCAAACTAGTATCTTCGATCTGTTTCCCGCAACTTCAGGAAGATGAGATGTGTCTTTAGTCTACTCCGCTGCAACTTCAGGGAGACAAGGCTAAAAGTGTCTTCGATTTGCTTCTTGCAACTTCGGGAAGATGAGATCTGTTGTCTTCAGTTTGCTCCATTGCCGATACATGGAGATAATACTTGCTGTCTTCGATCTGCCCCACTCATACTCAGTGGAGATAAGATCTAATATTTTCAGTCTACTCCATTGCTGATACATGGAGATAAGACTTGCTCAAATTTGATCTGCTTCACTCCTGCTCAGTGGAGATAAGATCTGATTTCTTCAGTCTGCTCCATGGCCAATACGTGGAGATAAGACTTGCTCAAATTCGATCTGCTCCACTCCTTCTCAGTGGAGGTAAGACCTGATTTCTTCAGTCTGCTCCATTGCCAATACATGGAGATAAGACTTGCTCAAATTCGATCTACTCCACTCCTGCTCAGTGGAGATAAGATCTGATTTCTTCAGTCTGCTCCATTGTCAATACATAGAGATAAGACTTGCTGTCTTTGATCTGCCCCACTCCTGCTCAGTGGAGATAAGATCTTCTATGGTAAATTCAATCCGACCTACTGCAACTTTAGAGGTATAGGATTCATCATTTTAATCCGCTCCACTACAATTTTAGGGAGATAGGATTAACTGTCTTCAGTTTGTTCCACTGCAACTTCAGGGAGATAAGGCTTATGACTTCCTCCACTGCAACTTCAGGGAGATAAGGTTGGTGGCTTCAATCTGCTTCACTGCAACTTCAGGAAGATAAGATTTGCCGTTCGATCTCGTCCCATTACTACTTAGGGTGACAAGATTTACAATCTTCGACCCATTCCACTGCTGATCAGGGAGATAGGACTGGTGAATTCACCGATGTTGCTACACCATCCTCTGGGGGACATATCCTGTAGACTTATGTTTATACCAAATGATTAGGATGCTATAATCGGAATGAATCTAATGCTCCTAACTAAATGTATTATGTACGATATTTGCATGAATGCAGAATGTCATAAGAATGATCCTATTTCTTAAATGTGCAATGATCTAATGTTCCTAACTTAAATGATATTAAGGATGACATTTGCATGAATGCAGAATGTCATGAGAATGATCTCCTTTTTTTTTGTACAACGATTAGGACACAATGATAGGAATGAATCAAATGCTCCTAGTTGGAAGTGTGAGAATGATCCATTTTTAATGTTTGGGTTGTCATTGCTCATAGTTTATCAAGGTTCTATCACTGATACGTTACCATGCTTTCTCATTCAGCTGGTATCTTTGACAAAAAACCCAAAGAAATAATCATATTCTGCTCAGCAAGCTCGCCCCGCTGTAATTTCAGAGTCCCCTCTACTTGAACTTTGGGACATAAAGTTTGTACCTCCTACTGCAACATTTGGTTTCTTCCATCCAATCTCCTACCACTCAGAGGTATAAAATTTATATCATCTTCAATTAATTTGATCTGTTACACCATCCCCTGGGTATAATGACCAGATGTATATGTCTTATCCAATAAAAATCCGAAGAGATAATCACCCTTCAATGTTTCCAACCCTTAGGCTTGGTGAGTTCCAAACAATAGCCTATTTCAGATTTTCATATTATTTAGAAGCTTCTAGAGTAATATGCGAAACTCTTTTTATGAAAGTATTATTAGCCCATTAATCATTATTTCAATATAAAATGCTTGAAAAAGATCACAACAATGGATAAGAAAGAAATTAATCAGGAGCATAGCTTAAAACAAATAAGTTAATCAAAGCTAAGCAAGCCAAAAGAATTGACTGAGGTGCATCTTGAAAAGAATAAAGTAAGAATAGCCAAGGCCAATAAAGAAAATTGATTGGGGTGTATCTTTGAAAAAAATAAAGTGATCAAAGATAGCAAATTCAAAAATGGGTAAGATAGAAGCTAGGTGCCCCAGATATCGCCGCCTGAGCTTCTCTGTACAAACTTCTTGAGGACCATTTTGAGCTCAATATGTGTTTAGAGGATCTAGAGTACTTTGTCGATGCCCTAAGACATAGCATACTTCCTCATTGTTAATTCAGACATAGCAAGACTACTACATGCCCTATCTTTGACCAAAATTTGAGCCACCCTTTTCGGGTTTTCAGCTTAAAATCCCTTTGGTTTCAAAGCGCTATTTGCGGGTTTTCGCCTTGGCCTCTTCTTTTTTTTAAAAAAATTTGATCTCAATGCGTCCTTTGCGGGTTTTCACCTTGGCCTTTCAGGTAAAATACTTCTTGTCTGAACCTGAATTCATCGGATTGGGCAAGTCTTCGCCATCAATGCTCTTCTAGAACGGGCCCTATATAAGGTCATTCCTAGTTTGGCATTTGCTTTCCTCTTAAATCCTTTTGTATAAGAAGGATCTTCCTCAATACTAGGTTCCCCTCGTGGAATTCCCTAGGATGAACCTCTTTTTCGTAAGCTTGTATCATCTGACCATGATAGATAACTTTTAACCTTTTCTTCGATTAGGTTCAATTGGTAAAACTGTGTCTACTCCAATGAGAAATGCGTTGCCCCAGCGAACGTTCTAACTGACGTTCAATAAGACAAAAGGTAAATGGTAACTTCTTTAGGTCAATATTTACAAGTCTCAGTCCTCTTTCCCATGATCCTTATTTTGTTTTTTTTTTTGTTTTTATTTTTTTTCTTCTTGGCTGCCTTAGTTGCTCTATGACATGACGTCTGACATTTGAACAGACTACAAACTTTTGACATCGTCCTTTTTGGCATTATTTTTCGGTGCCTGATCTCTCTTTTTTTTTTGATGACTATCGACTTTGAAACATTGACATATGAAGCTACTTCCACCCTGCTAATGAAGTAGACGACGATCACGAAGATGAATCAATGTTAACTAGAAGCTTTTTATGATATTGACCTCATCCATGCCCCACATATGGAAAATTTGTGAAGAACTGGAGAAGGCACATGAAACTTATCTCCTTAAATACGGCATAGCTGATACCATCCCCTTCTACATAGATTAGCAGTACCCAAACCTCGTGATTAGCTTGACTATTGTAAAACCATTAGCATGTTCTCCAAACACCCTTATGGACCTCTTTTAAGATTTTCCCAAGCGTGTCTTGATATGATCGTGCAAAAACATCTTTGAATTTTTTGAAAATAACTGAATGATGTCTTGCCTTATCTCTGTGGTGAGCTAGGCTACAATCTTCACCTCTCATAATGTCTACTGACCTTTTGTAAAGTAAGGTCTATTTTTCATCTTGTTCTACCATTATTAACAAATCAGAAGATAGGCTACAATCCATGTCATCTTCAAAGTCTTGAGATCCCTCTAGACACATATCTTACTCGAAAGGAGACTCTGAATCAGTAACAGCGTAGCTTACATCATTGATATCTAGAGACCTATTGTAAGTTCGAAGGAAGATAAATGATTCAAAGAATGATTATTTGTATGATCATGAATGAATAAAAGAATATTTGAAAGAAAGTCCAAAAATAAAAGAATCTATTTAAGGAAAGAATATTTGTTCAAAAAGATGCATTTTATTGAAATAAAAATTTCAGACACGAGCCTATTTCACAAAAGGATTCTTATTGCCTCTAGGCTTAAGGCAACAAGTGTGTTTTGAATATTACTCTAGATTAGCTCTAAAAATACAGGGATCTCCTCCATAGTCTCATTATTCAAAACACTCCCAAGTACACAAGAGCTTTGGAAACCTCGTTCCTAGGTTCCCTCTTCGCTTTTAATTTCTTCAAGGAGTCACAACTTTCTTGTATCCTCCTTCAATTATCTCATTTACTACCTCATCAAAGTGATTAGGTTCTGATGAATCGTCGAACTTCACAATTCCCATTTTGGTGAACCTTTCGACCAACTTTTTAAATGTAGTACAATTTTCAATTGAGTGACCCATTATTCCCACGTGGTACTCGCATTGGGTATTCTCATTGTACCATTTTGAGAACGGAGTTTGCACAGGTTCCGAGTAGGACAGAGATACCGCATGCACATCAAAAAGATTCTGATACAACTCCTTATATGTCGTCGAGATGGGTGTGAACTGGAGCTTTTCTGTATTTGGCCTTGCATTGGGTTTCTGCCTTGAAGAGCCTTGATAGCTAGCGGTTACAGCCCTCGGTTGGCCTACGGTTACTGATTTGGGATGCTTGCTTAGGACACTCACTTCATTTTCCTTATTTCTCGGGGCTGATCTTTTGGCACTTTCTTCCGTGTCTATCCTCCCACTCCTTACGCATTTTCAATCATTTCGCCAGCCATTACTATATTTGAAAAGCTTATAGTGGCGCTTCCCAACATATGGTTAATGAATGGGACTTTTATGGTATTGATGAAAAGCATTTTGGTTTCCTTTTCTAAAAGCGGCGACTGAACTTGTATGGCAACCTCCCTCCATCACTACGCATACTGCCTAAAGCTTTCATTTGACTTCTTCTCCATGTTTTGCAAGGTGATTCTGTCAGGCGTCATGTCTGTGACATGATTGTATTACTTCACGAAAGCTTGGGCCAGATCTCTCCAAGAGCTAATCCTAGCGCGGCTGAGTTGATTGTACCACCTAGACGCTGCCCCCACCAAACTGTCTTGGAAACAATAAATCAAGAGTTGATCATTGTTAACGTAGCCAGTCATCTGTCTACAGAACATAGTAATATGGGCTTCAGGGCAGCTGGTCTCATTGTACTTCTCAAATTCTGGCATCTTGAATTATGAGGAAGCACCAAATTTGGAACCAAGCTCAAATCTTTAGCATCAATTCCATGATGATTATCAGCATTTTCTAAAGCCTTGAACTTTTCTTCCAACCATCTACAATGATCTTCTAACTACCTAGAAGATTCAGTTCTTATCCCCTCCCTCTCTGCTATATCTAAGTTAGGGATGACAGGATTAGCAGGGTTATCTCCTAGATTAGATCCTGATCCAACTTGGAAATTCATGGGGACTTTAGTGTCATTTTGCCCTTGTTGAGGCCTAATCGTGACAGATGGCCTTCGGGGATATTCTTCAGGGCGTACTTGTATGTGTGGTGGGGTAAAACCTGGAGGAATGTCTTCGCTATCTTCTCCAGTAATAGCCATAGGACCTTTTCCTTTGTCCATCGCCCCATTTAGCATCTGGGCCATTTGAGCCATCATGTTCCTTTGAACTTCCAAAATTTGGTCTCTCATCTCTTGTTTGAGCTTTGCTAATTGTTCTTGCATCTGGTCTTGCATGTCTCTTTGAATTTGTTCAAGTCTTTGATCCGTTTTCTTTGTCTTGGTACGTGTACTGTAACGGTGTTCAGTTTCCAGATTTTTCTTTCCTTCTTTCTCTTTTTTCTCTGTTATAATTTCAACTAATTAGACTTTTTCTATGGACTTAAATATATATGATGTGATGTAATGCAAATCCATGAATGCAAAGAAAGAGAGGCGTTGATTCTGAATTCAATTCCATTAGAAAAACTTTTCTAGAAAGAAAATTTCTTTACATAAAACGGATTACATATACGGCCTTGCCCTCATATTCCAAGCAAAAACATCAATCCCCTTCTTTACATAGGTCAAATCTTGCAAGCTTCTAATAGATGCCTCCATTAGCTCCTTTTTGCTTGATCTGGGCCGCAACTCACTACTCACTTATTTCCATAATGCTCGTTAGCCTCTTCAAGAAAGTCGAGACGTGGTGATTCTTGAATAGTCTTTATCAGCTTGAATCTTTGGGCAATAAAGTCTTGTATTCCTTCATGGACTATCAGTCTTTTCCCATTGTGTTTACTTGGACCATATTCGGACGACTGTATTATAATTCACTTTATCAAGAAATACATTTTCTTATGACAAACTCTTCTATTTAGTAATCGAACTTGAATCAACACCTCTTTTCTATGATGTGAATGCAATGCAATCAAAACAAAAGAGAACACGTTAGCACAAAGAAATAAATAACAGAATAGGGCACTTATCTAGGTGACCACTAGGGTTTAGCATAGTTCTACCTAGGGTAAGAATTTAGGTTTTCTACATGTGGTTTAGCTCTAAAGTTGCAGTACCCGAACCAGCAGATTCCTATATCCTCACCCATTATAGGCTCATACGGACCGAGTTCAGTTCAGGGGAATACATTTCCCTATGGCTATGCGGAGGTGAAAACCTCACCAAGACATAGCTACGGATGTATCCCGAAAGCAGTCCACTAGCCTATGCGGAGGTGAAAACCTCACGAAGGCATAGTTTCTCACTCCCACTTAACAGGTGCGACCACAACGGCCATGCAATGCAATTTGTGCAAGAAAATAATAATCATATGTTCAAATCAAAATTTTTAAATTTTCAAATCAAATTTTCAAATTTTCGACAAAGGACAAAAAATAATCAATTTTACGGCTTGACTCTCTTAAATCCCTAGTGGAGTCGCCAAGCTGTCGAAACCATTTTTATATTTGGAAAACGAGGATCGACTTTAAAAAAAAAATGGAGTTGCCACCGATATTTTTTCTCTTAGGTGTGATCAGATCACCTTATAAAACATTTTTATTTCAAAACATTAATTTTGGCCTACGAAATTCAAGAAAATAGGTTCGGGAGTCGGTTACGTACGAGAAGGATTAGCACCCTCGTAACGCCCAAAATTGGTACCGAATTGATTAGTCATTGCCCTAATATCGAAAATTTGAAAAGATTTGAAAACATGATTTCTTTAAATAATTGAACAATTTGAGTTGGAATTAGAGATTCCTTTGTTTCGAAAGCATACAAACATCATATCCAGCACGTTAGGACGTGATGTTTTAAACCCTCGTAACAAAAATCATCTCATGATTTACAAAATTCATTAAAAGGATATTTAGTTATTTGGACAAACAAAAAATGGAAACCCAGCACGTTAGGGCACAATTTCTCGAACTTCTAAACATGAAACATTGCCTTGTTTTCTGAAATCCTTATCCCAAGATAACAAAATGTCATATCCAGTGAGTTAGGACACGACATTTTTGAATTTTCGAAAATAAGTTTTTATTTAACCCTTTTTTTTTAAAAAGAAAGTAACAAGTTTTTTGGGCTCGAGGAGAAAGAATCGAAACCCAATAAGTTAAGGTACGATTTCTTTTGAACCCTAAAATGCAGAGTATTTGCTTATTTCAAAACCAAATTTTTGATGCATCAAAGAAAATATAATATGATTGTAATAAAATGAAAAATAAATCATAATGTCAACATGCTCAATGGAATAAAAGTGTGGGTAATCATATGAATAATAATAATGAAGGCAAAAATAATAAAAAAATATTAAGTAATAAATAAATAAATAAATAAATAAACAAATAAATAAATAAAAGAAAAGAAAATAATAACAAAAATAAAGCTAATATCAAATTAACAAATAGATAAATAATATATACAATAATTTAAAGATAATAAAATAATAATAGTAGTAATAGTAAATAATAATAATAAAATGGAAATATGTTAATAAATAAATAATAATAAAAATAATATTAAAAATTATAAAATAAAAATAATAATGAAAATAATGATAAAAATAATAGAAAAATAAAAATAGTATTAATAATAATAAAATAATGTAAGGATATTAAAATTAATAGTAATAATAATATATAAATAATAGTAGTAGTAAAATAAAAGTATATTAATTATAAAAATAATAATATATGTTAATATACAAATAATTAGTAAAAATAAAATAATAATAGAAATAATGAAAATAGCAATAATAATGGTAATACTTAAAATAATAATAATAGTAACAATACTAATAAGGATAAATATAATAATAAATATAGCTATAGTAATAATATAAGAAAATAATGGAGATAATAGAAATACAAATGAATATGATAATAATAGTAAAGTTAATCATATACAAAAAATAAATAAAAAAACAGTAATGATAATATTAAAATAATAGTAAAAACAAAAATAATAATAATAATAATTAAAAAATAAAATTAGTAATGAAAATAATAATAAAGAAAAAAAAGGACGAAATTGATCTAAAAAATAAAAGTTTGGGGCGAATCTGAAGATAAATAAAAGGAAAGGGACCTTGTTGAACACGCCCCAAAAGGACAGGGACTAATTATGAAATTATTCCCCTGTCCAAAACGCATCGTGTCAATGAGGACCAAAATGAATCAGAAAAGAAAAGACTGGGGCAAATTTAAAAAAATAAAAAAAATTAAATTTAAAAATAAAAATGCCGAAGGGCTTGATGCGGAAATAACCCATTTTAAAATAAAACACGCGAATCCTTCGGGTTGGGCCGGCTGCGTGCGGATCCTGGATGAAACGGCGTCGTTTTGGGCTATAGAAACCAGCCCCAGAACGGCGTCATTTTAGTCACCTATATAAACAAAAAAAAAAAAATTAAATTTTTCATTCTTTACTTCAACAGAGAAAAAAAATGGAAAGCCTTCAAAATGCTCTCCCTTGGGCGATTTCCGGTGAGTTCCCTAGTGAGACTCGCCGCCGTCCCCCACCGTCGTCGGCCAACCCCAAAAAATGTAAGTTTTTCTTCTTCTTTTTTTACTATTATATATATTATTGTTTAAAAAATAAAAATAAAACAAAATAATAGTATTCGGAAATAAAAAAACAAAAATAGAATGAAACAAAACCTTGGTTGATTTGATTCTTTTTTTGTGCTGTATTTATGTATAAATCTCTCTGTATTTGTGTATATTCATGTCCTTTTACAGATTTTTGGGGGTTTTGTATAGCCCCGAAATAATAAATAAAAAAAGAAATGTATTTTGTCCATATTTATTTCTTTCTTTTTGTTGTGGTTTTCCTTGTTTGTAGGTTGGGAGCGAGAAGTCCGGCGGTGACTGGGTGCGGATTGCGACACGAAGAGAGGCTGGTGGTTGTGGCACTTGCGGCGCTAGGCTTCTGATTTTGCTTAAGCTTTGGGCCCTTTTGGGCCTTGTGAATTTTGGGCTCGAGTGTAATGAGGTATTGGGTTTGGGTAGTTTATTGGTTTGGGTCTATTCGAGTAGTGGGCTAGTTTTGGTGTTGTAACTGGACTGTTTAAAAAACATTGGTTTTTTATTCATTTATTATTATTTATTTGTTTGTTTAAGCCCGAGTAAAATGGGCTGATTACATCTCATATCACACATTGCTTAAGAAAACAAGGGAAATGAGACTTTAGGTCTATATAAAGATTTGCTTTGTAAGTTATATTTCCATATTAATTGGTGACACCTTAAAAAAAAATAGTGTTGTCAATTTGAGCCTTTATAAAGGTTTATTCTTGTAAATTTTTAAAAAAATTGGTCTATTTTTATAATATTTAAAAAATGATTTTTTTTTAAAATTTAATTCGAAAATATTTTTTTGTAAAAAAAAACACGAGCTAAAACGCGTCCCTGGGGAAGCGTTTTGCCATGTCAGCACAAAGTGCGCCCTTAAGGAAGCGCTTTGTGCTGACATGGACAAAACGCTCCCACAGGGACGTGTTTTGCTGGCATGTCCCCTGACATCACGCTGACGTGGATGCATTTTCGAGAAAATTGGCCCATTCCGATAAATAATTAAAAATTCGATCCATTTATGTAAATAAGGTGAAAAAAGAGTATATTTGGGTAAATTGGGGATATAATGATACATAATGCGTGAATAGGATGGAAGACGGAGATGGCGCACAACCATGACTCTAATTTTTAGGTTTTTAATTTATTATTATATATAATTATAGATTAAGTTTAGTGAGGGAAGGCACCGCGTCTCTTTTAGACTCAGATTTTAATTAGGTTTTATTTATATAGTGATTAGTATTATGTAGATATTAGAAGGAAGGGGAGGCGCAATTGCGCAGACAACTATCTTAAACATTTGTTATTTTTATTTTTATTTTGAATAATATTCTTTTTAAATTTTTTTATTTCTTCTTTCGTTTATGAATTAGTTTGATTTAGTTTTAGGTTAATTTTTATCCCTTTTTTAGCACAGTGAGATTTGAATTCCTAACTACAATTTTTTATACTGATATTTGTTATTTCGCCGGTTTAAAAGATGGACACTATTGTCTCACAAAGTTGTATTAGCATGAAGTCAAAAAGAGTTCATTGATTTGGTGTTGATAGGCGTACAATTGAAATTACCGAGTCGATCGTCTATTGTATTCGATATATTGAAGAATCCAATTAAGTAGTTGGTTAGATTTCGTACAGGGAAATAGTAATCGGATCTAAATGACCTGTGTAATTGAAGCCATTGGTTTGAGTTGGACCTTTTTAGTTCGCAAGGCTACCAAAGAGCTAAATCGTGAACCTGTGTTTTGTGGTTAGTTCAGTAAGGATTAGTTATTGGGCGTTCTGACAATTAATTTATACACAAAAAGGTTAGTAATCTAAAGCATTCTCAATCACTATAACTAATTTATCGGTCCTAGAGCTATAATTTCATCACATCGGTTTATTCAATTTAATTTTGTTTCTGTTTATTTTTATTTTAATTACTTTTACTTTTATCATATTTAAATTTTTATTTTTAGTTGTGAACATACCGCTCATGGACACGACAAAGTTCAACACCTACTATCCCATTCCCTAATATTTCACTAACTTTGAGACTAGGTCTTCTATAATAGATTCCTGGCAAAATCTCTCATAATTGATTATCATTAATTCTCATGAAGGTACTGGTTTAATTCTGAATTAGCACCAATGCTTCCCAAAATCTTGTTTATGATAAAACCAAGCTTTCTGTATAGAATTCAGCATCTAAGTAAATATATGAAGTCAGAAAGAGAACAAGATTCCTCTCTAAAACTGCATTCTAAATTCTACTTCCCATTTTCTGAATTTTTCTTTTTTCATTTCTTTTGGAGTCGTTAACTTTTTAAGGCAGAATCTGGTTTCTTTCAAGCCCAACCCTAGGGTTCTTCAGTGCTTTGAGTTGCATCATATGGTTTCTTACGTTTCAGTTTAAAAGTAAATAAGATTTGCAAAAGTTCTTGACATTCACATCATTCACATGTGGATTAATAAACATGATTTAGCTGTGAATTTCTGTAGTGAACCACCTCCATAGCCATATTACCATATGAATATAAATCCGAATTACGTAGTAATGTTCATTGCAGACTTGAATTAGATATACATTTTACATATGGGATTCAGATATTTGATAATGTTATGTACAAGTAATAAATACTGCAAGGAAAATGAAGAGTTAGGAGTAACACAGGTGGTAAAAGAAAGGATCTTGAATTTTATTGAGTTTGTTATTTGAAAACAAGTGTTGGGTATAACGGTAAGATACATTACACTCCCAATGAGAGGAATCTAATTTTATTTTATATTTCTTTTACTGTAAACAATAGATTTACAGGATCTATTATAGCACTCTAATGTTAATTACTTAGAAGAAAGCCAAGGGTTAGGTGCTACATAAGTATAACCTTGAAAGTGTTCACCTGCAGTTGGAGTGGAGGCTGGTGAGTCATCCGCCGGCATCGTAGTCCAGCATTTGTCGAAGTTGGCTGTACACTCCTTTCCACTCACATCTGGTTTGAACTTTGGTTGAATTTCTCTAGCTTCTAATTTCTTCCAATTGATTGACCGAAACCATTTATGTTTCTTTATCTCATCCCCTCCACCAGGACCACTACCTAACCTTCTTGATGGCTCCTTCTGCAGCAACTGCAAGATCAGGACGAGGTTTTCGAATCATTTGCAATTTTATAGCAAGGATAAAATGATGAAAAAATAACAGTACCAAAACTTGTACGTACCCCTCTCAGTAAAGAGTGAGCTTCTGTAGTAAGAAATGGTGGAAGTTTGAGTTTCTCTTGGATAATTCTTTGCTGAAGCTTCTGCCTATTTGCATGTGTATATGGAGGCTGCCAAATCATGGCACTCCATCATATAATTATTGAATGTAATGATGGACAGAAAACAAATCCTATGCTACTCGGACTTTAGGTGTGAGTACTGATTAGGATCATATTCCTATATACATGTCTGAAAATGTGCAGATACGAATGTCAAACATAGGTACTTCAAGAATAATAAAAGTCAGAGCAAGACACATACTGATTGCTGTCAAAATCCATGGATTACAGACACTTCACAAATATCTTGTATTAGAAATAGCAGGTCGGAGAAATGCTCAACTGAGTACTAAGTAGTAAATCAGAAACATGTACCTCAAGCTGGTGCATTAAACAAAACCAGGCGACTCGAATTAAATCATTAATAAGAACAAGCATTATAAAATAACCGAATCAAACCCAAGCCAGCTTTTCATGTTAGAAAGTTCGAACTTAAAACTTGTAAAATTTGAAAAAGTTATACACACTGAAAATCTCTGTATATTATTACCTGACCAGTTAACATTTCATATAACAGTATCCCAACACTCCACCAATCTGCATCTTTATTGTGACCTTTGGACTGTAAAATTTCTGGAGCCATGTACTCTGTTGTCCCACACATTGAATTCGATCGGCTCGATTCATCAATTTCCTTGGCCAGTCCGAAATCTGTAAGCATAACCTGGGACAACGTACAGATTCAGGAACTGGGAACACTCATAAGAACACGAACAGAGGTATGTATATTTGGCATTCAAGTATGTTATGAGCATGGCTATTACATGTCCATCAGCATCCACAAGAATATTTTCAGGTTTAAGATCACGATGCACGATGCCGCAGTTGTGAAGATGTGAAACAGCAGATACAATCTCAGCAGTATAAAACCTTGCTTGATCCTCACTATTCAAGAAACATGTAAAAAAACCAAAACTAAATAAAAGTTTGCAAACAGACAAATTACTTGAAGTTGAAACAACATGATACCTGAATACACCTTGGCGATATAGGTGAAAGAAGAGATGGCCTCCATTTATAAAGTCCAGGATTAAATAAAGCTTAGACTTTGTCTGTAAAATTACATAAGAACACAACTGTAAGCATTGACACAATATGACCTTCAAATACATGACACAATCATGGATTGGAAGTGACTAGTGAGATAAACACCCTAAGTCCTCATATAAATTGTTCAAACAGAAAATTTGCTGAACCATAAAAGACCTTGAATTTTTCAAAGTAAAAAAGAAAACCCTTCCATATTTTTGACAATTTGTATAATAGGAAGAGTCTAATTCATGACAAAATCAGATCTTCAATCAGATATCAAGCTGAATCCTAAAGACCAAATATTTCAAATCCAAACCATTCAATTGTATTTAACAAAAGAGCAAGAACTAACATCATTTCTCAAATCATCTGATCAGAATCACAAAATACTTAACAAAAAAAAAAAACATTATGTTTTTTTAGGAAAGTTGAAATAACAAGAAGATATTTAGGGAAAGAGTAGTAAAAGGGACAAATTTTATGGAGATGCAAATAAAAAGAGAAAGTAACTTGCATAAGGAACCTGGAAAGAGTATCTAAGCTGAACAATAAATGGATGAACAACTTTAGTGAGGATATCCCTCTCAGCTCTCATGTAATCGACATGATTCTTTTTAATGATAGTTACTTTCTTCATAACTTTCATAGCAAAAAGCCCATCACCATCCTCATCATTCCTTCCTTTTTTCCTCACCTGAAAAACTTTCCCAAAAGCTCCTTGTCCAACAACTCTCAGGATCTCAAAATCCTCAGGCCCAATCTTGGGTTTTGCTTCTTCTTCATCATCGTCATCTTGTTCCTCGGCTTCATATTCGGTTTCAGTTTGGATTTGGAGAGGGAGGGAAGAAGAGACGGTGTAACGAGGAGAAGGACCCACATAAGAATGGGACCTGGTGTGGATAACTTGAGGATCCCCAAGGAAACAAGAAGGGGGAGACGTGGAGGAAGGTGAATGGAGGGTGGGGTTGGGATGGTGAGGAGTCAAAGGGCCGAAAACATCGCCAAAATCAAACTCATGATTAGAAGGAGGAGGAGTGATGGTGAGTTTCTTGAGGTTAGTGGCTAAAAGGGATTGAAGGTTTTTCTTTTGAGATGATGAAGTTGATATCATCTTTTATAATTTCTTAGCAGAAAAAAAAAAAAGAGACAAAAATAGGGCAGCCAAAGAATGACTATTATTATTACATTTTAAGGAGAAGGATGGGATCGGAGACACGAAACGAACTGAAACTAGTGCAGAGGAAGATCACTTTGAATAGAATTGAAAATGAGAAACATGTTTAATGGACAAGAGGGAGATGTCAGATGGAAGTGGCAATAATTTAGGGTGTCTGATTTCAGTAACGCGCACCTGCGACACTGACAATCACACGCCAAAGTTTACAAATGGGAGTATATCACATTCAGTACCTGTGATTTGAAAATGTCTAATCCTAAACTATCAATATGTATTTTATTATGGACAAAATTACCCTAAAATACCGATTTGTTTTTTAAAAAAATTACCAGAATAGGCCAAATTTTGGAATATTAACAGAATAAAACTCTTCCAGCTGAACACGTTTTTACCCCCTCAATGGCTACTTTTCCAACCTCCCCAACCTTATTAATATCTCACAATAGTCTCTCAAAAATCTCTCAAAATTCTTAAACCACTCTCAAAATTCTCTCAAATTCTCTCCTAAATTTATTACTAAAATTCTATTTCTATCTAAATTAGATTTTTTATTAATATTTTCTAAAAGTATTGTTTATTAAAAATTAATTCGTGTTCTATATAATTAGCAATGGCTAATTCTCTATGGGGGGAGGGAGGGATATGCACAAGCAGAAGGGATATAATATCGTAGATTTTATTTAACAAGAGAAGATAGTAGATAATTTACAAAGAAAAGATCAAGAAAGATTTCTTGATTTCTTCAGTAAAAGAGAAAACAAGAGAAAACTAGAAATTCTAAAACTCTATCTATTTTTCGATGCCCTCTTTAGGCTACAACAATGCCTATTTATAACAAAATTTCTCAACTCTAATTTAATTACAATTGAATTCCGAATAGTATCCTGATAAGGATGCTTTAAATGTCAGCTTCATGGTTGTTTCCACGTAGCTTCCTTGATGTGATGGATGCCATCATGATTGTTTCCACGTAGCTTCCTTGAAGTAGTGGTTGCTATCATGGTTGCTTCCACGTAGCTTCTTTATTCTGACAAAATTCTTGCAATAATTGTTGCTTGCATCATTGCTTGCGTCATCTTCTTTATGACATTGATGGTTGCTTACATCATTGCCTGCGTCACTCGTTGTGGATGATGATGGGTTGTCATATCCAATAATTACCTGCGTCACTCGTTGTGGATGATGATGACATGCACATTTCCATCAGTCAATTGCAAATGGTAAAAATAATTTTTAATAAAGTTTAATTTTGTTTATTTCATTGTTATATTAACTTAATATTTTGTATATTTTTTATGTAAATAGGCGGAAGATCGAATTTTACAATGTCATATTCGTAATCTACCCGGTCCTCCATCACTGCTAATCGAACCATACTTGAGGGAAGTCGGTTTTTGGCATGTGACCCTTGTAGGCTGGGGCTGTAAGTTGGACCCGAAACTCATAAGCGCGTTGACGGAGAGGTGGAGACCTAAGGCACATACATTCTATCTTCCATGTGGCAAGTATGCTATTACTTTGGAGGACGTGTATTAACAGTTGGGGTTATCGGTGGATGGGTTGGTAGTCATCGGGTCTGTTCAGTCTGCTGATTGGGGAGGTGTATGTGGTGAACTTTTGGTTTCGGTTCCAAAGACAACTTACAGAGTTCGGATCAAAATGGCTTGGTTACGAACAAATTTCGCAGGGTTGGATGAGGATTCGACTGAAGTTGAAAGAGAACGACATGCTCAGATGTACATCCTTCAAATCATTGGGGGTATCTTGATGCCGGATAAGTCACGAAATCTCGTCCATCTAAGGTGGCTGTTGAAAATCGTCGATTTTAGAGGAGTAGTGAACTCAATTAGGGGTTCGTCGTGTTGGCGACATTGTACTGGGAGATGTATTGGGCGACACAACCAAGAAAAATCAAAATTGGTGGTTACCTTTTACTACTACAATCATGGGGGCGGTACTGATTTCCATTTTTTTGTCCTCGAACGAACTACCCATATACATTCCTACTTATAATAAGGTAAAATTCAGTAGATATTACCATGATAAAATTGATTTAAATTAAAATTATTATGCGAACAAGTTATTTAAATAGGTGAAACCATACGCCGAATCACGTGAGATTACTTACTAAGCTTCAAGATATACTACTTCTATTAGATCAACGATAAAAAATGGAGGTATGTAATTATTTAAATTTGAACTATATAATCTTAACATAGTCGATTTTGTATTTAGTAGTATATATATAACTAATGTTTTTACCATGTTAATATTAGTTTGAATGGACACCATACAAGGATCCGACAATTTGAGAAGTCATCCTCGATGAATTCTTTGTGAATCCCAACATTTGGCACGTGAAGGCTCCATTAGTAATGTACGCTACCATCGAGATGCACAAGACTGATAATGTTGCGGTAGTTCGGATTCCAATAATCGATTCTTGTGGCACTTCAAGACCTTGATGATCTGCATCCTATCGACTTACGGCGATCGGATAAGAATTGGTCAGTATTCCACTCCCAACATATCAACATGTGGAATAATCAATATGATTTCTTACCTATTCGCGAACCTATTATCATTCCAGAGTTAGCATGCGATCCGAAGTACATGCCATGGTTTAGGATCCATGGCAAGCCATATTTCTACGAGGAAAAGGCGAGGCGTCAGCATCCCCATACAATAGGCCACGATGACCCTATTTAAATCCAAGAGCTGGCAAGGCGAGTCCATCATCAGCGTCCACACAAGAATCGACATTGATGATCACAACCCCAATGCCCACACCACCTACTATCAGTATGTACCATCTTATTCTGGTGTGTATTCTAACCCTATCATCTTCACACAAGCACCATATATTGCACCACATTTTTCTGCTTTTAATCCTATGTCAGGTTGGATTTTTAGACATCCATCCCCGATGTATTACACACTCATGCCATCTACTTTTCTAACGATGACGATGTCGACAACAATGTAGGCCGTCTATGTTTCAGGCACTGATAGAGAGTCCACTCGTTATCCCATCTGTGTATGGGACTCAACATAGTTATGCTTATTCACTGTTTGTAACACAAACACCTCTGAGATTTTTGTTCTACCAAGCTAGGTCATCTTCTCAACCACCTATTCTTAGACGGAATGATGCACGATGATAATTGAGAATGCAAGGACCGCAATCGATCGAAGGCGAAGAAGAGGAGCTATCGCAACCACAACCCCAACGACCACAACCTTACCCGGAGGCTGAACTAAGAAGGAATCTAACGTGCAACCGTTGACCACCCCGAAGTGGCACAAATTCTAAGCGGCATCTGGATTGATTAATTTTATCCTTATATCGAACGTTTATATTGTATCGATGATTTTCATTATTATGTTTTTAGAGGAATATTGTTATCATTTAACAAAATTAAAGTTGATATTTGTTATCATTTCACAAAACTAAAGTTGTTAATTTTTATTTTCATAAAATTGAAGTCGTAATTTGTTATCATTTCACAAAGTGAAAGGTAATATTTGTTATCATTTCACAGAATCCCACATTTACATATTACAATGGAATTGATATTACACAAAAAATCAATGCTTATGCTTACTTTTTATACAAATAGTATCGTTGCTCCAACTTCTATGTTCCCTACGAACTTCTATTCTTCTGAACTTCTTCAAATTTTATTTCCTTGGCTTAAGCCACCAGAGGCTGAATGTAACACCCCAAACCCGGTCTATGCACTAAGACCAGATTTGACATGTCACACGGAATGAATATACATCTAGTCTTTTAAGGATTTAGATAAAACAGAGTTTCAAAAAAAATCTTGATGTGGAGTTTATTGAAAACTAAGGTTGATTGATAAATCAAACAATTTGAGACGTAAGAATTTATAAATTGAAACTTAGAAAAATTAAATTAATATTTCGAGAATATTTAAAAGAGTTTGAAAATAATTTTGGAAAAATTTGAAGAACATTGTTAACCGAAAATTTTCCGAGTTAAAATATGTAAGAAAGTTATTATGTAACCTTTTTTTCCATATCCATTTGAGAAAAACATTTATTTCAATTTTTAGAAAAATCCCACTTATAGTATTCAAGCAAATTATAAAATCCATCAAACGTAAAACAACATTAAAATTTATCCAGAGGCCTTATTACAACTTAACTTAAAATAACAAAATAATAAAAAGTACTTAAAAGAAATCCAAAATTTAAATAACCCATTATTCTTAGTATGACCTCCACCGAGTCGTCCACGGCCCAAGTCCCCATCACTGCTCATTACCTGAGAAGGGTAAGGAAAACGGGGTGAGTTACTAGAACTCAGTGTGTAACCCACTTACCATTGTCCACTGGGCCCAAAATCCAATTAAGCATTTATTGGGCCAAAGCCCATTTACAATTATAACATAATAACATGTATATAATATGCATGTGATATGCAATTCCCAAACCAAACCTAGTTTCCATCCGCTACACACCACCCGTGCATCGACTCAAAGACACACAGTGGGAGCTTTAGTCACCCACCCCTCCAACACACCAAAATAGGCATTAAGCCGTTTATATCAATTTGTGGACAAGCCACCAGATTCACAGAGTTTACATGGCATTGCCATTTTTCAGATTTGTGGCAGAGCCACTAGAATTATGTAGCAAAGCTACCAGAACTTCTCTTCATCAATATATCATCCCATGCAATTCATGTATATAATACATATTCATTTACAACAATTCATTCAAATATTTATTACGAACAATATGGCCCATTATAACAATTATCACAATCTGGACCATATCACATTTTGGCCCATTAGCAAATATCACATTTGGCCCATATAGCAAATATCACATTTGGCCCATATAGTCAATTTTATCGATTTGGCCTATTGAGGGTAATACCGATTTCACTAACATGTGATTTAATCAAACAATTAACACGATATAATTATCTAACCCATGAAATATGGTGTGAGATTACACACCTGATTACGGTAAGCACTACACTTTCCTGATCGTCGACACCTAAAAAAATATTTTAACGTTCGATTAGAACATGTACACTTATAGTAAATCTACTCTAAGATAAACGGTCTAGGTTTTTACCCTCAGAATCGTGAATAACTACTATTTTCTGGTTCTCCCCAGTTGACAGTCCACAACCCGGTGGAAAATCCCGAATCGTTGATGCCTCACAATTGCAAACAACTTCAAATAGTTGATTCTCACCGGATGAGGGTCCACAACCCGGTGGAAAGTCTCGAATCGCCGAAACAGCCCTTCGTTTGAATCTAGCAGGGATCGTAAATCCGCTTCTTTTACGATCACCAAACACTACCCCTTTTGATTCGATCTTGTTTGCCTCCATTGAAAATATTTATTAGTCCAAACTAATATTTCGTTATTACAAATGATTGATCTTAAGAGTGAAGTCGGCTTACCATAAAAACCCGTATGATCTCAAGATGAAAGATCGAGCGATGGAGTTCCTATAATAATATTGATTAATCAACACTATCTTTAACGAATAAAAAAATAATATAGGATCCTCGAAGAATCCTTACCTTAAGGATTCTGGACCGAATCCTAGCGATAAAACGATGACCTCGAAAACTCCAAGTTTCGGTCTTCCACTAAATTTCTATGGCAAAGAAAAGAGATTTCGAATGAGAGATAGTATGATGATGGTCTCGATCCAAATGGCCATCCCACACCAAAGTATAGGTTCGGCATTAAGAGAAAAGGGTAAAATAAAAATACCAAGATGTTGTAATGAATCACTTACCGATTGATCAAAGTGTGAGTAGTAAATTGGTTGAGAAGAAAATAAGTGTGAAGTGGAAGATTCGGCTATGGGGAGATGTTCAATGACATTCGGCCATAGTGAAAATATTAGGGAGGGAGTGATGTTTGAGAGTTTTTGCAAGAAGAAAAGAAGAAGAAAAAGGAGTAGAGTATAGGGTGTTTATGTTTCGGTTTTCAAGGATAGAAAATGAACAAAGAAAAAGGCCTTGAAGTTGGCTTGCATTCGGCAAAGAGAAGGAAAGAAAAGAAATGAAAATGCCCCTTCAAGGTTGTATGATTTCAGCACAAAGAGGAAAAGAGCTTGGGGGAGAATGGAAGATGATACCAAAATGGTCAAAAAAAATTGGCCAAAACAAAATAAAAGTTTACCTATTACTCATGACACATTCGGCTAGGGAGAAAAGTTTTGGAGAGAAAAGTTTGATACACTCAATTGCTAATGAAAAATGACCAAAACTAGCACCTAACCCTTACCAGAATGCTTTCAAAAAAATTCGGCCATCCCCCTTAGCCCCAAAAACCGTCCAAATGCATAGCCATTTGGTCAAAAGTTAATACACCCAAACTTTCCAAAACATCACCCTTGTAATAAGCCTTATGTTCCCCCTACATGCCTTTTCCATTTGATTCCTTTCCCTAAGTTTAATCTTGCCTTTTCTCTTAGCCATCTTGCCATAAAAATAAAAGTCCAACTTACCATAAAATCAATGCTTGGCCGATACTACAAGGAAAGAAAGCAAAATAAAAATAAAAATTCACACATGCACACAAAGGGGTTCGAACTCCTTTCCTCAAGGTAACACATATGGCGCCATATCCTCTTCACTGATAGCTCAATTATGCTAGCTTTTTACAACTTTATTACCTTAAGCTTTAAGGTCACTTACTCCATTTCCTTAAAGTGCTAATTGTCAAAAGTTTTTACTAAATCCAAATAAATCCTGAGCCATCTCAGGACTACCTAAACACACACAATTGAATAGTCTAATAAGCTCAGCACCCAAAATAATGCAACATATAAAATTCAAATTCTAGGATGTTACACTGAAATATGTTACGTTTATAGCCCAAGGAATGACCTTCTATTTGATTCTGAAAAAATTCTTCAGATAGTGGGGGGTTGAAAATTGTAGAGAAAAAACACTTCAAGCAGGATGTATTGTCAGTAGAAGTAATGAAAGCGTATCCAGCTAGAAGCGTTTTCAGTGCCACCTCAGCCAAAAGCGCTTCTAGCTGGACACACTTTCAATACTTTGCTAACTATTTGTCCTACTTAGCTAGATTTTTCTCTACAAATTTTAACCCCCACTATCCGGGGAATTTTTTCAGAATCATTTCAGATATCTCGAGATTCTTGAGATATATTTTCAGAACCCATCTCATAAAAAAATGCACTAAATAATTATTTTACTAAAATATCGGATCAAACTAAGATTAAAAAAAAGGCAAAGATTTTTAAAACTAGTTCTGCATTTGAATCGAGTACTACGAGTTTTGATTTTTAATCGATTTGCAAAATAAAATTTCAATGTACGATTAGTGTAAATACGAATATTTTAAATATAGAATTCAATAATTACAATTATTATGTTAATTTTTTTTATTAATTTACAACCTTAAACCCTAACACACTAAAAACCTTAGAAATCCTAAACAACTCGAAACCTTAATATAACACTGGGGAAAACGCTTCCAGCTAGACTAGAAGCGTTTTACCTAAATCGGCCTATTCTCGTGAATATTCCAAAATTTGGCCTATTCCGATAATTTTTTTAAAAAATTGGCATTTTAGGGTAATTTAATCTTTATTATGGTACTTGTACTTTCATAAAATGTTCAATGTGATACTCGTACTTTGAAAGTGTCCAATATGGTATAAACTATCAATATGTGTTTTATTATGTCACTTGATGTTAACAACGTTAGTAAATTGTTCAATTAGCTAAATTTTGACAAGTAATTTTTTTTTCCAAACCATCAAGTCCACATGAACAATATAATATTATGTGAAATACTAAATAAAAATTAAATTAAATTAAATGTAAATAATGAAACATATAATTAATTAAAAAAAGAAGTAAATACTAAATTTACATAAGCTAAAACAATATTTTTTTCCATTTAAGTAACTAGTCATCTTTTCAAAAGAATTTTCCATTTAAAATAGTATTTTTAATTGATTTTAATGACTTTTTATTATTATCCTAGAAAGTACAGATACGTTCATATAAGTTTGATATTTTATTTCTTTTTATTAACTATGTGTTTAGTTCTATTTTTTTAATTTAAGTTTTTGTTTTATTTAGTTTTTCACATAATATTATATTATTTATGTAGACTTGATGATGTGGAACAAATTTTATATGTCAAGTTTTTATTAATTGGTTTAGCAATTTACTAACAGTGGTAGCAACAAATACCATAACAAAACACATATTGATAGTTTAGGTACCACATTGAATAATTTATAAAAGTACATGTACAATAATAAAACACATATTGATAGTTTAAGTACCATATTAGATATTTTATGAAAGTATAGGTACCAAATGTGACATTATTTATGTACAAATTTATATTTTTTTTCAAGGTTTTCATAACCGGACTAATGGTTGAATTAATCAAATTATCAGTTTCTGGTTCGTTTGATTTAATCAAATAAAATATTAAAAATTCATAAAAATAAAAATATATATTTAAAAAGTCAGTTCAATTATTTTTTCAACCCGATTTAATCATCTGTATTGATTTACGGATCAACCGATTCAATCCCTCACCAACTTATTGCTGTCGAATTCTAAAAAGCAATTGCTTTTTCTGTTTTCATAAATATTATAAATAACAAATTTTAAAATCGTGTGGGTACTCAATTCAATAAGAAAATTATAACACATAAATAAGTTTAGTAATTTTATAATATTAGATTATTATATCATACAATTTTTACTAATATATTTTATTTTTTATACGCTTAATGTACACCTCAGACCCTAAAGTATACAGCTTTTCTTATTATGATCTTTAAAGTTCTTTTTTATTCACTTCAATCCCTAATGTTATTAGATGTTCTTGGTCTAATCTTTTGGACGTTAAAAAAATTGGTCAGCCAATCATATGCTGTCACGTGTCATATAATGACTCCACTATTGATATCATCATTCAAAAAAAACCTTAAAATATTTAAAAATTACAAAAAAATTATAAAAAATATTTTAAAAAATCAAAAAATATTTAAAAATATAAAATTTAAAAATATTATTTATGGCATACGTACTTTCAGTTAGATTGACAATCCACTCTCGAAGATCTCCAATTCTTATATTAAACAGACTCAACAGTATGGCACTACATTTTACTTGATTTCTGGAAGTTCACACAGCCACTATTTTATTTGTGTGATCCTTAAAATATAAATCCATTCCTACTCTTCCAAAGCATCCAAACAATAATGGAGAACAAGGCATTCCAAGGCCTCCCAAAATTTTGGAAAATTGTTGTTAGATCCTTCAAAATTTATGAAAAATTTAATTAGCCTCTCCAAATTTTGAAAATTATCATTACACCTCCTAAAATTTTTGAAAAATTTAACCAGGTCTTTCAGAATTTGTAGAAATTATTATTAAGTCCCTTGCGGCATGGAGACTTGTCTCAATCCTTGCACCACAATGATTACAGTTATTGTCGAAACTTTTTTTTTAAATCGAATTTTATTAAAAACGAAAATGGAGTTGCCGCCAATCTTTTTTATTAGGTATAATTGAGTCACCTCAAAATTTAATTATTTTGATAAAAGATTTGATTCTACTAAAACGATAATTTTTTTAGCCTATAAAATCCAAGAAAATGAGTTCAGAAGTTAGTTACGTATTAGGAAGGATTAACACCTCATAACGCCCAAAATTGGTACAAAGTTGGTTACTTGATGTTTTGATGTCGAAAATTAAAAGCTTGAAAAGAATTTAAAATACAATCCCTTTTTGCATGATGTTTCTTTTTTATTAAAATCGCTTAACTAAAGGTCTTATTTCAAGTTAGTAGATAAGAAAAGATCATGCCCTGTAAGTTAGGACACGACGCTTTGAATCCTCAAAAACAAGAATAATAACCATTTGATCTCTACTTAAATCTCGTTTTTATTTTAAATAAGATATTTGGTTATTTCGTTTCTAAGAAGATGCCATACTCCGTAAGTTAGGAGCACGACTCCTCGAATCCCAAAAATAATGAACATTGCATCGGTTTTAAATATTTCCTATATGTTAGGTGGAACGATTATAACATTTTAAAATGATATTTGAACACGAAACATGGCATGGTGATTAGCAAAAATGAAATAAAATAATAGTGGGTAAAAAAATGAAATGATGACGTTAAAATGATAAATAATGAATAAATAAATAAGTAGTTGAAGAAAAATAAGAAGATAAAAACCAAAGAAATGTTATACTAGTGAATAATATTGATGCAACTATAATGATAATAAAAAACATCAATTTATAGTAGTGATAGCGATAATCATGTTATGATTACTATCATAGTACTAATATGAATAAATAAAATAATAACGATAATAACAAGGATAAAATAAAATAAAATGTATAAATAAATGATAAAATAAAATATATAAATAAAAATAAAATGTATAAATTTTAAGTGCTAAATAAATGATGTAGTAAATAAAGAAGCAAAGCTAACCAAATAATGGATTAAATTGAAATTTAAGCAAAGCTTAAAGCATAAATCACAAAATAAATAAGGAAAGGGGCATAAAGGACTAAATTAAAAGTCTGACAAAATCTAATGTCTAAATAAAAAAGGGACATAAAGGACGAAATTAAAACGTGAAAATGAAAAGGGACCGAAAGGGGTATTATCCCACCCATATTACACGTGTCCTTCCCTAAATGGGTCCATAGTGGTCGAGGGACTAAATTGCACAAAAAACAAAATAAAAGGGTAAAAATAAAAGAAAAAATACTAAGCTGTAGGACAAAATTGAAAAATAGCAAAAAAGTGGAAGGGACAAAGCAGCAATTAGACTCTCCCCTTTAAAAACATGAGGACCCTATGGGAATCCGTGTCGGGTCATCGGGTTGGCCCCAAAACGACATCGTTTTGGGGCATTTAGGACCACGACAAAATGACGTCTTTTAAGCGCCCTATTTAAGTAAAAAATAAAAAAAATCATTTTCGCACCCTTTAAAAATTTTTTTTCTCCCTTCCTTTTCTCTCTCTGAAATTTCCCCTGAATTCGGCCACTAGGCCATCGACGCTTCGCCATGGCCACCGGTCATCGGCGACGGCTGCTGTCCGGTGGCTGGAGTTGTAAAAAAAATCCCTTTTTTATCTCCGTTTCACAGGAAACTTGGATCTAAGACCGAAACCCCTAAAATTCGACCAGGATTTGAAAACACAAAAGGGACCTTTCGGTTTCCAGCCCTATTTTTTGACGTGGCATCCAACGAACCGAAGACAATTTAGAGGTCTCACGCCAAAAGAGCCGTCATTCATCAAAGACGGCGTCCTTGTCCACTCGTGGTGGTGGAACATAAAGCGGCCCAGTAAGTTTTTTAATCTTTTCCTTTTTTATTTTATGTTTTTATAAATAAAATAAAATAACAGATTTGAAAATAAAAGAATCACCTTTAAAATTTTCTTTGTATTTTGTTTTTGATTGCTCTCGTGTGTAAATAATACATCCGTTGTTATGGCTTTTATAGCCATATATTACACAATATTTATTTTTTTGTATTTTTTTTCTTGTTGTTTCTGCCATTTCCATTGTTTTTGCTCTTTGCCTTCTTTTGTTTTCTCTTTGCAGGTACCCATGGCGGTTAACAATGACGATGGGAGTTGTGCCTTGCCATTTTGGTGCAATGGTGGCAGGGGGTGTGTCAGGCCTCGGCCGACGTGGTTGGGTGCGGCGCGAAAGAGGGACTTAGGGTTTTAGGTTTTCTAAAAACTTTAGGTTATGGGCTTGGGTTAGTAATTTGGGCTTGTAATTTGGGTTTTATTTATTTTATTTTTAATTTGGGTTTATGTATTGGGCCATATTTTTTTTAAATGGACTTTTATTTTATTTTATTATATTTTTGGTTTCTGTTTGGGACGAACGAAATTAGGCCATTACAGTTACTATCTACCGTCATCCCCCTCCTAATTCTTTCGCTATTAGTAAGTAATCGATCTAGTCAACAACCATAAGTGTTGCCTGACTCTTTGAGGCACTTCCAAATGAGTTCCCAAACCGAACCCTCCCCCCTCCTGGAATCACTTACAATGGCTTTGAAGGCGTGCAAAGTAGAAAATAATAATTTCTTGACCAATTCTGTACAATTTTGTAACAATCTGATTTTGGGGCTAGTCAGAACAGTGGTTTCAGAACCACTAATCCGAGGGTGATGAAAATTATTTTGATATTATTTTATGTGTTATAGCATGTTTATAAGGATGTATGAAAAATTTGGTACTTTAATTTTAGCAATTGTATGCTTAATTGTGGAAAATGACTAAATCGCATAAAGTCGAAAGTTCTATTGTACAAGGTAGAGGTGTCTAATAGCCATAAAATATTAAATTGGAGGTCCTTAAAGTGAAATTAGGCCATTAAGAGGGTGTGGCCGACCATAGGAAACAAGGAGACAAGGGCATTAAATTTTGGTCAAAATTTGGTGAAATTAGATGGTAAAAAAAAGAATAAAATAAACTAAATAGAAGAGATATCATCTTTTCACTATTCATGCTTCTTCTCCACCGAAAATTCAAGGAAATTAGAGGATTTTGGAGTCCAAACTTTAGCCAAGCTTCTCTTTTACAAGTAACTGATTTTAGGGGTCTTTCTTGATAATTTTTGTACTTTTGGAACCCCCCAAGCTTAAGTTAGCTAATGAGAGGACTAATTTGCAAAATGTTTGAAATTTTAGGGACTTGCCATGAGAGTGTTTGTGTTGTTTGCTGAGTTTTTATGGAAGAAAATGAATGTTAGTGAGCTAAGGAACAACTTTTGTGAAAGGTGTTACCATGAAAACACCTAAATGGACTTAGTTGTAAAAGTTGTAATTTAGTAATAAATGCATGAAATAATTGGTTTTGTGAGTTGTTGTAAGAGAAATAAATGTTTAGCTAGGCTTGGTTAATGAGAAAATGTGCTGAAAAATGATTTACGAGCCTAAGGGTAAAATAGTAATTTTGCCAAAGTATAAGGGCAAAACGGTCATTTTTGCCTAAGTAGAAATTTTGATGTATCATGAATTATAAAGTGACTGAATGAGTAAATTTTATTATTATAGATCAAGAAGAGCGCAGAAACAACCTTGACCGAGGAAAAGGCAAGGTTACGGACTAAGTCGTCGATTAACACATTTTACATCGAGGTAAGTTTATGTGTAAATGATACATCTTTAATACATATGTTGTTACTTATTGGTGCATTGTATGAATGAGAGCAATTATGATTGAGATTGATTGAAATTGATAGATGACGAGTAGTTCTCGTATGAACCTCGGAATAGATACGCAAGTGCGAAAAAATATCTGTAATGATTAATTGGTGGGCTGTGTGCAATACCACCGTAATCATCCTTTTTGGTGGGCTGTGTGTGATACCACCTTATTACTTATTCACGATGGACTGAGTGCGATACCATCGTTTATATTATCATTTGGTGGGCTATGTGTGAAATCACCTTAATTACTCTTGTTCGTGGGCTATGTACGATACCACCCTATTATTGATTAACGGTGGGCTGTTGCGAAACCACCGGGTACATAGTATTATTCCGGGGGGTTCATCAAGAAATGGTATAAGTAAATGTTTCATGTTGCTTTGTGGTGATGAGTGCAGGAAATGTGTATGTAACACCCTGGTTTAGGGGTTATGCGCTTGGAGCATAACCCGAGCAGTTAGTAGGCTTATGGTTATGTTGGAGGAATTTTTAGGGGTTTAGAGAACCCTAGAAGGCAAGGAATGCCTTAGAAAATTCTTAGAATTTTAGGGGTAAGAAGGGGAGCTTGGCTTTAGAGGGCTTAAGAGATTTATTTGGAAGGTTATGATTCAAGAAAGGCATTGGCAAAGTGGCTCCATGCGCATTGCTTAGAAAATGGAAGTAGCGCCATGGAGGGCTGGGTTCGAGACCAAGCGACAAAGAACTGGTTTTATTTTTTTGGATTATGGCGTTGCAAGGTAGAAGGCCTTAACGGAGATGGGGCGAGTCTTTGACACAAGCAAATACTTAGTAAAGTGGTTCCGTGCGCCATTTAGGAGTTGGAGTTGAGGATGGACGATGGTTCGAGCGACGGAGCGACTTTTTTGCATGTTGTATTTTTATATGCGGTAATGGGCCTAGATAGGAAGGTGTTATAATCAAATGTTGGGGATTTATGGCATGAAATACTATGTGGCCGAGTGGCACAGGGCTTTGGAGGAGAGGTGTGCGTGATGGTTCCCGAGTTCGAACCTGTATTGGCATTTGGAGTTTTATTTTATTTTTTTAATCTTTTATTTGGCAAAGAATTTGGTAATGTGTTGGACAAACACATGGGGGGGGCTTCAAATAGGATAAGATTAGATTAGTGTTTAGCTTTTAAATTCGGTGGGAGAAGGGAATATTATTATTAGTTTATCTTTTATTTTTTTTTTTTTGATAAAGTTATAAAATGGGAAAGGAATTTGAATTAGAATTAAAGAGGAATTGGTGGTCAAGCAAGGTTTTGGTGGTGTTTGATTTGGTTTGGAAGGTGTGATAAGGATTGGGTTTTGTTATTTTATTATTTTAAGATAATTATAGGATTATTTTAGTTAATCAATAAGAGATAATGGTCACTGGTGGTGTAATTTTTGAATAGAATATGAGGAAAAATAGGAGTAAAGTAGGGAATTGGACTAATTCAAATTAGTTTGAATTAGTATGAGATGGCCGAATCTTGGATTCTTCATTCGGGTTAGTGGTGAATTTTATAAATAGGGGAGCACCCTTTTTCATACTTTTTCTCCTTTTAATTGCTTGTGCCAAAAATTCTAGTCAAGCAATTTCTTTATTTTTCCTTTTTCCTTGAAACCAAAAACTTCTCCACCATTACCAAAATTCTTCTAAACTTCTTCTACATTTTATTTCTTTTCCTCTCAACCTCGGTTTGTACCTATTTTGTTAGCCGAATGTTTGATCTTCCTTGGTGACCATAGCCGAATATCTAAGGCGCTTTATTCTCCATTTTTATATTGCAAGTTCAAAAGCCAACGTATTCTTGGGGATTAGCGAAAAAGGGCTTTAGGGTGCGTTAAAGGAGGTCATTTGGGGTTCCAACTCAGCAAGGTAAGAGACTTGTAATATTCGGCCTTAGGCCATAGTATGAGCACTTTAGTGTTAACCTATATTGACTATGGTGTATAGGGCAAATCGACAGAAGCAAAGGAAGGCCTTCGGGATCTCAGATTATTTCGGTAAGGATATTAGTAAGTGACTTAGACTCGTTAATAAGTAGATTATGACTTGTTGATTAATGGTGTGATTCGATTAAGTGTCGATGGATGCAAGTGCGATCAAGAGGGGAAAGGAAGGTCCCTATCCCGGTTTAAGAAAAGAGCCGTCTCGGCGATTCGGGAGTGGCCACCGGGTGTGGGCGTCAGCAGCCAGAAAACGATAGGCGAGATAGTCGTAGTAGTCTCGCTAAGCGATAGCGTCGAAATCGAGGGTTTAGAACTTCAGTTATAAGGTGTGTAACTAACCCATTTGTTTCGGTTTTATGTGTTATATGTTTACTAACAAGTGCAGTAATAAGTGTGCCATATATATCCTTAAAGGGTATAGTGATGATTAGGTTAGTATCGAACCTGTTGCAATGTGATTACTTGCTTGTATATGAGTATGTTTATGGATGTTAATAAGCATGTGCATGCATTATCACGATTATATTTTATGTGGCATGTGCATGGGTGGGTTATGAAAGAAGGTACGGGTGTACTTCGAGTACGTGGTTGATGTCAACTTTGTGCTACATCGTGGATTGGCGCTGACTGAGGTCGCGTTGTGGATCTTTGCGATTTAGTTCGCGTGGTTACCTTGATTGATATCGGCTTTATGCCATATCGTGGCTTGATGGGTTGCTATGTGCCCCATCGTGGTTTGATGTTAGCTACGTGCTACATCGTGGATGGCATTGGTTGCCTTTTCGGAGGGAAAAGGAGAGGGTGACTCGATAGTCCCCTGGTGTGTGGTAGGCTGGATAAGGGGGTGTGTAGCGGATGGACCTTAGGTTTGGGTTGGGTTTCATGTTGCATTGTTTCGGTTATGAAAAGATATGGTAATGGGCCAAGCCCAATATGACATGTGAATTGGTATGTTATAAGAACATACGTGGAAATGGGCCAAGCCCAGTAATCAGTGGATTGATGAGATAAGGGCCTAGCCCAGTGCTTGAATATGATTTGATTGTGGGCCAAGCCCAGATTGTGGTACTATCTAAATGATTATGATTACATGTTGCATATGATAATTGGGTTGATTGTGGCTAATATGTGGGTGGATATCAGTGGTTAAATTATACACTGAGTCTGTATGACTCACCCAACTTTTTTAAACATCGCAGGTGACATGTTGATCGGACCGGGTTGGAGTGGATACAAGGTGGCCCATGCAGAAGGGGATTTTCATGCAGAAGATGTTTTACTTTATTTAAGTATTTTATATTATCAGTATTTTGGACTTTTATTTGATGTAATAAGGGCCCCTTTTTATTTAAAGTACTCTATTTAATTTTGTTGAAGTTTACATTATATTCAGAAATATTTTTACAAAAGGTTCATATTATAGTAATTTATAACAATGTTTTAATTCGGAAATTTTCAACAAGCCTATATTATCTATTAAATTTTAAATGGACATGATTTTCAGAGTTAACAAATTTTCACGTTTTAATTTAAAGTCAAAGATTTTCAACTGTCTTTCCGCAGTGACATAACCAGATTCGGTCGGGACTTGTGGGCCGGGTTTGGGGATGTTACAGTGTACAAGCAATTGTGAGCAATATAATTGTTATGTGATTGGAATGTGGTAAGAGATGAGATGAGTAAGCATGATTATGGAAATGTGAATTGTTCTTGCTTAGTATGTGATGTTATTGATTGATTAGCATATGTGATGATGCTTATTGTTTATACATAAACTTACTAAGCTTAAAGCATACTCCTTTTCTTTTTCCCTTGTTTTATAGTGTCAAAGAGCTGGTTCGGGATACGAAGATAATTTGAAGATCATCCACACTATCAACCCATCTCGGTATATTAGACTTAGCATTTTGAGTATGGCATGTATAGGGGCTAGACATAGTGAAATGTTTTGTTGTTTTGGTCAAGTGTGTTGGCTCATTTAAAGATGAACACTTTTGTAAATAGTCATATTTAATGGCTAATTATCATTATATATATGAAAAGATGAGGTTATTCATGAATGTGTATGATACATGATTGAGTTGCTTGGTAAATGGTTGAATGTGATTAATGTTGTATGAGTTAGGGTGATAAAAAGAGCTTGGCAAATAGCCTTGTTCTTGTCCACACAGGTAGGCACACGGGCGTGTGTCTAGGCCGTGTGTGACGCACGGTCAGTCCCATGGGTGTGTGACCAGGCTGTGTGTCCCCTGCATGTGAGTGTTGCAAGTTAGTGTCGACCACGGGCTAGACACATAGGCGTGTGCCCCTTATTTGGTTGCTGATGTCACAAACATAATACCCAGGTTTTCACACTGCGTGAGGACACAGGCATGTCTAGGCCATGTGGAAGACATGGGCCAAGGACACGGGGGTGTGTCCGGCCGTGTGAAAACCCCTGTAGGTTCAAATTGAGAAATGAATTCCACATGGGCTAGGGACATGGGCGTGTGTGACCACATGGCCTGCCCACACGGGCGTGTCCCATTTCACACAGGCGTATGGCCCTGTTAACGCAAAATTTTTCCTAAGTTTACAAAAGATCCCGGTTTGATTTCGAGGCCCTCCGTTTGCATGTGTAAGGCCTCGAAGGCCCATAATAAGAATGTTATGAATGTGAATGAAATATTTTATATTGGAATGAAATTTGGTAGCCCAAAGTTGTATGTTCAAGCAAGATAAGTCCGGTAATGCTTCATACCCGGTTCTGGCGTTGAATACGGGTAAGGGGTGTTACAGATTTTGTATCTCCTGCATGACCATAATTTTCTACAAAATGTTCGACTGGTTGAAGTCAACTCTCACCAATGTTATTCTCCATTCGAGTTGGCCATCTTCTTGATTAACGTATCTGCATATTAAGAATTTTTTTAGATAGGGTGTCACGTGCCAAGTTAAAATTATTATTAATCAAAACTAAAGTTACCATGATAAGAATGATGACATCACATCTGTTTAATAATTATTTTTCTCTAATTAATTTAAATTAATTAAAGTGATAAATATTAAAATTTTATATTATCACTATGATCGTTGTTTTTTGTGATGTCAAAGTCTTAAAATTTATATAAAGAATGATCGAACCTGGAAACTAACTATGATAACGATTTGAGACAAGCGCACCTATCGAACAGTAGTATAGTTAAGGCAAGACCGGATTGTCGAACCCAAAGGAACTGAAAGTACTAATGCTAACTTTCTTTTTATTATTTAGCCTAAGAATTAAATGAATTTTTTTTATCTAATCTAAAATTAACTAACAGCTAAACTAAAGACTCTAAGACAAAGAAGAATGAAATTGGGAAAATAACTTTGAGGAAAAACCAATTAATTAAAATGATACCCAAGGAAGAATCCACCTAGACTTCACTTGTTATCTAACTCTGAACCAGACGATTTATTCGTTTGAATTGATCCATAAGATTCCCTAAGTTATATTAATCCCTCTCTCGAGGCGACTAACGTCTAACCCTAGGTTGATTAATTGAAATCTCTTTCTAATTAAAACCCCTAGAATTTCATTAACTCGATCTATGGACTCCCATATTAGGTTTCACCCTAATCCGGTAAAATCTCGTCACCCTATCTCTAGGCGTGCGATCAACTCCGCTTAATTACGCTAAATCTACTCTTAGGCAGGGACTTTTGCTCCTCCACCTAAACACATCATACTTGAATTAATATCTTGGAAATATCAACACAAGAATTAAGAACACATAATTATGAACAAGTCAAATATTTATCATATCGTTCAAAAAATGATAACAAGATTCATCTTAGGTTTCATCCCCCTCAGGTATCTGAGGGTTTAGTTCATAACAATAAAAGAAAACATCTCAGAAGAAAAGATAAAACAAACATAAGAAATCCCTAAAACCTCCTGAAAGAATTGAAGGAGAGATCCTCCGTCTTGAGTATGATTCCGGCTTTTTGAGATGAATCAATTGGCTATCTTCGAGTAAATCCCCACAAGTCTGCCCTCTTTGTCCTAGCTGGACATCCCCTGACTAAAGCCTTGGGTTCCCCCCTTTTAGTTTATACTTAGGGTGTTTATATAGGCTTCTGAATGTGTTTCTTTGCCCCTAAGTATCCTAATCCGAGTGAGATTTCTCTTTGTCATGGTAGGGACACGCCCATGGCACATGCCCGTGTTAGTCGTGGCCAGGTCGTGTTCGAGTCTGTTGAATGAGGCACGGCCGTGTGGTCTTGGGCCCAGGCCATGTTGATTTCGTGATATGGCCCATTTACTCCATTTTGGGCCCGTTTTTCGCTCTGTTTTGGGCCCGTTTTCTGTTCTTTTCGTCATTCGGTGCTCTTCTGAGTATAAAACATGAAAACAAAGGATTAAGAGCACCAAATTACATAATTCAAGGCTTAAATCATCAAAAACATGCTAAATGTGGGCTTAAAATATGTTACTATTGCAGTTTATCACACTAATTAAATATAAAACAATTAAGTGATAATAGTAGATAATTATTTTATCTCTTAAATTAATAAGAGATAAATAATAAATAAAAGAGTTTGAATTTTTATAGAACAATCAAATAGAGTAGTTAAATTCTACAAGAACTTTCTTTTATTCATGTGATTGGATCAAATGGAGGAGCTAAATTCTACAAGAACTCTCTTTTATTTATGTAATTGAAACTATAAAAAGGGTCACCCTAAGTCATTTTACACATTGACAAGTTCAATAAGCCCAAAAATTCTCTGCAAAATTCTCTGAAGAAGATGAAGAACTTGAAGAAATTCTAAAGAACGTCACCTCAGTTCTGAAGAAAAAGTAGTCTTTTGATCTAGTTCAACTCTAGAGAGGAAGAAAAAAGTCTTTTTCGAAGAAAGTTACCTTCTGGTCGAATTCAACTGAAGAAAGGAGTTCAAACCTATTTCAAAAGCAAGTCTTGGATCAAAGTCAAGTCGGAGAGAAGAATCAAAGGAAGGTTCCTTTACATTCGAGAAGCTTTCAAAGATTGTAGCTTTCTTTCAAATTTATCAATAAATTTTGACTTCAAATTTTCAAGTCAACTTTCAACTCAAAATTTGTGTGTAGAATATCCTCCTTTATAGGAAGTTTCAAAACTTTGGGTTGATGTTGCAATGTGAGGGGGTTCCTCATTGTGGCGCAACTTACTAAGTAGGCCTCATTGCGACGACAATCACTCGACGTCACGACACAATATACTGTTTCTACATTTTCCACTTGAACATACCTACGAATTTCAAATTAAAACACTTACATACCCTTATACACATTATATACATTAATAGATTACAGGACTTAAGCATGAACATCAATAATCAAGAATAAGACACGTTTCAACCATTCATCATTTAAGCTTATTTGATCCCAAGTATCCATCTAAGTATGTCAATCATATTTAACCACACTCAACATTTACATAAAAATATAATTAAATCATCAAAACCTTCATGACCTTAAATGAACAAAATCAACCCTACACTAACACATATCTCAAGCATGGCAATCACACATACTATTTTCAATTAGGTATCAACTTCACTATTTTACTTATCGTAATTTACCAACTTTAAAACATCAAACATTGCCAAATTATACATTAATTCAATCACATGCCATAACCAACATTCAGAATCATCATATACCATAGACATCTCAAATTGTCAACTCATCAAGACTCTTATACAATAAAGATTACACCAATACACTTACATACATTTCACAACCCTAGACTCAAAATAATTGCATAACTATTGCTTCAAGGATACTGTAAGCTTCAGGACTATCCAACTTGACAAGTTCCACAATGTGACGATCTACAAGGAAAACGAAAAACAAATGAGGTAAGTGTTGGAAAAAATCACGGTTTGAAAACTGTTTTTTTGCATAGTGAAAATTTAAAATTTTGAAAACTGACCTGGTTTGTGATATTTATAGCAATAAACCTAGATCGAATTTGTACCTGTGTTTTTGACTTAACGGACATTCTTTGTTTTCAACTTTCAACCAAATGATCTTCTCCACTATTCTCGTACCACGAACTGCTTTGAATGTGGGCTCGAACCAATTGAATTGAAACACAGAACTAGAAAAAGTTTTCTATTCTTTTAGGGTGAAAACAAAAATTCTCTCTTCTTAATAAAACCGATAGAATTGTTATTCTGGAAAAATATATGTAATAGTTAAGAATAAATTCTCTCCACTTTTTGGCAGAATAACAATATATTAAAGTTGTGTTAATAGCTCTACTGGTGCCATCTATTTATAGGAATAGAAGGTAGAACCCTTGTTGAGTTATAGTGGTTTATTTCAAATAGAATAACAACATCTTACTTAGAATAGGATTAGAATGCATGACACACTCTTGTATTCCTACTAGGGTTTCCACCCCCTTCATGTTCATGAGGGGTTTTTGGGCCTCTCACGCATCAAGTCCAATTACGAGTACTTCCTAGGTTTTTTGACCCAATACTCTCTAATGTGATCCAACCCGATTCAGTTTTTCTATTTCTAAAAATAAACTTTACTATTTATATATAAAACAATTTTCTTATCCCTGTTTTACCTCTAAAAAAGTTTTGACGATTTTACCCCTGGTAAAAATTTGTCGTTTTTTCCCATAATAAAATTTCGAGAAAATATGTTCAATATTTCACAACTCAACATGTTCACTATGATAGAATGGTTTATTTTCATTTTCGAGCATCAAAATACTCCAAAAACATAAACTCATTCATCCGATCATTTTTTAAGTAATCTATATAAGATTGCAAATGTATCATTTCCATTTCCATTTCTATTTTTAGAAACCTACATTCATTTTCAAATGATTCCATTTCTCCATTTCGGAGAAAACCAAAATCATTCCTGAATGTTTCCCATTTCTCTTTTCCTATGCATTCCGTTCATTTCTATTTAAATACGTAATTCATTTTTGGTTTAAATGAGCTAGTGAAGGGACCAATTAGACATATATTGTTGAGGATCAAATTATTTATTATTAAGTTCTAGCTTTTCACCTATTAATTATGAACTTATTTAGTCACGAAGTCATTCCACTTTAGTACCGTGACTGAGTTCTCCCCAACGACATACCATTATGAAAGCAACTACTCAGTGCTCGTCCAATGACCTTTTCATAAGTGTGTTACCCTCATAAGATATCATTGATCTCTTTGGGTTAATATCTGTTCCCCCAATATGATTCTATTTTATCTCATTGTAATCATTACATCTTCCTTCATGACAAGTCAATAACTATTAAATAGTGATCAAGTCATCCATCACAAAGACGGACGACTCGTGACCATGTTTACTTTTCATCAACCATGTAATGCCAATAAGCGGATATCATTTGCCCATGTTTTGGGCTACGAATTCTAATGTTGTGAATGACACTACATACTATAGAAGCCATACACCCAATGCACCGACTTTTAGTTCCTTATCTATTTGAACTCAAACTTTTACTTACATCAAAGTGTACGAGTTACGCATACATAGTCCGCCATCCACTCAGGATTTAGGCATGCCACACTATGAACGTCAAAAGTGAATAAACCTATAAACGGATTCAAGGTCTATTCTACTTGGGTCATGTTCAATGTATTGTCAATCTAGTCAGTCACATCTATGTCTCTATCTTTTGGGAGTCATTCGCTCCGATGCCCAAAATAAGACATCTTCCCAATTGGACTTGATTGATGAAATATTAGTCTTTTAATTAGTTTGCTAATTTTCGATTAGACTAAGGACATGTTTAGGTTTGTCTACTAATACAAGTTGTATTTTCGTACTACGACCCGACCATGTAATACCAGTTCGGATTAGTTAAACATTTATACAACCAATAAGAAACATTTTCTTCCATTTTGCTTTGTGTGCAAAAACCATGTGAGGACTTTTATACAAAGTATATTAATGTAATCAATGAATTTGTTTTAGCAATCAATCTATTTGAAAAAATTATAAGCGTACTTAGACGAAAATACTACACTTAGGGAACCAGATCCAACAGTCTTCCACTTTCCCTAGTGAAGTAGATGATTCATGTTTCACATTCCTATGCCCTCTATATTTTTACTAAAGTTCTCTCTAGCTATAAGAGTCTTGGCTAAACAAACCCCCAAGATTTGTCCTTAGATACAATTTTTTACTTTATTCACTATTTCGTCAAACACTCATATTTCCCTTAATATGTTTTGTCCTTGTAACGCCCTGAGTTTGGGCCTGGTGGAATTGGGCCTATTGGGCCTTAGCCGTAGGAGCATTTAAAATTTTTGAGAACATGAGAACGAAATTTATGCAAGTTGAAACTGTTAGGTGAGTGATTTTGGAAGGTTAGGGGGCTTCTAGGAAGTCTCGGGATCAAAATTGGGCTTTAGGAAAATTTTGGTTTTAGGTGAATAAAACCCCGAGAGTTAGTAGGTAGGCTTTAAGAATAAAATGTAGAGAAAAATGACAAAAAAAGCTTGTGGTGTAGTGGCAAAGTAGCGCCACATGGGAGATAAGGAGGTGATGCCACACAAGGAAGCAAGGGGTCCAAGGTTCAAGCCTTGGCGCTGGCATTTCATTTTGATTTATTTTTAAGTGAACTTGGACTTTGGCCTATAGATTTATATTTAGTTGCGCATGATGTTAGGCATAAGAGGAGCTTGTGGCTTAGTGGCAAGTGGCGTGAATTGGCTGATGAGAGAGCTAGGGTTCGAATCTCATGACAAGCAATGGAGTATTTATTTAGTGGATTAGACTGTGTGAATCTTATATCTATGGCTAGATTTGGGCTAAATAGGCCACCCGAGCGTGTGGGCCCATTTGGGCCGAGAATGGGCCTTAGGCCCATTCGCATCACTATCTCTGTTTAGAATGCTTGAGTCGCTGAAGGCGACTGTAGACCTTCTGAGGGGTTGACAAAATTACTAAAATACACTTGGTTTACAAAATTATTGAAATACCTTTGGTTTACAAAATTACTGAAATATCCTTGGTTTACAAAATTACTGAAAATACCCTTGGTTTGCAAAATTACTGAAATACCCATGGTTTGTAAAATTAATGAATAGTCCTAGTTTACAAAATTACTATAATACCTCTGATTTGCAAAATTATCAAAATACCCTCGGTTTGTGAAATTACTGAAATACCCCTAGTTTGCAAAATTAATGAAATAGCCCCGATTTGCGAAAGTATCGAAATACCTCGATTTGCATAATTACCAAAATACCCCTGGTTTGCAAAATTATCGAAATACCCCCGATTTTCAAAATTAATGAAATACCCCCAGTTTGAAAAATTATTGAAATACCCCCGGTTTGCAAAATTACCGAAATACACTCGGATTGTAAAATTACCGAAACACCCTCGATAGGTAAAATCACCGAATTACCCCTATAAGGTAGAATTACCAAAATACCCCTGAGGGGTAGGATTACCAAAATACCCTTATAGGGTTAATGATTGTTTTGCCCTTGTAGGTAAATGACTGATTTAGACTGTGAATTTGACTGAGTTGACTGTGATTGTATGACTGTGTTTTAACTGACTTGATTGTGGGCGTGTGTCTGATTTGCTGTTAATATGTGTTGAAATGACTATTACTAAGCATGGCCATTTTGCATACATGTGTAATGATTGAGCATGGCATACACGACATATTGCATGGGGATGGGATTTGTATTTTGGAGGAAGTACTGTACTGGTGGCTATGCCACGTTTTACTAATTTAGTGGCTTTACCACATATACCGATTCTAGTGGCTCAGCCACATATATCATTGTTAGCAGAAAGGCTGCATTACTGGAGAGCTTGGCTCTGTGCCATCTTGAATATGGCTTTGTGCCAATCGTATTTACACATGGCTTTATGCCTAACAGATATTGATGACTATGTGTCGATCCCAAGGCTGTGTACCGATTATATTACCGTCGCTGATGGCTATGTGCCAATTATGATTCTGGTGGCTATGCCACAATATACTGATTTCAGTGGCTCAGCCACATATACTGATACTGGCAGCTTGACTGCATTCTTGGAGTGTAGGGTTGGGTGGGTTGACTTGGTCCCCACATGGAGTGTAGGGCTGGTACAGGTAGAGTGTAGCGGATGGACTATTAGGTTGGCCTGCATCTTCTGTTTGCATTACATTGTGCACTATCATGTTTTTAGGGCTAAGGCCTAGTCTGCTTCTGTATAGGCTTTTGCCCAATCTGCTACTGTATGGGCTCAGGCCTAGTTAGTGACCGATTAAGGGATTACATAGTGGGTTCTCGTAACTCACCCCCCTCTGTTTTAACCTTGCAGGTGATCCCCAACGTTAGAGGATTTGGAGCTGCGGAGGACTCGGAGGTGGCCATACTTAGGATTTGCTTCATACATTCAGTTTTAACTTATCTCTATTTTGTTTTCTTTAGTTTGGGTAAATATTTTGTAATAAGGCCATTGGATTTCATTTTTCTTTTAAACTTTCGTTTCAGTTACATTCAAACTATAAATGGTTAAACCCTGGGTTTTCTAAAAATTTAATAAATGTTTTTTTTTTTTTCAAAATATCACGTTTCCACAACTACGCAAATTACTAAATTTGATTTCTACGAAAAACAAAGTTTTCGCAAATAATAATAACAACGGTTTTACAAGAAACCCATAAAAGCAAATCTGAATTTCACAAACATCAAAGCTTGGAGTTTTAAAAAGAATACAAAGTTTTTAACGAACACGCAGTTTTTAAACATCCCTTTTTATGTGACATGCCAGATCCGGCCATAACGTCTAGGTCGGGTTTGGGGTGTTACAGTCCTTCAGTGGTTTCTTGTCGGTTTAGCTATATTTGCACTGTTATAGTGCCATAGCTTTTTCATACCTCATGTTTTGGTCCTCCACACTAAAGTTAGTAGTGTAATCCTACTTGACACTTATTCAGACTATGGACCGACTAGATGTTGATTTCCTCAAATCTTGACCCATTTGGAAATCAGAATTAGTATATTCGATAGAAATAAGGTATCATTCAAAACACACAAGCATATGATCCCTCGTTCTCTGTAAATGCTTGGGTATATGCTTAACTGCTTGTCAGTGCCTTGGTCCTGGAGTCACCTGATATCGACTTACCAATCCCACTGTAAAACAGATATCTTGGTGTGTGTATAGTATAGCATAGCATACATGAGACTTCCTACTTTTAAAGCATAATGAACCTTTCCTATGTTCCCTCTTTCTTCCATTTTCTTAAAACAATTCTCTAAAGAGAGATGAAATCCCGATATGAAGGGTTGGTTTCCCTTCTTCGAATAGATCATTGCATAACGCTCTAATATTTATTCTATGTATGAAACCTGAGACAGTTCTATCACTTTGTTCTTTCAATCCCTAAGATTTGAATACCTAATAGCTTTTTTGAAGTCTTTCATGTTAAAGTGTTGGGTTAATCATAGTTTAAACAATGACAATGTCCTTACATCATTCCCAATGAGTAGAATATCATTGACATATAGAATAAGAAAAATTACTTTATCATCCCCTAAACATTTATAAACATAAGGTTCATTTACGTTTTGGTCAAATCCAAAAGTTTTGATCGCTTGAATGTTTGATTGAATCTTTAATTCCATGAGCGAGAAACTTGCTTTAAGTCCATATATGGATCTAAGCAGTTTGCAAACTTTATGCTCATTTCCTTTAGCTATATATTTGGTAGGTTGCATCGTGTAGATGCTCTATTCAAGATAGTTATTCAAAAAATGCTATCCTGACATCCATTTGTCAGATCTCATAATCGAGAGTCGTCGCAATGGATATTAATATGCGGATTGACTTGAGCATGACAACCAGAGAGAAGGTTTCTTAATAATCAATGTCTTGTGTCTGAGTATAACCTTTTCCTACAAGTCTGACCTTATAAGTTTCCACTTTTCCATTTGCATTTCTTTTCCTCTTATAGATCCACTATCACCCTATGGGTTTTATTCCTTCCAGTAAGTCTATAAATTCCCACATTGATTTGGATTACATAGAGTCCATCTCAGCTTACATAGCTGTTTCCTAGATCTTGGAATCAACACTCTGTATCACTTCGACATATGTGAGTGGGTCATCATCTTCCTGCTTGGCAGACTCAGTGTTAAAAATACTTCCGCCAGATTAGAAGAACTCAGGCCTACGAGAGACCCTCTCACTGCAATGAGGCTTCCTATATTGCTGATCATTTGTAGGTCTATTTTTAAGAGTTGGTTCTAGAACTGCTTCCATAATGTTTTGTATATTTCTCGAAAGATCCTCGAGTACCACTTTACTTCGAGGTTTGAAGTCATTTATGTAACTTTCTTCAAGGAAAATAGCATGAGTTAAGACTATAATTGTAACAGTCCGGTTTATACCCTAGTCAGAACAGTGGTTTCGGGACCACAAATTTGAATTCGTATAATATTTTAATATTATTTTCTGTGTCGTTGGAATGTGTTCGAGCATGAGCTAAATTTTCGTAAGCTAATTTGACTGTCTGTGTGTTTAATTTGATTAAAGGATGAAATTGCATTGAATGTAAAAGTTGTATGCTATTTGTTTAAATACCAAGGTGTTGTGGCTTTTCAAAGTTATGGCCTTATTTGGCAAATAAGCCATTATTATGTTTGTGGGTGGCTATGGTAAAAAATGACCTTGTTTTATATGTTATAAAATTTTGTTTTATATGGATAAAATGGGAAATTATTTATTAATGTTTTATTAACAAAAATTGGCATGAAAATAAGCATTCATTCATGCATTTTCCACCGGATTTTTGGAAAGAAAAAGAAAGCTTGAAAGCTTTGTGAATTTCGGCCATTTGAAAGCTAAATTCAAGGTAAGTTTTTGATCTGTTTTTTATAATTTCTACGTTTTTGTAATCCTTGCTTCGAGAGCTTTAAAACCCATGTCTCAATTTAATGAATTAATGATGTTTATGTGATATGCCATTGATGATTTGTTAAGCTTTTTGATGATTTTTGGTGTTAAATGAAAGATAGGAGCTAGATGAATATATTTTGTTCTTGAATTTTTGATGAATTTAGCTAAATATGGCTAAATTGAGAAAATGGTAAATTGAGGGACTAAATTGCAAATTTGATGAAAAATATGGACTTGTATGAGATGTGTATACATTCGGCTAAGCATGTGTATGTTTGAAATTTGTGAATTTGATGTTCTGAGAAAAATAGACTAAATTGATTAAGTGTGCAAATGTGAGGGCTAATTAGCAAATTGCCCTAAATGTGTGTCTATGGATTGAATTGTATGAATTAGTGAATAAAAGGGTTAATTCTGAATATGTTTAGATCAAGAACCGAGGAAAACGGATTTAGATCGCGGGAAAGCAAAAGTAAACAGTAGCCGTTTTCATTCCGATAAATCGAAATCCGAGGTAAGTCATTATGCAAATAAACGTATTTGTATGAATTTGTAAATTTTCATATGACTAATAATGTTAATGAATGTTTATGAGATGTTGAGTATATGAATTATGAGATGAGGTCGATATAGCGACAATATCCGAGAAGTCCCATTCGAACCTAGGAATAGATAGGATTAACTTTATCATGACATAAGTATCTGTTCTGTTTTATCATGTAAGACCACGTTCAGGATGTTGGCATTGATTTGAGACTCGTGTAAGACCACGTCTGGGACGTTGGCATCAATATAATCTATACGAGTAAGACCATGTCAGGGACGTTGGCAGCGATATGAATTTTACATATAAGACCATGTCTGGGACATAGGCATCGTATTTATTCGTGTAAGACCATGTCTGGGATAGTGGCATCGATATCTGAGTGCATGTAGGACATCGTCTGGGACAATGGCATTGTACTATTATTCCGAGCTTTCTGAGTATCCAACTAGTTTCCTACTGGTTCAATGGACAAGTTTGAGATACGAATGGTAAATCCGAGCTTTGATATATTAAGTAAATGAATGTCTGATTCAGGTACGTTGATTATACACTAATTGTGTATACAAGGTAAGTATCTATATGATCGTACTACGATGTTATGTATATGAAATTGATGATACAATAAAAGTTTGACTAGATGAATTATGTGCATACATGGTATGTGAATTGGAATATCGTAAGTGACGGATAAGTAAACAAGCTTATGAAAGAATGAGATGATTTATGTCATAAGAATCAAATTGGTTATTTTATTGATTTGGTTATGTGCAATTCATGCCAAGTTTGTTTGTATATTGACTTACTAAGCTTTTGGAAAGCTTACTCTCTGTGTGTGTGTTTACTCTATTTTATAGGTCGTTAAAGCTACTGAAGGCTCGGTGTAACATCCTAGATTAGGGGTTATGCGTTTGTGCCTAATTCATGAGTTAGTAGGTTTTGGCAGTGTTGGAAGTGTATTAAGGGTTTTTAGAATTCTAGGATGGAAGAAGAAAGCTTTGGAAAATTATTGGTTTTTAAGTAAAAAGGGGAGCTAGGTAAATGAGACTTTAAAAGAAACTCCGTATGAAGCATGACACAAGGAACCATGTGGTAAAATGGCATGTTTTATGAATTATGAATGTGTTATGTGAATTCTAGAAATAAGGAAATGTATGGAAATGTAAGGAAATGTAAGGAAATGTATGGAAATGTATGGAAATGTAAGGAAATGTAAGGAAATGTAAGGAAATGTAAGGAAATGTATGGAAATGTATGGAAATTTAAGGAAATGTAAGGAAATGTAAGGAAATGTATGGAAATGTATGGAAATGTAAGGAAATGTAAGGAAATGTGAAGAAATGTATGGAAATGTAAGGAAATGCAAGGAAATGTAAGGAAATGTCTTGTCTTGGAAATGTAGGGAAATGTCCTGAAAATGTAAAGGAATAAAGAGGAAAGTGAACATTTATGGAAACTAGGAAAATGATTTAGAAATGATTCAAAAAGGAAAGTGAACATTTAAAACTTGGAAATGTAAGGAAATGTCAAGTTTACAGAGCCGAACGAAAATTTCTGGAAACTTGGAAATGTAAGGAAATGTCAAGTTTACAGAAATGACTTAGAAATGTCGAGTTTTAAAGTTTAAAAGAGGAAATTAAGGCAAGATGGCCTTAAAAGAAAAAGTTGGTGAAATTTGACACACAAACAGGCTTGGTAAAGTGGCCTGAAGATATCACTTAAGGCCCAGTGGGTGACGCCACAAGCTAGGCAAGTGGGCCTGAGTTCAAGTCACATGGGAAGCAAATAAAAGAAGTTTTATTTTTGCTTCTAGAAACACAGAGGTGGGACGGCACAAGGCTTGCAAAAGAGGAGTTTTATTCTCTTTAAATTTCTACTAAATAGGAGATAAATAGTAGATTTATTTAGATTATTTTCAAGAGATAATTGTGGATTAATTCCTTTTATTTTTTTTAATGGATAAAAGAAGAGATAATAGAAGGATTATTATTATTAATTCAAAGGATAAAGTTATCAAATAAAAAGAGTGGTGGCCAAGTAAGGGATTCTGAGTAGTAATTTTGGCTATAAAAGGAAGGAAAGAGGGCTACTCATCAATTTTTCTTCTTCCTCTTCTCTCTGCCGAATTTTTTAGGGCTCTCTTCTCTTCTCTTCTCTTTTCTTTCTAATCCCTCCAAAAGCCGAAAGTTGTGAGAGCAACATTTAGCCATAGCCGAATCTCTGAAGTGGTGTCAAGAAGGATCTGTCGATTTCAATATAAAGGGTAAGGATCTATAATCATAATTGAATTCCTTTCTTTTAAGCCGAAAGTTAGTCTAATCCCGCCTCAATCTTATTGATCGAAATATGGAAGGTGAATTTCGGGATTTCAGATCTAAGGTATTTCGGCATCTCCATTAATCAGGAAGAGAGTTTCGGGATTTAAAGAGTTAAGGTAAGAAACTATAAGATTCGGCCAAAGGCTATGCTTTATGTTTTGAGGATTAGATTAAATCTAACGTAAGGTTATAGGAATTTCGACACTACTAGGAAAACAAGGATCAGTTTCGGGATTTGTTGGTGTCCGAATCGGCAACAAGGCAAGTTTAAGAATACTAATCCTACTAGGATTTGGATTTATGGCTGAATGGCTTTTTATTAAATTAGGAAGTGATTAATCAAATGTAGGGATTAAGGATTTAAGCAGTAGATCAGATTTCGAAATCTCAAGGAATTTGCTAAGCGAATCAGGTGTGTACCCCACACTACTTTATAATATGTATTATGGCTATGTTTATTAATATATGTGTTATTAAGTATATGAAAGTGGCTAAAGTACCATGATATGGTACTAAGTACTCGTGCGTTTCCTACTTCTACTAGGATTACGAAATATGTTATATTTAACATGTGAAAAGTGACATGAATGTGAATTTAAGTATGATATGCATAATATGAATAATATGGGGCATTCGGGTTATATGAGAAAGGGAAGTGAATGTGGTGACTTCGGTCCTCACTATTTGAATGTGGTGACTTCGGTCACATTATCTCGAATGTGGTGACCTCGGTCACATTATCCGAATGTGGTAACTTCTTACATTATCTCGAATGTGGTGTCTCATGACACAATTATCTGTGGCTATGCCACGAATTTATATGGGCGATGAGCACGCCGATCGCAGCGATCGCCTTGATGGTGTGTAGCGGAAGGAGGGTTGACTTAGTAGTCCCACGGTGTGGACCGGCAGTGCGGGGTGTGTAGCGGATGGACAATTAGGTTTGGGTTTGGGAATGCATCATAACTTGTATTTTATGTTTTGAATGTGTAACTATTGTATGCCCGATTCTATTATGATTTAGTGTCGTGTACACATTGAGTCTGCTTTGACTCACCCGTTGTGGGACCATGTTTCGTGATGATGAAGTGATGATGGACCGGGACAGCGAAGACTTGTGGTGGCCATGCTCAACATGAAGTTTATATTTTTATGGACTCTTGAATTTATTTTAGTACTTTGAAATATTTTGGAAACTATTTGATGTAATAAGGCCATAAGGCCATGATGAACGATTTTATTTCTACTTGTTGTTTTATTGTGTTACAAATTTTGATTAAGTTAAAGACTAAGTATTTTATTTTTAAAATATACTCTATATGTTTTATCACCTAAAATTTAAAAGGGTTTTCATTATAAAAATCCAGTTTGTTTTCAACACAAGCCCAACCCAAACAATATTTTTTTTAATCACACAAGTTTTTCTCTAAGTAACAAAAGAATTTGAAACCGGTTTACTTGAGGAACATACCAAATCTGGTCAAAGCTCGTGGGCTGGGTTTAGGGTGTTTCACTCGGGACCGTCACGGATCGACATCACACTATTAAACTCTTTTGGTTTCACTTTGGAATTGTATATGGCTAGATATGGCATGTATAGGCTAGTTCTTGTTATGATTTGTAAAGTGAACTTAGCCATGTGATTTGGCTAGTTATGTTTTGGTATTATGCTTAAATGAATGTGAATTGAGAAGTTGTTTTAGCATGATTAGTTGATATATGACATGGTTGATATGGTAAGTTTATATATGAATGATGTTTGGGCATAATTGTGAGTTGGTCATGCAAATTGTTATGTTTGGAGTTGGTTTTGAATGTATTAGTGTGTGATTTCCTTAGTTGTCAAATATGCATGATTTGGGATGACTATTTGGTATGTTTTGATGGTTATATGTGAATAAAATGGGATGATATATGTTGCTTATAGGTTTGACCTTTATGGGTGGCATTTTGGCCTTGTAAATGGCCTATAATGTCACACGGTTATGGCACACGGGCGTGCCTAAGACCGTCGGTGAATTGGCAGAATGTAGCCTGAAAATAACATGGCCTTGACAGGGGCATGTTTGGTGACCGTGGTGGGGAAGTTAGTATAGGATCACGGCTAGGACACACGGCCGTGTCTGGTGGCCGTGGGGACCAAGTCAGTATATAGACAAGAAAGGAGACACGGGGGTGTCTAGAAGCCGTGGAGGGCACACGATCTCCTTCCACGGGCGTGTCTCCCCTGTATTTTAGAAAAGTTTCAAATTTTCATGAAATTTTATATGTGTTTTGGTTTAGTCCAGACTCAGTTTATAAGCATGCTTAGGGTCTTGATGACTCATCTAAGGGACACTATGATTGTTAATGATGAATGTAATGTATGAAATGTTATGTAAGTTTTCGATTTGTCCGGTAACGCTCCTAACCCTAGTCCGGCGTCGGACACGGGATAGGGGTGTTACAATAATAGTTCGCTCTTCCAGGTTATAAAACAAACCACCCTTTGTTCACTTTGGATATCCTACAAACATGCACAATTTTTTCCGTGTGTCCAACTTCCTCACATTATTATCCAATACACGGGCCGGGCATCCCTAAGTTTTAAAATGATTAAGATTCGACTTCTTGCCATGCCATAATTCGTATAGGGTTTTTGATGTTTCCTTAGTTTGCACATCATTTAGAATATAATAAGTCTGTAACACCCCTATCCCGTGTCCGTTGCCAGATTAGGGTTAGGAGCATTACTAGACAGATCGGAAACATTCATAGGGAAAAGCATACATTCAATCTTCATTCTTAGACATAATGTCCCTTAAACGGGTCCTCGAGACCTTAATCATACTTAGAAATCGAGTCGGGACTAAATCGAAACACATAGAGAATTTCTCAGAAAATTTAAAACTTTACAAAAATACAGTGGAGACACGCCCGTGGGAGGAGACCATGCGCCCTCCACGGCTTCTAGACACCCCCGTGTATCCATCCTTGTTTATACTGACTATACCAACACGGTCATTAGGCACGTCCGTGTGCCATGGCCGTGTACTACAAGGTCATATACTGACTTCCCCACCACGGCCACCAAGCACACCCGTGTATTTTGGCCGTGTACTTTTATGTTAGCTATTGACTTGCACACCACGGCCAGATGACACACCCGTGTCGACGCCGTCTGATGATAAACTGCATCCTACAATTCACCCATGGTCGTTAGGCACGCCCGTGTGCCACAATCGTGTGACATTATAGGCCATTTACTAGGCCAAAATGCCACCCACTTAGGGTCAAACCTACAAGCAACACATCCCAAAACATGTCATGCACATAAGGCCACCAAAAACTTACCAAATGACCATTCAACCTATACATTAAATTCCCATTCCAACCATAACAAATTCAATACCAAAACTTATCTCATCACGAGCATAATACATTCAATACCAAACATCATTTCTTCTCAATTCACTAGTTCATATTAGCATTTTATCAACACCAAATTACCATTCATAAGTCAACTTCTCAAACCACAAATCATGCCAAAAGATGCATCATATATACCAAGTTCATATATGCTAAAACTAGCACATAACTAGCACATCTCATGGCTACTTACAAACTATCAAACATGATTCAAATAACCAGCCTATACATGCCTTATTTTAACTATATACATCTTTCTAAAATACCCCAAAATAGATTGCCGATAGTGTGACTGAGAAGCTGACGATCCCCTGATCCGAGCTAACTTTATTGACACTGCAAAGCATAGAAACAAATAACACAGTAAGCTTATAAAGCTTAGTAAGTTCATAACATAATACATAATATCAACATGTCATCACATAGATTAATGTTTACTACCACAAATATAATACCATCCACAACCAATATGTTCAATTAACTCATCCACACCCACATTCATAGTTTCACCAACCACATAGATTCCAAGCGTACCTTAGCCAACACTTAGTTATCAAATACTTTTGCTAATCAATAATCACGGTTCATTTCGATCCACTCTCATTTCTTCCTCGATTCATTCACACACTTAGTGCATAAATAATTAGCCAAAGCTTAATTAGCATCGTACACTTAGTACATCCATCCCAAACCGATCTTAAATCGGCATCGCACACACAGTGCCAACCACAAAGTCGAAGCTTATTTTACTCTGCACACACAGTGCTGTATATCCCGATCACATTTTCGAATACGCATACTTAGTGCCATTTAACTCAATCTATCACATAACATTCACATAGTAATATTATCATACCATTTATTCCATAACATTAAACATAGCTAAATTTAGGTATTATGTCTGAACTTACCTCGAACGTCGACTATCGATACGGTCGATTAATCGAGCACTTTATCTTTGCCTCGATCTCGATCCGAACCTCTTCTCTCTTGGTCTATACACATTTAAAATCAATCCATTCAATCATCATTTTATTCAATTTAGCCCACATACACATATCTAGGGCATTTTGCATAATAGCCCTCATAATTTCACATTTCGACACTTTAGTCCTTAATTCACAAAATTATCAAATTCACCAAATTCCACCTAGCACAAGCTTAGCCGAATTTTACTAATATCCATACAAACCCACACATTTCTTTTATTTCACATTTTAACCCTTCAATTTGCTATTTTCACAATTTAGCCCTTATTAGCTAAATTCACCAAAAATCCAAGAACAAAGCATGTTCATTAAACACATATCTTCCATTTAACACCAATATTCATCACAAAGCTCACCATTTCATCAATGGCACATCTCATAAACATCATCAATTCACAAAATTACAACACGGGCTAGCTAGAGCACTAAGCAACGATTACGAAAACGTAGAAATTATCAAAAACCAAAGCCAAAACATACCTTAATTAAGCTAAGCAAGTGCCGAATATCATGGAAGCTTAAACCCTTTCTTTTTCTTTCTAAAATCGATGGAACATGGAGAAGATGATAACTATTTCATGCTTTACTATGTTATAATTAACATAATTATTAAATTACAAAACTAACCTTTAGTATAAAATATATATAACATTTGATATAAGGTCATTCTTGACCATTACCACCCATTTGCTTTATTAATGGGCTATTTGCAACATAAGGCCTCCTCTTTATAAAGACAACAACACTTAGGTAATTAAAAATCAGCACATAGCTTTTACACTTTACGCGATTAAGTCCTTTCTCTTAATTCGACACCTAAACAATCACATTATCACATAGAATTTTCACACAGACTATATCACATACTATTCACACAGAAAGCAGCATTAAAATATTTTTACGACCCTGAATTTGTGGTCTCGAACCACTGTTTCGACTAGGGTCTAAACCGAGATGTTACAACTCTCCCCCCTTAGGGATTTTCGTCCCCGAAAATCTTACCAATGAATAGGTGTGGATATTGCTTTGTTATAACATTCTCAAATTCCCACGTAGACTCTTCAATCCCGTGTTTGTGCTATAATACTTTCACTAAGAAAATTCTTTTGTTTCTCAATTCTTTAATCTCTTGCGCCAAAATTCAGATCGGTTCTTCACTATACGACAAGTCTGACTGAATTTCAACCTCAGTAGGAGCAATCACATGAGACGGATCTGATCTGTACTGTCGAAACATTGACACATGAAACACATTATGAATCCTTTCTAACTCAGATGGCAATTTCAATCTATAAGCAACCGGCCCAACTCGTTCAATAATCTCGTACGGTCCGATGAACCTCTGACTCAACTTGCCCTTTCGGCCAAATCGAAGTATTTTCTTCCATGGAGACATTTTCAAAAACACTTTGTCACCAACTTCAAACTCAATATCTTTTTTTCAAATCTGCATAAGATTTCTGACGATCTGAGGCTGCTTTTAAACTGTTACGAATTATCTTCACTTTTTGTTCGGTCTCTTTTATCAAATCAACCCCGTGAATCTTATTCTCACTCAACTCAGTCCAATACAATGGAGTTCGACACTTCCGACCGTAAATAGCCTTATATGGTGCCATTTTAATACTAGATTGAAAACTGTTGTTATACACAAACTCAATTAACGATAAATGCTTTTCCCAAGTATTTTCAAATTCAAGTATGCAGCATCTCAGCATGTCTTCAAGAATCTGAATGATTCGCTCTGATTGACTATCCGTTTGCGGATGAAAAGCAGTACTACAATGCAATTTTATGCCTAAAGCATCTTGCAATTTCTTCCAAAATCGTGAGGTAAATCTTGGATCTCTATCAGACACTATAGATAACGGTACTCCATACAATCTCACAATCTCATCAATATACAATTCAGCTAACTTATCTAAAAAGTAATCAATTTTCACCGGAACGAAATGAGCTGATTTCGTTAATCTGTCCACTATCACCCAGATTGCATCTTTCTTACTCGGCGATAAAGGCAATCCAGACACGAAGTCCATTGTGATTCTCTCCCATTTCCACTCAGGAATCATAATCGGTTGTAACAAACCAGATGGAACTTGATGTTCAGCCTTAACTTGCTGACAAACTAAACACTTCGACATAAAGTCAGAAATATCCTTTTTCATGCCATGCCACCAATAGAGCTATTTTAGATCATTATACATTTTCGTACTCCCAGATGTACAGTCAAATGACTATTGTGAGCTTCAGTCAAAATCATTTGAATCAACTCCAAATTTCTTGGAACACAAATCCGATCTCTGAATCTCAAACAGTCATCATTATTAATTTGAAATTCTGATACGGCATCCGACTCATATTGAACTCTTTTTGCTAACAACTCATTACCACTCTTCTGAACTTCACAAATCTGTTGTAAGAACAATGGTTTTACTTTCAATTCAGCTACCACCGCATTATCATCATACAGATTTATCTAATTACTCAAAGCTCGCAAAGCATATAACAATTTTCGGCTCAAGGCATCAGCTACAATATTAGCTTTACCCGGGTGGTAATCTATCACAAGTTCATAATCTTTCAACAACTCTACCATCTTCTCTGTCGTAAATTCAAATCTTTCTGGGTCATCAAATACTTTAAACTCTTATGGTCAGTATAAACGTGACATTTTTCCCCAAACAGATAGTGACGCCAAATCTTCAATGCGAATACAATCGCAGCCAGTTCAAGATCATGCGTTGGGTAGTTCTTTTCGTGCGGCTTTAGCTGTCTTGAAGCATATGCAATGACTTTCCCTTCTTGCATTAGCACACAGCCCAAACCATTCAACGATGCATCACTGTAAACTATGAACTCTTTGCCTGACTCAGGTTGAATCAACACTGGTGCTTCTGTTAACAACACTTTCAATTGCTCAAAACTTTGCTGGCACTTTTCTAACCACTCAAATCTAACATCTTTCTGTAACAACTTTGCCAACAGAGTCGCAATCACCGAAAAACCTTTCACAAATCGTCTATAATATCCCGCTAGTCCCAGAAAACTACGGACTTCAGACACACTTCTCGGAGGTTTCCATTCCAAAATAGCAGAGATTGTACCCGGATCAACTCGTATTCCAGCAGCTGATACAACATGTCCTAGAAAACTAACCTCACGCAACCAAAATTCACATTTGCTAAACTTTACATACAAATGTTTCTTACGTAGAGTTTAGCACCGTTCTCAAATGTTCGGCATGCTGTGTCTCATCACACGAATAAATCAAAATATCATCAATGAACACCACCACAAAGTGATCCAAATACGGTCTAAATATCCGATTCATCAGATCCATAAACACTACAGGAGCATTTGTTAATCGGAAAGGCATCACTAAGAATTCATAATGTCCATACCTCGTTCTAAAAGCAGTTTTCGGCACATCGGATTCTTTAACTCTCAACTGATAGTAGCCCGATCTCAAATCTATCTTTGAAAACACTGTAGCTCCCTTCAGCTGATCAAACAAATCATCGATACGAGGCAACGGATATTTATTTTTTATCATCACTTTGTTCAACTGTCGATAATCAATACGCATGCTCATAGTTCAGTCTTTCTTTTTCACAAATAACACAGGAGCTCCCCAGGGTGAGAAACTCGGTCGTGCAAATCCTCTATCAGTCAACTCTTACAACTGTGACTTTAGCTCTTTCAATTCTGTTGGTGCCATTCAATACGGAGCTATAGAAATAAGAGTAGTCCCCGGTAATAATTCGATACCAAATTCCACTTCTCAGACTGGAGGTAACCCTGACAGCTCTTCAGGAAACACATATGAAAACTCACATACCACAGGAACTGATTCAACTTTCTTTTCCAACACTTTGGTATCAATCATGTATGCCAGATAAGGTTCACAACCCTTTCTCACATAGTTCATGGCTTTCATCGCAGATACGACAGCTGGTAGTCCTTTCACATCACTGGATTCAATTCAAACTAGCTCACCGTTCTGACTTCTCAATTCAGAACTCTTTCTTTTACAATTCACGATGGCATTATATAGAGTAAGCCAATCCATACCCAGAATTATGTCGAATTCATCAAAGGGAAGTAACATCAAATTAACCGGGCGTACTTTAGTCCTTAATTCAGAAAATCATCAATTCACCAAATTCCACCTAGCACAAGCTTAGCCGAATTTTACTAATATCCATACAAACCCACACATTTCATTTATTTCACATTTTAACCCTTCAATTTGCTATTTTCACAATTTAGCCCTAATTAGCTAAATTCACCAAAAATCCAAGAACAAAGCATGTTCATTAAACACATATCTTCTATTTAACACTAATATTCATCACAAAGCTCACCATTTCATCAATGGCACATCTTATAAACATCATCAATTCATAAAATTACAACACGCGCTAGCTAGAGCACTAAGTAACGATTACAAAAATGTAGAAATTATCAAAAACCAAAGCCAAAACATACTTTAATTAAGCTAAGCAAGTTCCGAATATCATGGAAGCTTAAAGCCTTTCTTTTTCTTTCTAAAATCGGTGGAACATGGAAAATATGATAACTATTTCATGCTTTACTATGTTATAATAAACATAATTATTAAATTACAAAACTAACCTTTAGTATAAAATATATATAACATATGATATAAGGTCACTCTTGACCATTACCACCCACTTTCTTTATTAATGGGCTATTTGCAACATAAGGCCTCCTCTTTATAAAGACAACAACACTTAGGTAATTAAAAATCAGCACATAGCTTTTACACTTTACGCGATTAAGTCCTTTTTCTTAATTCGACACCTAAACAATCACATTATCACATAGAATTTTCACACAGACTATATCACATACTATTCATACAAAAAGCAGCATTAAAATATTTTTACGACCTCAGATTTGTGGTCTCGAACCATTGTTTCGACAACCGGGATGTTACAAAGTCATTTGTATAGTGTATCCCCAAAATGATATTGGCAACTTCGAATAACTTAACATCGAACGTACCATGTCCAAAAACGTTTAATTTCTTCTCTTTGCCACGCCATTCTATTGCAGAGTGCTTGATGTAGTTAACTGGGATAGAATCTCATTCTTTATGAGGTACCCTAAGAACTCATCAGATAAATATTCTCCATATTGATCATACCGAAGTGCCTTTATGGGTAAACCTAGTTATTTCTCCACTTCCGCATGAAACTCTTTGAATTTATCAAAGGTTTCACTCTTGTGGTACATGAGGCATACATACTCATATCTAGAATAATAATCAATAAAGGTTACATAATACTCATAACCACCTCTTGCACTAACACTCATAGGGCTACATATGTCAGTGTGCACAAGTTCTAGGGATTTTCCGACCCTTGTTCCTTTTGCATTAAAAGATTAGTTAGTCATATTACTTTCCAAGTAAGATTCACATTACGGAATATCAACTTCTTTAAGCGAACTTAAGATTTTGTCTTTCACAAGTCTAGTGATTATTTCTCGGTTAATATGTCAAAGTCTCAAATGCCAAAGGTATGCCTCATTAGAATGAGAAGTTTTAAGTCTTTTATTCGATATTTCAGTCTCAAGTAGTGTGTACATATTTGGTTTGATAAAATAGATATTATTTAACATCCATCATCCATTACATGTAAGACTGTGTTTTTGAAGTATTTCAATTCCATTATTAAAAGTCACGATTAAGCCGTCTTTATATGAACATACAACAAAAATTAAGTTTCTTTTGAAACTTGGTACATAGAAAACGTCTTTTAAAATAATCTTCCTAAAATTATCAAAATAAAGATTTACATCTCCCATTGCTTCAACTGCCACACTTGTCCTATTCCCGGTCTGCAAGATAAGCTCTTATCTCTAAGATCTTTCGTCTACTCAAACCCCTGTAGAGAAACACAAACATGATTAGTGGCCCCCGAATCAATAACCAAGTGATCTATTGAATCCTCCGCTGAACAAGTTTCTATCATCAAGAGTTTCATACCTTTTTCTTTTATGGCCTGGTATTCTTTCCACTCTTTACAGTTTACCTTGAAGTCTCCTATCTTATTGCAAAAAGAAGAGACAAAAATATTCATTTCTACTCTTCAAACTGGTTGATAATTGTTCAACAACAACTCATAGGATTGTAACTCCTTCATGAATTGTGTAAGCATCAGGTTTTAGTTGCCAAGGTTATATGCAGCCTAAAAACCAGCAAAATCCTTAGACAAGCCTTTGAACACCATCTCTATTTAGGTGTTTTTGTCCAAATTGGCTTCATTGTTCATAGCCTTAGCAAAGTATCCCATAAGAGTGATCATATGGTTTTTGACTAGAGTGTCAAAATTTTGTTAGACATTTATTAAGGTAGTTATAACAGACTGTCGAGCTAAGGCAGCTTGGCCTCCGAACATGTCTTCTAGCTTATTTAAGATCGCTTTAGTAGTCTTACAACTCTCTAGTTGCTTATACAGAGTGCTGGTCATGCTTGCCAGCATATAGCAACGAGTTATCTTATCAAACTCTTCCCAGTTTTATCTAGCCTTAGCTTGAGTGGCTTGAGGCCACTTAGCATCAATAACTATTTTAGTTTCTTATAGCTCAAGACAATTATCAGGTTCCTTTTTCATTACTTATAGTTGTTTCCGTTCAATTTGTTTTCAGCGAGTATGTTCAATAAGAGAGTTGGTGCCAATTTTGAATTGAATATAAAAATATTTATATATTAAAATTTTTTTATTAAGAAAATGTTTTGCAACATTAAGATACGCATTAAGAGGACGCATGCATTTTACATTAAACCTTGAAAACATTTGTAAGTCATTGCAATGACAATTCCCACACCCATTGAATGAAGCCACAATGGGGTGATCATGACCAACTATAAGAACATAGATTTTCATTCAATTAGTACATGAACCTAATGCCTTAGGTATTCACATGTACAAATAATCGTGTAGTGTTTGGCCATAATTCTACCTTAAGTAGAGCTCCAAGAGGAGTTACTTAACTAGAAGATCTTGAGTGTATAACCATCAAAACCCATCGCATCATGCACCACAAATGAGTCATCATGAGACAATCTTATCGAGTATCATACTTTGCCTAGTTGTCCCCTTTTGAAGATAGAATTTCTTGACCTATCGCATGATAATGCCTACCACAAGGGCTAGTCCAATTATCATTTGATCACAAGAGAGTTCTTCTTACTTCCAGGAAATCTACTCAGTGAAATCCATAGAGTAACGCTATCGTGGGGTAGTACACTTGTCATTCCATTACAAGAGACCATTGATGGAGGCTGTAGGTCTTGTTTAGGGACCTTCTCCCACTCAGTATTGTAAAAAAACATGTATGGTTTTTATAATTTCTGGTTTCAATCATGTATGGTCAATATATACATGAAAAGTACACGTGACATTCTTTCCTAAACTATATGAAATGCTATGGAAATTTTATAATATTCACATTTAATTATTCACAATAGTCAATCAAACAATTTTGATTCTCCACAATATTTCTTTAAAGGGGGAAACCAAAGAAGAAGTGAATGTGAACTGTGCACCAGGTAGGTTCCCAAGAAAAGGAGGTGAGTTGTATTTGGCCACTTAAAAACCAACTCTTTCTGATACGAGCTCACCTATGAAGCCTGTGACGGACGTCAACCATGACCCGATGAGACTACCTAATGGACCAATTACACGTTCCCGGACCAAACAATTCAAAGATGCCGCAATGGTGTTGGTGGCACAAATTTGGAATGACGATAGAAAAGATTCCAAAAACATGCTGAGCTATTACAATTTCTTTAGAGTTGAATATACTAGCTAGTCCGACTGCTAGAATATTTAACTCTATAAAATACGCATGTTTGATTAAATTTTCAGAAGTTGTTACATTTTCTTAATTCACATTATTTTTGTTTAATCAGCACGAGTTTTTAATAAATCCTTTGTCATAGTAAATAATAGTGTGTTTTATCTAATATTTAAATAAAGTAATTAAAATGTGTGTTAATTTGTGTTCAACCGAAATATTACTAATGTTGGTTTATATTTTATAGGTGATTCACGTTATTTTGGGAGACAACAATGGAAGCCATAAAGGATTATCAAAGGCCTTTGAAATTTCAAATACAAAGAATGAAGATGGAAATACAAGTCTGGAGTAAATGGATAATGGAGCATTATTTTGAAATGTTGGAGATGGAACCATGGGGCGGCACAATGAAGAATTAAAATTCAATTATTCTAAAGATTGTTGGACTGGCAAAAGCATATACCATTTTCAAGTGGGAATAATCAAAGGAGCAATTGAGGAATATTATTGAATGAATTTTTTTGGGTGCACGGCACACTTGGAGTAAAAGAAAGCATGAAAGAATTAAATAATGCAAGGGGAATTTGGTGGAAAGATAAACAAACATGAGATGGACGGCTTAAGCTTGGAGCTTGGTATTTTGGCCATTCAACTAGTATCTATAAATAGGGCGTTTATTTTCCTTTGTAACACAACTTGAATTTGAATGAAAAGAAGAATTTCTTTTGGTGAGTTTTCACTCTCCTTATTCTCGAGGTTTGAATTGACTTATCTAGTTTTCTAGTGGCGTCGTTCTTTCCTTGTTTTGAACTTATCATCCTCACTGGTGTGGCGTTCATCTACCTATACCGTTGGTTCCTATCTCACTAGATAGTGGGTCTCGGTTTTATTTCGAAATATCATACCGCTTGTTCCTATCTCGCTAGATAGTGGGTCTCGGTTTTATTTCGAAACTCCTTCTATCAATTTGAAACCTATAAGATTCGGGTCTTTAATTTTTATTAAAGGTTCTTTCTTGTTTCAAATTTCGAAACTCCTTTCATCAATTTGAAACTTATAAGATTCGGGTCTTTAATTTTTATTAAAGGTTCTTTCTTGTTTCAAATACGTATTCATTCAACCTATCACCTATCCTTATTTATTTTTGAAGATATTATTTTTCCAACAAAATTATCCCTTTGTTAGTTGAACGAGAAACTGTCTAATTAACGATCGGGCAACATTAACGATTCGTCTCCTAACCCGGGACGGGCCGTTATCATCTGGTATCAGAGCTAATTAAATTAGGCACTTTTTGATCGTCTTGAGTTTTTCCGAGTAAGTTTCAAAAAAAAATATCCAAAAAAAAAATAGTTGTATTTTATTTTCATTGTATTTAGCATATTAAAAAAAAAAAAAAAAAGAACCTCTTTCCTACCTTGACTGTTTAGATTGTCAAGTTCTTCTCTAAAAAGACGAACGACATTAAACGCTTATATTCCCAAAGTGTTTTACAAAGTATACTAACCGAGACGAGTCCTTGTCTGTATAATTAGTTAGCTCTATAAGATATTGAAATCAACTATAGTTGACTTCCTCACATTTGTTACCTCCTTCAACATATCTTGGTCATCTCTTGGCTTTTCTACATTAAATCGCTTTCCACTCATGCTCAATTAGCTTAACACGACCTACGAGTTGCTAGTAAGTCAAAGACAACCTTCGGAATCTAGAAGAGTGAAATTCGAGCGGTAAAAGGCAAGAGTGAACACATTAAGGAAAAAGCCAGAATTGAGTAAAAACACGAGTGTGAGTGTTGATAATTTTTCTTTGTGAGAGAACAAGTGAGGATTGTAGTGAGGAATCCATTAATTTTGTTTAAAAACATGTCTAGGAACCCCGAACATCGAGTAATAAGTGACGAAGCATCCGACGCTGCCGGAGGTGGGGAAGGATTACAACCTCGAAGAAATGATCCCGAAGGAGAAAATCGAGGATGTGCAAACAGTATTGCAAGAAATTACACGTATGTTCAGAACAATCACTGAACAATTAGATCGAAGAGAGGAACGAAGACCTCGAGCAAACACCCCTCCAATTCCGAGAAGGGGACGAGAACAGCCTTGGTTACGTGACAACGAAGTCTACGAACCAAGTGAAGCCGATAGCAACCCGGTTTTTGAACACGATGAACGGCGAAGAAATCCACGAGCCCGTGAGCGAAGAGATCGAGAATGGGCCGATGATGATTTAAAGAACATTAAAATGACGATTCCTGCTTTTCAAGGGCGGTCTGATCCGGAAGCCTACCTTGAGTGGGAAAAGGTGGAATTAATTTTCGACTGTCATAATTATTCAGAAAATAAGAAGGTGAAACTTGCTGCCATCGAATTTTTTGATTACGCCCTCATTTGGTGGGATCAATTAACGACGAGTCGAAGACGGGATGGTGAACGTCCAATATCCACATGGGCGAAATGAAGCATTAATGCGGAAAGATTCATCCCAACCTACTACCACCGTGAGTTGCATCAAAAATTGCAAAGCCTAACCCAGGGTCACCGAAGCGTAGAAGATTACTACAAGGAGATGGAAGTGGCCATGATCCGAGCTAATGTGGAAGAAGAACGAGAAGCCACCATGGCACGTTTTAGCGCTGGCCTCAATCGAGATATCGCAAATATTGTAGAATTACATCATTACATCGATATTATCGAAATGGTTCATATGGCTATAAAGGTAGAAAAAGCAAATTGAAACGCAAAGCTACGCCTAGAGCAAACCCCAATCAAGCCTCAACATCGAAGTGGGGGCAAGTGGCCAACAAAAGGGACATACCGAATCGAGCCAAAGAAACCAAAGTGGCGCACCCAAGTCAAACAAGCCGATCGGTGAAACGCGAGCAAAGGCAAAATAGACGCTCTTAGAATCGATCCCGAGACATTAAGTGTTTTAAATGTTTGGGACGAGGACATATTGCAAGTCAATGTCCAAACCGAAACACTATGTTTGTCCGAGATAATGGCAAGATTGAGTCCAGAAGTGAAGAGGAAGATGATGCCAGTGAGACCTCCCAAGATGAAGAAGAAATGGAACAAGCCGAAAGTGGAGAAATCTTGGTGGTAAAAAGGAGCCTCGACTTACAAGGTGTCGAAATGAACAACAACGCGAAAATATCTTCCATATACGCGTTGTCAAGTAAAGGGAAGATTTGTTGCGTCATTATTGACGGAGGAAGTCTGTACTAATGTGGCAAGCACCCTATTGGTGGAGAAACTTGGATTGACTACCACCAAACATCCTCATCCGTATAAGCTACAATGGCTTAATGACGCGGGAGAACTCAAGGTCACGAAACAAGTTTTGGTTCCCTTTGCAATAGGGAAGTATCAAGACGAGGTCTTGTGCGACGTGGTTCCGATGCTAGCGGGACATCTCCTGCTTGGACGACCTTGGCAATTTGATAAGAGAACAATCCATGACGGCTACACTAATCGGTACACTTTTTTAAGTACTTGGGCGGAATGTGACACTAGCCCCACGACACCCAAGCAAGTTTACGAAGACCGGTTAAAAATGAAGGCATCAATAGAAAAATCAAAAGAAAGCGAGTGGAAAAATGAGAAAGAAAAAGAGAAGAAGTTTAAAAAAAAGAAGGACAAGAAAGTAAGTGATAAAACAAGAGATTGTGAACAAAAAAAAGAGGAAAATGAGGAAGAAAAAGAAAGTAGAAAAATGAGTGTTTTTGCAAAAGCAAGAGATATTCGAAAAGCTTTGTGTATAAGACAACCGATGTATGTCTTACTATACAAGGAATCGTTTTTGAATACTAATGACTTACCCGAGAATCTTCCTTCTTCTGTGTTGTCTCTGATTCAGGAATTCAAGGACGTTTTTCCAGAAGAGTTACCAAGTGGTTTACCTCCCATTCGAGGCATAGAACACCAAATTGACTTGGTGCAGAGAGCTTCACCGCCTAATCGACTGCATATACGAGCAATCCCAAGAAACAAAAGAGCTCCAAAAGCAAATCACCGAATTGCTAGAAAAGGGATATATCAGAGAAAGCCTTAGTCCATGCGCGCATCGGGTGCTACTAGTGCCAAAGAAGGATGGTTCGTGGGCGAATGTGTCGATCGTCGCGCCATTAACAAAATTACCGTCAAATACCGACACCCGATACCCCGACTTGATGATATGCTAGACGAGTTGAGCGGAGCTCGAATCTTCACAAAGATTGATCTCAAAAGTGGCTATCACCAAATTAGGATGCGAGAAGGTGATGAGTGGAAAACGGCTTTCAAAACAAAGTTAGGTTTGTATGAATGGTTGGTAATGCCATTCGGACTTACAAACGCTCAGAGTACTTTTATGAGACTTATGAATCATGTCTTACGAGCTTTTATTGGCAAATCATGTGTTGTTTATTTTGATGACATATTAGTGTACAAAGAAATCTTTGGAGGATCATCTCCAACATCTACGTGCGATCTTAGAAACACTGCGAAAAGAGGTATTGTACGCTAATCTCGAGAAATGTTCTTTTTGTACTGACAAGGTTATTTTCTTAGGATACGTCGTGAGTGCAAATGGATTAGAAGTGGACCAAGAGAAGGTTAGAGCCATCCAAGAATGGCCCCGCCCCACAACAGTTAGCCAAGTCGGTTTCCATGGGTTGGCTAGTTTTTACTGTCGATTCGTGCCCAACTTCGAAGACGATAGCCGCTCCTTTAACGAGCGTGATCAAGAAGAATTCAGCTTTCCATTGGTCCGATGAGCAAGAACGGTCTTTTAATGCCATTAAAGAATTTCTTGTTAAAGCTCCATTGTTATCCCTTCCTGACTTTAATAAAACTTTTGAAATTGAGTGTGATGCATCGTGTGTAGGGATCGGAGCCGTTCTAACTCGTAATGGAAGACCGATGGCGTATTTCAAATGAGAAATTGAACGGAGCTACACTCAATTACCCCCCGTATGACAAAGAGATGTACGCTCTAATAAGATCACTTGAAACGTGGCAACATTACTTGAGGCCGAAAGAATTTGTTATTCATTCAGATCATGAAGCACTCAAGTACATTAAAGGTCAGCACAAACTCAACAAACGACATGCAAAATGGATCGAGTATTTAGAATCATTTCCGTATGTAATTAAGTATAAGAAAGGTAAGGAAAATGTAGTAGCGGATGCGTTATCACGAAGGTACAATTTATTAACGTCTCTTGATTCTAAAGTACTTGGTTTCCATCATATTAAGGATTTGTATGCTAACGATGCTGATTTTGGCAATGTCTATAATGCTTGTGAGAGTGGTGCTTTTGATAAGTTTTACAGGCATGAAGGATTCCTTTTCAAGGAAAACAAGATTTGTATACCGCAAGGGTCTATGCGAGACATGCTTGTAATAGAGGCACATAGTGGTGGCCTTATGGGTCACTTTGGACGAGACAAAACATTGTCCACTCTTCAAGAACATTTTTTTGGCCAGGAATGAGCAAGGATGTTGAACGGATTTGTGAACGTTGCATTGCCTGCAAACAAGCCAAATCACGGGTCTAGCCTCACGGTTTATATACGCCCCTTCCAATTCCAGACACTCCGTGGGTCGACATTTCTATGGATTTCATCCTTGGATTACCAAGATCAAAAACTGGGAAGGACTCGATTTTTGTTGTAGTTGATCGTTTCTCTAAAATGACCCATTTTATCCCTTGTTCTAAGACTGACGATGCCGTGCATATTGCAAACTTGTTTTTTAGGGAAATAATACGATTGCATGGAGTTCCGAAGACGATCGTATCTGATCGGGACGTAAAATTTTTAAGTCACTTTTGGCGAACTCTGTGGGGAAAGTTAGGGACAAAACTACTATTCTCGACCACGTGTCATCCTCAAACGGATGGACAAACCGAAGTAGTGAACCGAGTCCTAACAACTTTGTTGCGAGCATTGGTGCAAAAAAATCTCAAAACATGGGAAGACTGTCTGCCCCACATCGAATTTGCTTACAACCGAACTGTTCACTCTGCAACTAAATTCTCGCCTTTCGAGATTGTTTACGGGTTTAATCCTCTCACTCCTCTTGATTTATTGCCACTGCCTTCAGATAAATTTATCCATTCTGATGCTAAGAAAAAGGCGGACTACATAAAGGAACTGCATCGAAAGGTGCGCGAGAATATTGAGGCAAAAACTAAGCAATACGCCCAACGAGCTAACAAAGGTCGTAGACGCATTCTCTTTGAACCAGGGGACTGGGTTTGGGTTCATATGCGAAAAGAAAGGTTTCCCAAGCAAAGGCGATCTAAACTTCTCCCACGGGGAGACGGTCCATTTCAAGTCATTGAACGCATAAATGACAACTCGTACAAGTTGGACTTGCCAGTGACTATAATGTGGCGCGAGTTTTAATGTTTCGATCTTTCTCCTTTCGATATAGGTGATGATTCGAGGATGAATCAACTTAAAGAGGGAGGGGATGATACGAGCTCACCTATGAAGCTGTGTGACGGACGTCAACCATGACCCGATGAGACTACCTAATGGACCAATTACACGCTCCCGGACCAAACAATTCAAAGATGCCGCAATGGTGTTGGTGGCACAAATTTGGAATGACGATAGAAAAGATTCCAAAAACATGCTTTGAGCTATTACAATTTCTTTAGAGTTGAATATACTAGCTAGTCCGATCGCTAGAATATTTAACTCTATAAAATACGCATGTTTGATTAAATTTTCGAAGTTGTTACATTTTCTTAATTCACATTATTTTTGTTTAATCAAAGACGAGTTTTTAATAAATCCTTTGTCATAGTAAATAATAGTGTGTTTTATCTAATATTTAAATAAAGTAATTAAAATGTGTGTTAATTTGTGTTCAACCGAAATATTACTAATGTTGGTTTATATTTTATAGGTGATTCACGTTATTTTGGGAGACAACAATGGAAGCCATAAAGGATTATCAAAGGCCTTTGAAATTTCAAATACAAAGAATGAAGATGGAAATACAAGTCTGGAGTAAATGGATAATGGAGCATTATTTTGAAATGTTGGAGATGGAACCATGGGGCGGCACAATGAAGAATTAAAATTCAATTATTCTAAAGATTGTTGGACGGCAAAAGCATATACCATTTTCGAAGTGGGAATAATCAAAGGAGCAATTGAGGGAATATTATTGAATGAATTTTTTTGGGTGCACGGCACACTTGGAGTAAAAGAGAAAGCATGAAAGAATTAAATAATGCAAGGGGAATTTGGTGGAAAGATAAACAAACATGAGATGGACGGCCTTAAGCTTGGAGCTTGGTATTTTGGCCATTCAGCTAGTATCTATAAATAGGACGTTTATTTTCCTTTGTAACACAACTTGAATTTGAATGAAAAGAAGAATTTCTTTTGGTGAGTTTTCACTCTCCTTATTCTCGAGGTTTGAATTGACTTATCTAGTTTTCTAGTGGCGTCGTTCTTTCCTTGTTTTGAACTTATCATCCTCACGGTGTGGCGTTCATCTACCTATACCGTTGGTTCCTATCTCACTAGATAGTGGGTCTCGGTTTTATTTCAAATATCATACCGTCGGTTCCTATCTCGCTAGATAGTGGGTCTCGGTTTTATTTCGAAACTCCTTCTATCAATTTGAAACCTATAAGATTCGGGTCTTTAATTTTTATTAAAGGTTCTTTCTTGTTTCAAATTTCGAAACTCCTTTCATCAATTTGAAACTTATAAGATTCGGGTCTTTAATTTTTATTAAAGGTTCTTTCTTGTTTCAAATACGTATTCATTCAACCTATCACCTATCCTTATTTATTTTTGAAGATATTATTTTTCCAACAAAATTATCCCTTTGTTAGTTGAACGAGAAACTGTCTAATTTACGATCGGGCAACATTAACGATTCGTCTCCTAACCCGGGACGGGCCGTTATCACTTTCCTTACCAAATCCCATCCTAGACATGCACCTTCTCATTACCACACTTCTTACAGTAATCGTATAACCTAAATAAGTGAATGAAATAATACAACACATGTATTTTCTCATTATCACACTTCTCATTTTTAATAGATCAATTGTGGATTATCTCATACATATATATCACAATTATATCATAAAAAATTATTAAACAAATATATAAAGAGATGAGTAATAAAATAAAATTGCCAGCCAAGGTTTCCATGGTTATTTTTCTAGAAAATAAATGAATAACCAAAAAAATTACATATTTTTTTCGCAACAAGGCATTCCTTGTGTCTTCAACCACCATTACTCTATCTTCTTCTCGTCGTGGACTCTTTTTTGAAAAAAATTATATTTATGTCCTATGTTTGTTTCTAACTCACAAGAGTTTCTAACTCACAAGAATTCTATAAATGAAAAATAATCCTACGTGGAGAGTATACTCTACGGTCTATTTCCTACGAACCACAACTATCGCAAAAAAAAAATAATTATATAACAAATATATATAATATTGCATTCGTTCACATACATTCCCTTAAACATGCGAATAATGACAAGAATGTCACATCTTATTTAATATTAATCAAACAAGATAGAAGAGATAGATTTGGTCACGGTTTACACCATAAAAATAACACAACCTGGCGCTTTCATACCAATTCTTGGAAAAATCCCAGTTTGAAAACGATTTTCTTGCATAGAGAAAAATTAAAATTTTGAAAACTAACCCGGTTTGTGATATTTATAGCAATAAACCTTAACCGAATTCGTACCTGTGTTTTTAGCTTATCGGACATTCGTTGTTTTTGAATATCAATCAAATGGTCTTCCCCTCTATTCTCGTACCACGAATTGCTTCGAGTGTGGGCTCGAACCAATTGAATCACAGAACTAGAAAATGTTTTCTCTCATTTTGGGGTGAAAATGAAAATTCTCTCTTCTTAATAGAAACTGATAGAATTGTTTTTCTGGAAAATATATGTAATAGTTGAGAATAAATTCTCTCTACTTTTCGGTAGAATAATGATCTCTCAAAGTTGTGTTAATAGCTCTAACTGTGCCATCTATTTTTAGGAATAGAATGTACAACCTTTGTTGAGTTGTAGTCGTTTGTTTCAAATTGAAAAACAACATCCTAATTAAAATAGAAATAGGGTGGATGAAACACCCTAGTGTTCTTACTAGGTTTTCCGCCCCCTTCATGTCCATGAGGGGTTTTTGGGCCTCTCTCATATCGGGACCAATTACGAGTACTTCCTAGGCGTTTTTGACCCAGTACTTTGTAATGTGATGCAACCCAATTCAATTTTTCTATTGCCAAAAATAAACTTTAACATTTATATATAAAATAATTTTCTTATCCCTATTTTATCCCCAACAAAAATTTGACGATTTTACCCTTGGCAAAAATTTGATGATTTTGCCCCTGATAAAATTTCAAGAAAATATGTTCAATATTTCACAACTCAACATGTTCACTATGACTGAATGGTTTAGTTTCATATTCAGGTTTTAAAACAGTCCAAAAACATAAACTTATTATTCTGATCATTTTTTGAGTAATTCATATAGGATTACAAATGGATCATTTTCATTTATATTTCCATTTCCATTTTTGGAAACCTCTATTTATTTCCAAATGACTTCATTTCTCCATCTCAAAGAAATCATAACCAGTCCTGAATGGTTCCCATTTCTCTTTTCCTATTCATCTCGTTCATTTCTACCCAAACACGCAATTCATTTCTGGTTTAAACGAGTTAGCGAAGGGATCAATTGGACACATGTAGTTGAGGCTCAAATGATTTATAATTAATTTTTGGATTTCACCTATTAATTAAAAATTCATTTAGTCACGAAGTCATTCCACCATAGTGCCGTGACTGAACTCTCCCTGACAACATACCGTTATGAAAGCACCTGCTAAGTGCTCTTCCAATGACCTTGTCTTAAGTCTGTTATCCTCATAAGATATTCTTGATCTCTTTGGGATAATATTCTTTCTCATAATATGTAACGCCCTAAAAATCCTTTATAATTATTCTCGTATGTTTGTGACACAAATATCTGTCTGTTTCAGTGGTTAAGTGTTCTGGGAGTGTTTGAGAAGTCTTGGGTTCAAGCCTTAGCTTGTGCAAAATTTTGTTTTTAATTGAGTAAACCCCTATCTTTAGCCAGTAGGCTTATAATTATATGTTGGTAAAACATGTCAGAATGGGCCTACTGCTCTAGTGGATAAGTAGAGTGTTGGCTTGTTGGAGGTCCTGTGTTCGAGTACTGGTGTGGGCATTATTTTTGCTATTGTGGACGGCTAGAGTTTGTATTTCATTAAAAGTCTAAGTAGTGGGAAGGTATTTTTGCTATTCTGTTTTCCATGCAAAAACCATGTGAAGACAATTCTACAAAGTGTATTAATGTAATCAATGAATTTGTTTTATTAATCAATCTATTTGAAAAATTACAAGTGTACTTAGACGAAAATACTACACTTAGGGCACTAGATCAAATAGTAAGCATATAAGATGCTTTGTATGTTCACATGTATTAAACAAGACTTACATTATTCTTACATAATGACCGCCTCTGAACGTACTTACGTCTAGAATGTGAATACTGCTACAAAATATATGGAATTGAGGTAGTGTCTACAAGTAAACTGGTCAAGTTGTAATATAGTTTGTTATAACGAAACACTTGGTAAGTATTTCGAGGATCGTACTCAAGGGATTACGGTTTAGGGAAAAACTGCTATTAAGCCAATTACCAAAAATAATTACTAATCTACTCAAGTTACGAATTAGTAGTGTTAATTGGGAAACAAGATGATAATTATAATAAACTAAATTAATTCAACTAAACCTAAATCTACTTCTAAGTTCATGTATCGTCTTTTCCTATTCCTTATTTTAATTACGCAAGTTCCTTTAGCCTAGATCCAATTGTTTTCCTTAATTAGTTATTGATGTAGGGCTCTATTCAACCAGCTAGTCATCAACCTAGTTGTGCCTTTCGGCGTCCAACTAACTTAATGATTCGGCAAAAACTACTTATCTCTTGACCTCACAGTCCAGACCAGTTTAGGGTTAAGGTGTTCACGGATAAGCCATACCAATTTTGGGTTAATTCTCACCTAAATGACTTCTTAGGATTGTCAAGCCTAGGGTTTAAGTTCTTCCTCTCTAAAACAACTGATTCACTAAGAAACTCTATCTTTCAATCAACTAATAAGATTAGAACAATTGAAACATGCGAGATATGTATAAAATATAAATTGATTCTAATCTTTACACAAACATTCAATTAAACAATGTTAAAGAAAGAGATGTAAAGAACAGGATAGAGGAAAAGAGATGATCATGGATTTATCAATGAAAGCATGGCTTTGAAATAATCTCCCCTAATGAAAGTTTCACTTTGGAATAGGATCTTCTGGTTACAATAACATTAAATACTCTAAGTGAAAAGTAAGAACGAAAAAAAACCTATGAATTATTTTTGTCTTCCTAAAATTGTGTGTTTAAGTTGATTACATTAGCCTTTATATAGACTAAACTTGGAATATTAAAGTTCCTAAATTGTCTTTGAAGTATTTAGATTTTGATTAGGACAAATACTCCTAATTTCCGTAAAAAATGCAATTATCTCGTGTAGGGAATTTTTGGGCTGCGCAAGGGTGATGTTGCAGCACAGGCCTGTAGTGTTGCAACATCGGATCTAGTGTTGCGACATCAAAGGGTCGTGTCACGAAACTGAAGGTATTTTTGCTCCAAGACTTTGTTTTTGCTTCTGTCTTTGATGTTGTGACATTGGTGTCTTGGTGTTGCGACATTGACTTCAGTTTTGGTCCAAATATGCATCTTTAGCTTCCAATTTCTCCTACAAGATCATGTAAACTTATTTAGATATATAAAATGTAATAAAAACTACTAAAAAACATAACTTACTACTTTAAGCATGAAAACCTAAATATATACTAAGATGCTTTGATTTAACTATTAAACAAGCTAAAGTTATGTGTAAAAAAGATGTAAATAATAGTGTAATTCGTGATAGATTACTCCCCTACACTTAACTTGTTGCTTGTCCTCAAGCAACCAAAACACATATATAGGAAAAAGAGAAAAAAAATATTATGAAAATGACTTGATTTCTTTCTTTAAACAAGCTAGAGTTAGTGAAGATGGATGTAATTGAGAACCTTCCACCTAAACTCTCCCCCACAGTTAACTTTTTGGTTGTCCTTAAGCAAACCAAGTCTAAACACATAGTATGCAATAATAAGACATCCCTTGGATTTTATTACTACTAAGAAAATGATTGTCAAATATTAAAGGTATAACAATTCTTATTGCACATGTAACTTAATCTTTATAGCTCGATGCCTTGAAATTTTTTAAAGTAAATTGAGATTAGTTTACCAAGTTACATTACTAACAAATTAGAAGTAATTCCCATGACCAATTTTTTAACAATATCACCAATAACATAAATCAGAAAAATATGTAGCAAATACAATCTTGTGAATAAAAAAATTCATTAATTATAATTGTTAGCAATTTCAAAAGATTATGCATAGAGAATGCTTAAGTCACATTGGTATTCTAGGCTTGTAACGTTCTAAGGCTTAAGATGGTATGAGTTCAAAAAAAAATATGGCTCAAATGGTTCAAACTCTAGAAATAGTTAGGCATGTGACATTGTTCCCTCTCTTCCCCTTAAATGTCCCATCCAAGCTCACCGCCTTTTGTCTCTCTCTCACCTACCTTATCTCTCCATGTAGGAAGATACAATATAATACTAGCAACTATGGTCGGCTTAATGAGTTTTGGTGCATTGATGATTGAGTTTCTTTCACTTTTGTGACTTTTTTTTTTGTCATTTTTGTTTCCATTCTTTGCTTTTTCTTCCCTTTTTTTTAATTTTGACAGGATTTTTCTTTTTGGCACATTTGTGCTCGGCCTATAGTCACTGTATCACATTGTTTCTTCCTTTTTTGCTCTTTTTTCTAATCCACTGTGATTTATCTACTTAAACCCTCAATATCTATGGTGTGACATCTATTTTGTAATGTATTAAATGACTAAAGATATGGAAGAGTTTAAGTTTTATGTGTGGTATTGGGGTTTCAATTTTGTTGGTTCATTAAAAAGGAGTTATCAGGCTCAAATAAGGAGATTAGGGATTCATAACATTAAGGTATGGTCATTTGAGAACTGGCTATTCAAACAATGCCTTAGGTCATCCCTTAAGCATCCCACCATACACAATTTCTTTCATTCTTCAAATTAAACCAAATGAATAATAATCAATTCAAGCATTCAAGTTTCTACGGCTATATATAAGACTTATATCTCATATGGCATCGTCAAACATTTTTACTTAAGTACTTCTAATCTATTATGCAATTTAACTAGGTAACCTAATCAATTTCCCTTAAAAATAATCAAATTATCTTATATTAATAAAAATTTCATGCTTGACAAGAACCATTACATGATTTATTATCTTCAATCGCTATTCAAAGTATTAATATAATCCACGCACCGTGCAACAACAATAATAAATTTTTTTATTTTTTTAAGTAAATAAATAATTAACTAAAATAAATTAAAAACACATAAACTAATCCTATGTTCTTTCCCCCACATTTTGGAACATAGATTGCCCTTAATGTAAAATAATTAAAGTGCAAACAAGAAAACTTACCTGAGTTGGCCGAGTTCTTATTATTATGATAATCTCGGGATTTGTGTGCTCCAAGCGGACAGAAGAGTACCTAAAAGAAATTCTAAGAAAAGAAATATGAAATATAATTTAAAGAAAATATAAATAAAAAGAAAAAGTGTCTATAATGGATGACATAACATCTACATATATTTGGATGAAGTTGGGCCTTCAATGTTGCAAGGTGCGTTCTGTCTAGGATGTCGCAACATTAGGGTGCCATATCGCTACAACGAGCCCAGTTTCTAACTTGTTCGATTTTTTTGTGGTTTTGTCACTCCATGGTATCTATACCTGCCGTGGGAAAAAAAACTAAACATAACTAAGATTAAAAAAAATAAACGAATAAAAAAAACTAACAAATTTTAAAGCATAGAAGTTCTTTAAAAATCAGGACGATCCGTTTCACCACCATAGAAGAACTTCTAGCTGGTTCTCGACACTTTGATTCAACGTGTGTTCCTCTGTCAATGTATATGAACCAGCCCCTTCAGTCGATTCCATTGATATTGTCTTGTTTTTTTATCATCATGACACACATTACAAGCCATTTAGTACTAAATCTAAACCAACCCCAAAACATTTTCCGGGGTATTATTGCCCCAAGCTTCCTTCCTTCCATGTCGCGCGAAGTTTATTCACTCAAGCTTTATTTCCCTTGTTGAATGAGAATGAATCGAACTCATCGACCTCTTCGGCAGATACCTTACCTACTATGACTAGAAAGTGTATTGGCTCTTCTACACTTTCATTTAAGATCGGTTTAAGCTCCATGTTAGTGGTTACTTATACTTTTACGTTAGTAACTACATCTATTTTTATGATTGTTTCTACATCAATTGCATTGGGGATACCTTTGGGTATGTTCAGTTTATCAACACAGTTCCCAATTCTAAACTCTTACTGATTTCCATTACCTATGTCTGAACGATTGTCAAGAATACAGTGGTCATGAAGGTTAGAGTTGAGAACATCGTGTATGACCTCTTCCCATGGAGGTAATGCCTCTGATATCTCTCTGAGCATTTCCATCATCTATGTCATCTTACCTGACATGCTTGATGTTGGATGTTTAATTGTTAGCTCGATAGAATTGATCATACTCATATGGATGTTGATTTGGCTCATGTATGAGTTCCTCTTGATATTTGCTTTTATCTTCATTGTCAAAACTCTCATGCGCATCATAAGGTAGGTCATCAAGATGTTCAGGCATATTGTATTCGTTGTTATCACTCCACTCGTTTATCGAAGCTTCATTCAACCAAAGTTGTCTTCCATTATTGTGCCAATTTTCATACCAAAAGGACAACTTATCTGACAAAGACCAGCTATTGTCATCATCAAATTTATCCATGTGTGCGTCTATGTTCTAGGCTGAAGGTTTGTTGGGCTCAATTGTTCCACATGAAAATACCTTTTGTGGATTAGAAAGAGACTTTTTAGGTAATCGGGCATATCAATCTTTTTATCATCTAACTCATATAAAGTTCATACAAATACCCTTGTTTTCCACATTTTCTATCTGAATTTCATTGGTCCATCAAATCCCTATCTGACCAACTTGATTCCACATCATCGTATAAATCATCCCACGTCTTGCCTTCATACCAATTGTGATCACCATTAATTGCACTAATGAATAAATTTACTTAATCAACAAGGAATATAAAAAAATAATGAAAAACAAAAAATAAAGCTAAAATAATGAATTAATAAAATTAGCACACTATCTAAATCATTCATCTTTTGACTAATATTATTCACAAGTAATTGATTCAATAACAATTATCATCGTCACAATCCCCAGCAACGACGCCAACAACTTGACCGCCTCCAGATGTACTTACGTCTAGAGTGTGAATACTGTTACAATATATATGGAATTGAAGCGATGTCTGCAAGTATACGGGTCATGATGTAATATAGTTTGTTACAACAAAACACTTGGTAAGTATTTCGAGGATCGTACCCAAGGGATTGCAGTTTGGGGAAAATTGTTATTAAGCCAATTACCAAAAATAATTACTAATTTATTTAAGTCACAAATTAGTAATGTTAATTAGAAAACAAGATGATAATAATAACAAACTAAATAAATTCAACTAAACCTAAATCTACTCCAAGGTTCATGTATCGGCTTTTCCTATTCCTTGTTTTGACTACGCAAATTCTTTTAGCCTAGATCCAATTATTTACCTAATCAATTATTGATGTAGGGAACTATTCAATCAACTAGTCACTAACCTAATTGTGCCTCTCAGCGTCCAACTAACTTAATGAGACAACAAAAACTACTTATCTCTTGACCTCATAGTCTAGACTGATTCAGGGCTAGGGTGTTCACGGATAGATCATACCAATTTTGGGTTAATTCTCACCTAAATGACTTCCTAGGATTGTCAAGCCTAGGGTTTACGTTCTTCCTTTTCGAGACAGCTGATTTGTTAAGAAACTCTATCTTTCAATCAATTAATAAGATTAGAACAGTTGAAACATGTGAGATATGTATAAAGCATAAATTGATTCTAATATTTACACAAACATTCAATTAAACAATTTTAAAGAAAGAGATATAAAGAATAAGATATAAAGAATAGGATAGAGGAAAAGAGATGCTCATGGATTTATCAATGAAAGCGTGGATTTAGAACAATTCCCGTCACGAAAGTCTCACTTCGGAATAGGATCTTCCAGTTACAAGAACATAAAATACCCTAAGTGAAAACTAAAAACGAAATAAAAACCTAAGAATAATTTTTGTGTCCCTAAAATTGTGTGTTTGAACTAATTACAATGGCCTTTATAAAGGCCAAAATTGAAATATTAAAGTGCCTAAATTGTCCTTGAAGCCTTTAGAGTTTGACTAGGACAAATATTCCTAATTTCCCTCAAAAATGCAATTATCTCATGCAGGGAGTTACAGCATAGGCCTACAGTGTTGCAACATCGGATCTGATGTCACGACATCAAAGGGTTGTGTTGTGGCACTGAAGGCGATTTCACTCCTAGGCTTTGTTTTTGCTTCCGTCTTTGATGTTGTGACATTAGTGTCTTGGTGTCATGACATAGGCACCCATTTTTGGCTCGAATATGAATATTTAACTCCCGATTTGTCCTACAAGACCATGTAACCTTATTTAGATATATAAAATATAATAAAAACTACTAAAAAACATAAATTACTACTTTAAGCATGAGAACCTAAATATATACTAAAATGGTTTGATTTAACTATTAAACAAGATAAAGTTATATGTAAAAAGAATGTAAATAATAGTGTAATTTGTGGCAGATCACTTAACATTTTTAAGTTACTTAAGTTGGTACAATATTTGGATAGACATTACAATAAAATGAACCAACACTGTAATCATTGGCTTATAATCAAAACCATATGATGCCACAAATATTTAACATGTCAATTCATATAAATTTAGGTAACTAATCTCAAACAACACATTCAATGAAATATTAAAACAATCACATATATGTCAAAGGAATTACTCCGATCAATGTTTCATGTTCAATTCATTGAATAAATTTTAAATTGAATATCAAGTTCATTGCATCCCATTTCAATTTCTCATTTTTACATGAACCATTTTGCCCTATGAACCCTAGTAAAAGGATTCAGATACACAAGTATCTATATTATACCAATTGCTCGTCCTAGCTAAATATATATATCAGGTTACCCATCCAGGTTAAACCTTTATTACAACACATCAAGTTACTCGTCTAAGCTAAACTTGTGTCAAATAGTACTTGAGAATCCACAACAAATGCTTGATCTGGTTAACGTTTGTAATAAATCCTATACATGCACACACATGACCTTATTGGCATGTCAATTGTATCTTAACCTTTACTAAGTTCACACGGGCATATTTTACACATATTAACATTACATTCCAATTTAGTCCAATTATAACCTTTCATTCCAATTCACAACTAATTAATCCACAATCAAACACACAAACGTATGTACAAATCAAATACATAACAATCTAAGAAAATAAATATCATATGAACTTACTAACTGCCTCCGGACATACCAACATCCAGAGTGTGAATACTGCAACTAAATATATGAATATGAGGCATTGTCCGAAAGTATACAAGTCAAGTTGTAATATAGTTTTTACAATGGAATAGGGAGTATTCCGAGGATCATATCCAAGGAAGGCGAGTACTAAATTAACATTAACCTAAACACAAATAGAATTAATTAGTAATCTAAATAAATTATATTACGATGAAATATAAAGGATAGATTTTTGGGATTTTATAAATAAAGGAATAAAAATATCATAAAGAATGAACTTTGGAAAACTAGGGTAATAACTTAATCAAAACTAAGAATGGGCGATTAGCTTGCTTTGGTGGTCATAACTAATTCCTATTTCAAGTTTCTATTCAATAAACTAGTCGCTACCCTAGCAGGATGTCTCGATCTTCCACTAAAATAATAAGTCGACAAGAACTACTTATCTCTTGACCTCACAGCCTAGACTAGTTCGGGACTATGATGTTCACAAATAGGCCATATCAATTTTGGGTTAATTCCCACCTAAATGACTTCCTAGTGTTTAAGTACTTCCTCTCCCAAATAGTTTATCTACTAAAAAATGCCTACATAGTAATCAGTTAATCACACTTCCACTCACTAATCCCCCATAAGAGGATAAGTTCCTTATGAATCTCATAAACACAGTAAACTTAATAATAAAGATAAACATAAATAACAAATCAAGGGAAAGGTTTAAGAGAATCCTGAATTGTATTGAATAAAGCACACAATCCATAGTAGTTTGATCATGTTTACAACTCACATTCTCCGAAGAGAACATATAAAAAAGAACTAAAATAAAACTAGAGCCTAAAAGAAAGGAACACTGAAAAACTAAAACTACAAAGAAAACTTTAGGATCTAAAAGCTGTCCTTAAACAAATGTTAAATGAGCCTATTTATAAAATTAGGGTAGCCATCGTCCTTAACCTTAGATCAGTTGACATTCTCGTGTTTAATTTCCATTGTGCAGACCAAAATGCCCCAAACTCTAAATTATTCTCATATAAGGCTGGTGTCACAACACCCTAGTTCCAGTGTTGCAACACCAAAGGCAATATGCTCAGGTTCAGGGAAACTTCAGGGGTGTCTCGTGACATCCCTTGGCTGTGTCGCGACATCAAAGGCAGTATAGCAATTCTGACATTTTGCTCCTATGTTGCGACATTGAACTCTTCGTGTTGCAACACAGTGACCAACTTTGAGTTATTATGCTTTTGAATAATCTCTTACACACTTACTAAGTACGTTAGCTCACTTTTAGGCCTTATTCGGCCCCTAAGGTAAATAAAAGACTCAAAATACACTTTTATTGAATTTTAAATAAACTAAGAAAACATAACTAAAACATACAAAAATTGCTCGTATTCAAGCTTCTTAAGTATGAAAACTAGTTTAATCTACAACATCAAATTATGACAGATCACTTACCTGATCAAAACACCAAACAAGTTGATTCTTCAAGGACTAATCGACAATTTTAACTTTTCCTTAATTAATTCCGCTTTGATCTGGTTATTGATCTAAACAATTATTTTATACAATCCATCAATACCAAACATTTTCATATTATGCCATGACATGAATGAACCTATAAAATCTCAATCTTTTATTGTCCTAAAATTTTACATTTGATTTATTTTAGTCCCTATATTCGAAATAGCCATAACTTTCAATTTTGAACCTTGGTTTAGAACCCACTTTCACACATGATCATTGGGGATCCTATACTTCTTATTTCTATCAAAATTTCATAACAAATTTACATATTATTCACTTTGATCCCTATGTGCAAAACTAACAATTAAACTTTACAATCTAGTCTTTTCATAATTTAAGCTTAAAATCTATCAATTTCAAGCCTAATTCTTCAAGAAATCAACAATGGAAACTTTCAAAAATTTAATCTTTTACAAAAAAGTACATGGGCTTGCTAAATCAAGCTCCCATGCCCTCAAATCTATAAAATTACAAGAAAAAGACTTAAATCTACTTACCAATTTATGACCGAAAGTCACTAAATTTTTTTTAGGTTTTCTTTCTTTAAGGGACGACAAGGGAGAATGGATGAGGAATATGACTTTCTCATTCACTAACTTACTCTATCTCCTTGTACACTAAGCTTGAGATAAGCATTGAATTTTTTAAATAGTGAGGAATGGCCAAAAGGATTGTCTTGACCAAAGTGACCCTTCCAACCATTGACAACTTCTGTACATCACAACTATTTATTTTTTCCCTCACATTTTTGGTAAGAATTTAAAATGTGTCATATTCTACTATGAAAGAGTAAGTTGCCTAACTACTTTCCCAAATTCGTCACCTTATTAAACCTAAGTTGCGTACCAATAGCATGAACAGGGTCAAGTTTAGTGTTTTTAGAAAAATAAATTTGTTTTTCTTTTTACAAAGCTAACCTTATATCACGAATGCATATAAAAAGTGTTCAACATTTCAGTTACAATGTTGGCATGCCTTAAGTTTGCCTCGAAGAATAGTTTGTGCAAGTTTAATGGGAACCCCCTCGAGCTGCTAACAAAAGCTTCAATTAGATAATCTAACCATTCTATACCCAAAAGAAAAAGATAAGAAGAAAGAAAATCTGTAACAGCCCGTTTTTAGGTCAAATCGAAACAGTAGTTTTAGGACCACAAATACGAAGTTAAAATATTAATTTTATTATTTTATTAAAGTTTAAAGCATAATAAAATTATTATGTGAAAGTTTCGTAAAGAAATTTTACTGTTTCAATGCTTAATTCGGTAAAAAGGACTAAATTGTGTAAAGTGTAAAAGTGGAGTTCTGTTAGCCAAAAGTATCTAATAGCTATAGAAAATTAAAGTAAAGGTCCTTAAGTGGTAAATAGGCCATTTATGAGTTAGTGGATGATAGTGGAGTGGCATTTGGTGTAATTAATAATGTTTTTAAAGGTGTAACATCCTAAAATTGGGGTTATTCGTGTTTGCATTATTTTGCCTGAGTTTGAATTGCTGAGATATTATTTATGGAATGATAAGACTTAATTAGGGGTCTTGAGTTGGCTCGGGATAGTAGAAAATTTTATTTGGAAGCTTTAAAGGTAGGGAGCCTTAGTAAGTAGGGGTTACAAGTTAAAAGAGGGAACTTTTGACACAAAAAGGGCCTTGGAAAAGTGGCAAAAGGGAGGCCACTTAAGAGCTGTAGATGACGCCACAAGGGGGAGCAAGGGGAGCCTTGGTTCGAGTCACGAAATTCTCCTTTTTGCACTTATGTTGGACGGCAATGAGGGAGAGAAAAATGCTCAAATTTGATTTCAAGATGACAAGGGATAATAGGGATATTATTAAGATTAAATTAGATTAGTAATTGATTAATCTTTAAGAGTTGGCCAGAGAAAATTTAGGCATTTGTACAATTCAAATTCTTTTGAATTAATTCAAATGAGAGGCTTGGAGGATTTCAAGGAGATTGCCGAATTTTAAACTTTTCATGGGAAGAGTGGACGGCAAGCATTAGGGTGGTGCCGAATTCCTATAAAAGCACCTACCTATCACCTTGTTTTTCTTTTCCTCATTTTTGCAAGTAGCCGAATTCTTCCCCTACTCTCTTATCTTCTCTCTTTTTCTTCCTCTTTTCACTCAAAGTCAAGCCTTGATTGATATTGAAATCAACCATAGCCGAACCTACACCTAACCCTTTGCCGAAATTCCTTTTCCTGTTGTTAAACTCTCTCTAGCCGAATATACATCTCATCTTGGTGCCAAAATTTCTTTCTCTTATCTTGAAGCACCTTGGCCGAATAATAAAAGTAGTATAGATCTCTTTGGATCCTCGTTGCCAATCGATTTGGTGAAGGTAAGTTGTGCCGAAACTCCATGGTTACCCTTCTCTGTTCTTTACCGATTTCCTTTAGGGGTAGGTGCCGATTTCGGCAATAGTTAACAAGGCTTCTAAACGCTTTTTGGTAATCGATCTCTTCTAGGTACCCCAAGATCGTGAAGCAGTCGACCCAAATCCCTAATCTCTAGCATTCAGTTTTGGTAAGTGGTGGTAAGGGTCTATTTTGTAATAGATTATTCTTTTAAGTGATTAAAAAGCCGAAGGCTATTAAGTGGCTACTAATGGTTGCCGATTATAGGGAAGCAAAAACACTTGGAGTGTGGTGGCTAGTATTCAAAGACAGTTGGGTAAGGCTTCGGGTTCACAAGAAACCCTTTGCAATTATTTTGGTTTGGCCGAATAGGCCATGGCACTAACTTTGTGTTGGCCAAATAATAGGGGCAATGATATTGAGTGTGGCTGATTGACTCAGTGGGATTTAGGACTATCGTGGGTGTCAGGTGTGTACATACACACTTTATAATTTATTTACATGCTAAGTATGCTGTGTGTGCTAAATCTAACTCAGATTTGGGATCCAATACCGGAAACGGTATAGGCAAGGATTCAGGTAAGTCCTTGTGGTTATGATGCTTTTGGAAAGCATGACATGTTTAATATATGTGACTTAAATATTTGATGGCATGAAATCTGTTATATAATGATTTGATATGGGTTGACGAGAGGAGGGGGCAGTGATATTCGTGTCAACGGACACCAGTGGTTTGGTACCACATTGTGACTACGGTCACCAGAGGTTTGGCACCTCCAGAGGTTTGGCACCTCATAGTGTCTCGCCCAGGTAAATACTTCCAAACTTTTTTGTGAATTACTACTTGTAGAAAGGGGAGGAATGGAACGTAGAATAGACTTATAGGAACTTGAACCCTAGGATTAGATTACTCAAACACAAAGACAAAACATAAGCTTTAATGAACTAAACCAACCTATGACTAAGTCACTAAGCTAGGGTGTGGTAACCCCTGTACGCATGTCTAGGAGTGGATCCGGAAGAGCCTAGTATTTAAGCAGTCCTCGTGACTCACCTCCTCTTCCCAGGTATCCTACCTGGTGCGTAGCTTCGGTTCACCCTAACTCAGAGGGCTCAGTGGTGTGGCAACCTCTGTGCGCATGTCTAGAAAGGTCTCGGTGGGAGCTTGGTATTTAAGCAGTCCGCGTGACTCACCTCCTCTCCACTCGAATCCTACCTAGTGCGTAGCTTTGGTTCACCCTGACCAAGAGGGCTCGGTCATAGGCTAAACATAATGACTAAAACCCGAAAGGGAACTAGGCATGTGTTTGAAAAAGAAGAAAACAACAAAACCCTAATTTTTCAAAACTTTTAAAATCACTCTTTCAAATTTGAGAACAACCATCTTTACAACTTTTTCCCGAAAAATATGATTTGTGAAAAATTACAGAAATGCCCTTAGGGGTAAAATTACCAAAATGCCCTTGGTTCATAAAATATCAATGGTTTTGCCCAAAAATTTCATTATTTTATAAATATCGAAAAACTCTACTTTGCAAATCACCAATAAAATACTTTGGTTTTAGAAAATTATGAAAATGCCCTCAACTTGCAAATTACCAAAATGACCCTAATTTCTAAGATTTTTGCAGCAGCATCGTTTTAAAAGGGGAAACTCTCAAAAAGGAACCCTCAGAGTTTTACACCTGTTAAAATATCCTGGATTTATTAAAATTGCAAAAATTGCCCCTGATTGACTAAATTACCAAAATACCCTTGGTTTCCAAAATGATGCCATATCTTTAAATTTTACAATTTTCAGAAACACCCTCCAGTTTTGGGAATTTCAAAGTGACCTGCTTTATTAAAGTTTTGAAATCCCTCGGATTTTATTACAAAAATACCCCTGTAGGAAAATGACGAAAATACCCTTGGGATAAAAACGGACAGAAATGTCTAAGGAGTGAATAAATATGGAAAGTATTAGGGAATGGATGTACTCTTCCGTGTGAACTAGGATAGAGGACTTAAAACCTTGTCTGCTCGAAAGAATCCCAAATTAAACTTTCTCCATAAAATTTCTTCGCGGATAACCAAGTGGAACAAATGCTAATACATAAAATTTTCTTAATCAGATTAAAGCACAGTAGTTAGAATGAGCTCTAGAGGACGTGGACGCCGTGGACGCGGTAGGGGTAGGATGACCGTGTCAGAACCCGTCAGGTCGGGTCAGGGTTCTGAAAATGAAGTACCACCGCCACCACCACCTCCAACTTTTAGAGTGGCGAGGCGGGATCGCACCGGGTGGTGAGGCAAGATATCACAAGCCGCTTTATGAGTCCTTGAGATGGTGGTCGGGCTAGTGGAGGTATGGGAGCTCAAATCTGTTCCCGAGCGACTCCGATCCAACGAGTGAGGTATTCTCCAGGTGTGTCGGGGGTGGCACCCAAAGGCAATGAGTATCGTTAGAATCGACCGAGAGAATCATGGACGATCTTGATCTGACAAATGAGGAGAAGCTGAAAGGAGCGGTGTCGCTTTTAAAGGATGAGGCGTACCAATGGTAGCTCACGGTTCGGGATGGTACGACGGCAGATGATCTGACTTGGGATTACTTCAAAACTACTTATCAGAAGAAGTATGTGGGTACTAGCTACACCGATGCTCGGAGGAAGCCTTTTTGGGATTGGTGCAAGGAAATAAGTCAGTATTTGAGTATGAGGCAGAGTTCTTAAGGCTGAGTCGATATGCTAGGGGCATCGTGTCAACTGAGCATGATCGTTGTGTCCCTTTTGAGGACGGACTTAGGGATGAGTTAAGGTTGCCGACACTCCACAAAGGGGAGTGGGAGTTTTTCTGTCTTGGGAGAAGGCTAAGTTAGTGAGGGTGTCAAGGAGTCCGTATGCGACGAGTTATGGCGGAGAGCAACTGAAAAGAGGATTTGGGACATCCGGACGGTGGTATTAATGCACCGGTGCGGGCTAGCGTAATGGGCCAAATCGCATGTGGAGGCCTATGGCTACTAGTCGAGGCCACCTCGGTAATCGATGTGGGAAGTCACATTGGGGAGGTTGTTGGACCGGTGAAAGAGGGTGCTTTGAATGTGGGTCTCTGGATCATCGTGTAAGGGATTGTCCTCGTTAGCTAAGAATCACCCGAGGGGCGTAACTGCACTCGTGGATAGAAATGTGGGACCGCAGAGGATCGTGGGTAATGGTAGAGAGGTAATGGTCCCAATCGAGGTCGCGAATTCGTGCGTATGTCAGGCAACACGCAGGCTAGGCTGCTTAGGCTTAGTCTATCTGCGCGCGTCGCGAGAGAGGGTGACGACCGACGCCATAACCGTGACGCTCCTAATTTTTGGTCTTCCATATGTTGCCTTAATTGATGTGGGTTCGACGTATTCATACGCTGCTAGTAGTGTGTAGAGACTATGAATTTAGACTCGAGATCGCTTCTAGGGAGATGACCGTAATTAGCCCTTTAGGTCACTCAGAGTTGTAAACAAGCTTTATAGAGATGTACCCCAGAACTCCAAGGGTAGTGTTTGTGGCCGATCCGATGGAACCGCCGCTTGGGGAGTTCGATTTGATCCTGGAATGGACCGTTGGTTAAGTATCAAAGCGAGATTAGATTGCGCCGCTAAGCGCATGGTTTTTAAGATGGCTGAGGGTGATGAAGTGGTCATGATAGGTAATAGAAGAGATTACCTATCCAATGTGGTGTCTACCTTGAAGGCAGAGAAGATGGTCAAGAAGGGTTGTGAGGCGTTTTTGGTTCGAATTTGTGCCTTGGAGGCTAAGGAGTCAGCAGTTGAGAAGGTCCGTACTGTAGGTGAATTCGCTGATGTGTTCCCAGAAGAACTTCCGGGTCTGCCTCCAAATCGGGAAGTGGAATTCGGTATAGACTTGCTACTTGGAACAACACCTGTGTCTATAGCACCGTACCGAATGGCACCAATGGAATTGGTGGAGCTAAAGGCTCAAATTCAGGAGCTCTTGGATAGAGGGTTTATTCGACCAAGTATATCTCCGTGGGGAGCACCTGTGCTGTTTGTCAAGAAGAAAGACGGGTCAATGCGGATGTGTATCGACTACCGCCAACTGAACAAGTTAACGATCAAGAACAAGTATCCGTTGCCCCGGATTGACGACTTGTTTGATCAACTGAAGGGTGCATCGGTCCTCTCGAAGATAGATCTTAGATCGGGTTATCATCAACTTAAGGTGAAGGAGGCTGATGTTCACAAAACGGCATTTCGAACTCGGTATGGGCATTACGAGTTTCTAGTGATGCCATTTGGGTTGACCAACGCACCGCGCGTCATGGACTTATTGAATAGGTGTTTCAAAGAAGATTTGGATCAATTTGTCGTGGTGTTCATAGACGACATATTGGTTTATTCAAAGACAGAGAAGGAGCATGATATGCATTTGCGTACAGTTCTACAAGTGCTGAGGGAGAAGCAGTTATATGCCAAATTCAGTAAGTGCAAATTTTAGCTTAGGGAGGTGGCTTTCTTAGGTCACGTAGTGTTGGCGGCGAGGATTAGAGTGGACCTCGCAAGGTGGAAGCGGTGTTAGATGGGAAGCCGCTAGGTCGGTGGCGAGTGTAAGTTTTTTCGGGTCTAGCAGGTACTATCGGAGATTTGTGGAAGGTTTCTCTTTAATCGCAGCTATTATGACTAAGTTACTAAGAAAGGGAGTTCCATTTGTATGGTCGGAGAAGCAACAAGAAAGTTTTGATAAGCTAAGGAAGATTCTCGGCGAAGCTCTCGGTTTGGTACAACTGAGGCGTGAAGTTGTTTACATTTATTGTGATGCATCCCAAACTGGTTTGGGATGCGGGTTGATGCAGGAAGGGAAGGTAGTAGCCTATGCATCCCGCCGCTAAGACCGCATGAGGTTAACTACCCAACGCACGACTTGGAGTTAGCAGCAGCAGCTTTCTTCGCTCAAAATATGGAGGCATTATTTGTATGGGGAGAAGTCGATAGTCTACACGGATCACAAAAGTTTGAGGTATCTTCTCGACTCGTAAGGATCTAAACTCGAGAGATGTGCGATAGATTGAATCGTTAAAAGACTACGACTGTTCAATTGAGTACCATCCGGGTAAGGCTAACGTGGTGGCTGACGCATTGAGCCGGAAGATCGTGAAGGACTTAAGAGCAATGTTTGCTTGCTTGAGTCTCTATGACGATGGAAGTCTGTTGGCAGAGCTTCAAGTTAAGCCAACTTGGATTGAGGAGATTAAGGAAAATAGTTGGTGGATGATAGTTTGAACGCCGCAAAGGTTACAAGTACGTGGATGTGGTTTGGAAGCGGTACAATCATTCGTGATGGAGTGCTATGTTTTCAAGGGCGAGCTTGTATGCCAAGGATGTGTAATTGGGACAAAGAATTCTCCAAGATGCACATAGCAGCCCATACGCTATGCATCCTGGAGGAAACAAGATGTATGGAGATTTACGAAAATAGTTCTGGTGGCCGGGGTTAAAGCGTGAGGTAACTGAATTTGTGGGAAGGTGTCTGACGTGTCAGCAGGTTAAGGCTGAACATCAGTTATACCATCGGGCTACTTCAACCATAAAAGATCCTCAATGGAAATGGGAGAGGATCACTATGGATTTCGTCAGTGGCTACCCTCACGCCCATAAGAAGGATGCAGCAGGGGTGATTGTGGACCGCCTAACTAAATCACTCACTTCATACCGGTAAGAGTGGATTATCCTCTTCAGAGGCTAGCAAAGTTGTATATGGCTGAGATAGTAAGATTGCATGGTGTGCCAGTATCAATTATCTCGGATAGGGACCCGAGGTTTACATCAATATTCTGGAAAGCATTGCATCAGGCTTTGGGTACACGATTGGATTTCAGTACAGCTTTCCATCCACAGTCTGACGGGCAGTCGGAAAAGGTTATACAGATCTTAGAGGATATGCTGAGAGGTTGTGTTTTGGATTTTAGTGGTAGTTGGGAGGAGTATCTACCGTTAGCGGAATTCGCTTATAACAATAGTTATCAAGCGAGTATTCAGATGGCTCCATATGAAGCACTATATGGACGAAAATGCCGTACTCCTACGTGTTGGATGAAATTGGGTGAACGACAAGTTTTGGGTCTAGAATTGATAACAGAAACTGAGGATAAAGTCAAGGTGATTCGGGCTCGTCTTAAGGAAGCATCAGATAGGCGTAAGTCCTATCGCCGATCCGAGGCGCAAGGAAATGGAGTATGCGCAGGGGATAAAAGTCTTTTCTCAAGGTGTCGCTTTGGAAAAAGGTATTGAGATTTGGGCGAAAAGGAAGCTAAGCCCAAGGTTCATCGAGCCATATCTGATGTTAAAGCGCCAGAGGACGGTAGCTTATCAGCTTGAGTTGCCGGCAGAATTGAATCAAATCCATGATGTCTTTCATGTGTCGATGCTTAGACGGTATCGATCAGATCCATCACACGCCAGCCCGTGGCGCGATTGAGGTCAATTCGACTTATCTTTCGAGGAAGAACCAGCATGCATCTTAGAGCGATGTCAAGGTTCTACGTAAGAAGTCGATACCTTTGGTGAAGGTGCTATGGCGAAACCATGGTGCGCAGGAGCCTACGCGTGGGAACCCGAGGATATGATGATGCAAAGCATACCCCACCTCTTTTGATCAGGTAATTTCGAGGCCGAAATTATTTTAAGGGGGTAGAACTGTAACATCCTAAAATTGGGGTTATTCGTGTTTGCATTATTTTGCCTGAGTTTGAATTGTTAAGATATTATTTATGGAATGATAAGACTTAATTAGGGGTCTTGAGTTGGCTCGGGATAGTAGAAAATTTTATTTGGAAGCTTTAAAGGTAGGGAGCCTTAGTAAGTAGGGGTTACAAGTTAAAAGAGGGAACTTTTGACACAAAAAGGGCCTTGGAAAAGTGGCAAAAGGGAGGCCACTTAAAAGCTGTAGATGACGCCACAAGGGGGAGCAAGAGGAGCCTTGGTTCGAGTCACGAAATTCTCCTTTTTGCACTTATGTTGGACGGCAATGAGGGAGAGAAAAACACTCAAATTTGATTTCAAGATGACAAGGGATAATAGGGATATTATTAAGATTAAATTAGATTAGTAATTGATTAATCTTTAAGAGTTGGCCAGAGAAAATTTAGGCATTTTTACAATTCAAATTCTTTTGAATTAATTCAAATGAGAGGCTTGGAGGATTTCAAGGAGATTGCCGAATTTTAAACTCTTCATGGGAAGAGTGGACGGCAAGTATTAGGGGGGTGCCGAATTCCTATAAAAGCACCTACCTATCACCTTGTTTTTCTTTTCCTCATTTTTCCAAGTAGCCGAATTCTTCCCCTACTCTCTCATCTTCTCTCTTTTTCTTCCTCTTTTCACTCAAAGTCAAGCCTTGATTGATATTGAAATCAACCATAGCCGAACCTACACCTTACCCTTTGCCGAAATTCCTTTTCCTGTTGTTAAACTCTCTCTAGCCGAATATACATCTCATCTTGGTGCCAAAATTTCTTTCTCTTATCTTGAAGCACCTTGGCCGAATAATAAAAGTAGTATAGATCTCTTTGGATCCTCATTGCCAATCGATTTGGTGAAGGTAAATTGTGCCGAAACTCTATGGTTTCCCTTCTCTGTTCTTTACCGATTTCCATTAGGGGTAGGTGCCGATTTCGGCAATAGTTAACAAGGCTTCTAAACACTTTTTGGTAATCGATCTCTTCTAGGTACCCCAAGATCGTGAAGCAGTCGACCCAAGTCCCTAATCTCTAGCATTCGGTTTTGGTAAGTGGTGGTAAGGGTCTATTTTGTAATAGATTATTCTTTTAAGTGATTAAAAAGCCGAAGGCTATTAAGTGGCTACTAATGGTTGCCGATTATAGGGAAGCAAAAACACTTGGAGTGTGATGGCTAGTATTCAAAGACATTTGGGTAAGGTTTCGGGTTCACAAGGAACCCTTTGCAATTATTTTGGTTTGGCCGAATAGGCCATGGCACTAACTTTGTGTTGGCCGAATAATAGGGGCAAGGATATTGAGTGTGGCTGATTGACTCAGTGGGATTTAGGACTATCGTGGGTGTCAGGTGTGTACATACACACTTTATAATTTATTTACATGCTAAGTATGCTATGTGTGCTAAATCTAACCTGTAGATTTGGGATCCAATACCGGAAACGGTATAGGCAAGGATTCAGGTAAGTCCTTGTGGTTATGATGCTTTTGGAAAGCATGACATGTTTAATATATGTGACTTAAATATTTGATGGCATGAAATCTATTATATAATGATTTGATATGGGTTGACGAGAGGAGGGGGCAGTGATATTCGTGTCGACGGACACCAGTGGTTTGGTACCACATTGTGACTACGGTCATCAGAGGTTTGGCACCTCCAGAGGTTTGGCACCTCATAGCGTGTCGTCCCAGTGGCTTAGCACCACAGTGGGTTGGCCCCACAGACTATATTAAGAGATTGACGCCAGTGATTTGGTATCACACAATGGGTTGGCCCCATCAATCGATTTGTGTCTTCGGACACCAGAGGTTTGGCACCTCCAGTGGTTTGGCATCACACGGGGTAGACAAAGGCGTTTGGATGGCTAGGTTGGGGGTATGACTTAGTGCATGATTGTTAATTATAAATTGTGTATGAAATTGCTTAAAACCGGGGAAAGGGTTACACATTGAGTCTTGGTGACTCACCTTCTCCTTTAATTTTTCAGGTGACTCGTAGATCGCGGATGAGGAGCCGGATGGACTCGAGGTGGCCATGCAGTGGAATTTGACTTTAAATTTTAGTTTATTTTATTCTAATGATGCTTTATTTAAATCAAGTTGTAATAAGGCCTCCTAGAATTATTTTTATTACTTTTACATGTTGAATGATTCGTCTTAAACTATTTTAATAAAATTAAACTAAGTACACATGATTTCTCAAATTCCATCGAGAAACGTTTTATCGTGCCATCGGGCACATTTGAAATCTATAACGAATCGACTTAATTAATTTTTCAAATAAAAACTAAGTATGGTTTTCGCAAGACAATAAAAAATGAAGAGTTTTCAACAAAGCTTAACTCGACTTAAAAAAAGATTTTTACAAAAAGTTTTCCTCCGTAACAAACCAAATTTGGTCATAATATTTTGGCCGGGTTTGGGCTGTTACAAAAGGATATTTTTGTAATAGTCCAGTTTAGACCCTAATTGAAATAGTGGTTTCGGGACCACAGATTCGAGTTAGAAAAATATTTTAATCTTATTTTCTGTGCCTACAGTATATGATTGAGCATGTGTGAAAGTTTTGTGAATTAATTTTGTTGTTTGGTCCTTAATTTGAGAAAAAGACTAAATCGCATAAAATGTAAAAGTAGCCTTCTATTTGATTAGTGCCTAATTGATGTGTCTTTCTAAATGTGAGGTCCTTATGTTGAAAATTGACCAATTACATAGTTAATGGACATTAATGACCATCCATTATGTATTATTATTTGTTTTTATTAAAGGTTAAATATGTAAATTAGCTAGTTAAGTAAGTTAAATAAAATAAAAGCATAAAATTAGCCATTTATTTTATGTTCATCCACCAAAAACAAGAAAAGAAAAAGGGATTTTAAGCTTATTCAAAATTCGTCCATAGAAGTACTTAGATTGAGGTATGTTTTGCTTCGGTTTTTTATAATTTCTATGTTTTTGTAATCGTTGCTTCGAATACTACAAAACCCATGCTTTAATTTTGGATTTTGTAAAGAATATGAAATGTGCCATTGATGAATGCTTGGGTTTTGTGATGCTATTTGATGAAATATAAAATATAAAATATATGTGTTGGATTAACATGTTTTGTCTTTGGATTTTTAGTGAATTTGAGTAATTGGACTAAATTGTGAAAATAATATTTTGAGGGATTAAAATGTGAAATAAATGAAATGTGTGGACTTATATGAAGCATGTAAAGATTCGGCTAAGCATGGGTACAAAGAAATTATGTGTATTTTGTGATTTTGTGAAATAAGGACTTAAATGTCAAAATGTGCAAATCTGAGGGATAATTCGTAAAATTCCCTAAATGTGTGTTTTTGGATTGAATTGAATGATTTGGTGAATAAAAGAGTTAAATTTGAATGTGTATAGATCAAGAACCAAAGAAAACAGATTTAGATCGAGGGAAGTCGAAAGTGATTGAGTAGTCGAATTCGTTCGTATAGTCTGAATACGAGATAAGTCTATGTAAAAATTAATGTATTTAAGTTGAATTATTCATGTTTATTTAATATTGAATTGTGATGAATGGCTTTGGATGAGATACGTGTGAAATCCGAGAAAGTATCGACAACATGTCAATGACCGAAAAGTCCTGTACGAACCTTAGGAATAGATAAGATTCATATGTCATGACATAGGTATTCCGATATGAGATATCATGTAAGACCACGTCTGGGACGTTGGCATTGATTTGAGATTTACGTGTAAGACCATGTCTGATACATTGGCATCGTATTTGATTCGTGTAAGACCTTGTCTAGGACAGTGGCATCGATATTTGATTACATGTAAGACCACATCTGGGACGTTGGCATTGTACGAGTATTCTGAGTATCTGAGTATCCTATTTGATTTTAAATGGTTCATTGGGCAATTCTGAGAAAAGAAAGGCTATGTATAATGTGTGATCGTTTCAGGTACGTTTGAAGTGTATGCTATGATTGAGTATGAACGGTAAGTATATGTGAATGTGTATAAGTGAGATATGTGCCTAGACTTGTTAAGGCAAATGTGATATATGTATGATTGTGGTATGAGTAAAAGAGATACTTTGAGGTATGAAATGTTGGTAAGCAATGGCTAAACAAATGAGCTAAAGAAGAATTATGAATTTGCAATTGAGAAATATTAATGATCTTGTATTGGATATGATTATTTATGTTATATGTTAAGTTTACCTGTATAAGGCTTACTAAGCTTTTGAAAGCTTACTTTGTGTGTGTTTGCATTGTTTTATAGATTGTTAAAGCTACGGAAGGCTCAGGGATCATCGAGGATCATCATCACACTATCAATCTCTATTTTGGTAACTTTTGAAAATGTATAAATATAAAGTATGGCATGTATAGTCTAGTGAGTTTTGATTATCTTTTGAAAGGTGTATAAATAGCCATGTGATATGGCTAGATAATGAATATGATGTGAATGAGTAGTTCATGCTATATGATGCATAATTTGGTATGGGTTGATGGTTAATGTTTGGACTAATGAGATGGTTAAGTTTGGGATAAGTTTTATAATGCAAAATTTGCATATCGTTGATGAATGGTTTATACTTAATAATTCTTGTGATAAGAATGAGATAAATGTTGCAATTGTTGATTGATTGTTATGCTCATAAATGGTTAGAAAGGATTAACATTTTGGTATGATTTGGTTACTTTTGGTGTTTGAATAATGCTTGAATGTGCTTGTAGGTTTAACCAAGTGCGGGTGGCAAAATTGGCCTTGCAAATGGCCTATATTTGCCCACACGGTTGATCACACGGGTGTGTGGCTCGACTGTGTCCCTTGTGGTTGCATTTCAAAACAAGTCAGTTTCGACCACGGGTTGGACACACGGGCGTGTGACTGGTTGTGTGGTGCAAGTCAGTGTCGACCACGGGTGAAGGACGAATGTGTCTCAGGCCGTGTGGACAAGTCAGTATGTATGCCCTTTTTTGCCACGACTTAGACACACGGGCGTGTCTGATGCCGTGTGAGACACACGGCCTGCCCATATTGGCGTGTGACCTTTGTAGCTCTGAAAAATGTTAAATTTTTAGAAATTTTTGTAAGTGTTCAGTTTAGTCCTGACCCCTTTTTAATATATGTTTAAGGTCTCGTAGACCTATTTAAGGGACTCTTTGATTATGAGATGTTAAGATATGATTGAAATGTTTGTAAAAGTTTCAAATTTTTCAGTAATACCATTTAACCCTAGGCCTGCGATGGTTATGGGTTAGGAGTGTTGCATTTTATTGGTATTAGAGCTATGGTTTAGTCGATTCTAGGGCTAACGTAGCATGTGAGAGTCTTGTTATACATGCCATATATACGAACTGTGATAGTGTGATGAATCCTAACGTATAAAATTTGTTTTCGTACAGTAAATTGATCTCGAAAGAGCTGTAGTTGATGACATTGAAAGTAATGCACCTGCTCCCGCTCAAGGGACAGTGCCATCTGATTCGAGATCGGCTACTAGCAGTCAGGAAGGAGAGGCTAAACAAGCTTTCTTCCAAATGATGAATGAGTGGTTCACTCAATACGTTAGAACAAATCCGGCTATTTTACAACCTTCGCCGCTGCCTAATCCTCCTCAGAATTCTGTTGTGCCTCCGGTTATGAATCTTAATCTGATGAACAAGCCTCCGGTCGATAAAATCCACAAATATGGGGCTAAAGAGTTTAGGGCCACTAGTGATGATGATGTTGAGAGAGCTGAGTTTTTGCTCGAGAACATAATCCAAGCGTCTGATGAAATGACATTGACTCCTGATGAATGTGTGAAATGTGCCGTTTTCTTGTTACGAGATGCAACTTATCAGCGGTGGAAGACTTTAATTTCTGTTGTTCCAAAAGAACGGGTTACATGGGATTTCTTTTAGTCTGAATTCCAGAAGAAATATATTAGCCAGAGATTTATAGATCAAAAGTGAAAAGAGTTTCTAGAATTGAAACAGGGTCGTATGGCTGTCACTGAATATGAACGAGAATTCTTGAGATTAAGTCAATATGCCCGATAATGTGTTTTGGTAGAAGAAATAATGTGTAAAAGATTTGAAGATGGCCTAAATGAAGATATCTATTTGCTAGTTTGAATTCTGGAAATAGAAGAATTTGTTGTGCTTGTCGATCGAGCGTGTAAAGCTCAAGCACTCGGGAAAGATGAAAGAAAAGCTGAGTCTGAAGCCAAAGATGTGAGAAAGATATTTTTGAGCAAATCGTTTCAGTCTGCTTCAAAGAAATTCAGAGGTGAGCATAGCCGTTCAAAGATTAACGTGGGACATTTGAACAGAGATTGAACTAGATCGCAGTTGAATTTCAAAGCTCCAATAACTTCGATAGCTAGTATGGGAAATGTCTAATCTGAGTGACCTGAATGTAAGCATTGTGGTAAAAGACATTCGGGTAATTGTAGATTGAATGACCGAGCTTGTTTTAGATGTGGATCATTAGACCATTTCATTCGAGATTGTTCTGAGTCTGCTGAACAAGAGATTGTGCAGAATTCGAGGCCAGATAATGTTTCAGCTAGAGGTAGACCTTCTCGAAATACAAGAAATGCCAATGGTAGTCAAAGAGCTATAAAAGATACAGTTGCAAGATTTGAAGCTAGAGCACCTACCAGAGCTTACGCCATTCGAGCCCATGAGGAAGCTTTGTCTCCAGATGTTCTTACAGGTACATTTATTCTTTATGATACTTCTATGATTGCATTGATAGATCCAGGGTCTACTCATTCGTATGTGTGCATGAACTTAGTATCCAATAAGACTTTTCCTGTGGAGTCTACTAAATTTTTTGTTAGGGTATCGAACCCCTTAGGTAAATATGTCTTGGTTGATAAAATATGCAAGAACTGTCCATTGATGTTTCGAGATGTTTGTTTTCCGGCTGATCTGGTGCTATTACCATTTGATGAGTTTGATATAATTCTAGGTATAGATTGGTTAACTTTTCATGATGCTGTTGTGAATTGCAAAAGAACCATTGATTTGAGATGTCAGAATGATGAAATAGTTTGGATTGAATCTAATGATTTAAATGGGTTACCAGCTGTGATATCAGTATTGAAAGCTCAGAGTTATGTGAAAAAGGGTTACGAATCTTATTTTGCTTATGTGATTGATTCAAAAGTGACTAAAAAGGAAGTTGAATCAGTGTTAGTTGTCTGTGAATTCCCTGATGTATTTCCTGAAGAACTACCGGGATTACCTCCGATACGTGAAGTTGAATTTGGTATTGATTTATTGCCGGGAATGAAACCTATCTCTATAACTCCGTATAGAATGGCATCAACAGAATTGAAAGAGTTTAAGACACAGTTGCAAGAGTTGACCAATAGAGGATTTGCACGACCGAGTTTCTCACCTTAGGGTGCTCCTGTTCTATTTGTGAAAAAGAAAAATGGCACGATGAGAATGTACATTGATTTCCGTCATTTGAACAAAGTGACTATAAAGAAAAAATATCCTCTGCCCAGAATTGATGATTTTTTTGATCAACTGAAAGTAGCTACCGTGTTTTCAAAGATAGACTTGAGATCGGGGTACTATCAGTTGCGAGTAAAAGATTCAGATATATCAAAAACTGCTTTCAGAACGAGGTACGGGCATTATGAGTTTTTAGTTATGCCTTTCGGATTAACAAATGCTCCTGCTGTTTTTATGGATCTAATGAACAGAAACTTCAGGCCGTATTTAGATCGATTTGTTGTTGTATTCATTAATGAAATTTTGATTTATTCGCGTGATGAAACTAAGAATTGTGCTACAAACTCTGCGAGATAAGCAATTGTATGCAAAGTTTAATAAATGTGAGTTCTGGTTGCATGAAGTTAGTTTTTTGGGACATATTGTATCAGCATCTGGCTTACGAGTTGATCCTAGCAAGATTTTAGCTATTTTGCATTGGACGCTTCCAAAAAATGTGTCTGAAGTTCGCAATTTTCTGGGACTTACTGGTTATTATCGAAGGTTCGTAAAAGGTTTTTCGATGATTGCTACTCCGTTGACTAGATTACTTCAAAAAAATGTGAAATTTGAATGGTCTGATAAATGTCAGAAAAGCTTTGATCAGTTGAAAGCCCTTTTGACTGAAGCTCCAATTTTGGTACAACCAGAACCGAGTAAAGAATTTGTGATTTATAGTGATGCTTCATTGAACGGACTGGGATGTGTTTTGATGCAAAAAGGCAAAGTTATAGCTTATGCCTCAAGACAATTGAAACCGCATAAAAAGAATTATTTGACACACGATATTGAGCTAGCTGCAATTGTGTTTGCATTAAAGATTTGGCGTCACTATCTCTTTGGTGAAAAATGCCATGTGTTTTCAGATCATAAAAGTTTGAAATATTTGATGACTTAGAAAGACCTGAATCTGTGACAGAGATGATGGTTAGAATTGTTGAAAGACTACGAGCTTGTGATAGATTATCATCCGGGTAAAGCGAATGTTGTTGCTGATGCATTGAGTCAAAAATCACTATTTACATTATGTGTGATGAATGCTCATTTAGACTTGTCTGATGATGGTTCAGGTTTGGCTGAATTAAAAGTGAAACCGTTGTTTTTACAGCAAATATGTGATGCTCAGAATGTTGATAATGAAATGTTAGCGAAACGAGCTTAGTGTGATTTGAACTCTGATTTAGAATTTCAAGTTGATGTTTGATGATTCTTTGAGATTTTGAGATCGAATTTGTGTTCCGAAGGATTCATAGTTGATTCAGTTGATATGAAAGAAGCTCATAGCTGTCGTCTATCTGTTCATCCGGGAAGTACAAAGATGTATCATGATTTGAAGCAACAGTATTGGTGGTCTGGTATGAAGCGAGATATCTCAGATTTTGTATCAAAATGTTTAATCTGTCAGCAAGTTAAAGCTGAACATCAGGTTCCATCTGGTTTGTTACAACCAATTTTGATTCCTAAATGGAAATGGGATAGAGTGACAATGGATTTTATTTTAGGGTTGCCTTTGACTCTGAGAAAGAAAGATGCAATCTGGGTCGTAGTTGACAGATTGACGAAATCAGCCCATTTTATTCCAGTACGATCTGATTTCTCACTTGATAAACTAGCTGAGCTTTATATTTCTGATATTGTGAGATTGCACGGGGTGCCACTATCCATTGTGTCTGACAGAGATCCGAGGTTTACTTCACAATTCTAGAAGAAACTGCAAGAAGCTTTAGGTACTAAATTACATTTTAGTACAGCTTTTCACCCACAAACAGATGGCCAATTTGAGCGGATTATTCAGATACTCGAGGATATGTTAAGATGTTGTATACTTGAGTTTGTTGGTACGTGGGAGCAATATTTGCCATTGATTGAGTTTGCATATAATAATAGTTTTCAGTCGAGTATCAAAATGACACCTTATGTAGCTTTGTACGGACGCAAATGTTGAACACCTTTGTATTGGATTGAGCTCAGTGAAAGTAAGATACACGGGGTTGATTTGATCAAAGAAACTTAATAGAAAGTGAAAGTGATTCGTGATAGTCTGAAAGCCGTGTCAGATCATCAGAAATCTTATGCAGACTTGAAACCAAAAGATATAGAGTTTGAGATCGGTGACAAAGTGTTCTTGAAAGTGTCTCCATGGAAGAAAATAGTCTGTTTTCGCAAAAAAGGCAAATTAAGTCTAAAGGTTCTTCGGGCCGTCCGAAATTATTGAGCACATTAGACCTGTTGCATACAGATTATTGTTGCCACCGGAGCTAGAAAAGATTCATGATGTATTTCACATATCAATGCTTCGTCGATACAGATCTGACCCATCACATGTGATTTCTCCGTCTGAGATTGAAATCCGATCTGATATGACTTACTGATGTGTCTTTAACTAACTATGATCACAATAAAGGCAAGCGCACCTATCGCTTAATAGTATAGTTATGGTAAGGCCGGTAGTATCGTATCCACAAGGACCAAGAGTACTAGTAATTAATCTTTCTATTATCTAGCCTAAGAATTGGAGTGATTTCTTTTAAACTAAAACTAATTAAGAACACGACAGAGAATGAATTAGAAAAATACTTTTAGACAACTTTATGAAAGAGGCAATACCCAAGGAAGAATCCACCTAGACTACACTTATTGCTTCTGATTCATATGATTTGTTCACTTGACTTAATCCGTAGAAATCCCTGACTTATGTTAATATCTTTTTCGAGACTAAAAACAACTGACTCTAGGTTGATTAATTGAAATTTCTTTCTAATTAAAACCCCTATTGTCGCATTAACTTGATCTGTGGATTCCCTTATTAGATTTGACTCTAATATGGCAGATTTATGTCACCCTATTTCTAGGGTTGCAATCAGCTCCGCTTAATTATGTTGATCTACTTTTAAACAGGGACTTTTGCTTTTCTGAATAAGCACATTCAACTTGAATCAATAACCTGGATTATTAAGACAAGAATAAGAACTTACAATTAAGAATAAGAACAAGTATTTATCTTATAAATCAAATAGTAATAAGTTTCATCTAGGTATCATCCCCTCAGGTATTTAAGGGATTTAGTTCATTCTGATAGAGGGAAACATCTTAAAATAAGGAAAACTAAAAAACATAAGAAAACCCAAAAACTTCAAGAGAAATTGATAGGATATCTTCAGTCTTGATGGAGATCTTTCTTCCAAGCTACTCCCGATGCCTGTCTTCGAGTGTTTTCTGCTTCTTACTCTACGTCCCCCCTTAGGTTCTCTCTAGGGTGTTTATATAGGCTTTGGAACACCTTTCTTGGCCCACAAGTGGTCTTTTCCGAATATAATTAGCCTTGGGTTCGGCAGGGACACGCTCGTGTGGCACGTCTGTGTACGATAGTCCAGGCCGTGCTCGATTCTGCTCATCACACACGGCCGTGTGGTTTGCCTGTGTGTGACAGTCCAAGCCGTGTTGATTTCCAAGGTAGGCCTATTTTGTCCCTTTTTGTCCTGTTTCTCGTTCTTTTTGACTCCCTAAGCTGTCCTTAGTGTAAAACGAAATTAAAGGATTAGGAGCATCGAATTCATCAAATCTAATGAAAATTCATCCAAAAATAAGTCAATCATAGGGTCAAAATATGTATAAATTATGGTTTATCAAATATCCCCACACTTAAACCTTTTCTTGTCCTCAAGCAAAATCCTCAACTCACAAATAAAATTAACTTCCTTAATTTATAATTCTCATCAATAATGTCGCATCATAATTCACAGATAATTCATACATTGATAATTTACCTTAAACAGTCCTAAAGATTCAAACAATCTAAGTCACAATTTTTTTAGCATGAACACATAGGTGTTTCCCCTTATCTAAATAATCACCTTTGATTAAAAACCAACAAGAATTGACATCCTCAATAAAATTCACTCAAGTCACTCAAAGTGTTTTAAGGTTCAAATTAAGCACTCAAAAGCCAAACATGAGAGGTTATTACCATAAGCTTGCATGAAACTCAAATATCCACCACTATGAAATGATATGATATACAAATCAAAAGGTTTTAAAAAGGGTTGTAATGGGGCTTGGTTTAGAGGTGTGGATAAAGGCTAAATTAAAGGGTTAGAATCGAGATTGAATAGACAATTTACCTAACTAGAAAAAGTGAGCTAATATTGAATAATTACATCGATTGAAAACTTATCACTAATAATGTAACATCCTAGATTAGGGGTTATGCGTTTGGAGCATAACTCAAGTGTTAGTAGGCTTTAAGTGTGGTTGAGCATGTTTTAAGGGTTTTGAGAATCCAAGGATGTAGGAGGAAGTCTTGGAAAAGTATTGGAATTTTATTTTTAAAGGCGAAGTTAGGTGAAGGAGGCCTTAAGGAAAATTTTTAGGAGTTTATGGACATGAAAATGGGCTTATGCATTCTTGTTTAATTTTATGAAATAGCATGTCTATTGTGATATGAATGTGTTATGTGAATTCTAGAAACCTTGGAAATGTAAGGAAAGTGCATTTTTAGAAATGTTGGAAATGAAAGGAAATGTCTTGGAAATATAGGTCTAACTCCTTTAGAATTCCATGGCCGAAATTTGGAAGGTTTTCCTCGGGATCTAGTAGTTGTCGACTACAAAGAGAAGTACAACGAAGTTTCGGGATTTTTAAGACTCAAGGTAAGTCATATGAATATTCAGCCATAGGCCATTTAATGATGATTAAGGGTTAGAAACCAATCTAACATGTGTCTATAGGATTTTCGACAGCATTAAGGAAGCAAGGATCTATTTCGGGATTTGAATAATCATCAAATTGGCATCAAAGGTAAGTTTTTAGAATACAAATCCTACTAGGATTTGGTTTATAGCCAAATAGGTCTTTGCTAAAGATTACCATGTTAACTGAATATAGGCATTAAAGATCTAAATCGTAGATCGGTTTTCGGGATTTCAAGGACTTCGTTAGTTTAATCGTGTGTGTACCCACACTAACTTTTAATATGTCATATGGCAAATATTTAATATATGAATGTATAAGAATGTGAATGTGGCTAAAGTACCCTAATGTGGTACAAAGTAATCAGGAACGTTTCCTACTTCCACTAGGATTATGAAATATGTTATTTATAACATGTGAAAATTTATAAGAATGTGAATTTAAGTATGATATGCATGATATGAATAATATAGGTCATTCGGGATATATGAAAAAGGGGGAAGTGAATGTGATGGCTACGGTCTCACTATCTGAATGTGGTGACTTCGGTCACATTATCTGAATGTGGTAACTTCGGTTACATTATCTCGAATCTGGTGTCTCTTGACACAATTATATCTCGTGGGCTATGCCACAAATTTTATATGGGCGATGAGCACGCGTCGATCGCAGATGGATCGCTTCGATGGTGGTGTGTAGCGGATGGAGGGTCGACTTAGTAGTCCCCACGGTGTGCGCAAAGTGGTGCGGGGATGTGTAGCGGAGGGTATCTAGGTTTGGGTTTGGGGTTGCATCATTATTGCTATCTCATTGTATGAATAAGTGTTTGATATGAACATGTATGCCTCGATCTATTGAATTTTAGTGTTGGTTACACATTGAGTCATTGACTCACCCGTTATGGGAAACATGTTTGAGTGATGAACAATGATGGACCGGACGGTAGATCTTGTGGTGGCCATGCTCAACTTGAAGTTTTATTCAATATGGACACTTTAATTTTATTTAAGTACTTTGAAATTTTATTTTTGGATTTTACTTGTTGTAATAAGGCCATAGTTACATTTCTTTACTTTTATTTTTAATTACTATGTTACGAATTATTTTAAATTAAAGTTCAAGTAAAATTATTTCTTTAAAAATAAACCCTAAATTGTTTTGTCACCTTCATTAATTGCATTTTCAAATAAAATAAATGGGTTTCCAACCTAAGCCCAACCCAAAACGATATATATTTTAAAAATTACACAAACTTTCTCTAAGTAACAAGAACTTTGAAACCGGTTTACTTAAGGAACATACCAGATCCGGTTCAGGCTCGTGGGCCGGGTTTGGGGCGTTTCAGTTTGGTATCAGGGCCCGTTTCAAACTCTCAGCCTGAGGTTTAAGGCCCAAAACGTTTTCAAAGCGAGCCTAAGTAAGTTTTATGAAAATATTTTTTTTGGAAATAAGCAGGTTTTTCTGGCATGGCACCTAAGTCTCTGACCCGCAGTCCACCAGGTAAGTACTTCTATCCATTTGTGTGATTTATTGAATGATCTGTAGAAGGGTAGAAATGGAATGGAACGTAGATTAGCATGATAAGTACTTGAACCCTAGGACTAGTTTTCCCCAACATTTACAAAAGACTTAAGTGCCTAATTAAACAAACCTGTGGTGAAGTCGCCGAGTTAGGGTATGGTAACCCCTGTGCGCATGTCTAGGATTGGATCCGGAAGAGCCTGGTACTTAAGCAGTCCTAGTGACTCACCTCCTCTCCACTCGAATCCTGCCTGGTGCGTAGCTTTGGTTCACCCTGACCAAGAGGGCTCGGTCATAGGCTGAACACAGTAACTAAAACCCGAAAGGGAACTAGCCATGTTTTTTTTAAAAAAAAAGAAAAACAAAAAAAAAACAACAAAACCCTAGTTTTAAAACCTTTAAAATCACTCTTTTAATTTGCGGAAACTATCTTTACAAAATTTTCCGAAAAATTTTCGATTTATGAAAATTACAAAAATACCCTTAGTGATAAAATTACCAAAATGCCCTTGGCTTATAAAATGTCCAACTACCCAACAGTCTTACCAAAATTTCATTATTTTATAAGTATTCAAAAACCCTAATTTGCAAACTGTCAAAAAATATCTTGAGTTGGAAAATTACAAAATTATCCCTAACTTACAAAATTACCAAAATGACCCTGATTTTCAAAATTTTTGCAACATCATCGTTTTGAAAAGTACAATTCTCAAAAAGAACTCTCAAAGTTTTGCAACTTTTGAAATATCCCTGACTTATTAAATTTTACAAATTTATCCCAGTTGTGAAAAATTACCGAAATACCCCTGAGGTCTAAAATTACCAAAATACCCCCAGATTTCAAAATTTTTTCCAAAATACCCCGAGAATTTGAAATTACTAAAATACTTTGTGACAAAATCACCAAGGATCTTGTTCTTTTGAAACCCTTGTAGGACAAAATTACGAAAATACCCCTGGGTAGTGGAAAACAACAACAACGAAAACTACAACGTTTCTCTGAATGAACGAAAGTTCATAATTGTTTGATGGATGGATGAATGAACGAAAGACTGTGTGCATGAATGAATACGAAAGAACCACTCCTAAAATTCTTTTCATAAAATTTCTTCGCGGGTAATCAAGTGAAACAAGGACTATTTCATAAAACTTCTTAATCAGATCGCGACGTTAGAAAATGAGTTCTAAGGGGCGTGAACTTAGAGATTGTGCATAGGAAGTATGATAGTTTTATAAAATCAGAGTGCGCAGCAGTAGCGTAGTGGATGTGTGATCGTTCGTTAGTAAGTAATCTCGGGATCTAGTAGTTGTCGACTACAAAGAGAAGTACAATGAAGTTTCGGGATTTCTAAGACTCAAGGTAAGTCATATGAATATTCGGCCATAGGCCATTTAATGATGATTAAGGGTTAGAAATCAATCTAACATGTGTCTATAGGATTTTCGACAGCATTAAGGAAGCAAGGATCTATTTCGGGATTTGAATAATCATCAAATCGGCATCAAAGGTAAGTTTTTAGAATACAAATCCTACTAGGATTTGGTTTATAGCCAAATAGGTCTTTGCTAAAGATTACCATGTTAACTAAATATAGGCATTAAAGATCTAAATCAGTAGATCGATTTTCGGGATTTCAAGGACTTCGTTAAGCGAATCAGGTGTGTACCCACACTAACTTTTAATATGTCATATGGAAAATATTTAATATATGAATGTATAAGAATGTGAATATGGCTAAAGTACCCTAATGTGGTACAAAGTACTCAGGTACGTTTCCTACTTCCACTAGGATTATGAAATATGTTATTTGTAGCATGTGAAAATTTATAAGAATGTGAATTTAAGTATGATATGCATGATATGAATAATATGGGTCATTCGGGATATATGAAAAAGGGGAAGTGAATGTGATGACTACGGTCTCACTATTTGAATGTGGTGACTTCGGTCACATTATCTGAATGTGGTAACTTCAGTTACATTATCTGAATCTGGTGTCTCTTGACACAATTATATCTGGTGGCTATGCCACAAATTTTATATGGGCGATGAGCACGTCGACTGCAGCGACTGCCTTCGATGGTGTGTAGCGGATGGAGGGTCGACTTAGTAGTCCCCACGGTGTGCAGGTTGGTACGAGGATGTGTAGCGGAGGGTATCTAGGTTTGGGTTTGGGGTTGCATCATTATTGCTATCTGTTGTATGAATAAGTGTTTGATATGAACATGTATGCCTGATCTATTGAATTTTAGTGTTGGTTACACATTGAGTCTGTTGACTCACCCCGTTGTGGGAAACATGTTTCAGGTGATGAACAATGATGGACCGGGACGGTAGATCTTATGGTGGCCATGCTCAACTTGAAGTTTTATTCAATATGGACACTTTAATTTTATTTAAGTACTTTGAAATTTTATTTTTGGATTTTACTTGTTGTAATAAGGCCATAGTTACATTTCTTTACTTTTATTTTTAATTACTATGTTACGAATTATTTTAAATTAAAGTTCAAGTAAAATTATTTCTTTAAAAATAAACCCTAAATTGTTTTGTCACCATCATTAATTGGATTTTCAAATAAAATAAATGGGTTTCCAACCTAAGCCCAACCCAAAACGATATATTTTTTTAAAAATTACACAAACTTTCTCTAAGTAACAAGAACTTTGAAACCGGTTTACTTAAGGAACATACCAGATCCGGTTTAGGCTCATGGGCCGGGTTTGGGGTGTTTCAAATAACACGAGCTTCTTCTAAAGATGTGAAATTAACCGTTTAAGCTCATAAAACTAATAATGAATAAATTTCCAACTTTTTTTTAGAACAAGTACCCGATATAAAATGAATTTAACAACTAATATAAAGAATATAGTTAGGCAACTGATCATATCAAATCTCGATAAAAGGGGAGTCAATAAAGTAGGAGAAGCATTGGGTTTTGAGTTAATATTAATGGGTAAGTCAAGAAACAGTTTATTAGGCTCAAAAGGGTTCACTAGGGGTTAATTATGAAAGTAGGGTTTTTTAATGGAATAGTTGGGTTAAAACCTGTGTGCCTTTATCATCTCAGTATATCAAATCAAGGGTGTGGTCTCGACATGCATAATCGAAGCAAGTTCTAGAATAAAAAAATCAATATTGACGCACTCATAATCAATAAAGTGAGCAATAAAAATATATACTCTAAAAGGCTCAAAGTCTCACAAAATTTATGGTTTTTGATGTCAACCTTGAAAATTTTAAACTTCAAAGTAATACTAAATTCAAGGAAACAGCCTAATAAATTTTTAATTCTGAAAATAGACTTATCATGCTTGATTTTCTAACGTCTTAAAGTATAAACGATCAATGCACAATTACCTATGACTTAATCTAAAACATATCAATGAAAATCATAAGTCAATAGAAATTTTATTCTAATTAGTAATATGAGAAAATTTACTTAAGAACAAGACATAATTCAGGAATTTTCTAATAATACTATAATTAACCTCCCCACACTTAAGATGTACATTGTCCTTAATGTACCAAGATAGATAATAGCAATGTAAGCAGAAAATCATAAGAGAGGGAAGGAGGTGAAACTTCCTGAATTATGGATGAAAATCTTGGAAAGTGAAATTTGTAGAAATAGGTCTAATGAGAAGCATGAGTTCCTTAATAACACCTTGAACCTTTTAAAACTGCGGGGTCATCAGTAACGTTTTAGGGAGTTTTTAATGGATTTCATTATAGTTACTTGATAATAAACAGCCAGAGATATAAAGAAATTAAGATATACTAATATAAAGTAAAGATAAGAAAGATAAAGAAAAAGAATTTAAAAATTAAATTAAAATAAAACGAAAAAATAAATGGACTCAAAGATCCTCATCGGCAGATGGGTCGTGAGGTGGAGGTGGTGGTGATATGTGAAAATGTTGACAAATTTGTTGTAGAGTCGCCTCGATGTCATCGAATCATCAAGCGTTGTTATTAAATTGTTGAGTGCTGTACTGCTCAAAACGAGTGAGGCGCTCAGAGATGTCAGTCAGTGAAGCAGCCACATGAACTGGTCGGTGAGGCAGTGGTGGCGCAAAAGGTGGCTCCTCGTGATGTAAAGGGACATCATCAGTAATGTAGCGTCGAGATGCCCTATGGGGACATCTGCCCAATAAGCGTGAGTAAGGAGGACTAAGATGGGGTGTTGAAGAGGCCAAAGTAGCGAGCTAGGCACGTCACATAGGGGCCAATGGAGAGGATTCCTCTCCTATGTCGCTCTGTCTGATGTCGAATGGCAAGGGCGATGAAGTAAGCTAAATCAAACACGTGCCCATACGCCATGCACCATAAGAATTAGGTGTCGTGAGTGTTGACGATGCCCGTGCCCTCTCTCGTACCCGTCAAAGTGTGAGCTAGGATGGCGTGTAAGTACCTAAAGGATGGGGTGAGAGCTGAGGCCTTGGAGCGATTGGGATACTCAACTCATGTACGAGGCCTCCAAGGTGAAATTGGACTATTCCGAGGTTGTCGAAATTTTTCATGACCGTCTAGAGGTGGAATGTGGAACAGAGCTCTAAAGTAAGCTATAGATAGGTCGGCTCGACAATCTTGAAAAAGTGCCCCCATGGGTCGATAGTCAAAAGGGCCCAGACTGCGTCAGCTAGTTGGACTTGCTCTAAGGTGGCCCAATCGATACATCTCCCTACGTTGAGGGGCCGTGTACGAAGTATCTGGAAAAGTTCCTCCTGGGGTCCCAGGGGAAACTGTAGAAAAGGGTGGTGTACTTCGGTGGATGCACTCGCGAAGGGAGCTCTGGGTCCCTTTCGCCTTTTTAAATGGGGACAACAGTCTTTTTCCCACGTGGGGGAGTCATTATGTACCTGAAAATGAAAAATATTTTCAATAAATCAAGTATCATTTCCATCTAAAAATGTACTATCCTGGTGGTCCTAAATAGTATAATCCTATAATAGTGAATTAGATTATCAAGTAATGCTAAAATTAGTCAGTACTAATTTATGGTAGGCTTAATATAATAGTATTAACAATGGAACTAAAATAACATTAAGTAAATTAACAAGCATACTAAGAAGTAGTATCAAACTAATCATTGAACTTAGTAATGGAATAAAATCAAACTAAATAAAATAAACCATCAAAAGAACTAAAGAATTTGAAATAGAAATCTAAATTGAAACAATAATGAAAATAATAATAAGAACAAAGAATAAGATCAATAAATAAACAAAAATGAAAGAAAGAAGCAAAAATGGTGGAGAAGGGTGAACCGATGGGAGGCAGTGGTTGGAGCACGGTCATGGCGGTGGCGCATGGGCGTGATGGTCGTACACGAGCGTGTACCGTGGGGGCTGGTGCGTGTGGGAAAGAATGGGAGAAGAAGGAAAGAAAAGAAAAGAGGATATAGGGGATATTTCAGTCGCCTGGGGGGAATCATCGAGGAGGTGGCCGGAGTAGGGGAGAAGGATGTAGAGAGGGTGTTTCGGGAGAAAATGGCTAGGGTTTTTTTTGGGGGGAAAGAAAATGAATAGGATCCAGAGGTTTAAATAGGGATTGGGGCATACGGTCGAGGCCCATGCTCGTGTGCCCTGTGTTTAGCCCGTGTGTTTCGTAAATGGGGGTTTAGGGCGTGTCTGAGGCTTGCCCCACGCCCATGTTCCCTAGGAGTGTTGGGTCACACGACCGAATCACACGGCCGTGTGCTACTCCGTTCATTTCTCCCACGTTCGTGTCTAGGTTCCCACGCTCGTGTTAAGTAATCAGTGTCGACCACAGCCTAAAGGCACGGGCATTTCGCACGCCTGTGTGACTTACTCAATTTTAACCACGGCTGATGGGCACGGGCGTGTCGCACGCCCATGTCATTCACTCAGAATCGCCTACGGTCTTAAGGCACGCCTGTGTGCATCCTGTGTCCTTTAGTCAGTGCCGACCATGGCCACATCGCACGGCCGTGGTATTTATCGCAGCCCGTGTTTTAGGGAAAATTTTCATCTTGTTTTTGCCACGCCGATATACCTACCCGTGGTGTCCACAAGGCCATGGCCACGCCCATGTGCAAGGCCATGTGGGTAGGGAAACCTACACTTTATTAATTTGGTTAGTTATTAGTTAGGTGCTAAAAATCTAAAATAATGAAATTAGTGAGGTTAGTGCTCGAGTTGCCTCCCGAGAAGCGCTCGTTTAAAGTCTTAAGCTAGACTTACCTTGTTTTCATCTCTATATGAAGGTTCACAGAGTTGAAGCTCCTCTTTCATATCCCTAAAATCTTCACCATTATATAGTTTAAGTTGTTGATCGTTTACCTTGAATGTGGCATAAGTCGGGTGAGTTACCTCAATTGTGCCATAAGAAAAAATGGTTTTGATTACGAATGGACCTGACCATCTTGATTTCAGCTTTCCAGGAAACAATTTGAGCTTCGAATTGTATAGTAGAATGAGATCTCCAACTTCAAATTGCTTCAGTTGCTTCAAACGAGCATAGGGCATCGCTTTGTTGCTTCCTTGTACAAACGTGAGTTCTCGTAGGCATTAGCTCGCCACTCATCTAGCTCGTTTAACTGCATCAATCTTTTCTCTCCTGCAAGTTTAAGATCATAGTTTAAGAATTTTATAGCCAAAAATGCATTGTGCTCTAATTCAAATGGTAGATGACAACTCTTCCCGTAAACAAGTCTGTATGGGGATGTTCCTGTGGGAGTTTTAAAAGCGGTTTTATAGGCCCATCAAGCATCGTCTACTTTTAATACCCAATCTTTCCTATTTGATTCTATGGTTTTCTCTAGAATACGCTTAAGCTTTCGATTGGCTACTTCAACTTTTCCACTGGTTTGAAGGTGATAAGGGGTAGCTGTTCTGTGGTGCACTCCATATTTCATTAAAATTTTATCAAATTGAGTATTACAATAATGAGTACCCCTATCACTAATAATTGCTCTAGGTGTTCCAAATCGAGAGAAGAGTTTCTTAAGAAATCTCACAACTACTCTAGCATCATCAGTAGGTAAAGCTTGAGCTTCCACCCATTTTGACATATAATCAATCGCTACTAAGATGTATTTATTCCCAAATGAGCTAGGGAAGGGACCTATAAAATCAATACCCCATACATCAAATATTTCACATGACAGCATATACGTTTGAGGCATTTCATCGCGTTTAGAGATATTTCCTGTTCTATGACATCTATCACACGAAGTAACATACCTGTTAGCGTCTTTGAATAGCGTGCGCCAATAAAAACCTGATTCGAGCGTTTTATGTGCTATCCTAGTCCACTGTAATGTCCTCCTGTTGGTCCTGAATGGCAATGTTCTAAAATTTTGCTTGCTTCTGCCTTTGTAACACATCTCCGAATTACTTGATCTGCACATACACGAAAAAGAAAAGAGTCCTCCCAAAAATAGTTTTTCACATCAGCAAAGAATTGCTTCTTTTGATGATGTGTCAACCCTTTTGGTAGGATGTTAGCAGCTACGTAATTCGCAATATCTGAAAACTATGTACCTCAGAGTCGGATACAGCCAAGAGTTGTTCTTCAGGAAACGAGTCATTTATTTCATTCTTATCGAGTTCTTTGATATGTGGATTTTCAAGCCTAGAAAGATGGTCTGCCGCAAGATTTTCAGCCCCTTTCTTATCCTAAATTTCCAATTCAAATTCCTGTAAGAGTAAAATCCATCTTAGGAGTCGAGGTTTTGCATCAGATTTAGTTAAAAGATAACGAAGAGGTGAATGGTCGGTGTAAACGATAACTTTAGATAATATCAAATACTGTCTAAATTTATCAAATGCAAAAGCCACGGCTAGCAATTCCTTTTCTGTGGTGGTGTAATTTTCTTATGCGGTCGTCAATGTCTTGCTAGCGTAATAAATGGGCTGAAAGTGCTTGTCTCTTTGTTGTCCCAAAATCGCACCTACTGCAAAATCACTCGTATCACACATTAGTTCAAAGGGTAAATTCCAATCAGGTGCAATTATAATTAGATCATTTATTAATTTATTTTTGAGGGTATTAAATGCATATAAACATTCCTGATCAAAATTGAAAGGCACATCTTTTTCTAGTAATTTCGTTAAAGGCTTAGCTATTTTAGAAAAATCCTTAATAAATCTTCTATAAAATCCAGCATGTCCTAAAAAGCTTCTAATAGCCTTAACTGAACTAGGAGGCGGTAATTTTTCTATGGTTTCAATTTTTGCTTTATTAACCTCAATCCCTTTACTAGAAATTTTGTGACCTAACACAATCCCTTCTCGAACCTTAAAGTGACACTTTTCCCAATTAAGCACAAGGTTCGTTTCCTCACATCTCATTAGAACTTATTTTAAATTTTTAAGGCAAAGGTGGAAAGAATTACTAAATACTGAAAAGTCATCCATAAATACCTCCATAATATCTTCCACAAGTTCATCAAAGATGGGTAGCATGCAGCGCTGAAAAGTAACAGGAGCATTACATAATCCAAAAGGTATTCTACAATAAGAAAACGTACCATAACGACATGTAAATGTTGTCTTTTCTTGATCCTCAGGAGCTATTGGGATTTGGAAGTAGCCAGAGAGTCCGTCTAGGAAGCAATAGTACGTATGCCCAGATAATCTTTCTAACATCTGATCAATGAAGGGTAAGGGAAAGTGATCTTTTCTCGTGGCATCGTTCAACTTCCTATAGTCAATGCAGACTCTCCAACCTGTGACTATTCTTGTTGGAATTAATTCATTCTTTTCGTTGGCTACAACAGTCATGCCTCCCTTCTTTGGAACAACCTGCACAGGACTTACCCAAGTACTGTCAGAAATAGGATAAATAACTCCAGCATCTAGAAGTTTAATTACCTCAACTTTAACAACTTCTTTCATGTTGAGATTTAATTGTCTTTGAGGTTGCACACATGGTTTATATTCATCTTCCATTAAAATTTTATGGGTGCAAAATGACGGACTTATCCCTTTAATGTCAGAAATCTTCCAAGCTATGGCTCTTTTATGCTCTTTTAGTATCTGTAGTAACTCGTCTTTCTCATTGGGTTCCAATTCTAAAGAAATAATTACCGGTAGTGTAGAATTATCTCTAAAGAATGCATACTCTAAGTGATTTGGTAACTGTTTCAATTCCAATTTGGGAGGCTCTTCAATAAAGGGTTTTTGTTTTAGTTCTTCGTTTATTTCAATGCCCTCATACTTCTTTTGTCTTAGGGAAGAAGTATTAGAAGTTAACTCAATTTTTATCTCCCCCATCTCATTGGTATCGTCATCTGCCTGCTTACCTTGGGCAAAACATGGTTCCAACGTGTCTTTATGTATGATTTCCTAAAAAGAATCTTGAATAAAATGATCAATAGCATCGATAAAATAATAGGAATCATCTTGCTCTATAGAGTATCACATAGCATTATAAATTTTAAAAATAATATCCTCGTCACCTACCCATAGCATAAGTTTACCATCACCTACATCAATAACAGCCCTAGCAGTAGCTAAAAATGGGCGTCCTAAAATTAAAGGCACCTCAACGTCCTCATCCATATCAAGCACAACAAAGTCAACAGGGAATATGAATTTATCAACTTTTACTAAATCATCTTCAATAATTCCCCTAGGATATTTAACAGATCTATCAGCTAATTGGATACTCATCCTAGTGGGTTTTGGTTCCCCAAGACCAAGTTGCTTGAACATTTTATAAGGCATTAAATTAATACTTACACCTAAGTCAGCTAATGCTTCCTCAATATTTAAACTACCAATTAAACAAGGAATAGTGAAACTTCCTGGATCTTTCAATTTGGTTGGTAGCTTATTTTGGAGAATAGCTGAGCACTCCTCGTTAAGCTCTACTGTTGATAGGTCTTCAAACTTCCTTTTATTTGTTAAAAGCTCTTTTAAGAATTTTGCATACGTAGACATCTGCAAAATAGCTTCAACAAAAGGTAAGTTAATATGTAATTGTTTAAAAAGTTTAAGAAATTTATTGAATTGTATGTCCATGCAGTCTTTCTTTAACTTTACTGGATATGGAATCGGTGGTTTATACTCTTTAAGTGTCGGTGTTACATTCTTATTTACTTCTTCACTCTTTTCCTTATCAGCTTCTTGTGGCATCTTCTTCTCAGTTTCAACCAACACATTCCCATTCCTTAGTGTAACTGCTTTCACATGCTCTTTTGGGTTAGGTTCGGTGTTACTAGGTAAACTACCTAGTTGCCTTTTGGAAACTAACTTAGTCAGCTATCTAATTTGATTCTCAAGCCCTTAAATTGATGCTTGCTGATTTATCAACGTCGTTTCGGTATTCTGAAAATGAGTCTCTGCCACCAAAATAAACTTTGCTAGCATATCTTCAAGGTTCAGCTTTTTCTCTTGCTGGTAGGGTGGTTGGAAACCTGAAGGGGGTTGTTGTCTCTAATTTCCTTGACTACCCCATGAGAAGTTTGGGTAGTTCCTCCAACCTGGATTGTAAGTGTTACTATAGGGATTATTCTGAGGTCTAGAATTATTACCCATATAGTTCATCTGTTCATTTTCTATGCCAGGGTTGTAGGATGGATATTCTATATTGTTCATCTCTCCTCCATTTGTATTGTACTGCATCACTAGATGTACCTGTGAAGAACCACACAAACCATCAATCTTTTTATTTAAAAGCTCTACCTAGTTTAATAGCATGGCCACTGCGTCGTGATTGAAAACATCGGCTGCCTTTGTTGGCTTCGTCCTCATAACTTGCCACTGATAGTTATTCAGTGACATCTCTTCAATGAATTCGTAAGCAGCCTCAGGTGTTTTATTGTTTAGTGTACCACCGGTGGCTACATCAATCAACTGCCTAATTGAGGGGTTCACACCATTGTAAAAGGTTTGAACCTGTAGCCATAATGGTAACCCATGGTGAAGGCATCTTCTCAGTAGATCCTTGTATCTCTCCCATGCATCGTAAAGTGTTTCTAAATCCATCTGCACAAAAGAAGAGATATCATTCCATAACTTAGCCATTTTAGCCGGCGAAAAATATTTAAGTAAAATTTTTTAGTCATTTGTTCCCATGTAGTGGTTGATCCTCGTTGTAACGAGTTCAACCACTGTTTAGCTTTGTTCCTCAACGAGAAGGGAAACAACCGAAGGCAAATGGCATCATCAAAAACACCATTAATTTTGAAAGTGTCGTAGAATTCTAGAAAATTTGCCAAGTGATTGTTTGGATCCTCATCCTGCAAACAATCAAACTGAACAAACTGCTGAATCATCTGAATAGTGTTAGGTTTTAGTTCAAAATTATTTGCAGCAATAGCAAGTCTAACAATACTTGATTCCATTCCTATTAAAGAAGGCTTAGCATAATCATACATAGTACGAGGAGCAGGATTTTGATTCACTGGATTTGCAGCAACCATAGGAGGTAGCGGATTATTATCAGCCATCTCCTCGGTAATATTAGTATCGTCCTCTTACTCTTCCTCTATATACTGTAGACATCGCCTTATCTCCCTACGATTTTTACGAGCGGTACCTTCTATATCACTATCAAAAAGTAAGGGTCCTGACGGGTTTCTTCTAGTCATAAACTAGAGATACCTGCTAGTAGCAAAGAAAAAGAAAAATTAGAAAAGTAACAATAAAAATAAAAATGGCTAAAGTAATAAAAATTTAGTGTTCCTAATATCTTAGTCCCTGGCAACGACACCAAAAACTTGATGTGTCTTTAACTAACTATCATTACAATAAAGGCAAGCGCACCTATCGTTTAATAGTGTAGTTATGGTAAGACCGGTAATATCGTATCCACAAGGACCAAGAGTACTAGTAATTACTATCTTTCTATTATCTAGCCTAAGAATTGGAGTGATTTCTTCTAAACTAAAACTAATTAAGAACACGACAGAGAATGAATTGGAAAAATACTTTCAGACAACTTTATGAAAGAGGCAATACCCAAAGAAGAATCCACCTAGACTACACTTATTACTTTTGATTCATACGATTTATTCACTTGACTTAATTAGTAGAAATCCCTGACTTGTGTTAATATCTCTTTTGAGACTAAAAATAACTGACTCTAGGTTGATTAATTGAAATTTTTTTCTAATTAAAACCCCTATTGTCGCATTAACTTGATCTATGGATTCCCTTATTAGATTTGACTCTAATCCGGCAGATTTATGTCGCCCTATTTCTAGGGTTGCAATCAACTCTGCTTAATTGTGTTGATCTACTCTTAAACAGGGACTTTTGCTCTTTTGAATAAGTATATTCGACTTGAATTAGTAACCTGGATTATTAAGACAAGAATAAGAACCCACAATTAAGAATAAGAACAAGTATTTATCTTATAAATCAAATAGTAATAAGTTTCATCGAGGTATCATCCCCTCAGGTATTTAAGGGATTTAGTTCATACTGATAGAGGGAAACATCTTAAAATAAGGAAAACTACAAAACATAAGAAAGCCCAAAAACTTCAAGAGAAATTGATAGGAGATCTTCAATCTTGATGGAGATCCTTCTTCCAAACTGCTCTCGATGGCTGTCTTCGAGTGTTTTCTGCTTCTTACTCTGCCTCCCCCCTTAGGTTCTCTCTTAGTGTGTTTATATAGGCTTTGGAACACCTTTCTTGGCCCACAAGTGGTCTTTTTCGAATAGAATTAGCCTTGGGTTTGGCAGGGACACGTGGCACGCCCGTGTACGATAGTCTAGGCCGTGCTCGATTCTGCTCGTCACACACGGCCGTGTGGTCTGCCCGTGTGCAACAGTCCAGGCCGTGTTGATTTCCAAGGTAGGCCCATTTTGTCCCTTTTTGGCCTGTTTCTCGTTCTTTTCGACTCCCTAAGCTCTCCTAAGTGTAAAACAAAATTAAAGGATTAGGAGCATCGAATTCATCAAATATAATTAAAATTCATCCAAAAATAAGTCAAGCATGGGGTCAAAATATGTATAAATTATGGTTTATCACTTACGAGGAAGAACCGATCTGGATTTTAGATCGCGATGTGAAAGAATTGAGAAATAAGAAAATCTCATTAGTGAAAGCCTTATGGCATCGACATTGAGTGGAAGAGGCTACATGGGAGCCCGAATATACAATGAGGCAACAATATCCAAATCTGTTTAACGGTAAGATATTCGGGACGAAAATCCCTAAGGGGGAGAATTATAACTATCCAGTTTAGACCCTTGTCGGAATAGTGGTTTCGGGACCATAGATCCGAGTCGAAAAATATTTAATATTATTTTTTTTGCCTGCAGTATATGATTAAGCATGTACGAAAGTTTTGTGAATTAATTTTGTTGTTTGGTGCTTAATTTAAGAAAATGACTAAATCGCATAAAATGTAAAAGTAGCCTTCTATTTGATTAAGTGCCTAATTGATGTGTCTTTCTAAATGTGAGGTCCTTATGTTGTAAATGGAACAATTACATGGTTAATAGACATTAATGACCATCCATTATGTATTATTATTTGTTTTTATTAAAGGTTAAATATGTAAATTAGTTAGTTAAGTAAGTTAAATAAAACAAAAGCTTAAAATGAGCCATTTATTTTATGTTCATCCACCGAAAACAAGAAAAGAAAAAGGGGTTTTAAGCTTCTTCAACATTCGGCCATAGAAGTACTTAGATTAAGGTATGTTTTGCTTCGGTTTTCGATAATTTCTACGTTTTTGTAATCGTTGCTTCGAATACTAAAAAACCCATGCTTTAATTTTGGAATTTGATGAAGAATATGAAATGTGCCATTGATGAATGCTTGAGTTTTGTGATGCTAGTTGATGAAATATAAAATATATGTGTTGGATTAACATGTTTTGTCTTTGGATTTTTAGTAAATTTGAGTAATTGGACTAAATTGTGAAAATAATATTTTGAGGGATTAAAATGTGAAATAAATGAAATGTGTGGACTTATATGAAGCATGTGAAAATTCGGCTAAGCATGGGCACAAAGAAATTATGTGTATTTTGTGATTTTGTGAAATAAGGACTTAAATGTCAAAATGTGAAAATATGAAGGCTAATTTGTAAAATGCCCTAAATGTGTGTTTTTGGATTGAATTGAATGATTTGGTGAATAAAAGAGTTAAATTTGAATGTGTATAGATCAAGAACCAAAGAAAACGGATTTAGACCGAGGGAAGTCAAAAGTGATTGAGTAGTCGAATCTGTTCGTTTAGTCTGAATATGAGTCAGTCTATATACAAATAAATGTATTTAAGTTGAATTATTCATGTTCATTTAATATTTAATTGTGATGAATGGCTTTGGATGAGATACGTGTGAAATTCAAGAAAGTATCGACAATGTGTCAAAGATCGAAAAGTCTCGTACGAACCGTAGGAATAGATAGGATTCATATGTCATGACATAGGTATTCTGATATGAGATATCATGTAAGACCACGTCTGGGACATTGGCATTGATTTGAGATTTACATGTAAGACCATGTCTAGGACATTGGCATCGTATTTGATTCGTGTAAGACCCTATCTGGGATAGTGGCATCGATATTTGATTACATGTAAGACCACGTCTGGGACGTTGGCATTGTACGAGTATTCTGAGTATCTGAGTATCCTATTTGATTCTGAATGGTTCAGCGGGCAATTTTGAGAAAAGAAATGCTATGTATAATGTGTGGTCGTTTTAGGTACGTTGGAAGTGTATGCTATAATTGAGTATGAAAAGTAAGCATATGTGAATGTGCACAAGTGAGATATGTCCCTAGACTTGTTGAAACAAATGTGATATATGTATGATTATGGTATGAGAAAAAAAGATACTTTGAGGTATGAAATGTTGGTAAGCAATGGCTAAACAAATGAGCCAAAGAAGAATTATGAATTTGCAATTGAGAAATATTAATGATCTTGTATTGGATATGATTATGTATGTTATATGTTAAGTTTATTTGTATAAGGCTTACTAAGCTTTTGAAAGCTTACTTTGTGTGTGTTTGCATTGTTTTATAGATCGTTAAAGCTACGGAAGGCTCGGGGATCGTCGAGGATCATCATCACACTATCAATCTCTATTTTGGTACCTTTTGAAAGTGTATAAATATAAAGTATGGCATGGATAGTCTAGTGAGTTTTGATTATCTTTTGAAAGGTGTATAAATAGCCATGTGATATGGCTAGATAATGAATATGATGTGAATGAGTAGTTCATGCTATATGATGCATAATTTGGTATGAATTGATGGTTAATATTTAGACTAATGAGATGGTCAAGTTTGGGATAAGTCTTATAATGCAAAATTTACATATCATTGATGAATGGTTTATACTTAATAATGCTTGTGATAAGAATGAGATAAGTGTTGCAATTTTTGATTGATTGTTATGCTCATAAATGGTTAGAAAGGATGAACATTTTGGTATGATTTGGTTGCTTTTGGTGTTTGAATGATGCTTGAATGTGCTTGTAGGTTTAACCCAAGTGTGGGTGGCAAAATTGGCCTTGCAAATGGCCTATATTTGCCCACACGATTGAGCACACGGGCGTGTGGCTCGACTGTGTCCCTCGTGGTTGCATTTCAAAACAAGTCAGTTTCGACCACGGGCTGGACACACGGGCGTGTGACTGGCCATGTGGTGCAAGTCAGTTTCGACCACGGGTGAGGCACACGGGCGTGTCTCAGGCCGTGTGGACAAACTAGTACGTATGCCCTGTTTTGCCACGGCTAAGACACACGGGCGTGTCTGTAGCCGTGTGAGGCACACGGCCTGCCCACACGGGCGTGTGACCTTTGTAGCTCTGAAAAATGTTAAATTTTCAGAAATTTTTGTAAGTGTTCGGTTTGGTCTCGACCCCTTTTTAATGCATGTTTAAGGTCTCGTAGACATATTTAAGGGACTCTTTGATTATGAAACGTTAAGATATGATTGAAATGTTTGTAAAAGTTCCGAATTGTTCAGTAATACGTTTTAACCCTAGACCAGCGATGGTTACGGGTTAGGGGTGTTACAAATTTGGTAATTAGTTAATAAAGTTAATGTTTAATAAAAAAAAACTAAAAGCATATTTTTTCACCATTTCTCCATCGAAAATTAGAAAGAATGGCAGCCATGGGAGAAGCTTTTGGTTCGGCCAAGCTTAAAATGCTCGATTAGGCACGATTTTAGCTCCGTTTTTAATGATTTCTATGTTTTTGAGATCGTTGCTTCGTATTCTAGCTAGCCCGTACCTTAATTTTTGAAAATTTTAAAGATTTAACATGTTTTTATTGTTGAATGTTTGAGTAAATTGATGCTTGGTGATATTTTATAAAAGTTTATTGATAGATTTACTAGTTTTGTAAAGTGATTTTTGACCAAAATGTCAAAAAAAGGGTTAATTTGTGAAAATGTGAAATTTAGTGGTTAAAATGTGAAATAAATTGAAAATATTGGCTGATAGTAATATATGGAAAATTCGGCTAGCTTGGGTTTGTGTTTAATTTCATGAAATTGTGATTTTATGTGATAAGGACTAAATTGCACAAATGTGAAATTATGGGGGCAAAAGTGTAAATGTACTTTAAAGTAAATTTTGGATTAAATTGAATAGAGAGATAATAAAATAAGCTGATTTTGATTATAACTGATTGAGAAAAGTGAAATACTGGTATAGATTGAGGAAAAGATAAAGTATCGGACTAGTCGATCCGTTCCGTCGTTTTAACGATCAAGGTAAGTTCGTATGTTAATAAATGCTGTTAAATTTTGCTATAATATATTATTATTGTTGAATTAAATTATAATGCTGATTGAAAATGAGTACGAGCACAACCGACAGTTTTATGACGTCCGAAATTCCTGTACGAACCTTAGGAATAGCTTAGGATCTAAATGTCATGACATTAGGATTTCCGATATAAGATTCATGTAAGACCATGTCTGGGACATTGGCATCGATATGAGATTCATGTAAGACCATAGCTGGGCTATTGGCATCGATATACTATAACATGAAAGACCATATCTAGGATATGGCATTGTATGAGTTATACGAGATTTCCATGTATCCTTAGCGATTCTGAATGGTTCAACGGGCATAGTCAAGACAAGAATGAAAGTACGATCGAAATAAGTAATAGAAGTACGTACAAAACTTATGTGAGAATCGAATGAAAGTGGTGAGTTCATATTATATCATGTATATGAAATGAGAAAGATTTGTGTATAAATATATTTTATGCCAAAATGAGTTCATTTGGCTATATGGAGGTATGAATTGGATGTTAAATGAGGCATGAGTTATGTTTGTTTTAACTATATATACATAAGATATATAACGTGCGAAATACTGTTACTTGATGATAATTAACACGATTCACCTTGGCTAAAGAAAATGAGAGGAATGTTGGTTTGAATGAAGTTATATAGATAGTTGATTTTGTATATGTAAATGTGATCGAATTGATAAGAATATTCTTGATCCGTATGAGCATAGAAATAAATAAACTTGTGAAGCTTTGTTAATTATATGATTGGAATTATGGTATAAAGGTGAAATCAAATGAATTTATATTATAGTATATGTAAATGCTTAATATGTGTTTATTCAATAAGATAAGTTTAATATCATACGAGCTTACTAAGCTTTATAGCTTACTTTGTGTTATTTTTTTTATGTTTTATAGTGATTCGGACATTCGCTCGGGTTGGAAGTCGGCGGAGATTGCATCACACTATCCAGTTTTGATTTTGGTATTTATACACTTGTGACTTGGTTATATGGCATGTATAGGCTTGAGTTATATGGACATGTGTTTTGGTAATGTAGAATGTGAGTTTGGCTTATGATATGTGCTCATATATGTGCTTATGGTGTGTGTGTTATATATATATTTGGTTTTGTGTTTGGCAAGATTATTATGAAAATGGTGAATTGGTATGTTTGTAATATTGGAAATGGTAGTTAAAGTGATGATAAAATGCTTGTATTGGAACTAGGTGAAATGGATGGTTTTGGTATATGGAATTGGTATGTTTTGGAGTAGTAAATGTGTATTAAATTGGTTGATGTTTTTAGGCTATGAATTGGGCATAATTTGTTGATGTTTTGGGCTGCCTTTTGTGTATGAATTGGTGCCACATTTTGAGTTTGCAGGGTAGACCATTATGGGTGGCGAAATGGCCTTGGAAATGGCCTATTTACGTCCACACGGCTGAGCACACGGGCATGTGGCTCGACCGTGTGTGACATATGGCCTTGATGCACAACCATATGTCCCCTGGAAATAATTAGAAATTGAAGTCAGCCTCGCACACGGCCTAGACACATGAGCGTGTCTAGTGGCCGTGTGAGGCATATAGCCTTGGGCCATAGGCATGTGTGGCCATTTCGAATAGGCACACGGGCCAGACATACGGGCGTATAGATGGTTGTGTGGCCGAGTTAGTATACCCACTAGTTTTCACACAGCCTGGCACACGAGCGTGTCCTGGGCCGTGTGAGGTAAGTCAGTATGTATGCCCTGTTTTCACACGGCATAAACACATGGGCGTGTCTGATAGCCGTGTGAGGCACACGGCCTGTTCACACGGGCGTGTGACACCTCTGTATTCAAGAAAATTTTCTATGTTTCCCAAAGTTTTCAAATGTTATCGGCTTAGTCCCGAACCTCTTCCAAGCATGTTTTAAGATTTCATAGAGCCTTAGAAGGGACAATATGATTGTATATGAATGATGTATGTGTTTGAATGTTTAAATTTATGAGATATGTATATGTTATGATGTGATAGTTTGGTAATACCTCGTAACCCTATTCCGGCGATGAATAGGGTTAGGGGTGTTACAGAATCCCCTTGCAAAATCCCTCAAGTCGGCTTAAAAGTATTTGTAGTTTGTACATTCCATTGAACATGCATAATAACCATCGAAACACAATGCATAATTACTCGACTAATAGAACTTGGAATCCGTACATCAATCATAGAATCTTCTAATAAAATCTCATCTAATCTGATCATATGCTTTTTCTAATCCACCTTGATGACTTTCCATTTTTTACTCCATTTATTATATTCATGGAGTGAATGATCTCTTGGGCAAACAAGATCTTGTCTTTTATATCTCAATGGCTTAAAGCTCACATGGTTAGACTTAAATGAATTTGGTTATAATTGACCTAAGTCGATTAACAATGGTTTTAGTAGTTACTTTGTAGAGTGCGTTACAAAGATTATTTGGTTAGTGATAAAGACTTTAACCCCAAAACCTTCAAAATTAAAATTAATAAAGTCTTATTTAGATCATGTTCTATTTAACTTTTCTAATAAAATCATAGATACTCAAGCCCACCATGTTGTCGGATAAACATGGAATGGATCTGTGATTTTAAAAAAATTATACAACCCAAAATCAATTAGGATAGTTATGAACAATGAATCAATAATAATTTAGTACTTGTCAAACAAAAAAAATTGATACTTGTATGTACTTTGATATGCTTTTACAAATTGAAAAATTAATTTGCGATTAATTTCAAACTACTTATAGGTAACTACACTCTTTTGCGAAAATGATCATATCTCGAATTATGAAACTCAAAATTTAATAATTTTCAAAAATAACTTAAAAAGCTCTTCTTAAAAAGCTCTATGATAGAAGCACCCAACTTACGAACCATCAAATTCACCAAATGAGAATCGAATGCAGAAAATTTAATTGGATCTTCAATTTTAATTGTTGGGTTCATTTCTTTCACTTCTTTTCAAGTCTTGTATTTTTTTCCCTTTGAAGTGCTCTAATCATGGCTCAAACTGGTTTTTATCAATTTAATTTAAGTATTTTAAAACTTAAACAAATATTTTAAATATTGTATTAAAAGTTTAAAAAATATTTCTTGGTTGAGTCAACTTAAAATATTTTTATATATTCTTAAAAAATTTAGAAGGATATTTTGCCGATATTTTTAATAGTTTTGGAATTTTTTTATATAGATAGATGATATAAAATAACATGTAGGAAATATTTATAATGCATATATCCCATAAATAAGACAATATTCCCTCGTTTAGTATTAATGGTTGATTTGCATCCCTCCAACAAAATTGGTAAATTTCTATCTATGAGGCCTTAATTTAAGGTAATGTGACCCCACACTAATAAATCAGTCTCTCTCTCAGCAGCCTGAAAAACCAATGTGTGTTTACTTCAAAATGATGGGATTGGTTGGAAAAGTACATGATAAACCGTTTTTTCAGGTCCAAGGTTGTCCTAACAACCTCAATTTTCTCATAAAAACAGTCTTATTTATAGCAAAAACCAACCTCACCACTCAAATTTTGATCCCTTGAACATAACATAACCTTCATTTTCATCCCTCTCTCCACTCCTTAACCTTCATATTCTTTTTTTCTCTCTCTAGTTCTTCCTCCTGCATAGACAAGGCATACAGACTAAGACAGATACAGAGAGGAAGAGGTCATGATCTTGGTTTGTTAAGATATCAATTGAAAAGATAAGAGAGAATAAAATGCTTCAAGTTTGTCATTCTTGCTGCTACAGCTTGATTGTAATATAATAGGTAGGTAGTAACTAACTAGCATTCTTAGTACTTAATTATAACGAACTAATCCTCAAATACTAGGAGCTATTATAACGACTTATTTACCAACTTCAACACTCCCCCCCAAGTTGGAGGGCGATATATGTCTATCACTCCTAACTTGGATATTAAGTGACGATGTTGTTGTACTGCTAGTCCTTTGGTGAGAATGTCTGGAAGTTGTTCCTTTGTTGAAATGTGTTCAGTTTTCACTAAACCTTTCTGAATACTTTCTTTCACAAAGTGGTAATCATTTTAATGTGCTTGTTTCTTTCATCGTAAACAGGGTTTGCTGCAATTTGAATTGCAGCTTGACTATTACAATAAAGCACAGCTGGCTTACTTTCTTTGATCCCCAATTCTTCAAATAATCCTTTTAACCATTTCAACTTTGCAATAGTAGATGCCATGCTCCTATATTCGACTTCTGCTGAAGATCTTGAGACAGTGCTTTGTTTTTTTATTTCCAGGAGATTAAGGAACTTCCAAGTTTTATACAGTACCCCGTTATTTATTTCCTAGACATAAGGCAAGATGCCTAGTCTAAATCATAGTATGCAATTAATATTGGATCTTCATCAGAAGCAAGCAGAATTCCTTGTCCTGGATTACTTTTAATGTATCTCACAATCCTCAATGCAGCTGCATAATGAGACTTCTTAGGCTTATGCATGAATTGATTCAAGTGTTGCACCCCATAAGCAATGCCTGGTCTAGTGTTTGTCAAGTATAACAATCTCCCAATTAGTCTTTGATAAATTTTTGTATCTGCTGAAATTTCATAATCATTTTTCAACTCTAATGTTTCATCAAATTCTACTGTTGTAAGCTTTTGATTCCACTCTAATAGAGTGACTACTGATTTCGCTCCTTTTAAACTGACATCTTCAATTAATTCGAGAGTATATTTTCTCTGATTTAGCACAATGCCTGCATCTGACCTTGAAATTTCGATCCCAAGAAAATATTTTAGACTCCTAAGGTCCTTCATCTTGAAATTCTTGTGTAATATATCTTTTAATTCGCTGATCAATTTACTGTCATTTCCTATAATCAGCAGATCATCAACATATATTAACATGATGACTTGTTTGGATTCTACACTTTCTGTGAACATGGAGTAGTCGTGTTTACTCTGAATGTATCCATGTGAAACCAAAGTTTCAGTCAACTTTAAATTCCATTGTCGTGAAGCCTGTTTTAGGCCATAGAGAGATTTTAGCAACCTGCAAACCCTATTCTCCCCCTAGTTGCGAAATCCCTATGGAAGAGTCATGAACAGTTCCTTTCATAAATCACCTTGTAAAAAGACATTGAAGACATCTAACTGATAAAATGGCCAATGAAAGAGGGCTGCAAGAGCAATAACAATATGGATGGTGACTTGTTTTGCTACTAGAGATAATGTGTCTTAAAAGTCAAAACCTTCTTGTTGATTGTAGCCTTTGGCGACAAGTCGAGCTTTGAACCTTTCAACTGTGCCATTAGAGTAATATTTGACCTTATACACCCATTTACAACCAATGGAAGTTTTCTCAGGAGGTAAAGAGACTACTTCCCAAGTGCCGTTGGATTCCAAAGCTTGTATTTCCTGTTGCATAGCCTCTATCCAACACTTATGTTTAACAACCTCAGAATAGGATTGTGGTTTAACAAAGTATGATATGGTGGCAGCGAAGTGCTGTGTATGGAAAGGTAAATGGTCATAAGAAATAGTAAAAGGATACGAACTCTGTATCGCAAGTGAAGAGGATGGAGGAGAACATAGCCAAGATGGTCATGTAGCGGTTCTTGTAGATATTCGAAAAGGAGGAGATAGATGTAAAGGTGGAAATGAGGAAGGATCCAAAGTGGAAGATGAAGAAGAAAGATCGGATGAGGTAATAGGAAAAGGTACGGGGGTTGGAAAGGAAATATGAGTCTTCTATGGGGAAAAAAGTAGTGATGGGAAACATTGGAGTAGCAGGAAATGAAATTTCGAAAGGAAAAATAGTATCATGAAATGTGACATTTCGATTAACAAAAAATTTCTTCGAAAGAAGATCAAAGAGAATGTACCCCTTTTGAACTAGAGAATAACCAAGAAAAATAGAAGGAATGACTTTATCGGAAAGCCTATCATGATTATGAGGTATGGTGGAATAACATAAGCAGCCGAAAACTTTTAGATGATCGAGAGATGGATGAGTTTTGTGGAGTTTTTCATAAGGAGATTTCCAAGACAAAACAGAGGTAGGTAAACAATTGATAATGTAGCAACTGTTAGTACACATTCTCCCCAAAATTTAGAAGGTAAATGAGAGTGAAATTTCAAGGCTCTGGCAAGTTCAAGGAGGTGGCAATGTTTGCTTTCAGCAACCCCATGTTGTTGTAGAGTATCGACACATGAGCTTTGATGGAAAATACCAAGAGAGATCAAAAAAGGTGTACATGTAGAGTTAAAAAATTTAGAACCATTATCATTCTGAATGACGTTGATATCAGCTGAAAATTGTGTTTTCGTAAAGGCAACAAATTGTTTAAGAGTGATAGAAGCATCACTCTTGGTTTGTAAAAGGTATACTCAAGTCATTCGAGTGAAATCATCAACTATAGTGAGGAAAAAACGATGACCACTATGAGTTGAGATTCTATAAGGTCCCCATAAGTCAATATGAATTAAAGCAAAAGCATTAATAGTTTGAGTGTGACTACGAGGAAATGACAATTTAGTTTATTTAGCTAGTGGACAAACAGAACAAGAAGATAATTCATTAAGATCATGTAAAACAAATTTTAATTGAACAATTTTTTTCATTATGGAAACAAAGGTCTGACCAAGACGAGCATGTCATATATGTGGATCATTATATAAAGCCATAAAAGAAGTAACAATGGGCAAAGAAATATTAGCAGATTTGTGAGGATGAACAAGACTGGAAAAGAGTTGATGTCGGTGAAAGTAGTAGAGACCAGCATCTTCTTTACCAATCCCCAACATCCGTCCACTGCAAAGGTCCTGTAAAAGGCAAAAGGAAAGGTAAAAAGACACAAAATAATTGAGGTCTTTAGTAAGATGAGAAACAGAAAGTAAATCATAATTAAAATCAGGTATGTATAAAACATTTGTTAGCTTATAAGTGGTGGAAAGGATATGATGGCCAATATGAGTAACAGAGGCTAATTTCCCATTAGGCAATTGAACACAAGAGCTGTTAGGAGCAAAAGCAACAGAAGAATTCAAGCACTAAAAATTAAATGTCATATGGTTGATGGCTCCTATGTCAAGGATCCAGCTAAACAATGTAAAGGAAGAGAGCGTACCAGCCATGTGAGCAGTAGTAGAAATAGATGAATCCTTTTGCAAAGTATCAAAAGTTATTGGTACTATTCTGATGTTAAAGTAAGAGCAGATGGAGCTTGAACAAGATGGAATCACAGGTTCACTGAATCAATCGAAGAGGTCACATTAGTAGCAACTGATTTCTTGTGAGTGAACTTAAAATCAAGAGGGAAACCAATCAGTTTATAAAAGTTTTCACATTTATGACCTCAGACATGACAGTGATCACAAGTGCCATTAAATCTGCGCTTGAAGCTACCAGTGGTAGTAGTCGAGGAGTAAAGAGCAGTAGGCTCAGATGTAGAAAGAACTGGAGAAGAGGTTTGACATTGAGATTCTTTCTGAACAAGCATGGAGTAGGTTTGATTAACTTAAGGCAGCAGTTGCATAAGTCATATTTGACTATGCACAGTAGAATAGGAATCATTGAGGCCCATTAGAAATTGAAAGAGTCGTTGTTGAAGAAAAGAGGCAGATGTGATTCGAGCATTTTCACAGTCACATGGAGAGCAAGGCACTAAAACATCATACTCATCCCATAAAAGGCGGAGCTGCGTGAAATAAGTGGAGATGGAAGAAGTACCTTGAGTGTGAGAAGAAATAGTGTGATGGAGATAATAAATTCTGGACCCATCAACTTTGCTATAACATTCTTAAAGATCCTTCCAAACAAGGCAAGCACTCGAAGTGAAAACAATACCAGCTGAAATTTCTTGGCAAATGGTGTTGAGGATCCAAGAGAGGATAATAGCTTGCAACGGTCCCATTGAGGATGAAGATCAGCTAGAAGATTAGCCCCGTGAGTAAGTGCCATCAACAAATCCAAGTTTGTTTTTGGCAAGAAAAGCAATTTTCATTTATTGTCTCCATATTTTATAATTCTCAAAGCCAAGAAGCTGATGAGATACTAGTAGAGTGTCAGGAGTATTAGAGGGGTGAAGATAAAGAGGGTGATGAAATTCAATGACAAGAGAAGAAGATTGATGGATTGCCATTGAAGAAGATTATGAAGAAAAAAATAGGGAACCAAGAAAAAATTGAACCTGGCTCTTGATACCATGTTAAGATATCGATTGAAAAGATAAGAGAGAATAAAATGCTTCAAGTCTGTCATTGTTGCTGCTACAGCTTGATTGTAATATAATTGGTAGGTAGTAACTAACTAGCATACTTAGTATTTATTTACAAGGAACTAATCCCTAAATACTAGGAGCTGTTATAACAACTTATTTACCAACTTCAACATGGTTCATCGCGGGTCATAATCTTCCACCTCACCACACTTTAAGCTCTTCAATTTTCAATCTTAAGTTCAATCCTTTTTTATTTCATCAAATCCCAAAACCACTTGATCAATTCCAACAACCATAGAATGGATAAACGATCATTTAATCTACTTGTAGAACAAAAGCTGGGGAAAATCCAGCGGTTTTTTATTTATGCGGTGCTTGAATGGACCATGATATTTATTCTTTTACTCAGCGGCTTTCTTTCATATTTCGCCAAAGAAATTGCCAGGCTCTTTGAGTTGCCTACCCCTTGTTTGCTTTGTACCAGTATTGATTAAACCCTTTCTCGAAACAATTCTGAAATTTATAAGAATGATTCCATATGTAACCATCATAAGAAAAATGTCTCGTTTTTTGCTTTTTGCCACTGTCTCAAGAAGCTTTCGGACATAACACAAAGATATTGAATTGTTTGTTGATGGAGATCATGAAGTTCATCTGTCATTGCCTTTTGGTAAAAGAGAAGAAGAAATTGTTTTTGAGAAAAGCAACGATCTTCTTTGTTCATGTTGTGGAGCGCCATTGAAGATCAAACCTTCACATTCAAAAGGGAAAGTTTCTCCCCCTTCATTTGTAGCTCCTATTCCATCTCCCAAGCCTCCAACAAATTGAAACATGGATTTCTCACATGTTAAATACACGGATTGCAAGCTTAACTAGGATTAATCCGAGGCGGCTCAAGATGATAATGATCATCCAAAGGGATTCACAAATGAAAAACCATGTAAGTTTAAAGAATAAAAGTTTTTTTTACATTAATAATTGTGAAAAGTTTTCTGATTTATGGCCATGAATGTTTCAACAGTCAAGGAAGATGGAAATGGTGATGATGAAGATAAGACCCCTACTTTATCAAAGGGAACAGGTTCTTTGGAATCTCATTAGCGGATTCATCATCAACTAGCCCTCGATGGAAAAAAATCTCGAGGAAATTACTGCAAGAGAAAGCTGAGTTTGCTTCAGAATATGGTGATGTGCAAGTGCCAACCGAGGCAGAAGGTGACTTTTTGCTTCACTTGAAGAGACAAGTTCACATGGGTCGTAAGTCACTTTTATACATGAAACTTGATGAAGAATGAAATGCATCCATTATTGCAGCTTATAATGCAATGGTGATGATCACTGGGTTACAAGTCGATAAATCAGCTGTTCAAATGGAGGCATTACAATACCAAAGAATGATGGAAGAACGAATAGAATACAACCAAGAATCTTAAAAGAAATGAACAATTTGCTGGTCAAAAGAGAGGAAGAAATCAAGGAATTAGATGATGAACTTGAGATTTATAGACACTATTATGGATGCTTGTTGAAAATTGGCCTACCATGCTACTGTAATATTTTCGGATGAAGAGCATGCAGCTTGTAAACATGCTGAAACATGTATGCTTGCTGTAATATTTTCGGATGAAGTACATGTAAACATGCTGCAGCACTTATGCTTGTTGTAATAGTAAGGTTTTTGTTTAGTTTCATTGTAATCAAACTAGTTGAAAACGAACAAGTTGATGATAGCTTGATATGTTTAGATGTTGAATGACTAGTTTAGGTGGCTTGTTTATGTGTACAAGCCATGTTTATCAAGTTCCTAGGCTACTTAGTGGTAGTAGGTAGTATTAGGTGATGTAGTTGGCTATAAATATATTGTTTTTCTTATTGAAAAGATGAGCAAGAATGAGCTATCAGCCATAAGCTCCCTTGCTGCACATTTGTGAGCAAGTAAAAAAATTTCTTGCATCTTGCTTCATTGTTCTGTGTCCTGTATTTCTTTCTCTGCTTCTACAAAAACCCCAACAATTGGTATCAGAGCCTAAGTCTTTGAGAGTCACTTCTGCTGCTTATTGAAAAGAAAGAAGCTGCCAAAGCATGTCATTTAAGACTGCTTGTAGAAGAAAGCAACAGCTCAACCCTATGAGACTCCCAATCAAGCTTGAATAAGTTGAAAAAGGAGTTTTAAGGAAAGATGTGATTTTTCAAATGTTCAAGCTACAAGCTTAGCAAAAATGTGCAAGCTGTCAAAGGTGCAAGCTCAGTCTAGTGCGAGCAACAAAATGTGAGCCTGCCAAAAAGCTCAACAGAATGTGAGCATGTCGAATTTCAAGCCAAATGGCAGACTGAAGTCAAGCAAACTATACACGCAAACTGTATATGCAAGAAGAAACATGACAGTAATGAACAAGGGAACAAGGCAAGTTGTCAACCAAGGGTATGAAGAAGGAGAAGACTCCTTTTGAAGAATAAATATTTGACACAAAATACCCGGATAGTCAATTATATGAGCCAGATTTTGTTGATAATAAGGCCAAGGTTGAAGATGAGTTGAAAATGAATTGCTTGTGCATGTTTAGCTTGAAACAAAGCATCTAAGGACTGCCAAGCTTAAAAAACTTAATGAATGATTTGTATTTGCAGCATGGAGTCCAAGGAAGAGTGTTAAAAATTGGCCTACCATGCTTGCTGTAATATTTCTGGATGAAGTATGTGCTAGCAATTGTGCATGCTGCAGCACCTATGCTTGTTGTAACCTGTTGTTTAGTTACTTTCTTAAGTTACTTAGTTCAAAATGAACTAAGTTGGTATTGTTTTAATATTTTTTAGGTGCTGGTTGACATAATCAACTTGTGTGCAAGTTAAGTTTTTATAATCACAATGCTGATTAGTGGGGTTGGTTGAATATTTGGTGATGTATTTTACTATAAATGTATTGTTTTCATAATGAATGGGTAAGCATATCTATAACATCCTGGATTATAGCCTATACATTAGTATGTCTTATGTGTTATGGATGTGATATGTGCATTTTTAGAATCTTGGAAATGTAAGGAAATGACTTGGAAACGGAAGGAAATGTCTTGTCTTGGAAATGTAAGGAAATGACTTGGAAATGTAAGGAAATGTCTTGTCTTGGAAATGTAAGGAAATGTCCTTGAAATGCATGGAAATGATTTAGAAATGAACATTTTTGGAAACCCGGAAATGATTTGGAAATGATTCAAAAGTGGAAAGTGAACATTTCTGGAAACTTGGAAATGTAAGGAAATGTCAAGTTTAAAGAGGCAAACGAAAATTTTTGGAAACTTAGAGATTACTTAGAAATGTCGAGTTTTAAAATTTAAAAGAGGAAATTAAGGCAAGATGGCCTTAAGAGAAAAAGTACGTGAAAATATGACACACAAACAGGCTTGGAAAAGTGGCCTGGAGATGCCACTTAGGGCCTCTGGATATGGCGCCACATACAAGAGTATTGGGCCAAGGTTCGAGCTGCAGGGGAAGCAAAATAAAAGTTTTATTTTGCAGCAGAGATTAGCAGCAAGGGACGGCACAAGGCTATAATTTAGGAGCTTTTATTCTTTTATTTTTAAGAGATAAATAGTGGATAAATAAGGGATAAATAATGGATTTATTTTAGATTATTTTCAAGAGATAAATGAGGAATTATTCTTTAATTAGGAAAATAAGGGAGAAGTGATGGCCAAGTAAGGGACTTTGAGTTTAATAATTTCGGCTAAGTAAGGATAGTTGCTGAATTATCGTTTATTTTAGGAGATAATTAAAAAGATAAAGCTATCAAAATAGAAGAGTGATGGCCAAGTAAGAGATTCTAAGTTAGTAAATTCGGCTATATAAGGAAAAAAAAGGGCCATTCATCATTCTTTCTCTCAACCCTTCTCTCTGCCGAATTTCCTAGAGCATTTGTTCTTCTTCTTTTTGTTAGCCAAAGCCGAAAATTCATGATATCACCATTATCCAATTTCTTATTCTATCCAATCCATCAAAAGTCGAATTTTTGAGGGGCTTCAAGCATAGGTGCTGTCTATTTCTTCAAGAAAGGGTAAGAACAAGTTTTGATTTCTATTCTTTTCTTTTAGATTTGTCGAAATCTAGGACTAAACCCATTATTTGCCAAAATTTGGAAAGTACACCATAGGCCACGTGTTCCCTAGTTATTCGGTGAGTTTCGGGATTTAAAATCCACAAGGTAAGTTTTGAGTTATAACAATCCTAATAGGATTTGGATTTATGGCCGAATGGCTTTTTATTAAATTAGTAAGTGATTAATCAAATGTAGGGATTAAGGATCTAAGCGGTAGATCAGATTTCAAGATCTCAAGGAATTTGCTAAGCGAATCAGGTGTGTACCCCACACTAATTCTTAATAAGTTTTATGGCTATGTCTAATTAAAATATGTGATATTAATAATAAGAAAGTGGCTAAGGTACCATGTTATGGTACTAAGTACTTAGGTACGTTTCCTACTCCTACTAGGAATATGAAATATGTTATTTGTAACATGAGAATAAGAATGTGAACTTTGGCATATTAATGCATATTACAAAATGGGGCATATGGGTTATTGAAAGGGGAAGTGAATGTGGTGACCTAAGACCATGAACACGGTGACCTAAAACCGCGATATCTGAATGTGGTGACCTAAGACCACAAATGCGGTGACCTAAGACCGCGATATCTGAATGCGGTGACCTAAGACCACAAATGCGGTGACCTAAGACCGCGATATAGAGTGTAGCGGACGGAGGGTCGACTTAGTAGTCCCCACGGTGTACAGGTTGGTACGGGGGAGTGTAGCGGATGGTTTATTAGGTTTGGGTTTGGGAATGCATCATAATTTGTATGCTATGATATGAATGTGTAATATTTGTTATGCCTGATTCTATTATGATTTAGTGTTGTGTACACATTGAGTTTGTTGACTCACCCCGTTGTGGGAATATTTTTCAGGTGATGAACAAGATGGACCTGGGTCGTGTGAAAGCTTAGGGATGGCCATGCTCAAAGAAGAAATTCATTTTATTTGGACTACTTTATTTTAAGTACTAAGGTTTTAATTTTGGGATTTATTTGATGTAATAAGGCCATAGTTGAACTATTTTACATTTATTTTATTTATTATGTTTACAAATTTTTATCAATTAAAGTTTAAGTAGATTTCTTTTAAAACAAAGCCTAAACGTTTTGTCACCTAAAGTAAAGGATTTTAATAATGAAATAAACTTGTTTTCAACTCGAGCCCAACCCAGTTCGAACTTCCTCCCAAAATCACTTCAAGTTTTCCTAAGTAACAAAAGAATTTGAACCGATTTTCTTCGAGAAACATACCAGATCCGGTCAAGGCTCGTAGGCTGGGTTTGGGGTGTTTCAGTTTGGTATCAGAACCCGTTTCAAACTCTCGGCCTGAGGTTTAAGGCCCAAAATGTTTTCAAAATGAGCCCAAATAAGTTTTATGAAAACATTTATGAAATAAGCAGGTTTTGGCATGGCACCCAAGTCTCCGACCCACAGTCCACCAGGTAAGTACTTCTATTCATTTGTGTGATTTATTGAATGATCTGTAGAAGGGTAGAAATGGAATGGAACGTAGATTAGCATGATAAGTACTTGAACCCTAGGATTAGTTTTCCCTAACACTTACATAAGACTTAAGTGCCTAACTAAACAACCCTATGGCTAAGTCGCGAGTTAGGGTATGGTAACCCCCATGTGCGCATGTTTAGGATTGGATCCTAAGAGCACAGTACTTACTTGCGATCCTAGTGACTTGTAACACCCCAAACCCGGTCAATGCGTTTAGACGAGATTTGGTTTGTCACACCAATCAAACATTCATTTATTCTCGAGTGATTAAAGTAAAATTTGCTACAAACTTTTTGTAGATAGAGTTTAATAAAAATTAAGTCTGAAGTTTTGAAATTGATGTTTCAAGAAAATACTTGTTTAAAACTTATCATTTAGAAAAATATTTATCAAAACCTTAAAGTCGTTGTAAAGGAATTTGGAAGAAATTTTAAAGAAATAATTTAGTTGTTCAAAATGTTATAAAACAGAATTTTTTTGAGAAAACCATATAATTTAACATAAGCCCATAATAATAGTCCTAAAACAAAATTAAAACCATCCACACAATAATATCCATAAAAACATAATTAGAGGCCTTATTACATCAAACCCAAAATAGTAATTAAAATAAAGTCATAGTTTATAAAACCCAAGTTCGTAGTATGGCCTCCACCAAGTCATCTCCTACCCCAAGTCCACATCAATTTCCATTACCTGAAAAGGTTAATAAAATTGGGTGAGTTACAAGGAACTCAGTGTGCAACTCACTTACCATCATTATTGGGCTAGACCATCAAGGCATTAACTTGGGCTTGAGCCCAATTGCAAATTTTGACAATATAGCATAAATTAAAATAAAATAAATATATAATGCATGTAGATGAATTTCCCATCCCAAGCCTAGTATCCATCCGCTAACACCCCGTACCAACCAACACACCCTGTGGGGATCAAGTCAACCCACCCCGCCAAACACACCAATCGTAGGCATTAAGCCTTTTTAATAAATTTGTAGTGCACTACCAACTAGATTGTGACATTGTCACCGAACTAGAGGCATTTAGCCGAATTTGTGGCGAGCCACCGAACTAGAGGCATTGAGCCAAATTTGTGGCGGGAGCCACCGAACTAGAGGCATTGAGCCAAATTTGTGGCAACCGCCATTCTTCTCTTCATATATCCCGCCCCATGCAATCATGCGTGTATAACAAAATATAGTCATATAACAAATTTTCAATTATTCCATATCATCGGTGGGTTTATCAATAAACATTTCATTTGGCCCATAAAAATAATTTAGCAAATTGCCCATTTAATAATTTGGTAAACTTTAGCCCTTATATCGAACTAGAGTATTTTGGCCCAATTTATCGAACTAGAGTATGTTGGCCCAATTTATCGAACTAGAGTATTTTGGCCCAATTTATCGAACTAGAGTATTTTGGCCCAATTTATCGAACTAGAGTATTTTTAGCCCATTATGTCAATCTAGCAGTTTTTCGTATTTTCTCGGTTTTAACTGCTTTTTCATGTATTTTCACAAAAGTATCAATTACTACATAATTTCTGAATTTACCATTTTCATGATTTTATCACAGTACTTATGATTTGAAATCTAACCCGAAAATGAGTGTGAAATTACACACCTGGTTATTGAGAGAACTACATTTCCCGTTCTTCAACACCTAAACGTATCGCGATAGTTAGAACACTATAATCTAATAAATAAACCGATCTAAGCATAACGATCTAGAATTTTACCTCGGATTTTTGAACCACTTCTACTCGCGGTTTCTCCCGATTGATGGTTCGCTAACCGAATCGAACCCACGAACGAATAATGGTTCAGCGCATTTAACAACTTCGAATAGTTGATTTTCCTCGGTTGAGCGTCCATGAACCCGTGGAAAATCTCGGATTCCGAAAATAGTCCTTTGCTTATACTTAGGGGAATAACGGAACCTCCCTCTTTCAAGACTAAACACCGCCCTTTTCTTCCCTATTTTGAATGTCTTCAAGGACAAAGATAGTTAATCCAATCTAAAATAATTTGAAATAATACTAAGGTTTTAAAGATGTGATTTCCTTACCACAAAATTGATTCCAATGATTGTGTCACCCACGACTTCTTGATTTCCAAACTTCCGTTATTGCACTAAAGAGTAACAAAGAAGACGTTACTAGAACGAAACGATTATTTCGATCCAAATGATCCTTCATGACACCATCAAAATTCGGTCATATCACTATTAACTAATCGAAACGAAAAGAATCTATTACCTATTTTCCACGTCGAAAGAAAGGATTGAGAATGGTGTTTGATTGATGAAAGATTCGGCTATGAATGATCAAGGAAAAGAGAAAATAAATTTGGCTTATAGGCACATTAGCATTCGGCCATGAGAGTGTAGATGGAGAGAATTTTGATTGAAAAGAATTAAAATAGGAGAAAGATGGTGATGATGTTGCTTTGATTTCAAAGAGAATAGAGAAGAAAGGAAAAGAAAAAGATGAGCTTTAAGAGAGGTGTATATTTCGGCAATGGTAGAAAGAAAAGAGAAAGAATAGCTTTTGGTGTAGATGATTTTCTATGCACTCAAAGGAAAGACACAAACAAGTACTAAAGCAATAAACAAAAATGACCAAATGGTCAAAATAATCAAGGCTTACCAATGCACAATTCGGCCAAGGGAGAGAGGGGTTGAGAGAATTTGCAAAACTATGCACAAAACTAACTAAAAAAATGACCAAAACAAAAGACTAAAATTCCTAGCCAAACTATCACCAAAAATTCGGCTCCCTATATAGTCCAAGTTGTCAGTCAAATCATGGTGAATTGGCCATGATATTGTTTCCATAAAAATTCCCTTGATACTTGCCCCATATCTTCATATCTTTCCTTAATTTCTTGATTCCCTTCCTTAAGTTAACAATTTCCTTATTCCCTTGATATACTAACCAAAAATAACATGGTCAACTCTTTCCATAAATGAGCTTGGCCGACACATGCTAGGAAAACCAAAAATAAAAGCCACCTAATTGCTATTTAAGGGATTCGAACCTTCACCTCATGCACTAACACATGCGCCAACACCACTTTGCCATTAACCCATCTTATGCTACACATTGACACTTTAATTAATTTATGTGTCAATGCCACTTAGTCCATTTCCAAAATTCTCAAAATTAATATTATTCCATCCCAATAAAATTTAATTCTTCTTGAGACTATATTAACCACGAAAATAAATAATAAAATTTCACTTTCTAGAATAATTACTCAAAGCACACAATGAAAGAAAATTCTCAAATTTTCAGGGTGTTACATGACTCACCTCCTCTTCGCAGAATCCTGCAGTGCGTGTAGCTTCGGTTCACTCACCCTAACCAAGAGGACTCGGTCATAAAGCAAAACACAATAACTAAAACCCGAAGGGAACTAGCCGTGTTTTTATAAAAACCCTAGTTTTAAAACTCTTAAAATTACCTTTTTAATTTGTGAAGACTATTTTTACAAAAAAAATTTCCGAAAAATTTTCGATTTATAAAATTACAAAAATACCCCTAGTGGTGAAACTAGAAAAAATGCCCTTGGTTTATAAAATGTCCAAACTACCCACAGTTTCAGCAAAATTTCCTTACTTTATAACAAGTCCAGAAACCCTGATTTGCAAAATACCAAAATACCTTAATTTTGGAAAATTACGAAATTGCTCCTAACTTGCAAATTACCAAAATGACCCTAATTTCCAAAATTTTTGCAACAACACCGTTTTGGAAAACAAATTCTCAAAAAGAACCCCCAAGTTTTGCAAATTTTGAAATATCCCGGGAATGCAAAATTATCGAAATACCCTTATTGACAAAATTACCAAGGAACCTTATTTTGAAAAATTACGAAAATACCCCTGTAGGACAAATTACGAAAATACCCCTGGGATAGGAATAAGGCAAAGAGTGTTCGAATAGTGAATGTGGGTGGTAGATACCACTGAATAAATATGTCTATGTCGATGAATGAATGTGCCTCTATTGAGGAATGAAGGTGTCTCTGTTGATGAATGTGAATGTGATTCTCTGAATTAGAGTAGTGAACTTGAACTGAAACTTTGTGCGATCGAAAGAACTACTTCTAAATATCTTTATTTCATAAAATTGTTCGCGATTAATAAGTGGAACAAAATTCTGATGCATAAAACTTTTTAATCAGATAAAATCGCGGCGTTAGAAATGAGTTCTAGGGGACGTGAACTTAGAGATTGTGCCTAGGAAGTATGATAGTGTTATTAAGATCGAGTCAGTGCGCATAAAGCGTAGTATGGTGAGTAGGAATGCAGTTAGCCAAGTAATTTCGAGGACGAAATTATTTTTAAGGGGGGTAGAACTGTAACATCCTGGATTATAGCCTATGCATTAGTATGTCTTATGTGTTATGGATGTGATGTGTGCATTTTTAGAATCTTGGAAATGTAAGGAAATGACTTGGAAATGGAAGGAAATGTCTTGTCTTGGAAATGTAAGGAAATGACTTGGAAATGTAAGGAAATGTCTTGTCTTGGAAATGTAAGGAAATGTCCTTGAAATGCATGGAAATGATTTAGAAATGAACATTTTTGGAAACCCGGAAATGATTTGGAAATGATTCAAAAGTAAAAAGTGAACATTTCTGGAAACTTGGAAATGTAAGGAAATGTCAAGTTTAAAGAGGCAAACGAAAATTTTTGGAAACTTAGAAATGACTTAGAAATGTCGAGTTTTAAAGTTTAAAAGAGGAAATTAAGGCAATGTGGCCTTAAGAGAAAAAGTATGTGAAAATATGACACACAAACAGGCTTGGAAAAGTGGCCTGGAGGTGCCACTTAGGGCCTCTGGAAATGGCGCCACATACAGGAGTATTGGGCCAAGGTTCGAGCTGCAGGGGAAGCAAAATAAAAGTTTTATTTTGCAGCAGAGATTAGCAGCAAGGGACGGCACAAGGCTATAATTTAGGAGCTTTTATTCATTTATTTTTAAGAGATAAATAGTGGATAAATAAGGGATAAATAATGGATTTATTTTAGATTATTTTCAAGAGATAAATGAGGAATTATTCTTTAATTAGGAAAATAAGGGAGAAGTGATGGCCAAGTAAGGGACTTTGAGTTTAATAATTTCGGTTAAGTAAGGATAGTTGCTGAATTATCTTTTATTTTAGGAGATAATTAAAGAGATAAAGCTATCAAAATAGAAGAGTGATGGCCAAGTAAGGGATTCTAAGTTAGTAAATTCGGCTATATAAGGAAAAGAGGGCCATTCATCATTCTTTCTCTCAACCCTACTCTCTGCCGAATTTCCTAGAGCATTTGTTCTTCTTCTTTTTGTTAGCCAAAGCCGAAAATTCAAGATATCACCATTAGCCAATTTCTTATTCTATCCAATCCATCAAAAGCCGAATCTTTGAGGGGCTTCAGGCATAGGTGCTGTCGATTTCCTCAAGAAAGGGTAAGAATAAGTTTTGATTTCTATTCTTTTCTTTTAGATTTTTCGAAATCTAGGACTAATCCCATCAATATTCTTATTTTCCGAAATTTGGAAGGTACACCATAGGCCACGTGTTTCCTAGTTATTCGGTGAGTTTCGGGATTTAAAATCCACAAGGTAAGTTTTGAGTTATAACAATCCTAATAGGATTTGGATTTATGGCCGAATGGCTTTTTATTAAATTAGTAAGTGATTAATCAAATGTAGGGATTAAGGATCTAAGTGATAGATCAGATTTCAAGATCTCAAGGAATTTGCTAAGCGAATCAGGTGTGTACCCTACACTAATTCTTAATAAGTTTTATGGCTATGTCTAATTAAAATATGTGATATTAAGAATAAGAAAGTGGCTAAAGTACCATGTTATGGTACTAAGTACTCGGTACGTTTCCTACTCCTACTAGGAATATGAAATATGTTATTTGTAACATGAGAATAGGAATGTGAACTTTGGCATATTAATGCATATTACAAAATGGGGCATATGGGTTATTGAAAGGGGAAGTGAATGTGGTGACCTAAGACCACGAACACGGTGACCTAAGACCGCGATATCTGAATGTGGTGACCTAAGACCACAAATGCGGTGACCTAAGGCCGCGATATCTGAATGCGGTGACCTAAGACCACAAATGCGGTGACCTAAGACCGCGATATAGAGTGTAGCGGAAGGAGGGTCGACTTAATAGTCCCCACGGTGTACAGGTTGGTACGGGGGAGTGTAGCGGATGGTTTATTAGGTTTGGATTTGGGAATGCATCATAATTTGTATGCTATGATATGAATGTGTAATATTTGTTATGCCTAATTCTATTATGATTTAGTGTTGTGTACACATTGAGTCTGTTGACTCACCCCGTTGTGGGAACATTTTTCAGGTGATGAACAGTGATGGACCGGGGTCGACAGAAGCTTAGGGATGGCCATTGAAACACCCCACACCCGGCCCACGAGCCTGAACCGGATCTGGTATGTTCCTTAAGAAAATCGGCTTCAAATTCTTTTGTTACTTAGAAAAATTTTGTGAATTTTTAGAAAGATATTGGTTTTGGGTTGGGCTTAGGTTGGAAACCCATTTAATAAAATTTTGAAAACCCAACTTAAATAAGGTGACAAAACAATTTAGGGTTTATTTTTAAAATAAATTTAATTAAACTTAGTCAAAAATAATTCATAACATAACAACTGAAAATAAAAGCAGGGAAATAAAACCATCCAACTTGGGCCTTATGGCCTTATTACATCATTCAAACCCAAAGATAAAATTGAAAATACTAAAATTGAGTAAAGTCCAAATTCTAATAAATTCTTCAAGTGATGCATGGCCACCTTTAGCTCCCGCCAGGCCGGTCCATTATCTGCTCATTTCAAAAAAAATAGTCCCACAAAGGGGTGAGTCAATGAGACTCAATGTGTACACAAACTAACAATCAACATTCCGGCATACATATTCATATCAAAGCATATTCAAATCAAATAATGATGCAACCCAACCCAAGCCTATTTGTCCATCCACTACACACCACCCGCACGCCAATTACACCGTGGGGACTACTAAGTCAACCTCCATCCGCTACACACACATCGAAGCGCAGCTGCGATCGACGTGCTCATCGCCCACTTATGTTGTGTCATTAGACACTATATTCAAATAATGTAACCGGTTACCATATTCACGCAATGGGGCCGTAGCCACCATATTTCGTTGGTGAGGCCGAAACCAACACCTTCGTTGGTGAGACCGAAGTCAACACCTTCGTTGGTGAGACCAAGTCAACACCTTCACTTTCTTCCTTCACATATATCCCAAATGCCCCAATTATTTTATAACATATTCCACATACTTAATTTTCATTCATGTTACTAATCACATGTTCAAAGTATATCACATTCATAATCCTATCAAAAGTAGGAAACATACACAGGTACTCCTTACCACATTTGTGGTACTTAACTACATTCACATACTAATACATATTCATATATTTAATAATTACCACGTAATTTATTGAAGGTTAGTAAGGGTACACACTGATTAAGCTTAAGGTTTCCAATCCAAATCTGAAAAGCTTGATCTAATGCCTTAGATCTTAATTCTCTACATTCAATCATTTAATACTTAGTAAAGAGCCATTCGACTATAAATCCAAATCCTAGTAGGATTAGTATACTTAAAACTTACCTTGGAACTCTCAAATCCCAAATCCTTGTATTCCTCTCATTGAAATCCTATAACTACATGTTAGATCAATTTCTAACATTTATTCACAATAATTAACCCTTAGCCGAATGTTAAATATGACTTACCTTAGATTCTTAAATCCAAAAATTCACCGAATAACTAGGGAACACGCGGCCTATGGTGTACCTTCTGAAAAGAACTTCTCTTTCCTTGTAGTCGACACTTAGTAAATCCCGGAAGATCTCTTCTGCAATGAGATATTAAGGGTATTAGAATCTTAATTTCGAGCCTTAAAAGAAATAGAATGAGAATCTAACCTAATCTTACCCTTACTTGAAGAAATCGATTGCATCTTCACTTCAACCTTCAGAGATTCTTGCTATGGCCTTGATCTTAACAAGCTTTCGGCTTTTGGAATATTGAGAGGAGAAGAATGAAGAAGAAAAAGAGAAGAGAAAAAGAGAATAATGGTAGAGAAAATTCGGCAGAGAGAATAGGAGAAATTTTAGAGAATTTCTGAGAGGTTTTCTTGAGAGAGAAAATGAATGAATGAAGAATAGCCTTACTCTTCCTTTTATAGCCAAAATTACTAGCTAGAGTCCTTTACTTGGCCACCACTCTTCTATTTTGATAACTTTATCCTTTAATTATCATAAATAAAAGAGTTTAATCCAATATTTATCTCTTCTAAATAATCCAATTTTAAAATCCTTTATTTATCACCTTTTAATCGAATATTTATGAAAATAAAACACCTCTCTTTTTAAACACATGTGTCGTCCACCTCAAATATACCTGGAAGCAAAATTAAAACCTTCATTTAATTGCTTCCCTTGTGACTCGAACCCAGGCCCATGCCTCTTGCACATGGCGCCATTTCCATAGGCCCTAAGTGCCCTCTTCAGGCCACTTTTCCTAGCCCGTTTGTGTGTCAAATCTTACCATCTTTTTCTTTTAAGGCCCCTTAGCCTTAATCTCCTATTTAAAACTTTAAAACTTGACATTTTTAAGTCATTTCTAAGTTTCCTAAAATTTTCGATCGATCACTCAGTAAACTTGCCATTTTCTTACATTTCAAGTTTCCGAAATGTTCACTTTCCATTTTTGAATCATTTCCTTACATTTCCTAGTTTCCATAAATGTTCACTTTCCTCTTTATTCCTTTACATTTTCAGGACATTTTCCTACATTTCCAAGACAAGACATTTCCTTACATTTCCTTGCATTTCCTTACATTTTCATACATTTCCTCACATTTCCTTACATTTCCTTACATTTCCATACATTTCCATACATTTCCTTACATTTCCTCACATTTCCATACGTTTCCTGACATTTCCTTACATTTCCATATTTCCTTACATTTCCATACATTTCATTATTTCTAGAATTCACATAACACATTCATAATTCATAAAACATGCCATTTTACCACATGGTTCCTTGTGTCATGCTTCACACGGAGTTTCTTTTAAAGCCTCATTTACCTAGCTCCCCTTTTAACTTAAAAACCAATAATTTTCCAAAGCTTTCTTCTTCCATCCTAGAAGTCTAAAAACCCTTAATACACTTCCAAACACTGCCAAAACCTACTAACTCATGAATTATGCACAAACGCATAACCCCTAATCTAGGATGTTACAGTTCCACCCTCCCTAAAAATAATTTCGTCCTCGAAATTACTTAATAACAGTCGTACCATCCTTCTCACCGCACTATGCTTACGCTGCGCACTCTGATCTTAATAGAACCATCATACTTTCTAGGCACAATCTCTAAGTTCACGCGTCCCTAGAACTTATTTCTAACATCGCGATTTAATCAGTTAACGAGTTTTATGCATCAAAACTTTTGTTTCACTGATTAACCGCGAAACGATTTATGATGAAAAGTATTTAAGAGTGGTTCTTTCGTATTCATACATGCACACACATCTTTTCATTCATTCATACATCTAACAATCAATTATGAACTTTCGTTCATTCAGAGAAATGTTGTAGTTTTCATTGTTGTTGTTTTTCCACTACCTGGGTATTTTCGTAATTTTTCCTACTGAGGCATTTTCGTAATTTTTCAAAAGAAAAAGTTCCTTGGTGATTTTGTCGAAATTATTTTGGTGATTTTAAATTTACTGGGGTATTTTGGAAAATTTTTAAAATTTCGGGAGTATTTCTGTAATTTTAGACCTCTGGGTATTTTGGTAATTTTTCACAAACCAGAGGGTAAATTTGGGAAAATTTGATAAATCAGGATATTTCAAAAGTTGCAAAACTTTGAGGGTTCTTTTGAGAATTGTACTTTCCAAAACTACGATGTTGCAAAAATTTTAGATATCGTGGTCATTTTGTAATTTTGTAAGTTAGGGGCAATTTAGTAATTTTCCAAAATCAAGATATTTTTGATCGTTTGCAATTTGAACATTTATAAAATAATGAAGTTTTAGCAAGACCGTTGAAAAGTTTGACATTTTGTAAATCAAGGGCATTTTGGTAATTTTACCACTAGGGCATTTTTGTAATTTTCACAAATCGAAATTTTTCGGAAATTTTGTAAAGATAGTTTTACAAATTTAAAAGAAAGTTTTAAGAATTTTAAAACTAGGGTTTGTTGTTTTGTTCTCCTCTTTTTTTTTTTTTTTTTAAAACATGGCTAGTTCCTTTTCGGGTTTTAGTCATTATGTTTGGCCTATGACCGAGCCCTCTTTTTGTCGGGGTGAACCAAAAAGCTACGCACTGGTAGGATTCGAGTGGAGAGGAGGTGAGTCACGCGGATCGCTTAAGTACCAAGCTCCCACCAAACCATTCCTAGACATGCGCACAGTGGGGTTACCACACCCCTAGCTCAGTGACTTAGCCATAGGTTTGTTTAGTGTATTAAGTCTTATGTGTTTTGTGTTTGAGTAGTCTAATCCTAGGGTTCAAGTTCCTATCATGCTATTCTACGTTCCATTCCTTTTTCTACCCTTCCATAACATAATATAAATCACATAATCACCCAAATGGTTAGGGGTACTTACTTGGTGAACTGCGGGTCGGAGACTGAGGTGCCATGCCAGAAACCTGCTTATTTTCAGAAATACTTCATAAAATTCATTTGGCTCGATTTGAAAACGTTTTGGGCCTGAGCCCACAGGCCGAGAGTTTAAAACTGGGCTCTGATACCAACTGAAACACCCCACACCCGGCCCACGAGCCTGAACCGGATCTGGTATGTTCCTTAAGAAAATCGGCTTCAAATTCTTTTGTTACTTAGAAAAATTTTGTGAATTTTTAGAAAGATATTGGTTTTGGATTGGGCTTAGGTTGGAAACCCATTTAATAAAATTTTGAAAACCCAACTTAAATAAGGTGACAAAACAATTTAGGGTTTATTTTTAAAATAAATTTAATTAAACTTAGTCAAAAATAATTCATAACATAACAATCAAAATAAAAGCGGAAATAAAACCATCCAACTTGGGCCTTATGGCCTTATTACATCATTCAAACCCAAAGATAAAATTGAAAATACTAAAATTGAGTAAAGTCCAAATTCTAATAAATTCTTCAAGTGATGCATGGCCACCTTTAGCTCCTGCCGACCCGGTCCATTACTGCTCATTTCCTGAAAAATAGTCCCACAAAGGGGTGAGTCAACAGACTCAATGTGTACACAAACTAACAATCAACATTCCAGGCATACATATTCATATCAAAGCATATTCAAATCAAATAATGATGCAACCCAACCCAAGCCTATTTGTCCATCCACTACACACCACCCGTACACGCCAATTACACACCGTGGGGACTACTAGGTCAACCCTCCATCCGCTACACACCATCGAAGCGATCACTGCGATCGACGTGCTCATCGCCCACTTACGTTGTGTCATTAGACACTATATTCAAATAATGTAACCGGTTACCATATTCACGCAATGGGGCCGTAGCCACCATATTTCGTTGGTGAGGCCGAAACCAACACCTTCAAGGTGAGACCAAGTCAACACCTTCGTTGGTGAGACCAAGTCAACACCTTCACTTTCTTCCTTCACATATATCCCAAATGCCCCAATTATTTTATAACATATTCTACATACTTAATTTTCATTCATGTTACTAATCACATGTTCAAAGTATATCACATTCATAATCCTATCAAAAGTAGGAAACATACCTGGGTACTCCTTACCACATTTGTGGTACTTAACTACATTCACATACTAATACATATTCATATATTTAATAATTACCACGTAATTTATTGAAGGTTAGTAAGGGTACACACCTGATTCGCTTAAGGTTTCCAATCCAAATCCTGAAAAGCTTGATCTAATGCCTTAGATCTTAATTCTCTACATTCAATCATTTAATACTTAGTAAAGAGCCATTCGACTATAAATCCAAATCCTAGTAGGATTAGTATACTTAAAACTTACCTTGAAACTCTCAAATCCCAAATCCTTGTATTCCTCTCAATAAATCCCTATAACTACATGTTAGATCAATTTCTAACATTTATTCACAATAATTAACCCTTAGCTGAATGTTAAATATGACTTACCTTAGATTCTTAAATCCCGAAATTCACCGAATAACTAGGGAACACGCGGCTATGGTGTACCTTCGGAAAAGAACTTCTCTTTCCTTGTAGTCGACACTTAGTAAATCCCGAAGATCTCTTCTACAATGTATATTAAGGGTATTAGAATCTTAATTTCGACAACCTTTTAAAAGAAATAGAATGAGAATCTAACCTAATCTTACCCTTACTTGAAGAAATCGATTGCATCTTCACTTCAACCTTCAGAGATTCGGCTATGGCCTTGATCTTAACAAGCTTTCGACTTTTGGAATATTGAGAGGAGAAGAATGAAGAAGAAAGAGAAGAGAAAAAAGAATAATGGTAGAGAAAATTCGCAGAGAGAGAATAGGAGAAATTTTAGAGAATTTCTACAGAGGTTTTCTTTCTTGAGAGAAAAGAATGAATGAAGAATAGCCTTACTCTTCCTTTTATAGCCAAAATTACTAGCTAGAGTCCTTTACTTGGCCACCACTCTTCTATTTTGATAACTTTATCCTTTAATTATCATAAATAAAAGAGTTTAATCCAATATTTATCTCTTCTAAATAATCCAATTTAAAAATCCTTTATTTATCACCTTTTTAATCGAATATTTATGAAAATAAAACACCTCTCTTTTTAAACACATGTGTCGTCCACCTCAAAATTTCCGGAAGCAAAATTAAAACCTTCATTTAATTGCTTCCCTTGTGACTCGAACCCAGGCCCATGCCTCTTGCACATGGCGCCATTTCCATAGGCCCTAAGTGCCCTCTTCAGGCCACTTTTCCTAGCCCGTTTGTGTGTCAAATCTTACCATCTTTTTCTTTTAAGGCCCCTTAGCCTTAATCTCCTATTTAAAACTTTAAAACTTTATATTTTTAAGTCATTTCTAAGTTTCCTAAAATTTTTCGATCGGCTCAGAAACTTGCCATTTTCTTACATTTCCAAGTTTCCAAAATGTTCACTTTCCATTTTTGAATCATTTCCTTACATTTCCTAGTTTCCATAAATGTTCACTTTCCTCTTTATTCCTTTACATTTTCAGGACATTTCCCTACATTTCCAAGACAAGACATTTCCTTACATTTCCTTGCATTTCCTTACATTTTCATACATTTCCTCACATTTCCTTACATTTCCTTACATTTCCATACATTTCCTTACATTTCCTCACATTTCCATACGTTTCCTGACATTTCCTTACATTTCCATATTTCCTTACATTTCCATACATTTCATTATTTCTAGAATTCACATAACACATTCATAATTCATAAAACATGCCATTTTACCACATGGTTCCTTGTGTCATGCTTCACACGGAGTTTCTTTTAAAGCCTCATTTACCTAGCTCCCCTTTTTACTTAAAAACCAATAATTTTCCAAAGCTTTCTTCTTCCATCCTAGAAGTCTAAAAACCCTTAATACACTTCCAAACACTGCCAAAACCTACTAACTCATGAATTATGCACAAACGCATAACCCCTAATCTAGGATGTTACAGCCATGCTCAGCAAGAAATTCATTTTATTTGGACTACTTTATTTTAAGTACTAAGGTTTTAATTTTAGGATTTATTTGATGTAATAAGGCCATAGTTGAACTATTTTACATTTATTTTAGTTATTATGTTTAGAAATTTTTATCAATTAAAGTTTAAGTAGATTTCTTTTAAAACAAAGCCTAAATGTTTTGTCACCTAAAGTAAAGGATTTTAATAATGAAATAAACTTGTTTTCAACTCGAGCCCAACCCTGTTCGAACTTCCTCCCAAAATCACTTCAAGTTTTCCTAAGTAACAAAAGAATTTGAACCGGTTTTCTTCGAGGAACATACCAGATCCAGTCAAGGCTCGTAGGCCGAGTTTGGGGTGTTTCAATATCAACTGCTAAAACAGATTGCTTTCTTGTTGCACGTTTGTAAGGAAGTTAATTTTTCTTGCATCTTACTTTATTGTCTTGTTCTGTTCTCTATTTTCTTTCTCTACTATCAAAAACCCCAACAAATGGTATCAGAGCCCAAGTCTGTGAGGGCTTGTTTTTACTTCTGTTGTTTGTTAAAATAGACAAGAAGCTGTTAAAGCCTGTCACCTTTGAGGGATCATTGTAAAAAAAGACAGTAGCCTATCACCTTTAAGGGTTACTTGTAAAAAAAGACAGCAATAGCTCAACTCTGTGAGACTCTAAAAAAAGCTTGAATAAGTTAAAGGAGGAGTTTCAAGGAAAGCTGTGAGCTTAGCAACATGTGGAAGCTCAATTCGAGTTGTAAAGTTGCAAGCCTGTTGAAGACAATAAGCAAAGTGCGAGCCTGTCAAAGTGAGAGCTTATCAAATTGCAAGCCGAAGTGGACAGTCTAAATGCAAACCTGAATGGGTGAAAGCCAAAGTGGTAGACGGTCTAAATGCAAGCTCGAGTGGGTGTAAGCCAAAATGGCAGACTGAAGGTAAGCAAACTATACTCGCAATCTGTTTGTGCAAGAAGAAACAAGATTGTAATGAACAAGGAAACAAGGTAAGATGTGCTGTCAACTAAGGCTATGAAGGAGGAGAAGACTCCATTTGATGAACAAATCTTTAGCACAAATGACTGGGATAGTCAAGTGTATAAGTCAGATTTGGTTAAGAAAAAAGCCAAGGTTGAAAATGAAGTGCTTGAGCAGGGTCAGCTTGAAACAAAGCATTTTGGGACAGCCAAGTTTAAGAAATTGTTTGTATTCGCAGCATGGAGTCCAAGGAGGAGTGTTGAAAATTGGCCTACCATGCTTGCTGTAATATTTCTGGATGAAGTACGTGCTAGCAATTGTGCATGCTGCAGCACATATGCTTGCTGCAACAGCAAGGTTGTTTAGTTACTTTGTTAACTTACTTAGTTCAAAATGAACTAAGTTGGTATTGTTTTAATATTTTTTAGGTGCTGATTGACATAATCAACTTGTGTGCAAGTTAAGTTTTTATAGTCCCAATGCTGATTAGTAGGGTTAGTTGAATATTTGGTGATGTATTTTACTATAATTGTATTATTTTCATCATGAATGAGTAAGCATATCAGTTGCTAAAATAGATTGCTTCATTGCTGCACGTTTGTGAGCAAGTAAATTTTTCTTGCATCTTGCTTCATTGTCTTGTTTTGTTCTCTGTTTTCTTCCTCTGCTGACAAAAACCCCAACAGTGCTTAAAGGCAGTTGATTTTAAAGGTCAATAAGGAAATGGGAGTGATGAGGGATACCAAGTCTTGAAACCACCATCTTACTCTTCCACCAATGGCAGTCCTACTGCTCGTAGGCTTAATGAAATGAGAGGTGAATGTACCAGCTCCACTGCTCGTAAGTTGAATGAATGGAGAGCTAAATGTACCAGCCCCACTGCTCATAAGTTGAATGAATTGAGAGTTGAATGTGCCGGCCACACTGCTCATAGGTTGAATAAATTGAGAGCTGAATGCACCAGCCCCACTGCTCATAAGTTGAACTAATTGAGAGTTAAATGTACCAGTCCCACTGCTCGTAAGTTGAATGAATTGAGCGCTAAATGTACTAGCCCCATTGCTCGTAGTCTTAATGAAGGGTCCGATGCTTTGGAAAAAGCTCAGAATCATAGCCAATCTAATTCAATGGCGGATGATGGCAGTGGGGAAACCATCAACAGACAAATGAAAATCTCTAAAGGATCCCGTTAGTTTAGCTGATTGAAAAATCTAGATAAGAAGCCACATATTTCATCAATCGGTGGGCGATTAACCTCTAGGTCCAGAAGCGACGAAGAAGAGACAGGTAATATGCCTAAGAAGACACAAAAGTAATACAAACTATATGTTGCTAACTCCGATTCCTTTCTTCCTTTTTCTAATATTGTTAGGATGAATGTAAAAAACTCTTACTTGCTGATTTTGGAGGTCCACCATCGGCAGGCTGGTCCCTTCTACAATGGTAAAAATTTTCCACTATTATCGCCTATTTGCATATGGTGACTTGCTAGCTCAGTTGGGTAGTCCTTGCATATTTCAGGTATGGTTGTGACCGATCAATTTGCAGGAGAAGTTGTAGCAAATTAGAGCTTTTCCGTCTGACTTGGTAGGCAAGGTAAGCTTTTAAATTTCATGGTCGAGGGAATAGTTCATATGAGATTTTGGTTTAAACTTGAAACTAGTCAGCGGTAGGCAAATTGCTAGGAAAGAATCAAAGAGAAGATGGTTATACTTATATATATACACACTTCAATATAGTGCTTTGAATGATCAACTGAGCACTTTGCATGTTGTTCAACTCCAACCTTCAAAACAACAACAACAACGAGGTCTTCAGGAGAGCTTGGAAGATAAAAAAAAAATTCGTTCCCACTGAATTTCAAAGTGGACTGTAATTGAATTGGTATTTAGTGGATATATAGTTTCGTTCCCCTCTTTTTCCTTTTAATTTTCATTGGATGATTTATATATATATAGTGCTCAGCTAACCTATTTATATAAAATTTATATAAAACTCAATTTCAACGTTCAAAATCCAAAAATTAAAAGTAAAATTCTTCCAGCATTAAGATTTTATTTTGAATTTGTAATAAGCAAAAACATTAAATTTGAGTGAGGGAATATTGGAAAGTTAACAATTCAATTCCGAGCACTAAATCCCTTATTACTCTATTTAATTGGTGATATTTCTCAAGGGATTAGGTAAAGCCAATGTTAATTACTGTTCATCTGAAAATGGTTAAAGAAGTATTGCTAGTCAAGCATCGGATTAATTTGAACATCTTAAAACAAATTTCGGATTATGTTCGTTCTCAGTCGAAATCTGAAACTTCTGGGTCCTATAGCCTCATAACTTGTGTATAATGAATTAATGTGGATTTTTTAGATTTATTTTTTACAAGATAAATCTCGAAAAATATATCCTCTTATCTTTTAGAAAAATCATTAATAGTCGGAGGATCTACTTCTGTATTTTTGACTCAATTAAGGAGTCTTAGGTGCTCAAGAAATGTCGCCTTGCAGCATATTTCAAGGATATTAAAAAATAATAATTTTGGGACTAAAATTATTTATTTTCCGCGACAAGGAGTAAAGAAGAAAAAAAAAAGCAATTTGAGGTTTCCATATTTGATTGTTTCTCTCTTGTGAAAATTCCTAATATCAAAAAGAATTTCAAGGCCGATATTGATACTCATATTGTATGAATTCTTTTCGGATATCGGATATTTTTATTCTTATCAAACAAATCAATTTAATATTTTTTAAAAGTATAAACGATTTAACTGTAAAAAAATTAAAAGAAAAAAATCAAACTATATGAAATTAAATATTTCTTTTTAATATGCAAAAAAATATTTAATACTATATTAAAAATTTTATAAATATTATTATAATTCCAAAAATTAAATTGCATAACATGAATAGACTAAAACAAGTATTTCACTTAACAAGAGTTTATGGGCAATCATAAAAAGAACATCACGAATGGATCGTGGCAATATGAAAATTCGTTAAACCAAATTTCAATTAAGGCATAGGCTTCTATTGAAGTCCTATTATGTCCCTAAGTTATTCCACATATGCTCATGTCAAAACTAAGCTAGAAATCACCCTTTCAAGCTTTTATAAAGTTTATGCATACAATAATTATCTTTCGATATCGATATGATATGCAACATTTAGGTCTTTTGTCTATTAACTATTACCTCTTCTCAGATTAAATAGTTAATTCATTAACCTACAAATGTTGGTCACACGTTTACAAGTATTAACATGAATTAAACCTAAATAAATGAAATAATCATTTGTACAAAATATTCACAATACAAAAACCTATTAACTCAAATCATGATTCATACTTATTCTGAATAAACAAAATTAAGTCATGTAATATTAAATTGAAAACATAAATATGAGATGCAAACTTGTCTTTCAACACAAAAAGACATCAATTAACAATAAAGAGAACGGAAAAAAGAATAGTCGACGGGGTTATCCAAGGCCAATTCACAATAAGAAGAGAAAATAGTTGAATTTCAGTGGGTTATCTACAACTGCTCATTGTGGCTTCCCATGGTGGCTCTCCTCCTTGTCTTTACATTACTCATTAAAATGCTATCAAGTTTCTCTCTTTGTCTGCTCTCATTTTCGACAAGTGAATTGCCTTATTTTTTGGCAAATGAGTCTTTAACAAGCCATGAGAAAGACAAAAACACTCAAGAGATTTTTCTTTGAAAATTGGTACATTTCTGAATAAAGTGAATGTAACACCCCATACCCCGCCTAGACGTTATGGCCGAATCTGACGGTGTCACATTGAAGTGTTTAGCGTAAAACTTGTTGTGTTTGAAATCCTCAAAATTGATCAATCATTTTGTTATTAAACGGTGATTCCAAAACAGGTTGTTCATTTCCAATGCGTGCATCATTAAAAACTAATCACTTTTAAAATGTTATTAATTTTCAAAATCTCATTTATTGCGAAAGTTTTTTTTATTAGGAAATGTTGCGAAAACGTGGTGTCTTTGAAAACAGTTACCTTTTGAAACCCGCCTTTTTCTACAACTAGCAGTTTATATCAAACTAAATAAATAAAAACCCCAATTTAAAGTTTATAACTTTAAAGAGGCCTTATTACATAAAAATACCCAAATTCAGTTACTCATAAATCAAAAGCTAAAAACGAAAGCTGATGCGGTTGTGTGGCCATCATCGAGTCTCTCGCAGCACTGACCTGCCAACAACTGGGATTGAGCTTGAGCCTGTTACAATAACAGTCCAGTTCAGTGTGGGTCTAAGCCCTTTCCTGTAACAGTAAATAATTGGGCTTGAGCCCATCACAACGCTAGTAATCAGAAGGGCCTTTGCCCAATTTTAGTAATAGTATCAGTGGGGCCTTGGCCCATAATGATGTGAATATACGGTCATGCAAAGAAGCGATAATGTGTAATATCATTAATCGATCCATGCTGATGCGCAAGATCATTAATCGATGCAGATATGCGATCAAAATCCTACCCAATCCAAATTTCTACACACCACTCCGTCCCGCCAAACACACCATGTGGAGATAAAATCGACCCACCCAGCCAGACACACCAATATTAGCACCGGTTACAGTACTAAATAATATTACAACAAAGCTGTCACTTTGGGCGACCCATGCAACCTTATCAGTACAGTACACTTCCTCCAAATATAACAACCTATCTTCATGCAATATGTCGTGACATAATATCATACGTGTATGCAAAATGTCATGCTCAATCATAGTTATACATATCATAGAGCAAATTAGTCATACATAACATAAGGCCATAACAGTCATTTCATCTCCGAGGGGTATAACAGTCATTTTATCCTATTGGGGTATTTTGGTCATTTTATCCTATGGGGGTATTTCGGTCATTTTACCCTATGGGGGTATTTCGATCATTATTTCGACCCAACATGGCCTAAAACGGCCTAAGCCCATGAGATTGTTCATGGTGGCCTTTACAGACAAACGCCCCTATTTCGCGGGCTCGGATTGCCACACGTGCGATCGCATGCCCGTGTGGCATCAAATGCCATATTTTTCGGCTTTTCGACATTTGTTGACCTACGGTTAAAACAGTGTGAGTACACACTTATTTGACTTTTTCACCGATTATCATTTACAGAGTACTGTTACACACCTGATGCGATTTGCAGTGTTCCGAAGACTCTTATTCTGAAAATCAATGATCATCGCACCATTGGTTCCCAGGCAATATGCCTAACAACCTCGACCACCACCTACACAAAAGTCACCATCTCTATATTAGACTCATACTTTACAAACCATCTCAATTGCACCCCACTTACCACTCAATACTGTTTCTCAAAAAGAAACAAATGACTCATTATCATACCATAACCACTTACCAACAACGATAAAAAAGATTGCAGATCAGAGATATAGCGTACAAAGAACCAAGAATCGAGATTAATCTATCAGTATTCGGCCAATGAAGAGAATTTGAGGGAGAGGAAGAAAAAATCGTGCACTCCCAATTGATCAATGAACCCTTGCTAAAGCCGAGAGCAAAAATAGAATGGTGCGATGGGTGCTTAGCCAAAGAAACAACGTAACAAGGAAAAGAACAAAGAAAAAAGAAAAGAGGGGAGAGTATTCTGCTAAGGTTGAAAAAAAAGGAATGAAACTCGTATTCTAACTCTTACCAAATCGACAACAACCCCAAATCCCAAAAATCCCTCCTCCAATTCGGCTACACACTCTCCATCAACTTCCTATCCCTTAATTTTCTCCTATTATCTCTCCACAACAACAACCTCCCCAAATCCCAATATTCTCTCCTTAAATCTCTCCAAATATCCCTCTTCAGTTCTCTCTATGACTAGTTCAAACTCAATTCAGCAGTATTTCAATCCAACTCTACCACCCATACGAATTAGGCAGCAAAATAAATACTCCCTTTTTTGATACGCCACCACTCGAACCTTAGACCCCATGTACACTCCACACGCCCTTTACCACTAGACCAACAACTCATTTGTATCATATTTTAACCACAATAATTTAAGAACCTATTATCTAGATCCAAGTATTTTATTCACTTAAAATAAAAATTTTGCATAAGCCAAGGCTTGAACCCCTGACTTCTCAGACACTTCCAAACACTCCTAAATCACTTAACCACTGTAGCAGGCATTCATTTATGTCACTTTCATGCACAACTAAATATTTATGTGCAGTCTCCTAACTGTTCCCTTGTTCAAAACATATTTTTTCCCAGGCCTAAAATTCGGGGCATTACAATTCACCCCTCCATAAAGAAATTTTGTCCTCGAAATTTCCAATTATCAGATCAGTCACATAACACAAGCTCCACCACTACGCTTCCACTATGCATTCTAGTTTCAAATTAGGTATATGGCCAAATGACGAGGACCCAACTTGAGCACCTATACGGTCTCTACCATGGCCTCTTATACCTCGTCCGTGTGTACCTCGTGTGCTCATTGTCTATTCGCGTTTTATCTGAATTAACAATTTTATGGAGATTGGTTTACAGTTCTAGTTGTTTATTAACAGATGTCTTATGAAAAATAGTTATTTAGAGTTTGTTTTCACACAACGCAGTGTCTATTGGTGTCTACTGGTTTACTACAGTTTCAGTATACCCTACTAAAGAGTTTGCAGTACTATGTACAATAGTCTCAGTACTCCTACCTATGGCAATTTTAGTCAAAATCAAAGTACAGTTTTCAAAGAGAACTTACAAGATCGGTGCGGAGACTCGGTGTGCCACACAATTAGAAAATCCTTCCAGAACACTTCTGATGGAGCTCAAAACTAACTATTATTTCAACAAAGGCAAGCGCACCTATTGAACAGTAGTATAGCTGTGGTGAGTCCGGAATCATTCGTATCCTCAAGAACCAAGAGTACTAGTATTAACTATCTTTTATTATCTAGCCTAATAATTAAGGGGATTTATTTTTAATCTAAAATTAACTAACAAATTTAACTAACTATGAATGCGACAGAGAGTAAATTGGGAAAATACTTTTGGACAACTTGTATGAGATAGGCAATACCTAAGGAAGAATCCACCTGGACTTCACTTATTACTTTTTATTCATGCGATTTATTCACTTGACTTAATCCGTAGAAATCCCTGATTTATGTTAATATCTCTTTCAAGACTAAAAACAACTGACTCTACGTTGATTAATTAAAATCTCTTTCTAATTAAAACCCCTATTGTCGCATTAACTCGATCTATGGATTCCCTTATTAGGTTTGACCCTAATCCGCATTTTAAATCGCCTCTATTTCAGGGTTGCAATCAACTCTGCTTAATTGTGTTGATCTACTCTTAGACAGGGACTTTTGCTCCACTGAATAAGCACATTCAACTTGAATCAATAACCTGAATTATCAAACAAGAATAAGAACTTACAATTAAGAATAAGAACAAGTATTTATCACATAAATCAAATAATATAATAATAATATTTGTCTTAGGTTTCATCCCCTTAGGTATTTAAGGGATTTAGTTCATACTAAAAGAGGAAAACATCTTAGAATAGGGAAAACAACAAAACATAAGAAAACCCAAAAACTTCTATAGAACTTGATGGGAGATCCTCAGTCTTGACGGAGATCCTTCTCCTAAACTGTTCTCGACGACTGTTTTGGAGTATTTTCTGCCTTCTACTTGGTGTCTATTCGACGTCCTGTCGACCTCTCCTTTTAGGTTGCCCCCTAAGGTGTTTATATAGGCTTTGAGATGCCTTACTTGGCCCACAAGTATCCTATTCCGAATAGAATTCATCCATGTTTCGGCAGGGACACGCTCGTGTGCCACGCCCGTGGTGGACTCCTTCGGTCGTGGTCGATTTTGCTCGCCACACATGGCCGTGTGATCTATCCGTGGTCGATAGTCCAGGCCGTGGTTGATCCTGCTCGTAACACGGTCGTGTCCAATGGTCCAGGCTGTGTTGATTTCCTAGGTAGGCCCATTTTGCCCCTTTTTGGCCCGTTTCTCATCCTTTTGCACTTCCTAACTCTCTTGGGTATAAAACATGAAATTAAGATATTAGGAGTATCAAATTCATCAAATTCAATGGAAAATCATAAAAAATTAAGCCAAGTATGGGGTTAAAATATGTGTAAATTATGATTTATCAACTTCAAATTATTTAAAAGAAACTTTTAGAACTTCAAAGTTTAAAAACCCATTCCATAGCTGAGTTTTGCAACCTGGCTTTGATACCACTAGATGTAACACTCCATACCCGGCCTAGACGTTATGGCCAAATCTGCCGGTGTCACATTGAAGTGTTTAGCGTAAAACTTGTTGTGGTTGAAATCCTCAAAATCGATTAATCATTTTGTTATTAAACGATGATTCCAAAATGGGTTGTTCATTTCCAAAGCGTGCATCATTGAAAGCTAATCACTTTTAAAATGTTATTAATTTTCAAAATCTCATTTATTGCGGAAGTTTTTTTTTTTTTAGGAAATGTTGCGAAAATGTGGTGTCTTTGAAAACAGTTACCTTTTGAAAACCCATCTTTTTCTACAACTAGCAGTTTATATCAAACAAAATAAATAAAAACCCCAATTTAAAGTTTATAACTTTAAAAAGGCCTTATTACATAAAAATACCCAAATACAGTTACTCATAAATCAAAAGCTAAAAACGAAAGCTAATGCGGTTGTGTGGCAATCATTGAATCCCTCGCAGCATCGACCCGCCAACGACGGGGATTACCTGTACAGTTAAACAGAGGAGTGAGTTTATGAAAACTCAGTGTGTAATCCCCTAACAAGCAAACAATCAATTAAACATTAGATAAATGCAATTTGGGCCTGAGCCTGTTATAATAACAGTCCAGTTTATTGTGGGCCTAAGCCCTTTCCTGTAACAGTAAACGATTGGGCTTGAGCCCATCACAACGCCAGTAATCAGAAGGGCCTTTTCCCAATTTCAGTAATAGTATCAGTGGGGCCTTGGCCCATAATAGTAACAGATATCAGTCATGCAGTGAACAGTATGTAATATCATTAATCGATCTAGTAACAGTATAGTATCATTAATCAATGCAGATATACAGTCAAAAATCCTACCCAATCCAGCCTCTACACACCAGTCTGTCCCGCCAAATACACCATGTGGGGATAAAATCGACCCACCCAGCCAGACACACCAAGATTAGCACAGGTTGCAGCACTAAACAGTATTATAGATCAAAGATGTAGCGTACAAAGAACCAAGAATTGGGATTAATCTATCAGTATTCAGCCAATGAAGAGCACTTGAAGGAGAGGAAGAAAAAACCATGCACTCCCAATTGATCAACGAACCCTTGCTAAAGCCGAGAGCAAAAATAGAAAGGTGCGATGGGTGCTCAGCCAAAGTAACAACGTAACAAGGAAAAAAACAAAGAAAAAAGAATAGAGGGGAGAGTATTCAGCTAAGGTTGAAAGAAAAGGAATGAAACTCGAATTCTAACTCTCACCAAATTAGCAACAACCCCAAATCCCAAAAATCCCTCCCCCAATTCGGCTACACACTCTCCATCAACTTCCTATCCCTTAATTTTCTCCTATTATATCTCCACAACAACAACCTCCCTAAATTCCAATATTCTCTCCTTAAATCTCTCCAAATATCCCTTCTTAATTCTCTCTATGACCAGTTCAAACTCCATTCAGTAGTATTTCAATCCAACTCTACCACCCGCACGAATTAGGCAGCAAAATAAATACTCCTTTTTTGTTGTACCACCACTCGAACCTTAGACCCCATGTACACTCCACACGCCCCTTACCACTAGACCAGCAACTCCTTTGTATCATATTTTAGCCACAATAATTTAAGAACCTACTATCTAGATTCACGGATTTTATTCACTTAAAATTAAAATTTTGCAGAAGCCAAGGCTTGAACCCCTGACTTCTCAGACACTTCCAAACACTCCTAAATCACTTAACCACTGAAACAGGTATTCATTTATGTCACTTTCTTGCACAACTAAATATTTATGTGCAGTCTCCTAACTGTTCCCTTGTTCAAAACCTATTTCTTCTAGGCCCAAAATTCGGGGCGTTATAGTGAAACCCTCCTTTTATAACCTTTAAGCCCTAAAATACCTTTAAAACCTAAATACAACCAAAATTCTGTCATTTCTTTCCTTTGCCCAATTATTCTTTAAAAAAAAAACAAAATAACATGTGTTTAACATAAATTTCACAAACTTAACACATTCTTACAAAGATTATAAAATATCATGAAATTAAATGAAAAACCAAAGAAAGTTGTTATTTATTTTCCTGAAATTAGCATAAAATGTACATAAAAGAGTGTTAAAATATCTATATTGTAACGCACCAAAATTCTTTATTATTACTTTCGTATGTTGTTGTCACAAATATATGTCTGCTTCAATGGTTAAGTGTTCCGAGAAGAGGCTGAAAGGTCCCAAGTTCAAGCTTTGGCTTGGGCAATTTTTGCTTTTTAATAAATAAACCCCCAACTTTAGCCAGTAGGCTTAAGAATAAATGTTTGTAAAATATGTCAGAATGGGCCTACTGGTCTGGTGGTTAAGTGGAGTGTTAATGTGCAAAGGGTCTGGAGTTCAAGTCCCAGCGCTAGCAAGGGGATTTAGTTTTACAAAGTGGAAGTGATAGAATTGTAGTTTGATCGAAACTGGAGTGTTTGATGAGTGTGGGGAGTTCTGGCCAAATTTTAAGAGGTAGTTGGAGGGAATTTCAGTTGTTAGGGATTTGGGGAGTGTTTTGGGGAGAAAAAGAAGGGAATTTGAGTTTGGTGGGAGAGTTGTGCCAAATTTAGAGTGTAGTTGCCGAATTTTAGGAGAAAATAATGGGATATGGGAGTTATCCTGATTTGATGGAGTGTTGGATTCGGCTCTCTCCCTTCATTTTTTCCAATTTTGGTTTTGATAGAGTTCTTTCTCACTTCTTCAAGTTTGCTGCTGATTTTCCCTTCTCTCCATCTCTATTGTTTTGTTTTTATTTTGTTAATTTGCTCACCACAGTCTCTTTCTTTTCTTTTCCCGAAAATCTATGTCCAGTATTGCTAGGTGTGCGTTTACTATATCTCTTGGTCCTCTTCGGCCTTGACCTCCTCACGATAGATGTTCTTTCATCCTCTTCTTTTGCCGATTCATTTTCTTTTACTGTTCCCTTATTTGTGTGCTTCTTTCTATCCTTGTTGCTGCCTTTTTTTTTCACTCTTCTACTTTCGGCTGAATTGTGGTTACTTTCATTGCTTTTCTTTTGTTTTGATATTTATCCAATTGGCTTATCACCTTTACGCGATTCTACGCTTTCGGTAAGTTTGATACTCATTTTGATTCAAACTGTTCTTGTGAGTAACTGCTAATGGGAGTTCTAGCTTAATACAGATAACAACCGAGAAGCTAATGGTTATTCTTTTTCTACAGTGTGAAGGAGTGAAGCCTCAGTTGCTCAATCAAGGTTAGTGGTTGTCGATTAAGGGATAAGTGTTTGGCTAAGGTTCACTTTAATTTGATTGATAGGCAATTAACTGAATATTAGGCGATTAACCGAATGTTGTGGTTGAATATAGGTTTGGAGTGCGGCTCATGGGCTATTTACGCACTTTCGCAAACAAGGTGTGTGTGTGTGTATGTAAACACTACTCTTAATTGAAAATCAGGAAAAAGCCGAAAAGTGTGATTAGTTGACACCACACGGGCGTTCGGCTACTCATGTGCTAGTCCGTGTAAATAAACATGAGCGTATGATCGACGAGGTTGACCATGTGCAATTTCATAGACTGGCTGTATTAGGCCGAATTGGGTCGTGTGGGCCCTACATGGGCGTGTGGAAGTTATTGGGCTATGAGCCATGTGGGCCACACGGGCCCGTAACATGGGCTCTTTTTCACTATTTGATTGCTAAGGTTGCACGGGTCGCCCGAGACGACTGTGGACCTACTGTTGGGTCGGTAAGTTTACCTAGAATCTTAACTGACTGAATGGATGTTACGGCCCTATGTAATATATAATCATACGTATGTACATGTATGACTATACTTTGGCATGCTAATTTGACTATATTGAATACATGTATGATGTTTTGATATGACATGACATGATTGCATGAGGCATTGCATGGGGGTGGGTTTTATATTGATCGGAGGAAGTGTACTAAAAGGCTTCGAGCCTAAATTACTGGCAGCCCAGCTGCATATTACTATATAGTACCGCATTCGGTACTTTCTAGAGTGTAGGGATGGGTGGGTTGATTATATCCCCACATGGAGTGTAGGGTTGGACGGAGATGGAGTGTAGAGGCTGGCTGGGTAGGACTTGTTTGATGTATGATTTGTTACTGATACTGAAATGGGCCAAGGCCTAAATGCATGATTACTTCTGTACTGAGATGGGTTGAAGCCCAAACTGCTACTGTCACTGTTACTGAAAAGCCTTAGGCTGAAACTGTATTTGCCTTCTGTCTGTTTGATTTATAAGGGATTACACACTGAGTTTTCATAAACTCACCCTTCTAATTTGACTGTACAGGTAATCCTCAAGCATAAGCGGGTCGGTGTGGCGGAGGACTCGGCGGTGGCCACACAACTTACTTCGTTCTATTTTAGTACTTAAATGAATTTTTATTTTATTTTGGGTATTTTTCTGTAATAATGGCCTTTTTAGATTTTTATTTTAATTTGGGATTTTTACTAATTTGTTTTATACCTGCTAGAAGTAGGGGTAATCGAGTTTCAAAGGAATCAGGCATTTTGACAAATTTCACACAAATACGCAAACTGTTTTAAAAGCTTCTGCGACAAGTGACGTTTTGGAAATTAACAACATTTTGGAAATTTAATATCATTTTGGAAGTAATAACTTCTTGATAATGATTCACGTTTTGGAAATGAACGACTTGTCTTCGGAAGATAATAAAAAGAGGTTGAATAGAAAAGAGAGTTTTTAACAACAACTTGTTTCATGAAAAACACTTCAATGTGACATCACCAGATTCGGCCATAACGTCCAGGCCGGGTTTGGGGTGTTACATATATATTTTCGAGTTTACACTAACTAACCATGCAATACTAATATCGGGGATAGAAATGTAATTTCAAGGCATCATCCCTGGTGATCTGGAACTACTATCTGGTGTTTAACTATCTAAATGTCTCAGCATGACAGCACATAGTCCTTGTCTTATGCTACTTACCTCTCAAACCCAAGCAGCCTTATCCATTCCATCACCATCACTTCCATAAGATTTATAGTCAATTTTGGTAGAGTTTGATGATGTGTTTCAAACGCCTAAGGGTTTGCCTCCTTCCAAGCTGCAAGATCATAGAATTCCTTTGTTGGATGAGAAGTCAATGGTGATGGTAAGACCATACAAATATCCAATAGTGTAGAAGGTAGAGATGGAGAGGCTTATTCAAGAAATGTTGTAAGCTAGAATGATTAGGGACAACAACAACCCCTTTGCATCACAAATTATGATGGTTAAGAAGAAGGATGGTAGTTGGAGGTTGTACATAGAATATAGGAAGCTTAACCAATTGACCATCAAGGATAAATTTCCTATCTTGGTCATTGAGTAGTTCCTTGAGGAGTTGGGGGTAGGCTAGCTATTTTTCCAAGCTGGATTTGAGGTCGGATTACCACCAAATCTATATGTGGGACAAGAATATTCACAAGACAACATTTCAAACCCATGATGGGCATTGTGAATTCATGGTTATGCCCTTTGGATTGACCAATGCACCTTCTAGTTTCCAATCCCTAATGAATGCAATCTTCAAGCAGTTGCTCAGAAGGTTAGTGTTAGTCTTCTTCAATGACATATTGGTTTTTTCTAGTGACTGGTTAGACCACATAATACACTTGGGAACCCACCAGTTGTATGTCAAGCAGAGTAAGTGCGGTTTTGGCACTACTCAAGTGGAGTATTTAGGCCATATCATTTCTACAAGATTTGTTAGCATAGATGAAGCACAGGTAGAGGAGGTACTCAATTGGCTAACACCATAGGCTGTCAAGGATTTGAGGGGATTTTTGGGCCTATCAGACTACTTTAGAAGGTTCATTAAGGAATATGGTATTCTGGCCAAGCCTCTTATAGCTCTCTTGAAGAAAGATACCCATTGGCCATATGTAAGGCTCCAATTTTGGCTTTACCTAATTTCCAAAAGGAATTCTCTGTGGAAACTGATGCTTGTGGACAAAGGGTTGGGGCAGTACTACAGTAGAAGGGGAAACTAGTAGCCTTTTCAGTAAGGCCCTAGGGATCAGACATCAAGCACTGTCAATATATGACAATGAGATGATGGTAGTCATTTTGGCAGTGAAGAAGGGGCACCCCCATCTAGTTGGAAGACATTTCCAGATCAAGACTAACCACCAGAGCCTTAGATTTCTATTTGATAGGCAACCAATCACCCTTTCCAATAGAAATGGGTATCCAAAATGTTAAATACATTGCTAGATGCCACTCATTGTTTGTAATGTTAGAAACGTTCTAGTATTGTTACTAACGTTACAAGAGCCTACAGGGTCACACTCTATAGTTGAAATGAACAGAATCCAAATACGTTTGGTATTGTATTTAGTTGTCACATTTAATTTGATAGTTAAATATTAAACGCATTTTATATACAAACTTGTTGTACACAAATAGATAACATAGGTATAATTAATATATGAGTTTGATTCATACAAAATATTAATTGTATGTATTTTACCGACTTTATTAATATAAATTGTTATATTAATTAATTTCGGTCAAAATATAAAAGAAATGGAAATTAATATTCTTTTGGAAAGAATATAATTAATATATGAATTTGATTCACACAAAATATTAATTGTATATATTTTACTGAATTTATTAATATAAACATTTATATTAGTTAATTTCGGTCAATAATAAAAAAACACAGAAATTAATATTCTTTTGGAAAGAATATAATTAATATATGAATTTGATTCATACAAAATATTAATTTTATATATTTTGCCGAATTTATTAATATAAACAATTATATTAATTAATTTCAATCAAAATATAAAAGATATGAAAATTAATATTCTTTTGGAAAGAATATAATTGTTTTTTTTTAACTTTTCATTAATAAGAGAATAATCCTATATTCTTTTGGAAAGAATATAATTCATTTTTTCTAACTTTCCATCTACCTTCTCTATTAATAAGGGAATAATCTTGGTTTTCCTTTTTAATATGTGATTTGAAAGAGGATAAAAGGATGATAATCCTTTATGGTGACCAACTTAATAAAATAAAGGTTTAGCAACCATTTTTTAATTCTCTCTAAAAAGTTCAAGAGAAAGTGACTGTTCATTTTTTACGGGGTGGACTACACAGAGACTGGGACGTTTTCATTGTAGCTTGGAATCAACATTAAATTTGCAACATTTTTTCAACGTTTTCACTAAAGAAGGCATGTTTTCAAACCTATTTCAACTTGATTCATTCCTCGCACATGAATCTTTAGTCATGGATCGTCGAAATAATTTTTCCGCTACGCCATAGGGCGTACCGGTGCTCCTAACAATATTTAGGCAAGCGAGACTAGAAGGTAATCTTGTTGTGCACTCATTATTTAGTCCCAGATTAACCGGTGAGATCGAGAAATAAATCAAACTAATTCGTCTAAGTCAGTAAAATTGAGATTGAAAGATAAAAGGGAGACATTTAGTAGTTTAAGCAATTTAAGTTCCTTGTTTGAGAATCGGTGAACCACTTGAAATCAAACCAACCACCACTAGTCATTTATTTGGTTAATTTATTAGTTTTATACTCTTTTTAATTTAGTCCCTAGATTAGAATATTTAATTTTCTTGCAAAATTTACTTGTTATGATATGTCGTACTATAAAATCGTATTATTAGTTGCTTAGACTCTTTCCTGTACATTATTTATCACCTACTCACCATCTCATTTGGGTTCGATTCTTGGAATACTCCAGTGTTCCATTGTAACACTACAGATATATGCTTGCAGTAAAGACACACATATAAAGTTGTTTTATAAAATTGTTTGTTTTATGAGCACGTGCGAATGTGGTCAATGGGTCAAATTGCAATATAATTTAGTACAATGAAATACTTGAAAAATGAGGATGAAATAAATTATGAAAATAATTTTACAATAACAAGTCTAAATAGCAGTAATTAATCCATTTATTACGATAAACACTAAAAGAGATAGTTGAGATAAAAATAAATAACAAAAATAAACAAATAAGAAAAATAAACTGACGAATTAAATCAATAAACCAATGAGGAAGATTAACTCGCTTCAGGGTTTGTACTTAATTTTAGATTAGGGTTTAAGGGTGGATTGGCTATTGATTAACCAATTATTACCTCCCTACCTCTAATTAACTAATTGATTGGTTGATGCTCACTTATCTCCCAACCTGACATTCTCAACTAGGATAAATTATGATTTACTCGGTTCGACTTATCTCCCGACCTCGACTAGTTTATGATAACTTCCTAGCGTTGTTAGGCTTAGGGTTTAAGAACATGTAATTCATACCAACTAATCCTATCAGGAAAACCCTAAATCCTCCATTAATCACATCCGCATCCACTCGTTAATCTCCCCTAAGATATTTAGCCACTCGTGTTTTTCATAATCTCAATATGGATTGAATAAATCATGTAAAGAACACAATTGATTTGGAGAAAAGAAATTTGAATAATCGTGGATTGGATATCGAATGGGGAACGGAGTAGCAAATCGATTGATTGGAATAAATAAATAAATTGAATGCAAGAAAAGATAATCTAAAATATTTGAATAATATAAATAGACTCTTAGATCAAAATTGATTCAAGAGGAAAAACAACTTAGTTATTGAAAAGTCGAAAGAAAATTAATCTAATCCTACTCTAAACTACTAGGGTTTTTGAAGGCATTTAGGATTACTTAGTTACATCAAACCTTTAATGTCTTATTTATAAAAGTGTTGACAACCTAAAATAAGTCTTCGGCACGTCTTAGGTCTTTGTATAAAATTGATTGCATGGACAAAAATAGCCTCGATATACTTGGACAACACATCGACTTATGTCGCACCACACTATGTCTATGGCGTGACACAACATGCAAATTATGCCTTGTGCTGTTTGATTTATGCATTGACATCTCGGGAAGCCTGTGCATCACTCGTCCCTTGCTTCCACGTCAATTGGGCTTTTATATCTTCATTCTACACACACAATTAAACATATTAGTACTACCTCCCAACACTTATAAAATGTGTTAAAAACACTTATTTTATTAAGATTCTATCCTAAGTCCTAAATAGAGGAAATGTAATATTTAATCCTAAATTGTAAAGAAAACAAGCTCCTTAATTTCGAAATTGACCCGAATTAACTGCTACATTTGATGGCAGATTACTCATAATAGAGCCTTGCAACAAAGACAAATGTTAATCCTTAGTGCTTCCCCTCATAGTCGTGGAGAAAGCTTTGCACTTCGTAGCATATGAAGCTCCCAAAACATTCATGTAGTCGTATTGCATTAGATGAGCCCATGGACCTCTCCTTCCCTCAAAGACTTCATTCAACACCTTGAACTTTGGGGGTAAACCCATAACTGCAATTTTTGGAACCAAAGGATTGTTGGAACAAAAAATCCAATCCATATCTTCTATGTTTGGATGTAATGCTAGGACATCCCGACATAAAGCATCCACTTCCTGCTGCCACAAACTAGCTTGTGCTCCATAACCTTCCTTCTGTAGGGGCACGTTATTATCATGATGATATGAGTGATCTGACTGCATCTTCTGCATTATCTCCTCATTTTGTCTAAGTTGTTGTTGATGAAAATGTTGTTGTTGTTGTTGTTGTTGTTGTTGTTTATATATGGAATGTTCTTGCAACATCTAGTCTTTTAAAATACATATCTACTCTTCTAAACTTAAAAGTTGCTAGTGGGAAGTCTCTCAGTCAAAAGGATTAGAGACCTTCTCTTCTAAAGGAAAGTTATGGTTAAAAATATGGTGGGTATCGTGTTGGTCCAGGTTTTCTACATTTTCTGGTTGATTAGCAAACCAATCAGTAAAGAAGTTAAGTTCATCGGGATCGTTACTAGTTTCTCCTCTCACTTTTTTTTCTAGTTGGTTAGCTATGCTAACTTTTTAAGTTTGAAGGTCGAAAAAAGTTCTACGTTCATTGCACCTATAACAACCCGTTTTCAATAAAATCAGAACAATGGTTTTGAGACCACAAATCAAATCAGTAAATTTTTAGTTTATTATTTTTTTAATGTCTATAGGATATTATTAAAGTCGTAGTAAAATTTCATTAAGAAATTTTGATGTTTGCATGAGTAATTAAGTAAAAAGGACTAAGTTGTAAAAAGAGTAAAAGTAGAGTTCTATTAGTTAAAAGGGTCAAATGGCTATAGAACTTTAAATTGAAAAGACTTAAATGGTAATTAGACTATTTTTGTAGTTAGTGGATATTCATGGCAAGGTTTTGTTGCAAATTTTAATAAGTAATAAGGCTAAAATGGTAATTTGGGAATTAAAAGAAAATTAAGATAAGAAAAGATGAATTAAAGTTATCATTTTTTATTCTTTCTTCTTGCTTGGCCGACTATACCATTTAAGGGGGGAATCTTGATTTTGAATTTCACTTGCATGGTATGATTTTTAAGCTCGTTTTTAATGATTTTTATATTTTCGGGATTGTAGTAGCTTAACCTTGCTAGCCCGGGGATCAATTTGCAAAATTGTTAAAGATTTAGAGTTTTTTAATGAATGGTCTTATTTTATTCTTGATGTTTTATGATATATTATGAGTCCTTGTCGATAAATAAACAAGTTTTGTTAAGTGTTTTTTGATGAAAATTGTATTTAGGGACTTATTTCTAAAAATAATAAAAGTTCATGGTAAATTTGTGAAATGATGGTTTGTATAGATTTATTTAGGTCCCTAGAGAATTCTGCTAGCTTGAGAAAAGGATTAAAATGCTTAAATTTCAAATTATGAGATTAAGGACTAAATCGTAAGAAGTTAAAATGATAGGGGTAAAATGGTAATTTTTTCATTAAAATGAATTATGGATTAAATTTTTGTTTAGAAGTGCTCAATTGAATGAAACTATTTGTTTAGATCACGAACGAGGTGACAATCGTGGAAAAGGAAAGATTTTGAAGTAGTTCATGTGCTTTACAATTTCTGCAATCTAGTTCGGTAAGTTCGTTATATGTTTATTTTTAGTTGAATTGAATACCTTACTAGTGATTAATCTTTGAATTCTATTTTGAATGATGTTTAAATGTTGAATTATATTGTTATTCGGGCTTTATGCCTAGTAGGCTTTGTGCCGGTGTTATTCAGGCTTCATGCCTAGCAGGCTTAGTGCCAGTGTATTAAAAGTTAACATCCTTTGGAAATTTGTAGTTGATAGCAAATAAGTCTATTATCAAACTTACAAAGCTCCCTTGTGCTTATTAGTTTAATTTGTTTTTGTAGGACTCTTGGAATCGTTACTTTGGTTGGATCGACTCGAAAGCTCACACACTATCATCATCATATCGGTAGTCATTTTAGTTCTTGTTGTAGTTGGTTAAAGTGGCATGTATTAGGAAAGGTCCTTAGTAATATGATATTTTGGTGAATATGTAAATATTAAAAGTTGGTATGTTTATGCTTATTGATATTGAATGGTATTTGGACTTATGTTGCATAACTAGGTAAGCCTTTTAGAACACTTATATGTAGTAGATGTATAAAGTTTTTTGGTGCAAACTGTTGGAGTAAGAATGCTTCAATTGTGTTTTGTGTTTTAGCTTAGTAAGAAATGAGATATGATGAATTGTGATAGGTTTTTGGCATGTTTAGGTAAGTTGAGGATGAATGCATTTGAGGTGCCTTGTATGGCATATTGGTTGAATGATCTTGGACTATTGAAATGGTCATGTCATATAGGTTTTGGTCATGTTTTGAGGTCTTGATTATGTGCACCAAATGCTTTTAGATAATGTTTGATATGGAGATGGAAATGGCTTACTTTGGGGCAAATTCATGTCCACACGGCCTGAGACACGGGCGCGTGACTCAGCCGTGTTTCCCCTTGTATGATTTAAGGCATTACAGTTAAGCTGTCACGACCTCATGACCTGGCACACGAGCGTGTGTGGCTATTTTGAGAGTTACACGGCCTGGCACACAGGTGTGTAGCTTGGTCGTATGACCAACTCAAAGAGTTACACTGGCACGGACACGGGCTGAGACATGGTCGTGTGTCCCTATTTTGATTGTTACACGGCCGTGTGACCCTTGCAGTCCAAATTTTCTAACTTTTTCTTAAACTTTTCAAATGTCTTTAATTTAGTTCCAGATTATTTGTAAAGTACTTTTAGGGCCTCGAGGGCTCAATTAAGGGACGTTATGTATATGATTGATTGTAATTAGATTATGTTTGCATTGATGTATGAAATGAATGATTTAATGTTTCGTTTGTACGGTAATACTTTGTAACCCTATTCAGGCGATAGATACGGGTTAGGGATGTTACAGTACCAAATTGTTGATGTTTCATTCTGCCGTCCCTTTGGGAGTGATCCTTCCTTATTTATAAGACACAGTTCCCTTGATGTGACATACTAAGGAGGTAGTTATGTTCCATGCATATAACTTAGGATGACACATCCCCTTTTTAGGTTCAACACGTATCCTATATGTATCTTACTGACAGATCTCATACCCAAGTGTTACCATACGTGGTCAGGTATCCCACCACGCAAGACCATGAGTGGTGTTCTCAAGTCTTCCTTGCAAGGCACTAGGGTTCCTCATACGTGGTCTTGTATCCCACCTCGCAAGACCGCGAGGGGTGTTCTCAAATATTTCTCGCGAGTTGTAACACCCCTTACCCGAGACCATTATCAGAGTCGAGCACGAGGTATTACTAAACTTAACTACAGAATTTTTTTTTTTTTTTTTTTACTTATATATATATACCCAAAAACCAAATCAACCAAAACCACAACCAAACATGATAATCAAACCAAAATATAAATTCCAAGATTTAACAAGATGTACAAGCCATTTTCGCATGGCTTTACATATATATACAACTTTAACCGTATTGAAAGAGTAGTATAGCCTATACATGCCATAAATTTCTAATTCAGCTTTTTAAACACCGAAAGTAGTCGATAGTGTGATAAACTTCTTCTAACGATCCCCGAGCCTGCAAACTAGCCTCCAAAATCTATGAATATAGGTAAAAATACATATATAGGGTAAGCTATCATAGCTTAGTAAGTCATAAGCAAATAATAACTCAATAACAATAATAATCTAATAAAACATAACCAAACCATACTTGTAAATTCAAATATCCATATGTAACTAAACATGAAATAAGTTTTGTCCAGGACAAGCATCCGTTTGACCAAAACACATACTATCATAATACATTTATACAATTCACATTACGTTAGTCATAATTTCACATTCAATTTCCTTATAGACAAATGCACATATAAACTTTGGCACGAATATGAATTTCGCATTTCCATATCATACATATATTTATATCATTAAACCGGATATAACCCATCATATGCTTAAACATATGGTTTCATTCACTTAATTCATAGCTTAACTTAATTCAAATATTACCTCAATGACATTGATAATTTATTACGGTATAAACAATCCATACTTATGAAATTTAACTACCAAACATTTATCTACACCTAAATTTTAACATTTCCAAACACACATGGATCATTAATATGTTTAATATCCCATAGACCTTATTTTTGCCCATATATATATATATATATATATCACTATAACCACGTTAAAGGTTCACATTTGAAATACCTACTAATCGAAGGCACATAAATCTTTTAATATTAATATAAATTTTACATTTCAATTTATTCCTCATGTAACATTAGGCCGAATATAAGCTAAAAAAATCAAACATTAATATCACATATTTATGCATTAATCCATATGTAGCTTTTCATATACACATTCACTACCATTAACGTCATTTTTAACTTGTATCACATATCAATAATCAACTTACCTTATTTCTAAAAGGGAAATAAATTGTTACATACCTGTTCACTTTAACTCATTTAGCACATTTGATTATTTTTACCGTTGCTCACGTAAAATTTACTAGGCATAAAGCATAATGCAATACACCGCACACCGAGCACGCTAGGCGATAAATTTGATATAATTTACCAACATAAAGCCTGCTATTATACACCAAATCATTTATAACCTTAATAAAATCACATAGTACATTTTGATCATCTTAGTCGAATACCACCAATTTAATAGGTACCATATACAACTTACTCCATACAATCGAAAGTACATATATTTATATAAGTAATTCCACATGTCCGAATGTATATCCATAAAATCTCCACATGGCCGAACTGATTTATGTACAAATACTCATACATCCATTGAATACTCTAATGTTGCAAGTAAACAACATCAAATATCATATTATCCACCTATCCAAAACTATCAAATACACAAACACATTATCTATCAACTTACTTAATCAATAAACATCACATATAATTTGTACTTAAGTCAATACATACCTTATGGCCAAATAATCAAATTCACTTGAATAAGCTTAAGCTTGTTCATTTGCCACCACAATTCAATCATTCCGTAAGCATAAGCTCGTATTATAAGTCACCGGTATAAAACCTGCTAGGCATGAGCCTGAATCACACACCGGCACTAAGCCTGCTAGACCCAAGGTCTGATAATCATTCACCGGCAATAAGCCTGCTAGACCCAAGGTCTGATAATCATTCACCGGCAATAAGCCTGCTAGACCCAAGGTCTGATAATCATTCACCGGCAATAAGCTCGCTAGGCATAAAGCCCGATAAATTCACCACCCTTAAGGCTTGCTAGGCTCATAGCCCGAGTAGTAATACTTTAAATTTTCTCCCGAATCATTTCATATATCGAATCTTTTACGCATTTCGAACTCATTATATGAACATTCGATAGCACATATCACACAAATAACTTAACCGAATCAATTTTATACTTAGCTAAATTCGGCTAATTCACATATAATTACAAAATTCCAAATTTCAAAGCATATGCTAATTTACTTAAAAATAATATACGATAATTATTTACTTAGAGATTTACTGGCACTTTCATTTACCTTTATTAGGTATTTTGGTCCTTGAAGAAATGAAAATGATAACTCACACACCCAAAGCTTGGTAAATAAATCCTTTCCTCAACCACATAAACATATATATATTTATATAATATATAAATATATGTTCACTATCCATATTTTCTATGCCTCAATAAAACATCTATTAATCGTAGTTCATGCTCCCATTTTAACCCACCATATTCGGCAACCATCAATACATATATATACTAAATTAATTATTCAATACCACCACCTATTTCCAAGATCCATATTTAAATACTACTACTCAATCCATAAATATTTATCCAAATTTATGCTACCGAATTTCATACATAAATCAACCACACATTCGGCTGTTATAAACGTTTAATCCCAATCCACATCACATTCGGCAATTAAAGAAAAAAAAACCGGATTTCCATATGCTTATTTCAACTAATCAAGAGATATACATATTTACATGCATATAATAAACCCCACTCATCTAGTCTATTTTAATATTCCCATGTATCATTCGGCAACAACTATTATACATAATATATATATATATTTATATATATAAATCCTCATTTTCAATTTCCAGCATCAATCACATTCCATTTTCACGTATAACTATACCTTGATACATATACAATTATTTAATCCACCCAATTAATTCAAGCTTACATATAATTATGCATTTTTATCTCATTTCAATATAATAAAATATTTCCCATGCCTTACTCGGCTTTATACAATTAAGTTTATTATTTCACTTTAGCATATACAATTCCACATTGAATAAAATTTGTATCAATCCAATTGCTTATAACTTACCTGGAATTCGATAAATTCAAACGTCTCGGCTATTCGTTCACTTTGGCCTTCCCCCGATCTAGTTCCTTTTCTTTTTGGTCACGGTCTAAGAAATATCAAACAACATTTGTTCAATGTATTTCCAATTGATTTAACTCAATTCAAGTCAATTGCAAGGTTTTATAATCCTTACGAGATTACACTTGTAATTACACACTCGATTCAATTTAGTTCCTTACCTACCATTCACAAACAATTTTGCTATTTTACAATTCAATTTCTCCATTGCCGAATACCCCATATTACAAAAAGAATTCATACAATTCAATCTTTAATACAATTAAGCCATTCCCATCCATGTTTACAACATTGTTTAATTGCAATTTAAATCCCTAAACAAAAAAAAAAATCACTAACTTTTCATTAGATTTGACTAATTCCCTTAATAGCCAGAACCTTATACCTCACTTCCTAATTTCATAAAACCATTCGGTCAAGCCATTTAGCTTCCAATCGATTGTTTCCAAATATCCCACCATAACACATACCTATTTTCCTTAATTAACAAGTTAATATACTAACCAAGATCAAGATTTTCTTCATCAAACATGAATAAGACATGGTTCTTGCTAATGATCGAATCTAGGGAAGCTTTAGGCTCAAAATTTTTCATATACAAATGATAGCATTCAAGATTTCTAACATAACCATGTACAAATCTATCAAAAATTAGCTTGATTTCTTACCTTAAGAACACGTGCATAGTCCGGCCATGGAGTTTTAAAATTTCACTTCTCTTTTTCTACTCTTTGTTTCATGAGAGTGAGGAAGATGAGTGAAAAATAGAATAAAAAAATAATAAGAACATGTATATATATATTTATCTTATTTTTATTATACCTTAACCATTACTATTTTTAATATTCATTTAAAATCCCACTCACCTAAATTTAATCATTTTATTCACATATTTCCTATCATTACCGTCCACTTCCTAAAACATTTGGGTTATTTGACATGCATATCCCTTGCTTTACAAGGTACCTAAATTAGCCCCTTTTAATTAGTTAATGTCACTTCCATATTCTATCAAGTAAATCCTTTCTTTTAATTCAAACATATCAACCATCAAATTCACACAATCACACACATATACCACATAATATACATATATATCTATAACATGACCGAATTTAAATAGGCTTAAAACATCAATCATAACTGATTCATTATGTACTTATCAAACACCTATTAACCAAACCATACATTCATACCATATCATCAAAATTATGCTAACACATAACTATTAAATTCTTGGTTCATTCTCCATGGCCGAATATCAAACAATTTGTAACCATTATTTAGATTTAATATCATAGCCAAACACCTTTATTAATCACATATGTCTTTAACATTTTTTTTATAGCTTCTATATTCTCCTTTCCTTGCTTATTCGGTTGAAGATAAGGAAGAAAAAAAAATAAACATTTATGTGGCTTTGTTTTATTATAATAAGTTTATAATAAACTTAACATATAAAATAATCATATAAATGCATTATCAAAACATGTTGTCATCCACTACCTTGTAAAATGGGCTAATTGCCCTTTTAGTACCTCATATTAAAAAGCCATTATCACATTAGCACCTTTCACTATAGTTTGTAACTTTTGCACTTTACGCGATTAAGTCCCTTTTTTAAAATAAACACACAAACAATCAAATTTTCATACGAAACTTTCACACATAATAATTCACATATAATAAACATAGAAAATAATATTTAAATATTTTTCAGACTCAGATTCGTGGTCCCAAACCACGGTTCCGATTAGGTCAAATTCGATTTGTTACAACTCTCCCCCTTAGGGATTTTCGTCCTCTAAAATCTTACGAGAAAAAGTAGATTAAGGATTTGCTTCCACACAATACATTTCAAATTCACACATAAATGCACATAACACATACTATCACAAATAACCTATTTATTTCTAATTTCACATTCTCAAAACATTTTATAAACATTTGCTTATAATCACTTTTGTTCTTAACACATAGTTCATAAGCCAACTCAAATCACTAGGTCACAATCGAAATTCTCATATAGCATCATAACTCAATTGTCATAACTCATATGCTCATATAATTAAAACATTTATCAATAACAAAAATGTCATACACTTTGATTCATACCTTTAGTGTCAACTCATCACCAATATATTTCCACTCAAACATTTGAGTATACATTCCATACTATCGAAATTTAGCTCGATTGGAAAGCATATTTGTCTAATTAAAACAATTTTAGTCAGAGTCGGGAGATATCACACTATCGCGGGTTAAATATGGCATGTATAGCTAGACTCACACACGCTACGTTAGTCCTAGAATCGACTAAACCGTAGCTCTGATACCAATCAAATGTAACACCCCTTACCCGAGACCATTATCAGAGTCGAGCACGAGGTATTACTAAACTTAACTACAGAAATTTTTTTTTTTTTTTTTTTACTTATATATATATACCCAAAAACCAAATCAACCAAAACCACAACCAAACATGATAATCAAACCAAAATATAAATTCCAAGATTTAACAAGATGTACAAGCCATTTTCGCATGGCTTTACATATATATACAACTTTAACCGTATTGAAAGAGTAGTATAGCCTATACATGCCATAAATTTCTAATTCAGCTTTTAAACACCGAAAGTAGTCGATAGTGTGATAAACTTAGCTAACGATCCCGAGCCTCAAACTAGCCTCCAAAATCTATGAATATAGGTAAAAATACATATATAGGGTAAGCTATCATAGCTTAGTAAGTCATAAGCAAATAATAACTCAATAACAATAATAATCTAATAAAACATAACCAAACCATACTTGTAAATTCAAATATCCACATGTAACTAAACATGAAATAAGTTTTGTCAGGACAAGCATCCGTTTGACCAACACACATACTATCATAATACATTTATACAATTCACATTACGTTAGTCATAATTTCACATTCAATTTCCTTATAGACAAATGCACATATAAACTTTGTACGAATATGAATTTCGCATTTCCATATCATACATATATTTATATCATTAAACCTGGATATAACCCATCATATGCTTAAACATATGGTTTCATTCACTTAATTCATAGCTTAACTTAATTCAAATATTACCTCAATGACATTGATAATTTATTACGGTATAAACAATCCATACTTATGAAATTTAACTACCAAACATTTATCTACACCTAAATTTTAACATTTCCAAACACACATGGATCATTAATATGTTTAATATCCCATAGACCTTATTTTTGCCCATATATATATATATATATATATCACTATAACCACGTTAAAGGTTCACATTTGAAATACCTACTAATCGAAGGCACATAAATCTTTTAATATTAATATAAATTTTATATTTCAATTTATTCCTCATGTAACATTAGGCCGAATATAAGCTAAAAAATCAAACATTAATATCACATATTTATGCATTAATCCATATGTAGCTTTTCATATACACATTCACTACCATTAACGCTATTTTTAACTTGTATCACATATCAATAATCAACTTACCTTATTTCTAAAAGGGAAATAAATTGTTACATACCTGTTCACTTTAACTCATTTAGCACATTTGATTATTTTTACCGTTGCTCACGTAAAATTTACTAGGCATAAAGCATAATGCAATACACCGGCACCGAGCCTGCTAGGCAGTAAATTTGATATAATTTACCAACATAAAGCCTGCTATTATACACCAAATCATTTATAACCTTAATAAAATCACATAGTACATTTTGATCATCTTAGTCGAATACCACCACTTTAATAGGTACCATATACAACTTACTCCATACAATCGAAAGTACATATATTTATATAAGTAATTCCACATGTCCGAATGTATATCCATAAAATCTCCACATGGCCGAACTGATTTATGTACAAATACTCATACATCCATTGAATACTCTAATGTTGCAAGTAAACAACATCAAATATCATATTATCCACCTATCCAAAACTATCAAATACACAAACACATTATCTATCAACTTACTTAATCAATAAACATCACATATAATTTGTACTTAAGTCAATACATACCTTATGGCCAAATAATCAAATTCACTTGAATAAGCTTAAGCTTGTTCATTTGCCACCACAATTCAATCATTCCGTAAGCATAAGCTCGTATTATAAGTCACCGGTATAAAACCTGCTAGGCATGAGCTCGAATCACACACCAGGCACTAAGCTCGCTAGACCCAAGTGTCGATAATCATTCACCGGCAATAAGCATAAGCTGCTAGACCCAAGTCCGATAATCATTCACCGGCAATAAGCCTGCTAGACCCAAGGTCTGATAATCATTCACCGGCAATAAGCCTGCTAGGCATAAAGCCCGATAAATTCACCACCCAAGGCTTGCTAGGCTCATAGCCTTGAGTAGTAATACTTTAAATTTTCTCCCCTGAATCATTTCATATATCGAATCTTTTACGCATTTCGAACTCATTATATGAACATTCGATAGCACATATCACACAAATAACTTAACCGAATCAATTTTATACTTAGCTAAATTCGGCTAATTCACATATAATTACAAAAATTCCAAATTTCAGCATATGCTAATTTACTTAAAATAATATACGATAATTATTTACTTAGAGATTTACTCGACACTTTCATTTACCTTTATTAGGTATTTTGGTCCTTGAAGAAATGAAAAATGATAACTCACACACCCAAAGGCTTGGTAAATAAATCCTTTCCTCAACCACATAAACATATATATATTTATATAATATATAAATATATGTTCACTATCCATATTTTCTATGCCTCAATAAAACATCTATTAATCGTAGTTCATGCTCCCATTTTAACCCACCATATTCGCAACCATCAATACATATATATACTAAATTAATTATTCAATACCACCACCTATTTCCAAGATCCATATTTAAATACTACTACTCACCCATAAATATTTATCCAAATTTATGCTACCGAATTTCATACATAAATCAACCACACATTCGGCTTTATTATAAACGTTTAATCCCAATCCACATCACATTCGGCAATTAAAGAAAAAAAACCGGATTTCCATATGCTTATTTCAACTAATCAAGAGATATACATATTTACATGCATATAATAAACCCCACTCATCTAGTCTATTTTAATATTCCCATGTATCATTCGGCAACAACAACTATTATACATAATATATATATATTTATATATATAAATCCTCATTTTCAATTTCCAAAGATCAATCACATTCCATTTTCACGTATAACTATACCTTGATACATATACAATTATTTAATCCACCCAATTAATTCAAGCTTACATATAATTATGCATTTTTATCTCATTTCGAATATAATAAAATATTTCCCATGCCTTACTCGGCTTTATACAATTAAGTTTATTATTTCACTTTAGCATATACAATTCCACATTGAATAAAATTTGTATCAATCCAATTGCTTATAACTTACCTGGAATTCGATAAATTCAAACGTCTCGGCTATTCGTTCACTTTGGCCTTCCCCCGATCTAGTTCCTTTTCTTTTTGGTCACGGTCCTAAGAAATATCAAACAACATTTGTTCAATGTATTTCCAATTGATTTAACTCAATTCAAGTCAATTGCAAGGTTTTATAATCCTTACGAGATTACACTTGTAATTACACACTCGATTCAATTTAGTTCCTTACCTACCATTCACAAACAATTTTGCTATTTTACAATTCAATTTCTCCATTGCCGAATACCCCATATTACAAAAAGAATTCATACAATTCAATCTTTAATACAATTAAGCCATTCCCATCCATGTTTACAACATTGTTTAATTGCAATTTAAATCCCTAAACAAAAAAAAATCACTAACTTTTCATTAAATTTGACTAATTCCCTTAATAGCCGAACCTTATACCTCACTTCCTAATTTCATAAAACCATTCGGTCAAGCCATTTAGCTTCCAATCGATTGTTTCCAAATATCCCAACCATAACACATACCTATTTTCCTTAATTAACAAGTTAATATACTAACCAAGATCAAGATTTTCTTCATCAAACATGAATAAGACATGGTTCTTGCTAATGATCGAATCTAGGGAAGCTTTAGGCTCAAAATTTTTCATATACAAATGATAGCATTCAAGATTTCTAACATAACCATGTACAAATCTATCAAAAATTAGCTTGATTTCTTACCTTAAGAACACGTGCATAGTCCGGCCATGGAGTTTTAAAATTTCACTTCTCTTTTTCTACTCTTTGTTTCATGTGAGAGTGAGGAAGATGAGTGAAAAATAGAATAAAAAAATAATAAGAACATGTATATATATATTTATCTTATTTTTATTATACCTTAACCATTACTATTTTTAATATTCATTTAAAATCCCACTCACCTAAATTTAATCATTTTATTCACATATTTCCTATCATTGCCGTCCACTTCCTAAAACATTTGGGTTATTTGACATGCATATCCCTTGCTTTACAAGGTACCTAAATTAGCCCCTTTTAATTAGTTAATGTCACTTCCATATTCTATCAAGTAAATCCTTTCTTTTAATTCAAACATATCAACCATCAAATTCACACAATCACACACACATACCACATAATATACATATATATCTATAACATGACCGAATTTAAATAGGCTTAAAACATCAATCATAACTGATTCATTATGTACTTATCAAACACCTATTAACCAAACCATACATTCATACCATATCATCAAAATTATGCTAACACATAACTATTAAATTCTTGGTTCATTCTCCATGGCCGAATATCAAACAATTTGTAACCATTATTTAGATTTAATATCATAGCCAAACACCTTCATTAATCACATATGTCTTTAACATTTTTTTTATAGCTTCTATATTCTCCTTTCCTTGCTTATTCGGTTGAAGATAAGGAAGAAAAAAAAAAAACATTTATGTGGCTTTGTTTTATTATAATAAGTTTATAATAAACTTAACATATAAAATAATCATATAAATGCATTATCAAAACATGTTGTCATCCACTACCTTGTAAAATGGGCTAATTGCCCTTTTAGTACCTCATATTAAAAAGCCATTATCACATTAGCACCTTTCACTATAGTTTGTAACTTTTGCACTTTACGCGATTAAGTCCCTTTTTAAAATAAACACACAAACAATCAAATTTTCATACCGAAACTTTCACACATAATAATTCACATATAATAAACATAGAAAATAATATTTAAATATTTTTCAGACTCAGATTCGTGGTCCCGAAACCACGGTTCCGATTAGGGTCAAATTCGGACTGTTACACGAGTTGTTGACGTTCCTCCTCGTATAAGTTGCGAGGCATCCCTTATCGATACACCTGAAAAGATTGTGGAGTGAGGCATCACCTGTCTATATGCCTCGCGAGATTGTGGGGCGAGGCATCATTGTGGAACATCTCATATTATTCCCGCAAGATAGTAAATGTGTTAGTTATAGGTCTAATTCCGGTTCACAAGGCCGAATTGCGATCGAGTTATAAGGTTTTCTGTAACAATACTCTATTATAGCGATGCTTGGATTGTGTTCATGCTTGGATGATGGATCTTCATATGATCTACTTATGTTATGTTTCTTTGGTATTTAATGATGTATCAACTAATAGAAAGTTCTAATTATTTAAACTCGTTAGTGGACTTGTATTAGTAAAGTTTGTGGACTAAGATTGATTTGGTTAATAAAACTTGTACCAGTGAAGTTTGTATAATGAATTTGTTCTCTAAGATAGGTTCCACAGAGGTAGGTTGTTGAAGCAACTTATGTCAACAAATTCCCAGTCTCCATATTTTATTGACCTTTTGTTTTATTCTCTCATTGCAACAATTAGATAGACTTTACGTTGCAACATGAGTCGCATTTTCTTACCGAAACTAGTTGTTTATCATACTTAAGCTTAGTTTGGATGGGCGATGTGTTTACCTCAAGTAAGGTTAAAAACAGCGGTGACAGTGAGGCTGGATACTATAGCGATGAGACTGGATACTGTAGCAATGATATTAAAAACAGCGGTAGGGTGTGTGTTTGGATTCAAACGCAACTGTAGAGATGAGATGAGAATAGAAAATGACTATTAAGGACATTAGATTAAACATAATATATAATAAAAAATATATAGATTATTTAACATTTACAAAATTAATAAATAACTAAAATTATTACAAGTAAATTTATGTCTAATAATAATTTAATTAAAAAGTAATTAAAATTTGAGAAAGAAATCAAATATTTATTATTTTATTTAATATTTCAAAGCAAATTATATATTTAGCTATAATTGTTGAATTTAATATTACTTTATTTATATAGTTATATATATTTTATTTTAGGTTTATATTTAACTACTTATAATTATTTACTTTTATATTATAAATTTTATAATGATTTCTTTGTTTTATTTTAAGTTGTTTTATGGGATTTATTAGGAAGGACAAAAAAATACGCTACAAACACAGGTTTAAAATTTTAACTGGGAAAAAATAGTCTAGTGAAATTTTTAGGGCATGCTGTGATTGTAATTATGTTGGAGTTGAATCGTATAGTTTCTCATCTATTATGGCTTGGACCTTTTATGGTAGAAATTGGTGCACAAACCTCGTTTTCTATATTTTCAAAGAAAGAGAATTAGTATATGATCTATTCGAAGCTGCAACGGATATGAGAATGATGCATAATTATTTTCATATCAGTAGAGTGGTGGTCGATCTACCTTACGACTGGATAGATAAATGTTTGGATTTCTGTAATTATTTTTTAACAAAAAGTGTTGAATATCAAAAACTTATTACACGAAATCCTATTTTTTTAGAACGAGTTGAAGGAATAGGCATTATTGGTGGAGAAAAAGCAATAAATTGGGGTTTATCCGACCCAATGCTACGAGCATTTGGAATCAAACGGGATCTTCGGAAAGTTGATCACTATGAGTGTTACGACGAATTTGATGGGAAATCCAATGGCAAAAAGGAGATTCATTAGCTCATTATTTAGTCCGAATCAGTGAAATAACGAATTCTATAAAAAAATATCAGCAGGCCTTGGAAGGAATTTCGAGTGGTCCCTATCTATTTCGCCACACTGCAGGCTTGTCATCCAAAGGCTATATTTTGCTACAATTGCACAATTTTCGATATAAATCTCACTACACTGGGGTTGAACACAGATCCAATGAAAGCCTTAATCAACTTTAAACTTTTTTAATAAATATATTTTTACATAAAATTTTCACCCAAATCGTGTTTGTAATAATCAATTATTTTCACGTGACTGGTATTTTTCAATTCTAACTAAAAACTTATTTCATATTTTAAAATTTTTCATAATATTGAATATCTATACATTTTTACATATATAATAACATATATACAATATCTTTATATTTTTTTATATTTTATGTTTTATTTCTAATATTATTATCTCTCCGTTATAATATTTTATTTTAAACAAATTTTAATATTTGAAATTTATTTCTAAAAAAATTATCTCAAATACAAATATTAATATTTTGAATGGAAATATTATAAGATACTAATATTTCTATAGAGTTCCTCTAGAATTCTTAAACTTGTGTATCTACCCTTTTTATAGTGTCAACCACTTAGATAAAAGAGAGTTCTTGTAAAATTTAACTTTTTCATTTGAGTGTTCTACAAGAATTAAACTCTTTTATTTAGTATTTATCTCTTATTAATTATTTGATATAGAGATAAAATAATAATTTAATATAATCACTTAATTGTTTTAATTTTCAATTAGTGATAATATATTTTTTATTATTTTTATCTTAATTAATTTTAAATTAATTAGAGAAAAATAATTATAGCATAGTAATTTCGACTTGACCAACAGTAATTTTGGCACGTCACGTGACACTATGTAATTGGTCAAACAATTTTTCGAAATAATAGCTTGAAATTGTGTGCTTACTTCGATTAGAATGACATAATATTTTAAAATATATTGTCATATTTATACCATATTTTTATAATTTAGTGCAATATTAACATATTCAACAATTACTTAAAAAAGAATTACAAATGTAAAAGAAGTGGTGGCAAAAAAATGTTAAAAAAAAATTATTGTAATATAGTTTATATTGTATTAAAATTGAATGCTAATACTGAAATAGTTACAAATAAGAATGGGGGTTGAATTTAATAAATAAAAACTGAAATCACCAGACTTAACCGCACAAAATGCTATGGAGGACCGATACTTTAGTATAGATAATATGCTATTTTTTTTTCCCATACTTTGTGTCTTTTAATTTCTTTTGTAAAAAATAGAATATTACGAAGAAAATTAGTTGTATAAAATTTAACAGATAAAACTAATGCTTCGTATTAAATAGATTATTGTACCAAATTCAACAAATTATTTGTACAAATTGCATAAATTCATATAAAAAATTTATCTGTACAATTTTTTTACAGATAAAACTATTAAATAGATTATTGGTACAAAATTTAATACAAAAAATTTAACAAATATAATTTAACTATTTTTTTTATTACAAAATTTGTAAGTTCATATCATAATTTAACAGATAATTTATCTAATCCTTATATACAATAGATTATTTGTGCATAAAACTTGAAAATATAATATAAAAGAAAATCAAATATATATTACTAATGAAAAATATATGAAAATGAATATATTAAACACTAAAAAATATATTTTTTTATCACATGAAATGTACTCTATTTCCAAGAGCAAGGATCAAATCCTCCATCGTAAAGTTAAAAGGATAAAATAAGCAACCATCACACCTAATGAATTTTTTTGGTACAATGATAATTCGAATCCAACTATTCTTGAGGTAAATAAACACCCAACAAATAGACTATAACTTAGGGTTCACATTAATATAACTTTAGTATAAGGAAAAATATTTGATACACTGCAAGTGGAGTTTTTAGACTCTATAAGTAGAGTTAGAAGATTGACAAGTGTCCTATAAAGGTATATTAAAATATTTAAAAAAATAAACATTTAAAAAAGACACAAGACAATTTTTAAGGTTGCTTGTAGAATAAAAAAGTATATAGATAATGTACCAAAAACTAACCCTTAAAATTGCACAAACAATCTTAAACTTGTAATGTTAATCCTTTTTTTAATATATATATTAATATTTTACTCTAACTCTATAGGATATTTATCAAAAACTTCACTGGTTGTGTACTAAATATTATTTCATTTTTAAATATCATTTAAGAAACTTATTTGAAACACTGATTGTAGAGTTTTTAAGCCCCACAAGCAGGTTGAGGGCATAAAAAGTTTCGCATTTATTTATATACTTTATTTTATTTATTTATTTATTTTATTACAACAAAACAACCAATAGATGGAGTATGAGATGATTTTACTTAGTATTATTTTATATTATTATTTTTATTATATATACTCATTTTTAACTCAATCTTTTATGATTATATCTTATATTCATTTTACTACGACACTATCAAACACAATTTTCACGATTGATTTTAATATATTTAATTTTCTTATTACATTAATTAATTTCACTTAATTTTTATTTCATCGAAATCAACCTCAGGACACATAAAATCTAAAAGAAGTCGTATGTTGTCCTCTTTATTTGGATGTAGAGGTGAGCATGGGCCGGGTCGGGCTAGGTTCAACTAAAAATATAAGCCCGGACTCTGTCCGGCCCTAAAAATGGGCCTAAAATTTTGGTCAAGCTCGATCCGGATAAAAATGTTAAAACTCAGGCTCGACCATATTAATTTTTATATTATTTTTTATATAATTTTAAAAAATATATAATATATCAAAAATACTAAAAACATCAAAATAAATATTTCCCAAAAAATTGAAATTAAATTTTAAAAAATATATATACTTAAATAACACTAAGATAGATGCAAGTTAACAAGCAAATATTTTTTAAAATAATAACAAAATTAACAAATGTTTTTAAAATAATAACAAAATTAACAATAAAATAAGTTTTATACAGTATCCAAATAATAACAACAAAGCAGTAGCAACATAATAATAAAATGGTAGGAAAATAGGGACAAAACAACAAGAAAATAATATTAAAAAAGCAAATTTTTTTATCCTTTAGTGGATTCGGGCCAGGCCAGGCTCGGGCCAAAAATGCCTTATTCGAGGCCCGGCCCATTTTTAAAACGAGCCTCATTTTTTGTCTAAGCCCATTTTTTGGGCCTATATTTTTACCCAAATCCTCCCACATTTTGGGCGGGCCTTCGGGCTGGATCGGGTGACCCGGCCCATGATCAGGTGTATTTGAATGTTCACAGTAAAAGTGATTAAAGGTGTCAGCCGCTTCGTTTCCATGGTTGAATGTGCCATAAGAAATTTGTCAGGGCTTTTAGGCTTTAGATTGGCTATCAATCTGAGCTTTGTTTACGTTTCTCAACTCCAATGGATCCAAAAGACAACCACTAAAAATTCTCACAACTGGACATTAACATTAACTACCACCGCCATGGAACATGTTCTTGCTCTTGCATAAACTAAAGAATATAGCTAATTGTAATTCAAGGTAGATTTACAGGTTTCCTCACCATCTAATCCTTTCACAAATGAAATACAAAGCTTCTAACCTGCCCCATCCGGTATATTGCAGCAAGGAAATTTTCTTAATAATCCATGGAAGGATTCTAAATTGTATATGAGAAATTTTTTAAACCAATCTTTCATTTTGAGGCTTGAGTTGTGATTCATAACAACAATGATAATAGTAGAAGAAGAATCCCCTTAGAAACACCCCTTTAGACAAATGAACAAGAACTAGAAACTATATAATCATTGCCTCACGGATCAGGGAAAAAAGAGTTTTATATTAAGGTTAAATTTTGTTATTATGTGTAAGTTGTGTATCCTTGTCCTTTATATAATCATTGCCTCATGGATCAGGGAAAAAAGAGTTTTATATTAAGGTTAAATTTTGTTATTATGTGTAAGTTGTGTATCCTTGTCCTTTAATTTGATTAAATTTAGTTTTTATACTTTTTGAATTGTTTAATTTTAGTCTTTGTACTTATCGAGTATTGATATTTTAGTCTTGGCCCAAATAGTTGCAATTAAATTAGGTCAGTTAAAATTTTCTATTAGTCTTGCACTATACGTAAATTTGTAGATTTATTTCATATTATTCAATTGGTTCATTTTTAGTCCTTATACTTTTTGAATTTCATATTCTCCAATTGCAGTCTTGATGGGAATGAAAATAGTTAAATTCATTAATTGTCTTCTTTTTTTTTTGTGAGTAATATGTGAAAATAACAAGTTAACACAGTATTATACATACGGTAATATGTTTATTGCATCAAATTTTAAAAATAACATAACTTAATGAATTTAATAACAACCATTTCGTAAGGAATGTAATTTTAAAACTAAAATAGTGCAAGGACTAAAAACAACCACATTAAAGTATAAGAACTAAATCAACAACTTACAAATAGCATAGGAACTAATGTTAGAATTAACTATTTTTTTTATGTCAAAATATAATTTAACCATGAAAGGGTTAAATTGTTGGAAGTAATCAATGAAAAAAAAACACTCCTACCCTTTAGTTACCCTACAATGAATTTAAATTGTAGTTGTAAATTTGTTAGACACGGATACAACGGTTTTGTTTGTGTCATTGTATGGGCTTTTCTGATCACACTTCTTACTTCCCTACTTTAGGCAACGACAATTAGAGTTGTTATGATGTGTAACACCCCTAACCCATATCCGTCATCGGAACAGGGTTATAGAGCATTACCGGAGTTTACAGAACAAATATAACTATTTCATGTCATTTACTATTCATATTCGAATCCAATCATATTCAATCATATTGTCCCTTAAATAGACCCTCGATGCCCAATTTATGCATTAGAAACAAATCGGGACTATATCGGTAACTCAGAGAATTTTTTTCGCGAAATTCCAAAATTTTTCTTAAATACAAGGGTCACACGCCCTTGTGGGTAGGCCGTGTGGCTTACACGGCCAAATGACACGCCCGTTTCCTAGGCCGTCTGGGCATTCGATGTAAGGCATACGGCTATGTCCCAGCCCCTGTTCATACCCGTGTAACTCTCTGACTTGGGTCACACGGCCAGCCACACGCCTGTGTGCTAGGCCTTATGAACAATTTAATTTTCGAAAATTAAGTGCAAGTTTTACACGGCCAAGACACACGCCCGTGTATTAGGCCGTGTGTCTCACAGGCTGAGACATACGCTCGTGTGAACAATTCTGAGCATTCTATTTCACAATTTTTAAGATGCAGGGAACACACGGCCAAACCACAAGCCTGCGCGCATGGTCGTGTGTCACACACGGTTGAAACACACGCCCATGTGTCTGTCTGTGTGGACAAAAATAGGTCATGTTCAAGGCCACTTTTCTCACCTAATTGGTCTTCCACCTTCAACCATATTTAACGACATTCACCAACCACTCCAAGACATTTAAACCAAGCCAAAACCCAATTCTTATGCATAATAAATCATGACATTGATTCAAACATTCAACTTACTCAATTGAACATATTCTTACTTAAGCATATTTAAAACTATAATACCAATCATGCACACTTACATATCAAACATAGTATAACCTCATACATATACATTAACCATAAAATCACTAACCATTCCAATGGCTAGTTACAACCAAAATATTTCATAATTTAATCTAACTTAGTCTATACATGGCATTATACCAAAAGAAATTTTGCTAATTACACCAAATTGAGCTGAAGGATAGTGTGATCTTGCTCCGACCCGTTCCTACCTTTGCGAGCTTCTGAGTAGTATAAAACAGAGAAAAATAAACAGATTAAGCATATAATGCTTAGTTAGTTCGTATAACAAGAATTTAACTTACCAATCATATTCATTTAAAATAAACATACAAACATGCATCCAAAACATTGTGGCCAATTTCCTAAAAACATGCTCTCATCAAACAATTTAGTCATGAAATTTACATGAATATCAAGAAAACAAAGATGAGCTCATCATGCAACCATTTCCAGGTATTTCAGGGACATTTAAGTTATAATTCATTTAATTCTCATATTTTCTCACATCAGGAGTTTTGTCAGTTGAATCATTGAAAAATTGATAGATACTTGGGTAGTGCACACAAAGTGTACTTATCAATAATCCATCAACTCATATACAGGGGTGCTCATTAAAGCACATAACTGGGAAGCACGCTCTTGAGCCTTATAACAGGAAGCTTACAAAGAGCCTTTAATCGGGAAGCTTATAAGAGCCATAATTAGGAAGTTCACAAAGAACCATATCAGGAAGCTCACAAAAAGCCATATAACGGGAGCTCCGGATAGCCATACATAGGGAAGTTCAAGCGAGCACTATCGGGAAGGTCACAAAGAGCCAATTAGCAAGAAGCTCACGAAGAGCCTACATTCGGGATGCTCATAAGAGTTAAGGTGTGTCCACAATAAATGTTGGATCATACCCTATCGGGACGCCCCGAAGAGCTATAATGGAAAGCTCGCTGAACCATATAACGGGAAGCTCGAGAGGGCCATATATCGGGATGCTCATGAGAGCTGATAACGGGATGCTCTTTCGAGCTATGGTGTGTCCCCAGCATATGCAGGACTACAACCAATACATGAAACTTGCATCCATCGATTTTCATTTGTCCAAACGGAACTTAACATTTATCGGGTATTATCGAGTATTAAATCAATTTCATATACATAACAATAATATAATTCATATATACAACATTTAATTTAAACATATAAATGTACGTAATTTAGTTACACGAACTTACCTTGATACTTGTTCGTATATGAGAATCTACTAATCTGAAACTTTTTCTTTCCCTCGATCTAACTCTTTATTTGGTATTTTCGGTTCTATATAAATGATTTAATCATCAATTTATTATATTTCACATTCAAATCAATCCATTTCACATCTTAGGCAAAAGTACCATTTTGCCTCTATACTTTTCATTAATCCCAATTTCGCCCCTAGGCTCGAAAAATGAAATTCATGCAATTTAATCCTTATTCCAAGCCTATCCGAATTTTCATATAACATTTACAGCTCATATATTTCACAAAAATCAAAAAGTTTACATGAATTTTACATATTTACAATTTAGTCCCTAAATCACAATTTCATGAAAATTCACTTTACAAAAGTTGTTTATCTATCAACAACATTTCAATTTCTACCACAAATTTCAAAATTTCAATATACTCATCCATGTTAAAATTTCAATACTTTAATATGTTTACAAATTTATCCCTAAAATAGATAGATTAGGTTATTACGATATCGGAAATATAAAAATTACTAAACACGAGACAAGATTGTTTACCTAATTAAGCTTGCTTGAATTATTTTCTCTTAGCTAGGGTTTTCATAGAAAATTTGGGGAAGATGATGATAAAATGATATTTTCTTTTATTTAATTAACTTATCATCTTTTAATTTTTTAACTTTCCAATTTCATCCTTTTCTTTAATTAAATTTCCATGGATGAATCACCATAAATATCTACTAACTTTATTTGATGGTCTAATTGCCATATAAGGACCTCAAATTTTGAATTCAATAGCTATTTGATACTTATAGCTACTAGAATTCAATTTTTGCAATTTATGCAATTTGGTCCTCTCTACAATTAAGCATGTAATCAGTAGAAATTTTCATAAGTTATCCCTATCATAATGCAGACCATGGAATAATATTAAAATAAATTTTCTTTCTAACTCAGATTTGTGGTTCCGAAACTACTGTTTCAATTTCACTAAAAACGGGTTGTTACATGATGTCTAGGGTTTATTTCCCTTAAGTTTATACTAGGCTTGTTTACCTTATTTTTCTGAGCTTTTGAACTTTTATGTATGTGCCTATGTATGGTTTAATGAATTTATATAAAAAAATTACCATCATTGTTATTTAACACCCACTCAAGATTAAAAAGTAGAAAAAAATTTGGTGAAAAGAAATTGATTACACGAAAGTACTTAAGCTAATTTCTCTAAGAGAGAATTTTCAAATAGTCTAGGACCTAATCTCCTATCACGAACCATCTTGACAGGTCCATCTACGATTTTATTCTCCTAATGAGGATATTTTGAATTTTCCAATGTTTACTGAGTCCAATAGCTGGTGAATTCTTCTGGAAAGAGCCGAATTAGAACCCTACAATGGTACGCCTTCAATTTCATTAACCGCTTCAAGACTATATCGTAGCCCCGTTGCAGAGTAAGCTTCAAACCATCTAGGATACCCAGAGTTCGACGTCAACAACCGTGCACATGCCTAAATATCTACTAAAACCAAAGATCCACTCCTCATTTGATCACATACAAATCCCCTAGCAGTAGCAAAACCGTCCTCAATTCTAACTGAACCATCTGTAGTCAAGTGGATGCAATTATTTGATGGATCTAGTCTCGCAGTGAGATGTCGTGAGCCATACTTAAAAGATTTAGAAGCAGAAATAAACTGCTTTGCCCAACTAACAGAAACCTTAATGATTTTATCAATATTCCATAAGGAGCCATGCAAAATATAGAGGTTGCGATTCTTCCAAATATGCCAAGAGATCATCCCAAAAAGGCACAGCCAATCAACTCCTTTCAAACAAAAAAACCATTAATTAAAAAGGTTCTCTATCATCCATTCATAAAGATATTTACAATAAAAGTTAGAGCTTATCTTTATAGGTGAGCTTGTTCCATATGTCTCTAGTCGTAGGGCAATCCCTTAGGACATGTAATACATCCTCAGCACCAAATCCATAGACCACGCAAGCACTATCATTTCCTATACTTTTACTCACCTTTTCTGTGTTGTTACTAAGCATTCTTTAAGAGCAAGCCACAAAAAGTATCTGACATGTTGAGGGCCTTGAAATTTCCATGATAACTTCTAAATGAGTTCTTTTGAATTCCAAGCTCCTTCCCTAAGGTTACCATATGCACTTTTGAGGGAAAAGGATCCTGTCGAAGTGCCTCCCCAAATGACCCTATCGGGTCCAACTAAAGAATGAGAAGGTGGGATCCCCACAATTTTGTTGATGATATATTCATTAACCCATAAACTGAAGAAGTCTAAGTTCCAAGAGCAATCATTTGCAACCATGTTACTAAGAGGGCAATTCAAATCAAAATTAGTTCAAGGAGGGCTCTGCTTATACAAGGGGCCGATATTTGGAACCAATGATCTCGCCAACAATTTATGCACTTCCCATCCCCTATTGACCACATTAAATTTTCCCAAATAAGAGGTCATACCTTTGTGAGAGATCTCCATAAAAAGGAGCAGTGCCCATTCCTTAAAGACTCAGGTAATCCACCTTGAACTCCGTACTTTGATTTGATTACCCTAACCCAAAGGGCATTAGAATTGGTCATAATACTGAAACCAACTTTCATCATGAAAGAAGTATTCTAGTCTTTAAAGTGTCTCAACCTGAGGCCATCATGTGTTTTGGGTTAACACACCAAATTCCAACTCATTAAAGTCACCTTTCTCGCCCCGTTACTTGAACCCTAGATAAATTTTCTGACTATATGCTCAATTCTTTACATAAACATTTTGGTATCATCATTAACTGCATGAAGTAATTTGGAATTGCAAGCAAAATCAATTGAGTCGAAGTCACCCTACCAACTAGAGAGATTTGTTTAACATCCTAATGATCGATTGTTAACGTCGCAAAAATAATGTGCAAGCGTATACTGTCAATACAAGTATAGTAGACAGATATGAGTCTGTCAGATATCGATCCCATGAGGATGGTTGTCATTTGTCCATCAATGTCAATGTAATAAATAGAAAAAAACGAGATAAATTTTGAGAGTAGTTGTCAAAGCAATAACTTGGAAAAAATAAGATAAAATATGATAATGATAAACTGGGATCCCCAACATGAATATTCAACAGAATACTAAGTGCTCACTAGGTATAAAAAGATAGGTGATTGTTGATGCATTGAATTGCAATGAATATCTTACCAAGCTTAACTTCTATATTTAATTTAAGACTTCAACATGCACATTAACCACACCTTCCGATGATGGCAATGGATTACTATTTAGAAAAAGTGGATTAAATTCCTCTAATCCTTAAGCAACTTCCGCTGTCATGCTTGTTAGCTTGAACTATCGATGCACTTTCTAGTGTCAGTGACCGTAAGAACATTCCCATGCTAAAACCATTCAAACCCAAAGATAAAACAGTAGAAGCAAGATTGAATAAAATAACATTTAACCCGGAAATAATGTGTACTTCCGTACAAACATGAAATAGAAAGTAATCACCATTGTTTAGAAAAGAAATATAAAAGAAACAAGTGGAGAATACTATTCCTAGATAATCTCGACTTGAATCTCTCCATTCCCTCTTATGTCGCACTCAAGGCTTCTCGTTAGAAGCTGATCTTTGTCCATTTCACGTCAGTTCACTCGTAAGAGACTTAAGCCGCCATAGTCAAAAAGCTTCAAAAGATAGGTTAAAGAAGATAATACCCCCAAAAAAGCCTATCTTTTTTCTTTTCACGTGAATATTTATCTTATTCCATAAGAACCATGCTACCTCTGTATGGACAAGTTGGTTATACCAGACTGGACAGCTCACACATTTTTGTTATTATCCGGACAACTGTCAGGTGTGGCGACAATTCTGGGCACAATCTGAAAACACTCATGCAGCGGCATTGGTACCAAAGCATGACAAAATTAAGAATAAATAGGTTAAGATCCATTAGGTTATAAAATACAATTTACTAAACTAAAAATGCTAAAATATGTGCTAAAGATAACTAAATGAGGACAAATCAACTAATACGTAGGGAGAAAACATATGTTCTTTCTAATACTATCACTCAACCAAAAAGTTTGCTTCGAACTTTATCCACAACAAAATGCAGTTATTATTAGTGAAATTATCATGGGAAAAGGGAACTCCCAAGTAAGGACCCAAATTGCTCACCTCTTGGAAACCAAATAATTTGCTTATGCGATTCCTTACAACTTCGTCTACCCCTTTTGAGAAGAAAATGTTAGTTTTCTGCATATTGATTGTGACCTGAAACCTCACAAAAATTTTCAAGGACACCTTTGATAACTTTAGCTTGGTGTTCCTCCACTTGCCCAAATAGAATCAAATCATCTACAAAAAAAGAGATTAGACGAAGGTGGGCCAGTATGAACCAGTCGAATATGGGACCAACTACATGTATCTAGGGCTGAGCAAATGCTATGACCTAGCCATTCCATGCACAAAATGAACAGATAAGGGGATAATGGACATCCCTGATGAACTCCTCTAATCGGATGAAACTTCTGGGTTGGAACCCCATTCCACAGAACCTGCATGGTAGATGTTGAAATAGCTGACATAATAACATTATTGGGAAAAGAAGGAATACTTGCAGCCTGAAAAGATGCTTCTATGAAATCCCAATGAACTCTGTTATACGCCTCCTTTAAATCAATCTTAATAGTCATCCATCTCTTATTATTATATTTGCTTCTCATGGAATGTGTAACCTCCTACGCTATTATAACATTATATGTGATATTTCTGTCTGCTACAAAGTTGGCCTGCTCAGGACCAATGATTCACGGAAAGACTACTTTGAAATGATTTGCAATGATCTTCATGACTAACTTTGAAACACCCCAAACCTGGCCCACGAGCTTTGGCCAGATTTGGTATGTTCCTCAAGTAAACCGGTTCAAAGTTCTTTTGTTACTTGGGAAAATAGTGTGTTTTGAAAGAAATATTGTTTTGGGTTGGGCTCGAGTAGAAAACAAAATCGTTTTATAATGAAAACCCTTTTAAATTTTAGCTGATAAAACATATAGAATACATTTAAAGTAAATTACTTAATCTTTAACTTAATAAAAATTTCAGAACATAATAAATAAAAATGTAAATAAAATAGTGCACTATGGCCTTATGGCCTTATTACATCAAGTAAATCCAAATAATTCGGAGTACTTAAAAATTAATAGTCCATAAAAATAAAAACTTCATGTTGAGCATGGCCACCACAAGTTCTGCCGTCCCGGTCTATTACTGTTCATCACCTAAAACATGGTCCCTCAACGGGGTGAGTCAACAGACTCAATGTGTACACAACACTAAATCATAGTAGAATCAGGCATAACAAATATTACACATTCATATCATAGCATACAAATTATGATGCATTCCCAAACCCAAACCTAACAAGCCATCCGCTACACTCCCCCGTACCAACCTGTACACCATGGGGACAACTAAGTCGACCCTCCTTCCGCTACACTCCATATCGCGGTCTTAGGTCATCGCATTTGTGGTCTTAGGTCACCACATTAGATATCGCGGTCTTAGGTCACCGCATTCAGATTACTGTGGTCTTAGGTCACCACATTCAGATACCACGGTCTTAGGTCACCGTGTTTGTGGTCTTAGGTCACCACATTCACTTCCCCTTTCAATAACCCATATGCCCCATTTTGTAATATGCATTAATATGCCAAAGTTCACACTCTTATTCTCATGTTACAAATAACATATTTCATATTCCTAGTAGGAGTAGGAAACGTACCTGAGTACTTAGTACCATAACATGATACCTTAGCCACTTTCTTATTCTTAATATCACATATTTTAATTAGACATAGCCATAAAACTTATTAAGAATTAGTGTGGGGTACACACCTGATTAGCTTAACGAATTCCTTGAAATCCCAAAAAATCGATCTATCGCTTTAGATCCTAAATCCCTACATTTGGCCACATTTAGTATTTTAGGAAAAAGCCTATTCGGCTAATTTAATCAAATCCCGAAGGATTATCGTATCCACTTTCTTACCTTGCTTTGCGATTTGATAATTAATCAAATCCCAAAACTTGTATTCTTCCCTTTGAAATCGGCTAATCACTAGATCCCTTGAATCGGTTAGTTTTCGGCTTAAAACACATAAAATATATCTAACTACTAAAATAGGCATTGGCCGAATATTCATAGTCACTTACCTTAAGGATCTTAAATCCCGAAATTATCCCTTGGTTATAGCTTCAGTCGAAATCCCTAAAACCACATGTTAGATCAACTTCTAACCTTTAATCACAATCAATGGCCCTTGGCCGAATGTCAGATATGACTTACCTTGATGGTCAAATCCCGAAGATCTTTTCCTTTATAGTCGACTATGGCAAAAATCCCGAAAGAATCCTTCCAAATTTCGGCAAATAAGAATATTGATGGGATTAGTCCTAGATTTCACAAATCTAAAAGAAAAGAATAGAAATCAAAACTTGTTCTTACCCTTTCTTGAAGAAATCGACAAAGACCTATGCTTGAAGCCCCTCAAAGATTCGGCTTTTGATGGATTGGAAAGAAAAGAAATTGGCTAATGGTGATATCTTGAATTTTCGGCTTTGGCTAACAAAAAGAAGAAGAACAAATGCTCTAGGAAATTCGGCAAAGAGAAGGGTTGAGAGAAAGAATGATGAATGGCCCTTTTTTCCTTATATAGCCGAATTTACTAACTTAGAATCCCTTACTTAGCCGCCACTCTTCTATTTTGATAGCTTTATCTCTTTAATTATCTCCTAAAATAAAAGATAATTTAGCAACTATCCTTACTTAGCCGAAATTATTAAACTCAAAGTCCCTTACTTGGCCATCACTTCTCCCTTATTTTCCTAATTAAAGAATAATTCCTCATTTATCTCTTGAAAATAATCTAAAATAAATCCATTATTTATCCCTTATTTATCCACTATTTATCTCTTAAAAATAAAAGAATAAAGGCTCCTAAATTATAGCCTTGTGCCGTCCCTTGTTTGCTATTTCTGCTGCAAAAATAAAACTTTTATTTTGCTTCCCCTGCAGCTCGAACCTTGGCCCAATACCCAGTATGTGGCGCCATTTCCTGATGCCCTAAGTGGCATCTTCAAGCCACTTTTCCAAGCCTGTTTGTGTGTCATATTTCACATACATTTTCTCTTAAGGCCACCTCGCCTTAGTTCCCTCTTTTAGACTTTAAAACTCAACATTTTCTAAGTCATTTCCTTACATTTCCAAGTTTCCAAAAATTTTCGTTTCCCTCTTTAAACTTGACATTTCCTTACATTTCCAAGTTTCCAAAAATGTTCGCTTTCCTCTTTTGAATCATTTCTAAATCATTTCCTTACATTTCCTAGTTTCCAAAAATGTTCACTTTCCTCTTTTAAACCTAACATTTCCATACATTTCCAGGTTTCCAAAAATGTTCAAAATATATTCATAACACATAAGACATGTCATTTCGTACAATTAAACCGAAAATGCATAGGCCCTTTTCAGGATGTTACAAACTTGTAGAGGACAGAGCAAAGGTTGATTGGGCAAAAATGAGAGAAACATTTTAGGTTATGTTGTTTGGGGATGAGCACAATGATTGAATTATTAAAATTAGGATCAATACTGTCTCCAAAGAAAACTTTTTTAACCCAAGTACAAATAGAAACTCCAACATAATCCCACTGGCTCTAATAGAAAAAAGCGTGATACCCATCATTGTCTGGCACTTTTAAAGAAGCCACATCAAAAGGCACAACCTTAATTTCCTCATCAGATATCGATTCATTCAACAAAGAAATGTCCAAATCATTAAGGCGTGGGAACGCGCTAGGTGGTAAAACATGTATCAACCCCGAGTGTTCCCAATATAAATTCGCAAAAAAATTGACTGCCTTTGTCTTCAGTCTTTCTTCATTAAGAATCCATTCCCCTAAATCATTTTTTAAGGCCGCAATTATGTTCTGTTTTCTTCTTTGCAAGGTGCGCAAGTGAAAAAAATTGGTGTTTTGATTACACCTTGCTTTTTGGAGCCACAAAAGCTCCTCATGATGTAAGACATTATCCAACTCTCCTGTGACCTCCATTTCCAACTGATGAAGATAGGTCGAATTAGTACTATCGAAAGCAGACTAGATGTTATTAAGCTTGCAAACTAGATGATTTTTTTGAGAAGTAATGTGGCCATACATATTTCTATTCAAGCGTCTCACTTTGTTTTAAAATTAGAGTGCATTGTCGACATGCTACCAGAGATCCTCCAATTCTCTTTAACAAAGTTTGAAAATACCGGGTGTTCAACCGAACCCGTTAGGAATCTAAAAGGACACCCCTTACTAGAGTGAAAATTAGGTCGAAGATCAAAGCGAAGAGGCCGGTGATTGGATTTTAGTTTAGGCAAGTGAGCTACCGTGGCGTGAGGTAAAGCTGAGTTCCATGAAAAATTGCAAATGACCCTATCCAACCTCTCAAACACTCTAGCTCTTTACCAAGTAAATTGTGATCCTTGAAAACCCAAATCAAGCAACTCAAAAGAGAATAATTCTCCAAATAGAGGGTACCTTCTCCCCAAGGCTTTCCCTCCTTTCTTTTTTCATTGGAAGAAAGTATGGCATTAAAATCACCAATTGCTAGCCATGGGGTCCCATCTCTTGGAACAAAATTTTTAAGAGCTTCCCAGATATGTCTTCGTTTCAGACTATCAGGACTTCCATAGACGAAAGTAACCAAGAAAGGCCTTCTAAAAGGATTACCTGAAATATTTAGGAGGATGAATTGGGGATGGCTTTTTAAAACCTCGACACCAAGCAAATCTCTACACCCAATCCAAATGCCAGCTGAAAGTCTGACAACCTCAATTCGATGAGAAAACTGAAACCTGAGCTTGGCGATGATTGAATCTGCTTTGCCACCATTGACTCTTGTTTTTTAAAGACCAAGTAGATCTGACCTATATTCATGGTTATACTCACGAAAAATATGAGGGAATTTGGTGCTAGCACACCCTTGACAATTTCGACAGAAAATGGTAAAATTCATAAATATTTAAAAAAATAAAGAAACAAACCCTTAAAAATCGCCTCAGGCCTGACGTCACCATCATGGCCATCTGGACATTTATCAGGATTATCTGCTTGGGCTCCAGCTTAAGAGTTTATGATCGTAGCTAAGGCAGACATGGGTCTAAAACATTCAATTATGGGTTTAAAACATATTATCTTAGATATGTGTGAAAGTGAAAACAACAAGAATTAATCAAAGAGGGACCTACTTACCGTTAGAGAGTCATAAGAACTTTGTTCCGGATACAGTTGTGAATAGGCAAAATGATGATTGATTACAAGACATTCAATTACAGATTTACAACAATTCAGACAAGATTCTTGGGGGGGCATATGTGTAAGTGATGATGAGACAGATCAAGATATTCTAAATGTTTCGATAAAAAAAAAGATATTCTAAATGCCATACAAATTAAATTCAGAAAAGAGTAACAGTAGTGATAAGTATGTTTTAATGTAACAATAAAAAGAAAAATCCCGGATATGTTTATTAAATGAGGAGGCCATAAAAAAAAACATGTGGGTTACAACTAATATAAAGAATGTTCCGAGAAGAAAAGTTAATGGCAATGACTTGGCTAATAATACTTCCATCAGCCTCCAATTTTTATTTCTTTTTATCTAAAAGTGTAAGCTTCTTGGAAAAGAATGTTCCAACATTCATTTCCATATATCATTTTTTGATATATATATATATGAATTTTTTAAAAGAAATCAACAACGTAAATAATTTTTAAATTCTTTAAATTAATAACTATATCTTATTTAAATATGTAATTTTCATTAATATATTAAAGGTTAAAATATACTATTAGTATTTCTATTTTTCGTACAGAAAGTAAAAACTTTTTTATCAACTTCTTCTTTGTATTATTTGAAATGTTAAACCCATTTCGTATTTTATAGGTTTTTATCGAAATCCCTAACCCATTATATATACCTTAAATGTATATGAACTCCTGCATAAATTGTATATAAACACCAAAATATAAATAAACACCCACACTCCCATAAACTATCAAATTCAAGCAATAAAGTTTGATGAACATTATATATATATATAAACACACACCTATCTTTTTCTTTGCATCCCAGATGCAAACAGGTTTCCATTTTACAAAACAACAAAAAGATTGCAAGATTGAGATTTAGAGACCACTGGAGGTTAAGTTCGGATTAGCTTCCAGATTCAAAATTTTATGCAATGGGTTAGGTTTTAGATTGGGTTTAAATTTCAATATTAAGGATTGGAAATGAGTTAGGGATTTCACTTAAGGTTTTTCTTGTAAAATTTCCAAGTTTTTTCTGTAAGGTTAGCATTAGAGAAGAAGAAGATGGAGTATCTTAGATTTGGAATGTTTTTTTTTTAATGAAAAAAATTACGAAACTTTTTACTCTTTTGGCATTCTTTTTGTTAGTTTTTTTTTCTTCTCTAATTTAAATTTAAAATGATACATCAAATGCCAAGTAAGTATATTTTTCGTACAATCCATGTCAGCATAATTAACAGAAAATTTTAATAGTTATCTTTTTTAAATAAAAAAAGTACAAGAATTAAACTTCTAAAAATAAAATAGGATAACTAAATTCACAATGCACTAACAATATAAGAACGAGGAGCATATTTTAGCCAATTTAAAATTAAACTTTTTCTACGATGAGTATTTATTAGCTTATTTAAATTTAAATTAAATTAATATATAAATTTAAATCCATTACTAAATTACAAGTACAACAATGATTAAATCGGGGTTGATTCCATTACTAAATCACAAGTATAACAATGATCAATCACTCTCGCACGTATGGTGTGAACTCTCACTCAACTTACCTTGTTAACTACTGCCCTGATCCAAATCTTCCATTACTCCCTCTTGTTAGGTTCTGTAAACAGCTCAGCGTGGCCCTGGACCTGGACTCCTCCCTTTATGCAAAGATAGGCCTTGGGGACACTTACGTGAACCCAACGTTATAATTGGTGCACACTCATCGGAGAGATACATTCCCTCCATGTACAATACAACACAAAACAATGCATCAACATGAAATGGGAGATATTATCAAGGGTCGTTTTCTAATTGGCACCATCAATTTTTCCACTTTGGCTCTTTTGCTTCATGAATAGTAACTTTGCATATAAAAGGAAAATCGTAAAATTGTATATACATTCCACGTTTCCAACAACGCTACAAGGAGGCCAGGCTTGACCAATTTAATAATGTTTATAACCCATAAAATAACGCTACAAGGTTGATCAAAGTTAGTGCCATTTGCAGATGAGATGGCTGAAATGGAACATACGATAACTATGTAAACGTTTTTTGGTAAAAAAAAATTTATTTGAAGTGTTTTTGTTAGAACGAACCCTTACTTCGGCACTTTGAGATATTCCAATGCTCAAATAGAAAAATAAACTTGGAATAAATACAATAGCTAAGCATACAAGAATTTACATGAAAAACTCTAAATTGAAGAAAAAGCATGACCGTTTTCAAAGATAACCAAAACTAAATCACTCTATGAAAATTATTACAACACACAAGCTATTTTATCAATCCCAAAAGCCCAAGTACACCCGTCCTTCCAAAGCAAATATTTAACTACACCTCCCAAACACTCTAAAACAAGAGAAAATACTCTCAAGTAAAAGAAAGAGATGGATTTGAAAAAGTCAAATACAATGCTCAATACTCAACTTGTGCATACGTAAACTAAGGACTTTTGTTCCTTATATAGACTTGGAAACCCCTTATCCTTTACTTCCTTAGCAATGTGGGATTTCTCTTCATATATAAGATAACTCCTTTCCTTATTTTCTTACTTCCAACATTTTCAATCAACCTCAACGAGTCTCCACCTTAATTGAAATGTGTCACACCCCAAAAACGATGAATCCAAAAAGGTGAGTGAGGTATGTATGTTAACTATTTTCGCGCACTATGGTAGCATAATCTGTCATCCTGCTGACTTGCTGGTGAGTTAGGGTATTAAGGAATACTGGCATTAAAGTATCCGCCCGTTGGCGGTATCTAAGTATTTAATTACAAGGTATCTTCAAGTGAAGAAAGAATGTGCACAAGAAAGAGTACGCCTAAGGAAGAGTACGCCCCAGAGTTTTGGCTGAGCATGAAGAGCTTACCAAGTGTATGAGAAAGCTGTAGGAAACTTAATTGCCTTTAAGATCACGTCATACACAAGTCACCACCATTGTATATTACGTTCGGTTTGCTTGAGCACTGTTCAAGTTGATTCTTGTAATGAGATTAGTTGGGAGTCGACTGTCTTCCTGCTTCAACCAACTTGCTTGAGCTCTCTGCTCCTAAAAATTCTCTTTTTTGTCTGCATCTAAACACATAACCTATTGAAATTTAATAATTTTTGCTAACACATCATTAGTGGTCGGTTTCTCAGACAACTCATGCAATCAATCCTACAAGGAAACCGACTTGCATTGTTTCATATTCATTCTCTGTCGGTTCCAATCAACAAGCCCCAATCCCAATTTGTGAATCCATTTCATAATATCCCCCAAAGAAACTTCCAGATTTGACGAATAACTGTTTTACACTCGTCATAGAGAGACCAAGTTGCCTCAAATCTAAATGGTCTATTTTTGTTTCAATTACCATTCTTGTGCCCTAAGCCACCAATATAAATCAAAATAGGATAGTGATCAAATAATAGATGTGGTAGACGTTTGACATAATAACTTGGGAATTGACCCCATCAACCTGAGTTTGCTAATGCTCTACCCAAACTTTCCTGAATTTCATTTTTGGCAAACTCCTCTTTTCCTATGTAAATCATCTTCCTCTAAAACCAAGGTCAATAAGGTCATAGTTTTCGAACATAGTATAGAAGTCATTCATCTGCCTTTCTTCCCTAATTCAACTATCTTTTTTCTCAAAAGAGAGCTATTTCTTTCAAATCACTTGCGACCAACCAATGTTGACTATATGATTGATCCAACTGGCACAATAATTACCATAAAGAAGACCTCATTCTACCTTTTAATGGAGCTATAAAATCTAGTAAATCTCCCCTAAAATCCCTCTATATCATCCAAAAAAATCAAATTCAATGTGACTTATCGAGTGACTTTGTACAGTTATGTTACATCCATCATCCCATTCTATCGATAAACTACCCTTTGATCCATCATTGCCACATCAAAACAATGAATAAACCCACAACGCCTTTGAATTCCACTAATTCTTTCTACATTTAATTTTGTTTTAATGAAAAAGTCAACTTGAGGAGTGTAAAGCTGCAACGTGTTCTGCAAACGACAAACGGCTCGTTGGTTCCCCAGTCCCTGTGTAACACCCCTAACCCGTAACCGTCGTTGGATTAGGGTTAAAAGGCATTACTAATCATATCCTAACATTTCATATCATTTCACAACCAAACATGTCAATTCACATTCGTATAGCCCCTTATATAGGTCAACGAGACCTTCTACATGCTTTAAAATAAGGCTGGGACTAAACTGAATCACACATGAAAATTTCTAAAATTCAAACATTTTTCTAAGTTACAGAGGTCACACGCCATGTGTCCAAGCCGCGGCAAAACAGGGCATACCTACTGACTTGTCCACACGGCCTGAGACATGCCCGTGTGTCTCACCCGTGGTCGACACTGACTTGCACCACACGGCCAGTCACACGCCCGTGTGTCTAGCTCGTGGTCGAGTCTGACTTGAATCAAATTACAAACTCGAAAGACACGATCGAGCCACACGCCCGTGTGCTCAACCGTGTGGGCAATTATAGGCCATTTTCAAGGCCAAATTACCATCCACACTTTGAAATCATCTATAAGCATCAAACTAATACCAATTCATGCCTCAAATGCAATCAAGATATACCAACACATGCGCCAAATAATCATCAACTACATCATTTGTTTCCATATTCAATTCCTACTCAATAAATCCAACCAAAACACCAATTTTCACAAATCAAATCATATAAGCTAAGCATCATTTAGTCATGCCACAAATTCACACTTAAAACACCATTCTCATCAACTAATTCAAGCATGAAATTTACCAATTCCAATCTCACTATATCATACCACAATCATCATTTTCATAGCTTCAAGTATAAACCAACAACATTGAACATCCAAGCCATATCACATGGCAAGGTTTATACAACTCAAAACATACCACATTAATTAGCCTATACATGCCATATTCAAATACGCACATCTTTCAAAAGTACCAAAATAGTTAGCCGATAGTGTGATTGAATCGTTGACGATCCCAGGATCCGAGCAAGCTTTAAAGACACTGTAAAATAAAGAAACACATCACACAGTAAGCTTAAGAGCTTAGTAAGTTTGTAATATAATACATTTTAGTTCATTAACACAACTATAATATACAAAGATAATGCATCACATAGATCAAATCACAAATACTTATACCATATCATCCATAGCTAATATACTCACTCAACCATTCATAATTCCATACACCATTTCATCAACCAAAAAGGTTCAATACATACCTTAGCCAACACATAGTTATTCACCATCCATGCTACTCAATGCTCGATATTACATTTCGATCAACCTTTGTTATTCGTTTGATTTAATCGCACACTGAGTGCCAATTTTGTAGGTGAAGTAAAAATGTCATCGCACACTTAGTGCCTGTACTTTAAACTAAGCTTATCTCAATTTTGCACACACAGTGCCAAATCAATAAGCCGAAGCTTCTATTATTTCACACACACAATACTAATCATATCTGTCTCATTTCTAATATCGCACACTTAGTGCCTCATTGATCAATTTCATATATAACACTACTATTTCATTAAGTATACAATCAGTCATTTCTCATCACAAAAATATAAATTTAACAACTTGTAATATATCCGAACTTACCTCGGACGTCGAAATACCGAAACTAGCCGATCATTCAAGTACTTTGTCTTTGCCTCAATCTCGATCCGAATCTTTCCTTTCTTGGTCTATACATATTCAAATTTAACTCATTCAATCACCAATTCATTCAATTTAGTCCAAACACACATATTTAGCGCATTTTACAAAATAACCCTCACATTTTCACATTTCAACATTTTAGTCCCTAATTCACAAAATACACAAAATTTTACTACACCATGCTTAGGCCGAATTCTCCTTAGTCCTATACAAGCCCATATATTTCATTTATTTCATATTTTAGTCCCTCAAAATATTATTTTCACAATTTAGTCCAAATAACTCAATTTCACCAAAAATTCAAAGACAAAACATGTTAATCTTTCACATATCTTTCATATTTCATCATTAACTATCAGAAAGCTCAAACATTCATCAATGGCATATCTCAAAATCACCATTAGTTTCTAAAATTAAAGCATGGGTTAGCTAGAACACTAAGCAACGATCACAAAAACATAGAAATTATCAAAAATCGAGTCAAAAACATACCTCAATCAAGCTAAGCCCTAGCCGAATATCACAAAGATTCAAATGGTTTTATTTTGTTCAATAATCAGTGAAGAAGATGAGAAAATGGCTATTAAAATTGTTTTGTTTTATTTATTAAACATTAATTAAATAATTTTCCAAAATAACCTTATTGATATAACACCAAAATCATCCATTTAATAGCCATTACTGTCCATCCATTCTTTTAATGGTTTAATAACAACATAAGGGCTTCTCATTTAGAAAGCCATGGCAAATAAACACTTTAACAATCAGCACTCAGCTTTTACATTTTATGCGATTAAGTCCTTTTTCTTAATTCGGCACACAATCAATAAAATTTTCACATAGAACTTTCACACATGCTCAATCACATATTATGAACACCAAAAATAATATTAAAATATTTTTCCGACCTTAAATTTATGGTCCTGAAACCACTGTTCCGACTAGGGTTTAAACCGGGCTGATAACCCTGGACGTTCCAAATTAAGGTTTTCATTATGAGTGGTGACCTTGCTTCGCAAATTCTGCTGATATAACATTTTGACTAGATGCATACTCTTTCACAATCCTAAATGAATCCGCAGAATAAGAAGCATATGGAACTTGATTACCCATTCTCATCCGCTTTTTCTTGTCACCTAGATCAATAAGGTTCCCCTTAGTATCAACTCTCATAGAATTTGACCCACCAACAATGGTGACGGTCAATTTTTCCCCATAGACTACACCACTCAAATTAAGCCTAAGATTTAATCTTATTCCCTTTAAGAAATTAGAATCACACAAATCCCCCTTATCAATACTCATATGAGGCCCGTCTCTTCATTTTTAGGGATAATTTGATTACTTTCCTCTTTTAGCCAAATACTAGCTTGCGAGTAGCCTGCTTGGGATTAACCCAGAGGGAAACATCCTAATTGAATTGCACTTCCTTGCTACCGATAGTGATCTGTTGCGGGTAGAAGCTCTCGCTGTGACCAAGTAGGTGACAAAAAAAACAAAAGACCATAAGTTTCTCATAAGCAAATCAAACATAGACATACGCTCCTTTGGTAAAGCAACTTTATTTTTTTTTCATTTCAAAGGATTACGAACATCAGTACGAACTTTAACATGCATAAACCCCTTCCTCCCCGTACTAAATATTTAGCATCATACTCCCGGAACTGGCCAATGAAGTTCTCAAATTGTATGACCATACTTTCTAGCATTAAACTATGAGGTAAATCATGAACTTGTACCAAAAATCCACAAAAAAATAGAGGAGCTCTAAGTAGATCTTCATTCTTAACTAATTGATGAAAGACTAGAAGATGAATGTTAAAAGTCTAAGGAGATCCGACATTTACTCTATCTAAATCAACTTCATAGGAAAAATTGAACAAATGACATTTTTCTTCGAGATCCAAAATAGCCACTCCCCCAAAAGAGTTCCACAAATTCGCCATGATATTATGCATTGCCTGGAATTGAATAACGCTGGTGATCTGCCATAATTTGATACATCAAATTAAGCTCTCAAAAACACTCAAGGAGCTTATTCTCACGCAATTTAAGTTTCTTTTATATATTTTTGTCTCTTTTGTCTTTTATCAGTAATAAATATTTTTGCTTAGTTTTGTGCCTTTTGAGACCCAAATTGGCAAAACTACGACATGGAGAGTCTAATATTTTATTTAAGCTTGTCTAGGGATACAAAGACGACCAAACCTTGAGGAAAACTGCATCTAACATGGGTGTCGTGACATTGATTCCATGATTTTGCGACACTAAGCCTCCATCACCTCAAGGATACAAAACTTCAACTAGAAATCAACTTGGAGCCTACTACTAAGAGAGTCACAACACCAAGCCCGTAGTTGCGACATTGGGTCCTCCAAGGTCGTGATACCCCTGAAGATGTTAAAATGAAGAAATTGAGGTAATCATCATGGTGTTGCAACACCGATACCCTCTAGAGCCACTAGTGCACCATTGTCGAGGGTGTTGCGACACTAATTCCTAACGAGTGAAAAACTGCAGAGACAATTTTGTGTCAAAATAAGCTTAAGTCATTTTTTTTTTCATTTAAGGGCATAATTATCAATGTTAGGTAAAATGTTATTAAACTATAAATACTACTTTATAAGCTTTTGATGATAGATTTTGGTGGCTAAATATTTTTCTTTAGTTTTCATAATTTTTAGGTTAGCTTTCCTTTGTTTTTCTTTTTTGTTCTTTTAATTTTTAGATTAGGTTTGTTTTTCTTTTTTGTTCTTTTAATTTTTAGATTAGGTTTTCTCTTTTCTTTTTTAGAATAGATTTTATTTTTGTTGTTTTATTTCTTCCTCCTTGTTGAAGGTTATGTCAATAAAGATATTAAGAAAATCTTGTGCTTAATTGGATTTCCATTAATTAAATGAGTATTTTCTCAAACTATTTCCTTTTATTTTATGGCTACCATGTGTTAGATAAAATAATTTTTTGAAATTTAAATTTGATTATGTGCTAAGTTGGTTGATAGTTGCTTGATTGGGTATTTGTTAGTTAAATTTAATTTTTATTATTGATTATTTGATTATTATCGAAATGCTTAATTTACTAGAATTGTCACCTCTAGTGGAAAATCTAGATAAACAAAATCGAAAGGAGAGTTTATCATTAGATAGTTCGATATAATTGTGTCGAATAGTGAGACTGAGAGAAAATCTATATGCCTAGGTAAGACCAAGAGAAGAGCTTAGTTGGCATCTTTTAGTCCAGGATGAGATTGAAAGGAGATTCCTAGCTATGAATGACTAACAATATAATCGATATAGTTCATTAATTTAATTGGCAATCGATTAATCAATCGACCATCATTTTATCAATTATATTTTCTAAAACCACAATAAGAAAGTTTAACTTAGTTTGTTTAATTGATATTTTAAATTTAGTTTATAAACAATTTATATTTGATTTTGCAGTAATAATTTCCAACTCGATTAGATTAGTAGTTGCTTAATTTATAATTAACTTGATAAATTGATCTATCGCAACTTCTTGTAGCATATTAAACCATTTTCTGTACTTAAGGAGCTCGTATAAAAGCAATTTAGTTATGTTTTACTTAATTTTCACTTTTAGTCTGCAAATAATAATAAGTTTAATTTGAGTCATTTATATTACCTTAGGGGCCAAAATAGGCCTAAAGGAAGGCTAACGTATTCGGTGAGTATGCAGGACACCATTCGAAGGCATAAAAACACGAGACTAGTCACGATGTTGTTACACGAAGTGTCAATGTCGCAACATAGTGAGCAGAGCACTCAAAAGCAACAAACTGCCTTCAGTGTCGCAACATAGCCACAGGGTGTTGTGACATAGCCCTGTAATCAAGCCTCAACTCGTAAATTGCATTCAGTGTCGTGACACCGCCTTGACTAGAGGAATTAGTAAACTAAGGGCATTTTGGTTCGCAAAAAAAAAAAAAATCTTTAATGCAAAATTGTCAGTTGAATTAGGTCAATGAACCTCAGCCAACCCTAAGCCTATAAATAGATAGCTCTAAACACTTCATAAATAATTTTTATTCAAGTTTTAGGCAATTAGCTTTATTTTCAATTTGTCTTTAGATATTTTCTACTTAAGTTTATTTTCATTTGTAATTATATTCTAGTTTTTATTTTCATTCATCGTGGACTCGATTTGCGGATGCATCAACTATTCATGGATTGTTGATCGCACAATTATCAATATATATCAAGATTCTTCTTAACCTCTATTTTTTATCTATTATTTATGTTTATCCTTTTAATCAAGTTTATGATGTTTATTAGATCCATGGGAAATTAATCCTTTAATGGGAGATTAACGAGTGGGCATAGAAGTGATTAACTTCTATGTAGGGTTTCTTAGCGGATCAGCTGGTTGTGATAAGAAGAACTTAAACCTTAAACTTGAGACCCTTGGAAGTCACACCCAAAATTGGTATTGCCTATCCGTAAACACCTTACACAACTAGAGGTTAATGACTAGTTGATTGAATAAAACCCTAAATAGGAGTTAGTTATGACTATTGAAGTGAGTTAGTCTCCTATCCTTAGACTTGATAAAATCTACTATTTCTTTTCCCTTCTTTGTTTTTATGTTTTTAATTATTTCTATAAAACATACTTTTCCATCACCTTAAGTCTCGTCATAATATAGTTTAATTAAATTACTAATTAGACCTGTTAACGTAGAGATTAGAATTAGTTTAGTCTCACCTCCCTTGGGTACGATCCTCAGAGTACTCCAATACTTCGTTGTATAAATCTATTTAACAACTTGACCCATATACTTGTGGAAACCTCCTAACGATTATATTTGGTTGCAAGATTTACACTCTAGATGTTACTACGTCCGGAGGCGGACAAGTTGTTGGTGCCGCTGTCAGGGAGGCAATGCCACTAGATCAATTTTAATTTTTGCGTTTAATAGGATAGTTAGGAAATTTTTAAATTATAGATACAATTTTTAAATTCTTATTTTTTTCACTTTTAGTTTAATTTGCTAATATTTTTCCTTTCTTTGAAGATTTCGGTACCTACATCGGAAGAGAAATGTTCAACCAATAACTAAGGATAATTTGACAGTATTATTTAATCATTGATGAATTTGATTATATGTGGTCTAATGATAAAATGAACTATGATAACGAAATATACGAAGAGGGAGTGTACGAAGAATGAGAGATTAAGGAAAATCAAATATTGTTAATGATAAAATTGAGCCAACGAAGAAATGAAGCCCCAACAAACCAATGTAACGATTACAAGAGTGTGGATATAGTCAAACACCAATGTGAGTTTGCCAGCATTCTAAGCAATATTGAATACAACCCTCAGAAAAATGAGAAAGAACAACCGACTGTAATAGAATTTTGTACAGGTAAAGTCTTGAAAAGCCTGGCTGACCTGACTTTAGATGAAGAAAAGAAGATGTCAATGATTCTCAAGAAGAGATTACTCCAAAGAATGACACTAAAATAGAGTTTGAACCAGTAGCTGAGTCGGCAATTGCACCTGAAAATTGCCAAACATTGAACTTGTTCCCACAAAGATACCATTCCCCTCACGGTTGGAGAACAAACAATAAAGGAATGAAGTAGACTTCATAAGTTTACTCAACTTGTTTGAATCACTTAATGTTAATCTACCCCTCATCGAATCAAAGAAAAAATTCCAAAATATGCAAAGTCTTTAAAAGAGATAATGGATAGCTATCAGAATTTTGAAAAAGGAAACCAAATTAACATTAACACATACTATGGTGTGATAATCACTAATCCAATACACACAAAATTGAAAAACCCAAGAAGTTTTATGATTCTCCTAGAAATAGGGGACATACATTTGGGTGAAGCCTTATGTGAACTACGAGCTAGTATTAATTTGATTCCTTTATTAATATATAATAAACTTGGGTTACCCAATTCATCTTACAACTAGCCAACAAATCTTTGATTCAACCAAAAGGGGTGTTTGAAGATGTGTTGGTTAAGGTGCGTAGATTTACCATTCCAATGGACTTTGTAATTCTTGATTATGAGGCAGACCATGAGATCCCAATTTTTCTAAGGAGACCCTTCTTAGCTACCTCGAAGTCTACCAATGGCTTAGAGAAAAATGAACTAAAAATAAAAATCAATGGTGAAATTGAAACATTTAAATGTGGCAACTTACAAAATAAGGGATATAATGAAAATTTAGGGAAATCATGCTGTAAAGTATCTATAAATTTCTCTAACAACCTTGATCCAGGAATGGTATTTCCTGTGCTTAATGTAGGACAAAAAGGCAAGTTCTAAGAGTGGGACAAACAGAGTAAGGTGGAGTGGTACGAAGGACATTGGAAAAATTCGAATAGAAAACCAAAAGAGAAAACGTCCATGTGTAGACTAATAGAGCTGACGGACGAATCCGGCAGCAACACCTGATCCCCCTTACATTATTTCAGTTTTTGTAAATTATTATATTTTAATAGCCTTAAATATTAGTAATTGGATAAGAATAGGATTAGATAGGTATATTAAAACATAATTTTCTTTAAATTGCTTAGAATTAGGATATGTATGGACTGGGCATCTTAAAATGCAAGAGAGAAGGGCTATAACAGGATCCATATTGCAACACCGAGTCCAGAATAAACAATTTTCAAAAATCAGGTTAATATCACGACATAGTACCTCGATGTTAATGTCGAGACATGGTACCTCAATGTCGGAACATCTACGAAAATATCCCCAACTCCCAAAATTTTAAGGTGTGTCACGACATTGGCAAACTGCTAGGGAAGTCACGACACTAAGCCCCTGTTTTGCAACATCGCTGCAAATTTTTGTAGGATCGACGTGACCTATTGCGCAACTCGACAGCCAAAATCCTATTTTTTTACTCGATTTTCTAACCTAAAATACTAATTCTTTTCAAACTAAAACATCATTAACACAATCAACTCCAAACCACTCTAAACCTCTCTATAACCCTTTTCATATTCTAACCCTATTTCCCATTCTTGTTCTTTTCTTCTTTCTACTACCAATTCTATCTCTTTCTTTTTTGCAGGAAAAGCTTCACAACCATAAGGAATCGATAGCAAACTTGTCGAAACCATTTTAAAATCGAGTTTATAAAATAATAGGGATCGACTTTAAAAACGAAAACGGGAGTCGCCACCAATCCTTTTTTACTTAGGTGTGATTGGATCACCTTGTAAAGTGTTTTATTTTGAAAATATTAAATTTTGGTCCACAAAAACAAGAAAACAGGTTCGGGAGTCAGTTACGTATGAGGAAGGGTTAACACCCTCATAACGCCCAAAAATTGGTACCAAATCGATAAACTCACGTCCGAATGTTGAAAATAAAGAAAATTACGAAATATGATCCTTTTATTAGAAAGAAAACCAAGACTTACCGGTCCCAAAGAAATAGAGTACTTTACCCAATAAGTTAAGCTATAACACCTCATGACTTTGAAATTAAACTCGTCTTTATTTTGAGAAATTCCTACCTCGAGACACAAAATGTCAAACCCAATAAGTTAAGGCAAAACATTTTGAATTCCCAAGAATAGGTTTTTTATTTTGAAACTTGAGATTTCTTTATTCCGGAGGAATATAAACATCACATCCAGTACGTTAGGACACGATATTTTTTAAACCCTCGTAATTAAAGTCTCCTCATGATTTACAAAACTTGTTAAAAGGGTATTTAGTTATTTAGCCAAACGGAAAACCGCAACCCAGTACGTTAGGGCACTATTTCCCGAATTTCTAAATACCAAAACATTGCCTTATTTTAATATATAGTAAGCTTGTAAAAATGTATTTTTGTTCTGAGCACTAATCCATGTAATAATATCGTATTTATAAACTATCATACACAAATATTAAAAAACGATTATAAGACAATAGCATACAATATAAAATACAACTAAAATAACTACACTATAGCAATCATAAAATAATAAATAAATAAAAGGGCATTATATAGATAAATAAAATATATAAAGCAATATATGTAAAACAATAAAAAAAATACTAGATAATAAATATATAAAATATAAGTGAAAACATGTTATAAAATATAAGTAAACTTTATACAAAAATAAAAATTTTAGAAAATAATATGCGATATAATATAATACTATGTAATAAAAAAATATAATATATAATAAAATATAAATTATTAAACAAGTAAAATAATAATCAAATAAATAAATAATACACATACAATATATATATAAATTTTATACTATTAATAAAATAATATATAAAAAAATAGAATAGTTTAATGTTATAAAACAACTAGTCATAATATAAAAATAATAAAATAAAATAAAAGGATAAAAATAAAATTAAAATAAAGAAAACATGGGTTAAAGAAGTAATTAAAACAAATTAAAAGGATTAAATCACAAACGCCCGTTAAATCCCAAGGATTAAAATGGAAATTATGCCACATTTTCAAACGGCGACGTTTTATGTTTAACCTCCAAAGAAACTCGGGGATTTAATTAAAATAAAAGAAAAAGTTTAGGGTTAATTTAATAAAGAATAAAAATTTGAATTAAACCAAATTGAAAACAATGAAATTGCGGAAGGACTAAAATTGTTATTAGACCATTAAAAGGAAAACACGCGGATCCTGCCTTCGGGTCGGGTCAAAGCGCGGGTCATTATAAGGCAAAACGGCGTCGTTTTCATTTACTTATATAAATCAATTTTATTTCAGAAAAAATCCATTTGAACACCGATTTAAAAAAAAAAAAAACTTTGAAAGTTCTCTAAAATCCATCTAGGCTTCCGATCGTCTGGCCTCTGGCCCATGCCTCCATGTGCCTTACGCGCCACCATTGACGGTGGCCGGAGGTTCCAAAACCTTAGTTTTTCAAGCAGGTAACCCTCTTTTCTCTTATCTCTTTTTTAATATTCGTAAAAATAAAAAATGTAGATCTAAAATAAAACAGAATATAATACGAAAATCACCTTCGTTGAAAAAGAAAATTCTATGCTTTTTATTTCTGTTTTTATCCGTGTATTGTGTATTCCCCCCTCTTACAGATTTCACAAGGGTTTTTATAACCCAAAAACAAAAATAAAAAGGAAAACATATCTTTCTATATCTGTTCTTTCCTTTTTTGCTGCGATTTGCTCCTTTCTGCTTCGATTTCTTTCTTCTTTTGCAGGTCAGACATGGAGATCGTGGTTGTGACTGCGACGTGATTCGGGCGTGGATCCTGGCGCGATGGAAAGCCTGGCATGGGTGCGACGATTGGGCTCCAGCGATTGTGGCGTGACGTTTGGCCGGGCTTGCGAGGCAAAAGGAGCTGGGGTGCGAGGCTGCGGCATCTAGGGTTTCCCAAAAACCCTAGGTCTTCTGTTACCTATTTAGGCATTGGGCCATTTGGGCCGTCTGAGTCTGTTTTGGGTCTATTGGTTAGGTCTGGGTGTTGCTGATGTAATTTGGGCCATAAGGACTTTTTTAATCTGGACTGTAAAAATGGACTTTTTATTATTATTTTTTATTTTGGGTGTGGTTTATGTTATCCCGGTAAAAAAAGAGCCATTACAGCTGCCATTCTTTGCTCATTATTGTGAAACAAGAATAGAGCAAAGGCTATAAAATGACCAATTTTGACCGATTTTGGCCAAGCCTCGACCTCTTGATCCTTGTCTTCTTCAAATGATTCCAATTCCACTGTAGCTTCAACGGTATTGGAACTTTATCTTGATTTTAGTAAGTTTGATAGCTTCAACTTCATGAAGGCAGTATCCACTATCTTTTGATCTACTCCTCTGCGAACTCAGGGAGACCAGATCTGATATTTTCAATCTGATCCCTGCAAAGTCAGGGGTGCCAGATTGGTATCTTCGATCTGCTTCTTCAAGAATGCCAGATTGGCTATCTTCGGTCTACTCCATTGCAAACTCAGCGATGCTAGACTAGTGGTTTAAATCTGTTCCACTACTGCTTAGGGTGACAAGATCTACAATCTTTGACCTATTCCACTGCTGGTCAGGGAGATAGGGCTGGTGGCTTAAATTTGTTCCACTACTGCTTAGGGAGACAAGATTTGCCGTTCGATCTCGGTTCCCTACTGCTTAGGGTGACAAGATCTACAATCTTTGACCTATTCCACTGCTGCTCAGGGAGATAGGGTCGGTGACTTAAATCTGTTCCACTACTACTTAGGGAGATAAGATTTGTCGTTCAATCTTGGTTCCCTACTGCTTAGGGTGACAAGATCTACAATCTTCGACATATTCCACTGCTAGCCAGGGAGATAGGACTGGTGGCTTAAATCTGTTCCACTACTGCTTAGGGAGACAAGACTTGCCGTTCGATCTTGGTTCCCTACTGCTTAGTGTGACAAGATCTACAATTTTTGACCTATTCCACTGTTGGTCAGGGAGATAGGGCCGGTGGCTTAAATCTGTTCCACTACTGCTTAGGGAGATAAGATTTACAATTCGATCTTGGTTCCCTACTGCTTAGGGTGACAGGATCTACAATCTTTGACCTATTCCACTGCTGGTCAGGGAGATAGGGCTGGTGGCTTAAATCTGTTCCAAGAAATGCTGTTTGATCTTGGTCCTTCAGGGCAACAAGATCTACAATTTTTGACCTATTCCACTGTTGGTTAGGGAGATAGGGCCGATGTCTTCGATCTGCTTCCTGCAAACTCAGGAATTGTCAGATATGCTATTTTTAATCTGATCCCTATAAGCTCAGGGATCGCCAGATTGACATCTTCGATCAGCTTCCTGCAAGCTCAGGAATTGCCAGATCTGCTATCTCCAATTTGCTCCACTGCAAACTCAGGGATGTCAGACTGGAATCTTCAATCTTACTACGTTGTCCTTTAGAGGAAATATCCTATAGAATGACTATATGCTTTTCGTCTAATAATTAGGATGCCTTGATTGAAATGCATCAAATGCTCCTAATTTGGACATGCTATGATATATGAATGTAAAAATAATATGAGTATGATTCCCGCTCAAGGTGTTATCACTCATTTATCTGTCAAGGTTTCATCTCCGTTCCCCTTGAAGTATCATTTTTTGCTCAATTATTTTGCCCCTTGGTAATTCTGTGTCCACTCCACTTGAACCTTGGGACATGAAGTTTGTGCCTCCTATCGTAATAACATTTGGCTTCTTCCATCCAATCTATTACCACTCAGAGGTATAGAGCTTGTATCGTTTTCCACCATTTCCATGAATGCAGAGTCTCTCGACAACGATCCCTTTTTCTACTTGGCTTGACCTTGTTCGTCATTTGCCAATATGGTGTCACCAACAAAATTGTCTTATCCCATAAGAATCCGAAGAGATAATCATTTTTCAATGTTTCCAATCCCTTAGGTTTGGTGAGTTCTGAACAATAGTCATGTTTCAGATTCCTCGTATTATTTAGAAGCTTCTAGAGTAATATACGAAACTGCTTTTATGAACGTGTTTTTAGTCCATTAATCATTATTTCAATATAAATTCTTGAAAAAGAACACGAGAATGGACGAGAAATAAATTATTCAGGAGCATAGCTCAGAAAAAATAATTTAATCAAAGATAACCCAGGCAATAAAAGAAAATTGATTTGGGTGTATCTTAAAAGAATAAAGCAATCAAATATAAGGAATCCAAAAATGGGTAGAATAGAAGCTAGGTGCCCTAGATATCGTAGCCTGAGCTTCTTTGTTCCAACTTCTTGAGGACCATTTTAAGCTCAATATGTGTTTTAGGGGATCCGGAGTACTTTGTTAATGCCCCAAGACGTAACATACTTCCTCATTACTAATTCAGACGTTGCAAGACTACTGTATGCCCAACTTTTATTCAAAATTTGAGCCGCCCTTTTCAGGTTTTCAGCTCAAAAGCCCCTTTGGTCTCAAAGCGCCCTTTGCGGGTCTTCGCCTTAGCCTCTCTTTTTTCTTTTCCTTTCTTTTTTTTTGAAATTTTTTTGTTTTTTTTTTTGGATGAATTTGAGCTCAAGGCGCCCTTTGTGGGTTTTCACCTTGACCCTTCACTTTTCAGGTAAAATCCTTCTTGATTGAACCTGAATTCGCCAGATTGGGCATGTCTTCGCCATTTATCTCGGTCAATATCAACACTTCTCTAGAACATGCCCTACATAAGTCCTTTCTAGTTTGGAATATGTTTTCCTCTAAAATCATTTTGTAGAGGAAAAATCTTTTTCGTCATCAGATTCCCTTGTGGAATTCTCTTGGATGAACCTTTTTGTCGTAAGCTCACATCATCCGCCCGTGATGGATAACTTTTAACCTCTTCTTCGATTAGGTTCAATTGGCAAAAATGCTTCAATTCCATAATGGGCAAGATGTTGCCCCAGTGAAGGTTCTGGCCGACGTTCAATAAGACAGAAGGTAACGGTAGCTTCTTATGCCAATCCTTACAAGTCTAAGTCACCTTTAATTTTTTTTTTTGCAACTTTTACTGTACAGTGATATGCTGCCTGATCTTTGGACAAACTGTAAACTTTAACTTTGTACAGTTATACATTCTGTACTAGCCTCTGATCATTTCCTTTATTTCTCCTTTTTTTTTCTTTTTTTTTTTTTGAATTTGAATTTGATGACTGTTGACTTTGCAATAGTGGCATACGAAGCTACTTCCACTCTCTTAGTGAAGTAAATGGTAACTATGTCAATGAGTCGATATTGACTAAAGACTTTTGAAGAGATTGGCCCCATCGCATCCATGCCTCACATATAGAAAAATTGTGAAGAACTGGTGTAGGCATATGAATCTTTGTCTCCTTAAATTCAACATTTGCGGTATGACTGATGCAATCCCCTTTCGTGGTGGATCAACAGTGTCTGATCCTCTTTGTTTAGCCTGCTTCTTATTAGCCAAGGCATGTCCTGATATAATTGTGCGAAAATATCTTTGGATTTCTAAAGATAACTCAATAATGACTCACCTTATTTCTTTGATGAGCTCAGCTACAATCTTCACTCCTTTCCTAGGCTCGCAATATCTAATGACCCTTTGTAAAGTAAGGTCTGTTTTTCATCTTGTTAAACCATTCTTAACAAGTCAGAAGACATGTCACAATCTCTGTCATCTTTAAAATCCTGAGATCCCCTAGACCCATATCTTGCTCAAAAAGAGAGTCAGTAACAATGTCACTCATGACGTGGGTATCTGAGTACCTCTGTACGAAGGCAAGAAATCCGAAGAATAAATGATTCTAAGGATGATTATTGGTATGGTCATAAAAGAATAAAAAATGAATGTACAGTATGAAATGTAAAGAATAAAAGAATATGTATTCAAACAGATGCATTTTATTGAAATAAAAATTTTGAACATAAGCCTATTTCACAAAAGAGTTTCTTATTGCCTCTAGGCTTAAGGCAACAAGCATGTTTTGCATATTAATATAGATTAGCCCTAAAAGTACAGGGATTTCTTCCACAGTCTCATTATTCAAAATATTTCCAACTACACAAGGGCTTGTAAACTTTGTTCTCTGATTGCCTCTTCGCTTTCGATTTCTTCAAGGGATCACAACTTTTTTGTCTCCATGATTGGGTAATGGGTTTATCATACTGGGTGTATCATCAATCTTGACAACTCCCATCTTAAGAAGTCTCTCAACTACCTTTTTGAAGGCAGTGCAATTTTCTATTGAAAGCCCCGTTACTCCTGTGTGGTATTCACATTGCGCATTGGAATCATACCATTTAGGATATGGGGGCTGTAATGGCTGAAGATAATATGGAGACAACACATGCACGTCAAATAAACTTTGATATAGCTCCTTATACGTCATTGGGATTGGTGTAAATTGGAGCTTTTCAGAGTTTTGATTTGGGGAAACCTGATTGCTGGTAACTACCATCCTTGGCAGATTTACTATAATCGGCTTTGAATGATTCGTTTTCTTTTCCTTCTTCTTCAAGGCTTTTGAGGTCCCTTCTCCTCTTTCTTTTGTTTCTACCATAGCTACCGGTTTGGCTTGATCCTTGCTTGAGTTAACACCCATTAGAGAGTAAACGATGTCTTCCTCATCATCTTCACTATTGACCTCTAGGCCTCTCGTTTTTCCAATTCCTCCAGCTAGTAACTGGGTTAGCTGGCCTATGATATTCCTTTGAAATTCTCGCATTTCTTGTTGAATTTCAGTCAATTGCCCCTGCATATGTATTTGCATTTGTTCTATTCTCTCCAACCTTTGCTCTATGTTTTCCAGATTAACTCTCTGAAATGTTTTTACCTAATTAGGATTCTATTGTAAAAGTCTAATGCAAATGATGCAATGCAAATGCATGAATGCAAAGAGGCATCGATTCTGATCAACTTCATTGTAGAAAACTTTATTAGAAAACAAATTCTTTTACATAAAATGGACTACTATATGTTTCACCCTAAATCCTAAAGTTTTGATTTTCCTACACAACAAAGCCAACTCTTGACCACGATCTGGCCGTAGCTCATACTTCGTGCTCAATGTATCAGCCTGTGATGCCAAAATCCGAAGATGATCAACTACCTCTCGAATCTGAGCCGTTACTTGACCCATGAGGTAATCCTGACTTCTAACTTGGTCATAGGAATGATGAAGCTCTTCTTTTCAACGCCCTTCTCTTGTTTCAAGAAGCTCAATCTAAAGTTCGCAACTGTGTAGTGCTGCTTCTAACTTAGTTTTCAGGCTTGACTTTAACTCAATCGCAGAATTATTACTTCGGTAGTGATGAAGAGACCGTCCAAGCTTAGCATTGATCTTCAGAACAAGATTTGTAAAGTATTGATCATGCACCCTAGTTGATGCCATACACTGAGTCACAATGCCCTATTCAGAAAGATTCTTCTATTTCTATGTCTCATAAAGATCAGAATTTTTCCTATCTATGAGCAAACAAAGAAGGAACTGCGGAGCTCCAGGAAGTTTAGATTATATCTGTTCAAACATCTTTCAACTTTAACCACAGGTGAAAAGCATCTATTCTGGTTCATCTCTTTGAATCTATCAAACGGGGGCCAATACGAATTCCTTTCATTTCTCCACAACAAATCAAATCCCTTGCAATGTTATTTGGAACACAACACGGAGCCGAGAAGTTCACAACAGCCCATCTTTCAATTCTAGATGGCTCCACCAATTATTTGTTGTTAAAATTCCAATGCCCATTCCTCGAAAAGAAATTTCCACCATTGCCCCTTCTTAACCTTAGTGCTGGCAGAATGCACCCATCCACTTGGGTGAAATTAGAGTTGATATTAACACCTCAAGATTTCAGCATTGGTTCAGCATCATAATTTAGACAAAACATTCATCCTTTCTTGAGGCATCTACCTCAATTTTCCAACCAGAGGAGCTCTTTGGGAAGTTGATCAACTATTGGACCAGGTTGAATTATCATGATAATTAATACATCGATATTTAGTGAAAAGCCTCCTTGAGTGGCTATGAAACTTGAATGGAAACCTCTATAGCCATTGGCACCTCCTTTAATGTCTGTGAAGTTGTTCTGATTATCTTGAAAGACTAGCAAACAAGTAGGCATCCCTGTTTCGCAGCATTCTACCTTAAAATGATATCCAGCACCTTTAGTGCTTCTTGAGAGTTTTCAGATTCCTATCCACACCTAGCATTTTGAGTTGCTTGCACGGATGTCTTTACAGCAAAGCTAATCTCCACTTTAAAGGTCTTTGACTGATAAGGCCATTTAATTCTCTTCCTATCTTGCCTATTTGAGTCATCATGGACATCAGGTCTTGCATTCCCGTTGTTTTTGTTAGATGTAACATCCTCAAATACAACTGTAAACTCATGCTTGTTATTTGGAAGAGCATCAACAGTAAATAAACCTTTCTCCCCATCATAAGCAAAGTCTTTTCCAGCCCATTCATTGCCATAGGTCTCTTGCACCTTCTCTATCGCTTTTCTTCCAGCACATTTGCCATCAACTGGATGACCATCTTCATATGAAAGAGAAACACTGTAATGGTAGAAATGTCCATCTGTACTCCCCATATTCTCTTTGAAGTGATTAGTGAGTATAGTCACCTTTTACCCTTTAGTTCTGACACCATACCTTGCCATAGAGTGTCGTACAATCTTTTTCGCATCCAATTCTGCTTTGATCAGAACAACATCAAGGGTCACAAGTGGCAGGGATTCTAAAGCTGCCCCTTTTCTAACTGCCTTTGACCATATATGAACGATTGCATTGTATTCCACTTTATCAAGGAATCCATTCTCCATAACCAGCTTTCTAACTTAGAAACTGACCGTGAATCGATACCTCTTAAAATATGTAATGATATGCACAAAACAATAAAATACAGCAAGTTAGTACCATGGAATATAAAGCAAGTAAAATAAATAAACCTATCTGGATGACCACTAAAGTTCGACATAGTTGTACCTAAGGTGGGCTCTTAGGGTTCACTATATGTGATTAGTTCTGAGGTTAAGGTACTCGAACTAGCAGATTCCTCGATCCTCACCCATTATGGGCTCACACGGACCGAGTTTAGTTCAGGGGAATACATTTCCCTATGGCTGCACGGAGATGAAAATCTCATGAAGACATAGGTACGAATATATCCCGAAAGCGTTTCACTATCCCACACGGAGGTGAAAACCTCACAAAGGAGTAGCTTCTCGCTCCCACTTAGGGGTGTGACCACAATGGTCATGCAAATGCAATCCAAATATATTTTATATAAACAGAATCGCATGCAAAATAAAAAGGATCATAATTTTTAAACCATATTTTTAAACTCAGACATAAGGACATGAAACTATCAATTTTACTGCTTGACTCTCTTATTGTTCCCCAGCGGAGTCGCCAAGCTGTCGAAACCATTTTAAAATTGAGTTTATAAAATAACGGGGATCGACTTTAAAAACGAAAATGGGAGTCGCCACCAATCCTTTTTTACTTAGGTGTGATTGAATCACCTTGTAAAGTGTTTTATTTTGAAAATATTCAATTTTGGTCCACAAAAACAAGAAAATAGGTTCGGGAGTCGGTTACGTATGACGAAGGGTTAACACCCTCATAACGCCCAAAAATTGGTACCAAATCGATAAAATCATGTCCCGATGTTAAAAATAAAGAAAATTACGAAATATGATCCTTTTATTAGAAAGAAAACCATGACTTGCCTATCCCAAAGAAATAGAGTACTTTACCCAATAAGTTAAGCTATAGCACCTCACGACTTTGAAATTAAACTTGTCTTTATTTTGAGAAATTCCTACCTCGAGACACAAAATGTCAAACCCAATAAGTTAAGGCAAAACATTTTGAATTCCCAAGAATAGGTTTTTTATTTTGAAACTTGAGATTTCTTTATTCCGGAGGAATATAAACATCACATCCAGTACGTTAAGACACGACATTTTTTAAACCCTCGTAATTAAAGTCATCTCATGATTTACAAAACTTGTTAAAAGGGTATTTAGCTATTTAGCCAAACGAAAAATCGCAACCCAGTATGTTAGGGCACTATTTTTCGAATTTCTAAATACCAAAACATTGCCTTATTTTAAATTATAGTAAGCTTGTAAAAATGTATTTTTGTTCTGAGCACTAATCCATGTAATAATATCGCATTTATAAACTATCATATACAAATATTAAAAAATGATTATAAGACAATAGCATACAATATAAAATACAACTAAAATAACTACACTATAGCAATCATAAAATAATAAATAAATAAAAGGGCATTATATAGATAAATAAAATATATAAAGCAATATATGTAAAACAATAAAAAATACTAGATAATGAATATATAATTTAATAAATATATAAAATATAAGTGAAAACATGTTATAAAATATAAATAAACTTTATACAAAAATAAAAATTTTAGAAAATAATATACGATATAATATAATACTATGTAATAAAAAATATAATAAATAATAAAAATATATAATAAAATATAAAATATTAAACAAGTAAAATAATAATTAAAATAATAATCAAATATATAAATAATACACATACAATATATATAAATTTTATACTATTAATAAAATAATATATAAAAAAATAGAATAGTTTAATGTGATAAAACAATTAATTATAATATAAAAATAATAAAATAAAATAAAAGGATAAAAATAAAATTAAAATAAAGAAAACATGGGTTAAAGCAGTAATTAAAACAAATTAAAAGGATTAAATCACAAACGCCCGTTAAATCCCAAGGATTAAAATGGAAATTATGCCACATTTTCAAACGGCGACGTTTTATGTTTAACCTTCAAAGAAATCCAGGGGTTTAATTAAAATAAAAGAAAAAGTTTAGGGTTAATTTAATAAAGAATAAAAATTTGAATTAAACCAAATTGAAAACAATGAAATTGCGGAAGGACTAAAATTGTTATTAGACCATTAAAAGGAAAACACGCGGATCCTGCCTTCAGATCGGGTCAAAGCGCGGGTCATTATAAGGCAAAACGGCGTCGTTTTCATTTACTTATATAAATCAATTTTATTTCAGAAAAAATCCATTTGAACACTGATTTTAAAAAAAAAAACTTTGAAACTTCTTTGAAATCCATCTAGGCTTTCGATCGTCTGGCCTCTGGCCCATGCCTCCATACGCCTTACGCGCCACTATTGACGGTGGCCGAAGGTTCCAAAACCTGAGTTTTTCAAGCAGGTAATCCTCTTTTCTCTTATCTCTTTTTTAATATTCGTAAAAATAAAAAATGTAGATCTAAAATAAAACAGAATAAAATACGAAAATCACCTTCGTTGAAAAAGAAAATTCTATGCTTTTTATTTCTATTTTTATTCGTGTATTGTGTATTCCCCCCTCTTACATATTTCACAAGGGTTTTTATAACCCAAAAACGAAAATAAAAAGGAAAACATATCTTTCTATATCTGTTCTTTCCTTTTTTGCTGCGATTTGCTCCTTTCTGCTTCGATTTCTTTCTTCTTTTGCAGGTCAGAAACAGAGATCGTGGCTGTGACTGCGGCGTGATTCGCGTGCGGATCCTGGCGCGACGGAAAGCCTGGCATGGGTGCGACGATTGGGCTCCAGCGATTGTGGTGTGACGTTTGGCCTGGCTTAAGACGCAAAAGGAGTTGGGGCACGAGGATGTGGCGTCTAGGGTTTCCCAAAAACCCTAGGTCTTCTGTTACCTGTTTAGGCATTGGGCCATTTGAGCCGTCTGAGTCTGTTTTGGGTCTATTGGTTAGGTCTGGGTGTTGCTGATGTAATTTGAGCCATAAGGACTTTTGTAATCTGGACTGTAAAAATGGACTTATTATTATTATTTTTTATTTTGGGTCTGGTTTATGTTAGCCTAGTCAAAAATGGGCCATTACAAAACTCATCTACGGAATAAAGAGTACCTGATATAACAAGGTTAAGGGTTTCTTTCTTCAAATTTTAATGTTACATTGCTTCATTATTGCTTGATTATTAGTTTGTTTAGTTAATCATCTTAAAAAGCATGCCTCCTAGAAAAGCTAAACGAACTAATGAACAAGAGACATCGGTGGTTATGAACCCCTCTAGTTTTCCAAACCTGAACATTGAAAATTTTATCTTAGAGCTTCAAGGAAAACATTAATACGTGAAAGGGGTTTTAAACCATTTATGGTCTTGTGTAAGGAGATATGGGCATTGGTTTGATACCATAGGTGGGAGCATTTTTGCGTAGCCCCTAAAGACCTTGTTGTAATCTCAATAGTACCAAAATTTTATGCATCATTTAGGGATAGAGAGTCTAGGAGATCATACGATGTTTTTAGGAAAAGGTACCTGTATAGGGCATAGATGTGCATGTCACCCGTAGGGAAATTGTGAATTTTATAATGCTATGCATTATGAATCTAATTTTATAAAAAATAGCAATTTAGAATATTTTAAGGATATTAATATGGATAACATTATAAACTATCACACAAAGGGTAAGGGTAAGTGGAAGCACCGCCCCAGTATTGATACTCCCACTTCCTTTACTCAAGCAATAGTGTTCCCCATCGCGAAGATATGGATGCAATTTTTATGTACCCAAATTGCTCCTGCTTTAAACGTATCTAACATAAATACTTTCTAATCAATTTTTTTGCATGTTGTTTTGCAAAAAAAAAAAGGTTTGTCTCGGGACATGGATCTACCACTATATGAAGAAGTGCATTAGTGGCCAGAAAGTTGGGGTTTCTTTCCCCACTTAGTGACTACCCTGTGTAAAAAGGTCAGAGTTCTAATGACCACAACAGAATAATTTCTAAATATGTCTAGGAGTTTCATCGGAGATTCACTATACATGCAGTATACGATGCTAAAAAAATACGGGATTGGAACAAACGCTGAAACGAAAATATTGATGTCCCAGCTTCATTAAAATGAAAAACAACACCAACGTCATGGAGAGAGTTAGAGGGAAGCAACATTCTAGAGATGGAATGAATGATAAGATGGATACAAGAGATGAGCTGGTTGGAAAAGAATTCGTAAGGCAAAATGGGATGCGAATACCAAATTTTCCACCGAACGAATATGGCTCAATACAGTTCTATCACAGATCCGAGGAATAAAGAAGTGAAGAAGATGACAGGAATGAGGAAGAAAATGGTGAGGAAAAGGAAGATGATACCAAACGAGACTCTCAAGAGGAGGACGACAATTATGAGGCAGCTTTCCAACTGTAAAGATCTACACAGAAAAAGCCAGTCATCTGTAACCTAACCTAGCATGCACATTCGTCGAGTGGATGCTCCTCTCGAGGTCACGTCTCGGACAGAGGAAAAGCTCCGATAGAGGTGAGCAACCACCCTATTTTGATGGTTAAAGAACGATTTTAAATTTTTGGGACTGTTAAATAATTAATTAGGATGATTTTTTATTTCTTATTTTAGATTAGGAGTATGAGTAATAATAGTTTATATATATGTTTTTGTTCTAAATTTTCTATGTAGGAACCCTATACGAGGAAAGCACTACAATTACGAGTGTAAATGAGTAAGGAAGGAGGCAGCCACCATAAGACTACAGAAATGGCATGATCAATTGGGTAACTTCATTCCTTATCTACTTAGGCGTTGTACATTAGGGACAATGTACTATCTAAAGTGTGGGGGTAACATAGGAAGTTTAATTTTTATATTTTTATGCTTTTTCTTTTATTTTTCTTGTCTAAAGTTTCCTTGAGCTTGTAGAAATACAGATTGGTTAGGAGCATGTATATAGGTTGATTGTATTTACTATAAATTTGGCATGACAATGAAATATTTTAAAATTTCAATTATTAGACTACTGAGTTCTATATATTATACTATAAATAGGCACTAAGTAATTGAGTATACCAAATGATAGAAAGAATATAGGGAAACAAGCATACTAGTGTGAATGATAAATGGTTAGGCTTATGATTACTTAATTAATTAAACTTGTGAATACTGAGATACCTAGTGATGACCTGAGGCATTGTTTGCTATAACCTAGAACCAAAAAGCTAACCTTATTCATCAATCTTTAGTACTCATATTTGAACCAAAAAACCCTTCTTGATGAACCTTCATACAAAACTCAAAACCAAAACACAATTTGTACTTACCATTATTTGGTCCCTGAATTGCATGAACTTAGACATCGAGCCATATGTATTGAGGGATAAGTAGAGACATAACAATGGCTTTGTAAAATCAGAGCGAAATAGAAAGAAATGGTGTAATCTAGTGATTCGAGTATAAGCTAAAATGTGCAAACAAAAGAAAAATTCAGAAAAAGTCAAAACAAGTGGAAAAGTACTTGTACAATGAAAAAGCATTGTGAGTGAGCAAGTATTGAAAAAGTCAGAGGGGACCCAAAAAAAAAGTCACAAAACTTGAAAACTCAGTCATTAGTGCACAAAAACTCGTAAGTTGACCATAGTTGCTAGTATTACATTGTGACTTCCTACATGGAGAAATACGAAAGGTGAAAGATGGAGAAATAAGGCGGTGAGCAGGAAAGGGTTACTAAAGGGGGCAAATAGGGGACAATACGATGTGCTAAACTAATTTCGTGCTTGAAACTGTTTTGATGCTCATTGTTCTTGAATTCCATGTCAACCTTAAGCCTCAGAACGTTACAAGCCAAAAAGTCCTATGTGACCTAGGTAAATCTATTTATGGACGTACATTGTATTAAGTGATTGCAATGATAATTATTTGTATTCTACAAGAATAATCAAATTACATGTATGATTTCTCGATGGCTCAATATATTTGTGGACCTTGTTACTTATATATTTTTGTAATATATTAAACTTAGGTGTTTAAAGTTGAGAATGGTAAGTCATTTACATATCATGCCAGAATTACGTGTATTTATGATTATCCCTAGTTACGTTGTTCCGAAACTTATCTTTATATCATACTTGCTCAAGAGTCATCTTTTATATTTTTCATTTTTATGTTTTCTTGCTTGAGGACAAGCAATGACTTAAGTGTGGGGGAGTTTGATCTACCGCAATTTGTTATACCAGATTAAACCATTTTTCGTACTTAAGGAGCTCGTATAAAAGCAATTTCGTTATGTTTTTACTTAATTTTCACTTTTACTTCGTAAATAACAAGAAGCGTAATTTGAGCCATTTATATGACCTTAGGGGCCAAAATAGGCCTAAAGGAAGGCTAATGTATTCGATGAGTATGCAAGACATCATTCGGAGGCATAAGAACACGAGACTGGTCGCGATGCTGTAACACGAAGTGTCGATGTCGCAACATAGTGAGCAGAGAACTCAAAAAAGAGAAAATTGCCTTCAGTGTCTCGACATAGCCAGAAGGTGTCATGACACAGTCCTGTAATCAAGCTTCAGCTCGTAAACTGCCATCAGTGTCGTGACACAGGCCAGAGGGTGTTGCGGCACTGCCTTGATAAGAGGAATTAATAAACCAAGGGCGTTTTGGTCTACACAAAAAACTTTAATGCAAAATCGTCAACCAAATTGGGTCAATGGACGACCCTAAGCCTATAAGTAGATAGCTCTAAACAATTCATAAACAATTTTTATTCAAGTTTTAGGTTACGAATTTCAATTAGCTTTATTTTCAGTTTCTCTTTAGCTATTTTCTATTTAGGTTAATTTTCATTTGTAATTCTATTCTAGTTTTTATTTTCATTCACCGTGGAACTCAATTTGTGGATTCATCAACTCTTCATGGATTGTTGTTCGTACGATTATCAATATATATTAGAATTCTTCTTAAACTCTATTCTTGATTTATTATTTATGTTTATTCTTTCAATCAAATTTATGATGCTTATTTGATCCGTGGGGAACTAATCCTTTAACGGGAGATTAACAAGTGGACGTGGGAGTAATTAACTTCTATGTAAGGTTTCTTAGCGGATCAGTTGGTTGGGGTAGGAAGAACTTCACGACCTAGAAAGTCATATAGGTGGGAATGAACCCAAAATTGGTATTGCCTATCCATAAACACCTTACCCCAATCCGGTCTAGACCGTGAGATCGAGAGATAAGTAGTTCTCGCCGACTCATTAGTTTAGTGGAAGATAGAGATCCTACTAGGTTAATGACTAGTTGATTGAATAGAACCCGAAATAGGAGTTAGTTATGATCACCGAAGCAAGTTAGTCTTTCATCTTTAGAATTGATAAAATCTACGATTTGTTTTCCCTTATTTGTTTTTATGTTTTTAATTATTTCTATAAAACATAATTTTCCACCACCTTAAGTCTTGTCGTAATATAGCTTTATTAGATTACTAATTAGACCTATTAACGTAGAGATTAGAATTAGTTTATTCTCACCTACCTTGGGTACAATCCTCGGAGTATTCCAATACTTCGTTGTATAAATCTATATTACAACTTGACCCATATACTTGCGAAAATCACCTAATGATTATATTTGGTTGTACGATTTATAATCTAAACATTAGTATGTCTGGAGGTGGTCATAAACATATCTACCAAATTGGCAATCCCTTAGGTTCGATCCTTGGAACACTTGAAAGGTTCCATTGTAATACTTAAAAATATTACAACTAACTTGTCACACTTGCAGTAAAGCCACTAGATATTTAAGTATAAAAGTATTTATTCTCAGTCCCGATGCACGCACAAATGAACTAGCCGTGAAAAAAAATCAACCACGCTTAGGTCATTATCTGCCTCGATCTCCCCTTCATCCCCATTTATTTCCCACACCTCCTCTTCACCGTCATCAATCTGTAACCCTACTAAATCAATCTCTATCGAGCCTTCCAATCCCACGTTAACAAATCCAAAGCCAAAATTCCACTGAGGCAAGAATAGGATAAAACAAACACTAAACAAAACCTTCGAAACAATCCTAAGAACGTACTACAAAAATAGATCTGAAAGAGAAAATGTGCCACAAAAACAAACTAAAAGAAATTAAATTTCAAGTAATAATCCATCTTTGTTTTTAATGATTCACGTTATTTATTAATGGATTAATATTTAACCAAAATAAAAAATTTGAAAGAGTATATTGGAAATAACTATATTATTAATATACTAACAATACCATTAGTTTGATTAATATTACGTATGAACTCAAGTTTATTTTATCTTTTAAAATTTTTTGTTTTTGCTTTACATTGAACATAATAACAAGTATAAAGATTTTAAAATTACTTATATTATTGTATTTTTTATTTCTAAATCATATTATTTTTAAATGTAATTTAATATATTATAATTAATAAATACAAGATAAAAAAAAGTAGTTTATCTATATTCCAAATTTAAATTTAAAATTTTATATTAAAGTAAAATAGTCAAGATAGTTTGCTTATATTTTTTTTTTATCATATTATAATTTCATAATCTTATGTGTCATACATGTGTCATTAAAATTAATATAAATGCACATGGTTGGAAATTTTGACTATTTAGACAATTATTTTGGGACAATTAAATGCCTGGGTGTACTGATAAACATCCGCTATGTGCTTCACGCAAAATTTTTCGAATAAGCTCATCATCTCTGGGTACACAGACTCTATCTCAGAACATCAAACATCTATCAGGACTAATCCAAAAGTCTGACTCAACACCCGACTCACATTGAACTCTTTTAGCTCACAAATCATTGTTGCCTTTCTGAGCTTCATAAATCTCTTGGAGAAACATCGGTCTAGCTCTCAACTAGGCTAGAATAGAACCATCATCTGACAAAGCCATTCGTGTTTTCATGCCTCTCAATGCAAACAAGAATTTCCTACTCAAGGCATCAGCGACCACGTTAGCTTTTCCCGGATGGTAGTCAATCACTAACTCGTAATCCTTTATCAACTCTAACCATGTTCGTTGCCTTAGATTCAATTGTTTTTGGGTCATCAAGTACTTTAGACTTTTATGATCAGTGAATATCCAACATTTCTCACCCTGCAAATGGTACCTCCATATTTTCAATGCAAAAACAATAGCGGCTAACTCCAAATCATGGGTCGGGTAATTCTTCTCGTGCGGCCTTAACTGTCTAAAGGCATAAGCTATTACTTTGCCTTCTTGTATGAGTACACAACCCAATCCATTCAAGGATGCATCACTATAGACCATAAATTCTTTTCCTGGTTCGGATTGTACTAAAACTGGAGCCTCAATCAACAATGTTTTCAATTTGTCAAAACTCTGTTGGCATTTTTCTGTCCACTCAAACTTCACATCTTTTGGCAATAGTCTCGTCATCGGAGTAGCTATCATGGAAAATTCCTTAACAAACCGTCTGTAATAACAGCTAAGCCCAGAAAACTTCTAACCTCGAATACGTTCCTTGGCGGCTTCCATTCAACAATTGCTGAAATCTTACTCAGGTCAACTCGAATACCGTCACCCGAAACAATGTGCCCCAAAAATCCAACTTCCTTAAGCCAAAATCCACTTTTACTAAACTTGGCATATAATTGTTTATCTCTCAAAGTTTGCAAAATCGTTCTCAAATGCTTAGCATGTTCGTTTTCATCACGAGAGTAAATCGATATATCATCGATAAAGACAACAACAAATTTATCCAAATATGGTCGAAAGATGCGATTCATTAAATCCATAAATACAGCGGAGCGTTGGTCAAACCAAAAGAGATAACTAGAAATTCATAGTGACCATACCTTTTTCGAAATACAGTTTTTGGCATATCTGAGTCTTTGACTCTTAACTGGTAATAGTCGGACCTTAAGTCTATCTTGGAAAACACAGTGGCTCCTTTTAATTGATCAAACAAATCATCGATCATTGGCAAGGGATGCTTGTTCTTTATAGTTACCTTATTAAGTTGTCGATAATCTATAAATAATCTCATGGAACCATCTTTCTTTTTCACAAATAATACGGGGGCACCCCACGGAGAATAACTTGGTCTTGCGAAACCTTTATCCGTCAATTCTTATAACTGTGTCTTCAATTCTTTCAACTCGGTTGGAGCCATCCTATACGGAGAAATTGAAATGGGAGTAGTACCAGGGGCTAACTCAATACCAAATTCAATCTCTTTAACCAGAGGCAACCTGGTAATTCTTCTGGAAATACATCTGGATACTCACATACTATCAGTACTGATTCAATTCTTAACTCAGTCTCTTTGGCATTCATCACAAAAGCAAGATAAGCCTCATATCCCTTTCTTACATATTTTTGGGCAGACATATGAGAAATCACTATAGGCAATCTATCCTGTTCATCTGATTCAACACGAAGAATATCCCTATTTTCACATTTTAACTCAATAAATTTCCTTCCACAATTTACTATCACATCATGAGTAGTTAACCAATCCACACCAAGAATTACATCAAATTCATCAAATGGCAATAGAATAAGATTTGCCAGAAAATAATGACCTCTAATCATCAAAGGCAATCTTTGCATACTTTATCAACTAACACACATTTGCCTAGGGGATTTAACACCTTTATCACAAATTTTGTAGATTCTACAGCCATGTTCGTGCTAGATACTAATTTCATGCAAACATATGAGTGGGTAGATTCCGGATCAATTAAAGCAACAACATGAGTATCATAGAGAGAAAATGTATCCGTGATCACATCAAGGGACGATGCCTCTTCACGAGTGCGAATGGCGTAAGTCCTCGCAAGCACTCTACCCTTAGATCTTGCAGTCTGCTCTCTAGGTGTATTCTTACTACTCGTTTCATTTCCCGGATTTCTCTATGACCTTCCTCTTGCAGTACTTTCCGATCTTGCACTCTAAGATTTCTTTCTCGACCATCTCGGGGCAATCTCTAATAAAATGATCTAGGGATCCACACTTGAAACAAGCTCTCTCATTTGCTTGGCAATCACCGGGGTGAGGTCTGCCACATTGTGGACATTCCGGTCTGAGTTTAGACTCCGAGTACTGTTTACGTTTACTTCTGTTTGAAAACCCAGCTGAAGTGGTTGATCAAGTAGTAAATTCTCTTGACTTCTTGGATGAGGATTGAAATGATTTGTCTAATTGTCTCTTCTTCGAGTCGCGAGACTCGTTTTTAGCCTTCTTTTTCTCTTTGGCCAACTCCTCGACCTTGCAAGCTCTATCTACTAACACGACAAATTCCTTTAGTTCTAGAACACCAACATACAATCGAATATCCTCATTTAACCCATCCTCAAACCTTTTACACATAATGGCTTCAGTGGATACACATTCTCGAGCGTATTTACTGAGCCTTACAAACTTATGCTCATACTCGGTTACCATCATTCGACCTTACTTTAACTCAAGGAATTCATTTCTTTTCTGGTCGATGAAGCTTTGGCTAATGTACTTCTTTCGGAACTCTTCTTGGAAAAATTCCCAATTAACTTTCTCCCTTAGTACTACCGACACAAGGGTGTTCCACCATGGTAAGCTGAATCTTTTAAGAGAGACACAACACACTTCATACACTCTTCGGTTGTGCAAGTTAGTTCATCAAATACCCTGGTGGTATTTTCAAGCCAGAATTCTGCTTTTTCCGGATCATCTTTATTAGCTCGAAATTCCTCAACTCCTTGTTTTCGGATTCTATCAACAGGGGGCTTTCCCTTCTTACTACTTCTACAACTTGGGGAGCTACAGGGGTAGGCTGAGGAATAGGTCGGGTGGAGGGTGTTGCATGTTCGGGTTCATTCGAACGAACTCTATATACCAGGCATCCATCATATGGAGAAAGGCTTCCCTAGCCTTTTCTCCTCCTCTTTGACTCACAGTCGCTGGTCTATTCTTATTTTCAGCCGGCACCGCCTTTTGGGTGGGAGCCGGCGCATTACTTTCTACATTATTCGCCACTGCTCTGTCGGGATCCATTTACTATATGAAAACATAATTTAAGTTGTCAGAAGTCGTCACACTATCATTATATAAATACTCATACGTATGGCATGTATAGCTAGACTCGTGCTTACGCTACGTTAGTCTGAGAATCGACTAAATTGTAGCTCTGATACCACTAAATGTAACACCCCTTACCCGTATCCGACGTTAAAACCAGGTATGAGGCATTACCGGACTTAACATACTTCATCATGTAAAATTTAGGCCATAAATTTTCATTCAAACTTAAAACCTTTCATTCGTATTCACACCATTCCTATTATGGGTCTACAAGACCTAAAACATACACATGGAATGATCCGGGACTAAACCGAATACTTACAAACACTTAGAAAATTTTTTGCTCAAAACAGGGCCACACGCCCGTGTGGATAGGGACACGCTCGTGTAGGAAGGCCGTGTGGTCACATACGCCCATGTCTCTAGTCCGTGAAGATTTTATTTTTTATTTCGAACATATAGGGATTTTCACACGGCTTGGCACACGCTCATGTCTATGGCCCCTCACACTACCATGACACGCCCGTGTCTTAGCCTGTGTGTGAAAACCTTGACATTCTGTTTATGACGTCAACAAACACTTAGAGACACACAGCCTTGTCACACGCCCGTCTGCTGGCCCGTGTGACAAACTGAATTTTTCGCAAATTAGATGCAAGGGACACATGGCCTATCAACACGCCCTCGGACACACGACCTAGACACACGCCCGTGTGTCTACCCTTGTAGACAATTATAAAGCTATTTACCAAGCCAATTGCCACCCTGAAAAGCAAGCACACTTATACAATTTTAAGCAACACATAGCAAAGCAATAATGCACCATTAACATTCACTAATTCTTTATACATCTACTTCACACACTACTCATTTGATTACATCAACTTGCACTTCATGAATTTCATCATCATTGAATATATATAACTTAACTATTATCGGACAACTCTAATGGCCATTTACAAAATGAATTAAGTTGCATTAATAGCCAACACCTTGTTATCCAATATGACATAACAAAATGACCAAGTACCTATACATGCCATACCCAAAATAATCAAACTTTACTATACCAAAAGAATAGCTTGATACTGTGAACCGAGCTCCGACGTCCTACAATCCCCGAGCTAGCTTGGCAATACTATAAGGAAATGGAAAAGAGAGGGAGTAAGCATAAAACTTAGTAAGTTTGCATGAAATAAATAGCAACATAAAGGCTTATGATAACATCCATACTTTACATTGAGTAATAACACAAATTCTCAAGCACATTGTCATAACTTACTCATGCTTACTCTTACCAATCACATATCGGACACATTTCTCGTAAGTTACTCATATGTACCTGTATTACTTCATCACATAACTTTAGCACTACTTTCATCTTCAACATAAACTTAACTTCTTATCCCGTTGAACCACTTAGAATACTTAAGGATACATACGAATCATCATACACGTAATACGATACCAATTCCATATCCCAGATATGGTCTTACATGGGATCACATCTTGATGCCGATGTCATATCCCAAACATGGTCTTTTACGGGATCTCATATCGATGTCGATGCCATATCCCAGTTATGGTTTTATACGAGATTGTAAATCGAGGCCATGTCCCAGACATGGTCTTACACGACTCCATACCAAAGCCAAGTCCCAAACGTGGACTTACACGGGATTTCTACTCGATGCTGATGCCATATCCCAAATATGGTCTTATACGGGATCTTCTTTCTGTACCGAGGCCATGTCCCAGACATGGTCTTATACGGGACCTCTTTAATCTCATGTCGTGACAATGGTCTCCTTACTATTCCTAAGGTTCAACCAGGACTTCGACTTAACAAAATTTCATCATGCTTTCATCGAGACATCATTAACCAATCTCATAGAGATAATATACATTTCTCATGCTATCAAGAATTTAGAAACATAATAACATTATGTAACTTTATTACACACAAACTTACCTCAGTACCAAAATATGTATATTTGTTCCATTTAGTCCACCACCTTGTTTTTTCCTCGATTTTGATCCGGACTTCGTGTTTCTTGATTTGAAAGGATGAGGAGTTGCTGAAAATTTTAAGCTTCCAAAACCCCTCTTTGGCTAATATTTTCGGTGGAAGATGATGAAAATGAAATGTGATATCATCTTTCTCTTTATTTTATTTTATTTCATCAATTAGTCACCTAATTCACCTACTTTGACCAAATTCTTATTTTCTTGTCCCCTATGGCCGGCCAACCCTTTCCTAAGGGTCTAATTGCACATTAAAGGCCTCTAATTTAAGGTTTTATAGCTATTTGGCACTTTTAGCTTGTAGAACAATACTTTGCACTTTATGCAATTTAATCCTTTTTCGCTATTAAGCATGCAATCGCTAAAATTAATGCACTAAAATTTTCATGCACTCATATAATCATGTTATAACACATAAACTAATATTAAAAATAATTTTCTCCGACCTCGGATTAGTGTTTCCGAAACCGCTATTCCGACTAGCCCCTAAATCGGGTTGTTACATCTCTTCTCTTTATTTCTTGCTTTGTTTTATTTAAATTGTTGAGTATGCCTCATATTTCAGTCAAATAAGAGATCATTTGCAAGTTAAGTTAAACAAAATATATTTTCTTTCTAGAAGATTTAGTATTTATTAGTATAATATATTTAGCATTTATTAGCATAATTTATTTTACCTACGAATTAAGTCTATAAATAGGTTATTTTACAACCTTAGAAAATAACACCCATTAGAGATTAACACTTTTTAAGAATTTTGTGTTTATGTTTTGAGGGTTCCTTGTTTTCGGGGTTTAGTTTTATCTTCATTTTTTGTATTCTTCGTTTTTTCCCCGTTATAGTAAAATTATATTTGCCTGTGATTTTTTATTCTCTTTGGAGGGGCTTTTCCATGTCAAATTTGTATGTTTAATTTTTCAATTTCTTCTACTATTTTTATCCATTCGTTGCTTAATCGACTTGATCCCCAACATAAACTATTTTGCACCAACCTCTGTTACGACAAAAGATAGAACCATATGTATATAAATCGAAAGCTTTTCAATATATTCATTACATTACATTATTTATAAACGTAATAATTAATATTAGTTAGATACTTTTTTCATATTATTTGTATCATTATAGCTACAGCCTCATTTGAGTTTCCTTAGGAGTTGAATTTTCATTTATAGTCATACAATAAGTAAATTAATATACCATTGGATCATTCATTACATGAATTACATTATTTAATATTAGTTATAAATATTAATTACAATAAAAATAGGGCAAATGACCAGAATATACTAAATTTTAAAAAAAATTTACGGAAAAAGGCCAAAAAATAATTATTTACCGGAAAGGGCCATTTTTCCTAAAAACGCGTCCACGTCAGCGCATTTTCAGGGGATGCAGCAGGAAAACGCGTCCACGAGGGAGCACTTTTTGCCACATCAGCAAAAAACGCTTCCTTGAGGGCGCGCTTTGTTGATGTGGCAAAAACGCTCCCCCAAGGACGCGTTTTAGCCCGTGTTTTTTTAAAAAAAAAAAACTATTCTCGAATTTTTTAAAAATTTACGAGAACAAACCTTTATAAAGGCTCAAAGTGACAACACCATTTTTTTTAAGGTGTCATCAATTAATAAGGAAATATAACTTATAAAGGAAATCTTTATATAGACCCAAAGTCACATGTCCCTTGTTTTCTTGAGCAAAGTGGGATATGAGATATGTGTATATATAGACTCATGAACAGTTTTGTAGTTTGTTCCTAAACAATGTGGGATTCTTTCCTCTTTTAACTAACAACATGAGATGAAATGCTACACTATATTTAATTTTTTTACTTAGAGTTTAATTTTTTTTTTACTAAATGTTAACATTTGTTACATTATAAATAAAACTTTTAAACTCTATAAGTAAAAAAAAAACTATAAAATATAAAATGAGTATGGTAAAATATTAAAAAATAAATATTTAAAAAATTACTAATAGTTAAGTGATCATTTTGTAAGTTTTTATAATTCGATAGCTAAAAAAATATAGTTAAGTGACTACTAATGTAATTTAATCTAGATATAAAATATGAAAAATAATTATTATATTTTATGTATATTATATATTTCTATAAAAAAAACTAATTTAACATAATTATATATTATGTTTAAATAGATTATCTATCTAGTCAAAATATATCTGAAATAACTTTATCGGCATTCATTAGGTGATGAAAATTAAATTAAATTAGAATTTTAAAAAATTAATTAGTATAGTAAGATATTAAAAATAAATAAATATTTAAAAAGATATATCAATTTTTTAAAATTACAAAAAAATACTATTTGAGTACCAAATACTCACCATTTATTTATTAATCAAACATTCATAATATAAAATAAAATAAATAATAAAAAAATTAAAAGTATAACTTCTAAATTTAAATAATGAAAAATTATTTTGAAAATTAGAATTGCATTGATATTAACTTCAAACATTTAAAATTGAATAGAAAATTATTGCATGTACAAGTTTCATATGTGCAATTTGTTCTCTTTTTTTAATAGTTCTTTTGTATATGTTAACAATTCTAAAATGCAACAAGATTAAAGATCTCAAAAGATAATTTTATAATATAAGAAAATATTAACAAAATATAAAATAAAAAAAGAAATTGTTTTGTAAAAAAAATATCAAATATAGTATAGCATTTAATCTCATGTTGTTAGTTAAAAGAGGAATGAATCCCACATTGTTTAGGAACAAGCTGCAAAACTATTCATGAGTCTATATATACACATATCTCATATCCCACTTTGCTCAAGAAAACAAGGGAAATGAGACTTTGGGTCTATAAAGATTTCCTTTGTAAGTTATATTTCCTTATTAATTGATGACACCTTAAAAAAACGGTGTTGTCACTTTAAGCATTTATAAAGGTTTATTCTCGTAAATTTTTAAAAAAATTCAAGAATAGTTTTTTTTTAAAAAAAATAGGAGTTAAAGCGCGTCCATGAGGGAACGCTTTTGCCACATCAGCCAAGCGCGCCCTCAAGGACGCGTTTTTGGCTGATGTGGCACAAAGCGCTCCCTCGTGGATGCGCTTTTCTGTTCATCCCCTGAAAACCATGGACGTGTTTTTGGGGGAAAATAGCCCTTTCCGATAAATAATTATTTTTCCGGCTCTTTTCCGCAATTTTTTTAAAAAAAGGGTATATACTGATCATTTGCCTCCTTTTGCCCATAAAAAGGAGGGTAAAGGAAGAAAATTGTAATCAATTACAAATTATCACACACTGATGAGATGAAAGTTGCTTAACTTAATGAATCTTAAATTAAAATAGGTATGTGAATTTAATGACACAATCTCATAATTAATTAATTATGTATACCTGACATTGCCAATAAAAGAAATTCAAGAATTTGTTATTTGACCTACTTTAATTATGACATATTTAATTTATTTTTAGATTTTTTTGCGAGTTCAATTTTATTTTTACATTTTAATTATTTTAAATTGCAAATTGTTTTTTTCCATTTCCATATTATTTGAAATAGTAGAAGTGACGGTAAGAAATAAATTAATTTTAATATATTTAAATACAACATCACCGTTAAAACAACTTTGTATCAATAATTAATTTGCCCTATAAACAATTAATTTGTTGTATTCTTTAGGAGAAGATAAACATTTTATTTTATATAATATACTGGTTGGACCAAAAATCGACAAATAATCTAAATTGGAGCAAAACAGAAAAAAAAAATTGATTAACCGGCAAACTAATATGAATTGGACTAAAAAATTGATTAAGATTTTATAATTTTTAATAAATTTTATATTAATTTATTTAATTAAAATTGAAAAGAAGAAAGGATTTAATTCAAAAACAGTGGTAAAATAAAGTCCCTCGTTGATTCGCAAATGGCAACCAATTAAGATCCTAAAAGCCATACTTATATATATTGTAATATTTAATGAATAGTATATCTTATATGTGTTTTTTATGCTTTTTCTTATAGACAATAAAGTAAAATAAAGTGCCTTATTTGATTGGCAAATGGCGAGAAATCAATATCCCTAAAAACCTTCTATATAGTGTAATAGATAATAGAAGTAGTACATCATCTTTGCATTTGAAGTTCTCGTACCAATCTTTAAACTTTGAATAATTTCAATTGAAAATTGGAGGCATGATTAATGTGGTATAACTTTTAATATTAGATATTTTCTGATTTGATAAAAATCAAATCAATTTATTATTTTCGCTTTAGAATATTTATTGTTTCCCAAGTCATAAAGATTGAGACCTTTAACCTCTTATTTTAAATGAAACATCATTATATCAAACCAAATATAAAATTCATTATTTGTTTATTAGATTTATTGTTTATTAGTATGAAAATTAAGGGTAAATTATACCATTAGTTATTAAATTATGGATAAATTTTTAGTTAAGTCATTAGGTTGTTAAGGTTTTTTTTTTCATTACAAAAGTTCCGTCAACGAGATCCAAGCGATGATTTGATAATCAGTACGATATATCAGTACCTATCGATGAGTAGAAGAACATATCTTAGATCTAAGTAGTTTTGACGGTCAATGTCAGAAATCGAAAAAAAAAAAAGTTATTTGAATTTTAGTTCGCAAATTTGTAACGTCCAAAGTTGTTTCATGAAAAAAAAATTGAACAGTAGAAGAGAAGGGAAAATAAAACTTTCAATGAGTTATTATTGCAGAGCGAACAGAAAAATCCATATAACACCAATTTTAACAGTTCGGTGACTTAAATAAAATTTTTTAAATAATTAAATTATCAAAATGAAAACTTACTTATAGTTTAATGATTAATAATGTAATTTATCCTAAAATTAATTATTTAAATTTTATATTAAATCAGTTAACCTAATCCAATCATAGGTTACCACATTGAGTGGCTAAAAAAAACAAATCTTGGTCAACAACAATTTTTATCCATTAATTAAGCTAACCTAAAGCTTTGCCAAATTTCTATCCATTAATAATGTAATTGCTGAGGATGTTACTACATTGTTGGAGGTACCTTAACCTGCTCTGGTTTCTCAAGATTAAGAATCGGATGATAACATGTTATCTATGTTAGATTACTTCTTTGAAGATGATGCATTTGTTACATTAGTCTTAGGAACAAATGCTACTGTTTGGTTTAGCTGTGTTTAAAAAAAAAAAAAAAACACATTTGCATTAATTTGAGAATGCGTGGATTCTTCACCGGCACCCAAAATAATGTTCTAACAAAAAAGAAAAACATTGATGATGTGCCAATTCTTCAGTGGCACCTAAAAAGAATAATATGTTTACGCCAATTTTTTAGCTAAATTAAGGAAAATTAATTTTTTTTTAATTACATGTTTGGCTGAAATGGTTTTTAAATAAAGATAATGGTAAGTTCCATAATGGTTACGAAATTATAGATTAAGTACCTAGTTGAAAAAAGAAGTTAAATACCTAATTGAAAAATTTTAATTTGAAGGCTTATTATTCACTTAAGCCGCCTTTATTAATGATGAGAAGTTATTTAAACAGTGAGTTTAATCAATAGTTTTTAAATGTGTAGTTGTTTAGGAAGTAACTATTAAAAATATTATAAAAATTGTAATGATATAACTATACTTATTATCTCTTTTTTTTTTATTGATTTTGTTGAAATTTAATTGAGTTGGTATCAACTCTTTCGAAAATTAAATTCAATCAAATACATTATTGTAATGAAAAATTGAGTGTCTTAATTTATATGAAGAAGTGAATAAAGTTATTATCAAATACCTCTTTTAACATAAGTTCAAATCCTGTTTCCCATGTACTTACCACGCTATTGTATTAAAAAAAATTACACTGGAATCTTTTAAAAGTGTTAAAAAAAGAGTGTTAATAAATATATAAAATTATAATTTTTTAATAAAAAGTAAATTATTGATAGTGATATTTTAAAATATATTCATAATATATATATTTTTTACTTTCTATTATCAAGTTAGTTTGGTTTACGATACTATACTTAGTCAAAGGCATTATTAATGGTATAAATATAAATACAACATTTTAAGGGGAGAGGTCCACTTATAGTAGTGTATATTTAAAGCAGTTTAACATCTTTCTATAATTTTTTATATGATTAATATTTCATTGATCCAACTGTCATATTTTATGCTCTATTTATATAGATTATAGATCATGCATGTCAAATTTGATAAATTAAAATTTTCTAACTATTTGTTTTCTAGATAAAAACTTTCAACCATTCAATAAATATTAATATACATTTTTTAGATCGATATGATAAAGATATCTGATTATTTGAAATTTTACATGCATATCAAATACAATTATATCGATAAATACAATAATTGAATAGATAAAATGTTAATCGTAAAATAAGTTACAAAAGAGCGTAAAGCTACTTTAATTTTACACTAATATAGGTGAATCCCTCCTCACCTTTTAAATATATATTATTGATTATGTAATTTGATTTTTATATGCCTTCCTTCATTGTATTGATGTCACTTTATTTGTGAGACTAAATTTATAATTTATTATGACGTGAGAATAATAAATATTTTATATATAAAATTTATATTAAAATTAATTATATTAAAATAATTAAGTACTTTTTAGAAAATAAAAAAATGTAGATAGTATTTTTAGTGAGGAGTTATTCTTGGTTTAATTAAAACTTGAATTTTAGGTGGGTATTTCCTTTTGAAATATTAAGTGGTCAGTTATGTCAGCGGATAAATTTTAAAAATAAAAAATTATTTAAATTTAAATACTTAATTAACCTTATTTTATTTTTAAATTTTATTGGATTTGTTGTATTTTTTGTACCACTCTTGTAAAACCAAACTTAATCAAATAAATTATAAGAGTATAGATATAAATTTAAAATACCTAATTAATCCTATTTTATTTTTAAAAATAATTTAAGATTTTATTGCTTTTGTTGTTGTACTTCCACCTACTAAGTTTGTGCCGCTCAACTCAAGAACCAAACTTAGTCAAACGAATTATAATAGAATGAGTTGATTGCCTCAATCATTTTTAAATTATAATCATTATTCTAGATTAATTTCTAAATTGTAAAATCTATTAATTATATTTTTAAATTATCGGTATTACATCAATTAGATCTCTCTATTATTAAAATCAGTAAATGGTATATAAAATTTTATATGACATAATATTTTTAAATGAAAATATTAAAGAAAAGTAAAATGTTACCACATAAATTTTAAAATTTAAAACTAAAAATAAAGTAAAACTAAGAGAGAACCATAGTTTCCGTAAAAGCTTAAAAAAAAAAAGATTTTTATAACATCTATTTTTTATAAAATTCATTTTTCTTTATTTTTTTATTTTAAATTATGTCGCATAAGATCTAATGTCTCATTTAGCAGTTAAAATAATGATTTTAGTAATGAAAGGATCTTGTTGATATAACATCAATAGTTTGAGTATGTGATTAGAATGCTATAAAGTTTGAGGACCAATTTAGTTAGAGGGTGTTTGATGCAACTAACTCTAATGGTATAGTAAGATTATTATTTGATACACAAGTTGTAAAGGATTTTAACTCCACAAGTGGAATTAAGATGAGTGTATTATTTATTATTATCTTTAAAATATCAATTAAGAACATTTGATGGCATCTTGACCCCGTTGTGGGGTTAAAAAACTCAGCCACTAAAGTATCAAATAATTATCCTAGTATTAGTATAGATTGAGAAATACAAAATTAACTCTAATTAATTTTTAACCTAACTAAAATAATATACAAGAAACAAATAAAACTAAATATACAAAGCTCATAATTTTATTTGTTATGATGGTGTATGTTCAAGTCTTACCTTATGTAAATCTTGTATAGGTTCTCTCCAAATTTATTTTAATTTAAATATCACCACATGTGAGTTGTAACACCCTAAAATATATTAGAATTAATAAATTATCAAGAAATGGTTTAGTCTTGCTGGTTATGTAGCTAGAGTAATTCTTAAGAAATTTTAGGTTGAAACTCCATTCTTTTCATTTTCTTCTATATTTTTCAGCAACTAAGGAACGAAATCAAACTAGAATATATATTAAATATGGTAGAAATGTGTTAAGTGTGGGCAGTAGCTTAAATGGTAAGACCTTTGTATTTTCCCATTTGCTTCTTAGGTTCAAGTCGCACCACTCTCCAAATCAAAATAAAACTTTTTTTTCTAATTGAACCAAAATTTTACTTTCTATTTCCCTATTTCTTCCCCTTTTCTATTTCATTGTCTCCTAAAATTTTATTTTGAACTCAAACTCAAACTCGATTTCCGTTCAATCGTTCTTCATATCGGTTTAGTGTAATGCCATCAAATCTTGTCTTTAACATTGCCAAGAATCGATAAGAATATTCTGATTTCAACGTTTAGATCTCAACATAATTGTAGGATTTTGTTCTCATTAATTTCATTATCAATTAAACGATTTTTTATGAATCCTGTCGATATTTCTCAAAATCTTGATAAATTTTGAAAATCGTTATTAATTCGTGTGTATTTCTCCGTCGAAAGACTCGTTGTGGGTATCGTAGATCAGATTTGGACGCGAGGATCATCATTTGAGACCCCAAAGTCAGGTGTGTGTTCTTTTACGAGAAAATTAAGGCAAAATCGAGCCTAGAATAGACCACATGGCCAGCCACACAGGCATATTTTCGGTTTGTTGGGAAACATTTATTTTAATGTTTTTAATGTATTTGATGTATTATATTTAAAAAAATTATATAAAAATTTTAATATGGGCGGGCCGAGCTCGGGTTTTAGCTTTTTTATTGGAGTCGAGCTTGGGCAAAATTTTAAGCCTATTTTTTGGGTCAGGCTAGGCCCGAGCCTATCAAATGAGCTTGAAATTTTGTTACGGTCTAACCCATGATCACCTCTAAGCGTATGCTTAACATATTATGTGAAGTGTTAAAATTTTCATAATCACCACTTGAGTTCTTGGAAAGCGAATTTGCTCTCTCCTGTGAGGCGTCTAATACTTATCCAATCTACTATGGCTACCATATTGAATCACTTCATGCTATGTCATTTACTTCTGATCCTCTATTTTGAATCATTTAGATTGTATTAATATAAATTTCTTACGATCAGAGTTAGTGTCCAAACTACACTTAGTCAATTAGGATACCTAACCCTCCTAAAAGATAAAGGTGGTTTAGGTATATGAAACGGTGGAAATGTGCAAGTGTACACAATCGTAACAAGTAATAAAGTGACAAGTAAATGTCGAGTTATCGTACCCACAGGGACCGTGAAAGAATTATTTATGAAAATGATTTTAAACACTTTGGTGAAGGAAAAATAATTGATTTTGAGAAAATATTTAGAAACTAAATAAAAACAAAGTAAAATAAAATAATAAAAAGGTCAAATGCACGATTTCAAAAACTGGGTTTAATCAAGATGATATAATTGTGTTGGATTAATAACATTTCTTACCTTAGAATTATTTAGCTCGTGTTTATACTTGTTAAAACATGGCAACTCGGTAATTTGCTAACTTATGAACTTACAAATAAAAATCCACTCATCTCTTGTACATATTTCTATGCAAATGCAAACGATTAAACAGACTTCTACTAATAAGCATGTTATTGCACATACATACTCATTAAATTAAACAATCTCTCGCATATTTCTATGTCGATGCAAACGATTAATTCAACCTAACAAGCATGTAAAAGACCATGTGAAGTAACAAAGTATTTTTACCTTGAAACCATTTAATCACAAAAATCCTGCAAGTTATGCAAGGCATATGTATCGTCAAATACAATGCTAATTTAATCTTCAGCTACCTTAGAAGAATTAAACATGCACAGATTAAGTATTGTGTCCATTAATTACAATTTCAATGAGTTTAAATAATTAATTCATTAGCTATCTAAACAATTAAAATGCCAGATAACTTAACATGATTTTACTTAATCAAACATTTCACCGAGGCCTTTAACAGCATAAACACAATTTTAATAATCCAAGAGAGCGAAATGAAATCAAACCAACACGAATTAAATTCAAGCTAAATTAATTAAATTAAACATTTCAAAAGCATGAATATTCATATGCATGTTTGTCAAAACAACAACAAATAATTTAAAGAGATAAGAAACAAGAAACAAATCCGGTGGCTCTCCGTGGCTTGTCTGATTGATCCCTTCTTCGTTCTTCGTTGTCCTCGGCTATCAAAGGGGCTTATGAACACTTCAATTGCTGCTTCAAATGGTGGAAAAAACACCTCTTTTCCAAGAGGAGAAATTGGCACAAGAACACCAAGAAGGGAAAAGGGAAAATGGGGAATGGAGAGAAAATGAGAGAGGAGAATGTGAAGGCTTGAGGTGTGTGTTGAATGAGCAGCTAGGGGCTGTATTTATAGGTGTTTAAGGTTGCTAAAAATAGCAAATAACAGCAGTAAAAGAGGCTCCCTTGGCTGGCCATCCCATGTGGCAAAGTTGAAGAATTCAACTTTGCTAAATAAAGCATGGGCAAATCTACAAAGCCACAATATTTGGACGGGTTTGAATGCAACTTTGAAGAGTCTCTAAGGGCTTCTTTGCAACTTAATTAATCAGCTGGGCCTTTTTCATAATTAATTAAAATTAATTTATTTAGCCCAAATTAAATTGGGAATAAATTAAAATTAATTATATTATGATTAAATATTCATAATCGGACCGTCTTGGGCTGGAAATAAATTTTCCTTGATACTTCAAATTGCTTCTCGGGTTTATTCTTCGAGCAGTGTCTACCGAACCAATTTTCGCCCTTTGTGCGAATCTGTCGAAAATAGTCAAAATAAATCAAAATTGACTATAAAATTAATTAAAATTCATCATGTTCATATTTTAGCATAATTTAATTATTTTATAATATTTAATTATTTTCCGACAAGAATTTAATCGAAACTGCATAAATTTGAGTTAAAAAGGGCATGAAAAAGTGTATAAATTTCCGTGTTTCCAGTATACTCAGTGCAAAATAGAAAAATCAAGTTTTTCTAGTCAAATTAGGCTAGAGGCTATTACATGAAGGTAATAACCTCTGGGAGCAAACCCTTAAAGCTAAATATCTTCACGATCCGAGGAACATAGTATCTGTGGTGAATGTCTTTACCACTTGGATTCCTTATGTAAGAATAATTTGTGTCTTGCCTCAGGAATCAGGTGGATCATTTGAAATGGCGAGATGGTGAACTTATGGTATGACAACTGGTCAAGTCTATGCCCAGTTTAAAACAGCACAAAATGTAACACCCAATACCCGACCCAAATGATGGGGTCGAATACAAGGTGTCACATCAACTCTGAAACGAACTACGGACAAATTTCAAATTTGTAAACTAACATAACTAAAACAACCAAATATGCTTTCTGGATCATACATAACTTAGGTCGCATATCATCAGAAACAACTTAACATATTTGACTGGCTGACCCGCCAAAATGAACCACTCAAATTACAAATTCCTAATTTAAGTTATTAACATGCGAACTTATGAGAAGATTAACAATAATGGCTTTACTATGTTTAAACGATTACTCAATATTGATTATAAATATAACAGGTTCATACATAGTTTTAAAAATGTAGACCTTGAGGTTTGGCCTCTAGGTCGCCCCACTATATGCATGTCATATGATAAGAACATGACCGCCTCTCGACGTACCAATGTCAGAAGTGAGAATATTGCAACTAAGGATATGAGTTAAGTCAGTTTCCGCAAGTATATGGGTCAAGTTGTAATATAGTTTTTTTACAACGAAACACTTGGTAAGTATTCCGATGATCGTACCCTAGGGATTGCAGTTTGGGGAAAATTGTTATTACACCAATTACCAAAAATAACTACTAGTCTAGTTGAGTAACGAATTAGTAGTGATAATCTAAAAGTAGGATGATAATAATAGTAACAATAAACTAAAGAATTAAACTAAACCTAAATCTATTCCACAATGAACTAAAAGAATTAAACTAAACCTAATTCTACTCCTAAGTTCATGTATTAGCTTATCATATTCCTTATTTTGACTATGCGAGTTCTTTTAGCCTAGATCCAATTGTTTTACCCGATTAATTATTGATGTAGAGTTCTAAATTGTTGGTTACTAATTAACCTAGCAGGGCTTCTCAACCTTCTACTAACCTAACTAGTCGACAAGAACTACTCACCTCTCGATGACACAATTCAAACCAGGGTAGGTTAAGGTTTTCACAAATAGGTAATATCGATTTCGGGTTAATTTCAACTTACATGATTTCCTAGGTTCGTCAATCCTAGGGTTTAAATTCTTCCTTCCCTAACCACTAATCTACTAAGTGATTCTTGGTAGGCAATACCAATTTCAAGTTAATTCCTATCTAAATGACTTTCTAGAGTCGTCAATCCTAGTTTTTAATTGCATTCAACTAGATCCAACCAATCCAAATTAAACTCTACCTATCAATCAATTAATTAGATTAAAACAATTGAAGCATGCGAAATATGTATAAAGCATAAATTACTTCTAATCTTTACACAAAGATTCAATCAATAATGTTAAAGAAATACGTATAAAGAATAGAATAAATGAAAGAGATGCTCATGGATTTATCAATGAAAGCGTAGCTTCGGAACATTATCCACTCACGAAAGTCTCACTTATAGGATCTTCCAATTACAAGAACATAATGTAAATGAAATAAAAACCTCAGAATAATTTATGTTTCCCCAATGTGTTGTTCTGAGCAAGTACTTATGGATTACATGCATTATGACCTAACTAGGTCAAGTAAGAATGGGTAAGAATGTTAATTTAGGTTGTGTAGACGGAAACACCCTTGCTCATTAAATTGGCCTCGTCGCAGCTATGTCACGACACCCTCAAGCCTGTGTTGCAACATTGAAGGAAGTTTATTTTATTCTTCATGTCTTCAGGGCTATGTCGTGACATCGTCCAGCCTGTGTCACGACATCCTCAGTAAACTGCTTCTTGGGTATTTTGCTTGTCGTGTTACGACATCCCAGCTTCATGTTGCAACATCGGAAGCAGTTCATTGTCTTTTTGCCCTAGAATGATGTCCTGCACACTTAATCAATATATTAATATTCTTTTAGTCCCAGATTGGCCTAAAAGATCATAAAACACATAAAAATGCCCATTTTATTCACTATCTCCTAAGACAGAAAACTTAATAAAACTATATTAATTTGCTATAAGACCAACTCGTTAAGCATAAAAATGGGCCCAATCTACTACAATGAATTGTGGCAGATTAGAACACAAGTTCGCCCAAGCTTGAATAAAATTGGCTTGACCCCTTTTCAGCTCCTTATATAAACCATTATGCCTGGGTAACATAAAAAGAAAAAACTAGGTTCGTTCAAATGACCCTAGTGAGTTTCTAGTATAATATACCATTTATAAATTATAAGTCACATCTTCATTAGTTTGATCTCCTGTCCTTTCTTAAGTTGTCTCATCTTGAGAATTTGTACACTTTCTACATTGTCAAAATCCTCTATTTCTATATTGTGCTATAGGCTACAATGTGGATTGATTTTTACTTACCCATTTGTACTGCTTTCTTGCAAGATGGAATATTACCTCTTTTTCCATTAGAATATATGAAAATATCATTAGTAAATGTTGTCATTGCATATTCACTTACAGTGGATTAATTCTAGAAAACTCAAGCACGGAGATTCACACTTGGAGAATTTCTTTCACATGCGCATTTATACTTAATGTATTATATACTCAAACTCGAGGTTGGCGATGAACCTTTATAAGCGGATTCATAATCACATATTCATACTCACGGGTTCTTACTTATATCTTTAATAATAGTTCTGTCAGACTCTTGTTTGGTAGATAGTCACTACGGACTCTCGATTTAAAAATAGTCCTCAGCAGACTCCTATGTGAAGAAGATCCCTACCGTTTTGGCTTAATATAACTAGTTTATACAAACTCCCGTAGCTTGAACATAAGAATAAGCCCATGCAGTCTCTTGCTTGGATAATAGTCCTTACTGACTCTTATGAAGGATAGTCTCTTTGATATCTTAAACTTGAAACATGAATATAAGACAATTATATTGTCATAGCTTGAACCATAATGATAAATCCAGTGGACTGTCATACATATAGATTCATATAGTAGATTCATAGATGCGAGGTCATATATGGTGGACTCAAGTGTGTGGATCCATAGGCAAATACTTACATATAAATACAGATTCATAGAAGAAACTTCATAATTGTGGCAATTCTTACATATAGATACATGCGGATTCATGTCACGGACTTCGCATGATGAAATCTCACATATAACTTTGACGTAAATCTTAAAGAACAAGTCCAACGAACTTTCATAACTTACATATGCCATGGCCATAGACTTGCACATATAAGGCTTTAAACCTTAGACTTCGCAGAGTCTCATACTTGAAAGAACCCACGTAGAGTTATCATATACATGTGTGCATATATCTTCATACAATCCAATTGGACCTCCGTAAAGTCGAATACCATGTATATACATCCTTTGTACATTCCACCTGAACCTCTGCAAACCAATATCATGAGGCACAGAGTTCACAACATGTCATTTCTTCATCTTTCATCTGTCAAAACAACCTTTCATACTTCACATATCATTCACATTTATGACAGACATATAACTAGCATTCAAGTGGTCATTCTATTAATAACACAACATAGATCATGCTAAGCATATCATCTAGTAGACCATTTCAATGATAACTTCTTCGGTAATTATTTTATCAGTGAAAGTTTAATAAAATAATGAACTGAAATGTACAATCAAACATGTATTTGTAAATCATCACTTTGCATACTTCAACCGTACAACAAAACAACCCACAATAATTCAACTCATCATCTACAGAACACGAAGTCAAACACAACGCAATAACATAGTATTAATATGTATAAAAAAACCATAGAGAGTTCGAGTTTAGAAACTCACCAGCAAAATACTTGAAAGTTGGTACCGATTACACCTACTTAGTTTTCCTTATCACCTGAGCCTCCTCTGTCACACCCCAAAATATAAGGGGTTAGTTATAATGAATGAGCAAGAAATAAGCTTTAGGCTTGAAGGATAAGTAGCTTGTACATTCTTTAGAAGTCCTAGGTTTAAACCACACCTCTCCCATTTTTTTCTCTTTTTATTTTCAGCAACCCAGGATGAAAATCACATTAGAATAAATAATATTTAGAGTGAAAACATAACAAGTGTGGGTAGCAACACAATGGTTTAGCAATCTTCTTACTCTATTGAAATCCCAAGTTCAAGTCACGCCACCCTTCCCCATTTTCATTTTAAATTTTGGCCAAATTGGGTAATTTACCATGCAACCCCTTAAAATTTGAAAATCCTAAATATTTAGTCCTCATTTTCCTAATTACCCTATGATTTTGATTTCTTTTCTATTTCAACTTGAATTCTCCCTCTTTTCCCTTTAAATTCTTCTTTTCTTTTCTCCCCTTTTTTTCCATCAAATTGGTCATTCCATTGCTAAAATTATTATTCCCTCAATATCAAATCAATCCTTGATAAATCGATTCTTTACCGATTTTTGAATTCATCGTTGATAGCCTCCATATCCATCAAGTTCGGTAAGTGTATCTCGATCTAAAGTTTAGGACCCCAAATCTCGTAAAATTTCTATCCGATATTGATCTTTCAAATAAATTAGTCGATCTTTCACGGTTCTTGACTAATATTTCGTTAATATTGTTGAATCTTAATAAATCTTAGAAAACAAACCCTAGCCCATGTACAAATGTCATTTGAGGACCTGTTACAGGTGCATCAGACCAAATTTGAAATTAAAGGACGTCGCTCGGAATCTCGGTGAAAGGTGTGTGTTCTTTTACAAGTGAATCAGGGCAAACCATGCCTAGGATTAGCGCCATGTAGTCTGTCGCATGATTATGTGGGCCACATGACCCCTCATACTACCATGTTCACATGAAACCCTAGATTTTGCAGTTCTCACACGACTGAGGACCTTCCATACGACCTGCCATACAACTGTCTTTCCCTTGCAGCTTGCTTTTGCAAATTCCACACGGCCACAATCTATCACATAGCCTAGCCACACGACCGTGTACCGCCTCCACACGGTTCGGTCACACGATCGTGTGTTCCCTCTTTTTTAGATTTTACAATTTTGTCCCCTATTTTTTAGATTTTATAATTTTGTCCTCTATTTTTTAGATTTTATAATTTTGCCCCTATTTTTAGATTTTACCTTTTTACCCCTATTTTTTATATTTTATAGTTTTGCCTTTATTTTTTAGATTTTACAATTTTGCCCAAAATTTTACGTTTTGTTTAGTTTAGTCCCTGGTTGGTTCTCAAACTATTTTAGTGTTTTATTTTGTTCAATTAAGCCCTTGATAATATGAATAATGCTAGAATTCATGATCTAATTGACTAAATTATTAATATTATGTATGTCTATGATATGTTCAGTTTAGTCCTTGTACATGCCCGAAATTATCTTTAGAATTTTTATTTGCTCAATTTAGTCTTTGATATTGTGTTATTCTGGAACTTGTGATTTAATGACTGAAGTGTTATGGTTATATCGTATGTGAACTGTATTTTACATGTTACTGACATTGTGAAACAGATAATCTATTAGTGTTAATATTGACACCACCCTATTGAAATACCTATTAAAGCATGTTCATTACTAGTGAATGAATCGAATACATGTTAAGCATAAGTACCACTAGTGTTGATTTATTCTGTTACAAAGCATGTCATATTGCATTGCATGGGGTAGGATGATATGTACGGAGGAAGAGTGACAGTTTAATCTACAAACAGTGTAGTTCGATTATGAACCATGTGGTAGTTTGTTTAATCTGCAAATAAGTTGTGCACTCACAACAAGTGGCAGTAATTGCAAATATGTGGTTCGATCATGAACCAAGTGGCAGTTTGTTTAATCTACAAATATGTTGTGCATTCACAACAAGTGGCAATAACTATAAATGTAACAACCCATTTTTTAGTGGTGTTGGAAACAATTATTCCAGAACTACAAATCAGATGAGTGAGTCTATAAATTTTATTATTTAATATTTATGATTCAAATATAATATTATATTTAATTTTTATTTGATAGTTTTTGGTAATTAAATGAATATTTAAGTACAAGTGGTTTGTCCTTAAAGTCAAGTGGTTTTAGAAAATTAGGTATTGGGACCTCGTTTTTATAAAATGAGCCCGTAAATATTTTTATTAAATATTTATAGAGTGATTATATAGGTGTATTGAAATTTGGTCTAGAAATTTTGACGTTTGAATAGTTAATTAAGAAAAAAGGATTAAATCATAAAAACTATAAAAATTAATCATTATTAGTTTATATTTGCTAAATGATTGTAAATTCATAATTCAAGTGATTTATGAGGTAATTAGCCCATATTAATTATATTAGACGGTAGAATGCATGATTTATTATCATGTTATATGTTAATTTAATATTAAAATTAGATTAAAATAAGTTAAAACATAAAAAAAAATAAAGGATGGCCATATTCACTTCATCTTTTTCACTCTCACCACCGAATATCCATTGTTAAGGAAGCCATGACTTCGTCCAAGCTCTCATCATTGCATTGTGAGTGAGTTTTAATCCGTTTTTAGTAAATTTTATGTTTTTGAAATCATTGTAATTAGGTCTAGCTAACCCTTATCTCTGTTTTCAAAACTGTTAAAGATTTTAAAATTTGTCATTGATGAATCTTAGATTTTTTTTTATAGAAATTATTATATTTGGAAGCTATGAAATGTTTAAGGACTATTTGATTAAGTGAATTTTGTTAATTTTGTATTTAGGGACTAATTGTTAAAATAGTGAAATTGTAATAAATTCTTGTGAAAATGTGTTAAATATGAGTTTTACAAGAACAATATGAAGTTTGGCTGGTTTTGGGATTAAATATGTTCAATTTGAAAGTTTCAAATTTAGGGACTAAATTGAATAAAAGGTTAAAGTTTAGGGTAAAAGTGTAAAATATTGATAAAGGGTAAATTACATGAACTAAAGTATTTTAAAGTATTTGAATTAGATAATTGAATTAAATTATTATATTTAGATCAAGAAATGAGTCAATCAGACAATAATCACGGGAAAGAAAGTTAGCAGTGTAATCATCAGTGTTGGGCTTATTGCCGTTTTTGGATTAGATAAGTTCATATTAGGTTTATTATATTTTTATTGATTTGAATTTAATTACTTATCTGTATGTGTATATAAATATATGTTATAGTAAGTCATGACAGAAATAAATAAGACCGTAGCTAAAAGACTCTATGGCATCATGAAGGGAGTGAGTAAGACCATGGTTGAAAGACACAATGACATCATTGTAAATAGTACTAAAACCATAGCTGAAAGACGCTATGGCATCCTTTAACAGTTATCTATCAAGTACTATGCACCGATGAAGGAGTTTATACCGATGGCTTGAGATCTTGCATGTATTGCAGATTCTTTGAAGTTTGTGTGAGTTTTACCCTCCCTCATATCCTAAATAAATTTTCTATTGTTTCTCAAGCAAAAAAATTAATTATTATGATGAAGTAAAGTAAGATGATATGATGAATTACATAATGAAATATAATTATTTAGCATGTTGAGTTTTGTTGAAATGGTTATACGAAATGGTTATATGAAATGGCTACATGAAATGGTTAAATGAATTGGTTATATGGTAATAGATGTATGAATTAAGACATTGGATATTGATATTTGAAATGAATATGTGAATTGTTAAATAAATATGTGATGGTTGGTTTATGTACCAAATATGCTTTTCGTTTATATGTTTGACAACATGATGAAGTTACATATTTTATATATGAACTCACTAACCTTGTGAGACTTGTGATGTGTATAGGTAATTAATGAACTTATGATCATGTTATTGAATTATCTTGTAAAATGTTTAAATTACATCCTTTACAGTAAGTTAAAGTTTAAGGTTATTACGAATTTACTAAGCTTTATGCAAGCTTACCTCGTTTTGATTTTTCTTTCTTGTAGATCGTCAAATTCAAGTTGTCGATTGGATTGCTTTTGAATATCACACTATCTGTCAACACATTTGATAGTTATATACTTAATTTGTCCAGATTATAAGTGGCATGTAGATAATTTTTTTGGTATAATTATATGTGATAAGTATTTGGTTATGTCTTGAGCCTTTTGGTTTATGAATCAATATATAAATAGTAAGGTTTAATGGTTAGGTATAATCGTTGATTATAACATGTTATTTTGGACTTAATTGATGATTGAACAAGGTTGACATGTTGAGTTTTTTTTCTTTGGATAGTTGTTGTTTCATGATTGATTATGAAAACTTTTGGTATATCTTGACCATGTGTATATATGGGAATTTTGAACTAAGTTTGGTATGTTTGATCGTGGATGGAATTGATGAACTGGTATAGTTGATAGGCGTATGAGTCATGATTTTGTTATGGATGAATGTGAATTTATTTGAAGTTGGATATGTGGTGCCATTGAAGGCATATTAGTTAGGCAATTAGGTTGATTGTTATTGGGTGTCTTATGGTATGTTTTAATACATGTTGAATAGGTAAAAATTGTTAGAAATGGTTAGGCTTGGAACCTAAGCAATGGAAGATGTAATGACTTGATTTTGAAGTTGTTTTAGGAGCATAAAGCCTGGGACACAGGCTGTCACACAATCGTGTGCCACACATGGCCAACCCATACGGTTGTGTGTCTGATTGATTTTTAGGTACAGGTTTTTTCCACACGGCATTAGGTCGTTACACGATCGTGTGACCTTGAATTACGCAGCGTAGGCTCTAACACACGGTTGGCCACACGTCCATGTTTTTGAACCACACGGTCAGGGCTGTCACACGGACGTGTGACCCCTGTTTTCAGTCTCTATCACATTTGTAACACCCATAACCCGTATCCGTCGTCAGAATAGGGTTACAAAGCATTACCGTAAAAACGTATCTCAAATCATTAATTTCTAAAATTTCATAATCATTGCAAAATTCAATCTAACACATGCATAACATCCCTAATTCGATTCCTTGAGGCCTTAGAAACACTTTAGAAATGATTCGAGACTAAATCGAAAACATTTAAAACTTCATGGAAAAATATAGAAAATTTCACAATGCAGGGCTCACATGGCCGTGAGGCCAGGCCGTGTGACTCACACAACTGAGACTGTAACACCCTATACCCGAGACCGATGCTAGGACTGGATACTAGGCATTACCAAGCTTAAACTCACTTAAACATGTACTTACGGGCTGTAAAAGTTTGAACCAACTTAAAACTTTTCTTTCTTGATCATAACATGCATATTATGGGCCTACGGGGCCTTTAACAATTATCTGAACTCTTTTGGACACTTCATCTAACACTCAACTTGGAAGCAGGGTTCACACGCCCATGTTACTTAAAGACACGCCCGTGTAGCCATAGACACGCCCATGTCTACAACTGTGGGAGGTTACTGACTTTATTCACATGGCCTTGACACGCCCGCGTCTACCAACCGTGTGAAGCTACTGACTTCAACCACACGGCCTGGGCATACGCCCATGCTTTGAGCGTGTGTCTTACACGGTCCTTACACACGGCCGTGTAAAATGACCGTGGTCTAACTTTATTTAAAACATTAAGGTGCAGGGTTAACACGGTCTAGACACACGCCCGTGTGTCTAACCGTGTAGGCAACTAGAGGCTATTTACCAAGCCATTTGCCTCCCTGAAATTAAGATCAACCCAACTCAAAACAATACAATTCATTCATAACATATTTTCATGAATAATACTACGTATTTCATTGATATCTATATACAAACAACTTAAACAAGTTTGGCTAACCACTTAACCATATACAAAAGAATAATAAACTTGATAGCCTATACAATGGCATTACACAAAAACATGTTATCAAAATGAATGATTCCTATACATGCCATACTTAGTAATATAATTTGGCTATACCAAAATAAGGGTCGATAGTGTGCTACGAGCTCTGACTCCATTGATCCACAAATTAGCTTGGCGAGACTACATAGAAAGAAACAATCAAAGACGTAAGCATTTAACTTAGTAAGTTTGCATGTATAACACATAATAAATAAACTTGCTTCAGATAAACCATTTGACATAAGAATGGTACCATTATCTCATCTATAAAGCTTACTTACTCATACATGATTCTTACTTGTCTCATGGTACTTACTAATCTCAGACTTGTAAGGTAACAAGGTACCTGTATCACTTGATCACATTAATCAGCATACTTAAACATAATAATTATGTCTTCCAACTCATCATTCATAACATGAATAATATTCAATTTCAACTTGGTAATAGCTATGCTTTCTTAACATTCTTGTTTTCACATTTTAGCTTACTCGTTTGCCCGATGAATTTCTATGAATTACCGAGAATACTAGATCTCTTGTCATGTACTTTATTCCAATGCCATACTCTAGATATGGACTTATATGGAAGATCTCTTCTTGAATCAATGCCAAGCTTGCCTTGGTCTTACATAACTTATTCAATGCCAAGCTTGAGTCCTTGGACTTACATGATAACTTGCTTGATAACTTAATCAATGCCAAGCTTGAGTCCTTGGGCTTACATGATAACTTGCTTGATAACTTGATCAATGCAAATCTTGAGTCCTTGGGCTTACATGATAACTTGCTTAATTGCCGATGCCATGCCTTGGCTTGGTCTTATACGGACTTTCTTATCTCATGTAATGGACCGTATCTCCCGGGTAATTCATCTTCAATCGGGACTTTCTCTTGCTTAATCTTATTGGCTTCTTTGTTTAACATAACATTAAACCATTCATGATAACAATGTATATTATACTAAGCAATTAAATGATAAAAATCATAAAGCTTAGAACTCATACAAACTTACCTCAATATACAAAATGTATGTACTTATGCAATTTAGTCCTCGACTTTGTTCTTGCCTCGGTTTCTATCCTGGCTTCATTTTTCTTGATCTATAATCATAAATAGATCATTTAATAATCATATTGACTAAACTGACTCATAACTCATACTTTGGCAAAATCACTAATTTGCCCCTATATTTTCTCATATTTGCGCTATTGCCCCTAGGCTCGTAAAATGATTTTCATGCAACTTTCTTAAACATCATGCTTAGCTGAATCATTTTCTCTACTATAGCAGTCATCAATTCTCTCTATTTCTAATAGGTATGACCAATTTTATAACTTTTTACAAAATGGTCCATACTATCATTTTTCATGAAATTCATTAAGAAAAAGATGTTTATATAACATCATACTCCCATAAACTCCCATAAAACATCATTTTGTATGCATGTCATTCATGGCTAAATTTTTGAACATGCATCTTAGCTCATTTAATAGCTAAAAATAGCTAATTCATAATACGAGAACTTCAAAAATACGAAGAATATCAAAAACGGGACTAAGATGAATAGCAAGCTTGAAAAAAATGAAGAACCCTAGCTATGGTGTCTCCACTTTTTCAGCAGCAACAAGGAAGAAGATGAGTGAATTTTTCTCATCTTTTTCCTATTTTAATCACTTATTAGGCAAATGACCAAAATGCCCTTCTCTTAAAAATTTCTATTACACCATCTCAAGGTCAATTTTGTCCAAAATTATATTTTTGGAAAAATTGCTATTTAAGGACTTCTAATTACTATTCTAAAGCTATTTCATACAAAAAGCTTCTAGAAAATTACATTTTGCAACTTTTGCAATTTAGTCCTTTTGGACCAATCCACCACAATTTAATAAAATTGCTTCATGAAACATTCATACTAGCATGCAAACATGGCATAAACTTTTAAAAACTCATAAATTCACCTTGAATTCGTGGTCTCGCACCACTATTCCGACTAGGCCCTAAATCGGGCTGTTACAATTCTCCCCCACTTAGGGATTTTTGTCCTCTAAAATCTTACCAGCAAAAAGGTTTGGATATTGGTTTCTCATATTCTCTTCTGTTTCCCACGTAGCTTCTTCTATCCCATGTCTTTGCCATAATACTTTCACTAAGGCAATACTTTTATTTCTAAATTGCTTGACTTCCCGAGCCAAAATTTTGACTGGCTCTTCACTGTAAGTCATGTCGGGATGAATCTCTATCTCTGATGGGTAATCACATGTGAAGGGTCTGATCTGTAGCGTCGCAACATTGACACGTGAAACACATCATGTATCTTTTCTAATTCTGATGGCAAAGCCAAACGATAAGCTACCGGCCCAAGTCTCTCAATAATCTCATAAGGTCCAATGAAACGCGGGTTTAACTTGCCTTTCCGACCAAATATGATGACTTTTCTCCATGGTGACACTTTCAAGAAAACTTTATCCCCGACTTGATACTCTATCTGTTTTCTTTTTAAATCCGAATAGGATTTCTGTCTATCTGATGCAACTTTCAAATATTCTCGTATCACTTTAACTTTCTCTTCAACTTCTCTAACCAAATCAACCCCGTAAATTTGGTTTTCTTTAAGTTTAGTCCAAAATAAAGGCGTTCTACACTTACGCCCATATAAAGCCTCATAAGGCGCCATCTTTAAACTTGACTGAAAACTATTGTTGTAGGCAAATTCTATCAATGAGAGAAACTTTTCCCAACTGCCTTGAAATTCAAGAACACAACACCGGAGCATATCCTCTAGTATTTGAATTACTCTTTCTGACTGTCCGTCAGTTTGAAGATGAAAAGCCGTGCTAAAGTTTAACTTTGTACCCAAGGCTTCCTGCAGCTTCTTCTAGAATCTAGATGTGAATATTGGATCTCTATCCGATATGATTGATAAGGGAATTCCGTGAAGCCTTACTATTTCTGAAACATACAAGTTTGCCAACTTGTCAAGTGAGTAATCCACTCGTACGGGTATAAAATGGGCTAACTTAGTGAGTCTATCAACTACAACCCATATAGCATCTTTCTTGCTTGGTGCATCAGTAAACCCGTTACAAAATCCATAGTAATACGGTCCCATTTCCACTCGGGAACCAAGATGGGCTGAAGTAAACCAGAAGGTACTTGATGTTCAGCTTTTACTTGCTAGCAAATCATGCACTTGGAGACAAACTCAGAAATGTCTTTCTTCATTTTTGGCCACCAATATAGTTGCTTCAAGTCATTATATGTTTTAGTACTACCCGGATGTACAGATAAACACCCATTATGTGCCTCGTGCAAAATTCTCTGAATAAGCTCTTCTTTTCTCGGTATACAAAACCGATCTCTAAACATCAAATATCCATCAGCATCAATCCGAAAGTCAGATTTAACATCTAACTATCACTGAGCTCTCTTGACTTGCAATTCGTCATCTTCTTTCTGAGCCTCAAAGATCTCTTGAAGAAACATTGGTCTAGCTCTCAACTCAGCTAGAACAGAATCATCGTCGAATAAGGTCATCCGCAAATTCATTGCCCTTAATGCAAAAAGGGTCTTCCTGCTCAAAGCATCGGCGACCACATTCGCCTGTCCTGGATGGTAGTCAATGATCAACTCATAGTTTTTTATCAACTCCAACCATCTCCGTTGCCTTACGTTCAACTCTTTCTGCATCATCAAGTACTTCAGACTTTTGTGGTCAGCAAAAAATTGACATTTTTCACCATATAAATGGTGTCTCCAAATTTTCAAAGCAAAGACTATGACATCCAACTCTAAATCATGCGTCGGATAATTCTTTTCATGAGGCTTCAACTGTCTGGAGGCATAAGCAATCATCTTTGCCTTCTTGCATGAGTACACAGCCTAATCCATTTAAGGATGCATCACTGTAAATTATGAATTCTTTCCCCGACTCGGGTTGTACTAAAACTGGAGCTTCCGTCAACATTGTCTTTAGTTTCTCAGAACTTTGTTGGCATCATTCTGTCCATTCAAACTTCACATTTTTCTATAACAATTTAGTCATTGGGGTTGCAATCATGGAAAACCCCTTGACGAATCGTGTGTAATAGCCGGCTAGGCCTAGAAAACTTCTAATCTCAGAAATGTTCTTTGGTGGCTTCCAGTCCATTATGGTCGAGATCTTATTTGGATCTACTCGAACTCCATCTTTCGAGACAATATGTCCCAAAAATCCCACTTCGTTTAGCCAAAAATCACTTTTACTGAACTTGGCATACAACTGATTCTCTCGTAGAATCTGTAAGACTGTTTGTAAGTGCTCAGCATGCTCATTCTCGTCTCGAGAATAAATCAGTATGTCGTCAATAAAAACGACTACGAACTTATCAAGGTATGGTCTAAAGATGTAGTTCATTAAGTCCATAAATACAGTAGGAGCATTGGTCAACCCAAAGGGCATGAGTAAAAATTCATAATGCCCATACCTCGTTCGAAAAACAGTCTTGAATACATCTGAATCTTTCACTCTCAGCTGGTAGTACCCCAATCTCAAGTCTATTTTGGAGAACACAGTAGCTCCTTTCAATTGATCGAACAAATCGTCAATCCTAGGCAATGGATACTTGTTCTTTACTGTTAGTTTATTAAGCTGACGGTAATCGATGCATAATCTCATGGTGCCATCTTTCTTTTTCACAAACAAAATCGGAGCACCCCATGGTGAACAACTTGATCTTGCAAAACCTTTGTCTCATCGACTCTTTGCAATCGTATCAGTAGTTCTTTCAACTCTGTTGGAGCCATTCTGTAAGGAGTAATGGATATAGATACAGTACCAGGGGCTAACTCAATGCTGAACTCTACCTCTCTAACTGGTGGTAGTCCCGGTAATTGCTCGGGAAAAACATCCATATACTCACATACTATCGGCACTGACTCAATCTTCAACTCTGTTTCTTTATCATTCATCACAAAGGCTAGATATGATTCATACCCTTTTCTTAAACATCTCGGTGCTGTCATATTAGAAATCATTTTCGGTAATCCATCATGTTTCTCTGATTCTATATGAAGAATATCTCCATTTCCACATCTCATCTCAATGTATTTCTTCCCACAATTTACAATCACATCATGAGTAGTCAACCAATCCATACCAAGAATGAGGTCAAATTCATCAAATGGTAACAACATAAGATTTGCTTTAAAGCAATAACCTCTAATCATTAGTGGACAATCTTTACAAACTTTATCAACTAACACACTCATGCCTAAAGGATTAGACACTTTAATCATAAATTATGTAGTATCAATAGGCATACTCAATCCGAATACTAATTTCATACAAATGTAAGAGTGTGTGGATCCGGGATCTATTAAAGCAATAACTTTGGTATTGTAAAGAGAAAAGGTACCCGTAATAACATCAGGGGAAGATGCCTCTTCGCGAGTGCGAATAGCATAAGTTCTTGCAGGCGCTCTACCCTCGGCTCTCATGGCCTGCTCTCTAGGGTTACCTCTTCCACTTGTCCCACTTCCCGGGTTTCTTTGCAGTCTTCCTCCGACCACACTCCCAGATCTCGGGTTTTGAGTTCTCTCTTCTTTTATCATCTCTGGGCAATCTTTTATGAAATGGTCTGAGGACCTACATTTAAAACATGCATTCCCATGTGCTCGACATTCACCAAGATGATGTCTGCCACACTGTGGGCACTCGGGTCTGTCAAATTGAATGTTCCCCACACTAGCGACTGAAGTAGTCTGTGCTCTATTCCCTGAATACTGTTTACTCTTATCTTTCTTTGAAAACCCAGTGGAAGTAGCCGATCGAGTAGGGAAATCTCTTAACTTCTTGGACGAAGATTGGAATGACTTATTCCACTGTCTTTTTTTAGAGTCATGAGACTCCATTTCAGACTTTCTCTACTCTTTTACTAGTTCCTCGGCTTTACAAGCTCTCTGCACTAGTAAAACGAATTCCTTCAAGTCTAGGACAGCAACAAACAACCTGATATCATCATTTAATCCATCTTCGAATCTTTTACTCATAATGGCCTCAGTGGATACACATTCACGAGCGCACTTGCTGAGTCGTACAAACTCTCGCTCGTAATCGGTCACTGACATTTTGCCTTGCTTCAGCTCTAGGAATTCCTTCCTCCTCTAATCTACAAACCTTTGGCTGATATACTTTTTCTTGAACTCTTCTTGGAAGAATTCCCATGTGACCTTTTCCCTTGGTACCACCGACACAAGGGTGTTCCACCATTGGTAAGCAGAGTCTCTTAAAAGAGAGATCACACACTTTATACATTCTTCAGGGGTGCATGACAGTTCATTAAATACCCTGATGGTATTTTCTAACCAGAATTCAACTCTTTCTGGATCATCATCTTTTCTAGCTTGGAATTCTTCCGCCCCATGCTTCCTGATCCTATCAATTGGAGGTTTATCACCTTTTACCACCTCTACTACTTGAGGGGCTACAAGAGCAGGTTGTGGAACAGGCGGGGATGGAGGGGGTTGTACATTCGAGTTCGCACGAACGAACTCTGTATACCGTGTATTCATCATGTAGAGGAAGGCTTCTCTAGCCCCTTCTCCTCCTTCTTGACTCACCGTAGTGGGTCTATCCTCATTCTCATTCGGCACCGTCCCTTCTACGAGAGCTGGTGCATTACTTTCTACATCATCCGCCACAGCTCTATCCGGATCCATTACTATATGTATAAACATAATTCAAATCATCAAGAGTCGTCACACTATCATTACAAAAACATTCTTACGTATGGCATGTCTAGCTATACTCGTGCTCATGCTACGTTAGTCCTAGAACCGATTAAATCGTAGCTCTGATACCACTAAATGTAACACCCTATACCCGAGATCGATGCTAGGATTGGATACGAGGCATTACCATGCTTAGACTCACTTAAACATGTACTTACAAGCTGTAAAATTTTGAACCAATTTAAAACTTTTCTTTCTTGATCATAACATGCATATTATGGGCATACGAGGCCTTTAACAATTATCCGAACTCTTTTGGACACTTCATCTAACACTCAACTTGGAAGCAGGGTTTACACGCCCATGTTACTTAGAGACACGCCCGTGTACCCGTAGACACGTCCATGTCTACAACTTTGGGAGGTTACTGACTATATTCACACGGCCTTGACACACCCGTGTCTACCAACCGTGTGAAGCTACTGACTTCAACCACACGGCCTGGGCACACGCCCATGCTTTGAACGTGTGTCTGATACGGTCCTTACACACGGTCGTGTAAAATGACCGTGGTCCAACTTTATTTAAAACATTAACGTACGGGGTTAACACGGTCTAGACACACGCCCGTGTGTCTGACCGTGTAGGCAACTAGATGCTATTTACCAAGCCATTTGCCTCCCTGAAATTAAGATCAACCCAACTCAAAACAATACAATTTATTAATAATATATTTTCATAAATAATACTACGTATTTCATTGATATCTATATACAAACAACTTAAACAAGTTTGGCCAACCACTTAGCCATATACAAAAGAATAATAAACTTGATAGCTTATACAATGGCATTACGCAAAACATGTTCTCAAAATGAATGATTCCTATACATGCCATACTTAGTAATATAATTTGGCTATACCAAAATAAGGGTTGATAGTGTGCTACGAGCTTCGACTCCAATGATCCACAAATTAGCTTGGCGGGACTACATAGAAAGAAACAATCAAAAACGTAAGCATTTAACTTAGTACGTTTGCATGTATAACACATAATAAATAAACTTGCTTCAGATAAACCATTTGACATAAGAATGGTATCATTATCTCATCTATAAAGCTTACTTACTCATACATGATTCTTACTTGTCTCATGGTACTTACTAATATCATACTTGTAAGGTAACAAGGTACCTGTATCACTTGATCACATTGATCAGCATACTTAAATATAAAAATTATGTCTTCCAACCCATCATTCATAACATGAATAATATTCAATTTCAACTTGGTAATAGCTATGCTTTCTTAACATTCTTGTTTTCACATTTTAGCTTACTCATTTGCCCGATAAATTTCTATGAATTACCGAGAATACTAGATCTCTTGTCATGTACTTCATGCCAATGCCATACTCTAGATATGGACTTATATGGAAGATCTCTTCTTGAATCAATGCCAAGCTTGCCTTGGTCATACATGATAACTTATTCAATGCCAAGCTTGAGTCCTTAGACTTACATGATAACTTGCTTGATAACTTGATCAATGCCAAACTTGAGTCCTTGGGCTTACATGATAACTTGCTTGATAACTTGATCAATGCCAAGCTTGAGTCCTTGGGCTTACATGATAACTTGCTTAATTGCCGATGCCATGCCTTGGCTTGGTCTTATACGGGCTTTCTTATCTCATGTAATGGACCGTATCTCCCAGGTAACTCATCTTCAATCGGGACTTTCTCTTGTTTAATCTTATTGACTTCTTTGTTTAACATAACATTAAACCATTCATGATAACAATGTATATTATACTAAGCAATTAAATGATAAAAATCATAAAGCTTAGAACTCATACAAACTTACCTCAATATACAAAATGTATGTAGTTATGCAATTTAGTCCTCGACTTTGTTCTTGCCTCGGTTTCAATCCGGGCTTCGTTTTTCTTGATCTAAATCATAAATAGATCATTTAATAATCATATTGACTAAACTGACTCATAACTCATACTTTGGCAAAATTACTAATTTGCCTTTATACTTTCTCATATTTGCGCTATTGCCCCTAGGCTCGTAAAATGATTTTCATGCAACTTTCTTAAACATCATGCTTAGCTGAATCATTTTCTCTACTATAGCAATCATCAATTCTCTCTATTTCTAATAGGTATGACCAATTTTATAACTTTTTACAAAATGGTCCACACTATCATTTTTCATGAAATTCATTAAGAAAAAGATGTTTATCTAACATCAAACTCTCATAAACTCCCATAAAACATCATTTAGTATGCATGTCATTCATGGCCAAATTTTTAACATGCATCTTAGCTCATTTAATAGCTAAAAATAGCTAATTCATAATACGAGAACTTCGAAAATACGAAGAATATCAAAAACGGGACTTAGCAAGCTTGAAAAAAATGAAGAACCCTAGCCATGGTGTCTCCACTTTTTCGGCAGCAACAAGGAAGAAGATGAGTGAATTTTTCTCATCTTTTTCCTATTTTAATCACTTATTAGGCAAATGACCAAAATGCCCTTCCTCTTAAAAATTTCTATTACACCATCTCAAGGCCAATTTTGTCCAAAATTATATTTTTTGGAAAAATTGCTATTTAAGGACTTCTAATTACTATTCTAAAGCTATTTCATACAAAAAGCTTCTAGAAAAATCATATTTTGCAACTTTTGCAGTTTAGTCCTTTTGGACCAATCCACCACAATTTAATAAAATTGCTTCATGAAACATTCATCCTAGCATTCAAACATGGCATAAACTTTTAAAAACTCATAAATTCACCTCGAATTCGTGGTCTCGCACCACTATTCCGACTAGGCCCTAAATCGGGCTGTTACAGAGACACACACCCGTGTCTCTCAAGCCGTGTGGATATTCGAAGTAGGGACACACGGCTGTGTCCCAGCCCGTGTCTGTGCACGTATAAGTCTCTTACTTGAGTCACATGGCCAAGCCATATGCCCGTGTGCTAGGCCGTGTAACTCTCAAAATGCAACCATTAAAAACCTACATGGGACACACGATCGTGTCGCGTGACCATGTGTCACACACGGCCGTGTCTTAGGCCGCGTGGACAAGAAATAGGTCAATTTCAAGCCATTCCTTTCACCCAAAACATTATCACATATACAAGCCATTTGCACTTACATTTAAGCATTCAAAATGTACCTAAAAAATGCATAATCATGCTAAATCATTATGGTATTTGTTCATACAACCAATATGCCCAAAAGGAACGTCAATCACAACAACCAAACATGTTTAAATATTTTGGTTAGTTTAGCCACTAACCATCCATATTCTTTTAATCTAATTTCCTTATCAAACTTACCACAATGATTACATACCAAAATTCGCACACGAATATATCAATTTGGCCATTCAAAACATATCATCACTAAACCGTTTCATCGTTAGCCAATAAGCACCAAAATACCAAAATGTCATCAATCATAAAAACACATATATACATGCCAACATGACAATTAGTTCATCAAGCAAAATACCATATTTACAAGCCAAACATAATGGTTATTTCATCAATTTCCAAAACACCTATACATGTACATATTTAGCCATTTTCAATTTACTTGTTTCCATATAATAAAAAAAATCAAAATGACCTTACCGTTTGGGCCACTTCTCACATGTATCAAAACCATTTAAATGTTACCAATCTAGTCATTTCCAAATGGTTCCAACAACCAACATATATACATACCAAATTAATGTCCAAATGGTCATTATTCAACCAAACATATTTTATTAAATTCTATATCAAAACATGCCATAAATGTTCATTTTGCAACCATGCCAACTCTTACCACTTTGGCAACAAACCATACATCAATTTAATCTTATAAACACTAACCATTAAGCATCAAAGTACCAAAATCACACCGACCATCAAGGCATCAAAATAACATAAGTTTCACAAATTCAAAGCAGCATTTCATGCCAATATCATTAACTAAAGATTAGACATAAGTCCACCTATACATGCCATTATAACTACAACCAAAGGATCAAAATCTACCGATAAAATCGATGGATAGATTGATGGATCTTCGACTAGCTTCCAACCCAATTGAGCTTCCGATAATATAAAAAATAAGAGAAAGATAATCACATAAGCAATGAACACTTAGTAAGCTCGTAAAAACCATAAGCATATATTACATACTTTAATTTATACCACCTTTTCATGTACATAAGCATATTACCAATTGAACACTTACTGTCTCAATGTATTTCATTAAGACTAAGCATGATATAATCCAATCATAAGCTTCGCACAAGCTTAAGCACATCAACAAAACATGTTACTTCATTTAACGTGGATTTATCATCCATCATAATATAACATGTTTTTCATGTAGCTCACAATTTCAATGTATTTCATTCATACATGTCTTGGTTCATATTGAACACATACCTTTCCTTTCATTTTTTATGCCCGTTGAACTGTTTAGAATATCATTGGATATGTGGGATAGCTCACACGAAGTGTGCTAAACATATAACCATAATCTGTCCTTTCCTTTACATATATGCTCACACGAGCTGTGAAAAGAGTATGCTCACATGAGCTATGGAATGGGCCTGCTTACACGATGTTGTTCACACGAGTTGTGGAGTGTCCGCAACACATGCTGGACCTCAGCATCGATAGGACATTCAATACCAACACCCAAAACATGTAAACCCTAATGACATGTCATTTGTATCCTATGAATTCCTAAGGTTCAAACGGGGATTGATAATCGTCGTACATCGTTGAAATTTCCATCGTTTCTTGACACGATAAATTACATAATAACATATATATAATGTTTCAATCACAATAGAATCACATAATAACATTTAATTTAATCAACATTATACAAAATTAGTTCATACAAACTTACCTGGCTAAATTGTAGAAATGACAAAGTACAGAAGCATTTTGGTAATTTTCTATTCTCCTCAATTTTCTACTCGATCTTGATATAAATTAATAATTTCATTCAATTTATTAATTTATATAGAAAAATAATTTATTTTATGCATTTTAGTCACTTTTGACGTTTTTACAAAATTCCTCTAAAATTTTACTTTTATTCAATTTAGTCCCTAAGACTAAAACATGCAATTTAACCATTTTTACCCAAAATTGAGCCTATTTGAATACTTATGGCATCCAATACAGCCCATTACTACAATAATTTCACATCAAATCCTTGTTTTTTTACCATTTCAACAATTTAGTCCCTAATTGGTAAATTCATCAAATAATCACTTAATAAAATACTTTTAAATACCAACTAACACTTAATATTCATCATTTAAAGACTAAAATCACAAGGTTCATCAATGGTAAAAATTAAAATCTTTAACAGTTTCAGAATCGAAGGTACGGGCTAGTTGGACCTAGATGCAACGATCACAAAAACATTAAAATTATTAAAAACGGGTAAGAATTACTTACAATGCATTAGAATATATGCTAGCCGAACCTTATAAACAACAATGGTGTTTCTTCCTCCCCCACCGGTCTTGAAAAACAAAGAATGAAGAAGATGGCAACTAATTCCTTTTGTTTATGTTAAAATATTTATTTATTTACCATATTACCCTTGCTTATAAAATAAAATTGTTTAAAAATTACACCTTGAAACCGTTCATTAATAAAAAAAGGTATAATTACCTTTTAAAACCCTAAATTCATGGTTCTTTAACACTTTAATACAATTAAACTAATAGCAGTTGACTTTTTCAACTTTTACAATTTAGTCCTTTTCGCTTAATTAACTATCAAAACGTTAAAATTTTTCAACAAAAATTTAATACTACCTTAATGAAATTCTGAAAATATTTATAAAAATATTTATAGTTTGTTTTATAGAAACGAGGCCCCGATACCTCATTTTTTAAAACCGCTTGACCTTTAGGTCTTACCACTCGAACTTAATAAATCGTTTAAATAACATAAATTATCAAATCAAAAACCTTTTCAAAGTCATATTTGAGTCATAAATATTAAATATTAATATTTTTGAACTTACTCATCGAATTTGGTGGCCCCGAAACCACTGTTTTGACACTACTAAAAAACGGGTTGTTACAACATTTTTCTATTTTGTTTCAGATTAGTCCCTATTTGTTTCCAAACTAATTTTAAGGTTTCGTAAGCTTGATTCAAGACCCGTATTCGTATATATACTATAAATAAAGATTGGTTTTGAAATTTTAATTTTTAAATTAATATTTGAATATTTTATGTTGTCTTTGGTTTCGTGAAAGAGTTACAATCCTATGAGTTGATGTTGAATGGTGGTCAACCAGTTCGAAAAGCATAAGTGAATATATACTTCGCTTTTCCCTCAAAACAAAAGGGAAAACACGCTAAGAAAGGCAAGACTAAGATCTCTGGGCCACAAAAAATGGAAAGGAATAGAACCAGAAAGCCTAAAGACCTATCTAAGTCGAAATGCTTCTTCTGCAGCAAGAAAGGGCACTTCAAGGAAAATTATAAAGAGTGGAAGGAATACCTAGCTACCAAAGGCAAATGTATGGAACTCTTGATGATAGAATCTTATTTAGTGGAAGAGTTAATAGACCACTAGGTCATTGATCCGGGAGCCACTAATCATGTTTGTGCTTCTCTATAGGGGTTTGTGGAGAAAAAAATCTTAAAGATAAAAGCTTATTGTTGTGGGCTGAGAACGAGACAAGTGTGGTAGCTGAAGCAGTGGGAGATGTACATCTTTATTTTGATAATTTTAGGAAGATTATTTTAAGTGACATTTTCTATGTACCAAGTTTCATTACATGTTTATATAAAAATAGCTTGGTCGTGACTTTTAATAATGGAATTGTAATATTTAGAAATCACAGTCTTATCGGAAATGGATGGATGTAAAATAATCTCTATTTTATCAAACCAAATATGTACACACTGCTTGAGAATGAATTATCAAATAAAATACTTAAAACTTTTTACTATAATCAGGCGTGCCTTTGGCATTTGAGACTTGGTCATATTAACAGGGAAAGAATCACTATACTTGTGAAAGATGACATCTTAAGTTCACTTAAAGAATTTGATCTTCCACAATATGAATCTTGCTTAGAAGGTAAGATGACTAAGCAGTCTTTTAATGCAAAAGGAACAAGGGCCGAAAAACCTCTAGAACTTGTGCACACTGACGTATATGGCCCTATGAGCATTAGTGCAATAGGTTGTTATGAGTATTATGTAACCTTTATTGATGACTATTCTAGATATAGATATATATACCTGATGCACCACAAGAGTGAAACCTTTGATAAAATCAAAAATTTTCGTGCGGAAGTGGAGAAACAATTGGGTTTACCCATAAAGGCACTTCAGTTTGATCGAGGTGGAGAATATTTATCTGATGAGTTCTTAAGGTACCACATAGAGAATGAGATTTTATCCCAGTTAACTGCGATGGGCACTCCACAACAGAATGGCGTGGCAGAGAAGGAATCAAATGATGTTAAACGTGGTACCTTCGATGTTAAGTTATTCGAAGCTGCCAATCTCTTTCTTGGGATATGTTGTACAAAAAACTTCCTATATTCTTAATTATGTGTCAACTAATGCAGCTTCAAAAACCCCATACGAATTGTGGCACGATATGAAGCCGAATCTTAATAATTTTTTGATTTGGGGATGCCCGACCCACGTATTGGATAAAGATGCTAGAAGTTAGACTTACAGACAGAATTGTGCATGTTTGCAGGATATTCAAAGGGAACAAAGAGTAGTTTGTTATATAACCCAAAAAAGTAAATTGTTATAATGTCAACTTATGCTACTTTCATGGAAAAAAGTTACATGAATGACTTCAAACCTCGGAGTAAAGAGGTGCTCGAGGAAATTTTAGGAAATATACAAAACCCTATGAAAACGATTCCAGAACCAACTCCTCATAGTAGACATGCAAGCGATCAACAACATAGGGAACCTCGTTGCAGTGGGAGGGTCTTTTGTAGGCCTGAGTTCTTCCAATCTGGCAAAAGTGTTTTTAACACTGAGCTCGTCGAATAGGAAGATGATGACCCATTCACATATGACGAAGCATTGCAGAGTGACGATTCCAAGCTATGGGAAATAGTTATGAAAATTGATATGGACTCTGTATTCTAACTTAGTGTGGCAAATTTTAAACTTATCGGAAGGGATAAAACTCATAGGGTGTAAGTGGACCTACAAGAGGAAAAGAAATGTAGATGGAAATTGGAAACTTATAAGGCTAGAATTGTGGAAAAAGGTTATACTTAGAAAGAAGATATAGATTATGAAGAAACCTTCTCTCTGATTGCTGTAACACTCTTTACCCGTAATAAACACCGGTACAGGGTGCGAGGCTTTACCTTACTAAAACACATACTATCATTCATTCACATTTCATAAAAGTTCATTTAAATTTAAAACTTTTCCATCTTCAACTCAAAATCCTTAATATGGATTTATGAGGCCCAAAACACACTTTAGAAAAGGTTCGGAACCAAACCGACTTTTTTAGAAGATCTCTGGAAAAACTTAGAAACTTCTCATCATACAGTCCACACGCCCGTGTGGAATAAGGGACACGCCCATGTTGCATATCACATGCCCGTGTGGACCCGTGTAGATTTATTTATCAATTCGAACCTATAGGGGTTTTCACACGGCCGGACACACACCTGTGTCCATGGTCCGTGTCCCTCACACGACCTAGACATGCTCGTATCTTAACCCGTGTGCAAAAGCCTTGACATTCTTTTTCTGACGTCATCAACCTATTAAGGTCACATGGCCAAGGCACACGCCTGTGTCTTTAGACCGTGTGGCGAATTAAATTCTTAAATTGAGATGTAGACTTCACACGGCCTGGACACACGCCCATGTCCTATGGTCATGTCTTCCACACGATGGAGACACACGGCCGTGTTTTAGCCTATATGGTTACAACTAGGCAATCTGATTTGCCAACTTAGCATGCAAGGGGACACACGGCCAAACCACACGCCCATGGGGCAGACCGTGTGTCACACACGGACTAGACACACGTCCGTGTGTCTATCCATGTGGACAATTATAAGGCTAACTGCCAAACCTTTTTGCCACCCATACTTACACCAATATAGACCACATCAAGCAACTTATCATTCATGCATAAAATATACCAATTATTCAACCATATAATTGACACATTCATGATAAACATCATCATTTTCATATATTAATAATAGGTATTAGCCATCAACTATGGCCTTATTCAAAATGAATCAATTCCAAAACAAGCCAACACCTTTGGCCAAAACAAAATAACACTTAACAAGGACTAAGTTCCTATACATGCCATACTAAAAAAGGATAAATCTAGCTATACCAAGTGTTAGATTGATAGTGTGATCAAGCCTCTGACGTTCTTTAATCCTCGAGCTAAATTAATGGCTCTATAAGAAAATGGAAAAGAGAAAGAGTAAGCATAAAGCTTAGTAAGTCGCATGTAAACAATTAACAAAAAATACCATGCAACATCATACTCATAACATATTATAAACTTGCATACACTTCTCATATAATAAAAGGCATCACTTACTCATTTCCATCCTTACTAATCATACAGCATAATTCATGCTTATTTCAAATCTCACCACATCTCACATATATCATAAACATTGTTCAAATTGACATGCATTTATACCCTGCACTTGTTATCACATAATCACCCGTAAATTAACTTAGTTAAAGTTTCTCTATGATTACTTCAGAATAATATCGGATACGAGGTGGTTTCGCGCACAGCCCCCAATAGTAAATAACATGGTGGTATCGCACACAGCCCACCAAATAATCATATATCCAAGGTGGTATCATACACAGCCCACCAACAATAAAAAATATGGTGGTATCGCACACAGCCCACCATCAATGAATAACACTACGATATCGCACATAGCCCACCAATAATCACTCATTCATGGTGTTTATCCAAAGATTTCCTCACTCTCCATCATCTTAATAGATGTCAACAATATTCATAGTAATAATCGAACATATTATGCAATATCAATGGTTATAAGCATAATAACTGTCGAAACCATTTTTTTAAAAAAGGATCGACCTTGGGTTTTGAAAATAAAGAAAACGGGAGTCGCCACCGATCTTTTATTAGGTGCGATCGGGCCACCTAGAAAATATCTTGGTCTACGAGCTTCGAGAAAATGGGCCCGGGAGTCGGTTACGTACGAGGAAGGATTAGCACCCTCGTCACGCCCAAAATTGGTACCAAATTGATCAATTAATGTCCTTATGTCGAAAGTTGAAAATTGTGAAAATGGATTTTAAAAATGTGATCCTTAAAATATTTGAGTTTCCTCGAATGCTTTCATCGTCCCGAAGGAATAAAATATCACATCCAAAACTTTAGGACATGATAATTTAAATCCTCGAATCCAAGATGAATATTGCCGTTTTAGAAAACTTATTTCGAAAAAAGCGAAATGTCACATCCAAAGAAGTTAGGACACGACATATCGAATTTTCAAAATAAGTTTTTTATTTTTATTCAAAAGATTTTATTTTAAAAGATATTTCGTTATTTAGGTTAAACGAGAAAATTCGAGACCTAGTAAGTTAAGGCACGATTTTCTCGTATTTCTAAACACGAAATGTTGCCTTTATGGAAGAAATCAGTTTTGTGTTGGGTAAAATGTAGCACGAACTTGCGACTAAATGTAAAAAATATGTGCAATGCTAGCGAGCATAGAGAACAAATATGTTAAATACAAGAGATAATAATAAGACGAAGATAGGAATAAAATGGGTAAAACCGATATGCTAAAAGGGGCAAATAAACAGAAAATGAAAGAATGACAAGCTAGGTGGATGCTTTACAGACAGGAGAATGAAATTAATAGCCATAACAGTGATGATAATATAATGATAAAGAAATAACACAACATATGTACGATAAGCCAACACAAATATAATGAGATAATAATACTAATGCAAAGTATGTATAATAATAATCATACTAATAATAATAATAATAATAATAATAATAATAACGATTATAAACATAATAATAACAATGGTACGAATTATATATATACAATATACTAATATGATTATAGTAGTGATAGTAATAATCTAATAATAATATATTAATAATATAACAATAGCAATAATAAAAACAATAATATTAGTAATAATGTTTGCAAAAAAGGGTTAAATTGAGTTAAAAATGGAATTTAAGGGTTGATTCGAAGTAAAGGAAAGAAGAAAGGGGGCTTATTTGAAATATGCGCGAAAGGAGCGGGGCCAAAACGAAATTTCTCCCTTCCTTACACGTTGCATCTTGCTCTGGACTAAAACGGAAACCAAACAAAGTTTAAGGGGGCAAATTAAAGTCAGATAAAACATGATTTACAGACAAAACAAACAGGGAGGGACTGACATAGTAAATATCCCCTTTGAACCAGACGCATGGGTCCTCCGGGTCACAGACGGGTCGACACGCAGACCTGTGCTTCCCCAAACGGCGTCGTTTCCCGTTTCACATTTAAACCCCAAATTCACATTTTGAAATTCATTTTTTTGATTTCAGAAAATAGTTGAAGGCCGCCCCCCCTTTTGATGCTCTGCTAGGGTTTCCTTTGAAACACCCTTGCGCCGCCGCTCGGGCCTCTTTAGCGCGTCGATCGGGTATCCTTTGTCTTATCGCACCACCGAGCCACCACTGTGTCGGTGGCCGGTGGTGCTCAAAACCAAGCCCTTTTAAAGGCCAAACCTCTACTGTTCCACTACCGGCGAAGGAGAGGAAACCAGGCCCCTCTTCCGCACCGACGATTGCTACGAAAGGGCTTCCGATAAAGATTCTTTCCCTTTTGTTATACGGTTTTTTGAAATCGCAAAAAAAAAATGAAAAAAATACAGTAGATAACAGTAAATGGTAAGAAGTAAAATCCACCTTAAGATTTTCTTGATTTTTATTTCTATTTTTTTGTAAACGCTCTATGTGAAAGGGCGAAATATCGACCATGTTTACGTCGATTTCCTCCGGTCTTATAGCCGAAAAATACACTATCTCTCTAATATTTTACTGTTTCGTGCCATATTTCTTTGTCTTATGGTTGTTTCTGTCTGTTGTGTGCGTTTCGCAGGGTATGGGCAAGGTGTGAGAGGTGTCAGAGGCGTGTGAGACCGAGGCTCGGGCGTTGAATCTGGAGAAGTGCGCGTGTGGAGCCGAAATGACACCCGGGGCGCGTGAGGAGTTGGGGGCGCGCGTATGGCCGACGCGCGAGGCAGATGAGGAGCTTGCTGGCGGCGCTGGCTTAAGGGTTCTGACAAACTTTAAGTTTGGGCCATTGGGCTTATGTAAAGTAGGTCAATGGGTTAGGGTGTAAATGGGTTTGGTTCTTTAATTTGGGCTTGGTGGGTCTGACGGGTTTTGGGCTCTTTCCTATTGTAATTGGACATTGGACATGTGAAGGGACATTTTAAAAGGATTATTTTTATTCTATTATTTTATTTTCTGCTCATTTTGTTTGACTATATTTGGGCCTTTAATCTGTATTTGGCCCGGACGAAAATTGGGTACTACAGCTGCCCCTCTTTGCTCATTGTCGTGAAACGAGAATAGAGCAAAGACAATAATAGGACCAATTTTGTCCGGGCTTTAGCCTTGACTCATTAGTCCTTTTTTCCTCAAACATCTTCAAACCCTGTTGCTTTAATTCACTCCACCGCTGCTCCTGCGAGACATGACCCATGGCTTCAATTCGCTCTTCTGCAATCGTTTATTTTTCAGCCTGCCCCCACAGGACTTCGATGAAACTAGAACTTCTCAAACCGCCTTTTATTTTCGCATCTTCTTCGAACTGTAACTCATTGCTTTGATCCGTTCTACTGGAGGTTTGGGGTGGTAAGAATTTAGAAAGAAGAGGCCCGCAACTTGGATTTTCCTGCTGAAACTTCTCAAAAATGAACAGTGATAGGAATGCAGAAGAGACCTACAACTCAGGTCTTCTGCTGAAAACTTCTTGAAAAACGAACAATGATCCAGAAGAGACCTACAACTCGAGTCTTCTTACTGAAAACTTCTTGAAAATGAACAATGTTAGGAATTCAGAAGAGACCTACAACTCGGGTCTTCTTGCTGAAACTTCTCGAAAACGAACGGTGATAGGAATCCAGCAGGGACCCGCAACTTGGATCTTCTTGCTGAAACTTCTCGAAAGTATAGTTGGTGATAGGAATTCAGAAGAGACCCGTAACTTGGATCTTCTTGCTGAAACTTCTCGAAAACGAAAGGTGATAGGAATCCAGAAAGAGACCCGTAACTTGGATCTTCTGGCTGAAAACTTCTCGAAAACGAAAGGTGATAGGAATCCAGAAAGAGACCCGTAACTGGGATTTTCTTGCTGAAACTTCTCGAAAACGAACGGTGATAGGAATCCAGCAGGGACCCGCAACTTGGATCTTCTTGCTGAAACTTCTCAAAAGTATAGTTGGTGATAGGAACTCAGAAGAGACCCTTAACTTGGATCTTCTTGCTGAAACTTCTCGAAAACGAAAGGTGATAGGAATCCAGAAAGAGACCCCTAACTTGGATCTTCTGGCTGAAAACTTCTCGAAAACGAAAGGTGATAGGAATCCAGAAAGAGACCCGTAACTGGGATCTTCTTGCTGAAACTTCTCGAAAACGAACGGTGATAGGAATCCAGCAGGGACCCGCAACTTGGATCTTCTTGCTGAAACTTCTCGAAAATATAGTTGGTGATAGGAATTCAGGAGAGACCCGTAACCTAGATCTTCTTACTGAAACTTCTCAAAAATATAATTGATCTCAGTACGCTCAAGGTGGAGGGATTAGTAGCTTCAACCTGCTCCATCGGGACGTCAAGGAAATGAATCTAAATTTTTCAATTTGCTTCTCGATTATATTCAGCCCACTCCATGGGAGTAATGCCTGACCTTCGATGCTGCTATGCCATTCTCCGGGGAGCTTGTCCTGCAGAACGTGCTTATGCTTATGCAAATGATGAGGGCGTTGCGGTTGAGGTGATTCAGATACTCCTAACTATATGCACCATTTACATGAATGCTGAGTGTTATGTCAATGATGATTTTTCATAGCATAAAAATGACTAGGATGTAATGATTGCAATAAATTGAATGCTCCTTAACCGGATGCGTATGAATGCAAGAGAAGGACCCTATTTATGGTTTAGGTTGTCATTGCTCATAGCGAGATTTACTGAGGCACTACGATTGTGGCAGACATAAGAAACCCACGGGAATGAGTTTGCCCCGCTGCAATGCCATTATCTCTTCTATGGTACTCTCTGAAGCATAAAGTTCGTACCTCTCACTACCACCTTAGGAGAGTAACATTTGTCTTCTTTTAACCCTCTTACTGCGACCTTAAGGTGTAGAATCAATAATGGTATTACGACTTCATTATGTGCCAAGACTGGCATTGCTCGTTATTGCTGACGAGGCATCTAGTCTTTGTTCAAATAGACGATCATTCGTCATCATTTTTTTTTTAAATTTTCTAAACCTTAGACTGAATGAGTTCTGAACAATAGTCATGTTTCAGGTCCTTGTATTATTCAATTTGCTTACGAGTAATGTATGAAACTTCTTTTATGGAAATACTATCAGTCCTCAAATTGTTATTTCGATGCAAAATGCCCAAAAAGATTGTAACTATGGACAAGAAGGAAATTGATTGGGGGGATAGCTCGAAACAAACAAGTTTGATCAAGGCTAGCAAATACAATCAAGAAGGAAATTTATTGGTAGATAATCACAAATAACAAATCAAAAAAGTAAAATGGAAGCTAGGTGCCCCAGATATCGCAGTCAGAGCTCCTCTGTTCCAACTTCTTGAGGACCATTTTAAGCTCAATATGTGTTTAGGGGATCAGGAGTACTTTGTCGATGCCCCAAGATGTAACATATATCTTCGTCATTATTTCAAGTGTAGCGAGACTACTATATGCCCCTTTTTTCAAAATTTGAGCTGCCTTTTTCGGGTTTTCAACTCAAAACCCCTTTGATCTCAAAGCGCCCTTTGTAGGTTTTCGCCTTGGCCTCTCCTTTTTCTCTTTTTTTTTTCTTTTTTTTTTGGCCTATCGTGAAATTTTAGGACAAATCATCTTCGCACCATTTGATTGTTACAGATGGCTTTCTCTTCAAATTCGCTTGATCGTATTAGATTAGATCTATTTTGCCCCATCTAGTTCTAACTCCAATTGGCAAAATCGATAAGAAATGTGTTGCCCCGGTGAAGTTTCTGTTGCCCCAATCAAGGTTCCAGCCAACGTTCTAAAACATGGGGGGTAAATGGTAACTTCTCTATGTCAACCTTTACAAGCCTCAGTCAGTTTTCGCATGATTTCTGGTTGTTTTCGCTACACTGGTAAGGTGCCTGATCTTGATTTTTATGGCGTTCTTCATCGCCGCTTTTGTGCTTGCTTTTTTTTTTTTGACACCTGAGCTTGGATTTGCATTTGTATTTGCTGACTGTCGCCTTTGTAACTTTGGCATACGAAGCAACTTCCATCCTCTTAGTGAAGTATTTGATAACCACGAAGAAGTGTTAGTAGTGATCAGTGACGTAACATCTTTGTCCCCCCTTATATGGGGGAGGTGCATAAGTCTTGACTCCTTTGATTGGGCGTCTCTTTTCTGGGTGGGCCAGGAGTTCGTACTTCTTGATTAGCCTGGCCGTTAAGGAACATGGGTTTCCAACTTGGCAACACCCCAACGTTCCAGTAGTCTGGCGTGTCTTGATGTGATCGTGTAAAAATATCTTGGAATTCTTGAAAATAGCCCATTGATGTCTCGCCTTATTTCTGTGGTGGACTAGGCTTTTCCTAAGTTTGCAACGTCCACTGACTCTTTTTACAAAGTAGAGTCTTTTTTTTTTTTACCATCATTGACAGATCAAAAGACAGGTTACAATCTCTGTCATCTTCAAAGTCTTGAGATCCCTTAGACCTATATTTTGCTGAAAAGAGAGCTAGTAACAGCGTTGCTCATGTCATTGATATCTGGGGACCTATCGTGGGTGTAAAGGTAGAAGAGCTGAAGAATAAATTATTCTAAAGATAATTATTTATATGATGTGGGCATGAATGAAAATCAAATGTAAAGCATGAAAATGTTCACTTAAAAAAAGATGCATTTCATTAAAATAACGATTTCGGACACAAGCCCATCTCACAAAGGATTCTTATTGCTGTTAGGCTTTAAAGCAACAAGCGTGTTTTAAACATTACTCTAGATTAGCCAAATACTACAGGGATTTCCTCTGCAGTCCAATTGTTTAAAACGCTTCCCAGTTCATAAGGTCGAATGTCCGATGAAAGTCCCTCTTCAGCTGCCTCTTCTGATATGGCATTAATGCAGGTATTACCCATCGTCGCCACGATACTCTTGTCTTCTGTGCGTTCCTCATAAAATTCGACTTCTTTGTTGTTCATTAAGTTTTGTACCAGAGTTCTGAATTCTCCACAGGTCTGAATCTCATGCCCCAACTCTTGATAGTGCTCACAATAGTTTGTCAGTTCCCCTTGACTTTCTTCCGCAATGATTAGTTCATGTTTAATTATTTCTTTCCAGACCCATCTCAAGGGGGTCTTGACCTCTGCAACATTCATTTTGATCCTTTTTTCTGGGCTTTCACTGATTGCATTGACTCCACTTTTAGCGTGATTGGGTAAAGGATTTGTTGCATTTGGCATGTCATCCAATTCGACCACACCCATGTTAATAAATTTCTCCACCAATTTCTTGAAAGCCAGGCAATTCTCGATTGAGTGTCCAGTGATTCCTGCGTGGTATTCACATTGTGCGTTCGAGTCATACCACTTGGGATATGGTGGTTGCATTGGTTTTAGGTGGTGAGGGGACACGATATGCTCATCGAACAAGGTTTGGTACATCTCCTTGTATGTTATTGGGATCGGTGTGAATTGGGGTTTCTCACTAGGTTCTTTCTTGGGTAACCCTTGCCTGTCCGTGGTTGTTGTTTTTGGCTGATTTATGGTGATTGACCTCGAGTGTCCTATGCTTGCGTTATTTACCTCACTTTCTTTCTTTCTTGGGGGAATTCTTTTGGCGCTCTCTCCGGTTTCGACCCCTCCACTTTTTATAATATTCTCGATCATCTCTCCAGTGGTTATGATATCTGAGAAGCTTCGGGTTGATTACCTATCATGTGCATGAGGAATGGGGCTTTCAACGTGCGGATGAAGAGCATGGTGGTCTCTTTCTCCATAAGCGGTGGCTGGACCTGAATGGCAACTTCCCTCCACCTCTGCGCATATTGCCTAAAGCTTTCGTTCCCTTTCTTTTCCATGTTTTGCAGAGTGATCCTATCGGGGGTCATGTCCGTTACGTGACTGTATTGCTCCAAGAATGCTTGAGCCAAATCATCCCATGACCCAATTTTGGCACGACTCAACTGATTGTACCATCTGGCCGCAGCTCCTATCAAGCTGTCTTGGAAACAGTGGATCATTGTTAGTGTAGCCCGCCATCCTTCTACAGAACATAATGATGTGGGCTTCTGGGCAACTCGTCCCATTGTACTTTTCGAACTCGGGCGTCTTAAAATTATATGGGAGCACCAAGTCGGGGACTAAACTTAAGTCATTGGCCTTTATTCCTCGACGTTTACCGGTATTTTCTAGAGCTTTGAATCTTTCCTCCACCCATTTTGGCAGTTCTTGTTTTGCCTTTTCAGCCATCTCATCCAGATCTGGGACGCTGGGATTGACCAGATTTTCTCCTGGGTTGGTACCTGAACCCGTCGGGAGGTGCGTCGGTATTGCGGTATCGGCCTGATATTATGGCCTGATAGTGACAGATGCCCTTTGGGGATACGTGTCTGGTGGTGTTTGGGCATCTAGTGGGGGAAGAGGGGGATTATCACTGTCATTCCCTAAGCTAGTGGCAATGCCCCGTTCTTTAGATATCAATTGCATTAGTTGGTTCATCATATCGTCCTGGGATTTTTGCATCTGCTCCATCATGTCATGCTGGGTTTTGGCCGACTGCTCTTGTAGTTGCACTTGTTCTTTCATTTGATCCTGAATTTCTTTTTGCATCTGTTCTAGTTTCTCCATTCTTTGATCCATTATTCTTGTCTTGCCTCTCGTACCGTAGTGATGTTCCAGGGTAACTGCCATAATTTTAGGGTCCTTTCGTGAGATTCGATGTGTGCGATGTAATGTGATGCTAATGCATGAGATGAATGCAAAAAGAAAGGGAGGTGTTGATCATGAATTCAGTTCCATTAGAAGAACTTTTCTAGAGAATACGTTTCTTTACATAAAAAGGATTGTTTATACGGCCATATCCTCATAGTCCAGGTGAAAACACCAATCATCTTCTTCGTGTTTGGATGTTATGATTGTGTCCTATGAACTTCCTCAATAGACACTTTTTCTAGCTCATTGTTGCTTGATCCAGTTCGTACCTCGTCGCTCGCTTACTTGTAATCTTCTAATGGCTCCCGAACAATCCTTGTCAGCTTGAATCCTCAGATAGTGTCTTGTCTTATTGTTTACCTAGACTATGTTTGGACGACCGTATTATAATCCTCTTTATCAAGTGACACATTCCCTTATGACAAAACTCCTCTATTTAGGAACCGGGTATGAATCAACACCTCCTTTCTATGGTGATGCAATGCAGGGGAAAACACTTTAGCACAAGAGAGATAAACAATCACACAAGGAATCATGTTAGCGCAATAAACAAACACAGAACACTTATCCCTACTAGGAGTTTAGTAGGATTCTACCTAAGGTAGGCTCCTAAGTCTCTATATGGGGCTGGGTTCTAAAGAGGGTACCCAAACCAGCAGATTCCTCGATCATCACCCATTATAGGCTCATATGGACCAAGTTCGGTTCAGGGGAACACATTTCCCTATGGCCAGGCGGAGGTGAAAACCTCACCAAGACATAGGTACGGATGTGTCCCGAAAGCAGTCCACTAGCCCATGCGGAGGTGAAAACCTCACGAAGGCATAGCTTCTCGCTTCCACTTAAAGGTGTGACCACAATGGTCATGCAAATATGAATGCAGAAATATTCTAAGAGACTCAACATTATTGCAATCCTAGCACCCACAAAGTTGAAAATAGAGATTGAATTGGAAAGCACGATCATTTTTATTGGTTTTAAAACACTTAAATGAATTAGAATAATCATCAAAAGCCATCTCATCACAAAGTATTGAAATGCCATATCCAGTAAGTTAGGACACAGCATCCCGAATTCTCGAGAGTAAGATAGGACGCAATTCAGATCATTGTCATTTTGAAAATTCTTATCTCGAAATAACGAGATGTCACACCCAGTAAGTTAGGGCGCAGTACTTTGTGTTCTCGAAGATAAGCTTTTTATTTTAAATCAAGAGAAGAATGATTTTTGAAAATGATTTTCCCAAATTTCGACAAAAGGACAAAAAGTAATCAATTTTATGGCTTGACTCTCTTATTGGTTCCCCAGTGGAGTCGCCAAGCTGTCGAAACCATTTTTTTAAAAAAGGATCGACCTTGGGTTTTAAAAATAAAGAAAACGGGAGTCGCCACTGATCTTTTATTAGGTGCGATCGGGCCACCTAGAAAATATCTTGGTCTACGAGCTTCGAGAAAATGGGCCCGGGAGTCGGTTACGTACGAGGAAGGATTAGCACCCTCGTCACGCCCAAAGTTGGTACCAAATTGATCAATTAATGTCCTTATGTCGAAAGTTGAAAATTGTGAAAATGGATTTTAAAAATGTGATCCTTAAAATATTTGAGTTTCCTCGAATGCTTTCATCGTCCCGAAGGAATAAAATATCACATCCAAAACTTTAGGACATGATAATTTAAATCCTCGAATCCAAGATGAATATTGCCCCGTTTAGAAAAACCTTATTTCGAAAAAAACGAAATGTCACATCCAGTAAGTTAGGACACGACATATCAAATTTTCGAAAATAAGTTTTTTATTTTTCTTCAAAAAGATTTTATTTTAAAAAGATATTTCGTTATTTAGGTTAAACGAGAAAATTCGAGACCTAGTAAGTTAAGGCACGATTTTCTCGTATTTCTAAACACGAAATGTTGCCTTTATGAAAGAAATCATTTTTGTGTTGGGTAAAATGTTGCACGAACTTGCGACTAAATGTAAAAAATATGTGCAATGCTAGCGAGCATAGAGAACAAATATGTTAAATACAAGAGATAATAATAAGACGAAGATAGGAATAAAATGGGTAAAACCGATATGCTAAAAGGGGCAAATAAACAGAAAATGAAAGAATGACAAGCTAGGTGGATGCTTTACAGACATGAGAATGAAATTAATAGCCATAACAGTGATGATAATATAATGATAAAGAAATAACACAACATATGTACGATAAGCCAACACAAATATAATGAGATAATAATACTAATGCAAAGTATGTATAATAATAATCATGCTAATAATAATAATAATAATAATAATAATAATAATAACGATTATAAACATAATAATAACAATGGTACGAATTATATATATACAATATACTAATATGATTATAGTAGTGATAGTAATAATCTAATAATAATATATTAATAATATAACAATAAAGAATAATAAAAACAATAATATTAGTAATAATGTTTGCAAAAAGGGTTAAATTGAGTTAAAAATGGAATTTAAGGGTTGATTCAAGTAAAGGAAAGAAGAAAGGGGCTTATTTGAAATATGCGCGAAAGGAGAGCGGGGCCAAACGAAATTTCTCCTTCCTTACACGCATCATCTTGCTCTGGACTAAAACGGAAACCAAACGAAGTTTAAGGGGGCAAATTAAAGTCGATAAAACATGATTTACTGACAAAACAAACAGGAGGGACCGACATAGTAAATATCCCTTTGACCCAGACGCGCATGGGTCCTCCGGTCGCAGACGGTCGTCGACACGCGGACTGTGCTTCCCCAAACTACGCGCCGTTCTCGTTTCACATTTAAACCCCAAATTCACATTTTGAAATTCATTTTTTGATTTCGTAAATAGTTGAAGGCCCCCTTTTGATGCTCTCTGAGGGTTTCCTTTGAAACACCCTTGCGCCGCCGCTCGGGCCTCTTTAGCGCGTCGATCGGGTATCCTTTAGTCCCCTATCGCACCACCGAGCCACCACTGTGTCGGTGGCCGGTGGTGCTCAAAACCAAGCCCTTTTAAAGGCCAAACCTCTACTGTTCCACTCGCCGCGTGAAGGAGAGGAAACCAGCCCTCTTCCGCACCGACGATTGCTACGAAAAGGGCTTCCAGAAAGATTCTTTCCCTTTTGTTATACGGTTTTTTGAAATCGCAAAAAAAAATGAAAAAATACAGTAGATAACAGTAAATGGTAAGAAGTGAAATCCACCTTAAGATTTTCTTGATTTTTATTTCTGTTTTTTTGTAAACGCTCTATGTGAAAGGGCAAAAAATCGACCATGTTTACGTCGATTTCCTCCGGTCTTATAGCCGAAAAATACACTATCTCTCTAATATTTTACTGTTTCGTGCCATATTTCTTTGTCTTCTGGTTGTTTCTGTCTGTTGTGTGCGTTTCGCAGGGTATGGGCAAGGTGTGAGAGGTGTCAGAGGCGTGTGAGACCGAGGCTCGGGCGTTGAATCTGGAGAAGTGCGCGTGTGGAGCCGAAACGACACCCGGGGCGCGTGAGGAGTTGGGGCGCGCGTGGGCGACGCGCGCGCGCGAGCGCGATGAGGAGCTTGCTGGCGGCGCTGGCTTAGGGTTTCTGACAAACTTTTAGTTTGGGCCATTGGGCTTGTGTAAAGTGGGTCAATGGGTTAGGGTGTAAATGGGTTTGGTTCTTTAATTTGGGCTTGGTGGGTCTGACGGGTTTTGGGCTCTTTCCTATTGTAATTGGACATTGGACATGTGAAGGGACATTTTAAAAGGATTATTTTTATTCTATTATTTTATTTTCTGCTCATTTTGTTTGACTATATTTGGGCCTTTAATCTGTATTTGGCCCGGACGAAAATTAGGTACTACAATAACAATAGAGTTTTATTATTCACATACAACTTACCTTGATATACAAAAATTTAGGTGACTATCTCGATTTAGTCCACTATCTTGGTTTTCCCCCGGTATAAGTCCGGACTCCGTTTTTCTTGATCTATAATAACAAATTCACTTATTAATTCACCACATTATTCAAAACATTTCAAAGTTTCTATTTTGGCAAAATTACCATTTTGCCCCTATACTTTCACAAAATTAAAATTTTGCCCCTATCGTAAATCGATTCTAATCAAATTTCCTCCTTTAACAAGCCTAGTTGAACATTTATTACTCTTATAGCAACTCACAATACCAATTATTTCACACATTTACCACCTATTTTACAACCTTTACAAAAAGGTCCTTTTTAGGTGTTTTCATGAAAACTTCTTTCACAAAAGTTGTTTATTTAACAACCAAGTTTCATTTTCTTCCATAAAAATCAGCAAAAAAAATAATGCTCTCATGGAAAAACCCTAGAGTTTCAACAATTTTACAAAATAGTCCCTTCATTAGCTAGCGTAAGCTACAAGGGCTCTAAAAGTACAAAAATTATCAAGAAAGACCACCAAAATCACTTAATTGCAAGGGTGAGAAGTTGCTGAAAATTTTAGGCTTCTAAAACCCCAATTTTTCTGATATTTTCGGTGGATAAGATAAAGAGGAAAGGATGATATCATCTTTCTCTTTATTTTATTTATTTCCTTCAATTAAGTCACCTAATTCACCTACTTTGACCAATTTTGACATTTCTTGTCCCCTATGGCCGGCCAACACTCTATCAAGGGTCTAATTGCACATTAAGGACCTCCAATTTAATATTCTATAGCTATTAGACACATTTAGCTTGTAGAACAACACTTTCGCACTTTATGCAATTTATGCAATTTAGTCTTTTTTCGCAATTAAGCATGCAATTGCTAAAATTAATGCACCAAAATTTTCATACACTCATATAATCATGTCATAACACATATAATAATATTAAAACTAATTTCTCTAACCTCGAATTAGTGGTTTCGAAACCACTATTTTGACTAGCCCCAAAATCGGGTTGTTACAATTCTCCCCCCTTAGGGATTTTCGTCCCCAAAAATCTTACTGGTGAAAAGGTTGGGATATTGGTCTCTCATGGTCTCCTCGGTTCCCATGTGGCCTCTTCAATCCCATGTCTTTGCCACAATACTTTCACAAGAGCAATACTTTTATTCCTCAATTTCTTGACCTCCTGGTCTAAAATCCTAACCTGCTCTTCACCATAGGTCATGTTCGGTTGAATTTCAACCTCTGTTGGTACAATCACATGCGAAGGATCTGATTGGTAGTGATGTAACATAGACACATGGAATACAGCATGAATCTTTTCCAACTTATGGCAAAGCCAAAGGATAAGCTACTGGCTCTATCCTCTCGGTAATCTCATACGGTCCGATAAAACGCGGACTCAATTTGCCTTTTCGGCCAAATCTGAGAACTTTCTTCCATGGTGACACCTTTAAAAATACCTTATCACCAACTTGAAACTCAATCTCTTTTCATCTCAAGTTCGCGTAGGACTTTTGTCTATCAGAAGCAGCTTCCAAACAACCACGTATCACTTTCACTTTCTTTTCGATTTCTCTGACCAGATCGACCCCGTGAATCTGATTCTCTCTAAGTTCAGTCCAATATAGGGGCGTTCGACACTTACGCCCATATAATGCCTCATAAGGCGCCATCTTCAAACTCAACTAAAAACTGTTATTGGAAGCAAATTCCACTAACGGTAAATATTTTTCCCAATTACCTTGAAATTCTAAAACACAACATCGGAGCATGTCTTCAAGTATTTGTATTATACTCTTCGACTACTCATCGGTTTGCTAATGGAAAGCTGTACTAAAACTCAACTTTGTGCCCAAGGCTTCTTAACTTTTTCCAAAATCGTGATGTAAATCTCGAATTTCTAACTAAAATAATCGACAACGGTATCCCGTGTAATCTCACAATTTCTGATAAATACATATCTGCCAACTTATCAAGCGGATAGTCAACGCGTACCGATATAAAATGGGCCGACTTTGTGAGTCTATCAACCACAACCCATACAACATCTTTCTTTTTCGGTGACAAGGGCAAACCCATCACGAAATCCATAGTAATCCGGTCCCATTTCCACTCGGGAACCATAATAGGCTGAAGTAAACCTGAGGGTACTTGGTGTTCAGCTTTCACTTGCTGAAAAATCAAGCATCTCGATACAAACTCGAAAATATCTTTCTTCATGCTCGGCCACCAATACCATTTCTTTAAATCAATATACATCTTTGTGCTGCCTGGATGTATAGATAAACATCTACTATGTGCTTCATGTAAAATTTTTCGAATAAGTTCATCATCTCTTGGTACACAGACCCTGTCTTAGAACGTTAAACACTCATCGGAATTTATCCGAAAGTTTGACTCAACACCCAACTCACATTGTACTCTTTTAGCTTGCAAATCATTATTGCCTTTCTGAGCTCCGTAAATCTTTTGGAGAAACATCGGTCTAGCTCTCATTTCAGCTAGAATAGAACCATCCTCCGATAAAGCCAACCGTGTATCCATGGCTCTCAATGCAAACAAAGATTTCCTACTCAAGGCATCGGCGACCACATTTGCTTTTCTTGGGTGGTAGTCAATCACTAACTCGTAATCCTTTATCAATTCTAACCATCTTCGTTGCCTTAGGTTCAACTCCTTTTGAGTCATCAAATATTTTAGGCTTTTATGATCAGTAAACACTCGACATTTCTCACCATACAAATGGTGTCTCCATATCTTCAATGCAAATACAATAGCGGCTAGCTCCAAATCATGGGTCAGGTAATTCTTCTCGTGCGACTTTAACTATCCAGAGGCATAAGCTATTACTTTTCCTTCTTGCATAAGTACACAACCCAATCCATTCAAAGATGCATCACTATAGACCATAAATTCTTTTCCCGATTCAGGTTGGACTAAAACTGGAGCCTCAGTCAACAATGTCTTTAGTTTCTCAAAACTATGTTGGCACTTTTCTGTCCATTCAAACTTCACGTCTTTTTGCAATAGCGTCGTCACTGGAGTAGCTATCATGGAAAATCCTTTGACAAACCATTTGTAATAACCGGCTAGGCCTAGAAAACTCCTAACCTCTGATACGTTCTTCGGCGATTTCCATTCAACAATGGCCGAAATCTTTCCCGAGTCAACTCTAATGCCATCACCCGAAATAATGTGGCCCAAAAATCCAACTTCTTTAAGCCAAAAGTCACTTTTACTAAACTTGGCATATAACTGTTTATCTCTTAGAGTTTGCAAAATAGTTCTTAAATGCTCTATGTGCTCACTCTTATCACGTGAATAAATCAATATATCATCAATAAAAACTACAACAAATTTGTCCAAATATGGCCGAAAGATGCAGTTCATCAAATCCATAAACATAGCAGGGGCGTTGGCTAAACCGAAAGGTATGACTAAAAATTCATAGTGTCCATACCTCGCCCGAAATGCAGTTTTCGGCAAATTTGCATCTTTGACTCTCAACTGGTAATAACCAGACCTCAAGTCTATCTTGGAAAACATAGTGGCTCCCTTCAATTGGTCAAACTAATCGTCGATCCTTGGAAAAAGATACTAGTTCTTAACCATCACCTTATTGAACTATCGGTAATCTATACACAATCTCATCGACCCGTCTTTCTTTCTCACAAAAAGTACAGGAGCACCCCACGGAGAATAGCTCGGTCTCACAAAATCCTTATCTGTTAACTCTTGTAGCTGAACCTTCAACTCTTTTAACTCTAATGGTGCCATCTTATACGGGGCAATTGAAATAGGTGTTGTACTAGGGACTAACTCAATACCAAACTCAACTTCCCTAGTTGGAGGCAATCCAGGCAACTCTTTCGGAAATACATCTAAGTACTCACATACCACAAACACTATCTTAATCTTTGCTTCTGACTCTTGGTATTCAATACGAATGCAAGATAGGACTCATACCCTTTTCTCATGTATTTCTCAGCAGTCATAGAAGAAATCAATACAGGTAAGCTATCCGGTTCTCCTGATTCAATTCGAATAATATCCCTATTTTTACTTTTTAGTTCAATAAACTTACTACCACAATTCACTAACACATTATGAACAGTTAACCAATCCATGCCAAGAATTAGGTCAAATTCATCAAACGACAACAACATAAGATTAGCCGGAAAACAATGACCTCTAATTGTTAAGGGACAATTTCTACACACTTTGTCAACTAACACATGCTTGCCTAACGGGTTTGACACCTGTATAAAATATTCTGTAGACTCAACAAGCATACTCATGCTAGACACCAATTTCATACAGATATAGGAATAGGTATACCCTGGATCAATCAAAGCAACAATAATGATATCGTGAAGAGAAAAAGTACCCGTAATCACATCCGGAGATGATGCCTCTTCGCGAGCGCGAATGGCATAAGTCCTCGCAGAAGCTTTACCCTCTGATCTCACAGTGGAATCTCTAGGCACACCTCTACTACTACCCCCCACTTTCTGGGTTCTTTTGTGGTCTACCTCTCGAAGGAGTATTACTCGCTCGCACATCTTGCTTTCTATCTCTCTCATCCATCTCAGGACAATTTTTGATAAAATGTTCTTGAGAACCACACTTGTAGCAAGCTCAATTGTTTCCCTAGCATTCTCCAATATGTTGTCTACCACATCTATGACACCTAGGTTTATTAGACTTCACATTACCCACACTTGCCATCGAGGTGGCTTGCACTCTAGGGTCCGAATATGTTTTACCACGATCTCAGTGTGAATACTCAGACGAAACGGTCATCCAAGGATTAGTTTCCTTGGACTTCTTTGATTGGGATTGGAATGACTTACTCATCGGCCTCTTCCTTGTATCTCGGGCCTCAATCATAGCCTTTCTTTTCTCTTTGGCCAATTCTTCTACCTTACAAGCTCTCTCTACTAGCACAACAAACTCTTTCAATTCTAGATATCCTCATTTAATCCGTCCTCAAACCTTTTGCACATGATGGCCTCCGTTGATACGCACTCTCGAGCGTATTTGCTGAGCTTCACGAACTCTCGCTCATACTCCATTACCGTCATTCGACCTTATTTCAATTCTAGAAATTCCTTCCTATTCTAATCTGTAAACCTTTGGCTGATATACTTTTTACAGAACTTTTCCTAGAAGAATTCCCAAGTCATCCTCTCCCTTGGTACCACCGACACAAGGGTGTTCCACCATTGATAGGCTGAGTATCGCATGAGTGACACCACGCACTTCATGCACTCCTCAGGTGTGCAAGACAACTCATCAAACACCCTAATGGTATTTTCTAACAAGAACTCTGCCCTCTCCGGATCATCATCTTTATTAGCTCGGAATTTCTCAGCTCCTTGTTTCTGAATTTTATCTATTGAAGGTTTCTCCCTCCTAATCGTTTCCACTACTTGGGGAGCTACCGGAGTAGGCTGAGGAATAGGTGGGGATAGAGGAGGTGGAGTGTTCGTATTTGCATGAACAAATTTGAATACCATACATTCATCATATGGAGGAAGGCTTCTCTAGCTCCTCCGCCCTGACTCAGTGTCACGGGCCCACTCTCGACTGGCGCGGTCCCTTCTGCGGGAGCCGGCGCATTACTTTCTACATCATCCGCCATTGCTCTGTCAGGATCCATTTAATATATAAAAGAAAAAAATACATTTTAAAATGTCAGGAGTCGTCACACTATCATATTTCATATATGGCATGTATAGCTAGACTCATACACATGCTAGGTCAGTCCGAGAACCGACTAAACCATAGCTCTAATACCACTAAATATAACACCCCTCACCCGTAACTGACACCGGCACAGGGTGCAAAGCGTTACCTTACTAAAACACATACTATCATTCATTCACATTTCAAAAAAAGTTCGTTTAAATTTAAAACTTTTCAATCTTCAACTCAAAATCCTTAATATGGACTTACGAGGCCCAAAACACACTTTAGAAAAGGTTCGAAACCAAACCAAGTTATTTAGAAGATCTCTGGAAAAACTTAGAAAATTCTCATCAAACAGTCCACACGCCCGTGTGGCATATCACATGCCCGTGTTCCACACCCGTGTAGATTTATTTCTCAATTCGAACCTATAGCAGTTTTCACAAGGCCAGACACACGCTCGTGTCCATGGTCCGTGTCCCTCACACGGCTTAGACACGCCCGTGTCTTAGCTCGTGTGCAAAAACCTTGACATTCTGTTTCTGACGTCATCAACCTATTAAGGTCACAGAGCCAAGGCATACATCCGTGTCCTTAGACCGTGTGGCGAATTAAATTCCTAAATTCAGGTGAAAACTTCACACGGTCTGGGCACTCACCCATGTCCTATGGTCGTGTCTTCCACACAGTGGAGACACACGGTCGTGTCTCATCCTGTGTGGTTACAACTAGGCAATCTGATTTGCTAACTTAGCATGCAGGGAACACATGGCCAAATCATACGCCCATTGGGCAAACCGTGTGTCACACATGGCCTAGACATACGCCCGTATGTCTACTCATGTGGACAATTATAGGGCTAACTACCAAGACTTTTTTCCACCCATACTTACACCAATATAGACTACATCAAGCAACTTATTCATTCATGCATAAAATATACCAATTATTCAACCATACAATTGACACATTCATGATAAACATCATCATTTTCATATATTAATAATAGGTATTAGCCATCAACTATGACTTTATACAAAATGAATCAATTCCAAAATAAGCCAACACCTTTGGCCAAAACAAAATAACACTTAACAATGACTAAGTCCCTATACATGCCATACTCAAAAAGGATAAATCTAGCTATACCAAGTGTTCAGATTGATAGTGTGATCAAGCCTCTAATGTTCTTTGATCCTTGAGCTAAATTAATGCCACTATAAGAAAATTGAAAAGAGAAAGAGTAAGCATAAAGCTTAGTAAGTCGCATGTAAACAATTAACAACAATTACCATGCAACATCATACTTATAACATATTATAAACTTGCATACAGTTGCCATATAATAAAAGGCATCACTTACTCATTTCCATCCTTACTAAGCATACAGCATAATTCATACTCATTTCAAATCTCACCACATCTCACATATATCATAAATATTGTTCGTTGGCATGCATTTATACTCTGCACTTGTTATCACATAATCACCCGTAAATTAACTTAGTTAATGTTTCTCTATGATTACTTCCGAATAATATCGGATACGGGGTGGTTTCGCACATAGCCCACCAATAATAAATAACACGGTGGTATCGCACACAGCCCACCAAATAATCATATATCCAAGGTGGTATCACACACAGCCCACCAACAATGAATAACACTACGATATTGCACACAGCCCACCAATAATCACTCATTCATGGTGTTTATCCAAGTATTTCCTCACTCTCCATCATCTTAATAGATGTTAACAATATTCATAGCAATAATCGAACATATTATGCAATATCAATGGTTATAATCATAATAACAATAGATTTGTATTATTCACATACAACTTACCTCAATATACAAAAATTTGGGTGACTATCTCGAATTAGTCCATTATCTTGGTTTTCCCTCAGTCTAAGTCCAGACTCCGTTTTTCTTGATCTATAATAACAAATTCAATTATTAAGTCACCACATTATTCAAAACATTTCAATGTTTCTATTTTTGCAAAATTACCTTTTTGCTTATATACTTTCACAAAATTATAATTTTGCCCCTAGGCTCGTAAATTGATTCTAATCAAATTTCCTCCTTTAACAAGCCTAGTTGAACATTTATTACTCTTATAGCAACTCACAATACCAATTATTTCACACATTTACCACCTATTTTACAACCTTTACAAAAAGGTCCTTTTTAGGTGTTTTCATGAAAACTTCTTTCACAAAAGTTGTTTATTTAACAACCAAGTTTCATTTTCTTCCATAAAAATTCAGAAAAAAATAATGCTCTCATGGAAAAACCCTAGAGTTTCAACAATTTTATAAAATAGTCCCTTCATTAGCTAGCGTAAGCTACAAGGGCTCTAAAAGTACAAAAATTATCAAGAAAGACCACCAAAATCACTTAATTGCATGGGTGAGAAGCTGCTGAAAATTTTAGGCTTCCAAAACCCTAATTTTTCTGATATTTTTGGTGGATAAGATAAATAAGAAAGGATGATATCATCTTTCTCTTTATTTTATTTATTTCCTTCAATTAAGTCACCTAATTCACCTACTTTGACCAATTTTGACATTTCTTGTCCCCTATGGCCGGCCAACAGTCTATCAAGGGCCTAATTGCACATTAAGGACCTCCAATTTAATATTCTATAGCTATTAGACACCTTTAGCTTGTAGAACAACACTTTTGCACTTTATGCAATTTAGTCCTTTTTCGCAATTAAGCATGCAATCGCTAGAATTAATGCACCAAAATTTTCATACACTCATATAATCATGTCATAACATATATAATAATATTAAAATTAATTTCTCCAACCTCAGATTAGTGGTCTCAAAAGCGCTATTCCGACTAGCCCCAAAATTGGGCTGTTACAATTGCCATGCTTAAGTCAATCCGCATGTTACTATCCATTACGGCAGCTCTTGATTATGAGATCTAACAGCTAGAAGTTAAGACAACATTTTTGAACAACTATATTGAAGAGAGCATCTACATGATGAAACCCATTGAATATATAGCTAAAGAAAACGAGTGTAAAATTTACAAACTACTAAGATTCATATATGGAATTAAGCAAGCAACCCGCTCATGTAATCAAATATTTGATCAACCAATCAAGAATTTTGGATTTGAGAAAAACGTATATGAACCTTGTGTTTACAAATGTTTAAGATATGGAAATGTGGTCATTTTCGTTCTATATGTCATTGATATTCTACTAATTGGAAATGATGTACGGACATTGTCATCGATTAAACTATGGTTAATCTAATAATTTAGCATGAAGAACTTGGGAGAAGCTAATTTTGTTGTAGGTATTCAAATCCTAAAGGGTCGAAAGAACAAAGTGATCGTACTGTCTCAGGCTTCATACATATAGAAGATATTGGGGCATTATGCAATGATCGATTTGAAGAAGGGAAATCAACCTTCCATATCGGGATTTCATATCTATTTAGAGGGTTGTCCTAAGATAGCGAAAAAAAGAGAAAAAATTAAAAAGGTTCCTTATGCTTCGGTAGTAGAAAATGAAAAATGTTCCTTATGCTTCGGTAGTAGGAAGTCTCATGTATGATATGCTATGTAGACGTCCAGATATCTCTTTTGCAGTGGGGTTGGTTAGTCGATATCATATGAATCTAGGTCCAAGAAACTAGCAAACAGTTAAGCATATACTCAAGTATTTACGGAGAATGAGGGATTATATGTTTGTGTATTCTGAAGGAGACCTTACTCCTATCGAATATACTAGTTCTGACTTCCAAACATGTCAGGATTCGAGGAAATCAACTTTAGATTGTCCTTTTATCCTAAATGGTGGGTCTATAGTGTGAATGAATGTCAAGTAGGGTTACACTGCTAACTTCACTATGGAAGGTTAAATATAAGGTATAAAAAAGCTATGCCACTAAAACAATGTAAATTTAACTAAACCTAAAAGAAACCACATAAGGACAGAACACATTAAGGGAGACAATAATGTTTGACGGAATAATGGATGTAGTCAACGAACACATCTGAGGATAAACCTTGGGGATTTGTTTTACCAAGACTTTACTAGCTATGGAGTTTTCTAGGAAACATGTGGAGAGGATAGGAATGAAAAACATGACTCATCCACTTCACTAGGGTAAGTGGGAGACTATTGGATATAGTGCCCTAAGTGTAGTATTTTCGTCTAAGTACACTTGTAATTTTTCAAACAAATTGGTTAATAAAATTATTCATGAATTACATTAATACTTTGTATATTGTCCTTACATGGTTTTTGCATGCAAAGCAAAATGAAAGAAAATGTTACTCATTGGTTATCTAATTTAACTAATACTAAGCGGTATTACGTGGTAGGATTGTAATACAAAAAGACAACTTGTATTAGTAGATGAATCTAAACATGTCCTTAGTCTAATCGAAAATGAGCAAACTGATTGAAAGACTAATATGTCGCCTATAAAGTCCAACTGGGGAGATGCCTTATCTTAGGTATCAGAGTGGATGACTCCCAAAAGATAGAGATATAGATGTGATTGACTAGACTGATAGTGTAGCGAACATGACCCAAGCAGAATAGATCCTGAATCTATTTATGGATTTATTCACTTGTGACGTTTATAGTGTGACATACCTAAATCTTGAGTGGATGGAGGGTTATGTATGCATGACTTGTACACTTTGATATAAGTAAAAGCTTGAGTTCAAATAGATAAAGAACCGAAAGCTGGTGCGTTGGGTGTAAGACTTCTGTAGTATGTAACGTCATTCACAACAATGGAATTCATAGCCCAAAACATGGGTAAATGATATTCTCTCATTAGCATTACCTGGTTGATGAAAAGTAAATGTAGCCATGGGTCGTCCATTTTTGTGTTAGATGGCTTGATCACTATTTCATAGTGATTGATTTTTCATGAAGGAAGATGTAATGGTTAACATGAGATAAGATAGAATCATATTGAGAGAATGGATATTGTCTCAAAGAGATCAAGGATATCCTATGAGGGTAACATACTAATGACAAGGTCATAAGACAAGCACTAAGTAGTTACTTTCGTAATGGTATGTCATTGGGGATAGCTCAATCACAATACTATAGTAGAATGACTTCGTGACTAAATAAGTTTATAATTACTAGGCAAAAAGCCAAAACTTAATTATAAATCATTTGAGCCTCAACTTCATATGTCCAATTAGTCCCTCTGCTAGTTCATTGAAACTAGAAATGAATTACGTGTTTGGATAAAAATGAACAGAATGAATAGAAAAAGAGAAATAGGAAACATTCAATAATGATTATGATTTTCTAAAAAATGGAAAAATTAAATAATTTGGAAATAAATGTAGGTTTCCAAAAATGGAAATGAAAATGGAAATTTACAATCCTATATAAGATTACTCAAAAAATGATGGAAGAAAGAGTTATGTTTTTGGACTGTTTTGAAGCTCGAAAATGAAAACAAACCATTTAGTCATAGTGAACATGTTGAGATGTGACATATTGAACGAATTTTCTTGAAATTTTACCAAGGGGTAAAATCGTCAAATTTTTACCATGGATGAGAAATTAATTTTATGTAAATATTAAAGTTTATTTTGGGAAATAGAAAAACTGAATCGGGTTAGATCACATTACAGAGTAGTGGGTCAAAAAGGCTCAAGAAGCACTTGTAATTGGACCTAATGTGAGAGAGGCCCAAAGCCACTCATATAACATGAAGGGGGCGACAACCCTAGTAAAAAATACAATGGTGAGTCGTCCACCCCTCTCTTACTCTAAGTAGGATGTTGTTTTTCTATTTAAATTAAACCTCTATAACTGTACAAGGGTTCTACCTTCTCTTTCTATAAATAGATGGCATTGGTAGAGCTATTAACACAAATTTTGAGGGATTGTTATTTTGCTGAAAAATAGAAAGAATTTATTCTCAACTCATAAACATATTTTTCAGAATAACAATTTTACCGGTTTCGATTAAAGAAGAGAGAATTTTTGTTTTCACCAAATTTTTTTTTTCTATTTCTGTATTTTGATTCAATTGGTTCGAGCCCATACTCAGAGCAATCCATGGTACGAGAATAACAGAGAAGATTGTTTGGTTGAAAGCAAAAAAAAAAAATCAATAATCTATTTATCCAAAAACACAGGTACGAATTCGATTAAGGTTTATTACTATAAATATCACAAACCAGGTCGATTTTCAAAATTTTAATTTTCTATTGTGTAAGAAAACCATTTTCAAACTGGGTTTTTTCCTACAACTAGGCCATTTCGGTGGCCGATGTAATATCTCAAATTCGGGTCAACGTCTAAGATAGGTTTGGGAGGTTACATCCTCTTTCTAGGTTAGCTAATCATAATAATCATATCAATATCAAGACAAAAGACATTTAGATGTAAGAAGACCATAATTCATTTGCATGCAAAGAGAACTTAAAGATTAGCTGCAACCATAAACATCTCAATACAAGCTCAATGAATTAAACTAAAATCTTAAATTTTCCTTCCCCTTTTCTGTAATCAAAAGATACAGAAAAGCTTAGAAAGATTATCAGTTTACTAAATCCTCAATCACTTAAGCTGATATATTATTTTCTCCCTCGCTTATTAACTTTTCTATCTTAGAGATTAAACCAAAGAATAAGATGGAAGAAAGAAAAATGAAAACCAAAATGAAAGAATCCTCCCATATATAACCTTTCTACTACCGTTTTCCTTAATCCCAAGTCGGTTAATACTATTAATACCCTTAATCATAATGTTTTCCACTAAAAGAAAGCTCTTTGTTCTAAAATAATAAGACTAAACTTGAATTCTAACTAATTACCAATCATTTCGCAAAATTTCCATAATCATACCCCAACTCTCTTAAATAGAAAGTTTTTCTAATTTAGTACTGACACTTTAACCTTTAGCATTTTCAGGTGTTAATATTTGGTTGAACCCATATTGTTAATATTTGTAAAATTGAAAAGAAAAGTGAACACGTGGGCGGGAGAGTTAAACAGTTGATGGACACCTAATATTGAGTGCCGGAAATTAAAAGCTGAAACATGGCGGCCTTTCCAACGAAGAATCCCATTTCCCGTGTCTTTATCATTCATTTCAATTCAAAATTCCCCAGTTAAATATATTTTATACTTTTCTTCCTTCAAAATAAATCAATTTAAATTAAATAAATTAACAGCGGTTTATCAAATTTACTTTGTTTTTATATTTTAGTTGTGATAGGATCTATATCATAGCTTCTAAGTACCTCCTTTTAGGCGTTTCCTTTCCCCCATTTATCACCCCAAACTCTTTCCCCCGCTTTGAAGACTTCTATAAATTTTCTCTTCCATTTTCTGTGTCTGTGTCTCTCGATTTCATCGGTTGTCCTTTTTGGGTTGTGGGAGGGGATAAGGAAATGAAGAAATCGAAGTTATCGAAGCTAGATAGATTAGACAGATTCGATATGTTCATTTCCTTAGCAAAGCAACGATCGGTTCAGATTCTGTTCATCGTTGGTTTTCTGTACTTAGTTTTGGTTACCGTTGAGATCCCATTTGTGTTCCGGACTAGGTTAAATACTTTGTCTCAGGAACCATTAACTCGGGTTCCTAGACTCGCTAGCGAGGTTGAATTTCAATACAAAGAGGCACCGAGTCGTCCCTTGAATTGGGTTTCCAAGAATGCGCCCACCCCAACTCAGTTTCACCATCAGAAGCAACTAAAACCCCAGTCTACGATCCTTTCTCGTTTGTCTTTTGATGCCGAATCCTTTGACCCGACTGCGAAAGACGGGTCGTTGGAGCTCCATAAGTCAGCAAAAGTTGCTTGGGAAGTTGGGAGAAAGCTGTGGGAAGAACTCGAATCAGGGGAAGTCAAAATTGGCTCTATAAATAAACCCAAAAAACCCAAGAATGAATCCGAACTATGTAGGCCTTCGGTTTCTTTATCGGAATCGGAGTTTTTGGCCCACGGCAAGGTCATGGTGCTTCCCTGCGGGCTTACTTTGGGGTCTCACATAACGGTGGTGGGGAAACCGAGAGCAGCCCATGCGGAGACAAATCCGAGGATTGCGTTGCTAAAATCCGGAGAAGATTCTGTTATGGTTTCGCAGTTTATGATGGAATTGCAGGGGTTGAAGACGGTGGATGGGGAGGACCCACCGCGGATTCTTCATTTTAATCCCAGGTTAAAAGGGGATTGGAGTAGGAAGCCGGTGATCGAGCAGAACACTTGTTATAGGATGCAGTGGGGAACTGCCATGCGTTGTGAAGGGTGGAAATCCAAGGCTGACGATGAGACTGGTGAGTTTGGTTTTTCAATTTTTTTTGATTGAAGGCTATGTTGATGCACATGCTAATCAGAGGTGGATTATATTTGGTGATCAAATGGTTGTTTTGTTGGATGTGCATTAGAACCTTCAAATCTTAAATCTGTTGGTAGTTTTTAGTTAGACTTTTACCTTCTCTAAATTAAGAAATATTTGTGTTTTGTAATTGATTTCTTCTTAGCATCTTCTTGATCGGTGAAATATTTTGGTTTGGGATTAAGGCCTGTCTAATATGTTCGTATGTTAATTCTAGACGCTAGATTTAGGGTGTTTCCGAATACAAATTTTATTTTTCTTAGTGAATTTATTCATTAGCATGGGTGTGTGTATGGTATGGTATGCTTGATTTCTTTTAAATTATTTCATATATTTGAAGGACTGTAAGCCCCAGCTATGTCCGAATACATGTAGACATAGGTATTAGATATAGATACTTCAAAGAAAATAAAGAATTGGAGTAACATAAAGTTGCTATGCGGATCTGCAAAGGCTATTTCCTGCCATTTTGTTTTTGTTCTTTGGCTTTTCTTCCTTGTTTAAGAGATGAACCATGGCGTGCTTGCTGGTGATATTTGAGCTTTGCCTTCTCTTGTGACTCGTGATTTTATGGTTAGCATTTTGAGTTCTGTGGCATTTGCTTCTTCAAAATCTCCTTTTTAAATATGATGGATTGCAATTTTTCTTGTGTTTCGTCAAAACATTGGCTACTGATATATGTAGCTTGGAAGCAAATAGGAGAGATAGGTTGCCCCCAAAAACTTTAAAAAAACCTATCAGATTTGCTTTGCGGTTTAATCATGTTGTTCTAGAGCTCTCTTTTGCCTAGACAAAGAGATAAAATAAGAAAGAAAGTTCTCTCCTTTGGTAAACTCCCATAGGTTTCCCAATTATTTCTTCTTTCCTTGCAGTCCTTGCTTTGCCGTCGGCAAAATTACAATATTGCTGTTCTGAATTGTCTGCAATGGGCTTCATTAATTTCATCACTGATTCTCATGCCCACAAAATTGTCTACTCTGCAGTTGATGGTCAGGTCAAGTGTGAGAAGTGGATACGAGATGATAATGACCATTCTGTGGAGTCTAACGCAACATGGTGGTTGAAAAGGTTAATAGGTCGAACAAAAAAGGTGACTGTTGACTGGCCCTTCCCATTCACTGAGGGGAAGCTTTTTGTCCTGACACTTAGTGCTGGTTTGGAGGGATACCATGTTAGTGTTGATGGGAAGCATATTACTTCTTTTCCTTATCGGACTGTAAGTTGTATGACGTTGACATAGTATTATTATCATGTTGCATCTTGATTCGTTCTTGATATGATTTGATCTTGTTGACAGGGGTATACCCTTGAGGATGCCACCGGACTAATGTTGAATGGAGATGTTGATGTCCACTCTATTTTTGCGGCATCTTTGCCTACGTCACATCCTAGTTTTGCTCCACAAAGGCATCTTGAGATGTCCAATAGGTGGAAGGCTCCACCACTTTCTGAGCAACCTGTGGATTTGTTTATTGGTGTACTTTCTGCAGGCAATCATTTTGCTGAGCGAATGGCTGTAAGGAAGTCTTGGATGCAGCATAAACTTGTTAAATCTACACATGTAGTTGCTCGTTTCTTTGTGGCAATGGTAAGTCGAGACTTATTCTACACTTACAAGTTCAATAGTTTCACACCTCAAGTTCTGTTTTTAACCACCAACTCCTTATATTCGTACAGCATGCAAGAAAGGAAGTGAATGTAGAACTGAAGAGGGAAGCAGAATTCTTCGGAGATATCGTCATTGTGCCATATATGGACAACTACGACCTTGTCGTGTTAAAAACTGTTGCCATCTGTGAATATGGGGTGAGTAAAAACATTTCCAAGTTCAAAGAAATCAATATTTGAATATCTTCTTGAAGATTGTTTAAAGGGTTTGTTTGAAACAGGGTCGTGTAGCGGCCGCCAAGTATATAATGAAGTGTGACGATGACACATTTGTGAGAGTAGATGCAGTAATTAACGAAGCAAAGAAAGTACATCCTGATCGAAGCTTCTATATTGGCAACATCAACTACTACCACCGGCCCCTACGTGCTGGTAAATGGGCAGTAACATATGAGGTATGCATTCATTTTCTTTAAGTACCTACATTCGACACATATTCGAAGGACACATACTCGAGTAATACAGTCTAAACCCTTTATTCATGTATACAGGAGTGGGCAGAGGAAGTTTATCCGCCATATGCAAATGGACCAGGATATATAATGTCATCTGACATAGCACACTTCATCGTCTCTGAATTTGAGAAACACAATTTAAGTGTAAGTTAACAGTGTCGTCTCTCATTTTTGTTTTACAAGATCACGGTGCTGCTGGGATGTTTATAATGATATATGTGTATATATTGAAATAATAATAATAAATTAAAAAATGAAAAATGGGCAGTTGTTCAAGATGGAAGATGTGAGTATGGGGATGTGGGTGGAGAAATTCAACAGCTCAAAGGCGGTGGATTATATACACAGTTTGAAGTTTTGCCAATTCGGATGCATAGAAGGTTATTATACAGCTCATTACCAGTCACCAAGACAAATGATGTGCATGTGGGACAAGTTGCAAAAGCAGACAAGGCCTCAATGTTGTAACATGAGATAGTTTTTATTTATTTATTATATATATTTTATATAAATAAATATTTGGTTTTCCATTCCTAGTATCTCTCTCGGATTAAATTGTAGGCAGATTTTGCAGCTAGTCTTTTTTTTCTTTGTAAATTTTTGGATATTTTGGGTTAGTTGTATTTAGGTTGTCTCAATTCAAATTTATTCTTTTCAAGTTTCTGTTTTTGTTCTTCTTAGTTCAAATTCACTTTCGGATTTATCCAATAATCTCATTTTTAGGTACAAAAGGAATATATTTGTATATGTTCAATTCTTAATATATCCATATTCTATACACTCATTAATGTGTCTTTTAATTTTTATTTATTTATAAGGATATTGTGATTTATTTCATTCGCGATATATAATTTTTGAACTTTTTATGCAATTAATTTAAATTAACATAATTAAAATATTATAAAAAAAAGTTTAATCTACTATGAATAATAAAGTTTAAATTTATTCTGTAATTTTTAATTATTAATTAGTGAAAAGAAATTAAATGTCGAATGTTAATATATTTTTTCAATTACGAATTGAAAAGCTCTAAAGGTTGAATTTACCTTTTTAATGTAAGGTTTAGTTTAAAATTATTCAAATTAGCTCCTAAATATACTCAGTAATTGAATTTGTAAACAAAAATGTACATGACTTTCAAGTAATATGATATTATTCTCATGAGAACTAATTTCTCTCAACTATTCACTTTTATCTAATCTTAGATTAATAAGATAAATGCTAACTATAATTAGAACTAAACCAAACAAACAAAGAAAAGTATTAACTAAGATAATGCTAATGAAAACTTTTTAATTTACACAGTTAGATCAATAACTTGGAAATCTATTTTCGTATAATAACCATAGAAATTTGTAGGCAGAATTAGTTAAATATGTTGAAAACTTTTTTTTTTTTTAGAAATTAAACTGTTTTTTTTTTTTGAAAATTTATCGATTTATGCTATTTTTGGAGAGAAGAAAACGCATCCTACAGGGCGTATTTTCACTGCCACGCTTTTTCACTTTGTTAAAAATTGTTTTTTTCTTTTTTCTTCTTACGGTTGGAAATTAAAAGTTTGTAGATTTATTTTTGTTTGAGATAGACATGATTATAGTTTTAAGAAATGTTTGAATTTATGGTAATGTCGTGGAGCTGGGTGACTTACAAATTTCATCTGCCATGCGAGTATGGAGCCATCTCTAGGAGATCACGTTGCAACTCAAGATTCCAGTTGACGGTAATTATATGGTCTGGGGTTGAAGTGTAACTAGAGTTTTAAGTTCACAAAGGTTATGCTGTTAAAGGATGAAGCATAAATGGGCCCCAATTGACAATGGTTATGTGAGCACGACAACTAGTTTTTCCTCGTTAAAGGAGGATGTTTTATAAAACCCAAACAGAAGTATGAGGAAAAAATGCAATGATGTTTTAGTATAATCAAATATTTCGTTTTATACATGTCCACCAAAGGCAATGACCCCGTTATTATAACCTGTGACATAATTGGGGTGTAACAGGTTTTACTAACAGGATCACTACCTTTGGTGGAGATGAACAACATGAATTACTTGATTATACTGGAAGGCCCCTGCATTTATCTTCTTTGCACTTCCGTATGGGTTTTGAAAAGCATGCTCCCTCGACGAGGTGGAACTAGTTGTTGTGCCCGCATAACCACCGTCAACTAGGGCCCCAATTATGCTCCATGCTTTGACAACATAACCTTTGTAAACTTGAAGTCTTAGTTACACTTCAACCCAAGACGATATAATCACCATCAACTTGGACCTTCAGTCACAAAGTGATCCCGATTTCTTAGGTGATGGCTCCATACTCACACAATAGGTGAACTTTATAGGTTACCGAGCTCCATGACATCACCATGAACCCAAACACAACTTAAAACTATGACTATGTCTCCCTCAAAGCGATGGAGAAATAAAATCTTTAAACCCGAAAAATTTTAACACATAAGAAAAAGAAAAAAAAATTAAAGGAGACTGATATATGGGTGAGTAGGGGATGAGAGCGTGCATTTATATAGGGGATGGGGTGGGGTAAAAAGGGAATTTTTTTTATCTCAAAAGATTGGGTTGCAAGGGCTTAGAAGCAATCAAGTTGGCTTAGGTGTAGATTGTATGACCTATTTTGACAAGTTTACAAACTTGAACGCACTTATAAAGTTTGGAAATTTGAGAAATTCTTTGCTTTCTCAAAATATTGTACTTAATAAATGGACGGAGAAAAACTTAAATGAAAAAGTAACAGAAATAATTGTAAATTTTAAACTCACAATATGATATGGTACAAAGCAAACCAATTTATTAAATTTGTTTCGTATATTGTAAATAAGTGTATAATTTGGGATGTAAAACAAAGTATACAATTTCATAAAATTACAAATAACATAATCATCAGTGTCCCGAATGTGTGCCACAATTGGTTGGGTGTCGGGAACGCCTAGGGTTCCGTCGTACTATTTGGGTTGGTGACTCCTCATCGACTTCGTCTTCATCTTCACGTGCAAATTAGGGTTGATTGCCACGATCATCTCTTTCTTTCGTGGCTGACTACGACTGTGTCCTAGTTGCCCATCATACATCCCCTATGTTTGAGTTGGAGGTTGTGAGGATGACCCATATCGGTAGAACAACGACGCTAGGGGTGTTTGCAACACTACCGACGAATGTTTATATGGTGTTGCATGGGCCGCTTCTAAATAAAAGGTGGGAATCGTCAACGATACCAGATGCGTCAATGTTGCTGGAGGCATCATCGTGTAATATGGTATGGTGGGTGGAGGTCGTGCGAAATATTCCCCTAGAGAATGTGTTGATGTAGGGAATGATTGCGCATGTTGTGGTGCTTGTGTAAAATAAACTAGTGCTGAATGTGTTGATGCATGGAATGATTGTGTGTGTTGTGGTGCTTGTGTAAAATAAACTAGAGTTGAAGGTGTTGATGTAGGGAATGATTGTGCGTGATATGATGCTTATGTCAAATAAACTAGGTTAGAAAAAAAAATAAATGAACCATACTGACCGGGAGGTTGCATGACAATCGAGTCCTTTGCTGCAGATGGAGAAGATGTTGATCCCCCCGCGACATCTTCTCCTGACCTAGGATTGATGGACCCTTGTCTTGGTCTCTTGCAGTGACATTGCATACTCTTTTCTGAAGTCGGAAGTAGATACGACTTGCCGTTATGCTTGAACCAATCCATGTAATCTAGAGATGTTGCCAACTTCGGTGTGAGAAATGGTTCACGCGTTGGCAAGTAATCATACCTATGATGCCAAATCTTGATATACTTCTTCTGGAATGTTAGTCAATCTTCCTTGAGTCTCTGCCACATGTTGATCTTGTGCAGGTCATCGAGTTCTTGGGGTGGCAACGGAATATGTTGCGTACACTCAAACTGTCGCAACACTTGATCAGCTTTATGCATCTCGACCATTGCAAAAATGATTAATGGCACTTTCAGGTGCCAGATGTTGCGATTGGCAAAAAATTCGGCCGAGACGCATTCTTGAATCCTCGAATCCGCATGTGGCATCCATACAAACTGAAGTATGAACTTATAAATTTTAGCACGTGCCTAATATTTAATTTCAAATGCTGGAATAAAAAAAACTTAGAAATTCATAAACTAACCTCCTATTGGGTTTGTTGATCTAAAGCTAGTCGGATATCCTCGAGCTCGGTCGATATATTGCTATGTCTTGCGGGGTTGTTTCACTTATTCAAATAATATGTTATTTCAAAATTACAACAATGAAAAATAAAAGTGGTAATTGTTTAAGTACAGTGCACCTTCGGCTTAAATTGTTTATGTACATCTCCAAAATCCAATATTCGAGCTGAGCATATAAACATAAAAAATTAATAATCTAAACAACATAATAATTAACTATTTAAAATTAAATAATTTAATAATATTTTCTTACCATTTGTAATTGAACATCGAAGATATGCTTATCATTCAAAAGAATAAGCTGATTGCTATTTATAAATTATAAAAATAAAATAAAATTGAAGAGAATAAAATTCAAAAAAAGAATTAAAAATAATTGAGGATTGAAAATTGGAAATTGAAAAATGAGGATTGAGAATTTATGATTGAGGATTAAGTATTAAGTATTTGGTTGAAAAGAATGAAGTTTTGAGGGGTTTGTATAGAAAAAACTATGGCTTTTGGAATTATTTTAGCCATTGAAAAAGTTATCGTTGGAATAGTTATCGTTAAAAGGAAAATGCATCCTACAAGGCGCATTTTCACTGATGTGGCAGTGAAAATGTGCCTTGTAGGATGCATTTTCCTTTCTATCTCCAAAAACAGCGTAGGTTGGTAAATTTAGTGTAAATCGTGATTGGTGAATACCTAACCTTGCAGGGGAACACTCACGTGTTCAAAATACGATGAGGGGTGAAGGAGGTATGGAGGTTATGACTGGTTTAATGGATCTAATGAGCTGAATGAAGATACATGAAAAATGATTCTTCAGAATTATGATCAAAAGCTAGCACAAGGAAGAGAGTATGTGGATAAAAAGGTGAACATTGTGTAAAACAAGTGTGAACGTGGCATGAAAAATGTAAACAATACGGTAGACAGTCATAAAAGGGTAGTCCTCCAAGGTGCCATACCAATAGAGTTGTGGTGCCTTGTGTTTGGTATGCGTAGTCCTCAAATAGTGGATAGTGTCCGCCATGGGGCTGAGTCTGTTTGTGGAAGTAATTGCCAACGGATACTTCGGAACAGAAATAGTTGTATCCATCAGATGTGGCATACGATTTTGTTAGTCTGAGTCTTAATCTCTTAATGCTTGTTAGTCCCTATTGTGGGACTTTGCTTCCTTGGAACTCACTAAATTCTTATGACCCTACTTAGTTTCTTTCTTCTTATTCTCAGGCTCTTAGGTTGGACATTGTCGTAGCAAGGAATTAGCCAGATTAGCGGCCTACTATGAGCCATCTCTTGTCTTGGTGTAATATGTAATTGCTAGGGTGTTATGACACCTATTAGTTGCTATCAGTTGAAATTATTAACCTGTATTTGAAAATGATATTTTGTAATTTCCGATGTTTATTTGTAGCCTTGTTGGGTTTTATGTCAAACTTGATTTTATGTGATACAGACTTAAATGAATTTTTAAATTACTGCTCGAGTGGTAACTCGATTGGGAAATTTTATTCGAACTTGTGAATATTTATGAAGATTCCGCCAAAAGCTATTTACTAATATCGTATTTTTACATTGCACGATACTATTCTAAATTTTCTTTCAACCTACTATATGTTTTCAAAATATTGGGACACTACTCTAGCAAGCTGGTACCCGCCAAACTAGGAAGTTGGTTTTCAAATGGTATAGTCAGTTCAATGGTTTAACTTGTAACGCTCCATACCTAAATCCGAAGATTGGGTCAGGCGTAAGGTGTTACAGGTAAAGTTATGCAAATATCCACCAAATGAGAAGTTTGAAAAGTTTGAAAAGTTGTTATGAAATAGGTACCAAATGGCCTAAATTTCATCAAAAACAGAGTCTATGTCTCGATGAGCAATCTTCATCCTCGCAACGTCGTCAACAGTATGTGATGTTGCAACATCAAGTGGCTTAACATTGTGACGTGAAAAACTATTTGGCGATGTCACGACGTAGAAGTGTTGACGTCACGACATCGACTCAAAAATTTCGAAACTTTACAATTTGACACTATTTCATGCTCAGGTAAATAAAAAAGAGCTCTTGTAAGCTCCATTGAGACTTGAAACTAATTGTGTATCATAATATAAGTGTGTTTATGACATGATTGTATGTTTGGATTATTTATTTACTGTATATTTGACGGTAGTTGTTTTAGCAATGGATGTGGCATCCCGTAGCTTGGACCCAGCGTTCAGGTCGGGCAAGGAGTGTTATAGTGGGAGGGTGATCTAGCCTTTATACAATGGTAAGGTCGCTAAATTGTTGAGTGTTAAACCAATGTTATGAGTTAAATCATTGCTTGTACTGGGAGAAAGATAGGGGATCATTACTTTGGGCAAGACCTCGCAAAGGTAGACTAAGGTCGAATTGTGTAAATCTCGGTGTTCTTTTTATTGGTTTCGTGGTTGAAATCGTAGCCACAGTTCCAAACACTACTTTAGCCACAATTTCTGTTTTGGAAAGCAAGTGCCTCCCCATTTCTACACTTAACAATATCATAAAAAACTTTGCATAACATGCATACATGAATTAGTCAAATTTTGCCTAAAATGAATTAATGCTCTAAAAAAAAAAAAATACACGAATGGTATAAAAATTAACATATGAATAACTATAAAACAAATCATTAACATATAAAAAAGTTATAAATTTATAACACTTTTCAACACAAAAATAACACCAACGTAAATACAAACACAACACAATTATATAAAATTTTATTATAGACTACTTGGAAAAAAAAAAACTTGTCCTCACTACATAACAATACAACAGATAGAATCGTTCTGAAATTTCAGGCAACACATAGCAAAAGCAGCAAAAAAGCAGATAATAGCAGATTTATAGGTGTCAGCTTGTTTGAATGTGAAGGCAGTGGTGATGTCCTAGGGCTCGGTGCTTCGGCAGCGGTAGCATTCTCCCTCGAGCATGTGTAATTGCAGCGGCTCGGCGGCACAACTCGATAAACTCCACTGCTGGTTAACAAGTAGATGTCTTTGCTATTGTCCTGACCAAATGAGAAAATATAACCCAATGCTGGAAGGTCACTTCCTGGCACACTGCTGCATTGTAAAGGAGAGTCTCTTGCACAACCAAAACGAATCGTGCTCGTCGAAAAGTTGCCACTGTTTTCCGGGTCTTCAGTTGCTGCCCATATTGCACCTGAATACAAGTCTGCATACAGGTACCTGATATAAAAACACACAAGCATTAGCAAGAATTGTTCGCCTCGGCCTGCCTATGATACGGTAAGACTGTCATCTTTCTGGAAAGGCCAAAGTTCTTTTTCTTACCTTCCATACATACAAGGATCGGTGTTGGACCGGTAAAAGTAGCCTCCTATAATCGAGGCTGATCCTATTTTCTTGTTTACTTCGGAGTGATTGTATCCCATAACTGGGAAAATGGGGTTAATGGTATTTGCAGATGTGTTCTCACCAGGTGATAATGTTGGATTGAAACGATATGGACCCTCGTAAACACGCCAACCGTAGTTTCCGCCTTTGCTGATTATGTCAACCTCTTCATACAGATCCTGTGAATTCATAAAATTCGAAATGTCAAAAACTGTCAAACTTTCTCAACTCGGAAATTGATCAAACATGTTACACACCCTGCATTTTAGTTGCATCTCATTGAAACAAAGACACTGGAAATGGTAACCAAATGGAACATGACATCAATAGAAAAATCAAACCTCGCCAACGTCGCCACACATAAAATAAGAAGGCCGCTCCGAATCGAAACTGCAGCGCCAAGGATTTCTGAACCCGAAAGCCCATATTTCAGGCAGCAAGTTTTCGTCTTCGCTATATGGATTGTCTTTGGGGATAGAGTAGTTTCCCCATAGACCAAGTCTATTAATCTCTGCTGCACCTGGAACAACATATTGAGTGTCAGTTGAAATGAATAGCAAGCACCTGAATTATGCAAAGTTGAATAATGCTGATCCATGACCGAAGTCGGCATAAACGAGTGAAAACCGATACATACTCGGTATATTATCTACATCAAGCCTCATGATTTTGCCAAGCACTGATTTCTTGTTTTGAGAAAAGTTGTATGGATCACCGTCACCACCACCATCCCCCATCATAAAGTATAGATACCCATCTGTAGGTCCAAAAAGAATCTGTCCACCATGTTGTGAAGTAAAAGGAAGTCCCATAGTGAATATCCTTCTCACTTCTGATGGCCTAGCATTTTCTGCCTGAAAAAAGGTTTAATTCAATTAGAATATTGGATCTAAAAAAAAGAAGTTTTAAGTGCATAAAGATGTGTACCGAGGAAGGCTGCGTCGCGGAACCATTGCTAGTATACTCTGCAACAACACTTTGATACTGACATGGTTGAGCACCATTGTCTGTACCTAGTTTTGAAGGATCACATTTCACATCCGAGTTACAGGAACATCTTCCGGTACATCCTGGCGATTTAGCCTTGTTACAATTAAATGAAGCAAAGAATCGGCCGTTCTGCATGAAGTTAGGATGAAAAGCAATCCCCATCATCCCAAATGCAGTATCAAAATGAACTTCATCAGTAAGGTCTATGAAGGGATTGGACTCATCAAGCTCCAATGTTCCTCCTGATCCAACTTTCGGAATAGTCGCCAACCAAATCTTTCCTTGTTGATTGGAGAAGAATGCACGGTTCGATCCATCGGGGTGAGCAGCCATATCCAAGTAACTTCCATTCCCAATTTTCTCAAGGCACAAACCATTTGGAGCACTAGGAGTTCCAGTCTCATTTAATCTAACAGGTTCACCATCATAGCAAACTGATTCATCAGTAGATGCTCCACCAAAGGCATTACAGAAATCAGTTTTGGACTGCCAAAGATCAATCAATTTGGTGAAATTCGAATTGGCAGGTGCTCCGGCTTGGCCTTGCAAGGAAGGTGCAAAGGGGGAATTCAACATAGATACATTTTGACATGTATCCCATACATTAGAGCAGAAATCATTTGTAGCTTGGTTAGACTGAGATGAATTTGTTGAAACAGTATTGTTGCAAAGGAGAGGCACCGTACGAGGCTCGGTATCAATTGTGAATAACTGCGCTGAAAATGGATCGCATCTCTGCAAAATCATAATAGTAAAAAAGGATATAAACCAATGAATCAAGCATTTAAACCAGTGAAGAAATGGAAGTCTTACAGCACAGAGGACTGATTGAAGAACTGAAGCACAGCTTGGATCCGAGATATTCATATCTTGAAATTGCTTCTGTAATTGTGAATCAACAGTGGAATTGCAGCAGCTACTTCCATTGTAGGAACAAAATTTCAAAGCAGTCTTCAAGGTGAAAGGTGCCTCTGCAAACAAAACCCAGAAAGAAAAATTAGAAAACTACAAAAAGAAATAAATTCAAAATTTTTAGGTTCAGAACTAACCTGAATTTGCACACAAAGGAAAAGAAGTAGAAGGATAAAGAAGCAACAAGAAGCTGAACATAAGATTAAGAACAAAAACACCTTTCATTGCACCAAATTGGTAGAGAAACAAAGGGGTACAAAGTTGACTTCAGCTACAAAACATGTTCTTAAACTTCATATACAATAAAGGGTTTTCTTCCTTTCCAGCTTCTCAACATTCTTCCCACTACCCATCAATGAAAATCCATTTCTAAACATCACCCTTTATTTAATTAATTAATTATAAAACTACCCTTTTCGGGAAGGAAGCTGGATTCGACTTTACTGTACTTGTGAAGGCAAAACTAGCTTTTGACATTTTGTGATTCAAACATAAAAAGCGTGGAATATCATGAATTGATTATGGGGTAGCTTTCAATAAGATCATAAAGGACATCAATTGGTCGGTATGCATTAGTTGACTTTTCCATAACTTTCTTCTAGTTGCAGATTAAAGACAGTGGGTGAGACTTTAAATGTAAAAATAGTTTGTTTGTTGTTTTTTCCTTTATCGCAGACAAGGTGAACAACTTGACTGTTTTTTATTCATTATTATCCACTATTGGGAAAAGGATCTAAACACTTAAAAAATTACAAAATACACGGAAGGAATGACATCAAAACTATAAGAAACGGACAAAGATATGACGACAACCATTACACTTTTGCATTTAACTGCTAAAATACGCATAATCATTTATATTTTTTTCAGCTAAATTTTATCTTAATTTGACTATCACCCTTTAAAAAATCGAATGTTACATTTTTAAACATAGCAATCTAGGTGAATTTTTTCTTTACTTTTTATAATTTTTTAAAATTTTAAATTTTTATTATTTTTATAATTTTTAAATTACTTGTGGGCATGGTTAATCAACATTTCTATTAAAAAATATTTTGACTCCTTTTTAAAAGATTAATAGTTAAATTTAATTTAAAAATTAATTAAATAAATAAAAATATATAAACATTAAGGAGTAAGTTTATCATTATGCCAATAAAATAAAATAAAGAGGGACACGATGGGTTTCGTCCTTTGAATATCCAAATTATAGTCAAATTTGAATTTTTTGAATATCCATTACAATCTGATTTGATTTTTGATTTTTATATTTTATTATTTTATTATTGGAATTTTTTTTTGACAGAATGATTTTTTTTTTCACCTTTGGAGATTATTTAGTAATGTTCCAAAGTTTTTTATTATTGGATTTTTGTTGACAGAATGATTTTCTTTTACCTTTTGGATATAAAAGTTAAAATTTTTTTAATAAATTTTTTTAAAAAATAATTTTTAAGTAAATAAAAATTAATCAATAATTGTTTAGAAAATATTTTTATATTAATATTTTAAGTTATTTTTATTATTTTAAATATAAAATAATTTCGTTAGCAATTCAAATTTTTTTTTTTTTCATTTATAGCTTGTAGTTGTTTTTCTTTTACGAATAAACACTTCGAATATGAAGGGACATTCATTTATTTGCAAAATGCAAAAAATTATAAATAAACTGTATTTACTAAATCTGAATGTCTGAATTTAGATATTTGACAAATGTAATTCAAATTTATTGCATATAATAAATTAATTCAAAATTTTATGTCAATAGAATTAAATTTTTTTAGGTTTAATCTATAAATTGGTATTTCTTTTCGTTTTAGTACTTAACCTACAAATTAGTATTTAACCTATATAGTTTTCTCCAAGTTGATACTTGAACTTTCTTTGGATCAAAAGTAGTACCTAAACTATTCTTTCATTGCTCATTTTACACATAAGTATTATATCTGTTAAAAAATCCTGCCAATAATAGATTGTTACATGATATCAATATTAACATTTTTTTAATTTTTTTATTTTCTTTTCTTCTTTTACATTATTTTTCTCTCTTTACTTTTTTTTTCCCCTTTCTTCCTTTATATTGTCTGCCAATGCCAACAATACTCTAAATTCGTCCTCTCAATGTTGAGACACTAGCAAGTAGTTCTATTTTTGAACTTCATTGTTTGTTTGCTCTTCTTTCATCAATTAAGACTAGTGTTTTCAGAATCGAACTGGCCAATCGGACCAAGAACTACCCAAGGTATCAATCTGGAGATAGGGTTGAACCGATTGATTCACAAACCAATACAAACATATTGAACCAAGATAAAAATCAGTTGAGCTAATTGACCCGATTTCTCTATTTTTTAAGTATATTTTTATAGATTTTTAATAGTTTATTTGATCAAACCAAACGAACTAATCAAATTGAGAATTGGTGCCCTTACTGTTTCAACTATCGGTTTAGTTTTGAAAACCTTGATCAAAATCATACAACTTAAAATGCTCACTTTTGTAGAACAAACCCTAGATGAGAGGAAGAAGAACGACAAAAAATATAAAGTAAAAAAGAATATATATATATATAAAGAGAATCTAATATTGTCTTCTTCTTTTTTGCCAAAAAATTTTAAATGATTTTTTTAAATAGATTTAACCGTTTGACTAATGGTTGAACGAATAAAGGTATCAACTTAGGGGAAAATGTAATTTAGATATCACTTGTGACAAAAAAATATATTTAGATATCACAATAAGAAAAATAGCATAATTTAGATATCAATTTATAGGTTAAATTTTTTTTAAATAGACTTAGTAATTTAATTAAGATACTAACTAAAAAAAGTGTAATTTCATCATCAATTTTGACAAAAAAAAAATTGAGTATTAAAATGCGAAAAAAAATAGTTTAAATAGCCATTTGTGAATTAAGCCTTATGTTTGAACGTGGGGCTTTTCAATGTGCATGGAGAAAGATGCAGTTAAAACAGCTTCTATGGTTTGATGGTGTACAACTTAGACGAAAATCCATGGAGTTTCAAGTAATTATAATGGTATTATACCGGCTTTTTCCCTCATATATAAATATATATATTAAAACAGAAAATTAATTATTAAATTAAATAAACATAAACATTATTTAATAAACTAAGTTGATTTGTACCTGAACCTTTTGTACACATTATAAAAAAGATAAATGGAGCATTTAGTCCCCAATTTGAAACTCTTTATTAATTTAATCCCTGGATTTGTTTTTGACTCACATTAATCTTAGAATTTGGTTATTTTTTTCAATTTTGGTACATGTAATGATGTGGCATTTTGAGTTGTGTCACATCATCACCTTATAAATTTTTAGATATTGACATAACACAATCTCAAAATACCATATCATCACTTGAACCAAAATTGAGAAGTTATCAAATTTGAAAATAATATGGATTAAAAATAATTTAGAGATCAAGTTAAAAAATAACTAAATTCAAAAATTAAATATTAACTTTATCTCTTAAAAAGTGTTCCAAAGATATGATGTCGGAGTGGTTTGATTCACTAAAGGCACCACCTTCATAAAAGTTTTAAATATTAAAATATAAAATAATATATATGTATTAAATACAAATAGAATTAATTACAAGACTAAAAATCATAATAAAAAATCAATTGCAAAGCTAGAAAAACGTTACAAAACAAATATAAAGAAAATCCTAAAAGCTAACATAAAAAGTCTATGAACCACTTTGTAACACTCAATTTCCAATAAACTTGGAAATTTGAAATAGGTTGAGGACTAAATTGAAAGAGACCGTAAGTTAATGACCTCTCTTCGAAGAAACAAGAAAGCTAGAAATTAGATTGGACATAATTGAGAACCAAACCTGGTTCGGTTAGAATGGAATCAGTCGGTTCCTTAGTGGGAGTCATAATAATTAACTATGGACGGTTCTCATAAGCATGGTAGTACTGCGGGAAGGGCTATAAATAGTTGGGAGATGGCTCTCAAAGATGATTTTCTTTCCGATTCTATTCCCTTTTCTCTCTTCTTCTTCATCTTCTTCAGTTGCTTTGAAGAAGATGAGGTCATTGAAGGGTCGTCATAGAGCAGATTTCCTGAGGGTTAAGCTGGAAGAGTTAGGAAACCAGCAAGCTGTTACTAGGAGAATGGAAGCTCTGGCTTTCAAGGAAGCTAAGCTATGGAAACGATGAGGTTTCAGGTGAGTTCTTAAAACTCCATGGACTTTATGATTTATGTTGTCTGAGCATGTCATGGTTGTATAATCATGAAGTATGATGATATGTGCATGCATTGTATGATTGGTGGAAAACCTCAAAGGGATAGATGAAGTTAGGATGGGAAATGGGGAGTGACCCTGTTAGTTACTGCCTCGTGTGAAGCTCTGGGCCTTGCGGAGGGAACATTGCGGTGTTTGAGCATCAAAGTTAGGTGGCGTAAAGGAGGTAATGGGATGAAGATTTGGGAAATGAAAAGCTTGGAATGGTATTTATCGTGACGACGGTATCAACTGGTTCTTCGGGGTGACACAGTAATGTCGGTATATGGCGTAAGACCATAGGTGAAAGTCATTATAATAGTCTAATATGAAGTACATAACGTAAGACCATAGATGAAAGACACTATGGCAGAATGGTATAGGGTATAAGGTATACGATGTAAGACCATAAATGAAAGATGTTATGGCAACCAGGTATAATGAGTAAGACCATGGATGAAAGACTCCATAGCATCCACAGAGATAAAGTCCACTAGGACAGTAAACACAAATAAAGTTCATTAGGACAATAAACACGGGGTAAGTCCGCTAGGATAAGAGAAACTAGGAAAGAAGGGTATAAGACCATAGCTTAGCTACGGCAACCCATAGAGTATGCCAAGAAACATACGTGGAAAGTCCATCAGAATCTTAAGAAAATGGTATATTGTCTAAGCGATAGGTATGAGACACACCGCAAACGAAAGAAGAGTTAAAAAAAAGTATAAATAGTGGTAAGCGGATCTTGAGGAATTCGCCAAACGTGATGAAAGATGTAAAGGTAGATGTGAAAGCCGATAGGGCATGGGCGAAGACTTGACAAAAAAATTAAAGAAAGACAAGATACGTAAGAGCTAGCCTAATCATGGAAATGTAAAAGGGGAGGCAGACTCGTGTAGTCTTACGAGCGATGATCTGCAAGGGCAATAAGTCAGTTGTTTATCACACAGGACAAGTGAGGTCCCAGGTTAGTCTTGTACAAAAGGTGGATTACTGGAAGTAATCCCACCACTATTACCAATAGGATGAAATAAGAATGGGTTCGCTAGAGTGGCGAGGTCCACTGTAAGTCAGCACAATATGAAAAAGTCCATGTGTCCTCCAAGACTATGGTATGTAAAGAGTAGGTCCACCAAGGACTGGTTCGACCATGGAAATCCACCAAAGAAGGTATGCCCTAAGAAATCTTGGGCGGAAAGGACAAGAAATCTATCAGAGAGGTACATGAAGGTAAACAAATGTACAACCAAGTCAGATAAAGGTTAATGAATACCACGAGTGAGGAGAAAGTGTAATGAAGGAAGGATAAGAAGAAAATATAAAATTTGCTAATTTGGTGAAGTATCTAAAATACGATCAAATGGAGAGTTTGACCAGATGAAGGTCTATTAGTGAGCCAAGTAGCTCAGAAGATTAGGTCGAGTCTGCCACCATGATAAAGAACACTCTCCTTGAACGAGCATGGAGTATTTATGTTTAGTTTATTTTACGTTTGTTACCCTCGTACGATATGGTTAATTTATGATGCAACGAAGGAACTCACTAGGTTCATTCGAACTTAAAAGTGGTTGGCTTATGTTCGCAGGATTTGCAAAGGTTGATCGAGGACTTCAAGGAGGGATTAGTGATCGCTGTAAATCAGAGCTTTAAAATTTATAATGAGAATGATCGAACCTGGAAACTAGCTTTGACAACGATTTAAGGCAAGTGCACCTATCGAACAGTAGTATAGTTTAGGCAAGACCGGATTGTTGAACCCAAAGGAACTAAAAGTACTAATACTAACTTTCTTTCTATTATTTAGCCTAAATATAAAGTGATTGGTTGTCTAATCTAAAATTAACTAACTACCAAGCTAAGACGTAAAGACAAAAAGACTAAATTGGGGAGGTAACTCTTAGAAAAACTCAGTTGATTTAGACGATACCATTAGGAAGAATCCACCTAGACTTCACTTGTTATCCAACACTGAACTAGACGATTTATTTACTTAGTTTGATCCATAAGACTCCTTAACATATATTAAACCCTCTCTCGAGGCGAATAACGTCTAATCCTAGGTTAATTAATGGAAATCTCTTTCTCTGTTAATAACCCCCTAGAATAGCAGTAAATCGATCTGTGGACTCCCATATTAGGTTTCACCCTAATCCGGCAAAATCTCGTCACCCTATCTCTAGGTGTGCGATCAACTCCGCTTAATTATGCTAGATCTACTCGTAAGCAGGGATTTTTGCTCCTCCACCTAAGCACATCAAATTTGGATTAAGCTCACATAATTAAGAACAAACTAAGTATTTATTATATAATTCAGAAATCAATAACAAGTTTCATCATAGGTTTCATCCCCTTCGGGTATCTGAGGGGTTTAGTTCATAACTATAAAAGAAAACATCTCAGAAGAAAAGATAAAACAAAACATAAGAAATCCCTAAAACTCCCTGAGGGAATTGAAGGAGAGATCTGCCGTCTGGAGTAGAATTCCGGCTTCTTGAGATGGATCAACTGGCTATCTTTGAGTGATTCCACAAATCTGGCCTTTTCGGCTTGGCTCCTTGGCCTAGCTAACCACCCCCTTTCAACTGACACTTAGGGGTTAATATAGGCTCTCGAAATAGGTTTCTTCGCCCCAAAGTATCCAAATCCGAATGAAATTGCTCTTTGTCACGACAGGGACATGGCCATGGCACACACCCGTGTGGTCAGTCTTCAAGCCGTGTCTGGATTTCTTTAATGAGGCACGGCCGTGTAAATCGGGGGTTAGGCCGTGTTCTAGATGATTGACTTGGCACGGCCGTGTGGTCTTGGGCCTAGGCCGTGTGGATTTCGTGATATGGCCCATTTACTTCGTTTTGGGCCCGTTTTATGTTCTTTTCATCCTCGGGTGCTTTCCTGGGTATAAGACATGAAAAGAAAGGATTAAAAGCACCTTTTTACATAAATCGAGGGATAAATCATCTAAAAGAATACTAAATGTGGGATTAAAATATGTTACTTTTACGGTTTATCAAATACCCCTACACTTAAGCTTTTGCTTGTTCTCAAGCAAAATTCTCAATTTACAATTAAAACGAACGTTCCATGATTCATAATTCCTATCAACACTGTCTCATCATAATTCATAGATAATTTATACATGGATAATTCAACTCAAAGAGTCCTAAAGATTCAAACAAGATAAGTCATGCATTTGTGTTGCGAAAATGTAGGTGTCTCCCCTTATTTAAATAATTACCTTTAATTCAAAATCGACAAGGATTGACATCCTCACTAAAGATTTACTCAAATCACTCAAAATGTTTAAGGTTCAGAATTAAGCACTTAATAAGTCGAACATGAAAAATTAATCCCATAGGCTTGCCTAAAAATCAAATCTCCACCACTATAAAATGAGATGACAAACAGATCAAAAGGTCTTTAACCGGGTTGTAACGGGGCTAGGTTAAGGGTATGGATATAGGCTGAATTAAAGGGTTAGAATCGAGATTGAATTGACAAGTTACCTATCTAGAAAAATAAACTGATTTAAAATAATTACATTAATTGAAAATTTATAATACTAATAATACGAGCTTTTTCTTTTGATAATTGGACTTTAACTGTATAAGTTCACTCTTCATAACACTAATACTGAATATACTTTGAATTTTTTTTTAAGAACAAACTAAGAAATAGAGGATAAATTCAACTACTGAAATCACATAATTATGTAACTAATCAAATCAAATCTCGATATAAGGGTAGTCAAAAAGGAATGGTGATAACAAATACAAAGGGTTTTGGGTTAATATTAGTGGGTTAGTCAATAAAAAGGGTTGTTAGGATCAACAGGGTTCACTAAAGGGTTAATTATGAAGGTAGGTTTTTAGTGAAGTGAGTGGGTTAAATCCTAGGTTCCCTTATCATCTCTGTATATCAAATCATAATTGTGGTCTTGACATGTATAATCAAGGCAAGTTCTAGAATAACAGTTCAATGTTGACATACTCATAATCAAAAAGTGAGTATGAAAAAGAATATATGCTCTATAAGGCTCAAAATCTCACAAAAAATTATGGGTATTTTGATATCAACCTTGTAAATTTCAAACTTCAAGATAATATTTAGATTCAGGTAGACAACCTAAAAATTTTAAATTTTTGAAAAATAGACTTATCATGCTTGATTCTCTAGTATTCTTCAAATTTAATCATCAATGCACAATTATCAATGACTTACTCAAAAACATGTCAATAAAAATCATAAATCATTAAAAATTTCATTCTAATTAGTAATATGAGGAAATTACTTTAGAACAAGTCTAAATTCAGAGATTTGAGAATAATGAAAAAAAGTTAGGCACTTTTATTCTCAAGGATTGAGAATAATGTAGAAAGTTAGGCATAATAACTATTCACCCCCCACACTTAAGATGTGCATTGCCCTCAATGTACAAAGATAGATAATAACAGTTAAGAGATAAATCAAAAGAAAAGGGGAGAGGTGAAACTTCCTGAATTTATGGATGATTTCCTTGAGGTGGAGGGGTCGGTCTGGATGACGATCTTGTGCTAGATGGAGAAATTGGGTAGCTCACGGAGAATTAGCCAAGAATTAGCCAAGAATTATTAAGACACATTTAAAATAAACTAAATATATAATTAAAGATAAGAAAAATAAAGAAAAATGAAACAAAAATGTAAACCAAATGAAAATAAAAGATGGATGGACCGAAGAGTCCTTTTTATGGATGGTTCACGATGTGGGTGTGACCTCTAAGGCTGGGGAGGTGCTGGCGGTGGCGGAAGTGGTGTGATTCCCTAGCAGCCTTTTGAATCTGACGCTACGAAACTAAAATAAGTTAAACTAAATTAAGTAGAAAAGTAGTAAAGATAAGGAAATTGAAGCAAAAGAGAAAAACTAAATAAAAACTAAATAGCCTCAAATGTTCTTGGCTTGTTGTTTGGATGAAGCGGCCGGCATGAACTTATGTATAGGGGTCTCCCTTGAGGGGACTACGCTTGCCTTCTTTCGCTTCTTCGACATGGCGATGTTGTTGGAACGCCGATACCCCATGGCGCAGCAGAATAAAAGTAGATCCGGCGATCCAAACCATGGATCCATGTGTGAGGAACGAATCGGGGTGAAATAAAGGTTTCAAATTACCAAAACTTCAATCGAGTAGAGACAATGACGCCTTGGCAACAAGAGTTTTGATCTCTTGTCGAATCAAGCCACAACCTTTTCCGATGTCGGCCTCTACATGATCCACCCTTGGTTTGACTATGAATCGGAAGAAATCTCCAAAACTATTTTGGAGGTTTATTTGCTTGACGGTACTTATAGACCTAACAAGCAATCTCTTAGGGTTTTCCATAAGCTTTGCCTCTTTTAAATACCTTTTATATTGGGTATCCTTTTAATTGGGCCTTTTATAATGGGTATCTTTTCATTGGGCCCATTATTTGGTATCCTTTTAATACCCTTTTATAATTGGTATCTCTTGAATGTATCATAAGATTAAATAAATACAATAAAGTTTTTAACCGAAAATTATAATTACATTAATTATATCCAAAAATTATAATTACATTAATTATAATAAGGATTTCGGTAAACTATATTTATTTAAATTTATATATGAATCAAATTCATATATTAATAGAATTATGTTGTCATTATGTGTACAACATCCTTGTAATAGGGACATGAGGTCCTACTGGGCTTCCTTCAGCCAACTTACATTGGAATAGGGCTTTAGAGATATCAAACCTCTCTTGCCATGCTTGCCTCTGATAAAGTTCTTTCAGTGCTCGATCATATCATAAGCAACCATGTCCTCATGTTGCTTCCGAGTTCGAGATTCATAGTGGCAAGCATAAGACATCCAACATCTATCATGTCATCGAGATACTTCTTGTAAGCATCTCTATCGATCCTCGAGGCATTAACGGGTGGTTCATTAGGAAGTGGTTGTTCAATGACATATAATTTCCGTTCTTGTTTAAGGACAATCCTCAAGTTACTGGAACCAATCAAGAAAATTCAAACCATTCAATTTGTCCTTCTCAAGGACCGATCGCAATGAGAGTGTGCTAGTGTTTGCAGCCATAATATATCTACAACAATTAAATATGCATGTGAGTAAATTTACCATTTTATATCAATCATTAAAAGACTTTATTAAATGATATTCCCACTATTTTATTTCAAAATTAATAACCTCGTATATTAATTTCGGAAAAACTTTCTCAAAAGTATTTCTAGTAGGTTAAGGATCCATATTTCACCACCTCTTAAGTCACTTTGGCTTTACTCTTAAGATTATGGTTATTTAGGTAAGCAACATTTGCTAATTACATCATATGTAACTCCTAATATTTGGTGAACAACTCTTGTTCTAATCATCTTATGATTTATCCAATTTACTTGCCTCTAGGTTTCTAATCCTATTAGAGTAACCTAGTTAAGTCATTAACCAATTTTTAACCAAATAATATCACTTGTTTATTCTTCGCGTTTAACCAAGATAAATACTAATACTTAGCTTTGGCGTAAACCTACATAGTATTGATCGAGGCCTTAACGAGGGCAAAATTGGAAGGCCATCTTTGACTTAATATTTTAATAGAGGATTTTATTAAAGTTGTTGCATCTCACCAATTACGGTCTATTTCAGCCCATTTAGTCTTCTAATCGATCTCATCAATTAATAGGGTTTATTATCTTCAAATTTTAATATATATAAAAAAAATTGGCATGCTTTAGACATCCATAGCATCTCATACATGAATAAATAAAGCAATAAATAAATGCAATAGTTATAGCCCATAAACTAAGGTGGTTCAACCCAAGCCAATGGGAAAACCAAAAAGAAACCTAAAGGTGTAAGCCATTTCACAAGCTATCATTCTTAATCATTGTCCCACCTTCCTTCTCGTTTGGCCCACAGCAACTCTTGCAAATTACAATATACTGAAAACTCGTTTTACATACGAGGAATAAGATGAGAAGAGAAATACAAGAGAATAGTAGTAAGGCACGACACACGCAGCCGTATTTAAAAAAAAAAACAACTTTTATCGAATGGGTCATTGGGCTATAACTAAGCATTTCAAACACCGTGCTAGTCAAAAATAGCATACATAATTCAATTATTATTATTATTATTTTAAAGTGAATTATAAAATATCCTTTCAACCTTTTGTGGCCCATCAAGTTTATAAATTTCTTTTATTAACAAAACTTTTTGCAGTGCGAGGATGTCGGAGAAGCGGGCGAAGGCACGCGGCGAGCCATCCTCGATCCTTATCCGAGGTTGCGGGGCGAGCCCCCGCATCATAGATTGAGGTGCGGGGCGAGCCCCACATACAAATCGTATATCCCACTCAAATGAAACCTCACGATTTGATAACTTTTTATCAACAGAATCGTGTTTTTAGGATTTTAATCCTTGAGGTTTCATATCGGAACAACCCTTGTTCCACTAGCTAGTTAACACTTACTGGAAACTATAAATACCACCGTCGCATTATTACAGTTTGTTAATAGTTAACAAAGAATAACATAAAATCAAGTAGGCCACAACACCATGATTAACATTTAATCAATTTCCGAAAGAAACAGATTATCGAGTTATGCTTAAACGATTTAAACAATTGAAAATACAATAAGATCAAAACATGAATCTCATACAATTGCATCACCCAAGTATTTAAACCCGAGTTTGTATCACACAAGTGGCTCTGATACCACTGTTGAACAACAACAAATTCCACAACAAATTGAGGAACAAACAACTACTGTAGAAACACAACCACCGCGCAAATCTTTAAGAGAACGCCGTGCACCTGAGAGATATGGATTTCTCATTACAACGCATGTTGACGTTCTTCTTATAGATCAAGATGAGCCTAGGACTTATCAAGAAGCGGTGACGAGCCCAGACTCTGAGAAATGGCTTGAGGCCATGAGATCTGAGATGGATTCCATGTATGAAAACCAAGTATGGACTTTGATTGATCCACCCGAAGAAGTTAAACCTATAGGTGCAAATGGGTTTTCAAAAAGAAAACCGACATGGATGGTAATGTACAAACATACAAAGGGCGATTAGTCGCTAAAGGTTTTCGCCAAATTCATGGTGTTGACTATGATGAAACCTTTTCTCCTGTAGCTATGTTTAAATCCATCAGATCTTGCTGCGCCATATTGCATTTCATGATTATGAAATCGCGGATGGACGTCAAAACGACTTTCCTTAACGGAAACTTGAAGAGGATGTGTATATGACACAACCTTGAAGGTTTTGTAAATCCAAAGGATGCTAGAAAGATATGTAAGCTACAAAGATCCATTTATGGATTAAAGCAAGCTTCTCGAAGTTGGAATCTTCGCGTTTTAACGATGCAATCAAAGAGTTTGGTTTTGTCAAAAATGAAGATGAACCATGTGTTTACAAGAAAGTTAGTGGGAGCACTATCACATTCTTGGTACTATATGTGGATGACATACTTATCATGGGAAATGACATACCTACTTTGCGATCTATTAAGACTTGGTTAAGAAGTTGTTTTTCTATGAAGGACTTGGGGAAGCCACTTATATCTTAGGAGTCAAGATCTATAGAGATAGATCAAGGCGACTACTAGGTCTAAGCCAAAGTACATACATAGATAAAGTAATCTTGAAAAGGTTCGGTATGGAAGAATCTAAAAGAGGATTTCTACCTATGAGACATGGTATTTCACTCTCGAAGAAAATGTGTCCTTCAACTCCACAAGAGAGAGAACGTATGAGTAAAATTCCATATGCTTCCGCTATTGGATCTATCATGTATGCTATGTTATGTACCCGTCCCGGATGTATCGTATGCCTTAAGTATGACGCAGCGGTATCAAGTAGATACCGGTGAAGGTCACTCGGACCACGATCAAGAGTATCCTTAAGTACTTAAGAAGAACTAAGGATACGTTCCTATTATATGGAGGTGAGGAAGAGTTAAGTGTAAAAGGTTACACCGATGCCGCTTCCAAACCGACAAGGATGATTCTCGATCGCAATCGGGTTTTGTGTTTTGCCTTAATGGTGGTGCTTTGTGAGTGGAAGAGTTCAAAGCAAAGTCACGATGCCAATTCTACAACAGAGGTGAGTATATTGCGACCGATGAGGCAAAGAAAGAAGCGATTTGGATCAAGAAGTTCATTCTTGGACTAGGGGTTGTGCCTAGCATATCGGATGCTATAGAGCTCGATGTAATAACAATGGAGCTATTGCACAAGCTAAGGAACCCGAGATCTCACCAAATGATCCAAACATATACTTAGACGCTACCATCTTATTCGAGAGATTATCGATCGAGGGGATGTAGAGATATGTAGAGTACCTTCGATGATAACATTGCTGATCCTCGACCAAGCCTCTGACACAGCAGAAGCATGATCGTCACACTAAGTCACTTGGTATTAGATATATGAGTGATTGGTCTTAGTGCTAGTGGGAGATTGTAAGAGTATGCCCAAAGACCAATCATGAGATGGTTGTAATAACATACTTAATTTACCATGTTTATTAATATAAAGCGTTGTCATTATTATTTCAGCTTTTTCTTTACGTGTGTATAAATAAATCTGCTTTATAATAATGTCCTAAGAATAATATGATTATTCTTAAAAGATCTTTAGTCGAGTATTATTGTTGACTAGGACAACAATAATGCATGATTGATGATAAAGAGTTGTCATTGATGTATTTTGTCAAAATCAATGCATGAATATGTGTGTTAGAGAACAACATATTGGATTGACCCGTTATGAGTATGTTTATTGGATTATTATGTAATTGTCACAACATTACTCATAGTGATTAATATGTATATGATCCTCGGACTTGAGATAATTATTATCTCAACATCGTGAGTTGTATATTTTGATCTGATCAAGCGTACACAGTAATTGGTTGTTCTATAAAGACGATGTTGGATATACCACAATCTATGTAGAGGATATGCTTGATCAATATAGGATAAGTCCTCCTACATAATGGGAGTAATATCTTAGGCCACTTGATTGAGTGAGACTAGAAATGCATGGCCATGCTCAAATAAGTTGACATGAGATGTCATACTAATTTGTATATCATAGTCTACTCAAGATATCAAGAAACATAGGATGGACTATACAAGTGTGACTATTCCATGACTTGTGTCCATTCCAGAGATAAAGGACTTAAGGATTAATGTATGAAAGGTTAATCACAAAAAGTTATGCGGAATCATGACTTCTTGTAACTTAGGTAGCAATGATGCATTGCTAGATGCCCTCATTGTTTGTGACATTAGAATCGTTCTATTATTACACGCTAACGTTGCAAGAACCTCTGGTCACACCCTATGGTTTAAATGAACGGAATAAAATATAATTGGTATTGTTTTTAGTTGTCACATGAATTAAATTAATTAAAGAATTAATTTAATTGAGCAATCAAATATTGAACATATTATATGTACAAGGATGTTGTACACATAATGACAACATAATTCTATTAATATATTTTATTCCGTTCATTTAAACCATAGGGTGTGACCCTCAGGGTTCTTGCAACGTTAGCGTGAATAATAGAACGATTCTAATGTCACAAACAATGAGGGCATCTAGCAATGCATCATTGCTACCTAAGTTACAAGAAGTCATGATTCCACATAACTTTTTGTGATTAACCTTTCATACATTAATCCTTAAGTCCTTTATCTCCTCGAATGGACACAAGTCATGGAATAGTCACACTTGTATAGTCCATCCCATGTTTCTTGATATCTTGAGTAGACTATGTATACAAATTAGTATGACATCTCATGTCAACTTATTTGAGCATGGCCATGCATTTCTAGTCTCACTCAATCAAGTGGCCTAAGATATTACTCCTATTATGTAGGAAGGACTTATCCTATATTGATCAAGCATATCCTCTACATAGATTGTGGTATATCCAACATCGCCTTTATAGAACAACCAATTACTTGCACGCTTGATCAGATCAAAATATACAACTCACGATGTTGAGATAATAATTATCTCAAGTCCGAGGATCATATACATATTAATCACTATGAGTAATGTTGTGACAATTACATAATAATCCAATAAACATACTCATAACGGTCAATCCAATATGTTGTTCTCTAACACACATATTCATGCATTGATTTTGACAATCCACATCAATGACAACTCTTTATCATCAATCAACTACATGTTAGTCTTAATGCATTATTGTTGTCCTAGTCAACAATAATACTCGACTAAGATCTTTTAAGAATAATCATATTATTCTTAGACATTATTATAAAACGATTTTATTTATACACACAGAAAGAAAAACTGAAATAATAATGACAACGCTTTATATTAATAAACATGGTAAATTAAGTATGTTATTACAACCATCTCATGATTGGTCTTTGGGCATACTCTTACAGATGTGTAGCTCAAGAGTATATAGACTTGTTATATGGAGGGGAAGAAGGAGTGGACAATGGGTTGAAAGAATGGGGAAAGGAGGCTTGGGTTTAAATAGAGGCTCAATTTTAGTACATTCATACACTGTGTGCTGAGGGTGTGTCGATGTGCACGGTCGCCATACACGGCCGTGTGCTAAGGCGTGTTGATTCTCCATGCCCGTTTCTCCAGTCTGTCACGCCCGTAGGTTTTAAGTCAGTATCTTCGCACGGCTAAGGGCACGGGCGTGTTCTGCCCGTGGTTGGCAAGTCAGTAGCTTCACACGGTCGTGGGACACAGCCATGCCACTTTGTCGGTGCCCGTGGGGTAGTGGTTGAGTCTGTGATTTCGAAAATTAGTTGAATCTGACTTGTACCTTCTTGCCATATTAGTACCAAGATTCTTGAGGTACACACGGTCTCAGCCACGGCCGTGTGCAAGGCCGTGTGGTCTGTAATTCTGTACCCTTAGTTAGTTTAAAGTGAGGTGACAAAAAGAAAGAATAAAATAAATAATTAAAATGAAAAATATAGAAGTTAATGAGGTTAGTACTCGGGTTGCCTCCCGAGAAGCGCTCGTTTATAGTCTTAAGCTAGACTTTCCTTGTATTTGAAAAAAATCAGGGAGGTTTAAAGGTTTGAATATCTTCCCTCATGCTTACAGTTCTATTTTCTTGATAAACTTTAAGTCGAGAAACGTTTACCTTAAAAGTGCCAAAGGTTGGATTGCTTACCTCGACTGTTCCGTGTAGGAAGATATTGTGTACCTCAAGAGGAATTTCTTCATTTGTTTTCAAGTCTGATGTGGTGATGTGAAGATCTGCTTTGTCTAACAGTACCTGTTCTCCTATTTTGAAGTGGTTTGATGTTTCTACGAGCTTTTCTGAGGGCTCCTTCGGTTTCACTTCGTGTGGTTCCGGTTCTTCTTCGTGTATCTCTAGTTTTTCCTTGAAGTGTGTTTTCCACTCGTCTAGTTCATCGGTTTGAATCCTTTGTTCCTCATGAGTTATTTCTTTACAGGGTTTAGGATCGAGTTCAATTATGTCCTTTTGTGGTGCTTCTTGAAAAGAAAGGTCAACCGAATGGTTATCGAAAGAATTCACATTCTCACCTTTGTTGCTTGATGTTCTAGCCGAGCCGAGGGCTTGAAGAGTGACTGTCTCCTCACCTACACAATGTATAAGTTTGCCTGCATCAACATCAATTTTAGTCCTGGCAGTTGCTAAAAATGGCCTTCCTAAAATTAAGGGGATCGAATTGTCCTCATCCATGTCTAAGACAACAAAATCTACTGGGAAGACAAATTTATCGACCTTTACGAGCACATCCTCGATTATACCCCTAGGAGTTCTGATAGTTTTATCAGCTAATTGGATGCTCATCCTAGTTTGTTTTGGTTTCTCTAGACCTAGTTGTTTAAACAGTTTATAAGGCATGACATTTATGCTTGCCCCTAAATCGGCTAATGCATTTTCTATAGATAAACTACCAATTATGCATGGAATTGTAAAACTCCCTGGATCTTTTAATTTCCGTAGTAGCACATTTTGTAGAATTACTGAGCACTTTGCGTTGAGTTCCACATGTGGTTCCTCGTCTATCTTTCGGTTTTTCGTTAACAGCTCCCTTAAAAAGTTTCTAGAGCCTAGCATCTGCGAAAGAGCTTCGAGTAGAGGTAAGGTAATATGTAATTTCTTTAAAAGTTTAAGAAACTTACAGAGCTGTTCTTCTGTATTGTCTCTCTTTAATGCTTCGGGATAAGGAATGCGAGGTTGGTATATTTTGATTACCGGTTTTGGCTTTTCTTGTGTTACCTCGACTTTTCCTTCTTCGACCTCGTTTTCTGGTATTCGATTGGGTTCGTCTAACTCTGCTTTTTCCTGAGCTGTTATGGCTTGGATTTGCTCATTTGGATTAATCTCAGTGTTGCTTGGTAGACGTCCTTGTGGTCGTTCAAACATTAACCTTGCAAGTTGTTTGACTGTCTTAGTGACTTCCCTTACTGACTTAGTAACTTCCCGACTCGGTTCTTGGTCTCTTCAACCGATGTTTGTTGATCTTTAAGTGTTTTCTCAGTATTTAGAGACGATTTTCTGTGGCTGCCATGAATTTTGTCAACATCTCTCCAAGGCTTGGCTTCTTCTCTTGTGGATAAGGATCATTTTGGAAGTTTTGAGGAGGTTGTTGTCTTTGATTTCCTTGAATTCCTTGTCCTCCCCACGAAAATTTTGGGTGGTTCCTGCAACCTGGATTTTAAGTATTACTATAAGGATTATTATTGGATCTGAAATTATTACCCATATAGTTCATCTGTTCGCTCTCTGCTCCTGGTTGGTAGGGTGGGTACTCAGGATTTGACACAGTTCCACTTGTTCGCACTACATTACTGGGTGTACCTGTGAAGAACACAAACTATCAAGCTTTTTATTCATCAATTCTACCTGATTTGACAGCATGGTTATTGCATCGAGGTTGTAAACTCTGACTGTTTTTGTTGGCCTTGTTCTTGTAACTTACCACTGATAGTTATTCAGCGACATCTCTTCTATAAACTCGTAGGCTACTTCAGGAGTTTTATTATTTAGAGTTCCACCGGCAGCTAAGTCGATTAGTTGTTTCGTTGAAGGATTCACACCATTGTAAAAAGTTTGGACTTAAAGCCACAAAAGTAATCCATGGTGTGGGCATCTTCTCAGTAGGTCCTTGTATCTCTCCCATGCATCATATAATGTCTCGAAATCCATCTGCACAAAAGAAGAGATATCATTCTGTAATTTGGCCATTTTGGCCGGTGGGAAATATCTTAATAAATTTTTTTCGGTCATTTGGTCCCATGTAGTGATTGACCCTCGTGGTAACAAGTTTAACCACTGTTTGGCTTTATTTCTTAATGAAAAGGGAAATAACCGAAGACGTATGGCATCATTAGAAACGCCATTTATTTTGAAGGTATCACAGAACTCTAAAAAGTTAGCTATATGTGTATTTGGGTCTTCGTCCCGCAAACCATCAAATTGAACAAATTGTTGAATCATTTGTATTGTGTTAGGCTTTAATTCAAAATTATTAGCAGCTATAACAGGCCTAACAATACTCAATTCTGCTCCTGTTAAATGCGGTTTAGCATAATCAAACATAGTACGTGGGGCATTATTTTCCCCCACATCATGTGGTTGTGGATTATTCTCGTCCATCCCTTTAGTAGGATTGGATCTGCCTGCTTGATTTTCCTCTGTGTAATTTAGGGCTCGCCTAGTTTCTCTGCGATTCCTTCGAGCGGTAGCTTCAATATCACTGTTGTATACTAAAGGTCCTCTCGGGTTCCTTCTAGTCATAAACTAGAGGTACCTGTTAAAAAAAGAAAGAAAGAAAATTTAGCAAAACTAAAATTTATCCTAAAATAAAAATAAAAGTAAATTGCGAAAAATAAAAAAATAATGGCTAAAGTAATAAAAATAGAGCTTTCTTAATATTTTAGTTCCTCGGCAAAGGTGCCAAAGACTTGATCGCTGTAAATCAGAGTTTAATATTTATAATGAGAATGATCGAACCTGGGAACTAACATTGACAACGATTTAAGGCAAGTGCACCTATCGAATAGTAGTATAGTTTAGGCAAGACCGGATTGTCGAACCCGAAGGAACTAAAAGTACTAATACTAACTTTCTTTCTATTATTTAGCCTAAATATAAAGTGATTGGTTGTCTAATCTAAAATTAACTAACTACCAAGCTAAGACGCACAGACAAAAAGACTAAATTGGGGAGATAACTTTTAGAAAAACTCAGTTGATTTAGACGATACCCTTAGGAAGAATCCACCTAGACATCGCTTGTCAGCCAACACTGAACTAGACGATTTATTTACTTAGTTTGATCCGTAAGACTCCGTAACGTATATTAAACCCTCTCTCGAGGCGAATAACGTCTAACCCTAAGTTAACTAATGGAAATCTCTTTCTCTCATAATAACCCCTAGAATAGCAATGAAATCGATCATGGACTCCCATATTAGGTTTCACCCTAATCCGGCAAAATCTCATCACCCTATCTCTAGGCGTGCGATCAACTCTGCTTAATTATGCTAGATCTACTCTTAAGCAGGGACTTTTGCTTCTCCACCTAAGCACATCAAATTAGGATTAAGCTCACATAATTAAGAATAAACTAAGTATTTATCATATAATTCAGAAATCAATAACAAGTTTCATCATAGATTTCATCCCCTTTGGGTATCTGAGGGGTTTAGTTCATAATTATAAAATAAAACATCTCAGAAGAAAAGATAAAACAAAACATAAGAAATCCCTAAAACTCCCTGAGGGAATTGAAGGAGAGATCCGCCGTCTTGAGTAGAATTCCGGCTTCTTGAGATGGATCAACTGGCTATCTTTGAGTGATTCCACAAATCTGGCCTTTTCGGCTTGGCTCCTTGGCCTAGCTAACCGCCCCCTTTCAGCTGACACTTAGAGGGTTTATATAGGCTCTCGAAATAGGTTTCTTCGCCCCAAAGTATCCAAATCTGAATGAAATTGCTCTTTGCCACGACAGGGACACGACCATGGCACACGCCCGTGTGGTCGGTCTTCAAGCCGTGTTCGGATTTCTTTAATGAGGCACAACCGTGTAAATCGGGGGTTAGGCCGTATTCTAGATGATTGACTTGGCACGGCCGTGTGGTCTTGGGCCCAGGCCGTGTGAATTTCATGATATGGCCCATTTACTCCGTTTTGGGCCCGTTTTATGTTCTTTTCATCCCTGGGTGCTTTTTTGGGTATAAGACATGAAAAGAAAGGATTAAGAGCACCTTTTTACATAAATCGAGGGATAAATCATCCAAAAGCATACTAAATGCGGGATTAAAATATGTTACTTTTACGGTTTATCAATCAGCTAGATAGTGATGAGATCTGAGATCGTAGGCAATCAAAATCATGCATATAGGAAGGGGTACTATTGGAGGCTTCGCCTCAGGATCAATCATGGTGTAACCAGATGACGTCCTTAGGGTTTGGGTTCCGAGTTAGCTAATCCTAAGTTAAGGAAACTTTAAGGGTCTCTTTATATACAAATAGTTTAATTAGAAACAAAAATTTGAAGGACTAAACATTTAGTGGCTTAAGGCCTTAGTTATAAGAATTACTATTGATTTTATGATTAAATGGTTTTATTTTAATCTATTCTATAACAGTTAGTCGAAAAATTTTAGGTTAAGTTAATCCGATCTCTTTATGACGCTCTATATCTAGATTCGACAGATAAATCAGGCGTAGGATGTTACACGCTATTACAAAGTTTTCTCCAAGTTATGTTTATTATTGCAATTAATTTTGTATTATGATTTTTCTTTGGTAATATTAATAACAATGTTTTCTTTTATATATTTATGATTTTTTGAAAAAATTATTTTCATATACAAACTTAACATAAATCTATCAATCGACGCGACACTCATTGAAAGTATCACTCGAGCGTGACACCTTTGGAAAACACCTCTCTTGTATGGCGTTTTTCTATATGAAAACACCTCTCTTGTATGGCGTTTTTCTATATGATGCCTCGGGGACCTAGCATTTTATCCAATTATTGTAGGAACCAATCTACTTTGCTAAATGATTTATGGATTGATCTAATTTATTAATTGATTTTCAGTTTTCACATGTATATGAAAAATGGGAAAAAAAAAATATATTGGTACATATAAAATAGAAAACTTGTTTAATTTTATATATTTTGAAAGATTTGTATTTATATATTGATAGCTTAATAAAACATATAACAACACCTGATCAATAAAGAAATAAACAGTTTTAAAAATCATCAAACAAATAAATAAATAAAATAATTATATATTCAAATTTGCACACTTCATCAAATATAAATATGATTTTAAAATGGATTATTTTGTGAACTGATAGAATATTAATCCAAGTAAGAAAAAAAAACTGAATTAATTTGATAAAAATTTAAAAAAAACTGAATTAATTTGATAAAAATTTGTTTTAGGTTTTCTACTTAAATTTTTATTATTATTTACCTTTCACAAGTGATAAAAATTGAAGCTTTATTTTCTAAATTTTATATTAAAAATTTGTATTTATTTAATGGGCGAGTATTTGGTACATTGGTGGTATACTTTTTTTTTATTCTATAAGTAACTTTAAAATTTGAGATATGTCTCTTTTTTTAAAAAATATTTTACTATACCCTTATATGGAGTCTAAAAACTCCACTAGCAATGTATCAAGTAATTTTCTTTATTTAATATGGAATGTTTTCAAAATTAATACTCATTTGATATTAAAATCACATAATGTAATCATAAGGTATTGTGTGATGGTTGCTCACCTTATCCCTTAATCATGAGGTTAAGAGCGATTCCTGCCCATAAAAATGGAGCACATTTCATGGCTGGTTATTTACCTCTTTTGGAGAGCACTTGCGGAAAGAGATTAATCACTACTACCGGCAATAAACATCTTAATTTTGACGAAAAATTCACGTAATTTAAATCATGTTAATTAAATAAGTTTACCTTAAAATTTTAATTTCATCACTTTAACTTTCAATCCGATTTTTATTTTATAATTTAAAGAAATCAAAATAAGTTAATATTCCATTTATCTTATTTTTCCTTAAAAAAATGTTCATGAACTATTTGGATCTAACGGTAAGTTTGACTTTATGAGATTAAATGCAAAATATGTTATTTGGAGGTCAAATACCTATAAAGTCCCTATACTATATTAACGAAAGCAATTTGTCCCTATAAACTTGTCAATTTTATAATCATATATATTGCCAATATTACTCATGTGGAGAGGAAATCACACCTTAGTCTAGTGAAACCTACAACTTCTGAGAGTCTAATAATAACATTGATGATAATTAAACTCAGGGAGTACCTAAGGGGGTTGGTTGGGACCTGATCTCTTCTAAAATAAAAATTTTTTTTAGTTAAGTTTTTAAAAATTTTTAAAATTTTAATTTAGTAAAAATAAAATTACACTTTGACCCTCTTAAAAATAATAAAAATTAATTTAATCTTTTACAAATTATAAAAATATAAACTATTTAAATACTAAAATTATAATTTAATTTATTTCTCTAACATTTTCTTTTACTAATTTTAATCTTTTAAAACTTCAGCAAAAGATAAAATAATGAAGGAAGTTAACATAATCGGTTAAAAGTGATTCTTTGAGGGTCAAATAATACTGAAACTGTGGAATGATGATGCATTAATAATAAGATGTATTAATTTTACATGTCATGTAAAAGAAAAACACTAATAAAATATTTTTTAATACCACATAAAACTTGTATGCACGTCACATCTTTTAATTCATCACACTCTTATAAAGTCAACATTTGGCTTTGGAAATAATTGTGATCTTTCACAAAAATATAATTATTTTATAAAAAGCATTTGCAATATTTTATGGTTAAAATATGCTCCCAATGTCTGTTAAAAACTTGGGCGTCATATTAAAAAAATAAAAAATAAAAATATTGTAATGAATTTAAATTTAATAAAATTTTTTTAACGATATTAATAGTTAAATTATATTTTTAAATTCAAAAATAATTTCTTTAAAATAAGTGTGAAACTAGATTTCAAAATGTACAGATAAGCATCTTTTAACCTAATTTTTTTATTATCAAAATAGTATTGCAACAGAAGAACTTTTATTCTGCAAAAAATATTGTAGAAATTATAATGTTATAAGAAAAATGTTGACAAAATTTTGATAGTGTTTGCAATGGTTAAAGTTTTTCATTTAGTGTTATAAGTTTCATCACGCATAAAATATATGTGTGCGTTTTTAGTATAGATTTTATTTTGATTTTAAATTCTATCATGTGTGAATTTTTTTAATTTAATTTTATTTTAATTTAGAAATATTTCAATTATTAGTCCATTGATTCTTTTTCATTGTAATTATTAGATTTTGGTCATAATTATATAATTGTATTTATTTTTTAGGAAATATATGTAATTTCTAAAGGATATAAATTACATATTAAATTTAAAGACTAGTTTAGTTGTCAATCCTCTCATACATGATTAATTAAAGATAACACTTTAATTTATTTTGCTAAGAAACTTGGGATATCTTAACAAACTATGACTTGCCTCCATGTTCTCCAACCTTTCATGTCATCCATCTTTTCTGTGATTTGATTTTGTCCTTATGTTTACAAATAAAATTTGACCAATTTAAGTAGCTTTTCTAATAAATTAATGTTAATTTTTATTGGGGCTCGTTCAAATATTTTATTATCTGTTATTTTTTAGTACGATTATTATTACAATTCATATGCATAAATGATGATCAACAATCTTATTAATGAAAAACGATATACTTAATTGCATTAATATGCGGTTTTTCAATGCTTTGACAGAATGGATGGAACAATTTCCCAACCGTACCATGGCATTAATGTACATGTTATCCTCAAAGGTACAATGGCTAAATAATGGTAACACTACTACACTATGTTTGGTTGGGAGAGTAAGAATAGATTACACTCCAATTCGAGCCCACACCAAACTTATGTTTAGTTGGCTGTAATGATCTATTACGGCATGCATTGATTAAGGGTTTATTCCAGGAAGAGGCTGTATAGTCATTCCCTTCCCTTACTACTAGTCATTCAACTTGGAGGAATAGGGAATTTTTTTTCTCATTTTCAAATTTTGCCCTCACATTTACCCAAAGGATGAAAACGTTGGTAACTTCCTTTCCTTTCCATCTTTATGCATCCCCTTTTTTTTTTTTTCCTTTGTTTGAAGACGAGACCTAGGTCAATCGATTGAAGCCATCATCTTCCATTCTTTCTCTTTTTCTTTACGTTTTAAGAAAATAAAACTCTTTGGTTGTAGAGTTGCAACCCTTTTTTTCCCCTTTTTCTTCTTTTTTTTTTCTTCACCTTTGGTTGCAGAGTTGCAAGCGAAAGTGACGACCAAGTGCTTCTTTGATGTCGAAATCGGCGGTAAGACTATTGGCAGAAACGTTATGTGCCTTTCTGGGGATGTTGTTCCTAAAATTGTTGAGAATTTTCGTGCCCTCTGCACAGGCAAGCTAGATCGAGTCTTCTACATTCACTTTTATTTTTTTTCCTTAATATTTTTCTTAATTAGATCAACATTTTTATTTCTTCTAGGAGAGAATGGATATGGTTTCAAAAGATGCTCCTTTCAACGTATTATTAAAGATTTCATGATCCAGGGTGGTGATTTTACTAATGGAAATGTAACCCTCTCTTTCTTTCCCCTTTTCCTTTGGCTTTCTAAAGAAAGAAATTTCCATTACTAAGTAGAAAACTAGTGCACTTGCTGGCTGTAATGAACTAGTGGAAGGAGTATTTATGAATCCAAGTTTGAAGATGAGAGCTTTTCTTGTGAGTGGTTCTCTAGTAACTAAAACCCTTCAAGTTTCGATATTTTTATGGATTCATTGGAGAGTGTTTTCATTTATATTTCACCAGTCCCGTCTATTTAAGTTTACAGATTCTTTGTTTACATTGATAATTTGATATCTAGATGCTATTAGTGAGCAATCATCAAACAATTATTTGCTTATTGCTACAAGTGAAGGATTGAATCAACAAAGAACATGAGTAAGTGGAATTATTTATCACTAACTAAGTTGAATTACTTTGACATTTCATTTTTTCTTTGAAGTAATTGTACCAAACACCCATATGCAACGTATATCCAGAAATGTGTACAAAGATATGGTCTCCTGAAAATCCTCTAATACATGAAAAGTCTTAGAAAAACATTAAACATACTCACGTTGCCTGCATTTCCATTTCCATTGCTTACACCAAAGTCTGAATAAGTATAAATTAATAATTTGCTTCTGCCACACAAATATCAAATGTTGTAGTTCTTGCAAGAATTCTTAATGCAACCTTAGTGGTACCTCAGTTGGATCATAATTTCTATTGAAAAGATTATAGGTAAGTTGAATCAACTTATTAGAAGTTCTACTAAGTTGAACCCTCTAATGGTTCAAGAACTCAGTAATGGTTCAAGTTTGGCAAGAATAGTGTTGATGCTGCTGGCATTTATGGTAGTAAAAAAAAAAAGAGATGATTTTGAAAAAGATGATGTTGAATGGGTTCTTTCTTTATATGCCTTTTTTGCTTGTCTTTGTTTCCCATGTTGTTGTTCTTAAGTTTGGGATTGGACTGTGTTTGTTTAAATGTCACAGTGAATATGAAATTTCATTTCTAGTTCTTTTACTAATTCACTTTGAAAAGTTTTAGTATGATCATGAAATTAGTAAAAACATGTATATAGGTTTACACATTGCTCAATGCTAGTTAGATTGTTGTAGTTTTTAGTTGAACTTTTTTAACTTGGTGTACATATAAGTTCATGAGCATTACAACTGATCATACAACTCTTATCTACTCTCTTTCAACTATTGTCAAACTAAGATCTGAAAATAGCAACTTCGTTCATTTTGTTGAAGCATAGTTTAGTTTAGGTTTGTAAGTAAACATTGTTGTATTCAAAACATATATTTAGGCTTTATATATATTTTTTGTATAAATTTGACATGTATTAGTGGGTTATGGTGGCAGCTAGTGAGCCTTGAGGCATGGTTGACTGATATGTGCCAAGAAAAATATGAAGTTAGGGAAAGAAGAGTTCTAAGAAGGTAACATATGATTTGGTTTCTCTTTCTTTACATTTCCTACAGTGCAATATATATATATATATTGATATTCATGTTTTTGATGTGGGTTTTGGCATGATGCAGAGACCAAGAGGATTGAAGGCCATGAGGAGTACGGAAAGTGATTCAGATTGAAGATACATCAATGGTAGCAACAGGGCCCTTTTTCTTTTCTGATATTTTTTGGGGAATATTTTTGGAGTTGATGTTAATGGTTGGGGAAAAATATAGAGAAGTTAAAATAATGGTCTGCTTTTTGGGGTTTGTTTGGTGTATAGATGTTTGATATTTTTATATATATAAATAATGAAAATAATTATTATTTTTGGATCAATATTTGTAATTTTGGTAAATATGATCCCATGCAATTATGTTTTGTCCTTCATATTAGGCATTTAGTGAGATGAGGCAGTAGATTTGGTAAAAGAAATTATGTCAAATTTGATGGCTGGAATCATGTAAACTCTAATTTATATAGAGTTTTTATAATTGTTTTTGACACATTTTTACTTGAAAAATTATGTAATCTCGAGAATATGATAGTTAATTGGGTGATTTTTATTCATATTACGGAAATGGGCATGATTTAATAAAGTATGCAATTTTATGCTTTTATGTATTAAATTTGTGCATAATTTAATTAATTCATATTACATATTAATTTCCTCTATTTAAATGTGCAATGGGACCATGAAGTTAATAAAATATGAAGCTCATTTTAATTTTGCATGGACATGAGACTATTCCTACCCTAGTTGGACAGCAAAAACATGCAATTTGGGTCATGAAGATGTCACATTGATCCAATTAAAGATGGTTTAAATGAAGGACAAGTTTGACAACTAATTGGGTTACAAAACCGCCCAAATAAGGGGGAGAGAAGCCCAATTAAGCAAGGGCATATGAGCAGCCCAAAATAAGCTTTTGGGAGATTTATGCAGAGGTCCCTACACTTGGAAATCAATCAAAAATCAGCACACCACTTTCACCCTTGAAATCGTCCACCACCTTGCTTGAGTCAAGTATGATTTCATGCATGAATCAAGCAACCAACAGCCTCCCATCTCCAAAATTCATGGCAAGGCATGGGGAAGAGAAACCTAAGGGATTTTAAAGCTATTATTAGTAAGCCTCTTAGCCATCCATCCACTATATACCCTTTACGTCCCTCATTCTTCACTTCACATTCTCTTCTCTCATTTCATTTTCCTCTCTTTTTCACTCATAGCCATCCCCATATTCACTTCACCTTAACGAGCAATTCCTTGAGAAAATACTCTCTTGGCCGACCACCTTAAGGAGAATTTTACGAAGGAGCAAACGCAAGGATTAGAGAAAGCCATTACAATCGATTTTCAAAGAACTACTGAATCAATAAGAGTTTATTCTTCCTTATCTTTGTTTTACTTTTGATATTAATCATGTTCACAATTTGTTTTGTTGTTTTTTCATCAACAATGGTATCTTAATCTTGATTAGCTAAAATGATTACATCAATTTGATGAAGTTCTTTTTATTCATGTTCATGGTGTTCTATGCCTCAATCGTTCATGCTTTCAATTAAAATCATTCATGTATTCTTTCGTTAAAATGTTATTGAATGCATTAAAATTAGTTGCTTAATCTGAACTAGATGGTAATTAATGGACACAATAATTGAAAGGTGCATGCTTAATTTATATCTGACCAAGAATAAATTGAAGGTTTGTAATAACTTAAATGAGCTCTATTACCTTGCATAGATTTTATGTTTATGTAATTAAATTGTTTCAAACCAATACAGTCCCTGTTACTTCACATGAATCTTAAGAAACCCTTAGTTAAATATGATCATAGTAGTTGTAACGTGGTTTGTGCAAGTGTACACAGTCGTTCAAGTAATAAGTAAATAAAATGAGTTATTGTCTCCATAGGGATTGTGTGTGTTAATCAATTATTTGTAAAATTATAAATTCACAATTTGGTATAAAAACACAATATTTTGAGTGGTGATGTTTAACTAAATTATCTAGATGCAAGTTGATCCCAATGCAATTAAATCTAAATGCAATTTATCTAAACGTATGAATGAATGAATTTAGCAACAACAAAAAAAAAAAATCAACATAAAATAGACTAGGATAATTATTTTAATCAACTCAATTCATTTTCTTCATCTTAACAATGTTCGGAAAACATTCCATGGTAACTCAATCTTTCATGAGTTTGGAAACCAAATTAAGCCTTCTCGGATCTTTTACTTAGTGAAATATGTATTTTACTGATCATATTAAACTAAGGGTTTCTTAGTATTTATGCGAGGTCATAGGGACATTTACGTTTGCAATAGTTTAATCACATAAACCTAAAAACTATGTAAGATAATAGAGTTAACTAAATATATTATGAACCTCTAATTTAGTCGGGTTTAATGATCTAAATTGAGCATTGCACTTTTAAATTATGTGTCTACTAGCCGTCGTCTGGTTAGGATCGCTCAGCTAATCTGAATGCATCCAATCACATATGAATGAAATACATCTTGATTTTAATTAAAAACATGATCGATTGAGGCACAAACATGTTAAACATGAATCAAATAAATCTTACTGAATTAACATAATCATCCTAGGAAATAGGATTTAAAATACCATCGTTGATGCAAAAAATAATAAACACATAGAAAACATAAGTAAATTAAATAACAAGAGGAAAGAGTAAACTCTAATTCAATTTAGCAGCCTTTTGGATCTTTTCTGACTAATGTGTTCCTCCATTCTGCTCGATACTCCTTTTGCTAAGGGTTCCCTAAGGTGGACGACCAAAGAAAGATCTTAACAAAGCCTTTGTTGGTTTAAGAATAGAAGGGGAAATGGACGACTATGCAAGGGAAAAGGATAGGGAGATGGAAAAGAGAATGATGAATGAGAGAATGAATGAGAGATGAGTGTTGAAGGATGTGTTATGAATGAAGGGATTTGTATGGTATTTATAGGTAAAGGTAAGGGGTAGAGTTTGCTAAAAATAGAATTTAAATTCCTTTCTTTTCTCTCACATATGGCTGGCCACAATTCATGGAAAAAGGGATGACTTAGTCCCCTCATTTTGAATTCAAACCAAGGCTATTAATAACCATAGTGTGGACAGTTTCAACAACAAAGTTGTTGAGTTGATTTCTGATTATTTTCCAGCTGTAAGGACCTTTAATTAAATACCCTAAAGCTTGCTTTTGGGCATCTACTTGTGCCAAAACTAGGCTTTAAATTCCCCCTTGTTGGACGATTTATCAATCCAATAATTTAGCAAACATGTCCATCTTTTAGTACATCTTTTATTGGGTCAAATTATCAACCTCATGACCTAGTTTACATGGTCTTGCCATCCACATGAATTGATTTGTTCATGTCCATGTTTCATTCATATTAATCACATCTTCAGTGGTCCTCCTACATAGTACAAATTAACATATTAATAAATTAACATGAAATAACATAAAATATGCACAAAAATAATGTAATTAAGTATAATTTCACATATTTGATAAATTCATGTTCAATATTAATAATTAAGTAAAGTTCACTTATTTTAATAACAATTACTCAAGATTAACATACTTATTAAGTAAAAAGGTGGTAAAAATATATAGAAAACCTTATATAATTTCAAATTTATAGTAGTATGCATGTTTTTCTAAGTAAAAGATTTTGAAAGGACTTAATATTAGTTTCAAGCTCATGAAAGATCTAGTTGTCATGGAATATTTTCTGGAACATTATTAAACATGATGAAAATGAATTAAGTCAATTGATGTGATTATTCTAGCCTATTCATGTTATTATTGTTGAAGCTTGTTAATTTGCTGCTAAATCCATCCCATACATTTTACGTAACAGCTCGTTTTTGGGTCAAATCGAAAAGTGGTTTTGGGACCACAAATATGAAGTCAAAATATTTATTTTATTATTTTAATAAGGTCTACAGCATGATAGATTAATGTCGTGAAAGTTTCGTAAATAAATTTTACTGTTTGAATGGTTAATTTGATAAAAAGGACTAAATTGCGTAAAATATAAAATGCATGTTCTATTAGTTAAAGGTGTCAAATAGCTTTGGATTTTAATTATGGTGGCCTTAAATGGTAATTAGACCATTTTAAATGTTAGTGGAATTTTATAGACACATTAATAAGTGTTTTAAATGGTTTATTAGTAAGGTTAATTTGGTAATTTGGTTAATAACATAAAATAAATAAATCAAACAAAGAATTAAAGGTTATCATCCTTTTCATAGCCGAATGAAGCATGGAGAAAAGCCATTTTAGGGCTTGAAAGCATTCGGCCACTTTGGAGCTAATTTGTAAGTCCAAATTTGTTTCATTTTTAATGATTTTTACGTTTTTGAGATTGTTGCTTCTTATTCTAGCTAGCCCGTACCTTAAATTTTGAAATTGTTAAAGATTTATTATGTTTCCATTGTTGAATGCCTGAGTAATTTGATGGTTGATGATGGATTTTGAATAGTTGTTGATAGATTTACTAGTTTTGTAAAATGATTTTTGACAAAAATGTCAAAAAGGGATTAAATTGTGAAATTGTAAAATTATGTGGGTAAAAGTGTGAATAAATTGAAAATATGGGCTGCTAGTAATATGTATTAAATTCGGCTAAGCATGGGTTTGTACTAAATTGCATGAATTTGCAATTTTATGTGATAAGGACTAAATTGTAAAAATGTAAAAGTTTTGGGGCAAATGTGTACAATGACCCTTATGTGTGTTTTGTGCTAAATTGAATGAAATGATGATTAAATAAGTAAATTTTGATAATATATAGATCAAGATAAGCCGAGATCGGGTTTAGATTGGGGAGAAGGAAAAGTGGATGAATAGTCGATAATTTCCATCTGAGCAACTCGAGGTAAGTTCGTATAATTAGAATCAAACTTTTAAATTTTTGTAATTATTTGAAATGAATGTATGTAATTGAGTAAATGATCTACTTGAAATTCAAATGCCTTGTTGATATAGTCTGATGGTTACCAAGCACCGTTTGAATCGTAGGAATTCGTAGGATACGAGTGACATGTCACTAGGGTTACCGTTTAGGTTGAGATTCCTGCATGTGTTGCGGACTCACCGCAGCTCGTATGAGCTTACCGATGTATTAGCTCGTAAGAGCTTACTGTTTTAAGCTCGTTAGAGCTTAACGTTTCAGCTCAATAGAGCTTACTGTCTACCAGCTCAAGAGGAGCTTACTGATCATAGCTCGAAAAAGCGACAATGACAATGAATTGACGGATTACTGATTTATATGTTATGTATATCATCCGAGTATCCCTTGAAATTCTAATAGGTTCAACGGGCATAAATTCTGTTATTGGTTATGTGATAAAACTATGTGTTATGCAAATGAATTACTATTATTACAGATAAATTACTGTTATTACGGATGAATTACTGTTTATATAGATGAATTACTATTATTACAGATGAATTATTGTTATTACGAATGAATTACTGTTTATACAGTTGAATTACTATTACTACAGATGAATTACTGTTTATACAGATGAGTTACTGATACTGAATGAATTATTGATCATATGATTGAGAGTGAAATGTTACAAATGATGTACATGATATATGAATGTGATATGATACAATGTATTGAGTACTAAATTGAGATAATGGATGATTATATGCACTTATGTGACTAACTTGTTAATAAATGCTTGTGTTTAGGCATTTGATAATTGAATTGGGTACACCTTATTTATTGTCTTGATCATGTCCAAATGGTAAGTTTAGTTCTAAATTATACGGGCTTACTAAGCTATAAAGCTTACTCTATTTCTTTTCTGTGTTTTATAGAGGCTCGGTAGCTCGTTCGATTTGGATAAGTCGGAGTTACGCATCACACTATCCAGTTGCCAATTGGTACCTTTGAACTTATGGATATTTGTAAATATGGCATGTATAGGCTAGTTATAAAGATGATGGTTATGGTTACTTGAGATAGTGATTTTGGATGTTGTGGTATAAATTAAAGCCATGTGATTTGGCTTAATTTGGTATAAATGTTTTGGTTGTGTATAAGTATTCAAATACAGTATGTTTTGGCAAGTAGTAGATGGAATGGAAATATGCAAATGTTGTCTTGATATGAAATAGGCATATGAATGGAAAATGCATGATATTAATTAGGTATTTGAATACTATGTCGAATTGGTATAAATTGTGTAAGAAATGTTGTGAATTGGTTACCTATTGAGTTATAAAAATGTTGCAATTTATGCTTGTGCATGCATGTATAAATAGGGTGGCAAAATGGCTTTGCAAATAGCCTATTTTTGTCTACATGGGCAGAGACATGGGTGTGTGTCTCTGCCGTGTGCGACACACGATCATGTTACACAGCCGTGTATCCCCTGGTGTTGATATTAAAACCAAGTCAATATGCTCCACATGGTTTCATACACGGGCGTGTGACTGGCCGTGTGGTACAAGTCAGTATACCCCCCTAATTGGCACACGGCCTAGCACACCGGTGTGTGACTTAGCCATGTTGCATAAGTCAGTATACCCTACAAGATTGACATGGCCTGGTACACGAGCGTGCATGGCGACTTGGAAGGGTACACGGGCTAGACACACGGGCGTGTGGTTGGCCGTGTGACCCAAGTCAGTATGTACCCCCTGTTTTCACACAGTTGGAGACCCGGGTGTGTCTAGTGGCCATGTGAGATACACGGCTTGGTCATACGGGCGTGTGTTTTCTATATTGGGAAAAATTTTCAAAGTTTCGTAAAATTTTTATAAGTTATCGGTTTAGTCCCGAACTGCTCCTAAAGCATGTTTAAGGCCTCGTAGGCTATTGTAAGGGACAAATAGAATGATGATTGTATGAAATGGTTAAGTGTATGAGAAAAACAATGTTATATATGATAAAAGTTTGGTAATGCTCTGTAACCCTATTTCGACGTTGAATACGGGTGAGGGGTGTTACATTTTATTGCATACATTGCACTTAAGATTAATTTGCATTAGATATCTTTTTGCATCTAGATAATTATTTTACTTAACATCAACCAATCAAAATTATTGTGTTTTTTTACTAAATTGTTAATATTAATTTTAAAAAATATTGATTAACATATACAGTCCCTGTAGAAATGATAACTCTTATACTTACTTGTTACTTGATAACGACTATGTACACGTACACAAACCTCGCGTTACAAGTTTTTGGCATCGTTGCTTGGGACTGTTGCCTTAATCATTTTTTTGAAATTATTCTTTGGAATTTAGTTTTTATTTTATTCTATTTTATTTCTAACTTTACTAATTAATTTTTTATTCTTTTATTTTTTTGATTTATTTTCAAGTGTTTATGACCATAGTTCGAATCATTGATTTATTACCTATAGGCCTTGAAATCGAAAGGTCATTTAGACAAAGAATATGAGAAAGATTCGCCCAAAGACAAGCTGAAATGAACCTTAGAAATCAAAATGATGTTCAAAGGAATGGAGTCGCTAATGTTTGTAATCCAATCCTTATTGCTGATGATAGAGATCAAGCTATAAGGCAGTATGTTGTGCCCTTTTTTATTGAGTTAAATTCAGGAATTAGGAGACCGAAGATCGAGGCTCCGTTGTTCATGTGATGTTTCAAATGCTTCAAACAATTGGCCAATTTAGTGAAATGCCCACAAAAGATCCACATCCTCACATTCGACTATTCATGGAGGTGAGCGATTCCTTTAAGATAGCCGGCGTAACTGAAGATGCATTGAGATTGAAGTTGTTTCCGTACTCGTTGCGAGATTGAGCACGAGTATGGCTTAATTCATTGCCACCACATTCAATATCTACTTGGTAAGAATTAGCTGAACTGATAAACCGTAAAAGTAATATATTTTAGGCTCACATGTAGCATGCTTTTGCATAATTTAAGCCTCGATTTATGTAAAAAGGTGCTCTTAATCCTTTCTTTTCATGTCTTATACCTAGGAAAGCACCCGAGGATGAAAAGAATGAGAAATTGGCCCAAAATGGAGTAAATGGGCTATATCACAAAATCGACACGGCCTGGCCCAAAGACCACACGGCCGTGCCTCATTAAAAGTCTGAACACGGCATGGCCACGATTCATGCAGGCGTGTGCCATGGCCGTGTCCCTGTAGCTGGAGAGAGAAATTACATTCGGATTTGGATACTTGGAGGCAAAGAAACACATTCCAAAGCCTATTCAAACACTTTAGTAGGAATACTACTCAGATTAGGATACTTAGGGGCCAAGTAAGGCATCTCAAAGTCTATATAAACACCCAAGGGGGCAACTTGAAAGGGGGTTCGGCAGAAGCCGAAACGGGCATTCAGCTAGGCCAAGGAGCCAAGCCGGAAAGGTCAGATTGTGGGAATACACTCGAAGATAGCTAGTTGTTCCATCCCAAGAAGCCGGAGTTATACTCAAGACGGCGGACTTCTCCTTCAATTCCTTCAGGGAGTTTTAGGGATTTCTTATGTTTTGTTTTATCTTTTCTCTTGAGATGTTTTCTTTATTCATTATGAACTAAACCCCTCAGATACCTGAAGGGGATGAAACCTAGATGAATCTTGTTATTTGATTTCTGAGTTATATGATAAATACTTAGTTTATTCTTAATTATGCATGCTTAATCCAAATCTGATAAGAGTAGATCTAGCATAATTAAGCGGAGTTGATCGCATGCCTAGAGATAGGGTGACGAGATTTTACCGGATTAGGGTGAAACGTAATATGGGAATCCATAGATCGATTTACTGCTATTCTAGGGGGTTATTATAAGAGAACGAGAGTTTCACTAATTAACCTAGGGTTAGACGTTATTCGCCTCGAGAGAGGGTTTAATATACGTTAGGGAGTCTCACGGATCAAGCTAAGTAAATAAATCATATGATTCAGGGTTAGATAACAAGTGAAGTCTAGGTGGATTCTTCCTGAGGGTATCATCGTGATCAATTGAGTTTTCTTCAAGTTATTTCCCAATTCGTTCTTTTTGTCTTTGTGTCCTTAGCTTAGTCGTCGTTAATTTAGATTAAAACAACTTCACTTTATTTTAGGCTAAATGATAAAAAGAAAGTTAGTATTAATACTTTTAGTTCCTTTGGGTTCGACAATCCGGTCTTGCCTAAGGTATACTACTGTTTGATAGGTACATGATCGTTGAAATCAGAGCTTTAAATTTTATAAAAGAATGATCGAACCTGGAAATAAACTCTGACAACGATTAAAGGCAAGTGTACCTATCGAACAGTAGTATAGCTTAGGCAAGACCGGATATCGAACCCAAAGGAACCAAAAGTATTAATACTAACTTTCTTTTTAATATTTATCCTTAAAAATAAAGTGAAGTTTGTTTTATTCTAAATTTACGGTGACTAAGCTAAGGACACTAAGACAAAAAGAACGAATTGGGAAATAACTTGAAGAAAAACTCAATTGATCACGACGACACCCTCAGGAAGAATCCACCTAGACTTCACTTGTTATCTAACCTTCAATCATATGATTTATTTACTTAGCTTGATTCGTAGGACTCCTTAACCTATGCTAAACCCTCTCTCGAGGCGAATAACGTCTAGCCCTAGGTTACTTAGTGGATCTCTTGTTCTCTTATAATAACCCCCTAGAATAACAGTAAATCGATCTATGGCTTCCCATATTAGGTTTCACCCTAATCTGGTAAAATCTCGTAACCCTATCTCTAGGCGTCCGATCAACTCTGTTTAATTATGCTAGATCTACTCTTAAGCAAGGTCTATTCCTCCTCCACCTAAGCACATCATATTTGGATTAAGCATGCATAATTAAGAACAAACTAAGTATTTATCATATAATTCAAAAAATCAAATAACAAGATTCATCTAGGTTTCATCCCCTTCAGGTATCTGACGGGTTTAGTTCATAACTAAGAAAGAAAACATCTCAAGAGAAAAGATAAAACAAAATAGAAGAAATCCCTAAAACTCCCTGAAGGAATTGAAGGAGAATTCTGCCATATTGAGTATAACTTCGGCTTCTTGGGATGGGTCAACTGGCTAACTTCAAGCGATTCCCACAATTCTGACCTTTCTGGCTTGGCTCCTTGGCCTAGCTCGACTCCTCCTCAAAGGTGGCACTTAGGGGCTATATATAGGCTCTTTGAAATGCGATTCTTTCTCTCGAAGTATCCTTTTTCGACTGAAATTACTCATTCCAGCGACAGAGGCACGGCCATGGCACACGCCCGTGTGGATCGATTTCAAGCCATGTTCGGATTTCTACTTTGAGGTACGGCAGTGTAAGTCGGGGTTGCGGTCGTGCTCTAGGTGATCGTGAGGCACGGCCGTATGGGCCTTAGGCCAGGCCGTGTCGATTTCGTTCTAAGGCCTATTTACTCCATTTTGGGCCCGTTTTATGTTCTTTTCATCCTCGGGTGCTTTCCTGGGTATAAGACATGAAAAGAAAGGATTAAAAGCACCTTTTTACATGAATCAAGGCTCAAATCATCCAAAAGCATACTAAATATGGGATAAAAATATGTTATTTTTATGGTTTATCAGTACACTTGCCTTTAATCATTGTCAGAGTTAGTTTCCAGGTTCGATCACTCTTTTATAAATTTTAAAGCTCTGATTTTAGCGATCATGAATGCTTTTTGGTAAAGTATTTCCCACCTAGCAAAAATGGTAAGTTGCGGAATGAGATCACCACTTTTCAACAATTGGATTATGAATCCCTATAGAAGGCATGGGAAAGATTCAAGGAGTTACTTCATAGATATCCTCACCACTGGATTCCATATTGTATCCAGTTAAAGACATTTTATAATGGTCTCAACGCACACACAAGGTTGGTGGTAGATGCTTTTATGAATGGTGCTCTCTTATCGAAGTCTTATAATGAGGCCTACGAGATCATCGAGAGGATAGCCAGTAACAATTACTAGTGGCCGAAAAATCAAGTAGCTTCAGGAAGACGAGTAGCCGGACTACATGAAGTAGATGCCCTCACTTCACTCTCAACTCAGATATCTTCTATCTCTTCAATGTTGAAATAGTTTACTACTAACGATTTTAATCATATTGTAGCTCAACTACCAAGTCAATTAGATGTCGTTGCTTGCATATATTATGGGGATGACCATTCTTTCAAGAATTGTCCATCAAATCCCAAGTCAGTTTATTATGTGGGCAATCAACACCAGAATAAAAGTGGACAAGGACCACATTCCAACTTCTATTTTAACACCCTTAACCTGTACCCGTTGTCAGAACAGGATTTCGGGGTATTACCAAAACATTCAGAATATTTTCTAGATAATTCATACAAATACTATTCATTTACAGAGATCATCCATATCGTCCCTTGATCAGGCCCTCGAGGCCCAATACGAGCATTAGAATCGAATCGGGACTTAATCAGAACCTCTAAGAATTTTTCACAAAATTACAAAATTTTTCTGAGGTGCAGGACTCAGACGCCCATGTGGTCTAAGGGACACGCCCGCGTGACCTTGGAACACGCCTGTGCTATAGGCTGTGTCTGATTTAGGGTGCTCTCTAACTTACGCCACATGGCCATGCTACATGCCCGTGTGCTAGGCCGTGTGGTAATTTATTTTAATTCAATTTAGGTGCAGGTTTTACACGGCCAAGACACACGCCCGTGTTCTAGGCCGTGTGGCACACACAGCTGAGACACACGCCCGTGTACTCAATTCTCAGCATTCTTTTTCTTAAAATTTAGGTGTAGGGGACACACGGCCTAACTACATGCCCGTGTTACTGTGTCGGTGTGTCACACACACACTGTCTAGACACACGTCCCGTATATCGCTCAGTGGGACAAAATGAAGCCATTTCTAGCTTCATTTTGCACCCAAAATTTCACCCAAAACCTGCACTTGAAACACATATCCAATACCAACCAATTCAAGCATTCAAAATAAGCAATTCCATCATTCAACATGGCTTATCATTTCAAGAACAAGTGATTATAAACTTACATTGGTTTAACTTATGCAACAACATTAGACCACATATACTCAACATAACACATGTGAATTTATGTATCATTTCATACCTAAATGAACCATTACTAGCCATTTCAATGGCTAGATTACAAAATATCATTTTCAAGCCACTATTGGCCAAGTTGTTCTATACATGCCATTATACCCAAAATGACTTCATTAAATACCCAAAATTCTAGTTGATAGTGTGACGATGCTCCAATGATCTTCCAACCTTCACGAGCTTCCGAGCACTATAAAATAAGGGAAAAATAAATGGAGTAAGCATTACATGCTTAGTAAGTTCATACAATGGAAACTAAACTTACCAATCCTATTATTAAATTTAAGCACACAACATCATGTTTTCCATCCATTAGCAAAATTTCCTAAGCACATGCCGTCAATAAACCATGTTAGTCACAACATTTACAAACATGTCAAGTAAAAATAGATGAGCTTATCATGCAATATTCTTTCAAGTCATTATCATTACATCTCAAGATTTTCATGCCAAGTCAAGAGTTTTATGTCTGTCAAATCATTGAATTCCGATGGATGCTTAAGTAGTACACTTGAAGTGTACGATTCAATAATCCGCCAATTTCTTATTCAAGGGTACCCAATAGGGCACTTAAGCAAGAAACACTCTCTTGAGCTACATATCGTATAACAAGATTACCGGTCTAGGCTAAATCCTTTATATAACGTAAGCTTAGACGAGCTCGATCAGGGTTACCAGTCTAGGCTAAACCATAATCATAACGTATGCTCGAGAGGTATTATACCGGGATTACCCGTCCGGGCTAAATCCCTTATATAACAAGATCAATGGGATTACTCGTCTGAGCTAAATCCCGCATGCAATAAATGCAGGACCTTATTAATTTCAGAAAAGCGCATATAATCATCAGAATTCAACATTCAATCGGGACTAACCCCTTTATTACCATTTCAAGCATGTAATAAGTTTTCCATCATAGCATACAAGTAAAGCACATTAGCACAAATCACATTACATACAAACACAACATTCAAATAACATAATTACATGTCCGATTAAGTTACACGAACTTACCTCGACACTTGTTTGAATTAAATCTACTAATCTGTAATCTTTTCTTTTCCTCGATCTAGCCTCGAGTTTGTGTTTTTCAGATCTATATAAATAGCTTTAATCATCAATTTCTCATTTTTCATACTCACAGGGACTCAATTTACGTTCTAGGTAAAATTACCATTTTGCCCCTAACTTTTACATAAATTATGATGTAACAACCCAAACCCGGCCCAAACACTATGGCCGAATCCGGTTCGTTACAAGAAAAATATTCTTGAAAAGCCTTTTTGAAAACCAACTTAAGTTTTAAAATTGTCTTCATTTTAGTGGGCTTGCCAAACCGTACTTAGATTTTTAATTTTTGAAAATTAGGTTAAGTCGAGTTAATATAAAATTATAAGTGTGCCCGATGGCTTGATAAAAACGTTCTCAAACTTAGCTTAGAAAACCTTTATAACTCATTTCATAAAGAGATAGTTGAAGCAATTATTCAAGCATAAAGAAAAAATAAAATACTAGGAGGCCTTATTACATCCGAAATAAAATTAAAATCCACAATCCAATAATAAATGAATTGAATTTCAAAGTCCATTAGAATTTAAATCCACTGCATGGCCACCTCGAGTCAACCCGGCTCCACATCCACTATCTACTCGCTACCTGAAAAATGTAAGGAGAAGGTGAGTCACCAAGACTCAGTATGTAACCCTTCCCCTGGTATAAACATGTTCATACACAACATATAACAAATTAATTATGCAAGTCATCATGTGTCCCAACCTAGCCAGCCATACGCCATTTGTCTACCCCGTTGTGGTACCAAACCACCGGTGGTGCCAAACCACCGGTGACATATAGTCACGATGTGCTACCAAAGCACCGTGTGTCCAGACACAAATCGGTGATGGGGCCAACCCATCGTGTGATACCAAATCACCGCGACGATCCCATATCTCAAGTGGGGCCAACCCACTGCGTGGTATTAACCACGGGGACAAGTCGCTATGAGGTACCAAACCTCCGGAGGTGCCAAACCTCTGGTGACCGTAGTCACGGTGTGTTACCAAAACATCGGTGCCCGTCGGCACGAATACACTGCCCCCTCCACTCAATCAACCCACATGGTCAATAGTCACATATAGATTTATCATATGTATTATCACAACATGCTTCCCAAAAGCATAAAATAGCAAATCATATGCACAGTACTTACACAGTTTACCCCAGTATACCGTTATGGTATTCAAGCCATTGCTACATACTTCACGTTAGCAATCACATTACTTAACATAATTTAATAAGTTAAATGGTGTGTATGTACACACCTGTTATCGATGATAGCCCTAAATCCCGAAAGAAAGCGTTGGTCACCACAGATCCACTTGTCCTATATTCGGCCAAATCCAAGGATTAGTCTTATGGCCTATTCGGCCTAATTAACTTATTAGAGAGGGGTTCCTTGTGAACCCGAGATCTTACCCTTGCTTCTGCTATTAACCACGGCACTAGCACACAGATCTGCTTTACCACATAGTTGGTTAGTCACTACAGTTAATAGCCTTTGGCTTTTAATCGAATATGAATAAAAGGTAGATCCTTACCACCTTACCCCAAAACCGATTGCTTCACGCTGATGGCTTGTCTGCTTACTTCCTATTCGAAAAGCCCTATGCCAATTTGATTTATTCATGCGATTAGTATCATTGCCGAAACAGTATCCAAGTCGACAAGAGAGGAGATCATAATCATTCGGCTTAACATACTTACCCTCCAAAATTGACTAAAGAACGCCTCCCTTTTCTTGTTCAATATTCGGCCAAAGAGGAAGTACTGAAGAGGATATAGAGTTTCGCTAAAAAGCGAGGATGGGATTCGGCTATGGTTGATTTTATTATCAAACAAGGCTGGATTTTTAGTGAAAAAGAAGAGAAAGAGAGGTAAAAGGGAATAGATGATTCGGCTGAAGAGAGAAAAATGTTGGAAGAGATGACAAGAATTTCGGCTAAGGGTTTTGAGAAGAGAAAAATTAGGAGGGAATAGGTTTAGGTTTTTCGGCTAAGCAAAGATGGAAAAGAACAACAAGGTGGTGGGTTGGGGTATTTATAAGCATTCGGCACCCCCATTGACTTGCCGTCCACTCCTACTAACCAAGGAGTTCAAAATCCATTTAATCTCCTTAAATCATTCTTGGCCACTTGTTTAATTAATTCAAATAATTTGAATTAATCCTAAATAATAAATCAATAATCCCTTAATAATCCAATTAATAATATCCCTTATTATCACTATAATTAAAAATCTCATAATATCTATTTAATAATCTATTTAAATCTTAACAATATCCTCATAATTAAAAAGAGTTTAAATTGAGGAAAAACTCCCCCCTTGTGCCGTCCCATTAATGAGCAAAAGGGAAATTTCATGACTTCGAACACAAGCTCTCTCCTTGTGCATTATGGCGTCAACTCCAAGCACTTAAGTGGCCTCCCTTTTGCCACTTTTCCAAGGCCTATTTAGTGTCAAATTATCCTCACTTATTCTTTTAACACCCTTCTGCTAAGGCTCCCTACCTTTTAAGTTAAACAACTGAATTTTTCCATCAAACCGAGCACACTCAAAGCCTTAAATTAAGCTTATTTATTTCATAAATAATATCATAGCAGTTCTTACATAAGAAAAATAACTAAATTCCAAATAGCCCCGTTTTTGGGATGTTACAGTTCTACCCCCCTTAAAATAAATTTCGTCCCCGAAATTACTTAACTAGAAAAGGTGGGGGTGTTGCTGCCTCATTACATCCTCAGGTTCCCACGTAGCTTCCTCTGTACCATGGTTCCGCCACAGCACCTTCACCAAGGGCACAGACTTCCTACGTAGAACCTTCACATCTCGGTCTAAGATCTGAACTGGTTCCTCCTCAAACGATAAATCCGAATTTATCTCGATTTCCGCCACTGGCACTACGTGCGATGGGTCTGACCGATACCGTCTCAGCATTGATACGTGAAAGACATCATGGATCTGGTTCAGTTCTGCTGGTAACTCAAGCTGATAAGCTACCGGTCCTACTCGCTTAATCATCGTATAGGGTCCAATGAACCTTGGGCTTAGCTTCCCTTTTCGTCCAAATCTTAACACCTCTTTCCAAGGCGATACTTTCAGAAAAACCTTGTCTCCCACAGCATACTCCATCTCCTTGCGCGTTTAAATCGAAGATAAGATTTCGCCTATCCGATGCTTCCTTAAGACGAGACCGAATCACCTTGACTTTATCCTCCGTCTCTGTCACACCAACTCCGGACCCAAAATCATGCCGTTCGCCTAATTACGTCCAACATGTCGAGTCGACACTTCCGCCCATCTGATTACCTCGTGACGGAGCCATCCGGATACTTGCACGGTAGTCATTGTTGTTGTAGGCGAACTCCGCTAATGGTAGAAATTCCTCCCAACTACCCCGAAAATCCAAGACACAACCTCTTAACATATCCTCCAAGATCTGTATCACCCTTTCCGATTGTCCATCGATTTGTGGATGGAAAGCGGTACTAAAATCCAACCGCGTGCCCATAGCTTGATGCAAGGCTTTCCAAAACCTTGACGTGAACTCGGATCCCTATCCGAGATGATTGATGTTGGAACACCATGCAATCTTACTATCTCCGACGTGCGACTTAGCTAGCTTCAAGAGAGAAATCCATCCTCACCAGGTATGAAGTGAGTGACTTGGTCGACGGTCCACTATTACCCAAATCGCATCTTTCTTCTTTGGCGTAGGGGGGTAGCCCATCGACGAAATCCATCGTGATCCTTTCCCACTTCCATTGGGGAATCTTCACTTTGGTGAAGCAACCACGACGGCAAATCGATGTTCAGCCTTAACTTGTTGACAGTCGACACTTACCAACAAACTCTGTTACTTCACGCTTTAACCTGTGCCACCAAAATCGCTCTCTAAGATCCCTATACATCTTGCTTCCTCCGGATGCATAGCGTAGAGGGCTCGCTATGTGCATCATGGAGAATCTTCGCCTCAACTCCACATCCTTTGGCATACACGCCGCCCTTGAAAGCATAATACTCCATCACTCGACAAAGTTATATCCTTCCAAACCACCCTCCCGAACTTGTGCTCTCTTAGCGTTCAACCCTTCATCCACCGATTGTTTTTTCCTTAACCTCCTCAATCCATGTTGGCTTAACTCAAGTTCCGCCAAGAGACTTCCATCATCATATAGACTCAACCGAGCAAACATTGCTCTTAAATCCGTCCACGACCTTCCGCTCAATGCGTCGGCTACCACGTTGGCCTTGCCCGGATGATACTCGATTGAACAATCGTAATCCTTCAAAAGTTCGATCCACCGGCATTGTCTCAGATTTAGATCCTTCTGAGTCAAGAGATACCTCAAACTCTTGTGATCCGTATAAACTATCGACTTCTCTCCATAAAGATAGTGTCTCCAAATTTTCAGAGCGAAGGCGACGCATCTAGCCGCTAGCTCTAAGTCGTGCGTTGGATAGTTCAGGTCATGTGGCCTTAATCGCCGTGATGCATAGGCTACTACCTTCCTCCTCTCTGCATCAAAGCACACATCCCAAACCAGTATGGGACGCATCACAATAAACGGTGAACAACTTCCCTGCCTCTGGCTGCACCAAAATCGGAGCTTCCGTCAAAATTTTCCTTAGTTTATCGAAGCTTTCTTGCTGCTTCTCCGACCATACAAATGGGATTCCTTTTCTTAGTAGCTTCACAACGGTCTTTGCGATCGAGAAAAACCCTTCCACAAACCTCCGATAGTACCCGCTAGACCTGAAAACTTCGGATCTCCGCCACTGACCTAGGCGGTTTCCAATCCAATACCGCTTCAATCTTACGAGGGTCTACTCTAATTCCTTCCACCGATACCACATGTCCTAAGAAAGCCACCTCCCTCAGCCAAAATTCGCACTTGCTGAATTTGGCATATAATTGCTTTTCCCTTAGTACCTGCAACACTATTCGTAAATGCTCGTCATGCTCTTCCTCCGTCCTAGAGTAAACCAAGATGTCGTCAATGAATACCACGACGAATTGGTCTAGTATTCACAAATACTCGCTTCATCAAGTCCATAAATGCCGCCGCGCGCGTTGGTCAACCCGAATGGCATTACGAAACTCGTAATGTCCATACCGAGTTCTGAATGCCGTCTTGTGAACATCAACCTCCTTTACCTTCAATTGATGGTAACCCGACCTAAGGTCTATCTTTGAAAACACCGCGGCACCCTTCAGTTGGTCAAACAAGTCATCGATCCGAGGCAACGGATACTTGTTTTTGATCGTTAACTTGTTTAACTGACGGTAGTCGATGCACATTCGCATGGACCCGTCCTTCTTCTTGACAAATAGCACAAAGCTCCCACGGGATATGCTTGGTCGAATAAACCCTCTATCCAAGAGCTCCTGAATTTGGGCCTTCAGCTCCACCAATTCCTTTGGTGCCATTCGGTATGGTGCTATAGACACAGGTGCCGTTTCGGGTAGCAAGTCAATACCGAATTCAACTTCCCGATCCGAGGCGGACACGGAAGTTCTTCCGAATACGTCGAAGAAATTCCCCAACCGTTCGAACCTCAACTACTGACTCCTTAGCTTCCAAAGCACAGATCCGAACCAAATATGCCTCGCAACCTTTCTTGATCATCCTTTCGGCCTTCAAGGCCGACACCACGTTGGATAGGTAATTTCTTCTATCACCTATCATAACCACTTTATCACCCTCAGCCGTCTTAAGCACTATGCGCTTAGCCGCGCAATCCAAATTCGCCTGATACTTAACCAACCAGTCCATTCCAAGGATCAAATCGAACTCTCCGAAAGGTAGTTCCATCAGATCGGCTACAAATACGACCCCTTGGAGTTCTAGGGGTACATCTCTATAAAGTTTGTCTACTACTACAGAGTGTCCTAGGGGGCTTAGCACAGTCATCTTCCTAAGAGTAGTCTCAGAGTCTAGGTCCATAGTTCCTACCACACTACTAGCAATGTACGAGTGCGTCGAACCCACATCAATTAGTGCAACATAAGGTAAACCAAATATTAGGAACGTACCGGTTATGACATTCGGTGCGTCTCCCTCCTCGCGACGCCTCGCTGCATAGACTAAGCCAGGCTGCCTAGCCTCTGTGTTACCCGATCCTCTGCCCTGAGTTCCACGACCTCTATTCGGACCATTTCCTCCTCGACCATTCCCGCGACCCCTCGGTGGTCCCCCATTTCTGTCTTGAGTACGGTTCTGCCCTTCTGGCTGATTCTTAGCTAGTTTTCGGGGGCAATCCCTGACCCGATGCTCCAAAGACCCACATTCAAAACAACCTCTACCACCGGTCCAACAGCTTCCCCAATGGGTTTTCCTACAGTGGTTACACTGAGTCGGCCTCTGACTAGTAGTCGTGGGCCTACCGGTCTGATTTGGCCCACTCTGCCTAGCCCTTTTCGGCGCACTATTACCACCTGATCCCGCCGACCCAAAACCTCTCTTTTGGTTATTCTTACTATAGTTTTGTCTCACAGTCTCCTTAATCTCTTCGGCCACCTTGGCCTTCTCCACTAGGGACGAGAACTCACGAACCTGCTAAGGGGCAATTAGTAATCTCAGATCATCTCTGAGTCCGTCCTCAAAACGGACGCAGCGCTCATGTTCTGTGGCTACGATTCCTCTGGCATACCTACTCAGCCTCAAAAACTCCGCCTCATACTCGGCCACTGACTTAGTTCCTTGCACTAGACCCAGGAAGGCTTTCCTTTGAGCATCAGTGTAGCTAGTGCCCACATACTTCTTCTGAAAGGCAGCTTTAAAGTAGTCCCACGTGAGATCATCAGCCGCGGCTCCATCCCGGACAGTCAGCCACCACTGGTACGCTTCATCCTTTAGAAGCGACACCGCCCCTTTCAGCTTCTCCTCCTCAGTCAGGTCGAGATCATCTATGACCCTTTCCATAGATTCCCGCCAATATTTTGCGGCACTGGGTGCCACTCCTGAGACACCACGGAATACCTCGGCCCCGTTAGACCGAATTCGCTCGAGAACAGACTTCCGAGCTCCCAAATTCCCACCAGCCCTAGCCACCATCTCCAAAACTCGCAGAAACGACTTGCGACCGCGGCCTCACCACCGGTGCGGTCCTCGCTCGCCACCCTAAAAGTAGGAGGTGGTGGTGGCGGTGGTACCTCGTTTTCAGAACCTTGACCCGACCTGACGGGCTCAGACACCGTCATCCTACCCCTACCGCGTCCACGACGTCCACGTCTTCTAGAACTCATTCTATCTACTGCGCTTTAATCTAATTAAGAGAATTTTATGTGTTAGCATTTGTTTCACTTTCTTATTCACGAAGAAATTTTATGAACAGAATTTAATTAGGGATTCTTTCGAGCAAACAAGGTTTCAGTCTTCTATCCTAGTTCACACAAAGAGTTCATGCATCCATTCCTTAATGCTTTCCATACCTATTCACTCTTCGGACATTTCGGCCCATTTCTAACCCAGGGGTATTTTCGTCATTTTCCTACCTGGTATTTTCGTAATAAAAGAAATTTTAAAACTTTAGTAAAGTAGGTCATTTTGAAATTCCCAAAACTAGAGGATATTTATGAAAATTTGTAAAATTGTAATCGTTTTGAAACCAGGGGTATTTTGGTAATTTTGTCAATCAGGGGCAATTCTGTCATTTTGATAAATCGAGGATATTTCCAACAGTTGTAAAACTTTGGGGATCCTTTCTGAAAGTTTTCCTTTTCAAATAGTGATGTTGGTAAGGTTTTCCAAAGATCGTATCATTTCGGTAATTTTCACAAATTGAGGCGTGCTTTCGTAATTTTCTAAAACCAAAATATTTCAAAGTTGATTTTCAAAGCTAAGTTATTGGATATTTGTAAAGTAGTTGAAATTTTTGAGCAAAACCATTGGACTGATATTTTATGAGTCAGGGGCATTTTAGTAATTTTACCCCTAAGGGTATTTTTGTAATTTTCCACAAATTTGAGTTTTTCGAAGAAAACATTGTAAAAATGATGTCCTCAAATTTAAAAGAGTCATTGTAAAAATTTTGAACACATTAGGGTTGTTGTTGTTTCGTTCTTTTTGGAAATATGGCTAGTTCCTTTCGGGTTTTAGTCATTAGGTTTAGCTTTATGACCGAGCCATCTTGATCGTGGTGAACCAAGGCTACGCACCAGCGGGATTCGAGTGAAGAGGAGGTGGGTCACGCGGACCGCTTAAATACCAAGCTCTCACCGAACCTTTCTAGACATGCGCATGCAGGTTGCCACACCACCGAGCCCTCTACGAGTTAGGGTGAACCGAAGCTACGCACTGTGTAGGATACTGCGAAGAGGAGGTGAGTCACACGGATCGCTTAAATACCGAGCTCTTCCGATCCAATCCTCGACATGCGTCTGTGGTTACCACACCCTAACTCACCGCTAAGTCATAGATTGGTCTAGTTCTTTAATGTCTTATGTTTGGTTCATGTGTTTGAGTAATCTAATCCTAGGGTTCAAGTCCTATAAGTCTATCTACGTTCCATACTTCCTACCCTTCTACAGAATATAATTCACCAAGAGGTTCAGAAGTACTTACCTGGGCGGATCGGTGCCGGAGACTCGGGCCATGCTGTTCAAAATCCAAAAATCATTTCATAAGGCCTACTAAAGCATTTTTGGGCCTTGGGCCCCCACAGCCGAGCTTTGAACTGGGCTCTGATACCAATTTTGTAACAACCCAAACCCGGCCCAAACACTATGGCCGAATCCGGTTCGTTACAGGAAAAATATTCTTGAAAAGCCTTTTTGAAAACCAACTTAAGTTTTAAAATTGTCTTCATTTTAGTGGGCTTGCCAAACCGTACTTAGATTTTTAATTTTTGAAAATTAGGTTAAGTCGAGTTAATATAAAATTATAAGTGTGCCCGATGGCTTGATAAAAACGTTCTCAAACTTAGCTTAGAAAACCTTTATAACTCATTTCATAAAGAGATAGTTGAAGCAATTATTCAAGCATAAAGAAAAAATAAAATACTAGGAGGCCTTATTACATCCGAAATAAAATTAAAATCCACAATCCAATAATAAATGAATTGAATTTCAAAGTCCATTAGAATTTAAATCCACTGCATGGCCACCTCGAGTCAACCCGGCTCCACATCCGCTATCTACTCGCTACCTGAAAAATGTAAGGAGAAGGTGAGTCACCAAGACTCAGTATGTAACCCTTCCCCCGGTATAAACATGTTCATACACAACATATAACAAATTAATTATGCAAGTCATCATGTGTCCCAACCTAGCCAGCCATACGCCACTGTCTACCCCGTTGTGGTACCAAACCACTTTGGTGGTGCCAAACCACCGTGACATATAGTCACGATGTGCTACCAAAGCAACGGTGTCCGTAGACACAAATCAGGTGATGGGGCCAACCCATCGTGTGATACCAAATCACTGGCAGACGATCCCATATCTCAAGTGGGGCCAACCCACGGTGGTATTAACCATAGGGACAAGTCGCTATGAGGTACCAAACCTCTGGAGGTGCCAAACCTCTCGTGACCGTAGTCACGCAGTGTTACCAAAACATCGGTGCCCGCTCGCACGAATACACCGCCCCCCACTCAATCAACCCACATGGTCAATAGTCACATATAGATTTATCATATGTATTATCACAACATGCTTCCCAAAAGCATAAAATAGCAAATCATATGCACAGTACTTACAGTTTACCCCGTGATACCGTTATGGTATTCAAGCCATTGCTACATACTTCACGTTAGCAATCACATTACTTAACATAATTTAATAAGTTAAATGGTGTGTATGTACACACCTGTTATCGATGATAGCCCTAAATCCCGAAAGAAAGCGTTGGTCACCACAGATCCACTTGTCCTATATTCGCCAAATCCAAGGATTAGTCTTATGGCCTATTCGCCTAATTAACTTATTAGAGAGGGTTCCTTGTGAACCCGAGATCTTACCTTACTTCGCTATTAACCACGGCACTAGCACACGATCCGCTTTACCACATAGTTGGTTAGTCACTACAGTTAATAGCCTTTGGCTTTTAATCGAATATGAATAAAAGGTAGATCCTTACCACCTTACCCCAAAACCGATTGCTTCACGCTGATGGCTTGTCTGCTTACTTCCTATTCGAAAAGCCCTATGCCAGTTTGATTTATTCATGCGATTAGTATCATTGCCAAAAACAAAGATCCAAGTCGACAAGAGAGAGAGATCATAATCATTCGACTTAACATACTTACCCTCCAAAATTGACTAAAGAACGCCTCCCTTTTCTTGTTCAATATTCGGCCAAAGAGGAAGTACTGAAGAGGATATAGAGTTTCGGCTAAAAAGCAGGGATGGGATTCGGCTATGGTTGATTTTATTATCAAACAAGGCTGGATTTTTAGTGAAAAAGAAGAGAAAGAGAGGTAAAAGGGAATAGATGATTCATGAAGAGAAAAATGTTGGAAGAGATGACAAGAATTTTGGCTAAGGGTTTTGAGAAGAGAAAATTTAGGGGAATAGGTTTAGGTTTTTCGGCTAAGCAAAGATGGAAAAGAACAACAAGGTGGTGGGTTGGGGTATTTATAAGCATTCTAACCCCCTTGACTTGCCGTCCCACTCCTACTAACCAAGGAGTTCAAAATCCATTTAATCTCCTTAAATCATTCTTGGCCACTTGTTTAATTAATTCAAATAATTTGAATTAATCCTAAATAATAAATCAATAATCCCTTAATAATCCAATTAATAATATCCCTTATTATCACTATAATTAAAAATCTCATAATATCTATTTAATAATCTATTTAAATCTTAACAATATCCTCATAATTAAAAAGAGTTTAAATTGAGGAAAAACTCCCCCCTTGTGCCGTCCCATTAATGAGCAAAAAGGGAAACTTCACGACTCGAACACAAGCTCTCCCTTGTGCATTGTGGCGTCAACTCCAAGCACTTAAGTGGCCTCTCTTTTGCCACTTTTCCAAGGCCTATTTAGTGTCAAATTATCCTCACTTATTCTTTTAACACCCTTCTGCTAAGGCTCCCTACCTTTTAAGTTAAACAACTGAATTTTTCCATCAAACCGAGCACACTCAAAGCCTTAAATTAAGCTTATTTATTTCATAAATAATATCATAGCAGTTCTTACATAAGAAAAATAACTAAATTCCAAATAGCCCCGTTTTTGGGATGTTACATATGATTTCGTCCTTAGGCCTGGAAAATGAAACTTGTGCAAATTACTCCTTATTCCAAGCCTAATCAAAGCCCCATTACAAAATTTACAGCACATGTATACATAAAATTTCAGAATTTTTCCTTCAATTTCACAAGTTTATATTTTACTCCCTAAATCAAGTTTCCATCAAAAATCACTTTGTTAAAGTTGTTTATCCATCAATAATCTTTCATTTTCTACCATAAATTTATAACTTCAAGCATAATACATCGATGACCAATTTTAATACATTGATAACTTTTCAAATTAATCCCCTAAATAGAGAGATTAAACTTTCCCGGTTTCAAAAATATCAAAATTACTAAAAACGGGACAAAGGAACTTACCCAAATAGACCTTGAAAGCTTCTTTTCTCTCTCCTAGGTTTTCCATGTGTTTTTAGGTTGAAGATGACAATAATAAGATGATATTTTCTTTTATCATCTTTTAATTAATTAAATTTTTACTATTTCCAATTTAGTCCTTGACCTTTTTCTATAATTCCATGAATGAATCACGATGAAAAATCTACACTTTTCTTAATGGTCTAATTGCCATATAAGGACCTGTAGTTTTAAATTCCATAGCTATTTGATCCTTATAGCTACTAGAATTCAACTTTCACATTTTATGCGATTTAGTCCTTCTCGTAATTAGGCACTAAATCGATAAAATTTTCGTGTCAAATTTTTCACATGACATATTTATCATATTAAGAATCATATAATAAGATAAACATAAATTATATTTTGGATCAGATTTGTGGTCTCGAAACCACTTTTCGACTTCACTAAAAAATGAGCTTGTTACATCTATAATCATTCATGGCGTAAGCATCCAAACTTTTCTTGGAGTAACCAAGGAAATAGACCGAATAACACTTACATGCATCATAGACCAAGTCAACCCCAAGGGTTCAATCAACTAGTTCCAAAACCACCACAAGCTGAATCATCTAATAGTTTGGAGAATTTGTTGAAGGTGTATATGGCAAAGAATGACACCTTAATCCAAAGCCAAGTAGCAACACTGAAAAATTTGGAGAACCAAATGGGTCAGTTAGCTACTAAGCTTTGTAATAGACTGCAATGAGTCTTGCCTAACGATACAAAAAATCTAAGAAATTTGGGAAAGGAGCATTGCAAGGTAGTTTCTTTACGAAGTGGTAAGACTTTGGAACCCAAGGAAGTTGTGGTTGAAGACGAACCTATTGAGAAGGAGGAAAGTTAACCACCCGTTGAAATTCCTACACCAGAAGAGCCAGAACTTAGAAAGTCTGATGAGGTAAAATCTAAACTAGTGAATTTTGATAAGCTAACATCTTCTTTAGATGCAAGTTTATCTCTTCAAAAAAGTTGTTCAGTCCAAGCCAAAGTTCCATCACCTCCATATCCTCAAAGATTTCAACAACATAAATAGAAACAAGAGGTGCAATTTAATAAGTTTTTGGAAGTTCTAAAGCAAATTCACATCAATATACTGTTGGTGGAGGCCTTAGAAAAATGCCCAATTATTTCAAGTTCATGAAGACATTCTGTCCAAGAAGAAGAGACTTAGTGAGTTCGAGACTGTAGCACTAACAAAAGGAGTGTAGTGCGTTCTTATAGAACAAACTACCTCTGAAACTGAAAGGCCCTAGAAGCTTTACTATATCTTATAATATTGGAGAATCTCACTGTGGTAAAACTTTATGCCATCTTGGAGCGAGTATCAACTTGATACCCAAATATATTTTCAAGATGTTGGGGATAGGTGAAGTAAGACCCACAACTGCGACACTCCAATTGGTAGGTCAATCTTTAGCATACCCAGAAGGAAAGATCGAGGATGTTCTGGTAAGAGTAGATAAGTTTATATTTCTTGCTAAATTCATTGTCTTAGATTTTGAAGCATATAAGAAAGTATCGATCATCTTAGGGAGACCTTTCCTAGCCACAGGAAGAACATTAATAGAAGTGCAAAAAGGAAAACTCACGATGAGAGTTCAAGATGATTAGGTAACATTTAATGTTCTTAAAGCAATGAAATTTACTGATCTGACGGAGGAATGTTCAGTGATGGAGGATATGGCTTTGTTGAAGACCTACTGGAAAACACTTTAGGGTTTGAGCCATTGAAAGATGAAGAAGGAAATGAAAATATGGCTTTGATGGAAGCCAATCTGATGGAATATGTTCAACCAATATGGTTTAAACCATTAGAATTGGAAGCTCGAGAATTCACACAACTGAAGTTGTCAATTGAGAAACTACCAAAACTTAAACTTAAGGTACTTCCTTCTCATCTGAAATATGTTTATTTGGGTAACAGTTCTACTTTTCCTATGATTGTTTCAACAGAACCAATAGAACAACAAGAGGACCAGTTGATCGAAGTCTTAAAAAAATCTAAAAATGTGACCGACTGGACCATAGCTGATATTCGAGGAATATGCCTGTCTTTTTGTAGGCATAAGATTATCTTAGAGGAGCGAGCTAGAATAGATGGGAAAAGGAGACTTAATCCAGTAATGAAAGAGGTAGTTCGAAAGGAAGTTATCAAATGGTTAGATGCGGGAATTATCTACCCCATCTTAGATAGTTCATGGGGAAGTCCGGTACAGTTAATCCCATCTACGATTGTCGAAAATGAACATAACAAGTTAATCCCAATGTGAGCGGTCACGGGTTGGAGAATTTGTATTGACTGCAGAAAATTGAACAAAGCCACTTGAAAGGACCATATTTGACTACCTTTTATGGATCATATGTTGGATCGACTAGCAGGTAATGAATATTGCTATTTCTTAAATGGATATTCAGGATATAGTGAGGAAGAAAAGCTTTACAACTTTATGCTGGATTTCAGTTGTAGGTTCAGAACGCACTGAGGAGGGAGAAAGTGAATAACCTCGCTTCAGCTATCACGGTAGCAGAGAGTTTAATGGACTTCAAAGGAAGTTCAGATGGGGCAGACAAGAACAAAAACTCTAAAGGCAAGAAGAAGTTCAGTGCGGCTATATCCACTAGCGCTCCTGTGCCGTGGCATGAGGTATGATTGCTCTATTCTCGCCCGCAATCCTGACTATTTCGTAGCCTCTTTCTGTGCCCCCTCGTTCGACTACTTCTCCTATTTAGGTTCAACCTCTTCAAAAATAGTTGTAGCCCCAAGAAGACCAACAAAAACGAATTTTACTTGCCTGTATAGTATGTTTTCTTTTAGGCGAATGCCTTTCGGTTTATGTAATGCACGTGTCACATTTCAGCGATGCTTGATAGCAATATTTACTGATATGGTAGAAAATTTTGTTGAGGTATTCATGAATTATTTTTCTGTTTTTGGTAATACTTATGATTTTTTTTGAGTAATTTAGCTAAGGTATTTAAAAGATGCAAGGAGAAAAATCTTGTCATTAACTGGGAGAAATGTCATTTTATAGTTAAGGAGGGAATTGCCTTAGGACACAAATTTTCCAGAAATGAGATTGAAGTCAATAAAGTGAAGGTGGACGTAATTGAAGAATTACCACTACCAGTCACTGTTAAAGGAGTTCAGAGTTTTTTAGGCCATGCCAATTTTTACCGAAGGTTTATTAAAGATTTTTAAAAAATTTACGAGCCGTTGTGTATGCTATTAGAAAAAGACACAATTTTTAAGTTTAACAAAGCATGCTTGGAAACTTTTGAGAAATTAAAAAATTAGTTAATCTCGGCCTCAGTAATTGTTACACCTGATTGAAACTCACCTTTTAAGTTAATGTGTGTTGCAAGCAATTTTACTGTGGGAGCTATGATGGGTCAAAGAATAAACAAAGTATTTCATCCAATATACTATGCGAGTAGAACTTTGACAGAAGCCCAACTTAATTATATGGTAATTGAGAAAGAACTTTTTGCTATAGTTTTTGCTTTTGACAAGTTTCATTCTTATTCATAGGTACGAAAGTCACAGTTTTTACAGGTCACGCAACCATTAAATACTTACTCACATGCTAAACCGAGGTTAATTAGATGGATACTTTTAATTTGACCTTGAGATCCAGGACAGGAAAGGTGTTGAAAATCAAGTAGTTGATCATCTGTCGAGATTGGAATAAAATGAGGTAACTTAGTCACTTGTTCCTATCAATAAGAATTTTCCAGATGAGCATATCTTCGAGGTAAGTTGAATTCATGAAATATCTTGGTTTTTTTTTATTTTAAAAATTATTTAGAATATGGAATAACACCTCGAGAAATGACATACCAAGAAAGGAAGAAATTCCTTCACGATAATCGATATTATTTTTGGGAGGATCCGTTTTTGTTTAAACATGTACAAATAACATAATCAGGAAGTGCGCAGGTGGAAGTGAAATTGATGAGATCTTGTATCACTGCCATTCATCTTCAAGTGGGGGACACTTTGGTGGTTATAGCACTACAGTGAAGATTTTACAAGCACAAGCAGGTTTCTTTTAGCCTACAGGGTTTAAGGATGTGTATGCATATGTGAAAAATTGTGATAGATGCCAAAGGTGTAACACCCTTTACCCGTATTCGACGCCGGAACCGGGTATGAGGCATTACCGGACTTAACATACTTAATCATACAAAATCGGGCCATAAATTTTCATTCCAACTTAAAACTTTTCATTCGTGTTCATGACATCCCTATTATGGGCCTACGAGACTTGAAACATACATATAAAGTGGTTTGGGACTGAACTGGAAGCTTACGAACACTTAGAAAATTTTACAGGGCCACACGCCCATGTGGAAAGGAACACGCCTGTATTCCTAGTTCGTGCAGATTTCGTTTTTCGTTTCGAACCTACAGGGGTTTTCACATGGCTTGGAACACGCCTATGTCCCTCACACGGCCATGACATGCCAGTGTCTTAGCTCATGTGTGAAAACCTTGACATTCTATTTATGAAGTCAGCAGACATTTAGGGTCACATGGCCAAGTCACAAGCCCGTGTGCTAGCCCGTGTGACAAACTTAATTTTTCATAAATCAGGTGCAAGGAACATACGGCCAGGCTACAAGTCCATGAGGTAGACCGTGTGTCACACTGGCCTAGACACACGCCCGTGTGTCTACCCGTGTGGACAAATACAAGGCTATTTACCAAGCCATTTGCCACCCTAAAAAACAACCACACTTATACCATTTCTAGCAACACATAGCATAACAATAATACACCTTTAATATCCACAATCAAGACATCCACACCTTAATTTCACACCACGTTCATCATGTATATACTTCACACATTACTCATTAAATTGCGCAAGCTTGCACTTCATGAATTTCATTATCATTGAATATATATAATTTAACTAGTTTTGGCCAATTCTAATGGCCATTTACAAAATGAAATAAGTAACATTAATAGCCAACACATTGGCTAACCAATATGACATATAACAAAATGACCAAGTTCCTATACATGCCATACCCAAAATAATCAAACTTTACTATACCCAAAAGAATAGCTTGATAGTGTGAATCGAGCTCCGACGTCCTACAATCCATGAGCTAGTTTGGCGATACTACAAGAAAAGGGAAAAGAGAGGGAGTAAGCATAAAGCTTAGTAAGTTTGCATGTAATAAATAACAACATAAAATCTTGTGAAAACATCCACACATTACATTATGAATTAACATAAAATTTTCAAGCAACATTGACATGGCTTACTCATGCTCACTCTTACCAACCACATATCACATACCGGACTCATTTCTCGTGAGTTTCGCATATTTACCTGTATCACTCCATCACATAACTTTAGCCCTTTTTCTATCTTTATCATAAACTTTAATTCTTTACCCCGTTGAACCACTTGGAATATTGAAGGATACTCAAGAATTGTCATACACGTAGTATGATACCAAAGCCATATCCCAGATATGGTCTTACATGGGATCACATGTCGATGCCAATGCCATATCCTAGATATGGTCTTATACGAGATCTCAATTCGTTGCCGACGCCATATCCCAAATATAGTCTTACACGAGATCGCATGTCGATGCCATGTCCAGACATGGGCTTATACGAAATCACTATTCGATGTCGATGCCATATCCCAGATATGGTCTTACACGGGATGTCAAATTGGTGTCGAGGCTATATCCCAGATACGGTCTTATACGAGACCTTATTAATCTAATGTTGTGACAAGGGTATCCTTTCTATTCTTAAGGTTCCACTGGGACTTCGATATAGTAAAACTTCATCATTTTTTTCATCGGGACCTCATTAACCAATTTCATAAAAAGAATATACATTTCATGTAATATCAAGCATTTAAGTACATAATAACATAATGTTGGTTTATTACACACAAACTTACCCCGGTACCAAAATATAGATAGTTGTTCAATTTAGTCCACCACCTTGTTCTTTCCTCGGTTTAGGTTCAGACTTTGTGTTTCTTGATCTAAAATGAAAAATTTCACTTATTTAATTATCACATTGACTAAAACAGCCCATGAATCATACTTTGGAAAAATTATAATTTTTCCCCTAAACTTTCACATATTTACAAAATGGTCCCTAGGCTCGTATGATGAAATGTGTTCATTTTTCTCACACCCAAGCCTAGCCGATTCATAGTCTCTCTTATAGTAGCCCAAAATTTTAACTATTTTACATTTTATACACATATTATTTAATCTTTTGTAAATAAGTCCTTTTTATCGATTTCACCCAAACTCATCTAGCAAAAGTTGTTTATCATATTCTACCACTAGACATCAAAATACATGCATGTCATCTGTGGGTAAAATTTTAAACACAAACTCGAGCTCAAAATAGTGGTAAAAATAGCTAGATCGAGCTATGAGGATTTTGAAAATACGAAGAACATAAAAAACAGGGCAAGGAGGTACTTACAATCAAGCTTGAAAGTGAAACAAAACCCTAGCTCTGGCTCCTTGCAAATTTCGGCTATGGAGGATGAAGATGGACACCAATTTTGACTTCTTTTTCCCTTTTTATTACCTTATTAACCAAATGACCAAAAAGCCCTTAAGGCCCTTACTTGAGATTTTTCCTGTTCATGTCCATTTTTGTCCATAATGATATATAATGGTCTAATTACTAAATAAGGACCTCTAATAAATTTTCTAATGCTATCTCATACTTAAAACTTTTAGAATCTCATATTTTTTTTTTCAATTTTTGCAATTTAGTCGTAAAAGATAAATTAATCACTAAATCATAAAATTTTTTCATGAAATTTTCACACAACCATGCAAACATGTCATAGACCTCATAAAAACCATAAAACATATATTTCTACTTCAAATTTGTGGTCTCGCAACCACTATTCTGACTAGGCCCTAAATCAGGCTATTACAAAAGGATCGAAAAAATTTCAAAGAGGAATGAAATGCCCTTGACAAATATTTTAGAGTTAAAATATTTGACGTATGGGGCATTGATTTTCTAGGCCCGTTTCCTTCTTCTTATGGTAACAAGTATATCCTAATGGTTGTTGATTATGTATCCAAGTGGGTGGAAGCTGATGCATACCCAACTAATGATGCTAAGGTTGTCATGTGATTCCTACAAAAGTATGTATTTTGTTGCGTGTGAATATGATGTGCCAATTATGCAAGTATACACGTTGAATCAAGTAATAAAGTGATGAGTGAGTATCATTTTCATGAGGATTGGATTTGTATTCTTAGTCTAAATTATCACAATTAAGTAGAAAAGATAAATGAATTGAATGATACTTTGAGAAATAACAATGCAATTAATCTACTAAAAATGAAAGTAATAAAATGTACTATCGTAGATTGCAATTGTAACAATTTGAATAAAAGAAATAAGGATTCTAGCAAGATTGGGATATTGATTGTAAAGGCGGGGATTATTAATGAATTAATTATAACCTAGGAACAATGTCATGGCAAAAATATGGTAACCTACTGCTCGGTTGGGTACTAACGTAGTTTACCTCTGTCGAAAGTAAGACCTAGAGTTACTCACTCCTAAGACATTATACATTTATAGGCTAATAATTAATAACCTTGATTAAAGCACAATCCTTTAAATCGTATAAAGTAGATCTCTATGTCTAAAGTTTATACGACCATTTCACTCAATGCTCTCTTATATTAGCTAATTTTGGTCCAAGCAACCTAACTCTGCCGATATTTTGGTATTTTCAGACTTATCAAGCATTTATCAATACCTTAATAAGCATGTAAATAGAAATAAACATTTAGTAAAGTAGTAAACTAAATCATATTCATCCATAAACCTTCATCAGAGTTAAAACATCATCAAAAGTAATCCTAATTGTACTAAGTTAGCTCATGACTGGGCTGTGCAATTTCAAGTATTTTAATATCATCAACATCCCAAAATAACAGTTCAAATCAAAAAATTTAGAACAAATTGCAGAGGAAGGAGTCTGGGTTCAGAACACGAATTCTCGTAACATGGCGTTGGTGCGCGTCTTCACCCAAGCTTCTAGTAGCTCAAATTACCCACATTGTCACAAAGAGACCTCTTTTGAAGCTTTGTATTTGCAATCAGTATTCAGCTCTCTTTAATGGCGAACCTCTTTTTTTTTTCTTTTATACTTGGGTTCTCCTCTAGGGTGAAAGTCATTAGCCAATGATTGCTTTTTTCCCTAATTTTTAGGTGGATATTTTCCATTACACGTGCATGTGGAGAGGCAATTGCTGAATGCTCTAATTGATGACCGGGGTATTTTTCATTTTCTTCCTCAGCATTGCCATGGCAACCTCTTATAATGCCTCGAAAAATCTCTATCCTTTGCTATCTTTCTTCCTTAAACTTGTTATTTATACCACCACAAAGCCTTTCCACCAACAATTAAAAGTAAAAATGCATTAAAGTAATCACCATCCCAAGTCTTTACATGCAATGCTCGATTAACTAAAAATAATCATGCAATTACCTAAAATGAAACTAATTTTACTTAAGTACAAGCAGTTAATTAAGTCTAAATGTATGAATTATAACTCTTTTCAAGAGTTATCACACTCCCAAATCCTGAGTCATTGCTTGCCCTCAAGAAAATATGCATGAATGCATGAATGCAAAATTGCCATTGCACATAACCACCTTGTACTACCAGTCCATTCAAAGAATAATTTATACATTAGTTCTCAGCAATCTTCTATGTCTAAAAACTTGTTCAAGTTTCAAAGGGTTGCTTACCAAAGGTAGTGCAGAGAATCTCACCCTAAAAATAAAATTTCTAAGTGCTCAAGTGTGCATTTTGGCTATAACTAGTATCTTGTAATTTACTTAGCTCATCTTTTATCTAAACTCAATTTTTTTTTAAAGTAGTAATAGGGGCTTAGCTCGTCACACAATTCTTTGACCTGATAATCACAATGGAGTATACATTGAATTATTGGGTACTCAATCATGTCACGATTTGAATGGGTTATAAAAGTTTTTACGGAAAGGCGTAGTTGGAAAAGCATGGCACCGAGTCTCCGGCACCAGTCTGCCCAGGTAAGTACCCTTAACTGATGTTTGCATATGATCTTGGTGATGTATGATATGAATGAATAGTGATAGTAGGCTACCCTAGAGACTGAAACCTATAGGACTTTGTGAACTCACGGAAACAAAACTCTATAATAAGAACTATTCATAAGATTGTGCCTTAATACACGGTGGAATAAAGACTGACGCATAAAACTTTTAAATCAGATAAGTCGAGACATTAGACATAGAGTTGGGAGCGTATGAAATATTTGTCTATTTTAATTGCTAGGTGTTTTTGAGTATGGGTAGGAGTTTTAAATTCTAGTTAAAAGTATATTAGTTTTATTAAGATCAGAGTGCGCAGCAAGAGCGTAGTATGGTAGGTTAGGATGTACGACTGTTAGTTAGTTGGAAATTTCGAGGACGAAATTTCTTTAAGGAGGGTAGATTTGTAACATCCCGAAATTGGGCCTAGGAGAATTAAGCCCAATAGGCCTCAGGCGTAGTAGCGTTTAAATTTTTGGAGAACAAGAGATCGGCTTAAATGCTAGTTAGACCTATTGGATAAGTGATTTTGGAAGGTTAGAGGGCTTCTATGAAGTCCCGGGATCAAATATTGGCTTTGGGGAAATTTTGGTTTTAGGTGAAAAAACCTCGGAAGTTGGCGATAGGCCTTAAGAATAAAATATGAAGGAAAATGACACAAGTGGAGTGTGTGGTGTAGTGGCAAAGTGACGCCACTTAGGGGACAAGGGAGTGACGCCACAAGGAAAGCAAGGAGGTCCAAGGTTCAAGTCTTGGCTTTTGCATTTTGGTTTCTTTTTACTTGGATCTTAGAATTTGGGCCATAGTTTATATTTAGTTGCGCATGGTTTAAGAGACAACAGGAGCTTGTGGCCAAGTGGTTAGCGGCGTGGATTATGTTGCAAGGGAGCACAGGTTCGAATCTCATGAGAAGCAAGGGAGTACTTATTTTGCATGCAGACGGTAAGTGTTTCATTGAATTTAAACTCTCATCGACGAAGGATCCCACATCGGAAAGACACAAAGAATAGAGGTGAAGAGCTAGCTATATAAGGAGCATCCTAGGAAGAGAGTAAACACATCTTGGAGGGCGTTTGGGCACAAGAGTGGTCGGAGCGCGGATTAGCCCTAGAGTCCTATCAGGTGTGTAACTCTGCGCTTCTCTACTGTAGAGCGCGCAAAATGCGAAATGCCATCACACGGCATTAGTAGCCACACGAGCGTGCGAGCGCACGTGTGGGGCTTCGACGCGATAGTTGAGGCCATCAGTAGTATTCTTATGGGTTGGGGCTGCTTGGGCCTCGATGGGCCGAAGTGGGCCCAATGGGCCCGTGGGCCCATATGAGTAAATTGTGTGATTGTTTAGTATATGTTGAACTAGACTAGGTGGAACTTATATACGTGGCTAGATTTGTGCTAGGTGGGCCACACGAGCGTGTGGGCCCGGATGGGTCGAAATCGGGTTTTAGGCCAATCGTCCGGTACGACCAAAAATGGTAGCTGAGTCGCTAGTGGCCACATTAGGCCTTCGGAAAGGCCATTGCAGGTGTGAATTTACGAAAATACCCTTGGTGGGTAAATTACAAAAATGTCATTGGTAGGTAAAATTACGGTTATACCCTTAGAGGTTGATTAGCATGATTATGTTGTTTAGTTTTGGCCGATTGTAGGGGAAGGCTTGATCTCGCATATCTCGGGTTGTGGCTAGTGCTCGGCGTGCGCTAAGGAAGGGGATCTAGTGCGTTAGATCTTGATCTACTGATTTTGATAGTCGCGTTAGTAACCAGTGTGTAAACTTGCACACTCTATACTTAGTAAATATATTTTAATAACTTTGAATATGATAAAGCCAAACAAAGGTGGGATGTTGATATGATACCCTATGGGTATGAGCACGGATTCGGGTAAGTCCGTTTCGATATGAGTTTTGCTATTCAATATATGGGATATAATGATTTATGACATATATGTGTTATATGATGCGTAACTAAGTATGTTGGCATGATTCGCATGATTTGCCCCGATTTGCATGATTTACATGAGTATGGCATGATGATGGGTGATATGAGAGGAGGAGGAAGTTGATATCCGTGTCTTTGGGACACCAGAGGTTTGGCACCTCCAGTGGTTTGGTACCACAGATTGATTTAGTGACTTTGGGTCACCAGAGGTTTGGCACCTCATAGCGACTTGTCCCGATGGCTTAGTACCACAAAGGGTTGGCCCCACAGCTGACATATCGGGATCGTCGCCCGTGATTTTGGTTTCACACGTGGGTTGGCCCCACACTTGGATATTGAAGTTTGGGAACTTGGGTCACCCGAGGTTTGGCACCTCATAGCGACTTGTCCTAGTGGCTTAGCACCACAAAGATGGGTTGGCCCCACGCTTGATATTACGGGATTGTCGCCAAAGTGATTTGGTATCACACGCGTGGGTTGGCCCCACGTATGGATTATTCGTGACTTTGGGTCACCAGTGGTTTGGCACCACATTATTGGATATCGTGACTTTGGGTCACCAGTGGTTTGGCACCACCAGTGGTTTGGTACCACACGGGGTAGAAAAAGGAGTTTCGGATGGTTAGGTTATGGGGTTTGCATGATTTGCATGTTTTATCAATGATCTGTGTAAGTGCTTGAATTATCGGGTTGGGGATTTATACACTGAGTCTTGGTGACTCACCCCTTCCCTTATATTTTGCAGATGAGGCATAGATCGCGGATATGGAGCCGGGGAGGAGTCGAGGTGGCCATGCATGTTGGTTTCGGGTTTTGACTATAAAATACCTTCTCAGTTTTATTTATTTTCTTTAAATTTGGTATGATTTTTATAATAAGGCCGCTGGTTGTTATTTTGGGTTTTGGTTATTTGATTTACTTCTGATGTTGTTATGCATGTGATTAGAACTTGTTTGCTTAATTAACCGTTAAATACAGCGTTTTCAAAACTATACCTCTTCGGGTTTTCCGAACATTACAAGATAATAAAGGTAACTTGGATGTTTTTATAAACTCTCATTTTCAAATCACTTTAAAGGAAAATGGTTCTAAACTTGATTTTTCTTATCGCGTTTAGTTTTAACAAGTGTCCAATGTTTTCTAAAATCGGCAATCACAAATGGGTTTTTACTCACGAGTTTTCCAAGTATTACTACAACTCCTAAAACAAACTCAGCATCAATTATTACTAAGTTTTCTAAACCCTAAAACAAAACAGAGTCTTCTTTAAACATTTTCGACAAACTTATGATTTTAAGATGTTTTCACTCCGTAACATGCCAGATTCGGTCGTAACGTTTAGGCCGGGTTTGGGGTGTTACAACTCATGAAGCTAAGGCTTTTAACTTAGAAGATGGATAGAGGAAACAACTACCTCCTTAGCTACTCAGTCTATTACTACAGTGTAGTGCCCCTAATTGTCCTTTTTCTTTATTACATACTCTTGCTTAAGCTCACTTTTCTAGCCAACTGTAACACCCCTTACCCGTATCCAATGCCAGAATAGGGTATGAGGCGTTATCGAACTTAAAATTTCTTGAACATGTAAAATCGGGTCATAAAATTTCGTCAAATTTAAAAATTTTCTAACACATGCATTTTGTTCCTTATTTGGGCTTATAAAGCTCAAAACATTCTTTAGGATGGTTCAGGATTAAACCGAGAACTTTGGAAACTTTTGGAAAAAAATTTAGAAGATTTTTCCCTAACCCGTGTAACTCTCTGTTTATGACATAATCATCAAAATAGGGTCACACGGCCTTGGCACACGCCCGTGCCCTTAGACCGTGTCAGTCACATGGTTGAGACACACGACCGTGTCTCTGCCTGTGTGGCCTCGAAGTTGGCTATTTTCCAAGCCAGTTCCCTAGATAAAACACAAACTCTCTTGTATCCATTTCATCAACATGTATCATGCTATAATTGGACATCCGAATATCCAATTTTGTATACACATTTCCATACACATCGTCATTGATGAAATCATTTGTAAACCACATCTACAACATCTCATTATGCAATTACCACATACATGAATAACTGCATCATAGGTGTATAACAACCATCAATATTGGCCATCTCCAAATAGCCTTAATCAAAATGAACATTTATTAAATAAGGGCCAACATTTTAGGCCATAAGAAATATGACATATATGACAAAATGACCAAGCCTACTATACACGCCATAACCCAAAAACTAGTGAATCTAGATATACCAACTGTTCCAATTGATAGTGTGATCGAATCTCCGACGTCCACTGATCCCCGAGCTAACTTGGCGATACTACAAGGTAAGGGAAAAGAGAGGGGAAATAAGCATAACTGCTTAGTAAGTTCATATGAAAATAATAAGAAATTAATAAACTTGTATGGATAAATCCTCACAATAATTTCTTAAGATGATATAATCATTATATCACATGCTTACACCTTATTACTCATGTTCACATTAATTTGTCTACTTGAGTCACTGTCACTAAATTATTTATTTCTCGAGCTATAGAGCTCTGAATGAAGAACCGTTAATTTTTCCTGAAAATAGACTCATATAAATTCTTACCATAGAAATTTAAGAATTTTTGGTCTAGCCAATTAGTACAGTTTATTCATTAAGTTTACCCATGTTTCGCTGTCCAACAGTTCTAATACTTCTTCACTACGAATCAATTTTATCCTCTTATAAAATTAATATGATGTTATCGTTTATTTAAATTGAAAATAGACTTATTAAGGATTTCAATCATATGAATTATACTCTATAATTATTTTTTACAATTTTTAATGATTTTCCAAAGTTGGAACAGGGGATTCCGAAACTCATTCTGACCCTATCTCACTAAAATTCAAATATCTCATAATTCACACTTCTTTTGCTTACTTTGTTTCTTTTATAAAACAATAGACTCATTAAGATTTGATTTCATATCTCACACAGACTTTAATTCAATTTCCACCATTTTTGGTGATTTTTCAAAGTTATACTAATGCTGCTGCCCACAACTATTTTAATGTCAATTTCACTCATTCATTAATTCTTTGTGTTCACTTTCATTTATACACACTCACACCAAAGCATATTATAGCTTGGCACATAACAACCAAGTGATCATAGACACATCTTACTCATTTGCATCCTTATCAATAATGCACCATAATCCGAGCACATTATTTATGAGTCTCGTATACATACCTGTGCTTAGCCATAATACTCACATATCCTACTCTTACTTATCTTGAGCATACTCCTTGAATTTCCCATTGAACTACTTGTAATATTAGGGATGTTCGGGATATCTTGTACACCTGGTAGGATGCCAATGCCATATCCCAGATATGGTATTACATGGGATCACATATCGGTGCCGATGCCATGTCCCAAACATGGTCTTACACTGGCACTCATCTCGAGCCGATGCCATGTCCCAGACATGGTCTTACACCGACTCTCCTCTATCAGTGCTGATGCCATGTCCCTAACATGGTCTTACACTAACACAACTTGAGGCCAATGCCATGTCCCAGACATGGTCTTACACTGGCACATTCACTGCCATGGTCCAACCATGGTCTTTTCTGTCAATTCATCACGAGTCGTAGTACGAATGTACTTGACCCTGTATTTCTCACGATTGATCCTTCAATTCAATATCGTACTTGCATAGAGTCATGATTAGATTACAAACATATATAAAATAATACATCATCTTAATTCAAATTTAATAATCTTTCAGTATAGACTAACCATATGAACTTACCTCGACGCGAATCGGTCATTTTGATTGACATTTCCCTATACTTTGTTCAAATATTGATTTCTTTGATCTAAAATGTCATAGTTCACTTAATTATCACTCACATTACTCATTTTAATACAAAAATCATACTACGAAAAATTTACAATTTTGCCCCTAAACTTTCTCATAATTACGATTTTGCCTCTAGGCTCGTAATATGATTTTTATTCAATTTCTATAAAATTCAAGGTCAGCCAAATCTTTTTCTCTTCCAAAGCAACCTCAAATTCTTATTATTTCACACTTTTAAGAGCATTTACAACTTTTACTAGTTAACCCATTTTAACTATTTTCAACGAAAATCACTTAGCAAAAATCATTCTCCTAACCTCGTGCACCCTTATTCTACCATTAAACATCAAAATGCACAAATAGCTAGCATGAATCAATTTTTAAACTTCATTTTTCATGCAAATAAATGGTAAAAATAGAAAGGTTAAGCTTCTAGGATCTAAAAAATACGAAGAACATTAAAAACGGAGCTCAAATGCATTTACAATTGAGTTTTGAAAAGCTTGAAACCCTCGCCATGGCTTCTTGAAAATTCAGTAGCATGGAGAAGAGAATGAGCAGATTTTTGGGTTTCAATTTTGTCTTTTATGCTTTAAAACACCCAAATGACAAAAATGCCATTTTTACTAAACCTTCAATTTTCACCCTTCCATGACTAGTTTTGTCCATAACAAAATATGGTGGTCTATTTGCCATTTAAAGACCTCTAGTTTAAACCCCCATTTAAGTCAAGTACTTATGTTCTAGAACTCATATTTTGCAATTAATGCAATTTAATCCCAATAATAAAATTGGGCACTTTATCGATAAAAATTACTTAACAAAATTTGCACACCATCACCCAAATATATCATAGACTCTAAAACAATCATAAATTAAATATATATATTTTTTTACTTTGGGTTTGTGGTCTCGAAACCACTATTCTGACTAGGCCCTATTTTGGGTTGTTACACCAACAACATGATGGAGCAAACAAAGTGTTGCCGACTTATTTGGCAATTCCAAGCATTAAAGTGTCCACTAGTAATTCTTAATGCTTTGGCAATTTTACTGAGTTTAGCTTCAAGAATCTCTTAATTCATTAAAAGAAACTCACTATAGTCCAATTGTAATTAAGGTTAGGATATCTTATTTTTTTTGGATTCAATTCTCAAGCAGCCTAACCAAAACTAAATTCACCTAATCCACTGTCACATGTTCTATGTTTATTGAAAAATTAAGGTCATCATCGAACATCACAAGTAAAAATTGTCCTTATCATAGTCTAACCAATTCTTGGCAGTTACGTGGCAAAACCAATTTGGCTATACTAGAATGCCTATACTAAAATGAGCATGCTTACTAAATACATTATGCATCCTAAATGCTCGATACACCCCAAACCTAATTGATGCATTGTCCTCAATGCATGAACATATATGTGACATGAATGTATGAATTTATATACAGAAAATGTCATAGTAAAAAAAGTATATGTATGCATGAATATATAAGGGGAAGATAACTCCCCTGACTTAGATATTGGTGATTGTTTCTTCATTGTTTGTGGGTGGGTTTGTGTGCACTATGCTTATAACGCAACTTTCTTTTTATTGAATGGAGTGGTACATCCTCCCCTTCTTTATAAGACTTAGTGATCTCATTAATGATGCGATCAATTTCACGGTATTGGGCAGTCATGACTTCAGGTAGTGTGTATGGAACAATTTTTTTGCCCTTCTCAGTGACTTTAACGGTAGGTGTGGGTTTATTTTTCTCATCTTCGTCACTCTCAATATTTACAGATTTTATTTTTTCAGGCTCCTCTTCAACTGTTTTCACTGTGTCAGGAGTAGCTTTCATGTTCGTAGATTTGGCCTTGTAAAAGTGGGTTGCAACTGGTTCCTCCCCAGTCTCGGAAAATGGTAGCAAAGCTTTGAGGAAATTAGGGAAGTCAGGCATAGGCTTGGTAAAGTTCTACAAGGACCATTTTAGAGCCACATCTTTATCCCTCACATAGGTACAGTAGCATGCCTACTATTTTTGGGCCTTTGCCATCTCTTCAGCAAGTTGAAATTACTGAGGACATTCTCTACTCCAGTTGCTCTAATGATTGCAACACTTTTTTTTTAAAGGAGCTCTAAGATGGGAAGGCTTCTGCAGTGGGAAAGTACTTAGAAAATGGGGTGGGTGCCTTACTGTGCTAAGGTTGTTTTGATGTGTCCACTCCTTGGATTTTGGTGAATATAGCCTTGGACATTCCTCCCTTGTTTGGTGTGAGGTCATCATTGGAATTTAAAGGTACTTGAGCTATTCTACAAAGAGCAGTGATGAGGAAAGGGAAATTAAAGTTGCCGACATTCTTCTTTGCACATTGATGCACTTTATGGAAAATGACACGACTAATTTTGATATTTTGATCGATAATGATTGAATGCAACAACATCATTTGTTCCTTTAATATTGTGGTGTTGTGGGTGGATGGCATTAGTTGAATTTTTAGGAAGTGGTATCAAATTTACCTATAGGATTCATGGAAGCCCTTTCGATTGTATGGCATTCTTGGCTAGAGATGAACCATTGAGTGCCTGCAAAATACAAATCTTTTAATACTTGATTTAAGCCGTTACTAGTGTTGGTTTTAATGAATGGAGTATGTTCGTCTTGAACATCTGGTAACCCAAATTGGGCATAAATGTGGTTTTCCTCAAATGTGACTGAGGCTCCACGAACATAAATAAAAGGATTGTCAGGAAAAGTGATGTGTGTAACATCCTTAAATAGGGGTTGTTGTGTTTAAATTGTTTTTGCATGTGTATAGATTGATTGTGGTATTGATTGAGATGTTCAAAGGTCTAGGTACAAGCCAAGGGTAGGCCCGAGCTATAGGAAAAATTTTGTTTTAAGCTTTGGTTAAGGGGTGCTGAAGGAGCTAGGGGTTAAGTATATTTCGTGGTGAATTTAAGCACAAGAATTGGTTTGGTAGAGTGGCAAGGAGGCGCCATTTAGGGCCTTGAGAGACGCCACATGCAGGGAAGGGGGGCTCAGATTCGAGCAGCAGAAATCCCATTTTTTGCTTACCATTTTGACGCCAAGGAAGGAAGAGTTGTGCTCAGCTCAAACTCTGTCGGATAACTGTTGAACAAGTCAAAAAAATTTAAACTGGTGGAGAAGAAAGAATTTAGGAGCTTGAGAAATTCAAACTCATTTGAATTGTTGGCCAGGAGAAATTTGAGGTGTTTGCCGAATTTTCAATTGTGGAGGAGGAGTGTTCGGTTGGGGAGCTTGCTAGGTGTGCCGTCCATCCATAGTCAACTTAGGAGGACATTTTCAGCTAGTCTAGGCCATAGTGCAAATGGTTGTGAGCTAAAACCGAAACCTCATTTAGAACTTATCGTTTTCCCCTTAATGCACCATGTTGAAGCAAAAGCCGAAATCCCTTTTGTACCTGTTGAATTCTCTTTGAAGCACCTAGCCGAATGCCCATCTAAACTTCCTTAGTTCTATTTCTTTTTCTTCTTCTTAGTACTTTGGCCGAATCTCCTTCTTTCCCATCTCTTTCATTGCTTTCTCTCATATTTGTTCCAAACCGCATCAACATCTCTTCTTCTCAAATCAACAACTTACTTTTCTTTTCATTCTCTCTTATGCCGAAACCTTCTTCTTTTTCCTCCTTTTGCCGAAACTCCCTTAATCTCTTTTCTCTAAACCAAAGTCGAATCACATTCATCTTTCTTGTATGTATGCTCAATATATGTCTAATGACTAAGCATGATGGCATGATTTGTATGTGCATGTGCATTGTTGTGGGTGATATGAGAGGAGAGGGAAGGTTGATATCTGTGACTTTGGGTCACCAGTGGTTTGGCACCACCAGTGGTTTGGTACCACAGTTGATTTCGTGACTCTGGGTCACCGGAGGTTTGGCACCTCATAGCGACTCATCCCAATGGCTTAGCACCACAGTGGGTTGGCCCCACATTTGATAAGACGGGATTGTCGCCAGTGATTTGGTATCACAACGTGGGTTGGCCCCACATATGGATTGTTCGTGACTTTGGGTCACCAGTGGTTGGGTACCACATTACTATTGATATCAGTGGCTTTGGGTCACCAGTGGTTTGGCACCACCAGTGGTTTGGTACCACACGAGGTAGAGAAAGGAGTTGTGGATGGCTAGGTTTGGGTGCATGCTATATTTACTTGATTATGATTTGTGTAAGCATGTTGCAATAATCGGGAGAGGGATTATGCACTAAGTCTTGGTGACTCACCTTCTTCCTTATCTTTTCAGGGGATTTGTAGATCGCGTATGAGGAGCCGGGAGGACTCGAGGTGGCCATGCGATATTTGCTTCTGGTTTTAGATGGAATTTTGACTTGGGTACTTTACTTTAAATTTCAATTTTTAATTGGGTTGTAATAAGGCCATTGGTTATTTCTATTTTGATTATTTTATCTGCTTTGGATTTGGTTTCAACTATGATTAAGTAAATTACTTGATTTGTTTTAATAACCTGAACACAAAGTTTTCTAAACTTTAATACGCATTCGGTTTCAAAACTTTACCATCGGGTAATACAATTCACATGATAACAAGCCAACTTATATGATTTCCAAATCTATGTTTTCAAAGCTCAAATACAAACGGTTTCCAAATTAACTAAGTAAAGATCACTCGGGTTTTAATAAACACAAACGTTTTTCCAAAGTTTTGATCAACAAGTGAGTTTTAAAATGATTTTCGAAATTTCAAAGACAACTTAACGTTTTCAACTTCACATGCACAAGATTTCTCCAAACACAAAGCAACAAAAGGGTTTTCACTGAAAATAAACCAGTAACTTGTTTTCTTCAAAAACGTTTTCTCTCTGTAACATGTCCGATTCGGTCGTAGTGTGTTGACTGGGTTAGGGGTGTTACAATTATGGTATCAGAGCCCAGTTTCAAAAGTTTAGTTGTGGGCCCGAGGCCCAAAATGTTTTAAAGTTTGGTTCCAAAATGTTTTTCTTTGAAAATACGTGGGTTGAAAAGCATGGCACCGAGTCTCCGGCACCAATCCGCTCAGATAAGTACCCCTAACTGATGTTTGTATATGATTATGATTATGATGATATATGCTTGAACGACTAATGATAGTGGACTACCCTAGAGACTAAAGCCTATAGGATTCTATGTTCTGGCGAAAACAAAACTCTATAATAAGAACTATTCATAAGACTGTGCCTTAATAATAGTGGAATAAAGACTGACGCATAAAACTTTTAAACCAGATAAGTCAAGATATTAGACATGAGCACTCGAGGTCATGGTCGTAATACGTGTGGACGCGGTTGAGGTAGGATGACTGTGTCCGAACCAGTGGGGTCTGGTCAGGGGTCGAAAAATGAGATGTCACCACCACCAGCTGCAGGTGGTGAGTTTCAGAATCGGACGGGGGATGACACAGTGTCACAGGTGATGCTGCGAGTTCTTGAGAGAGTGGCTGGAGCAGGTGGAGGTGTGGGAGCTCAGAAATCTGTATCTGAGCGACTTCGAGCCAATAGAGCTGAAGTATTCCGAAGAGTTTCTGGTGTGGCTCCCAATACGGCTGAGTATTGGTTGGAGGCGCGTGGAGCGTATCACTGGATCTTGATCGATCATCGAGGAGAAATCGAAAAGGATAGTGTCGCTTCTCCGGATGAGTCATACCAGCTGGTGGCTCACGCCGGATAGTCTTTGCAATGGATGATCTCACGTGGGATTATTTTAAGATAGCTTATCAGAAGAAATATATTGGGTCTAGCTACATTGATGCGCAGCGGAAGGCATTTCTGAGACTGGTTCAGGGGAGTAAGTCCATATCAGAGTACGAGGTGGAATTCTTAAGATTGAGTCGGTATGCTCGGGGTATCGTGGCTACGGAGCACGAGCGATGTGTCAGGTTCGAGGACAGACTGAGGGATGAGCTGAGATTGCTGATTGCTCCACAGCAGGAGCGAGAATTTGGCGTGTTAGTAGAAAAGGCTAAGACAGCTGAAGGGATAAAGGAATCTGTGAGGCAGAATCATGACAGGAATAGACATAAGAGAGGTTTTGGATCAGTTGGGTCGGTTGGTAATTCTTAGAAAAGGGCTAGGCATAGTGGGCCGAATCAATCTGAGAGGCCTCATATCATCGCTAATCGTGGTCCAAAGCGAGTAATGTCATTGGGAAATCTCATTGGGGAGAATGTTGGACTAGTGGAAAAGGATGTTTTGAATGTGGTTCGTTGGATCATCCTGTGAGGGATTGTCCATGGAAGTTAGCCAGATTCACCAAGGTCGTGGCCGTGTGCTCGGCTCAGAATGAGGACCGCAACCGCAGCAGAGGGGTCGTGGTTCGCAGAGAGGTAATGGTTCTCGTCGCCGCGAGCACCGGCAAAGGAGCGTGCAACGCCAAGCAAGACGACCGGATTGGTATACGATGAGAGGCGAGAGAGGAGGGCGACACCGGACGTCATAACCGGTACGTTCTTAATCTTTGGATTACCATATACTACTTTGATTGATGTGGGTTCGACGCATTCATATGTTGCTAGTAGCATAGTAGAGACCATGAGCTTAGACTCTGCGATTACTTCTAGGGAGATGACAGTAATTAGCCCTCTAGGTCACTCTATAGAAGTAAATAAGTTGTATAGGGATGTACCCCTAAAACTCCAAGGGGTAGTGTTTGTGGCTGATCTGATGGAACTGCCGTTTGGGGAGTTCGATTTGATTCTTGGGATGGATTGGCTGGTGAAGTACCAAGCAAGTTTGGATTGCGCGGCTAAGTGTATGGTTTTGAAAACGGTTGAGGGTGAAGAAGTGGCAATGATAGGTAATAGAAGAGATTATCTGTCCAACGTGGTATCTACTTTGAAAGCTGAGAAAATGGTCAGGAAGGGTTGTAAGGCGTTTATGGTTCATGTGTGTGCCTTGGAGGCGAAGGAGTCAGCTGTAGAGAATGTTCGAACGGTGAAGGAATTTCTCGACTTATTTCTAGAAGAACTTCTGGGTTTGCCTCCGGATCGGGAAGTTGAATTTGGTATAGATCTGTTACCCGGGATTGTGCTAGTGTCTATTGCCTTGTATAGGATGGCGCCAAAGGAATTAGTGGAACTGAAGGCTCAGATTCAGGAGTTGTTAGACCGGGGTTTCATCCGGCCAAGTGTTTCACCTTGGGGAGCACCAGTGCTCTTTGTCAAGAAGAGGGATGGTACAATGCGGATGTGTATAGACTACCGCCAGTTGAATAAGCTGACAATCAAAAACAAGTATCCGTTGCCCAGGATAGATGACTTGTTTGATCAGCTTAAGGGTGCATCGGTTTTCTTGAAGATCGATTAAGGTCTGGGTATCATCAGCTAAAGGTGAAAGAGGCTGATATCCACAAGGCGCCATTTTGCCCTCGGTATGGGCACTACGAGTTTCTGGTAATGCCGTTTGGGTTGACTAACGCACCGGTAGCATTCATGGACATGATGAATCGGGTGCTCCAACAGTATTTGGACCAGTTTGTCGTGGTGTTTATAGATGACATATTGGTGTACTCAAGGTTTGAGGAGGAGCATGATGCGCATTTGCGGGTAGTTTTGCAGATTCTGAGGGAAAAGCAGTTATTTGCCAAATTTAGTAAGTGCGAGTTCTGGCTTAGGGAGGTGACTTTCTTGGGTCACGTAGTGTCAGCTGAGGGGATTAGAGTGGATCCTTGCAAGATTGAGGCAGTATTGGACTAGAAACCGCCTAAGTCAGTGGCAGAAGTTTGGAGTTTTCTAGGTCTGGCAGGGTATTACCGAAGGTTTGTTGAGGGATTTTCTTTGATCACAGTACCGATGGCCAAATTACTGAGGAAAGGAGTTCCGTTTGTGTGGTCTGAGAAACAGCAAGAAAGTTTCGACAAGTTGAAGAAGATTCTGATTGAAGCTCCGGTTTTGATGCAGCCTGAGGCAGGAAAAGAATTCACGGTTTACTGTGATGCATCACATACTGGCTTGGGATGTCTGTTGATGTAGGAAGGGAAGGTAGTGGCATATGCATCTCGACAGCTGAGACCGCATGAGGTTAACTATTCGACACATGACTTGGAATTAGCGATAGTGGTTTTTGCCCTGAAAATATAGAGACATTACTTGTACAGAGAAAAGTCGATAGTCTACACGGATCACAAGAGTCTGAAGTACCTTTTAACTCAGAAAGATTTGAACTTGAGACAGCGCAGATGGATTGAGTTGTTAAAGGACTACGACTATTTAATTGAGTATCATCCGGGCAAAGCTAACGTGGTGGCAGACACGTTGAGCCGTAAGGTAGTGTCAGACTTGAGAGCGATGTTTGCTCATCTTAGCTTGTATGACGACGGGAGTCTTCTGGCAGAGTTGCAGGTAAAGCCGACTTGGGTAGAGCAGATTAAGGTGAAACAGTTAGAGGATGAGGGTTTGAATGCTCGGAGGTTGCAAGTTCAGAATGGTGGATTGGAAGGTTACAACTTGTCCAGTGACGGAGTACTGTGTTTTCAAGGGAAAGCTTGTATGCCGAAGGACGTTGACTTAAGGCGGAGGATTCTTCAGGACACTCATAGCAGCCCATACGCTATGCATCCTGGAGGTAGCAAGATGTACCGGGATTTGTGAGAATAGTTTTGGTGGCCAGAACTGAAACGGGAAGTAACTGAGTTTGTGGGGAAATGTCTGACGTGCCAGCAAGTCAAGGTCGAAACATCGCTTGCCGCCGAGTTCGAGTTTCAACCCAATGAAGATTCCACAAAGGGAAGTGGGAAAGGATTACTATGGACTTTATCATGGGCTACCCTTACGCCTAGTAAGAAAGACTCACCGTGATTGTGGACCATTTGACTAAGTCAGCTCATTTCATACCGGTAAGGGTTGATTACTCACTTTAGAGGTTAGCTAAGTTGTATGTGGCAGAGATAGTGAGGTTGCACGGTGTTCCAGTGTCAATTATCTCGGACAGGGATCCCAGGTTCACGTCGAGGTTTTGGAAAGCGTTGCATCAGGCGTTGGGTACGCGGTTGGATTTTAGTATGACATTTCATCCGCAGACAGATGGACAGTCAGAGAGGGTTATACAAATCCTGAAGGATATGCTGAGGGCTGTGTTTTGGATTTCAGAGGCAGCTGGGAAGAATTTCTATCGTTAGCTGAGTTTGCATACAACAATAGTTACCAGGCAAGCATTAAGATGGCACCATATGAAGTGTCGTATGGTAGGAAGTGTCGTACACCTACATGCTGGATGAATTGGGTGAGCGTCAGATGTTGGGACCAGAGTTGGTTGCTGAGACCGAGGATAAAGTCAAGTTGATTCAAGCCCGTTTGAAGGAAGCTTCGGACAGGCAGAAGTCATATGCCGATCTTAAGCGGAGAGATATAGAGTTCTCAGTGGGTGATAGGGTTTTCTTGAAGGTCTCGCCGTGGAAGAAGGTGCTGAGGTTTGGAAGAAAAGGCAAGCTAAGCCCAAGGTTTATTGGCCCATATAAGGTGTTGAGATGAGTGGGACCAGTAGCTTATCAGCTCGAGTTGCCAGCAGAGCTGAGTCAGAGACATGATGTGTTCCACGCCTCCATGCTTAGGCGCTATCGTTCAGATCCATCACATTTTGTATCAGTGGAGGAAATTGAGGTAAGCCCAGATTTGACCTTGGAAGAGGAACCAGTGTAGATTCTAGATCAGGTTGCATAAGAATTCAGTTCCATTAGTAAAGGTATTATGGCGAAATCATGGAGTGGAAGAAGCTACGTGGGAACCAGAGAATGTGATGAGGCAGCAATACCCTCAACTCTTTTGACCAGGTAATTTCGAGGCCGAAATTATTTTTAAGGGGGGTAGAACTGTAACATCCTTAAATAGGGGCTGTTGTGTTTAAATTGTTTTTGCATGTGTATGGATTGATTGTGGTATTAATTGAGATGTTCTAGGGTCTAGGTATAAGCCAAGGGTAGGCCCGAGCTATAGGAAAAATTTTGTTTTAAGCTTTGGTTAAGGGGAGCTGAAGGAGCTAGAGGTTAAGTATATTTCGTGGTGAATTTAAGCACAAGAATTGGTTTGGTAGAGTGGCAAGGAGGCGCCACTTAGGGCCTTGAGAGTGACGCCACATGCAGGGGGAAGGGGGCTCGGTTCGAGCAAAGAAATCCCATTTTCTCGCTTACCATTTTGACGCCAAGGAGGGAAGAGTTGTGCTCACTCAAACTCGTTTGATAATCATGAACAAGTCAAACAAATTTAAACCGTGGAGAAGAGAGAATTTAGGAGCTTGAGAAATTCAAACTTATTTGAATTGTTGGCCAGAGAAATTTGAGGTGTTTGCCGAATTTTCAATTGTGGAGGAGGAGTGTTCGGTTGGGGAGCTTGCTAGGTGTGCCGTGCCTCCATAGTCAACTTAGGAGGACATTTTCGGCTAGTCTAGGCCATAGTGCAAACGGTTGTGAGCTAAAATCGAAACCTCATTTGGAACTTGTCGTTTTCCCCTTAATGCACCATGTTGAAGCAAAAGCTGAAATCCCTTTTGTACCTGTCGAATTCTCTTTAAAGCACCTAGCCGAATGCCCATCTAAACTTCCTTAGTTCTATTTCTTTTTCTTCTTCTTAGTACTTTGGCCGAATCTCCTTCTCTCCCATCTCTTTCTTTGCTTTCTCTCATATTTGTTCAAAACCGCATCAACATCTCTTCTTCTCAAATCAACAACTTACTTTTCTCTTCATTCTCTCTTGTGCCGAAACCTTCTTCATTTTCCTCCTTTTGTCGAAACTCCCTTAATCTCTTTTCTCTAAACCAAAGCCGAATCACATTCATCTTTCTTCCATTCTCTCCTTCCATTTTAGCCCACTCAACCCCATTGCCGAAATCTCTCTCAAACTCTCCCCTTCTTGTTTTAATTATTGGCCGAATATCAATCAAGCAGAGATCTCCCTTGATTTCTTCTCTAATCGGTTTGGAATAGGTAAGTCTGCCATGGCCGAATCTCCTCTATTCTCACATTCTTTTCTCTGTCGACATGTATAGACAAAAGTCGAATTTCAGCATTTGTCTTGATTTTTAATCAACCATGCAATCGGTTTCTTTTAGGATCTCCGGGATTTTGAAGAAGTAGATCAGAGTCATCTATTCCCTGTCAATCGAATTCAGTAAGTCAGTGGTAAGGTTTCATGCTGATTCATTCTTTCCCTTATTCTTTTTGAAAGCCAAACGCTATTGCTTTATGTGGTTGAATGTTGGCTGATTGTAGGGGAAGGCTCAATCTCACATATCTTGGGTTGTGGCTAGTGGTCGAAAAGCGTTAAGGTAAGGATTGTGGTCCCATGCGTTAACCCTTCGGGATTTGTTAGTATAGCCGAATGGCCTTGATTAATGATATTGGTTTGGCCGAATGTAGGGGAAGAGGATCTAGTGCGTTAGATCGGGATCTTCGGGATTCAGTAGTCGTGCTAGTAACCAGGTGTGTAACTTACACACTTCATAATCTAAGTAAATATGCTAATAACCTAAACATGTTAAAAGCCGAAACCTGTGTAGATTTCGATATGATATCTTTATGGATATGAGCAAGGATCTCGGGTAAGTCCATATTGTTGAGATTATGGCATATGATTTCTGATATTATTTATGTATGTTCGATATATGTCTAATGACTAAGCATGATGGCATGATTTGTATGTGCATGTGCATTGTTGTGGGTGATATGAGAGGAGGGGGAAGGTTGATATCTGTGACTTTGGGTCACCAGTGGTTTGGCACCACCAGTGGTTTGGTACCACAGTTGATTTTGTGACTCTGGGTCACCGGAGGTTTGGCACCTCATAGCGACTCATCCCAATGGCTTAGCACCACAGTGGGTTGGCCCCACATTTGATAAGACGGGATTGTCGCCAGTGATTTGGTATCACAACGTGGGTTGGCCCCACATATGGATTGTTCGTGACTTTGGGTCACCAGTGGTTGGGTACCACATTACTATTGATATAAGTGGCTTTGGGTCACCAGTGGTTTGGTACCACCAGTGGTTTGGTACCACACGGAGTAAAGAAAGGAGTTGTGGATGGCTAGGTTTGGGTGCATGCTATGTTTACTTGATTATGATTTGTTTAAGCATGTTACAATAATCGGGAGAGGGATTATGCATTGAGTCTTGGTGACTCACCTTCTTCCTTATCTTTTCAAGTGATTCGTAGATCGCGGATGAGGAGCCGGGTGGACTCGAGGTGGCCATGCGATATTTGCTTCTGGTTTTACATGGAATTTTTGACTTGGGTACTTTACTTTAAATTTCAGTTTTTAATTGGGTTGTAATAAGGCCATTGGTTATTTCTATTTTGATTATTTCATCTGCTTTGGATTTGATTTCAACTATGATTAAGTAAATTACTCGATTTGTTTTAATAACCTGAACAGAAAGTTTTCTAAACTTTAATACGTATTCGGTTTCAAAACTTTACCATCGGGTAATACAAATCACATGATAACAAGCCAACTTAAATGATTTCCAAATCTAAGTTTTCAAAGCTCAAATACAAACGGTTTCCAAATTAACTAAGTAAAGATCACTCGGGTTTTAATAGACACAAATGTTTTTCCAAAGTATTGATCAACAAGTGAGTTTAAAAAAGATTTTCAGAATTTCAAAGACAACTTAACATTTTCAACTTCACATGCACAAGATTTCTCCAAACACAAAGCAACAAAAGGGTTTTCACTGAAAATAAATCGGTAACTTGTTTTCTTCAAAAACGTTTTCTCTCTGTAACATGTCAGATTCGGTCGTGGTGTGTTGACCGGGTTAGGGGTGTTACAATGTGTGTATAGAAACTGCAAACGACTTTCCCTAAAATATCATCTGGATGTAAGTAGAAAATTTGCCATCCATGCTTCTCAACAATGGAGGAAACCAACTCATCATATCCTATATAAAGCTCATCTTTGAACAGAAACCTTGTTCGAAGCAAAATGGGTTTTGTAACACGCCTTACTCGAGTTCTACCCCAGAACCGAGCCCGAGGCGTTACCGTAATAAAACCACTTAATTGCCACTTAGGCTAATCGTGACTACTCTCTTAAGTCACCTCAACAACCTCAATCTCGACTTACGAGGTCTCTCTCATACACATGAGGGCTCCCGAGACTATGTCGGGACTTTTTCCAATCTTAAAAATTTTCTCTTTTGTACAGGGTTAACACGTCCGTGCAAGAAGAGACACACCCGTGCATAGCCCCACACGCCCATGCTCCACAACCGTGGTGAATACTGACTACATACACACGGCCTCAAAGCCTAGGCACACGCTCGTGTGGCTAGCCCGTGGTCTATTCTGACTTAAAATATTAACATGCAGGGGACACACGATCAAGTCACACGCCTGTGGGCTGACCGTGTGTCACACATGGTCTAGACACATGCCCGTGTGTCTATTCACATGGACAAAAACAAAGCTATGTGCTAAGTTCTTTTTACCCCTCTAGCATACAAAATATGCATTCATTCAACACATCCATAATCAACTCAAATAGAAGTGATATCTCACATAGATAACTACAATCTTTTCATAAAATAAGGTAGCCAACTACTATGGCATTACACAAAATAGACTATCCATCTAAAGGCCAACACATCTTAGCCATTTACAACAAAATTCACTAACTTGTCTAGCCTCTATACATGCCATATACAAAACATTCAGTCTCATGTACCAGATTGTGGTGATAATGTGGGTGATCTTCCAATTGATCATCGTATCTTAATCCAACACTTTTACTCTATAAGACAAGGGAAAAGAAAGGGAGTAAGCTTTGAGCTTAGTATGTTTACACATAAACAATTAAGCATCATAGTATAAGCTAAACAACAATTAGCATTATACAAACATATAATGTACAACAATGCTTACTCTTTCTATCCCTTACCACATTACCAACACATCATGAGTCACATACTCATAACCATTGAAATGCACCCCTGTATTCAATATCACATTTACACGATATACAACACAACATCATTTCTTGATAATTCATCCACACAGCTAATTAATTCAATAATATAACCACATAGCTAATCCACGCAGTTAATCCACACAGCTAATTTCTCGGTGGTTTCGCACTTAGCCCACCACAATCAATTAATAAGGTAGTAGCAATATTCGAATCCCTCTCTTTCCGCACCTTCACCTAATTCGCCGATGTAACTGACTACAATGTATCAAATCAAATAAGAACATATACGAAAGAATTAGACCCTTCGTTAGTATAGATTATCTATTCCCAATTCCCTTTTAATATGGAATACGTAAAATTGCATACAGGGGATGAAAATCTCCTTACGTGTCTATCATACATGAATAGGAGAAAAATCTCCGAATCAAACCCATTCCTCTATCTTCCTTTACTTAACCTTAACTCAGGTGAAAAGGGGGCGTAACCCTTTGTTTTGTTATTTTAGTTAGGTTTAAGTCCGAAGCGAGAATAATATTCTCTTACAAGCAATTCATTTATTTTCAAACCAACCCATTTCCTATCTATTATTTGATTGACTAATCCTTTATATTGTAATGTGTGAAAGGTCAAATGTTTTGGTAATTCCTCATTGGTGGATGAATCAAGATAATTTTGAATCGAGTGTTCTAGATTTTTGTTCATCCTCATTTGAAATAATATCGCAGGTTTGCAAGCGATAACTTGGTATATCTCTGTCGCCCGCCCATTAACTAAAATATGTCTATGGTTAACTAATTGACAGAGCTTGAGGAATAGTCAAAGCCATACCCAATCAAAAAGGATGTTATCCAACCGCATTTCAAGTAATTGTAGTAAAACTCGACTGTTGACCCTTTGGCTTTTCTGGCAATACGAATGTATTTAAGTAATTGTCGTTCTGTAAGGCCATAATGAAACGAAATTTTTGTTTTTCTTCTAAACGAATACGGTATTGAGATTTTTTGCCGGGGTGCGATTGGTTTCTAAGATAGCTTCCGGCTCTAGGCCTTTTACTAGTTAGTCTCGGTAAAGCCCCCAGACGGCGTATTTTTTTGAAACGAGGCCCTCGGTAACGTGACATATGGACTCCTTATTAATTTGAATTTTATTGAAATTTCATAAACCAAAATTAAAACTGAACTAAATGAAGCGAAATCGACTGAAGGATTGGACTACAAATATTAATGAGATGAAACGGATAAATATCCATACTTTACTTTTTGTATTGTATATAATGTATACAAAAAATAGAAATAAAAATATATAATAATATAAATAAATAGATTTAATATATAAATATATAAATAAATTGAATATAATATTAAATATATAAATAATTAAACAAAAAGAGTTTCCTTTTTTGGTTTAATATATTATGCAAAGATCTAACTCCTCAAATTGATCCCTAATTAGAAGTTTCGACGAGATAATAAACAGACTGTTGACCTTTAGAAAGAATTGGAAAGAAAAGGGGAAAAAGCTTTTTCACTCTTTGTTCTTTGATTTCAAAAAAAAAAAAAAAAACATTCTAAATTATGTAAAAAGGCAAAAGCAAACAAATAGGGACAAATGTGGCTATCGGAATCGAACCGATGACCATCGCATTACAAATGCGATGCTCTAACCTCTGAGCTAAGCGGGCTCAAATAATAGAAATTTTGTATCCATAGGGATTTAGCAAACTTTTAGGATCTTATCTATTAACTATCTATTAGTTATTCATAGTTAATATGAATTATTAATATGAATTATAGACTCGAATTTAGAAAAACTAGAATTTTTTTCTAATTTTTAACGCCATACTTAATATAAATATATAAATATAACATATTTAATATAATAATGGTAGATTCAATTTAATATGAATCATCTAGCTTTGTATAAATTTTTCTTTATTATTTCTTCCCCCCTCTTTTGGTCTATTCAGACTTTTATTTTTAAAAAAATTATTATTCGTATTTCTTATTGCTTTGCTACTATAGAATATTGCTACTATAAAATATAGAATACCATGTTCTATAACAACAAAACCTGATTTTATTGAGCCAATTTTATTGATAGAAAATAGAGATAAAAAAGATCAAGTGAATAAATGAAGTAATTGCATTTAAACATTTACAAAACAACATAAAATAAGATAAAAAAAAACAGATAAAATAACATATAAAAAGAGAAAATATTAATAATAATTAATAAAAAATGAATTCTTTTTTTTTTCATTGTATTTTTTGTAGTCTTTTTTATATTCTTTATTCTTTTCTCAACTCTCAACATTTATATTCAAAATTTCCAATCATATTGACAACAGTGTATCGAACAAATATAATTCGATCATAGATAAATAGATCCATTTCTCCTCGTTTACGGGTCCCTCTTATCTTGATAATTAATAGATTTATATGATAAAAAATCATATGCATAGTGTTTTTAAAATTATATTTTTTATATTTTTGTTCTTGATTCAGGTTATATTCTTGAGTTCCTCGGCGCTGAGGACATCCCCCAAGAGTAGGGGATTTCGTGACATTTCTAATCGGCTGTCTTGCATTTCTAATAAGTTGTTTAATAGTTGGCATACTGAATCATATACATAATAGACTGATTTAGATCGATCCTAACCAGATGATTCTGAATTACTTCTTTTTCTATTTAATAGATTAATAAAATATTAACCCCAAAGGAAGAAGAGGGATTAAATCAATCTTAATTAAATTGTGGAGTGGTGTTAAATCGTTGCTATTGCTATTTGTTATTTAACTTATTTAACCGCTACAAGATCCACAATTCCATGAGCTTGGGCTTCTGTTACTGACATAAAAACATCTCTTTCCATGTTGGGAATTTTTTGAAGAGGCAGCAAGAAGTTATCAAAAATTATGTGTGTGTGTTTTTTTTTTCTAAAAATTGGGTTCAGTGGACAAAGCAAATCCCTTCATCACATGTTTCGATAAAATAGATTGGATCTATGTCGAATTGCTAAGGTACATGTATTAATCAAATAAATGAATTTCGTTCTATTCTGATAAGCCAATTATGATTGGCCTCGAAACAATTCATTGCATTGATATTTATCAAACCCAATATCAATGTAACACCACAAACCCGGCCCATGCATTTCGACGAGATCTGGTATGCTACGGTTGTACGTTGAAAACTTTTGCTTTGTTGGTTTTGGCAATCGTAAGTTAATTAGACAATATTTGAATAAATAAGTGACATTAAAAAAAAAAAACCTTGTATTATTATTATTTGGTATAAATAAACCCCTGACATAATTTCATAAGTTGCAAATATTAAAAACTACTTAGGCGAATATAAACTATGGGGCCTTATTACCTAAATATTCCCAAAATAAAACTTAAAGGAAAGACCGAAAATAATCTATAGAAATAAAAACTTGATGGCCCCTCGAGTCCATCTCGGCTCCCATGTCCACGATCTACTGCTCATCTGAAAAGTTAGGGAAAATAATAGGGTGAGTCACCAAGACTCAGTCTGTAAATCCCGAAAACACATAAAAGGCTTGGGCCCACAAACACATTATGAGCCCTGGCCCATACACAATGGCAACAATCATAATTACATGATAGATAATAAATGATGCATAGCCCAACCCAACCTAAAATTCCATCCTCTACACACCAACCCGTACCAACCATCACACCTTGGGGATTTCTACAATCAACCCTCCATCCGCTACACACCATAACGACAAATTGTGATCGCCATTCCTCGTTATTCAGAATCATTAAACGTGGCATAGCCACCGATCACTGTGTGACCTAACATTCATATTTGTGGGATTTCTACCACCGGTGACTATGCGACCTCCTGATATAACGTGGCTCAGCCACCGATCACCAAGTGACCTAACATTTCATTTCGTGGGTTTTCTACCACCGATCACCATGTGACCTAACATTTCATTACGTGGGTTTTCTACCACCGATCACCATGTGACCAATCATGCTCTTCCCCTTTCCATATCAAACCCATCCCATGCATACATTCAAGCAAAATCAAACAATATACTACCTAAGAGATTACAGTCTTTCACATACATCGATACACACAGAGAAGTTTCTATGATTACGTACCTGGCATGCTTTGCGTACCCTTTTTGGGTAACACAACTATTCATACAGCCTCTCTTCCCGGCTTTTAGCCCACAACATACATATTATAGAATTATTAGTGTGTTAGAGATCTACACACCTGATTATTGCTAAAACGATGCTTTCTATGTCAACGCTATCCTTAGTTAACACAATTGCTATCTGCCTAAGGTATTGTTCAGAAGCCGGTCCACAACCAAGTGGCCAATCTCGAACGGTAAGATACTGCTCGTTTCTTAAACTTAAGGATTCTTTCCTTTGCCTGATCCATATTTAATTCCATCACAAGTCCTTGTCAGAACTACTATCACAATTTATGATCGTTAATCCTCATCATAAAGTTAAGATCTTATATATAATAAGTGAATCTAGTAAAAATCTAGGGAAAATTTTTTTACCTTAAAATCTCGAAATTGGAGACTAATGTTTTTTTCAGCTTTTAGATCATACGACCAAGTTTCCTTCAAATCCCAGAATGCTGCCCAACATAAAACCATTAAACTATTAGCTTTTCGGCTTTTGCCTTTCAAGAACTGAAATAGAACATGAGATCTAACAGAAGTCGACACTTACCTTAGCACAAGGAATTCGGCTAGTACTTGGAGAGAAGATTCGGCAATGTCAAAGAAGAAGTTTTAAATGCCGGAAGAATAGAACTAACTCATAAATGGGATGAATAAAGAAAAACGATGGGGATTTCAGATTTTTAGAGAAATCGACTCAAGAGAAAAAGAATGGAGAAGTGAGTGAAAGGAGAGGTTTCGGCTTTTGAAGAAATTGAAGAAAAGAAATTGTAGAGGGAGAGGCTAAGAATTTCGGCTCAAAGAGTGAAGAGGAAATTAGGGTTTAAATGCCAGAATCAATGAGATATCCCCCCTATTTATAGAAATTCCGGCATCTACTGCTTAAAACCGAAAACGGCCTTCTTGATAACTAAAATTCAATCTAATAAAAAGGGAAAATTTGGCACCCCTTTATCCATGAAGTAGCCGAATTCTTTACTCCTCTAGGTGGTGGATTTTCGGCCATCACCTTACCTTGCAGATAGCTCCTATCTTTTCTCCTTTTTATCATCTATATTATACATTATAAAATCCACATAAATCATCCTATTTTTGAGCCTTGTTGCCGTTCACTTCACCTAACCTTAATACCGAATTTAGCTAACTTAAATTAAAGGATTTGGGCTCTATGAAACTTAAATTTTGGGCCCCTAACTCCTTGTGTATGGCGTCACCCCTTGCTCCTTTTAAAGTGCCGAAAATGGCCCAGAAGCATGGGCTCCTTGCGGCCAAAACTTGGGCCCCTTTAATTGTTAATGACGCCACCTTCAAATTCCCTTACAGTGCCACCTATTGTTGGGCCACAAGCCCACGTTGGTATGTTAAACACAATTACCTCCTTTTAACTCTATAATACCCAATCAGATAATTTAACCAAGGCTTTTGCCTAGTCCTGAGCCCAATTTGGACCCCTAACAGTTAAATTAACACATTACACATATTCTCCCATTAAACGCATAGGCCAAAAATTCAGGATGTTATAGTTCTACCCCCTTAAAGAAATTTCGTCCTCGAAATTTCCAACTAACTATTAATCGTACTACCCAAGTCTCACTACTATGCTTTCGCTGCGCACTCTAATTTAATAATTTATAAACATTGCACGCATAAAGTTTCTATACCTAAAAATATAGCATCTGCACAAAACATACCCGACTTAATGATGATTGAACAATCCCGAGCCTTATGCTCTTCAGACCCGCATCTTAAACACGTTCTTGACTTCCTCCAACATTCACCCGAATGACGCCTTCTGCAATATTCGCAAACCCGAAAGTTTAGACGTAGCTTAACATGCTTCACAGAATGAGACTGCAACCCTAGAAAACTACGATCTCTTTTTTCTTACAGTCCACGCACCCAAACCGAAGTATTTCACTGATTTCTTTAACCTCTTTCGGTACCTCCCTAACTAGCTGAGTCAGCACATCAGTCCTAACACTTCTACAGCCTCAGCCGCGGCCTTTTCTTCCTCTTCTAACGCTCATCGTTGATTCTCGTATTATCTGAATTAGAAACTTTATGAACTATTAATTTCTTTCACTGATTAACCACGAACAATCTTATGGAAAGTAGTTTTAGAGTGGTTCTTTCGAATTCGAACCTATCTACAGTTTCAGTCTCAAGTTTATCTCCTAATCCTAGAAACCACATACATCAACCAGCATACATCAATCACACAAGTAGCATCCATGCACACACATTTATCGCATAAGGGTTTTTTTTTTCGTCATTCCTCTACCCAAGGGTATTTCCGTAGTTTTGCCCTACAGGGTATTTTCCAAAATAAAGTGTCTTGGTGATTTTCTCAAAATAGGGTATCTTGGTGTTGTTGTTGTGTTTTTTTTAGCAGGGGTATTTTGCCAATCGGAGTGTTTCGGTAATTCTCACGAATTTTGGTAGTTTGACAGTTCTGGGTATTCTGGGAAATTTTCACAAATCAAGTGTATTTTGGAAATTTCACAAATCTTGGGGGTATTCTGGTCATTTTACAAATCATGGGTAATTTAGTAATTTTACAAATCAGGGATATTTTGGTCGTTTTACAAATCAGGAGTAATTTAGTAATTTTGCAGAATAGGATGGCTGGTCCCTTTCGGGTTTTAATTATAGATTTTGGCCCGTTAACAAATCCTTGTGGCTAAGGTGAGCAGTCATTACGCACCAGGTAGGATTCTAGCGAAGAGGAGGTGAGTCACTAGGACTGCTTAAGTACCAAGCTCTTCCTGAATCCAATATTAGACATGCGTATACTTGTTGCCACACCTTAACCCATTGACTCGTTCACGGGTTTTGTTTAGTTGGATTAAGTCTTATGGAATTGAAGAGTTGTTTGACTAAGCCTAAGGTCCATCAATGCCTAACATACTAGTCTACGTCCATCAAGCCCATCAAACCCAACATATATATCACATCAAGAGTTAGAATACTTACCTGCGTGGATCGGGTGCTGATAGAGTCGAAGGCCATATCTTCTCCCAGATTTTTTTTCAAATCCACATCAACTTTTCAAAACATTACCAGACCCATTTCACAGCCCGAGTTTTGAACTGGGCTCTAATACCAAAATGTAACACCCTAAACCCGGCCCATGCGTTTCGACCAGATCTGGTATGCTACGGGTTGCACGTTGAAAACTTTTACTTTGTTGGTTTTGGAAATCGTAAGTTAATTAGACAATATTTGAATAAATAAGTGACATTAAAAAAAATAAACCTTGCATTATTATTATTTGGTATAAATAAACCCCTGACATAATTTCATAAGTTGCAAATATTAAAAACTACTTAGGCGAATATAAACTATGGGGCCTTATTACCTAAATATTCCCAAAATAAAACTTAAAGGAAAAACCGAAAATAATCTATAGAAATAAAAACTTGATGGCCCCTCGAGTCTGTCTCAGCTCCCATGTCCACGATCTACTGCTCATCTAAAAAGTTAGGGAAAATAATAGGGTGAGTCACCAAGACTCAGTGTGTAAATCTCGAAAACACATAAAAGGCTTGGGCCCAGAAACACATTATGAGCCCTGGCCCATACACAATGGCATCAATCATAATTACATGATAGATAATAAATGATGCATAGCCCAACCCAACCTAGAATTCCATCCTCTATACACCAACCCGTACCAACCATCACACCTTGGGGATTTCTACAATCAACCCTCCATCCGCTACATACCATAACGACAACCGTACTGCCTATTCCTGTTATTCAGGAATCATTAAACGTGGCATAGCCACCGATCACTGTATGACCTAACATTCATATTTGTGGGATTTTTACCACCGATCACTATGTGACCTCATGATATAACGTGGCTCAGCCACTGATCACTAAGTGACCTAACATTTCATTTCGTGGGTTTTCTACCACCGATCACCATGTGACCTAACATTTCATTACGTGGGTTTTCTACCACCGATCACCATGTGACCAATCATGCTCTTTCCCTTTCCATATCAAACCCATCCCATGCATACATTCATGCAAAATCAAACAATATACTACCTAAGAGATTACAGTCTTTCACATATATTGATACACATAGAGAAGTTTCTATGATTACGTACCTGGCATCCTTTGCCTACCCTTTTTGCCTACCCTAAGGTGTTGTTCAGAAGCCGATCCACAACCAAGTGGCCAATCTCGAACAGTAGATACCGCTCGTTTCTCAAACTTAGGGATTCTTTCCTTTGCCTGATCCATATTTAATTCCATCACAAGTCCTTGTCCGATCTACTCCCATAATTTATGATCGTTAATCCTCATAATAAAGTTAAGATCTTGCATATAATAAGTGAATCTAGTAAAAATCTAGGGAAAATCTTCTTACCTTAAAATCTCGAAATTGAAGACTAACGTTTTTTCAGCTTTTAGATCTAGACGACCAAGTTTCCTCCAAATCCCGGAATGCCGCCCAACATAGAACCATTAAACTATTAGCTTTTCAGCTTTTGTCTTTCAAGAACCGAAATAGAACATGAGATCTAACAGAAGTCGACACTTACCTTAGCATAGGGTATTCGGCTAGCACTTGGAGAGAAGATTCGGCAATGTCAAAGAAGAAGTTTTAAATGCCGGAAGAATAGAACTAACTCACAAATGGGATGAATAGAGAAAAACGATGGGGATTTCAACTTTTTAGAAAAATCGGCTCAAGAGAAAAAGAATGGAGAAGAGAGTGAAAGGAGAGGTTTCGGCTTTTGAAGAAATTGAAGAAAAGAAATTGTAGAGGGAGAGGCTAAGAATTTCGGCTCAAAGAGTGAAAAGGAAATTAGGGTTTAAATGCCAGAATCAATGAGATATCCTCGCTATTTATAGAAATTTCAGCATCTACTGCTTAAAACCGAAAATGCCCTTCCTGATAACTAAAAGTCAAGACAATAAAAAGGGAAAATTCGGCAGCCCTTATCCATGAAGTAGCCGAATTCTTTATTCCTCTAGGTGGTGGATTTTCGGCCATCACCTTGCCTTGTAGATAGCTCCTATCTTTTCCCCTTTTTATCATCTATATTATCCATTATAAAATCCACATAAATCATCCTATTTTTGGGCCTTGTTGCCTTCCACTTCACCTAACCCTAATACCAAATTTAGCTAACTTAGATTAAAGGATTTGGGCTCTATGAAACTTAAATTTTGGGCCCCTAACTCCTTGTGTATGGCGTAACCCCTTGCTCCTTTTAAAGTGCCGAAAATGGCCCAGAAACATGGGCTCCTTGCGGCCAAAACTTGGGCCCCTTTAATTGTTAATGACGCCACCTTCAAATTCCCTTGCAGTTCCACCTATTGTTGGGCCATAAGCCCACGTTGGTATGTTAAACACAATTACCTCCTTTTAAGTCTATAATGCCCAATCAGATAATTTAACCAAGGCCTTTGCCTAGTCCTGAGCCCAATTTGGACCCATAACAGTTAAATTAACACATTACACATGTTCTCCCATTAAACGCATAGGCCCAAAAATTCAGGATGTTAAAATCAATAAAACCATTTTACCCTCTACACGTTAAGTAAATTAGAATTATCATTCCTGAGAGCTACTAGCCACTATGAGTCTACTGCATATACTCTTATATATAAATAGATCTTATCCGTCTACTGATTCATTCAGTAATTGAATCAAACCGCCCTTTTAACTCAGTGGTAGAGTAACGCCATGGTAAGGCGGAAGTCATCGGTTCAAATCCGATAAGGGGCTTTTAACTTTTTTTCATAAAACTCCTATGAAATGGTAGTGTTCATATTGAAACATAGGGATGTTGTTTTTATTGGTAATAAAAACCCAATTGTATATGTATAATAATTGAATTAGAAATTGTATAATTTAACTCTACTAAGTTATTATTCTAATGAGTTAGAGTAGAGTAATTCTAAAAGAAAGTTGAAATTATAATGAATAATGATAAGCCGTCTCTTGAAGCGACAAATATATATTTATATTTTGTTTTGATTTTGAATTATATTATTCTAATCAAATCCATTGTAAAGAATTGTAATGATTAGAAATCAACAAAAGAAAAAGTAAGTGGATCTAACCCATTGAATCGTGACTATATCCACTATTTTGATATTAAAATTTGATAGAGATGAAATTGGAACAGTCGATTCCTTTTTATTTCATATATATTTGGACTCCTCAAGAATCTATCAATATTTCCGATTCAATCTTCTTTTTCCTAGGAATAAATTAATATTCTATTCCTTTCTAGATAAAGAGAAACATTTATTTCAAGTTACAACCTAAGAGCCTTTTTCAACATCTTATCTTTCTTTGATTCCAGAACACAATAAGATCCATTTCAATCTATATATTCTATCTATTCTATAATAGATAGAAACCTAAATCAAATCATGTCTTCACATATCCAATATTTCCATATCAATACATATGACACTTTTGTTCTGCCAATGTGATGGAGAGTGAGTGCGAAAAAGAAACTTTCATTTTGAGTCTCCTATTATTTAATTTAATATTATTAAATATTGTATTAGATTGAAAAATAGGAACTTTGAATCTTTTTCTGATATACATAAAGTAAATAGGAAAAGATTCGAAGTGGATTTCTCGACCCGTGAAATGAAAAAATAGCCTCTGGAGTTTTTTTGTTTTATATTCATCATAGTTAGGCCCATTTTTTTCAGGTCAGTGGAATCTTTATGCTCAAAACCCCGATTCAAGTAGTCATTTATTTGGTACCTCCCAAGGATTAGGAACTGCCATTCTAACCCTTCTCGGGGGATTCCATCCACAAACGCAAATTTTATGGTTGACTGATATTGCACACCATCATTTAACGATTGCAATTCTTTTCCTAATAGCGGGTCACATGTATAGAACTAACTTCAGAATTGGTCACAGTATAAAGGATCTTTTAGAAGCACATATTCCTCCGGGAGGATAATTGGGGCAGGGGCATAAGGGTCTTTATGACACAATCAATAATTCGATTCATTTTCAATTAGGCCTTACTCTAGCTTCTTTAGGGGTTATTACGTCCTTGGTAGCTCAACACATGTACTCTTTACCTGCTTATGCGTTCATAGCACAAGTCAAGTTGCGTTATATACCCATCACCAATACATCGCAGGATTCGTCATGACAGGAGCTTTTGCACACGGAGCTTTATTTTTAATTAGAGATTACAATCCGGAAAAGAATGAGGATAATGTATTGGCAAGAATGTTAGACCATAAAGAAGCTATCATATCCCATTTAAGTTGGGCCAGCCTCTTTCTGGGATTCCATACTTTGGGACTTTATGTCCATAATGATGTCATGCTTGCTTTTGGGACTCCGGAGAAACAAATCTTGATCGAACCCATATTTGCCCAATGGATCCAATTCGCTCATGGTAAAACTTCATACGGGTTCGATGTGCTTTTATCTTCAACGAATGGCCCAAAGATTCAATGCGGGTCAAAGCATATGGTTGCTGGTGGTTAAATGTCATTAATGAAAATAGTAATTCACTATTCTTAACAATAGGTCCTGAGACTTCTTGGTTCATCATGCTATTGCTCTAGGTTTACATACAACTACATTGATCTTAGTAGAGGCGCTTTTAGATGCGCGCGGTTCCAAGTGAATACTGGATAAAAAGGATCTCGATTATAGTTTTCCTTGTGATGGTCCAAGCGAGGGGTACTTGTGATATTTCGGCGTGGGGCGCATTTTATTTGGCGGTTTTTGGATGTTAAATACCATTGGATGGGTTACTTTTTATTGGCATTGGAAACACATCACATTATGGCAAGGTAACGCCTCTCACGGTTTAATGAATCTTCCACTTATTTGATGGGATGGTTAAGAGATTATCTATGGTTAAGCTCTTCACAACTTATCAATGGGTATAACCCATTTGGTATGAATAGTTTATCGATCAGGCGTGGATGTTCTTATTTGGACATCTTGTTTGGGCTACCGGATTTATGTTCTTAATTTCTTGGCACGGATATTGGTAAGAATTGATTGAAACTTTAGCATGGGCTCATGAACGCACACCTTTAGCTAATTTGATTCGATGGAGAGATAAACCAGTGGCTCTTTCTATTGTGCAAGCAAGATTGGTTGGATTAGCCTACTTTTCTGTAGGTTATATATTTACTTATGCGGCTTTCTTGATTGCCTCTACATCGGGCAAATTTGGTTAATTCCTTATGTTATGCACTGTATCTGCGATAATATCATCTCTTTCGATGGAGAAGGGGGTATGCCCCCTTCTATTTCTACATCTAGGATCTGACTTGTATCATTGATAATAATAGGAACTGAACCATTATGGCAAAGAAAAGTTTGATTCATAGGGAGAAGAAAAGGCAAAAATTGGAACAAAAATATCATTTGATTCATCGATCCTCAAAAAAAGAAATAAGCAAAGTTCCGTCATTGAGTGAGAAATGGAAAATTCATGGAAAGTTACAATCCTCACCACGAAATAGCGCACCCACACTTCTTCATCGACGTTGCTTTTCGACCAAAAGACTGAGAGCTAACTATTGAGACTTTGGACTATCCGGACACATACTTCGTGAAATGGTTCAAGCATGTTTGTTGCTGAGGGCAACAAGATCAAGTTGGTAAGGATTAAAATATCCCTTCCTTTTTCTATTTATTTCTATGATCGATGATCATAGAGTGGCCCCTTTACCATTCTGTATAAATAGGCTATTCTATTTGTACATATATGGAAGAGGGGCGTATTCAATCTTTGTTTGTCCATTAGTTTGGTTTGTTTTCATCGCGGGATAGAGCAGTTTGGTAGCTCCAAGGCTCATAACCTTGAGGTCATGGGTTCAAATCCCGTTCCCGCAACATTACATTTTTTTGACAAAAAAATTAGACTTGACCCTATTAACTAGTCATTTTTTCTTTTAGGGGGTGTATTATATTCCAATTCCAGTCAATTATTTACAGTCAACTATAATGAATCTTTTATCCTCTTATCTTAAATACATTGCCCCGGGCGGATAGCGGGTATCGAACCCGCATCTTCTCCTTGGCAAAGAGAAACTTTACCATTCGACTATATCTGCATTTTCGTTCTTGATTCTTGATACGAAAAAGAATATTTGGTCGAGCTAGAGACCAGATACTTTCTTCGATTTAGGGTGATTTTATCAAATTCCACTACTAAACCAATTAACAATCGAAATTATATAACAATTCAAATGCTTATCAATTAATCAAATTACAAGTTATTAGCAATTAATATTAATTTATATTATTTGTTATTAATATTAAGTAATTAATAATATTTATATTATTATATTTATATTAATATATTTCGATTTAGAAATCTATATTTCTATATTATTTATTATATTATTCTATCTATTATTCTATTATTTATTATTATATTATTATATATATTATTATTTCTATTTAGTTATTATTTATATTTAGTATATTTAGAATTTATTATTATTTAAGTTAAATTTAAATAGAAAAATTAATAATTTAATTTAAGTATAATTAAAATAAATTATTAATTTGATAATTTAGAATTTCATTTTTTTATTATGATTTCGATTTTATTATTTTCTTTTCATTCATCATTCAAATTCTATTTATTTCATTCAAGTTGCATTACAGATTACAGAAGTTTGACTGACCCCCCTCTATTTTTTTATTTTATTTTCATTTTGGCATCTTATACCTCTATATTATTGAATGTGTCTCAAAATCTGAAAAATTCGTGGGAGGGGTCATTTTTGGATCCAGAATGGATAGATTCAAGAAATAAGAGAATTAAGGATACCCACTAGAAAAACTAATCCAATCCATAAAGATGTACCGGAAAATACAATATTTTTGTTACTCAACCAACCATCGGGAGAAGCAAATACAACAGGTACACTAATCACTAAGATTGAAGAAGTAGCAATTAATGCAAAAACAGCCAATTGGAAAGCAATAGTCATGTTTCTTCTCCAAGCTACCAACAAAAGAACTATACCATTTGATCCCTCTATGATATTGACAAAAAAAAAAGTTAATAAAATGCAAGGTAGATGGATTTTACCATGAATTGATTGATTCTATATGACTTATTTCCAACCCTTTAACCGCTTTTATTCGTACATGGGGTCGAGGGTGATTTTTTTATTTCACGTTCACAAATAGGCATGCTAGATTATGCATTTCATCTATCTATATATACAGATAAATAGATTGACCTATAGGTTCACACACGATATCTTTCTATACATAGTGATGGTATCAACTCATATGGCCATGTTCGATTCGGTGGAATAAAAATAAAATAGAAATTAGCTTTCGGAGAGATGGCTGAGTGGTTGATAGCTCCGGTCTTGAAAACCGGTATAGTTCGAAACAAAGAACTATCGAGGGTTCGAATCCCTCTCTCTCCTTTTGCTCGATGAATAGATTTCTTTCTTTATTTCTTTTTCCTGGCTTCTTAATTAAGAATCTTAATATTAATAAAAGGTAATGGCTCGATTGGGTGGAATAGCCGAGCCAAAAAAAAATATTTTATATAGAAAATGAGTTGAAATGAAAGGAAAACAGAATACTCTTTAAATATCACCTGATTCCTTCAATATATATAGTGTAATCAAATTGATTCCTACCTTAAGCATTGGATCTCCTGTCTCGATTATCTCGATTAAGAGGAGTCATGGAAAGAAACGAGCTCAAAATCACGATCAATTCCTTTTTCAAATCCCGCTGCGGCTGCGCGAGCTCTTCCTGCGTGCCATAAATGACCCACGAATAGGAAGAATCTTAGAACAAAATGAGAGATAGCTAACCAACTTCTCGGAGAGACATAATTAACTGCATTGATCTCGGTAGCTACGCTGGGGGTGTTCATTCGGTTAATCGACCCGAAATGTTATTAACCGAATTAATCGACCTGTCAAAATTTTTAACCGTTAACCGAATCGAAATTTTTTCGGTTAATTCGGTCGGTTAACCGAATTAACCGAAAATTATTTTTTTTAAATTTTTGGTTAAAAATTAACCGAATTAACCAAATTAACCGAATTAACCGAATTAACTGAATTAACCGAATTAACCAAATTAACCGAAACTAAAATAGACAACCCAAAAAAAAAAGAAGGTAAAGAAACAATGTAACTCAGCCACCCAAACAGGCACTTTCCTTATCCATAAAACTATCATATATTTACCAAATGTATGACAAGTCAGTAGAAATATGTTTACCCTATAATATAATGCATACAAAGAGTATACAGAAGAACAAGCAGTGCCATATGAGCTACCAACTTCGGTTCATGGAAATAAGATGAGGAAAGAAACTCACTAGCGTGTAAATGGCAAATTAAATTGAAAAATTGAAGAGATCATGGTTTGCAGGCAAGTGATGCCTCAGAACCTATATATAAGAAAAAATATTTATGCATCAACCATAAATGCCCAAGTAATACGGATACAATTTCATTTGAGTCAAAATGAAATAGAAGAAAAAATAGAACCAAGAGGAACAAGCTTAAAGCTAGCACATTTTACTAAGCAGAAAGGGCAAGAGAAGTCTTCAGTTACTGCAAATAAATGGAATTTATGACATTAAATCAATAAGCAATGTACAATGCAAAAATTATATAAAAATTCCAAACAAAATCCTAATGATTAACTAATTAATCATAGTGTCTTGTCTACCAAACAAGGACTAGGAGAGAAGAATAAAAAAAATTCTAGAAAATAATCCTTAGCTTGAGGGTACAGGCAGTTAAAGAAAAAGATGCAACCTCAATTTCAGAAGCAACAGTTTTGTACCTGCATTGTGCGCTCGAGCTTCACCACTTACTACTGATGATGAGGCTGACGATGAAGTTGGTTTTGCTGATCCTGTTTGTGCACTTGATGACATAGCCTCTACCACAAGATCAGGATCCTTTTCATGAAAGACATCCCATAAATCATTAGTTACGAGCAGGTCATGGAACAATACTAGAAAATTATTGAAAGAGAAATGTGTTACAATGTGAGATACCTTCATATAGCAAAGTAGAACGATCGCAAGAAATTACACAAACAACATTAACATGTAAGCCAAGTACCATAGAAATAGGACATGCATCCGAAATTAATCACTATATAATTAAAAAGATTACATAAATCTTTAAATCACTACATAACTAAAAATATTACATAAGTCTTTGAATCGCTACATAATTAAAAACATTACATAAGTCTTTGAATCACTACATAATTAAAAACATTACATAAGTCTTTGAATCACTACATAATTAAAAACATTACATAAGTCTTAAAATTAACACATAATTGAAATGTAAGTGTTTAATATTGTTCATTTGTATCCATTTTTTTCTCTCCAAAACATTTCCATTTGTATTAAACCTACGGAAAGAAAAAAAACATGTGCAAAAGTTTAGCATATAATAGAAATATACGCATTTAAAAAAATCAAATAATATAAACAAACGAATAGATTATAAGTTAACAAGAATAAGATAGTAAGTATACCCTTCAACTCACGAAAGCTCATGAATTTAGGGTAGGCTCTGATGCATTCCAAGAAAAGTCTAAACATTGAATCAATTAAATAAGTAGGAGTGATATAGTAAAAAAATTGAAACTATTAAAATAAAACAATAAATATACCATTTTTAATATTGTCAAGCTCTTGGATTTGTTCTTCAATCTTTTTGATGTCTTCTTGTGATGATGATTTTCGAATCCAATCTTGAGTACACACAAGAGCTTGTACAATTATAGGTGTTAAAGAACTCCTATATTGATCAAGCACACGTCCCCCGGTGCTAAATGTAGACTCTGAAGCAACCGTAGAAACCGGTATAGCTAACACTTTTCTGGCCATTCTTGAAAGAGTGGGAAATATAGGGCTGTTCACTTTCCACCACAATAAAATATCAAAATCTTCGACAAGTTCCTCATTAGCCTCGGCTAGATATTTATCCAACTCAGATGCTTTATCCTCACCACAAATTTCCAACTCACACTTTTTATACAAAGCTTGCATTCGCCTTTTCATTTTTTGTTGTGGTTCACCGAGAGAAACATGTGTTGGCACACTCGATTGGCTACAAGTACTATGAAGTGGAGGCTTATACTCATCAAACAATTCATACAAAGATTCCTTCAATTTTTGCATCATTTCACAAGCTTTTTCAGAACTAGACATTTCACTAAGTGCAAATTCAAGATACTTTAGTTTTTGTCTAGGATCTAAAACACAAGCAACAAACATAAGCAGATTCATCTTATCAATATCACCCCAATACTTATCATACTTATCTTTCATCTTGATGGCCATAATATTGAAATCGACATTACTATTTAACTGAGCATATCGTAAAAGAATATCAATTCCAGAAAGCTCATCAAAAAAAAAAATTATTGGACGTGGCATATGAAGTGCTAGATATACGCAAAGTGACTTCATAAAAGTGTTCCAAGAAATCCCTCAAGTTTCTAACATTATCCCAATCATCCACACTAGGCCAATCGTCACCCCTTTCAAGTTCAGCCCTAAAGTTTGTATCTTGCTCCTCAAATCTCTCAAAAGCTCTCTCAAAGTTCTGAGCAATATCTAACATTAAGTAGGTCGAGTTCCACCTAGTACAAACATCAAGACACATCTTCTTGCACTTTAACTTTTCCACCACAACACACTCCTTAAACTTTTGTAATCTAGCTGGAGATTGTCTCACATATCTAACAGCCCCCTAACACGTTCAACAGATTTATTCATTTCCTTTAAGCCTTCAACAACAATCAAATTCACAATGTGTGCCATGCATCTCATATGAAGATATTTACCATTTTGAACTAAACCCCCTCGAGGGTTAAATTTCTTTCTCAAATAACCAATAGCAACATCATTTGAACTTGTATTATCAATAGTTACAGTAAACAACTTATCAATCCCCCAATTCAACAAGCATTTCTCAATCACCATCCCAATGGACTCACCCTTATGACTAGAAATTGGACAAAAGTTTAAAATCTTTTTATTCAATTTCCAATCGTTATCAATCAAGTGAGCAGTGATACACAAACAGTTAACTCTTTGCAAAGAAGTCAATGTGTCAGTAGTTAAGCAGACTCTAGAACAAGAACTTCTCAAAAGTTGTTTTATCTTGGCCCTTTCATCTAAATACAATTGATAAACATCCCTAGTCATAGTAGTTCGTGAAGGAAAATGAAACCTAGGACATGCCACAAACATAAATTTCTTAAAACCTTCACTTTCAACAAACTTGAAAGGTAATTCATCAATCACAATCATTTGTGCTAATCCTTTCCTACATGCTTCTTGATCAAATCTCCAAGTTGAAAGATTCCCTTCTCCCCCTTCAACTCCCTTTCTAGGTAAGACTAGTTGTCCTTGACTATTGTCAACAATATTACTAGGATTTTTCTTACATGAACCAATATGATATTTCAATGACCCCGTACCATTTTTTTTCATATCACAACAAAATTCCTTTTGACAATAATTACATTTAGCCTTACTTGCACCCTCACTATTAATAATCTTAGTGAAGTGGGACCAAACTTCTGACCTTTGAAGAGTGGCTTTTCTTTTTCCGGTAGTCCCCTTTGTTTGGCTTGAAGCTCCAACTCCTGAATTTTCAGAATCTATCGAAGTAGGAGGTGTAACACTACCCTCAATAGATGTTGGTTCAGTTGACATTCTACAAGAAAAACAATATATAATAAATTAAAATACATTTATAATATTAATCATATTTAATTCAATTTAAAACAGAATAAAAATGCTAAATTTAATACACTAAAACACCAACTTTAATTCAATTTATGATAGCATATCCATATAATTTCTGGAATTTTTAGAATGTCAACTAATCATGATTTCTGGGTGCACATCCATGATCCATATAATTTTCATAACTACTGTCCTTAGATTTTAGCTTTAAAAACATTGATTTTTCAATAAGAGATGCATTGAATTTCATCTTCTACTGTGCTGTGTTTTAATGTAATAAGATTATCACTTACGAAACGCCCATTGTTTCATTTATATACATCCACTAATAGTGGATAGGATGCCAATCATAATTATATATTTAAAGGATAATTATTCTATATACGGATTATAAAATTTTAAAAAAATTTATATCCTAAAATTATAATAAAATAAAAATTAATTAAAAAAACACATTATAGCTAATAGAAAAATACCTTATTTGAGTTAAAATATAGATATAATTTTTTTTTTGAGAAAAATACCATGCTAATAGAAAGACACTCTATCTGAACATGATAAGTAAGAATGATATTTTTTAGGAAAATTATGTTTTAGTATGTCAATTGAAACAGTATAAAATTAAAGGGACTTAAAAATAAAGTGGGAATAAAAAAGTATAGGAAGTAGGTACTAAATCTTAAATTTAAAGATAATAAAATAATTGCAACCATGACTCATTTACTTGGAAATTAATTTTAATCCATTATAATTTTAGACAATTTTTTGTTCCCCAATGCGAAGCTAGGGATTTCCACACTGGTAGCATATATATAAAAGCAACATTAAACTCTTTAAAAGAAGGTGGGTTTTGATTTAACGTGTAAGATTCAGAGTGGATCTCTCATTTCCATCTTCAATTAAAGAGCAAGCCAAGGTTCACAATATTTTCATCTTGGTAGCAAAGGGTTCGAGTGAGAGTAGCAAGACAAACAGCACAAAACAGAGATGAAGGGAGGCAGCAAGGCAAACAGCACAAAATAGAGATGAAAGTACCTCAACTCAGGGATGGTGACTTGGTAGACGCCGGAGTGCTGAACAGAAGGTGCGGATGGAAGGTGCGGATGGTCGACTGAAGGTGGCTGACCTGGGGTGGTGAACTGGTGATTGAGAAATTAGGGATTTGAAGTTGAAGAAGAAGGATATGTATTTTTTTTTCGTGTATGTCTGTTGTTATTAGTGTTTGAGTTGGGTTTTATTTTATTTTTAGTATTAGAATTTTATTTTTATTTATTTAATTATTTGTAATTTTTATAATTGGGTTTGGGTTGGATTGGGTTTGGGTTGGGTTAGATATTTGGTATAGATTGGGTTTAAAGATTGGGTTTAGGTGAATAGTGCAGTGGGCTTATAGGCTATTTATATATTATAAATTTATTTATTATTTTTTCGGTTAAACCAAATTTTTTCAGTTAACCGACCGGTTTCGAACCGAATTAACCGTTAACCGAAAAGTTATAAAATAATTAACCGACCCTCGATCGAAAAAATTCGGTTAACCGACCGATTAATCGAATTCGGTCGGTTAACCAAATTTTTTCGGTTTTACCCGAATTTTGCACACCCCTAAGCTACACCACCTATAGAATTTAAAGACCTTAAAGGAGCATGCATCATATATTCCGCAGAATGCCGTTCTTGCCAAGGTTCTATGTCTTTTTTCAACCTACTCAAGTCCAAACCATTGGGACCTCTTAGAGGTTCTAACCAAGGAGCACGCAGATCCCAAAAGCGCATAGTTTCACCTCCAAAAATGACTCCTCCGGTCGGGGAACGCATTAGATATTTACCTAACCCAGTAGGCCCTTGAGCGAATCCCACGTTAGCCCCAAGATGTTGGTCTCTAACTAGAAAAGTAAATGCTTGAGCTTGAGAAGCTTTTGGTCCAGTGGGCCCGTAAAACTCACTAGGATAAGCGGTATTATTGAACCAGACAAAGCAACAAGCAATGAAACCAAAAACGGATAAAGCACCTAAACTATAAGACAAGTAAGCCTCTCCCGACCATACAAGTGCACGGCGAGCCCATGCAAAAGGTTTGGTTAAGATATGCCAGATTCCACCAAATATACAAATGGAACCTAACCATACATGTCCTCCAATTATATCTTCCAAATCGTCCACACTAACAATCCACCCTTCGCCTCCAAAGGGCGATTTTAGTAAATAACCAAATATAACACTTGGGCTAAGAGTCAAGTTGGTAATTTTTCTTACATCTCCCCCTCCGAGCCTGTGCACCGTATACGCCCAAAAATAAAGAGCCTTGAATACTAGAAGAAAAGCACCTATACCTAGCAAAATTAAGTGAATACCCAAAATTGTGGTCATTTTATTTCTATCTTTCCATACATAACCGAAAAATGGAAAAGATTCTTCAAGAGTTTCAGGTCCCAGAAGTGCATGATAAATACCGCCAAAGCCCAATACAGCAGAGGAAATTAAGTGAAGTACTCCAGATACAAAGTATGGAAAGGTGTCTATAACTTCTCCGCCAGGACCTACCCCCCAGCCTAGAGTAGCTAGGTGGGGAAGTAAAATTAATCCTTGTTCGTACATGGGTTTTTCTGGGACAAAATGAGCCACTTCAAATAGGTTCATTGCTCCGGCCCAAAATACGATTAATCTGGCATGGGCTACATGACCCCCCAATAGTTTACCGAATAAATTGATAAGTCAGGCATTCTCGGCCCACCAAGCGAAACCGGTGGTTTCTTGGTCACGACCGGCTAAAGTTAAAGTTCCATTAAAGAGCGTTTCCATCGGGTAGAACCTCCTCAGGGAATATAAGGTTTTCATGAGGCTGATCTTAAGCTGCCATCCAAGGATGAATACCTTCGTTTAAAAGAATATTTTTGGTGTAGAAAGTCTCAAATTCGGGATCTTCTGCACTTGCAATTTCCTAGAAAACGAAGTCATAGGCACGTAGGTTCGAGCGGACCGACTACTCCAAGAGAACTCATCCATAAACTGGTTACTGGTACAAATAACATAAAGAAATGTAACCAACGTTTATTGAAAAAAGCAACCCCAAAGATTTGGGACCAAAAGCGGTTAGCGGTGACCATTGAATAAGTTTCTTCACTTGAGTTGGGTTAAAAGCACGGAATGTATTTGCACCATCACCATCTTCAAATAAAGTATTCTCTCCAGGTAGCACCATGAATAGCACATAGCAGAGCCGCAGCCAATACACCAAAGAACTCCCATCATATGAAATGGGTTCAATGTCCAATTATGAAATCCTTGGAAAAAGAGGATGAATCGAAATATAGTCGCTACACCAAAACTAGGCGCAAAGAACCAACGGTCGACCTAGTGGATAAATCGAGAATACAAAAACAAAAATAGCAATTGGACCAGAGAATGCGATTGCGTTATAAAGTCACAATTGAACAGATCGCGCAGTTCAAATTGACGTAACATAAAACCTATTAGTCCGAAAGCGTCGTGAGAGCAACAAATGTCCACAGACCACCTAATTGACACCAACGAGTAAAATCTCCTTGTGCTTGAGGACCCCATAGTAACAACAAAGAATGTGCTAAACTATTAGCAGGGGTAGAAATCTACTGGCGGTTAAGAAATTGCAGCCTTCCAAATAGGAGCTGCCAATCCATGAGTATACCACGAAGTTACAAAGGTTGTACCTTTAAACCAACCCCTACAAAAAATAGGCACAAGGAAAGAGCAATAGGCCTGACTAACCTACAAAAACGCGAAACGGTCCCTACGTAACTGATCATCCATAATATCAAATAAATCATTTTCATCTTTGGTAAATTTACCAAGGGCTATAGTCATAGCAATCCTCCTATTCAACTACTTCAACCATTTCCGAGCACCTTATGTTATGGGGCGCTGGGATTTAATTTTTATGTATGATTTGATTTCTCGTGCATTGCCCCTTATAATTAATTGATTTCGAATATAAAAATATTTTCTTGTATTGGTCCATAACTTTGACTTAGGTAAATCCATGAACTCAATTCGTTTATTCTTTTCTATTTTTACTAGTCGTCGAACCATGAATTGTCTTATGGCTCATCAATCGGATAGATGAATTTTTTTTGAACGAACTCTTCAATTCAAGGAAGAAGCGATCCCTTCTCTCGCTCTTGGTTGATCTCCAGATCTACCCCTCCCCCTCCATCAACTAATCTTATTCTTGGATCTTGTTCGTGAAATTGATAAAAATCAATATTTTTATGTATTTTTAAAATTTATATGTGTATTAAATTACTATAGTCCGATATATATTTCCTTCATTTTATTTCTTTTATTTATTGTTTTCTTTCTCATATTTCCTTCAGATGAATAAAAAAAAACTCCAGAGGCTATTTTTTCATTTCACGGGTCGGGAAATCCACTTCGAATCTTTTCCTATTTACTTTATGTATATCAGAAAAAGATTTGAAGTTCCTATTTTTCAATCTAATACAATATTTAATAATATTAAATTAAATAATAGGAGACTCAAAATAAAAGTTTCTTTTTCGCACTCACTCTCCATCACATTGGCAGAACAAAAGTGTCATATGTATCGATATGGAAATATTTGATATGTGAAGACATGATTTGATTTAGGTTTCTATCTATTATAGAATAGATTTGTGTTCTGGAATCAAAGAAAGATAAGATGTTGAAAAAGGCTCTTAGGTTGTAACTTGAAATAAATGTTTCTCTTTATCTAGAAAGGAATAGAATATTAATTTATTCCTAGGAACAAGAAGATTGAATCGTAAATATCGATGATTCTTGGGGAGTCCAAATAAATATGAAATAAAAAGAAATCGACTGTTCCAATTTCATCTCTATCGAATTTTAATATCAGAATAGTGGATATAGTCACGATTCAATAGGTTAGATCCACTTACTTTTTCTTTTGTTGATTTCTAATCTTTACAATTCTTTACAATGGATTTGATTGGAATAATCTAATTCAAAATCAAAACAAAATATAAATAAATATTTGTCGCTTCAAGAGACGGCTTATCATTATTCATTATAATTTCAACATTCTTTTAGAATTACTCTACTCTAACTCATTAGAATAATAACTTAGTAGAGTTAAACTATACAATTTCTAATTCAATTATTATACATATATAGCTGGGTTTTAACATCCCTATGTTTCAATATGAATACTACCATTTCATAGGAATTTTATGAAAAAAAAAAGTCAAATGCCCCTTATCGGATTTGAACCGATGACTTACGCCTTACGATGGTGTTACTCTACCACTGAGTTAAAAGGGCGGTTTGATTCAATTACTGAATGAATCGGTAGACGTATAAGATCTATTTATATATATAAGTATATGCAGTAGGCTCATAGTGGCTAGTAGCTCTTAGGAATGATAATTCTAATTTACTTAAAGTGTAGAGGGTAAAATGGTTTTATTGATATTGGGTTTGATAAATATCAATGCAATGAATTGTTTCAAGGCCAATCATAATTGGCTTATCAGAACAGAATGAAATTCATTTATTTGATTAATACATGTACCTTAGCAATTTGACATAGATCCAATCTATTTTATCGAAACATGTGATAAAGGGATTTGCTTTGTCAATCGAACCCAATTTTTAGGAAAAAACACACACACATAATTTTCGATAACTTCTTGCTGCCTCTTCAAAAAATTCCCGATTTACTTTTTGTTAATTTACCGGCTTAGTGTGAGATAGAAACATGCCTGTCTCGTCGTAATAATGAGTGAATCAATGAATGAAAGTGGAAAAGATGAAGGTTAACTCCCTTTTTTATGTTTATGTGAAACCAATCACTGATCTTATACTTTGTATTATTAATATAATCTAGTTTATTTTTATAATATCTATTTATTTCTAAGTTTCTTTTTATAATATCTATTTATTTCTAATAAATATTTATATTAATTTATTTCTATATCGAATAGAGTGGCGATTAAAATGAATGATTTACTGAGTATAAATCGTGAATAAAAAATGGAAAATCATAAAAGATGGAAAAAGCTTTTGACTCTAGTCATTCCATTATATTGACAATTTCAAAAACTGCTCTCATACTATGAGCATAGTATGGTTCTGCGATCGAGCAAGTATGCCCCATCGTCTAGCGGTTCAAGACACCTCTCTTTCAAGGAGGCGTGAGGATTCGACTTCCCCACGGGGTAGGGTACTACGAAAGGAAGTTAATCATGGATTATCAATAAACCTAGAATTGATTCTTCTGGGTCGATGCTGAGCGGCTAATGGGCACGGACTATAAATTCGTTGGCAATATATCTATCTTTGGTTCAAATCCATTTCGGCCCAATAATTCACGATCCGCTAAAAACCTAAAATGCCCATTTTTTTGTATTTTGTTTTCCAGAAAAGCCAAACAAAAAAATTAGGGAAGAATAAAAAAAGTCCAATTTTGTGATATATCCATCCCTACCGCTATTTGTTTTTTATTTTGTTCTATTTATTTAGTTGTTCCCATAAATTATGGCCTTGATACAGCTCTAGATTCATATCAGGATCATTAAATAGAAAGTTTAATGAAAAGAAAAAGAGTAAAGTAAACAAAAAAGAAGACTCTTTTTTGTTTTCATTTTCAAATTGATTATTGATCGATTTATTTGGCAATAACGAAAGGATTCCTAGTAACTAGTAATCCGCGTCGCTCTCACTCAAAGTGCATACCCGTATGGATATCAATATATCACTCGCGCCTTTGTTTGTTACAACCCGGCTTCGAATCTAAAATCTAAATATAAAATGGCTTGAATGAAATCATAAGACTATCTATGTTGTACACTTTTCTTTATTTCCCTGGGATTGTAGTTCAATTGGTGAGAGCACCGCTATCAAGGCGGAAGTCATGCGAGTTCAAGCCCGTCGATCCCGGACGGATAAAATTTTAAAAATACATAAATTGATCCTCCGTTTTTACATCAAAGGGGATACAAATGACAGAATTTCATTCCCAACGATATCTTTATCTTTTTTTATTTATTTTTTCCTTTCTCTTTTTTGTTGGGGTTTATTTGGAAACTATTTTTAAACGGTGAAAGTGGAAAAGCAGTCAGATGATACATCGTCAGATGATTGTACAAGGAAGACGGTAGATTATCTAAAAGAAAGGGTGGAAAAATAATATATATATAAATAAAGGAATTCTTTTGATTGGACCAGGCATCACTTTTTGTATTCGGTGTGGATAAAAGATCTTCCTATGTTATACTATTCAATTCTCGACGGTGAATCGATTTGATAGCCTAGATATTGTTATTCATGATATTGATCCGATTCGATGTCATTGAAATGTAAGTCATTGCATTGAATTTACAAGCGACAAATTTATCATCTCTATGGGATTAAATCCCGAGTTATTGCGAAGTAAAAAAAACAATGAAATTATGGAAGTAAATATTCTCGCATTTATTGCTCTGTATTTATTCATTCTAGTTCCTACCGCTTTTTTACTTATAATATACGTAAAAACTGTCAGTCAAAGTGATTAATTTGAATGAAACTTGACTTTTTATCAAGATCAAGGAGTTAAGAAAAAAAGGATTCAAATCTCACGTCTTAAATAAAATGAATGGACTAGAATCAGCAGTATCCTATAAAACTTGATAGTATGGTAGAAAAAAAATATGAATCTTTCTACCATACTATCTATATCTGTTATTGTAATGTAGAAAGATACAAGCTTAATATAGATGAATCCACAATATGTATCTTCATACATGTCGATATCAATTAAATATATGTACTATACATAGTATCTCAATTTTATTTCTTCGTTTGGTCTATTTTATTTGTGTTGATTTCAATTAATCTGAAATAATTGAAAGGCAACTCTTATGATTTTCTAATTCTTTCATTTCATGGATTTGATTTTTTTTGGTGGATACCGAGATTCCTATTAAAATAATCATAAATGAAGGAAAAATGGAATGGAATAGGCATATATTAATTAAATAAAAAAAGACTTTTTTTTTCTCTTTGAACAGTAAAGAGGGAGGGAAATAAAAACAAGCAAATATAGAAAACAAAGGGGGTTCCTTGTCCCTCATTGTCGTTTATAACTCTGGTAAGAGCTGGTTCATCAAAATATAAAATTTAGGAAGAATTCTTTTTTTTTTAATTGCCTATCATCCGGATCCCTTTTACTTTTGAAATACGAACATGGGGATTATTGAAATGTTTGTTTGATTTTGATTGAAAAGGTGTTATTCATAGAATACATTACTCCACTAGAATCCAAGAATTTCGAAATGAAGACTAATAAAATAGTTAAAATAAAAAAAGGCTTTGCAAAACGATCTAGAAAACAATTGATACAGTTTGATTCCTCAAACCCACTTAGGAGTACCCCTAGAGCCCACTTCTTCCCCATACTACGAGTGAAAGGGAAAATGTAAAGACTACCATTAAAGCAACCCAAGCAAGACTTACTATATCCATGTGTATTATGTCCCCTATCTCTATGAATATGAAACAAATATGAAGGAATTAAAATTTTCCATTATTGTTCACTAATAATAGTGGAATTACTGGCGCAGAGTCAAAAAGAAAAGGGAATTGTGACATGCCACCATTGATGAATCACTTCGATAAATCCGCTTATAACAAGCTCTTATATGATTTCGAGTAAAAACGAGAACCATTAAGCACAAGCAAAATGCGCAGTAACACTTTTGGAAATATCAAAAGAATGTTACTCACATGTATCAATAATAAGATTTATTCTTTCTTTTGGTGTCCCTCATTAAGTAAAAGCCAATTATCTATCCAATCTAATATTAATTGGATGCCTGAACACTCAGAGACTTTCATCTGTTTGTATACAAAGTATCTTCCAACCCTTCTACAACCATTCATTAGTTAATTAGATACTCCCGTTATCCAATCTAATTCAAGACTCCTCTAGTAGCCACTCCATTAGTAAGGGGGGCTCCCATATCAACATTTACTGATTCCCTTCCACTACTTTAATTTTTCCTTGAATCCTAGACGTTAGGAGACGTTAGGATTTCGAGTTTTTTGTTGATCAGGTGACACCCAGGATGATAGCCCCGAAATGCCTATGCTTTATTTTTCTGAAGGTGGGAGAAAAGATAAAACTTATTATAAATTTAATCCAAATTAGAGTTTGAAACTCATGCAATTAACCCCTTTTGGTTAACCCAAGACAAATCGATAGATCTATGAGAAATCTCATTCAATTGGATATATGGCAGGGTAAAAAAATGGGACACTAAAAGAATTGGCTGCCGAGCCGTATGAGGTAGGAAACTCTCAAGTACGGTTCTAAGGGAAGGAATTGAACCGCCTATTTCAACCAGGGAGAACAGGCCATTCGACAGGGGGATTCTGAAATAGCAGTATAATATGTAGATACAATCAGAATAAAAAAATTAAATTGCACTAGGCAATCAAAACACGAAATTAGCAAAAATCGTAATAAAAAAAAGACACGAAATTCTTAGATAAAACCATAAAAATAGAATAAGTGAAAAATTGCGGACCGCCTCCTGTCTTATTCATTCCATTGTTATCCTTTTTTTTGTTAAAATACAATAAAAAAAAACTTTAATTTAAAAATCTGAATGATATAGAATATAATATAAATGAAATGGAATTACTGATAAAAGTTCTCTATCTCTATAGAAAAGTTGGATATATCTATAAAATCAATCTATATAATAATAAAATTTAGAATCTATATATCTATGGATTAATAATACTCTATATAGATAAATAATAATCTATATAACATAATCTATATAACAAAGTAAAAAAGGGCGTTTTTCAAGCCTTTATTTTTGCATCTTTGTAACATAGTAATTATATTTTCTCAATTAGGAGAGATGGTGAGTGGACTAAAGAGTCGGATTGCTAATCCGTTGTGCGAGTTTATTAACTTGAGGGTTCGAATCCTCTGCTTTCGTTTCGGTTTTTTTTAGTGGAATAGATCAAATCCTAATACCATTTCTAAAAATGAAGCAAGGAATTCTCCTTTTTATTCTTCGCATCCAGATTACGTCCCTGATCATTAGATAGGAATCAGAAGATGAAGAGAAAAACAAAGAATATTACTCTTTGTGTAAACAAAGAGTTTAAGAGTAAGCATTACACAATCTCCAAGAGCATTTTTTGTAAAAAGAAGAGAATAGATTCCCTGTTTTTATACCACATATCCTATTTTGTTTTGATTTTGACACCAAGAAATAAAGTGATTTATAGAGTTTCTAGAAATCGAAAAGAATTTTCAGAAATTCACTTGTAATAAGAGTTGAGTTTTTCATTACAAAAAAATTCTTTCATACCAACAATTATATATTGTGGCGGACTCTAATCTAATCTAAATAGGGTTCTTCGTGAAAAGGGTCGAATGAGGAAATGGGATGATCCAGTTTATCGAGGCTATCCAAGAATTTCAATCTTTGAATTGAGGGTTCATTCATAGTGTAAGACTTATCTCGATCTTTTCAATTGTTAGAATTTCTTTTTCTTGAATCACTCATGAATTTTTCTAGGACATATTAAGGATCTCATCGAAAACTTACAGTAGCTTGCCAAACAAAGGCTAAGAGAAAAAGAGAACAGTATTATGGCATAAAATCTACGATTGGATTCAAAAAAGCATAGGCCTCGGGCAATTTGGCGAATAAAAAACTACTCGAAAAAAGGGCAGAATTAAAATAGGTATAGATCAAATTAAAGATATTAAGCATAACAAAATTTTGTTCTTGGAGATAATTTTGATTGAGTTATTAATATGTTTTCTGATATAAGTAAAAAAATTAAGAAAGGAAAATAAGGCAGACTAAACAATACTTCTTTGAACTCACCCAATCAAAAAGCCTTCAATTCTTACAAGAGAATAGAAGAAATCATACTTCATACAATATCTTAATTGAATTCTATGTAATGATCAATAAATTCGATTTAATTCTCTATCCATACGTGCAAAAATCGTAGTAAGAATCTAATCTATTCCATAGCTATAGCTATTTGGAACTGGAATTGACGAATAAGGAATACACATATTAGTGTTTAGTAGTTTCAAATAGAAATCTAAATGGGGCGTGGCCAAGGGGTAAGGCAACGGGTTTTGGTCCTGCTATGCGGAGGTTCGAATCCTTCCGTCCCAGAGCATACTCTATTTATATATCATAATAACCATATCCGAATCTAAGTTGCTCTTTTTTTTTGTTTTTAATAACCTTCTTTCTAACAGTCAAGTATTGGAGAAATGTGATTCTTGCTTTTGATTTTTAATGATTTCTTAAGATTGGCACTCGAACAACTGTGAGATTGCTGGATCTATTCTAGCGAGTTATTTGATCTATCGGGTTATTTGAAGATGAATGGTAGCTTAAAAAAGATTAGTTTGTTTGTGTTATTTATAATATTCGTGATATTATTAGTATTTTCGTAACATTATTATTAATGATATTCTTTATTTTTTTATTATTAGAATCGAAAAGTTTAATTAGAATAGAAAAATATAATAAAAGTAAAAAAAAAATATTGCATTCAGACAATCATACAATATGGGGTAGTTTGAATTCTTATTGAGGCTTTTTCTTCCTAAATTATTTATTTATTTCATATAACATATAGAAGGAAATTGATTTCATATAGAAAGTATAAATAGATTACTATGTATCGACTGAACCAATGACTATTGTAACATCCTGGAAAGGGCCTATGCATTTTCGGTTTAATTGTATGAAATGACAAGTCTTAAGCATTATGAATAAATTTTTGAAATTTTTGGGAAACTCGAAAATGTGTGAAAATGAATGGAAATGAATATTTTTGGAAACACGAAATGCATTAGGACATGAACATTTTAGGAAACCAAGAAATGTAAGGAAATGGTTCAAAATGGAAAGTACACATTTTTGGAAACTAAGAAATGAAAATGGAAATGATCCAAAATGGAAAGTACACATTTCGAAACTTGGAAATGTAAGAAAATGGCAAATGTGAGAGTATGATCGAAAATTTTAGGAAACTTGGAAATGACCCTAAAATTATGAGTTTTAAAGTTTAAAATGGGAGATTAAGGCAAGAGGGCCTTAAAAGAAAAAGTTGGTAACATTTGACACACAAACAGGCTTGGAAAAGTGGCCTGAAGATGTCACTTAGGGCCTATGGAAATGGCGCCATGTGCAAAAGGCATGGGCCTGGGTTCGAGTCACAAGGGAAGCAAATAAATGAAGTTTTATTTTTGCTTCCCAGGCTAAGGGGTGGACGGCACATGTTTTTAAAAAGAGAGGTGTTTTATTTCCATTAATATTGCATAATAATGTGATAAATAAAAGCTTTTTAATTTGGATTATTTAGAAGAGATAATAAGGATTTTTCTCTATTTTATTTTAAATAAAATAGATGATATTATCACAAGGAAGAGTGGTGGCCAAGTCAAGGACTCTTGGCACGATAATTCGGCTAAAGAAGGAGAACTAAAGGCTATTCTCTCATCTTTTCTAAGCTCTGCCGAAATTCCCTAAGCAAACTCTCTCTGCCGAAATTTCTTCTCCCATTTTCTTCTTCTCTTTTTTTCATCTGTCAAGACGAAACCTATTCTCTGTCTAAGTCTACAATAGTCGAATCCCTGAGAGACTAAGCAAGGAAGCAGTCGACTAAGCATTAAGGGTAAGGTTATCAATATTCAAGTTCTTTTCCTTCCTATTTGATAAAAGAGAAAGACTAATCCTGCTGTTGTCTGGTGGCCGAATCTACAAGGGGTCTATCAGGTTTCTACAACTGTTGAATACAAGGATCAAGGATCTAAGGGTTTTCGACAGACATACAAGACAAGGAATATTTTTGGGAACTCAAGGACTTAAGGTAAGAAACCTGTATAATCGGCCAAAGGCCATATTCTATGTGTTAGAGTTAGATTAAATCTAACATATGGTTGTAGGATTTTCGACAAATATCAAGGAAGCAAGGATCTATTCTAGGATCTGAATAATCATCCAATTCGGCAACAAGGTAAGTAATACAAATCCTACTACGATTTGGTTTTTAAGCCAAATAGGTTTGTTAATATATTTTAATGATTGGCCGAATATAGGAGTGAAAGATCTAGATCGGTAGATCGTTCTTCGGGATTTCAAGGAACCTATTAAGCGAATCAGGTGTGTACTCACACTAACTTTCAATATATTATGGCAATAATTATTTTAATATATGAATATGCATAAGAATGAGAATGTGGCTAAGTACCACAAATGTGGTAAAAAGTACCCAGGTACGTTTCCTACTTCTAATAGGATTACGAATATGATATATTTTGAACATGTGAATAGTAACATGAATGAGAAATAAGTATGTTATGCATGATATAATAATATTTGGGGCATTTCGGGCTATATGTGAAAGGGGAAGAAGGTCTTGACTTCGGTCTCACCAACGGAATATGGTGACTACGGTCACATAATTTGAATATGGTAACTTCGGTTACATTATCTAAATTTGGTAACTTCGGTTACATTATCTGAATATGGTGTCTAATGACACAAATTATATGGGCGATGAGCACGTCATTGCATCGCAAATGCCTTCTGATGGTGTGTAGCGGATGGAGGGTTGACTTAGTAGTCCCCACGGTGTGATTGACAGGTACGGGTGGTGTGTAGCGGATGGATAATTAGGCTTGGGTTTGGGTTGCATCATTTTTATATGAATATGTCTTTGATATGAACATGTATGCCTGAATTGTTGATTGTTAGTTTATGTACACATTGAGTCTATTGACTCACCCCTTTGTGGGACTATTTTTCAGGTAATGAGCAATAATGGACCGGGTCGGCGGGAGCTAAAGATGGCCATGCACAGCAAGAAGGGATTTTTAATATTTGGGACTTTATTTCTATTAAGTATTTTAAGTTTTTAAGTTTGGAAATTATTGATGTAATAAGGCCGAAAAGGCCATAGTTTTATTTAGTTACTTTTATTTTCTTTAACTACTATGCTATGAACCATTTTATATTTTAAGTTTAAGTAAAATTATTTTTTTTTAGTTAACCCCAAATTATTTTGTCACCCTAATTAAATGATTTTTTTTAAGTAAGACAAGTGGGCTTTCAATCTAAGCCCAACCCAAACCAATATTTTTCTCAAAATTACACAAACTTTCTCTAAGTAACCAAGAATTTTGAAACCGATTTTCTTAAGGAACATACCAGATCCGGTTCAGGCTCGTGGGCCGGGTGTGGGGTGTTTCAACTATTCATGATTCCATAATTGAATCAATACTCCAAACTAGAGGAATGTTATGGTAAAACTTCGTTTGAAACGATGTGGTAGAAAGCAACGTGCGACTTGAAGGACATGATCAACTGTGGATGTCAAAACCCACCACTTTCCGTTATGTAGAAATAAAGGTGCGTTTTGCTCGACATCCTTTGTTCTATTATAATCCGTCTTTTTGTTGGGTTGTAATGTAAATAGTACGGGATGGAGCTCAAAGAGAAACATCCATTTTTCAGGGGCAAGGATCTAGGGTTAGTTAATGGAAATCAATAAGTTGGAACAACTTTGTAAGTCTATTTGTGATATAGAAATCGAAAGGATCCGATTCAAACTATTTTTAAATCAAAAAGTTGTTGGAATTGGTAAAACTCTTTCAATCAAAAGTGTATCATGCGGGAATTAATCGTTCATATGATTCTTTGATAGAAAAAAAGAGAGAAAAAAGGGCATGTTGCTGCCATTTTTGAAATGATTAAATATCACCGAAGTAATGTCTAAACCCAATGATTCAAGGCAAAGATAAAAGATCCTAGAACAAGGAAATACCCTTTTCAATTTTCTCAACAACTAGATTAAAATGAAGAACCGAAATAGATTCTATGCGAGACAAACAAAAAAAGGGGTTAGAGACCACTCAATAAAAGAATGCCTAAGGATTTTTTTTTTGAGCATTTTGAGAGTTATTTGACTTGAGTTATGAGAGTACGAATGCTTTTTTCTTCTTTTTTATTTTTTGAAAAAAAAGACGGGGTTAAATGTCTAATTGATTTGCTGGTTTATGGATCTTTTTGACATTCTAATTACATACATTATAATTCCATACATAGACATAACTTTTAATTAATCATTTTTTTTCTCGACCTGTATAAGGAGAAAACTTCTTATACGTTTCTAGGGGGTATTATTTAACTACATCTATCCCAATGAGCCGTTTATTGAATCATTGCAATTGATGTTCGATCCCGAAGAGAGGGAAGAGATCTTCGAAAAGTGGGTTTTTATGATCCGATAAATAATCAAACCTATTTAAATGTTCCCGCCATTCTCTATTTCCTTGAAAAATGTAACATCCTGAATTAATGGGTCTATGCGTTTAATGTAAGGATATGTTTAATATGTTAATTTAAGTGATAGGGTCCAATTGGGCTCAGGACTAGGCAAAGGCCTTGGTTAAATTATCTAATTGGGCATTATAGAGTTAATAGGAGGTAATTGTGTTTAAAATACCAACATGGGCTTATGGCCCAACAATATGTGGCACTGCAAGGGAATTTGAGGGTGGCGTCATTAACAATTAAAGGGGCCCAAGTTTTGGCCGTAAGGAGCCCATGTTTCTGGGCCATTTTCGGCACTTTAAAGGGAGCAAGGGGTGACGCCACACACAAGGAGTAGGGGCCCAAAATTTAAGTTTTATGGAGACCAAATATTTTAATTTAAGTTAGCTAAATTCGGCATTAGGGTTAGGTGAAGTGGACGGCAACAAGGCTCAAAAATAGGAGGATTTATATGGATTTTATAATTGATAATATAAAAGATAAAAAGGAGAAAAGAAAGGAGCTATCTACAAGGCAAGGTGATGTCCGAAAATCCACCACCTATAGGAGTAAAGAATTCGGGTACTTCATGGATAAGGGGTGCCGAATTTCTTTTTATTATCTTGACTTTTAGTTATCAGGAAGGGCGTTTTCGATTTTAAATAATAGGTGCCAAAATTCCTATAAATAGGGGGGATATCTCATTGATTCTGGCATTTAAACCCTAATTTCATCTTCATTCTTGTGCCAAAATTCTTAGCCTCTCCCTCTACAATTTCTATTCTTTAATTTCTTCAAAAGCCGAAACCTCTCCTTTTCTCTTGAGCTGATTTCTTAAAAAGCCGAAATCCCCATCGTTTTTCTCTATTCATCCCATTTGTGAGTTAGTTCTATTCTTTCGGCATTTAAAACTTCTTCTTTGACATTGCTGAATCTTCTCTCCAAGTGCTAGCTGAATTCCCTGTGCTAAGGTAAGTGTCGACTTCTGTTAGATCTCATGTTCTATTTCGGTTCTTGAAAGGCAAAAGCCGAAAGGCTAATATTTTAATGGTTCTATGTTGGGCGGCATTCTGGGATTTGAAAGAAACTTGGTCGTCTAGATCTGAAAGCCGAAAAACGTTAGTCTCCAATTTTGGGATTTTAAGGTAAGTAGATTTTCCCTAGATTTTTACTAGATTCGCTTATTATATGTAAGATCTTAACTTTATGATGAAGATTAACTATCATAAATTGTGATAGTAGTTCTTACAAGGACTTGTGATGGAATTAAATATGGATCAGGCAAAGGAGAGAATCCCTAAGTTTAAGAAACGAGCGGTATCTGCTGTTCGAGATTGGCCACTTGGTTGTGGACCGGCTTCTGAACAACATCTTAGGCAGATAGCGGTTGTGTCGACTAAGGATAGCATCGACATAGAAAGCATCGTTTTATTAGTAATCAAGTGTGTAGATCTCTAACATACTATTAATCCTGTATGTATGTCTATATATTTATGTTATGGGCTAAAATGCCGGAAAGAGGCTGTATAAATAGTCGAATGGAACCCAAAAAGGGGTTATGCTAAGATGCCAGGTACGTAAACATAGAACTCTCTATGTGTATCGAAATATGTATAAATCTGCATGATATTTCTTTTATGTGTATGCATGGGGTGGGATTATGTTATTGAAGGGGAAGTGCATGATAGGTCACATAGTGATCGGTGGTAGAAATCCCACAAATATGAATGTTAGGTCACATAGTGATCGGTGGCTATTCCACGTTTAATGATTCCTGAATAACAGGAATAGGCAGTACGGTTGTCGTTATGGTGTGTAGCGGATGAGGGTTGATTGTAGAAATCCCCAAGGTGTGATGGTTGGTACGGGTTGGTGTGTAGAGGATGGAAACCTAGGATGGGTTGGGCTATTCATTGTTTAACATTTGATTTATATTCATGATTGTTGCCTTTATGTATGGGCCAGGGCCCACAATATGTTTGTGGGCTTAGGTCATTATGTGTTTTGAGATTTATACATTGAGTCTTGGTGACTCACCGTTTCCTTTTTCTCTACTCTTTTAGATGAGCAGTAGATCGTGGACATGGGAGCCGAGATGGACTCGAGGGGCCATCCAGTTTTTGATTTATATTTCTTTAGATTATTTCGGTTTTTCTTAAGATTTTAGTTTTGGGAAATTATATGTAATAAGGCCCCCATAGTTTTTATTCATCTAAGTAGTTTTTCTTCATAAAAGTTCTGCAACTTGTGAATTTGTGTCAAAGGTTTTATTATATTTAATATTGCAAAGTTTTTTTTTAAATGTCACTCATTTATTCAAATAATGTTTAAATTAACTTATGACTTCCAAACCAACAAAGCAAAAGTTTTCCATGTACAACTCGTAGCATACCAGATCTGGTCGAAACGCATGGGCCGGGTTTGGGGGTGTTACAAAAAAGGAGCTCAACCCACATCAACTGTTCATGATATTTTAAAGAAGGCGGGGTTGTTTTACAGAACTTAGTCTTAATCAAACAAAATTCAATTAATGAAATACAAAAAAGAGGGTGTGGATGATTCATATCTAGCTTTGTATAAATTTTTATTTATTATTTCTTCCCCCCTCTTTTGGTCTATTCAGACTTTTATTTTTAAAAACTTTATTATTCGTATTTCTTATTGCTTTGCTACTATAGAATATTGCTACTATAAAATATAGAATACCGTGTTCTATAACAACAAAACCTGATTTTATTGAGCCAATTTTATTGATAGAAAATAGATATAAAAAAGATCAAGTGAATAAATGAAGTAATTGCATTTAAACATTTACAAAACAACATAAAATAAGATAAAAAAACAGAGAAAATAACATATAAAAAGAGAAAATATTAATAATAATTAATAAAAAATGAATTCTTTTTTTTTTCATTGTATTTTTTGTAGTCTTTTTTATACTCTTTATTCTTTTCTCAACTCTCAACATTTATATTCAAAATTTCCAATCATATTGACAACAGTGTATCAAACAAATATAATTCGATCATAGATAAATAGATCCATTTCTCCTCGTTTGTCACTTCACTTCATTCAAATAATGGGTTCCTTCTTTGAATTTGTTGTGATACAATAAGTTTTTTTTATTGTATTTAAACAAAAAAATGGATAACAATGGAATGAATAAGACAGGAGGTGGTCCGCAAATTTTCACTTATTCTATTTCTATAGTTTTATCTGAGAATTTCGTGTCTTTTTTTTTATTACAATTTTTGCTAATTTCATGTTTTGATTGCCTAGTGCAATTTAATTTTTTTTATTCCGATTGTATCTACATATTATAAGTTTTTTCGGGTTGCTATCTCAACGTTAGAGTACTCGGCTTTTAAGTGCGACTCGCATCTTCTACACATTTCTATGAAGAAAGGGATTCTTTCAGATCATCGGTAGAGTTTGTAAGACCACGACTGATCCTGAAAGGAGTGGATGGAAAAAAGAGCATGTTGTAGCAATGGAGAATTCTAAGAATCCTTTTTTTCCGGATCATTCCAAAAAAAACCATTTTTGAATTTTTGGTGTGGAACAAAAAAATTAATTGAATTCAAAGTTGGGTCGAGTGAATAAATGGATAGTGCTCTACGGCCCCAATTATAGGGAAACAAAAAGTAACGAGCTTCTGTTCTCAATTTGAACGATTACCTGATCTAATTAAACGTTAAAAATAAATTAGTGCCTAGTGTGGTAAAGGTTTTTCTCATGAGTAAATTATCGATTTTTTTATGAGTCCTAATTATTAGGCATCCCCTTTATGGGTTAGCCATGAATGTGTAGAAGAAGTAGTATATTGATAAAGAAAAGATATTTTTTTCCAAAATCAAAAGAGCGATTGGGTTGAAAAAATAAAGGATTTCTGACCGTCTTCTTATCCTATAACGAACATAACTCAATTAGATGGCAAAAGATAGGATAGAGAATCCGTTGATGAATCCGCCTGTCTCCGAGGTATCTATTCTTTTCTTACTATAATACCTTGTTTTGACTGTATCGCACTATGTACCATCTAATAACCTAATAGATCCCCTATCTTTGGGTCAAATCGAATTTGAAATGGAGGAATTTCAAGTTTGTTTAGAACTAAATAGATCCCGCCGACACGATTTCCTATACCCACTTATTTTTCGGGAGTATATTTATGCACTTGCTCATGAGCACGGTTTAATAAATCGATAATTTTTTTTGGAAATCAGGGTTATGATAATAAATTCAGTTCACTAATTGTGAAACGTTTAATTCTTCAAATGGATCAACAGAATAGTTTGATTAGTTCTGCTAATGATTCCAACCAAAATCCGATTTTTGGGCACAACAATAATTTGTATTCTCAAATGATAGCGGCAGGATTTGCAGTCATTGTGGAAATTCCATTTTTCTTACGATTAATATCTTACTCACAAGGAGCAGAAGTCGCAAAATCTCATAATTTACAATCAATTCATTCAATATTTCCTTTTTTAGAGGACAAATTCTCACATTTAAATTATGTGTTAGAGGCACTAATACCTCATCCCATCCATCTAGAAATCTTAGTTCAAGCCATTCGCTACTGGGTAAAAGATGCTTCTTCTTTGCATTTATTACGGTTCTCTCTCTACGAGTATTATAATTTGAAGAGTTTTATTACTCCAAAGAAATCTATTTCGATTTTTAATCCAAGATTATTCTTGTTCCTATATAATTCTCATACATGTGAATACGAATCCATTTTCGTTTTTCTCCGTAATTAATCTTCTCATTTACGATCAACATCTTATGGAGTCTTTCTTGAACGAATTTTTTTCTATGGAAAAATAAAGTATCTTGGCGAAGTCTTTTATAATGATTTTCAGAACAACCTATGGTTGTTCAAAGACCTTTTCATACATTTTATTAGGTATCAAGGTAAGTCAATTCTAGCCTCAAAGGATACGTCTTTTCTGATCAATAAGTGGAAATATTACTTTGTCGATTTACGGAAATATTACTTTTACCTGTGATCTCAATCAGGAAGAGTCCGTATAAATCA